>JAKOOJ010000003.1:91253903-101253903 GCA_022577455.1 Arizona elegans | reverse complement strand
TCAATTCATTATCAGATTGCTTGACTTCTTTTATATAGACATTGGAAGAATTGTGAGGAAACCTTGTAACAGTGCATTTCTAAATAATCCCAAGCTTCATTTAATATGAAATTTGAAGAGAAATTTGCAAGTTCCCATTCCAAAAAAAAAATTTCCCCAATAATATGGTCAAGGACGAGTTAAAAAATCTCTCATCCAGACATCTGATTAGGCACTTATTGGCTCCGTGGTCACAAGTGAAGTCCATGTAATTCTAAGAAGTCCTTCGTATTGAATGCCAGCAAGTAGAATTCTTTTTCACCTGTCTTGTATTTTCTAAAATTGTGGAATGGCAAATATTAACAAGAGCTGTTTTTGTAGGCATCACAACTGGAGTATCTGCAAAATATAGGTGTGGCAGGGAAGAGTCATTTCAAAGTGCTCCTGGTTCTTTGAAATAGCACCTTCTTTAGAGTCAGATGACATTATTGAGGGACTTGGATGTTGACCCTCTTCCCTAAAATGAGATGAATAGGGGATGAATCCAGCCATTGGGCCAAATCCTGTTCACTACCCATAAACTCATAATATGTATAATAAATAAGAACATCAGTATTCTAGGTCTACCTATTCATAGTCAATGTAAGGTGCTGGACTAGAATCCGGGAGACTATGAACTCTAGACCTACATTTGGTATAGAAGCTGGCTGAGTAACTTTGGTTAACTCTGTTCCTCTGTTTTTCAACCCAATCCATCCCACAGTTGTTGGGAAAATAGGAAAAATTGTGAATGGCACCTAGAGTATTTCAAAATAAAGCTGAGTTATAAATCTGATAAACAAAGAGAATCTCAATTTTGCAATGTGTGCATCAAAACATCTGTTCAAATGGAGTACCTTATTACAATAAAAAAAATGGTATAATTTCCTAATAAGAAACCACTAAAGACAGAAACCAAGTTAATAAAATCATGCTTAATCCATACTAACAATAAACTATGTTATAAAACAAAACAAAGCTCTTATTTGTAATAGTTTATTCCAAAAGAAACTTACACATTGTACATGTTTTATAAAAATATCAAAAGGAAAGGGATTTTTCCTTTGCAAGTTGACTATCTAGTTGTGGAAAAATTCTTCCCAATGCTTTCCAACATTTTTTGCAAGGAGGAGCTGTAAAAGATGGAATTGTGAATTTCAAGGTGGACAAGTACTTATTCTCAATTGATATTCTCTGAAGTAAAGCTGACTGAATTTCATATGAAGTTTATTAGGGCGAAGTTAGGTAACTGGATAGTTTGCTTATTACACTTGCAAGTCAACTTTTACCAACCATATTCCAATTTACAGAAGGGAAAACAATTCTCAGGTAAGTTTGTTTTAAACAAAATGTTAGGAACAAATAAGGGAGAACAAAACCACTGAGGTTGCAGAGTTATTTCAAGCATATACTTGCTTATTTCACAACTAGTATTAGTACAGGCAAGGAATACACATCAGTGAACAAAAGCACAGCAAACTGAGACAAGACAATCTTTGACCATATATGAAAGCCAGAATATGCTCTTGGTGATCCAAAGTCTGGTTGGTTGGTTGATTGATGAATATGATCACATAGGGAGTCAGTGAGAGGCAATGGAGAAAATGGAAGCAAATGTACATGTAGATATTTGTACATTTTAAATCGCACACTTTTGCAAAACAGCAAAACACTGCTTCAAAATTGGGGGCTTTGGAGAACCTCTTTTGTATTGCCAGTATGGCTGTACTACATGGGTGTTCCTCATTCACACCATTCCTCAAATGGGTCCTAATTCAACCCAGACATGAAAAGGTCCATATCATGCATTTGATGGAGGTGATGACAGTGGTACACAATCGATAGTTCACTGAATATTTTCTATTCTTCCAGTAGATCAAGCACTTGGTTCACTGTGAAAATATTTTTCTACCTATCTCTCAGGCTTTAGAAATAGCTTCAGATCTGCTTCAAATCCATCCACATCACTAATGATGATACTCTGGAGTATCTGTTTTTTCCTAGCAGCTATTTATTGATGATTAGTTTGACAGGTCCAGCTGCCTGATTAGGCTGGTCCACTTGCCTTCTGGTCCATCTGCTTCTTTTATATGGCAGATGAAAATTGTTCTTGCATCTCTTGCAATAAACAATCTATATAAAAAAATAGCCACACAGAATATTTTGCAGCCCATACAACATGAACATCAACAATGGCATGGACATACATTAAAAATTCTCAATGAGAGCCTCCTTTTGATAAAAGTATGGAGATGGCAAGAAAACCTAGTGTAGCTCATTGAAAGACATTTGCCATTCTTCAGGTAAATTAAGTGCTTAGTTAATTGTGGCAGAACATCTCTCTCTAGATTTCTGGAAATAACCTCTATTCTGCATCAACTTCATCCATACTATCTTATTATAATAATATCTTGCAGATGGTCTGAATTTCTCTGAAACAAAAGAAGTCATGCCAGTAGACTAAATTTGCTGACCACATCTAAAACTTGGAACATGTCTATAAATCATCCCCTAGTTTACTGATACTACAAACACATATGAGGAAAGCTTTATTTTCAAGTTTTGCAGTGTTTTTCTGCTGGGTAGAATTGATAGTTTTGAAATTGGGGAGGGGGTATAAAGCAAATTGTTCTCTGTACATTTTAGTGGAATTTTCTTCTAAATCATTACATTTTGTAATGTTGTTGAAACTGTCCTCATAGAATAATAAGATCATAGATGGGATCTCAGAAGTCATCTAGTCCAATCCACTACTCTATGCATATTAGAATATCTCTGAGAGATTATCATGCAGTTCCTGTTTGAAGACCTCTCGTGGTATCAGATCTTGCAGTTTACTAAAGAGTTAATATGGAAACAAGCTGGAGTCACATCACAATCTGACTTCTGCAAATAATCTGATACTGCTTTAAGTTCTAGAAACACTTCACTAAAAAAGTGTCAGGCAAAATACAAAGTAAATGTCTATCTGGTTTACAAAACCACTGTGCTTCCATACTTATTGCAGAATTCAATCCACTGCTGATTGTGTTCAAAAGCAATAAAATTACTGAAAGAGTTGAGCCATGATATAATCTGACATAACCTATTGAGTCTCTGACAGTTTCTTCAATTCAGTAATTCCACTCCCATTTTCTTTTTGCAATTCAATGAAAAGTGAAAACACAAGGGAACATGCTACAAACCTATAAGGTTGTAGAAGAAGTGTAAGGAGATTTGCAAGATCTCTGTTTTGACAGATATCAACAGTTGTCATAGCAATGAACATAGGTAGCTTTTGGTACCTCTTTCAGAAATTGTGTTTGCAGACTATTTAGTGCTTCATTCATATCTCGCACCATCATAGGTTTTTGGTATGCAGATTTTTATATATTTGCCACAGCAGACCAAGCTGTTGTTTATTTAACTCATTAGTAAAGTAGCATCCACTGAATGAAATGTATTAAAATATATTGCCTCTGAAACAGTAGATCACAGAAATTATTCCTGCTTTTATATGGCCTTTTGTTTCATTAACAATCTATATATATATATATATAAACACGAAAACCACTCACACTGTAATCACGAAATCAAACTTGAAATTTGCCATGAACGTTCCTCTTGGCTTCTAGGTGTTCACTAAGAAAGGATTTTTCAAAATGACAATCAGAGCATTAGTATTTCCTATATTATGATTAACATGCTGTGATGAGTTCTCCTCCTCCTCCCCACCTGAAAAGAAATCTGTTCCAAATGCAAAACACAAGCAGAGGAGATGAGTTTCACTTTCATTTTTACTTTCACAGCAGCAACCAGGGGATAGGATAGTGGAGGCTTCTGTGGAGCAAGCCTGAGGGAGAGAAGGGAATAGGATAGGGGAGGCTTCTGTGGGGCAAGGCTGAGAGAAGGAGGATAGCATAGGATAGGATTCTGTGGGGCAAGGCTGAGCGAGAGAAGGGGAGAGGAGAGGCTGATCATAACTACTCATTAATTTTCAAGCTGTGTCACTTTATCAAGCCCGATCACATAGTTTCGTAGTGAAGCACGGGTATCCAGCTAGTTATTGCATATGCACAAATGCAGAATTTTTAGAAAACTGAAAATTGGCATCAGCTCATGATACTTAAAAATTCACCTTGAATTTTATATATATATATATATATATATATATATATATATATATATATATATATATATATATATATATATATATATACTATAATTATAATAATTATTTATAATTAAGAAACTGCCTGACCACCACCTATTTCAAATACAATGGAGATTTTTACAGACAAAAACACAACTGCACCATGGGTTCACCTGTGTCTCCCATTGTGGCCAATCTCTACATGAAAGAAGTATTGATGGGAAATATTTTAACACTGCATGCAAAGGACTTTATCACTCTGAACTTGGCCCAGCTAGTTTAGTTATATAAATAGGAACACTACTAGAATAAAGCATATGGGACTCCCATATTATTTTCCTCATTCCTTGCATTCTCATAATGTCACATTTATTAGAACAGTATAATTTATACTCCTACCCCAAAAAGCTTGTTATATTACTCTTTCTGAAGACCTTCCCTATACCTTCATGACACAAGAATGTCTCTGAGGTACTTTTTTAGCTGGATGTATGAAATGCTAGTATAAAGCTCATTTTTTGCTTAGACAGCATGATGGAGCAGAAATGGGGTTGAATGCTGACCCTTCATGTAACCTCATCCTTGCCTAAGATTATATAATAGAGCTGTGAGCTAGGTAGTTTAAGGCATAAGGTTTCAGTCAAGGTCTCACCTGAAGAGAAGCCGTGTTCCTCTCCTTCTTAACTGCAAGACAAGGCAATCAGCCTCAAAGTCAAAGCCTTACACAGGCAAATCATAATCTCAGAGAGGTTATATTAGAGATTTATGTTAAATTCCCAAAGAAGAGCCAATCAGAAATGCCTGAATCGGAGGCTTTCCCTTCAGTCAAGTGGTCGAGCAAGGCAAGAATAAATAGAATGAACTATATATCTAGCTCACCTCCATCCACCCATTGGTATTGCCACAGCTTCCCACCTCCTGGTTCAACCAAAATTAAGATGCACAACTTCTTCCAAATTGTAATAAAAGTGCAGAGAACATGAGGAGAATTAGCTCTTTGAATTTGACCTTTGCTTTAGCCACCACTGTTATATTTTCCTTCTAAACAGGTTTTTAAAAAAGGAAAATTAAATTATCTTTGCAAGCTAATTAAATCTTCAAAAAGGCTAACAGCCGTGTCACTTCAGTGAGTGGAATCCACTGGAAATTCTGAGGCAGGCCCAAATCAATACAACACTGAATCATCAATATCACTCACGTCCTTGGCTGGATGGCCCTTGTGTGGTTTAAGAAGGGGTCTGCAGAAGTGATGTTGACTCAACCAAGAAGATTATTGAGTTGGACTTGTCTCTTGGAAGAGCAGATAAAAGGGACCATGACTCTGAAGCTCAGGCAGAAAAGAGATAGTAGTTTTCAAATATATATAAACTGTCATCCCTATAAAGCTTTGCTATGGTAGTCTGGGACAAATAAGTATGCAATACAGTGATTCTATGCTTCCTCTTCAAGAAATGAATTGTAATCATTGAGAATTCTTGAAGAATTGGCAGGGTCTGAGAAGACTAGAGGAGAGCAAATGATGTGGAAGGAAGGAGGGAGGGAGGGAGGCAGGGAGGGAAGGAAGGAAGGAAGGAAGGAAGGAAGGAAGGAAGGAAGGAAGGAAGGAAGGAAGGAAGGAAGGAGAAATTACAGAGCTGGCAGTTTTTTATTGATACAGAGCATGGTCCTCAAGCAGATAGTTTAACTAACAGGATATATGTGAGTGCTCAGATAAGTATGCAACAAATCAAGCCAAGCCAACAAATCATCACAAGTTTGTGAACTTGTGACAAACCAATAACTAATAACTTATTAGGCTTATCTTCCTTTTTGACAGAGTTACTAGCTTAATAGATTGAGGAAATGCCACAGAAGGTACCTTGATTTCAGCAAAACAGTATCTCATGATATAGTCATAAATATAGTAGTAAAATATGAGCTAGATGTTACAGTTCTTGGATGGATTCATAACTGGCTGAAAGATGATGTGCAGATAACACTCATAAATTGCTCCTTAGCAGATTGGAGACTACCATCAAGTGGATACCACAGAGCTCTGTCCTGGGCCATGTGCCGCTCAATATTTTTATTAATGATCTGGATGAAAAGGTTGAGGACGTGGCTATCAAATTTGCAGATGACACAAAGCTACAAGAGTTGGCTAACATTTCAAGAAAGATATTCAAATGGGGTTGAATAATTGGCCAAAATGAACAAGGGGAATATGAATTCCTGCATCATGGGAGAAAAAAATGGGTGCCGTTGATGTCATGCTAATCCTTTCAGCCTGAAAGCACCTTTGCAGGTCCTTCTGACATGAATGGTGTAGTAGTAGTAGTAGTAGTGAGAGAAAAAATGAAAAGCACAGGTAGAAGAGGAAACATGAAAGCCAGTCTGGTCTAGTGGTTAAAGCACTAGGCTAGAAACCAGGACACTGTGAGTTCTAGTCCTGCGTTTGGCATGAAAGCTGGCTGGCTGTCTTTAGGCCAGTCACTCTCTGTCAGCCCAGATCACCTGACAGGGAGGAAGGAGTATTAGATTTATATGTCATAAATAAAATGAATTAAATGGCTTGGCAATATAATATAGAAAAAGGTCTGGATGCAGTGGTGAAATCCTATTGGTTCGCACTGGTTGAGGTGAACTGATAGTAAAAAAAAAGCTACCAGTTGGTTCAAACCGGTATTTCCAACGATCAGTTGTGCCGCGCGATTTAAAATCTCTAGAAAGCAGGAAATCCTGCTTTCTAGTGAATCTAAATCACGCGGTACAACTGTTTTGTCACTGCGTTATGTGTTTGCCAGCTGAGCTTCCATCCTAAGACTTACAGTAGCCTGCCATAGAACTTTATCACGTCTCTATAGCAATAGAGATAAGACTGGTGTTGTGAGACATTGGACTACTGCGCATGTCTACATTCTTTCTTTTCTAACTTCCTGATTTATGGTTTTTTTTGTTTGTCTCTGAGATGAGCTGCCGGTAAAGATGTAGTTATCTAGTTTTGTTTGTTTTTATAATAAAATCCTTATTAGAATATATACTTCGGGTTTTCTTTCTTTAAAAGTATACAACATGGAAAACAAGATCCATTCACCTCTAATTAATTACAGTTTCCTCAGGAGGGGAATGAGGCTGATTCACGCTTCGACATGTTTCTCCCCCCCCCCCCCCGCTATTCTCCTTACCTTCCCAAGCCTCCTTTTTCCACACGCATTGTGCGTTTGGTGCGTACTGCGCATGCGCGCAGCATGCATTTGGTATGCACTGTGCATGCATTTGGCATGTACTGTGCATGCGCATGCGTTTGGCACACACCACGCATGTGCAGGCAGCAAACCAGTGGCAAGCCGGGGAAGATTTCACCACTGTCTGGGTGTTGTAGTAGACCACAAGCTGAACATGAGCCAACTACTAAAACAACAAATTTGAGGAGCACAGAATCCATGGGAAGAAATTGCTTCTCTTGCTCAGGTCCCTTTTGAAATACTGTGCCCCATTCTAGCCAATGAAGTCCAGATATCACTAGAGAGCTCAGGGGAAGAATCAGTGGGTTGAAACTACAGGAAAGAGATTCAGTTAGATATTGGGAAAAATTCCTGACACTAAGTAGAATAAATTACCCCATAAAGTGCTACATTTCCCTTCACTAGAGTTTTTTTTAAAAAAAACAAGGGCTCGATATTCATCTATCTGAAATGTTGTGTTAGAGCCTGAACTCATTACGGGTCAGACTAGGTGAACCCTGAAGTTCCTTCTAATTCTGTGATTTCTTTAAATGATCCTTGGTATAATATTTTGCAATCTAATCCACACAAAACAGAAAAGATCTCTTGTCACATTTTGCCACAGTTTAATTGTATATCAACTACAAAAGTAAGTATGGCGTCTTTGGGGAACAATCACAACACTGAAACGTCAGAGGATGTTATGCAAACACCCACAGTATGCATAATTCTGCATGACAATCTGAGCACAGAGCTAGTTTGCCCCCTGTGGTGCACTTCTGGATAGCACATGAGTTTGAACAAAATGGACTAGTAGCCTCAGGCAACCAAACCACTATTCTGTATTAACACTATAGTCTCCTGGCTAATATACCATCGCCATACACTAACAAACTAACTAACTAACTAACTAACTAACTAACTAACTAACTAACTAACTAAATAAATAAATAAATAAATAAATAAATAAATATACCATCGCCAATCACTCAATCAATCAATGTATGACGGCAGGTTTATATTTGCCCTTCAAAGCAACGCACTGGTGCAAAATGTAGAGTGTGAAGGCATTCACAAGAACAAGTGGCCAAGCCAACCATTTGGAAGTGTTTCAGTTTGTAGAAGAGTCTTAATAGCTTCTGCCAAGCTCACTCAAAATATCATTTCTACAAAATTGAAATGACTGGAATATGATTCTCACCTGAGCAACAGAAAAAGATGGGTGGCATGGCAGTTTGCAGAAAACATTCTCATTTCTCTCTTTTTTTTAAATTAATTGCCTATTAGCACTTTAGCATCTGTTGTGAAGGTCAGCACAGGGCAGAAATTGAAAAAATAGAAGAAAAAGAATGATGGTGGCTTAAGAGCCTCTTTTTGAGTACAGATATTAAAGACGCTGTACGTAAATAGGAAAGACACTGTCTCATCTTCCTGCTTCAACTGCAGCCAACATGGTTCCAGCTTCTGATTAATGTTATTATTACTGTTGTTTTCCCTCACTTTCAAACTCCTCAGCAAATGTGCATGCACCCGTTGGCTCATGGACCACTTCAGTGACTTTAATTTTAAAAATAGTCCAGTACTTTCTTAGCATACAGCTGCCCAGCTCACTGAAACCTGAAACAATATTTTTTATCACTTGGATAAAGACTTGGATAAAGAAGTGGAGGACAAAACTGGATGGGATACCTAACTCTTAGGACAGAACTAAATTATATTTATAAATAAATAAATAAATCATCTTGTTAATTTAGAGAAATGGACTGAAAGTAACAGAGTGAAATTCAACAGACAAATTTTTCATCTAGGAAACAGAAATCCAATATGCAAGTACTGGATGGAAGATATTTCGGTTCATATAGATATTGATGGGGAAAAAATATGGGAATAAGAGTTGATTATGAACTGAATATGCATCAGAAGTGGGATGTGACTGTAAAAACAACTTTAATTTTAGGCTGAATTAATAAAAATTTAATCTCCAAATCAAAGAAATAATACTTTCCCATCTGAAGTGATGTGCCCCATTCATGGCTTTAGAAAGGCCAGGTTAGAACTGATTCAGAGAAAAGAGGCAGTGAATATGATCAGGGCGCTAGAAATGAAGGGCTGTGATGAAGGTCAGAAGGAGGAGGAGGAGGAGGAGGAGGAGGAGGAGGAGGAGGAGGAGGAGGAGGAGGAGGGGGAAAGAATAATCTACTGTCATGCTTCAAAGGCTTGGAAGATAACATACAGGAAAAGATAGAAACACCTGTTTTCTATTATCCTAGAGTGCAGAATTCAGAGTAAAGGGTTTAAATAATAACTCTCTTTGTCTTTATTCAGTCTTATATCCTAGAAACTGCCTGGACTATTCCCTGCAGTTTTCTTGACAAAATTTTCAGAAGTGGTTTGCTATTGCCTTCTTCCTAGAGCTGAGGGGGAATGATTGACCCAAGATATCAACTCTCCATGGCCAACTTGTCACGGCCAACATGCCGCAGGACAACTTGCAGCAGGACAACTCACTGTGGGACAAGAATTACACAAATATCAAAGAAATTGTGGAATAGAATCATTAAAGAAAAGATGCAGAAGGAGGGACAAAAACTAAAATATGTTTATATATTTTAAATAATAAATTGAATTGTTAAATTGTCCTGCAATGAGTTGTCCTGCCATGAGTTGGCTGTGGTAAGTTGGCCCATTCTGCCAAGATTACCCAGCTGGCTTCATGCCTAAAACAGGACTAGAGCTCACAGTTCTCCCTGTTTCCATTCTCATCCCTTTAACCACTACACCAAACTGGTTCTCAAGTAACAATTAGTCAGATTCTAATCAAATGTTTTTTGGGTGGGAAATCCTAGCAATAAGAACAGCTTGACAGTACAACACATTGCCCAGAGAGATGGTGAGCTCCTTTGAGGAAGGATGCTTTAATTTGGGTTCCAACAGTGGAGAAGGAAATGTGTAGTGTGTGGATATTTGCAGTCAAGATTACATCAGAATAATGATATGCACACAGTGATGTCATGACACATATTATTATTATTTCTAATGCAAGCACATACCGTAAGTTGTGAGTTTTGTATCATGACAACTTGATGGACATGTCATCATGACATGCCCTACCCCTGCAGGCACTCTTGACTTATAAATGTAAACAAGTCTATAATACTATGCTTCTGTAAATCACATCATATTAATTACTGGTTATTAAACAAAAACTCATATGCTGCATCACATTTAAATTTAATTTCAGCTTAGTTCAGATGTTACTTTCAAGTTTAGATCAAACACCATATTCCCCTGTAGGTTATATTATGATTGACTGTCAGTAAATACCTGATCATCCATGTGTATAGTTTAATTGTAGTAGAGACCCTTTGTGTAAACAAGAAGGTTTCTATGAGTCAGAATCCTTCATCCCCAGGTATATGGAAAGGCTTCCTGTTGCAGATAATCATGTTCTACCCATGAACAACCTGATCTTATGGGATCCCACCATTGCAATTTGGAGGAGTAAGTAAGGCTGCTTTTGATCTAGACGTGAAGTTAGTATTGAGCGTGATTCCAGATTAATATGGAAGCACCTTATCCTCTTCCTTTTGCCAGTAAGCCTAACTGTTCACTAAAACCTCTATGATTATAAAGAAAGTATATCGGTGTGTTACTAAATAACAAATTAAGTTGATAGCTTCTAGTGAACGCATTTAGTGAACACACACACACACACACACACACTATATATATGTATGTGTGTGTGTGTGTGTGTGTGTGTGTATGTGTGTGTACAGTTAATATTTCGGGTATTATTTTGCAAAATAATATTTTGCAAAAGACCCTTCACATAAGCCTGATGATGGCAGATGAGATTCTGTTGAAACGTCGCTTCTACCCTTTTAGGGATATGTTCACAATTACACGGGAAGAAACCCGAAATATTAACTGTACACATATATATACCCGTGAAAACTTACATACATACATACATACATACATACATACATACATATATATGACCCACATTTTGAATAATGCCTCTAAAACTATAAAGTCTCCCCAAGTCCCTTTAGGATGTCTTCTTCTTAAAAACTCACTACTACTCCCCGTTCCTTCAGCCTGTTATTTCTCACCATCTACACTTGCCTGAAATCAGGAAGGGTCACAGTATCTAACTGCTTCTATTAATTGTGCTATTGATGGCAGCTGCTGCTTCCTAGATATCTTGGCTAAGCAGTCAGACTGGTTGGCTGTAGTCAATGGTCCCTGCAGGGGTGGCTGCAGCTTTTACCGTTCAAGCATCTCAGGCCATGCATGAGAGAGTGACTGTGATTACCAGACTTCATTGTGTATTTAACCACAGCCCTCTCGCCTTCCTCCTCAGAGGGGGGAACAGCGCACACACATGTCAACAGATGGTCATTAATTGGATTGCTTTGCTTATGAGGAGCTGAGCATGCAACTGAGACTAAGAGAAAGTTGGATTAAAGAAAGATCAGGAGGGGAAAATAAAGATTGTGAATAAATAATAATGGAGAGATTGTGCTTATGTCGTCCTTAGTTAGTCAAACAACTATCTCTTCCTTACTCTCTTTAGATGTATACAGAATAGATGCACACGTAGTATGTGCAGATGTGACTTTCAAAGCATCAAATAGATTTATCATGACTCATGTAACCCAATATTATAGTTAATCATACATAAAATGTAATTTGGAAGATTTAAACATCAAAGCGCTCCATGGCTTAGGTTCCGGGGTATTTACGGGACCACCTTCTGCCACCAATTGCCTCCCACCGGCCAGTTCACTCCCACAGAGAGGGCCTCCTCAGGGTGCCGTCAGCCAGATAATGTCGGCTGGCGACCCCCAGGGGGAGAGCCTTCTCTGTGATGGCGCCTACCCTCTGGAACAATCCAGAGATTCGAGTGATCCCAGACCTCCGGACTTTTCGGGCCCTTAAAACCTATTTCTTTCAGTTAGCCAGGCTGGCCTGATTTTATATTGGTTTTTAAAATTGATACTGATTTTAATTGAAATGTCTTAAATTATGGGCCAAACTTTATTTAATTATTTTAAAATTATTTTAACTTTTGTGTACAAATGTTTTATTTTTGGCTGTTCTCCGCCCTGAGTCTGAAAAGAGAAGGGCGGTATAGAAATTTAAATTTAAAAAAAAAATTGCCTCCTTCAATTACTTTAAAATAGATCTTACCCCTTCAGGTGGCATATATGGATTTTCAGATAACATACCTTCCAGAAGCCCCTGATTTGGTCATTGGGCGTAGGGATCCTATTGTTTTTAACTGTTCGGATTGTTCTGGTTTTGGTCATTTTAATTGTGTGCGCCACCCAAGGTGTGTCATCACACATATGTGATCTGTACAGCTATATAAATGTAATAATTCATAAATATTCATAGCCAAATGTTTTATTTTAGAGGGCTATGGTAAATACTATCTTCCAGGTTGAGAATTTGTGGTGTAAATGTGTTTATGCATTTGCAGTAAATGACAAATAAGAATAAAAACCCATATATAAGCATTTCAGGTATACTTTAGGTAATATACAGAAAAATGAAGATGAAAATGTATTGGATCTAGTTAATATGTTATAAGCCAGAATTATTATTAACTCCAGTATTAACTTTACAAATTAATTGTACCAGCCCTGATGAAACTTTTAAATGTTGTTAAGAATTAGTCTTTTTCAGACTTTTTAAAAGAAAGTAATTTTTGCAGCATTTAATGGGATTTTCTCCTTATATTGTTAGCCTGCCCTCAGTGCCATATTTTTGGTTGGCCTTCTGTATTGCACAGGAACCAAACTATTCTTTTATACAATCCTGTTCATATTTCTTGAGAAGCAATTCACAATTTGTTGTTCGCCTTTTTTTTTTTCCTCTTAAGAAAGTCACTTTAGAATATACCTGCCGATGAAGAATGTTTGGTCACTTAATGTTAAGAAATAAAACAGAGCAATAACACACTGTGTTTTCAGCATCCGTCCAACTACAGGAGATGGATTTGAAGCATTTGTCTTTAAACACCTGTGAAGCTGTATTATTTAGAGTGCACTGCAGTACTCTTGTTTATTAGCGTAAGGTTCCATAAAGTTTTAAAATAAACTACACAATTCTCAAACAGTTTTCCTACCATAATCGTTGGTTTAAAAAAAAAACAACAGACTAGCACTTGTTCTACCAAGTGCTAGTCTGTAGCATTTCTTGATTTCTTTTTCTTTTGATGGTTGACCCTGAAAGGCAGAAGCTATTCACCACTTAAGAATCTTCATTGTCAGCTCTAAATATGGTTGCCTGTTGTCATTACTTTGGTCTTTACATTTAATTTGGTCTAGTTTGGCCTAGTGCTTGAGGCACCAGGCTAGAAAGCAGAAGACCATGAATTCAAGTCCCACTTTAGCCATGAAAGCCAGCTGGATGACCTTGGGCCAATCGTTTTATCTCAACTCAATCCACCTCATAGATTGTTGTTGTGGGGAAAATAAGAAAAGGAAGGTATGTTGGATATGTTTGGTGCCTTGAGTTATTTGTAAAAATAATAAAGGCAGGATATAAATAAATAAATCCCTATTTTTCACTATATACCCTCATTTTATTTATGGAAGATATATGAATTATACACCTTAAAACTTTCCTCTCCAATTTTTTTTATTTTATTTTATTTTTTTATTTTTGCAACCAGGAAGTGGGCCTTTTTTTGTTGCTGCTTTTGGTCTCTGAAACAATATTTCCCCAGTGATCAGAGGTGGGTTCTAAAAAATTTTACTACTGGTTCTGTGGGCGTGGCTTATTTTGTGGGCGTAGCTTGATGGTCATGTGACAATTCTTTAGGATTTAGCAGAGGTACTGGTCTACCAGGCTTTTAACTGCTTGCAGAGCTGTACCGATCTACCCATTTATTTTTGCAGGCGCTGATCTATTCATGTATTTTTGCAGGCACTGGTCTACTCATTTGTTTTCTTTTAACACTGATCAGCTGTAGGACAGCCCTTTAAACACAAGCCCCGCGGCAAGTGTTTAAACAGTTTTTTTCCCTCTAGCCATCAGCTGGGACTCAGGAGGCAGCAATAGATTGGGGGTGGGGCCAAATAAAAAGTAAGAATAACGTGGGGGGTGGGGGGAAGAACCGGTTTGGTGATGTCATATCGTCACTGCTACCAGCTCGGGAGAACCGGGCTGAACGGGAGGAACCCATCACTGCCAGTAATCATGTACCATCCTCCACTTCATTTTATTTTTGTTTTTAAAAAAACTGTTAAAACCTATTTTTTCTCCATGCCCAGGGTTAACTTGGATGGCAAGGTCTTTTAGAATTCTCTTTCCTATGTGGAGTTACTTTTCTTAATTGTTTTATCTATTTTTAATATTTATGTCATCTAGAGTTATTTTTTAATTGGGCAGCCTTACAAATGCAATGTATAAAGATAGACAGCAGACCAGCACACAATATAGGGCTGATTGTAAAAAAAAAAGAAAGAAAGAAAGAAAAGTTTGTTATCGAATTGTTTTTAAGGAACTTGTGTGTATACTGAAATTTCAAAAATGTATCTTCTTAAAGAAATATTTTTAAAACAAAAAGAGAAGAAGCCATTTTTCTTTGCAACTGTCATTTTTTAGAAAGTTTATTTTCAACTTGTTAGTCCAGTTGAAATACCATGACTCCAAAAGCAAAAGCAAAATATAACCTTTCAGTTCGCAATGTTAAAATATTGTGCCGGTAAGGTTTTTAGATGTAATATTCGACGTTTTAATGATTTTCCCCCCACCTAGGAACGTTAATGCCATGATTTTTTTCTTATAAGTACAGTATATTAATATGGCAGTCAGATGATTATGAGATAAAAAGGAAAATGGAAGGGAGTCAGCTGGGACACCTGTGTGGCATAAGGGTAGGTTTGGGCTCTTGAGAGCTTCCCACAGAGAGAATTGCAGTCATTCCTGGATCCTCCATCTCCTGTTGTGTCAGTAAACAGTGATTATTTCAGGACATGTGCAGCAGGCGAGGGTCCTTCTTTTGTTTCCTTCCTTGCTCTTTTCAAGGAAAGCATGAACAATTTCTTTTTTTAAATGGAGGATTTAGCCAAAAAAGTAGATGATATGCAGCGGTTGCTTGCTCAAACCTTAAAAGGAAGTACAGGGAATGTCTTTCTTTACTCCCTTCTATTCATCTCAGCTTCCCTTCCCGGTCTGTCTTGTTTGGATGCATTGAGAGACAGAAAAAAGAAAGACAGAGAATGTGTCAAAGAACAGGCCACTGCTACTAGGGAGATAACTGGCAGGGAATGTCACTGCCTGCCAGGTCTTCTTTCGATAACCAGCTGCAAATGGATAATGGTGATATTTAGCAGAGGCAAACTCTCTAACCCTGTGATGGCAAACCTATGGCACACATGCCAGAAGTGGCATGCAAAGCCATCTCTCTGGGCATGTGAGCCATTGCCCGTTGCTGTTCCGTGTTCCACCGCGCCGGCCAGCTGGTCTTTTCACACAAGGGAGCGACAGAAACCAGGAAAGCAGCCGCCCAATGCGTGCCAGTTTCTGGTGTGCACATGTGCACCAGCCACCTCATATTCCGGTTTCTGATGCGCATGCAAAGACCAGCTGCCCGGTGCACATATGTGCGCCAGAAACTGGAATATCATCTTCCCGGTGCGCAAATGCACACCAGGCCGCTGCTCTTCTGGTTTCTGGTTCCGCACGGACTCCCATTTCGGCACTCGGTACCGAAAAGGTTCACCAACACTGCTCTAACCATTGCTGCTTGTTTTTCTCACATCTCATTACTTTGTTTCAAGCCCAAGCATGTCACTTGACACCCAGGACTTGGCCAGGTTAAAGTCCACAATTTAAATATGTCTTGAGTGAAGATGGATTTCCTTTGACTGTATCGCCACTGCAGGGGTGAAATCCATAGGTTCTGACAGGTTCTGGAGAACTGATAGTAGAATTTGGAGAATCAGCTAATACCACCTCTGGCTGGCTCCAGAGTGGGGAGGGAATGGGGATTTTGCAGCATCCTTCCCCTGGAGTGAGGAGGAAATGGAGATTTTGCAGTATCCTTCCCCTGCCACGCCCACCAAGCCACGCCTAAAGAACTGGTAGTAAAAAATTGGATTTCACCACTGCTCCACTGTATATTAAGACAAAAATGGGGGGCAGGAGGGGGGAAGAAAACAGGTGTTTTAATTTGCTCATTTTGCACATGATTATACATCACTACAAATCCTTCCCATTTTTCTCTAAGCCAGTGTTTGTCAGTCTTGGCATCTGTAAGATGTGCGGACTTCTATTTCCAGAATCCCCCTGCCTTGCCTTGCAGGGGGATTCTGGGAGTAGAAATCCACACATCTGAGAATTGCTAAGAAACGCTTCTCTAAGCTAAAAAGCACCAAAGACTGCAACCTTTTCTCTTTTCTCTGGCTCCTTATTCAGTTTGTTTGCCTTATATATATTCTTTTCAGCTTTTGCGATATGGTAGTCAGTATTCCAAAAGTGATCGTACAAATGCAGTCTATATTCATATATAGATTTGAATCAAGATGTTAGCATTAGTAATTTTATTTTCAGTCTCTTTCCTAATGCTCTCCAACATGAAATTTGTCACACCAGTTTAATATTAAGTTGATCTTTTTATTGTGCTGTCTCCTGTAACTCAAGACACCTCTTTTCTAGTTCTTTCTTTCTTTCTTGTCTTTTATTCTCAATAAACTGAGCCCTGAAAAAAAGAGTAAAGAAACTCTACCATATCCTTCTCTTTCCTGTTGTTCCATTTATAGCAAGGATGAAATGGATCACTAACTATCACTGATAGTCTATAACAGTGATGGTGAACCTATGGCACACTTGCCCGAAGTGGCACGCGGAGCCATGTCACCTGGCATGTGCGGCATCGCCCGTTCCTCTTCCGGGTTTCTGGTGTGCATGCACTCGCGATGATCAGCTGGCCTTTGTGCACGCGGCAGTGCTGGAAACCGAAAGAGCTGGTCTTCCGTTTTCCAGCATGAGCATGCGTACCAGCCAGCTGATCAGCACGCATGCATGCATGGCAGTGACCAGAAGACTTGCTTGCCAGCGCACATGGGCACACAGGATACCAGAAGTACCTTATCCAGTGCACTCATGCCCCTTGGGTAGCTCCTCTTCCTGGTCGCGGCCCTGACGAGTGCGTCCGTGAAGTGCTCCCTTTTGGGCACTCGGTGCTGAAAAGGTTCACCATAACTGCTCTATAAGGTCGATGGAGTCACTCTCATTCCCACATGAAGTCCTGAAAGTTAACATGGTTTTGTTGCTTCCATAAACCTGGATATTTTAGGACGTTGAGTTTATTGATCACATTTCATTCTGTCCAGCTTCTCTTTGCTTTATTCCATGAATTGGCATAAAGCAATTGTGTTGCATCTGCTATCATGCTACTTTCTTTTGTGGTACCACAATTGTAGTTTCTTTTTTAACTGTGAACTTAGCAGCCAGCTGAAGCAAGACAGAATTGTGACCCTCCTTGTTTTAGTCATCCATGGTTGTAGTTGGAAACAGGTTCCAGATGATAGCATCGTCTAAGATGATAGCT
Organism: Arizona elegans; assembly: GCA_022577455.1. Lineage (NCBI taxonomy): Eukaryota > Metazoa > Chordata > Lepidosauria > Squamata > Colubridae > Arizona > Arizona elegans. The sequence goes on along the minus strand of JAKOOJ010000003.1, from coordinate 101,235,980 downwards.
TTGGCTTTCTGGTATCCTGAGATTCATTTCTGTTCCCCCAGGCAAGAAGCACCATTCAAGCAGATGCCATTACAGATCAGCAGACTGTGATGGAGGAACACAACAATCTCTTTGTCTTTCTGCATGGGAAGAATCTGCAGTAGAATCAATAGCAGCCTGCTTGTCCTTTGTATTCTTTGTGTTTCTATCTTCAGCTCAATGCATTACAATAGGTGCTTTCATTGAAACAGTGGTAGAGAAAAGTTTAGGGTGGTTAAATGCAATCTTGTGCTTTCTATAGAAAGCTGCATGCAGAAACTGATCACGGCTGCAAATTGTCAGAGGATGCGCTTCTGTCTTCAGTATACTATTTTTAAAAAAATTATGATCAATATATTTTAAAGTAGAACCCAAAGAACTTGTTTGGGGTTGGTATTCACCCTGTGGAATATGTTGCTCTATGTACCAGTCTTGTGGAGCTGAATGTTTCTTTGGTTTCATGCAAAAATCCATTACAAGCAACCAGAAACAACATCATACATATTTTAACCTTCATCAAATAAATCCACTTGATATTCCTTTCATTTATGTTAATAATCTTGATATTTAATCCTTGTCTCTTCTCAGAAACACCTTCACAAGTTCAACATAAATGCAAGTAGTTCAAGTCACTTTTCTGATTTATTATTTGTATGTCCCCTTTCATTATTAGACATCAGCTAGTTTCATTTGTAAATCCAATGTAACATTGTTTTCTATATCACTCTTTGTAGCCTGATATTTTAAAATCCATTTTCAAATCCACATTCAAGCTGGCCTCAGTCTCTGCTTTACCCAGTAAAATTTTCTCCTCTTCCATAACTTCTTTTGAATCCATTTTTATATTAGCAGAGAGGAGTAATTTTTGAGTGCATTATTCCCAAATATCCTTGAATGCTTCCATAGTCAAATAATATAGCTCTATTCTGTATTAATGGGTCTTTTCTCCTTTAATTAGAACTTATATTTCTTCTCTCTAGTCAACCTCCAAGTCCCCTCTCATCATGTTTTTCCCCTAATCAATAGCACTTTCACATGGGAAGTTAGTTTTAAAATCTTTATATACATTTTTTAAAAAACCCAGAAAGTGTTCTTGTAATTAGTCTCAACATCTTATCTCAAGTCCATAAATCAACATTCTAGTCACACTTTTGCTGTATGTCTGTGTGTATATGATAATGAAACATTCTTCTTCATCTGTCTGTCCGTCTGTTTCTGTCTCTGTCTCTGTCTCCAAGTAAATAATTTTATTAGTAACCAGTTCAGGAAAATGGATATAGTGCAGCGGTGTCAAACTCAATTTCATTGAAGGCTACATCAGGATTGTGTTTGACCTCAGGGGCCGGGGTGGGCATGGCTGGGGTAGTAATGGTCAGCTTGACATCACTTGTATAGGGGGAGCGTCTGTGGCGGCCCAAGCACTCTGCCAGCAAAAACGGGCTCCAGAGCTCCATATTCAGCTGCGACAGCCTCCTGCCACCCTCTGCCAGTGAAAACAAAACTAGGGGGTGCATGTGGCCCCCTGAGCTCCATTTTCACTGGCAGAGGGCAGCAGGAGGCCATCACAGCCAAAAATGGAGCTCCATTTTCACTGGTAGAGGCACTGTGGACTAGTCCTTTGCTGTTTCTAGGGTGACCCCGCGGACCAGATCTAAACATCCTGCAGGCCGGATCTGGCCCCCGGGCCATGAGTTTGACACCCCAATATAGTATAATCAGCTTCCATAGACCAGTTATTAACTTGGTTGCATGAAGGAGTGCAGCTCCATCTAGCAACGGTTGAATAGCTTTAACCAGAAATGCTTCCATCTTGTTGAAATTAAGCTTCAGCTTGTTCACCGTCATCCACTGTCAAACTACTTTTAAACATGTCTTGAAATTAGACTAACAGGAAGCCTGTTTCCCCCAATTTCTCCTGACTTTCTGGCTGCTGAACAGCAAATCCTATCAATCTTCTCCAAGTGAGGTTAGCCAGTATTGCAGAGAGTTTAAGACCTATTGTCCATATTTTCTGATTCAATCTGCATGGCATCCTTTGACACTGATTAGCCCATGTGCTAATCACAGCACAAGTAATTCATACTTGTGCATGCCTGATTCGTATAATGAATGACAGCGTGGGAGTTGTCCAGATCTCCAATGGAACCTCATTCCAGGTGCCACAATACAGAATTCCAAAGGCAGTGCATTATTCCATCTGCTGCAATATAGAAGAATGACCCCTGGACCTGAAAAAATGACATTATTTGATCAAAGGGACTTTGAGCACACCCACTCAGTCAGCTCTTACTGACTTGACACCACAGGTGACAGACGCCACAGGTGACACACCATCCCTCCCATAACTAGCATCCAAGCCATGTAAGGCTTTATAGTTGATAAACCTCTTTGGATTCTTGAATTGAACCAGAAGCATACTTTTAACCATACCAGCATATTAAGTTTCCTATTTTGCCATTTTGAATTATAATATAAGAGGAAATGCAGGGTGTTTTCAAAGAACACATAACATCTCTGTTCAAAGGGTGACAGGGAGAGAAAAAACATCTGACAACCACCCTCCAGGTCTCAGGCAGGGTAAATCAACAGTTTGGCGATATGAGACAACTTTATAGAAATTCAGATGGTGTAGACGTTCCTTGCAAAGTAATTCTGTGACCAGAAAACACATTAGAAGAAGCAAGAGCTGGATTTCTACCCAGCCTGCTGGATATTTTCAGCATGCTTGGCACTGTTCATCTCTCCCTTCCATAGCTTGGATTGGTAGTGGCTTTGTTTGTGCCTTGCTAAGAAATGGGCCATCATACGTGAAAGTCAAATTTAGGGGCTTGGGAGGAATGATGGAAGATAAAATGAGAAACCAGCCACCTTCTGGATGACTGTTGTTAGTCACGCTTGCTTCTGATTAAAGATCATTAAACACGAAATTAAGTCGTTTGTGTTGCCAGGTCCCCTGAGGTGCCTTAAATTATTAATGTGGACTGCCAAGATCCCAGGGAAATTGCACCTCTGGAAAAGGGGACAGAGCTGGAGGTGGAAGCGTGAGATGGCCGACAGTGGACCAAGAAAGGGGAGGAAATATAAACAAGTTTATCTTTATTTTCAATGTTTTTCTAAACCCTGAAGTATTTCACAACAAATTACAGATAATTAATAAGTGTGCTTCTTTTAATAATTAGGCTTGTTAAATTGCAGAAATTGGAAGATGCAGCCTCAGTTCATTCTCTGTCCACCCTTTCTCTCCCCTTTTAGTGTTTCATTGTCAGGCAAATTTGAGCCTCTCTTTGGCTGCTGGAGTAGCCAGACCCCATGTTATGGCATGCTGCTAGAAGCCAGCACTTTCCTTTCTCATCTTCCAGCTCTACTAAGATGCCTACTGAACCCACAACAAAAAGGAAAGTTGCCCCACCCTGCTGCCAATCCATATAGGAAACATCCCATTTGGAGGCCATGGAGCTCTCTGGCACAATTCTGTGGGGCAGAAAAAAAAATGTGAAGATGCTCCTTTTGGGGATCTCACAGCCAGATGAAGATGGTGTAGTCAAAGCCCTGGCCATTTTTAATGTGTGTCATGACTGCCATATTGGGTTTTTTGCTTACACCTTCTTCTTGGCCAGGCTAATTCGAGGCTGGTTCTCTCCAAACTTGCTGGAAGTACAGTTCTCAGAATTCCTATCTTGATAATTTTGAGAATCGTTATTCTTCACACATTTGGGGAGCACAAGAGTGGGGAAAGGCTGGATAGAATGATGTGTGAGCAAACAGCTGGTTTGGTGTAACGCAGGGCTGTCAAACTCCTGGCCCACAGGCTGGATGCGTCATGTGCTGGCCACACCCATGCCCAGTTTAGCGAAGGGGGAAAAAGTCCCGATACATCACATGACGCTGCCTTGACAATGTGAGTTTGACACCCCTGGTCTAGTGGTTAAGGCACCAGACTAGAAAGCGAGAGATTGTGAGTTCAAGTCCCGACTTTGCCATGAAAGCCAGCTAGGTGATGTTGGGCCAGATTCTCTCTCTCAGACCAACCCATCTTACAGGATGGTGGTGGTTGTGAGAAGGAAGAAGAATGTTGTATATGTTCTCTAACTTGAGTTATCTGTAAAAATAATAAAGGTGGGATACAAACAAACAGTTTTTTTATTACTGCCATCGTGTGGCAGGCATTTTTAGATATTTCATTATGCAGAGGCCTCTTGTTTACTGCTGTCATGTTCTTGGCTGGGTGCAGGGTGAAAACTTTCTTCACATGACAAAATATTGTGTTTGTTGCATTCAACTGGGGTCTTGACCTAAAATGGGCTACAACAGCAAGTAATGCAATCACCATAAAAAGAGCCAACATTGTGTAATAGGGGAGGGGTGGGACTAAAAAACAGGCTCTTCTGATCGACTCTTAGCCATGGAAGCTCACAGGGTGACTTTCGACTCAATATTTTCTCTCAACCTAACCCTACTTCAAAGTGATATTGTAGGGAAAACGGGATAGCTGTGTATACCACCTTAAGGAAAAGTGGGATGAAAAGTGGAATGAAGAATATACTGGGGAAGTGAATATAATGGCAAGACATAATCCCACATGGTTCCAAAATCCCCTCTAAATTTCCCATCTTTTTTTAAATTATCCCTGGACTATCATGGACTATTGGCTCTATTACCAGGATTGATGAGACTTGTGAATCAATAACCTAAAAGGCAACATTATGGATGACTGAGGATTGCATCTTATGTAGAGAGAGAGATCCAGCATTGAGAAAATAAATGATAGAATCTACTTTCCCTCCAGATTCTCTCTGGCTATGGGCATTTCTAAGGGCTATCATTTTCTGAAAGAAATATCTGTGATTTTAGGGAAATTAATCCGGGCCAAAACTGGAAACCTGGCATCCTCCTCCTTCTCTGGGATGCCCTCCCTCCTACTTAGAATTCCTGAGAATAAAGGTAAAATCTCTTAGCTGAGGAAGCCAGGGGAATTAGAAATCAGGCAGGCATGCCTGCAAGTGCCAGCTAATTCCAGGCCCTTCACTGCCAATATTAATGAAAGCTGAGAAGTGGAGAAGAGAGGAATTAGGAATCAGCACTGCAGGCACAGTTAGTCACTTACTAGATTTGAGCAAAGGGAAAAGCACATGGACACTGTCAGCAGGTCATTTATTCTCTGCTAAGATCTGCTTCAGCAAATTCTCTGCGTATCCAGCCAACAAGAGGGAGACGGTGGGTGAAACATGGTGGGAGCCTTCTCTGTGCTGCCATTTTGATCAAGGAATACTTTGTGCAAAAGGGTTTAAATTGGCCCCTCTTCTTTTAATCAGGTTTAATTAGGTTGCCATGACTTTTGCTTTCACTTGGGTTCCAAGTGGTTGTATTACCTGCAATTTCCCTTCTTAAAATGTTTTCTTCTCTTTGATAAGTGCAATGGTTTAAAAGCTTGTTTCAAAACTGGAATGATTATTTTTTATAGGCAACTGCAAGGCAAAAGGCAATTCAGAAACATAGCTTCAAAGAAATGACTAATGTAATAAAAGAGTTCACCCCAGACTGATTTACAGCAGTTCTAAAATGATAAAATGGTTCCTTCTAGATCTCACATTTATTTATTTGATAGATTGATAGATTGATAGGCTTGTTTGTTTGTTTGTTTGTTTGTTTGTTTGTTTGTTTGCACTGATCCCTCATGACTGCCTGGACAAGTCAGTTCTTCAGTTTTCTTATCAAGATTTCAGAAATGGTGGACCCTTGACTCTGAGCGGCTTACAAACAGGAAAAAGATCTATATAGAAACAATTAAAATTACAAGTGCTACATAAAAAACTAGAACCAAGGAGGTAGACGGCATGGGGATGAGCTCTTGTTCATACCCCACCTCCACTGGTGAGTCACCCCTCCTTGGGGTCCCAGGCCAACTGGCAAAACCAGACTTTAATGCCCTTCTGGAAGGGCAGAAGGGTGGGAGCAATTATCACCTCTTGTGGTAGAACGTTCCACAGAGCTGCAGCAGAAAAGGCTCTGTTCCTTTACCTCCTCAGCCACAACTGTTGCCTAACAGGGTCCACGACAGATACCTTCCAGTGAAGCAAATGGGGTGGGCCCCTTTGGGGCAAGACGGCTCCTCAGATACCTTGGACCTGTGCCATATGTTATTAGAAGCAGGTGTCCCACTTAGCAGTAAAGTTTTCAGTTGTCATTTTGTTCCATCACAACATTACAAGCAAGAACCACACAGGGAAATTGATAATTATACTGCAAACTTCTAAAATTCCCATCTGCTCCATTTGAAATTGGTGGGAAATTGTTGGTTTCCGAGCTTCAGAAAATGACATGATCTCAAAGGCAAAAAATATATATGATATAATGAAAGGTAGCTACAAGGAACCTTGCAAAAATAGGCACTATTTTATTGAAACGGGGAGGTAGAAATATATTTAAAACATCAGATATCCCCAGATTCCTTTGATTCTCCTAGATCTCAGATGCCATGATCTATCCAATGTATCCTTCTAGCCACAGTTAATTCTTCGAGGTAGTCCAGGCAAGAGGCACAAATACTAGTACTAACACTACCTGTATTGTAAGATTACAGGAACAGAATCTCGCAAGTCTGAAAATCCTTCTCCTCTCCTTTAGTTTAACTTTCCATAAAACTAGGGAAGGTCCTTTCTAAGATATTTCCCACACACCTTTTCCTTCTGTGGGCTGAGATATCTTTTGCATGCTTGCGGCTCTTCCTCCTATCTACTAAAGTTATTCCCATATACCATCACAGATACTGTCTGCCAGGTGGGAGCTGGAACTTACCATGAGGTGGTGAGTTATTGCTTTCTGCAAGATGATCTCCAATGGACAGCATAGTATGTTGACCTCTCAGTTCAGTGGCATTTTAGCTGCAGGGTTTCATCATTTCCCCTCCTGCTTTTGAATGTCTGTCTGAAATTGCTGCAGGAAGATGTTGCCGTCACTATACAAATGACATTCAGAATCTTTCCTTATATTCATTTTGCTTTGTATCTCATGTAATTATTCCAAAACATATTTTCCTTCCACATTAGCTTCCCGAATTTCTTACCCGGGGACAGGTGAGAAATCTGTATATTTTTTCTTATTAAAACTTGCCTTCCCCCAATAAAGCCTTCCCTTCCTTAATTTTCTACTGTTCCTTGGGGAAATCTCACCTATTACATCCAAAGACAACAGAGGTGGGAGACTCCACGCTCTTTTTATGTAGGAGCTAATAGTGAAATCATTTTGGCTGGAGCAAAAGGTCTAGATATTTACTGCTGGGATAGTATTTCATTCCATAAAAGCAGTTGCTGCTGGCAGCAAAGCCTTCATAACTTTGCTTACTAGTCCTTATCTGGATAAAACCCTCTATCTTACTAGGTCATCATCTGGAAGAGGAGAGTTATATTAGAACTGAGTGCAATGCCAGAGGTTTTCTTCATATAGCAGAAATATTGTGGCAATCCACCAATTAACCCTTTCTGGTATTGTTCCCTTCTATCTGCTAGCTGCTAAATTTTGAACTGCCTAGATTATTTTCTTTCATTGTTACCCATGCTGAGCAGGGATTTGCTCAAGGGATTATTTGATATAGTAAGAAGCTTGATAGATATTGTGCATGCCTTAAACATGGGATAGATTAAATCCATTCTCCGTATTGTAATGCTGAATATGGTTTCAAGACATAGAACTCAATCTTCTTCTTGTTGTTGTTAGTTGTGAAGTTGTGTCCGACTCATTGCAACCCCATGGACAATGTTCCTCCAGGTTTTCCTGTCCTCTACTATCCTCTGGAGTCCATTTAAGCTCACACCTACTCCTTCAGTGACTCCATCCATCCACCTCATTCTCTGTTGTCCCCTTCTTTTGCCCTCAATCTTTCCCAGCATTAGGCTCTTCTCCAGTGAGTCCTTCCTTCTCATTAGGTGACCAAAGTATTTGAGTTTCATCTTCAGTATCTGGCCTACTAAAGAGCAGTCAGGGTTGATCTCCTCTAGGATTGACCGGTTTGATCACTTTGCAGTCCAAGGGACTCACAGGAGTCTTCTCCAGCACCATAGTTCAAAAGCCTCAATTCTTTGGTGCTCAGCCTTTCTTAGGGTCCAACTTTCACAGCCATACATTGCAACTGGAAAAACCATAGCTTTGACTATACACACTTTTGTTGGCAGAGTGATGTCTCTGCTTTTTAGTATGCTGTCTAGATTTGCCATAGCTTTCCTCCCCAGAAGCAAGCATCTTTTAATTTCTTGGCTGCAGTCCCCATCTACGGTGACCTTGGAGCCCAGGAAAATAAAATCTGTCACTACCTCCATTTATTCCCCATCTATTTGCCAGGAATTGAGAGTGCTGGAGGCCATGATCTTAGTTTTCTTAATGTTGAGTTTCAAGCCAACTTTTTCACTCTCCTTCTTCACCCGCATCAAGAGGCTCTTTAGTTCCTCTTAGCTTTCTGCCATTAGAGTGGTATCATCTGCATATCTGAGGTTGTTGATATTTCTCCCTGCAATCTTAATTCCAACTTTTGATTCATCTAGCCCTGCCTTTCTCATGTGTGCTCTGCATATAAGGGTGACAGTATACAGTATCCTTTCTCAATTTTGAATCAATCAGTGGTTCTGTGTCCAGTTCTCACTGTTGCTTCTTGACCCGCATATAGGTTTCTCAAGAGACAAATAAGATGGCCTGGTACTCCCATCTCTTTAAAAACTTGCCACAATTTGTAGTGATCCACACAATCAAAGGCTTTAGCATAGTCAATGAAGCAGAAGTAGATGTTCTTCTGGAACTCCCTAGCTTTCTCTGTGATCCAGCGTATGTTCGCAATTTGATCTCTAGTTCCTCTGCCTCTTGATACAGGAAATCCTGCCTGTACTTCTGGTAGTTCTCAATCCACATACTTCTGGAGCCTAGCTTGTAGGATTTTAAGCATAACCTTACTAGCATATGAAATGAGTGCAATGGTGTGATAGTTTGAACACTCTTTGGCATTGCCTTTCTTTGGAATTGAAATGTAAACTGACCTTTTCCAATCCTGTGGCCACTGTTGAATTTTCCAAATTTGCTGGCAAATTGAGTGTAGCACTTTTACTGCATCATCTTTTAAGATTTTGAGTAGCTCAGCTGGAATACTGTCACATCCACTAGCTTTGTTGTTGCTAGATTTCCTAAGGCCCATTTCACTTCACATTCTAGGATGCCTGGCATGAGGTCAGTGACCACTCCATCATGGTTATCAGGGATAACCATGTATTGTTCTTGTATAGTTCTTCTGTGTAATTTTGCCACCTCTTCTTAATCTCTTCTGCCTCTGTTAGGTCCCTGCCAGTTTGATCCTTTATGATGCCCATCTTTGCATGAAACATTCCCTTCATATCTCCAATTTCCTTGAAGAGATCTCTGATCCTTCCTATGCTATTGTTTTCTTCTATTTCTTTGCAGTGTTCATTTAAGAAGGCATTCTTATCTCTTCTAGCTATTCTCTGGAATTCTGCATTCAATTGGGGTATATCTTTCTCTTTCTCCCTTGACTTTCGCTTCCTTTCTTTCCCCAACTATTTGCAAAGCTTCTTCAGACAGCCATTTTGCTTTCTTGCGTTTCTTTTTCTTTGGGATGGTTTTAGTTGCTACCTCTTGTACATTGTTGCGAATCTCTATCCATCGTTCTTCAGGCACTCTGTCTATCAGATCTAATTCCTTAAATCTATTTGTCACCTCTACTGTATATTCATCAGGAATATGATTTAGTTCATACCTGAGTGTCCTAGTGCTTTCCCTACTTTCTTCAATTTAAGCCTAAATTTTGCAACAAGAAGTTCATGATCTGAGCCACAGTCAGCTCCTGGTCTTGTTTTTACTGACTGTATAGAGCTTCTCCATCTTTGGCTGCAGAGCACATAGTCAATCTGATTTCTGTGTTGAACTCAATCTACAATACCTTATTTAACAGAATGCTAAACAGAATACAGGGTTCAGAGGGCAGTCAGGAAAGCAGTAGAGATTTTATCTGCCCAAAGGATAAATCCTCACCAAGCAGGAAACACCAGTTTATTGGGGTTTTGCTATTGTTTGTTTGTGTATTGACTGCAACAAAATCTTACATTATTCTTCCACATTTTGGTATTTTAGAGTAAGCATAATCACATGTGCAAATGGTAGAATTGACCTTGTAACTTCTTTCTAGTATCCTTTTACCGGTAATATAATAATTGTATTAAAGATTATAATTACTACAGTAAAAATTAATGCAAATGGAAAAAAGAAAAAAGTAGAAGGTTCAGAAAAGAAAGGAAAAAGAGAAAAAGAAAAAGTAAGAAAAAAGAAAAATATAGTAAAGAAAAAGGAAAGAAATATATACTTATGTGGTCAGTGTTGTACTCTGGATGGCCTAAAAGCCATATCCCAAGTGAAATATCACACTGTACTAAAATAGACAATGCCATGAAACTTGTGATAGATAGTAAAAGAAATGCAGTAAGATTTCTGATGGTTTTGTACATTAGCTAATCTAGAAAAAGCCAGTGGGTGCTGTTTAGGAAAACATTTCTTACTTTTTCTTACTGCAAATGGTTTAGTTATGCTAGAGATGTTTTTTCCCCATAGGATGCATGTAGGATTATATGTGAGCCAGGCTATGCATCTTACATTGATTCAAAAGCTGGGGGAAGAACTTCAGTTTGGAATTGAAGTCTTACATTTCTACCCAATGCAGGTATTAGGTTTTCATTTCTTTTTCCTTGGCTCCTTTACATCTGATCTCACAGCAAGACTACATTGCACAATTTTCTGTCTCAAAGAGATTAGTACAACACAATGACACAGAAGCAGCCAAAACAGATTTATCAGGTGCCATACAACCAAGAAATATTAAAGTCCACCTGAGGATTAGAAGAGCTTGAATTATGAGAGGTCCTTGGCATGCTGCAATCATAAACCACGGGTTTTCTTCTGCTTTGGAAGAAGAAATGTGAAAACAGCATGTTTAAATCCTATATTACATTATCTCCAAGAGCAAAGACATGCAATCTAGAACATTTTCCTACTGGAAAGGTACATGGATTTCATTAAGTAACATATATTTTACGAAAAAACCCACCACCATTTCATACTATCCTTACACTACATGTTCATTTATCTGTTTATATTATCTGCTTTTCGTTTTACAGTTACTAATTCCAAAGTGTGGTACAAAATGGTGATAAATATCACATGTCAGGTCCCACTTGAAAGTCCTGTCTCTCAGTTTCTTATATATCTAACATTATTTTAGAGAGCTGGTGTGGTCTTGTGGTTAATGCACCAGGTTAGAAACCAGGAGACTGTGAGTTCTAGTCCCACTTTAGGAACAAAGCCATTTAGGTGACATTGGGCCAGTCACTCCAGCTCAGCCCTAGGAAGGAGGCAAGGGACCATCACTTTTGAAATCTCAGTAAGAAAACTGCAGAACTGATGTGTCCAGGCAGTCATGAGAAATCAGCACTAATAATAATATACTGGAGTTCGGTTGTATAGTTTAGTTTAGGAGAGGCAGTAAGATCCAGAGGCTAAATAATCTGCTTTCCAAGATGTAATGAAGCACTAAGTGTATGCAGTACATTTAGGAACTGACATGAAAGAGGCAAAGCCACAAAATATAACAATCTGAAAATATTATGAACTCTTTTATGAATAATTAGTCCCTCTCAGCTGTTTATAGAAAATCTTCACAATCATAAAGTTAGTAATTTTGTAATGCATGATGTTCTGGTGGAGCGTATGCAGTGGGGTATGGCTGTATGAATACATAGCAATTAAGCTTCTGGTTACTAATAGAAGTCAGTCTAGATATTTGATCAATATTTAAATTTATCTAACGTATTAGAATAATAAATAGATCTAGAATAGATAATTATTAAGCATTTAAAAATATTAAAAAGCAGTGAAAATAACTTAAAAAACAGAGCCAAGAAGAAACATAGAGTATGAACCTGTCAGAAAAATGAATGTCAACAGGAGAGTTCCATAAAACAGTGGCCTCCAACCTTTTGAGCACCAGGGACTGGTTCTGTGAAGAGAGGTTTTTCCACGGACCAGAGGGGGTGTGGTTTTGCATGCTGCCTGCATCTCACAGATGGGGCTTCACTTGTTTGCGCGGCCTGGTTGCTGGCATGCTGCGGCCCGGTGCCGGTCCACGGACTGGGGATTGGGGACCTCTGTCATAAAACATACAATTACTTCTGATATGTTTTTGGCAGTTAATGCAAGTCTTCTCCTATTTTTATTTCAGTTAAGTAAGCCAAGCTATTGAATGATCTGGGTCTACCACTATAAGGAGTGGTAGAGTGGTAGGACCGCTACCTGTAGAGGTCAAGCTACCTTATAATCCAACTGGCCTCATTAGTAAAACGTAATAAATTGAGGATATATGAGGAAAAGATATCCCTTTCAATGTACAATTATATTTCTTCCAAGTGCTGACTGAAACTGTACAGCAAAACACCGTATCCAGATAATGAATTTCATATTTGGCTGCTTTTTTAATCATTTAATTCTCTCATTTGCATGCTGGGGATTCTTTCTACAGAAATAGCAGCAAAGTTGTTTGCTGCACTGCTGATGACATTGCGCAGCTCTTATCCTTTGATATTTAGGTATTAAGAATAGAAACTTGCAGAGGGAAAATCTACTGAGTTGACTTCCATATCAGGAAATATGCATGATTGAAATTTCTGATTATGAGTAAGCATGTGCAAAGGAAACTTCTGATTTAAAAATTTTGCAAATAAAACCAAAAAGGAGAAAACAATGGTCGAAGAAACTGTAATAATTTGATGAATTCTGATATAATGTAGAATCCAGATTTACCATCTAAAATCTTGTTTCAAGAGACAAATGACATATGAAGGCTATTCCTTGAGGATACTGACTCCCATCTGTTATAAGTCTTCTATATAGGTACTAATATTGACCTATGCTATAGGACTATTATGTTGATTTCTGCAGCAGTGCATATGAAGTCTATTATCTGTATCATTGAAAGTAGGACATGAATACGAATTGTGTAGAAATTATTTGTATACAAATTATTTGTATTTGTATACAAAATATTTGTATTTGTATACAAATTATTGATATTAGCAATAGCAGTAGCACTTAGACTTATATACTGCTGCACAGTGCTTTACAGCCCTAACCCAGGGTTCCCCAACTTTTCTGGGTTGGCAGCCCCAGGAGGGTGAGTAGGTGCTTTTATGTGCACATGTGCATGGACAAATTTGGCCGGAAGCACGCATGGTGCTTAAGGCAATAGTAGCGCCTCTGTCGTGATGGTAGCCCCCATGTGGCACTTGTGATGGTAAAACCTGCGCAGCGGTCACAGCAAGTGGAGGGTACACTGGCCAGCCACTCACGCGACCTGGTGGCCACAGGTTGGAGACCCCTGTCTGGAGTGGTTTACAGAGTCAGCATATTGCCCCCAACAATTTGGGTCCTCATTTTACTGAAGACAGGATACAGAAGGATAGAAGACTGAGTCAACTTTGAGCTGGTCAGGATCAAACTGCTGGCAGTCGGCAGTCAGCAGAATTAACCTTCAAAACTGCATACTAACCACTGCATCACCCACAGCTCTATTAGTACTATTGTTATTGTTGCTATTACTGTATTATTATTGGTATTTTCATTACAATTACTTTCACCAGGTGTTGCTATTCTGCATGAGGTTTGCTAAGGTACTCTTGCAAATGTCACTAATATCATTGAGAATAAAATCTTTTTATCTATTTACTACCAATACATGCTTATTAGGAACTGTCTGTTGCTCTCTGTGATTAAAGTTGACATAGGGGGCGGGCATGCCCCATCTGCTGCTAAATCAATCCACTTGGAAGAGAGCATCCAGAAATATGTCCTCAGCGCCTTCTGGTTGGTTCAAGCTGTCTTCACAGCTGTGAATTGAGTTGTCTCACTGTCAGCCAAATTCTAGGTCTCACAGTGATGCCTAGGTAAGAGAGCCAGTATATAGCACAGTGGTTAAAGTGTTGGACAAAGAACAGGGAGATCATTTTAGCCCTCCCTTGGGCAGGGAAGTCATCTTGGTGACCTTGGGCCAGTCACTTGCTCACAATTCTAATCATCTTTAGGCTCTGCAACAAGCCAGCTGATGAACGAAATCCTTTGTGCATCATGCACTGATAGCTTCACTGTAAGAGCCAAGTAAGTGTGGTACAAAAACAAGCAGGCTCTGCAGCCATGTAAGACAAACTATTATGAATAACAAGTGTGATGTTGTGGGTATAACCTAGAAAAAGAGTAGAAACTAGTGTTGAAATAGGAAGCATATTGTCTGTGTTCTACATGTTGGAAGGCATTGTTTCCTGTCATCTATATCTATATAGCTATCTATATATCTCTGTATCTGTATCTACTGCTAAAATTCTCACTGTCCTGATCTTTAACTGGGAAAAATGGTACCTCATAGGGCAATTATTTTTTTATTTTTTTGAGCTGCGGTGGCGCAGTGGTTAGAGTGCAGTACTGCAGGCTACTTCTGCTAATCACTGGCTGCCAGCAGTTTGGCAGATAGAATCTCACCAAGCCTTCTGTCCTTCCGAGGTGGGTAAAATGAGGACCCAGATTGTTGGGGGAAATAGGCTGACTCTGTAAACTGCTTAGAGAGGGCTGTAAAAGCACTGTGAAGCGGTATATAAGTCTAAATACTATTGCTATTAATCAGGTTGCCTCAAATGCAATTTTACAATCTTATAGAATGTCTCCAAAATCTGGGACCCATGACTCCTGAGGGAATGAAATTTGGGGAAATGGTGGCTGCTTCAGTGCTACTGGCTGCTACTGCACTGCTGGGCTGCTGCTGTGTCCACAAGAATCTCATTTTTATTGTTCTGTGACAGTTTCCCAGTCAATCCCAGGGGAGGGGAGGGGGGAAGGAAGGAAGGAAGGAAGGAAGGAAGGAAGGAAGGAAGGGAGGAAGGAAGGAAGGAAGATTTCAGACATTCTCTGCCAGATTTGTCAGTATATAAGGGTTCATGAATTGGAATAGACATGGTAACAAATCAGCCAATAGGGACTGTTTGGTGACCCAGATGGCTCAGAGCTGTGATTCTATACCTTCTGTGATTATTGATTCTGTACTTCTGGATTCTGAGTTCTGGTTCTGGCTTCTGCTGTATGGTATTGTATATAAAGAAGTTTCTTATATAAATGAATCCTGCTGAATTATTTACTTGTGCGCTGGTTGGATTGCTGCAAACTCTAACAAGCTTCTCATAAGAAAACTCAATAGGAAGCCAACAGGAAGTCATAATTTGTCCCATTGCTTTTTTTTTTTTTTTTTTTTTTTTTTTTTTTTTGGCCCACCCCTGGTCATTCTTTAGGTAAAGAAATATCTCTGAAATGATGACCAAACAGCACTGGTTATCTAGTAATACAACTGGCTCCTTGAACATGGTCATGATCTGTGAGGGAACACATAGATTGTGTTGTTTTTTATGAAATAAGATGCAGCCCATCTGAAATGTATTCCCCATTCATTAGTCTTGTAAGAAGTTAATTCTCTGTCCATGTAACCTTAAAGTTCCCAAGGACCCTACCTCTTTGCAGGATAAAAGACAGTGCTGGGAAGAAATGGCCTGGAAAACATGTTCTTAGCAGCCCACTGCCTTTCCTTGGTTTCCAGGAGAAGAAAAGCATATCTATTCAATCTAACTCATTTCTCTCACACTTTATACGTGTGGTCCATAATCCCAAGGATTTAAATAGGCTGGAAAATGCAGTTCTTGACATGTTTTAAATACAATTTCCTGCATACCCTGGAATCTCCAAAGTGGGTTACAATCCTTGCAGAAGAATGCAGAAGAACATCCTTTTTCTAATAGGACAGTGAGAATTTCAGGGCCACTGATGATGCCCTTGGAGCCGTGATGGTGCCGAGTGAGCTGCAAAGGACAGCACGCTACCACTGCAGCTTCAGTCTCACTCTATTCTTGTCAGTAGAATACAAACTCTGAGTGCCCTTTAATTACCCCTTTTGATAGAATAGAGCATTATATTTAGACAGCATTGCTGCTCTCTGAATTGCTGGTCCCTTTATGAATTTTATCAGCTGCTGGCTATCCTAGCATAGACGAGAAATTAGAACACAGCTTTCTATGCAAATAATTTCTAAATACTGCATATTTAATGGCATGCAATTCTTCTTTGGAATTATGAATTCAGTCCCTAATATTTCATTGCCTGTTTAGATGTTCTGGGTAAAAGGAAGGGCAGTGTCTAAGATCTCCACTGTTAGTACACATTCTTCCTTAAGGACTAAGAATATGTTCCATGCTTCTCATACTGTATATTCAAAGAATCATAATTAGGAGGAGGAATATTATAAACTACTCATATGACCTTTGGAAATGTAGTCCTTGAATTCAGCATATTTGTAATGAGATAGGGAAAGGTTTAGGAGTCTTCCTGGAATTACAACTCCTGGTAAAGGACATGCACAAGGTCATTTTGTCCAGCTTCGGCTGCTTTGCCAGTTGTAATCTGAGCTGGATGAGAAGGCTCTGATGATTGATCACAAATAGACTACATCCCTGTAACACTATTTGGAATTTCCACTAGTGGGTGAAAACAACTACAACCGATGGACACTGTATCAAAGTTCCAACAGGCTTCGAGGTACAGGTCAAAATATTGATTTTAACATATGTGGTAGAGCTTCCAGGTTTCTCCAGGATGGCTTCCTCCTTATGGGGCCAATCCATTCATCGTTTTCATGCCCAGTGAGGATTTTTTTTTCTCATAAATGTAAAGGTGGAAAATTACAATAGTGTTTCTTCTTGCCTGCTCTCACCTTGAGGAAATGCTTCTCAGAGACAGAGTTGGAATTCACTAGCGGGACATCAAAACAGAACTTTTTCAAAAGGTCTTCAAGGTTCCCATGTTGGCTTCTTAGTGATTGGTTTATGTTACTGTTTTCTCTTTGTAATTTAGTGGATATAGTTGCATCTGCTTATAAATCACTGTGAGTCAGTCTGATTCATCAATACACAAACATAATAAATAAAATAAACAAGTCAAAGGCTTTTGCAAATCTTTGAACATTAACACAGTCCTCTCTCAATTTAAATGTTGGAAGAGTATGTATTAAAATACAAATATTTTTAAATACCATTATATAAAATACATATTTCAATATGAATTCTGAAGTAGATTTTTTCAAAAAGATATATGAATGATGTGGAAACATCATAGAGCAAAATTATGGGGAAAAAAAGAGATGGCATGAAATGGAAGTAGAATCATTTGTTCATAGGACAGCTCTCCAAAGAGAGGAAAGAATTATTAATAGCATTTTTATCACCATTGTTCAGGCTCAGAAAAGAAGTTATTGGTTTTGGTTTTAAGCTAGTCCCATCGCAACCTGCTCTCATTCTTGCTGAGTTTTAAAAAAGGCAAACGATGAGTGAAAGCTGGCCTTCTGGGAGTAAAGACAAAATTTGTTCATTTTATTTTAAACAGCCCATTCATTTTTTTACTTTAATTATGTAGATCGTACACATGGATTAACAATGGTATGTCTTTGAATTTAGCTGCAGCATGCCAATTATTTTGTATGCTTTTATTTAGTAATTTGCCTCTGTTCTATGTGATTTCTTAAGCCATCCGAGTTCATCTGTATAGATATGTCGCCATAATGTGGCTTCTTTCTATCATGCCATGTTTTGTGTATCTAGCTATTGTGGTTTGCAAATCATTTATATATTTAAACGTTTTCTATGTGGCTTTCCAGAACAGGATAGGACAGGACAGGACAGGATAAGATAGGATAGGATCATTTTTATTGGCCAAGTGTGATTGGACACTCAAGGAATTTGTCTCCAGTGCATAAGCTCTCAGTGTACATGCAAGCAACAAGTGATAAATCATGATCATAAAATATAATAATCATAAATCATAAAGTACAATACTCAGTGATAGTCATAGGATACTAAATAAAAGCAATCAACATAAATCATTAAAATCTTGTTTACACGTAAGAAGTAGATTTTCACTTAAAAATAATAGATTACAACAAAATAGCTTCTAAACCTAGAATAGCCTTTCTGGTCTACGGGAACCTTAGTTCAGCCATCTCTCTCAATGCACTGCTACCAAGCATTTTTCTTTTGGAACTGATCGTACTGTTCATACAGCTACTGAGTCAATAGGCATCTTTCATGGCAAGCAGGCTCTCAAAAGCTCTGGTGTTTCTACTGATACATATCCAAATGACATATATACATAATACAGATCAAAAGAAATATGGAGTGTCCCTGGCTTAGTATGATGAGCTATTCAACAGACTATAAAAAGCCAGATGGAAAAGTGGTGGAGTTGCAGCTGCCCCTGGGGAATCTCCTGCCAGGCATCCAATCATAAACTCAGTCCTAACACTATCAGCCTGCCTCAAAAGAATCTCCCAAAGTGTTGTGATAATTCCCCAGGGACCCATGGTCCTATATGATATTTGGAGCCAACCAGGGGTGAAATCCAGCAGGTTCTGACAGGTTCTGGAGAACCGGTAGCGGAAATTTTGACCAGTTCAGAGAACTGGTAGCGGAAATTTTGAGTAGTTCAGAGAACCGGCAAATACCACCTCTGGCTGGCCCCAGAGTGGGGTGGGAATGGAGATTTTGCAATATCCTACCCCCAGGAGTGGGGAGGGAATGGGGATTTTGCAATATCCTTTCCCCAGGAGTGGGGAGGGAATGGAGATTTTGCAGTATCCTTCCTCTGCCACGCCCACCAAGCCATGCCCATTAAGCCACAACATGCCCACTAAGCCACGCCACAGAACCGGTAGTAAAACAAATTTGGATTTCACCACCGGAGCCAACTAATATTTAGGAATCCTATCATGGTGAAAAATCTTCCTGGATTCTGCACTGTATTTATCACACCTATTTCTTTTAATATACAGGAGGAAGATATTGAATACTATGACTCCAAGGCTGATACAGAATACGTAAGTATCTGCTAGTTGCATTTCTTTTGTTTTACACAGTAAATGGATTCTGTATTAATTTCTGTAGGGTTTTCTTTGCTACAGTTGTTGAAACCTTACATTCATTTAATGGGCTTAAGATGGTGAAAAGTAAGTTGTGGAGCTGCAAACCTGCAGCTCTTCTTCTTCAATTGGTAATGGAAAGGAAGTTGTAAACATTTAACTACATTTCAACAAGGAGAAATTTCAAAGAACAGAAGTAGGACAAAACATTGCTCATCAGTCTTGGTGATTTCAGGGAGGTGCGTTGGAAAAGGGAACAAGAATATATATGTGTGTAAGTTTTGTTACATTTTGAAATGGATTCACAGTTTTATTTCATGGTTTAAATTCTCATTGCTTCCTTGCTTGGTTAGTTGAGGTTTTTTATTTTGTTGGTTTTGGTTTTGATTTTTTTGTTGCTCTCCCTCTATTCTTCAGCTCAGAAGTGCTAAAATCTTCCCATGTAGTCTTAGCAAATATCATAACAATAAATTTATTTCCCGGGATAAGGAATGCTGAAATAAGACAAATTTATGCATAGAATACATAGTGAAATCATAAGAAAAGAAATGTGCAGAGTGAGAAGACAAGTTTTAGATGCTAAAACAAAACCATCTATTATTGAGAGTTGATTGAAAATATATACTGTCATTGTTGCTTACATCAAATACTGAATTCACACTGAAATCCTGTATCTGGGAATAAATCCAGCAGCCCCTAAAGAGACTTGCTTTTAACAATAAAAGTATAAATTTACACTATGAAGCTCCAAAAGTTTTATATTTATATGAGATCATGTATATAAAACTGCTAACTTGCAGTTACCAAAAAACACCCCACTTCTTTCTTTGTAATTAAAATATAAATTCAGAAGCTAGTGACTACTTGTCCATTCATTACCATAAGCTAGATATATCTGCTTTCTATCTCCTTAAGTGCTAAAGAGATACTGTGGCAATATGTTTGGTCTCCTGCAAATGTTTGTCATGTGATTGTCTCATCTACCCTCTCTTCTCTCATTAAGCTACCCAAAAGTGATATCTATCAAAAAGAAGATGGATCTTTGAGGAATCTTTACTGCTCTCCGAGCTTGGTTGTTTTCTTGTAGACTTTTCATTACCCAAACTGGGCAACATCATCAATCCTGATGATGTTACCTAGTTTGGGGTAATGAAACATCTGCAAGAAAACCACCAAGTTCAGAGAGCAGCAAGGACTTCTTATTTCAACCGTGAGCCACGAATATTCTCCTTTATTAGATGGATCTTTATATAAGTAGTTGATTAATTAGATCTTTTCACAAAACTTGCATCAGGTTACATTTCCTGGGATATAGTGAAGCTACAATGATATATTACGAACAGTTACAGAATGACAGTGTTGAAGGAACCTTGGAGGTCTTCCAGTCCAACCTCCTGCTCTAACAATAAATCCTATACCATTTCAGACAAATCGTTGTCCAATCTCTTCTTAAAAGAAATCTTATTTAGATCCAGTCGTGTGTGTGTGTGTTTGCGCGCGCGCGCGCGCGCTTTATAGTTAGTGTTGACTCCTGTCCACCACCTGGATTAGTCCCTGCAATTTTCTTGGCAAGTTTTTGGAAAGTTATTTGCCATTACTTGCTTTCTAGAGCTGAGAGCAAATGACTGGTTTAAGGTCACCCAACTGGCTTTGTGCCCAAGGCAGGACTAGAACTCAGAGTCTCCAATTTCCAGCCTGATACCTTAACCATTACATATTTACATAATAATACATAATAATGAGCTGCCCGTTGTTATGTGTTCTTGGCAGTTTAGATATACTTCCTTTATTTATTTACATTTCCTTTATTTACATGGAGATTCTAAAACAGCATTCCCAGACTGGGGAATTTTTAGATATGAAAGATTTCAAATATCAGAATTTTCAATAATGGCCAACCTAACTGAGGAATCCTAGGAACTGAAGTCTGTGTACTTACTTGAGGGTATTCAAGGAAGATGTCCCTAAAATTGAGAGGTGGCTCTAAAAGTTTTGGTTCTAAGTGCTGAGATAATGGTTGGCCCCACTCCATGCTCACTTCATAATACTGACAAGCTATCAAACAAAGACTGAAGAAGCCAGGTGCACTTTGCTAGAGAAAGTCATTTTGCTTCCTGGGTAAATTTCTAAAATTAAAGCTAGCATCTGAAATTCAAATGAAGAGCAAACATCTAATTAGAGACAGAATCTAATTCTCTACCCTCCTCCCGGCACAGCCATCCTGTAATTCTGGCAATCAGAACGTTAAGTATAAACTAGAGAGCTTCAGTTCCCCAAGGAAATAGGCCTTTGCTAGTTACTACGTGCAATATGAACACTTGGAGAGAATGCTGCTCAAAATTACTCCCAAGTATCCACTCCTGGCTTAACTCACTCCAGTACTGACTGCATTTGATTGGCTATGGAGTGCTTTTGGAATAGTTCAAATCTTCAGGGCAGAGAAAAAAAGAACTCGTATGCAAAAGCAAGAACAGAGGTTGTCCATTGCCAGCTTGGTGGGAAGATGCAAATCACTGATCTCTCCATTGAGAAAGCTGCTGTCCTTAAGCTTCACAGTGTTAGTGGAAAACTAACAGGGAATTCCTACAGTTTGCAGACTGGCCTATAGAACTAACATTATTCATCCAGCTATATGTCATGATTGAGTTGGTATCAGTTCTTCATGTACAATGGATTCCTTCCAAGATTTGTTTCATTTATGTTTTTATAAATGAAAAATGTGGAATCCTAGACAGTAGGAATCCAAAAATGTGGAATCCTAGACAGTAAAGAAAAGTTCATAGAAAATATAGTTGCAAAAATTGAGGTCACACTATAACCAGAGGAACATTATAGCAAGAGAGAAGAGACCAATATTCTACATGTCCAATTTGGTAATTATAGACAAGGAACAGGTTTGTACACCAACTCAAACACAGACTGAAATTTGAAGGATCAGTCCATTTTCTTAGGAGAACAATGAAGCTAGAGGGCTATAAAACAGAATCATATGTTCTCAGATGTCTTTTAGAAAGAGTCATAGCTGATAACTGCAGCAGTATAGAAGGTTAATGCTAAAGCTACTGTTATAGGCTAAATAACCCCCGTCTACCCCAAATTAATGGATTATAGGGTAATAAAAAGGGAGTCAGATAAGTTTTATACTGGAGTTGGATGTTGTCTCAAAACTGATTTACAGGAATGCCTACAGAAGTTAATTATTAGGTTTATTTCACAAACATAAATATAAGGAGGGTGAAAGGAGGATGGGGAAGAGACAAGGCAATCTTTTATCTAAACTCATTATTCAGTTCCCAAAATTTGACCAAGACTCTTCCCCACTACTACCACCACCACAATTTTTACCATTCCTTTTATTAAAAACTCACCTGTGCAAGGGAATCTAACACTATCTTCTAAGTAAGAAACCTCTTTCCTCTGAAAACAATCTCATCTTCTCTGTTCAGTCTCATCCACTTTCTTCATTGTGATTCCCCCCCCCTCATTTGTGTTCAGCCTTGCTTGAATTCCTCAGCCGATGACTTTGCCTTTGAATGCAAAACCTGTAGCATGCCAGACCAGAGCTGTTACTCCTGCTACTACTGCTGTTAGTCTAATTTGCTTCCCCCATCCCTCTCTCCTTCTATGTTTTCGCACAAAGATGTGCATAATCATTAGCAGTTTAGAACACATGGCAATAAATCTCTATTCTTGGCGTGCCTGTTCCCTTGCTGTTGAAAATTTATGGAGCTATAAAGGGCAAAAATATAAGAGTTCCTAGAGAAACACTGCTTGCAGTTGATCGGTTTAATAATAAATGGATTTCTAAGGTCAGCCAACATTATTGATATAATTTAGGCCTTATTTCCTGTAAAACAGTAGCTACTATACTCTCTATATCTAGCATCAATCTGCATTTGAACTTCTGTTAGTATTTCCATTTACAAATTAATTCTGTCCCCTCAGCTCCTCTATCAGTGCTAAATAAGGGCTTATTATTATTTTCTGTTGAACATTGGCACAGGCAATGTTGGCACATTTCCCTGCTAGCCTTCTAGGTCCTTGGCTGATAAGACTTCATCTCCTACTATTTTCCCTTAAACCAACATTCATCTAGGAAGCTTGTCCATCCCTCCTTTAAACTATAGATTGAAAGATAACATTGATGGAGACCAAATAGTAAATAGTCATGTTTCCTAACATGCTCTACTTCAGAATTCTTCAAACTGTGCCCCTGGGGTTCCTCAAGATTTTAATGGGGTTCTATGCGAGTCAAAGGCCTTTTTTAAAAAGTTCATTCAAATACAGCCAATTGTCAGTCACTAGAGTTTTAACTCTTGATCAAGAATCTAACCTTCGAAAGTGAGGGGTTTTTTTCCTCTTTTGTTATGGTCGTATTTAAAACTTCTGTAAATAAAATACAATAAACTCTGAAAAGCAGATGTGTATTGCAATGGGAGAAACCCCAGAATCACAGCACAGAATAAGGCATAATCCAGAAATCACCCCATACATTCCTCAAGGAGCCTGCATTAGCAGGCCTTAAGCTTTGCTTGCTACAGAGAACAATGTTTCTTAAGAATGCTTAAGGATAAACTCCCTAAACCTTAAAATTAATCAGAGTTCTGACAGTCCATGAATAATAAAATTCTAAATAGGGGGAAAGAAGAGCAAATTAGTTTCAGCTAGGAAAGATTTGGGTTTTTTTAATTTATTTATGATGGCAATGAATCTTATTCCAACAAAATCCAACAAATGTAGAAAAATGATGATGAGGATGGCATTGATGATGCAATTAGAAAGATACTGAATGGAACTAAATATAAATGACCTAGCCCTTTCATTTTTGTTTGCATCCATTTTGCAATTTAAATAGAGCATGATCGCCCTCAAATGAAGTTAATTCAGAGAGACAATGTTTATTCAGTAAAAGTGATTTTATTCTAGAAGCTTATGGGAGATATAAATGTGGAGAGAAATAGAAATGAGATTCCTATTCACTGGACTAGTTTTTCATTCCACTGCCATTCTGATTATGAACTTCTTAAAAAAGATTAATTTTTAAAAAATGATAAGGAGTCTGATTATTTGTACAAGAGAACTCACATATTTTATATTTGTTTTGAAAATCCACTTTACTCATTCATCCAATAGAGAGGAGTTCAATGTTTATTCACAGAATAGTGTTCAAATTAACTGACATTCTCTTCTGGATTCCCCTGAAAGAAGACGAGAAAATTAAGATTATTTCCCCCAAAACTCTTATTATAATTGTAGAATTGTAAGATGGTGTATAAGTTGTAATAAAGGCAAAAATCCCATAGGACAAAATTAAGCTGCCCCCTTCCATTGATAAAACTGAAGCTGTATTGATTTTCCTGGACATCATAAACAGTATCCTTTGTTTTCTGCATATGATCAATAATAAGTAACTAATTTCCTAGAATGTTAAAAAGTAGTGAGCATTATTTCTCAGCAGAATCTTTTGTGGTTGAACAAATGCAATTTTAATGCATGGTATGAATAGACCTTTGTATTTATTATTTATTATTTTTAAGAGTCTGCTCCTTTTAAACCACATAGCATTCCAATTCTGTTTTCTAATGAAACATAAAATAGTTTGTGATTGGTTCATTTTATGGCATTTTATGATCTCTCTTGTTGGTACAGATGCTCAGCTGTTAGAAGGAATCAAAAAGACAAAACCTGGAAGCTTTAATCCTTACCTATCAGTTCCAAAAGTTGAAAGTAACAACTTAGGGACTTTTCAATTTTTTCCTGCAATCAAAAGAACAACAACCCTAGTTGCTTCTATCTTTCTGGGATATACCTTGGGAAGGAAAGGTGAAGGAAAGTCAAATTGATCTTTTCATTCAAATAAAAACTTTGTAAATCTTGAGTTTCTTCCCCAAGATGTCAATTCTTTACGGTCTGCATTTTTATGTTGCATGTCATTTTATAATTTGTGTGTTGTTTTTTGTCTTACATACGTTGCAACTTCTGAGACTGAACTTTGAAATGGAAAACTGGTTGAAGAAGAAAGGGACTTAATCTTTTTCATTTCTTTCCTGTTGATCCTACCCTGCCCTTGCAAGAAAGATAGGAGGATAAGAATAAAATAGGGCTATGTTCTTTCAAGGAATAAAAGACATTGTTTTGGGGGCTTATATCCAGCAAGAAAGCACTAGGAGAAAGCATTTAAAAGCCTCTTTATCCAGTATCAGCCTCCATACTGCACCCTTATACAATCATATAATTGCCCATTTTATTATATCCAGAAAGCTGCTGCAAGCTTATGCATGTTTACTGGAAGATCTCAGTAAACTGTAATTTGTTATAACTGGGCAGTGAAGATATGATGTAAATGAAGTAACTTTACCTCCATATTTCCAGTACAGTGGGTGTGGATGAAGAGCAGCAGTGCAGGAAAAAGAGGAAGAGAAATTGCTAAGAAATTGAGCAAATTGGTGTTACTATATGGCTTTTCCCCTCCATTTCATTTCTTATAATGGAGTTTAAAATGCAAAGCACATGGACTGTGATTGATGCATTAGAGACCAGGGATATGTGAAGCAATGCAAATGGATGGGTTTCCATGCAAGCTTCGGAAGCTTATAAACTACACTGCTGAGGGTAGGAGCCATTGGAGCTGTCAATGCCTGTTTTTGCAGATGGTGTTCATAAATGGGATCAACTCTATGACACCCAGATAGGCGCCTTAGAATTACAAATTAATATCGTCATAAAAATGTAATCATCTTTTTAGAGAATGAGAAATATACACACACACACATACATACACACATACATACACACACACACATACATACATGCATGCCTGATGTACCTGGACACTGTGTGTGTGTGTGTGTGTGTGTGTGTGCGCATGCATACATGCACAGGTGCAGACATGGTATGCTTATGTGTGTCTGAATTCATGTTTTGATAGATAGATAGATTAACAGAGTTGGAAGGGACCTTGTAGGTCATCTAATCCAACACCCCTGCCCAAGCAGGAGACCCTACACCAGGGGTGGGCAAATGTGGCTCTTTTACAACCTGTGGACTTCAACTCCCAGAATTCCTGAGCCAGCTTGGCTGTCTCAGGAATTCTGGGAGTTGAAGTCCACAGGTTGTAAAAGAGCCACATTTGCCCACCCGTGCCCTACACCATTTCTGACAAATGTATACACATAAAAACTTTCCCAATAAATCATAGCATTTGGCTGTGTTGCTAATGACATATCATGTGCAGACACACTAGGCAGAATATAAATAGTTCATGTGGTGGAGGCTGTGTGAGTTACAACCAGTCTAGTAAGCTACAGAAGAGACATAAACAGCCCCAGGCCTCTTAATGAAGATCAAAGCATATTTTAGAAGGAAGATCCGTGAAGGGCCCTCTTTGCTAGAGAGTAACTTGAAGCAGCCTGCCTCAGTCAGCAAATTCCCAAGCGTGGAGGCATCAAGACTGCATCAAGCAAAGAACAAAGGGAGGAGCAAAGGAAGGAATGAAGAAAGGATAAGTGAAGTGTTCAAAGGCATTGCCAATGAAAAGCAGATGGATTTTGCAATCCTAGGCTTAACTAGGAAAAGGTCAGTTAGTTCTTTGGTTTCACATCCCATGAAAAAGCCGATTAAGCAACTCACAGAGACCTCACCTTAATGAATTTGTTCATAAATGAGGAGGCGAGGTGTGCTTATTCATTTTCCAAGATCCTGTGACTTAATCCTGTATTTCCTGTGTTAAACCTGTTTAATGAAATATGAATCTTGTTTCCCTGGTCATGTGCTGGTTGACCCTTGGGAATGGCTTCTTTAATTACACAAATATGGCCCCTGTTTTGCCTTTGTTTCTTTTGAGAAGTATGAAGGTATCGCATTGCTTGATTTTATGTTCAAACTGTTGCCCTCATTAGAGGAAATATGCTAAGGAGAAAAAGATGCTATCTACTGATTTGTAGTATGCCAGAGCCCTCCAACTAGAAAAAAAAAGAAACAGGCATTTTTATATGACCACTATTTTCACTCCCTGAACCTTCCTAAGTACTTTGACACTGCTTCACTGCCACAGTGCAGGAAACACAAGATTGACATGTGTCAAACGGTGCTTCCTCCAACTATCCAAGAGGAAAGCTCAGGAAATGCCATTTAATTCATATTCTATTTTATGAGCTGCTGGGGGTCATGGAGAAACAAAAATACTTCCTTTCCCATTCTTTTAAAAAAAGATTAAAAAGAAAAAAAAAGCCGTTCCCCATTGGTTAATATAATGGAAAGCCATAGAGGCGGGAGATAGTGTGCTGATGGTGGGGGAGGAAATGACCCAATATCGAACAAGCTTGCCACTATCATCATGTTACATTTAAAAGCATGATCATTATGATACCATGTTGGCTACAGTTAAGTGCATTTCTGTAATCATAACTTGCATGGCTCATAATAGATGGAGTGTGGGAAGAGGAGAGAAAAATTCTAAGCATCAGAGATTGGCACCAGAATATCCATTTCTTTTAAATGTTTGATTGGTTCAAACTGGTTTGTGTGTTTGCATATTCCTCTCTATCGTGTGTGCCAGTGCACTGTGTTGGTATGACCTGGGTAATAGTTATTGACTATTGACTATTGCAAGATAAACTCTAGCTTACAAATCTTAGAATAGAGTGAACATGCATGAAGCTTTGGTTGTCCTTGTGTCATATAGACCAAGATATGTCAGAACTGCCCATTACTATTAATAGGGAATGTGAATATGACTAAGGTTGCTTATTTAGTCCATACCTTCTGCATCTTAATTAAAAAGAATGAAATCTTTCATTAACTAAACCCATAATGAGTATCAAAGATCAATGTTTGTGGGCCCCCTAGTGAGACTTATGGCATGAAGAGGAATGAGGCTTGATCTACAAGAGGGATAAATGATAAATAGTGTGAATTAACCAATCAAATAAAAGGAAAAATAGGCACATTTTTCTATGTGACATTAAAAGAAAGGGGAAGCATACAATAAATCTGAATGAAGAAGGTCTTGTTGTGCATAGTGAGTTGATTAATACACGCACAGAAATGATAGTGTAGATTTAATTATGAATGAAAGGGCAAAAATGTATTTCAGAAAGTATGAATTTGTATCATCAAGGTTCTTACAGGTATATATGAAAATAGGAGTTCATAAGATGATGATGCTGCAAGTTGCACTTCAGACAATAGGGATAATAAAAGAAATAGAAATGACTTCTCGGGAAAATTGTGCCATCATTTGAATGAACTTGATCCAAGAGAAAAATTATTCTATTCAGGGACATAAATGGATAGATGAAGCTCAAACAGAGGGTAAAAAGAGGATCAAGCCCAGAGGTGAAATGCTACTGGTTCGGACCGGTTCAGCCAAAACGGTAACGATGGCGGTGGGTGGTTCGGGGAACCGGTAGCAATGACAGCACGAGGCTCCGCCCACCCACCCGGTCGTCATTACTTCCTGGTTTTAACCTGTTTTATATCTTCTGCACGTGCGCAGAAGGATTTGCGCATGCGCAGAGGGTCCGTGTATGCATGTGACGCGGCGCTTGCACTTCCAAACCGGTAGGGAAGGTAAGTAGATTTTACACCTGATCAAGCCTTGTAGATCCAAAAATTAATCAGATATTGACTGATAGTTGATTATTTTCTTGGGAAAGGTCTGCTTATTTCAAATAAATGGTTTATGGGTCCCCATACCCATAGCAAAAGTATAAGCTAAAAATATGATTCATACAATTGTGATGAAAGATTGAGAGAATTAGTATAGATATAGGGGTAATAGGAGATTCTGAATGTAGAAAAGATTCTGACTGGGGAATTCTAGGAATTGAAGTCCAGACATCTTAAAGTTGCCAAGGTTGAGAAACACTGACCTAATAGTTAAGACACTAGACTAGGAGCAAGGAAGCCTGAGTTCTAGTCTTGCCTTAGGCACAATGCCAGTTGGGAGATTTTAGCCAAACAGTCTCACTTAGCTCTAGGAAAAAGACAGTAGAAACCATACAGAAAATGTTGCCAAGAAAACTGCAGGGAATTGTCCATGGAGTCATTAAGATTCAACACTGACTTAAGGGTACAATAAGTAAATAAATATTCCCTACAGGCTGGCTTCCATCAACAGCATACCCATAATGCTTTCCCTTTTTCTTGTTACATTCTCCAACTGGTGCTGAATGGAATACAGTTCTCTAATATGGAGGAAAGGTAGAGCAGAATGTTTGGTAGGAAATTTTAAATAGATTTTCTTTAGAAGGAAACGTCCCGCTCCCAGCATTATTAATAGTTCGTCATGTGGGGAAAGCAAGCAGAACTGTTCATCTGCCTTTCACTGCAATTCCAGGTGTATGGGGGAGGGCAGGGAGATGCTCCTTGATCAATGTTGAATTTCACCAAATTCTGAATGAAGGCAGTCATCATCTGCTAAGGGCTTCCTTGTCATCTCTATAAAGCTGTATACCATTATCTAATTATAGGATAGTCATCCAGATAAGTTGTTTTGTGTGGTTTATTCCAGGGATGTGCTCCAGTACAAACGTTCAGAAGTATGTAATCTGCAAACACATTATTTTAAATTCTGTTCTTAATAGGAATGCATTTTTGCTGTTTTATAAAAAGATGCAAGTTCAGTAGCACTTTGAACATGGGAGCAGGAAACCACCATATCTTACTGAATCTTTAAACAAAAGGTAATTAAAGGAAGGCAACCAACTAGCAGAAAATAGAAACAAGCCAATTCCTCATATCAATTTATAATTTTACTCTTCTATTTTCAGTCACCTTGAATTTTTAAGCGCTCAGGAGTGCAACTCAGTGTCTTAAAATCAGTATCTGAAGAGTAGAGTGCTGGATAGGAAAAAGTGGCATTCTACTAAATTTATTTTATTTATTTATTTTTATTTTATTACATTTCTATACCGCCCTTCTCCCGAAGGACTCAGGGTGGTGAACAGCCACAAGATAAAAACACATAAATACAAAAATTTAAAATCAAATAAAAACGAATTAAATAATTTGGCTGAACAAATTTAAAATACCCCATAATTTAAAACAAATTAAAATTTACATTTAAAAAGGGGAGAGGATTTAGGCCAGGCCAGCTTGATGAAATAAAAAAGTCTTAAGGCACCAACTGTCATTTATAAAGTTCCACGGGCATCACCCTAAATGGGGCAGTGGTGGAACTGAGGCACCCTTCTATACACTAGTAAAAAGACTTTTCATTCATTGGAACCTTTGCCAATCTGGGACTAATGAAATTTATTTTCTCTTCTTCCATTTCTCCGTTCAAGCCAAAGCAAGGTTGGAGTTGGGGGGGGTGTGTGTGAAAAAATAAGACTGACCCATGTGCCTCTCTAGCCCTGGCTTTAGAAATGCAAGAGAATGGCTTACCTTTCTCAGTGCACTTAAAGTATCACTGGACATTGGGGTCCAATTCGTCTAGTAAGAGTTGAGGTTTTTTTATTATTATTATTATTTTAGTTTTGTCTGCATGTTCCTGCTCACTGTGAAAAACTAGAACTGAATTTGAAGCACTGGAACCAAACAAAGTAAGGAAATTACAAAATCAAGGATATCGGATTTTGTCATGAAGGGTGTTAACAGTCATTTTGAGCATTATTCTACTGAATTGGCAGAAAATAGGACAAAGTGATCTTACCCTTTAACTGCTTGTTTTATTGGCTACTCCAGTTTGGGGCCAAGATGGGTTGTGGATGAAGGTTTTTGTTCGGTGTTGATCAAGGCAGCGCAAAAGGAGCTCAGCTTTCCTTTGCAAATTCCTTTTTGATTGAGAGCAAAGATTTCATCAGAAAGAGAAAAGCAAGAGGCGAGTCAAACATTGCCTTTTATTTTCTAGATTATGATTTGAAATCAACCTGATTTTTTAAAAACATTCCAACAAAATACATGCCGAAGGTGCACTTTTTAGAAATTGTGTTCAGCTGTGCTATGTGGGTCTTCAACAGATGGATTAAAACATGTTGAAAGGAAATACCTGCAGGCCATAAACTAGTAAGAACTCATTAGATTATAATAAGAGGCGACCTGCTTAGAATAAAAAAGTAAAAAAGTTTACTTAAAAAAGTAAACACTCTAGTTAAAATGAAGTTTGCATGCAAAGGTAAGCCTGCCCCATCAAAACTCCTTTCCTATAAAATGATGTGGCAGTTTAAACTATGGAGTCTTCTTCCTTTTCATGGTGTTTGTCTGGATTGCATGTGTGCATGTTTGTGTTTTAAGTTTTAAAGAGCAGAAAGCTGGAGCAAGAGGGAGGGGGAAGAAAGCTCCCAAAATGTCAGCAGCAGATGAAGGGCATTGGAAAATTTAATCTCCTAAACTCAACTAATGTGACATTTGGATTTCATCTGATAAGCAATTGGTCTGCAATCCCCCAGCCCATCCCCTTTCTTCTCTCCTGTGACTGGTAATTTAAAAATAAATGGTCTAGAAAGATCTCTCAATACTACCTCTGGCAACTTACTTTTTTTTTTTAAGAAGCAAACAAGCAAGAGAGACTGATTGTTATTTATAACCTGAATGGCAATAAAGGATGAGACTCTTCCACAGTGTGTTATGATTCTCTGCAGCGTGCTATTCTGAAGCAAAATGCATTCAGGGCAATATGGGTTGCAGTTTTAATTGGGGGCATATTTCTTAATCTTAGAAGGAGGTCTTATGTTTTTTTTTTAATTTTTAAAACACAGCTGTTTCTGTAAAAAAACCATTCACGGCTGCGTACTTCAAGAGAAATAAACTGTGTCCATCTTGCAATTTAAGCTACTATTAAATTGGTTATTATTTTCTTGGTTATTTGTTGTCTATTGTTCAAGAGAACCTAAGACCCCATCCATGAATTATTTCCCCAATTCCAGCTAATTCCTCAAATCCAGCAAGAAAAGATGGCCATGCTGTTAGCCAGTTCCCAAAGTGCTTTGCTAAGAGCATGACGGCATCCTGTTTTGTATGAGAGAATATTTCATGCTAAATTCCTTTGAATTCCTTGCGGCTAGTCAAAGAATACATGATTTTCTGATCTGAATGCTGATAATGGGAAGCTGCATGAATCAAGGGCAGGCTATGGCATCAGGGAAAATCTCTGGACAGAGAAGGACAGAGAAGGAGAAGCAAGCAGGGAACAAAAAGGAATCAAATCTCATTGTGTAGCAGACAGAACAAGAAAAAGGGAGGGAGTGGATTGGGCTCTCTGGCTCCCATGAAGAATTGTCTTTAGTTTTCCATCTAGAATCAACCATAACAGAATAATAGAGTTGGAAGGGATTTTGAAGGTCTTCTAGTCTAATCCCTTTCTCAAGCAAGAGACTCTATAGCTGTGATGGCAAACCTATGGCACACATGCCAGAAGTGGCATGCAGAGCCCTCTATGTGGGCACGCGTGCTGTCGCCAGCTGCTCTTGTAGGTTCCATCGCGTACATGCGTGCCGGACAGCTGCTTTCTTCCAGGTTCTGGCACTCCAGTGCCCGCACATACTCCAGTTTCAACACTCAGTGCTGAAAAGGTTAACCCATCACTGCTCTACAGCATGTCAGACAAATGGTTGTCCCATATTGTCTTAAAAACCTCCAGTGATGGAGCATCCACCACTTCTGGAGGCAAGCTATTCCACTGGTTAATTGTTCTAACTCTCACGAATTTTCTCCTTATTTCTAGGTTCGTTCTCTCCTTGATTAGTTTCCATTCAATGCTTTTCATCCTGCCTTCAGATGCTTCAGAGAATAGGTTGACCCCCCCCTTCTTTGTGGCAGTGTTCAAATATTGGAACACTGCTATTATATCATCCCTAGTCTATATTTTCAATAGATTAGACTTACCCAATTCCCTCAGCCGTTCTTCATGTTTTAGCCTCTAGTCCCCTAATCATCTTTGTTGCTCTTCTCTGCCCTCTTTCCAGAGTCTCAACATCTTTTTTATATATTATGATGACGAAAACTAGTTTTAGTACAGATAGTCCTCAATTTACAACCACAATAGAGCCCAAAATTTCTGTTGCTAAGTGAGACATTTGTTAAATATGACTTTTCTTGCCACAGTTATTAAGTGAATCACTGCAGTTGTTAGTAACATGGTTGTTAATTGAATCTGGCTTCTCCATTGACTTTGCTGGTCAGAAGGTTGCAAAAAGGGATCACCTGATCCTGGGGTGCTACAACTGTCATAAATATGAACCAATTGCCAAGCATCTGAATTTTGATCACGTGACCCAGGGGTGGGTTCTACTTACCTTTACTACCGGTTTGTAGCGGGACCACACGCAAGCGCAGAAGCATTTTGATGATGTCAGAGTCGGTGGGTGGAGCTCCCAACGGTTTTACTATAGGTTCTATAGAACCGATGTGAACCGGGGGCAACCCACCACTGATGTGACCACATGGATGCTATAGTGGTCATAAGTCACTTTTTTCAGTGCCATTGTAACTTTGAACAGTCACTAAATGAACTACCTGTATTCCAAGTGTGGTGTTACCAAGGCATTCATTATAAAGCAGTACTAACACTTCATGTGATCTATATTTTATCCCTCTGTTAACGCAGAGTAGGACTGTGGCAGCTTTTTTTGTGGCAGCTGTAGATGGCTGGCTCATATTTAAGTGATTCTCAAGTAAGACTCCTAGACCCTTCTCATAGTTACTGCTATTGAGCCAGGCACCTCCTAAAGCAGGGGTGTCAAACTGGCGGCCCATGAGCCAGATGTGTCATGGGCAGGCCACACCTACCCTAGTTCCATGAATGAGGAAAATGACGGCAATGTGACACGGCGAGTTTGACATCCGTGCCCTTTTGTTTTTTGTTTTTGCCTAAATATAAAACCTTACTTTTCTCAGCCTGTTTGGTAATGCTGCTATTTTACTTCAGTGAAGTCCCTCATGCACTGATTTATTCAGGAGGAAAGAAGTCACCATCCTCCTGTCTTTTCATCAGTACCTTAAGTGGATGGGACTTGTTTGAAATCTAGATACTGACCAGAATGAAATCACTGATTTATTAAGAACTGAAGTCTTTATTATTATGCAAAAGCCAAAAAGGAGAACAAAATATTGAAGAGGCTGAATTCAGTTTACTATTAGTTAACTCATGTTGCGCACACCTAAGCAAAAAACAAATCACTGCAGCTCAGCTCATATTCCATAAAATAAAATTTCTAATCCACAGCTTGCATTCATTAGTCCCTAGATTGCTATATAATTCCCTACTGACCCAGATTTCATTTATTGATTTTTTTTCTTAATTTAGCACTTAGCTAGTCTTACTCATACAGAAACAAAAGATAAAAGTAGAATGGAGATAGTCCTCTCCTTTTTTAAAATCTCACAACCTTCATGGAATTAGTAGATTGTCCATTGTTTGATATTTCTGGATTTATAATTCTAGGTCACAAAAGATACTTGGCCAAATTTCTCTGTGTAAATTGGGAGTGGGGGTACTGTGAGCAGGGTTGGGGGGAGCAGTAACATATTCCCAAATAAGTATCAGGCAAAAAACAGTTGTGATAGATAACTGCCATCTACTGCTTTCTGTAAAACCTGCTACGATGTCAAAATCAAAAGCATCATCAAGGAAGATTAGCATCCTTTTAAGATCTGGTTTAATTCATTAGGGAGAGCATTCTCATCATTTGGAAAAAAATCTATATAGGACAAAGGCCAGTTAGCTGGCAATAGCATCAGAGAAATACAACTCTTAAATGGCACTGCTGTCAGCTAACTTAATGCCAGCAGCCTAATTAGGCTAGGTAGAATCTGGTTAGGAGTTCTGATGAGTATTGATATTTCACTTTAAACCTCCTGGTTTTAAGAAACAATGTTCTTGAAGCAGTTTTCTTAAATGTTTTTTTTCCAGAATAATAGATTCTTAGGTTCAGAAAGATCAAATGTGATCCTGATTTACCATTCTTTTAAGTCCCATTCTGAACATAGTCATTGTGTATGGGCCACCCCATTCCAAATGTTTCTGGGGAGCTTGATAAAAATTAATAAATAGCAAATTACTCTAGCAATTAAAAACAATTGCCATTTAGGGAGCAAAAATTATTATTTCATAGCATTAGTTTCTGGCATTTAGAATACTTACATATTCATTTTATTTATTTATCACATTTGTATTCTACCACAATTGTGTTCAAATTCTTGGTGGCTTGCAATATGGGTGGTGGGGGGGGGGGGGAAGCAATAAAATCAGAAATACAAAAACTTGTAGTCAAAAATGCAGACCCATGCGTTCCAGATAGCATCTGGCATCCGCTCCTAAAGGCCCTTGGGAAAAGCTCAATTTTCAGAACTTCCAGAAGTTCTGACTAGATTTTGGACTAGATTAGGCCAAAAGCATTTCTTACAAGAGGCAATTCTAGAGGGCCAGCTTGATGACAGAAAGACCACCCTTCTGAATCTTTATGCCCTGTTCTCCCAAAATTGGAACAACCAGCTGCTTTCCCAGCATATCAAAGAGGTCAGGCCAATTCCAGTACAGAAATGTAGTCCTGAAGTTAACTTGGCATCCATGCATAAATACTGTAAAATTAAACCAGCACTTGAAACTACACCCATAAGCCTATAGGAAGGCAGTACAGCACCCAAAAAATAAGTGTAAGCTAGCATGTGTGAGCATCGTTTATATTACACTACAATATAAGCTCACACACAAAGTTTAGAGTTTATATTTTGATAATTGAACATACAAGAAAGAAGAGATAGAAAAGGGGATGAACCCATTCAATTGCATGAAATATTATGTATTTTTTAGTAAGAGAAGGTAAAACATCACTAAGAAATATCATTTTATAAATCCTAGATACTGGTGGTAAGGCAAAGATCTTTTCTCTATTTCTTCACAGCATAGGAGACAAGGTAACAAGAGAGCCAGCCTTGTGTAGTGGTTAAAGCATCTGGCTAGAAAAAAGGCAATCATGACTTTTAGACACATACACCCCCCCCGAAGCTCAAAATCTGGAATGGGACGACTTGCCACAGCCAACTCACCACAGGACATTTTGCCATGGCCAACTCATTGCAGGACAAATCGCCGCAAGACAATTCAACAATTCAATTTAATTATTTAAAATAATTTTTCAAATGTTTTAATTTTTGTCATTTCATATTTCATTTTGTCCCACCTTTGGCACTCTTTCTTTAATGATTCTATTCCAACATTTCTTCGCTATTAGTATAACTCTTGACCTGCGTGAGTTGTCCCATAGCAAATTGGCTGCAGCAAGTTGGCCATGGTGAATTGTCCTAGATCCCTCAAAGCCAGCTGGATGACGTTGAGAATGATAATATTCTCAGTTCTCAGAAGAAGACAGTGGCAAACCACTTCCAAAAACTTGCCTAATAGTAAAGTAATAGGATTAGAAACAGTTTGGTAGCAGAGGGGAGTATCAAGCACCCTTCCCTGGATGTATTCAAGAGATGCTGGACAGACATCTGAAACAGATCCTTTGATTTGGATACCAGTACTAAGGTTGGATTCAATGACCAAAATGCCCCCACAAATTCTAACAACCAGAGAGACTTACTAGCATTTCTTTACCTTTTTACCATTCAAAGTGTATGCTATAATGCTAATTCCATATCATATTTTTGTATTATTATCACCATGAATAATTAGGGCATTTTTCAAAATAGTATGGGAGATTTAGAGAGATGTGCTTGGACTGAGATGCAAGATGTCTGTGATAGAGCCCATTTCAGACTGCAATGTGTCAGCTTGCTGTATACATCAGCTTCACTAAATGCCTCATTAAAACTAATAAGAATTGCTTTAGGCAGGATGAGAAATGACAGGGGCTAGTTTCCTTGAACTGTGTCATTTCAGCTTGCAGGTATGTGAGTCTCAGAAAGGAGGAGCAATCTAGATGAGAAGGGAATCTGAATGGATGCTTCCCTTTCACAAATCACAGTTATTCCAGCTGAATATCAAGCTTTTCAAAACTTCATGTCAACTCCAATAATCTATCTATCTATCTATCTATCTATCATCTATCTATCTATCTATCTATCTATCTATCTATCTATCTATCTATCTACACATAGGAGTGACATTAGCTGAACACTTCAAATTAATCTTTTGAACAAAACAGGATAGTAAAAAAAGCATGGACAATAGCTCTGGTATTTTGAAAATGCTGTACCAAATAAAAATGATACTAATGGAAAAAATGAAGAACAGTGATAGAGAACATATTAAAGTGTAAAACAGGCACGGATGGTGAATGTTTACATAAGTGTGTTGTTGACAAGGAGGAAAATGAGTTGTGATATAAGCAGTATGGCAGCAATGAGTCTTAGACAGGCGTGGTTTTCCTTACTCCAACCCTACTGCTCTGGAGCTTTCTAGAAATGAGTTCTATAAATTTGCTCATTTCCAACATCAGTGAAAACACCAGATTAGGGATGGCCTGTTTATCTGGCTGTAGCACAGACTCAAAGTCCATGTCTTCTGCAGTGTGCCACAAATTTACCTCAGTTCACTTGTGCAAAATAAAATTCAAGCCATAGATGCTACCTAAATTGACAGCCACAAATGACCTTTCAGCGTTCTCCATCAAATGCAGGGCAAGACTCCTCCTTTGCCATCACAGTAACTTCCAAGACCCAGTGGGAGAATTTTGCTTAGGAAATCTTCCTTTGGCATTTAATTGAAGCAGGGTAACCAGGGAGGTTAACCAATGTAGCTCACTGGAGAGGTGATTACCCATCAACACACTGCACATCCTTTCTCCAAGTTATAATTAGGTAAATGTAACAGTACCACAATCTTGCCCTATGAGTTTCTTTGAAATTCTCTTCTGTGTGAAAACCATTTCTCTTTCATTCAGCTGAATGAAAACTGGTAGGAAAAAATACAGGAGAATTTCTCTTCCCTGCACTAATTACACACAGAGAAAGACACACACACACACAGAGAGAGAGAGAGAGAGAGAGACAGCATCATTTTAGGGAGATTTTCTCTCATGCTCTCTGTTTATTGCTCCCTTGTCAGAAAGATTTATCTCATATTAGTGCTATCAAAAGAAGCTCCTGAATTTTATATCTTGTTATAATAAAGAAAGGAAGCTTGAACAGCTTCTTACAAAAGAGAAGCAGGATTAAATAAATTAATAGGCAGGTAAAAGATATATGTAGTCCTGCAGTGCGGTATAATGTTTGCCTCAACTAATCTGTGAACTCTATTATTATTTTAAATTTGCACACAACTTGCCCCTATGTTATTTAACGAATTACAGGTGATAAGTGAAAATCTTGCAAAGAAATATGGAAAAGAGGAATATTTTGGTTCTAGAATATGAATAAGAATTGCTTGTATGGTCACTTGTATTCTCAGATTTTGAAGCTTTTAAAACAAAGGTTAGTGTATTATATACTGCCTGAAATTGCTCTCAACAGAGGTACAATCTACAGTACAGAAAGACAGAAATAAATTAAATCACAGAAAAGCAGTCCTTTTTAATCAAGTCATTGAATAAATAATTACATGGCTGTGTCATTAAAATTCAAAACAACATGTCTATCATAAGACAGTGTGTTCTTTTCAAGAAAGAAAAATATATAAATGGTCCACAACATCCTTCCACCTCTATTGTGAAGTACATAATGTTCTCTTTTAAGGATTCTCTCATAATATCACTGAAGAGTTCAAAGCTTGTAAGCATTTCTTGGTTTTCGTGGGCACGATGTTTATGCTTCCGTCAGGTATTAGTTGGTTCTCCCTGATTTTTCTATCCTCTTTTTGATTTATATGGCATCTTATTAAAATGAAGCAATTCAGGTTGGAAATGACATAGTACAAGAATGTAACCTCTGGTATTGACAAGGCAAATTAGTTAACCTAGGGGGAGTCCTTTGCTCATAAAAATCTCAATTTGTTCTCTAAACATAAAGTACAGTAATAGAGCAAAGATGAGGATTCAGTTCTGTGTTATTACATTGTTAGATTTGACTTGCTGAGTTGCCCCTTAAGGGGAACTGCAGCCATTTCCCTGTGTTGTATGCTAGTAGAAGCTCCTAAAAACATAATTGGGCTCTGAATCTTTGCAAGAGTTGCTCCATTAAAACTCTTGTATATGATGCATTTACACTGAATACATCTGCTGGAATTAAAAAACAAACATGCATATCTAATCTGCTACTCTCCCTTGCCATGGATGAAACAGTTTTCTGCTTGTAATATTGGGAGAACTATCATCTGCCCTTTCCTTGTGCAGGCTGTAATGTAAGGCATAGATTCTACTTGCTCTCCTTTTCTCCATTGGCAACAGAAATGATGGGGAAATGATTCTGAGAGGCATGAAAAGCTCATCTAATACCGCTCTATAAAGCCCTAGTAAGAATACACCTAGAATACTGCATCCAGTTTTGGTCACCAAACTATAAAAAAGATGTTGAGATTCTAGAAAGAGTGCAGAGAAGAGCAACAAAGATGATTAGGGGACTGGAGGCTAAAACATAAAGAATGGTTGCAGGAATTGGGTAAGTCTAGTCTAATGAAAAGAAGGACTAGGGGAACATGATAGCAATGTTTCAATATTTGAGGGGCTGCCACAGAGAGGAGTGGGGTGAAGCTATTTTCCAAAACCCCTGAAGGCCAGACAAGGAAAAATGAATGGAAACTGAACAAGGAGAGATTCAACTTTAACAGAATTAACAGATTAACAAAGTTGAAAGGGACCTTATAAGTCATCTAGTCCAACCCCCCCCCCCCGCTCAAACAGGAGACCCTACACAATTTCTGACAAATGGCAGTCCAAATTGGAAATAACCTGGAAATGAGGAGAATTTTTCTGACAGTGAGAACAATCAACCAATGGAACAGCTTGCCTTCAGGAGTTGTGGGAGCTTTATCACTGAAAGCTTTCACCAAGAGACTGGACGGCCATCTGTCAGAAATGGTGTACGGTCTCCTGTTTGAGTAGGGGGTTGGACAAGATGGCCTACAAGCTCCCTTCCAACTCTGTTAATCTGTATCTGTATCATCTGAAATAAAATAGGCAAGCAGCCTTCAAAGAAGCCAGGAGACCCAAACTATATATATGGTTATTAAAAGCAAGGCCCTCCCGAAGATTTTTTTTTTTGGTGGCCCCATTTTTGTGGCCTCATTGGCCTCAAATGGACATGCAGCACTTGATCATGTCTATTGACTGAAGTATTTGTAACTCAACATGCACAAGGCTCTTCTCAGCCAAAAGTCTTTAGAACAAAAATAAAATATGAAGGTTTGTGGATGTTACCGTAACTTGGATCAATTAAAAAAAAACTAAACTTTTTTCCCTCCAAGTCTAGACCAAAATCAGTCATGTTTTATTTTTGAAGTGGAGGAGAGGAATGGCCTTAACATGCTATTTTTCAACAGTTTTTCAGCATTTCTTTCAAACAAAACATTTACTGAAATGCTTGTTGTTCTCTCTTCCTATTCAGCATTCTTACGCAATCAGATGGGATAAGCTATCTAGTATACTCTGAAGCTCCTAATTTAGAAGCTGACTGCATTAACCTTGACTCTCAATGAGGTTGTCCTTACCTGGAACTGGGAGGCTCGCAATCTAGGGGCGTGATGGCAAACCTATGGCACGGGTGCCAGAGGTGGCATGCAGAGCCCTCTCTGTGGGCATGCGTGCCATCACCCCAGCTCAGCCAGCTGATCGTTGGGTTTCCGCTGGTTGCTGGGTTTCCAAGGCGCGCATGTGTGCCAGCCAGATGGTTGTCGGGTTTCCAGCGCTCCGGCACGCACACCTTCCAGTTTGGGCACTCTGTGCTTAAAAAGTTCGCCATCACTAGTCTAGGGGTTCTCCTGAATTGATAGATCCTGATCAGAGAATACCTGGCAGTTATAGTTAGAAGTGCCTATGCCCAGCTCCAACTGGATGTCACAGTTGCACCCTGTGAGAAGTTTTATATCCAAATATATTTTATTCTTTATACTATTTTTTTTTTTTGCTTTAATTTATATGCCGCCCTTCTCCGGAGACTCAGGGCGGCTTACAATGCGTTAAGCAATAGCCTTCATACTTTTGTATACCTATACAAAGTCATCTTATTGCCCCCACAATCTAGGTCCTCATTTTACCTACCTTAGAAAGGATGGAAGGCTGAGTCAACCTTGAGTCTGGTGAGATTTGAACTTGCAGTAATTGCAAGCAGCAGATGTTAATAACCATCTTCCCTTAAAATATTAGCAGAATCCACAATGGTCTGACAATAGTGTCTCCAAGTTAATTAAATTAGCAATCTTCCTCAAACTCCGAAATAAGTTATCCAGACCTAATCCACATATCCAAAGATAAGGTTTGCAAACACTAATAGAGTTCATTAAGTCACCCAGCAGAACTGTATGTTCACAAGAGTACACACACACACACATACATACATGGCCCTCAGCACGCAGACACTTCCACACCCTGGACAAACTCCCCCTATATGTTTCCCTATGCTGCCATTTCTCTGCAGCCTGTCCCTAAAAGCAAACTGCTTTGCTTTTAGGAATAAATATTTCTTCTTTCCTCACAGCTGTCTGGTTCTCATTTTAATTTTTTCTTGTGCAATCCCAGCTCGAGTTAGAATCCCAAAATATTCTCCCTTATCTGGGTCAAAGTACCCTTAGGAACTTCACTCATGCTTTTGTCCTTTTTTTCAGTTACATTACCATAATTTGCTCTACATGGGGTTGCCTTTGAAAAACTCCAGGTTTCAGTGGCCCATATATTTACTGGCCAGTCATGATGCTGCCACTTTACTTTGGGAGCTGCATTGGTTCTGACACTATTCAAGGTCTGGGAATCAAAATAAGAGATCGCCTTCCCACATAGATCTGCCTGCCCAGTTTTTTGTTGATTAGAGAACCACAGAGAATCTCCTTGTATCATCAGGAGGTGAAGAGGGAGGGTCTTGATGATGGGAATTCTCTATAGGTGGCATAGAAA
This sequence comes from Arizona elegans, assembly GCA_022577455.1. Classification (NCBI taxonomy): domain Eukaryota; kingdom Metazoa; phylum Chordata; class Lepidosauria; order Squamata; family Colubridae; genus Arizona; species Arizona elegans. Next base: position 101,194,004 of record JAKOOJ010000003.1, on the reverse strand, counting down.
TTTAATAAATAAATTAATGGAACAATATGCCCCTACAAGTGACGATTATTCACATTCTTATAGCCTTCCTTAGGGTAGTTAAAACTGGCTTTTCTGGAAGCCTTAAAAGAATACCTCTGTGCAGCCTTTGGTGCCTTGGTTAATTTATTATCCAGCTTCAAGAAATTATGTATTTGTGTTCATTATGCGTGTACAATAACTACATATATAAATATATTATTAATGTTGTATTTATTATTAATATATGTGAACTGTTTAGAGTCCATTTTGGATTGAGGTGGGAAATAAATTGCATATGTACATAAATATTGTCTAATGTACTGTATACTAGTTGCTGGAATTGGGTATGCCTAGTTTAATGAAAAGAAGGACTGGGGTGACATGATAATGTTCCAATATCTCAGGGGTTGCCACAAAGAAGAGGGGTTCAACCTATTCTCCAAAGGACCTGGGGGCAGGACAAGAAGCAATGGGTGGAAACTAGTCAAGGAGAGGAGCATCCTAGAACTAAGGAGACAGCTAGAACAATTAATCAGTGGAGCAACTTGCCTCCAGAAGTTGTGAATGCTCCAACACTGGCAGTTTTTAAGAAGAGATTGGACAACTATTTGTCTAAAATGTTATACGTTTTCCTGCCTGAACAGGGGGTTGGACTAGAAGACTTCCAAGGTTCCTTCCAATTCTATTATTCTGTTATATAGCTTTAAAACAACTTCATAGTACAAGGAGATGGTGATACAAAGAAAAAACAGAAGATTCACTTACATTTCAGACAGGTGAAATACAGGATACCTTCTTCCATTTATGATAATTTTATGGCAATCTCTGGGCTTCATACTAGGTGAAAGAATGCCTACAGAGTAGCTTGAAAAGGCCATGTTTGGATTATTTGATTTGAATTAATAAATGTTGTTGAAGCAAATAGGACTGTGCCAAGCCAATTTTTTTTTGCTATAAATGGACCACTGGTCACAAAGCAGTAGCTGAGAGTCACTGACCTAGAGAATATTGAACTGTTAACCTCTTACCTTTGTTACTTTTGTGAATCGGTGATCTGATAGCACCTCACAAACTGGCTACTGCAAATTCTACTTTAAGATCTTATGCTATTCAACCCGCTAAACCAAAGAGGTCCTTTGTTTTTCAAAATGATCAAACAGATTAACCATTACTATAGTCAGCAGTAACATACCATCCAATTGAAGAACGACATTATAAAGGATTTTTTTTGCCTCCTGTTGTAAGGAAGAAGCCCAAAGAGGCATTCATTCAAATGAATAATCTGAGTACACTAGAACATTTGTTCATATTCACTACATTTTAATATTTAATATATGCAGTTTAAGAGAAGGTTGGTTGGTTGGCTTCTCTCATTCAAATTAAGCTAACTGTATCAAGATGGGTTGTTTTTTGTTTTTTGTTTGCCTTCTCAGGAAATTTACTTCTTAATCCAAATGTACTTTTTTTAAAAAAAAAAATCCTGAAAAACTTCCTATAAATAAGAGCAATGTTTTTTTTTCCTTCAAGAGTTCTTCATATTCATAAAACAAATGTGATTATTCCAGCAACTGAGATCAATTCCAAGCATATCTCAAATGTTGCATGTGTCAATTCTGTTCTCTGACTTTCATTGATGCACAGTGTAGGAATGTGAGAAATAGGAAATATTCATCAACCAAAGAAGAGCAATGGTCACTTTGTTCTGAGCAGAGGTTGCTTTTGATGGTCTAAATGAGTCCTTCCATTTAGATCAGGGCTGTCAAACTCCCGGCCCACGGGCCAGATGCGTCACATGCTGGCCACACCCACGCCCGATTTAGCGAATGGGGAAAAGATCCCGATACATCACGTGACACAGCCGTGATGACGTGAGTTTGACACTCCTGATTTAGATAATTCCATGAAAACAAAGAGAAAATTTTAACAGTTTCAATAAGAGCCAGTATTGATGGGGAGAAATGGCAGTCTGATCACAAGAAACCATTTTGTTTTTCTGAAACACTCTTAGTATTGTGCCAATTATATTCTGCCAGGTGTTTTTTGTAATGTATTCGAAGGAATAGGTGATAAATAAGAAAAGCATTAAGGAAGGGCACATGTACTTCATACTATCACCATTTCTACTTCCTAATCCTTCAAATGCTGCTTCAAGTTTGTCTTGACTAAAACCAACTTCAAAACATTGAGAACATCAATATTGCTTATATCAGTTCATCATGTGGAGAGTGTAAAGAACAGCATTCAATCAGCATTTTAACCCCCTATCCATGTTGTCAGTTTATCTCCTGTTGATTTCTCTGTTGGTTTCCAAACAATCTGAGCAGTTACAGCAAGGGGGAGCTACAAAGCCATCAATAGATGATCTCACAGGTGCATTTAAAATGTTTTTCAAAATATAGTGGCAAATCTTCTATCAGGATTTGCCACTATAAATATAAATGTTTGCTTGGAGCCAGGAGAATGGAAGGAGAGTGCCTTCCAATGGAAAAACTGCTTGCTTTCAAGCTCTGCAAGATCACACCGTTTTTATTTGAAAAGTCCCCATTTTGCTACTCTGGATGCTTCACATCTAGATATTTCTAAATCCAGATGACATTAATCATCTGAATGCTAAGTAGATTTTAGAGTGGTAGAAACCCAAGTGTGGAGGTATACAAGAACAGTAATTTCAGAATTTAGATTTACCTCCATATTTATATGTGAGGGATGGAACTGGCAAGGTGGGAACAAAGAGTCTGGAATTACAACAGCCATTTATGAAACTTAGACCAGGTATCAGAAACAGACTACTATACAAGTAATTTATTACAAAAAGTAGAAGAAGAAAGTTCATTATTTAAACTGTAGTTAGGTAGAATAGGTAGGTAGGTAGGTAGGTAGGTAGGTAGGTGGATAGACAGGCAGACAGACAGACAGACAGACAGACAGATAATCTCAATATCCAGATTCTTAGCCCATTAGACACTGCTAATCATTCTACTAAGGTTTCTTGTATCTGCAGTAAGAGACTTTATCTATTTAAATAGTGTGCTTGAATTCCATGAGAGTGGCATGTTCCAAGAAAGGTGTATTACCAAAGACTGCAGGTAATGTTCTGATACTGGAGAACATATGTCAGGCTAAAAATATCTTCTTTTCTTAATTCCTTTCAATTAGTCTTTCCAACTGGCAAGACTGATTTTATGATTGGTGAGTCAAAGGTTTGTAAATTCCTAATTACAGTATAACTCTGAAAATAGCTGGCACTTAAGGGCACTTCCACACTGCCACTTACCCTTGCCCAATGTAATCTTTTCTGTAGTTTCATGTCAATACACATGTGTCTTCACTGCTATCTCTCTGTTGTTCCATTTTAAAAATAAATGTTATTGAACTAAACTAATTAACAAAAGAAAAACATTGTGCATAAAGCAAAATTAACGGGTAATGAATTTTGATAGTGATTATACTATTTAAAAAAGAAAATGCAGGAGCCTGGCAAACAATGAATGATCCCTCCAAATTTTGACCATAATGCTTAAAAATCTTCTTCCTTGCCCCTTTAAAGAAAAAAAATTTTGACAAGCAACCAGATCAACAGCCTATTGAATCTTTTCCTTCAAATAGTGTATAGTTTTTTATTCAACATCCATGTCCCAAAAAATTCCAGTTGTTTATATCTTGACAATTTGAAGTTCTCAGGATATACATTTATTTTTGACATGTAGTACTTGAACCACATTCATATCAGTCGCCCAATCACTGTCAACTAAGATTGTGATACTAGGACAAGACCAAACTATATGATTTAATTTTCTACTTTCCAACAGCAAAGCAATTACAACCAACTTTCAAGTGCCAATTATGTCCAAAACAAATTGTTTTTATTATAGTTAAACCCAAAGGAGCTACATGCTGTATCACAGTGCTTCTCAACCTGTAATCCACGGACCACTGGGGGGGACTGCAATGACATCACAGGGAGTCCGCGAAAGCTTGAAGAAATTTGAGCTAAGTCTTGGGGGTCCATAGCCACAAAAGATATTTAAAGGGGGTCCATGGTGAAGAAAAGGTTGACAACCACAGCTGTATCACATTGTTTAAATTGACCCTCAACTGAGTTATCAAGATATTCAAACTTGGCATTCCAGAGACGGAATAAGTAAATGACATCAGTTTCATCAGTGTCCAATAAAGATGGTTACCGGTTTAGTTTAATTCTTGCAAAATCTCTAACCGCTGCAGAATGTCAAAAGTAGCAATTATACTCAGAGTAAATATACTGAAGTAGCAAGTATACTGAATTAGCAATGCCAAACAAAGTCAAAAAGCATCCTGAAATAAATTATGCTAATACTAACAGATCAAATCTTTATTACTGTTAAAGACCAGCCATAAAGCTAATGGCTTGATTTTGCAGAAGCTGCTGGGAACAAGTTGATCCAAAATAATAATGTTCTTTTTTAAATTGTAAATTAAAAATCACATTAGCTTTTTATGGTGAATGTGCCAAAATTATATCTATGACCCAAGTATATCTTGCAGATTTAAGTGCAAATATTAAAATTAATATTTTAATTTTCTGCACAACTAGGGATCTCAGTACTTGTCAGATTTCAGTAAGGTCCAGTAATAACTCTCAGGTTATACTTAAAATAGAGGTGAATTCTGAACTTCCTTACTATACATTTCTCAATTGGTAATTGTAATTTGCACAATGAAAATTTCATGAGATGTCCTTGCCAAAGTGATCCGTTATCATTATTATGGTTCATTGCACAGTCAGCCAGATGTTCATTTGGCATTCCCAAAGACCTGGGATATGCAGATGTGAATGTTTATGGTCTTAAAGGTATTGTTGCAGGATATAAGCTGTTCTGAGCAAAGCTGCCTTTTTCAACTGACGGTGATTTTTGTCAATGCCAGGGTGTTCAAGTAGTGTTCCAGTTGTTTTGGGAGTGCACCCAGGTGTAAATTACTACAACTTTTGCTCTCTTTTTTTTGCCACAGTTTTATTTTTATTTGCAGATTTGCATCTTTGTTTTTTGTTATCCTTTCCAGTTCTTTCTCTTCTATTCTGCTGTCACCAGATACTGCCATCTCCACTATCCAGACTTCTTTTTCTTTCTTATCGACGATTAAGTCTGGGGTGTTATGTAGCAGTGCCTCTCAGTTTGAATTCTAAAGTACTAGAGCACTTTAGCTTCTACATTTTCTTTTGTCTGCTCTATTTTATAGTCCCATCCATTCTTCCTTGCAGGCAAATTGTATTTCTTGCAGATCTTCCAGTGCTTCTTTGTCATGCTGTTGCTTGTAGTCAGTCTGGGTAATCTTCTTGCAGCAGCTAATACTGTTAACAGCGATCTACTGTTCCTTCAGCTTCTCGGCAGAGGTGGCACTTGCTGTCTGTTTCTGTGTTCTCAGTTCTAGTTTCATATGCATTTGTTCTGAAAGCTTGTCTTTGTTGGCCAGAATTAGACCCCTCTTTCTCCAACTTTCCTATTCTTAACTATTGTGAGGTCTTGTATTCTTACTCTTATTCATTAAATTTCTATGCTGTCCATCTCCCCTGTGAGGCGACTCTGTTCAATGTCCATTAAAAAGATAAATGTTGGGAAGTCCTCTGAAAATGAACATCAACCTTGGAATTAATTCATCATAATAACTTGTATCTTACCCCAAATATTCAAAGCAGTGATGGGTTGCTACCGGTTCGCCCCAGATTGGACGAACCGGTAGCGGTGGTGGCGGTAGGCTCTGCCTACCCACCTGGATGTCTCTGCACATGTGCGGAAGCCTCGTGCGTGCGTGTGAGCGCGTGCCCGCCCGCAAACAAACCAGTAGCAACCAAAATTGAAACCCACTACTGATTCAAAGAATTGTAGTCCATCTATCTATATACTTCATTTGCATCAAAATTTGGTGAGTTTGATTCGATTTGTTGAGAAGGATTTCTGGAAATTCTTCTGTCAAGATAAGCAACAGCTTCAATTAGCTAAATGAGAAGATGCCACAAATGACAGCTTTTTGTTTCTCCACTCCATTTTTTTCCCCAATGTCATGCTTGTTTTTGGCTTCAAGAGAAAATTAAAAGAAAAAAAAATAGCTTTGGGCAGCTATGGAGAGAAGGTAGATGTTGGTAAAGAGAGGGGAAATGTCCCTCAAGCAAAGGGAAAGAGTCAAACAAGAGTTTCATACAATGCCAACTATCACATTGCTCCAGGTGCCAGCAGGCAATCACACTTTGCCTTCTGGCTCTGTGTTTTCCAGCTAGGTTTAGGGTGAACCAAAAGATCTGCAGCTTCACTCTTTCCCAAACCATTTTGGACTCCCCTTAATTGTCTGATTTCTAAAAATTGAGCAGTCTTTGGGAAGAATGAAACTATATCAGGGAAGATCAACTTCACCTAACTTAGAACAGAGGGTCAAATTACCTTTTTGCAGTTCTGCCTGGCCGGGCTTCTTTCAGAACTGTTATGAGGTATCAAGGCCTCCCATTTCTTTGTTGTCTGAGATGAACAAAGTGCACAAGGCCACACACCTGCACAATTAAACTGCTACCTCTTATTTTCCTCCTCAACATTGCTCCAATCACATTGTCTGACTTTGTCAACTGAGATGAACTGCAGAGTGGGAGCTGTGCTCCTTTGCATGTCTAGAGTGCTGCAGTGCCATAATTGGCACCTGTCAAGGGCAGGCATAGCATTGCAAGCAGGGTGGGGCTGACTTTAGAAGCATAATGCTTTCATTCCCTCTGGGTAAATGATAACCTTTTTATTAAAGCAAATGTCGTCTGTTATAAATAGGTAGCTCCCAAAAAGGGGATGCATTAGCTCTGCATCCAAGAAGGCTTACACTCAGATTCATATTTTATTTATTTATTTATTTATTTATTTAATTTATTTATTTCCAAAAATTTATATGCCGCCCTTCTCCCTAAGGACTCAGGGCAGCGAACACAGGTTAAAACATACAATAATAAAAGGTAACGTAATTAAAACCCAGTTAAAACAATTACAATAAAATAATAAAACCCAAGGATCAGGGTCAACCCATTTGTTAAGTCCCGACGGAAGGAGCGGAGATCAGGCGCCGTCCAAAGCTTGGTGGGTAACTCATTCCAGGGGACAGGAGCGCCTACAGAGAATGCTGTATCCCGATCTTGGAGTCTGCATTTAGTAAGACTTTTTATAGTAAGAGCCTTGATAGTACAGTGGTCTACGCACCCTGTTATTAACACAGCTGCCTGCAATTTCTGCTGGTTCGAATCTCTGCAGGGCTCAAGGTTGACTCAGCCTTCCATCCTTTCTAAGGTAGGTGAAATAAGGACCCAGTTTGTGGGGGCAATAAGCTGACTTTGTATAAAATATACAAAAGAATGAAGGTTATTGCTTAACGCATTGTAAGCCGCCCTGAGTCTCCGGAGAAGGGCGGCATATAAATCAACTTAAAAAAAAAAATTGCATAGCAGCCACTGGGCGAAATAAACATGGTGAAAGTGAACTATGCCTGCATGACTACGTCATCATCTGTCATCTCCAATCCATGTTGTTTTGAGTTCAATTTTAATCCACTCATTATTCTCTGCTTGTGTTTCCAACAGAACTGTTTTCCAGCTTTTTTGCACGTACAGAATAAGAAGCATTTTATTTTCCATCACTCTGAAACCCAAAAACAGAAGTTCAAGAGTGTATGCAGTAATTGCCCTAGTTGATCAGTCCGATTTTTGAGCTTATAAATGAGTATAGACTCACATTTCTTCTCCCAAAAGATTCTTAACTTGTAATCCTCAAGAAGAATCTTGGTTTGTGGGTGTGTTTCTTTGCTTGTTTGTTTGTTTAGTGGGTTTTGTACAGGTAGTCCTCAGTTTACAACCACAATTGGAACCAGAACTTTCATCGTTAAGGGAGTTATACCCTAACTCTCTTTTACCATAGTTGTTAAGCAAATCATGCAGTCATTAAGCAAATCCAGCTTCCCCAATCCTCTGTTTGTCAGAAGCTGGCTGGAAAGGTCACAAATGGCAATCACATGACCCCAGGACACCACAACTCTCTTAAATACAGACTGGTGACCAAGTACCTGAATCACCTGCACCTGTTGGGATGCTGAAGTGTAGGGGTGAAATCCAGGAGGTTCTGACAGGTTCTGGAGAACCGGTAGCAGAAATTTTGAGCTGTTTGGAGAACCAGCAAATACCATCTCTGGCTGGCCCCAGAGTGGGGTGGGAATGGAGATTTTGCAATATCCTTCCCCCAGGAGTGGGGAGGGAATGGGGATTTTGCAGTATCCTTCCCCTGCCACCCCCACCAAGCTACGCCCCACCAAGCCACACCACACCCACCAAACCAGAACTGGTAGTAAAAAAAATTGGATTTCACCACTGCTGAAGTGGTCATAAGTGGCAGGTCCAATTATAAGTTGCTTTTTTCAGTGCTTTTGTAATTTGGAGTAGTCATTAAATGAATGGTTGTATGTCGCAGACTACCTGTATAGAGTTAGCCCTCGATTTACAACAATTTGCTTAGTGATTGTTCAAAGTTACAATAGCAGTGAAAAAAAGACACATCCCCATTTTTCACACTTATGACCATTGCAGCATCCCCATGGTCATGTGGTTTACATTCGGATGCCTGACAACTGATTCACATTTATGACGGTTGCAGTGTCCTGGGGTCATGTGATTGCCACCTTCTGACAAGCAAAGTCAGTGGGGAAGCCAGATTCACTTCACAACAGTATTACTAACTTAACAACTGCAGTGATTCACTTAACAACTGTGGCAAGAAAAGTGTCATAAAATGGGGTGAAACTCACTTAACAAATATCTCACTTAGCAACAGAAATTTTGGGCTCAATTGTAGTTGTAAGTCAAGGACTATCTGTATTGTTGCAATTAGTAAGATTCTATGAGTGCACCATAAGCAAAATCAGAAAAGAAGAAACAGAGTTTAATATAAATTAATGAATACAATAAGCAATTATACAATGGGCTGAAATTGTTTGGAAGTAGAATTTTTAGAGACTTCCTAAACGATGTGAGCCAACTGTGCTTCTATAGGAGAAGATAAACTGCAATATCACTGTTTTCAAAGACAGCAGCATAACACCCTACCTTGAAGAAGCATTAGCCAACAAGAATTCATGAGTGAGATAGATCAGGCCACAACTCGTATTATAGAGAACCCAATCCACTTTCTTGGATTCCACAGACTCTAAAAAAATCCTTGATTATAAAACAAGTCATTGCCCAAATTATTCACTTGGACTTGGTCTCCAAAGCACAGTATGTATGAATGATTTGTCCACAAAAATATCTGGATAGTCTGCAGGAAACTATTTAATTCATTCCTCAGGGATGAAGAGAGTTAGCATTCAGGAGTGGGTTTCACCATTCAGTCTACCTGGGTTCACTTGCACCCCACTCCACCTCCCACAGCAGCTGTTGCATAGTAAATTGATGTAACTCCTGCTGGAGTCCACCTTGTCTGTTACTAAGAACAGCCGTCTTTTTTCCTTCCTCAACTTCAACCCTTTCTTGCTGAGCAATGGCAGGGATGCAGGAAATCATTACGTTCCATAGATTTGCTTATTTACTTGTCCAATTTAAGCTTTTGCAACAATTACCTTCAACCTTCTTCAGTCTAGTGGGGGTGGGGGGAAATGTCCATTTGACTTTTCTTCAGCTGTATAACCCTCTCCTCAGGTACTCTCACAATTTCTCTGCTACATATCACTACTCTGTTCTCCTTCTTGCTTCTAATGTTCTCTTTCATTTTATTTCCCTTCTTTATTCCTATCTTTTCTGTTTCTCCTCTACCTCCACCTTCTTTCCACACTCCACTACTTTCTGCCACTGTCTCCACCAGTTTTACCTCTCAGCTATACTTGTCCACTGTAGTTCTTTCCACAAGGCTCCATCACAGCCCAATCCTTCCTCAGTCCATCTGACTCACGCTTTCCATTCCAAACCAAGAAGACTGATAGTAGATCAATCATTAAGATGCCTGTCTGTTTTAATCTTAAAGTCCTGTATGTTTTTTTTACCTCACATTTTCCAAAACTTTCTCTTTTTTTTTTTTTTTTTTTTGAATTTTTATTGAATAACATAATAGTACAATTCAACATTGTTGGTTTGGCTACGTTCAACCATATATAAGTAGTATCTAACAAATTACATAAATATTTTAAGATTAAGATATGAATTACTTATCGGTTATTACTATGTAAATTATAATGTAGATTGTTACTTAAGATACATATATTACATAAATGGTTTGATACTATCCCCCTTAGCTCAAATTAACATTTACGTTTATTTTCCAACCACCTATACCACATTTCCCATACTGTGTAAAATTCCGAGTCCTCATTCTCATTTAACATATGTGTTAACCTGCACATTTCTGCACATTCTAATATTTTACTAATTATCTGCTCTTCCGTTGGGCGTCCTTTCTCTTTCCAAAGCTTTGCATATATTAATCTAGCGGCTGTGGTGGTGTGCGTGATTAAATATTTCTTTTTCTTCCCATATGCCCTTTTTGGTACTCCCAGAAAACTTTCTCAACTTGCTGAGTTTTTGACACATTTAAGTTCAAATCTCTGGCAAAGTTTCCAAGTAATAATTTTGGTAACTCTTATGACACTGCTTATGGCCGTTTTGTGCAGTCAACTGATCAATTGTTTCATTCTCTTCATTACAAAGGTGGCATTTCTTGTTGTTTGTTACATGCTGAAGTAAATTATGGTTGGTTGCACAGTCAGCCAGATGTTTAGTCTGGGAGGTGTCTTGCTAGGTGTCTCTTGGGAGAGACTCCTAGCAAGTCTCTCCCAAGGACCTGGAATAGGCAGATGTTGTTAAAGGTATTGTCACAGGATGTAAGCTACTCCACAGAAAGCTGCCTTTTGCAATTGACTGATGGTGATTTTGTCAATGCTGATGGTGTTCAAGTAGTGTCCCATTTGTTTTGGGATTGCATGCAGGATACCCAGTACTATCTTTGCTTTCTTTTGTGTTCTTTCTTTCTTTCTGGTATTTTGAATGATGCTAGACATTTTTTTAAGGAACTGTGCTTGCTTCTGTCAATTATCAATTTAAATTGGAAAAGAAAGCCAGATTCTGCTTGCTAGTCCTGCTCCAGTGAGTATAATACAGGTTTTTCAGCTGCTTCTGCTGACAAGGAGTTTAATGTGGCCATATGTTTGACTAGTTTTACTATTTTAGGGAATTATGCCATTCTCTTTACTCCTGCACCTCTTTGTGTATACCATGGGCTATCTCAGATGCTTCGAGCATTGAGTTCCGACCTAGATGATTGATCAGTTACTCCAAGCACCACTATTCACTTTCAGCAAACCACAGAAAAAGTAGAGACATTCAATAAGACATTCACTCCTGTCAATGCAAATAACTAGGGCAATCCAGTCAGAAATAGCCCCACTGACAGCCCCACAGATGCTCCTTGTGAGGTGTCCTCTGTGCGTATGATGTGCCAAGTGGACCCTTTCTGAACACAAGTCCAACACTCTTCTGAAAGAGTGCTCGACTCATGTTCAAAAATAGCCTATGTGACAGATCACCGGTGAGGATCATTTCTGTACCTTTGGCAGGATAACTTGAAAAGTGGCCAAATCCTCCATCTCAATTCCAGTTCCACCCATCATGCATTAAGGAGAGCTATTGTTTTTCCTTCTGTTTGTAGACATTCCGTGGGTTGGGAAACAAAACTTGGGAAATCATAAAACACTTTCCTTAACTTGTTCAACATTAAAAGTTACAAAGGCAGCACCATTTATTATAGAGGTGAAATAGGGCTTAGCAATCAGGCAGCACTATTTTTGCTGACATACTTTTCTAACCAGATAAAAATTGGAGGATAATATATTAACATGACTGTTATGATGAAGAGCTTGGAGTTGTTGCTATGAGCATATTCTTGAGTTCCTTAGACAAAGGTAGATTACAAATACAAAAATATTGCATTTCAGGGCCCCTCAGCGTCAATAACTTCACTGATCTGGAATTGGCACCACATCATTATATTCCCATGTCATGGGAGCACTTCTGCAACTGTTTTGAAGATGAGTTGGTTAGCTTTTTGACTCCATTTCAAAACCAAAGGACATACTGCAGCTCATTTTAACAGTGCAGCTGTGATGTAGATGGCTTCCCACTGGTGAGAATTCTTATCTCATTCTTCCTCACCCATCCCAACTTCCTGGGTTTCTCCCTTCCTGCTATGTTTTATCAGCTTCCTTCAACTGCAGAACATGAACTTGCTTGGCATAAATACAGAGACACTCACATGTGTCATTGCTCATAAACTCATTTATTGAGTCCTAATCATCTGATGAAATCAAAAAGACCAAAGGAATAAGCAAGTCCAGCAAATAGTTCAAATGAGATGGTCAGATTCAAGGAAAGAGATATGGGTTGGAAATAGAAGTGTCTGGAATATGAGAAGCAGGAATAATATAAGAAGTCAATGTATGGGGTTTTACAGATATTTATTTTTATTTTTATTTATTAAATTTTTATACCGCCCCCTTTCCCGAAGGACTCGGGGAGGTGAACAGCCAAAATTAAAAACACATAATACAAATATTTAAATACATTAAAACGAAATTAAATTATCTTTGGCTTCTCCAATTTAAAACCCCTTGCCCATAAAATTCCCCAATTAAAAGATTTTTAACCCAGCCCGGCTTGCTGAAATAAAAAAAAATATGCTGAAGGTGCATCATAAATACCTAGGATTCTTCCAGATGCAGCTAAGAATGCATCAGCCTGATTTACGTCACTCAAGTTTTAGACAAGTGTCTTTGCTGCTAAAAGGCCACTTTTCTGCCTTACATTTTTTTGGTTCTCGTGTTGCTGATGCTGCAAAAGCTAGTTCTGACTCCAGCTGGAGGTTCAAATCCTCTATAGTCAGATTGGGAAAAACAAGGCCTGAAGTTCTTTGCCCATGGATTCATGAAATAGGCTGCTGAGATATTGACCTGATAGATTCTTCTGTTTACATGTTTTCAGCTGAAGATGTTGAATCCAATTAGTCCCTGATATAAGTCAAGAAACCAAACCATTCTCTGTGTTTTTTAAATTCAACATCTCTGTCATCTTGCTGAAATTTTGACACTATGATAACTATCCATAATCTAACCATTTTTAAATGAGTGAATATGGTTCTGTTCATCACAAACTAAATCAACCAAAGCATACAGATAGTGCTGACTGAAAACTGATTTTGGTATTCACTGATGCTCAGCTGAAATGAAGATTGGTTGGTCCATGCTAAGCATTGCAAGGACAGTCACAGTGAAGTCACTCAGATAGATAGTGGAGAGAAAAGGCTTCTAGATGTGAAGATGTGAAGATGATGAAACTGCCCTTAGTGACTCATTCCACTCTGCATCTTGCCATGCATGATAGCTTCACAATAATACCATGCAAATCTATTTAGTTTATTTCCTTTGTCTTGCATTGAAAATATTACCGTGTTTTCCTGAAACTAAGACATGTCCAAATAATAAGCCCAATTGGGCTTTCGAGCGCATGCAGTAAAATACCCTCCCAAACTCCCCCCCAACACTTAGACACATACTGTCAGCACATCAAGATGCATTTATCCTAGTGCTGACATGAGAAGGAGAACGCAAGTGCCTGTAACAGGACGGTTGCCTTTCACCTACTTATTTTAGTTGGAGATAATGTCCCCTAGGAAATGGATGGGAGGGGGGAAATTCTTTGAATTGGAGCAATAGATTAGGGGTGAATGATTGGGAAGATGGCCAATGAATGCAGAGGAGTGGGGGAAGGAAGAGGAGGGATTTTGGGTCAGCACGGCAGTGCTGGCTGCATGGAGTCAGTGTAAAAGTTGCTGTGCTAAATAAAATGGAAGCTTGTTTCAAAAAAGACTTTGTTGGAGACGCAATTTATTTGAAGACGGCCTGAAAACCTGACACATGCACAGCTGCCGCGCATACAACATGATGTGAGGAGGCAAGACCGGAGAGGGGGGAAAGGGAGAGGAACATGCCCCACACACCCCACATGGATCTGCCAACCATGCAGAATGGCCTTTTCAGTGAGCTGTACTGCTGCCACTCGGGAGAAGAAGAGAGAAAGGAGTTGCTGCGAGAGAGCCCATTTCTGATGTTCTTCTTCTCCCAGGCGGTGGCAGCGCATTCAGCTCCCCAAATCTGGGTTGCTGATCTTGGCTGCCGAGGGGGAGTGGCAGGTGGGAAGGGGTGAGGAAGGAAGGAAATGGAATGGTGTGTTTTGGCACTCCTCTTTCTGCATACAATCCGACAAAGTATAAGAGCAGGTTAGTGCGTCTTCAGTAGGAGTCTACTTTTTTTCTTTTTTATATAAAGTGCACTGTGAACAGAACATTGGGCTGATGGGAACTGCTCGAGGTTCCAGATGATCCCGAAAGAAAGACGCTGGGTCCTTGAAATTGGGCCTGCACATGGCAGAGGCAGTCAAAGTTAAGACAGGGGAGAGCAGTCTGACACCCCCAATCACACATCTCCACGCAGCCCCCCAGCGGCCAGGCGCTCCCAATCAGAGTTCCAGGTCCAAGGTGAAAGCCCGCCACTGAGGCAGGGCTCACACCATCAAAGAAAACACTTGCAGTGAGGGGCTTTGAGACTTAAAGTCATGGCATCTTTGCAAGAACAGAGTTCCCCTTGTAGAAAGAAAAGCCTGGGTCTTTTGGCGAGAAGACAAATTCGACATGTTCCTCTGTGCGTGGCGGAGGCAGCCAAAGTTAAGACAGGGGACAGCAGTCTGACCATGTTCTGTTCACAATGCACTTTATATGAAAAAAAGGAAAGAAAAAAAATAGACTCCTACTGAAGATGCACTGCTCGCACACTGTAGGCGGAAAGAGGAGTGCCAAAACACACCATTCCATTTCCTTTCTTCCTTCCCCACCCCTCCCCACCTGCCAATCCCCCTCGCCGGCCAAGATCAGCAAGCCAGATTTGGGGAACTGAATGTGCTTCTGCCGCCCGGGAAGAAAAGAACGTCATGTGGATGGCAGGTGCGTGTGGGGCATGTTCCCCCCCTTCCCCCCAACCCGCCTCGCCTCCTCACCTCATGCTGTTTGCACGGGAAGCAACGAAAAAGCTGCCACAATTGCTGGAGGCAATGGCCTGAGCGGCACCAGCGAGGTAGCTGGTTGGCGCTCTGGGGCCAAGGTTTAGGGATAAGACTCCCTGATAATAAGGCCAAGGCAAAATTTCTGGGATCAAAATAAAATAAGACCCTGTCTTATTTTCGGGGAAACACGGTACCATTAATAAAAAAATGAAGCAAATGTATTATTTGCTTGTCTTTTTGTATTTTACAATCCTTCAGTTTTTGGTTACATCTCTTTCTCTCATATATATCTCAGTGGCTATCTTCCCAGAAAGACATCAAACAAAGCATTTATTACCTTCTCACAAAAACACAACTGTAAACTTCTTCGGTTGCCCCAGATGAATCTAGTTGTTGCAGCTGTAATTAGAAAAGAGTCATCAGATATAAAATGTAATTGGAGAAGATTGGAAGCAGAGGCTGTTATCCGGACTTCTGTTTTAATATTCTTTTGGTGTATCTACTTTCAGAAAGATTCATCAGTTGGAAGAAAATGGAACTTTTTTTAAAATCAGATGAGCATTTTTGTCTGCGAATCATAATAATTATTCTTTCTTTCCTCATTTATGCACTGTTAGTTAGAACTCTGGCACTAGCCAAGCATAGGGTTTTTTCCAAAAAAAAAAAAAAGTAATCCTCAAACACTTCAAGTTTGCAAATAATGCACTCCAGTTTTTCATAGGAAAGGATTCAGATACTAGCCAAATTGCTCTTGAAATATCTCAGCCTCATACGCCAAATTGCCATAAAGCAGAAAACATGTCTAGGAAAATAGTTATGAAAGAATTTCTTCCTTTTTCATGGGGCTGGGGGAGATATATTAAGAACCTATGAGTATTCTACCCCATAATATTATAACATTATTTCAAACTAGGATATCCCACAGGAAATTGTGGAAGGGATGATGGGTATTTTGGGGGAGTCACAAAACAGCAATTTTCCAGAAGGAAAACTGATAAGCTTCCTCCCTGCCATCCTTTCTAGTTCCCTGGAATTTTAATTTCCAGACAGATTTTATCTATTTTCTGTGCAAATAGTTGCGCTTCTAAATAATACCCAAGGCTGTGCTTATTGTCTAAGAATTCCCATTGGGCCTATTAGGGGCACACATGAATTTTTTAAATGAAGATTGAAATAGAAGCTGAGACTTTGTTTTATAGCCAATTAAAATCAGGAGGGCAAAGAGTCTGGCAGGTGCTAAGAACATTTCCTTGCAACCCTAACTCCGGTCCTAGCTCAGTCTCTCTTTTTTAAGACATCCCTCCATTCTGACTCAGAACAGAAAAGAAATTCTGACATATAGTCAGTCAAGAAAAGGGTTGTGTCTGAGCTGGAGTTCATTGGGCTAGATTTTGCTTCAGTACCTTTGACATAAAAAATCCACACCTAACTGCCTTGACTACTTGTCTAACAAGTAGAGAAGTGGAATGGGTGTATATGCCTATAGACATGCACATATGTATAAATAAATGCTTCAATGGTGACAATAGAAAATTTGGGAAACATCTATTTCTTCAATTTTCACAGCATCCTTTCTTCTTTGTGGTGCTCGAGGCCATGTATAGTTGTATCCCCCTAACAGCCCAATAACAGCGCCTTTCTTCTTCTAGGTCAGTGATGGCTAACCTTTTTGCCATCGTGTGCCAAAAGTGTGGGGAGCATGGGGGGGTTGCGCACACGCGTGCCCACACCCATGAATCAATGCCCCACACACACCCCATACCCCCACCCATGTGCACGCGACCTCCCCGCGCTACCCCCGCTTTTGGCACGTGATGGCAAAAAGGTTAACGGTGGGCCCAGTAGGCCCGTTTTTTTCGCCCTCCCCAGGCCCCAGAGGCTTTCTTGGAGCCTGGGGAGGGTGAAAACAGCCTTCCCCACCCCCCCACCCCCCCAGAGGCCTGTTTCCTGACTTCCAGTGGGCCCGGAAGGCCCAAAAATCAGCTGGCTGATGCACACATACACACTGGAGCTGAGCTAGGGCACCGCTTACATGGCCACAGATATGGCTCTGCATGCCACCTGTGGCGCCCATGCCATAGGTTCGCCATCATGGTTCTAGGTGCTGCAGGCCATGTATCCCCTATAGCAGTGATGGCTAACTTTTTTGCCATCACGTGCCAGGGGGGAGGGGTCATGCACATGCTTGCCCACACCCATAATTATATGCACCCCGCCCTCGCACATGTGCGTCCGACAGCCCCCGCCCGCTCCTGGCACGCGATGGCACGAGAGGCCCATTTTTCTCTCTCCCCAGGCTCCAGAACCTTTCTAGGAGCTTGGGGATGGCAAAAATGGCTTTCCTCACCACCACCCCCGGAGGCCCTCCAGAGTTTTCCAACTTCCGGTGGGACCAGAAGACCTGTTTTTTGCTCTTCTCCAGGCTCCAGAGCCTTTCTAGGAACCTGAGGAGGGTGAAAACAGCCTTCCCCACCCACCCCCCCAGAGGCCCTCCGGAGGCCAGAAACAGCCCATTTGCCGACTTCTGGTCCCACTGGAGCTCGCATGCCCACACGTGCCATAGGTTCGCCATCATGGCCTATAGGTGTGGGTGAGAGATTGTGATTAGTCCAAATCACCCATTGAGTTTTATGGTTGAACGTTGATTTCATCCTGGATTTCCCATCAGAATGGCACCCTGTAGTTCATCTACCCCTAATCTGGGTGCCCTTCTGATGTGTGGCTGACAATTCCCCAAATTCCCCAATGATACAACCTTTGCTGAGAATTCTGAAGGATGAGAAGATATCTGGAGGGCGTCCATTTTGGGAATGTCTGCTCTGATGACCGCACCAAACATTGTTCCCTGTCAGTTAAAAAAAAAGAGTCTTGAGTATCCACATGAGAAAAAATTATTATCCAATACTTACAAAACTGAGTAACACATAGTTTTAGTGCTGTACTTTCAATAATTAGCACAGCTTACAAATCAACAAACAAATCATTTCTGCCACCATTCAGCATTTCATCTAAATCTGGAGATTATATTATTTACTAAGCTGGGCATTGTGTGTGGACCATAAAGTGTGATCTGCCAAGTGCCAAAATATTGTTTGTGCATTATATTATTTTACAACAATGATAAAGAGAAATAGCAAGCTGTGTGAGCACACGTTTTGTATGCAAGAGGCTATAGAAGAATCTCTAGCATTTCCAGGTCAAACTGGATAGCTCCCCTCTCTGAAACACTGAAGAACTGTACGTTGGCACATAAGCACTGCCCTACATTGCTAAGAAGTTGCTTCATATCATCCAGGAGTTGTGAGCATTAGCTAGAATTCCAATAATCCTGTTTTAATATTTCTAGTCATAATAATTTCAATTTCATCCAGGTAAACTTTTACAGCAAGATTAAAAAGGTTCACTGGTGTTTCATTTCTTAGTTGTTATACTGCGAGATGAAATGAGAGCCCCTGGGTGAGATTTAATCTTGCAGCTGTTTTGTTAAGAAATGTCTATGCAGAACTAAGAATTTCCCCAAAAGAAATTCATATCAACTGCTGCTCATTGTTTTATTTGCCCTAGGACTTATAATTTTAGTTACTTTGTCAAAACCCTTGTTGTTATACATACAAAGTAAATAAAATTATACCTATATTACCTATCATATCACCTGTCAATAGTGTCTATTTTCTTTTTCTTGTTTTTTTTAATCAAAAAGGTTTCTTTCACTAAGGAGATTGTAACTATTAACAATTTTGAATCTATACAACAATATATTCTCAGAACAAACAGCATAACCCTAGGTCAAAACAAGCATTTCAGATTATTAAAAAGTCTACAATCTAAAAGGATCTCGAAAGAAATGTAACTATAGTGAAGCATTTCAGATTATTAAAAAGTCTACAATCTAAAAGGATCTCGAAAGAAATGTAACTATAGTGAAGCAAAGTTGCTCATGTTGGGAACATATATTTTAAAGTTCCTTATGGTAAGAAAGCCTGATAGAAAGCAGAAACTTGACAGAAACCAAGCACATCTCCAAAGCTGCTGTCTCGATTTCTTGTGTTCTCTTATGTTCTTCACAATCTCCCTTTCTCAAAGAAGATCAAGAACATGGCTGAGATCAGATCATTTCTGTGAAGAGCATTTGGATCACAATTTGGATTTCCAGGGAGGAAACAGTATATTCCAGAGAGAAGCCCAAAATAAGAAACTGCACAGTCCTAACTGGATGGGGGAGGAGGAAGAGGTGTAGGATACCTATATTGTCTCGGGTGTATCTGCTAGGTTAAAAGATTATAGCTTTAGACTGGCAAGATTCTATCTATTGGGTATAAGCAAAAACATTTGGCTTCGATTGGAATTCACAGGCTTATCTCTGGTCTAGGTTCTGACATATGTAGTGGCTATTAATGTTCTAATCATTTTAATAATTTCTAAGCAATTTTCTTAAAGAAAATTAAGTAGGGGTTGGGTTAATTCATTTCATTGTGCTGTTTCTGTGTATTTCCTATTAATAAAATGCTAGCAAAGAAAGGTTTGGTCCTGCTATGCCTGGGGTTTTTTTAATATTTTTTTACATACACCACTTTTTTTTTTTTAACCTGCAAGATTTTGTCCGAGCAGATGGATTAAATCTGCTTCAAAGATGGTGGCAATATTCTTCAACCAACAGGATGAAGTTTTCTCAGGTCTGAAATTCCAAATAAATATTTTCTGGGTTTCTCCCTCCAAAGGGGGAAAAAAAGCTAAATCTCCTTTTAAAGAGTAAACCAAGACTTCTTTCAGAGATCTCTTCGGGAAGGGAGGCAGAAAGCACAATGGCCCCTTCGAGCCTCGACAGCAGAGAAGGTTGACATCTCTCTCTCTCTCCTCTCTCTTTCTCTCTCTTGCTCTCCATATCTCTCTCGCTCTCCCTCTCCCTTTCTGTGTGTGAATTAAATATTGTTTGCAGTGCTTATTGACAGAGCAGTAAGCTCTACTGTGTTTTAATTTGTTCTTTGATAGTTGCCTTTTGCTGCTAAATTGATTTTCAAGGGGTGAGGCTTTCCTGATTTAACTCCTGCCAGGCAATTGAAAACTGAAAGGCAAGGAAAACAGAGCTTGGGCAGGAGTTAGGAACCCAGAAAATCTCTGCTTCAGTAAACTACCTCAGCCTGATAGAGCATCTTAGCAGCTACACCATTCTCAGGCAGCTGTTGCCATGGAGTTGATTCAGGAGTGCTGAGGGATATACACATCTGAGTTTCCTAGCAACACATACACACACCTGATGGAATGGAGAGATCATTGGATAGGAGATTCTGTCACTAGTGGTGCACCGTAATTGTTAAGAATGGGAGCTGTGAGGTAGATGCCTCCATTTCAAAAGAAAAGTCTGCAAGGGTTCATTACTTGCCACCCTGAATCACAATCTGAACTAAAATTTGGAACTAAATTTTCTTGAATTGTTTCAAGAAAACAATAAAATGAGAGGCAGAGGCTTTCATTCTGAACAGAAAGATGCATTTTAAAGAAACGCTACAAGGGTCATACAATTTGCTACAAAATTTTAAAGTTGTCGTTATATAAATCTGCATAGTAATAGCATAGTATAGCAGTGTGAAGGTTTAACCTGATGTCAATCAATATTGTGAGGTCCTTGGTGCTCTGTGAGTTTGGTTATTTTCTTATAGATACTTCACTACTAAACTAGATAACAACATAACAGCTAGTAGGGAGTGAGGTTTGCTTTCATTCTATATACTATACTAGTGACTTGCCCTGTCAGCAAGACAGCTGGTGTTAATCACAATGCTATCAGTCTGCTGAGCCACCAGCCCTTTTTGGCTTTTTGATCATCTCTTTTGAATGGTATGTAGATTGTTGTTTATCTCTGTCAGAGTTTCTTGCAAAAATCAAATCCAGAAAGCACACACAGGCAGACTGATGCATTAACTTCTTTATATACATAATAATAGATGAAGTATTTATAATACCAATATCAGAGTTCTTCTTCACATAGTAGCAGTTACAACACAAGGCAGGAGAGAACAGTTAGTTTCATTTCAGCAGAGCAGACAAGCATGCACAGACTGCTTAGTTTCAGTTTCAACTCTCTGCACAGAATCAGAAGCTGCAGACTGAGACACGCCCTGGCTCCAGTCTGTTTCAGCTCCCAATTGGCTGACTTAGTTGCTATGCCTATTCATTGGCTGACCTTGTTACCGTGTCTCCATTCAGTCCCCATTGACTGATCTATTCCAATCCATGAATATTCATACTCTGACAATCTCTGTGTGCCTGTTGATGACTGATTTGTCTGAGTGCCAGGCCTCGAGGAATTCTCTAGCAGTTTTAAACAAGGCTTGGTCTAGGACCATGATGGCGAACCTATGGCACGCGTGCCCGAAGTGGCATGTGGAGCCATGTCACCTGGCATGCACAACATCTCCCATTACTCTTCCAGGTTTCTGGTGCTCATGTACGTGCAGTGATCAGCTGTCCTTTTTGCATGTGGTACTACCGGAAACTGGAAGAGCTGATCTTCCATTTTCCTGCCTGAGTTTGCGCGCTGGCCAGCTGATTGTCGCATGTGCATGCACGCCAGAAACCCAGAAGAGTAGCTGGATGAAATCCGACGTTCAGTAGCTGAAACCGGAAGTTCATTATTGGGCGTGCTCATGCGCCCTGGTCAGCTCCTCTTCTGGGTTGTCATCACTGATCTAGGATACTCACAGTTTCCCATGTATTGTGAAATTAAGGAGTTTTTATCATGTCTTCTGACTGCTAGCTGATGTTTATAGATGTGGTCTGCTAGTCTTTTGCCTGTTTGTCCTACATAGTGACTGTAGCAACATAGAAACTATTAATAAACAACAGCCCAATCAAAGAACCACCAAGACTACTCCCACCAACACTGTTAAGGTAATCCACTAATATATAAAATGACAGCAAACTCCACTCCACACTAGCCCTGATGATGTTACCTAATTTAGTAATAAAACATCTGCAACCAAGAGAGCAACCAAGGATCCCACAGTTCAACCTCAGCTACAGCTATTCTCTTCTATCAGTATCAGTCAAGCAATATTATAAGTGAATGATATACAGTAATAGAATTGTAACCAGTATGATTTCAATTAGAAGTTAGAGACTAGGATAAAAATATAATAATTTCTGCTTAATCTAAAAAATGCAATGGTTTAACAGTTATAAAAAGATTAAATGTTATAATATTGTGTTAGGAAAACCTCCAAATTTAGATATGCACAAAGCTATTTATAAGACTATGTCAAAAAATGTTAATTCAAGAGATAATTTCTATATCAGCGTGCTTGTTTGTATGTATGTATGTTGTATGTATATATGAACATACGCACACATACACACTATGCATACAGTTGTTAGATTAGCACAGCAGAATTACCATACTTGTAGTGAATGCTCAAATTGGCTACTGATAGCATATTATCAGCAGATGAGGAGGTGTCACCCAGCTTGCTTCCTGTTTAGGAACCTCCAAAGCCCATTCATCACTTTTGAAGGTAAGAACTTTGTGGTTCCTCTCTCTTGGATGTTCCAAAGGTTCTTTTTCCAAAAGGCAACTGAATTTTCTTGGGTTTTTTTTTTCAGTTCTGAATTGAAAATGTTTCTTGGATGAAAAGCAAAATTTTTCAAAGGAAACAAAACCAAGAAAGTTCAGTTGCTTTTTGGTAAAAAAGAATCTTTGGAACAACAATGACCTGGATGATTGAGAATTTCCATAGATTTTTTTTTCTTGGGGCCTTTTCAAAGGGAAAAACCCATTGCCATACTATTTTGGGTGCATTATTACTACTTTCCTGACTTGATTTTTTTTAATGATACATCTCCTTTTCTTTTCCTAGGATGACCCAGAAGGGGAAGAGATTGAAAGAGAGAAATTCAATTCTTTGAAACTGGAATTCACAGACGATGATAACTTCAAAACCAAAGTTAATTACTCATATGCAGCTGTACAGATTCCTACAGACATCTACAAAGGCTGTAAGTTCTTCTTTGCAGAACTGTTCATATTGAGACCAAAGACCATATCCTATATGTTCATTTTTTTAAAAAAAATTCTATGACATAGACAAAAGAATTGAATTAATTTCCCCTTGCATGTACAGATCCTTATAGAAAAGTCACTAAAAAAACAAATCAAAAAAATTACTTATTCAATGCTTGAGTTTTCTGGGACTGATTCTTAGCCAGTTCTTTCCTACACTGTAATGTCAATTGGCTGCATGTAGGTACTCCCTTATCTGAATGTATAATTGCTCTACAAGAAAATGACTGTTGCTCTACTACAAGAAGATATTATATTAACCTTTCCTAAGCTGAAGTTTTTCTGATGTATGAAAGGATAATTCTAACATACCAAATAGTCTGGGTTTCAAGTTTCCAAAAGATGCCCTAATTAATTCATGAGCCATGATCCAAACTTCAAAGGAAATATAGTCATTTATTAGGAGCACCATTCCGGCAATACTGGGATGCAGTTAGGACTGATCCTGCATAGATTTATGTCCCCCTATGACCCTGTCTCCCCCCTCCTCTCTGGCCATGTCATAAATCACATTTTCCAATTAACCTTCAGAGGCCTTGATAGTACAGTGGTTTATGCACCCTGTTATTAACACAGCTGCCTGCAATTTCTGCTGGTTCAAATCTCTCCAGGGCTCAAGGTTGACTCAGCCTTCCATCCTTTCTAAGGTAGGTGAAATGAGGACCCAGTTGTGGGGGCAATAAACTGACTTTGTATAAATATACAAAAGTATGAAGGCTATTGCTTAACGCATTGTAAGCCGCCCTGAGTCTCCAGAGAAGGGCAGCATATAAATCAAATTTAAAAAAAAAAACCACTTTGGCTGGCTGTGAAACCTAACATCCTCCTTCTGATTGCGGTCAGAAAGAATGTATGGAATTCACTTCAGTTCTCCCTCCCTCCTGCTAATGGCAACTTGAAAGCTTTGCAAATTGACACTGGGATTATGAGAAACAGAGTCAGGTGTAACTAAACGTTGGGGAAAAGCTGAACTGGACTGCGGTCTCAAATCATATGGAAAAACTGGAGATAAATAATATCTCAAGAACACTCTGAATTATAAAAACTATTTGGAGTTATGCCTATTTGGAGTTTATGAACTAAAGACCTAGAAAGTGAAGTTGCCCTCAGGTTAAAAAACTTGATGGAAAAATGGAATGAGGTTTCTATAGCACCAGTGGTTAAATATGTAGGGAAGGAGATGAACATCTTCGTCCCCATGTGCTGATTAAGCTTCAGTTTGATTGCTTTGTGTGTCAAGCCTTCATGAGCTTCAGCACTTTATGGATGTACAGGGTCACAAAGTCACAACTTTCTATTACAATTCAGAAATGTTACGGCATCTCTGAAAAATAATAGAATATAAAGGGAAATATTGAAAAGTCCATCCTCAAGCCTCAATTTGGCATCAGTTTCAGGCTTACTGAGAGCCACTAAAATTGTAGACTCATAAAAGGAGGGTGGGAAGGAATATTGGAAGTCATCTATCCCCTGTCCAGTGCAGACTGGAGATTGATTGTGGATTTCACTCAGAATGTATATATCAGTAGTCTCATAAAAACAAATTACATCCAACCTTGGTATGTATCTTCTAACAAAAAAAGATATTGATGATGATGATGATGATACATTGATTCTTTGCTGTTACAAGGACTACACTGATTTCAGTACATGTCATGGAGTTTTAGGATTGGATAGATCCTCTATTTAGTGCAGAATTAGACTTCTAACAAAGGTGAGAGGCAGTTTGGTATAGTGTTTAAAGTGCTGGCCTAGAACCAGGAGACTGAGTTCTGGTCCCTCCTTAGGCATGAAAGCTGGCTTAGTGACTTTGGGCAGTCACTCTCTCACAGCCCAACTCACCTCACAGGATTGTTGTTGTGGAGATAATAGGAGAACGAAGAAGTATTTAGTATGTTCACTGCCTTGAATTACTTATAAAATAATAAAGGCAGGATTTTTTAAAAATCTAAATAAATAAATAAATAAATAAATAAATAAATAAATAAATAACAATAAAATAAAAAGTGAGTTCACTATATCATTGTCAGTGAAGAACTCCTTCTGATATCTAGCTTAAACATGCTCACTTGTAGTTTTAATCCATCATTCTGGTTCTGACTTCTGAAGCAATAGAATATAAGTTCATTCCCTCTTTTATATCAAAATATTTCAGTTATTTGAAGACTGTTGAAGACCCTCTCAGTCATCCTTGTTGTAAGCCAAACATCCTTAAATCTGTTAACCATTCTCCCGAGGGCTTGATTTCCAGACCCTTCACCATCCTGACTGGCCTCCTCTGAATTTGCTCCAATTTGTCCATTGTCCTTTTGAACTATGCCTGCTGTCATAGGGTTCTGGAAACAGCCTCAGAGAAGACACGGGCACCTCTTATCATGAGCAGCTAAGTTGATTAGAAAATAAACTTTGCTTATGAAGTGAGCAGTGAACTTGCCTATTAACCATCCAATTCCCTGTTTTTGAGACCCACATCTCAAAATTCAAAACCCAGAGTGGGGTTAGCTGTCCTGCACCAAAGTCACCTATTGATATCTTTTTTTTAATGGTACTGTCAGTGGTATCTCTTTTATGATGGCCTGCAATTTTGGCCAGGTCTGCTGCTTGATCCTCTTTGAGAATTAGTACTGCTCTTCCTTTGCCTTGAAAGTTCCATTCCTTTGCTGAATCTTCTCATTGCATGTAGCAAAGAGTGGCTTTCACCTGAGCAGCTTGCCCAATAATGACTTCTGATTGTTTCAAAGTGAATCGCCATACTAATTAAAAGGGACACAACCATGTTCTTGAGTTCCGTATTGAAAATGCTTCTCCTGAGAGTCAGAGAACTGAATCTGATGGGCTGTCGCAATGCGTGTTTCCATCACTTTGTTACTCTGCGTCTCAGGCAACTTTGCCCTTGCATCTCACTCCCTCTAAATTTTGCTTCCTTTCATGAAATGAAAGACGGGAAGTTTGTACATTCTCAGTCACAGAAGAGTTGACTATATGCATAATTTGCACTACAGGCTATCTAATTTCTATTTGGCGCACTATTGGTTTGTGCATTGCTTGTATTGTATTTCTGTCCACTGCTATTACACATGAGTGTATTTGTGTAGGGTAATTGTGAAGTAATTGGCTTACCACAGCAGAACTAATAAACCACAGTTCCTGAACCGGATGAATTCTACAAAGGAAAGGGGAAAATCATGACAAATTCAGCCAACCGTGATTGCGACTTCGCCTGCACACAGTTTCAATCCGGGGCATTTTTAATGTATACGGTATTAATACATAGGGACGAGGTATATCTGCATCTGCCTCTTTGAAGTGATGCATTTCTCCCTCCCACCCTTTCTAGCATCTCAGGGAAATTGTGGATGTCCCAGGCTCATCTGCCATGGATAAATATGAAAAAGAGATATGATCTCAAATCTCTGCACCAGCAATAGAAGGAAAGAACTTTTCATCCAACCTTGCTAATCCTAAAGGGCTCTTTGCCCCAGGAAAACTTATTGGTGTAAACACTTCCAATAGATTTGCAATTTTGTGAGATTAAACTCTTCATGTTTCAAAAGTTCTTGCCATTGCTGCCTGCTTACAGCCCGATTTGGGTCCTGCCACTGGCTTGTCAGTGGGTGGAGAACTTATTCCTTCTCGACAGCTCCAGAACAGCCCTAGCCTAATTGAGGATTTTTTACTGAGAAAATTAATTTGCTGTTACCCCCCTCCCCCAAGATATTATTTCTCTTTTGCTGGAGGAAGGTAGGGTGGAACAACTATTCTTGAAACTTAGCTTTCCTAGACTAGATAGTAACTGGGAGTTCATGAAGACTTATTTTATCCTTTTTTACCAAGAAAATGATGCTCCTTGAATGTGTCTCAAAATGTGCAATATTTTTCCAATGCATTGCTTACATTTCTTAATGTTTATTCTGCGTAACATGGTTGGAAAAGGACATAACCACAAAAGCAGGGTGCAATCCTCTTTTTAATCTCTCCTACAATCTTACCATTTATTGACATTAACAAAAGATTAAGCAAAGATGTTACCTAATTCCAGGTATCGATCAAAGATCCAGTGGTATTAGTAATGGAAAAAAGCAGTCCTGCAGCTTCTAGAAAAGTCATGTCTTTCTCTTACTGTTTGGTAAGGGCCCATTCTTTGCTGCTGTTTACCTATATTGAGCATCCTACAGTCAAGAGACTGTGGCCCTTTCTCATGGCCCTTAGCTTCCCCATCAGTCAGAGGACAGTCAGAGGACAGTTTGTTGATTATGAATCTGCATTGTCAGTCTTTGAATTCAGCCATAGTACAAGTAAATGGAGCAACCGAGAGAAGGGGATCATTACGCACAAAGTATTAGCAAGCTAGTATAGGCTTCTCCCCATGTGGGACACACAAGATTTTCTATATACAATGCCCACTGTGCCTTCCTTTCATGCTATTCAGGGGAGAATATACCACGTGCTGGAAATATAACTCTTGGCCTCCCTTTAGTGGCAGCTTGGAGGATCAAGATTGTTAAATCTCTGACACCTGCAAGCTTTAAGACTTTAATATGGTTTTTAAAATTCTCTATTAAATCACTTAGGAGTTTAATCAAAAGTGACACAGAAGCTTAACTTTTACTACTTTTCAGAGCCAGACTGTAAGCACAGAAAGGCAGATTTTCTTTTAAACGCAACTTAATAGCATTGTGTAGAGCGGCTAATTCTGCCCATTTTAAGGGCAACTGGTAGGGATATGGCACTAACCTAGCCTAGCTAATTCACCTAGTTGCCTAGCCTCATTAAAAGTATGAGACCTCGAACTGTCCCCTAATACAGAGATGTTCTCCCTCAACCCAATGCCCTCCAGATCCTAGATTAGAACTCCCATAATTCCCTTCTAACATGTTAAGTGTCTGGGGGTAGCAAATCCAAGAACTTGCTAATTTGAAATTATGGAGGATGTATTCAATCATTTGGCCAATACCAAATCAAGGAAAGGCTTGGTGTTTGGCATCACTTAAAAATGATACTACCCAGTGTAGACTAATTCATTGGTATTTGTTGATTCTCTGAAACAAATAATTCAGCTAGGCAGTACTCACACACATCCAAATATATACCTACAGACACATGATCCTTGGAATCCATCTGCTGAATTGTCAGACTGGTTGACACAATACAACTTAATGTTATCCTTTTTAATGACATTTTCTGAGATACACCTACAGAGGCTTGTTACAGGTGTAAATGGAGAACTGTATCAGTGGAATGATTTCATTGCATTGGCACCAGTGGATTACATGTGGTGATTAATTTTATTATCATCCTTGCTTAGACCAAGCTACTAATGAAGCAAATCATGAAGCTGCCTATTAGCATTAGTTGTTTCTTTGTTTTCATGTTTTTTGGGTTTCTAGTGAGATTCAAACTTTTTCATGGACTGATAGATGGGATGCAGGATAGATAAGACTGAGATCCATTACTCTAAAGGAGAGGTGCTACTATTACTAGGGCTTCACATGACTCAGTCTTTGCCAGAATATAGAATTGTCAGAGGAATACAGCATCTACAAGGATTCGTTGTTGATGCTCTGTTCTTCTGCTCTGAATCTCCAGGTC
The DNA here is from genome assembly GCA_022577455.1 of Arizona elegans. NCBI lineage: Eukaryota > Metazoa > Chordata > Lepidosauria > Squamata > Colubridae > Arizona > Arizona elegans. The sequence goes on along the minus strand of JAKOOJ010000003.1, from coordinate 101,165,277 downwards.
CCACCACTAAAGTTGTAATAATAGCAATTCCTCATGCATAAAAGTATATTGTGCTTCATAAGATACTTATAGCAATAATGCTGGTTCTGAAAAGCGCACAGCCAATGCACTGGGGGATCCTGGAATATAAACTTAGGAAATGAACAAGAAAATTAAGTTAGAAAATATAATTGAGGAAATCAAAGAAAAATTGGAGTCTATTTTGTGCATTCTTCTGAATAATAACCCGGAACCCACTTTTATTTACTCACTGTCATAATTTCAAGGCGTGCTTTGGGTACAAACAGGAAACGTGGCCTGTGATAAGACAAATGGAGGATATCACAGCTTACAACCGTTTTTTAGGGCATATGTGGATAATGTCAAAGAATGCCTTCTGGGAGAAGAAATAATAATCTTGTAATAAGAGGGTGCGTGGGCTTCATTTAAAAAAGAAATCAAACAAGAAAATGTGTTTTGAAGTAGGGAAGTTCACAGTTTTTTAAAATAATTATCTGAACAACTAAGCCTCTGAGGAGGTCACTAGCTATGTGTGTGCTTTGTGGATTTTCTTGCCTAAGAGCAACAACAAGCTATGCCTGCAGCATTTTTGTTCCTGTGTGGGAGGCAAGGGTTGCAGGAATGAGATTTCCATGCTTTGTTTCCTCAGCAAAACCAAGAACTATTAGGATGAGGGACTGGGATGCTCTGGCAAGGCAGGCCCCTTTTTAAAGCTATACTTTAGCATTTTTCTTGCATGCTATTTAATACAGCTTGTATTCTGTTTTGTCAGCCATTCCCAGCATAGGGGATGATTGCTGTTTGCATAATAAAATATGTAGATAAAACCATGATAGAGTTTCAAGGAAGACAGAAGCACAGGAAGAGCTTGAAGAACCTCTGAAGCACTGGAAACAAGAAGTCACTTAGCATAGCTATCAGGTTATTAGAGTAGCTCTCAGAACTTGGATAATAGCTGTCAATGGCTGTACTGGATGGGAAGTTAACTTTCACTCACACAGAAAAGCTTTGACAGACATGGATGCAAATGTATGCCAACCAGACCTTTAAATCAGGAAGTATACTGTTTTCAGGATGTGATGGGCATATTTCTAATATGTATGAAGTCCCACAAACTATTACCTCCAATTGTTTATAGGTGTAAGTGAACCTGCTCAGAATATCTAGGAATATATTTTATCTTCATTGAATTAGCATCGAAGTTACTTATTGCCAGATCCCATTTCATTTTATTATGGTTTTGAACTAGATGAGAACTCAGTCCTAAGCAGGGTTTGTCTATCTGGCAAGTTTTTGTGACTCTCCATTTCTGCCCAGAAAAGTGATTCTGCTAATTCTGTAGAATTATCAACTGTAGTATTTGGTTAAGTATCGTTTTTTGTTATTGTATTGCTAAGTAAGTTAAGTATTGTTTCTTAGGGTCGTCCCAAACAGCAAGACGGATGGTATATAAATTTAATGAATAAATATACAGAAATAAATTTAGACAGGGCTCATGATTTGGCTTTATTCTGGAAAGAGTTTTAAGCAGAAGGTAAGGATTTGCTCTGGGGGACACAGTGGCTCAGTGGCTAAGATGCTGAGCTTGTCGATTGAAAGGTCATCAGTTCAGCGGTTCAAATCTTAGTGCCGTGTAACTGGGTGAGCTCCCATTACTTGTCCCAGCTTCTGCCAACCTAGCAATTCAAAAGCACGTAAAAATGCAAGTAGAAAAATAGGGCCCATCTTTGGCGGGAAGGTAACAGCGTTCTGTGTGCCTTTGGTGTTTACTCATGCCGGCCACATGACCACGGAGATGTCTTCGGACAGCGCTGGCTCTTCGGCTTTGAAACAGAGATGAGCACCACCCACTAGAATCGGGAATGATTAGTACATGAGTGCGAGGGGAACATTTACCTTTACCTAAGGATTTGCCAATGAGCAGTGAAAAACGACAAATATTTTGTTGGAGCTCATCTCTCACTTCTCATACATCTGACAAGTGCATTTAACAGGAAGAGGAAAAAATGAGTAATTTGCTATTATTTTTTTCAAAAATGAAAAGCTACAGTGCTTGTAAAAAGCATAAGCAATTATTATGATCTATATTCCATGGCAACTAAATTATATGATCGAGTATTTTTCAAAAGAGAATGAGCTAAAGTAAAAAATAAAAGTTAACAAACTTGGCAAAGTATTTTTGCATTTTTAAAAGAACATTACAACATGCTACAGTTCTACATTCCTACATTTACAGTGATAGGAAAATAATCATCCACATACAGCTAACTTGCACATATTTTGTGACCTTGGCTAAAAATACAGTAAATAAATAAAGATGATTAATAAATAAAGATGAATAAATAAATAACTCTGCATGGATCTACATGTTTATGTATGCACATAAGAAAGATAAGCACCGTAAAAATACACATAGATGTTCTTTATTTCATAATCAAATGGCTACTTTAAAAAGTGAAGAAGATATCACAAAACAGGCATCATGGAGTTTTTTTATCAAGAGCCAATAGATAAATCAAGATAGTTTATATGCTTAGTTGCAATTAATCAAGGAATATGCATGCGAGGGCAAATCAGCTCTGGAGGAAATAAATATTAGCTTCTGCAACTATATTAGCACATAGCAAATAAGTCTACAGTTCCATATCAGCATCTTACTTGGGAGTAATTCCAAATGAATCCTAATATTTAGTTCTTACTAAGATTAGGAATACTAGTTGTGAGGACAAAAATCCAGAAGTTCACCAAATCCCATGGGACGCATTGAAAGCTCTACCTGTCAACTCCATCTTTGCTTCCATCTAGTGTCAATCTGAGATGTTGTACTTGAGAACTACTAGCGTTTATAAAAGAGGGAAAAAAAGGTCTCTGCTGCATGTAGTATGAGATAGGAATAAAAAATAGACATTTATCTATCATAAAATATTTTCAGTTTTCAATCAGCTGGTCTCACTCTACACAGAATTCTATGTCATTTACCCTAGTACTGTGACGGCGAACCTATGGCACAGGTGCCACAGGTGCCACACAGAGCCATATCAGTGAGCACGCGAGCGTTGTTGTAGTTCAGCTCCAGAGCCATGCGTGTGCCGGCCAGCTGATTTTTGGGCCTTCCGGCCCACCGTTTCCATTTCCGGCCTCTGGAGGGCCTCCGGAGGGGTGGAGAAGGCCCTTTTCACCCTCCCCAGGCTTCTAGAAAGCCTCTGGAGCCTGGGGAGGGTGAAAACCGGGCCTACCGGGCCCACTGTGCCATCACGTGCTAAAAGCATAGGGGTGCAGGGGTGGGGCACATTGAATTATGGGTGTGGGCACGCACATGGGCGACGTCCCCATGCTCCCCCCACTTTTGGCATGCGATGGCAAAAAGGTTAGCCATCACTGCCCTAATATGAAAGCTAAATAAATATTACGTATTACTGTAAAGACTTTGTTCTTGTTCTCTTCAGTCATGTCCAATTCTCTGACCTAAACTAATCCCTGAAATTTTCTTGTCAAGGTTTTTCAGATGTGGTTTACCATTGCCTAAGGTTGCCCAGCTGGCTTTGTGCTTAAAATGGAACTGGAACTTACTGCCTCCGAGTTTCTAGCCTGATACCTTAATCACTACACCAAACTGGTTGTCAGTGTACCATTTCTTATATAAGTGTGAAGCCTATTCACATTATGACAAGTACCAGTGTGCTTTCTAGATTGAGAAAATCAACCTTAATTCTTTCAAATCACCCAACAGTACCAGATATATGAAATACAAAACCTGCAGTTGAAAATAGTAGCATAATGGCATAAGAACTAATACATTAGGAGCAAAATGTCTCCAATAAAAGGAATACTATGAGCAATAAAATCACTAAACCATTTAAAGAAGAGGGCTTTCAATCTAGCTCTGAAAAAATTAGATTTTAAAATGCTTGGCATTTTGAAGAAAACACTGAACTCTAGATGGAACTGAAAAAAGCACTGTGATTCAGCCACTGATCGCAAGCACACAAGCAAGAAAATAAACAGTAGATCTCTTGTTCATGGAAATGTGCTCCCACTAGCCAGAGCTTAGTGTTTCTCATTGCCACCCCCACCCCCACCCTCAATACACAAAGGGCTACACTTCTATTCCAGGCAATTGCACCACTCCATTCTTCTTAGCCATGAAATGGTAATGAAAAGGACCCTTCACTTGCCCATCACATAATGTGGCACCTCCCTCTGAAGGCCCGGCTAGTTTGGAAGCTAAATGGACTTGTCTTCAATAAAATGCAAAGTGAGATCTAGTAAACCCAAGTTAGAACAGAGGGAGGGTCTCCTGAAAGAGTTTGTCATGGCCACCAAGCTTTCTTTATTTATCAGGCTAAACCAAGAAAGAAGAGGATGGAAATATAAGCCTAAACCCTCTAGGTCAGTGGTTCTCAACCTGTGGGTTGGGACCCCTTTGGGGGTCGAACGACCCTTTCACAGGGATCACCTAAGGCCATCCGAAAACACATATTTTCAATGGTTTTAGGAAAAATTTTATGGTTGGGGGTCACCACAACATGAGGAACTGTATTAAAGGGTCGCGGCATTAGGAAGGTTGAGAACCACTGCTCTAGGTTCTATAATAGCTAGTTTTATTGGTTAGTAGGAGGGAATGTTGGATCTTCTCTATCCATTTAGCATTAGTTAGCTCTATCCATTTAGCATTAGTTAGGCATGAAAAGTTGTAATCTCATACACATGGCGGGTACCACTTTGGGAAGTCTGCCATTCAAGTGAGAAATGTATCAGGACTTAGTAAGAATATTATACATGAAAAATTGAAAATAAATTTAAAAGACATCTCTACCAATCTAGATGCTTGCTCACAAGCAAAAATGCACATTCTAGTGGCACATTGCACTAAGCTAATGTTTTAAAAACTGAATAAGTCACAATTGATTATGTCCACCATAAGCCATGATTTACAAATCATAATGGCTAAATATATTTAGCAGGCTAAGGCAAACCCGGTTAAATAAGATACTGGCTTAGTGCAGAATTCAAAGCCTATCCCTGAGTCCTTTTTTCCATTCAGGAAAACAAATGCTTATATTTCTAAAAGCATTCTCTATGTTAAACTACTGAAGCTACAAACCGCCTGGTATGAATTTTCTGTATTTTGCCAAAAATGTGTTTCAAAAGGAGTGGGAACACACTGCTTGTCTTTCAAAATCCAGTTTTTGCCCCTTAACATTCAAGCACTGTAAACCATAACTGTTTAGAAAATTGAAAAGTCCTTGGAACTAACCCCCTAGAAAGTTTCATTAAGATTGATCGTGTACTTTTGGAGATATTAAATGTTTTAGCCCCTATTATATTCTTGATGCAACCTTAATTATTCTGGCGCTATCATGCCTGAATAATAATGTGAAATTTATACATTTTGAAGGCAAGGCATTTTGAATGGTAGAGTTTATAGAAACAGCCTTTTTTACTTTTCCTTTTTTTGGGGGAGGGGGGGGTTAAAATTGAAAAGTACAGAATTTGATTAACACCCATTATGGAGAAGTGCATATGTAAATTATTATATTTCAGAATGGTCATTGGCATGTATTTAGGGCAGTATTGAATTTCCTCGGGGAAGCAAATTTTCCTTTCCAACCAGCTGAATTGCAGCCTATTAGCTTCTGCTTGCAGCAATTTAGAATTCTTTCCATTACTGCCTTTTGTTCTCCATTTGCCTCTCCCTGGGATTCTTGTTTCCCAAGTGGCTTGTACTAAATGCAGTGACCTTAAAGCATGGTGAGTTTAGTGCCCCTGACATTGTCAATGAGGGAAAATGAAGCCACACTTTTTTTTTAACCTTCCTTTTTCATGGAGGTGGTGAAGGGAAATTTTCTCCGTAGTTAAGATAACTGGATCCATACTTCATGCTGGGCTGTTATGCATGACATCTATTGCCCAGATTTACAAAATATCACAGCAAAGCAGGGAGCCTTGACTTTGGTGCATTAGCATCTTCTGGACAGTGTCTAGGAACTTCTAAACCACTCCTCACAAAACAGAGCCCCCAGTAAAAAACGCTCCTTCCAGTTCAGGCTCCTGTACACATGTTATGTTCTTCTCTCAATCATGCTGAGATAATCTACTACCTTCCACAGATACCCTGAAAGCTGCTTGAGCACTGGGTTGCTAACCTGACAACATTGCGTTTCTATGGACCGTCGCATGTGTTTGCAAAGAAACTCTATATAAATGAGGAGCCCCTCCTCATTAAAATTCATCTTTTTCCAGAATGAAGGAATCGCCTTGAAGGCTGGGTTGGATTATGCTGGCCTTTTTTTCACCAAGGATAGTTTCCCCTTTTCACTCAGTTTTTCTCATATCTTTGCAAACTTGAGTTATTTCTCAACAATTAGCAAGAGGGGGGTGTCATTTGATCTAGTGAATTCAGCAGACATTTTAGTTCTTCTATTTTTCTGTTTCTTCAGCCATATCACTGAAGACAAACTTTGGAAATATCCTACATTAAAAAAAATTGCAGTACCATAACCTTGGGATTTCTCATTCACATCTTCTTTATGTTATAAGGCATCACGCCTTTGCAATATGTAATATTAGAACTAGAGGATTTGGAACAAAACCTTGTATTCACTGCTGCTCATTTTGACACAACTGGGTTTACTGACTGGAAGGAGAATTGGTTTTCACATAGGTACAATAAAGTTGGGAATGATCTTTTTTTCACCTACATCTTGCCCATGTGTCTTACTATTCGGTATCCATTAAATGTCCTCTTGGAGTGCTATAGAATATCACTAGACAAATTATTTCTTTGTGCAGTAGCAGCTTGTATCTCAATTTGTGGCTCATGGTAAGTAAGAAAAACAGGACACTTTTCATATCATTTCTTTAATTCATACACTTAATTGAAAATTGGGTGTGTAAGACTGCACCTAAGAATTGAACTTTAATAAATAGATCATTTAAATGTTAAAGTATTTTATCGTGTTATTTTTGAGATGACAAGAGGAAAAGAAAGCATTGGTTAAACTTGTTTGTAGCAAAACCATTCACTATATTTTTCCAAACTTTTTTTGTCCTTGCAAGCCATCCTTGCTTCAACCAGGTCTATGCATCAAGTTTCTCAAGTTTCTCGTTTAAATTTCTCACTTCTCTTTCTTCCAGGATTTTATTAACTACAACCAGTTACAATTTTCTCAGTTTTCCCCATCTTCTCGATATTTCCTCTTTATAGGTTTGTTTTGATCCACATTAATTTTCTCTGTATGATCAAATTATTTCAGCATACTTCTTTCCTAACAGTCACTCTTTTTTACATAATCCTTTGCATCCATTCATTCCTTGACCCAATCTCATCCTGATTTACTGCACCCCACTCCTGCCACAATCCATTTACATGTATGTTTCTCTTGACTTACTCAACCCTGCTCTTTTCCATAACACAAAATAGACATGTTCTTATACACAGTCCTTATCTGCAGATCACATGTCACGCAGTATCTTTCTTCCAGCATTTCTAAAGCTTAACATTTCTTACTCCATTTCCCCATTGTTAGTAAACTGTATACAAAGGTGTACAGTATACATTAATTCATCTAATTATTCTGATTTTAGGTCAACTATGTGTAACCTGCTATCCTTGATGAAATTTCCTCTCTCAAAAAAAATCTCCCATTTCAATCCCATCCCAAAATATTTAATCACTTTTATATTTCATTCCAAACTCCTCTATACTGGGATCTTTTTGTTTAGCCCTTTTCACTCACTTCTAAAACATTTATTATTATTATTTATAACAAAACCAGTCTGAATTTTCTTTGCCTCTTTCAGTCTTAACCATTCCTTTTTCTGTTTGACTACATTCTTTCCAATCATCTTTTTAATCTCTCTGCAGATTATACAATAACTTTCTCTCATCATTTTTTTGCAGCAATCATTATTTTGCAATGCAAAAGAGAAGATGAGAGATAAGCACATACTTGAAATGGACTTTTTAAAGCAGATACTCAGCAAATGGTCACAATTTTATTCATTTATAGGTCCACAAATCACCCAGCCAGTTTTAATGTGCTTCCTTTCTTCTTGTTTTCACATATTCAACATATTTTCCTCCTCAGATCACATTCATTTCAGTTACTATTTTTCTCCAAAACTTCATCCCTGTTTTTTCCGTCATCACCATTCACTAGAGTGTAAAAAAATACAACAATAAACAGATATGAATTCACACTTTCAAATACACCCACAACAAACTAAATGACAGTAATTAATTTTTTGCTGACATACACTGTAGCCTTTCTTTCATAATTAAGCCTAAACCTTCACTTCCCTGCAGGATTCATCAGTTCCATTCCACAAAATCAGACAAACTTAATTCAGATTTGTTGCATTTATTTACCCCTCTGGTTATTTTTATGAACAAATATATCTGTTTTTCTTCATTTCATGTGATTTACTCCTCTTGCTTTCAAGTCAAAATCTCCTGTATACAATTGTTCTTGTCAGATACTATCATTCATATATATATATATATATATATATATATATATATATATATATATATATATATATATATATATATATATATATATATATATATATTTATTTATTGGTGGATAGAGATCCTAAAATACTTTTTGCTGTTTGGGTTTGTAAGGTAACCAGTAGATGATTAATGATTCATTAATAGTAAAATGGATGAAGCATAATCACAGACTTTTTAAAATTGAGTATATAATATGTTTTTGTATTGCCTGGATCTGTAACCTGTAATAAATATAGCTGACTTGACTTTTAGTAACAGAGATTTATATTTAGTTACAAGCAGCTGCCATTTGCACTACTCCCCATTTAATAGTAAGGCCAATCTCAGTTAGTTTCTGCTCATTTTGAACAGTATATCACAAGCACAGTAAAAACCAATTTCCCTTCAAGCATATTTACACTTTTCTTTACAAGCTAAGGTCTCTACAGGTTACCTTGCAAGCTAGCATATTGTTGCTTCCATCCCATTCACTTGGAGCTACATGCAGTATAGTAATAGATACTCAGTATCCATGTTCTTTAAATTATATTTTAGGGTTTTTTTAATGCATGCTTTTAATTGCTGAATATCTTTTAGGCCCAAATCTCTTATTTTCATTTTTACTGTTAGGTGCCTTGAGCTGCCTGGTTTGGTAAGGAAGTTTAAAAAGTGGGATATAAATTCAAAAATAAAGATTTAAAGAAAGAAAGTATTTATTAAGTACATATTACCCAGACTATCATGCACTACATTTCCCCATGGCAACACGGTCATGAAAACTGCTAAGGCTGTGAAAAGGATTTCATTCATTATAAGTAGAATCTAATAGATAAGGAATGTGGTGCAGAGAGGTAGCCAAGCATTCTTTTAAACCTCCCTGTGAGGGAAAGCCATACTTTTAAAAAAAGAGTTTAACATATTATAGATTGTCGTGTTCAAAGAGATTTCTGGTCTCTGTGTATCATCTTTTGCCTCATGCCTGATTTTAATGGAAACATATTAAAATGCTAAGCTAATAAATTATTCTGCTTGATAAGGGGACTCTCTAAAGCTTTGATTAAACCTTGATTTCTCACAGGTTTTTCCTGTTCAGACTTCCTCCCTCTTGGACAGGTTCTTCTTCTTGTGCCCTTAGGCTCCTTCTTCCATCCTCTTGGGGCTCCTTCCTTTATGGAGGAATCCACTATCAGCCTAAATGTGAAGGCTCAAAGCAATATTTTTGCCCAGCCAGGAAGAGCGAGAATCTAGGCCACACCTTCTTCCCGCCCCTGTTTGGCAAGTGATTACAGATTTAATTAAAACTAGGATGGTAAATTAAAAAATATATTAAAATGCAATTAGCATGTGTAGTGACGGGTGACTATGGAGAGTGTTATATAAATGTTTTAATTAGCGTGCCAGCTAGCGATAGTGCCCCTCCATTGCTTCAGTGCTGAAATTCTTAGATGAGGGTGGAGTACTAGGAAGGTGGCACAGAAATTTCGGCTCGATAAATCAAGAGGCATAGTTTGTTCATTTCAATCCCATTACAGTTTATGCTTGTATTTCTTGCAAAATCCATGGTTGCTGTTTACCATCCATAATGGGGAATCGAGAGATACCATTAGGGAGATTTTGAATTGGGTTTCAACAACACTGCTGTGAGAGTTTTGAAAATGCAATTCTGTTCAAAGACTAAGATTGTGGTTTGTCCTTAACAAAAGCCAATTCAAAATTAACATTGAATGGATTACATACATACAGTCACAATTGCAATGAATGTGTACAAAACTACAGATTCATACAATAGTTGCACATTATGCTCCAGTGAGAGGGGATAATGGAAGAACCAGAGATGAGTTCTGTGAAAAATTGTGCAATGTTATGAATAAATGCAATCCAGGGGAGAAAATTATCCTGCTAGGCAACACAAATGAATGGGTGCAAATCATGTAGGAGAATACAGGAAAAATGACTGGGCATTTCAGAGACCCAAAAAAGAAATGAGAATGGTCGCTATTTTATGAGTACCTGCCTAGAATAATCTCCCTGTTTCAAACACATTATTTAAGTATAAATCTATTCATATATACACATGACAATGGAATGAAAATAAAAATGTGACTGAGAAAATTAGTGAAGGTTGCAAGAACAGTTCTGAATCCAAGTCAGATCTTTCCTGTTATGTCAAGAACGAGAAATGGACATGAAAGTAAAGGAAAGAAGTGAAAGCAACCAAAGCGAAAGTAGAATGACTGCAAGAGGGAAAGTAGGAATCCTTGCATAAAAAGGTATTAGAAATGCATTAAACTCCCCCCCAAAAAATGTAAAGTTGATGTAAGACCACATGGAAGCAACTTGAAATAGAGTGAAAAGTATGTTACAGATTTCCACTGAAGTGTGTGGTGTTATCCTCATAACTTGGTAGAAGGATGAAGTGAAAGAAGCAGTGGATTTAAAAAAAAAGTATAAAGGGAGGGCTCCCTTCTGAGGCAATTTCTCCACCACCACCCACTCCTCTTTCAGAGTCAGATTCCCTTTATCAGATCTCTGTCTAGACTACAGCTCTTCCTCCTATCTTCCAAGGTCATTCCGACATATCATTATGGATGCCTTCTCTTATTTATTTTATGATTTTCTTACTGGCAATCAAATATTAAATTAATCAAACATAGCTTTATATTTGCATTATTCAGGCTGAGAAAAACGTTACATGTACTGGTGATGTTCAATCTCTGTAATAGCTGAAGAAAGAAAACAAAATATCAATTTCTCCAGTACTTTCTCTTCTTATATCTGCTTTGAATGGACAACAAACTTGATAGTTTCACATTCAGTTTGTGTAGATTTTAATGAACTTGCAGGAAGAACCTTGTAGCCATGCTAGTTGTCTCCTCCCCACCCACCCTCCTTAGGCCTGGTGTATTTGGACAGCAAACTCTCCGTGATATCATCCCCAGTGTCTGATCGATTCCATTAAAGGCCTGCTTCAGCTTAGTCACAAGTGAGCCAAATGGAATATGGCCACCTAGGCACTTACCCCCTTCAAGATTAGCGAAAATGTACCCTAAAATGAGCCCCATATGTTGGAAATGTAAAAAGAAAGAGGGAACATACTACCATATGTGGTGGTCCTGTCCTGAGGCTCGAAAATATTGGCTAAAAATTAAAGATTGGTTACAGGAAATTACTAATGAACAATTAGACTTAGAACCGGAACTCTTCCTATTGGGGATCTTCAAAACAAAAAAATATGTGAAGGGCACAAAATATCTAGTACTACACATATTAACTGCTGCCAGGATTGCCTACACTCAATGTTGGAAACAGCCATGTACACGTGCATAGAAACTGGTCATACAAAAGATCATGAATTGCGCAGAAATGGACAAATTAACGCTGAGTTTAAAAGATAAAGAGACATTGATATTTTATAATGTGTGGGAACAGTGGTATAACTGGATAGAACGGAGATAGATTGAAGATAGATAGTTATTAAGTACAAGTAATAGATAAAATAAGAATGTAAATACGCACAATTTAATTTTTGTAAATAATGCACAAATTATTGTTACAAGAAAAACACCATAATTAGCTGTTGTTGAGTGAAATAATTTTTTATGTTTTTAATGTAATAAAAGTTTAATAAAGTGTTTATTTAAAAAAAAGGATATGGCCACCTATCAGGAGTTCTGTACTAAATTCCATTTTCAAATTGGAAATATTCTTTATCAAATAACATTAAAATACATTGGCAGAAGCATTAAAATTGTTTCACTGTGGGCCAATTGAAGTAAGCAGTAATCTTCAAGAGTAGAGAATATGTACCTGCCACCAAGGGGAAGCTGCTTTCACTGCTTACCATGGTAACTGTCTTCATGCAAAAAGCACCTCAGCAGGTAGACAATGCAATTTGTTCTACGGCAGGTCTTGTGGTGTGAAGTTTTGTGATTGCATGGAGAAGATGGTTATAGTTAAAGGCTTCCACAAGCAGCTTTCCATGTGAAAAAGGTTATTCTGGAACACAATTTAGAGCAGTTTTTATATCTGTCATTAAGAAACGGCCCTTGTAAAACTATAGAAGTTGTGGTATATGCCTGTTTCTTATCCAGAAGAAGCATACAGACATGCATAAAACATTCCTCTTACATTTACTTTCCATTTCTACAAAGGAAAATTCCGTTGTAAACTTTGAATAAAATTCTGCAGTTTATAGCTTATCGACCTATCATTCATCAGAAAGTTCAAATCTGTTTCCTGTAGGTTAAATTAAGTGTTCTTAATGCATGCCTTGGAAAAACAGCTCACCAATGCAGAAATGTCTGTGTTATACATAGCAACCCTTTAGGGAATGGCCTGTAATGAAGAAAATTATCACTATCTACATCAAGTTAATATGGTACTCTCCATTATGTTTTGAACCACAATACCACAATCTCTTGTTATTGTCCTTTCAAACAGATAGACCAGGGGATCTATCCCTTTCTATGTTCATTTATCCCTGATCTCACCATTTTTTTAGTTCTTCGGGTTACAACCATACATAATATTTCATTCATCTCAATGTATCAACCTGCAAGAGCAAGGAGCCTGGATAGCTCAACAGACTAAGCACTGTAATTTAACACCAGCTGTCTGCAATTAAAGTAAGATCAAATCTCGCCAGGCTCAAGGTTGACTCAGCCTTCCATCCTTTCTAAGGTAGGTAAATTGAGGACCCAGTTGTGGGGGCAATAAACTGACTTTGTATAAAAATATACAAAAGTATGAAGGCTATTGCTTAACGCACTGTAAGCCACCCTGAGTCTCCGGAGAAGGGCGGCATATAAATCAAATTTAAAAAAAAAACATGGCCCACAAAAAACTACACCAATGATCTCCTATCAGAGATGATGGGATATTTACATATTATTCATGTGTCATTTTAGTAGGATGCCTGAAGGTCATTTTGATCATAGAGTCATGGTTTTTGGCTGATGTTGCCCCGAGAGATTGCTGAGTCCAGATTGCTTCCTTTTCGTCTCATTTATCTAATATTGCTGGTTGCTCTTAAACTTTGTATTCTTATAACTCAAACACCAGTGTAATCCGATTACAAAATCTGCTTTCCTACTTTTCCTGCAGACTGAACACACATATTCTCAAACAGCATTTAATGATCAGGGAGACTCATCCATCAGCAGTTTTTAGCAAATTATTCCTCACTGTGATTTCTAAGCTTCCAACAGCACTGTCTGTGCGGTTTCAAAGGTTCTTTTATTATCCACACAGAGAATAGAAACTTGATTCTTTATTTTTAAAAAAAGTAGAAAACAGAAAACTATGGGAAGATTTGTTTATTTTATTTTATTATTTCAATCTGTATACAGGAGCTGCCCATGAATTGTGCAACTGGTTGGCTTATAAGAGGATTCAAATGTATTTTTTAAAAAAATTCAGAAGAAATAAGCAAAATAAGCAAAAACAGAAGCAATTCACACTTAAAACAGCATCATATTACTTCCTGGCCCAGTGCCTTCAGGAAGAACCAGGTCTTTCTCCAAAGACTGCTAATACCAAAGCCACCCAAATTTGGGGATAATGTTATTCCATAGGGCAGGTGCTGCAACAAAAAAGACACGACTCCTGGATCACAAAAGATGACATACTGCTTGAAGTGATGGGATCTGGAGCATGCCAATTCTTCCAGATCTCATTGAAGAAGCAGAGATCATTGGAGACAGATCAGGTCCTGTGCCATGTTCAAGTGACCATAGCCTTCTTGAATTGCACCTGTAAGCCCATTGGCAACCAGTGCAGCTCACGTAGTAATATTTTACAAGTGCATATTGAAGTACACCCATAGCTGCTTGCTTTTTTGACCAGACATGATTTCTGAATAATATTCAAACATAGCCTCATGTGGTATCATTGCAGCAGTCAAAGTGTAACCAAAGTGTGGATGTCCAGGTATCTAGAATAGGCACAACTGGTGCACAAAGTATTCTATAAGCAGGTCAGGTGTTCAGCTGCAGAACACCTGAACATTCCTGGTTTGCTGATTCAGATGAAACTCTGTTATAGAAACTCACCTCTCCCATATAGTTTCCCCAGTCATTCCAGCTGAGGAGATACTATATTTCTATCTGCATAAAAGAAGAGGTCTCTCTATGAAGGAACATCAGAATTATCATTGGGGTAGACACACGCAATGAACAGGGCAGCTGATAGGCAGCTCTAAGTCAAGGGCATTTCATATCACAATATAGTTTTTCTTACAAGCTTTAGAAATGTGATTGAGGGTAGTGTTGACTGCCTTGCTGTTTTTGGCTGCATGCTATTTTTATATAACAGCCGTCATATTTTTATTCTGTGGTATAAGATGAATCTTAGAGTGATATTGATGTGACTTTGTATATTCTGGGTTTTTTTTCCCCCAAGTCTAGCTTAGAGTTGTCTTTTTCAGTGCTCATGCTGAAATTGGGGAATGTATACTGTCTTTTGGCTGACATATGTACTTTATTGTGCTGCTATCTCACAATCTGTTTCTGTGTGAAATACATACACTTGCCAGAGTTATCACATATATTTAGTATGATTTCTTGTCTTACTCTGTTTTATGCTGTGTAAGGCAAGATGGCTCATTTCATAACATTTTGCTACATAGCAGATACCAAAACAACATGGTTTGTCATAACCATTTTGATGCACATAAAAATGGAACATGCAGGGAATTGAATTTAATTACTGCTTACTGACACATCTCTGTATCACTTTTAATATTATTTTGATATCACAGAAGAGGCAGGAATGTCTAGATCCTCACATTAGGGAACACCTCTTTAATAATATATACAGGCTTCCTTTTTAAAACATAATTTTATTAAAATATTTTTTTCATCCTTATAACAATTTTATTAATCTGTGATACAACATACAAAAGAAATACAAAAGCAAAAAGAAGGAGAAATAAAGAAGGGGAAAGTAAAAGTGTGAAAAAAAGTTTTATTAAGAATTTTAAACAGAAGATAAAAACTAACAAGAACTAATATAAAGTGAAATGACAAGAGATAGCAGAACAGCAGCAAAGAAAAAGCCTATTATTATTATTATTATTATTATTATTATTATTATTATTATTATTATTTATTAAATTTATATACCGCCCTACTCCCGAAGGATTCAGGACGGTGAACAGCCAAAAAATAAAATACACATAGTACAAACGTTAAAAAAACATTTAAAACGTATTAAATACTTTGGCCCAGAAAACAAATTTAAAATACCCCAGTTTATAAGACAAATTTAAAATTTAAAAGCAATTTAAAAGAGAAGTTAGGCCAGGCCAGCTTGCTGGAAAAGGAATGTTTTGAGGGCACGCCGGAAAGCACGAAGATCCGGGATCCTCCGTATCTCCGGGGAGAGATTGTTCCAGATGGCAGGTGCCCCCACAGAGAAGGCTGTCCCCCTGGGGGCCGCCAGTCAACACTGTTTGACCGACGGCACTGTTTGACCGAAGCCCCTCTCTATGGGAGCATACTGGTTGGTGAGAGGCTATTGGTGGCAGAAGGCGGTCTCATAGACACCCTGGTCCTAAGCCATGGAGCGCTCTAAAGGTGGTGACCAAAACCTTGAAGTGCATCCGGAAGACCACCAGGAGCCAGTGCAGCTCACGCAGGAGGGGGGTCACATGGGAGCGCCACGTCGCTCCCTTAACCACCCACGCGGCCGCATTCTGGACCAGCTGGAGCCTCCAGCAAAAAGGAAGAAATAGAAAGAAAGAAGTAGCTTCCTATTTCCTTTATAGCAATTGTAAGCACAAATACAAAATTATATCTCACTTTATAGTTACTAAGACAAGCTTTCTCTTTTCTGTTCTCTGGGGTTTTTTTCTTAATCATCAAAACTGTAAGCAATAAATTCATTTTCCAATCCACACACAAATTCTACAGTATATGGAGTTTCCAGTCAACAATAAATGTAGATATTGTCAATGTAACTGCAATGTTACTATTTTGAATCTTAATTACTTAAAAATGAAAATTTCCATTATATTACTTTGTGTGTGTGTGTGTATACATGTGCATGTGGGTGTGCATGTGTGTGTGTGTGTGAATTAGAAGATAGACAAAGCAAATTAAAATCAATGAAATGAGATAAATGAAACAATGAAAAATACCTCCAAAGAAAATACTGTACCTCAAAAGAAAAATAACAACAACAACTGGTAGGACCATAAAATAGAGAAAGTCATGGAAAATGAAGAGGCTAAATTGCTGTAGGACTTTAGAATTCAAACAGTCAGGCAACTGCCACATAATACCCCAGACTTAACAATTGTCGATAAGAAAGAGGAAAAGGTCCAGAGATTCGACGTAGCAGTACCTGGAGACAGCAGACGAGAAGAGAAAGAACTGAAGAAGATAACAAAATACAAAGACCTAGAAATAGAAATAGAGTGACTATGGCAAAAGCAAGCAGAGGTAGCATCAATAGTAATGGGTGCCTTGAGTGCAATCCCAAAATAACTGGAGCACCACGTGAACACCATTGGCACTGACAAATTCACCCTCAGTCATTTGCAAAAGGCTCCTTTACTCGGAACAGCTTGCGATGATCTCTGTAACCCCATCAGACTTCCAGATCTGCCTATCCCAAGTCCTTCGGAAGGACTGACTGTGCAACAAACAATAATAAAAGGGGAAAAAATGATTTCTGATTCCCCCTTTTTACATATTTGCTCTTTCACAACACTAGTAAGCATTCAGGCCCACTTAGAAGCCAGGCTGTAAGTGGTTATATTTACCATGCTGCATGATGTGTTGTATATATAGGAATAATTCTTGCTTAAATTAGTTAAACTTTTATTCTTTAAGTTTGCTGTTAGTTTCCCTAGTTTAAGTTCCCTGCAGTTTGATCTTTACTAATTCTCTTGATAGGAAAATTATCTCTGTGTGCTTTATTTGGCCACATCTCTTCTCTTCTAGTTGAGCCAAATTGTTTCAGTCCCCATTCTCTTCTTGCATTACCATAAGAGTTCTTAAGTTTGCCATTCCCTTAATTTTATCCTTCTCACTTTGTTACTTCCATGCACTCCCTTCTACAGAGCAACTTTCACTTCTCTCAACAAACTTTCATTCTTCATTACAGGCTACACTACCTTTCTATGCATGTGTACACATCTTAAAATTTCTTCATTTGATTTTCCATACTTAGTAAGTATTCTATCAAGTTATACAAATACAAATTGAAAAATCTTGATTTTTGCCATTTGTATCACTTTTAGTTAGTTATTCATTCCATTTTCTGCATGTAACACACCCACCATAGTCTTTGATAGATTAATTTTGAAATCGATACTATTTGTGGCATCATACAGTCTAACATTTGTTGTAAATCATTAGGTTCTCTGCCAAGAATGTGGCATTATCTACATGTATATTCACATCCCCAACACTATTATCTCCAGTAGTATTACAAGCCATATATACATACTTGCATACATAAATACTTTAAGCAACCAAAGAGTATCACTCATGCTTGCTTAGACATTGCTCAATGCTAAATCACATTCATTCAGAATGTCCCACATTTTTCACAGTCTGTTGTTCTTTCATTGTCACCATTCATTGGAGCAATCAGAGGCAAATATACTCTTATCAATGAATTCCTATTTTCATATGCACACCCTGGATGGAGATTGAATAAGATCTAATAGAGTAGGTCTCTTTTGAGTCCAAAATGTTGGGGAGATAGGGCAAGAGGGAATTGATGATCTGGAGCTCCCCAACATTAGAAAAGCTTGTCCCCTGAGGTTAAGTTGGTTTAGGTTGTCAAAAGGCAATTTTTTCTAAAGAAACTTTATGGAGGGAATATTTTAGCAGCTGATTTTTATGACTTCTTTCTAACAAGTTATATGATGGTATTGTTGCAATTGAACATTTTATGGATACATTTTAATAATAATAGTAATCTTTTCCCATAGGTGTACCTTTTCTACTATTAAATTTTATTGTTGCATTTATTGCAAGTTGCCTAGAGTCAAAATTTGAAATATTACCGGTAGTCATGTTGCAGTAAAAATATGTATCCCCGAAGTATATATGACACAATACACCAGAACGTACGTTTTGGGCTTTTCATTCATAATTAAATCTTCCCTTTGCCTCTTTACATCTATTCCTCAACTCTACACCACAAATCAGGCCACTTTCATTCAGATCTATTAAATCTTTCCCCTTCCCCTCAGTTTCCCAATTTTATTTATTTATTTATTTTTCATATTTGTATACCGCCCTACTCCCGAGGGACTCAGGGCGGTGAACAGCATAAATAAATACAAAGACATATAAAAGTTAGAGAAACTATTAAAAACAGATTAATTAATTTAGGTATAGGTTTAAAGATTAAAATATCCAAATTTATCTAAAGAGATTTAAAACCAATTTAAAAGCCAATTTAAAGGCCAATTTAGAAGGGAGAGTTAGGCCAGACCAGCCTGTTGGAATAAGAACGTTTTTAGGGCGCGGCGGAAGATGCGTAGGTCTTGTATCCTCCATATGTCTGGGGGGAGCTCGTTCCAGATGGTAGGTGCCCCCACAGAGAAGGCTCTCCCCCTGGGGGCCGTCAGTCGACATTGTTTAGCTGACGGCACCCCGAGGAGCCCCTCTCTATGGGAACGAACTGGTCGGTGAGAGGCTACTGGTGGCAGGAGGCGGTCTCGTAAGTATCCTGGTCCTGAGCCATGGAGCGCTCTAAAGGTAGTAACCAAAACCTTGAAGCGCACCCGGAAAACCACTGGGAGCCAGTGCAGCTCGCATAGGAGGGGGGTCACACGAGAGCGCCACATTGCTCCCATCACCACCCGCGCGGCCGCATTCTGGACCAGTTGAAGTCTCCGGGTGCTTCTCAAGGGGAGCCCCATGTAGAGAGCATTACAATAATCCAGGCGTGAGGTGACAAGGGCATGAGTGACCATGCGTAACGAGTCCCGATCCAGAAAGGGACGCAACTGGCGAATCAGGCAAACCTGATAAAAAATCCTCCTGGCCACGGCCGTCATATGCTCTTCTAAAGACAGCCGCGAGTCTAGGAGGATGCCCAAGTTGCGAACCCCATCTGTGGGGGCCAATGACTCGCCCCCAATAGTCAGAGATGGCACCAACTGACTATATCGGGACGACAGAAACCACAGCCACTCGGTCTTGGATGGGTTGAGCCTGAGTCTGTTCCTCCCCATCCAGATCCGTACGGCCTCCAGGCACCGGGACATCACCTCGAGGGCATCATTGGGGTGATTTGGGGTGGAGATGTACAGCTGGGTGTCATCAGCATACTGATGGAACTTCACCCCAAAACCACGGATGATCTCACCCAGCGGCTTCACATAAATGTTGAACAGAAGGGGCGAGAGGACCGATCCTTGCGGCACCCCACATATAAGGGGCCTCGGGGTCGACCTCTGCCCCCCTGTCAACACAGACTGCGACCGGTCAGAGAGAAAGGAGGAGAACCACTGCAAAACAGTGCCCCCTACCCCTAACCCTTCCAACCGGTGCAGCATGATATCATGATCGATGGTATCAAAAGCCGCTGAGAGGTCTAATAGGACCAGGACAGAGGAGCAACCCCTGTCTCGAGCCCTCCAGAGATCATCAACCAATGCGATCAATGCTGTCTCAGTGCTGTACCCGGGCCTGAAGCCCGACTGGAACAGATCTAGATAATTTGATTCATCCAGGTACTGAGGCAGTTGTCGTGCAACCACACTCTCAACAACCTTCACAACAAAGCGAAGGTTGGAGACAGGATGATAATTTGCTAATACAGCTGGGTCCAGGGAGGGCTTCTTGAGGAGGGGCCTCACCACCGCCTCTTTCAAGACGGTGGGAAAGACACTCTCACTCAAAGAAGCATTTATAATCTTCTGGAGCCAGCCTCGTGTCACCTCCCGGGAGGCCAATACCAACCAGGAGGGACATGGGTCCAATAAACATGTGGTCGCATTTAGTCTGTTCAGTATCCTGTCCACGCTTTCGGGAGTCACAGGATCAAACTCTTCCCAAATAATATTCTCAGGACCTGTCCCAGTCATCTCCCCTGGATCAACCCAGTCAGAGTCTAGCTGTTCTCGAATCTGAGCGATTTTGTCATACAGATATTGTACAAAATCCTCAGCTCTACCCTCCAAGGGGTCTTCCCGCGCCCCTTGATGGAGCAGGGAGCGGGTCACCCTAAACAGGGCGGCTGGGCGATTATCTGATGACGCAATAAGAGAAGAAAAGTAGTTACTCTTCTCTATTCTAATTGATCAGCATATCTATTTTTCTTTATTTCATGACTTTTATTAAGTAATCATCTTTGTTAATTACTCCTGTCCCAGTACAAGTCATAGCCAGAATGCCATGGTTGTCACCAGATGGGATCATAGATACTGACTTTTATCACTCATCAGAGCTTTGGTCAATCAGGTTTTTCACATAATGCTTTTTAGCAAGATAAAATATAGACTCTGTTATTCACCCTTAATTATAACCATACCATATGCCGCATCCTCTACAAATGATAAAGCCAGTGCTGGTCCAACATTTTTATTACTGATTTTGATGACTTGATGGATGGAATGCATATCATATTTGCAACGCATTTTAAGAAGGATTCAGAGAAACTGAAACAGAAGATGATGATTGGGAGACAATTAAGTGTTAAAATGAGATACTGAAAATATTAAGAAGAAAAGACTAGAGCGACAGGAAGGGATTGAGAAACACAAGAAGATGAGAAGCAAACTAACCACAAAGCTGCCTGGACCTGTGGAGGTTTTTTTTTTTTTCTTTGCACTCCTGCACCAAGGCTTGTTTGTTCTAATCATAATCTGTTCAGCAAGCAAGAAATAAGAGTCAGTTGCGCAGATTTGCAAACTATACATAATGTTTCTGCTTAGTTGTTGATGCTCCTTCTACTACTACTACTCCTTCTCCTTTTTAACTGCTGTAGCCTCTGGACTGGTTCACAGCTTAAGCAAGTCACATTAAGAAACCACAAATAAACCCATTTGTTTCTCTTTGCATATCATACTAAACCCTATGCAGATTGTGCAAGTTGTGAATCTTCGAAAAAAATGAGGTTGCAAATTACATCAGGTGCTTGAAGAGGTAAAAGTGTTTTCACCTCACCCCATAGGTCCTTGATGTATGGAAAAGGAAGAGGGAGAAAAGGGAATGTATTTGTGTTTTCCCTGCCTGAACAAACCTCACAGAACTAATACAGTAATCCTTCTCCCAAGATGGAAGAAACTGTGCTGATGTTATTTAAATGTTAAGGGCTCCCTTTATTTATCTGTAAGCGTTATAAAAGAGCTATGACAATACAGTGACTGATAGCCTAATACTAACAGGTTTATCATCAAATCCAGCCTACCAGGCAGAACATTACAGTTATTAAGGGAAATGAGGCACAAATAGAGTCTAATATTTGAAAATGCAGCAGTGGAAAGCACTAAGGCTCATTGCCAAGATTCTGAACCCTTGCAAAGCTTTTAGACGTCAATTGCTTTTTGGGGTATCCTGTATCCTTCAGGCAAAAAATGCACTAAACATTTCGACAAGTTCTGCTGCAACTTTAGATCACTTAGAAGAAACTTTCATGGAACGAATTCCCATGAGATTGTTTTTCATATACCCTGGGGAAAAAAGCTTTCAAATAACCAATATTTTCCTTCAGTAGCCCAGCAATTCAGTTGCATATCCACCCCTATTTCAGCAGAACAAGTTGTTTTAAAATTCAGTTATACTATATGTGGATTTTA
Organism: Arizona elegans; assembly: GCA_022577455.1. Taxonomy (NCBI): domain Eukaryota; kingdom Metazoa; phylum Chordata; class Lepidosauria; order Squamata; family Colubridae; genus Arizona; species Arizona elegans. The sequence continues at coordinate 101,143,015 of JAKOOJ010000003.1, read as the reverse complement.
CTTCGAAATGCTTGTGGGGCTATAGCATCTTGTTTTCCAGCTGTGTCAGATATATTTGCCACTTTTACTCCAGATGTAAGGTCAAAGGAACAGTTGGATCTTCCTCATTCTACCATTAATAGAATATGACATTTCTCAAACCAGCCTTTCCCCATCAGGTATTCTCCAAACTGTCAGCTGGTTTGGCATTCTGATTGGTAATTCTGGACTACAACACTTCTAGCTGGCACCAAGCTGAGGAAGGGCACTCCATACTCTGGTAAACTGCAGTATCTATATCAATTTCCTGATTGTTTTATATACTATATTACCCTCTGATCAGAGCTGCTTGTTTGTCCCATGGGGTTTCCTATGTTCTACTTTATATTTGATTCGGTTCCACCTTAGATTCCTTGGATTCCAGCACGCCGGCAGGTCATTTAGTTTTAATCATTGCTTACTGTTAGAAGAGAAAAAAACATCATATTGATTCAACCAGAATGTGCCCTCTAGTTTGCATCCAGCAATATGTAACAGGTTTATGATAGGCACTGTGCTGCATTAGAGAAGAGCTTCCACAATCCATTGAACTGGAATGTTGAGAGATATGTGTTCCAAACATTTAACTGACAGCGCTTTTACCAGCTTTCTTTTTATTTCACTCCAAAAAGAATTGGAATGAGCAAGAAGCCAACCCCTTAAATAATTATCTGTGAGCAGTACCACTAGGAATCTAGCCATCATAAATGCCTAATCTTCAAAGATCCTTGAAACTATATTTGCCAGAACTGTTGTCACAATTAGAAGAAAGCTAGTAGATTTCTTTAAGCAGAATTAACAAGCACTGATTTTTCTGTCTTTGTGGTCTGTATCTGTAATGATCCTTTGGGGTTAGATCAGACAGTAGTAAAGATAACATAGAACTAAATGCACACAGGAGATTAGATGTTGTTTCTCAATGTATGTCATGACATTTGTTTATGCAGCAACCAGCACTTGCCTAATCCAGAGCCAAAAAAAAACAGTGGGCTCCAAAAGGATGAGAACACATACAAGCTCCCATTGCTTTTTGATCCAAGTTGTTTTTTCCTAAGGAATTTCTGCTGTGAACAGAAAAATGCTCACAATGTTCCTTCAACAGCCAGTTTACAAGAGAGCTCAGCCCGTATGTTTTCAGAATACCACTTGAGCCCATCATCCCCAGACAGTTAGAGGCAATGTCTCTATAACATGATACAAAGCTCAATACTGTATGTGTAAACGCTCACATTCACAACCATTCTGTCTTGAAGAACCTGGAATAACTTGAGAACTGGATATAATTCAATGATAATACTTAATGAAAGTAGAGTCTCCCGTTTTATTTTAGTATTCTGGCACGGTTGTGAATGAGGAATTTCTTCCGGTCCACATACCAAATAGTGAAGGCCAAAGATCTGATCTTTTCTACCTCCTGCGGGTACACATGGAAGAGTGGTGCCTTTATACTCTTCGAAATATATTTGTATAATGAACAGTATAGCTGCTGGGGAAGCCAACGGGGACAATGGATATATTGAAGAGAATACGTAGGAAATTGGCCCAGAATTCATACATAATACATTTGAGCATTTCCCAGTGGAGCTGCATCAGGAGACTGATGAGAGGTGAAGGGATGTTCGTGTGAGCTAACAAAGGTGTGGAATGCTATTCTCTCCTGTATCCATCTTTTTGGGCATGACTCCAGGGCCTGCTAACATATTTTGTAATATCTTGGACTTGTGACTAAATGTTATGAAGCTGTCTTCCATTTCCTTGGTGATAAAATGATGGAAATTTAGTTGCTGCTCTCTTGTAAAATATTTCAAGTGTATTACCTTGACTGCTTTTTAATACTGATGTCCTCTATCAGGGAAGAGTGACATGTGATCTCTTAAAAATGCACATGAGAGGTTGAGTAGAACAATGATTGTCAGTGGGGTTGGTTTTTCTTGTTCATCTTGCCAGCCTGTGCTCAAAATTCATCTCTCTCCCCAATCGTCCAGCTGCCAGCCCCTCTCAGCTGCTGCTTTCCAGGATTTTCTCTCCCCCGAGTACTATTACTGGCACCTTTTTGGGAGTGGAAGATTCCTTTAAAAGAGAAAAAAAGCAGGCTGGCAGCGACAAGTACCAAATGTCTCTCTTCTACACATTGCTTAAATCCCAGCCCCAGCTGATTAATCATACAGTCAGGCTGCTTTGAGCTTATCACTTTCCTTAATAGCTGAATAATTTAAAGCCTCTGTTTGTCAGCGTCTTAATTGCTTTTGCATTAGATACAAAAGCCACCAGGAATGCAGAATGGGAATAACTTCAGTAGAGTCCCTTTATTTCTTTCATATGGCATCTCTTTTGAACTGGCTTAGGGAGGGCAAAACCTGGCTGCCAACAGAATATTTCCTATCTATATGGGGAACCAAGGGGACAAATGTCTGTCATGGTACATGGATTCTTATTCTTGGGAAGGCTTTAAGATGGCCATAAAATTGTCATGCAGTCAAAGATGTCTGCAGATGTAATGGGGAGTATTGGGCAAGGAATGGGGAACTAGAAACAGTTTGACTTGAAGAGGGTAAGACATTCTAGATTTATCCCTAGTGAAAGTGGGGAAAGGAAAATTTCTAGAGTTCTTCACTTGTTTTGGATTCTAGCTTCCATCAGCCTCCGTTAGCATGATGAATAATATTCTCTTACTTATCTCTGAACCATGAGTTGAGCTGAGGGATGCAGTGGTCAGGATCACCAGGATTAAAAAAGGGATAAGACCACATTTTTAACAATGCTCCAAGTCTTCAAAACGCAGACAAAAATATCCTTTCCCTTAGCTACCCTGTTGATGTTTTAAAAGTGTTGCAAACTATCTTACTAAGCCTTAAAGTTGCACTACCAAATGCTGGTTGTGAGAGCACCAAGAAGGAGGAAGCGCACATAGACTTCCATACTACAATGCCATCACCTTCTCAGATTGGATGCTATCAATATACATGGAGATGGTGTCGGTTGAGTTACCAGCTAGCACTTCCCCATCCTCTTCCAGGTTTCAGATGGACATTGCGCAACCCAAAAAATGGTTACATCTGGTGTTAGAGCTCAATTCAGATTTTGATAATTCATAGGCACTTTGTAGTTAATCTCTTTTATTAATCTCTCTCTGTATATTATATTATTATATTATGTTATAATCATATTATATTACATTATATGAGACACATCACAAATTATACTATGCCAGAGGACTAATTCTTTAGTGCACACACTATCAAATGGTCTTCATTTCAACTTATTCTAGCCTAAGAGCATCTCACATGGTTCTGTGTATAAAGTTTGGCTACATAATTATTAAATCTAATGCGTTAAATCATTTATACCACACATGTCTCTTTGGATTTCATCTCAGATATAGTCAATTGATTATCACTGCTCTTAATACATACCGGTTGATGTTTGATTATATAAACCCATTTATGCATGGTATTTTCATGAAATCATTACCTTGATAATAGCGCTGATAGTGTCCTTCATGGCTGGCCTTCTGTTGGCAGGCAAAAGCGTTTATCTTTATACAGGTGTTTAGTTTACAGAATTGATTTGGGGTTTTTTTTTCCCTGCTGTTCTGAATTTTAAACTCTGTTTTAATTTAATGAAGTTTTAAGGGGCCTCTTTGGGGGTATGCTCTTATTTGGCTTTTAGTTGTTTTCCATTCTTTTTTTACTATTATTAGGCACTTCTTATTCCATCTCTGATAGAAAGGTGGTTTGTAAATAAGCAATATAAACAAGAGTTGAAGGAATGGTCCCACTGAAGAGAGATAGCCTGCATGTAGCTATGTTGTTGTGACAAATTGATGATAATCAGCTCCACAGGAGATGCTGGGCATTGCCAGGAACAATCCTTCAGCTGATGTCAGTCTTCACAGCTCTCCTAATGGAGTGAATATATCCTGCTAATGGAGGGCATACATCCTTTCACAAAAGCAACTCTCATTCTTCCCTTGCCAGAGAATAATCACATTTGTCAAAGAGATCTCTAGACCTTAAGCACACTAAACTTGTCCCTTCTTTTGCAGCCACTGTAATCCTCAATGAACTGAATTGGACAGAAGCCTTAGAGGATGTGTTTGTGGAAAACCGAAAAGAAGACCCATCTCTGCTGTGGCAGGTCTTTGGCAGTGCTACAGGGGTAACCCGCTTCTATCCAGGTTTGTATCATTCTCAACTAACAGGGTGAAAATATAATTATGAACAGTGGGGTTGCATTTAAGTAGTTGAGTTTTGAACTCAGAAATGTTACAGTAGGAGTAACAGCACAGTCATGGCTTTCACATTAGAAGAAATAAAGTGCGCTATTTTCCTAGTCATCCTAGGGCCTAGGCCATTCGTTGTTAGGGAGTTATCATTGTTACTTTTCCTCTTAATAGGAGGGATAAGAGCCTCTTTGCTACAGGGGTGAAATCCAGCAGATTCTGACAGATTCTGGAGAACCGGTAGCAGAAATTTTGAGCAGTTCGGAGAACCAGCAAATACCACCTCTGGCTGGCCCCAGAGTGGGGCCTGTCAGAATCTGCTGAATGGAGATTTTGCAATAGCCTTCCCCCTGGAGTGGGGTGGGAATGAAGATTTTGCAGTATTTTTCCCCTGCCACACCCACCAAGCCACATCATGCCCACCAAGCCACGCCCACAGAACCAGTAGTAAAAAAAATTGGATTTTACCACTGCTTTGCTGGAGAATAATGAAGTCTCTGCCTTCTTTATTTCTCTGCTCTTTCTTTTGATTCTGGGTATCAAGGTATGGCCAGATGTCAGCCCCACTAAGTAGATCAGACTTGAAATCAACCCTACAGGAAGGTTAAATGTACTTTTATTGAGACAGGCTACGGTAACATAATCTTTCAAGTATGATTGTACTCATCTCCTCCTTTTTCTTATACTTCAGTGAATTAGAGAGGCATCTGCCTGAACGATTTCTTAAAGTTATCTCATAAAAAAAAATGCTTCAGCCCCTTTTGCCTAGCTAACAGTTCCTGCATATTTCCATCAAGGTCATCTTCCTTATTTTCTTCACATGGTTGTGATGTCAGAGAAGGAGGTTGATTGATGCTCTTCTTCTCTGTCAACCACCAAACATTTGAGGTAACTTATAACATCCATGGGCAACTTTTAGGGAATCAGCATGGCTTGTGTCCTTTTATTTGCCTGCCTTTTCACAAAATATCTGGGATTTTTATACGTTGGCCAACTACTATTTTAATTTCCACAATGACCTGGACCACATTAGGGATGTTATACAAATTATTTCCATAATGGTAGGGATGTTATGCAAATAAAATAGCTGAACCTACTTTAAATCTGACAGTCAGGCCCATGGTTCTTTTGGAAACACTCAGCATTATTGACCAGGACCAAGGTCCATGCTGGACAAAGAGGTGATGTCTATGAGGAATATCATGGATTTGAGAAGTTGAAGTTCTAGCAGCACCCAGGAAAAAGGAAGAGAAAATTGGCCCACCACTCAAGAATTACTTCACCCCAGGGGAAGAAGTAGCATGAGAAAGAGGCCCAAAGCAACTCTACCTTAATTTCAGTAGGTGCAGGAGAAGTCCTGTAATGAGCTTGCAAGAGCCTGGGTTTTACTGTACTAGCAATAAAGTTCTTTGCAAAAGACCCAGTGGATTTGGTTTCCTAACTTTGCCTGCCTTGATTTAGAGAGAACTAGGACATTGAGGTTCATATTTATTTGTTTAATTAATTAATTAATTAATCAATTAATTTGAATGGTGCCCAATTCCCAGCAATTCTAATCTATGAAGGAGAATGTGAAGCCTTTTGAAACACCATACTTCTGTATGGTGCACTACCTTGCTATCAACCTTAAAATGGTTTTCCGTATTCATGCCACTGGTTTTCAGTAGTACAGGGTATTCTGCTGGCCATAAAAAATTGGATTGCAAACTTACATGAAGTTCTGAGGCTGTTGACTGTTTTCCCAGACCTACTGGCTTTGATAAAGTCATACTTTCTCTGCCTGAAAATGCAGTTCTGAATTCTTGAGAAGTATAACATATCTATATAAATAAAAATATAAATGTCCGTTTGTACATAACTGCACATCTCCTAAAGTTCTTCAGCGATTGCTTTCAAATTTTGACACAACGTTGCATTTGACTATGGGTGTGTTTTTATATACCTATATTATATACATGTCACACCTGTGACAGGTAAAAACATGAAAAACTTTGGAAAACATTGAAAAACATTGACAAACATTGAAAAATAGCACCATCTGCTGGACATAAAACCAACATGGCAGTCTCCCAGCCCTGATTACACTCAACAGATTTCTGCTCCTTATATTTAGACTCTCCATATTGCTTCCAAGAAACTGCGCATTTGGAAGGCAGTGACACCCAAGGGCCATATCCTGCCACCAGACTCGGCAGGTAGACAGCCGGCTCCCCACCGGGAAGCCCTCGCAGCTGGCGCTTCTAGGGCTGGGCGGGGCCTGCCCGAGCCTGGCTTTGACCTCCCCCTTCCCTGGCCACCCTGCAAACTAGACTCGCCCGCCGCTGCTGCCCATCCCCCTCACCAGCCGCTCTTGGGGCTCCCTCCAAAAAACACCTGGCAACGAGGCTGCCTGGGTCTGCCGAGCAGGAATCCTCCATCCCTCACCTGGCCCGAATCACGCCTGGCCCAGCACTACCACGGGCCCTGAGGTCAGAAAAACCAGCCGGTAACTGGCGATATGCGAATCCGGTCGGTGAACAGGAGATAGAGGCAACTGGAGCCTCGCCTTTGACCAGAGCTGTCTTTGATTCCCAGGTGGGCGCTCTGGCAGTTCATGGAGCCTACACGAAAATTTCGCCCTCTGGCAGAAAAGGGGCTCCGGGGAGGCTTCGGGGGGTGGAAACGGGCAGGAGGGAGGATGGCTGGCCCTCCTTCGTTTCGCCTGGAACAGCGGGGGATTTAATCATTCCTCTGCCCTTGGCAGGCGGGGGAGGAGAACTGCCCAGCAGGGGTCCAGTGGGGTGTGCATGGCTCCTGTCTTTGCCGCTTTCTTCCTTCGGGCGGGAAGCCCCAAACCAGCCTCGAACCCCCGCCACACACCCCCCTTCCTTCCCTTCCCTTTCCTGCTATGCATCTCCCCGTCAAGCCCCCAGAGAACATCTGTGTAGGGAGTTCAGAGGGGGCCCCCGAGTTTCTGCTGTGGTGCGGAGAGCTGCGAAGACCTGGCCTGAAAAGGTAAGGGCGATGGCGGGGGATGCAGAAGAGACTGGGCCAGAGACAGAGATAAACAGAGAGAGAGGGAGAGAGAGACATAGAGAAATACAGAGAGATGGGGGAGAGAGAGAGACATATAGAGATACAGAGAGAGGGGGTGGGAGAGAGAGAGGCAGAAAGAGATACAGAGAGAGGGTGGGAGAAAGAGAGACATAGAGATAGAGAGAGGGGGAGAGAGAGATACATAGAGAGATACGGGGGGAGAGACATAGAGAGATACAGAGGGGAGGGATGGAGAGAGACATAGAGAGATACAGAGAGGGGGGAGAGAGACACATAGATACAGAGGGGGGAGAGAGAGACACATAGAGAGATACAGGGGGGAGAGAGAGAGAGACATAGAGAGATACAGTCAGGGGAGAGAGAGAGACATAGAGAGATACAAAGAGAGAGGGGAAGACAGAGAAGGAGGATTTTGTGGTTCCCATTGTTTTTTAGCAACCGGTTCTCTGCCCTAATCACCAGCTGGGTAGGCGTGGCTCGGGGGCTGTCATGTGACTGATGAAAGTGAGTGACATCGAGTTGGCCACACCCACCAAATGTTCATGGAGAGTTTGGAACTTCAGCCTCGCTCTTTTAGCCCAGCAGAAGCACCAGACTGGGCCACAGCAACGCGTGGCCGGGTACAGCTAGTATATATATAAATGACAATAAACATATGAATCTTCAAAGAATACTGAGGCAGGAATAGAAAAGGTCTGTCAAATGTCCTGAGGTCCAAACTGCTGATTAAACTGGGAAGTCAAGTTTGATGTACTGTATATACCTTGTAATTATTTATCAAAATAGCAAAAAGGGTATTTTCAAAGGAGGGAGAAGCAAAAGAGATGTGTTTGGCTGAAATGTTAACTGCCTTCTAATTCGCATGTTCCAAAACAAAGAACAGTATTTGAAGTGTGCAAAAAAAAAAACAACCAACCCCAACCTTCAAACATTTCAAATTAATATGGGCCTTAGACACATTTCTTTCAGGGCCAGTGCATTGTGACAATAGTAGATATTTGAATAACACAAAGTTACAGCAGCTTTACCTCCCAGTTTCACATATTCCAGTGTTTTTGTTGCTTAATACCACTCCTGGCAGAGAAATCTTTCCATGTCAGCTTTGCTCTCTCTCTCTCACTCTCTCCCTTTCTCTCCTCAATTTCCCTCATATCCACACATTTGGTAGCTCAAAAATCATTATAGTTTTCACTGCTTCTTTTCATTGCAGCCTCCCCATGGAGAGCCCCCAATAAGATTGACCTGTATGATGTCCGAAGAAGGCCTTGGTAAGTAGGGGAGCATTGTGGAGTGGGTAGTTAACTATGCTGAATATTTGAGAAAGAATAAAACAACTTAGCAAAAAAATTCAGAGCAATGCGCCAGCTCAAAATTTAAATGAGTTTATTCATTATCATTATACTTAAATCTTCCTTGGAGAAAAAAATCAGAGGCTCTTACCTCAGTCTTCCAGAAAACACCTTTCTCTGGCATTGTACAGGTGAAGCTGAGACCTACCTAGATTTAACACTAATATTTTTTTCCCCAAATACTTAAGTCAAGCAATATACAGTTTCAGGCTTTATCAGATGAGCAACAGATGCCCCCCTAATGGTAATAATATAACATAGTTTGAAAGCCTATCCATACTCAGGGCTCATGGACTGTCTGTGTGATTTGCTATTCTATTTTCCTTCTTCAATCAGCAAATCATGAGGTGTGCTGAGATACTGGAGATAGGTTTAAAAGGGAGAGGATAGAAAGAGGGAAAGTCTCTAAATGGAGCTCATATATTGCAGAAGAATTAGATTACATCAAATAGATAGATGACATAAACCAGAAGAGGTTCCAGGAGGAAGGGAACTGTGGTGGTTTAATATATTATTTTTCATTATAGCCTTGACCTAGATTGGGAGAAGGACTGCTTGAGGATTTTATTTCCAAAAATGATTCAAATGTTTTTTTTTTTTTTTAATGAAGCACCTTTTGGCCAGTTTAAATTATAGGCATAAAGAAAATAAAACTACCCACACAAATTGAGATCTTGAATTATATTAGGTCCCCTGCTTAATTCAGATTTTTTTAAAAAAAAAAATGCTGTAGCTCTTCTATATGTTTGAAATAATGTAGAGTTCCTCTTTGTGGCAATTTCCTTTAACCACAGCATTGGAATTAAAAGTAATAGATTGAGGAACTTAGGTTGCATTTTCCCAGCAACAATATGCAATACTGAAGTTTGATTACTAGAAAGATAGAATATTCACTTCATAATAAAATACTGCTTGTGGATATACTGGATCCTCTACCTCAAATGAATAATATACATGCATTTATTTGCCGGGCAAACAAGCAATTTTCTGAATGGATCTTTAAAACAATGTCAAATAATATCCATGAGAGGGAGATTTTAAAAAGGCATGATGGAAGATGCAGTTTTGTAATACAAGTCCCAATTCTTTTGTAGGTTCTTTGAGTTTGCATCCCATCTACCCTCTTTTGACACCTTTCTATGAATATCGAAGTTCCAAAGAAAATAATTGAACAAGATCTCAGGGACATTTTCTCCTGTTACTTTGTCTTTGAACTGTGGAGATAGTATCTCCATCATTTCATTGTTTGTGTTTCTGAATATCAGACATACACTAGAATTTTGGTTCAAGTTGGTCTCCTGTGAGTTCCACTCGTTTTTTAATACAGTACCTAAGCATAGTTGTAAATAAACCCTGTGATATCATCAGGAGTCCTTGGCCATCTTTGGATGTTACATTTAATCAGAAATCCTAACCTAATATGCCACAATATCATCAAGTACTATGCTACTAAATCCAGCTCCATCTCTCCTTTAAAACCAGGTGAGCAAAGCAAGTAGGCATACCTCCATATTGTCTCCAAAATCAGGTTTAAGTATGTCTAAAACTCCATGATGGTAAGACAGCTTTAAAGTTGCTATACTGTATATCCTAGGTTATCTCACTTTACTTAACTTACCAATATTGGACATCGCATGAACTTTCCTGGTTTGATTACCTAGTTCTCTTATGTAAAGGAAAAAACTGAAATGAGGATATTGTAATTTCTTAAATTACCATTTCTGATTTTACAGACTACTAAAAGAATATTTAGTCATACTTTTGCAGATCATTATCAGGAGCAACCAAGAGATTCTGGTCAGAATATATTTTTTTCCATTTCATTTCTTTCATGGGTTTGGTAAGAGAGAAGAGGAAAAAGTGGGAAGAACACTTAGAATACTGCATCCAGTTTTGGACACCATATTATAAAAAAGATGTAGAGATTCTGGAAAGAGTGCAGAAAAGAGCAACAAATATGATTAGGGGGCTGGAGGTTAAAACATATGAAAAATGGTTGCAGGAATTGGCCCAAAGGTGTTTCTTCAAGAGGCAACTGGACTTTCTGGTCCAGTTTCTCTTGCTTCTCTTCCAAGAAGCGTCTTCACTTTTGGGACAGCCATGACCTGGATGACTGAGAATCTCCCTAGACTTGCAGGAATTGGAGTTGTCTAGTCTAGTGAAAAGAAGGACTAGGGGTGACATGATAGCAGTGCTCCAGTATTTGAAAGGCTGCCACACAGAAGAGTGGGTCAACCTATTTTCCATAATACCAGAAGGCAAGTCAAGAAACAATGGGTTGAAACTAATCAAGGAGAGAAGCAACCTAGAACTAAAGAGAAATTTCCTAACAGTGAAGACAATTAGCCAGTGGAACAGTTGCCTTCAGAAGTTGTGGGTGCTCCATCACTGGAGGCTTTTAAAAAGAGAATGGACAGCAACCTGTCTGGAGTGGTACAGGGTCTTCTGCTTGTGCAGGGGGTTGGACTAGAAAACCTTCAAAGTCACTTCCAACTCTGTTATTCTGTTATTTATTCTGTTATTCTATTATAACCTATTTCTGCATAACATTATTGCAATGACACACACTGACACATACGCACAAACACATAGACATAGATACACACACACACGCACACCATGTTCTACCCCAGTCTTTATAGTCTTTGTGGCAGTAAAAATGGCAGGGAATAGATCACACATGAGAGAAAATCTGTGTCACGCAGGGCAGCATTTCCTATAAGGAGATGCTTATAAAATGGCTGCTAGAATGTAGCAAAAGGAATTAGAGAAGGGAGGGAATCCACAACCCTTCTGGGTCTCTCTTCAACTTTTCTGCTTCTGTAAATGCTCTCAAATATCTTGAGCTAGCAGAGCATTTGGAGTAATGAAATGTAAATGAGCCCGGTACTTCCACTCCAAGGGTCTATTAAACTGAAGTAGGGCTTACTCAGGCCATGGGTGCGTGCAGCCATCCAGAAGACTCTCTCCTCCCCCCCCCCCTTCCTGACATCTCTCTGTCTCTCTCCTCTCTCCTTCCCTCCAGTAGTCTGTATGAAATTCCAGGTCTGTGAGCAGCCAGCTCTGTCCAATTTTCATTTCACACATCGTTGCCATTGGAAAATGGATACAATAACACAGACAGGGGCATCCGAGCTACAGCTCTCATCTGCTTCGACTTCTTCCCCTCCCTCCCGTTGTGTCTCGGGAGAAAAGAAGAAGCCAAGGCAGGAGAGATGGAGAGATGATAACCTCAGATACAGATAAAAGAGGTAGGAATCCTCCGCCCTTTCCCAAGAAAGTTGCAATTGTAAATTTAGTCTTATTTTTCAGGCAGCTCGGATTGGGGCTTTCCACCTTAGGCGGTGGCAGGGAGAGAGAAAGAGAAAAACAAATGCTTCTCTAAGATGGAGCTAGAAGAACAGAGAGAGAGAAATACCTCGCATGATAACAGGTTGCATTTCAGTGAAAGCTGCAATCATCAATTTAGCCACCCAGCAAGTTTAAGTGTGATTTAATCCGTTAGGATTAGCCTAGGTAAAGGCGCTGGTTTGGCAATGCTAATTATTGCCTGGGCAAGTGCAGAGTGCTTCAGATTTAATTTTCCTCTATCTATTTTGAAGCTTGTGTATATTGGGGAAAGAGGACCGGATTCTACAGACATAGTACACACACAGAGACGCAGAAAGGAAATTATAGTGCCTTTGCTTTGCAAATGGAAGGTAAACAGCCTCCTTTTCGACACTTCATTTTGCCTGTGCCTAAAAAGGCCTGTTTGTACAAAGAGCAGCAAGAGATGATTGGTGCTCCTTGTACTATCTGCTTTTTCTCTCATCTGAGAGACTACATTTCTTGTTCAAACAAGCATCAGTAGCCTGCAAAAATAGGAAGGGGACAGGACAGTCCTGAGCAGGAAGTCCTAGCTGGATAGCAAAAAGGAAGAACAGTAAAGTATTCCATTTATTTGTTTCTTCATTTTTGACATTTATAGAGCCACCTCCTTCACAATAAAGTGACTCTAGCTAGCTTGCAATAAAAACAATAATATCTAAATTTTAAAAACTACATTAAAAAAAAGCATCAGCAATATTTTTTTATTAACCGTAGTGAATTGATGTTAAAAACAATGCAACCATTTCGTCAACTTATTCTGGCCTTGAGATCTCCAGACCTGCTGACACCGCTGTGTTTTAAGGGGCCTTTGGAAGGATGTCAAGGATGGAACCAATCTCACCTTGGGGGGCGGGGGGGGCAAGATGATGTTCCACAAGGTGGGTTCCATGGCAGAAAAGGCCCACCTTTTGGGTCCCACCAGCTGAATTTTTTTCACAGATGCTTCTGCCAGACCTGATGGGATGGGCAAATGTAATTGGGAGAGGTATTCCCTCAAATAATCCATCCCTAGGGCATGAAGGGCTTTAAAGGTCAAAATCAGCATCTTGAATTGGACCCAAAAGAAAACTGGCAACCATACAGTTCATGGATCAGAGGTGTAACATGTACCATTCTAGCCACACACATCACTGCGTTTTGCAGCTGCTGAAGCTCATGGAAACTCTTCAAGTGAAGCCCTATGCAGACTACATTGCAGCAGTCCATTCAGGAGGTAATTAGGTCATGTATGACTGAGCATATTGAGCAGAGCCTTTTGGTCCAGGAGTGGGCAGACTGGCACATAACATAATGTCGTGCAAAAGTCCTTCTGGCCACCCACATCCACCTGCTGCTCAAGCAGGAGTTGTGAATGTAGGAGAACACCACCACCACCCCCTCCAAGTTGCACATTGTCTCTGTTTGGGACAGTTCGACCCCATTTAGTCCAAGAATGGCATAACCCCTGATTTGGAGGACCCAAAACCCACCACTCACTCTTGACAGGGTTCAACCAGGGGTGAAATTCTGGAGAACCGGTAGCGGAAATTTTGATTAGTTCGGAGAACAGGCAAATACCACCTCTGGCTGGCCCCAGAGTGGGGAGGGAAGGGAGATTTTGCAGTATCCTTCCCCTGCCACACCCACCAAGCCACAAGCACAGAACTAGTAGTAAAAAAAAATTGGATTTCACCACTGGGTTCAACTGAAGCCTGTTGTCCACATAAAAGTCCCCAGAGTCTCCAGGTACTAGGAAGGACATCAGTAACACTGCTTAAATTGCCAGGGGCAGAATATACAGAACAGATGATGTCGATCAGTGGTTTCATGGAGATGTTAAATAAGAAAAGGGGGAGCACCGAACCCCCTTAAAATCCTGCAGTAAAGGCACTGAAGGTGGAAATCTCTCCTCTCCAATTATCACTATCTGGGAATGGACCCAGAGAAAGGAAAAGAGCCAGCATAATACAGTGCCACCCACCCCCCAATCCCTGGAGCTGGTCCAGAAGGATCCATAGTCGATGGTATTGAAGGCCATTGAGAGGTCAAGCAGGGTGAGGATGGATGCACAGCCTCTATTCCACTCCCACCAGAGGTCACTCAAAAGTGTAAGAAATGCTATTTATGCTCCATATCCAGGCCTGACTGAAAGGAAGCCATATAATCTGCTTCATCCTGAATCATCTGAAGCTGCTGTGTGACCAGCTTCTCAATTGCCTTCTCCCAAAAAAAAAGGGAAGTTACATACGGGACAAAAATTTCCACTATGGTGGAATCCAGCAATGATTTCTTGAGGAAGGGACAGATCAGCACCTCTTTTATGGGTAGAGAAAAACTACCTCACTCATGGAAGAATTTATCACTACTAGAGCCCCCTCACATAATAACTTCCTGGTGGTTTTTGTTAGCCAAAAAGTGCATGGATCTAGAGAGCAGATGGCCAGGCTCATAGTCATAAGAAGCCTGTCCACTTCCTCAGGCCCAATAGTTCAAACTATTCCCAGATAACAGAGGTAAATTCTGCCATGGTTGTCATAGCAGCTAAGAACTCCTGAGCTAACTCCAAATCCACTCCCAGGGAAAGTAGATTGAAATCCCCTAAAACCATAAATCTGGGGAACTCCACCACTGTAATGGAATGCATGGCAATAGCAACAGCACTTAAACTTATATACTGCTTCATAGTGCTTTACAGCATTCTCTAAGCGGTTTATAGAATGGACTGAAGGAGACTCACAAAAACTTAGCCTCTTTCCATTTTGACCTCATAATAGTCCTTAATGGGTTCATATCCAGTCCAACTTCCAAAGATGTCAACCTGAAATTACTTAAATATGAACAAAGAGGCTTCCGTTTATCATCATTTTTAATTAAGATAGTAAACTATATCTACAATCATCTAAGCTCATAACACCTTCAGCTATCCAGAACCAAATGTCCAAAGTATTATGAAAGAAGCAAATTCTTTCTATTTTACTCAAAATATAAATTGACCCTTACAAGAGAGAGTTACACGTAGGTCGTGCATTTATCTTAGCATTGCAAAACTAGATTGACCATAACTATCCATGATGGGCAAAAGTCTCCATTAGAGAGGAGACATAAGGAAATTGCTACATAAAGAAATTGCAAGAAATGAAACTGTAGGGTGGGCTAAAGAGTACAGGCTGACATCCTTCCGTTCAATTTTCACTCTAGGTTTATTTCTTTTTCCTAAGCTTCTTACTTTTAAGAAAATGCTTCAAACAGTGCATTGAAAAGGCTGACACGAAAGAGCTATAAATAAATATCTTCAAACCTATACTTTCACTGAGGTCTATAATTCAAATTATACATCCATTTTTAAATGGGGAAAAAAATCAAATAATAATGTATGGAGTAACAATTCCCTAAAGGTTTTGTAGAAGAGTTTTGGCAAAGATAGCATAATGCAGATTTCATTTTCAAGGCCTTCCTGATATGATACAATAAAGATATTTTAAGATATAGATTCTAGAACATAAAAAAGTTATAATGGGTGCATTACATATAGCATGCTTTTTCCTAGGAGTCAATAAATTCCACTGGAAGGTCCAGACATATAATCTGAGTTAAGAGTAGGTTCCCATGATCAGAATGGAACAACTCACCACAACCAACTTGTCGTGGCCAACTCAACAAATAAACAATTTTATTTAATTATTTAAAATCATTTTAAAATCATTTTAATTTTTGTCATTCACATTTCATTTTGTCCCTCCTTTTGCATCCTTTAATTGTTCTATTCCATCATTTCTTTGATATTATGCAACTTTTTTCCTGCAGCAAGTTGGCCATGGCAAGTTGGCTGTGGTGACTTGGCCATGGTGAGTTGGCAGTGGTTAATTGTCCTACACCTCCATGATTTCATGTGCTCTAGCAGTTGATAATGCTAGGTTCTGCTTAAAAGTAAATACAGGGACACCTCTTCCCTGGCCAGGTTGATGATCAATTATTTTAAAGCTTATTTATTTAATGATGATGTGCCATCAATTTGGTGTTGATTCTTAATGACCAGACAAATGGATTTTCTCCACAGTGATCTGTCCCCAACCTGGCTCTTCAGGTCTTTCAACAAAAGAGTTCTTCCACCATGCTGCTAGATGTCCTCTTCTTTTTCCTTTCACCTTTGCCAGCATTACAGCCTTTTCCAAATATCTAGGCATTTGCATAATATGTCAAAATATGAAATTTGAATCTGGTCATTTGTGCCTTGTGGAAGAATTCTGGGCTGAGTTTTCTATGGTTCATTTGTTTATTTTCTCAGTTGTCTGTGGTATTCTCGGGAGTCTTCTCCCATACCAAAGTTCAAAAGCAATTGAATACTCTTTCTATTCTGCTTCTTCATAGTGTAGCTTTTATTTCCACGCAATATTACAGGAAAAAAAACATTGCCTGCATGATTCTGATATTTGTAGGTATGGATATATCCCTGTATCTGAACATCTTTTCCAAACCCTTCATTGCTACTCTACCTGAAGCTAGTCTGTGATATAGCTTTGACTATTGATTCCTTTACTGTTAATAGTTGGTTGTCAAGGGGTCATTGCTGGATAATTTTTATCCATTCTGCAACCTTTCCTTTGTAAGAAGGATTGTGGTTGCATGGCAGCTTCAAAAAAATCCTGGATGACCTTTCAGTCAGGGTTCAGGCTGGGTTATGGGATTGAAACCACATTGACCACTGGAGAGAGTGGAATGGTCCTTGCTCTTCTTCACCTCTCTGCATCCATCAATGCCATCAATCATGGTATCTGTCTGGAGTGGCTTCGGCAGTTTGGATAGTACTGTGTCCTTCCTCTGGGATCAGTTCCAGTTGGTGTTGATAGGAGGCAAAAATCCAGCCTACAGCCGTTACCTTGTGGGGTGCCTTGGTTCTCTCTCCTCTCCTGTTCAAATCTACTTGAAACTTCTGAGTGGGATCATCTAATAGTTGGTGTGAGATATCATCAATGTGTTATTGATATCCAGTTTTATGTTTTCATCCTGAGCCACCTGAGAAATACCACTGATATCCTGTCCCAGTGCCTGGAGGCAATAGGAGCCTGGATAAAGGGCAATGGGCTTCAACTCAATCCAGGCAAACATGAGCGACTCTAGATATTTGGGCCTCTTGCATAATCTTGGTGTCTTTCTGGACTCATGGCTCCTGCTAGGTTAGGTAACAGCCATAGCTAGGAGAGCCTTTGTAAACTTTGGGTTGTGCATCAATTGCACTCATTACTGGACCAAGCGTCTCGGCTCACAGTCAGTCGTGATCTGGACTGTTGGATTATTGCAATGTGCTCTACATAGAAAAGCCCTTGAAAAACATTCAGAAGCTTCAACTGGTACAAAATGTGACTGCACAGGTAGTGGATGGTATTTGATATTTGACATATGTAACACCACTACTGCATGAATTGCATTGGTTACTTGTGTGTTTCTGGGTGCAATTCAAGATGCTAGTTGTCACCTTTAAAACCTTTCATGGCTTTAGAATCAGATTACCTGAGGATTGTCTTCATCAACTGCTTTCTACATGCCCAATTTGGTCTGGCAAGTTGGACAGGCTATGGGTTCCATCAGGTAAGGAATGTCAGCTGGTCACTGTCTTGGGGCCTAGGAGATATGTCTTCTCTGGTATAGCCCTCTGGAACATTCTCCCTTCAGAGTTGAGGATGACCCTGAGCCTGTTAGCCAGTCTTAAGGCCTTCAAGACCTGGCTTTCTATCTGGGTCTTTATTTCATTTTGTGCTATGTTGTAACTGCTTTTAATTTTTATGATTGTTTGCAACCCGGAGTCACTTATTTAAGATAGGTGGCTATAGAGATTGAAATAATTAATTAATTAATTAATTAATTAATTAATTAATTAATTAATTTTACCTAGATGTTGACCCATGCAGAGCATAGGCAATATGTATTCAATGATAAGTTACTCCAACAAGATGTAGAAAACTAATCGGCAGGTGTTGATGGGTTTTCTCTCTACTGTACATTCACTTGTGGGGGCTTTTTTCCTCCTCAAATATTAGCTGGCCAGATGGGCAATTATACTTTCAGCCATGCTGTGTCACCTCTTGACAAATAGGGCTGAGTGGCAGTGTGCACTCTGAATGATTGGGTTTTCTTTGGCAAAAAATTAATGACCGCAACATTCCAGTTAATTGTTGACAATTGCTGCATATTCATTATTAACTTTCCTCACTTGTGGATTAGAGGAATGGTGGATTAGAGAGAAAAGTAATATTAGGTCTTTTTGCAGAGAGCTTGCTAAGTGAGAGAACTGATTGCCAGCAAAAGAGAGCCTTATCTCTTCTGAAAGAAGCAAATGTTGTAGCGTATAGCTGAATTTCTCTGGGACAGCACTTGAAATTCCTCTGCCCACTCCATTCCAGTGGTGGGTTGCTCCCGGTTCAGTCTGGTTCTTGCGAACCGGTAGTAATGGCAGCGGAAAGCTCCGCCCACCTGCCCCAACGTCATCACTGACGATCTGCACGTGCGCAGGCACTCCCATTGCAAACTGGTAGTAAAGGTAAGTGGAACCCACCCCTGCTCCATTCCCATTGTGGAATAAGCCTTTATTCTCTTTATTTTCTCTATTGGAAATTTCCCCTCATGGCCATTGTCTCTCCCTCTTTCTCTCCTTCACTACAATAACTTTTTTTTTCAAGAAAAGAAAAGAAATGGATAGTATTTTTGCCTTTTTTTCATTCAAGAATAGAAATAATATGTCATTGAAGACTACCTCTGCTGTTATAGGACTAGCTGTCTCCCAAATGGGACATTTTATTCAAAGAAGGGGCTTAGATGAGGAAGAAGGACTTTAATGGAAGGACAAATCACCTTCCAATAGTTTCCACTGCTTTCCCTTTCTTGCAAATGAGCATTTCTCTGTTGCATAGTACAATGATCTTTCTCTTCCATTATATGCTTGAATCTCATTCTTCCCTCTTAGTATAGGATCAGATTTGGTTTGTTGAACTTTCATCAGGATCTGTCTTTCCTTCCAATCACTTTAATATTTTCAAGGAAGGAGCTTACCTCTATAAGGTGGTTAAGACAGATTCAGATTGGCAATAGCAGTCCAAATGTAATCTACAGGAAGTTTACTAATTGGGTGTTGGAAGCAACAGTGGTTCATAGGGCTTTATAAAGGTTCTCGCACTGCCATGGTTGAGATAACCAGAAGGAGAAGCTGTGCAACAAAAGTCATGAGAAGAGAGCCGTCGTGCAAGATGATTGCTTGAACTGAACTGGGGACAACTCAGGTAGATTAAGATGATTTAAGGGCTGAACTAATGTGAACAAACTTAATTCAGTCAGATCAGTTTTGTGAGATCGGTTTGGTTTAACACAGCTTTCTCTGCAATAAATAATTTAGAAATAGCTTTCTTTTCCCTGAAGCATAGTACCCACACAAGAAAACATAATAAAGCTTGCTGCTTTCTGATGAAATTGGTTTTTTTAAATCTGTTTTTATCTTCCCCAGGCACCAGAGAAAAGTTGATTCCTCACACTGAGAGTTCAGATGACCATTGCAATGGCTTCCAGTTAAAATATATGGAGCGAGTAAAGGGGCCTTTCAGACAACCAGCTTTTCTACCCCTAAACCCTTTTGACTTCAATTTACAGCCTACTCAGTATTGCTCCAGGCTGTTCTAACCATTTTAGATCTTTGGGGAAATTGGAATGCTAACAGGATAGAGCTTTTTTTTTTTTTTTTTTTTTTTTACTTCAGAAAATTGCCAGAAAACCAACACAAGCTCTTTATGAGCGACAGCTAAGCACAAAGAACTGGGAGACAATTGAGTTTCCAGATGCCAGCCAGTAAGTGATTGCTGCATTCTTCCTTTCCATCCCAGGTTTATTTTATTCAGGGAGTAAAATGAATTAAATGTGTCCCTTTTACTTATGCCTCCGCTTGCCATAGTGGCATGCTGCCATCTTCTTCAATACCACTGATGCTGGCCTACAAGGATTACTAAATTTGGACTGCCTTGCCTGACCCAGCTAGCTCAGGCAAACAGGTGGGCAAACAGTAACTTTCCTCTCGTAAAAGCCCAGATTGTTAGGCACAAAAAGGAAACCGAGCCCATTAGAATGTAACGCTTATTTCCAGATTTAAAAAAAAAAAAAAAACATAGGGGAAGATTAAATTTTCAAATTAGCAAGGCTCCACTATAGTGTCATCTGGCGAGTCATTATGATTTCTTATCAGATCTCCAACCACGTAGGGAAGCATTTGAGGCAATGGAGAAATCAACTAGTGGATAGTGTTTGCTCTCGCCCTTTCCTTCTGGCGACAGATCGTGTTTCCCAGTATTTAAACTACAGAAGGTAGTTATAAAACTAGTGTGAAGCCTGCATTAAATTACATTGAAACCCTTGTGGTGCCCATCCATGAGATAGTGTATGGCAGAGGCCAATATATGCTGTTTCTATCCATGAAAAGGAGAAAGAAATCGCAAACGAAGTAACTCTGGCTGAGTTTGTAGTAAGCGATAAATCAAGGCACCATATCTTAGGTATAAACATCTGGATGACCACTGGAATGGAATGGAATGAAATGGAGCTGGAAGGGACCTTGGGGGTCTTCTAGTCCAGCCCCTTGCTCAAGGAGGAGAACCTATACCATTTCAGATAAGTGACAGTCTAGTCTCATCACTAGATGGGAACAAAGAGATCAAAACAACTCTCCTTGCTACTATCTGTTACATGACGCACCAGTGCAGGACAATAGTTAAAATGTTGGACTAGGACCTGGACGTCCTGAACTAGCCTTAGTGGAAAGCCATTGAAGTTCATTTCTAATCTATTCCTGGTCGGTTTGTGGCTCACTCAAACCCTAACTGATCTATAGAACTGTGTGATGAGCAAAGCTAGAACTGAAAGAAAACAAACCTGAAATTTGCTCCACAAGAGGATGCTCTTATACTCTTCTGCAGTGCTAACTTCAGCTTGTTTCTGACAGGCTCAGCAAAGTGTAGCTAAAACAAACATAAAACACGCATGTAACATGCAAAGACAGCCAATGCGCATTGCATGGACGGTTCAGGTTGTACTTTATGTGGTATATACTCAAATTCTAAAGACTCCAGATGGTTTATAGCAGTGTTTCTCAACCTGGGAAGCTTGAAGATGAGTGGACTTCAACTCCCAGAATGCTGCTGGCTGGGGGATTCTGGGAGTTGAAGTCCACCCATCTTCAAGCTACCAAGGTTGAGAAACACTAGTTTACAGTGAAGTGCCCTTCAAAGTAGACTTGAACTTCCAAGAAGCCTGCAAGATTACATTCTGGTCCTAGAAGACAAGGCAGAGATATTGCAGTGGAGTCATCTCCTTCCCTTTGCACAACATACCCCAATGCATGAGAAGAAGGCAGAGTGTTTCTTTGCTGCACATGAGGCATAAAGCTCAGCATCACCCCCAAAGAAAATATAATCACTTCCAATTAGATAACATTAGTAATTGGGATTAGCAATCAAAGGCTGTCCATTTACAAGCAATTCCCAGTAATGCTGAATAATTGATAGTAATTAAGCACTAATTAATTCATGCTGGGACTGATCCTGTTTGAGCCAGCTTGTGCCATCAAATCTCCCTCTAGCTTCTTTGAGGAAAGTATCAGACTTTATGTAGACATAAGAGGAAACATTAGCTTTATTTACAGTTTAACATCACAATGAATTTTTAGCAGAGCTAAGTGGCACTTTCCATGCCACAATTTTCTTTTTGCACGCTCTTAGTCATCTATCAAACCGTAAACTAAGCATAGCTCCCAAACAGTAGATAATATGCAGGTAGCTTTGTGAGGGTGGAGGCCTTCTTTTCTCCTAAATTATTTCCCTTTCTTGTGTCCAGTACATAAAAACAGGTAGACACAGACGCCCCCCTGAAGTTATTGATGCTCTCATGACCTATATTGTTCCCTTCATAGGCCTCTGTACTATCAAAGTAGATTTAATTTTCTCAATTGTTAAAAGATGATCATCCTTTGACACCTCAATTAATCTCAATTAATAATGATTGACAAAACAGTGATATGAAGATATCAGGCAGATTTGGGTCAGCTTTTATGATTCCGTGTATCTGAAGAATTATAGCTCATCTATGATAATATATTTCTGATATATACTTCGTACAGAGTAGTCCAAAGTAATGTCTTAGGAGCAAAAAGTATTGTTCTTACAAACTGAGGGATTACTAATTGGGTAATCCCATGGCCTATGGGATTTTTGAAAATATTTCACTGACATTTCAAAGTATGGAGTCCAACTTCTGTGATATATTTTTTTCTCCACAAATAAGCATCACATTGACTGTATGATGATAAAAACTGTAACACATTATATCAGGAACTGGGGGAGAAGGTCTGGGAAAAGAAACTAGCTTATGGGATATATTACACATTTTGAGTTGTTGGGTGCGTGGATGGATGGATAGATAGATGATAGATAGATAGATAGATAGATAGATAGATAGATAGATAGATAGATGAGAGAGAGAGAGAGAGAGAGAGAGAGAGAGATGCAGACAGACAGACATTTCTAGGTGTCTGGTTTCTGCGGAAGCAACTGATTTTTTAAATACTTTTTGCACATTTTTGCACTCTAGTGGGGAATAACTCAGCTTGGCAGGCAAGCACTCTGCTTATCGGTTCATAAGCAACTTTCCAGAGGGTGTCTCCTGTCACATAAAAATGAGGAAGCTGTAAAAAGAGGAATGAGCTGAATGAACCAGTGTGTGTGAAAGAGCTACAAAATCCATTCTTGGGTTGTCAGTTTCTTGCAAACATCAAAAGGAAAAATGTGTCCCCTAGAGCCAACGTTCCTGATTGTCACCCCACTCTACTGCATTCACACGCACACTCTGCTTATTGCCCAGAGGAAAGGTTTAACTGGGGAAGATGATACAGAACTGAACAGAAAGAAAACTACTGGAAGGCAGGCAGAATGTATGTCTGTGTGTGTGCACGCACATGCAAATTGGAGCAGCCCTTTCAATGAGGCTCAGTAGAGCAATGTACTTCAGAGGGAAGTCAGGCTACATCATTAATAGTCTGTGGATACTTGCCCTAATTGATCATTATGTTTATGGATTTTGTTTAGCAGGGGACCTATTAATTTTCCCAATCCCAACCACCCTTTTTACTTTCTTATTTCGAGCAGTCTTGCGATAAAGGGACTGGTATTCCTAGGAATCGGTGAGAAAAAGATGCTCTGCAGGAACCAATGGACAGGTTTTGCCCTGAAGGATGTAAATAGTTAATTTCCCCATAGGTCTATCCTAGCTGTGCAGCTTTCTAACTTGTTCATGAATGATCTGGTACCACAGCAGAGGAGCAAAAAGATCCAGTTTGCAGAAGTTACATTATCCTGAACCATCAGAAGCATCGGGAACAGTTTCAAAAAAATAGTGAAAGAGAAACAGGGCAATATTGCATTTGTAAATATTGTGTGAAGAAGAAAAAAAGTCTAACTCTAAAGGGAAGCATTGTACCTATTCATATCATGACTATGTTTGAACAACCCATGACCACAAATTAGCCAATTACATTTTAGCCTAGAGCATTGCACAAATCCATAATGGGTCCATTGTTCAGTATATCATACAAACCAAGAAAATTGGGCTTATAGAGTAAACTATGGTTGTTAATCATGTCGTACAAATATGAAACCTAGTCGGCATATTAAAGTAATAACTCTTGTTTAGACAGTTTTAAAGGGGATTAAGCAATTTCCTGGGAGAATCAGAGTCCTCGCAGAGTTGGGGGGCAAATGGGAGCAAGTGATAATAATGTGAATCATATCATGATGCAAAAATTTTGACACCATCATGACTTCTATGCGAGTCCAACGTCAAAGACTTCTTATCATGATGGCTATAAGCAGTTTTCCAATTATTAATAGTGTCACTTTGATTAACAAATGATGGGGAGCCACAACAGGAAAATATTTCGTCTTCATTCCCAGTTTGTGACTTTCTTAGAGACTATTATAACAGTATTTACACATAGCACTGCTACATATTTTGCTGAACAAGCCATGCCAGTATGGTTCAGACTTTACATTCAGCTGTAATGGATGATATCAAGTGTCATCGTAAGCCCAAAAGAACCCACCACAGTATGACTTAGTATCATGAGTGAAGTAGACTTATGAGATACAGGATGCTGGAGCTCACACTTTTCAATCGACCTTTGTAGAGGAAACATACTACTTGCAGGTGTAGATGTGTTTCAATACATTAGTGCTGAAGAAGTTCCTTCTATCACCATTTCTCCTGATAACATGAAGAGCCAGTGCTCTGTGTTTAAAAAAATTGGACTGCATATACAGGTAGTCCAACAGTTCATTTAGTGACCATTTGACGTTATAACGGCACTTAAAAAAGTGACTTATGACCATTTTTCACATTTATGACCATCGCAGAATCCCCAACATCACATGATTTACATTCAGATGCTTGACAACTGATTCACATTTATGACAGTTGTAGTGCCCCAGGATCATGTGATCCTCTTTTGTGACCTACTGACAAGCAAAGGGATTCGGGAAACCAGTTTCACTTAACAGCTGTTACTAATTTAAGAACTGCAATGATTCACTTAACAAATGTGGCAAGAAAAGTCATAAAATGGGGCAAAACTAACAAATTTCTCACTTAGCAACATAAATGTTGGGCTCAATTGTGATCGTAAATTGAAGACAACCTGTATAATAGTTTAGCCCACTATTTCATGTGTCTGAAACATTGTAAAACAGGGGTCTATCCATCACTACTGCCCTCCCTACATTTTATCACACTTTAACTCGGTAAATCAGTTTATGGAGAGAGAGGGGGAGAGAAAGCCAGACAGACAGACAGACAGACCAAGGTTATTTATTGAAATTTACAGCGAAAAACATAATATTTAACTAGGTCTAAGATGCATTATTTTAAAACAAGGGGAATTATTAAAAAATAATCACTATTGTTTACAAAGAGGTGGCGCAGTGGTTAGAGTGCAGTACTGCAGCTAGTTCAGCAGATCAGCAGATCAAATCTCACCGGCTCAAGGTTGACTCAGCCTTTCATCCTTCCGAGGTGGGTAAAATGAGGACCCAGATTGTTGGGTGCAATATGCTAATGCTAATGCAATATGCTAATATGCAATATGTTATATGCTAACTTTGTAAACCGCTTAGAGAGGGCTGTAAAGCACTATGAAGCAGTATAGAAGTCTAAACAATAATAATAATAATAATAATAATTGTCTTCTTATCATTTTTAAGTCATTTGGTCCTTGAAATCAATGATATGGGAAGGAGGAATCTTAAAGTAGAATTATAACTTAATACATGCGTGTCAGTGGACTCTTTACTACTAAAAATCATGATAGAATTCAATATTTAAGCTCTAATAGGAGGTACAGCAGCAGAACACCATGACTCTGTAATGCATTCCCCATCCTTGAGGCAATCTAGCATTGCTGACTGGCTTACTCTCCAGAGCTTGTTTGATCTAGATGAGGGGTTGGGAACGATGGCCCTTTTATGACATGTGGACTTCAACTCCCAGAATGCTAGCTCAGAATGCTGAATTCTGGGAGTTGAAGTCCACAAGTCATAAAGGGGCCATCATTCCCCACCTCTTATCTAGACAATGAATTCAACTGTTGCATTTTTGCATTCCTGAATGTGTACATGTGTGTGTGAATATATAAAGATTCATTAAAAATTGTATCTTCATGTATGACAGTTCTTAAACATGAAGTGCAACAATCCATGATTTATGCAATTTGGTAAATTTGTATCTCTGGAACCATTGCAAGTTTGCATTGTTTTCTTCAAGGTCTCTATTATGATGATGAAGAAAAGTTATTTCTCTCTTCCCTTGTTCTCTTTGAAAGTCGATCCTCTCAGCTGCTCTTACATCATAAAAAAGAAAAGGACCATGTGTCCCTTTATCATAATTATGAAGATACTGGCATGGCATTGTTTCTTGTTTGAATAATTTGCTCAGCTATGATGTATGCTAATGGAGGGTGAAGGAATAAAACCAATGCCAGAGCCTGAACCAAAACCTTTAACCTACCAAGGTCTCTAAACTCAAGTTAGCCTCTGTATTGGCTTAGCTTGCCTAGACATTTAGACATAATTCATGGTAAAGAGCATGAATTAACGAATGAATTAAGTGAAAGAAAAACTGTTATATTGTAAGGCTGTGAAGCTAAGAGAGAAAGGAGGAGGATGTAATAAATTGCTATGGAGCAATGAAAATAAAAGAGTAGATTTGATAAATGAATGCAAATAAAAGAATAGATTTGTTTTACTTTTTAGTCCTTGATTATGAATGAAAAGGCTAAAATATGCATCAGAACATTTCATTTACTGTTATAGGATGTTGTGGGTAGCAGCTTTTACAGGATAGAAAAGGGGCAGAGTGATGCAAAAGGTATTGCGATACAAACCCTGTCCTTTTCCAGGGGTATTGAAGGGGAAGTGCTTATGGTGTACCACTGCAATACAGTTCTTATTGCATACTTTGGTTGAAAGTAGGATTCCATGCTTTACTATTAGTTGCATGCTATGCATCATTGAATTGTAATAATGGAAGAACCAGAAGTAATTTGGGGGGGGGGAATAATGCAACATTCTGAAATAATATTATCCAGAGGGAAAGAGATTGTTTTAGATGACATGATTGGGTGGGAGGGCACAAGACAAGATAGCAGAGAGAGTGACTGATTCTAAAGATCTCAAAATGAATAAAAAATGGTGATTGGTGAGCATCTGGGTAGCTAATGATGTAGAAGGAGCTCAACTCAGGAGAGATTTTCCTTTTTACTCCAAAAACTATAAAATAAAAAATGAATCAAAAGTGATGTAAAATTAGCCTGTATTCCTTTTTATAAAAAACTGTTTCATAAAATTTTGATCACACAAAAATAGCTAGAAGTGTGCCCAGAAGACATATAAATAGTAGTACATCAAAGTAGCAAATGGATAGAAGCGTCTTTTTTCATTTGTTCTTTTAAGCTGTTCAGATTTCCCAACTAAAAGACTGTCTAGTCACATTTCAGCTTTCCAGTACTGGCCAGAAATATAGATGTGGCTTGTATGAATTGACACCTAATTATTATGCCAACATCCATGCTATTCTTTGTCCATCCTTTTAGCAGAACCAGCTCAGCCCAAGATGCTCTGGAATCTTGAAAAGAACATTAAAATAAGAACCTTATTCTCTTAATAATGAAATAGTTGAGATCTCTCATCCTAAAATTTCCCCTTAAAAGTAAGGGGGAAACAGTAAGACAGGACCTGTAGTGATACCTTCAACCTTTCTCTAAGATCTCACAGTCTATTGAATGCAAATTCTCATTTTAGCTCTCTCTTTGCTTAATGCAGGTACATTCAAGGGGCCTCTTCTCCAAAAGACATGGTGATCATCGTGGATGTGTGAGTATTTTTTCCTACAATTTTCCACGTGTCATATTTTCAGACTATATCTTATTGTTTGGGCCCCAGTAAAATGCTAATTTTATGTTGGACCATAAGGAAGGCTGAGCATCAAAGAATTGAGGCCTTTGAACTATGGTGCTGGAGAAGACTCCTGCAAGTCCCTTGGACTGCAAGGCGATCAAACCGGTCAGTCCTAGAGGAGATCAACCTTGACTGCTCTTTAGAATGTCAGATCCTGAAGATGAAACTCAAATACTTTGGCCACCTAATGAGAAGACAGGACTCAGTGGAGAAGAGCCTAATGCTGGGAAAGATTGAGGGCAAAAGAAGAAAGGGACGGCAGAGAATGAGGTGGCTGGATGGAGTCACTGAAGCAGTAGACAGGAGCTTAAATGGACTCCAGAGGATGGTAGAGGACAGCAAGGCCTGGAGGAAAGTTGTCCATGGGGTTATGATGGGTCGGACACGACTTCACAACTAATAACAACAACAAATGCTAAAAATGTTGAAATGAATTTGGAGGCCCAGTGGGCAGGAGGGACTGTCTCCACAGCATAAGATCATCATGGAAAGGAATTGCAACATACCTGGTGCTTCCGATATGAGGGCAATCTGACTGCAACAGCTCTCCTCACATTAGTTACCAGGGTGGATTTGGCTGATCTGGCTGACCAAGTGGGTGACTTTTCTTCCCTCACAGTCAATATATGCCCTCCCAAATATATTGCTCTACACAGATAGCAGTGAGCAGATAGCAGTGGCCATTCTTTCATCAAGGCTGGAACAGCCTAAAATTTGCTATTTTCCCTTACCAATCTGCACCCTATTTGTAGTGTCCAGGTGTATTCAAAGAGCATTGGAAGGAATCTGGGCCTGATCAAGTTTTTGTCTCTCCCATCTTATACTAAACAAAAATAAGACAGGGTTACTTTAAATTTCTTCTTTGTTCTTGCTTCAGTCTTTGGACTGCATAATCCCTTGTCTAAGTCCCTCCTTAATGGCTCTTTCAAGGTCAGCTCTAAATTCCTTTTGGGAATTTAGTGAGCAGTGGGCTGCAGTCCTATGCTGTCGAGCTGGGATATATTGCTTCAAGATTTTGAAGGCACAGATATGTATGAAAGGAAGGTTAGATGCAATCAGCACATATGCTAAAACCCATTTTGCTGGAAAATCAATCCTATTTAATTTGGCATAACTTATTCCTAAGTAAACAGCAATAAGGCTGGAAAGCTTTTAAAGCCACAAGTCTATCCATATTGATTTGCTGATCCCAGGAATCTCCCCTTTTGCCTTCCACCTCTTCCAACAAAGGATTAATTCTCACAGCTATGCCAGAAGTGCCCTGCCTAGGACAAAAGGTGGAAGAATCTTAACATTTGATCCTACATTTATTAATCCTACATTTGATTTTACACTTATTTACTCAGGTCCCTAGTACATTTAGTGGCATGTGCTGCCTAATCAACTAGTTTTTAAACTACGGCCTACGTGATTAAAAAAAAAAAAGCTTTGAATCTGGGATGGGTTCGAGTATAATGAAGAATTATCAAATGCTGTTGCTAAAAACTACTGGGTATAGACAGAAGAATGTTTCTGTCAAGCAAGGACACTGATGAAACAGTCTGAAACCTGAGGGGAGGAATATGCCCAACCAATCTGAACTGGACCATAGTGCTGGGGAGCTCATCCCAATGCATAGTAGCTTGACAGTATGATTGACAGAATGGGCATTGAAGTAGATCAGAAGGTACTCATGGTTAAGCTCCTACAGTTTGTTGCCTGCTGATGAGGGAAAGCATTTTGAAGTTAGAACAGCTAAGAAC
Source organism: Arizona elegans (assembly GCA_022577455.1). NCBI lineage: Eukaryota > Metazoa > Chordata > Lepidosauria > Squamata > Colubridae > Arizona > Arizona elegans. The sequence continues at coordinate 101,113,770 of JAKOOJ010000003.1, read as the reverse complement.
AATCTTAAACTGTCTCAGATATGGGTTAGCAGCAAGATGAAGGCTGCCTCATGAGATCACAGTAGAGGAAATATGTTGCTATGTCATGCTTCTAGAAGTAAGGAAAGGCTCTTAATGAAAGAAATGCATAATGAGCTCTACCTTATTTTCTGTTACAGAAGTGGTAGCGTCAGTGGCCTGACACTGAAGCTGATGAAGACCTCAGTCTATGATATGTTGGACACCCTCTCAGATGATGACTACGTTAATGTTGCTTCTGTGAGTAGCAAGCCTGCAGTGGGAAATTAAGGGGCAATGATAGAGGCAGCTGTCCACCAACATGGCATCCACTAGATTGGCATTGACTAGATTGGGAAGTCTAATTAAAGCGATAATAAATGCTAATATGCATTGTGGAATCTGTAGTAGCCCATAGCATCTTTAACACTAGATTTGTTATGAACCAATAAGTTCACTATATTTGCTTTTATGTCTTCGGTAATGCAATGCTGAGTAATGCCTCAGTCCAGATTTTTAAAAAAATGGAATGCAGACCAAGAGAGTATATGACGATTTGTGCTGTGCACACAAAGGAAGTAAGATGCAAAATCTAATATGTTCTTCATTGTAGTGTCATCCATGGCAATAATTGATGGATTTCACTATTATATATAGATTCTCTTAATTACATTATAGATATAGGTACATGCATATACTTATAACTATAAAAAACACAGATATTCTTTCTTACATAAAAATACATGCTCAATTTAGGAAAGAGCAGATTGAATGACACTAAATTGTACTACAACCTATTGGTAACCAATGTGTTATAACTGTAGATATTTAGAATTCACAGCAGCATCCCTCTATTCTGACATAGGACAAATAGATATGCCCACAGTCTACAGGTTTATAAGCTAGTTTATAAGGAACTATCAGATGAATTGTGGCAATTCATACATGCCTAAAGATAGTGAAAAACAAAACTTGCAAGAAATCTTTGCTGTCTAAGGATGTTGGAAAGCTTCACCTATCTGAATTTAAATAGATTGACAATTTTCACAATCCAGACTGTTAGACAAGTTTTTTGGTTAGATTTTGCACTTCTCTGGATTTTGCAGCACATTTTTCCTACAATCCAGTCCATCCTCATCTAGAACATTGGACTGAAAGAGTGTCAAATACTGCAATTGTAATAATATACAATGATATATAATCATTTACATTGGAATAACAACTGCACCACAACACATACTGTAAATACTTGAGAATCCATTACCAGTGTAGATTATTGCTTTTGTCAATTAATTTTCAATCCTAATAATTAATAGTACAATACACATAGTCCACGAGTTATGACCACAATTGAGCCCAAAATTTATGTTGCTAAGTGAAACATTTGTTAAGTAAGATTGTCCCATTTTATGGCTTTCCTTGCCACATTTGTTAAGTGAATCACTTCAGTTGTTAAATTAGTAACAGGCTTGTTAAGTGAATGTGGTTTCCCCATTATTTATTATTTATTTATTTGTTTGTTTGTTTGTTTGTTTATTTATTTATTTATTTATTTATTTATTTATTATTCAAATTTCTATACCGCCCTTCTCCTTTCGGACTCAGGGCGGTGAACAGCCAAGATAAAAACATCTATACAAACATCACAGTTAAAAATAAAGTTAAAATAATTTATAAATTTGGCCCATAATTTAAAACTTGTCAATTAAAATCAATATTAAAATTTTAAAACTAACCCTAAAATCAAGACAGACCGGCTAACTGAAAAAAATAAGTTTTTAGGGCCCGACGAAAAATCCGGAGGTCGGAGATCACTCGTATCTCTGGGGGTAGATTGTTCCATAGGGTAGGTGCCACCACAGAGAAGGCTCTCCTCCTGGGGGTCGTCAGCCGGCATTGTGTGGGCGACGGCACCCTGAGGAGGCCCTCTCTGTGGGAGCGAACTGGCAGGTGGGAGGCTATTGGTGGCAGAAGGCAGTCCCGTAAGTACCCTGGCCCTAAGCCATGGAGCGCTTTAAAGGTGATCACCAACACCTTGAAGTGCACCCAGAAGTCCACCGGAAGCCAATGCAGCTCGCGCAGGAGAGGAGTCACATGGGAGCGCCCCATCGCTCCCATAATCCCCCGCGCAGCCGCATTGTGCACCAGTTGGAGCCTCCGGGTGTACCCCAAGGGGAGCCCCATGTAGAGAACGTTACAATAGTCCAGACGAGAAGTGACGAGTGCTTGAGTGACCGTGCGTAGGGAGTCCCGGTCCAGAAAGGGGCGCAACTGGCGTATCAGGCGAACCTGACAAAAAGCCCCCCTGGCCACAGCTGTCATATGCCCTTCTAAAGACAGCCGCGCATCCAGGAGGACACCCAAGTTGCGGGCCCTCTCCGTGGGGGCCAATGATTCGCCCCCAATAACCAGCGATGGCATCAGCTGGCTATACCGGGACGCCGGCAGCCACAGCCACTCGGTCTTGGAAGGGTTGAGTCAAAGCCTGTTTCTCCCCATCCAGACCCGCACGGCCTCCAGGCACTGGGACATCACTTCCAAGGCATCATTGGGATGATCTGGGGTGGAAATGTACAGCTGAGTATCATCAGCGTACTGATGGAACTCCACCCCAAAACCACGGATGATCTCACCCAGCGGCTTCACATAAATGTTGAACAGGAGGGGCGAGAGGACTGACCCTTGCGGCACCCCACAAACAAGGTGCCTTGGGGTCGACCGCTGCCCCCCTGACAACACGGATTGCGACTGGTCAGAGAGATAGGAGGAGAACCACTGCAAAATGGTGCCCCCCACTCCCAGTCCCTCCAGCCGGCGCAACATGATACCATGGTCGATGGTATCAAAAGCCGCTGAGAGGTCTAATAGGACCAGGATAGAGGAATAACCCCTATCCCGGGCCCTCCAGAGATCATCCACCAACGCGACCAATGCCGTTTCTGTGCTGTACCCAGGTCTGAAGCCGGACTGGAGCGGATCCAGATAGACAGCTTCATCCAGGTACTGGGGAAGCTGTCGCGCCACCACACTCTCAACAACCTTCGCAATAAAGCGAAGGTTGGAGACTGGACGATAGTTAGCCAAAACAGCCGGATCCAGGGATGGCTTCTTGAGGAGAGGCCTCACCACCGCCTCTTTCAAGGCAGCCGGCAGGACACCCTCGCTCAAAGAAGCGTTAATAATCCCCTGGAGCCAGCCTCGTGTAACCTCCCGGGAAGCCAGCACCAACCAGGAGGGACATGGGTCCAATAAACATGTGGTTGCGTTCAGCCGTCCCAAGATCCTGTCCACGTCCTCGGGAGCCACAGGATCGAACTCCTCCCAGATAACACTCTTAAGGCCTGCCTCAGTCATCTCGTCTGAACTAACCCAGTCGGCGGCCAAGTCTTCCCAAATCTGAGTTATTTTATCATCCAGATACTGTACAAAATCCTCAGCTCGGCCCTGCAAGGGGTCCTCCCGCGCTCCCAGATGGAGGAGGGAGCGGGTCACCCTAAACAGGGTGGCTAGGCGGTTATCTGATGACGCGATAAGAGCGGCAAAATAGCTAGATTTCGCCGCTTTTATCGCCACTAGGTAGGTCTTAATATGAGACCTTACCAGTGTCAAGTCAGACTCGGAACGACTGGCCCTCCAACCGCTCTCTAGGCGTCTTTTCCGGTGCTTCATCTCCCTCAGCTCCTCAGAAAACCAAGGAGCTAAGTGAGTTCGGTGCTGGGTCAGAGGCCGCAAAGGCACGACCCGGTCCAAAGCCCCGGCAGCCACCCTATCCCAGGCGGCCACGAGGTCATCAGCCAAGTCATGAGCTAGAGTCTCAGGAAATGGCCCAAGCTCCATCTGGAACCTATCAGGGTCCATCAGGCGCCTGGGGCGGAACCACCTGGTCGGCTCCACCTCCCTGCGACGGGGTACGGCGGTCAGAAAGTCAAGTCGAAGGAGCGAGTGGTCAGACCATGACAAGGGTTCAATATCTACATCCCCTATATCAAGGCCACTCAACCACTGACCAGAGATAAAAACTAAGTCCAGAGTGTGTCCCCCCATATTTATTTATTTATTTATTTATTTATTTATTTATTATTATATTTCTATACCGCCTTTCTCCCATAGGACTCAAGGCAGTGTAGAGTCAAGAAAAATATAGACACACAAACATCATAAAATTGCTAATTAAAATTATTACTTAGTTTGGTCAATTAAATAAAACCCAGAATTAGATAACATTTTTTAAAAAAAATCATTCACATGTTCATATGTTTAGCCCCGCCTGTTGAAACATCAGGGTCTTGAGGGCACGGCGGAAAGCACGGAGATCAGGGATATTCCGTATCTCCGGGGGCAGTTCATTCCAAATTCCTATGAGTAGGGCCGTGAATTACTTGGGTCAGGTCCATGGCCGTCATGGAAGCCATGAATTCCCGAGCTACCTCAGATGTTTCACCGATGGATGGCAGGTTGAAATCCCCCATGACCACAAGTCTGGGGGTATCAGCCGCCACCTCGGCTATAACATTGAGGAGTTCAGGCAGGGTCGTTGCCACGTGGCAGGGAGCTTGTCAGACTTTGCTTGTCAGAAGGTTGCAAACGGTCACAAAAGGTGATCACATAACTCCTGAACACAGCAATATAAATCAGTTGCCAAGCATCCAAATGTAAATCACGTAACCATGGGGATGCTGCAACGGTTACAAGTGTGAAAAATGATCATACACTTTTTCCAGTGCTGTTGTATCTTTGAAAGGGCACTGAGTGAATTGTTGTAAGTTGAGGACTACCTGTAGTACAATTTTGGAGAAGATGATGGTTTATAATTCATACTGGAGTCAATCTATTTAACTCATATAAATTCGACTATATCAGTGGCAGGCGTGATAGTCCAGGGGACAGGAAAGTGAAGATGAAAGAACTAACCACTCAGGAACAAGATAAGTATTTCTCTAGCAGCAAAAGAAGTTAATGATCAAAGCTGTTATCCTGGATTTGATGTGGTGCATTTATTGCCTGCTCTTGCACTTAGCAGCCTCTAGGAGTTAAATTATAGCTTCTCTAGGAAACGAATCGCTGAAAGCATCTCAAACCAAAATGCCACATCAGCCCTACGAAAACAACCATGCTCTTTATTTGCCTGATTTGTTTCCTTGTATAACACGGGGGTGGGGGGAGAGGGAGATGCCCGTCAGAGGCCTTGGCTTCTGCCTCGTGCAGCTCCTGCAGCCCAATTTACCATTTCTGTCACCTTTCCTTTTCCCACACTCCTGGCTGTTCCTTGCCTTTGATCGATTGCAAATGACAAAGCACACCTGCAAGAAATAAATTGCATCCTCCTTTTGCCATTTCCTCTGTGCCAGCTTTGACAAGCCGTTCTGTTTCCACAAGGTGGTTCTTTGTGGTGGAAGTTGCGGGGGGGGGGACAGGGCAAAGCCAGCCGGTATGACAAGGATGAGGAAAAGGAAAGCTTTGACTGAGAGGATGATGCAAATGAAAGAAGCTGAACTCTTTCCTGGACCGGGATTGGATTAAGGTTAATTTACAGGCAGGAATACATTGTGGGTTATGGATCAAGGATGGAATTGTAGGCCTCAGCAAAGCTGAGCTCCTTTTAGAAGTGTCTTCCCAAGCTGCTGCCTCAACTGGATGGATATATGAAAAGGAACATCTAAGGATCACAGCCACTTGTTCAACAGCCTCTTCCTACCTGTTACATCCTTGTCCCTAATCTAAAAATAGAGGGTCCTTTTTACCTGTTATTCCCTGCTCTCCTAATCCTCTGGCAAGTGTAAAGCTTCTGGAACAGGAGAGGTGTTCTTTCATCTCTGCTATGGCTTGAAGGAAGTAAGGAAGAACCTAAATCTACTTAAATATCTCTGTGAATGACATTCAGCTCTCTAGCAAACACATGGAGTTTTATGGGAGAGGAAGAGCCATTCAAATTGAAAAGCCTTCCTTTAAAAAAAAAAAAAACTCAGCACAGGGAAGAATAAACCTTGCCTCACTTCCAAGTGCCCTATAGTTGTTTGAGACAGGGGGTTTTTTTTGGAGCGGGGAGGTGTCTTGCTTCCCATCCCTCCTTATCTATTCAATAAGGGCTGGGAGAACTGTAGGCTCTCCAACTCTCCATCCCTTATTCTAGAATGGGCTTAATTATCAGTAAACTTTCAGGCATGATTTACCAAGTTCTGATACTTCATCACAGACAAAAATTAAGCCACTACAGCAGAACAATCTGCCTGCTATGTTATCTCACAATCAAAGAGTATATATGTAGGTATGCATGGATATTTACTCCAGAGTTTAAATTCTAGACTCCCCCCCCCCCTTCTTTCCAAGTTAATGGACTTTTGGATATTTTTTTCAAGGTCACAGCTGGAATGTGTTGACATAATGTCACTAGCCTGAGAACCACTGGTTACTCTTATACTAGCTTTCTTCTGCAGATAGGAAGGAATGGTACCGTCACAGCTTCAAGAAATGCTCTCAGTAGAAAGGGTGGGAAGTGACTGAGAGATGGAGAAAGCAGATGTTGCTTGTAGAACAGCGCAAGGAAATGAATGACTTGGTGCCCTTTGCCCTTGCTGACTGACAAGTACTTGACCTGTCCTTAAGCTAAACTGGTCCCAGTGGCCAGAAGAGCTGAGGAGGGGTATCTTCAGTGATGAAAATCCCACTTTCTAAGAATGGTTCTGTAGCCTCATGCCTGTTGAATATCAGAAAACAAATAGGAGCATGGTTTGTATAATACTCATCCTATACATGCACTGACACTAATATTTGTTAGTTTATTGTTCCACCCTTTTAACATTTTTCTGCCTCTTAAGCCTTAAAGGGACAAATCCTATGTACAGTATATACAGTTTGTATATATGCGAAGTAAAGTGAAATTGGCAGTGTGTTCTTGGCACTCTAGGAACAATCTTTCATGTGCCCAAACAAAATAAAAATCTAAAGTATCAGTGAAACTTTACTATTTATATCTACTGGGCCTGGTGGATTGCTTTGAATCAAGTTTACTCCTCTTTAAATAGTTTCCATAACAACACTACAAAGTAAAACCTCTAAACAATTTAGGAGTATAATCTGTACCTTCTTGACAGCAGGTGACATATTTATTGACAGCATTAGGCATCGCCTAAATCGATAACTGAGAACTGAACAGATATTTTGGACTATAATTTCAAGAAGTCCTTGCCATTAACCATGTTGACTAGAAATCATATATATATATATATATATATATATATATATATATATATATATATATATATATATATATATATATATATATATATATATATAGTGGTAGATGATATCAGAGTTCTTAAAATCCCCTATGTAATATTTTCTGATAGATCGACTTTTAGGACAAGATGAACTTATTCAGTATGTTTCTACACTTCAGTTTCAGTTCTAATTGCAATAATTTATACATTTATTAGGTTCAGAGGACAGACTAAGATTTTAAATTCATTTTAAATTTAAATTATTAAATGGTGCTTGGTTACAGCACCAGACTAGAGGCTTGGAGACTGTGAGTTATAGTTCTGCTTCAGGCATGAAAGCTGGCTGGGTGACTTTGGCCTAGTTGCTCTCTCTCAGCAAAACTCATTTTACAGGGTTGCTGTTGTAGGGAAAATAGGAGAGAGAAAGAGTAGCCCTAAGTGTATTTGCCACTTTAAGTTATTTACAAAAACAGTAAATATGGAATAAAAATAGACAAATAATCTTAAATTCAGCAAAAAATGAATAGACCTTGGCTTGAGAAGAGCAAATTTATGACATCTCCACCTAACTGGAAGGTACTAGGTTGAAAATTGTCAGTGGTGCCATGATTTTAAAATCAGTTCAGATCCAGATTTCTGTTGAACTAATATAACTAATGCTTATTTAGTATCCTATAACTATCTCTAAGTTGTATCTTACAATTTATGATGAATGTATTTTTATGATGACTATGATCATGATTTATAACTTGTTGTTTGTATGCACACTGAGAGCTTATGCACCGGAAACAAATTCCTTGTGTGTCCAATCACACTTGGCCAATAAAGAATTCTATTCTATTCTATAAGAGCGTCCAAGAGGCAAGCCTGAACTGTAATTAGTTGGCATGCCAATTTTTCCATCTGCCATTAGTTACTGGTTTATTACTGAATCCCCAACTGTCATAATCCTAGCCACATCAGGAACAAATGTACTGTTTTTACTCCAAAACCTGATCCTGAGAGTAAAAGAAAGGTTGAGGAATTGCCTTCTAAGTACTTTTCAGTTTTGTACTACGTATTTTAGGGTAACTTCCTGAATTAATGTTTCATTTGACTCAGATTAATCTTGTTCTTCTCCCCCTCAGTAAAGTCCAGTAAATTTGTTCTTTTAATAAATTAAGGCACACCATGAAAGAAAGTAAAAACTCTATCATTCTCTGTAATCCTATCATGTGTCTGTTGACTGGCAAAAACATGGCTGTCCTAATTAACAAGTCTAGCCTCGTTACTTTTGCTGGATCACTGCCTTCTAAATTAATGTTCTGTATTTCCAGCAAACTAGGCCATAAGCGAAAATGAGTGTTTTTTTCAGTTCATCTGCTGGCCAAACTCTATGCAAGAGAAGCCTGCTCTATCCCAGCAACCATTTAGCATAGAACACCCCACTTCACTGAGCCTGTGACCTTGTGATAAGGCATTAAAATGTCCTGCAAAAAAACATGTTTGGGCAATCCCAGTTATGCTGTCCACAAATTCATTCAATTCTCAATCACTCTTAACAGGAAAGACGGTTTTTATTATTCCTTAATGTCAGTCTATTCCTACAGAAACCTGAATACAATGTGGTCCCATCAGTAAGAGGGCTGTAACCCCCAGCAGAGGGTGGGAAACCATGTTTGTTTCAATCAGTCTTTTCTGCACTTCTTTAACACAACCTTACCCAAACTGTCTTTCCTTGTGTGATTGGAGTTATAATCTGCAACTCTTCCTTTCACAAGAGGGTTGGAGGACCATAAAATATCTTCCCCAGTGGGCATATCACCTGTGCACTGGTTATGCATTTTAATTGACATACTTTCTCCTAGAGAACCCTGTGAATTGCAGACTGCAGTGGTAATTGGAAATATCAGTTTGAGGTCATTGTGTTCCTTCCCCGTACAAAAGAACTACAATTCCCATTATCCCTAGGTTACAGTTGACTGAAATCTTAGTATTGATATGCCCACTCATGAAAAAAAAATAGCGATAGATCTTGACTGCTGTTTGATCACTCTCAAAGATACACTCACGACCAATTGAGACTGGTATATTTCAACTGATCATCATTTCCAAGTGTAGTGGGGAACCATGCTACCCCTTTGCTGTTTCTTGCACACATATGCACATCCTTTATAGCTGAATCTTGATCAGCACAGCTGCAGAAACTTTATTAGCTGGAAGGGTTCCAATATTTTGAACTAGGATATAATCATATTTTAAAGGAAAGTGGGTCTTTGAAAGTAGTAGCAATTTTCTTCTGACCTTCCTTGACTCCCCAATTGATTGTCTCAGCTGACTTGAGTATGTTATCATAGCTCATATTACTCAAAACATTTACGGCTCTGTTATTCACTAAACCCAGTTGGTGGAAGCTGATCAGATTCCCAGCTTTTGCATGGTGTCCTTAACTAGTCTAATGGATTATAATTTTCTGTCTTTCAGTTTAACCAAAAGGCGCAGCCTGTGTCCTGCTTCAAACATTTAGTCCAAGCTAATATCCGCAACAAGAAGGTCTTCAAAGAGGACGTAGAAGGAATGGAGGCCCAAGGAACCACTGATTATAAGGCTGGCTTTGAATATGCCTTTGAGCAATTGCAAAATGTAAATCCAGGGTTTAAATTTGGGAGGGTGGAACGTAGAAGGCTAAGCATTAAAATGCCAGATTTCAAATAAGATGGAGGCAAAGGAATATGGAGCTGGAAAAGTAAGGGCCACATTTGATAAAAAGTCATACGAAGAATTTTTAATGCTCTATTTGCTGAAAGCACCGAAGTGCAGGATCCTTCCAATTTATCTCCAGCAACTACTATCAAACAATGAAAAAATCTCTATATTTGTAATTTTAGCTTGACCTTGACAAGTCTAAGCAGCAGAAGGATTCCTGGAATTTCATGTTTGTGTCTTAGATTCTCATAATATCATTACTGTGTTCGAAAATAGAAGGGATTATCCTAAAAAGCTTCTCTGTTGGTTCAGTTTTCCTTGATGAGGCACTAAATAAATATATATTGGACAACAATCTGAGAAAATTGAACTCCAAGTCTTACTCAGCCAAAAAAACCTCACTGGTGGAATTGGTTTGTTGCTGTAATCAAATGAGGAAAGAAATCATGCATGCAGCTTTGGAACAAGAGAATAGAAATGAAATAATACTCTGAGGCCACAAGGAAAGAAAGAAATCCATTGTGTTTACTTATAATTACAAGGTTGTCCATTTTATCTGGAAACTTTTCAGAACTCTGGACAGGGCACTAAATTTTTACTTACACGTGCCTCTTATGACATTTGCTTCTTGTCATTTTTTTTACATCTTAAATTTGCCATGATTTCTTCCTTCAGCCTTGGGAACTTCAGCCAGTTATAACACTGTGGGCCATTCTCTCCACGCAGTAAAATATTTGATGGCAGCCACAATTCACTTCCTTTGTTTTGCCTCCCTAGGTAGATGCAACCTTCTAGTTTGCCAGCTGCAGCTTTGCTCTTGAGATTTACTACAGCTTTCATTACCACGAGAACCCAGCCTAGCACAACATTCCACAAACGTTGTCTCCCTTTGCTATATTCTGCTGTTCACTTAGCATACAGATAAACATTAGCCCAGCACAACAGTCTTTGATTAAAAAAAAATATTAAAGGACCGTAAAGGCTGGTGGAACCTGTCACTTAAAGCCACAATGATTTCCCCTTTTAACTGCAAGTTCCAGGATGCCTGCAAAATAGGAATCTTTTCGGAACAAAGACAGCTTATTGTATTTGAAATATTCTGCATGCAATAAAAAAATGCCATTTGTAAGCACAGTACATTGTAAACACATTATATATTTGTATTCCTCTGGTTGTCCCATATGTAGATCATCTCTCTCCCAAAGTACTCAAGATAAAATACAAGATTCTTTTTCACACCTATCTACCATATGAGGGAGGTGGTTGTTTTTGTTTTTTTTTTACACCTAGCAACCCTGTGAGGCAGGTTGGACCAAGATAATGACTGACGCAGATAATGAGTCACTAAACCTGTTTATTGATTGAGAAAGGTTATTCTGACCATAATACAAGTAACCCTCAATTAACAACCATTGAAGTTAAGAACCCCCCCCCAAAAAAAAAGAGATACCAGTGACCCAATTCTGGAATTCTGATGGCCTGTGGTCATTTTTGGGTGCTGGCACCTGGCTCACATTTACAGCTATTTGCAGCATTTCACAGTCATGTGACACAATTTTCAGCATTTTTTGCCAGTTTCCACAGTTTACTTCTAGTTTCTGACAAAAATGTCATTCGGTATAACAGATTCATTTCACAACCATCACATTCACTTAACAACTGCTGTAAAAAAAGGTCATAAAAATCTGGTGTGGTCACATGATAACATGCTTAATGACTACCATGACTTATGACTGTAATTCTGAGCTCAATTATAATTGTAAATTGAGGACTACCTGTACTACAAGCAACAATGCAAGCAGCCATTGCTTAAACACTGCTGTTTCGATCATGCCACCAGCAAGAGTAGTTCATTAGCCAAAAAGACGTCTGAATTGTATCTTCTGTGTGCAAGCAAGGCACATTTATTCCTTCCAATAAATTTTTAAAATGCAGGCCTGTATCCTTACATTAGCTCTGTCTTCTGACATGTTAGAACTGAAGGATATTTGCTCATCCAACAGCCTGGCATCTCTGGAACTGCCTTCATTGCAATTGTTCCCTGAAACATTTGATTCTTAAGAGGGTACATGACAAACAGAGCTGGAACCTTCATTATTCTTTTTCCTGATCATGTGAGGGGCTGAAACCAAGGATAAAGTTTCAGTGCTGGGCGCTTTTCCCCAGATAAATGAAAACTCCAGCAGCTGGTACTTAAATTTCATTGGAAACAGCTGCCTCTTCCATTTCATTATAAAGTTAGCAGGACTCATCTGAGAAGACTTGGATCAGAAGGGTTATAATGACGTTGGACAAAATAAAGATGAATAGCTCTATTAAATGCTGAACGGTAATAGCCACAACATAATTTCTGTCCTGACACAACTCCCTCTCCCTTGCTCATCTGTGCCACCTTCACCCCTGGAGAATAGCTAAAGAAAACAGATGTCTCTCTGCCAGTGTCTTAGAGGACAGCAACTAGGATGGAAAAGAAGTAGAACTGATAGCCTTGACATTTATTGTCTTCTGCACTTTCCCATTACAAATATACTGTTGTTGACCTCTATAAAGAAGTGCCATCCTAGGGACACATCAGTACACATATACATATACATACACATACACATACACATACACACAGGGAGAGAGAGAGAGTATACCCTTTTACTGCTTCCCATAAGATTGCATACATTTCCCTTCATTGGCGTATGCAGAAGTCTGAAAAAATGCACCTCAATTGAATTGAGTTCTGTATAGGAAAAATATATGTGCTAATGCATGTATGTCTGTATTTCTGTAGTGAGCAGAAGGAAATGTATTAGTCCAAAGTCTCAAGTAAAATTTATGGGTTCTGAATTTTATACAAATACAAATGCAGAGTTCAAATTCTACACTGAAACCTGCATTTTAAAAAAAAATAATGTTTATAACTCAAAAGTATATATGGGAATATGCATATTTAAGAAAAATATGCAAAGAAAACTTTATTAGGACAAAATTATTATTATAAAAAAAATTGCTTGAAGAAGCCATACTGTATATGTTAAATGCCAGTTTCCCACCAACAATTTATTTTAATCAAGTACCCTTACAAATACAGTTATGTACTTTATATTAGGTTGTATCTCTCCCAGGGAGGAAAAAATGTACATGGCTCTGTCTCCTATACTTGCTAAAATGTCTACTTCTTATTTATAGTCCAACATCACAAGAGCCAATTGCAATAAGATGATCATGATGTTTACTGATGGAGGAGAAGACCGAGTGCAAGATGTTTTTGAGAAGTATAATGGACCCAACAAGACGGTGAGTGTTCAGCCTGCATTTGAACTTGCCCTTAACTATATTATATCCCCAGGTGGGCATCCGATATTACTATAGCCACTTGTATGTCTCTTCAGGTTCACAATCAGATTGGAGAGTAGTATATCCAGATGGTCTATTTCTCAAAGGGGTCCTAAAGGGAAGAATTACTGGGATTCCTCCAGGAATACCAAAATATCAGCATCTAATCCTTAGCCCTTCAACAATCCACATCCAAATCACGGTGTAGTTGCAGCTGTATCCTCTCTGGTAATGCCATTGCCACACTACTAATTCCATTCTCAGAGGCCAGAAATTGTAAACTGGATCTTCAAATTGTTGCCAGCTCCAGCACTGTGATATATGAGCTTTTGAAATCAAGAATCTAAATAATGAATAATAGATAGAATGCAACAGAAAGCCAAGCACTTTATATCGACACACAAATGCATTCTTTCTTCTCCAAATATGTAAAAATGCTATTTATATATTTACTAGAAAATGCTAAATCAGCTTATTAGACAGAAAAAGACCTCACATTGCTGCATTTATTAGCTTTCTGTCAGTAAAAAGGAATCTCTTCCGCATAGCCTCGAAGTCAAAATAGACATTTAAGTTCTTAACTATCTGATCTCCTGAATTTTTTTTTTAGAAAAGTTCTGGATTTCACCTGTGGTTTAACAGAGCTGATTGGGGAAGTCTCCACAAGGGACATAATGAATCAGCATTGGTTTTACTCAGTGGTGAAATCCGAACCGGTTTTCTGGCTGCACATGCGCCCCAAGCGCACACTCATGTGCAGTACGGGCCAAAGGGAGACTTGGGAAAATAAGTAGAATAGCGAGGGGGGATCAGCTGTTCTGCGTGATTTAGCTGCACTAGAAAGCAGGAAATCTAAAGGAAAGCTAAACCCCGCAGCACAGCTGATCATCGGAAATACCAGTTCGGAGGAACCAATAGCTTTTTTTAACTACCGGCTCACCTGAACCGGAAGCTTTTTTTTTTATTACTGGTTTGCCCAAACCAGTAGTTTTTATCACTATCAGTTCACGTGAACCGGTAATATTTCACCCCTGGTTTTACTCTTCTACCATAACAATCACATTTAGTCACATTTCATATTCAACAAACACGATTAAGATCGTAAATTCAGTTCTGCTTGGGGCTAGAAAAAGGAATTCAGTAAAGTCTATAAATTTTTTTGTTTTCTGCCTGAAAATTTTATCCTAATGAAAGGGTATGCAAAGTAAAAATAATAATAATAAAGACCAAATGAAGGATAGAAAGAGATGTGCCAAAGCAAAATATTATATGGCCAATATATTAAAAAAATTCAGCCAAAGCATATAATGAGACCTGGCAATGGTGAAGACCAGGAAAGTTAAAGAAAGAGAGACAGGATCTAATTCTGGCTGTACAAAATCAGGCCTTAAGAACAAATGCATACAACGCCAGAATTGAGAAGACAGCAACAGGCAGCAAATCCTGTCTCTGCAAAGAAACTGAAGAAACAGTGAACCACCTGGTGAGCTGCTGCAAGAAGATCACACAGACTGCCTACAAACAACGGCATGACAAAGTAGCAACAATGGTCCATTGGAAGATCTGCAAGAAATGCTATTTGCCTGGAAGCCAGAACTGAACTGGTGGGACCATGAAATAGAAAAAGTAATACAAAATGAAGAAGCTAAAGTGCTTTGGGTCTTTAGAATTCAAACAGACAGCACCTGCCTCATAAAACCCCAGACTTAACAAATGTCAATAAGACAGGCAAAAAAGTCAGGAAAGTGGACATGGGAGCAGTAGAGAAGAAGAACAGGAAAAAAATCACAAAATACAAAGATCTGCAAACAGAAATAGAATGTGACAATAGAAAGCAAACATAGTATCCATAGTAATAGGCACCTTGGGTGCTATCCCAAAACATCTGGAGCATAGCCTGAACAGCATCAATATTGACAAAATCACCATCAATTATTGCAAAATGCAGTTTTACTTGGGATAGCTTACATCCTGTGATGATACCTTTAACACTGTCTAACATCAACAACTCCCTATCTCAAGTATTTGGGAGGGATTTGATAGACAGATAAAAATGCCAAATCCTATCTAAACCTCTGGCTGACTGTGCGGTCAGCCATAATCCAACAACAACTTGTGAACACCTTCCTCTCCTCATTCCCTGCCATTATTTGTCTTGCTGTGAATGTTCATCCTTTGCCTCTGATGGGTCTATTTTACAACAAAGAAAATGACTCTGCAATGGCTAAGTTAAATATTCTTCTTCTAAATGCCTCATATGCACATTTGATTTTTTTTTCCTGAACAAAATATGGATAAAGTCATAAATTGCCTGTCTTGTTTGACTGCTTATACAATGATAATCTTTCTCGGTGAAGATTTCTGTGTAAGTCAGTAACAACACCAATATAATTAGATCCTTGAATATAGGATATATTCCTATAGAAATACCAAATAATTGAAGACACAGCTGTCTGACTTGCTTCGATTCAGTCTTGGGGACAGACAGGAGCAGCTAACTCAGGTTTTATCCGCCTCATTTGATGCCAGCTATTTAGACAGTTGATCTTCCTGCTTGTCTGCTCCTGTACTGAGCCACTGCCCCTTTAATGGGGCGTCTAACATACCGGTACTGGTTTTATTGCTTGCACTGACCTTGAAGTGCCAGAAGGAAAAGTGGACAGAACTTCCTTTTAAAGTTTGTAGAGCCTGTTTCTACAAGAAAAAGAATGCATTTTGTTAATATGTTGGATATTTGAGATACCCCATCAAAGTCTGTATGTGAAATGTTACCCTGTTAATGGAAGTTCAAATTAAATGGCTTAGATTCAAAGTCACATAACTTTTTTTTTTCTCTTCACTCTTACATTCTTTCTCCCTCTTCATACAGAGGGTTATGTCTCTTTTGCATTTTTTGGAGAGCATACACTTAGCATGAGTAATAGAAAACTTGTAAGTATCCAAATGTTACTGATTGCAAATAGCAACAGTCCCCAGTCACTTCTGTGCCAGGAGGGAGGGAGGGAGGGAGGGAGGGAGGGAGGGAGGGAGGGAGGGAGGAAGGAAGGAAGGAAGGAAGGAAGGAAGGAAGGAAGGAAGGAAGGAAGGAAGGAAAAGAAACAGAAAGAGAGAGAGAGAGAGAGAGAGAGAGAGAATGAAAGAAAAACTCACTTTTCTAACTTATTTTATATAAGTATTATTAATGTAACTAACACCTAGTGAGCATTAGAAGCAGAACAGTTGTCATGATTCCTTCAAAATTCATCCTCAGTTTTTCAATATCTAAATTTAATTTCAGTACATGTATACAGCTGAGTATGGAAATTGACAGTGAAAACCTGTTGATTGAAAAGGTGAAAGTAAGGATTAATTTAACATCCCCTGAAATGTTTTAGAGAGGGCAAGAAAAGAAGGGCTCCAGTATTTTAATAGGTCCAAAGTAGAACCCAGTTCAGCTTGCTTAATTGATTGGGAGTGTGAGATGGCTCCAGGGAAAAGGTTTAATTTATAGAACTCAAATTCTGCAAGGTGAAGATGATAGAAGTTGTAATCCAATGTGATTAGAAAGGCCTCTCGTTTGAAAGTCTGAATTGCAGGGATTCCCTCCAGACAATACTGTATCCATAATTCCCAGTAAGTGAAGAAGAGGAAGCACAGGAAACTTTTCTTTACCTCTGTAATTTCTGTAAGAGATGTGTAATGATTGGATGAAGAGGAAAAAATAGATTTATTGATACAGTATACTTAAATATTGTGGATGGTAAATATAAATGAACATAACATCAGCATAAAATATTTCCCAGATAAACTATAAAATCATAATAAACATAACAATAGAGTAAAAACAAAGGTAAAAAAGAATAAGAGCAATTGTGGATGCTACTCAGTCTAATTATTGCAACATTAATACTGTAAGCTTGTATAGAGCCTTGGTGGCACAATGGTTAGAGTACTGCAGGCTATTTGTGCTGACTGCCGGCTGCTGCAATTTGGGCAGTCCAAATCCTACCAGGCTCAAGGTTGACTCAGCCTTCCACCCTTCCGAGGTGGGTAAAATGAGGACCCAGATTGTTGGGGGCAATATGCTGACTCTGTAAACAGCTTAGAGAGGGCTGTAAAGCACTGTGAAGAGGTATATAACTCTAAGTGCTATTGCTATTGCTATAGAAGCAATATTGAAGCAAGGCCAGGGAAGGTGCCATCTGAATCTCTCAGAGGAAAACTGTTCCACAAGATGGAGGTCACCAGAGAGAAACAAAGTTTGCCCTTTCCACCTCACTGATGTGGGCACACTAAAATGAGCTGGCTATTTGAAATGAGTAGTCTGATCTAAGGATGATGGAGTCGTGAGTGATATTATCAAAGCAAGAAGCTGGCACATCCAGTAGCTGTGGAACTACTTTCTCTGTCTCCACTTCTCTATGAAAAGGAAGATGAACTTGAAGTAAGAGAAGTTGGAGAGCAGAATTTCCTTTCTTTTTCTCCTCCTTTATTGCAATTCCTTCTAATTCTAATTCTTCCTTTTTATGCACAGTATTTCAAGAGTACTTTGTGTATTATTAAAGGATTTATGGGTTTTTCCCCCTTCAATAAAAAGGGGGGGTCCTTCCAAAATATATCAAATTTATTATTCTTAGGTTTTTGCTCTTAGGAAATGTGGAAGCATGTGATCCCTGATTAAGACAACCAAGCAAATTCATTCTTTCTTTGATATGAAACTGAACTATAAGAGTGCTATTACAGAAGCCATTCAGCAACAAGAACAGTTGCTATTGTAAGCAACCCAGTTTTAGATGGGTGACCATATACATCTTCTAAACAAAAAACA
This sequence comes from Arizona elegans, assembly GCA_022577455.1. Lineage (NCBI taxonomy): Eukaryota > Metazoa > Chordata > Lepidosauria > Squamata > Colubridae > Arizona > Arizona elegans. The sequence continues at coordinate 101,095,740 of JAKOOJ010000003.1, read as the reverse complement.
AAACAACACACAGCCTAGAACCATTTATTTTCTTCATAAATATTATCAAAAGTCAATAAAGTAATATTTGGTTCATTGGATCAATCCATATGGGTATGTAACAGCTGCTTGAAAATGCATGGCCAATTGCCATCATGCATATGATTTAGTTTTTGCCACAAAACTGGCAAAAAAAATCAATTAGTGAGCAAGGGAATCAAATCAATATGCTCTTGCATTTTTGGTTCTTTTTCCCTACATCTATCCCAGAGGTTGTCATATATATTCAGATTAACAGGAAAAAAAAACAAGCTCCTAAACAGAGGATTATAAACTGCAATGAGTATTCCCCAAACCATACCATTATCAGGTACTATTCTCTCATAAGAAGTTTAGCAAAGCAATATGAAATGCACAATAGTCTCCTTAAAATTTCCTGCATACATACATACATATGTATGTACACACACACATACATACATACATACATACATACATACATACATACATACATACATATATTTGTAGTTAGTATTTTTACAATTAACTCAAGGTGATGAACATATCCAACACACCTTCCTCCTTCTCTTTTCCCCACAATGACCCCATGAGGTGAGTTGGAATGAGAGAGAGTGACTGGCTCAAAGTCACCCAGCTGGTTTTCATGGCAAAGGTGGGACTCACAGTCTCCTCTCCCACTTTCTAGCTTGGTGTTTTAACCACTAGACCCAACAATCGCTTTATGTTGACTTCCTCAGCATACCTGGTTAGAGACACTTGTGCCTAAGATTGTTTTTTTTATTTATTTCAATTATATGTTTGCCCATCTCACAAAAAGAACTATGGGAGGCAAATACAATTAAAAACATCAATATAAGAATAGAGAGGAAAAACAATGCAACAAAATAAAAAAAAGTGACTGAGAATAACACATCAGCAATAAATTAATAATAACAATACAAGATGGTTTTCCCTAGACCACCCAGAGCTGGTAGGAGGGGAAATCATGATGATGAAATTGAAAGCTGCTGAAAGGTCAAGAAAAGCAAAGAGACATGTACTGCTAACAAGCTCAATCAGTGCTGTTTTGGTCCATGTCTAGTCTTGAAAGCCTACTGAAATGGGTCCATTTCCTCCAGTGTTTTCTGAAGCTGCAACACAATAATCTTCTCAACAACCTGATTAGGGATCAGGTGGACAATTGAGGTTGAGGAAAAGTCAGACTTCTGCCTTCTTATATATTAGCAGGATCATCCCCTCCCTTAAAGATACATTCTTCACTACCAGAGGTCACCCATATATCCTTTCCTGGGAAACCTTTCTAACCTGCATGGATCTAACCCAGAGAGGCTGACTTCATGGCTCTGAGAACTCATGTACCATCACAACAATGAGCTTTGATGAATGTTATAGTCAGGATATTGGAAAAGGCTAAATGTTTTACCATTCTTATTGCCATGAGTTAGGCCATATCGGGGACTCCAATACATGCTCAGTTAGATTCATTCCTTGCTGACCTCCACCAGCTCTCTCAGCATGGAATGAAACAATTCACTGCAGCCAACTCACCACAGCCAACTACTGTGGGACAACGCACCACAGGACAATTCAACAAATACAAAAATTAAATTAATTTCAATGGAACCATGGCCAATAATAATAAAATAAAGTCAATCCAGAAATACAAGAGTTACAATAATTTCAACAAAAATGTTAACACCAATAATTAAAATAACTGAATGAAATTATTTATACAGCATTGAATTGTCCTGCAACGAGTTGCCCCATGGAGAGTCAGCTATGGCGAATTGTCTCTTGGCAAATTGGCCATGGCAAATTGTCCTAGACCCCTTTCAGTATCTCTTTAAGATACAGTAAGGCTTTTTCACATTTTTAGGATGAATGACAGGTCTTTATATATATATTAGGAAAGAATTTGACGAATAGTCATAGAGATAGATGTGACATCATTGTCCTATTCACGTTGTAGGAGTTTTTGCTAGTATTTGAATGGGCATATTGGTAGATTTCATTTACAAGAGTTTACAGTGAAGGCATTTAAGTATGGGATAGAGTAAGGGAACGATACATTCATTTACTCCTTTTAGTAGACATACTCCTTATTGGTTGGTTGTTTTTTTCCAGGTACGAGTATTCACCTTTTCTGTTGGGCAGCATAACTATGATGTCACTCCCCTGCAGTGGATGGCTTGTGCTAACAAAGGTAGGTTGCCTTCTCCTGTCTCTTCTTCAAAACATTAAGTTTTGCTCAGGAGCAAAATTGCCTTCTCTTACTGTAGTATATAAAGTGGGGGAATGGTACATACCCTCTGTTGGTCAAAACTTATCTTGCTATTTTCCAGAGATTGGAGTGGGGCAACTTGCCCCTTTTCACTTGGGTCACAGCTATCCTTCTTTATTTTGATGAAGGGCTGTTGATGATGGGAGCTGAATTCCTAATAAATCTGGACAACATCTGGAGGGAACAGTTGATATAAAATAGCTTTATATTGGAAGAAGGGCATATTCCATGTTGAAAGATTAAATGATTAATAATAATAATAATAATAATAATAATAATAATAATAATAATAATAATAATAATAATAATTTTATTTCTATACCGCCCTTCTCTCGAAGGAATCAGGGCGGTGTACAGCCTATTTAAAAACACAGACAAAACAACAGTATAAAATTTAAAATAATTAAATAGGTGGCTCAAATTTAAAACCCCAATAAATTTAAATACCCAATTTAAAACTATTGTGTTGATAGTCCGGCTTGGCGGAACAACAGGGTCTTCAATGCGCAGCGAAACGCCCGGAGGTCGGAGATCTTACGAATTTCCGGGGGCAGTTCATTCCATAGGGCTGGGGCTCCCACAGAGAAGGCCCTCCCCCTGGGTGTCGACAGCCGACATAACTTGGCTGATGGCACCCTGAGGAGACCCTCTCTGTGGGAACGGACTGGTCGGTGGAAGGCTATTGGTGGCAGAAGACGGTCTCGGAGGTACCCGGGTCCTATGCCATGGAGCACTTTAAAGGTGGTAACCAACACCTTGAATCGCACCCGGAAGACCACTGGGAGCCAGTGCAGCTCGCGCAGGAGGGGTGTCACATGGGCACAGCGGGACGCGCCCATAACCACCCGCGCGGCCGCATTCTGGACCAGTTGGAGCCTCCGAGTGCTCTTCAAGGGGAGCCCCATGTAGAGAGCATTGCAATAGTCCAACCGGGAGGTGACAAGGGCGTGAGTGACCGTGCGCAAGGCGTCCCAATCCAGAAAGGGCTGCAACTGGCGAATCAGGCGAACCTGATAAAAGGCCCCCCTGGCCACGGCCGTCATGTGCTCTTCTAAAGACAGCCGTGTGTCCAGGAGGACACCCAGATTGCGAGCCCTCTCTGTGGGGAGCAAGGATTCACCCCCAATAGTCAGCGATGGCACCTGCTGACTATATCGGGGCGCCGGAAGCCACAGCCACTCGGTCTTGGAGGGGTTGAGTCTGAGCCTGTTCCTCCCCATCCAGGCCCGCACGGCCTCCAGGCAGCGGGACATCACATCAAGGGCATCGTTGGGGTGGTCTGGGGTGGAGATGTACAGCTGAGTATCATCAGCGTACAGATGGCACTTCACCCCAAAACCACGGATGATCTCACCCAGCGGCTTCACATAAATGTTGAACAGGAGAGGCGAGAGGACCAACCCTTGCGGCACTCCCCATGCGAGATGCCTCGAGGTCGACCTCTGCCCCCCTGCCAACACGAACTGAGAGCGGTCGGAGAGGAAGGAAGAGAACCACCGCAGAACGGTGCCCCCTATTCCTAACCCCCTCAACCGCTGCAGCATGATACCATGGTCGATGGTATCAAAAGCCGCTGAGAGATCTAATAGGACTAGGACAGAGGAACAACCCCTGTCCCGAGCCCTCCAGAGATCATCCACCAACGCGACCAATGCCGTTTCTGTGCTGTACCCCTGCCTGAAGCCCGACTGGTACGGGTCTAGATAGATAGCTTCATCCAGGTGCCGGGGAAGTTGTCGTGCCACCACGCTCTCAACAACCTTCGCCACAAAACGAAGGTTGGAGACTGGACGATAGTTGGCTAATTCAGCCGGGTCCAGGGAAGGCTTCTTGAGGAGGGGCCTCACTACCGCCTCTTTCAAGGCGGCAGGAAAGGCACCCTCACTCAAAGAAGCACCTATAATTCCCTGGAGCCAGCCTCGTGTAACCTCCCGGGAGGCCAGTACCAACCAGGAGGGACACGGGTCCAATAAACACGTAGCAGCACTAATCTTACCCAGAACCCTGTCCACATCCTCGGGAGCCACAGGATCAAACTCTTCCCAGATAACATTCTCAAGACCTGCCCCGGTCTCCTCCCGTGGACTCATCCAATCGGAGTCCAAGCCATCCCGAATCCGAGCGACTTTATCGTGCAGGAATTGCACAAAGTCCTCAGCACGACCCTGCAAGGGATCTTCCCGCACTCCCCCCCGAAGAAGGGAGTGGGTCACCCTAAACAGGGCGGCTGGGCGGTTCTCTGCAGATGCGATAAGAGCGGAGAAATGGTTAGATTTTGCCGCTTTTATCGCCACTAGGTAGGTCTTGATATAAGACCTCACCTGTGTCCGGTTGGAGTCGGATTGGCTAGTCCTCCAAATGCTCTCTAGGCGTCTTTTCCGACGCTTCATCTCTCTCAGCTCCTCAGAGAACCAAGGAGCTAATTGAGATCGGCATTGGGTCAGAGGCCGCAAAGGCACGACACGGTCCAAAGCTCCAGCGGCCGCCCTTTCCCAGGCGGCCACCAGCTCTTCAGTCGAGTCGTGTGTTAGAGTCTCAGGAAACGGCCCAAGCTCCGTCAGGAACCTTTCAGGATCCATCAGGCGCCTGGGACGGAACCATCTAGTCGGTTCTGTCTCCCTGCGGTGGGGGCAGGCGGTAGGAAAGTCTAGTTGAAGGAGTGAATGATCTGTCCATGACAAGGGTTTAATATCTAGGTCCCCTCTACCAAGATCATTCAACCACTGACCAGAGATAAAAATCAGGTCTAGAGTGTGTCCCCCTATGTGAGTGGGGCCTTGAACTAACTGGGTCAGGTCCAAGGCTGTCATGGAAGCCATGAACTCCCGAGCCACCTCTGACGCCTCACCTGCAGATGGAAGGTTGAAATCCCCCATGACAATAAGTCTGGGGGTATCAACCGCCACCCCGGCAATGACGTCGAGTACCTCGGGCAGGGTCGCTGCCACGTGGCAGGGAGCCAGGTACGTAGTCAGCAAACCCATCTGCACCCCACGGCCCCACTTCACACAAAGGGACTCACATCCGGCTATCTGAGGAACAGTGGTCTCCCTCGGACAAAGACTCTCCCTAATGATCACCACCACTCCCCCACCCCTCCCCTGGGCCCTTGGCTGATGAAATGCACGGAAACCTGGCGGGCACATCTCTACGAGGGGGACCCCCCCCCTCTTGGCCCAACCAGGTCTCGGTAATACATGCCAATATAATGCACTAACTGCTTATCTATTTTCCAGATAATCTTACCTAGGAGAATTGTAAAATTATTTAGTTGAAAGGGATCAGAAAGATTATAGTGCCCAACTCATTTCAATATATAGGAAGATTAATTAAATTACCCATGAGAGGTGGTTCCCATGCCTCTCCTTCAAACCCTCCATTGAACCCACAACTTCCATAGGTAGACTCTTCCACAATTGTACAAATTAGGGTTTTTTTCTGATATTTATAGTATATGAAGTCTAGGTAGCTGCAACTTAAACCCATTATTTCTGATCCTATTTTCTATGTCCATGGAAAATAGTTCTTAACCAACTATATACCAGTAATTGACAAATGCATATCTTTTTCTTGGGGGGAAGGGGGGATAGGAAAGGAGATAGTTGAAAAGTAATTCCAGACAAAGGAAGTTCCACACCAAAGACAGTTTCATCTTTTGCTCCTTAAACTGGATTGGAGGGAGGGGGGGTCGGCTTTGGTGTGTTCCTTTTGAGGAAAGAAGGAATTCTAGGAGAATTCCAGGAGAGCCATAGGTGGAAGATGCTATTACCAGAATTAATAGAACTCTCACTTTGTGTGGAAAAAATGACAGGGACATGAATTACACAAATGAAGGTCTGGGTGATACAAAAACCTTATACTGTTAGAGGGTCCGTGGATATTATCTCTTGGCTCATTTATTCTCTTGCTCCTGATAACTAATGTGACCACAGACCCCTTTATAAGATCCCTAAAGCTGCTCCCCACCCACCCACTCCTCTGAAGGCTTGTCACATTCAGACAGTCTTTTAATCTCCTCACCTTCCTCTCTATCAGAAACCTTCTTGCTGTCTCATTTATCTGAAATTGCCTTGTGTGCCCTTTTGTTCCCCAGGGCTGGCTTTCTGTTCACACCGTCTGTATCTTTCAGCAGGTGGTGGAAGTCTGTGAACCTTTGGGCTGGCAGTAATCCATCTTTCCATTGTTCTGCCCTGTGGAAATACCTCTAGACACAATAGCCAAGTCCCCACTTCTCTCTTTTATCCACTCTGCTCCCTTGTCCTTTTCCATCTCAGATCAGCAGTGCACGTAGCAACCAATTCTCATTGTAATTCTAATGTTACTCTCCCTTTTAGGCTTTAAGTATTTCTTCCTCCTTCCAGCCATCATCATGCATCATTGTATGTCTGCAAGTGTTTTGATTGCCACCACATCCAAGTAGAGAAGCTTGGTAAAAAGAAACTTCTAAGAGTTTTGCTCAATTTATATTAGCTGCTGCCATTTTGTGGCCAATCCACTTTTTTTTTTTTCATATCATCAAGTAATACGGGATCAGAATCGATTGCCAAGATTTGCTTTCAACTTTTTAAAAATCAAGTTTGCCTCAACTGCTTCACTGAATTAATTAATTTGTATAGAACAAGGCTTACCAGAATTAACCTAAAAACTGATGTAAATACAATTCCAGGTTATTTGAAGGTGAGAGTGAAAATTTATTCAATAGTCCTTTTGTTGCTGTGCTCCAGGATGTCATTGAAATCTCAGAAAACTAATAAGGTTACCCAACTGAAATAAAATCTTTGAAGCATCTTTTCACTGATTACTAATACCGTATTAAACCAGGCTTCTTCAACCCAGGAATCTCCAGATGGACTGGGACAGTGACTCTCAGAATCTCCAGCCATTGTGCTATACTAAACACACTCATTTGTCCCCAATAGACATTAGTTGCATTAGATTATCGGACATTAATACAATTGAGCAAGTCCAAAGATATTTCATGAGAAAAATACTCCACTCCTCTGCTCGCAATAGAATACCTTATGCCACCAGGCTTGAAATTTTGGGCCTGGACAACCTAGAACTATGCCATCTTCGGTCTGACCTAAGCGTAGTACACAAAATTGTCTGCTCCAACGTCCTATCTGTCAATGACTACTTCAGCTTCAACCACAATAATACATGGGCAAACAATAGATAAAACTCAAAGTAAACCGCTCCAAACTCGATTGCAGAAAATACGACTTCAGCAACAGAGTGGTCAACGCCTGGAATGCACTACCTGACTCTGTTGTTACATCCTCAAACCCCCAAAACTTTAACCTTAAACTGTCTACCGTGGACCTCACCCCATTCCTAAGAGGTCTGTAAGGGAGCGTGCATAAGCACACTAGCGTGCCTACCATCCCTGTCCTACTGTCCCCATTTATTCATACTCATTTCTTGGGTTTATTCTTATACCGGTTTATACTTATATGTTTATATGTTTAAACTTATACATGTTTTCTCATACTTGCTTGACTAAATAAATAAATAAGTTATAAGGTATCTTGGAAGATACAGATGAAAACCTACTGCATTTTATAAAGCATTTCAGAAATTAAATCACTGTGATTTAAATTGGACTCAAGTACATCAGATGTGTGCAACTGACGTGAAGATTTTTACTGAACAGGAACCTACAAATCATGCGTTTTGAGCAGAGAATTTGAGAATAAAGTTCCTTAATCTTCATTCTATCAACACTTTTTATTTTATTTTATTTATTAAATTTGTTTGCCACTCATCTTTCAAGGTCCCCCCACCCCTGATATTTACTTACTGTTTATTCATGTAAGTACCTGATGCTCATTCACTGTCTCTCTTTAAGAATATTAATAAGAACCTCACGTACTGTAACATCTAGCTTCCCCCTCCCCCCCAAGAGCTTTGACAATTATTTAAGCCCCATGGATTTTTTGTTTGTTTGTTTGACTTCCTTATTTTAATGACGTGTAGATATATGAATCCCTTCAGCCTCCTTTTTTCATATTCTCTTTAAAAACCCACCTGTTTCTGACTGAAGGTTCTGTGCGGTGCTTTGTTCTGGCAGCCTTTGTTCTGAAGGGCATGTGAAGCAGGAGGAGACTCTTTGTTTCTTGAGAGTTTGTAATCTCCTGCTGCTGATCCCCCAGGTCTGGGTTTTTGACATCAAAGTTATTTGGACAGCAACAATGACATCATACTTAGGAAAAGCTCCATTGTAAACAGCAGGAACTTCTGAAGGAAAGAGAGAAAGATGTAGGTAGTTAGAATAAGAGGAGTATCCTATTGTTACTGATAGCAAGCTACCACCAGAACTTTCTCAAGAATAAAAAGAGCCGACTCATTTCAAAATGCCATGAAGGTAAAGCTCCTGGCTCTATTGTTTGCACAGGAGAAGCTGCATGAAGTGCAAGATGATTGAGTGGGCAAGAAAGAGCAAGGGACAGAAATCTTGAAAAAGAAAAGTTTTCTGTAAAATATATGTTCCATTATTATATTAGTTAGATGGCAGATTTGGAGAGCATCAGGTTGGAGAAAGCTGTCATAATACTTCCGGCTTTTAATCACAGGAGTAAAAAAAACTGTAACAAAAGGGGAACATGCAGATTAAACAAGGATAGACTGTTATGACTTATATAAATCTTTGCGACTAGAGATGGTTTGTAAAAAGAGCACCAAGATCTCAGGAGAAACCACACTTACCTTGACAGTCACTGTCCCCCTAAGCACTGCAACATTTCTCTGGAATTGCATGCAGTCCCATGGCCAGATTCAAGCCACTCTAGAAACGTTTAGAAACTGTAATCAGGTAGAATAGAGAATAGAGAACTGTTGAGGCCTGGGGGTGGGGGGGGTGTCAAACTCTAAAAGGCTCCTAATCTTTAAAATACCACATCTCCAGCTGAGGCAGCTCCAAGCCTTTCATATGGGATTGCTGTTGATTTGTATACCATTCCCACCCTGCTTCCTGATTTAGGAAGAATGATGCTATGGATTTTCAGAACAATTTGGGATATTTTTGCATTGCTTGGGGTTTAGGAGTGGGAATGGAAACAATTTGCCACTCAGAGACCATCTGCATTCATTGCCACCATTATTTTTTTTTTTAAAGAAAAGTACCACCACAAATTTGTAACTGGGTGCTAAATCTGAGGTTTCACCCCAGCCCATACCTTAATTCCACAGGTGACATGCGCAGCCATATCTGTGGACACACAAGCGTTGCCCTAGCTCAGCTTCAACGCGCATGTGCACACCAGCCAGCTGATTTTCGGGCCTTCCAGCCCCACCGGATGTTGGGAAACAGGCTGTTTCTGGCCTCCAGAGGGCCTCTGGGGGGGTGGGGAAGGCCGTTTTCACCCTCCCATGCTCCTAGAAAGCCTCTGGAGCCTGGGGATGGTGAAAAACGGGCCTACCAGGCCCACTGTGCCATTGCATGCCAAAAGCGAGGGGAATGCAGGGGGGTTGCACACGCATGCATGGGTGCATTGAATTATGGGTGTGGGCATGCACATGCGCGCTCCCCCCGCTTTTGGCACGCGATGGCAAAAAGGTTAGCCATCCCTGCCTTAATCCCTCACTCTATCTAGCAATTGAGGCTGGCATGGTTAGTACTCTCCCGATCAACCTTTTCCACATGATTTCATTCTTCTATTTCTCCATGTTACCTTGATTACAAGATTATTCAGTGCTGAATGCATGATTTATACCCCATTAATATTCAGTCATATAACAATCTGGAGAATTTTGGGAGGCAATTCAGGTTCAATATAATATGACATTATCATCTAACCACTTCTAAGTTTGAACAATCACCACTCCCACTTAACTGCTATTTATTGTAACTGTTGTATTGTTTGTTATAATACAATTGTTAGTTAATAAGGTATTTGTAATTTGTCCCATGTTCTACCTGCATCCATATAAACAAACTGTCTTCCCCTCCCTCTTTCCACCTTAACCCAATTTAAATCCTACACTAGTTTATACAATCTGATGAAGAAAGCTGAAATGCAAAAACAGCTTATGTCTTCCAGTAACATTTGTTAGTTGGAAATGGGCTGCAGGATTCCTGATTTTTCCCACCAAGCTCTCCTCCTACAATGTCTAGGCGCCTTTGTAGTTTCTTTTCTGCTGAAATTTAGATTCAAAACTCTTAAGAACAGGGATACATTTTTCTTGTGCTTATGGATGGATGAAAAACGAAGAATTTAAAGTATCAGACTTGTTCTGCATCTGAGAAGAATGTACTTGATCACTGAAAATATGTTTATTCAAGCAACTAAAACTGAAATAGAAATGTTTAAAAATGGGCTTCCACCTGCCTTAGCTTAGATTTGGAAGTGAATCTTATGGCAGAAGATATGGGAATTCAGCTTCGATATCTCTTTCCCTGTGTGTTTTTCTGTGTACCCCCTATGTGTGCACATGAAGACTATGTAAATTCATGTTCAGGTTTTACAGGCTTTTGGAGATCAATATTAAACAGTATTGATTGGGGGAGAGTTGCAGATGATTCACCCCACATACTAGCAAATCTTCATCAGCAGGAGAGATGGATGCTATGCAGTATTTGTAGCCTGTAGGATTTGAACTTGGGGAAGTTGGACATTGGAAGTTTACTGGAGGTATTAATTAGTTGATTGCTGGAATGGAGTTGCTTCTATTTTGATGGGTCCACTCTATCTGCTTGCTCTGGGTGGCCTGGATTAGGCATCTGCCTGGGTGGTCCATCACATCCAATGAATGTTGCCACCCAGTCAGGTGTCTGAAAGAAGCCAGTGACTGCTGGCAATTGGTGGTGAGGCAGAAGAGGAGAAGATGCTCTTATACATCACCTGTCAAGTTAAAGATGTAGGAGATGGTGCCAAACCAGGTCAGCTGAGTTGAATCCAGCCAAACTAATGGCTCAAGGCCCTCCTTAAACATGATGATTGTATTGGTTTATCTTAATAGAACTTCTGGATCTTGGATAGGAAGCTGTTTGGGAATGGTGCAATCAAAATTTAGTGAACTTGAGCTTAGTTAACTCATTGTAGCCTCCATCAAGTGTGCCTAATAATGGATTAAAAAGAGGATTTTGCCCTAAAAACCAGTTCAAAAGATGATGCTAAAAAAATTCTAACATTAATTTTGTGTGTGTGTTTTTTTTAAGGTTATTATTTTGAAATTCCTTCCATTGGCGCTATCCGAATCAACACTCAGGTAAGAAAAAACAGAATGTGAACTCAGTCCAAAATATTTCATCTGTGATGAGGATTAGGAGGCAATACTGTAGAGCTAGAATTTGGGGTTTCTGTTTTTATCACAACTGCATGGAAGGCAGCACTGAGGCTTGCATTGAAAATCAGGAGAAATTGCCACCCACTTTTTTTTCTTCAGTAGAAGTCTGTTGAATACAAATTCTGAATTCAGTCCTATATATCTGAGAATGTAAAAGAGAGATCCATTTGTAAGTCACCTCACTTACTAGAGTAATTCTAGGTACATTTGTTCGTTTGTTAGCAGTCTAAATCAATTCACTACAAAATGAAGGTATCTGTCTGTCTGTCTATCTATCTATCTATTAAATTTATGTAACTATATAAATTCATATCATATCATTAAAGGTGCCTCTGGGTGGCTCATAACTAAACAGAAAACCATGTATCACAATGCCTATGGAGATTCTCAGTCATCTAGATCATGGTCATCTCAATGTACTTTTTCAAAAGGCAACTGGTCTGTGTCTTTTCCTTGAGGAAGAAGACGTTTTGCTTCTCATCCAAGAAGTTTCTGACAACTGAAGAAGCTTCTTGGAAGTGAAACGTCTTCTTCCTCAAGGAAAAGACATAATTCAGTTGCCTTTTGAAAAAGCACATTTGCGATGTGTATCACAATGATACTATAAAAGATAAAATGGCGGTGCCACTTTGGGGAGGATAGGGTACCTCTGTCAACTCTGGAACTGGGTCATAAGTACCATTTGGGGGGGGGTGTCCATCATAACTGCAAATTATCTTTAAATGAGGACTACCTGTAGCCCAGTAAGAACTTACTGTAATTTATATAAACCTGCATACTGTAGTAGTTAAATAAGTCCATTGTTTTTCATAGTCCTTGAGGGAACTACTGTTGATTACAAACCCTAACTGAAGAACTGCATAGAGAAAGTGATAGAAGGCATTGTTCAGAATTTAGTTTTTGAGAAAATGTTTCTAATGTTCTCATTTCAAAAGAATTCAGGGTTTCATTTAAGTTCAGTCCTGAATCTGGCAACCATGCTGTACTGAAATATGAATTCCTGACAGGCTATAACACAGGAAAGGATCAGCCCCATCACAACATGAATTGACTTTGAATGAATAAGGTGATACTAATAAACTCAGTCAGTTTCAGCCTTTCTGAAACATTTTTGTCTCCTGACAGAAGAATTTGAAGTTCCAGCAAATGTCTCCAGTCTTCCAATCAGAGCTGTTTTATCTGGCAATATCATGAATTGGCTTGTTCTGTGTGCAAAGCACCATTATTTTAAATAAAGCCATAGCCATTTCTTTAAGAGGAATATCTTCCATACATCCTGTATTTCCATATTACTACTACACAGTAGAGATCTGTTCTACTGCAATAGATTCATGTAATGTGCATGTAACTTTGCAAATTGTCTTAATTACTTCTTCGGTACTCCTGTTCTGCCATTTTCTTGGCTCACAAGAATGTGTTAGTTCGCCTCTTGCAACAGCCTCACATTCTCCCTAATTTGATCATCTTCATACAAAGCTCCACTAATATCCAAACCAGCAGAGAGTCTTGCTCATGAAGGAAGTGCTTGTGTGCAGGGACTTATATTTATGTGACTAATTATTAAAACTTTGTGCCTGAATCAGCATGCTGAGGAACAAGCCAAATTGCCAGATCTGTCAAGCTATTAAAGCCGACAGGCAGCATGTGAGAGAAAGAGCATGGCATGAGTTATTAGTGCCCTGGAAATGGGGTGACGAGGCAGAGCTAATAGCTTTCCATTCAAATGATGCCTGAATCTTCAAGCATAAAGGCACAGGGAAAATGGGGGAAGTAGAGGAAAGTGAGGCAGAGGGCTTTGTGCATCTGTACACGTGTATAAATTCTGTGGGAAAACTTATCTGGGTCATTCTTGCAACACAGAAACAATCTGTAGTCTTTGTCTGAACTTCTTCTAGGAGCCCATTTTTGGAATAATTGTTCCCCCAGGCCTCCTGATTTTCAAAACCCAGGAAGAAAATACACAAACTTGATGTTATTTAGATGGATAACCCAACTGTTTAGCTTCAGTAGCACTTTGAAAAACGATTTCTTTTAACGCTTAAAACTAATGAGCATTTCTGCCCTTGTGATAGCCCCTGTCTGCTTTTTTCCAGCTGTTACATATGCCAACTGATGCATGCAGCATTTCAATAAAAGTCAGTGAAAAGGATAGGTAGAAGAATTAATGTTAAGCCAAGTTCATATATGCTAAAAAGAGTGGAAAACCACCCTTCCCTCCTATCCCATTTGGGGGGAGTGGGGATGAACCTGATGTATTAGTGAACTGAAGGCATGATACTGAGTCAGAATTGCTTTGTACAAACCAAGGCTTAGAATACTTCCAGGAGGTTTCAATTATAAGAACAGGATATAATCATGCTATGTGGTAATAGCAAATTCAGTCTCCCAGTGTGGATCCATATGGTGCCATCCATACATAAGAGGGAGATTATTGACAAAATAAAAAATAAATAGAAAACCTCCTGAGGTTTGCAAAGCAATAAACCAAAAATTAAATTAAAATAAAATAAACAATAAAATAAAATAATAAAATAAAATAATGTCAAATCAAATCAAATCAAATCTTCCCATTAGAGTTCAAGGCAAGAATGCTGGCTGGATTGTTGGTGGAGAATATGAGGCAGAAATGGGATGCAAAGGAACACCAAAAAAAAATTCCTGGCTGGCTGATTTATAACAAACAATTCTGCAATGTTGTAATACTGTAATGTGATACTTAAAGAATCAGTCCAGTTCAATTGTTAGAGCAGAGGTGGGGAACTGTGGTCCTTTTATGACGTGTGGATTTCAACTCCCAAACCAGTAATTACAGGACCTTAAACCCAACCAGAATGATTTCAGGCAGTGCTATTTTTCTACCTCCACCTAATTAGATCTCAACGATCCATACCAAATCTGTACAGTTTATCATCACTAGATTATAAAGACCTGTATTGTAGGTGGACATGGTATTTTCCAGGAGGAGCTAGACACCAAAACTCCCAACAATTTAATCACTTGGGCTCACAGCAGGGGTGGGCTGCTGGAGGTTTACAGGGGTTCGGGAGAACCTCTAGCTAAGATTCTGTGCCGTTCAGAGAACCCCCAAATCCTACTCCTGGCTGGCCCCACCCACCCCGTCCTGCCCCTCCCAGGAGTCCCCACATGGCCCATTTTAGATGCAGGTAAGTGCAAGGTGCACGCAGAAGGTCGGGGACAGTGAAAAATGGGCCTACCAGAAGTTCAGGAAAGCAGAAAACGGGCTCATTTCTGGCCTCCATAGGGCCTTCGGAGCCTGGGGAGGCCATTTTCACCCACCCGAAGGCTCGAGAAAAGCCTCCGGAGCCCAGGGAGGGCAAAAACACTCCCCCACCATGATGCAGGAGGCCAACTAGGCCACGCCCACCATGGCCATGCCCACCCAGGAACTGGGCAGAGAAACCCTTGCTAAAATTTTTGAAGCCCAACAAGGGCTCACAGTAGATGAGATTTGCATCCTATATTGTGGAAAATGCTCCACATTTTGGAACTTACAAACATCCACTGAGAACCATTGTATTTCTGTTTTGTGTGTGTGTGTGGAAATTATTTTTATAGTTTCTTCCCTTATTACAATTTGATCTTATTTTGATTTTTGAGTTATTGATTCTAACTCTTTTTCATAATTGCACTATTATGTTAGGGTTAGTTAGGGTTATTATACCCTAACTCTAACTTCAATGTGACATTTAAAAATATTTTTGCATTGAATTTCCATTGATTAGTGCAGTATTTTGAATTCTGCATCACATACATAATATTTAAAAACAAATGTCATGAAAAATGTAACAACTGTAGAGTTAATATTGCTTAATTGAAGCATATACATTACGTCTTCTAGGAACTTCATGTGCTCCAAGCCCTGTCAGCCTAGGACAGAGATGGTGAACCTATGGCACACATGCCAGAGGTGGCACACAGCGCCCTCTCTGTGGGCACGCAAGCCCTTACCCCAGCTCCGCTCTGCCACGCATGTGTGCACGACTCCCGCCAGTCAGCTGGTCTTCGGGTCTCTGACATGCATGCGTGGGAGTGGGGCTTATGCGGGGGCATGCATGGAAGCAGGGGCATGCATGGATCGCACATACATTGCATTTTGGAGGTTCAGGTGCACGTGCAATTGTGTACATGCACACACGCTTTGGGCACTTGGTCCAGAAAAGGTTAGCCATCACTGGCCTAGGAAGTCAAGATACATTGCCTATTGCAATAGCCCTAACTGAATCTGTAGATGCCTACTTCAAAGGAGCAGATCTGGGAGTTGAAGTCAACAAGTCATAAAAGGGCCATAGTTCCCCACCCTTGGATTAGAGGTTGCACAGATAGGGGTTCAAGATCTGAAAGAGACAGACCAAGACCATTTCCATTTTTTTCCCTCTTATTTCCATTTTTCCCCATTTTTTTTCTCTTATTTTCATTTTTTTTTCTTATTTCATTCAAGACAAAGACAGAAATAAGCAAGGTGGATATAAACCAAGCTGCCTCAGAATACTGACATAATTTTACTTTTTACCAGTTTCATAATTGCTATTTTTTGCATTCTTTAGCCATTTATTTCCTACCAACTTGTAGCCTGACACAATAAGGTGTTGTTGTTGTTTTTGTTCTTAGACTTGCATTTGTTCTCAAAAGCATTCTAACTAAATAAGTCTTAACACTATATAATGTGAGCCTAAAATATGTTGCTTCCTAACAATACGTTCCCCAATTCCCAGGTCCTAATTCCTTGTACTACTCCTGTTCGTCACTCTAAGTCTAAGGAAAGGGCTTAGTTAATTAACTGACATTTTACTATCTGCTCTCAGGTGGAAGAGATGACAGACGGTTATTTCTCTGGCAGGTATATCTATGATATTCTTATTTTTGGTGACTTTCAATGCCAGTCAAACTTTGGGCTCATTTGGCCATGTCTTCTCACCCGTGTTTTTCCTTTCACCACTCTTCTTCCCAAAGTTGCTGAGAATACTTCAGTGACTATTCCTCAAATCTTATTCAGTGCCTATAAATCCCAATTAATGTCAACTGCTCAGCCCTATTTTAGATTTACTAGCCAACCTTACTGTGGATAGAAAACAATAGTATATACTCTAACCTCAACAGCTATTAAAGTTGTTTAGTCCATTTTAACTACCAGCCACTTCCTTCACTGTTTAGCTTCTTCTCCCCAGAATTCTCTCAGACCTTGATATATTCTTCTGGAAAAGACTGATGTCAAGTCCATATGAACTCCCTCCTCTTGTGAACAGTTTGTCCTATAAGAAGCTAAACCATCTTATTCCTAGCTCCTTATCAGCAAAATCCAAAGCTTAAAAAAGAATTTGTGGAGTAATCGCTATCCTTCCAACCCCTACTTCACACACAGTTGTGGATCTGTGGTCAGCACCAAAGAAAAGTTGAATGCTGGCTTGTCATAGTTATATTGAAAGGTATGTATCCCTGGTTAGTTCAGAATCTCACAGGATAACCACAGCACACTGTCTTACCTGTGCTAATTCTAATGAATAATAAAAGCTAATCTCCTGTTAAGAAATATGGAATACAGACTGAAGAAATACAGCAGTACGATGAAGAACCAAAAACTGCAATCCTATGATCTCTGCAATGGATGGCTAGAAACTAGAGAATAGCTGAGATCTTCTTCCTCCATAAGTCTGCCTTTGAAGGAAGAAATCTAACTTTAGATTGCCATTCTGGTTTCTGCAGAAACATCCAAGACCTGTGCCTGTCTGATATTGAAGCCTTGCTGCGTATTAGCAAATGCAAAGAAAATTCATAGTATTGTGGGCAGTTTATCAGAAACTGTTTAACTCCACAAAAAGCACATCTCTCATGTTCCCAGACACAGTTGTGAACAAGCAGGATCATGCTTGATAATTCCCCCTCAAAGCAAACATTTCAAGCCCAGCCTTAGTTGTGTGGAATAAAGTGTGACACTAGATTGTTCCTTTTAGCACAGAGTGAAAAGAAGTATGTGATTGGGGGATGATAGGCAAGCAGCTGCTGTGCAGATGGTGCTGCTGTTAGGTTTGGGGGGGGAGATTAAATTGGCTGTCACTGGGGTGCTTTCCAAAATCCAGATCTCCTGAAGTGGCTAGAATATAAACAAGAGGTTGTCAAAAAGCTTCCAAAAGGTTCCAAAAAATTTTGAGATGAGGATTCTGACTCCACAAGAGGACTAAAGCTATGCTTTATTGAGATAAGCTATATTAACAGAATCTTGCAATCTGATTTTTTCCCTCCCCTCCCTCTTATACTCTAGGGCAGTGATGACTAACCTTTTTGCCGTTACGTGCCAAAAGCAGGGGGAGGCTGGGGGGGGTCACGCACGTGCTCACACCCATAATTCAATGTGCCTTGTCACCCGCGCATGAGCGTGCGACCCCCTGCGCTCCCCCTGCTTTTGGCACATGATGGCATGGTGGGCTCAGGCGGCCCGTTTTTTGCCCTCCCCAGGCTCCAGAGGCTTTCTAGGAGCCTGGGGAGGGCGAAAACGGCCTTCCCCACCCCCTTGGAGGCCCTTTGGAGGCTGGAAACAGTCCATTTCCTGACTTCCGGTGGGCCCGGAAGGCCCGAAAATCAGTTGGCTGGCGTGCGCATGCATGCTGGAGCTGAGCTAGGGCAACGCTCGTGTGCCCACAGATATGGCTCCAGGCTCGCCATCACAGCTCTAGGGAGTCAGGGAGGAGCCATCCTGTCTCCTTTCCCAGGGCTCAGGGTATGCTTCTGCCCCTTTTGTTTTCATAGTGGCTTCTACATATTTTCTCCAGGCCTTCTCCATGGCTCTCTACATTTCCTAGACAATCAGTATCTTCTCAAAGGACTTCATTCTTTCCCTGTTTCTGGATTGTATTTGACATCTTCCAGAATGCTAAGCCATAGATTAAATGGAAATCATCAGAAACATTCGGCCACCCATACTGAACAAGGCTTACCATATTTTGACTGACCAAGCCCACAAAAATCAATATTGTCCGATTCTAACCACTGCTTTTCTAGGTCGAGTCTGGCATTCCTTGTTGGAATATCTTCTGATTAGAAGCAAAATGCATTTCTGTGTAGCTCAGCAGGATCCTGTACAGTTTTACAGCAAAGTATTTAGCATGTCCACTCCCCCTTAGGGAACTATAAAGGTTAATAGCTCATTACTGAATATTTATTTCTGGTGACGCGAGTCCAGATTTTGACAGGAGCTTCCCCTCTGGGTTGCCAATTCATACTTCTCTGCATGTGGAGAAGACAATATTCAATGGTGTAAGTATGCCATCTGGTGGACGTTGCCCAACATTATAGCCCATTATCTCAGAAAAAAATCCCTAATGTCACCTTGAGAATCTTGTCATTTGCCCAGGGACTGGGAAGAGAGGTGCCAATTAAGCAAAGGGATAATGAAGTGAGAAGAAGGATTGCTTAATTCTTTCTCCTTCTCTTGATGCTCTGGCTTTGTTCCTTCATGGACAGAAAAGATAGTGGAAACGGATTCTAAAACTCCCCTCCTCCCCCCCACCTTCTTAGTTTAAATTCATTGTTCTAGAACAATCTTTCCAAATGTGCTCTGGTTATCTTAGGGATTTTTTTTTTATTACCTTGCATTAAACTATGGTATAGGCATGCCTGCCAATATCTTTTCTCTGTTGGGCCTCCATGGCCCTTTACTGAAAAAGATTGCCTAGCCCAGAATTCAATCATCCTTCAGAGGTGGGCTATCTAGTCTCTTAACCTCTAAAGATAATGAACCTGCCTATGCTATTTGTCTATTTATGTAGACCAGGAGAGATGCTCTGATGTAGTCTCTTTTTGACAAAGCCATGCTGACTATTAGCAACTACGAGGTTCTTATAAATGCCTTGCTTTATTATTTGCTCTAATATCTTTCCCGTTATTGATGTTAGGTTCACTGGGCAATATATACTGGGCTCCTCTACCTGATTTTCTGAAAGAGAAGGATCACATTTGCTTTTCTATCCTCTGGCACATCCCCAGGATTCCTTTAGAAAATGGACACCGTTCCTGGCAGATCTTCAGTCCACTTCTTCAGTATTCTAGGGCATATTTCATCAGGGACCTGGGGCCAAGAGAGAAGATCCTCTACTATATTCATACTGACCGGTTGTGTTTGTTCCTTTACTGTGCCTCTCAAATTACTATTTCCTTTCAGTAGAAAGACAAGACAGGAATTAAATTTATTTTTTCTCTTGGACATCAGTGTAGACTTCTCCCTTTAGACCAGGGATGGGCAACTATGGTCCCTTATGGCTGACTCAGGAATTCTAGGAGTTGAAATCCACATGTCATAAAGGGGGCATAGTTGCCCACCCTATTTTAGACTAAGCAGTAACTCCCCTAGCGTCTTTTGTTTTCCTCTTGCTCAGTGGCATATTTGAAGATTTTTTTTCCTGGATATTTTTGCCTTTCTTGCTAAGCTTAACTTGTTTTCTCCCTTTGCCTTCTGACTTCATGCCTGTATTCATGAGTGGAGGCTTTGTAAATTTTCTTAATTGTCCTCTCTTCCTTCCATTTTTAATACACATCCTTCTTCAGCCTCAGACCCTTCAGAACCTGGCTATTAAACCACATTGGATTAGGTTTAGACAACGGTTAGCTTTCTTCCTCAGTATATAGCTTGAGGCTATGTCGTCCTTAATTTTCTTTTCAAGAAGTCCCAGCTGCCTGCAACACCTTTGCCTTTAAGGTTTTCTTGTCATGACACTTTCTGTATTATTTCTATTCATTGGTTGTAATCTGCCTTTCTAAAGTTTATAATTTCTGCTTAACTGTTTTTTATTTTACCTTTTTTGTTGTTAAAATCAAGAATTCTAACACTTGTATTCCAAGTTTCCATGCATTAATATCTTAAAATCAACTCCTTCTTTTTCCGCAGACCAAATCTATTGTAGCAAATCTCCTTATCTCAATCTGAAAGAGAAAATGATCAGCATTGTTCTAGAATTTATCTGACCTCTCTGTTTGGCAGTTAGACTTTTGAAGATGTTTGGGTAATTGAAATTACCTGTTATAATTATTTCATGGTTTCAAGACTTTAGTTACCAGTTTTAATAAACATCATCTATCTCTTCTGACTGACTGGTAATCGGCAGGGCAGTATTTCTCAACCTTGACAAATTTAGATTTGTGGACTTCAACTCCCATAATTCCCCAGCCAGCAAGTTGAAGTCCATGCATCTTAAAATTGCCAAGGTTGAGAAACATTACTTTAGGGGGATCATTTGCATATGACATGCCATGAATGAGATACACTGGCATTGCAATAATGTTTTTTTCCCTTATTCCAGTATGATCCAACAGTGGCCTCAAATCTATTTGAGTCAAATCTATTTATCACCTATTAGTTTTAAGTAAGTCAATTTATTGCAGTGACTTGAACCCGAAACAATAGAGCAGGATAAAGTTTGGGAAGATGCAGCAAATGTTATATTGACACTGCTAACTCCTGATTCAAGATTGGGCGGAGCAGTAAGGAAACTCTCCCACTTCTCCTAACCCAAGCAAAATGAACTCTATAACTGTAGCGGTGGACATGTGGCCCTGATTCTAACTACATGCAATCTGCACTGAAAAACAAGTGTTTGTTATACATTTTTGTCATCCTGCCAACTCTACTCATGTTGTTGCTCTACCTTCACTTACATATAGGTCAAATTGTGTATTCTGATCCATTTCTAATTTGTTTCAGAACTAATGCAGCCTTAACATAGAAAAAAAAAGTGCTAAGAAAGATACATGCCTATAACATGTAGCTTAGTCCTCACTTTTTTTAAAAAAAATGAGTGTTCTTTTTCTGCAAGTCTAATCTGAATACACTCCTACCTCCATACAAGAAACCAGAATCTTAATAACATTCTGATTGAATGGCTTCCCACACTGGTGCTATTTCTTTCTGTTTTCTTTATTTGCATGTTTAAAACATTATTTAATAAAATGGATGCCTGAAGCAATCCTAAAATATTTTGTCTATGTTGCCTCTGCAGAATCTATATTTTGATTTTCAGCTGGTAATCTTTTTCCTTCTTATAATTTATGTGTATTTCATCAGATGCTATGGCAGTTTGAATGAATATTGTCTGATATCCAAAAACTAGAAAGAATTTTTTTTAAAATTATCATTATTAAAGACATATCACAAATACCTGTTAGACCCAGCCAGCTGCTGCCTTATTGGATTAGTAGTGTGTGCCTTACAATACATTCCAAAAAGCTAGTGCTTT
The DNA here is from genome assembly GCA_022577455.1 of Arizona elegans. NCBI lineage: Eukaryota > Metazoa > Chordata > Lepidosauria > Squamata > Colubridae > Arizona > Arizona elegans. The sequence continues at coordinate 101,073,933 of JAKOOJ010000003.1, read as the reverse complement.
TATTTTGAATTACATCTTTAAACCAGTGGTGAAATGCTACTGGATGGCACCGGTTCGGACAAACCGGTAGTTATCAAAACTACTTGTTCGGGCAAACCAGTAGTAAAAAAAAAGCTATTGGCTCGTCCAAACTGGTATTTCCGACGATCAGCTGTGCCGCATGATTTAAAATTGCTAGAAAGCAGGAAATGCTGCTTTCTAGTGAATCTAAATTGCGCGGCACAGCTGTTCTCCCCACCCCCCGCTGTTCCCAAGCCTCCTTTTTTTGTGCGAAGTGCGCGTTTGGCATGCGGATGTGCAGTGCGCGTTTGGTGCGCAGCACACATTTGATGCATAGCACGCATGTGGTACACACTGCACATGCATGGGCAGCGAACTAGTGGCAAACTGGGGAAGATTTCACCACTGCTTTAAAACCAACTTTAATATCGGAGAACGATGGGATATGTAATCTAGAATACAGTATCTGGCAGGTTGGGGAATTGGGCATCAATTACATGTGATCTTCAGAGAATGGTGCTTGAGTCGTATCCTCCTGGGAGAGAGTGAGTTTTCTCAATGGATAAATCATTTCCTCTGCTTCCAATCCCAAGAGGGCTAAAAAAAAGGGGGGGGGGGGTGAAATCAGCTTTTGACTTTCAAATATATTCCAGATTATATATCTTTTTCCTTTGTTTTAGGGAATGAAAGGTGAATTGCTTAAAACTGAAATCCCACTCTTGATTCTTTAGTCCTCCATTTGAGTCTGGGAACTGGGGTGATAAAAATACATGTGGAAATTAGCAAAGAGCTGCAGGAGGGGGGAAAGAAAATGGCACTGCATCTTTTGCTCATTTCATTTTCTTTTTGCCCTATTTACTTCCTTATGAATTGCTTTTTGATGGTGTTATTAGAGCAAGGCAAATCCCCTTTCTTGAATATAGAAGATTGAATGCCTTCTTAGAATAAGAGGAAGGAAGGAAGGAAGGAAGGAAGGAAGGAAGGAAGGAAGGAAGGAAGGAAGGCTCAAAGACTATGCTAAGGAAATGCAAAATCAATTAGTTCAACCCTGCATCTTCTCCACTGTCACCTCCACTATTCTCTTCCATTTCTGAATCATCTGCTAGAAAGGAGTTTAGAGATATATTTTGTGTCTTTGGCATGGTCTTCTAAAGGGCATACTTTCTCTTGAGCCAAGCTTTCTCTCCACTCCTAAACTTAGTTGCTTTGGAGAAAGACATTTCATCTCCCCATGCTTCACACGGCACATGAAGAAAGGAGATTGGAGCATATCCTTGTTTCATCAGAATTGTGAGACATAAGTCATACATACTGCTCAAGCAAGACAGTTCTGTCATCTCCTGTTGTCTCAAGACCAATTTCACCTCTATAGCAATACTTATTAATTATTTGATGTATCAATCTAGTATCTCTGCTGTATATACTATAGAGTACAAGATACTATATAGAAAATAGAACTACATACTGTCAACTCGCAAAGCATCCCTGTCCTGTTCTCGAGTTGCCATAGGCAAGGGGGATGGAAAACTAACAAAGCAGCATGGCAGCCAAAGACAGAAGCACATTGCAGACATACCTCTCTCAAGGCTGTCTCCCAGGATTACCCACAGCAGCTGGAGGAGAGTGATCTCTACCGCCTGTTTAATTGCTCTGTTGGTGAATGTGATTGATGACACACCCTGGGGGGGAGGGGGGGAAACAGAGTCATAATTGGGGCGTAAATTTCGTGGAGTCAGAGTTGGATTCACTTGGAATGTACCAACATGAAGCTCCTAAGAAATAACTGGATTTCTTTTGAAGCTTGGCTTGAGGCTCATGATTTAATTAGGACATCTGTCGGAACATACTTTCAATTTTATATTATACTAGAAATCTAATATCAATCAACATCTAGGTCACTCTCTTCAATCTAGATCTTAGTTTTTGTTTTACACTTTTAGTATGACATGCGAGATATTCAGCTCTACTAACTGCTTATTGAAAAGCATAACCTAGCAGATATGTGGAGATGCTAGTTATGCACACTTATTTAGATCATGAGATGGTTTGGAAGGACATAATTTATGTAACATTTTTTTCCTACATTTTGTGAGTTTCAGATGCATTGTAGCTTGACTTTTCATCTGTTGTTTGAATATTCTTCCCTTTAGAAGTTAGTTCAGCAGTCAACAAGTCTTTTTTAAATCTAAGATTGATTTATAGGTGCATATATATATCATGTGATATCTCATCGACTTGTTGCCAGATGACCCCGCTGTTGAATATTTTGATGGCTTGGCTAAACATAAATATGAAAAATGATGCTAGCAGATAACACTTGTGTTCTGTTTGCCATTTGACTTTTATGGCTGCTTCATATATGCAAGTCATTATTTAATACTGCAGTTTTCAAATGATAAGCAGGGCAAGTGAACTATCTCACTTTTGCCATAGATTAGTATCTCAGGTTCTTGATTCCCTGTAGGCAGCACATGAAAATATGCCATATGAATTAAGGAAATAATTGTTCTGTTTTTATCTTGACGGATATAGTGCAATAATCTGTATGTTTGGGTGATGCCTGTCAGTGCTGATATGGAGTCAGCTATAGGTGGCTGCATGGTATCAGTTGTAAGCAACCCCATAATTGCTTATGCAAGTACATGTCTATAATCATTAGTGAAGACCTCAACAGTACATATTACATATAATATTTAAATGGATTTAAATTTATGATTGTATAAGTGACTTGTTTTCCATATTAAAATATTTTAACAAACACCAAGATATGCTTTCCTCTATGAAGCCAATTCCCATACTAGATTGATATAAATAGATACGCCAATACAACTATTTGTAGTTTTCATTGATTTCAGCCACAGATCTGTGCAGACTTTCCAGTCTCTTTTAAATCAACAAATAAATGCATATTTCTTTCAGTTAAGCTGCAAATTGCTGACAGCACCACACACGTTACACTGTCACCACCTTCAAGTCTTTCCTAGCTATCTGTGCATTGCTCCATTTAAAGAGCTGAACACTTTTAGGAAGGAAAAAGGAAAGAGAGCTGCAGAATGGAATTTATTCTAATGAATACTTCCTTCTGCACAGAACATCCGCTACCTTTCACTGGGAGCATCAGCTAGGGACCAGTGATAGACAGGGCATTGGACCAGCAGGCCCCTCCTCCCTTGGCTTCCTTCTGAGGCTCCAGTGGAACTAGCAGCAAATTGATCAGCTGAATCCCTATTGTGCTTTCTGGCATGTTGCCCTTTTTCATTTAACAGCATTATTTGAGTGCCAAACAGACAGTATGAAGCCTTTTCCTGACAAAATGTCGGGAGGAATCTGCGATTCTTCAAAAGGGATCGGAGTCAAACGTGCAACCTCAAGTTCTCATTTCACTTTTAAATGTTCCCCTTCCTCCATCCAGCTGTTCTCCTTTTTTTGTAAAATAAACACATACAAAGCACTACTTGAGAAGGAGCGTAGCATCCGTGTCTTCAATACTTAACAAAATGAATGAAACGGTTAGGAGGGGGGAAAGAGCCAGTGAATACTGCTAGTTGAAACATTAACACTTGTATGCCTTTTCCTAAACGTGAACATCCAACTGCATCCTGTGAACACAGCACACCTGTCCCAAGACATTTGATTAATAAATGCAATATGATGTCACTTCCAGGATGGGCATGTTGAATCTTGTTTCAGAACGGCTGGTGGCCAGCTTGAGAGTAGCAGACCAGTTTAAGAGCTATAGTGGAAGTTAAGTACAATGGAGAGCTCTCCAACTCTGCTGCTCCCTGCTGGTATTGGCTGTTTAAGGTGACCACTTCTTACTTCTCTATCAGAGACCTGTGAGAACTGAAGTCACTGATGGGTGACATTAGATGAGACTTCTAACCCTGTTGTCTCAACATTTCTCTCTTATTAGTATTCTGAATGAATTGCTTGCAGAGGGTTTTGACGTTTAGACCTTTAACATTTTTTATTAAGTTATAAAATATTGTAAAATACAAAAGTAAATAGAAAAGCAGTGGGAAGGAAAAGGGGGAAGAGAAGTGAGGAAGGGTATAAAAAGAAAAAGAAACATTAACTTCGGACTCTCTCTGTTGCAGTAAAATAAGGCATTAACATCAAATCACAACTTTTTGCTTTTTCATAATAATAATATGAACCAGTAGACCAAAGATCTACTCGGTAAAACCCAAAATCAAAGTTTCATTCTTTTCCACTTCAAACATGAAATTTAGAAGTGATCTCCAAGTGGAAACAGGGGTTTTTATGAAATTAAAGGATAGATACTTTAGGATATGTCATAATGAAGGACAAATATTGTTATGGTCAGAAGTTCCTTATTGTTCAAGACAGTTTCACACTGATAGAATTCTTCTGTAATGCGCTTATCATAATTTCCTTAATTATTATACAGGCAACTGAACACAAGACTGCCCTTGTTTCCCTTCCATCTAGGAAATGCCAAAAATTTTTTAAAAAATACTTCTCATCATATCTACAAAAATTAATCTGTTTTTTAAGGCAAATGATGAAAGTTTTTTTTTAAAGTAATATACTAAGATAGGATCATGTTATAAATTTAATTCCAAATGTATCTACAAAGACACATTTCATTTTAAAAAGTATAGAAGGAGTAGTTTTTCACCACCTTGGGAAAATTCCGCTTGTAACCATTTCATTGCATAAATATTAGTTGTTTAATTTCTGCCACCATAACACATATCAGAAAGAGCTTGCTCAAATACACCCCTATGGCAGGGATAAACACTGACAGCATCTAATCTATCTCCCCAAAGAGCTTTGCATCAGCAAACAGGCTTTGTGTTCATTTCACTGAAGCACAAAAGAGACAACAAGCATGCCTATCAAATAATCACACTTAACTGGACTCTCAGCTGCCTTAAGTTTTGAGTCCAATTATGAGAGTCTATGATTAAACTGCCTGTCATCACAAACGTCAGATTTCATCTGCCTGAAATCTCAGAAAGAAGCAGATCAGCAGAGTAATAGAGCCATTTATATCCCAGATTTAAAGTGTTTCAGCATTTGCTACTGTGCAGAAATTAGGGTACTAAAGTGAGACGGCTATGTAGCAGTGCCAGATGTTAAGTTATTGGCCTCAATTGTGCTTGCTATTAAATATGTTTTAAAAGCCACATATTTGTCTGTCTAGAATAATCAACAGCACAATAACGAAACCGCAGCGATAGAACCCACAAGCACAGGCACTTTACGCAATTAGGTGTTTATCAGAAAAAAGAATTTATGTTTTTTACTGTTTTATTTTTTTTACTGTTTTACTCAAGAATCCTTGAATATTGGTTTCTATAAATTTTAAATCGTTTTGTCCACAGGATTTGGTTTCTGATATCCCTTGATGGGCTGCACAAAGCATTTGTATGGGCCATTTCTGCAAAAAAAAAAAAAAAAAAATGGGCTGTTCAAGCACAGACAACCTGAGAAAGCCTCAAAGTAGCTGTGATGTAGCTGCATCAAGGCTTCTAGGAGGGGCACTTCACTCACAGCAATGCACTTTGCAAAAGTGCCGCTTTCAAATGCTCAGCATAACCCCGGAACCTAATTACTTGCTGAATAAAAGCAAAAGCGTGAGAGAGTTGGTGAATTTCCAGGCACTCAGCCTGAGTCCACTTGTGTTGTTCAGGCTAGTGATGTGATGGCAAGATCCCCACCGCTCACCTTGAAAACCATTTATTTTTTCCAAGCTTTTCAACCATGGAGAGCATCTGCCTCATGAAAATTCAGGAAAACCAGATGGGGAGGAGAGGGGAATCACTTCTAACGCTAAGCACTCCACCTTTTGCTCCTCTTGCAGAAAGAGAGGCTGTAAATCAAACAGTCAATCAATAGGGCTGAATCAATCGTTCAATTCCATTTTCCTTCTTGCTGTTTTACAGCAGCCAAGAGAGGAAGGAAGCGCACTTGTCTCCTCTAATAATGAACTGGTATAAATGATACAGAAGAGAAAAGGGGTTTTTTCCCAATTTTTCATTCATCAAAAAAATTGAATTAATGTATGCGTCTATACCCATAATCTTTTAAAATCTTTTAAAAATGCCAGCTGGTGGGCCCGCAGGGGAGGGCCTTCTCTGTGGCTGCCCCGGCTCTCTGGAACCAGTTACCTCCTGAGGTCCGGACCATCCCCACCCTATTGGCCTTCCGAAAAGCGGTGAAGACCTGGCTTTTCCGGCAGACCTGGGGCCATTGATCTTGTTCTTGTGATCTGGTGAGATCCGGCCATGAATGGCGTGAATGAGTTTTTAATGTTTTTAATGTTTTTAATTTTTAAATGTTTTTTTTATAATGATTTTTTTTAAATGTATTGTGAGCTGCCCTGAGTCTTCGGAGAGAAGCGGCATATAAATTGAATTAATTAAATTAAATTAAATTAAAATGGCATTTTTAGGATATGAAAGGGAAACGGGACTTCATTCTTGCTTACCTCTGTTATAGTAGCTGCACATTAATACTGTGAAATAATTCAGCATCAGGCAATTTATTTGGGACGGGGGGAGATATTTGGAATTATGAGAGCATTTGGTCCATATTCACAAAATGGCTACCACTCTGGATTTGACTAATCATAATTTGAAGTAGCCTCTATACCAGGTTCTCTACCATTCCAGTTGGATATTTGTGAACCTGAAGGTAGCCTCCAAATAACTAGAAGTAAGCAGGACTAAGCAATTCTCACTTCCCAGTCTTGCTATCACACACACACACACTGACACACTTTTGTGGTTTCCAGAACCATGAAATATATACATTCCTTTCTGCTTTCAGATGGAAATTCAGAACTCACTTAGAAGTGTTACAAGTACAGCAACACTCAAGGGAAATCATGATAATTTGAAGTTATCAAACTTAATGGGTAATTGGAGGTCCTATTTCAGTTTAATTTATGTCATAAGCGTTCTAAAATGGGAACATAACTGTATCTATCATAATACCAACCTGAATTCCACATCCCTTGGAATAAGATTAGAAATAAATTTAAGAAATAGTTGAAATGTGGGCCTACAGTATGTCTGCTTGTTGGCTTGGTCCCAGAAAATGGAATCAGAATTGAGAAGTTTGCATATTCTACCAGTAGTTAGGCAGAAAGACTTCTCAGTGGCTTTAGAAGGACTTTGCCAAGAGGCCAGCTATAGTTGACAATTATATGGAAAGCAAAATATGATGACCAGTCCTTGAAGAACTGCAGTAAATAAATCTTTCCATGATTGAATGCATGGAGAGTGGGAGGATAACTTTCCTGCCATAATAATGAATTAAGGCTACATGAGTATGACCTTCAGTGAATTTGTAGTTCAGATTTCTATTGATTGCTACTCTTCTCCAGACTGTTTTTCAGTAATTCTATTTCTACCACTGTTTTTTTTTTCTTCTTCCTCTCTCACTCTCTGCCTATATCTTTTCTTCATCACCCCCACTCCATTTTGTCTTTTCACCCCTTTCTCCCTCCCTTGTACTACATCATCCGGAAATAATACATACATTCTTTTGATGCTTCAGGCTGAAATTCTTGCCTGCCACGCTTCTCCATGGCAACCTGCAGGGAAGGTTAATTGATTTGGGGAAAGTGTGTGTTTCCTTCATACTGACAGTAAGGACTGACTGGAACATGCTATCCCTTACAGTATTGTGTTTACCAAGACTAACCGGCAATCAATGTGGCTTTTAGCATATGGAATTGCTGGTGCCATTTCTCCGCACCCCTCAACTGTCATCCCCTCTATTTCTTCCCATCATTTCCTCCCCCGTTGCTCACCATCACTCCTGCAGAATTCACAAACAGGACAGAATCCAATGCATGTTCATAAAAGGTTCAACTCTCTGCCTCTGTTTGCTCTTCTTCTGATAGCTTTCTGATTTTTCAGTTCCAATGTATTTAATAGATTCAGTCTTTCTCTACAAGAACTCAGGAAAGGAAGCTGAAGGAATCGTGCCATTACTTCTCCTCCCTTGTTTAGTTGGTGTCACACCGAAATGCAGACTATGGGGGGAAATTCTGATTTCCACTACTAGAATGAAGCTACAGCCTGCATATAGATTACCATTAGATAAGGCATGAGCAGAAAGCTGTTTATGTGCACATATAGTGAGAAGTCCTAAGTACTTCCCAGCATGCAAAAATACAATGAAATTCATGTATGTACGAGTCCAACTTGATTTCTGCTCAGATGTTCTTTTCACGATGGCATTTTTGCAACAAGTATAGGTTTTTTAGGCAGTTCGAATAGATGGAGATAAAGGAAGTTGTTTTAATTGGCCATCTGAAACTCTGTATCTTGTCTTATTTAAGCTGGGTCTAACATAGCCAAGAGGGCCTCAGTTATGTTAGAAATATTCAATGTTTCATGTGTTCAGGCACATGAAGAAATCATGCTTGGCAAGCCTATGCATGAATCACAGACAGCTGGTCTATGATTATTATTTGTAGGATTTTGTTTTCATTGGTACCATAAGATGGATTCATTTGAAAATTATATCAACTTTTATTTTCCAGAAGCATATATTACTTATTTTGCTACTTTTGCTACTTTTGCTACTCTAGGAGTAGATGCTTTTCATTATTATTATTGTGTATTATACCAGATTGAGCTCCCCCAATGATAGAAATCGTTCATGCAGAAATCCTTAAGTCCTATATCATGAAATCATGAAATTAAATTTAACATTGAAATTCAGAGATGTCCTCATTAAAGACTGTATTTATTGAATATTAAGAACTAGGTTGCCATTTTCTTCATTACTACTCTCTAAAATGTCTTTCAATAATTCTGCTTCTACACTGCCAACTCAAGACATATTTGCAAGACCAATGTTTCCATCCAAGTTCATCATAAAAGAATTATGCATTCTTTGCACAACTAATGCAAAGAATTGGACTCTGACCTGTAATTGACTTCACCTTTTCAACAAATGCAGAGAAGACTCTGAGAACATCATATGCCAATTTATGCTCCCTCACCCCCCCACCCCCCAGCTAACCAAATAGGAGAGATCAAATCATGTAATTCTATCATGGTTCTGCGATCACCCACTGTGAAGTAACAAATACCACCAGCTCACATATTCTCCATAGAAAAAGGAAATAAAATAAATTGCTAATGTCCCTTTCTTGTCCCTACTCTTCAGAACTCACCTTGGTGTGTGTGTATTTGCCTGGTGGCTTGGAGAAAGATCTGCTGAATAAAATGTCACCAAAAACAGTGAAATTCTTGAGAGTTTTTCAGCATCATTATTGCTGCCCATCTCTAAAAGAGAGCCAGTCTGATGTTGTGGTTAAGGCACTAGGCTAGAAACTAGGAGACTGTGAGTTCTAGTCCTGCTTTAAGCCGGAAGCCAGCTGGGTTATCTGAGTCAGTCGCCTACAGGAGAAAATGGCAGAGCATTTCTGAAAAACTTGCACAGAAAAATGCCTGTCTAGTTCAGGTACTTGACAGGAATCAAATACTGACTTGAAGACACCCATTTTTTAATATATACAAAATAGATTCACACCAAACCATAGTCCTAGATTTCAAAATCATTGGTCAGCTAGAGAGTACATTGGTCAGTCAGGTATAAAAATGCATCCAAGCAGTGTTCCCTCTTCTTGTCTATCTGTTGTGACCTAGGCTTCCTGAGTCATTAAAACATATGAGTAGTCCCAAAAACCTCTTTTATTGCAACAGCTGTGAATTACGTTCATTCACAGCTGAGTCCCAATTAGTTGCAAAAAGTCCTTCGGGAGAAGACCTTTGGGATAATCACCAACCTTTATCTCCCTTGACACTCTGCCAAAGATCTACTTGGCAAAGCCACACGGATTCCAGAATCAAACAGAGGTGCTGACTGGGAACAGAATTAACAACGTTGCTTTCCTGCAAAGTGCCCACGTGCCTTTGCTCCTCTTTTAAACCTTATGGGAGGGGCCAATCATCACCAGGCCTTACTCCCGAGTCATCCCTTTTGTTTTAACTGTTTGTGCCTTCTGGCAGCTCTGCACATGCACGCACTAGGAACAGGAACTCCTCCTGTTCCTCTGCCTCTCTGCTGTCCAACTCTGGAGGCTCTTGAGTCCGCGCATCACTCCCAGATGGCCCTGGCCCCATCTCTGCCTCTGACACAGAGCCCTCATCTGGGCCTTCCCCAGACACTAGGACTGGCCCTTGTTCCTCCCCAGCCTCCTCACTGTCCGACTCGGTTACCAGCTTCTCAGGCTGCTGGCGGACCACAACATTATTGTTTTATTTGATGCTTAAATTATCAGAGCTTTCACAATCAGGGTTGGCTGCAAAATCATCAAGGCACCACTCCACTAAAGTACAGTTCATCTGGTCAATTTATTAAAACAGCAGAAATGGTAGTATGCAACTGGATCTCTGCTGGAAATTTAAAAACCGTTTTAAAATGTAATGAAAACAATCTTTTCTCCATGTTCTAGCTCCCTCTCTTAAGGTTTTTTCCAAAAAGGCTGTTGATGGTACTGTGAATGGCAGCATGCCTCTGTATACATAGGTCATCGTTTCTCAAAACGTTGAGAATTGTGAGACAATTAATTAACAGTTGTTCAAGAGTTCCTTCCAAACAAATGTTTCCAAACAGGCTTGCCAATTTGATGCAGAAGCATGCTAAATGCAAAGCAGGGTGACAATTCTGGGGCCCTGTATCATCATAGCTGATACACCAGGTTCTGTGTTCCTACTGAGTTCATACTGCAATGTTTGCCATTCAAAAGAGGAGTAATTATGTCAGGAGAGCATGAAGATTCTGCACAAAGCTCTGATTTTCCCTCTATAGGAGGAATGTACAATGGAGGGAAAGGGGGGAAGGTTGTGATGGAGTGAGAGAAGGAAGTTGCAGGAGTGGATGAGGGATTTACAAACTATAGGGTTGAAGGGAAAGAACGGTTGGGCTGTGACCTTTACCTCATTGTGACTGTGCTGGCAGACACAGAGTCAAAAAACATTTACAACCTGCTGGGGGTTTTGCAAGCTGCAGTATTTTAAGAACAGTATCTGACGCCAGGCAAGAGAATGCTTTTTCTCTCCCCTCCACCTCCTTCTATACATCAGGAATTATGCAAAAGTGAGCAAGTCCATCTTTACCATTGAAATGATCGTTTTATTTCTTGCCGATAACTAATGCAATAAAATCATGATTTTTCCCCCCATAGAGTGACACATCCAAATTCATGTTATCATAAATTATCATGTGCCTCCAAACATTAAACTACTTCCCAAAGAATGGCTTACAACTGGAAAAAAATGTTTTTCGTTGGTCATTATTTTGAAAAAAAAAATGGGTAGTTAGTAGAAACATAGAATTCAATACATCTGTGAGATTATTATATCTGAGATATCTGAGATCATACTGAGTATCTTGATCCAAGATCTGGAGCTAATCGTAGCATATTTATCAAAGACATATTTCATCACAGCCTCTTAATTGTAAATAGATGAATTAATAAGGTTCAACCTCATCTATATATAGCACTATTTATATTGCATTTTTAAAGTTTTGCTGATATTAATAGTTCTATATTGTATATCTCTCCCCAGCTTTTATATTCAATAGAAAAACTCATATTTTTCTCCACAGAAACCAATGGTCTGATTTTTCCCCTTTATAGGGAAAAAAGTTTTTGATAGCACACCTTGAAAGGTTTTTTATATGAATGCTTATTCTCCTAATATGTGGATTGGGATATTTTATCTATCTTTTTGTTTGGTTTTCAAATTTGTACCCATGTCCTCCCCAGCAATGCCAGCCTGCAGCAGTTGGACAATAATAAAACTCTATCATATCACAATTAAAAATCCTCTGGTACTACCTTAAATGAGGTTCAGCTTCTAAAATTAATTTTTCAAATTATGTTTAAAGGTAATATAGTGAGTAAATACTATAAGTCATTAGTTTTGAAATACTTTCAATGGAACCCTGTAGCTACATTTTTTAAACCCAAGACAGAAAGCATAATCCATATAAATCACAATGATAAAACTTAGAGGCAGACCTTATATAATTGGCACTAGTTTTATGATGAAGTCCAAGCAATTTCAGTGCAGATACAACTTGGTTTGGACCTAATGCAGTAGAAACATATGAAGCTGCCATGTGCTGGAGATGAGCCGAAATAAGCCTGGCTTCCAAGTTTAGTGATAACTAGATTAAATTGAGCCATTAGGTAAAAGTAGAACTGTTAGATTGACTGAATAAATATTTGACAAAATAGATTGCTTAGGCAGTCTTCTTCAACATGTGTCTCTAGTGTCTGCTGGACTGCAATAATTATATTTTTCAGCTGATAAAAGTGTATTCAAGTTGTAGTTCAGCACATCTGGATTGCTTCAGCTGGAAGAAAAATAGCTTTGGGCATTTGAGGAATGTGCTGTTTCTCAATCTGAAAGCTGCTAAAAATTGTCAGACGAATAAATCCTCAAAGATACGCTGGTGTGAGCTTGCTGTACAAATGATGCTATGATATACACACATTACTATATTTCATGTTTCTGGATGAATGCATGTTATGTGTTGTTAGTTTTAGTCTCCTTCTGTTTCCTGCAGGAATATCTCAATGTCCTAGGAAGGCCTATGGTCTTGGCCGGAAACAAAGCAAAGCAAGTTCAATGGACCAATGTCTATCAGGACGCTTTAGTAAGGAAAACAGCTCTATGAAATATTGCAATCAGATTTTCTTTCCCACTTTCATTTGCTTGTGTGATTCATACATTGTAATACGGTTCAGATTAGATCAGGGGTGGGCAAATATGGTCCCTTTATGACCTGTGGACTTCAACTCCCAGAATTCCTGAGCCAGCTTGGCTGTCTCAGGAATTCTGGGAGTTGAAGTCCACAGGTCGTAAAAGGGCCACATTTGCCCACCCCTGGATTAGATAAATACATTTAGTGTTCCCTATCCCTTCAGATTCCCAGACCTGTTAATCTTGAGATGCTTTCTTCTCTCCATTTTCTCCCCGATCAAAGTCTAATTGCTCCACTCTTCAATATTATGAGTTAGAAATGCTATTATAATTCTGAATTGGCCAGTTAGGATAATGCCTTACAGATAATGCCATATTTTACTTTTGTTATTGTTGTTGTTACTTTTTTAGGGCCTGGGTTTAGTGGTAACGGGCACTCTGCCTGTATTTAACCTCACTGATGATGGTCAGTCTCGCGGAAGCGGTGAATGGAAGGTATGTTCCTATTTTGCAAGAAGCTGCCATCAAAATCATATTGGGTGGTTACTGTTATGCCATCTTCCCCTTTGCTTTGTACAACTGCTCCACAGAGAATCCACAATATTCCTTGATTTTCAGCCAAGTAGCATTCTCAACTGAAAATCATTTTTCCTGAAATTGGTTTTAAATTGTTATCAGATCTTCTTGATGTATTTTGTGAGATGGATGGATGGACAGACAAAAAATAAGATGCTAAACAGATACAATAGCCCTTCCCAATGGGGTGCTTATTACCCTGTTTCCCCCAAAATAAGACATCCCCTGATAATAAGCCCAATCGGGCTTTTGAGCGCATGGCAATAACGCCAAGCACTTATTTCAGGGTTCAAAAAAATATAAGACAGGGTCTTATTTTTGGGAAAACACGGTAGATATAACTTGAGAATTCTGGGGGTCATAGTTCAGCATACATGGAGGGCACCAGATTGGAGAAGACTGGGATAGAGATGCTGCCAATTTTCCTAAGACTCCACTTAGAGTACTTATAGTAAGCCAGCAACCAACCATGTTCTTTTCCAATATTCATACACTAAAAAAAATACAGTTAGATTCCCAAACATTTTTGTATAACAGAACTGTAAACAGAAGTGTTTCTTTTTTAAACAAACTTAGTAATATCCCATAATATCATTTTGAAGCTATATCATATATCAGCAGGTAATGGAGAACATTCTCTTACATATGGTACATGAATTGGTGCCACAGTACAGGAAATAAAGAAAAAAATACAACAGGCAAAAATAGTACACCAAGAAATAGTCCAAAACATTTATAATCAGTTTAGGGGCAGGTATGAGGAGGGAATGTAAAAGCATGTAAGCATATAAATGATGTTAAATCTGTCCAGAATGGCAAACATGTGAAGGAATATTATTACAACCAAATAAGAAAAAACTCTCCCATTTCATTCATTTACATTGCTTGTAAACTAAATTATCCTTTCACACCAAACCTATTTTGACAAATATCTTGATGATTCCATACATTTGATTGGAATACAAGCAAAATTACTGAACACAGTTATGCTTATTTCATCATTAATATAAGTTGAATTTTTTATTTAAATGGAAAGAGTTTAATCATATTTATTAAATTTGCACTGAACTGAAATGGATCTCTTTGTGATTCTTCTTAGCATATGTTTGGCATGTAATACATTTTGCTTATTGAGGGAAAAGCCAAAATCATGTATTATTGAAACAGGAGAGATCCTATATAGGCCTAAATCAGTGGTGGGTTTCAAAATTTTTTACTACCGGTTCTGTGGGTGTGGCTTGGTGGGCATGCCGTGGCTTGGTGGGTGTGGCTTGGTGGGCATGGCAGGGGAAGGATACTGTAAAAACTCCATTTCCACCCCACTCTGGGGGAAGGTTACTGCAAAATCCCCATTTCCTCCCAATCAGCTGGGACTTGGGAGGCAGAGAATAGATGCGGGCAGGGCCAGTCAGAATTTTTACTACTGGTTCTCTGAACTACTCAAAATTTCTGCTACCGGTTCTCCAGAACAGGTCAGAACCTGCTGAAACCCACCTCTGGCCTAAATCTATTGCAATTACTATCAAATTTAGAGTTAATTGTCGAAATGATGAATGGCATGAATTTATATATTTTTAGGATATTTTTCATGAGGAATTATTTATGCCTATTTTAATGGCTCTCCTCTGCTGTGGCATCCCATGGAAGAGAATCTTCTAAAACTATGACATTATTGAAAGCAAGTAATGATGTGTTAAAAATACACTTGGACCCAAATTAATTATGGGATATGTAAAACTAAAGCCTCATCAGGAATGGTCAACATGTAGCCATCTGTGTTATCAGATTGCAATTCCTGTCATTGTTTATCCATGCATAAGACAAATAAGGCTCTTTCCTGAATATGAAGACTGTCTACTTGGTCCTTCATGCCCTGATCATCTCTCGTTTGGACTGTTGCAACATGTTGTACATGAGCTACCCTTGAAAAGTATCCAGAAGCTTCACCTATTACAAAATGCAGCCACATGGACAATTTTAGTCACCTAAAGGAGGACACATTCAGTCCCAGTTTGCTCCTGGCTTCAGTTCAAGGTGTTGGCTATGACCTATAAAACTCTACACGGCATGGAGCCAGGCTACCTACAGAGCCATTTTTGTCCCATTACATTGTCACATCCAATCAAGCAGGGAAGGTATGTTGTGGACACCATCAGTTAAAAAATTCCAATTGGCAGGCCTAGGAAGAGAATTTTCTCTGCTGTTGCCTCCACCCTGCGGAATATTCCCCCCCCCACACACACACACACAGATGAGACGGCCCCCACTCTCCTAGTCTTCCCAAAAGGAGTCAAAACCTGGCTCTGCGGCCTCTCATGGGGAGCCCAAAGGAGCATATAATAATAATAATATTATCACTAATTTTATTAATGCAGCATCAACAAATGAAGTGGCTAGATATTCTATCGCCTTATATTGCAAGGCGAACAAGTGCCACTAAGTAGATCACACATTTTTTTTTCTCCCCAGTGGGTAGATTCACAGCATGTCTATAGCAATCTGTCTCATCTGCCGTATGCTCCAACATCCCTAGTTGTTTAGATTTATTAGCAGCAATAGATCTGCCATGGCATTCTATGTCAGCTTGCTTTTAAGCAGGCAATGATCTGTTTCCCAACTAGGTAAGTGACAAGGCCAAAGACCAAGCCATTTATTCTCCAGGGAGCCTGGTTATGGCCTCATAAAGCAGCATGGCAGCTCCATTGAAATGAGCATCCCATGCTGCGCCATTTAGTTGTTGATACGGTGGCTTCTTGCAGGTGTCTGTTTTAAGAAAAAAAAAAGTACTTTTCTTTAGAAGAACCCAATAAAGGCCGACTGTGCATTTATATCAGTCATTGGAAAGGGCCTGGTTTCTCCAGTACTATGGTATGGCTCCCAGGATTAACATGTTTTTGCCATAACTCAGAAAATTTAAGTGCAAGATGTCCAGTCCTCTTGAAGCACAATGCTGTGAATCGGATATTCCTTTTGAATTTGAGCTACAAACCAGGCCAAGCCTGGCTAACTTGGACCACTGAAAGGGTGAACAGTGCAAGTAAGAAATTCATTTCCAGACTGCATTTTTCTCTGCCTCTGCCTTGCAAACCTCTGACAGAATATTACTGAAGGATATTGATATTGGTAGGCGCAATTAGATATTTCCATCAACGTTCATATAGGAAGGGGGTACAACAATCTTCCCCAGCTTTTTCAGGCATCTAGTATTCCGGATCTCTCTCACTTTTCCAACCATTTTGTAACCTTAAAGAGAGGGAATAAAATATAAATGCATTTATAACTGCTGTAAAAATTGGAATCCATTTCTTTATCTTATCTCTTTCTTTTCTATCTCTTTTCTTTTATTTCTGCCTTATTTACTTATCCCTTTTCTTTTGCTTTTTTTACTTTTTTTCTTTTTTTTACATTTATGTTGTTTCTATTCTGCAAAAAAATATTCACTAAAATTAATTTTTAAAAGGATCTATCACAGTGGTGAAATCCAATTTTTTTTTACTACCGCTTCTGTGGGCGTGGCTGGGTGGGCATGCCAGGGGAAAGATACTGCAAAATCTCCATTCCCACTCCACTCCAGGGGAAGGATACTGCAAAATCTCCATTCCCACTCCACTCCAGGGGAAGGATACTGCAAAATCTCCATTCCCACTCCACTCTGGGGCCAGCCAGAGGTGATATTTGCCAGTTGTCCGAACTGCTCAAAATTTCCACTACTGGTTCTCCAGAACCTGTCAGAACCTGCTGGATTTCACCCCTGATCTATCACCTTCTTCACATCATATACATAATGGAACTTTTAATTTTAATATTTTAGTTTAGTATTGTATCAAGAATTTGAAATAACCAACATACATAATAACAAAGGAAATGTCCCAATCAGCAGCTGATAATTCCTTAATCAATTACTTTGAGAACAGGATCTTCACTAGCATTGTTGGAAAACTAAGCCAATTTACACATAGTCCAAGAGATATTTCATCCAGAGCAACAGTAGTTGTGGAAACTTAGCGATAACAACCACCTTATGTTATCCTAAATGGAATGGAAAAGATGTAAACCATAGAGCTGCTGCCAAGAGCCAAAGTACACCACTTCTTCAGTTTGACCACAGCACAAAAGGCAATGAATTTCCTTGTTTCTGTATGTAGTTGAAGCTCTCCAAAAATATAGTACACCTGCCCTTTGGAGAGGTGTGGGGGCAGGGAGTGTTGTGACTAGCCTTAATATTCTTCTCTTACGATTTCCTTTCACTGGATGTTGTTTATGTGCAGTTTTCAGAATTGCTGGAATATTAGAAGAAAAATACGACTCCAGAGAATTCTGGAATGCCACTAATAACTGATATACAGAAAGGTTATGATCTAGATTCAGGTGACATATTTAAATTAATATACCTAGAAATGCTTATGCAGACAGTAAAATACCATGACATAATATTCTTACAATTGAAAAGAACATACAGTTCAGATAGGTGTAAACTTGGAAGTGGTGCACCAGGACCCATAGCACTTGGACTTCTCTAAAGAAAGATATCCCCTTATTCTAAGTGGGCTGCCAAGCCAGACAAGTTCAGGCATCAATAGCAATAGCAGTTAGACTTATATACCATTTCATAGTGCTTTACAGCCCTCTCTAAGTAGTTTACCGAGTCAGCATATTGCCCTCCAAAATCTGGGCCCTCATTTTACCAACCTTGGAAGGATGGAAGGCTGAGTCAACCTTGAGCTGGTCAGGATTGAACTCCTGGCTGTGGGCAGAGTTAACCTGCAATACTGCATTCTAACCACTGCACCACCATGACTCCTTAGAACAAATGTGACAAAGCTCATTCATGGTGGTGCAGATATGGTTGATATATCCTAGGTTTCATTTGGTACTCTGTGTCCTCTAACTCTATTCAGCATTAAAACTGACAGACACTCCTATTGTGATATTTTACACTTTCTCTTGCTATAAGAAGAGGTTTTGGAAACTTATTATTTCACAGCTCACCTTGCATCTATTCCCCTCAGGAAATTCACACATCTTCTCCCAAATACTAGAGCAAAATTCATCTTGTGAAAACATGTTGATCTTTCTATTAGTTTCTCATGTATAATTACGTACTGTCTACCTCTAGTATTTGAACAGTTCAATTGTAAAATGTAAAAGTATATGAGCTGATAGTAATATACTAACTAGACCAATAAATTCTGTGGAGGAAGTAGGCATGGCACACTCTATCCTCTTTCTCCAAGTCAGTGACCTCCAGTGAATTAAAACTGCTGGAATTCCCTGTCAGGACTGCTCAAAGA
Organism: Arizona elegans; assembly: GCA_022577455.1. Taxonomy (NCBI): domain Eukaryota; kingdom Metazoa; phylum Chordata; class Lepidosauria; order Squamata; family Colubridae; genus Arizona; species Arizona elegans. The sequence goes on along the minus strand of JAKOOJ010000003.1, from coordinate 101,055,359 downwards.
ATAGTGAGGGTTGCCTTAGACACAAACAGTAGAAATCAATAGAGTCTGCATCCCGACTTGCAGAATTTCAAATAACAGAATAATGAATGATGTAATGAATGAAACTGTCATTGTTGTTTGCGTATTTTCAGAACCAGCTCATTCTGGGTGTTGTGGGGATTGATGTGGCTCTAAATGATATCAAGAAGCTGACACCACGATACAATGTGAGTAGGGAAGATGTTATGTTCCTCAAACTCTGTCATTTAAAAAAGCAAGCGGGATAGGAAGAGGGGTGTTAGTTTTCCTAGGAGTGTCCTCCCTCAATTCTCTACTTCACCCCCAAGCCACCTTTCATCCTTTTGATGATGATCACTGAGGCAAACTGAAATCCTCTCCTTTAATTTAGAAAATGTGATGGACCTTTATTCTCTGCTTGGATTGGGTATTAGACAAGCAGGAGGTGGGTGACACAGAGTATCATGGTAAAGGAGCTTTGATGCAACTTCATTCTGTCCTTTTGAGATGTAATCTGTTTCTCTTCAGGAGGATTTTCCTTTCTTTTTTGTCTTTCCATCCAGTTGGGGGCTAATGGCTATGTATTTGCTATTGACTTGAATGGATATGTATTGCTACATCCAAACCTGCGACCTCTGGTAAGGACAAGTTTGTGCATATGAATGTATATTCAAAATCATTGCAAAAAAAAAAATGTAGTCGTTTACTCCATGGTGTTAGCAGCAACCACAAAATAGACAGTGTTAGAAAGACAATTTTTGCTCTTTCTCCATTTTTTATTATGATGAGCTCTTCCATTTTTCCCCCCTAAACTGACTGCAATAAACTTGTCCTCTTTCATTTTTCCTGGAAAGATATTCTTGTTATTATGTGGATACTGAATATGCCTGTCCAAAGGTGAGTATCTCATACTGCCTGGATAGGAATGAATGAGTTGGGTGGAAATGCTAATGGTGGCAATTTGCCATTAGACTGAAAGAGTATGCAAACAGCTGTCACAAACAAGGGAACAACTCACATTTTAGCCACCTCTGAGTCACAGATTGATCACCATATGCCACCATCTGGCCAGAAAGTGCTTGGCAATTGAAAATATCAGTACTCCTGTTCTGTAAGATGTATAGTTGCATATACTTACTATTGACTAATAATCAAAGCTTGGCACAGATGTTTATAATGGATATGTGAAATGTAGCACTCGTAAACTCTATAGCCCGAAACTTTTTAATGAATTAAGCATCATATACTTTCCCTTCACCATGACTTTGTGAACTCTCCCTTCACCCCTTCCAATCTATCTATTTCTTTCATTCTTTGCCTCTTTGATGTTCATTTCTAGATCCTTGGGTTTCAACTTCCTGCAGGACTTTTTTTCTCTAATCTAGTCAGGTGTGTGAAGCTTTTCTTCCAGAAAATTCATCTTTCCCTATGTCCACAATAGTAGAACAGACTTGCAAAGCCTGTCTTTAACCAGAGGAGGCCAAACAAACACTCTTATTAGGTTGTATTTGCAACCCTTGGGATAGCTTTCATGCAGCCTTGAAATCCACACAGCATTGTCACCAAATCTGACAACACAGTTTGCTGCAAAAATTTAAAAAAGAAACGGTGGTGAACTTTTGCTTTTCACACTTTAAATCCTTTTACAAGGCTTAACATTTTTAGCACTTTAAAGTTTGTCAGCTTTCTTGGTTTATTGCTTAGCTACTTTCAAGGTGGGGGATGGTTACAGGGAGATAGTTGTATTTAAAATGTTTGCCTTGGCCCACCTTACTCTTTTGATTTAGCTGTGTTCTTCTTGGGAGTCTCACCCAATCAGCATTTGGCATGGAGCCCCCTGCATAAAGACAATGTATGGTGTCATTGACTCAAAAACAGATTTAACTATTAAATGCATTATAATGTCAATGAGCATTATAACTGGTGAGAGATTTTCAATGTTTAAATTAGGTTTGCAGCCAAAGGTTTAGCTAATCTACACACAGTCATGCCCTCGTCACCTCTCGTCTGGACTATTGTAACGCTCTCTACATGGGGCTCCCCTTGAGGTGCACTCGGAGGCTCCAACTGGCGCAGAGTGCGGCCGCGCGGGTGGTTATGGGAGCAATGTGGAGTTCTCATGTAACACCTCTCCTGCGCGAGCTGCACTGGCTCCCGGTGGTCTTCCGAGTGCACTTCAAGGTTCTGGTTATCACCTTTAAAATGCTCCATGGCTTAGGACCTGGTTATCTACGGGACCGCCTGCTATCACCAATAGCCTCCCACCGGCCAGTACGCTCCCATAGAGAGGGGCTCCTCCGGGTGCCGTCGGCCAAACAATGTCAACTGGCGGCCCCTAGGGGGAGAGCTTTCTCTGTGGGGGCACCTACGATCTGGAACGAGCTCCCCCCAGAGATATGGAGGATCCGTGCACCTTCCATCGCACGCTTAAGACTTTTTTATTTCATCAAGCTGGCCTGGCCTAAATCTTCTCTCCTTTTTAAATGTAAATTTTAATTTGTTTTAAATTATGGGGTATTTTAAATTCAGCCAAATTATTTAATTCATTTTTAACTTATTTAAAATTTTTGTATTTATGTGTTTTATCTTGTGGCTGTTCACCGCCCTGAGTCCTTCAGGAGAAGGGTGGTATAGAAATTTAATAAAAAAAATAAATAAATAAAAATAATTACATTAACATCAAAATATATAATTTATCCTTTTTTTAAAAAAGTGGGATTTTGAGGCTATAATCTTATGGATATTTCCCAGGGTCTGAGTTCAATTTGGCTTTGCTGGATTAAATGTGAAAATATACATAAGATTGCATGATGATAATATTCTTCTCAGCTAGTTGCCTCATGAACACATTTGCTCATGGGTATCAAATACAGCACAGCATATGCTAAACCTGGCAATCCTTGAAGGAGTAAGCTAACTTGTACTATGTTACAAGTAAACACACAGGGAGGACCTGTTTAATTTCCTCAGCAACAAAGTGAGAAAAGATAGCCGATTTAAGAATATACAAACCATAGACAAAATAGACAAAAACAGCACAATATCATCCCCTTTGTCTTTATAGACATGGTTGTTCTAACTTAGCGGCATTGATGATGACTAAGGATGTTGGGCAGTGTGAAATTCAGATATTTAAATATTTAAATAATTGTTTTGCCTGTATAGGGAAGAATTAGCTAGACCCCATTTATGAGACATTACTTGTTCGGGGGTATTAACCAAAAGAAAAGGAGTAGATTAGCCTTGGGCTAATTTATCTCAGGAGAAATTCTGCATTCATCAGAATGGAGTACAAAGAACAGGCTTCTAGCTCAAATACTAGTCAGATAAATCTGTCATTGAAAGGGCAGCCAGAAATTAAAGAATTGAAAAATGGCATTGATCAGAATGAGATACATTTCATTGGCAGAAATTTCCAGCTCAGTTCATCAGCCTTATTAATAGGCAGATGTGGCAGAGATGGACAGAAACCATAACAATTTATTTAGTCACTTCACTGTGACTCTGATCAATAACAGTTCAAATTACTCAGCATGGTAAAATCACCCAAGGAACAGCCCAATACCTTACATTTTATGTGTGTGTTTGTGTGTGTGTGTGTGTGTCTGGTTTAAATCCAAACAACTTTTAATAGAAATGCCTTGTTTTAAATAGTACCTTGTTCTTTCAACTCTAGATAGAAGACATTATTTTGGCATATGAGTAGAATATATCTTTCCAGACACTTGATAATTTAACTAGTTTTGATTGCTCCCAAATAACAGTGACAAGGTCTTATTTTCTTCATTAATTAATTAATTGATCCCATGACAATCAGACTTACACTTGATGGAGTAAAGATTGAAAAGAGACTAGTAAAATTTTGTCCCGGTAATGTGGTAAAACTCTATCTTAATTTCCACTGTTGATGTCCTGTTTCATTTTTGCATTTTTCCTATTTAGAAATCAGATTAAAATCATAATGTTTGGTACACCAAAACTTGGTTTGGAACTTTCAAAGCAATAAAAGCAGTTTTTTCTCTAACATCTTGGTATTAAGTGCTGTGTTAATATCTTTAATTCTTTTTGACATTTTTTTTTTTTTTTGTTACATACCTCTGCTCACTGATGAACCATTTTCATTTATTCTAGGGCATTTTATTTCCACTACATACCACTTCCAGCACACTCCACAACTTTCAATTCCAATTTGTATACAAGATTCTATAAATCAATCTATTCACTTTATCGTATGCTTTTTATAAATCAATAAACGTACAATATAATGTCTCACTTAAATTCATGCATTTCTTAGTGACCTGCTGAAGAGTCAAATTGGTTCCTTTATCTTAACCTATATTGTTGATATATTGTTTTAAAGTAAGGATAGCTTGCCTTGTCTCTGAATCAATTCTAAGGGTCTTACAGAAAAATAATTAATTTTACAATTAAAGCATTCTTTCCAGTTACAGCACCCCCTACATCTAACACTGAGATTCTTGTGTGTATTTGGAAAAATTCTATTTACTCCCAACAAAATACATTTGCATTTTGTAGAAAATGTTTCAGTTATGAACTGTCAACATGTCTCATTACTGAACATCATAATTTATAACAGCATTTATACTACATATACTCTAGCCCTGCCTGAGGCATGAAATTAGCTGGGTGATCTTGGGCCAGTCACTCTCTCAGCTCTAGGAAGGAGGTAATGGCAATCCACTTGTGAAAAACCTTGCCAAAAAAACCTTTAGGGACTTCTTTTGGCAGTTGCTAGGAGTCAACTTTGGATAGTGAGATGGGCGGCATATAAATTTAATAAATAAACAACTGACTTGAAGGCAAAAATAAATACTCTGTCAAGACTGACAGAGGCGTATCGCCTGATACGCCAGTTGCTCCCCTTTCTGGATTGGGACTCCTTATGCATGGTCACTCATGCCCTCGTCACTTCCCGCCTGGACTACTGCAACGCTCTCTACATGGGGCTCCCCTTGAGGAGCACTCGGAGGCTCCAACTGGTGCAGAATGCAGCCGCGCAGGTACTTATGGGGGCGACATGGCGCTCCCACGTGATACCTCTCCTGAGCAACTTGCATTGGCTTCTGGTGGTCTTCCAGGTGCGCATCAAGGTATTGGTTCTCATCTTCAAAGCGCTCCATGGCTTAGGGCCCAGTTATTTACGAGACCACCTTCTGCCATTGATAACCTCCCACCGGCCAATACGCTCCCACAGAGAGGGCCTCCTCAGGGTGCCGTCGGTCAGGCAATGTCAGCTGGCGACCCCCCGGGGAAGAGCCTTCTCTGTGGTGGCACCTACCCTCTGGAATGAGCTACCCCCAGGGATATGACTGATCCTGGACCTCCGTACCTTCCGCCAGGCTCTGAAGACTTTTTTATTTCAGCAAGCCGGGCTGGGTTAAAAATCTTTTAATTGCTGAATTTTATGGGTAAGGGGTTTTAAATTGGGGGAAGCCAATATAAATTTAATTCTGTTTTTATAGTATTTTAATGTTTATATTGTATGTTTTTTAATTTTGGCTGTTCACCGCCCCGAGTCCTTCGGGAGAGGGGGCGGTATAAAAATTTAATAAATAAGTAAATAAATAAATAAGACATAGAACAAGGATTGTTATGGCATGCTTAAGGTGAACAGGATGATAGTCTTGAATTCTCATCTCATTCACAACAACCATCACTACTTTGTGGTTATTCTTTCAGATCATCAATTTTCAAGAAGCTGTAACCCTGGATTTCCTTGATGCTGAACTAGAGGATGAGAACAAAGAAAGGGTAAGCAATCACGATAGATCAGCTCTGCTTTATCTGAGGCAAATACAGTGTATGTATGTATGTGTGTGTGTGTGTATATATATATATAAAAAGGTAAAGGTTCCCCTTGCACATATGTGCTAGTCGTTCCCGACTCTAGGGGGCGGTGCTCATCTCCGTTTCAAAACCGAAGAGCCAGTGCTGTCCAAAGAAGTCTCCGTGGTGATGTGGCTGGCATGACTAAATGCCAAAGGCGCATGGAACGCTGTTACCTTCCCACCAAAGGTGGTCTCTATTTTTCTACTTGCATTTTTTATGTGCTTTCGAACTGCTAGGTTCGCAGAAGCTGGGACAAGTAACAGGAGCTTACCCCATTATGCAGCACTAGGATTCGAACCGCTGAACTGCTGACCTTTTGATTGACAAGCTCAGTGTCTTAGCCACTGAGCCACCGCGTCCCTTACATATATATATGTGTATATATGTTGTGTGGATGTTTGGGTAGTTTAGGGGTGGGCAATTTGTGGTAGGTGGGGCGGGTGTTTGGGGATTGTTATGTGTGTTGGACGTGGTCTTTGGGTATTAAATAAATTTCTTTGTATGGGTATACTGTGTATACACGTACAATGACAATAAATAAATATATATGTGTGTCTGTTGTCTGTGTCTATGTGTGTGTGTGTGTGTGTGTGTGTATAATTTGTATTAACATTTATATAGTCTTTCTATCAAAGTAGCCTACAACAACCCAAAAAACAAAAATACAAGTGCTCCAAAAACTATAATAAAATTACTTTTAAAAAAACAAAAAAAGATTCTAAGGGCATTGTAGCAATCTTTTCTCAATGCAGAATAGTAAGATTCTACAATGTTTACTTTTACAAATCTGGGCATCAGATTTTTTCCTTTGGCAAATTTAGTGCTACACTGTCATAACAGGATTTTTGTAGTGCTGGTGATGGCAGCTTGGAATAATTTCTTCATATATACAGGTAATCCTCAATTTACAACCGTTCATTTAGTGACATTCAAAGTTACAATGGCACTGAAAAGAGTGACTTATGACCATTTTTCTCCTTTACAACTGTTGCAGCATCCCCATGGTTATGTGATCAAAAGTCAGACACCTGGCCACTGATTCATATTTATGACGGTTTCAGTGTCCCAGGGTCATGCAATCAGCTTATTCAACTTTTTGACAAGTGAAGACAATGGGAAAGCCAGATTCACTTATCAAGTATGTTACTAGTTTAACAACTACAGTGATTCACTTAACAGCAGTGGCAAGAAAGGTTGTAAAATGGGGCAAAATTCACTTAAGAAATGTTTCCCTTAGCAACAGAAATGTTGGGGTCAATTGTGGTTATAAGTCAAAGACTACCTGTACTTGCATAATTACTGGTAGTTCTTATATTTTTGTATAGTAAATTGCATATGGATGTGTATCTGTATTTATACCATAGTATGAATCATCCACGAATGCAGATCCTATCCTGTTAAGAGGTTTTCTTGGGGTTTGAACAGAAGAGTTTAAAAAGGTAACTGTAAGTGCTACCACTGATATGTATCCCCACCCAACTTCACAGCATTTTCTGTTCTCCCATCTTTAGATTCGCCGAAGCATGATAGATGGAAATAAAGATCAACAATATATTAAGACTCTGATAAAATCCCTTGATGAGGTAAATATGTTGAACTTTTGAGTCTCAACTGCCAGATTTCAAAAAGAGTGGTCCTTTATTGGAACATACCAGGAGCAGGGAACTAGGGTATGAAAAATATGTCATGAAATTACATGAAAAAGCCTTCCATGGAATTCAATCATTATTCCATTTGGCCAAATCTCTTAAGACCTGTTTTGTTCCCACACCTGGTGTTAAGGTATCTGTGGAGACCCTGTTGAGTCTTTTATGAATGTTGGGAGTGCTGTTTTAGTCTGGACAGTCATCAGTTTTTTAACATGTATTAGACATATTGTAAACTTCCCAGAGTCTTTTTGGAATTGGGCAGTCTTAACATTAAAATGCATTATAAGCAGGACCAGCTCAAAAGACTTCGTGGAAATTTCCAATATATTAGAATACAAGAACTAGGTTAGTAGTTGGGATTGGTTAGATTAACTGGAATATATGCTTCACCAGTTCTTTAATGTTAATAGTGATATACATTGGTTTATTTACCATTTATTTGATGAAGAATGAAATGTGGCCAAGAATCTTTGAAATTAGTTAATGTTTTTCATAAATGTAATGAGCAATATTTAGTCACTCATTCCTTTTGACTCTACAGAGGTATGTTGATAAAGTTCATAGAACCTACACTTGGGCACCTATCAAAAGCACAAACTACAGGTAAGGAAATAGCCAGGAAAAACACTCCTCCATAAGTGATGATTAAAAGAATACTTAGGAAAAAATACTCCTAAGAGACTTCTTTAGAAGATAATGCAATTCTCTGCTGATTGAGAAAAGACACCAGAAATTCATTCTATTTCTCTCTCTCTCTCTCGCTCCCTAACTCGCTCTCCTGTGTTCTTCAGAATTTTATCTAATGTGTCAAAGGTTTACTGATTGGCCATAATGTCTTGGTTTAAATTTTAGCATGTGGCAGCATTCAGCCAGTCTTCCTTAGTTTGGGAAACTTAGAAGGGCTGGTTCTGGTGAGTACTTGGGAGGAGATCCCCTTAAGAAACCAGTATTTAAGGTAAACTCCTTCATGGATTACTGCCTTGTCATGGCGAAGGGACTTGCGTAGTTCAATGAAGCTATGAGCTATGCCATGCAGGACCATCATCACCAGAAGAAAACAATGGTGCAAACTATATTTTTCTAAAGAAAACTACACAGAACGGTCCATATAAGCCAGGGCTGTCAAACTCCCGGCCCATGGGCCAGATACATCACGACACATCCATGCCCGGTGTAGCAAAGGGGAAAAAAGACCCAATACATCACATGATGCTGCCGTGACGACGTGAGTTTCACACCCCTGATATAAGCCATCAGAAGTCAGTCTAACTTAAAAGTAACTTTACTAAGGTTGATAGCCAATATTAGCCAAAGTGATTATAACATAATGGCTTGATCTTTTAAGTTATTTTGAAATGCTATATTTTTCACCGAACTATAGGTTTAGAATTCAGTAGTAAAGTCTGTTAAAATATTTTTTGACACTATTCCTTTGAAAAGTGGGTCAAACACAGCACACTAGGAGCAATTCTGGTACAACAACTAGTCAGCATCAGTGTAACAAATGTGGTCATTGGTAGTTATTGAGTAAGTGCTTTAGGAAGAGAGGAGAGCTGACCCTTGACATTTTTTGACACTTTTGCTCTAGAAATTATGGTATCATCCAGCTATCACTGTGAAAATAAAAAGCCTCTCTTCCTTAATGCTATGTCAGCACAGCCATCTCTAGTTGATGCTACAAATGGCTGGTGCCAGAAATATACAGTGCCAGATGTTCTTTGTGGGTCTGTTCATTTTACAGTATATTATTATCCATTCCCTTAGGTCTTGAAGGGTAGAAATAAAATCTGGGAAGAAGCATCCATTGATTTTTTTTAAAGCACAACACTTTTCCAATGTATATACCGGTATCTTCCCACTGCAATCTAATAAGAGGGAGCTACCTATTATAATATCAAGATTATATCATGTTTGAAGTCTGCAACCAGAAGCTGTTAAGTGAGCCTGCCATCTAATGTATCGTTATTTATTGCAGATATACATATGCCTCTGAATTTTTCTAGGAAAACCAGTTTATCACAAGATAGCTCAACAAATATCCAGTTATTTCTAATCCAGTTATCTGAGAACCAGGCATAGGATAAGAAAAACTTTGTCTGCCATGAATTTGTGTTTATTTGGATGACATGGAATGGCAAACTGACTCTCCTGGGAAAGATATTATAAACTTAACTTCCTCAAATCTTCGTTTCTAATTCTGCTTCCAACAAATGCCCTTAAAAGATACTGGTTTTATTCTTACCTGTATTTCATTCCTGAAAAAGACAGGCCATTCTGAGATTCACTCTTGTATAACATCAGTTCATTAAACATTCCTTGGACAATTTGCAACATCCAACACTTTCATTCAAGGCAGGTGTCTCCAATCCTGTTCCTTCCAGATATATAAGTCTTCAACTCTGATGATCTCCCAAGCCGATTTGTTGCTTTAAATCTTCCATTACTGTCTTCTATTCAGACTGTTTTCATCACCAGGGCAACTGCTTTGGTAACATTGTGATTTCCCTTTTTTTTCCTTTTCCAGCTTAGGTCTGGTTTTACCGAATTACAGCAGATCTTACATCCAAGCTAATCTAAGTGACCAGATTCTCCAGGTGAAGTGTAAGTATAGGTTTTTCTTTCCCTCCTGTCCTTTCACATGCCCTGTGACCCTAAACCCACCAGCTAGCCTAAGGATGATTTTCAAGAGAAAGCAAAATGCCTAAATGTTAAACACTTTTTAAAAATGTATCAAATTAAAAACAAATTCTTGCCCAGAGAAGAAAAGAAAGTTTCATTTTATTTATGAAAGAATAATGCAGGCTTCCCAGAGATGAAACGATTTACCAGATCCCTTGCAATTAACTTTTAAAAACATCCAGGGGAGATGAGGTTGAGTTGTTGCTTTATATGCTTTTTATGTGGTAGATTATAATAGCAGCTGGTTAATTTGAAAACTGGGAAATTTTGCATGTTTCTTTCTGTTTTGTTTAAATTTGTTTTAAGCCATCCTTATTTTTATTTAAAGTTTGAATTTCTTTGCTTGTTTCCTCACTAATTTACAATTAATCTCTGTACTTGTGTGTTTGCTTCCCCTTGTGTGTGATCCTGGGCTCTGCTCTCTCTCATCAAAGGGTGTGAGGAGCTTCCAAGGGAGTTTTTAACATCCTGTTCTGAGTGATTCTGCCTTTTTCTATCTGTGTCTGTCCCTCTGTCTCTGTAATTCCTCTTCTTTCTCATCTCTCTCTCTCTCCCTTCTCCCACCTTTTGTACTCCATACTCATGCTATGTTACTTACGGCGGCTAAAAAATTTCACCTTCAGGGAAGTTTAAAGGGATGCTATTCCTTAGAATGTGTACTGAAGTACGACATATTGAAGATTTGCTTATGCAAATAGTTCCAAAATACAGGTAGTCCTTGACTTACAACCACAATTGGGAGCAGAATTTCCATTTGCCAAACAAGGCATTTGGTAAGTGAATCGTGTCCAATTTTACAATCTTTTTTGCCATGATTGTTAAGCAAAACATTGCAGTTATGAAGTGAATCACATGTGATTAAGTAAATCCAGCTTCCCCTGTTGACTTTACTAGATGGAAGCCAGCATGAAGATAGAAAATGGTGATTATATGACCCCAGGATGTTGCAACCATCATAAGTACATGCTGATTGCCAAGCATCCAAATTTTGATCACATGATTGTAGAGATGCTATGACAGTTATAAGTGTGAGGATCAGTTGGAAGTTACTTTTTCAATGCCATTGTAACTTCAGTCACTAAACAAATGGTTGTAAGTTAAGGACTATCTATATATTTGCTCTTCTGACCAAGACTGGATAGAACCATCAATCACAGAATGGTCTTACCTCTAAGCGGACTGATCCAGCCCTGAAACAGATCATTCCAATGCTCTGGATATAGTATAATATTAATCAGGCCTACACCATGTGTTTCTTGAAATAGTTAAAAAAAATAGCTGATTTTGCATATCTCCAGGCTGGATGCTGCCCCAACTTGCTGACTTTTAGTTAAATATCCCAAAGGTGCTTTTTCAAGAGGCAACTGGGCTTTCTAGTTTTTCTTTGAAGACATTTCACTTCTCATTCAAGAAGCTTCTTCAGCTTCATGGATGAGAAGCAAAAGGTCTTCAAAGAAAAACCAGAAAGTCCAGTTGCCTCTTGAAAAAACACCTTTGGGACAACCATGACCTGGATCACTGAGAATCTCCATAGGCATTTAGTTAAATTAGTTTTAACCCCAGTTGCAGTCCTATTCCAATTTATTTGGGAATATAGAAAACCCTTTCAATAAGAATCTCTTTAGAAAAAACTTTGACACTAAGAAGAAATAATGTGAACCATCTTTCTCCTGCTATTTAAGCAACCACTCCTCTTTGGAAAGAAAAAATAAATAAAGATCATCTACTTTAAGGTGTTCCATCACTGGAGGCTTTCAAAAAGAGACTGGACAACCATTTGTCTGAAATGGTATAGCTTCTCCTCCTTGGGCAGGGGCTGGACGAGAAGACCTCAAAGATCTCTTCCAACATTATTATTCTACGTTCTATGCTTCCAATGTTTTGTAGGAGCATTTGGTGCAGTATTCACAAATGGTTGTTTTGAAAAAAATTGCCACCCCATTCCTTCCAGATGAAAAGTTATGTTATAAAAAAGAATTATAGTAAAGCCTCTTCCCTAGCATGGAAACTTTGTACAAATATGTTTTTCATATGGGAAGGGTTTTCAAATATAGATTAACAGAGTTGGAAGGAACCTTTTAGGTCATCTAGTCCAAACCCGCCCCCTCCACTCTAGCAGGAGACCCTACACAATTTCTGACAAATGGCAGTCCAATCTTTTCTTGAATAGATAATTCTCTTGTACAAACTGATAGGAATTTTTGGTAGGATTATAGCAGCAAATATAAATAAGAATCAGATGAGGTTTCATGTATGTCTGAGGCCAAGAGATGATTCTTTCCAAAGAGCATCTCTCCTTAACACCTAGGACACAGTCGGTCTGTGTACCTAAAGGATCCTGCTCCGGTGTAATGTTATATAGGAATGACTTTGGGAGACAGGGAGAAGAGATGATTTCCCCTCCCCTCCCCCCGGGTCAGATAAGGGTCAGATAAGAGAAGTCATAGCCCATACCTGCTTATTGGGTGGAGAATGAGGTGGAGAATGAGGCTCAGAAAGAACCCCCTCTAAGTTCTCGGGCTGTAGAGCAGAGGTGGGATTCACTTACCTTCCCTACCGGTTTGCAAATGTGAGCGTGCGTACATTCGAGTGAGCGCGCTTCACTCAAATACACCTCTGCGCATGCGCACAGCCTTCTGCGCATGCATAGTAGTCGCACATTACATCCGGGTGCGTGGGCGGACCCTCCCGCAGTCGCCGCTACCGGTTCGTGCGATCCGGCTGAATCCCACCACTGCTGTAAAAGAGGTCTGCAAGATTGATGTCTGTGTTCTCAAGTAGAACAGTCAAGAAACATGGCCAGATGAGCTAATTGTACTTTACTGTAAGACTACATCAACAGGATCTTGCAAGTCTAAAAGTACAAATCTCCCATCATCTCCTTCACAACCTGAAAGCTTGGGTAGAGATTCCTTCTGAGTGTCTTTCTTCTTCCATCACACAGCTGTTGATTATGCCCTCTCTTATCCAACAGTTCCCATCTTCACCCTATCTCCCAACATCGTTCCCAAATACGCCAGAGGTAATTCCCAAATTACCTCTGCTGGCCATCTCTGACTTTATGTGTTTTCTCTCACTCTCAAATGAGGCCTTAGGTTGCTACACATTATATAGCTAGCCACGACTTACGATCACAGTTGAGCCCAACATTTCCCTTGCTAAGCAAGACAGTTGTTAAGTGAGTTTTGCCCCATTTTACGACCTTTCTTGCCATAGTTGTTAAGTGTTAAATCAATCACTGCAGTTGTTAAGTTAGTAACATGGCTGTTAAGTGAATCTGGCTTCCCCACTGACTTTGCTTGTCGAAGCTCACACATGCTCACATGATCCCGGGACACTGTAACTATCAGAAACATGAGCCAGTTGTGGCTGAATTTTGATCACATGACCATGAAGATGTCGCAATGGTCATAAGTATGAAACAATGGTCATAGGTCAGTTATTTCGGTGTCATTGCAATTTTGAATAGTCACTAAACAAATGATTGTAAGTCGAGGACTACCTGTAGTTGAGATTACCACTAGCATGCTAAGTGGTACCATATCAGGCTCTGGCTTTCAGATTTCTGAAACCAACAAATGAATAGTTCAAATTCAATCATGAAATTAGAGGAAGAGCTTTCTAATTACCCTCACCAGACTAGGTTGGCAGGATTTATGCTTCCCAGGTTCCTTTTCCAATTAGCAATAGCAATAGCACTTCGACTTATATACAGCTTTATAGTGCTTTACAGCCCTCTCTAAGCGGTTTAGAGTCTGTATAATATTTTCCCCAACAATCTGGGACCTCCTTTTACTGACCTCGGAAGGGTGGAAGGCTGAGTCAACCTTGAGCCGGTGAGACTCGAGCTGCTGAACTGCTGGTAGCTAGAAATCACAACAGTATCTTGTAGTACTGCATTTTAACCACTGGGTCACCATGGCTCTTCATTAAAAACCATGAAATAATGCAACATGGATTTGGTCCTCAATCTCCTCAATTCCAACAGTAGCTACCTTATTTAGTGTCTATCTAACTTAATATTGTCACTGTAGTGCCTGGCAAAAGCTCTGCCAAATTTCAGGCAGACACCATTTCCAATCCTTCCTAAAAATTGTACCTAGTGTCTTTTGCACATGCATAAGTATGTGCTTTCTGCTGTAAAGCTGCAAGCTTTCTCCTAAATGTCACTTTAATGCACAGATATTTCTCTTCAACAATTTCCGTTGGGACTATGTTTTCTCATCAGGAAATTACATGTGTCGTCTTTGCAGGTTTTTTGTTTTTTAAAATTGGTCATGTTTCATAAACTATGTGATTTCCCCTATGCACTATAATGTCAGGCATGGTAAAAGACTTCCAGCTTCCTTTGCAAAAGGAAATGTGGATTGCTTTTTTAAAAAAAATAAAAAGAGAGCTTTTCTGCCACATAGGGTTGATTCCAAGCTCCTGTCCTATTTTTGCCTTTCACTGAGAATGGCCACATCTTACCCATTTGCCAGATGAGCTCAGGCGTGGCCCACTGCCCTGAATTTCTCTCCCTTCGTTTCCTCTCCTTCTGTCTCAATCTCTGTGTGTGTCTTTTGTTAATCTTGAATTTTGCATGGTCTGCTAACTCAGTAAGAACATTTCTAAATCAAGACTGTTGCAAACTGTTGCTACTGAATTCCATTTTTATGTTGGTTATATAATATATATCTATAGATCGAGTTATATCTATACATTTTTATTATTTTCTTACTGTGGTCTTTTGATTGGTACTTTTATTACTATTATTATTATTACTATTATTTTGGCTTATTTCTTTTTCATGTCGTTTTTTGCAAGAGGTTTCCTTTTGGTATGATTATGATACACAATATTTTTATTCAAACAGCAATTGAATAAAATATTGTTTGTACCCCCTTCCCCCTTTCCACCCAACCCCCTTTTTTGTTTTCTGTTTTTTGTTTGTTTTTTCTTGCTTTCTCTCTCTGATGGATTCACACAGTACCAAGCAAATTGAAGGGCAAGTATTTTCAGTCTTAGACCACTCCCCTTCCACCACCCCCTTTTCCTCACCTGTGTCCAGTAACCCCCACCCTCACTCCAGACCTTCACCACTCTCCCTTACCACCACCACCTGGCCTGCTTGCCCATTTCCTTGCCCGTTTGCCACGCCTAACCTTGCGAATCACCACCAAACTCTTCCCCTCTCCTTTCCCCTCCCCCTCCCTTACCCTCTTTCACTCTTTATTTGGAAGCAACATGTCTTGTTATGTTCATAATAGCTTCACCACTACTGATCTCCCCACTCCTACCCTGTGCATTGCTCAGAGATTCAATCCGGTATCGTTAAAGATGAGCCAATTTCATATGGAACTGTTATGTTTGAATTCAATTAAGGTTTTTGTAGCTAGTTTAAAATTCCTGCTCTTCTTCCTCCCTGCAAAAATATCTCTTCCACCCTTTCTGCTTTTTCCTCTCCCTTGCCTCACACCTTTCCTACAAATTTTCTTACCCTGTCCTTGTTCCTATGCTTACCTTTCTCTTCAAGACAACTCAACCTGAATGGAACAGGGCTGTGCAGAAACCTCCAGGTTCAGAAAGGTTGGAAACAGAGACCAATATCACTCTCTCGAGAAAACATTTAAGCTCCTCCAAAGGGAGACGGGAGAAGCTGAACATCTCAAGACGAGTCCAGCTTGCTCGCAGGCCAGAATTTTTGAAGCTAAAGTACCATAATCCCCACAATGGGCATCATCATCATTAGCAGAAATCTTCAAGAGATTTCTGGCTATTTATTATCTCAAGCTTATTATCTTTATTTTTTTAACTTTATTATCTCAAACTATTATTACAATCAGAGATGAGGCGTAGTCGAATGATCATGTTGTGAGCATTCAGTCTACTCAGTTCTCCTATTCGTTTATAAAATTCTTGAGGCAATGATTTCAAAACTCAATGAATAGGAAGGGCAAGTCTGAAACTTTCCATCCTCTACACAAATCTAAACTAGTGAAATAGGGTTGATCGTTATAGATTTTGCTTGCCTCCTCCTTTTCTTGTACATCAAACACTACAATAGCACTTTAGTTTAAATACAGACTAGAGGTTGCATACAGTACTCCATATAGCACTTAGCAATAGCACATAGACCGCTTCATAGAGCTTTGGAGCATTTTCTAAGAGGTTTACAAATATCAGCATATATCCCCCAACAATTTGGGTCCTCGTTTTACTGACCTCGGAAAGATGGAAGGCTGCGTCAACCTTGAGCCGGTCAAGATCGAACTCCAGGCTGTGGGCAGAGTTTGCCTGTAATACTGCTTTCTAACCACTGCACCACCATGGCTCCTATACACATGTACCTGAGTGTGATTTTTTTAAAAAAAAAAAAGAGATATGTGGTTATATTGTATAAAAGAATGAATTTAAATAATATACTTTACATATTAAAGGCCTCTGTTATGAAAAGAGTATATTGTAGAAGTTGTATTTAGAGAACCAGCTGTGACAGGAGAAGAAGGGGGAGTGAATTTTTAAAACTCGTTCAATAGTTAAAAACAAAACTATGAGGTGGGGAACATAGCAGCATTTAACAATCTATTTTATATGAAACCAATATTTGGAACATTTATTCCATCAAAGTAAAGAAGCAAAAGGAATAAAATACTGCATATTTTTGGTTACTTCCATAATTCAAGACCTCCAGAGTCAGTACCCATATAAAAGTGAGATGTATGGCTTGGAATGGCATTTAATTAACACAAAATGCAGGAAAGTGCCAGAGGGATGCTTATTATTAGACTGTGATCTGTTCGATACAAAAAGACACGAAGCTGAAATGCCTTGCAATAAATATATGGTTCTCATTTGACTCAAATTTCCCTTAGATACAAGCATACCTACAATCGTGAGTGAAATTTCCTGGGTTCTATGCTTATAGTTTTGCAGAATTTCGTGAGGTTAAACAAGTCTCAGATCTATGGAAGTTCAGCCACACTGGCTGGGAATTCTAAGAGTTGTAGCTCCTAACAAAGCTGGATAGCACTCAGATTGGAAAGCCCAGCTTAAGCTCTTGGCAGAGGAAATTGTGCAGGTAGATAGGCAAAGATATGTCATGTAAAAAGACACTGAAAAGAGACCCTAGTCGAAATACACAGCTGTAGACTGTCACACTAAGACATTATCAGTGACTGGATCTCAAGCACAAGAGTCCTCAGCCCTGTTCTATCAGCAATGAGCTGCCTGCTCCTGACCCTGTATTGGCAATGCTGATGAAAATAATTACTTAGTGTTTTGTATTCCTTTCCTCTTCCTCCTTTCATTGGCTTGTTTCCAGACCCTGCCTTATAGTCCTGTTCAAAAACAGCAGTCCAACCTATGGCTGTGCTGCCCTCACAAAGGGCCACATACATCTTGCAATGCATTGTGGGAGACATGGGGGGGAGGAGAGGGGTTTTGAGGGTTTCACAGTCCATCTGTTTATACTGATGCATTCTGAATCGCATTTTGTAACTAATTGAAAAATACAAGTCTGGTGAATTTGATTGATCCAATATGAAAAGTGAATGGGTATCTTTCAGGGAAAATCCTGCAACAGCTATCCCTCCCTACTCTTTTTCTTTCTTTCTTTCTTTCTTTCTTTCTTTCTTTCTTTCTTTCTTTCTTTCTTTTTTTTTTTTCTAGACTAAAAGAGATTTAGAAGCTGATGGAGACTTAAAATACTATACTTTTCTCTAGAAGGTAGATATAAAATATGCAATTATATGTGGGTAGAATTCTTCGCCCAGAACCTATTAATATATTAAAGGTAAGCTGCCTTTATATGCATCACAGGAGACAATGTTGCTGAGTTCACACATTCTAGCTCTATACAGTAGTGTGTAAGTATGAAGGGTGTAAGTAACCGTGCTTACACCTGCAAAGAACCATCCTGAATTGTGGCAGGGTCTCCAGGGAATTGGCTGAAATTCCATGTGTGGCTCTGAAGAAGAGCCAAACTCAACTCCAAGTTTCAACTCCAACAGAAGCCTTAGCCTGTGTTCTTTTCTTCCCCTTGAATGTAAATGGTACAAAATTATTCAGTTGTTTTCATCCGTTACAGACTATTGTTGACTATTGGCTATTGTTTAGTCTGGTATAGGAGACTTGTTGAAAGTAATGAAGTTAATCTTAATGGAGATAGGCAAGATCCATTATTGTTAACCAAAGGAAAACCATCTTAAGTCTACATCAAGCAGAAAATATGAGAAAGGCTCAGACGGACGCCACCCTAATTCACATGAGTGTAAAGAGGAGAAGGGGTACAGTACAATGAGATTTGCAAGATTGTTGTCAGCCCACCATCCTTCCAGATAGACCACAGCAGGAATCAATTTAACAGTAAGCAAGTCTGATTATGCTGTATTTCCTCTCATACTTACATGAACTAGTAAGTATGCAACGCAAAGTACGATGGCATTCATCTTCTCATTTATTTGAGCCTTGTTCTTAGTGACATGCAGTCATACCAATGATCAATATAAGCAAAAAAGTTGCAATTTACAAATGATTGCAAATATATTTTCTTTTTTTAGCGAACTGGTCTGTTTCACGTTGGAAATATCACAATTATTTTCATTCTGATCAAAGCAAGATCTTGCTCTTCCTTTGTGGTTATGCCTAGTAAGACCAGCAAGTCCCTCCTATTTTTTTTTAATCATTGCGTGGCATGATTTTATATTCCTAGAAAATTTGGGGGGGGGGGTTGTTTTCATTTTTTTAGCTAAGCCATTAATTTAGAATAAATTCTTCTGTGAGTCAATTATATATGTTTGCAGTCTTGCTGCCAAGTGTAGAGTGTTAATTATTGCTAAATGTTGTGGCGCCATAGGGTTTGTGATTAGAGTGCCAATGAGCCTGGCAGAGGTTGATGTTTGCAGATTGGATTGGCTAGAGGAGAAGATAATGAAGAATTTGTTAGGAGTTGAAGATATGGACAAATTTCTTAGTCCTGATCTTAATGAATCAGCCTCACAGTGATCCTTTTTTTAAAAAATATTATTACTTTTTAATACCAAAATAATCCAGATTAAAGTATCACCCATCATATGATTAGGGGTGAATAGATGGAACTGATATGCATTCTGTAATTTTCAATAAAGGAGATAATGAACCTATTCCATTTAAATAGTTTGTAATGGAATACTTCGTTCTGGAGCAATGTAGGGATACTGAAAAGAGAAACAAGATCCAAAATGATTGTTTCTTTGATAAAAAATGCTTCCTAAATATTAATTTTTTGTTACTTTTAAAGAGCGGCATTAATATTTTTTTTAAAAAAAATAAACCAGGAGAGCAAACCATACCACGATTGTTTTCACTTTTCAGTCAGTTAGAAGCACATTGGAAATTATGTCTTTTCTTCTGAAACATTGAAAACAATGGGTGAAAATCCCTGCCTTGTCCTGAACTTCTCGGGTCTTGCAGCAACAAAAATCTCCTCACCCTCCTCTCAAGTCAAAAAGGAAAGAAAACAAAAAACACAATAGCAAGATAAAATCCAATTGCAAACTTTCAGTTGTTATTATTTGAAATATTATTGAAACCCAATACATGCCTATTTGATGCCTTCTTAAATGATGGTTATGAGCTATCCAGAAAAAAGTTCAACTAAACTATGCCCGGGTTAAAATTATTATTTTTTATTGTATCAAGATTCCAAGGGAACTATTGCTTTAAGATTATTCTCTGAAAGAACCATAAAAGCGTAGAAAACTGTCTAGATTGAACCTCTCAGTAAATCTGATCAAGTAGAAAATTGGGTGCACTGTTTTGGTTGGATCAGATTTTTTGGATTTATTTCAGTCTGAATCTTGGACAGAAGCGTGAGAGAATCAGTGAGTTATGGATGTTGATTCTCCATCAATAACCATTGACAGCAGTAACAGTGGTATAGTTCCGAACCACTTTTCTAGAGTACAAGTTAAATAAATTGCTATGCATTGCTTTTTTTTTCCTGTCTCACAAATTGGTTTCAGAAATGGTCCTGGAAATCATTTTCTGTGAAAATTGGCCAAGGAGATTCCATAGGATTTCATTTTGCTTACCATACTTGTTAAGAATTACAGTACCCTACATGAAAGTGCTGCACAAGGTAATTCAAGGATTTGAAGCACAGTAACAGGATTGTGATGATTGCACTCAGTTCTTTTTTTTCTCATGGCATCATGTATGGCACAGGCTTCCATCAATTATTCCTAGAGGTCAGGAATGAAACGGATGAAGATTATACATAATTCGATGGAAAATAGCAATGCTATTGGACAGATGTCCCGTAATGTGTAGAAGGCATGTCAATTCTAGTTTAAAAAACTTTGTTTCTCATAAAAATAAATTTTTAAAGGAACTCACTCATTTTAGCAAGGTCATTTGGCAGAAGCAATGATAAAGATGTTTAGTTTAGCTTAGCTTAGCTGAGCTTAGTTTAGCTTAGTTTAGCTTAGTTATGTTTTAGAGGCCACTAAAGCATATCTTGAGTTTATAATCCTATTTACCTGAGATATGTGTGAGTAGAACATATATAGCAGGGGTGTCAAACTAGATTTCATTGAGGGCCGCACCAGGGTTATGTTTGACCTCAGGGGGCTGGGGTAGGCATGGCCAGGGTGGGTGTGGCCAGCTTGACATCACTTGTGTTGGGGGCATCTGTGGCCCGAGTGCTCTGCCAGCGAAAATGGGCTCCCGAACTCCATTTTTGGCTGGGACAGCCTCCTGTAACCCTCTGTCAACAAAAACAGAGCACAAGAGGGTTGCACACGATCCTCCCACACTCTGTTTTTGCTGGCAGAGGCACCGTGGGCCGGTTCTTCGCTGTTTCCAGGTCGGCCCTGCGGGCTAGATCTAAGTACCCAGCAAGCTGAATCTGGCCCACAGGCCTGGAGTTTGACACACCTGATATATAGGATAATATTATAAAACACAGAATTTCAATAAAGTATAACAGTACTTCCTGTCCTTTTTTCTCTTTTCCCTATAACAATAGAAATTCAGGACATTGGGATTCTTCTATCTCTGTTTTATGCCGCAAGAATTCTTAACTTCTCTTTTTTGGATAGTGAGAATTAAATGTGAGGAAACTTGCAAATTTTCAGAATATGATAACATCTGGCAAGAATTTAAGGAGCATACCAAAAGTTTACTGGAAATTAATCAGCTCATAGAAAACCAAATAACAAAATGAAAAACATTTGTAATGTACAGATTACAGTATAGGCATCATTACTTTTCTGGAAAACTATGGATCATGTTCAATACCTGCACCACTACTAGTGAGTACCATTTGCATATGCTTGTGCTAAGTGTGTTAAATATATCTTTGGTCCTATTTTGCTGTTCCAGAGTTATACTTTAATAGTGGTTATTTATTAATTGATTCAGTCATTTACTCATTCATTCAATTCACATCTCAGCTTTTCTTGGGGAGCTCACGAAAAAACTCTGTGAAGTCCCCGAAGTCATCCAGTTTTCATGCTTGAAGGTGGACTTCAGTGTGGGTTTCTCTGCTCCTAATCTAACACTTTATCCCAGTAACATACCTGTTCCTCATTTTAATAAATAACCATTTACTGATAAAAATGTACAATATATCTCTTTATATCCCACTTTTATTTTATTTTATTGGCATATTAATACTCCTTCCTCCTCTTATTTTCCCCATAATAGCATCCCTGTGAGATGAGTTGGACTGAGAGAGAGAGAGAGTGTGTGTTTGGTCCAAAGTCACCCAACTAGCTTTCATGCCTAAGGCAGGAATAGAACTCACAGTCTCCTGGTTTGTAGCCTGGTGCCTTAACTATCAGAGCTCAATATTCTCTTGGAATATTGACCATGTTTAATGCTCCACAGTTGACTTGATTACATAAGTTACTTCTATGGAATTCAGAAGGCTGTTGCACATTCTAACCAAGGAGGGATGGCTGTTGCAATGCTCTGAGAACTCTTGTCTATTAGAAAAGACAGCGGCTGCACTCTCTACAATGCATTGTGTTTTACCTCTAGCTATGGGTAAGTCTTTGGTTGGACTGTCTTCATAAAGGACCCTGGTTTGGCCATGTTGATGCCTGAAAAATAATTTTTCTTAGAAAATATTGTTTTAGTAATTCTCTTTTTGTATGAGCAGAGCATGTGATTTCTTTTCTTTGTAATTTCATAATAAGAGAGAGATATCCACATGACCTACTAAACATACATATATATATGTGTTTATATATATATATAAGTATGAAGATATATATGTGTGTAGGTATAATTATATATAGTCCCAAATCAATATTTATATATACATATATATACAATCTGCCAAATATATTTAATTACAGATTATGGAATTTTAATTATATATGATTAACCCTCCAAATCCACTCAATGTTGGCAACTTATTGGCTATCACTTTCTTCTGGTATGACGTGAGCACCCAAAGTGTATTCTCTCCTTTCTCTCTTGTTAAAACGAGCCAGTGGTTTTGCCTCTTCTGTTTATTCCTGTATCTTTTCTCTTTCTCTCTCCCCCAGCCCCATTTCCTCTTGCTCTGGCTCTGTCATCTTCTGAAACCGAAGCTGCCTTCTTCCCTCATTTCAACTCCCCGCCGCATAATGTTACCTTTCTGTTGCAGATTTTGAATACCTGCTGCCAAACAGCTTTGAGTCCGAGGGACATGTATTCATTGCTCCAAGGTAGCTTTGTGTGTGAGCTTGCTGAGGTGTCCATTTAACCACCGATCCTGGGAGTGGTTCAACTCCCCTTCCCCAACCCTTTTTCCGTCCCTGCCACACCTTCAGATATTCTACTCCATCACTCCTGACCCCTTTGGAACTGATATACCTCCTCATTGTGCCAATGTCTTGATCATTTCTTTCTTTTTTTGTGTGTCTGTTGTCTGCCTGTGTGCCAGTCTCGGGGACTATGATTGCCGCCACCTACACTACATTGTGTTACCATTGGCGGCCGGCAGCATAGCTGTCCCACCTTCTGTTCACTCACCTACATAAGAAGAATATATATGTGTGTATGGCTGCATATGAGATACATATGTAGCACACATATATAGGTATAGTTTCTGAAAATCCTCAAAAAAAAAAAACCAGTAGACAGCCATGTTTCGATCCTATTGAGATCATGATATCATGTAAGGAAAAATTCCACCAAAACATCTTTAAATTAGCCCAGCCTAAGAAATCATATTGATCAAAACTACTTTTATTGCGACAGCTGTAATAGTAGAAATTTTGTAAGTCTGAATGTGCTGCCTCTTCCTCACTTTACCTTTGTGTGAACTAGGGAAGGGCTTGTCTGAGATGTTTCCTTATGTTATTTTCTTTGTCTAGGTTCAAGCCCCTCTTATCTGATTGTTGACTTGGTAGCGGCATTTCTTCCTGTCCTTCAAGGCTATTCCCTTTGCCCTCTACACAATGTTACTATTGACTTATTCTATAGTAATACCATACATAAAAATCACAAACTCTGCATTTTGTTAGCCTTACTCTATCAAAATTTATTCTTTCAACTCTTTCAAATTTAATTATTTCAAATCTACAGAACAGAACATTTGTTGCCAAGTCCAGTGATCAGAATATTACACTAGGCTAGGGGAGGTTTACATTCACAGAACAGTTTGGGGATAAAACTGGGGAGGGCAAGAAGTGCCAGAATTCCGTATTCCATAAATAAATAATTCTTGTTAGATTTAAAGGCAGCACAACATCAGCCCACATCTCATAAACTGGTGATATATTTGGCATCCAGATCAGGGGTCAACTCCAACAGGTTCTGACAGGTTCTGGAGATCCAGTAGCGGAAATTTTGAGCAATTCGGAGTACTGGCAAAAACCACCTCTGGCTGGCCCCAGAGTGGGGTGGGAATGGAGATTTTGCAATATCCTTCCCCCAGGAGTGGGACAGGAATAGAGATTTTGCAATAGCCTTCCCCCAAGAGTGGGGAGGGAATGGGGATTTTGCAGTATCCTTCCCCTGCCATGCCCACCAAACCACACCACACCCACCAAGCCACGCCCACAGAACCGAAATCCAAAAATTTGGATTTCACCACTGATCCAGATGAAATTATAATGACCACTGTTTGTGATAATCATTTGCAATGGTGAAACCTATTTGGCTCCCCCAACCACAGATAGCCAAATACAAATAATGATGGAACTCTTAATGTACATCTTTAATACTTCTTTAGAAGAGGGAAAATCAGAGTCTCAGGAAAGTATGCCATGCTGTCAGAAAGAAAAAAAAAACCTTCTACCCAGACTTTTAAAGATGGGCCTCTTTTTAAACTGGGCCTCTTCTGGTAACTCAGGCTCCAATCACCGTATATGCAGTAAGAAAATGGAAGAAATGCCATTTTAATAGCCTTTTCACAAATTCTGCTTTATATAAGGCATTATAATACAATGGATAGATGACATTCCAACATTTTTTAAAGCCGCTATGACATGTATTAATCCTAAAAGCAATCCTATACATAAATACTTAGAGGTATTCCATGGACTTTATTCCCAGGTAAGTATTTATAGGATTGCAATCTTAAAAATGCATGAGATTCATACAAGATTTTTTTTTTATTATTGGGATAAGGAAACTCTATCCCTCCATAGTATGCTGAACCAATCCAAATAGCACCATTCTGTACTGGTCTTATTGAGCAGGGTTGCTTAGAAACTAGCATTCAACTGGACTTCTTTTTTGGGGGGGTTGAAAATTGTCACTGCTTTTCAAGCCAAAAAAGAAAAGCCTAGATTCAAGTTCCAGATAACTCTACCTGGATGAATGAGGAAGTATATTTTCTTAAATTCTGTTGATTCTAGTTTAGTAACTCCAGTGAATGGGGTTCACTGATATTTGTTGCATTCAGTGCTTTGCATTTGGTGTTGATAGTACACAAGGAGAGCTGTAAAATTCCTATTTTTTAATCATTTAGGGCTACCAAATCTGGGATACAAAAATCCAGATAGCTACCATAGGCCTTTGTCTTCTATGTTTCTTTGCTGTCATCATTTACTGGTTATCTGAATTTTTGAACTCCTGATGTGATCACCCTATTATCATTACTAATGGGTATCTTTTTCTGCACTGAACACTGTCCAGCATAGAAATATATGATTTCTGTGGGACATATAAACCATAGACAACAGTATATGTTCAAATTTTTAGGTTTAAGATTTTTTTGAGAATATGTCCTTTTTTATATAGATGGAGAGTGAGTCATAAAATAAAGGGGAAAGACTTTTTATTATCCTTCAGCCTTTCCCAACCTGATTCCTTTTATATTTGTTTGTCCAGACCTCCCCCCAGTGGCAACTAAGATGACCAATATAGCCTTATTGTCAATTCTGCAAGGTGTCATGTAGTCCATTGGAAGCTATCAGAGGTTAAGAAATGCAGATTTATGATTATATCAGAACAAACAGGCTTCTGTTCTAGCAAACATTCATTCCTAGTGATTACTTATGACATTCCTTTAATTCCAGCTACACTGTTTATTAGCCTTTCAGCCCCAATAATGCTTGGGAATATGCTGTGAAGTCTCATCATTACTAATATGGCCAATAGTCCATGGTAATTTTCAGAAACCATATATCACTGATAATCTATTTGTGGGTGTGCAAGCACATATATCTGTACATATCTGTGTAGATACATAGGTGGAAAAAAATATTGTGTATATGTATCTCTTTCTATATATATGTATATATATATATATATATATATATATATATATATATATATATAGCTCTTCAAGAAGCAAAATAAACTGGGCGGCCCAGGATTTTATGTTGCATTAACATATAGTGATGGAAAATCGAAAGGTTATTAAAGCTAAATAAACTTGTATTTTATTTCTATGAAAAAGTTGTTAACAAACAACTGGTGACCGGCAAATCTTATCCAGCTACTCTACAGAATATATTTTAATTGGTTCTGCTTTCATACACATTCATTTTGTTAGATCTAACAAATGAGATGCATACTGGACCTGCTCCTTGGTTCAAACTCATTAACTCTCTATTTGAACCAACCTTTTAAGGGACTTACTGATTTTGTGCCGAAGATGCCTGTGCAACGTAGCTAAGTAGTTTTATCTACTTACTTGTTCCATTTATACATGGATAGGCATTTGCATTGAACCCACTTTTTGTGACAGATGCCTTAAACAAATTACACCCATCGCTATCCCCTCAGCTACATGGCTGTTAAAAGATACAAGATACTATCATATTTTACATCTGGTCACCTGGTGAGATGTCCCGTGTGACATTTGTCATGAACCCAGAAAAATCATTCTCTAAATTGCAGTCCCTATCCTGTTCTAAATTATTTCTTAATATTTAATTCTGAAAGCTACGGTATAAAGAAGCAGGAACACATACACACACACACACATTCTATTTCCAACCCCAGACTTTGGTAACTGGCAATGCAAAACTAAATCATGCAAACTTGGTTGCATCAGTTGAATAAAAACTCCCGAAGATAATGGCAAATGGTGATGGGAACAAGCCTAGTCTTGTTATATATCTTTACAATTCACAATGGTCTATATCTGCAGATGCATAGACTCACAGCAAGGTACAATCTTACAGATAAGTTAACCCATTAAAAAGACCAAGCTGATAAATAGTTTAATATATAAAGCTCAGTACTGCATGTGCATATACTCTTGCAAGCAAATGCCAGCACCTATCTGTCTAAATGAAAGGTACAGATATGTCTACAGTTTCTATATGTGTCTGTATCAGTATTTCAATGCATAATCTTGGAGTAAAGCATGGCTGGCCATCCTGTTTTCTATTGCTATGGTGAAGAGCGATTCACTTGTGACTGTCCTGGCAATCGCTGTACATTGTGGAATCTTGTTTTGTTCCACAAGTAAGCCAGATCTTTAGTGTTTTCTTTCATATGTCCCTCTTCCACTCTTTCCTATCCTGTCCCCCACTTTCTCAAAAAGTGGAGTTTCAGAGAAGAAACATTTTTCATATTTAATATAAAGTCAACTAAACATGGGTGACTTTTATCCTCCTCCACCCCACCCCACCCAAAAAAAATCAAAAAGGAAAGAATAGTGACACCGATTTTAATTATTGGGTTGGACTGTGACCACAATAAACGAAGAGATCATATCTAATGAGAGCATATGGTAAGTTGCGCAATAGGTGATGAAATAGATATGAATTTGCTAGAATTTGCAACTTTGGCCTCAGCATCTTTTAAGGGAAAGATGGATTCTTTCCATCTGAATTCTGAACCAAAACATTATAGATAAGACAATTTTCTACTCTTTTCACAAATCATTGAACCTACATCTCTCCTCTTTCCATTAAGAGAGAGGTAAGTATTTTTATCCCTCATTTAAAATCCCATACTCAAGACCAAAGAGCAAAAGCAAGAAACAATGCAATTGTGCCTCCAGATTCAGCACCTCTCAAGATAGTAACTCAGGATCCAATCACCAAACTTGTTAACTTATTGTTTTCTCTGGGATCTTGTCCTGCTTAATTCACCAATGCTCCTGACTACACTTGAATTTGGTAGTCTCAAATATGCTTTTTCAAAAGGTAACTGGATTTTGTTTTTCCTTGAAGGTGTTTTGCTTCTCATCAAAGAAGCTTCTTCAGTTCTTTTGAAAAAACATACCTTTGGGGCAACCATGACTTGGATGACTGAGAATCTCCATAGACATTTGAATTGGGTAGCATCCCTTGACAGATAGATAGTACTACATGCATATTGCATATAAATAGGCACAAATACACTGGTATATGATTTGGACTGCAGTTGTTGCCATTCAAGAAGTCAACCTTCTAATTAGAATGAGTGTCTTCCATTTAAGTTATATCTGCTTAACTCAAGCAATCTATTAAGAAAACCATACATAAGAAAGACATATCCCATCCTGGATACATTTCATAACACTGCAGCAATCAGATAAGTGAAAGAAAAATGATAAATTAATCCATCTTCACAATAACTCTTCTTCCAATTTTCATTATTAAACTAAAACTACAAATATATACAGTAGAAAGGAGAGAATGGTTGTGGACTGAATTAGTGGGCAAAGGAAGAATTAACATTTTTGTCCCCTTCCTGTCAGTTCTCCTTGGCTTCCTAAATTTGGAATCTTCTGCTGGCTGGAAATTACGGAACTTCCCAACACGTCAGGAAGGTGCCAGATTGGGGTAGTTTCATTACCAATATTGTTTGATGTTACCATGATACAGCCAATCCATATTTGGAGAAATAGGATCCGCCATGTTAATTTACAGTTTCACCTTTTATCCATTTACCATCAAAAATCTGTTTGGAAGAGTTTAAAAAGCAAGAACTGATATCATCCAGTTTTTTTAGAAAAATGGTTGATATCTATCACATCATCTTAGACTTTTACTGTTAGAAAAAAATATACGTAGATATGAAAAAAGCAGTGCCATTGTTGAAGCAATGGGGAGAGATTTCTTTCTGAATTGCAAATAAAGCAGTCAAGTCCTATAACAGAATCATGTCAGAAAGGAACCTTTAAAAAGATGCTGAAAGTGAATTTAGAAAAATAGCTGGTATGGTTTTAGTGAGATAGATTTAAGGCTGTATAAATTGACCCATTATATCAAGTAACTAGCACTGCATATACCTTTTAGCTTGGAGATAGCTATTACTTATCTTCATGCTTTTAATAGGGTTTATTTGGGGATGCATACAATCTTCAGAAACAATCTAAATAAAGTGGGCAAGAGATAGTCCCATTTAGGAGACAGTAAAGAAATTTACCTTTGTCCCAGATTACCAGCCTCACTTATTACCTGCTATCAAATATCAATACTAGAATGAAAAAATAATAATATTCACAGCTTGAGTTCTGCTGCTCCCTCTAGAGAAGTGGTGGGCTTTTTAGGTCAACATATTGATCAACCTCCATTACTGACATCATTTACAACTGACCATCCCAGCTCAGAATTCTGTTGCAGCAACGCCTGGAAATCCACAAGCTCCCCATTGTTGCTCTAAAAGGACCAGATACCATAATATCAAATCTGCACCCTTAGCATCTCACTGAGGAATCTCACAGCTTATATATGGATCCTCCTTTTTAAAGTGTTGCTTTCCTTCCCCTGCCCTCAACTTCATTGTGAAAGCTACAGTGAATGCTAGAAGAAAGAGTGGGAGTGAAAAGAAATGAGGCTATTTTCCAATACTTGATAAAAATAGAGGGTTTTTTTTATAACTAGCACGGTCACGCTTCTATATAAGTGCCATGTTGAAAATCATAGTAAAGACTGATGTCTATAGAAATTCACAAAAGCAGATCAAGAGTTTAATTAAGTTGCAAACCCTGGAGGAATTAAAGTAAGCCAGTAAGTTCTTAGAGAAATAGAGTGGCACAATTATTGCAGAAATCTGAAAATGCAGTGATGCATAGTACTACCCAGTGCTGTGTGCTGTACTTTAGGTGGCATTAAGAAACCATTCAGGTGGTGTTTTATGATATCAGTAAATAACAGAAAAGAGTAATGCCACAGGTTTTTATATAGCCAATAATTTACCAAAGGCTTCCTACTGCACTTTCATAAATTGACTTTGTATTATTTTATAGCCTTCTGGTTACTCTTGAGAGGTGCTGTAACACCAGTGTGAAAAGGCCAAATAACAGTCTTTCTCAGCAGACTGTGAGCCATGGCATAAAACCCATTCATACAATCGCTCCAACTCTCAAAGACTCTCTTAATACATATTATACACATATTAGATTTGAAACATACTAGCTTCTTATGCATATTTCTTTCTCTACCCATATAAGACTTAAGATTTAAGACATCTATAAAAATAAAGGTCGAAAAGCCCTAAATATTGATAATGAGATGCACATTGAACGCAAAATCATATTTCTGAGCAGAGATGGTGGTGGTGAGGATATGACTCATTAAATAACTGCAGTGGTGGGATTCAGCCAGTTCGCACCACTTCGGGAGAACCGGTTGTTAATTTTCTGAGCAGTTTGGCAAACTGGTTGTTGGAAGAAATCATTAGGGCAGAGAACCGGTTGTTAAATTACTTGAATCCCACCACTGAATAACTCCACATATTTCCCACCTTCATTGTCTTAACCATACCCAGCTAGTTTGAGTAGCTGCTTCACCTGTGCTGAGCACATGATTAAGCCAATTCTGAGAGAAAGAAAACTAACCGCAACTTTTTCATCCTTCCAATCGACAAATCTTCCTCGTAACCCAGAGAATATTGCAAAGACCTCAACCTGTCGGATAACAACACTGAATTCCTGGAAAACTTTATTGCCCTCATGGAAAAGGTGACGCCTGACTCCAAACAATGTAAGTACCCCAAAGGCCTGTGGTGGACAGAAAGTCTCATCCCAAGAAAGCCTTCAGGTTTTGTGAGTGAGAGAACCCAGGCGAATCCATTACTAAGCAGCAATGGATTAATAAATAAATAAATCTATTTTTAAAGATGGGGATGGGGCAAAGTTGCCAAAAATAGGCTATTTAAATAAAGTTTCATGTTTGTTTAAATAAAGTGTTAAGATGTGTTTCTTTTGTATCTGGGAATTGTTATCTTATGGTAAGGTGGATTTCATAAAACAAGGATGTAATTCAACTTTGTAGCAACCTCCAGATGCATTGGATTATAACTTCCAGAATTCCCAACCACTGGGGGCTGTTCTGGAGAATATTTGCTTGTGAAAGTCTATTATAAATGATTAGCCACCACCGTTAAGAGTTGTAATGTAGCCCTGTACATATATAATCAGCTTGCCCAAATGGAATCGATGGGACTTATCTTTTAAAAAGTATGCAGTCATTGGATAATGTTGCTTGCCAATCCTACATTTGATCATAGGCATATGGACTTCTTCAGGCATGATCTGGCTGGAACCAGGTCACATTTCATCAGCGGTTAGAGCTCTCTGAGTTTATGACTATAAGATGTCATAAGATACTTCATTAAAACAAACCCTACATTACATAGCCAGCCTGATTTCTCAGTGTAAATTAGTGCAACTGAGCAACTAAGAAACAAAAGTCATGGTATTCTCTTCCTTTATGGACAGGTATTGATCAAGTATCTTTTAGGTGTTAAAAGTGTGTTTCCCAAGGGAAGTGGTTCAGTCAATCCCCTTCCATATCTGTCAAATATGGAAATGTAGTTTTACCATGTTGCTTTATTACATTTGGTATGGCCCAAAAGAAATATGACAGTACTCTAGGAATCTGCCTCTGTGTGCATAAGATACAGAAATACATTATTTACCATCTCCAACTCAGAACAGCAAGAAAAGCCAGAGACCTGAGCTGGCTGATTTCCGGTACTGAGAAGAGTTTCCAAAAACATTGAGAAATGTACACCTTTTTTTTTTAAGGCAGTTTAATACTGCTAAAGAATTTAGATTAGGGCATCCTGAATCCAATTTACTGAATAATGGAGAGATTTGGTATTGCCTTCAATTGCCTTTTTGTGAGTAAAACGGTGAGTGAAGAAATTCTAGTGGCTATTCAGGTAAGCAAACTTCTGGTTTTGGAATATTTGTTCTTTCTGTTAAGGTGACAACTTCCTTCTTCACAACCTTATCCTGGACACTGGAATTACACAACAGCTGGTGGAAACAGTATGGAAGAATCAAGATTTAAGCACGTAAATAAAACTTCTGAGACATGCTAGTGATATTATTCAATTGAGTGCAGATTAATTGCATCTTTTTGTAAAGAGGTTTTCCATGACAATGTGAAGCTTTCAGCTGTGTTAATATAAGCTAAATTACATGGCCTGGAGACCATGTTGAAAATTAATGGTAGATAGGGTTATACAAATCTTTTGAAAGGGGTGATTCAGAAGCTCATATGAAACATCTTTTTTTTAGTTTTTAAAGCAGCTGCATCTTTGCCTAGGCTTGTACAGATGCTATATAAACTGCTTCTTGTTGATCTCTTGCAGCAAAAAACTAATTCACAATCATGTGATCTTATTTCAATGATTGTCAGGGAGGCGGGACATTTTGAGTGTGCCATCCTATTCCTAAATTTTCACTTTGATTTCTATCTTACTGCAGATATAGTCTCCTAGCTGTGTTTGTTGCCACAGATGGTGGCATCACCCGTGTTTTCCCTAACAAGTAAGTTTTTGTTGTTGTGGTATTGTGATTGATAAACATCTGTGTACAGATAGATTCAACTTTTTCCTTTTGGTCTCTGCAATCCATGTTGGTCCTCTGGAAATCATCACAGAATTACATGTATGGTCTATTTTGTGACTTCCTGATATCAAAACCACTTTCCAGATTCTTCTGAGTAGGTCAAAGGAGAAAGAAAATTGTTGGGCCCCCACCTGACCACCATTGAAGAAAGACAGCATTGAAAAAAAGTTTCCTCTAATGAAGCCACCAATTTTTATTTCCTCTATTGTGTTTTTTTTTTTTAAATGTGAACAAGCCTTTTGTTTCTGCAAGAATTTTGAGAGTGCGTCTCCTACAAAAAAACAAACAAACACTACTTTTGGACATCTGAATTGTGATATGAAATTGAAAAACTGTCCAAAATCATGAGATTACTGTGACTTGTATCCTGTAGGAGACAAAAATTTGCTGAGTTAACTACCATTTTCAAAGAGTATTCTTACTGATTTGCCTTAAATGCCTAAGTGCCAGGCAATAAAATTACTTAACACTTCCCAAACCAAGTGCAACATTTTAGGGACTTCATAAATATCCTGATATTTTATATGCTTGGAAAAACAAAAATAATAGATTAGTCAAACACTCAGCTTTATGCAAAATGAAAATAATTTTATTGTCCCAGTTAAAAAAAAAAGTTGATAGAATTTACTTTGGGATTTTTCTGCAATCTTCTAAAATAAGTGATATACCGGTAACTCATTTCATTTTTAAAAGGCAATTCAAGTGACATTAAGACATGTCCCTATTGCCATTTTATAATCTCATGGGTTAAATAGTTGTTTTATTTACATATTGAAAAAATTATAGGAAATACGTTTGATGAATATCTGAGGTTTTGACGTCTGAAGAGCAGATTTCCTCTTTAAAAACTCATTAGAACTTTTATGCATATACTTGATTTTCCGCCTACGTTTATGAAAAATGAAATTTATAATGTTCTATGGGTGTGGTTGATTTCTATGAAAGAGCTGCTGAAGATTGGGAAGAAGACCGAGAGCCCTTCAATGCCAGCTTTTATCGAAGGAGCCTAGATAATAAAGGCTACATCTTTAAGCCTCCTTACCAAGATCGTAAGTAAAATCTTGCAGAACATCGCTAGGCAGTTTTGGTGTATTTTCAATTTGGATAGTCTTTATAAATACGATGCTCCAGGAGATTGCAACAAAACTCTTGTTCAAGATGGTTTGAATGCTGACTTAATCTCAGGAACAGAAGTCCACATATCTTAAAGTTGCTCAGGTTGAGGAACACTGTTCTATAAGAAAACTCTTACCATATTTGATCTCTGATATGTAGGGGTATGTGTCAGGAGTGGGGGAAGGAAGCATTCAGTCATCAAATCATGGGAAATAAATTGCTTTGGCCTTATTTATATTTTATGGTTCTTATTTAATTTTTGTCATGTTTGTTGTTAGAATTTGATAGACTTGTGATAACATAGAAGCCATGGATGTAGCTTAAGACCTTAATTACTAAATAGCAGAATCGAAAAAGCAGCCTTTTATTTTGCGGTTAAAGTGAATTGGAAAGTAAGCGTTGGCAGGAAGACAAATATTCATGGAACCATAAAAATAGTCCATTATCATATTGTTTTTTCTAGCCCACAGAATTTCTTGTAGCAGTCATGCAGTATTATCCATCAGAAAATGCTAATTTCTTTCCCTCTTCTCATTAAATAGCCAACTACAGAGGATCAGAGCCAGAAAGCAGTGCTGTTGGGATCCTAGTTAGCACAGCTGTAGAACTCAATATAGCAGAGAGGCATCTGAAGCCAGCAGGTAAGGTAATCTAGAGATTTCTCCCAAAGATCTTCTATCTTATTCTATTCTATCTAACCTGCCTTAGTTCAGCATAGGCTTTCTGGAGCTCTACAACTACAACCATTCCATATTTCCATATACACCTACCACCTCCTCTGAAATGTGAGTTTCAGTGCAATTATGTTGGACAGCTATCTTCTCGGACATAGTCGATGTGTATGTAGAATTTGTGTTGGTTTGTGTAACTCTTCGTGTTCTTATAGAATTATGCCATATAAGAACAACAGAGGAGATTTTCAAGATAGCCTAGAGACAAAGTCTAATCTAATTCATAAGATTATTTAAATGTACAAATAGATTTTAAACTTCAATATTATCAATGTTTTGAAAGTCACTAGGTTGCTCATTTATTGCTTCTGAGCTGGCACAAATTCTATAGACATGTGTGCTAGATCTGAGAAAAATATGAAAATTATGTAGAGCAATAAACAAATGTGTTTACATTCATATTCCTAGATTAAACTTTCTATCTGCAAATGAAAAAATAAAATTTTTTCTCCTTCCCAGTGGTTGGAGTAAAACTTGACTTGGAGGCCTGGACACAAAAATTTAAAGTCCTTGCTAGCAATCAAACAGATCAGCAGAAAACACGAAGAGTAAGTAATCTCTGTGTGTGTGTGTGTGTATGTGTGTGTTGTGTTGTGTTCCTAGAAACAATTCTAGGATCTTGACTTTTGAAAACAGCATGGTTGGAGCTATAGAATTTCTGTTTTCAAAATAAATAAAAAATAAATATTGCATTAATATACAATAAAAGAAAAAGAAGAGAAAAAATTAAAATATATAAAGACAATAAAAGGACAAAAGGAAACAACAAAAATGTACTATATTATATGTCCCAACCTAATATTCTATGTGGCTTGGTTGCCTTTTATATTTTGCCTTTTCTATTTTTATATTGTATATGTTTTAAAGTTGTAGGTTGGGTGAGTATTGCTTGTTTTCTATGCTCTAATTTACCCAGAACCATGCTGTTTGTGTTGGGTGGCCTTATAAATCTTATTAAAAATAAATAATAATACATACAAAAATCATTCAGTTTAATTTTAAACACCTCATTAAGCATGTATCATGTACCATATTAATCTTTTCATTATATTGCTACAGAATCAATTCATAAAAAGAAAGCAAATATGTATTGATTATTCAAGATAGTAAATGTGGGATTAATGTGCCAGTCCAATAGTTTAGTTTATTTTTTCCAGTCCCCATGTTGATCAATTCATAATTCTTCATAGTGTGATATGTTTCTGGTATCTAAATCAAAAGTATATTCACATATTTAAAACTTATTGAATTTTGTAAAACTGTGTAAACAAATGGATCAAACCAAACAGCACAACAGCAAGACAATTAACTCTTTTTAAAATAAAACACTTTGTGGTTTTAATAAACATGAAAATGGTATTTTTTGTATTAGTCTCATGATCATAAGAAACATAGTTAATATTCCCTATATAGATATACATTTTCTAAGCCATGTAATCTCTAGTATAGAATAGGGGTCCCCAATCTCTGGGCTATGGCCCACTACTGGGCCATGACCTATTCGCAATTGGGTGGCATGAGTGGCAAACCAGCATATGTGTGCCGTACGTAGACCCACCAGGCGAGTGGCAAGCGCCAGAGCAAGCAGCCCCACTCGGACAAGCGGGGGGGGGTCTGCAGCTGGCAGCCCCACTCACACTCCTGCCCCTCACACAAAACCATCCCCTCTTATCCTGCCCGCCCCCCCCCCCATGCCGGGCCACCAACCTAGAAAGGTTGAGGAACACTGGTGTAGAAAATTGTACACTAATAGTAATAAATTTCTCTAGCTGTTTTCTCATCTTAATTTTCAGCCAAATTAATTTACTTCCTCTATATTTTTTCTTGCCATTTATGCATAAATGAATCATGTGGTCATTAAGATGATCTTTGCTTGTCAGAAGCCAGCTGGGAAGATCGCAGATGGTGATCACATGATCCTGTGATCCTGCAACCATCATAAATACATGCTCTCTTCCCAGGTTTATATGGAGTTTTTCAAATATCTTCATTTAAAGTCATTTAATTGGTCAAAAACTGAATTTTGCTACACATTAACTGGAACCAGTAAAGATCTTTTAACACTAATAAGGTGTATTTTACTTAGCAAATCACAGCTTAAAAGGTGGCAAACACAACCAGAAAAAATTTACATTTCCAAATAGTATTGAAATATGCCTCATACTGTATATAACTTAGTACAGCATTACTGTTATAGAATGCAGGTAACCGCTGAAATTATCTTGGAAAGTTTCCTTTCTTACCATTCTTATCAATCCATAGAAATGTTAGAAAGTGATTATGAATGATTTATAGACATAATGTGGATTTAAATAAATCAGTGCTAAGATTTGTCTAGAATTCCCTTAATTTTCTTGCCTCCTTCTTTTGGTTTGCAGTGTGACCTCTCCACAAGCTGTGAGATGGACTGTGATACTAATGACAAGGTAAATAGCTGCAACATCATTGCATGACTCCTTCTGGCCCAGGAGACTATGTAAAAACCCACTTGATTTTTAAAATTCAGAAAGTAAGCAATTTAAAATTGACTTCTGGAAATACTGAGTAGGACTGCAAAAGTTACAGTATGTTATGATGCAGAGGACAATGCCTTCACCCCTCCCTAAAAGCAGGCTTTTTGATATATCTGCTGCCCAGAGCAACTAATGCAAAAATGTAAACATTGCCACCTAGGATACTTCTTTTTTCAAATTGACAGTATACAGTAGGAGTTTGCGATTTGGATTGCACATTCAGAAATTTATACTCGGTCTTCTGTTGAAGGCAAGGATGTTGCCTTTGCTCAGTCAATAGGCCATCTGTAACCTGTAATAAGCTTCCTTGTTTGTATATTTATTTGCTAGGCACCCATGCTGCTACAGTCAGGTCTGGCTCTGAAAGGCTTACAATAGAATAGAATAGAATTCTTTATTGGCCAAGTGTGATTGGACACACAAGGAATTTGTCTTGGTGTATACGCTCTCAGAGTACATAAAAGAAAAGATACATTCATCAAGAATCATAAGGTACAACACTTAATGATAGTCATAGGGAAACAGTCAATATAAATCTTAAGGATACCAGGAACAAGGTTATAAACCTCTATCATTGTAATAATTAAAAGCAGAAACTTTATACCAAAAAAATTTCCCAGTGTCAAGGGACACAGGGAACCCGTATACACAATCACACACTAATGCATACTCAGAGAGACAACAGCAACAATTCAGAATCCAAAGTTCTACTGAGAACAATCAGGTCTTGATAGCTTTACAGAAAGCTAACAGGATCAGGACCCATCTGATACCAAAAGAATATTCTTCTGGAGAAGGGGCAGGTAGTGACTGATGTCCAAGATTGAAAGGTTAATGATGGTGCTGTCTTTATCCATTTACACATCCCTACCTGCCATTGATTCATCGATTTAAAACCAGCCATGAACTAGACTAGAATGTGCACATCTTATGCTACCTATGCTTGGGTGAAAGTTGCAAAGGCTTCATGCTCCCACCATTTCCCTGCCTTTTAAAAATGTTCCTCCTTATAACTTATTCCTTTGATGGTGACTTATGATCTTCTTTCTTCTTGCTCTCAAACATACTCCCTCCTGATCTTGTGCCTTCAACAACGAATACTCTTGGTTTCACAGTAGAAGAACCCGGCAAATCATTCAGCGAGCCAGCTAACCAATAAAAATAAATGAAAGAAGGGAGGGGAGAACTGTTTATTTTAAAAGTGGATTATAGGAAAGAGGGGGGAATTGTTCAACTGTAAAAGTAGATTGGAGAGCCGGGTTTTTTTGTTTGTTTTTTGAATTAGGACAGGAAGTCAAATGGATTTTAAATGTGGTTTGAGAGCACTTTATTTTAAATGAAGGTTTAAAGGTATGTGAAACATATTTGGGCACATGTGTGTGTATGACTGGCAGGGACGTGCATTTGGACCCTATAGGAGTTGCTGTCCTCCCATGCAAGTCTAGAGGTCAACTTCCATAACTTGAAAGAAATAAGAGACAGCAGTGCCAGATCACTATGCTGTCTGGATTACAGGAAGATGTTTTGTGTCCTCGTTTGTTTGTTTGTTTGTTTGTTTGTTTAAGCCTTCCTCATCAATTTACTCTCAGTGGATATCAGTAAGAATTAACAATAAAACATTCATGGTACAATACTCAAGACTAAACAATTATATAAAAAATTATAATCACAAAATACATCAAGAAATCTAAAATCAAAAGACAGAAATGGATAGATAGTGCATTCAAGATCCAGTGTTTCTCTTAATTCAATTTTTAATAATATGCTAGAGCTAAGTAAGATGAAAGCTGTGCAAATTCCAAGGAAAGGGGTGTTTAAAAGCATGTGGAGCAAAAAGGTGCAATAAAATAAGGGAGAGAAAAGAAGGCCAGTACCCTCCTTCAGCAAAAACAATATAGCAGCAACACTCCATATCATTGCAGCCTCCCACTCCCTCTTCCCATGTTGCAGGATCTGCTTTGCGTGCTTATTGATGATGGTGGATTTCTGGTGATCTCCAACCAAGAAGACTACAAATATCAGGTGAGCTGTTTTTCGTTTTTTTTTAAAAAAAAAAATTAGGTATACTTGCTTCATTTCACAGTGATATTTATGTAATTGCCAAACTTATAGCTTTCAATAGTCTAATATAACTGCCTGTTTACTTAATACATTTCATTCACTGATTATTGTTTTCTCATATTTATGCATAAAATGTATGACCGATAACATTTTTACAAACAGCAACATGATGTAGGTATTACTGATGATTGTTCTTTTTTCCTGTTCCATATTCAGGTCGGAAAGTTCTTCAGTGAAGTGGATGCCCATTTGATGTCTGCTCTCTACAACAATTCATTCTTCACACAGAAAGAATCCTATGACTTTCAATCTGTCTGCGCTCCAGAAGCTCCAAGCAACACAGGAAGTGCACCACGTGGGGTCTATGTGGTGAGTCAGGATTCCATGCTATCAGATCTTACCTGATTGAAGCATTGCGTATACAGGTGTAAATATGTTTCACATCACTGAATGGCAAGTATTTAAATTTACAAAGTAGCCAGTGAAGGGGGAAGAAGAAGGTAAACTTCTCCTCCTCTAAAAATATAAATCAGAAGCCAGTCCATTTGACTGAGGAGGATACTATCAGTTGAGACAAATAGAACTTTAAAATCTCTATGAATGACCAAAAATAAAAATTCAGCAGGGAGGAATGCACGTTGCTTCCCCTCGAGTTAAAGTAGGATATTTGTCACAAACAAATTGTGCCAGACTAACTTTATCAGCCTTTTGAAGGATTGATTAACTTAGTAGACCAACCCAAACTGCCATGTCTCTATTTTTTTAGGCAGGAGGACCAACTTCCATCTGTCCCCATTTTTTGGCACTGGTAAAATTTCCTGTTGTTCGTCTCTGATTGTATGAGACCTTACACAAGTGATCTTATTGCTACTCCTTCTCCATTCTTCTATTCAATTGTTTTAAAGAGCAGGGGTGAAATCTACTTACCTTCCTTACCAGTTCGGAAGCACACACGCTGCACGTTCAGACTTCTGTGCATGCGCAAAACTTTCTGCGCATGTGCAGAAGGTAAAAAACACATTACTTCCTGGTTAAAACCAGGAAGTAATGACATCCGGGCGGGTGGGCGGAGCTTTGCTCTGCCATCACTACTGGATTGCCAAACCACCGGCCAAGATCGCTACCGGACCTGGCGATCCGGTCCAATCCGGGAGCATTTCACTCCTGTTAAAGGGTATGTTGCTTCACTACAGTGCCCTTCTGGACACAAACATGTCACTACATGTTTGATAGCTATAAAACAACAGAAACATTTACAGGTTTACTAATTAAGCATTTGATAACCTTGCAGGACTCTAGAAGGGAGGACTGGCAAAGAGAAGCATTGCAGAAGAGATATAGCAAAACTTCTAGCACTATTTGAGGGCCAGAATCCACACATGTGAATGTGTAAATGATGAAGCACTGATAATGGCTAGAAAAGGGCAACTCTGATGTAACAAGCCTCATGGATACCATCTGGATTGTATAATTGTCCCCTTCAAATAGGCACCTACTATATTTACCAAGAGTGGCCATTCTGCTCCCCCAAGGGAATTCTAACTTGGATTAGCCCAGCACTCATGGAGAAAGAAAATTAGGGATTGATATTTACACCATTAATACATGAAAAACAGCAGTTCACTGGGCTTGGATTTCCCAAGTACTACATTTACTTCCTAGTAACAACTGTGTTCTGTTTAAGAGCATACTTCTTTGTTTCTTTATATTTAGCCAACCATGGCAGATTTCTTGAACCTGGCTTGGTGGAGCTCAGCAGCTGCATGGTGAGTCTTCTCTTTTCTCTACTCCTCTTCTCTTCTCTGCTCTGCTCTTCTCTTCTCTCTTCTATTGTCTTGTAGTTGATGAGATAAGCTACAGAACATGATGTAACAAATTATGAACCATTCTAGGATAGATCTCACAACCTGTTACCAAAATATAAATGGAATTATTTAAAATAGCCATTTTATTGTTTTTTAAATCCCCTAGAAATCTATAAATATATATTTTTGTATTTTCAGGGGGGGTTGTTTTCCACCTGGAGATGTCAAAAGAAAATTCATTCAAGGAACCTAT
Source organism: Arizona elegans (assembly GCA_022577455.1). Taxonomy (NCBI): domain Eukaryota; kingdom Metazoa; phylum Chordata; class Lepidosauria; order Squamata; family Colubridae; genus Arizona; species Arizona elegans. Next base: position 101,014,498 of record JAKOOJ010000003.1, on the reverse strand, counting down.
TTTGTGTTGTGACATACAGTTGTTTTCTCTTACAGTCACCTAATTGTTATTTCTTTCCACAAGGTCTCTATTTCAGCAGTTCTTATATGGATTAGCCTATAACAGCTGGTTTCAAACAGGTAAAATCCCTATTTGTATATTTGTCTAAGCTCCCAAAAGATGAAACAGCAGGAGGAAGCATTATAAATTAACTGTAGCTAGATTAATAAAGGAAGAGAAAATAAAATTAAATGTTATCTGTCAGTTGCTCCTTCATTACCATGTGACTGAATATGTTACTGAAATTGCTTGCTTGCTACAACTGAATGGTTCGGTCTCTAAAAAGCATCCCCATCTTTATGTCTTTAATCTTGAGAAGCAGATTGTGACCTAGTTATTCTGAGTGCAGCTTCAGGGGGTTTTAGGGGCACAAACATAAAATCTGCACACATAAATCTTCACCAAAACATACTCCAATAAATCTGACCTATCATGACAAAAAAAAATGAGTGGAGCCATCAATAAGTTGCTAAATTGACCTCTGCAGTGGAAAAAATAGCAGATGTAAGTCAATTTCACAAGGTGGATTAGTTGGGCAGGGGAACACATCAAGCTTTAATGTAGATTAGTAGAGGATGGCAGAACAAAAAGCAATAACAAGGTTGATAGAAAAAAAACTCTCTAGATTTCCTCATGCTGGCTAAGGAATTCTGGAAGTTGAAGTCCACACATATTCAAGTTACCAAGGTTGAGAAACACTGCTCTAGACTAAGCAAAAAAATGTTATTCTTCTACAATAAAAATAAAATATAAGTATCTGCAAAAATAAAAATGTTATACTTCTGCAACAAAATAAAAAATAAATGTCTACGTAGATGAGAAAAAACAAACAGTAAGGCAAAAGAGAAATATAAGATAAATCGTTGGATTTTCCCCCATACATACTTGCCCTATTATCAGTAGCATTTGGCACAAGCACAGCTTTCATAAAAGTCAATCTAGCCAGATGAACTGCTTTTTAGCTGATGTAAGAAAGATTTTTTTTTAATTTCATGCTTTTATTTGCAACTCATTATATGTACTATGTATGCAAACAGAGGATGTTTCAGCAGACAACATGGAATCCAAGGAGACCAGCTGCATCATGAAGCAAACCCAATACTATTTTAGTTCGGTTAACTATACCTACAACACCATCATTGACTGTGGAAATTGCTCTAGGTTAGTACAAAGAGCCCCTTTTGTTAGTAAACATTGTAAGACTCTGGTTCTTCAGCTCAGTCCTTATAACTACAGGAGGAGAATGACCTTCTCCATCCTCAACAAGATAGGTGTCAAATATATCTAGAGATGGATGGATGGATATGGGACAGAGATGATGAGAGAGAGAGAGGGAGGGAGGGAGAGGGGGGAGGGAGGGAGGGAGGGGAGAGAGAGGGAGAGAGAGGGAGAGGGGGAGAGAGAGATTTGAATGTGGTAGCTATGATGGCTGCTTCAGAAGCTGAAGCTCTTTACTAAGAAAAACATCATACTATCAAAGCTCTTCTTTGCGGAGCACAATTCTATAAATTATGAAGGATAGGATAACAGGATAGCAGTACTTCTTCTTCTCTCTTTTTCTCCAGGCTGTTCCATGCACAAAGGCTTGCTGGGTCTAATCTTCTGTTTGTTGTAGCAGAAAAGCCAATATGCAATCAGTGTGAATCCACAAAACTTCTCCAAGCAGAGATAAAAGGTACTGGTAATCAATTGTGTTCCAAATCAGTCACAATATAATAGATGGTATGACTATTATTGACTGATGTTTTTTCTGCTGTATTTTTTTAATAAACATTACTTGAGATACATTTCCTTACATTATAAGTAGTTTGATGATCAGATTATCACAAATAGTTTAAACATACAATAATCAGAGCTCAAATCCATTACAATTTTGTAGACCAGTGGTCACCAAACAGTGGTCCGCGAGAAAATTTTGGTGGTCCGCAGAGAAATTTTCGTATTTTTGCAGGTGGTGCAATATGGAAAAAAGAGAGCAGCCCTCGCAGTCCGGAATGAATGGTGCTGTTGTGGCAGTGGGGGAGGGGGAGGCACAAGCAGGAAGAAAAAGCGTTTGTGATGGCTGGAAGCTGCGGGAGCGAAGCACTAATTTCATTTGCACAGCAACAGCATTCCGCTTCGGTATATTTGTGCCAGCCAGTGGTGCAAGGCAGCCCACATCTCCTGCCACTTGGGACTCAGAGCGGTAAATGGCGTCTGGCCCGAGAAGTGGTGCGGGAAACTTTGGTCGGGCTCCTCGAGAGACAAGAGCTTTCAGGGGGCCGATCCGGCTCCACAATGGAGAGCAAAATCCAGCTGCTTCCCGAACCAGATGCTGTTTACCGCTCCGAATCCCAAGCGGCAGGAAACGAGGGCTGCCTTGCGCCGCAAATATACCAAGGTGTAATCCTGATGCCACACTTACAGCAGAGAGAAGAAGCTAGATTTTGCTCTCCATTGCAGACACCAGATCGGCCCCCTGCAAGCTCTCGCCTCTCGAGGAGCCCGACCAAAGTTTCCAGCGCTGATTCAGGAAGCACTCCTCAAGAGACTAGAGCTTGCAGGGGGGCGATCTGGCATCCCCAATGGAGAGCAAAATCCGGCTGCTCCCCAAACCAGACACTGTTTACCGTTCCAAGTCCCAAGCGGCAGGAAACGAGAGCTGCCTTGCATCATTGGCTGGCGCAAATATACCAAGGTGAATGCTCATGCTGCGCAAGTTCAAGTAGTGCTTCGCTCCCACACTTCTTCCGGCCCTTGAATAAGAATGAGAGAGAGAGATTGGGGGAGAGAGAGTGAGAGAAAGAGGGGGGGAGAAAGAGAATGAGAGAGAGGGGGGAGAGAGAATGAGAGAGAAAGAGTGGGGGAGAGAGGGGGGGAGGGAGAGTGCCTGAAGGACCCCATCCCATCACTGGGAGTCCAGGTGCTTCAGCTGGATTCGTATTAGTGGTCTGCGAAATTTAAAATTATGAACTTGGTGGTCCTGAGGTCCAAAAGGTTGGGGACCCCTGTTGTAGACTATGTAGATAAAGGTAAAAGCGAATTTTGTAACAATTTAAGACAATCTACATTGTATCAGACCAAAGGGCATCTGGTCCAATAATATACCTGCAGTAGTGGAGTCCTTGGTGTTCTCTGAGCTTAGTTGTTTGTTTGCAGACATTTTATTACTCAGCTAGGTAACATTGGTGCTCAAGATACATATCTTATACCTGCAATAGCCAAACAGGTCTATGGAAAATCCACAAAAGGCCATAAACACATTCATGTTCTCCAACTCATCTTCCACAGCCAGTGATACTCAGAGATACATTACATCAGGTAGAAGTAATCCAGAGTTGTCATGACTAGTTGACAACTAGTCAATGATGAACTTCTCTGGAGATCCAAGAAGATGAAGAAGGACCCTGCAGAACCTCAGTGCCATGTAGGATTTTCATGCAGAATTTTAACATCACCATTGTATGCAATTTATAAATATAGTTTAGATCAGGCTGAAGACAAACGGCCTAGAACCAGAGAGCTGCATTGAAAGACAGGAGCTATGTTGTCAAGTATACATGTACACACGTGTGTTCCCCTCATCCATCTCCCCCAACAGCAAGGAAAACAGTTCCCCTCCTTCCCTGTCAAGCATCTTTTAGGAGACAAAACGAATCTAGTAAAAAGAGAAAAGCAGCAAGCAGTATTATTCAAAAGGAAGTGAGGACACTTCTTGTTCCATTCCTCTTTTCTTTCTCTCCCAAAACGCAGTGAGTTGCTGGAGAGAGCTACATTCCAGTGCTCTCCTGTTCCAGTGCTATAAGGCAACCCAACAATCAGCTGAGCAATATACTTTTATGCATTACATTTTTTTGTGTAAGACAAGCTGCCAGGGAGTCAAACAAAAGGCCATCTAGTGCCCAGTCTATTTACTCCTTGTTTAGAATTTTTTTTTTTTTATTTCTATAGGAGCCCATTTAAATATACTGGCCATTGAGAATTTTCACAAAAATAGTACTTTCACTTTTTTTTTCTTCCACCAGCTACCATTTACATTGACTACAGACTTTACTACAGAGAACTACAGACTTTAGAGAGAGGAAAACAAAAACAAGAGAGTGAGGAAGGAAAGAAACCAATCACAGACGTAGGACTGTCTGGAATTTGAAAGTGTAAAACAAAAAATAGATTGGAATAAGAGTTCAATATTTGGAGATAATTTAATGTGTTTGTCAAGGTTCCAACTGACGAACCCAAACAAGCAGGCACTGTTGAGACGATCCAATCTCTTAATGCAAAGCTTTATTGAGGCCATCATTTTGGCTCAGACTAAAGCAAAACCCGCTCTAGGGAATTTCCAGGCAACTCAGTATAATTAAAGTATAGAATCTTGCCTCCCCCCACCCCCATTTGTGTAGGTCACATTATCCAATTAGGTGTCCAGGTGTTATTGTAGGAAGATCTGGTGAACACTAGCTGAAATGTCCTTGGTTCTCAAGAGACCATTTCTTGTTATCATCTGGAATGCACCTACCAGTCTCTCCCTCCCTTCCCCCTGGTCTATTGGCAAGCTGTAAAGCAGTAAAAACCAAAGCAGTTTGAATACACTTCAAAGCTTGACACTGTTAGTATTTATATTCTATTTTTTTAATCTTTTTTTAACAATTGTTTTATTATATTTTTTTAATCTTGTAATTCACATCATTTTAATCTGTCTAATGTTCTTTATCTTCTGCTTCATTTGCTTGACGACGCAAAGCTCCACCAGGAGATCGCAATCAATGTGAGCTAGTAGAGAAGCCACGTTACCGAAAGGGTCCCCACATCTGTTTTGATTATAATATAACTGTAAGTAAAAGGAGGGATAACTAATGCAAATACACACACAAACACACACACATATAATATTAAGCATTTTTTAAGAAAGCAAAAACCATAGAAAATAAAAATAATAAAGAGAAATAGTAAATAGTGAAAAAAGAAAAAGAAAGGGGAGGGGGAGGGGGAAGGGGAAGGGGATAGGAAGAGGAAGAGGTGGGAAGAAAAGGGGGAAATGAAAGGGAAAATCTATAAAGAAGCTTTTTCCAGTCTTGACAGTCGTTCTAAATACATTTGATTGTGCCTCTGCCTCTAGAAAATATTCTCTTTTAACTGACAGAACAAAGGTTATTGGACTCTAGAAAACCATTAATGCAGCTATTCTCTTTTGTCTGCTTGTGAATTGTTTCTTTTTCTACAGAAAATAATAGACTAAAAGAGAAAACAAGTGTGCATGACAAGAGGCATAGTAATGTCTGCACCCAATGCAATTTTGATGAGTTATTGTATGTATACATTGGTCTGGATGTCCTTTTAACCTCATTGTGCTTTGTTCTTTATCCTGAAAACAGTACAATTTATTCTTTTCCCACTAATGAATCTATGAAACTAAGTTTATTCCAGAATCCTAAATATTCAAAGCTGTTCTAATAGAACAAGGAATAGAGGAGACAAGGCCTTGGATAATGCATAAATTTATTTGCATGAACATTTTGCTTAAAAGAAACAAAATTTAAAAACATATATAGCAAGTTTCAGCAAGAAAACATATATATATATATATGCATATTCTTTCTAGCCAGGTTTTACCTACGTAAGCTAAGATGTTCTACAGCCCTTTCTGGCTAGAAAGAATATGCACATAAAAGCCTACGAAAAAGAAAAAGAAATATATATATATATATATATACACACACACACATATACACATACATATATACATACATTTATACACACACACACATACATATATATGCATACATATGTATATATGTATGTATATACACTGTATATAAGTTTCAGCAAAAGCAAGTATCCTTAAAGAAACTTCTTTCTCTCTCTCTTCCTCTCTTGCTTTTCTAGGAAGACACCTCGGATTGTGGCAGAGGGGCCTCCTTTAGACCTTCCTTGAATATCTTGTTATGCTTGCAGTTACTTCTTCTCTATTTGACTGCAAGTCACCATTCGCTGCCCTTGGCATTTTGCCTTTGAAACGCCCATTTAGCTTTATCCATCCTTTTTATTTTATGCACATCATCATCCCCTCCAGACTTGCTAGAGGATGACTTCTGCCTAGTCCCATCAATTCTGGCTGCACCTTGGCATTCACTCATGAGGATTGTTGCTTTCTTTACTCAGAAATCCAGAAGTTGTTCTTGTTTTTTTTTATCCTTTTCCTCCATCAATCCTTGCCTTTCCAGTGTCTCTGCACAGCAGGTTGTGCTAAAGAGAGCTTTGAGATGACAAGGGGAAGCATGGACCACCGTGATCTTCTCCTCACAGGGAACATTCTTGAGCTTTGATTCATTATTCCCCTTTCCACTCACTGAGCTGTTGGCCAAATACAAAGAACATGGCCCCATGATTTTATTTTTCCATTGAATCTGTGGAATTCTGGGAGACCTTTGTTAGTTTTCTTGTGAAGGACTTTTATTATGGTTTTAAAAGTATTTAATCAACAATACTGATGATACTATTTTGTCTGAAATAATGTACCTTCCCATTCCAATAATGAAAACTGCAGAAACAACACCGATCACTATAACCGAAAAAATGGAGTAGTCTTGCCAAATTGATTCTGTAACCTAGCAAACCTTTCAACCAATTCCAGTAGTTTTTCAGACTCAAAGTAATCTTACAAGATCACCCCAATATCATTCCACCCAATTCACTATGAGTTTTCCAAGGCCACCGTTATCTCTGCCTTTCAATAGGTGGATCCCATCTCCAATCAATGGTGAATTATTTTCATCCTAAACAGTTTAATCCAGATCTTTCAACATCTGGTTTCAAAGCAATTACCCTGAGAGATTACAGTATTTATTATCAGCAAGAAAGAAACATACACAAATGCAGAGGATATCACTTGAATGTTAAGGTCAGTATTATTCATTTTAACTGCTTATTCTGTAAAGATGACTTGAAAACCAAGCAGGGCAGAAAGAAGAGAGTGTGAAGATCCTTTTGTATACCATTCCAGTAATCCATGTATGGTTGGAGGATGCAGCAACTGAGACAATCTTTAAAAAATGAATAGCAAGATAGAATGCAATTATGGTTTAAATCCAGCAGCCCCTGTTGATTATTTTCCTGCTTCCCCATTTCTCATTTGAACCAATTGAAAAAAACAATATGAGCTATTTTAAGAGCTGTTCTACTCCCCAAATCACGATGAAGTCTTCAGTTGGTAGCTCTGCAGTATCCAATCTTTTAAGATAAGCCAATTATTGAGATGGCTTAGACAAAGATGAAGTCTTTTTTCTTCAGTTTCTTTTCTTCTAAACTTTAAAGAATATTGTCCACCCTAGTGGAGGCAGCACTGTGTGCCAACCAACCCATGAAGATGATAGCCAAAGTTTTTCTTCATAGACTTTGTGCAGAAACCTAACTGTACTCCTTAGTGTCTATGAACTTGAGCTGGGGGAAGTGAAAATGTTCTGCTTCACAATGATGGCTGTTAAAATATCTGCCACTAAGCTCAGACTCCACAAAGCACCTCTGATGACTCTGCAAGCGTACGTTTCATGTCTGGAATTATTTTAAGTGGTTGCAACAATTGAGGAATTAAAAGAAAGTATAATGCTATAATTCATCAACTGGCATCCTTTAAAAAAAGGCTGTTTTTAGGATTTGTCTTGAGCAGGTTACTGGTCTTTGTGCCTATTAACTGGTGCACATATGGTAACAAATACATCTTGCTTCACATTATGAACTAAAATGCCTGCAGTCCCCTGACAATTCCAGAAGATCCTTCTCATCAGCCAAATATACCCCACTGCACTGCCTCTACACTTGAAATAGCCAGCAAAGTGAGAAGAATCCTGTTTTGTTTTGTTTAGTTTAGTTTTGTTTTGTTTTGTTCCTGCTTGATGTTATAGGACAGCCAGAATCTTCTGAACAATATGGGGAACTGCAGAACAGTATGATGCAACTTCATCAGGGAGAAACTGTTGATTGCCACACCAAGAACTGCATGGTTTTCCCCCGCTCTGGCACAAGGCTGATTGCTGTTACAAAAGCCTGCTAAAATATTATACACAGTGATGCGCTCATTTCAACTTCATATGCTCAGTTCTTTAATCCAAACTTCATTTAATCCAAAAATGCCACCAGTTATGAATTATTCAAGCGCTATGAATTTCATTTGCTTTGTTACAAGAAAATCTGGAAAGCAAACTGTAAGTCATTACTTCAACCTGAAGATTTCTAAAGAGGAAGACAACCCAGTTTGATTAACAACTTCAGATTATGTTTGAATCAAACTTCCTGTGGTCTTAGTGTCGTGATTTAGTACTAAACCAGAATTTTGGAGAAAAGCTTCCTGATCTAACAATTTACATGTTAATTCAGCCTCTGCCATTTATAGTAGCCCCACCAGTTGTTTAATTGCAAACAATAGTGCAGCTTGGAAGGTATACAATTGCTGAATGCAACCCATTCCTCAGACAATACTGGAGGCATATCAGACAAAATTATTTACTGATGTTCTTAGAAGTAAGATTTCTGTGGTCCTCATAATATCATCTAAAGAGTCGAAAGCATAATATTGCTGTAATAATTATGACTGCAAAGTGCAAACGTGGTGCTTGGACCGATTGTGGAAAAAAAAAATACTTGACAAATCTGGAAGTAGAACCAAGGGTGCACTTGCTTGCTTTTCAGTAAACTTTGCTCTTGAGACTAGGAAATTCTTAATCTCTCAAAAGCTAACTTCATTCAAATTCCTTTGTGTACATATAACTCTCTCCCCCAAGTGAATCCTTGTTTTCAAGTAAGCAGCTAAAAAGACTTCCAAGTCTACATTTTTTTTTCCAGATTGCTTATATACACAACAATTGCACTGGTGCTAAGGATAGTAGTTCTGCTTCATTGGCTTTGTATAGATTTCTACAGAAGTAAACTGGGAGATTATAAAGACATAACTAACTACATCACTATTATAAATCTAACTAACTCTGATGTATGGTAAAGATAGCACCATTATTCGTTGGGTATACTACCAGTGATAATCAATTGTACTGGTTGTGACTAGTCTCTCAGAATCTCCCTGGTCTCTTCTGAGCAGAAACTACAAAATTGTGCCAAATTGTGTGATTGTTTTGTGTTGTGGGCAACTGTCTGTAGTGTGCTTGCTGAAAACTCCCAAATTCATTCCACATTAGTCTGAGTAAAACCTCTTGTCTTCCTTATGCCACTTTGTCTGTGACTGTTTGGCTAGTGCTCTGGAGCCAGTATATATTCATCAGCCACAGATATTCAGAGAAGGAAAAGATATTTAGAGCACAAAAAGTATACACAGAAATGATATTGGACCTGAAGTGCTTCTCATTCATACAAGAAGCTGATTGGATAACATGGCCTTTCCCTGCTTTTGAATACCTTACCATATCACCACTATTAATGGCCATGACACACCTCTTGGTCAGCCACAAGACTCTTTGTTCAATTATTCAAGCTCAAAACTAAAATTTACTGGGGTTGAATTGGTATTCTTTTCATCCTTGACTTTTGGCTGGTGCCTTCCAAGATGTTGGGGTTGTTTTGTTTTGTTTTAACATACCCAATGAAATTTTATAGTCACAATGAAGCACATTTTGTTGTTTACATACATATACATACAGATGTGTTTATGTATGTAATAACCAAAGACAGATTAAAAAACGTACCTTAAGTGAGTCACAATGGTGCAAGTATGTCTTGTAATTCTATGGGTTGTTGTTTTTTCCTTCCTTGAGGTGAGTCTGTTTCTAGATATCCTTATTTTAAGAGGATATTTATGTCGCAAATGAAAGCACTGCTTGGGTCCTCTGGCTTCTTTCTTTTTCATCCTAGATTTAGAATTGCTTGCTTTAAAACACATTTTTAAAACTCCAGTCATGCATATCTTTAAAATAATAATAGTTGTTCTAAGTCTGAAATGCCAAGAAATCTGGAGACAGCAGGGGAAAGATGGTTTAGTTACATTATAGGTTCTAGCCAATGGCTGCTATGCCCAGGCAGCTTTTGTTACAAACATATAGAACTGGTTTCTCCTGAGCTTGGTCCAGATTGGATAAATCACTGAATTGATATACCTCCGTTGCCATGAGAGATAATGACTCTCAACTTTTAGAACGAGTGTTTCTCTGGATATGCAAAGCTCTTGGAGAGAAAAATATGAGCAATGCTGATAACAGAGCTAACTGGATGACCACTTATGGAACAGTATTATCCTTTCTAATAATTATGGCATTTGTTCAGCTTAAGTTTGAGTGCATTCACCTTCAGTCTTGGTAAAAGTCTCATCATTTTTTAATGTCTGGGTGCAATTTTAGCCGAATAACCCCCTCACCATTAGTTGATTCTAGACTCAAGTTCAGAAGGGAAGGAAGATGGCAGAATGGACAATACTGGAAGTGAAACATAAAAATAGATCTACAGCAGAAGACATACTGAACTTAACAGAGTATAGATATTGCCTTGATTACTACATATCAAACATGATTCATTTATCAGTCAGGGAATCACTGAGTACCATGTCAGAGAAAGGTTGCCCTGCCTCCAATTACTTCAGTTGTGATATATGCAAAAACCACTGGTTAGAAAAGAATTTTCTGTTATTTACCCATATGTTCAATAGTAATCCTTTCTCACATTTTTTACAATTAGTACAAAAAGGAAGCAAAATTCTGAGCAAACTTTTCCAGAGTTAGAGAATCAGCATTTGGAAGATGGAACTATGGTCCATTTTTCAACCCAAGTTGATGATTCCAATTTTGGGAGAAAGGATTGGGGTGGGTGAGATCGATGTTTGTGCATGAGCTAATCATATTGCAATATGTGCAGGTCTGGACAGAAATACTTTGCTCTTTCCCTGCTATTGTAGCAAAATTTGCCTTCTGAAAATGAGCTCTTCAGATGTATATGTAAATATAAGCTGAGTTAGGCAACAACCAACTCTTTTGAAATGGTTGTGTAAACAGAAACTGGAATGTCCATTTCACATAATTTGTGTTATCTGCAGCTTATCTTAGAGTCTGAATGGTTGGTGCTATGTCCCAGTCAGAATCACTTGTATATTGTCATTAAGTCTTCCTCCAGTCTTTTTTTTTCCACTGATGATGGATGATGCTGATTGACTGATAGGGGAAGATATGTTGGGAAATAGGAAGCCAAGAGCATGACCATTTTGCTTCAATCACCTGAGGAAATCAGACATTTCACAGGCTGTATGAAAAAACCAAGCAAGAAACAGAATATTATCCAAAGCTGTTAAAGCAGAAAATATAGTTCTAAAAAAAGTAAAATATGATGAGACTGGAAGAATTAAAATGAATATTCAGTTGACATGATAGCGTCAGCACAGAAAATCTCATGTAATTATTAACCACGCAAAGAATTATGAATTTGGATTAAGCCAATTTCCTGAATTCAGAGAAGTAGGAAAAATGTGTCGGAGAAAATGAATCTTCAAAGAACAGTCTCTTGAGAGGAAGGGACTCTTATTTCGACCTTGTCAATCCCATTTAGAAACTTTTTTTCTAGAAAAAGTAAAAGACTGTGTAAAAATAAATTCCATTGGCCCTATGTGCTGATTTCTTCATATAAAGACATATTAGCAGAGGTGAAATGTAGTCATTTTTCAAACCACCTAACATGCCTAATTCCTTTTAAAATCAGTTTGGACAAAATTTGCAGTAGGGTAGAGTAGGAAAGGAAGGGGGAGATCCATGATCTTGACAAGATCTTGAAAATTTGATTCCAAAGTCAAGGGACAAGGAGGCGATTACTGATAATGACAAGGTCATTTTGCTTGTAGCTTTTTAGTGTGTGTTTGGTTATGTATATGGGAACTGTGCTTTGACCAGATGGCTGGCTGTGTTACCAGGAGTGTATGTAAATCTGTAGTCTAGTTGGGTGCTGCTCATCTGAGAAAAAAAATGAAAAATATACATATCTATAAATATATATTATATTTTAAGTTAAGAAAATAAAACGTCAAGTTGCTCTTCTTATAGCTGCTTGAATCCTATTCCTATCATTCTTCACTTAAAAAGCTTTCTTCCAATAATTCATTTTTTGTTACATTAATTTTGTTTTGTACAGAAGAGTTGAACAATTTTAAAAAAGACTAAAATCTTTGTAAAATATTGTGTGTGTGATTCCTTGTAAAATATTTTCAAATTGTTTATTACAGAGGATCAGTTATTAAATAATGTTCATATTTTCACTTCAAATGCAGTGGGGTTTTTTCTTATTAAATGGTTAAAAACAGATGGACAGATAAAATTCTCCTATAATTTGACAGTTGGTGTTCCTGTTTCTCAAGATATAATTTTACTGAATGAAACAAAAAGACTCAATAGTTTTGCAATCTATTTGAAGTTTATTGTCATATTTCTGAAATGGGGCTTAATTTATGGTCCTGTTAGTTCCATATCTGAACAAGAATTGTAAAGCTGTTTTTCTTACCATCAGCAAGCTTTGCAGCCATAGCTTTTTTCCCTTACTAATAACATAGACAGAAACAGAAATAGGCAATAGAATTATAACATGATCTTCTAACAATTCTCCATCAGTCTATAACAAAAAGCAATGAAAGAGTTGACTTTAAGCAACTTCATTTTTTTTTCCTTTGATATTTCTCTCGAAAATAAGAGCATCCTACTAATTGTCTTTTCCAAAGACTATGCCATATGCTGAAGGTTATATTTGCAAGTCTGTGCCTTTTGTTTATAAGCAAACTTTTTTTAATGTACATTTCCATTTATACATATTTGCCAAACATGGCTGATTATATCACTGGTGAATATAGAAGGATATGGTTTCATAATGTAAATACGTCATATGATTAAACACTTTCAGAAAACAGAACCTCTGAGGTTAATTTTTTTTTTTTTACATATCCCAAAAGAAAGGCCATTTTATAAAGTTTGAGTTAAACTGTCGTCATCTTTGCAGATAAGCATGTGGAAATGTTTGACTAATATATATGCCTAAACAACCTTGTTTGCTATTTTTAACATACCAGTGTCCTGAACAGGCATTGATGGCATGATGGAGATGGCAATTATTATCCATTTTACAATTTCCTGGTCTGGTTGTCACAGAGACAGAAATGGAGAATACAAATACCTAAATAAAATACTTAAAACTAAGTATAAGAAAAGAAGCTGTGAGAATTCTGAAATCTATATTAATTCTCCTGCTGACAGATTATAATGAACTAAACAAATAATGGATGGGAAACACAGAACACCTGAATCAGACAGTGCATTTGATCCACCCCTTCATAGATACCTATGACTTCTCTTGCTCCCTGCTTGCTTGTGCTCTTTTGATTTGATTGTGTTCTTGCGTTCCTAGAAGCTTCTATTTTTGTAGACTTCAAACATCCTAAAACTCGTTACATATAAGCCCCAACATAAGATACTCTGACTTTGGTATTGGGCAAGCTCGATGGTCATTGGGCCTTGAATAAGTATAGAGTGATTCCTATAAAGAAGGGACTAAAAACTTTGGGACTTAAAACAGATAACACATTAACCTTATCTAGACTTGTTGGAATATTTCTTTCAGTATAAAATCTACAGGTTATTATGCAAATAGGGCTCAAGATATACTGTGCAGTCTCTTCTGTTAAATCATTAACTATTCCGTCTTCCATTTACCCAACAAAAGAATATATCATGTATATACATGTGATCTGGGAGAGATAAACATATCTCTAATAGAAAAATAAGAAAGCTGATCCAATAAAGGAACCAAGTAATGCATAAACATAAGAATATTGTACTATATAGAAATACCTTACATACTATATATTTTTCAATTCTGCCCTCTACCTTAGAACTGTTTTATAATAGAGTAAATAACATTCTGGTGATTGCATGCTACTCCTGCAAGATCAGGTAGTCTGATGCAGGTAGTCCTCGACTTACGATCACAACTGAGCCCAGAATTTTTGTTGCTAAGTGAGACATTTTTTAAATGAGTTTTGTCCCATTTTACGACTTTTCTTGCCACATTTGTTAAGTGAATCACTGCAGTATTAGTAATAGTAACACAGTTAAGTGAATCTAGTTTCCCCATTGACTTTGCTTGTCAGAAGGTCACAAAAGGTGATCACATGATCCCACAACACTGCAAACATCATAAATACGAATCAGTTGCCAAGCATCTGAATTTTCATCACGTGACCATGGAGATGCCACAATGGTCAGAAGTGTGAAAAATGGTCATAACTTTTTTCAGTGCCATTGTAACTTTGAACAGTCACTAAACTAAGTGACTGTTCAAAGTTGTAAGTCGAGGACAACCTATATTATATATGGCTGCCATTTTTCTCCCAAGTACTTTATGAGATGCACTTAACAACCAAAACATAGTACTCAGTTTTATTGTCTCTGTCATTGTACCCCCCGCCCCCGTGTGCTTGATCCCTGGACTTTAAAAAATGCTAATGTTTTTCAAATAGGAGATTCAAGGGTCAGCCTCATGTCTGCTTCCCAGAATGTCTATGGCCCACAATTGAGACCCATTAGCATTCTTACAAAACAAACAGAATGCTTGGCTATACTATTTGGAAGGGAGCCCATCTGCCTGGAAAAGACAAAAGCAGAAATGATGAGAGCAAGCTGAATGGAGGTTAAGGTGGGCTGCATACAGTTATTTGTTACTTCAGTGCTTTGCCATGGATTGGGCCTGATCAAAATGCCAAATGTAACTGATAGCCCAAACAGGTATGCTAAGCTTCAAAAATTCAACTATTTATTCCACTCATGCAAAAATCCAACTTCCTTAAGTAACATATGCAACACTATTTGTGTATGGGGAGGGGGAGGTTAATCCTCCTGCAAGCAAACCATTACTTAGAAAATGTCAAGCCTAAACTAAAAACAAAATGTACCCGATATGGCTAGTGTCAAAGTGCAACGTTTGATACCACTTGCTAAAAGAATGTCATTTCCAGTCTATGCTCTCCATTGCCTATACTGTGGCATACTACTTTAAATCAGGATTGGATTCTGATGATCAGACAGTTGGAAGAACCAATAGTTCTGTGCCAAATAGCTGTGGAATTAACTAGGATCTAAAGACTTCCTTAGTTAAGGGCCACAGGGATACCATTAAAAAAGCACTCTTGAATTAAAAAATATCAAAAGCTCTGAAATCTGGTCAGCCTGAGCAGTATCAGCAGCTGACCAATAGAAAGGAGATTGCATGGTAAAGTATATGACTTTTTTCTCTCCTGTTCTCCCTAATGCCTATCCTTTAATATTGTAATAATACTTTTTTGATTAGCAAACTAGGGCATACCAGAATATAAAATGCAGAACAATGATAAGACCAGATGTTATAAAACAGAGTAAAAGGCAGAACTAAAAAGAATTATAAATCATATTTCTGTGTCCCCTCTACAATTTACCTCAATCAGATCTATGTATGTACTGTAGTTCTCAATTGCACTGTTTTGTTCATATAAGGAACTTCCTTTTGTAATATTTGGGTTCTGGCCACACACAAAATATGGCATTTTAATGAATTGTTCCCAATACGCTGTTTGTCTAATGTATGATCCAAAAGATTAGTCTTTCTCTTTCTTGTACAATTGGCAT
Organism: Arizona elegans; assembly: GCA_022577455.1. Classification (NCBI taxonomy): domain Eukaryota; kingdom Metazoa; phylum Chordata; class Lepidosauria; order Squamata; family Colubridae; genus Arizona; species Arizona elegans. The sequence continues at coordinate 100,998,863 of JAKOOJ010000003.1, read as the reverse complement.
TCAAACAATGTATGAGTTATGTCCTAATGTATAAATTCAGTATTTAAGCATTTGTCAAAATCATTGCCAGTCAGAATAAGATAGAATAAAGATAATTAACTAGCCAACTGCTTAACTGACAGGTCACAAATGTATCTGCCGGGCTCTTCTGAGGATTATTCTGGCAAATAATTAATTTACTACTACTAATAAATAAATAAATAAAAATTATTCTGGTGAACAAAGTTGCTCAGATTCCTCTGAGTTAGGTTTGAATTGGGCATGTCCTGCTGAGTTGACCAAAGCATGATCCCATCTTGTAACATGAGAAAGTGCACAGGTCTTTAGGCTGTTAGCCTGATCCTTTGTTTTAGATCCATGCCAACCAGGCATGGTTGGCCTTCACCAACCATGCCTGGTTGGTGAAGGCCCAGATGCTGAGTTACCATCTATAAATGGTTACCACTTTCATGGCATAAGGCTTGGTTACATGAAGTATTACCTGGCTCCCGTTATTTCTGCCCATTCTGCTTGCCTTCAGACATTGTGGGTGCTTCATCATTGGAGGTTTTTAAGAAGAAACTGGGCAGTCACTTATCTGAAATGGTATAGGATTTCCTGCTTGAGCAGGAGGCTGGACTAGAAGATCTCCAAGTTCCAGCTCTATTCCGATTCTGATTCAGTTAAGATTTGACAGGGTGAGCACACATTGTATTTTATCTATTAAAAATGCCATTTGATGACATTAGCTAAGCACATCTTCTCTGTTGCCTGCAGTCTGGAATAGAATCCCTCTAGAGCAGGGCTGTCAAATTCCTGGCCTCAAAGTGTTTAGAATATATTTCCAAAATCTGAACAAGCATATCATTAATAATTTTTACTATAGCAGCTACAGCTGAGCTAAATACTATTGCCAGCAGATGGTGCAAGTTTGAATGGGTGCTGAGAATTGTGAGGTTTGCCACCTTTCAGACTGATTGACCAATAGGTGGCAAATGCTAAAGCTTTACACTAGGAGATTTCCCAATGCTGTTTAAAACCCCTTCTCTTCACCTGTTGCCAGTCACTGAAGCTATTTCTCAATAAGCGCTCTTCTGAATGTCTTCTAACTCTGGGTTCAGAAATAGCCTGGCTGACAAGTAATAGATCCAGAAGGCTAAAAGATGAAGCAAGGAGATCTCCAAGTGCTTGGCATAACCCCTCTTCTTCACCTTCAAATTGTCTTTCAGGCTATTTCTAAATATGGATATAGTTCTCTTCTAAAAGAGAACTACAGAACTATTCATCCACAAAAATCAGTGTTCAGTAATAGGCTGGCTGAGAGGTAAAAAGCAGAGGGAAAGTATAGTACAAGATAGTGATAAATAACAGATAAGCTTTATCTCTGACTGGGGCTGCAAGAGGATGGTGAAACTGATAAAATAGCTACGAGGAACAGGTACATTAGAACAGATGATTCATGTAATTGTGGTGAGTCAGCTGTTGTGACAATGCTAGGTTATAGCATGCACTCAAAGGAAAAAGGGAGTGTGTACATGCAAAGACTGTCTAAATGCTGATTGATTAAAGGCTGATAACGAGAACTGACTGTCTTGCATATCATAATAGGCATAGAGTTAAGGTATAGAGTTGAAACTGAGCCAATAGAGTGCCTTTTAGATAACTCCTAGAGTGCCTATTAGACAATACTTCTTTATCTCATGCTGAAAAATGTATAAAACATTGGTGAATCCTTTGTTCGAGGTCCTGGCTAGCTGGGACCTCTTTTGCTGAAGCTCTTCAATAAAAGGAAATTAACTCTGAACCTTGTGTCTGGTCATCTTCATTGGCTTTGGTGCAGGCTCAGACCCAAATTTAGGGACAATAATCTGGGAGTTCGTCTGGGATCTACCATGCCTGGATTCAACTGGAGGGTACAAATGGCCAACAGAAGAGGGTCCCCAGATGGGTGAGAGTGGCTGAAAGGTATATGAATAGTCTAAAACAAATTCCTGATCAGTGATCAGGACTGTGTATTTCTGCATATATCAGCCGCACCCAGTTACAAGTATTCTGTTTCTGTCTATCTTTAGAACACATAACTCCAACTGGGCAGATATTCAGATATTGATTGATGTTCTAACACTGGAAGAATGCAGATTGATGAGGGGAGGGGGAGCGCAATGGAGCAGAAATTAGAAAAAGAACATGATGGTCCCCGTTGGGAAGGCCGCCTCACGAACCTCTTAGAATGGGGGCTTATGACCCAATCATCTTCACCTTGGAATACCCCAGTGCTAATCATTAAGAAACCAGATGGGTCATCCATTTTGTCCAGAATTTGAGAGGGATGAATAAGAATACCTTTACCCTCCATATGCTAGTACCCAACCCACATACCTTCTGGGCACAAACTGACCAAAAAGATAAGTGGTTCACAGTATTGGATTTGAAGGATGCCTTCTTTTGTATCCCGTTGGCAGAAGAGAGCCAACCAATTTTTGCTTTTGAATAGTAAGATCCAATATCAGGTGTCCCCCATACAATATACATGGACCAGACTACTGCAATGATTTAAGAACAGTCCTACCATCTTTGGCCAATGCCTGACTAAGGACCTTTACAAGCCATCATGGTCAAGGAATATTCAGCTTTACAATATGTGAATGATTTACTTTTGGGAGCCGATACAAGAGAAAAATGTATAAAGGGGACTAAATTGCTCTTGAATTGGCTAGTGACTTGTTGCTATAGACAATACTTCTTTATCTTGTGCTGAAAAATGCATAAAAACTTGATGAATCCTTTGTTTGAGGTCCTTCCATTTTGCTAGCTGGGACCCCTTTTGCTGAAGCACTTCAATAAAAGGTAATTAACTCTATGTCTGGTCTTCATCAGCTTTGGCACCAGGCTCAAATCTGAATTTAGGTGCAACAATTGTGCTCAACTACTTGTAATAACCGCCATCATCATTGCTAACATCAGAAGCAAAATGGCACCTATTCCAAGGGTGAAATGCTCCCAGTTCGAACCGGATTGCCCGATCCGGTAGCGATAGAGCCAGATGGTTCGGAGAACCGGTAGCAAAAATCCCTGCCCTTCCCCCATGCCCAGCTGAGCCGCACAATCATCAGAGGCTCTTTTTTTTTACTTTTAAAAGCATTTTTTCTACAACCTCTTCGGCCAAAAAATGCTTTTTAAAAAAAAAAAAAAGCTTCTGATGATCGCGCGGCTCAGCTGGGATTGTCAAAGGCTTTTAAAAGAAAAAAACCCTTTTTTCCTTTTAAATACCTCTGACGATCCAAGCTGAGTTGCCTGATCGGCAGAGGTTTTTTTAAAAAGCCTCTGCCGATCAGGCAACTCAGCTGGGATCGTCAGAACCTTTTGAAAGCATTTTTTTACAACCTCTTCGCCGAATAAGTTGTAGAAAAAATGGTTTTAAAAGTAAAAAAAAAAATTGGCCACGCCCACTGTCACATTACCCACCCCCACCAAGCCACACCCACAGAACCGGTAGTAACAAATTTTAGATTTCACTACTGACCTATTCCTCCTGCCCACTAAGGGGACATAAGTAACCATACAGAATTGCACAAATAACCATGGAAACTGCAGAGACTCATCATTGCAATAACCATACACAAGCTAATGCTTTTCATATTAAAAATAAGAAGTAAAATATATGGCCATGAAAAAAACCCTTAACAGCAGAAGCAAAAAAAAAAAACTATACTCAATGGTAACACAATATGCAACTGCTGGAGCTTGGCTCTTTCCCAGTTTAAATAAACTTTCTGTGTGGCACACAACTATTACTCTTTCAAAAGAGCATTAAACCCATGTTATTAGGCTTCTGTTAAGAAAGCTCCTTTCAAGCATTACAGCACCCAGTCCCTGGAGCAAGGAGCTTGCCCACAACAACTTTAAAAGGCCAGTAGGAGCTTGGCAGATTCTAACTTGACTGCTGGCCCATCAATCATGCAAGTTGAGCTGTGCACGAATGCTTCAACCAGCCACTTGTGTGGCCCAATTCCAAATAGGCCATGGCCCGGAAGTGGACTGCAGCCCAGGTTTTGGGGACCCCTACCTTAAGGGGAAAAAGTAACAGGAGAGAGAGAACATTACCTGAACACTAATACACTTAGGGACAACTGTAAACTTTATCTCAGGTAGAAAAAAGTTATTGGGCCATATCAATGCAATAGTTAGAGGGCCAGTAAGACAATGTTGTGTTTGTAAAAAAATAAATACCAAGCTTCATGGTTTGGGTGTTCTAGCAACAATCCAGAAATTGAATTTTTAAAATCCCTTTGATGAATACAAAGCCAATCTTTCTAACAAGCAACTTGATAATTTAAGGCCATAATTATGCTATCGCCATCCCAAAGATACAGAATGTGAGCAAAGTTAAGACATTTAAGAGCTCTGTACTCCATTCTGCAGTGCTCCGCCAACTTCTCAATATCCGTTATGCAAACCAGCAGAGGATATTATTTCATCATAGTAACTGTAGGTACTTCTGGAATATTTACGTTTCTTATGACATTTCATTACAAATATGAAAGACAATGTCCTTGATATCCATTCCCTTCCAATTTTTTTACAGTAAAATACTGGCTGCAGAATCAGATGACTGATTCTAAAATAACCTATTTGGGCATCATCAACAGACAGTCACTCCCTGAAACACTTATCATGATGCCTCCATGTAGAAACTGGGAGGCTGTGAGTTTTAGTTCTTCGTAAGGCATGAAAGCTGTTTCACATTGACTTTGTGACATTCTCTCAGCCAGATCCATCTAGCAGGTCTGTGGCACTCTCTCTGAATTAGGCATTTCCAGCAGTTCCAATGCTTAAGAGCTACAAGTATCCTAAGAGGATATGCCACACATCCACTTATACTGATGGGGGTTACAATCATTTTAACAGAGAAACTTCTTGCTTGAAATTGCTCTTTATGTTCCTTTGCATGTAAGTAGGGTTTCCCAGCTTGGCAACTTCTAGGCGTGTGAACCAGGGGTGAAATCCCTGGTTCTGACAGGTTCTGGAGAACCGGTAGCGGAAATTTTGAGCAGTTGGGAGAACCAGTAGCGGAAATTTTGTGTAGTTCGGAGAACTGACAAATACCACCTCTGGCTGGCCCCAGAATGGGAAGGGAATAGGGATTTTGCAGTATCCTTCCCCCAGGAGTGGGGAGGGAATGGGGATTTTGCAGTATCCTTCCTCTGCCACGCCCACCAAGCCACACCCACAGAACCGATAGTAAAAAAAAATAGATTTCACCACTGATTTCAACTCATAGAAATGGCCGTACTGGTTGCACAATACAATGGGAGCTGAAGCTTACACTCTTGAATATGGCCAAAGTTTGGAAACACTTCCAAAAAAAAAGAAAAGAAAAAAGAGCTTGAATTTGCCCAAATCTGCCCGTGCAGAGCAGCGCTGCCTAATTCCTTCATAAACTACCCTTCCCTAAAACCCCTCAGAGAGATCAATTCCACTTGGACTTAAATAGGACTTCACGGGACACTTGTTACAAGACTGCACGACCGGGTGTGCTTCATTACGGGGGACCTTCCCTTCCTTCCACCCTCATCGACCCCCTTCTTTCGCGCGCTGCACCCCAGCCTCCCCACCCCACCCCCCATCTCTCGCGCGAGAATTTGGGTCCCAGTGCATGCCGGAATCACCCTTGCGCAATAGGTGAGCTTCCATTTCCCGTCATGCACCCGGAGACGCTCACCCACCAAGTCACGCGTGCGCAGCCCTACCGTTTGTTTGCGTTGTAGTGCAGGCGGTGAGAGCGAGAGCGAGGCCGTCCGGGAGGAAGAGGCGGCAGGAAGAACGCAGCGAGCGTGCCTCCGTGGGGCGGGGCCGCTGGGCGTCGGCCTCGAGAGAGAGCGACTCGGCAGGTGGGGGGGGGGGAAGATCTCTCCTTCCGGCGAAGAGAGGCCGAAGCGAGGCCTTCCCTGGCAACCTTCCGCTCCTGCCGTCTGGGTTGAATGGGGCTGCGAGCGCCTCCATCTCCTGCTGCAAAACGGCCCAGTGGAGCCTTGGCCGTCTGTTAGGCGCTAAAAGGCCAGCCTCTCTCTCTCTCTCCCCCCCCCCCGAGAAGCCGCTTTGGCTCTTTCGGTGGGACGAGGTGGTCTAAAGGTGCTGCGGGGAAAGCGGCTCCGTGGCTCCAGAAGCGAAGGAAAGCTGGGCGCTGGGGAACGGATGCCGTCCATTTCGAACCGGACTCCCAACTCCGTTTGGGTGCGATGTGGCAAAAGATGACGGAGCGGAGAATGCGTTTGCGCTAAGGAAAGAGAAAGGCTTCCGGGCCACCGGATCTTCATCCCTAAACCAGATTCTTGGCTCGAATTCTCTGGACTGGTGGGACGGCGGTTCCGAAGGGGAAACATGAACAGATACCTGCCGGTAGCAAGACAGCATTTCCTGGCTGTGTTAGCCAGCACCAGTGTAGTCGTGAAATCTATATGTGCCATTGTCATTTTGCTCTACCTTCTCTCCTTTGCTGTAGACACCGTCTTTGGACTTGGTGTGACCCCCGGATATCTCTTCCCACCCAACTTTTGGATATGGACGCTGGCAACCCACAGCCTGGTGGAAAAGCATATTTGGGATGTGGGCGTAAGCCTGGCCACTATAGTGGTGGCAGGGAGGTTGCTGGAGCCGCTCTGGGGCGCCCTGGAACTTTTGATCTTTTTTGCAGTGGTGAATATTTCAGTTGGGCTTCTGGGGGCCTTTGCTTATCTTCTTACTTACATGGCGACCTTCAGTCTGCCTTACTTGTTTTCTGTTCGCATTTATGGAATGCTGGGTTTCCTTGGCGGTGTCTTGGTGGCCCTCAAGCAAACCATGGGTGACAGTACTGTCTTAAAGATACCTCAGGTGCGAATGAAAGTTGTTCCCATGCTCTTGCTTCTCATTTTTTCAGTTTTGAGACTGACCACTCTTATTGAAAGCAACATTTTGGCTTCGTATGGTTTTGGGGTCCTTTCCAGTTGGGTATACCTGCGTTTTTACCAGAGGCATAGCCGAGGGCGTGGCGATATGTCAGACCATTTTGCATTTGCCACATTCTTTCCTGAGATTCTACAACCTGTGGTTGGTTTGCTGGCCAATCTTGTGCACACCATCTTAGTCAAAGTGAAAGTCTGCCGGAAAACAGTGAAACGTTATGATGTTGGAGCCCCTTCTTCTATTACTATCAGCTTGCCGGGAACAGATCCTCAGGATGCTGAACGAAGGAGGTAATTTTTCTTGAAATATATCTAGGTTAAACTTTTATGTGATCTGTGTTGGAAAGGAAAAGAGAGGAACTAAGTGAACTATTGCTACTTTTCCAAGATAGAACTATTGAAAATAGTCCCTTTTTAAATTGAAGTTTTATATTTATGTGCCTTATGTATTTGAGAAAAAAAAAATACCTTTGATTTATTGAGCTTTCTTGTTTGTTCGACTGCTACTGAGAGCTCTGTCTTCAGAATATTCTATCAAAGATACCAATCCCCTTCCAAGTTGATGCATGCAAAGCAAAAGTAAGAGTGAAAAGATACATCTCTCCTGTTCCTGTGCATTTTAAAACAATTCCTTTTCTTTGCAGCAAAGGAGAGGGAGAATATTTAAACCAGAACAAGAAGTTATAGTTGAGATTCAAGAGAACTGTGAATCCAGCTGAATTCTTTTAATGAGGCCTCCAGCTTACTTCTTTAGACTTTCTATTGTCAGTATTGCCAACACTAGGAAAAGTGAGTTGTAAGAAAGTTTATTTTTAAACATAGATTTAAATAATTCTTTTTCAGACTTTTATGGGGTTACATATTTATATAAAGGTAATCTCACAGTAGTCAGCAGAATTGAATACTATGCAGTGAGTTTGTTATTACTATTTACAGCACTGTAGTTAAAATTTGCCAATGGATTCTGCAGTTTATTAACAGTACTGATTGCATTATTTAAACTTGCAAAGGACTAGGTTTGAAAATAAACTATTTCAGGAGAAAGCATTTGTAAGCTACTTCTATAATACTGCTAAGAAAATTTCACATGATTGTGTGTATGAAATCAAAAGGTTGCCTCTACATTGTTTGCTTTTTCCATAAAAATTATGTCTAAACGCTTAAAAATGATCCATTGAATTAACTGGGAACTTCACACAAGTAAGTGAATGCATCCTAACTATATATGCATTGTTTAGAGTTTAAACCTGGCCTTTTTTGTCTAAGTATGACATTCACCAAAAAATGTCTAAAAAGAGCCAAAAGGACATTACTTTGCAATTTATACTCGGTAAAGGGAATTGTAGACTTGGAAATTCACAATACATATGTTAGACTTCTGGTACACAGGTAGTCTTCAACTTACAAACATCCATTTAGCAACCATTCAAAGTTACAATGGCACTGAAAAAAATAACTATTCACACGTCTGTTGCAGCATCCCCTTGGTCATGTGATCAAGGTTCTTGGCAACTGGCATGTATTTATGACAATTGCAATGTCCTGGGTCATGTGACCCCTTTTGTGACCTAACAGAGTCAATGGGGAAGTCAAATTCACTTAACTAGAACTGTGTTACTGACTTTACAACTGCATGATTTACTTAACAACTGTGACAAGAAAGATCGTAAAATTGAGCAAAACTCATTTAACTATCTTAGCAACAGAAATTTTGTGCTCAATTGTGGTCGTGAGTTGAGAACTATCTTTACATCTAAAGCAGGAGTGTCAAACTCTCCTGGCTGGATGCATCACGCACTGGCCACGCCCAGTTTAGCGAAGGGGAGAAAAGTTGTAATACATCATGTGACGCCGTGATGACACAAGTTTAACACCCCTGATCTAAAGCATTTAAAAACTCTGCCCTTTTGTTTAGTTCTGATTATTTTGAGTTTAAAATCTGGAAAATTTTGATCTTGTTCAAAAGTTTAAGTAACTCTTATACATTATACTGTTTTTCACCTCAGCGGGTTAATTGTATTAAAGAAAACATTACTTTAAATTATGTTGTGAAGTTAATATGAATATATAGGACAGAATCAGTTTGAGGAGTAGTTAATAGTTTTATTGTATTAACAATATTAAACATTACATACCCTGGATAGGAAATGTAATTATGTAAAGTGAAGCTCAATGTTAAGAGTTTTTATTTATAAGGCCAAACTATTATATATATTTTTAAAAGTTTAAAAATGTGTATTTTGTAGATGTGCTTTCAGTTAATTGCCTTTGCAGGCACTTCTGAGCTCTCTTGCATAACTATTTGATCTGTTGTAATTTAGATATTTCAGCTCACATTCTCTTATGCCTGTAGTATAAATGCTTTCTGCTGTTACTGTGGTTTCTGAACAGTCAATACAAATGCAGAATAAATACAGAGTTGGAGTACTTGTTCCTGTGTCATAAGGAAAAAGGGGGAAACTAGTTTTCATTACCCTAAGAGAAATTTCAGTTAAAAGCAAATATATTCAGTGCACAGTGAATTCTTAGGTTTTAATTTTTTTAAAAGAAAATTGTTTTCTCCTCCTCTATTCCATTGTGATTTTATAAAACAATATATTCTGAATACTTTGCACTTGTGAATCACAAACTAATACTTGCAAATACGAGCAAATTAGTCATCCCTTTTATGATTAAGTGAATTACTACGGTGACAAGTTTGTTACCAGAATTATTTTATGTACTTGTAACATGATAACAAGAGCACTAAGCACAAATTTGCCCAAGAATGTTCTTCGACTGAAACCTTAAGCACTGTGGGGTAGAAACAAGTAGACCTCCAGCCCAATCAAATTAACATTTGTAGGTATTTAATACTGTATTTTCTATTAAAACTTTTATTTTGGATTGTTTGTGAGAGTCTTAACAAAGCACATGTAGATTCAGTCAGTAACAACACCCTGGACTACTTCATTATTATCCCTGCTATCTTCTGAATTCCACTGTGAAAGCAGAGTTTGGACAACTGCACAGAAAGACACCCCAGAAATGCAGGGCCAAACTGATGAACTTTACCTTTCCTGCCTTAGAACAAAACAAAGGGGGTTGGGGAGGGGAAGCTGCCAAATAACTGTAAGCTTATCATGTTCTCTGGTCCTTTCCTTAAGAGAGAAAGATCAAGATTGCATGGCAGGGCCACCAGAGCAAACTCTCTCTCACTTCATCTTTTCCTTGGAAAAAATCAGTATGGAATGCTTGATTGTCTAGCAAAGCTGTAGAACCCTTATGTATAAAACAAATCAGTCATTTTGTTATAATTATACGAGATTGAATAGATTGAAATTTTATATAGTATATAATGAAGCATGTAGCCCATGAATCGGATTGCTTTAATAGATCAATAAAATAAGAGTTATACTACTACACTGTTACTCTTGTTCTTGAGTTATAGTATTGAACTGTTTATTTTTTAATAATTTAATAAGTGCATTTTCTTTAAAGTATAAATACTTTGAAGCAACACTGTATGTAAACTGCAACCTGAACTAGTAACTGCATTACTGTAACATGCTTTCCACCAGGGGTTATGCTCTTAAGAAACATCAAGTGTCACACATCGGGACAGTGACAACTTGAATAAGGCTATATTAAATGTTAGCATTTTATATTGAAAGACAATCTATTTTCATACTGTTAAGAATGAAGACAGATACATTACTAGAGACCTGACTAATAGTTGTCATCAGTGAGTGGGCAAATGAAGAGTTAAAGATATTAATAGATAATATATGTTAAATGGATATTGCTGTAGATATTAATGTGGAGGAATCTATATAGTGCACGTGACAAAACACTCATCGTCTGCATTAGATGGATGTGATGTAGGGGAAGAAGAATTGTTTTCAGTCTTGAGCTGTTTATATCCCCAGAGTTTTAAAGTGGTTTTAGTCTCTTCACTAACTAATACTAGAAAATTCCTGTTCCGTGGAATGCATGATAGACTGTTCAAACTTTGTACCATTTTTTTCATTCTGTAGACAACTGGCTCTAAAGGCACTGAATGAACGATTGAAGCGTGTGGAAGATCAGTCAGCCTGGCCCAGTATGGAGGATGAAGATGAAGAAAATACCAAGGCCGATACTCCCTTGCTACCTGAAAAAAGCCGGGACTCTGCCAGTGTTGGAAAAGCTTCCAGCCAAGAATCCAGCCTCATTACCTTTGAAGATGCCCCTTCTCAATTGTGACCATGAAGCATTTACATCTCCTGCCTGCTCCTGCATATCAGAGCTGCTAATGATCCTTTACCTGCCCTCCCTTGTAGCGTTCCCTGTTTTGCAGGAACAAAACACAATGCCTCCTGGCTACTTCCTCCAGCATTTGTGAGCCACCTGTGGTTTTGCCAGGTCTTAGGACTCTTTTGGTGAAAACTGAATTGTCGAACTGACCTGAGAAGTTGTTTCATCTCTTCAAAAAGGTTTTGAAATTAAGAACTTCTCAGAACTGGCAGGGGAGGAAGGAGGATACAGCTCAATAAGGAGCATCTCCTTAAAAAGACCTATAAAATTTGCCCCAGCCTACAGCTGCCATTGTGGCTATTAACACAATGCTTGTGTTTAGTTCCTTTAATGGCAATTCTGGTTAATCTGAATGGAGTCTTGTATTCTCCAATCTGACGAATCTGCTCTTCTTTGAGTTCTAAATGCTAAAGTATCACATAAACCCAATGAAAATATCACAGAACAACCCCTTCGAATGTACAGCATTCTCCTCGATTGCAGTTTTACTTGGTGGCAGTGATTGTTGTCAATGATTATTTGTCGTCTTTTTTTTTCTTTCAGAATTAGTTATTGAGTGAAATAAGCAATTTAATATTGATTAAATAAGCAAAAAGGATCTTTGTTACTCACTTTTATTTTCCAATATCCATGGGTTTCATAATAAACCCTGCCAAATAAAACTGTTAAGTTCCCTCTTGTAGAGGCAGCAGTTAAACCCTTTTAATAATAGTAATGCCATTGCTGATTTTTTTAAGTGAAAGGATGCAGGCTGCAGCTTGCTCCTAGATTGCCAGTTAATACTGGATAGGAAAGCATTGTCTGAGACTTTCCATAGGACTCCAAAAGGAAATTTGATTTGTTTTTCTTCACTTCCATTTACAATTATTCAAAGTATAAATCAGCTTTTCTCTTAAGTGGGCAACCAGTGTATTCAAGACACCACGGGTAAATTTTTGCCACAGTAGGTTGCATACTACTACTACTATTTTATTTTTATTTTTATTGTGCAGGAGACTGACAGTTCCTCTGATGCCTAATTTTTCTGTTTGGTGAGATCATTAACCTCCTTTCCTTTGGGCTGAGATATTTTTTTTATGTGGGGCAACAAGTTCTGAGATTTCTTGCCTTGAAAGCCAACTAAAGGTGAAGAACTGGGTTAGGTAGCACTTAAAAGAATGGAAAGAGAATGTATGACAATGTTAAGATATTTTTTAAAGGACCATGTTTTTTTTTTTTTGTCAACCAAGAAATAAAACACAAATTTCAGTATCAATAAACAGTTCTTTCAAAGAGTGCCTCTTGATTGGCTTTCTAAACCTCCCATCATTCATCATTTGATCATGTTAGCTTCTAGTTGCAAAAGAGCTCACAAAATCATTTTCAGTATTGCAATCAGTATTGTTAACATGAGGGGATGTTAAAATGCAGTAACAAATGTTGTCTGTGAAGTCTTTAACATGCAAACTCCTGAATGTTAAGAGTCTTGTTTCTTTTGTAGAATTAAGCCCTGTCTGATCAAGATGATGTACATCCTTGTTCACTTCCTGATCCCATTTCACTACAGAAATCCTGCATAATAAACACTGTCCATTTTGAACTTGAAAGCTTGAGTAAAAAACTCAACCATGATATCTTAAAGTTCAGTGTTTCCAACTGTAGCTGTCTCCTAATTGTTTTGCTTATCTGATCTTTCAAATTTCCAGGATTGAATACCTGTCTACTTCTTAGGTCTTAAACTTAATGCTTCTTTACCCAATATGAATTTCTTATGTGCACCAATAAGAAAACCCCACTGATGAGTTGCCATCATGTACTTGTTCTAAAAATAAAAACAGAGAAGAAAGAATTAAATTGTCCTTACAGATTTTGAAATACTGCTGTGTTTTCCTTCCACTGAATGTAAAAAATAATCTGCATGGAATTATTTCTGTGGAAGAAATTCACCTTGTATAATGCATCCCTATAACAGCTGTATTAGAAATGATGCTGATTAAGACACGGTAATCATAGTATCATGTTGACTTGATCATGCTTTAAGGTTAGTAATGAGGGAGAAATTTGCCAACTTCTTGGTGGAAAAGCAGTTCTCAAAAGTATACAGGTAATTCTCAACGTATGACCACAATTGAGCCTAAAATTTATGTTAAGTGAGAAAGTTGTTTCTAATATATTTCCTATATATTAGAAAAGCCAAAAAACATGTGAAAAGCTAGGACTGACCATCTGAAAATTAAATTCAGAAATTTGAATTCATAGGCAGTCTAAGAAGTCAGTTTGAGTTGCTGGATCAATCTCTGACTATAATAATTAATATTGGATTTAATTTGAAAAGATTCAAAACTAGTGATTTGTGCATGTACAAAAGGACTTTTTCAACTTAGATTTTTAAATCCATTTATAAGTCCTAAATGGATTAATTTTCTAAATCACTTTAAAAATCTGGATCACTTTTTGGATGGTTTAGACAACCTGGTATTTACAACACTAGTTCTGGATGAAATCTTAGACCAGGGGCATCAAACTCGCAGCCCGTGGGCCGGATGTGTCATGCACTGGCTATGCCCACCCCCGAAGGGGGGGAGTTGTAATATATCACGTGACAACGTGTCACCGCAAGTTTGACACCCGTCTTAGACCATTAATAAAAAATAAGTTCTTAATGAAAGACTTGGTTACAGGTTGACTACTGTGAATTAGAAATAGAGAGCCAGTTTAGTGAAGTGGTTAAGGTAACCCTCTAGAAACCAGGAGACTGAATTCTAGTCCTACCTTAAGCACACAAAGCACCTGGATGACCTTGGGCCAGTTTCTCTCTATGAGCTGTTTTTAATTATTTTATTTCCAAAGGAATGGAATGAAATAGAATTCTTTATTGGCCAAGTGTGATTGGACACACAAGGAATTTGTCTTGGTGCATATGCTATCAGTGTACATAAAAGATACATTCGTCAAGAATCATAAGGTACAACACTTAATGATAGTCATAGGGTATAAATAAGCAATCAAATCATATTAGGAAAGAAACAATAAATCGTAAGGATACCAGCAACAGAGTTACAGTCATACAGTCATAAGTGGGAGGAAATGGGTGATAGGAACGATGACAAGATTAATAGTAGTGCAGACTTAGTAAATAGTATGACAGTGTTGGAATTAATTGTTTAGCAGAGTGATGGCGTTTGGGGAAAAAACTATCCTTGTGTCTAGTTCTGGTGTGTAGTGCTCCATAGTGTCGTTTTGAGGGTATGAGTTGAAACAGTTTATGTCCAGGATGTGAGGGGTCTGTAAATATTTTCACAGCCCTCTTTTTGACTCGTGCAGTATATAGGTCATCAATGGAAAGCAGGTTGGTAGTAATTGTTTTTTCTGCAGTTCTAATTATCCTCTGAAGTCTGTGTCTGTCTTGTTGGGTTGCAGAACTAAACCAGACAGTTATAGAGGCTCAGATAACAGACTCAGTAATTGCTGTTATAATTAATAATTCAGTAATAATATTATAATAATTCCTCTATTTTATTTCCAACGTCACCCCCAAAACAAATCAAAGATGAGACAAAGTGTATAAAAACATACACATAAATTGTTCCCCCAGTTGAACACTGATATATTTCAACAATAATAGTATTCTACTTGCAAAACAAGTCTACAATTTATAAACTTCTACAGCTCTATTTGCCCAACTAATTTGACCTATCCTCTAATTACTGTAAAAAAAAAAATCAGTTAACAGGTAAAACCAACAACAAAACTAAACTTCAAAACTCTGTTAACAATCTATTGTATTTCACATGCATCTAATCTACCATAGACCACTGCTATCATTATCTTTAATCTGTCCAGGATCAAATTTGATTGATTCTTGAAAATATATGATGCTTTTCCTTAAAATTCTAACTGGAATCTTTCTCAATAATTGCATCTCATTCCCCAAAGTCATAGTCTCTATTGTGAATATCTCTGCAGCACTTGTTCTGAGATTTTTTGTGCCAGTTGGACTACAACATGTCTTTAACAGTTGTCTTCTGAGGGAATATAGTATGTCTATTCCACAATCCCTATTTATTTCCTTTAAAAAGTTCCATTTATTGCTGATCCATACTGCCAACTTGAATTTGTGACCCTTTTGACCTTCTCCAATGAACCTGCAATTCTCAAACAAAGCTCCTCTTACAATTCTGTCAGCAACAAATTGACTTCCAATCCATCCAATTGCAAGTCTGATTTAACTGTAATTATCTGTATCTGAGTATTGCCCATAGGTTGATTTATAACTTGTTACATGATCAAACTTTTAATCTAAATTTTCATTCACAACTTGTAAGTTTAAAAGCATTTTTTTTCAAAGGCATTCAAGAAGGCTTTGAAATTAAGTTATTCCGACTCCTTTCCTTTATATTTTTGTGGGCATTGTAAAGAATGTATAATGTTAATCCTTGATTTATTGTTATTTTCATTTTAAATATAATCCAGATTTCTTTTATCGCCAGATTTCACAGCAAAATGTATGCAATTCCTCTCAAAGATAAAAGAAGTAGATGTTCCATTACAAAAATGTCCACAGGAAAAATTAAGATAATATTCCTCACAGGGAATATTCTGTTTATTCCCAGAGAATAAATAGAAATGAAAGAGAATTACCCTCTCTTTAGAGAAAAAAAGAGAGGCCAAAAATATACACAAGCAAAATAAAGCAGCAAAGTTCTTTTAAAAATTGATGAAATACAAAATTCTTGCAGTAGTCCGATGAAGATATAAGCCAAATCAGATCACTTTCACTACCAAGGGGGAAAAAACTTCAAAAATCTTGCCAGGACTAGTTCAGGCAGTCATGAGGTAACAATGATTTGATGGCACACACACTCACATGAATTGGTAGTACTCTCACTGTTTTGTAAAGTATTTTGTAGTAACAACCATTGAGAAAATTGAGTAAAATGAATAGATAGCTATTTTGTCACTTAGTTGTTATGCTGCTATAAAAAGAAATAAGATTTTTTATCTAGAATGTATCTTTAAACTGCTTTTATTCATTTTCAGGTCATTTCTTTATCTGCATAACTGCATCTTCAATGAAGCTTTCAAGGTCTTATTTGAATAATAGGAACCTTATTTGTTAGCATTAGCAACTTCTTTGATAGTTTAAGATGGTTTTGAAATGTAGATTTGTTAAGAAAGCTAGTCACCAATTCTTAGCCTTGAATTGCAGCCACAGCTGTTTATCAGTCATACCTCTTTGACAAGCTTGCACATATTTCTCAGTATGGAAAAAGGGGAAAGGAAAAAACGTCATCCATTAATATTTCACATCTTCCCATTGTTACTTGCCAGTCTAGTTCACACTGACATCACTTCTGTAGGCCTGGGCTTCTTCATATGTATAGTTAGCTGCATTCCTGTTTTATTTTCAGTAATTATTAACATTTTTAATTAGCCAGATAGATTTTTTTAGATGTCTCCCATTATTTATCATTGGAAATTATGATTGTGCAATTTATAACCACCTCAGGAATTCCCAGCTACAGTATCTTGAGCTTCTTTTTCTAGTATACCTAGACATAGAACATTAATTAACATCTTCCTGGTTTTATTAATATCAACTTAACTGAATTTTGGCGTACATAAAGTTCATGGTTAGCTTTTCCTAGATTGAATTCCAGCATGTCATTACCTCCCAGGTTCCTGTATTATACTAATTTTATTAGTGAATTTTGCTATATTGGCTGAGATCAGATAAATTCCCTCATTCCAGATCTGCATTCTGAAAGATGCATGTTTTCAGCAATGCATTTGGGGAATTAGTTTCCATGACACTGGAGTTTGTGTTCCTTAAACATCTGTATTTTGTTATTCCCATCTTACTTCCAATCATTTTAATGATTTTACCTTTGCACTTTCCCATTTTACTTCATCAACATCTAGTTTACTGAGTTACTTAAACTGGTAATGAAACCAGACATCAGGACAGAAAACAATATTCTAGAGATGTCAGCAGGAACGAGAGCAGTCCATATAAAGATATCTCATAAGGCCTGCTGGTTTTAAAATATTCAGCCATGGTGTGAAGACTTTGCTATTGAAGAGGTCTATATAAAATGTGTTCAATATTTTTATATATTGTAGTCAAATAGAAAATTCTTGATAGTTGGCAGCTCTGCTTATAATTCAAATGAACATCAGGAGTTGATGTTGTGGCCTGTTGGCTGCCAGCAGAGCTAGCAGCAGAGTCAGATGAGGAGGAGGGGGAGCCTGGGCCAACTTTAAAGCCTTTGGAAGGCTCTGATGAGGAAGCAGGAGCAGAGGCAGAGCCAGGGCCTTCTGTCCTCCCCCAGGGGGAGAGGCAGCTGTCTTTATAGTCTGAACTGAGTGAGGGGGAGGAACAGATGGGGCCCATCCCTGATGCACATATGCATAGGGAGGAGAGGTGAGCAATGGAAAGCAATAAGACGGCTCTCAGGGAAAATAAGACATAGATGCTTGCTAGCCCCTACCTGGCTGGAAAATAAATAGTAGGGGTTTGGGAGTGGCCAATTTGTTTTCATGTCGGATTCCTTTGCCAGAACCAGGTTTGTCGGGACTAATTGCTCTGTATTTGAGATGCCAACAGAATCTCCCTGCTGGGAAATAATAGGGAGTGAATTTGCCTCAGCCAATGTGGACAAAACTGTTCCTGCCCTGACTTAAATAAAAAAAGAGGTTTGTGTTACTTGTGAGTAAGCAGTTTCTCATTGCTTGTGAATGCTGGGTCAGAACATATGTGAATTCATAGACAGGCTCTAATGAACAGATTCTAATTCTAATAGCTAATTTGGCTGCTGTATTAAATTATTGCTCAATGACTTGAAAATAACTGAAGTTATTCTTAAAATATTGCGGCCATAATGGGTAATATTCCTCTGAAATGCAGGCAGAAATCTTAAAGGGAATAAGGTTAATAGAAATATCTGATGTTATGCTTTCACAAAATCTGAGCTATGATTCCAATAATTTCTGTACGACTGAACAATGCAAAATCTATCTGAAGGAAGCAAAACAAGCATGATGGCAGTATGTCACAGTTGCTGCATTTTTAAAAAAATCTTTATTTCAGCGCTCATAAATACAAGCTTTTTCCCACTCCCAAGTTTCAGTGGTAGGTTCATTTGTTACACAGTTTGGTGGCATATATTTTGTTTTTGATGTTTTCAGATAACAAGTATTACCTCTGTTCCCT
Organism: Arizona elegans; assembly: GCA_022577455.1. Taxonomy (NCBI): domain Eukaryota; kingdom Metazoa; phylum Chordata; class Lepidosauria; order Squamata; family Colubridae; genus Arizona; species Arizona elegans. The sequence goes on along the minus strand of JAKOOJ010000003.1, from coordinate 100,980,473 downwards.
CTTATCAAGGCAGCAATCATTACTTGACGGTTTAATGAGTAGACACTGGGCAAAAAAGTAGCATTAGAACCAGTTCTAAACTGTTCATTGATGTTATCTATGAGACGATTAATCTTCCCTATGCTTTCAGTGCAAATACAAACTTTTTAAGCCTAGTGTATGTTTTTTTTAACTATAATACTGTATGGTAAAATATATGTTGGAACACAAGTAGCAGCTAGATACCTAAACTATGTATCACTGGAAATACAGGCATTTAGGTGATGCTTGAAAAGAGCATATCTCATACTCATTACACAATGGTATGTGATAATATTTTAACAAGATCATCAATCTTTGTTCTTGCCTTTGCAATAGAAAACTGAATTAAATTTTAAAAATGGGACAGGAGGGGAATGCAATCAAAGCCTACATTGTAACTAAAGTTACCTGTGGCCATGTCTTTGAAAACTATAAGGCTTAAGTTAGTCTATTTCATTGACTGCAACATGAGTGTCTTTAAATACATCAGTATTAATAGTTCCTCTGTGACACAATATTATTTCCCCATTAAAGAAGCTTTTCTGTGATTATTTTTCTCCCTCTTTGGAAAGCAGGTGTTATCCTTTCTCAATAGTAGAATACAAATATATATTTATTTAAGGAGTTCCTGGAAGTAACATAAGCAGGAACGATGGTTATCGAAATTGTTTTAACAAGCATTAACAAAATGTTTGTTAACAAACAAAACGTATTATGGGAGGTCAATTGTTGCTGATAGCCAAGATAAAAAAACAAAAGCAATTAGAATTGTCCCCCATTTTGAAAAGCAAAGGAAAAAGCATAATCTTTTTCTAAGTTCTTTAAGAACCTCAGGATGCTCGAGAAGTGCTTTGATGTAAGAATTAAAGATGAATGAAAATGCTTTTTATGCACATATATTTAATCACATATGAACTTTTCTCAAGCTCTGTTTGCATGATATATCTTATTTTTGTGAAAGAACTGTGCATATGAAACAATTCCAAGTCTTGAGAAATGAGAAGATTTCCTTGTCAATCAAGCCAATAGATTTCTGTCTGTAATTGCAGGATCAAACTATCTAGTACTATTATTCCTTACTACTCAGATATTGAAAAGTTTGAGTCAAAATCAAGCATACTTTGCCTGATTTATTGAGCAGAAGATAAGCCTTTTTTTTTCTTTACAAATCTAAAAGTTGAGGTTTGCAGTCACTTGTGACAGATTCTCCAACTAGTTTCCTGTTGAGTTTTGGGACTACAGTTCCCATCACTCCATCATCAATTTGCTGTAAGATCCCACTTTAGAGAACAGAAAACTATATAATACAATAGGAGAAAAAAGTTCAGGAGTTAAGTATTGTGGAAACTCAAGAGGAGAGTTACTCGTTCTTGCCTTTTGTGGTTTAAAAAGAAATTAAAAAGAAACCTGAAGGAGCACACTTTGTTAGCCATTATGTTAGTGCTATGGGATGGGTTCATCCATCCTGCTAAACCTTGGTTTCTTTTAAGTTTTAACCATGACTTGTAGAATAAGTCATGGCCTGGTACATAAAAATGCCATAATGGTTTAATTAACACACTTAAGTCAAAACAAAAACCAACCACACTGTAATTTAGCTTTAACTTAGCCAGCATGTTTTGAGACTTCATGGCTACCAAAGCTGTCAGCTAATCACCTCTAAATTCAATGCATACTGCCAAGGGACAGATTCAGCTCATCTTCTGGGAAAAGATCATCCCAGAAGCTGCACTATAAAGTGTTGAGAGAGATTGAAACAGTTCTATTTCCCAATCTTTTGCACATCTCTTTGGATTCATGGCCCCTTGAATTTTTGCCACATCTCTTCTTTGCATGTGGGATAAGCCTTATTAGATTGAAGATCTATAAACATATATATATATAAACCAAGTGAATTTTATATATATATATGTTTATAGATTGAAGATCTATAAACATATATATATATATATAAACCAAGTGAATTTTCTTCTGAGTAAAAATGTGTATTTTTTAATCAGTGTTCAAAGTTTATAATAGTACATAGCAAGGAAGAACAAGATAACTTGAGAGAAGGTTAGAGAAGAAATACGAGAGATTACAAGACAGGAGCTGCCAAGCAGGAGAAGAGAAATTGGGTACTCCCTATTAACTATTGTAGGGAGAGAGAGATAATCAAATGTGCATTGTGAAAGTCATTCAAAATTCTGGATGTCCTCAATATTTCTTTTATAATAATAGGGATAAAATAGTATTCTTCACCCTGCATTTTCTCACCTTTCTAAAAATAGTTTGTGCTTACTTCCTTACCCTTAGACTGGTGTTTCCAACCCTAGTCATTTTAAGATGTGGGGATTTGGGTCTCAGAATGCTCTAGCCAGCATTCTGATGTATTCTGGGAGCTGAAGTCCACACATCTTAAAATATTAAAGTTGGGAAACACTGCCTTTGACCTTTCCTTCCTTATTCCATCTTTTGTCTATAAAATTGTAGTGGCACTACAATTTACAATTATAGACATACATGGCCATATCAAGAATAATCTAGATTCTCATGGGTAACTTGCTCCTGGATAAGGATATCATATGCTTTCAGGGGATACATCTTTTGAAAACTTATTAAAGTGTTAGCAAAGTAAGCAACTCACTGATATGCTCTGCTAACCTTCCTATTATGCCATTAAGCCAGGGCATACAACCTGCAGAAATGGTTGACTATAATTTAAATTCTGGCAGGGATCCAGGAATGTATGTTCCTGTTTTCTGCTTTAAATTAAAGTGCCTTTTTATAGCTCAGCATCATTTAACTGCAGAGCAGAAAGTCAGAATATTGGTTGGGAATTGAGTTACAATAATTCCAATGTATCTAGAGAATGGAGGGACATTGGTTTTAAATGATACCTTTTATGCTGAAGAGCTGTCTCTATCTTACAGGCTAACATGCATTTGAAATCCTTCGGAGATGACAGTATTTGGGAGCAGGACAGATAGGCTTGAGTAAGAAAAACAACAGGTAAAGAAATATTCATTTTCTGAAGGTTTTTTTCTTCTGCATTTTCCATCTGCACAAAGCAATTCTACTTTTCTTAAAAAAATGTAAAATATATTATTAGCCCTTGATCAGCACATATGATTTAGCTAATATAGCTGGATATGCTGTACCTTCACATAGCATGTGACTTTAAAAAAAGAGGAAGAATTGACCATCAATGCAAACAAAAACTGAATACATTGAATAAAAGCCATCCTTTCAAAGAGGAAGTTTAAAAATGCCCATGCCTTAGAACGGAGCATGAATATGAAAAAGAAGTTACAGCAAGTTAGATTTACAATCATAGATGTACATGGCCAATCAAGAATAATTTAAACCAGAATATATCCACTGATTTCATTCAGGGGGTGAGGGAGTACCAGTAGAGCAAAATTGGGCTCTTATACAATACTAATAATTATTATAGTTCCAGCAATGGGATTGCAAGAAACTTGGTTCAACAGCATAGGCATCTCTGCTATGGAAAAATTGAAGCAATTAAAAAAAATCCATAAAAAGTTAGAGGCAGGTAGAAAGAGATTCTTGAGTTCCAGTACTCCTGTATATAGCTATGGATTCCTTCCAGATAATGCAGAAATGCTTCTGGGATGCCACACAGATTGTTTTACAATTGTTTTCAAGGCTGGATTCTTTTACGGTAGAGATAGGCATTGCTCACTTGGTTCATGATAACCAAACTGGTGAGAATAGGGCACAGCATAGTTAGATACCAGGAGATTCCAGTCACACTTGTGGAAAACCATAGGGAACACATGCCCAGCATCAAGCTGGCACAACCAAGGAGATACCCAATCAGTCCTGATGTGGCATGGTATAGTTTCAGTTTGCTTAGGGTCCAGTTCTTCATCAGCTTGGGATAGAGCAGGACGAGTCCACCCATGCATTGCAGGCTAGCATATACCACTGTCAGCAAGCCAGTCTGGCCGTGCCAGGTGACAAAGTGCTCTTTCCCATTGAGGTACTTGTTATAGCTGATAATGGCCAATCCCAGCAATGCACAGATGAGAGCAAGCAGCTGTAAAGCCCAGTGGAAGCGGACCTTGGCCTTGCGGGAGAAGGACCGGAGGAGGGAGCTCTCTGGAGAGAAAGTCAGCAGGGCCTCTGTCATCAGGAAGGAAAACTGGGAGAAGGGAAGACAGAAAAAGACATAAGAGTTTCCCACATAAAGGTCAGCTGCAAAAAATATTTAGCAATACTTAATGCAAAAATTTGGGAAACCGTCAGATATTTATCGAGACACTGGTTTGTCAATGGGGGAGGCCTATTCAAGAAGATACAGCACATAACTTTTAAATGAAATTCTGCAAAAGAGAAAATACAGATTTAGAGAGACGGTATAGAGACAGACTCATTCTTGAAAGAGGGACAGCAGAAGTGCTATGCTATTTTTCCCAATTTCCATAGTGAAGAATACGCACCTGCCCCCTATTAAGTGCAACAAAGTATTCTACCTTTTTGCATGAAGACCCAACAGATTGAACAACTTGTTATAAAAGAGAAGGTTGTACAGGTAGTCCTCAATTTACAATCAGTCACCTAGCAGCTGTTCAAAGTTACAGCAGACACCCCCCCCCAAAGACTATTTATGACCCAGTCCTCAAGTTACAGCTGCTGCAGTGACCCTGTTCATTCATCCTTATGAACAACACAGTGATACTGCAGTGCCCTCCTGCCTGTTTCCCTATTTCCCCACACACACTGGGTCCCCACAGGCCTTGGATCTGCTTCCCATTCTCCTCCTTACTTAACTTTCCAAGAATTCCAGAGCTTGAGCTAGGGAAGCACGGTTTTGTTGTTGGGGTATATCTTCCAAGCGGCCATATTGAATTGCTATTCATAAAATGGCAGACACTTCCAGGATTGTCCCAGATGGGGTTGTTCATAAACTGGCAGCCGCTTTTGGGTCTGCCACACAGCCCAGCAATGAAGCAGTTTGTTCTGATTCCTAACATGGTCTGTGCAGTGCTGTGGAAAATGCCAGAGCTTTCTACAGCATTTGCGCAGTTCATGTTAGGGAACCATAATGGATCGTTTTGTTACTGGGCTGCAGCTGCCATTTCAGTGTGGCCACAAGGAACTGTGTTGCTAGAAAACACAGCCCAGCAGCAAAGCAATCCACACTGTGGCTGCGTTAAAATGGCAGCTGCATCTGTGACCCAGCCACACAGTCCAGGAATGCTGAGGGATGGTGTGGCATGCCCTCCTTCCCCAATGTGAGGTAGAGTTCTGGAGAGCTTCAAAAGCCAAGTGGGTGATGGGGAATAGGCAGGAGGCCAAAGCCCTGTGGGAAACCAGTGCAGGGAGGGAGAAACAGGCCCGAGGGCTGTGGGGACCCCAAGGTGGAAAGCGAAGCACGGAGTGTTTTATGAGGTGAAGGAGGCCTTGGGAAGCCTAGGGCAGGTGGGCATGAGCCAGGACTTCCAGGATCTTCCCCCGCATGGCACTCTGTGTTCCGCTTAACAATCCACATAGTCATTTTAACAACTGCAGGGGGTTCGAGATCATTAAGCAAGGCGCTCTCTTGACTGTAAAAGGTACACTATATTGTTGGTCATAGGTCAAGGATTACCTGCATAGTTATTTGAGAAACAAAAACCAATAGTAGGAGGAAGGAGTATTATATATGTATCTATTGCTTTGAGTTATTTATAAAAACAATAAATGCAAGATAAAAAATCTAGAAAACATAATTTCATTTGTCTGGCTTACCGCAAGAGACATTAAGAAAGGATGCCAGGAGAACAAACCTGGAAAGGAATGAGGACAAAATCAATGTCTGCTGGCTAATCATGGCTGAAAAGATAAAGTATGCTCCTTACATTCAATTCATTTGTTGAAGTCTTAAAACATCCTTGTGTGCGATAATCTGACCCAAGGTTTCTATCATAGCTGTGCCTATGCTGATATTGCATTTGGGAACCCCTGGAGCACCAAAGGTAGAGCCATCAAAATCTGGAAGCTAATTAGGGACAATTTTCATCCTGTTTTCAGACTGGGTACTTTTAAGGGTAGAAATAGAAGCACAAGGCTTTCATTCACATTCCTAAATTCTCCCAAATTAAGGAAAATAGGAGAAGGAAACGTTATTAGTTTCCTCAGTTACTTATAAAAAATAATAAAGACAGGGTACAAATAAAATAAACATTGTTATATTGATTCATAATTTTGTTTCCTGTGATCCTGCAAAATGATGTCCGTTCTCAAAATTCTTTATTCACCATGGAAAATGGAGCTTAATCCATATTAAACCTTTGCATTGAAGGCTCTTATTTCACTGTCATCTTCCTTTCACTAAAAGAAAATGATTACCTTTTTTCGCAGAAGATACAGAACTATAACTAGATTGGAGAAGACACTGCAATGAATGGATGAACTTAGTGGGAGAAGCTCAGCCTGTAGTCAATAAAACAAAAGCAAAGGCTACACACACTGACCAAATTCAGCACAGGCAATGCAGTATGGATGCAATCCAATCATAATCACAGACTATTATACATTAAGCATCCTTACGGCTAGAAATTGGGAAACCATGACTACTAGTCCCACTTTAGGTATGAAGCCAGCTGACCTTGGACCAGTAACTCTCTCTCTATTTTCCCTAGGAAGACAATTGCAAGCCACTTCTGCATACCTTGCCAAGCAAACTGCAGACTTGCCCAGACAGTCACCAGGATTAAACAATGACTCAAAGGCATGCAACACAAATATCGTAACTTTTTTTCCTCTGAGAACTCAAGGTAGCATTTATGAAGGTGGTCTTTCCCAACACTGTATCACGGCTACGATCCTATAAGATAAGTGGGGCTGAAGGCATGATTGGACAAAATTTATCAAGAAAACTTCATAACTGAGTGGGATTTGAATCTAACTAGCTCAAGAACAACACCTTACCTCTCCACTCCACTAATTCTTTTAATTATACAGTATAGTTGAGGTTGGAAAATCCAGAGTGGAGTGTTGGTCAAAATGGGTGACTAGAATTGCCAAGATCTAAGTCTAACTCAACGAGGGAGGTTATGGACTGACTTTCAGCCTGCTTTCCTCCTCCCCAGCCCCCATGCCCAGCCTGGACCTACTAGTTAAAGTCATCATCCAGCAGGACGATCTGTACTGTACAATATATCTTAAGCATTCCTGTCCATGTTTCAAATAACACCAAATGGTCCTCCCTTTGCTCTTTACTTACTTGATCCAGGTCTGGTGAGCACCACCATGACAATGGTGAATCCAAGAGAAACCAGGTGTGCGGCTGCACCAAAGACAGTCCTGAGAGAGTGGTAAATCTGAGATTCCATTTCAACTGTCAGAGCCATGTCTTCTGGAATATGAATAAGACGTTGGCCTTCCACTGTCCACTAATTATCAATCTTCTTTGTTTACATGCAAAACCTATCAAGTGTTCCAGAACATCAAAGTGAGGGAAAACTTGAACACTACTGTCTTTAAACAAAAAAAAAATGCTTCAGGTTTCTCATGCTTCTGTCAATTATCCTGTATAAAGAGATATTAAGAAAAGAAGGAGCAAAATAAAAGCATCTGGAAACCCAAGAATAGTCTTTAGTCCTCAAGTATAATCAAAGAAAATCCTAAACTGTCAAAGCAGTGTCTTCATTTCCAACAAGGATTTGCCATCAAAACCTGAGATTCTGCCAGCAAGGAACTAAATTTTAGATATTTTTAGGCTCTTAATGTAATGTCATATCATAAAATGTTTTAATTCCAATTTAATCTCATTTCTCCCTCTTCTTTTTCCTGTTCTCATTTTGTATGCATTAAGCATATGCTGACTTTGAGGGTTGGATGGATTTTTTTGCTGTGGAGGAAAAGGTTTTGTAAATCTTTAATATAGGGTGGGCTTCAGATTAAAAGAGGCTTTTTGTTCCCTCCAGGAATCAAATTGACTAAACACACAGCACTCAAACTAAACCTATATGCCTGAAGAAAGCCTAACTACACCACTAATGCTGATTTAGTTCCATTGTTTAGATTCAGAGAGAGATGGTGTCAATATTGCAAAATGCAAGTATAGCAAGCTGTTGTAATCATTTTCTCCCACTGTCAACTTCAACTGACATTCAGAAGTATGGGAAGCTCCCCTGACAGGGATTGGTAATAAATCACAAACCAATGCAGACAAGCAAAAGAAGGGAACCACAGAGCCATGGTTGATACATGAACCCAGTAGGCTTCCTTGTGATTAATTTAACCGTAGTTTAATTTAAGAAAGCCAATGTCAACAAATCACAGCTAAAATATGGATGGCTACTTTATGGTTCAGCAGGGGTCATGTGAACATAGCCATGAATCACTTTTGTTGCATCTGTGGGAAGCAAAATATCCACCTCTTCAAATTGAACTGAGCAGTCATGCAGGCCTGAAGATCTTCCTTTCTGGGGCCTTTTCAAAACAAATATTGTGCAGCACTCTTTTCTATGAATCATTAGCCAAAAAAAATCATCCTCTACTACATTTCATTGTTAGTACACCATCAGAGCTTTCCCTATAGAAACCCTACAAAATTAAAACATCACTGTTTTGTTTCACTAGGAAATTATGATTTCTTGAAGAACAGCCTGCAGAATTACATGCAACCTTTACTATAAGTGTCTGTGGAAATGCATGTCAATCATAAGCTATGAGTATGTTTGAATATGTGTCAAGTTAAAGAACACAGCAGGGCTCATGTTCACATCTATCATGCTGTCCATCTTCAGTCCTCTGAGCAACATAGTAGTAGACGGCAAACATTTGAAACTCTGAAAAATAACATTTCAAGATAAAACTCTTGAAAAATTGTTCAGTCACAAGCATTAATAGAAAACACCAGTGAATTGTTTTTTTAATTTTTATGCACTATACAGCTTGCAAGCTATATTACCAATCTGTTTGCTCAATTTTTATTGGTCAGGATTATATAAATATAAACATGAAAATAATTTTCCCCTGTTCATGTTTACTGTTAAGTAATGGTAATTTGCCCAAGGCTACCAAGTGAGCATCATCCTGAGACCTCTATTGACATTTTAAAATCCATCCATTAAATTATTTGCACCTGAAGAAATAGGCAAGCAACTTAAATATATAAACATACATGCATGAGTTTCTTACAAATTTTCATAATGGAAACTCATTGCTAACTGAGAATTACAGTTCTATATATCCTGTAACAGCTATTTTGGAATCATAAATTTATAATATGCAAATTCAATTTACCACAAATTTGCTTTACCTATGGGGATGCGGTAATAAATGAAAACAACCTGAGTGGAGAATTAAACTCCAAGCTTTGTAAGAACCTTAATTAAATAAAGCCATGGGATTAAAAAGAAATGAGACTGGAAGAAATTTGACTGACTTTAAGGCAGGTTGACCCTACCAATAGGTTTTCATATCATACCTTGTTCAGGTATGCCTAAACAAATAAAACATATTTTGCTAGGTTCCTACAAGATGCTGAACCACAAATAACACAACCGTCTTTTAGCCTAGCCCTAGGCTGTTCTCTGTAATACAGGATTAAGGCAAAGAGACAGACGTCATAGTCTTTCTTTCTTTTCTTTCAGTGGCAAGGCAAGGTTCCCTCTTGAGCATTTTGAAAAAGAAGACGAGGGCAGCCTGCACTTCGATTCTGCACCGCGTATCTTAGGGGCACAATCGAAAGTGGAGGTGGCTGCTAGAAGAAAGGAAGGAAACACGAGAAGCTAAGCTTTTCTAAAGAGACACACAGCTCTCAGGACTCCGTCCAAAACGATGATGCACAGTTTCGAGAATCATTTCGGGGAGAGGCACGAGAATGTGTCGATGTTCCGCCTCACCTGATCTGTCAGCACCAGGACACACATTCTCCTCGGATAAAGCAGCCTTCAGCTTTGCCCACCCTACATCTTGCATTGCAACTGGCGTAGGCAATAAGGTCTGTAGTACAAGAGGTGTGGAGAGATGCCTCCACCAGTCAAGGACTACACCTAGGGTTTCTTTTTGCCAGAATGAGAAGCGTTGAGTTCCCGGGCTGCTGTTTCACAAAAAGCATTCCAAGCTTTTTGGAAACCCCAGGCAGAGCCCATCCCCTTCGGCAGATCTGCCCTAATCCGCCCCCCGCCCGGAAGGCTTTGAGAAAAGCATCCCTCTCCCAGCTCCAACCCAACCGTCTTGGCTTGGGGAGATTCTAAAGAACTCACCTCCGCCGAGAACAGCAGCATCGCAAAGGAGCATCAACTCCGGTGGAAGCCAAGGAAGTACCTGATGCCTTTTGATTGGGCAAGTCCACCCAGCTTGTCATATGTTCCTCCCACCCTGGCGGCCGGTCTCTGCGTCTGAGAGGCTGAGCCGCGCTGCCCATCATCGGGGGGGAAACCCTCTCCAAGACAGCTAACTGCGCGACACGTGACAGGCATTGCACGTTCGTAACTACCCTTCGGGTCTTAGCTTTAGTGCTGTATGGTTACCGGCGGCCAAGGTCGGGGACCACGTTTGCGAACGGAGATCTGCAGGAAGGTTGTCTGTTTCCTCCAGGACGCAGGCGCTTGAGATCGCTCCCCCCCCCCCAACAAGCTCTTTCGCTCGCCAAGTTGGAGTTAGCCTTGCACATGCGTGCTTTGGCCGTGCTCTTCCGGTAGGTGCAGAGCCTGTGGGCTGGTCTTTGGCTACCTGAGAGAGAGAGAGAGAGAGAGAGAGCGTGTGAAGGCTCCTGATCCCTCCCTTCCTAGGCACACTATCTGGCGGGGATTTTAGGAGTTTACGTGAACCCCAAGTTTAGGCAGCTTTCTGTTAGTTCAGGGGACCTTAGGCCTTTCTTGAGCAATAACACCCTGTAACTTCATAGGCAGTTTGATTATTGATTAAAAAGGCAAGAATATCGCTTGATCTGTAAATTTCTTCCACCAAGACATTTCCGTCAGTTCTTAAAAAGACAAAAAACCGTTCTCTGCCAGAATTGTGGGAATCGGTTATATTTAAATAAATGCGGACTGGCTTGTAATTTATGAGCTAAAGCAGTGATTTGACAATTTAAGAGGCATGGATTTCAACTCCCAGAATTTTGTGGAGTTGAAGTCCACACATTTAAAAGTTGCCAAATGTGAAAAAAACATTGAATACATTGATGGACTACAGTAGGTAAATTAATCTCCAAGTACTGTAGATTACAAATGTATGCATGCATAAATGGGAAGATTAGCAAAGAAGTTCTAATGAAAAATAGGGCACCTGTTTTCAGCCGATTTAGAAGATTGCTAAGTACAGTATAAAGCCATTCTCAACGTGATGGATAGAGTGGGTAGACATATAACTATTGCTATCATGGAATATTGTCCTGTGTTCCTTTGGAAAATATGGGCCTTTGGAAATAGAAGGTCTGTTTGTAGATACTCTTTATAGTATAGTATTTATAATATTTCTATGCTGTCAATGGGAACCAAAGAGTAAGAATGCTAGAGGCTGCCTTCTGTGTTGCTCAAAATAACAGTTTTGAATTGCATTTCACAAAATGCACTGATTACTCCTTCTGGCTCTTTTTACTACGGGTGACTCAGATCTTGACAGTTTGATCTGTGATTCATTTAGTCTTCAATGAACAAGAATAATTCAGCAGAATTCTGGTTTGTACAAGATTGTATATCAATCACAGACAACTCACATCCTGATTTATTAGGTACATACACTAGTAAGTGAATTCACTCAGTGCAATAGTTGTGCTAGTCTTCCAGTGATAAGATAAAATTATGCAGAATGTAAGCTTAGTACTTAGTACTTAGGTTACGTATAGAGTGCAGGAGGTAAGATTACAGAAATATTTAGTGATCAGTCTACTTTTGTGGAATTTGTTCCATATAGAAATAGGGCAAGTTCTTCCAATTACTGCCTGGCCTGCAGCATCACAGATGCTGGCCATGACTGGGTCTGCTCCATTCTTCTTTTCATGGTAATTGAGACTGGAATTTCTGTCACGAAGTGATGCAGTTGTAAAGTGAAATATGTGACTGCACTGCTTAGCAATGGCAATCCTGGCATATTCTGCAGCCCTAGTTAAGCAAGCATTGTGGGTCACTAAGTGAATCCATCTCTGGTTTGAAGTTGGCTTCCAACTGGTTTGCACTCCAAACCAGTGCAACAGCAACATGTAATTGTTGCTGTTGCACTGCCCTCCATGTTATACAGCATCTCTCCTGGCTGAGCTGCTGGATTTCATTACTAAGCTGGTAATTGAGACTCTGAGGCTACTAGTTCTTGGGTCATCAATTTACCAGCTGGTGATTTTCTTCTTTTTCTTTGTCTAGATCAAACTTTAGACTGCCAGAATGAAATCACCTTGGTTTTGTCATTGGGCAAAAATAAGTCATGATCAGTATATGCTTCTGGTAGTAGCCAACATAACAGCAAATGGGGTGGGCTCTGTGTTTCTCCGCATTCACCCAGCATAAGCCTCCACTTAAGCATATTGATCTTACATCTAGACACTCCAGCTCTCAACCTATGCAGGGTCCTCCAAATAGTATAAGGGAGATCGGATTCTTCAGCCATATCCTCCTTTAACGTTATGCCTTCTTCAATGGTCTCCTTTCTCCATTTTTCCATATGGTTTTTTTTTTGCGTACCCTCAAGAATGTTCTTGCCATAAAGCAAAAGAGTTAATTTTTCCCAAATGTAGCTGTTCATTCATTTCTGTGTATTTCATCTTTTTTTAGTTACAACCATGGAAATCAGCAGCAGAATTGAGTGTATATTTTTCAGCGAATTCCACCCAACACTGGGGCCTAAAATAACTTATCAGGTCAGTTATGCAAAAGCTACCTATCTCATTTTTTATGTTATGTTCTGTTCTTGTTGGCATCAGTTGTCCAAGATTTTACATTTGCTCTTTATTATTCTTGACTGGAGTTGAAGCCGAGACCTAGGAAAACATAGCGCTTGCTATTCATGGGGGCCCCTCCTTTTGTCAGGATGTCTTTCATCAAGTGTAATGCATCTGCTTGTCTATTTTTATTTCTGATTGCGTACTTTATTTTTGCAGTGGTGTATAAAATGTTTTATCATCTTTGTTTGAAAAGCATGTTGCCATAGCTTAAAAATAGCTTTGCCATAAAAGTGAAGGTAATTATTTATTGATTTGTTTGTCTATTAATTATTTGCAGCTCTGTCTTGTTCCTGCAGGTACCAGAGGATTTTATTTCCCGAGAGTTGTTTGATACAGTGCAAGTATATATCATCACCAAACCTGAACTCCAAAATAAACTTATCACAGTGTGAGTATTATGTAGGAGCACTGTAAGAAAAGCCTTACTTGATGAAGAAATACAGTTGCTCAGTATTTTGTGTGCTGGAAAGTTAATTGTTTTCTCTCTCTTCTCTCCCCTGCTCCACAAAAATCCAGTACAGCTATGGAAAAAAAGCTAATTGGATGCCCAGTTTGCATTGAACATAAGAAATACACCCGGAATGCCCTGCACTTCAACCTTGGCTTCGTTTGTGATGCTAGAGCTAAGACCTGTGCACTGGAACCGATTGTGAAGAAACTGGCAGGTTATCTTACTACTCTTGAGGTTAGAAATAGCCTAAATATGATATCCTTCATTCCTGCTCTCTGGGCAGCTAACATTAAAACCATCAAGAAACAATATTAATGTAAAATTAATGTAAAAACCAACAGTGAATGCCAGTGATAAACCCAGACAAAAGTATCATCAAAATCCTCTCAGTGCAGCTTCTATTCTCCTAACCTCCAGAGTCTGGAGCATATTCCAGGTCTTCAGTGCTTTATAAAATGCAAGCAGGGTTAGGGCAGTCTAACCTTTGGGATATGATCTTCCAAGCAGACAGGAAGCAGTGTGACAAAAAAGGCAACATAGATGCACCCTTGTCTTCACTCTTCATTTTGTTTTCTCTAATACTTAGCTAGTGGCAAACTTGATATATTTTTAGGACCTCTAAGTCCTTGAGTGACACCTGATGAAGTTGTGTGATGAATATGGACTGTCATAGCTACCTCTTAGCTGATCACAACAGGCATTTCACTTCCAGTCCTTTGCACTCTGGAAACTTTTGCAGAAGATTTTATATAGTCTTATTAAAACTTGTAAAGTATAACCACATTTGTTTTTCTATACCTGCTACTCTATTTTCTGCAGCAAAATTGTACTATTCCAGAAGTATTCTTCAAACACTTATGCTGCTTTCCTGGGATACTTTGTGTGCTGTAAAAGTCAAACAGTTTTTAGCTTATTTCAAGATTCTACAAATTCTACAAATCACTATCAAGATTCTACAAATCACTATCTCTTATGCCTACCCTTTCATCACTCTCTGTGACTGTAATAATGATATGCATGATATCCTAAGAGCTTAATTCTAATTTTGAATTTCCATTTTATTATTGCTATGAAAAATATGCTCAGGTTTATTTGAATGAAGTTGTATTTTCTTTTAGTGGGGCACACAGTCAGTCCATGCTACTGCTGCTAGTAATAGTTTGATTGTAATTGATCATCAACTGTGCTCTTTCCTAGCTTGAAAGTGGCTTCATTTCCAATGATGAGAGCAAGCAAAAATTGATACCCATCATGACCATTCTACTTGAAGAACTGAATGCTACTGGCAAATGCACTCTGCCTATTGGTATTTTCACCAAGCATATTGTTACAAAATATATTTTGGAACAGAGCATATTAAAATTCAGGCTTGTGATTCTTGGGCAGATAAGTCTATGGAGCACATTTAGAAAGAAGGACGCTTATTATTTAGTGCTGCCTTCTCCACATCTATATGTCTCAATATGAACAGGTAAAGTAGATAAGAATATGATTTTGCGCAACAGCAGGAAGAATTATGTACCAATGTTCTTGAGCATACAGTATACTGTAGTTTCTATTTATTTGTTGGGTGGTAAGGGAGGTGTCATCTTCCAAAGCAGTATTCTCTAGCATAGTACCTCCACAGTTCTCAGCTACAACCATTGTTTAGATCAAGGGTCCACAAAGTACCAAGAAGTGTTGCATGTTGGTTCTTTGAAGGAAGCTCTTACTGTTCTTTACAAATATACTCTGGCTCTTCTAAATTGACATGATTAAGGAAAAGACACTAATTGTCCTTGGGATTTTGCATAATTTGAATATTCCCTCTAGTACTAAGTGCAACATGCTGTAAGACAATAAGGTGAATAGGCTATACTGTAACACCTATCATATTGGTTTGGAGAGTGTCATTCACTTGGGTTATCCGATTACTCACTAGTTTGAAAATTGCTGTACATTCAACATTAAAACTTAATCGTGGTTGTAATGTGAGCACTTGCCTTCCACACCTAGTCCAATTATTCCCTGTAAAGTAGAGTCTGTTATTGTTGTCCGATGTATTTCAATTGGCATGTTGTGATAGTATAATCTTGCATTGAGATAAGCTTTGCCCTTTTTCATAGATGAATCAAACACCATTCACCTGAAAGTGATTGAGCAACGTCCTGATCCCCCCATTGTACAAGAATATGACGTCCCTGTCTTCACCCAGGATAAAGATGACTTTTTAAATTCCCAATGGGATCTCACTACTCAACAGGTTAGTGCAAAAAATTAGCTTATAATGAACATAGAATAGAATGAACATAGAATAACAGAGTTGGAAGGGACCTTAGAGGTCTTCTAGTCCAACCCTCTGCTTAGGTAGGAAACCCTACACCACTTCAGACAAATGATTATCCAACATCTTCTTAAAAACTTCCAGTGTTGGAGCAGTCGCAACTTCTGGAGGCAAGTTGTTCCACTGATTAATTGTTCTGTCTCCTTAGTTCTAAATTGCTTCTCTCCTTGATTAGTTTCCACCCATTGCTTCTTGTCCCACCCTCAGGTGCTTTGGAAAATAGCTTGACTCCCTCTTCTTTGTGGCAGCCCCTGAGATATTGGAACACTGCTATCATGTCTCCCCTAGTCCTTCTTTTCATTAAACGAGACATACCCAGTTCCTGCAACCATTCTTCATATGTTATAGCCTCCAGTCCCCTAATCATCTTTGTTGCTCTTCTCTGCACTCTTTCTAGAGTCTCCATATCTTTTTTACATCGTGGCAACCAAAACTGAATGCAGTACTCCAAGTGTGGCCTTATCAAGGCATTATAAAGCTTGAAATAGTCCCAATCATGGATTTTACAATAATATCAACATTGGAGGAAGAATTTGCCTGCAATTTTCCCCTCCATGCCCACCACGAATTAATCTGAGGGATTAAAAATTGACTTGAACATAATTGTTCTCCAAGCAGGTTGAATATGTACAAATTTATTCCCCACTATTGAAAGAGGTTCTAGCTAAATGTTTCCTTGCTTTGAGATTCAGACTGCAACTTTGTGTTCTTAATACCTCTGTATTTATTTAATTGCATATTCAGTGAGAAAATTATTCATCAGAATGGAGTTTATTAAGAAGGGTAGCAGGATTCCATGAACTTTATAAATGGCAAAAAAGGTTGCAAATCATGGTCACATGCAGGGGTGGGATTCAAAAATTTTAGCAACCGGTTCTCTGCCCGGTTGCTGGGTGGGCATGGCCATGGTGGGCATGGCCTACTCGGCCTCCTGCACCATGGTGGGGGGGGAGGAGGGGGGCATTTTCACCTCCCTAGACTCCGGAGGCTTTCTTCAAGCCTCTGGGAGGGCGAAAACAGCCTCCCCGGGCTCTGGAGACCCTCCGGAAATGAGCCCGTTTCCAGACTTCTAATAGGCCTGTTTTTCCAGTAGGCCCGTTTAGGTTTTTCCAGTAGGCCCATTTCTCCCCAGGCTCCGGAGGTCTTCCAGAGGCTGGAAACGGGCCCATTTCCAGACTTCTGGTATTTCTGGTAGGCCTGTTTTTCGCCCTCCCCAGGCTCTGGAGGCTTTCCTCAAGCCTCTGGGAGGGTGAAAATGGCCTTCCCCGGGCTCCAGAGGCCCTCCGGAAGCTGCAAACGGGCCTGTTTCCAGAGTTCTGGGAGGCCCATTTTTTGTCCTCTCAGAGCCTCCACGTGGGCGCTGCACTTACCTGGCATCCAAAACAGGCCTCATGGAGACTCCTGGGAGGGGCAGGGTGGAGTGGGTGGGGCCATCTACCAGTTCGGCAAACCAGATGTAAAATTAGCATCCGGTTCACCCGAACCAGTCCAAACCGGCTGAATCCCACCCATGGTCACATGTCCACAGGATGCTGCAGCTGGTCTTAAAAGCAAATCAATTTCCAAGCAGCTGAAAATGGGTTCATGTGACAGCATTGGGATGCAGGAAAGTAACTTCAAGGATGGGTTGTAAGTATATTTTTTGAGATCCATCATAATTGGTCATTAATTGGCCATATGTTAAGCAAAGACTACCTGTATTTTAGTTATCAATGGCAGATTAATTGAAAATGAAATTTACCTATGCAGTTATTTGTGTGCACATGAAGAGAGTTAAACTCGAGTGAAGCATGTGTAAATATGAATATGCACACATTCCTTCTCTAAAACTAGGTATTTGCTAAGATCTTTGTTCAGCACAAAAGCAGCAATGCTTACGTACGGTCAAAGGGGGAGAAATGTTAAAGTGACGCAAGCAGCACAATCTTTGCCCATTTTCTGTATGTATCGTAACATTACACATTCAAGGGGGCTAAGGCTTGTGGCACAATGCTAAAATGCTGTTTTGCCATTCTGATAACAGCTATTAAGAGTCCGCAAATCCTGCTGCACAAAAGGAAATGGCTGTACAGGTAGCAAATGGTACCCAGATATTGACACTACTGCATGAGCTACATTGGCTACCAGTATATTTCTGGGTGCAATTCAAAGTGCTAGTTGTCACCTTTAAAGCCCTACATGGCTTGCGTCTGTGATACCTGAGGGACCACCTTTTTCCAATAGCCTGTACCAGTCCAATCTTGGGGATTGGACATGCTGCTGATCAGCCAGTGTTGACTGGTGGGGACTAGAAGATAGACCTTTTCTGCAGTAGCTCCTGCTCTAGAATATCCTTTCAGAAATTAGAATGGCTCCAACCTTGTTAGCCTTTCATAAAACTAAACATCAGGCTGTGTTCCTGAACCTGCAGTGCTGAATGTGCTAAGGGCTGTTATTGTCAACTGCCCATGTATCTCAGCAAACTTGAAGCAGCAGCTGCCTTTATTTTGGATGTTTTTAGAGGATTTTAGTTAGAGTTTTAAAATGCTTTTATTGTTTTGATTGTAGTATATTTTTTAATTGTAAGCCTCTCAGAATCATTGATTGAGATGTGTGGCTATAGAAACTAAATAAATAAATAATGTTAAACATTCCAAGAACTAATGTTCACACCTGTCAATTCTGATCAATTAAGCAATTAGTAGAGTGTTGGCAGCAGACCTTAACTTGCCTCAGCCACCCATTTAACTGTAGTTCACATGCAACAGTCATATTTCATGAGATGGGCAGCGACATACATTTGATAAGCAAACAAACAAAGTGAAAGGGCTTAAGACACGCTTCCACTGAAATCAAATGGTCTTTTATATGAACATCTTCTCATCTTATTTTGTCTTTCTGATTTAGCTTATGAGGAAAAAAATGTTTATGTTTATGCATTGTTAACTTACATTCATTGCATGCTTCGTCTCTCACATTAGATCCTGCCATATATTGATGGATTTCGGCATGTTCAGAAAATATCAGCTGAAGCAGATGTGGAACTCAATTTGGTTCGAATTGCCGTCCAAAACCTTTTGTAAGTGCTAGGTGCACAAAAGAAAAAGCTACTGGGACTGATTACAGGAAAGGAAAGAGAGTGCTTTACATGACATTGTGACGTAATGTAACATATAACATTTCAGTAACCACTCTATAACATCCTCTTTACATTGGATTCTTTTTTGATGGCTGCAGAATATTTATTGTGTATTTGTCTGATACCATTTTGACCATAGTTTTAAAAAATCATACATGAAGGCTCTTTCTTTACCCTAATTCTGCAACTTTAATCATCTTCCTAATATTTTCATAGGATTTAACTAACACCTTTTCTCCACATACTGTAAATTGGAGAAGTGGAAGGTTACCTTGAATTAATATCACATATCCAATCACTTGTGATACTGGTTTCTCTATAATTTATTTTCTGGATTTTTCTTTTTCTTATAACATACATATAGTTTTCTATGTTTGTTACTTTCTAATGTATTTCTTTTTATTGTTAGATACTACAATGTAGTCACTCTTGTTTCAATACTTCAGGTGAGTAGAATGTGCATACAGTATGATGAACTGAGATGAGCCTTGGTGGTGCAGCGGTCTAAAGTGCTGTTAAGTAGCTCTTAGCTGCCAGCTGCCTGCAATTACTGTGAGTTCAAATCTCACCAGGCTCAAGGTTGACTCAGCCTTCCATCCTTCCGAGGTAGGTAAAATGAGGACCCAGATTGTGGGGGCAATAAACTGACTTTGTATAAAAAAGAACACCGCTTGGGGGGTGGCCAAAAGCCCTACTAAGCAGGTATATACCAAAGTATGAAGGCTATTGCTTAACGCATTGTAAGCCGCCCTGAGTTTCTGGAGAAGGGCGGCATATAAATCGAACCAATAAATAAATAAATGATAAAATATCAAGTTGATATATTGGCATGATTATGCATATAGAGCAATTGTTTCTCCAATAATCCCTTCCTGCTTCAGCTCATAATAAACTGATGAGAAATAAAAGGATATGCGTAGACGCATGCATTTATAATCTGTTACATTATCACAGGAAAGAGTGTTGATCTCTGTTTTCTACAGCTCCTGTATCTTTTTCAATTAGGCTTTAATGAAACCCCAAAACAGAAAATTTGAGATTATCTAGTCCCATTTTAAATAAAAAGGGAAGCCTTAGTTATCATACAGGATATTTTGATGCTTAAAAATCTGATAGTTATTAATGAAATGAGCAGTCCCTGATATTTGAAAACAATATATCTCAAGTACATGTCTTAGGGGAAAAAAGAATGGTTACCATGGAAAGAATATGTATGCTAATTGCCAAAAATGTTAAGAGTTCAGCTACTATCTTGAGGTGTCAAGGAAGGTGTCTTAGAAGCTGTAGGAATTCACTATTCTAACCCACCTCGCCCAGGGAACAGAGATGCTGCTGATGTTAGAAGAGAAAATTGACTTTGGTGCTCATCCTCCATCTATATCAAGGCCTTTTGAGCATCAGAAAAGGGCAAAGGGACACTTTATTTCTTCTATGAGCCAGACCTTCCCAGCTCTCATTCTGTATCAATTAAGATTGATCTGTCCCTTCATCAGAAAACTGTATTCTAGAGTTCCAGATTTTAGACTGCAGGTACGGCAGAAGTTCTATGATCTCAGTGAGAAAGTTCTATAACCCAAAAGGCAAAAGTTTGTTAATTATTACTATAACGTAATATACTATACTATAATGCTACTTGATACTATTTGATTATTTCATGTAATGCTAAAATTATTATATGCCACTATGAACCCTGTTGGAATGCTTTTGATGAGTAATTAATCGGAATCCCAGGAGTAGCTAAAACGCTGCAATTCTGCCACTATTGACTAAAATCTCTTTTTCCCCTCCCACAGTACTCAAATGTTTACTGCACAACTCCTAAAGTTCAGGATCTAGTGGATGATAAGTGTTTGCAAGATGAATGTCTCTCATATGTCACAAAACCAGGTAAAGAAGCATGGATGGCTGAAAATACAGTCCTGTTTGTATCTGTTCAAACTACATCCTTGGGAGTTGAGTTGAACTTAATTTCAGGAAAGTGTGTATTTTCCACCTAATTCAGGGAAACTAGTATAAAATTGGTTCTTTTCCTCCTACTTATCAAGTATGTTCTTCCTGTTAAAATATTTGGGAGAGATTGCGTAAAATCAAAGGTTATTAATATAAGCTATTTACTAAGCTATTGTACCATATAGTTCCATAAAACAATCATTTCATGACAGAAGTAGTCATATGAATAATGTATAGCAGATAAAATTAATTAGTTTGCTCTTGGCTGACTTTCAGTCCAAAATAAAAATCTTATAACAATTTAATTGCTGGCATTGCCACTGACAGCAACAGTTCCATAAACTATATTTGGCAGTACAGATTAATTTGCATCCACCCTTGGAATGATATTTTTAGTCCTTATTTAGGCTAAATGCAATCCACATTGTAATATTGAATGCTGTTCTTATTTAATTTTTAGCTATTTTGTTGGTAGACATCATCTTCAGCAGCTTTCCCAATTTTGTTCTGTGACTATTTTCTATAGGACATAAGCGAGCCAGTTTGAGAGATGTTTTCCAGCTCTACTGTGGACTGAGCCCTGGGACAACTGTTCGAGACCTTATTTGCCGCTATACCCTCCAACTCCAGAGAGTGGATGAAAGGTAGGAAAGCTTCCCCTCCCTTCAAAAAACCATAATTCAGCAACAGTATGTGCCACATAGAGCAATTAAAGGTTAAATGTGTCTGGTTTCAATCTAATCACTGTTGTCTTATCTACAAGGCTGAGAACTTTGCTTGAGAGCTGTATTCATCAAACTACAATTCCTAGGGCTCTATCTAGACAAGTAGAAGCAGCACAGCTCAGCTTACTTAACAATGGATATATATTTTCAGAACAAATACATCCTTTTCTTTTTTCCAGCTGCTAGATCACATAATAATGAGCTAAATCAAAATATGAAGTTCCTTATTTTAATTTGTTTTCTATCCTATTCTTTTCAGTAAACCTGTGTGTAAGAAGAGTCTGGTTATTTGATTAGTAACAGTAGCATTACTTAGTCTCATAAAATGACATCCTTGCTGCATAAGTGTTCAGACTTGTCTTTTAGTATCAACTGGGCAAAGCATTCGTTTGTTCTAGAAAATTTAGAAACTTAGGGATGTCTGGAAAGAGAAATAATTGTCATGATCTGTTTGTGTCCATCAAACATGTAACATGTACGTCATATACTGTTTGTCAATTGTGGCAGGCAGAAATTTGATAATTGTTGGTTGATCTTAAATTGTCCTTTGAGCAATTCCCTCTCCAAATACTCATTAAATACATGAGTATGAAATGTATGAAAAAGGTTCTTATATTTTCACCTCTTTCAATATTTATATCAAAATTTTCCATGCATGTGTACACTATAACAGTCTGGTGCAGTACAGAAAAAAAACAGTCCAAAAGAACACATTTCTGTACCAGAAATACATATATATCATTCCTGTGGATCTCAAAATCCATCTAGATAGCAAAAAAAGAAACACTGCACAGTGTCTTAAGAGCCATGGTGGCTCAGTGGTTAGAATGCAGTAGCTATAGCTAACTCACTGCTCACTTCAGGAGTTCAATTCTGAACAGCTCAAGGATTGACTCAGCCTTCCATCCTTCCGAGGTATGAGGACCCAGATTGTTGGGGGCAATATGCTGACTCTGTAAACCGCTTAGAGAGGGCTGTAAAAGCACTGTGAAATGATAAATAATTCTAAGTGCTGTTGCTATTGTTATTAAATATTTCTGCATCTTTCTCTGAGCATATTTTTCTCTTGTTTAGAAAACTTATCCAGTTTGGTTTGATGAAGGGTCTTATTCGGCGGCTCCAGAAATATCCTGTAAAAATAGTTCGGGATGAAAGAAGTCATCCAGCTCGACTATACACTGGCTGCCATAGCTATGATGAGATTTGTTGTAAAACAGGTAAGGAATTATATTCTCTGTATTCATCTACTCAGAACACATACAGTAACTTATATAACAAAGCAGAAACAAAATATGTTAAAAAGTAAATAGGAATAACATTATACCAAACAATTCTAAAGCCAGGACAATCTTTAGATTATTTGGAAATATAAATCAATTTCCTAATTGATTTTGCCTAAGCAATAGAATTATACTAATGCTCTTTCATCATTATTTTTTACTTCTCTAGGAATGAGCTATCGGGAATTGGATGAAAGATTAGAGAATGATCCCAATATAATTGTTTGTTGGAAATGAGACTCTTTGAGACATGGGATGATTATTATCCCCTGTTAACTTTTAATTGGATTGCATGAGACATTGTGGTGGCCCCAAGACTCTTCTGGCTCATGAAAAATAGCATGGCTTAAACTGTGGTAGTCCCTGGAAAAAAATGTGGTAAATGGATTTGACTCTCTTTGATCAGCAGAGATGCAGAACCATGCTTCTTTTTTTTGTGGAGGGTGTGTTAAAAGACACACAGCAGTATAAAGAAACTTCAAAAGTCTATGGTGTTGAGCAAGGGATAAAATAGTTTGAAAATAGTTTGGAAGGAACTGAAGTGGAAAAATGCCTAGCAGGGAATGCTGTACCATAAATTCTCTTGCTTAATCTGCTGCTCCTCAGCAACAGCAGAAAAATCTATTATGCTTATTACATTCTGGATTTTTTCCCCCTAACTAATAATCTATCATAATATGCCTTCTTCTTTAACAAAAGGGATCTGGATGTCTCATACCCACTTGAAATCCTTTGAGTTTTGAAAAAAATCTGCAGATTATAAATAATGGATAATCATGCTAATCATGCTAATAAAAAGCATGCATACTTTTTTTGGGAAATAAAATTGTGGAAATACAGCTGCAGCATAGTTATATTTAATATAATTGGGCTAAACCTATTTACCTTGTATACTTTTCAAAACTACTGGTTGTGAGAAAGAATTATGGGCCTCTTCTATTTTATATAGTTCATATAAACTAGAATATTTTTATGTGGAAATTTAATGCAAATGCAGCAATTGAAAGGGAAACTAAACAGCAAAAATAAAAAAAATTGTTTAGAGTCTCTAATTCATTATTTGATATCTTCCTCTTATAAATTGATTAAAGCTTTTCTATCTGAAGACAACTTGATGTATATGTGTGGAATTTTGATAAAATGTGAGTGCTACCACAAACTGACTACTTTAGTAAAGGCAGACAGTGCCAAATACAAGTGGTCCTCACTTATCAATCACAATTAGGACCAAAAACTCTGTCATGAAGCGATGTGATTATAAAGTGAAACATCACATGACTAATCCCAACAATTACGGCTGCAGCTATGAAGCATGATGTCACATGACCAAGTGTGACTTCCTGCTGGCTTCCGCATTGATTTTGCTTGTCAGGAACTGGCTGTGAAAATCATAAATAGCAGTCACATGACTGCAGGACTCTTCAATGTGCACTGGTTGCCAAGCACCCAAATCTTAAATCACATCAGCTGAGGAGAGTAATGCAGTGGCCACAATTTTGGGGACCAGTTGCAATCTCCTTTTTCGGTGCCATGTAACTTCAAATGGCTACTGAATGAGTGATAAGCCAGGACTACCTGTATTCATTTGAAACCATACTGAGGACATTTCTCTCGCAAGACCTTCCAGAAACACTTAATCACATTACTTAACTGTCTTTTTTATGTGGGTGTATCATTTCCAAATACAGCACTGGACTATATCTCCCCTGTAATTTTCATTTTCTAAGAATATTCTGTATACATACATATATACACATACATGAACATACATGGAGGATACAGAGGCATTGCTGGAAATAAAAGTGTTACTTGAGCAAATGTTTTTTGCAATATGCTAATTTCTCATTACTTTAAAAATAAAGTATGTTAATGTCCACGTGTGCTATGCTATTTATGAATACAGTAGCAAGTATATATATTTGGCAAATATATACATCTTAGCTGACCTAAAGTCCTGTAACAGTTTTACAAACTTTTTACGTTCTATTATTGCTGCATTCTATTAAATTGATGTTGATTGATTATGTGTCATGAATTTCAACTCTTAGCGGCCACATAGATTTGCTGCTTGAGTGTATCTAAACTAATGGAAATTATTGTTTTAAAAGTATATTTTCTGAATTTCATTTTTATTTTAGAGAGGTGCTCCATAATCGTTGAGAGGGAAAAGAGATTTGAGTCTAAATAGAATCTCAAATTGACCTTTTTGTACTTTTTTCTCTGCCAGCTTGATAAAACTCAGTTTGATTATTTATGTTTTGGGGTAAATAGCTGTTGAGCACATAAAAGATTATGTATCATCATTTCAAGAAGAGAAAAGCCTCAGATTACCAAGGGAGTATTCTGATTTTTAAAAACTGCATTTGAGAATAAAAAGAATATTTTAGCGTTCTTATAATTACAAGCTACTGTGTACTTCAGGGATTAAAGATGTATAACTTCTACCGGTAGTTTAGATAAAACCTGACACATTTCTGTTTTGTCCTGATTGCAGCTATATTCATATTTATACTTTCATCTCTTCTTTAAGGGTCTGCCTCTTGATGCATTTTGTTGTTATTGTTCACAATTCTGTAAGGCAAGTTAGGTACCCAAGTAAATAGTTCCAAAAGATCAAAGTAATTTCCTGGAGGAATTTGCATATGTTCTCCTTAAATCCAGCCAATATTTTTATTTGCTGAGATTCCAGATCAAAATTAGTTCTCCTCCTTGTTTACGACCAGTGAGCTGTCAGCACTGATCATATTAGTATCATGTGCCAGGGTAGAATGTGATTGAATAGTCTGCAGTTTACTGCTGTTGTGCAAGATTTGTTACTTTATTTAACTAAAACAAAGCCAACCCTAAATAAATCTGGGCATGGATGAGGACCACTAGGGTTTCCTGGCCTCTTTCAT
Organism: Arizona elegans; assembly: GCA_022577455.1. Taxonomy (NCBI): domain Eukaryota; kingdom Metazoa; phylum Chordata; class Lepidosauria; order Squamata; family Colubridae; genus Arizona; species Arizona elegans. Next base: position 100,954,825 of record JAKOOJ010000003.1, on the reverse strand, counting down.
ACAGCCTGGAGAATTCTGAGAGTTGAAGGCAAGTCCACACATTTTATGTTGCCAAGTTTGAGAAACACCAGCCTAAACTAAGCAGGGAAGTCCAAAGACAGAAACAGATGTGTTCCATGAAATCGAGACGAGCCTAAACTTGCGAGGGGCTTTGTGTTCTGCAAACCGAAGTATTGTAATAACTGGTCCATTGGTTGACTTCCAAGTAACCCCCTCCTCCCAAATGTCTCTGTTATTAATTTATGGGCTAGCACGTTGAGCGAACCAGCCGGCAGGAAGAAGCCGCCATACTGGGAGGCCGCCGCTAGAGGGAGAGGCACCTGGGGAGCGCGAGCTCGTCACCACGGCAACGGCGTCGGCCTTGAGCTTTGTCAGCCGGCGCCATGGAGGATCTGTTGCCGGAGGTTTTGCTGCCGGGCGAAGCCGAGATCTTGGTGGAGTCGCTCAGGAGTTTCCAGCTGCGGGATATCGGAAGCCATGAGTACGGGAGAGGAGGAGGGGGATGGGGAGCGGGAGCGGGGTGCGAAGAGGAGACAGAAGGCTCGCAGGGGAGAAACTCGCTACGGCAGGTTTCGGCTTTGCCTCGGGGGTTGAATGTCAGTCGGGGCTACGGGCTTTCCTTTCCTCGCGCAGCCCCCTGCTTATTCTTATACAGAAATGGAAGACAAATCCATTTGCAAATAAATAACTTGTTACGACCGGCAGTTGTTATTTTCAAAAGACCTCAAGTCGTGTTTTCCCATGTATTTAAGCGTATGGGATAAAGCAAGGGTCTCCAAACTTGGCAGCTTTAAGACTTGTGGACTTCAACTCCCAGAATTCTCCAGCCAGCTATGCTGGCTGGAGAATTCTGGGAGTTGAAGTCCACAAGTCTTAAAGCTGCCAAGTTTGAAGACCTCTGGGATAAAGGAAAAAACAAGTATTAGGAGCCTTGAAAGTGGAAGATAGGAGGGAGGCTGGCAAGACGTTCTGCTGGGAACTGCCCTTCCATCTAAAGGGAAGATCCAAACGTTGGGACAAACCCACTTTTATATCAGTTCCATTGCTGCAATTGGAAATATGAGTGGACAATGAAAGAGATGTCAATGTTTATATTCTAATGCAGGGGTCTCCAAACTCCAAACAGCCAGCTTTGCTGACTGAGGAACTCTAGGAGTTGAAGTCCACAGGTCTTAAAGTTGCCAAGTTTGGAGACCCCTGTTCTAATGGAAGAGAAAATGGTAAGAAATACCATCAAAGCCATCAATACCTGGGCCATCCCTTTGGTTCGATATATTTCTTGAATTGTTTACTGGACACGCTAAACTGGATAGCCTGGAAAAGAAAAACAAGAAAACATGACTATTCACTATGCATTAATTCCCTTAGCGATATTGATAATTATACCTGCCTCACAGAAATGGAGGCAGAGGTTTATTTCAAGTGAAACAACTGCCGAAAAAGAAAAGCGTGCATTGGCTGATGATGAAAAAGACAGCGGAGAACAAGCATTGATGCAGGTTAAAAATTTGGAACTTATTAAAAGTACAGGAAACAAAACGTGAATATCAAAATAATGTAATAAAAACTGGAGCAGTATGCTGGCAACAAAAATCATTACATTGTCAGTTTCTACAAAAGATACAGAGGAAAGTGGATAAAGATAAAACCTAGCAATGGCTTACAACTGGAACATTAAAAAAAAGAAACTGAAGATTTGATTTTGGCTAAGCAAATGCAAGCTATTTGAATTAATGTAGTCAAGGTCAGAATTGAGGGAAAAATCATTAAAAGAGCAGATCATGCAAAGAAGTATAAAAAACCAACATATAGATTACACAAGAAGATTATGAACAATAGAATAGAATAACAGAGTTGGAAGGCACCTTGGAGGTCTTCTAGTTCAACCCCCTACTTATATGACATATCACAATCAACAAAAGTATTCATTGAAACATCTCTAAAACTTCTACTTGCCCATTATTGCAATCACTGTTGCTTATTCACAATTTTGTTAGCACTTATCTAAAGTATGTTTCAATCCCATATCACATAAGCATACTTTTATTTGATCTGAGATCTTTCTTTCTCAGTCTTCTTCTACAGTAATTATTTCCCAAATCAGCTTTAGAAAGAGGTTTAGAGAGAAAGGATTTACAGAGTAGAGAGGGCACTAGACTAACCAGTGCCCTTGCCCTTGGCAGAGAGATATCATTGAATGACTCTAAAACAAGGGTTGTGTATTTATTAGTGCAAAAATACCCTCCAAAGTGAATGAAGAGCAAATTCTGTTAGTTTTCCACTAGGAAAATTCAATGTCTGACTTTAGCAAGCCAAGGAGTTACCTTTGAGATTTTTCTCAAAATTGGATTACACTGGAAAATATAGGTGATTAAAAACAACATTAGCAGGGAAATACCCTTCCATTTACAGTAGGGTGAATTATGCAAGACTGTGATTGCAATAGTGGTTGTAGGGAAGTATTGGAATACCAGTCATAGACATGAACTGAAAGCTAATGTACAGTGACAATAAAGTTATTATTAATATTTTACTGTAATTCCTAGGTGGCTACGGCAACAGCAAATGATTGAAAAGTTGAACATGCAAGCCATACTGAGTGCTTCTGCTGGCCATGAGCAGATCCTTATTGAGCTTCTGGTGAATAATGGCAAGGTATAATGAATTTAGCCACTTAGTCACAAGAAAATCATTATATTATGACAAAGGCTACATTAACCTGAATAAATATGAACTTGATTTGGATCAAAATCTCTTTTATTATTTATGTGTTTGGCAATATTTATATTTAGAAACTAAATTACTTTAGAAAGTAATTTATACAATTACTTTCTGGATCAATTTAATCTTCCTATAATCATATAAACATATACAGCAATAGCACTTAGACTTATATACCGCTTCACAGTGTTTTGCGGCCCTCTCTAAGTGGTTTACAGTGTCAGCATATTGTCCCCAACAATCTGGGTCCTCATTTTACCGACCTCAGAAGGATACCTTTGCTCTAGTTATACAAATTAAGTGGCAGGATAGAAACAATATGCTTCGTTTCTCTATGGAGATTCTCAGTCATCCAGGTCATGGTTGTCCCAAATGTGCTTTTTCAATAGGCAACTGGATTTAGTTTTTCTTTGAAGATGCTCTGCTTCTCATCCAAGAAGCTTCCTCAGTTCTGAACTGATGAGAAGCGAAACATCTTCAAGGAAAACCAAAGTCCAGTTGCCTTTTGAAAAAGCAGCTTTGGGACAATATGCTTTGTTAGCACTTTGTAAATTTCACAACTTAACTACAGCCCTTTGATTAAATTATGAGAAAATAATTCATCTGGAATGAATGGTTTTAACTGTATACATGAACTATAACCCTATTGGAGGAAACATCATGACTAAGCAAACCTACTAAGGACATGCATTGAATGAGCGCATGAGCAAGATACAGATACGTATTCCTTACAAAACAAAATATGTTTCCATTATTGTTACAAATAATATTTCTTGTCTTTCTGATACAGAAATAGAAGTAAAATAAGAAAGCCTTCTGCTTGGATTTAATTTGTCTCTATGAATTCAGGCATTCAGACAGAAGTTTCCCAAGTCTATGTAATACGTTTCCTGTTATTTATTATCGCAACCTTGCAAACAGTATACTTAATTTATCCATTCTGTATAGATCCCAACTCTCATTGAAGAATTAATTACTGTGGCCATTTGGAAGCAAAAAATCTTCCCTATACTATGCAAACTGGAGGATTTCAAACCAAAAAGCACATTTCCTTTGTATTTAGTGGTATGTATTAAAAATGCTTTGAATCAGCTTTTGTATAATACTTGCTATTAAAACATTTCAAAGCTTCCTGTAAGATCTACTTGCCAAATAATGCTTCTGATATTTATTTGTTAGAGTAATAATGTATATCTTATTTTTTGTAAGAGCTAGTGAGGGTCAAGGCATAAGGCATTCTTAGTTGTGGAAGTTCATTGACTTTCTGTCTCTTTTTTTTTCTCAACCTATCATAGAATTTTTACTGTGAAAAAATAGAGGAAGGAATGCAATATAACTCCTGTTGCGTTTCTCAAAGAAAGAAGAATGTGAACCTTACAAACAAACAGTTCTGCATTATATTGCAGATTATTTTCAGTAAATTTATATAAAAGATAATGTCAAAACAGAAGCTGTAAGAAATTGAAGGAGAGTACCTCTTCAGATAATAGAAAATCAGTTTACACATTGGATTTCAATATATAATACAGGTTGGCTTGTTTTATACAAAGTAGAAAACATTCAGTAAAGTCTGTTTGGATAGCACAAGCTCAGAACAAGGGAACAGTTCTGAATTCTTCCTCGCACTTTGACAAAGAAGAGGAAGGAGAAATAACTATATTCACATTGTGTTCAGCTATAGCTTGTTAGGTTGTCTAATACTTTTACTGTTTTTAATTCTATGCTTCCTGGTATCTCAAGAGGCCACACAAATGCAATATTTTTAATTTCTGATTCTGTATTACCTTGTTTTCTCAGAATGGTAATATTTGTATTAATTTTTGATTTCTCTCTGCTGTCTCTCTTATTCAGCTGCGACAGGAAGCTTCAATTATTAATTTCTTGGAGACAGTATTTTTTCACAAGGTAGGCAATAGTTTCACAATGTAAATAAGAGTTTGAAATAAAAATTTCAGTTCATAATTTAAACCATTCTAGAAGAAACACAATTATCTGACTAAATTGTTAGTGCAGTAAGAATTAGAACTTCAATCTAGAAAACAGCTGCTGGTATAAACATATTTTCTTCTATTGCCTTAGTTATGTATATACCTTGCATTCCATCTTATTTTAGATAGTAATAGGTCCATCTACTAGTACTTTCTTTTCAAATAGAATGACTTTGAAATGTCTATTTGTATCTTGAGATTTTGGGCTGGACAAATTCATATAATATTTCATATAATTTCATTCTGGAGACCCAAATTGACTATAAATAGTCCTAATAAACAGGAGAACCAATTATACTTTTTTATATTTTTAATCTGGTGCTCCCCAAACAATAAGGGAAACAATGAGTATATACTTCCCTCCTTTGGAATCAACTGATCTAAACTGATTTAATGTGCAAGGTAATTCCTCTCAGGTGCTTACTTGCCTGGCATTTATTTGTTTGGAAACCATATTTCAAACTCAACAGCTTTATTCATTTGCACCTAACCATGGCATAAACATACCCGTGACATTATTTTTTCTGCCATTGCCTTCATCCCATCTGCAGCACAAGAATGAGACAGGCATAAGGTACCTTTTAACTATATTGCTATTAAAATAGTATTTCTCCCATTGTTCTGATATAGCAAAGGCAGCCCTAACATTTATAAAATATATCTGTTACTTCAAGGGAGATTAGATGCCTCCAGTGGTTCAGAAACAGAGCCTTAGAGAAGAGGCAAGGATTGGTAATGGGGACAGCAATATTCATTTCACATTGACTCAAGAATGGATAGAGAAAGTTCAGCTCATCTGTGAGAAAAAGGTTGAAACTTTTAGATAATGTTAATATTTCAGAATAATTGACTTCTCTTCTTTTTGTTGAATTATCTAAATCCTATGATAATCTAGAAGGAAGGGACAAGATTCATCCTCAAACTTGATGCATCCCGGGCCAGGTTTCTTGCTGTTTTCTGTACTGTTGTGATCACCCCTGCAAATCTTTCTCAAATAATTGCTCTTAAACTTTCAGTATCAATACCATTCCATTTTTCTTTACTTTGAGCGAATCCACAATTCATTCCTTAGCAATACAAAACCAGATAAGGTATTTTGCTGGCCATTGGGAATACAAAATTTTGCATGCCTGTCAAGGTAGGAATCTATTTTAGATGGAGAAGGAATTTATTGTACCAAGTCATAAGGTACAAAATTATAATTGACAAGGATTGTTTAACTGAGAAACATTTTTCCAGACAACTAATGAGTAGACTAATCTACCAGCTGAGACAAAATTAAAACAATTTAAGTGTTCTTGGTATTTGCCTTCATTTTGGAAGATGTTTCCATAAAATATAGTTTGTCGTCTTTGTATAGGAAATCTGTGAATCAGCAGAGGATACCATTCTGGATTTAATAGATTATACCTATAGAAAACTGACTCTGCTAGCAGCTCAAAGTGCCAATGGGAAAATACCATTTGAACAAAAGTTTCAACCTGGGGATCTTGCCAGTCTTTCATCAATGCAGGTGAGTAAAATTATCTCTTACTCCTAGGCAGCCACTCTAGGTAAAGGGAAAATATAGGATATCATAATTGAACGCAGTTGCAAAATGTTGGATAGCCATGAAAGAAAGTTTAAATCAAGTTTCTTCATTCTGTGGTGACCTGCGAGTACGCAGAAATGTCACAATTAGCCTTCTTAAGAGAGAGTAACACAGCGCTCTCTCTTCCATCAATTTAACAGTATAATTATCTGCTTGTGTCTTATCTTCCACCAATTGAAATTGGTTGGCCTCAAACCTTTTAGGGTCCAATTTCCTAACATATCCATTGTATTTACATCCAATTGTTTATACAGTTTGTTAGCTTTTCTCACAATTATACTCTTTCTGCTTGGCATTTTTCTGGCTCTGATCTTCCCTCCCAAGATAGAGAACTCTTCTAGAGAAATCTTATGTTCGGATCACACCCCAATAAAGACATTACACAATGTCACTATTCCATTTATTATATTTTCTTCCTCATTTTTCTCTATTGTTAAGTATTGTATATTTGTTTACCACAAATAGCCAATCAAAAGCAGTAATATTTGTTCTCTCATACAATTTATCTAGCACTTTACATTTTTCTTATGAAATTATCTTGGACTGAGGGCTTTTAGCAACACAGTTGAGGGTCATCACACTTCAGACTGGTTCTTAAACTCTTAGCAACACATATTTTTTTCACAACTAAGAACATGCTCGGAGCCATCTAAACTCAAAATCAGACCATATATTTCTTTAACTCTCATGAAAAGAACAGTCACCCTATTACCATGCAACCTCCTGGGTATTTAGATTTTGGGAGCAAATTGATATGGAATAACAGTATTGGCATTAAAAGAGTTTTTCTAGGAAAACCTTTTCAGAATTCAGAGGCCACTGCCATGGCTGCCGTCCAAATGTCCAGCCATTTCTTAAAATTTTAGGAACCTCAGATTTTCCTATCTAATAGGATTGTATTAAGGTTCTTTTACTCTTTTCAGGAACTAAAGAAGCAAGCTGAAATGATGGAGTTTGAAATCTCATTGAGAGCTCTTTCAGTGTTCCGTTTCATTACTGATGTGATAGAGAGGTATGTTAACTTTCCATAAAAGAAATAAGGCACTTGGGAAAGATAATCTTTTCAATAGAAGAGACTATATGTACTGTAGTTCAGGGCTGAACTATTGAGTCCTTGGAACTCTCTGAGCTTGATCGTTTGTTTGTGGAGTTTTCTTTACATTACAAGCTAACATCATCACTGTTCGTGAGTGTGGGGCTTATTCCCTACTTACATACAGTAGTTTGTCCTGCCAATGTTGGTGAAGGTGTGAATCAACTTGGTAGGTTGATTGTTTGTCTGTCTGGGGTTAATCCATGCTTATCTGAGTGTTGGCTGCTACAAGGGATGTGTTCTGGTCTTTTTTTCCCATTTTAACTTTTTGTCATATCTTTTGAATGGTATATAAATATGGTTTATTTGTATTTATCTATTGACAGCTGATTCGTCTGAATGCCAAGCTTCTAGGAATTCCCTAGTGTGTGGGATTTGGCTTGATTCAGGATGCTTACAGTTTCTCAGCTGAAATTGTTGTTGAGTCTGTCCATATGAGATTAAGTTTTCATAATGTCTTCTGACTGCTAGTTTACATCCATGGATACGCTCTGCTAGTCTTCTGCCTGAGTGTCATACATATTGGCTGTTACAATCCTTAAACTATATGCTGTAGATCAGGAATCCACAACTCCCAGACACAGACCAGTACCGCTCTGAGGCCCATTGGGAACCAAGCCACGCAAGTGGTGCATGAAGCTTTATTTATGCATGCACAGGATTAGGTTGCATGCACAAACCCATTCCTTTCCCCTGCAACTGCTGCCACCACTGCCAGACCATGGAGCCAAAAAGGTAGGGGACCACTGCTGTGTACATAATTCCAGTTTTTGTGCTTGGACTCTTAGGTGTTATGGTTTAAGTTGTTTTAGGGGGCTTTAATTGCCAATAAAGGAGAATATTTGTAGCTCGGTTGAAACGAAGAGTCCTTGGTGCTCTCTGAACTTGCTTGTTTTCTTGAAGATGTTTCATTACCCAACTTAGGTAACATCATCAGGGCTTTAGTTAATTTACATGCTACAGAGATGCTATGGGTTTGTAATAATCTGTTGGTGATTTCATACCTTGTGTTGGTTGTGCTCTAGTGGTTTGAGAGATCAGACACTTTTTTTACTAAAGTTTTATTTTGTTGGAAGATATTATGTAGGCAGTCTCCTTCCTTTCTCTGGTGTTCCAGTTTTCTGCAGTGCATTTGTAATCATCTGAATCATGTTCTCACACAGTTCCTCTTGTGGGTGATGGGGTTGTTACTAAAGCAAAATAATTTGATTTCCATAGCATGGTGTTATTGTGTTTTATTTCTTATTTTTTATTAAAACTTGCATTAAAGGGAACTGCTCTCAATGTCTGGTCTGGTGGTCAGGATTTGATAATAATCTGTTTTTGGCAGTGGTTCTCATATTGACCAAAACGTTACAGAATTAGGATGTAACTATATACTTCAGTTTGTAGAACAAAGTATATGCTATGATCAACCAAATTATCCCACAGTTTTGAAATAGTTCCTAAAAATAAATATTTGACATTTCCAAAATTGGGACATAATTTCTGCCTTGTTTTTTATTGTTTAATGTGACAAAGGTCTGAATATGCATATCTTTACATTGGTATAAAAGCAAATTTGAATGTTTTAATGGTATTCTTATTAAAGTAAAGATAACCTTTCAGGGGTCAATTACCTACTGGTAGTAGTAGTAAACCTTATATATAAAATCTGCAATGTTGAAAGTACTATTTCTTTGGTATAAAAATGTAGCTTTATATTTTGTCATGTGAATTCTTTTAATGGTTGAAATATTATGGAGGTATCCTAACATGAGTGTAATTGGGATTATAATTTTGTCACATTATTGCAAATTAATAAAGACATTGTCAAACCTGAGGAAGAATGAAAACGGCTTCATTGCATAAAATGCACATACTATATCCTTTTTCTCTCATATACTTTGTCAGTTTGCCAGTAAGTGCTGTGACAAGAATGTTGAATACCCACAATTTTCCATGCCTTCTGGTGCAGCTGTTAGAGCATTGTCCATGGACCAATCGTGAAGGAGGTCTGTATCATGTTTTAGAAATTCTATGTGTGCCAAAGTAATATAGTGAACATTTATTTCTATTTTCTTTTTTTATTAGGAAAGAATAGATTTTTTTAAAATCTGACTTTTTCTGGTTGATACTTCTTTTTCCATTGGCTAAAACATTATCATGGCACCTATTGATTAAATTTTTGGTTGTTGCTGAATATAGTTTAAGATTTTGAGATAAATTAGGAAATTCTTCCAAACCCCAAGACTTTTTAGTGCCATTTGTCCTCCGTATGATATTTCAGTATGTATAACAAATGCCTTTGTTAATTTTTAAAACTGCCTCACATTCAAAGCAGAGGTTTTGGAAATGTGGGAACACATACAAAGCATCTTTTCAAATCTTTAAAGCAGCCATGTCTTTTTATGGGTTAGATGTCTTCTTTGGAAACTCTTTCCGGCTATCACTGTACACAGGTGTTTGTATAACACACAAATGTAAACAGATAGGAGTTGAAAAAAGACATGGCTACTTTAATTATTCAAAAAGACAGGCTTCTGATGTAACTCACATGTCCCAAAAGGTTCTTTCAAAAAAATATGTTGCCCTATCATTTCTCATCATTTTTGGAAGGCTTTGCCCAACATCTACTATTTTCATTACTTTCTGAACTTTAGTTGATGCAATTTGTGCATCATTTCATTTCATGTTCATTTCAGAAAATCTAAGCAGTGCAGTTGTCATCGTGTGACTAGACCCAATTTTAGAATCATTATTACATGGCCGTTAAGCAAATCACTTCAGTCTTTATGCAAATCCAGATTCCCCAATTATCTGCTTGTTGGAAACCATCTGGGAAGGTCACAAATCATGATCACATGACTACAAGACACTGCAACTATCATAAATTAGAGCTGGTAGTCAAGCACCTGAATTACAGTCATGTGACTGCAGGGTTGGTACAATGGTCATATCTTCGAGGACAGGTCATAAGTCACTTTTTCCAAGGCCATCTCTACTTTGAATTGTTCTTAAAGAAACAGTTGTAAATTAAGGATTTGCTGTAAGTTGATACATTAGTCTGATGTTACAAGCAGAGAACTCCTTTTGTTTGAGAAAGATATATATCCAAGAGAAATATTAAGGGCATCTCAAAATAAAATACATGACAGGCATTGATTTTAATTGAACTCTAAAGTTCAAAAGCCTCAGCAGATGAAAATAGGACCTAACCAAATGTGGCTGACCTCAGAAATTAAGCAGGGTCAGCCCTGCCTAGTATTGTATGCAGATGGAGGACTGCCTGAATTTCAGGGTTAGCTAGACTTGGAAAAAAAACATGCACCCAAAAAACTCAACAGCAACCTATGTAGGTACAATTGCCAATAATAGCTTAATGAAAGTTTATGTTTTCTAAAGTTTCATCAAGAAATCAATGTATTGTTATATCTGAAAACTTTATTTCATTTCAGTGGAGAAGCCTTTTTCCAATTTATATCCTCTAGATTTGTTTTGACTCACTGATTGGGAATTCTAAGAATTGTAAGTCAAGCACATCTGGAGGACACTAAGCTAAAAAAAAAGATTACTAGGAAAATCCCATTATTATTCAGACTCTAACTCTCCATCACATGCCTTGTGCATTCAGACCAATGCAGTTTTTATTATTTTATGCAATTGAAATATATTACCAGTTCCAAATGGGATTCCCAAGTCCACTGACAAACCCATGTCTCCAAGGCTTTGCGGAAAATCTTATCTCTGGGAATGATGTTCCAAAGGGAGGGAGCCATCAAAGAGAAGACCCTTTTCCTATGTCCCATCAGATGTGTTTCCTTGATTGTTGGGACTTGTAACATGCCCTGCCTTCCTACTCTGGTAAATGTTATTGAGGAGAGGTGGTCCATCAAATAATCTGGCCCCTAGCCATGTAGAGCTTTAAACCAGCACCTTAAATTGCACCTAGAAACAGGTGAAGTCGGCAACCAGTGCAGCTCTGGCAAAAGAACTTTTGCACATGTGTAAAGATGACACATATGGACTTGCATAAAACTATGAGGCAGTGATGAAATCCAATTTTTTTTACTACTGGTTCTGTGGGCATGGCTTGTGGGCATGGTGTAGCTTGGTGGGCGTGGCAGGGGAAGGATATTCAAAATCTCCATTCCCTCCCCACTCTTGGGGGAAGAATATTGCAAAATCTCTATTCCCACCCCACTCTGGGGCCAGCCAGAGGTGTTATTTGCCAGTTCTCCGAACTACTCAAAATTTCCACTACTGGTTCTCCGAACTACTCAAAATTTCCACTACTGGTTCTCTGAACTGCTCAAAATTTCTGCTACCGGTTCTCCAGAACCTGTCAGAACCTGCTGGACTTCACCCCTGCTATGAGGGCATATTTATAGTACCTTCTTCACCTTTCAAGAAATGATAAAGTTATAGGTAGTCCTCATTTAATGACTGCAATTATGATTTGTTAGTCACAATTGACACTTTCATTAAGTGTCACATCATGTGACTAGCTGACTTATGACCTCAATTCTGCTGCAGTCATTAAAAGAATCACATGTGGTCATTAACAATGACATTGTGTGACTGCAATTTGCAGCTTACTGCTAGTTTTTCCATTTATTTTGCTTGTAGGAGGCTGGCTATGAAAGTTGCAAATTATAGTCACATGACCATAGATGATGTGATTGTCGTAAATGCACATTGGTTGCAAAGTGCCTGAATTGCTATAATGTGAATGTGGGACACTATGACCTTCGTAAATTTATGCTGCAGACGAATCAGATCACTTAATCATGGACATGCTGCAACTGTTGTAAATTTGAAGTTCAGTCATAAAAGTACTTGTTCATTATTCTCATAAGCTTGAACAGTTGCTAAACAGTGCAATTGCAAACCAATGTTCTGTATGTATAAAACAATATTCAATACCAAAAGTATTTTTTCTTATATTTTTCCTTAGGAAAATTGAAGAAATTTGAGAACGGTTCATGGTATGAAGTTGCCCCTGAAGACCGTATGAAGATGACTAAATTGGATGGGCAAGTGTGGCTCGCTCTTTATAACCTACTCCTTAGCCCAGAATGCCAGCGCAAGTACGAATTCAATAACTTTAACAAAGGCCAGCTCCTCAAGGTACAGGATTGCAAAACTGTCCAATCTTTTATGTGTACTTCATGTTTTCCTTAGCATGTTTAATATTGTATTCTATTTTTAAACAATATAGCGGGGAACAGGAAAGGGATTGTTTAATATTGCATCAGATAATAACCCTTCTCACTATTGGATGTGGAAAGATACACACACTCAGATATACATACATATAATGAACAACATACATAAATTAGAATAAATGTAGGGATGAAAGCCTTAATAAATAGTCAAACTGTAGTTCATTGTTAGATAATCAATAACAAACAAATTTTAACTGTGAAACAGAATGTTAAAAGCTTTTTAATTTAAGAGTCCCTAGGTACCGTAATTTTGTTTTATCATGCTACAGAAATAGAAAATAAGTATGGAATGGAATTATAAGATTTTTTTAAAAGTATAGTATAGTTTTTATTTCATTTCTGCTCTTAAAGCACAAAATGGCTATTCTATATTTATTAGTTGCTTTAAAAATAAATTAAATTTTATTGAAGCTTTAAGAAATATGTTTTTGAAATGTCATTCTGTCAGTCGCCTACTATCTATGTTCTTATTAATATTGTTTTCTTGCTTTTAAAGCTATTAGCTGCCCAAAGTTTTATAGAATCAAGCTGTCTTTAAATTGTACAAAAAAATAAATGAGATTTAAAATGTAATAAATAAAAGAGGGGGCCTAATGCCCAAATCAGTGGCCTGGACATTGTCAGAATGGTGGAAAAATGCATTTTGGGGGGGCATGACTTCTTAGAGGCCCCAATGCAGCGGTGAAATTCAGCCAGATCTATCCAACTCATGCGAACTGGTAGCGCCGGCGGTGGGAGGCTCTGCCCAATCGCTGGGACGTCATTATGTCTCATTTTTTACCCTCTGCACATGCGCAGAAGACTCTGTGCATGTGCAGAAGAGGCGCGCACGAGCATAGTGAGCACGAGTGCTTGCACGCTCACACTCCTGAACCGGTAGCAAAGGTAAGTGCATTTCACCGCTGCCCCAGTGTTGACAGCAATATTGTAAGTCTAGTTCTTGTATGATTAATTTACACATATAATTTATTGAACAGACATAATTTGCAAAAATGGCAAAATGGTCTTTTTTATTAGGGAGAAGACAACAGATATATTTATTAGTGTTTGAAAACCCTTTATAGGATTTTTTGCTAAAAAGAGAAAAAAATGAAATGGAGATTTGAGGCAAAGAAATGAGACTGGCACAGGAGAGATTGCTTAAAGTTCCCATAACATTTTTACAATCCAATTTTGTAATATAAAATATGCATGTCTCATTTAAAATGCTTTACAATATATTTTAGTTTCGTCTTGTCTCTGTTTAGCTTCGTGCCTTCCTGACCGATGTTCTTGTTGACCAATTTCCCAATCTTTTGGAGATGCAGAAATTCCTGAGTCATCTGGCTGTAACAGATCCTGCTCCACCCAAGAAGGACCTCATACTGGAGCAGGTAATGTGCATTACTGCTACTTTTGTCCTATTCTTATGTTCCACAATCCCAGAGAATATCATTTATGTATCTCTATATTCTGAATACTTATATGACACACTAAAATACTGCATTACCTATTTGGGATTGCAATGGAAAACAATGTATAGAGTCTAGATATAGTAGCCATTTTACTTGTAAATATGTATTTTATTCTCTCATCAACAGAAGATGTATAACCAATGTTATTTTTACTAACTTTGCAGCCACTAAAATAAAATCTATGAAACCAGAGGAAAACGTCTAGTTCTCACGATTTTCCTAGTTTCATGATATAAAATGTATAGTTTTTTATCTTCTCTTTATTGAAAGTATATGGTGATACTTTTTCTTATTAAGTTCCTGTTGGTTAGTTTTAATGAAGCTAATATTAATTATTCCTCAAACAGGCTAGGATTCTAATTGTAGAGCTTATTAAACATGAACGATAGGACTTTAATTCAAACCACATTACAGTTTCTTCTTTTTACAAATGGGATTTACAAAAGAAGTCCCCCATATATTAATACCCGTCTATAAAAATGGGGTTCCTATTTAATCTAGTTTTGTCCCTGCTTTTTTTTCTTTAGGATAAATTTTCCCCAATATAAAAACTATAATATTATATTTTTTCTTCAAGTTAATGTTTATCATCTCTTATCTTAGTGCTGTGATGAACATAAGAATTTCAAAATATTTTTGATATAGTATTTGAAAGAAATAAGTGTTCTTTTCTTTTATTATCCTAACAGGTTCCTGAAATCTGGGATCAAGTAGTCAGAAAAAACTCTGAAAAATGGCAAGCAATAGCCAAGTACCAAGTAAACAATATGTTTAATCCTTCAGAAGAGGAGCTGAAAAGCCAGGCTTATGGGTAAGACTCATTCATATTCAGCTTCTTCCTCTGTCAAAGATTGTAGTAATCACGATTATGAAGATACATAGAACTACTAATCCTATAGTCCACAATTTGAAAAATAAAAAAATCATTTTCCTAATTCAATCAAGTTTAAAAATCCTTTGCTTAATGTTGTATTCCAAAATCTTTGCCTTCAAAGGGCACTAAAGTCAATTTCATTGGTATCAATTCACTTTTAATAATGTTTTACCAAATATGAAATTAATGCGAGAGTTACATTTCTATTGTTGATACCACTGGATAATTGTTGCAATTGTTATGTTTTATGAAGGCTGCTTTCTTTCTTAAATCAGATGGGCAAAGACATATAACCTGGATGTAATGGAAGCCCTAATTCCAGATAAAGCCAAGTGTGCAATGTGTGGCTCTGAGGCCACAAAACGCTGTTCCCGTTGTAGGAACGAATGGTATTGCAAAAGGTAAGTTTAAGACAACTAGTTTTCATGTTAACCTAAATCCTCCACTAATCTTACGGTAACATAGATACTTAGAAAGAAAAATAATAGCAAAATTAAAAATATTACGAACACTATAAGGTTGAAATGTTAATTTTCATTTAACAGATTTTTACTTTCATGATTCGTTTACTGTAAACATCTCATTAGCTTGAGCTCTATAAATAAACATGCATGTATGCGTAGAAATATTTTAATGCATTAACATTTTAGTTCCCAGTTAAAACAAAACCATATTTTATTACATTAGTTTTGTTTGTGAAAAAAGTGGAACTCAGACTTACACTTTCTCCATAGTATGTTTTGTAATTAATATTATCACTAATAATTAGGATACATGGAACATTTTCTCTTCAGTACAACGTGGACTCTCCTAAGAGTAGAGATTATCCAGAATTGGGTTATTCTTTCTGGTTGCTATAAAATAGAGTTTAAGCATTTATTCAAGTTTCTATTGAACTTCCAATGGAGAAACCTATACAAGTTTCAATGCTGCCTCTATAGGTAATATGATTGAGATTTATTTTACTATATTACCAAAGTTATTTTCTCTCTTTGGTTATCATCTGACTGCTCTGTAACAATAGAACATTAACTAAATAATGACATCTAAGGGGCTTGAATGTCCCTCAGAAGTTATGATGTATATTCAAGTATATATATATATATTTACTTCCATTCATGTCTGCTTTAAAGGAATTGGAGCAACTAGCAATATTGCAAGGCATTTTTGTTTTGCTGCATTTCTGGGAGAGTAACACACAACCAAGTGATGTCTTTCTGTTGCCTTTGATAGGTGTCCACACATCTGTGTGCAAGCATATATGTGCCTGTGCAGGCATACTGAATATATCTAGTCTGATGAAAAGAAGGACTAGGGGTGACATGATAGCAGTGTTCCAATATCTCAGGGGCTGCCACAAAGAAGAGGGAGTCAAACTGTTCTCCAAAGCACCCGAGGGCAGGACAAGAAGCAATGGATGAGAGGAGAGATCAAGGAAAGAAGCAACCTAGAACTAAGGAGGAATTTCCTGGCAGTTAGAACAATTAACCAGTGGAACAACTTGCCTCCAGAAGTTGTGAACGCTCCAACACTGGAAGCTTTAAAGAAGAGATTGGATAACCATTTCTGTGAAATTATATAGGGTTTCCTGCCTAAGCAGGGGGTTGTATTAGAAGATCTCCAAAGTCTCTTCCAATTATTCTATTCTATTCTATTCTATTCTATTCTATTCTATTCTATTCTATATCCCAACTGTACCATTTATGAAATCATTTTTATGAATAAAAGAAATAATTTGACCCTCATGCAGATATTAACAGTAGACAGAAAAAATTCAGAAAGTTGTTATAGTTATCATAATCATCATTATCATTACTATTTTTTTCATCTTTTACTCATCTTTAGAGAGTGTCAAGTGCAGCACTGGCAAAAGCACAAGAAAGCTTGCAACTTGATTGCTGATACGATGAAGAAAATACAAGAAGATGTACAGATGCAAGCAACATCCATTAAGTAATTCTGATGGTCAGAAAAAAAAGATCTAATTTAACAATATACAACATTCAGAATGACAGAGTAAAAAAGGCCACCAGGTTAATAATTAGTAAAATACACAGAAAGCTTTTTTTAAAGCATTTGATTTAATAAATGTCAGACAAATATCTTAGAAAAAAACATGATTCTTGAATTCTAGGAGATAAGTCTTAGTAGAGAACTATTTCTAGGATCATTTAGCTCCCTTATGAATATCATTATCATTTATGTATCCTATATTTTAGATGAGTATATGCTGGAATGCTCAAGCATTAGTGTCAAGCTCTGAGTTTCTTAGAAATTTGGAAGAGTTAAGTTTGGTTATAAGGTTATAAATGGAGGTTGTTTTTCTTTAGCTTCTGAGGCCTATTTTGTAGTTTGCCTAATGCTACATACCTTTCCTATGGTTATATATGCTTAACTAGTATTTCTGCAGCAGTGAATAACATTATAGGTAATGAAACTGACTTGCAAGACTTCTTCCTTCTTAAAAACAGAAATAGTTTGCAACCATTTGAGAACAAAAATCTGTGTCTTAATTTTAAAAGGGCCTTTTTGGTTTAATGATATTGCTAAATTAAAAGACACAGATCTCCTAAGCATAACTATTTCCGCACTGTTGGAGAATCAGATTTCAAAATCTGATTTTGTTGTATCATTTTTTTCATTAGGACAAGAATTTTAAGATACTAGTTCAATCTTCTGCTTTCAGCTCTGTGAAATCACATTGATACATAAGTCTGGTCTGAATAATTTAGATATAATGAAAAATGAGAAGGATCAAGAGGTTGCATTGTTGACTACACCACAGTTTCTGAATTATACAAGTGTTTGATTATATTTTTTTCCATGTCAGAAGAACTGGCTTTGAGGGAAGAGAAGAGGAAAGGATGTGGTAAATTAAGAATTTCAGTTTACTGAGCTGTATGGTTTCACAGTTGATGGTATATCACATGACATTTTCCAGCTAGTGAGAAAGCTGACTCTGTTATTTAGTACTTATTTTGTTAATAAAAGAACACTAATAATCTGCTATATATGAGTTTTAGTGCTGCTGAATAACTAATAATCTTATGCAAAAAAAAATCACAGGAAATGGAATACAATTCTAAATGAAAAATGTTTAATATCTATTCTTAATATTTCTAAGATCTTTAATAAATAACAAATTTTAGTTTATTTCTGAAAATTATAGCCCTCTAGTTTTTTCTTTCTAGCCAAAGTTGTGATTTTGAGAAAGGCATTTCTTAATATGCAGAATCCTCTTAAATTTGAATTTTGGAATTACATTTTTGCTCTATGTTCCATATATTTTCAATATGCTTTCTCTCTTCCCTGCCTCCATAATATAGTCCAAGGTTTAAGTGCCTTTGGAAAAAAAAATCTGAAATCTCAGTGATTTTGAGGAAAGATGTCAGGAATTCCCTCAAAACAGCCATACTATTTCTTCCCTTCTACCCTGATTAAAGACAATGAGTACATTCTTTAAATAAGCAACTTGATATATTCCAGGCTGTCTCTATATGCTTAGTTTTTTATACTATGAAGCTGAAATATCAATTGTTCAATAATGAATCAACTCAAGGTCTTCAAATGATATAATCTCTGTAACAATTATTGTTTTCAGTCAGGATATCCTTAAATCATATGCATAACTCACGTTACAAATATTTCCTTCATTAATTTCCATTTTAGTTTTTCATAACATATTCTGATTACATGCCTCATTCCAGGAAAGCTGGAAACAAAAAAAAACCATATGTATTGTCTTGCTAATAGGTTTTTAACTAATTGGCAGTTGTAGATGAGCTGCTGGCCACAAGACGGGAAAATATTCCAGCAGTTAAATTTATGTTGAACAATTATTAACTTGGCTGACTTTAGACAACAGACCCTTCCTTATTATCCATGCCTAAAAAGCTCCTCCCATGTAGAACCTGCTGGATTTCACCCCTGGGAGAAACCATAATCTTTTCTTTGGTTGAGTGTTCAAAAAAGAAAATAGCTTTATGTTTATGAAGTCTAAAGTTAACCATTATTATAAGTAAGCCACTTTTTGACATCACATAATCATAACCAGTGTATCAGGTGAACTGTTTAAAAAGCTTTAGTATTAAATATAAGGAACAATGCAAGATTGGAGTGAGGACATGGAAATCCTCTCTGCATCTTGAGATTACAAACAGCTGCAGATTTAAGTTTCCAGGCGGGATAAAGATAAATACCAATAGTATTTATTGTTTCAGAGACCTCTCTAGATTTAATATTCCAGGGAAACAGCAAAAATAGGACAATTTCCAGTTTTTTCCAATGATATTTTTGGATTTGTTCAAATAGATTCTGTTTCTCATAAGAGTTCAAAATGCAGTGCCTGGAGCAAACGGAAGGGCCTGCAATCCTCATGCTAGCTTCATTCTTTTTCCTCCTTTTGACTTGGAGATAATTTTAGAAAAAGAGTAAGCTCAGTAATATGAATCTATGGCAACCACCATCAACAATCTTAAGGATTTAGCCAAGATTTTCAGAAAGACTTTTGCTATGAATGCTGACAAAAGCTGTATTTAGTAAGATCAGCATGAGTGATTTCCTCTATCATGAAGCCACACAAACCAACTCATACTACAATTTACACCAGTGAGCAGGGCTAAACTATATACTTACACTAATGGCAAATCCATTCTTTTTCCCAAGTTTGGGATTAAAATGGAAGGGCTCACTTGTCTAGTCATTCAAGACTTTTATGTTGGTGAAAAGCAAGACGCCTGGAGAAGAATTTACGGCATCTCACATACTATATAATATTGGGGATCTGCTTGCAGCTTCTGAGTACCATCAAAGGCACTCTTCATGACCATGAACTTGCTTCTTCTGTGTGCCCACACTTATTACTCTGATCCAATTTGGGATGGGAGTTTAAAATTATTACTTCTGTCTCAATTGTTGGGAGTCATATAAGTGCATTGCCAATACATCACCATATGAAGGGGAAAGGATGGCAAGGCTTTCCTGCATTTTCAGTACAAAAAGAACAATATATTTCATACAGAAAATGTCTCAAAAAAGTCAGTGGAATCCAATCTGGTGAGGAAATCTCAGGACTGTAGCCTAAACTGAGAAATTGAGAAAACATATCTGAAGAAGGCAATGGCAATCCATTGTTACCAAGAAAACTATACGGATGTTTTTATGAAGTCATTAAGATTTGAACTGGATTCAAAGAAGAGTTTACCTTTAATGGAAAATGGGAAGGAAGTTAATAGGAAACCTTATTTATATACAGTATACAGTAGAGATCCTAGAAGACTGAAGAGAGGCTGGAAAATAATACTTGCACAAAAGGAAAATACTTTTGAGCAATTGTTTTAAGCAAAGACAAAGCTTTGTTTGCAGGCTGGAAGTGCTAATCTCTAGAAATAGATGCTCTTGTGGTTTCTTACCTCAATAAGCAAGCAGCTAACTAAACCACTGTAATTCTGAATGATAATCTGTTTTAAAATGCAGATTGCAAATAATCCACTGAGATCCATTACTTCACATGTAAAAGTTGGAAATATGATTTATAGGGTTTCCAGCTACATACGTAGCCAATTACTGTACCAACTGACAATTCTGAAAGCTGTAGTTCCAAGCATCAGGAAGGCCCCAGTTTAGGAAAGACTGGTTCGGAAAACCTTTGCACCTGGAAGAAGTTGTGCGCACACAAAGAGCAATATTTCATCTAATCTGCTCAGGTGTTCCACATAAAGCAAGCATGGTGGCTAGCCACTTGCGGTCTTAAGCGGCTGTCCTAGGAGAAAGGTGGCTCTTGTCAGCTTATGTCCAAATCAATAGTAGAGTTTGTTTTTAACAGTATCTGTTTGGAGACAGCAGGTGGGCACTTTGCCATCCCTATTTCTCCCAGGGCCATACTGCTGGCTCCCTCTACCCAGAGTTGACATCAGGCCCCACCCGTTGCAAGCCACGCTGTGGTTCTCAACTTCCACCCAGCAGCAGAACGCAGAGGGCGAGCCAAAGTCCAGTTTAGTGAGCAGCAGAGAAAGAGCAGGCAGGGTGGGATTGAGGGGGGGAGAGGGAGGGGGAGATTGTAGCTTTCAGCTTTCTCTATTCAACTTTCTCTACTAAAACTTTTTCTCTGTTTCAAAGCCAGCCGCCCCTCCGCTAAAAACCGCGGCGCTGTTCTACATGATTTTTGCTTCGTGCATCTACCCCACCCTCCCGCCTCTTCAAGGGGGAGTTGCCTCGCTGCGAGACTACCGCTCTCCTCGAACCTGCGTGGGGCCGGTTCCTATGCGGGTGCAGTGCAGTCACTTCTTGTTCCGGAGGTGCCTTAAGGCGGGAAGTGAGAAGGGGGAGCGTCGGCTCCAAAGCTTCCGAAGCTTTGGGCACCGCCCGCATCTCTCTCTCTCTCTCTCTCTCTCTCCCTCCCCCTCCCCTCCATCCCATTGCTGGGAAGGGGGACCTGAATGAAAGAGGAGGCGAGCTGAGGCTTCTCCGCTGATCGTTTGAGCGCATTAAAAAAAAAAAACAAAGTTTCTGAGCAGCCCTTTTAAAGACGCAGCCCGAGTTAACACAGCCGTCGCCGCCTTCCTCCCCAGACTTTTACGCGCGGGAGAAGAAGGCCGTTGCCGTAAAGCCCAGAAAGCCACTCCGTTTGTTGTAGGGAAGAATGGGGTGAGAGAAGAGGAGGAGGAGGACAAGGCTCCGCTGGCTGAGCTCTGGCAAAGAAAGATCCCCTGTGGTTTTGTTCGGACTGCTTCAAAACGGAGGGAAGGCAAGCGGAGAGCTGGAGCGAAGAAACCGCACGAGAGGGCAAGGATTCCGACGAGCTCTGAGGGTGAGGATGGGAACGCTCCCGGGCCCCCGATGAAGGACTCCATGCGGGTTCCCAAGCTCTTGCTTCCCTTCCGCCCTCGGCGCAAGAAGGGGCCATGAACCGTCCCACGCACCAAGAGATGATCGAACTGCAGAACCTGGGGCTGGAGGAGCAGCTGGACCTGACGCGCGGCCCGCGAGGCGCGGCCGACCGCCCCGTCCGTTTAGAGCGCGCCAACGCTTTGAGGATCTCGCCCGGGAAAGTGCCCGAGCTTTTGACCCGCGTTCGCCAGATCCGTCTCCTGGGCGGCCAGACCGATCCTAAATTAACCGAGGAGCTCGGCGAAGGACACCTCTTCAGATCCTGCACTCAGAGTCAACCCACTTGGTGCGATCTGTGCGGGGAGTTCATCTGGGGCGTCTACAAAAAGCGTCTCCGCTGCATCTGTGAGTAAATTTCGGAGAGAAACAGAAGGGCGGGAGGTAATGCCTAGTGGAGGATGCGTAAAGTGGCCAATTAGGGTACCGTTAGCAGCTTTACAGTTTGGGGTAGGTTTAGTTAGCACCGTTGCTCCTATTCCATGCAAAAACCGCCTCGGGTTGTTACCTTGTTTCCGGCTGAACTTTTATAACAACTGAGTAAGGCAGGCACAGATTCAGCAGGGGAAAAACTGATTAACTCTCTCTTTTTTTTAAAAAGTAGTCTCTTGTATTGAAAGTGCAGTTTAAGAGCTGTGCAAGAAAACCAAAGTGACAGATCTCCTGAAAGTGGTATTTTGCATTGGTTCAAGATTTCCTTGAAAGCTATGTGTTGGGGGAAATTGCATTTCTTAAAGACTCTGTATCCAGAGCAACTATTGAACATGGGCATGCAATACAATTAGGTCTTTTTTTCCTTTTCAATTTCTTTACCATCATTGGTGATACAAGCTGACTGTGTGCTGTGTGTAAGAGAATACTAAAGAAGGGGGCTAATTAGGGTGTGGGCAGATGTGTCACAGTGTGTCTGTGAGGGTCTAATGGGAGGACTGAGGTGCATGTTCCCTGTGGAGCTGTTTCTGCTCTTCCTTTTGTTTTTGTGTATTTGTGCACTGGGAAGCCCAGGATGGGTAGGATACCCTGTGCTGTGGACTATAGCTATGTGCTATAGGACTCACTAGGAGAGAGCCAGAGAAGAGCTTAGTATGGAGCAATCGGCAACATTCCAGAGCCGCTGCCCAGCTGTTTCTCCTATAGAGGTTTCCTTTCTGGAAATGTTTTGCCACAACTCCTGGCCACAACTGGCTCATATTTGAACTCAGTCTTCTTTTTGTAGGCTTTTTGTACAAAATTTGGTCCAGTTTTGTTTGGATTAGGGAGAATAATCCTGTTGACAGACAAGTAGTCTCTAGGTTATTTACCTAATTTCTTTCTAGCATTTTCTTTTCTCTTATTAGAAAGAATAAAAATATCTCTTTTGCTCTGTAAAAGCATATGAATGAAAAAATATGACATGATTATAATACAACTACAAATTAGGGTTTAGAAATTGCTGTAAATTAGTAAAATAGGAATCTATTTAAGTCTAAGAGTATATGGCAGTATATGTATTTACTATATTTTTAAACTGGGGCAAGTTGTAATTTGAAAACTGATGTGTAAACTTGAACAGAATTGGAACTGTTATATACTATCAAGTACAGTTCAGCAAAACAAAAGTTTTTAAAGTCCAATGAACTCTGTATTTTTCTATAAATAAAAACAGTTTCCTGAATTCTGCAATCACTTGCTTCCAAAATAGTTTTATAACTATAATTTGATCAGATCCACAGATAAACAGAAACTGCATTGTTCATGCTTTTTTTATCTCTGGTGGGAACAAGATGGGGATAGTGCAGGGGTGAAATGCTCCTGGTTCGGACCGGATTACCTGATCCGGTAGCAATGGAGGCGGGTGGTTCGGAGAACCGGTAGCAAAAATCCCTGCCCCCCCCCCATGCCCAGCTGAGCTGCAGAATCATCAGAGGCTTTTTTTTTTTTTACTTTTAAAAGCATTTTAAAAATGCTTTCAAAAGGCTCTGACGATCCCAGCTGAGTTGCCTGATCAGCAGAGGCTTTTTTTCTTTTAAATGCCTCTGACGATCAGGCAACTCAGCTGGGATCGTCAGAGGCATTTAAAAGAAAAAAAGCCTCTGCCGATCAGGCAACTCAGTTTGGATCGTCAGAGGCATTTAAAAGAAAAAAAGCCTCTGCTGATCAGGCAATTCAGCTGGGATCGTCAAAGCCTTTTGAAAGCATTTTTTTTACAACCTCTTCACTGAAGAGGTTGTAGAAAAAAAGGTTTTAAAAGTAAAAAAAAAATGGCCACGCCCACCCAGTCACATTACCCCCCCCACCAAGCCACACCCACAGAACCGGTAGTAACAAATTTTAGATTTCACCACTGGGATAGTGCAACCATCCTTCCTCTACTTGACCTCTTAGCAGTGGTGGGTTGCCCCAGGTTCGGACCAGTTCACAAGAACCGGTAATAAAACTGGTGGGAGGCTCTGCCCACCAACCCTGACATCATCAGAAGCTTTTGCGCATGCGCAGAAGTGTGCATGAGCGCAGCCCCATTGCAAACGGTAGTAAAGGTAAGTACAACCCACCCCTGCCTCTTAGCGACCTTCAGTACCATCAGCCATAATATTCTTGAGGAGTGGTTTCTGAGGTTGGGAATGGTGGGGGGACTCTGTGTTGTCCGGGTTCACTTCCTTCTTCTGTGGCCACTCTCAGTGTTGAAAAGAAGCGAGAGGTCCAGCCTTCATCCCCTGCTTTGTTGAGTCCTGCAGATGTTGGTGCTCTTTCTGCTTCTGTTTAACATCTGCATGAAGCTGCTGGATGAGATCATACATCACTATGGACTGATATGCTGATGACACCCAGCTGTAAGTCTCAGCTCATGGTGAGTTAAGCAATGATGTGAGCTCCCTCTCTCAATGCTTGGAGGCTGTTAAGGACTGGATGGGATTCCTTGGTCCATGGAGAATTGACACCATTGGTCTTGAATGGGGTGGCACTGCCCCAAACAGACCCAGTGCATAATCTGGGGGTTCTCCTGGACTTGCAACTCCTGCTCAAGGAGCAGGTGGTAGTTGTGGCCAGGAGGCCTTTGCAAAACTGCAGGTTGTTTGCCAGTTATACCCTTTCCTGGATCAACAATCTCTGCTCACAGTCACTCATGCCCGTCGCTCTAGTCACCTCTTGTCTTGACTACTGCAATGCGTTCTACATGGGGCTTCCCTTGAAAGGCATCCAGAAGCTCCAATTGGTTCAAAATGCAGTGTCCTGTATGGTTTTGTGCAGACCCAGGTGTGCACATGGTTCACCCCTCCTTCAGGAGCTACATTGGCTGCTGATTTGCAATTCAAGGTGCAATTCAAGGTGCTGATTGTCACCTTTAAAGCCCTCCTGGCTTGGGACCACATTATCTGATGGGCCATCTCTTCTTGGTTATATCCACCCATTTCACTAGAACAGAGATCTTGGAAATATTTTCAGGGATGGAATACCCGGGACTGTCCAAGAGACAGGTTGTTTAACTTGCCCAGGAAATACCTCCTTGTTTTCAATTTGAATCTCTATAAAGCTTCCATCCAAAGGTTCTTGCCTTACCTTTGGGCATTATGGAGAATTAATCTGTACCCCTTTCTCTATGGCAGCCCTTCAAGAATTAGACCACTTCTATTAGGTGTCCCCTTCATCTTTTCTTTTTAAAAACTAAATATAGTCCAATTTAAAACTGTTCTTCATAAGATTTAGTATCCACAATCCCACCATCTTTATCAGTATTCTCTGCATTCTTTTAAATTTCTCAGCATCTTTCCTAAATTGTGGGAACCAGAATTGAAGAGAGTATTTCAGGTACAGTCTGTTCATGAGGCATAAAACTGAACTATCATTTCCCATCATTTTGATACTGCCTTTATTGATGCAACCCATTGCTCTTTTTGGAAACTGCATCTAAATCATTTATGAAAATTTTGAAGAGCCGAACCAGGACAGAACTCCAGGATACACCATTGGATATTTCCATCCTTAATGACATAGAACCGTTAAGTCACACACATTGGATAAGACTGATCAACCAGCTGTGAATGCATCTGGCAATAGGATCATTCATCCCACATTGTTTCCTTTTATAAAGAAGGAGGTTGTAATCAACTTTACCAAATGCTACATTAAAGCACCCTTCATGCACAGCATTTCCTTGGTTTTCTAGTCATTTTCCAGAATGAAGGCAAATATATGTATCCTAGGATAATGTTGCAGGATCCAATCTGGGTCAGTCAGTGGAACCAGAGGTTTTGTCATCCAAACTTTTGGACTCGTGCTGGAACCCATCTTCAGGGAACTCCTCTCTAGCTCCCTGAAGATGGGCTCCAAGTGATTGACCCAGATTGGATCTAGTCATTTTGTTTAAAAAAATCCACACACAGGAAGATTTATTTGGCATGAGCGGTATGCAAATAAGCGGTATGCTTGATTATCATTTCTAGGATTTTCCCAGATACAGATGTCAAGCTGATATTTTCTCAAGTCCTCTTCCTTCCTCCTCTTCTTTCTAAAGATTTAAAGCAGCACTGGGACTTCTCCAATTTTCCCACATTTCCCTTAAACTTCAGGAATTCTCATCATTGGTTCTAAGACCACATTCATTAGTTACTTTAGCATCCTAGAATATTATCAATCCAAACCTGGGGATTTGAATTCATTCCAAGTTGTATGAATTCTCTCATTAGTTCCTTATCTATTTTGACCTCATTAATCTCCCCACACACGCACACACACACAGTGTGACAGATTAGACCACTTTCTTTATGTGAAAAGACAGGTACAAACTTGGAATTAAGGAATTCAGCTTTTTCCCTGTTGCCCATTACTACCTCACTATCCTCTCCAACCAACAGATTGACCATTTTTATGATTTTCCTCTTGTTCTGTACATATCCAATGAAGTTCTCCTCTTCCTCCTCCTGCTCCTTCTCCCTCTGCCCTTCGTTTTTCACCCTTTCTAACATTCATAAATTTCTCAGTGACTTATTGAAGAGCAAAAAAACTGATCTGCACAACCCCTGCCCAGGTTAAGCAATCAGGCATTTATGCAATCTTAACACATAATTTGCACAAATTGCATAGCCATTCCATATGTAAAGTGTACTCATAGTTAACTTGCTTATCCTTGCATCTTCTATCTTGCCTAGTAGTAATGATAGGACTGGTTTGAATTTAATTCTATCTCTCTCATTCTCATATAAATGTTTACTATATTCCTTCTCTGGCCCCAGCTCATCCCAAACTATTTGATTGGTTTTCTTGATTCTATTCATTCAACTGGAAACTCTTTCCTTAATTCTGTTTATCAATTAACGCTGTTAATTGGAACCAGAGTTTCCATCCTAAGTGATGTCATAAAGTGTGATGTTACATTACTGCACCTTTTAGTGACAGAATACCTGCAGTATATTCACATGCTTGGGATTCTCATATATAATCACTTACGTTGTGGCAAGCATAATTTAAATATAAAACATAAATGCTGATATATAATCATATATACTGTACAGTACAATTTATATTTATAAATCATAAATATAAATGTTGATATATAAAATTTAAAAGTTAAGTTTCCTTGTGCTAGTGGACAACTGGTACTTTAAAAAGGTCTGCTGACTATTAAGGAACATGAATTGGAAGGTACTTTTGAACTGATGTATTGTTGATGGCTTTATAAGTATCTCGTGGGCCAGTGCAAAAACACATTGATGGGCTAGAAATTCTTTGTTTTGAAAAAGTAGGTTTCATATTTTTTTAAGCAAGCAAACTTGTGGTCACTATAATAAGATAGTCTTTGAAAATAGTTGGCATCCCTAGTTTTTAAGAACAACAACTTCATAATTTCAGTATCACACTTTCTGTCAGATTACAATTTCTTCTTGAAACTAGGCTATTCATTGAATCATGCCTAGCCCCCTCTATTAACTGAAGCAGGGTATAGCTAAGTTTAATTAAATTAGTTGCTAGCCAATCTGAAATGAAATATAATTGTGTTATACTTTGGTGCTCAATTCCATATCAGAATCAGGCATGTATAAGGAAAAATGACTTTAAATTATCACTGAATCACACCAATTGGGACTGGGTGGCAAGGCAGCATACAGAGTTGTTGTTGTTGTTTGACAGGCCAAGATAGAAGGAAGTTATGATCCATGTCTTGTTACAATATGATGAAATAAGTAACAATTCTGTTGCAGTTTTTCAATATGTGAATGGAGAGTTTCATTAATAGAAAACTATTAGTACATAAAACCTCTCCTAAGAATAACATAGCATATTGTCTGGTTCTATTTATTTTTAAAAAAAGTATGAATATGGACATACTGTCTGGATCCCTAATTTGCCTATGACCTCTTCCTTTCTCTAGGTTTTGTTCTTTTTTGTTTAATAATTGGCCATGCCCCCATACCTTCCATTTTGTGAAAATTGTCAAATCTGGTCCTTGATAGTCCCAGCGCCTATAACATATCCTCCAAACATGTCAATAGAACAAGAAGAGCCTGATAGTACAGTGGACTAAAGCACTGTTATTAACATCTGCTGCTTGCAATTACTGCAAGTTCAAATCTCACCAGGCTCAAGGTTGACTCAGCCTTCCATCCTTTCAAAGGTAGGTAAAATGAGGTCCCAGATTGTGGGGGCAATCTGGACTTTGTATAAATATACAAAAGTATGAAGGCTATTGCTTAACACATTATAAACCGCCCTGAGTCTCCGGAGAAGGGCGGCATATAAATTAAAGCAAAAAAAAAAAAAAAAAAATAGGTGGGGGAAGGAGGAAGGAATTAATTCTGATATAATTGTATGATTTGGTTTATGCACTTTTCTAAACTGTATTTACAACATGTGTAAGTATTGGTTGATGCTGACTTACCTCTATTGGCCTCAACTTTCTAGCAGCCAAGTAAAAGCTAATCACATCTTCTTTAAAATGTATCTGTATTCACTAGCAGGAATTTTATTCTGAGCCTGTCATTTTTCAGGATGTTTGCTTTGTGTAGTCTGAACTTTATCCTGATTCCCCCACCCCCCACTTGACTTCCTTCCCTAGTCATATGGGAAATCATTTTCTGTCTCTGGTGCACTACTACGTAGATTTATATCTCACATATATATACAGAATAATATTGTTTTGCAGAATCAAAGACAGTGTTTACATTGTAAGGTGCCTTGATGATATAGTCATCTCTAATATAAGATTTTTATCCCATTGCTTGTTTGTGTAGTTAGTAGGCCATAGTCCAGTATAAAATGTACTCAGCATACCAATTATGACATTTAGCACATTGAAAAAAGAGTGTATGCAAGTTCCTCTGATGTGGTGGATGATGGGATTAAGTCATGTAATATCACTGGCAGAGAACATACAGTACCCACCAGACTCTTCATTATGTTTGTTGCAAGAGAGAAATACAGTTACTCATTTGGAAGTGATGTAATTTTTCCATATATCCAATTAAGTAAAGTAGATATTAACTCAAGACTATCTTCTTGTGTTCTAAAATCAGCAGATGTAAATAAGTCATTAGGGGATATCTGTTTTTTAAAAGACAGTGTGACAAATCAGGCCCATGTTAATTGAATTCAACTTTTTATTCCTTCAGTATCCAACCAGATGTTTCTGGAGAATGTATAACTAGCCTAGAATCACAATGTCACCCTCTCATATCATTCATATTCCTCAGCAACTAACATTCACAGTCAAGCTATCTTTGATACTAATATAATTATATAAGTATCATGACATGATATTGATAGCTTTATCCTTTATTAATTGTCTACCGGTAATTGTCTTATATAGCTAGACAGCATTGTGCCCATTAGCCATTTTTATAAAATATGTATTGTGTGGCAATACATGAGTGTGAAAGCATATTTATAATTTAAAGTATAAGCTTTTATGAGCTGCTGCTCACTTTATCAGATGCATGCTGTGGCTTGACTAATGTATTAATATTTCCTCTATACTTGGACCTCTAAGGCCTATGAATTTAATTTGAGTTAGGACTCAGCAAGGAATATATATGCCACTTCTTTTTATAACTAAAATTTATTCTGCATATTAAACAAATGAAACAATAGTACGATGTTACAATTTTATCAAAATTGTTTCATTAGAAATAAAAACAATTGAATTTAGAAAGTTTTTGTAGAAATGATTAGCTTCACTAGTTTTGCATAATTCCTGAAATTCCTTAATTTTTCTCTCCAGGCGCTATTCATCTTTACTCTATATAACAGTAACTATAGAAAAACCATAACTTGCATGAGCAGGAAATTGCGAATGGATTCAGCATGCTCATAACCAATTTATAAGGTTTTGTTGTGGTGAAAAATTGGAGGAAAAGAGTGCTTTATACATTGCTTGAGCTGTTGAAGAAAATATGGGATATAAATCTAACAACCAAGCCATCTGAACATCCTACTGAAGAGTCCACTAGGTCTTTAAAAAATGATCATTATTTTTTTGTCGGATTAGCTAGTTTGAAATTATCAGAACCATACACATTTTAAAATCTAAGCCCATTGATTTTGTAATATTGGATATTCCAATTAAAAGCAAAGTAGAAGATTTTGGCTTAGCACAACCAAGCTAAGAGTTTAACATAGATTCAGATTAGAATGTAGTATAATCTAGATATATGAAATACCACAGCAGGTGGCAGCACCTAGCTGACCCTGTTATAACCCTGTGGGTCTTAATAGGCCAGGTTGTTTTTTTTAAAAGGAGCCTTTGTACACAAGACATTCATATGCAAGCAAATGGATGTAACTGGATATAATTCTACATTTTAATGGTAGTAATTTTATTCATAATGCAGTTATAAGTCCAGTAAAGGCATAGAATAAAACTACAATCGATACATTAATTAGATACATAGAAAACTGACGGCAAAAAAAGACCTGGTGGCTCACCAAGTCTGCCGTTTGAATTTTGTGTTTTATTTTGTTTTCTTTATTTTTGTTGGATGATGAACAAGTTTACCCCAAGCATGTTTAAACTCAGTTACTGATGATTGACCCACAATCTCCAGAGGAAGTTGTTTCCAAGTTTCCACTATTCTTTCTGTGAAGTAATTCTTTCTAACATTATTTTTGAACTTTCCTCCTGTCAGTTTGAGGTTATGCCCTGTGTTCTTGATTAATTAATTATAACAGAAATAAAATAAGAAACCTCTAAATTAAAGTGTTCATGACATATAATATTATTAATCGCTGTACATTCAAAGTATTCAAAGAAAAATAAGTATTTGTTTATTTTACAGCAACTTCACAGGAGCCAATGTAAAAGAAGCAATTTAAGACTTTTTAAAAAAACTTTAAGCACTGTAATCAAATTTTAAGTGTAATCCTGGCAGGAATCTATTGCAGTGAAATGGAGCTCCTAAGTGTAAAAGTGGCTATTCTAGTATGTAATAGATTCAAATGACCCTGGTATAATCCTGGGACAAAACCACAGGTATCATCAGCACAAGGTTTTTCCAATAACCAGTGTGCATATATCCAGGGTGCACTCAGTCAACACCATCAATTTGTAGTGGTATCTTTCTTAAAATCCCAATTTAACAAATGCAATTTTAAAAAGTAGGGGCATAGTAAGAAAGATACAGAATAGGACTACTCTGGAGGTGAAGCAAAGGATGGAACAAAGTCTTGAAACCCAGCCAACAGGCTGCTATAATAATTCAAGTGTGACGCAAACAGGGTACAAACCAAGATCTTGACTCTCTTAGTAGTGAAAAACCACTGGATTCTGCATTCATTCTGTAAAAATAATAGAATTTCATATTTTTTCACCATTTTTTCTGAATCCATATGGAAAAGTATGGATAATGATATATTTCTGGGGCAGCTTTGGAGAATGGAAGGAGAAGGAACAGTATCATGATGATTCTCTTTCTCTCTCCATGGTCAATGCCAATTCATGTTGGTTGGGGAGAGGTCAAGCACAAGCCCCTTTTGAATGGGCTGTCAGCACTTTAGACTCTCCTGGCTCCTATTTAATATCTACACGAAGCAATTGAGTGAAGTTATTAAGAGCGTAAGGTGCACTATCATCACTGTGCTGCTAGTATCCAATTGTACTTATCCATCTTGGGCTGACCAAACAATGGCTGAGATTCTGGAAGGGGGACAACAGGCCTCGATTCAAGCACAGAAGGATGAGTTACTATGGTTTTTAAGTCCCCTTGTTCCAGACATTTTTCATCTTTGGTTGTGACTGTGGGTGCATTTCCCAGTCAGAACTGATGTGCAATTCGGAAGTCCACCTAGATTCACTGCTCCTGCTCAAAGAGCAGATGGCAACTACAGCTAGGAAGGTCTTTACTCATCTTGGGCTCAGACTGCACCCATTCTTGAACTGGGAGGCCTTGCTAATGGAGAGTCATATCTCAGTCATTTTTCATTTGGATTAATGTAATGTACAATACTGCATGTGGGACTATCCTTTAAGAAGAGCATTTAGATGCAGTAGAGCAGCACAGCAATTTTTGCTATTTTTTGTTATGCTCATATAACACCACTGCTCTTCATACTGCACACAAGTTGCTGATTATCATCTCTAAATCCCTAAATGGCATAGGGCAGATTATTTGGGAGACTGCTTCTCTTTCATTATTTCTGCTCACCCCATGAGATCTAACAGAGGATGTTCCATGCCCTTTCCATCAAACAGTGTCCTTTTGTTGGATATCAGAGTTGTTCCTTTTTGGTGGCAGCACCAGCTTTATATAGTACCTGTTTTTCCAGGCCTTTGGGTGACAAGGTTCAGTGAACTCTACTGCTGATGTTTTCTTTTTGTGAGTTTTATTATTTTATCTTGGGGATCAGAGATTTCATTTGTGGTTTTTAATTTCCATATGCCATCCATAGGCACTTTTGTGAGGTGATTGGCACTATAAATTATTTAAATAAATAAAATTAATTAAAGGTCTTAAAGATAGCCTATTGTTGATTTGGCCTCCTAAACTCCTCAGAGCTGGGCAGATCTGTAACACACAGACCTGAAACTCAAAGTGAAAAACAGGAAGAGATGAGACAAGATGACCAGGGTGAAACAGAATAGCCTCTATTTTATCTATGTTCAATTTAAGATAGTGGGAACACATGCAATCCTGTGTATGAACAGAAAACGATGCCACATTGTGTCATACAGAGTAAGAACATCTGGAAAGTGTCAACGTATATGTGGTGACGGTTGAATTTAGAATACAAAACCAGAGAGCCAGAGAGTCTATAAAGAGAATACTAAAGGACCCGATGACAAAGCTCAAGAAACAGAGTTCGAAGACTAGAAATAAAATAAGATATTCTGAAACATCCTTTTTTAAAAACTTAATTTTCACATTTGTGAACATTTTTCATCTGACTGACTTCTTAAAACACCTGCTATGCATGAGTTTCTTTCAGCTTGTTTTCACAAGTATTGTCAATTTTTTTTCCTGAAGGTATTTATATTTCCACATAATGGAAGTTATCTCATAAGTTCATAGGCAGAAAACTATGTAAAAATGACATCATGAGGTAAATTCTGCCCTTATATTCTTGAGTACCAATGTCTGATCATAGACATTGGGGTCACTCCACCCCAAAATTAACTGTGAACAAGTCTGAACCAGTCAGTTTATAAAGGATGTTGCAAACCATCATATAAAGAGCATAGAAAAACTGAAGAAAATTAAACAAGCACATTTTGATGTTTGACTGCAGTCCATTCTGGCCGGTCTAAGATACAAGCACAAACTACTTGGAATGTACATATTGAGGGAAAAAAGCAATCAAGGAAGGCATTTTCTCTGTTGAGGATGGCACTGTGCCCCAGCACCATATGATTGGCATTAGACATTCCTTTCAAATGAGCATATCTCCCA
This sequence comes from Arizona elegans, assembly GCA_022577455.1. Lineage (NCBI taxonomy): Eukaryota > Metazoa > Chordata > Lepidosauria > Squamata > Colubridae > Arizona > Arizona elegans. The sequence continues at coordinate 100,921,160 of JAKOOJ010000003.1, read as the reverse complement.
TGCAGCAGTTACAGTTCAATAAGCAGTCTCCTTCTTTAAAAATAAGGCTTTTATCTTTACAGGCAGCAAAGCAGCTGTCAAAGAAAGGTGATGCACTGGGATACAGAAGCTCTTTCAGGCCTTTCATTTAAAGCATGGGAGATCTCAATCTTTATTTGGCCTGCTATTTTTCTGCCAATAATTGTCAATGGTTGTGCCCCAGAGATTAGGCCTGCATGACACAAAAATATGAAAGTTGAAATGAAAATTCTAAAGATTATTAAAAGAAAATGTTCATTAAAATTCCGGGGTGAAAATATAAGTGAATGATCAAAGGGTATCTTTGAAGTTACATGAACTGCCTGATTGCTTGTTTGTGACATTTCTTCTCTACCTTATTTTGTCCCTTTAACTTGTTGTTTTTTTAAATTTTCCATAGACTGCAAGTTCATCTGTCACTACCGATGCCGTGCTCTAATCCGACTTGATTGCAGGGGTCCCAGATATAAAAATGAGCAGGATGAAGGCAATGAGCAGACAATAGAAAAAGACACTAATGTGGTAAGAAACAGTTTTAAATAATAATGCAACAGAAGGAGGAGGCTGCATGGTAATATTGGAATGGCAAGGAAAATTCCGAAATGAAGCAAAAGATCCAAGAATCCATCTTAATATTTTCTAGACAAAGGATTTCACACAGCAAGTGAATTTCTTCTAAGTTCACTAAGAGCCACCACTAGACCAAATGGGTCTGTAGTCAACATAAAGTGAATATATATTGCACTAAGTGGTCTCTAGTACTGCTGGTCATGGTGTCTAGGGCTGCTGGGATCGCTAGTTTTACAACATCACAAATTACACCTGATTTATAAGTATTTATGAACATTCCCAGTAATAAGCTTAGTAATATCATTCCAGAAAAGTGGGGGACGGGACTATCATTTAGATGACTGTCAATAATCCAATTTTCCTCTCTGAATTTTCCTAAAACAGACGGGAAAGCTTTATTGCACTCACAAGCAATAATATTCTATTTTCAATACAATATGAGACTTGGCAGAAGGCAAACAAGATCATAAATGTGTCAATGTGGTTTTGGAAGATTGAATTTCATCTTGTAATGGTGCTTCTGCTCTCTACAGCTGGAGCTTAATGCTGCCAAAATGACCCTGGGGTCAGGATTTGCAAAAAACAAGCACCTAGATAGGCAATACCCCATCAGATCAGCTGGAAAGGTTCACTGAAATTAACACTTTGCCATCTAATGGAGCTATAGAACCATACCACTTAGCAATATCACTCATACTCTGTTCCCAGAGGAGAACAGATTATCTAGCATCCCTTACAGAAATATATATCCAATGCTCTTCTATTTCTGTTATGCACTGCTGTATAATTTAAGTTACTGTACTACTTAAAAGTCTAGCTGGCTTGGTCTCTTTCCCTTTCAGTACTGCTTTACTCAGATTTAATTGTTTGGGGAACACTGCCATTTCAGAATGCAGGTTTGAAATTGCTTTTTTAAAATTCTCCTTTTAAAGAACACTGTCATAGCAGGCAAGAGGTGTTAGATTTTTGCTCTTGATTACTATTATACAATTATAGCATAAGGAGTATTCATACATGCTATCAATGCCTGCAATCTGAAATAATGATCCGTCGTGTTTCTTGCCTTAAAATTGAGACAAATAGTCCTTGATTTATGACCAATCTCTTAGTGACCATTCAAAGTTACAATGGACCTCCCCAAGGCTACTAACAATCAGGATTGCAGTTGGAGCAGTTGGCAGCCAGCCTGCATTTACAGCCATTTGTAGTATCCCATAGTTATACGACTGCAATTTACAACACTTATTGCCAGAAACTAGCATTTACTTCGTTTGATTTTTAAAAATGCCTATTGTGGATAATGGATTTGCTTAATGACCACATTTGTTTAACAACTGCTACAAAAAGAAGTTAAAAAAATCAGGTGTGGTCACATGATATCCACTTAACAACTGGCATGACTCATAACCCTAATTCTGGTGTCAATTAATTTTACAGTAAAGACTACCTGTATTCAGTTTTGTGGTTTGTTAGTTGTAATCCAACCAACTCTTCCCGTCTTGGCTCTTATTATCATAGTGGTTGAGGTGCTGGCTTAGAAACCAAAAGATTATGAGTTCCAAGCCTCCCTTAGGCATGAAAGTCAGCAGGGTAACTCTGGACCAGTCACACTTGGCCCAACCTACCTCACAGGATTATTGTGGGGAAAAATAGACAGGAATGTTAGGAATATTATGTTTGCCACATTGAGTTATATATATAAAAAGAGTGGCATAAAAAATCTAGTAATAAAATAGCAAAATTTCCACTATGCAATGAAAAACATGAAATTGATGTAGGATTACAATACCATCCATCCATTTATATGCTATTAAAACTATTGTTCATGTAACTTTTTAACTGGGCAAAATAGTACATGATAGGATAATTTTTCAACCAAGGTACCTCCAATGGCTTAATTTACAGAATGAGCCCAAAATCTGGGACCCAGGACTCTCATTGAATTGAAATTTAGTAACTTGTATGAAACATTTTAAAAGGGACGCGTTGGCTCGGTGGCTAAGACGCTGACCTTGTCGATCGAAAGGTCGGCAGTCCAGCGGTTCGAATCCCTAGTGCCATGTAACGGGGTGATCTCCCGTTACTTGTCCCAGCTTCTGCCAACCTAGTAGTTCAAAAGTACGTAAAAAATGCAAGTAGAAAAATAGGGACCACCTTTGGTGGGAAGGTAAGTGTTCCGTGTGCCTTGGCATTTAGTCATGCCGGCCACATGACCAGAGAGACATCTTCGGACAGTGCTGGCTCTTCGGCTTTGAAATGGAGATGAGCACCGCACCCTAGAGTCAGGAACGACTAGCACAAATGTGAGAGGAGAACCTTTACTTTTACCTATGAAACATTTTATGACATAAGATTATAAAAGTTTATGACATAGTACAAAATATCCTAAAACATTTCTTATGCCGATGTTTGACTGTGCTATTCTGGTTCAGCATGGGCTAGTTTCAAGGCAAGCACAGCTCTGAAGGCATTGAAGAATCTGGTAAGGAAATATCTCTTGAAAGGATAACCCAAGCGGTCACGGGTAGTCTAATAAGTATTAAATATGTATATATTGCAGCAATAGTGCTAGTTCATCTTCCTCTTATTACAGAAAAACAGCCAAAGATTTGTGTATTATTACAGCGCTCTAGGAGGTACTGCAAAAATTTCTACTTTTCCTTTTGAGTTTCCTTCTGAATTCTACATTTCCTTTCTAGTTTCCTTCTGAATCCTACAGTTGGTAGACCAAAAAAAAAAAAAAAATTGCCCTACGGCTCTGATTCTTGTTCCTAGCGAGCAGAAAGGAAAATCAATTCGGTTAAAAAAAACAAGCAAGAATAACTTTGTATTCCTCAAGCGTGCCGCCGACCATCGGAAAGGGAAGGGGGGTGGGAGGGGCGCGGAGGAAAAATGACTCCTATTCCGGGAGGGCTGGAAAAAACGCGCTGAAGACAAAAGCCAGCAAAAGCCGTGACGCCAACTCGCGCGCTGGCTACTTGGACGATGAAATCACCCCCCCAGCCGCCCTCTTAAGCAGGAAACGGGCGGGGCTCCTGGCCTGAGAAGCAGCAGCAGACGGGCTCTCTTACTCGTCCAATCAGCAGGCGGGCGCGGCCGCTGTCTACTTTTCAATCCCAACGGCTGCAGGCGGCCGTGCAAAAAAGAGGCGGAGCTTCCTTCGCCGCCGGCTCCTCCTCCTCCGTCCCAAGCTTGTGGCAGAGGGCGAGCGGGAGCGTCGGTTTGGGCCAGCCGGGGTCGAAAGGGGGAAGCCGCAGAGACTCGCTCAAGCCTTGGCGGGGTCGATTCAAAGGGGCTCCTTTTAATCCCCCAGTGCCGAGAGGAAGAGGAGGAGAATCAATTTTCCCGGGGCTCGAGTTCTCGGGAGTTTTAATTGTTCGTGACGGCGTGGCGGAATTTTGTGAGTTGGTCGTAGCTCCGGCAGGGGACAAAGGGAGGCGGCGAGTCAGTGGGGTCGAATAGGAGCCTCTTGAGGAGCAGCGGCGGTGCGAAAAGAAGCTCCCTGTCCAGCCGTGCCCAGTTGCCGCTCTTCCTCCACCGGCGAAATAGATTAATTATAGGGCATGAGGGAAAGTGAGGAGGCGGCCACTCCGTCCTTCGAGATGACTTGGAGCAGCACGACGAGCAGCGGCTACTGCAGCCAGGAAGACTCGGACTCCGAGCTGGAGCAGTACTTCACGGCCCGCACCTCGTTTATCCGCAAACCCCACAAGGAAAAGGTGAAAGGCTCACACGCTGCCACCCTCCCCCCCCGCCCCCTCTCTATTTCCAAACGTGGCTTTTCTCCCAGCCGGGAATCTCCGGGAAAGCTGGTGGTTTACAGTGTTTGTTGCTCTAGTTATCCGTTACAGTCTGTAGTTTGCGGTGAAGAGAATCGAGCAACACCTGGATCTTGTTTTAGCTTGTAGGGTGAATAATTTCTAGAATGTTACATTTCTTACTGGCTTATTTATATTCTTTGCCTGTAATGTGGCATATTCAGTTAAAAGGACTTTGCCGATCCTGATTCCCCCCCATCCACCTAATCTAGTTTACCCACAAAATGACTTTTGTGCTGTACAGCATATAATATAATTAATATAATATAATATAATATAATATAATATAATATAATATAATATAATATAATATAATATAATAACTTTATTGTCATTGTATGTGTATACATAGTATACCCATACAACAAAATATTAGACAACAGTTGCTCTCTAAAGCCAGTAGCTGAATCCAACCATGTTTCTTTAAAGGTATTTTATTCTATGGCTTGAATATCTGCATTACACCCAATCAGTTATTTGTTTAACCATGCTATAATATGCATATGTAATAGCCATGGAGTGCCTGTATGTGTTTATTTGCTTTTGCCTAGTATCTGCTAGTTGGATGAACTTACCTTTTTCTATTCTTTGAATGGAAACATATTTGTTTCCTATCCTGTAAGTTACATGCCCAGCAGTAAATTTAGGGTATCTTATTCTGTATCTTAGTTTGGTCTGCATGTTTTTGCTTTTCTATGTGCTAATACAGTTATTCTGATCTTTCATATGATATCAGTAGAAGTAGGAAAAAGGAAACTAAAAGTCATGAAGATAAGGAACTAGGCTTCATTCATTAATAAATCAGTACGGTACTTATGTAAGGGCTAAATGTAATTATAATTATAGCATGGTGCTATAATGTAGTGGTATAATGATCATTTGTAAAATGTTTTCTGTTAATGGGTTGTTGATTGATGGAGGACTGGAATGAAGGTACTTTTGATAATGTGATGCCATCAAATGAAGATTTAAAAAATTATTCCTTTAGAGTATTTCTAGCTTATTGGAAAGCAGTTCACAGGTTCTGTAGGCTTTCAGAGATTAATTTCTGTATTCAGATATTAAAATGATTTGGAAGCTATTGACACTGCCATTTGTAGTCTATAGTTGCTGTTTGCATAGTTCTGTTCTGTATCGTTTTGTCCTTAATCTTGTAGGGAATATTTTGAAAATATAATGTAGTGGTTTATTGAATTTAGAAGTTTTAGGGAATGTTTTTATAGGATACCATATGTTCACATAATTATAAAGCAGTACATTTTCTTGCTGCACTTTCTTTAGGGACATTAACTGGGGCTAAGGGAGACAATACAATAGAGAATGGTTCTTTTGGACTTGGTAGGAAAATATTGTAGAATAATAGCTTTCAAATAATTTTCCTTTGCTATGCTGTTGTGCCACAAAACAAAATATAGTATCTAGTTTACCTAAACACCAGCAAAAGCAGTTATGTTACAATTATCTGAATTGAAGGAGTGTTAAAAAAGATGGCTTATCTTTAATTTGTAGTAACCCATGATAAGGTCATCTTCTTCATGTCTTAATGTGTGATACATTAGCTCAATCAGGCTTGTGGTTTAAAATATGTGAACCAAGTCTGAGCTGTTTCCATTATAGTAACACGAGCCTTCCATATAAGGGAAGATAATGCTCCTTATTTCTGGAGGCAAAAAGTTATTCAATTCTGGCTTAGCTTTCAGCAGATCTCATTGCATTGGCAATCAATAATAGGCAGCAAAATTATCTGTTACAAGACCATAAATCATGGGTAATGGGCACATTTGAAAGACATTTAATTGAAAGATAAAAGACAATCATAATTAAGGAAATATGATAGAGCAGAGTTGCAATACAGCCTGCCTGAATTAACAAAGAGGAAGTTGGTAACACAGTATATAATACCTATTAGTGCTCAGGTTAGTAGCAAGTGAGGCTTGAGAAGTAGAATTACCAACTCTGAATCCACCAATAAAGCATCTGTAATCAGTGTGATGTTCTCACATGATCTAATGTGCCATATGAGGTTTAATTTTGTAAATCTCCACTAGCATGACTTGTTCCTTTCCAGAAAGAACATGTCTATCTTGTTTGACCTGTACTGGATAGAGGTAATAAATGAGAAGTCTGTAATAAGCCTAAAAACTGTAGGCTGACGAAGAGTTTCCCTAATGAGTCTGAAAACTGTAGGCTGACAAAGAACAAGAATGAATGGGATTTTTATTCATGCCCCTATCCCTATTTTTAAGGGTATGGTTGTTAAGATCAAATAATGAATTCTGTTTACCCATCCTGAAAGAGATGAATGGTGTTGGGATACAGAGAATAGCATTCTCTGTAGAAGTCTCTCTCTTGAATAGCTTGCCCCCAAGGCCGGATATGTCCCACCTTGGATATTTTTCCATAAAATGGTAAAGACAGTTCTTTTTGGAGGAGGGAAAGGGCTTGTCCTTTGGCAGCAAGTTTTGCTTGCAGTTTTTATGAATACTTTTGTTATAATTGTTTTATTGTCTACTATTTTTCTGAATATTGTATGGCGCTTTTATTATTTTTTGTAGTATTTATTGTAGGCTGCCTAGAGGTTCAAGAGCCTAGAGGTTCAAGGAGCCTTGGTGGAGCAGCGCACTAAAGTGCTGTTAAGTAGCACTTAGCTGCCAGCTGCCTGCAATTACTGCGAGTTCAAATCACACCAGGCTCAAGGTTGACTCAGCCTTCCATCCTTCCGAGGTAGGTAAAATGAGGACCCGGATTGTGGGGGCAATAAGCTGACTTTGTATAAAAAAGAACACTGCTTTGGGGGGAGGGGGGGCGCGAAAGCCCTACTAAGCAGATATATACAAAAGTGTGAAGGCTATTGTTTAACGCATTGTAAGCTGCCCTGAGTCTCCGGAGAAGGACGGCATATAAATCGAACCAATAAATAAATAAATAAGAAGAGGCAGCATACAAATAATTGTAAGTAAATAGTAGATATGTTAATAACATGCTTCCAAGCATCCCAAATCCAGTGAAATTCATTTGAATTGAAACACTGGGTAATTTACAATCAAGAAGAAAATCTCATATACACATTAATACCCATAAGCAATAAAACCAATAGTCAAAATTGTTCTTAGTCCCAATTGCTCCCTTTGCTAACTATTATTGATGATATATGCCAAGTCTGCCTTAGTATATTTTAGGAAGATTTCAAAATATGTCTCTTCATTTGTGATATGGAAGTCACTGCAAAACTGGCTGAAGTTGATCCTAACTTGCTTTGTGAATGTCTGCTTAATGTCATATTCTGATTGTCACTTCTATCTCATATGAGAAAGGAGTTTCCTAATATTATAAATGAAGGCCTTGGCCTACTATATTATTTCATTTGATATGTCCTAAATATAGTCCAATGGATATTTTACAAATAGTTCCAATGTTGATTTCTGGTAACAGAAATGAATGGGGAGAAGAAATGGTAAAAATTCACCCTGGATTATAAAAAAGGAACCATTTTGCTTAACTCTGAAAATTATCAGAAATGACCAAGATATTTAATGCAGAGTGTAAACAAGTTCCCAGTTGGAAAGAGAAGCAATTACATTGGAGAATGGGTGGGTTTTTTATTAAAAGGTGCTGTTGGAAGTGTATTTGACTGAAAGCCATAGTTGCATATACAGTGGTAAGTGGTTTGTTACATGGAAGTGAGAATTATATACGTCTGAAAAAACATTAGAGTAAATGAACTGAGGTATCAATGGGGTGTCTAGCATACATGCATGCGCGCGCACACACACACACACACACAAAAGGGTCAAGAATATATGATGTTGAATCAATATAGATTTAATACAGATATGAGTGACCAGAAATGCTAGGACTGTCAGTGCTAAGTAATGCAGCCACTTGATATTATACTTTACAATTTCATCACTTAGTGATGGCAATCCTGGTCCCAATTGCCATTATAACATGAGAACTACTTGTATAAAATAAATATATGAAGGAAGAGTGAATAGGTCAGGAGAATTATTTCTATCCTCAAAAAGAAAGAGAAGTTTATGGAACAAGAGACAGTGTTTGAAGTGGGCTATTGATGTGATGGAAGCCGAGTGTCAGTTCTGACGGATGCCCTAATTAAATCATGAGTCTCGAGCTCATATTATATCAGATTATATACATAGAAAAGGATGAAGAATGTTCTGAATAATGTTTGTGGAATACACACACAGAGAGAGCCATCTCCCTAGTGAATAGTGATAAATATATTTCAGTATTTATTTCAAGAATAATAATTGTATTCGCTTTGGCAGCACATATACTAAAATTGGAACAATACAACTGGCAAGTTCTCTTGAACTAGAAATGGTACTATAGTTTGTAGTTCTCAATCGGTATGAATATCACTTACATTGAGATACAAAAGTAGTTTAGATGTAACACAGTAAATAATAATGCTTTTAAAATAATACCTGTAAAAATGTAAATGTTTTGTCTTTAAAATAATAGCATTTTGTTTCTACTGTATCACAAAACATTCAGATTCTTGGATGGTGATTAGTAAAAGTTCCTGATCAATAAAAAATTCAGAGTTATATTCAAAGATTTGAATGTTAATGCTAGTGTAATCACGGAGCATGATTTGCCACTGATTACTGTATTTGAACAAGCTAGATATAAGGGTTGTATATGCTATACAAAATTTACTTAAGTACTATAAGTAGGAGCAGTTAATTCATGCCATATTAACATGGTCAATGAGTATTTTCATTAAAAATTATAGTTATCCATCTTGGGTCCTAGAGGCAGTTCTGTATCATGTAAACAGGATATCCATGTCCCTGACATGCTGTTCTTGTGGATGGGTGGGATTCTCTATCCTATCCAGGTCATAATTTACTTCATTGTCCCACCCTTATGGATTTCCTCTTGCTCTTTTCCACAGGATGCAACATTTTGCTCATTAGATCAGATTACTGTACCTGAGAAATCCTCTTTGCCCTTATATACTCAGCTTCCTGTAAGTTAGTTGTGATTTAGGCTTTAGTGGACTTCTCATACTTCATGAAAATCACTGCAGGGTACTGAGTTCATTAAATGTATTAAAAAGCTAACCGTTCCCTATTTTCAAGACTGGTTTAATTAATAGACTTAAAAAAAAAGAGCTAATAAAACAAAATTGCAAGAAAACACGTGGTTGGCTTTAGTAGCATAAGAATGTCACATTAAGGACATGAGCCAAAACAAAGTTGATTAAATATATAGTGAACCTTTTATATATGAATGGGGACACTCCAATCTACCATCTGGGTGCAGTCTGAAGCACATTTCAGATCCCATACCCTCTCACTTGCAAGAGCTGATGCTTTAGTTGGCTTTTCCTGCACTTTTCCCCTTCAGGAAAGGTGAGGATGGCAGAAGCTTGCAAAATCTGATACTCAAGAACACTGCAAGCGATTGATCCACTTTAGTACATTCCCTGCTTAAAGACATTAAGTCTTGTTTTCTAAAATCAAAGATGGTTTGATTAGGGGGGGAAATGTAGCAGAAGACAGACATTTAAGCTATTTATTTTCCTACCTGACTGATAATTAGGTTCCACTAGGTGGAAAGATAGTTTCTCTGCAAAAGGTGCTTCTGTTTTCACTCTTTGCACGGAAGAATATTATCCTGAAATCTGTGACACCAAAAATACTTTTTAGGCATAACCAATCTAGATGTTTTTAACACGGTTCTTCATTCCATTTAATATGGGTGAATTTTTTGGTGATTTTCTTAATAATGATCAGGCTAAGAAAAAGAACCTCTCTCAAATAAACCTTGTTAGTCTATAGTTTTGGCACCTTCTATGTTTACTTTACAAATATAAGGGAATTGGCAATAAATAGATTGATGATAATCCTTTAAAAATACTGGAAATCCTAAAAGATGGACCTCTCGGGAGTCTCGATTACATTATTTTATGCTGCTCTCATACATTGTAAAACTCTTGTTTCAGTTGGAAAAATGGCATATAATTTTAAGATTGTCAATGTTTTGCTAGTAAATCCTTAAGATATATGTCTTGCTAACAAATTCTTCTTCAGCTTCTCTGTCTACACTTCAGCTTGTTTTTTCATTATTTCCAAAATTTTGTATCCCACCTTTCCTCCAAGGAACTTTACGTAATTTTGTATCTCAACAGCTGTGCAGTAAATTAAACTGGTTTGCCTAAAGCCACCTACAAGGATTTTAATTTAGGATTACCACATGCAAATATTGCATTTGAATCTCTTTATCAAACTGATTTAATTATATAGAAATCGTTAAAAGTTTTTCTGTTGTCTCTTTCATATGTATACATTACAATTTTAAGCATAAAACTATGCATGTCTTGCCTCTGAAGGATTCTATCTGAGGAAATGGGAGCCAATCACATAAATCATTGACTCATGTGCTTACTATTGTGGTGACATAGGAAATGATTTTCAGTAATCCTTAGAGATTTCCGATTGGTTTTTAATGATCTCATCTGGAATTCCCCACAAACTCCCATCCTCCACTAGAGAATGCCAGCAGGAAAGAAGGCTGATGCAATCAGAAGCAAATAACTGAAAAGCTGGAAAGAGAAACTGTAGGGTTTTGTTACACTTGTAGGCAAAAGTTGTTTTACTTGTGCTGTTCTCTAGTGTGAAAGGCGAACATGGAACCTGAAATGTTCTTGTTAACCTAAAGTGTTAAATTTATAGAATAGAAATTCCTGTATTAAATTCTTAATTTAAAAAGACTTAAAAACTTGTCTACTGAATCTTGTTTTTCTGAGTAATATCTTTTTATAACAATAGAATTATGTATTGTTCAATTATTAGCAAAACAAGGTAGAGTTATTCAGTGGTGACTGACCAAGAGCTTCTCAAGATAGTTGCACCTTGCAACGCACAGATTTATTTATCCATCCTGCTATTACAAGATTGTAGTCAGTAGCTGTAGCTATGTATAAGACATCCCATTATCTCAATAAATACAATTTAATCCCCAACAATTAAATACATGATCAATCCCTCCCCCTGATTTAGGGACCAAGGCTTGTCTAAAAAAGGAAGATCTTTATCATCTTGAGTGCAGCTCTTCCATAAGTAGGGACTGCCATAAAATAAATCTTACTTTCTGGTCTATGCTTTTGTCATTTTCTGCCAATGCAGGCCTTAAGTGCTTTGTCTAAGTGTTCTTGCAGGATGGGCTGATTCAGATGGTTCCTTCTGCAGATTGTTCCTCTGCCCAGGAATATATATATATATCATTTCTGCCTACAAATCCTCACTTAAAGTTGGGACTGGGAAATTTCTTTCATTAAGTGACATAGTCATAATGCACAGTGTCACATGACTGCTGCTTAGCCACAGAAATTCTGACACTCCTGGTTATTGTCGTTAAGTGAATCACCATGCGTCATTAAGCAAAGACTTCATATGGTGACCATTTGCAACCTCCTGCCACAGGTCTCATTGACTTGGCTTGCAGGATGCCAGAAAGAGGCATCTTTCGGAAACTTCACAATCACAATGGTCATGGGACTATGCAGTGTCATAATTGCGAGTCGGGTGCCGAGTAACCATGTGACAACAGGGTCTCTGCGACTGATGTGAGTACGAGGACCATTGTAACTAACACTCATTCAGCATTCGTAAGTTTGAGCGGTTGCTGAATGACTAGTTAAACAAGGGCCATCTGTACTTGGGCAAAGAGGGAAACTGCCCTCCTCCTTCTCTCCTAAAAGAACTATAATTATTTCACAAATTGAGCGATTAACTTTTATGAATATTGTATGCCTCCATATTGGAACTTTGCTCTCCTTTGATGACTCCCTGCCCCATTGTTACAATATTGTGAAAAAATCTTAAGAGATTAATTATCTTGCTTTAAAACAAAACAGCATCTGTTTGTAACAATAATATACAAATGTATTCAGAGACATTGTTTTCCCAATGTCTTGCTATATACAGCAATAACACAAAACAAGACTTAATGTTTATAGGCAATGTTCCTATAGCATGCCTTTTGCCATCCTTTTTATGGCACGGTATTAGAGAAATAAGAAAAAAAATAATGGTAAGGTAGTAATTAAAACATAAATTTATTTTATATTAGTATAGTCCCAACAAGTTTTGCATAAATAAGCCTCTTTAGTTCATGGTTATCTTTACTAAATGCCAGTTTTGTAGCTGCTTGGAATTTCAGGTGGTAGCAAGATGCTGTAAATTTCAGGAGTAATTTTAACTATTTCTTCTGGCTTTCTTGTGGTAATAGAACTCTGGCTGGCAAATTGCTGCATACTAATCATGAGACTAATTAACTTTCATATAATTGGGTTTGGTGTAACATCAAACAAAGGTGTGGTGTGTGATTATTTCAGTTTCTCTTGTTACGCCCAATGATAATACCAAAGGATTTTGTCCTCTGCTTTTTACAGCTGATGCTGGGAAATGTGAGATTGCTTCAAGAACTACAGCTCAGCACAATGAGCTCACTCATGTCTTGAGTGAATAAAAGAATTGGTGGAATAAAACATAGAATAATGACTTCACCTGAAGTTTGGGGGAGGTGGGGTTGGGGTTTGGATCTCAATATCATATTTCATTTTACTATCCCTCATTATTTATACTATTGTAGTTAACAGCTATATTGTCCAGAGAGGAATGTATACTGGTACTACAAAACGATTGTTTACATGTCTAGATTTCCAAGAGAAGCTTAGATTTTGCCAGAAGCATTTTTAACAGGGCACAGCCTTAGTTCATATGCTATTTCCATTGTAAACGGCTTTATTAGCATGTATCTAAACTACATTTTGAATCCAGAAAGTTTCAAAGAACAATTTCAGTATTAACAACAGCTTCTTAGAGATTCAGACATATGTTTATCATTTAAATTCCCCTTTAGATTTCATCTGTAATGGTTATCCTGGTTAAATGAGGCAGGGGAAGCTGTCTGTAGGAAGCCTGAAATAAGATTGTATAAAACTAAGCATTAAAAGCAGCTTTATAACTTTTTAAAATGAAGGTACCGATAAAGGACATTATAGCATGCTCACTAGAAAGTACATATACATGCCTACATTGAGAGGCTCTTATTTATTTCAGCTTTGCTTTGGTAGACATACTCCCTCCTTCCAAAGGTAATAACAAGATTTTTGACTTTACGCAGATTGCTGTAGTAGTTGAAAGCAGTGGCTTACCTCCAAATACATAAACTCAGTGTAAGGGAAAGTATACCTGCTTTCTTCTCTGTAAAGGAAGTTTCCTTGGGCATAGGTGATAGCAAAAACAATTGTAAAATGATATTGGAACTTCCGCTTGGAGGAAAGGCCTCTGTTATATAAGAAACAGGAAGAAAAGTTGAAGTGTGTGTATGTATGTATACTTTACCTGTGGGGGAAAAGGATGTTCCCCATTGATACTGTATAGGCAAAGAAGTTTTTGGAGTTCTTTGGTGAATTTCAAGTAAAATATTCTCATTACATTACTAAAATAAAGCGGGATGAGAAAGTCTTACCAAGAAATCTTTCTTTTCAAGAGCTGTGGTGGTGCAGTGGTTAGAATGTAGTACTGCAGAGTAATTCTGCAGACTGCCAGCTGCCTGCAATTTTGCAGTTCGAATCTCACCAAACTCAAGGTTGACTTAGCCTTCTATCCTTTCGAGGTCGATTAAATGACCCGGTTTGTTGGGGCAATATGCTGACTCTGTAAACTGCTTAGAGTGAGCTGTAAAGCACTGTGAAGTGTTATATAAGTCTAAGTGCTATTGCTATTTTTCTCCTCTGCATTTTATTTTTTCTGAGACTGATAGACTAACTAGACTAATCTAAATTTATTGATTCTTCTGCAGGATGAACAGATTGACTGGGAGAAACCCATTCTGTCCCAAGCTGACATTGAACAAAAGATAAAAGAATATAATAGCCAGATAAACAGTAACCTCTTTATGAGTTTGGTAAGTTTCAGAACAACTGTAACTCAAGGCCCCAATTATATTTCTACATCTCGGCAAGAGAACCCTGTGTCTTCCCTTAATCACTAACTTAGTCATTTAAAATATTAACATTGAAATTATTTCATAGTTATAATTCCTAGCTGTTTTTAGCAAACAAAATAAAAATTCTATTCAAATCTTTTCTTCCCAAATGTTGCACCTATGACTTTCTTCGAGATAATTTTTTGCTGGCTTCTTTGCGCAACTCAGCTGTTCTTCTACTCCTGCAGAGTAAAGATGGGTCCTATACTGGCTTCATTAAGGTACAACTAAAGCTGATCCGTCCTGTGTCAGTACCTGCCAATAAGAAAGCACCCTCAATCCAGGACACTAGGAAGAGTTCTGTGCGCAACCAGTCTGTAAAACGCCGAACTTCATTCTACTTACCAAAGGATACAATCAAGCATCTGCATATAATTTCTCGTACACGGGCCAGTGAAGTCATTGAAGCCCTGCTCAAGAAATTCATGGTTGTTGACAATCCCCGCAAATTTGCCCTCTTTGAGAGAACAGAAAAAGATGACCAAGGTATTCGATCTTTCCTTTTGAATTTCTTGAAAAAAACTAACATGTAACTCATTGTAAATTGGATATATCTTAAGGACCATACTGACCAGGGAAGTTGCTTGGTCGGTACACAAATGCAGTGAGAGGATGCATAAGAAGTCAAGGGCCCA
This sequence comes from Arizona elegans, assembly GCA_022577455.1. Classification (NCBI taxonomy): domain Eukaryota; kingdom Metazoa; phylum Chordata; class Lepidosauria; order Squamata; family Colubridae; genus Arizona; species Arizona elegans. The sequence continues at coordinate 100,906,093 of JAKOOJ010000003.1, read as the reverse complement.
TGGAACCAAAACGAACCTTCTGTGTTACAGCCCTCACCTTCTGGAATGCTTCCCCACATGAAGGTAGACATAGCAGCCTCCTTATGGGACTTCCCCAAGACTGTTAAGCTTATTCTTCTTGAATAGACCAGTAGACTGGGAGAGTTGGGAAGTTTTGAGGATAGGATAGTGCTTTTTCCTTTCCTCTCCTCTCTTCTCATTATGGTTTTGCTTTAATTCTGCTGTAATTGTGAATCATTTGAACTGGGCAGCAAAGGAATACTTTTATGAGGGACAGCGTTTTGCTTTATTTAAGTTATTAAGAGTGATAGTATATGTATCAGTGTGATGATCAAAATATTATGTTTGCTAAGCTACAAAATAATTTTGTTATTTAGATAAAATAATTGTTAAGTGCGTTTTGCCCCATTTTATTACCTTTTTGTCGCAGCTGTTAAGTGAATCACCAGTTAAATAACACGGTTGTTAAGTGAATCAGATTCCCCATTGACTTTGCTTGTCGGAAAATCACAAAAGATAATCACATGACTCAGGGACACTATAACCATCATAAATATGAGTCAGTTGCCAAGCATCTGAATGTTAATCAGGTGACCACAGGGATGTTGCAAGGGTCTTAAGTGTGAAAAATGATCATAAGTCACTTTCAGTGCCATTGTTACTTTGACCAGTCAGTAAATGAACTGATGTAAGTTGAGAACTATCTTATGAACTAAGTTCATATTGAACGAGTTTAAAAAATATGAGGTTGAGAGAAAACAGACCATAAACAACCCAGGGCAAATTTATCTTCAAGATAAAATGAACAAAGAATTTTAATGAAACTTAGTGTTCGTTTAAGAGTGTTCTTGTTCTTGTTAATTATATATCAGGGCCGAAAGTCAGCTGGGAGGAAAAGAAGTCAAATCTTTAATTTTTTCCTGCTGCAGAATTTCCTTGTGAGAAAGTTTGTAACTGATGTATTAAAAACCTCTTCCCAGAAGAGATTGATTTGTCTATTTTACTTCAATCTGTGCTACCTGGAAGACTCAATCATTCATCATCTTCTTCTTTCATTGTGTCAGTGTATATCCGTAAGCTTTCTGATGAGGAGCAACCCCTGCGTCTCCGACTACTTGCTGGTCCTAACGAAAAAGCACTCAGTTTTGTTCTGAAGGAAAATGAGACTGGTGAAGTCAATGTGAGTATAGATATTGATGTGTCTAAAGCTTATTGTTGAACCTGCGTGACTAAGTACAATTAATCACCTTGGCATTAGGACAACCTCCATAGGTATTTGGTATCTAGCAGCTTGGCACTGGCCTTGATCTCCTAGTTTTAGTTGCATGGTTTTTAACAATAGTGTATATATCTGCAATGTACAAAGTGTTGTGGTGCAATGTTTTTTGCAAGAAAGCTGCCCTTTTTTTGAAAATTATAGCATACAAAAAATAATAGTGAGTACAGAACAAACAAACTTGACTATTTAACAGATGTAATAACCTTTAGGTGACTTTTGCTAAGAATCATGTATATATGAACATAGTACTGTTGAGGCTTATTTTATTAAAATGAAAGGAATTTTGTGCCACAGACCTGAATATTAGTGTTTTACAAGTATTATAATGAAAATTTTCAAGAAAACCTTTACATTTGCTTGAATTTAACATTTACATAATGCTGCTTGTTTTTGGAAATCTTGAAATCAAAGATTCAAAGTTGGAATCCAGTTAATGATAAGGAAAAAGACCACATCTTGAATTTGAAATGCCATGTTCTAAACTTGAAAAAGTTGTTCTGCTTTTCCAAAAAATCTTAATAGCTTGAAATGGGTTGGAATGCTTCCAGTAAGGTCAGAACAGCTATTTTGAGCTTGGTTAGGCATTTCAGATTTGAAAATGTTTGCATATTCCTAATTTTAGGAACTAGAAAAAGGTCTGTTTCAGAATGTTCCACAAAACCCACAGTACTGTTGTACTTTATAATGAGGAACTAAACTGGCTAGATAACAATTTACTATACTAGAAGTTGTTTTGTTGCTGTTTCTGACTGTTAATATTCATTTATTACATCTATTTAAGAAGGTTAAATTCTGAAGGCCCAATAAAGTAATTTTAAAGCCTATAAAGATCTGCATTGTGTTTGATGACTCAGTGACATAGCCTAGTCACTTCAGCCAGGGTCAATATTAGAATCATATGATGACATTTATTATCTGATGGGTATTGTTATGCTTCCTTTGTGTTAGGCTGATTTCCTGGTGAACTCAGGGATGTAGACGGGGGTGAAATCCAGCAGGTTCTGGAGAACTGGTAGCGGAAACTTTGAGTAGTTCAGAGAACCGGCAAATACCACCTCTGTCTGGCCGCAGAGTGGGGAGGGAATAGGGACTTTGCAGTATCCTTCCCCTGGAATGGGATGAGAATGGATATTTTGCAGTATCTTTGCCTTGTCATGCCCATCAAGCCACGCCACGCCCACAGAACCAGTAGTAAAAAATTTTGAATTTCATCACTGATGTAGACATACAGTTTTCTTGGCAATAGCACAGAAGTGCTTTGCTATTGCTTTCTTCTAGGAAGTCTATTCCAAGTTACTCTCCTCTTTCTATGACCCTCATCTTCCCCTAAGTAATCTCATCTACATGCTAACAAGACCCAATCTTATTTACCGTATTTTTCAGTGTATAAGATGCACTCCCCCCCCCCAAAAAAAAAGTGGGTGGAAATATCTCTGCATCTTATACAGCAAATGTTGCAGAAGCCCCGCCTACCCGCCGGCCCCCACCATTTGGCCTCTGCCTCCCAGCAATTTGCTTCCTAACAGCAAACAGCCTGATTTAGCACAAGCAGCTGATTGGCGGTTGGATCTGCCTCCTGGAATACTGCCTATCAGCTGTTCCAGGCTGCGGGGATCACCACTGTCCATTGCTGGCATCGCTGCCCATTGCCGCTGCCGCCTATCCCTGCCCCCTGGAACAGGCTGAAAATGGGACGCGCAGAGAAAGAAAATGGGGCGCATGGCAATAGGCGACAACGGTGGTGATGGGTGATCCCCGCAGCCTGGAAAAGCTGATAGATGGTATTCCGGGAGGCAGATCCAACCGTAGCTGTTTGTGCTAAATCAGGCTGTGCTGAAGCTGACCAGGCTGTTTGCTGCAAGGAGGCAAATTGCTGGGAGGAAGAGGCAGATTTTTTTTCTTGTTTTTCTCCCCAAAAACTAGGTGCGTCTTATAGTCCGGAGCGTCTTATAGTCTGAAAAATATGGGTAGTTTCCAAATCCAGACAAAGTTGTTCAAGTGCTGCCACTTTCTGACATATTCATAAGTATTTAAATTTACTAAATATTTCTTCTTTCTGCATTAAGAATGAACACCAAACTGGACATTATTTAAAGCCATACTCAAAGCTGTTTTGTAAACTGTAGAACAGGAAATTACCTATTTGCCTTCTACTTTGCTTCGTATCACACCCTTGTACTATTTTTATGTGTTTCTTTTAAACATGAGCCATTGACAAAGGGTATATTTTGTGTTATGCATAAGAGTTATAGTGGCCCCTGCTTTTTCTGTGCCAGAATCTTTTGTTAGCATTAGTCCTTTATTTTAGATTCTAGAAAAATAATGTAAAAGGTGATGAAATATATCTCTGTTAGTGGTCGTACTCGTAAGCTCATCACTATGATACAAACACTTGATAATTACTTCAATTTCCTTGCTTTTTGCAGTGGGATGCCTTTAGCATGCCTGAATTGCAGAATTTTCTGCGTATCCTGCAGCGTGAAGAAGAGGAGCATACTCGGCAGATTTTGCAGAAATATGCCCGTTGTCGCCAAAAAATGCAAGAGGCTCTAGCTGCTCGCACCCCTGGCTGATAAAATGCTATATCCCACACCCAGCACTCCAGTAAAGAACAGATGCCAAAAGCAGTGAAGCCAAGTAGACTGCAAATGAAGTGATCCTTCGACTGTCTGTGGGATGAATGTATCTGGAGGTGGTGGGGAAGGGACAGCAGAGATGTATGGATCTCTTTGTGAGCCTTTGATCAGTGCATATGTGTGCTCCCTTGGAGTGAGTGGATAGTAAATGTTGCATGTATGGCACATTTGGATCAGGTGAGAAAATAAAAAGGTGTTTGCAGAATGTGTCTGAAGATGGGGATTTTAGGGCAATACTATAGCACTATTACTGAAAAAAGTGCCAAAAAGCTAGTGCCACTTTTACAGTAAAAGGCTTGCCGAGTTATGTTTCTCTGGGATTGGAATTGGGCAAGATTTGTGGTTAACTTAAAAACAACTAGAGTAGCTTTGAATCTAGAAGTATTCCAGGAAGAGAGGCATCCATGGCACTTTTCTTTAAAATATAAATATTTTTATTTTTATATAAGGTAATTAAGATTCCTTTTAAGGGACTAGTCTAATTCATTCAACCCTGTCTAAGCTCATCTTTAGTAGGAACTTCACGGTCAGTCTGATTAAGTGAAATCCACTGCTTCTCAGATGAAGTCTTTGCTAAGATTGATCATGCAGAAAAATGGAGACTAAAGTTTGCCTTCTCAGAACTATAGAAAAGCAGTTGACAGAAATATTGATAGTGGGGAAAAATATTCTGCCAATCTCTCTCCTTTATTTTGCTCTCTTAATGGAAAGATTGGAGCTAGCTGCTTAACAAATCTCAGAACTCAGGCTTCTCTTCTGCTATAATCATAGCTTTGAGTACTTATTTTTATATGGGCACATGCATGACTGAGATCTTGATGTATGGCTGTGGAACATCTTAGTTTTGGGCAGAACCTAGCAGGAAATTTCCTAAGTTGCTGCTCAAAACATCTGTGGTATGGGAAGCATTTGTACTTCTACAGTAAGTCTCTTTGGGATTTAGTAGTTGAGTATATTGTCAGTGTGTTGAAAAATATTTTAAAAATAAAACCTAGGCCTCTGCCACGTCTGAGGAATCCTGTTTAAAATTGTTAACTGTCTTGAACATTGAATGGGTTAATTAGGATTGTTCATTGTTTTGAAAATTGAATGGATAAAACATTTGGGGGGATTGATTAGGTTATGAATGATACTGCTTATATACCAATCAATAAATGATTCAGGGATGAGAAATGTTTGGTGTAATATTACTTTCTTGCTCAAAGTTTATGCCTAGAAATGGCATCTGCATGTAGTGTCACATCTATTAGTTCCTACAGTACAAACCATATTCATACTGTGTGTTTTAATCCTGATCCTCTGCCATCCTTGAAACCCAAAATTGATTGATGTGCCTAAAAATTAGCTGGATTGAAGTAATATGTTCAGCCAAAGATTTTATTAGGTACACAAACCAGAATAATTTTATCAATGACTTATTGTGTAGTATTAACCAAGGTTTGTTTCTTTCGGAAAAAGCCATTTAAAAAGCTCGGTTTAGATTCTGGCTGAAGTATTACTGCCTTTTGTGGACTATTGAGAGACAATAAATAAAATTAATACTACATCTTATCTTTTTCCAATTAAGATACAATTTTGCAGCAAAACTACTGTGCTATGTTGTTCTACATTGCTGCATTATGTTTCTTTTATATGGTGGATCTAAATCTTGGTCTTTTATCCAAACCCTGTAACTTTCAAGTGTTTTTAAATAGATTAATACTTGGTATAGTAAATACATGTACAAAACATATAATAGGCTACTTCTACATAGCTAACATAAATGCTTTCCAATGGAAACCCTCTTTGCCATATTTACCATGGAAAAGGATCTGAGATGCTTATGTTGTGGAATTAATCAGCTCAGCTGGAACCCCCATGGCATCATGGATATAGAAATAGCAGTTGTGATCTGAGAACAACATCTTCCAATGTGAAAGAATCCTTAAATCCTCAATCTTAAGGTTATCAATATTAATCATTTGCCACACTTCCCCATTATGAAAGAGTAAAGCTACTTAAGACTTATTTATATACCCACCATCCTATTTTGCCTATATCAAATAAACACAGCCTAAAGTCTATAATTTATTGCATAAAATTTGACTCTTTAATTGTTCTAATATACAAAATTATTTCATGTACCCTCTTGAAGGTTTGGGCAAATGGTGGTATGGCTACTAAATAAACGAATTTAAGCCAATTATAAACAATATGCAGTATTTCATGTGCAGATATTGGTGAAATCACATATAGCATATTTTTTTTTAAAAAAAATATAGCATATTACAGGTATTACTAAAATTACCTTCTGGGCAGCACAGTTTACTGTAGATCAGAGGTCTCCAACCTTGTCAACTTTAAGCCTGGCGGACTTCAACTCCCAGAATTGAAGGGAGCAGCAGGGGTTGGAGACATCTACAGCAGGGGTTGGAGACCCCTGCTGTAGATGTATAACAATAGACTGGGGCAACCCACGTTTAGCTTAAGCCCAAAACAGATTCAATTACGGATCTAACTCTCAAGCAACTCACCTCACTAGGATATAAGGACAACAAAATAAGGAATGCCTATCCCCTCCGGAACTCCTTAGAAGAGTGGAAGTTTACATGAAAATTATCTGGGTACTTATATTATTGACTGCTGATAAACCATATCTACTATAACAGCTTGATTCAAATGGCTGGCATGACCTTCGTGGGATGATCATTCCTTTATCCAAAATATATGAAATAAAATAGCATTCAAGCTAACACAAAAGCACCCTAGCACCCTGATACAATAGATGACTTTGAATTATAAATGGCTTGTGTTGGTTAATAGCATGTGACAGCATTAGAAAATACAGTGTTCTGCCGAGACTGTCCATAGCAATTGTATACTGTGTCTGCTAAGAAACAAATACGGCGGGCCTTTCAAAAGAGGCAATTCGCTTGAGCGGGTAACGGGACATCTTCAAATCCCTCAGCACGATTCCTCCGATACGGCCCGCTCGCAGCCGGTTTGCGGTCAGCGTTATCAGTTCCAGAGCCAACCGGAAGTTGCGATTGGCGTATATGCGCTCGAGCCCTTCGTATAACTCGATGCCCCCCACCTCAAGAGTGGACTTTCGGAATGGGCGGTGCCGGAAGTTGCGCCGTGGGAGGGGCGAATTTCCGGCGCGAGGAAGGATCCGTTGCTGGCCTCCGGGGATCGTCGGGCGCCTCGTCCCTCCTTTCGCGGTCATGCTACTCCTCCTGCTGCTCTGAGCCATGGGCGCCAGCGGCTCCAAGTCTCGAGGCCTCTGGCTCTTTGGCTCGGGGGGGCCAGGCGGCTCCGAGAGGTCAACGGGCGATCAGACGCTGGCAAGAGCTCGGGGACTCTGCTCGGCTACTCCCTTCGTCTTCACCCGCCGCGGGTAAGAGGGAAGCCAATGGTGGTGGTGGGGGGGGGGGGGGGCGGATGAGCTAAGGCGGTCTTGGAAGCTCGGCTTTTTCCCTGCCTGCTTCGAGCATCGGACTTCAAGTAAGGAGGGCGGCGGCCGCTTCCCTCCAGATGCCCTCCTTGCTTCGGTCACTCGCAGGGTGGGGGGGAGGAGATTGAAGCTGCCCGATCTCCCCGTACTTCTCCCTCCTTCATCCGACGACCTCGGGGTGACCCAGAGACCATCATCGGAGCTCTCGTTTCGGACAGGGCCGCTCCTGAGATGCTACTTTGGGAAACCTGGCCAGGGCCTTGAGCCCACCAGTTCTTGGGCCACTCGGTTCTCGGGAATGCACTACCTGACTCTGTGGTTACATCCCCAAACCGCCATAACTTTAACCTTAGACTGTCTACTGTTGACCTCACCCCATTCCTAAGAGGTCTGTAAAGAGCATGCATAAGTGCACCAACGTGCCAACCATCCCTGTCTTAAAGTCCCCTTTTATTCGTAACTAATTTATGATTCATAATCATAAATTATCTATAAGTTATCTTATAGATGTTTGACAAATAAATAAAATAAAATAAAACTCCATGAATGATGGTGATGATGTGGCAAGTCGCTTCCGACTCTTAGCGACTACATCGATTTTGTCTGTGACCATCTGCCCTTAACTTGGCCTTTCATTGGGGCATTCATTGCCACTGTGACTGGATCCATCCACCTGGCTGCTGCTGATCATCCACTTCTTCTCTTCCTTCCCTCTTTCCCAACCTTAGAGATTTTTGCTTACTCAACAGTGAAAGAATAGCATAGAGGTGCTGGCAGAAGATATGATCTGTCTCTCTCAGTTGTTAGAAATGCCTCAGGAGAAATAATAAATCGATCATTTTGCTGTGATAGAAGGCAGAAATGTTCTGGAGCTAGGAAACAAACCACCTTGCTTCCTCGATATTTATTTTCTGCAAAATATATAGTGCACTTCATATGCATGGTAAAAAAAAAAATCCCCCATGAAAGTTCAGTAGAAGAGAAAGAGGTAGGGGCACTTTAATTTAGAATATTGTTGCAGGATAATTACAGCTCCTTGAGAATTTTGATGATCTATTATCAGTTGTACTTATTGAGAGTGAGAAGCCTCAGTTTATAGCTCTCTTGTTCCAGATTGCTTGTGATAATAGCTTTTTACTCTGACATTGATTCACCATCTGAACAGTTTTGCAGCCCATTTTGCAAAATCTTTGAAGAACACATCATTCATAATTCAGTAGTTTTTGTAGTCCAGATTTAGCTCAATTGTCAGGAGCAAAATCAGTTATAACTGTTGGCAGACAGGAAAATTATCCGGATAGCAACACTTCTTAAAGAATATTAGGAAAAATTGGGATCAAATGCCCAAAAGGGTTATGGAGACGATCTGAGGACAATACATCAAATCTAATTGAGAAATATTTAGCACTGAAAAGAAAAAGCTGAAAGTAGGGAGGAGAAATATAGTAGAACTCTTATCTGAATGCGTACTACAAAAAAGTCCAGTGCTTCATCATCCTGAAGATCAGAATAAGGGATTTAAATTATAGTACAGAAAAGCAAGTTCCTGAGCTGAATTTTGCTGATACTAAATGGGCTTAACAGTGAAACTTAATGCAGAGATTCAGTAATTTCTTTTCCTTGGTTGTGTTTCCTGGACAGCCATCTATCAGGGATGCTTTAGGATTTGTACATTGAGTCAGCTGTTGGACTTGTTAGTCCTTCCAACTCTATAATCTGACAATTCATGTTATGTATAGCCAAAAATGGTATGACTGTCTTCCTGTTGATTAAATTAAATTAAATTTGTCAAAATGCACAACTTTGAGATATGTGTAATTATGGCTGAGAGTTCCTAAATGAAATGTCATTGCAGTCTGACTGCAGCATTTTACTTCTCATTTGTACATGCTTGACTGTTCCAGTTTCTTTCTCCAATTCTCATTCATTTTGCTTCCATTAATTATTAAGGCAAAATACAAGTCAGTTTCATTTGTAGTTGCAAGTACGGAAAAAACAAATGTAAACAACTTCAGTTATCTGAACATCGTTTTTCTGCAGAACCCAGGTTTGTTAGTGAAGAGCGTCTGCAATTAAATTTGGCAATATTTTCAACTGTTTAAGTGTACAGTTTGAAGCAGTCAGTTACCAGAAAAAGTAATTTACATGTATGTAGCAAATGATCTAAATCTTTCTCTGAAATACAGGTATCCTCGACTTACAATCACAATACAGTCCAACATTTCTGTTGTTAAGTGAGACATTTGTTAAGTGAATTTTACCCCATTTTACGACCTTGTCACACTTGTTAAGTGAATCGCTGCAGTTGATATGCTAGTAACCTGGTTGTTAAGTGAATCTGGTTTCCCCATTGACTTTGCTTGTCAGAAAATTACAAAAGTTGATCATATGACCTTGGGACACAGCAATGGTCATAAATATGAACCAATTGCCAAGCATCTGAATTTTGATCACATGATTATGAGGATGCTGCAAAGATCATAACTCTGAAAAATGGTCAAGTCACTTTTTCCAGTGCTGTTGTAACTTTACGGTCACTAAATAAACTGTTGTGAGGACTACCTGTATAAGGAGACCATTTGGAATTAATCCCTATTATATTGGATATTTATGGTATACTAATGCATACTTGTGATATCTTGTCACATAAACAGTTTTTCTACTTTTTCTTTTTTTTAAGCAAATACAAAAATGTGTAGTTTAAGTATCTTTGAAGTATTTCACATTTCTGTAAATATATTTGAAGTTTTAAATGATAGATTGAGCCTCAAGAGGAGTCTCCTCTTTCATTTTAGGTGTTGTTAATGAGTGTCATATAAAATGGCAGTTATCTGCATAAGTTTTATTGAACTAGAACATGATGAAAAATCATAGAACATGGCCAGAAGTGATGCACAACTATTGTTGTTTGTTCCAACCTGCAGCAGAATCCATTTGAGACTTCATCTTCTTGATTTGAAATCAATGTGACTATATAAAGTTTGTTTTAAAAGTATGTTTCAGTCCTACTTAGAAAATCAAGATTTTTTAAAAAGAAAAAAAAATAACGATCATACAAATATTTATTTATTATTAAATCTGTTTGCTCCTCATCTCGCTGCGAAGTAATTCTGGGCAGCTTACAACATTAAAAGCAATAAAACTATACAAACACACACACACAAAATACATACATATATACATATACATACATACATACATACATACATACATACATATATATATATAAATATATATAAACACATTAAAATAGTTTTATGACTAAAAGATGGAGATAAAAGGAGCAGGATGAGAGGTAGGTGGGATCTGCTATTGGTCCATCAGCCACTTCCAGCGTGAAACTCCCTAATTGAGACCCCCATCAACTGCCAGAGCCATGTCTCCAGACCCTTAGGAAAAAGTCAGGAGGGTAGGAGCAGACCTCATCCCAGGGGGCACGATGTTCCAAAGGGCAGGACCCACATCAGAGCAGGCTGCTCTGGACTCCACCAGCTGGAACTCCCTGACTGACAGGTGTCCGCAGCATGCCTCTGCCGGCATGGGTGAGCAGATATCAATCCCATTGGGATAAGAGAGTTCCTCAAGTAACCTGGACCCATGCCATGAAGGGCTTTAAAGGTAATAACAAACACCTTGAATTGCACCGAGAAGCAAACTGACAGCAACTTTCAGAGCAGCGGTATAACGTGGGCCACTTTAGTAGAGGACCCTCACCAAACTGCCACATACAGTTGTAGCTTCTGAATGCTCTTCAAGGGTAGCCCCATGTAGAGCACATTGCAGTAGTCTAGACATGAGATGACCAGGGCTTGAATGGTTGAGGACAGGGACTCCTGATCCAGGAAAGGCTGCAACTTGTACACAACCTGAAGTTATACAAAGGCTGTCCTAGCCATGACTCCCACTTCTTTTTCAAGCAGGAGCCATGAGTCCAGGAAGAACCTCCAAGGTGCGAATCAGGTCTGCCTGGGATAGTGCCACCCCATCCAGAAATCAAAAGATGTCAGATCTTGAAGCTCCATGCATGCCATTCGGCCTTGCCGTGGTTCAGCTGAGGCCTGTTGGCAGCAGCAAATGCCATCTCTCTACCTCCTAATGACAGTTAACATGATCTGTACACTGCTTCATCATTTTGCCTTTGGTTGATACTTCCTTTTCAAATTTTCTCATTTCCTTTCAGCTCTATGTATTATGATGAGGATGGTGACCTTGCACATGAGTTTTATGAGGAGACAATAATCACCAAGAATGGGAGGAAGCGTGCCAAGCTCAAAAGAATTCACAAGAACCTGATACCTCAGGTAATGTTTATGATTGTGTTTTGGATTCAAACTACCGTATTTTTCAGAGTATAAAATGCACTAGACTATAAGACGCACCTACCTTTTTTGGTGAGGAAAACAAGAAAAAGAAATCTGCCTCTGCCTCCCAGCAATTTTGCCTTGTTGCAGCAAACAGCAAACAGCCTGCTTTACTTTCATTTTTGTTTTCAGCATAGCTTGATTAGCACAAGAAAAAAAATCTGCTCCAGCAATTTACCTCCTTGCAGCAAGCAGAGGCCTGTGCAAAACAGCTGAGAGTCGGGAGGCCAATCCAATCAACTTGTGCTAATTAGGGTGTGCTGAAGCTGAAACACGCTGTTTCTTCTTGCTGCTTGTTGCAAGGAGGTAACTGCTGGGAGGCAGAGTCCAAAGGGTGGGGGCCAGTGGGTGAGCGGGGCTACATTCAATGTATAAGACGCATCTAAATTTTCACCCGCTTTTAATGGGGGGGAAAGGTGCGTCTTATACTCCGAAAAATACAGTAAGACTCAAAAACACTAAACAAGATGGTTTGATCCAGACTTTTCAATCTGGTCATCTTCACACTTGATAGAAGCTCCCAGATTGTGACCCAGTATGCACCAGATTAGGGAGAACTTGATTAATTTCTGTATGTTGCAAGGCTTGTTTTTTGTATTGCTGATACCATTGGATTTATTGTAAGAAAATAAGAGCCTTTGAGATGGCTTTCTGCCATATGAGAAAAGATATTTGATTCTGCAGCAGAGATTTTGAAACTGCTGCAGTTAGGAGTCTATTTCAGCCTGCTTCCTCATCAGGGATTTTTGCTCTACTTGACACTTAAAATATTTATTCAAAATGAAATATTGTAACTTTCTTATTGTTGATTTATTCCTTTGAAGCAGGGGTGAAATCTAAAATTTCTTACTACCGGTTCTGTGGCTTGGTGGTGGTGGGGTAATGTGACTGGGTGGGCGTGGCCAATTTTTTTTTTTTTTTTACTTTTAAAACCATTTTTTCTACAACCTCTTTGGCTAAGAGGTTGTAAAAAAATGTTTTCAAAAGGCTCTGACGATCCCAGCTGAGTTCCCTGATCGGCAGAAGCTTTTTTAAAACTCAGCTGGGATCGTCAGAGCACTTAAAAGAAAAAAAGGGTTTTTTTTCTTTTAGATGCCTTTGACGAGCCACGCAATCATCAGAGGGTTTTTTTTTAACTTTTAAAAGCATTTTTTCGGCCCTAGTTGTAGAAAAAATGCTTTTAAAAGTAAAAAAAAAAAGCCTCTGATGATTGTGCTGCTCAGCTGGGCATGGTGGGGGGGCGGGGATTTTTGCTACGGTTCTCCGAACCACCCGCCTCTATCACTACCGGGTGATCCGGTCCGAACCGGGAGCATTTCACCCCTGCTTTGAAGGAATAAATGCCTCATTTATGAAGGTAAACCACATAATCTTAAGTGTAAACAGATCTTTAGAATATTCCATATTTGTTTTTTAAACAATCCAAATGAAACCCCAGAGACTAAAAACAGAGAACATAAATCTATACTGAATAGGCAATTATTACAATAGAGTGCCTTTGTCATCCTTGAAAGTACTTTTTTTTTTTTTAGTAACTTGATTTGGTTTTACTTTGACCAAACATTGCTCTTCTTTTTGTAGTGATCTATGGCATATATAAAATATTTATTTTTCTCCCTGGTCTCTAGCTAGCATGCCGAGAGGAATGCGTAGTTAATTGGAAATGCTGTCTCTGAAGACCTAGCCTTTGAAGGCCTGTCAGTGTAGTAATTCTACCACCGAAACTGTGAATGCTTTCCTTTTGATACTCTATACAAACTCAAGATCTTGAAAAACTGTTTTGTTCTTTGAATAACATTTTGATATTTTGGACTTCAGAAACTTACCATTTATAGTTTAAAAATAATATTAAAATAATGATGGCACAACTTTTTTTAAAGATTTTTTTTTTAGTTCTGTCGTTTTTTTTCCCCATAAATAATTCAAGGTGGTGAACATATATAATACTTCTTCCTGCTCCTATTTTCCCCATAACAACCACCACCATCCGTTAAGTAGGTTCAGCTGAGAGAGAGTGACTAGTCTAAACTCACCTAGCCACCTTTTAATTCCTAAGGCAAGTTTAGAACTCAGTCTCCTAGTTTCTAGGCCAGCACCTTAAGCACCTCAGATATTCTTCAATTTACACAGTTGGGGCCTGGTTGGTGAATCATGCCCAGTTTTACAACTGTTTTTGCCATGGTTGTTAAGAGAATCACTGCAGTAGGAAGTGAATCGTGGTTATTGAGGGAATCCAGTTCCCCCACCCCCCTTGTCTTTAGAATAATCACATGATGCTTGAACCATGTCAATACATGTCAGTTGCCAAGTACCCACATTTTGGTCACCTTTAATCTTAGGGGAGCTGCAATAGTTTTAAGTGCAAGGATCAGTTGTAAGTCACTTTTTTCAGTGCTGCTGTAACTTTGAACAATTGCTAAACAAATGGTTATAATGCAAGGACTATCTGCACACCAAACTGGTTCTTTTGTTTTGTACTATGGTTTGTTATATCTCTAGAATAAAACTCGCATAAGAAAATAGTTTTGTTTCCTGTACTGTATCAAGCTTTCTCAAGCCTATTTTCTGAGGCAGCGCTGGAAGATATTATGTTTCCTATGGGAGAATCTTGCAGACAGGTTCTAATGCACTTTTATTTAGCTGTGTTGATTCACATTCATCCAATTATTCACTGGCCTTCCTTTTTTTCAAATGGGTTATTTATTTATTTATTTATTTTTATTTCTATACCGCCCTTCACCCGCAGGACTCAGGGTGGTGCACAACCAAAATAAAACATTCTATACAAAATTTAAAAAACAATTTAAAAACAATTAAATAATTTTGGCCCAAATAATTTAAAACAACCCAAATTAAAACCGAATCAATTAAAACAGAGAGGACGGGATCAAGCCAGCCCAGCTAGATGGAATAAGTGTGTTTTTAGGGCCTGACGAAAAGTCCGGAGGTCTGATATCGTGCGTATCTCAGGGGGTAGGTCGTTCCAGAGGGCGGGTGCCGCCACAGAGAAGGCTCTCCCCCTGGGGGTCGCCAGCCAGCACTGTCTGGCCGACGGCACCCTGAAGAGGCCCTCTCTGTGCGAGCGAACCGGCTGGTGGGAGGCTATTGGCGGCAGAAGGCGGTCTCGCAAATACCCCGCCCCTAAGCCATGGAGCGCTTTAAAGGTGATCACCAACACCTTGAAGCGCACCCGGAAGACCACAGAAAGCCAGTGCAGCTCGCACAGGAGAGGTGACACATGGGAGCGCCCCATCGCTCCCATAATCCCCCGCGTGGCCTCATTCTGGACCAACTGCAGCCTCCGGGTGCACCCCAAGGGGAGCCCCATGTAGAGAGCATTGCAGTAGTCCAGGCGGGAAGTGACGAGTGCTTTAGTGACCGTGTGTAGGGAGTCCCGATCCAGAAAGGGACGCAACTGGCGTATCAGGCGAACCTCATAGAAAGCCCCCCTGGCCACGGCCGTCATATGCTCTTCTAAAGACAGCCGTGCATCCAGGAGGACGCCTAAGTTGCGAGCCCTCTCCGTGGGGGCCAATGATTCGCCCCCAATAGCCAGCGATGGCACCAGCTGGCTATATCGGGACGCTGGAAGCCACCGCCACTCAGTCTTGGAAGGGTTGAGTCGGAGCCTGTTTCTCCCCATCCAGGCCTGCACGGCCTCCAGGCACTGGGACATCACTTCAAGGGCATCGTTGGGGTGGCCTGGGGTGGAGATGTACAGCTGAGTGTCGTCAGCGTACTGATGGAACTCCACCCCAAAGCCACGGATGATCTCGCCCAGCGGCTTCACATAAATGTTGAACAGAAGGGGCGAGAGGACCGACCCTTGTGGCACCCCACAAGCAAGGTGCCTCACTGCCCCCCTGTCAACACAGATTGCGACCGGTCAGAGAGGTAGGAGGAGAACCACTGCAAAATGGTGCCCCCCACCCCCAGCCCCTTCAACCGGTGCAACATGATACCATGGTCGATGGTATCAAAAGCCGTGAGAGATCTAACAGGACCAGGATAGAGGAGCAACCTCTATCCCGAGCCCTCCAGAGATCATCCACCAACGCGACCAATGCCGTTTCCGTGCTGTGCCCAGGCCGGAAGCCGGACTGGAGCGGGTCCAGATAGACAGCTTCATCCAGGTACTGGGGAAACTGCCGCGCCACCACACTCTCAACAACCTTCACAACGAAGCGAAGGTTGGAGACTGGACGATATTTAGCCAAAACAGCCGGATCCAGAGAGGGCTTCTTGAGGAGGGGCCTCACCACCGCTTCTTTCAAAGCGGCCGGCAAGACACCCTCACCCAGAGAGGCGTTAACAATCCTCTGGAGCCAGCCTCATGTAACCTCCCGGGAAGCCAGCACCAACCAGGAGGGACACGGGTCCAATAAACATGTGGTCGCGTTCAGCCGTCCCAGGATCCTGTCCACGTCCTCGGGAGCCACAGGATCAAACTCCTCCCAGATAACATTCTCAAGACCTGCCTCAGTCATTCCATCTGGACTTACCCAGTCAGAGGCCAGGCCTTCCCGAATCTGAGCGATCTTGTCATGCAGATACTACACAAAGTCCTCAGTTCAGCCCTGCAAGGGATCATCCCGCGCTTCCAGATGGAGGAGGGAGCGGGTCACCCTAAACAGGGCGGCTGGGCGATTATCTGATGACGCGATAAGAGCGGCAAAATAGCTAGATTTTGCCGTTTTTAGTGCCACTAGGTAGGTCTTAATATGAGACCTCACCAGTGTTCGGTTTCGGAGCGGCTGGTCCTCCAACTACTCTCCAGGCGTCTTTTCCGGCGCTTCATCTCCCTCAGCTCCTCGGAGAACCAAGGAGCTAGGTGAGTTCGGTGCCGGGTCAGAGGCCGCAAAGGCACGACACAGTCCAAAGCCCTGGCGGCTGCACTGTCCCAGGCGGCCACTAGGTCTTCAGCCGAGTCATGAGCCAGAGTCTCAGGAAATGGCCCAAGCTCCATCTGGAACCTGTCAGGATCCATCAGGCGCGTGGGGCGGAACCACCTAGTTGGTCCCGCCTCCCTGCAGCGGGGTGCAGCCGTTAGAAAGTCTAGTCAAAGGAGCGAGTGGTCAGACCATGACAAGGGTTCGATGACTATATCCCCTGTATTAAGGCCACTCGACCACTGACCAGAGACAAAAACTAAATCCAGAGTGTGTCCACCTGTGTGAGTAGGATCATGAATTAACTGAGTAAGGTCCATGGCCGTCATGGAAGCCATGAACTCTCGAGCCACCTCAGACGTTTCGCCGACGGATGACAGGTTGAAATCCCCCATGACTAGAAGTCTGGGGGTACCAACCACCACCTCAGCTATGACATTGAGCAGCTCGAGCAGAGCCGTTGCCACGCAGCAGGGATCCAGGTACATGATCAACAAGCCCATCTGTACTCCACGGCCCCACTTCACAAAAAGGGACTCACATCTGGCTATCTGTGGCACAGTGGTCTCCCTCGGATCAAGACCTTCCTTTATAATAACCGCCACCCCCCCCACCCCCGCCCATGCCCTGAGCTCTCGGCTGATGGAATGCACGGAAGCCTGGTGGGCACATATCTACGAGGGGCACTCCCCCCTCCTGGCCCAACCAGGTCTCCATGATACCTGCCAGGTCTGCTCCCCCCTCCTGAATAAGATCGCAGATGAGGGGGGCTTTATTTACCACGGACCTGGCATTACATAACAACAGCCGAAGGCTCGGACCCTGAGAGTCTGAACAGCCTGGGGTGCGAGAAGGGCTTTGGGGACCGGGGCGCGCCACCACTCGAAGATAGCGAGTGCGTACCCCCACCACATGATACGGCCCCCTGCTCCCGCCATATCTGCCCCTCCCACTGAGCACATTGATAGAAAGGCCCTTGACAGAACGGACTCTAATGTCCCCCTTACCCCTGGAATCCGCACCCTCCGTGGCCCCACTATCAGCTGGACCAGATCCCTCCCCCCGTGGGTTAACCCCCAAACCCACACAACCCTCTCTCCCCTTAAAATCCCTTAAAAACCTATCAAAAAGTTTCCCTAAAAAACCCCTCAATCCCCTTTTTGCGACATGCCACCTCTCGGGGTGCCAACGCCCGTCATAAAGGTAGGCCCTTGATAAAGTGGAGGGCCACACCTGCAAGAGGGGGGAGTCTCGCAGAATAAGAAGTTCTGTTAGCAAATACATCTAATCAATTAATCAATCAATCAATCAGGGGGAAAATCCATGGCCTGGGGGTTGATCAAGATAGTCCAAATCTGGAAAGGGACATTCAATCAATTCCAAGTTAATAAACTCCACTGCCCTCTCACAGCAGTGGATGGAGTCTTAAGCCACTTCAGGCCAGATGTTAACACCAGCCATCCTCTCACGAAAGCTGGGAAGGGCCAGAACCGCAGTCATTGTCCGGCTCCATGCGAAACTTGAAATCCAGAATATCTCCCTCTACAATTGGGGGGCATTGATGACGGCCACCAATCTACAGGTCTGCGGGCCAAGAGAAGACTCCGATGGCTCTGGCGGCTGCACCTTAGGCAAATCAGAAGGCGAATCAGGAGGCTATAGATGTCCATGGGAGGCAGATATATGTCATATTGTTCGGAGGCACCTCCAGATAATAAGTGGCCTCACAGAGGCTAACAGACCACATGGGGCATAAAACCTGGCCCCAGATCTTTTGCGGCCATTAAGAACAGCAATGTTTCTAGCTCACCCCCATCCGCATTGTTTTCTTTAAAAAGCTGGACGTCTTTCTTGGGTAGAAAATAGCTGAATTACAGAATGATGTGGATAACAATGATTAGAACCTCTGAAGTAGTTAAAAATGATAAACACAGCTGTAGAGAATCGGGGGCTAAGCAAACTTTAGCTTGATAAAAGACATTAATCCTCTTTGTTAATATTTTTTTTAGCCCTACTCTTTTCCTTTTATGTGGTTGCCAGGAGTAAAAAATGACTTGATGGCACATAATCCCTCTCTTCCCTAATCCACAATATTTGTTGTTTGCTCTGCAACCTGATTCATTAGTCAAATAGCTCAGGGGTGAACTTCACTAGTGCAAGTCACATTAGAAAGAATTGTGCTTGTCTGATCACAACTGTTTGGTCCCTCTAGTGATAGAAGTAAGCTGTTCGATGAAAATTTCAAGGGTCTTACTACTTTCTGGTCCTATTCCTCAGTCTCTTTCTGCAGATAAATGACCACTTTTAAGTCATCTTTAGTCCAACGGTATGGCATGTCTTAGCCTACTTGCTTTTCTAATGTTTTCAGATTTTTGGTTATGAGCAAGACCCTTTTTTTTAGCACCAATCTGTCTTAGGTGGGGAGATCATCGCAACCCTCTTCTTGAAAGTTAATTTTGGTGACATTTCACTCACGCTGTATTCCTTGTTGTTCCAGGGCATGGTGAAACTGGAGCACCCTCGGATTCATGTGGACTTCCCTGTAATCATCTGTGAGGTCTGAGGCAAGACAAAGTTACTGTGTGCTGTCAGTACATCTTATTCGGCCAGTTTTACTGCACCTCATGTAAACCATGCTAGGCAGCCACATGTCCCTGCAGAGGATGAATTGGGGGCACGAACAGACAGCGGGCTTTGATGCTTCTCTGCTTGGAGGCAGTGACAGCACCTGCGGCACTGGGCACACTTCTGACTATCAGGCATAATATTGTCTAAGGATGTATATTAGTGGGACCTGTGTCAGGTGGGAAGTCAGACCTTGATTAGGAGCCTACTCAAAATTTCCTTCAACGAGTCAACTAGAATGTTTCTAACAGCTGCTCATTGATGCTTAGGGGGCAGCAGATGTCAAATGTCTTGACACTAGAGGGCCAACTTGCACTTTTTTGGGAACAGATATTCCGCGTGATTACCCCAGTCAGCTTTTACAAAAGTTGATAACTGACATTTCAGCCTATTCCAAGATGAGTAAAGGTGAGCGGGAAACTTCTTACGCTTCTTTGTCCACTCACTCACCCTCTTACCTTATAAGCATAGGCCGAAAGACTTAATACTCGACTATATCTTTGTGGAGGCAGGGAGAGTAATGTTGCACTTAATAAACTGTTCAAAACAGAATCATTTTTGAAGTGGTCGTAGGAAACAGACAGACAAGTAGGTTGTCCTCTCTTTGTTATATTTCCCTTGGGAGTTGCACTATTTCCTTTGCAGGTTTCATCTTTTTGAACTTTGCAAGATAGAAGGTGTGAAGTAGCATCCGGATATGAAGCTTTTCTGTTAAAGCGCACCAAATAGATTACATCTTAGGAAGCATTTGTCTTTCAAGAGGGCATCCTTCCCTCACCTAGAACCCTCCAATAAATGCTAGAGCACAGTGACTGTAGGGCAGGGATTTTGCTAACTGGAGCTGATGAGATTCATAATCCAGCATCTTCTCTGGAGAGCCCCATGTCAGGAGAACAGACTTCTCTCTTCATTCTTGTGGTAGAATAACTTGTTCCCGTATTGGTTTCCCATGTTGCACATGGAGAGCCTCCACCTATGGTCCTCCATGTATTGCTGAATTGCAGATTCAAGCATCCTCCGCCATCGGCCATGTTGTCTGGGATTGCTGGAGAGCCAAAGGTTTCCATCTCTTTCTTAGTTTATATTGTCTCTACTAAGACCATAGTACTTTGGTCAAAATGTTTGCCACCTAATTTGGCTTGTGCATTTTCCCCTTCATCTCCCTCTGCTGGCAAATAATAACAAAATCCTGTGATCTTCCTTGGGCAGACTCCTTGGATTGGACCAAGTAGTGTCTGATGGGGGAGAATGCAAGCACACTTGGAAGGAGAGTTACATCTTTTCTATTTTGAAGGGCCTTACCCTTCTCCCCGATGTATGAATGTGGAATGTTTTGCTATGGTACTGATAGCTGAGCAAGTACTGAAGCAGTATGCCTACCTCTTCATCCCAGGCTTCTTGCTTTCACGATGTAGAGCTATCTGCTGCTGAGAGGTGATCAGGCAAACCCCATTAAAGCCACTCTTACAAAGAGGCTTTCATATGCAATGTACAGCCAAACGATCCTTGCCTGCCTGCCTGCCTTTTTACCCACCCATCGGACTTGGTATTAAGCTTTAAAACTGGAGTATGGGTGGGTTCATTGCACATCATATTTCTTTCCCAGAGTGTGTCATTGCCTTTCTGAGCACTTCAGGCATTGCTACCTCAATGTTCAGTATAATTAGCTTGTACACAGTTGCATCGCAATATTAATTAATGTGCATCCTTTCATCTCCGCTCATGCAAAGAAATCATTTTTAAGCATTAAAAGCCTAAGTAGAAGGGCCACAGACTGCATACAGCAATGCTGACAGAGGTCTGCCTATTCACTTTCTTATCTTAGCTCCTCTTAGCTATAAGTCTGTGTTACATATTAGGATTGATACTTGGAGCATAGTTCCCATTTGTTTCCTCAGTTGCCACTGCTTTGCATAATCAGGTTATGATTATTTACCAGTTGTATGATCCTGTCAATAGAAGGTGTACAAATAGCCAACACCCCCTTATGTAGTGAAATCTGAATTTTGATTCACTTTTAAAGTGAGTAAAGTGATAATCAGAATCTGACATTTCTGATCTTTATTAGGGAAGGAAATGTCATTGCAGTGAAACAAGAGCATCCTGCGGATCGAGATGAGTTTGCAAACTTGCTGGACCAACAAATGCTCCCATCTCAGCACGATGGTCCATAATGAATCATAGGTTGTCATCAAGGAGCTTAACTATGCTACTTCTTGAGTAATTGAGCGGAAGGCTGCTTATTAAGAAGCTTACCTCAAAAGTAGGTCGGAAGAAGCAGTTTGCTTAGTGTTGGGTCACATTTTATCTTCAAAATGGAATACTCTACTCCCCAACCTAGAGATTTTATTCATGGGAGACAATGGAAGGCATGTTGGTTACAGTCTTTCTCATATCTACATTTCTAAAATACCTGGTTTATGTTCTTCCAGTGGTTATTTTTTGAGCAAGCAAATGCCCTGTGATCAGAAAAGTACTGTGCTATGTTGGGTTTCATTTTCCTTGTGACTTGCACAGCAAGTTTCTCCCACTGTTGTTTTGACTGGCATCTAAATGGAGCCTCTGTGCAAAGGAGGTCTCATTTCTGCCGAGCTTGACATCTCCTAAGCTGCAGTAGATTCCCAGGAGAATATCGGCAGCTGACATCTCTTCAACTCTCCAAGGCCATCCCCTTGCCTGTCCACTGTGTCTCCAGCTGTGCTCTCCAGCTGTGCTCTGCTGGGATTCTGCCATCCCTCTCATCTTGCTTTCTATAGCACCTCGGCTCCTTGTGCAAATGGCAGCTGTGATGAGGGAGAGGGCTTGTGGAGACTACTTTATATAGGATGCTGATACTGTGAAAGCAGATGATGGTATATAGACAAAAATATTGATATATATCACTATCTTTGGAATAAGCAAAAAGCTCTATTTCATTTTAATGGTCCTTCTGTGCGTGTGGTTGTGTAGAACTGAACCCACTGGCACTGCCCTTTCTGTTCTTGTAGCACACAGAAAGGAATCGTGGAGGCAAACATGTACGATATCTATTTCCTCTGCCTTGAAGTGCATTTGTTGAATTTTGTTAAATTTCAATAAAATTGTTTGTATATCCCAGAATATGACTATACTTGTGGTTCTGTTTATTGTTCAGAAATCCAGTTACTTCTGACTCTATGACCCGCGAGGCATCATTTAATTAAGACTGTCAGTAACTGCTTCTTTGAGTCTGGTAAGCTCCAGCTTGCATTAGCGGCATTAGTATATTAGTCTTCCCTGTCTTCCATTAGCCATGGTAATGGCCTTTTTCATTACTGGTTGGCCATTTGAGATCTAAGTAAAAGTTAACGGTGGTTTCCTTGGACATCTCTACCAGTAATGCCACCACTGCCACTTTTAATGATCTTGCTAATCTTGGCACACACTGAGCATTCGGCTCACAACAGTAAAAAACATCTAATGAAAAAGTTAAAAAGAAATTAAATCCAAATCTCATAATCTCATAATTTAACAGTTAAAAGTGCAATTAAGACTAACAAGTTAAAAATTAAAACTAATTTTAATTTTAATTATTCTCTTTGAGTTGTTGGGTTAGTTTAAAACAAAAGTTCTAGAGTCATTGAACTAATATTCTAATGGTGACAGTAAAGGAGCAGAAAGGAAAAATTCAAGTTCAAGTCTGTGTTGTGGGATGGTCTTTGTGTGTGTGTGTGTGTCTGTGTGTGTCTTTGAGTAAGTGTTAATTCCCAGGGACTGCCTGAATGCGTCTCTGCAGTTTTCTTGACAAGATTTCAAAAGTGGTTTGCCATTGCCGCCTCCTGAGGCATGAGAGTAAATGGCCCAAAGTTACCTAGCTGGCTTTGTACCTAAGGTAGGGCTAGAATTTATAGTTGTACGGTTTCTAGCCCAGTGTCAGAACCACTACACCTTAATGGCTCTCTATTGTGTTTAGAAATTGATTTTAAAAATTCCTTGATAAGGTTTAAACCTCTGTGCTGTGGCTTCCTGTGTAAATCAGAGGAAGCCAAATGTCCTATTGCAATAAAAAGTGACCTATAAACTTATAGGAGACCGGTTACCCATAATACTGTAGGAGTCATCAGCAGGCCACCAACCAAATTGAAGTCTTTCAATGCTCCACTCTATTCAACAGTTGAATAGAGAGATAGGGCCATATGTGACATGGGTTAAATGTTTCAACCCATGAGGTGGTTACAAATTGAGGAAAAATGTGGTACAAACCACTATCAATTGATAATCCCCTATAACAGGGTTGTCAAACTCACGTCACGGCGGAGTCGCATGACGTATCGGGACTTTTAATTCCCTTCGCTAAACCAGGCATAGGCATGGCCAGAGCGTGATGCATCCGGCCCAGGAGTTTGACAGCCCTGTCCTATAGAGTATGGGAATATTCTGCAGACACAGGAACTGGGCCCTATGAGTTGCTTCATCATGTGTGGTAAAGGCACTTTTCTTGTTGCATAAATAGAATTAAATAATTGTGTTTGTCTTTATTGGCCAGGAACTTCCTTTAAACGGCAGTAACTTATGCACAAGTTTACCTTACAAGGTGGCAGGGTGGATTTGATTTAAATCGAGTTGATTTAAATCACAATTTAAATCATGATTTAAATCACTAGTAAAAAGGCTTGATTTAAATCAACTCGATTTAAATCATAATTTTTAAAGAGCAACTCATCTCTGCTACTCCTTTGACCCACTGATAGTACCAGTGTAGCAGAATATACAGCCTCATGCTACATAACTAAGCTCCATTTCATGCTGAATAAACTAAATTATTTATGTATCTTAAATAGAAAACTATCTTACGATAGATTTTTACCCCAAAATTTTTTATTAAAATAAATTGGATAAAAATAAAAAAAAATCCGATTTAAATAAAAAAATCCGATTT
The DNA here is from genome assembly GCA_022577455.1 of Arizona elegans. Taxonomy (NCBI): domain Eukaryota; kingdom Metazoa; phylum Chordata; class Lepidosauria; order Squamata; family Colubridae; genus Arizona; species Arizona elegans. Next base: position 100,881,973 of record JAKOOJ010000003.1, on the reverse strand, counting down.
AAATAAAAAAAATCTGATTTTTTTATTTTTTTAAAAAAAACCATTGATTTTTATCCACCCTGAAAGGTGGCATCATTCTGTTTCACAATATATTTACATTTGTAGACCCATTAAGGAAAATTATGTAAATCATCCAGATCTGAGGGGGGAAGTGCAGTCTCCGTGGTGCTAAAAGATGGGATCCTTTCTGTGTCCACCAGATGGCAGAGTTTAACTTCTTTTGAACAGGCCCTTCCTCCATATTTCACAGAGGATCATTTAGTTTTTCAGATTCATTTCAGGGTTACGAGAAGGAGTGCGGTTTGGCTCATCTAGCCTAGACAATGAGTGATTTGTTCCAACTTTGCCCTGTGATATTTCACCCTCTGCTGAAGGGTTTATTTGGAATTGCAAAAAAAGTGACTCAAAGCCATCTGCTTCTGGCTGCTGCCTAGAGAATCTCACTGTGGACATAGTTCTTGGAAGTGAGAGTTGTGATCAAAACAAAGTTGTGAACAGGACAGCACTTTTATCAAATAAACAGGCCTTTTGAGGTATTTCCTTATGGAAATTGCAAGCTCTCATGATGTCAAATGTCAGGTGGATTCCCCTTACGGGATGGAGGCCCCATATTCAGTTAGCTTCCACTTACACAGAAAAAGGCTCTTTGGCTTAATAAAAGCTGCTGTTGAATCCAATACGTTACAGCAACGATACAGGAACAATACATGCTCCTTATGTCCAACAGAACATAACAGTGTGAACTGTTGAGTCAAAGCTGATACATTGACCATTTATCAAGTAGAAGACAATATAAGCATTTATGCCAATTCCAGTTTACATGGACATCCTTCAACATTTTGTTGTTGTTCTTAGTGTTTGTTCCACTGAGTTGCAGGGTCTGCTTGTTTTGCACCAAACTTACCTATTCACATAGCAAAATTATTAAAGCAAGGTGTGACCAGGGATTTTCTTTTACAGCCAGCCTGAGGCTGATTAGCGCTGAGAGGAATGACTGGCTCAAGGTCACCCAGCTGTGTTAAGTGCATAGGAAAAGACTAGAACTGGGGTTCCCCATTCCTAGTCCCACACTTAATCACCACTTCATACTGACCTTCTGTACTACCTTCAATACATTACAACTAAATTGGACTTCCGGTTTGACATTGCAGCGAGATCGGATGCAAGTAGCGGGGCTCCGCAAACCCTCATCGAATCCTCCTCGTTGAAGGGCCCCCCCCAAGGGGCTAAAGTCACCCTGTAAGGGTGACAAAGAAAGGAAGGGCGCCCTGCAGGTCTCCAGCTGGACCCAGGGATTCCCTCCCATCCAACGATGAAATGGAGAGGCAGCCATTATGGCTGAGGTGAAGCTTGGGCAGCTGAAGGAATAAAGAATGTGCTGGAGTGGTGTAGATGAACAGTGATTGGAACTGGGTGCGGTGATTCCCTTTTTACCTAGAAACTAACCCTGGAAAAGACTCTTTGAAATGCTTGTTTAAGTGGCGAATAATTACAGAGAGAATAATTACAGACCTGAAAGAAAAGGAATTAAAGGGAGAGCGCAAAATCTTTAAAATATAGAAAGATTGGTGTTTCAAACTTTATTGGCAATATTTTGGTAAGGTATTTTAAAATATTTGTCTGAATATTGACTATTTGCAAAAACTGAAATAAATATTTGCTAGATTTTGTGCAATGTTGAAATTTAAGATTAAGGCGCCATCTATTGGTTTTTAATGGAATATATACTAAACTACAATCTTGGAAAGTACTGATAAGGCAAAAGAAAAAAAAGTGGAAATAACATCTGGAGGACTGGCTGTGCTATCTACTGTTCTATATCTGTCTACTTCATGGTTATTGGAGGTTTAACTGTGAGATTATGGAAGACATCTAAAGAAAGCTACTTTTAAAAGCCAGGATCTATAACTGAACTTACAGAGTGGATTTAAAGAGATATTTGGAAATCTTCCTGGATTACCTAAATGGAAATTGACTAACTATGGGACACAAAGAACTATAACTATTGCATTCCCCCAAGGAGCAATGCTAGGATTGAGCAAATGGTTTCTAAACTGGCTTTCTGAGGTCATAGACAATTGAGACTTTGGGGTGGTGACAGATTACTGACAGGCTATTGAGCAATATTTGGACCTATCAAAATAAGACATGATGTTGCACCAGGGGGAGATGAGTGGATTTCAAAAAGAAATGGTGTTGATGCTTCAAAGTACTGATGATATGTTGATAACCACAGGGAGATAAAAGACTTAATGCATGACATTGTGGGGAAATCAGAAAATGTTCAACAAGGGACAGTGTATAAAGATCACAGGAAATAGAGGAGATAATAGAAAGACTAGAGGAAAAGACAGAACAGATAAATCAATGAATAAAGCGAGAAGAAGGAGAAGACAATAAAGACTTATAAATCAAATAAGGGACAATATATATTAAGAGATTAAAAATGGGATTGGATAAAAAGAAAGATAGTTTTGAAGAGAAGATAGGGGCTTGGGCAGAACCTCCAGAGGTACAGCAGCAAGAGATAGTAGAGATGGAAGAAATATTTGGGCTAACTAGTAAAGATGTAGACAGAGACAAAGACCCAAGGGAGGAGTTTGGGAGGCAAGTCAAAAAATGAATAAGAATTGAAATACTAAAGCGGGCAAGAGATGATGGTTAGAAAGGGAATGCTGTTTAATATAAGATTGGCTTTATTGAGAGCTAGAATAGAGGTAGAAACAAGATCAAGGGGGAATATTATTATACATATTTTTATATAATATACTAAAAGTAATAGTTAGATGTAAAGATTAGATGTTGAAAGATGGTAGCACTTTGTACATTTAAATACTATTGTGATTGTTATTAGAATGGCGCACAAAAACACTGAATAACTAAACAATGAAGGAACGCACTCTAATATAAATAATACCACAATTACATAAGTATGATTAATATAACAAATATTATTAACATTACTCTTATTATTTGTATTTAAATGAATGATACCCAGATCCCTCACTGTTCATATAATGATATTGATGTATATCCAAAAATAAAAAATATATAAAAAATACAACTAAATTGAACAGGGTCTCTTTAGTTGACCTGCAGTGTTTATATAACAGATTTATTAAAAAATCATTTTAAGTGGTTATTGTTTAAATATTAACTATTTAAGGTATTTATAAACTAGTTGTAATGAGGTAATTGACAGTCATGAAAACTCTTCTACATGCTTGGTTGTTTAAGCAGTGGCTATATGGCCACCATCATAAATGCTGTCATGGGGTTTTCTGTGGTGGCAATGTCCAGATGATCTTGAGAGACTGCTTTAATTCTGTGGCCAGTTTCACACGTTGCATTATTATGGCTTATTTGATTTGGACTTACCTGTAGATGTTTTATAAGTGTAACCACTTGAAGTTCATTCAATTAACCAGGGTTAAACAAATTATGTCTTAACAAATCTTCGCTCAAAACAGGGCTTGCAAGGCAACCAGTGGTGGGGTTGTGACAGAATACTTTTTTGGCAAAGCCTTCAGCTGCAAGATACCAATTTGATGCAAAAGTCTCTAGAACAACCTCGGCAATTTTAAGATGTATAAATTTAAACTCCCAGAATTCCCCAGCCATTGTGGAATTGAAGTTGAACATCTTAAATTTGGTAAGGTTGAGAAACAGTGCTATAAAGTGTTAAGCAAGAGAACAGTTGCAGAACATTATTTGAGTATACTATTAACACACTGCATTTGCCTTTCAAAAGAGGAACAATAAGGGCTGGAGGAATACTATGCAAAGCTCTGACCATCTGACAACTCACCCTGCAGAGGGGATAGAATCATGGAGGAAGGGAATGGAGGAGGAATATGAGGCTACAGCAAGAGAGAGAATTGAAAATGTCTGGAAAGAGGCTCACATGCACCAAGCACAAGGCTGGAAGAGAGAGAGAGACCTCAGTACAACTGTATGGAGACCACCAAAAGCAACTTAAAATGTATTGTAAGCTTCTACATTTTAAGAGCATCTGAAGGGAAGCTGAATCAAAGGAAAGCACATTATTCTGTTTTGTGACTATAACACCAAGGCAAAGAATTCCCTCTTTTATATTTCTCTTCTGTTTTTGGTGTGTGCAAAATGATTGCACACTGAAAAGAACCAGGGCAAGGAGGAGTCACAAATCCTTCTGATTTCTCTATCCAATTCCCATTTAAAAATCACATTGATCAATTGGTTATTCCAACAAGGCAGCTAGGCAAAAAAAGTCAAAAGCGAATGACATCATCAAGCTTTAAAAACATTTAAAATGTGTAGTTTTATATCTGTCAGATATGTTATTTTGTATTTTGCAGAATTTTAGAGTCTCGGCTCTTTTTAAAAATGTTTTATGTTTTTATTCAGGACAGTAGACTTCTAGGCTGGGAGTCTTCAAAGCATATGTACTTTACAAACCCCACAAGAATTTTACTGATGACTAAAATAGGCAAGTGCCCTGCATAATTGATAAGAGTGTCAGTTTTTAGCATCCACATCTTCTGGATGACCCCACCCTGGTCTCCCAATGTTGTAACCATCTAGCTTGCTGCTAGTTGTTCTCTCCTCTTTTCTTCAATCTTTGCCAGCATTATGGATTTCTCAAGGGAGCTGGCTATTTGAGTCCAGAGTATAATCTGAGCCTGGAAATTTGTGCCTCAAATGAGAACTTTGAATTGATTAGTTTTATGATTCATTTGTTTGTTTTCTTGGCATTTCATTATATTCTCAAGAATCTTTTGCAATATCAAAGTTCAGAAGTGTCCATATTCTTTCTAACTTGTTTTTTTCAGAGTTCACTTCCATAAAGTATGACAAGGAAAACCATTTCCTGCAGAATTATTGATATTTGTAGATAGAGATATTGTATTTTCCAAGATCTTCATAGCTACTGTACCAAGTGCTAATCGGTGATGTATTTCTGGACTGTTGGTGCTATTATTGTTGATAATCAATCTTAAAAGATAGAAGTTATCCTCAATATCTTCATTTTCAGTTTTAAAGCTGGCTGCTTTGTCATTCATTTTCACTTCTTTACATTAAATCTTAATTCTACTTTCACAATATGTTCATTCACTTGCATAATTAGAACTTACAGATCATTTGCAGCTACCAGAGTAGTATCATCAGCATAACACAAATTATTTAGGTTTCTTTCTCCAATTTAAGACTACATTCATGTTCTTCTAATGTAGCCTCCCTCCATACAGATTCAGCATATAGACTGAAAAAATGAGAGAGTATACAGCCAACAGATTCTTCATATCTCTCTATTGTCCAATAGAGGTATCTGGTTGTTTTAGGCTGGGCAGTTGGGATGATCTTCATGCCTTGGGTGACTCTGTTGGGAATATACAGTCTTGGTGTTTGCTTATCACTTCCAGGAATACCCCCCTTTACACCACAATGAGGCAACATAGCAAAGCTTAAGGGATGGGGGGGAAATGCCCTATAGCTCACCTATTATTTGGCATCACAAGTGTCTTGATGTCACAATTTTGTGGAAGTGACAATCGTTTATCACAGAACTTTTTCTGCAGAGTGTGTAAAATGCAACAAAGTTGAAATGTCATTGAGAAACAAGTCACAAATGAGTTATCCAAGAAGACCTGATGGTTTTTTTTAAAAAAAAAATAGAATATGTGATGTATTAAGCCATAAAAAAGCAAGGCCAGGTAAATAAAGCCACATTCCACTAAAAGCTGACTTCACTGCTTAACAAATCCCATACATAGTTACACAATTCAAAACTACTCCCCTACTTTTGCTCTTTCATCAGGGATCAATATGGCCACTGCTGTGCCTGGGGAATCAAGTTCCAACTAATCTTTAAATATCCCATTCTCCATAGGCATTCTGTCCCATATACAGTAGGGAACTTCACTGACATAGTAACTACATTAAGTACTAAGGATGCTCTTATAATAATATATGTAAGTTTCATTGATGAAGTGACTTTAAAATAAGATTCACTGTTCTGTAAAGAAATCCTACCAGTAAGCAAAGATGGCAATCTTTTCAGTACTTCTACATAATTATCTGAGTACAAGTTTTCTCTCTGTGTGTATACATACCAGCAGAATACACCTGATCTGAATTGCACCTTGTCAGACATATAGAATAGTGTAAAGAGGAGCTCCAGACAAACAATGCTCTATAACTGGTTTCTCCATCATATTCCAGAGGGCTTCAAGAGAACCAACTCATCAGTGTATTTGACATATTGGTTACCATCAAGCTTCATAATCCATCAATTGGTTTGCTGTTTAAGCAAATGCAGGCTCTTCCATGGATTTTGAATGTAGCTTATGAATGTGCAAATGTGACAGATAAAAACAACACAAAAATATAACAAATGCTGCTTGAAAGCGACAGGCACTCCCTAATATTGTCTACCTCTTCTTCAAAAGCACTGTTTCCTAAATCTAACAGGACAGGGGACCACCCTAACCTCAGGGCCAAGTTCTTCCAGAATGAAGTGTCTGCAAATGATAATGCCTTTCTTTGAGGCTCTGCTCTGTAACCTCCTGGTTAGGGTAGAGCCTACATAGAGCAGATGGTTGGGAATATAACAAGGACCTAAGCCACCAAATAAACACCTTACATAAAAAGCCCAGAATCCTACAGTGTCCACTGTCCAGTGCATTTCTTATAATATAGCTTTTCATCTACTGAACCAACCTTCAGGCAGGAGGTTGTCTTCTGCCAGCTGTAATGTCTAGGCCATCTTATGGGCAGCCCCATGTCAAGTAAATTACAGTAGTCAAACCAGAAGATGACTTATGCCTTTGTCAGAACTTTCTGGCTTAGGAAAGGCCACAACCATTGGGGCAGCCAAAGCTGGTTGAAGGCTTTCCTAGACAAGATATGTACCTGCTGTTGTGATAGAAGCTGTGAATCCAGGTGAACCCCTAGATTGTGCAGCTGCACCTTCAAAAGGTGTACAACCCCATCAAGAGCTACAGATGGGACCCCCTTGGTCCCTGAAGGCATCTGCCTAAACAGTAATTCTGGCTTGATAAGATTTCGTCTGTTTCTCCCCTCCCTCAATTACACGTTTCTATGAAATAGTGGGAGGAAGTAATAAAACAAGTAATGTGATATCACAGCACACATTATGTGACTCACATACTGGTATCTGAATTCAGGATGCAAGCACAAAGGTAAGGATTAGTGTCATAATGCCATGACGCAGGTTTTACTAAATTCTGGTAGTGTGGTTTGTACCAGATATGGATGACCCCATAGAGTAAACACAGAGCAGCCATGCCATGTGTCACTAGAATTCAGTTCCTGCTTTAAAAAAAAATCTAAGAGCATTTCCCCATAAATTGAGGAAAAGGATGCAATTGTGCCACTATTACTATCAACCAAACTGGGTTGCCTCGTATATGAAAGAAAATCTAGAGACTAGGTTCAGCATCCATTCCCAAATGTGCCTTCTCCAATAATTCAGCAAAGGCCTTTTGGCTTTAAATTTCTCAAACCTTTTCCTTTGAAGACAACAAAAGCTGAAAACACTTGCAGGGGTGAAAAGGCAAAACTTTCCAAGAGTTACTGAATACATTTCCAAATCCATCTGGCCTCCAAGCTGTAGCCTCCAGAGACTGAACTAATTTGGCAATTCCTGCCTTCTGAAGCATTAAAGAGGTCTCCCTGGCTTTGGTGATTATGCAGTTGTAGCCCGAGTGACAAAAGGTGATTCACTTCCACACAGTTCATACCACATGCTGTGTGTGAGATCACAGGAAGCGGCTGATAGGACTTTGGTGAATGCTGCCTGTGCCTAGAAAGAAACCATTTTCAGTCTGGAGGGAGGAGGTGATCTCACACTGCCCCTGGGGTTGTATCATGCCGTCGGCCAAACAATGTCGACTGGCGGCCCCCAGGGGGAGAGCCTTCTCTGTGGGGGCACCTACGATCTAGAACGAGCTCCCCCCGGAGATACGGAGGATTCCGGATCTGCGTACCTTCCGTCGCGCGCTTAAGACGTTTCTATTTCATCAAGCTGGCCTGACCTAAATTTTTCCTCTTTTTAAATGGAAATTTTAAATTTGGTTTTAATTTATTGGGGTTTTAAAATGGTCCAGCCAAATTTATTTAATTAGTTTTATCTCTATTTTAAATTTTGTATCTATATGTTTTATTTTATGGCTGTTCACCGCCCTGAGTCCTTCGGGAGTACAAAACAGCCTTGATCACAAGCTCATTTGCAACCAAGATTGGGAATGAGGGACAGTATATCAGAAACAGAAAGGTTGCCTTATAAACTATGAAGTTGTGGGCACTCCATCACTTGTAGTTTCCAAGAAGAGAATAGACAACCATTTGGATTGGTATTCTGCTTGAGCAAGAGGCTGAACTAGTTGATCTCCAAGGGCTCTGTTGTCAGTAGACTAGAATAGAATAGAATTTTTTATTGGCCAAGTGTGATTGGACACACAAGGAATTTGTCTTTGGTGTATATGCTCTCAGTGTACATAAGAAGACAAGATACACTCGTCAGGAATCACAGGGCACAACACTCAGTGACAGTCATATGGTACAATAAGCAATCAAATCATACTAGGAAATAATATCAATATAAATTGCAAGGATACAAGCAACAAAGTTACAGTCATGCAGTCACAAGTGGGAGGAGATGGGCGACAGTAACGATGAGAAGACCAATAGCAATAGTAATGCAGCCTAATGTGAATATTTTGACAGTGTTGAGGGAATTATTTGTTTAGCAGAATGATGGTGTTTGGGAAAAAACAATGCTTGTGTCTAGTTGTTCTGGTGTGCAGTGCTCTATAGCATCGTTTTGAGGGTAGGAGTTGAAACAGTTTATGTCCAGGGTGTAAGGGGTCTGTAAATATTTTCAAAGCCCTCTTTTTGACTCGTGCAGTATAAAGATCATCAATGGAAGGCAGGTTGGTAGCAATTGTTTTTTCTGCAGTTCTAATTATCCTCTGAAGTCTGTGTCTGTCTTGTTGGGTTGCAGAACCAAACCAGACAGTTATAGAGGTTCAATAGTTCCTCTATAGAACTGTATCAGCAGCTCCTTGGAAAATTTGACCTTCCTGAGTTGGCACAGAAAGAACATTCTCTGTTGTGCTTTTCTGATGATGTTTTTGATGTTAGGTGTCCATGTTAGGTCTTGAGATATGATAGAACCTAGAAATTTGAACCTAGAACCTAGAAATTGAAAACAGTGTCTACTGTTGACACTGTGTTGTCTAGTATTGTAAAAAGTGGTAGTATGGGAGGGTTTCTCCTAAAGTCTACCACCATTTCTATGGTTTTGAGTGTATTCAGTTCCAGATTCTTCCAATTGTACCACAAGGCTAGTTATTCAACCTCCCATCTGTATGCGGATTCATCGTTGTCTCGAATGAAACCAATCAATGTTGTATCATCTGCAGATTTCAGTAGTTTAACAGATAGATCGTTTGAGATGCAGTCATTGGTATATAGAGAGAAGAGAAATGGAGAAAGCACACATCCTTGGGGTGGGGGGTTGTGCTAATTGTACAGGTATCTGATGTTATTTTGCTTAACTTCACCTGCTGCTTCCTGTCGGTTAGGAAGTGGAGTAGTGGAGGAGGAGAATAGTGTCAGTCATCAAAGTCTGTCTTTTTAATAAAATTTGTTATATCATTCAAAAAAGTTGTTACCGGACTCCTTCTAATTTCAATAGTATCAGGTATCCTTTGGAAGATATTGCTGATAAGATGATACAGATGATTTTAGCCTTCAGAATGACCCCAGCAAGCAGAATTGACTCATTCCTCTCCAAGCCTTGATTTCCCTTCTTCAGTCTATCTGAGATCCCCAAATAGACCCACTGTGGTTAGAATGCAGTACTGCAGGCTACTTCTGCTGACTGCCGGCTGCCTGCAATTTGGCAGTTCAAATCTCACCAGGCTCAAGGTTGACTCAGCCTTCCGGCCTTCCAAGGTGGGTAAAATGAGGACCCAGATTGTTGGGGGCAATATTATGCTGACTCTGTAAACCGCTTAGAGAGGGCTGTAAAGCACTGTAAAGTGGTATATAAGTCTAAGTGCTATTGCTATACGTGTTTTTGACAGAAATATGAAAGTGGTTTACCATTGCTTGAAGATTTTGGAGTAGTCTCTCATCCAAAAGCTAATTGGGTCTGATTACATTTAGTTTTGAGGGAATCAGACAAGTTCAAATAAATATAAATCAGATTGATGGATATTCTTTCAAGACAAAAGATAAGGGTCTTTACAAGCTACAACATCAGTAAAAAGAAGGGGGGCAGGTTGGTAAGTGGTTAAGGCAGGGGTGAAATCATACCGGTTCGGACTGGTTCAGGCAAACCACTAGGGATTATGGGCATCAGTTCTCCTAACTGGTTGTAATTACCCCTCCTTGGCCCCACCCATGCCCAGCTGGTCGTCGCTCACCTCTTCCGGCTGCTCGATATTCCACAGAATTCAATGTTAAATGCAGCAGAGAGAATGCTAACCTTTCTCCCTCCATTCAGAATGGAGCTGCTGCAGCCTGTCCCTTTTAAGGTAGTCCCCAGGAGGGAAGGGGATGGGGGTGGGGAGCAGCTGGAATGGAGATGTTTTTGTGAAAGTCAGGAAAATGGGGAAGGGGATTTTCCTGTCATCCATTCCTCAATCTCAGCACAGACTGAGGGAAGGCTGGTAGGCAGGAACATTCCCCTCCCCATTTTCCTGCCATTTGCAACAAGGAGTGATTGGGAGGGGAGGGGCCGGTGAGGAGCCCCTCGATGTGAGTGATGTCAAGTTGGCCACACCCACCCAGTCACATGACCTCCTCCCCAACAAGCCTTGCCACAGAACTGGTATGGGAAATTTTTTAATTCCACCCCTGGATTAAGGTGCAGGCCTAGAATTCAGGAGATTGTGGATTCTGGTCCCAACTGAGGTGTGATAGTCAACTTAATGACTTTGGGTCAGCAGCCACTCTCTGTCGGTCCAACCCATCTCACAGGGTTGCTGTTGTAGAGAAAAGAAGCGAAGAAAATGTATTATGTGTACCAACCTGACTTTTGCCTTGCAACCCACTACTAGGCCTCAGCCCATTCAGTCATGTGAGCCGAGGGCAAACTCGCATGCAACTCCACTTGCATGAGGGGCACATCATATCAATCCATCCATTTGCGCACCTGCCGGGTTGCCCATAAGACAATGCTATAATAAAGGCAGAATTAAAATCTAATAAATAAATACATCTAATGTAATAAATAAAAATAAGCAAAACATCCACAAGGTTTATAACTGTACAGTACATCATTATGATTAAAAACAACAACAGTAGCCCTCTACAAAAATGATCCAAAAGTGCTATTTGGATTTTTCCAATTTTTTGTAGTGGATAAATCCAATTATAAAGAAAATCAAAGCAACGGTCACATTATTAGGAAGTTGCTTCTTTATCTTGATGTTATTTCTACAAGGTTTTATTTTTATACAGTTAGGAGCAGCAGATGATGCTCAATGTATTATTACCGTGATTCTCAAGCAATCTGGGCTGCATAGTCATCAAGAGGAAAATACATTTTCTCAATGGAAAAAGATTTCATTTTTCCAGGTAGAAAATGAGATCATGGTAGATACTTGGAAAACATGATATTCCGCTCAGTGAAATAAATTAAAAAAAAAAAAAAAAAAAACGCCCCAAGAAGTGATAAGCAAGCAGCAGGGAGGAAGTAAAAAACTCTTTGCATTCGAAGCCCAAAATAAATAAAGCCAAAACCCACTTTGGCCAAACTCTTTCTCAAAGCAGCTGTCAGATTAACCACGGCCAAGTGCAGGCCTGTTCTTCAGAGATAAGGCCCTTATTACTTCTAGCCTCAATGGTGGGGGTAAAACATGGTGAACCTCAGAAGAAAGGATGTCCACACCCAGGAGAGGGTCAAGGACTCAGCATGATGTTTGCCAGGGTAAGTTGAGGCTGAATCACCTCTTCCTACCCCAGCCCACTACAACAGAGGCTGCTTCCCTTCTCTTCAGATGTCCCAGAGACTGAATGAAGAAGAGGGATGGTGACTTGTGTGGACCCAGATCTCACTTACTCTTCACAAATTTTGCTCTTATTCTTTGGCTGGCGATTTCTTTGCCTTGCAAAACTGTCTTATGATCTTGAAGTGGTTGCATTACAAGGGCTGTGAACATCCTTAAATAAGGAAATCTTTTCTCCCTCACCCCCCTACTTTTTCCTGTGGGTGATTTTGGTTCCTTTGTCTCCAGCACTTTATTGTCCAGCAGGTCTTCCTGAGACTGAACTACTGTTTTTCTCTCTCTGCACTATGCCAAGTTGCACCCTTTTATTCCTCCCAACACACCCTACCAGCTGTCGTTTACACCCAGAAGGGCCTGGAAAGTGGCAGGTTTCCTCCTCCTCTTTCCTAAACACACACACACTCACACTCATATTCCTCCTTGCACTCAATATTCAGGCATTTTCTGCAGGTTTTTTCCTTTTCCTTTTGCCTTTTAAGCCACTCTTTCTGCACGCTAATCCTTCTGCTTGGAGTTTGTCCAAAATGTCTGCTTATGATACTTGGGCACAGGATCTCATTTTCTCACCTCAGTCTCAGTTGCAGCTCAAATAAGTTGCCAGAGTGTGGATAGTTCCTACATGATCAAACTTGTTACTGTTGATTGCTCTTCAGTTCCTTTCCAGGCCTCTTTCAGAACTTCATACAATTGTTTCTTTGCAAACACCCTGATTCTCTTGCTTCCCTCAAGATACTGGTTGGGAATTGTAGTCCCAGGGGTGATATGCTACCGGTTTGCTCCAGTTCTGGCGAACCGGTAGCGATAAAATCTACCAGTTTGGGTGAACCGGTAGTTTTAAAAAGCTATGATCCAACGATCATCTGTGCCGCGTGGTTTAGCTTCGCTAGAAAGCAGGAAATCCTGCTTTCTAGCAAAGCTAAACCGCGCAGCACAGGTGATAGTCAGATTGTAGCTTTTTTAAACTACCAGTTTGACCAAACCAGTAGCTTTTAAAAGACGCAATGCGTGTTTTGTGTGCATGTGCATGCGCGGCCAGCGAACCAATAGCAAATCGGTTCAGATTTCACCCCTGCGTAGTCCCAACACATCTGGGAAGGGCTGGTTTATACTGACCTCCTTTACAGTTTTCATAAGGGTTGGTTCATAGATTGGCTGCTTATTTATTTGTTCACGAAGAATTAAAGACTGGCTTTTCTGAGAAACTAAAGTCGAGAGTGGTTCCTATTCCCATTCACAAGTATTCTCTTGAGTAGCATAACCTGAATGAAAGATTTAATGGTATATGTGATAGTAGAAATGTACTTCGGAATGAAACAGGGCCTATTAATAATGTAGAGGGGTCAAATGCATGAACAAAGCCACTGCCAAGAATATTTAACTAACTTCGGATCAGCAAGACCCAACACACTGTCTGTATCAGTAAAATCCATCATGAGTGATGACCAGAAGAAAAGTCAGTAGGCTGTGGAGAATTCTGCGGAAATGAATCATGTCTCTAAATGCTCTCCACATGAAGGCATAGTATGGTCAGCACACATAATCCTGAGCCCTTTCTGTTAACCAGGTTTGTTTTGAGGGATCCTTGGTGCTCTCTGAGCTTGGTTGTTTTATTGCAGATGTTTCATTACTGAAACTGGGTAACATCATCAGTGCTAGTGATGTTGTTGAACAAGCTGTAATGCCTTGCTTCTCACTGCATGTTAAGCTGTCAGTCACAGTTTACAAATACATTGCATGATATTATCATTCAAAGGACATAAACCAGGGGTGAAATGCTACCAGTTCGGACCGGTTAAGCTGAACTGGTAGAGGTGGCGGATAGTGGTTTGGAGAACCGGTAGCGGCGGCACGAGGCTCCGCCCACCCGCCTGGATGTCATTGTTTTTTACTCTCTGTGCAACTTGTTTTTTACTCTCTGTGCATGCGCAGAAGGCTTTGCGCATGCACAGAGGGTCCAAAATCACACGTGACGCGCACACATGGAGCACACATTCCGGACTGGTAGGGAGGGTAAGTAGATTTCACCCCTGGCATAAACAAAGTAAATTGCACCACCCATAGCTGACTCAAGTTATACAATGCATGTCATCTGCAGGATAATACCATAACAAGCGTGATATCTCTTGCCTGCCTTGCCCTTCAGTTGCAGGCATTCTCTTGGCTCCCAGTTCTTAGGAGAGCCAGTGCTTTGGATGGGGAATGGCAGCCCTTTAGAGCCACAACTTTTGTTTATAAAAACATGTGAAGTGACTGAAAACTGAGTAGGGTCCTTAATTCTAGTATTTTCTCTGTGTGGATTCTTTATGTAATCTGTGTGGATTCTTTATACATCCTGCCTGAATTCAAACATTGCACTAAGCCTTTAAGTGCGGTAGTTTCTTTGGTTTGGTTTAGTTTATTGTTTGAACTTAGCTATTGTGTTTTGTAGAATCTGGTTTTTATGGCTTAGTGTGGTATACCAACGCAGAGAATTGTGCCTTACTGAAAAGCCACAGTTAGGCAAGTTCTGGTTTGGTGTGATATGAAAATTCATTCATTCTCTCAGGGATTGTCTGTGGAGATGTGATTCAGAAATCCATGTGTTCTGAAAATTTGTATAAAATGTTTTATAGATGACATTTCCCACCGGCAAGACTGGCAAAAATGTATAAAGATAGATCCGCTAAATGTTGGAAGTGCAATCAAACACCTGGTTCATATTACCATATGTGGTGGACATGCCCAAAAGCTTAAAAAATACTGGATGAAAATACATACTTAATTGGAAAAAATGATAAAACAGCACATAGACTTGAAACCAGAGATATTTTTATTGGGCATTTTACCGAAAAAATATAATAAAATAACTATGTATTTGGTTTTATGTGTATTAACTGCAGCCAGAATTGTATTTGCACAACAATGGAAGAATGATGAGATCCTGACAGATGAGAGTGTAATTAAGAAAATATTAGAATGTGCAGAAATGGATAGACTAACACTTAATATTAAGGATAAAGGAGAAACTGAATATTTTTTGATATGGGACTTATTTTATCAATAGTTAGACAAGAGAAACAGAAGTTAGAAATGGGGAGACATAAAAAGAGGAAATGTGGAAATGGAGAGTTGTTAAAGTATAATGATAATGATGATGATTACATTACTAATATTATTGTGATGAATACTATTGCAAACATTTGGTTTATGACTGCTTAAAAACAATTGTACCCAGATCGCACACTGTTTGATGGAAATTGAATTTTTATATGTTATATAAATAAAATAAATAAAACATGAGGAAAAAAAAGAAATCCATGTGTTCTGTTGCTTATTGAAGATTCCTTTGTTTATTCTGCCTTTTACAACAAATGGATTCATTCTTCAGCTAGGCTTGGCTAAAAACCACCTACAGCTACACACACGTAACTTCTCGTACTTATTTCCTTTGGGTGCATGCAGCATTATTCACAACTCAGAAAAGGAGGAAGTAGCAAACCAATTAAAAGTTTGGAGTATGAAAAAAGAAACATAGGGCAAATTAATGTAAGCTCACAGCATTCACTCTAGCTTTCTATCTCTTTCTATTCTTGGTTGTTTGAAGCACCCTTCATCCTTGTTTTATCAACAGCTATACACCACATCATGCACAGTGTTTTGTTCTTCTGGATGTTCCTGGAGCCAACTTAAGAAATTCCAGTCCAGGTAGGAGTGAGTTGTCAATGGAGCCAGGTTGATGGTACAACTGGACTATGACCACCACAGGCCTTGACTGGTCATTTCTCTTCCCCTCCATACAGGGAAGGCAAGCCTCACTCTCTAGTTCTGTGTTGGCAGAATCCCTCGTGCCTTTATTCTGCCTTCCAAGGCTCTCTGACACTAATGCAAGCTACTCCCTTCCTTTATTGTACCTTTGTTCCTTTGGTGCTGTAACGATTAAAGGAAAGAGACAGGTTCTCTACTCAATCTCTCATTTCACTGCAGATCCATAGAAATCTATTTTTATTTATTTATTTATTTGTCAAGCATATATAAGATAACAGATAAAAGTATAAACATAATTTGAATACATGAAAAGAATAAGAGTAAAAAAGGATTATTAGGACAGGGACAGTAGGCACGTTGGTGTGCTTATGCACACCCCTTACAGACCTCTTGGGAATGGGGTGAGGACATGAGGTCAACAGTAGACAGTCTAAGGGGGTTTGGGGATGAAACCACAGGATCAGGTAGTGCAAGGAATTTAGCAAGGAAGAACCGAATAGCATTCATCCTAACTCTGCAGCTTCATTGCAGTGGGGTTTGTCTTGCAATATAAAAATTGTGGTTTGAGAGAGGAACTTTGCAGAACTGTGGGCAGGGGTTGGGAAATCAAAGGAAGGATGTTTCATCCAGTTTGGCCCAAAACTAAAAGGATACCCATTGGGAGATTTAAGGTTTGAATGAGTTTGGAGGTGGGTTTTGACAGGATGAGGACAATTATTAACTTAATGACCATTATTAATTTAACTGCAAGATAATTTTTAAAATTGCAACTGCTGACCATAAACTTCTTAAGTAGCTTCTTCCTTACTTTGTGGGGTTTTCTTTTCTTTTCTTTTGTTTTTTGACATACCTAATTCTCACTTCTTTATAACAATATGAGCAGAAGTGCACTCTTACACACTGTCATTATTTTGCTTCTTTCAATAACATTCATTCTGTGTAAAAGACTGCAAACTATCCACTACCATTCTACTTCTTACAATTTCCTTATTTTTCTATTGTTAGTAAATCAAGTACATCCAAGCTCTGGATAGCCTTTATTCTGCTATTGTTTAAAAAAGCTGTGAAGACATGACTCTTCATTCACGGCTTTGGTGGGGGAGAATGAGACTCCTTGCTTCATTCCATCTGGTCTGTCATGCTTGTCATCTTTTCTCTTTTATGTTTTACTAACTTGATTGTGATTTCTTTGATTGCTGCGAGCTGCCCAGAGTTTTTGAGAGCTTGTCAGTATAAGAATTTAATAATGGATTGTCTGTTTGATTGATTCTCAGTCACTTGATATAGTCAATTGTCTCACATATGAATTCTGGGTAGCTCACAATAAAGTGGGTAAAACAAAGAAAACATATAATATAAAAGAAAAAAACCTAGCAGCTTAGCATTATGAAATAAACTATCAGTAAAACTGGGCTTTATTGCACAATGGGGGCCCCAAACCTGAACACAAATCCAAGTTTTTAGGCCTTGCAAAAGGCCAGCTGGATCAGGGCTAATTTAATCTCAGGTAGAATGATGTTCCACAGGATGGCTGCTTTTCTCCTGAGCTGTGGCAGCTGTCACTCCTTAGCTAATGGTATCTGGAGCATGTGCCTCCTGTGGGACTGGAAGAAAAGAGAGATAGTCCTTTAAGTATCTCAGTCCAACGTCGTCATCATCATCATCATCATCATCACCATCATCATCCTCTAGGTTTTCTTTTTTAATCATATAAATGAAACTTGCAATTTTTCACTTCATTTCCCTGACAAACTACCTTGGTCAGATCCATATTCCCCATTGCATCATCAAAGATAGCATACAAGATAACATGCAATTATTGCCATTCTCAGCTACCATAAATGGGAAATGTTGAATAGGGCGAATGGTAAGAGGAATCTCAATGGATGGCTGTTTGTGTAACCAAAGATTTGAAAACATAGTTTTGAAATCAAATGATTGCAATTTGGGAAGGTCAACTATAACTAGTTCACATACTAAATATTTTTGGTTGGGCTGATCCAGGGGTGGGTTCTACTTACCTTTACTACCGGTTCGCAACGGGATCGTGCGACATCCGGGGCAGTGGGCGGGGCCTCCCGCCAGTTTTACTACCGGTTCTTCCGAACTGGTCCGAACTGGACCAGCAACCCACCACTGGGCTGATCCCTTGCAAAATTTCTTTGCATAGATTGTTAGTTTTTGTTGTTTCTCTAACAAGCAGGACTGAATCAGATTTGATGGAGTTCTGCTTTGTAATTGATCTCCAAAATGTTTGCAATATATTACTTCCCCCTTTCTGGTTATTCTATTCCATTTGCACTGAACTTGAAAGGGTGGAAGTCATATGAGGTTTCTTCTTGCAGGGCTCCCTCTCCTCATATGCTTTGCACTGTCTGCTTCTCAACGCACATGCACACACACACACACACACCTTTCTCATCTCATATGAGCTCATTTCCTTTCTTTCTCAGCTCTTCCTGCTACTTCATTTTGGGCCACAGAAAGACTATAAGGCCTTATCTTTTCTCTCGAGAAACCATGATGTCATCCATAATACAATGGCTGTTTGCAAGCACAAAGTTCTTTCCCTTGTGAAAACCAAGAATTGTAGTGACTAAACAAAGTTTCCTTGGCCTGATGGGACCTGTGCAGTTGTATATCTCCACATCTGGAGGATAACAGGTGGGAGAAGGTTAATTTTGGCAGGAATTAAATTATCTTCTCAAGTTTATCCTTCAGGAATACAATGTGTTCATGAATTAATGAATTAATGAATTTGTTACGGATGATTCACATCCTGGCCAGTGTCTCTTTTCGCTTCTACCATCGGGCAGAAGACATCAAAGCATAGCCAGTCGGACAAACAGGTTTAAAAACAGCTTCTACCCATGGGCTGTCAGGCTCTTAAACACAATCACAATCACTCCACGCACATACGGAAACGTATGACTAGTCTTTTTTCCCCAATTACTTGTATAGGGATTATTCTCTATACTATTTATGTTGTTTTGTATTTTCTGTTATGGATTGCACCAGAGAAGCTAAACCAATTTTGTTGTATATATGATGTACAATGACAATAAAGGCTTTATTATAATGAACTATCTTTTTACTACAGTTTTTAAATCATACCTCTCATCTCTGCTGTGTCCAAAGCAATATTAATGTTGAATTATGGAAGTGGCTTAAACATTTGTATTGTAATCCCAGGAGAAATGTGACAACTTATATTTTAAAGAAGGCAAAACAATTGGAAGTGGAAGGCTTTGCAAAAACCATGACGTCTCAACATGGGAATTTCACATGTTCCAAGCTTCCACATGCACAAACAGTACTGATAAAGATTATAGATTCTAGTCTCAGTTACATATCAGCATCATTCTGAAGATGTACTTATCCAATTTATAGTTTCTTCATTTACAACAGGGCTTTCCATTCCAGAACAATGTGCCAAAATATAATTACAGTAAAACATTCCTTCAAAAACCACACATACACAAAAAAAGCTAGAATGTGAAAATGGTCCAGCAAATACTTTATGCTTGAAAATACTGTGTTGGTGCCAAGATAATCTATGCATATATGCATTAGATTTGGACGGCCATCCAACTGCATAAGTCTCTGTGCAATGTACAACATTAAAAAGGAAGAAAGAGAGAAAAGCGAAAAGCACAAACCATTGGAAGATGAATCTCTGCAAAGGTTTTCATGGCATATTGTTTGAGAAGGAGCCTGTGTCCAAGAAAAATCTCCAGAGCTTCCACCAATCTCAAATGGAGAAGGGCTTCCCCATCCAGAACTAAAGAAAATTTCCAGGGAGTGAGAGAAAACCCACAATCACTCAGTCGTGTTAGGACTGAGCTTATTCCACCTCATCCAGGCCCTTATAGCCTCAGACAATAGAACAAGGCATCAAGAGCATTACGTGGGGAACCCAGAGTCAAGATGTATAATTGGGCATAATCAGCACGCTGATAGTACCAGAACCAAAACTACATAACATATGACACACCATTTCTGTTCTGGCTCTCTTAGTATCATCAGTATGCGCAATCAGTGATGCTTCTATGCTTTGCTCTGGCCTAAATGCAACTAAAATATGTTCAGATTATCGTTTTCTCCAGGACCTTCTGGAATTGTAGCCCAACCACCTTTCAATAACTTTCCCTTTAAAAAAAAAAAACCTCTTGCTCAATCAGAATCTAACTCCAAGTGGATTTGAGCAACTTTGTCTGCCAAATAGTAAGAATTCCTCAGAGCAGTTCTGAGGAAGATACTGTGGCTCATCCCTATTTTATCATCAGTACACAGATAATAAAATTTCCTATGATGATAAAAGCAAAGGGGGAGGGCCTTCTCTGTGGGGGCACCTACCCTCTGGAATCACCTGCCCCCAGAGATAAGGAGAATCCAAGACCTCGGTGCCTTCCGCCGTGCCCTTAAAACTTTCTTTTTCCAGCAAGCCGGGCATTTTAAACATTTTAAAATGTTTTTAATTGTTTGTTATTGTTTTTAATCATGGGGCAAAATTTATATATATCTTTTTAAATTGTATTTTAATGTTTGTAGTTTATGCTTTTACTTGGCTGTTCACCGCCCTGAGTCCTCAGGGAGAAGGGCGGTATACAAATTTAAAAATAAATAAATAAACAAACAAACAAACAAACAAACAAACTATTTTTCAGGTCACATCAACATTTTTCTGTAACCATTAGAACAGAACAGAACAGAATAGAATTACTGAAATTGTGAGAGCTAGAAAACTTTTTGCAGGCTGTTCATTGCCTATTGGATGTATATCAGAGAGGGGAGACAGGGAGAGGAAGGATTGATCAAGGAGAAGGGTGTTTCCTTGTCAGTTCTGTATCCTGTCTCATTTTGTCCTCTGTGTGAATGTGAAGATAAAATTATCACTTCCTAATGATGTGCTAGAATTTATTTTTCATTATTTGGAAAGTGGAAGAAGGAAGGCGAGTAGAGGACCTGAATAATCAGCTTCATTTTGAAAGGTTTTCAGGTCTACCCCCCTCCACATTTGATCACTTCTTGCCTGATCCATTCAAAACTATGGGAAGTATATTTTATAGATAGACCCTGACTTATGACAACAATTGAGCCCCAAATGCCTGTTGCTAAGTGAGACAGTTGTTAAGTGAATTTTACCCCATTTTACAACCTTTCTTGCCACAGTTGTAAAGTGAATCACTGCAGTTGTTAAGTTAGTAAGTGTGAAAGACAGTCATAAGTCACTTTTTTTCAGTGCCATTGTAATTTCAAACGGTCATTAAACACGGTTGTAAGTTGAGGACTACCTGGTGTTGCCCTATCTTTACCTATTAAAGTAGTAACGTCTCCATCTACCCTGTATCTCAAATAATGTATCCTCTACTTTAACATTTGATTGCTTCTCCTCCAGATGTTGTACTGGCACAGCAATTTCTCTCTTCTTTGACTGTCTTATTTTAGTACATGCTGCTCAGATGACAGATAGACTTCTTTAGCACCAGGTTAAATTTGCACAACTATTTCTTCTGTTTCATCTTGGATTTGCTGAAGGTCGGACTCACTGGCCACTTTTTTCCTTCCATTCCCATATAGATATGGTCTTCAGATTCTCTAATGTTTAGACAGCCCAAGGGTTTAGAAATTAATTCTGTATCCTTTTCTGCCCTCTTCCTCTCTTTTCCTGCTATGTCCCCATGAGACAATTCCTTCTCTTTCCTCCTTCCTCCTTTTCTGCCTGAAGCCCGGTCTCCTTAGGGTTCTGACTGGGCAACCAGCTTTCCTTCCTGATGCCCTTAATATTTATGTAGGTAAGATATCAGTGTTCAAATTATGAGGCAGGGATGGGAGATTCTCATATGTCCAGAAGCTCTCCTTCATGTCACTCTTTGTTCTGGCACTCTGAGCACTGATAATATTTTACTTTTCCCATATCAACATATACATCCCTAAAATATAATCAAGATATGTGAACTTCACTATGGCTAGTTGTAAGGAGCAATTTCAAGATTTTTTTTGGGCTGGGTTTGTGCTTCACGAAGCCAAAGTGTGGTTTATTTATCTATGATTTACATTGTTGTGTGAAGAAAACCATTGTGGTTTTATAAATCACGATTTACAGCTTAGCATAGAGTATGACCCCAGCTAACAAGGTTCAACAGTGCTTAATGTGAAATGTAACTGCAATGTCTCACATTTCGATTTAGCCTTTCTTGTATTCAGTATATGTTTGTATAATTCAAAATGAGTAAAGAGTTTTTCTTACATTAATTTCTGTTCTTGGTGAAACTGAAACTGAAATATTGTTGTTTTTTTTATCTGTCTCATTCAGAATTTTCAAAAGAGTTTAATGAGTATTGAAAATAATTGGACCTAGCACAAGAAGGCATAGTTCATTTTATTAGTATAAACTGGGAAATTATAGCATATTTAAGTATTGCAGGCACAACATTCTGGAGAATGGATGAAGGTCTAGGTATATAGAGCAGGGGTCTCCAACCTTGGCAACTTTAAGATTTGTGGACTTCAACTCCTAGAATGCTGGCTGAGGAATTCTGGGAGTTGAAGTCCACAAGTCTTAAAGTTACTAAGGTTGGACACCCCTGATCTAGAGGAAGTCAAATACAGTAAGTTGCTCGTAAGACAAATTCACAAACAGGACATAGGGCTGAATGCAAATCTTCATTTACAATTCAATAGTATTCATTAGTATTGTATTAAATTAATGCTGTGTGAAAGAACCATCATAATGAAGTAGCTCCCAGCAGTTTCCCCCAAGGTTCTAGTTCTTCATAATTTCTCTAATATGAAACAAACAAATGCAATTGGAAGTCTTTCTCATTAGAATTCCCTCTGCCCATATACCAAATACTCTTCTATCCTCTGGTCCTCTGTTGTTGTTGTTTTCTTTTGCACTTTCTCCATTGCCATTTTCTATTTAATTGCACTGAGGAATCTGTCCTGTGGTGATACACTTGGGAGTCTACAGTTCAGGAGATAACCATGATCAGGAAACAAAGCCCTAACATCTGGAAGTCTTCCGTTTCCTCTGAGTCTCCTTGTGATCTGAAAAGCCACGGTGTCTGAGGACAGGAAGAAACACAGGCATAAATGCTGGCTCAATTGTCCTAACACAATTATCAGCACTTTAACAAATGGAGGAAATCCTGTTATCATAGTCCTGAAATGTCTTCTCAAGCCTAAATTAAAATAACCGACATGACAAAGTTAAGAGTAAGTACTGTCCACATAGTCCCAAGGACAGCAGATCATGTTCCTTTACACAGACTCTATTATTTATGTAACCAGGGAAAGGTGAGAAGAGGTGCATGCGAAGATTGGTTTACTTGAATAAAATTTTGCACTGCAAATATTTTGGGCAGAATCAATTGTCCCTGGATTCACTTTATCTGCTGGCTTGTTTAATTTCCAAGGGTGAATTAGCAGCAGAAGGGATTCCCTGCCACCTAGCAAAAGAAAGGTTGTGTCTTTCAGCTCAGACCTCTTTTATACCCAGGAAATATTTCTATAAGCAGCTTACAGAGTTTGTCATCTGGGATGCACAGTGATGCACAAATGACTTGAACAGGGAGCTTGAATGGAATCTGGAATTTTCTGGAAGCCCTTGGTCTCATGAGGAAAGTCTGTAGATGGATGGTTCCTTTGTTGGTAGATGTGATCACTGTTAACGTCTTTTCTGTCTCTCATCAGAATGATAAAAACAATAGCTGCCTCAGCTCCCTGGAGACAAGGGAGAAATCCAAGACCTATCAAGTATTGCAGAGACTGAATAACTGCTTGATCCACAGTGTCCCCATTCTGTTTCCTTCTTCCTTCCCACCCTTTACCAAGTACCCTGTTTCCCTGAAAATATGACTTACCCTGAAATTACGTCCTAGCTTGATTTTTACATGTGTGGCCAATATAAGCCCTACCCCCAAAATAAGCCCTAATTAAGATCCTACCCTCTCCAGAGTGCACAGGTAAATATTAAGCTAGGGTGGGGATGGGGGGGTGGAGCTGCCCTACAACTTACCTTTGGACAGTTGCAGCCAGGCCTCGCATACTCCGACACCTGCCTTGCCGGCCCATTTTTTTCTGCAGCCGGCAATACTGGCAAGGCTTTCCTGAAGGCCTCTGTAGCTGATAACAAAGCTCTGGATCAATCCAGAGCCTTCAGGAAAGCCTTGCCAGCCACAGAAAAAGAAGTTTCTGAAGGCCTCTGACAGTGAAAAGGAGGCTGGGGGTGACGTGCACAAGTGAGGTTAGTCAGGGGATGACATCTCCCGAAAATAAGACCTGACTGGGAGTGGGGGGCACCATTTTGCGGTGGTTCTCCTCCTATCTCTCCAACTGGTTGCAATCTGTGTTGACAGGGGCAGCGGTCGACCCCAAGGCGCCTTGTTTTTAGGGTGCCACAAGGGTCAGTCTTCTCGCCCCTCCTGTTCAACATTTATGTGAAGCCGCTGGGTGAGATCATCTGTGGTTTTGGGGTGGAATTCCATCAGTACGCTGATGATACTCAGCTGTACCACCCCAACGATGCCCTTGAAGTGATGTCCCAGTGTCTGGAGGCCGTGCGGGTCTGGATGGGGAGGAACAGGCTTCGACTCAACCCTTCCAAGACTGAGTGGCTGTGGATGCCGGCATCCCGATATAGCCAGCTGGCGCCATCGCTGGCTATTGGGGGCGAGTCATTGACCCCCACAGAGGGGGCTCGCAACTTGGGCATCCTCCTGGACACATGGCTGTCTTTAGAAAAGCATATGACGGCCGTGGCCAGGGGGGCTTTTTATCAGGTTCGCCTGATACGCCAGTTGCGTCCCTTTCTGAGTCGGGATTCCTTATGCACAGTCACTCATGCTCTCGTCACTTCTCGCCTGGACTACGCTAACGCTCTCTACATGGGGCTCCCCTTGAGGAGCACCCGGAGGCTCCAACTGGTCCAGAATGCGGCCGCGCGGGTGATCACGGGAGCGACATGGCGCTCCCATATAACATCTGTCCTGCACGAGCTGCACTGGCTCCCGGTGGTCTTCCGGGTGCGCTTCAAGGTGTTGGTTCTCACCTTTAAAGCGCTCCATGGCTTAGGGCCAGGGTATTTATGAGACCGCCTGCTGCTACCGATAACCTCCCACCGGCCAATACACTCTCACAGAGAGGGCCTCCTCAGGGTGCCGTCGGTCAAGCAATGTCGGCTGGCGGCCCCCAGGGGGAGAGCCTTCTCTGTGGGAGCACCCGCCCTCTGGAATGAGCTACCTCCTGGAATACGGCTGATTCCAGATCTCCGCACTTTCCGTAAGGCCCTGAAGACGTTTTTATTTCAGCAAGCCAGCCTGGCCTGAATAGGTTTTAGGGTTTTTTTAAAATTGTATTGCTAGGGATTTTAAATTGGGGCGGCCGTTTAATTTAATTTATTTTTAATTCTTTTAACTTTTATATTGTATGTTATTTTAATTCTCAGCTGTTCACCGCCCTGAGTCCCTTCAGGGAGAAGGGCGGGATATAAATTTAATTAATAAATAAATAAATAAAAAAATAAAAAAATAAAAAAAATCCCCATTTCCTCCCAATCAGCTGGGACTTGAGAGGCAGAGAATATGTGGGCCGGGGCCAGTCAGAATTTTTACTACCGGTTCTTCGAACTACTCAAAATTTCTGCTACCGGTTCTCCAGAACTGGTCAGAACCTGCTGAAACCCATCTCTGGTGCTGTGACTGGTAAAGCCTGCTTCCTGTCAGGTGTCATTGTTAGATTATTGGGACCCAGAGCCTGCCAATTCTTTCTGTCTGATTGTCTTTGATTCTCTCTATGTTGTGAATTTGCATTTAGTTGCCTCAACAACTAAACTAACTTGCTATAGTTATACACTTTATAGACAAAATTGCTCATTGTTTCAAAGTCCAGTCAACTTGAACTCCTTTCCATATGAACGAAGGAACATATATCCGGTTTCAGGAAGATTAGCTACTGGAAATTAATTACGCAAGCTAGAGTAGCCGAGGGCATTTAGGCCAGTACTCGTGATGTTTCAAGAGTCACTGCTTGAAAGCATCAGCTTCAATCCCAACAGCATGGCTGTTTTTCAGCAATTAATTAATTCTCTTGCAAGAATTTAACTCAATCTGCACTTTGACAGCATGGCTCCTATTAAAAAGTGCCTTTGTGACTAGTCAAATCTCAGTTGCTGCTCCTTTGTAGGTTTGTCCTGGGCTCGTATGCCTTTTCTGTAATCAGACCTTCTGTGATCCTGGCTGCTTCGGCCAACTTCTTGTTCTGAGCTTCAGCAGGGTGGAGTGTTGTGAGAACAAAAATAATTCTAAACTTGGAAGGATTTTGCTGAATGTTACATCTTATAGCTACTAAATATAGACTTCCACTTTTCCAGCTTGTGATTTAGATTTACTAATATATCTTCAAATACTTTTACTTTGTGAAGCTACTGGATCCAAAATGCTTTGATGATGTCTAAGGAGAAGAACTAAGTCTAACAAGCAGCAGCTAAGGGCCTGAACTCTTTTATAATGTTAGGGAGAAGGAAGATTTAAACCACTGTGGCATAGCCACATATCACACCAAGCTTTAAGATAGCTTGTTTGATTTTGGTTTAGGAAATCATTGAAGTCAGTCATTGGAATTTAAAAGTTTTGGTACAATTCATTAATTTTGCTACTGTGGCTTATTCAACAAACTATTTGGAAGTATTTAAACAAATCATAGCTTAATGCAGTGTGTGAGTTCAATCAAATTATTTGTGCATTTTGGGGAGAAATAACTTTTTCAAGGAAATTATCAGTCCTTATCTATTATCTAATGTAATATAGCTCAAAATCAGGCTTATGAGCTGGGTAGAACTAAAAAGTACCTGTGCTAAGGCAGGCCTCCAATTCAAATTTTACCGTACAAATAGACATACGTGTATCATTCTACTTTTTGTCATCAGTCCAGGTGTATGCATCAATTTTGTACTGTTTTTGCATTAATCTACACTTAAAAAACAGATCCAAAATCTTAATTTAAACATTTTCTTATACAATATGCAAATAGAAATACACCTTACCATAAAACATACACACTGGATTTTTTTATTTTTTTTTGGCCAAGAGCTGCTCTGTAAAAAATCTGTAATGTTTTTGAGATACAAACTCCATATGTAGCCATTAGTCCAAAGAGTGTGGACTAGGCCATCTACAATCAAATTCAGAATGATTAATTTCTCAGTCAATGCTATTGGAGTGGGCAGCAACAGTAAACAAACAAACAAACAAATACTACCTTATACTGAGTCACATTAATCTCATATACAATAGCTTTTCAAGTGTCTTGGAAGCAAATTTCCCAAAAGTGCCAATCAATGTGGCCAATTCTAGTTCCAACACAACTGCTGGGTGCAATGTTGTAGAAGGCTGGGCTGGACTTGCAATTTAAGCTATTTCATTCCTTTTGGATCTCTCCACAGTCCAATATTGTAATCAAGATTATTATTTTTTTTACAAAATGCACTGAAATGTTAAAAGTGATCTGTAAGGTCTTTCCATTGCCCGAAATGAATGGTGTTTCCAGTGGGAGGCAATCAGGGAATTTTGGGTGGATGACTAGGAAGCTATTAGTGGGCCTAGGCAAGGAGAGAGAGAAGAGCAACTCTAGCAATCAGGCAGGCAGCCTAGCACTCCTTGTTCTGGAATGTCAGCAAACGTTTTCAGATTTCCTGTTATGAGACCAGCTTCCTATATTTCATCAGTGGTTTCCTTCAGTTCAGGCGGCATATGAGTTTCCTGCCCTATCAAGAAGTCAGATGGAACTGCGTGTTATCTCTTTGACAGGATGTGCCTTTTTTCACTTTTAACAGGAAAAGGGAATGATGGCTTTTATAATAGTCACACTGGGCTGACACATGGGTCACATCCTATAAGATGAGCACCTCTTGGGTGTAAAAGGGACAAAGTCTCTGCAGATAGACAACAGCACAGTGGGAAACTGATTACAAAAACTGCTGTGGTCTGATGTAAGAGGTTGTACTGGAAAGCAAGTGTGGAAGTATTTCAGGGCTGTTTGCAATTCTTGATGTCCACTTTGAAAGGTCCTGGGTTAGACATGTGTCTGGAGCCATAGAAACCATATGCCAAGGAGAAATATTTTAGCTAGTTGATCCTAGTCCTTGGCTGCAATATTTTACAGCCACTTTATTTTATATTGGATGAAGGCTCGAAGGTTGGAATTGGAAAACTCAAATTGAAAATTAATCCTGTTGCACTCAAGTAACATGGATGGTATCCACACATGAGAAATTGGGGTTTCTGAAAAGACTGGGAAGCAGTTTTTGCCAATAAACTGTACTGGTGGCTGCAGCAAAAGGAGTTTGCCTAAAGGTAGCTTCAAATGCAATGGTGCTAAGATGCTTTTTTAGGATCCCTCCTTCATAGGCTTCCTTCCTCTTCCCCAGCATTGTTTCTCCCTCATTTCTTTCCTCATCCTTGGTATTTCTTCTAACTTCATATCCTCCCCTCACGATGTCCACTCCCTTCTTACTCTCTCAGATCATCTCCCTTCTTACTTCATCTCCTGGATTGAACCAAATTAGCTTCCTGGGTTTGTTTTGTCTTTTTGAGGGAATTTATAGCAATTAAATAACCAGAATGATACCCAAAGTGACATTGGTGGAAACTTCAGAGTGATTCTAAAATAAGCCAATTTGAAAGCTGATTAAAAAAAAAAAAACTAAGAAGGGTGAGATCTGATTAGTGCTTGGATGAGAAGTCACTATAAAATCATAGCAGGTTAGGCTGGGAAGCCAGGAAAAAAATCCTAGAGAAGAATCCGAATGAATCTGGTGGAACCTATATCAGGCTAACAAATTTGCTTTTGTAAGCTACAGCTCACTTTATTAGATGTCTTTTAATCAAGTTTGTTAGTCTACAACATTGTCAAACTGTGATGAAAATTTAGTTCTTCTGATTTTTGGCTTTTACCGATTAGCTACTACAGTCTAATATGACTCTCCTGCTACAATGCCCTGGAAAAAGAAAATGACCAACCGTTTTTATTTTGTTTGTAAGAAAACTACATGAAAGTGTCAATTTGTCACCAGAAACTGCACTTGCCTCAAGGGGTCAAGAAATCATTCTTCTCTACCATTAAGGCTTTTCAGAGGCACATCAAACAGAGTTTACTTTCAGACAATCAAAGGATTAATATATTTTGAGAAAAACATTTATTTAATAATACACTCTGATCCATTTGATTATCAGGATTCATTTCAATCTATTCTCGGGCCTCATTATGAGGCCAGGAATGCTTTGCTGTCTGTAATCACAGATCTAAGATGAAAATGAACAGGAGGGAATATGTGGTCACAGGTTGTTCTAGCCATCTCAATGGATTTCAATGTCATCAACTAAAATCTCCTCCTGGCTGAAATGGGATTTGAGGTAGTGTTCTACAGAGGTTTTAATTTCTTTTGTCTTCAGGAAGCAATGCTAAGGGTCAAAATTCAGGATAGGTTTGTGGCATGTGCTTCTCAAAAAGTTGCATTTTGTCACTTGTGTTCTTTAACACATATGTGAAGCTGTTGAGAAAGACTTCCAGAATTTGAGAGTTTGGTGCTATGTCTTATTTTCACTGAAAATGAGTGCCTGGTATAGTAATAAATTAGATGGGAGGAAAAAGGGAGAAAGAGTTGCAGTATATATATATAAAAATACACATTTGCTGAAAAATTTAAATAAATGAGCTTGGCAATATGTAAACATACATAAGGGACATGCATAAGCGCACCAGCATGCCTACCATCCCTGCCCTAATGTTTTCTTTTATTCGTATCCTTTTCATGCATTTATAATTATGTTTACACTTGTATCTGTCATAAAATACATGCTTGACTAAATAAAATAAATAAAAATAAAAATATCTGGATTAAAACAAATACAGGAATAATAAAAGTAACACTTGTTTTGGAGGCTAATATCAAATATCCGACCAAGGATAAGAAGTGAAATACATCTTCAAAAATAAATTACAGATCTTTCAAATAAGTATGAATCAGATATTATTATCCTGATATCTGTGCCAAGCAGTCTTACCAGAAAATTCCTGACAATTTTCTCCTTCAGAGGGTAAAAGAAGTACAACATGATTATGTATCCTTAACTTGGTATTAATAAGCAAGGAAGATTTATAGACACACCTGTCCTCATTGGGACTGGATCAGAGTCATTAACTGGACCATTATGTAAGTAGTATTTTCTCTCTTACTATAACACCATGTAAAATCTATTGTTCTTCACCACCTAGTCCCTTGGAAACTGCCAGATAAAGAGGCGTGGGTGTGATCAGAAGAATGTTTTGGGAGTGCCTGGCAATGTGGTATGTTGAGTTTATTACTATATTGTGTATTGTCTGTTTATTATATATTGTGTAGTCAATTTAATTTTGTATTCTTGGCAACTGCTTAGATTAGTTTCCCTGCAGTTTTCTTGGCAAGGTTTTTTTTGGAAATAATTCGCCATTGTCTCCCTCCCAGGGCTGAGAATGACTGGGTCACCTAGCTGGCTTTGTGCCTGAGGCAGAACTAGAACTTACAGTCTCCTGGTTTCTAGCCTGGTGCCTTAACCATAATACCCAATTGGGTCTCCTTATAATTCACTACAATTTGCCCACTTTGTTTTTGACATGAACTTCTCTCTAGGCTTCCAACAAGGTAGAGAGGAGGCAATCAGACCTCAACCTCCTCTTTGGGGAAGAAGGGCCAAACATTTGTATGCTCTTTGCCACTTTCCCTGTATGTATCAGTTTCCAGAATTTCCCTGGAATTTCTATTAGGAGGGCGGGTGGCTTCTCAGCAGCTAATCATGTTTCAATTTCTAGTTCAGTTCCCTCAAACAAGAAGATCTATTCTAGGGGGTTGCAGAATTATGGTAAGGATGGCCTTCTCTTTGGGAATAAATGTCCACTGGTGTCTTTCCATGTATTTCTTTATTTTGTATTTGTTTTTTGGATAATTTTTATTGAAAATAAAAATAAATGAAAGAAACATGAAAACATTTTAAGAAAAAAAGAACAAAAAAAAGGAAAAGTGCCTAAAAAGAAAAAAAGAGAGAAAAAAAGAAAATATAAGCAACTTCCAATTTTCTTTACAGCAGTTACGAACAAGCTATTTTCTCTCTTTCCTGACTCTTTAAAATTTCATACATATTTCCCCTCTTTCCATACTCAACACTTTTTAATTAACAAAAACCAGAATCACCCAGTTCATTTTAAACCATTTTCAGCAAAAAGTCCATCAAGGGTTTTTGATTTTTTTATGAAAATATTTATTATTTTACCCTTTATCAAACCAGTATACTTTGTATTATTTCTTAGGCAATCTTCATGTAGATGTTTTCTTTGAGCAAATTAACTTGGTGTTGAAGAATTGTTATATAACTTGGTCTCCTGTCGTCTTCCCAATAGAGTGCAAAGATATATCTCTTGAGGCATATTTTATCTTTATATATTTTGAACCAGTTTGGTTTGATAGTTAAGGCACCAGACTAGAAACTGGGAGACCACAAGTTCTAGACTTTAGGCATGAAAGCTGACTAGGTAACCTTGGGCCAGTGTCTCTCTCAGCCAACATACCTCAGGGTTGTTGTTATGGAAAAAGAATAGGAGGAGAAGGGAGTATTAGGTATGTTTATCATTTGGAGTTTTATAAAAATAATAAAGGCATGATATAAAATTAAAAAATAAAATAAATAATAAATAAATCCATATTCCTCATTATTTCAGAATTCCTCTCAGTCTGAGACTCATTAAAATAATTTAATTATTTAAAATTATTTAAAATTCTTTTAAACTTGAGAAGTGCTCAGATTGGAGTATTGGAGGAGGCAGATAAATCAACCTAGAGAAGAATGGCAAAGTCTTGAAAGTCAGACTGATGCAATGCTGTGATTTGTGGATGTTTTCTTTGCTGTTAAGGGACTTTCTGAAGTAGGAACGTCAAGGGAAAAGAATTATTACCTTGCCTATACTGAGGTGCCGTGTAATGGGGTAAGCTCCCGTTACTTGTCCCAGCTTCTGTCAACCTAGCAGTTCAAAAGCATGTAAAAAATGCAAGTAGAAAAATAGGGACCACCTTTGGTGGGAAGGTAACAGTGTTCCATGCACCTTTGGCTTTTAGTCATGCCGGCCACATGACCATGGAGACTTCTTCAGACAATGCTGGCTCTTCGGCTTTGAAATGGAGATGAGCATCGGGAATGACTAGCTCTTATGTGTGAGGGGATCCTTTACCTTTTATACTGAGGTGAGCACTTACAAATGAGGACAATGAGGACCATCTTGCAGTGATTCAGAAGCGGATAAGATGGGCAATGGGAACAGCAAATTTATGGCAGCGTTTCTTGTGATCTCAAGGATGGATTGACAGTAATTTAACTCACAAATGACCCTGAACTGGAAGTGATCAGTTAGTGCTGAGTTGATTTTTTTTAAAAAAAGAAATTATAACTGAGACCAGTAAAAAACATTTCTTTGTTTTATCGAAAATATTACAATGATGCCAAGCAGGATTTCATGGCAGGAAAAGCAAATGGAAATAACAGCTCAAGATGGGTAGAAGTTCCTCCGACAGGAGCACCTGAGTAAACAATCCAATTCCAGGAGAAAATGGCAGACATCAGAAAAAAGCCAATATAGCTATACAAAAAGCTTCGTAAAGGCCTGAAACAAAAGAGTTGGACAGAACTATAGTGATAATGTCAGGAAAGTTGAAGCTCAGAATAAATTGTGGTTGGTGAACAATACCAAGGGCTTCTGAATAAAAGGAAGAGAACAGAATCATTTCAGCAGCTGCTCAGGGAAGATGGCAAAATTCTAACAAGTAACAAAGGGGGAAAAATGAGCTATTCAACTCTTATTTTGGCTCTGTCTCCTCCAAAAATAGAATGTGTTTCTTCAGACACATTCTGAAGGATACTACAGTTATTGTATTTGAAAGGAACTTGCAGGTGACCTAACTGAACATTTGTGTTATTTTGTGAGACATCCTGGAAAATGGGTAATATTCCAGACAGAGGAAGAGCAAGTATTGTTCCTGCCTGCCAAGGGGAAGAAAAGGGGGGATCTAGGAAACCTCAGATCAATTGGTCTGACATCAGTACTTGGAAAGATTCCACAATGGATCATAATGAAATTGATCTAAAACAATCTCAGAAT
The DNA here is from genome assembly GCA_022577455.1 of Arizona elegans. Classification (NCBI taxonomy): domain Eukaryota; kingdom Metazoa; phylum Chordata; class Lepidosauria; order Squamata; family Colubridae; genus Arizona; species Arizona elegans. The sequence continues at coordinate 100,849,028 of JAKOOJ010000003.1, read as the reverse complement.
GATCACAACTCAGCATGGATATGTCCAAAACTAATCATGCAGATTGACATTCTCTCATCTTTGATTGAATAGCTTCCTTAATATATCGTGGAATTCTGTGGAATATATCTTGATTACAGTGAGACACTTGACCAAAAAAAATCTCATTTTCTTATGAACAATGTGTGGACAAGGTACTGGCTCAAAATCGCGTTCAAGAGGACTCATTTATGGTTTCTCAACTAGAATGAACTGCCAAAGTTGATTCTGGAGCCTGGACTTTTCAGTGTATTTATTTATTACATCATTATTTATTATATTCCCCTGAGGTGGGAGAATACTTAACACATTTGCAGGCAATACAAAATTTGAAGTGAGAGCTAATATCCTAGAAGAGGGGTCTCCAATCATTGGCCCACGGCCTACTACCAGACCGTGGCTTATTTGGAACTGGGCCGTGTGAGCAGCAGGCTGGCATGCACAGATGCACGTTCAGCTCAACTCACACAAATTGAACTGAGTGTGTGCATGTGTTGGCCCACCACATGCGCACATTGAGCTGCGTGCATGGCCCTGTTCCCCTCTCCCTCCCAAGCTGGGCCACCAAGCCGCAAAAGCTGGGGACCACTGTCTTAGAGGTAAAAAAGAACATTCAAAATGATGTCTATGTGCCTCCCACCCTACTGGCATTCTGGAAAAACCTAAAGGTACCACTGTGATCTCCGTCCTTGGGCTAGGGTACTAGGGATCCTGCTGGATTGTACGTAGCTGTGGTTAACCTGATTTGCCATTGGATCTCGTTTCTCTTTTTTTCTTCCTAGGAGTGAGAAATAGAATTGTAAATTGACATTTTACAGAGGCAGATGCCAAGTTCCAAATCCATGTGAAGGCTGTATATTACCTGGTTTGCATATAGTACTTATGTGTTATTGATGTGCTTTGTAAAACGGCAGGACTCCTCAACATTTACGGCTTGGAGGCCTGGCTGGGGGCGAGAGGGGAACAGGGCCGTGCAAGCACTGGCCTGGTGCATGTGCAGCTTGACTTGAATGAGCAGCGGGCCAATGTGCACACATGCAGCTCGACTTGTGTGAGTTGAGCTGCATGTGTGCATGCATGCTTGCCAGCCTGCCACTCGCATGGCCCAGTTCCAAATAGGCCACGGCCCAGTAGTGGACCACACTCCGGGAGTTGGGGACCCCTAGTGTAAAAGATGTTTTTCTTCATTGTTCCAGGGCAGGATTAGGGATGAAAAATAATGGATTTAAGTTACAGGAAGGCAGATCATGACTGAAACTGAAAGAACAATTTGATTGTGGAACCAGAGAAATAATAGCATCGTCATCACTGTATGTAATCAAGCAGAGGCTAATCAGATGGCAACCAGGGGGTGCCTTCGATGATTCCCTCTAACTTCAAATTCTCTATGATTCCACAGGTAAAATATTTGAAATTTAATCCTAAAAAAATAGAATTGCTTCTGATCATTCAAAAGACAGAGCTACCGTAGGTATGTAGAGTCAATCTTTGTTGAATAGGGGTTGTTCGAAAACCCTAAAGACTCTGGTTTCAGGTTTAGCCATGGATGGATGAGTAGATGGAAGAATATTGCCTAATTTAATTTAGTTCAACACAATTCAATTAAATGATTGCATTAGAGTTCTTTGGATAGGTGAATCTTATTATGGTCATTGATCAAAAGGAAAAGAGGAAAAAGGAAGAATGGAAAAAGATAATTCTAGTCCTTAAGTGTTACTAAATTTTGTTATGCTCTCTAAAACCTTCACCCTACTATAAATAACAATTGATAATCAATAAATGAGAATATTTGTAGCTCAAGGTTGAAATGAGGAGTCCTTGGTGGGGTCCTTGGAATAGCACCAATGATGTTACCTAGTTTGGGAATGAAACATCTGCAAGAAAACAACCAAGATCAGAGAGCACCAAGGACCCCTCAACTGCAGGGGTGAAATCCAGCAGGTTCTGACAGGTTCTGGAGAACCGGTAGTGGAAATTTTGAGCAGTTCGGAGAACCGGTAGCGGAAATTTTGAGTAGTTCGGAGAACCGGCAAATACCATCTCTGGCTGGCCCCAGAGTGGAGAGGGAATGGGGATTTTGCAGTATCCTTCCCTCAGGAGTGGGGAGGGAATGGGGATTTTGCAGTATTCTTCCCCTGGAGTGGGGTGGGAATGAAGATTTTGCAGTATCCTTCCCCTGCCACGCCCACTAAGCCACACCCACTAAGCCACACCCACTAAGCCACGCCATGCCCACCAAGCCACACCCACAGAACCAGTAGTAAAAAAATTTAGATTTCACCACTGCTCAACTGGTAATCATTACCAATTGCAATTCATAGTAGGGTGAACTTTTCAGATAGTATAACAAAATGTAGCAACACTTAAAGAGCTAGTATTGTCTTTGTTTTCTAATAAGTATGTAAAATAGTAGTAACCAGTTGCTTTCATACTGATGCCCAAAGTCCATATAGTCTCCAGAGATGGAGCTTAATGTCAAGGAATCTTTGTATGCAAAACTGACACACAGTGTTTTTCCAAATTTCTGTTGAAAGAATATTATAGTATCATTAAACCATTACCTATATCACAATGTTTGTATTACAGAAATGCAGTTTTTTTTCTCAGATTGTATAGTTACAATTCTAGCAACTGGTTGTGTGAGCTGTGTCTACATGCCACAATATACACCACTGGGGCATTTATGTTGTAGCTTGAAGATTTTGGAGGCCGAGTGTATTCAACAGCTGCTGCCTGAGAGTAGAATGTGGTCAGCAAAGCTAAACTATACAATCTGCCCCCCCCCCAATCACACACATGTACACACATGCTAATTATCTACTCCAGGATCCTTTTGTGGAAGGCTTTTACTTTAATTCTGCAGGGACTATCCAGTCTTTCCTCACCTCTTGAAGTATGGCCATCTGTCCAGACTGTTTTTAAATGAAATGAGTAACAGCCACATCTTCCACTGAGAGTGCAAACATGCTACTTCTCCACCTGACTTTAATGAAGTCATCACAATATTGTATTTTATAAAAATCTGGGACATACTTTAACCATGGGACTATTGCAAATTCTCTAGATTGAGCACAGGGCTTAGACTAACAGTACTCTAACTTTAAAACCAAATACGTATTTGCAGATTCAAATACGGGAAAGGGTGGAATTGATAATGATTGAGATGAGAATTGTGGATTGGAGATTTTCTCCTCAGTCGGCTCCAGGGAAAATCCTTCCTTTAGGGAATTATTTGTATTTGGGAGAAAATCCCTGGCTGATCTCGTCTGCAACCCCCAGCTGAGTTCAATGGCGCTATTTATCAGCTATGGGTTAGATGGAGTGAAAGGATTTTCAACAGGAGCACGGTGAGTAAGGAAAGGATTAAACTCTTTGTTCCAGCTGCAGAATTCTGAATATGATCACCCCTATACTGGTGATGTACACGTTTTCAAAAATCTGGATGTTAGCTGCAAAAATATAGTTCATGCCACTCTTATTCTGGTAGCCAAAGTGCCATCTGAGATATCTGGTTTGGATGCTATAATTTAGAATCAAATAATCTGAGGGTTGGAAATAGGCTGGAAGAACGTTTAGCCCAACTCCCTGCCCTGAACAGGAATTTACTAAACTATTGCTGACCAGTGGCTCTCCAGTCCCTGTTTAAACACTTCTGATCATATTTTAATAATAGTTACATTGCATTGAATAAAAAGTATCTAATTCCCTGATCATTTGAAACTCTGAGCTTGCTTTGGACGGGACGTTTTTAGACTCTTTTTCAAAATCCTTGAATAATGCGTATATACTGGTCTTATCATAGGCAACAATGAACCAGGGAAGAATATCCTTAAGGAAAGCAAAAGACAATGTTTACATTCAAACAATGACATGGGAAATCACTTTTTATGCCCTTTCTAAACCTAAGGTCTGTAGAGATCTCTGCCACCTCCTTTCTTGGATTTATCTGCTGGGATTTGGAAGCTTCCCAGTCCCTTTGTGTGGGATCAAGCTCTGTGCTCCTTCCCAGTCTAGTCAGCCCCTTTGAGAGTCCCATTGTGAGCAGCTGTGGCAAGGCCTTTATCTCAAGAGATTTGCAGCCTTACTCAAGTGCATTCATTCCCTGCCACCCCTCCCACTGGGAGCTGATCCTTTGATTAAGTGGAAAGAGTCGTGCTTTTGAGGAGGCCTCTGCTAAAGCTTGCTCTCAGGGAAAGGAGGAGGGGAGAGCGGAGTCCTTTGTTCTCCCTTTTCTGCTATCTTGCTGATCAGGCCCCTTGCAACCATTTGGGGGCATCTAAAGGACCCATCTGTTCTAACACCCTCTGCAATTTTGCAAATGGGAAGCAGCAGTTCTTGGTTTAGAGGTTTTCAACCACAACTGAAAACTTTTCCAGCCAAACTATAACGGGTTCTAGCCTATTTCTTCCCAAAGTATAGCTTTGCTATTTGAAAAAGGAGTAAAGTTCTTGCTCTGAGTGTAACTGAGATTATGTTTTCAAGATGGATGCCTTAATTATGGCTCCACCTATCCATTTACCCTCTTCTCAACTTGGTGGGCTATGCAGCCCCCACTCAGTCATGAGCGAAGTCACCTCTCCTAGAAGAATGAAATATTTTGAGAAATATTTAAAAAGGCAGAATATTATATTTCCCCTAAAAGAGAAATGGAAATCTTAAGGGCTGTCAAACTCCTGATTCACGGGCTGGATGCTTCATGCGTGGACCATGTCCATGACTGGTTTCAGGAAGGGAAAACAAGTCCCGATACATCATGTGATGTCGCTGTGATGTGAGTTTGACACCCCTGCTTTATGCTACCCTGTTTTCTCCAAAATAAGACATCCCCTGATAATAAGCCCAATTGGGCTTTTGAGCACATGGCAATAAGGCCAAGCGCTTATTTCAGGGTTTAAAAAAATATAACACAGGTCTTATTTTCAGGGAAACACAGAATCTATATATAAAATATCTATCCTTCCTTAAGTCAGTTATGGTTTATTCAGGTAACCCTTTTCCTGTCTGGGTTTGATATACTGAAGAGAGCCAATTTGATGTAATTGATGTAATCAGACCAGAAAACCAGGAGACTGTGAATTCTAGTCCCTCTTTAGGCATGAAGTCAGCTGGGTGACCTTGGGCCACACACTCTCAGCACTAGGAAAGAGGAAATTGCAAACCACTGAAATACACAGGCTGGATTCTTATAAGAAACTTGAAGCTGGCTAATTGTGGCTCCCCAAGAAGCAATCAGGAGTAGGCAGGGGACAAGAATAGTAATCTGGATCATGGTGCAACAAGAATGCCCTTCCAGAAACTCTCCTGGCAGCTGTTGTAGCAGATTCCTGAACATGCTGTGCTTTTAGGCAGGTACATTTTCCTTTTTGGGTGACATCTGGTGATTTTTATGTCATTCTCCTGTCCTGAACGTTGCCAACAATACTGCTGAGGCAGATTTCCACTAAAGGTAGAACTTTTGACGTATGAAATTGATTCATTCAGAGGGAAATCTTGGGAGGATCCCTTAAAATATGAGGCCTAGGCAGAATAATTTCCTACACAGGAAGGAAAGGGAAGTCCTCTGCACTGCTAGTTGCTCAAAGTAAGATGTTTAAACTCTTTGCAATTGTGGGAAGCCCAGAAGATTCCAAAAGGGGGAGAAAGAAAAAAACTTTTCTGAAATGCTACACTTCCTCACCCACCCACATTCTCTCTCATGCACACACAAACACTGAAATAAACTTGACTGGAGGCCAGTCATGTTCCTCTCATGGAATATGGCCAGTTCCTCAGCCAATCAAATGCCCCCAAAAATTTCAAGAGATAATTAGCTCAAAGAAAACCTTTCAAAATAGTATGGACAATATTTCCCAACCTGTCTGGAGATTCTCAGTCATCCAGCTCATGGTTGTCCCAAAGCTGCTTTTTTTAAGAGGCAACTGGACTTTCTTTTTTCTTGAAGACAGATTAACAGAGTTGGAAGGGACCTTATAGGTCATCTAGTCCAACCCCCCTTCAAGCAGGAGACCCTACACCATTTCTGACAAATGGCAGTCCAATCTTTTCTTGAAAGTCTCAAGTGATGAAGCTCCCACAACTTCCGAAGGCAAGCTGTTCCATTGGTTGATTGTTCTTACTGTCAGAAAGTTCCTCCTCAAAAAGACATTTTGCTTCTCACCCAAAAAGCTTCTTCAATTGAGAACTGAAGAAGCTTCTTGATGAGAAGTGAAACGTCTTCAAGGACACATAAAGAAAGCAATTGCCTCTTGAAAAAAGCACCTTTGGGATTTCCCAACCTGATGCCCTCCAGTTGTGTTGGATCAACTCCCATAATCTCTAGTCTGCTCATAATCATGTTCTCATGGTTCCCAGCTGGAAGATACCAAGTTGGGATAAAGAACTGAGTTGTTCTGGAAACGGTGTCAAAACTACTGGTCGTTTAGTCCTCTCTATTCACGCCAAGAAGATAATGGCACACCTGAGATTGAAGTACAGTTTCCACCTGTTTTTCTATGTCAGATTAAAAGGCAAAAATTGCAAGTAGCATTTTGGATGTCTAGGATGCTTTATAATGCAGCTGACATTTATCAAAGCCAGGGACATGTTGGTTTCTCAAGTTCCCATCAACTCCCAGACAAGCTTTTTAGGGATGTATGTTTATACAGCGGGATCCATGTGCAAAAGAGAACCAAACAATAGTACTGAACCCTATTCAAGCATTGGGCATTCTGGCTGTCAGAAGCTATTTTTCTTCCTGATTTCTAGTGGCACTTTGGAAAATCTCCAGCATGCTGGTTGGGCAGAATGTGTCAATTGTTTCAAGAGTAGAATCCTCCCCGTTGCCAAGACATGGGAGAGCTCAACCAAAACCCACCCAGTCAGGCGGCTGGCGCATTGCTGGGAAAAAGGCTCTCCTTTGCCAGACAATGGCCATTCAGTCAAAACTGCATTGCTCCTGTGGCAGCCATTTATCTGCAGTCTATAATCAATGAATACTCTGAGGGACTCCAGCCTCTGGACATAGCAACCGCTTTGTGCCTCAATAATAGAGCCAGTGCTCCCAAGGTCATCCTTATACCAATTGCTACCGAGAGATGCGGTTAGAAAGGAGGGAGGCCAGCCAGTGGACCTTCTTCAAGGCTGTCATAGCTCTTCTTGCTAGAGGTGGCTCAGAAAAACTGGTAGAAGCAGAAACAGCTAAACACTTTAGTAAGCCTCTCTTCTTTTCCAAAGCCCAGCCCTACCCACTCCTCCACTTCGGAAGGCTTTTCAAAACAGATTATTGTCTGTTTTCTCTTCCAGGTGCAAGCACTTTCTCAATTGGTTGGCCTACAACTTTTAGCTCCAACAAAGAGAAGGAGGGGGAAATGATGGATAGGATAGTGTCTATGGAGAATCTCAGTCATCCAGGTCACGGTTGTCCCAAAGATGCTTTTTCCAAAGGCAACTGGACTTCTTTGTTTTTCTTTGAAGACATTTTGCTTCTCATCCAAGAAGAGAACTAAAGAAGCTTCTTCGATGAGAAGCGAAACTTTTCAAAGACAAAACAAAATCCAGTTACCTTTTGAAAAAGCACCATTGGGGTAATTCAATAGACCTAATGCAGGGGTCAGCAACCTGCAGCTCTCGAGTCACATGTGGCTCTTTCGCCCCTCTGCTGCGGCTGTCACTCAAAATATGCGTCACAACTGCCAATGTGCGACACCCGCCGGTACGTGATTTATTGAGCTTTTCAACCCCTGTAGGCCAACCATGGATAAATCCAAGAAAAGTTTCAGAAGAAAACAGAATGTTTTCTGAAATAGTCAGGCACAGGATGAGTTTTGTGGCTCCCGGTGTTTTCTTTTCTGTGTGAAATGGGTCCAAATGGCTCTTTGAGTGTTTAAGGTTGCAGACCCCTGACCTAGTGGATGCCAGGTTAGGAAAAAATAATACAGGTAGTCCTCAATTGACCACCATTCATTTATTGACCGTTCAAAGTTAACAATGGCACACTTAATACAGTTGCAGCATCCCCATGATCATGTGATCAGAATTCGGATATTTGGTAACTGACTCACATTTATGAAGGTTGCAGTGTCCTGAGGTCATGTAATCCCCTTTTGCGACCTCCTGACAAAGTCAATGGGGAAGCCAGATTCACTTAACAACCATGGCAAGAAAAGTCATTAAAATGGGCAAAACTCAACTTAACTACTATCTCATTTTGCAACAGAAATAATGGGCTCAATTATTTGGTCATAGGTTGAGGAGCTACTTGGAAGCAGATATAATTATGAATCAGCAAGTCTAAGAGCCAAATTTCTCCTTTACCATAAATCCACAACCTGACCAGCACCACCTCACTAGTTGTGCTTGCACAAGTCACTGTACCAGAAGGTAGTTTTAGAAGCTGGGTCAGATGAGTGAATGTATTGGGGACCAAGTTGTTAACTTCCAGTTCTAGCTACTTTTTCACCTGTGAATGGAAAAGACAGCATCTTCAGCCCAACAACTTTTGGGAAAAGTAACTTTATAGGATTGCTAAAATCCTATATCCTTCTAAATCTTAATTGCCAATGGGATTCATTAAGCCCTAAATTATATGACATCCCCTGATCTAGAAGCCACTTTTCTTAGTTTAAAATATGAATAAAGACCACTCTGTTCATTCCATTTGGAAGTCTGTTTTGCACGTGGAAGAGGCGCTTGTTAGCTGCCTTGGGCCATTTTGTAGTCACACATATTCCTAAGCAACCCATGAGAAGAGCAACTATAGGACTTGATGTCTTACTATGGATTCCCCCGCCCCCCTACAAAATCGGAGAAGGGCAAATACAACAATATAATACAATACATTCTCCGATTCTGAAAAAGAAAAAAAAAAACAAGAGTAAGACATCAAGTCCTACAGTTGCTCTTCTCATGGGTTGCTTAAGTGTACCTGTCTGACTACAAAAGAATCCAGCTACTTCTTGTGCCCCAAGCGAGGCTCGCCTCACCGACAAGTTATTCCGTCTAGGAAGAAATTAATTCTTGTTTCTTTAAGAGGCGAGCCACGCTTGGCGCACAAGAAGTAGCTGGATTATACCAAGTGACCGCCATAGGTGGGGGGGAAGCATTCAGATCCAGCAGACACATATGCATTATACTGTATTTATAGCCGACGGCGAAAAATCAAGATTCTGGAGGATGTTATGTCACTTTTTTCTCTCGCTTCCAATATTTCTCCCAGAGCATTTTGCTGGAACGAACTTTTTCGTCGATGGGGGAAACTACGCCCTGTCTTTAACTCAGCATCGTTCCGTCCCCCCCCCCCCCCGATCTTTTAAAGGAAAAGTTGAGGCGCCTGGGAAGAGAGTGGGTGGTACCGGGCTCACGGTCCCTTTAAGAGCCGAGCGCTCTGTGCCCGCGAGGATATTGTACTTAAAAGCTGGCAAGGGGCTCGATGAGTTAAGTATCCAGGTGAGTTCTTACAAGGAGAAGCCCGGGGGGGGGGGGGTGCGGGTGTTTGAAATGAGGGGGGGGGACTTATGGACGAGCTACTGGGAAGCAGAATCCAGAGCTTTGCTGACAATTTGAATCGGCAAAGAATGGCTGAAGCTGGGAAGAAAGAGGCGCGTGGGGAGGGGGGGGTGTTTAATGCGAGTTGTCCGAGATCGCTTTTAAGGTGTTTTGTTTCTGCAGAGCCGATCCTGATTCGGGGAATCCCTCAGCTCGTCTGCGGAAGGCTCGGTTTTCCTGCGAGGCTGCGGATCCCTTTCTGTGCTTGGTTTGGCAAAGCTCCTAGCCCAGTTGATTGAAATGCCTGCTCGATCGGAGCCGCTGAATGGAAAAATAACTTCTCCGTAAACTTTTCTCCAGCCCCCCACCCCTCCCCCCAAACCTCCTATGAAGCTCTTGGGGTGAGGAATCTGGTTTGTATCTTGGCTAAACTAACAATTTCAAACTCCTGAATTTAAGGGCGCGTTAGATCGCTTTCGCTCACCCCTTTTTAAGGGGTTGTGGTAGCACGTGGGGATGCGCTTCTCCGGTCCTGCACACGCCGCGATCTATTTCCTTTCAGCTGCGGATTTTTCACACTCTGCTGAGGCTTTTCTGCCTCTCGTCTGGTTGCTTCAGGAGGGGCTCCTGAAGGCCAGCATTCTTGTGTGGCTTTGTTAGTTCAACAGTTGCTGACATCCACATTTTCCCCCTGCGCCTTCCTCTCTCCCTTGTTATTTGATAGGGGTTTCTTTTCGGTTTTTTCCGCCAAAGAAAGCAACTTTCAAAGAGCTCTTTTGCTTGAAAACTTTAAAGCTTTAGTCCCATTAACTAAGTAGAAGGGTGGGAGCTGAACTTCTTGCAACAGGAAAGGCTTCTACTAGTACAAGTTGTGGAAATTGCTGGGGGGTGGTGGTGGTGGTGGTTTCTATCCAGCTCATTTTCTTTCAACTGAAGTTAAAGCATCTTTAGACATTACAGAAATTTGAGGGGGATGGGTACGGTTCTTCAACTGTGTTTCACAGAACCCTAAAGTTCCTTGAGAGATTGGGGGAGGGGGGAGTTTGCTGAAATTCAGCCAATTTTCTTTCACCAGAATTTTGCTTCTTGATTGAGGTTCTAGGATTTTTTTTTTTCAAACCTAAAAAGGCTCCAGATTCTGAAAAAGTTTGAAAACTATTCCTTCAGAAGAACTAAGCCTATTTGGGGAGAGATTCTATAGAATTCTTTAAACCCCTCTGCCCAGATTCTGTTGAAACAGAATTCTTTTGGGAGACTTCTCATAGCCCTAGCACACTAAAGGGAGCATTTCCTATTCCACAGTCAAATTGATTAACTTGTTTCTTTGCACTCTGAGTGTCAGAGTGCTTCTGATGGACTCAAGAGTCCATGGTGCTTCTGATACAATTTAGATGTTCATACTGAGTCAGGAAACGTCCCTTTGGGAGGCAAAATAAGAATATTCCCTGTGAAGTGTAATTGCATTACTGGTGAGCCTGAAATTGTTCAGGAGATATATTACATGCATGTCATATACTCTTGAGTCTTAAGGCTTCGAGGAAGCAAAATGAATATGACTGTAGTATTTACTGTTGATTGTTTGCTTTTGTTCATTTCTGTAGTGTGTAGGACGAATTGCTCCAGTCTCAGGTGAAGAGCAAATAGATTTTGACAGGTCATATAAGGGTTATACCTTAGCAGCTGTTTGAATTGTTGGCATTGTTGAAAAAGTAAAAGAATATTGGCTGTTGGATAGGCGCAGTCTTGCAACACTAAACTTTGTAGTAGGAATTCTAAGAATAAATAATCGTTTCGCAGCTCTGCTACAAACTTTGTTAATCAGAGTAAATCAGAATGTTAGGTACATCCTGATAAGGGTATTTCAGGGTCTCCATTTTACATCCCAAATTAAGGTCTGGTTTTCCCAACTTTTGAATACAATAAAAGGTTATTGTTGGCAGAACAGATTCAAGTTAAATTTGAGGAATTCTTAAAAAATAAAAATAAACATTGCCTGGTTAATAGCACAGACTAGACATTCCATTGCTCGAGAGGGATGGAGTTTCTACTTTGTTCCAGAACTACAGTATCTTGCCCAACTTCGAGATCTCCAGATGTTTTAAGGATGCTATTCCCTTACTGCAGGTTATGGAAGGCTCGTAATAACGCTTCTTCTTTTTCTCTGCAGGCTTTAATCTGCCATCATTCTGTTTTTAAGTGACTTGGAGAGAATGCAGGGGGGCAATGCACTGGCAATGCCATGGCTCATATTCCTAGCTGTGGCTGGTGCTGTTGGGCAGTATGACAAGCCTGCTTTCACCCCCATCTTCACCCGCAGGCCCTTTATTGTGGCTTGGAATGCACCAACCCAGGATTGTGAGCCTCGCTTCAAGGTTCAATTGGACTTCTCTGTTTTTGATGTTCAGGCCTCACCTAATGAGGGCTTTGTGGACCAGAACCTGACCATTTTTTATAGAGAACGCTTGGGCCTTTATCCCTACTATGATGCGAACAAAGTGCCAATTAATGGGGGTGTCCCACAAAACAGTAGTTTGGAGAGACATCTAATCCGGTTAACGGAGAGCATTCAAAAATATATCCGGTCCGATTCAAAGGAAGGATTGGCAGTCATTGACTGGGAAGAGTGGAGGCCCATCTGGATCCGAAACTGGCAGCCCAAAGACATTTACCGGAATGCCTCTCGTAAACTCGTGCTGGCTCGGCGTCCTAAATTGCAAGAAGATCAATTGAAGAAGGAGGCCCAGTATGAATTTGAATCATCGGCTTGTGATTTTATGAGGGAGACTCTGCGAAATGCCAAGAGCTTTCGTCCACGACAGCTCTGGGGTTACTACCTCTTCCCAGACTGCTATAACCATGACTATCGCAACAACCAGGATAGCTACACTGGTCACTGTCCTGATGTAGAGAAGACACGGAACGATCACCTGGCCTGGCTCTGGAAGGAGAGTACTGCTCTTTTTCCTTCCATTTACTTGGAACGTGAATTGGCCAACACCATGAATGGCCGCAAGTTTGTGAGGTCTCGAGTAAAAGAAGGCCTTCGTATTTCTCAACAACATCATGATAACTATGCTCTACCTGTCTTTGTCTACACCAGGCCTACTTATAGCAATCAGCAGGATCTTTTTTTGAGTGAGGTAAGAATACTTTCTTCTTGGAACTGAGAAACATTATTCAAGAAATTGGGATCTTGAGCAACAGTCTCCAATTCAGGGCTAACCAACTCCTGATACAATTGGAAGGTTACCTACTTGGTATAGAATGCACTCCCGTGCCCTGTACTGCCTCTTTTACTGCCATTCTGCACAGACAAAAATGGGGACTGGGTCCAGCACTTGGCCTGGCACAAAATCTAACTAATGGTCCGCTTTTGATTTCATAAATTACACTGTGACTAGGTTGCCGCATCAATCTCAGTTGATTAATCCATTATTTGCTTAACTATTGTGTGTTGAATAAATTATAATTAAGTGCATTTCTACATCATGCTAAATTATAGGACCCTGGTGGTGCAGGAGTTAGAATGCAGTATTGCAGGCTAACTCTGCCCACAACCTGGAGTTCGATCCTGACATACTCAAGGTTGACTCAGCCTCCCATTTTTCCAAGGTCTGGTAACATGAAGACCCAGATTGTTGGTGGCAATATGCTGACATTGTAAACCACTCAGTGAGTGCTGTAAAGCACTATAGAGCGGTATATAAATCTAAATGCTATTACTATTGCTGTATATAAACCACAATTTGCTAACCCCAAGTATGCTAAGTTAAGAAAAAATCAGATCACATTAGGGTTTAGTGTAATGTATAAACCCAGTCTTTGTGCAGAACCTAGTCTATTAATTTAAAACTAGTTTCATATAAAACATTAGAAATAGTAATTTGCAAAGTGTGTTAATATGAGGAAAGCATCAAAGCATTAAAACAGCCACATTCTGCATTAGACTCCAAGCATTCGCTTTGAAGATTGTCCCTATATATGTGGTCTGGGACCACCTCAAAATGCTGTGCATGCATATACATGAACATACATAATGGAAATAATCTTTCAAATAATCTTTCAAAGCAGGTGGGTTAAACTTTCTAGAGGATGTAGATATTTTAATACGTTCATACTCATGTGCTTTTTACAACACCCATTTTTAGTACCTTGGGGAGCCCTAAGATGTTTTTTTTTAACCTTGCAAATCTTGAAAAGTTAACATTTTGGAAGTTACCTTATTGGTAGGTATAACACCACAGTTCAGCAACATCCAGGTCTTTCCCCACCAGATATATGTGTAATGTACCTCCTGATGTTTTACTCCTTTATGGAAAATAGAACACATCAGCACATAAAAGCACTGTTTTGGAAATAAATTGGCCTAATAGAATTCTAAGAAGTTTATGGAGCAATGTGATGAGAACAACTGCTTTGGTCTATCAGTTGGACCTGCGCTGCACTGATTTAGAATAATTATGTAATCAATTAATGATAAAATACCTAGACAGGGAACATTCACTCCAATTTGTGGCTCCAAAGGGGCTAACAAATATTCATACACAGTAGATATAATTGAGGTTTAATTGAACATCTAAAAGGATGGCTTAAATTTCCTCCTAAATTGAGGGGAGCCGACTACAAGGGCAATTTGTTCCATAGTCTATACCACTTCAAGAGAAGGCAGAATTGGCTATTGATATTAATAGTAGAGTGTTGCACACCTGCAAAAGATCCCCCATAGAAGTTCGAAGATTGTGCGGTGGGAGGTATGGACCTAAAAAGCCTTGCAAATAATCTGGATCAATTCTGGACCAAACTACAAATCTGGTCCTTCAAGGTACAATAACTCTGTGGAGAGTATGCATATGTCAAATCCAAACCTAAAATTGGTAACAACCCTGTCTTGTCCAAATTCTATCTGTTCTGTACCCAATCCTTTGTGGCTTGGAGACATGGAGCTTTTCAGTTGTGAGTTTGCAGGAAAGAAATGTAGCTGGCTGTTATCACGTTATCCTTCCCAGAAGATTTGTGTATTTACATATTTATCAAATTTAGGTACCACCCATCTCTCAGAGTGACCCAAAATATGGTGAACTCTCGGGTTCATCAAAATATGATGGGTCTTAGACAGTGGTGGGATTCAATTTTTTTAACAACTGGTTCTGTGGGCGTGGCTTAGTTGGGGGTGTGGCTAGCTGATCATGTGACCGGGTGGGCGTGGCTATGTGCATAGGGGCTACTCAGAGGGCTGAAAAAAGTCATTTCTGACTGGTCCTCGCACTTATGACCATCCTCACATTTATGCCCGTTGCGGCATTCTTAACAACCGTGTCAGTCATTTCACCACTACTTCTCTTCACCACGGTGACAAGATAGGGCGCAAAACGTAAAATGTGAGGACAGTCATAAGTTCGAGGACTGGTCAAAAGTGCGAGGACCAGTCAAAAATAACTTTTTCAGCCCTCGGAGTAGTCCATATGCACAAAAGGACTACCCAGAGGACTGAAAAAAGTTATTTCTGACAGGTCTTCGCACTTTTGACCGGTCCTCACCCTTATGACTGGTCATCATTTATGCCCATTGTAGCATTCTTAACAACTGTGTCACTCATTTCACAACTGCTTCTCTTCACCATGGTGACAAGATAGAGTGAAAAACATAAAATGTGAGGACAGTCATAAGTTCGAGGAGTGGTCAAAAGCGCGAGGACCAGTCAGAAATAAATTTTTTCAGTCCTCTTGAGTAATCCATATGCACAAAAGGACACAGCAATAGAGAGGGATGAAGGAAGGAGAAGAGAGATGGAAGAAAGAAGGAGAGAGAGGGAAGGAAGAGAAGGGAGGAAGGAAGGGAAGGGAAATTAGAGTAGGAGTGAGGGGAAGAGAGGAAGAGAAAGAGAAAGGAAGAGGAAGTAGGGAGGAGAAGAAGCGGGGAGGAAAGACAGTAAGAAGGAAAGAAAAGAGAGAGGTGGTAGGTTTGAGGAGAAAGATTGCTGTACAGTAAAAAAGATGAAATGGAAGAAAGGCAACCCCAAACAAATATAAAGATATTAAGATAAACTTTAAAGAATAAAGGAGAACAAATATGAATAAATAGCAATAATTAGAAACACACATACAAACATACAATGTATTTTCTTTGAACAGAGTATTTGGCCGGTTCACAAATTTAAACAGTGTTTCATCATTTCAATTAAATTTACAATTTCCTTTTTGCCATATTTATTCATTATCTATTTTTTAAAAAAACCAATATTACCCTTCATCCTCATCTCTAATCTTAATCAAATTCAATTTTTCCCTTCTATATTATACCCCTTCCCATGGTCATCTATTTTTATATCCATCCTCACATTGGTTAATTATGTAATATTACAGTTGTTTAATATAAATTCAACATTTTAATATAAATCAATTATATATAACTACCTTTTTTGTATATTAATCAATATGAACATGAATATTCCAATTATTTCCATGCAATCCAATTTCTTACAAATCAATTAATTATATTTACCAATAATAATAAACCAAATAATTTCCCCCATATATTCCTCCAAACCACAACTTAACCATTTCTGCTTTCAACACAATATACAATTAATAGTATCTAAATTATTACAATTCCCTAGTTAAATAGAGCTTTTTTTCTTTTGTGTTTTAACTGTCCTCTTTCCCCCTAAATTTCCCATTGTTTGCACCTACCTTTTTTGGTGAGGAAAAAGAAAAGAAATCTGCCTGCCTAATTTTCCAACGTTGCAGCAAACAGCAAAGCCAACAGCCTGCTTTACTTTCAGTTTCGTTTTTCAGCATAGCTAGGGGAAAAAAAATCTGCTGCAGTACTCTTTGTAAGCAAGCAGCAGAGCCCTCCGCAAAACAGCTGAGAGCAAATCAGCTGAGAGTCGGGAGGCCGATCTAATCAATGGGCTAATTAGCCTATGCTGAAGCTCCATGGGCCAATAAAATTACAAAAAAACACCGAACCGTTTGTTAAATTGCTGGCTCACCTGCCCCTCGCCCACCACTATTTATTGGCAATAAATAGTGGTGCGGAGGGGCGGAGTAAGGGGTGGGGCAAGCCAGCAATTTAACAAACGGTTCAGCCGAACTGCCTAGAACCAGCAGAATCCCATCACTGGTCTTAGAGTCCCCTTCCCCGACAACTGGCCAGTTCGCAAGCAGCTGAACAGAATTTTCCCATGCTGTCTTCTACTAGTGCCTGGACGAATGAGGTTTCATTTTTATATACTTATATGTAGTTCTCTGTGTGTAATATATATATACACATACTTTGTATATTTCACCTATCGTGTTAAGCACAAATCTATGCAGCGCTCCAGACTGAAAGATAAAAAGGTGATTTGAAGTGGGTACGATATATACGATGTAATATCTGCTATCTTCAACTTTTTTAAATTACTGAACCTTTTTCTGAAATCTCCAAACTGCCCTCTATGTTGCCATGTAATTCCTGGAAAAGCCATACAACATTTATGCATCAGGAGTTACAAAAAGATGCTTTAGGAGTGCTGAACATGCTCTCAAGCACATTTCTGCCTTCAAAACTGAAACACTGTAAATTCTATTAAAATTCCCTAAAGAGAAGGAAGCCGTTGAGTTGGATCCCTATCCCAACTAATTCAAACAGCACTGCAAAAACAGCCATCGTGGTCTAGGTGGGTCTTTTAATTGGGATTCTACATTGAACAGGTGTAATTGAAGTAAACACAGCCTTTTAATGGCCAGAAAATGTTGAGGAGGTAGAAGGGATTTTCTTTTCTCTCTCTCTCTCTTAGGGTGTTTGGGACAGTTTGGGAATTTCTTTGTTTCTCGTCTTGAACCCCATTAAGCTTGTTTTAGGATTTCCAAATCTAACGGAAGAAGTGGTTATTTCCAGGCATGAACAGGGGTTGGGGGAAATCTAGAAGTGCAGTAATTGACACCCTCTTCCTTGCGATTATGAGTAATGGCAACTGGGGTACTTAAGTGCCGGGGACACTTTCCTTCCAGCCTTTTGGAAGTTGCATAAAAATGCTTTTGACAACTGTTGGAATCTGGATCATTTTTGCTTTTTTCTCAGCATGTTTGAAGTTTGTGGTAGAAGGTGCTGAAGCAAACTGGAACTGCATCTTAGTAGATTTAAAAGAGCTATGATTTCCTCTGTAAGTGCCTTGCGTTTGCAAAGTACTGATGATAATTTTAAAATAATAAGATACTGTATATGTAATAGTAACTTCTTTATTACTATAATTCATATTTCTCTCATGCTTAGCAATGGTACAATTTTGCATTGAAGCCTGCAGTGTGTCTAGGCCATCAAACTACCATTCTATGGGGCTGCTACTTCTATGAAGTAAAAGCTTGTAAGAGGATGCTTTTAATTCCTGCAACTAGAAAATCATTGAGATGTACTAAGGAGTGCTTTGAAGATAAGCTGTATAATGAAGCATCAAAATGAATATAGACATGTCTAGACAGATAACTAGCAGGTCAGCTATTTTTTCGAAATTTGCTGCCTTTTCAATTAGTATAACAACAACCAACATCAGGAATATGAACCATTGAATTCTGACAAGTGCAGTTTCATATGTTGAGTGCAGTCAGGCTGAATTAGTCTGATCCAAGGTCTAATTAGATGGGTTGTTACTGGTGATAAAACTGGAGGTTTAAACATTTTGTGGCTAAAGGGTTACCGGTAGTAGCGAAAGGATTTATTATTCACTATCCCTATCCATAACCTAGAATCTTTTCTTTTACACTTCTTACAAAATATTGGACATTCAAGTTGTATACCTATAGTTTGAAACCTGCATCAACAGGTAACCAGTGCTGAAACTCGAATGAATGTTTGAATTATTGATTTTGCTTCTACTTTTGATCAGTGGCTTCTTCTCAGTTCCCAAGTTATGTTCCAAACTGCATTCATTCATTCAAGAACATTGGGCGGCCATTGAAACATTTTTGCTATAAGTTATTGGATCCATCCATACTCCCTGCTCCACCTCATTTTCTGCGGATTGATCTGCATAGGTAATAAACTGTCATGGCAAAGTAGCACACATTACTTTCCAGTCTTGGGTTACTGGATATTACTTGCTGTTCACATTCAGATCAACATCTCTGCAAATATGGAGGTGGACAGATCTATATATTGGTCATTGTCCTCTAATTTCCAATGGTAGCTGGCCCTTCCATCGAAAAGCTGATGAGTTCGGTTATTAGTGAGTGGAATGTTGAGCCTGAAGGATAAATCATACCTTAGAGTTATCCTTTGGCTTCTGAACCAATTATGAACACACCTAATATTAAAAAGGTGAATTTGATGAATCTAGTATGATCACTTCCTTCTTGGGAGTAAAACTGGCTTCCTGTTACCAGTGAAAGGATCAGGGTAGCTCAGCCCCTTGAACAGTTACTTGATTATCTGGTTTAATAGAAGGGTAAATTATGACATGGAAGTAAGGATGAAAGCAAAAGGTTGAAAGGGTGTCTGGTTAATGTACTCATTAGCATAAGACTGAAAAAATGTTATTTTCATCTGGGTGAAGTTCTCTTTGCTTGGCTTTGCTTCTGACCCCCTCTATTGATGGGCTTCTTTGATCTACTCTTAAGTTGTCAGGCTAAAATAGTAAGCATTTGCAGAGTCTAGCCATCAGAATCAAACTAGAGCCTATTTTGCAGCCACTATAAGTCTTGTCATCCTATCCTGGCAAACCCAATGGGCCCAGAGTGGTGCTATTAGATCAAATGCCCTGACAGTGATTTCCTGGTTGGGTGGAGGTACCATGATGTTCACTGATGATTTACTAGTCCATTGGAGAGAGAGTTGTGCTCCACAAAGAAGTTGTACTCCAGAAAGGAATATACTGTAGAGGAAAGTATGGGTTGAATAAGAATAGTAAATCAGACACATTTTGGGGTTCATCCATCTTGGAGACTATTCCTTGGGGAAGACTTTGTGTTCTCTACAGCAACCATGGGTTTATCTATGATAATCTCTGGCCCACTTATAGAAATACATTTAATCTTACCTTTGCTTGCAAGCAGCTGGTTTGTAATCCAAACATGGAGGACATGTGCTTGGTTCTTTGCGGTGGTCAAACCTCTTCTATATAAGTTTTGAAACTTTGCAAAGTGGAGGGGTCTGTATCTTAGAATCTGGAAGACAGAGGAACCCAGAAACTTGGTATGGCTTCCCTCTCTCATCATAATCCTGAGGATCACTTTATCTCTAGGAGACAAACAAAATGATGCTTGGAATACTAGTGAAGGATGATAAAATATGAATTTCACCAAGCATGGATACAAGCTCATGTGCGAGCCTATGAAATATCAGTTGCTCTCCTGTGTCCTTGTTTAAGGTTAGCTGATCTCTACTAGGGAAGGATCACCTTGCTGTTGTGATGTGTTTGCACAATATTTTGCTGATAAAGTCTCTCACAGTCTTGACTCTTCATGGGCAGAATTGGGTGACTGAGGTGACAATCTTGAAATATTTCCTGGAATTCCTTTTAGTCTCTGCTATGATGAAGTGGATAGATGCTCTTTGACATGAGTTCTTCCACCAGTGTTAAACCTATGCTCCTCATGGTTCCTTTTGGGATGAGGGAAGAATGTAACAAGATGGGCCCAAGTGGTAGTCAGTATGTCTTTGGGGAAGGACTGATGCCAGCTACCATGAAAAAAATGGTGGTACTGTTATTCCTTCTTTTAAAAATCTTTCCCTGGTGCAGTTCATTTTGGACAACTGTTAGTTTGTCTCCAGCCTTTCCTTTTTGGATGTATCAGTTGCAATTGAGGCTTTGCTAACTGTGACTCTAAATTACTGTAAAGTGCTCTACACGAGGCTACCTTTGAAGATCAGAAGAAATTACAGTTTGTTCCAAATTTAGTTGCTCACTTCTTGGTGAATGAGACTCTCCAGAGCCATGTGACTCCTGGGCTGTTAGTTCTGTGTTGGCTGCCAGTAAAGTGCCTGAAAATTTGGCAATTCCTAAGTATCTTCAGGGCGAAAAATCAACAAATCAACTCACCCAGTAATGCAAAAAAGGATGAATAGTGCCCCATTCGGGAGACATGGGATAGTTAAACAGTATTTCTCAGTAATGCCCCCTGTTTTAAGGAAGCCAATCAAGGCTCATCTTTTCTGGATGCCGAAGCAAACTGAACACTTCCAGTGTGCTGAAGGATGACGGGTTGATGCTATTGAGGGTTATAAAGTATTCCTGTTCTTAAGAGTTTAATATTTATATTAGTAATGTTCTGTTGATGTTAATGATTGAGGGCCCCTGGCAATTGTGTCAGAATACAAAAGAAAAAAATTTGCTTGCCACAGCTGATGTAGAAAGCTACTTGCTAGATTATTGTGGAATAATAATAAGTGGAATAATAATAAGTGGAACAACTTGCCTCCAGAACTTGTAAATGCTCCTAACACAGGAAGTTTTTAAGATGAGATTGGATAACTATTTGTTTGAAATAGTATAGGGCCGTGATGGCGAACTATTCTATTCTGTTCTGATCTGTTCTGTTCTGTTCTATTCTATTCTATCCCCATTCCCATTCCCATTCTATTGATTTTCCCCACCTTTACTTATAAGTAGCTCAAGGTGGCAAACATTCACAATACTCCTTCCCCCTATTTTCCTCACAACAACAGCCCTGTGTGATGGGCCAAGAGATAGTGACTGGCTCAAAGTTGCAAGCTGGCTTTTATACCTAAGGCAGGACTATAACTCATAGTCTTTTGGTTTCTAGGCCAGCACCTTAAGCACTACACCAAAGTTGTATTATTTGAAAATACAAGATGACAGACAAAGATATGGAGGAGGACTACGGTCTAGTAAAGCAATTTGGCCAGGCAATTTATGAAGGGAAAAGGCACATTTTTTCTATTTCCTATTCAGGAGATGATTCATCTGCTATGATTCTGCCAGAAATATATTACTTCAATACCCAAAGGTTTTGAATAATAAAAGGACCTTTTTAAAGCTCTTTTTGCTAAAGATTTAGACCCACGTTTAAAGTATTATTTGTTTTTATATAACTAATAGTAATTATTAGTAACTTATTTGCATCCATTCTAAGCAGGAAAACATTTTACTAATCAGCTAATGTCCAATTTTAGTACTTATATGCTTGTACAGCTTGTCATCAACTTATAACCATTCATTTGGTGACTGTTCTAAGTTACAACGGCACTGAAAAAAGGGACTTATGACTGTTTTTCACTCCATGACTCTTGCAGCATCCCCATGGTCACATGATCAAAATTCAAGACACTTGGAAACTGGCATGTATTTATGACAGTTGCAGTGTTCTGGGGTCAAGTGATCACCTTTTTTTTTAATCTTAAGCAAAGTCGATGGGAAAACCAGGTTCATTTAACAACTGCAGTGAGAACTGTGGCAAGAATGGTCGTAAAATGGGTCAAAACTCACTTAGCAACTCTCTTGCTTAGCAGTGGAAATTATGGGCTCAGTTGTGATCATAAGCTGAGGAGGACTACTGGTAACTCTTTTTGGCTATCTCATTCCAGACAGATCTGATCTCCACCATAGGTGAGAGTGCTGCTTTGGGGGCAGCTGGTGCTATCTTCTGGGGAGACGCTGGAAACACTGGAAGTAAGGTATGTATTATTTCCCCTCCCTCCTCCCTCATTCCTACTTTATATGATCTCATGCTAAGCCTCACACACAGTAGTTTTCCCGTGGATCTCTTGAACAAACCTTTTGATCTCTCTTCTGTTAGGAGCATGTCAGGTCCTGTACACTTTTATCAAACGGCTACTATCCCAACAATGCCTCCCTGACTGTTCTCAGTCTCATTGGTGTTAGGTGGAGCTGTTTGGACAAGTTGTAAGTGAGCTTATTAAGAGGCGGGCTTTGCACATTTCTGGAAGGATGTAAACGTAAGAAAGGAATTATGATAGGTATTTTGAGTTACAGTAAAAAAAAATACATCTTTAAAATATGTAACTTTTTTATGAGCATAGAGCTAATTTACATTCTTCAAGTTGTTAATAAAGAATAAAGATACAAAAAAAAAAAAGAGATACTGAAGCAAAGTTTAAAAAGTAAAACAAAAACATCATAAGGATGAACTTTCAATTACTGTTTTTCCCCCTTTCCCTTTCATATCCCTAACCACTAATCTTTAAGTATTCATACATTGTTTGGAATATTGAAGGTTGTTGCTTAAATTTATTTGAATAATTTTCAAATAAATATTTTGATTGCTCTCTCCTTGAAAACCATATTCCAAATGCCTATGCCTGTCTCACTATATGATGTATCATATGGAAAGGGAGCTATTCCTGCTTGAATTGAGTTCAATGTCTGTTCAGAATTTCTATAGTTTTGTCATCGCTGCGTATTCTCCAATATTGGTCTCAATTCTTCTATTGTTGGCAGGTGTTGTGGATTTCCATTGATCTTTCTCATTTTCATTATATCCACAAACATTTTGATGGCATTTGTGAAACAAATCCTTTATATGTTGGACCCGTTTCCTGCCTTCTCAAATTTTACTCATTCGGATTTTCTTCTGCAGAAAAATTGCCAGCTGATTAAAACATACATAGAAGAGCCCCTTGGCCGTTACATCATCAATGTGACAACCGCAGCTGAGCTCTGTAGCCAGACTCTTTGCAGGGGCCATGGCCGGTGCCGGCGCCAAGAAAGTGAGGCCAGCATCTTTCTGCATCTCAATCCAAACAGCTTCCAGATCTACCGGAATGAATCCAAGCATCCAAAGCCACTCATGGGAGCCAAAGGGAAGCTCTCTCAGGCAGACATTTCCTTCCTACAAACCAACTTCCAATGCCATTGTTACCAGGGGTGGCATGGAAAAGGGTGCGAGAAGCAGCTGAATCCACCCGGAGGTGGCCCCTCTATTTCTTACACGCTTGGACTCCAGTTGCTGATGACTGTCTTCCTTCTGGTCTGTTTGCACTAGGCCACCTCTCCAGTGAAATCTGTAGGGTGCAAGGGAATCCATGGTGCTTGGAACAATAGGAGAGGCGGTGCAATAGGCAAGGAAGGTAGGCAGCCAAGAAAAAGTAGGGGCAGAGCCCTTATATCTTTATTTAGCAGTAAAGTAGCAGACCTCTTAAAGAGACGGCTCTACCTCTCCCCTCAGCACTCCCAGCCCTTCATGAAGCAAAAGAGAAAGGATCCTTCTAACCACTAAGATTGCCTCTTCAGAGAACTGGACAAGTGGAAGAAAGGGTGCTTTAGAGACTGGCAAAGGAAGGATGCTTCACGGGGCATGACCTCTGTGGCCCTTGCCTTGGTTTGTCTGGTAGCTTCTTTTATCACGGGAACCCATAACAACACCGTAGGTCAGCTACCCAAAAGAGAGGCTCACACAAGGGACCTGGGGCCAGAGCACAGGGCCTCAATGCCTACATCCAGTCTTTCATCCTTGCTTTGGATAAGGACTAGGAAGGGGCTGCTTGGCTCTTCTGTTTTAGGGAAGGGTGCCACAAGCAATGAGAGGCCTTGAAGCACAGGTGTGGAGGTTTTATGGAGCTGCTGTAATGAAGAAAATTGCTGCTGTTCCCCATCTCTTTAGATAGGTGGTAGAGAAAGAGGTGAGTCCAGGGGGATTACCTTGGAGAGTAACTTGGAAATCACTCTTTGCTGACTGTGGGGTGGGCAGCACAGTTTTTAATGGCCCAGATAAGGCAAATGGCAGGGAAAAACATCCCTGGTTTGTCTGTGGCCACTGTCAACTTGGAAGCCTGCACCTCTTACAGGAAAACCAAAAAGTTTTACCTCAGAATTAAAGAGACACAGAGAAAATCATGTGTGTTTTGTATTGTGTGAAGAAATCTTGCTGCTTGCCCTGGCACTCTTTCTTCCCTCTGCTCTTTGCCAAGAGGGACATTCCAGCTGAAAGCAACCTCTAGTATGCAATAATGGATTTGGTCTGCTCTTTGCATTTCCCCAGGGCAAAATTTGCCTTTGTCACAGAAGGTGGTCCCTTGATGGTGCTGATTTCAAGCTAGGGAGAATACCATATAGCCTGTGCTTGATAGAGAGGGTCCTGGCCTCTGCTGTGACCAAAGGGATAAAGATCAATTGCAACAGTTGTCTTTTTCATTCAGAGTGAGGACCGGGGAGGCTCACTTGCCCTCTTCTGGAGCAAGCACTTAGCTAGCAATCCCTTTGCCCAGTTCTTCCTGTTCCTTGCCATGAAATCAGTGCACTCTCTTTAGCGAAAGCTAGGCTGCTTTCGTGGGTCTGTGGATCTCATGCAAGAAAAACAGGAGAGGGAATTCCCTAGATTAAGCCCTACTTATTTCTTCCTTGTGAAGAATAGCTGGCATTTTGTTGTTACTGTCTTTTAAATCGGCTCCAAAGTTTAGCAGCGCCAGACCTCCCATTTGACAAAATGCAGAAGCTCCCACAACCAGCCTATAAGGAGGAATGAACCAAGACATGCCAAGATATTTTGTTTTTCAGTATAGTAAATGTTCCAAACTTGAAACATTTAAAGCAACAAGTGGCCATTTTATTCCATTCTATTTCTATTTTTCACTATAGATAACATTTTGCAAAGAGACTTTTACAGATTAAAATAATCTCCTTGGCCAGCCTTTCTGCAGGTTAGATATCAAATAACAACATGGATTATTTCCACATCTATTTGGTAATTTTAAGATAATAACTACTAGGGAGTGAAAGTATATTTCAAGTTCTTTATGGTGAGCATTTCAAATAGTTTGAATTCTTTTTTGTCTGGGGGAACAAACCCATTGAAAAATATTTCCAATGAAACATGAGTTGGGTTTGGAAAAAACTTTTTTTTAAATTTTGTGCATACTTTACTGGTAAAACACATCTCAATATTATAAAAGGGCTTCTTGGATCATGCTCGAGGAAATTCTGATACTTCATGGACTTCAGTCTTAATGGAAATTTTACCAGAGAAGAAAGATGTGAAATCTAAAACACTTAACTTGATCAACAAAAAGGCAGAGATATAAAAAATTAAACCCCCCTTCCATTGATTTTGCAGGACAAAATAAATAAGCACTGAACTCGTTTGTCAAATTCTTGGCACTGGTAACTTGTTTTGCTTTCTTTATCAGAACCATTTTTAACCTTCCAATGATCGAACTGGGAATTTGAAGCCTTATACACATGTGGCCATTTGTTTCATGAGGTTAGATTGCATGTAGTTGTGTACAAAGGACAAATACAATTGTTTTTCAGGATGGGGAGGTGCCATTCTTTTACACTTTTACCTTGAAATGGGATGTGGCTTATACCAATCCTTGCTACTCCCCCAGAATGAATCCGTCTACTATATAACCTTGGAAGTATATCTTCTAGGTATGACTCTGGTATGACAGTGATCAAGGTGGTTAAATTGCCAAGTTCTTATTTTAAATTGTTGCTCAGGGACTGTGAGACTAACCCATTGCACGTTTCTGAATTGTTCTCCTAAAAGCACTAGCTTTTAGCACTAGTGAAAATATCAAGGCCATTGAATTATAAATGACGTCACCTGTTCACAAATGCAAAATCTCTCAACCACCTTAGCAGAGAACATGGCTAGAATTCAGTGACATGGTCTGTCTGTCTGTATCCCTTTGTTCCAATTCTAAAAGGTGGGTTTCTCCCGCCTCCCACTACTTACGATCTGCTGCACAAAACGTTTTCCACCCCTAGTTTAAAAAAACGCAGCTGCCATTGGAGATAATATAGTTGCTACTGCACAACGTAGTTGGCTGGATAATTAAGAAAGCAGTGGGAAGAACATAAGATTAAGCCAGAAGAAAAAGAGGAATGTTTTTGTAGCTGTTCTGTTGGAATTCCTCTGCTGGTGAAGTTCAAAAATGACTGTGTTGGTTGATGCTGAATCAAGGGATCTACACTAGTAGGAGGTGAAAAATGCTTTTTTTTTTTTTTTTTTTGCTTCTCTACTTTTGCCCTTTGAGATTCAAATCCTATTGACATTTGGAGTCTGCTTAAACATGCCATGATTTTACTATTTGTCCTCACAATTCCAGCTTTTATTAAAAGGTCAAATAAAGTTTGAATACATGGACTAATCAGCAAGAAGCTGTTTGATTGGGAAAGAAACAAAAGACTGCTACAAGTAGCTACAGGCAAGGATTTTGTTCAAGTAAACCAATGGATGAAATTCAGCTATTGTAACCACTTGCACCCGTATGCTTGTCCCTGCTTTTTAGTTCTGGTAGTAGATCCATTCTCCTTAATTCTTAATTATCCTTCAGACAGCATCACCACCAGATGGATTTGTAACTGGATGACCAACTGCACTCAATGGAACTGCATCTACATGGAATGAAGTATGCAGTGGGGTACCCCAAGCTCTGTTTTAGGCCCAGTACTCTTCAACATCTTCATCAATTATTTGGATGAGGGTATAGATGGAGAACTCATCAAATTTGCAGATGACACTAAGATAGCAGGAATAGCCAACACTCCAGAAGATAGGCTTAAGATACAGAAGGATTTTGACAAATTTCAACATTGAGCAGTATCTAACAAAATGAAATTCAGTAGTGAAAAAAGTAAGGTTCTACATTTAGGCAAGGAAAACCAAATGCACAGGTACAGTATAGGTGGTACCTTGCTCAATAGTAGTAACTGTGAGAGGGATCTTGGAGTCCTAGTGGACAATCACTTAAATATGAATCAGTAGTGTGCTGTATCTGCCAAAAAACCCAACAGAGTTCTAGGCTGCATTAACAGGAATAGAGTCAAGATCACGTGAAGTGTTAATACCACTTTGTAATGTCTTGGTAAGACCACACTTTGAATACTGTATCCAGTTTTGGTCCTCATAATATAAAAAAGATGTTGAAGACTCTAGAAAGAGTGCAGAGAAGAGTAACAAAGATGATTAGGGGACTGGAGGGTAAAACACCTAAAGGCAGGACCAAGAATCAATGGATGGAAACTAATCAAGGAGAGATGCAACTTAGAACTAAGAAGAAATTTCCTGACAGAATAATCAGTGGAACAACTTGCCTCCAGAAGTTGTGAGTGCTCCAACACTTGAAGTTTTTAAGAAGAGTTTAGACAACCACCTGTCTGAAATGGTATAGGGTTTCCTGCCTCAGCAGAGGGTTGGACTAGAAGACCTCCAAGGTCCCTTCCAATTCTGTTATTCTATTCTATTCTATTCTATTCTATTCTATTCTATTCTATTCTATTCTATTCTATTCTATTCTATTCCTAATGCTCCATAAGGATACTCATTGGCTATTGACATATTGCAGTTGGTAATTGTTGACCTTGTATTTCTCATTCTAGTAGAAGGGCACCCCCTGGTGCCACAAAAGAGCTAGCAAATCCATTATCTCCCGCCTAGACCAACAGAGATTGTAGTTATGTTTACATGGGTAGTAATGTCTCATTTCCTTTAAAACAAAAACATCTGTGAGCCTCAGGCAGTGATTTCTCTCGGATGTGTTCTGCAACATTGCCTATCAGATGGCAGGCAGGTTACAGTAAGGCCCATCAACATCAGTTTTCTCCTGAGTGCATATTATCCCCCCAAGTAGGCCTGGATGATTCCCCTGAGAAAAGACTCATAAACTCATATGTAGTAAAGACCCTAAATCAGAACATGTTTTCTATCTTTTATTATTTCATTCCATCTCATCACATAGATTGCATGGTTCCCTTGAGATCTGGAATATGCTGAATACCCTCAGATTCTATATCTGTTTTGTCACTGTAGTTCAGCCATTTGCCTTGGTTTAAGACGATTAATCTTTGGATTCTTGAAATTAAGCATAGTAATTAAGATTAGTATTAAGATTAGTATTTAATCATTAAACATGAGTTAGAATAAGGACATGAAGCGAGTAAAGAATATTAACTATAGCTTAAAATCTATTTCACAAATTTGGCAATTCAGCATTCCAGAGCTACAACATAGAATAGATGCTCAGTTTAACAGAACACAAACGTATTTCATGCAAACCCATGATAATTTAAACTTAAAACATGGTTTCCGAGAGTGTTATTACTGATGTCACAATTATGTCTTCTGCAGTTGTATTGTTGACGGATCATTTTAGACAAATCATGATTTCTGAACATCTCACAGTTGGTGGGATCCATACAACACATAAAGCCAAAACCAAGTAAACCACTTGGCTCAGTGTAAACCAGTTCCATCTACTGCAGCTTTCTCCAGGAGAGATCTCTCCAGCATGGGCTTAGGGTACTGAAATTCAATGTGTCTGGAGTACATTATAGTAGATTGCCTGAGGCAGATGTACTGTAACCTCAGACCAATTTTGTACAGGGAATATTGAGAAATCATTGCTCAGTAGGAGAACATAGGAAAAAAAAATTGGTTTTTTTTAAAAAATCCCTGTTACTGCCTGTAATAGAGGCCTCCAATAAGTTTCAGAAAGTCGGAGGGAGAAAAACCAAGATTATAGCCATCCATTAGAATAGAGGGCACAAAATCAGATAGGACTACTGACCAAAGCCAAAATATAAGGTGGTGAGGTGTAATGGTTAGCATGGTCTAACTAATACTTTGAGGGAACCAAGTTTCAATTCTTACTCAGCCATAAAGTTTGATAAGTGACTTTGCGTAATATGATACAGTTGGGAAATATCAACTTGTAAATGTTCCACCTTGAGCTGCTGGGAAGAAAGCTATGCACCACGTGAAATATGGCAGTTCACACAGGTAGATAGGAATAAAGCCTTAATCATAACAACGATGTCAAGAGGAACTATATTCGATAGATTTTAAAACATTAGCTTTGTATTATTTTATTCTTTTTGGTGCAGCAGTATGTTTAAGCTACATATCTACACCAGTTCTAATGTGACAGAGAAGGAAGAAAGGAACATCCCATTCAGCAGCATTTATAATATCTATCAATGGAAAGGGATAAATTGATGTCCTCGTTGTTGTTAGTTGCGAAATCGTGTCCTACCCATCGTGACCCCATGGACAATGTTCCTCCAGGCCTTCCTGTCCTCTACCATCCTCTGAGTCCATTTAAGTTCACGGCTACTGCTTCAGTGACTCCATCCAGCCACCTCATTCTCTATCGTCCCTTTCTTCTTTTTCCCTCAATCTTTCCCAGCATTAGGCTCTTCTCCAGTGAGTCCCCATTACACTTACAATGACAACCTCTATCAATAAGGAGTATCCTAGGTGTCTATTTTTGCACTGTTGGCGGATAAAACAGTTATAGCACTGGCACTGAAAGATATTTATTATTTGTTTATTTATGAACCACCCATCTCCCTCAGAGAGGTAGTGTACAATAAAATATTAAAATATAGAAACATCATATAAAAATTTAAAAGGAGGAAGAAGGATGATTAAACTGTTAAAAATTAGTTTAAAAGCTGAAGAGCACCAACCAGCCCACAGCTGTGTGCTCCTCTGGCTCCCCTCACAAGGCCGCAGAGCCATGTTTTAACTCCTACTGTATTGGGAATTCCAGGAGAGGGGGGGCTTGTCTCAACTTGGGGGGGGGAGAATATTCTGCAATATTTGGCAGATAAGGCTCTCTTCCTGAATCCCATCAGCTGGAGTTCTTTAAGGAACAGAGTCTGCAATATACCTACTCTACTTGACCAGGTGGGATGGGCCAATGTAATGTGACAAAGACAGGTCTGTAAAAAGATGTTTTAAAAATCTTAAATGATGCTTCCAAGCAATCCAGCTTTCAAATATTAAAGAAATGTCATTTCTTTGTGACATTTAAATATATACAGAGACAAAGACTTCCACTACTTACAAGGACAGGCAATTTGTGCTGCACACTTTTGGAGACAAAGTGTATGGGTTCCTGGAACACAAGGCCAAGGGGGGGGGGGGTGTCATCACTTTTGCTTTGTTCAGGAATTCTGCTCCTGATCCCAATTTTCCAGCTGCAGGGAATAGGGCAAAACGACTGCCTTTTGCTGAGCCTGTCTGCAGAAGAAAATGGACTGGGCTCTGTGGGCTGCCAGTAAAGGGGCAGAAGGCTGTACATTGCCTTGATATCGTTCAGCAAACAATCAGGAATTCACTAATCTTAGTGCCTGCTGGATCTGGCAGAAAGCAAACCCTGAGTCATATAAATAATTCCAAATCCCTCCATTTGAAAGAGGCCAGAAACCTTATTTTCTGCCCAACTCTATTCCTTGCTGATATTCAAGATAAGTACTCCAGCCTGTATGCAGACAGAAGGGAACAAAGTGTAAAGCAATTTTGGGCTTTCCCAACTAAGATGCCAAAGATGGCTGGATGAGCTACAAGATGTTTATGTTAGGGAGATCAAATTTTCTGTAGCTACAAGAAAGAGCCCCAAAGAAGTAATTGTGAGGAAGAGCGGTCGGTCGAAGAAAGTACACTCGCTGGCTTAATCCATGAGGAAGAAGGTGAGTTGCAAAACCTTCTCTCACAAGTGATCATTACCCTGAAATCAGGTCTGGGGGTAGAAATTGGGCAGGTCAGCTTCTGGGAGCCTTGACTATTTCCCTGCAACTAGAAAAATGAAGGCTAGGTATGCAGAAGGTGCAGGACACAGTAAGGAAGGAGAGTGTTAGAAACTGAGGGAGGAAGGGGATGAAATTAGTGGCTTCTATGACGGAAACAGTAGGAGAATACCCTGTAGGGGAGAGAGGGGAGAGGGAGAGAGAGAATGCATGAGATGTGTAATGGCTCTGAGCTGAGTCTATCACTGTCTTTGCCTTTCTGCTGTAAAAACAGGTGAAATCCAGCAGGTTCTGGAGAACCGGTAGTGGAAATTTTGAGTAGTTTGGAGAACCGGCAAATACCATCTCTGGCTGGTCCCAGAGTGGGGTGGGAATGGAGATTTTGCAGTATCCTTCCCCTGCCATGCCCACCAAGCCATGCCATGCCCACCAAGCCACACCCCAGAACTGGTAGTAAAAAAAATTGAATTTCACCACTGTGTAAAATGTATACCACAGAAATGAAATAGCTCTGAGTACAGGGGTCTTTAAAAATGGGCAACCAGCTGAGGATGTCAGCCCAATGTGGCACTCCAGACAAAGAAGCAAATACCATATAGCCAGGAGTATCTTTATTGTAACAGCAGTAACAGAGGTTTGCAAGTCTGAATGTGCTTCTTCATGTGAACTAGGAATGGGCTTGCCTGCAGTCTTTTCTTGGTCTAGGATCAAACCCCTCTTATTTGATCATTACCTTGGTAGAAGCTCTTCCTCCTGTCCTCCAAGGCTATTACCCTTGCCTTCTAAAAGGCATGTCTGAAGGGCAAGCAGACAATCGGAAGATAGGCCCTGTAGCAGATCTTTGTTCCCTTTCAGAGTTTCTTTTCCTAAGGCTTGCTTTGTCCTTGTTCCTGTCCTTCCTTGATGGCCTCACGCTGCTACCTTTTCATTTCATGGTACTGGAGATATCAGAGTTGCATTTGCTCTCTTTTCCTGCATTCTGCAAAGGCACCTAATTGTTAACTCCCCTGAAGACAGATTGGGTTAGATTTGATAATAAAGTTAGGCTGATAACCAAGGCATGGTATACAATGTCTTTGCCTTACTTGTTCTCCTTGTCCCAACCAAGGGAAACAAAATAATATGTAGTGAGCACAATCAGAAAAATAAATGGATATGCTTGCATCCCCCCCTCTCTTTCTCTCCCTCCCTCCCTCTCTCTTCTCTTCAGCCATAGACTTCATAATCAGGGGGAGGTTTAGAGGTGGGCAAGCTCTTGTAGCCAAGAGCCTCACTTCACTTCTTTTTTAAAGAGATGAGAGTGGCAAAGGGGATGGAGAAGCGTCTCATGTGTGGTTGAGATGGATCTGAAAGAGCCTTTATTGCTTTGGGTGTGTGTGTGTGTACGTCATAGGCCTCTTTCAGGACTTCACATTTCATTTTGCAAGTTTCCCACCTCAAGATGGTGAGAAATGCCATTGTCTGCTTTTAAGCCCATGCTTCTAGAGGCCCCATAAAGAAGAATGGGGCTTTAATAGATTTTTTTTTCCGGGGAGGGAGGGGGAGGGAAAGGGATTGAAATTCCTCCTCTACTTCCATTTCCTTTTATCATGTTAATACGGTCACATATCTGCCAGTCTACCATTGTCTAAGTCTCTCAGGGCTGTGATTCTAGCATGGAAAAAGGGGCCATGGGTGGCTAATCCTAATAACCCCAGAAATTAGTGCCTGCATTCATGACCTAATGGATACCCTGTCTCTTATTTCAACATCAGGAGCTTTTGCAGCAGACAGAGAACAATGCTATCAATTTGTCTAGTGCCTGGAATAACATTTGTGTGCGTCTCTGACTTGGCAGAAAGCCACATCTACTCTCTCCTAAAGTTTCCTTTCTTTCACATCACTACCATAAGCCGTGTCATCTCAGGAGACTGGCTGAAATCTGTGTGACTCTCAACTCTTCTGAAATACCCGCTACTTAAATAATTCGTAGGAATCATCCAGCTACATAGCATCGTCCAACTGCAAGCAAATCCCCAACGCTTACAGTCCAAGGCCAATTCAATTTTCCAGGACCAGAAACTGGCCTTCTGCCCCAACCCTATAAAACCATCTAGGGGGAAAAAAATGGCACAAGATGTTAAGAAATAACATGATCTCTTCTTCCATGCTATTTGCAGTTTTACATTTCATTGTGGATCTATGTTTTATTTTAGTCCTGCCCATGCTTAGAGAGAATATAATGCGGGTAGGCCTACAGCCACAATGGAGCTCAACATTTTTGATGCTAAGTGAAACATTTGTTGAGTTTTGCCTCACTTTATGACTTTTCTTGCCACAGTTGTTAAGTGAATCACTGCAGCTGTTAAAGTTAGTAACATGGTTGTTAAGCGAAACAGACTTGCCCATTTGGCTTTGCTTGTCAAAAGGTCACAAAAAATGATCATGTAACCCCAGGACACTGCAACTGTCATAAATATGAGTCGGTTGCCAAGTGGCTGTACTTTGATCACATGGCCACAGGGATGCTGCAACAATAATTGTAGAAAATGGTAATAAGTCACTTTTTTCAATGCCGATGTAGCTTCGAAGCCACTAAACAAACTGTTGTAAGTCAAGGTTTACCTGTATGATATATGCACTACTGAAAAATAACAGAATCAGTTTCTTCTTTTCTCCTGCTATTACCACTGAGAGTCACTATGTGATGGGTAGTAGATGCAACAAAAATATATATACTGCTCAAAAAAATAAAGGGAACACAAGCAGAAGACATCCGAGAACTGAATGAATGAAATAGCCTTATTAAATACTTTGTTCGTTACATACAGTAGTTTATACACTGCTCAAACAACTAAAGGGAACACAAAACTACTGTATGTAACGAACAAAGTATTTAATAAGGCTATTTCGTTCATTCAGATCTTGGATGTCTTCTGCTTGTGTTCCCTTTACTTTTTTGAGCAGTGTATATAATCAATAACATACACATTATTGAATTCTAGAACTACCAAATCTGGACTGCAAAATTTCCAGAACTCAAAGAAGTCAACCCTAGCATTCAATCCTAAGGAAACTGATGTCCATTGGATCACAAGGAGTCAGAAGCAACTGAACAATTAAACAAGTAGAGGGCAGCAGAGTTAATGTTTTTTTTAATCTGTTTGCTGCCACCGAGTGGACATCTATGCCTTTACAGCTCAACTCCAGTAGCATTGTGGAATGCCAGGACACATGATGGTTTGTAATGAGAATTAATCAAACCATGGAGTGGTTAAATAAGAGATTCCAGACAAGAGCTATTTCGCTTGATAGTAGCAACTGTTTAACATAAAACTGTGTAGTTGCATTATTTGCAATCCTACATGGGAGTGTGTTAGAGGCTTCTATAATTTGGATAAATTGGCTGCAAATAGATCAGTATTCTCTTAAAGAAAATGGTGTGAGCTACTTTGGAAGAAAATGATTATCCCAAGTGTAGAATACACACCCAAAGGTTGGGTTCAAACTTCATGGTTAGGGGAGCCTCTGTGAGTTGGAAAGTCATAATTTAGGGTGATGCATGGATTAAGGAATTGTGGTTTATCCAATGAACCACAGATGCAGTATAATTTATATCAGTGTTTCAAACATGGCAACTTTAAGATGTGTGAATTTCAACTCTCAGAATTTGAAGTCCCCACATGCTACATTTGCCAAGTTTGAAAATAACACTGATTTGGATTATTTGAAGTCCCAGCCAACCAACAAAAGAGTAAATCTAACCGGGCCCTTTTTATCTTCAGTCTGGCAGGAACCCTAAAATCTAAGGACTTTAAATATTGACCTAGTAATAAAAGAGTACACCTCTGATACTTACAGTCCCCTGCTGGGAAGGATTTGGAGCCTTTGGTTACTAAAGCATAACTCTTCTGGGAGCCTGTTTTGGTGGACTGGGAAGGGAGAGGTCATTTAATATCCTGTAGCTAGTTCTTAAATAGCAAGCAAAAAAGAAACAATGGGAGAGGCAAGGGCACACAATAAGATATTCAGCTAAAGCATTTGCCCAAACTCGCTCGAGTTCCAGGAGTGGGTTACACCCACCTGCCTACGTTTAAAGGGAGAATTCAGAAAACTCAGAAAAATGGCAAGATGCCATTCTTATGGGAGAGCGTCTTCAAGCCTTTTCCTCCCATCTACATGTATGGAAAGGTTATTATAAAATAGCCAGAAGGAGAGCAGATCTATGGGCTCAAGTTGGAGTGCTTTAATTATGGCATTAAAGGTGCATAATGCTGCCTTGGATTTCTTTTGTCCTCCCCCATTCTCCCAAAACAATCTTGATTCCTTCCAAAACTGCCATCAAATTACAATTTTTAATATGCAAAAAAGGGGGGAAACTGTATTGGAAGCAATCGTAATTATCTAATGTAATCTGTTTAACTGAAATACTACTTCACTTATGCAAATACCTTATCCTAGCCATGGCCAATTCATCATCCCCTTGTTGCCTATTTCTTGGAACAGGTCAGGTATTGCTCTGTTGCCTTTAGTGTGTAAAAAAACCACACACGGTTTAAAAAATAATATATGGGATGTATGTGTTGCTTTCCTTGATGCACTGTATATGGTTTTTCCTCTTTCCTATTTATCCCCAGTACAACCCTGCAAAGTAGGCTGGGGGAGAGAAACAAGGGGCCCAAAGTCACCCAGAGAATCTCTCCAGTACTAGCTCAACATTCAACCCTCTTTCTGTTCCTACTATCACATCATCATTCTGAATGCTTGCCAGATACGCTGGGTCACTCAATCCATATTCCCCATTCCATCTGGATCATATTCAGAGCCCTCTGCTGGTAGTGTAGAAAAGTGTCCATTGTTGTTTTTAAAAAATAGGGCAGCTTTAAGGGAGCAGGGTGTGAATTGGGGCTGGATAACAGTAGGGTTTATCATCTCCTCAGAAGCATCTGGTTAAAGTGAAATCTTCTCCCAAATCTAGAGGAAGTCTGCATAAATTAACCAGGAGAATTTTTGCTTTAAAAATAGCTACTTTGATAGAAATAGTTTTACCAGTCAAACCAGGAATTAGTACCAGATCTTTTTATGTGATGCTGTCTAAATTGTCTTTTATTTCTCTGAATAAAATAGCGAGTTGTGTTCAATTCAGTTCTTATACATCTTTCAGCCTGACCATGATTATCCACATTTTTATTTATAATCTTTTTATGGTCTCAAATATTAAATTGCAACATCTTCCAACTATAGGAAAATATGACATATGTAAGCAGACCAGTAATCTTCCAGGAATACTCTATTTCCCCTTTTAATTTCCTTTTAAGTTGCCAACTGCATCATTGAGAACTGATCTTTTCCAATCTGACTTTTAAAGTTAATGACATTTATATTTTATCTGTTTAAATAAAGTTTGATTTTGTTTATCTCTGGTAAAAGTGGTGTGTCTGCCAAAGAAGGAGGAGCAGAATAATCTAGTCATTTGTCTCCATGCCATGTGGCCAAGAATATTTGCCACTGGGAATATTTCTCTTTTTGTATTTTTACCCTTTGAATCCTCAGAAAAGGCAATGCAGGGGGAGAACTCACACAGACGTTGGGGTAGATGCCAAGTGGAGCACCTCCAGGAAGTTACCCTAGAGTAGGAGGCAGGGCCAGAGTATGAAGATCAGTGGTGGGTTTCAGCGGGTTCTGATCAGTTCTGGAGAACCGGTAGCGGAAATTTTGAGTAGTTCGGAGAATCAGTAGTAAAAATTCTGACTAGCCCCACCCCCATCTATTCTCTGCCTCCCAGGTCCCAGCTGATCGGGAGGAAATAGGGATTTTGCAGTAACCTTCCCCTGGATTGGGGAGGGAATGGTGATTTTACAGTATCCTTCCCTTGGAGTGGGGTAGAAATGGAGATTTTACAGTATCCTTCCCCTGCCATGCCTACCAAGTCACTCCCACCAAGCCATGCCACTTCCACAAAGCCACACCCACAGAACTGGTAGTAAAAATTTTTGAAACCCAACACTGATGAAGAAGACCCAAAGGCTCCTGGAAGAGAACGGAGACTTCAGTCTTAGAATAGCAATAGCACTTAGGTCTATATAACATTCCATAGTGCTTTACAGACCTCTCTGAGTGGTTACAGAGTCAGCATATCTCCCCTAACAATCTGGGTCCTCATTTTAGCGACCTCAGAAGGATGGAGGGCTGAGTCAACCTTGAGCCAGTCAGGATCAAACTCATGGCTGTGGACAGAGTTTGCCTGAAATCTTGCATTCTAATCACTGTGCCACCCCCAGAATAGCAATGTTTTTTTTAACTTTTTTAAGCTTTAAGATGTGTAGACAGTATGTTGCTTGGAGAATTCTGGGAGTTGAAATCACTTTAAAGTTGCCATTTCTGAAAAAAAAACCCACATATACAGTCTCAGGCATTCTACTACAAACAGTTTCTATTGAATTTTCAGTCATATTTCTTCCCAAGGAACATAGATCAAAATATTATTCCTGGATTAGAAATAATTTAAAAATAATGATAGGACAGTTGGATCTGGAGATGGTAGATGCTTTCTTTCTGCAGGCAAATACCGGCTGGGAAAACCTTCATCAACTGATTTCTTCTTATTTGGCAGCTCACAAAGGCAGAGAAGAAGCCATTCAGGAGATTTAAGATTCACAGGCATCTCTTTTGGGGGGAAATGCTAGAATCTTTAAAACTGGTATCTTTAGAACCAGAATCATGATACTGAACTGAGCAGCTTGTACTTGGCTACCTAACATTCCAGCTAGGGTAGCATATTGCAAATTTAATCTGGTGTGCTTTTGGAGAGCTGGACAGAAAAGAATCCCATTTGTAACAGCAGTAATTGTGGTAATTAAGGGCAGCTGTGCATAGTATAGTTGATCCAAGTGGATGCTAGCTAGCTGACTTGAATCAGCTGTTCCCCTTTGCCTGCTTCTCAGCTTCAGTTTCTTATTAGCAAGACTTAAGAGCCTTCCCCAATTTGGTGCCCTCTAGGTATGTTGGATTACAACTCCTACAATCCTAGGATGGATGACTTTTGTAACTTGAGGGGTAGCCAGATAGATGATGATTCATTATGCAGTAGATCTAACCTTGGAAAGCACCCTTCTTAAAAGGCCCAAAAGGTACCCCTCTTAAAAGCAACACAGGATCACCACCCCAAACAAAACAGCAGCCAAATCTAAGTGGGACTTGTCACTTGAGGATAAGATGGTGGCTAGAGCCACATTCCGCACAATTATTTTTAAGCAGCTGATTGTTGTAACCCTCAACAAACGAGGCCAACCATGTTTAGCATTTCATGCTAAATTAAACCCAAATTAAGCACTTTATACTGATAGCATGTTGTACTAACCAACTTATAATTTCAAGTGCAGCACAATCATTGTCACAATTCTGTCTATTGCTATGTTTTTGAAGAAGTAAAATATTGAAACTTGTATGCCTTTGAATTTCCACCCTCCCCTGCTTCTTTTGGTGCTATAAAATCCAACTACCAAGGGTAGTTTTCTCAAAAGACCATTGGAACCATTTATTATTTTGACAAATTGCAAGGCCTAATAGCGACTGGATTCAAGAGATGTGCATCCGTTTGAGGGAGGCAATTTTATCTATTATTCAAAAATGATTCCGTAAATAAAGTTCTGCCGTACAAATTTTATGCTATTTTGTAATGTTAAGACAATTATTATGCCCTAAGATCGATTTAGACATCTGTTTGACATTTGTTTAAAATGTGACACATAATAATGATGGCTTTCCCGTTTTCCGCTCTTTATAGTTTTTCTATTTCTTTCTGAAAAACCTGTTAATAAATTATGATCAAGTTTTAAAAAGCAACAGGCCCATCAAGCCACGGGGCGGGACAATCGGGAACATTCCCTCAGTCCGCCAAACGTCTTCCTAAGGCTGCCTCTATTCCAGAGAAGAAAAGGTTAAACTCAGCCTCCCCATCTGTACTTGATCCCCCCTTCACACACACACACACCAGTCTGTCTCCAGAAGCCGGGGAACGTAATTGTTTCCTTGCACAGAATCTCTCCTGCCCCCTCCTCTCCGCCAAAGCGAGGGGGGGGGGGGGTCGAGCGTAATAGAAACCAGACTTCTAAAGAGAGGGAGATTTCTTCCCCGCCATCGCCCCACTGTCCGCCTCCCCCCTCCCGAAGTGCTTGGCCAGCTGTTTTTCTCAGGATGCGGGGAACGGAGGAGGCGAGAGCTTTGTGCTGCCCTCTACCGAGCAACGCGAGCTCGCTTTCCTTTGCCCAGCCAGAAGCGGGCGGGGCAGATATCCCGTACGTGGGACCGGTTTTTGCTGTTTGTTGTTCCTTCCCAACGCCGGATCGCTGCCCTACTGTATAAACTTTCTTAAAAGTTGTACTTGATGCAGAATGCAGATCTTTCCCGCCTGGGCCGAGATCGATTCCGCACTGGAGGGAAAGCGAATCGGTACGCCGAGCGGGCCAGGAAGGCTGAACCCGCCAGCAGCAGCGCCTGCGGATCCACGTCTCCCGCTCTCGCGTCCTTCCCTGCCCTAAGCAGGCGTGGGATTTTGAAGCGCCACGAACGACCTCGCGGGCCTGCTTCTCCGACAAACCGCGATATAGAGCTGATTAGATTAACCTGGAACGTTTTCCAGCCTCATGGAGATGCCAGACTAGCGTGCATTCACGTGCCTCGTTCACTCGTGTTGGAAGTGACGTCCCTTGTTAGCCCTTATAAATTTGGCAAGCGGGAGGATCGCGCGTCATTCCTCGGCTGGAGGGGCGGGTGAGTCGCTCGCGTGCGCTTGAAGCATTTGCTGGCTGGAGGTGAGCTCCTGCTTCCCTCCGCCTGGGAGTCTCTCTCTCCCCCCACTCCCTGCC
The DNA here is from genome assembly GCA_022577455.1 of Arizona elegans. NCBI lineage: Eukaryota > Metazoa > Chordata > Lepidosauria > Squamata > Colubridae > Arizona > Arizona elegans. Next base: position 100,809,275 of record JAKOOJ010000003.1, on the reverse strand, counting down.
CCGTGGTAGGGAAAGCCAAGACAGCTTTGCAATAGTGGCGAATAATTGGCAGGCTATTCTAGATGGGGCCGACCGATTACTAAGAATTTCGGAATTCCACCAGGCAATTCGAGAGGGGGATAATTTATTGCGCCCACCCCACCCGCGCCCTATTCCATCTTTAAAACCGAGGTACAAATGTTTGGGTTCCCAAACCACGGCTACAGGAGCCCAACCTGAGTGCCTAGGATGTAATTAACGCTTGTTAGGAGCCAAGCTTCGCTAGTAATTTACTTAGAGCTTTAGATAAGATCTAAATAATATAGCATTTCCTAGCCCATATAAGGCAGGGAGCTCTTGTGCTGTATAAAGCCTCAGGTACTTTTCAGTCATGCTGTATATAGTTTAAATATATATAAAAAAGAGACTTGGCACATAATTTAAGGTTTTTCAGATTGTGGGTGTTAATATACAATATATCAGTGGTGAAATCTGATTTTTTTTACTACCGGTTCTGTGGGCATGGCTTGGTGGGTATGGTGTGGCAGCGGAAGGATACTGCAAAATCCCCATTCCCTCCCCACTCCTGGGAGAAGGATATTGCAAAATCTCCATTCCCACCCTACTCTGGGACCAGCCAGAGGTGGTATTTGCTGGTTCTTTGAACTGCTCAAAATTTCTGCTACAGGTTCTCCAGAACCTGTCAGAACCTGCTGGATTTCACCCCTGCAGTATATTATAATATAAACATAGCCACAGCAATGATGGTTACATCAGTCTGCAGAGATCCAGGTCAAAATAATTAATAGTCTCCATAGGTGTCTTTATGAAAAGGACTGATTAAAGGTACATGAGGTTCTAGGTGATTTTGCCGCTGTGTTCCAAAGAGTTTTATTTCATGTTTAGTGAGATTGAAAATTTAAAACCAACACATCCTGAATCATTTTGCCTCCATGGATATATCCTGATGAGCACTTCTTCCATTCGAATAAGATGCAAATACAGTTGTTCATTATGTGGCTCGCAGGAAAATAATCCAGTGGTTTCCTATAAATTGGGAAATCCTTCAAGATTGTTAATATGGGCCAAAGAGTTTAAATATTATTTAAATATGTGAACAGCTTGCAAGCGCCAAAGGAGAAAAAGTGGATTAAATTAGGAAAGTTTGTTGCCCACAGAAGCTGTTGAATTCCAACTCTGATCAGCCCATTTTGAATTATGGAAACTGTAGTCCTACAACATTTGTAGGATAAAGACTTTGCTCCTTAAATGTAAACGAAACTGAAATGTGTAAAAGAAAATGGCCAGTTAATTCATATTCTTAATTTTTTTATGGATGGTGATTGGATTTAATGGTTGGATCTTTTTGTGCTGAAAGATCAGATGCTGAGAACACTGAAGCAACTCATTTCCCTATTCTTTGTTCTGACATTTTAATTCTCAAATGGCTCTAGTTTTCCTGTGTCAGATTCTCCCTTGGCAACATACTTTCTGAATAGAGGGGTGGAAAGGGAAATGTCCAGAGTTGGAAATTGCTATACAATAGATTTCCCCATATCCCACTTTCATTTTTATAAACATCTCAAGTGGCAAACATATCAGACACACCTTTCTCTTCCCATTTTCCATGCAACAGCAACTCTGAGAGGTGAGTTTGGCTGAGAAAGAGTAACTAGCCCAAGGTCATCCAGCTAGTTTTCATGGCTAGGTAGGACTAGAACTCAAGAGTCTTCTGGTTTCTAGCCTGGTGCCTTAACCACTAGACTGAACTGGTTCTCTATATTTGTGCCAAAGTTTAAAGAAGAATCACAGTACTGATTTTTTTAAAATTGGCTATTCTGCAAGAATAATTTTGACACTTTTGTTCTATTAAAATAAATGGCTAAATGTCTTTCCGAATAGCCTTGTTCTGATTTGTTCTCTGAATCCTAATGTGAAATGCTGTTCTTTCATAGCTACTTACAATTCAGACAGAAGTGTTGCATTATAGGGATAATATTTGAAACCAAGGTGGCTGTGTTGCCTTTGGCCACTTGCAAATCCAGCCAGATTTACTATTTGCCTACCTGTTTCTCTATTAATCACAGTATCTCCTAATGCCAGCCACTGCTTAATGTTCTATGTTTGTTCATAGCAATGTTATCTTTAGGTTAGTATGTATGCATTTCTAAGGGCAAATCTCTTCCTTCTTGAACTTACATATGCTGGCAGAATCAAATTTATAACACTTTTAAAGTTACTGCATAACTAAATTGTGACTACTAAGCCTAAGGAACAATAGGGAATTGAGAAATTGTAGGTCTGATTAATTGATCACTTAGGAACATCAGGCTTAGCTAAGGGTTGTGTAAAGATTTTGGTTTGGCAAAATTTTAGTGGTAGAAGTTTGTAAGGAGATGTGGAAATTTGGGGTAATTAAAAGGCAGCAGCTGGGATCTATTTTATGTAATTCTTGTAACTGGATTCAGCTTGATATTCCATCTCATCTAATATTTTGGATATTGGTTCTGCTGTTTTAGCAAAATGGCTTTAAGAGATTGAATTATGAAAGAGGGTGTAATTTATTCAAATTTGAGTTGGGTCACAAACTTAGGAGATAATTTGAACCAAATCTCCTCTCCCAGTATGGAAATAGAAATATATTTAAGAAGATACTGTAAGATTTGCCAAGGTGTGCCAGATATATTCTTGGAACATTTGCTGCATCTTCTCCAATTTGATGCCCTCCAGTTATTTTGTACCACAACACTAATAGTTCCCAGCCAGTTATAAATCATGCTGTAACAAAACAGTAATTGAAATAATCTAATCTTTCCCCTGTCCTGCACTTCTATTTCAGCTCTTTCCTATTTTCTCCATAGGAGATAGCTTTCGATATATATTCAGCTGATTTAACCATTTCTTTCAACTGACACCTCCCTGTTATGACCTTTTCCTATTGGTACACTTTTCACAAGATGAGAAGTGACTGCCTCCAGAAAGTCATTAATGAAGCTTTCTTTGCGAGAGAACATAAAAGCAAAGGGGGATATTATTTATTATTTTAGGAATAGTGAGCAGTACAGGTTGGCCTCGACTTACAATAGTTCATTTAGTGACTGTTCAAAATTACAACAGCACTGAAAAATGTAATTTATGGCCATTATGATCTTGGTTGTCTGATGAAAATTCAGATGTTGGCAACTGACTCATATTTATGACCGTTGCTGTGTCCCAAGGTCATGTGATCTCTTTTGTGACTTTCTCACAAGCAAAGTCAATGGGGAAGACAGATTCACAACTGTGGCAAGAAAGGTCATAAAATGGGGCAAAATTCACTTAATAAATGTCTCACAACAGAAATTTTGGGCTCAATTTTGGTCGTAAGTCAAGGACTACCTGTACCTGAACTGTTAACCAAGAACATTGGAAAAACAAAGATTAAAAATTAACATTGAATCCCAACAACATTAAAGATCCCAGAAGGACTTCTGTTTCTCTGCCATTTGATTTTGCTCTGGATGAACCTTGAAGGGTAGATAGAAAATAAAAGGATAGGTAGGAATTTATGGTTTATTCAATATTGTTTCCTTTGACAGTTATCTTCTCCTCTTGTTGGTGAAATTATTTTCTCCATTTACCAGGAAGAACTACAATCATTCTTTTACACAATTCACTGGCATTGAAAAGCAGAAAAGACTTGAGCATTTAGCTGGAAAATAGGTTGCAAAATGGAGATGCGCATGGAATACTTGACTTTGTGGTTCTGCTTACTAAATGTATTTCTAATGGTTTGGAACCATAACATGACTGAAGGATCCCCAGCAATATTGGGCCACCCATTCATCTCAGTCTGGAATGCACCAACTCAAATATGTGAAGAAAAATACAGAATATCCCTTGACCTGAGAATTTTTGATCTAATCGTCAACCCGAATGACTCATTTACAGGGAAAGACATTACTCTCTTCTATAGTAATAAATTTGGATACTATCCCTATTACACTAAGGATGGAGTTGCCATCTATGGTGGTCTTCCTCAAAATGCTAGTCTAAAAGCTCATCTCCAGAAGATTGAACAAGACATTAATAATACCATTTTGGATGTTGGCTTCAGAGGTCTGGCAGTTGTGGACTGGGAACACTGGCGTCCCTTATGGATTCGGAACTGGGCTTCTATGAAAATCTACCAATATAAATCCATAAAGTTAGTTAAGGAGCAGCATCCTGATTGGCCTGCTGACAAAGTGATCAAAGTGGCCCAGTTAGAATTTCAGCAATCTGCTTCGGCATTTATGGAGCAAACATTGGCCCGTAGTGAAACCCTGAGACCGAAGGGCTTCTGGGGATTTTATGGTTTCCCCAATTGCTATAACAATCAGTACCAAGATGCCAATTATACTGGAGAATGTCCAGAGATTGAGAAACAGAGGAACAACAAATTGTACTGGCTCTGGAACCAAAGCCGGGCTCTCTATCCCAGCATTTACCTCCCCCAAATTCTCAGACTGACTCACAAAACTCTTGAATTTGCTCGTCATCGAATCCAGGAGGCCTTCAGAGTTGTGAAGTGGACACAGAATGACATCCCTGTCTTACCCTATACTACCATTGTATATGAGTTTACTCATAACTTCCTCACACAGGTAAGCAATTTTCGTGTCTGGCCCAGTGCAAGATTTGATAAGCCTTGTCCAGTGGGAATTCACCAGAAAACATTGCATTGAAATAAGAATCATGGACTTTAATAGAATATCCTTATCAATATAAAAAAGAACACCGCTTAGGGGGGGGCCAAAAGCCCTACTAAGCAGGTATATACAAAAGTATGAAGGCTATTGCTTAATACATTGTAAGCCGCCCTGAGTCTCTGGAGAAGGGCAGCATATAAATCAAACCAATAAATAATAATACAATATATATCCTTAAAAGTTTTTGGACTCAATATGGCATCACAATTAAATATCTGTTGCTGTAATTTTTACTGAAAAGCCTTTTTCCTCCCTTGTCCTGGTAAATATTTCCAACATATCAAAGTGAAAAATTAACATCTTTCTTTTTGGCAGTTCAGTTTTATGCTTGATTTTGGACTTAACAGCGTTTCATGTTTAGATGAGACAGGATCAAAAATTAATGTAGATCAGATGTGACATATCAGTGAGGCTTTTTATTGCGTTTTTATTTTTGTTTTGGGGTAAGAAAAATTTTTATGGAAGATATTTAATTTTAATATTTAATTTTCCATCAGTAACACAGAAATTGTCCTGTTAGTGTAGAGCCAATACAGTCCTTTTATATAGTGTCTATAGTGTCAGAGAAGGGTGCTAAAATTCAGATCTTAAACATGATGTGTTTGAAATTACCCCTTGATATCCTTGTTTTGTAGGAAGACCTGGTTTATACCATTGGTGAGAGTGCTTCTCAAGGTGCTGCTGGAGTTATCTTGTGGGGTAGTACAAATTTCAGTAAATCTCAGGTGAGTGTGGCAAAGAAGTCAGAGCTGGTCAGAGGGCCATGTGATGCTAGGTAGGAGAATTACAGAGGTTCAGTTTTTAGTAAGATGTATCATTTGGGCGAAGGCCTTTCCAACATTTTTTTTCAGTCCATACATTATGGATGTATAATATATTCAGTTACAGGATAAAAATGGTGTGGTTATTTCACTAGAGGACCTTTATCAGGACTTTGATGAACAAATATGTACTACTGGACTTCTCAGCAGCATTTGATACGATCAACTAAGGTATCCTTCTGATTTGTGGTTACTTGAGCAGGATAATCACGGGGGAACCAAAGAATGGTCAGGCCCTTGTCTACTTTAGGGAGAGATGCTTCTGGGATCAATCACTTTAACTCCCTCTCCATACACACACACACACACACACACACACTCACACACATGAAGCCACTGGAAAAGTTCATACGTTGGTTTGGATGAGATGTCATCAAAATTATAATGACACCCAGCTGTACATTGTCATATCAGGCTGTATTGGAGATGCTATAAATTATATTTGAGCTGCTGTCTGGAGGCTGTTAGGATTTGGATGTGCAGAAAGAAGCTGAGATTAAAGCCCATGAAAATGGAGTTATTCTATGCCTGTAAACATCAGGGCTGTCTGATAATATTGACCCCTGTAATTGCTTCTAAAGAGGTTGTCCTGTCTTTGAATGGGCTGGTGCACAATTTAGATCCATACAGCTCCTAATTGAGTGACAAGTAGAACTGTGACCAGGTAGTGTTTTTCCTGGCTTCAACTGATGTACCATTTGCAGATGTACCTGAATCAGGTTGGCACAACTTAATTCCATAATAACCATGTTTGCCATTCATGTAAACCAATTAAATTAAGACATGTCACAATAGCATTTGTGGTGGAATGTAGTCTGGATTCCCAGGAGGGAGTGTATTCCAGAGGAGTAAAAGACAGCTGAGATAGTTTGTGTGGAAAGAGAGTTAAGGCAGCTCCTCCCAGAAGTTCTGAGAATATGTTAAATGGTGCAAGTAGTCTGCTTTAGTTTGGCAAAATTTCTGTCTATAGGTGAAGGACAATGAAGGAAACTGCTTAGAAGAATCTCAGTGTGTGTTTCTTGGTTTTTTGGGAACCTAATAGCATTTGAAATTGAGTCCAGGGCCTTACTGATAGTTAATACAACAGCCTCAAGATCATCATAATTATATAAAAAATTCCTTGAGAAAAGTCCAGTTGCCCCATTTCACCTCTAAGTCATCTTCAAAGGTATCTCCCACCTGAGATCTAAAGAGTTCTGTTGTTTTAGCCTCTCAGAGGTTGTAAAGATCTGATCTTTCCCTAAACATTAAGCAAAGATGGGAATTGAACTGGGAGGAAGTTTAGTCTGGTACCTGGGAGGAAGGGTACTTGTATTTTTAGCCTACTTTTAATGGATTGTTGTATCTAGGATTATCCTGAGATAATGGCCATATAAGTCGTTTAAATAAACAAACCCTGTGTAATGTTTGTCCTTTTATATCACCATGTCAACCACACTGATGATGACTAGAATGTCAGATGCAAAGGATCAGGACCATACATAAAATGGCAACACAGAAGGTTTATTCAAATATATACACAAAAATCTAGTCAACAAGTTCAATATTAAATTGGTGCCAGATAAGGGTCAACGGAATCCAGTGGGGCTGGACTTAAATTGTTTGTGGCAATGACTAGGCTAATGACATGTTTAACTGTGCCCCTCCCCCCTCCACTCTGCCTTGTCTTTTATATAGAATTAGATATGTGTTGTCATGGTCACCAAGGAAACATATTATCAAGTTAAGGGAAAATAGTCAATAATGGATGGAACTCTTGTGGGAAATGTGTTCTGAAGTAATATGATCATTGCAGACAATTTTTCAAAACTCATTTTTTTCTGGGCCTGTTTTTTTGTACCTTACAGGAAGCTTGTCTTGAAGTGAAGGAGTATGTGGACACAGTCCTTGGCCCATACATTATGAATGTGACCAGTAGTACTAAGCTTTGTAGTGAAATACTCTGCTCAAAGAATGGCCGCTGCGTGCGGCAGGAGAATCACCCAGAAGCCTTCCTGCATCTCAGTTCTGCCAGCTTCACTATTAAGAAGCATCATGTCGCCCCTGGCTTTATTCTGATTGGCCAGATGTCAGTGAAAGATCAAATCAAGATGGCCCAAGAATTCACATGTCAATGCTACGATGGCTGGAAAGGATTGCATTGTGAGAAGGAGTCAATCCACAATGAGGTATTCAGTCCTCATTTTCATGATATATAACACATGTCAACAAGAAAAACTCAACCTGCAGAATTAGTCTGTATAAAATTAATATCTTATCAATATCTGATTAATATTTGAGAGACTATAGGCTACATTACAGTCAGCCAAGCTGGTTCAGAATTCTGGCAGCTGTAGTCCCATCGCCTTCGAAAGGCAGAAGTGGCTGAAAATTGGGCTTCATCCTTTTGCAATGATACTCAAAGGCATTGGCAAACCTTTCCCTCCTCTGTTGAGCGTAAGCAAAAATCCTTCTAGAAATGGTTTTCTGCAGTCTCTTTGCTTCTATTACAGTTTTGCCTTGCAGCATAAAAAAGCTGGGATGCTTTTTGTCTTGATCATAATATGAATACTGCACTGACAGCAAATGTGCTTTTCTTATGAATATATTATATTTGCTTTCATTGCCATCTGAAGAGTGAACATCAGTTCTTTGTGATGACATGTCGATGCACACAAAGGGATGCATGCTCGGGAGAAAAGACACACTTCATTTCTTTGGGATACCCAGAGTTTATTCTTACAGTTGTATGATGAGGGTTTTGAAGGAAGACAGCTCTGTCAGCCATCAATTGCCTTTAAAATAAGTGCAAATACTTCGGCATACTATTGTTGCACTGGTGCTTTTCTAGGTTGTTGAATGACTATTTTTATGCAGAGATTTTGTGATTCAAGTAAAAGGCCTAATCGGTTACCAGATTTCTGTAATTGAACTGCATGCATGTATATCTGCTAAGGCTACCTCCAGTTAGATATCCCATCTCAATTTTATGTGTGTTACATTATTCTGCTACAGCTTAGACACTGACTGAGAAGAGGGAACCAGGGCAATACTGGCATGTTACTGTGGAACTGAGCTGATGTAGCAGTTGTTTATTGAAATCACAAGATTGTTATTTTATTAAATTATTAAATTAATAATTAAAGGACAATTAATTTATTGAAGTGTTATAGCAATAGTAATAGCACTTAGGCTTATATACCGCTTCATAGTGCTTTTACAGCCCTTTCTAAGTGGTTTTACAGAATCAGCATATTGCCCCCAACAATCTGGGTCCTCATTTTACCAACTTTGGAAGGATGGAAGGCTGAGTCAACCATGAGTCCGTGAGATTTGAAAAGCTGAAGTAGCCTGCAGTATTGCATTCTAACCACTGCGCCACCTTGACTCTTTATGCATACATTGTGCTAAACCAAAAGCTAACAAATCACTGTTACCAAGCAGGAGCCAACTACACATATTTTACATATTGAACTGCATGATATCCAGTACTCCATATAATACCAATAAGTGTTATATCCCCAATGTATATAAACCCACACTTGCCAAATATCCCAGTTTAGCTGGGAGAGATGGTTCCTTTACTTTAGTGGGGGGAGAGGTAGAGCCATTCTTTCTAGAAAAATTAACCCTGGAAAATTCTGATTTCTTCCACCTCAATGGGACAAGAGGTAGAGAGGATGTTTGCCAGTTCTCTTAGGAGCACAGAAGCAGGCTGGCACATGGGCTGGATACTCCTGTCTGCCTTGTTTGACGTGCTAGAGAATACACATGAGTCATCTCCAGCTGGTTTGGCACAGGCATGTGACAATTGCTGTAGAAGCTCTCGTCATGAGAGTCCTTGAAACAGTTGCAGAAGAGTGGTATATACCAATAGCACTTAGACTTATATACCACTCCACAGCACTCTGGATGGTTTACAATGTCAGCATATTGCCTCCAACAATCTGGGTTCTCATTTTTCCAACCTTGGAAGGATGTAAGGCTGAGTCAACCTTGAGCCCAGTCAGGATCAAACTCCAGGCTGTGGGCAGTTTGCCTGCAATACTGCATTCTAACCTCTGTGCTAGCAGGGTATATAACAGAAAATGCTGGCCATGAGAACTTGGCAGGTTTATTTTGTGTAGTCAAAAAAGTCAAGATGGCCACAGCCATGTTTGAAACTGCGTTGGCACATATGATACACAATGTGGGAAAAAAATAACAAACCTATTGCACAGGGGCTGCCATTTTGACTTTTTTTTAAAAAAACCATACCTTGAGATGTCATGAGCTTGTGACTTCTCAGCCTTAGGGGGAGGATTTACAAGTTCTTCGTACTGTTAAGCATTGGGTAAATATGTTTCATATTCTTAAGTTACCTTATATCTTATGCTAGGAAAGAAAAAAAATGCCTTAATCTGTGAAGGGCAAAACGATGCCCTATAGCTGTGTATGCTTTGAAATGACTTGGAAGTCTAGATGTCAAGCAGGACCAGGGAATTAAAGGAATTCCTTAAAACTTTGTTTCTGAATCTTGGTAACTTCAAAATGGGTGGACTTCAACTCCCAGAATTTCCCAGCTATCATGTTGGAGAGAGGAGTTCTGGGAGTTGCAGTCTACACATTAAAGTTGTCAAGGTTGAGAAACAGCCTTAAAAGCGTTCCTTCCTAGTTGTTTTTGAATCTTCACCATTAATAGCTCCAAGCAGCAAAGCTCTTGGAAACGAACTGAAGATTACAGTATAATTCAAAAACATCCGGAAAATACCTTGTTATAAGTGTGGTAGGTTTACTGAAGCTTAATTCCTGGTAAATCTGCAAAGGGAGGAGCCCTGAATATTTTACTTTACTGTAAGAAAAAAAAAAGGATTCTTTTTCATATTAATAACAAAATAATGCCTAACCTTTTAAAGCTGAGTCAGTATAATACATAGTACTGTATAATAGTACAGGCCAGCTGTACTAACCTGAATTTAACCAGTCTTTCCAAGCAAAAATAGATAACCTCCTTTCACACAGTGTTTTTAAAATGTTAAAACAGCTTTTGTTTTCCATTTTTTTGAGCCTAGGCAAAGAACCCAGGCTTTTTTTGTCTTTTCATCCGTTCCTTTTTCCTCCCTCAATTTACTCCACACCTTACACGAAGGGTCCCCAAATTTGGCAGTTTTAAGACTTGTGGACTTCAACTCCCAGAATTCTCCACCTTAATTTAATCCCAGCATAATTCTGGGAGTTGAAGTCCACAAGTCTTAAAGCTGCCAAGTTTCAAGACTTCTGCCCTACACACACATCTATGGAGATTCTCTCTCTCTCACACACACACACACTCTCCAACACTTCACGCGCGGAGCACCGAATCGTCTTTCCTTCACTGCACCCATCTGTCGCTTTCTAGCCCCACGTTCTTCGATTCCCCAACCCAGTCACGCACATCTTACGCTTCCTTTGCCGGCCCTGCGTTCCTGCCCAGACGTTTGCCTTTTTTTCCCCCTTCTTCTTCCCAAAATTAATTAACAGCTCCGTTTTCTTTCATTTGATGCAACGGAACCTCGAAAGGAGAACCGTAAACAGAAACTGGTTCGCAAAAGTTAGTAAGAAAAGGACAATCTCCAGAGAAGAAAACCTCCAAGCCGCTAGAGGGCAGTGTAGCTTTCGGGACGGGGGTGGGTGGGAAAGGAGGGGCAGAACTTTTCTGCTCTCGCCGCTTTATACGGCGTGCAGGACCGCGGGCGAGTTCGGGTGGCTTGAAAAGGCAGAGCGTCCGCACGGCGTTTCCCACGGTTGCTAGCACTATGTTAGTATTTATTATTAAACCCGCTTTCGGCATTAACGTTGGTTGGGGCAGGGATGAGGGTTTGCAAGGAGAGAGAGGCAGGATAGATTCAAACGGAATCCCCTCTCATTTGCCCGACGGGAGATCGGAAAAGCATCGAGTAATGAGAATATTCATTTGGGAGAGAAAGCAGGAATCGAGGGGGGGGTGCGAATAGGTTTGACTGACAGCTGCTTGATTCTTCTTTCTCTTGCTCCAGAAGAAGAAGAGTTGGGTGCCCATAAAAGGATAGGAATCTCTGAAGCGTGGGAAGCGCTGGGGGTGAATGGTGGATCCCGGTTTAGACGCTTATCCCTCTAAAGGCAAAGAGAGGGATTCTCCAAACCTATTAAAAGCCTCTTTATTTTTTGCACCCAGGAAGGAGACGATACGGGGGTGGGAGGTGAAACGTCCTAGAAGTAGCTCCTTCCAAAACGAAGCCCCTGGTTAAGCGCAACGGCAATGCGGAGAACAACGAAGGGAACTTCCCCTGCATTTCCTCCTATCTCTCCTTGTATGGTTTGGAGAGGACCGTTTGCAGTCTCGGTTCTTTGCTGACACCTCGCGTCGTTTAATAGGAAAAGTCGTAGCTGCCTTTTCTTTTTTTTTTTATACGGCTTCTGGAAAAATGCCACAAAGAGTCCCGGGTGACTCTGCTGGCAAAAGCGAGGGGGCGATTCAATGGAAGAAAGCCCCGAATTTGGAATGGGTGGCACAGGGCAATTTCTCGGTCTATCCTCGGATAGTGAGAGCCAGCGCTCCTGGACTAGAAGATTAAGGTGCTGCAGGGGTGGTTTTCCTCATGGAATTGAAAAATAATACTCTAGTTGCATCCTCACATATAAGGGAAGGAGAGCTCACTGTGTTACTGTACTGTTGGCCCTTTGAGATAGTCCATATTAGAAAAGCAACCTCCTGAATACTAGTTTTATTATAGATTACAGTAACAAGTTTAGTAGTGCTTCCCCATTCTCCTGCCTTTATTAGGGTGGGTCAGTTCTGAAACACTTTCTCAAATTTCTGGTTTGGGCTCAGATTTCATTTATCAGAATTTATTGCCTAGGCCAGAGGTCAGCAACCTGCGGCTCTGGAGCCGCATGTGGCTCTTTCACCCCTCTGCTCCAGCTCCCTGTCACTCAAAATATGCGTCACAACGGCCAATGTGTGACACCCGCCAGCATGCGATTTATTGAGCTTTTCAACCCCCCGTAGGCCAACCATGGATAAATCCAAGAAAAGTTTCAGAAGCAAACAATATTGAATTCAACTACATATGCTAGTTTTGTAGCCACTCAAGAAATGGTCAGGCACAGGAAGGGTTTTGTGGCTCCTGATGTTTTCTTTTCTGTGTGAAATGGGTCCAAATGGCTCTTTCAGTGTTTGCAGACCCCTGGCCTAGGGTTTGACTTTTCCTTCTATCTCGGTGTTATTCTCACAGCATATTACAGTTACAGAACTGATTTTGCTTTTGGGGTGTGTGTTTGGACAATGTAGGAGGACAGCAGTGTTAGTCTTACAGTGGTAATAAATTCAGGTAGCATCATTTCTAATTAACAATGTAAGTAAAAAAGAATAAGGGTATGCCTTTTAATAACATTTGTTAGTCACAAAAGGTGCTACCAGACGCTTCCTAACATTATGGACAAGAAGCTTGCTTCCTATTTTTTTCTGGGGTGAAACTGCCTTCAGGGTAAGCTGGCCTTTTATTTCTAAGTTTCTATGTATTTCTCAGGAAACAGATTGCGACTTTTCTGCAGTTTATTCTGTGTTGGCAAATACAAAGTTGAGTAATTATGTAAAATCTGGCATTAAACTGTAGTATTAACATAGGATGTTGCTTGTTTTCTATCTAGTTTAGGCACTTACTTGAGGCCACATAATTGTAATCTAGTTCAATCCAGTCCTCCTACAGCACTCTGCCAGCTGAAAATGGGGGCCTCCATGCTGCCTGTTTTTGGCCAGCAGAGTGCTTCTGGAGGCTGGGGAGGCCGAAAACGGGCCGCATGGGGCCAACATGCACCCCCTCAGCTTGTTTTGGCTGGCAGAGGCACTGTGGGCCGGTCCTTTGATATTTCCAGGCCGACCCCGCGGACCACATTTAAGCACCCTGCGGGCCGGATCCAGCCCAAGGGCCTTGAGTTTGACACCCGTGATCTAGGCATTCGATTAAGCTCAGAAAGCTAAGTATTTGAATGGGAACCATCAGGAAATATAATGTTGTAGACTTAAGTTAGGAAGGTGAAGAATTCCCAGAGACTCCATGCAGCCAGAGACGTTCATGGCAACAATAGCAATGCTTTGAAAACTATATGGATGTGTTCACGAAAACACTATGAGCCAGACTTGAAAGACCTTTTTGTTGTTTCTTCTAAGCTCCATTTTCTGGGTAGATCCTCCACTCTGGATAATGGACATTCCTGAATATTTGTTGTTTGGGCCACAATGGCTTATGATCCCCTCAAGGAATCTTCTCTTAAATAAAAATAAATAAATAAATAATTTTATTTCTATACCGCCCTTCTCCCGAAGGAATCAGGACAGTGTACAGCCTATTAAAAAACACAAAGACAAACATCAGTTAAAAATAATTAAAATTATTACATAATTCAGCTGAAATTTAAAACCCCAAAAATTTAAAACCCAATTTAAAAATTATTAAATTGATAGCCCGGCTTGGTGGAACAGCAGGGTCTTGAGGGCACAGCGAAATACACGGAGGTCGGAGATCTTGCGCATTTCCGGGGGCATTACTTCCTTACTTTTTCAGTAGTTATTATAAAGAGAAAAAGAGTGCCAATAAATTTCAGCCTGAAGTCCAGGACCCAGCTCAAAGCACAATGGTTAAATCAACCAGGTATCCCTTGGATAGATGCTTGGTGACTTATCTGTCACTTCTCCTTCACTATGTGTTCTTCTGCTAATACCAGTGGATAAAATTCTTATGGGGGAAAGATGATAGTTTCTTAATGTTGGAGAGGTAGAGTAATTCACTCTGTGTATGTATGTGTGTGTGTGTGTGTGTGAGAGAGAGAGAGAGAGAGAGAGAGATATATAACATGAACACATTAAAGAAAAAGGATACAAAATAAAAAGGAAAGAATGGCACGTTATATTTGTATACATGGATGTATGGAATGTCTGAGTGTGACAAGGACTCTGAATTTATAAGACCTTAAATTGACATGTGAGTTTAATTTAAGATAATCACAGCCCAGTGTTCTTTCACTCTCAAGATGGTTAGAAATGGCTAAAAGATATGGGATGGGACTGTGATGGCTTTGGAAAGTAAGCATTGAAACAGTGACTTCTGACAGAAAAAAAGTTATTTGTGCCTCTCTTGCGTGTTCATTCAGTTGGTCAATAAATATCTGAAATTGAGAGCATGCCTCAATGCCACACTGGGTTAAACACACTAACAAAGAGATGGAGGTGACAAGGCACTATAAATTAAGCTAAGCAGTGTACCCATTGTACAGTCAGCATTGTTTGTGTCCATACTTTAATGGTATAGTCTGTCTGAATGCAGAAATGTTGGGGAGGAATTAGGGCATGGTAAGCTGTCAATCTAGTTTGCCTGTTCAACCTGCCCTACTTTGTCCAATGTTCCACCCTAGGTAACCCTGATTGTTAATAGGACCGGATGTTGCTTGCTAAAGTATACTGGATGGTCATTTATTAGAGAACAGATTGTCAGAATGCTTTTGCCTATATTTGGACTTGCCAGCAAGGATAGTTTTAAAAGATTCACTTGAGAACCCCTTAGAATTTGCTGGCTGCTTTTGATTGTTGAGCTGGGGAAAGGTGCCAGCCTTTGATTGTAAGGGCTGGGCAGTTCAACACTTAATTTACATTTCAGATACTTCCCCCTTTACCAGTATTCAAATTAGCAGCCTCTTCTGTCTTTAAAAGAAGTAATGGACAAGAAGAGCATGTTTAGTTCCTGCTGTGCTCTTGTGAAAGCAACTAAACTGTTTCTACCTGTTGTTAATTGGCAAGCAGAAATTTCTAAGGAGAAAGGTGGTGCTACTTGAGGCAACTCCCATTCATTGAAGGTATTTGGTGCTTTTTTTCCTATTTGCACTTTTCTTATACATAATACTTGGACAAGGATATTCTTGGCTTCCTTGATCAGATATTGTAGAGTACTAGGCAGTCTAAGTCTTGGAAAGAAGGGCTGTGAACTAAATGCTCTTGTTGCCTACACTGTAAAGGAACAGGAACTATAACGGTCACATTGTCATATAAGTTGGGTTGATTTTTGAGAGTTATAACCGAGGAAGAAGTTGTTGTTAGTTGCGAAGTCGTGTCTGACCCATCACGACCTCATGGACAACGTTCCTCCAGACCTTCCTGTCCTCTACCATCCTCCGGAGTCCATTTAAGTTCATGCCTACTGCTTCAGTGACTCCATCCAGCCACCTCATTCTCTGCCATCCCCTTCTTCTTTTGCCCTCAGTCTTTCCCAGCATTAGGCTCTTCTCCAGCGAGTCCTTCCTTCTCAAAGTATTTGAGTTTCATGAGGAAGAAGTACCTTTCCCTAAGTAATGTTAAAACAGAGAGGATGAGAATCTTCACCCAGTCAGGGAACCCAAGAAGAGAAATATGGTTGACTAGAGCTTTCAAACCTGATTGAATGCTTTATTGCCATTTTAAAGCAAAGCAATTTGAGATTGACACCAAGGTGAAATTAGGGAGAGCCCAAGCTACAGATGTTGATTATTGGCCATTGCTATGACTGATATTTTCTCCTATCTCAAAGCTACTCTCTTTTTCTCTTCTCTAAATACCATTATCATAGTGTTATCTGTATTTTTCTAATCTAGCTCCAGAATTCTGATAAAAATCAGTCCCATGCAGTATGCCAAATATTCTGGATTTAAGCAAGGAAGGGATACCTGATTTACTGTAGATTAGAATTGATGTGATAGTTAGAATTCCACTTTGTGAAAAGGACAATACGTTTACCTGCGATTATACCTTTCTGCTCCGTGTTCTAATCCGTATTAGGATAATTTTCCAAAACATTTGTGGTTCTGCCATTATCATTAGCATTATGATATATTTTGTTTCTCTTATTTATTTATTTTTTTGCCAAGGGTGATTTTTAAAACATTTTTATAAGGCAAGACATGTTTCTCAACACAACACATTGTGCAATTATAATAAGATTGCACAATTTCAATAGAATAATGGGCTTAGTATTTTTGTGCCTGTTTTTGGGTAAGTGATAATAAACATTCTTCAAAAGTCGTTTGCAGGACACTTTACCGTAAATCAGTTGGCAAATTCTCAATTTCTTCCCATAATAACAACATACATTATTACTAAAATGAAGATGCTTAAAAAGTAAGTTTTTGACATATTTGGGTGGTGTTTTGATACAGAGGGTCGTACCTGTTTGGTCTGCCAAAGAGACACCATCAGTTATCAATTCTATTAAACTGCTACCTGTTAATTGCTTCCTACCATCTGTACTTACTTTTGTCCTTTCAGATCAGGTGAACATACTTTCAAATAAAACTCTGACCTGTACACCCAGCAGGCACATGGGCCATTTGGGGCGAGAATGTGGACATTAAACTAATATTGGTGCTTTGCTTTGTAGCATGACCATTTCTATTTATATATTAATGTGAAAAGTCACACCTGTGGGCATAGTGACATCTCTGTTTCTAAGGGTACTAAAATATTGTGCAGCTAGGAAAATGAGGTACTTAAGTAGGCAATTGTCTCACAAAATTCTATGGCCGAAGTGGCTTACAAATTGCATTGTATTATTGAAAGAACATGAATCATGCATATCAAATATAAACATCAGCATGCAAAATAATTCAGTATTTTATATCAATCTTCGTTTCTGTTGGAGACTCAAATAGCACATTGTTGGCTCAGCCTTAAGATTTTACCCATTTTTAAGGAGGTATTATAAAGATTTGGAGTTCTTAGTATTCTCTGATCTTGATTGTTTGCTTCCAGACATTTACTCAACTAGGTTACATCACTGGTGCTACTGAATGTAGAGCTTGCTCCCTGTTATATTCAGTAGCTTCCTGTCAGTATTGGTGGAAGTGTGGTCTTCTCCTTAGTAGTTCCTTAATTAGGGTTCTGCTTGATTGGTATTAATGCCTGCTTAGTTTATGGGCATCTAGGAAAGAGAACAAAAGTAGTATTCTACCTAGAAGTATGTGAATGGTAGATATCCCTTCTAGCCATTCCTGACTAGGCAAGATGGAGAGACAATCCCCCCAGAGCATCTCATGTGAGTTAGATGGTATCTCGGATGCAGTGGCAGTGCTGGCTGTGTCTCTGGAGGCTATAAGGGTCCAGATGGGGAGGATCCCCAAGGACCAGATGATTCTTCATCTTTGATTCTGGATGGGGTGATACTTTCCTGGACTGAACTGGAGCACAATTCTGGGGTCCTCCTGGACTCACAGCTCCTGCTGAAGGAGCAGATGGCAGTTGTGGTAAGTGGGGGGGGGGGACTTTGCATAGATTTGTCTGGTGCACCAATTGTGTCCTTTCCTGGACTGGGAGGCCTTGCTTGTGGTCATTCACGCCTTGGTCACCTTCCGTTTGGACTACAATGCGCTCCACATGGTGCTGCCCTTGAATACCAGCCAGAAACTTCACCTGGTCTAGAATGCAGCACCGCACACAGTAATGAGACCTCTATGTAACACCTCTGTTGCACGAGGTGCACCTCTGTTGCATGAGGTGCAACTGGTTTCCAGTTTCTTTCTAGTGCAATTCAAGGTGCTGGTCATCACCTTTAAACATTTATAGCACAGGGACAGAGATACAAGACCATCTTCCCCTAAGGACATCTACTTGTCCTACCAGATTACATAGAACGAGTATATTCCTAGTCTCTTTCCATAAAATTCTCATCTGATGAGAGCTAGGAAACTTTTCCATGGCAGCCCCTGCCCTGTGGACCACTCTTCCCCCTGAAGTTTGGCAGGCCTGTACCCTTTTAGCCTTCTGTAAGGCTTTAAAGACCTAGCATTTCTCCCCAAAATTGGGAGATTAGATGATGGCACATGATCACAGAGTTGTGTCATCTTATTAACAACTGCATTGTTATTTTAATATTTTATGTTTTAATTGATTGAATATTAATGTTTTGAAAACAATTTTATGTCTTTTGATTTTTAATGGGGAGTTGCCCAGAGTTGCTTGAGAGATGGACAGCTATATAAATGTTGTAAATAAAATAAATGAGTTAGAGGGATTGAGTTCTTTTAAATAAGCTCCCTTTTTCTTTGTTACTGATAAATAATGGGGAAGTCCCCCATACCTCCCCAAGTGGACCAAATGTACAGAGTGATGCTCTCTTTTCAAATCCTCACGCCAAAATGCCTCCCTTGAACAAAACTGCTCCATATTCATACTTGATTCACATATGTGCAACTCTGTGGTCTAACTGGAAACATCAATACTTCATCTGTGACTGGTTATGGGAATGTTTCAACATACTGCCTTCTTGCAATTTGCCACATCCATGGCCTCTGGGAGACATTGGAGGAAGTATTGCGTTGTGCTCTGGAGAAACATTCGAACAGTCCCACAATTTGCTTGAGCTGTTCCTTCCAGAGCTCAAATGATCACGTAAGATTGTTCTAGTATACTAACACTACATGTTCTTGCCAAACAATGGTAGGAGACTGCCACTAATTCCACACTATTGTGACAACATGAGACCTGCAAGCAACTCTGTGTGCCCTAGTTACCTAGACGTGATCTAGGCTATTGTGATGGAATGTGCACTCACAGCATCAGAGGGGGTGTATTTTGTTAATTTAGAGCCTTTGCCAAGAAGCCTGGATTAAGAAACTGCTTAGTGCTGAGCTGGACTAAATTCACCTTAGAATCTCTCAGGATATATCTGATAGGAGAAAAGGTAATATGGTAGTTTTAGTTTAGTAGGTTTCTGTCCATTAGGTGCAAGCAAATAAAGGATTTAACTTGATTGGATTTCATTGTCTCATCTGTTGACTTGGGCCTTACAGTTATGGCAGGCAGAAATGAGAAGGCATAATAAGAGCCATATTTAGCTCGTATCTCCTGGTGAGGACCAGAGATGTGAAGTCATTATGACATTACCCATCAGTGATGTCATATTACAGCATCTCAAATGCAAGGCTGCTTCCTACATAAAACTTAACTAGAGTCACCTTGACTGTTGAGAGAAGATAAAAGAGCAAATTGGACTTGGATGTTCCTTTAGAGTAGATTGCTTTTTTACATATAGATCGTCTTTTGTGGCCTATAAGCAGGTGATCCAGCTATTTCAGCAAAGGTTTTACAGAGAGTAATATATTTTTTGAAAAATAATGGTCTTCTATGCTTGTGGGATAAAGAGGAAACCTACAATCAGTTCCTCTTTTTTGTTAAAGTTTTAAAAGCAATAGAATTTATATATTATTTCCAATGGGGAGAGTATGAGTTACCAGACTGTTTTCTCCTAATCTCATGCAACTATATGTAATCTATTGCATTTGTGTATCTTATTCAGGATGGTATTCCATACAGACATTCTGCTTGGTAATTTATATTTGGACAGTAAAGAAAATGAAAAGAAAGTTTCAAAGTAGCAGCTTGTAGGAATTTGCCTGTTTTCTATTTGAATGCCTATCATCTTCAGATATCAGGCCCACGAATGCAAGCTGTACTCCAATCTTTCTTGAAACTACTGGAGCAGGTTGGGGAAATTACTGGGATAATAGAATGGTAGTGGTTAAAATAATGTTTATTTCGATGTACAGTATGTGACTATTAAATGGATTTCTGTATTAGGTCCATTTGTTGCTGTCTGGGTGTATTTCAGAGGACGCTAATTTGGGCTTAACCTAGGCAAAAGAAAGCAAGGAACTGCTGAAGTTTCCCTGTAATGTCAGTGAGATGATTAATTCTGGGAAGTAAGTATGCATTGCAAGCACATTTCATTGTGTTTGTGCTTTCAGGAGTGCACCAAACTCTCTCTCTCTCGCTTGTGAAGTTTCATCACGGTGAGAAAAATGGGTTCGGTTTCAGAGATGCTCACAGCAGTCCCCCTTCACAAGAGGCCTGATCTCCTGGAGGCCTGTGCTGACCTCATCAACGAAGAGTGGAAACGGAGCCGGACCTCCCGTATCCACTCCCTGCAAAAATCCAGTGACAACTTTCCCATGTGCCTGGTACTGATCAGAACTTTGAGGCTAACGGAGGAAACTGCAGAAGGGAAGACGTCCAATACCCAGTGCCAACTTCTAGGACATGCCAGGTTATCCCGTGTGGTTGGCCAATCTAACAGTTTGTTTGTGGAAACCGTGGTGGTTGCCAAGGCCCTCCGTGGAAAGGGCTATGGCAGGAAGCTGATGGAAGCTGTTGAGAACTTTGCCAAAGCCCACAGCTACCAGCATCTGTATCTCACCACACATGACAAACAGCATTTTTATGCCCACCTGGGCTATCGCTTATCCAAGCCTGTTCAGTGGGCTGGATTCATCAGTTCTCTGGTACCTATGGAATTTTTGGAGAACTTCTCTACCCCTCAACATAAGATGGAGCTTCCTGCACAATCTGGGAAGCATAATACAAATGCATTTTACCAAAGCAGATATGGAGCAAACTTTCCTCCTTCACCATGTGCTGTACCTCTTTCTTCTTCTCCTTTTTGCTCAGTAGCCCCCCCTTCATTGCCTTCTCCTTGTTCTTATCATTCAGGGACAGCTACCATTTCTCCCCGTCCTCCGTTGCCAGGTCTCCACCCATCCTTTGTCCAGTCCAGTCATGCTCTGGTTCACTCTTCACTGTCAGCTTCCCCATTTGCCTCTGCTGCCCCAGCTCTTCCACCTTCTCCTCCTCCTCCTCCTCCCCTTCCACTTCCAGTGACTCCACCAAGAGCCTTTTTAGTAGGCCAACCAAGCTCCGGAAAACCTGCCTCTTCCAGGGTTTTGGAGAATACATTTGAAGAACAAACACTTTTAGAAACACCTTACCGGGATCTGAAAGGGCAGCCCATATTCTGGATGAAGAAGGATATTTGATTTTCCCCCATCATGTGACTGTAAAATAAAGATGAAATAAATGAATAAGGAGGAAAAAGGGAAGCCTTTCTTGTTTTAAAAGGAAAGCCTGGCTTTGTGAGACAAAAGATCGCCATTTAAAATGAATAAAACAATGTATTTGGTTTTCTGTTGTTCTTCCTTATCAGTTTCCTTTTCGTTGAAAGTTCAAGATGCTAAGACTATATATGTTAGGTACACTTTGAAGGCCAGCACTTGATTCTCATTGAATTTCAGTAATTATTGGCAAAGTTGTACTGTTGGGGCTATACCGAGCTGCCCTATAGATTCCCTTGCTTCTCCTGCATTGCATGTCCCAATAAACAGAGCACCTTCAAAACTTTGCAAGGTGTCCCTTCTGACTCTGCAGGGAGCATTCAAACGAACACGTACATTTGCAAGTCTGTGGTGCTGATGCATAAAGAGACTATCTTTGCCATCCCTTCTGCTAGACTTTATACAGGGTTTAACTACGTTTTATTGAATAAATTTGAGTTGAGTTGGTTTATCAAACTTGCTAAGTGATAAAGCTAGATTTACAGCCATAGCAGTCAGCTTCTTGTAACTCATCAGTTCAAACTCAAGCTACATTTATTTACATGTATTATAGCTGTCCCACTCCGATGAACTTGGAGTATACAAGACCAGAAAAAAGAATCCATAAGATCAAAACCTAAATACATAGATATTTATCTAATATTTGATTTCGATGGATGAGTCATTGCCTTCACATGAATTGAATAGAACTGAGAGATGGTGCTGCTTTGGTGGGATAATAGTGGAGCAAGCTTGCTTCTTCATAAATTTGTCCCATTCTTAACTTGGACCTCCTGAATGGCATCTGTAATAAAAGTTTCCCATTAGCCATCATACACTTAAACACGTAGTGTTTAAAGTTTTGTGATTGTGTTTAAAGTTTGGTTTGAGGAAAAAACAACTCTTTAATTATATTGACTCCCAGGACTTCTAATCCAGACAATCTGGAATTACGGGTGCCTTCCAAAGATGTTTGTGTATAGGTTGCTGTGATAGCTTAATATTGGCTCCCTGGTGAATCCACCTGCAAGAGCATTGCATATTGTGCAGCCAAGTGTTGGATATATTCAGACAGTTTATGGATATAAGTAATTTAAATACATGAAGTAATGCAATGTGATACTTCTATTACAGTATTTAAAATTAACACTTGACTTGCAATTCCAAATTCTTTAAATTGCTTTTTGAAAATGAAGAGGGCAAACCCCGTCAGAATTCGTTCACGAAGCAGCAACGTTGATACAGCTGTAAAGGAACTATTAAAACAGCATGTGCATGCAATTTTTTGAGGGATGTATAGGAAATGGTATTATTTCTTCATTAAATGTTGTACATTAATGTTTCTCGATACTTAAAGTCCTTGAAATGAAAAATTTCCTTTTCATATTAAAAGCTGCACAGGTGACGTTGGGCATACAGAATACCAGGTGTTGGCAGATATCTGTTGCATGCAACACTTTGGTCTAAAGCAGTATTTCTCATTTTTGCCAATTTTAAAACGTGTGGGCTTCAACTCCCAGAATCCCCCAGCCAGGCTCGGAAAATCAGAGCTCAAATTCACGCGTCTTTAAATTGCCAAGGTTGAGAAATAGTGGTCTAAAGAATATTATTTTTCATTTTAAACAGGAAGAAGGTCATAGTTCTCAACGTATGACCACAACTGAGTCCAAAAGTTTTGAGTTCAAAATTGAAAGAGTTGCCACGCTTCTGAATTTTGATCATGTGACCACGGAAATGCTGCAACGGTTGTAGGAAAAATGGTCATGTCACTTTTTATAATGCCGTTGTAACTTTGAATGGCCACAAAATGAACTGTTATCAGTTGAGGACTACTTTTACTAGTAATTTTTCCAATATAATGCTTGGGATGGCAAAAGTTGCTTGCTCCCTATTCTATGGAAGAGACTAGAGCAGTGTTTCTCAACCTTGGTAGCTTAAAGATGGGTGGACTTCAACTTCCAGAATCCCCCAGCCAGCAGCGCTGGCTAGGGGATTCTGGGAGTTGAAGTCCATCCATCTTCAAGCTACCAAGGTTGAGAAACACTGGATTAGAGGTTTCTTCCTCACAGCTCAAAGTGCTTTCCTCCATGCCTGAGCTAGAAGACCAACTAGCCATCCATTTGCTGCCATCTTTAACAGCCCTAATTATTACCTCTTCTAGCTTGAGATAATAGCTGGAGAATGCACTTCCCATTTTCAATGCGGGGAAGCCTGTCTGTCTTCTCAACACCCCCAGCTGATGGAGAAACCAGTTTTCAGTCTTAGTACTGCTGTACTTGTGATGCCCCAAAGGTGCTTTTTCAAGAAGCAACTGGACTTTCTGGTTTTTCTTAGAAGACGTTTCAGTTCTCATCTTGGATGAGAAGTGAAACGTCTTCGAAGAAAAACCAGAAAGTCCAGTTTTCTCTTGAAAAAGCACCTTTGGGACAACTGGATGACTGAGACTCTCCATAGACATGTACTTGTGATGATTTTTGCTCATCAGCAAGGTGATGCTTGACAACATCCACAAGCTCAGCCATTGATCAGAATTCACACACCCTTTCAGAGGGG
The DNA here is from genome assembly GCA_022577455.1 of Arizona elegans. Taxonomy (NCBI): domain Eukaryota; kingdom Metazoa; phylum Chordata; class Lepidosauria; order Squamata; family Colubridae; genus Arizona; species Arizona elegans. Next base: position 100,785,334 of record JAKOOJ010000003.1, on the reverse strand, counting down.
CGCCTCTCCCTGTTTGGTGGAACCTACATCAGCTGGCTGATTGAGTAATAGTAATAACAGGTGACTAATAGCCGATAGTGATAATAGGAGGGGGGGCTTTTGATCTATGACGTCTTTAAGCCAACCCTGACATAAAGATCTGATTTAGTTCTGGTAGCTTTTAGCTTGAACAATGGTTGACGGATAACAAGAGGCTGCATAAACTGATTCTTCGCTGCATCATTAGGCACCCACCTTCTAGAAGAAGACCAATTTAGCAATTATGTCCCTGACAGAAAACAGAATCAGAATCAAACAGACCTCAGAGTTCTTCTAATCCAATCCTCTGCTCAAGGCAGGAAACCTTATACCATCCCGGTGAGACCTTATACCAGGGGTGAAATCTACTTATCTTCCCTACTGGTTCGGAAGTGCACATGCTGTGCATCATGTGCAAACCCTTCTGCGCATGCGCAGAGGGTAGAAAACGGAGGGTGGCCGGAGCCCCACACTGCCGTTGCTACCGATTCCCCGAACCACCCGCCACCATCGCTACCAGTTCAGCTGAACCAGTAGCATTTCACCCCTGCCTTATGCCATCCTGGTCAAATGCTTGTCCAGTTTAATTTTTAAAAAGCTCCAGTGATGGAGCATTCCCAAATCGAGGAGGCAAGCTATTCCCCTGATTAATTGTTCTGTCAGAAAATTTCTCTTCACTTCTAGGTTGGATCTCTCTTTAACAAGCTTCCACTTGTTAAAGTAATCCTTGAGATACAACCACAATTGAGCCCAAAATTTATGGTGCTAAGTGAGACATTCGTTAAATTCGACTGATTTTATGCCCTTTCTTACCTCAGTTGTCAAGTGAATCACTGCAGTTCTTAAGTTAGTAACGTGATGGTTAAGTGAATCTGGCTTCCCCATTGACTTTGCTTATCAGAAGTTTGCCAATGGTGATCACATGACCCTGAGACACTGCAACCGTCATAAATATGAATCAGCTGCCAAGCATCTGAGTTTTGATCATGTGACCATGGAGATGCCGCAACGGTTCTAAGTGTGAAAAACAGTCATAAGTCTTATTGTTCTTGTTTCTTAACTTGTGTTCGCCGCCCTGAGTACTTTGGGAGAATGGCGGCATATAAATACATTTAATAAATAAATAAATAAGTCACTTTTTTCCAGTGCCGTTATAACTTGGAACGGTCACTAAACAAATTGTTGTAAATTGAGGATTACCTGTATTTCTTGTCCTGTCCTCTAGTGCTTTGGAAAATGTCAATCCCCTCCCCTATGGGACAGCCCCTCAAGTACTGTAAGACAGTTATCATGTCCCCCCCTAATACTTCTCCAATAGGCGTGACATCAACCTTACTCCATCAACCATTCATCATATGATTTAACCTCCAGGCCTTTTATCATCTTTGTTGCTCTTCTCTGTGTGTGCAGTACATCAGTGGTGAAATCCCGCTGGATCTACCTGGTTCACGCAAACCAGTAGTGCCGGTGGCGGGAGGCTCTGCCCCCCCAGGAGTCATTACGTCCCGTTTTTGACCCTCTGTGCATGCACAGAAGAGGCAGGCGCACGCGTAGCACGCTTGTGCTTCCGCACACTCCCGTTCCTAAACTGGTAGCAAAGGTAAGTGGATTTCACCGCTGCAGTACATAATGCACTATGAAGTGGCAGAGAGAATGGGATCTTTCCTGCTTCACTCTGTATCTCCAGTTCTCCCCATCATGATTAGGCTTCTGTAATTTGGCTGATCCAGGTCTCTGAGTCAAAAATTGAGTGAAATTCCATTTTGGAAGAATCAGACTTGCTGACCTAAGCATAATGGTCTTGCAGGAGAGCGCCACGAGACAGAAAAGGAAGGGTGTGGCATGGTGTGGTGTGGCTGCACTATTGACGTGGATAACATGATCAGGTCAGCAAGTGCCAGGCTGGTACCATTCCCAAGAGATCACCTGGCACTGCCATTGACAAAATGTTGCAGAGGCAAATCAGAAAAACTGCTATTGCTTGGTGGCTACTGAAGGGAGAGAACACTGGACATTGAAACATCTAAATACTTCACAATGCCTATGGGTTGGAGACAAGAGGAAGCAAGATTATGGGAACATGCTGTGGTTAATTGCAAGTGGGATAAGAGACACAAGTGTGGCTTGGAGAGTCATCTGAATCTTGCGTTGCTTCCTTTTTCAGCAAATTGGAAGTTCTCATCAAAAAAGGTTAGTTCCTTAAATGCAAATCTCGCATCACATCACATCCCCCCCTTTATACCAAGCATAAATATTTATCTCCATATGAGCATGGACTGAACCCTGGAGCATAGATAGTATTTGAAAGTCAGAACAACATAGACTGTTACTCCAGGAAGTAAAAAAAATATATAGCTGGGTTACTTCTGAAATAACAGCATCATTTCCCATTGCACTGTTTTATTAAAGGATAGCCAGGCAGTGTGCTTTATGAATTATTTCTATTCATGATGCTTTCTTTCAGATTAATATAGAACTGGTGTTTTACTTGCTTTCAAGGTAAGCTTGTCTGAGTTTTTTTAAGCAGTTGAAAAGAGAGAGTCCTTGTTAATTTAAAAAAAAACTTGGTACTGCATTATGAAAATTATAAAATGATAAAAAATTATAAAAATTTGCATTGCCCTCAACATACAGTACCTCAGGTTTGATATAGCTATTCTCAATCTGGTCCTTTTCCTATCCAAATTACTAATCAGAATATTGCAACATGCTTTTCCTCCTTTACGCATATATAGGTTGGTGAGAAAAGAGGATAAATAGAGAATAAATAGAAGAAGCTGTGAAAAGTGTGCCTTGATTTGAAATTGTTTTCTATTGCCCCATAAAATTTTGTGAGCTGAGTTATTATAGATGGAAATATAAAAAGGACTCTTCCAATCATTCCACTAAACATGATAGATTTGCTTCTAAGAAATATTTGCTATACTGCCCAGCTGTTAGTGCTCATTTTTTTTCTAGTAGCAACTTGGATTTTACGTGAAATTAATGCTTTTTCAGATTTAGCCAACAGAATGAATTACCCTAAGCAGTACAATTTGCAGAACATTTAGAACAGTGCAAATAATAACCTGTTTTTAAAAACTGACTTATGTAAAGGAATGCCTAAAACATATTTTCATCGTTAGTTGAAACATTAGAAAATAATGTTCGTGCTTCAAAGTTCTTCAGACTTTTCCATCAGATAGAGGAGACAGCCACAAATGAAAGGAGTTTCTTCAGCTTAAGTAATATTTATTATGTGACCTACTGGATTTTGTACTTGGTCTGTGCTGAAACAACAGAGAAGGGAGTTGCAAATGGCCAAAAGAAATGGTCTAAAGCAGGGGTCTCCAACCTTGACAACTTTACGACTTGTGGAGTTCGACTCCCACAATCCCTCAGCCAGCGCAATGCTGGCTGAGGAATTCTGGGAGTCAAAGTCCACAAGTCGTAAAGTTGCCAAGGTTGGAGACCCCTGGTCTAAAGAAATGAGTCTTTAATTTGCTCTCAGTTTTGTTTTGTTTTGTTTTTTGTGGTAAAGTTGGTAAAGCCAAAGGGCAGGGGGCGGATGAAAAGTGGGGTTGCTGAAATTGGCATTTGCGTTTAAAAACAGTCCTGAGCTGAAATGTGAAAAGAGGTAGCAGGCATTTTTCCATTAGGTACTGCAGGTGCTGTGATGGTTCAGGCAGCAGAAAGGACATTCTAGATTTGCCAGGTGAAAAGAACAATGGCTTAGCATATGAAAGCCAAATGTTACTCTGAATTGTCCCCCTCAGTGGAACACAAAGGTTCTTTTGGCATGCAAAAGAATGGAATGGAAAAAGTGATTTATGTGATAGATATGTGTACTTCAAAGAAGTCACAGCGGGATGTGTGTGTGGGAGAAGTAATCAAAATTCAGCAAGTAATTTTTTTAGGTCAACTTTTTCCCAGAAGATCACAAAACAATGTAATTCTTTATAGTATGAAACTCTTTAAAGAGTAACTTCATAAACTTCAGAACTTGGGTAAATAAAGCCAAAGTTTTTGCTATGTTATCTCACTGTATGGCTGTTTCCCCTGAGTTTAAAAGACAGAATAGAGCTTGACAGCTCAAAACCTATTTCTTTAGATTGTTTATTTAGGGGAATTATATGACCACCCGTCTTAACCAAATAACTCTGGCCATCTAACAAAACTGGTACTTAAATAACACAATGTAAAAACCATAAGGCATCACATAATTAAAAATGCCCAAATCTGACATCCTGGCCTCAGCACCTAGGAAAAAACAGGTCTTCAGATTTTGTGGAAAGCTAATAAGAGTCCCCCCAAGACTCAAGGGGGAGGCTGTTCCAAAAGGCAGCTGTCACTGGTCATAAGATGTGCCTCGTCAGTATCACTGAACAATGTAGTTCATGAAAAGGAACCAGAACATGCCCATCCTGCTGGATCATGTCGCAGCGAGGTTACATGGTCATACCATGGACTAATGGTACAGTGGTGAAATCTGAACTGGTTTGCCACCGGTTCACTGGCCGTGCATGCACACTGCATGCCAAATGCATGCGGGCGCATGCATAGTGCATACCAAATGCACACTTCATGTACGCATGCACATTACGCGCCAAACTCGCACTTTGCACAAAAAAAGGCTTGGGAAGATAAGTAGAACAGTGGGGGGGGGGTAACAGCTGTGCCGTTTAATTTAGATTCACTAGAAAGCAGGATTTCTATTTCTGATCGTCAGAAATACTGGTTCAGAGGAACCAGAAGCTTTTTTTTTACTACCGGTTTGCCTGAACTGGTAGTTTTTATCACTACCGGTTTGCTCGAACCGGTGCAAACCAGTAGCATTTCACCACTAAAATGGTACTTTTGAATGATTTTATTTATTATTGTGTTTATTTGTGTCCTGTTTTTATTATTTTTCTAAATAACTCAAGGTGGGGAACATACGTAATACCCCTTCTTCCTCCTATTTTCCCCACAACAAGCTTGTGAGGTGGATTGGGCTGAGAGGCAGTGACTGCCCAGGCTTTTATGCCTAAGGCAGGACTAGCACTCATGATCTGCTTGTTTTTAGCCTGGTGCCTTAACCACTAGACCTTTTCAAAAGCAGCCTGTAGTTGCAATGCAGGAGGCCATTGTTACTTTGAGGAATTTAGTGACATATTTTGATTTATCCTTCATATTGAGAAAAGTCTAGAAGTTTAGAACTCATTCAGAGCTGACCTGCTTGGTTTGCCCTCTTGTTTAATGAATAAAGGAGAAGGTGGGTGGTGAAGCTTCACATAATTTCAAAGCTTTACTCACTGTGAAAGTTCCAGGCTTTCAGTTCCCATGCCTGTGTCATTTGCCAGCCAATCAAGACCAGGTCTTGCAGTCTTATCATCATAGCAGGGCTATGAAGTCATGGCACCAGGTTTTGATAAAAACTTTAGGATTATTGTTGCTTGTTGGGAGCTTTTGCGTGAAATCTAGCATTGGTACTGTGGAAACTGGCTGCCCTTGGATTATCTCTGCTGTTGTTATTAAGGAGCTCCTGGCAGCTTGTAAGATATTTGGGTATTATCTTGTTGGTAGGTATGTTTTTTTATGTTATGCTTTTAACTGCTTGTTTGAGCTAATAATAAAGCTTAAAATTCCTTCCTTTATTGGATTTTTATTTACTGTTCATTGCCTCTGGGTCAAAAAAAAAACAAAACACACCAATTGCCTGGGCACCTGATCACTGCCCTGATATTTGGCAAAACATAATTGGCAACTATGGGGATGTAGTGGCTCAGTGGCTAAGATGCTTAGCTTGTCGATCGAAAGGTCAGCAGTTCGAATCCCTAGCACTGCGTAACGGGATGAGCTCCCGTTACTTGTCCTAGCTTCTGCCAACCTAACAGTTCGAAAGCACGTAGGAAATTCAAGTAGAAAAATAGGGACCCCCTTTGGTTGGAAGGTAACAGTGTTCCGTGAGCCTTTGGTGTTTAGTTGTGCCAGCCACATGACCATGGAGACGTCTTCGGACAGCGCTGGCTCTTCAGCTTTGAAACGGAGATGAGCACCGCCCCCTAGAGTTGGGAACAACTAGCACATATGTGCGAGGGGAACCTTTACCTTTAATTGGCGACTAATGTGTGATCCAATCACATTGCCCTTTTGAAGAAGAAAATGTCCTAAGCAATGTGATAGTGGCCAGAATTATATTCCTGGTTGGCTCAGCAAATAAGTCTGGGGGCTAGTGGCTCAAATGTTAAACTGCCCCACCTGTGGCAACATAACTCAGTGGCAGCACCTGCCCTCTGGAATGACCTGCCCCCTGAGATACGCATGATATCAGTTCTCCGGATTTTTCGTCGGGCCCTGAAGACACACTTGTTCCATCTAGCTGGGCTGGCTTGATCCCATCCTCTCAGTTTTTTAATCGAAATTCGGTTTTAATTGGGTTGTTTTAAATTCGGGCCAAAATTATTTAATTGTTTTTTTAAATGTTTTTAAATTTTATATGCTATGTTTTATCCTGGATGTACACCGCCCTGAGTCCCGCAGGAGAAAGGCGGTATAGAAATATAATAAAATAAATAAATAAGTTGGCTTAATTTGGAGATTCAACTCCAAATGTGGTGCTTGCATTCATTTATTGGAAGGGGGAGAGAAAAAAGGATAGAAGTCATTGGATGGATTAGGATGGGTCTTTTGCATTGCCACTACACAGGGATTGAAAGGAGCATTCTTGTAGGCTTTTACAAAATATTGCCCTCCTCATTACTGAATACTGAATCCCAAATTATTTCCAATTAGTGCTTTTCAAAATATAAAGTTTTGTATTTGGTGGCTTTGAATTTATCCTGACTCTTGGACAAGCCTCTAAGATTTATTGGCTAGGTTTTTGGAAAGGGTTGGTCCTTGCTTTGCTAGGGCAGAGAGAATGGCTGGCCCAAGGTCACCCAGTTAGCCCTGAGCTAGAATTCTCAGTCTCCCCGTTTCATGCCTGGTGCTTTTAACCACTTTATCAAGCTGGTTCTCAAAGATAATTTATCCTAAGCAAATTTACATTCAATGCCTCTCATTTCAGCTATGAATATGGCACATCAAAGAGGGCTTTTCAAGTGTCCTATTATTCAAAGCACAATGCTATTCTGTTTCTGGTCTTCAAGTACATTCCTTGAGCTATTTCTACTTTCTCCAAGATAAAAGCTACTTTCTTTCTGTTCACTTTCACATACAGAAGCATGGATAGATATTAAATAAGTATACTGTATTTTACTAAAATAATCTCTATTAGTATATTTCTCATACAAAAACACAGATCAAACAAAAGCAACAAACAGAAGCAGGAACATTATTGACAAATATTATAGAATTATAGACTTGGAGGTTGCATTGCACAGCTTGTGAAATAACAGCTAGGAGAAAAGACTTATTGCCTTACTGCTAACAGGAAATATTGTAAAATGGTGAGGTGACTGTTGGAGTATTCCCATGATGATCATGTTACTAATGTAGACCCCAAAGTGTGAGCAAAATATTGTACAGAGAATTAATTTTTTGGGTCTGCAATGAAGTTTGGATTTCAAGCCTGCCGCTTCTGCCAGGGTACAAGTGTGGAAAAGAGTTTGATGTTGACTTATCAACTACATGGGAAGTTTGTAGTTTTTATTTGTAACCAGTTTAGTTGAATCAGAAAGTTTGGATTGGAAGAAATGCTCTGGTCTAGCCTGCCCTAATATAGTGCCTTCCAAGTGAAGGTGGGGGGCGGGGGATCAGTTCCCATAATTTTCCTGGCTGAGGTTTAGAGAGTTGACATCTATTTGACAGCAAAATGGGAAAATTGCATTTTACCTTATCTTGGTTTTTGTCAATGTGGGAGAAGTCAAAAGCCTCATCAATGCAAACTAGGTTTTTAAAATTGTAGAAAGAGGTTGGTCTGCAGTTTCTTCAAGTAGGTATTAACAAAGCAAACAATCCAAACCACCAAGTGGAAGCTGCCCAGACAGGAACTTGCACATCTTGGTTGGGAAGATGCATAACTGCCATAGAGTCATTCCTCCCAGCATTTTCTGTGTTGATCCAAACATGTTTTACTCATCAGAATTTATTTTCGGGTCACCTAGTTAACAACAGCCTTTGCCTGGCAGTTCCCACTAAATATTCTCACCATTTCCACCTTAAAAATTTAGTCCTTGGATTTATCTCCTGAGGAGTTCCTTCACCTGTCTGGATGTGCTCAGTCAAGCTGTGGAGAATTTTGCTTCGTCCCCCTTCCCCTATGCGTTTCCTTAGGAACCACATGCCAAAGCCTATTTATTTTATCCTTTTTATGATTTGAAGGCCACTTATCATAATCAATGTCCTTAAGTTATTTATAGCAGCTATAAAACATGAAAAGCATCACTTAAAAAGACAAATATTAGAGACAGGTGCATCCACTGTGAAACTGGCCTATTTAAAATATAAACTATTGCCTGGATTTTCATTTTCTCCTGTTGGCTTTAGCTCTCCTTTTTTTCCAGCTAGCTTGGCTCCTTTAATTATGATTTGATAATTTGAGTTTTCCTGGTACCAGGGCGATATATGCCAAAGTATAACTTTATAGCCAACCATCACTATGATGGATTATGAACACGCACTAGCTGATCTCAAACAGCAGGCCATTGATTTAGAGCTGCAAGCAGACTTTCCTGTGGTACCCAGAAGCACCTTTTTGAGGTACACTTTTTCCAATCAGCTAGATATCTTAGTTGCATAATGATCCCAAAATTTAGAAGGGATTTATTCTTGGCCAGATTCAATGCCCTCCCAACAGCCATTACTAAAAGGAGAGGCATCACTTAAATGGTAGAATATATTTTCTGTAATGTCTCCTCTAGGCAGGTGTTCGGCAGGAATATATTTCCCTCTTTATTCTAATTGTGATTTTTGTGTTTATTTGCTATGATCTATGACTGAATAAAGATTGATTGATTGGTTGAGACGAATAGTGGATTGGGAAAGCTCAATGCAAAAGATATATTTTTAAATTTACCTAACGCATACCTACTGTAAGACTTGGTTTGTTGCAAAAGGAAAATGATTGATCCACACAGGACATGCCCACCACAAGGAAGACTGTTTCCTAGTTGTCATAGAATGATATTTTGCAAGCCATGGGTCTAACAAGTGAACTATCTCTTAAGATCACAGATGTTTATAAAGCTGATCTAATAGTAGTAATTCTGTAAGGCAACTTGATTCCTGATGATCTACAGCAGGGGTGTCAAACTCAAGGCCCGGGGGCTGGATCTGGCCCGCTGGGTGTTAGATCTGGCCCATAGGCCTGTCCTGGAAACAGTGAAGGACCAACCCACGATGCCTCTGCCAGCAAAAATGGGCTCCTGAGCTCAGTTTTTGGCTGCAACAGTCTCCTGCAACCCTCTGCCAGTGAAAACGGCTTGGGAGCCCATTTTTGCTGGTGGAGCGCTCGGGCCACCATAGGCGCCCCTGACACAAGTGATGTTGAGATGGCCACACCTACCCCAACCACGCCCCCCGTGGGCCCCCCAAGGTCAAACACAACCCTGATGCCGCCCTCAATGAAATCAAGTTTGACACCCCTGATCTAGAGGTGGTGCTTTCTTTTGCTCTTTTGGCATCTGTTTTAATCCTGACACCCTTTCTTTCCCTCTTCACTAGCAGGCTTTTAGAAAAACAGCAAGCAATCCTCACAAATCTGAACAAGAGAACCTGAGGCCAGAAGCTTCATACTTCCTACTCTGTAATAAACAAAGCATTTCTCTTATGAAGCCGGATTCTCAGTTTAAAATTCAGCTTGTACAATGAATGTGTCAGATAATTTGGTTAAATGAATGAATTGATTGATTATATTTCTATTCTAGTTTTCCACAATGAATAGATTATGGGTTTCTCCACCCATCCCTACACCATTGTGAGAAGGTGACAATTTGAGAAATAATGTCTATCCTGAAGTCAGGACAGTGATTCATGAATAGTATGACTTTAAAGCTGTCCCGCTGTCCATAGTACAACTCATTGGTTATTCTGAGGGAGGAGGCAAACCTGGGTGTCCCCAATTCTAATCTGACATTTTAACTGCTACAATTACAAGGTTCTCTGTAGCTAGTAGTTTGACTTTAATTAAGTCAATTTATTTTTTAATTTTCTGTGTATTATATGCTATTGAGTTAGAAGTAAATAAGGGGCAGACAGATTTTATTTTATCTATCACTCCCTTTCTCTTTGTCAGGGGATGCATTTATGAACAACGCTTGAGGAGTTCCAGAATAGATACCAGCTTATTCCATCCACCATGATCCTGGAGAGAATTATCTGGATCTGCATCACCTTCTGTACTGCATCTGTTAGACCCCTGGCAGGGAATAGCTGGAAGCAGGCAGCTGCCAGTCCCATCATCCAGCATAAACCATTTGTTGTGGTGTGGAATTTACCCACAATCAGATGTCAAGAGCATTTTGGGATCAGATTACCTCTGGAAGTCTATGGCATTGTGGAGAACAAAGGCAATGTGTTCCGTGGACAAAATATGACTATTTTTTACAAAAACAAGTTTGGACTATATCCCTACATATCTCCACAGGGTGACTGGCATAATGGGGGGATCCCTCAGAAGGTTAATCTGAAGAGACATCTAGAGAAAGCCGCTAAGGAAATCACAGAACTCTTGAACAATAACTTCCAAGGTCTGGCAGTAGTAGACTGGGAAGAGTGGCGACCTCTCTGGAGAAGAAACTGGGGGCCCAAAATGGCTTATAGGGAGGCCTCTAAACAATGGGTGAGGAAAAGATTTCATGGACTCTCTCCTGAGGAGCAAACTCACTTTGCTCAGGTAGAGTTTGAAAAGGCCGCATGGGTGCTGATGGAGACTACTCTAGCTCTGGGAAAGAAGCTGAGGCCACATGGTTTCTGGGGCTTCTATAGGTTTCCTGATTGCTTCAATGACAAATGGGGGAAAGTGGAGAACTATACTGGCCAATGTAATCCGAAGGAGGTCCTGTGGAATGATCAGCTCATGTGGTTGTGGAAGATCTCCTCAGCCCTCTATCCCAGTATCTACCTTCCACTGAAAGTACCAGTTTTGTACCGCCAGCATTATGTACATCACCGTCTCGGCGAGGCATTCCGTGTGGCACAGTTTGGCACAGAGCATCCCCTTCCTGTGTTACCATATTCCAGGGTTTCCTACAGGCGTTCTTCAAAGTATCTGACTGAGGTAAGCACTCTGGGGCACTCAGAGTAGGGGGTAATGATAGATCCAGGATTTGCAAATCATAGTTACATTATTATTTGGCTGGAAAACATTTTTTGAGCTGTATTCACTTCTACAGTACATGATTCCTTTGTTATATTTATCTCACTTTTTTTCCATAGTAGTTTTGAATGACATATATGGTTTCCCCATCCACACAGTCTACTGTCAGCCCTGTACTGCATTCTTCCATTTATTCTTGGAGTAGATTAAATGTGGGAGAAACTTCCTGCTTCATGGCCATTCAGTAAACAGTATTTCAGTCTTGAGTCATCAATTGCAGTAAAAATGCTATGTTTAAAAATGGAACTGCAGTAAGTAAGGTCCATTCATTAATTTTGCAGATTATTGTTTTAATAGAAAGAAAAAAGCTACTTATTAACAACAGCTGTAGAGACAAATTGCATCTTTTTCAAACTGAGTAATTAAACAAAAGGAGTTTGCTCTTGTTAAATTTTTATTCTGACTATAGGGCTATTCAGTGTTGTAGATTTTCCTGAACATTTTGAATTGGAATTTTTTAAAAGAAAACAATTCTATGGAAAATGTTCAGTTTGCATTGAAAAAAATCTCATATGAATAACACTATGCATAATGGAAAATAGGAGTTGGGAAATTTTTACAGAAAATATTTTTCCATACCATTACTATTATGTAAAGTATTACCGGGTAGTTTAATTTCTTTCGGTGTTCCAAAAATGTGTACACAGAACTAAAAAATGATTATTGCTTGGATTATAGGTATTCACTTGGTCTTTGGTGCAATGGTCAAACAAATCTGTTGGGCTCTTCAGCCATGAGGACACATGCAAGATTTGTTTGACCAGTGAATTCAATGGAACATAAGTGTCTCTCGCGAATAATAAAGTCTCTGGCTGGCTAGATGACTTATCCCAAGCTGGTGATCCTCCAGCTATTTTAGACTCCAATACCCAATTATGGTAGCTGAAGCCCAGTTCATCTCATTACTCTTCTAACTCATAAGTACTGATTTGGGGTATCTATAAGGAAAAAGATTACGCTATACCTCTAGGTCTCTGAAAATAGACCTTTGAGCTCCATTGAAACCAGCTTAATAGAGACTTTATATCACTAAAATTATAATGTGAACCTCTCATCAGAGTCCCAAAGGTGCTTTCTCAAGAGGCAACTGGTCTTTATTTTTTCTTTGAAGTTGTTTTGCTTTTCATCCAAGGAGTGAAATGTTTTTAAAGAAAAACCAGAAAGTCCAGTTGCCTCTTGAAAAAACACATTTGGGACAATCATGACCTGGATGACTGAGAATCTCCATAGACATCTCATACAGAGTTACTCACTATCCCAGTGGTGAAATGTAAAATTTATTACTACTGGTTCTCTGGGTGTGGCTTGGTGGTGGTGGGGTAATATGACTGAGTGGGCGTGGCCAACTTTTTTTTTTTTACTTTTAAAACCATTTTTTCTACAACCTCTTCAGCTGAAGAGGTTGTAAAAAAATGCTTTTAAAGCCTCTGACGATCCCAGCTGACTTGCCTGATCGGCAGAGGCTTTTTTTCCTTTTAAAAACATTTTTTCTACAACCTCTTCGGCCGAAGAGGTTGTAGAAAAAATGCTTTTAAAAGCCTCTGATGATCCCAGCTGAGCCGTGCGATCATCAGAGGCTTTTTTTTTTTACTTTTAAAAGCATTTTTAAAGCCAAAGAGGTTGTAGAAAAAAATGGTTTTAAAAATAAAAAAAAAGCCTCAGCTGGGCAATGGGGGTTTTTGCTATTGGTTCTCCGAACCACCTGCCTCCATCGCTACCAGATCGGGTGATCCGATCCAAACGAGGAGCATTTCACCCCTGGACTATCCACTATCGTGTCCTGCCGTTTTGTTGAAAGGGGGGCAGGGAAGGAAGGCTTGCTGGCATTTTCCACATACTTTTGCTTTTGCTGTAACTGCTTGGGAATTAGGGAGGGGGATTGTCTTCGGAGATGGAGCAGACTGCTTTCCAGCCAGTTCCAGCCTGGTTCCAAGGCCGTTGTGCCCTGAGAGTACACTGTTATCTGCCTAGCACCTCAGCGTTCTCAAAATAACCTTGCGGCATCACATTGGCTGCTGGTGGACTGATCAAGGTGGTTGGGTTTGGGGAACCAGGAGAATTGCTTTGTGCTCTGTGGGGGGTTTTCAGATTGTGACTGACTTTACTGCAACCACTTTCTCTCAGTAAAAGTTCCTTTGATTCAACTTAATGGAATCAAGAGTTTTGCTTTCCTGAGGGACCAGCTGGGACAGGTCCTTACATTTTCTCTTCTTTCTTTTGTTTGATTCAGGCTGACTTGATAAATACAATTGGAGAAAGTGCAGCAGTTGGCAGTGCTGGGGTTGTACTCTGGGGCGACCTCTCCTACTCCCAGTCACTTGTGAGTATTTCTGAAACATTTGTATGCTCCGAACTGTGAAGGTGAAACTTGAGCACAGGTCCATATCACTTCCTCTGCACCAATGGCATTCCTAGCAACTGTTGGGGAGATTTTATCCATCTTTAAACTCTGGTTTAGATAAGATACTGTAGATTCATGAAGTAATATGTTTTCCCAACAGTGAGATTTCACTATAATTCTCTATAATTCTTTTATGGTTGGGTCTTCTTAGAGGACATTGTTCATCTATTTGTGCCAATAGGCCAAAACCTGTAACATTTTCAGCTTGAGCGGACCTAATAAAATATATAAATTTTCTGCAAGACAAAATCACTCAACTTCATTCCCAGTTAGATGCCAGCGTGGCTGCTGGTCCAGTGGAAGCCCCTGAAGCAGGTTCTTGCCCTGCTATCTGGGAACAGTTTGACCCTGTTGTTCCCGAGGAAGTGGACAAAATCCTAGGGAGTATGCGCGCAAGCATCTGTGGATTAGACCCATGTCCCTCCTGGCTTGTGAAAGCTTCCCAGGAGGTGACAGGCGGATGGACTCTGGAGGTGATTAATGCTTCCCTACAGGAGTGGGCAGTGCCCCAGCACTTTAAGGAGGCTGTGGTCTTCCCTCTTCCATTGCTGGACTCCACTCAGTTGGATAATTTCTGACCTGTCTCCAATCTTCCTTTTTTGGGGAAGGTTGTCGAGAAGATAGTTGCAGGGCAGCTCCAGAGGTTTCTGGATGAAATGGATTATCTCAATCCCTACCAGTCATGATTCAGGCCTGGATTTGGGACAGAAATGGCACTTTTGGATGATCTCTGGTGGGAGTGGGATGGGGGTAGTGCATCCATCCTTGCAGTACTTGACCTCTCGATACCATCGACCATGGTATTCTCCTGGAGCGGCTTCAGGGGATGGGAGTGGGAGGCCTTGTGCTATCCTGGTTCACTTCCTTCTTCTGTGGCTGCTGTCAGTCAGTGTTGATAGGAGGGGAGAGATCCAGCCCTCGCCCACTGCTTTGCGGGGTTCCGCAGGGCTTGGTACTCTCACCACTCCTGTTCAACATTTATATGAAGCCGCTGGGTGAGATCATCCGTCATCATGGACTGAAGTATTACCAATATGTTGATGATACTCAGCTGTATGTCTCAGCCCGTGGTGAGTTAAATGATACCATGTCCTCCCTCTCGCAGTGCCTGGAGGCTATTAGAGGTTGGATGGGGAGCAACGGGTTGAAACTAAACCCTGGCAAGACAGAGTGGCTCTGGGTTTGGGGTTCATTGGCTCAGGGAGAATTGCCATCTTTGGTCTTAGATGGGATGGCATACCCAAACAGACCCTATGCGTAATCTGGGGGTTCTTCTGGACTCACGACTCCTGCTCGAAGAGCAGATGATGGTTGCGGCCAGGAGGGCCTTTGTGCAACTGTGAGTTGTGCGCCAATTACGCCCTTTCCTGGATCAACAGTCCCTACTCATGCCTTAGTCACTTCCTGTCTTGACTATTGCAATGTGTGCTACAATGGCTGCCCTTGAAGAGTATCTGGATGCGCCAGTTGGTGCAAAATGCAGTGGCCAACATGGTTTTGTGCAGACCCTGGTGTGCACATGTATCACCTCTCCTACAGGAGCTGCATTGGTTGCTGATTTGCTTCCGGGTGCAATTCAAGGTGCTGGTTGTCACCTTTAAAGCCCTTCAGGCTTGGGACCAGGTTATCTGAGGGACTGTCTCTTGCTAGTCACATCTACCCGACCCATCAGAGCGGGGAGGCAGGGAATGCTGCGGGTCCCATCCCCGAGGGAGATACACCTGGTGGGACCCAGAAGAAGGGCCTTCTCTGTGGTGGCTCCCTCTCATTCTCCCAAAGATTAAAATGTCCCTCACTCTAATTCTCTTCTGGAAGGTGCTGAAGACCTAGTTCTGCCAGCGGGCCTGGGAAACTCAGAGTGAGATGAAGCCCATTAAATGACTCGTGTGATCGGCTGTCGCTGGGGTGGGGGATGATTTTATTATGATTTTATTATACTATATTAATTTATTTGATTCTTTTTATTAGTTTTATTGTTTTAAATGTGGTTTTATATTCTGTAAGCTGCCTTGAGTTGCCATGGGCGAATAGGCAGCAATATAAATTTAATAAATAAAAAAAAATAAAAAAAATAATGAAGCCGATTTGTCTTTAGAGAAACAAATGGGAAACATTGCCTTCTTTTATTACAGTATTAGAACACACAATGATCAAACAAAAATTATAGGAGGTTGAGGCAATATTTTATATATCAACATAAATCAAAATATGGAATTTTCTACTGCAATATATAATGTTTACTGCAAAGCTGGATGTTTTTAAATCAAATTCATGGAAGAAAAGACTATCAAACAGTATTAATCTATGTACTGCCTTCCAGTAATGATGGCAGTGTACCTTTCCATGCTAATTGCTGAGAACCAGGCATGGAAAATGCTAATATCATCCATGTTCTGCTTATGAGTAGAAGTCCCTGATTTGTCCCTCTAGTAAGAGAATGCTGGAATGGATGGTTCTCTTGGCCTGATCCACCCTGCTGCTTTTTGAGTTCTTCAAAATCCAAATCCTAATTCTGATCTTAATGTTCTCCAGGAGAGCTGCAAGAGTCTTCACCATTATATCACCACCACACTGGGACCTTACATCGCTAATGTGACTACAGCAGCAAACAGATGTAGTCGCCAGCTATGTCATGGGAATGGACGTTGTGTGAGACGTGACCTGAGTGAATTAGGAGCCTTTCTCCATCTGGACCATCAGCTACAGGAAGGGGACTTTGGGATAACAGATTTTCAAGACCAAAATGTGTCAATGCAAGATCATTTTCAGTGTCAATGCTATCCAAAATGGGCTGGCACCCACTGTGAGAGGCCACAGAGGATAGAGCCCTTTGAGATACCAAAACCTAACCAAGCTTCACACTATAACAATGTATATGATGCAGTTCATGATGGTGACTTTGACTTGGGATCAAATATCTGTCCTACCTCCATTTATGGTAAAGAAAAAGAAAGATAACGATTTTTCCAAAGCAGCACTTTATTGAGTAGGAATCTTGATAGGTTCTAGGTAGTGAATGTTTCCTGATAACTTGAAGAGAATGACAGAATTCTTGAATTATATTTGGATAATTGCCTTTCTTTTACCTCATATTTTCTCTCTATTGTCTTTACTTACATTTAATCTTAGCACGAACATGTTCTGGCAATAACTATACCCCCTTGACAATGTCTTATCTTGCCTCAGTTCCTAAGGGAGACAGGCTTAAGTCTTTTGCTATATTTGTATTAGAGTTAATTTAGCAGGGAATGTAACTTAATTCTACTTTTTCTGATGTTACTGGACATGACAGAGAGAGGATGGGGAAATGAATTGCCCAATAAGACTGGCATTTGATCCATGTGTGGATCTCTGTATCACATCTGCTCTGTCATAATTATTTTTCTCTGTCTCTCTTTCACAAAAGCACACCTTACAATTGTATGCAAACAAAGTAGGTTGAAAGCACATCATCTCACCCCATTGTCAGGTTGGATTCTTTATTTTTCTCCAAAACTATTTATTGGGTTCATTTAACAGAGCACCTCATGCAAGACTCTGAGACCTTTTGGTCATCTCACCGAGTAGAGAAGACCAAAAGGCCTCTGAGTCTTGCATCAGAAAGGACGTTCTATTTTGTCCGCAAAAATGATAATAATCAGTCACTTCACACCTAGTGTCATGATGGGTGATAGGACTGCATGAATTTGATCAGCACTTATTGATAATATCATTTTAGAATTCTCACTTGCACTTTGCGTTTAAGAGGAAAGGAAGAATTAAGCCTAAATTAAATGCAATTATTTTGAAGCTAAACCGACTATATCAATTCCTAATAAAAGAATAGTTGCTTTTATTAACCTTTAAAGGAGAAACAAAGAATTACAAACACCAACAAGACTATCTTAAAACAAAAAAATAATGCAACAGTTGGAAAAAGGCTACCAAAAGTGAAAGGACACTGTTGCCCCTATTTTCATCTGACCTCAAATAAATTCACACATTCTGTTTCCAGATATGGTTCCTTTGCCACTTGCTACTAAATAAATTGACAGATGTGGGGCTGAGCACAATTTTTAGTCTCTCTCATTGTATTTTCCAGAACCCAAGTGGAAAGATTTTTGTTGGAGATTATGTAAAGCTGCTGCTGGTCAGAGTCCTATAGACCATACAAGGTTCCATGGACAAAGTTAATTCAATTCAAGACAGCTCCATATGTTACTTACAGTATGTTCTTGTGTGCTCAACTGTCTCCCTGAATATACTGATTCCTAGTTTTTGTACAATAGGAGATTAATTCCCTGAATGTCAAATCTCCAGAAAGTCTCCAGGCATCTAAAGTAGATGTAGAAATAAATTTGATTCATCAGTACATTAATGGACTTTCTAATTGTGGAAGAACACCATGGAATATGACCCATTGTGAACTTGGATCATAGTCTACTGTACATTTGTAGTCATCGGTAACAGTGGTGGGTTGCCCCCGGTTTGGACTGGTTCGGAAGAACCGGTAGTAAAACTGTCAGGAGGCTCCGCCCACCAACCCAGATGTCATCAGGAATTTTCTGTGCATGTGCAGAAGAGCGTGCGCGAGAGCAATGCGAGATCATGCGTGCAGTCCCATTACGAACCAGTAGTAAAGGTAAATAGAACCCACCCTGATCGGTACTGTATTCATATGATTCTGGCCAGTATTGAAAGATTTAAATACTTTCTCTAAAACAATATATTCAACAGCCTTCTAAAGCACTACAAGCTGCACCCTCGGACAAGAATGCATTTCTTTGTAAGATGCAATGTGAGACCTAATTTCCTGAATTCTCATTTAGGTTAAGCCATAGTTTACTATAATTGATTAAATAAGCCACAATTGTCTGAATTCTCACATCATCATAAACTATGTTCCAATAAATTAAAGCAATACACGAACTTAACCAATTTGCTTTTGTCTTCAGTCCCAAGATAGTTAAAATATGATGTTAAAAAAATGAATAACTGGTATGCTTGAAATGGATCTAACATAAATAAACTAACATTCAAATAATTATTTCTATAAATGAGGAACATTTTATTTATTTATTTAAAACATTATTCAGCTGTCCATCTTATACAGAACTCTGAATGGCTCCCAATCAAGAATTAAAACAATATTAAAAACCATATGAAAACTATTAAAACCATAAACATTAAAAATAAAAACCTGTTGCCATGTCAAAGGTTCAACATGCAGCCATCACATCCTATTTCAGTGCTAGGGCTTGGAAAAGCCAGATCTTCAGTGTTTTTTAAAAGCTAGGAGGTTTGAACCTTTGGGCTAAGAATGTTTTCTATAGGCTGCCATGGAAGAGCCATACTTCCTGGCTCCTTCCAATAAGATGGCAATGTTTAAAGGAAGGACCAGGACGGGGGTCAGCAACCTACGGCTCTGGAGCTGCATGTGGCTCTTTTGTCCCTCTGCTGCGGCTCCCTGTCACTGCCACATTTTGAAAGGAGCTTCCGGTTATGGGGAGGAAAAGCACGGCAGACCAGGAAGAGACTCTATGGCAAGGAGTGGGTTTTCTGGTCAGCTCCACAATTGATAGGGCTTTCAGTTGGGACAGGTAGAGGAAAAAGGATGCCGCACTAGGAGGAGACTCTATGGTGGAGGAACCGGACTTCCGGTTGGCTCCAGAATTGAACGGGGGGCTTCCTGTTAGGACCTTTGTGGCTCTTTGAGTGTTTAAGGTTGCCAACCCCTGGCCTAGGAAAAGACCCACCTATCTAATGTAGACCAGTAGATGTTTTTAGAGAAAGGCAGTTCCACAGATAACCTGGTGCTGTGCCATGTTGGATCTTAAAGGTAATAACCATCACCTTGAATTGCCCCCAGAAGAAACCGGAAGCCAGTGCAGCTCATGTAACTGAAGTATTAAATGCGTAATCTAGAGACACCCATCACTGCGCATGCTGCGGCATTCTTTACCAGTTGTAGCTTCTGAACAGTCTCGAAGGGCACCCCCATGTAGAGCACATTGCAATAATCCAAATGGGAACTACCAAGACATGAATGACCATGAGCCAGGCTTCTCAGTCCAGGAAATGGTGCAATTGGTGCACCAGATGAATCTATGGAACGCCCCCCACCCCACCCCTCCCCAGGTACAGCTACCACCTGCTCCTCAAGCAGGAGCCATGAATCTAGGAGGACCTTGAATTTGTGCACCAACTCAGTCTGGGAGACTGCCTCCCCACCTAAAGTCAAAAGAAAATATCATTTGGGCCTGGGATGTCGGCAAAACTTAGAGCCACTCCATCTTGCCAGGGTTGAGTCAAAACCAGCACTGCCACAGCATCACCTGTCTGGATAGGTGCAAGGGATATGAAATTAGGTACTACTACAGTCATGTCAGGAGCATTGAAGCACTTCTGGGTTTAAAGGATTGAAAAGTATCACCATTGCCCAGGAGGACGCCCAGTTGGAGTCTTCTTTCATGTCCCTTCTTTCATGTCACGTTAAATATAATTAGGTGTTATTCACATAGTGATGATACTAGACCCCATACTGATGGATGACCTCCCTCAGTGTTTCATGTAGATTTTAAAAAAAGGGAGGTGAAAGGTTCAAGCCCTGGAGCATCCCACATTGTAGAATCCTAGAGCTCAACCTCTCTTTTTGTACCAACACCAACTGGAACCAATTACAGAAGTAGGAGGAGAACCATCGTATCCCAGTGCCTCCCACTCCCAACTTCTGAAGCCAGTCTCAAAGGATACCAAGGTCAATAGTATCAAAACCCTCTGAGAGGACCAGGAAGGCCAGACTGGTTTCATCACCCCATCCCAAGCCCTCCAAGTGTCATCAATGCCATTTCAATGCTGTGCTTTGATCTGAATCCAGACCTAAAAGAGTCCGGGTAATTGGTTTCATCCAGGGTTCTTTGCAGCTGGGCACCAACCACTTTCTCAACAATCTTCCCTAAAAAGGGAAGACTGGAGACTACATAAATGTTGCCTAATACTATTGGTTCGAAGGAGAGCATCTTGAAAAGGGGAATGCACCACTGCATCCTTCAGGGCAGGAGGTGCTACCCTCTTCTGTAAAGAGGCATTAATCACTGCTTGAATCAAACCACATGCCACCTCTTTGGAGGCCTTAACCAACCAGAAGAGGCATGGGTCCAGAATGTAGGTGGCCAAGCTCACACGTGGCCCTGTCCACTTCCTCAAGAAGTCCCCCAGAACCATACATCTTGGGAACTCCATTGCTAGCCCAGATTTAGAATCCAAGAATGGGCAGGGATGCTGCTACATTACAGAGAATAAGATAAGTGAATAGTAATTCCCACTGATCCCTATGGACCAACCTCACAAAAGATCTCATACAGTACTTGATGATGTCTGGTGCAGAACCACTAATGTCCAACAGAGGCTCGTGGAAGACAACAGCTACACATCCACCCCTACCTTTGAGTCCTAGTTGGTGCGACATTCAAAATTCCAGTGGCATATTTCAGAGAGGGTAGCCCCCCCGCCCAACTCCACACTCAACCCAGTATCAGGCCAGGCCATAAAATGATGGTGTAATGGTATGTGGGAATGACCTTAGGAGACAGGGGAATAGCCACAGCTGGGGGAATGGTCAGATAAGTGGTAATTTACCCTGTAGAGGAATGTGATTGCAGCAAACATCTCAGAAGGGACCCTCCCTAGTTGCTTGAGGTGTAAAGACAAGGGGAGGAATGTATTTTCAGACTTGCAAGATTCTATTAATACCTTGCAATAAAATAAAATTACCGTATTTTTCAGAGTATAAGACACACCTATCTTTTTTGTTGTTGTTTTTTTATAAAAAGTTTTTTTTTATTTTTTAGGCAAACACACACACACACAAACATACAATGTATTTTCTTTGAACAGAGTATTTGGTCAGTTCACAAATTTAAACAGTGTTTAGTCATTTCAATTAAATTTACAATTTCTATATTTACTTTTTGCCATATTTATTCCTCATCTATTTTTTTAATCCAATATTACCCTTCATCCTCATCACTAATCTTAATCAAATTCCATTTTTCCCTTCTATTCTATATTATACCCCTTCCCATTGTCATCTATTTTATATCCCTCCTCACATTGATTAATTATGTAATATTACAATTGTTTAATACAAATTCAATATGTTAATATAAATCAATTAGTTATATAACTATTGTTTTTTGTATATTAATCAATATGAACATGAATATTCCAATTATTTCCATGCAATCCAATTTCTTACAAATCAATTATATTTACCAATAATAATAAACTAAATAATTTTCCCCATATATTCTTCCAAACCACAACTTAACCATTTCTGCTTTCAACACAATATACAATAGTATCTCAATTATTACAATTCCCTAGTTAAATAGAGCTTTCCCCTTATGTTACTCATTTTCACATCTTAAACTCTCCCAATGACCCAAATAGTTTTGCCCATATAATCCTCCAAATCACAACTTAATCATTTCTACTTTCATCACAATATATAATTAAAAATATTTCAATTGTTACAATTTTCCTAATTAAATTTAAAAATGTTCTAGCTATTATCCAAGCTACAACTTAATCCTTTTTACTTTCACCACCATATACTATTAAAGGTATTTCAATTGTTACAGTTTATATTTATTCATATGTCTAAAAAAAATAATAAAATGAAAACTTATCATTGTCTAGATTTTAAAAATACAAAGACAAATATTCCAATTATTATTCATTTCATTTTTACAATCATGATTCCCCATTTATTTCTTACTACTATTCATATTTCAATTTTAAATATGTATAACATCTTTCTCTTTCATTTCTTTTTCTTTTTCTCCCTTCCCATTTTTATTTTTGCCTTTTTCTTTCTCCTTTTTTTCTTTTGTGTTTTAAAATCTTGAACTCTCCTCTTTTGCCCTAAATTTCCCATTGTTTGCACCTACCTTTTTTGGTGAGGAAAAAGAAGAAAAAGAAATCTTTCTCTGCCTCTGCCTAATTTTGTGACGTTGCAGCAAACAGCAAACAGCCTGCTTTATTTTCATTTTCGTTTTCAGCATAGCTTGATTAGCACAAGGGGAAAAAAAAAATCTGCTCCAGCAAGCAGCAGAGCCCTGAGCAAAACAGCTGAGAGCAAATCAGCTGAGAGTCGGAGGCCGATCCAATCAACTTGTGCTAATTAGCCTGTCTAAAGCTGAAAGGAGCTGTTTTTTCTTGCTGTTTGCTTGCAAGGAGGTAACTGCTGCGAGGCAGAGGCCAAAGGGTGGGAGCCAATGGGTGGGTGGGGCTACATTCAGTGTATAAGATGCACCTAAATTTTGACCCCCTTTTAGGGGGGGGAAGGTGCGTCTTATACTCTGAAAAATGCAGTAGGTCATCTAGGTAAGCTTCCTGGTTTGCAAGGCTGACACCATTGGTAATGCTAGATCAGTGGCTAACCTTTTTGCCATCGCGTGCCAAAAGCAGGGGGAGCGGGGGGGTTGTGGGTGCGGGTGCCCACATCCATAATTCAATGCGCCCCGCCCTCCCGCGCATGCACATGTGACCTTCCCACATTCCTCCTGCTTTTGGCACGTGATGGCACGGTGGGCCCGGTAGGCCCGTTTTTTTCCCCTCCCCAGGCTCCAGAGGCTTTCTAGGAGCCTGGGGAGGGCAAAAACAGCCTTCCCCATCCCCCCCGGAGGTCTTCCGGAGGCTGGAAAATCAGTTGGCTGGTGCACGCATGTGCACTGGAGCTGAGCTAGGGCAACACTCGCATGCCCACCAATATGGCTCCGCGTGCCACCTGTGGCACCCGTGCCATAGGTTCGCCATCACGGGCCTAGATCCCATTATATTACAACAGAGAATCTGGTGGAAAGAAAAATATTTTTTTAAAAAGTAAGACTATGGACAGACCACAAGTTGAGACTAGTCTCTCACAAATGATGTTCTCTCAGAGTCTGGAGGTGTGTGTGTGTGTGTGTGTGTGTCCCTGCATGTATGAGACAGAGACAGAGAGAAAGACAAAGACAGAGACAGACAGACAGAGAGAATGTAAGAGAGAGAGATTCAGACCACTGGGGTAATTCAATATAACATAGTCACCAAACTGATTTCCTGGAACATCTGTAAAGTTATCATGGGTGAGTATTGAGAAATTGCTGGGAACACAGATTTAGAAATATAGTAAAAAAAATGAGCAGGTTAAAATATTGTGGGAATACCAAATACAATCTGATAAAGTCTTGGCTCATAACACACTAGATTTAGCTGAGGTTGAAAAGAATAAACTGTGAACAATTGATGTAGCAATACCAGAGGATAATAGAGCACAAAGAACTGGAGAAGGTTACAAAGTATCAAGATCTTAAAATCAAAATTGAAAGATTATAGCATAAATTATCAGTGGTAGTCCCAGTGGCTATTGGCACGCTAGGTGCCATAGCAAAAATCTTGAATGGCATTTAGAAAATGAGCATTGACAAAATTTCCACCTGTCAATTGCAAAATCCTTGGATCTGCATATATACTATGCCAATATATTATGGCATATGTTTTTGGCTGCCCAAGAACAAGTCTTGCAGACCAATTAAATGAAAGCAAAAATTCAACATGTCAGCAACAACAGCAAATGTCGCTTATGCAATGAGAAAGATGAAAAAGTGGATCACTTTCTCAGCGGCTGCAGCAAAATCTCATAGATATCTACAACATCATGATCGAGTTGCCACAATCATACACTGGAAGCTTTGCCAGAAGTTTGGGTTCGAATGCAGCAAAAATTAATGGGAATACCAAATTGAGAAAGTTCTTGAAAATGAGCAAGTCAAGATCCTTTGGGACTTTCAGATCCAAACAGGCAGACCTCTGGCCCACAACATGCCTGACATCACTATTGCGGAAAAGAAAAAAAAATCTGGTTCATTGATATTGCAATATCAGGTGATGCAAAATTGAGGCGAAACAACTAGAAAAAATAACAAACTATCATGATTTGCAATTTGAAGTTGAGCAATTATGGAGGAAGAAATCAATGGTTGTACTGATAGTAATAGGAGTCCTTGGAGCAATACCCAAAGGGCTGCTGAGATACATGGAAATTTTGAACTTATTAGACCTAAACATCCTGACTTTACTACAAAAAAAAAAACAAAAAAAACAAACTCCACCCTACTCAGATCTGCCTATATACTCAGACGCTACTTTAACAGCTCTTAGGTCCTTGGTTAGGACTTGGACTGTTCAGTTTTTACCAGTCCCAGACTGAATCGAATTGAAGATTAACTATCATCATCAACATCATTATCATAATCATCCTTGTTTTAAGGTATGCAGTACAGAATTCCAGAGACTTGGGAAATACTGCCAAGATGCTCACTATTCCTTACCGCTGAAGAATTTTTGTTCAGAAGGTACCAGAGAAGAAAGTTGCAACTTCCCCATTACTCTAACCAAAATGTCCCCATGTTTTC
Source organism: Arizona elegans (assembly GCA_022577455.1). Classification (NCBI taxonomy): domain Eukaryota; kingdom Metazoa; phylum Chordata; class Lepidosauria; order Squamata; family Colubridae; genus Arizona; species Arizona elegans. Next base: position 100,760,199 of record JAKOOJ010000003.1, on the reverse strand, counting down.
TGATTTTCCCTTTCCATCTAGCATTTTCTGTCCATAGGGAATTGTGTCTCACATCTGCAATTCTATTTTTCTTCCTCTACTTTTCTCCTTCTCTTTTCAACCAGCTTTCCAATATTTGCTGTAGCCTTATACAGTTCATGGTCTCTCCACCCAGCATTTCTTTTCTGGCTCTATCAATAGCTCCTCCTTGGGCTCTCTTATTTCTATTTTAAGCCCAAACAGCTGACCTGACAGGCAGAAGCCTATGTTTACTTCCCTATCTGTTCCCAGAGGACCTGATAGGCCTCGCATAGCGGCTTCTGAAAACTTGCCCCCACTTTGAGCTACCTCCAGGACAGCCGTAGAAAAAGAAGTTGATCTATAGGATGTCCGATGAAATTGGAGAAGGTATGATCTGTGTGAGGCCTCTTTTGTAGAGCACATACCGTATATTTATCATGCCAAAGGGATGGGCTTTCTACCTTCTAGCTCCTAGGTGTGTGAAGCTGTACAGCTGGAAGAGAAAGGCTATTCACCTGTTGTCCTAGGAAGAGTGAAAAAAATGTTCATGGGAGCCGTTTCTAGTATTTTTCCTCAGCCAAAGTATAATGGTCAAACATCCCGTTTTGATTGTCAGTGACAAAGAAACCTATGGTATGCAGCTAAATATGTGAAGGAAAGAGACCTTGGTCTGATTTATAGAATTTTGTTCAGACAAATGTGTTGCTATTACTGTGCAAATAGATATTATATTGCATGGGCAGTTATTTCTTAAATATTCATTTGTAGTTCCTGTAGCTCAGTTATATATAATGCATTATTACGGTATGAACCAGGTAACATTATTCCTCTGATCTTTGGTGCTCTTCCCTTCCCAAAAATCTAAGAAAACTAATGCAGCCTTTATGACTAGTACACATCTATAGCCTTATCTGACATTAGCCTTATGTGACGCTAATCCTTGTTTAAAGGCATATAAGTTGATGAACATGGCCACAATCTGATGAAGTGAATTTCATAGTTTGTTTGTTTGTTTGTTTGTTTATTTATTTATTTATTTATTTATTTATTTATTTATTTATTCGATTTATATGCTGCCCTTCTCCGGAAACTCAGGGCGGCTTACAATGCATTAAGCAATAGCCTTCATAATTTTGTATATACCTGCTTTGTAGGGCTTTTTGGCCCTCCCGAGCGGTGTTCTATTTTATACAAAGTCAGCTTATTGCTCCCACAAACCGGTCATTTTACCTACCTTGAAAGGATGAGTCAACCTTATAGGTTGGCTTGTATACTATAGAAAGAAGCATTTTCTCAATAAATTCAAGCTTTATGACCTGTTCCACATGATGATGCAGCCTAAATTCATATGTGTTAGTGCTTACCAAAATGATATAATTTTGTCTAAACTCACAAACCATTTGTTAATTTTTCTTCACAAAGCTCAGCAATTCTAAAACTGTTGTTCTTCCTCTTATAATTAATTGTGTGTGTTTTTAAGACCCATTGTTATTATAGTGAGAGCATTTCCTGCCGTATCTTACTTTGGAATCTTTTAAATTGTTCATGATTACCTGATGGCTTGGCACTTATTGTATGTAGTTTGTTCCTTTGGCTGCATGCAGGCATTCCTTATTGTCATTGTTCTAAGATTAAGATAGTCCTGTACAGTCCTGTAATTCCCGTTAACCATCTGAGAATCTTTAAAAACTCGTTTTCTGTTCCCCTTTCTAAATTCCAACTTAAGCTACTTACACCTTGCCAAGTTGTGTAGAGCTCCGGTAATATTCAAGGGGTGCTTTCACAAAAGATGTTTTTTTGTAACCAAGCAGCACAAAGCATCACTTTTCCATCCATCCTTTAGGTCCAAAAGGTAGGAAGGGACCCCTGCCTTCTAAGTTGTTCTTTAAGGTGCAATTATGCTGTGAGTGTGTCCATTGTGCCCTTGAAAAACATGACCCCAAATTGAAAACCAAGATCTAGCTGCCAGGAAACTTGTCCCGCCCAGGGATCAGTTGCCAGCTTGGCAGCAATTTGGTTCATTAACAACTGTCTCCCTGGCAGAGGTTCAGCAGGCAGTTTTCATTCAGACACCCTGTAATCTATTGTTGTGACAACAGCCACAACCTGATGGGTCAGAGTGAAAGAATTGTGCTAAGGAGAGAAAAACAGAAGTTCAGCAAAAGCATCCAGTTGCATCTCTTGTCAACAGTTTTGCAGACTGACAGCCTTTCCCCAACTCTCTCCAAGCGGGGGAAAGGGGAGATACTGTCATCACTGGCTGTCACTGCCAACAATAATGTGGCAATGAAAAGACGGAGGATTTAAGTCACTGGCTGTCTGCCTTCGGAGCCAAATCCACTGCACTCTTCACCCTGCCCCATTGCGTAGAGAATTTGGTCCAATAAAATTGCATTCATCCTTTGCCTGTACCAAGAGGCTCCACAGGGTTACTTAATAGGCAAATAGTATTCTGATGACTCCGATAACAGGAACCAGATTGTTGCTCTTTTCCTGGTGTGAAAGGAGACTCTGCAGTTCATGGGGTACAGTACAGTAAAGGATACTGATTGCAATAGAAGGTACTAGCCTCAAAAGAAGGGGCACGATTGAAGTGTTTATAGGAATGCCGAATTTTGGGCCATTGGCCAGTAAGGTCATTCCACACAGAGGCACAGAGTTTCAGTTTAAATAAAATTGTATTACTGCATTTGCTTTGTGGTATTGCATGTTACAGTAACACGATCCTTCATATGCTGGCAGTTGGCTCAATACTTGATTCCAAGAGAGTTATCTAAAGGTGAAATGATTTTAGAAACATTAGCAATAATTGAATAAACAGATGGATTTGGTTATTTTCCACCTCTCCATTGGTTAGAAGCTGCAGGAAGCAAGTAGGAAAATAAAAAAGGACAAGTCCCCATTTAAAAAGGGCAACAATCTTTTTCCTGTCTAGAGTAGAAAAATATCCATCGGACTTTAGAGCACAAGGAGACCGAATTTGCAGCCAGCTCTGGAAGACTGGTTCCCATTCACCTGCCAAATGCCCTTTCCTTTTCTGTGCAGATACTCCGGTGAAGGAGTCTGCTTCCTCTGACAGGGAGCTTGTTGAACATGATGAGATGGAAGACATCAATTTGCACACAGTGGAATCTATTAGCGATCTGCACTATGCCTCCATCAGAAGTGAGGACACCAAGGCTTCTGAAGGTAATCAAGTAAATGAATGAATGTTTTCAAGAAGATTTGAGGTTATCTATGCCCTTTCATTGTTCGAACTGTTTCTGGCAAGCTTGCGTTGACTGAAGCAGATGGCTGAAGAGCCCTGGGACAGTCCCCTGATCAAGAACCTATTACTGTTTTCTTCCATTTCTGTTCGTTCCACCCCACCCCCACCCCCACCCCTTTCTTCTGCAGGAAACAGCCAGTCCCAGGCCACAACTCCAGGGCCTCCACATAAGGCTTCCTTCAAGCATTTCTCTTTCCCAAATGAAGATAACTCAGCCTTTCCCCCAGCCCAGAATTTCCACCTTCTCTCTACTTTCACCTGCTGCCCTTGCTTCAGACCTGCTTGTTGCCCCACTGCCTTCTTTGCTCTCCTTGGAGTGCTTGTTGTGACCAGTCTTGGCTTAGCAACCCTGGCTGTGTACCTGAGTGGTAAGTCTGAAGTTTTGTGAGCTACACCTGGGGTGGGTTTCAGCAGGTTCTGACCAGTTCTGGAGAACCGATAGTGGAAATTTTGAGTAGTTCAGAGAACCAGTAAATACCACCTGACTGGCCCCGCCCCATCTATTCTCTGCCTCCTGAGTCCCAGCTGATCGGGTGGAAATGGGGATTTTACAGTATCCTTCCCCTGGAGTGGGGAGGGAATTGAGATTTTACAGTATCCTTCCCCTGGAGTGGAGGGAATGGAGATTTTACAGTATCCTTCCCCTGCCACGCCCACCAAGCCACGCCCAGATCCGGTAGTAAAATTTTTTGAATCCTACCACTGGGCTTAGTTATTTCCATAACTAAGGAGATAATGAAAAGTTCAAGGTAGTATCTAATTTGTATTCGCCATAGGGGAGAAAGTATTTTCATTGAGTATTCCCTTTTGAAGTCTGACCAAGCAGAAGTTTTGATGGGAATTCATTATATGCCACAAAGGTTCTTCTGGATAAGTTAAGAGGAAAAACATAGGTTTTTGAATACACTACTTCTAATCACTCTGCTTCTCTTTTCTTTTTTCAAAATGTAGCCGCTGACATAACATTTATTTTTTCACATTCAGTATGTGAACTTACATTGTTGTGAAATAATTTGATATCTACATAGTTATACTTTGGCTTGCCTGTTACATAAATCACATGGAATACTCTTCCCACTGTAAACACAAATATGGAAGCTCATGCTTAAATTTAGCCAGGTGCCTTCTTTGCAAATAAAATATGGTTGCAAGCTTTTGTAAGCCCCCTTCTACCACCAGGAAAGAAAGAAAAAACAACAACAACAAACATCAGAATTCTAGATTCTCTTATCTGGGTCAACCCTCAGGATTACACCAATTTAGGAAGGCTTCAGAATGCCAGCTTAAATAAGAACATATCTGTATAACATTTAAAGCAGTTTACCAGCTTGCTTTTAATAAACAATTGTTGTCTAAACTGCAAAACCAGGTTCACACGACACAATAAACCCTAAGGGTGATTTGTTTAGATCTTGTGGTGCTCCCTGGCGGGGTGCCTTTTGTTATTTTGGAATGAAAGTATCATCCCCAAGACCAATTAATTTTACTACTACCACTAAATCCTTTTCTGATTTGGAAATGTTTCCAATTTTTTTTCATCTCCTTTTCTCTAGATAAGAGCTAACACAATTGGTGGGATGTGAGGATGGTACAGAATAGCAGTCATTTTTTAAAATAACATTTGAACAAACAATCAAATTAACATTTATTATTTAATTTTAAAAGAATTGTAAACAGGCTCCTTAAAATTACAATTCAGGTTAAATTCTTCAGAGTATTCTAGCTGTCACAGTAAGATTACAAAATATTTGTAGACTTCTAATCCTTTCTTCACAATAAATATCCATTCCTAACCCTGTTGCTTTGACAGAGGATTTTCCTGTGATCAGTCTGAGCATCCCTCAGACCTGTCCTTTTACCTACTTATGCTTCTCAAAGCTTCCTTTGCTCCCTGAATTTAACTCGGGAGGGAGGGTTACTTTTTTTTTTGGCGTGAGTTCTAATAACCAGTCGCAAGTTTACCGTATCATGTTAATATAGCCATTGTAATGTCCAAGCCATAGTTCAAAGCTTTCTTCTGCCAATCCAACCTCTTGGGGTTTATTCAGGAAACTCATCTGCAAAGTGAGCACTGTACTTAGTCAAAATGTGAACCATGAGGGAAAGTGGAATATTTCTTCCCAGAACATTAAATAGCTTAATGTTGAATCAATCAGCTTCCTTGAGCTTGGGATGATCCCAGTCCCTCTCAACACCAGTCAAGCAGAGTGACATTTTGACATTAGAAATGGCTGGCTGCTCTATGGTCACCACAGCCCTCTCAATAAGTCCAAGCCCTCTTCAGTCTCCCATCCCCCAAGTACACATATTTTGCTGGCATGGGAAGGCATGTTTCATACAACTAGTTGAGTCTATGCTACGTTCCTCACCAAGATATAAGGAGGGTTTCAATTTCAGCTTATTATCTCTGCTGACCGGCTTTATCGGCTCAGAGACATGGGACTCGTAATCCAAAATTTGCAAATGGGATAGGGATCTAAATGTAAAGGTTGAGAGGTTTGGATATATCAAGGTGACATGGGGTCATATCAAAATGGTGCAGAAAGAGAAGCCCTACAAACGTCCTATATTAGTCATGATTTCTCTTTCTTTTTAGTCTTACAGCGTGAGTCACTCCGTAATCTTGCCCAGTGGCTGGAGTCTCAAGAGGAGGCCATCCGGCAAATGAGAGCTGTGAGTTTACAGCTATGGAGACAGCTAAATGCCAGTGAGGTGGAGGTCCAGACCTGACCTGAGCCAGACTTCCATCCTCTCTTTTGGGGAGGCTTAGTTCCAGAGCAGAAGAGTGGAAGCCAACTCATTGCTTTGCCTGTTTGAAGGAAATGGAGCCTGGTGGCTTGGATGATCTAATCTCTAAAGCCAAAAGCAGTCCTACAGAAGCACTGAAGGGTCTTCCAGCTGCTGCAATCTGTAGGACAAATACAGGGCCACTTGAGATTGTCCAGGGAGGACACTGTGGGGCAGATACCTGACCAAGAATCCTATTAAGCAGGCTTCCAGCAGCATAACACATGCTTTGTTTCCCATTGATTGCAGTACTTTAAGAGCTACTATTGAGCACCTTTTTCAAAATGCACTGGTCAATTTGGTATGTATTTTTTTTTAAATAAAAAATGTTGCAGATAGGGATGTGTTTGAAGAATTATAATTAAAAACCTTAAGTTTCTTTGATCTTCAGTTTTGCTGAAAAGAGGGTTCCATCTATAGAAAAGAGACATTTAGTATGTAAAGAACAAGACTTGGGCACAGAATCCAGTTATTATCTTGGGTTAATAAAAGGGGGGGGGGGGGGAGAGCATTTGTTATCAGCCCTGAAAACTTTCTTCAGAAAATTTCATTCTTTGTTAAGTGTAACAGAAATCAGCCACACAAGCAAAGCTATTTCCTACCTAGCTCTCCACAAGTCAAAATAGGGATTAGGGATAATCCTCTAGCTCAAACCAAGATTATGAATATGTACAGATTATAAATTTCCTACCACCAAATTTAAAACTTGTTTTTTTTTTCTTTTTTTAATAGGAGAATGCCCGTTAGAAAAATGCCTGTGGTCACCCTTTTGTTGAACAATGCTAACTTTTCTTTGGAAGCAGAGAGGATAATGACAAGCTATTCCTTTTCCGAAATTAGGCTAGGTTAAAAATCCACACAGCAACACCTTCACTTGCCTGCTGCCCTTGGAATTGAAAGAAGGGATGGCAATGCAAAAATCACACCCTTTCCCTGCCTATCTTCAGCAACGGGGCTAGATATATTACCGCTGGCCAGAGTTTAATGTAGATTGCAGGAAATGATTGGAGGATTCCTTTATTCCCTTCCCGATTGCTCAGATGAGCATACCGGCAGACAAAGTAATTGGGCGCTAGATGTGGGAGGGCTAGAGAAGTTGATGCGGTAGTACTACATATCTTCAGAGCAATTTTTTTGTGTAAATACTATTCCTTCAAAGTCATTCTGCTGTGCTCCTGAAGGAAGAAAGCATGCAGGGAACAGTAACATTGACTTGACTTGCTAGAGATGCAATGTGGATGGAATTGTTCCACCAGCAAAACTGCAATCACTCTGTGGTTCAAACTGAACCCCTTTCCCAACCTCTTTTCTTCAGTCACACACCTACCCAAGCAGTGGCATTAGTGGGAAAGTGGGAGGATCCCAACTGCTGCAGGTTTCCACCTGATGGCTGCTGGTGAAGATGGCTTCTTAGCCAAACCCTATGTGGCTACAAGCACCATGGTATTGTAGTTGTGCTTTTTCAACTTGTACTTCTTAGAGAGAGTGTAAAGGTGGGAAGAGCTGGAAGTGGAGGCAAATCCTAGCCTCCCTGACTCATAGCCTTGTGCTATGGGTGAGGGACAGAGGGCCCATCAGAGATGCTGCTTCTTGCTGTCTCAGATAGTAAAAAAAGGTTCCCCTCGCACATATGTGCTAGTCGTTCCCAACTCTAGAGGGTGTTGCTCATCTCTATTTCAAAGCCGAAGAGCCAGCGCTGTCCGAAAACATCTCCGTGGTTATGTGGCCAGCATGACTAAACGCCAAAAGCGCACGGAACACTGTTACCTTCCCACCAAAGGTGGTCCATACTGCACTATATACCATACAGCACTAGATAGCGCCCCTACAGCAGGAGTGTCAAACTCACGTCAGCACAGCAGCATCCCATGACAGATCGCAACTTACCCTCCCCACCTTTGCTAAACCGGGCGTGGGTGTGGCCAGTGCATGATGCATCCGGCCTGCAGGCTGAGTTTGACAGCCCTGCCCTACAGCATATCTTTGTCTTCTGCTGCAGGACCCAAAAGAGAGATAAACCCTGCAGGCATTCTTCTCCCCTGGGGAAATAGTTCTGCTTTCTAGTAAGTGTTCCCATTGGTAAGCAGATTTTTTTTTTTGCTTTGTTCAATGTTTTCTTAAAAAAAATTATATAAGAGATGTCCAGTCTCTTGACAGTCGAATTAGAAAATGTCACAGAGACACAAGGCCCAGCAGCTACTCAAGCAGTGTTGCAATGGGCCAATGAGTGACCGTTGGATCACCAACTTGTTGACTCTTCTCCCATGTGACCTAGAATGGTTCCAAGGCTGATTTCCAACCTTTGTTGACTTCTCCCCCTGACCTTGAATGGCTCCATGGCAGATCTCATTGGAAAATATCCCCTTTCTTTGGGAACACCTTGGACTGGTTTCAACCTGCTTCAGTGGTAGTCTGGCAAGAAGATGGAGACTCCAGAGTGAAGTCATGTTCTCAGCAAATGGCAATCAGCTTCAAGTTAGGGTAAGGAGATTGTGTGGGAGATCTCTGTTTCTGCAACCATCATTCAAAATGCACTGTGACATAAGAATATGCAACTGGTTAGAAGCAAATGCAAAGCCAGCAAGGAGCTGCATGTGCATTTGAAAGGCTACATCTTGGTAATCTGGATGGGATGCCATCAGGAACAACATGTACAACAGGATTGTACATGGGGCAGGGAAAAAGCAAGACATGGAAAGCTGTCATAAAGCACTTGCATGTTGTTGGAAAAATTAAATGGGGATAACTATGAAATCATCAAGAGCTGGCCTTGGCTCAGCTTTGCCTTGAGTTTTTTTTTTCTTTTGAACCTATCTAGGACTAAATTGTTATTTTTACTTCAAAATCAATCTCTCTTTCTCTCTCTCAGTCCAACTCACCTCACAGGGTCATTTTTGTGGGGGAGATCAGGAGTATTAGGTATGTTTGCTGCCTTGAGTTACTTATAAAATAATAAGAGAGGGATAAATAAAATAAAAAAATAAAAAAAAATTGGTATTTATCAAGGAGACATTGAGAATATACAGGCATTTTTCTGATAGTCATCCTCCTGAAAAAAAAACCAAAACAATTTATTCCTATAGCTAATTGCTGCTCATAGTCTGAAGTCCAGCAGAGCAACAACACAGATTTCTCTTCTGGGAAAAAACAGGCAAGGGAGGCAGTATATTAGACAAAAATCCAAATAGATTTTCTGAAAAAAGAGTCTTAACTTCCTTTGCATATCACTTACATAAGTGCTATGTTTGTGTTCCTTTCAATGACGTTTTCTGAGGAGCATGACGGTTTAGCACACCATATATATATGTGTATGCTCTGTGAAATCTCAGTGCTTTTAAAAAAAAGATATATCTTAGTGCATCTCTACTAAGTCAACTTTGCCTTAGACACAATGATTTTGACCGGGATAGGGTACCGAACTGGAAATTATCTGGGATAAAGAACTGGATGCATGGGAGTATAAGTATGCCTCAGACATCCCCCTCAGCAGCCATACAATTTCCTGATCCATTTTATGTGATTTAAAAGCATATTTTAAAAATTAAATAGAAAGTTCTAGCACCGTATTTATTTATGACAACTTTTGAACTGCACAATGACCCACTGGGGTGTCAGAGAACATGTTGGGGGAGAACATAAGATTCACTTTTGGGCATATAAATTTAGGTGACTGATCATGTTAACCAACGCAGCCATTTTGTAAACAGATTAATGTCCTAGTGTCACCATTTTTCTCAGTATGTACTTCAGACACTTCAAAATTACAAATGTGCCCCCGACTCAGAAAGGTTGCCTAGACTAATATTTGAACATTGTTGTTACATCTGCAAATGCCTGCTGGCAAAAATTAAAGTGAAAACTTAGCCAAAAATGAAGTAGTTACAAAGTGAAGCACCACTGCCATGGCATTATGGATTTTTTTCTCTCCCACTCCAAAATGAATAATAAAAACAAAACTAAATCAACTGTGGTGTCAAAGGCCTGCTGCTTTTTTTTAAACCAGACCATAAACCAGAGAACTTCCTCACAATAGGATCGATTCTTCCTGTCTGGACAAAAGAGGAATGCTCAGGCCTACCAAAAACCCCAAACACAAGGAAACAACTTTTTTCAGCCTGAGGCCCAGCTTTGTTTGGCTTCTCCTTTTCAAAATAGAGTAGTTTCCCATTAAAAATAAATAAGAAAGTGAGGAGCAAAGCTGACTCCCAAAGAGCAGGAAGAAAATGACAAGTGGTGATAAATAGGATAGAAGAATTTGGCCAACAATGTTAACCAACTGTGTCAATAGAGAAGAGGTATAATTTCTTCATGTGCTATCAAGCCTAACTTAATCATCTACACTGATCTGTAAAGTACATTTTATCCTTCTCACAGCAAAAACACCAGAGGGGAAAATCCCAAGGCACCCAACCTCAAACCAGTCCTTTCGCAGCCTCCATTTTGGACGCTGCTGTTGATAACCTTATCCTACAACTACCTTCTGCACCAAGTCCTCACTGGGAAAATTCACAACTGCAGGAGGCAAAGGGAGAAGTTTCAGTCTTTGATTAATACATTCAGTAATGGAGATAGGGGGAAAGGGGTTAAAAAATTACTGGCTTAAAAAAAGCAGCAGGGGTGAGAGAAAAATCTCCCCACCACCTAACCTCGCTTAAATTTTTGGTTAAAAAAATAAAAATGGCGCCTGCCCATTGTCATCCCACCATAATTCAAACATCCAAGACATTTAAATATTATTCTGTACATATATAAAAGCCCCCAAAGAAAGGTGGGGGTGTTGAGGGGGACAGGGCCCAAGCCCAATTTTTCAATGGGTTGAGGCCATGTGGGGGCTTCTGCCTCAGGATCTCTCCACACTTGCAAGGTTCACAGTGGTCCAGGTCTGTCGTAGTTCATTGGCTTCTATGGAAGGCAGGAAGAGGAGAAGGGAACAAGTCCTCAGAGGACGTCAGCTCGCTTATCTCGAACACGGCTCCTTGCTTTCGTTCGGGCTTTGAAGGCAGCTGAATTATACAGGTGCTGGGGCAGCCAGAAGGAGAAGAGACATATGTCACAATTAGCTCAGAAAAGTGCTAATTAAGAACACTCAGAGGTCACAAATCATGGTCTAAATCTACCACACCCAAAGTAATTTCTGTTGTTATAGTGACACTGAACCCCTTTACATCTTGTAGGACATTCCCCATTATTAACATAATTCTGAACCAAAGAAAGAACAGGAAATTCTGTAACAGTAAGGACAGAGAAGCCTTGCTAGAACAGCACAAAGATGTTTAGATCAAAAATTTTCATTAATTTCTTCAACTAGTAAGGTTACATAAATCCTAAGGGTGGTGGTGGAGGCTTACAAAAAATTAAAAACAATCATAAAAAAGCCATGTCAAGATACTCAAAATTAGTTGGCAGCTGAGGACCCCAATCAAAGTACTACTATGTCCTCTAAAGACAAACTCTGCCCTAAAGACCAAAGAAACAGTCAGACTTGCCAAATCTAACGAAAGGGCAAGAGGACCGAGTGATCCAAATCCTGGGATGAAGGGATTCCAGAGGAATAGAAGCTTCTGGAACATTCAGAAGCAAGGCACAAAGGCAACAGTTCCTTCTCCGTTTTCCCCCCAATACCTGGTTTTTAAATATAGCCGGCGCATTGCTTGAAATGAGAAGTCTTTTATTTTACACTAGCATCTTTCCCTTTGAGGCGGTCTTCTTAGTTCCCTTATATCAGAGAAAACCACAGAGAGCCTAAACAAACTAAAGGAGAAACCGCTAGAAATATCAGCAGGATTGATGACCTACCTTCTCAAAGCGTGAGATCTTACTCGCTTTAACGGTGGCTGCATCCAGGACTAGTGGCGGCCCCAGTTCAAATGTGTCCCGTAACAACTCATTGTTCTGGGGTGAGAAGTGCAAAGAGAAAGGAAGGCCATTAGGTGATATATTGGGAGAGATTGTTGACATAAGCAGATCCCTAGAGCTGAAGATCAGTTTTGCATCACACTCTGGTGGTCCACTGCTGAAATCTTACGCCTGTTTCACTATCCACATTTAAACTGAGCAGCAATATTTAAACACCACTGAGCCAAGATTAGTTCCTGATGATTGTATAGATCAATGCTTGCCATCTTGATTGGCTTCCCATAATTACCCAAAGCTGTCCCAAGCTACTATCTCTCAGTAAACCCACACACACTCAACATCTGCTTACCTGCAGGTGGTGTCTGACACCAGAACCAAGAGCCTCTTTGAAAGCATTGTATGTTCTTCTCCTTGCCCAGCTGTCCACATACATGCACTCCAGTCCAAACTTGATGGTCTCCTCATGGCACTCCCCATTCTGGAGAAGGAGAATATATTTTTCGGGATTTCAAAAGAAGAGCTTTCGTTAACCCCACCCACCTCACTACTGAAGGGTGACCCTTGGGCTCCTTTACTTCCTTAAATGCTTGGAAAGCCCTGAGGCTTCCTGGATGCTGAATGCAGGGACAAACATATAGGATTTTTTTTAAGCTGTGCAAGAGCTTATCAAGGAACTGCCAAAGAGGGCTCTGAACAGTCACAAAACAGCTTTATGATAATACCCTAAAAGCAGGATAGTATCGTACCGCCATCTACCTACTTGGGATGGGTATTATGATAAAGCTGTTTTGTGACTGTGTTTTGCTTCTTTTATTGCAAGGAGCTGTACAAAGCACAATCACCTTTCCTCAGCTCTGGATGGGAAGGGAGGAAATCTCTAACAGTTGTCCCTCCTTTCCAGAACAAATAGGATTTTAAGGTAGACACTGGAATCTATTTTCTATACCTAAACTTCAGCCTTGGAACATTTAGGTAACATGAAAAAGGAGGAAATTTCTCCCAAATATGCACAGAGTATCTGTTCCTCAAAAGTGAACAGTCACCATCTGGATTACAGCTGGAAGAACATTCAAGTAATTAGGACCCCTCCTCACTGCAAATGGAGGCTTCATTCCTGACAGATGATTCTCTAGCCAAGATTCCCAAGCATTCATTTTATTCGAATGCTTTTGACATTTGGGATTATGAGAGTGTAAGGATCTGAAATAAAAGTGCCTGAGGGTCTTTTGAAAAACCAACAGCCATAAGCCCTGCTAACAGAAGTGGGGGGTAGAATGCCTTCTGAGCCACGTTTCCCATCCAACCTCCCACAATTCCAGTTAGCACAGCTTTTGTAGTGTCCATTAAGCTCTGACAGGAAGAGGCACCTCAATATAATGCAGGATATCACGGAAGATGGAGCGTTGCTTGCGTCGATCTGTTTTGGCTCGATACTTGTTGCTGTCAGTGGCCAAGGCTTTTAGTTTGGTGCACAGCAGGTCAGTGTCCTCATAAAAGAAGTCCTCCTGGGGCCAACATGAAGACAGATGTTAAACCTTAAGCTTAACTGTAGAGGACACAGTCTAAGCAAAGACAACCCATCTTGCTTGCAAAAAAAGGAATAAGCCAATCTCTTTCAAATGTTATTATTTTACTCTTCCCTATAAAAATGAGAGGCCTACAGTGAATGCTGGGTTGGTTATGACTTTTCCAAAATATCACCTATATCTCCATTAAAATAGGTTTTAATATATATACTTAAATATGTTCAAAATAAGGAGAGATTATTAATCTTGCATAACATCTCACACCTCTTGAAATGAGATAACTGAAATCTCATAATGTTTAGCTTGTTCATAGGATTTCAGCAATGCAGGAGGGGATGGGGCCTCACTCTAAGATCAGGTAAAATTAAAGAGTTACCAGCGTCGGTTCTGGTTCTTAGGATCTCCTGTGCAAACAAACTGATCAAGCTCACATTTAGTTAATTAAAAAGGAAATGGTATTTATTGATTTACCACAGGCTGTTAATGAGAATACAGACTCACAAATATGGAGTAAGGGTGCTTTTTTATTCAATTTAGGCTCCAGCTTTGGCCGGAGATCATTCTGCTTAACTAAGTTAGAGCTCAATGATATTAAGTCCAAAGTTATGAGTTATCTACATTCATTCATCCAAACCACTACAATGAGCATCAAGGACCATAATACTTCTGCTGTCATCCTGGGTGTCATGGTCTAAGGGCCAGGCTTCAAGTGTAGGTAGATTAGACCCTGCTGGGTACTGGGCCTGCAAATTCATCAGTGGCCAGCCCTTCCTCTACCAACATCTAAACCTTGCAGACAAGTTGAGTGCAATGGATTCCCTTCTTTTGTGGACCCTCTGCTTTGCAGACCCAAAGCATCTTGTGAATAAGTGGTAACCTGTCGATTCTTCAAGCAAGCCAAGTGCCTTATTGTCAGCAATAGCTGAGTAGAAAAAACTTAATGCTGTGCATCATAATGGGATGAGGATTTAAACCGCATAGAAACTTCCTTTTGTTACTGGAAGCAACTTTGACATATAGTGTATCATACTCTGATTTCACGCTTTCTCATTCCTATCTCCTCCATTTTCAACTTTGGTATGCTTCTGATTAAGCCTGTGGCTTTTCTCTCAAGGCATTATGGGATTACGAGTGGTTTGATTTAGCTTTGCAGCTCCTCCTCTGACCCTGGCGAGCCTATTGAGCACACACATGCTTTTTGTTTCTCCTTCCTAATTCCACTCCTGTTTTCATGGCTCATCTGCTTCCACCGTGGCTCTTCATTGTTTTTCTGCCACTGCTACTCTTATCAACACTCTCCTGGTGTGGGCCCAGCAATAAACATCCCCTCAAGCCTCACCCACAAATACATCCTTCAAACTACCTGCACTCAAGCTTTCTTTTTGACACTCTCTCGCCTTCCTCTTGCTAGTTTTCTTCTAAAGCTCATTCCCCTGCATGTGCTTGGCCCCTAGTGACTCCAAAATTTTGCACATAGTTGCATGCACCACACCTGCCTGTCTAGTGCATGAGTGTTGGTGTCCTTAGTTAGGACATGCTACTGGGAAATCCAGAATGAGCAACTAGATGTGCCTGAGAAGGTAATGAGTCCCATAATTGTTCACTATCTACTAATACTTAATACTTCATTAGCCTCAACACAATGGACCTATAAGGCATATTAACTGGAAAATGCTCAATACAGAATTATATGTTTTTGTGCATGTGTGCATATATACTTGAAAGAGTCAGAATAGTAATTTCATACCTCTATGTCCCGGGCCAGTTCAAATAGAAGTGCAATTGTTTCACCTGCCACAATCCGCAGGTTGACATTATCACTGGAGAGCATCAGAGGCAGTTTAGGTAAATGTCTGTGGAAGAAAATAGTTAAAGATGACAAATGAAAGAATGAAGGGAAGAATCATCATAATCAATCAGCCATTTTTACAGTGAGGTTGCTGCTATATCTTTTTTGCAACAATCATCCTGTTCTCTGCATCTAAAAGATCTAGGCAAAGCTAATTGTGCATTCTCTACAGTGAAGCACTAAATCCTGGTTTCTATATGCCAATTACAATGAAGAAGGCTTTCCTACACCTTAGAAGAAATACTGCCTGATAAGATCAATAAACTCACTCATCCAGGATCTTCTTAATCTGGGTGCTTGGACAGATGGTGAGGAGCAGCGACCAAGACTGAAGCGCATTGCAATGCAAGATCTGGAGCAGAGGACTGTGATGGGAGGGTGCCAAGCTGGCATCCTTGCTGCATGAAGTGCCAAAGATACCTTCCAGGCAGACCAGACAGGATACCAGGTCCTGAAAAAAGGAGAACAACCAGTCAGTTCTCACAAATAAAAACACAATAAGCTAAACAAGCTCTAGTTACCGTATTAGGGGTCAGGGTGTGATGGCTTCCAGTTCCTGACAACTATTGACTAGTCCAACAGCTAATCTGTACTTGGCAAAATTTAGGGACAGGGATTCAACAAGCTCATTTTAAATCCCCACCACTATGCTTTCCAAATAACCCATGTGGTATAATGGACACATATACTTCCTCAATCTAGTGTCTATCAGATGTGGTGGATCTCAACTTTCATTTTCCCAGATAGCACTGGGGTTAAAGAGGTGAAAACAGTGGTCTCATACATCTTGAAAGCTCTTGGTAAATGATGGATAAGAAGACAACATGATTCACATGATTGTCTACTTCAAGGAAGAGCTGATTCACATTGTCCTGTGAATTTCATCAGGTAATTGGGAGCAGTCACTGTTTCTTGATCTAATCTATTCTAAAGAGTTGCTCTGAGGATAAAATGAATACAGAAACTAAGTCACCATAAAGGCAGGATAAAAAAGAAGACCCCCTAATATAGCATAATAAGTCACCTTTTAGGGAGATGGACAGCATAAACATTTAATAAATTTAAAAAATATAGACATTATTCTTAGAATTCAGACTAACACTCTTCATAAAAATGATGCTTACTGCACTGACAGAATCCCATTTCCCACTCTATTCCAGAAGTTTGGCAGGAATTAATAGAAAATTGAACATATCCCTCTCGAGAACCACCTTAGAGTTCTGCTGTTAATGAAAAGAGACAGAACATTCCAAATTCTGTTTCTCTTAGGACACCCCAGATGAAGAACAAGATCAGGTTCACATAATGCAACTGATAAGGAGAGATATGGAGGCAGCCGCAAAGGAAAGCCTGCCATTTATAGCTTTGTGGTGCTCTCCGAGCTTGGTTGTTTGCTTGCAGACATTCCGT
This sequence comes from Arizona elegans, assembly GCA_022577455.1. Taxonomy (NCBI): domain Eukaryota; kingdom Metazoa; phylum Chordata; class Lepidosauria; order Squamata; family Colubridae; genus Arizona; species Arizona elegans. Next base: position 100,743,503 of record JAKOOJ010000003.1, on the reverse strand, counting down.
GGCCAGACTAGGTAATATCATCAGTGGTATAGCTTCCCAGTTAAAGCAGTCTTTCCCAGTGGCAGCACAAGAGAGCTATCAGGCTAGCCCTCTGCTAATTCCAACCAGTGAGCCCAAACGCTGAGAAACACTGGCATACCTCCATATCTGCAGCAGCAATATAGCAGCACATCCCGAGCGCAGTTGCACACTGTCAGTGGGGAGACAAAATAAGAGAAGGAAGGAAGGAAGAAAAGGTGAAATCATTCAGATGCATCTCCCTCCCACAGGCCTTCTGATGCCTCACCCTTTACTACAAACCAGAGAAAGAGACAATACTCACACTCTGCCGAGCAACAGGGCTGGCCGAGGAGTCAGTCAGGATGGTGATGAGGAGCGGCTTCAGGCTGCGAAAGATCTCTTCCCCTTCTGGCCCAGAGCCCATCTGAAGGCACAGTAGTGTAAGAACGGTAGCAGCAAGGGCCTGCTCCTCCCCTTTACCTGGCAGGGAGAACAGATACAGAACTATTAAGGGGCTCCACACCAGGAAAGGAAAAAGCAGACAACAAACATCAGACACTGGAAGCAAAAGGACACTGGATACAGTGGGGGACACGGGGGACACAGTATGGTCTCCTTTCAGTTTAGGCACAACCAAACCTTTTTTTGATTTTAAGACTGTGAGTGACTTGCAGGACATAAAGAGAACAACAAAAGCTAAACCAAGGCCACAGATACATGTATGTCTGATGTAAATGAATCCAAACATTAATATGGGACATGTGTTTAATTCCTTGGCCATCAAACACAGGAGATCCTCCTATACACCTCTACACTAATTCAGCACAGGTGGAAGAAAACCAATTTATGATTCTCGTAAGACACCTTTTGTTTCTAAAGATGCTTCGTTTCCCCTCTTACAAAAATTTTAAGCAATTAAAAGCAAAAGTTGCCATTACTTTGGAGAAATGCCATGTTATTATTGGCTTCTATTTTCAGTTTGATAACGGCAGTTATATCTGTCTGCATTCATGGCTACCGTTTTCCCGAAAATAAGACATCCCCTGATAATAAGCCCAATCAGGCCTTTGAGCGCCCTGAATAACACCCCCCCCCGAAAATAAGCCCTCCCTGAAAATATTTAAACGCATGCGCAGCTGGTCCTTGCCATTTTTTCTGGTTAGGGTTAGGGAGACAATGCTGGAAATCAGGTAAGATGGCAAGAGGAGCCCCGTCTTGCTCCACGTGCCCCAAAATAAGACCTCCCCAAAAATAAGGCCAAGCACTTATTTTGGGGTTCAAAAAATATAAGACAGGGTCTATTTTCGGAGAAACACAGTATTATAAAACTAACTTGAGCCTTCCCAAAAGGATACCACCTCCCAGTTTCACAGAGTAAGCAGGGGCACTTAAGAGAATGAAGTTAAGACAACATGCAAAGACAGGAGCTCTTGCTGAATATTTCATTGGTGTACAAGTCAGCCTCATCTTCCATCCCAACAGCTTCAGAAACCAACTTATCTTACAAGATCTTTGCAATGATTGGTGAGATCACATTTGATACGCTAAGTATTTTACTAGTTCCAAGTGTCCAATTACAGGAAGGGTCAAGTTAAAAAGTGACACACTTAAGAACTAGCAAAGCAACCAATTAACACTATTTCAAGCCCAAATGATTTACAATGGGAGAAAGTGAAGCAGATGCTTAATTCTGCCTTTAAACTAAAAGCATCTGAAATATTTTGACTGCAGTGATTCAAGTCCCAAACGCTGAGACCTTGGGAAGTTCACCTTTCTTCAGGCACTTCTCTAAGGAATCTGTGACGGTTAGCCTGCGTTCCAACAGGAAGTCAAAGAGCGTCTTGGAGGAGAATGCTAGCCGCAGGCTCTCGAGGGCAACCTGCCGGGTCTTGGCACTAGAATAGCAAAAAGGTGGTGGGGTGGAGGGTGAGAAAGAGAGAAAGAAAATGAGATATGACACCAAACCATCCCTGTAAATCCTTCCCCCTCAATCATCACGAATGCTAATGATGCATCGTACTCAAATATAATGAATTATTTAACCCGAGATTTCTCAAAAAGCACCACTGGGCAAAAATTGCCAACTTCTGGATATGCTCAGACACATTTGCCTAACTGCTCCCTGCCAATCACCTGCCAAAACCCTGGCCTGCACTAAGCCTCTCAAGCCCTTCCCCAACCCATGTGTGACCTGCATTGGCCTTAACCCGGCCTTCCGCTATCCCCAACCACTGCTTCTTACCTGGGATATCCATTTACAATCTGCATGTCTTGGGATTATGACAGCATCAGGGATTGCTGTTATAATACAATATGATCATGTGATGTCATGCTAGAATAGCCACATCACTTAGCAAAGGCAATCCCAGCCCCCTTTCTCATTGTAACTTCAGAACTACCTGTAATTCTTTACTCTATTATTCCAGAAACTTTGTAGACTGATATTTACTTCTGGGAGCAAAATGCAATCCAGAAGCACAGCTGCAAACCCCAGGAGCCAAAGTGTGAAGATATAACCATTTCCTCCAGCATTCACTATTTCAGGCTCCAAGGTGGAATAAAGAAGAATCACTGAAAGTTATTAGCATATAGAGGATTATGTTGATTTTTTGTTGTTGTTAAAAGGAGGAGAAGGAGAAGAAGTGGGAAGTTATTGTCCAGAGTTCACTCTGTACAACTGAGAAGCTTGGCCATAAGGGCAGCAGTAATTTGTGCAGTGCAGATCGCTGTGCCAAGCGTTCAGTAAACTTTTGCCAAATCTTTTCAATGGATCTGCATCGAACCAAGCCTGGCTCGTGCGGTAATGATTTTGGCAAAGCTTCAAGTTTCCTATGTGCTAAAAGGAAACTCGGATCTCCAAGCGCAGGGTCTTATGTAAGCAAAATGAATTACACACAAGTGGGAGGTGCAAGTAAACTTGAGTGAAGCTTCATACTTAATTCCACCCCTTTCCCTCCATCCTGTGTGTGTATTTAATAAATAAATTAATTAATTAATTAATCAATCAATCAATAATAAAAAAACACAAGGGAGGTAGGAGAGCAGCACCTCCTGAATGAATACTGCTCATCCTCTGTGAATGGATAGGTGAGGACTAGCTCTTGGCTGGGAAGGGCCAGAAGAACTGAAAACCAACGGGAAGATCAGAAAGGAAATAGCTGGCTAACACTCCAAGAAGAATCCAAGTTTTAATGTGAAATCTTTGGTGCTCTCTGAGCTTGGCTGTTTGCTTGCAGATGTTTCATTACTTTACTAAGTAACTATCAGTGCTAGTGAGTATGGGGTTTGCTTCCTGTTTATGTCTATGGAAATTCTCAGTCATCCAGGTCATGGTTGTCCCAAGGATGCTTTTTCAAGAGGCAACTGGACTTTCTGGTTTTTCTTTGAAGATGTTTCACTTTGGTCATTTGCATTCTTTGCAGTTTTCCTCCCAGTGTGAGGATATGATTTTTCCCTACAGTAGGTATTTCCTCAATTAAAGTACTGTGTTATGCTTGGTTGCCTAGAATCAATCCTTGCTTATCTGGATGTTTGTTGCTAGAGAGGATATGTTCTGGTTATTTTTGTTTCCTTCTCAGATATTTTTTTTTAATTGTCTCATTTGAAGGGTGTGTAAATGTGGTTTAGCTCTATTTATCTACTGATGGCTGATTAGTCTGAATGCCAAGCTTCAAGGAATTTCCTAGTCATTTGTGATTTGGTTTGGTCTAGGCTGAAGCTCCCAGCTGAAGCTATAGTTGACTCTGTCCATGAGTTGTCCATGTCCATGTCAAAGTACATCCATGTGAAAAGAACTAAGCAAACTACTGTATAGAAACAGGGAACAAACTCCACAATTACCAGCACTGATGATGTCACCTAATTAGATAATAAAACATCTGCAAGAAACAACCAAGCTCTGAGAGCATCAAGGACTCCACAATTGAACCCTGAGTTACATATATTCTCTTCTATTGGTACAATCCTTAATTTCAGATATTTGCCAGAGGTGAAACGATTAAAAAACTGCTCAAAACAGGAAATGACAATAGAATTTCCTAAAGGTAAAAAAAAATGCACAGAACTTAATATCTCCCATGAGTAGGTGATTGGGCTGAAAAATATATTCAGTTTTGTGTTTAAGAAGAGTTCCCATTATTCTTTCTTCTATGCCTCCACCTTGTTGCAAGGAGAATTGTTCTTAGCATGTTGTCTGATGCTACTTTTGACTTTCAAGAAACAGAGTTCCACACAATCAAGATAATTCTTCTTAATTTAGACCCTGCCCCAAATAAGTGCTTGTGCTAAACAAAATCAAAATCCATGCCACAGCTCAAATTTCCAAATATACAAGCAAACCATGGGTAGTGTTGCCCATTTGTTTCTGATTAAATTTGTGACAGATGTTGTTCTGTCCAATTTTATTTTCCATCAATTATGAACTTTAGGCAGAAGGTGCAGGAGGCTGTGGAAGAAGAACTGATGTGTCGTCACCTTATTAGTCCACCAGCTGCTCAGTCTGCCTCACTCTCCAAGATGGGACAGAAGGTGGAGCCATTATTAAACCGGCTATAGTGGTGCAGCTACATCAACTAAAATGACGAAAAGGCTATTGGAAAATAATACATGTCACTGTTTACCAAAGACAATGTACATGTCTACTTACATCAAAAGATTCATTTCAAAATACAATAGTTTGGATATTTTGGTCAAAGTTTATAAAGTTTTGGTTTCAAAATTAAATACTAGTTTTGGCTCTGGGCACCCAAGATATGTATCTCACCTTTTGTCCATCACATTGTCAATGCATTCTTTCAATTTATCTTCCATCTCCTCTTGCTGTGCTTGCTCATCTACTGCTTCCCCACCTGAGAAAAGCAGCAGAAGAAAAGAAAAAAGATCAAAGCTGTATTAGACCAGCCAGACTCAGAACCTGGAATTCCTACAACCTTAGAATAAAGAGGACACGGGGTTAGAAATCAGGTCTGAATGTACTGGCAGAACTGCAAAAAGGATTCTTTATCCTAGCAGTTCAACAAGCTTTTTGTTCCACACACTTGTTCGATAGGATTTTGGCAGTTCTTGTTCTAGAACACATTGTTCTAGAACACATTGTTCTAGCTGTGCTCTTGATTCAAAAGAATTAGTTCAGATGAAATTAGTAACGGGTAAGATTGTAATAATAGCATAAAAATGCTTACAATTTTTTAAATCATTCAGCTGAAAGTCATTCAGGCCATCAGCTTGTGCAATAAATCCCATGTAAGGCATTTTTAGATTTTTAATTCCGAAATTTACCATATTATCCGCACTATAAGGCGCTCTGGACCATAAGACGCACCTTCTTTTCCACCCCTAAAATACACTCAATTTATTAAAAATAAGCAAAAGTTGCCAATAACAAAAATACATTGTGTTGGGTTTGAAGATTAAATAGGCATTTATATAACCAGTGTTTTTTCATTATGGAATTTCATTGAGAATTCAGCACTTGCAAGCTAATACTGTACATATCTATATACCAGATTAGAAAAGTCTGGTCTATGGCTTTTTCAGTATATAGAACAACCAGATTTTTGAAACCACCTTTTGCCGCCACTCACCAGTCACTTCCTCAGCTATACTGGTACTTTCACTGGCACTGCTGTAATGACTGAGCACTTCACTAGCTGCTTCATCATCACTTGCTGGAGTCTCCATCTTGGGGTTGCTACGAGAACCTAAAGGAAGACATAAAGAAGATCACAACTGATCACCTAAAATGAATTCAGAACTTGTCTAGCAAATGTTGTATCTGAAGAATGTGAAGTACATTATCTTTATTCCAGAGGAAAGACAATTTGCCAAGAAATAATTTGCCATGATGTACATATAATCACGACAATCTGGTCACAAGACCACCACAAATGTTACCATCCGTGATCAGAAATCTAAAAAATCAAGAGTAGTAATATTATTTTCACTTCATTTCATAGAACTCGCTAACTTTCTAAAAGATAACTATTGCAACATATATTTGTACCTGTAAAACTCCTTTGGAATTTTTGAGATGGAATAGCTTAATTCAGAGATAACATAGCTGTTTGGATTCACATACCCTCAGTTTATTAAGACTGCTTAATAAATTAGCATTCCTCAATGTGTCCATCATATTGTAAGGGAAACTGGTGAAGGCTGAGGTATATGACCTGCGAGGTATATCAGGATTTAATTTCCTTTCTACTCTTACCACTAATGCATTTCTTCTTTTCATCAATAACATTAATATTAATATTATGCTTTAGAACTAAATCAAGAAATGGCAATTACTCTATCTTAGAATATACAAAAATACAACAGAGACAAGTTATCAACTCCAATCTTAAGGGCGATTCAAACAACTACCCATTTCACACACATAAAAGAATAAACTACGAAACTTACTGACAATGATATCACAAGCAAAATTAAGCAATATGCAACATAAAAGTCAGAATATGGGCCACCAAGGCTAGTTCTGGAACCACATGTACTTAAGATCTAGGTCAGGAGGCAGAACCTATGGTCCCTTTCCTCTTTTTAAAAGTACATTTCCCCAAATAATATATCTCTTTCAATAATATCCCATTATTTCCCCTTCCAATCTATAATAAACTTATAAAATTATCTGTCCCAAAAGTTAACACAAGACAGAACAGTTAATGATCAATCAATTTACAATCATTCTGGTGTATAAAAAAAAAAACTTCAACCAGAGAAGGTCTTAAAGGTGGCAGATAAATTTTTTTTCCTACTCACCTAAAGCCAGAAGAAAAGTCATCCCATCTCTTCACATTCCCAAATAGCTCTGTTACAAGCAGACAGCAATAAGCCTGCTAGTGGCCTTTGAATAAACTTAGCCCTATCAGCTTTGACACACTCTACTGGTAAATACTGAAGGCCTGGACCAAGAGATAATTGGTATTAACCGCAAAAAAAAAAAAAAAAAAAAAAAAAAAAAAAAAAAAAGGGAAAAAACAAGGAGGAACCCAATCACCTTTCTCTGACTTTAAAGGATCAGGGCTTTGCTCAATACCCATATAAAAGCCCTCATGGGGTAAACTTATGACAAATAATCTTGTTCTGAAACTGAGTTATGTGGTAAAATGTCTTCTCAGGTGGAGAAGTACTAAAAACAAAAACAATGCAGGAATAAAACATCAGCCTTCAAAAGATAGTCCCAATAAGAAAAAAGTAGACTTAAAAGAGAAGGAAGCTCTTAATGCTTTCAGACTTCAGAGCCCAGCTACAGAAAATCATCTTTCTGGGTCTGGAATAATCACTATGCAGCTTCTACGAAACCATCCATTCTGTAGAATTTCCATCATTTGGGCACCCAGGTTAAAAAGCCATGCCTGCCTGCTGCAGTCACGTCTATCAATTCCTTGTGAAAGAGAAGCTGGCAGAAATGTAGACTAAAATGGCTTCAACGTACTTAGCTGCCTGAGAAAATGTGTCACCTCCGCTGGCCTCTTGGAAAGCAAAGTATAAGATCTCAACAGTGGATATGAGAAGTAAGGACAGCACCTGCTCATAGGCTGCCATTTCGCACGTGAAGACTTATTACAGGCTATTAAGGTGAAGCATACACATGGCACTTGAAGGGTACTTGAGCCAGGTGCAGCATCAGGAAGGTGTGACCTAATTTTAAACCAGTTAATGTCATGATGCATTATGTTTTTTTTTAAAAAAAAAAGCAGCAAAGGTATTTTAATATTAGTTGTCTGTCTCTGTCACCACTACAGCATCCGTATTCCAAAAAATGTTCTCTGAAGCATCTCCAGTCTGCTTGGTTACTGCATTTGAAAGAGTGCTTCACCTTAGATACCCTGATGGAGAAGTAAGGCTGGAGGCAGCTGGGAAGGCAGCCAACTCTTCTGCTGAGCCAGCTAGTCTTCCTTGTTAGACCGTGATAAATCAAGCTACCCAAGGCCCAACACACTGGTGATTAGCCTGTAATAATTAAGATATTATCATTCTATCATAATAACAAAAGGATATGAACTGTGAAGAACAAGCATACTTAGGTTCAACAATCTGCTTCATAAGCAAGCACAGAAAGGAAGACCAATGATCAAATGCTCCCAAAACTGAAGATATTTGTTACACAGGTAGGCCTGTTTATGTAGCTTTTGATTAAAATATTTAAATGTGGAGTTTCTTTTTTATACTTTTTGGGGGCAGAGGTTATTCTACTAGACAGAAAAGATGACACAGCCTACAAACCAGGAGTGAAATCCAGCAGATTCTGACAGGTTCTGGAGAACCGGTAGTGGAAATTTTGAGCAGTTCAGAGAACTGGCAAATAACACCTCTGGCTGGCCCCAGAGTTAGGTGGGAATGGAGATTTTGCAATATCCTTCCCCCAGGAGTGAGGAGGGAATGGGGATTTTGCAGTATCCTTCCCCTGGAGTGGGGTGGGAATGGAGATTTTGCAGTATCCTTCCCCTGCCACACCCACCAAGCCAAACCATGCCCACCAAGCCACGCCCACAGAACCAGTAGTAAAAAAATTTGGATTTCACCACTGCTACAAACAAGTTCAGGATAAGGCAACGTAAGTTCCATTTTTCAGCATGATCAAGTAGCGGAGAAGTCCCAAAAGCATGAGACTAGAAGACTGGGAACAGGAAATGTAATTTAACTCCTATCCCTAGCAACAATGTAGCCGGGACATGAAACTCTACTCATCTACAACTCTATGCATTGTAAGCCGCCCTGAGTCTCCGGAAAAAGGCGGCATATAAATCGAACCAATAAATAAATAAATAAATAAAATCTCCCTAAATAGAATGTGGCAGTCAACATCAAGGGAGTGTCACTAAAGGGTTACTAGCTTTCCAGCTGACACAGCAGAAAGCTGACCAGTGGCAGAAGCCAGATGTGACTGAGCACACAGGTGGGCCCCAAAGCAAATAGGGCTGTTTGGTGCCAACCTGGGATAAAGGGAGACTGGAGTTACCACGCAGCAGGGCCTGTCAATCACCAAGAGGTGACCTGGCATTTCTAACCCAGACAAAGAGCAAGAACAACGAACTAACCGCAGGACTAGCCAGATGCACTTGTGCAATTGATGTTGTATTTAATGTGAGCACTTGCAAACAGCCTGCTTAACACACGCCAAAAGAAACCAGCATCTTGATTTTTGCAGTTATTGGAAAGTCAGGTTTGGTCCCACTGGGGGCGGGAGTCAGTGGCTGTCCATTTATGTTTTCCCAAAAATAAAACCGGATCTTAATTTTTGCTACAAAAGACGTATTAAGGTTTATTTTCTGGTTAGGTCTTATTTTCAGGGAAATATGGTTACTCAATGTATCCATTTGGTTGACAATCTTAACTGGGGCTTATTTTTGGGGTAGGACTTAAATTACAAGCATCCTGAAAAATCATGCTAAGGCTTATTTTCCGGTTGGGTCTTATTTTGGGGGAAAACAGGCTATATCAGAATGGTCCTCACTGAACCTGTATCAGTGTTTCATTCCTGGGTGGGTTACCCTGGGTAGACCATTGTTTTAGCATGTATTTAGTTTCCTCTCATGGCTTCATGAAAATCTTTTGGGGAATTGAAAAATTTATCTACTAGCTGAGAACTATTTCATTGGCATTACAGGGTCTTCACGGCTCTTTTGTTTTTCTTACGGAACTGCCTAGTGGTCTCTGCTAAGATTCTCAAGGCTGAAATCAGGGGAGATAAAGACTACCACATAAGCTGCAATTAAGCCAGAAATGTCTATTATATATATATATGGGAGGACACAGAACTTAGAGAGGGAGGGAAGTTGAAATTAAGACAGCCTGCAGGGAAAAGAAGTCACAACAGATGGGAGAGTGGGAGAACATTCAGAACAGAGTTTTTAAGGCAATGCTAGTGTAAAAGGCTCTGGCAATTCAGAAAGGAATGTGCTCAATTTTTTTTAAAAAAAGTAGCAATTTTCAAATACATCAGCAGAAAATAAAACAAACTATGAAGAACGTTCAATAGACTCTACAATGATCTGGCTAAAATCCTAAAAGACCAACCCTAAAATACTAGATGCCTATTGAAGGAGGATATTCCAGTTAGGATTCCACCAGAGAAGAAGTCCCCATGCATCTGAATCTCCCAAGTGTGCAAATCTAAAGAGGGATGGTCCCAGGTAATTTTAAGGAATTGACAGGTTTGAAAGGGAGCAGCATCCTTGGCGCAATTACTGATAATTTTGAATTGTGCCTAGAAATACATGGGAAACCAATTAATTAAATATGCTTTGTTATAGGTTTGCAGCCTATCTGTTGTGTATTAAACCAAGTCCTCAAAACTAGCCATTTACCCAATGAAAATTGGGAGCTATTACTACTTGATACTAGAGCAGGAGTGTCAAATTGGCGGCCCGTGGACCAGAAGTGTCATGCGCAGGCACCAACCCCAGCTCCGCAAAGGGAAAAAACATCGCAAAACGTCCTGTGATGCCATGAGTTTGACACCCGTGTACCAGAGCATGGAGAACTGTGATTATTTTGGTCCCTGGTGTTTTTTAGTTTTATAAAATAATAAACCAGCCAGTTGAAAGCTCAGTCTGTCAAAAGATGTTGTACATATAAAGGAGAATATTTGTAGCCCAGGGTTGATATGAGAGGTCCTTGGTGATCTCTGAGCTTGGTTGGTTTTTTTTGCAGATGCTTCATTACCCAAATTAGATAACATCATCAGGGCTAGTAAGGAGTGGAGTTTGCTCTCACTTTATATTCTAGTGCGCTGATGGGTAACTTTTCCGGACCGAGTGCCCAAGGCATGCACACAAACCCTCAAAATGCAATGCATGTGCATCCCCCGTGCATGCACCCTGCCCCGCTTCATGCACGTGCACCCCCCACCCCTGTGCGCACGCCCCCCATGTATGCACAGCAGAGACCCAAAGAGCTGATCGGGGGGAGGCATGCATGCATGCGCAGCAGAGCTGAACTGGGCTGACGGCTCGCATGTCCACAGAGAGGGCACTGCATGTCACCTCTGGCACGTGTGCCATAGGTTCGCCATTATGGTTCTAGTGGTTTGCCCTGTCAGTGTTGGTGGGGGTGCTCTTAAGAGATCATTTGGTTGGGCTGTTTACTGTTTTCTTGCTGGCAATTCCTTGATTGGGGTATTGTTTACTTGATCATTGGTCTGATGTTAATCTTGGAGTTAATCTGTGTTCATCTGAGTGCTGATTGCTTGTTCCCTTTTTAGGTTGTTGATTGTATCTTTTGCATAGTATATAGATTTTATTTGTGTCTATGTGTCTATTGACGAATAGAATAGAATAGAATAGAATAGAATAGAATAGAATAGAATAAAATAGGTTTATTGCCCAGGTATGATTGGACACACAAGGAATTTGTCTTTGGTGCACATAAAATGTACACTCAGTGTACATAATCTGTCAGATACTAGAAATTCCTAGCATTTCTGGACATGTCTTGGTCTAGGACCAGGGTGAATAAAAATTGATGATTTTTTTTTTAAATTTAAAAAAAATCAGATTTTTAAAAATTTAAATTGGGGTTTTTGATTTTCATCAAATTTATTGTAATGAAATGCTTTTGGACTAAAAATCTATCTAAAGATAATTTTCTATTTAAGATACATTAATAATTTAGTTTATTCATCATGCAATGGAGCTTAGTTATGTAGCATGAGGCTGTTTATTCTGCAATATTGGTGAGTCAAATACTGTTGTTGAGTCAACAGTGGGTCAGAGGAAGAGTCACTGCGGGACAGAGATGACAGTTGCTCTTTAAAAATTGTGATTTAAATTGACTTGATTTAATTTTAAATGAAATCCACCCTGCCTAGGAGGGTCACAGTTTCCCGACTAAAACTATGGATATTTCCATATGTTGTGAAATATTGTGTCTTATGACTGCTTGTTGGTGTGCAATCATTATAATGAATGTTGTAGATGGCTCCTGTTTTTTTTCTCCTGGGGCTGATGGGTCCAAAGACTGCATGTCTTCTGCACTTCTTCTAACTGCAGAAGGCATCCATGAGCACCACTCAGCAAAGTGTTTTTAATAGAGGACATTCAAAATAATACTAAAAAGAGAGGGGACCGACCAGCCAGTACTGTATACAGTTGTCTAGCTGGAGAGTCCCATGACAACTCATGCTAAGTGTTAGGGGCACCAGCAGCTGGGTGGCCTTGGAACCAGCTCGATTCATAGAGTTTAGCCAACGATGTCATGTTTACTTTCATGCATTACAGGAGGATTTTGTGACATTTCTATGGTAGATCAGCATGCCACGTTTCTTTTCTTTTTGAACTAGCACGATGAAAAGACACACATGATTCGTGTCACTGCTTTCATTTCCTCAGAAAAACTGCACTGTCTGGAAAATTTCACTTTTCTACAATGCGAGACCGCTTAGATAAGAATATGGCATTCTGCAAGGGAAAACTGACCTGCTGAATTACAACACATGCTAGACTCGAATGTCTTTGACAATTCCTAAATTCAATATAAGATCCTTATTCTGTTTGCACAACACAATAGAATACCCCATAGTCAGTTGAATCACAGTTTACCAAATTAACCAGACTGAAAAATAAGCCAATCACAGTGGCTGCATTTACTGTGTACAAAAATTTCCAGCAGAAGCTAGTCACATCTGGTATACTTTGTTAGATGAATCCAGCCAATGGACTAAACCAAGTAATATTACTTTACATAAAAAAGCAGAAGCAAGGGTGAATGAGATGCAGTCAATTAGGTTACATCTAAGTGTTGAATAATAGGAAGGCAACCATCATGTCTTCTATAATGATACATGTATACCTCAACTTACAACCATTCATTTAGTGACTATTCGAATTTATAAGAGCACTTTTTCCAAAACTGATTTATCACATTTACAACCCTTGCATCATGCCGTCACATGTTCAAAATTCCAAGTTTGGCAACTGGCATGTATTTATGATGGTTGCAGTGTCCTGAGGTCATGTGATCCCCTTTTGCAACCATCTGACAAGCAAAATCAATAGGTAAGTCAGATTCACTTAACTGTGTAATTAACTTTAAAACTGCAGCGATTTACTGAACAAGTGTGACCAGAAAGGTATATAAAATGGGGCAAAACCCACTTATAACTGTCTTATTTAGCAACAGAAATTTTGGACTCAATTATGGTTGTAAGTCAAAGACTATCTGTATTTCCTTTCCATTTCATTCAAAGGCCTTTCATTTTAGAGTAAACCATAGTTTGTTTTAATCATATTTTCTAGAACAAGCCATGGTTGTGTCCATGTCACACTAAATCAAAACCAAAGAGTATTATGGTTTAATGCAATGTGTGAAGCCAACTACATAACTCGTTATTCATCCCATGGTGAAAGTTTCATCACTCATATTCTCACTCTAGGTTTCTGTGCACAAAAGCTGTTAGTACTTGTGAACTATCACATGAGTTGTTCAATTTTGTGCACAGCAATGCACAGAAACTACTTGAGATAATACAACGGTCACCAAATAAACATTTGATGACCACAGCAGAAATAGTACAGAGCTGACAAATATTGCTTTCTCCGAGGCATCTAGGTCAGAGAGAATTAAGTGTTAAATGTTTAACTATGAAGTCAGCATGTCTCAATGTAATCCTCTTTATGCAACAAGAATACAAGCATTACTTCTTGACAACTGTGGATGTGGCTACTTTCTCACTTACAAAAAAAAAATCAAAGTACAAAACAGAATGAGAAATTAGTGAGATGAAAAGTGAACACCAAAAGTTATTTGTTCCCAGCAGCCCACAGCAGATTCAACTAGATTATAGAGATACCATCAGCAGTTGTAACTACAAGTTCCAGCATTGTTTTTCTGGTACAAAGGCAAAATTAGACGGGCACATGAAAAGCACAAGATTTGGTACATAGGCAACTATGCCATGGCCACAGATCCTGTGAAAAGTATTTCTCTTACTCTATCAAACCTGTTTTATTTCACACAGCTTAAAACACCAATAGACTTTAGGCTGTCTGTCCCTCACACTAACCAGCTAGTTTTGTGTCAGAGCACGATGGACAGAGAGAAAGACCTTCTTTCCTTGCTTCCAGATGTTAGAGGAGGCATCCTCACTCAGTCCACGTGGCCCGCATAGCCCACCGCATAAGGCACCTTTTAATGCATACCCAACTGATGTGTAATTCAACCACGTAGAAACACAACTTATTTTCCCAAACAAGGATCTCTATGTGGGCTTATATTCTGGAAACCATTTCGTCTCCCCTAAGAAGCATGAAAAGAGAAGACCAAAGGTTGTTTTTTATTTGGGGGGGGGGAAGAGGGGGAGGGAAGAGATATTCAATCAGGATCCAGAACTAGAAAATAGGAAAGTGAGATTTTTCTTCTTTCATTTAAAAGGCATTTATTTGCTCGAGTTTGGGGAGAAGAGCATTTTCAGATGATAATATCCTCGCCTATTATTTCCAATGTGCCCCCCCCCCACTGAATTTACCACCACGTTTAGACTTCTTCCCCACAAATCCCACCCCACGCAACACTTTCCACCCACGTTTCTCCACCCGGGCGCCTGGGAGAGTCAGGAGGAGCCGAGAAAAAGATCCGCTTTCCGGGCGGGCTGGCCGGTCCCTCTTTGACACGCGGCATTCCAGCCTGGCTGGTGGCTTTGGCAGCTGCTACAGGTCCTCCAAGGCCACAGTGGAGCCGAGCCGGCGGCCACAGCGATTAAAGCTCGCTTTCCTCCGAGGGAAGGGAGCTTCCCGCCGGGCTTCCACCACCCCACGAAGGCAGGGCTCATCGGTCACCCAATGCCGTTCTCTTTCGCCCGCGCCTTACCTCGCCCGCCTCGGCGGGATCCTTCTCCCCGGCGTGATCGGGGCATGGCTGAATCGAGCGGTCTATCAGGAGACGGTTTCTGACCGGGCGGCGCCTCTACGTTGTGGATCGACGGGTACGGTCTTTGCCTCACAGGGGAGCCACGCCGTTCGCTCCACCACCATTTTCCTTTCCGTGATTGATCACTCGCTCTCTTCCCCCGCCAAGCGAGTGCCGGTGCCGCTGGCGCCGCCGTTCCCTCTGGGAGCTGAAGTCCTGGCGAGCCAGGCTTGCCTAGCTAAGGCGCTTTGTGACAAAGGAGGGGTGAACTACGAGCCCCATGATGCTCCGCGCGCCTCCCTTTCAGGAACCTGCCGGGAAACAGAGGTCTCGGGGATTAAGGCACGCTAGTAACGTAGCGTGGGAGACAAAGAACTACGACTCCCGAAAGGCCAGAGCAGAAGTTTGGCTGGCCCATAAGGGAATCCGCGGACTTCGGTGCCGCTTGCTAAGGACTCCCGCGAGTTTATAGAGATTACCTCTGGCGCCCTCCGCTGGAGAAATGGGGAATTCCGCACAGCTGCGTCCCCAGCGGGGGGAAAAGGCTTAAGGGAATATTATTGAAAATTACTGAAATATATTTGGCCGGGTGTGGGGAAAAAAATCATTAAGCAAACAGCACTCATTGTTGTTAATTTTAAATAAGTCGAACGCAAACCGCGATAGCATTTGGATGCCTTTCGCGCCGTTTAGAATGGTGGGGCGAAATCATCACGCAGCCGCAGCCTCCTTGAGGTTTTAAGCAGGAAAACGACCCACCGGGCGGGCTGCAACTGATCTAGGCGCGGCAGATGGGGTCACTCTCCCACCTTTTGTCCTTGGCTGACAACCTTTACGAATGGCCCTCCGTTCATAACGCATGACTTCGGGCGGGGCATCGCTTCAGGATCAGCCCATTAAAAAGGATCACCCGTAGTCGGAATGGTGCAGTCCATTGCTTTCGTGTTAAATTGAACGTGGCTTATATTTTTCCTTCGGAGGTTGAGTTATTTGTTTGTTTGTTTATTGGAATTTGTCAAACGAGAACAAGAATAAGAGAATAAAAATACAACGACAGGCAAGTTAGTGCACTTTATACACGCCCCCGCGTTCTACTAACCACTTTAGTATGAAGTAATGTTGCCAAGTAGATGACCATTCAGACACATAGTAGAGATCACTTTGCAAAGAGTTTTATCTTTCATCTTATTTCAGTTTAAACTTGAAGAAACTTTCCTATATTCAAAGGCAGTTTCACTTTTCAAGAAAATGATTCTTTTAAGGTTTCTTTCTTTCCTCTGTTTTTTATTACAATTTGAAAAACACCTTTGTTTTGGCCAAATTAGGTTACCAGCCTTGTCCTTAACCTTGGTCCATTCTCCACATAATCACTCTGTCTAAACAGTCTTTTTTCTTCTTCATTTTTTCATTTCATGCAGTCTACTGTCCCAGGTGTTTCGTTTGGATAAAGGATCTTTTATGATTAATATCGATTACTAAAATAAAATACTTTCCACACAATGTTGCGTTGGGGCTACTATATCTAGCCTGCCAGAATCCAGACCATATTGGCAACAAAAAGATACTGAATACTCCATCCTGTCTTTGCTGCAATCTCCTAGTTGTCCCGCTTTTATGTAGCCCGGATTTGATACTCTTAGCCAAGTTGTCTGTCTTATTTAATTTTATTTTTTAAATTTTATTTTTACTAAAATAATAAAATAACCTTGCGTGCTGCAAAACAAAGATCCAGCCTCAAGCATATTTCTGTCTCTCTCACAATGCTTCTAGGCTCCATATAAATAAGAGGGATGTAATCCTTGTTTAGTGAATGAGTCACTTAGCAATTTTTCACAGGACATTGATGAAAATATAATTATATGACCAGCCTTTCCATTTACTATTTTTGCAAGTGTGTAAAACAAAGGAAAGCTGATTAAAATTGTAAAATTGTGATGGTTTACTTAATGACTGCTTCAAGTTGCCATTCTTAATTGCAGTTGCTAAACAAGGACTGCCTTGTTTAATAAAATGGTGGATGGTTGCAGGCCAGTTATGAGAGGGAATCACCAAGTAGCCAATTAGAGAACATTAGTGAATCAAATGCATATCATAATCATTAAGGTCACTGAGGTTAGAAAGGTGTCTGGCAATAAAGCAGATGGAAAGCATCCTTTATTTCTTTGCTGGCATCTGGGTGTTGATGAACCCTATGAAAGATTATGATATCGGTGATGCTCAATCATTAGTTCATTCTCTGCTTTGCTTAAATTAATCTACCCAAGAATTGGCATACTATAAAAACCATTTGACACAATTAGCATTTGTATTTAAGCTTTAGTGTAGAAGTACATTAGTGATTTGATTAGGTGAACGCTAGGCTAATTTAGCACGGATGCAGTGGCCCAGTGGCTAAGATGCTGAGCTTGTTGATCGAAAGGTTGGCAATTCAACAGTTCAAATTCCTAGTGTCACGTAACGGGGTGAGCTCCCATTACTTATTCCAGCTTCTGCCAACCTAGCAGTTCGAAAGCATGTAAAATGCAAGTAGAAAAATAGGTACCACCTTTGGTGGGAATGTAACAGTGTTCTGCGCGCCTTTGGCATTTAGTCATGCCGGCCACATGACCACGGAGACGTCTTTAGACAGCGCTGGCTCTTCGGCTTTGAAACGGAGATGAACACTGCCTCCTAGAGTTGGGAACGACTAGCATATAAATGCGAGGGGAACCTTTACTTTTTGCTAATTTACCTTTGCAAACTGAATGTCAGTCCAGCCTCTTTTAAGCTTCCAGTAAAATGAAAGTCATTTTTGTCTCATGCACAATTTTTATATAAATACACATGGTATATAAATGAAGCAGGCCCACTGTTTTATAGCTCTACTGGACCAACTTCTAAACCAAAACAGCTACTCACATTCCATTGATGTAGTTATCTTTTTTTTTTTTTAAGGGCAATGAAGGCAGCGACCAGAGGGAAGAAAATGTTGCTGCACCCAGTTGGAGTGGGATATTTGTCTACAATGAAATGAAGCACAGCCAGAGAACCAGACAGCGCTACTTGACTTGGCACAAGTTGGAAATACTACTTTTGATATGTAATGGGATATGTGTTGCTTTTTATTTAATACCCACAAGGAGCAGTCAAGATCAGCAAGATCGAGCAAGATGGCAAATTGAGGATTGTGAACCAAGCCCCACTCTTTTTGAATGTGAATGTGATGTTGACATAAATTGGAATGGGATGAGGGTTTACATTGCAATGCTCTGTCTGACATCTTGCTGATTTTGACACACACCTGCAATGGTTATTGTCTTTGCCCCTGAGAAATGGTCTGTGGTCAGTACTTAATCTAGGGAAAGCTGCCCATGTGAATCAGCCTTAAGATTCCAGGAAACAGGATGGTGCACTTCACAAACTTTGATTATATCCCCTGTTAAGTCTGTATCTTTGAGAAGTATTCATTTAAGTCCAATGAAAAATTATACAGAACGAAAGAACAACAACAAACTTTTGTGGCTAATCCCAATGTATTCTCTTACAATCCTGTGTGTAACTGTACTGCCCCTTACACAATCTGGACTGGATATTTATAGATCCTGACAAAATACAAACACTTCAAAAACTTGAACTGGATTTTTAAATCGGTCTAGTATCTTAATTAATATAGAATCCCACTATGCAGTGTTTGAACAGAGGCAATAAATAAACAGTGGTCTATGTTTACTATGATTAGCTTGTGATCAGACGAATACCCAGGATATTATCTTAAATTTTAAATATCTCCACTGAAGCTTGGAGATGTCTGTCATAACATATTTGTGAGGGGAAAAATACTCTGGAACTGTGTGGAATCTCTGAATAAACATGTTTTGGAACAAAGTGTTAGACAAGTGATCTGGCAAATGGCTTTGTGCCATTAACTGCTGTATAACCAGAGCATTTCCTATTATTATTCAGGAATGTTAGATCTTTTTGGATTTCTAATTTTAAATAATGCCCACCCATCTCCACCCAAGAAATAGAAATCAGTGGAGCGCCTTTTCTCCAAAATAAGAACATATTCCCTGCAAAGCCTCTTCTCAGTAATGGAAAGGTGAGGATATTCTTGCTTTGTATACTGAAGCTGAACATCATTTTCCAAATGTTACTTTTTCTTTATTGGTCATATATAGCCAATGTTTAAAGGCCGTGGTTTCTCAACTTTGGTAATTTTAAGATGTGTAGACTTCAGTTCACAGAATTCCTAGTCAGTGCTGGCTGGGGATTCTGGGAGTTGAAGTCCACACAGCTTAAAGTTGCCAAGGTTGAGAAACACTGGCACAAAAGACTGCCGGGCCGTAACTTGGCAACTCTCTTTTTTAGATTTGGCCTCTGCTGGACTCTTGGAAACTTTCCAATCTGCTTGGCTTGGTCAGCAGTAAAGATCTGTGAGACTGTAGGGCGGTCCCATTGTTTGACCACTAACAGGAAGGGGAAGGCTCTTGATCCAAGGCCAGCCGGACTGATGTGGAGCAATTTCCCAACCTGACTTTACATTGTATTTGGGGAAGTTGGGGAGTGATTGTCTCTTTTTGGGAACTTTTGTGAAGCGGGGGCAGAGTTGAAAAAGAGAAGTGGAGAAATACTGCTTCTGAGGGCTTACTGTATTGAGGGTCTAATGGGCAACCGTACCCCATGTGCTTTGAAGCTGTGGAAATATTGCTGATACACAAACCCTAAGTAAATATTTAGCCAGCTGTAACTTCCTGCCGGATATTCCTGGACACATAACCTTGTTGGCATATCTATGTGACCATGTTGGGAAGACTGCGTGTGGTGGAGAATGCCATGCAGGAGACAGCTGTCTTGATCCTTGTGTTGCTCTGCACCTCCAGCAAAGGTGAGGATCTATTCATCCACCCACTCTGAATCTCCACAGGGTGCTTCTTTCTTGTTTCAGTAACTCTGCAGAATGCAGAAGGTACTGCTTCTCTATATTGTAAGTTCTGTAATCAGGATATTTTCCCAGAAGAGTTCTTTTTACTTTGCTGTTTGCCAAAGCTTTCTGCCCTGAGGTACTTCTGTCTGCATATTAGTGGATTGTGTTTTTTTTTAAATCTTGCCTTTATTATTTTTATAAATAATTCGAGACCAGGGGTCAGCAACCTGCGGCTCTGGAGCCGCATGTGGCTCTTTCGTCCCTCTGTTGCGGCTCCCTGTCGCCGCCACAATTTTGAGACGAGCTTCAGGTTATGGGGAGGAAAAGCACGGCGGACCAGGAAGAAAGACTATGGCAAGGGCAGGTTTTCTGATCAGCTCCACAATTGATAGGGCTTTCAGTTAGGACAGGTAGAGGAAAAAGGATGCTGTGCTAGGAGGAGACTCTATGGTGGGGGAACCGGACTTCCGGGGGTCCAGGGGTTTCCTGTTAGGACCTTTGTGACTCTTTGAGTGTTTAAGGTTGCCGACCCCTGTTCAAGACAGAAAATATATCCAACACTCTTTCCTCCTCTTATTTTCCCCACTGTAGCCACCCTGTGAAGTGAGTTGAACTGAGACAGTGACTGATCCAAAGTCACCCAACTGGCTTTCATGCCTGAGGAAGGACTAGAACTCCAGTGTCTCCTGGTTTACCTTCTTCCATAAAGAACAGACATTTCTATCCTGGTCTGTTAAGGGTTGTCTCTTTAGAGAGAGCAATAGCTGTTATCTCCCTCTGCTTTGTTGGCTGAGGTTTTTCATGTCTCTCCAGAACCATTGGTGTTTTACTAGAAACTTTTTTTCTGTCACTTCATCCTGACATTGCCTTTTCTTCAGGGGTGAAATACTACCGGTTTGCTCCGATTCGGGCGAACCGGTAGTGATAAAAACTACCGGTTCGGGAAAACCAGTAGTAAAAAAAAAAAAGCTACCAGTTCGGGAAAACCAGTAGTTTTAAATGCTACCGGTTCCTCCAAACAGGTATTTCCGATGATCAGCTGTGCTGCATGGTTTAGCTTTGCTAGAAAGCAGAAAATCCTGCTTTCTAGCAAAGATAAACCGCGCGGCACAGCTGATTCCCCCCCTCCGTTCTATGTACCTTCCCAAGCTTCCTTTTGGTGTGCACTGCACATGCACATGCAGCGTGCATTTGGTGAGCACTGTGTATGCACAGCACATATGCGCAGGCAGCAAACCAGTAGCAAACCGATTTAGATTTCACCACTGCTTTTCTTCATCCTCAAGATGTATCTGAGAGTAGCTTAAAATCATCTTTAGTTGTTTCAGTATGTTGCCATTGAAGTAGGCAAGAAGCATTGTTTTCCCATGAGTGCAATATAGCAAGTTTCACCCACCTTTTAGTAGATGTTATAGTTAAATCCCACCTAGAAGGGTAGGGCCAAGGGGCCACCTAGGTTAGTATGAGTTTATCCCCTCTCCCCTGGCCCCTTGGTACATTCTGTCCTTCTCCATTCTGCTTTGCATAGTGGGAGAATGATGTTCTTTAAAACCAGCCTCATTCATTTGATGTACTAATAACCAACCCAGATGTCTGGGTCTTCCTGAATAATATCTGACTAGCAATGGCCGCACAATGAAGGGGAAAAGAGAGAGTTGGTTCACTTTACTGCATCACAATACAGTTTTCTCTCTACTGATAAGCTGCTGTTGGGCTTCTTTAGAATATAGATTTAGCAGTGTTCTGAACTAGCACAAAACGCGTGTCCTAAAGATGGACAGCTGAGGTTTGGCAAAAATGATAGAAAAAGTCTATGTCTGCTTGAGTTCAAAAAAAAAAAAAAAAAAACTTGTGGCAAGCCAGACATTCCTTGGCAGATGGCTATCAAAACTTCCCTTGTTCCCCAGCCTTAACTCCATCATCCACCAATGTACGGAGAGTGATTGGGAATTGAAATCCAGACATCTTAAAGTCGCCATGGTTGAGAACATAAGTCTAGTGTTTTAAGATGCTGGAAGAGGATCAAGGAAATCTGAGTTCTTGTCCTACTTCAGGCAGGGAATCAGCTGGGTGACTTTGAGCCAGTCATTATCTCTAAGCTGTAGAAAGAAACTAATGGCAAAAGTGTTGCCTAGAAAATTGCATGGCCATGTCCTTTTAGTTGACAGAAGTCAAGACTGACTTGAAGAAAAAATAAGTTTACTTCTATCCGTGGCATGCCAGAAACCGGGCCGCGCATACAAGCTAACTCCTATTTATGGGATGCAGGGAGCACATGAAACCACACTCTCTGGTCTACAGAAAAACCTTTCTCCATGGAACCGGTCCCTGGTGCCCAAAAGGTTGGGGGCTGCTGCTGTAAACTCAGGGACTGGTAGATAGCATTTTAACACAGCCACAAGGAAGAGATCTTTAACAGATTTGTGACAAGCATTCATTAAGTAAAGCTTTCTGGCTCTCGGTTAGCAAGCTTTTGAATGTCTGTGGCAATAATTGAAACCTTCTCATTTTTTCAAACTTCTTAGCCACACATTCTGCAATTAGATTTGCCATTTTTTTAAAAAAACAGTGCAATAATATATCTGAGGCAGAAATGTAGTAAATGCAATATTTTCCCATCTTCACACTGGAAAACAGCTATGTATGATTCTTGTCCACCTGGTGTGCATCTGTTAAATGTACAGCACTTTGCCCAGAAGTCTCATATATAAGAATCACGCAATCTCATTTGCGTGAATAAGAATCACACAATTTTATTTGAGCCAAGGAACTTTGTTCATACTAAGCTGGTCTCTTTATTCTATTTCCTGTTTCTTAAAAAATTGATGACATTCAATTCTCAAATTCTTAGAAAAGACTATGATTTAACTGTGCTAAGTTTTTCTCCTATTTCCCCCTTAAAGACTACCAAGATGCTATACAGTATTACTGAGGCACATCTTTATGCTTGTTTTCGGTTGAGAGTTGATTCTGTTTTCTTTGCAGAGATCCAGAATGACAGACAATTTCTATACCTTCCAGGTCACCGTTCTCCACTGAATGACTTCCAAAGACTAAAGGCTACTCAGCTGATCACTTTGGCTCAACAGAGTATGGAGCAGATCAGTGAAGTAGAAGAATGTGCCCGGCAATGTAACACCCTGGTGGACTGCAGGTAAGGTGGGAAAGCCATAGCTTCAGGCAGGTGAGCTGCAGAGTTTACTAGAATAAGCTCAGACAATAGCTTTACCTTGAGTCAGGCATTGGCTTTTTTAGCTGGTAGTACCTCTTAAGAAAGTACCTCTTGAGAAAGGGATGCGGTGGCTCAGTGGCTAAGATGCTGAGCTTGTCAATCGAAAGGTCGGCAGTTCAGCGGTTCGAATCCCTAGTGCCGTGTAACGGGATAAGCTCCCGTTACTTGTCCCAGCTTCTGCCAACCTAGCAGTTTGAAAGCATGTAAAAAATGCAAGCAGAAAAATAGGGACCATGTTTGGTGGGAAGGTAAGAGCGTTCCGTGTGCCTTTGGCATTTAGTCATGCCGGCCAAATGACCACAGAGAAGTCTTCGGACAGCGCTGGCTCTTTGGCTTTAAAATAGAGATGAGCACCACCCCCTAGAGTCAGAACGACTAGCACATATGTGTGAGGGGAACCTTTACCTTTACCTTACCTCTTAAGAAGCAGCAGTTCTCCAGGATCCCAGCAGAAATTTTTCCTGGCTCTTTCAAGATTCAGAAGTATTCTTAAAAGGTCATTTTAATCTGGGAAGGCTTTTCCTAGTCGTACTACTACCCAACATCTTTAACTGGGAGACTTTGTGCATGCACCTGATTTTGGTCTAGCAAGTTCAAATTTGAATGAGAAACTATTAGGAACTTCAGGATGGAAGACAAAAAAAAAAAAAAAAAACATCCCAGAGGTGACAAATCTCTTTTGCTCTCAAGAAAGTGACATGAGCATGTTATGTGGTCCCCAAGAGTTGGGCTTGATCCAGAAGAATCTTAACTCTTCTTTACTTGAAAAACATACATTTTATTAGAACATTGGGGTGAGTGATAGTTGTCTTATGTGTTAATTTCATTTCATGCATACATGTCTCTTCAACATGTACATGGGTATTTAGCTGCACACACATTCCCATACATACATAGATGCACACATACCAAGCTCTGAATGAGCTCTGAATGAGACATTGAGGGTTGAGGAAAACCGTGAAGAAGATGCACTGAAATTAGTCTACCATGAAGATTTATTGAATAACAAAAAGTCCAAACTGGTCTACAATAAAGACCAAATGAAGAATAGAAAAGAGACATGGCAAGACAAAATATTATATGCCCAGTATATTAAAAATAAAATAGGCAAAGTAGATAACAACTAGATGTGGCAATGACCAAGAACAGAAAAGTTGGAGAAAGAGTCAAAAAGTTTAGGCAAACAAGCAATTCCCCATGCCAAAGGTATCTCATGAGACTGCTGTCTATGTTTTCTTCCAGAGCTTTTCACTACAACTGGCAGAGTTATGAATGCCAGCTACTGACTGTGACCCAAAATTCACCGCATACCCGGTTGCAAAGGAATGTTCATTATGACCTCTACCAGAAGAAAGGTAGGTTGAAGGTCTGCATGGAAGTGAAAGACCAGGGAGTGCCTATAGTTCAAGAGAAGGAAGATGAAAATGCATATTTGTACTTCCTCTGGCCAGATGACCTAAAAATTAAATAGGGATTCTTATTTAGGACTTGGGTTGCTGAAAGGAGAGAAGGAATACACATGCATGAGAGGCTGTGCATAAAAAAAAAAAAAAGGAGGAAGAACATCCTTCCAGCTGATACACATCTCCTGTCTTGATTTATAGGCTCTCAAGCAAATAGAAGTTGCCTTCTCTAATATGCTTAACTGAGTGTGCATCCATATCCATCTTAATATCTGATGTAAGTCTAAGTATCTGTCTGATCTCCAACTTGTTCTCAACATCTGAGAGGGCATCTGGAGTAAACTGATCTCTGTTCACATATGTGCCCCCCCCCCTTTTCATCCATACCCGGTTAAGTCATTATAGGAGACAGCACAAGAGTCCTCGGCATCAAATTTATTGAAAGCTCCATACATCTTTTTGTTTAGTCTTATCTTGCTGTAAGGGACAGACAGAGTGAGTCTTTGGAGTAAAGCCTTGCTCAAGTTCCTATGAACTTAATGGGAATCCTGATGGGCCACTTTCTCCATTACCTCCTATCAGCGACTTTGAAACAGCAACATATTTATTTGTTTATTTGTATATTTATTTATGGAAATTTATATTGCCACCTATTTGCACATTGCAACTCAAGGTGGCTTACAAGAATTGTTGGCCCAACATTGGTTGTTGCACCTGGATAAGTATTCCTTCCTAGATCTAAGAGATGTGAACCTTGTTCCTAGCCAAGAAGCCCATAAACCTCTATTATCTGATAAAAGATCATCACAGGTTTTGAAAAAGGTTGGGTCTCACACTATCCCCAGGATTGGACAGCTGGGACAAAATATCCTCTAACCTTTCCAGACAATCTGCTGATGAATGAGAAGGCCAGCAATGACCCACATATTACAGTAGATGAATAAAAAAAATACTCATGTGTGGCCTTCCTTTTTCTTCAACTCATGACAGAATGCTCTTATCACGTGAAATACATCAGTGACCGCATTCCCAAATAAGTAGCCCCACTCTTACTTGACTCCCATACCATCTTGCATTAGCAGTTATTTCTCAACTATCACTTCACAGGTTATGTAAGGAAATGCATCATAGGAGACGGGACAAACTATAGAGGGTTCCAGTCTATGACTGAAAAAGGAAAAACCTGTCAAAAATGGCAGCTGAAGTTTCCTCATGATCACAGGTAAAATCTATGCATGCCACCCTTTGAACTTCTTGAAAGGCAATGTGTAAATAAATTAAATAAAGGCAATGTGGAAATCAATCTCAGCAATTTTAACGTGGGTGGATTTTGACGATCAGAGTTTCTCCAGCCAGCATGCTAGTTGGGGGAATTCTGGGAGTTGAAGTCTTCACATCTTAAAGTTGCTGAGCTTAGGAAACACTGGTATAAATACATGAATTAAATAACATAAGAAGTGGGTACTGCCTACGCAGGAAGGCGTTGCTTTCCTGTATTGTTTCTTTTTTTTATTGAAAAAGTTTTAAAACAAACACAATTTCCCCACAACCCTCCCACCCAACTCCCCCTCCCCCTCCCCGACTTCCCAGAGCAGAACACAAGGTATTTCTATTGACTTTTAACAATAAACTAATTTTTTTTTTTCCTGAAGGTATTACTCAGGGACATCCCTTCTGTCCTACTCTTCTCTCCTTCTCATTGGCCTCAGCAACAACAACAACAATACAGCTTTCCTGTATTGTTGTTGTTGTTGCTGAGGCCAATGAGAAGGAGAGAAGAGTAGGACAGAAGGGATGTCCCTGAGTAATACCTTCAGGAAAAATAGAAGAATAATTGGGCAGTTCTTCAAGCAATAACTTGCTATATTCAAGATTCTTATAAGACATACTGTACATCTCTACACTAGTAATCTATTCTATATCATCTATTATGGTCATAATGCTATGCACAACGAAGCTTAGTGATTATACTTTGGCTTTGTTGATGCTTTCTAAAGCTAACCAGGTTTTATGAAGCAAAAGTTTTAATACTTCCAGGAAGAATCTCATTTTGGAAAGATGGCTTAGGGAATCTGTACAAAATTGCTACTCCATCAAGCAAGCCAGAGGTTGTCCATAAGTGAATCTATCTACTTTGCTTGGTCTGACTTTATAAGTGACAGGGTGTGGTGCTTTATATTCCTGTCAAGAGCAGCATTACACTGTCCTAGGAAAATGGGATGCAGGTGGCAAGAAAACAAACAGAAAACCAATGCATCCAAACCATAATTAAGATATAAGTCTTTTTCACCCTGTTTCCCATTTCCCTTGAATAAACTATTCTTTTACTGTTCCAGTTCTCAGCTGATGGTATTGAGGGAAGACAACAGAGAAAATATCTCCCCAAGCCCCATTAATTGCTGTATTTCTGCTCATCTATGACCTTTATAAAAAAAAACTATCCTCCTTCCCTCCATCTCTCCATCTGACATTTAAAAAAGAATAAAAGATTTGAAACGTTTCAGGGTATTGATTTAAAATGATTTCTTGTAATAAACAAGCCATCTTATATTAACTTCAGTGATTTCCACCATTATTGAAGTTGCATAATTGGAGGGTGATAGTTTTGCAGTGAAATCTAGATCAATACTAATGAGATAATTTCAGTTTCTTTGTCTTGTGTTGTCTTTTTGTTTCTTAAGATTTCGCCCATCCCAATATAATGGTTTGGAAGAAAATTATTGCCGGAATCCAGATAATGATTGGCGTGGCCCCTGGTGCTACACAACTGACCCTGCTATCCGACATCAAAGCTGTGGCATCAAGAAATGTGAAAATGGTAATTGATTTAAGATGTCTGCAGGACACACATGATCAGGGAAGCATTCTTTCATTTTAGATTGTTTAAATCCCATCTTTGTTATTTTTTATAAATAATTCAAGGTGGCAGACATATAATACTCCTTCCTCCTCCTATTTCCCCCAAAACAACCACTTTGTGAAGTGAATTGAGTCGAATTGAGAGAGAGAGTGATTGACTCAAAGTTACCCAGCAACTATTGTGCCTAAGGCAGAACTAGAGCTCATGGTGTCCCAGTTTCTAACCTAGTACCTTAATCACTTGACCAAACAGGCTTTGGTCTAGGGCCTAGGCAGTCATGAAAAGTCAGACTGACTTGAAGGCAATATATGATTGCAAAATGAATAACTATGTTTTTATACTGTTGATATTTATTTTTAGTGTTAAATAGTAGTGCCCACAGAATTCCTTGTCAATAATGAAAGTAAATATTCATGCTACACAGGAAAGATGATGTTTACCTTGTGGATAACTGCCACATGGGTCAACTGTATGGACCAAGTTTTGATCTGTTTCTGAAGTGGAGAATATAGCAAAATGCAAGCAGCACCTGTTCAATGGGGTCAGATACTCAACAAAAACTACTGTAATCTTCTTGATTGATGGTCCTTCCTAAACCATATGTCTATTTGATCTAGTATCAAGTGCTGTTTTGCTTCCAGAGGCCTATTATGCCTATGGAACTTTGTTAGCTGGGGTATGTGTGTTCTTTGGTGACTCTTGTGTTCTCTCTGTCCAATGTTGTCATCTATTTTTTTTTTTTTTGCTCAATCCTGAGATCGTACAGAGTGTGTGAATTCTCATGCTCTCTGCCTAGTTTACTCATGTAAATTAGTTTTCTTAGTTACCTTCTCTTCAACCTTCTGGTCAAAGGGAGCCATGGAGATGATTTTAGAGAAATTATCCAGAAGTCACTAACATAACAACAGGAGCAAGCTTGGAGCCCAGGGCACAGGGGAAATTTGAGAAAGAGACACACACACTGGCTTCTCCTGAATCCCAAAGTATGAGAGGGAAGGAAGGGGAAACAGTCAGACTTGCAAATTATTATAATCTTTTTAAATAATGTTGAATCACTTTCCTGATTTGGACAACTTTGCAGGACTGACTAGATTCTGAGTGACTCTTACTACATGCCTCTTACAGTAATACTCTGTCTTTGCCTTCCAGCTGTCTGTGTGTCATGTAATGGTGAGGATTATCGGGGATTCGTTGATCACACTGTGTCAGGCACAGAGTGCCAACGCTGGGACCTGCAGCACCCTCACAAGCATCCATACCTGCCAAACAAGTACTGATTTTAGCCATTGTGTAATCTGTAAAGCAGCAGGAGAAAGTGTGTTTTCTATGAAATGTTGCCATGATGATACTTGTCAAGGAAATCCTTGGGAGATGGAGCTACTAAGATCAGTCAGAGGAATTGGCTCATATCAGTAATGACTTTGCAGTTGTCACAATCCTTTTTCATACTAATGTGAAATACATGTAGTGGAGACACAGAGGCACTTCCAAGTTCAATTTCAAGCATCTTCAGGGCAGACTGGATCCATAGCAGCATAAGAGGAACCTTGTTAGATCAGAGGTCCAGTAGCTAGTTCAAAAAATTTTTGTTGCCACAAAAGTGAATTATATACCTTTGGAAAATGCATACTGGTTATACCTGCAGAAGCACTTGTTCTTGTGTTTTATACATTGGCATCCATATATAATAGTGTGACTTTGATAGTCTTAATCCTTTATATTTTTTAAAGCTAAATTGGTGGCAATTACTTATTCTAAGCGCAACATTTCATAGTACATTGATGTTTACCCTGGAAATATAATTCCCTTTATCATGCCCAAATTTCCCAATATTCAGCTTTGTTGTGCTAACTAAGGTCCCAGGATTTTAAGAGAAGGTGCAAGACGAACTTCACCACAATGTATCAGGTTTCCTCTTACTAATCTTTTTTTTAAAAAAATTCTCTGTCTTTGCAAGTTTTAATAGAGAAAAGCAGAAAGTAACATACATAAATAAAAAACAAAATTATAAATAATTGCCTGTTTCAGAGAGGAGTGCAATATTGTCCCTAAATGTAGTAACCAGAGTATCCTAAGTGTGTTTGCATCAGAGTTTTGTTTAAAGAGAGCTACTAGTTTTATTTACACATATTTTTATAATGATCTTCAATATGGAAATTATTTTTTTCCCACTGGCTCACATTTTAATTGGGGATGACCTTTCTTGGCCATCCATTACTGGTTGATATATACGTGAAATTAGGATTGGCTTATTCCATTTCATGTATGATAACATTTCTGCCTGAAAACCGTTGTCAAGATGGGCAGAGCTGAGCTAAACTGACCACTGGTCTCATTTGGTATAAAGCACCAGGCAGCATCCAATGCGCCTATTAGCCTCTTACAAGCCTGCTTCCAATGAACAAACACCACAGTTATAGCCACCAGAAGGGTCTGTTTTTTCTTTTGATGTTGACATTATGAAGCACATCATGTCCATTTTCAATACTGAGAATAGTGTTTTAGCTTAATTCTTCCTTTCTCTGTTATTTTTTAAAGATACCCAGATAAAGACCTTGCTGATAATTATTGCCGCAATCCTGACAGTTCTGAGCAACCTTGGTGTTACACAGTGGATCGTGCCAAGGAGCGTGAATTCTGTCACATTCGTAAATGCAGTAAGTCCTTCTGAGGTTCAGGACCTATTTGGAAATAAATCACGAAGGGATCAGTCATAGTCTATTTTTCAAACACCAAGGGAAATTTGAGACCTTATATGGAGATAAACCTGAATAATGATCTTTTAATACATTTACAAAAGCTACATGTAATAAAGAAAAAATAATAATCTTCAGATTACTTAGCTACTATTTTATGATGCACAAAATCTGGCTCTTAATATATAAAATGCACCGTGAAAGTCCTCAGAGTGGTTAAATTAATTTGATTAATTTCTAGTTCAGTTGGCATCCTACTCAGCCCCTATATCCAGATCAGAGCAAGCTCATGTGCTACTCAGTTCACTGAGCAAAAACTATAGTTTGACATTCACTTATTAAAATATCTACAACAACCTAAACAAATTAGCTAAATTGTAGCTAATGGGACAAAAGACAGGCATAAATAGAGAGAGAGAGAGAAAGCTATAAACAACAGGATAGAGACAAAAGGACAGAGGGCCTAGTAGCACCAATCTCTGTTATCTATCTCTCAAAAGGTGCAGAACTTTCCAGAGCCCCTGACAACAGTACTGTACTGTACTGTAAAGCATTCCCAAAGGAAGCAGACATTGTTTATTCCAACCTTAACCCTTTTATGTGCATAACAGCAGCAGAATAGAAGCAGATAAGTTTGTTTTTTGTTGATTCAGTGTAGCCTCTAAGCCAGTGTTTCTCAACCTCAGCAACCTAGCCAGCATTGGAATTCTGGGAGCTGAAGTCCATGCATCTTAAAAGTTGAAAACACCGCTTTCATCCATTTTGTAATTTTAGATTGCACTTAATGAAAACTGGAATGTAAACTTTACAGTTTTAAAATTTTGAATCTTGAATAAATAAAAACATTCTTACAAGTGAAGGTGAATATATGTGTCCCAGGAAAATGTTACAGATCCAATCTGGGTTGGTCACTGAGACCAGAGGTGTAGTTTTCTGAGCTTTTGGACTCGTGCCGGAGCCCATCCTCAGAAGCCCATCTCTAGCAGAATGTGACCGACCCAGATTGGATCCCCAAAACATTCTTTTCTAGCGTCTTTGATGTAAATTTAGGAATGAATGTAGTATTCTTTTTTTCATTCATGCTATGAAGGATTTGTGATATACTTTGTGATTTGATTTCCATGGATTCTCCCTTTTGGAAGCAGAGAAACGTCCACATATGTCTATTACAACCAGCTGCTTCCGGCTGAAAGGAGAAGACTATCGAGGCAAGGTGAATGTCACTACATCGGGCGTCCCCTGCCAACGCTGGGACTCACAGACACCACATCGACACAATTTCCACCCTGAGAAATATCCATGCAAGTATGCATTTGTGATGCTATTCTGCCAGAAATATAGTTAAAGTAGAAATGGGAGTGGAAGCATTTCCTCTGAAAAGGTTTCCTGCTGCTAGGCATAAAATGTTCCTCCGCTTGAGCTGCATCCCACTACATGAGATTATCCATTTTGGTTTGGGATTAAAGTAGAGTTTCTTCTTTTTTGGTCTACCCTACAGCCCAGTAATGGGCTAGTGATCACCCATTCAACTGGGTGGACCTTTGCTTTATTGTTTTGAAGATCAGTGTGAGGCATTGCAAGAAATGCACCCATAGAACACAGAACTCCGAGGCAGGTAGATTCCTCAAGCAACAGTTTTATTGGATACATCATATTGGCACAACTGGTGAAAATTGACTCTGAAAGTTCCTGCGGTTTTCACCTAATTAAAAAGAGAAAAATTTCCCTATCTCATCAGTCACATGGTCCAATAGAAGTGCTGGCCAGTTGCTTGGTTACATCATTCCTCCTCTCCCAGCCACCTTGGTTCCCGCAGGAAAACCTTTTATTTTGACTGCAAAACTCCAGTTAACTCAATCAGTCAAGTGATGACACTTGGGCATAGTATGAATTTATTATTTCACTAGAGACAGGAAGGCTGTTTCCTTTCCATCAGAATAGTTTTACACATATCAGCCCAAGAAAAAGGGACATTATTTTTTTTCTTGTTTGCACAGCATGATAAACAGTGAAACTTTAGAAAATGACTTAGAACTGATTTTCTTTAAACACCGTGCATCCTATGCTTTAGGGAGTGTATATTCAAAGAAAGGAAATTCTTATTACTGTTCAAAAGGAAAAAAAGAAAAGAAGGCAAATACTACTTTTGCTGCTTTACTATCCCCTCCTTTTGAGTTTTCTCCAACAAAATGTTCTATGAAAATTGCTTTAAATTGGCTTCATTTAGGAATTCCACTTGAATACAGTATCTGTGCCTGTTAGTGTCTTCTATACATTTCACTCCCTGTATCTTTTAATGCAGAAGTCCACAGGATTGAGGATGGATTGCTGTGCCCATCTCCATCACTCTCTCTTTCTTTCCTCAGAGTGAGGCCTTTGTGCTGTGGCATCATGATCTCTGGCGGGCCAGGGATGGGGGTTGCTCCTCCATCCTGGTCCTTCTTGACCTCTCAGCGGCGTTCGATACCATCGACCATGGTATCCTGCTGCAGCGGCTCAGGGGGATAGGGTTAGGAGGCACCGTTTTACGGTGGTTCTCCTCCTATCTCTCGGGCCGTCTGCAGTTTGTTTGGGCAGGGGGTCAGGGATCCTCCCGGAGGCCTCTCACTTGTGGGGTGCCTCAGGGTTCAGTTCTCTCTCCTCTGCTCTTTAATATCTATATGAAACCGCTGGGTGAGATCATCCGTGGTTTTGGGGTGAGGTATCATCAATATGCTGATGATACCCAGCTTTACATCTCCACCCCTGACCACCCTAGGGATGCCCTTTCCGTGATGTCCCACTGCCTGGAAGCGGTGCGGGTTTGGATGGGGAGGAACAGGCTTAGACACAACCCGTCCAAGACTGAGTGGCTGTGGATGCCGGCATCCCGGGATCTGGAGGTTCCATCCTTAATGATCGGAGGTGAAACCATTGCTCCCTCTGATAGGGTCCGCAACTTGGGTGTCCTCCTGGATTCTCGGCTGTCTTTAGATGACCATCTGATGGCCGTAACCAGGGGGGCCTTCGCACAGGTCCGTCTTGTGCGCCAGTTGCGCCCGTTCCTAGACCGGGATGCCCTCGCCACGGTCACTCACACCCTTGTTACCTCTAGGTTGGACTACTGTAACACCCTCTACATGGGGCTGCCCTTGGGATGTGTCCGGAGGCTTCAGCTAGTCCAAAATGCAGCCGCGCGGGTAGTTACGGGGGCGTCTAGATACTCCCGTGTAACACCTCTCCTGCGTGAGCTGCACTGGCTACCGGTGGCACTCCGGATACGTTTCAAGGTGCTGGTGCTCACCTATAAAGCCCTTCATGGCTTAGGCCCGGGCCCAGGGTACTTGCAGGACCATCTCCAGCCGTTCTCCCATCGTCCTGTGCGCTCTCACAGAGTCGGCCTCCTCAGGGTGCCGTCGGCCAAACAATGTCGGCTGACGACCCCCAGGGGGAGGGCGTTCTCTGTGGGAGCCCCGACCCTCTGGAATGGATTGCCCACTGAGCTCAGGACAGTCCCCGACCTTCTTTCCTTCCGTCGTGAGCTGAAGACGTGGTTCTTCCGCCAATTAAACTGATCCGTTTGGGGGTACACTGCTATAATTTTAAATCGTTTTTTAATTGGGTTACCGATTTTAATTTGGTATTGTATTGTGATTTGTATTGAAGTTGTCATTTTGTAAGCCGCCTTGAGTCCCTAGGGAGAAAGGCGGCATATAAATTGCAATAAATAAATAAATAAATAAATAAATAAATAAATAAATAAACAAACCATAGACTGTGGCCAGATTGCCTGTAGTGCCTCACTCTAAGCCTTTTCTTATGAGTGAGTGAAACGTTATTCACAAATTTTATCTTGGCCCCAAACAATGCCAGTTGTATCATTTGTGACCCCCATTGCTTGTCCCAAACCTGTCTCTTCTGTATCCAATTCACTTTTGGATGGTGGTATCCTAATTTTTGAGTATGCTGCTCCCCATCAGCAAGCTGAATGATTTCTCCTCTGGCTTTGCTGATGCCCCCTAAGCAAAGGAACTAATATGGAAGCTGTCTTCTTTTCTTTGGAAACTTGGAAAGTGTCTGGCAGGTTTCTCCAGAGACACACTTGCCCCAAGGCCTCATTTTCAAGTCTTAAAACAAGGCATGAGGATAGGCAGGATAGCTTGACCATAAAGATTGTCCAGCTTTGAAGAAACCCTGATTCCAGATGTCACTGGTTTTCTCTCTGAGGATGGAGGCACTCTAGGCCAGGCCTCTGGTGACAATAGCAAAGCATTTTACCTAGAAAATAGAAAAGCATTTTACCATTTTACAGTGTCTTGGGTTCCCCAGTTACAAATCATTTAGAGATTTCAAAGTTAAGACAATCTATTGAAGGAGCTCACAAACTGACTGAAAGCCTATGTAGTAAACCAGGGGTGGGCAATTGTGGCTCTTTTACAACCTGTGGTAACCTTGAGGGGGAAACATCACAGTGAGAATGGTACATCCTCAGTGATGTACCAAGCTGTCTCAGGAATTCTGGGAGTTGAAGTCCACTGGTTGTAAAAGAGCCACAATTGCCCATCCCTGTAGTAAACTAACTTGGATGATTATAGAACTTCACTAACCACAGGTCTGTGTAAGTCTAAAAACAAATCTTATGACTACAGTCTATGTTATAGCTATGGACCAATTAACCCTGAAGTATCTTCCAGAGCGCTCAGTCTTGGAAACTGCAACAGAGTTTATGTTGGAGGCCAGCCAGAGGCATTTGGATCCATCTTCAGGAGGGTACTGAGGTTCTGCCTTGCTTCTACTTTCTAGAGACCTAAGTGAGAATTACTGTCGGAATCCTGATGGCTCAGAGGCTCCCTGGTGCTTCACTACCATGACCAACTTGCCTAGAGCTTTCTGTTTCCAGATCAAGCGCTGTGCTGAGGATGTGGAGGCAGAAGGTAAGAATGGTGGCCCCGAGTTGGGATCTAGAAGGAGGTTTTTCACAGTGACTCTTCTCACAGGAGTCTGGGCTGTATTATTCCTAATGTTTGAAGTACCACTGTTTATTATCATGGTGCGAGAAAAGAAGCAGCAGAGTTCTATCTGCATATCATTTGAGTGACTATAAGGATTCTATATGTTACCGGGATTCTATAAGTCAGAGATAATGAGATTAAAAGGGAATCTATAACAAAATACTGAGTGCTTCTATTTTTCCATCCAGCTCTTGATTGTCTGTTCCCTCTTTCAGCCCATCTTTAATCCAACTTTCTGTAGTCACTGAGGATGTTCCATTCTCACTGTGATGTTTCCCCCTCAAGGTTACCTCTTCTAGCAAGTCTTGGTTTCTCAGAGATTCTTATTAGTTATTGAATAGAGATTGGTAATCTGTTGCTCTCTAGATCTTCCAGGAGAGCACAATTCCTTGGTAGTTGGAAAGCGTAATGTTTGACACTCAAATGCTTGTATATAATGTGTGTACCAAGATAGGCAAATGAACTCAGGTGAGTCTTTGATTTCCACAGGCTGTTACTATGGAAATGGGGAGGATTACCAAGGCACAGTTAGTAAAACCCGGAAAGGAATTACCTGCCAGAAATGGAAGGAACATACTCCTCACACACTCCAGTAAGTGTATGAATGATGAGAAATTTATCAGTATGCTGTTTCCACTTCCCTCTTTAAGCCTTGGTCATGACAGGGAGAAAGAATTAACCCCATTAGCACCCAGACTTCATGAAAACTGCTCAGATTGCAGCTATTTGGCCTGATTCTGAGAGAAAGTATCTCACAGGTGAGCCTGTGCTCACCTAAACCATTCATTATTTTTTGAGGGCAAGATTGACAGGATCTTAAATGTATCATTAGGAACCATGCCAAGTTTTTGAAAAATAAATATTAATAATAATATGGAATATACTTCTATGAATGCTGAAAGTATAAAAAATGGACCTAACAAAAATAGTATTTTCAGTGGCAGGGGAAAAAATATCTCAATGGAAGACAAGGAGAAAAATGGTGGCTGGTCACTTGCTGTAGGGCCCTTTCTTAAGTTCTGGAATGATGTCAAATTGGTGAGCTCATCAAGCTTAGTGAAAAAAGGAGTTCTAGAATAGCATTTCCCTATTGAATGGCTGCTTTGGGAGATAGAAACCACCTTCTCTTTGGGTTGAAGGAGGTGGGCAAGGCCATAAAAATAGAAATGCCCCATGTTCATAGTCCATTGCAGCTCTTCCCCACAAAGGTGATGGCTATCCATCCAAGAAAGAATATCTGTTGAATGACGTGAATGGATGATTAAGAAAGAGAGAAGTGAGAACAGAAAGGGTGTTTGGATCATTTAAAGACCAAATATCGTTCATTGTTATCATTTTATGTCCTTGTATCAGAATTCTGCCAAACTCCTTCTTAGGTTCTCTTACACTCAAAGTTCCCTGTAATTTTTGCATTTATTCTTGTTACCTTTGCCTTTGATTATCATTAGGGGAACAGTAACAGCCCATTTCCAATTGTCAAACAGATACAACTTTCACACATTCAACCAATTGTACATCCACTCTGCAAGCAAAGTAGATCTATATTTTAAGATGTCTCCATCACCCTGTCTCCACCTGCAGCCGTATCATTTTTCAACATTCTCACAGCATTGTAATTCTTACTCAAAGCTCTAAAGTACTTCCTCCAATCAATTATCAAAGATCAAGGTAGCTGACAGAGGCTATACAGTGAAAAAGTGCAATTTATATGTAAATAGAGAAGAGCTACATCAGGTAGATGTAGCACCTTTTTTGAGGGGAAATGTGGTGTTTGTCAGAAGTGTGCAAATAGATGTGAGTGAATATATCTCTTGGTGAAGGAAAACTGCATTTCTTTCAGGAGTCAAAGATGAATTTTAGGGAAAAAATAGTATCTGTTGATGGAAATGCTTTCAAGTGTCTGAATCATCCATAAGAACACATTGACAACTATATGTAACTTTTATGGAAGAAAACCCCCCTAGTAATCCCCCAAATACGAAACAGAAAAAATGACACAATACTGAATAATCTTTTTGAATTTTCTTAGGCACTTCTATCCCTTACTACCTAATGTGCGTCTTGAACAGAACTATTGTCGTAACCCTGACAATGACAGTCATGGGCCCTGGTGCTACACTATGGATCCTAATACTCAATTTGATTACTGTGCCATTAGACCATGTGGTAAGTTTGATTCATGATGAAGTAATGGACACTGCCTTAGTGTCTATTCTTGGGAGTCAGCTATAAGTGTCATCTTCTTGCCTAGATTTTCTTCAAGAGGCCAAGATTTTTCATGCCCATGTTGACCTCTTTGTGGCCAGATGAAGTGAAGGATTTGGCTTACCTGTCCTGTTTTGATGCAGTAGTTGTTTCTTGGTTTGCAACATAAATCGTTTGAGCATTTGAAAGAATAGTAATAGGTGGCGCATGCATTCACCAATATACCGTAAATTAAACAGTCTAGCACAACCACAACTCCCATTTCCAAGAGGGGAAGATGGGCAGCATATACATTTAATAAACACATGAATAAAATATACTACTATATGATTTTTTGTTTATCATTGAGGTATTTATATTTATAATACACTGCTCAAAAAAATAAAGGGAACATAAGCAGAAGACATCCAAGATCTGAATGAATGAACTAGCCTTATTAAATACTTTGTTCATTACATACAGTAGTTTGTGTTCCCTTTAGTTGTTTGAGCAGTGTATAAACTACTGTATGTAAAGAACAAAGTATTTAATAAGGCTATTTCATTCATTCAGATCTTGGATGTCTTCTGCTTGTGTTCCCTTTATTTTTTTGAGCAGTATATAATTGAGCATCTCTGGTTTTCCAAATGTTGTTAGAGTCCAGTCTTATTAACTTCAGACAGCAGGGCCAGTGGGAAAAGAGGAATGTTAATTTAACAATCCCTGGAATACATGTCGCTTCAAATACTTGCAAAGAAGTAATTTTCCTTTGTTTTTTCAAAAAAAAATATAAATGGAAGATTTAATCTCTTACTTTTTTGGCTTCAGAAACAATCATGAATATGTAATGGCATATGATTCTGAATGCCAAGTATTTTGCTAAAACTAATGCCTGAAATCTGGTTTTGCTTTGTTTCTACAGCTGATGACAAGAAGTTGTCCCATTTGCTGAATCCAGGTGAGCTTTCTGCCAGGCATTCTATCTGTGGTAATTTTGTGAGAAGAATAGTTTTGATGAGAAAGGGAAACAGGTGCAACAAGTTTTCCTTCTGCCTTTGGCTTCAGGTGACTATCTGAATAGTTAGAAATGAAGTGTGTTGCTTTAAAAAAAAACACATTTAAGGACCATATGTCCTAACTTGACTCCCTGGTTGCAGAGAACGTGGTTTTTGACCAATGTGGCAAGAGGAATGAGCGAATAGAGGTACGGGCTCGGATTGTAGGAGGCGGACCTGGAAACTCACCTTGGACAGTCAGCATCCGCAATCGGTGAGCAGAATCTGACAGGTGGTGGGAGATCAGGTGGTACAAAAAATATTGGCTGCAGATACCTTACACAGCAAAGCAGAGAATGAATCTTGATGGGAGAGCTTAGTAGTTCTTTTAAAAGAGGAGATTGTAACCCCGTGAGCAACTTTTTTTTTTTAAAAAAATTTGATTTATATGCCGCCCTTCTCCAGAGACTCAGGGCGGCTTACAATGCGTTAAGCAATAGCCTTCATACTTTTGTATATTTATACAAAGTCAGCTTATTGCCCCCACAACTGGGTCCTCAATTTACCTACCTTAGAAAGGATGGAAGGCTGAGTCAACCTTGAGCCTGGTGAGATTCGAATTTACAGTAATTTCAGACAGCTGGTGTTAATCATAATGCTATCAGTCTGCTGAGCCACCAGGCCCTTTCAACTATCAGTGTTATTACTCATTGTCTTCTGGATTGGCAGCTCATAAAAAATTGCAAAAAAGGGAAACTTCTCTGTGCTTCCCTGCAAATTAACCAAATTAGGGATGTCAAACTCAATTTCATTGGGGGCCACATCATTCTTGTGTTTGACCTCGGGGGGGGGATGGGAGGGCGAGATGGGGGGGGCATAGCCAGAGTTGTTGTAGCCAACTTGACATCACTCATGTTGGGGGTGCCTGTGGAGGCCTGAGCGCTCTGCTAGCGAAAACGGACTCCTGAGCTCTGTTTTCGGTTGCGATGTGTAAACGGAGCTAGCATAAACAGAGCTTGGGAAGGCCGCCTGCAGCCCTTGCGAGCTCTGTTTTTGGCTGTGACAGGATCCTGCAACCCTCTGCCAGTGAAAATGGAGCTTGGGCGGGCTGCACGTGGCCCTTCCAAGCTCCGTTTTCACTGGCAGAGGCACCGCGGGCCAGTCCTTCACCGTTTCCAAGGCGGCCCCTGGGCCTTGAGTTTGACAACCCTGAACTAGATGTTCCTATGAGGCTGTTTTGTGCACTTGGACCAGAGGTGGGTTTCAGCAAGTTCTGACCAGTTCTGGAGAATCAGTAGCGGAAATTTTGAGTAGTTCGGAGAACCAGTAGTAAAAATTCTGACTGGCCCTGCCCACATCTATTCTCTGCCTCCCAAGTCCCAGCTGATCAGGAAGAAATGGGGATTTTGCAGTAACGTTCCCCTGGATTGGGGTGGGAATGGAAATTTTACAGTATCCTTCCCCTGCCAAGTCCACCAAGTCACGCCCACCAAGTCATGCCACACCCACAGAACCGGTAGTAAAAATTTTTGAAACCCACCACTGACTTGGACCTCTTTTTTTTTTTTTTTTTTTTTTTTTAAATACAATTTTTATTGGTTTATTTTTTTTGCAGAAAATAAAATATAGTCACGATTCAGTTTAACATCGGATTCGCAGTGTTTTAACATATATACATAAGTAAATGTCTGGTGTCATTTAAACTACACATTTCTAATTACTTTCTGCACCATTTATTCCTTCCTTAATTCTATCATTTATCCATTCGTACCATCTTCCCCACACAATATCATAGTCAGAGTTTTCGTCATCATTTATCTCGTGTGTTAATTTACTTATCTCTGCACACTCAAATATTTTATTAATTATAAGGTCGTCTGGTGGTAGGTCTTTCTTTTTCCAATATTGAGCGTATGCCAGTCTGGCAGCTGTAGCTATGTATATTAGGAGATGGACCTTTTCCTTTCCATGCCCTTTCTTTGCCATTCCCAGGAGAAATATTTCTGGATTCAAGTCAATTTCTTCTTTGAGTATATCTTTCGACCATCTCCAAATTTTGCTCCAATACCTTTTTGCTTCGGGGCATGTCCACCACATGTGAAAGAAGGTGCCGTGACGACTTGGACCTCTTTTTACCCAAGACCAGAAAGAGTCACATAGTGCACAGCTGTGGAATGCCCCGTTGCAAAGTTGCATGTTGCCGACAACCTGGACCTACACCCCCAACATGCCCCTGTGACATGTGCCACTTTTTTGCTTTCCAGAGAAGGAGTCCATTTCTGTGGAGGATCACTGGTAAAAGAGGAGTGGGTAATCAGCACCCGGCTGTGTTTCTCCTCCTGGTAAGCAGAGTAAACTGGTAAAACTTATATTAGAAGTCCCCCCCCCCCCCTTTTCTTGCACATTTTTCTTTGATTTCTTTCTTTCTTATTTTCCATATCTTTTTGCTAGTTATTATCTTCTGGTTTAAAAGTTTTGTTAAAAATTATACATACAGTGGCATTAAATAAGTTGTCAATTACAAATCATTTTTGTTTTTGTTTTATATTCAGCACTTTCACAGGCCACATAGCCACAGGATTACTGACACTACTGTCTGTCGTTCAAATCTAGATTATTTTCATAGGCCAGAAAGGATCTCTAAATTGCATGTTGAAGTTATTAATAGCTTTACCACTGGTATATTGGATGATTTTGTCCTTTTTATAGTCTACTGAAAACATTTTTTTAAATTTAAAAAAGTTGTTTTGATTTGTACACATTATCTTTTGCCTACATTTGGTAGCACTCTAGGAGGATGTAGGCCGAAAAGTGGGATATAAATAAAATACAGTAATAGACAATGTTATATAAATCCATAGGCCTATGTGTTAAACAGCTGTCATTCACAAAAGCCAGAACATAACTAGCTTTGAGTCATTGGACTGTTTTGTATGTTTAACTAAGCAAATAGTTTGCTTGTTGTTTTGTTGAGCAATTTCTTCCAGCACAGAGAGAAATGGATAGACAAGTAGACTCAGTTCTCAGGAATGGCAATATTGTTTGGGGTTACTGAGGGTTGAAGGCTCCACTTCTAGAAGACCACAGGGTAGAGGCTGCCCCAAGAAGTAAGCGCCCCAAGTGAAGTGGCTAACCAACCATCCCTCTGTAGTCTGAATTCAAAGTAACCAAATAACAGGACAAAGTTTGCTAACAGCAAGAGAACAGTCTGAGAACATATCTATAAATAAATCAATCATCTAAAACAAGCTATGGGTACGTTCTGTGATTTTTTCTAGCTGTGGATGACATAAATCCTGCATTTAGGAGATATACTTAGTATACTTAAAATCAAAACACACTGGGGGAAGGACTCATTGAATCAGGCTAAGCAAGCCAGTTATGTGTAATTAAAAAAATGCATATTTTTGGACAATGTATGTCCGTGGTATCTCTTCCTTGTCTTTTCTAAAGAGCCTGTGGTATTCCTGTGCTCATTATCCTCTGATGTCATGACTGAATATGGATTGGAATTCGAGTCTCACCAATCCAAGCCCAAGATTACTCAGATTCTGTTATAGGAGTGATAGCACCAATTAATAGAGCAATGTATGCCTGCTTCAAAAATGATTATGAAAACAAGTGCAGCGCTTTTGTCCTGTTTGTGGAAGAGAGTATGTTATTTCCCAGGTTCTTACTTCTGAAAAGAGATGGCGCTGCTTTAAAAATCACTTTGATTAGTCATCTCCTAAAAACAGCAGCCTCTTTTCTCAGGCTTATGCAGAAATCTGAAATAATGGTATCTGCTTTGCTCTGTTTGCAGAGAGGTCATATCTGGCATTTTGGTGATATCTGAAGGATGCAGAGACTTAGTGGTCAACATTTAGGTAGGGGCAGCCAATAAAACAGGGGCAGCAGCTATTTGACCATGGCTGAACTCAGAAAATGCCAAGCAGTTTAGACTTTGTTAATATTTTGATGGGAAACTATCAGGAAACTATCAATTCCAGAGTGATGGACTAGATTGGAAAGCCAAAAAATACTTGGAAGAAGACAGTGACAAATCACTTCTGTATTTTTGCTACATAAATGTGACTGCAGTCAGCAGAACTCAAAGGAGTTTTACCTTTATAGCGGCAGAAAAGTGTATGAGAGACAGAAATGATTAATACCCTATTAACTTTTCCTGCTTGGGAAGCTGCTGTTGATGGAAAGGCTTCAGTCATCTTGTAACAATTATTAATTCCTCTTCTTGGCAGTGATGCTGACTTAACTGGTTACTACGTCTTGCTTGGAACACTCTTTAAGAATCCTGGTCCTAATGACCCAAACAAACAGGCCATTCCTATAATTAAGATTGTCTGTGGTCCCTCTGAGTCACTTGTGGTGATGCTGAAATTGGAGAGGTAAGTGACCTTTCAGATATTCTATATCCCATATAGTATGAAAGCAACTTAGTTTACATGCCAATAGGTGGAAGTCAAGGCTTCCTCAATAGAGATTCCTAAGAGCCTTCTGCACTGTTGTATTTTGGGATCTGCAAGATACATATTTCGTTGTAGAGAAATCTCACTGAGGTGGAGAATCAGAATGGACTATGAAACAAGGCAAAGGAAAGGAGCCTTTCACATAGTTAGCATTCAGTAATGGATGTACTAGACTTGGACAACAGAGGCCCCCAATCTGTCAGTGTGTTCCACCCTCCATCCTGAGCTGTATGGCTTGTGGGGAAGGAGCTGGTGAAGACAGTGGTATGCTGCAAAAAAGCTCACAAACAGAAACAATTAAGAGAAGTGATAGCAATAACAATAGCACTTAGACTTATATACCACTTCACAGTGCTTTACAGCCCTCTCTAAGTGGTTTACAGAGTTAGCATATTGCCCCCAATAATCTGGGTCCTCATTTTACCCACCTTGGAAGGATGAGTCAACCTCGAGCTGGTGAGATTCGAACTGCCGGCAGCTGGCAGTCAGCAGAAGTAGCCTGCAGTACTGCATTCTAACCACTGTGCTGCCACAGCTCTGTAGGATAGGAATGTCTAGTAGGTAGCTTGGGTTATCCAGTCCCAAGACTAAATTTGGCAGAAATCTTACTATTTGAAGATGTTTTTTACTGACAGGCAGCTTCCTTCCTTGGACTTTGCCAGTAATGTTTTAAATTTCCTTTCCCTAGTCAGTTCCAAAAAAATTAAATTAGAATTACTAGATTCAGTGATTCTCAATCAGGTAAACGGATCTCTTCACATCTCCTCTAGAAAAAACCTAGCTGGGGTTTTTACCATCAAAGACATCCCAGAAACAGGGAATTAAGTTGAAATGCTATTTTTTCTTGTCTCCGCTCTTAATTGTTAGATATATTCCTGCTTCAGAAACTGAAACCTGAATCCTACCCAAGGCTGATCTCAAATCTTAAAAATCTTTATGAACAAATACATAATTGCATCTTTAGAAAATACATTCCAGTGTTGTGCTATGGGTGGCATAGCAAAACAGAGCAAAAACATGAAGCTGGGCAAGAAAATCACATCCTTATTGGCAATGATGCTGACTTAACATTCATCAGTAGGCATTTATCCACATTATGTTACAGGGCTCCCAGCCCTTCTTTGAACTGATGGAAAGCTATATTGGTCTAACATTTGTTTTCCCATTGCCCATCTCTATCTGGACTTGTTGCCTTTGTTTTGAGTTCTGCCATCTGACTTCCCCTCAAGTTACAAAGCCTAATACTATTTACCTACTTCCTTTGGATGGTACTAAAATAAGGGCAGGTAGTTATAATAATAAGGGCTAGGCTGACTTAAATGTGCCTTACTCTTAAGATGAGGATGTGATGAAAGCAACACGATGAGGGTGCAGTGGAGAAAGAGGTGGCCAGGGCAGGTTTAGGCAGTGGTTACGTGCAAATGGAAATTGTCCTGGGATGAGAAGACAGGATGTTATATAGCTTTCAGGCAAAAGATGTTACAATGCTAAAAATATTTCCCTGTGTGGTGTATTTTTCTTCCTCTGCTGAAAGTTGCTTTGGTGACTGAAGCTGCTAAAGAAACTGATACAAAGGAGTAGTCAGTTAGTAGCTTTTACAAGAAAACAAGCTTCCATGAATTTGGTTTACAAGAAGGAATTGAATGGGATAAAAACTTAAAAGGCTTGCTCAAGATAGATTCACAGTCCCCAAGCTTGTGATGACTCCTTGAAAACAACTCCCTCCTACTTATGTTTTTGCTGAAG
The DNA here is from genome assembly GCA_022577455.1 of Arizona elegans. Classification (NCBI taxonomy): domain Eukaryota; kingdom Metazoa; phylum Chordata; class Lepidosauria; order Squamata; family Colubridae; genus Arizona; species Arizona elegans. The sequence continues at coordinate 100,699,183 of JAKOOJ010000003.1, read as the reverse complement.
GCCTCATGCAGCAGCTATCACCGTTCAGGGCGGAAAGATCAGTCATGGGTGTGATGCAGCAGACATCCAGCCAACCTTAGCTGTGCTTGGAATGTGATCAGCACTTTGAAGTGGCTTCTGGGTACAGAACAAAGATGTGAATTAGTTGCTTTATACCTGCTCTTTCTCACCACAGGCCTGCGCTTCTGAATCAACGTGTGGCATTGATCTGCCTTCCACCCGAGCGTTACATTGTGCCCGAGAACACCCAGTGTGAGATTGCAGGATGGGGTAGCACTGGAGGTACATATAGTCTGGAAAAAGGATTGTTTCAGGAGATCTCAAAGCCAATTGGTCCAATCTCTTATTCAAAATTCTATCTTGTTGGGACAAGGAAGTAAAAATGTGGGATTTTTTTCCTTGGATGTAAAGTGTGTGACAATTTAACCATTATTTCTTAGGAACTGGCTAGGTAATATTCCCCTCACATTTTTATTCCTTGTCCAGTGGGAGAGAAAGCCTGGAACATGACTGGCAGGAATTGAAGTTTGCATGTGTAAGCAAAGTCACAGCCCTGGCAGGATTGTATTCCACACTGTCTAGATCAGTGATGGTTAACCTTTTCCGGACCGAGTGCCCAAAGTGCAGGCCCGAACTCCCAAAATGCAATAATACAGCCATATGCGCCCCACCTCTGCACATGTGCGCACACGCCCCCCGCATGCGCCGCACCCCTATGCATGCACGGCAGAGACCCAACGACTAGCCGGCCGGCGGGAGGTGCATGCGCATGAACGGCAGAGATGAATTGGAGTGACAGCTCGGATGCCCACAGAGAGGGCGCTGCTTGCCACCTGTGGCACACATACCATAGGTTCACTATCATGGGTCTAGATAGTCAGCTTATCCAGACAGAGTACAAATTGAAAAACTGAGCTTCTATCAATTCCTTTTTAGGAATTGCTTATTTAGATTAGTAGAGTTCTGAGTACAAAATTTACTCCACTGACCCAATTCTAAGCAGAAATGTGACCAATGAGTTTAGGATAGTAGCTGATACCTCTTAATTGGAATAGTGTTTGATCAGTTATGAAATCTGTCTACTTCTTTAAACCAAAAGGCATCTTCATATACAATATGAATGAATAATGTTAATTCGATTTTTTTTAAATAAGGAAGCACAAAAGCCCTAAATTCTCTACTGCTGTTATGCAAATTTCAGAGGGATATGAAGTTATTAGAAAAGTGAAGACGTAAATAGGAATATCTTCCATATTGAGAATCTCTCAGAAAAGTAACCAGGACCAAAATTTCCAATATTTTATTAACCAGATACCTTCCAACATCTTCCCTACATGGAAGATTTTCTAAACTATTGTATAATTCACGCATTTCAATGAAACTTTATTTAGAACACATTCCTGAACTCATATTATTAAGGTGATGAAAAAAACCCTGTTTGAATATTATCAATTTGCCCTATTTGAAATTTGAGTGGTTCATGGTACTACATAGTTTGTGCCATGTGCCATAAGTGATAACTACTTATAGGCATTGTTTTTTTAACACTTTCATTTAAATAATACAGATTTTGAAAGGGACATTGACTATTAACTATTTTGATATTTAGCATTTTGAAAGGCTATCATATAGTTGGGATGGTTTGCATGATGTGGGTAATAACACTGCCTTGATTATCTATTCATGTTTATATGCACCTACTGAATAATATGGTTCTCTGGGCAATCTGTTACGTAAGATGAGAAATACACAATATTTTAATAATCTGCAGCACAAATATTTTTAATACAGCAAGTAGATATAGGAATAAAAATATATATACTCTAGCATATACATATTGATTCTGTTATAAAAGCTCAAACTTTTTACAGGTGTGAGAGCACATAAAATACTAAACTGCAAATAAATTGGCCGAAAGTAATATGAGTTGGCTGAGGTGAATTGTCCCATTCCAACCATAAAGAAGGTCTCGCCCTCAGAAAGGTGTATAACACGTTATCTAATGCTCCGGTTCTTCTTTGTATACAGGAACTGGGAATGAAAATGTCCTCAATGTGGCTAGGCTGCCAGTCATGAACAATCAAAATTGCAGTGTGGCACTTAAAGGCCGTCTGAAGGAGAATGAGCTATGTACATCACCACTGAAGGTTGGCGTGGGAGCCTGTGAGGTGAGCAGGGCAGGGAGGTGGATTTGTATTGAACTGAATTGCTTGGCTTGCATTGAGATCAAGGTTGATGACAGGAAACTCCTTCAAGTGACTGGTTGAGAGAAGTAAATATACAAATGAGAGGCCAACATCTGGAAAGTTGAATAGTAAAGAAAAGGGACAAGCCTTACAGAAAGGCCAGAAACACAGTACCTCCAGTAACCCCAGCCTAAGATGCTCATAATTTGAATACTTTAAAATAAAATACTTTTCATTTTGAAAAATGGCTAATCTTCTAAATCACCTAACCTCACAGTCTTATAATATTCTTGTAAACATCTCAGACTAGGCAATGGATGCTTGGGGCCTTATGACATCCCCTAAAAAGTTGCCTGCCAACCTCTTGGGTTTTTTGTTTTTGTTTTAAAATTTGAGCAGTGGGAAATAGTTCCCCAAGATATGAACTGAAAAGTGAAGCTGCAGATAAATGATTTCATGGCAAATAGGTCAGGGAAGCCATTTGAACAAATGTCCGAGGTAAAAAAATTAACCCATGTACTTTGTCAAGTGTTGCTGTGCTCCTTAAGCTAGAGCTTGCTTTTGACTTGGTCTTTTTTCTGCAGGGTGACTTTGGAGGTCCTTTGGCCTGCCTGACTCAAGAGTGCTGGGTGCTACAAGGTGTGATCACCCCATTGAGGATATGTGCTCGCAAAGATGTGCCTGCCACCTTCATCCGAATCTCTATGTATGTTGACTGGATCAACAAAGTGATGAGGATGAGCTGAGCTGTTGTATATTTATCATAAATTTCTGCCCGTCTTTCCATTCTCAGAATTAGGGTGGAGCAGTCATTCTCATGTCATGTGAAAAGCATTGCCAAAAAGGTTCCTGATTTTACAGAAAAAATACTTTCCAAAAGCTGACATCAGTGACAAGTTTTTTGCTCCATTTTGTGGAGTTTATCTAAGTGGCTAAGAGGATCTGCAGCAATTAATTGCTTATTATGCTGCATCTTTTGCTAGACGCTTAGCTGAAGAAATATTGATGATAGTGAGCATCATGGCTTCAAACATTATCAAATTTTATAAGAACAATGAACTAATAATATACCAAAGTCACTGAACATATGACTAAGCTAATATGCTTTAACTAAGCATACGCTAATGTGCTGCATTATTAAATCACCCATATCCTTTTGATAGGACTGGTTGGTTGTTATCCATGAGTATCAGCTCTTTCAGTAAATATATTCATGGGCAGAAGTTTCAATATGTAAGGCTTTAACCATAGCCTCCTCATTGGAGCAGTTCTTGGCTTTATATTTAACATGGACATTGTCTGCAATTTATTTTTTTTCTGTCATCAGTATTAAAAGTTCAATTGAGGCTGAATATTCCCCAGGTTTAAAGAAATATTGCTGCTCTTAGAACACATGTACCATTTCCAAGTCCTGGGATAATTTCTGGTAAATAGGTTCTGGAGACCTTCGATGTGGTTTTCTGAAAATTATTTTTCTCTTTTTGTTATCACTTGTGATCTGGTGTTGTCCAGATGTCAAAAGATTACAAATCATAGCCACCTCCAGGATTCATGGGAGGTATTGTCCAAGGCAGCTGAATGTAATCAGCCTCTGAACCAGCATATGAAACATTGTACCGTATCTATTTTTGCAGTCCAGACATTTGGTTTTTTTAAATGTTAATGATTAATGTATTAGTGCATTATTAGTCTGTTAATCAATATGTGGTTCAAGTTTTTTTCACATCTGAAATGACATTTCTGTAGTCCAGGAAAACCTGACAGTTTTTTTTTTTTATCGTAACAGTATAATATTTCTATCTTATTCTCTGAAATACTATTTCTCCAGTAACATATGAATTATAGCCATCACAAATGGTTGTACTGCATTTTATCTCTTATGTAATCAGTTATATTGTTTGTATACCAAATTTTATATAGCCATTCTTACAATGGCCTAAATTTTGATGTAAAAATTAGTACTCCTGTCATTTTTACTGTAATAACATTCATATCATTAAATAAATCCTGGCTTTGGAAATAAGATGTAGGATGATTTGTAGCAGATCACTAAGGATTTTGGACGCAGTCTAGCACACCAAAATCTAAAAGGTTTTCCAGCCCTCCTCTTTAAAAAGACAGTATTTGGAGAAACCCAGCAGCAGGGTTTTGAGTGAAAGGTAAGGTGACCAGACGTCCCGCTTTTGGTGGGACAGTCCCGCTTTTGAGCAATTTGTCCCGCGTCCCGCGGCGTTTTAAAAAAGTCCTGATTTTTCATTCTGCCTCCTGGTTCCCGGCTGCCTCCTGAATCCCCGCTGATGGCTAGAAGGAAAAAACCTGTTTAAACTCTTGCCGCGGGGCTTCAAAGGGCCGCCCTACGTTAATTAGCTCGGCTTCCCCCTCTCAGCTGATTTGCACAGGGCTCTGCTCTTGCTAAATTACTCAGTTTTTTTTTCCTCTTTGTGCAAACCAAGCTCAAAACGAAACTGAAAGTAAAACAGGCTGTTGGCTTTGCGGTTTGCTTGCAACGTTGGAAAATTAGGCAGCAGATTTATTTTCCTTTTCCTCACCAAAAAAGGTAAGTGCAAACAATGGAAAATTATTTAGGGCAAAAGAGGAGAGTTCAAGATTTTAAAACACAAAAGAAAAAAAAGCTCTTTTTAACTAGGGAATTGTAATAATTGAGATATTATTAATTGTATACTGTGTTGAAAGCAGAAATGGTTAAGTTGTGGTTTGGAGGAATATATGGGGGAAATTATTTGGTTTATTATTATTGGTAAGTATAATTAATTGATTTGTAAGAAATTGGATTGCATGGAAATAATTGGAATATTCATGTTCATATTGATTAATATACAAAAAAGATAGTTATATAACTAATTGATTTATATTAAAATGTTGAATTTGTATTAAACAACTGTATTACATAATTACATAATTAACCAATGTGAGGATGGATATAAAAATAGATGACAATGGGAAGGGGTATAAAATAGAATAGAAGGGAAAAATTGAATTTGATTAAGATTAGAGATGAGGATGAAGGGTAAAATTGTTTTTTTAAAAAAATAGATGAGGAATAAATATGGCAAAAAGGAAATATAGAAATTGTAAATTTAATTGAAATGACTAAACACTGTTTAAATTTGTGAACCAGCCAAATATTCTGTTCAAAGAAAATACATTGTATGTATGTGTGTTTCTAATTATTGCTATTTATTCATATTTGTTCTCTTTTAAAGTTTAACAATTCATTCTTTATCTTAATATCTTTATATTTGTTTGGGGTTGGCTTTCTTCCCTTTCATCTTTTTTATTGTACAGCAATCTTTCTCCTCAAACCTACCACCTCTCTTTTCTTTCCTTCTTACTTTCTCTTCCCCCCCTCTTCTTCTCCTCCCTACTTCCTCTTCCTTTCTCCTTCTCCTCCTCTCTTCCTCCCTCTCTTAACCGTCACTCCTACTCTAATTTCCCTTCCCTTCCTTCATCCCTATTACTGTATCCTTTTATGCATATGGACTACTCAGAGGGCTGAAAAAGTTATTTTTGACTGGTCCTCGCACTTTTGACCAGTCCTCGAACTTACGACTGTCCTCACATTTTACATTTTTGCCCTATCTTGTCATCATGGTGAAGAGAAGCGGTTGTGAAATGAGTGACATGGTTGTTAAGAATGCTGCACAGGCATAAATGTGAGGATGGTCATAAGTGTGAGGACCAGTCAAAAGTGTGAGGACCTGTCAGAAATGACTTTTCAGCCCTCTGAGTAGTCCCTATACACACAGCCATGGCCACCCGGTCACATGACCAGCTAGCCACGCCCACCCAGTCACATGGCCTCCAAGCCACGCCCACACAATAAGCCATGGCCACAATGGTGTCCCTCTTACCACTGTTAAAATCTGTTCACCTTACCCTATACACATAGCCATGGCCACTCGGTCACATGACCAGCTAGCCACGCCCACCCAGTCACATGACCAGCTAGCCACGCCCACAAAATAAGCCATGCCCACAATGTCCCTCTTCACCAATGTTAAAATCTGGTCACCTTAGTGAAAGGATATCTGATCTTATTCGAATATTGGTTACCAATCGGTGAATATGTTGAGATGAACTCAGCATATCTTTAGTTTCGGTTTCCTTTCATGGCACTGTACTGAACTTTGTTTCTGATCATTATTCAACAAATTGAAATTCTCCCAAATAGATAATTACAGACAAAACCATGCTGTGGTTAAAAATGCATTTACTGTAGTCTTATTGTATTTCCTCCCAGTACCAGATATTAGGAACAAAAACAAGTCATAGCAATTAAATTGCCTCCTAACCAAATTAAGTATTTACCTCACAGTATTTCTCACAGTCATTGTATATAACACAGTACAGTATTTAGAATTGTGAATCAATCTATATTCAAAGGGCAGAGAGGTGATTTGGAACGTGTGGAGGACTGATGCCACATTTGCCACCATCACCATTAAATCATATCTGCCTGGATCTTGTGCAACTCCAGGAAAAGATGCAGTTTCAAGAATTTACTGACTGATAGATCATGAGCAGACTTGAGCATGTCAACTCATTTTTTTTTTTGCTTCAAAAAGCAAACAACAAAACCAAAACAACAATCCTACTCTCTATTGGCATCTCAGTTTCAAAGAAGGAAATTCTAGCCCTAGTTTGAGATACCAGATGAATACTCTTATATCCTATCAAAGGTCAGGAAAGTCTGTTTCCAAAGCAGGGGTAGGTTCTACTTACCTTTACTACTGGTTCGCAACGGGGTCGCATGCGCGTGCTCGCGCACGCGCTCTTCTGCGCAAACACAGAAGCTTCTGCGCATGCACAGAAGTGTTTTGATGATGTTGGGGCCGGTGGGCGGAGCTTCCCGCCAGTTTTACTACCAGTTCTATAGAATCAGTGCAAACTGGGGGCAACCCATCACTGTTCCAAAGGACTAAGAAGAAAGAACATTTTCCAATGTAAATTAAGCTGCTGCTCCTGGGTATATTCAAGATCCTTCCTACTTCTGGTGCTGTCTTTTCCTCTTACATTTACTGTAAATGCAGACGTTATTAGGTTGGAAGATAGTCTATAATTATATATACCATAGCTTATGTTCAAGATTATAGATTCCTCCTATCGCCGTCTTCTAGAATGGACCTTTCAGGAAAAAGAACCACTGTCAAACAGTGTTCCCCCACCAAAGAATAATATGGTTTATGGTGTCAAAAGCTACTGAAACCAAGGTTAGGAGGGTTTCATTATCTGATCCTGATCTTTCCAAAGGCAATCCACAAATGTAACCAATACTGTTTTTGTGCTATATCCTGACAGCCAAGTATCCATCTGATCCTTCCTCACCTCAAGGTTGCCCTTCCATTTACTCCCAAAATTGAGTCAGCATGGCAGAGTCATAGATCACACTTAGAGTTTGCTGTCTTCTTCAAAACTTTCCTCTATTTTCCTTAACCCCACCAAGACCCTGCTGATTCATCTCGTGTGCGTGAGACTGTGTTACAGCTTCATAACAGTCCATCACTGGTGAATGAGTTTATCATTAATATCTATGGTAAACATAAATATTTGTAATTTGCAGTATATCCACATTTATTGATAGAGGAAAATGGTGGGCATTTTCCATTAGAAGTTTCTAAAAGCAACAAATATTTAATCAGAGAATTGAGAAAGAATAAAAACTGTCTTTGATATTTGTTTGTTTGTTTATTAAATTTATCACTCATGGTTCAGGCGATTCTGAGTGGATATCATTAACCATTCCTTAATCATCAAAATATCATTAATGCCGAGACCTGCTCACATTTAAAACCAAAGGTATTCAGTTGCAAATGAGAAGCCTTATTGGAGATTTTCTTTGGATTATGTCAGCATACCCATCTATTCAAATAAACAAGTTGGCTTGATTGATTATATCATTTAGCAATCTAATAGCAGAGCTTTTTTTTGAAAGGCCAATTATCAGACATTAATTTTGCAAACAGAATTAGGATTTGAGTAGATATTTGTAACATTATTAGCAGAATTCCTCAAAAACATTCTGAAGGTATTATCGGCAGAGAAGAATCTTCAGATGCTCACAATCTGCTTGCACGTTGAGGTGGGGAAAAAGAAACTCCTGACACATTTTGAAAATCACTGTAGTGCAACTGGATATACAGTTAGCTTTTCAGCAACTTAGATGTCTTCATATTTAGTTGGCAATTGACTTTCAATCTACCTTTCTGGAAAGGTGATGTGTGATCCACTGGGCGTAGTTCATAAAGACATCTGCTTCAGCTACTACTCCACTTAAGGCATGATTCTCTTCTGGATACCACATCAGTCTGTAAAAAGGAACATTGGTAAAATATTTTGCAAAAGTTCTTTCCTATTTTTTTTTCCAATTTTTTATTGTTTAAAAAAGAAAAACAACAGTAAAATACAAACAAACATAAATACAATAAAACAATACGAAAAACAAACCAACATCAAAAAGAACATAAATTTGTTGCATCGGTGGATTATTTTCCTGTTCCACCTGTTTTCCTCTATAAATATCTATACATATCTATTTTACGTATTCATTTATTCACATAGTTATACACAAATCAATTGTAATCTACTTCTTGCTTAGCTATCTGTGGCTCCTGCTTAGACATTCAGGCTACATTATTTTCCTATATTTATCTTTCCCTCTAACCAGGAATACCATCTCTGCCAAACTAAATAGTATTCAGAATCATCTTTCTCTTGTAATTGCTTTGTAAGTCTGTCCATTTCTGCACATTCTGTTATTTTGGCAACTAGTTTGTCTTCTGTTGGCAGTTATTCAGATTTACAATTTTGAGCATACAATATGTGTGCCGCTATTACGATATGTATAGTGAGATATTTTATTTCCTTAGTAAATTGTGGAGTAATTATTCCAAGTAGAAAAAATTCCAGTCTCATTTTAACTTTCTGTTTTGTTATTTCTTCAATCATTTTCTTGATTTCTTGCCAGTAATGTTGCGCCTTCCTGCATGAGCACCAGAGATGATAGTATGATCCCTTCTGTGACTTGCATTTCCAACACATTGGTGACACATTTGGGAACATTTTAGCTAAACGTGCCAGTGGTAGATGCCATCTGTAGAACATCTTATAAAGGTTTTCTTTGTAAGGTATAGACATTGTCATCTTATAATTTTCTTTCCATAATTTATCCCACTTATCCAATTCAATAGTATATCCAATGTTTCTTGCTCAAGTTATCATATTTTCTTTCACAGTCTCCTCCTCTAATTTGTATTTTATTAGGTAATTGTAAATTTTGGTTATCATTTTCTCATCCGTACCTTTTAATATCTTGTCTAATTCATTTGGTTCATTTTGAAATCCGAATTTTGCCCGATCTTCTTTGTATCTTGATTCTATTTGGAGATAAGGCCACCAGTCAATGTCTATACCCTGGTTCTCGAGTTCCTGCCTCATATATAAATTCCCTTCTTCGCTCAGTAATTCTTGATAACTCCTTGTTTTTTCTATGTCCATTACATTTGGGTAGATCGATGCTTTCATAACCATCTCGGAATTTTAGTATAATGTTGCTTTCTAATTTCTTGCCAGGTTTTGTACAGTGAGCCTCTAATAATATACTGTTGGAAGTATCTTTGTTGCTTGTCAGCGCCCTCCCACAAGAAAGCGTGCCAGCCTCGGTTCAAATCAAATCCCTCCAGATATAGCATTCTCTTATTTTTTAATTCTATCCATTCGCTTATCCAATTAAGCGATGCTGCCTTATAGTATAGCTCCCAGTCCGGTAAACCAAGGCCTCCCTTTTCACGGGTATCCTGTAAGCATTTTATTTTTATTCTGGCCTTCCTTCCTTGCCAAATATATTTTGCTATTATTTTATTGAGCTCCTTAAAGTTCTTTCCTGGGCCAATCGGTATCACTTGAAAGAGGTAGAGCAATCTAGGTAGTATATTCATTTTTGCTGACATTATTTTACCTAAAAAATGATAGTTGCAATTTATTCCATGTTTCCAGATCATTTTTAATTTGTTTCATCAATTTAATATAATTATCTTCTCTAATCGTTGTTGCTTTGCGGTAAGCCAGATTCCTAGGTATTTTACTTTCTTTACAATTTGTATTCTATTTCTTCCTCTAATTGTGCCTCCTGTGTCTTTATCAAATTTTTTGTTAAGACTTTAGTTTTTTGCCTATTAATTTTAAGCCCCGCCACTCTACCATATTCTTCTATCTTCGCTAATAACTTAGTTCCTGTTGTTTCCGGTTGTTCCACTATGAACACGTCGTCAGCAAAGGCTTGCAATTTATATTCCTCATTCCGTATCCTCAAGCCCTTTATTTCTTCTTCCTCCAGTATTTCATTCAATAGGACTTCCAATGATATTATGAACAATAAGGGGGATAATGGACACCCTTGCTGTACGCCTTTTTGTATATCCAATTTTTCTGTCATGTCCCCATTAATTGTAATTCTTGCCATTTGGGATGAGTATACTTTCCTAATCATTTTTAGAAATTTATCGCCAAATTCCATGGCCTCTAATTGCAATACAAGAAAGTTCCAATTCAAATTATCGAAGGCCTTCTGCGTGTCTAAAAAAATCAAGGCTACCTGTTTATTAATTCTTTGCTCATAGTATTCAAGGACATTTATGATTGTTCTCATATTATTTTTAATCTGTCTCCTTGGGACAAAGCCATTTTGATCAGAGTGTATGTACTTGTGAATGACTGCCTTCAATCTTTGTGCTATGATTGTCATGAACAGTTTATAGTCCACGTTTAACAATGAGATTGGCCTGTAATTTTTAACTAGTGTTGGCTCAGTGTCTTCCTTATGAATGGGTGAGATAATAGTTTCCGTCCACGATTTAGGGGTTTCTGCTTCTAACAATGCATCATTAAAGACCTGGAGTAATAACTCGTCCATCGGACACTGGCACTTTTTATAAAATTCCGCTGGGATTCCATCTGGGCCTGGCACTTTGTTGTTCTTTTTCTTTTTCCGTGCTTCCATCAACTCGGTCATTGTAATTGATCTGTTTAGTGTCTCTCTGTGGGCTTCCTCTAATTTCGAGATATTTGATCTACTCTTACTGTCAACTTCTTTGTCATCTGTCACTGGCAAAGTGGTTCCTGGCCTTTTTACAAGGGGTTGTCTTTTTAGCATTCACTGTTATCCCATCTACCCGATTTGGTTTGTGATTTGAATTATTCAAATCACAAACCAATCTATTTTTAAAAAATATTGAGGAATCCCTGTGTATGATTTCTCAGCATAATCACCTATAATAAAATTTTGCAATAAGTAACACATACAAGGAAGTTGAACACTTAGGCATATAGTTTTCCTGCTATTCTTGCTTTCTAAAAAAAAAAAAGCCTGTAGCAGCAGATTGGAGCAACTTGTCATTTGTGTTCTTTGTGTATAAACTCCATTGGCTGTACTTGTGTTTGGTTGAGTCAGTTTACAATATAATCTCTGATGCTGCCTGCTGTTCTGAATTCTTCCTCGCTTGTAAATTTGAGGATATGGACAGAGAATTGAGAGATAAATTCTTATTAGAAGTTATTAGCAGCTTGTTAAATCAATGCTGTTCGTGGCTGATTAAATTACTCAGAAAAGGATTGGATTCTTAATTAAAGGTCCAAGGCAATCAGTGGCACCACCTAAATGGGATATGTTCCCCTGCATCTAATATTTCAACTGAAGAAACCCTTGCCTTGACTCATACAATTATTGATCTGTGCAATGTAACTCAAACATTCTATCCCCGGGGAAAACAACTGAGAAAATGGTGGGCTTTATGCACCTATACAATACGCATCTAGATAATGCTGATTATGTGCATCTATATGCATGAAAATGTTGCTGATTAGCAGGACCCTTTTCAATCATGCCTTCAGACAAGATACAGTATTGAGTGACTTACTAAATAGTTTATGTTGTAAACCTGATGGAAGCCCAGCCCTAACATTTTTCCTGGATTTCTCAGTGTTATTCAATCCCATTGATCATGATATTCTTCTACAGAGTCTGGAATTGGGCCTCTAGTATTAAGTCAAAAGCTAATGCTGGAGGAACGCTGTTGACCCCTTCCCCATTCATTTGTAATGTCCCACAGAATTCAATTTTGTCTCCCATGCTAGTGAATGTCAACAGACAGGGGGAGATCATCTGGAATCTTGGAGTGGGATGCCATCCAATGCCTCCAGGGCATACTGATGACTCTAAGATGTATTGTTGCTTACCATCCAACACCAAGAAGCACTAAGATGTCCTTAAACAATGTCTAAGTTGCAGAAAGGGCTGGGTGAATGATAAACATTCCAATTAAATGTAAACAAGAGGGAAGTGCTGTTGGAAAGAAGAAACTGGATACGGTATTGAGTTTTGGTTTGTTTTACATAGGTAAAGATAAAGGTTCCCCTCACACATATGTGCTAGTCGTTCCCGACTCTAGGAGGCAGTGCTCATCTCCGTTTTAAAGCCGAAGAACCAGCACTGTCCGAAGATGTCTCTGTGATCATGTGGCCAGCATGACTAAATGCCAAAGGCACACGGAAGGCTGTTACCTTCCCACCAAAGGTGGTCCCTGTTTTTCTACTTGCATTTTTTTTTACGTGCTTTCGAACTGCTAGGTTGGCAGAAGCTGGGACAAGTAACGGGAGCTCACCCCATTATGTGGCACTAGGGATTCAAACGACTGAACTGCTGACCTTTCGATCGACAAGCTCAGCGTATTAGCCGCTGAGCCACCATGTCACTTTTACATAGAACTGTACTAAAAGTGAAAACATGAAATCTTAAGATGCTTCTTAATCCTATGTTGTCACTGAAATTACAGAGTGTAGCTGTGGTGAAAAGCACATTTGCACACCTATGGCCAGATTTGCTTTGCAATTCTTATTCTTGTCTAAATCAGATCTTGTCTTGATTTCCACCTCACAATTTTGCATGGAGCAATACTTGAAACATATCTGGAAATTGCAATTGATTCAAAAGTGGTGCATCTCTTCCACTTAGGATAAAGGATTACATAATGTGTTTACTGAGATCGTCTGTATTAGTATTAATTACCAATTGCTTATTACCGAATTCAGAAGTCCTATGTACAGGCTAGCCTTCTGCTTCCTCTAATTTGGATGTCCTATTTGGCTAAGAGCAGTAAATCTTAAACTTTTTGTTTGTCCCAATTACTGTCAGTAAGCGGGGACTACCTGTATTCAAATTCAGTTTTGTTCCTCCATTCTGCTGGCAAATCCACTGCAGTACAATTAAGGCAGGAGCCACAGTATCTGGCCATGGGAATGTGTCTAAACAAAAAAGTCAAGAAGACATTATCTTGCTTTGACTCAATATATTAAATGGGAACTCACCGCACAGGGATTCCTCTAGCTTTCAACACACGGTAATATTCCAAAGCTTGGTAAGGAGACACTCGACGGTCTTTTGCCCCAACACACAGCAGCAGAGGTGCTCGTACCTGTAGGAGAGGGAGGAACCAAGAGATAACCAGCCAAAAAAACCTCACATAGCTTGTAATATTGAGTCAAGCAAGTTTGTTCATATTTGTTTTCAAGCAAAATATAATAAAACAAGTACCGGTATACGTTGGACCCCAAATGGCAGAATACATCTATGTGAATTATTCAAATTAAGCTAATAATGCAATTTGTCTTGTTATTCGCAAGATTGGTTCACAACAGTCTTCTAGTTGAATGAGATGGCACACACACATCAATACTGACCGACAGATAAGATTATAGACATGCACAGTCGTTTTGCTCTTTCTTTTCTGTTGAGTTGTCAGGAAACGTGCATTTATTGGAATGAACAAGCTACTATCTGTCCTCTCAGGGCAGCTTACAAACATCCTGACTATAGCCATGTGATATAAAAAATATATGGTTGCTAATTGTTGATGCTGACTTAATGGCACAGAATCAATCAATGAAATTTGGAAGGGGACATTTAGGCTATCAACTTGAGTCTTCGTTTAAACATTCCCTACAAATGCCCATCTGGAATCTGCTTGGAAATGCAGCACAGTTCTAAATTCTACATCTGAGCACTACTTATGCTGAACTGTGAGCCGATCTTTTTTTTTATTTAATTACAGGGATTTAGACATGAAATAGAGAGAGAAAACACAAGATGTTTGCTGGAGACATAGGTTCTGCAGTAAAAGAGCAGCTCCACGTACTGGTTCTTACCTTTGTAGCATGAATAATGGGGGAGGAGAGCAGCATGGCAGCCAGATCCTTTACTGTAGGAATCCGCTCATAGGAGTATGGCAGACCTAGAGAAGCGTATCGCCTGGAGAAAGTGTACAGAATATTTAGCCCTATGACCTCTGCCTGTACTGAGGTGCCAAAAAACCTGATTGCTAGACAATTGGAGAAATAGCATTTGTGAAAGGCTCAGAAAGGAAAAAGGAGGAATATGTGGGCTGCTGAATAGTGAGAATCAGGCAGACCTATATGGGAGCTGAATTAGGATGAGAAATTATGTAACCAAGACATGCACAGATGAAATTGGCAAAAGACTCCAAACCCGTGAACCGGGTTTGTAATGGATTGGAGGCAGAAAAGCCAATCTCTTGGGCTGGACCATGCAGGAGGCTTGAGGAGGCATGCTTCTTACCAATCGGGAATGTCAGAGGTCCCCAGTAGAGTGGCCATGTTGGTGACGGAATTTCTGACTGCACAGGCTTTGTACATCTCTGGAAACCGACCAATCAAATGGCAACAGATAAAGCCACCATGAGAGCCTCCCAACAAGGCAATTCTATTTGGGTCCAAACATGCCATCTGCAGTGCCACTTCCACTGCCAGCTGTAAGAGGAGCATTATGCAAATTAAGCAAGTATCTCGGAGGCTATTGCACAACTAGACCTGCACTGTAGAATGCAACGCAGTTCACAAAACTGAACTTGTGGCTTGTCATGCCCATGATATACGAATAATTGTTCCTATGAAGTTCAGCAAATATCTCTTGTTTATGCAAGAGAAAGATTTTTTTTTCTTCAAAGGGATGCTGACCGACCACAGGAACATCTGCATGAGGCTATGCCAGTAATGCTCTGCTACACAAAATACTGAGTTTGCTCTTCCAACACCCATAACCTGACCACTGCATCGCACTGGCTGGGATGAATCTGCTAAGGACCAACTCATCCAACTGTGTAGAGAAGTCAAAAGGGATGGAGAAAAGAGGAGCCCTACTATGACAGGACCATTATGTATTACAGACCTGCCTTGCACTCGCCTTTTCTGTGATCATAGCTTGTTCTGCTAACCCCAAAAAGAAGGCAGATTATCCATCATTGTAAAAAGGACAAAATATTATATATTAATGTCGCCTTCTATTCTAACCTTGAACCTGACCTAACCTCAGGTTCTTCCTGGGGGGAGCGGGGGGAATGAAGAAACAAAGGAGACTGACCTGAGTGTCTGCCACATCTTGCACTCCAATATGAGAGATCAGTGAATCAATGCTGTCCTGGCCAAAACCCAAGGAACCCCTGTAATTCACTGTTTAGACAAAATAAAGCACAAGAGTCAAGGGAAATCTTCACTGCTTTCCAAGTCTCTTAAGATTTTGAGCAGCTTCCAAGAAAGGCACCTGGCTATCAGGCTGTTTTCAAAAATCAAGCATTTCTATAGTCAAAGAAAACTCATGTATACAGTGTGAAGCTGCTCATGATAGGTACAAGTTACTGTGCTATTATTGGTCTCCCATGGCTTCATTCTGATGTCACTCTGCTGCTCAAATAACTGTGGCTTTAGCTGCAAAGGGAGTAAGTAACTAGCTCAAATACTCCAATAAGGTCATTCTCTTGTTTGTTAAAACAGTTGCCTATATAATTTTAATTCTAAAACTGTGGTGTGAGCATTGCTTACAAAGACTGTAAGTCACAGTTTGATCTCCACTGATAAATTAAACTGTTTTCCTGGATACTGTGATTCAATAACTAATGAAACAGTACGTTTCCTCTCAGGTGAGCTACGTATGAATGAAGAATATGCACTGAAAATAATAGCTCACTCCATTCCAAGGGGAAAGCCGGAGCCATGAGTTTTGCTCAGTAGGGATTTAATCTATTCCGTTGTTCATGCTGAAGCAAATACTGCAATGGGTATGTTTTCAATGAAGAAAGAGCAGATATTATACTCCTGAAACTGTATGATGAAAGTTGATACCATCTCAATAAAAAGATGAGAAGGCAGCAATATTTTGGATGTGCATTTCATGGAGGATATGTTCTCACACTGGAAGGAAGTGAAACGATGTTGTAAGATCTTGCATCTAAGCTCACTTGATGCTGCTGTCTTGTAACAGCCTCTTCTTTTGGGAAGTGTGCTGCAAATACCGTAATTTATTGTCCAATTTCTACTCTTCCTGGTAGTTTTGCCCGTTTTTTTGGTAATCTGCCTTCAAACTAGCAGAAGTTATTTCATAGAAAAACGAATAAGGAAGTGTAAAGATCCTCTCAAGGAATCACAAGATTCCTCTCAAGAAAAGTCTAGCCTTTTTATTTAATTATCTGAAGCACGCAGGAGCATTTCCAGGGGTGGGTTCTATTTACCTCTGCTACTGGTTTGCAATGAGAGTGCGCTGCACATACGCAGATCATCCATGATGATGTCCGGGCGGGTGGCAGAGCCTTCCACCACCTTACTACCAGTTCGCAAGAACCAGACCAAACCGGGAGCAACCTACCACTGATCATTTCACAAATACAGGTAATCCTCACTTAACAAGGGTAATTGGGACCGAAATTGCCACTGTTAAGCAACATAGTTGTAAAGCATGACATCATGTGACTGCGTCTTTTAGCAATGGCAGTTCTGGCAGCCCCGTTATCATCATCAAGCAAATTACTGTGGGTCTTTAAGGAAGGACCTGATGTGACCAACTTTCTGTCGGCTTCCCCATTGACTGCTTGTTGGAAGCTTGCAGAGGTCGCATATGGTGATCTCATGATTGCAGGACATTGTGAAGTTGGAAATCTGGGCCAGTTGCTGCAATGGCCAGAAATCCGAGGACTGGTTATAAGAACCACTCTTTCAGCACCATCATAATTTCAAATGGTTGCTGAACAAGTGGTCATTAACAGAGGATCACCTGTAGTAAAATGCATGCAATGTCTCTTTGGATAAAACCTTAGAAAGGCAAAGAAAATTAAATGCAAAAATCCTGGGCCACTCACCTAAAAGCACAGCAAAACCCAGCCGGCAGAGACCTGCCATAGTTGGACGCCAGCAAGCATCAAAAACTGAATGTGGACCACCTGGAAAGAAAGAAAATGGCAGAAATACAGAAATGGACTGGTGCTCCTTTTTCCGATTTTAGAAAAGTGTTCTGAGAATCTGAAATTTTCTAACATCACTCTTCTTCATAAGTAAGAAAACAGAAATCTAGAGTTGAAGGAGAAAAAGGGAACAAGCAGAGGCTGGAAATCCTGACGAACAAATTACATTTAGTTTCTTGGAAATGTGGCCCGACTCATTAAAGCAGCAAACTGCAGCTCTACATAATAGATAACCTTTGCCCCTTTAAATTTCAAGGAGAAATTTAAACACCCTCACCAGCTTTGATAATATCCTGGGGAAAAAATGAAAATGAAGCAAGAAAGCTAGGACTAATTGTTAGCACATACAATAGTTTACTTAAGCCAAAGAGAAGAATGGATGTGACTTACCATGTGGAGAAACCACAAGGGGAAAAAAGGCCTCTTCTCCTTGTTTGCTGCCTTGAGGAATCAGCAATATGGCTTCAAATGACTGGTCAGCTATAAGAAAGGTCAAAAGTGAGCTTTTGAAGGTCATCTTTCAATCTTCACTGACCAAGGGAAATCAACCTGTTAAGTACATCCCTCCTTTGCTTAAGCCTGTCAGTTCCTCTTGTTCACATCCCTCAGTACAAGATATACTTGTACATTATACAGAACCAAGACATTTTGCTCCTGAGCTAGAAAATCTAAATCCAAATTGTGATAAAGAAACATTAACAATATGTGTATTATGTATGTGTAGACTTTTGAGATTAGGCAACAGTTTTCATTTTTAATGTGTGCCAGTGTGCCCACAGGAAAAAAATGACAATAAAGGTTATCTTATATCTTATTTATAGTAATTTCATAAACAAGTCTATGTTTGCTTTCTTGAAAGCAAAACTTAAATGTCATTCCTTTCTCCCATAATGTTTGTTTCTGACCCAAATCTAGCTTATGGACCTTGACCCAAATCTAGCCTATGGACCTTCTGAAAGTTTAATTCAAGTATTAACCAGGTATGGCTCTACATAACTTTTTGTGACCAGCTCTGTCATCTATTTGCAGAAATCCCAGAGTAGAATGTTTTAGATCAAAAGTCCCCTGAATATGTAGTGCTATTAAAATGGCCTTCAGTCCACAATGTAGATCAAAAGGCGGGGGCGGGGGGGGGGGGGGGTTTCTATGGATTCTCAACTTACATATGATATAAATAGATTTACTTGTCAACTATAAATTGAAACACTTTGGATAACAGAATATGAATATTAACTGAAATACATGAGCATGAAATACCAGAAATACTAACAGTAGACCTGAAAGCAAAGTATATGAATAAAAGGAGAAAATTCCAGACTGTTGTTTTGATTTTCCAATCTCACAGGAGCCCTGGAATTTCCTGATAGCCTCCCATCCAGAGAAGACCTCAATCTTATTTAGCTTTTTGAGATTGGCTGAGGCTGGTTAAACACTGCCATCTAGCAAGCTCTATTCCAAATGTTTTACCAAAGGAATTCAGTTTGTTACAAATCAATTATTAATGCCTTCCGCCTAGAGCTTCTCTATTTTATATAGCATGCAACAGGATTATACGGAATTCTCTTCCTATCCTTAAGTTATAAGGAAATAAAATGAGAGCAGTTTCTTTCAGTTAAGCAGCACAAGGGGCTGAGAATCTAGATGCATGCAATATTTATTTTACCCTCTTCACTCTGATTTGGGTTCTTCCAGGGCTCAAGAACAATGAGTCTGGAATCATCTTTATGCCAAAAGCAGACTAAAGTTTATTTTTGGCTAAAGGATATTACTCTTCTGCACAACTGTCGTTGTTACCCCCATAAATCTAGCTGTTACTCTTTACTATGTCCAGGAACCAAGTCTAGCTCCATCAAGGACCACTACATTTATTTATTTATTTATTTATTTATTAGTTCAATTTATATGCTGCCCTCCTCCGAAGACTCAGGGCGGCTTACAATGCATTTATAGCAATAGCCTTCATTCTTTTGTATATACCTGCTTATTAGGCCTTTTAGCCCCCCATAAGCGGTGATTCTACAAAGTCAGTTTATTGCCCCCACAATCCAGGTCCTCAATTTACCTACCTCGGAAGGATGAAAGGCTGAGTCAGCCTTGAACCTGGTGAGATTTGAACTCGCACTAATTGCAGGCAGGTGGCAGCTAAGTGCTACATAACAGCACTTAGTCTGCTGCACCACCAAGGCTCTACATGCAAAGCCCACAATATATTCCAGCCAACTAGCAAAGCAAGTGAGATAGTCGTAAGTCTAGGAGGAAGCTCTGTGGACCTGCTTCCTTACTGTATGGGCTGCCCTTCTCAGACAAAGCAGGATCGACTGTGAGGATTTTCCATTCCATGTCAGGTAGTACAGAAGATTCCTCCACACTGATCCACTGTAGCTCCAGCTCACTCCCTGCTGTGGGGAGGACACCCACCTTCTACAAAGCAGATATAATACGCTGTTACTAGAGGCACTACCTTGAATGGTATAGTGTCACACAATCTCTTAGCATTATATGTGGCTTGATGGGAGCTAGTTTTGTCCTCATATTTGTCAGAATATATATTTTTATTGCAAATTCTAAAGGACTAACTCATTAGTTTTCCTCTCAAATATAATGCCTAATTAGGATACAATATCAGATCATTGATCTGAGGTGACTTTGAAAACAGTTTATGCTATTTTTGTGGCTTGCTGGTTTAAACCTGATTTCAGAAATCACAGTGATGATTGGAGGCCTGCTTCAAAAGTGGCTGTAGGAAAAAAAAATGAATTAATGAAATTGAACAAAAAAAGAAAGAAAGCAACTCAAAATGGTGCTTTACCTACTGCTCAAACTCTTTAATTACGATTAGCACAACTCATGATTTGGCAGCGTGCCTGTAACAGACTTCCATTTTGAGATTTTCTAGGGCACCAGAGCTTGGACTAAGAATTATTCAGGTGACTGTATGTTGATGTACATAATGTAAACATATGAATGTCCAAACTGATTTTTTTTAAGGGAAGAAGGATTAGTTGAAGTCTTCTTTAAGGAAGAATTAAGGAAGAAGACAACCAAAAATGTCTCATGCAAGTACAGTATATGGGAAAAAGTACAGTAATGATGATAGCTTACCAAAGTCTCTGAATTGTCATGGTTCCATGGAAAACAGGGTAACGGGGAAATGGAAGCTCAAAAGCAACCCTTATCTTGACCTGCACAGGAAATTTCTTACCAGACTTGGAGGGCAACTGGGAGATGAACAGCTCACCACTAGCAGATCTTGCTGAACTCCTAGTAGAGTCCAGCTACCTTCTGCTGTCCCTAGGCAAAACATCAAGGAAATTATTTCAGATTTATCTTGGTTATCTTGATTCATGACCCAATGCATGAAAATTCCTATTCAAAGACCATTGTGGGAAAGGAAGTGGAATAGGAATCTGATTCTGGAGGAAAATGCCATAATCTTGATATTTGCTTCTTTAGAAACAAATGAAAAAAAAAAAAACAAAACCTGCTGGACATGTGCTCTAATCCCAGTATGGCATTAACCTCTATATAGAAAAATGGTATGAAGCTTTTAAAAAGAAAAGGTGTCTAGATCAAAGGAACTGCTGGCTTCACTGAAATCTAGATTTAATCAGGAGTTAGTACAAGGCAGCAAAAATTTGCCCTCCTTTGAGATGAGCATGTTTGTCATATCAAAACTGACTTGAATGCACGCACACACACAAAATTTAAGATTACATTGTACCTGATGTAATGGAATTCACACTTCCTGATTTGGTATCCACAATTAACACTTCCTGCAAAAGATAGAATAGAATAACAGAGGTGGAAGGTGCCTTGGAGGTCTTCTAGCCCAACCCCCTGCTTAGGCAGGAAACCCTATATCATTTCAGAGAAATGATTTTCCAATCTCTTCTTAAAAACTTCCAACGTTGGAGCATTTACAACTTCTGGAGACAAGTCATTCCACTGATTAATTGTTCTAAACTGTCAGGAAATGTCTTCTTAGATGGTAAAATGATTATGCCAGTGGACTTAAGTTGATGAATGTGTGGATAATTTACTTGTGAAAAACACTTTCCCCACATTCTCTCTCAATATGAATTGCAAGGCTGATGGGTTCTCCCAAGGTTTAATAAATTTTATATTGAGCCCTAATCTTTCAGTCCTAACTTAATTTTTAATTTTAACACACAGAAGTTTTCTTCTAAGAGTCTTTATAATCCACAGGACTCATCATCATCTTAAATGAAAATAATGGATTGCATATTTGTCAAGTTCCTTGTAAAACAGTGGCTTTAGTGTCTCATAAGTTATAGGAAGTCAACTTTCTGTTGAGCTAGAAAACTCATATTAATCATCCTTCTGATCTACTTTTTGAGAGTTATGCTGCTCCAAGCCCCTAAGTCAGAATGTATACATTAAGACACTTGGTGTAAACCAATTGTTCTTCATCACATAAATTTCACTGTCTTATCGCTTCTTTCTCTTTGGCTTTTCCGCAGGGTAATGCCTGGTAGGAACAGATATACAGTCCTGTTGTTAGACCTCTTTTTTCCAACATGAAGTATTTTCTGCTAGCATCAACCTACCTTTCTACTCCTCTGAGGAGTGCTAAGTAAGACTCTTTGATTATCAGAGGCCCAGCAAAGCATGGACAGTGCTCCTGAGTAAATTCCATAAAAACCTAAAAAAAAAAAGAAGTGTTTGTGGAGATATTTCACACCAAAGATACAGTTTAAGAAAAATTCTACCATTCACTAAAATATTCCTCTTTTTCAGTGCCTATTTGAGTCCATGTGGCAATAAGACAATACATAAAATGGATATATGTAACTGAAATGGAGGGTAATCACAAAACGTTATTCAAATTTGGGGTATATATTCTCTGAAATGGGGACTTACCAGCTGTGGAAGTTCTGATTATGTCCACTACTGTATAGGAAGACTTTGTTTGCCAGTTGAGCTAAGTAAGAGAGAAGATTGCACACTGAGCATTTTCCTAACTCTTAGATTTCAGTATTAGTTTTATAATGGTAATCAGTGATGGCATTCAGTAGATACAAAAACAAGAGACATTGATTATACGTGCCATTATATTTTTTAGCTTGCTTTTCATTTCAAACTGGAATATAATAAAAGTCACTGAGCAATTTCAAGTGACTGAAAATGTTCTGTACTAGCTGGCTAAGATATCATCATTTACCTTTCTAACTATAACTGATCAATGACAATGGTCTAGGACAGGGGTGTCAAACTTGATTTCATTGAGGGCCCCATCAGGTGTGTGTTTGACCTTGGGGGGCTGGGGTGAGTGTGACCAGGGTTGGTGTGGCCAGCTTGACATCACTCGTGTTGGGAGGTTGCCTGTGGCGACCAAGCATTCTGCCAGAGAAAACAGGCTCCCAAGTTCTGTTTTTGGCTGTGATGGCCTCCTGTAACCCTCTGCCAGTGAAAACAAAGGTTGGGAGTGTCGCCTGTGGCTCTTATAAGCTCCGTTTTTGGCCTCCTGCAATACTCTGCCAATGAAAACAGAACTCGGGAGGGCCACATGCAGCCCTCCCAAGCTCAGTTTTCACTGGCAGAGGCACTGTGGACCAGGGAGAACCCCCGGGCCAGATCTAAGCACTCCGTGGGCCAGATCCAGATCCCGGGCCTTAAATTTGACATCCCTAGTCTAGGAAGTCAGTCTTTCAGATATGGTAGGCCTGGTATTTCTGACTGAAAATATTGGGAGTTTTTTTATGGTGGAGTCATACATCATGCCAAGCGATAATGTGACGGTCTTGGCTTAGTGTACTGAGCGAACCCACTCTTATAAACAGTACTTTATGGCTTAGTAGAATGTTTGAATCCAATTAGTTTTAGTTTATTAAATATCTTTTGAGAATAAACCCTTATTTGGGAGGGAGGATTGGACCACTGAGAAAACTTCTTTTCCCCATCTTTGAGAAATGGAAGCCCCGAGAGTTTAGGAGTGGAAATAGCATGCAGGGGCATGATTATTATTTCTGAGAGAAAGGAATTTTGGAACGGAAAGGATGAACTAATGTTCCTTTGAGCTGTTCTAAGTTGACAGGTATAGACAACATATTTTCAGGCACTCACCAACTGTAGCTTCAAGCACTGGCGATGAGACCCAAACATTGGTCCCTCCAAGTACAGCAGGTGAGTTTGGTCAGGGCTGAGCCGGGGAGAAGAGAGAGACTGATCATCTGAAGTCAAGAGTTCTGCAACCAGAATGGGGTGCAAACTTGAGGAAGGAGTTGTGTCTTAAGACAACTACATATGTGGCAATAAGAAAGGTTATTTAATCTTATTTTGTTGCAACAATTGACCAAAGACAAAGTGATAACAGTACCAGAACATGAATTAACATTTAAATTTACATTCTGAAAGTATTGCCTATACTTGTTCTTCCAAAGTTCCTTCTGAGAATCTATTTCGTGATGCTTTCAATATAGAAAACATTTCAGCTCAATGGCTGCAGATACTACAGTATATGAACTTTGAAATGCCCAACAACTATGCTTGCTCAAAGTTCAGACATCAGAAAATGACACACCTCTGGGAATTCTCTGGCTTCCACTCAAAATATGAGAATATTAGAAATAGTATCCCTACATTGCAGAATCCCAGTATTTGACATGACTTTGGCGGTAATCAAAAACGCAACAAGGCATGATGTTTTTCCTTTGGTGTCCTAAAGAAAGAAAAGCAGTACTTTTCTTCTTTATACGGTTATCAGAAATCAAAACACTTGACCCACATTTGTATATTTCATGTAGTTCTCAACTTACAACTATTCATTTATTTAAGAAAATTTATATGGCCACCCAATTCACTCTCAGTGACTTCGAATGACTTACAAAGATAAGAACCCAATATAAAAACAATAAGAAAAAGCAATAAATTCCCACTCCCTGGTGACAACAATCAAATGAGCCATTTGATGGGCCCAGGCCAATTGGCAAAACCAAGTCTTCAGGGCCTTACGAAAGTGTGTCAAGGTGCTAATCTTATTTCCAGAGGGATGATGCCTCTTAGGGAGGGAGTTACCACAGAGAAGATCCTTTTCTTTGGTTCTGCTAGATAGACTTCCTTAAGACTTTCTTCCTTGGAGGCATAGTGGAGACCCAGCCGCACCTGCCCCAGGCACCCAGTGCTCTGTTCTCTATCATTTGTGATCCCTGCAGACTTTGGCCTGCTTCCAAACCGGTGGCTCAGTCACACAAGGGAGCCTGTCAGTAGAAGCCACTGGCACATGGAAACAATTTACAGCCTGTAGGCTGAGGCTTAATTCCCATCCAGCCACCCAAGGGTACTCAGCCTGCTCCTCGGTCCAGCAGCACCCAACTTACCTTTTTGTTTTGTTTTGAGCCCAGCCTATGCGATGGGATGCAATACAAAAGTCAGCTTTCTTACAGAGGCTGCTGGTCTTATGGCAACCTTTTGCTGTTCAACAAGAAAATAGCACTTCTCACAAGATTGTAGGGAGATCAATATTTTAAGGAGGTGCCATTTTTGGAATTGCCTGCTTCTGCTGATCGTTTTAGGTTCCTGTGTGTGGCTGAGTGGCCAGCTTGGGAGGAGGCAAAGACTTGGGGGACCCAGTGGGATGGGGGGGGAGGAGATGGGGGTGCTGCAGTGTCCCTGCAGTTGAAACCGGGTTGTAAGTACCTTTTTGGGAGAGAGAGTCTGAGGTAACTTTGAATGGACGCTACGCAACTGGTCATACATCGAGGACTATCTGTATACAACGTAGTCAATTGTGTAAACCTGTTTGTGGCAGATTCAGGAAAGCAAAACATTTTCTCTGGACTGCAAGTGTTTGAAGAAACTCCTTCACTTTTAGGACACTTAAGATAATCTCTGAGATGACTTACCACAGCTATTTTCAGACAGATCGAAGAGAAATAGAGCTGACCTATAACAGGGAGAAGATTCACCTGAAGGAACCATTTTTCACCACCAACCCAGACATCATGCCAGCCTAAGAGGGAACTCTCTATGTTACAATAAGATCCAATATTCACAATCTTTACTTAAAAGAAAGTGGTATAGCATTAAGGATTTGGAAGCTTAAAATTTCTTTTTCAGTAGGAAATGCTCATATTTGCTAATGGTAATAGAACCCATGAATTAAGCAACCCTAGGGATGATGCTTTAAGTGGTTTCTTGGAAGTGTGGACTTGCAGCAGGCCTTGGCTATCCTGTTTAAGGAAAGGCAGATATTAAGTTGGGGTTGTCCCCCATTTGTTTCAAATGGGGGGACAGCTTTTAAAAGCTGACTGACATTTCCATATAGGGCACGGGTGTCGCGGCGTCACGTTGCCATCATGTGACGTTTCGTGACGTTTTTCCCCTTCGTGGAGCTGGGCTGGACAAGGGCTACGCATGACGCATCCAGCCCGCGAGCTGCCACTTTGACACAACTGATATAGGGGAATTTCAGAAATCATTACTGATCTCAGAATTGAATAAAAACCTGTTGAGTTTTTCAAAGCAATTTTTCATGATAGCCCACTAAAAATGAGATACATTTATAATATGCTCTCATGAACCTGTGAGATCTTACTTACCTTCTATTGGAACAGGCGTATAATCCCAACCTGAATGGCTCATGCCACCAGCCCACAAATATTATTCCTTTGTCACCTGGGGACCACAGGGCCTGGCCAGAGAAGCAAAAACAAAGTATTAGCATGTGAGATTTTGAGCACTAAATGCTAAACTATGCTATGTCCCACAATCTTCTTCCATAATCTGAAGGATGCTGCGCAGGAGATCTGATTCTTCAAAAAGATCATCTATTAGGAGCCGATTCAATCCTTGGAACTGCTATTTGGTAGTAACTCTCCAATTACTCTCTCCCCCGTTAGAAATGCTTGGGAGGAAATAGTCCTACAAATCAGTGGTGGGTTGCCCCCGGTTCAGACCGGTTCGCAAGAACCGGTAGTAAAACTGGTGGGAGGCCCCGCCCACCACACTGGATGTCATCATCGGCGATCTATGCATGCGCAGAAGCTTCTTCAATGCGCGATCATGTTGCAAACCCCTGCTGCAAATATATTTTTTTCCAACAGATTCCTGCTGCCATTCTACATTTCAGCTAAACTTGCATGAAAGGCCAAGGCACCATCCAGCAGTGAAAACAGTAGCAATACAGTTGAACTGGAGCACAGTATAAATGTCAGACTAAGTACTGAACAACAGTTTTCAAACAGTGTTTCAAGCTGTTTTAAAGGAAATGCAATTGCATGGCTTCAATTAGCTAATTTCCTACTAAAAATCTAACCCAATTAGATTTCCTCCTATTTCTTTCCCTTTAAAGGAAAAGCTGGAAGAAAACAGAATGAATGGTTTTAAAAACCATGCTACTACCATGCCTCATAAACAGAATTTTACACAATTTCAAACCAATGTAGATTTCCATTTTGTTTCCAAAATTTCTGCTTTTCCCCCACTTTTTTTCTGACCACAAATGTTTTATGATTGATAGAGTTAAAAATGATCCATCTGGAAGTAGCAGCATAAATGTGGGTGGAGAGTTAATGTGACAACATCTTGCCCCAGATTAACAAATACTTATAAAAAGTATTTTCTATCTAATGAAAAGTTATCCTTGCATACTCATAGCATCTATTATGAGGTCACTGAATATTACCTATTCAAAGTATGGAAGTAATGTATAGAAACTGCACTTATAAAAGAGGCAAACATGTCAAGGGCCATGTTAAAGCTCAACTGAGCAGAACAGTTTCCAAAACTCATCCTAGCTGGCTCGCACCCTGAATATATCTCTTTTATATATGCTTCTGCAAACAAAAAAAACCAATGTAATGCTCCTTAAGCAGAGACCTGGGGTATTGTTTTTGTCTTCTTCCCAATTTAACTTACCAGGCTGCATTCTACTAACCTGTCCAGGGGAGAGGTGCCCTGGGATGTCTCCTAGCACTGAAACCTCAGTGGTTTCAATATTCAACACACATAACACAGGGACACTTTTGTCGCCCAGTGTCTCTCCCCAGTTGTCATTGTACACAAACTGCTCATTCTAGAATGTAATCAAATAAATAAGTATTTTAGAGAACTATGTATCTGTATTCTTTCACAAGGTAGACTGAATATAACTACTACTACAATTGTGTAAGGATTGAACGGTGATATCACCATTGCCTGGGGGCCCATTGAAGTGGTACCCATCTATCTATTTGTCACTCACTTTTGAACTGCTATATCAACAGTAGCTGGAGCATGTGACGGGAGCTTACCCCATCCTATGGTAACAACTGGGTCTCAAACACGGACCTGCCGATCGTCAGCCCAGTGTCCTATCCTCATAAGCACTCCTTTTACTGAATATAAATTACAGCTTTTTTCCCCACAAGGCTTGCTGAATCCATTAGTAAGCCTGGGTAGTGATCAAATTTGAAATCTAAAATTTGCAAACTATTTTCTAGGAACTGAACACAATAATGCAATGCAATGATGAATTTTGTACGTTTTTTCTTCAGCTTATATTTGCCTACAGGTTAATATAAATTCAACATGCAACGGGCCAAAAATAAGGATTTATAATGTCCTTTTTACAGTAAACAATACTTCGATCAATTCTTGGTTGGGTATTTTAACAAACTTCATGCAAGGTTGTTTTTGGAGTGACTTGGAAGCTGCAACTGATAAAAATACAGTGGTAATATTGCTAGCAGATCAACCTATCTGTTGAGTCAGGCCTACTTTGAAGTTGCTGCTGGTTACTAATAACCTCTTGGACTGTAAGATAGTTGACATAGTTAGTTATTTGAATAAATAAAAAAAAGGAAAAAATCTATGACTTTCTTTATTTACCTCCTGTGCTTCAGTGAATTCCTCTTGAGAGAAAAATTGTTGTTTTGGAGAGTGCTTTCTTTCTGCAACATACACAATCTGAGTTTCTGAGTTGGACCAAGCAAAGCATCGAAACTGCTCTGTGGTAGGACAGAAATAAGAAATAACATGTGTAGGTAGAGTACAAGTTTGCAGCATCACCTGACCAAACTAAAAAAGCTAGCAGAACTTACATGCTGATTGTAAACTGTGGGTCACAAGTTACCTGAATGGGTATATTTTCTAAAACCACTAAAAGGAATGAACATTTGACTCCTGTTTCATATATTATATCTAAATCCTAATGTGGTTTGTTTAATTTGCATTTAGCTGATCTAGCCACTGTGGCTTGTGAATCAAGGATTGTGCATTAACACAATGTATAAATGTAGCCAGAAAAATGACTGAGCAAATTATGGCTTACCATACTGTGTGAGCATTTACTGTAATCCCCTTCACAATTTTTAAATTGAGAAGTATGGTAGAAGCAATACTCAGAATACTTATCAAAACAACAAATGATCCAAATGATCATTTTGTTGCTAACTGGTACAGTGAGTTATTGGACCTTTTGGGCGCCACAACCCAGAATAAAGTTTCCAGGATTATATATAGGTTACAAGCATGGATTATGTGCATTATGCACTTTAGAAGGTAATTACATAGGCA
This sequence comes from Arizona elegans, assembly GCA_022577455.1. Classification (NCBI taxonomy): domain Eukaryota; kingdom Metazoa; phylum Chordata; class Lepidosauria; order Squamata; family Colubridae; genus Arizona; species Arizona elegans. The sequence goes on along the minus strand of JAKOOJ010000003.1, from coordinate 100,670,166 downwards.
ATTATTTATCAACATGGCTGGAGATAAGAAATTAGCTGAGATTGGAATATTTTTAATGACTAGATACAAAGTTCAACTTATTTCTTTGTCATGGCAGGAACTGTTGTGATAAGAGTATGTTTCAATTGTCACTTGTCCTTGGTCACCTGGAATGTCTACCTGCATCCAAAGCCCCCCCCCCCCCCCCACACTTTTGCTGTGTTTAGCACTACTTTATAGAATTTTAAGCATTTAAGGTTGATTTGAAGCTAAAGCATGTGATGAAACCAAGTTACAGCTACCACTGATGGTAAAGGGATTTTTCCTCAGGTTGCAAGTGGATTTGCTTTACACACTAGATATATCTTCCACAGAAACAGTATATACCGATGTTTCAAATAAAGCAAGTAAATAGAACAATTCCAAATGATAACAGTTCTGACTATCCTTAAAATATTATGGCTGTTTCACTTAATTCTAATATATTGTTGATAAAGACAAAGGGTAACCAAAGTTGAAGATTACCATGCGCTTATACAACTATTGTAATTTATGTTATATTGTGACTTTTATGAGAAAAGAGTCTGCTTCAACAAACAATTTTGCACAAATGCATGTCATATTTTCATGTATGTCATATTTTAAAGAACTCAGGATTTTGTTAACTGAGAGGTAGCATGTTCAGTAAAGCCAGAGAAGAAATCTCAAGTAGCACAGCTTGACTTTTTGGGGCTTACATTCCAAACTCTGGTTTATAACATTAAAGCTGTAAATATAATCACAGGGCCAGTCTATTTTGTGGTGATCAAAACATTGTTGACATTTCTTTTTAATTAGAGATTTCATCATCCCCCTTTTTTAGAAGCAACTGCTGCTTCTTACTGCTTTATTTCTTTGACACTAGCCATAATAATATTGAATATATTCTTTCTATAGCTACAGGAAGAGGAAAGTCCTGTGCAAAGAACTTATGGATAAAGTAATAAATTACTGAATGAAAATTGGTGTTTAATGAGGGGACTGGAATGGAGTAATTTGTGAAAGGAGAGAACCTCTGAGAAAGTTATTAAATATTTGGAATTGAGCAGTAGACAAATTTGAAAGTGAACTACGTATTTACACCTAATTGCTAAAATGTATAAACTTGAAATTTGAAGTAGAACAAGTGAAAGACTGTATGATAAAATGTGCTAAGAACTCTGAACACAATACACATACAGTGAGAAAATACATGGTTAAATGAACTAAGATTTACATTTTGTTATAATCTAAAAGAGATTATTTTATAAAATGTACCACTGACATATAACTGTAGGAAAATTGTCTACAATATATAAAGCTACTTCAAATTTAAGTTAGAAATGTGGACAACATGAAGGATCATTTCATTATGCCTGGTAGATTTGTAAAAAAGACAGAATTTTTTGTGCCGAAATATATATGATGATACAAAATAATTTAAAGGTCAACGTTCAATCAAAACCAGAACTTTTCTTTCTGTCTTGGACTAATGGACAGTCAATTGGAAAATAGCCTTGGAAGTTTTTTTAAAAAATATATAATTACTGATAGGAGACTAGACTCTTAAATATCCACAACAAAGGAACAGTTGATGAAGATGAACTAGCAGAGATGGGAAAATTAAGTTGTTTGATTAGAGGACAAGCAATACTATGTTTATCAGTGACTGGAAACCGACATCTGACAGAGACAATTCAAGGTTGCTTTCACCAATGGCTGACCATTCAACCCTGGGTAACCTGTTTCATTTCTAGGCACCCCACCTTGTGGACTAGGGACTGGCCTGAAGCTCTAGAGAAACCCCAAAAGTTTAATTGACCCCAATCAACCTTCTATAATTTATCAACCATCTATTGATCCCCCCAGACTTTTACTGACCCCCTTTTGATCTTTAGACATTTATCAATCCCTTGGATAGTCTCATTGACTCTTGGTGATCAAAACAGACAACTTTGGGGAAGCCTGGCCTAGACCTATACTTGCTGTTAAAAAAATTAACCTGCATGGTCAGGGACACTTGCGTTTCACAAAACATAGCACTGCAGCCTGATTAACGCAATTAATTTGACAAAGCAGCAGGAAAGTATAGGTGATATTCATGGCAGGATGTCACCCAACATCTGCCACCAAGATTTGAAAGTCTGCAATCTCCAGGCTGCAATAGCCAGCAAAGCTCTTTAAGAAGACCACCATTTGCAGAAAAGGCAAGAAAAAAGAAAGTATACAATACTAGACAGCTAGGAGAACTTCATTCTGGCACTGGGAAAGGGATGTTAGTAGGAAGAAGGAGCATGGTCAAGGGCTTTGCTGGTGGAGTGCAGAGCTCACAGGGCTGAGAAAGCACCATTGCTAAGCCTGCAGAGAGCAGCATGCGGCCAAGCCTACTGTTACTGCCCTTACCATCTGTGTACACTTTGCCATGTTTATCCAGCGCTGTGAGATTGATATTTCTTACCCTCCCACTGTTGTTCCAAACCTGCTGGGACACAGAAATCAGTACAGGGCAAAATCTGCCACCACACACTGAGGCCAAAGAATCAACAGGCTCATCAGAATTCTTCTTCCTTGTTCTACTGTTACAACTGAAAAAGTTTTGAATTATGAGGGGCTCCGAGGAAACGAAGGATGACCGTGAATTACACAAAGCTACTTGGAACTCATTTCCTTATTAAGATCTGTAACTCTAGGTCTCCTTGGGTAGAACAATTACCATTCATAGTGGGACAAGCATGATTTATATGCCCAGTACGTTACTGCAAAGAACCAGTTTCCATACATATTTGACCCTAGCTATGCTAACTCCTTTTACAAATGTCTTAGATCTAAGTCCAGCACCTACAGTATAAGGTTTAATGAACAAATATTTTATTTCTCCTTATTGATTCTCCTGAGTCTCTATCTGACTTTTATGTTGTAGCTAAGGCTGCCATATCGATATCAGTCAGTTTCAGCATGCAGCATTTTCAGTGCTATCCTTGCTCTCTTTGGAGGTAAGGAGAAACAGCCGTGAATACCATATACTTTACCTCCAGGACCTCCTGTTTCTGCCCCGTTTCCAAATAATGGGTGAGAATAGCTTTATATTTCCCAGTAGGTGACATTCCAATCAGCAGCCTATATTACAAGAGAAAAGTGGGGGGGCACCATAAACAGGAAAGCCAACTTGGAAGTAATTTACGAGAAAAGCCTAGAGGTAAGTTTATTTCTTTCTATCTATTTCAGGGATCCACAGGGAACAGAATTCAAGACTGATGCCTATACAATCCTATGACCCCTACTACCTCTGGCCAAAGAATTTCAGGTAGCTGGGGAAGCCCTTTGCTGTGAACCTGAATGAAGTATAATCAGTAGGAATTGGACCGGTGCAACATGAAACTAAGTGTGCACGCAGCTAATGGCACGGAAAAATAAGACCTTGGAACTCTTTATCATCCATCTTCAAGATTAAGGAAAGCTAATTATCCTTACTCCAATAGCTATTTTATTGCACCTGATTAAGCATAAACTACTAAATGGTGGCCAAGGTATTTTAGGGACTACCTTACTTCCACTATTTCTATCCATCCTATGAAGTCAGGAAGGAGGAGAATGTGCTGGGTATTTTAAGTCTTTATCAGCTAACCAGAGTTGCATTTGTGAGATGGGTGACCATATATATTGATTTAAATAAAATAAGCTGGGCAAGAACTTCTAAAGCATGAAAAGGACGTGAGGAAACATAGATGTTTTACGTACTGATTGTGAATCTCAGCTGGCACACCAACGGGAGTAACAGAAACAATTTCTCTGCCATCGTGGTGAAGGATGTATTGGCGACTGAATCGCAGTTTCTGATGGCGCTCCAGATCTGTGTGGCGCCATTCTGCAGAAAAGGAGGAAATTGAGTGAGAAAGCTGAGGCTTGCCCAGGTCTTTGGTATATAATATTGTTGTCTTTGAAATGACTAATATTTTACTCTTTAAATTTTTTTGGGTTAAAATATATTTTTAAAAAATAATGCGATATCCCACTTAGAAATATGACATAGTTATGACTGATGATATGCCACCAAATCAACGTTGACTCAGTGAACACATCAATAGATTTTCTCTAGAAGGTGCTGTCCCCAAACAGGTCTTCAAATGGTGTGTCAGTTGCCATTACAATTCGGCCTTTATTAGATACCTTTTCTCTTTTGATATCTTTGATCAAATGAAAGAGAGAAGCAAGTCAGACTAGTCTGATATTGTATTGTTCTTCTATGAGCTGCCAGGCAATTGCTCTTGTTGTCTTGGTTGTGGTAGAAGTTCAGACAAGAAGCTATACTGTTCCATATTTAACAAGCTTTGATCAGAAGTCTAAAACTCAATTTCTTTAAAGTCCGGAGCATAGTCTTAAACACATACTTGAGGACATGAACAATAAAGTGATTATGTGCCATCTAGTCATTTTTGTCTCCTAATGACTACATAGATAGATCTTTTCCACTAAGATTTATCCTTAACCTGGTCTATCAAGTCTCTCACAATGCACTCATTGCCACTATAACTGATCCCACCCATTGCTTATTGTCTGCTTCTTCTCTTTCCTTCCATCTTCCCAGAAAGCTGGGCCTTTGCATATGTGTCCTAAATAGGATAATTTGAGCATGATCATTTGTGCCTCCAGTAAGAACTCTGGGCTGATTTGTTCCATATGATCCATTGGTTTGTTTTCTTGGCTGCCCATGGTATTCTTCTGCAACACCAAAGTTTAAAGGGATCAGTATTCTTCCTATCCTGCTTCTTTAAAGTCCAACTTTCACTTCCATAGATGTCACTGTCTGTACAATTCTGATTTTTGTAGGTATAGACACATTTTGGCACTTGATTATCTTTTCTAAGACCTTCATGGCTGCAGTAGCAAATGCTAATCTGCAGTCTATTTTTTGACTGATTGTTCCTTTACTATTGAAGGTTGATCTTAAAAGGCAGAAGCTCTCCACTACCACTTTGATAGCTTCATTGTCAATTGTAGGACTGGTTATTCCACTGTTGTCATTATTTTGCTCTCCCTTATATTGAATTTTAATGCCATTATTTCGTTGTGCTCTTCAACTTTTAATATTAGGACTTGCAGATCTTTGCATTTTCAGCTAGTAGGGTTATTAGTGTATTTGACAAAACAAAATTAGCACTGGAGATATGCCTAATTTTATTTTACTATTCAATTGCACTCAGAATTCTCCCCCTCCAAGACTCCATCATCTTCAATCACAATGTACAGAAGGCACAGGCTAAACAAAGTTTCTCCAATTGGTAGACTATACATCAGTTTGTGCCGGCCCATTTTCCCATGTTTGCAAAATGCAAAAAGTATTTCAAACACTACCTCATTCGTGGGTAGTTCAAGACGCCGGCAAACCAAGAGAACTTGAAAGTAACCCTGTTCCCTTCCTAACATAGACTACAGGTAGTCCTTGACTTACGACCACAATTGAGGCCAAAATTTCTAAAAGTTGCTAAGTGAGACATTTATTAAGTGAATTCTGCCCCAATTTACAACCTTTCTCACCACTGTTAAGTGAATCATTGTGATTGTTAAATTAGCAACACGGCTGTTAAACAAATCTGGCTTCTCCATTGAGATTGCTTGCCGGAAAGTTGCTAAAGGTGATCACATGACCCTGGCACACTGCAATCCAGTCATAAATATGAATCAGTTGCCAAGTCTCTCAGTTTTGATCACGTGACCATGGGGATGCTGCAACGGTCGTAAGCATGAAAACAGTTGCCAAGTCTCTCAGTTTTGATCACGTGACCATGGGGATGCTGCAACGGTCGTAAGCATGAAAACAGTTGCCAAGTCTCTCAGTTTTGATCACGTGACCATGGGGATGCTGCAACGGTCGTAAGCATGAAAAATGGTCATACGTCACATTTTTTCTCCAGGTGCCGTTATAACTTTGAATAGCTGCTAAACGAACTGTTGTAATTCAAGGGACCACCTTGTACTCTGAGAGCCAGAACTAGCTGGAGCAAGAAACAGGGGCTCCAGTGAAGTGGCTCACCCGTGTAGAGGGGCAGGCACTTGGCACCACAACGGGCAGCAATCTCGGGTCCCACGTTGGCATAAGTCACTGACGGAAAGCGGCTGACTTCCTGGTAGACGGTCCCGATTCGGCCGGACAGCTGGAGAGAGAGAGGGAGAGGGGGAGAGAGAGAGAGAGAGAGCAAGCGAGTGACCAAGGCAGCAGCGATGAGTTGAGGGCGCCTCCTTAGGAGCCGCTTCCCCGTTTCTTCTTCGCCATCCGGGGACGCAGCGGGGCCAGTTCTGCCTCCCTGCCTCCCTTCCTTTACATTCCTCTCCTCAAAGTCGCCCTACCGCTTCTTTCGCGCCTTCCGAGCTGCGCGCCATGATACCCCCGTCTTCTCCCGCTGCCCGAAAACCTGTCCGAGCCCCGGCAGAGCAAAAGCAGGCGCGAGTGCAGGTGCGTCCGCTCAGCTTCGGAAAGGCCGACGCTGCAGTATAACAAGCGGGCGCGAGATAAAGAATAGCCGCAGTGATTGGCTCGGCCAGATGGCAAAAGGCGGGACCAGCCTCATCTCGTCCGTCTTCCCCACAGCCCGGGAGGGCAGAGCGCGGCTTTGGCATCCGGTGCTTCAGGCGCCTGGAAAGACAACGCTTTGCTTTCCCCTCCGGCGTTTCTCCTCCTAAACGTCCAAGCGCGGTTTGTTTTGCTTCCCGGGCTCATTCACGCAATCCGCCCATCAGTTGTCAAAACAGCAAAACGTGGGGATAGGGAAGAGGACGCGCAGGGCTTGACAGGCAAAGGGAAGGCGGAGGGGAAAAGCAGAGCTATTTTCGGCTGGCGGGTATACAGTAGCGTGAAACCAGCAGCGTGGCTGGCGATACGCTCGTGTCATGCGAACCTAAAAAGCCGTAGCAGAATGAATTGACTACGGGACGAAGCGGGAGTGTGCAAGCACGCAATGTAGTTTTTTTGCCATAATAGGGGGAAAACAAAAAAATAAATAAAGTAGACATGCTAACAACAACAACAAAAAGAAACTCTTAGGAGTAGGGCCACCATAAACTGAAAAACCAGCATTTATTCTACTAAGGAAATTGATCTTTTTTTTTTTTTTTTTTTTGCTTTTCCTCTTTGAGTTGATTTTCATGCCGGCTGCTTACAGATGTACACTATTCACCAGTTACAAGAACCAGGTATTATCACAGTATCAGAATAAGTCTCCCCCCCCCCCCACTTTGTCTTTTTCACCCAGTTATCCCTTCATCTTGTGTCTTCCTAGGCAAAGGTTCTCTGATTGGATTCATCTGTAAAGCACTTCAGAAGTTGTTCTGGCAGAAGAGAAAGAAATACTTTCAACAAACATTGAGGCTAGAGGCTAAATTCATTTATGGGGAATATCATCTGTTTATATTCTCCTATTATAAAGAATATAAATATGCATATCCCTAATCCATGCTATTTGATCAAAGGAAACTGTTATGGCCTGTCGGCTGCTGGCCCCTCCAGCAACTGGATCAGAGGAGGCGGTGGCTTGGGAGTCAGGGTCAGCATCAAAGCAACCTAAGAGCTCAGAGTGGGAAGAGGGAATGGAACTGTCAGAGATAGAGACAGAGGCAGAGCCTGAGCCGTCCATCAGCTTTCAAATGGAGTCAATAGCCCCCATGTCTGGAGGTGGCTGATGAGGAAGAGGAGCAGCTGGGTCCAGTGCCTGACACGTGGATGCACAGAAGGCAGAGGAGAGGAGAGCAGTGGTAATCTATGGGCCGATCCTTGGGATGGAAGACCCACCACTGCTAGCAAAGCTCCACTCTAGCTCTGGGGATAAAAGGCAGGGGACAGAAATGAATAGGTGTGGCAGACAACTATTCATCTCCCTGCTGGACAGGCTTGTTAGCCTGCTGTGTGAGAAACTTTTGCTGGGGCTGCTGGCGCTCCTAATAAAAGAATCATTGATTTAACTACAGTGGGTTTGTCATGTTTGGAAGCCAGGTCAGAACAGAAACTTTGTGTATCTGTGTGTTTGAATACAGTAGACTTACATCCAGGTGCTTAGTGAGCATTTGAAGTTACAATGGTGCTCCCCCAAAAGTACTTATGACCGAATTCTGAAGTTCACTCATATACACAGATACCAGTAACATGATTATGTTGGACACTTGGCAAACAGCCTGCATTTATGGCCATTTGCAACGTCCTATGACTGCATTTTAGGATGTTTTTGCTGAAAACCAAGATCTATTTTGTTTTCATCAAAAATGGCCCTTAGTGAACAACGAATTTGCTTTACTAGAGTTCACGTAATGACCATTGCAAAAAAGGTCATAAAACCAGGTATGGTCATGTGGTGAACTGCTTTACTACTTACTAGATAGGCAACTCCTCACTCCTTCAGTTTTAAGTTGGGCAAGCTCCAATATGATTGTAGGTTTAGGACAACCTTGCATTATATCTGCTATATGTGCATGATACATAGATTCACCCAGCTAAATTGCCAACACTAACACCACCAGGCGCATCTCCTTCAACACATTTGCTTTTGCCAGTAAAGTGGTAGTGTGGTAGTTATAATGCAGTATTGCAGGCTAACTCTGCTGACTGCCAGCAGTTCAATCTTGACCGGCTCAAGGTTGACTCAACCTTCCATCCTTCAGAAGTGGATAAAATGAGAACCCAGACTGTTGGGGGCAATATGCTTACTCTGTAAACTGCTTAGGAAGGGCTGTAAAGCACTGTGAAACAGTATATAAGTATAACTGCTATTGCTATTGCTAATCAGGGACCAGGAAATATTCATTCTGGAAGCAGGTGGCAAAGATCAAGTGGTTAGTTCAATAAAAATGTCAACAAGATTTCATTTATAGTACATTCTTAGAACCCATGGCCTGCAAAACATTACTCAGTGCAGCATCACTACAAACCAAAAATAAAGCAGTGTAGTATGAAACAAAACACAGGAGATTGAAGTCCTTGTTCAAATTACTGGTCTTCAGTAAATCAGAAGCTATCCTATGAAGGAGTATATTTTAATTTAATCATTCTTTCAGTTGGAAAAAGGTAACATTTTATAAATAGAACAAGTGACAGGTTATTTTCTCAATTAGGTTCCTTTAATTAATTCTTTTTCTGTGAACAAAGATGTATGATGTCCTAGATGTGAGAACAAAGAGCAGGCATATTCCAGAGCTAATCAAACCGTTAAAAAGGCTTATTACTAGATACCTGCGCACAGACGGCAGTGACAGTAATTCTTTGGTCTGGTAGTGAATTATTTTTCGTTCCTAGACAACCCTTAATATGTTGTGATTTATTGCTACAGCTATTAAAGTTCACTGTCAAACAGATTCAGTTTTGGAAGGGACCAAAGAAGTCATCCAATCCGCGGAGTCTTGGATCCACTATAGCATGTGTGATAGATGAGCTTCCAACTACTGCTTGAATACATTAGTGAAGGAAAACTTACAACTGGCTCACAAGTAATACAATCAAGAAGTTCTTCCTGGTGTCTAGCCTGAACCTGCTTCACTGTAGTTTTAACCTTTGGTTCTGTTCATGCTCTCTGGGGAAACAGTATAAATCAATTCCCTCATCTATGAAACAACTCTTCAGATATCTGATGACCGCTAACATGTAGAATAGAACTTTTTTTTAATTGGCCAAGTGTGATTGGACACACAAGGAATTTGTCTTGGTTCATATATCTTCCCTTAGCTGTATCTCTGTAGGCTAAACATGATTTCCAGTTCATTCACCATCTTATTAGCCCTCCTCTGAACTTGCTTCTACATTACTGTGCTATTTGAAGTATGGTGCTCCAAACTGGACTCTGCAGAATAGAGTGGAACAGTTACTTCCTATTATCTGGACTGTGTTTCTGTTAACACACTCTGAGATAACATTTGCCTTTTTAGTAGCTTCATAACACTGCTGGCTTTGTTTAACTTGTGGTCAACAATACCCAGATTCTTTTCACATACACCACATCAAATTTCTCCAATCCAAGCCATCAAGAAACTTAATTTTGTGAAACATAATTTCATTATTTAAATTTCAAGTTAATGATTTTACATCACTTCTTCAAAATACTGCATTCCAGTCATTCCCAATCTAAGTATTTAAACTAAATAATTTAATTTATAGAAATTAATAAGATTATCCCAAGAATATATTCTGCAGCTTGATTTCTGAAATTCATTCTTTTCAGTTTAGCGCCAATCATTTAAATGAAATTACAGAGTGTCTAATACTATCTAATGAGAATATTTATCAGTGCTCCAGTACTTGACAGTTCTGCATAGTTATAATGGTGATATTATTGATAAAATGCTAATTTGACAAAATGACGTATTTGGCCAGTGTAGCCTCTCTCTCTAGCACAATTGAAAGGCCTCGAGGATGATGTCCACATTGCTATGTGCCTGTTCACACTTTGGAGACTAGGGATCAGAGTACCAATCAGCTACTAGAAGGTCTTTCAAACTGAAGAGACTTGACTTTCTGTTAGCTGGCCTCAACCCAAAAGTGTAAGCTTCTGTAATTGTTATTTCAAGTGTTGGAGAAGCCAGAGTGCAATATTCATGAAACCGTCTGCCTCAGCCTCCACACTGGATAGTGCATGGTTATCCCTTGGATACTGCAACATCCTAGAAATATGAAGAGACAGAGGCATCAGCTAATATAGAGTTACTTTGCTGACATTTCCCTCCTCATCATAATCATTTCAGCCCCATCTTCTGCCCAGGTTATCATTTTATTTTACCCACCCACCCCCACCCCGGTTGCATGTATTTCTGTTTTTCTCTGATTTCTCTGATTTCTTGTAGACACCCAATTTCTTCAATTCTACCCAAGAGGCTTACCGGGTTGGAATACCCCTGGATCTAAGTGCACGGTAATATTCCAAGCCTTGCTTGGGGGGAACACGTCTATCTTCTTCTCCAATCAACAGGAGAACTGGTGCTTGAACCTAAGGGAAAGAATGTAAGATGGAAATCAGAATACTGAAAGTAAGAAAAAAAAATGATGATCTGAGAGTAATGGATATACAAAAAGGGAGGGAAAGATGTATTGTACCTTGTCAACAAACTGCATAGGTGAATGAAGCAGCATCTTTTCCCATTGTTCAGGAACTGGGAGAGCAGCTTGGTCATAGGGTAGCCCGACCTCAGTCATGCACCTAGAAGGAGCCACAGAACAGGCATCAGTAACGACAGCATCTGCTCAAAAGGGAAAACATAGTTGTTCATAAATACTCACCAATCAGGGATATCCGTGCTTCCAATCATGGCGGCCATATTGACTACAGGATTCCTGGTCACACAGGCTTTATATGTGCTGGGGTATTGGCCAATGAGATGACAAGATAAGAAGCCTCCATGAGATCCTCCAAGCAAAGCTACTCTCTTTGAATCCAGAGGTTCTTTCTGTAGCATCTGCTCTACACAGAACTACAAGGAAAAGAAAAGGTTTACCGAGGGAGCAAGGATAACGGCATCTTGAATATACATGTGGACAAAGGAAAGTCCAAATGTTTAGCTGAGTTCTGATAGGACTATGATTAGGTCGTCTCAATGTATACCTTGAAAAGTACAAACTACATTTGGATAGATCCTCGTGATAAAGTTTCCTGTTCTTGTATATATAAGAACAAATATATTACACACATCTCTAAAGGAGGTATAGTCTCACAAGAACTTCATACTTATCCTACTGAGAGTTTGATCTGGCAAGGGAATATAAACAGCCATTCTCCTTGGTGACAGTTGAATCCCCTTCTTGTTGCAGTAAATATCTACGTTTTTCCATGTAGTGAAGGTTTCAGTCTTGTTGGAAATGGAGGGACTTTCTTACCTGCACATCTTTGACATCCTGGCAGCCCACATTTCCTGGTAGTGAATCCACACTATCCTGGCCAAAGCCCAGCGATCCTCGGTAATTCACTTAAAAGAGAGGGAAAGCACAATATTACGATAGCCAAACTTCTCTGGTTTCAAACTTATTTGCCTTAGCAAAATTTCACTACAATGACAAATGCCTCCAATAATGTTAGAAGCTCTGGATTTTACTATCGGAATTAGCCTTGACATAGCTCCAGTATCAAAAGACTCCAGCTTGTGAATATGACTGTGTGGCTGAGACTTCTAAGAGATTATGGCCATGCACATCTGGAAGCACAAGGCTGGGGAAGCTTGTCTTTCTAAAATAATGTCCATGTCAAGAGTTCTGAACTGATTATCACAGCTCTATAATCTATCATTGCTCACTTAAAGGATGATCTGATGACTGCCCAGGGTATGCACAGTCTTTATGCCAGATGACCCAGCAGACATCTTGGTGTCTGAAAGAGATTATTACCTACCCAACAGCACAGCAAATCCCATTCGGCACAGCACTGCTGGATATAGCATCCAGGTGGTGGTGAACACTGAATGTGGGCCTCCTTTCAAGAAAAAAATGGAGTCAAGCTCAGATGAATAGTGAGGGAATGACATTATACAGCACTAGGATGAGGGAAGGGAACAAGACAAGCAATTTACCATGTGGTGACACCACTAACGGAAGTTTGCTTTGCTCTGGTACCTGAGTGGGCTTGAGTAGTATGGCTTCAAAATCTAGGCCTCCTGGGAATACAGGAAATAATTTGCAGGTTAAGGAAAATCACTATCAGTCTTCCAAGTTTTTCTGTAGAAAGGCGACTCAAACTGAAGCATAAAAATAACAGATGGTTAAATTGGTCCAAAATTTCCCCTCAGGATACTCACTGTACTGGGGATTGTCTTGATCTGCAGAAGGTTGAAGAATATGGACATCCCAACTAATACCTTGAATTGGGCTAGTTTCTTCTAGACATACCCAATTCACATCTGCTTCCTTGCCTGCAGGAGGCAGAAAAGCTACCATCTGCAGCAAGATAAATTATTAAAAGAGATATCCAGCATTAGATCCTATTTTGTTTGATCAATAATACAATATTTGGATATGCAGAGTTTAAACTGATGTTGGGTGGAAAGCACTTAAGCACGACATTGAAGCTGAAGGATTTCCAACATAGGCCACACAGAACTTACAAGCATAGGAGGAGAGTTAGGAGTGGAAAATCTGGCCACCATCAGATCTCTGTCAATGGTGAGCAGCACCCAGCTTCCAAGAGAAGAGCCTAGTTTAGGAAAGGAAAAAAATAGTATCAATGCTTCTGTCTGGGTAATTTCCTTATTCAAGCAGAAGTTTGCCTACCTTGCCAGTTTGGTTCTAAGCTAATTTATTAGAATTTTTTCCATAGGATTTCTCAGTTAGGTAGCAGCATCCGGTTACTGAGATAAGGAAAATTTTATACTTACTTTTGGTGAGTGAACATACACTTTTTGATGCCATATCCACCACAATCAGCTCCTAGGAAAAAACCAGCATGTGAAGGATCTACTGTACATACACGCACACATATGTATTCATATATACCATACCAATAATTTATAACAAATTAAACACATGAGACTAATATAGAAGAGAAAGGAAAATAAAGGAAAGACAACAAATGCCAGGACCCACATAATCCACAACCATCTCTACAGATGTCCTTATGTCATTATAAACCTAGATCAGTTTGGAAACCTCCATGTGACTTTAAGTTTAGATTATTCCTTGACTCAGCAGACCTGATGCTTAAAAATCATCTATCTGGAAGAACCTTTAGAGGATAGCCAGATTGGATACATTTGGTTTGTGCAAAATACTCTTGGCTCAGCCTAACAATCCAGCAATATCCTTACCTGCCTGCTGCGCTGAGTTGTGTCCAGCACAACTCTTTGGCTGTCTGCTGCCCAACAATGCTCAGGCAGTGCTGTGCTATAGATTCCAGCAAATCCATCTGCAAGAGAGAGCAAATTAATGCAGGCAGCAGCTGTTTCCATGGTTAGACAGAAAGGCTCCATTGGAAACTATAATTCACCAGATTCTCTAAATGTTCAGCATTCAACATATTTAGGATAGATATGTGCAGGTGTTCACAAATCCCCTTTTGTTTTTAGGTCTAGCATTTTCCAGTTTTTCAGGGGGAAAAACCCATCATAGATTGGCCTATTCAAATAAGTATTATACTTATTAACGTGAAGATAGTAAGGGATTCTTTTCAGCTTTTATTTTTAAAGAAAATATGAAACATGTATGGGTTGGGCTTTATTTATTTCACAAGTATTCCTTTTTAAAGCACTTCCTAAACTGGCAATGTAAACATGTTTACAAGACCCGATGGCCTAGAGCTCTTGCCTCACAATCAGGAAGTTGTGAGTTCGATCCTAGGTAGAGGCAGAGGTAGGGTCTCCTGCTTGGGCAGGAAGTTGGACTCAATGACCTGCAAGGTCCCTTCCAACTCTGTTAATCTGTTAAATCTGTTAAATGTTAACACGCAGTACTGTAAGTATATCAGGACTTCCAAAGGTTGAAAAACAAAAGCCTGAAAGGAATTCTAAAGTTATCTCTTGCATTAAAAAAATGTATGCCATTTCCCAGCCACTAAATTATTTCTTGTTTTTAGAAGATAGAATTAAGGATAGATCTCTTGTATCTAATGCTCCTCCTGTCACAAATTTATGTGGAGCAAAAAATCCAAGAGGAATTATTTTACATCCATAGTTCAGAATGCCATTTGTATCACATTACTCACCTTGGATCTGTCGCGGGACAATATCGACTATCACGGAAGTGAGCTTTGTGTACCAGTCATACTGAAAAAAAGGTTGAAAGGTATCAAACTGGGATGTGGCAGGAACAACTTCCTGCCGTCTCTCAAATTAAGAAATGTCATGGAAAGCTATATTGCTAACCACTAGGAATCAGAATAGAGTGAAGTAGTGTATGAATGAGAAAATATATAGAATAAATAAAGTGATACTTCATAAATCCATTGACTTACTTCTCCTGCAGCAAAAGATACCATCACTTCCAAGTTTGGAAGATCAAACAAAATTGTTGCCAGTAGGAAACACTTGACCTCATTCTCCTTACTTTCAGTACAGACTTCTGCCTCCTTTTCTCACAAGGTTTTTGAAGAAGCAACCCTCCTAATCCATAACAGCCACCCCAAACTCCCAGAAGTTCTTAGTCTAATCAGATCAAACTAAACTCGGGATGATTTAGAACTCTGACCACAATACGTGAAGTTCAAATGCTCGAGACTACAAAGAGCTGAAAAGTCATGTACAAATTAAAGACTAAATCAATGACTTGGCTAGATGCAATCAGGTTACCTGAAATTGTTTCTGTGCCAATAGTTCAAAATCAGTGCTCACCATGCAGATACGGCTGCATTGCTGATGAGGTCCAGAAGCCTGATTCTCCAGGTATACGATGCGACACTGGTCTGGGCTCAACCGCGGAGACCAAATGGCTTTGTTGTCCTCTGACAACAGCTCTGTAAGGGGGGGGGGAGGGGAGATAATGACGTAAGAGAAATCACCAGCAGCTCTGTAAGGGGGGGGGAGGGGAGATAATGACGTAAGAGAAATCACCAGCAGAATGCACTGACTGAGAGATAAGATGGATTCCTGTACTCACCACACTGACCACCTGTCAGATCGACATGGAAAAGTGATGATCTGGGGGCAGAAGGGAAACAGCTGGTGGTAATGTAGGAAGGGATCATATAAGACTAGTCAGGAAAAGGGTAGAGAGATACCTTTCTTTTAAAATTAAGCTACTGTTTTATTCAACCCTTAAACAGAAAAAGAAATATTATGCTTTGACCAACTGAACCCCTCCCCAATGATCTTAGAAATAGACAATACTAAAAATAATATATATATATATATATATATATATATATATATATATATATATATATATATATATATATATATATAATCCTGGGAAAAGGGACTTCTAAAGCTTTCCTGAGTTTATCTGCTTAATATTGGATTTTATACACCTCTTGCAGTATAGACAGTCAAATTCCACTTGGATTTCTCCTCCAATTTTTGGAAGGAAACTCACCTGCGATTGATGCAGTACTTCAAGCCTAGACGGAAAGGCTCATGGTACCAGCCAGTGAATACCACTCCTGTGTCATTTGGAGTCCAGAAAGCCTTGAAGCAGAGAGAAGATGATGTTAAGTTTGAAAAGGTGGGCAAAGTCCAGAAACCATCTTTCAGCATAGCATAGCTTGGGGGGAAAAGCAATATTTGCATTGAGTGAACAGGAAACACAACCCATCCCTTTGTCTGGGAATCTGACATGGGAGATAAAAGATGCTATTTCCAGGAAGATATTTTCTCTCCCTCCCAAAGGATGAATCTTTCATTATATAGCAGCTTTTATTTCTTCTGTTCAATTGTGTCTAATTCTTGGCAACTGCCTGGACAAGTCCCTACAGTTTTCTTGGCAAGGTTTTTCAGAAATGGTTTGCCATTGTTTCCTTCTTAGGCCTGAGAGAAAGTGACCAGCTCAAGCCACCCAGCTGGCTTTGTGCCCAAGGCAATACACCATCTTGAACTCACCATCTCCCAGTTCCTAGCATGATGCATTAACCACTTCACCAAACTGGCTCTTTCTGAGGTAGTTATAGCATAGCTATTATATTCTTTGCAACAAGATATAGCAAGCACATATAAATTCAGCCATAATTGCGGGTAATCAATCCCCCCCATCCCCAATTCCAAGTGCTCTGTACTGACCTGACCAGGTGAGATATATTCTGGAACACCTTCTAGCACGGAAACATTGTTGCTCTCAATGTCCAATACACACAGTACAGGGATACTCTTAGCCACCAGAGTTTCCCCCCAGTCTTCATAAAATACAAACTGCTCTCCCTGAGAAAGGCAGAGAAACAATAAAATCAGAGGCATCCTGAGATACATAGCATGCTAGCAAAAGGATTCTCACCTGTCTGGAAAATGGCCAATGATTCACAGTACTGTTCCCAACTTTATATCTATCAAGACTAAGAATGTTTTAAGGCATACCTTTCTTAAGAATGCAATAATTTTACAACAGGTCACAGCATCTTAAACTGCTGTAGAAGATAGTTGCTCCTTCAGAACAGACCAGGATGAAGGCATCAGATTTCCAAAGGATCACATTAAATAATGGGAAAAAGAATGTGACGCCTTCTCCTAGATGCTGATATCAAGTATTGCACACCCATCAAGGAGCTAACTTTCATCCAAAAGAACAGGCAACAACACAATAGAAGATGAATGCTATCCAGAACCTGAAAATCAGGCCCCTGGCTGATTTAATGACTTAAAAATCAAAGCACTCAAAACAGACCTATCCAAGTTATCAAGTTGCTCTTTAAAAGTTGGTTCTCACACTGACAATAAGTTAAGCAGCAGTTACCAAAAGAATGAACAGATGCAGATGCTCATAAAAATAATTTTTAAAAACCGGCATTCATGGAAGTGGGAGTTTTCAGTCTCCTCTACTCTAGGGCTTTAAGAAACCAGAAGAGTGTTTTGTCACTATAAATTGTCTGTATGTTGGAGGCTCATCTGAAAGACAGGGATTTATTGAATGTTGTACAACTTCCCTTTGATGGATGAATTACTAATCACAGTCCTGAAAACTTGCTTTTGCATTAACTATTTCCTATCCAGATTGTTAAAAGGATAGTGTGACAGCTTTTCTAGATCAAGGAAAACAGAAATGTTGGCTTGCTGGGAAATCATAAAAGGTAATGTCCATCCCACCTTCACTGCTTTGTCTCGTTCAGTCTTGGCCAGTTCTTCTTCAGTGTTCAGCTCAGGGGCTCTGGACTTAAAGAAAGACTCTGTCTTGGGACGCTTCTTTTCTGCCACGTAGAGAAGGTGAGTCTCTGAGTGTGACCAGGCCAAACAGCCAAACTGATCTGGGAATAGGAGATGATACCTGGTAGGCTCAAGCATATGCATTTTCTTCCCTAAAGCTGCATCCCATTAGCCTCCTATCAGAAAGCAACAACGTAGTGGGCATAGTTTTAAAATGTTTCTATCACCCAAACATCATTTTGGAATTCCTGAAATATATTAAAAGATTCAAGACTTTCTTTTCCAAGATTAACCAAGGTTTTCCTACTATTTGCCATTATACAGAGCTGGTCTCTTGCCTCTTAGGAACTGAAACAGAAACTTATACAAAGCCTTACCATCATCATATACTTGGCCATGCTTCTCTAGAGCTGTCAACTCGATGCTCTTCACCTTCCGGTTCTTTTCCCAGACCTACGAGAGCAGATACACTACAGTTTAGCTCAAAGAGCCTTTTCCTCACTGAAATCACTAATTAAGGCTTCCCTGACAATGGCGTCAAGGTGGGAGAAGACTACACAATTTCCTTTCCTGCAGGAAAATAAAACAAAACCCCCATAAATCATAGCTGCTTCAACATTGCTTCCACAGATAGAAGCAATCTAAGAATGAGACAAAAGTAGGAAGAATGAAGGGCCCCCAATTCCTACCGAGCAAACCCCCAAGCCATGAAGCCTTACTGAGCAGGAGTGAAACATACCTCCAGGTACTGTTTTTCCTCGCCTTTGTTATTGTTCATCTTTCGCACAACAGCTTTTTGAGTTCCACTTGGAGAATCCCGACTGAGCAGTCTAGGTGGAAAATATATATAGATATACAATATATATTCTATAAATATAGAATCATAAAATCCTAAGGTTGAAGGGACCTGGGTGCTTTTTTATTTGTTTGTATCCTGTCTTTATTATTTTTACAAATAATTCAAGGTAGTGAATATATTCAATACACCTTCCTTCTCCTTTTTTCTCCACAACAACAAACCTGTGATGTGGTTGGCCTGAGATTCAGTGATAGGCCCAAAGTCACCCAGTTGGTTTTCATGGTTAAGGTGGGACTAGAACTCACAATTTCCCGCTTTCTAGCTTGGTGCCTTAACCACTAGACCAAACTGGCTCTTCAAAGCTGGCTTTTAAACAATCCTCTGCCCGGGGTGGGAATCCTTAAATTAGTCTCAATGCCCGACCAATATATTCCACTTAGGTCAGCAGCAAGGAGAGGCCAATGCAGTCTAGACTTACTCTCCTTTGACTTCAGTGCAATTGCCTGAGGGGCCAGAATAGATGACGGACTGGTTGTCATGGAAAACAAGGTACTGACGGCAGAATTTCACATTTTCAGCTCTTTCCAAGTCCCGCTGTGACCACTCTGTAAGTAGAGATTTTACTTTTATTTGATTTACATAAGGAGTCCTACTTCTGTCTAGTCTGGCACAATAGAAAAAAGCCTCCTTCATTGAATGCAAAGAACCGCTATCAGAATTGGATTCACACACTGCATCAAGTTATCAAATGGATTTCTTAGCTTAGGTTTAATGTATTGGGTAAACCTCCCAATGCAGTGTGTTTTGATTAAGGAAATTGTCACCCATTATGCTTTCTTCAGTAAAACACTTTTTTTTTTAGTGAAGTGATTTAAAAAAAGTCCTCCATCATCCAATAGGGGAAATAGTCAGTAACAACCTATCCTTCTCATCTTTTGTCTGCAATAGAAACTCTTACAACTACTGTTTTTGAGTTTTTAGTCTCTTGGGATCATCAGGAAAGAAGAGAGATGTCAATCAAACACAGCTAGAAAAAAGTAATGCTTATGCTTTGTGTCCTGATTTATTTTGTTTATGGGGTAAGGGCCGAATGTTACATTTGACCATTGATAACAATATTGCACAACGGCTATTTAAATTCCATGGAGCCAAATATACACCCAATGATGTGGGTTCAACTTTTAAGAGCTTACCTGTATAAATATTGCAATGTTTGCCACCATACTGAGTTGTTACTTCAGGCCCAATACAAGCATGGGAAAGCGAAGGATACTGGCTCAGATCACGGTACAAAGCAGCTATTTCTTCTATATCATTCAGCAACTATACATTACAGATATAAAGAAATGAAGGACCGTAATTAGTTGTGATGGACTCATCTTTTTCTCTAATCTCTAATAAAATGGAAAGAGTCTTCTTTCATTGGGGGTGTTACTTGGAACCCTGACATAGCCATTTGCTCAAGTTAACAATCAACAGTGAAGGAATTATGTCACAGACTAATGCTTGGTACAGCAGCCACAAAAGCCTTGGAAAACATAAATGGGGTATGTATCCATATCTACAAAGACCAGAATCACGGAAGCCATTCCCTGTGACATTCTATGGCAGAGGTCTTCAAAGTTGGCAGCTTTAAGACTTGTGGACTTCAACTCCCAGAATTCTGGGAGCCAACTTTGAAGCTGCCAACTTTGAAGACCTCTGCTCTATGGAAGTGAAAGTTGGACTTTGAAGGAGGAGGATTGGAAGAATATTGAGGTATTTGAATTTTGATGTTGAAGACGTCTGAGAATAACATGGCCAACCAAGAAAATAAGCCAATGGATCACTGAACACATCAACTCAGAGTTCTCACTTGAGGTACATATGACCAGGTTCAAATTATCCTACTTTGCACATTTTATGCAAAGACCCAGCTTTCTGGAGAAGGCTCAAATGCTGGGAAAGGTGGAAGGGAAGAAGATGGCAAAAGCAAGATGGATGGACTCAATTACAGTGACAATTACTGCATCTTTGGCGGTCCTGAACGAAGAGGTTAGGGATAAGATTGCCATGGAGGATATCTATCGCTAGGAGTCAAAAACAACTTGATGGCACAAAGTCAAGTTATAAAAATTGTTTCTGTGTGAAAAGCAGGGATCAGGAAATGCATGAGTTGGGAGCACTATGGCAGTTTGCACCCAGCTAGCTGGGAAGTGTTGTCTCTTGATATAACAAACTTTGGCCTTCTGCAGGGCAAGAGGTCGATTCTACCAGGAGTTCCTAACCTTTATTCCTTCCCAAATCACTGGAATTATCACCATAAAAGGCAGAATTATATCAGTGCTATAGATAGAATACACTTGTCTTTTATCTTTTTGTACAGGCTGAATTCAGATGGGACTGCTGAACTGAATCCCTGATGCAAGGATGAAGAGTGAATTGGCCAGATCAAAGCTACTTGCCAACTCAGCCCCACCTCATCTCATTCATTGCCATTCAGGCAGTTCACCAACTGTTGGATGGAAACGGTTTCACCGAAATGCACAAATGATTAACAGTAGCTAATTTTACTAATTTAAACTAAGTACTAGTACAGGAGTACTAAAATACATAAAATTGGCAACAGGAAGTGGGTCCTGGAGGCAGTTGCCACAGGTGCTGCTCTAAGAGGAGCAAGCAATTCTCCCCCCTCCCCAATTTTTTGCAAACAATGAACAATGAAAGTAGCGCTTCATAAGGACGGGCGTCAGCACAATCAAAGTAAGTTCAGCTCCTGACATCTTTTATCCCTTTGAGGATAAAGATCCCGTTTAAGGGCTACGAGAAGAGACTTTTTTCCCAAGGGAAAAGGAGATAAACTGACGCCCTCTCCGTTGGTAGCTTCCTCGCAGCAAGCAGCCATAAAGGAAAAAGCCTCTTTCTACCTGTGACATGCATAGAGAGGGTTCACCTGTTGAGCTTCGCGCTATGTGATGTGAAGGTATTGGAAGAGGGACCCAGGCAGCCTTTCCCAGGAATAAGACGGAAAGAAAAGATAAGAGGAACGCCAGCCCTCCCGCCCCCTCCATCGCTCCCGCTCCAAGCGGAGGGAAAGAGCGACTCACGCCGTCCCCACCATCACACTACGGCCTTTGGGGAAGCGCCGTGCAACAGGCCTACCCACCCGCCGTTCACCGACACGCGTGTCCGGCCCCTGACGATCCCTCACCTGGGGTTCCATGGCTCTCGGATCGTCGTCCCGATTCCCGAGAAGTCGCGGAAGCTTCAGTTCGATTCCCCTCGAGAAGGTGGAGCATCGCCTTTGGAGCTGCTTTGTTATGATTGGTTCCGGGCCTGTCCGTCAAATAGAGCCAGCCAGCCCGTAGAGAGGAGCTGCCAATCTTTCCTCCACCCGGAGATGCGGTTCAGCCCCATCCAGGACGGGCGGCTGGGCGGGGACGCACAGCCTTTGGATCCAAAGCATCGTAAATTTAGCGCCTTTTGCCCAATCCGCTCAGAGGAAGGGCGGGGCTTACTTTTTCCCCCCACCCCGAAGCCGGGGTCTTTTTCCAATGGAAAGCCAGCAAAAATCTTTAGCAACTTAAACGTCAGGTGCCAATAATAGAGCGTTTGGGAAATGTTAGGATTAGGGAGGGAGCTGGGCGTGGCTTCAGGAGCTGCGCGTCCTTGGAAAAAAGGTGCGGCTGCTTCAGTAATTGAGAGGAGTGCTTGGAAGATACCACTATGGGAGGGGGGGAATGCCAGTTTTCCGAAAGGTATACACAGCTCATCTTTTAACCCTGTATGACAGGCTGGAGCGAGATGGTCTCTTCCATATCTGAAGGAAGTCTGAAGTCTGAAGTCTCTTCCATATCTGAAGGAAGGCATCATCTCCCCCAATCACTCCTGGCCAGTGTGATTCTTGGGAAATAGCACTTAGCAATAGCAGTTAGACTTATATATCGCTTCACAGTGCTTTACAGCCCTCTAAGCGGTTTATAATCAGTATATTGCCCCTCAACAATAATGCTCCTTGTTTTACCGACCTGGAAAACTGAGTCAGCCTTGAGCCGTTGAGAATTGAACTGCCAAACTGCTGGCAGCCTGCAGTCAACAGAATTACCCTGCAGTACTGCATTCTAACCACTGGGCCACTGTGGCTCGAGTACCACAGATTCCCTACCCACCCCAATTTTTCTGTAACATCTAAGATGGAAATAAACATTGGTTTTGATAGTGAAGCTCAATATAGAGTTAAGTGATATTAAAGCTGTTCAAGTTGCCTGTCATCATGCACACTGTCTTCCATAGATGAACCTCACACACACTGAAGAGCTGCTTATCTAGAATCCTCCCCACCTTCAGCTTCACATGATGTATTCTGCATTCTAGAACTACAGGATGAAAAAAAGAATCCCTCCCCCCCCAAACTCACTTTCCCAATACATGGCTGCTTCAGTGGTGGTGCTAAGACTTTACTTTTCTGCATGACATTTGAGCCCTCTTTTGAAGTGTTACGAGACTGCTTTAATGGAGGGAATCTGAAGAAAAAAACCATCAGCTTTAATAGCAATAGCACTTATACCGCTTCACAGTGCTTTTACAGCCCTCTCTAAGAGGTTTACAGAGTCAGTCTATTGCCCCCAACAATCTAGGTCCTCATTTTATCCACCTCGGAAGGATGGAAGGCTGAGTCAACCTTGAGCCGGTGAGAATCGAACTGCCGAAGTGCAGTTAGCAACCAGTTGAAGTAGCCTACAGTACTGCACTCTAACCACTGCACCACCTCAGCGCAGAGGTGCTGCATTTGAAAAGGCCCAAAGTATTTCCCCCCCCCTCAAACTAGGTTTAAAGTGTACACAGCTCTGGGTATTTTGCCTTATTTGCATTTCCTAGAGCCCTTTGGAATGACAAACGAAATGTCGTGGAGATAGTTACCAGGTGATGATAATTTAGAAGCTTAGCTCAGCATCTTATTTAGTGTGTTAGCAATTCTCCTTAATCAAAAGTGGAAAGCTATTTGTCAAAGCCTCTTCCAATTTGGTGTCTATTGTGTGTCTATGTCCCTGTCCTTTGGCTCATGCTTCAACAATTAGGATGCTGCGGTTATAGTTTCTGTGATGGTACAGATATTTTACACTGCTTTAGCTCTCATGATATGTTCTAGTTGGAGACTAAAATGTAATTGCTTCATCATTCTTGCTGCTAAACAAAAAAAAAATGTAAACATTAAATGTAACACACTAAAACCTGTAGTTTGATTGGTTTGGGCCAATTGTGGTTTGTTTTGTAAATCATAGTTAAATCACGGAGAGGGCTCGCAACTTGGGCATCCTCCTGGATACATGGCTGTCTTTAGAAGAACATGTGACAGTTGTGGCCAGGGGGGCTTTTTACCAGGTTTGCTGATTTGCCAGTTGCGTCCCTTTCTGGATCGGGACTCCTTGCTCACTCATGCCCTTGTCACTTCCCACCTGGACTACTGTAATGCTCTCTACATGGGGCTCCCCTTGAAGAGCACCTGGAGGCTCCAACTGGTCCAGAATGCGGCTGCGTGGGTGATTGTGGGAGTGACGTGGCACTCCCATGTAACACCTCTCCTGCGCGAGCTGCACTGGCTCCCGGTGGTCTTCCGGGTGCGCTTCAAGGTATTGGTTACCATCATTAGAGTGCTCCATGGCTTAGGTCCTGAGTATCTACGAGACCGCCTTCTGCCACCGGTAGCCTCCCACCGGCCAGTACGCTCCCACAGAGAAGGGCTCCTCAGGGTGCTGTCGGTCAAACAATGTCGACTGGCGGCCCCCAGGGGGAGAGCCTTCTCTGTGGGGGCACCTGCCCTTTGGAACGAGCTGCCCCCGGAGATACGAAGGATCCGGATCTACGCACCTTCCGCCGTGCCCTCAAAACTTTTCTATTCCAGCAAGTCGGGCTGGCGTAGCTCTTTTAATTGTTTTTAATTCATTTTTTTTAGAACGGTTTTTTAAATTAATATGGGCCAAATTTATTTGATATACTTTTAAATTGTTTTAAATTTTATATTTTTATGTTTTTATTTTTGGCTGTACACCGCCCTGAGTCCTTTGGGAGAAGGGCGGTATATAAATTTAAATAATAAATAAATAAACTTTGTACAGTATATGAAACCATGCACTGTTTTCATTGCAGCCTACTGATGTTTAGCAGATGGAGAGTCATTCCTTACTGTGGTTGTTTTCAGAATGGGGCATGAGAAAAGCATAAGGTCATTAGTCCCACTACCCCAGTTCCTCCTGAAATGCTTAACAAGGATAGAACTGAAGAGAATCTCAGCTGCTTAATGTCCCACTGGTTCTTTCTCTACCCCAAATTTTCACTGATGTGCTCTATCCGATAGTGCCACATGAACTGGAGATTGACAAAGAGGTACCAAGGGATCCTATCACAGAGACTGAAAGTGATCAACAAGCAAAGGAAGGCCCTAAAGGAACTTATTAAAGATTCCAAGGAAGCGACTGAGCTAAATAAACAACATTAAAAGTTCCAAAGGAAATAATTGAGCTTAATAAATAGTAGCACATCATGGGGCCTCAACCTTTTAAGAATTTAGGATTAAAACTGGATAAAACAACCTTCTTTATTTCTGGATATATTGAAGCTGCATTTCCCAGAATTCCTAAGCAGAATGCCTTTAGGAATTGCTATCCCAACATATTTTGAGAGTATGGGTTTAGAAGGCTGGTGCAGGATGTATGTAAGCCAATTTCATAGAGAGAACAGAAAACAATGTTTCTTCTTTCTAAGGAGAGCTGTCCTTGGAAGCTGTTCATGAAGAGGGAATACTGTCTTCTTCACTGAAGGAAGGGAAACCCTCTAAACTAGCATTTCTCAAATTTAGCAGGTATGTGGACTTTAACTCCCAGAATTCCCCAGCCAGCATTCTGGCTGGGGAATTCTGGGAGTTAAAGTCCAGACTTCTTAACGTTGCTGAGGTTGAGAAAAACTGTTCTGCACAATGGGAAGTGCCTCACTTTGGGCTGTCACCTTGGAAAGAATTGCTTCATGACCCCATGGGGGAGAGAATGTACCTCTCTTGGCAAAGAAAGGGTTCCTTTCCTCAATGTGCGCCAGCACTGCCTGTGTAGGCTTACATGTTCCTGTGCCAGTACAAAACGGGGAATAGCATGTGCCCCACAACTCCCACAGGAAAGCTGTGCAACTACTAATCTGCCAACCACACTTTCTAAATTTGAACCTGGCACTAGATGACGTTGGCTATCAGCAGGCGTGAAGCTCCTCTTTGCTTGAGGCTGTTGATGACAAAATTGGTCTTTTGGGGAGTGTCTTTTCCACTGATCTAGCCAGGGGTAAGTCTCAGGGGTCAAGAGGCTTCTCCCTGTGAAATCTAATGAGGAACTAGCCTCCTTAAAGTGTGGCTGGAGGCAACAAGTGACACATGCTGAATGGCGTGTCTGGCTTGAATCTAATCAGTAGAACAGCCACGCAAAGTCCTGGATGGCAGATGTCTTGTTCAGGCTCTGAGTAGGAACTGCATCCGTATGGAGGTGGGTGAGAAAAATCCAGGTACAGTAACACATAAGGGTAAGAGATTTCAGTGGGATGGAAGAGATTTATTGGAGATCTGAGAAAAGACATTTCTCATTGTAAATTCATGCAGGCTTCCTATTGGAAGGAGCCTTGCTTGGGCATCTTCCTCCATATTGTCCATGAATATGCATGAGGCTTTGTTTGTGATAAGACATGCTTGTGCTTCTATATGCAGGTGTAGATGCATATGTGCCAAATCCCACACAATAAAAGGGGTTCAACAGCATGGATTCATTTTGGCGCATGTACAAGTGTACTCAAATACTAAAAAAAGTCAAAAACTCTTCAAACATTTAAGTGATTTTAGCTTATCTAAACTCACTTAACTCACAACTTACTGCTGATCCTGTCTTAAAATCATATAAATAGATCCTGCTTATATAATTATAACATTATATAAAGGGATTTTTGTTTTGATTGTAACTTGTTACTTTGTTTTTATATTAAGAGCCGCCCACAGTCCTTTGGAGTTGGATGGTGAAATCAATCAATCAATCAAAAATAGAATGATTTGATTTTTTTTTTTGTTGGTTTAATTGTGGTTTTAATACAAGGATTTACAGAAATTCTATCCCTTTCTTCTCCCTCCCTATTATTTTCCTCAGCCATGTATTGTATGGTTTTAAACTTTCCCTTTTCATCAGATTCCCATTGCTGACTTCCACTGATAGCTTAAGCAACCTACTGTTCCATTGGCTGTGCTCTGGCTTTCTTCCCCATCATTTGAACATGATGTTTGTAGTTCTGACTGGCAGTTTTCATTGTGAAATGGAGAGGGGACATTTCTATTGTTGATCCAATGAGATCTTTCAGGCCCGCTAATCACTGTATTAGTGGCCAGACTACATATCTGAATGTTCTCTAGTATGATCCCATTCCAGTCACTTTTAGAGGAAGATCATTAAGAAGTGCTCATCACATTGTTGTTGAGAAGCATATTTAAATGAACTTTTCTGGGAGTAACTGTCCAGTTGGTTGTTGAGCTAATTCTCCTTGGTGCTGTTAGGAGGTCTGTTATCACCAGGTCTGTCTTTGGGCAAAGAAAATACAATGCAGCAACTGCTGCACATATTTACTCCTAAATAGCTGGAGAGCAAGAACAACTCCATAACACCACTATGAAACTTTGCTTGCAGAATTATAAAATGTCATTCTGTTATTCTTCCTTAGAAATGGACTAAAATGGTAGGATTCACATGAAGTAGGGAGCCCCATTTTGAGGGGAGTAAATTGGGAAAGAATGGCATCTTTATCTCCTGCTAAATGACACTGTATGTGCTTGTGAAAAGCATACTGAGCATCTCAACATCTAATCAAATTAGAGACACCATATAATAGACCAGTGTTTATCTTGCTAATAGCTGTTCTGACTCATAGCCTTGGGTTGCATCCAGGTATGCAAATGGCTTGAATGTCTAGCATGCAGTAAAAAGCCAAATAAGTTTTTACCAGCTTCATTTCAGGGAATCTTTTCATTTGATCCATATGTATTGAATACGTTATGGTAATGTGAAGGTTTGACTATTGTAACTATTGTAAATGCAGCTGCCATCGGTAACTATCCCATCCCATTGATATTTGGATCTGTACCAAATATTTTTTCTGTCTTACAAGATTTGTCCCAAATATTAATAAGTTCAGAACTATGCATATTAAACAGCAGTGTCATTAATGGATTAATAATACTTGTAGTATAATATGGATTTATGGGAAGGTATAGTTCAGAGATAGGAGAATGTCCATTTATATTGGCACAGTATAATTTTTGGGGTCCATTTGTACGAACATTGTCCTTTTCCTGACAGGAATGGATGCATATTAGTTATGCTTTTATGTTTTCTATCATATCCATAATAAAGATAGGAAGACTAGTTTTCAATATGGGCTGCTAGCATTTAAAGCAGATACACTTGCAATAAAACACAATCTGAGAGAAATCCCTTGGCAATAAGGGATAATTTACTTTCTTAGCACATTTTGGCTTCAAAACAACCACAAACACATACAGTTGTATAAAGTAGTGCTAAACAGAACAAAAAAAGGATCCCTTTTGATTTAGAAAGAAGTATCAGGTTACCAAGGAGACCTAACAACTCAAGAACAAGTGACAGTCATAGCACATTCTCATTCTAACAGCTCAACCATAACAAAGAAATCAGATTATAGATGAAAACCTTGCTTGTACTTAGTCATTTAAAAATATGGAAGTCTCACTGAATATGTTAGCTTTACCCTTGTTGCTAGGTAACTTCCTATATTCTATCCAAGTGACTATATATCTCCTTAACTGTATTTTATATGTATTCAATATTTTAAATTTTTTTTAACCTATATGTATTCTTGATTCTTAGATCTGGTGACTTGCTGAACCAATAAATAAAATGATACCTTGGATCCTCCCTGGTTGTTTTGGTATGATTGATGATGATGATCCAAGAACTACCATAATTCTTTGCTACTTGAATTATGAAACAGCCTTTTGAGATTTTTTGAGCCACTGGTATTTCCGTATCTTCCCTGCTGGTGGTGGAATGTGGTCTGGATGGCTTTGGTTTTCTTTTTGGTAGCTAGTGTGAACTTTGACCTGATTTGGGCATGGCGATCTGGATTGACTTCATCTGCAATGTTTACTGCCAATTTTGCTAGAATGGAGTGACTAGTGTTTTCAAGCTTGACTTTTCTAACTTATTATTTTTGGTGCTACTGTTAACTCATTTGGGACTCCAAGAGGTTGAATGATCTCACATACTAAGGAAAACTCTACTAAGGCAGTCCCTCAAGTTCAGGTGTTTCTAGGAGTCAGAGATTAAGCTAAAGCACCTTGTAAATCATATCAAGTTCTTTTATTCTGTTTTCCACAGAAATACCTTGTAGGGCAACTTGCCATACGGAATCACAATACATGAGGTGTTACACTGAAATACTACAAGTTCTCACAGAGCACAGCAGGACACACACATCATTTACAATGTTCAGATAAAGGTCATTGCACTTACAACTGTAAACTTCTTCTTTTGTTTGATGGGTTGTTGGTTCTATACAGAACTCTGCCGCCTCCAAAATAATACAAAAAAAAAAAAAAAAGAAAAAAAAGAAAAAAAAATCGAAACTGAAGGCAGGAGGAGAGCATGGACGGTACATGTCATGTGACAGCCACAACAGCTTTATGGGACTCTGCTATGCTTTGCAAGAAGGAAAACAGTTCAGAAAAGTTAATTACAAACACCAGGCTTTGTTTGTTGATTTTGTTTTTCTACACAAAAGCAAGAGTTGGCAGGTGTGCTGGTCATTGAGATGGAGCCCCCACAAAAGGGGGCTGTGAGTTGATTGTTTTCTTGGGGAGTTGTTGTTTTTCTTCATACCATGTGAGACTTTTATTTTACACACTGTACAGGTATTTACAATGGAAGGGGTCAAGGGAGATTGTAGCAGCCACTGTTGAGAAAACCAATAGGGAACACAAATTCAGTCTAGAGTTCTGAAGAAGCATCCTCAGATTATGCACTTGTCATTGCTGGGAGCCTAAGAAAAAGAGTGGCTGGGTGGCTGGAAAGAAACTGGGTGAAAAAACATGCTTGTCCTTACCAGATAGCTTGGTCTCTACATTTGGAACCAAATCCCTCTTCTCAGAATTCAGTGAGTGAGTGAGTGAGTGAATGAATGGTGGGAGTCTCACTGCTTCAGTTTGCCATTCTAGTTGAAATAACTTCCCAAAATGTATTACATTTATCCTGAAAAGATGATGATGTACCCATATGTTAAATAAACTCTATATGTAAACCACACATGAGGAAGTTCTACTAGGAATATTAGTTTTAATCCTCCTGTTCTGTTAGAAATGATTTCCAGCCTGCCCATTATTAAAATAATTCAAATATTCAGATAGTTTTGCACTTACTGCAAGCCTAGAATGAAGCACTGATATTAAACTAGATGTTTGAGGTGAAATCTCTGCACCAAGGCAAGTGTGCATTCCATGGAATTCATTTAATGCTTTCCTGAGCTATTTTTTTTTTACTGCAGTAGAACAAAAGATAAGCTTCTTGTCTAAATCTTGTATTTTTGCTAGAAAAATGACCAATTCAGCAATGCTGGAAATTTACTGAAACACAATTAAATGTAAAAATCGACCCTTTGTTTTCCTAGGTCTAACCAACTATTAACCAACTAACCAACTAACCAATCAAATGACCTGTGCAGGAATTCACATTAAATACAATGGGTTAATTCCTCTGGTAAAAGGACTTCTGCAGATGGAGAGTTTTAAAGGCTACTGATAGAAAAAAATATTGTAGCTTAAGTAGAATTGTGGGTTCCTTGGTGCTCTCTGAATTTGGTTATTTCCTTGCAAACATTTCATTACCAAACTAGGTAACATTGGTGCACCAAATTCAGAAAGCACCGAGGACTCCATAGTTTTAAATGCTGCATGTGACACTAAACAAACTAGTCAACTACCTTTTAACTTAGTGCATTATGAAAGGCATATGGTTATGTTATTGCACATTGTTATTGTGCAAACACAAGCAATTGGTTGATTATAAGTA
Organism: Arizona elegans; assembly: GCA_022577455.1. Taxonomy (NCBI): domain Eukaryota; kingdom Metazoa; phylum Chordata; class Lepidosauria; order Squamata; family Colubridae; genus Arizona; species Arizona elegans. The sequence continues at coordinate 100,639,548 of JAKOOJ010000003.1, read as the reverse complement.
AAATTGTGGAGCAACACAGAGCCAAAGAGTTTTTCCACCAAGTCCTGCCTCTTAGGAAATGACTAGCTTAACTTTACAGGTTTCACACTCATTCAAACTACAGACAGAACAGGCAAAGGAGATACTGCCAAGAGTCATACAGCCAATATGTATGCAGCCTGATTTAGAAGCTGAATTCTGTGGTCAGTATCCATTGAATAACCACAGATACAGCTTCCTACTTGCCCTTACAATGGGCTACTAAAGGCGGAATCCTCGCCCTAACAGAGATCTGATACAACTGTACTGTTTTCATGGTCCATGCAGCTGGTAAGATTTTCAGTCTGCCTTGTGTTCAGGTGCTCAATCAACAGAGCTATGAACCTAAGAAACCAGAATCATGGGCAAATGAATATATATTCTAAGATATAGAGTCAGGATACGGAGACTATACTTTGAGCTTGTAGTAACCATGGAAGACTTTTGTTAGAATGCTGCTTACAAAATATCAAATTAGTGCTTTTAAATGATGAGATATATCACTTTATATGCCAGTGGTCCAAAACAGTCTTAGAATAATAAGGCTTTTTTAGAATAATGCACACTTACCTAAGGATCACATCATACACTTTTTTTTAGTGTTTTAAGTGCAAGCAAAGGCAACGCATGAGTATATGAAACATATTCTCACATGTTTGTATTAGATGGGAATTTTAGTCAAGCAGCTGGGATCAACTGTTGATTGTGCAAACCTGATACCTGGATGGTATCACTATGGCTAACATGAAATTACTCATTGGCCTACCATCTCCCTTTACTAAATCTTATTTCGATCTCTGTGGGAAAAAGATATTCCTAAAATATACATGTCAGCAGTACTCCTGAAAAAATTGCCTTCATGCACAGGGTGATTCAGAGCTTATTGATGTATTTGTAGCATTATACAGAGGTGACATTCAGGACCTGTAGCATCCTTGTCAACTGCATTGCCAAACAGGAACACAAACTATATTTTCTGTATCAAAAGATTATAAACTTTCCACGTTTTGAAGAATCTAACTTGTAAAATATATATTAGCTTTCTCTTGCCCCACTCCATTTTTCTCAATATAAAAAGGTATATATTTTTGTTCCAGTTTTTGCATGGTATTCTGGCTTTCAATCAAGTCCTACAGGGAGAAAATAGCTTTGCTATCAATGCATTAAGGGCTTGGTGGAAACGTGGGATTGCTTCAGATTTGGCACTCCATTTACTCCAGTTTTGAACTAACCATCTGGTGGTTCTCTGCTTCTACATTTTCAGAATGTCAGAAAGGTAGGTTGAGTAGTTCTATATGTATTAACAGTCATTAGTTGCACCTTTGTTCTCCGAGTTCAGAAGGCAGAAAAGAGGAATTGATGTGTTAATTAATGACAGATCTGTTCAGTCTCCCTTGCTATGTTTGTAAATATATTTCATTCTTGGGATACTTTTCTAGGCTGCAATTCTTGAATACTTAGATAGGATTTTCATTTACATTTTGATCAGGAAGAATGTGCATTAGGTTTGGACCATGCCAAGAAGTCCCTAAAAGTAGACCCTAGGCAGTTGCAGGAGAGGACGTGTGAGGGGCCTAGAGTGAGTGTAATTAAATATAGAAAATCTAGTGTAACGTTCTGTGGAATAATTACTCTTCATGGTGTCATCGATAGGGCTTCAATAACAAGTGCATAAATCTGTAATGGCATTCAGTAAAGAAGACGAACCAACTGGAAGAAAAAAAAAATTTCAAGCAAAGAACGAACGGCAAGCATTCTAAGTAGATGAAACCGTGCAGAGAAGTAGCAAGCCATGCTCTACTACAGACAGAGACAGTCACTGGCTCTATGGCTACCCTTTGGCAAAAGTGTCCCTTGAACGGGTCAAGCATGCCACTAATTGGAAACTTCATACACACAGGTGTTCGATATAAAGATATCTATCCAGGTTCTTGATAGCACGTTTGCAATTAAATCCTTATACATAACATTGAACTTATTAAATATTAACAGTTGTCTTTAAAATTTTGTAATTTCATTGCATAGAACATTAGACATGAGAATCATTTTGCTGTTACCCATGGTGAATGGAAGCTCCTATGGGTCACACCAATGAATTGTTGTTCTTGAACATGCTCAGCGTGGATGAAAGACGGGCAGGAAACAGCACAGACAAATGGGAACTGGAGCATCTGTACATTTACTGGATTTTTTTTTTACAACAACAAAAAAGTAAAAAAAAAAAAACCACCAAAGGAGCTGTTTCACAGGGTGTTCTTTTGGCTCTTGCCATTTACAGTGCAAAGAGCTCCAAGCGGGCAGGTTTATCAACACGCTGTTCCAAATAGCTCCTCCATCTTTCTGAGCATGCCCACCAATAATGGCTTAAGAAGGACTTGAATTGCACAGTAGGATAAAGGAGGATGGCAGAGGCAAGCTTTTCTCATCACACTGGATTGTGCTCTTGATAGCCTTCTGCACTCTATTGCTTCTGCCGACAACAGCCCAGATGCTAACTCAGTACAAAGTTAAGAGATTAATGACATATGATACTATGCAAAAGAAAAGAAAAGAAAAGAAAAAACATAAAAGGAACCTCACAAAAAATAATAAACCAAGCCCCCAGTTTCTGGGCACCAATGAGGTATACATGTAAATAAAAGTGGAATGATTAAGGCTGTTTTTTTTAAAAAAAAAAAATCCCAGGCATACATAAAACAATGCACAACATTAACAATGAAAAGCACTGCCATTTGAATGCTTTAGAATGGCTTCAGGATGGCTTTGGGTGGCTGATAAGACATGCCTGGCCAGCATTTGTGTCAGTCAATAGTCAGCCAGTTTGCACTGCCTTTCAGTCCTATGGCCTCTTAACTCAGTAGTGAAACAGTGTTAGGTCCTAGTCAGAGTTCCCTTCGTCCCAGACTTTCCATTGCAGGGATGATGAGAGGGAACAAACACTGGAGGGGATGGGGGTTGATGGGGCAAACTGGAATGTGAAGGAGAATGGAGCATCCAGCTCCCAGCCCTCAGTTCAAGCACATTTTGAAGAATGGGAAAAACCTATGAAGAACTAGAGTTAAAATTCAGTAACTTTGTGTATAATCCTAAGAGAAGGCCATGGTTCCCAAAATCAGATGCTAGGCACAAATGGAACTACAGTCATAGGTAGTTTCTGGAGTCCCAAACATCTCAAGCGACAGAAAAGTGGCATGCCTGTGTGACAAGCCCCTCTTCTCTAATTGCACCTTCTTACGTACATCTTCTCAGTCTAAGAAACTGCTTTCAACCCTTGAGGCTTGCAGAACACGGATTGACAACAGTGGCTTTGAAAGTCCTTTGTGGCCAACAGTTGGCTCAGGCGTCTTCAAAGAGCATCTTATGACATCCACAGGGATAAAACTGTATGAATAGCTCTTCTGTTTCGTCCTCTGAACCTAGTGGTTTTCCATGGTTTCGAAAGCTTGATAAGACAAAAAAAATAAATAAAAAATCACAGAAATAAATTTATAATATTTCAAGAATTGGGGGAACAGAGTCCCCAAAAATACCTACTGAAAAAGCTACACGATGCATCTTTTATATGTAATGACAAGTGAATAATAACCCAATCAGTGGAGGAGCTCATCCAATCTTCCGCATCTTCGTACCCTCCAGAGCTATTGGACAATATCTGGGACATTAATTGCAGAAGTACGAATACATTGTATCGTGTTGTCGGGGAATGTTGTGGTTGTACAAAGTGAAGGTAAAGGTTGAAACAGCTAGAAATGGTAATCAGTCAAAACTGAACAATTGAGTACTAATTAAATTAGTTGCTTCTATTTGAGATGCAATCCTTTCATATACTGGAGCACCCAGGACAATATACATGAAAGCATGTTTTCCCAAAGAGACCACATCTTTTCCATCTCACCTCTTTGCTCCAACCTGGATGTATAGTCAGTTCATATTTCATTCTGTATACTGAAGCAAGAAGTGTAAAAAAGCTATTATCAACAGGGATAAATTCGTTCTCTCCTCCCCAATTGTGTAGTTCTTTTAGTGAGCTGTTGTAAACAGACAAAAACCAGACTCTTACAATGTGATCTACAATGTTAGCCATTGTAGCATCTCTGTAGTCATGTGATTGCAATTCGGGTGCTTGGCAATCGGCATGCACTTACGATGGTCACAACATCCCATAGTCACACTATAATCATTTTCAACCTTCACAGAGAGATTCTGATAAGCAAATCAATGGGGAAGCCATCAGGAAGCTGCAAGTTGCAGTCATGGGATGTTGCGCTTAACAACTAGCAGTGATTCACTTAATGACCACAGCCAGAACTGATGTCATAAGTTAGTATGGTCAAGTGATGTAATACTTAACACTTAGCAATGGAAATGCTAGTTCCAATTGTGGTTGTTAAGCGAGAACTACCTCTGTGATCATCATTGGTCATGTATCTCTCTAGTTTTTCAAAGTAAGAATAGTTTATTAGATTTCCATGTTGCTTTCTTGGTAGAACTCAATTCAGCAACGTACAAAACCATTTCCTTTTCCTTTCAGAAAATTGCAAGAGGAGCAGGGGAACTGACCAATCAGGAATTGGTCCAGACAGAATTGCAAGTCAACTGAGTAGACAGAAAGGAGGAAGGGGTGGACATCTGAGAGATTTCTTAAACTGGCTTCATTTCCAGCTTGTCAATACCTTAAAGCTGCAATGTAGAAAAACCCTTGATTTATTTCTTTTATATATTTGTAAAACACATTTCTTGAGATGCCTAACTCCAGAATGACGCTCAGTATCTCACAAATTAAAAAAGGCAAGAAATATTACAGAATCAGGCAAGAATAATTGTTTCCCAGAGGAACAATAAGAACTGTCTTCCAACCTAAAGAAGCCCAACAATGAACCAAGCCAAGGCCTGGGGGGAAAGCCAAGGCTCATTTAAAGGCAGGAAGGACAGGGCAATATGAACTTTGGATGTTGTCCCAGAGGGCAGGTGCTGTGGCAGAGATAAGGCCCCTTCCATTTCATACAATCGGATTCTAGGGCTCAATACACACAATAAAATCTGCACAGACCCGATATGTACTATTAGAGCTCTGTGGTCATTTCTGTTAATGTTGTGCAGCACCCAGTATTTAAATAATGCAACAATTAAGAGCACTAAGAGATTATCTTAATTCAAAACAGCATAACCTATTTAACACAGGCAAATTAGCCTGGCTAGGTGGCTCAGTAGCTAAGACACTGAGCTTGTCAATCAGAAAGGTCGGCAGTTCAGCAATTCGAATCCCTAGTATAGTCTCCTGCGTGAGCAGGGGTTGGACTAGATGACCTCCAAGGTCCCTTCCAACTCTGTTACTGTTACCTGTTACCTTCAGGTAAGATGGAATCATATCATTGGGTTATGACCCACCACCAATCTTCAGGATTTTATCTCCTAGGAATTGTCTCTCAGTCACTTTTGATGAAAGTCAACTATTGATCACATTTCTACTCCTGATACATCGTGGCAGATGTGGAAATGGAGGCAAACAGATGATACTCACTATTATACCCAGAGTTCAGAGCGGCAAATGAATTCCAATGGATTCTTCATAGGTTTTTCCAGTGCAAGGATGAAATTTCACTTATTTCCCCAAATGCCTGCTGAATCAATGATGAGACAAACAAGAAAAAGAAACAGCTGTTGGTAAACAGAAAGGAATTTAAAAGAAAGAAAGAAAGGAAAACAGAAAGGAAAATAAAGGGATACTCAGATTAAGCAGCAATAGGATGACCTGCTTCAGGTCTCATGTCAATTTAAGGTCACTGATGGGAACAGAATTCTTTCAAGTAATAAATATTACTGGGTTCTGGCATTTCAGCGCGTTGACATGGCCCTGGTAGTTACGGATAAGGACATTGAGGATGGTGCATGGAGGACCCAGTATGACTCACCAAATATTGTACTCTCACCAAAACGATGTGAATTTCTTGCCAAAAGCTGATACGGCTGTTGGAGTAAAGGAAAGACAAATCAGTGCGTAAAACCATCTGATACAGTATAAGGTTGAGTCTGAAGCTCTATATTCTTTTAACCAGAACTTCAGGGTTTTTTTTTTTTCTAAAATAGTTATGCATGACCTGTTGGCATCCATAAAGCACAGGAAGGGCAGTTTATAGTAATATCAGTGCAATAAAAATATAACAGATTCAACACTCAGTAAAAACAATTAACGAAACAAAAATTCTGGTGGAATTAGCCTGTTGAATGGAAATAGCTCTTCTCAAGCTCACGTGATGCTCCTTCTCAGTAGCAATCTCCATGCTCTGAAGTGCCTTGTTTCCTCTGGGCCTCCAGGAAAGCTCTGAAAGGGTAGTTATTTTGCAGGAAGTGCCGGTATTATGATGGATAAAAGAGCTTCCTTTAGTTAACCAGGAATGTTGGGCTGGAGTGATTTTTTCCCCATATCTTTTAAGGTGCTTTCTTTGAATCGTACTTACTTTGTTTGATTGGAAGCACCACAAGACTAAGAAAATAGGACATAAAAGGTTGTACAAACAAAACATATAACTAAATAAATGACACAAATGATACACTTTTGGGGGAGAATTAAACAACAAGGTGTTGCTACCCAGAAGTCACTAGCATTTGTAACAGAGAGTGATAGACTATTCTTGGTGATTGGCCACTGAGTAGGATTTCCCCAAAAAAAAGTAAGTGATGGTCCTGTTCTGGTCCTAAAATCCTGTCCCCAAACAATGTATGGCAGGGGTCCTCAATTCACGGCAGGGGGCCAATTCATAGTCTCAGTCTGTTGGGGGGGCTGAGCTGGCTGGGTGGGCGTGACTATGTGGTCATGTGACTAAGTGGACATGGCCAATTTAGCAGTCCTTTAAACAAGGCACATAAATTAAACTTTAATTTGTTTGGCTCCTGAGGGTGTTTTATTTGCTTTTGTTTGCATGTTGCTCTTTTGGTTGACTTTTCTTTTTACTAGATCGTTTTCTCAGTTGTTTAGGAGTCTAGTGGTCCACTTCAGGAAACTCAGTTTTGCAGCAATTCTTCTCAGCCCCAAGGAGCTTACAATCAACAGGTCTCTCTCCCTCTCTCCCTCCCCCACTCTCTTTGTGTCTCTTCTTTCTCTCTCTCTCTCTCTCTCTCTGTGTCTTGTCTCTGTCTCTCTCTTTCTCTCTGTCTCTCTCTGTGTCTTGTCTCTCTTTCTCTCTCTCTCTCTCTCTCTCTCTCTCTCTCTGTGTGTCTTGTCTCTCTCTACCTTTCTGTCTCTCTTTCTCTCTGTGTCTATCTCTCTCTCTCTCTCTCTCTTTTGGAGGCGGGGGAGGTAAAAAACAGGGCACGCGGATGCCTCGGGAGGCCTCCATTTTGGCCTGCAGAGTGCTACTGGAGACCGGGGAGGCCAAAAATCGGCCTGTTTTTGGCCTTCTGCGGTGTCCACACGGCCCGTTTCTCACCTCCCCCACCTCCAGAAGCACTCTGCTGGCCAAAGATGTTGGCCTTACCTTCCAGTTCCAGCCTGCGGGGCTCACGAAGGTAAGTCCTGTGCTTGGCTGAAGGGTGGGGGCCGGTGGATGGGTGGGGCGATGTGGGTGGGGCAGCCTCATGGTCCTGCACGAGCCGGATTAATGGTTTCGGTGGGCTGTATGCAGCCCATGGGCTGTAGTTTGAAGACCCTTGGTGTATGGTTTCTGAGGTTATAACAAGCATTTTGACTGCTAACAGACAGAGCAGCAGGACAGATCATTTGAATCACAATCATCTGACAATTATCTGAAAAGTGAACACTTGAAAATATTGTGACTCAGAATTCCCACCTTCTGTCAATTTGCCTGCTTGTTCTGCTGCCCCTCCTGGCAGGATTTTGGATAAGACACTTTCACCCTCTGTTCCTGGCTGTCCAGCTGCTGCTCCTGTAGATAAGGATGCGCCTGTTGGTTTGGGACCCAATTTAATGCCTATGAGAGAAAGTGATGATGAAATAAATTAATATGTATGAATTCAATGAAATGTATGTCCTACAATACCACCAGGAAGCAGTTCATAAAAAAATTAATTATCTTTACTCACTAATGAAATATAACCAGTCTTGAAAGAAAAAAAATGTAGTGGCAAGCATTCATTTGTTTAGAATGTTTATATCCAATCTTTCCACACAGAAAATGGTACTCTCAGTGCAGTGGTGGGTTTCAAAATTTTTTACTACCGGTTCTGTGGGTGTGGCTTGGTGGGCGTGGCTTGGTGGGTGTGGCAGGGGAAGGATACTGTAAAATCTCCATTCCCACCCCAATCCAGGGAAAAGATACTGTAAAATCCCCATTTCCTCCCGATCAGCTGGGACTCGAGAGGCAGAGACTAGATGGGGGCGGGGCCAGTCAGAATTTTTACTCAAAATTTACTCAAAATTTCTCCGAACTACTAAAAATTTCTGCTACCGGTTCTCCAGAACTGGTCAGAACCTGCTGAAACCCACCTCTGTCTCAGTGACCAGAAATAAAAGAAAATACAAAAGAACCTAATGCCCAACTAAAATAAATTTAACATAATAGAAAAACGTAACAGCTAAATATTCAGTAAATCTATCATTTAAACCAGAGGTTTCCAATTTTTCCAATTTTAAAACCTGTGGATTTCAACTTCCAGTATTCCCCAGCTAGCCATGTTTTACAGTTGCCAATATTGGACATCCCTGATTTAAGCAGTTCAAAAGCCGCCCAGAGTTATTCTGCAGTAAGATGGGTGGCCAATAAATTTGATAAATAAAATAAAAAAGGCTAACATGAATATATGCACCTTGATAGCCTTTCTGAAGATAAAAATATAAGTTCCAATCTGAATTCTCAATGAAATGGGTTGCAAAGTATGAGGGCGAGTCAAAAGAAGCTTATGTCTTATCTGCCCAATTACTGACCCTCTGTAAGAAGGGCCATTTTTTTCAGGCACATAAAGTAACTGGAAGTTATCGATATGCATTTCTCAATGAAAGTAGTATTTTAAGCTGAGCTAAATAAAGAGCAAGCAATTTATTATCAGATTTTAATCAGGTTGAGATGCTCCAGCCTCTTTGTTCACAGGAAGAAGACACTAAGAAGGCTTCTTTTAGGTATTCTACTTGTGATACCTTTACTATGATTTACACAATTCTAGTCTCTTGTGAATTAATTCTATACTAATTGGTACATATTTTGAGGCCAACCGTGGCCAAGCTTTTCTCTTCTTCTTGATCTTGCCTAGGGTGTCATGTGATCATTTTGGAACTCATTTTGAAAAAGCAAATGGAATCTTTCCTTGGAAAATTAACTCCGCTAGCATTCCCTAGTGCAGGATTCAGCAACCTGCGGTTCTGGAGCCACATGTGGCTCTTTCACTCCTTTGCTGCGGCTCCGTCACTCAAAATATGCGTCACAACCGCCAATGTGCGAAACCTGCCGGGATGTGATTTATTGAGCTTTTCAACCCCCGGTAAATCAACCATGGATAAATCCAAGAAAAGAAAAGTTTCAGAAGAAAACAGAACGTTTAATTCAACTATATATGCTAGTTTTGTGGCCGCTCAAGAAATAGTCAGGCACAGGAAGGGTTTTGTGGCTCCCGGTGTTTTCTTTTCTGTGGGAAACAGGTCCAAATGGTTCTTTGAGTGTTTAAGGTTGCAGACCCCTGCCCTAGTGAAATGCACACAATACTAAGTGCTAAAAACAGCTGCCTAGTTGAGAAGCTGCTTACTGACCTCCAGTTGTCCCCTGCGGTTGTGTCTGGGGTGCTTTCCCCACCTGTGGCACTTTTGTGGTAGGCTTGGATACATCTGGCTGTTCTGCTTTAGCCTATAATGGAAAACAGAAGTTTCATTTGTTGATTTAAGAAAGACTCCTCCACCCGTCTCTGATTTGGGGGATAGCAATGCATATTAGAGAAAACTTATCTTAATATAAAACCCATCTGCTGAAAACACACCTAGCAGCTTTGATGCCATAATTTTAAAAAGCTGACTCATCTTTGTTATTTCTAATTGGCCCTTTACTCATTCTAATTATCCATAGATCCCCTTCTCTCCAATGTTTCTAAGTTTCTTTAATTCTAGACTCAAATGACAGAAAAGAGTAACTGTTTTCAGATGGGGCTCATTTTAGACCAACAGGTGGCAAACTAGAAACCACATTTCATAATAGCGGAGGGCAGGATCAAACAAGTCTGGGTCAAGAAATAAATACGATGTAAATATTAAAATTACTTAGCTGAATACAATGAAATATGATCATCCTCTGTGTATTTAAATATTCTAATCTGTCAAATTAAAAATTAAATCTTTGGCGTCCTTTGGGGACTCAACCCCCAAGCTTGGAATTGCTGAAAGCTGCCCTGTGGCTGTGGGCTCTACTGTCCTGTCAGCCCTCTGAGGTAATCCAGGCAGGAAACCAAAACAATCATTACTACTGTAATAATACCTTTATTATAAGGTTAAGGTAACAGAATCTTTCCCCTCCCTTGTCCTTACTTCCCAGAGAATAATGGAGGATCCCTTCTGAGATGCTTTGTCCATCCCCATTCCTTCTGTGGATAGAGCTTGTCTGACTATTGCCCCAGCTCTTCTTCCTATCTCCCACGTTTATTCTCTCAGTCTCTTACATCTCCTGACCTTTGACTACAAATGAAGCCTCCTTCAGAAATCTAGGGAGCTGGCCTACCCCCATAATTGTTCTATTCTCCCCCGCCATTTAATTATTTTTTTTACTTCTCTCCAACATTTTGCTGAACAGAATGTTTCCTCTATAACCTCTGATACCATGATTAACTCTTGCAATCCATCCACCAAGACAACTTACCTGCATATAATATATTCATCTAGACTGTAGAATGATTCATGTGTTCCATGAATACATATTTATTCCATTTGGTTTTTGTGTGTGGGATAGTGAGATGAATGAACACATTTGCTACCCTAGAACAGATCATTCACACCTTAAGGAAGGGCGAGACAACAGGCAGTTAGCAATGATGGAATGATCAACCATCGCTCCTTAAAGAAAATTGAAGTGGTACTCACTGGTCCTGCTTGGTGAGCGCTAGGTTGTGCTTGGGCAGTTGGCTGCGGTTTGCCTGATGGCTGAGGCTGACCAGGCTGCTGTTGGGCTGGCCGTGAGGGTGGTTGGGCTTGGGTTCCCAGTGGTGGCTGTTGCTGTTGTTGTGGTTGTTGCTGCTGCATCCGAACCTGCTGTGGCTGTTGATGAGAAGGACCTGCTTGATGCTGCTGCTGAGGTTGTCTGCCTGGTGGTTGCTGCTGCCGAGATGATGGTTGCTGCTGCCCAACTTGCTGTTGCCTGGGTTGCTGCTGCTGCTGCTGCTGCTGCTGCTTTTGCTGCTGCTGCTGCTGCGGCTGCTGCTGCTGTTGATGAGACAGAGGCTCAGATTTTGGCTGCTGAGATGGCAGCCCATGTTGCATCTGCCTCTGGGATTTTTGGGGCTCTGAGGTATGATGATAGCCAGACGACTGTCGGGACTGTTGAGGATACTCCGAGGAGCTGGGAGGATAACCTTGTTGTGTTCTTGTATCTGGTTGCTGAGCCTTCTTCTGGGAAATGGGCTGCCCATGTCCACGTCCATGTGACTCATGGCGGCCTGGTTCTCTTGGGTGTTGCCTGGATGATCTCTTGGGTAGGTCATCAGTGGAGTGGCGGGAGGAAGATGAATGTCGCCCATAATCTCCATGGTGCCTGTGATCTTTGGAGGAAGAGTGACGTGGGTGGGAATAGTCATCATGATGCCACAAGTCTTCATCTGGGGGCTCATCATAATCATGATAGGTGTGTTTAACTGGACCTCTCTTCTGAGAGGATGAGGAATGGCCACCATAATGCCTCATCCTCTCTGAACGAGGTTCTCTTGGTTTGTCAAACCAGTCCGTCTCCTCTTGGCCCAAGTGGTAGGCTTCAGAAACCAAAAAAGATCACAGTGAATCTCCTGATCCAAAGCTAGGAACGTATTCTGATGGAAGCCATGCAATGAAATAGAGAAGAAGCTTATCACAGGAATACAGGGTATGTCACGGCAGCCACTCAGGAAATATAAAAACAGAAACCTCAGCACAGAAACACACTGAACAAGCAGTGAACAACATCAGGACATGCAATGTGCAACATGCTAACATAAAACAGAAAGTGAAATCATGATAAAGGCACATGGCAAGCAAATGGAATTTGTGGCATTTTCTTTGCAAATATGACCCGCTTGGGCATGCTTGGAGATAAGTCACTACAGGTAGTTATTACCTTCACTGTCTGAAACAACACAGTGTGAATCGTCCATGATGTAGCCTTCTTCGTGTTTGTAAGAGTGGGTTCTTGGCACATCTTTAATATGTTCTTGTACATCAGGCAATGAGTGACTAGAGCAAAACTGGGAGCAAGTATCTCCAGCAGACTGAGGAAGAGGGCCACCTGAGGATCGCGATACGCCCATGGATTTCCCTAATGGACTGATAGGACTTTCTTCTTCTGAGGTTTGCGTGCGAATTGGAGGTCGCCCACGACTCTGACTCATACTAAGGGAGGAAGGCTTGGAGCTTCCTTTCTGAGGCCTCTCCATGCTCTCTCTTTCATAAGATCTGCTTCTAATTTCACGACTTGACAGTTTTTCTGACACATATCCAGAGGATCTTGATCGCCCACCACTATATGCTCTATCATCTTCTTCCATCCCATCTCTGTTGGATACACTATAATATTTCTGCTGTTCATATACATTTTTCTTTAGGCCATAAGTGATATCATCTTGCATTTTCCTTGCTCTGGATGCTACACTGCTGCTACTGACTGATGTAGTCGCTGTATAGGAGGCCAGATCTGATTCTACATCTTTGGCTTCTTCTATAGGGGAGAATTTGGAGATCTTCTGCTCCATACCTTGTTTCCTATGCTTGCTGCGCTTGGAAGAGATGACAGCAGGGGCCAGATTTTTTGAAGAGTGTTTTTGTACTCCCATACTTGCTCCATGCTTGTCTGGACGAGAAGATGGCCTATAATCACTGTCTCCATAGTAATACGAACTACCTGATACTCTCCCATTGCTCTCTGTGCTTTTAGGATAGCTTTTCCCCCGATGGTCAGGACCATGATGATCATAAATATCCTCTTCAGACTCCTCTTCTCCTTTTGAATAGCAACAAGGCCTGCCAGACACATCTACATCTGCAACCTCCCTCTTTTCTTTGATAGGCAGTCCATTGCTGCTGTGTGATGTCAAATCCCCTTTCTGACCCTCTCCTGTGCTGCTCTCTTTGGTTAATTCACTGATATCATCAATCATCACATAGTTCCGAGGAATGTTTTGCTCTAGATTGGTGTATAGAGAGTCCGAGGAATAGCTCTTAGAGGGACTTTGTGCAGCACTGCTCCTATCTCCTGGCCTCCCTTCTGGGGCTTTGTGTTGATCGTAACTGCTGGTCACTGTTGCAGTGCTGTAGATCACTTCTGGAGTTGCAGCAGAGATCACCACAGTGGGATTGCTAATGACTTCATAATTGGTCAGGATCTTCTGCTCTAAGTCAGCCAGTGTGGTCTGTCTCGGCTTATGGGAGGTTGTGTGGGTGTCTGCATGAGTCTGAAGAAGAGCACCCTGGGCAGGTTGCAAGGGTGTCTGACTGGGATAAGCGGTCTGAACTTGGTAAGGTGGGCAGAAGCCTTGGTGGCTCTGTAGGCCCAGTTCAGACTGATACCCAGTACTTGGGGTGAAGCTATGTGCCTGGTATGTAGTTTGGGAAGGGTAAGCAGGCATCTGGCTTGGCTGGAAATCATTTTGAGTAGGACCGCTGCTTGCTGGAGGATAGTATGGAGGTTGAAATCTTGTTTGCTGAAATGTAGCTGGGCCTGGTGCAGCGGTCTGAACTGAGGAGTACTGGTACGGGGTGTAGGAAGTTGCTGAAGTATACTGGGTGCTGGAAAATTCTGCATATTGGTTAGAAGGGGTGGCGATGGGCCTTGTCAGGAGACTTCCACTCTCATAACCAGAGAGGCGAAGGTTATTTAGTTCACTGTCGGACATATAATCTCGATTCTCTCCCAAGCATCTCAAATATCGATAATCGCCAACATTCCGATCCTTCAGCAAAGATTCTTTTCTCTGGTTGATTCCCAATTCCAGGTACTTCAGCTTGGCATCAATCTCTTTTTCTTCTTCATCCAGCTCGGCTTGTTTCTTTCTCAGTTTTGTGGATTCGTGCTCTACCAGCTTCAAGTCCCGGTCGAGTTCTCTAAGGAGGCTGGCTTTGGTCACTTGGATGGGCTGCCCGCCAATACCCTTTGGCATGAAGCCAGGCATGTACATCTGTGAGTGGGCTTGGCTGGTCAGAGGAAGCTGAGCTTCTTCTGGTGGGGGGCTAGGCAGGGTCCGCTTCACTTTCCGAATGAGGGTGTTTGATTGCAAGGTTGAAATCTAAAAAGCAATGGAAGTTCTGGTTAAATTCAGAGGCACGATGGAAGAATTTTCACTTACTAGGAGGGGCAGTTGATAACTCTGGTCTGCACTTTTTCCCAAGGGCAGATGTAAAAGATTAATTCTAGATATTAATATTTTAAATGCTTTTAATATTAATATTTTGATGTTTTAACATTTTTTTTCTAAAACACTAGCACTTAGTGGACTTAAGCACTATCTGATAAGGCTCTAATATGGCCAGTTTATAAAGGCTGTTGGTAGCTTCTTTGGAGTGAAATATATGAACAAAATGCACTTTATAAAAATAATTCCTAATGTGGGAGACAAGTATTTCTTGATACTAAAACATCTTGAATGAATAATAATGTTGCTGGCAAACATCTGCTCTATCAACAGGCATAGTTATTGACACTGAGAAAAAAATGGGAAGAGGCAGAAGTCAAACTATTTTTTCCTAACGCACCCATACAAAATTAATCTAGTATGATTCACAGATTTAAATAAGTCAAATCTGTATATCTTGGGGGTGGGGTGGGGTGGGGTGGGGAGAGAATATTTCTGCTTTGCAGATGAAACATCTATATATCTTAGATAGTCTGGCTGGGGTCTGAAGAAATTAAAATTCACTGTTTGTGCGACTCAGATTGTTGTAGGGTTTCAAATTTTTGTTTCTTTGTTATTTTTGCAATTAGGGTGAAATGCTATGCAAAATCCACAAGTGAAGTATAGTCCCTAAAGGGTCCCTAATATCATAATGGCTAATAATTTCACATAGGTATTTTTTTTAAAAATGTTGCTTCTCACTGAATCTTGCAAGACAGGTCACTCCCCACCCGCCCAAGAAAAAGGCCATGCAAGACTAAATGAAATCATGCAAATAACATGCATATTTAAATAAATACTTGGAATCAATAATCAAAAGAGAAACTATCATATGATCCTGACGATGGCAATAGCAGCTGTTCCAATTCAGCATATTAGATTGATCCTGAAGAGCTAGGGTGCCTTCAGATTTCCTCTAGGCCAGGCAAAATGTCTCAACTTAGAGGACAAATGCCATCAGTCTAACATGATAATTATTTGCTGAAGAGAAATAATACATTAATTTTGATATTTTCAATTTGAGTTGTTTATACTTCTTATTATTGAACATTGGATTCCCTCAAGGTATAGAATAATATGTCAGCTTCATAAATCAAGATGAGGAGTGAGAAAGAAAGGGTAAAACACAGGATTTCCTCAATTATTGAGGAAAAGAAAGTAAGAATGTGATGATCTCATCAGAAGTATCTATTAGCAAGTATTATTCTCTAGTTTGGCTCTACATGCTTTGAAAATGATTTAGACTAGGAGTCCCCAACCCCCGGGACATGGGTTGGTACCGGTCTGTGATCTGTTAAGGACTGGGCCGCACATTGGAGGTGAGTGGTGGGTGAGTGAGTGAAACCGAAGCCATCACCAACCCTATCCATGGAAAATTTGTCTTCCATGAAACCACGACTCTGGTGCCAAAAAGGTTGGGGGCCCCTG
Organism: Arizona elegans; assembly: GCA_022577455.1. Lineage (NCBI taxonomy): Eukaryota > Metazoa > Chordata > Lepidosauria > Squamata > Colubridae > Arizona > Arizona elegans. The sequence goes on along the minus strand of JAKOOJ010000003.1, from coordinate 100,623,603 downwards.
ATTTAGACAACTTGCTTCTGCTTAGCACCTCTTTGAGACTGATGCAGAAACCTGAAAAAAATTCTTATGATTATGATTAAAATGTTCTTTCATTCAGGATTGAATGAAAGTGATTAGAAAGTGAGATTTCCAAACTTGGTATCCTTTGAAAGTCTCCACCATGGTTGCGAGCAAGGTGGTTAATACTTTGCAGAAGGAGAGGATGGGAGATCACCGATATGTGCCTCAGATGGCTGCTTTTCATGTGGGGATTTCAGGAGAGCAGGTTCGAGCACCAGGAGACAACCGGATTAGCCATTTTGCTCGCAACCATGGTGGAGACCTTTAAAGGACATTAAATTTGCAAACCCTACAACGCTCCTGATGTAGCGGTGGCTCCACAGAGAGCACACACACACACACATGCAGATCCACATACTCTCTCTCAAACTACCTGCCACGTTTCTGGCATTTGTCTTCACTCTTGAAGATGGACAACAAAATTTAGGTGGAGATTTCATCCCCACAACAAAAAACCTCATATGATAGGCAATGGGGAGAAAGCAGGACTGATCTTAAGTCACTGAATAAATGTCCATGGCACAGGTCAGTTTCAACCTTTCTCCCATGTTTTAGTCATTGTTGGAACAAGCCATTTTAAGATACTTTAACACATGTATTCATTATTTAGCATATAGCAATAGTTTATTTGTTACTCTGTCTACAGAAATGTTATGCATACATTTGCTTTTAGTGATTGGTTTGTAGTGATGTATGCTCCCATGATTGGTTCATGGCAATGTAGTCTTTTCAAAACTGTATGAAAGGGTGTTAACTCTGAGCAGGGTTGTGCCCATTCTGGAACTTGCTTCTGGATAACCTTTTATTTGCAAATAAAAGTCTTAGTCTTTGCCTACCTATTTTGTGTTGTTCATTGGGCCTGAATACCAGGTAAAAGGACCTGAGCTTTCTGGGACAATAACTTCAGTCACTGTACCATTCAGAATGGAGAATAGAGAACAATAACAGCACTTTTGCCTCCCTATAAATGACAAAAGTCCCTATTTATCGCCTGGCTTTAGGAATGTCCCTCATTGTGTAGATGCATTGTACCCAGACTCACAACAGAAAGAAGGAGAAACTGCCATAATTCCTGGATCTGTTACAATAACTGGATAACTAGGAACTGAATAAGGCTTGAATGGGGTACAGCATTCCAATCGTGTTAGCATTTTTTGTTCTCAATATGCAACTTTAGGCCAACCTATAGTGTCTAAAAATTCCAACAAGCTGTCCTTAAGCTAGACGCAAGATTGTTAATTCAGATGTCTTGTGTCAGATGTCAATCAGAAGCAAAGATGTTGTACGTTTAAAACAGAAGGTCCACAGTGGCTCAGGATAAGTTGTGATATTGAGAAGTCAAATGAATCTGCCAAGAATTTGAGCCTGCATCGTTTGTAAAATGTGTCATCTCTATTTTGTGTGTACATATGATCTATTATAGCATATCATGGAGTGCTGAACTCCAATGGAAGGAGTGGGAAAAGATTATGAGCAGGCATGGATTTTTTTTTTTTAAAGAAGAGAATTCCAGAAATTCATGGGGAAAACAGGCTAGGATCATTAGCCCTAATTACTGAATATTTAGTAATCTCTAGTTAAAAAGAGAAAGAATGGGCAGTTTGCTTGTATATTTCACCAAGAGGCATCTGGCCTTTCATGTTGGTAATGGGCTCCTTGAATTAGATGGGCCCAGGGGTAAAATGCTCCCAGTTCGGACCAGATCGGGCAATCCTGTAGTGATTGTGGCAGGTGATTCGGAGAACCGGTAGTGATGGCAGTGTAAGGCTCCACCCACCTGCCCGGGTGTCGTTACTTCCTGCTTTTAAAAGGTAAAAAAAAAAAGGCTCTGACGATCACACGCCACAGCTGTGATCGTCAGAGCCTTTTTTTTTACCTTTTAAAAGAATTTTTTAACAACCTATTCGCCAAATTTTACAATAGGTTGTAAAAAAATGCTTTAAAAAAGTAAAAAAAAAAGTTGGCCACACCCACCCAGTCATATTACCCCCCCCCCAGCCACACCCACAGAACCAGTAGTAACAAATTTTACATTTCACCATTGGATGGGCCCTGCTTAATTCAGAATGTTCTTATTATGTGATCAATTTCATAACTATTATTAAAACTGCATTAAACAATAAAACATAAAACAATTTTAGGATTCTGAGGATGCAAAAAAGAAAGAAGTGGTTGGGAGGAAACAAGAAGCAGAAAAATATAAATGTGACATTTCTTTGGCACAATTCCAAATTAGTCCTGTCTATTATATCAAGACACTGCAGATACCAGTACTAACATTATATACGCTATGAAATTCAGTTTGAATAAGAATACAGCTGTAATTTGCCAGAATGCAGTTGTAATTTGAAGGCAGTCTTTTAAAATATACATTACTTTACAATTAATCAAATTGAAATATTTTGGTGTACTGCTGGGGACATTGTCCCACAGAAAGAACGTTCCATGGTGTGAAATAGTGGATGTAAGTAAAGCTATTTAGTTCCAAAGTGAAGAAGGTTCATATATTTTTTATTATAAAGTATCACTTCAGGTAAGCGTTCAGTTGTCATAATAAATATTCTAAATACTGTACCATGACTGTCCAGGCTTTATTTGAAGATGTCTAGAACGGAGAACCGACCACCTTCTTAGAGCCTTCATTTCATCATCAAACTACTTTTATCATTAAGATTTTTTCCCCTTTATCCTTTAGTGGTTTTGTGAACTACTTCTGGCTGTGATTCTCACAGGCAATTGTGGATTTCATCCCCTCACAGAATCTTTCTATCAATGATAAACAAGTATGTTTCTTCCATCTCTTCTCACAGGACTTCCTTCATCCATGTTACCCCTTTTTTTTTTTTTTTTTGCTCCTGCTCTAATTTGCCTGACAACTTCTTAAACAGTGGGATCCAAAACAGAAGTTGAGGCTGGAACTTGCCAATACAGAATATAATATAAATATTACTTTTCACGAATGTAGAGGCTACCGTTCTATTGGTGCAGACCTGTAATTGCCTTTTGGCAATTGTGTCAAAAATCCAAAATCTTTTTCAGCCTCAGAGTTGAAAACATTACATCATTACCTGCACCCCACAAGCATTGCTGAGATGTATTTTCAGATCTCTCAGTCATGGTCTCATACATACGTACATCTAGTTCTTTGTGTTTTTCTTTCACACAGAGAATATTTCTCTGTGTTTTCCTTTCACACAGAGAATATTTTTAATGGGGCTTGCTATTTTAGCACAGGAGTCAAGTTGCCTGTGTTTGCTTCCAATCACTTATTCTAAAAGTAATGGTTGAAGGTCATTTGCAAATTGCATCTTGCGCCAGTCTTGATTAGTGGTAAGGAAACAAAATAAAGGGTTAAAAAGCTAAAATATTCCTCAAGTAAAGATTGGCTCCTGGTGATTAGATCCGTACAGTTTTCTTATTGTTAGAAACGTTATTAAAAATTACTTGCCACTATCTTCTTGCATGATTTATTTTTCTTTGTAGTCTAGCTGGCAGCCCTGTAATTCTTATCCAAATATAGCAGTAACAGTAACCCTATTTAACTTTACAGATGAGCAAAAGTCTACTAGGTTCTGACACCTGCAGATGCTCAAAGCATGAAAAATGCACGTCTATAAGCATTATACTGACAATGTTCATTTTAGGAACAGTGCAATTTTTTGTAAAAGCCCTTAGTCTACCTAATTCATCTGGAAAACCCTGGAAGAGTGATGCTTTCAAGGCTGTAGCAAACAAGAAGCAATCTGAAGCTGTAGGTTTCCCCACATCACATATAAGTGAATAAACAAAGAACTGGAACAGGAGAAATCTGCTATAGATTCAATTGCTATTCATCATGTGAAACAGCTGGAAAAACTGCACACACAGCAGGTTAGAGCAAACCTCCCTATTCCCTACACACACACACCCCTCTTCAGCAAGATGCTTTAGCACTATAATTTTGTTTTTAATAGCAAGAGAAAAGACAAGATAGCTCTCTGTGAAATGGATGGATGGATGGATGGAAGGAAGAAAGGAAGGAAGGATCTGGCAAATATGTTTACATTGCAATCAAAAGAAGCTCTGTGTCTCTTTACATATAAATAGCTTTTGGACAGGCTGTGGTTTTTGGCTTCATTGGTCCACAATGTAAACTGTCAGTGCTATTTCCCAAGAATCTGCCAGATCTCAAGTCTGTTTGAGATAATAATACCTACAATACAGTAGCTACTTATGATGAGCTTGGGTTTTTTTGGGGTATGTGTGTGGATGGAGCATCAGGGCCCTCTATTCCATGGGGTATTTCACCCTACTTTCCCACTGCAGTATCCTTATGAAAATGCATTCATATATTATTTGCTATATTTAAGGCTAAGTGCCAACTGGGGGAATTGTTTTCTTGGTACAGATAATTGAAAGGTTTTCCAGAGAAGCAGGAAAGGATGAGGGCACCCTTTCCTTATGCTGCTATCCAATTCCTAATTCCTGCCTTCTCCTTTCTAACTTATTTCTCACCGGGAAAAAATAAGTGGTGGTGGGGGGAGGAAGGGGGCTAGAAAAAATTGTGGCAAGTACATTATCCTATTTATCTCCAGGCAAATATATATGTATGCATTCCAGCCAGTCCCCTTTTCGGTATTTTCAGGAAGACAAGGGTTCATTCCCTATTTTTCAGCTATGGTGGAGGCCAAAATAAAAAACGAATGTCTCCCTGCCAGTTATAACTGTTATGTATTGATACTTTTAAGCGGGAGTTTCAAACCTGCCTACGTTTCTGATTGGCTGACAGTCCATCCTGGATTGTATATAAGGAGGGCTGCAGCCTCTGAGTTTTTGCTGAAGTCTCACTGTATATTAAAGAGCTGTTGTCACTTGCTTGCTTGTGCCTCTTGTTATTTCCGAACCACTTCATTGGCTACGAAGGTGGGATTGAGGCTACAAGAAGCCAACCAGTGAGACCACGAGCTTCAGCTAGGCGACGAGGCGAACCACAGGAGGCATACCAAGCATGTCTGCCTACGTTCCGCCCAAGCCTTTTGATCCGACCCGCGAAAAATGGGTCTCGTACCTAACGAGGTTTGAATGCTCGCTTGAAGCCAGCGACATGCAGGGCCTCTCGGCTAATCAAAAGAGAGCCCTCTTCCTAAGCCACTGCGGACCGGACGTATTCGAGATGGCCGAGTCACTGTGTGAGCCAACGCCGGTTCAAACCGTCTCCTGGGACACCCTGATGGCAACTCTCCGGGCTCACTACGCTCCCGTCCCCTCTAAGTTCGTGCAACGATACCAACTCAGACAGCGCGTTCAGCGTGAGGGAGAACCGGTCAGCGCGTACATGGCCAGCCTGAGAAAAGCCGCAACCCATTGCGACTATAGAGACTTGGACGATGCGTTACTTGAGCAACTTATCTGTGGTGTTCGGGACATTAGGCTGCAACGGCGCCTGCTCGCCAAGCCTGATTTGACGCTTGCTGGAGCCCTAGACGAAGCCAGGGCTCATGAAGCCTCCACAAAAGCCGCTGAAACGCTGCAGCGTCCGCTGACCAGCAAAGACAGCCCCAAGTCTGCCCCGGTGCATAGAGAAGACGCCGGATCCAGCTCGGAGTCCGAGTCGGATGAGGACGTCTTCCGAACGGAGCACCAGAGAAAAAGCACTGGCAGCCCCCGGCGAAGCTGTCCCAGCTGTGGCGGGCACCATGATAGACTGTCCTGCAAATACAGAGAGGCTATTTGCAGGCGCTGTGAGAAAAAAGGGCACTTGGCGCGAGTCTGTAGAGCCATTCTGCCCAGAAAACACCAACCACGTGAGCGCCGCAGCCAACCGGAATCAGCGCGCCAGAAGCAGCCAACAAGAGAAGGAGGCGCGAAAAAACGGCGCAAATTTGAACCGCGAGATGGCCGCAGCATACATATCGACCAGGCCAGCACGGCGATCGAGGACAAAGTCAGCACGGTGGTCGAGATCAACGGAAAGCCGTGCTCGATGGAGATCGACACCGGATCAGCTCTCTCCATAATGTCGTGGGCGACCCTAAAGACCCTCCTGCCGTCGTTCCGGAAGGACCAGCTCTCCAAGCAGAGACTGCACATCCTAGACTACCAGGGGAACCGAGTCCCCCTCGAAGGCGTGGGCACGTTCCGAGTCACCTACGGAGACTACGAAAGAGACCTGCCGCTGACCATCGTCACAAAGCAGCTCCCTAGCCTTCTGGGCATGGGGTGGTTCCGTGCCCTTGGCATGGGTTTCACCGGCGTCCACCTGATGTCCAAATCGACTCTGAAAGACAGTCTCCTGTCCGAGTTCCAGGACGTCTTCGGGGACACGTTGGGCAAGTATGTGGGGACCCCTATTTCACTAAACTTAGACCCCAACGTAGCCCAAGTAAGACTTAAGGCCAGACGAGTGCCGTTCGCATTGAAACCGAAGATCGATGCGGAACTGGACAAATTGATTAAGCAAGGGGTGTTGGTTTCCGTTGACCATGCCAAGTGGGAGACCCCTATAGTGACCCCAGTAAAGTCCGACGGCTCAATAAGAATTTGCGCCGACTACAAGTGCACGATCAACAAGGCTTTGCAGCCGAGCGCCTATCCAGTGCCGATCGTGCACCATCTACTACACTCCCTGGAGCCCGGAAATTTTTTTGCCAAATTAGACCTGGCCCAAGCCTACCAACAGTTACCAGTTGACGACGCCACGGCAGAGGCGCAAACAATCGTAACTCATAGGGGTGCATTTAAATGCACCAGGCTCCAGTTTGGGGTGAGCGTCGCACCCGGCTTATTTCAAAGCACCATGGAGCGCCTGTTGCAAGGACTCCCAGGAGTGGTGCCCTATTTCGATGACGTTTTAGTCAGTGCCCAAGACGAACGTCAGCTAGGGGACAGAGTAAGGAACGTCCTGTCCAGGTTCAGAGAAGCGGGACTGAAACTTAAAAAAAACAAGTGTATGATTGCTGTCCCCTCTGTGGAATTTCTGGGGTACAGGGTGGACGGCACAGGCATCCACCCTACCGAAAGCAAGGTGAGAGCTATTAAGAGCGCACCTGCCCCCAAATCCAAAGCGGAGCTCCAAGCCTTCCTTGGACTGCTCAGTTTTTACTCCATGTTTCTAAAGGACAAAGCCACGGTCGCAGATCCCCTACACAAGCTTCTAGGAAAGAATGTACCATGGGTCTGGGGGAAACCACAGGCAGCCGCTTTTGAGGCAGTGAAAAGACTCCTGTCTGAGGACAGCTTCCTGATTCAGTACAATACAGAGCTGCCGCTTGTCTTAGTTTGTGACGCCTCCCCCGTAGGAGTTGGTGCCGTCCTAGGCCATAGACTGCCGAACGGCCTAGAGGCGCCCATTGCATTTTATTCTCGCACCCTGTCCAGCGCAGAGCGGAACTATAGTCAGTTGGACAGAGAGGCTCTGGCTGCGATTGCGGGGGTTAAAAAGTTCCACGAATATCTCTATGGCCGAAAATTCAAACTTGTGACTCATCATAGACCCTTGCTAGGACTTTTGGCGGGCGATAGGCCAACCCCCGCTGCCCTTTCCCCTCGTTTGACCAGATGGGCCATTTTTCTGTCGGCCTACTCGTATCAGCTCGTCCATCAACCTGGGCGAACCCTGGGTCATGCGGATGCCCTTAGCCGCTGCCCCCTTCCCGACCTACTGGACAACCCAACGCCGGAAGCCTCCGTCCTCTTATTGGACACGTTGACTTTGGGCCCTATCTCCTCCGGCGAGGTGGCAAAAGCCTCGGCTAGAGACCCAATCATCCGAACTGTTATGGGTTGGGTTCTGAAGGGGTGGCCGGACAAGGTGGACGGAGGGGAGTACCAAGGGTTTGCCAACAAACGAAATGAACTATTTATGCAAGGGGGTTGCTTGCTTTGGGGTGACAGGGTGGTAATTCTAACGAAGCTACGGAATAGAGTTTTGGAGTTGCTGCACGAAGGGCACCCGGGCATTGTTAGGATGAAATGTTTAGCCCGCAGCTATGTCTGGTGGCCCAACATGGACCAAGTCATTTCCGAGTGGGTGGGGAAGTGCAGACCCTGCCAGGAGTCTCGTCCCGATCCCCCAGTAGCGCCCATCCGAGAGTGGGAGAAACTGAAAGGCCCATGGGGGAGAATCCACATTGATTTTGCTGGCCTGTTCCATGGCCAAACGTTTTTAATAGTTGTGGATGCCTACTCAAAGTGGCTCGAAATCATATTAATGCCATCAACAACGGCCGAGGCAGTTATGAAGGTCCTAAGGAAGTTGTTTGCCACCCACGGCCTGCCGGATACCTTGGTATCTGATAACGGCCCTCAATTTACGGCAACTCTTTTTGAAGGCTACTTGGCCGGACTGGGAATCCGCCATGCCCTATCAGCTCCGTTTTACCCGGCTTCGAACGGATTGGCTGAACGTTTTGTTAGGACAGCCAAAGAAGCACTGTCCAGATTAGACAACGGGGACTGGCAGGCCAGGATAGACCAATTCCTAGCAGTCCAGCATGCCACACCATGCACAGCAACAGGGAGAAGCCCAGCAGAGCTCCTCATGGGGAGGAAGCTCCGGTGCGTGTTAGACAGGCTTCACCCTAACTACTCGCACGAAAACTTCAAGGGAGAGACCTGTGGCTTAAGACAGTTTCATGTTGGGTCCCCGGTGTTCGCTCGCAATTATGCCAGCGGACCTCTATGGGTTGCAGGAACCATAGTGGGTATAACAGGCCCAAAATCGTACACGGTGGACGTAGGGGTAGACAGACTCTGGAAGCGCCACATAGACCAACTTAGGAAAAGGGTGGTCGGCGAGGCGAACATCAACTTAGACATCTCCGAGCCTAACTATAACAACTTGCCCAAAACAGCTAACTCAAGCCCGGGTTCGCGAGAATACTTAGCTGACAAGCCCTGGTTCCAGCGCTGCCCCAGCGAGTCGCCACTCCCAGCCGGGGATAACCACGCCCCGGACAAAATCCAGGAGGTTCCATTGGCGGAGCCGGGAGAGACGAAGAGTCCCTCCGACCAGCTCGACGCCCCACCAGACACTGAACTGCGCAGGTCAACTAGGGCGAGAACTCATCCTAAGCACCTGCGAGATTTTGTGTGTACATATGTTAATTTCTGAGTATTAGTGCCTTCTGGGAAGGGAGGGGTGTTATGTATTGATACTTTTAAGCGGGAGTTTCAAACCTGCCTACGTTTCTGATTGGCTGACAGTCCCTCCTGGATTGTATATAAGGAGGGCTGCAGCCTCTGAGTTTTTGCTGAAGTCTCACTGTATATTAAAGAGCTGTTGTCACTTGCTTGCTTGTGCCTCTTGTTATTTCCGAACCACTTCAATAACATCTTGCCTCTTTTGTCTTGATTGATAACAGCTATGAGACATTATGGTATTTCTTCATGCAGGATGCTACGACAGTTGGTTTATTTTCTTTAGCTCTTGTAAAAGAGAGCTAACCAAGGAGGATATTTTGGGGGATACAGGATGTCTTTTAACTATGAAGGAAAAGATCACAGTTCTGTGTATGTCAGTAAGAAATATTTTTATGCAAGGCAGAAAATGGTATTTCCTTTTACCACCACTAGATGGCAGACAGACAAGCCATTTACTTCCATATTACCAGGTGTTTCTTAAACCGCAAAAAATAGATCACACTCTGTTTTGAACTTAACTGTTTTAGTATCTGCGTGTGTACAGACTGCACAGTATCAGGAATATATTTAAGGGAAAAGGAAATTAAAAAAGATTTTTATATGATAAATGCAACATGATACTACACATATTTAGTAATTTAACCACACTATGATGGAACAAACACATTCAAGGTGGTTGATACCATTATTAATTTATGTGAAAGAGACAGGGTGATATTCCAACCTCTATATTATTCCTGTAGGTTTCTTAGCACCTAATGTCATATTGGAAGACATGCTGAGTAGATTGAATGAAGACAAATACAACATTTTAACTATGCATATATAGTTCACTGTCTTGGAAAGTGTTCTGAAAAACTGGTGCTATAAATTTTAAGCATGTCAAATAAAAAGCTGGCTGTAGTGTAGGCTTATTGCTTATTGATTATTCTCAATAATCAATTTAATTTAAAAAAAAACAACCCCATACTTTTTAAAATAAAGCTTTGGGGCTTAAAAAAAAGGCTCCAATCTGCCCAGGGCAAGTAGAAAGAAGCACGAATAAGAACAGATCCAGTGGTGGATCTGCAGGGAAATAGACATGTAAAACAAATTACAAAATTCAGCTCACACTGTAAATGCAGAACCTGCTATGGACATGAAGAGTGAAATGTTAGTCTTCATCTGAAGCTGAAAACTTCTTTCCAGGCCTAAAGATGATCAGACCCCACTCAATTTTCATAGGCCAAGTGATCTTACCTGGCTGCCGGGCAGGAAGGTGTGCTGATACAAGGAAAACCTGTCCTTTGCAGACTCCTCTGAGGTGGGACTGATGGGCTTGGGATCAGATAAAGACCTTTGGATGGTTTTGATGGGACGAGGCAGGGTCTGCTGGCGTTGGGTGGACTCAGCCATGAAGTGCTTCTGTGGAGTCACGTGGGCCTTGTTGAGCCTTTCACTGGATGCAAAGGATGACTCTAGCAACCGATGAGGGGAAAGAGGAGACACTGGGGAATAGAGGACCTGAGGGGATTTGGGGGGCTGTCGGGACACAAGCTGAGACAAGGAGTCTGTGGGCAAGTGGGACTGGTAGCCGATTTCAAGAGGAACAGGCTTCTTCTTGGCTAGTGCTTGCTGTCGGACTGAATGAGGATCCAGCGGCCCAGAGCTGACCATCTGGATGTTGGAGGAGTAAGGAGGGATTGAGGTGGGCACTGTGAGCTGAGGGATTGCAATGCCTGGCTGGGGTTGCACTTCGGGTTCTGTCTGGCAAGCCAAACTCTCCCCTCTCTGGGTCTTCTCGGGGGCAGAGATGTACTTCACGATCTCCACCTTGGGGTCAGGGGAAGTGATGTGGATGGAAGGGGACACTCGGAGCAACTGGTCGGGTTCGGTTTGCACAGAACAGTCACTGATGGTTTGGATGGCTATGCTGGCCATGCCTTTTGCTGAAGAATCGGCTTTACTCTCTGCACTAGAATCAGAGTGGCGGGAGAAGCGGGAACGTCTGCGACGCACCGGCTGTTCCCACTCAGCATCGTCTTCCTCATCTGTCTGAACACTGCAATCAGTGCTGCGCCGGGGACGGCGCCGGCGGGATGCATAGAAACGTTCCTCGCCATCTTCTTCATCAGTCTGCACACTGCTGTCTGTGATCTTTTTCACCAAGTATGGTTCATGGCTGGGCTCCTTATCATAGGCGTCCCGAAGACGAGGCATTGAGTTCCGTTTCTTTATCCCCCGACTGGCTTCCCACTGTTCTTCAGTCTGCAGGGACATTTCAGAGGCCGAGTTTGTAAGAGGCCTTTGGAGTCCCGAATAGCGGGGCTGTGCTTGTCCGTCTTGCCCCGGGGCTGCCGTAGCAATAAAGGCTTGGTTTAGGGGTGGCCAGTATTGTCCATTTTGAGCCAAGGTCCTTTGCATTTCTATCGTTACCTCAGGGGTAACCTGAGGAGGAATCCGGCCAGTTGGGTCACATACTGGAGGAAAGGTACTCTTCTGCCTCTTCTGCTCTTCCAGCTGCTGTTGCAATTGCTGCTGCAAGTGCTGGATTTGTTCTAACTGGAAGCGTTGCTGGGCGAGCTGCTCCCGCTGCATGGCAAACTGGGCCTGTCGCTCCTCTTGCTGCTGCTGGAGGACCTGGTGCTTTATGGATTGCAACTCCTGGATTTCCCTGTGCATCAAGAGCTGCTCCTTCTCTCTGTGTCTCTGTAACTCCACCCGTTCCCTTTCCAGTTCCTCATGAAGCCTCATCTGCCTCAGTTTTTCCAGTTCTACTCTTTCCCTTTCAAACTGGAGGATGTGCTCATGTTGCTTCCTCTGCCGTTCTTCCTCCTTTTCCTCTCTTTCCAGAGCTCCTTTGCTAGCAGTGCTGGCCTGTGGGGCTTCTATCTGAGGCTTTTGGGCTGGCAGTCGGGGAGGTAACTCCTGTTGTGTCTGGTTGGTGTCCCTGGCAGAACCCTGAACCTCTGAGGTTGACATGGGCACCTCCTCGCGTGGCCCAACCCCTGTCTGCTCAGGTCTTTGCAAGCTGACTGTGCTTGGAGCAGGGGACTTAGTAGCAGGTGCTATGTTTATTGTACTGGCAGCAGTGCTGGCTGCAGAGGTGCTAAGTGGTTTTCCTAAATACATGGGTGTTTCCATTACAGATGCGGAAGGAACTGCAGGAATCCTGCTGGGCACAGAATAGTGATAAAGACCTTGAGATGCAAGGGGGATCCTAGGAGTAACTAGGGGTACTCTGGTGAGGCTAGCCAGAGGGACAGCTGTGATACTGCCTGGAGCATAGTGCCTGTACAGGCCTCGGAGCATGGGTCGTAGCACCGAAACTGGCTGGGTGGTGATGGGAAGGGTTGATGCTATTGGTGTATTAATGGTTGAATAAATCATGCCATCGGCAGCTCGTACAGTAGCTGTGGAAGGGAGTACCTGTCTGACAGATCCAAACCTTGAGAGATTATATTGGGCTAAGTTTCCAAAGCCAGAACGAGACTCTGGGAAATTTGGATTGTACATCATGTTTGATTTCATGGCACCCTGTTGAGCCATAATGTTTCCAGTCCCTCCTGGTGCAGCACCAAGAGCACTATGTCCATATTGTAGAAGATCTTGGCTGTTCGCATGCCTGCCCCCATACTGGTCCATGGAGTTAAGGGCTGCACACATTCGGCTGATTTCACGAGCAGTGGTAGCACTGTAATGAGCTAGGCTAGCTTCCTGGAAATTGGCCAAGTCTCCTCTTGATGAATATCTATAATCGGAGTAGATATTGGAGGCTGAGCTGTACCTTCGCATGGGATATGAATGACTTAATAATTCAGTGGGTTGACGGAGGTCAGTGAAAGAGCCATATTGCAGCCCATGCCCTAGGTGTCCTCCCTCCGTAAAACTGTGGCTGTAGGGATGCTTCATAGTTGTCAAGTCCACAGCAGAATCTCCAGCTGGGGAAGGAAAGGGCTGCTCTCCTTTAACTGAGTAATAGTTCAACCCCATTTCAGAAAGATTTGTATCTGACATTGAGGAATATAATCTCCCAAACATGCCATGCGGATGGAATCGGTGCTCTTCGTATGGATGAGGGACCTGTGCCGGCTGTTCTCTGTAAGGGTATGCCTCCGGCATTTCCTGTTCTCTGGCTCCATAATACTGGCCACTAGCTTTGCCAAGGGGAGCTGCTTCTCCAATATGTTTTTCTGGCACCTTAGGAGAAGGATTAAAAGCCCCAGTGCAGCTGCTTCCAAATGGAAATCTATAGACTACATCACAGCATGCTACTTGGCTCTCAGGCTTCATTCCCGTGAGGTCCAGAGCATTAGGAGGAGGTTCTTCTTTGATGAGTTTTGTGACAGACCCTGCTGCTATGTCATCCATCTGCACCATCATCACTTGGGACTTCTTACTTCCAAGAGCAACTGAAGGAGTCTGACTTTTCAGTTCCACTGGGATCCCTCTATATATCTCTGAGCTTTGATCCTGAGGAAACGGCCTGGGAATGGCACTCACAATATTTTGGGCATTGCTAGTCTGAGTAATTAGTGTATCTTTTTTTATCATGGATGTCATTTGGTTGGGCAAATTGTATCTTGCAAATTTTGTTTGCTGTGGACCTGCTGCTTCTGGATGGCCCATAGAAGCAGATGGGCCAGCTCCACTCATGGGTCCTCTGAAGGGACCGGTCTGAACGGCTTGCTCCACCTGTTTAATTTGCGTCAGACAGACTGGACTTCCTGTCTCTTGACCAAAGTCAATTCTGTTCTGGAAAGGGTCCCCATAGACAACTGGTTGCTTTGATTGGGACATAAGCATGGTAGATGCAACTGTTGCACTGACAGTGGTGGCACTGCTGATAATAGCATGTGGTTGTTCCTGGGCATTGAGGTTAATGATTAAAGGTTGGATGGCGGTGGATTGCCGACTTGGTGACTGGTCCATGGTGAGGCAATATTTTCTGCTCTCAGCAGACGTGAGATCCATTCCCTGGTCTGTTACAATGATTGGAACAGACTTTATTGCTGTCCTCAAATCGACAATATTATTACCAGATGCTCTAGGTCCAGGTTCTACTCTAGACGTCCCGGGGACTGAGGATATCCTACACAAAGAAATATTCTCTGCAGGTAGGGTGCCCCAGCTGTACACACCAGGCATAGGGTCAGTAGCAGTGCTCTGCACTTTCTGCACTGGAGTATAAGGAGAGGCTTTTTCAGGCATTGGCTGTGCCTTGGTGTGAGTAGTTTGGACCTGCTGTGACTGGAATTGCACTGCACTGATTGCTGTTTGGCTGTAACTATGCACTGTTTGCTGGTGGCCTTGCTGAGTTGGAGATGAAGGTGGTGAAATGGAGGAACTTACACCAATTGGCCTGGTTTGAATAGCTGCATCAGACGCTAAGGTGATGACCATAAAGGGGGCTTCTTGTGATGACTGTTGCCTAGCCAGGCGTGGGGAGCTGGCTCGCTGAGGAGTTTGTGTTCCTTGAGCTATCATTGGAGAAGCTGTTGATGCCCCAGTAGTTGCAATGTCGTATGAAATAATTGTGCTGTGTGTTTGAGTCGAAAACTCAGCTGTTGATTTAGTTCCTACCCCAGAACTAGATGGCATCCCAGTTCTCGGGACAGAATAAGTAGGACTTTGAGTTGGAGAAGAAGGGGAAAGGGGTGGGCTGGAACTTTTGAAAAAAGAATACATTTTGGGGGTTGTCATGGGTACGTTCGTCTTGCCATCAGTCACACCTTGATGTTTATCTCTTACTGATGGCCCACTGACCCTGGGAATGTTTTCTGTTTGAGAACCATAACTTGCAGTTACTTTTGTCTGACTTTGGCTAATGGTGGACACAGGTGATGCATCAGAGCCACTTGAAGTTGGAGAGCTGTAAATTCGGCTTGCGCTAGCTGGACTAGAAACAATGGTAGTGACTGGGCTAGTTCCTTTACTATATGAGTAAGGCATAGCTACACTCTTTGGAACTGAGCTAGCTGTAACTGAGGAACTATGAAACTTTGTTTGCTCATTACTCTCTTTTTCAAAGTGCTGAGTGACTCTAACATCGGGGATTATTCTGCCTGCACTGCTTTCAGTCTGTGAAAAGGAGACGGGAGCAGAGAGTTGAGTAGGACTTGTTCCCGGAGTGAGTGGGCCACTTTCATAAGCACTCTCCGCATTCAAAAACTGCTTCTCTGGATAGGGATCTTCTCTCCCTTTTTTCTTCATTTCTTGCTCAAGTGTCAAATCCAGAGAAGAAGATTGATGCATCCTGGAGATATTCTGTGATGTTTGAAGAATTTCTTCATATAGTGCCCCAGATTTGGAAAGCTCATTCTGATAGTCAGTTTGTGAGGAATCCACACTCCGACTGTCATAACCATAGTCATCTATGTACTGATATTCAAAATTACTTTGGTCTTCCGAACCACGATAACTTATTTCTTGAAAGGTGTTGTTATATGAAATACTTTGTTGGAAAGGTTGTTGTTTTTGGAACATTTCTGCCTTCCTCATCATCTCTTCATAGGCTTCTTCTGCACTTTTGAGGGGTTTGTTGGATGGGTAACTAGAGCTAGCCATTTTTTCTGTTGGAGAATAAAGGGACATGAAGGTTGGCAGATTGTACTCACTGCCAGATTTGTACAGTTTGGAGGCAATGACATCAAATCCTTCAGCCTCCGAGTCAATAGAGGGTGAATATTCGGAACAGGAAGACCTGTGCAGCTCCTCCATCTCTGCCGCCTGACGCAGTTCCTCAGTGGGCGAAGCATCTTCAATAGGTGACAAATTACTGGGCGGAGTTTTAGACCTCTCTCTCCTCCTCTGTGCCCTCAGCTCTTCTTTATCTCTTTTTGTTTTGCGTGCCGTGCTTCGGATCCGCTGCTGCTCCACCTCTCGCATTTTTTCTTGTTCTCTCAAGAGCTCCTCTTCCTCACGCAGCTCTTCTTCCTCTGAGGAATCTTCAATGGTTGGCAGTAGAGGGCCATGAGAGCGATGCCGGGCTTTCCTCTGTTGTTTAACCTCTTCTAATCTCTGTCTGCGGCTTGGGCTGCTGTCACTGTCTTCCTCCAGAGAAGAGACCGAGGTTGGGGATGTTCCTGAGGTGTAACTGGGTGTGGTTGGTGGCAAGGTGGAGGAATAGTCACCTCTTGATCTATCTTCTGGGGAGCCTGTGAGACTCTCCATCTCCAGTTCAGGTTCTCTGTCCAGATTGATGTCTGCCTCCTGGCTCAACTCTATGTCTCTGCCATAGTTGTTAGTGCTGTTTAACTCAATGGTTTTGAAACGACGCAGACCTCCCTGAGATGCAGCCATATCATCATTCTCGGCGCTTTCCAATTCTTTTTGTTCCTCCTCATATATGCTGCTCGAGCTGTGAGGCAGGCGTCTCTTGGATGCAGTAGGCTCTCTGCTTTTCTCAGAATCAGGCTTGTGTCCATTTTTTGTACGGTATTTTGCACGATCATATTCTTCTCCCTCCTCAAGATTATCTTCTTCTGCACTCATCTCCAAGATTTGCCTCCTCATGAATTCTTCATCCGTCATTACAGGCTCTTTGCCTTTCTGTTTAGTTGGTAATGGGGAGAATCCTGCTTCACTACTATCTGTCACGTAGTCATGGCGTAGCTTGCTGCCAAAATCATCTGAAGATTCCACACTGTCCTTCTTCTCCCTTTGATTATCCCATTCCACAGAGTCTTCATCTTCTTCCATTATGTCTTCTAGCTCCTCATCGGAATCAAAGGCTTCTGGAGTGATAGAAAGTGACCGTGGCCGCTGCCTCTGTCTCTGCTCCTCCCGTAATTCATGGTATGTCTTCCCACGGTCAGTTGATGGATGGGGCAAGCTTTTTGACTCCAGTAAAGGGCGCATGCTGGTTTCCAGCTTAGTAAGTTCAGAAGGACTGGGAGGACTTGGTTCTACAATTCCTGTTTCGTTTAGCTGTTCTTCTTCTTGCTGCACTAAGCCTGTGATTTCACTCTGGGAACTAGAGATCCCATCAGATGAGTAGCCTGTGTCACTCAAGCTTTGGGGGCTGCGGGACTGCAGGTCTGAAGGATAAGGCTTGCTGGATTCCTACAAAGGAAATGAAAATCCATTAACATTTCATTATAACTGACTGTAAACATAATTCATTTTATTATTCAGCTTTACAGCAATTTATAGCTGCAATTAACCTGGACTCTAACATTCAAAAACAGCAACCACAATATGCTAAGAAATGAGAGCAGCATCCTTATCTTTGGTGCTTGCTGGTAGAGTAATTATTGTCCAATCACTCTGTTCTCTTTTTTAGAATTTTCAGGGGCCTGATGACATACTCCATTTGGGTCTCAGTATTTTTCCACTGTTTTCGTTGCCCTTTTTAATCCAGAAAGTTATTTATGGCAGAAAGACAGAATTTGTGTGCAATGCCCTTTGATTGGTAGACCAGATCCTCTCTACCTTTTAATAATTTAAAAGTGCATGCAAGACTGATTCCTAATATGAGGAGCCCAAGGAAGTAATTCTTTTGTGTTTTTTTTCCTACCCCAACCTACACTCAGAAGTCAAAACATAAGTCTGGGGTTTATTTCACAGATATACACCCTTGTAATATGACACAAATGTATAACACAAATATATGTAGTTAATAAAAGAGATCTCCCTGCTAGATTCAATCAACAACAACAAAAAAAGAACAAGGTCTTTTCAGACCATCTATTTGTAGTTTAATAAACAAACAGCTCATACTGTTTTGCTGTAAATGTCATCCCACAGGGAAGATTTTGTTTTGAGGTATATTGCAATTTTCCAGCTCTAGTATGAAACATTTTGTTTTTAGAAAAATATAAGTATACCCAATTTTGTTTTGTCAAATCAGAATTATTTGCCCGATCACTGATGATAACTAGTTATTTTAAAAAATTATCCCATTATATGCAACTGGTGTTTTTTTAACCTAAATTATGTTTTAGCATAGTGTCATTATGAATTGTGATACTTATAAGTCTCCATCCAACTGTGGATGACAGGTCTACATTAAGCAAGCTTTTTAGAACAATGAAAAGTATGTGTCAAACCCAAACAGATAGCTCTGAAATGTTATAAATCTACATTCTTTGCCCTCAAGCCAGGAACTCAGGTTTACATGCCTTATTGGCCCTGTCCTTCCATTATTATTATTTTTTTTTAAATCTGGTTTACCCAAGGCTGAACAATTTTAAAGTCAAGACCAGACATACAATTGTTGCTTTTGCAAAAAGAAACGTCAGCACCCTTGACTCCTACTCTGCAAAAGAATGCACTGGAGATCTCTATCTTAGTTTCCACAAAAGTTGCCTAATGTGTTACTCGATTGTTTAAAACAATTTCCCATGCCTTCTTGAATAATACATTAACTCTCAACTCACACACACATGCACACACAGATTTATGTTTTTAATGTTAAAGGCACATACAAAGATCATTATTTGAGTGATACTTTTTTTTTGCAGCTTAGCTTTGAGTAAGCTTCAGAATTGTCTACTTGAGGCATCACCTCATAAACTTATCAAGTCCAGCTTTCTAACATTCAACAGAAGTCCTCTCTAACTTAAATCTGTTATTCCACATCCCACACTCTGGAATGAAAGATAACAATCTTGACTTTCTTCTGTATGACATCATTTCTGGTATTTGAATAGTGCTACCATACTTTCCCTCAATATTTTCAAGGTTATCGATGCCCAGTTATGCCCAGTGCCTTCAATCTTTCTTGATACAACTTCTTTTTGAGTTTCCTAATTATTCTTATTACCCTTGTTTGCCCTCTTCTTCCAATTTCTCTATATCTTTCTTAAATCTAGACAGGAGATTCAATGCAGGATCTCAGCAGAGCAGAACAAAATAGAGTCAGCATTTCTTGTGATTTAAAAACTATGCTTTTGTATAGTCTGAGGCAATCTAAAATTGCATTTGCCTTTTTTTTGAAGCCATATCATGCTGATGCCTGAACAGCTGTTTTGCCATGCCCCCTTCCCATCTCAGAGATGCCAGAAAACTATGTTAGCTTAAATCTTGCTGCTTACCTAACATATTCTTACCTGAATGAATCTGTGCTGTGGTACTGTCCATGTCACTTTAACACGCAACAGTCTAAGAGCCATGGCTGGTGGTTCCCTCACTGAAATTTCAGTCCTGCTTAATGTCATTCTTGCCTCTTCTGCAAGCCCATCTATCCTTACATTTTCCACTATGTCTTTGGCCTCTGCCTAGTCTAGCTTGCATGCTTGCTTCTTTCAAAACTTTATCTGAAATGGTAAGGTCTGAAATGGTATAAGGCAGTGATGGCTAACCTTTTCTGGACTGAGTGCCCAAAGCACGCCTGAACCGCCAAAATGCAATGCACGTGCGTCCCCAGCGCATGTGCCCTGCCCTGATGCATGTGCACGCGCCGCCTGCACATGCCCCGTCCCCGCTTGTGTGTGCGTGGCCTCCCGCACATGCCCCCAAGTGCGTGCATGCCCCCTGCTGCCCACGACAGAGACTTGAAGACCATTTGACCAGTGCGAGGCACGCACACATGCAGGGAAGAGCTGAATTGGGGCGATGGTTCGCATGCTATAGGTTCACCATCACTGGTATAGGGTTTCCTGCCTGAGCAGGGGGTTGGACTAGAAGACCTCCAAGGCCCTTTCCAACTATTGTATTGTATTGTATTGTATTGTATTGTATTGTATTGTATTGTATTGTATTGCATTGCATTGCATTGCATTGCATTGCATTGCATTGCATTGCATTGCATTCTATTCTATTCTATTCTATTCTATTCTATTCTATTCAATTCAATTCATCGCACACTGCAAAGTTCCTCTCTCTCTCTCTTTATTCCTATTTAAGTTGCAGAATGGGCAGATTGCAAAAATGCTACCCAGCTTCAATTGCCACATCTTTGTTCCTATGAATCTGAACCATCAGGTCTTCATTGCCATCAAGTTTTTATGGACCTAAAGCAGAATTAGGGAACAACATAAAACAATAGAGGTACAAGCCTATATGTTCAGAGAAGCAAGGGTTTGTGTTAAACGAGAGAATGTTGAAAGGGGTTGCAAAGGTATTCATGCATATAAACATCTGGAAAAGCAAAGAATGGAGGTTACCCCTGAAGGAAAAAGACAAATACTGAAGGTCACTCAAACATCCATCCAGTCAGACCTGACTTCCCTATAAAGATGGGAAGGGCAAAAAGCAGAGAAACAACCAATCAGGGCCTGCAATTTCTGGAGGGTGGACTGAGGCCCAACTTGGCTCCATTGCAAAAACCACAGTTATTCGGATAGGAATTTGTGAAGTCAGCATTCTCGCTGGATTCATTCCTCTAGGACAGTGCAGAAGCATATATGATCCTAATTTGGGTATAACTGTATAATTAGTTGAAAATCTATTAGACACAATCTTGTTAGTCCACATTTAATCGTGGGATAATGATGGCAATGAGATAGGCCCTAACTGTTACAATCAAAGCCTTCTCCTTGTTTGGGTTTGCAAACCCCATTGAACTGCAAGAGATCTAAACCTTTCCTAGATAAAATAATTTGGGAGTGCAGTACTTATCTTCCTGCCCTCTCCCACAATGCCTCATTATATGATACAGAATTAGAATATCATAGATCTGAGAAAAAGCACGGGCAGTTGTGATCTGATATAGCAGTTGTGATCTGACGCATCTTTCTCAATACGACCCCCCCAAAAAAAAACTATTGGCCAGAGATTTGGAAAATAAGCCTTCTTGAAAACAAATGACATCCATCATTAAGGATGATGGTTCCTTCTTTCATCTCACTTACCTTTGCTCTCTGTCTGTCAGAGCCTTTTGTGGAGGTTTAGAATGTAATATAACTTCTGCCCCAATAATTTAGCAACTTCCTGAAGGCTGCCAGACTATAAATAGGGCTGGAGGGAGGATTGCCTCCCCGCACCCCGTTTTAGATTCCTAACTGTACTTACCCCTTGGATGCTTTCTTATCTGGCCCCACATGTGCTTTGTCCATGCAAATCCAGACAGGCATTTTTCTTGGTTTAATAAAGAAGGCATTGTCCTGCTGGAAACTGAACTCCATCTCCATTCTTGCCTACAAATTCCTTCAAGCAAAAACTGACCCCTAAAAGGCACTTTAGAAATGTTACTGAAATTCAGCTAAGTGCTAAATTTATTCCCAGGATTCCAATAATGTCGATGCGGTGTTGATCTCATGTGAAGAATTAAAACATTTTACATCTTCACATACAACTTCAGAAACATGTAACTGGAATTTAAAGCCAAGAAGCAAATTTTTCTTCAGGTTTCAAAAGGTAAGAATCCCAACCACATATTTTCCTCACAAAATTCAGATGTCAGTCCTGGGAATAAAGTAACGGTGAGGCAAAAGGCCAATCATCAGAATCCCCGAAGGCAGAAAAACCATACTTGGTGCTCAGCTGGCATTTTGTGGAGAAAACCCAAGAAGGAAAGATAAGGGTGCTGATCAGACTACCTTCATTAAAATTTTCTCATTTAATCAATATTCCAATCAAAATATTGGCAGCTGTATAATTGGAAATTCCACAGAACCCATTACAAAAAAGTTACTGTTTGTACTAATATCTATTCTCAGCTTGCAACTCGGGAGAAATGAGGGCTCTACATTTACCGGAAAGGGAAATGAGTTAATGTCCATTTCAAAGAAAACCTGTCATGTTAAGTGCAGAAACCTGTCATGTTAAGTAGACTGTCAGGTCTACAGTCAACTTCTACCCGAAGGGTATTGTCTGCTATGCTATGTAACATCCATGGAATATCCTGGTCTTTATTAATCACTCCAGATGGAGATTGGAAGAGGTCTATTGTGATATCTTAATCTAACAGGGCTTGTTCCTATTCACCTTCATTCTTTCACTAGCAACAACTAATGGTTTTTCCCTTAGGTACTCCGATTTGTTTTTCTTTCTGGAAGTCTCATAATTAGCCTCCTGCTGTGTACTAATACCTAACACTCTGACTCCTTTGATTCTCCACTGTCTCCAACTAAACTTGGATAATTTTTGATAATTCCTATCATAACCCAATAGCAGAAAGAATCTGATACTGATTTCACGGGTGTAAATTGTATTCTATCTAGATACCACATGAATATTTCCCGGAGAAATTACCTCAATGAGCAACCAAGCACACACAAAGCTTTCTGAAAATGTAGTGGCTTTGCCTATCCCTATATGTATACTAGAATTACAATTGGGATAGAAATAAAGATGTCGTAGAACGACCAGATCTCCAGTAAAGGAGGTACTTTACAGATGTACATTTGGAAATGTGCATCAGAGTTGAGGAAAGCTGGTGTGAATCATTAGCAAGCATTCTCCTTGGACATACAATATACAAGTGTGGCGCTAGAGAAAAAGAAAGAAATTGTATATTTTCCAGAAACAACCGACTAGCCAATGTTTATACAAAATGATAAAGCTGTGCTCAGATCCAGCAAATCTTGCATTTAGATTCTGAATGCTTTATCACAAAATGATGTATAGTAAATATGTCCTACCATATTATAACTGTAAACTATATTGTCACGCTTTCTTTATTCATCAGATCAGAAGAGACTTGAAAACAAATTATACAGTATATATTTCCAAGATTAGCACATTTTCAACCAGAATGTGTTGGAAGGGATATTTCTCAGGGAGATAACAGGAATATCTTGAGATGCTGAAAATATTCTGAAAGCTAAGGGTGATTAAAAACCCAGCAAGGAAAAACAAAAAACTTATCTCCTTTATATGTGTATATTTAAAAAGAACTCATGTAGGCTGTAACCCATGATGAATTCTATGATCCACATCATAGAATACAGTCTATCTGACGCATAACTTGCCTTAAAATTCCTTATTAGTTCAAGTTCAGGGTTTCTCAATCTTAGCATCTTAAAGATGTGTGAATTTCAATTCCCAGAATTCTTCAGGCCAGTCACACTTCTTAAAGTTGCTGAGATTATTAAGAAACACTGTCTTAGGGTAAACATCTTCCAACACACCTCACACCGCCATCTACTGTTTGTACATTGCTGAAAAAGTGCTTACCTCTTGCTCTCTTGTTTTCTGAGATTCAGATACAACTGTGCCGTCTTTGATATCTCTTTCTGGTTTTGAAGCTGTAATTTTCCCTTTTGACAATGGATTTTCAGAAGGTTTTGAAGGCTCTTCAGCTAATTTGGGCAGTGGCTTTTCTTCAGATGGAGCAGCAGGCATTTTTTTTTTGACTGTGGCAATTGGTAATTTGCTTTGTTCTGAAGTCCTAAAATGTGCAGGATGCCTGTCTTTAGCAACTGATGGTTCATGCTGCTGGGCTCCTTTCTGTTGTTGACCTCCAGCTTGGTGCCGGGGGGATCCAGTTGGCTGTTGTTTTGAAGTGGGCAGTGGCATTGGAGCAGGATCTCCTAGGCTTCCTTCTAGTAGCCTCTGAGTTTGGCAGTTCAAACACAGCCATTCGTTTTTCTGGAAAAAGAAGGAAAAACTTATAATATCCGATTGCTTTGATTGAAACAGTTATTCAATCAACAATGAATAATATTTCATTCAAGGATCTAAGTTGTCTTTTCTATGGAAACCAGTATAAACTCTTCTCTTACTAGAGAAGAAAAAAACAAAAAACCAACTCGCTACTCTTCCTTGACATCCTGATCAGCAGAGACCACAATGGCAAGTTTACAAAAAAACCACCCATACTAACGAGCAATAATCCAATCTCCCACAAGAAAAACAGTGTAAGGACTTTATTTAAATGAGCCCAAACACACTGCAGCAACCCAGAACAGCAGGAAAAGGAAATGGAGCATCTATACAACGCATTCCAAAAAAATGGATACCACACAACTTTATCAAAAAGTCCCTGACCACTCAACTCAATACAGCACAACCAACACAAACCGTAAAAAGAATTACACTGCCATATATCAAGAATATCTCAGAAACCACCAACAGACTACTACAACCACATGGAATCAGGGTAGCACACAAGCCAGCTGCTAAAGCCCCTCAAAACATCCTAAGCAAACCAAAAGACCCAGCAGCCCCAGAATTAAAAACAGGAGTCATCTACAACATACAATGTAAGAACAAACAGGCAGAAGACTGGCAGAACGCATCCATGAACACCAACTGGCAGTCAGAAGACATGACAAAAATTCTTTAATTTCACAACACCAGAAATGCTCTGGTGGCATCCTGGGAACGGGCGGCTGCCGACGCCTTGGACCAAATTGCACCTTTGCGGCCTCTGACCCGACACAGATCACGGGTCGCTCCTTGGTTTTCCATGGAGCTCCGGGAAATGAAAAGTCAAAAAAGATGCCTAGAGGAGAGTTGGAGGTCCTCCCGGTCTGAATCTGATCGAACACAGTTAAGAACCCATATTAGGTCTTATCTAGTGGTGATGGAAGAGGCGAAGTGAGATTACTTCGCCGCCCTCATTGCATCTGCAGAAAACCGCCCAGCAGCCCTGTTTTGTGTGACCCGCTACCTCCTCAATCAGGGAGCGAGGGAAGACCCTTTACAGGGCAGAGCTGATGATTTTGTACAGTTTCTGCATGACAAAATCGCTCAGATCCGGATCGGATTGGACTCTGACTGGGCAGAATCCAATGGGAAGACTAGGGTAGGTCTTGAGAGTAATATCTGGGTTGAGTTTGACCCTGTTTCTGTCAAGGAAGTAGACAGGATTATGGGTAAACTTGGTTCCTCCACTTGCTTATTGGATCCTTGTCCCTCCTGGTTGGTTTCGGCTGCCAGGGAGGTGACTAGAGACTGGATCCAGGCAATTGTCAATGCTTCATTGAAGGAGGGGGTCTTCCCCACCTCTCTCAAGGAGGCGGTGGTTCAACCTCTCCTCAAAAAGCCTTCTCTGGATCCAGACTCACTTAATAACTATCGTCCCATTGCGAAGGTTGCTTCATTGCGAAGGTTGTTGAGACTGTGGTGGCGCAACAGCTCCCACAGTTCCTGGAGGAAATGGAATACCTAGACCCATACCAATCAGGCTTCCGACGCAGGCACAGCACGGAAACGGCATTGGTCGCTCTGGTGAATGATCTCTGGTGGGCTCAGGATGGTGGTTGTTCCTCCCTCCTGGTCCTACTTGACCTCTCAGCAGCTTTTGATACCATCGACCATGGTATCCTACTGCAGCGACTTGTGGGGTTGGTGTGGGAGGCACTGTTTTACAGTGGTTCTCCTCCTACCTCTCAGGTCGCTTGCAGTTTGTATGGGCAGAGGTCCACCACGAGGCCCCTAAATTGTGGGGTGCCTCAGGGGTTGGTTCTCTCCCCCCTGCTCTTTAACATGTATATGAAGCCACTGGGTGAGATCATTCATGGCTTCGGGGTGAGATATCATCAATATGCTGATGATATCCAGTTATACATCTCCACCCCAGACCACCCCAGAGATGCTCTTTCCATGATGTCCCGTTGCCTGGAGGTGGTGCGGGCCTGGATGGGTAGAAACAGACTCAGACTCAACCCCTCCAAGACTGAGTGGCTGTGGATGCCGGCATCTCGGGTTTCAGAGACCCCATCACTTTTGATGGGTGGGGAAAAACTTGGGTGTCCTCCTGGATGCTTGGCTGTCCCTAGAAGACCACCTGACAGCCGTGACCAGGGGGGCCTTCGCACAGGTTCGCCTGGTGCCCCAGTTGCGCCCTTTCCTGGACCGAGATGACCTTCGCACTGTCACTCATGCCCTGGTTACTTCCCGCTTGGATTACTGCAATTCCCTTTACATGGGCCTGCCCCTGAGATGCACCCGGAGACTCCAGCTGATCCAGAATGCAGCCGCACGGGTTGTTACGGGAGCTCCTCGTTACTCCCATATAACACCTTTCCTGCGTGAGCTGCACTGGTTACCAGTGGTTCTCCAGGTCCGCTTCAAGGTGCTGGTTCTCACCTATAAGGCCCTACATGACTTAGGTCCGGGATATTTGCAGGACCTTCTCCTGCCTGCCTCTCACCGTCCTGTTCGCTCACATAGGGCTGCTCTCCTCAGGGTTCTGACGGTGAGCCAATGTCGTCTGGCGGCGCCCAGGGGTAGGGCGTTCTCTGTGGGTGCTCCCACCCTCTGGAATGAGTTGCCTACTGAGCTCTGGACGGCTCCTGATCTCCGCTCCTTCTGTCGGGACCTGAAGACTTGGCTGTTCAAGCAAATAGGCTGACTCTGATTCTGGGTTTTATTATTTATTATTTATTAGTTAATTTGGTTTAAAATGGGATTTTGTTGTACATGTTTTTAACTTACGTTCACCGCCCTGAGTCCTTCTGGAGAAGAGCAGCATATAAATACATGAAATAAATAAATAAATAAATAAACACATAGACAGATTTACCCATAATTTCAATTGGAAAAATGTGACAATTCTAGAACAGGCCAAATAAAATAATGCCAGGAATTTCTAGAAGCTTGGCACTCTGACAAATCCGCCATCAATAGACACAAATGACATTAACAACATCTATAGACTATGCAAAAGAGATAATCAATCCACCCAAAAGAGAACAAAAAAAAACTCCAGCACCTCTTCAACAGTAATCAGCATCCAGCTCAGCATAGATTAACTTCAAGATTAACTTCAGATTAACAATCAAGTAAACAATATTCCAATCAAGGAACTGCCAAAGAGCCATCAGTAAATAGCCCAACCAAAGAATCTCTAAAACCATCCCCACCTACACAGATAGCCATGACAGTAGAATATAAACTGACAGCAAACAGCACTCCTTACTACTGATGATGCTATCTAGTTAAGGTAATGAAACATCTGCAGGAAAACAAGCAAGCTCAGAGAGCACCAAGGACCCCTCATTTCAACCCTGACCTACAAATATTCTCCTTTATTGGTACTCTTCTCTTCATAAGCCAAGGTTATGATACAAATGTATTTATCTAAACATAACATTCCATTGATTCTGTTCATAAGAGCTTACTGTTAACCAAGCCTTACAAATACAGGCTTATCTAGCAATAAGACAAAGTATACTCTACAGCAAGTCCTTCAATGTGGTGTTAAATGCTGATTATTCAGTTTTTTAAAGAAGAGAATGTTGGTACTGATACAAATCCTGCATTCTTACCACTGAACTACAGCCCTTCTTTCGAGCTTGATTCTTAAATCTTACCTATTTGGATCTTATAAAAGTGTCTTTGTTTCAGTCTCAGTTCACTAGTAATGGCATGTGATGGGTTTTTAATTTCCAAATAACGTGCATATATAGGACAACCATTTAATTATTCTTTTCAAAAGCAATTCAAATAGTTTTAGCACAAAACAGCTACTGCATAAAATGTTGTTTAATTTAATTTAATTTAATACAGAAGCTCCAACTACAGAAGCTGCTTTGTGATTTACAATAAAAAAATGAACAAATCGACACCTTAAAACAGTTCAAGTAACAAATAAAACAAATTAACAAGTATTCAATAAAAGCCAGTTCAAAAAGATGTGTTTTAAGGGATTTAACCATTAATACAGATGTTAAGCCCTCAACTCTGTAGGCCCAAATACAATCTTCTCAAATACTCTCATCAAATGATCTCAGTAAGCATGGCTCAGATCCAAATAGCCTGAACATAGGCCTTTAAAGGTATTGACCACTCTGTATTTTGCCCAGAGATTAATTGCAGCCATTTCAATGCTTTTAACACATGTAATATTATTCCTCTGTACTCTTCCCATGAACAACTGTGCTGTCAACTTTTGTACTATTGAGTTTTCTGGATTAGCCCCATATAAAGTGCAATATAGTAATTAAGCGTGGAGTTTACACTAATGAACCACAATTTAAAAAAAAATTTTTTAGATAGGGACACTGGTGATGAACATCCAAAACTGATAACAGAAGCTGAAAACTACTTCCGTTTGTTACTTTAATCTGAGAAACCGAAAACAATCAGATCCAGAAACACTCCATTTATGTATTTGCTTCTTCTGGGAGAGTGCATTCCTTCTATCGGAGCAGACTTTTGGAATAATAGCTGTTTAGGACTTCCAGGGGAAGTCTGGTGAACTAGCACATCTCCAAAAAGGTAGAGACATCAACTGTGGCAAGAAGACTGGTTTTATGGAATCTCTCCAGATAAGGAAAGGATGAGAGAGTACCCACATGTGTTCCAGATAGATGCTCCTCATGAGAAGTCCACAGGATAGTGGTTTCCTGCAGCTCTGAGAGTTAGAAGAAGAAGGGTTCAGCCATCATGCTCACAACCGAGACAGAACATTTTAAGGATACAGAATTTGTTAACCTCACTTTCTAATCATTTTCAGAAACTGCCATTTAACTATCTTAATTAGAGATCTCCAGAATGATGAGTCTGAGAAGCTACATGGAGAGTTTACCTTAATTCTTCAACAAAAGAAATATTAATTGTAAGGCTAAGAATTTAAAGAATTGGAAATAAATACCAAAATGCTAAATAAGATTTTTATCCAAGAAAGTTATAAATGAATTAAGGGACCAGAGAAAAGTGAAACATTAGGATCTTTGCTATAATATTTTGGAAATAATTAAAAATAAATTATATCAATAAGCAGTCTTTTATAGGATCTAAATTGTTTTATTTATTCTAAGTCATAATAAGATCTGAGACTTTAAGATTTTAAAAATTGGATTAACATTTCGAGGCAGAAAACAAAAAGGGAAAAATGTGATTGCTTGTCTTTTGTTTTTGAAATTTACAAAATAATACAAAATGTTATGATATTTCAAATACTCCAGGAGATTTTAAAGAATGGAGCCAAAATTACAATGTTGGCAATGATGCCAGTTAATATGGGTGAATTATGTCCAAAAGATGTTAAAGAAGGCATGACTGACCTAAAACAAATTTTGCCTGGTGTAGAAATATTATAACCAGAAATATTGGAGAATTTAAAAAGTGTGGATTTTAAGACAGAGAGGACAACTAAAGTGGAAATATAAATGATAAACCAAGAGAAAAACATGGATAAAGAATTTTAAATTCATTCATTCATTTACAAAAGAGCTTTGCTAAAGCTTTGAAGAAGTATTTGGGATGGGGAAAAAATGAACAAAGATCAGTGACAGTTGCATGAATTAAATACCAAACTGTTAGAAGTAAAAGGAAGAAATATAAAGTTGGTTTGTTTGACCGAGGCTAAAATAAGACATATTCTAAGTTCCTTTATGGACCTTTTCCTGATATCAGAGTTAACAAAATGATGATTTATGGATTTGCATATGGATAAAGGACAAGTTATAGGAAGAAGAGATATTTGTTTGTAACCTCATATGGAGTAAAGAGTTATTAAGTTTGCTTATACTTGTTATAAAGATTGGAAGTCACTTCCTTAAATATTTATTTTTCGTATTACTTTCCACTTTATTTCTTTTTTGTTCCTTGCACTTTTTATTCTTATTTCTATCTCTCTTTTCCTCATTGAGTTTAGTTTATATTTGCTTTTACTATTGTAATTAAAATTATCAAGAAGAATTATTTTTTAATAAAAGCAATTATGCTTCTCTGCAGTGAACACCTATGTCTTCTGGGTTCAGTTTCATTTTTTCATCCCTCAGACTTTCATGCCTAAGATGGGCTAGAACTGAGGGTTAAAAACATTCTGAAAGTAAAATGTTAATCAATTCTTTGTATATATAATACACTGGGATGTATGTAAAAAAATTATGCATGTATGGTCAAAATTGATCATGCTACATCTTTGCTTTCTCATGGATAACAACTACTTTGCTTCGATTTCCTGTATCCAAGAGTGCTCCTTAAGTACTTTTCAGAATTTCTGAATATGAAAAGAAAGCCTATTCTTGCTGGCATATTTCAATTAATTTTTATTATACATTTTTGAATAAGCAGCAATGTGCTTATGAAACACTGAAGTCATTTCATGCTGGCAAGCAGATGATAAATGAAACACTAAGTGAAACATGTTGACATGGGGTCAGATTGGTGGTAGTGGGATTCATTTTTTTAATCTATGGGACTTCTATAAATTTGGGTCCGTTTCAAGTGCATTTAACACCACTTTCTTTTTTCTACACATCCCAGAAAATTTAAAAATAAAGCTCTGTTCACCTTCTCTCACCCCTCTTTTCTATCAGTTTAGTAGCAAGCATAGAACCATCAGGCAATAGAAGAGCCGGCAGTGAAGCATCTGAGAAAACCAATGCCGTAGCACTATTAATCTATATTCACATGAACTAAGCCAGCTGCCATCTCTTCCCTGGAAGAGTGTGAGGAACAGATGGAGTTTCAAGAATCCCTGAACTCAGGACCTGAAGGGAGGATATGTTAGGACCAGGCCCTGCATAATTCCCAGCAGTCATGTCTCACCTGGGATAAAGACTCCGCACTATGAAGATGGTCCAGCATCCCAAACCTATGTTTGACAGTCATAAAATGCTCAGTTGCAACAAGGCCTTGCTCCTCAGTATCCCTTCTGCCTAGATATCAGTTGTAAATGAAGACCATGTGACTGCAGCAATGCAGTGGGACACTGAACAGCAGTAGCTGTACATTAGCCCATTTAAAATATTGATGCACTGTTTCAGCCAGTTAAAGGTTACAGTAATGAAACTTTTTATAGTATAGAGCTGTGGTGGTGCAGTGGTTAGAATGTAATATTGCAGGCTAACTCTGCCCACAGCCTAGAATTCAAGGTTGACTCAAACTTCCATCTTTCCAAAGTTGGTAAAATGAGGACCCAGATTGTTGGGGGCAATATGCTGACTCTGAAAATCGCTTAGAGGGGGCTATAAAGCATTGTGAAGCAGTATATAAGTCTAAGTGCTATTGCTATATAGTTAGAGATTTTCCTCTGACTTTTTGGATGTTTTTGACTTCCCAGTCAAGCTATGGTTTTGGTATCCATTAGTGGCCTCCTATTCAAATCCTAAAAATGTTTAACTCTACTTATCAACCCTAACACGGTCAGCCTTGTGCTATTTCACAATAATCTGATTTATGTTTATTTCTCTATCTTGTCTTGATGTCTACTTGGTTGAACAAAACTCTTAATTAAACAGAACAAAACAAAAATGCATTTTTTCCAATCTGGTAGGCTTCAAATGGGTTGGGATTTCATTTCCAAAATAGCTGGGAATTCTGGGAATTGTAGCCCTGACTCACTTGGTGTAGAAATACTTGAGTAATAGATATCTGCATGAAAATATAATATAAACTGCTCTGACCTTTTCAAAGATCAGTGGGATATGAATATAAATTAATAACATGTTCTTTACCATTTATTTTAAGAGAATTATCTATTAGGAGCAGTCTACACTGATATGATCTTCATATTTAAACCTGCTAAATAAGAGTAGAGAAGCTGTGATTATGAGATATTCCTGGCTGAACCAGTGGGGACTGGAGTCTAACATTTATAAAACCCCAGTTCTGCAAACCAGCCCTGTCTTGTCCTGTGTGCATTTTTGAAAGGTTCCTAATTGGTCACTGTAAGAAAGTCTATTTCATGAGAGGTTGCCTGGCTTGAGGCAGTAAAATTATTCTTATGCTTATATTAGGATTGTGCAATATTTTGGATTTGATTTAGAATTTAGAATTGGATTTAGATTTAGAATTGATTTAGAATGTGCTTTGGAACACCCAGGAAATCTATTTAGATTTAATTAAAGAACCACTTCTAATGCCCAAAATGATCTCCACTGTAGCTGTTGTACAGAGATCACAGCACAAAGTCACACAATCCTGGGAAACATGACAGCTGCTTTAATAAGCTACTGAGAGGAGTTATGTTCATGCTCTTTAGCATGCCAAAGCATCTCTTTTTAATCACAACCTGTATACCTTAGTTCTTATTGTAGTTCTTGAATGTTGGAAAATTCTATCACAATTATGACTGAAGCTGTACAGTAGAGTAGGTCTCCAGGAGCCTGGATAGCTCAACAGACTAAAAGCCTGTTATTAACATTCAGCTGTCTGCAATTATTGCATGTTCGAATCTCCCCAGGCTCAAGGTTGACTCAGCCTTCCATCCTTTCTAAGGTAGGTTAAATGAGGACCCAGTTTGTGGGGGCAATAAGCTGACTTTGTATAAAATATACAAAAGTATGAAGGCTATTGCTTAATGCATTGTAAGCCGCCCTGAGTCTCCGGAGAAGGGCGGCATATAAATCAAATTAAAAAAAAAATATCACAACTGCAAAAGGGATGATATTCACTGAAACAAAAATCTTGACCATTCCAGTTCTGCAGGAAGGAAACATTGCTTGGACTTAGCCCCAGTCTGCTTCATACAGGATAGTTCGGACAGGATAGTTGCTTAGGTGGAATGTATTTCTACTTGTAATATTTTCCATTAGCATAGTATCATGGCTTGAAAAGTAATGAAACCGAGAAGAGGGCAAAGCAGTGAAAGAAATGTTATATTTTACCTGTTTACTTGGATCAATAATCCCCTTCATTGGTTTTAGATTTGTACAGTGTATGTCTGGAACAATGAATGCAAGTACAGAAGCAAAGTTATATTCACAATTCAAACAGGGAGGTTTCTTATCAAGATAAGCATGAATATACTGATCTGAGTATACTGAGTATCTGATATACAGATACTCTCTTTGTGTCTGCCTTTCCCTTCAGTATTGATCTATGCAGCTTTTTTGCTTCTACAGAGAAGTTGCTAGGCCTTTCAGTATTTATAATGGATTGGAGGCCATTCAAGCTTGTTTCTTTTTGAGTATGCAATACAGTAAATTCTGTCTTTTCATTTCTCAGTATTCTGCCTGCCATTCTACTATACTGTAGAAATTATTTTTCTGACTAAAATTGTGCGCTTAACATTTTAAATAACTTTACACCTATAAAGGATATGGTTGAATGCATGCTTTGACATCCCTGAGATTCTGAGGAGAACTATTGAGAACATAAAGCTTTTTTCTGCCTCAGTTCTGTTGTGCAGGAAGGTAATGTTGAGTTAAAATGACAGGACAATTATTCTGAAAATCTTGCTGTATTCACTCTCTTAAGGGATTATAATTAAAGTAACTGGCTGCTTCCCTTGTTTCAGGTCAGTGCTAATATCCAGCTCAAATCTCCCAATACAGCAAAGTATGGGAGGAGGGATATATTGTTGAAGAGATCTATCAGTACAGCACAGGGGTGAAATCCAGCAGGTTCTGGAGAACCGGTAGCGGAAATTTTGAGTAGTTTGGAGAAACGGCAAATACCACTTCTGGCTGGCCCCAGAGTGGGATGGGAATGGAGATTTTGCACTATCCTTCCCCTGGAGTGGGGTGGGAATGGAGATTTTGCACTATCCTTTCCTTGCCACGCCCACCAAGCCACACCATGTCCACCAAGCCATGCCCACAGAACCAGTAGTAAAAAAATTTGGATTTCACCACTGGTACAGCAGCTTATATTAAAAGGTCTCAAATCCAAAGGACGGAGCACGCACTTCTGAACCAGTAGGGAAGGTAAGTAGATTTCACCCCTGAACAGAAGTGCATATGGAACTTCATCCCTTCAGCCTTGTTTATTTTCTTCCTCTATAGCCTACTTCTTATGGCTAAGAAATTAGAACGTTTTAACAATAATGATAGCAGGTGAAAGAGAAAGCAAAGGTGATTTGGGTGGTAAGACTTCTTCACCACACTTTAGCATAGGAGGCATCCAGAGCAGGCCTTCAAAGATGATCCCTGGATATCTGGGAAACATTCCAGACATGAATGTCCTGAAAGAGGCCTCTCTTCAGGTACTGGCACTATTTTTATGCATGAACGTTTATCTGATTTCTTTAGTCTAAATGACATAGATTGATGGAAGGTCTACTTGAGGAAGAAATGGAAGCCCTATATGGGCCAAAATTCAAACATAATAATAGCATTATTAAGGAAGACTATTTCTGGCTAGTTCACCTTTCCCTTTGAAAATCCTATATTATTTTCACACGTGTTGTCCTTTAATTTGTGTGTTACTCTGGCTTTTTGGTAACTTCACTGGGCTCTGTTTAAAGCACAGACCTCACAGCTGCTGAAACGCTGGTGGAGTCAGTTAAGTCCATAGCCTCCTTTCCCCCAGAGTCCAAAAATGCTGACCATATGACAATTCCCAGTTGGAATCCACTAAACTTATTTATGCATTTATTTAGTACTCTACTCCCTGGTGATTTCAAGGCACATTCATTCAATTGTGCTTCAGGTAACGGAACAATTAATGCTGTTGATGACTCTTTTTTGCAGGAGATCCATTAGTCCCTGCTGTGTGGTGAGGTTTGTTATCGTGATTATAGCCTTCTCCTGGAGAGAAGAAGCAAGTGCTAATCCTCAGGGAGACGGATGGTACTATGGGAATTCAGAATAAAAATAGCCCATTGAAATAAAGAGAGTTACCATGGTGACTGGAAAAATAAAAATGCTGAGATGGACAGGCAGTGGAATGAAAAGCTACATTTCATGAAATTAGCTCTGAACCATTTCTGTAGTTACACAATGTATGGACTTCTATCCTTCCTCAACACCTGTTGAAACCACTGTAACACATTCACATACTTCCTATTAGGCACTGTATGTGGTAAATTGTTGGTTCTCAGACTTGATTCATTCGCATGACTAATTTTATTGTACATGAATCCAAAAACGTAAGCAACATATAAACACATCCTGTCTTTCCTAATTTTCTAAGTGAAGCATAAAAGAAAATGCATTGATTCTCAATGAAAGCCAAAAAGCCATTGTAAGCTAATATACCATGGACTATGCAACTTAGCTTAACTTTCCTGAGATTCCAGGCATTACTGATTTACAGAAACCCCATGGGTTTTCCTACTAGTTAATATTGCCTAGAAACCAGCATACCAAGAACATCTCTGATGTTATGACAAATATGATGAGGAACACAAAATAAGAAGAGGTACATTGTACATGGAACTGTTAGGTACAGGTATTTCTTTCACAGAAAGAAATAATAAGTATTTGACACTATCCATTATGGAGGAATGTTTGGTGAAACTAATAGCTATGGTTGAGATCGATAAACCAACTTTGATTAGAGAAAAGAGGCTATCTACATTTATTGGTGACTGGAAATCTCTTTGGGTGAAAAGAAAAAAAACTGAACTTGTGATTTATGGCTTTCATGATGAGACAGGATAGATCAGGGCTGTCAAACTTGCGGCCCATGGGCCACACCCATGCGCAGTTTAACAAAGGGGGAAAAAGTCCCGATATGTCATGTGACGCTGTCGTAATTACGCCAGTTTGACACCCCGGGATAGATTATAGAATTATAATGTAACTTTAGAGAGAGGAGTTAAATATAATTGTACTTATAACTGTTGTGATGAATATTGGAAACCATTTCTTTATATCTTTTTTCTTTCTTTTCTATTTTCTATTTTTCTTTAACTTTTCTTGCACGTTTTTTTCCTTTTGTTTTCTTTCTTTTTCTTCCTTACATATTAGTTTATATTAGTTTTTAATCTTCTTTTTTAAAAGCTTCAATAAAAAAAGAAAAGTATGATAACTTACTACTTTTCAGGTTCTCATTCAAGAATATCAAAGTGTTCCTAAACTAATCTTCCTGAAAAGGATAGGTCGCACATATGACAATGTATCTCTGGAAAACTTTTCTGGTAACCTTTTCAGATGGTGATAAAAGAACATCCGAAGCAGAAGCAGTCAGAGCAAATCAATAGGACACACTCATCTATAAGTAATAATCATTAGCACAGATGTTACATGAATAGTGTATTTAGATATGTCTGTTCATGGGTCATTCTTAACAAAAGGTACATGCAGAGATCCACAACCCAGATTTTAGACAATACAGTATTTGTAATTTTTAAAGAAAGAAATATGACCAGTCCTTATTACGCCAACAAAACTTACAATTTAATTAACACTGTTATCATGCTAAAGAAAATTAAGTAAATTACTAGATATGGTGCTAATTAGGTTTTGCAGTATGATTTCTATTCGTTACAACTAAGCCTCTTATTTTTATATTGCAACCTGAGGAGGAAGTTTAGGCTCAAAAAGAAAAAAAGGTTTTGTAAAATCATGAGGTAAGTTTTGAATCAGGTATATTCTGATTATGTCAGTCTCTTAACACCAAACTACATTTGGCGAGAACAAAACTTACTTACGAGCAACTGATGATGGGAAGTGACTAAGGTAAAATCTGCTGCTCGATTTTATAAACATCATCTGTACTGTTAGGATGATAAATTGTTTGATATCAGACTGTAAGACTTACGTTCCTGAGCCAACCCATTCATTCTCAGTGTTATAAGTAAATCCAAAGATATACTTCCAGTGTTTATAAGCTTTTGCTGGTTTTATTCTAAGTTCATTGTGTTGCTTTAGCCCAGGGGTGTCAAACTTGGGTTGTCACGGCGTTCTCACGTGATGTATCGGGACTTTTCCCCCCTTCGCTAAACTGGGCATGACCAGCACGTGATGCATCTGGCCCACGAACCACGAGTTTGACGGCCCTGCTTTAGCCTGTTCAGAACACCTCATTCCTCTTACACTGTGAACCTATTCTCACATTAGCAATCCATAAAGACAGCTAACCTGCTACATTAGCTTCAGTCATCCCCATGAAACCTCTGGATTAGAACCTATATTTCACTTGCAAGCATTCTAAGCCAATTTGATTTGTTTAGTTTTAGATACCAACAACCTCCAAATCAGGATTCTGTTTATTATTACTATGATAGCAGAAGTTAACTCATATGTGATTTCACTATATTGACGAACTTTCTAGTTGAAATTCTTAGTATTATTTATTTTCAAAAGCTGCTATTCAGTTGAGCATCAAGCTCTCTACTGTATTGAGGAAAGACCAAGTGAAGATAATAGAGGTGTGCCAGTTAGAAATAAAAATAGAAGCCTTTGTCCACTCACTTCCTCTTTAATTAAATTCTAAAGCTAGAAACATTTGAGAATGTGTAGGTTGACCTGAAAAAGATTATTTCTTACAGGATACCATTAAATATAAGCATCCTGATCAAGTGACAGTGCTTCACTAGAATTGAGTAACAGGAAGAGATTTTTTTTTCAAAATGATCTCCATTATGATGAAAGTTTACTTTATATATATTTATTCTTCCAACTACAAAAGAACATGCTTTCAGTGGAGTCCTTGGTGCTCTTTGAACTTGGTTGTTTTTTTGCAGATGTTTCATTCCAAGCCACTACCCATGTTCCTTTTAAAGAAGTGATGTACTGAGAAATTTTTTTCCAAGATGTTTTTCTGTACTGCCCTTAGCTTGATCCATTGCATTTTCCAACTTGGAAAAATGCTGGTTTCTTATGTTGGTTTCTTTGCTCTTTCAAAATTTGGTCCTGTTCAGTTTTTGGAGACTTGTCTTACTAATAGTCAAAGGGGCAAAGTCCTGAACAATTTAGCATAATTTCTTTCTATCATTCTGTTGGTTTGAGAAGAATAAAAAATGGAATATAATGCCCCCAATATTGTACCTGTAGAATTACCAATTTAAGAAAGAAGATGCAAAATGTCTCCATACTTTACTTAATCCTTCTGTTTCCCTGATATGTAATAAAATGTTTTCCACACCTAGTAGATACGATTTGTGTAATTTCAAAACCTGCCATAGGATCTTTTTAATTTAGTACTACTAGCGACTACTACGTAAAACAAAATGCATCCTATAGACAGAAAATAAGCATATGCTGCAGAAATAAAAAATAGATACTTCTCAAAAATGACTGTTCTAAAATATCTACCCAAATATCACCCATGAAAATATAAAGATCTTGCCACCAGAGTGATAAAATATGTATTGTGAAGTCACAGTGCAAACTCTACCCTTTTGTACTAGTGTCTTAATTATCTGGGCAGTATTTTCCTATATGTATAGTGGTATGAAAAAAAAGCACACTATCTTACATAAAACTAATCCTGTGAGTTAGTGAATGTTGTTCATTATTGTTGATGCAAGTATAACCTAAAGTAAATAACAGTAGTTCATTTTATTTATCCCTCTTGGGGAAAGAAATACCATATGGATATGATGATTTAATATGTATTTCTAAAAATATTAATAGAGTGATTAAAAATAACCATGCTTTAAAACATTCCTACATTGTTTTTGCATTTGAAAGTTAAATAAAACTGAAGATTTTTAAATTACAGAAAGAAAAGGTAACAAAAATTTAGGATAGCTAAATATCTTTTTAGCATGTCCTTTCATCTGGTGTCATGTAAAAATATAGTCTAAGGTTGCATAATAGTTATTGTGAACCTTAAGTTTGTGTATCATGAACTTTCAGTTGATTTTACCATGGCTTTATCTGATGGACTATTACCACTCTACAGTAAAATATGGATGAAAAAATAAACCTGAGTTACAAAGGCACTATGTGAGGCCATAATGGATAAAAAAAGTCCTCTTTTCAAAATAGTCTTCTGCTGCAGAGTATTTCCTAGGGTTGCTCAATAAATCAATGAATTTATTGTGCATTTACCACTCATTTTTAATTATAATGTGATCACTTCCATAAAACATGAAGGAAAATAACATTCATCATAAAACAACTTTTAAAAATATATAATTGATTTTTATTTATTTATTTATTTATTTATATGCCACCCTTCTCCGGAGATTCAGGGCGGCTTACACTGCGTTAAGCCATAGCCTTCATACTATTGTATATTTTATACAAAGTCAGCTTATTGCCCCCACAAACCGGGTCCTCATTTTACCTACCTTAGAAAGGATGGAAGGCTGAGTCAACCTTGAGCCTGGTGAGAATTGAACTCGCAGTAATTGCAGGCAGCTGGAAGCTAAATACTACCTTTAACAGTAGTATTAGTCTGCTGCGCCACTTATTTATTTTGAATAAATTCATCTTTCAGGCAAATCCAAACAAACCATACTATAGATAAATGTGCTTACTCTTAAAGAATTGGAGTTGGGAATCAAGTGATCCACTGATTATCACTCAAAGATCTACCAACAAATTCCAGCCTAACCTCTCCCTAGAATAAGTCCTGAAAAGAACTTAGTGTCGTATATATTGTAATGCAATGAAAAAACCACTTTGGATGTGGAGATAGGCAACCATATACCAGAATAGGTTAAATTAATATCAGGAAAAAAAAAACATGTAGTTCAAGACAACTCTTTGAACTGTTTTTTGCGTAATGCTTTTCCATTATTGTTTTTTGTTTGTTTAGAATCACATATCAGCTGTATAAATAAATGCAGTATAAAGATATCTATTTTAATTTAGTAACCAGGCATTGTTTGTTGGAATTGTTTCACACATCGTAATAGGTCACAACTAAACCACATTTTGGTTAGCATTATTCATGAAGGTGGCTTTAAATTATGTTTTGGTCTCTAAGCTACTTAACCTACAAATAATAAAATTTTTCTAGTCGCAGGATGAAGCTGAAGCCCAGTGTGGCTATTGGAAAGCCATGAGTATTTGGCATTTTATTTGCTAAGTAGATTTGCTCCCTGAAGAGTAGTTGATGTGACAGGAGCGGAGGAAATGCCATCCAAAATTAAGGCAATAAAGACTTTATTTCTATTGCTGGATAGAAGAGAAGAAGAGACACCTGTTTAAAGCTACATTGCAATGGGAAAATGACTTAGCTCACACCTGCTAAACACATACCGTACCAGCTTTGAAGGGTAAAGATAACATAAACATGTGTAAATAAATGTCACAAGGTGTTTCCAGCACTGTGTTTATTAGCAGTCACAAAAAGGAAGCGATTCCAAAAATGGAGCAGATCATGTCTCTAACGTGCTCAGTATATACCTCTATACAGGAAAAAAGGTTCATATCCAAAGGATTGGGATGCCAAAGGGCTATATTTTTTTTCACCATGTGGATTATGAAAAAAGTATAAAGATGCTTAACATTCTTATACAACAAATACAACTGCAGAGAGCATTCCAATGAAGCAGTGGTAGATACATATTTTTGCAATGCACTTTCTGACTTTTTCCTCCAGTCCAGTGGTTGTCTTCAGCTCTTTTCTAAAAAAGCTCTTTGAGGCAATCTCTAGCAAACTATTAATAAGCTTCATTCACACCAATTATTTCTCAGCTGAATCGGATGTTTTAAAGCAGGTGTCAAACTCATGTTGTCACAGCAGTGTCATGTGATGTATTGGGACTTTCCCCCCTTTTGCTAAACTGGGCATGGGCGTGGCCAGCACATGACGCATCTAGCCCATGGGCCAGGAGTTTCACAGCCCTGTTTTAAAGGGAAGCTAGTGATTTCTTGGGTATATCATTCAAAAATGTTAAATGAATAGTTAATAAACCATCTGTGTTGTAGCTGTTGCCCATTACATGTCTCTTTTTTACATTTTGTCGTATCACGCATACCGTATCAGGGCTTCAAAAAACCGAGGGACAATTATATGGCAGCAAAAAGATACAGAAAAAAAATTATCAGAATTCTTTGTTGATACTTAGTGGTTATCTGGATTTTTCCAGGAGAAATAAAGGTCTACTAGAGCTGTGCGGATCTCTGTACTTGAAGGGGAAAATGTGATTCAAGTCATACCTAACTGGAGATGTGATGGGAGCATAATCTTTCTGTAAATTGTGCGACAACTGTTGAGGGCACCTACCTGATCTCTAGAAAAGCAGAAGCTGATTTAAGGTGTTTCTGACATATATCCAGACACACTTCAAAACATGTTTAGACCTTCAGATTCACATTTCTCATGAGTCT
The DNA here is from genome assembly GCA_022577455.1 of Arizona elegans. Taxonomy (NCBI): domain Eukaryota; kingdom Metazoa; phylum Chordata; class Lepidosauria; order Squamata; family Colubridae; genus Arizona; species Arizona elegans. Next base: position 100,582,762 of record JAKOOJ010000003.1, on the reverse strand, counting down.
CAATGTCTAAGCAATCAGAATGCCATTCAAAGTGCATAAAGAAAATTCTGTTCCTCTGTTTCCAGAAGAATGCAAACTATAAATGAGGCCTATAGAAGCAGCAGTGACTATTGGAAAGACAGCTGTGCCTCTTTAGGGCTCCCATCTTTGTCCTCTGAAGCTTTTCTACCTTTTCATAATACAGTATTGGATGAATGACTGCAATGTTCTTCAGTTTGATAATGCAATGGTATGGAAGGCTGAGTTTGTTTCTTTCTCTCCACAGTAGCTAAGCTACATCAGAAATAAGCTGGTCAAGCAGACAAGGGAAGAAAAATGGCTGAGGTACTACAAATGGCATATGTGGAATTCAGAATTATGGCTTCTCTGAAATAAGCCCTGATCAGAGATAGGAAAAGGACACTGCAACTCCACAGGAATCTCAATACTATGTAGATGACTAGATATAAGGTTATGGAAGCTGGAAGTTGCAGCTTGTTCACAACTTAACAATGGATATCTTAAAATATCCCTGAAAATAGCAGCTAATGGGAGTGAATGGTGGAAGTGTGAAGCACACTTGCTATTATAGGTATCTCTGTACTGAGAGTGTATTGGGGGAGTGAGACCATGAGTATAATGACAAATTCATTTGTTTAATATTACAGCAACCATATTTTAATAATGGAGAAAGGTTATCTGAATGTACATATTTAATCAATATATCTGATGTTAATTGAAATATAATTCCAGCTTAATAGCTACATAAATTGTTTGTTTTGTGCCACGTTTTGTCACAAGAAATATAAATACTATGACTTGGATAATGTGAGCCTTCGAAAATTTATGTCAGATTACAAATTTGTGAGTGTTTTTAATGTGCCTCAATAGTTTTTATTGTATTTTCTATATTGGTCCAGTACACTCTCATCTTTGGATTGAAAACCATAGTCTGTATTGGCTGATTTAATTTAGATCATAAGCAGGTGAGAGCAGCAAATGAGGCTTGCTGTATTTTCTTGTAAAGGCTAATGTTCACCTGTAGCAATAAATACAGCAGTTTCCACATTTCACACACAGAGAGTACAAAATTACCTCCCTATTAAAAAGCTTTTCTTCATAAAACAAATTCCCACACAAAATGTTATAATCTATTGGGCCTGACCCTCCTCATAATCTTGATAGATATGCTCTCAGCATTAATGGTCTATGGAGCACTACAATACTGCTCCTCTCAGGCAAATTTCTCCTGCTATGGATTTCTGCAGAGTTTTACAACTTGTTTAACAGACAGGTATTAAACTCAAGTACTGTATAAGAACTTATGTAAGAACTTGCACCTTCCCAAAAATTTGGCTTGACCCAAAAATCCAATCCAAATTTCTATTAGATTGGATTTAGATTAGAATTCTTTATTGGCTAAGTGTGATTGGACACACAAGGAATTTGTCTTGGTTCATATGCTCCCAGTGTACATAAAAGAAAAGATACATTCATCAAGAATCATAAGGTACAACACTTAATGATAGTCATAGGGAACAAATAAGCAATCAAATCATGTTAGGAAACAATCAATATAAATCGTAAGGATACCAGCAACAAGGTTACAGTCATACAGTCATAAGTGGATGGAGATGGGTGATAGGAACGATGAGAAGATTAATAGTAATGCAGACTTAGTAACTAGTTTGACAGTGTTGAGGGAATTATTTGTTTAGCAGAGTGATGGCATTTGGGAAAAAAACTGTTCTTGTGTCTAGTTGTTCTGGTGTGCAGTGCTCTATAGCATCGTTTTGAGGGTAGGAGTTGAAACAGTTTATGTCCAGTATGCAAGGGGTCTGTAAATATTTTTACAGCCTTCTTTTTGACTCGTGCAGCATACATGTCCTCAATGGAAGGCAGGTTGGTAGTATTAACAAACTATTAACAAACCCTTACTGAATTTTTCTAACCAGGAATGAAAATAAAAATCCTAATACAAGATAGGTTTATCAGCTTCTACATCAATAGAACTCAACAAAGTTAAGTTTAAAAAGTTCAGTAGAATAGGCTAGAAACCTTGTATTACATCTCCTAAATAAAATAGAAAGAATAGAAAATAGTTACTTGATAATTCATATTCTACATAGTATTTATAGCATATAGTACAGTAGAGTATTTTAACTCAAGACCAGTCTTGCCATGAATTCTAAACACTCTGTAATTGAAATAGATGAATAAGATTTCATGGAGGAGTCTGATATTCAGTGAATTCAGAGAAAGAAGAAGTTAGTTCAATACTTCATAATTATAATTTGTAGTAGCATCAGACTGTAGGATAGTGGTAACATTTACATATATGTGTTAATTAGGACAATCCAATACTATATCCCCCAACCTTTGTAAGTACACTAACAGGCATTCAAAGGAATTGGGAACAGGGGGAAGAGAACAATATATGTATTCAAAACCTAAATACACAAAACAGGTATGTTATATTCCTACTTACTATTTTTTGTCAAGTAGATTCCTAAGTATTTGACCTGTTTTTTCCAAGTAGCATTAAACTTCATTACTTGACCCAGATATTGCTGTTCTTCCTCTGCCAGATTCACTATCACCAATTGGCTTTTTTAAAAAATTAATCCAATAATCAGAAACAATACCAAGGAGTCTTTCAGTTGAGTAACTTAATCCTTAAGGAAAGATTGAAGGTAAACCAGATCCAGGCAGAAGAACATCATGGCTTCAAAATCTAAGGGACTGGTTTGGACAAAACTCAACAGCACTTTTTCATGCAGATGTTGATAAAAATAGGATCGCCAACATGATTGCCAACGTCCAATGATGGACATGGCACAAGAAGAAGAAGTAGTACAATATCATCAGTATATAATTTCAGTTTGTTTTTAAATTACTAGTTCAACTTCTGAATTTTATTTTATTTATTTATTTTCATTGTCAATGGTTCTAACACCAGTTAAAAAAGAAAGGTGTCAGGTGTGCCTCCTTTCAGTACTCAAGAAAGAAAAACCCCGACTCCATTTTCATAGAGAAAGGTACTTTTACTGAGTATGAACTGAATGCAACCAAAGAAAAGCAAGGTCTGAGGCAATAGGCGCGAAAATCACATATAGAAAGCATCCTTAAAACCCTCCCCCCAATGGTCCAGTCAGGATTATCCAATCTACATTGCCCCAAGGGGTCATGTGAGTGCAGCTTCCGATGGCTCCATCCTTCTGGTATGCCAGGACGGTTGACCTCCCAGCTGCAGAGAAACACTGAGGAAAACTTTCTCCAATTTACTCCACCAGCTCACTTCCCCCTCCCAAATATCCAGTCAGCTCCCCCCTCCACCCTGTTACAATGGTAGCCGAGCAAGCAAGTAATATAAAGGCGGAGGCTGACAAAAGGAAAGGAAAGAAGCAACCTTGTCCTGTCTCCTTCAGTATAGTGCATTGTTGTGATATACAGCACTTTACTTGGCTTTTTTTTCTTTAGAAGTACTCTGATTCTATGTGAAAAAATAAGGATGCCAATTCATCTTTTTCAGAACTGCAAAGATAAAAGACCTTTCTGAATTGTTGAAGACTTTTCTGCATCAAGAAGAGCCATAGCCAACTTATTTTTATGTACTGTATCTTGTTGATGATCTTCAAAATCTAATACATTATCTCTCATATATCTCTTTAGATCAAATCCAATCTGACCATTTTAGTGAAGAAAAGTTATTTTCTTTGTGAATATTTGTGTGAAAAGTTTATAATCTACTTTCAATAAAAATAGGTCTGAATGACTGGGTGAATAGAATCTTTGCCTTTTTTTATAAATAAGATAAAAGCTTATTCCCATGATAAAGAACATTCTTCACATTCCTGAATCTCATTCATTACTTGTTTAGCTAGAATTTCTTGGAAAATCTTCTGGTATATTGCAGACATCCCATCCCATTTTGCAGCTTAATTCAGTTTAACTTTTTTAAAAAACTTTTTTTAACTATATTTTTTAGTTTTGTTTTCAGTTATGGGTTGACTAATGTAAAGGGAATCAGAAATAACCTTAAGGAATAGAAAGAAGAGCTGCAATCAAGCTAATGGTCAGATAAAAGAAATTTGAGCACAAGGCAAAAAATGTACTTTGAGAAAGCATCTCAGACTTGTCTTTTCAAAGAGAGGGAGTGGGAAGCATCAGATTTGCAAGATTCTATTACTGTTATCTCTTAATAAGCATAACTTTAGTTCCCAAGTCTGATCTACCTTTAAGGGCTGACAACTAAGGGCTTCTTTTTGTTGATCTATAAATTTTATAAATAATCTCTTATTCAGTTATTCTTCAGTATTTTCTAGATCAGATAACTGTTTACCATATAATTTGGGATAATACTTAAAACTGCTCTATTATCTGCTTCACTGCAGAAACATATTTAGTGACAAGTCAAAATGAAGCAATAGTTATTTTGCCCTCTTCCTTATGCAATTGATAAATCAATAACATGTTGCCCTTTTCAAAGTGTTAAATTCTCATAAATTTCATTTACTTGAATCAAATTTAGTTCATTCTGTAATGTTTTTATCTTTTGTTCTAAATCCAAAATTGGATGGAGTATATGCCTTGGTTCTAATTATTTCAGATAATTCAGCAGTATATCTTTCTGTTTCTGTATGGTTTTCTCTTTATTTAATGTCTGAGAGATAAACAGACCTCTCATAAATGCTTTGCCAGCATCCCATACTGTAGATAAAGAAACATCAGAAATTACATTGATTTGGAGGAAGCTGTTTGGTTCCTGATAACACTAGAGTATAGTATCTTCTTATAATAATAAACATTTGCTGCGTTTCCATCTTTTGAGTTTGGAATTTCCTTTATATATTCTAACAATTATTGTTTATGATAATCAGTATGAGTTCCTACTGCCACTTCCACATCTAAAAGATTGGTTAACTGTGAATTAGAAATCCAGCATTTGCCTATCCTTGAATAAGTTTTATGAACAGAAGAATTTTTATTTATTATTTATTTACCTATTTTATGGAGTCACCTATCTCACGCTGATGGCATATAACAAAACTAAAACAATAAATACCTAAAATCATTATCATTGACACATTTTAAAGACCTTATAAAAAGAGCTAAAACAGGAATAATAGACAAAGGAATGTTAAAGGATGTTAAATGTTAGTAATGGAGCCATCAAAATAATAAATTGCATGTCTCTCTGTGAAATGTTTGTTCCTCCATGTCCAAGAGACATAATAGTTTGCGAGAACATTTTGAGGGAATCAATTGCTATTCCTTTTGGGTGAAATAAATCTAACCATATTTAAATAAATGTAAATATTCATATCTCCAAGGATTAAGATACCTCTCTTCAATTTGAAGAAGTAGTTGAAATGTCTTTAATAAAACTTAATGTTATCATTCAGTGCATAAATTAAGACAATTGCCTTTTTTTCTGGATTCGGTCTAAACAATCAAAGTTATGAATCTTCATGTTTTCATCTTGCATTTCTTTTTTTGATCTAATGATAATCTTTTCACATATATATTTCCCCCTAATTTTCTGTGGCCCTGATATTTTGACTGAGCTGCTACATTGTTGTTTTTAACATCTCTTGAAGGCTCAAACTGCTTTTAATATATTCTAACATTTAAGTGGAACTTCCTGTAACTCAAATAAATTATAGCAGTGTCCTGCATTCTGTAACAAACGAGATCTTAATATTCACCCAAAACATCCCCACAGAAAACTCCGCTAGTTCAGTTTTCTAATTTGATACAATCTTAAGAATTCATCTATTGTTAGATGAAGACTTTTTAATAGTATTGAATGGTCACTAAATGAACAGTTGTAAGTTGAAAACTACCTGTAATTTGTTATTCAACTATATAATTATTTATTTGTTCAAACTTGCAAGTTGAACTATCTCCCTACTTTTAGGAACATAGTACTTCTCAAACACTAATGCTTCATAATTGCTTCTGACCTCAACAGATAGCTCAATAGAATTATAAAGCTTCAGAAGATCAGGATTTTCCACATTAAAAATATTTGTTTTCTGAGCAGCTGATTGATCAACCAATTGACCGGCTAACAGAAATGCCTGCAAATGTTGCTTAACTAGGCAGTCCTCAGCAGCTTGATGTGAGAATATTAAAGGGCAAGCTCCGTTCTGATACTCCATTTTACTAAATAAGTATTCATTCTCATTGTTGTCATTCTCAACAAATTTCTCTTCTGGTAGCATATGCAGATATGTCTGTTTAGCAGGCTGGTTTAAATTTTAATGTTATTTCTTAAAATAACATAATCTTAAAATAGTTCCTTTTTAACATTAACTATGACCAAAACCCTCTTATCATCTGATTGTCCTAATTCAAAATATCAAGCTTTTAAAGAAATAACAACCCTTAAATCATTACAGAAAGCAAGTGCCTTATCAAAAGAACTATCGTCAATCAATCAGTCTGAATTTACTATCACCTTCAACTGTTTCTCTTTACAGATATTCATATACTTCTTGATAAGTTAGTAGATTGGTAAATATACACATATGTATTTCCATGGTTTTACATAACTCCATCATGAAAGGTTTTTTGGAAATTCAAAATATATGGCATGTATTGTGTTGGAAAGTATTTCAAAATAAAGAAATCTGGAAGCATCAATTCATCCTAATTTAAATTCACAATTGTTAACACTAATTATTAGTTCCACTGGAATCTCATTTATTCTCCAAGATATGTGGAGCTGCATTTTAGCTTCTACATAAATTTGTGATGTAGATTGGGTGATGATGATTTGCTTACCCACAATTCTCAAAACTGATTTGACAAAACTGACAAACAAAATCTATACTCTCGGTAACTATGACTGTTAGCTCTAATAATTTGTTGAATGATGATGAAATATTTTTGAATATGAGTATGAATAAATGTCCTTACAAAATGCTTACAATTGAGCTATCTTTGAGCTATCAAAATGAGCTATCAAAATCAGTTTATGGAGCAGGCTCACAAGTAACAAAGTAGTTGAAGACATCTAAAGGTGGACTGTGAAAAAAATATCCAAACTTTGAACAATGGAGCATGCAGCAAGCATATTTTCTTATATGGCCTAAAGGATATGAAACACAACCAAGGATGCACGTAGTAAGAAACCTGCAAGGTGTTTGGGTGTTCATAGATCAGAAACAGTTTTAAAAGGCTATTTAGCTCCTTAGTGCCAAGTGACATTTCCTTGTCTTTTGATGTTTCACCATGTAAAACCCTTTCTCTTTTCTGTTAAATTGAAAGCTGTTCTTTCCCTGTAGGCCAAATTGAAAAATGTTCTTATTGCATGTTTTTTTTCCCCTTTAACTCTATTTCTGAGGGCAATAAATCTGTCATTTGTACAAACAGTCAATCTTTTTCTTTTGGCTTCCAGCTTCAAGATGTTCTTAATCCTCGTGATACTGAAAATCATTTTACTTAATATCTGAAGCCAAGCCTTTCCAGTTCTAATAACATTTCCATAAGGAATCAGATGCTGCCACCTTCTCCCCAGTAAAACTTTGGCACAGGAAATATTGACTTGTTCGTAGGAAATCCCCACACCATACAATTTCTCAAAGAAAAACAGGATGCATCAGACAGCCAATGTCAGAAAACGGTATTACAATGCTGAAAGTGAAAACTACTTTCTCTTGAACGCCATCTTATTTATAGCATACTGAAACAGGACAGTGCGTTATACAAAATGGATGCTGGCTGCAAAATGTGGAGAACAGGACTAGATGAAAGACAATATGAGTAGCAAGTAGAAGTATGGAGGAATGTTTAGCAAGTGATTGAGAATTGGGGATAGGTGATCTGCACATGAATGGCTAAGGTAGAAGGGAATCCATATTTCCAGAAGGAGAAAAAATGATTGAAAGGAAGTATTAATAAAGAATATGTTGGAAGATGGAGTTAGGGGGAATGAATATTTATTGGAAATTCTATGAAGTGATGTTGATGCAAGCAAGTTGTCCCTAAGGTAGCTCAGGGTTGTCCCTAATGCTGCAGTAGATTCAGAAGAGGAGAAGGTCACAGTAGTGACAGGGAGAGGGATATATACCAGGAGATGGGGTGGGAGATGGGGGAGAATTGGAAAATTGGGACCAATATTCTTCCTTCCCCCATTATTCTTAGTTCAGGAGCTAGGCAATAAGATTATTGGAAACTTTGGCCTAAGGCTGATGCTAGTGAGCATTAGATCTATTTATAATAAGTCAATGTCATTCACAGTTTGATTGAGAATGAGAAGATAGGCCTGATGGGCAAGACCCCAGTGGCTATAGATTGCAAAGTATCCCTGATTGTCATTTCTATCAAAGTTGCAGGTATTGTGTCAGCTTCTACTCCAAGCTTATAGAAGAGGGAAAATACTGATCTCCTGGGCCACAGCTTCCCCACAGCTAACTTGTGAAATTAATTGCTAGAGGATATTGCAATACCTGGTACATATTAACATATGTTGCCAAGAAAACTATATGGTTACAGTTATGAATTTACCAGAGAGACTTTGATAAAACAGTGTGAGAGAAATTCTGTGGATAAAGGAAATCTGCCTTTCAACAAATGCTCAGTGGAACCATCACCATAGGAATAGAATTCTAGTCTATATGGACTTGAATCAAAAACTTGACGTATCACATCAGTTTTTACATAAATGTAAATTAGTTTAGAACTATTTTCACAATGCAAATGTATCCCTTCTTCTAGATTGCATAGGTTTAAATAAATAGCTAGGGGGAAAAATCATTAAAATTCATTAGTTGCACCAGGAATAAACCAGTTGATTCATCACCCAGGACAGAACTCATCAAATTCAGATTAAGTCCAGTACATTTGCTATGAAGAAACTGAACTCACAATAGCTTTAGAAACTGCAAATTAAATGTATTTCAAACTAATTCATGGTAATTGTTATGTCCTTATAAGGACATCCGCCGGGGGATTGGTCACTTCGACCGGTGGGAAGTTTGAACAGCTGTCATTGGCTGGCTGGCCGGCCCGAGCAGAATATAAGGAGGCTCGGGAGCCACTGCCAGCAGTCTGTTTTTCACCATTCTAATAAAGAGCTGAACGGACCAGAGCTGAGTCACGTTTCTTTCCAGCGCCGATCTAACACTGGCGACGAAGGACTAGAGAAGAACCGACGAAGAGCTGCAAGCCAACTGCCACCTTAAGCAAAGAGCTGAAGCACGAGCTAAGTCACTACCATGTCTGGACCACAAATCTCAATGGCTCTATTCAACCCGAGCACTGAGAAATGGAAGTCCTTCATGGTTCGCTTCAAGCAGTTCCTGGCGGGAAGCGGCTTCACAGACCTAGATGACAGCAGAAAGAGGGCTCTCTTCCTGGCGCACTGCGGGTCGGAGGTCCTGGAAATGGCCATGGACCTCATGGCACTGCTGGATATTGAGCAGATGCTGTGGTCCAAGCTACAGGAAGTGCTCCAGGACCATTACGCCCAGTAAGTACACCTCTGGCCAACTGATTCGACTTCCACCAGAGAAATCAAGCAGAAGGAGAATCGGTCAAGGAATTCGTTTTGGCGCTCCGGAAGATCACGGCCAGCTGCGAATTTGAAAATGTGGACGTTCAGCTGCGGGACCGCATCGTCTTCGGCATGAGGGACAGCACAGTACAGAAAAAGCTCCTCAGCTGAAAGAAAGTGTCCCTAAAAGAGGTCATCGAGGAAGCCACAGCCGCTGAGTCCTCTGATAGGGCAGCAGCCGCAATGAGAAGATCCAAGGGGATCCACAAGGTCCACAGGAACCCACAGCCATCATCGGACGAGACCTCCACGGGGTCGGACTCTGACTCTGAGATGGCTATCCATAAGGTCACAAGACCCCAACGGTGGGAAAAACCCGAAGATGGTGGATGGGAGGAACGTTGTGCCAGCTGCAAAGGGGACCATCCTCGCGCCAGATGTCGCTGGCGGGATGCAACTTGCAGACGCTGCCAGAGGAAGGGCCACATTGCGGAAGCCTGCAGGGCGGCAGAGCCAAGTTTTGAGCCTCCCAGACCCACGGACCGCAAATACCAGAGGACATCCAAACGGTCCCAGTACCCGCGGCGAGACGGCGACGGCCACCCCAAGAGCAGAGGGATCCACCAGACAATAATTGCACACACTGCAGCAGAGGGGTCTGACAAGTTCCACGTGACCGTCTATGTGGAAGGGGCCCCATGCCCCATGGAAATAGACTCAGGCTCACCGTACTCCATCATAGCCTGGGACCAGCTAAAAAGACTTCAACCACAGCTATCCAGGAAACAGCTAGAGCCATTCCAAGCGAGGTTGGTGGATTTCGGAGGGCACTCCATCGGCATCCTGGGACGGGCCAACATCTGGATGAAGTTCAAGGACTTCGAAGGACGCCTCCCCATCACCGTCGTCAAGGAAGCCCGTCCAACCCTACTAGGCGTGGAATGGTTCAAGCCCCTAGGGCTCACGATTGGCGGAATCAACAAAATTCAGGCTACCGCACTCGACCAGCTCTTAGAGGACTTCAAGGACGTCTTCGATGGGAGCCTAGGTAAATTTCTGGGGAAACCCATTTCTTTCAATTTAGACCCCAAAATTGTACCCATTCGGCTCAAGCCCCGCAGAGTTCCATTTGCCCTCAGGCCTAAGGTGGATGCCCAGCTAGATAAACTAATTGCCCAGGGCATTCTGGAACCGATTGATCATGCGGCATGGGAGACCCCCATTGTGACTCCCATGAAGCATGATGGATCTGTGCGCATCTGCGCCAACTATAAGTGTACCATCAACCGGGCACTGCCGCAGAGCGCATAACCCGTGCCAGTGGTGCAACATCTGTTGCATTCGCTTGGCAGCAGGACCATTTTCACGAAGCTGGACCTGGTCCAGGCTTACCAGCAATTGCCAGTAGACGAAAGGACTGTGGAGACACAAACAATCGTCACACACAGGGGGGCTTTTAAGTGCAACCGTCTCCAATTTGGAGTCAGCGCTGCCCCGGGAATTTTTCAATCAATGATGGAATGCCTTCTCCAAAGCATTCCTGGGGTGGTACCTTACTTCGAGGATGTATTAATCTCTGGAAACTCGGAAGCCCAACTGATGGAAAGGCTCAGGCTTGCCCTACAGCGGTTCCAGGCGAAGGGCCTAAGAGTTAGAAGGGACAAATGCATTGTTGGGGTCCAGGAGATCGAGTTCCTGGGCTATCTAATCGATAGCAAGGGCATCCATCCCACCAAAAGCAAGGTCAGGGCTATACACGAGGCTCCAGCCCCCAAATCAAAAACGGAGCTTCAGGCCTTTCTGGGTTTGCTGAATTTTTATAGTGTTTTTCTGAACCAGAAAGCCACCGTTGCTGAACCGCTCCACCGCCTGCTAGGGAAGGCGGTACCCTGGAAGTGGGAAGAGGAAGAAGAGGCAGCATTCCGGAAAATCAAAAGTCTTCTCTCCTCCAACAGTGTCCTCATCCAATACCATGAGTCGCTCCCACTGATCCTGACCTGTGACGCCTCACCGTATGGAGTCGGAGCTGTCCTCAGCCACCAGCTGCCCAGTGGCACTGAAGCCCCCATTGATTACTTCTCCAAAACCATGTCATCAGCGGAGCGGAACTACAGCCAGCTCGATAAGGAAGCCCTCACCATCGTAGCCGGCATTAAACGCTTCCATGAATACCTGTATGGAAGGTCGTTTACAATTGTCACCGATCACAAGCCTCTACTTGGACTGCTTGCTGGGGACAAGCCAACGCCACCCTACATGTCGCCCAGGATGACACGCTGGGCCATCTTCCTCTCTGGCTACGCCTACAGACTCACCCATCGCCCCGGCAAGAACATCTGCAACGCTGACGGCCTCAGCAGATGCCCCCTGCGAGAACCAGTCATTGACCCGGCACCTACCCTCGGACTTCACCACATAGGCAATGATCAGACGTGCCCGGTGTCATCTGCAATGGTGGCGACCCACACACTGAGGGACAAGACCCTCAAACAGGTACTTTCATGGACGTTGAGGGGTTGGCCGACCGGAAGAGTGGGCGAAGAATTCACCCCATTCATACGGAGGCAGCATGAACTGGCCACCATGAATGGCGGCCTCCTCTGGGGTGACCGGGTCATGATCCCTCCCACACTACAGAAGAGCACCTTAGAAACCCTCCATAGCGGCCATCCGGGCATAGTTCACATGAAGGCACTGGCACGGAGCTACGTTTGGTGGCCCGCCTTGGACAAAGACATAGAGGCATGGATTGCTAGGTGTGACCCATGCCAAGCGACGAGACCAGCACCCCCTCAAGCCCAGCCGACTGAGTGGGAGCAGCCCAGCGGCCCATGGTCAAGAATACATATCGACTTCGTGGGGCCAATGAACGGAAAGTCCCTCCTCATCATCGTGGACGCATTCTCAAAATGGCTGGAGGTCATCGCGATGCCATCCACCACGACAGAGGCCACCATCAGGGCACTCCGCCGCCTATTCACCACACACGGGCTGCCAGACATCCTGGTCTCCGACAACGGCCCGCAACTCACAGCCAAGACCATGGAGGATTTCCTGGCAAGCCAAGGCATCCGGCATGTCCTCATCGCCCCGTACAGGCCAGCTGGAAATGGACAAGCAGAAAAAATGGTACGGCTCACGAAGGACACGCTCACCAGGATGGGCCCAGGAGACTGGCAGGAACAAATCGACAAGTTCCTGCTGGCACAACACATCACACCGCATGCCACAATGAAGAAAAGCCCAGCCAAGCTTCTGATGGGGAGAAGGCTCCGCTCACCACTAGATAGACTCCATCCACAGTACAACCCGAAAGACAAGCCGATTAACTCACCACCGACGCGAAGCTTCGCTAGTGGAGACTTGGTGTTCGCGCTCAACTTTCAGGGCCAGCCGAAGTGGATCAAGGGTCGGATCGGGAGAGTGACGGGCCAAGATCATACGAGGTGGAGCTGGATGATGGCCGGTCATGCAGAAGGCACATCGACCAACTCCGCAAAAGGGTGAGGGGAGTCGAAGGAAACCACCCCGACGAGGTAGACCTACAACACCCCGTCGAGGTAGACCTACCACCCCCCAGTGAGGTAGGCCTGCCATACCCAGATGAGGTCGGCCTACAACACCCCTGTGAGGTAGGCCTACCCCACCCCACAGGGTAGGTCTGCAACCTCACGGCGAAGGGGATGACCGCCAGCAGCGCAGCCAGAGCCCAGTAGACCGGGGCCGACCCAGCGGGACGAGGCACCAAGCCAACAGCGACGATGGCCAGTGACCCTCCAAAACATGGCATCACCAGTATCAGGACGAGGTAGACCAGGGACAACCTTGACCCGGAAAACCAACACCAACCCGACCGAGTCGACATCAGCCAGCCAGACGAGGGAGACCTACACCAGCACAGTGAGGTAGGACATCAACCATCCACCCCTCCGCATCCACACCAACCCGGCAGAGTCGACCACCACCACCCCAGCAATGTCGACTGGCGCCACCACACCAAGAGGACCCAACGCCAGCCCTGCAGGGGACTACAACACCCCAGCAGGGGTCCCCAGCCAGGGGGGGACCCCGCCACCATCAACCAGGGAAGCCCACAGAAGCAAGCCAGAGACCAAAAGAAACAGCCAAGGGTCCTACCGGGATTCAGCTGTCCAGTCCGACTCCGCGACGAACGACAGGAACTGACCCAACATCATCCTGGCAGCGATGAGGTAATCCACCAGCCCCGGGGCGAGCCGGCCACTCCAGCTGGAGGCGCTAGGCGAGGCCCCGCACACTCAACAGCCGATTTCCGGGACGAGTACCAGCAGGAGCCAGACCCGTCGGGAGCAGCACCGGAGAACGAACTGTACCGCGCAGGTCAGGTAGGACCATTGTCCGTCCCGCCTACCTGCGCGACTACGTGACTCACTTACACCACGGAATGATTGACTGAGGACTAAGAGGGGAGGGGTGTTATGTCCTTATAAGGACATCTGCCGGGGGATTGGTCACTTCCACCGGTGGGAAGTTTGAACAGCTGTCATTGGCTGGCTGGCTGGCCCGAGCAGAATATAAGGAGGCTCGGGAGCCACTGCCAGCAGTCTGTTTTTCACCATTCTAATAAAGAGCTGAACGGACCAGAGCTGAGTCACGTTTCTTTCCAGCACCGATCTAACAGTAATCAATTTTAAATATGAATCCAAGTAAACAAATAGTCAGATTTGACTCATGAACACAGAAAGCTCTAATACACAATGGGTCATTGGCATGTAGATGCTGCCTTCTCATTACATAAACATCTTAAAGTGTGGCTTCTGCCAGTCATAAAATTTCTTTCACTCTGCAATATTTAATTACTGCTTAATCAAAAGAAAATCTAATTAGAGGGAAAATACAGCCTATTATATCTTAATGATTACATTTGCCTCCTCCATTGCAGAATTCTGTCCCATCAACTTGCTTCAGAATTGTATTTGTCTTCACAACAGATATCAAGAAAATAATGTAATGTTCTGTTTCTTAGGAATGGCATCAAAAATCCATATACACCTGAGGTTTTCCATGTGGGAATAAGCATATGGCTAAGTGATAGGTTCACTGAACATGGACTCAAGACTGTTTTTATCCCCCAGATATCCCATTTATGCTCTTTATACGTGTGTCAGGTTTTTGTTAGTGTGAGCAAATGCTTTGGAGCCTTTCTGCTATAATTGCACCATCCCTCAAGAATCAAGAGCATAAGACCAAATAATGTCTACATTTTAATCAATTTCATAATGGCTAATGACATTAGCCATTATTACCAGGGAATGGTGACTTAAGATGTTTACTTACTGATGTTTGGAAGATAGGATGTTTTTCACAAAGGGACAACAGATATTTTTCTGCAACTGGGCTTTTAATAGACCTAATTATTCAGTTGTTATACTGACAACTGTCAGTATATCAGTTGTATATCAGTTATGAAATGTATACCCAGTTCTTTTGGGGCAGTTATAAATAACAGAACTTAATAAATTTGGCCTGATTAAAATAGTCTCTAACATGTACAACAAAATCTTAGATGCTGAATAGCGAGATACAACTCTGTGAAAAACTCACCCCCCCTTTTTTAAGTTTGAATTTTTGCATACATTTGTCAAAGAATATGATCAGAACTTCTATTATATCCTATCCACACACACACAAATGGAGTGTTGCTGAACAATAATATTAAATTTGGTCTTTGTTTATTCATTTCATTAATAATAGTCATAAATAATAAATAATAAAGTAATTGTGTATAATTGCTCTTTAGATTCAATAGTTGTTTTCATTATCCAGAGTTACAATATATAATATAATAATTACAACCAAATAAATGCTTCCTATAATTGGTGAGCAGTTTCTTAAGTCACCCTGTAAGAATTAGGACTCATTCCTCCATGGCAAATTTAGTTTAATCGACTGAAGTCGGGAGGTGGTTACTTTTTCAAAGTGGCCCATGACCTATTAGATAACTTTGTTTATGAAATAAATAAAACAAATATACTTCAATAAATACTCCTCTTTTTATTAGCAGGATTCCAGTGAAGGTCTGATAACACTCAGTGGAAGATTCAAGGTTCAGAAAATCTAAAAGGAGGAAAGTACTTTGCAGAATTATACATGATCACTCATGGTTGGTGAATGAGGATCATCAGTATAAGACCCAGTTGGTTCTCAGGTTTTGGAGGGTGTAGGTGCAGAGAATGATCATGTATTCTAATAATATTTGTGACAAATCTTTAACACATCTTAATTTGGTTATACCTTAAATGAGAATAGGAAACTGCCCAAGGGAAATGTGTATTGGTATATGCTTCAGTAAAATGCACCTGGTACTGTAGATAAACGTAACACGCAGCTTTAAAAAATCCAGCACTGATAACCATTAGCATGCATTCCATATTTCATATTTTGAAATCATGGAAACATTCATTATATCCCCATCACTGTTGAGAGATAAGTAGTTGAGAGATTTATTTTACAATTTCTTCACCTGCACACATTCATATAGATAATATTTCAGCTTTAATTATTATAACAAAGAGCATAAAACCTTGAATATATATTAATTCTCATCTCAACTGATCAGCTGTATTATATAGTACAGGCTTCAGAACATAGCTGCTGGGATCATTTCTGTCAAATCTTCTCAAATTTGTTTTGGGAAAGATAAACTGTTGTTGCAAATACTTTAATAGCTGTAGTGTCATAAAAAAGTAATCTGGACTTAAATCACTCAATAAATAAAAATAGCCTAATATATATTCTGAACGGTTGTATCCAAAAATAATGTTTGACAATGACCATATTAAAATAATAATAATAGAGGAAGCTCTCAAGGAGACCCACTGTCATCACCACTGTTTGTCACAGTATTAACTCCTCTGTCAATGCAAAACATTTAGCTACCTTAATAGCTCCTCTAGTTGGCAACACCACTCATTACATCAACAATTCACAGGACTTCGCTAGCAAGGCATGGAAATTAAAACTGGACCCATATGAGACCATGGTTTCCTATGATGTGACTACTCTCTTCATCTGCATTCCAACTACTGAAGCTTCATGGTAGTGAAAAAATGACTGCTACAAAACAGCACCTTAGGTGACAGAACCAACCTCAGCCCAGACCACATATGTGCCATGCTGGACCTCTGCTTGACCACTACCTATTTTAAATACAATGACGGTTTCTACAGACAGAAACATGACTGCACCATGGGTTCACCTGTGTCCCCTATTGTGGCCAATCTCTACATAGAAGAGGTAGAAACCAAAGCCTTAGACTCCTTCACAGGAATTCCACCCACTCACTGATAGAGGTATGTGGACAAAACTACTTGGGTGAAGATCAAAACACAGGAATTGGAAGCGTTCACCAAACATATCAACATTGTGGACAGATACATCAAACTCACATGGGAAGATGTTAAGGAAAATAGTCTAGCCTTCCTGGACTGAGCAGTACACATTAAGGAAGACAGAAGCCTTAACACTGAAGTTTATAGAAAACCCACCCACACAGACCAATATTTACATTTTGATTCCCACCAGTCACTGGAGCACAAAATGGGAGTCACTAGAACCGTACACCACAGAACTGAAGGCCTGCCTACCCGCAAAGATGGGAAAGAAAAAGAATGAAAACACATCAAGGAAGCCCTCAGAAAGTGTGGCTATGCCAAGTGGGCCTTCATCAAATCTCAGAAAAGATCCTACAGGAGTGCCTCCACAACAGATAATGGAAAAAACAATAAACGAAGCAACATTGTCATTCCGTACATTGCAGGCATATCAGAAAAGCTCAGGAGGATCTTCAGCCAACATAACATACGTGCATACTTCAAACCCAAGAAAACACTAAGGCAGAAGCTTGTCAACCCCGAAGATAAAACACCCAGACATAAACTGAGCAACGTAGTATATGCAGTACAATGCAGCGAACCATGTGCAGATCTGTACATTGGGGAAAAAAACAACCACTTCATAAGCGCATGGCACAGATAGGAGAACAAAAACATCAGGTCTAGATTCAGCATTCCATCTGCATTTAAAAGACAAAGGCTTCTCTTTTGAAGACAACAAAGTCCATATTTTGGACAGAGAAGACTGCTGGTTTGAAAGAGGGGTTAAAGAGGCCATCTATGTCAAAATTGAACAGCCCTCTCTCAATAGAGGGGGAGGGATACAACATCATCTATCTCCAATCTTCAACAGTTCCAAGAAGGCTCCCACACCAATTTGCACCACTCAGGTGACCCTGATGACACAGATTAATCTCCAGGTGACCTTAATGACTTGCTAAAAGAATGCAAATGTACAGCTGTCTGCAAGGAGTATAAATCCTTCCCTTCCCCACCATCCAGTCAGAGCTGAAGAAGTTTCTTGGATGAGAAGTGAAAAGTCTTCAAAGGAAAACCAGAAAGTCTAGTTGCCTCTTGAAAAAGCACCTTTGGGGCATCCTCTGTCAATGTTACTGAAAATGTCAGATCATGGCTATCAAACATCAAAAACATCTGCCAGATTATCTCACTCCCTTTACATGGACAATCTGAAGCTGTATAAAAAACAACAACACCAAGTGAAACAGAATGGCTGCTCAACACTGTCCATATATAAAGTCAAGATATGGAATTGCAAGATATTGCAATGGAATTTGGAATGGACAAATGTGCCACCCATACCATCAATAGGGAGAAAATAGTAAAATGAAGGGATCAAGAAGCCCTGTGGAAATAACATGAAGAATCTAGATGAAAAAGATCACTACAACTACCTGGGCATTTTTTGAGCTGACAATATTAAGCACACTGAAATTAAGAACAAGGTTAATAGTAAATACATCATGAGAGTGTTGAACATTGTAAAGTTCAAACACAGTTAATAAACACAAAGCTTGAATAGTGGATTGGACTCAAGCAGAACAAAAAGCCCTGGATAGGAAGACCAGAAAAATAATGACAATGAATCACACCCTTCATCCACATAGTGTTGTTGACAGACTGTACTTACCAAGGAGCATAGGCAGGCATGGAATATTGAATGTACACCAGACAACTGAAGAGGAAAACAGAGCACTGAAAGAATATCTGAAGAATAATAAAGAAGATGCACTGAAGCTAGTACATTATGAAGGTTTACTGAATACTAGAGTGACCAAACTGGCCTACAAGATCAAATGAACTATAGAAAAGAGACATGGGAATGACCAATACACACAAAAAAATCAAGCAGGCAAATGAGATAACAAGAACCCCTGACAATAGGAATAGAGCAGGAAAATTGAAGAAAGAGATAGAAGGGCTAATTTTGATTGCACAAGACCAAGCCTTAAGAACAAATGCTTACAAAGCCAGAATTGAGAAAATAGCAAATGTTGCCTCTGCAAAGAAGCTGAAGAAACAGTGAACCCATCTTGTTAGCTGTTGCAAGAAGATTGCACAGACCGATTACAAACAAAGGAATGGCAAAATAGCAAAACAATAATGGAAAATGAAGACGCTAAAGTGCTCTGGGACTTTATAATTCAAACAAGCACTGGCCACATAACACCCTGGATAGTGACATTGCAGTACCTAGTGACAAATGAATAGAACAGATAGTGTCAACAGTAACAGGTACTTTGGGTACAATCCCAAAACATCTGAAGCACAACTTGAACATCATCAACATTGACAGAATCACCATCCACCAATTACAAAAAACAGCTTTACTTGGAAAAGCTCACATCTTGCAACAATATCTTTAACACAACATCTGCCTAACCCAAGTCCTTTGGAAGGACTCGATAGATAGATAAAAATGCTAAATCCAGTCTAAATATCTTGTTAACCAATTATGGTATGACCAACTATAATAAAAATAATTTATTCAGAATGACAATTTATTTCTGCAGTCCATTAAATTAGAACTTTGTTCATTCTGTGGAAATTATTGCTTTGTTTATCCACATGGCAATCACTAAAATGAATATATAGCAGGATTGGATGCATGCTCTATATTATTGCTTTGACTGCAACCAATAAATAATATTTTGGAAAGCAACACAAACATCACCACAAAATATTTATTAAAGAATGAATATTCTTTTTTTTTAACTTGAAAAATGGAGTTGGTTTAAAGCCAGTCAGTCTGGGGCTCCCCACTTCTATTTTTGTGGCTGTTTTGCATCATCAAAATTCAGCAAGATTGGAACAGCTAAAAGAAATGAATTGATTTAATGCACATATTTTGCTTTTAGAATCTTCTCAACAGCTGAAAATGTCAGCTCTGCTGATGCATCGCTGAAATGTTCCATGCAGCCTTTGGAAACCTACTAATAAAAACAAGTATTATCTCCAGCCACAAAAAGTTTGTCTATCCTTAGTTATACAGTTACCCAAATCAAAGGAAATAATCTAA
Organism: Arizona elegans; assembly: GCA_022577455.1. Lineage (NCBI taxonomy): Eukaryota > Metazoa > Chordata > Lepidosauria > Squamata > Colubridae > Arizona > Arizona elegans. The sequence continues at coordinate 100,562,871 of JAKOOJ010000003.1, read as the reverse complement.
TCAAGATATAGGACTTAAAATAATAAAGCATAGAAGAAAATAAATTAAATATAAATGTTCAGAGAAATGAGATATTCAGTTAAATTAGTTTTCCAAGGCAGGGAAATCCCAATTCTAATCCTCACCTTCATCCTCTACTAACAGATAAATCCTTATGCCATTGGCATCTTCTTCCATTGGCTGATAGCTAATACCAGAGGTCTTCAAACTTGGCAGCTTTAAGACTTGTGGACTTCAACTCCCAGAATTCTCCAGCCAGCATAGCTGACAGAATTCTGGGAGTTGAAGTCCACAAGTCTTAAAGCTGCCAAGTTTGAAAACCTCTGGCTTATACAGTATGGAAGTTCCTCCCAATTCAAGTTTGAATCTGCTTCCTTGTAATTTTAACAGTTGTTTCTAGTCCTGTACCTCTGCGTCAATAGATAATATGTTCACACCTTTCTCTCTGTAATGTATTTTTCATCAGCTATTGGAAGACTTCAATCATATTTCACTTTGGTCACCATTTCTAAAGACTAAGCATATTCAGTTTCTTTAACTGTTTCTCATAGAGCTTGGTTTCCAAACCCTTCAACCATCTTGGTGGGTCTCCTTGCTCCATATTGTCATTTTCCTTCTAAAACTGTATACACCAGGGAGTCTAATCAGGACACAGCAAAGTAAAATAATAATTGCCTGTCACCTTGTAAATTGGAGAGGGGAAGTCTCTCAAATGCTCCAATCCCATGCCATGGAGGGCTTCAAAGATGAAGTCCAGCACTTTGAATTGAACTTGGAAATAAACAGTTTACCAATGCAGCTTGTGAAGTAGAGATATAATGTGTGTTCCATAAGAAACACAAACAACTCACACACAGTGCTGCATTTTGCACCAGCTGAATGTCTGCACAATTTTCAAGAGCAGTTTCATGTACAGCACATTGCAGTAGTTCAACTGGGATGTGGTCAGGGCATGAGTGACTGTGAGTAGAGCCCCTAGTTCCAGAAAAATACAACTGATGCACAGTATGAGGTTATGCAACTTTTGGAGTCTTGACTGTCACCTGCTCATTGAGCAGGAGTTGCGAATCCAGGAGGACCCCCATCCAGTACCAAAGATGGTATATTCCTTGAATTGCAGGGTGTCAAAACCCAAAATCATTCAATCTTCTCAGGGCTCAGTTGAAATCTTATACTTGTGCTTTACATTTTTAATGTCCAGAGTGAAAAGAAATAATGTTATAGAGAACTATTTTGAAGACAATTGAATTTTCAATGCTACTAGGATGAGTTTCAGAAGATTATATAGACCAGAGGTCTCCAACCTTGGCAACTTTATGACTTGTGGACTTCAACTCCCTCTCATGCTGGCTGAGGAATTCTGGGAGTTGAAGTCCACAAGTCGTAAAGTTGCCAAGGTTGGAGACCCCTGATATAGACCACTGAGGTTATATAGACTACTTTTTGCTGCTGCAAGCAAAGATATATGTATATAAAGGTCTTTCTCCTATGAGTATAGTAATAGCTATAAACAGTGTGATGAACTTTACAATTTTTCAAAGAATCATAGTGTTACTTGCTATCAATTTTACCATTTAAAGTTTCCCCTGGCAGCAGAAATTAGCAGTGTTCAAGAACACAAGTTCATATTGTTTCTCTGTAACAATAAAGGAGGAAAGATACTAATTTCCCCAGCATTTGTAACAGAAGGAGGCAGCATGAAAAGGAAAACAGCTAGTGATGAGATATTTATTGTTCATAAACTTTAATGAGCAGTGATGCTGCTGGGCTGATGATAGAACCAAGTACTGTAGCCTGACAGCAATATTCTCAACCCTGTGTCAGCAATGAGAAGGAAGAAAGTGAAGCAGGATTCATTTTAGAAGCTGTGATGGTTGATACTGTGCATGGATATTGATACATGAAAAGAGTTAATAAGCAGGGGGGCAAGAAAATGAGGAAACACATGCAGTGAATCAAGTGCTTTTGAATTACTGAAAATGAAATGAAAGAAGGCACACATCTAAATTAAACTGCACAAACCACAGCAAGAGAATAATAGAGCTATTGTGACAGTGATGTGAAAAAGAACAAGAAGAAAACACAAATGTCCAGAGCAAAGCTTGCTCCATGAAAGCACTTTAGAGAGCTTGCTGGATATTTCAAGAGCCAATGTAGGGTATCTCTGGGCCAACAATCAAGTAATCACTAGGACTAACAAAATGCCAAGAGAATGTCAAGAGAACAGAATGACAGCTTGGACACCGAAGCTTTGTGCTAGCATCTCCTAAATAGGAGAACTGCCACGCTAGATCAAAGGTCAAGGCCGTACAGACTGTGTCTCGGTAAAGCTTTGAATCAGTGTGATGATGATGATGACAATGTACACTGTTTGTTCCTTTCTCAAACAGTCAGGGGTCCTAATCTATTATACTCTCTCATGGTCACTGATAAACCTGCTCTCCATTCATTTTAAAGTTTACTAAGCCATTGATTATCAGTGTGCAGCAATTCCTCCGTGAATACATATTATGTCAACAATTGCTTAATTTTATTTGTTCTGAATATCCTGCCTGTCTTTGCAGGAGAAGGCAGAAAGGCAGAAAGGATTATGTTGACATATGTGTGGGAAAGGAAAATTCCTACTCACTTCTGTGATCAAATACGCAACCCTCCATCCCTTCAAGCTGTTTGGGAAACAATGAGAAGAAGATGAAGATTGAGGGCATATCAGCAGCAGAGATGTTTCCACTGAGAGCATTGGAGCTGCCACTTAGCAGTTGCTTGCTATGAAAAAATACCTGGTTCCACTACACCTGTATCCAATGGATACATTAACATATATTAACGTTGCCACTTCCTGCCTTATACTTCAGAACTCTATGAAGCTTGTGTTAAACAACACAACTGCTTTTCTCATTATCAATCTATGTAGGATCAGAATACTAGGAAACAGCAGGTCTGGGGTTAGACATTATTTCTGTATTGCTCCCAATACATGGATGTTCTGAGTAATGACCAGGTACTCAGTTTCTCTCAAAGGAGATTTTATGTTTTATTATCTTGGCAGCAGAATGAATTACTGCTCCTAAACTGATGCTCCCCTTTTATATTTTATATCAGAAGATACAAATCACGGCACTCTTACAAGCCCATCCTGCCTTACAAATACACACACGCTCTATGTGAAAGTAGTCCGTGTGTTGGAGAAGAACAACAAAAGTTATATGTACTGACACCGTCCAGGATGCAAAACTCACAGCATAAAGAGGCATCTGAAAGAAAGAGTACAAGGCAGGGGTGGGTTCTACTTACCTTTACTACCAGTTTGCAATGGGGCCTCGCACGTGCGCTTGCTTTGCTCGATGTGCACTGTTCTGCCAAGCGCAGAAGCTTCTGCGCATGTGCAGAAGCATTTTGATGATGTTGGGGTCAGTGGGCGGAGACTCCTGCCGGTTTTACTACCAGTTCTGGTAGCGAACTGGGGGCAACCCACCACTGGTACAAGGTGTGTAAACAGAAAGCACATAGTATGCTTTTTGAACCAAATGAGTATATTCTGAAATAATTACAATCCTTAATTTGTTGAAGGACAGCATATTTAATGAAATGAATTTTCATTACATTTATGAGATGAACAGAAATCAGGGGTTCAGTTCCCAACTATACTGTGGAACAACTGACCACCATTTCTGGATGGTTGATTAACTAAGGAAGACACGTTTCCCATCATCCTATTTTCACAGTCTTCTCTGCAATTAGTTTGTAACTAGTTGCCATTGTAGCAGCGTCGGTCACAGCAAGAGCTTATTATAAATAAATTTGCTTAATAAATAAAATATGGCTGGCTCATTTTCTGCATCTTATAAAAAAAAAGTGGGGGTAGAAGCTGTTTGGCAATTTTATTGGCATTTATATTGTGCAGAGGAAGGGGCCCAACAGTATTTAGTAAGGTTGTGCAAAAAAAATAGTAAGCAAAATTATATAGGGAGGAATTGTATAAATCAATATATTTGTGTGTGAGACAGTGTTTAAAACTTATAATTCTTGCCTTCTTTTGTAGCTAACTGTGATATTTTACATATTGTGTTACTTTGAACATTTACAAGAAAAATAGTGCTGGATTTGGTGTTACCTTCCAATTTCTAGGAAAAGGGGGTAACAGTTTTTGTGCCCTAAGCCAATGTCTCTTACCTTCTGACACAAGCTAAAATAGCATAGGAAGAGAGAGGTCATAGGTGATGGCTGTGCATCTTACCCCCTTGCACCTGTCAAGAAGGCAGACTGAAGGAATTCTTTAGGGGTTATGAAAAGTAGACTGTTTTGAATTGGATCTGAAAAAAAAAATGACCACAGACAAACAGACAAAGCAGACAAACTTTTGCCATTGTAATTTTTCACAGCAACCTAATAGTATGCAAGGGATTAGAATGATAGCACTAATTTGAATATTTTATGGTAAACCTATATATATGTGTTAAGTAGAGGTTATATTGACTTGATATTGTAAATTTTTGTGATGTTCAGTTTTGGAACCACCGAAAACTCTCACTGTTCAGAAATGAGGTACATGCATTATGGTCGGCATTCAGCGCTGTATTACTGTAGTGCCTAGAAGGTCAAAGTTATAAAAGGGAAAGACTAAAAAGACTAAGGCAGCTAGACAGCTGAATGGCAAGGTGATGTCACTATGCAACTGTGAGCTGGTATTGAAGTAAAATCAGACATAAGGGGGGCAGCAGCTAAGCACAAGAGTGAGAAAAGCAAGATCTCAGGAAAAAGAAGTAGAATTCTCTGTTGGTAACAGAACAGCTAAAAAATTCATCAGGAATCAGTACTAGTCTCATCTGATTGAAGGCTGTGCTCTTAAAATCAATTGAGCATCACTTCCCTGGAGGACTCCCCACCAACAGGACCTCAACCTTATCAGGACTGACTTCCAGTTTATTAACACTCAGCAAGTCTATTCTTTCTTCCAAATACATCAACATTATACAACCTATGTTGGGTCATCATTTCAGAAATATTTCCTTACCTAAACAAAGAAGCAATGACCATGGGTGGGCAAAAAACCAACGAGAGCAGGAATGATTTCTGACTTCGTACTAGCTTCCCCATTGAGTTTTCTTCCTGACCTCCTTCTCTTCCTCACTATTTTCCTTCCTTCCTTCCTTCCTTCCCTTCCCACCTTCCTTTCTTTCCTTGCTTCCTCCCTCTCTCCCTTTTTCCTTCTTTCCTTTCCTTTCCTTTCCTTTCCTTTCCTTTCCTTTCCTTTCCTTTCCTTTCCTTTCCGTTCCATTCCATTCCATTCCATTCCATTCCATTCCATTCCATTCCAGCAGGCATATAAGTAGCTGCTGCTAGGTGGAGGATAGAGTGAGGAATTGCAAGACTGGCTGAGAAACTGTCAGAACATTGAAAATGAAGATCTTGTGATCACAGCTGCCACCCCGTAGTTCAGCAACAGCCAGAAGCACTGAGACAGCCACAACTTCCCCGAATTTCATTCCCTTGGAGTCATAACCCTATGATGCACCATCTTGCACAGTTAAAGGTCATGATAAAAGTTTCAGTAGTTTATAGATTTTCTGTGCTACAGCTTCAAAAACACGAGCTAGTATTTGGGAGGGGGAGATTTTGTATTATTGCTACCAGATATGTAGATATCAATTTTTGTGGGAGGGGCATATACAATAAAGCCCAAAGATTTCTCCTGCAAGCTGTCCTTGAAATGATGAATTTGGGGCCAATTATCACTTATGTCAGGGGAAAAAAATCTTTTTGTTACTGGACATGGAATAAGGATGGTACTCACAAGGGCAGAATTCAAAATTTCAAAAAAGGTCAATACATTAATAACAAGTGATGTGAAGAGACTGTCTTTTGATAATTAGAAATGTCTGAAGCTAGACTTAAAGTCCAGTTTTCTTATCCCTGTACTCTTTGGAATTTTCCCCAATGTTTTCTTCAAAGCCAATTATTTCCTTCTACCGGTACCTAATTTAGATTCAATTTTATGCTTGCTAACCAAATTATGAATAGATTCACACAAGATACTGGAAAAATAAGTCTGTTGCTTCATTAAAAAATACTACAGGTCCACAGAGATTCCCTTTTTTTTCTGGTTCATAACTTTGTTTTGACTCCTCAAGATTCAGGTCAAGGTCAGTTGGTGGGATTCCAAATCAGTTGGAAATCAAATAAATAAACCATTCCCCTGTTCTTGATCCAGCAAGGTTCATTAACAACATGGTTGATGACTTGGCCAAGGGTTAAGATCTGGCCAGCTCCTACTAGCACTTAGGCTGTTACAGCCATGCACATCATTGCTATTTTGGTTTGTATTGCAAGAAACACTGGGCCCATGACTTCCTCTGAAGCATTTGTCTAGGAAATGCCTAGTTCTGCTGACAAGAAATTTGTATGTCCATACTTTTAAAAATTGCTTTTATTCCTTTGATCGTAAGGGTGGGAATGGGTAGTTACAATTTTGGCTATTTCTGTATACGGTCAGCCATAGAGTCCTCCTATGAAGGAGATGGATGATTGATAAATAATGCATCCATACTGTACACACCACTTGCCATCAGGACTGCCCTTCCACTGTAACATGAGTTGAGGATGGATTTGATTCCCTTCACCTGCTTCAACCATAACCCTTCGTCATACCTGTGCACTATCTTCTGGGCTATTTCTTTCAGAGAAATATGCAAGACATGCACTCAGGAATAGTCCAACTGACAGATAACAAGGATGGGGCATTGCACCTGCAACCTGTTAATTGGCAATGTGAATGGTGACTGAATCAAGTGTTTTTATTCCATACGTCACTCTACATTCTTGCTACTGATGCAGAACAAGATTGGAAGAGGCAATTTTTGCTGTCTTTTGGACATTTTAACGTAGCTGTCTGGTGCCATTCCAAGTAATTGAAACTTAAACCACATATGAGAAAAATGAGATTAGCTGTGTGAAGTATATTGTAAAAAGCAATCAAAATCTCAGCACATGTTGTACAACACTTGATAGCACAAGCCAACAATTATTCCCCAAACAGACAATAATTGATAAAAACAGGCCTTAAAGACATAAACATTTCAGTCCATGGGCAATTGCTCAAGCTTTATTTTATGCAGTTGTTACTGATATATTTGTATTTGGTTCATATGTAATGTTATTTTAATGTGGTATATAGAGAATTATAGAACATATTGTTTCATCTCAATTTTATAAAAAATGTACAGCTTTAAATAACAATAAAGCATAAACTGGTGGGATCACAAAATAGACAAATAGAAAAGAAAGAAGCTAAAGTGCTCTGGGACTTCAAAATTCAAACAAACAAGCACCTGCCACATAACCCCCAGATTTAACTATTTACAATAAAAAAAGACAAAAAAGTCTGGATTGTGGACATCTGCCTAGAGATAGCTGAATAGAAGAGAAAGAACTGGAGAAAACATAAAGACTGAAAATAAAATGACTGTGGCAAAAGAAAGCAAAGATAGCGTCAATAGTAATAGGTGCCTTGGGTGCAATCCCAAAACATCTAGAGTACATCAGCATTAACAAAATCACCATCAATTGCAAAAGGCAGCTTTACTTGGAACAGTTTACATTCAACAATGATACCTTTAACAACATCAAACAACACCTGCCTTTATCAGATCTAGGGGAAGAGCGTTATAAGCGGATAAAAATGCCAAGTCTAGTTTAAACATCTGGCTGACTATTGAATCAACCATAACTACAAGTAGTAGCAGCAGCAGTGGTGGTGGTCATATAGTATAAGCCTGAAAATTTGCAGAATTAAAAAGATGTATATTTGTATTGTTGATGCCTGGAAATAAGTCCCTCCTGTGGCTTGTGCACTTCATTGAAAAATAATAACCTACTTTTTGTTTGCATTCTGTAGAAGTTCATGGCTCCATTATACTCTAGAAATATACAATTGGAAAGTTATTTTTAAAATGTTGGCTTTGTTCCTGGACTGAAAAAGGAAATAACTCCAGCTTTTTGCCATCATTTCTTTCTATAATAGAAAAACCTTCACCTTGCCGATTCCAAAATGTCAGTCTAACAGCAGTTAACAGCATTTTTTTAAAGAAAAAAAGTCTCCTTGAAGTCATATTAGATGCCTGGTGACTTTGTTGGCCTATTTCTGCATTTCTGGGACAACAGTAAGAAACACTTTGCAATCATATTCTTCAGGGATTTTTTTTTGTCACCTCCCTACCCCAGTCTTTTCAATGGCTCTGGAATCCCCTTGTGATCCCCATCCCAGCACCAACAAGAGAATGATGCTTGGCCAGATGCTGTCACAACCTGAGGAAACATCATTGGTAACATGATTTAAAAATGAAGGAATCATTGGCAAATGACTCACACCATCCCTTAATGAAGTTCTTCATAATACACAGTGCGAAAAAATACCACATACTGGAAATAATCGGACAATAAGTTAGGATGGCAATGCAATAGGCAGAGATATAGCCAATTTGCACTAGTATTTTTTTTAAAATGGCAACCAATAACAGCTCCAAGAAATAATATTAAGAGTAAAAAAAAAAAAATAGCAATAGCAATAGCATTTAAATTTAGATACCGCTTCACAGTGCTTTACAGTACTAAGTGAATTACAAAATCAGCATATTGCCCCCAACAACCTGGCTCCTCATTTTATCGATCTCGGAAGGATGGAAGGCTGTGTCAACCTTGAGTTGGTCAGGATCAAACTCCTGGCTGTGGGCAGAATTAGCCTGCAGTACTGCATTCTAACCACTGTGCCACTACGGCTCAGTATATTTATAATAATATAAATGTAAATGCTTACTAACATCATTTAATTATCAAATGGATGGGAATCTTTTCCTAATACTTTAAAGGAACATTCTTAGCACTCCGCACATAATCCAGAAAAAAATATTGAAAGATGCTATCATAATTCTTCAAGTGAGCAGAGTAGTGTATTTTTCTTGAATACAAAACTGACCAGCTTTGCCCTAAAGGTTTCCCAATGACACCAAATGCATTAATATTGAAAAATTTTCAATTAACAATAATAATGTCTTGGATTACTTACCACGCTGCAAGCCTTCCAATTACTCATCTAAAATCTCATTATATTAATCTAAAACTACATAGGGGTGTACATGAAATGGGGGAAATGACTTTGTTCCCATTTGGAACAATACCATCCTAGTCAAAACATTCTGAGTCATGTTTTGTTCAAACAGAATAAAAGATGAACTGTATTGGATGTTCCAACAGAGCCAATTCAAAATGTTTCAAGTTCTCTGTTGTAGGAATCAATAACACCTTGAAACAAGTCCTTTGCTCCAGTGGTGGGTTCCTCCCGGTTAGGCCCGGTTCCACCGAGCCGGTAGCGGTGATGATATGACATCACCGAACCGGTTCTGCCCCCCCAACCCCCCAAACTCCCCTGCGTTATTCTTACCTTTTATTTGGCCCCACCCCCAATCTATTGCTGCCTCCTGAGTCCTAGTTGATGGCTAGAGGGGAAAAAACTGTTTAAACTCTTGCCCTGGGGCTTCAAAGGGCTGCCCTACAGCTGATCAGTAAAGAAAACAAATGAGTAGACCGGTGCCTGCAAAAATACATGGGTAGATAGGTACAGCTCTGCAAGCAGTTAAAAGACTGGTAGACCAGTACCTCTGATAAATCCTAAATAATTGTCACATGACCATCAAGCCATGCCCACAAAATAAGCCACGCCCACAGAACCGGTAGTAAAAAAAATTAGAACCCATCCCTGCTTTGCTCCCTTGGTTTTATGATTTTTTTAAAAAAAGTATAAGGTCAGAAAATAGGAAGGGGATAGATAGCCACATTCAAACTACTTACCAGCCAACTTACACTCCACCTTATCCTAAAATCCAAGATAATGTATTCTTTCATTAAGTTATAAATAAATTAAAATTCTCATCATAAGCAATTAAAGCAATAGTCAAACATACTTTTTGAAATTTCTGACTGTATAAAAAGGCAGCATCAGTAGCCAGACCAGGGAAAAAAAGACCCTTAACAGTAAACAGATTATCTCTAACATATCTGTATTATGCTCACGAACAGCATAATACTGAAAACAGCAGAAATACATATTGGCTGTTCCCATAACACACACCTGCTCCCAAGGAAAACACAACACATTCATTGACATCATATGGGCTTATTTTTTTGAACTGTTAGTAACTGCTGAGGGGAGGGGGAGGAGGACGGGGGGAAGGAGGGAGGGAGGGCATATTTTCTTCATGGCACTAGATCAGAATTGTTTACTATAACCAATAGGTTACAGGCTAGCTTTTAGAGACATCTCACTCCCCACTCCTCCCCATATACACGTGTATACCCTAATATCTTTTGCCTCTGGCAAAGAAGCCCATTTATTTCTGAAGAACACAATTTCTCCTTTTGACGTTCAATAGCTAAGAAGGAGCTTCTAAAGGAGAATATTTGTAGCTCAGGGTTGAAATGAGGGGTGCTTGGGGCTCTCTGAGCCTGCTTGTTTTCTTGCAGATGTTTCATTATCCAAATCAGTCTGATTGGGCAATGAAACCTAGTTTAGGTAGTGAAACATCTGCAAGAAAACAAGCAAGCTCAGTGAGCACCAAAGACCCCTCATGAAAAAGGAGCTTGTTAGAGGATTTTGTTGCTGAATCTTCTCAGGCAAACAGCAACATGGACTGGAATCCAGAAAGAAAACATCTTCACACTCCAGGAAGTGTGAATCCAACCAAATGTTAGAATTTCTAGAGACAGGAGGTAAGCAAGAGTGTTAGATAGCTGTTTTAGTTTGGATGACTTCAAAGCCTTCTCCATTTGCTTTACAGCTATTTTCCAGAGTCTGTATTTTGAATGAGCCTATCAATTGTCTCTCGGTGTGTTCTTGCTTTTGAAATCTAAGTTTTCTTCTGTAACACCAGCAATGTCTAATCTATATTTCACTCACTAAACACTATTTTAACGAGAGTAAATTGATGACAAATTGTGTCAAGATGATTGCACTAGGCCAAGGTAACATGGCTCAGATACAGTAACCAAGGTTTCTATGGATTGACTGCTAGTTAAACTACTGATTTTCAATGAACAGAAAGGTATTTTCCTTTCTTTAGTCTTGCTTCCATATCTGTAGTTGTGGGAGAGGATGAGAGGAAAAGAAGGTTTCACCTGAGAATACCAGGAAAAATAATTACTGTTATTACATAACAGTTAATTACTGTCATAATTAGTGATGCATTCATCCTAGGTTATTCGAGCTGAATGCTGGAGACTTGATGTGTGTTTGTGTGTGAGAAAGAGATCCTAATACTGGGGGACTAAATTTCAATAGAGTCTTGGAGTACTGCATGATTGCTAACTGCCAGTCCAGCACAACAGTATTAGAAAGCTTTTCTCCAGACTTAGTTGGATATACCGTGTTTCCCCAAAAATAAGGCCCTGTCTTATATTTTTTTGAACTCCGAAATAAGCGCTTGGCTTTATTTTCAGGGAGGCCTTATTATTTTGGGATGTGTGGAGCAAGACAGGGCTCTTCTTGCCGTCTTACCTGATTTCCAGCTCTGTCTCCCTAACCCTAACCAGAGGAAATGGCAGGGATTGGCTGTGCATGCATTTAAATATTTTTGGGGAGGGCTTATTTTGGGGGGGACTTATTTTAGCACATGTGCTCAAAAGCCCGATTGGGCTTATTATCAGGGGATGTCTTATTTTCAGGGAAACAGGGTAAGATGAACTTGGAGGCAGAGTGTATGGCAAGCCATCTGTCCAATGCGAAAGAAAAGTTATGAAGACTGGGAGATTTCAATTGAAGAAATAATAGGGTAAGGAAGGAGGGGAGACCACATTACAAATTTCTCAGGGGAAAGAATCTCAATCTCTGAGGCTCACAGGATGCCAAGGAAATGAAGTATGCAGTGCACCAGGGTAGCCACGGGATATGTGTCAACTTCAAACTGAACTTGGCTGCAGCCATTTTTCTGTTCCTCAGTTGCCACACAGAACGGGAAGGGAGGAAGAAGGTTGGAATGCTTTACTAGACACAACAAAGAGCTTTCTCAAGGCCATCTCTACTGGCAACAGATAAGGATAAGGATGAGGATAAGGAGTGCCTGGAGACCCCACCAATTAACCCAATTGGCGGGCTCTCCAACATGACTTGTGACCACTGGGGATGGGATTACTTCATAGTTTAATTATTAATTAATTTTTGCTGAAACCACAGGAAAGATTTAGAATTGGTTTTCCATTGAAGCTGTGCGGATACAATGTACTCAATAAAGAAGACCTTTGAGAATGAGCCAAGTCCCAGGGTTCTGATTTGCTTGGGTCATTAGTCGGAGCCTTGACATTAAACCAATTCTTAAAACACATACACACACATAGACACACCTCAAGATGGCACTTGTGATAATGCATTTGAAGCTTTGCCTGTTTATACATCCTCTATGCATTTGATGCACATAAAAACTGAGGGATGTTCAACTACACAATTGCTGGCACCATTTTGACTTTTTTTGCCCACATCCTGTAGACAGCACGCCGTGCACTGCTGCTTTCTGGTCAGTGACATTGCACAGAGGAGGCTGAGCACCACCACAATAGCACAGCAAATTCCTCATGTTGTAGGATTTCATCTGGACAATATTGAGCTGTGTGCCATTTAGAGATAAATGGCCCCACTGAAAACCACAAAGAAGTACTGTAGCGGCAAAAGGAAAATAAATATTTTCTCAGGTCCCACATGAGAAATAACTCTCTGTACCAACTTTCAAAGTGAGGAAAGAAATCAGAGAACTTAAAGCAGTTTCCAAAGAAGAAAAAGCAAGTGAATAAGACTGTAGAGATCATCATACCAGTAAGATATTGTATGTAAATATATGTCCTTCTGGTACTTTAAATAAACCAGATAAGAAAGATTACTTTTTTTCACCTTATTCTACTCTCACTTCACATGATGTTCCAGTTTTCTTGGACCTGGTTTGAATTTTGGAACAGAATTTCAAATACCAGTAATGAACAGTTATGAAAGAGGGAATTTCCATTCATCATTCTACCACAAGCACCTGCACTTCAGTAAAAATCTAGTAAGGTGAAGTATTGCCTTGGGAAGGACGCCATAGCAGTGTGGGGTTTTTTTTCACATAAACTGTCAGAGTCACTTCACATAAAGAACTGAATCCCCTACTACAACACTCAAGATCGCTGGGCCTGCCGGTCCTAGTATGTGACGTATTTTGAGGTGTTACTTCAAAGCTGCTGGGCTGAAATGTGATATTACCATTCACATCACTTAGGAAATCTTGTGAATAACAAACTGAATTGCTATGCAAGAACCAAAGCGATTCAAGGTAAACTGAACAACAATAGAGAAGTTTATTTTTAAAGAAAATGACAAGCTTCTATAATAGCAGCAAGTTCCCACTTGCTGTGATTGTTGCTGCACTAGCTGGCGCAAATACATAGTTTGCTAATCAAGCAATTGACGCAGTTGGAAAATTGGGTCTTGTTCTCAGCTACAGATCTTTTCAACCATTCCTAGTGATCCAGAGTTTACAAAAGGAGCTGCTGGGGTCTTCTTCTCCATCTTAAACTCAGTTTAATGTGAAACTGAAGCTTGTGCTGAAACTTATAAATATGAGAAAGAGAGTTTCTGAGCATCTGCTTTATTCTGGAGAAAGAAGACTGATTGTTCAGATGCTATGAGTTCTAGACAGGACTTTTGATGTAGCAAATGTTTTTTAAAATTTAGTAGTAGTATACAGGTAGTCCTCAACTTACAACTATTCTTTTAGCAACTGTTCAAAGTTACAATGGCATTGGAAAAAGTGACTTACAACCTGTACTTGCCCTTACAACTTTTGTAGCATCCCCACGGTCACATGATCAAAATTTGGGCACTTGGCAATTGGCATATATTTCTGATGTTTGCAGTGTCCTGGAGTCATGTGATCACAATTTGAATAGAAGAGAAGAGCATTGGAAGGGACCTTATAGGTCTAGTCCAACTCCCTGCTCAAGCAGGAGACCCTATACCATTTCTGACAGATGGCTGCCCAATCTCTTCTTGAAAGCTACCAGTGATGAAGCTCCCACAACTTCTGAAAGGAAGCTGTTCCATTGGTTGATTGTTCTCATTGTCAGAAAATTTCTCCTTATTTTTAGGTTGAATCTTTCCTTGATTAGTTTCCATCCATTATTCCTTGTCTGGCTTTCAGGTGCTTTGGAGGACAGGTTGACCCTCTTCTCTCTGTGACAGCCCTTCAAATATTGAAAGACTGCTATCATGTCTCTCCTAGTCCTTCTCTTCCCTAGACTAGCCATGCCCAGTTCCTGCAACTGTTCTTCCCAGCCTTCTTCCAATAAGCAAGATCAATGGGGAAAGCCAGACTCCCTTAACAACTTTTTTATTAATTTAATAACAGCAAGTGATTTGCTTAACAACCATGGCAAAAAGATTGCAAAATTTGGTGTGACTCACTTAACAACTGCCTTGCTTAACAATGGAAATTCTTGTCTCAATTGTAGTCGTAAGCTAAAAACTACCAATTTTATAATTTTTTTACAACAATAAATGCCAATCTTGTTTTCTTTCTGTTAATTTTCAAACAATCAAAATACCATCTGTCCTGAAAACATTTTTATGTGTTTTCTGGATGGGCGTCTCTCCTGCTCAAAAACAAAGGAACACTTCCGTTTGGAAGGAGGTACATGATGACAGAGCTGGATTAACTTCTGGAAACATATCTCTTTCAACAAATTTTATGCAATGCTTTGATAAATGAGGCTGAGCTACAGAAAATGATCTGGAATATGTCCTGAACTTAGCTGTATTTCACATCTGGCATGTAGGCCCATATACAGAAGATTAGGATAATTTTGTGTTCAATAGAACAACAACAATAAAACTCAAATAAGTCTAAATCAATTCTTTTGCTTTATGGTTGACAGTGCCTTATTCTCCCTTTCCAGTCAATGTTGGAGGCCTTTTGTTCTTCTGTAAAAGTTTTATTTTCCTTTGCCCTTATGATTGGCAGCCTTCAGGCCTGATGGTTAATGCATAGAGATCTCATGATATATTATAGTATGTTTTGTGATGAAAGCTCAGATTCTGAACATTTTTAATTATACTTGGAAGCTATCATTGACATGTCATGCTTTTCAATCTTATTCCAGTCTCACTTGTCTGCTAGGCTTTTGCTGTTGTAAACATATGTGAGCTAGACTATATTTTAGACTATATTTTGTCCAATAAATGTATGATTTACATTTCATTCAGTCTTTATCAGGCTTTTCTACTAAGTTGTATCCTTAGAATATTCTCACAATTCTGTGTTTCTTCTTTTCTGTGAAATGCTACTGGAAGAATAGATGGAAAGTAGGACCATCTTTGGACAATGGATCCTGTTTATAAGAACAATTTTTTCTTATGTATTCTTAATACTGATTGTAACCATTATTATTTTTAAATTGATCGCAAGTGTTGCCACAGCATGGTGAGAATATTCACTGATTCTGCATTACTGCAGAATACTGAAGAAATTGGATGATGGTTTGACTGAAATCCTTGAAAAATTCTAGAGAGCTGTCGAACTGCCAAATGGTTGGAGGAGAGCAAATATCCTCTAAAAAGGAAAAAAATGGGAAATGCAAGAAACTACAGATCAATTAGTGTGACATCTAAAGCTGGGAAGATATGGAGCAGATCATAAAGAACTTGTTCTTTTATGTAAATACTTGCAAAGTAGACATTTTGAAAATGATGTGGTGATCACTGGATATATTTGTCTATAACCAATCTTGCCAAATTTACTATATAAATTTTTGATTGGGTATTTAATAGAATGTGAAATGCAGTAGTTATATCTTGACTTTAGCTAAATAAAATGACCAAATGCTTTGTGTCTTCTTAGAAGATAGTTCAATGTGGCATGTTATGATTATGTGCCATCTACAATGCTTCAATTGTTTTCAGTTCCTAGCATCCACATATATTGAGTTTCTTCATGACAATCTATCCTTAACCTGATTATTGGTATGATTGAGCTCTTTCACCTTGCTGTTAGATGTGGTCATCTTCTCTAGCTTTCCACCTTACCTGGCATTATAAATCTTTCCAGAGAGTTGGGTCTTCACAAAAGTGTACACTGATATTTCCTCACCAAACCGGGACAGGTATTAAGCACTGTAGCACAAGGATCTGTCTGAGCCATATGCTTATCAATACTGTTTATTAAGGAGTTGAATGAAAAAGTAGAAACAATGTTATTAAATAAGCAAGTGATACAAGATTCAGGTGGGATAGCTATAGGACAAATGAAATACAAATGATTTTGTTTGAGTTAGAGAAATGGGTTGAAAGTAATATAATGATATTTAGCAGAGATAAAGTGTAAATTTCTTCACTTAGGAAACAAAAATCAAATGCACAGATGTGAACAGAGCGATTCTAAGTTTGGTAAGAGTAGGTGTGAAAAAGATATTGGAATAGCATTTGTTTGCAAACTGAAAATGACTCAGCAGTGTGATTTAACTGAAAAAAGGCAAATGCAGTTTTGAGCTGCATGAACAAAAATACAATTTCCAAGTCATAGGAATTAATTGTTCTAGTTTAGTCTGCTATGAACAGACTGCTGCCTTTAGTAGTGTGTCCAATCTTGGCATCACATTTTAAGGATTCATAGAAATTTTGAACAGGTCCGGAGAAGGGTAACAAGGCTGGTTGGGATTAGTCCCTTCCAGAGACACTGAGGTGTGTTTCACCATGAGAAGAGAAGACTAAGATAGGATACAATAGTCCACTTAAAATACCTGAAAGGTTGACACTCATTTTATCTCACTTCAGAGTACAAAACATCAAATAATGGATTTTAACTACAACAAGGCAGAGTCTGAATAGAATAGAATAGAATAGAATAGAATAGAATAGAATAGAATAGAATAGAATAGAATAGAATAAGAATTCTTTATTGGCCAAGTGTATATATATGTACACACACACACACACACACACACACACTAAAAGTAAGAGCAATCTGATAATGAAACCAATTATCCAGAGGGTAATGGGATTCCTTTTATTGGATATGTTCCAATGGAAACTGAACAACCATATGTTTGGAAGTTTTAATTTAGTTTTTTTTACACTGACTCTGTGCATAGATGGAGAGGCTGGATTAATTTGCCAAAATATCCCCTTCTGACTTCATTATCACCTGTGTGAGAGGGCACAGGGTCACCTTAGCAATGTCCGGACTTAAATTACTGTTGGAATCTATTTTGAACAGGCTACCGTGGACTATCTCAGCGTGCCTTTAAGGTTTAACTAGTATTCAAGACATCTATTTCTGGGGCCTTGGCTTGAGAGATTGCATTTATTATACATTGCTATCACTATGAGCTTCTTTGCCATAGGCGAATAAATATAATTTTAAAATACTAAACTTAGTTTTATAGATTATGAATAAATTTTTGGGATAAAGATAAATTTTGTAAGATAAAGACAGTCATAGACTTGGCTGAAACTTTGAAATCAATAGAAACTAATTTGTATTGCTATCGTGTGTGCATGTGTGTACATTTGGAGATATGAAACACTCTGCAAAGATATACAACATCATAAACTGATGCTTCAAAAATGAGACCTGGTGGGCAACTAACAAGACAACTACTTAAATTAATTCCTACCATGGTTTAGAGAATACTTATGATTATCAACATGTGTGAAAAATGTTTCATGAAAATATTGCAAATAGAAAATATTAGTGTTCACATTAAATAACAAATCACTACATACCCGTTATGTGTATATAATAGCAATAGCACTTAGACTTATATGCTGCTTTACAGTGCTTTACAGCCCTCTCTAAGAGGTTTACAGAGTCAGCATATTTCCCCCAACAATCTGGGTCCTCATTTTACTGACTTCGGAAGGATGGAAGACTGAATCAACCTTGAGCCAGTCAGAATCAAACTGCTGAACTGCTGGCAGTTGGCAGTCAGCAGAATTAGCCTGCAATATTGTATTCTAACGACTGCACCACCATGGAATTTATAAGAATATAAGAATCTAGAGTAGTGGTGAGGAACAGTATACCTTTAAAATGCATTTTATTTTAGCTTTAAGAAAGCAAAACAAAAACAGTGGAATGGGTATTTAATGTAGTATGCCACTGGATCAATAATGAAATATATAAATGTTTCAATTAACCAAAGTCATTTGAATATTTCCAGCTTCCCACAACCGATGCACACTAACCCCAAACAGTGATAAAGTTAGAAAAGCTTGTGAGAATTTGTTCTCGTAACATTCCTTATAAATCTAAACAGTCCCAAGAAGCAACAATCTTTTCCATCTAATGAGCCACTGTGAATAACTAAAAAGACAAAACAGCAGGGAATTCACATTCTCTCTGCATGAAGCCTGATATTTTATGGAATGAATACACTTATTATGTTGATTGGTTAATGGAGCATACAGATGGTGTTAGCATATCAAGAACAGGAAGCTGGACATATATTTTCCTAGTGGCTTGGGTTTAAAACCATGTAGTATATAAGTTATTTGTACTTTTTCCATTTTCAGTAGCCTGACTTCCCTTCAAAATAAGGGATCAAAAACAGATTTTGGAAGCCTCAAGGCTTCCCTTGCCAGTGTTGGAAAAAGGGGGAAGTATCTTTATTTACCAGTAAGTTAACATGGCTAAGTCACAGGGTGACAATGCCTTTACAATTATAGCAATTTAACAGCTGTTTTACTTCTGGGCTAGGGACAAAAAGAAGGCAATATCAGGGGAACATGGCAGAGAAAAATAATGTCAGGGCAAGTTTATGACATTCATGCTATTTTAACTTTTGACTGAGAACCACTGGGAGCTGGTTATAAACTGGGCAGATATATAAATGTTTAAAATAAATAATATATGAATTAATATTAGATAACAGTTTGAAAATGCACCAGAAGGAATAAATATGCATTGCATTCCCTGGACAAATTTAATATTATATATGACATAATGTTTCATAATGGGCTGAATGAATCTAAAACTAGCTAATAACACAGAACAGAACTTTATCTGAATGCCAAAGAAGAGGCGAAGAGAGAAAAGCTGGATTTCAAACAGATTAGGTTGATCATTAATCCTTTTCTCTTCTGACACCATGGCAAAAGGCAATCTTAATCTGGCCTAGATATTGCTTGTGGGAACAAAGAAAAGGCATGAAACAGTCTGCTGTGAAATTTGACAGAGCTGATCTGACATCCCTATCTACAAACTGACGTGTTTAATCTGTTTATGGTGTAACATTTAAGATTAATTTTTTTTCTGGATTGTAAGAACATTTCTTTCAAACAATCCAGCTTCAAAAATATGCCATGGGGAAGTTGCAAGGAAGATGAACCAATTATGGCCCCACTGCTGATCAACTAGAAAGAAAGAAGGGAGCCATGCCATGCCTGATGGGATTTTCTTATGTAAGACAGACAGAAGCCGGCCACACTTACATTGTGTAAATGTGGAACTCTTGGAACAGGCAAGGCAGCAAGGCTAATGTAGGTAAATAATAGCCACGGTCTGTGTTTATGGACACATGTCATCGGGGTTGTTCTACTTATGACTCAAATTCTGGCAAACACGAGGCATGTTCTGGGTTGCCAGGGGTACATAACTCTTCCTCCCAAGGCAGGGGCTGCCTTCTAGGGAGTACATATAATTAATATGATTACATGTATTTAATCAGACACACATACACAAACACACACGAGTTATCATTGTCAGGGCATGAAAGTTAAGTATTTTGGGATTTGGTCAGCACTTGGGATGACAGATTGCCAGGGGAGGCATGCGCTGCAGGAAAGGCTACAAAGTAAAAAAAAAAATCACTGTGAAAGACAGCAATGGCAAGCTTTCCCCATAGTGTTGCCAAGAAAAAAAAATAGATATGATCATATAGTCATAAGGACTTGAGGTCTGCTGTTCTACCTGTTTCAGAGGCCACCCATCTCTATTGGGAGCAGCAGATGAAATCTTTTCATTTCTCTTCATCTTCTCTGCTGTTCATTTCTATTGTCTGTGTCCCTCCTTCTGTATATACACACACACACTCTATTATAAATGCAAGAAAGAGAAAGAGAGATGGATGGATGTTATGCCTTCCTCAAGGCAGCCTGGCAGCTACTGTATTAAGGGAGGGAGGGAGGGAATGGCTAGGCAGATGCTTTCGATCATGTAATGCCAGTTTGGTTTTTGCTCTGTTCTGCTGACATGAAAAGGTGCACAAGAGAAAAAGAAGAAAAAAAAAAAACATGGAGATTTGTAATGACATACTTGTCCCTTTTCTGCCGAGCCCTGCACTACTTGCAGAAAGCAAAATTCACTCAGAACTCAGAAATGTGTGGAAGGTAAATAGTGGATCTAAAATTAGATGGACCATGAATTACTTAGGTATTTTAAATCTCCAAGAAGAGGCAAAAAGCTTCAAGAATCTAACGATTCTTGCTTCCCACTTAAAGTTCTTTCTCTCTATTTAACATCTATAAAAGCAGAAAGAAACCTACATACTGAATAGGTCTGTTGGAAACATAGCACATTAGTAAATCTACGATTAAAAAGAAAGAAAGAAAAACCCATGACTTTTTATCCAAACTGTTTACACAGATGTTATTCACAGAAATGCTGACAAACACTGCAGTGAGCCATGCATCTGACTAGCTGCAAAAATCTCCAAAATATCCTCACCTAATAGCTCTCATCAGAAAAAGGTATGTCAATTATATAGACACAATTCATATATAGACTAAACAGTCTGACCTCTTCGGATGAGCATGGAAGTTTTTACCCTGTAGTTAAGAGTCTTAGCATGCAACTGTATACGTGTAGATTTACACTCTATTTGTCCTCATTTGAATTATATATTTAATTCTTCAGAAGAACCTATTTGTCCACAAAAACAAATACACAAACATTTAATAAGCAGTTGTTGCAAATATGCCACCAGATGGCATCTGAAAGCAAGGACTCAGGTGTTGGAGAAAACAACTGAGCTGGAATGCTCCAGACAATTCATGAATCTTGTTGAATTCAATTCATGAATTCTTTTTCTCTACTGCTCAGATCAGCTTTTGTATCTGAACATAATTTCTATATCTGTAGAATATGCAAATAACCTTAGTACTTCCATGGAGCAACATGGAAAAAGTTTTATATCAACAAAGCACACGTGCAATAGGGATATTGAGATAGACTCTAGAAGATCCTAACTTTCTTCAAATAATTTTTATATTCATTATAACTATAGAGATAGAAATACCTCAATAACCAGGAGTGAAGTGCTCCTGGTTCGGACCAGATCGCCCGATCCGGTAGCGATGGAAGCGGGTGGTTCGGAGAACCGGTAGCAAAAATCCCTGCCCCCCCCATTGCCCAGCTGAGCCGCGCGATCATCAGAGGCTTTTTTTATTTTTAAAAGCATTTTTTCTACAACCTCTTCAGCCGAAAAAAAAAAAGCCTCTGATGATCGCGCAGCTTAGCTGGGATCATCAGAGGCTTTTAAAAGCATTTTTTCTACAACCTCTTTGGCTGAAGAAGTTATAGAAAAAATGTTTTTAAAAGGAAAAAAAATCTCTGCCGATCAGGCAAGTCAGCTGGGATCGTCAGAGGCTTTTAAAAAAAAAGAAAGTCTCTGCCAATCAGGCAAGTCAGCTAGGATCGTCAGAGGCTTTAAAAGCATTTTTTAACAACCTCTTCAGCCGAAGAGGTTGTAGAAAAAATGGTTTTAAAAGTACAAAAAAAAAAGTTGGCCACGCCCACTCAGTCATATTACCCCACCACTAAGCCACGCCCACAGAACTGGTAGTAACAAATTTTACATTTCACCACTGTCAATAACTGTATAGACCATACCAGTAATAATATATTATAATAAAGCAGTAATAAACTATTACAATAATGCAGTAAATAATGTATTATAACAATGCAGTAATACTACATTGTTATGAGGCATTATAATTACATAATATGCATATGCATTATCAATGCATCAGTAGTGCAAGTAATCATCGACTTACAACAGTTCATTTAGTGACTGTTCAAAGTTACAATGGCACTGGAAAAAGTGACTTATGACCGTTTTTCACAATTACAACCTTTTCAGCATCCCCATGATCATGTGGTCAAAATTCAAATGCCTCGCAACTGGTTCATATTTATGATCGTTGTTGTGTCCCAGGGTCATGTGATCTCCTTTTGTGACCTTCTGACAAGCAAAGTCAATGGGGAAGCCGGCTTCACTTCACAACTGGGTTACTAACTTATCAACAAAACAATTGCTACCCACCTGCCTTCCATTGAGGACCTGTATGCTGCACGAGTCAAAAAGAGGGCTGCGAAAATATTTACAGACCCCTCACATCCTGGACATAAACTGTTTCAACTCCTACCCTCAAAACTATGCTATAGAACACTGCACATCAGAACAACTAGATACAAGAACAGTTTTTTTCCCAAATGCCATCACTCTGCTAAACAAATAATTCCTTCAACATTGTCAAACTAGTTACTAAGTCTGCACTACTATTAATCTTCTCATTGTTCCCACCACCATCTCCTTCCACTTATGACTTTATGACTATAACTTTGTTGCTTGTATCCTTATGATTTATACTGATATTGTTTCCTGATTGCTTATTTGTACCTTATAACTATCATTAAGAGTTGTACCTTATGATTCTTGATGAATGTATCTTTTCTTTTATGTACACTGAGAGCATATGCACCAAGACAAATTCCTTGTGTGTCCAATCACACCTGGCCAATAAAAAATTCTATTCTATTCTATTCTATTCTATTCTATTCTATTCTATTCTATTCTATTCTATTCTATTCTATTCTATTCTATTCTATTCTATTTGCAGTGATTCACTTAACTGAGGCAAGAAAGACAATAAAATAGAACAATACTATCTTAACAAATGTCTCACTTACCAATAGAAATTTTGGCTCAATTGTGGTCAAAAGTCGAGGTCTACCTGTATATAATAATTTTTATCTTTACAAAGTGGAATTCATGCTATGGCAAATAAAAACAGGTAATATAAAATCAGTTATTTGATTTCAATTTTAAGTTGTAAGAAATAGCTATATCTAGTAACAAAACTAGTAGACAGAGCTGTATTGGTTATTTGACTATCCTGAGCCCTACATAATTAGTTGGCAATGATGTGGTGGAACATATCTTTCATCTGTCAGCACTGGGGAAAAAATCAGTTGCTAGTTTCTACTGATATACTTTGTCGTAGGCAGCAATATTTCTTGGGTTATTCTTCATTTACTTACACATTTTAAGTTGGAGAATAATCTCTCCTAGATAGTTGCATGTACTTCCTTGCTATACTTACAGTAGGTAATAAATGTACTTAATTTTACAAGTACATCATAATTGGTGAGATGTCGGCAGAGTTTGTTGGGTTGTGAGTCAGTTTTTAAATTAGGGATCTGACCTTGTAGACAATCTTAGCATGCTTGGGGTAAATGGTTTTGGTTGCACTTATGCCACTTATGGCTACACTTATGGAAGGTCATGATGGCTGATAGATATTGTCAACCCCCGAAATGGCGGACTGTCTCGGGGTTGCCATTTGGGGTGGAGGTGGGGGAAGGCTTACAGGGATAATGAAAAACAGTAGACTAACAGCATGGGAAGTTGACGATGAAGAAGCAGCCAGCCAACAATCAGCTGAAGAGCAAGTCGGCAGCAGAAGAAAAAACTAGGCCCAACAGAAAAATTCCAGGCCTCTCAGGCCTCTTGAGAAGTAAAACAGCCATATGGGTGGGGCAGGCGCGTGCTGGGGATGGGGTTTAATTGGTGGGAAAGCAGCAATGGTTATTGCTGTCTTTGTTTTGGTTGCTATATGCCGATGTTTCCAGGCCTGCAAGAATTAAAAACAGTTAATAAAACCTTTTATTTCTGTTTCTTGGTTTTGGAGAGTCGGACATATATCTATATCCATGGACTTACAGTATCTGTGTCAACCATAGCATATGGAAGACAGTGACTTAGGATATAAAAGGAATCAGTCTTAAAGAGCATGAATTAATGAACAAAATATAAGAAAAATCAATATATAGTTTATTTGCAAAACTAAGAAAAGTGATAGGATGTAGTAGACTATAAAGATGATTATCTGATTGGAGTGGAGTTAAAAATACATGGAAGGAAATAAAGGTAGAGATTTTATTGTGAATTAAATGACTAAAAGATGGCATAAATTGCTTGGAAGTGTTGCTGTGGGTATGTATGAAAGTGGGAACTCAAACTTTGGTGAAGGTTGTATGTTACACTTAAGTGAATGGTGATAATGGAAAAACCAGGGATGAGTTCTGAGGAAAGTTGTACAACATTCTGAATAAATGTGATTTAAGCAAATATAATGTATATACACTGTAAAGGAACAAATATAAATCTACAAGCATGATTGAGTTGGTTGTTTATGGCAAAAGATGGAGACATAATGAAGGACAGTAAGGTATTGGAAGGTCTGAATGTGAGGTATTATTTAGTTACTTCATAAAAATATCTTGGGGAAAAATTGACAAGGTAGAAAAGGGAAGAAGTTAAAGAAAGTAGAATGCAAGTATGTAACGACTTAAGAAATAGAAAGTACGCATCTTGTAAAGTGAAAAAGGCTCTGGATGAGGGAAAAGAGCAAATAAGAGAAATACTGATGCTGCCTTTGCAAAAAATGTGAATTAGAGAACAATAATATGTCTACAGACAGAAAAAGATAGTTAGAAAAAATAAAGCAAAAAAGAACAAGGACTATTCCGAGGCAGAGAAAATGCAAAGCAATTATAATGGAAATGTTTTTAAAACATTTTGGAGGTAAGAAAAGAAAGCTCAACTAGGATACTCCATCAGGATTAAATTTAAAAGATAAGTGATAAAGTGATTTGGGATGAAACATAACTAAAGAAATGCCAACAATATTTTAGAGATTAATATGGGGGTGATGATGATATCTCAACAAATGGAACCAAAACAAATTATAGTGTCCAAGAAGAAACTGATGAAAAAAAGTAATTAGTGTTGTAAGACCATGGAAAAATGGTAAGGCTGGAGGCACTGTAGAAGGAACTGGGGAAATATTAAAAGATAAATAATTTGTTTACAGAGTTCCTGTGCAGCATGTTAATATATCTTTGAAAATTCCATTTCTCCCTAAGATTAGAAGAATGATGTTACTGTTATTTTATACCAAAGGATATAAGTAGTCCTCATTTAGGAACTACAATTGGGATGGGTAACTTTCCCATTAGGTAAATTGGTCACTAAAGCTGCAATTATGCTTATAATTTTGCTTTACTTTCCTTTACACTGCAAACTTGCAAAGATATACATGTGAGGATTGGTCATAAAATCACTTTTTCATCACCCTTGTAACTGTGAACAGTCACTAAATGAGGCTGAAGAAGGACTACCTGTAGTTGTAATACCAAATGTTAAATCTACAGAGGAAAAGTTAGTTAAGTATGGAAGGAAAAGTAAGGAAAAGAGTTTGGCAGAATTCTTTCAGAAGAGTATGACAATGAGCAAAATTTGGGGACTGCATTGTGTGATGAGGGATATGTAGAACCACATTTTGCACTTCAGCAGATCAATGAGAAATAGACAAATGTAGGAAGGAAAATACTATGCTTGATAATTTCGTAAACTTTATGATAAGGTGAATAAGCTTGAATTATGGAATGTTTTATATCAATACAAAGTTGAAGGTTGATGAATGTGCTGAGAATATGCAAATGATGGCATTTCCATTTATTTCCATGATAGAAATAAAACATGAATGTGATGATAAATGTGATGCTTAGTAAATGGTTCAGCACAGAGCAGGGAGTATGATGCAAACATGTAATTTGTCTTTGGTTACTTGGTATATTTATGAGAGAAGGCATAATAGGCAGGGGCATTCTGGTGAGGTGGTGAATATGTCTATACAATCAATATTGTGTTGTTGGTTAAGAACCCAACTGTTTTTCAGGGAGGGGTCAAATGCCTCATCAATCATGAGTCCATTTGTGCCCACAAGAGATCTAACTCCAGCCCACCTTGAATTCCCCTCTATTCTTAACTCCCACTAATTTCCCTTTACTGTTAGTAGTTCAGATTCTTGCAGAGAGCATAATCTTGCAATGAACATATATATTATTTTGAACTGCCTGGACTTCCTGATTTCCCTGGATGCTTGACAATATCATCGTGATGGAGCCTAGAGCCCAAGGAATAATGTGTTAGATTTGCTGATGTATATGTCCATGGCTGGTATCTGCTGAGCACTGTTGGGTTTCAGGGTTTAGTGATTGTGGTCTAGAGAAGAGATTTTCTAATGTTTCACCAGCAACTGTGGGCCGCGACTTCAGAGGCAAAGTCATTTGCTCCTGGGCTCCTATCTTGAACCTGATTGGCTTTTAACTGAGCTGGTTTCTGATTGGTGCAGGTTGGTTACACCAGTTAGGACGTGGCTATAAAAACAGGAACCTAGTACAATCCCAGGTCAGTTACCTGTGGCCAACCACAGTTGCCAGTGAAATATCAGGAAATCTGTTCTCTAGATCACAGTCACTCAACCTAGAGCCCAACACTGCCCAATAGGCTAAATTGTCATGCCATACTGTCAGCATTAATAGGATGAATGATGGTTCCTTTGGCACTAAAACACTGGAAAAACAAACCAGACTTTCAAATTTTTAATGCTATTCAAAGAAAACCCATATCCCAGGATTACAGAATACCCATCTCTTGCGTCCCTTCAAAAATGAGATTAGGCATGCACATGAAAAATAAGTCTATTTCTTTATAGATAAAATCAGATTATTACATCATTTCAAGCTCTTCTATTTTGGTCTAGTTGTTTGAACTCTATAGAATTTGTTCACTTGGATCTGCAGTATATTCCGCTAATTCTGTCTATTATTTCAAATGGCATTATAAAGTACCAAAGGAAGAGAGAGAAAGGAGCTATTAATTATTCTAATCACACATTTCTAGATCGGTAAATAGCAACAGCTGCTCCTTTAAAACTATTTTTGTTTCAAAACCATTGGAAAATTGCTTTAAGTCGCGAAGTATTATCTGGAGCTTATGAAACAGGTTCTTAATTAAATGAAACTGTTTGCTTAGTTGTAGAATCATTTCCAGAAGCACCTAAAAGAGCTTTTAATGCTAGCAGCACATTTAAACTGTAAGTATCTCTTTTTGTTGCATCAGCCTACACCCTCTCACTCACCTCCCACTCTGGAAAAAGCTTTTTGCAGTTTAACAGGCCAATTTAATCCACAGTCTTCTTTATGAAGGAGGATGCCCAAATCAGACTTAAACTTTAGCACTTCCATTTATGAGTTTCTTTTATCTTGAAGGGGCCAGTTCAGGCCAAAAGCCAGGATATAAATTAAGCATACAAATAATAGCAGCATTAGAATGACTCTGACACAGTTGGCCTTTTGTATGGCCGTAAAGATCTGGTTATGTTCCTTGGGCCACTAAATGTGATAAGGGCTCAATTTCTTGGCTATATTAACATCTATAGCAATAATTTTCTCGGTGATCATATATATTTATTTGATATTGTTTTAATTTGTGTTTTTATGATGAACACAAGAGTCACTTTTGAGATGGGCAGCTATAGAAATCAAATCAATCAATCAATAAATAAATACAGAAAAAAAAACATCATAACAGAGGAAGTGTGCTTTAACACAATAACTTTAATGCCAAACTTTGTTTTGATGCCAAAAAATGAAGAGAAAGATATAGAAATGGGGCTTATAGGATAAGAGAGGATGGACAAAGGTCACACAAGGATATCAGCAATAGAATAATCTTTTAGCAGCTCTTTTGGGCTATGTCAGTTCAGCAAACGAATGAATTAATGGATCAGTCAGTCAATCAATATGCTAGCACAATGATATTGGTAAAACAGAAATATACACATCTTTTCAATTTAAATGTTCTAATCAGGAGAGTGACAAATATGTGAACGGAGATGGTGTTCCATGCATTAATTTAGTAATAACAGATTTTTATTTTTATTTTTTCGCAGACATTTCATTACCAATCTAGGTAACATCTGGGCTGACAGGGCAAGCCAGTTGAATGACAGTAAACTCCACTTCCTACTGATACTGATGATGTTACCTAGTTTGGTAATAGCAATAACAATAACAATAGCACTTAGATTCATATACAGCTTCATAGAGCTTTATAGTCCTCTCTAAGTGGTTTACAGAGACAGCATATTGTCCCCAACAACCTGGGTCCTCATTTTACCAAGTTTGGAAGGATGGACATCTGAGACAACCTTGAGCCAGTCAGAATCAAACTGCTGGCAGCCAGCAGAATTAGCCTGTAACACTGCATTCCAACTACTGCCCACCATAACTCCTATGAAACTTCTGCAATGAAACATCTACAAGAAAACAAGCAACCTCAGAGTGCACCAAGGACTTCATAGTTCATTCCTGAGCTACAAATACTCTCTTCTATTGGTATTTTTTAATTTTTTAAAAAATTACTGCTTTGGTATACAGAAAAAGAGAAAAAACACAAAATTGTAAGTATTATAGGACATATAAAACCATCATCTTAATTTTTAAGAACAGCATTAAACCTTGAACGAATGATTTAATATCTAACTTTCCATTACTTTTAATAGAGAGCCAATCCCTAAAAAAAGAAGAAATACATATTTTGAGACCAAAATTTCAAATCTGGATTGATGTTGTTTTTCATCTTTAAAAATAATATTTTCATTACACTCATGCTTAATAGGTCTATAATTCTTTGCATATTGATAAGTTGCAAAGTTTATATCATTCAAATTGCATTCATATCCTTAAACTCATATTGCCTGTAAAAGTAAACTTAGAAACATCCAACATTTTTCAAATCTGAAAAGAATTCAGGAGTTTCAAATGCTGCTAATGCATCTGAACTAGTTCGTAAAATTTTATTTTGTTATACATGAAAAGAAAGAAAAAAAGAAAGGTGGTATTTAAGTGAATGTAATGCCATTGTAAACAAATTCCACTTGGAACAATTAAATAACAGCAATAAAAATAAAATAGCTCAATAGCAATAAATTGTTGTACAGTATTTATCCCCTATTACTCCAGGTTTTTTCCCCCCTTCATAAACATTTAACAGAGAAATCAGGTGATAGATTACAGGTTCAGAATCATTTTGATTAGACGTCAAAGTTGTTATTATTATATAAATGTCCTATAAAGATACAAGAATTTTTTTTAAGTATCATTAAGAAATATAAGGACAAAAAGTCAATTCATACCTTATACTACTCAGCAAGATAACTATTAGCACCAGGAGGTTTTCTTGTTTACATAGATTTAATAGAATCTATTATTTCTCAATGGGCCAACTATATAAATGGTTTAATCATCTGTAATCATTGGAAGGTCTATTTTAAAGTGATTAATTTCTCCCTCAGTGGTCTTCAACTTATTATTTTAAAGTCAACACTAAAAGTTTTTTAAAAGGCTGATATATTAAATCCAAATCCTAATAAGGTATACTTATACTGACTATCTTTGATAGTAAGAATAAAATTATGTTATTGTTGTTTTAATCAAAAGTTCAATAATTTACCTTTTTCCTGCCTCCCAATGATGCCCAATAAAACTTTACCAGCATTCCATATTGTCAAGTGAATACGAAGAGTTAAGTCCAATTTAGCAGACATTTTCATTCCAATTTAACAGACCAATGTATTGCTGTATTTAAAGAAGCAATGTGGTTCAATTCGTGAGTATTCATTTCATTGCCAGCTTCCAAAGGATTCTTTCCACTCATCCCTTAACACAGGGAAATATTAGATGTGCTTCAAATCTGCTTGGGAGGCCAAGTCTTCTCACTAATCCATTTACAACACTGCTGAGCATTTGGCAAAATGACAAGCTTCAGCCACTTTCTGATAAGATAGTGAATATGGGTGGTGATTCACTATTTGTGCAGTTATGAAATCAAGCTTGATTTTTTTCATGGATCAAACTGGGGATGCTGCTATTTGTAATAGAACATTATGAGTAAGACAGTTGGTCTTTCTTCCCTTCTCCCAGTCCACCTTAGGAAACATCCAAGGCACAATGGCCACTGGTCATCATTCTTTTACTCTTTATGGGCCATGGACCATATCTAGGTCCTGGAAAGGAAGAGAGAAGGTGGGGGAAACCCCTTCCTTCCTTGATTTCATTTCACTAATTTAATTTTGTTTCACTAATTTAAGTGAGGAATATGTTTGGGGAGCTAGTGGGGTTGGAAGAGAGCAAAAATTGGCAGTTTAGTCTTATCTGAACTTTAATTCAGATAAGTGGATTTCTCTCTTTGGAATTATCCCTTTATCTCTTTGGAAAAATCCCAGAAGCTCACTTCTGAGAAAGAATTAGGCAAAATACATAATATCTGTATTCAGAGACATTTTTGATTTTATGATCTTTATTTTAAGTTCTATAAACAGGTAGTATTGTAATTAGAACATATGTTTTACCATAAAGGACAGGTCTTTATCGAGGGAATACCCAATATACAGTGTGGTAAAACCTGGAACTATATTTGTGTTTTAAAAGCACCATGGACAGTGATTTAAAGCTGCAATAAAATATTTATTCAATTTTTAGCAGAACATGGTTAAAAATGGCTGCAGAAGAGAGTAGGAATGAAAAAGTAAAATATCTATACAATTAGTCCCTGTAGTAGCATGTCAAGGTTGCTTATTATTTTCCTTGTGCAAATGAAAGGAAAAAAATGTGTATTTCAGTGCTATTTTAAACATCAGAATGCAATATTATGCTCTAAACATTCACATTTATAATCCTTACAAGGTCTTTTGCAAGGTTACTCTAACAGATAAATAGTCTCTAGAGAATAATTAGTAGTAGACTATTAAAATTAAATAAATACATAAAAACACAAATAAACATTAAATGTGGGATTTATATGGCAGCATTTAAGCAAGTTGGTTGGTCCACAAAAAGCTAAGCAGGGCCAACCCAGGTTACTGTTTGGATGGGAGACCATCAAGAAATCTAGGATTGTACATTAGGAATGATATCAAAAGAATATCCTAGAAGAAAAAATGGCAAACGGTGTCTGTATTTCTGCCATGAAAACTTGATTCAAATGATTTTAAAATTTTTTTATGTAGTATTAGATTAAGGTGCTTTCTTTAATAATGAATTTGTGCATTTTGCATCTTTTTCTGACAGCTTTTTCATCTTTGAAGTGTTTACCACAAGTGAACAAGTACCCTGTAAAAAATAAACATTATGTGGAACTCTACTGTCATGTGCATTGAAGGAAGGTGCTTTAAAACAAACTGTCTTAATCTTAAAAAGTTTAAATTTAAGTTTAATAGTTTATAGAATTGATTCACGTTGAAATTTAGCCATTTCTCTGGCATTCATTTTTGGAATTTATCTAAAACAGACTTTTATATGAAATCAGATTTGGTTGACTTGTGGTGTTTTTATTAGCTTAGACTGATATACCAACAACTAATTTCTGGAAGGCTATGTATATAGCGATGCCATAGCACATTCCCCATAACATTTTGTGTAAATTACTACAAAAAAAATCTACTTATCAGATGTTCTTCTATTGGTGAGTGCCTACTTATCTGCTAAAGAAGCCATTATAAAAGAATGTCATTGATTGCAGTCTATCAAATTCATCTCGACTTGAAATCAAGGTTTGGTTTCTTATGCCTTTTCCTCTGCTCATCCATTGTAAGAAACTAGAAACCACACTCTGTCTGTGCTGGTCTCCTGTTTGGGTATTTGATTGCTCTACCATGAGACTGTTTGCTTCTGGATGTCTTGTCTCAGACTATTGCATCTGAGAACAGAAATTAATAGCAAATTGGTATCATATACCAAACCTTTGTCCAAGTGGTTAAAAATATTGAGAAATAAAAAACCCAGACCTGAACCTTGTGAGAACTGATTCTGTGCCATCAAGTCAGGGTTGACTGTTGGCGGCCAATTTATGGTACTCCACATCTAGTTTTATGAGAAATCACTGGTAAGCATTTTCTGAGTATACTTTTTGAGATAGACAGGCATCCACTTAACAGTCATACCATCCAAATCACATTTAATTAGATTGCTAATCAGAATGTCAAATATTTGCTGAAATCTAGATATATTATTTATGCAGCATTTCCCTAATCCACTGAGAAAATTACAATAAAAAACAACATAAGATTAATTTGGCAAAACGTGTTATTAACAAATCTGATAATTAACACACTGTTTATTTCAAGGTTTTTACACAACTATCCAGTTAGGATTTATTCTAAATGTTCTGTCTCAAGTATTGATGCCACTCTGACTTGTCTGTAGTTTCCTGAATATTCCTTTCTCCCCAATTGTGAGGATAAACATAACATTGCTATTCTTTAGTCATCTGGCCTTTTACTAACTATCCAGTATTCCTAAAAATAATACATAAAACTTTATCCAGATGATCAACTTGCTCTTTCAATAATGTAAGAAAATATTCATCTGGCTCTGGAGAATGAAATTCATTCAAATCAAATCAATATTCTCTGACAATATTCCTATAAATTTTAAGTTTAATTTGGCTTTTCACAATTTTCTGCTGGAATACATATTTTTATACTGGAGAAAAATGAACCAAAAAGGCATTAAGTAGGTCTTGTTTGTTCCCTATTAATATTTGTCTCTCTTCAAATAACAACTGTTATTTGTGAGTAATACAAACTAAATTAAAGAATTATTCTTGGGAAGAAAATGAAATGTATCTATTCTTAGAGGTATTTTTATGGTAGAAAAGAAGTATGTATCTCACTTTCATTAACACTGAGAAATGTAAGCATTATTTAAGAGTATTTCAGCAGAGAGCAAATCAGTTACAATTTCTTTTAGAATGAATAGTGGCAAATCAGGTTTGCTGCCATGAAATCTCCATAATGATTCTAAATCAGGGGTGGGTTCTACTTACCTTTACTACTGGTTCGCAATGGGAGCGTGTGCGCGCTCTTCTGCACATGCGCAGAAGCTTCTGCGCGTGCACAGATCGTCAAGTATGACATCTGGGTGGGTGAGCAGAGTCTCCCACCGCTTTTACTACTGGTTCTAAAGAACCGGACAGAACCGGGAGCAACCCACCACTGTTCTAAATGTACTATTCTATTCTACAGTATAGAATAACATGAAAACATCTGCATTCTCTCTTTAATGCATCTGTATTAACATAGGTTAACATCTTAAAAATAGAAGAAAATAGAAATTCCTGGTGAAAGAATTGTAATTCCAAATATATATATATTTAAAAAAATATCCTGCAGTATTAAACACCCTAGTTAGTTCTATTTTGGAAAACTATAAGCAATGTTTTTGTACTAGACAAGAACAACATAGATATATTTATCACAATAATTTCAGTAACTGACAAAAATGTTAGTATTATGTTGTTAGGAAGAATAAATAATTGGATTAAAATACATAAATCACAACTGAATAATTCAATACATGTAATCTGTTTTTATTATCTGACTTATGACTATGAATCATGATAAATCTTTAAAATACTAAATGTCACAGAATTGAAATATTAATAAAAGGATTCCTGTATAATGATCAACTCTGATTAATATTTAAATTATTATTTTTCTGCATTAAGGTAATTCTAAGATACAGATGCCCAAGGATGGACTTGTCTGCATGGAATTTCATTTTATTTGTGAACTCTGCAGTCTCAGGCACAAATGAATACTGCATAGATAAATACTGTAATTCCATTTGGCTGAAAAAAGAGTAAAAGCAGACGAAGACAAAATACTTCTGTCTTTGATTGGTATCATCAATGACTTCTGGCTAAGAGACTTTTGGCACCGGATAAAGCAATGGCTGGAGGAATTGCTAATGCAAAATATAGAATTAAAGCCAGAACTTTTCTTACTAGGTATTACAATAGATAAATACAATAAGGAAACAATACACTTAATGTTATATATTCTAACGGCAGCAAGACTGGCTTTTGCACAAAACTGGAAAAATAAAGAAACCCCCTCAGAGGAAGAAGTAGTAGCTAAAATATTAACTTGTGCTGAAATGGACAGGTTGACATTGGAACTCAAAGATAAGAGCGAAACAGACTACTACGAAATCTAGAATAAATTATACTATTGGTTGGAAACAAGGAAGATTGCCGGGATAAAGGATTACTGATGAGTTGAAAGTTTAGAAATCTATATGATAGTTTCTTGAAAGAGATAGGAATGAAATAGTTATGGATGTAAGTTCTACAGATGTAACAATTTTTGTGTTCGAATTGTGAAACAAGGTATATATTTATATAATGTAAAGGAATTATATTAGTTGTAAGGTAAAATGTGACAGAAATGTCTAAACCGGAAATGTCAGATCATGTCCAATGCTTTTAATTGTATTATTAATAAAAACTTTTTAAAAAAATCAATTTCTGGCTAGAAAGTTTATAAGCAAATCCTGAAATTCTGTCAAACACAAATGCAAGAAAGAAAAAACTCATGGAGGAATCAACAAACTTTTTTAACTGCAGTAGAAAAATTAATTAACTGGTCTACAAGTAATTTAGAACTAAATTGTATGGTTGTCTGAATTTAAGATGCTGGATGTTGGTCATCCCTGAAACCAGATGCCTGTAATAACGTAAAATTAATGTTAGTAGGTTAGTTAATTTCTTAGGTTCACTGTCTGTTATATTTCAATCTAATCTATTTCAGCTGGTCTTGACATAGGTTTTCATTCTTTGATCACTATTTATTTTTTGTTACCGAGCAGAATCGAGCAGAACTTTTATGGTCAGATTATGAAAAAGTTTTACTCCATTCTGGTGAAAAGACAAGTACATTTATTTTTTGTTACCGAGCAGAACTTTTATGGTCAGATTATGAAAAAGTTTTACTCCATTCTGGTGAAAAGACAAGTACATGATAAAAAAAAAGCTTTTAGGACATATGCCATCTTATTTGTTACTCAAAAGATGTCTCCATACTTTCTTTCAAATATGTGATTCTATCTGTCAACTATCCTGCACCGCGATGTCTCTTCAGAGACAAATATCCACCAATATCCTTGCAAATACTAAACCTATTTAAGAATTTCTTCCTACAAGGATTTTGGTGCAAGGACATATCAATAGTCCCAGGAGTGAATGAATTAAATCATTTAAGTTTCTAAGTGCATATTTTTGATCTCCTACTCCCCTCCTAATACTTTCATAAATATAGAGTCATTTCCTAGGTAATGGGATGACATAGCAGCAAAGTGGAAGCTAATTTTATAGATATGCTGGTATTAGAATTTTAGACAGTGAGTGTCAGTCTTTTAAGATAAGCCCTACCACAAGATATATCAACTATTTCAGGAATGTTACTTTACAGCTGTAGGGTGTCTGTCTGTCTGTCTGTCTGTCTATCTATTATCTATCTATCTATCTATCTATCTATCTATCTATCTATCTATCATCTTTCTAAGATATATGCTACAGTGGTGGGTTTCTACCGGTTTGTCCCGGTTCGGGCGAACCAGTAGTGGCATTGGCAGGAGGCTCCACCCACCCGCCCGGACGTCATCACGGATGCTCTCCACATGCGCAGAAGCGCCACGCGTACTCACAGTTCTGAACTGGTAGCAAAGGTAAGTGAAACTCACTACTGATATGCCACCAGACTCACAGCAACTCTGAGTAGCTAGTATAATATTTGAATGTTGAAAGCCTTTCAGAAAATCCCTTTGCCCCCTCTTATATATCAAACAGAATCACCCTCCTTCTTTAGAAGGACTACCTTATTGAATATTAACAGCAATAACAGCACTTAGACTTATATATTGCTTCACAGTGCTTTACAGCCCTCCCTAAGCAGTTAACAGAGTCAATATATTTTCCCCAACAATCTGAGTCCTCATTTTATATCCACCTCAGAAGGATGGAAGGCTGAGTCAACCCTGAGCCAGTCAGGATCAAACTGCTGGAATTCAGCAGAATTAGTCTGTTATACTGCATTCTAACCACTAATGCACCAACACAGCACTAATACTGACATATTAAGGCTGCCATAAGTATTATGGATATTATCCATGAAATCTTTCCATTAACGTTCCTGTTACAATCATTTTCTGAGACTCCTCCTCCTCATGGGAAGAACCTAAGCAGGTACTGATATGAGGTTACAATATGCTGCTACAGTACATTAAGTTGGCTACAGATTCCTAGAAACAGTTCAGTAACAAGAGAGGCCACTGCAAGCTTTCTAGATGAAAATACTATTAGTGGTGCTCAACTAAAAATATTTTTAGAGTTATCCACAATAGAATTTTGTGCTTCAGAAAGGCTTTATTGTAATATATTATACGGTATTTCTCTAGCTAGCTTATGTATTTTGTAGGGAAAAAAAACTTTCCAGTAATTCTATGCTACAATATTAATTTTTGTTTCTTCTTGATCATTTCACAGTTAAAACTCGGACCACACATTTTTTGAATAGTTTTTATCCCAGAGCTATAATTGCACTCAACAATGAACTAAAGGGCCACCATCAGTGAGCTGTTGGACAGCATTACTTGGTCTGTTGTGTGGATGTTTGGGTGGTTTAGGGGTGGGGAATTGTGGTGAGTGAGAGTGTGTTTGGGGATTGTTGTGTGTGTTGGACCTGGTCTTTGGATGTTAAGTGAATTTCGTTGTATGGGTATACTGTGTATACATGTACAATGACAATAAAGTAGTAGTAGTAGTTGTTATTATTATTATTATTATTATTATTATTATTATTATTATTATTTAATCTTTAGTGAGATTCACAACCTTTGAGGCTGGTTAATAGCTCAGCAGCTCAAGTCCTAATCTAGGACCTAGGAACTGTTAAGGTATCGTCAGAGGATGATGATAATGATTATCATCATTATTCATTCCAGTCATTTCAAACAGGTGGGCAGCAAACTATCATAATAATCATTACTAATTGACCAATGATTAGCTACTATAATTGGAAAATTTTCTGGCAAACCATTGGTTTTTTTAAAAAAAAACCCAGAAGGGGTTCCTTGTAAATCCAAGGCAGGGGTTAAAGTCTTGTTTTGCAACAATAATTATCCTGATGTCCTTTGCTAACATGTCATACTGATTCTTAACTGGAAAGTCATTTTGCAATGTAGAAGAAAATGAGAGATAATGTTAGATGCCACCCACATGTTACTGATATTAAACCATGTTTCAGCAATTAAACAAAAGCTTTCTTATAATAACTAGACTAATTCCTGCCCTTAGATTTAGAAGTTTAATGGTTCAGCCAAAAGAAAAATAAATAATTCTCAAACTTTCACCACTTTATCAAACAAATTAAATAACATAGTAAACAAATTGTTCTATGCCACCAAGAGTCACTCATTTTGTAAAATGGGCACTGTATAAATTTGAAAAACAAAGAAAGCAATAAAATCAGTGCATTCTTCATGTCCCTTTTGCTGTCAAAAAGTTTAGATACTCACTTAGATCATTCATTATTGTTCTAAATATGGTCCACAGATATTTCTTTTCTGAATGTGCAGAGTCTATTAACTTTAAGGGAGGCTAGAGAAAGTAGTTTCCTTAAGCATTAAATATTAAAAATCCTCCTTTATCTAACCAAAGGCATGAACACCAAGTAAATGATCAAATTTCTTCTTCTACCCTTGGACAGCATATCTTAACATTAGTTACTGCTCCATGTCATGCTGTACGGGTGGCTGTTCTCAGGGAAACCAGTAAAGGAATATCTTTGGGCATACAATTATGCTACTCAGTTCCTTGCTACAAGCATTTCTACATCTAAAATTTCTCATTTTTTTCAGACAAACTTATCTGCTGACTTTATTTTTCATCAGTTACACATAAATTATAACCATTCTTTCTATTTTCATAGTAAAACATAATTACCTATATCTTCAATAAAATACCTTTCAGATTTATACTCTTCATTTCTTCATACAATCTAGCTAATATGTGCTTCAAATAATTTGGGTTCTCAACCAAACAATACAGCATCATCCGGATAAGACAATCATGCCCCCAACTAACACTGTCTAGCATCCCTAGAGTATTTATTCCAGCTCAATATTGAATAATTTGTCAAATGTTCTCATAGATTCTCACTTCTAAAATACCGTCACAAGCATTTCTTAATTTCACTTTTGTCCCATGTTATTCCATCAATTTTAGTGCAAAAATTAGGATTATAGCCAAAAATTATTCAGGATCTGAGGATGAAATCCTTTAAGTCAGGGGTCCTCAAACTTTTTAAACAGGGGGCCAATTCACAGTCCCTCAGACTATTGGGGGGGAGCGGACCAGTCTGGCGGGCATGGCTAGGTGGTCATGTGACTGGATGGGCATGGCCAATTTAGCAGTCCAAACAATTCATGCAAATTAAGTTTTAATTTGTTTTGCTCCTGGGGGTGGAAAGCAGATTAGTGAAGGGATGTGGCTGCCTTGGGGTATGTATTAGGGACTTTTGTCTCTCTCCCCCCCACTCTCTCTCTCACACACATACCCTCTCTCCCTCTCTTGCTCCCTCTCTCTCTCTCTCTCTCTCTGGACGCTGGGGAGGAAAAAAATGGGCCCATTTTTGCCCTCCAGAGGCCTCCACGCACCCCATTTTTGGCCTCCCCGGCCTCCAGTACCTCTCTGCCACTCAAAAGCAGGCCCATTTTTGGCCTCCAGAGGCCTCCATGCATCCTGTTTTTGACTTCTCCAGCCTCCAAAAGGTGGGTGGGGATGGCAGGTAGGCGGGGGTGATGTGGGCGGGGCAACCTCATGGTCCCTCATGGGCCAGATTAAGGGCTTTGGGAGGCCGTATCTGGCCTGCGGGCCATAGTTTGATGACCCCTGCTTTAAGTGAATTAAAAAGTGATGTGGCTGTATATCCTGGAGTTAAAAATAACAGGACAACGTATATTCACAAAATATCTAAATTATGTTACCTTGTTGTATCCCATCCTTTCAAATGATGCAGGGTAGTACTATTAATCTCAGTTTCATACAGCACACAATAAATCAAAATTAAATAAAGATTTCATTTTCCTAAAACAAGCCTCAACCAGTCAACCCTCCTCTTTAGCCCGCCTCTTAGCACTGGCTAAGAACAGATTAATTCTTTAACCAAGAAATAGAGATCTGAGAGACGATTAAACATTTTCTTCACTCCTGGGCTTACATTTGGCATTTCCAAGTCCCTGTGCATAAATGTGGCTTCATCTGATAGCAGAGCAGAGAAATAATTTGAGCTAGGACAACAACAGAGAGAAAAACTATTCCTTCTTGATGAAATATAAAAGATGGAAAATAAGTATCTTGTTCCAGAGCCTCACAAAGCAGTATCTCTTGAAGTACACTTCTCTAGCTTATCCACTGGTTCTCATTCACAGCTCCCCTGAGAAAAGAAGAAGTGCAAAAAAAAAAAAAATACTTTGGTTTGTTTGTTTCTATTTGGAAACCGCTTTTGGACTTTGAGGTGGAAAAAAATGAATCTTTGATTTTGTGTTTTGCTGACTAGATAAGTTTGTGGTTATAGAAATGGCTAATATATATTATTATGTAAAAATAAAATCAAGATAGTATGGCATTACTTTATTCTACTGCACCAAAAGCAGTCGGAAATCAATGCTTTTCTTTTTCTTTTCCCCTTTAGTCTACATTTTTTCCTCTTCCCCCTTTCCTTACCTGTTTTCCAATTATTTTCATTTTTCTTTTTGTATTTTTTGTATTTTATATTTTGATAAACTAATAAAAATACTTAAATGACAAGAAGTGCAAGAAAAGTCTTTTAAAAAAAATACATTAGAAAACTGATATAGCGTGGTAGGCTAAAGTGCAGTCTGTCATGCTACAATTAATTTTGTGTGTCCTTTGCCTTTGAATCAAACTTGACTCTTGGCAACTGCCTTGGACAAGTCCATTCAATTTTCCTGGTATGATTTCAGAAGTGGTTTGTCATTGCCTCCTTCCTAGGGCTGAGAAAGAGTAACTGGCCCAAGTTACCTACCTGGCTTTGTATCCAAGGTGGAACTAGAATGCAGCTTTCCCAAAATTAGGAGTGGTATCTTAGCCACCACACCAAATTGGCTTTCAAGATTGTTTCATACATATGAAAAAAAAAATGGTCACTGTACTTATATAGTGAAAGAAGTAACATCAACTTATGGTGACTTTATGGATATAACTATTTCATTTTTTCTTGGCAACAATATGGAAATATTGTGCCTTTTCCTTCTTTGAGGATTAAAAAGAAATATTTTTTACAGAAAATACATATTATCTACTTCTGCTACTGCCAGACATAATGTTGAACCTCTACAGAAGACAAATTGAATTAAAAAAGTGTAAGAATCACTGACCAAAATTTATAATTCTATATGTGAAAAAAAAGAAAAAAAAAAGAGGCAGGAACTAGGATGGGAACTCTAGTGGCATCTAGGAAAATTCTAGGTGATAAATATTGGGAGGCCTAAGCCTAATCAGTATAGAAATCATATGCAGCCAAAGGAAAGTAGGTTAGAATAGACAGAAACATAAGGAACTATTATGACAATATTATAATAGCACAGAGAACTGGATGGGGAGGAACAGGCTTCGACTCAACCCCGCCAAGACCGAGTGGCTGTGGGTACCGGCATCTTGGTCCAATCGAGATATTCCATCGTTGACCATTGGGAGTGAGGTGTTACCCCCAGTGGATAGGGCTCGCAACTTGGGTGTCCCCCTGGATTCACGGTTGTCTCTGGAAGACCATGTAACGACCGTGACCAGGGGGGCATTTGCCCAGGTTCGCCTTGTGCGCCAGCTGCGCCCTTACTGGGACCAAGATGCCCTACGCACCATTACTCATGTGCTGGTCACCTCCCATCTTGACTACTGCAATGCTCTCTACTTAGGGCTGCCCTTGAAAACCACTCGAAGGCTTCAGCTGGTGCAGAATGCGGCCGTGCGGGTTGTGATGGGAGCATCCCATGTTACACCCCTCCTGCGCGACTTGCATTGGTTACCGGTTGCCCTTCGGGTGAGGTTCAAGGTGCTGGTTATCACCTACAAAGCCCTTCATGGCCTAGGCCCGGGATATTTGTTGGACCCCCTTCAGCCAGCGACAATCCCCAATTGCCCGGTGCGTTCCCACAGACAGGGCCTCCTCAAGGTGCCATCGGCCAGTGTCGGCTGGCGACCCCCAGGGGGAGAGCTTTCTCTGTGGGCGCTCCCACCCTTTGGAACCAACTTCCTTTGGAGCTCCGAATGGCCCCTGACCTTCGCTCGTTCCGCCGCGATTTGAAGACCAGGTTGTTCCGCAGCCTGGACTGATGGGGGGGGGGGTTAATGAATTTTAAATTGTTTTAAATCGGAACTTTAATTTTATATCTCTTTTAATGAGGAACTATGCATTTTTATTGTTGTGAGCCACCCTGAGTCCTCGGAGATAGGGCGGCATATAAATGGCATAAAATAAATAAATAAATAAATAAACTATAAAGAAAGGAACAAATATTTAAAGATCCTATGCAAGAAAGGATGTTATTGTTATTGTTACTGTTATTCAGAATCAGTTGCTGGATTATGCAGGATTAATCATACAAAACATTTTCCTTTATTGTTTATTTATTTTGTTACTGAGTTTTTTGTACCACTCTGTTCCAGCCTGGCTCTGATGTATCTGCAGACAACGTCAAAATATAGAACACAGAACATCAGAAGATGGAAGGGACCTTTGAGGTCTTCTACTGCAATAGAATAAGAGCCTTGATAGTACAGTGGTTTAGTGCACCCTGTTATTAACACAGCTGCCTGCAATTTCTGCTGGTTCGAATCTCTCCAAGGCTCAAGGTTGACTCAGCCTTCCATCCTTTCTAAGGTAGGTGAAATGAAGACCCAGTTTGTGGGGGCAATAAGCTGACTTTGTATAAAATATACAAAAGAATGAAGGCTATTGCTTAACGCATTGTAAGCCGCCCTGAGTCTCCGGAGAAGGGTGGCATATAAATCAAATTAAAAAAAAAAAAAACCCTGCTCAAGCAGGAGACCCTATACCATTTCAGGCAAATGTTGTCCAGTCTCTTCTTAACAGTCTATATGGTGTTCTAGATGAATTTATTATTTTTGACTCTGATATACACATTTATTACATTTTGTTTTTAGACGTAGTCATTATTTTAATTTTTTTTATTACATTTTTTATTTTCTTCCCTTTCCCCCCTCATTGATTATTATGCAGAGCTCAGAGGAGTATCTTCTATTCTGTAGTGGGCAGACAATCTAGACTTATCTTGAAAAGATTACTTAGACTTGGAACTGAATAGTATTTGGATAGAAGAATATTAGAAAATCACAGGGATGTGATCCAGACTGGGAAATTTAAAAAAGTAAGGGAAAAAAAAATCCTTGATGAAGGCAAACCACATCCAAGAAAAAAAAATGACCGTGTCCGTATACTCACTAGAGTGGAGGCCAATTTAAGGGAGGCTTGAGATTAATTAAATATGGTTAATATAAATATTTTCCATATGTTCATTAATTTACCTCTGTGTCATAATAACCATTTTAGAAGCAACTTTTATAGAGTTCTAGGAATTAACCTCAAGGTTTTTGAGGGCTGCATGCAGCCCTTTGGTTTTGTATCACTGATGATTTGCAAATGCCCCCCAAAAAAAAGCTTATTAAAAATGATCATTAAAAAATAAATGAAAACACTGACTGCATTTGGAATCCATTTACAGAGCTAAATAAAACCAGAAAGGCTACAATGCTGCTCATTCATATAGTGCCTGTTCATCAAGGCTCCTTGATATAATCTGACATCCACAAGGAGCCATTGTTTCTCAGATTGTCAAATTAACATCAAATCTGTACAGTGCAAAAACCTGAATTAAACAAGGAATCTAAGAATACCACATGAGAAACTAGAACACACCATCCCACTCTCTTTTGCACTGTTCCACTTTCTCCATCATATTCTTATGTGCTTTAGGCAATCATAATGCCTGCATTCCTTCCATAGCTCATGAGGCACATGACACTCTGTTGCTTCTGCAGCACTGCTAAATTATTTTCACAAGTGATAACCTTCCTCTGAGAAGTCTGCATCCTTTGCCAAGCAAACTATTCCACAGCTTTGCCACATCTCCCACACTTCCTTATCATTAGTTTCCCATCCAAATCTTGCTCAAGTGAGACAAAGCTTCACTCCCTGGATTATCATTCCCCTTCAGAGCAGTAAGTCCCTATATTACAGCATTCTAGAGGGAGAAAGAAGTTCTCAGCAGTTGGAAATGCTTCATTTCAGAGCACTATGGAAATGCTCTTAATGTTTACTTTCAGCAAGAAGCCTTTCAAAGATGAGGAATTGCCCACTGTTGAACATTGGTGAACAATGATTCCAAGCAAACAGAAGAAATAGGTACAAAAAAGAGATGATCTAATTGGAAAATCTAACCGAGCTTCATTCAGGTTCCCCAGGTCTACATTTACTACTCAGGGGTAAGCAAAACCTCTGAACCAGAGAAGTATTATAGGAATTTGAGCCATTATTTAGCTTCTTGTTCATTCATCATAATCGTCATCATCATTGTCTTTTAATGACCCCATAATCCCTTGAGAGGTGGAGTCTGGGCAACAGAATGGAGCTGAGTGTTTACTGGCCAGATGCCCTTCCTGTCACCAATGCAGAGTTATATTTAGCAGATATATTCTCATCGTGCCCAGAGAGAGAAATATCTGCCTCTACCAGGGTCAAACTCACAGCCTACTGATTGTGAGGTGAGAGCTCCACCTCTAGGCCATCGCACCACTCAGCTTCTTGTTCATTCATATGTGAATAAAAGAAATTCAATTTGTATGGTTATAAGTAAATTATGTGTTACATCTAACAAAATGTTAAGTTCTATATGTACAGTATGGCCATGAATGGATTTTCAACAAATTGAAATTCCTGTAGAAAATATCAGTTTTACATGTGTAAACGTTTCTTATTTTGATCAGACAGACAGACATTTTGAAAAAGAGTACCTGAATGGGTTGGCTCCATAATTGACTTTTAACCAGCAGGAAGGTCCTTTCCACTGAATTTCTAAAGCTGTATGCAGCTCAGGTCTAATCATATAAAGGATCTTCAATATAAACTTATGGGTTCTAAGGCCAGCAAGATAAGATGTTTTTAAAAGCGATCCATTTCAGGGACCTATTGGCTAACCATAAGGGAAAACATCTTACCTTGCTTTGCTCCTGTTTTATTCTCAGCTAACATTTTTTGAAATAAATTAGCCAACTTTGAAATAAATAGATGAAGATTAATGGATGAATTTATGAATGATGATTTGGAGCACTATCAATATACTGTATTTTTAACTTGGTTGTAATTGTTCGAGTTATTTTTATTTTCTCATTAATTCATTGCTTTGGACAAATTAGAGATACTCCAAAACTAATAAAGAACTTTGTGCTCATTCACAAACATCTGCTGCATTTGGAAACAGACGTGGTCATCCTTGAACACATATTCAAATAAACAAAAGTTTAATTAGGATCTCCTCCACAAATATACAAAAGTATGAAGGTTATTGTTTAACGCATTGTAAACCGCCCTGAGTCTCCGGAGAAGGGTGGCATATAAATTAAAGCAAAAAAAAAAAGGCTGTAGGAAGTCTTGTGATAGAAGGATCCTAGTAGCATGGATAATTCCAGATACTGCTATTAGAAGAACTAAGTTTAGTTGTATGTCGGATGTCTTAACATGTCTGCTAAATGTTTTGTGTCAGCTGATTCACTTAAATGAATGGCTTTTACTTTTCTGATTGTATAACACCAAAGATTCTAATTTATTACTGAAAAGACAAAAGTATAAATCAATTGTTA
This sequence comes from Arizona elegans, assembly GCA_022577455.1. Taxonomy (NCBI): domain Eukaryota; kingdom Metazoa; phylum Chordata; class Lepidosauria; order Squamata; family Colubridae; genus Arizona; species Arizona elegans. The sequence goes on along the minus strand of JAKOOJ010000003.1, from coordinate 100,517,940 downwards.
TAGGATTTGGAATGAGACTCTTACAGATATGAAATGTGTGACTGTTCCCCATGCTTTTGCTATCTTTATTGAATTTATTTTAAACTTATTCTCCCTGGTCTGAACAATTTTAAAATAAGTTATAAAAAAAAATTGCAGAAAATATTTGTAGATCATATTGGCAGAGGTTTATCCTCCTAGAGTGCTGCTTGGCTCCCAGATGTTTTGTTACCAAACTTGGTAACATCTTTGGTGGGGTTTTGGGGTGAAGTGTCTTGTTTGTTTATATAGATCCTAGGTGGTGGGTTGATCTTGTGACTGGTTGGTTGGTCGGTTCATCTTGTGACTGGTGAACCTAAATAAACGAACATGACACTTCACCCGAAAATCCCATGGAAGATGTTATCTAGTTTGGTAACAAAATGTCCGGGAGTCAAGCAGCAAGCCTGGAGGACAAACCTTTGCTCAAAAGTAAATACTGTATTTCCTACCATAGGGTAGAAATGGTTGAAATGCATAATTTTGTTTTTAACTAATTGAGTTGCTTTTAAGTTAAAATGTGGGAAATGTTTTGAATAAACAAACAATTACTATATCAGTGCTGTTCAACAATATCATTTGAGATTGATTTCGGAAGATTTAACACCAAAATTCTCCAGTGAGGAGGGCATAATATAATATTGACACTAAAGAAATGCTAATCCATTGCTACATTGCCTAGTAATTTAGCTGAAACTATTTCTCATTCATTTATTATAATTATTGCTATAAATTATTTCTCCCTCTCCCCCGTGCCCACTTTTTCTGCTCTTTATAGGTATTCTAATGGAGAATATTTTAATGGGACAAGAAATATAGAAATGACTTTCATTTGGGATATCATACTTTCAGTTGCTGATTCTTTTAATTGCTCCAGAGAACAAAGATAAATTTGAATCCTTAATCTATCCAGCCTACCATAGTGAATTGCAGCAAAATGACACACCAGTTCCAGGGCAAGGATTTATGTTTCATTTTAACATCTGTGAAAACTCATATGCTGCAGTCAAGCCTTGTCATCAATCAATTCCTGCTTAAAGTTGTTACAAATCATAAAAGCCTACATGGCCTGGCATCTCCTGATTTTAGAGATGACTTCCCTCTGTGTAAATCCATTATCTCCCAACATCAGATCAGGTCGGCTTTAATTACCATCTCTGCATGCCGTGGCTGCTTCTATCCCAGGAGCTCTCTAAGTTAACCTTCCTCTGGAATTGGAGAACTGCCCCTCTTGGGATATTCGGTACATCTAACAGTTGCATCAATAAAAGTATAGGATATTTATTCCTTTTACTATCACAATACTAATCTAACTGGGATAATCCAGGAAGGATTTGGTGCTTATGCATACTGTATAGCAAAAAATAAAGTAATGTCCATGAAACCTGTGAAAGTGTTCTTCGGGAGCAAACTAGCTTTGCTTGCCATCCTGTAATCCTGTTTCTACTTAAAGTTTCTGGTTAAATTGGCAATTCCTACCACGCTGTTCCAAACAAGAAATGACAGTTACTGACCTGATAAATGTGAGAAGCTGAGCATTTTGTGCAAGAGCGGGAGGAAGGTTAATGGGTAGTGACCATACCATGAGCGAAAAGTGTAAATACGATGGAAAAAGTATTATGGCTGGGCAACAAAAGGACTTCTTTTGTGGAGACTACTGTACATTCTCACACACACACACACACATTAACATTTATTATTTCTAAAAAACCACAACTATTGGCTTTATAAAAAGTAAAATATCCACTGAGTCGAGCAAAACTCAACAGTGACTTTATGTTAGCTTTTCTTTTTTCTTTTTTCTTTTCTTTTCTTTTCGCAATAATATAGATGTGTTTTACAATAACTAACATCAAGGATGATGATGATGACGATTTTAGCCAGATTGATGGAAGGAGTGTGTGTAATAAAAGATTGTAAAGCTACTGACTTGAGGTTAGTGTGTGTGTGTGTGTGTGTCTTGACTCTGACAATTGCCTGGACAAGTCTTTGCAGTTTTCTTAGAAAAGATTTTACCTTCTTCCTAAGGCTAAGAGAGTGTGATCGGCTGAAGGCCACCTAGCTGGCTTTGTGTTCAAGGCAGGGGTGGTAGTGGTTAAAGCAGCATTCTAGAAACTGGGAGACTGTGAGTTCTAGCCCTGCCTTAAGCGCAAAGCCAACTGGGTGAAGAAATTGGAAAACCATTTCCAAACACTTTGCCAAGAAAACTATAGGCAGGCAGTTGTTAAAAGAACTAGGATTGTGCTACCTTTATTTAGAACTCCTTTCTGCCTATTCTAATCAGCTTTCAGAACCAAACCCTGATATGTGACTGCATAAAGCAGCCTTCTGCAGCTGATGCCTCCAAATGGATTGGATTTAACATCCTTCTCAGATAGCACAGCCCTTGTTCATGCTGATTGAGGACATCAGGAGCTGAAATTCAGTAAAATTGGATGGCACCAGTCTGAGGTATATTAACATAGAACACAGACAATTTAATGCAGAAATCTAACCTTTTTTTTTTTTAAAAATTGCTAATTTCCTTGCGGTCTCAGTGTGACACCTAAGCAAATTAAAAATAAATCATGAATGTGTTATTTAAGAAATAAAGTGTTATTATTTCAGGAACATAAGCTAGGGGTGCGACAAAAAGCCAAATGGATGTTTGTCAACAATAAAAATATATAATGTATATTTCTGGGGCTGAGCTTATCACCAGGGAAAAGCAATATTAAATGGAACATTAACTTTTTGTCATTGCTATCTCTAAGAACAGATATATTAATATTTGATAAATGAATTGCACTTATGATCCAGATTCTTTGTTTAACTAAATGTCAAGGAAAGAATTCTAACAGATAGTTAATTATATTATCTCTTTGTTTTTTGGCTCATTCTGTTACATTTCTGATCTCTGCCTTATGTCTACAGTTTTCAAGAGCAGGCTTGAATCTGGCTGCACATTATATTCTGGGTTCCCAGTTATACCAAATATTTCATCTATACTGCAGTAGAGAACTGGGAAGATGGAATCAAGATAGTTTAAAGCTGTTTGCTAATCCTTCTCCATCTTTAAAGCTGGAATTGTTCTCTGTGCATGGAACACCTTTCATTGGTATGACAGTTACAACCTTATGTGAGCCTTTCTCTGACTCTACTATGCAAACAATCCAGTTCATGCAGCAATAAATATTTCCTTTCAGAGCTGAAGAGAAAGTGATAAACCAGAATTGACAGCTACCACAATGGCACTAGATGCAAGTGGTTGAGCTTTGCGTTTATCTTGTGATTAATGGATCAAAGAAGAAGAAAGGAGTGGCCTATCCAGCTTTAAGGAAACACATCCTCTGGCAATGTGGCGCCTAATCCAATACAATTTTTAAAAGCATACATGTAGAAATAAAAATAACTTTAATGCTTTTCCCTTTACACATTTCTTCTGACAGTTCTTTTAATGCCTGGCATATAACCCCTTTCCACAGCTCAGCTCACAGAGTGGTTTATGTAATTTATGAGCATTATACTCTATTCCCAAATGAAAAAAAACAACTTGGAAATAGGACAGGCTGTACTCATTTTTCATTCGTGATAACTTCAAATCTGAGTTTTAGTCTACATTATTCAATAGATGATTTATTATGGCTCATTCCCACAAACTGATCTGACTAATTCTTTTCAATTCCAGTATGAATCATTGGTTTTTGATTGAAAATTGGACCTATAAATCTGAATCATACCTGCATTCAGGCACAAAATGTATAGCTTATATTCTGTTTGAATAGTCCTTGAAGAAGCCAAGCTACAATAATTAGCCAATGTGTATTGATTGGTTCAAGCCTTAATAGCCACATAGTGTTATCTATACTAATGATAAAGACCAAGATAATGAGGACTTCATTCACTGTTGAATCTCAACATGAAAATGTTTATATAGGAATTATTAAAAGTCTTAAAGAATTAAAAAAAAATCTCATGCATTGTGGTAGCATGCATTTCTGAATGGGAAAAATTGTAGGGGGCATGTTCAGAATGGTGGGATATGTATTTGTTACTGAAAAATGTTCACAAAACTTGTAGTGTAAACCACATGGTAATATGATACATGATGATCATCACCAACTTTATAAGGCACTAGGTCCCAGGATAAAGGGATCAGGATCATCATCATCATCATCATCATCATCATCATCATCATCATCATGCTTTGGTATCAAAATTAAAGCAATCCCATGGTGCCAACAATCTAATCAACATACTATAAGAATAAATAAAATTTAAGATGGTAGCACAAATATAAAACACAATGACAACATTGTTAAGATTACAAATATATTTAGAATAGTAAAATGAACTCTGAATGTAGTATATAATATCTAATATAAATCTAATATATTACTGGATAAAATTATACATAATGCTAAAAATGACTAAACAATCAATGTGAATGGTTATATGCAGTATATAAAATCACCAAAATCTCCAAGTTTTTCAAAACTGAATACTAAGGCTACAGTTGTAAAATTAGGATATAAAAAATTAGAATATGCAAAGAGATATTGTGTGATAGAAAGGGGTGGTGGCAGAATGAAGTGATTTTCCTTCAGGAAATATCTTGATTGCTACCATCGTTTCTTTTCTTTTGTTTAAATAGAAGCTTCATCCTTATGATTGAAATCTTGATAATCCCAGAACAAAGCTTCTTCAGAGGCCCATATAAAGCCCACCTTCCCCATCCTATTTTTGCAAAACTGCATCAAATTGATTTGGGTTTATATAGAGACTTGAGTGCTGCTACAACCGAAAAATTGTGATATTTTCAGAAAAACAGTAATGGAAAGCTTGCAGTTCCAGAATATTTCCATTAATATGTTTACTGAATATGGAAAATCAGTAGAATTGTAATTTGAGTAAAGATTGCCTACTTTAATTCACAGTATTTTTCTGGTACATCATTTTTACAGCTTTCTTGCACAAAAATAAAATACAATTGTCTACTTGTATGTAGAATGTCTGGCTAATAAGACAAAGTGTTGAAATTAGATTATGGACCAATGTGTTGATTAGAGTAATCTATGATAATTCAAATTCAAAACCCAAATAATTGAGTTTTTCATCCAGAAACATGAAGTCAAGATTTAAACATCATATCAGCTGCCCAGAACAGCAATCAAGACAAACAACAGTGTGATTCATAGAACTGCTCATTAATTTCACAGGTAGCTGGAGAAGCGCCAAGGGCAAAGTAATGATTATCCTATCCCACTACTAGCCTAATGTGAGTGCTATAACTCACAATGGTCTTATTCATGGGGCTTCAATATTTTTATTTAGATGGACAGAAATACTTAACCTGAAAACTGTAATCCAAGTAGAAAAGGGTTCATTCAATCAACTTCTCCGAAACTCAAGGTTATAGCTAACTTACTCTCTATTTGTACCTTTTTTTTCCTTTTACTATCTGCACAATCTATAGGTTTTCCTCTTTGAGAAGTTTAAGGCACAATAGATTATATTCTTTCCAGGAAGGGTTTGTGAAATGTTATATTAATAAAAAGAGAGCTGTGCAATGTTTTAGGTGTTAACTCCAAAATGTACTTCAGGACCCACTTGTTAAAGCACTGGAGTCTTTTCTCAGAACGTGATCCTAGAAAACTGATGTAGCTGTTTTAAAAAGATACAGATGTGTGTTACATTTGCATACCCCCAATGTTACAGTGTCATAATAGTGGTGGGCTTATTTTCCTAGCTGTTTATGAAGGAAGGTGCCCCTTAGTTTATTGATTGTGAATAATGATCTAATTTGCAAACTGCACATTAAATGAAAGACAATAATAAAAGTTTGCCACAAGTGAAGTATTTCTTCCTATGGGTTAGACAACAATATACACTGGAGAGAGCTGTACAGCTCTTACGGATTCCCATCCCAGAGGAAAAGGAATAGGAAAGCAAACCTGAAACAAACTTGGCTCTGCTGTTTGGGGAAAAAAAAAAAAAACTCTCCCCAGACATTTATTCAGTCAATTTTCTAGCTGAGGGAAAGAAACTGTCTAGAGAGGAAGTCTGAGATTTTCTTTAGGAAAGTTTATATAAAGTTTATTAGAGCCATGGGATTTAGGTGGAACAGTGGGGTGTTTGTTTTTTTTATCTTCTTCCTCCCTGCCATCCCTGATGGTGAACTAAAAATCCTGTGAATAGAGAAGAGTAAAATTTAAGCAAGTCTACATTTCACATCTGAGTATTTTATAGCATATTTCATATATTTGCACATGAATGCACATACACTTTTAAAGAAAAAATACTACACATTAGATACATATACATGCACACATATATGCTCTGGATATCCATCCAGAGATCCCATATGGTGTAGTGGTTAAACTATTTGGCTGTCCGTAGGGGAAATCAAACTCTACTTTGCCCCCAGCCAGACACTCACTGGGTGACCTTGGACCAGCCATATTTTTTCAGCCCAACCTATCTCATAGGTTTGCTATTATAGAGAAAAATGAGAGCACCTATCACCCTTATGTAATACCAGATCTTGGGTATGTAAAATGATGCATTAGTTCTGATTCTCTCTAATCTTAATATCTTTGGACATTAGTCCATTAGACTAATTAGGCATTAGTGTGCCTAATATGGTACTGTAGCTGTGTATGGCTGGCTGCTGACTGACAATTAAGTTCTGCCCCGTATCTGCCAGGAAAAAACAGGAATGAATTGAACAATGTTCTTTAACCTACTGTTCTGTATCAGAACTCCCATCAACTTCAGGCCAATGATCAGAGAGATTATGGGAGTAACAACAACAGCAATAACATGGAGCTGGTTGAGATCGGAGGTGCTGAAGAAAGAAACTGAAGGCTTCATTTTGGCTGCTCAAGAACAAGCCTTGAAGATTAATTCCATGAAAACAAAAATTCAACATGTCAGTAACAACAGCAAATGTCACTTATCCAATGAGAAAGATGAAACAGTGGCTATCCTTATCAGTGGCTGCAGGAAAATTCCACAGACTGATTATCTACAATATCATGGCTGAGTTGCCAAAATTATACATTGGAAGCTTTGTCAGAAGCTTGGATTTGAATGCAGCAAAAATTACTGGGAACACCAAAATGACAACGTTCTTGAAAATAAGTAAGTCAAGATCCTGTGGAACTTTTGGATCCAAACAGGCAGCAGACATCTGGCCCACAATATGCCTTATATCATTATTGTGGAAAAGAAAAAAAGTCTGGTTCATTAATATTGCAATACCAGGTGATGCACAATTGAAGAGAAATAATTCGAAAAAATAGCAAAATACAATGATTTGCAAATTGAAATTGAGCAACTATGGAGGAAGAAATCAATGGTTGTAACAATAGTAAAAGGAGCCCTTGGAGCAATACCCAAAGGGCTGCCTAGATGCATGGAAATTTTGAACTTATTAGATCTGAATATCCTAACTGCAAAAAAATTACTCTACATGGAACTGCATATATGGTCAGATTCTACCTTAACAGCACTTAGGTCCTTGGTTAGGACTTGAACTGTTAAGTTTTTACCAGTCTCAGACTGTGAATTGAATTGAAGATTAACAACAACAACAACAACAACAACAACAACAACAATATGTAACAACATAGAACATCCACATCTGCCTGTCCTAGGTCCTTGGAAAGGACTCAATACGTAGACAAAAATGCTAAACTCAGTATGAACATCTGGGTGGCTGTGCAACAAACTGTAATAATTGCTCTGGTACTTTAGAATCAAACAGAGAAGCATCCGCAACATAACACCCAGACTTAACAATTGTCCTTAAGAAAGATAAAAACAGATTGTGGACTCCTGGAGACAGGAGAGGAGAGGAGAAGACAAGACAAGATAAAGACCTGCAAGTAGAAGTAGAATAATTGTGGCAAAAGAAAGCAAAGGTAATACCAATAGTAATGGGCACCTTGGGTGCAATCCCAAAGTATCTGGAGCACCACTTGAACACCATGAACTCTGACAAAATCCCCATTAGTCATTTACAAAAGATAGCTTTATTTGGAACAGCTCACATCTTGCAATGATACCTTTATCACCATTAAACAGCAACATCTGCCAATCCCAGGACTAGACAGGTGGAGACAAATGCCAACTCCAGCCTAAACATATGGTTGACTATGCAACGAACCATAACAATCATAACTGGAGAAATACAATAGAAAATTTGTATACCAAAGGTAATGCAGTTCTTTCTCAAGAAAAAATGCCAGGGCTGCGCCAGACCTCTAAGATGGGGGTACCATAAGCACTGTAAGTTCTTCTTCATTATTTTTTCTTTATATTTTAAGATTGCCATGCAGACCTCGGTCTAAGTTGACAAATAAATTAACAATATTTTTTAAAAGAAATTAGCCAAACCAATTTCATCCTCATGGAAGCTGAGTGGAATCACTACTTCTCCCTGTTTTCCCTTGTTCTCCCATCCTGGTCTAAAGCATTAGCTGCAGATTGCAGAGGTCATTGCTGGAAACAGAAAGACCCCAAACTGGTTAAGTGCTGAAAATGCTCCTCTTCCCAGCAGAATTAAGGCTTTGCTCTTCACTTCTGACAGTAGCAAGTGCACTGTAGAGATTAGTTCATTGCTTTTTTACAGCCTGGCAATGCCCTTGGCTAAACTCCTTTATGTCACATTCATTTTCCATTCTCCTTCACCTCACTGGGTTAAGGCTAACTCCCTTTTCACTTCCGTTTACATTTTCTTTGCCAGTTTTGGATACAACTGTTACATGCAAGGTTGTCTCCCAATCATCTTCTGCTTCATGGAGTTATGTGTTGTAACAAGATGTGTCATTTTTATCATGTGTTAACATGGCTGAAAATGTAGCATGTACTGTATATTATGTTCAGCCAAGCAAAGCACAACATGGCTTGGAACAAACCTTGCTCTCCATTGGAGCATGGAGCATTATCATTCACTATTTGATGTTGGGCTCATTTTTCTGAGCAGCTCTGATCCTGAGTGGGTCCAGATCCTAGTGGGTAGAACCTGCTTAGGTTCTACAACTGCAAAGCTAGAATATTAAAGAAGAGGCAGGGTGTAGCAGGATTGTCGCTCCTGAAAATGAGAGCTCTTGCAAAAGGTGTGGGATTCTTCTGATCCAACTTAATTTAATGGAGATTTTCTTTCATCAGCACTGGGTGAATTGGCATTTCTCTGCTCAGAACCAGCATACAGTTGAGATATTCCCCAGTTCCTGCTTGAAGAGCAGGTGGCAGCTGTGGCCAGGAGTGCCTTCGCAAAAGTCACACAACTGAATCAGGAAGCCCTGCTAGGTGTTGCTCACATCTTAATTATCTCATGGTTGGATTATTCCAATGTACTCTATAAAGATCTGTGCCTGAGAAGTATTCAGAATTTGCGAATTGCTCCAGAATACACTGGTGCAGTGATTTATGAGCACACCTTAGTATGCCCATGTAACACTACAGCTTTGTGAAGTGCACTGGCTCCCAACAGGTTTCCAGGTGCAATTCCAGCTGCTGTTTATTGCCTACAGGAACTAGATATCTGTAGGACTACCTTTGTCTAATGCAGGAGTCATCAAACTTGGCAGCTTTAAGACTTGTGGACTTCAACTCCCAGAATTCTGGGAGTTGAAGTCCACAAGTCTTAAAGCTGCCAAGTTTGAAGACCTCTGGTCTAATGCTATCTGCCGTCCTGCATGCCTAACAGACTGAAATGATGTAATTGTAGTTGGCCTTGACCGACCTGGTTTCTAGAAAGGTATTGAAAACTTGATGAATCTTGCATGCTGGGTCTAAGTTGATTGGAATTCCTGCCTAGAATGGTGTAAAATATTTTGTGGGTTTCCAAGATTAATTGCAGTTGTTATTATTGTAATTTTTTTTGTTTATTGCTGTATTTTTTTGTTTATTGCTCTGTATTTTGCTTTCTGTTTGACTTTCTTTCTTTTTAACTCTTTTTTTTTGTTTGCTTACTTTTTATTCATGCTTTTGAAATTTAATAATTTTTTTTAAAAAAACTGAATTATTCTGGAGGACCTCTGGTGAATGAAACGACACCCAGTTTGATTGCTTTGATTGCTGTTCGCTCTATTGTTTTTTAATTTAATATTTTTTCAGTCCCACTGTGGAAGCTTTATTTAAAATGCTTGTGATGTCCTTAAATGTTGTAAGATCTTGAATTGCAGCAAGTATAAAAGCAGAAGAGAAATAAGTAAAATGGAGAGACAGAGCGAGACAGAAACAGAGAGGGAGGGAAGGAGAGAGGGAGATGTTCCCTTGTCTCTTAAACAGGGAGAATCGGTTTCTCATGGGATCCATGAGAAACATACTCAAGGACAATATGTGAAGACCCTTCCCCTCATCTGTCACTTGCCATTTGCTTTTGTGGTCAGATAGGCTCAGGGGAGCAAAGGGATAATGAGATTCTCCGAAAACATGCGGAATGTAAAGCTGCTCTTCAGAACATGTGGCTGTGCTAAAAGTGGAACCCAGGAAAAACTCACTCGTTACAAAACACTTTGAATAAGGATACTGCTAACTTAGAGAAGGTGGGGAGGGAATCAATATTATAAAAATATCACAGAAATTGATTTTGGAAGGCTAAAAACATTCAGTTCAGTCTCAGTTGTAAGGCAGGACACTTTATGCCTAATACACCCTTGCATAGTATGTTTAACCCACTCCATCAACAAACCTTTGCTACTAGAAATTCTGAATTAATGCTAATTTATTGTTTCCTGGCAGGATTTATTTCCAGCCAGGAAGCCTTACTGGGATGAAAGCCAGATACAGAAAAAGTAGTTTCTAGAGGGAACGTTTAACAACTCTTTCCTTCTCATCAAGTGATACTTTAAAAGACCATGGTATCCTCAAAAATAAATAACTCACTGGCCACATACTCTCAATACTGTCAGGTCCAGTTTGCTTCCTTAGTGATAAGTCTGGCTTTTTTTGTCAGCCTGGCATTTTTGAGTCACTTAAGAGCAATGACTGAAATATAAATGGCAGTGAATCAGCATTTTTTAAAACTGCAGAAGAAAAAAAAGCACATTAAAAAACCAAACACTTCAAAAAAAAAAAGATATTCAATTAAAACTCGCCCATTTAGGATTACCAGATATCTGAATAGGCAGAAGAGGATATGGATAATTCAAAAGGAAGGCCAATTGGGTCATACTGTTTATCTTTCTTGGCCTCTGCAACAAAAATTACAGTGAAAAACTGCAAAAAAATGTACTTAGATTTACATATCCAGATTTACATATGAAATTACTTTTTCTGGTAAACAGTCTTTCATTTGCAATATTTTTCCAATATTTTAGCTTTTTTTATTTTCACTAACGTATGTTAGCAATAGCATAGAACTGATGAAAATGTGCTTTCCAAATTTCACCATACAAAGGTATGACAAAGCATGTGATCTATAGACTACAGTGATCATAGATTCAAAGATGCTGGATTGGAGCCAATTGCTGGAATCAGGAAATAAATAATGTGAAACTAGACTGTTGGGTATGTCAATGGAAGAGGGAAAGAAAGGAAGCAATTAAAAAAGTTGAATGAAAGTCTGAATTGTGTTGAGAAACAATACACCCCTCCCCCAAGATACCCCCCCATGAGACACAAAAAGCTAGAAAATTATGATTTGGTCTTCACAATTATATTTTCTAATCACTGAAGGTCTCAATAACTGCATAAATATTTTGAAAAAAGTCAATGACAGCATTCTTTTTCTAACAGAAAACACACCCACACCCACATACACACACAGAGGCTATATATGTGTGGGGGGATGGAGATGTATATAGACACACATACACACATATGTATACATCTTAAACTCCCTTCCCCCGCTCTCTGTGTTCACGAATCAAGAAACTATGATAATCCTCAAACAATGCAAGAACTTCACTAAACACACACACACCAGTGGTGGGTTGCTCCCGGTTTGGCCCAGTTTGGCCAAACCAGTAGCGGTGACGCTACTACATCACCGAACCGATTCTCTTTCTTCGGGAGCTGGGCCCTCCCGCCTGCCCCCGCGTTATTCCGACCTTCTATTTCTTCTTTTTTCGCCCAGCTGAGAGATGCGGCAGAGCGGATTGCTGCACCTCAACTGGGCAGATTCGCAACGCGCTTGCGCAAAGCGTGCGACCAAAGAGGCGATCGTGTGCGAAGCACACGCACAAAGAGAACCGGTAGTAAAGCCAGTTAGAACCCACCCCTGACACACACACACACACGTGTGTGTGTGTGTGTGTGTGCGTGTGGTTCAAGTTTAAGCATTGTTGCAAAGACCTGCCAGCTAAAGACATCAAGATCAGAGGTCTTGATCCAGGGGAGGGTTTCAAAACCCGTTGCTACCAGTTTGCTCATTGGCACGCACGCGCTTGCATGTGCAGAAGTGTCTGGGTGGATAGGCAGAGCCTCCCCCTGCCGCCACTACCAGTTCGCCCGATCTGGGGTGAACCAGTAGCAACTCACCACTGTATACATCCCTTCATGCTTTTCCAGTTATTCCATGACTAAATGTATATTAAAGCACACATGGTGCTCATTCATCCTTTATGCAATGATTTTATGTTGTTTTTTTAATTCCAAATCAACAGGGAAAGGATGAAGTCTTTAAGACCACTTTGGCCTAAGCATAATTTTGCCTAAATATGCAGTTGAGCCTTTTCTGCACAATTATGTTTTACTAAGAAAGAACATCTCACACATCTGCTAAAGCATCAACTTTAATTTTTACATCAGCAAGCTTCTTGATCTGAATTATTTTTGTTCATTTTATACCTCTCTCCAGAGCCCTCTTTTCAGGTAGCCATATCACAAGAATTAAAATCCATGTATCTGATGATAATGATCTAGCATTTAAAAAATCCACAAGAATTACAGGGCATAACAATACTAACCCCCATTAAAACCCACAAAAACAAGAAAGGATGGGTCAAACTCTTCATTCGTGAGGAAAGAGTCCTGTAGAAAGCCCACAGAAAGTGCTTAAAAAGAAATTAATGTTGCCTTTTTTTCACCACAATCCTTAGTTAGACCAGACTTCATATCTTTGCACTCAAGCAAACTAAGACCCGCACAAATACCGCAATTCTTTAAGTGAGAAAGAAATGTCCATGTATGTGGGCTCTGCTATTTTTAAAATGGAAGAAAAGGCAGTACCTCTTTTTTTCACACACAGAACAATCATACAAATTTATCTGATCAATGATTGGAACAATAAATGAGCTGAGCAGTAAAAATTGCATTACAATAATATAGCATAATGAAAACAATTTAAATCTGTATGTACAATTTTAGTGACTTAGCATGTAAATAACTGACTCTGAATATAATATTTATTCTTCATTATCACAGACCTCGTTTTGCAGTAATTTGTTTACATGCTTTAGTAGTTGTAGCACAAACTTTTAAGTATATTTGATGAAATGACACGGGACTCCTTCCACTGCAGTGAGAGGGCAGTGGAGTCCAGCTTACCGGCTCTGAGATCCATCCTGCTCCGATATCTTTAGACTATTTATCAAACTCCTGACCAGACTTTTTACCTCTCATCTATGTATGGCTTATGCCTCGGCAGACCTGCTTGCACTGCGAGATGCCCCCCTCTCGCGGCGATGGCCTTCCACGTTATCAAAGGCCTACCTTAAGGACGGGCTTTGGAGCCCTGAGAGGTGGCATGTTTCAAAGCGGGGATTAAGGGTTTTTTTAATTAGGGTTTTTAATATTTTTTTAAGGGGAACCGGGAGGACGACCAAAAGGGATGGGGGGGGTAATCCACCAAGGTCAAAGCTGAGCCCGGCACGGGGGTAACGGTTTGGAGGGTACAGGACGAGGGAATGGGGAGGGGGCGGAGGGCGGAGGGCTATCCCAATGAGGGAAATACCATCAGCGCGGTATTGGGAGGGGCAGATATGGCGGGAGTAGGGGGCCACATCATGTGTTGGGGACGGGCACTTGCTGTTTGAGAGCAATTGCGCGCCCCGGCCCCCAAGGCTCCTCTCGGATACTAGGTGGCTTAGATACTCAGGACCTGGGCCTGCGGCTGATGCTGTGCAACGCCAGGTCTGTGGTAAATAAGGCCTCCCTCATTCACGATCTTATTCAGGAGGGGGGAGCGGATCTGGCAGGTATCACGGAGACCTGGTTGGAACCGGAGGGAGGAGTCCCTCTGGTCGAGATGTGCCCACCAGGTTTCAGAGCATACCATCAACCGAGAGCCCAGGGGAGGGGCGGGGGGGGGGTGGCGGTTATTATTAAAGAAGGTTTTGGTCCGAGGAGACCACTGTGCCTCAGATTGCCGGATGTGAGTCCCTCTTCGTGAGATGGGTCATGGGGTTCAGATGGGCTTGCTGCTTGCATACCTGGCTCCCTGCTGCATGGCAGCGGCCCTGCCTGAGCTACTCGACATTATAGCCACGGTGGCAATTGATACACCCAGGCTTATGGTCATGGGTGATTTCAACTTGCCATCCATTGGTGAAAAGTCTGGGATGGCTCGGGAGTTCATGGCTTCCATGACAGCCATGGACCTGACCCAGTTAGTTCATGGCCCCACACACGGGGGCGGGGGACACACTCTGGACTTGATTTTTGTCTCTGGCCAGTGGTTGAGTGATCTTGTTATAGGGGATATAGACATGGAACCCTTGTCATGGTCAGATCACTCACTCCTTCATCTGGACCTTCGAACTGCTACACTCCGCCGCAGGGAGGCGGACCCAATTAGATGGGTCCGCCCCAGGTGCCTGATAGATCCTGATAGGTTCCAGACGAAGCTTGGGCCAATTCCTGATGATTTGGCACACGACTCGGCTGAGGACCTGGTAACTGCCTGGGATCGGGCGGCTGATGGGGCCTTGGATCGAGTCGTGCCTTTGTGGCCTCTGACCCAGTGTCGATCCCTCGCAGCTCCTTGGTTTACCGAGGAGCTGAGGGAGATGAAACGCCGGAAAAGACACCTAGAGAGCAGTTGGAGGGCCAGTCGCGCTGAATCTGACCGAACACTGGTAAGGTCGCATATTAAGACCTACCTAGTGGCGATAAAGACGGCAAAGTTTAATTACTTTTCTGCCTCTATTGCATCATCAGGGAATCGTCCGGCTGCCCTGTTCAGGGTAACCCGCTCCCTGCTCCATCCGGGAGCGCGGGAGGATCCCTTGGAAGGCAGGGCGGAGGATTTCAGACAATACCTGTATGACAAAATCGCTCAGATCCGGGGCGACTTGGACTCTGACTGGGTAGATCAGGGCAGGGTGACGAGGAATAGTCTTGAGAATGTTATCTGGGAGGAGTTTGATGCTGTGACTCCCAATGATGTGGACAGGATTTTGGGGAGACTTAGTGCGGCCACATGTTTACTGGACCCGTGTCCCTCCTGGTTGGTATTGGCCTCCCGGGAGGTTACACGAGGCTGGCTCCAGGGTGTTATCAACACTTCGTTGAGTGAGGGTCACATCCCCGCGGCCTTGAAAGAGGCGGTGGTGAGGCCTCTCCTCAAGAAGCCGTCCCTGGATCCGGCAATATTGGCCAACTACCGTCCTGTCTCCAACCTTCGCTTTATGGCGAAAGTTATTGAGAGTGTGGTCGCGCGACAGTTTCCACAATTCCTGGAGGAAACATCCTATCTGGATCCGTTCCAGTCGGGTTTCAGGCCTGGGCACAGCACGAAAATGGCATTGGTCGCGTTGGTTGATGATCTCTGGAGGGCTCGGGACAGGGGTTGCTCCTCTGTTCTGGTCCTGTTAGATCTCTCAGCGGCTTTTGATACCATCGACCATGGTATCATGCTGCACCGGTTGGAAGAGTTGGGGATGGGTTTAGGTTTAGGTTTAGGTTTATTTGATTTGTATACCACCCTACTCCCAAAGGACTCAGGGCGGTGAACAGCCAAACAATAAAATACATAAATACAAAAAATTTAAAAAACCAGTTAAAATCAAATTAAATCATTTTGGCCCAGACAAATTAAAACACCCCAATAATTTAAAAACAGATTAAAATTTACATATTAAAAGAGGGAGGAGATTAGGCCAAGCCTGCTTGATGGAATAAAAAAGTCTTCACAGCGCGACGGAAGGTGCGCAGATCCGCGATCCTCCGTATCTCTGGGGGGAGCTCATTCCAGATGGTAGGTGCCCCCACAGAGAAGGCTCTCCCCCTAGGGGTCACCAGCCGACATTGTTTGGCTGACGGCACCCGGAGGATTCCCTCTCTATGAGAGCGTACTGGCCGGTGGGAGGCTATTGGTGGTAGTAGGCGGTCCTGTAGATAACCAGGTCCTAAGCCATGGAGCGCTTTAAAGGTGGTAACCAAAACCTTGAAGCACACCCGGAAGACCACCGGGAGCCAATGCAGCTCGCGCAGGAGAGGTGTCACATGGGAGCGCCATGACGCTCCCATTACCACCCGCGCGGCCGCATTCTGTGCCAGTTGGATGGAGGGCACCGTGTTACGGTGGTTCTCCTCCTTTCTCTCTGACTGGTCACAGTTCGTGTTGGCAGGGGGGCAGAGGTCGACCTCGAGGCCTCTTATATGTGGAGTGCCTCAGGGGTCGGTCCTCTCGCCCCTCCTGTTCAACATTTATGTGAAGCCGCTGGACGAGATCATCCGTGGCTTTGGGGTGAGATACCATCAGTACGCTGATGACACTCAGCTGTACATCTCCACCCCAGGCCACCCCAACGATGCCCTTGAAGTGATGTCCCAGTGCCTGGAGGCTGTACGGATCTGGATGGGGAGGAACAGGCTCAAGCTCAACCCTTCCAAGACTGAGTGGCTGTAGTTCCCGGCATCCCGATATAGTCAGTTGACTCCATCACTGACTATTGGGGGCGTGTCTTTGGCCCCCACAGAGAGGGCTCGCAATCTGGGAGTCCTCCTGGATATGCAGCTGTCTTTGGAGGAACATCTGACGGCTGTAACCAGGGGGACCTTTTGTCAGGTTCGCCTGATTTGCCAGTTGCGACCCTTTCTTGATCGGGATTCCCTGTGCACAGTCACTCATGCCCTCATAACCTCTCGCCTTGACTACTGCAACACTCTCTACATGGGGCTCCCCTTGAAGAGCACCCGGAGGCTCCAACTGGTCCAGAACGCAGCAGCGTGGGTAATGACGGGAGCAGCATGGTGCTCCCATGTAACACCGCTCCTGCGTGAGCTGCACTGGCTCCTGGTGGTCTTCCGGGTGCGCTTCAAGGTGTTGGTTATCACCTTTAAAGAGCTCCATGGCATAGGGCCTAGCTATCTTCGAGACCGCCTGCTGCCACCGATGACCTCCTATCGACCCGTGCGCTCCCACAGAGAGGGCCTCCTCGGGGTGCCATCAGCCAAACAATGCAGGCTGGTGACCCCCAGGGGGCGGGCCTTCTCTGTGGGGGCACCTACCCTCTGGAATCAGTTACCCCCAGAGATAAGGAGAATCCATGACCTCAGTGCCTTCCGCCGTGCCCTTAAAACCTTCTTTTTCCAACAAGCCAGGCTGGCCTAATTTTTTTAAGTGTTTTTAATTGTTTTGTTTATTGTTTTTAATTAATGGGGCCAAATTTATATATATATATATTTAACTTTATTTTAATATTTGTATTTGATGTTTTTACTTGGCTGTTCACTGCCCTGAGTCCTCAGGGAGAAGGGCAGTATACAAATTATAAATAAATAAATAAATAAATAAATAAATAAATAAATAAATAAATAAATAAATAAATAAATAAATAAATATTATGTTAGGCTTATTGTCTGTCAAGGTAAACAAGATAAAAGTTGTCCTGCCATATGTTCCAACAAGGGAGAGTTTAAAGATTGAGGGCTGCTTTGATAATATGAGGAGTACATATTGGGTGGTTTCTATCAAATTTGAATCACAGGGAAAAATTCTTTTGAAGAAAGGAATTTTGGCTATCCACCACCAAGAGAGAACTGGTATAAAACATCATGCCTGCCTCTAAAACAGGCTGAACAGTGGATGTAAGTAAAATACCGATTTGGTTCTCATCTATGATATTCTAAATGTTCCTTGATATGATCTGAAGTTAAATTTTGTTATTATGTTGTTCAATATCATTTGGTCTTAATAATTTAAAAGGCATGTTCATGTTCTAACGGCAATGACTAGTCAAGAAAGAGGCCAAGAGATGCATATTTTTGAGTATTAGCAGATACCAGAAGCACTGAAATTGGTCTATCAACTGAACCTCTGCAAACCACCTTACAATGAGCTAACAAGGCTTTGGAAACGGTTATTTATCTCTCACTTAACTCCCAAATTACCCCATCCAAGACTGATTACTTGTTTTTTACTACAACAAATGAACATGATGACTTGTCTCCAGAATCAAAATTAATGCTGTTTACTTCCGGGTAAGCATAGTTAGGACTCAGCTAAAAGAAACTGTCATGAGAGCTAAACTTGTTTCGCTGTACTCTATCATGTGTACATATTCATAAATTATATTTTATGGAGAAATACTAATTCAATTGTCTGAATTAAATCTGAAACAAAAATGTTTCAGAATTAAGAACCATCGTTCTTTTTAGTGAAAAAAACTTAGTTTTATATATAAAAAGACAACACAGGCAATCTATACCCGAAATTAATAAATGAAAAAAAAGAAAAACACAGGGTGACAAAGCTATTTTCTCTACTATATTTGGATGGTAAGCAATTAAAGAAGCGAGCAAAACACTGATCTTTTAAAAACAAAATTAGCAAGCAAGTTAAAAAAGCTGCAACAGGGCTAAGATTATTTTGCTTTTTTTTTTGTATTGATGAAATTGTTAAGAGTAGGTATCAATGTTAGTAGAACAACTCACTCAATACAATCAGCTATGTAAATGTGGCAACTCTCCTTTACTGTATGTACAATTGACGTGGACCATGCAGAAAAAAGTTAAGTCTTTTGCCAGAGTCATCCAGCAATGATGTAACATAGCTAAGAATGTGAGGTATGGATAAAGAAATTGTAACTATAAAAATCAGCACCTGAATTTTCTTCCCCTCCACAGTCCCAAAGGTGCTTTTTCAGGAGGCCACTGGACTTTCTTGTTTTTTCTTTTGAAGACATTTCACTTTTCATCCAAGAAGCTTCTTCAGCTCTGACAGGATAGTGGGGAATAGAAGGATCCAGCCAGAGCTGAAGAAGATTCTTGGATGAGAAGTGAAACATCTTCAAAAGAAAAAACAAGAAAGTCCAGTTGGCTCCTTAAAAAAGCACCTTTGGGACAACCATGACCTGGATGACTGAGAATCTCTACAGATCTCTCCTCCACAGCTTATAATAGGAACAAAATGGGGGAGTGCCATAATTGTCCTGAATTTAATGGAAATAAAGGAAATAAAATAAGAATTTTTCAGCAGTGCTAATGATTGAATTCTTGCAGAAATTACATTATTTTGCTGCTGTCAATGGTATTTTTGGCTGATCCAAGAAACTGGCCAACTGGAATCCTGTGTGCTCTTCTATTGTGTCTCAGACTAAATCTTAAACCCAAATGTGTGTTTTAATAGTAATTATGAACCAAGGGAATCTCTGGCTCTGTTTGACATGATCTTTAATTAAAAGATTATCAATGCAGATTTGTTCCGTAAGTAACAGCATAGCATCTTCTGTTGATTTTTTTTTTAAAGTACAGTAAAAGGAAAATAGCCTTGCCCTAAGATTTATGATACTTTTAACATTGTGAGGTACTCTAGTTTGTTAGCCACAATGAAAGCAATTCTTCCAGTCTTCTAGGCTGGGGAAGGAACTATAGAAATTAGGGATATCTTGTTTTTCTATGGATATAGGCATATAAAATATACTCTTATCTTGCAGTTTCAGGTTCATATCCAGCCTACACCATTGACATTCAGCACTGATTATGCTGTGTGGAATGCGACAGTTCTTTAACATTAGCAAAATTTGCCCAGTAGCAATTTAAAGTTGTGTGAGGCATTACATGTCTGTAAAATGCATCTACATGCATTGCCCATGAAATGTCAAAATAGCATTATTTCCCTTTTGAGAAATACAAGGTAGAATTTGAGCTAATGGAAATGATACAACTTGGAACCAAGCCAGCTAATCATGGATTGGATTTTATGTCCCATTGAAATAACAGATGCTCCAGCAGCACGCAGAACCTACTGCACGGCCTTCCTGCTGCTTCAGTGCTAATTTAGAGCCCATCCATTGCCCAGTCACCTATACTAGCTCATTGTGCATTACAAAATAGTATTAACAAAAACAGGCACATTTGTAGAGCCACTTCTGATATGATCCTCTGACATAAAAGGAAATGATGACCTACAAATCAAAAAAGATTCAGTCTGACATGCATCTGAGCCCTACCTCCTCATTTTAATGCTCAGGTTACAATACATTCAGCTGTACTTGTAGAGAATCTATACATTCAGTATAGTGGTGAGTTTCAATTTTTTTTACTACCGGTTCTGTGAGTGTAGCTTGGTGGGAATGGCATGGCTTGGTGGGCATGGCTTGGGCATGGCAGGGGAAGGATACTGTAAAATCTCCATTCCTTCCCCACTCCAGGGGAAGGATACTGTAAAAATCTCCATTCCCTCCCCACTCTAGAAGAAGGTTACTGCAAAATCCCCATTTCCTCCCGATCAGCTGGGACTCGGGAGGCAGAGAATAGATGGGGACAGGGCCAGTCAGAGGTGGTATTTACTGGTTCTCCAAACTACTCAAAATTTCCGCTACTGGTTCTCCAGAACTGGTCAGAACCTGCTGAAATCCACCGCTGATTCAGCATTAGCTGGGCCCGTTTGGTTCAATGTCACCTTTGTTTCCAAACTAATTTTAAAGTTCCATAGTTGTAAGGATCTTATTCTTTTCCAAGCCAGACCCATTTAACCAAAACTATCTGGGTTAAGGCTTTCAGCTGGTATTCATTTGCCACCCCTCTCATTTTTTTCCTCCTAACCAGGGCTTCGGGAGCAAGGCTAAAAGGAAGGAAAATATCCAGTTAATATTTTTGCCTATAAATAAAAATGTAAGGACCGTTTAAATAAGCATTTGGCAGTCAGTCTGAAGAGGCCTAGGCCTTTTGAGATGGGTTATCAGTTTATAATCTCCAGGGCACCAACTATCACTAAAATGTCTTCTTATAATAGTATTTAGTTTATTAAAAATAAAGAACAGCAAAGAAAAATACCTGTGGGTATTAGGTTTAAAGGAAACGATTAAGAGCAAGTGTAAACAAAAGAACAACGACTAAGCTCATCCAATGATGGAGATTGACTCTCAGGGAATCAGGCAAAGGCTTTAAGCATATTTGAAATGAAATGAAATAATAGTTTCGCTCAAGCACTTACTACACCTAGACATTTGTGTGGCTTCAAATCCTTCTGGCATACTGGAGGATTATATCCCACAACCCTAACATGGATTTAAAATTGTTCCCTTCTCTCCTAATGAGCTGCTTCTTCAGAAGATTTTTTTTTTAAAAAAATCATCCAGCAAAGTTTTGGATGCCAGCTATTTAACCTCAAGGGAGTGATGAGTTGTGTTTGCTTTGGGATTTAACCAACTGTCCCTCCTGAGTTTCATTACTGGAGGATGAGTTCGACTGAAAGGCCATTATTTGTCTATTTTGATCTAATAGAGTTCAATGAACCCTCTAGCAAAGTTAATTATAGAATCATAATTGCAGAATAATAACACTCATTTTTGTTTCTTTTTGAAATACTTCTTTTTATAGTTTTTTCTTTCTTTATAACTTCCCGTGTTGTTTATTTATCCTTTCTTTCTTTTTTGTATTAAACTAATAACTGCAAAACAAAAGAGTAGCATTCATTTCAATTGTGGAATAGGCAATTACTTTTCTTTCTCAAATTTTGAGACAGAAAAGTATATGTTTTGATCATCATGTAAAACTAATGCCTAGGATAATCTACATTCACAAAGAGGATTAAAAAAAGTATTACAGATGAGTACAACATTATGTTTGCTACACTAACTTTTCCCCCCAATATAACAATGCGTCAGATTCCAGCAATACTAAAATAGTTTTTCATGTGAATTGTTTCACTTATAGATTAAATGAAAACAGTCATACTACCTTCCTGCCCATTTTGCCATTCATCCCACGTTGGATTCCCTATTGAAAATGTGACATCATCAATACACAAGTCATGGCCGCGTTTAAAGCTGACAGACAAGTCACTGCCACATTTCAAGGCCAAAATTTACATCTCTTTCAATCTGAAGATGTCAATGTGGTGATTTTTAATTTCCCCTTGCCATTGTATTCTGGCCCTCACCACTAAAGAAAACCTCCACAGGTTAGTCCTACTAAGCTCCATTTCAACGGTAGCAAAATGAAAATCCACACAAATGACTTCCATTATGCCTTTATTTTCCTACTGGCATAATGGCAACTTGCCCCTTAAAATCAGCTTATACAATCCTGATCCTTTATTGTATTTTTTCCCCTAGAGTCTAGACCATTGGAAATATACTGTAATGTTTAAGAACTAGCACAAGGAGACATTGAAGTGCATTAAAACATGCCCGACGTTTCTTACCTCTACCAGATGAGGTGTTGGGTTGAATCCACACATGTTGCAGACCTGCTGCTTACAGGATGTGCAGGTATTATAATTGGAGGGCTCTCCAGAGCCCACGTTTATCTCCGCTTTGCAGAGGGGGCACAAAACCCTTACTTTCGGCACTTCCTTTGGCTTGGTTACTTGTTCTGCTTTCGCTTGCTTTGCAGCTGGGACAGTTCCAGGCTTACTCTGCATTCCAGGTCCAGTGCTTGGGGCCTTAGGGCCAGCTTCTTTGCTGGCATCACTGAAGACAATTTTTGGAGGCACTTTGCCAGGAGACTGTTGACTTTGTGGAGTGGCCTCTGGCTGGACAGACATGAGTGTGCTTGCCTGGGTCAAGAGGGAAGCTCCAAATCCAAAAAGCTTCCCAGTGAGGCCCTCTTGGGTTTGTTCTTGAGCCCCCGCAGCACTGGGAGGAGGGACTGGAGTCTTAGCTGGGGAGTCTCCTACAATCTTTCTCTGATCAATGGATGAAGGCTTTGCTTGTTGATGCTGAGGGGAAGACTTCATCACTTCCTGAGGAGCAGCAGGTTTTGGCTGGACTTGGCTGGGTGGTTCTCTCTGGGGTGAGACTGGGGGATGTTTGGGGGATGGGGGTTGCATGGTTGCAGCACTTGGCCTGGGCCCTGGCTGCATAGTTCCGGGTTGTTTCTCTGGTCCTGTTGCCACTTGGGGCTGTGGTTGTGGCTGTGGCTGTTTGGCAGGGGAATGGGAAGGAGAAAGGGATGGAGAATGTAATTGTTGCTGACTTTTGGAGCGGGGTGCTGTGGTCATGTCCATTCCCAAAGCTCTCTGCATCTGGCAATTTAAACATAGCCATTCTTTAACCTAGAAGACAATAATAAAACAGAATAACTCATCAGCAGCAAAAGCAAGATTTTCATTAAACTGCAGAAAGAACTTCTTTTGTTGGGGGTGTTACTTGGAACCCTAACAGCAGATTCTGATGTGCCCAATATACCTACACACATATGGTACATTGTCTTTTACTCATTAAACTAAATAAAGCATATCTGTACCTCTTCATGGGTCTTATAGGTATTTTGTTGCAAGTAATTTGTCCTTTTTGGGAGCTGTTATCTGAAGGCTTCTATTGTTTCCTCTAATGCATCCAGCGTGTGTATTTCTACGAGCTGGTTCTTATTTCTGATGGTTTCCATCTGACCATCTCAGGAATATAGCCTGTCACTCTAACCCTTTTCCAAGGTGCTGTGACATCAGCCATAACGTAGCTTCAATGAAGGCTTCACTTCAGCAGATAGTTATAAGGGCAGCAACTACAAGAATGAATTGGGTCTATCTATTATGGCCCATTGGGCTTGCTCATCTTACCTGGAAAGATACTTTATCAAAGGCAGAACTATACCAGCAGCAATGTACAAAAATCATATTTGGGCCCAGTACTACCACTTTCTGCCGTGTCCTAAAACTATGAAAGATTGTAGGCCCAGCAATCTTTCTGAGGCAAACAGGTATGGTATTTTTTCAGTTGGCCGTGCACTCAGTATAGAAAGCAAGGCACATCTTCACTCAATAAACCCCCTAGATACAAAAAGAAAACTGTGGCATGTTTTGGCTAAGCAGTAATAAATGAATTATCTTCCCCCATGAGGGATATACCAATGACTTAGCAATATCTGAATCAAGTTAATTAAAGAGGCTGCTTAGGAGCCACAAATCTGTTGATTCTTGGAATCCCCAAGATAAAACGTGGCTATATGAGTGTTAATATGCAACATAGTTAAATAATCACAATTATTTATAAACTGGCGGATTTCTTTTCCCTGAGCAAGCACTTGTAGTCTTTAAAATCTGTATGATAATAAGATCTGCAAAATGGCAAAAGAATAACTGAGAACATTACAGTTAACAGAGATAGTTGGGAAAGTGGCAAATGTTTGGCTCCAGGTTTAAAACATACCAATTCTAAACCCATCCTTACCCTTGCATCCTTCTATTTTCTCTGATCTAATCCTGTTAGTTTCTCAGCCCATTCAGGCCTTCTTTCTATCACAACTGGAGTATGCTCAGCACATAGTTAAGCTCCACTTCACTTTTAGAAGCTAAAGAGGGCACACAAAATGACTCAGTTACACACATACGTCATATAGATCTATATATACAATCACACTCAAACTGCATTCAAATGTTGCCTTCACTATTAAGAAATATGCATGTTTGAAAGCAGATCTAATCCATACTATTAAATTATATCTGTTTGATACTTTGCAATCTTCAATAGGACAAAATGGTGCATCATAGAACAATATTGTTTGAATCAATGTACCTCAAATGGGCTAACTTACAGAATGCACCCAAAATATGAGATCCATGAGTCCTATGGTATTGAAATTTGCCATAGTTGTGGCCAGTTCAGAACCACCATGCCATCCAACTACATTTCCTAGAAACCTGAAGGTTGCATGGCACAAGGGAAAATGGGAGGGGCATATCCTCACCCTCTTTGACCCCTGTGCCCAATCAGTTGGTGACAAGGCTCAATAGGCGAGCAGCCATTGGCTACTTTGGAACCAAAGCTGAAATTCAAAATCTCTTAATAGCGTTGGCCCATGAAGGAAGAATGAGGGAACGATTCAAATGTCTGGTTGCAAAGTAGAGCTGGTTGGGAGGTGCTGAGTCTGCCATCTTCCTTCCTGGAGGAAGGGGGACCTTGAGAACATGGTGGAATTGGAGGAGAGGAGTTTTCTTCAGTGTTCATGGATTCCTTTTTTCACCCTTCACAGAACAAAATGATTAGTTTTACAGGTCAGCCGAGTGGGAGCAGGAGAAATTAGAGGAGGGAGCTTCAGTGGGGCTCTCATGAGGGTGCCTGCTTATATTATATGTGGAAAGAGAAAGTATGAGGGAGAATGTGATCAGCTAAGGCTGGCTGCGTGTCGCTGGAGAGGGGTGAGCCAGGACACACCAGAATATCCTTGATACAAGATACAACTTCCCTTGTGGTCCATTGGTCCCTTTGTTCCCCCTCACTTCAGCAAAGTAGCGGGCAGTTCCATGGATCAGCCAAACAGGACAAGGAAGAAGCTTAATGGGGAAGGAAGACCCTCTCCTGAGGGTCATGAAGGAAGGAGAAATGGTGCCAGCCTATATTATATGGGGAAAGAAGTTATCGATAAGGCCGATCAGAATCCACATAAATGCTTGTGAGATCATAACTTTAAAATGCAATACAAGAAAGTGACACACAACCTCTTCACCAGATTCTCCCACTACCCACTGTTTCATTTTATTTTTTTTAACAGTGATGGTCCCACGGGCAAGAAGTTCTCTGGAGACTCCACACACTCTTGACACTCTACCCCCTCCAGTTTTCTTCCCCCAGTTCTGATTTTCAAATTCACTTTCCTGTTTGTTCTCTTGCTGTTTGTGCTTTCTAGTGAGCCACTAGAGGCACAGTGGTTAGAGTGCAGTACTGCAGGCTACTTCTGCTGCCTGCCGGCTGCCTGCAATTTAGTAGTTCAAATTTCACCAGGCTCAAAGTTAACTCAGCCTTCCATGCTTTGGAGGTGGGTAAAATGCGGAACCAAATTGTTGGGGACAATATGTTGATTCTGTAAACCGCTTAGAAAGGGCTGTAAAGCACTGTGAAGTGATATATAAATCTAAGTGCTATTGGTATTGCTCCATTTGAGAAGAGGTGGCACTGGCATGGAGTATGCTATGGAACAAAGCTGTAGTTACGGCTGGCTTCTCATTTTTCTATAAGGTCTGCCTCTCAGAGACATGTGTGATTTTTGAGTTTGAAATAGACACTTCTGGACTCTGGACCTAGTGAGCTTAGCGGCATCTACTTTCTTGTATTGCATTTTAATGTTATGATATGTAGACACAAGCATGGCTTTCCATTCTGCTCGGCTTTATATATAGCTAGAGAATCCATGACCGGTTAGGTCATCCCACCCCCCCATATAATATACGTTTCTATGATTTGTCCATGGATGTTACAGGAAACAGGTGCAAGAAGCATTTTATTAAAAGTCTTAACCAGCCTGTTGTGATGCAAGTTATTTAGCCTATTTCTTTAGATACAGAAATCTTTTATTTTTGTTGTTGTTTTTAAAAAAAATTATTGGACGCTACAAAATCACATAAACAAAATGATTCAACAAAGAGGTCAGAGTCTAATTCCATAGTTACCCATCAAGTTAAGATACCAGGTGACAGAGTTCAGAAAGATCACTGCCTGAGAATTACAGCCAGTCAGAACAGGTTATATTTGTTCTATGGCTTTTGTATTAGGAAAAATATTATTCCTATGAACAGTTAGACACCTGTGAGCTAATTGGTCTTCATTTGGTGAATAAATTGTTTCTTTTATCCTATTAGAATAATTACAATAAATCAAGAAATAGAAATTAGACCAAAAGGCAGAGCAGGGCATACTTATTATTTCTATTCTGCCAAAGCCACCTTTGCCTTGATAGAGGCAAAATCAAACATTCCCTATGATTTACATTATACAGTCACACATATGTGCATTGTAAGCATCTGCTATGCAGTTGGCACCCCCAATATACACCAGTCTCTGAAACAGCATCTTATCTGCCAAGCTTCCCATCTTACTGAACTAGCCTAGCAGCTAGTCATTGTTTTACCTAGCGAGAAAGCTGCAAACGCTCTTCTAAGGCAGCAGCACCAAGGAAGATGGAACTAGATGTTCCAGCTGAAAGTAGTGTCAAGCACAAGATTGCAATCCATCTGTGCAACCCCCACCCCTCAATCTAGCTTTACCTAGTAAACATGCAGTTTGTCTGCATTACAAACAGATGAAGGAGGGGAGATTGGTGCAGAAAAAGGTAAAGGATAAACACCCACATCCTACCTGCTCTTTTTTTCAGACCAGGTTCTTCACAAACAAGTTTGTTTCATATAATTTTTTTTAAAACAAGGAGGACACTGAAAATTATGTTGCCCTTAAAGTAAAACTTCATACTTCAGAGGAGTCCTATTTTTTGCATTGGTACGTTCACATTTTGAGATTATGTTTCTTTAATGACCAGTCCACTCCACACCTATGAATGTTTGCTTGAAACAAAGGGCCATTGAAATCAGTAGGTTTGCTTCCAAAATAGGGTTACAAGATTGTTGGCAAAAGGAAGACATGCCTTCTTTTTTCTCCATAAGTTCTCCATTTGGCAGTCATAGTCTTGCAATCAAATAGTGTCAGCCATTTTAGTATCTCTTTTTTTAAGCAGTTTTTCCCCCAGTGCAGCACTTTCCTAATAAGTGCTACTTGCAAGTTAACAAGCTCTGCTCTATAACCTTAATCAGTTGATTAGGACCTTCTCTCTGCTGCCTGAAACTGACCAGACCTTAATCAGATACATACTGAAGGTTTTTGCCTCCTACTTTAGCACATTCCTGTGACTGAAAAACAGACTTTCTGATGAGCTACAGTATTTAATAACCTTATTGCAGAGTTCATGTAAAATTTAAATGAATTTTGAATTACAATCAAGGCAATTGATTTAAAGCAATTACAAATACTTTTGTTCTATTTAACATGAAAAGGATACTGCTCAATCAACAAGACTACTATTTTTATTCTATTGACAAATATCATTCTTACTAACTTTTAGTTTTTTGCATATAGATGAGTTCTTCACTGACATGGACTATCCTTTAAACTAAAATTAATCACAACATATTCCCAGTAATTTTGAAGATCTAGTTTCTTGCTGGAGCATGTTTATTCTCTAACAAATAAAATATCAAGGGAGGGAGGGAGAAGGAGACATCTATGTAGATAGTTCCCTTCCTTATAGAAACTGCTGCAAATCCAGGCCTTCCAATTAAGTTTATACCAACTCTTTGAGTTCATCAAGAAATAGTCCTGTGATTTGATGCCTCATACTTTTCTTGTTCAGCTGTCCCATGTTCATAGCTCTGGGAAAAGATTAAAAGGTCTGAGCATGTGCATTTGTGTATTGATATTTCTCTCTTTGCAAGTAGGAAATGTGAGAATATTGTTCCACAGTTCAGTCTTTGAAATCGGCACAAAGGCATTTTAGCTACGTTTGCTTTGGAAACTTCTTTTATTTTACTATCTTGATAAACAACACAATCACCTTGAAAGAATATAAGTCATCTTAGTCAAGACAACAGTGTTGAGGTGTTTTCAGTATTTTGGGAATGAGCCAAGGGATAGGCACCTGAATGAGCAAGAGCCTTTGGGACTCTGAAAATCATTCTCTGTCGCAAAATTCAAATAACAACTTGGGAGGAAAGAGGTTGGCCCGAAGGCAACAAGAATCACTGGTGCTCAAAATTGTTTTCATTCACTGGTCCCCTAGGCCCGGAGCAAAACAAGCCTATAAAGACATTGGATTTTTGTACATGATGGAAGGGGGGAGAACTTAGCTGAAGCATGTAACAGTAAAGTAATGTCATTCACCATAAATGAAAAGAACAAATCCTGTAAAAAATCTTATATAGAATAATGTAATTGACCATGCTACTACTTGCATGCAATACAAAATTGGGACCTCCTTTTATAATCAGTTTTGTTGTTTGTAAACATGCTTGCCAAAAGGTAATGCTGAAGATAGTTTGGAAGCTCCTCATAAGAAACTATGTTACATCTAAGGGTTTGAGTATTCTGTCTACATCACTATTCTGTGTTAAACTGAGGTCCTAGCTGACCTCAGTGTAATGAGAACTGTAGGCCTTGCTATTTACTTGTAAGGCCAGCTTTCTACGCATACTGTAAATGCTTCCATTTTCTCTCAGGAAACTTTGACCTACTTTTAACTTGCACTACTATAATTCATAAATGATGCATTTGCATTTCTTGTCATTACAGCCTTTCTAGATAATGTAGGTGAAGACACTCTTCTAAGCTGCTAAAGCCAGATGCAATTTTCAACTCACAGGCATCCACGTGGGATGGTACAAAGGGGCAAGTGAGGATAATATAAATATAGCAGAACGGGGAAGAACATTGCAAAACAATAAACTTCCTATCCCCAGTTCCTATCCAATTTTGCAACTTAACCAAAATACATGGGAAAATAGATAGTGAAACTTATTGGATTTCCCCCCATCAATCTTCCATTTTGGATGAAAAGATTTAATGCGGGGGAAGGAATGCTTTCCCAAATGTGCACAAGACCTTTGATAAAACTATAAAGCAATATCTAAAAAGAGAGTATTCATCAGTGTAACATAAACCCTCAGCAGAACATAAGAATGTGTTCCACCATTCCCAAACAGCAGTCAGTGGTCAGAGATTATGGGAGCTACTATATAACTTTTGAAGAGCTACAAGCTTCCCGTCTCTCACGTAGAACTTTTTAAACTTGTAAAATCTAAAAGTCCTATCAAGGAGTGAGACAGGGATGCCCTTTATCCCCTTTATTGTTCAAACTATCCTTAGAGATACTGTTAAATGAAATTAGAAGAGACAAGGAAATAAAAGGACTGAAAGTTAAAAAAGAGGAATATAAACTTCAAGCCTTTGCCGATGACTTGGTCTTCATCATAGAACAGCCAATATCGACAGGACCCAAATTGTTATCACGAATAGAAGAATATGGGAAGGTAGCAGGACTCAAAATTAACAGGCAAAAAACGAAGGCACTAACGAAAAACCTCACAAGACAACAAGAGAAAGAACTAGAAGACAGAATGGGTATACAAATGACAAAAAAAGTAAAATATTTAGGAATATGGCTAACAAACAAAGGATAATCGATTAGAGAAGACAACGACAACCAATTAACAAGACAGATAAAGAAAGATCTAGAAATTTGGAGCAAACTACAGTTATCATTTCTTGGGAAGACAGCCTCAATCAAAATGAATGTGCTACCAAGAATGTTATTTTTATTCCAAGTGATACCGATAAAATTGGGGAAGAATTTTTTTTAAGATTTTAACAAACTTATAGCGAATTACATTTGGCAGGGGAAGAAAGCAAGGATCAAAATAAAACATTTACAAGACACAAGGGTGAGAGAAGGATTAGCACTTCCAGACTGGGAAACATATTGCAAAGCAACTTCAGGGTACAGACATTGATTGGTGGCCCTATATACAAATAAAATCTAGATACAGGACAGATTTGGCACAATTTGGATTTCAAAAGGAAACATACGAATTAGATAAAATTCTTCATGGAACAGAGGATAAATTGATAAAAAAATCCTATAATTATTTATTAAGATACAAATTGGAAGAAGAGGTAGTTAAAGAAAATATGATAATTTGGGTGAAAAATTTTGGATACAATATTGAATTAGATAAATGGGAAAAATTATGAAATATAAATTACAAACTAACAATGTCTGTACCCTATAAAGAAAATATGTATAAAATGTTTTATAGATGGCATCTCCCACCTGCCAGATTGGCAAAGATGTTTCCTAATACCTCTCCACTATGTTGGAAATGTAAACATCAAAAAGGAACTTATTATTACATGTGGTGGTCCAGCCAGAAGGCAAAACAATTTTGGCAAGCAATTAAAACACAAATAGAAGAAATTATAAATCAACAAATAGAAATGAGGCCAGAAACTATTTTACTGGGAATAATTAATGGGTCATATGAAAAAGAAATAAAATACTTAATTATTCACATAATAACAGCAGCATGAATAGTTTTCGCCCAAAACTGGAAAAACAATTACATACCACCAGAAGACAAGGTGATTAGAAAAATTATGGAGTGTGCGGAAATGGATAAGTTCACAAAGGAGATACAAGAAAAAAATGAAACAGAATACTACTTAGTCTGGGAGAAATGGTATAAATGGTTGGAGGAGAAAGGGGGAAAAAAGGGGGGACAAAAGAAAACTAAACAATGGTTAAATTAGGTGGAGAAATATGGAAACAAATGCGAAGATATAAATTGTGGAAAGGAAACTAGGTACCTGTTTATATTAAATGTAAATAAAATATTTAGATTAAGAGAATAGATATATATGATATATATTTATATACTAGAAATATATGTATAAAAGATAGATTAAAATAAAGAGAAAATGTATAAATATAATTACTGATGCGAAAATATTGAAAAGAAGATGTAAATATATGTTTTCGTTTGTTTGTTTTTTGTTTGTTTTTTAAAACAACTGTTTAATATAAATTATTTTTTTAAAAAAATCTAAAAGTCCTATCCATCTGACAAGTGCAAAGAATGAGTATGTAGATTGAGAGTTCGTTTTCCTCGCTGCAGTGACATTTGCGTTCTCAGAGACCTATCCAAACTCACATCATTTATTAAAATGCTCTATATCAGGAGTGTCAAACTCACGGCCTGCGGACTGGATGTGTCATGAACTGGTCACACTCATCCCCATTTTAACAAAGGGGGGAAAAGTTGCGATACATCACATGATGACAACTTGTCGTCGCAAGTTTGACACCCCTGCTCTATATGGTTTTGCTGCTGGGTTATTACACTTGAGTTTTGGTTATGTTATTTATTTGTCCATTCTATTTGGAGACTGCCTGACTCCCAAGATATTCTGGGTGGCTTCCAACACATACAAAGAGAAAGAAAACCAAACAGTTAAAAAAGCACCTGTGTTTGGAAGAGTTAAACAATCAAACATTCTAAAAACCAGCAAAAAGTAACCAAAACCTGCCAATCATTTTATCCCAGCCTGGGTGTAGAACCATGTTTTTAATTATTTCCAAAATAGCTGGAGTATGGGAGCCACACAAAGCTCTAGAATTAGGATAAAAAAGAAATGCAAAAAAAAAAAAAAAAGAGGCAAATAAACTGCCATTCATCTAGTAAATAAGTGTGTAAATAAATTTGAGAGACTGTTAGCAAAATACATTTAGATACTACTTATATAATTTTATATTGCTTTTAAAAGGCAATTATATCTTATAAGTATTCTGGTAAAATTCCATTTCATAAAAAAGGGCATACAAGGCAGGGAAGAGACTTCTCTGTAAAGGTAGCATTAAAATATAGTTTTTCTTTGCCATTCTTAAGCTAAATTAGATGAGGCCACAGTGATCGTAAATCTGTTTAGATGTGACAGAATCATAAATGACGGGAACTGTACAAGTCCTCTTGGTATTATTTACTTGCTCAGTGAACAGCACTATATAACTCCTGAGAACTGTGAAAGTCAGTCCAGATAAACTGTCAAATTCCTTAAACCTGTTTCCTTCAGCATTACATTTCCCCAGCATGATAATGCAGAGAACAGGAAGGCAAGAAGGATTAATTAACCCTTAAAACCTTTCCCAAACCATTCTCTGAAAAATTGCTGAATGCAGCCCCCCCCCACTCCACCAACCGATTGTAATTCTGAGCGCATCAATCTACCTTTGGTAGTCAACTCTCTTGATAACCTCATGGTTGACCATCATGAAGCGAAATGTTTAAGTAGAGTTAATACCAAGAACTAAATCCAAGTTAGTTTAAAAAGGAAATTATTCTGAGGAAAGCAGAATCATAAGCCATACATAGCATCACAGCTTTCCCTTCTGGGATATTAGTGTTATGCAAAAGAGAGCCATAAATGGAAAGAAAAAAAAAATCCAGGCATGAAATAAGAAAAAGAGAGGAAATATGGCTACTAGTTCATCTCAACACTGTTCACTATAACACTTCCTGTCTTCCTATCCTTGCAAACAATCCTTGACTCTACCTCATTCATTATACTGCTCTTTATTTCTAAATTTCTGTTTTTGAGGATCTTACAGCAACTCATGATCGTGATATTCTTGCTTTTGCTTTCCTTCTCAGTCCATTAACTCTTTCTTGCTATCTTTGGCTTGTGATTCAGTTCTCATTTATATATTCAAGTCATATTTATTCAACACCCATGCCTTGGTCATATCTCTTCTGGTTTTACAACACAAACCTAAGTACCCATTCTCATTGCCTTTCATTTATTTCTATGTTTCTTCTAACATATTCAACTCTCTATTCCATGTAACAAATTAAGTGGAAGTATGTTCTTATTCATACCCATTTAACACCATCTAATTCTATTTTTCTTCTCAGGTACAACTATACAGCTCTGATACATTAATTTTCAGATACATGCTCACTGCTGCATTATACAATCAACCTAACATTAGCTGCAAATAATTCAGAAACTCAACCAAAACACTGTCCGTAAACAAACATCTGAATCGCCATCAGTACATCTCTACCTTCTCCACAGCATTTTTATGTTTTAATTCATAAATATATTAAACAACCTAGAGGAGATTATACATTCTTGTTTTATTCACTACTCTGGGTTGAATCAATTACTAAGCATTCCATTTATTCCCACTTTACTTCCAACATAAACCATTCTTATCACATTCAGTAAGTAACTTGCAACTCTTTATTTGTGCAAAACATTCCATAATTCAAATTCAATTTCTGGAAATGAACAAATGGGCAATAAACTTTCTTTCCCACATTCATACACTTGTCAATGAAAAAAAAAAGGCCTATATGGTCCTTTGCCTGCCTGAACAGTACTTCCCTAATTTTGTTCACTGTTATTTCTTTGTAACCCTTTGAAGAGAATTCTGCTGCCAAGCCATTCCCAGACACACTTAACATTCTAATCTCCTTCAAGTTTTTGCATTGATCCAGCTACCTTTGCATCAGTATAATGGAATAACAACAGCGTTCTTCTAATTGTCAGACAAAGATGTAGTCTTCATACACACATTAAGCACAGCTACATCGTAAGCAAACCACATTCACACTTTAATGTTGTAACACTACTCCAGTTGCATTATCTGTCACTGCAGCCTAAGCGTTTTCCAGTGCTTTCACAGAATTTATGACTTCCATTATTCCCCCCACCTCCCCGACACTAACTTCTATAGCATCTGTTTCTATGTTCCTGAATACTTCTATTTAAAGTCAAGAATTGGCTTAAAGTTACACTGGCTAACATCCTCCCATCAAACTGGTATTTTACAGAATATTTCTGTAAAAATATTCTTTTTCTCCCACAATGAATAGAACCTGTTCCTTGTTTCTATTCACTCTCTATTAACCAAATATCTGCTTTACTACGTTATACAATATTTTTGTCCTATTCTGATTTTTTGCAGCAATCATTCCTTTACATGCATTGTCTCATCCCAACCATCTTTAACTTATCCTTTCATCAATTACTCTTTTTCATGCATCCATTATTGCAATTCCACAGGCTTCTATGACATTTTGTAGGTTTATTCTTTCAACTCTCTTCAGTGGAACTGCCACATTTTTCTTTCCATTTATTCTATTGTAAAATTAATATTTCAATCCTTTTCTATGCAAAATTGATCCTCATTTTTGCTGTAATTCCTTTCACTTCTTCGCATGTTCATTTTTCCAAGATTCCCCCTTTGACACTATTAAAAATGGTCTATTCAACATTCGGATTCCTTTATATAATTATTTCAATCTTTCATTATGAAAAGATTGAATGATGCTTAGATTTATACTTCTTTCTTTCCTATATGTATGTATTAACAGATATGGCTAAATTATGTATTTAAAATGAACACATCTTTATCTAAGCAGGTTCCAGTAAACAATCACCATTCCAATTCATTCATGAATCTTCAAGTGGCCCAATATGTTTTTCCATATTTTCTGATCTCATATCCACCAGTCGCTTAATTAACAAAGCAGTATTTAACTTACAAATCATATTCATTCAGAATTTGCACAACTGAGCTGAAACCGTATCTCTATTTTTTTTCCATTGTGACTATTAACTGGAGCTTTTCACTAACTTAAAAGCATGAATTCTGAGACTTATACAGGTTGAGCTGTGGTGGTTCAGTGGTTAGAATGCAGTACTGCAACTACTTCTGCTGAGTGCCAGCTACCTGAAATTTGGCAGTTCAAATCTTACCAGGCTCAAAGTTGAGTCAGCCTTCCATCCTTCTGAGATCGGTAAAATGGGGACCCATATTGCTGGGGGCAATATGTTGACCCTGCAGCCTGCTTAGAGAGGGCTGTAAAGCACTGTGAAGCGGTATAGAAGTCTAAGTGCTAGTGCTATTGACAAGAATCTAGAGCATAACATTATGTTAGTAACTTTATTAATATCACTTATTATTATGCAAATTAGTTTCTATTATGCACTTTAGTATTTTCATTCTTAATTAAGTTTACATCTTCACTCAAGAAGATGAGAATATCTTTATTCATTTTTATTATGTCTTTTCTTTTTCATTTAGTTTCAGAAACACACATCAGATCTATCTCCTCTCCTCTCCTTCCCTCGTCACTATTTTTCTTCCTCCCTCCCTCCCTCCCTCCCTTCCTCCCACTCTCTTCATTCATCCCTCAGTGTTCCCTCTCCCTCCCTCCCTTCCTCACAATTTTCCATATGCCCATCATGTTTCATTCATGCTCATCATTTATCCATTCAGGTTTTTTTTTCTCCAAATATTTTTCAAAAATAGGCAGAGAGTTTAGAGCAGGTTACCAGCCTTAGTTATACCTGTGCCCTATGCACAATTCTAATAGTGTGGACTGGCCAGTTCTGGCATTTTGGGATGAGAGTGCTGTGCAGGTCAGGGATGGCATGCATTATTCCCACCATAAGTTGGGAAGGGTATGGAGGGGTGCCCAAGAGGTGCTGCAAGGTTTGGGGAAGGCATGCAGAGGACTGTGGGTTAGGGAGGGTCCATAGGGTTGGAGAAGAATTTCTGTGAGTCAGGAAAGACATACCAGAGGCCGCACAGATTAGGAAAACAACAAGAGTGGCAGGTTTTGGGGGGAGTACATGGGGGTGTGGCATGGAGTGGGAAGGGTGCCCAAGGTTCCTTTTTCCTTGTCTCTCCCCCCTCCCTCCCTTCCTTTTCCAGCAGGCAGGCAAGTAGCTGCTGCTGGGTAGGGGAGGGATTGCAAGACTGGCTGAGAAACTGAAAATGAAGATCAGGTGACCAAAGCAGTAGCCCAGCAGCGTAACAGCAGTACTGAAGTAGCCACAACTTTCCCAAATTTCATTTCCTTTAGAGTCATGGGTCCTGGATTTTGGATACATTCCGTAAATTAGTTCTTTTAAGGTACCTTAGTTCAAAAATTATTGGTCTACTGTTTCATCAAGTTAAAGAATTTTAATGTGGAAGCATCATGAAATATAAGGGGTCTTTTCATTATTCATTCATTTAAAAATATTAACTAACAGGGTCATTCTGTGATGCTGACTGTGGAAAATAGCTAATGTAAGAAATATAAATGATTAAACTATTCCACCTCTGACAATTCTGACAATATCCCTTAGTCCAAGTCATTTGATTGCCACATATAATTACATTTCAATCACAATGGATATTGATTTTACAAATTACCAGAACAACAGTGCCTCAGAAATAGAAAGGCCATCACTATATATTTCACCCATCTGTTCTACATCGGCAGGTTTAATAAACTGTTTCATTTTCCTTAGCAGTTGCTTTTTTTACATAGGGAATTTTTCACTAGTAGGGTTTGTATTTATTTCATGTAACTATAGTTTTATAATATCTATTCAATTTCAATATATTTTAAAATTGTATTTCAGTTTATTTTTCTCAAGATATTTGGCCTAAGCACTGAACTCAACAGATCTTAATGTATAGCAGGCATATATAATATTATACTCTACAAGGCCATCAACAGTTTATCAAGGCACTATGGAAGACAATTTATTATTTCAGGCACTAATGGTTCATTCATTTAGGCAATTATTAAAGAAACATTCATCTTAAATGTTTTCAGTGACTTCCAGAGATCAGTGTCAACTACAATAGAAGAGCATTAGCAAATTGGATAATAAATTAGATTAAAAATAATAAGAGTTTAAAAAGGCACTTGATCAACTGTTTTACACACACACACACACACACACACACACAAATGTATGTATGTATGTTTGTGTGTATATGTATATATCCAGCAAAGCTGTTTTTGTCCCAATACTTTAACTTATATTAGAACTAAATACATTCCGCTTCACAAATAGTCTTCTTACACATACATTTCTGCACATAATATAAATCTCAAAATGTTTTAAGCAGAAGAAAAGTTAGGCCTGGCTAGATTTTGTTTCAATCAAGGAAAAGCTATTAAGCTCTGTCCCAGCTGCTTGTCTAGACCTTCTGTGAAAATAGAAATTCTGCCATTTTTAAAACTCTCACAGAGTTCTCTATGTGCTGCCTGTGCCGTTTTCAAGGGTTAGAGTCCAACAACTCTGCAGTGGAAATATGCCATATTCTCATTAAGTGCCCTTTCTCTCCCAGGGCACACCCAGAAATGCAATCATTTGCAAAAAGGCCAGAGAAAGCAGAAACAAAGCCTTCTTCTGCATTTTTACATACTATTCTTATACTACTATATTTTCTTTAGGTAGACTTCTCTCAGGTGGTATCTTCGAAAAACCTTGATGTTTTCTCTAAAGTTAAATCATATAAAAATGACAGAAACGTCTGGTTTTTCAGGAAAACGTTTCAACTATTTGTTTGGAAATGATTATTAAATGGGGGGTGGCGGTGGGGGGGAGCTCTGCTGCTGATTCTGGAAACCATGACTGATGCAAGCAGGATCTGCAGAACTCTGATAAGAACCTTAGGGGTGTCTGAACAATCAAGACTTTACAGATAGATTTCCTGTTGTTGGTTTGTGTATGGGTGCGCTTTCAAACAGAACACCATTCATCGTTTCCATAACAAGTGAAAAATCTCATTATCAGAACAGGGTAACATTAATTTTTTCTGTCATAATGATCTGCATATCTTGCTATGTATTTACACAGATCTGGCTGACAAAGAATGCCAAATTATTTGTAGAGCTAAGAATGACTTCTCCAAATCTATGTGCTTGATGCATCATTCCTGCCCACCAAATAGTTTCCTTTGTAGTGCAGAATAGAAGTGCCCTTGTTCCCTTCTCTATTTTGATTCTGTTACGTACATAAAAGGATTAAAGTGGAATAACCTGCTACTGTACCTGAGACTGTCCGTGCTGATTATGCACAGGAATGTTTCCAGGGGTTGTGGAACGTTTTGCATTCTTAAAATATATAGGTATAAAAATGTCAATTTTTGTTATTAAGTCCACTGCTCTTTTAACTGTGGCTGGTTGTTTGTATCTCTCTTCCCCAGCTTTTGCCGAACTTTTTATCCCATTTTGCCAGCTAACACTTGTGGATCTTGAAAGTGCTTGCTGATGTCTAATAAACAAAAATACAGGTAGTCCTCAACTTACAACAGTTTGTTTAGTGACAGTTCAAAGTTACAAAAGCACTGAAAAAGTGATTTATGAATGTTTTTGACACTTACGACCATTGAAGCAGCTTCATGGTCACGTGAGCAAAATTTGGATGCTTGGCAACTGGTTCATATTTATGACGGTTGCAGTGTCCCGGAGTCATGTGGTCTCCTTTTGCGACTGTCTGGCAAGCAAAATCAATGGGGAAACTATATTCACTTAACAACTGTGTTACTAACTTAACAGGTGCAGTGATTCACTTGACAACTGTGGCAAGAAAGGTCATAAAATGGGGCAAACAAAATTCATTTAACTTACTTAGCAACAGAAATTTTGGACTAAATTGTGGTCATAGGTCAAAGGACTACTTGAATTGTTTTCAGGTTGTACTAAATGGTGGGCTCTGATCTGGCCATAGGGACTGACTGACTGGATTGTGTTGGGCGCAAACTAAATTGGAAATAGCCCACAGTCATTTTCCAACACATTGCAGTTTGATTTCTTTAACACTTTATACTTTTTAAAATTCTAATTGCTTAAAGTAGCCTTTCTGTGACCTCAGATGACACAACAATTATAAAACTACCACTGGGAATGAACATGTAAGATGAACTAACCATGCACCATTGCAGCAGAAAAATACTGGAGCTAAAACTTCATTCCTGGCAACTTTTCAAGATGAGGTTCTTAGAAATGAGACGTATTTTTTGGTTTATTTTTTGAAAGTACAAGTAGGATGATCTCATGCTTTCTCTTCTTTTAATTAGCCTCCCAATGCAATAATTGGACAACAGGGAAGGTTTCTTCACCCTACCTGCTTAGGCCCTAAAATACATGCCCCCTTCAATGCAGAAAAATCAGTATGGCATAGATTTTTTAAAAAAATCCTGCCCCTTTTATTACTTAGGGCAATGTATGTTAAAATAAAATAGAATACTTAAGATACTTCAAAATAAACAATACATACAAACTTCTAAAAATAGCAGCAGTTCTTTAAAAAAAAACTATACAGTATTAACACTGGTCCTGAATTAAAGTTAATCAGGGGAGAACATTTTAAAACTAGAGAGCTGCCATGAGGGAACACAGAGAAGGTTACCTGATCATTATTTTAAAGACCAAACTAGTAACATGTGCAAATAGATGTTCCAACTGGTGATTCCTATGTGTATGAGGCTAAGTTTACACTTCCAGCTTAAATTCCTTTCCTATGAATTATCCACCCAGAACTGACATTGTCAATGAGCAATATGCCATAATCCCTGAATAGTTGTCCCAATAGGTGCCAGATGTTGCTCACACTTTAATTGCCTCTAATGTGTCATTTTGCTGTCTGGTCACTGAGATTAGAAAGAGATCTTCTTAGACAGCTTTAGAGTCAATTTGAATTTTCATTAAACAGAATGATTACATATAATCTGCAATCTTGAGAGCTAGTTTAGTATAGTGGTTAAAGTGTTGGCCTAGAAACCAGTGGCTGGGAATTCTAGTCTCGCTTTAAGAGTGAAAAACTAGCTGTGGGGCAGTCACTTTCTCTCAGCCTAACTCCCTCACCTCACAGGAGTGTTGTTGTGGGCAAAATAGGGAAGAAGGAGGACTACTGATAAGTTTGCAAACTTGAGTTATATATGAAAAAAGGCAAAATAAAAATCTAAAAAAGTCTCTTTATAATTCTAATCTGTTTCCCACTCATCTTGGATTCCAAGTTATTTACAAAAAGATTCAGTAGTACTATCTACCCCAGTGATGGCTAACCTTTTTGCTGTTGTGTGCCAAAAATGGGGGGCAGTGCGGGGGGGCGCACACACATGTGCCCACACCCATAATTCAATGCCCCTCCAGCACCCCGCCCCCCATGCATGCATATGTGACCCCACCGCACTCCCCCTGCTTTTGGCATGCGACGGCAAAAAGGTTACCGGTGAGGCTTTCTTGGAGCCCGGGGAGGGCAAAAACAGCCTTCCCCACACACCCCTGGAGGCCCTCCGGAAGCCGGAAGTGGCCCATTTCCCAACTTCCGGTGGGACAGCAAGGCCCGAAAATCAGCTGGCTGATGCACACATGCGCACTGGAGCTGAGCTAGGGCAATGCTCACGTACCCACAGATATAGCTCCACGTGCCACCTGTGGCATGTGTGCCATAGGTTCACCATCACGGATCTACCCCATTGTTACAAGGGTTCTATTCTTTGCTTTTTAGTAATTAACTAATAAAGTTACTAATTTAGTAACTTTACTAATAAAGATTTCATGATCTTACTCGGAGTCTCTGAAATTAAAATAATATTTGCCCAACTAAAATATCCCTTTTAATGAACAAGTTTGTCCTTGTGGCTGTACAATCATTGATGAACAGTTCTGCCCTTGTGTCTGTACAGCCATTTACATATTTTTACACCTTATCCTAACTGTTTGTAGTTATATGTGCATGGATTTCATT
The DNA here is from genome assembly GCA_022577455.1 of Arizona elegans. NCBI lineage: Eukaryota > Metazoa > Chordata > Lepidosauria > Squamata > Colubridae > Arizona > Arizona elegans. Next base: position 100,476,742 of record JAKOOJ010000003.1, on the reverse strand, counting down.
TTATCTTTTTTGCTGCCTTTCCCTGGATGTTTAAATGATTTGTATGTTTCTTAGCTTTTATCCGATAAGTAGCTTTGTATTAGTAGTAAGGTAGCTAGATTCCCTGTGCCTGCAATAAATCCTCACAAAAGATTATTATGGATTTTCCTGTTATCTGAAAGTAAGTTATATACTCTGTGTCTGCACTTCATGCATTTATACACTGGGAATTATGTTGCTGCTCTGAAACCAAAATGAAGTTATTTATAAATTGGTTGGGAATGGTAAGAATTGCAGCCCATCATAGTCCAAGAAAAGCTTCTTAGAAAAGAAGAATATTTTCTTAGTCCATGATTTTAAGATTATTTGCATGAGCAATTGTGTCAATAGTTTTTTAAAAATCCAAAAAAGTGTCTATTCCATATAACATGATGCTTGTTGTAGCGCGGGAATAACGAGAGGCACAAGCAAACTAGTGACAACAGCTCTTTAATTCAGGGTGAGACTTCAGCAAAGAAACACAGGCAACAGCCTTCCTTATATACAGTTCTGAAATACCCGTTAACCAATCACAAGCATTGCTGCATTTGAATTTCCCACACAAAATAGATACATACATAACACCCTTCCATTCCCAGAAGGCACTTATCCTATCTATTTACGTATTTACATTCAAAATCATGCAGGTGAACAGGTCGTGACTTCACTCTGGTTGACCTGCGCAGTTCAGTTGTTGGTGAGGCGTCGAGCCGGTCAGAGGGACCTCCTGTCTCTCCTGGCTCCGCCAATGGAACTTCCTGGATTTCTCCAGAGGCATGGCCATTCCCGGCTGGGAGTGTTGACTTGCTGGGGCGGCGCTGGAACTCAGGCTTACCCGATAAGTAATCCGGTTTACTCGGGCTTGAGATAGCTGTTTCAGGGAAACTTTGGAAGTTAGGATTTACAATATTGGAGTTTTCACAAGCTTCACAATTCAAACATTTACGCAATTGATCTATGTGCCTTCTCCAAATTTTACCTTGCCCTACTTCCACTGTGTATGATTTCGGACTGGTGATTCCAACAATAATTCCCCCAATCCACAGTGGACCGCTAGCATAATTCCTTGCGAATACCGGGGTCCCTATTTGGAATTGCCTTAATCCTCCCTCTTCCCCCTTAAAATTATCTGTGGAATAGTTTGGGTGTAAGCGATCAAGAATGCACCTGAGTTTACGGTCCATTAAGAGCTCAGCTGGGCTGCGACCTGTGGCAGTGCACGGGGTTGTATGTTGTATTGCTAAGAATTGATCAATCCTAGCTTGCCAGTCCCCCGCATCGAGTCGGGACAGGGCTTCTTTGGTCGTTCGTACGAATCTCTCTGCAAGGCCATTCGAAGCCGGATGGAAAGGAGCAGATAATGCGTGTCATATTCCTAACCCGGCCAGGTAACTTTCAAATTGAGTTGCCGTGAATTGGGGCCCGTTATTAGAAACCAGAGTGTCTAGCAACCCATGGGTTGCGAATAGTTTCCTGAGGACCTTAATTACAGCCCCAGAAGTGGTTGATGGCATCAAAGCTATTTCCAGCCATTTGGAAAAAGCGTCTACAATTATAAGAAAATTCTGGCCGTGGAAGGGGCCTGCAAAATCAATATGAATCCTCCCCCATGGTCCCTTAGGCTTTTCCCACTCTCTAACGGGAGCTACAGGGGAATCCGGGTGGGACTCCTGGCAGGGCCTGCATTTCCCCATTTCTCAGTGACGTCTTGGTCGAGATGTGGCCACCACACATAACTCTGAGCCAGACTCTTCATTCTAACTATACCAGGGTGCCCTTTGTGTAGCAACCCTAACACCCAATGCCTCAAACAAGAGGGGATAACCACCCTGTTGGCACACAGTAAGCAGCCTCCCAACATAGGCAACTCATTCTTTTTGTTGAAGAACACTTGAAAATCCCCACTGTCCACCTTAGTTGGCCAACCCCGCATGACCCAGCCCATTACAGTATGTAAAACAGAGTCTTTGGCAGATGCCCTTGCCACCTCGCCAGACGAGAGGGGTCCTAGGGATACAACATCGATCAATAATACAGGGGCTTCCGGAGTCTCCAACAGGTCGGGCAAGGGGCATCGGCTGAGGGCGTCAGCATGGCCCAGAGTCCGGCCCGGTCGGTGGATTAGTCTATACGAGTAAGCGGCCAGGAAAATAGACCATCTGGTCATCTGGGGGGAGAGCGCGGCCGGGGTTGGTTTGTCGCCAGCCAAAAGTCCCAACAATGGCTGATAGTCCGTTATGAGTTCAAAAGTCCAGCCAAACAAATATTCGTGAAATTTTTTGACCCCCCGCTACAACAGCTAAGGCCTCCCTGTCCAGCTGGCTGTAATTTCGTTCTGCACTGGACAGAGTGCAAGAGTAATAGGCAATGGGTGCCTCTAACCCATTCAGTAGTCTATGGCTCAACACAGCGCCCACACCAAAAGGGGACGCATCGCAGAGAAGTACAAGTGGCAATTCCGAGTTATACTGTATAAGAAAGCTGTCCTCAGACAAAAGTTTTTTAACAGCCTTAAACGCGGCCGCTTCAGTCTTGCCCCAAACCCAGGGAACGTTTTTTCCTAGTAGTCTATGCAATGGTTCCGCAATGGTGGCTTTGTCTTTGAGGAACATAGAATAGAAGTTCAGAAGTCCCAAGAAGGCCTGCAGTTCGGCCTTCGACTTTGGCGTGGGTGCATTTTGGATGGCCCTTACTTTGCTTTCTGTGGGATGAATGCCTGTGCCGTCGACTCGGTAGCCCAAAAATTCTACAGAGGGTACTGCAATTTTACATTTGAGTTTAAGTCCCGCTTCCCTAAACCTAGTTAGCACTTATCTAACTCTGTCTCCCAGCTGCGCCTCATTCTGGCCACTAATGAGGACATCGTCAAAATAGGGAACAACCCCCGGGAGTCCTTGTAGAAGGTGCTCCATAGTGCTCTGGAAGAGCCCTGGGGCAATGCTAACCCCAAACTATAGTCTAGTGCATTTGAATGCACCTCTGTGCATTACTATAGTTTGTGATTCTGCCATAGCATCATCTACCGGCAGCTGCTGGTACACCTGCGCAAGGTCTAACTTAGCGAATATCTTGCCTGGGCCCAGGGAGTGAAGTAGATGGTGGACGATCGGAACTGGATAGGCACTCTGTTGCAATGCTTATTGATCGTGCATTTATAATCAGTGCAGATTCTGATTGATCCCTCTGACTTTACTGGCGTGACTATTGGGGTTTCCCACTTAGCGTGATCTACAGGAACTAGCACCCCTTGTTTGATTAGTTTGTCAAGTTCTGCATCTATTTTTGGTTTTAGGGCAAATATAAATCAAATTTTAAAAAAATGGTACTCGTCTTGCCTTTAACCTAATCTGGGCTACATTGGGGTCTAAATTAAAAGAGATAGGGGTCCCCACGTACTTGCCTAGCATCTCTTTAAAAATGTCCTGGAATTCGTGCAGGAGGCTTTCTTTTAGAGATGGTCTGCCGATGCTGTGGACACCCGTGAAGCCCATGCCAAGGGCTCGAAACCAGGCTAGGCCCAGGAGACTTGGTAGCGACTTGCTTATGATGGTCAGGGGAAGCTCTTTCTGGAACTCGCCGTAGGTGACCCGAAACGTGCCCACACCTTCCACAGGAACTCGGTTTCCTTGGTAGTTGAGGAGGCGAACTCGTTGCCGTGACAGCTGGTTTCTCTGGAACTTCGGTAGAAGTGATTTAAGCGTTGCCCAGGACATGATTGACAGGGCAGATCCGGTGTCAATTTCCATGTCGCATGGTCTCCCTTCAATTTCTACTCTCATGTAGACCTTTTCTTCTACAGACGTGCTGGCTTGGCCGATTCTCGTGCTGTAGGTTTCTCGCTTTTGATTCTCGCGCCGTTTTCTTGCGCCACCATCTCTGGTTGGCTGATTTGAATGTGTCGGTTCTGGTTGGTTGTGATAGTCACGTGACTTGTTATTTCGAGGAAATTGAGCTCTACAGACTCTAGCCAAGTGGCCCTTCTTTTAACAACGCCTGCAAATGGCGTCTCGGTATTTGCAGGATTGTCTCTCCACCACTGCTCGAGCAGTTTTCTCGGCAACGACTTTGCTCGCCCTTCTTTTTGTCAGTGTGGAAGACGTCCTTGTCTGATTCTTCCTCTGTACTTGTTCGCGCCTCCTCTCGATGAACAGGTGCTGACTTTGGGCCGTCTTTGCTCGGCTGTGGACGTTGTAGCGCTTCGGAAGCCTTCGTGGACGCTTCGTGCGCTCTTGCTTCATCTAACGCGCCGGCTAATGTCAAATCTGGCTTCGCTAGTATGCGCCTTTGTAATCGAGTGTCTCTCACGCCACAAATCAACTGTTTAAGGAGCGCGTCGTCTAGATCCCGGTAGTCGCAATGCGTTGCGGCTTTTCCACATATGCACTGACCGGTTCTCCTTCTCTTTGTACTCGTTGCCGGAGCTCGTAGCGTTGTACAAACTTCGAAGGAACGGGGGCGTAGTGGGCTCTCAGGTTTGCTTGTAGGACATCCCAGGGGACCGTCTGGACTGGAGTTGGCTCGCAGAGGGACTCGGCCATCTCGAAAACGTCTGGCCCGCAGTGGCTCAAGAAGAGAGCTCTTTTTCGATTCACAGATAGCCCTTGCATTTCACTTGCTTCCAGGGAACACTCGAACCTGGTCAGATACGACCCCCACTTCTCTCGGGTCGGGTTGAAGGGTTTTGGCGGGACGTAGGCAGACATCGCAGTATGTCTCCTTAGTCCGCTCGTCATCCTGGCTGAAACTCAGAGCTCTTTTTGATTTGCTTCTTGTGGCCTCAATCCCATCCTCATCGCCAATGTTGTAGCGCAGGAATAACGAGAGGCACAAGCAAGCTAGTGACAACAGCTCTTTAATTCAGGGTGAGACTTCAGCAAAGAAACACAGGCAACAGCTTTCCTTATATACAGTTCTGAAATACCCGTTAACCAATCACAAGCATTGCTGCATTTGAATTTCCCGCACAAAATAGATACGTACATAACAATGCTGCTTTCTCAGCAGGTTTAAAAACTCTATTTTAAATAGAACTATATATAAATTTATTAACAATTTACATTAAAAATTTGGCCTCTAGTTTCTTTAATTCTTCTATAGAAAGATGGGATTAAAACATAATTTTGAGGGGGCGAAATATTCAGTAATTATACTTTAACAAAACATTCAGTGAAGCATTTTTGTGGAAATTTAAATCATTTAGTCTACTGGAAAATGAGCAAGCAATAGAACTTAGAAACTTTGTCATTTTAGAAATGAAATATAGAAGGGACTAAAGAGAAAGAAGGAAGGAAAAAAAGTAGGGATAAGTCTGCTTGTGTGAAATCTGCAATATGGCAAACAATGTTATGACATTTGAGACACTTCAGGATATATATTTATTTAGGAATGGAGTCAGAAACTACAGTGTTTCTCTGAAAATAAGACCATTTCATATATTTTTTTGAACCCCGAAATAAGCGCTTGGCCTTATTATTTTTATTATTATTATTATTATTATTTTGGGATGCATGGAGCAAGATGGGGCTCCTCTTGCCGTTTTACCTGATTTCCAGCTCTGCATTTAAATATTTAAATATTGGGGAGGGCTTATTTTCGGTGGGGGGTATTTTAGCGCATGCGCTCAATAAACCCAATTGGGCTTATTATCGGGGAATGTCTTATTTTCAGGGAAACAGGGTAGTTACAACACCAATGCAATAATGTTTGGTTATATGGATATAATATTTGCAATAGGTTTTAAACAAGAAATGAAAGATGTAAAAGAGAATATTTTGGAAGACCAGCAAGATAAAGCGGATAAACAAATATTGCCTGCTGCAGAAATACCGGAATATAAAGAAATTTGGGCTATAAGACAGAGATGACAGTCAAAATGGAAATACAATTGAGAAACCCAGAGGAATATTACTTCTTTGGTGATTATTACACCTTTGGAAATTTCTGTCCAATTTGAAGTTCAGATCTGATGTTGTTTCCCTCCCTCCCCGCTCCCCCCAGGAAAGAAAAATTTTGAATAATTACTTGGAGTTACAAATGATAAAGTGTTTGCAAAAATCAAAGAAATTCAAAACCCTTTCATGATGGAGAAAAAAAAAAACCTCAAGGACTTTATGAGGATTCAGGGATAGTGCTGATTACATGAGCACACTTAATCCATTTTATTTCTGAGCAAATAAAAGTAAGACGAAACCTTTAATTTAAAAAGTATTAAATATGTAAAGTTATTTTCTGCAGCAATGTAGGATAGAATCAAATTTCAGCATTCATTTGGAAATCTAGTAATGCATATGGCCCCAGCATTTTTAGCAATCTCTTAGCAGACATTTGGTGGAGAGTAGAGTTTCAGTAAATGGAGCCACTGGATTCCATACAATTATCATTAAAGGAGCTGCCTGTGGCTGTGTGTCACCTGAATCTATCTATGGATTTCAGTTCTCAGGTCCTTCCAGCTGACATTAGAGCTTTGTTGATGCAAATATTAAATTCCCTATTTAATTAGAAACAACTGAGATAATTTTAAAGGCTAATATCACAAGTGCATGGTTCAATGATCAACTAAAATCACAAGCTTGAGACCTTGGAGTATTTGTATGTTCTTGTTCAATGCTCTCTATGCTGTCCTTGGCAAAACAGCAATTGCAGAGTTGAAAACATGCTGTTTTTAATACATCCAAAGTTGTTCCCCTTGCTACCTGCTGCTTTAATTACTTTTCACCCCCATATTCACTCTCCCACAATAAAACCCACAAGCCTCCTTTTTGGGGTAAGAAAACGGAAATGTTTCAATCTGAACAAACCATATTATTTATCATGTTTCTTAAAATGTCTCAGAACTTCATCTTACAGTAGTCTTGTTCGTTTCCTGTATCACAGGCAAAAATGTGTGGATGGCACAATCTTAAAAGGACTGTCAGTAAAGCTAATTGCTTCATTCTTTGGGAATAATATATTCAACCCTTTTTCATTAGCACTTATCTCATCTTTCTGCTTTGCTGTAACAGTATTTTTGTCATTTCCCTCAAATCCACATACCAGCAAGTGGGGGTGGGGGGTGGGGGAGTGGGAAAATGATTCGATCTGTTTGCACAAAAGGAACATTGGAGGTTATGAACAATTTTGGAAACAATGCTCATTATATAATGATGATAGCTTGTTAACTTCAATTTTAAAATTCTGAATAGTATAATGCATAATTATAATGGATCACAGAAATACAGCTGAGAACTACAATATCATATAAAGTATGATTTGCTTGCAGCTCTTCTTTAAAAATGCCAAAATTTAAGTGTCAGCCAAAAAATAAATAAATCCCAAATGAGAAAGGATTGTAAAAGTGGTATATTTAGTTCAGACAAAAGCTAGGTAATATGGCAGAGTGGCAAAAAATGGATCTGCTATAAAAAGAAAGCCAGATGCAGATTTATTTCTCATGTTGAAGATTGTCAGAAATCAGAACTATCAACTAGATAATATTGGTCTCTGGAATTCAAAGAATGAGAATAAGAGATGAAGCGACAGGGTTAGGAAGAGTTTCAGAGATGTTAACGAACATTGATATAATCTGCCTAAAATGCAGAACACCTCAATGTGCCTTTCTGCACTATAAAGAGAAGCAAAAATTGGTGCTTCATCACCACACTATCTTGAAGCTTGATAAAACTCCTGAGAAAAAAGGAAAAGAAAGGAAAGGAAAGGAAAGGAAAAAGAAAAGAGGAAAAGAAAAGAGGAAAAGAAAAGAAAAGCTAGTGAAAGTTTGCATGGGAATGGCCTAATTCTTCCCACTCATGTACTGTATTTTTCACACTATAAGACGCACCAGACCATAAGACGCACATTAGCTTTAGAGGAGGAAAACAAGAAAAAAATAATAATCTGCCTCTGCCTCTGCCTCTGCCTCCCAGCATCCATCTGGTATTCATCTGGCTAGCGTCCTTGCAGCAAACAGGAAACAGCCTGGTCAGCTTCAGCATGTTGTCGCAGCCCCAGCATGTGGCTCATCAGGGCTTCGCTCCATTGCGCCCACCAACGGTCAACTGAGCGGAGCTGCTGCCGCCGCCAGGGAGCACTGAAGCCTTTGCTGCTGAGCAGCTGATCAGTGATTGGATTTGCTTCCCAGAATACTGCCGATCAGCTGTTCCAGGTGTCAGGGATCGCCACCACCAATCGTCACTGATCGCCGCCACCATTCGCTCTATAAGACACACAGACATTTCCACCTACTTTTTTTGGGGGGGGGAGTGCGTCTTATAGTGCAAAAAATACAGTACCTTACAGATTTACCTTTAATTATCTTTAAGATAATTAAGATATTAATTATTAAGATCTTAATATCTTAAGATATTAAGATATTTCTCTGAATTTCAGGACTTCCGGTTTGCTGCTGGGGACTTCCGGTTTGCTGCTGGGGACTTCCGGTTTGCTGCTGGCTGCCGCCAGACGTTCCTTTGGGATCGTCAGCTTCCACTGCCTGTTGAGCCGCCTTCACAGCGGAATGGCGGCTCGAAAAAATTCCGTTTCCATGAGGAAACGGAGATAGAGCCGGCAGGGTTGGGTAGAACTCTCTGCAGAGTCCCAAAAGTTTTTTTTTACTTTTGGGACGGAGCGGATGAGAAGCCCCATATCCCCTGCTGCTGCTCCGGGCTTTGGGAGACCTCTGCTAATGCAGAGCCAGGCGTCAAGAGCAAGCCTGCGAATTTAACAGAATACTCAAAGAAAATGTGAGCTGGACCTTTAATACTGAATCGCAAGTATTTTACTTATTCTTTAAAAAATTACTTAAGAGAAAAGAGGAGAGGAAAGGGGGAAAAAGAGCCTTTTAAAATGGCGTCTGCCGTGGCTGGAGAAGAGGCTGAAAGGGAAAGTCCTTCCGTTTTCTATTACTACAATGTAGCGGAATAAATATCACTGGCTACATTTGTAGACAAAACTTCGCTCCTGTGTTTTCTTCTCTTTTTTTTTTTCCTCTGGAGACTTGATATTGTTTTTGATCGGAAAGAAGTTTTTTTTCTTGTTTTTTTAAGGGAAAGTCCTTCCGTTTTCTATTTTTTCTCTCTTTTTTACTAAATCTTGTCTGTGTGGGAAATGGCATCGGGACTCACACAGCTAGACAAACAGTGGGGGGGAACTTCCCCCATTAATAAATTACACCAACAAATTGTAACTCTCCAGTGTCAGAAACCTGATTTTAATATAATAGAATTTCTTCTTGAAGAGATTGTAAGAAGGGATGAGATTGTGAACCAGCAACTCGAAAAATTTAAGCAGGAAATTAAAGAAATTGGTGAATTGGTGAAATCAAAGTTTGACTTTTTGAATCGAAAGATTTTGAATACAGCTAATGGTTTATCAGACTTTCTGATTCGGGTGGATGCAAAGACTAAATTATTAGAGTCTAAAATGAAGGAAACTGAGGAGAATTTGGATGACAAGATTCAAAAAATTAAAAAGGATTTGGTAAACATTCAGGATAATAGCTCAGAAGACAAACCTAAAATGGAGGTTGACCAAAAGACTGGTAATGGAGAAAATGTGCAACAGAGGATTGAAAGAGAAGTTTTAATGATTCAATATAATTTTACAGAATACGCAATTAGACTGAGAGGTCTGCAGGAAAATAATAGAGATGACTTAAGGAAAATATCTTCTGAAATTCTGGCTGGGATTTTAAAGGTTCAACCTGATGAAGTGTTTTGCAGGATTGATAGAATTTACAGAATAAACTCCTGGTAGCCAAAGCAAAGGCAATTGCCTAGAGATGTGGTGATCTATTTTACAGATAAAGAAATTAGGAATAATATTGTGCAGAACTCTTTTAATTCTACTTTGCAATTTCATGGAAGAAAGATTTGGATTTTTAAGGAGCTCCCGACTAAGATGCTAATGGAGAGGAAGAAATTTGGCTTTCTAGTGACTGAGTTAAAAAAAAGAAATATCCTATTTAGGTGGGATGCCCCAATTGGTTTAATATTGAGACATCAAGGAGTAAGATATCAACTGAACACTGTTGAAAAAGCGGAAGAATTTTATCAAAAAATTTTAAAAATGAACTTAACATCTTTAGGCATAATACAGGATAAGCAAAAGGAGTTGGAAACAAAAGGAAAATATCAAATTACAGAGGCTCTGGTGGATAAATTGTCTTTGGACTCCCTGGATACCCCAGCTGGACTGTCTATAAATAAGAGAGCAGTGTCATCCGACTCCAATGTGATGAACCATCAAGTCACAGACAAGTGCGCAAATCAACCAGTTGATATACAAGTGATGGAGAAGAAAGATGAGTTGACAAAACTAACCCAACAAGAACAACTCATAAAGCAGAATGAAAATCGACCAGCTGACACACAATTGGTAGGCACGAAACGAGGATGGAAATTCAACCCGCAAAAGAAAAAGAAAAGAAATAGATCTCATAGAAACAGCAGTTTCTAAACCAAGCAACAGTGAAGCCAGAGACTTTAAAAAATGAATGAATATCTGAAAAGATAGTGGAGGCGAACAACTGTTTAATACTATCCTGAGGATTGTGGCAGATCTCTGTAATGCTGTGATATTGGGATGTGAAAAGAGCCTTACCTTGTTGGATCTGAATCATCTACACTGGATCTCTTTTACTGGTAAATATATTATAATTATTTTGAGTTATAAGGCAAGAGAGTCACGCTGGGGCATGCAGAAGATCTGGATGTTACTCATTAGGATGATGGGAATCAACAATCCTGATGAATACCACAACTATAACGATATGGATATAATTATAATGTCACTCGGGTGGTTGTTTTTATTTTTATATATATACGAGGATATTTACTACTGATGGGGGCAGAAGATGATTGAAGATTTTGAACAAACTGTTGCACCAGCATGTTATTTTACCCTATTATGGGTGATGGATTTAATAATCCAGCGGAAAGACACCAAAGAAGATATTATATGGATTATAAATTTAAAGTTATTGTCTTTTTTCTTTTTATAAAATGGAATGCATATATAGATATGTGTATATCTTAGTAAAGTGGGCAGTGGATTATATTTAGAATTGTATTGCATGATTTTGTAGGAATTGAAGGGTTGAAATAGGTTAGTTTACTGATTGATTAGTCTAAGAAAAAGGATCTTTAAGTCATATATTTAGGGGAGTGGAGGAATTGGATAGAACTGAATAAATGTTAAATGTGGATGTAGGGAGAAGGCCGCTTTAAATTGTTATATTAATATATATAAAAGATTAAATGTTAAATTGTAATAATACATTATAAGTTTAGGGGAGGAGAAAAAGGGCAGATTATTGTAAAAATGGGAGTTATAAGAATAATATGCTAAGGGTCAGTATTCTGAGGAGGGAGTAAGGGAAAGGAAAGATATTATGTATGTAATTAGTTATGAAATAGCCTATTGTTGTGAGGAAGTCACAGGGGGGGATGGGTGGTGAGGGGGGGTTAGGGAAGAGGCGGGGGGAAAAAGGGGAAAAAACTTGTATTTGAAAACTTTTTCAATTTAAAAAAAAAAAAGATATTTCTCTGAATTTCCCTCCATTTGTCTGTTTCATATTTCATACTATTCCCAGCAATTAGTCAAGCATATTTTTGAGTGCATTGGAGTACAAAGAAAAATGCTCAGAACTGACACCAACTATACGCTACAATGTGTGTGTGTGTGTGTGTGGTTGCATGTGTGCACACATATGTTTCACATTTACTTTCTAGTCTTTCGGATGCGCACAACATTTAAAGAAATGTGGGTTCCAGACTATTTATAACAATAAATAAATTCCAATTATTGGAAAGCATTATGCAGCTATAAATTACACACTATATAACATTTTGTTTCTCCTACTGGGTTGATATAGATAGGATGTGGATTTACTGTTCTTGTTTAATCTGATCTACTTTAATATATGTATTTATTTTATCTCTCACATACATACAAACACACACACACACCCCTTCACATCCCCAAAAGGAAAACCAACCCTATATAAAGAACAGAAAAAAAGTAAGAAATTAGGTATTATTTCTTATTCTTAGGAATAAAGGTATGAGATAATAAAATGTAACTTACATTTAGTTTAGCCCTCCATTTCTTTCTGCCTTGCAAATGATCCTTGTTTTGATGGATTGGCTTTTGTTTTTTAAAATTCTCATCCAACTAAAACTTTCATGGACTCTTAACCATTCTTTTCTTCATACATTTGCTTTCAGTTTAATCCTTACTGTCTCTGATTAAATTATGTCAACATATTTTTACATATGGCTGATTTATTTTTGTATACCCTCCACATACTGTACATTCAGAAATCAGTAAGTGGGCAAAGGAATTGCCAAGATTGTACAAGATTGCTACCACATTTCCAATGCTTTCAACTTATTTCTGTTTCCCTGGCACACCAAACTCTCACTTCATATAACAAAAGGAGGTAGTGTCACATTCTTATACATAGCCATTTTAGTTTTTTTGACAAACATTCATTCATCACACCAGATTATGTATTACCAGCACTACCACATCATGTTTTCCCCATTCATTTCCTATCTTTATTAAATATTCTACCAAATATTCTACCAAAGAACGTAAATTCATCTACTTCTACTAGCCTTTTGAATTTAAACGCAACTATCTTTTGTCTCCAATACATTAATTCAATTCTATAGTCACAGTTGCATTGTAAATCATTCATATTCTCAGCTAACAGTGTGGCATTATCTGTATTAAAAAAATGTCCGTTCCTGTCCCTAATCCACTAACTATTAACACCATCCAGAGCATTTCTTATACATTGATTCATAAATATATTAAACAGCCTAAAGTACATTATACATGTTCATATTACTCCTTCTCAGTATTGAACCATTTGTTAAACATTTTATTTATTCTCATGCATGCTTTATTTCCCTCATAAACTACTCCTATTGCGTTCACTTTCAACTCCATATTTATGCAAAAATTCAAGCTTATCCCTTTATCGTAGGATTTCTCTAAATAAATGTAACTAACTAAATTTTATTTTTTCTCATTGTCATAAATTTCTCAATAACCTGCTGAAGAGCTAAAAATCTGGTCTGCACTACCTCATATGAGCTTCCCATAAGAATTCTGCAAAACTCCTTCTCAGCATACTTAATGCTCGGATCTCCCTGTAGTTTTTGCATTCTTGCTATTTTCTCCTTTGTATAGGGAACAATCATGGCATTCTTCCAATGTTCATACTCAGACACACTATTCTTACATAAATTAAATAGGTCATAGAGCCAATGTACTGTATATTTATATTTGTACTATTTCTCCCTTTATTTATCAAATTCAATTCTCACAAAAACCGACTCTGTGCAGCATGCAGCAAAAATGAAAGAAAATAAAAAACATAAAAGTCAAACACAGCCATATTATTCAATTCTTTTTTTAACAAGAGATTCAATCAGCAATGGAACTGTCTCAAGATTTCACCCCTGAGATCCCCAGGTCTGATGACAAAGGGCCTTGAGAAACTTCTGGAAAATAAGAAGGGATGGAGCTGACCTCACTTCAGGTGGTGGGGAAATATTCCATAAGGTAGGTTGCCATGATAGGAAAGGCCTGCCTTCTCAGGTCTGCCAAGTGTAGTTCCCTGAGCAATAAGACCCTCTGTCAACCCTGAAGCGAACCTGGCTAAGGCCATCTTTGTAACTTCAGGGTTGCCACAAAGCAGAAGAGGGGACAGGAAAGGGGGAATAATTAACTGGGGCTTTGCAGTCAAAACAAAAAGTTTTCCTGTGGGAACCAAGGTCATTCCAACAGATGGCTGAGAGAGGAGGAGTGAAGTAACTAAGCAGCGGGCCAGCAACTCGATTGGACAATGTGACTGATGACTTGGGGGAAGGGGAAAACTTTCATTTTTTTAATTAAATGAAAACCGGGGGAACTTTCAGAGTCGGTTTTCACCATTTGTGCCAATATGGTGTATCCAGTAAATTTGTTCTTTGAGGAATCTACCTGCCTCAGAGTTCTGCTTTCAATGGGTGCATTACGTGGAACGCTGACACCCGCAGCATGCCTCTCTTGACAGATCTGATTTTGGATGAGGGATGAAGGGCTTTAAAGTTCAAAATCAACACCTTGAATTGGACCTGAAAGCAGAGTGGCAACAGATGGAACAGAAGTATAATATATGCTGTTCTAGAAGCAAACATAATTGCTCACACCACATCTATTGCTGCATTTTGCACTGGTTGAAACTTCCAGACATTCTTCAAGGGTAGCCCCATGCAGAGCATATTACAGTAATTGAATTGGATTACACCATCTACACATGAAACCTTATCATTTTTCAATATTCAACATATGATTTCTTTTTCATTGTTATTCTTCTTGGACACTTAACATTTACAATATTCATTTCTATTCCACTCTTCTGTTTCTATGCACATTCCCCAAGCTTTCCTTCCAGCATTCCCTAATTTCAGTTTCATCACTTTTATTTTCAATCCCATACACTTTGCTAAGGACTCCTTGTTTAGCCCTCTTTACCCATTTTCTATCTTCAAATAGTTTCCCATATAGGATCTGTACTCTCATTATTTTAATCATTCTATTTTCATTATACTTTTGCTTCTTTAGTTTTCTTCCATGTATCTTTCATTAAATTTGGTTTTATTATATACAACGTTTAAATAAATGAAGTAATGTTCTCTTTCAAATTTGGTATTATATACTGAACATCTTTCCTTTTTGTTCTGTCCTGTGATTATATCTCAAATTGAGCTGTCACTCACTAAGCAGGATAATGGCAATTATTCCCTTTAAGCAGAGAGAGAGAGTCATCCGTTTACTTCTTAAATCAGAAAGAATAAAGGTGGCATGGTTAAAAAATGATGCCATAAAACTTTCAAAAGTATATTCAACATAGGTTCAGAATGAGTGGTAATCTAATTCAGTACTATTCAAACACAGAGCAATTGAACAAATACATGTTTCCCTTTGTGCAATATAAATTAATTTGGGTGGAATAAAGACTTTGAAGCCTGCTCTGAATTTTACTTATTTAAATTTATTTATTTAGATTTCCCCCCTGAATTTATTTATTTTTTATAAATAATTCAAGGCAGTGAACATGCACAGTATTTTTCCTCCTCCCATTTTCCCCCAAATTACAATTCTGTGAGATAGGTTGGTCTGAGAGTGACTGGCCCAAAGTCATCCAGCCAATTTTCTTATTTAAGGCAGGAGTACTGCCCTGATTTTTTTTTTTTTAATTTGATTTATATGCCGCCCTTCTCCGAAGACTCAGGGCGGCTTACAGTGAGTTAAGCAATAGCCTTCATACTTTTGTATATTTATACAAAGTCAGTTTATTGCCCCCACAATCTGGGTCCTCATTTTACCTACCTTAGAAAGGATGGAAGGCTGAGTTAACCTTGAGCCTGGTGAGATTTGAACTTGCAGGCAGCTGATTTTAATAATAGTGCTTTAGTCTGCTGCGCTACCAGGGCTCCTAGCCCCGGTGCCTTAGCTACTAGACCCATGCTGGCGAACCTATGGCACGCGTGCCACAGGTGGCACACGGAGTCATATTAGTGGGCACGCCAGCTCAGCTCTGGGGCATGCGTGCGCCGGCCAACTGATTTTCGGGCCTTCTGGGCCCACCAGAAGTAGGGAAACAGGCTGTTTCCTGCCTCTGGAGGGCCTGGGGGGGGGTGGGGAAGGCCCGTTTTTCTTTCTTACCTGGCTCCAGATCCTTTCTGTGTATCTGGGAACGGCGAAAACAGCCTTTCCCACTCCCTTGGAGGCCCTACGGAGGCTGAAAGGGCCCATTTCCCCACTCCCGGTGGGACAGGAAGTGACTTTTTTCCTGTCCCCAGCCTCCAGAGACTCCTAGAGAGGCTCCTAGAGACTTCTAGACAGGCTCCTAGAGACTCCTAGAGAGGTTCTGGAGGCTGGGGACAGCAAAAAATGTCACTTCCTGTCCCACCGGGAGTTGGGAAATGGGCCCTTTCAGCCTCTGTAGGGCCTCCAAGGGAGTGGGAAAGGCTGTTTTCGCCATTCCCAGATACACAGAGAGGATTTGGAACCAGGTAAGAAAGAAAAACGGGCCTACCAGGCCATCATGTGCCAGAAGCAGGGAGGGAGGGGGGAGGGGGTTGCACACACATGCGTGTGGGCATGTGCACGTGCGACCCTCCCCCGCCCCCCCTCTCCTGGCACACGATGGCAAAAAGGTTAGCCATCACTGTACTAGACCAAACTGTCTATATGTACAGTACATTATGAATAAATATTACCAGCACTGCAAGTAGTGAAGAATACTCAAAGACTTGCATGATGTTCTCAAACATCATGATTCTCATGCATCTAAGAATTATTTGGCTAAAAGAGTTCTTAAAACTGGCATTGGTGGAACTCTTTAAATAAATTTATATTACTTTCTTAAATGAATAAATGTTTGCCAACTTATATTTTGGACATAAGCCATTTAAAAGTGTAATGAATCAAGTTTGGAAAGAATTTTTTAGTCAATCAGCTAAGGAAGTAGAATCCAAATTCCCAATTCAGAATTTGTCATACAAGATTGTCTTACAAAAATTTAGGCTTCTTATTCTCATAGATAATGTAGATAAAATTTTCTTATTTAGAGAAACTATTTCTGGCACTTTTCATATTTATTTCTCA
The DNA here is from genome assembly GCA_022577455.1 of Arizona elegans. Classification (NCBI taxonomy): domain Eukaryota; kingdom Metazoa; phylum Chordata; class Lepidosauria; order Squamata; family Colubridae; genus Arizona; species Arizona elegans. Next base: position 100,460,083 of record JAKOOJ010000003.1, on the reverse strand, counting down.
TGACCCCCCCATCTATGTGGCCATTTTACACAAATTTTAAAAATAAGATATTATATTAAAAGTAAAGAAATTCACTGGGTGCTTGATCACTATTTTTATAATAACATGATAATGAGTCATCATATAATTATTTATTTTGTATTACTTATATCATTAATTATATCTTCATGAAGATTGATGATAGGAAGTAGATATTAAACAACTGTTATGGTTTTCTGTAATTCACAGGCAAAATATATTGATAACAATTTGAATTTAGAACTTTTTATTCTCAACCTTTTAATGCTCTTCAATAATATTCAAGAAATTTTGTTTTCATTCTCTAAATGGAATTCATTGGAAAATATATTTCCCTAAACATTAAGGCAAATATGCATTTAACACAACAGGGCATCATTCAAGCAGAGCTGCTATAGATATTGCAGCATTGAAATAAATGGAAGTTGAATTGTAATTGTGGTTAGGGGGTTGCATCTTTATTTGCATATAAATAATTTTGACCTGAAGAAGGACATAAAGTAAATGTTACATAAAATAATTCATCCTGTTTTAATTACAAATTAAAGACTGCTAGATGAAAGATAATGTATTCCAACATGTTTCATTGTTTCAGGGTGGTTCAATTGACCTACTATTATATACAATTTTGTAGAACTAAGACAGCACTTCCCAGTCTGGTATGCTTCAGTTATGTTGAATTACAATTCCCCTAGCCAAAATATTTTCTTACTAAATCCCTGATACATAGATACACTATGTGTTCATAGTGAAGAACACAACATGGTGGCACAATAAACTGCTCCAGTCAGTATCTTTCAAATGACATCCATGTTCATCCCACTGCATCCATTCTCATCGTTCTTGGGCGATCCACAGCCGCTTAATAGTTGGATGTGTAGGCTTTCCATGATGTCAAATCTATATAGAACCTGAGATTTGCATGACAGCAGTTCAGACATTTATTGTTACTGTTTAATAATCATCTTAGGGCAATCAAGGCTGAGACTGTGACAAGCAAAGAAAGATTTTAATCCTTAGCTAAATGCGACATTTCTAATAAAATTTGCTCTTTATCATGAAAAAATATATATATATTGGCATTAAATTGGAGCAGTGATTTTTCCTGGGGCTATGATCAAGGAAGGCCCAAGTATGCTACTGCCCATTCTTTTATTCTACAGTTCCACTCCTAATTGCTTCTCCTATCGCAGTGGTTGCTATTAACAACAGATGCATTAAAGGTAATCAAGCATTTTCACATATTGCCTAATTTGATTATGATTATAGAACCTACATTTATTTTTCATTTAGAATGGGTAGTTGCTATGGGAGTTCAACCCCTTTGCAAATTGACATCCAACAGAAAGTAATGGGTTTTTTTCATGGAAGATATTAATAGGTTAATAGATATCAATGAGCCTCTGAAGAGGAGACACATCAAATATTTTAAGATATTTTTTTAAAAAAACAAATCTTAGCGTTTTAAAGTGCCATCGATTGCAGACTGAACACTAGGAAAGTGTGGTGTTCTTGGAGCAAAAGGACTATCTATAAAAAATATCTGCACATCATTTGGTGTTAATAAATAATATAATGATTTATTCTCTGGTGAAAGATCATTTGCATTAGCCCACTGAAAATATCTTTCTAACATCATTACGAAATTTAAGATCTTATTCATCACTCAGATCAACAGCCATGCAACTACACAATGAACCATAATGTCTATTTTTATTCAGCCATGCTACCATGAATTATATCTTATTTTACTCAGATCTTAATTTTATTCTGATTTCAGCAACAACAAACTATGCTGGGGAGGTTATATAATTTCAGAAAGTGCATTGCAGGTTTTAAGATTTTATTTCTCATCATCTGACCAGTTACAAAGTATACCAAACAAATGTGATCACGATAATATAATCATGGACCATTCATTTAGTGACCATTTGAAGTTACAACAGCACTGAAAAAAGGTGACTTATGGCCATTTTTCACACTTATGACTGTTGCAGCATCCCCACGGTCACATGATCAAAATTTGGCCGCTTGGCAATTGGCATGTATTTATGATAGTTGCATTGTCGTAGAGCATTGATAGAGAACCTTTTTGGTACTGAGTGCTGAAAAGAGAGCGTGCACGCATCTGGGCTGAAACCTGGAAGAGGAGCTGGCCAGGGTGCATGCGTGCATGCGCCAGAAAATGAACTTCCGGTTTCAGCTACTGAACCTCCGGTTTCAGCCAGCTACACTTCTGAGTTTCTGGCACGCATGTGCGCGCAACGATCAGCTGGCTGATGCACATGCTTACGCAGGAAAATGGAAGACCAGTGCCAATTTCCAGCACTGTCGTATGCAAAAAGGCCAGCTGATCATTGCCCGCACACGCATGCCAGAAACCCGGAAGAGGAACGGGTGACGTTGTGTGTGCTGAGCAACATGGCTCCATGTGCCACTTTGGGCACGCATGGCATAGCTTCGCTATCACAGTCCTAGAGTCATGGGATCACTTTTTGTGACCTTCTGGCAAGCAAAATCAATGAAGAAGCCAGAATCACTTAACAGAATATCTTTATTCTTTATTCTGTTTATTTCTGTTCATTATATGTGTTCTTTCATTTCATGTTTTGATACATATTATCTAACCAAAAGGACAAAAGAAAAAGATACTTACAAGAACTGAAGAATGCAAATCAGCTACAGCTGTTAACAAAACAAGCTATAGAAAACAGCTATCACGATTGGACTGATGGTACTAATAAATCAGGACAATTGTTGCTTTCATTTCTTGAGAAAGGTCATTGAAAACATCCGCTAAGAATAAAATGTATGAAGTCTGAACAAAGTATAAGAATAAACACTTATTGTGAGAATCAGCACAGACTATATATATATATATATATATATATATATATATATATATATATATATATATATATATATATATATATATATATATATATACACACAGTATAACAGATGGAAACATTGTATTGGAAAGACACCGAGATTCACCTTCTACAAACAATCCTTAGGAATTTCCTATTCTCCTTGATCTACTCAACCAGCAGATAAAACACTTCTTTTTCTCTGTCTTCTTATTCTCACCTTTTGATAGATATATTGTGTGCTTTTGTGATGTGTGAGTGTGTGTGTGTATTTAGTCCATTTCCTAATAAAGTAGATAGAAAGCATTCTATCTTGTTACATGGGGCCTTAACATGCTCTGACACTGCATACAAGATCCTTAATAAACTAGGCAAGCAATTTAGCCGAGCTAAAACACTGAATAAGCTTATTTACCTCGGTCAGATGAGGGTTGGGGTTGAATCCACATTGGTTGCAGACCTTGTTGTGACACTGTGTGCAGGTATTGAAGTTTGGCTGGTTAGGAGAGGAGGTGAGATCTGTTGTCTTGCATATAGGGCAGAGCGTGCTACTGGGAAGGGGGGCAATTTGTGGGACCGAATAAGGTGAGGTAGGCGTGCTGCCTCGCTCCGGGGAAACAGATGGTGAGCGTCCTCCACCCACTTGGAGAGTCCTCCTGGGCCCATCGGTGTGTTGGGGAGCCTGCCCCTGGCTCCGTTTCTCTCTTGGGGTTTCACTGCCTGGAACACCTTTTGTCAGGGATGGGGAAGGTGTCCTCTGCCCAAAGGAGGAGTCTGATTGTTCTTGTCTTCTCGGTGTGCTGAAACACATTAAAAGGCATATTGAATAAAATGGTGATAAGTACACAAACTCCCACAGAAAAGACTAGGGGAAAAAAACCCAATCTAAGTAGTTCGAAGAGCTGCAGTTAATTACTGCCAACAGATGTTCAAACACAAGGATTGCATTGTCTTATTTATTTTTAATACGCCCGATAATAGGAGTTCTTCTAAGAAGCAGTTATAACTCACCACACCTAGAGCATATTTAATGTCAGATTGGCTCAAACCTGTTCCTTTTTCTGCAGCCTACAGCCTCAAAAAGAGGGAGATTATATGTAAACTGAGAACCAACAGAAATCAGGCATCCTCTATTAACCTAAGCAAGTTCCCATTACTGGAAAAGGTTATCTGATCATTTGCAGGACCATTTCATGTCACAGCACAGTCAGTCTCGATCTAACACTGCTGATTCTAGGCTACAAAATAACTGAAGCAAGGGCAGACAATCCAATTACAACATTACATTTTAAAATTACATTTTAAAAATCAGCTTCCCAGCTTGTTTTTCTTTTCTTTTTTTTTTTTAAAGAAGGTCACCTTCAAAATTTAAGATCAATTTAAAAATAAATTAACAAGACGCCAGGAACATCTCGTTTTTTATTATTTATTTATATCATTTATTTCTTGCCCAGTCCCATTAAAAATGCCTACATATCATTAGCAAATCATAAAAACAATCCATTTAAAAACAACAAGCTGACCAGAGAATAGGTACCTCACATCTCCCTTGCCCAGGTCTAAAAATCTAGAGACTTTACAGATTCCACACCTCCAAATCTCAGAAGTAAAATATTTCAGAGGGGAAGAAAAAAGCCTTTTTTTAAGTTCCCCCTTCTCTCACATTGGGGGGGCGGGGTTTGAAACATTATTTCCCAAGTTGATTGCATAGAGCATGCAAATTTTGTTTGGAGAAGAAATCTGGTACATAACATAGCACCAAGCTTGCAGGTCAAAACCCACACTTAGAATTTGCACTTGTTGCCTTCAACTTTTGAAAGTGTGTGACAGAGATATCTTTATCATGGTTTATGATATAACTGGAAGTAATAATGAAATACACTTTGCAATGTATGTACTCTGAGAAATTCCCAGCACTCAGGCTACCACATTCCAAACCAGCTGAAGTTCCTTGGTGGACTTCACAGGTAGCCCTAAGTTGTGGGAGAAATATGCCTTCAGTCTTCACTCCTGGTGACCACCTGGACTAGTCTCTGCAGCTGTCTTGGCAAGACTTCTTTTTTAAAAAGTGGTTTGTCATTGCCTTCTTCCTAGTGCTGAGAGAGAATGATTGGTCCAAAGTCTCTGAACTAGTTTTGTGCCACAGGCAGGACTAGAACTCATGGTTTTCTGGTTTCCAGCTGGTGCTATAAGCACAGGAATTCAACCTTGAGGGAATAAGAGCATGGATATATTGGAATATACATACATGCTGTTATTAATTCTTGCTTCCCCATTTGAAGTATATTCCCAAATATCTAAATTCTTAAATTTGATAAGATCAAATATTGTCCTTTTTGAATTCAAGCTCTGTGATGTTCACTAGGACGTTATACTATTAGACTGCTGCTTCATGATCTGCTGTGCATATCTTTAATAAACACATTAATCAGAAGCAGAAAATCCTATCTTGCTTGTTCAGTGCTCAGCCTCTATATCCAACATATATTTTCTGAATTCCTGTGTAAGTAGAGCTATGTTAAAAATAATAGAATAAATCAAGAACATGTTATAAATATTTTACCACAATTATCTTTGAACATACCTTCCATAATCCCATTATGCAAGTGAACTAGATTCCTCCTAGTATTCTATTAAGTTCAATTCCCCAATTACCCTGATGCAGAGGTGGTATTCAGCCAGTTCGTACCATTTCAGGTGAACCGGTAGCAGAAATCGTGGGTGGGGCCCAGGCTCTATGCTGTCCTATTTAGGCACAGTTTTGAGGCTGGGTGCATGCACAGAAGACGTACACGCGAGCAAAGTGCATGCGTGGAAGGTGTATGCACGGCAAACCAGTAGCAACAAAATGTGAAACTCACCACTGCCCTGATAGCACCTTAACGTGAGTTGACTAGATCAAGTGAGTATTTCCCATTTACTGCCTTTGACAAAGGGAGGCAGGACAGAAAGTGAGTTAAGTTCATGTGAATGGAACAATTTTGATTAAAGTAAAACTTTATACCACTTAAACACACTATGTGAACTATAAACTTATATTAACCCAGTGGTGAAATCTAAAATTTGTTACTACCAGTTCTGTGGGCCTGGCTTGGTGGTGGTGGGGTAATGTGACTGGGTGGGTGTGGCCAATTTTTTTTTAACTTTTAAAACCATTTTTTCTACAACCTCTTCAGTGAAGAGGTTGTAAAAAAATGCTTTCAAAAGGCTCTGATGATCCCAGCTGCCTGATTGTCAGAGGCTTTTTTTCTTTTAAATGCCTCTGCTGATCAGGCAACACAGCTTGGATCGTCAGGCATTGTCTTGGATTGTCAGCTTGGATCGTCAGCTTGGATCGTCAAACTCAGCTTGATAATCAGGCAACTCAGCTTGGATCGTCAGAGGCATTTAAAAGAAAAAAAGCCTCTGATGATCACGCGGCTCAGCTGGGCATGGGGGGGGCAGGGATTTTTGCTACCGGTTCTCCGAACCACCTGCCTCCATCGCTACTGGATCAGGTGATCCGACCCGAACCAGGAGCATTTCACCCCTGTATTAACCATACTACAATAGTAATATTTGAACCAAGTCTGATAGTTGATATTCAGTCTAATAAGTTAGCCCTAATAATATTGTAAAATTGATCACTCAACTGTCAAGCAATACAAAATGGTTTGCACTTCAGTTAGGATGTGTAGGCCAGTGATGGGTTGCCCCCGGTTCAGACCAGTTCTCAAGAACTGGTAGTAAAACTGGTGGGAGGCCCCGCCCACCGCCCCAGATGTCATCATCTGCGATCTGCTCATGCGCAGAAGCAAGGCGTGCACACAATCCTGTTGCAAACCGGTAGTAAAGGTAAGTAGAACCCACCCCTGGTGTAGACATATGCTCAGAGGAACCATTCCATCTCTCTCTCTCTCTCCCTCCTTCCCTCCCTTCCTCTCTCTCTTATCTCTGCTGCTGTAAGGCATGAAACTGATAAAGCCATTTTGCAAAATGTATTTTGTTATTACTTCCAGTTTGTTTTATGTTTGTTTGTTTGTTTTATTAAATTTATATACCGCCCTACTCCCGAAGGACTCAGGGCGGTGAACAGGCACAAAATAAAATACATAAATACAAAAGTTATATACTAAATATAACTTTAGTATATACAGTTATATACTAAACCATGATAAACACATCTCTGTCACACATTTTCAAAAGTGGCAGGAATTGGCCTGTGGCTTGTAGTTTCTGCCAAATATTTGGGTGATAAAACAGGCAAATGTGTATTACATGTTCCAAATATATGTAGCTCCCTCAGTAAATTATGCCCAGGCGTAGGAAAATCAATTTATTTAGCAGATATGTATCCATACACATAGGGTGATGAATATTTTTATATAGTTATTTAATTTTTATTACTTTATAAGCAAGTCAAGTACCTAATACTCCTTTCTCACAACAACAATCCTATGAAATGAGTTGGGCTGAGAGTGACTGGCCCAAGTCACCCAGCTTGCTTTCATTCCTAAAGTGGACCTAGAAATCATAGTCTCCCTATTTCTCAGCATTAATTTTTTCTAAGCAAGCATTACGTACACTAAACTGGCTAGGTATCAAAATATTCCTAACCTTTAGGTGTAGATTTGGAACAAACAAGGCCAAAATGCTTAAAGCCCAATAAATTAAAGGACAATAAATCTTTAGACTATACCAATGACACAGCTTCACACTGTTCAATTAGATTTCCTCAATATATTCCTGCTGTTTTGTTCATATAATTTCTGGTAGTTATTAGGCTTAACTGAAATAAATTCAGAAGGAAAAGGAAAACAGTATCTCCATGCTGAATTCTACCCTCTCTTCAGTAATATGGAAAATCTAAGAAGAAGTTGAGAAGTATAACCTGTCCACTTCCCCATCATTTTTCAAAGCAATTAATGACAGGATAAATCTACACTATGATATCATAAACCTACGTAGTACAAGAATTCCCAATTTTCGTTACAAGTCCTGAGATACCTAGAATATCTATTTCAACATTTTTCTTAATTAAAATAATGTATTAGGTTTAAGTTCATCAATTAAACACTTATTTCATTTTATTATCTTCTCTGTGGCTTTTTTTAAATGAAGTATTGAGCTGACTTCAAATAACTAAAAATTTATACCAAAGTGACAACTAATGGTTTTTGCACTCCTTTATGTTGTTTCTGTTTACATGAGTAATTGCAAGCACAATGGAACTGTTTTCCTTCATGAGAAACAGATTTACACTCAGTAAACAGTTGATATTATAGATCATATGTAACATCTTTTGTACAAAACATTCATTTTATGTGGTTGTTAGTAACAGTTTTTAATTGGAAAAAATGTATTTTGAAACGTATCTCCCTTGAATCTCACATGAAGTGATAACTACATAAAATACATAAAATACATAATGAGCCATCCTCATTCAGTAAAACTGTTCCCAGCTAAAACATTAATGCCAAGAGGCTGGAAATAGTTTATTTTTTAGACATGCAAAGCAGTTTCATTATTATATTCTCCCAGGGATAGTATGTTACATAATTTTTAAAATTATTTTTTTCTTAACAGCTAAAAATGTATTCACTTCAGTGTATTTAATCATACACTGTGCAATCAAAATAGAGTTGCTAAATCAGATTTGCAGATGAATGAACCTACACCAGAGAAACTTTAGAAGATTTGGAACAGATATTATAATATCAGGAGATTTTACAATCATATACCTTTGATTGTGTACATGAAGTCATACCAACTATGAAATTCATAAACAGAAGAGGGTTAATCAATGGTAGAATTGATTTATACAAGGAATTTGTCATATATTCTACCAAAACTATAGCAATGATCATTAACTATTATCATACCATTGTTTGTGAAAACTCCTGACCTTCTTAATCTACTTTTTATTGACTTCCAGCCATCATCTAAATCCATGGCACAAAGCATTTTCTTGACAGCAATTTGCAGCAAAACATGAACTCTTCCCAAGTCACGCACACATGCACACACAAATGCAACCTGAAGAAAGTCAGGAAACCATAAAGAAGGGCAGGAAAGTACAAGACTCTGCTGAATATAATCTTCATTGCTGATAATGAAGGGAATTGTGGGATTTGGGGTCCAACTTTGCCCATGAAATGAAAAGTATGACGACTTCCAGCAGTTCACTCTCTTTCGAGTCTGATCTACTTCATAAGGGTGCTGTTGATGGGATAAAATGAAAAGAGTATCCATGGAACTCTTGGAGAAAACAGGACCTATACATTTAAACAATAAATAAGACAAAACCATTTCATATATAAAGGTTAAGGTTCCCCTCGCACATATGTGCTAGTCGTTCCCAACTCTAGGGGGTGGTGCTCAACTCCGTTTCTAAGCCGAAGAGCCAGCGTTGCCCAAAGACGTCTCCATGGTCATGTGGCCGGCATGACTAAATGCTAAAGGCACACGGAACACTGTTACCTTCCCACCAAATGTGGTCCCTATTTTTCTATGTGCATTTTTTACGTGCCTTCGAACTGCTAGATTGGCAGAAGCTGGGACAAGTAACGGGAGCTCACCCCATTATGCGGCACTAGGGATTTGAACCGCTGAACTGCCAAACTTTTGATTGACAAGCTCAGCATCTTAGCCACTGAGCCACCACGTCCCTTCAATAGATAGATAGATAGATAGATAGATAGATAGATAGATAGATAGATAGATAGATAGATACACACACACATATACATATACATATACATATACATATACATATACATATACATATACATATACATATACAGACACAGACACAGACACAGACACAGACACAGACACACACCAGAGGTGGGTTTCAGCAGGTTCTGACCAGTTCTGGAGAATTGGTAGTGGAAATTTTGAGTAGTTCGGAGAACCGGTAGTAAAAATTCTAACTGGCCCTGCCCCCATCTATTCTCTGCCTCCCAAATCCCAGCTGTTCAGGAGGAAATGGGGATTTTGCAGTAACCTTCCTCTGCCACGCCCATCAAGCCACACCCACCAAGCCATGCCACACCCACAGAACTGGTAGTAAAAAAATTTGAAACCCACCACTGACACACACACATATATACAAAACCATTTCATATATATGGTTTTGTATATATATTTAACAAATGAATAGAAATTACTAACTTTCTCATGGAAGAACATTTATTCTCCTTGAAAGTAATAGTCACAGGGTTTTTAAGCCAGGTGGCTTTATTTATTGCTATTACTACTTCATTTTTAATTGTATTTCTTCAATCATTCTCTCAGCTATCCTTGTTCAAATCAAGATCTATAGACAAAGAGCATTGCTTTTCTATCATTTTCTCAGAAAAGGGGGCTGTTGTTTCTGCCACCACTGAGTCAGCCACATCAATGACAAGAGAGCCATTTTGCATCTGCTTGTCATTGGAGCTTTTAAGACTTCCTCTCTAGAAAGGGGCAGTGTACGGCTATCTTCCTTTTCCTCAGTATAACAGCAAAACACACAAACTATTAGAGGAAAAAACATTTTGTTCTCACTTTTTTCCTCTGAAAGAGCTGCTGTTCCTTGCTCATACTGATCCTGATTTCGCAAATTGCTTGGTGGTGTGTATTTCTCATACCCCTATAATTTGAATATGTACATGTACATGTACATGTATATGTTTATTTATTTATTTATTAAATTTATATACCGCCCTATTCCTGAGGGACTCAGGGCGGTGAACAGCGAAAGATAAAAATACATGTAATACAAACGTTAAAAAACCAATTAAAATATACTAAACACTCTGGTCCTAGATAATTCAAGACATCCCAGTTTAAAACAAAATCAAAAGCAATATAAAGGGAAAGTTAGGCCAGGTCAGCCTACTGAAACAGGAATGTTTTGAGGGCACGGCGGAAAGTGCACAGATCCAGGATCTTCTGTATCTCTGGGGGGAGCTCGTTCCAGATGGTGGGTGCCCTCACAGAAAAGGCTCTCGCCCTGGGGGCCGCCAGTCGACACTGTTTGGCTGACGGTACCCTGAGAAGCCCCTCTCTATGGGAGCGTACTGGGCGGTGAGAGGCTATTGGTGGCAGAAGGCGGTCTCGTAAGTACCCCAGTCCTAAGCCATGGAGCGCTCTAAAGGTGGTAACCAAGACCTTGAAGCGCACCCGGAAGACCACAGGGAGCCAGTGCAGCTCGCGCAGGAGGGGAGCCACATGGGAGCGCCATTCTGCTCCCATAACTACCCGCGCGGCCGCATTCTGGACCAGCTAGAGCCTCCGGGTGCTCCTCAAGGGGAGCCCCATGTAGAGAGCATTACAGTAGTCCAGGCGTGAAGTGACGAGGGCATGAGTGACCGTATTTAATGAGTCCCGATCCAGAAAGGGACGCAACTGGCGAATCAGGCGAACCTGATAAAAAGACCTCCCGGCCACAGCCGTCAAGTGTTCTTCTAAAGACAGCCGTGAGTCCAAGAGAACACCTAAGTTGCGAACCCTCTCCGTGGGGGCTAATGACTCGCTCCCAGTAGTCAGTGATGGCACCAACTGACTATATTGGGACGTCGGAAACCACAGCCACTCGGTCTTGGATGGGTTGAGCCTGAGTCTGTGTCTCCCCATCCAGATCCGTACAGCGTCCAGGCACCAGGACATCACTTTAAGGGCATCATTGGGGTGGTCTGGGGTGGAGATGTATAGCTGAGTATCATCAGCATACTGATGATACTTTACCCCAAAACCATGGATGATCTCACCCAGCAGCTTCATATAAATGTTGAACAGAAGGGGCGAGAGAACCGACCCTTGTGGCACCCCACATATAAGGGACCTTGGGGGTCGACCTCTGCCCCCCTGTCAACACGGACTGCGACCGATCAGAGAGAAAGGAGGAGAACCACCGCAACACGGTGCCCCCCATCCCTAGCTCTTCCAACCGGTGCAGCATGATACCATGGTCGATGGTATCAAAAGCTGCTGAGAGGTCTAATAGGACCAGGACAGAGGAGCAACCCCTGTCCTGGGCCCTCCAGAGATCATCTACCAATGCGACCAATGCCATTTCTGTGCTGTATCCAGGCCTGAAGCCCGACTGGAACGGATCTAGATAAGCCGATTCATCCAAATACTGAGGAAGCTGTCGTGCTACCACATTCTCAACAATCTTCGCAACAAAGCGAAGGTTGGAGACTGGACGGTAATTAGCCAACACTGCTGGGTCCAGGGAAGGCTTCTTGAGGAGAGGCTTCACTACCGCCTCTTTCAAGGCAGCGGGGAAGGCACCCTCCCTCAAGGAAGCATTTATAATCCCCTGGAGCCAGCCTCATGTAACCTCCCGAGAGGCCAGCACCAGCCAGGAGGGACACGGGTCCAAAAAACATGTGGCCACGCTCAGTCTGCCCAGTATCTTGTCCATGTTTTCCGGAGTCACAGAATCAAACTCTTCCCAGGTAATATTCCCAAGACTTGCCTCCATCCTCCCTCCTGAATCTACCCAGTCAGAGTCCAAATTTTCCCGAATCTGAGCGATTTTGTCATACAGATATTGTACAAAGTCCTCGGCTCTACCCTCCAAGGGGTCCTCCCGCGCTTCCTGGTGGAGCAGGGAGCGGGTCACCCTAAACAGGGTGGCCGGGCGATTATCTGATGATGCAATAAGAGCGGAAAAATAGTTACATTTTGCCGCTTTTATTGCCACCAGGTAGGTCTTAATATGAGACCTTAGCAGTGTTTGGTCAGATTCAGAACGGCTGGCCCTCCAACTGCTCTCCAGGCGTCTTTTCCGGCGTTTCATCTGCCTCAACTCCTCGGTGATCCAGGGAGCCAGGTGAGATCGATGCCGGGTTAGAGGCCGCAAAGGCATGACCCGGTCTAAAGCTCCAGCGGCCGCCCTATCCCAGGCGGCCACTAGGTCTTCAGTCAAGCCGTGTGCCAGGGCCTCAGGAAATGGCCCAACCTCCGTCTGGAACCTATCCGGGTCCATCAGGCGCCTGGGGCGGGACCACCTCATCGGTTCTGCCTCCCTGCAGCAGGGTGTGGCGGTTCGAAGGTCAAAGCAAAGGAGGGAGTGATCTGACCATGACAAGGGCTCAATCGCTATATCCCCTATCTCGAGACCACCCAGCCACTGACCAGAGACAAAAACCAGGTCCAGCGTGTTTCCCCCCGTGTGAGTAGGGCCATGAACTAATTGGGTCAGGTCCATGGCTGTCATGGAAGCCATGAACTCCTGAGCCACCTCAGACGCCTCACCGATGGATGGCAGGTTGAAATCCCCCATGACCATAAGCCAAGGGGTATCAACCGCCACCGCGGCTATAACGTTGATTAGTTCAGGCAAGGCCGCTGCCACGTGGCAGGGAGCCAGGTACGTAACCAGCAGGCCCATCTGCACCCCATGACCCCACCACAAGGAGGGACTCACATCCGGCCGTCTGAGGAACAGTGGCCTCCCTCGGACCAAGACCCTCTTTAATGATAATTGCCACCCCCCTGCCCCTCCCCTGTGACCTTGGCTGATGAAATGCCCGGAAACCGGGTGGGCACATCTCTACGAGAGGGATCCCCCCCTCCTGGCCCAACCAGGTCTCCGTAATACCCGCCAGGTCCACTCCCCCCTCCTGAACAAGATCACAAATGAGGGGGGCTTTATTTACCACGGACCTGGCATTGCATAGCATCAGCCAAAGGCCCAGGGCCTGAGGGTCTGTGCCACCTGGGGAACGAGAAGAGCATTGGGGGCCGGAGCGTGCCACCACTTGAAGATAGCGAGCGCGCACTCCCGCAACTTGATGTGGCCCTCTACTCCCGCCATATCTGCCCCTCCCACCTACAGTACTAATGTAATGTCTATCAACAGCACAAGCTCTCCTTGGCCCCGGATTCTGCATCTCCTCCGCCGCGCTCTTCAGCTGGACTAGATCCCGTCCCTCGTGGGTTAATCCCTGAACCCATACAACCCACCCCCCTCCCGGGAGGCCCCCCCAGCCTCATTATTTACATTGGAAACCACCCTCCTCCCAGATCCCCTTAAAATAGAGTTTGAAAAACTATTTAAAAAACCCCAAAGCTTCCGGTTCGTAGTATACCACCTCTCGGGGTTCCAAAACCTGTCCTCAAGGGCGGCCCTAGATAACTGGGAGGGCCAAACTTGCGAGAGAGGGGAATCTCTAGAAGCTCTGTTATTGAATACATCGGAGGTGAAATAGAATTGGAGGCGATGAAAGGCCATTTTCTTCTTAAGGTGTTAAAGATGGTTTAAAACAGATGGTTAAGACAAAAAGGGTAAAGTAGATAATTGTACAAGGAAGCTAATATACTAGAACATCAGAATACTATCTCCCTCTTACGGCGGTGAGAAGTCTTGTGATTAAAATAAGTTAGTCAAAAAGGGGGATGAGAGTCTCAATGACCACCCTCTCACGGCGACCAGTCCAGAGTTACAGAGACAAAGGAGAAGAAGGTCCGTTCCATCCACTTGTATAAATATTACAAATAAATTGTAAATAAATGTTCAAGTTGTATTTAAATTTGAAAGTTGTGTATCAAAAATAGGTTTCTGAAATAACAAAATACTTATAAAACCTGCAATGATAAATTTATATTAAAGAATATTCTCATACAAACTATGGTATATATCCAGATTTATATATACACAGAAAAATATAAGTTTATATAATATATATATAAGTTTATAAAATAAAAGCTTATAAGTATGCTTTTCAGCTGCTGTCAGCTCAGACCAATTTATTATTTTTTTCTTATCAAGAATATCTAACGTCACTACTTGTATGATACTGATTCAAAATAGGTTTGCCAAAAACTTAACAGTAATTAAAGAGATGGTCCTATACATATACTTGCAGGGTGGAAACTATTATTAAATCCAAGAGAAGCTAGCTCCTGCAGAAATATGCATAAACTGTACTTATTCTTCATTAATATTATACCTAATGGTGTAATTAGCAATTAGTCTATAACAGACTTTTTACAGTCCACCTTGGATATGAGTTAGAATACTTACTATTAACTAGTTTGGGTTATTTTATGCTTATTTATTCCAGTTACTCTTCAAAATTACTGAATTACCCCTAATATGCTACATAAAAATCATTTAAAAAGTTGATTGCTTTCCTTCAGCTTGCCAAATCACATTAAAATATAATGTAATATTTTTTTCTCCACAAGGGTGTTGTTCAGATTTAATTGTATCACATCACCACTCTACTTCTACACATCATAACAGGAGTACAGCAAAATTGCTTTAATACAAGAATATTTCCTTTGGCATAATTCTTTCTCTATACGCATTATCTTTATTTTTTTAAAATGTGCATTGTGTACAGATTGAGAAGCTTTGAATAAACCAGGCTGCTCAAAAATCTAGGTTTAATAGAAATTTGCCAAGAAGCAAACTGAACAATCATTATGAGAAGAGATTCTTTATAGATTTCTCAGGAGTGGTAAAAGCTGTAGTTGAAATACAACCCAGAAGACACGGGCTTGAAAAATTTGGGAATGCTCAAGTTTATTTGTGTGGTTCAAAATAAGTGGTTTTAGTAAGTACAATTGGACAGAGGAGGTTACCAGAGGAACTTTGTTCTTCTATAAGCAGTCTTTGAAGCATCAGTGTGTACAGCCTAGACAGGACAGCAAAATTATTGGTGTTCTGGCAGAAGGGAGGGAGGCAGGGAGGGAGGGAGGGAGGGAGGAAGGAAGGAAGGAAGGAAGGAAATACTTCTATGGCCTGTAAAAGTCATCCATAGAGAAGAATCAAACTTTGCTTTGCCTGGTTTAAAATCCAAAATGGAGAAGATATTCCAGCTCATCTCTCCCTCTGCAGGAGCTTCTTCCAAGGCAGTCCTACTTTCAAATCTTCCTCAGGGTTCTTCTGACTTTGTTCAAGTGATTACAGCAGGGGTGTCAAACTTGCATTGTCACGTTGTCACATGACGTTTCGCAACTTTTTTCCCCTTGGCTAAAATGGGGGTGGACCCGGTGGCCAGTGCGTGATGCATCTGGCCCGCAAGCCACAAATTTGACACCCCTGGATTACCAGAATAGCTGTTCCTCCTTCTCATCTGCTCTTCTGCAATTGCAAGCTTTCTCAGAACTTCATCTCTCATACTGGTTCATATACCCTAAACCAGAATCTTTGTCTGGGAATATTGAGGAGTCATTTTGAAGACATCATTTCAGGAATTTCAAAGAGTGATATTTCCCAAACCCCAGGTAATTTAAAAAATTGTTCTGATTTAGGCTTCCTTAGAAATTAAACAGCACAAACTTAGTCCCAGCAAACCTCTTTAATTCATACAGCTGTAAATTACTTTAATTTACAGTCCGCAAGACTTGATAAACAGCCTTTCAGAGGAAGGTTATCAACACCCACCTATCTCACGTGGAATGCTGCCAAAGAGCTAATTTCCAGACACAGGGCAAGGGCAAACTTGGCACAGAGTCACAAACAGACTTTTCAAATCTTGAATCGGCCAGATGAACGAATTGCTTCCTGTAAAGCTCACATCCTGTTCGCTTCTCTTTTATGTCTTATGGGAGGGGCCAAACATCTCCAAGCCTTACTCCCAAGTCGACCCTGTTTCCTTAATTGTTCCTGTCTCCTGGCAGCTCTGCGCATGCACACACTGGGAACAGGTTCACGCTGTTCTTCTGCCTCGCTGATGTCAGACTCCAGAGACTCCGGAGGCAGCAAAGAACTACCAGATGGCCTTGGCCCCCTCTCTGCCTCCGACTCAGACCAATTGTCCCCAGACTCCAGGACTGGCCCATGTTCCTCCCCAATCTCCTCACTGTCCGAATCTGCTGCCAGCTCTGCTGGCCGCTGGTGGGCCACAACAAAAATGGGCTCAATTTTTTGGCCTCACCTAATCAGTGGGATACTGAGGGCTACAAGAGAATGTTAACTCTGGTAGATTGAACCTCCCAGCTACTCATCTAGAGCCTTTTCTTGGACTACTGCTCTCCATCACGACTGATCAATGAAAGGGGAAATTGAGAAGAGGTAAAATGCTCTTTCCTCATGCACATCCCTTCTGCTGCTCCTGCTGCAACAGTTGTGCAAAAGATAAGAAACAGGGGGAAAGGTTAACCTCCATTAATGGACAGGGACTTGGAATAGAAGCACTAGTCCAAGCCCTTAGAAAGCCAGGGGAGAAATATAAACCTTCTTCTCAGTTTTTAGATAATCTCAAATAATTTCCAAATTAAATGGAGTTTAGAACACATTTTTAAGATTTGCCCATTGTTAGCAGATGCTAACAAGGCAGATCTGGGCTTTTTCAGTTCTGTTAAACATTAATGTGACATTTTCCACATACCAGTCTGCCAACTTCAGATGCTGGCTCACATTTCTAGGCAGTATCATCACAGATTTCAAATGTGCTTAGAGTAATGTAAAATATAAATTCACCGTGATATATTGCCATTGGGTTACCATTTAATCAGAAAACAATTTAAACTCTTAAGAATAAATATGAATTATCTAGATGCCTGGGTGATTAGATATCTGGGATATCTTCCAGTCCTAATTATATGTATCTAGTTTTAGGCATAAACATGTAAAAAAAATGAAGAAAAAAACAGAGAATACTAATTGTTTGTTTTCAAGGCTGACTACAAAATAAAATAAATGTTAAGGGTAGGTTTTACCAACTTCTGTGCTAACATAATGTGACAACCTATGATATTCCACTAGTATTCATCAGATAAAACTCTTAAAAGTTTGTTGAATATAGTTATGCAAATGTTTGTGACTGAAAACTAAATAATGACTACCAATTAATAGGTAAACAAATTAATTAAACTATAAATGGAATCCTATATAGAGTTTCAATATTTTCTAACCCAAAAGCTAAGAGATTAACCAAAATTAAGATAAATTGAAAAGTCTACCAGGTTGGTGAAACTGATACACTTAACAAGATACAGTCTGGTATCTATTTGAATTAGCACTCAACATTGCCAAGTTATTACATTGTCAGTTTCTAGTTCTTTGCATAATAACAATTTTCTATTGGATTTGAACTCTAATGTTTTTTTCTGAGAAGCAGATAATTTAACCAAGATTCAGTTTTGTACAGAAATGTACAAATGTACAAAATTATTAGCAAAAGTAATATTTAATTCAATGTATTTGCTACTTAGTCACATGATTAATGGAAAGTCCTTAAATTTAATATTGACAACAGGTAATCCTTGACTTACAACTGGCCAATTAATGACCATCTGAAGTTAAAATGGACCCCCAACCAAAAGGTATTTAAAACCTGGATTCAAAGTCCTGACAGTCTGCTCCCTGCAGTCACATGATCGCATTTTGAGCACTTGACAATCAGTCTGCATTTAGAGCTGTTTGCAAGATCCCAGGATCATGTGCTGTAAAGCAGTTATTATACTTCTGTTTTTTGGCAAAAATCACCCATTGCAAACAATGACTTTCCTGAACTACTATGGCGTTCTGTTAATGACCATGGCGTTCACTTAACAACTGTGGGATTTGCTTAATGACCACTGCAAAAAACGGTTATAAAATTGGGCACAATCATGCATGCTTAATGACTAGCATGATTTATTACCAACCTTTTCTGGGCTCAATTCTGGTTGTAAATCAAGGACTACCTGGTATGTGCAAGTTATTGGCTTAGCCATTTAAACACATTGTTTTAAGATGCTTATTATAAGTTTGAAAATGTAATAATCCAAATGTAACTTTTTTTAAAGATAAAGAATATTATCTATTAGCTCTATTTTTCCACTTGTCAAAAGCTGTTACCTCATTAGTATCTCAATGAAAAGAAAGAAAAATACCTTGTATTCAGCAACTACCAGCATTCTAGTAAAATAAGTAGTTCAGGAAATAGGAAGAGTTAAATGAATAGATAAAGTATTCACAATTCTGTGCATCTCTGATTCATTTTTGTGCTACTACATACTGACGGAATTGGATTCCCACCCTACAGGCCCAAAGATACAAGCAGGGTTCAATTTTGGTTTGTTGAGTGCTATTTTATTGAGATAGGTCATTAAATAATAATAATAATAATAATAATAATAATAATAATAATAATAATAATAATAATAATAATAATAATAATAATATTCTATACCGCCCTTCTCCCGAAGGACTCAGGGCGGTGTACAGCCTATTTAAAAACAAAATCAACATCAATTTAAAATAATTTAAAAATATTAAATAAATTTGGCTTAATTTAAAACCCCAAAAATTTAAAACATCCAATTTAAAATTATGTTGCTAACCCAGCCTGGCGGAACAACAGGGTCTTGAGTGCGCAGCGAAATACTCGGAGGTCAGAAATCTTACGAATTTCTGGAGGCAGTTCATTCCACAGGGCTGGGGCTCCCATAGACAAGGCCCTCCCCCTGGGTGTTGCCAGCCAACATGACTTGGCCGATGGCACCCTGAGGAGACCCTCTCTGTGGGAGTGGACTGGTCGGTGGGAGGCTATCGGTGGAAGAAGACGGTCTCGAAGATACCCGGGTCCTATGCCATGGAGCACTTTAAAGGTGGTGACCAACACCTTGAATTGCACCCGGAAGACCACTGGGAGCCAGTGCAGCTCGCGCAGAGGGGTGTCAAGTGGGCGCAACGGGTTGCACCCATAACCACACGCGCGGCCGCATTCTGAACCAGTTGGAGCCTCCAAGTGCTCTTCAATTGGAGCCCCATGTAGAGAGCATTACAATAGTCCAACCGGGAGGTAACAAGGGCGTGAGTGACTGTGCGCAGGGCATCCCGGTCCAGAAAGGGCTGCAACTGGCGAATCAGGCGAGCCTGATAAAAGGCCCCCCTGGCCACGGCCGTCATATGCTCTTCTAAAGACATCCAGATTGCGAGCCCTCTCTGTGGGGGGCAAAGATTCACCCCCAATAGTCAGCGATGGCACCTGCTGACTATATCGGGACGCCGGAAGCCACAACCACTCGGTCTTGGAAGGGTTGAGTCTGAGCCTGTTCCTCCCCATCCAGACCCGCACGGCTTCCAGGTAGCGAGACATCACATCAAGGGCATCATTGGGGTGGTCTGGGGTGGAGATGTACAGCTGAGTGTCGTCAGCGTACAGATGACACTTCACCCCAAAACCACGGATGATCTCACCCAGTGGCTTCACATAAATGTTGAACAGGAGGGGCGAGAGGACCGACCCTTGTGGCACTCCCCATGCGAGATGCCTCGAGGTCGATCTCTGTCCTCCTGCCAACACAAATTGCGAGCGGTTGGAGAGGAAGGAGGAGAACCACCGCGGAATGGTGCCCCCCATTCCTAACCCCCTCAGCCGCTGCAGCATGATACCATGGTTGATGGTATCAAAAGCCACTGAGAGATCTAATAGGACTAGGACAGAGGAGCAACCTCTGTCCTGAGCCCTCCAGAGATCATCCACCAATGCGACCAATGCCATTTCTGTGCTGTACCCCTGCCTGAAGCCCAACTGGCACGGGTCCAGATAGATAGCTTCATCCAGGTGTCGGGAAAGCTGTTGTGCCACCACGCTCTCAACATCCTTTGCCACAAAACGAAGGTTGGAGACCGGACGGTAGTTGGCTAATTCAGCCGGGTCCAGGGAAAGCTTCTTGAGGAGAGGCCTCATTACCACCTCTTTCAAGGCGGCAGGAAAGGCACCCTCGCTCAGAGAAGCAGTTATAATCCCCTGGAGCCAGACTCGTGTAACCTCCCGGGAGGCCAGTACCAACCAGGAGGGACACGGGTCCAATAAACATGTGGCGGCACTAATCTTACCCAGAACCCTGTCCACATCCTCGGGAGCCACAGGATCAAACTCCTCCCAGATAACATTCTCAAGACCTGCCCTCGTCTCCTCCCGTGGACTCATCCAATCGGAGTCCAAGCCATCCCGAATCCGAGCGACTTTATCGTGCAAGAATTGCACAAAATCCTCAGCACGACCCTGCACACCAGAATTAGTGGTGCTATCATTAAACTACCAGAAGGATTTAAAAACATCTAGAGCAGAATAATATAGAACTAAGCAGTGCAATAATAATGTATTTATTTATTTTATTTTATTTATATGCTGCCCTATCTCCGTAGGACTCAGGGCAGCTCACAACAATAAAATATCCAATAAAACATGTTAAAATACATGTTAACCCCCCCCCCCCCCAGTCCAGGTTGAATGTAATGAAGTATGTCAGAGTAAATTTTACTAGTATTTCATTATTTATTTATTGAAATCAATTTGTACTCTGCCTTACTCTAACAATTCTGAGCAGTTCATAATAAAACATGAAAATGATAAAATAATAAAAACAGGCCAACAATAACAGAACAAACCCCAAGAAACAAAGATGCCCAAGCTGGGCAGTAACAAAACTCATATTCCTCAGAAGGAGCTATACCCATCCTAGATGGGTTGGTGGTTCCTCCCCATCAACACACAAATGTTCTGGAACAGAACCCTGACAACCTCAACTGGCTGACCTGGGGTCAAATGATATCATCAACCACAAACTGGTGGATGGCCTCATGCAGTGGTTTTGTGTAGAAATGAAAAGAAGGGGAGAGAATGGAAGCCTGCAGAAGGCCAGTTTTTACACCTCAGCCAACACCAACTGGACTCAGCTCTGGAGAAAGGAAGAGAACCCCTATAAAATAGTTTCCCCAACCCCCAGCTCAGGACGCTGGCTCAGAAAATAAAATGTGTGAGAGTATAAAAAACCATTGAAAGGTTAAAGAACACAAGGATGGATGGACTACTTCCATCTCTGTTCTGCCACATGTCGTCTTCAACCATGACCAAAGCAATCTCAGTAATAAAACCCACCTGAAACCTGATTGAAACAGGTCCAGACAATCCTTCCTTCGGGGTTCTTATCAACTGCAGATAATATCCATCCCCAGAAAAGAAAAACTGGAGGCGGCTTGATGGTTGTCAAAAACTATTGGGCCCAATGCCAGCCTTTTGAGGAAGGGGTAAACCACTGCCTCTTTCAAGGCAGGAGGCACTATTCCCTCTGACAAGCAGGCCAATACCACGGGAAAACTCCTGGGTCACTTCTTTGGCCTCCTTTATAGCCCATGAGGAACCTGAATTCAGTAAATCAATTAATAGCACAAAGAACCCTCGCCACTTCCCCAGGATTCATTGACTCAAAATATGATAACGTCTCTTTTTGTTCAGCTGAAGTACTAATGGAAGTATGAAAATGAAATGAAAGCCATGAGATGTTATGTATGGATAAGCCAAATAAAAGAAAATAATGGTTAATATTCTTTTAGTTCAGTATCATATGCAAATTATGCTGTCATATGCAAAATGGAGACCAAAGGAATAACTAGGGTTTCTTTAAATTAGATAAAAAAATCAAAACAAAGGAATTATTAATATAGCAGTCAATTAAGAATGAAGTTTACTATCAATTATTAATACAGTATCAAGATACATTACAAGCAAACAAAAACTCAGGCAAAATGTTAACTGAGTTGTTGACAGATGCCTAAGATCCTTTCAGGTAACCCCTAGGGCACCATTGCAGGTATGAAATGAAAACAAAACAAAAACAAAAACCTCTAAAAAAACCTGACCTCAGAACTGATAATATACTGAGATAGCAGGCAAGGGGGTAAAAAGAAGGAACATAAAATTTCCCTTTTAACTGCTGACAATACTGTTGCGCTCACTACATTATTTTCTCTTAAATGCAGAGCTATCTTCCCCAAACTTTATGGCCTCTAAATGTCTAGACCTCAGCTTCCTGGATTTTCTGCAATGCCACTGCTGAGTGGAAAATTCTGGAAAGGGTGACACAAAACTATGAAAGACAGAGCAGAGTAACAAAAAGGAAAGTATCATGACAGAAGCATCAGGCCCGCATGAGAACCTAGTCTACACTAACTTGTTGCTACTAACTTCTTTTCCTCTTTGTAAGCTGTTTAACTAGCTCAGAAGCAAATATGTTCTCCTGCTCCATTGCTCTGAGCAACAGGGACAACTGGGAACATATCTGCTTTTCAGCATACATGACAACACAATAGAAGCATTTTGTATCAAGAGTAGGATGTGATATGTACCTATCTCTATATCCTTCAGTCCATCATGCAGTTTTCCTAGGCACAAATGTCCTGCATGAAAATATTAGCAATTCAAGGCTATTCAATAGAACTCATAACTGTTTCAACCTTGTCTCCATTCTTTTCAGAAATGGTTAATGGATCTCATTCCAAAGCATGTTTTGCACCTCAATAGTATTCTGGCAGAAAGAGAAGCAAAACTTTTTTTATTCAAAACAGCACCACTGGGAGTTTTCATCAGATACAACATTACATCTAAGAGGCTCCATCTTGGCTGATCTTGCTAGGAAAGATCACCCAGAAAAATAAGGTTCAGGACTATTGATCCATGAATAATTTGTTATGGTTAGCTCTATACTGCATTGCCCCAAGCATGCATGTTTCTTTACAATACTTCCCAAAGGCAACATAGAAATAGAATGCTAGACTAGCTGTATCTTTCATGGATCCTCTTCTTGTACTGTTCTAATGTTATGCTACAATTTAAAACAGGACTAGAAGAAAAGGAAAGGATGGCCCAATGAAAAAGCAGGGAAGAAAAATCTTCCACTGTTCCATAGAAATTAAATTGTTGAAAACAAGACAGGAGTAATATATCATTGTTGATTTATGATTGTATTCTATGATTTATGATCTATGACTTATCACTATGTTGTTTGTGTGTACGCCGAGAGCTTATGCACCAGAGACAAATGCCTTGTTTGTCCAATCACACTTGACCAATAAAGAATATTCCTATATATTCCTATATTCCTATATTATTACAGCAAGAAAGGAAATGAAGGCATGAAAAGCTGAATGTCGAGAATCAATATATTTGAAAAACTGAGACAGTCAGTGGCCTGGAAAACAGGAACTTAGGAGTTCTGTGGTTAGAAGATGTAATTGCATGAGGAGGGAAAGGGGGCTGAAGTGAGGTAAGGAGGTAAAAATCTAAGATCTAAATGGAAAAGTCTGAGGTTTCAAAAACAAAGCAAAACAAAACAAAACTCTAGAGGTGAAAGATATGAAAAGCATTAAGATGCTAGCACTATTGGAAGATGGGGTCCTTAGGTTGGGCTGCTATGGCTGAATTTTATCAATCGGTTTGAGGCAGACAGGAAAATATTTGCACGTCATTAGAACACACAGAGAATCCATTCTCAAGGAAGCAAAACAATTCACAAGAAAGTTCTACTGCAGGAATATAACTGGTGAGTTATTGTTAAGCTTTTCTGTCACATATTGCTGACTACATTAAATGTCGACAACTTTGGATGATTCAGTTAAGCCTTATCCTTTTTGCAGAATGTCTTGTAATGACTAATAACAGCTGACAGTTATGTTGCATTGATCAGAGTATGAAAAGTAGGAATAAATAAGTGAAATTATATCAGCTTGCAGTGGCTGGTGTTTATGGCTGCTATGCCAAGCAAAGCAATAACTAGAACCAACTATTTTATTCTTTGATTTGCTTGCAGAATTATATGGTTTCTGATATGTCTATTTTGATAATACATTTGCAAATAGGGGAAAAAAACATGAGCCCAGCACTCAACAGAGACACTGTGAGCCATGTAGTGTGATTTAGTGGTTAACGATTGGGGAGACCAAGGTTCAAATCAGCCTTGGAAACTCACTGGGTGACCTGGATAGTGTATTCTTGGCCCAATACAGGGGTGAAATCTAAAATTTGTTACTACCGGTTCTGTGGGCATGGCTTGATGGTGGGGGTAATGTGACTGGGTGGGCGTGGCCAACTTTTTTTTTTTACTTTTAAAAGCATTTTTTCTACAACCTTAAAAGGTTGCAGAAAAAAATGCATTTAGAAGCCTCTGACGATCAGGCAACTCAGCTGGGATCGCCAGAGGCTTTTAAAGGCTTTTTTTCCCTACAACCTCTTTGGCCGAAAAAAAAGCTTTTAGAAGCCTCTGACGATCCCAGCTGAGCTGCGCGATCACCAGAGGCTTTTTTTAACTTTTAAAAGCCTTTTTTCAGCAGAAGAGGTTGTAGAAAAAATGCATTTAAAAGTAAAAAAAAAAAAAAACAGCCTCTGATGATCGCGTGGCTCAGCTGGGCATGGGGGGGTGGCACAGGGATTTTGCTACCGGTTCTCCAAACCACCCGCCACCTATCTCAAAGATTTGCTGGAGAAATAAAATGAATGGCTCCTAAACAAGCTACCTTGAGCTCCTGGGGGAGAGGAACATAGATGTATACAAACAGATAAATCACTAAAAATAATATAGGTAATAATATTTACAGTTTTGAATTTGAGCCTTCTTTTTCACAATTAGCTATAAAATGTGTATTGCAGTCACTAGGGACAAAATAATCATATTTTCATGGTCAATTACACAATTATATGGCAGGAAACTGTAATCTGGGAGACACATTTCATCTTCCTCCTTCAGACCCTTACCAGCTTATCTATAAAATGGAGATAGAGTTGATTCTAAACTGTGTGTCTCCTGAAGGTGAAGTTGTGCCATTGCACATTGTGTGTTGTCCCAAATGTAGAAGCCCAAGCATTTTGAAAATGCTCTCACCTCATTAGCTACATCATGAAGCCTTCTTCCAATTGGCTCCCCATATGTATAAGTGATCACTGGGACCATTTGTTGCTCTTCATGTACGTTACCAGGTGAATGCCACCCTACTCTTGGTGATCTGCTATCATTTCATTTCTCCTCTAAATATAGTTTTAGTAGAACTTACTTTGAAGCCTTGGGTCTATTTTCTGAGGAATTTTTATACACCCTCACAGATTAATTATCAGTGTCCTCTGGCAGCTTTCCATAAGTATTAAAGCAACCAGATTGTGAAAACAGAGGGTAGAAGACTAGGAAAAAAAGTAGAGAAAGGACAGAAAAATACCAGATGTGCATTTGTACAAAAAACACGAATAACTGTTCAAGCTAGAGAGCAAGGCAAGAGTGCAGTACTCACTGGAACAAAAATACTATCTGCTCCCTCCCCCCTCACAAATCCTACAATATCATTCTTTAACTGCTCTCAAAAGAACTATCCTATATGTGGTAACAAGAAAGGTGGCACCTGTTATGTTTCAGTGGCTAGATTAAGGTTTTCTGAGCCATAGGCAGTTGGATAAGGCATAACAATTACATTCATATACAATAAAGAGCCATCAACTGCAGTGTCTATGGAGATTCTCAGTCATTCAGGTCCTGGTTGTCCCAAAGGTGCTTTTTCAAGAGGCAACTGGACTTTCTGGTTTTTCTTTGAAGACTTTTCACTTTTCATCCAAGAAGCTTCTTCATCTCTGAATGGATGGTGGGGAATGGAAGGATTTATACTCTTTGCAGACAGCTGGTCATTTGCATTGTTTTCGAGAGTCATTGAGGCCCCCTGGAGGTTTATCTGTGTCTTCAGGGTCACCTGAGTAGTGCAAATGGGTGTGGAGCCTTCTTGGAACTGTTGAAAGGGCTGGGTTGTAGACTGGAGATAGATGATGTCGAATCCCTCCTTATCTGTTGAGAGAGGGCTGTTCAATGTTGACATAAATGACCTCTTTGACCCCTCTTTAAACCAGTGGTCCTCTCTGTCCAAAATGTGGACTTTGCTGTCTTCAAAAGAGTGGCCTTTGTCTTTTAAATGCAGATGGGCTCTGAATCTTGCCCATAGGAGAACAAACGGATCAGAACAAGAGGCCATCTATGTCAAAATTGAACAGCCCCCTCTCAACAGAGGGGGTGGGTGGGGATTCAACATAATCTATCTCCAGTCTACAACACAGCCCTTTCAGCAGTTCCAAGAAGGCTCCACATCCATTTGCACTACTCAAGTGGCCTCCACCTCCAGGTGGCCTCAATGACTCTCTAAAAGAATGCAAATGACCAGCTGTCTGCAAGGAGTATAAATCTATCCATTCCCCCACCATCCAGCCAGAGCTGAAGAAGCTTCTTGGGTGAGAAGTGAAATGTCTTCAAAGAAAAACCAGAAAGTCCAGTTGCCTCTTGAAAAAGCACCTTTGGGACATCAACTAAAGTGGTTTCAAATTTGCAATACTGGATTCACACATTGTGCCAACAAACCTAACAAAATATATTGTATCTTAATGCAATATAGGAATCCAGTGGATAGCAGTTGTATTCTTGGAAATTACTGAACAGGTATAGATTTTGGTGGACATGAGCAGGACAAGGCTCATTCTCAGTGATATTCCCTACCTGATCCATAATTATTACTAATATACAAGCTATGTTTTAGACCCTTGTTCTGGTTCTTTCAGTTTTTAACTTCTCCATTCCCAAAGGACTCAGAACAGCTGACAAGTGCAATAAAACAATATATATATATATTAAAAAATCAATAGCAATATTTTAAAAACAGACAGCTAGAAAATTCCAGCCCCATTAACAAATTGTTCCCTAAGGTAAAGATGACATTGATCACATCATTTTTTACTTCTAACATACATGTGCATTTATGTTACAGGCTGTTTAAACATTTGAAAAAAGAGCCTGATGGAACAATATTGTTAAACCTAAGAAACAAAGCATATGTATGTGTTTATGTGCATGTCTGTATGTAAGGATGTGGAGGACAAGGTTTTCAATGCAAGCAGAAAACGAGAAAATCTTGGCTACATTCAGAGCACTTCAGTGATTGAGAAAAGCCATTATCCTGTTCATGCCTCTGCTTTAGCATAGTCAATAAAAGAGAGCGCAGGCAAGCCAATGCCTACGCAGACAATTTAAGTTCTCTACTAGTAACAGAAACAGAGTCTAGTAATGTCACTCCACTGTTAGTGAACTGAAGGCAAAAACAATTATTCAAATGTTTTCTAGTGTGGCAAATTTTTGTACTCTAATCATGGTATTAGTGTTAAAATAAAGTTTTAAATAATTCTTACATTTAAATCTGGCACATTCTCAAGGGGAGGTTTCAAGAAAAGGGAAGCATATATTTCCTTTCTACCCTGCAATGCTCTCCCAAGCCTATTACTATATAAAGTAATATAGAATACTGTTTGGGGACTGGTTGTTTGTTTTTTTTTTAAATTTGATTTATATGCCGCCCTTCTCCAAAGACTCAGGGCGGCTTACAATGTGCTCAGCAATAGCCTTCATCCTTTTGTATATTTATACAAAGTCAGCTTATTGCCCCCACAACTGGGTCCTCATTTCACCTACTTTAGAAAGGATGGAAGGCTGAGTCAACCTTGAGCCTTGGCGAGATTCGAACCCTGCAGTAATTGCAGGCAGCTGGTCTTAATAACCAGCTTAATAACAGGGTGCCTTAAACCCCTGTACTACCAAGGCTCTTGTACCACCTAAGGATGAGTTTTTAATGTTCCATTCCACCTATGGAGATTCTTCACTTCCACACTTCTCCAATTATAGAAGGATCTTTGAACTGAAGCATCCTGAAAGAGCTATGGGGTTTCTTGTAAGATATTGGAATGGTTCCTTCCTGTACGTCCATAACAACATAAAAAATGAATAGATAACTGAAGCCAAACCATTTCAATCAAATAGTTATCACTTGTAATACTTCCAACAACTTTTTATGACAGAAAACTGTAGTATGAAAAACACCACTCATAGAAAAGGCTGAAAAGTTAAACAAAATTTCATCTCTGGCAGTATTGAGGACATGGTGACTTGTCCCTGGAAAATGGAGACCACATACCACCAGAGCCATCGAGATGCATGCGGTTTATAATCCCAGCCAATATGGGATAGTAACATGCTACAGAACATTCGCAAATAGTAAAGCATCTGGAAAAAACCTACATCTATAATATCTACCTATTTATATTACTAAAACTCTCATATCTGTAACATTTAACTGGGCAAAATAGCACATCAAAGGACAACTTTTTCTGAACCAAATGGGCTAACTCATAAATTGTGTCCAAAATTCAGGACCCATGACTTCCTGTGGGACTAAAATTAGGAAAATCTGTGGTCACTTCAATACTGGCATGCTAGTCATGGTTTCATCCTAACCCTCTGGAGACCAGGAAGACCAGCCTCACAATCAACTGCTGAAGGGCAGTCAGCCACAGTCCAGTCAACTGTCATTTTGAGTTCAAATTTGGAGTCAGAGGAGAGTACCAACAATGAGCAGTCAGCACTAGATTGGTATTCAATGCA
This sequence comes from Arizona elegans, assembly GCA_022577455.1. NCBI lineage: Eukaryota > Metazoa > Chordata > Lepidosauria > Squamata > Colubridae > Arizona > Arizona elegans. Next base: position 100,431,050 of record JAKOOJ010000003.1, on the reverse strand, counting down.
TTTTGACATGAAAATGTTGTCCATCATTTGTTTGGTATTCAATGCATAAGCTAGATCTTGTCAGCGTTGGCTGCCTTGTGACTCACTACATTATTCCTTATGGGAAAAATCTGTTCAGTACTCATCATTCTTGATAGTCATCACGCCTCCCAGAACCAATTAACAATGAGTACCGAGGTACTACTGTATACAGTTCAGGATGGACTACTTTCATGGCAGATACATCTATGAATATGTTCTGAATTTTTGAGAACTTTTCAAGTATATTAAAAGCTCTATGACTGGTAAGGAAATATCTCTGAAAGGATGACTCAACAAGTCACAGGTTTTCTATTTAAATTCTGTAATCGATTCTTCCACTTAAATGCACAATTTCATATCACATCCTCTGGCAATTTATTTTAACAGTTTAGTCCGGTTCTTCAACCCATCAAGAGCATCTTGAATTCCTTTTTATCTTCTAAAATGGAGGCTTCGCCTAAATTGGAGTTACCTACAAATTTGATAATTTCCTTCACTGAAGCTGTTTGTAAAGATGTTGACCAAAACTGGGTCACTAACAGTAGCCTATTTACTTCTCTTCAGCAGGCATTGAATACCAACTATTAACAAACCACCACAACAAACTTACCTAGATGCACTAGATGCAATAGAAACATGTGGAAAACAAAGTTTTAAGCTGATAGCTGAAAGGAATAATATGACAAGAGCCAATACATTTCTAAAGACAAAATAATACCAGGCACTAGTTTTGGAGGAAAAATGGAAATAACAAAACAACTGGTAAATGAGAAGCAAGTATTGCATGTTTCTTGGAATAAGATGGAGGCTTAACAACATTAATCGACTAATCTGTGCAATTAATGACTTGATCATTGATTAATTGAAGCTCTGTTTTTAATCTCAGTCAGCCATCTGGGTTATTTCTCTTGGACTTGACTGTTTCTTCTATTGCCATCACTTAGATTTTGCAACAGCTGTTCAGAAAGCTTCCTTTCTGCTGAAGCATGCTATCGCTGTTACCATTTTACATTTGCTCAGTTGTCACCACACAAAACACAGCAGTGGCATGGCCCCTGTCCAGAAGTTTTGCATTCTAAGATACAACAGTGGTGTTAAAAAGAATAGAGCCAGCAAGTCAGAAAAACAAATTAAAATAGATTTCTAGGAAAGATTTGAGAATTTCGTCAGCATGGGTGTTTCTATATAAGGCTTCAAAAACTGCCTGCCTAATGTAATTTGGGGGCCTAGTCTGAAGTTCTGGAAATTATCCAAGGCAGTTCATCCCATTTTGGAGGAGATCCATGAACAAGGCATCTTTTTGAGCCAGAAAGACATTTGGAATTTTGAGAGCATGTGGTAGCACACTCATGAATTGTTGTTATAGGAGTCTTGCCTACAACATGATTGTCATAGTAGGCATGCTGGCTATTTACTAAGAAGTTTAAAAAGTCACCCATCTCAATCCCCTTTAACGTTCTACTGGGATTTTTGTAGGTCCAAGCTTAAAAATAAATATGATGCTAAAGGTTGATGGTTAGTTTTGCATTGTTTTGTAACATGCAACTTCCTATTTAATTTGCTATATTAAATAAACTTTTAAGAACACAGGTGAGACAGGAAGCCTGGTGGACACAAGGAAGGTCTCTGGGAATATACTGAAGCTCATAAACACATTGTTACTTCAGTGCAAATTGATTTCTTCATTTGGAGTTGAAAGCTAAACTCTGGACCAAACATCATATAAATCAGTGAGCAAGAGGTTTAAAACTGAACTCAAGTGCCCATAACTTTGTTGTATCTGGACAGAATAAGACAAAATTTGCAGAGGTACATTCTTGCCAATTTTCAGACCAATGGGGCTATTAAAGAAAAGGAGTAATATATAAAGTAATTGTGAAGATGTCCCTTCCTGATGCAGAATCATTAGTTCTGGCAGAAGCAGAAACACAAAGAAATAATTTGTCTTTTCCGCCTTTATTGATGACTAAGCTTGGTTAAGTGGTTAATGCAACTCCTAAGCAATATTCCAGACACAATCAGAAGAGTCTGTGCAACAATGAAGTCTATAAAATTATCAAAATAATCAATATATCCTAAGATGCTATGAGCCATCATGGATTCATAGGGTCACTCTGACTGCAGGACAGTTTATTACTTAATGAATGTAATATTCCTTCTCTTTTTCCCACTTTCCATCATATCATTTAATACAAATGACAAAAGTGAGACCTCAGTTCTGTTTGAAATAGTACTGTAATGCTAACTATCATACTATACCAGAAATCCAGAAGTTAAAGTTTCATAGAAGACCAAAATGAAAAAAGATTAGAATTAGACTGTTTTGCATCTTGCCAAGAAATGAAAATCTGTTCAGAATTATCCTGCTCCATTTCACAATATGGATTTTGGCAGGATCTTCATCCATGCTCCCAACTATATATTCACTAGATATTAAGATAGTAAACAACATTAAAAGCAAATCATTTTTGTAAAATGGCAGTGGAAGTGCACTATGGAGGTCTTTACAATGGATATTTATTTATTACATTTGTATATCGCCCAATGCATTCTACATTTTCACAGCTTTCAATGAAGAAAGGAAAATAAAATTAAAAATAGTCAAAGTAACATAAACAGTCTCTCAACCCTTAACACTATCCTCCAGATAAATGAAGAGATGCTGTTTAATGTTTCTTCAGGATGACAATAGGATAGTGCTAACCTTATTTCAAGTGACAAACTACTCCACAGTGAGGAAATGTGGAAAGAAAAACTCAAGGTTGCTGACTTGAATTTTTTCCCTTATGAATTGCATTCCTTCCTTATGGATTATTTCCCTGAGACTTTAAGAGAACAAGGAACCACACCTGTACAGCAGTGAGATTAAAAAAAAGAAAAAAATGAACAGATGTGGATGTTGGTGGAAGAGAGAAAGGGGAGTGCACTGGAAACTATCAGCAGACTGTTATACACGGGGGAAGTGAGACCAAAATAGTTAGTGGAGTGAGCAATGAGCCTCGGAAGTCACTATGATGTGAAAGGAATAGCACAGCCTTACAGTCTCCCAAATCTTCCAAAGATGCAGACCAGCTACAGTCAGCCAGCAACAAGTAATTGTTTTCTTCCTCCTAGGAACCGATAAAGACTGAGAGCCAGAGGACCAACTTAGTAAAAGAGAATAATTACAGGCTAGTAATACTCCCTTTATCGATGTAAAAGGTGGGCAGTTACAGGGGAAAAAGGAAATATGTAATTTAATATGTCAATTCTATAGGAATCAAGCATTTGGAAGATCACTAGGGATGATTTCATTGATTGGATTTAAATGGATATCTTTTGGTAATAAACACTAATGGAGTGATATGAAGTTATAAAACCTTTGCTCTATTAACTTAATTGACCCTAGGCTTCAGTACAGACAAAAAACATTGATATGTGCAAGAGAAGATGGCTCTAAAATTGTCATATATGTGAAGAAATCAGACTACAATTTATTTACCATTTAATTGTTAGAATTATATTCGGCTTCTCCTCCAGGGCGTCGAGGAGACATACGTAATGTTTCCTCTTTCAGTTTTTCCATGCAACAGCAGCCTTGGGACAGAACATGGACTGAGAGAGTGTAATTAATCCAAAGATCCCCAGTACATTTGACAAACTGAATGACAAAAAGGAGAAGTATAAAAAGTGGAAAGAGGGGCACATAACTAAGGCAAATTATCAGCAAATAGCCCGAGCCTGCAAAGATGAAGTGAGGAAAGCTAAGGCTCACAACGAATAAAGGCTTGCGACAAAAATAAAAAATAACAAAAAAAGCTTCTTCCAATATGTTAAAAACAAGCAAAAAATCCAGGAAACAATTGGTCCATTGCTGGGAGAAAGTGGCAAGAAGGTGATAAGCAACAGGGAGAAAACAGAACTACTTATCTCATTTTTGCATCTGTCTTTACACAAAGGAAAAAAAACAGTCCAACCTATCAAAAACAGCACCACAAAAAAAAAAAAAAAACAGATTAGGAACACAAGTTAAAATACGGAAGAAAATGGTAAGTGAGCACCTGTCTAACCTAGACAAGTTCAAATCGCCAGGATTGGATGGATTACACCCCAAGGTTCTGAAGGAACTGGCAGACGATCAGTAGTGGGTTTCAAATCCTGGGGCTACCCATTTGCTGTTTGCACGTGCAGAGCGTTTTTGGTGACGTCTGGGTGGGTGGGTGGAACCTCCTGCTGCTGCCGCTACCGGTTCGACCAAACTTGGGTGAACCAGTAGCAACCCACCACTGCAGACAAGATCTCAGAACCACTGAACTATATCTTTCAAAGCTCTTAGAGCACCGGGGAACTGCCAGAGGACTGGAAAAGAGCTGATGTAGTTCCCATCTTCAAAAAAGGAAAAAAATAGATCCAGGAAACTACAGACCTATTAGTCTGACCTCAATACCAGGGAAGATTCTGGAAAAGATAATCAAGCAACAAATTAGCGAACACCTAGAAGCAAACAAAGTAATAACCAAAAGCCAACATGGGTTTGTCAAAAACAGATCATGCCAGACTAATCTTATTGCATTGTTTGACAACGTGACAAAACTAGTGCACCAGAGGAATGCTGTCGATATAATTTACTTGGACTTCAGAAAGGCATTTGACAAAGTAGACCATAACCTACTACTTGATATAATAGAAAAATGTGGGTTAGACAGCATCATCACCAGATGGATTTGTAACTGGCTGACCAACCGCACTCAACATGTAGTCCTCAATGGAACTGCATCTAAATGGAGGGAGGTATGCAGTGGGGTACCCCGGGGCTCTGTTTTAGTCCTAGTACTCTTCAACATATTCATCAATGATTTGGACGAGGGGATAGATGGAGAACTCATCAAATTTGCGGATGACACCAAGCTAGCAGGAATAGCCAATACCCCAGAAGATAGGCTTAAGATACAGAAGGATCTTGACAGACTTGAACATTGGGCGCTATCTAACAAAATGAAATTTAATGGAGAAAAAAGTAAGGTTCTACATTTAGGCAAGAAAAACAAAATGCACAGGTACAGTATATGTGGTACCTTGCTCAATAATGGTGACTGAGAGGGATCTTGGAGTCCTAGTGGACAATCACTTAAATATGAGCCAGCAGTATGCTGCAGCTGCCAAAAAAGCCAACACAGTTCTAGGCTGCATAAACAGAGGAATAGAATCAAGATCATGTGAAGTATTAATACCTCTTTATAATGCCTTAGTAAGGCCACACTTGGAATACTGCATCCAATTTTGGTCATCACGATGTAAAAAAGATGTTGAGACTAAGAAGAGAAGAGAAGAGCAACAAAGATGATTAGGGGACTTGAGGATAAAATATATGAAGAATGGTTGCAGGAACTGGGTATGTCTAGTTTAATGAAAAGAAGGACTAGGGGAGACATGATAGCAGTGTTCCAATATCTCAAGAGTTGCCACAAAGAAGAGGCAGTCAAACTATTCTCCAAAGCACCTGAGGGTAGAACAAGAAGCAATGGGTGGAAACTAATCAAGGAGAGAAGCAACTTAGAACTAAGGAGAAACTTCCTGACAGTTAGAACAATTAATCAGTGGAACAACTTACCTCCAGAAGTTGTAAATGCTCCAACACTGGAAGGTTTTAAGAAGAAATTAGATAACCATTTGTTTGAAGTGGTGTAGGGTTTCCTAAGCAGGGGATTGGAGTAGAAAACCTCTAAGGTCCCTTCCAACTCTGTTATTCTAATCCATTCCATTCCATTCCATTCTAATTTCAATTGCTGAGGGTCTCTCTAATCCTAGACCAAGACTTAACCACCACTGGTTGCTGCAAAGTCTTTTCAAGCTAATTAATTCACAGAATTTCTTTCATTCCTTTCTTGCATGAGATGAGTAGTTATATTTATAAAACAGGTTTTCTAACAGAGGTAAAATAAAATCATGATCTCTTCTTACATGGTGGTAGAATGTTGGAAATTATGAGGAGATTACTTTATGGAAAAGCAGAGAACGAGTTTATGAAGTTAGGGTCTGTGAGAAGAACAGTGAAAACCGTTCATATAGTCAAACTTTACAACAGCCAGATCCAGGTACTTGCATGAGCTGTGGAAGTTTTGATTTAGCTGTAAGGATTAGCAAGATGCTCTTAGCAGACTTATTAATACCCTGTTAGTATCGCTACCACAAATAGATCAAGGTACAGGTTTCCCCAAACCTTAAGATCTTGTTAGGAAACATGAATGTTTTTGACTGATTACTTGCAAATACATTGCTTTATAGATGTATCTCCCCAGTGTTTTTCATAACACACATTTTGTCTATATCAACAATACACTAAATTTTTAGAGAAAATACAAAACGACCCATGCCAGTGACCATTTATTATCTCTGTAATCACTTTCCTGTTCAGATCCTATATTATGATTTATAAATGTATTTGCAGCTTGATTATTTTCATCAGTTTACATATAAATAGATCAACCTACATATCTGTTTTAACTGAGAAATATCATAAAATGCATATAGTTATATTAACTACCATAATCACAGACTTGTATATTATTGATTCTATGTATATGATTTGAAACTATCACATTTATTTATTTATTTTATTTTATATTTAAATTTATATACCACCCTTCTCCCGAAGGACTCAGGGCGATGAACAGCCAAAGGTAAAAACACAAAATACAAAATTTAAAAGCAATTTAAAATAAATTAAATAATTTGGCCCAACAGTTTAAATACCCCATTAAAATTCAGGTTAAAATTAAACAATTTAAAAATTTAAAAATCAGGCCAGCCCGGCTTGGTGAAATAAGAAAGTCTTTAGGGCCCAGTGGAAAGTTCGTAAGTCCGGGATCGTCCGTATCTCCAGGGGGAACTTGTTCCAGAGGGCAGGTGCTTTCACAGAGAAAGCTCTCCCCCTGGGGGCCGCCAGTCGACATTGTTTGGCCGACAGCACCCCGAGGAGTCCCTCTCTGTGGGAGCGTACTGGCCGGTGGGAGGCTCTCGGTGGCAGAAGGCGGTCTCGTAGATATCCAGGTCCTAATCCATGGAGCGCTCTGAAGGTGGTAACCAACACCTTGAATCGCACCCGAAAGACCACCGGAAGCCAGTGCAGCTCGCGCAGGAGAGGTATTACATGGGAGCACCATGACGCTTCCATAATCACCTGTGTGGCCGCATTCTGGACCAGTTGGAGCCTCCGGGTGCTCTTCAAGGGGAGCCCCATGTAGAGAGCATTACAGTAGTCCAGGCAGGAAGTGACGAGGGCATGAGTCCCGATCCAGAAAGGGATGCAACTGGCGAATCAGGCGGACCTGATAGAAAGCCCCCCTAGCCACGGCCGTCACAGGTTCTTCTAAGGACAGCCGTGCATCCAGGAGGACACCCAAGTTGTGAGCCCTCTCCACAGGGGCCAACAACTCGCCCCCAATAGTCAGAGATGGCACCAACTGATATATCAGGATGCCGGAAACCACAGCCACTCGGTCTTGGATGGGTTGAGTTTGAGCCTGTTTCTCCCCATCCAGATCTGCACAGCTTCCCGACACCGGGACATCACGTCAAGGGCATCGTTGGGATGGTCCAGGGTGGAGATGTACAGCTGAGTGTCATCAGCGTACTGATGGTACTGCACCCCGAAACCACAGATGATCTCACCCAGCGGCTTCACATAAATGTTGAACAAAAGGGATGAAAGGACCGACCCCTGTGGCACCCCACATATAAGGTGCCTCGCGGTCGACCTCTGACCCCATCAACACAAACTGCAACCAGTCAGAGAGGAAGGAGGAGAACCACCGCAACACGGTGCCCCCCATCCCTAACCCCTCCAACCGGCGCAGCATAATACCATGGTCGGTGGTATCAAAAGCTGCTGAGTGGTCTAATAGGACCAGGACAGAGGAACAACCCCTGTCCCGAGCCTTCCAGAGATCATCAACCAATGCGACCAATGCCGTTTCCGTGCTGTACCTAGGTCTGAAGCCTGACTGGAACGGATCCCAATCTTATTTATTTATTTATTTATTTATTTATTTATTTATTTATTTATTTATTTATTTATTTATTTGTTCGATTTATATGCCGCCCTTCTCCGGACTCAGGGCTGCTTACAATGCATTAAGCAATAGCCTTCATACTTTTGTATATACCTGCTTAGTAGGGCTTTCGGGGGCCCCTAAGCCGTGCTCTTTTTATACAAAGTCAGCTTATTGCCCCCACAATCTGGGTCCCCATTTTACCTACCTCGGAAGGATGGAAGGCTGAGTCAACCTTGAACCTGGTGAGATTTGAACTTGCAGTAATTGCAGGCAGCTGGCAGCTAAATGCTACTTAACAGCACTTTAGTCTGCTGCGCCACCAAGGCTCTTGAATTTCTATTCTATAGAATAGAATATAGAAATATATTTCTATATTTTCCAAGAAGCTCACAATACTCAGGATTCTATTATCTTAGCGTGAGATTTCTTATTATAAGAGACAAAAGTTGATTCAACTCATATCATAAATATGATAAAATAAATATTGCTAAATATTTATTTTATTGATGTAGCATCTGTATGCTTATGAAATCTTTTCCAAGGATGTCTGAAATTACAGGTAGTCCTTGATTTGGGACCAATTGCTTAGTAACCATTAAAAGTTCTGACAGACTCCACTCTTAAAAGGTACATACAACCTGGTTCCGAAGTTCTGACTACCCCCTGTGGTCAAATGACTGTATTTTGGGCATTTGACAGTCAGCCTGCATTTACAGCCATTTGCAGAGTCACATGGTCTCATGACCACAGTTTATGACATTTTTCCTGAAACCTCACATTTACTTTTGATTTTTGCCCAAAGTGAACCCATAGCGAATAATGGGCTCGCTTAATGACCACCCACAAAAAGTCATAAAATTGGGTCGGACACATCATAACTCCCTTTATGACATTGTGGCTTACAACCCTAATTGGCAGGCTCCATTACGGTCATAACCTGAGGACTACCTGTATCAGTGCTGTGCCCATGCTATACAAACAGGCTGGAAGGGCAGCAAGACCATTAGATTCAGTAGCAGCAGCAGCAATTTGGATTCAACCTCTGGTCAGTTCTCTCCACACCTCTTTCCCATGTTGGAGATTTTCATTGTTGGAAAAGCCACAGTGAAAGGTTGGGAGCAAAGGTTCCCCTGATCCATGTCCACTTCCAAGGTGGGATGTCTAACTATGAGGTTGGCACCACTTCAACTAATGCTAAGATTCTCTCCTAGAAATCAAAATATTGATCATGAAAGCAATCACAATCTTAATCTAACCATAAAATAAAACTAAAGATATCATGAATAATATTTAAAAATATTCTATATCAGTGAATCCATCTAAACATGAGTATAGAGCCCTGATGGCGAACCTATGGCACGCGTGCCACAGGTGGCACACGTAGCGATATCAGTGGGCATGCCAGCTCAGCTCTGGCGTGCATATGCGTGCCGGCCAGCTGATTTTTGGGCCTTCTGGGCCCACCAGAAGTAGGGAAACAGGCTGTTTCCTGCCTCAGGAGGGCCTGGGGGTGGGTGGGGAAGGCCCGTTTTTCTTTCTCGCCTGGCTCCAGATCCTCTTTGTGCATCTGGGGAGGGCGAAAACAGCCTTTCCCACTCCCTCAGAGGCCCTCCAGAGGCCTGAAAGCGCCCATTTCTCAACTCCCGGTGGGACAGGAAGTGATGTTTTTTGCTTTCCCGAGCCTCCAGAGACTCCTAGAGAGTCTCCCCCCCACTCCTGGCACGCGATGGCAAAAAGGTTAGCCATCACTGGTATAGAGGAATAGATTCATAATGCTTCATATAAAACCCGTAACACAAAAGTCTGAAGGAAATATAATGTATTTGTTTCATTATATCAAGATAGGAACTAACACGTTTTCTCTGGGGAGAGAAAGGTGTTCCATAGCAATGATTCGGCCTAAAAAGGTACTTTTTCACTGCTACCCAGCCTCTTTTCATACTAAGAAGAGACATTTGGAAACAGAAATTCAGCATATAATTTTAAATTATGCATGAAATAAGCTGATCCTTCTCATAATACTTCTCAAGCCCTGCAGGATTTTACAGGATTTAAAACCAACCCTTTGAACCAGGCCTTGATATGAAAACTAGGGAAAATGATAAATTACATACTAGCAGCAACAACTTGATTCTTAATTCCTACTTTACTTTATATAAAGCTTTACTTTACATTAACTGAATTGTTTAGAATGTTATTAAAAACCATTTAATGTACAAGGCGTTGCAGCCTGCAACCTTAATAGGAGATTGCTACAGCATAGTCCATTAAAACCTATCCTTCTCTATCAAGGTAGAGTCACTGTTGGCCTATTAGCATGAGCTAGAAGAAGATGCTTCATGACCTGCCTTCAGAACAAGTTGAACAGCACTCAGCAGAACACCAAAACCATTCATTGGTAGTGTTTCCACCTCATGTAGATTAAATTTCAGTATGTTGCCTGGGTGAGCAGCTGCCCCTTTAAGACCTCTGGACTTGAACTCTTGCTTTAAATTCATTGATTCTTATAGCAAATTAATTTATTTTCCCATAATCATAAACCTTCTATAAAGTCCCAAATCATCTCTTCCTTTGGTTATCTGGTTTTAAATCAACATGATCAGAACATGATTTCTTTATTTGTGCAGTTTATATAACTGCCCATCTCACAAAACAAGTGATTCTATCAATAGCCTAGGGAATTTTCACTGGCAACAAGTTAGAAAAAGACATTTATGTATCTTATAAAAAGAAAGTAACTACTGTTTCAGATTTAAGATTTTACCCAAGGTTAATATCTTTGTAAGAAGTAGACTATAACAATGCAAAAAATAACAAGAAAAGAATAATTTACATTGTTATACTGGAGGAATGGAACTAATATAACTGGAGGCTACAAGCTGTCTATTTAAAAAATTAACGACACGGTTTTTTGCAAATTCATTTTGAATATCCCTCGGGGTTCTCTGTGTATGTCTACAGTAGCAGTCCAACTTTGTAATTAATACAAAAGTTTGAAAGAATTAGTCACAGGTAATTATTTTTTTATTTAGCTTTGTATGTCATTTCAACTGCATATGACTCCCCTGACATAAGTCTACCACCATAAGAAAAGATTAAAACAACAAAGATTATAACATCAGCCTAAACAAACAATAATAGTATCTTTTCTATTCACCATTATAAAGTAAGAAACTGCCTTATATCAGCTTAGAACATTGGTATGGAACTCGCTAGATACACTTGAAATGAAAGTTCAGGCAAAAATATTTTCAACCTTTCCTAGAAAAAAACAGGAATTAAACCTGAAATATTCTGCATGTAAACATGTGTTTTACTGTTCTCTTTAGCTGTTGCTTCTTATTGCTACTTCTTGCAATAATATTGGTCTATATTAGATTTATCATGGCATACATTTAGCTTTTGAAACATACCCATAGCAATAGTATTACACTGCAGTAAATTCACTTTATAAATATGTCTTTCAATAAGCAAAACAAATTTTCTTAATAGGAAATCAGGTGAATTCTAATGCTTGAGACAATACCTTTAATTAACATTTGCAACCTAATCCCATATGGATGTTCTACAAGTCTTTTTTATTATTTTACTGCAACAATAACATGGCTACTACCTATCTATATGTGCATACACACAGACGCACACAGACACAATTGCCGATATTCATGACTTTTCCAGCACTTTCCCTAAGCAGAAGAATAAATGACCAACCAAATAAACATTCATTAATCAGGTTAGGACATGATAGAATGCCTATTTTGAAAGAACAGGGTTCTGCTGATTGTCTGGGTCTTGGAGAAAACAATATAGTACTTCTGCACTGATGTATTAGTGTTTGGATGGCTTCCCAGCTCTCTCTTCAACCACCATGGCAGAAGTGTCACAGAAAAGCTTCAATGCGCAGATGCCTCAAAATAAGACACTCAGTACCACTTTATGGTGCATACATGAATCCAGACTGCAGAATTAAAGAAACCTTCCAAAGGCAAATAGACCCAGCTCAGAGGAACCAGATCATCCTGCTGCAGGTCCCCACATGAGATCTCTTCTTTCAATGTTATCTATACATGTGCAATATTACTCAGGCTCACTTATACACCTCGCCATGCCTTTATGCAAATTTGCCTGAACCTTTCAACATCCGTCTATTTTCATGTCTGCATGAACTTCCTTTGCATGATCACTGATGCTTGGCCTACATTTCTCTAGGCTCAGCTGGGGAGTAATGTGCAAACTTGGACCCTGCGGAATGAAATCACTGTCACAATTTAACATTATACAGATGGCAATTCTGCTAAAAACTATGGTTTCACAAGTGAATTTAACAATTAAATGCATCATCAGAACACATATCTGAAATGTAAAATGGATAATGCTTGCTTGAGAAAAAGAGAGGTATTCTCCCAGACTATCAAACTGCACTGTATGTTCCTTCTTACAAATTTCTGTGAGAAAATCAGATGCTATGAAAAACTCAGCTCAACCAGAACAGAATGTTTTAATCACTGAAAAATAAATAAGTCTCCAATTTGGATCCAAACAAAATCTTACAATATAGCAAGCTATCTTCCAGAATTCATCATTATATTTCCCATGAAGTAATGGAGTAATCAATAAACATTTGGACATTACTTTTAAAAGATGTATTTAATGTATTTCTGGCCACTTTTTCAACATTAATAAAGCTCTATATGGATATTCTTGATATTTTAGTATACGCTTTGAATGCTGGAAAAGTATTACTCTCCTGATGTTTTAAACTATTTTTAAACTGCTACTAATGTTTTCCCATCTGCAGTGCTTTCCAGAACCAAAGATCTATTACTTTATGAGCATTAATAATGCTTTAAATGTACAAAATGTTTGTTTTTATTAGGGAGACAATAACAAGCATTTATATTGTAGTAAACATGGTGTGTAAGGCATCAATTACATAACTATTTTAATTTATATTCTAACTGGATACAATTAGAATAGGTACACTTTGTGCTTAAGCGTGAACGATTGTGTCTTTGTAGGCAAATATCACATCAATATGACAAATGTATATGAAATGGAAGCATGTAGAAATATTTGGGTTTGGTTTTTTTTCATAACTCAAGCCAGACATATTCCTGACAATCAGCAGCTTTGGGGAAACTACTTGTGGCTCCTTACCCACAAACCATGTCCATGCCTTTCTTTTTTGCATACCACTCATTCCATCTTTTGCTGGGTAATCAGCATCCCATTCATGTTTCTTGGCTCCCCTCTCTCTGATACTAGCCTGCACTACAGCACCCTTTGTGAAAGCAGGTCCTCATCCAGTTGATATGCACATGCTTCTCTCTTCACCTCCATCTTCTTGCCATATTCATCTTCCTACACACTAGCTCAAATTTACACACATGGGCAGATTTCTCCATTCCCTATCTTTGAAATTTTTTAAATTTAAGCTTGAATGGCCCCCAACTCAATATTTCCTAGCCTCGCTGTTAGATCTTATCAGAGCTCTGCTTGATATAACATCAAAGGCACAGCATAAACTGAATCTATTAGCAAGATTCTCAAAATAAGACGTTTGATTCTGAAAAAAAGGGGGTATCCGATCTGCTCTAAGGAGTTGCATCTCCCCAAACCTCAAAAACATGTATTTCCGTAACATTAGGAGCACATGGCAAACTCAGGCCAAACCACCTTTCTTTTCCTCCCATATGCACTGGTCTCAACAAGACACCCCACTATCCCCAGCCTTCTCCTGCAGCGCAGTTATAAATCACCCTAGTGCACCCCAAATTCCTCCCCTCTTTTCTCATGGGCTCCACGGATTGCGCCTTCCCTTCTACTATCCACAGCTTTCTTGCTCCCGGCTCCAGTTTACACTCAGCAGGCGACACGCTCCGCAGCATGGGCTCCCAGCTGCACTTCGCCCTTAATCCCCGCTCCTTCCAGCCCAAACTAGTCCACAGCCTCCATCCTCCTGGGCTCAGTCAACCGAAGTTGCCCCCGCGCCACTTCTCCTGCGATACTTCGCCCAGCCCGGCTAGTCTGTGGCTCCCACCTGGCGGAGGGTCGGTGAGGCTGCGCGGGGCCCGGTGCAGCGGCAGGCGCTCTGCCCGGTGGGAGCTGTCCTCCACTGCTTGGTGCTGAAGGTGGCTTGGCGGATCCAGGCGAGGTGGAGGGACCCGCGGCCAGGCCGGGTGGCAGCTGCCCCTCGGCTCCCCCGCCCTCTAAACTGGCCTCATTGCCCATAGCCAGGCAGCAGCGGTCCGGATGGAGACAAGGCTCCCCGAGCGTCTTCAGCGCAGTGCTGTCTGCGCCGCCATCAGCCTAGCACCACCATCTCCGCCTGCCCCGTCCGCACTGAGCATGCGCTTAGCTTGGAGCGCGAGCCCAGCACCCAGCCCTCCGAGAGGACGCGCTTCGTTGTGGGCGCGCGGGCGGCGCGCGGGCCCGGACCAATGGAGGGTGGCGCAGCGCTCGAGCCGGCCCCCCGCCAGCACGTGCGTGGCCTCGCCAATGGTTGCTGAGATTCCCCCTCTTCGTTTCTCCCGCCTCTGGCATGCAGAAGATCCGGATTGCAAAACGCAAGCGGAGCGGGTCTTGGGACGCCGTACCACCAGGCAGAACGGAACAGACCCACTCGGGCAGAAGCAGCCAAGCCCGGAATGGATTGTCTCGCTGTCCTTTTGCTTTTGGGGGCGGGGGAGGTCTTCATTGGCAACTCACGCTTTTCGGAGTCCTCTCACTCAAAGCAGCTCTTCAGACACATTGGAAACTAATCAAAGAGAGAAGCAAACTGGAACTAAGGAGAAACTTCCCAGCAGCGAGGACAATTAACCAGTGGAACAGCTTTGCCTCCAGAAATCGTGGGCGCTCCATCTCTGGATGTTTTTAAGGAGAGTCTAGAGACAGTCACTTATCTAAAATGGAATAGGTTCTCCTGCTTGACCTGGGGGCTGGACTAAAAGACCTCCAAGGTCCCTTCCAGTTCATTCATTCTATATATGGCAGATCATGTGCCCAATCAATACCTTTTAAGAGGACATCATTCCATGTCAAGTGGTCTGGGGGTCCCTGCTTGACTATCACTGATTTCGATGAATTGACAAATGGGCCCAATTGATTATGTTCACTATTCATGGCGTACATCATCCCCCTCTTTCTGACTTTATTTACACAACAATATAGTTTACTATTAGCACTGTTTATATTTTCTTTTGAAAGGGACACCTTCCAAAAGTGTTGGACCTCAGCTCCCATAATTTCCAACCGGCATTGCTGAAGAGCTTCTGACAAAATTAGAGATGTTGATGTCCAATGTGTCTCGAGGGCTGGAAGTTTGATACAAAGCTTCTGCAGACATACTGTACAGAACTAGGTGTGAATAGCAAATTCAGACACAAAAAGGGCAACTATTAATAATATGGTGCTCTTGGGTACCAAATTCCAATTTTTTAAAAAAACAAAAATTACAGATATACTTCCTCTTAACTTTATGAACTTGTATTGAATTCTTGATTAGTCTGTATCCTGAATATTGTGTTCTCAGGATTGTATATTACTAATAAATGTCTGCTTGTTTTCCCTTAATTTCAATACCTATCAGAATTTTTTCCTGTTTCTAATAAATGAATCATCAATCATTCTTAAATTTGGTGTGTACCACATTTAAGTATTCTGTCCTATTCATTATACTGCTTTTTTTAAAAAAAACTTGAATATTTATTTTGGCTTGAGAAAACAGATTAATACAGGTAGTCCTCGATTTACAACAGTTCATTTAGTGACCATTCAAACTAACAACTGCACTGAAAAAAGTGACTTTTGACCATTTTTCACACTTACAACCGTTGCAGCATCCCCATGATCACCTGATCAAAATTCAGATGCTTGGCAACTGACTCATTTATGATGGTTGCAGTGGCCCAGGATCAAGTCATCACCTTTTCTGACCTGAGAAGCAAACTCAATGGGGAAGCCAGATTCATTTAACCATGTTACTAATTGAACAACTGCAGTGATTCATTTCACTTAATAAACCATAACAACTGTGTCAAGAAAGGTCGTAAAATGGGGCAAAATTCATTTAACTGTCTTAGCAACAGAATTTTTGGGCTCAGTTGTCATAATTTGAGGGCAACCTGTAATACTAGGCAAATTCTTTGGTTTGGGGGACTGTTGAAATGTTACCATCACTTAATATACCCATACTATAAACTAAAATACGTTGAATACAGATTCAACATATTTAGCTATAACCAACTTGATAGTATAGATGTAGACTGCTGTCTAAATTATAATAAGATCAAATAATCTAATGACTGAATACACCCCTTCACTGCATGTGGTGATATTGCAAAAAGAAGTATTTCATTATGGATAGGACTGCAATATTTTGTTAATTAACTTTTTTTCCCAGTGGGGAAGGCAGCATAATCCATTGCAATAAAAACAAAAACCTTTTGGTCCCTTATAGTCAAGGTTTTGTGGATATTGGATTTATGGAATATCAGGGGAGAATGTTCCTGTGTTCATATTGGTGGTGGTAGAAAGTATTAATAAGATGATTTAGGGAAAAATGAAATGTAAGAGGTCAATACAGTGGTCTTAGAGATGGATGCATTTTTGCATTGGTGTCACAATGAACATACTTAGTGTAATACAAAACCATGGCTTCTGTTTAATGATTGAGGAATAGCATTAAATATGAAACTTAAGAAGGAAAATAGGAAATCAACTGAGAAGTCAAATGACCACAAATGTTAGAGCTAGATGGGGGCAAATAAGGCTTTGAAGCATAATTAGATTAAATCAACAGTATAAAAGAACATGTATGATCAATTCAACTTATTCTGTGCCACATAACAAAGAAAAAGTGTAAGAGGAGTATTGTAGTATTCACCCTATGACATCATAGAATGAAGGACACTGCAACATGCCCTAGTAAAGGTAAATTGGTATTTTTGGTGTATAGGTGTATGAAAATAGGAAATTATTAACTCTCCCATTAAATATTAATAGCATTTTGAAAAGGCTGGATAATTAGTTCTGGTTATGTTGTACAATAACTCAATTTCTAGGGATCACATTCAATCATTTATTATTATTTTTTTGCCTGGGAGCACTGACAGTTACATAAAGCAATATAGGAAAGGCTGCATGAAATCAGTTTCTGCTTGAGTGACTTCTTCCTGGTATATTGGAAGGTTTCAGTGAAAACAGTGCAGCAATCCAATAGGTTGATAGATGGGTTTGAGCTAATAATTAAATATTATCCAGGCTCTTGTTTCTATTCTAATCAGACCAGAATCTATAATAAAGGCTGTATTAGAAACACATTTAGGAGTGCCAAATACAGAACAAGGAGATCTAACTTTGTACAGTTTCAAGCAGTCTAAAAATAGAATATTTTCCCCTAATACAAATAGTCTTCACTGAATAGCCACTCATCCAGCCACGGTTCAAACTTATGACAGCACTAAATGAGGACTTACAATCGGTCCTCATAATTGGGGCCATCACCGTGTCCCCATGGACACATGATTGCAATTTAAACATTGACAACCAGCTTGCAATTATGACATTGCAATAATCTGTGGTCACATGATCATCATTTGCAATCTTCACTGCCAGCTTTTAATTTTATATATATATATATATATATATATATGTGTATATATATATATATATATATATATATATATATATATATATATATATATATATATAATTAAAATTTGGTGATTTGTTCTCTGAGCTTGTTGTTGAGTTTTAGAATGTTTCGTCACCAGGCTAGGTAACATCATCAGAGGAACTTTGGTTGAAGTGTCTTATTTCAGTTCTCTCCTGCTTTTATAGGTCTTATGTGGTTAGTTGGTCATGTGAATGACTGGTTTCGTCACCACGTGACTGACGTTTTGTAGCCTGGTGATGAAATGTTCAGAAACTAAACAAGAAGCTTGGAGAACAAACCACCACCAATATCTACTACCTGAGCTACAAATATTTGCCACCATTTCTAATTATATTAGAATTTTGAAAACAGAATACAAATTAACAAGAACTAATATTTAGAATGGAAAAAGAGGAAAAAAAGAAAGAAGAACAAAGACAATGCAAAGAAAAAAAGCAGAGCAAAGAAAAGAAAAAAGATAAAGAATTGACTTACAATTTTTTTACAGCATTTATAAGTATGAATGTAAATCTCTTATTCTACGATTGCAGCATTCTTTACAATTTTTTTCCCTATAATCTATTATTTTTGTTACAATCATCAAAACATATAACTTCATTTTTTCTGTTTCCTGCAAGCAGACAATAAGGGGTTTCCGGTCATTGTTAGACAATGTCTAATTAAAGCAGTCAGTTTGGCCATCCCAACAAGTTCCATCATCTTTACTATCCATTCCTCCATCATGGGTTGTGTTGTATCTTTCTACCGTGGTGTATGTAATAGTTTTTCTGCAATTGTCATATATAGAAATAAAGTTCTATGCTTGATTTCCAGCTGCTTATTCTTCAGTCTCCCTCAAAGTCACTGTTTTAAACTGTACATGAATCTTTAAAATGTTCTTTATTGTTATATGCAGTGGTGGGCTGCTGCCGGTTTGGACCGGTTCTAGTGAACTGGTAGTTCCAACAATCAGCTGGCCCACCTGCCCCCACCCTATCCTGTCCTATATTTCCTTCCTTCTGGCTCAGCTGATTCGGCAGCACAGCTGATTTTCGCACCTCCGCTGTTCTACTTATCAGGGCTGCCTTAGAAGGTAAGCAGCTGAGTTTCAAATTGCTGTATTTTGAACACTGTGTGCAAGCGTGTTAGGCGTGTGTGTGCAAAGCGTGCGCTCACAGAACAGGTTGTTAAACCGGTTGCAGCCCACCACTGGTTATATGTAATTGAGTCCAAAATTTTCTGACTTTTTTACACATCCACCAAGAATAGTAAAAATGATCCTTCATGTCAAGTACATTTCCAGCATGTAAAGTCTGAAGAAACTTTATATATTCTAGGCAGTTTTTCTAGTGACATCTACCAATAATACACCATTTTATCGAATTCTCTATAAGACTCTAGCACCGTGATGGTGAACCTATGGCACTCCTAGAGACTCCTAGAGAGGCTCTGGAGGCTGGGAACAGCAAAAAACGTCACTTCCTGTCCTACCGGGAGTTGGGAAATGGGCTGTTTCAGGCCTTTGGAGGGCCTCCGAGGGAGTGAAAAAGGCAGTTTTCGCCCTTCCCAGATAAATAGAGAGGATCTGGAACCAGGTAAGAAAGAAAAACGGGCCTACCAGGCCATCGCATGCCAGGAGCGGGGGGTGGGGGTTGCGCGTGCATGCGCTGGTCAGGGAGCATAGAATTATCGGTGTGGGCATGCGCGTGTGCGACCCTCCCCCACCCCCCTCTCCTGGCACACAATGGCAAAAAGATTAGCCATCGCTGCTCTAGCATGATGTAAAATTCAATCCTTTCAAGCACATACACTATTCTTCCAGTCCACTACTACCATCTTCTGACAAGCGAAGTCAGTGGGGAAGCCAGCAGAAGGTCACAACTGGAGACCATGTGTCTGTGGAAAGCTGTGACCACGCAGGGCTGCCACAGCTGCTTTCGTAATTTGGTGTGACCATGTGACCTTATGCTTTATGACTGTCACTTAACATGGCTTAGGGCCAGGGTACTTACGGGACCGCCTTCTGCCACCAATTGCCTCCCACCGGCCAGGTCGCTCCCACAGAGAGGGCCTCCTCAGGGTGCTGTCGGCCAGAGAATGTCAGCTGGTGACCCCCAGGGGGAGAGCCTTCTCTGTGGTGGCACCTACCAATGTAGGTGCCACCTACAATCTACCCCCAGAGATACGAGTGATCTCCAACCTCCGGACTTTTCGTCGGGCCCTAAAAACTTATTTTTTTCAGTTAGCTGGGCTGTCCTGATTTTATGGTTGGTTTTATACTTTGATATGGATTTTAATTGAAATGTTTTAAATTACGGGCCAAATTTATTTAATTATTTTAAATCTATTTTTAACTTTTGTGTATAAATGTTTTTTATCTTGGCTGTTCACCGCTTCCTGAAGTGAACACAAGAAGTGCACAAAGACGCAGCATTGCTTCAGAAGAGGTACATCATGAGGAGAAAGTATCAGCTAGCCCAGGATATGAAGCCCCCAAGCTGTTTCTTATAATTAAAGTACAAAACTGGTACTTTTCGGCCATGTTCATTCAATGGCTTCATTACATTTCTACTGCATAGCAGAAAATCAAGAGATATTGTCATTTATTTATTTTTTATTTGAAATAATAATTAGTGTTGAATATTAATGAGGGAGAAATCGTGTCGTACGACTTTCCTCTCATTGGTCCATGCTCCAAGGTGGAAGAATGGACCGACGTGAGTGGCTGAAGCACGGGACAGCTCCGGGGGTTTAAAAGGAGCTGCCAGCGCGTCTGCTGTAGCTTTTTAAACTGCAGAAATAAACTATTTTACTGCACCATGCCGCGTCCTGCTTCCTCACTCTGACCCCACATCTAACAATTAGCATAATGAAAAATATGTCATCTGCAGAAGAAATGAATGTAATAAATGTTCGTACATGGAAGACAGGCTTAGTTTTCAGAATATTTTAAAGCAGGGGAGGGCAACTGCACCGGCTTAGGGTTTCTGGGAGGTGAAGTCCACAGGTTGTAAAGGAGTCATAGATCCCCACCCTGGTTTGGAGGAGTTCCTCAGATGCAGCAAGAATATTTATTATAAATGCAGATGTAAGTCCCATGGCTGTCTCCAAAGTCTGGTTTCATCAATCACATGTGATGTCTTTTCTTAAGTGTCAGGTGATTTCTCTCTGTGGGCACCTGCATGTGTATTGGGGGTCTTCTTGGAGTCACAACCCATGCAGAAAGGAGCCAGAATTAGGTTCTACCCTGATCCAGGGGCTGCTTCCCAGGTGGCATCCTCAATGGCCTTAAAGACTTGACTTGACCCAGTCTTGAGCTGGTATTTTCTGCTTTGTTGGCAAGATTTGCCATCCTGTTCTCTTTTTATGTTATCCCCCCCACCCTCTCACTCATATTGTATTTAATTCATTCATTATGTTGTGGGCCACCCAGAGTCATTCTGGTATCAGTAATTGGCTCAAGGTCACCCAGCAGACACTGTGCCTAGAACTCATGGTCTTCCGATTTCTTTTTTTCTTTTTTATAAACGTATCATGGTCTTCTGATTTCTAACCAGGTGCCTTAACCACTCTACCAAACTGGCTTTGCCCCCCCTCTCTTTTCCCAGCCTTTGTCCCTCTCTGCTCCTTCCCTCCTTGCTTTTTCTAAAAGAAATAGTAAGAAAGTCTTGCTGCACAAAGTTTTATTGGACCTAAATATGCTCGTATCTTGTTTCCAACCATATCAGGCAACTCTTAAGGGCAATAGCTCTCTTCTAGTACTGTTCTAGTACTTATGATATTCATAAGAATGCTAGCCCTGAGGGTTGCTTAAAACCATCATGGCTAACCACCATGACCTTACTTTTAATACCATCTAAATGATAATTCCATAGTTTAGTTACATTAAATGAGGTACTTGCTTTGTTTTACCCTAGAAAACACAATGAGAGCCTACCCATTACAGCTGTAAGTTGAGGACTATCTTACTCAAAATCAAGATCATCTAGTGCAGGGGTGTCAGACTGGGTGCATCACAAGCCCACCCCAGCTCCTTGAAGGTAAAAATGTCACAATACGTCACATGAGTTCAACGTGACGTGGCGAGTTTGACACCAGTGATCTAGTGGAATTGAGTGCTGCAATGAGTGATCCAGGAGAAAACAAAGCAAGTGCAATGAATCCTACCAGCTTTGAAGTTGTGAAGGTTGTTAATAGCAATAGCACTTAGACTTATATACCGCTACAGAGTGCTTTATAGCCTTCTCTAAGTGGTTTACAGAGTTAGCATATTGCCCCCAACAATCTGGGTCCTCATTTTACCCACCTTGGAATGATGGAAGGCTGAGTCAGCCTTGACCCTGGTGTGATTTGAACTGCCAAATTGCAGGCAGCCGACAGTCAGCAGAAGTAGCCTGCAGTACTGCACTCTAACCACTGTGCCACCCTGGCTCACCATTAAGTGAGACATCAATACGATTGTCTCACTTAATGACACCAATCACTGTTCTTTCCATTGTAACCCTTAAATAGAATACAAGTAGACCTAGCATAGTCCCTGCAGTTGGTTGCCAGGCATCTGAATTTTGTTCACATGACTGTGTGGGTACTGCAGCAACCATAACGTCATACGGGGTTTATTTATTTATTTATTTATTTATTTATTTATTTATTTTATTAAATTTATATACCGCCCTACTCCCGAAGGACTCAGGGCAGTGAACAGCCAAAAAATAAAACATATAGATTACAAAATTTAAAAGAATAATATAAAACCACATTAAATAAATTTGGCCCGGAACAAATTAAAACACCCCCAAAACTTAAAACAGATTTAAAATTTACAATTTAAAAAGTTAAAAGGGAGAAGTTAGGCCAGGCCAGCCTGTTGAAATAAGAAAGTCTTGAGGGCGCAGCGGAAGGTGCGTAGATCCGGGATCCTCCGTATCTCCGGAAGGAGCTCATTTCAAATAGTAGGTGCCCCCACAGAGAAGGCTCTCCCCCTGGGGGCTGCCAGTCAACACTGTTTGGCTGACAGCACCCAGAAGAGCCTCTCTCTATGAGAGCGTACTGGCCGGTGAGAGGCTAGTGGTGGCAGCAGGCGGTCCCGTAAATATCCAGGTCCTAGCCATGAAGCGCTCTAAAGGTGGTAACCAAGACCTTGAAGCGCACCCGGAAGACCACCGGGAGCCAGTGCAGCTCGTGCAGGAGAGGTGTTACATGGGAGCGCCACGTCGCTCCCCTAACCACCTGCGCGGCCGCACTCTGCACCAGTTGGAGCCGCCGGGTGCTCCTCAAGGGGAGCCCCATGTAGAGAGCTCCCTTCATTCAGTGCTGTCATAATTTTGAATGGTCATAAGTCAAGGACTACTTGTATCTATTCTCTATTCATATTCTTCATGTGATATTATTCATATCAACTTTTTTTTTTAAAAAAAAAATCTCTCTTGCAGAGGAGTTCTGCACACACACACACACCCTTCCTTTTCCTGGTTGCCTTTTAAAATCTTTTTTTCCAGCTGGAAATGTTCATGAAACAATCCTGAGACATTCATTGACCATATTGTGTATGAATATGCTGTTGTTCTGAATGTCAGCTGGCAAAAGAACAGACATTCCCAATAAATATCTGTTCATCATATTGCAAGATTAAAATCCATAACATTCACAAGAAAAAGATGCTGTTTGTTATATAGGTTATTCTAGCTCCTCCTTTTCTGGAGACCCCCCCCCCAAAAAAGGGTCATTTTCAAGAAGAAAGACAGAAATGGATGGATGGGCAAGGGACAAAGGAAGAAATGGGGAACCAAGACTAAGAAAAGAACTGGAATAAGATGTCCCTGCAACTTTATGTTAAAGTTTGGGATTTCTAGGAAGAGAAGCAGAGGAAACTTTTGTTCAAGAAAACCTGATATTTTCAGGTAATTTTTCTAGCCAGAAGTTTAATTAATTTCTATTTAATTTTGTGCTGCTACTAAGTCAAGATTCTTTGTCCAAAATAAAAAGTGAGTTGTATGCCACTCTGTAGCGATAATTCAGGCATGTTTTAGAAGATCTACTATTTTTCCTTTTAAAAAAATCCCTTCGTGGTGACAAAAGTTCTGATTTTTTTTTTCTTCCTAGCATTTTCCTGCCAGCCCACTTTTTTCAGATCAACTAAGTGTTGATTCATTGGTTGAGGCAGGAATTGACGTCCTGCTTGTCACTCAAGCCTCACATCATGGGCAGAGAGTGACTGGCCCAAAGATGCCCAGCTAGCTTTTATGCCTAAAGCAGAACAAGAATAAAAAGTTTATTGATTTCTAGTTTGATGCCTTAACCACTAGAATAAACTAGCTCTGGGTGGGAATAATAATAATTGAGAAAATATCTGTGTGTTTATTGGAATGTTGGGATGGAGAAATCCTACGTTTTCTTTTAGACAAATGGTCTGCCTAAATCATTTCTTTTGCATTTTCTTGTGATTTTTTTTTTCTTTACTGGTTTCAGACAAAATACAACGTAACTTTTTTCTATGGTTAGATGTATGAAAGTTAAAAGTACTTTCTCTCTTATCGTTGCATAAATTTCATTTTCTTTATTTCTAATGAAATTGGTTTTGTTTCCTAAAAATGCTCCAGTCACATGTTTGTAAACAAGACTAGGATACTGCATTATAGAAATTGCTCCCTTTTTATCCCTAACCTTTAAATCATCAGAAAGATAGCCCAGGCCTATGAGAACCCTGTTCTTCTCAAACTCTTCTTCTCAGTTAGGGGATGATGCCAGTTGTTATGTCCTTGGGAATATAAGTAAGGGCAGCAAGAATGATCTATCCACAATTCCGAAGCAGAAAGCAGACTCATGGAGTGAAGATCCAAAGGCTTCTGGAGGGAGGTTTGAAATCTCCAGCATTCCACCCTAAAAGCTCAGCTATTTTCCTACAGTTATCTTTGCCCATATATACCCCAACATGACTGCAGGAACTGAGACTGTACTCCTTGACAAGATGAATTTCCCTTCTCAAACTAAAGGGACTGTCATATTAATTTATTACAACTACTCATATTTACACATACTTGTAATAAAGTAATCGATAAATGTAATAATCATGAGTCTCTCAGTACTAAGAATGGTGCAATGCAGGCAGAAAAGGAACAAGCGCTAAACCTTATAGCAATAGCACTTAAACTTATATACCACTTCATAGTGTGTTTACAGCTTCTCTAAGTGGTTTACAGAGTCAGCATATTGCCCCCAACAACCAGGGTCCTCATTTTACCCACCTCAGAAGGATAGAAGGCTGAGTCAATCTTCAGGATTGAACTGCTGGCAGTTAGCAGAATTAGCCAGTAATACAGGAAGTCCTCAATTTACAACAGTTCATTTAGTGACAGTTTAAAGTTACAATGACACTGAAAAAAGTGACTTATGACCATTTTTCACACTTATGACCATTGCAGCCATCCCATGGTCACAAGATCAAAATTTAGATGCTTGGCAACTGGTTCATATTTATGACAATTGCAGTGTCCTGGGATCATGTGATCACTTTTTGCGACCTTCTGACAGGAAAGTCAATGGGGAAGCCAGATTCACTGATCAACCGTGGTATTAACTTAACTGCAATGATTCACTTGTAAAATGGCAAAATTCACTTAACAAATGTTTCACTTATTCAACATAAATTTTGGCCTCAATTATGGTCATAAGTCGAGGACTACCTGTACTGCATTCTAGCCACTGCACCACCACAGCTCTTCTTCACAAGGCTTATGAAACAACACTGCAATGTTGCTTTCATCAATCTGGTCTCTTTGCCCCTCCCTTAACAGACACCATTGGTGAGGCCTATTAGACAGGCATCAGTTTTAATGAACCAGATTAGCCATAGCTGTGGGCTGGACCTGAACTTTCCAGCAGAGTGCAGGGTCTTTCTAGGAGGATCTGATATGAAACTGCAGGGGAAAAGCTGCCTTTAGGACTGCCTACTCTCTGCCCTTTTTGATTCTCTTGTTTATTTGCAACGAACGCAAACAGCATAAAGAAGCCAAAAGAATAAAAGTTTTATAAATCTCCTGTGCACTCTGTTAAAGGAAAATCTGTGCAGTGGCAGCCCAGTAAATTAGTACCCAAGGAAATAGGATGCCATTATCATTAGATCAGCTTGGTTTCAACAGGGAATATACAATATAATGTTCCATGAATTTGACACTGATCTACAAATGTTAATGGCATAAAAGAGAAACTGGTAAATATAGAGGGCATAATCATAGTAAGTATACATCTCATTTAATTTTAATTAAAAATACGTGAAATGTATTCTTTAAACTGACTTCAACCATTTCAATGCTGTCCAGCATTTAACTCAAAGACAATATATATTTGGGTCTAGAAAAGTCATATCTATATAAATTTATGGCTTCAGATTTTCAGCTGAGCCATCTGGGCTTAGAATATTGATCCAGCACTAGTGTGGAAATAGGTCATGCTAGCTTTCTTTCCATTCTTAGTAACTATATTGAAAAAATGGTTGACTAAAAGAGTATAAAAATTTAAGCAGCTTAACGTTGTGCGATCTCCATTTCAGATACTGCCCCTGGGTATTTCCAGCTGTAGAAATTTTCCAGATTAAGTTTTCACATCATTGCATCTCCATGCCAGAAATGACTGCATCCGTGGAACTTCTGACACAACAGTGTCTCAAAGTCACGGGAGCATAGCAAGGACCAAATGTGGCAACCTTAAGAGCGATCACATGGGAGATACCATCTGTCTAGCTAATTACCTGAAAGGAATATTGAGCATGGCCTCTCTATGTAATCAGATGCCAAATGGCTCATATGATGAGGAACCTTGTAACAAAATGCAGAGGCTCGATTTGTATAATTTTATCCAGATGCTGCCATAAATGATGACAACCCTATAGCAATGATAGATTAAAGTCCTGAGGAAAGCATCTCCCTCTCACTAAAAACAAATAAACAAAACATGTCTAAATTCAGAAATATATTGCTCTGCCTATGAAAGCCAATGGAATCATTCATAACACTCATTGGCCACTCGTTGATCGTGGTGTGAAAGGATGACTTGCAATAATAAGACAGCCTCCTATAGATCAACTGATATTAATTATCCCCACCAATTTAGTGCCTTCTGGGTGTATGCAACTACACCTCTCTAAACCTCCACCCACCCTCTTTCATCATTCCCAGAAACTAGGGCAATAAATATCTGGCAAGGGATTACAAAGTTATAACCTATTGATTCCGTTCAAATTATGTAAACAAATTGATAATGAATTTGTTCTATTGAATGGAACAATTCTATGGAATGATCAATCATCAAGGAAGCCATGTAAACCTGAAAAACTCTCACTGATAAAGAACACAATCTGAACAGAATAACAGAGTTGGAAGGTACCTTGGAGGTCTTCTAGTCCAACTCCCTGCCTGGGCAGGAAACCCTATACCATTTCAGACAAATGGTTGTCCAATCTCTTCTTAAAAACTTCCTGTGTTGGACCATTCACAACTTCTGGAAGCAAGTTGTTCCACTGATTAATTGTCAGGAAATTTCTCCTTAGTTCTAGGTTGCTTCTCTCCTTGATTAGTTTCAACCCATTGCTTCTTGTCCTGCCCTGCCCTGCCCTGAGCCTAACTTTATTTAGGAGCAAGTCTTATTAATTCTAAGAAGTTTTACTTCTAAATAAATGTGTTGCAATTTATTACCTTAAGGTATTTAAACTTGGTAGATCAGCTCCACTGAATATATATTGATATATTTGGCAGGTCTGTAAATTTGAACTGATGCTTAAATCTAAATGGCATAATTTGCTAAACTGCTAATTTCTTACATGCCTAAAATGTCTTTTATTAAACATTGAAATTGCTTGCCAAGAACAATACAACACATTTTATTCATTGCTTAAAACATCAAATTGGTATTTAACTTTTTGTAATAAAACTTTCAGCTAATTATTGAGTGACATGCTTCACAATTCTATAGGAAAACAATTTTTCACTTCACTGATTATCTTAACACATTCTGTTAAGGGCCATTATTTAAATATAAGCACTTCTAATTAGCTACCTGTATTGCAGGTTTTTGAAACACGCTTCTCTCAAACTTCTGGTTTGTGATAACTAAGAGACTCTTTTTGTCAGAGCCAATAAAAGGCATACTGATGGTTTATGGAATAATAAAATCAATGCCTGTATATATTATTACTATACTATTTCAGATTTTTCCCCTACTCCTCCAGAAATAAAATGCCAAATGATACATTAAACTAATGGATTGTGTTGACCAGCTGAATCTGGCAATCTCTAGTCAATGAAAAGAAATTGATTGGTTTTTTTTACTGGATCAGAGCAAAAGGAGACAGGCAGTTTTATCTTTCCCCCATAGTTGCAGTGGGGGCACAGATCTGCCTCATGCAGTTACGACACTTAAAATAAGCTAATGCTAATGGCATCTAATTCCAGTTTGCACAAAGCAAATACCAAAATTTGCTTCAAAGCAGTTTGTCACTTACCAAGGAGGGCTTTACATATGAAGCAGTTCTGGAACTAGTCAAAATTACAGAGGTGGGAAAATTAGTTGCTATTTATCATGTGAGATAAGGTGGGAAAGGTACAGAAGTCTATAGGAAAAAGGCTGGCAACTCTAATACCCTGTTCACAAAACATTTTTAACTGGATCAAAGTTGCAGTATGGCTGTTGTGAGAAAGTAATAATGTAGCAGCAAGAGGTAAGGGAACAGGCCTAGCTTGGTTCTGGCAGGGGTGCTATTCAGCAGGTTCTGAGAGGTTCTGCAGAACCAGTAGCGGAAATTTTGAGTAATTCGGAGAACCGGTAAATACCACCTCTCACTGGCTCCAGAGTGGGGTGGGAATGAAGATTTTGCAATATCCTTCCCCCAGGAGTGGGGTGGGAATGGAGATTTTGCAGTATCCTTCCCCTGCCATGCCCACCAAGCCACGCCCACCAAGCCACGCCCACAGAACCAGTAGTAAAAAAATTTGAATTCCACTACTGGGTTCTGGGTTAAAATGCCTGTACTGGATGGGGAGAAACCCATCCCAAGAAGTTCAGCCATGAAAGACTTAAAGGAAAATTTATATTTGATATCTCAGTCAAACCTAAACTGTTCAGTCAAGACCATAAGAAGTTAGGACAATCAACTCTGAAGAATCCACCAGGAGGATAACAATTCTCTTCTCACTGTATTGTCACCAGTGGCCATCGGGCAGCTGCTTGCCCTGGGATTTAGAGACAAGAGTTTCACACACCAGGGTGAAGGCCTTCTCCTAGGACCACTTTTCTCAAAAAAACATCTGCCTCTCATACCATCTCCTGTAGGAAGAGCATGCTCCATGTTCCTTCTTTTAAATCTTGTCATCTTTTGGGACCTGGAAAGGAAATGATTGTCCTGTTCATTGAAAAAAATCTTTACCCCCAATATACTGTAAAACAGGCCCCCACCTCTGCTCATCTTTAGAAAAGCCATTAAGATCTGACTTTTCCATAAGAGTTTTGATCCAGTTGAGTGGATCTCCTTTTGCTTGTGTGTGTGTGTGTGTGTTTTATAGTGCTTGGTCACAATTTTATGTTATGTATCTTCCGTCTTGCAAATATTTTAAAGTTTTAAAGTTTTGTGTGTGTTTTATGGTTGGTTTTTTTTATTGTACACAACAAACAAGAGTTGCATTGTTTAAGTTAGATGGCAACATACATATGTGGTAAATAAATAAACACCAAAGAGACTTTGTTGCGTATAATTTAAGAGAGTTGCAGAGGAAAAAGAAAATATGTCAAACCTTTTGCCTTCAGCTTGCCAGGACCCCAGAAATGACAGAAGACAGATTCTCAGAGCCAGCCAGCTGCTGCATAATTCCTGTGTCTTCAACTCTGTGCCGAGGTTCAAAATTTGGAGGTGGGGAGATGTCTTGTTATCTTTTTATACCTTTTCAAATACGGTGGCAGTGGTGATATCTGGAAATGGCCTCATGGCACATCTTATCCGTGGTCTGTTCTATCACCAGACTTATAACTCTGTGTGACCAAAACTTCATTTTTAATGTGCCATTGCTCATAGTTCAGATATTGAACTAGAGAGTGGCTGTAGTGCTCTTTATTTTAACTGTACAAGCTCTAATTATGAAGAAAAGCTCAAAGGCTAATGTGATTACTTATTAGTAATAAGCAATTTGTATAATTTGTTAAAGAACCCTTTCCAAATATGTGCATGGGAAAATTCATCTTATGTGCAAAGAGAAAAAAGCAGACCCCATCACTTGACACATAGATTTTAATATACAGTTGCTTAATTTGAAAAGAAAAGATAAAACCTCAAAGAGGTCTATGACAATTCACCACGGCCAACTTGCCCTGACCAACTTGCCATGGCCAACTCACCAAGACTAAGTTGCCACAGCCAACTTGCCAAAGTCAACTTGCTACAGGACAACTCGCTGTGGGGCAAGAGTTACATTAATATCAAAGAAATGGTGGAACAGAATTGTTGAGGAAAGGATGCAAAAGGAGGGACAGAATAAAATGTGAATGGCAAAAATTAAAATATTTTTATTTATTTTAAATAATTAAATAGAATTGTTACATTGTCCCACAGCGAGTTGTTCTGCAGCAAGTTGGCCATGATGAGTTAGCTGTGATAATTTGGCCATGGCAAGTTGTCCCATTCCACCTCAAAGAGTTAAAAGTGCAACAATTCATAGAAAATGATTATGTCGTGTATTGCTAAATTCAACACATTTTCAACAATTGGACTCCAGCTTGAAAAGGTAATCCCACCAATGGTGAGCAGTAAATCTTCTGTGTTCTTTATCATTCTGATTGGATGTTATTGGAAATAGGAGACATAGCCAGAGAATTTGTTCTGTCTCTTTAATAACAGTTGTCAGAAATTGCATGGGCTGATTGGCTGAATTCACCTTTCTGCCATACTATTTTGATGAAACACCCATGCTCTATTATGGTACACTGGATCATAATAATTACATTGCTTAAAGCTTGCTGGAAAATGCAGCTGAATATATAGTCAGATTAAAATATTCCCCTGCAACATGCACACTTCGATGAAGCTTCTTGAAGAATTTGTTTTTTTCTAATGCTAAGCACAATTTCCACACAATATATATGGATGCAATGTTATTATCTAGAGCATCTATGTCTTTGACATTTAATGCTCCAGTCTCTATTTCTACACATTCCAAAAGGCTTTTTTGTAAACTTCTTTTGTAACTTTTGTGAATGTTTTACACTTTTACCATGAGTTATATATGTATTTTGCCCACATCGAGGTCAAGTCACATTATATTAAATTATAGGAGCATGATAAATGTATAGTTGTAAGGCTCAGAGGGATGTGGTGGCTCAGTATCTAAGATGCTGAGCTTGTTGATCGAAAGGTCGGCAGTTCAGTGGTTCGAATCCCTAGTGTCGCATAACAGGGTGAGCTCCCATTACTTGTCCCAGCTTCTGCCAACCTAGCAGTTCGAAAGCATGTAAAAAATGCAAGTAGAAAAATAGGGACCACCTTTGGTGGGAAAGTAACAGTGTTCCGTGCGCCTTTGGCATTTAGTCATGCCAGCCACATCACCATGGAGACGTCTTTGGACAATGCTGGCTTTTCGTCTTTGAAATGGAGATGAGCACCGCCCCCTAGAGTCGGGAACGACTAGCACATATGTGCGAAGGGAACCTTTACCTTTAAGGCTACTATAACTTGGTAAAGTTTATGTCTTAATAAGATAATAGTAAGTAGAGGCAAGTCTACTGACGTATATGCTTTAGTTAGATATATATATGAAAGAAATAATACACAACATCTATTATACTGTACATTCTTCTTTCACTCATCCCATTGGAACCACTTCATATGTCTTTACAGGTAGTACCTGTATCACTGGTCATTTAATGACCATTTGGAGTTATGATGACCTTGGAAATGATGCTTTA
Source organism: Arizona elegans (assembly GCA_022577455.1). Classification (NCBI taxonomy): domain Eukaryota; kingdom Metazoa; phylum Chordata; class Lepidosauria; order Squamata; family Colubridae; genus Arizona; species Arizona elegans. The sequence goes on along the minus strand of JAKOOJ010000003.1, from coordinate 100,399,400 downwards.
TGGCCCATAAAGTACTTCTGTCTGTCATAAAGAAAAAGAGGTCCAAGAAAAAGAGCCAGTGATATAGAATGACTTAAAAAAAGAAGTGCCATCAATTAAAGAAGTCACTGTCATGGACTTGGAAAAACAGAATCCTTCTCCCAAACATTAACTGGATTTAGCCCCTAAGCTACACATAACTAATGGTTACCTGACTATTGGGAAAAGATGTACCAAAGCAATCAAATCTTGCCTATTCTCTTCTTGCATAAGAGTTTATAAAGTACTCTTTGTACTTCCTGAATTAGTCATTTTTAACCTAGATTGGGAGAGTGGGTGCTGCCTGGATAGCCAGGAGGGAGACTTAACTGAGTTAGCAGCTGAGTTAAGTGTGTTGTGCAGAGAAGGCTGACGTTTGTGAGCATTCCTTTGAACTTAAAAGAGATATATGAGATGAGACATATGAGATCTATTTGAGCCCTCTTTTTTTCATTCCCACAGTGGGCTTTAAAAATGCACATGCTTAATTGCTTGCAATAATTATTTTAGATGATGTTTTATTGCTGCTATTTTAATTCATTTTGCATTTACATTTTAATTGAATTGCCATTGAATTAATTTCTACATGGTTCTGTGCAGGAAAGCTCCCTTGTTTGAGTAAGGAATTGTATAATTCAAAAATTGCTTTATCTTTATGATGGCCCATCTTTTTCATCCCTAAATATAGGGTTATACAGGCTTGAGTACAATTTCATTTGTTCAAGAAAACTTCAGACATCATCCCCAGAAAACTTCCATGTCACTTTTCTCACTGGATTTATTTTCAGTATCATGACTTACCTTGAGAAACATATATCATTGCTTTTGTCACTTCAGTGTTGATCAGCATTAGAGTTATCAGATTTGAGCTGCAAAATCTTAGGCTACCATTAGCAAGTTCTCCAGACCTGCGTCCATCTGGGATTGTCTGAAATTTTCAGCCCAGATCCAGTACTGATAAAGGAGAATACTTTAGGTCAGCATTGAAACAAGAGTTCCTTGATACTCTCTGAGCTTAATTGTTTTCTTGCAGACATTTCATTACCAAACTAGGTAACAACATCAGTTCTAGTAGGGGGTGGGGTTTGCTCTCAATTTATATTCTATTGGCTTGCCCTGTCAGTGTTGGTGGGAATGGTCTTGGTGGTACTTTGGTTGGTTTGGTAGCTTGTTTGGCAGTTCCTTGATTGGAGTATTGTTTATTTCTTGATTGTTGGACTGATGTTAATCTTGAGTTAATCTATGCTCATCTGGGTATTGATCGCTAGTGGAGAGGTGTTTTGATCTTTTTGTTCCCATTTTGGCTTATTGATTGTCTCTTTTGAATATAGTCATTGTTTATGTCTGTGTGTCTTTTGATGGCTAATTTGTCAGAGTGCCAGGTTTCCAGAAATTCTCTACCATTTTTGGACTTGGCTTGGTCTAGGATGGTCATGGTTTCCCAGTTGGAATTGTGGCTAAGTCTATCCACATATTGTGAAATTAAAGAGTTTTCATCATGCCTTCTGACTGCTAGTTGATTAGTAGAATACATCCATGAAGAGCAACTAACAACCAAGTTCAGAGAGCACCAAGGACACCCCCAGTCTAATAACTGATCAGCAATAAGAAGGAAAAACAAAGGACAACCAGCAAAGATGATCTTTTCTAGAGAGTTCACCAAAGTTCAAATGAAACAATTCAAAACTATATTCACTTCTTGGCTTATACAATTTACTTCACTTTCCCTGGAGTTATGCAGTAAATTTTGTTCTTATGCAATATCTTCAGAATGGCCTTCGCTGCTGATGTAAGTAAATGGACAAGTTCATAGCAGGAGAAGCAGTTCTTCAGATCATCACACCCTAAGCCAGTGATGGCAAACCTATGGCATGGGTGCCACAGGTGGCACATGGAGCCATATCAGTGGGCACGTGAGCGTTGTCGTAGCTCAGTTCCAGTGCGCATGTGTGTGCCAGCCAGCTGATTTTTGGGCTTTTCGGTCCCACCGGAAGTTGGGAAATGGGCTGTTTCCAGCCTCCGGAGGGCCTCCGGGGGTGTGGGGAAGGCTCTTTTTGCCCTCCCCGGGCTCCTAGAAAGCCTCTGGAGCCGGGGGAGGGTGAAAAACGGGCCTACTGGGCCCACTGTGTCATCATGTGCTAAAAGCGGGGGGGGGCACACATGCGCAGGGGCAGGGCACATTGAATTATGGGTGTGGGCACACACATGGGCAATCTGGCCGCGCTCCCCCCGCTTTTGGCACGCGACGGTAAAAAGATTAGCCATAACTGCCCTAAGCCATTTCAGACTTTAGAGATCAACACCAGCTTCTTTTGATAGCCAGTTTCAATATGGTTATTCTTGTCATGAGTGATCTGGTCTGCAGGGCTCTCCTCAGATGAGGAAAAGCATCCTGGACTAAATATTACCAGAAGCAGACCTGGTACTTCCAGGAGCTAGCAAGAAGATTTAGACAGCCGCTGATTCCACCATTCCAACCCAGGATCTGGCAGTCTCTGACTTAGAGCAGAAATGTCCTCCATCTGGCCCTCAAGCACACTGCTGTATGAGGAAGAAGCATCAGAAAGTCGTGGAAATGTTCAGCTATACTGAGAGCTAGTTGGTCAGTGGAGAACTGAATTGTTAGATGAACATTGCCAAGATATCACCCAATCTCCAGGCTGGGAAGAGAATTGGCAAATTTTTATTGACTTGGAGCAAAAGTAGATATAAACATGTAAGGTCTACTTTCTGTGGTTTTCAACAGCAGATCTTTCTCTCTTCCATTATGCCTGCAGGACAGCAACCTATCTAGTCATGTTATGTCTGCTAGTTTCTGTTGCAAACAATTTCCCGAATCCTGGAGAGTAATTGTAAAGTTGAGATTTATTGCAGCCCCTGAGTATAAAGTTTGAGATTATCCTATAATTAGAAAGATACTCTGGGTTGAAGCAGGGCTTTAGTAAATACATCTCACTCTCAAGGAGTCATTAATTCTCTCCTTAAATCATGGGTGCAGTCCCAATGATTAATCATCTAGGACAACTTAGCGCAGCCAACTCATCACAGCCAACTTGCTGTGGCCAACTCGCTGCAGGACAACTAATATTGAAGAAATGGTGGATTAGAACCATTAAAGGAAGAATGCAAAAGGAGGGACAAAATGAAATGTAAATGACAAAAATTAAAATAATTTTTAAATTATTTTAAATACTTAAATTGAATTGTTGAATTTTTCTGCAGTGACTTGTCCTGCCATAAATTGGCCATGTCAAGTTGGTCATGGCGAGTTGGCTGTGGTGAGTTGGCCGCAACAAGTTGTCCCACTCCGCATCTAGGAAGGGCAAAGACTGAGCAAGTAAGTGGAGGCCTTTATTTCTCTAGATGTAGCCTTTCCTCGATGACAGTCATTGGGACCAGAATTTTCAGCACTAAGTGATGGGGTCCTAAAGCACAATATCATGTGACTGTGCTATTTAGCAATGGCAGTTCTGTTAGACCCAAGTTGCTAGGAAAAGGAGTCCTTTTAGCTGCACCCTTTGCTTTCAAGTAGCAGTTAAGTGAGGTCTATTCCAATTCATTCCAAGAGTTCTTAACCAGGGGTGGGTTCTAAATTTTTTTACTACTGGTTCTGTGGGTGTGGCTTATTTTGTGGGCGTGGCTTGGTGGGGGTAATGTGACTGGGTGGGCGTGGCCAACTTTTTTTTTTTTACTTTTAAAAACATTTTTTCTACAACCTTAAGAGGTTGCTGGAAAAAAATGCTTTTAGGAGCCAGTGACGATCAGGCAACTCCGCTGGGATCGCCAGAGTCTTTTAAAGGCATTTTTTTTCCTACAACCTCTTCGGCTGTAGGAAAAATGCTTTCAGAAGCCTCTGACAATCCCAGCTGAGCCACGCGATCATCAGAGGCTTTTTAAAAAAACTTTTAAAAGCATTTTTTTGCTGAAGAGGTTGTAGAAAAAATGCTTTTAAAAGTAAAAAAAAAAAGCCTCTGATGAGGCGGGCAGGGTAAGTGAGCGGAGACCGGGCCGGGGACCAGTTCGGGGGCGTGGCAAGACAATGTTATTTCTGGTTCTCCGAACTACTACAAATTTTTACTACCAGTTCTTGTGAACCGGTGCGAATCGGGAGCAACCCACCACTGTTCTTAACACACTCCAGCCCTCTACCCATCAATCTATTTTGTTTCTCTCATTTTTCTGATAAACCAAGGTGACACATTTTTCTTAGAGAAGGTAGAGGATTCTTAAGAGGACTTAGACCACTTTCATTCCACAGCTCTTACATGGCCCCACCAAAATATATTCATTCAAAGGCAGGTATCACCAGGTTTGAAGGATCCCACGAATTACAGGAGGATAAGAGCCAAGGTGGTGCAGTGGTTAGAATGCAGTACTGCGAGTTACTTCTGCTGACTACCAGCAGTTTGGCAGTTCAAGTCCCACCAGTTCAAGGTTGACCCAGCCTTCCATCCTCCCAAGGTCAGTAAAATGAGGACCCAGATTGTTGGGGGCAATACGTTGATGCTTAGAGAGGGCTGTAAAGCACTATGAAGGGGTATATAAGTCTAAGTGCTATTGCTATTGCTATTAAGTGTAATTGGGATAGATAGAAGCTCCCCAGAAAACCAAACAAGGATAGGCAAGCTAAGTGGCTACTGAATAACAGTTTGTGTTTGCCTGCAGGAGTATGGATTTCTCCAGTGGCTTGAATTCTGAAGAGGCCACTATTTATGCTGCAGCCCTATATGAAGTAATAAATCTTCCTTGTTTCATATGAAAATCAATTTTTTTTCAGTCATGAGCACAGCATCCCTAAATTAAGCTTTGTAATGATTCAATTTCCTGAAGAAAAAAACTATCTGAAGACTTTAAAAAAAACCCTGCCTTTTGTCTTTTTTTAAAAAAGTGGATGTAGTCTTATTTGAGGGAAATGAATGGTAATTTTAATTTGGCTAAACAATGTTGTGACTGACCATGTAAATTGAATTTAAAAACCCCAAATATACTACTAATTATATTTCAAAATGTAGTTTTATCTCTCTTTTTTTAGTCTTCAAGTGATTTATTGTGTATCAATTATTTATTATGGAACTAAAATTGCTTCATAATCAAATCAAAATTTAAATATGGCCACTACACTCTTTAGTAATTTAAAATATTTTAGTGATGTTCTTGCACCACCTTGTGGCTATTTGCAGTAATTTCAGATTTAGTTATATAAAATGGAATGATCTATATTTTCATGAGAGAATTGTATCACAACTACAGTATCATTATTTTAGGTAACTCGACACTTAAAAACTTAATGAATTTCTCTCTATTTCACAGTAGGTCAATTGCAATTATTAGCATAAAATTCTTTCCCAGATTCACAGAGGAATTGAAATGGACAAGATCAAATGTTCTTTATTTTACATGCTGCTCAAATCATTAATACTAGTATTTTCCTAAGCATTAGGGGGGAAAAACTTTATATAATTACAGCAAACATTTATGATAAACTTTAGTAAATTTTAAAGTTGGGAAAGTGTAATGATGTTTTATAAGAAGAAATTGAGATTAGCTTTGTAAAAAGTAAATCTGAAATCTGGTTTGAGATATATCGGTGTAGCTCAGAAATGATTCTTTGAAGTCACAGCTATTTTCCCCAAATTAATTATTTTATTATAGAATATAAATAATATATAAAACACAAAAATTAGCTTGTTTAGATAATAGAAACAGGAAGCTGTAATCATTGACTAAGACAAGGTTTTCATAATAGAAAATTTATATCAATATTAAATATATTTAAACTATATACGAGCATAGTTGTTTAAATTGTAAATCTAAATATACTATTAATAATTAGGTCTAAAATGCACTGAATTATTTTATATGAAATATGTTTTTAATCTTTAAATTAAATACCAAATCTCCACTGAATTACTAAAGTTATCTGAATATAAAGAGAAAAAAAGAGAAAGGAACTGCTTCAGAAAAGTAGATATTTAATTTTCTGAGTTTATATGCAAAAACTTTTTCCTGCTTTATTTGCGTGTTCAATTTAACTAACTACATTCTTCTAATTAAAATTTATTTTGTTCTGCAATTCTTCCATTTCTAATAAACATAGGTGCTATTTATTTTGCAATTGTTTGATCTGTTGTCTTTCTTGTTACTTCTGGGTTACTTTTATGCTTTTGTTCCAATTCTCTTATTTTAGCATCTAATTGTTTTTTGTTGTATTTTTCTTTTTTGACGTAGTTTATATACTTTGTTTCTCAAATGATAGAATGAGAGTTTTCTGGTGTCCTATGCATTTTAAAGAAGTTTGATTTCTCTTTTTGTAGGTTAGTATCATTCATCTTCTACCTGAAAAGTATTTTTTCTTCAGCACTCCATGTTATTAAAACTTGATTATGATCTATATAAGTCATTGAAATAATATATACTTCTTTAATGCATGATATTAAGGTCTTAGAAATACATATCTATTCTTGAATATAATTGCTGAGAAAAAGATGTAATCTCTTTTTGCTGGATTATGTAATTTCCATATAAGTGTCCATGCCAGTTCATCCATATATTGAAATAGCATTTTTGGAAGCTTTCCACCTTTTCCCTTCTTGTATCAATTTGTCTAAGCTCAAATCTAAAACTCCATTCATATCTCCCAAGACAAATATTTTGCCTTCTTCCAATCCTTACACAGCTTCTCCAGGATTTTATCTCAATCTCATGGCACAAGATGGTTGGGCAGTTACTTCTAACTCTGTGTGCAGTTCTAGGTGTATGTAGAGATATATATAGTCCTTGTTTAACAGCTGTCTCATACAGTGACCAAGGTTAGAATAGTGATGAAAAAGTAACCTTGCAACCAATCCTCACATTTAAGACCTTTACTTGCTGGAAAGGAATGGAAAGCTAAAGTAAGTCATAAGCACTCTCACAGTCACTTAGGAACCCTTTCACTTAACAACCAAATTGCTGGTCTCAACTGTGGTCATTAAACAAGGATTACCTGTAATTTTAACTGCCTGTGAATTACCTGACTACATCAATTAACCCTTTTTCTTAAGAGTTGTTGTGATGCATTTAACTCCCTAATTCAGGGGTGTCAAACTTGCGGCCTCACTTTGTCGTCACGTGACATATTACGACTTTTCCACCTTCGCTAAACCAGGGATGGGTGTGGCCAGCATGTGACGCATCTGGCCCATGGGCTGCGAGTTTGACGCCCCTGCCCTAATTGATCTGGTTAATCTTGTCATGGATACAGTGCCAAGATCTTAAAACAGCCTTCTATAGTCTGGTGCCTTCTAATGTATTGGGTCTCCTATATCTAAAAATTTCTGGCCACACTGGGAAATCATATGACTTAAAATATGAAAAATAGTATGATAATTTCATTGCAGTTTAAGGAGGAGAAAAACCAACACTCGGTATATAGGAACAGCTCATAAGTATGTGCCCAGAGCATTAAGCATTCTTAAAATGCAAAGCCAATTTTGAAGAGGATGGAATATTTAGATCAGATTGGGGTTCACTGTGTAGCTTGTGGTTCTGACATTGAGGTCTTTTACGATACAGTACATCTCAGCATTTGAGATGTACTATAATGTAGCTGCAAGGTAATAGGAAAGAATATTCCATAATCTGCCAATCTTTTATCATCCTGCAGGGCTGTATTTGCTTGCCCAGTTTCCTCCAAATATAGCTCGCAGATATACCCTTCTTTCCCAAACTGCTCCTTGATACACTTGATAGGTGCAAAAGGGTTGCATGATATAACTGCAGGTGCTCCTGTATCTTGTTTCACTGACAACTTAATGTGTCGGGTTGGCTAAAAGAAAAAGGTGAAACAATTGACCAAAACATTAAACATCATTTATGAACACATTTATGTTCTACCAGTAACATATAATAAATCAATAATGTATAATATCTATATATTATAGATAAAACTCTCAGTGTTTCTTTGTTGGTAACCTTCAATTAACGATCATAGTATAATGATTTTTCAATCACCGCACCTAAAATCCACAGAATGCGTATGAAACCCAGGACCATTACTCCCATGGAATTGAAAGTTCCCAGATCTTCAAATCAGTTGTATTGCAGCTCCACCACAGTCAGCCATGGTCACACATCCATGATTCCCAATGAGGAATCTGGCAGCAGGTTGGAAATTGCTCCCGCTGCCACTGCTGCTTTGACTACTTGTGGTCATTCTGTTTATCTCTCCTGGTAGGTAAAATTTGATTTACTATTATTATTCTTATATCACACTGCACTACCTTTCTCTCAAAGGATGGCCAAACAGGTCATAGGTTGTCTAGTATTAGGTACAACTGTCAATTCTGAGCTTCCTTAGGCATGGAAGCTGGCTGAGGACTTTGGGCCAGTCACCTTCTCAGCACAACTCACTTTGCAGGATGGCAGGTGTATTAGGTATGTTTGCCTCCCTCCTTGAGTTATACATTATTAAAAAGGTGGGATAAAATAATAATCATATATTATTATATAAAATAGTAATGATTTCTCCATGAAAGCAGGAACTGATGGGATCATAAAATAGACAAAAGTAGTAGAAAATAAAGAAGCTAAAATGTGCTGGGACTTTAGGATTCAAACAAACAGGCACCTGCCACATAACAACCCAGACTTAACTATTGTTGGTAAGACAAAAAAAATCTGGATAGTGTACATTGCAGTAAGAAGAGCAGCAGAAGAGAAGAGAAAGAACTGGAGAAAATCACAAAAATGACTTGTAAATAGAAGTAAAACATCTGTGTCAAAAGAAATCTAAAATAGTACTAATAGTAGGTGCAATCCCAAAACATATGGGGGCATCACTTAAACTCCATTGGCATTGACAAAATCACCATCAGTCAATTGCAAAAGGCAGCTTGATTTGGAACAGCTTACATCCTGCAACGATAACTTTAACACTATCAAATAACATCTGCTGATCTCAGGTCCCTGCGAAGGACTCAATTGAACAGGTGGATTAAAGTGCCACATCCAGTCTATATCTCTGGTTGATTGTACAACCAACCATAATGTGTGTTATTGATACATAGTAAAGAAACATTCTACAAGTTTATCCTAAAGTAATAATATACAAACCATAAGATTGTCCTACCCATTTTTGCTGCCTGAAAAGGTTAGGATGCCTTCTCCTATTCCAAATGCAGTTTAGGTCTTTACCTAGATTTGTCCACCCCAAAACACTGAACTTCTTGTAATCTTGCAAATGTGAGGGGTGAAATGCTCCCGGTTTGGACTGGATCGCCTGATCCGGTAGCGATGGCGGCGGGTGGTTCGGAGAACCGGTAGCAAAAATCCCTGCCCGCCCCCCATGCCCAGCTGAGCTGCACGATCATCAGAGGCTTTTTCTTTTAACTTTTAAAAGCATTTTTTCTACAACCTCTTCTGCCGAAAAAATGCTTTTAAAAGTTAAAAAAAAAAGCCTCTGATGATCGCGCGGCTCAGCTGGGATCATCAGAGGCTTTTCAAAACATTTTTTTCTGCAACCTCTTGGCCAAAGAGGTGGTTAAAAAAAATCCTTTGAAAAGTCTCTGACGATCCCAGCTGAGTTGCCTGATCGGCAGAGGCTTTTCAGAGCATTAGAAAAAAAGTTGGCCACACCCACCCAGTCACATTACCTCCACCACCAAGCCACGCCCACAGAACCGGTAGTAACAAATTTTACATTTCACCTTGTATATATGTATGTATGTATATATGGGATCATTGCACCAGTGTATAACTCACTTCTGTTTCGTGCTATGTAGTAACAACTTCACTATGATGCAAAGTTTATGAGATTTATATAGGGCTGGCTCTGTTCAATGAGGTATTCATATCAGTTCCTCTTAACAGAATTGACTGAAATGGAGTGGGGAATTACTTTTTTACAATGGCATGCTGTAAGTTGGATGGCTTCATTCATAAAATAAATAAATCCTGATCCGCACATGAAATGGAAATGGAAGTGAATCTCCCATGGGAACGACTTTGCTACTGTGGCTCCCACACCATGAAGGATGTTCAGCATAGCCTGTTGTATTGCAATTTCTATTTGAACCAGTATGAGATATTCATTTGGCCCCTCATAAAGGAATTCCCAGGGAGAGACAACCAACATGTCATTTCCTGTCTTTTAGGAGACCATAAGACCCATTACTATCAATAATGTAGCCAAATTTTGCCTCACTGCTTCAAGAGTGAGGCAGCAAATATTATACAATAAAACTGCAATCCTTAGGTACCTTTAGACTCTTTCCTCTGCTCTCCCCTTCCTTTCCTTCCTCTAATACTTTTAACTTCTTTAAATTGCCATTTGTAATGTATATTTAATGTATACGTATAGACCAGTGTTTCTCAACCTTTGTCAACATTAAGAAGTCTGGACTTCAAGTCCCAGAATTCCTAGGGAGTTGAAGTCCAGACATCTTAAAGGTACTAAGGTTGAGAAACACAGGTAGTTAGTGACTTTACCTGAAAATAGGACTCATTTTGCCAATGTACAAGCGAAACTTAATATAAAAAAAAAAGTAGTTATTTTTCGGAGTATAAAACGCACCGAAGTATAAGATCCACCTACCTTTTTTGGTGAGGAAAAGAAGAAAAAGAAATCTCCCTCTGCCTCTGAGCAATTTTGCCTCCTTGCAGCAAACAGCCTGCTTTACTTCCATTTTCGTTTTCAGCATAGCTTGATTAGCACAAGGAAAAAAAAAATCTGCTCCAGCAATTTACCTCTTTGCAGCAAGCAGCAGAGCCCTGCGCAAAACAGCTGAGAGCAGAGCAGCTGAGTCAGAAGGCCAATCCAATCAACTTGTGCTAATTAGGTTGTGCTTAAGCTGAAAGGAGCTGTTTTTTCTTGCTGTTTGCTTGCAAGGAGGTAACTGCTGCGAGGCAGAGGCCAAAGGGTGGGGGCCAGTGGGTGGGCGGGGCTACATTCGGTATATAAGACGCACCTAAATTTTCACCCCCTTTTAGGCGGGGGGGGGGGGGGGAAGGTGCATCTTATACTCCGAAAAATACGGTATCTATGTTGCTGACAATGAATTATCAGCAGCCTATTTTGAAACATGCTGCATTTGTTTCTTTTTTTACACAAGGAAAAGTAACTCCAGAATTATTTACCTGATTTTTCTATGATCATTTGCCCTTTCCCCCTCAAAGACTGATCAGAACACTAATTAAACTTTGCTTGTGAAGTTGCAGATACTTGTCAAATCCATAGCTTTGCTTCACACCTAATTCCCCACCTCGAAGCAAGCAAGAATAACCCTGAAGTGCTTCTCTTGGACCTTGACTGATGAGAAAGCTGCTTAAGGAAACTACTGTTTAGGCTGGATTTGTCCAAGGCTCTCAGTCTCAGCCATTATGGCCTAGCAAGATTGGGTCTCCAAACTTGGCAACTTTAAGACTTGTGGACTTCAGCTCCCAGGATTCAATAAACCACAGTTAAACGCAGAACTCTAATATGATGTAGTTATCCAGTTTAAAACTATGTTCAGTGGTTCAACTAGAGAAAGCCAATAAGAAATCCATTTCCCTTTAAAGAAATTGAATCCTGTAAGATTTCAGAATCTTTGCATAATGCACTTGTAAACATTATACAGACCTGAAATATCCCAAGACTTAGAAGTTATGGTTTTTTTTAAATTGCTTGTTAGAAAGAAAATGACATATGTACAGTACCTGCACATTCCAAGGTTTGATAGGTTGCTCATCCTTCATGCAACAAGGCTGTCTCAGGCAATCAGAAGCTTTCTGGGCCAATAGATCCCAAGCTCCCATTTTGGCTTTGGCAACATTTGCTGTCGGATCTGCTGGATCGATAATCACAGGACTGCAATACAAACGCATACTTTTTAAAAAAGAAACATTACAAAGTGTAACACACTCACAGGAGAAATGAAAAACTAATTATTACAAGAACTCAAAAAATAGGTTACTCCAGTGCAAGTGTGTGCCAGGTAGATTCCACTTTTCAATATGTTGTTTTAATGTGTTTTCCTTCTTTATTGTACATAGTAACTACAGGGCAACTTAAATGTGGCATTGAGAATATGAGTGATTTATATGTTTGCCTTTTGTTTACTGAATATCAGCAGTAGAGTCCTACGTCAAAAACTCCATAGTCTCTAGCGGTAGGAAGAGAAGAAATTTCACTCTTCTGCGTCTTTCATTCACTCCTACTTTGAGATAGTGGGAAAGCAGTTCTCTCCAAGTAATAAGTATATTTTTCTTGCCCCAAAATATTCAAGCGAAATGGAAGATTGCCAGAACATGTAAGCTAAATTTGTGAATTAAGATTTAACAGGTAATTCAAGAGAAATACAGTCTGATTATCACTGTACCCAACTGAATGAAAGCTTATATAAGAAAAGACAACAAGAAAGAAGTAGTATCCTTACCGTGACTCCATCAATTTTCCTTTCACATGGAGCCCCACTTTGGAATTATCAAGAAAGTAGTATCTATTCCAATAGAGGCAGAGATCCTGATACTGAGTGATTAGTTTCATCACTGTGCAAAATCCTTCTTCTGTCTTGAATTGCTCTCCTCTGTTTGCTTCTTCCCAAGCATAAATTGTAAGCAATTCCAGGGCAAATTTGGGGGGAAATTTGGAGTTTGTGCTGGATTGCTGGAAAAAAAAATTATCATGAGGCCATTTTCTTTCTGAATGGGTAGTTGTTTTTTTTTTAAAGTCATTGCGTTAAGCCCATTGGAGACTTACTACATTCAGTTATCTTGTCCTGAGCTTTGGCAAAAAACAGTGTTGCTGCTGGTTGTTTGACACTAAATTTCCATAAACTTGGGAGAACTCTGTTCCCTGCACAAAGACCTTAAGATCTCACATACTCCACAAATTGCACACTCTTATAGCTGCTGCTTTTCCATCAGCCAATTTCAGTAGATGGATTATTTCTTTTCTTTTTTTTTTAAATTTGATTTATATGCCACCCTTCTCCGGAGACTCAGGGCGGCTTACACTGCGTTAAGCAATGTACCAATTTTTCCCCTCTGGATGCTTTCCAAGGTCTCTTCCTAAAAAAAGAATTGAATCTGAATCTAACTGGTCCTATCCCAATATTTTGAATACTATAGCAAGTTGGCCCATTCTGGCTCTAGCCAATAGAATCCAAAGTCAGATGTGTTGGCTTTATATCTATCCCTATGGATATTTTCCCAGGACATCCAGACCCAAAGGAAAACTAGTATTGATATAGGGAATAGGAGAAACTCATATTGATTCTTGACTTCCCTTTGGGGGGAAAACAAATGGAGGACCACAATAAGACCCGGTCCTTACCATTATTGTGGGGTTAAGGCTTAATTGATGGCAGGCCAGAAAACTTTGGCAAAGGGATAGGATGTCAAAGAAATGACTGAACAACCACACAACACTGCTGTTTGAACAGAAGTTGAACAATGTCAAGGCCAGTTTTGCAGGTGTGATCTAGGAAGCAAAGGTTATGGGAACTTCAGTATAGAAGAGAGAGTGTCAATGCAAGCACTAGAAGTATGGAATCTTGGAAACTGCAATTGGAACCCCCAGCCCTCATTTGTTAGTGAGTTCATTAAGGTGAAGACTCTTTGAATGTTTTGAGTCTCCCCAGATTTTTTTTTGTAGCCAGTTGTTTATCAAATATGTAACAAATCTATCAAAATGTATTTATCTATCAAATTTATATGGAGAGATCTACTTCACACAAGGTTACTCTGGGGGATGAAAAATAAAACCTACCATCAAAGTGTATTATTAAAAAATCACTTAAAACTATTAAGTAATTTAACATGCAACAGAACATTGGTTGGTTGTTTCCTCCTGTTACTTTTCCAACCTCCCCACCCCCACCTCATAACAGCTCACCTTCTTGATTTCTTTGTACCAGTGCTTGACCAGCCGTAGCAGATCCTTGAGTTTTGCTGGACGATGTTTCACAAAATTCCTCTGCAGCTCTGTGAAGGAAGTATTGAACTCCCCTGGCTCTCCGTTGGCTTCAATTAGTTCGCTATAGACCTTCATATATGTTTGTGGGTCATATGTAAAGGTTATCTGACCTAGGATGGAAGAGGAACCAAAACAAACCATCACAAGATTTTTGTGTAATATCACAAAATTATCCTATTGTGAATTTTTGAGGGCATCAACAACTGTTATGTCCATTGCCATCTCTTCACTCTGGATCGGGGTCTCCAACCTTGGCAACTTTAAGCCTGGTGGACTTCAACTCCCAGAATTCCCCAACCATCTTTGTTGGCTGGGGAGCTCTGGATGACTCCACCCTGAAGCATAATGAGATTTGCAAGACTGATGTCAACTCTTCAAAAAAGGCCAGTTTACAAAACAGATTCCACATGGAAACCAACATTACACTTAATTGAGATAGGCTATCATAACAAAATCTTGCAAACCTGAGGCTTCCCATGCCTCTCTCTCTTATACCCTAGGGATCCAGAGTGGCTTCTTAATATTGTCTCTCTTTCAAGAACTTAAGGAATCCTTCTGTTATTCTTGTTTATATAATATTTTCTGAATATTCAAAGTGGTCTCCCTGCTATCTACACTATTAGAATAAGATGTTCTATTAGAATTGTTCAGTGGAATGCTAGCAAAGTGGGCCTGCCTCTGTCTTGGGGGTGGGGGGGAGGTATTTCACAATGTATGGATTGCTACCAAGAAGGCATGAAGGCACCAAGAAGCATCCAAAAAGTACCCTATATATTTCACCTAGTTAGGGCAGGTTGATTCTACCTGGGACAGATGATCCAGTGGGAACCTGAGGGCAAAAACATGTACAGCTTTAAAAGCAAGATCTTGAATTAGGCTTGGAAGCATATTGGTCACCGAGGGAGTCATCTCAGCATATCTCAAACACTGCAAAACCTATTTCCCATTATCTATATAAATAAAAATGTAAATGTCCGTTTGTACATAACCGCACATCTCCAAAAGTTCTTCACCAATTGCTTTCAAATTTTGACACAACGTTGCATTCGACTACGGGCGTGTTTTTATATACCTATATTATCTACATGTCACACCTGTGACAGGTAAAAACATGAAAAACATTTGAAAACATTGAAAGACATTGACAAACATTGAAAAACAGCGCCACCTGCTGGACATAAAACCAACACACCAGCATTTTACCACATGAATTTTGGAAATTAAATCACAAATTTTTCACTAGGTATAATTCCAAAATATATCAACAAAAAAACATCAGCAGTCCAGATACAGAAGACTCAGGTAGCACATACATTTATATGTTTAAAAATGCTGTAAAATTGTTGCTCTGTTCTCTGAGGAAACATACTACACCACAGTTTTTACTGAATGAAATGTCTAGAAATGGACATTTGCACATATATACCTGAATACTTATAGGAAGCACAGATGAAGGGAATTTTGGGGAAAAGCAGACTGGTTATGAAATGTCACTCCATCAATAATTTCCAGGATAGATAAATCACTTATAACAAATGTTGGCAATGCCATGAAAAAAAATGAACATTTTACCACATGAATTTTGAAAATTAAATCACAAATTTTTCACTAGGTATAATTCCAAAATATATCAACAAAAAAATATCAGCAGTCCAGATACAGAAGACTCAGGTAGTCCTCGACTTGCAACAATTCACTTACTGACCATTCGAAGTTACAACAGTACTGAAAAAAGTGACTTATTACCATTTTTCATGCTTATGACCATTGCAGCATCCCCATGGTTATGTGGTTTACATTCAGCTGCTTGACAACTGACTTACATTTATGATGGTTGCACTGTTCCTGGGTCATGTGATCCCTTT
Organism: Arizona elegans; assembly: GCA_022577455.1. Lineage (NCBI taxonomy): Eukaryota > Metazoa > Chordata > Lepidosauria > Squamata > Colubridae > Arizona > Arizona elegans. Next base: position 100,383,581 of record JAKOOJ010000003.1, on the reverse strand, counting down.
TTGCAACCTTCTGACAAGCAAAGTCAATGGAGAAACCAGAGTCACTTAACAACAGGGTTACTAATTAAACAACTGCTGTGATTCACTTAACAAATGTGGCAACAAAAAAAGTGGTAAAATGGGGCAAAACTCACTTTAGAAATTTCTCACTTAGCAACGTAGATTTTGGTTTCAGTTGTGGTTGTAAATTAAGGACTACCTGTATTAAAGATTGATTGGATTCGATTGGAAAGATTTAAAGAGCTCAAAACCAGATAAGAAAAATATAGTGCTACAAACATAGCAATAGAAACTTAGATATAGAAATTCATAATTCTATAAAATATAAATAGTTGTAAATTAAAGTAATGGGCTCTAGCTTAAGATAGGTAGGAGAGTAGAAACAAATATATTATTAACATAACATGCTGTGGTGCGGAGAGCTGCAAAGGCCTGGCCTGAAAAGGTAAGGGCGATGGTGGGGGATGCAGAAGAGGCCGGGCCAGAGACAGAGATAAACAGAGAGAGAGGGAGAGCGATACATAGAGAAATACAGAGAGACGGGTGTGGGGAGGGAGAGACACATACAGAGATACAGAGAGAGAGGCTGGGAGAGAGAGAGGGGGAAGAGAGAGAGAGACATAGAGAGATACAGAGGGGGGAGAGAGAGACATAGAGAGATACAAAGAGAGAGGGGGAGACAGGGAGGATTTTGTGGTTCCCATTGTTTTTTAGCAACCGGTTCTCTGCCCTAATCACCAGCTGCGTAGGCGTGGCTCGGGGGCTGTCATATGACTGATGAAAGTGAGTGATGTCGAGTTGGCCACGCCCACCAAATGTTCGTGGAGAGTTTGGAACTTCAGCCTCGCTCTTTTAGCCCAGCGGAAGCACCAGACTGGGCCACAGCAACACGTGGCAGGGTACAGCTAGTTAGTAATAAATTCACTACATTTTGGACCAGTTAAAAATTTGAGTTTCCTAGGACAGTCCCATGTAAACAACATTGTTGTTGTCTGACTATAGACAGTAATAAATCTCCATTGCAAGGGCCTGCTGATGCATGCAGAGTATAAGGACACATGATTGGTTCTCTATAGTCATGGTGAAGGTTCCTATGCTCACCCTATATCAGTATTAATAAGGAAGTGTGTGACTAGTTTCCTCACCTAAAGCATCATATGCTGGGAGGATGTCCACTTCTACAACCTCTGTCTTCTTTTTTGCCTGGATGTGGAGTTGGAGTGAACGTGTTCCCTTCTTCTTCGGTGGGAAGATGTCAACTTTGAAAGCAATCGTCTGGATACACCTATTCAAATTCTTTTCAATGTCCCTGATCACATCTTCACGCTTCTCTACTTGATCCTGGAAGCTGGAGAAGCAGCTGAAGAAGATAACCAGATCAACATCGGAACTCATATCCAGAGTTGTTCCTTTTCCTGTAGAGCCAGCCTATATATATATATTTTAAAAAAAGCAAATGTTCACTCTCTCACCATTTGGTCACTTAAAACAGCAAATATCTCACAAACTCTAAGACAAAGGAGAAATACCTGCACCCTAATTGTACAGAATAAACAAGTTTTGCACTTTCCCTACCTTTTGTGATAATTAGGTCCTTCACACCAGATAAAAATAACCAGATCATTTGACTGGATCAATCCATTGTTAGGCCAACGCCTATCATTAGAATATGGTTAATGTCGAGTTTCAGGGTCACTGCATATAATGTAACACCACGAGGAGGCCTTTTACACATTCTTTGCAGCAAATTGTGTTCTTGTTCCCATCCATCTCTCCCTCTGAACCAGCATTCAAGTCAATTCCTGATGGTCTATCAAGGACATAGCCGATTCAACCGGAAGCGTCGCGGCAAGACAGTCAGGGAATTAGTGGGCTCCGATGAGCTCCATGAAAACCCGGACTGACGAACCGCTGCCAAAGGGTCTTCGGACCGGAACCATCCTGTAGGGATGGGGAAGAAGGATAGGCACCTCGAAAGACCAAGAGGAACAGGCAAGTTTCTTGAAGGTCAGAGGAAACTCTCTCCGATTCGGCAGCGGGGGCGGCAGCCATTGCAGCTGTCAAGAAGTTCGGGCAACCGGGCTAAATTTTGAGCAGGAGCAGTGACTGGAACAGAGTTTTTGAAACAGGGTGAGTGACAGCCAACCCACAGGTTGAAAAAACCCTTTTAAACCTGAAAAAAAAACCAGCGTAAAAATAGCGGCTAATGGGCATGGGGGGAAGAAAAGAGGATGTATGAAGCGGAATTTAAAGGGACAAAAACCCAAAAAGAAAATTGACTTTTGAATAAAATTATTTGGGAAATTTTAAAAACTAGAAGTAACCCCAAAATTGGCTAAAGGATTGGAAAGAAAATAAATAGATCCTTTTTTTGAATGTTAAGAAAAATAAAAGAGAATTGGACAATAAGCCCTGTAACAGAAGTGCTGTATAACTAAAAGATAAATAAAAGAAAATAAAAGAGAGGGGAAAAGTATTGTTCAATTTGGACTGGACTATAAAATTGATTTGGTATTTTCAAAGTTAAAAAGAAGAAAAAAGAAGCTAGTAAAAATTGTTAACGTGGATTGAAACAAAATGAATACTTTGTCAGACAACTAAGAGGAATTGTGGGTTGTAGAGAGACATCTTCAGAAGAAAAAAGATCATTGCAATTTGGAACCTTTGTTTTGGAAAATTCTGAACTTTATTAGTGATAACAGCCGTGAGAACTTTTGGGGAGGATTGCTCTGTCTGCAAGCGGCTTGACTTTGGAAAAAAAAAAGGAATACAACGAAACTTTTAAAATTGGAATAATATCAACCTAGAAAGAATAAAATGGTGCAGGAAATAAGAAAATGATGGAAATAATGTACTCATCATGGAAAATGGAAATAAGAGAAATAATAACAATGTTACATGGAGAATCGAAACTTGAAGACCCAAAAATTGAGATAGAGTATGCTCAAGCTGACAAAGAAATAAAGATGGAGAAGCAAGACACGGAGACTGAAAATAAAGAAGAAGATAAAGACAATGGGATTTTTTAAATTATTTTTTTAAAAAATTTGATTTATATGCCGCCCTTCTCCGGACACTCAGGGTGGCTTACAATGCGTTAAGCAATAGCCTTCATACTTTTGTATATTTTTATACAAAGTCAGCTTATTGCCCCCACAAACTGGGTCCTCATTTCACCTACCTTAGAAAGGATGGAAGGCTGAGTCAACCTTGAGCCTTGGAGAGATTCGAACCAGCAGTAAATTGCAGGCAGCTGTGTTAATAACAGGGTGCGTAGACCACTGTATTATCAAGGCTCTTAAGGGATTAATTTTGAAAAAATAATTGATTATGTGGGTAGTAACAATAAAAGGAGGTTTTTAGAGATTACATTGGGATTAACAATGGAAAAAACAGAAAGGGTGGAAAGAGACAAAGAAGGAAAGAAGGGTGGAATAGAAAGAACATAAAAAACTTAAATGATTACACTGGGATTAACAGTGAAAAGATAAAAAAGAGAGAAAAAGGGTGGAAAATAACAGGAAATGCAAGGCAAAATAGAAGAGTCCACGACTTTGAAATACAGAATGATTACACTGAGATAAACAGTGGGATAAACAGTGGGGAAATAAGAAAAGGAGAAAAGAGAAGGGAAACAATGGGAAATATAGGGCAAAATAGAAGAGTTCAAGATTTTAAAGCGCAAAAGAAAAAAAAGGGGAAAGAAAAAGGCAAAAATAAAAATGAAAAGCGAGAAAAAGAGAAAGAAATGAAAGAGAAATATGCTGTATATACTTAGAATTGAAATATGAATTGTAGTAAGAAATAATGGGAAATCATATGATTGTAAAAATGAAATGAATAATAATTGGAATATTTTTATTTGCATTTTTGAAATTTAGATAATGATACGTTTTTAGAAATATGAATAAGTTTAAACTGTAACAATTGAAATACCTTTAATGGTATATGGTGGTGAGAGTAGAAATGACTAAGTTGTGGCTTTGAGCAATATATGGGGAATATATAGAGGATAACAGCTAGAACATTTTAAAATTTAATTAGGGAAATTGTAATAATTGAAATATTTTTAATTGTATATTGTGGTGAAAGCAGAAATGATTAAGTTGTGGTTTGGAGGAACATACGGGGAAAACAATTTGGTTTATTATTATCATGTAAACATAATTAGTTGATTTGTAAGAAGTTGGATTGCATGAAAATTATTTGGTTTATGATTAATATACAAAGAAAAAAAGATAGTTATATAACTAACTGATTTATACTAAAATGTTGGATTGTATTATCAAAGGAAATGTATGTTATAAAATAAGTGGGTTTATCATTCCTATAAGAATTGAACAATTGTAACATTACATAATTAATTAATTTATGGATGGATATAAAAATAGATGACAATGGGAAGGGGTATAACAGAATAGAAGGGAAAAATTGAATTTGGTTAAGATTAGAGATGAGAATGAAGGGTATTTTTTCAAAAAAAATAGATGAGAATAAATATCATGGCAAAAAGGAGGATATAGAAATTGTAAATTTAGTTGAAATGACTAAACACTGTTTAAATTTGTGAATTGGCCAAATACTCTGTTCAGAGAAAATACATTGTATGTTTGTAGGTGTGTTTGTGTAAAAAATAAAAAAAAACTTTTTTTATATATATAAAAAGGACATGGCCACACTGGCATGAAGTCTGGCATTTATTTCCTAACTTCAGCGCCCACATTTATTAAGGCAGGCTATATATATTTGAACTCACAGTCTGGAAAGAGGGCTTGGAACTTGGTCCCCTTAACTCAGTTGGCACAATGGCCTAAAAGAGCCAGTGCTACTCTATCTGAGAGATTATCTTACTAAGAGTTGGGTTAGTTAGACCAAGCAAAGCTCACCTTTATTGTCTTGATCACGCTGGCATCTTTGTACAAATCACACTTTTCTTTCAGGAAAGAACAAATTCTGTTGACAGCATCACAGACATTGACTTGAAACTCCTTGCTGGGATGGAGGTTCTTAGCAATATAGTCATCAAGTCTTTTAGAGGGGGTGGAATACAGCTCCATTCTCTCTGCCTGGTACTCCATTTGTGCTACAGGGATGAGCCACCCTACTCTATTTATCTTACTGCCATTCTCTGATGTCACCACACAAGCTCTTAAGGTGGACTGGACTGTGCATAGTACAGTCAGTTTTCTCACGCATGTACTTTCAAATAACTTATACAAAAGCTGAATTGAAATACAAATAATAATTTCATCGTTCCCGTCACCCATCTCCTCCCACTTATGACTGAATGACTGTAACCTTGTTGCTGGTATCCTTACGATTTATATTGATATTGTTTCCTGATTGCTTATTTGTAACCTATGACTATCATTAAGTGTTGTACCTTATGATTCTTGATGAACATATCTTTTCTTTTATGTACACCGGGAGCATATGCACCAAGAAAAATTCCTTGTGTGTCCAATCACATTTGGCCAATAAAAAATTCTATTCTATTCTATAATAATTTCAACATTGTGAACCTAATGTATGGAAAGTGTTGTGGATTTAATAAGACCAACACAACTTTTCAGGCTTAATCAGAGACAATTTGTATATTGTGCAATAGGTTCAAAGCTTTGTACATGAAGCGTTGAACAAAGACAGAAATTAGGTACAATGGTTTTTATACCTTTCTAGACAAAGGATTCTGTTAACTCAGCAATTTATGTGATCATATACGTTTGTCATATTTAATTGACACTTTCATTTTATTCTTTGCCAACAGTCATAATTCTTTTAGCCAATTACTGAAGCATAGATTCAAATTATCTCTTAATATTACATGTGGTCATACTTGACCTCTCTAACCTTCAACTGTATTTCACCAAAATGTCTTTATCTGTGACAACTGAGGGGCAACTGAGGGGCCTCTCCTCACTGGTTCTACATCAAAGAAGGAATGTGTCTGCCTTTTATTTCAACTGGATACATTTGCAAGCACAATTTCTCTTCTACAATACTATGAACAAAGAGGGTCCTTCAGTGATCATCTAGCTGGACCCGCTTTTCCTACTTTAAAAGCAGCAAGAGAGTATTTTGTATCTGAAGAAAACAAAAAAAAATATTTGTCTATGTTGGAAAAATTTCCACTCTTCATGGTAACTTTTATAAAAAATACTGGAATCCTTTTAACATAACAAAAGGTGCAAAATAACTTTTTACTTACTGTTCTTGCTAATCCAAGTTCTCTAACTCTACGTATATACCAACTTTTTTTGGGGGTGGGTGGCTGGGTCCTAAAAGTATTTTCATGGACTGCCTTAAAAGTCCGAGGTCGGAGACGATTTGAAGGCGTAGAGGTTTCGTTTTTCCACGCGCGAAACTAAAGTGCAGGAAACGAAAGTGGTGACCAACGAGGGGATGAAAGGCCTGGAGTCTTCCAAGCGAGGATTGGTGTAACACTCACAACAGCTGGAGTCTTCGGAGACACAACCTCTCCGTTTAGATCCCAGAATATCCAGTTCAAAGAAAGTTCAAGCAGCGGGCATGGAAGAGCGGCTGTCAGGTTTCCCAAACGCTTCCCGCATTCAGGTGCTAGGACTACCGCTCCCATCGTCCCCACCCAAGACAGAGAAAGGGCAAGTGGTCTCAAAAGAAAAATATATTGACAAGGAGTGCCAAGCAAACTAGTTAATGTCCCTGGGATTCTCAGGAACCAACAACCCTATCGCGATTAGGGTCACTCCCTGTGTTTGAAACAGAAACTTAGAAAAGGCGCGCCAATTCCTAGCGGATTGCAGCGCCGCCCCGCCCCCCCCCGCCCCCCCCCCCACGTCCACCCCCGATTCAAGGAAAGGAACCAGGTTGCTCAGCCTGACCTTTGCAGTTGGATCGTCGCCAGGCGAACTTTGCCAGCTTAGAATCTGTTGAATCCACTGGTTCCCATTTGTGGCATGGTGTGCGATAACAAGGACGGCAGTCGTGCGCCCTTCCCTTCCCATCATTGGGTGTGTCTTGCATTTTATAAATTAGATGCCCCCGGATTACTTTTGGATTAAATAAAATCCTGAGATCTGTTCCGCAGCTAAGGCGTGGAGGAAATGAAAGGCTCGAGTCTCATCCCGGGCTAGAACGAGGAAACCCGCGAAGCCAACGGGTTGGGGGCGATTTTCAGTGCCTTGGAAACGTTCCGCTCCTTAGCAAATACCTAAGAGAACAGAGAACTGGCCGGGCGAGTTGGGCGGAGCGCCTCACAGGGTCTCTAGTGTAGCCCCCATGTAAGGTGCCTGGTATTTGTAGACTACGTACAAAACACAAGAGGCCGATCTCAGATATGATACCCTGAGACATTAGATATAATTTCTCTCTTCAGACGCTCCATTTCAATTCCTAGTGGTAGGAACAAGAATGAAATATATATGAAATAATTCTCATAAAACGAATTAAATAGTGGGAAAGTCTTAATTCTGTATACGTGGCTCCAGCAATGTCTTTGCCTATTTTTGAGATGTCGCTTGGACAAAACATATCATGCAATAAATGTGAGGCTGAAGTTGAACCCTGTGGGTGAGGTCGCATTGAGGCTACACAGAAGAGTTTAACATTCCAAAACAATATGTAGGTCAAGACAACTCTTCCTCCTAAGGTAATTTTCCGGGCAAAACTGGTGTCATTCTTATTTATTTATTTATTTATTTATTGGTTCGATTTATATGCCGCTCTTCTCCGGAGACTCAGGGCAGCTTACAATGCTTTTAAGCAATAGCCTTCATACTTTTGTATATACCTGCTTAGTAGGGCTTTTGCCCCCCCCCAAGTGGTGTTCTTTTTTATACAAAGCCAGCTTATTGCCCCCACAATCCGGGTCCTCATTTTACCTACCTCGGAAGGATGGAAGGTTGAGTCAACTTTGAGCCTGGTGAGATTTGAACTTGCAGTAATTGCAGGCAGCTGGTGCTACTTAACAGCCTTTAGTCTGCTGCGCCACCAAGGCTCTTTCCTTCTTTCCATTTCATTTATAAAAGTTGACGGGATGGGTCACTGAACTTCTCTACCTGGAACAGACTCTGAAAGGTACCGGACAGGTACCGGAAAGATCTTATCACATGCATCTCTGTCTTGGATGGCGCCTCCTTTCTGGTCCAGTTGCCTGGTGAAGCCACCACATTCTGCCTGGTGCCAGGATCTGACCTCAGTATTTAGAGCTGGGTGGGTCCAAAGGCATTTCAAAATCCCTCTGAAATTACAGTCCTGGGGAAGGAGAAAATTTCCCAATAATATCTCAAGGACAGCAAGGGCATTGCTATGAGAAAAGCCACCTGGGACATCTTTTCTTACAATTTAGTTGAAGTATAAAAAGCCCCCAGGGTTGCAGAACCTTGAAGCGATCATGGTTTTATGTGTGTGTGTATATATATATACAGGACATTCAAGAACAAGTTTTGGACACTTCAATTTTCTCTTTAAGAAGATGAAATAACAACTTTTTTTAATAAAATTGAATGAGAACTGGTAGAATAAAATCAGCACTCACACGGCATTATAAAATGGATAGTGGTTAATTTTTTTTCTGGAACACTATTCCAGAAACTCAAGTTTTTTTCCTCGTAAGGCCACAAGGACTGCAACAGTGTTGAAACATTTATTTTTCTTTTCTTCTGTCTCTTCATCCATCTTCACAACCACTTTAGTCATTAATGTAACTCTTCTAGGCTTAAAGTTCTTCAGAATCTGAGACTAGTATTTTTTTTTTAAAGATGATCCAGGAACCATAAGGACTAAGGAAGATATTTTCCCAAATCACTATGGTAAGAAAATGATATTTCTGATTTGTGTTTGACATTAGCTGTAAAGAACTGCAGCTCCAAAGTATTATTATTTAACGCGACTAACAATTCATGGAATCATTTCTATTTTCAAAATACATTTAAGTCCTATTTGCAGTTTGTGTCTCATCATTTAAAGCATTATTATAATGCTTTACTTCATTGCAAAACAACTTCATTAAAAAGAAAAAAGAAACTGTTAAGAAAGAAAGAAAAAACCCCAAAGCACAGCAATTTGTAGAATATCTGAGATTTGTTCCAACTTCCAAACATTTTATGTACAATATTTTTTCAGACTTCATAGGTGAGTGGAAATGCTTTGAGACACAGCAGCAGAAGTCTCTCCAAAGGAATAAAAGGCGAAATAAATAATTATAAAAAGCCCTTCTTCTGTCTCTGGACTCATCAAAGCTTCAGATGGCCTGATCATCTCAAATTTTTCTCACTTATTCAGGGGCAGCTTTACCCAAGAATGTAAAACTGAGAAACTGGATTTAGAATTTGCATTACATTATTACAAGTCTACAAGGCTATTTTAATGCCTAGTTACTAGTTCTGTTATATCTCCAAGCTGCCGCCCAGTCAAACATCATATCACTCTCACTCACTCCCCACACCTTCTTTGGAATTATTCATTCCAGTCTCATTTAGATTAGATAGGGATAGTCACAACCTTTGAAACTGCACACCAGAGAAACTGCTTATACCTCCCTCTCTTTTTCTCTCTCCTTCCTTCCCCCCATTGTCCATCCAATTCCAGTGCACTTGGAGTATTCCAGACTTGGTCCTCAGATCTCAGCCCAATCCAGCTTGCTATTTCTTTCACATCAGTACCTGCACCTTAAAGTTTGCTTTTCTGCAGAATAACAAACAAAATAATGATCAGGGCTTTTTTTTTTTTTTTTGAAAGGCAGATTATTCCATGTTTGCTAATAGGCTAAGAATGGCATGAACTGTCTGAGTGCCATACAAATTGCTCCAAAACAGGCTTGGAAATGAGCCAAGTGAGCTCTTGGTGGCATCAGATCCTCCCTGTCTCCCCCCAGAATTACACTTGAGCTTTGATGGCTAGCAGCTCCTATCCCCAACCAGATTGACATAGGAATCAAATGCTGGTGGAAAATAATCTGTCTAGCAGGAAGAGTGGGAGACATACTGTACAATTCACAAAAGGGCAGCTGGTTTTCTTCACATACCAAAATGATCATGGTCGATTGCTAATCAAGGTCCAATATCTGCATGCTTTCCAGAACAAGAGAGAGTCCCCCATAACAATGGCTCACAGCAAGGATCTCCTTTGGACTGCTCTTTCTCCAGAAAGGGTCTCAGACTAGTGAAAAATCCTCTGGGGCCTTGACGCAGGTGGGGGAGGGGAAATTTCTGCTGATTGGTTCCTCGGCTTTTGCATCACAACAACTTGAAACTCCTTCTCATACAAGTGTATGCCCAGAAAATCTCAGTCAGAAATGAACTCTAAGTCCTCTGGGCAAGAACAGCCCTGTTTGTTCCATCGGAGGCTAAATCTTGATGGCCACCTAGTAGTGGATTACATTCATCAGTCAACAGTCTGTTAATAAATACAATCAGTGGTTGCAAGTTGCTTTTTCTGGAGACAGAGCACACCGTGGCTACTTTAAACAGTTATGCTTGGATAAGGAAGGGAGAGGGAAGAGGGCCAACATCCCCCTCCAGGGTCTAGACAGAATACATTGTGAGAGGCATCCAAGGCCTCTCTTTGTCTGGAGATGACAGAATATCAGAGGAAGCTCCAGAAACAAAGAGCACTAGAGATCCCTAGATAACCGTTTGGTAGCTACTGGATCTTTGCAGAAAAGAACTGTATTTCCCAGTGTCTGTTTTTCTTCTCACTGGTCAAGGATGTTCAGGATGTGGCCTCTGGTGTATTTGGTCCTTGGAGGCTGCTACCCTCATCTTTGGTTGTGTATTATGGACAAGTCAGGAGCGCAGAGCTTCCCCCATTTACCCAGGTTCTGTTGCTCTCTGTCAAGAGTTTGAAGAGTAGCAGCTGTGCTACTGGGAAGGATCTCAGGCTAGTGAAAAATCACACCAACATTACCAGTCCCCCTACAAACTACAGAAGAAGCAGCTATCGGGAGTATGGGGCTGGTGTGCAAGGGTGTTCTATCCACCCAACCACAGAAGCCATAAAAGATCCTGCTCTTTCTGTCCTACCATCCCCATTCCCATACTCCCACCCTGCTTCCCTGGCCCTTCCCAGCACAGAGATTTGTATAACTGCGTCTTATGCAAAGTCACCAGATGTCTGTGCTCCGAGGAGCCCTTTCTGCACGGGGCAGTTCATGTGTTCTTCGGCTGCGGGCTTTCCGCTTTTCCTCCAGATGTTTCCATTTCTGACTTTTAGATTTGATGTTAAATAAAGGGGGCAACGGAGGGGGCTTTTTCTTGGGTTGGTGGCTCTTGCGGCTCCACAGTTGCTCACACACCTGGTCCACGGTGCTGAGATTGGGGTGATCCACCAATTGTAAGAAATCTTGGTACCAAAGTTTGCGGTGGAAAGGTTGCGTGGATTCTTCTTCCCAAGAGAGGGAGAGAGAGTCAGCCTGCTGTGCATAGATCACTTCAAGATGGAGGTGCAACAGACTCTGAGTAAAGCCGTGCTCCGTTGCATGGCAATAATAGAAACCAGCATCTTTACGCTGCACACTGCGCAACAGGATTCCCCGGTCCATTCTGATGACCCGATCATCCAGCAATACCTGGAGGTGAACAAAACACAGACAAATGAAACTGAAATGAACGATCCAAAAAATCAGAGGAATTTTAAGTCTCACTGTGAAATTGTCTTATTACTGAAATCTGTACGAAAGATCCTTTAAGGACATTGGTGTGATTGGAGTGCCTGTCAGAGGCAGGCAGGAAAGCATCTTCTCTAACATTGCTCCAAAATCGTGGAATGGATTCCTTCTAAGAGCCTTGGTGGTGCAGTGGACTAAAGTGCTGTTAAAATAGCACTTAGCTGCCAGCTGCGTGCAATTACTGCGAGTTCAAATCTCACCAGGCTCAAGGTTGACTCAGCCTTCCATCCTTCCGAGGTAGGTAAAATGAGGACCCAGATTGTGGGGGCAATAAACTGACTTTGTATAAAAAAGAACACCGCTTAGGGAGGGCCAAAAGAGCCTTGGTAGTACAGGGGTTTAAGGCACCCTGTTATTAAGCTGGTTATTAAGACCAGCTGCCTGCAATTACTGCAGGGTTCGAATCTCGCCAAGGCTCAAGGTTGACTCAGCCTTCCATCCTTTCTAAGGTAGGTTAAATGAGGACCCAGTTGTGGGGGCAATAAGCTGACTTTGTATAAATATACAAAAGGATGAAGGCTATTGCTTAACACATTGTAAGCCGCCCTGAGTCTTCGGAGAAGGGCGGCATATAAATCAAATTAAAAAAAAAAAAAGCCCTACTAAGTAGGTATATACAAAAGTATGAAGGCTATTGCTTAACGCATTATAAGCCGCCTTGAGTCTCCGGAGAAGGGCGGCATATAAATCAAACCAATAAATAAATAAACAAACAAACAAATAAATAAATAAATAATTCAAGTCCCTCCACTCATTTTACTTCTAGAAAAGATGATGATGATAGGCCTCTTGATTTTTGGTGTTCCATTTTTAATGATTTTAAATGATGATTTCAGGGGACTTTATTATTGTATTGTTTAATTTTAGATTTGTTCTGGCTTGGTATTTTTTTTAATAGCAAAAACAGTATGTGTATTTAGAAACCTGAAGCCATATCAACAACTTAATCTGAATTTGTTAGCCTTGTTTCACATTTATTCAAGTAAAAGTGGGATCATCACTAGCATTCAGATGCAATTCAAAGTTCTTCGCTGTCCCCTTTAAAACCCTAAATAGCCGAGGCCCTGGATATCTCTCAGTTGGTCTGCTTTGGGTTAATTCTATGAATCTAGTAAGATCAGGTGGAGAAGGCTTGCTGAGGATCCCCTCTCCTCCCATGGAAGGAATGCAGAGATCCAATAGCTGAGCATTCATGGCGATAGTCCTCTTTTTATGGAACAGCTTGGATATCCAGACCACTCCCTCCTTGTTATTTTCTTTAAAAAGACCTCTATAAAACATGACTGGCTAAGAAGGCTTTGAATATAAACTATACTACCCTGAAAGTGTGGTGTAACAAATTGAGGTCCTTGTTTTTATTGGATTGCCCAGATTCGTCTGGTCCGCCAGTTGCGCCCCTATTTGGACCAAGATGCCCTACGCACAGTTACTCATGCTAGTTACCTCCCGCGTTGACTACTGTAATGCTCTCTACATGGGGCTGCCCTTGAGGACCACTTGGAGGCTTCAACTGGTACAGAATGCGGCCGCGCGGTTTGTGATGGGAGAATCCCGATACTCCCATGTTACACCTCTCCTGTGTGACTTGCATTGGTTGCCGGTTGCCCTCCGGGTGAGATTCAAGGTGCTGGTGATGACCTATAAAGCCCTATATGGCTTAAGCCCAGGATATTTGGCGGACCATCTGCTGCCAGCAACAGCTGCTCATCGCCCGGTGCGCTCTCACAGGGAGGGCCTGCTCCGGGTGCCGTCAGCTAGACAGTGTCAGCTGGCGGCCCCCAGGGGTAGAGCTTTCTCTGTGGGCGCGCCCACCTTTTGGAATCAACTCCCCTGGGGCTCCGGTTGGCTCCTGACCTTCGCACCTTCCGCCGCGAATTAAAAACATGGTTGTTCACATCGCTCAACCTGGACTGAGAGGGTTTTTAGATTTTGGGGGTTTTAATATAAATTATATACGTACATTTATGTATTTTATATTTTTAACTGGTTGTTTTATTGTTGTGAGCCGCCCTGAGTCCTCGGAGATAGGGCGGCATATAAATTTTATTAAATAAATAAATAAATTTTTAATGGTTTCCCTCCTGTTTCTCTCTGTATGGCCTTGTTGTAAGCTAGTCGTTATGAATGGAGTGTCATACAAGTTGGGATACATGAATGAATGGCTGAATAAATAAAACACGCTATAACTTATACAGGTAGTCCTTGACTCACAACATTTCATTTAATGGCGGTTCAGTTACAATGGCACTGAAAAAAGTGATTTATGACCGTTTTTTACAGTTATGACCTTTACAGCATCCCCTTGATCATGTGATCAAAATTCAGATGCTTGGCAACTGGTTCATACATATAACCATTGCTATGTCCCAAGGTCATGTGATCACCCTTTGGGACCTTCTGACAAGCAAAGTCAATGGGGAAGCCAAATTCACTTGACAAGTCAGGTTACTAACTTGTCAACTGCAGTGATTCACTTAACAACGGAGGCAAGAAAGGTCACAAAGTGTGGCAAAACTCACCTAAGAAATGTCTCACTTAACAACAGAAATTTTGGGCTCAATTGTGGCTATAAGTCAAGGACTACCTGTAGTGTTTTATAGAATAAACCAATTATCCAAAAATAGCTAACAAGGACATCCTCTATATTGCTTCAATTATAGCTGGTTGAAGCTAGCAGTATACTTTTTCTCATTAGTAGAAAAATGCATGCACATAGCAATTAGGTTTTACCTCCTTCTGGGGGTCACTCCTAGTCTTTTGATATGTCCACACAATCTTGGCCTGCAGTGATTTAGGCAGACACTCTAGAAAAGTGCTGCTGCCTTCCACTCCATAGAGTTTCTTTTCCGGTACACTGGTTTTCTGAGGATCTGTACAAAATCAGAATGGAATAACATGAGGAATAAAAGCCAAATTGTCTATCAGTTAAATGAGGAGGAGCACATAGGCACATAGGCCAAGTCAGAGGTGGGTTTCAGCAGGTTCTGACCAGTTCTGGAGAACCGGTAGTGGAAATTTTGAGTAGTTTGGAGAACTGGTAAATACTACCTCTGACTGACCCCGCCCCCATCTATTCTCTGCCTCCCAAGTCCCAGCTGATCGGGAGGAAATGGGGATTTTGCAGTATCCTTCCCCTGGATTGGGGAGGGGATGGAGATTTTACAGTATCCTTCCCCTGCCATGCCCACCAATCCATGCCCACCAATCCACGCCCACAGAATTGGTAGTAAAAAATTTTGAATCCCAGCACTGGGCCCAGTCCAATAGCAAAGCTAACCATCAGGAAAGAAGCATAAAAGCATAGTTGAAACTAATGAGAAAAGAGAATGGTTCCTTGAAGCACCTGTGAGGGCAGGATATGTGGGTCCATGTGAATTATGAATGAAAGAAGTTATTTCTGCCTAGAAGGATTGATGGATATAAACATTTAAATGACTAGAAAGGATGGATTCTGATAAGACATCCTATTAGCCCTCTGTCATATTTTTCTTTTTGTGTTGGGTTTTCTAAGAAGATACTGGATTTAGGCAAGAATTTGGAAAATGGTTTAGGTACAGTTTGGGATTTTATCCTTGATTTCACACCTTATAGGATTGGTAGATGTATCATTTTCTACAATTCTCTTTGGATTGTTTATTTATTCCCCTCTCATTTTTTTTTTCATGTGAATGTTGGATTGTGTGTGGGTAGAGAGACAAGACAGAAAAGAATAAAACCAAGAACTGTCCCACTTCATTAGTTACAAATTGTGAGGGATTGGGGAGAGAAGCTATTTATGGACAAAAGGTCTTAGATGGTTGTGTGGCAATACACCTTTTGGTCCCTCCTCTTTCTATCAAAATCTGATAGAATCTGATAGAATAGCTTCAGATTTTGGATGAGAGAGAGACAGCTGTGCTTCATAGGAATATTATCTCACTCACCAAAATACCTGTTTGCACTACTGTAGCAAAGTACAAGGACCTTAACTTGGAGTTAATTCAATAAAATAGACTTGGTATACTGTTGTTTACTTTCTACTCTGCTGCCAAACACTCTTGATGGCTAAGGCATTGATAGAAATTTCAACACTCATTCAGTAAGATTGTTTATAATTCTAGATTAGAATTTCATAGCTTTCATGGCTGCCATGTGTTTACCACTGGGCCCCATGATCAAGATTAGATCTAATCTAATAAAATCATTGCCCTCCTACAGGGATGGGGAGTCCATTAAAATGATCCTGCCACTTAGAGTTATAGAACTAAATATATTCTTTAAAGGGATTTCTATAAGTCAGAGTCCAGCAATCCTGTTCAGACCCTTGTCCTATGGAATGGGGAAAGAGAATGGGCCACTGATACTCTCTGGCACTGTAGAGGCCCAGGCCTCAGTGTAGTTTTCTTGGGAATTATGTACAATAAGCTTGATTCAAATAGATTAAAAGTGATAAAGGGCTCACTGTGCAGGCAACTTTTGAGACATTTATTAATTTGTATTTGGGGTGGTGGCTGTGAAGATGAAATTATTTGCTGTTTCCATTACAGCTTCAACTATTTGTCCAGTTTCAATTTTTTTTGACTTTTAGAGCTTACTATTATGGAGCCCAGATAATCTAATGACAGACTCCTGTCACATATGAAAGATAAATTTAAACCATTTTCATTTTAATGCAAGATCATCTAAGCCAGGGGTGTCAAAATGGCAGCCTGCGGGCTGGATGCATCAAGCACAGGCCACGTCCACCCGAGTTCCGCAAAGGCAAAAAATGTAGTGATACGTCACGTGATGTCACATGACATGATTGAGTTTGACACCCGTGATCTAAGCTGACACCAGCCAGATATTAAAACAAATGAAGAAGCTGTACAAAATCAAAAAATGTGGAGACAGCTGTTCCTAGAACCATTGAGAATCAGGCCCAAATGAATGGATAGTCTCCTTATCATCCCCATCCTGATCTCGACTTCTCAAAGCTCTATATTGTTAAAAAAGATAAAGTCGCCTTCGAAGAGAATTCAATTTCTGGCAACAACTTTGAGACATTTGTATAGCTTTTGATATGCCAATGTTTTGTTGCTACTATCTTTCAGGATGGTTGTTTCAATTTCCAAGTCTAGCCAACAACTCTGGAATTTCCATCCAACCAACCACTGACCATATTTCACCTTCCTTAACTTGTCAAAATCAAGCTTCTTGTATAATATAAATATGTCAAGAACTTTAGCACTCTTTTGATTCATGCATTGAACGAACATTGGCTAGATGTTGACATCTACTATAAGTAGGCACAATTTTATGAATATTGATGCAGTTTGCAACATTTAAAAATAAACAAATATTCATATGTTGTACAGGTAGTCCTCAACTTACAACAATTCATTTAATGACCTTCGAAGTTACAATGGCACTGAAAAAAGTGACTTATGACCGTTTTTCACACTTATGACTGTTGCAGCATCCCCATGATCATGTGATCAAAATTCAGATGCTTGGCAACTGATTCATACTTATGACCGTTGCTGTGTCCCAGGGTCATGTTATCACCTTTTGCAACCTTTTAACAAGCAAAATCAATGGGGAAGCCAGATTTAACAGCCATGTTACCAACTTATCAACTGTGATGATTCACTTAACAACTGAGAAAGGTCATAAAATGGGGCAAAACTCACTAAACAAATATCTTGCTTAACAACAGAAATATTGAGCTCAGTTGTGGTCATAGGTTGAGGACTACCTGTATTAAAGAAAGTGCAGATAAGATATGTTGACCTAGGATTAATCACTGGCCAAAATATATTCATTGGAAGAATAGTACATAATTTACATATGCGTTTCTTGGGGGGGGGGGATGAATGCAGAAATAGCTGGGAAAAGGAAACAGTGAAATTAAAGATCCTCCTTGCTCACAGCTATAATGTAAGTACATCAAGAATTTTGGCACTCTTTTGATTCATGCATTGAAATTAAAATATTTGTGCATGGATATGTAACATGCTATGCTGAATTAAAGAGCCCATATATATTTTGCTTTAATGCGATATCTTGACTCTCATACCATGTAAAGACAACTGGTTTCCCACAAGACACTTAGCACAAAAGCCCTAAGCTTCTTTTGGCCCAGACTATTCAATTGGATGAGCAGATTTACTCACATCTAGAGCACAAGATACTGGGATCTCCATTCCTCACATCCTGGCGTCGGAATCGCCTGTTGGGAAAAAGCATGAAAAGATTTGCCAAGCATTCTTCTGGGGTTGAACCTGAAGCCTCAAGTTTCCATAATCAATCACCCTTCACTGATTACATCCAGGACCCACACCAGTAGGATTGACCCCCAAGGTTACAGAGCCTAATCTATAGGCTGATCCTTGGCCATACCGTTTGGTATTCTGCAGGTATCGAGTGCAGGTGGTGCCATCCCAGGCACAATACGGGTCCCTCGCTAGGCAACATTCTGCACAAGCTTTGCCATACATCCCACAGCGGTGCAAAGGCAGTTGTGAAATGGAAGTCCTGGATGCCAGGTACAGCTGTTGCTGTTGGAAAACAAAACCACACAGTCTCCTTAGGGCCCACTAATATCTGGATGGAAAATAACCTCCTGCTTCTAACGGGTTACCGTTTTGAGAAGCTGTTTATGAAGCCTAACCTAGGTTGTCAGGCACCGCTCTAATTAATGCCCTGTAATAAGTGAGAGGAAAATGGAGAATGGATACGATCAGAACCTTCTAAATCACAAACAAGGGATCTAGCAGGGATCTATAACTTGTGTAGATGGGTAGGCAGCCAAACAGGAAATTAAGCAAACAACTACTTTCCAAACATGAACATTTTACTTATTTTGTTCATGGACATCTCAACGAAAAGACACATGAGTGCAATATGATGTTCTGAAAAAGTTGTGAAATCATCATCATATTCATCATCATCATCGTCAAAAAAAAAAATCTCTTGGACAGAAGAAATGCATACATATAATCATCCCTATTCATATAATTCATACAATTATTTATGAATCAATGCACTCAAAGAGAAGTTTGCTCCCTGGTTTTCATAAGATCACTTCCCAAAGATTTTTTTCTGTTGTGCTACATACCCGCTTGGATGAGATCTGCATGCTAGTAATAGGAGAGGAGTCCTGTCAAGGAGAAATTGAAATAATTATGTGGGTATTGAACTGCTGATAAAAAAGCCACTACTTTTCAAGACGTTCTCCAGATAACTGCTAGTAAGGGGTAGAAGGAATAATCTTGAGGAACATTAGGGTTGTAGTTGCAAGCAAAACAACAGTCAGATAAAAGAAATTTGAGTCCAGGGCAGATTGAAAATTGAGAAATTTGTCTAGACAGGACTCTCCCTAGTTCTCAGGAAGTTAAATAGAGGGAGGGGGTAAGCACATCCAGACTTGCAAGAGTATGTTACCGCAACCTTATACTGAAAGTAGTATTGTTTTATATGTTGACTTTGGTGTCTTCATCTGGTCTACGTTGAAAGGGTGACACAGCTTTAGTTTCTTTGGTGAAGCCTTGCACTATCTCATCCTGAAGCTGTAAAAGTAGAAACACCTACGATGGCTAGGACAGTGCCTGACTTAATCCAGTCATCCCAATCTCGATACTTGCGGTTCTGGGGGCAACACATGATCACATCAACTGGTAGGGTTGTGCAATGTTTTGAATTGCAGAGGAGAAATATTCTGCAGTCACAAGGATTTGAAGATAACATTCATCATGACTTTTGCCAGGGTGGTTTGGCTGTCCTCTACTGTTACAGCCTGGTCCTGGGAAAATAACCTTTTGGTTTAAGGAATTGCACACAGATGCTAATATGAGTATTCCCCGGCACTCTGATTATCATCAGATAACATTATCATCAAATGTTTTAGACTCCTAAGCAACTAGATAGGGAGAGATGGAGATGGAGATAGAGGCAGAGGCAGAGGCAGAGGTACAGCTGCAGTGGCACAATGGTTAGAGTGCAGTACTGCAAGCTATTTCTGCTGCCTGCCAGTGGCCTGCAATTAGCAGATCAAATCTCACCAGGCTCAAGGTTGACTCAACCTTCCATCCTTCCCAGGTCAGTAAAATGAGGACCCAGATGGGGGAAATCTGCTGACTACTTAGAGAGGGCTTAAAGCACTGTAAAATGGTAAATAAGTCTAAGCGTTATTGCTATTGCTACAGGCAGAGATAGGTAAGCAGACACATTCTAAAGCAACCTTCAAACCCAATGCACTGCACATTCCCATTAATTTAACCAAAGTCATCCTGGGGAATGCAGAGTCCTGACTCCCATGCTCTAGGAAATGCTTAGTAACCAATGAGGCCTTGCATCAGGAGAATCCTAGTAAGGATAAATGGTATTCCTATGGTACAGCCAGCGTAGGTTTAATAATTGAGGTTGAGGTTAAATTTAAACTCTAGGAGATTAAATGATTGAATCAACATTTTTAATGTTCTCTCAACATATTAATATTTTTCATTGGTCCAATTAAGTATCCTTCTGATACCACCCTCTGAACTACAAACTAGCTAATGTTTAGTCTAGCTTCTTAGAGAATATAAGCAGCTGAGTTAATTCCATCAACCATGGGAGAAGCATCTATGGTAATTGCATTATGTGAATAAAGTATAATTCAATATTGTTTTAAAAAGTAACTAGTCTTGCCCCAGGTCGTCTGACTTCAGTTGTTCAAACTCACATTGAACACCTGAAGTTCCTCCAGCAGCAATTCTTCCATATTTTGCCATGAGTCCTTCGGCACCGAGACGACCTTCAAGATTGTGCCAATGTCTGCCAGGCAAAGGGAAAGCATAAACCATTTTGCACAGAAAAAAAAGAGATTATAGGCAGGTAAATTGGCTAAACTACAATCCTGTTTTTCCTCCATAGCCAAAGAGAAAACATGGAAGTTTCAAGCCATGCAAATCAATTTACATAAAAAATGCAAATATGTTTTTTTTTAAATTTGATTTATATGCCGCCCTTCTCTGGAGACTCAGGGCGGCTTACAATGCGTTAAGCAATAGCCTTCATCCTTTTGTATATTTTATACAAAGTCAGCTTATTGTTGACTGTTGTTCAGCATCAATGGAGTGCATCTGATTGGGAAAGCAACTTTAATACACTTGGCTACTATTTCCAAGGGCCTTAATTTCAATATCTATTGATTTGCTAAATTCACAGCATAAAAGAACCAATGAGAATTTGGACCATCAGCCCGGGGCATGAATGATTATGATGCAGGAAGTCAGGAACATATTTCCTGGAGCATTTGCAAATAAATATGCTATTGCAACTATTAAGGGGTCCAGTTTGATCAAGACTGAAATGTGGATGTGGTATGTTTTTTTTCCTATGCTATAGTTTTCATCCCCAAGAACCTTTTCCAGCTTCTTGTCGTTACATGGATAGGACTTGAATTTATACAATTCTGAATTAGTAAGGATTTGGTTCCAATCCTTAATACACCATGGAGGCCAAACATCATTTTGTGCTTCATTTATACCAGAATAATGGGATGATTACCTATGTCTGAATGACAAGTAAATGTATGTTTCCTGGGATCATGGTTGTGCTACAGTCTTGGTTGTTTATGGCTGTTTTGGTCGTATATGTTGTCACATTAATGTATTATACATATGCAAATATATAGCATTGAAAGAAAATTACAGTGGCAAAAGCAAAGGAACTGCAGGCGGTGGCTGAAGAAAGAGTAAACTCAAGCTTAAAATGACCTTTGAACAGGGTGCTAGGAACTATGTTTCAAAAAGGGAAGACCCAAGAAAGTAAAGCAGATGTGGTTAGGAGAAACAAAAATCACAATATATGATTTTATTTAAACAACATTCAATTCATTAAAACAACTAATAGGTATTATCTGCATGAATTTAAGCACTTCTTTCTTCTAATGTATTAAAATTACTATTTAGAGGCAATTTGTGTCTGCTCTATATTTGGTTCTGCTACAATAAATAGGCTTTCTTGAAGCTATAAGTCAAATCTGAAGAAGGACTCAAACATTTTACCTTTGAACAAGGGACATCCTCTAGCATGCAGTTTTGGGGAGCAAACAGAAACTTGGCCTGAACATCTATGCTTACTCATCAGAAGAGGAGGGAAGCAGACATACCTGTGCCAATGAAGAGGACATCATAATGTCCATCAGCAGCTGCCACTCGGTCTACTGCAATACGAGTGAAGCTGTGGTCCACATTGGTTTGCAGGAAGACAGGCCTTTGGCCATGGGGCAGTACTGGATTATACATTAATGGGTGGTTACGAGCAAATTGGATCACATCATCAGGATAATCCTTGGTGGAGCTAAAGGTGCCAAAGGTTTTGCTGGGACACTAGAAGTTCAGAGAGAAGGAATGTAAAGTGAGGCAACATCCCATACATTGAAAAATGGTCTACTCATAAATACTTCCTACCATAGCCCTCCATTTCCCCAACTTGGCTTTCATTCTGTCTTTTGCTTTCCTTCCATTTCAATCAAATCCCATAATAATTTTCCATTCCATGCACTCAGTTACTGCTCCTCCCTTCTGATCTCTTTCTTCATTGTTTGCCAAACCCCAAATATCTCCTAGAACAAAACTCCATAAATACAGATCCCAGATATCAGTCAATAATCATCCCAATCTCTAGAGTTTTCATGGGCAGAAACACTTTTATTTTTCATATTTTAAGATCTCAAATCTAATGTACATACCGTTCCTGGGCGGGGATAAGGGACACGGCCTTGATAGGAAACCCACTGATAGTTAGGCCCTTCCTTGTGAGCAAAAGGACCAAGGAAAGCTCTGCGGATGTCATTCATGTGATACACGCAGACAGCAGAACCTTGGAAGACTGTGCTGTAATCAGAAGAAAAAGAAACATTACAGGAAGAGTAAAGAAATGAAACTGGGAAGGAATGCATATCCCATTGCCATCTGATAATGTGGATTGTAGAGCCTGTTTTACTTCCGCTCAAAAGGCTCTGGGAAGCATATTTTCCTGTTTAACAATATTGTCAGGGAGTGGGGGTGGGAGAAGAAATTTTTAAAACAATGGAAGATTATAAAAATATGATATGGTATTGTATTGTATTGCATTGCATTGCATTGCATTGCATTGCATTGCATTGCATTGCATTGCATTGCATTGCATTTATTGTATTGTATTGTAACATTATGTTACGTTACGTTATGTTACGTTACGTTATTACATTACATTACATTACATTACATTACATTACATTAATTGTCTTTGGTTGATGGATTGAGGGTCATTGTGAAAATGCAAAGTAGATCGAAGAAGCCTGAACTCTGCCCACTCCTGATATAACAAAAACTATTTTCTTTTTACCTAGAAGTGGTGAAAACTGCATACAATAATGGGTTACGCTTATCCCTGGTTGGCAACAAGAAGACATCACCTAAGTTCAACAGGAAGGGAAGAAATCATTAGCCTGCAGCTTGGCACCTGACAAATCACTTCTATCCAAAGGAGAGAATGACTTTCTTTCAACCCAGACATTCACCAAGGAAGGGATAAATCAAGCCCCATCCCTGTTCATCTTGCTTCTAGAAGATCCTAAACCAGCCTTTGCCAGCCTAGGGACCACTGCATCTATTTGGCAAAAAAAAAAAAAAAATATCCCACAACCCACAGCCATCACAGCCTAATTTCATGTTGGCCAGGGATAGTGGGATGATATAGTCCAACTATCTGAAGAGCTCCAAGTTACAGAAGGCTGGACTAAATCCATTTTTTAAAAAAGAAGAAGTTGCCAAAAATCAACTCTGTAAGAAGACATGACCACCAGATGGTAATATCTGAAAGTTGTAATTATGTGGTTTCACTGTTGTAATTCTGAGGATATGGAAAACATTAAATTATATTAACATTCAGAAAAGCCAGATTGCAAATGGACAGTTTTCAAGGGAAATGAGTTGCTTTATTAAACTGGGGAAAAACATTTCTGCATTTCAAAATATACATTTCTTTTCATTCTAAAGTGGTAATATGATTGGAACTATAATAATGCTGATGGTAATAAGTTAAAAAAGCCAAATCATTTACTGGAAGTTTTCTTACCATTATCATTATTATAATTCCAATCATATTAGCACATCTGAACTAAAAAGAAAAAAAATGTACAATCATGCATATATTTCTGCTCGACAGACTATATAGTCAGATGTGAGAGGAGAGACGGTCACCATCAAGGAAGAAGGACACTATCTGAACTCAGCTTTAACTTACTATTTTAACTGGGATAAGACCTATTCTAAGAGCAAGAATACAAAAAATAAAGAAACATAAAAATAAATTAAGAAACTTTCAAGAATTGCTCAGTTGCAGCAGAAAAGAGAAGGAAAACAATGATTTCAACGAGGGACTTAAGAGTATGAGATAGATGCATTATTCCTTCAGTCAGCTTCATTCCAAGCTCATTTCTGCTGCTTGATAGTTTGACAACATCTTCCTCATTTAGAACCATTCCAACCCTACACCATGGATAGTCACTCACGAAGATGATCAAAATGGGTGTCACTTCCATCACTGCAGGGTACTGCACACACCAGCCGAGCCTTCAGGAATGTTGTCCATTTGTTCACCAGGCTTCTCTGCCCACCCATGTCATTCTAAAGGGAGAAGAAGAGACCTATTTAAAAAGCTAGTTGGAGAGCACAGAAAACGATGCCAGCTGATTCAGGGATCTTCAAAGAGCTCATAATTTTTGGACATAGAACTTAATGCACACCTTAAAATGGGGGTGAGAGGTTGTCCCGAAGATGCCTTTATCCAAAAGGCAACTGGACCTTATTTTTTCTTAGAGAATGGTTTACTTTTCACCCAAGAAACTTCTTCAGTTCTTCAGAAGCTTCTTGGATGAGAAGCGAAATGTTTTCTAAGAAAAACAAAACATAACAGGAAAGTCCAATTGCCTTTTGGGAAAAAAGCACCTTTGGAACAACCATGACCCAGATGATTGAGAATTTCCATGAACACGGGTCAGAGGTTGATTTTTACTGCTTTCAAAGCATTGCTGTGCTGGAATCCTTTTTGGATACTTCAACAGCCAGTTGTTGCTGTAGAATTCCTTGGAAACATTTATTCTAGGGCAGGGATCCTCACCCTTTCAATAAAGTCAGGGCCAACTCCTAGCCATCTATCTTCACCAGACTTTGTCTAACTCCCAAGCCTCCTGACCATCCTCATTTTAAAACTGGAGCCCATACAATAATCCTACCCGGCAAATTTGCCCAATGCGTGCAAAACTCTGTTTGCCCAGGCCTTGGGATCCTTCCACTGCTGTTTCCCGGAAGAAAAAGAAGATCTTATCATCATCAGGATTCTCACTCTCTGGGATCCAGAAGACATCAATGAACTTGGGTTCTTGAGACAAAGAAATGGAAGAGAATATTAATGCAGGACAAAACAACACTGGCCATTCTTTTTAGGTTTGCAAATGGCTGCTTAGAGAAGGGGTAGAAAAGCAAGGTAAGAAACAGGCAATGTTGCAGGGACAATATGCTTCTTAGTTTCTGGTCTTCCTTCTACTTAAGTTGAAATGTTAGCAGATATTTTCCTGTGATATCTATGCCAAAGATCCTTTAGGGACAAATTAAGTATGACATGGGAAATCACCTTTCTCAAAGATCAGAAGACATGATGTCTCTTTCAGGTTAAGCTCAACTTCTGCTAACTTTATGGATATGCCTATGTGGTTTTTATTGCAGGAATATGGAAATGGCTTATCACTACCTTGGTTTTTTTTTTTTTTAGAGCCTGGGGATTCCCTAACAGTCACCATCCATGTATGAATCTGACTCTCCTTCACTTTCAAGATCAATTAGAAGTCAGCTAGATCCTGAGATATGGGGAACTAAATTGGAAGGCATTTGTACACAAATTTCATTTTAAGGCTACAGGCCTTCCTCATACAGGTAAGAGAATTTCACGGGACTGTGATTCTGGGACTGTCCACAAGCATGGTTAAAAAATAATGAGTCAATATTGAGGCTAAGGCAGTGTGGCTGAAGTTCCACCTGTTTATTATGTGCTGTACATAAAAAACAGGTTGCACTTTGATTGCACTGTCACAGCCAACTTCTTGACTTTTTTGACCAAACCCTAAGGATATTCCCTGTTTATTTTCATCATTAAATTCAGTTGTTCTCTGTTGTCCTTGAAAAAAAGTGAGAAGAAAGCCAACTAGTTGGTCCAGGACATTTAGAAGAGAGGAAAGTCACAGGTTTGCCTTCCTCAATAATTCTCCTTTGATGTGTTCCGATTTATAATCCCAGTTTCCTAACCAGTGTAATCATCCAGACTGCTAATTCCCTAAACAACAATGTAGCATTGCTGATTAATGAATTAAAATAAACAAAACAGAAAACACACATCCTGAGGAGCATTCTAATGTTTTTTTCCTTCCACTTTCTCTTCTGAAATCTCAGGCTGTAATAGTGACAAGCTCTGATCACTAGGTGGCAGCTTCCACTCATAAGTTACTAAACAACAAACAAGCAACCTGACTTGCCACAGGACAGACAAGACTTGTAATAATGAATTCTGGATTCTGTGATACTTTAAAGAGCATTATTTCTTTCACCCACTTCCCCCCCACCCCCGTCCCCATATTGTTCCCTTTCCAGTACTAACTCACTTCCCACACTATAGGTCCCCTTCTCACAAACCCTCCACTGACCGTTGAGCCATCGGGAATCATGCTGCTCGGTGCGGACAGAAGGCCTCGATCCCAGGCTGCGAAAGATGGTAAAGTCTCGGCCCATCAGATCAGTAGCCACACCAGAATAAAGCTCTTCACCTGCACAACACAAAAAGAGAGATGTTTCAAAAGCTTTCTGGCTTCCTAATCTCCATTGACATCTGAGAGAATGTAGCAAATCATCTTTATTGTGTGGCCCCTGAGAAAGATCTCAAGACATCAGCTGAGGAGAGGGCACTGCCTTAAGGTGAATGAACTACCATCCCAGCAGCTGCTGCATCTTTGGCACAGAGTGTCAGCTGATCTCATCTGTTTCCCGGGCAGATGGAGAGAGAAAAAAATGAGGGTTTCAAATGATTCCATGTGAGATCTTACATGGGTCTGGTTTTCTTGCCTCACTTTTATTTGGGTGCTAGGCAGTGGTGGAATTCAAATTTTTTTACTACAGGTTCTGTAGGAAGGATACTGCAAAATCTCCATTCCCACCCCACTCCAGGGGAAGGATATTGCAAAATCTCCATTCCCACCCCACTCTGGGGCCAGCCAGAGGTGGTATTTGCCGGTTCTCCGAACTACTCAAAATTTCCACTGCCAGTTCTCCAGAACCTCCTGAATTTCACCCCTGATGCTAGGTCATTGTTTGGGGGCCTCTCCCTTTACCTGCAAGAACTGAGGCCGCGGTGTGATTTGGGTCATAGGGACTTTTGCCTTTGCCATCCTCCAGGCTCTTGAAGTCCAGCTTAAAGACAGAGTCCTAGAGAAAGGAGCAAACATGTCCATCAAGAGAAGCTTGGAGCTCCTGTGGTTCTCTTGCTTAGGTTTTAGTCTCTGTAACCTTCATCTTTACCCCCAGACGCAGGTACACTTTATGAACCTTGGTGCATCACTCACCTCCACACGTTGCCCCACTTCTACAAAGCCACAAATGGGGTGAAAAGCCCCAGTGCCACAGGCGTACAGGTGTGTGCGATTGTAGAGATGCAGGATCTTAACAAAATTCATACACTCGGCCTGAAAAGCAAGAGCAGAGCCCTTAACTGAGCAAGCCTAATAAATGACTCCAACTAGGGAAAAAAAAAACCTGCTGAAAGAGAAGGAAGGAGAATGAAGGAAGGAAGGCAGTGACCAAGTAACAGGAAAGCTTGCGAAAAGCAGAGAGCGTTTTTCCAATCAAATGCTTCTTTCAGATGCCAAAAAAGAGCAGCTTGCAGAGCTGACAAAACTGGGAACGGAGAAAAAAGAGGCCAGAGGAAGACCTGAAACACGGTTTGCTGGCATTTGCTGTCTCGGTGCATTCTTTACTTATGGATACCCTCCCCTGACATTGCTGGAATGCCAGCACATGTGGGAGCCTTCCTTCACTTTCGTTTACATCAAATGAGATGGAATAGTGGTGCTGTGAGGCCCATGACTCATTGGGATGACAGCATATCTTGCTGCCCATTTTTCCCAACAGGGGGCACTGTAGAGAGAGCAGCAGTTCTACAGCATAAACTTCATGCAACACTCAGAAAATCAAAGAGATTTGGGGATTGACAGGGGGAGATTTCGTGCCTGTCACCAGCAGACACAGAGAACCCTGCTCAACTGCCACAAGGTCTACTTCCTCCCCCCACCACAAACTCTGTCAGGAGGTAAACATCTGTCTGATTTAGTGTTAAGCAGGATTTACTCATTAAAAAGTGTCAGATTATTTAAATGTCTGGAATAACTCAGGCAGAAGGGCAACCTTTCCTTCCCAAGAAATGGGCCATGAATAGAAGGGGGGGGGGGGGGGCGGATGATAAGCTTACTGTGGGGAAAGGAGAAGATAACCAGGGCCTCATTCAGCACCACCAGGCACTCAAGAACCTCCCTTCCAGCAGTGTTTCTCAATCTTGACAACTTTAAGATGTGTGGACTTCAATTCCCAGAATTCCCCAGCCGGCATCCTGGCTGGAGAATTCTAGGAGTTGCAATCCAGACATCTTAAAGTTGCCAAGGTTGAGAAAGGCTGCTTTACAGAATTGTCTCCCAATAGTTCTTGGGAGGTAACTGAGAACAAGCCACCAAGGCTGAAAGAGAGTTGAATGGAACAGGCCAAAAAGAGCCACTTCACATGCAGCCATTAGTCAGTTGCAAAGCAAACAAGTGCAATGGCAAGGACTTGCAAGCAAAGACGAAGGGAAGTGGGGGGGCGAGGGGGAGGAGAAAAAAGAGTCCCCATAAGGTCAACACAAGGCTCAGGGAAGGAGGGGATCAAAGCGGCAGGGTGGGGGCAGGGCAGAGTTCATGCTACCACTGGCTCAGTGGTTCATCTTTTGAAACAGACAAACCTTAAAACCAGAAAAAATGTATTAAGAGAATGCATACAAACAGGAGGTCTTTATGACTATATTTCATTTTCTTTGGCTTCTTGTGTTTCCCTTCTCATTTCACGTGTCTTCCTCTTTTGCACGTAATTGCCTTCTGATACCCATCAATAATCTGAATAAAAAAAAAAGTTCCTTTCCCCCACCCCCCACCCCCATGTGTGTTTTACAATGTTATAAGAAATAGCTGCCATAAAAGAAACAATTTGAAACTATTAGCAAGGTATCACTAGTAAAAGAAGGCACCTGCACTAAGTTATAGAAAAGAAGTCTCACAACAAAAAGATAGAGCAATGTCCAGGATCACTGCAATGATCATAGCTAGAAGTGGAGAAACTAATTAGAACTGGGGAAACTAACATATCTATATCTGTATCTTTCTCTCCCCACCTCCCACCCCCGGTGTGTGTGTGTGTGTGTTTAAATCAGCATTGCCTCCTACCAACTGTTCTGCAATAAACTCAATTGCAGAAAATACGACTTCAGCAACAGAGTGGTCAACACCTGGAATACTCTACCTGACTCCGTTGTTACATCCTCAAACCCTCACAGCTTCAACCTTAAACTGCCTACCATGGACCTCACCCCATTCCTAAGTGGTCCGTAAAAGGGGCGTGCATAAGCGCACCAGTGTTCCTACTGTCCCTGTCCTACTGTTCCCATTTATCTGAATTCATTTCCTTCGTTCATGTCCATGTTCATATTTATACTTGCTATCTTGTATATGTTGACAAACTAATAAAATAAATAAATAAATATATTTGGAAGTGGTTTATCACTGCTTGTTTTCTAGGGCTGAGAGAGAATGACTGGCTTAAGGACACTCAACTAAGCTTTATATCTAAAGCAGAACTAGAATTTGTGGATTCTTGGTTTTTAGCCTGGTTCCTTAACCACTATACCAAACTGCTTTGTATCTACATCTTCAGTTCCAGGAATTAAAAAAGAACAGGACAAGAAGAAAGAGAAGGTGAAGGTGTAACCTCTAGAAAAGGGAAAAGAATGTTTTTTGTGAAAACATTGTCAGTTTTCATGAAAGGATTTGACTGCAGCTGCATCTGAACCTATGATTAATTGGGACCACTCAGTTCTTCATGCCGTTTTCTTCCCTTTTGTAGAATCCTAATAACTCGTAATTGTAATCTCAATCCAAAATCCCTATGTGCCATTTTGCATTTATGTTTTTTAGCAGGCAAGATGTCTCCTTCTGGAAAAATCCTGGATCTTCTTTCTGAGCCTTCTCTCTGAGGTTAAAGTCACTGACACTTGTGAGCCAGCAGCCAAGGGAAACCAAAATCCAAGAACAATGACTGCTCAATGGACAGAAAACGGTTGGCCTCCCATGCCTAGCTGCTGGTAATAGGAAAGGGAAATGAGTCAGATGCCATGGTGACAGATCACTGCATTAGGCAGGGGCCAGATGTTCCGGTCTTGCTGTCTCATCAGCTCTCTCAAAGCCCGGACATGCGCCAGTGAATTTCTGAGGAATTTTTCTCCTGGCCATATTACACTACTAATACATCACTCACATGACAATGTGCCAAATGGTCCTCAAGGCAAACAGCAGGTAGGACAGGGCTGGGAAATATATTTCCTTTATGCCATGCAAAATGAATTGGGTCAGTTTGCAAGTTAAATCCGGACTGTGGATCAGTGGTAGACTACATGCCTGCATGTAAACAGCCAAGTGTAACTTTCTAAGATTTTGTCTTAACCATTTTTTGAGCAAATTAGACCAAAGTTCTGATAGAAGCTGGCCATAATTGGGTACACCAACTCCCACAGGGAAACCACATAGCATTAACTAACCAGCAGCCATGAGCATGATCTAATCAAGAGCAAGACCATGGCTGTTCTGGATCACATTATCACTTCCACTGCAAAATACATCTCAGTATGTTAGGACTGTTACTTCTCATCTTAACAGTTCTTCTTTTCCTCTCATCGAATGCTTCTGGACCTTGAATCTAGTTGCTTAAATCAAATTAATTTCCTCTCTTAATTGATATCAACCTGAGAGCCATAGTCAGATCTTGTAGCCAATACTTTGGTAATACTTCATCTAGTTTGTGATGTTAGCACTGAATTCAAGCAAACTTCAGTCATAAAGAAAGCGAAGTTTTACACAGACCAGGTCTTTTCTCCATCTCTTTCAAAATCGTTTCAAAACTGTGAATAAATCTGTACACAGGGAACAGCGCTCATATTCCTTAGTTAATCATACTGGGGATTGGGAGTTTTGCTCTGTTCTGTGATAAATGTTCTGCTTCTGAATCATCCCCATAACAAAACAGAATGGCTCTGTGAGTTACTTCCATTCTCATGGCAGAACAGAGGCAAACTGGGCTACTGTTTTTAATTGGAAGAAAAGCCATTTGGTAGGATCGTCCCCTTTATATGTGTGATGTTCTAATACAGAACCATCATTGATTAGGAAGCATATTCCTATGAACAGGACACAGCAGGGAAGTGTTTGCTTTGTCTAAAATGGCATGGCTGTCAAAACTTAAATGTACTAATTAATTACAACAGGGGACATGCTAAAAATCTCTCATTCTTTTTCTCTTTCTGTCTCTTTCTTATACACAAACACACACAGATGGATCTCAACCATTTGTCTCCACAACCTACTGTGGAGATTTTAAGTAAACAGGTCTGAGGTTGTCACATCCTGTCATCACTTTTGAGTAGCCCAAGAAGACAAATAACCCCGACTCCTTTTGCAGGATGACCAAACAGATTAACTATGGAGAGCTATTGGGGATAGGGGGTGGGATTCCAGCATAGAAAGAGGCACCTCTCCTCCATCAATAGCAGTCTCATTTTCTGGCCATCTGCCCCCTCCCCAAGCCTCCCTGCTATCTACTGGGCTCAGTGGCGCAGAAAAACAATCTCTCCAGCAGGATTAGTTGGATTTCTATCTGGAATGAAACCGGTGGAAGAGAAGTGCCTCATGGCTGCTCTGACTTTTCTGCTCTGCCAATGAATCGAGCAAAAACAGGAGCAGAAAGAGATGTTCCTGCACCACATGTCCTTTCTGTTGTGTTTTGGAGTGGTGCCATGGCAACTCATTTGAGTTTTAAGCAGGAATAATATGACTTGGGACAACACTTGTGTTGGCCCTATGCCCAGCTGTCTTTACTCCAATCTCCTCCTTGCTGGAATTTTGTTTCTAGGTCTGTTTCCTTGATGCAGAATAAAAGTTGTAACTCAATGGTAGAACACCACTTGTATCATAGGCAAAAAGTCCTTGATTTAGTCCCACTGGGGACAATTGTAAAGGCCCTGTTTGAAGCTACTGATCTATTGTTGATATTTGTACTCCACTAAATGGACCGTATTTCTTCTTTGCTTTATTCACAGTAAGACCACTGCCATTATACAATACACTAAATCTTAAATACATGTTAGCAAAATGCAATTACTCTGGTTGCATAACATGACATGCCCAATCAAATAAACCACATTGTGACATAACAGGATGTCTTACTTCCTATAGGATGCTAAGATATGGCTGACTTTCCATAATATCATAAACTACCGACCTAGCCCTTTTAATTTAGGCCATGTGTATTATGAGAAGCCAGTAACTGTATTGTTGATGCTTCATACATTCCCCTGGAGTCAGTCCTGCTTGATTTTGCTGTTGCTCAATACGCAAATATTTAACTATGCCTATGAAGCTATCATGACCACATCACAGTTGCCTGCACTTGGCCAAAGGGCCATCAGAGTTCACCGCAGCATGCCATGCCGTAGTGTTCAAACAGAGAAAATGTCCCAGCACTTCAATCGAAGCTAAGAAACAGCAATGGGGGAAAGTTGGTCTCTCTTTTTCAGCAGCCATTTTAGGAATTAGGGAAGCCAACTATTGGGAACATGAACCATATATTTTCCCTGCCAATCCCATCAGTTCTATGGATTCTAGCAGTTCAGGTCCCAACATCACAAGCACCGGAACATATCCACAATCTTGATCTTGAATTTTTTAGGTCCTACATCTCTCTTACTCATGCCCTTATTACTACACTATTTAGATAATTCTGAAATAATTTACATGAGACTGCCCTTAAAGGTGGCAAAAAGGCTCCAGTTCGTAACAACAGAGCAGCAAGGATGTTAGTGTTACTAAAAGTTAAGTGACTAACATCTATAAAAATAAATAAGAAATAATAATTCTCTGGTACACTCCGCTGCACTGGCTTTCAATAAGCTTTCAAGTTGAATTTTCAAGCCTGAGGGAGGCACCCCTCTGAGACTTGACCACAGGGTGCCCCAGAGACAGTCTGCTCCTGTGGGCTCAGAGGTGATTTTTTTCTGTAAAGATTCCCATTTTATCAGTGGTGGGATTCAGCCAGTTCGCACCACTTCGGGAGAACCGGTTGTTAACTTTCTGAGCAGTTTAATGAACTGGTTGTCGGAAGAAATAATTAGAGCAGAGAACCGGTTGTTAAATTATTTGAATCCCACCACTGCATTTTATGATATACAACGCTCATGCTGGTAACCCTCCCTGCTGATCTTCCATAAGGAGATAAAATATTTTTAAAGGGCATTTCAGGGCTGAGATCTTATTTGATGGGCAAATTTACTATATGTTTTAATGAACTATATATTATTTATTTATTTGGAGGGGGGGATGAACCTGATCTGAAGAAACCCCATCTCACTCAGCTTCTTTTTGTAGACTTGACTTCATGTGGCTCCTTTTTTGGACAACCTCTATGAGTTATAACCAGGGTGTTGAGTCCCTTCTTGCTGAGCCTGACATTTATCAAGGCATAAATCTGAAGGTGTCCTGGTTCATCTCCACTCCTGCCAAAATGCTGGGAACCTTTTTCTTATCTCCTGGAAGGTCAGGATGGGTCAAAGCAAAAGAAGAATCTCTAAGTGCACAAACCAGTCCCTCTAAGTGACCCTTCCAGCCCTTATGGGGTCTCATAGGGGGTTAGGGCAAAATACTACCGGTTGACAGACTGGGAAGAGAGAAAACATTTTACAGGTAACAAAATTCACTTCTATAAGATGCTCAATGGCATCTACAACAATGAAAGGTCTTGGGTGAATCAGGACCATCCAAGCTCAAGTTAACTTAACTTAGAGCCCATTAATACAATGAAAGTATTTGGGGCTCTCTGTTCATTCACTCTGGAAGCATCTGATTCGCATCACATCTCCTAGTGCTTCTTAGCCCTTTCACTTTATGCCTTGGATGCTTGTTTGGGTGTATGCCTTTATTTATGGTCAAAGACCAGATATGAGAAAATACAAATTACAAAAAAATGATGATGATACAAAGAAGTAACAACAGTAAAACATTAAATTAAAATAAAGCAACAATAAAATAAGAACCAAGGGCATATATAGCTTAATTAATATCTCCCCCACCAATGGTCACTTACATTGATATCTTTGCCTGCCCAGTTGCATTCCTCCCTCCATTCCACAGGTGCAGACCAATAAATCTGTGAGAGCAAAGATGGAGGAAATTAATAGCAAAACCAACCAATGCCACACCAAGGGGTGTGTGTGTGTGATCTTCCAGTCCAGTCATTCATCACAGCATTGTCTAATACTACTAAAGCCCTGGTACTAAAAGCTATTCATTGGAATGCTGGTGTTTTCCCTTAGTCCGGATCCACAATTTCTCTGCTGTTTATGTCCTAGTGCTATCAGGAAGGGAGGCAGAACGCTGTAAAAGTAAGGGTGGACTGATGGACTGCAAGGCTGAGATCATCATCAATGCTTTGCATAGTGCAGCTCACCCAAATTAATTTTATTGAGTTTTACATTTAAAAGCCACTGTGTGTTAGTTGGGTATTTGTTTAGGAAACAAGGAAGCAAGCACACAATCAAGCAATCCATTGGCTGTCCTTCAGACATTAACTCTTTGTGAAAACAAAAAAGTGCTTGACAATAGGTATAAAGCCACTGCAAAAAGAATCTGACAAAAAGCAATAAAAGCCTCAATTCTTATTTTTTAAAATTAAACAGCAAATGTGCAGAAACTGAGCAGTGAATGAACTAATCTCTCGAAGCAAAGATTTCCCCAAACTGAAGTGCTGCCACAAAAAACTGGTGCTTCAGGAGAAAGGGGTCAAAGGTGGTTTGGCTGTATTGTGTCCTCAAAGCTTTTCTCCTGCTGGGCCAGAATGCAGTTTCCACCAATAGTCCAGGATAGAGAATATCAGCACACTCTGCCCCCCACCTCCATCCCATTTCATTAAGCAGGGAACCTTCGCAGATACATTTTGTGAGGCTCATTCTCATGATGAGGAGAATGTCTCTTTCCTCAGGGAAGAGAAGCTGCGATAAATTCCAGACCAGAGCAGGCCATTGGAGAACAAACATTTTAAAATGTCCAAATAATATTGTTCTTTATTCTTAATAAAACAGTTGTATCCCACCAAATTCTCAAACCCAAGCAGTTTACAGCATGTAGTCGGTCCTGGGTAATCTCCAAATAGATTTTATTTATCACATTTATTTGCTGCCCCTCTCACGGATAGTGGGACCTGTATAAACTGGGACAAATATCCTCCACTTTTGTGGAATAGCCATTCCCTCTTTAACAAAAGGGAGGGGAAGGAATATTTGGGTAGGGTAACAATTACATTGTGTCTTTCCAGGGCAACACAGCCATTGGTTATACTGATAGGGATGGCAGAACGGTAATCCCTGGAGGAGCCAGGTTGAGGTCAGTGGTGGGTTCTTCCTGGTTCAGCCCGGTTCGGCCGAACCAGTAGCAGTGACGATGTGACGTCACCGAACTGGTTTTCTTTGTCCGGGAGCTGGGCATTTATTTCTTCTTTTTTAGCCCAGCTGATAGGTGCGGCAGAGTGGATTGCTGCACCTCAGCTGGGCAGATACCTAGCACACTTGTGCGAAGCGATCATGTGCGAAGCGCATGCACGAAGAGAACCGGTAATAAAGCCCGTTGGAACACACCACTGGTTGAGGTACAGGTCCGTGCAGTTCATAGGCTTCTTACCTTCCTGTCATGCTTGCTAATGTTGTCCAGGCTCAAGGATGCCATGTAGTTTTTCCCTCCCACAAAAAGCCGGCCCCTCTCTTCATCCAGGAGCAGCGCATCGTAGCAACAAGAGCGTTCCAACTCATAGGTGCGCAGCCCATGTCGCATCTTCAGGTCTGGAAAGAAAATGGAAGATGGCCTGTTACACAACTACAAAAACGTACAATTCTATTTATGTTCTGCAGGCCAGAATGAATAGAATCAGATATAGCCAACCAAGTGTGATGCAATCTAAATAAATGAAAAGAACAAAACATTGATGGTTTAATGCTTTTTCTTTTAAGGCTATTTGTATACCTTGTATGCAGGGATAAGGAAGTCATACTTGCTGCAGACTGTTGTAGGTGACTAGCTCCCTATGTGCATTATTCTTCGGGTGAATAATTTTGTATTAATGGTTCTGGTAATCATGCTCATGACTTATGAAAAATGTAGCAGTGCCATTCTGCTGCTTGTCCACTGGGTCCATGTGGAATAATAAGAAATGATTTCTTCAAAGATAAAAACAGACTTAAGAAAATGAGTGGATGGCTATACTGTGATGTGCCCATACCAGAATGAAACTATGCATACAAATACAGTGACTGAACGGAACTACCGTATTTTCCGGCGTATAAGATGACTGGGCGTATAAGACAACCCCCAACTTTTCCTGTTAAAATATAGGGTTTGGGCTATACTCGCCATATAAGACTACCCCTCTTCCAATGCACACCAAATAAAAATTAAAAAACATCAACTGGCTCACCTACAATGTAAAAGCAGCTGTGCTAGTCCCAAAATGGCCCCTGCAACAAGCAGGAACCTCACACAGCCACAAAAAGCCCCCCAAAAAACTTTTACACTCTACACACACACAACACAACTGGCTCACCCACAATGTAAAAGCAGCTGTGCTAGACCCAAAATGGCTCCTGCAACAAGCAGGAACCTCACACAGCCACAAAAAGTCCAAAAAACCAACTTTCACACTTTACACACACAAAATTCCACATACAGCTTTGTGAGATTTTGTGTGTTTGTGTAGTTAGAGTGAAACACTACAGAAACACACTAAATCTCAGAAAGCTGCACAAATATTATTTTATTTTATTTTATTTTTATTTTTATATGAAAGCTAAATTTAAAACTTCCTAAACTTTAAATAGCTAGGTTTAAAAAAGAACAACTAAAAACCCCCCAATTGACTATTTTTTTAAAGCTCCCAAAGGGGAAAAAAACTTACCCAATAGAACAGGGGTCTCCAACCTTGGCAACTTTAAGACTTGTAGACTTCAACTCCCAGAATTCCTCAGCCAGATTTCCTTTGCTGGCTGAGGAATTCTGGGAGTTGAAGTCCACAACTCCCTGCTTGCTTGATTGCAGGCAGGGAGTTGCTTGCTGATGGAATAGATTCAGGCAAGCAAAGCAAGGCAAGCGTTGCGACTAGCAGCTGAGGTAAGCAAGCTGGAGGGGGAAAACTTTTTTTCTTTTACATGGCTCTGGCCATCCCAGCTGAGTTGCAGGGAACTCAGCTGGGATCGTCAGAGCTTGGATCGTCAGAGTAAAAGGGAAAAAACTTTTTTCCTTTTACATGGTTTCTGGCGATCCCAGCTGAGTTGCAGGGAACTCAGTTGGGATCGTCAGAGCTTGGATCGTCAGAAAAAACTTTTTTCCTTTTACATGGTTTCTGGCGATCCCAGCTGATTTGCAGGGAACTCAGCTGGGATGGGATCGACCGTCAGAGCTGGGACCGTCAGAGCCATGGTTCTGGCGATCCCAGCTGAGTTGCAGGGAACTCAGCTGGGATCGTCAGAGCTTGGATCGTCGGAGTAAAAGGGAAAAAACTTTTTTCCTTTTACATGGTTTCTGGCGATCCCAGCTGAGTTGCAGGGAACTCAGCTGGGATTGTCAGAGCTGGGATCCTCAGAGCTGGGATCGCCAGAGCCATTTAAGGCTCGTCAGAGCCTTTCGGGCTGGTCTGCCTGGTTACAGGAGAACGACACCCGGCGTATAACATGACCCCCGACTTTTGAGAAGATTTTCATGTGTTAAAAAGTCGTCTTATACGCTGGAAAATACGGTAAGTGATTTCTTTTCCCAAAGTTGTAAGGGTGAAACTTTAAAATGACATTTTACTGTATGCCGAAGAGAGAAAACAATTATTTAACAGTGTTACATCTCTTGTGCCCCAAGCAAGGCATTTTTACACTCAGAGAGACACCCATGGACCTTATTACAGAATCAAATTATTAAAATTAAGTCAGTTAATATAGAAATAGGAAAAAATGCAAAGTTGAACATATAAAGTAGTGAATGCAGTTCACATTTCAAAACAATCCTCCAATCAGGACTTTTGGTGGTAAAATGTTTGTTCAAATGTAGAAAGATATATAAGTTCTTCTGACTGCTGTAATAACTGAGAATGGAATGACTTGTAACAAATTATATCATTTATTTGTTTGTTTATTTCTTTGAAATCATCAACACCTGCAATATCCATTTCTTATTATCATTTAAATCATTGGACTATAATTCATAATTATGATACAAAACTACATCAAATTAACCAGCTATGTATTTTGAGAATCACATTTCCAACCATTTCTTCTGAAAATATGCAGTGGTGTCTAACAGACATGAGTTTTATTTATAATTTTAAATCTATGGAACTGGGACAAAGATGTTCCCAAATGGTTCTGTCTTGCCATTCATGTATTGGATGCTCAAGTTTGCTATTCTATGACCATCTCAAAACTGTCCAGAGAGGTCCTCCAAAACTTCAGTCCCATTTCAAATCAGTTAATATTGTATCAAAAAGTCTCAAAAACAATCAATTAATTGATATGGAAGATTGAGGTTTGTCAACGAAGATGTAACCTTAATCTGAACTCTATCCCTAAATCTACCTGATCATTTGAGTACTCTATTCTATTGTACGGTACTTTATGTTCTCCTTCCCTGAAAAGGACAAACTGACTTCTCCTCACTGCCAAATTGCACAAGCTTAAGTTTCCCAATGCAAACTGAACAGTAAAACTGAGAAAGGACAGCCTGCTTTATTCTCTGCTAAAATTCCCATTAGCTCTGATATTTTTGGAAATAAATAATACACTTTCAGAATTTAGATTTTAGATTTTTAGATTTTATTGAACTTCTATACCGCCCTTCTCCCAAAAGACTCAGGGCGGTGTACAGCCATATTAAAACACATATAAACCGCAAAATTTAAGAACAATTTAAAAAAACAAATATATAAAATTTGGCCCACGAAATTAAAAACTAACAAACACCCAATTTAAAAATTCATATTAGGCCACCCCGGCTTGTTGGAATAAAAGAGTCTTCAGGGCGCAGCGAAAGGTACACAACCCTTTTGTAAGAATCCCTTACAAAAAAAAATGCAGATGAACAAAATTACTATTTCCAATATATTTTATCAAAAGGCTTTTCTGCATCCAAGCCTCTACAGATAAATATTACCCTTGGTTAAGTCAATGGCATCATCTGGTCTCTGAGCCCTATTGACTCCTCTGGCCTCCTCCCCCCACACTACTCATGTCTTAGATTATCATTAAATGCTTGAACATTCCTGTCACTTTGCTGCATTCAACCCAGCAATCATAAGCATCTAAATGGAAAAGTCCTTTAGTCTGAACTGCTAAAGGCCCTTGGGCTGTAAAGATGTTAGGAAGATAGCCTTTAAACCTGTCTCCTTTCTGACAAACACAAATGGCTTACCTGTTCCACCCATTTATAGGGATTTCTGCACATTTAAAATGACCTGTTGCTTACTAGCCTGGAAACTATGTCTTCCGTGTGAAACAAGCAAGCACACCAGCTTATCTTGTTTACCCAACACCCCAACAAACATTGTCTCGAGTTGGATGTCAGAAAAATCCCCCCCCCCTTTTTTTGCACTGAGCACTGCCTTGGACGTAAGGGGTATCTCTCTCTCTCTCTCTCTCTCTCTCTCTCTCTCTCTCTCTCTCTCTCTCTCTCTCTCTGTGTGTGTGTGTGTGTGTATGTGTTGAAAAATGCAAGTAATGGCATGTCTGAATCCAAGATTCATCTCACATACACAACTCAGCAGTTTGTGATTAACCTGCTCCAACCTAGAGCCATTCAAGCCATTGGCAGAGAGCTGGCTGTGGGGGAAACTGTTATTATAATCTGATTGCCCCCCACCCCAAATCCAATTTCTGCCTGTATCAAATCCCACCCTAACACCCCTCTTTTCAGCCCGTTCTTTGATTGGTCCCACCAACTTTAATAGGCTACCAGTCTCAACCAGCGTGACATTAATCTGCCAGCACAACAGGCATTTGCTCAGAGAAAGGACTCTTTCTTTACACCCAGAGCCTAATCTGCTGTCAGCAGCAGGAACAAATAAGCCATTGTGAGGAAGTGAAAGAAAATGACTGGCAGGGGAGCAGTCCACCCGCTAATGAGCTGTTGGTGATCTCAACTGCAAGGGATGATGGAAAAGTCACAGCCGGATCAACTGCACCAACTTATTTATTTCATTAAATTTATATCCCACTTTTTTTTTTCCAGGAGCAAGAAGGCTGCATACACTGCTACGCAGCAGTGTAGTTTTTCCTTCCAATAACCCCATGAGAGAGTTTAGTCCAGTTTACTCCATCAGCCTATGGCCTCTGGTTTAACCTACTTCAGTTTGGATTGAAGTAGATTAAATGGGACACCAAAGCCATCCAGCAGCTCTGATTTGTCTGAGACCCAACGAAAGGACGAGAAGGAAACAAGTGCTGCCCTTTGAAAAGTGCAATGCCAGATTGGCCAATCTAACCTGACTTTGGGTCAACTTAAAAACAACAACAACATAAAGTTTCTGGAATAAAACTGAGGAATGTCCTCCAAACTCCTGAAATAGGACAAGTGCTTGCTTAGAACGATTGCTTCACCTTCAAAAAGCTCATCTGTCCTCACTTCTTCCCATGTATGGTGTCCTCTTCCACCTCCCATATGGACATTTCTTCCCATCCAGCAATTCATAGTTCTCACACCTGAGTGAGACCTCAATTCCCTTGAGAGATCATGCCATTCAGTTAAGGAAAGTTGCTGCATGCTTCACGGTACTCAGAGGTAGGAATACCATCCAGTTTCACTAATCCAAGAATAAGGTTATTCCAGATTCTTGTTAACAGATTTCCTTGTCCAAACACCAGTAAGATATTTTTTTTACCCTAATTACAGCCTAAAGAATTGGGACACAATTTGTGTGTCCCAGGTGAAGAGCAGAGGGAAAGTGGCAAATGAATCTTCACAAGATGCAAAACCTCTGTACATAGATTAGGTATTTTTTTATTTATTTTTTTATTTTTATTTGATTTATATGCCGCCCTTCTCCGGAGACTCAGGGCGGCTTACAATGCATTAAGCAATAGCCTTCATACTTTTGTATATTTATACAAAGTCAGCTTATTGCCCCCACAAACTGGGTCCTCATTTAACCTACCTTAGAAAGGATGGAAGGCTGAGTCAACCTTGAGCCTTGGAGAGATTCAAACCTGCAGAAATTGCAGGCAGCTGTGTTAAGTACAGGGTGCATTAAACCACTGTACTACCAAGGCTCCAAGGCTACCAAGTAGCTGACACAGATCCCATTTTGCACAAAGATCAGTTCTGTCTCCACTTACTCTTTCATGGCTCATCTCAAGAAGACTTTCCCCTTAACATCATTCACACCATTCTGGTGAGAAGAGTATTATTGTATCAGAATACAAGAGATTCAAAAGAACCAAAGTTGATTTCCATTCAAGAGAAACTCTCTTGCCTTCCCACCTCTTACTGCATCCTTACCATGGAAGGAGAGCTTCACACGGGGATTGGTAGTGGTAACTGTAGTCCCTTTCCCAGCCAGCAACAGAAGGAAGGCTAGTGTCTGGATCATAGCAGCTGCTGCCTCTTGTTTTCTGGACTCTGAACTTCAGGTGGCTGAAAGATGGAAAAGCAAGAGTGAGACTATGCTTGCCCAGGTAAGAGTCAGGTTACATAATCAATATTTCAAATGTAAATATATCAGGCTAAAATTTGGCAGTATTATTTGTTTTGCATAGCAGACCAGAAAAAATAAGTACTGCCAAGGCCATTTTAAAAAGCACTTATTTTGCATTATCAATTTTCTAAATTATCCTTCTGCGGTATCTGTATTATGCAAATCTGCAACCATGCAGGTTTATTCTCTAGAAAGTAGACCAACATTTTAAAATCATAACTATTGTGGGCTGGTCTGAGGAATGTTTTTATTCACATACATGGAATAACTGAGCTGCAATTAAATATATGGAATGTGTAATAGCTACATGCTAACATGACAGCAATATGTATTACTAAGGATATTAAAAAGTTATCCAGATATAATAGGATTGGCAAATCTGTTGCCATATAGATGTTTCTGACCTACAGCATTCCCAGACACTCTAATTAATTATTCAACTACAGTGTTGTTTAGTGTTTACAAACAGGAGAGCTGGATTCTCTTTCCACTTTGCTCCAAGTCACTCTGTCAGAAAACCCAGCAGTGAAAGTGAAACAAAAGCTTATGAATACAGGTATTTTCTACTCATGTAAATCAGACACAAACTAATAATGCTTCAAAGACTGTTCAGAATTCACTCTCAGATTCCAATAAGTCTCCATAGAAATCCCGCAAAAATTACCTGTGTCTGTTGTTAAATTAAGAAAGTTACAGTTCTGAATGTTTACCATCTCCACATTGGT
Organism: Arizona elegans; assembly: GCA_022577455.1. NCBI lineage: Eukaryota > Metazoa > Chordata > Lepidosauria > Squamata > Colubridae > Arizona > Arizona elegans. Next base: position 100,341,123 of record JAKOOJ010000003.1, on the reverse strand, counting down.
ATTACAGAAGGAACAATAAGAAAAAAGAGAAAGTGCATGGATAATGGAACAGTTTGCATGCAAGAGTACATTTTGAGTTAGATGCAAGAGCAGAAAATGATCATCAAGATGGAGGGGAGGATATCACTATAATAATTTATATATCTATTTATTTATAAAATTTATTGGCCACCCATCTTACCATAGGATATCTTTATTGCATTTATTTATTTATTTATTAAATTTATATGCTGCCTAGCTCACTCTAAAAAGTGTCTCTGGGTGGTTTACAGTTTATTTGTTGCCGTCCTGAGTCTCCGGAGAAAGGCGGCATATAAATTGAACTAATAAATAAATAAAATATAAATTGAACTAATGAATAAATAAAATATAAATTGAACTAATAAATTTATTTATGGGGGGGGGATTTCACTAGCAGTTTACAAATAAAACATAGTAAAATCATAAAGACCATTAAAAAGCAAAACTACTGTACCATAAAAAAAGGTCAAAACGACAGCCATTCAATTCCAAAGGCACTCAAAGGCCTTTCACTTCACTTTAGAAGATTCCTGGTCTATATTAGAGGAAAATCATGAATTGCACTTTGAAATAAAATTCTAGTCCATTGTTAAAACAACCAGGCTTATTAGGTCTTGTTTTTGTGATCTGTTTAGAAAAGCAGAGGTCATTTTCATGTCACATTTTTGTCAAGTCAGGAGGAACCTGCCAAGTAACCTAACTCCAGAGGCAGTGCTGCAATTTTAAAGTCAGACATCATAGTTACCATGGCAAAAGAAATTATGTCTAGATCCATAAACAAAATAGAGAGATGTTTAGAGAAGGAAGGAGAGAAAAATAATCAAGAGAAGTAGGAGAAAAGGAGGAGGGGGGAGAATTGTGCAAAAAGTCAAGGCTCATGGGAACGGCTGTCAATTGTAGAGAGTGACCCTCCCCATCAGATGTCAGGAAAAATTTAGAGGGAGTTGCACATTCTTTTTAAACGTGTTTTGCCCAGGCAAAGTTGAAGCACCATCCACATTCCCTCTGGGCTTGGCTCCCTGGTTGGTGAACCATCTGTGGCCTTGGCCAAGCAAAGGGCAAGCAATTTTGACAGTCCTCCTCTTTGCCTGCACTCACATGCTGAGGACACTGTCAACTCCTGCTATGCTTTGCTCCTCACTTTGACTGGCCAAGCCTCTGGTGGGGCTTCCACAAAGCAGGGCTATTAAAAAAACAAAAAGATAAAAGATGGCAGCCATGATGAAGGACTGAAAGCTCCATTGAACATTAAAGAACAGGTGGACACTGTCAATCACACTGTCATAGACATCTTGCCTTTTTTTAAAAAAAAACTGTAACCTGCAGAGATCTTGCCACATAAGCTGAGATCTCTCCAATATATAGAATTATTTAAAACTTATTTGCCTCATCTTTACTGTAGTGAAATGATTAGATTTATTTGTGGGGGTTGCACAATTTCATGTAGCACTTTAGGGGGATTGTGGTACCACTAAATTTGAGAACCACTGAGCTACATAGTTGAGAAAAAGCCCGTTTTCCCAGTTAAACATCAGATTTGGGATAAAGTGACATCTCTTCAGATACAAGTTAATTGCTGTGTGATTATAGAATGTGTAGTATGTTTCACTATGTGATTATGAAGCATTATGAAAGCCTACCTTATGGTTCATGTATTATACTAAACGACAATGGAGTTTGTGTTTTCTTTAAAATAATCTCTGCTCTTAAGGTTTTGTAATCTCTGATTTCTGATTTAGCATGGTTTTCAAGACCATTTTTTCCCTACAAATCAAAGTTATAACAAATCACAGTTTAGCACAAAGCTGATTTTCAAATAACTACGGTTAACTGATCCTAATTAGCAACAACTCTCCAAGATTACCTGAGGTAGAACTTTTTCTCAGTCCTTCAGCCTTCTGAATGTAGAGCAGTTGCTGTGCCACTGCACTACGTATTTAGTTCAAACTTCTAAAGAAATCCTATAGTCACCCATATAGGAAAGAAAATTACATATACATACAGGTAGTCCTTGATTTGCAACAGTTCATTTAGTGACTGTTCAAAGTTACAACAGCACTGGAAAAAAGTGACTTATGACTGTTTTTCACACTTATGACCATTGCAATATCCCCATGGTCACATGATCAAAATTCAAATGCTTGGCAACTGGTTCATATCTATGATGCTTGCAGAGTCCCAGGGTCATGTGATCAGCTTTTGCAATCTTCTGACAAGCAAAGTCAATGGGGAAGCCAGACTCAAACAACACTGTCACTAATTTAACAGCTGTAATGATTCACTTAACAACGGTGGCAAGAAAGATTGTAAAATGGGGCAAAATTCACTTAACAAATGTCTCACTTAGCAACAGAAATTTTGAGCTCAATTGTGATCGTAAGTCGAGGACTACCTGTACTGTGATAAGCAATCTACATAATAGGATACATTTACCATATACAGAGTCAGACCTATCTAGTTCTAGGTACAGAACCAATCTAGTTCTGTACCTTTACCATTTCCTTTGATTAAGTTGTATTTGTAGCTAAAAATCTCCTCACTGTTGCAGAAGTGGACTTCTTAGGAGGTCCATCAGAAAAGGTTACTGGATCCTATTGAATACCAAGAAGCCACAGAAGGGTTTGTGTCTGGTTTTACCAGTGATTCTGCTGATGCCCTTTTAGGCAGAATATGGAATTTGCTAGGGCACTTGACAACCACAGGACTTGGATAAGCAGCAGGACCTGAAGTTTATGAACCCCCAACTTTGCTAAGGCTCAGTATAAAGCCCATTTGAAGATCTATATTGTAGTGATATCTGCATCATGTTGTGAGGGGGGAAATACCTGATAATCTCCTCTGTCCTCAGAAATCTGTCATAGGACTCCCAGAGACTTGCTATGATATTTTCAGGATTGGTTGGGGTAAAATCTGTGATAGTTGAGCATAGCCCCTAGAATTTACAGAGAGTTTGTTTTGCTTGGATTGAGATTTGTTTCCCCCTATCCGACCTGACATTGTCAAGACACTAGATCTAAACTTCTGCTGCATATCCAAGGAGGACCAGGGCGGAGATACAAAACTGAGAAACGGGGGAATCATCTGCATACTGATGATACCTCTCCCTGACCAATAAATAATCTCTCTCAGGGCTTCATATACAGTAGATATTAAACTGGACAGATGAAAGAACCAAATTTATTCCATTATTTAAGGGTCCAGTTTCTCCTTCCCAGTAAACACAAACCATTGCCGCATTTTAGGAAGATGAGGCACCACCACATGAGAGTTGGTGGTACCATACAGTTGATATCTCCAACTGTAATCAACCTTTGGAGGAGGTTCAAAAGTATATTGTGCTGGTCAGTATCTGTTAAGACTCATGAGAGGTCCAAGGCAGGCAAAGAAGTTGCACTTCCACTTTTAAATCTTGCCTTAAGGTGTATGATGTTGTATGAGTATGCAGGTAAATTAGATGAAAAATGAAAGTGACCCAGGGGTGAAATCCAGCAGGTTCTGACAGGTTTTGGAGAACCGGTAGTGGAAATTTTGAGTAGTTCAGAAAACTGGCAAATACCACCTCTGGCTGACCCCAGAGTGGGGTGGAAATGGAGATTTTGCACTATCCTTCCCCCTTCCCCAGGAGTGGGAAGGGAATGGGGATTTTGCACTATCCTTCCCCTGCCACCCCCACCAAGCTATGCCCACCAAGCCACACCACGCCCACCAAGCCACGCCCATAGAACCAGTAGTAAAAAAAATTTGGATTTCACCACTGAAGTGACCCTTTTGTCTGAGCTCTGAAAGAAATTATCGGGTGCTAAATGTGAAGTCACCGAGGAACAAATGATAGATTGATATGGGAACAGAAAGTGTTAATTGTAGGGTTTCCATGTATAAAGTCTAATTATGTCTGCCTTGCCCCAAATGCAATGCCAATTCCATTAGTAGCTGCTTTTCTGCTATCTTGCTTTGTTGCCTCTAAATTAATCATATTCATATTGCATATTTCTTAATCACCCATCTCCCTCCTCCTCCTATTCTAAAAGCAACCGATGTGCTGATTGAAAAGTTGGTTATAGCAACTTTTATAATCTGTCACATAATTAAATGCCCTCCTTGGTGTAGATGCCAAAAGCACAACTACAGAATTTTCTTTCTGGGTGCCAAAGGAAACGCTGCCATCCAATCTCCCAGCAAAGACCATGAATTCAGCTCCTTTCTTCCTACATCTTTATTTACTTCAACCCCATTTTGCATTGTTCCTGGATGAATCTTCACCCAGCCCATTCTTTTCATGCTGAGAAGGCCACCTTTGAGCCCTTTTGTCTGCGGCAATTATTTCCTTGCCTCTCTGGTCATTAAATGATGCCAGCTTCCTCTAGCAATTATAGAGATGCCGGGTAAGCCCAGCTGTAATGCAGGAAGATTTTCTTGTATCTCTTCAATGGCGGAAATCTCAACTAATGAACCTTGCCAAGAGATCAGGTGAACACAGAGTTGCCTTTTCTGGGAGCTTGTTAAGCCATGTAGAACAAAGAAATAAAAAAAGACTAACACTCCCCTCACTAAGTGACTTGATTAACTTTAGAAAAATGTGTATCTGTTAAAAAAGATGTGTGCACCTGCAAACTGATTGCAGGCCCTGTAGATTTTTGCAGATATCTTTTTGGATAACATGCAAGGTGTCCTTTGATCTTACAGTGAACACCTGTAAATAAATTTCACCATGTGGAAGGTATCTGTCAGAATTTCATTTTGTTCCACGCTCTTCAACTTCATTTCTCATCTTATCTGTAGTCAACATTCCATGCACCCAAAGCATGCTCAATCCTTATTAAGCTGCTTTTATTTCCCCTTTCTTATATACCCTCCCCAATATGTTTTTTTCCCTTTAAAATTGTTGATTCTCTTTCTCCTTTTCATTTTGGCAATGTAAGAAGTACAGGAATTCTATGATCTTCGATGCAATAGGAGAGCCAGATACCAAGCTTGGAACTGGGAGATGTGAGTTCTAGTTCTGGATTTAGCATGAAGCCAACTGGGTCACCTCGTGCCAGTCATTTTCTCTCAGTTATAGGAAGAATGCAATGGCAAACCATTTCCAAAAATCCTGCCAAGAAAACAGGGGCTTCTCCAGACAATTGCCAGGAGTCAACCCTCACTCAAAAGTGTGCACGCACATCCATGCTCATAAGGATGACTAGATGTTCAGACAGAATCTGACAACTCTGTTATGCAAACTGCCTTTTCCAGGCTCACAAATTCTTTGCGATCCTCATCAAAGTCAACACATTTGAGTTGCAGCCTATATAAACCGTATGACGTGATCACTGGAGACAAGAGTCCTCCTCCAAATAAAGGCTTTATTACAACTTATTAAAATGGTGGTGTTGATGAAACACTCCCTTTATTGAGCAAGAGTGAGCTATGTGGCCATGCAGGATTGCAGAGCAAGTGCCGTCTCTCGTGGATTTAGGACACTTACACTTTGGGCTTCAAAAGGTAGGAGCATTTGAATCAGAAGTGAGATTCACTTACCTTCCCTACCAGTTCGCAAATGTGAGCGCGCACATGCGTTCGCTTCACTCACGCACACCACCTCTACACATGCACACGGTCTTCTGCGCATGCACAGTAGTTGCGCATTACGTCTGGGCGGGTGGGCAGAGCCTCCCACAGTTGCCGCTACCAGTTTGCGCGATCTGGACAGAACCAGCAGGATCTCACCACTGATTTGAATAGAAAGAAGATTCTTGAAGATGATAATTCATTGTGTTAGGTTTATCCAACAGAATAAAAGACAGCCCTCAGCCTTCTTTATAGTCATTGTGAGCAGAAGATCACAAATAATTTTTTTTTAAACTACCAGCTGGGATGTTTTGAAAAGACTGGATGGATTGGCCTTTCATCTAGCAAGGGATCACTATTTTATGAAAATGCAAAGGATGCCAGCAACCCAGAATGCAGCACGGGAAGAGATGACAACATTCTATCTCTTTCGATAAACATAAAACTTATTGAACGAGTGGAAAAGGACATTTATCATGATATCCTTGGCTCAAGGAGCAGAAGATAAGCCGTGCTTGTTTAATAACTTTTGTCCAATAAACCATCATTGATAAATTCACATATCACGACTGGGTTCACATAACCCAAGATGCCAGAATCAAACAAACTGCATAACAAGCTTAGAACAAAGCATTAATCTAGTCTGTGAGTTGTAAATAGGATTCATGAAAGCTTCTTTCACATTAGAATAACTACTGTATTTCGGTGACACTGCATCCCATTAGTGGGCAGTTAGTGGCTGCTTCAGCACTCACCTACAAGGCCAACTCTTCCCCCACCATCCACACTGTTTGATTTTGCTAACTTTCTACTCAGGAAATAATTGTACCCCTTCTCATTATTCCAGTTTGGGTCTGAGCTGTTCACAATCTTTTCAAGACATAGATTGGTTCTCGCATTAGGTTGTGCTATGTGGTTTCTTTGAGTTTGCTTTAGAGCATTAATCTATCCATAAGGGTCATAAGCAATGTCTGATGCCATAGCACAATACAAACCCTCCAAAATGTGATTTATTCAATAGTCCTTGATTAAGGATATGATCAAGAGACAGATTGGTGAAGGCATCAGGCTAGAAACCTGAGTTCTAGTCCTGCCTTGGGCACAAAGCCAGCTGGGTGACCCTGGACTAGTCATTTTCTCTCAACCCTGGGAAAGAGGCAACAGCAAATCACTTCTGAAAAAGCTTGACAACTACAGGACTAGTCCAGGCAGTCTCCGACAATCGGATATGATTGAACAGAAAAATAATATGACTTATTGCAGAATGTAAACTGAGCGCACTGAACCAGTCCACTAATTGTTTCACTCTTTTTTTGTCTTCCTCTAACACAGATGCCTTTGCTTCTTTGACCTGCTCTCCTATTACTCATCCAGAAAGGTATACGCTATGGCAGTGCCTGGAAGGGACAGTTGTATTCAGAGATAGGCAGCAGTATGGGGAGAATTTTACAGATAAATTTATAAGCCAATTTCGTAAATGGATTTTTCCAGACCTTCTGAACCACACAGCAATTAAATTCAAAGCAGAGAGTACAGTGCCATGTGAGTCCAGCTGTGCCTTGGTAGTACTGTAACTTTTCAGTGACTTCAGATCCCAGAGAAATTATCAGAGCATGTTAGTCTCAAAGCCTCTATCTAGCAGAGTTTATAAATCTCATATCCTGGACATAAACTGTTTCAACTCCTAATCTCAAAACAACGCTATAGAGCACTGCATACCAGAACTAGACACAAGAACAGTAAATTCTCGAATGCCATCACTCTGCTAAACAAATAATTCCCTCAACATTGTCAAACTATTTACTAAGTCTGCACTACTATTAATCTTCTCATCGTTCCCACCATCCATCTCCTTCCATTTATGACTGTATGACTGTAATTGTGTTGCTTGTATCCTTACAATTTATATTGATATTGTTTCCTGATTGCTTATTTGTATCCTATGACTATCATTAAGTGTTGTACCTTATGATTCTTGATGAATGTATCTTTTCTTTTATGTACACTGAGAGCATATGTACCAAGACAAATTCCTTGTGTGTCCAATCACACTTGGCCAATAAAAAATTCTATTCTATTCTATTCTGTTCTCTTCTCTTCTCTTCTCTTCTCTTCTCTTCTCTTCTCTTCTCTTCTCTTCTCTTCTCTTCTCTTCTCTTCTATTCTATTCTATTCTATTCTATTCTATTCTATTCTATTCTATTCTCTCTGCCTTCCCACTTTGGGTTACATATAAACAGTGACAAGAAAACAAGGTTTAAGTAAAAATATAGTCTGCTATCAATTAAGAAGAAACTGATCCTGGGAGGAAGAACTCTGCTCTTTCTTTCTTTCTTTCTTTCTTTCTTTCTTTCTTTCTTTCTTTCTTTCTTTCTTTCTTTCTTCCTTCTCTCTCTCTCTCTCTTTCTTTCTTCAGTCTCTCTCTCTCTTTTTCTTTCTTTCTTTCAGCAGAAAGTAAGACTGATGTGACTATTGTATCAGGATTATCCTCTGCTAGAGCCAGGATAATAGTGCTTTGCCTTTTCAATCTAAGTGTAACTCAGAAAAGCCCTACAGATGGAAAGGGAGCAGGCAGCTTCCTCTACCAGCTACACTCCCCTCCAATGTATTATAGTACTCGAAATCACTACTTAAGCAGACTTAATTGCAGTCACTTTTCCTTTGACAATTGGATGCACTAATTTGTAGCTGAGAAGCAAACCAGGCTTTGAGAAAACCAGGGATACAATGCAAATGCATGAATTGCTGCTGGGTGCCAAAGTTAGCTTTTCAATGTAATAAGCAAACACCAATTTCTAAATTTTTATGAAATGTGAAACAGGAACTTCATGGCTATCCTTATTTAGGCACTAAGAACTGAATGGCTATTCAGAAAGTCTTGAAGAAGATGGGCCAATAGCAGGGGATGGAATCTCAGAATTCAGACAAGTGGCTTTTGCGCACATTTACACAAAATAAATTAAGTTCTAAAGAGGTCTCTATTAGCGGTCAAGGGGAAGGTTTCCATTGTTCTGCATGGTTGCTTCTCACAATAGCAAAATTCAGAGAAACCCATTAACAATTACTGGGTTTGTAAAGGGTTGCAAAATTCACCTTTTTCTTGGTTTTTTCTGATTTCATAGGAGGGGAAAATGATATTTACTGCTATATTAAAACTTGATGTGCTTGCTGCCGAGAAAAAAAATATGAAGGAAGAACAAGTATTAAGAACTACTGAATGTAGTTTGTAGGGAAATTATTTTTTCTTAGAACAAGATTATCTTTGTCTCCTCCTTTCCAAATATTAAAGTTTCCCCTTCCTTTGCAAGGCTCAGGGGATAGTTTGAAAATTGTCCCTGGTTGCCTTCACAGATGGGACGATGAGGACCCAGAACTGCTTTGCTGGTAATCATGCCTGATGGGATATCTGTGCATACACAGGCAGGCATCCTAAAGCAGTCATGGCTAACCTTTTCCGGACTGAGTGTCTGAAGTGAGCGCGTGCCCAACCCCCAAAATGCAATGCATGCGCAGGCCCCATGCATGTACCGACCCCCATGCATGAGCCCATGGCCCCCGCTTGCACCCGGCCCCCACATACACTCCACTCCCCACACATGCGCCCCCCCCACATGCACCCCACCCTCCCACATGCATGCACCCCCGTATGTGCCCCGCCCCCATACATGTGCGGCAGAGACACAAAAACCAGCTGGCTGGCGCGACCTCCCGAGCTCTGTTTTTGCTGGCAGAGGGTTGCAGGAGGCCGTTGTAGCAAAAAACAGAGCTTGGGAGCCTGTTTTCACTGGCAGAGGCACCACAGGCCAGTCCTTTGCTATTTCCTGGGCAGCCCTGTGGGCCAGATCTAAACACCCCGTGGGCCAGATCCGGCCCCCAGGCCTTGAGTTTGACACCCCTGCAATAAAGTGATGGAGGCTTAGACTTTCTTTCTTTCTTTTTCTTTCTTTGCAAACCACCATCCATCTCCTAGCTTCTCATCATTATAACATGGGTGTGCAGAGCGGTAGAGTAGTGGTTTTATTTCCCTTTTTTGCATCATCTGTTTCTCCAAAAGCGTTGGCAGTCAGGGGAGGGGGGCAATGGCCTTCTGAGAGCTCTCTTTGTGATCTCAGTATGTCACTTTGATGTTAGGAGAAGCAAAGATAATTGCAATTCAGATCAAATTGTTTGGGATGGACCAGGAGGGCAAACTGGGGCTAGTGAGGAAGTGCTCAAGGGGATGGCAGCATACAAATCTCTCAAATTATTTGCAATTCTTAATCGCAAAGAATGAATACAGAAATTCTGACAATCAGATACAATTTGGTGGAAACTTGTTAATGATGCCATCTTCACAGGGGGATTATTTAATTTTAGACAATTTTAATTTTCAACTGCTGTAGTTCTCGTAAGGATGGCAATCTATTTCTCTGACACTATACTTCTATAATAATCAGTGCTCAAAATTACTGATGGTAGCTCATATTTCTAACATCCATCACTGCCCTCTAGAGGTCACGACAAGAACATTACCATATGACCATTATCTCCCTTAAGAGTGGAGTTCTAAATTAAAGCTCCATTCTCAAGGGAGACAATGGCCATGTGATTAATAACATTCTTTCCCCAGACAGGGGAAGCAGCATTAAGATTCCATTCTCCAGAAGGTCTAGCAAGATCACTTTCGAGTATAGCCTTTGATCATGCTAGTTGGGCTTGCAGGCCCAACTTCTCTGGAGAGTGCCAGCTCAGGGAAGACTGCAACATACTGTTACGGTAGGTATTTAGGGAAATTGAATTGGGGAGAAGATACGTTTCTGATTGGTCTTACGATCAGTTAGCCTGGCTCAGTGGCTAAAATGCTGAGCTTGTCAATCAGAAAGGTTGGCAGTTCGGCGGTTTGAATCCCTAGTATAGGTCTCCTGTGTCAGCAGGGGGTTGGACTAGATGACCTCCAAGGTCCCTTCCAACTCCGTTAGTGTACTGTTACTGAAGATTGAAACCTCCCTAGACAGGACTGTTTTTGAGAGAGGCATCCTTTAATATTTGAAACAATCAGCTGGATCAAAACATTCAAGGTGGTAACATTAATCAGGTAAAATCACCGCCACCATCATTATCTCAGGGATTTCTTCCAGGATGAAAATGGCAACTTTAGAGATGGAACCTCAGAGGTTGTTCTTCCTCTTGAAAAGCCTTCCCTGGGGCCTCTGACAGGCCAGGCTCAGCCTTTGCCTTCGCTATATATATATAATTTACATTATATGTAAAATATGTTTAATGTATGAGTTGCCTGGAACCCTTCAAACTAAAATATGAGCTTTAGTAGATTCGTAATTCATATATTGTATAGATCAGCGGTGTGAAACTCAAGGCCTGGGGGCTGGATCTGGCCTGTGGGGTACTTAGATCTGGCCCGTAGGGCCGCCCTGGAAACAGCGGAGGACTAGCCCGCAGTGCTCCTGCCAGCAAAAATGGGCTCCTGAGCTCCGTTTTCAGCTTCCACAGCCTCCTGCAACCCTCTGCCAGTGAAAACGGAGCTTCTGAGCTCCATTTTCACTGGCAGAGGGTTGCAGGAGGCTGTGGAAGCCAAAAACGGAGCTCAGGAGCCTGTTTTTGCTGGCAGAGTGCTTGGGCCGCCACAGGTGCCTCCGGCAGGAATGACATTGAGCTGGTCATGCCCACTCTGGCCACACCAAGCCCCCAACTCCCGAGGTCAAACACAACCCTGATGCGGCCCTCAATGAAATCGAGTTTGACACCCTTGGTATAGATAGTGATTTCAGCTTTAAGGGTAGTGTATAAAATTTTAAATTAAAATAACTCTTTGGGACTTCATCACACTTTCCCAAAAAGTGAAAAAAAAATTGCACTGACATTTGAAGAAAGTGGAAGCTCAAGGGAAGGGTCATTTATCTAGAAAGGCTCCATTTGCATTAAAAAAAAATCTGACTGCTGAATCTAATAGCTATTTTTTCTCCTGGGACTTCACCCTTCAGAGCATATGGCACTCTGCTCTGTCTCCCCCTGAGGTTTCTTCTGCAGATTCTGCAGTTCTTTAAAAAGCAAAAAGATAACTCTGACGTCACTCTGGATAAAAGCCCAACAAAGTCTGTGTTGTCTTACTGGCTGGCAGTCCGCTGATAACAGAATCCTTGACAGGACTGCTGCTATTGAGAATGTCCTCCAGCTCAGTTTGAAAGGAACATGCACTGTTTCTTTAAAATAAAGATTCATAGTCGTGGTGCTGCCAGAGAAAGAAGCAATGCCAGAAAAACTGCTGGAAGCCTGTTTATTACTGTACATGGACTGGGTGACAAGCTGAACAGACGTAAGGCGTACTCCTGAATGCTGGGCCTCCTTCCTCATTACAGAGGAGAAGGAGATCAAACAGATGGGAAAAGGAGAAGCATAAAGTTCTATTAGGCAATGCTCTGTTTTACAGGGGAAAGGTTGTGGCTCCAATGAACTGGCCCATATAAGCCCTTATATGGGCTTATATTAGCCCTTATATTACACCTCAGCAGGTGGCAGCATCTAGCTGACCTTGACCAATTTTGGAAGCTGGGCAAGCTTAGCCTTGGGTAATACATGGACAGGGCCAACCTCAGGGCTATAGGCTGGATTGCACAGTTGAAAAAGTTTCCGAAAACACATAAATTATGTTTCTTACAGTACCGTCCTAAAACAGAGATTGTGAGTTCTAGGTTTCCCTTCAGCATAGGAGTATTTGGTGTATTTGCCACCATGAGTTACTTAGCAAGTAATAAAGGTGGGATAAAAAAAATCTAATAAAGAAAGAAAAATTGAGATAATACTATTTACTATTCCAAGAAAACTGTCTGGATGCACTCATCAGGAACTGGACTCAAATGGGTGGCTCCCTGTATGAGTAATGCAAGAAGAAACCTTTATGCAGACTCAACTTCACCATGATAATAAACCAAATAACAGAATTAACTATCTCCTAATATAAAGAATCTTAACCTGCAATGCAAAAGAAAAATGAAATCATAACCACACCAGTTAGCCTTAACTGGATTAATATATTCAGATGCCAGGAAGCTAAGACCTCAATTTCTGTCATATGTTCACATCGTCCCAGGTACAATATACATATATCTTATATTATATGTACATAAGAGAATGTTATTGAGGAAACTGGCTGTTTGAATAATCCAAATCTGATCATATGAAAAATAAATACACATACATACATACATACATACATACATACATACATACATATTTTCATGTTTCTAGATAGTCCAAAACTGGCTGTTTTGAATTGTCCAAGTCCTATCTTTATTCTTTCAAATGCCTTTCAACTCTCTAAAGAGTACTTGCATCTGTCTCCAATGGAGAAGACAAATCTCAACTGGAGTCTTGTGGTTAGTTTGCGGTATTCTATTTTTAAAAAGATGCAAAGAAATAGGAATACAATTAGAGAGGGAAGTGAAGGCTGTCAGATTTATTGGAAACATGTCCCTTGAGCAAAAGTTAAAAGACCTGGATATATATGAACCAGAGGCAGGATGGGCATGATCTAATCATAAAAAAGAAATGATGGTTTTTCCCCCCTTCTGTTCTTTCTCAGGAAGCCTTCAAGTAGTGACTCTCCAGTCATCTGTTGGAGATGCTTTTGTTCTGAATGTTTTTGCATCAAACAGTGTGTTAAACTAGATGACCTTTAAGATCCCTCCAGTGCTATGATTCTATCTTTCCTCCCATAATTCTAGACACCAATCACACCTGAAAGCAATAAAACAGGGGACCTATTATAACGGTAGAAGCTGGTATTGACTCGGGCATGTCAGCCCATATCAATTTTAAATCTCAGAACCTTACCCTATGTCATAAGATACAAAATTAAATGCAGCAGGAAAGGAAGGAAGTAAATACTATGTTCCTCCAACCCCCAACCCATCCCAAAATAATATGCCCTGTCCCACAAAGGCCTGGCCTCCTTCCACTCAGGCTGGCTTTCAGTGGCTTTTGCAGAGAGAAATGCTGATGCTGGGAATATTCATCTGGTTTCCAAAAACAAGATTCCTAAACAGTGAATGCAGATTACAGCTCTACCGTCCCCATCTCTTCTTCAGAGACATGGGAGCGAATAGTTGATGAAGCATCACCTGGAAGAGGAGCACCTGCTCCTCTTCAACTCTTCGACTCCTATGACCTGGCCCACCTTTTCTGGATCTACAGAGACAGATCTCCTCATCTCAAAGCCATTCAATCCCAGCATTGTCTCCTCCAGGATTTTTGCCATGCTTTATTCGTATCCATTTCATGTATTCGTAATTGTAGTTTACACTTGTATCTGTTATCAGATATATGCTTGGTGAAATAAATAAGTAAATAAATAAAACATTTACAAGTAATATGTTATCCTGGGAGAATGCCTTCCAACTTCACCCTCAGCATGCAAGAATATTATATCCTTTCCCTAGGACCATCAGTATCACCATCACCATAAGAACTCTAATTTATAGATCCAGGACCTTCACTCCCCAAAAACTATGATGGAAAAGATTTCCCCCTAGCTCTGAAATGGGGAAGGGAGGGAGGGAGAGATGGTGAAGACCCACGTGAGTTTTAACATTCCTTTCTCTTTAATATTCCACGGTCCAGGTTTCTTCCCCAGCTTTGCCAAAGGCAAGGGAGTAACTGCTTTGAGCCCACTCTAAACCCTACCCTGGGGAAATGGTCCCTTGCTATTCAGACATGGGATAGCACGAACAAAGATTTTGATGGGCAAAGCGGTGCCTACTCGGAATAGAGGTTCCTCGGGAATTCTGGGAGTTACAGTTCAAACATACCTAAAGTTTTTTTTAGGCAGGTCCCCGCGATTAAGGCTTGGGGAGAGGGGGATATTTTGTCGTTGAGCAACCCACACAAGTGATGAGCACTTTCCCTCCCTCTCTTCTTCGTTCTCCAGATCCCTGGCAAACCCCACTCGCCTCAGGCCCGAGGAGAGAGAAAGACACAGAGAGAGAGAGAGGGAGGGAGAGGAAGAAAGGGAGAGAGAGAGAGAGAGAGACACGCAGAGAGAGAGAGAGAGAGAGAGAGAGAGAAACACGCAGAGAGAGAGAGAGAGAGAGAGAGAGAGAGAGAGACGCAGAGAGAGAGACGCAGAGAGAGAGAGGGAGGGAGGGAGAGGAAGAGAGAGAGAGGTGGGAGAGAGAGACACGCACACACAGAGAGAGAGGGAGTAAGAGAGAGGGGGGAGAGAGAGAGAGAGACACGCACAAAGAGAGAGAGGAAGGGAGGGAGAGAGAGAGGTGGGAGAGAGAGACACGCACACACAGAGAGAGAGGGAGTAAGAGAGAGGGGGGGAGAGAGAGAGACACGCACACACAGAGAAAGAGGGAGTGAGAGAGAGAGGGGGGGGAGAGAGACACGCACAGAGAGAGAGAGGGAGGGAGGGAGAGAGAGAGAGTCTCTCCTTCAGGCAAGAAACAGTTTGAAGCCGGCCAGCGCTGCGCTCCCACTCAGAGGTCGGCGCGGTTCGCTGGTTGGCAACACAACATCCCGTTTCCCAAACGGGCCGAAGAGACAAGGAAGTGAACCCACCTGATCCCGCCAGCCCTGCCGGCCACTCAGCGCCACTTCGGAATCCGAAGAGAGTAGAGAAAGTTCCCACCAACTCCCGGTGTTGTCTTTCCTCAGCCTGGCTGGCTGGCCGGCCGGCTGCGAGGCTGAAGCGCGAAGGATTGGCCACTTTCCCTCCCTTTCTGCCAGCCCCACGCCCCCCCCGCCCTTTTGCCTCAGCCTGCCTCTTTTCCAACCGGGCAAAAGCGAAAGGGGAGGAACTGGCTTCAGCGGCGGGTCCGAAGTAGCAGACGTCAAGCGCCGACTGGCTGGGTGGGGCTCAGCCTTGGAGGGAGCCAGCAGAGGCGTAGGGCAGGAGCGGAGCGCGGGGCCGGAGCGGAGGAGCGGAGCGGAGCGCGGGGACCAGAGAACGGAGTCCGGGTTTTCTTCCGAGGCCGCTTTTCAGGCTCGGTTGAATCTAAAAGATCCGTCCTCTTCACTTGTCAAGCCTTTAAGCCAAACCGCGCCGGGATTTGAACTGGGATCGCAGCGCTGGCCGGCTTCAATCTGTTTTTTGGCTGGAGAAGAGACCGTCTCTCTCTCTCTCTCCCCTCCCTCTCCCCCTCTCTCTGACTGCAGAAAGTGGTGTTTTGCCAGGGATCTGCAGAGCGAGGAAAAGTGCTTCTCGCTTGTTGGTTACCCAGCGACAAAATATCCCAAGGCTGCGTTTTTTTCAAGAGGCAACTGGACTTTCTGGTTTTTCTATGAAGACGTTTCGCTTCTTATCCAAGAAGCTTCCTCAGCTCTTCTTGGATGAGAAGCGAAACGTCTTCAAAGTAAAACCAGAAAGTCCAGTTGCTTCTTGAAAAAAGCACCTTTGGGACAACCATGACCTGAATGACTGAGAATCTCACTAGACATTCAGCGACAAAATACTTTTTCCTCCCTCCCTCTCTTTATTTTCACCAGTTTGGCTTTCTAGTCTGGTAGGTAAACCAGACTGGAAAAACTAACTCGATGAAGATAAAAGAGAGGGGCGGGGGAGAAAGAGTATTCCAATTTATGAGATTACTGTGACTATATTATAAAGGTAGCATTAACATCCATTACTTCGGTTTCCTAGTCTGGTTTATTTGAAGGGCTTCGAGGCGAAGCAGAAATACCGACGCACCAAGCTCCCCCCCCACCACATCTCCTTGCGTTTCTCCTCACACCGACTGCCTTTAGATTTGCGATTAGAACCGCCTATAGCGCGATCAGTTGTTCTTTGGCAGCCGGAATGGCTCCCCGCCTTTCGAAGTAGGTGAAGTTTTATGCTGCGGAGTATCTGGTTCAAGGTTTTTCAGACTTGGCAACGTTACGGTTTGTGGGGGTCAACTCCCAGAATTCCCAGCTGGGAATTGAGATCCACCCATCTTAAAAGTTTCCAAGTTTGAGAAACACTGACCTAGGCTAAGTTTACTGAGTTCCTAGTGCAGTGTTTCTCAACCTCCACTCTTGGAGATGGAAACGGTCCTAAAGATTAAACCTACATAACCTTGGTGGCACAGCAGACTAAAGTGCTGTTAAATAGCACCAGCTGCCTGCAATTACTGCAAGTTCAAATCTCACCAGGCTCAAGGTTGACTCAGCCTTCCATCCTTTCGAGGTAGGTAAAATGAGGACCCGGATTGTGGGTGCAATAAGCTGACTTTGTGTGAAAAAGAACACCACTTGGCGGGGGGGCCGAAAGCCCTACTAAGCAGGTATATACAAAAGTATGAAGGCTATTGTTTAACGCATTGTAAGCTGCCCTGAGTCCCCGGAGAAGGGTGGCATATAAATTGAACCAATCAATCAATCAATCAATCACCTACCTACCTACCTACCTCAGCCTCGAACCGTTCAGAACAGTGCTGTTCTCAAAGGTGTATCCCTCCAGATGTGCAGATCCCCAATTCTCTCATTAATCCAGGTTAGCAGATCCTGTGCTGGCTGGGAATAGAAAGAATAAGTCAGCTGGTGAATTACCTGGCAGGGAAGACTGAGTATACTGGTAGCTGCTACTTTGAAGTTCCTCCAGCCAAGTCACAGGTGATGTTGCAATGTGTCCTGGTCCTATTCCACTAGGAATACTGATGTCATGGGCTCTAAGAGTTAGCTTGAACAAGGGAAGGTGTGGGTGGGAGAACCTCAACCGAGACAATGATCAGCAATTTGAGTCCAAAGCGGAAATGTAATTTGAGAAAGCATCGCAGGCTTGACCTTCCCTAGTTCTCATGAAGATAAAGAGAGGGAAGGTAGAGGAAAGAATATTCTGACTTGTGAGATTCTGTGGCTGTAACCATATTAAGAGTCTCAGAGGAGCCTCGGTGGTGCAGTGGTTAGACTGCAGTACTGCAGGCTGCTTCTGCTGACTGCCAGCTGACTGCGATTTGGCAGTTTGAATCTCACCAGTCTCAAGGTTGGCTAAGCCTTCCATCCTTCCGAGGTCGGTAAAATGAAGACCCAGATTGTGGGGGCAAAATGCTGACTCTGTAAACCGCTTAGAGAGGGCTGTAAAGCACTGTGAAGTGGTATATAAGTCTAAGTGCTATTGCTTATAAAAGTAGTATTAGTGTTCATCACTTTGGGTTTCTGGTCTGGTTTACTTTAAGAGCTTGACAACTGAAAAGACTTAGATTAAATTGATTCTATAAAATGGCCTTGGAAAGGGACATGGGCTTATGAATGCATGCAGATTCTTGCTCTGGCATTCTTCTATTTTTTGGGAAATCACAATACAGAAAGTCCTCGACTTATGACCACAATTGAGCCCAAAATTTCTGCTGTTAACTGAGACATTTGTTAAGTGAGTTTTGCCTCATTTTACAACCTTTCTCTTGCCACAGTTGTTAAGTGAATCACTGCAGTTGATAAGTTACTAACCCGGTTGTTAAATGAATCTGGCTACCCCATTGACTTTGCTTATCAGAAGGTTGCAAAAAGTGATCACCTGACTCTGGGACACTGCAATGGTCATAAATATGAACCAGTTGCCAAGCATCTGAATTTTGATCACATGATTGTGCTGCAAAGGTGACAATTTGAAAAATTGTCATAAGTCAATTTTAGTCTTTTTTAGTTTTTTAGTTTTTAAATTGTCATTGGGTTTTAATTGAATTGTTTTAAATTGGGCCAGTTATGTAATTCTTTTAATCATTTTAAATTTTGTATTGGCATGTGTTTTAGTTCTGGCTGTTCACCACCCTGAGTCCACTAGGAGAAGGGCGGTATACAAATTGAAATAAATAAATAAATAAATAAATAAATTTTTCCAGTGCCATTGTAAACTTTGAATGGTCACTAAATGAACTGTTGTAAATCGAGGACTTACCTGTAATACATAAGCCTCAAATACCCAAAATTTTTGAAGAGGGAAGGAGAGTTGTAGGCAGTGACATGATGTTCTCTGCCAATGCTTGGCATCATGCTTAAGCTTTACCTGCAATGTAGGGTAGGACCGATAACTTAGATAGATGCCCACCTATTTTTACATTGGCATTCCCTGTAAATGCAGCCTCCTCCTTTCTTACATTTGTGGTCCCCCTCCCCATGGCTGGCAGCTGGCCAAGAAGATGATGCACCCACCCAAGCAATATGACTCTCAGAAGGGCCTCCTTTTGCTCAAAGCTCTATGACCCCAGTATTTGCGATTTCCATTGTCCATTCTTGGGACTCCTTTGTAAGCGCAGTGGGGGTGGAACAAATGCTGGGGCCCTTCTGACCTTGCATTCAGCTAACAGAGGCTCAGTCTTTGGCATAGGGTGCTGAGAAAGTTCATGGCTGCTTACTGTAAGGCATTCTCTCTTCCTCCCACTCTCCCACGAGCGGGGTCCTTCTTCCCTACCCCCACCCTCACCCCACGCCAGCATCCTGCAGAACAGGTTACTGGCTGGTGCTCCCCTGCAGGGCTTGTAACTTTCCTTTGCTTGGTTATCAGAATACAATTGCCTAATTTACTGGCCTTTACAAGACAAGGCTTTCCCGACTGCTGGGAAATCAATGAGCCATATGGGCTCCTGTGTTTATCATGGGAAAAGAGAGAGATTTCCGAGAGGATATTCCTAATCCATCTGTACATACGTATTATCCTCTTGTTCACAGTCTTTCCAGTGGGGGACAGATAAAACCCCTACCCTGTTGTCAAAGTTGAATGTGGATCGAAAAAGAGATGTTTGCAACATACTGTCACATCCTTCTTAAAAAGTCTAGACTGAAAAACTTGTCAGACCAGAGGTGAAGGGATTAAATTGTATCCTTTCAAATCAGTTTCAGTTCTTTAATATCAGTTCATCTAATAACATCTTCTACTGGGGTGGCTTTATTAATTTGTCACAGCAAAACTAACAAAGAGTCTTTTGTAACAGTGAATTGCTGTCTTTTAAGAATATGTTCTTTGGTTTAAAACAAATGTGGTTTCCTTCACCTCCGTGTAGCCTCTTTGCTCCTGCCTTCATCTTAGAATACATCTTAACTTTAGAGAGCTGGGATAATAGAGTGGTTAGTGCTGAAACAAGACAGAGAATATTTGTGTTTTTAAATCATGCTTCGGCTGCCACCTGTTAGGTCTACGTCACAAGGTTCTTGTGGTGAGAAGAATAGAAGCATATACTGTACGCTGCTCTTGAGTTTTTTTGTCGGAAGGGGAGATGAATAAGGTGCTGTCGCCGGGGCAGGGGGTGGGGGGTGATTTTAGTATATTAATTTATTATATGATTCTTATTTTATTAGTTTTATTGTTTTTATACGGGGTTTTATATTCTGCAAGCTGCCTTGAGTCACCATGTGCGAATATGCGGCAATGTAAATTCCATAAATAAAAAAAATGAATGAATGAATAAATGAATGAATAAACAAACAAACAAACAAACAAACAAATAATCCTAGTTAGAAGATAACATAGCAATATGTCTTGTGTTTTTTAATGTCACTTTATTTATTTTTATTTATTTATTTATTTATTTTTATATGTCGCCCTTCTCCAGAGACTCAGGGCGGCTTACAGTGCGTTAAGCAATAGCCTTCATCCTTTTGTATATTTTATACAAAGTGAGCTTATTGCCCCTACAAACTGGGTCCTCATTTTACCCACCTTAGAAAGGATGGAAGGCTGAGTCAACCTTGAGCCTGGTGAGAATTGAACTCACAGTAATTGCAGGCAGCTGGATGTTAAATGCTGCCTTAGTAGGAGGCATTAGCCTCCTACGCCACTCAGGCTCCTTTCATTAAAGTGTACTTTTTTTTTTTTTTTTAAATTTGATTTATATGCCGCCCTTCTCTGGAGACTCAGGGCGGCTTACAATGCGTTAAGCAATAGCCTTCATCCTTTTGTATATTTTATACAAAGTCAGCTTATTGCCCCCACAAACTGGGTCCTCATTTCACCTACCTTAGAAAGGATGGAAGGCTGAGTCAACCTTGAGCCTTGGAGAGATTCGAACCAGCCGAAATTGCAGGCAGCTGTGTTAATGACAGGGTGCACCAAACCACTGTACTATCAAGGCTCTTTACAAGGCTGTTTGTACCACAGTTTGTATCATAGTTGGATGGTACAAACTATTTTGAGATTGGCCCTATTAGGATTACTGGTTTGACCACTTCCTTAAAGTTTTATCTCTTCTGTCCAATGTTACTGGAATCTTGAAGTAATTGCAGATCTGACAATGTCAGGCATTAAACATGAGGCTTGGAAAGCAAATCAATTGCACAATTGTGTGTGTGTGTGTGTGTGTGTGTGTGTGTGTGTGTGTGTTAGAGACATTGTCTGAACTTGCTCATGGAACGCTCTGCTAAGATTCAAAAGAACAAATCAATATCGCCACCATCTTTGATTCCTATCAAGCCTTCCCAAACTGTGTGTTATTGTGACCCCTAAAAATCTCATGATGACATTTTGATTTTGTTCCCAGACCACCAAGTGAAAGTTCACCCTCTTTGACTTCCGTAGGCTGGCTTCCTTCCCTCTGGCCTCTTGCCATTTGTGAACATTTTGAGCAAGGTAGATGAGACACCTGGGTCCAACAGAAGCAGAGGGGAAGAAGCAGAAATGTTTTTTTGGAAATCAGTAGGGAAACCCATTAAGCTCAGTTTACTCCCAAATAAGCAAACATAGGATTGCATCAGGGCTTGTGGGGCAAGGAAATAATACATGGAAACTAATCAAGGAGAGAAGGAATTAAGAAGAAACTTCCTAAAAGTGAGAACAATTAACCAGTGGAACAGCTTGCCCACAGAGGTTGTGTGTGCATCATCACTAGAAGTTTTTAAGAAGAGGCTGAGAAGCCACTTGTCTGAAATGCAACAGGGTCTCCTCCTGCTTGAGCAGGGGGAAGACGTCCAAGGTTCCTTCCAGTTCTATTCTGACTAGGAAATTGTGCCTGCCCAGACTGCCATCCTGAAGCCAGAGATAATATTGAACTGCTTGTGCCTGCCTTCTATGGAATGCAAATTGCTCTCTCCCAAGCAAGGAGGCATTGTGGATGGCACTGTTCAAAAAGTGATGTTGCTCATGTGCAGTCCTGCAGCATGGAGCACGTTTCTATTGCTGATGCCCATCCTCTACAGACTTCAGTGAGGTTTCCTTATAAAGTATTCTTTATAGAATCTGGGAAGGGGAGGGAAAATCCAACTCTTTACTCCCAAACACAACGTACAGAAAATCAAGATTCAGATTAGCATGTGTTGCATGGATTCTCTTTTTGGACATGGGTTTGGTGCTGTTGCAGGAGAATGATATGGTAGAACTGGTACCGGCAACCCTCAACTCACAACCACAATTGGGACCAGAATTTCCATTGGTGTTGTGGCCCGTCAGCGGCCTGTGCAGCTAGTAGCTGATTCCAACAGCGAGGAGGCTGGTGTGGTGCTGTGCCAGCAGCCTGTGCAGCTGGCACTCAAGTCAGACAATGAGGAGCCTGGAGAAGATGTAGTGCCAGAGGTGGGGATTCAGCCAGGGCCTTCAGAACCTCCAGAAGCTCCCATAAGTGAAGAGAAAGAGGAAGAAGAGGAGGAGCCTCTTCTTGATGCACGGGCACACAGAGCTGCCAAAAGGCAGGAGTGGCTCCTCAGGAGGAGGTCTCCTCGAGAGTAAGGCTTGGGGTTAATTGGCCACTCCCTTAGCCTATTTAAGGAAGGATGACAACTGAGGCAATTTGCAGGGAACAACTTCATTCACTCTCCTTCACGTCTTGATCTTAGTTCTCTTATCCATTTCCTGCAAATTGCTTCTGGGCATTCTGCCAACCATAGAAGATTATGATTATTTATTCTTTGGATTCTTGTAGGCTGTTAATAAAGTTAATTAACAGCCTTTGTTTGAAAAAGACTGATTTAATTTAGTAAACTAAGGTTTGTACAGACTTTGTGTGTGCTGCGTTCTTTGGGGTCCGTAGCTGGGGCAGAACAATTGGTGAGCAAGGTGGTTGTTAAATGAGTTGCACCTGATTTTGTCACTATTAAGCAAATCATTGCAGTTGTTAATTGAATCACATGGTCATTTACTGAACCCTGATTCCCCCCCCCCCAACCACTGACATTGTTGTTTGGAAGTCACCTGGGAAGATAATAAACGGCAATCAAATGATCCAGGAAACTGTAATATAAACTCTGGTTGCCCTGAATTTTGATAATGTGACTGTGGGGATATTGCAATGATCTTAAGTGCAAGGATGGGTCGTAAATCACTTTTTCCCCCCAATCCTGTTGTGACTTTGAACAGTCACTAAATGAATGGTTGTAAGTCAAGGACTACCTGTATTTAGATTCCTTTTGAAGTACTTCTCCAAAACAGGAGCAAGATTTGACAGGTGGCTGAGCTGCTACTCTAGCCCTCCCTAAAATCTTGCCACATCCTATTCCATCCCCAGCCCATCCTATATTCAGGCATGCAATTGGTGGGTATTTTTTCCTTCCAGCTGATGAAATCTGTTGGAAGGGAAAATGAAACAGTAAACAGTAACAGAGTTGGAAGGGACCTTGGAGGTCATCTAGTCCAACCCCCTGCTCACGCAGGAGACCTGTACTAGGGTCTGAACTGCTGAACTGCCGACCTTTCTGATCGACAACCTCAGTGTCTTAGCCATTGAGCCACCTAGGGGAAGCCACAAATCAACCTTCAAACTATAAAGAAGGGCACCGGTCTCTGATCTCATTATTCGGCATGAGAGGCAGCACAAAGTGTGCAAGCATGAGCTGGAGGAGAGCTCTTTAACACAATTGTGAAGATGCCTACAAAAGGGTTTCTTCAGTGAGCTTTTCTAGGTCTTGCATGACCATCCCTTCTCCTCCTCAGGTACGCCTTCCAGTCATGGAACATGTCAACTCTGCAATAATGTATCTATTTATTTAATTAGTATGCAAATACTTCTGAATCTCTGAGTGTGTTTGCATGTGGATATAGATACAGAAATATCAGGAATATCATTGGTTCTGTGTGTGTGTGCACATTGCAAAACTTGGTTCAAAAACCAGACGAAGAACCCAGAACTGAAGTAGAGACTGAGTTCACAAATCAGACTAAGCCATCATTTAGCCCTCATGAACTGAAACAATCATCATTTGCTGGGTTTTCATAACATGCTAAGCATGTTTTCTGAGGCAATGACTGGATCGTTCAAAATGTTAAAACAAAATCATGTGATGGCTTAGTGGGTTGCACCATAGCTTCTTTCATGTGGGAAAAAATTGCCTACACACAAACACACACAGAGAGAGACATATGCCCTCTTCTGTTAATCAGTTCAGGCTGTTTGAGAATAGTCAGTTCTTCAGCATGCAGTTGTCATGACTGGGTAACATTTATATCCTTATCCTCACTCACCTCGTTTAAACCTTTTAAAATTGAGTAAATTAATATCCATCAACACGCACCAAGTTGGTAAATTCCAGAACTAGCTGTGCAGTATGTAATTAAGTGTTTCATTTTGTCTGAATCCAAGCAACCTAATGTTATTGATTGGGAACTTTTCAAGAGTTGAATGCCATTGTTGTTTCAAGGCAATGCTGGTTAAAAAAATAAGGAGTCTCTTCATGAAATCAGAATAACTGTTGCTTAGAAAATGCCCTGGTTACCAATCCGTTTAACAGAAAGCAGCCAGCACCAGCAGAGCTGTGAAATAATTTCACATCTATATAGACAAATTAAGGCATCAGACAAATTAAGTTAAAAGCATTTTGTGTTAAGTAGCAGTTACTGTACCATAGCAGAAAGAAAGCTGCTTCTTAGAATTTAGTAGTACATGTTTCTAGAAGAACTTTCTGGAATAGCAAGTTAGGCATATGTATTATTTTACATTGTAAAATGTTATGTCTAAATTTAAGATTTATAGCCAAATCCTGTGAATACTTACCCAAAGGTAAAAACTATTTATTTAAGGCCTACTTTCCAATTAAAATACCATGTGATTGCAGTTTGAGACCTATAAAATATTCTGCTATGCATACCTTTGTAGTAGCTAGCATTGCCTACAACACAGAATTAATTTGGCTTTTAAATTGGGTTTTAAATGTTTTTTAGATAAATTGGATGTTTTAATTTGTTTTTTTGAGCCTAAATTATTTAATCTGTTTTTAATAGTTTTTTAACTTTGTATGTCTTTGTATTTTATTTTGGCTGTTCACCGCCCTGAGTCCTTCGGGAGTAGGGCGGTATACAAATATGAAAAATAAATAAATAAATAAATAAATAAATAAATAAATAAATAAATAAATAAATAAATAAACAAACAAATAAATAAATAAATAAATAAAGTGGAATTAAGAATCTTGAAGACAATAGACTTAAGTGTGCTTAATTTTCTGGTGAACATTTTTTAGATTTACACATTTTATTTCACTTTGTTTTAGGAATTGACTGCTGGTATGATCCCAAGCAGAATAAATAAAGTTGGAAGATATGCTTCAGCATGGTATGTAAATTCAATTGCACATTAGAAGTGGCTGATCGTAATATGAAAACAAGCAAAATTAAATAAACAGGCATGTTTTGAATTATTCTAACAGTACACAACTTTCTCTGAGAAAATAGAGTTTCAACACGGCTTTTCTGAAATTGCCAACTTTAGAAAAGTTTGTATTCAAATCTTAGGAAGTAATGAGAACAATAGAGAATATTGTGGCTCCTTAAATGTTAACATATTAATGGCATAAATGGATTTCTTCTTTATGGTACTATATTGTTTTAATAGTCTTGGCTAATAGAGCATGCCATTCTATGAGCATTAACCTTTGTTACAAGGTTGTCATAATAAAGGAGAAATGTGTATATTTCTCTTAGTTCCTTGAATATGTGTCAAAGGTACATCATATCAGAGGTGGGTTTCAGCAGGTTCTGACCAGTTCAGGAGAACCAGTAGCGGAAATTTTGAGTAGTTCAGAGAACCAGTAAATACTACCTCTGACTGGCCCCGCCCCCATCTATTCTCTGCCTCCAGAATCCCAGTTGATCGGGAGGAAATGGAGATTTTACAGTATCCTTCCCCTGCCATGCCCACCATGCCATGCCCATCAAGCCACACCCACAGAACCTGTAGTAAAATTTTTTGAATCCCACCACTGCATCATATGCATCAAAGGTACATCATAAATGCAGATGGAGATGGGAAGGCATGCAAGGTGCACATAGAGAAAACAATTCATGCAAGAATGTGAGTTTTTCAGATGCAGAAGATGGACAAATGTTATCTTGAAGCCTCACCTGAAGCGATATAGAAATGTTCCTTAAGATATTGCAAGGCCTGGCTGATTGGTGGAGAGAGAGCTGCTCATTTTCCCCCTTCTCCCTCCCTTATACTGATCATCTGTATTCCAGATGGCTGGCTGCCCTCCAAAGAATTGAAAGCAAAAATCTTTGAAGCTTCCTATTTTCCGATCCTGTGTCCAAAAATAGCAAGGGCTGTCCAACTTCAGGGCAAATTGGTGCTTTGCTTTTTCCATCTTTCTATCTCTTATCAGCAGCACCTAGGGGATGCCAACTCACAGACTGACCTCTGCTCTATTTTACATCATTTGCTCTGCAGTGACATGTGAGCTTATATGTGGCCAGTGGCTGTCCTGGTTTGGTGAGTCGAGCCCATCCCATCTGGAGAGCCTCCAGTGCAGGGAAGGCTCTCATAATATTGATATGCTGTAACTCAGACATTTTGGTGACCTTGGCAGGGAAGAAATGGGGACATGAAGGAGTGAAGGGAGAGATGACTTTTCACTCTATAAATAAACATAAATAGGAATAACTTGGCATTTCATTGGCGTCAGGCCCTGCAGAACAGTGCGAGCTGCAAGTCCTTGAGAGCTGAACTCCCATTTCGGCAATCAGTTTTAAGATAACAGATTAACAGAGTTGGAAGGGTCCTTATAGGTCATCTAGTCCAACCCCCTGTCCAAGCAGGAGACCCTACACCATTTCTGACAAATGGCAGTCCAATCTCTTCTTGAAAGATTCAACTTATGAAGCCCTCACAATTTCCGAAGGCAAGCTGTTCCACTAGTTGATTGTTCTGTCATGAAGTTCCTCCTCATTTCTAGGTTGAATCTCTCCTTGTTCAGTTTCCATCCATTATTCCTTGTCTGGCCTTCAGGTGCTTTGGAAAACAGCTTGACCCCTTCCTCTCTAAGGCAGCGCCTCAAATATTGGAACAGGGCTATCATGTCTCCCCTGGTCCTTCTCTTCACTAGACTAGCCATGCTAGTTCCTGTAACCGTTCTTCGTATGTTTTAGTCTCCAGTCCCCTAATTTAGAAAAGGACCTGTGGAGTGACCTTCACATGCTGCCTCTTAATGTTTCCCCAGATAGGAAAAAATGATCTTTTTATGGATGTATGTCAATTTTCTATCCCACCTTTTCTCTGAGGGCTAAGGATGCAGTGGCTTCTTTTTACTGCCTTAACAGCAGCCCTGAGAGGTAAATTGGGCTGCGAGAGAGCAACCGGTGCAAAGCCACCCATGAGTTTCCATGGCTAAACATGAATTTGAACTCGGCTCTCTTCAGTCCTAATCCTATATTGTAATTACCACAGCACACTGGCTTTTCTCACAGCCTGAGGCTTGGTACCCATTCTGGCTCTAAAAGACAGGAAGGACAAGTTATGTGTTGGCTTGTTTTAAACTATGCTTCTCACCTTAAAGCTATACCCAAAGCAGCACGTGCTCAAATGTGAAGATGGTGCAGCTTTTAAAAGTGGAGCAGGGTCAGATACGTTAACTAAATTTAAGTACAGTACTGATAGAGAAGCTGGGTGGCAGCTTCTCTCCAGTACTACATCCTTGCACCAGCAGGAGGCTAGACTAAAATCCCTTCTAACCCTTATGACTAGGCTCACCCAAGATAAATTATTGTTTCCTTAACCATTATTTCTTCAATAAATCAAACTGGCTGAGTTCAGGCACAATACAGGTAGTTCTTGTCTTACAACAGTTCATTTAGTGATGGTTCAAATTTACAACAGCACTTGAAAGAAGTCACTTACAACTGTTTTTCACAGTTACAACCTTTGCAGAATCCCCATGTTCATGTGATCAAAATTCAGATGCTTGGCAACTGGTTTATACTTATGACCATTGCTGTTTCCCCAGTCATGTGATCAACTTTTGCAACCCTTTGACAAACAAAGTCAACGGGAAAGCCAAATAAACTTAACAACCAGATTTATTAATTTATCAACTGTAATGATTCTCTTAACTGTGGTAAAAATGTCATAAAATGGGGCAAAACTCACTTAACAAATGTCTCACTTAACAACAGAAATTGTGAGCTCAACTGCCGTTGGAAGTCCAGTACTAAGCCATATATCATATTTTGCAACTGTAGTAGTAGGTTCTTGTTCTACACAGTAGTAGGGTTTGTTCTATGCAACAAAGAATTCAAAACCAAACCAATCTAAGTATAGTTTAATGCAGCATCTAAATTGAAGGGAAGCAGCTATCCCTGGTGTTCATTTTGACAACTTGCCTAGGAAGTAAGTTTCAATAACAGCTGGGGAGGGCTCAGAAAAATTGGGTGAATTCGTTTTTGTAAGATAATACATGTTCCATCTCTTGCGACAGCATATTGGATCTATTTCTTAAATTTTTCCAATAAACTCCTTGGAAGGAGAAAAGAAGAATCAGTATGAGATATAGAAGCTATGTGGTGACTCATAGAAACAGATGAATCTGGGTAGGAGATTGAGAGAACTGTGGTCTGAAGGCAAAAGAGTTTTTAATTGTGCCTGAATCTGTTGATCTTTTTCCTGCACACCACCATGGACGAAGCAGTTCAATCCTGTGTTTCTGTGACCTTCAAACACCACTCTGGTACCTTCTGCACTAGCAGAGCCTTGATAGTACAGTGGTTTGGTGCACCCTGTCATTAACACAGCTGCCTGCAATTTCTGCTGGTTCGAATCTGTCCAAGGCTCAAGGTTGACTCAGCCTTCCATCCTTTCTAAGGTAGGTGAAATGAGGACCCAGTTTGTGGGGGCAATAAGCTGACTTTGTATAAAATATACAAAAGAATGAAGGCTATTGCTTAACGCATTGTAAGCCGCCCTGAGTCTCCGGAGAAGGGCGGCATATAAATCAAATTTAAAAAAAAAAAAATGTCCCAGGACAAGTGACAACTAGAGCAGTCACTTTATCACCCTTATGTAGAGGACTCAGTGAGGTCATCTAGTCCAGAAGAGGGAAGTGCCAAGACTTCCTAGTCTCTGGCCGTTTGGTGGTTTGGGTTTTGGAGAATTGTTTAGATTAAGTAGCCCCATCTGAGGTGGTCTCCTGTGTTTTCCTCTGCATATATGGAATCAATAAGACTGGCTGGAAGGATGGAGATAGAGCAAGTGAATGGGAGATTTACCTTCATGGGAATGCCTCCCTGTAAAATGAGGTTTTACATTTAAATGTAAAACTTCATTTTATGTAAAACCTCATTTTACTCTAAATGTTGAAAGGACAAAACATGATGTTGCCTCTTTTTGATACTTTAAGACAAAAATGTCCCAAGAGATAACATCTCTGGCTCTCTGTGGTAGTGACCAAGACTTAGAGAACAGAAGATCCTTCAAGAACTTCACTACACCTAACTTACCACCACACCCCAAACCCGAGTCCAAATGAACTCTGTGTCTGAGACCCTTATAGGGAGAGATATTTTCCACAAAGCATATTGTGCTTGATCTATAAGTCTGTTTAGGCATGCTCCTTGGGACAGAGAAAATTGAGGGACAGCACCCCCTTTCACCAACACTGTAGGCAGGTAGAGTATCCTGGGCTCATTTATGTGGCCCAATGAATTCATAAATCACACTCAAGAGTGCAAACGAGACCAGTGAACAGATCAAGCAGCACAGGACAGTTTGAGACTGTAATCTCTGTGATCTGTGATCTCAGAGATTGCCTCTCTGGTTAACCCTTGTTACATTGAAACAGCGAAGGCTAAGGCCCACCGACCTGAGTGACGTTGAGTTGGCCACGCCCACACAGTCACATGACCACCGAGCCATGCCTACCCATCTGGCCATTAGGGCAGAGAACCGGTTGTTAAATTATTTGAATCCCACCACTGGTAGCTGCCCCTGTTGAAGTTTTCAACCAATCCACTGAGCACAAACCAAGAGCAGCTAAAAAGGCACAATGCCAGGATAGTGTAAAGAAATCACACTCATGAACCACAAAATGGGAAATATTTCACTATTCCTTTGTATACTTAACAATTTCACCAGAATACTTATTTTGCTTCAGGCTTCAACAAATCAAAGGTTTATTACCAAGGCTTATCACAAAAGCAAACAAGTGCAATGTGTGAACACTGTAAGTAAATTTTTAATAGTAGTAAAAAGACAAAACTGTATTAATGGTAACCCAGGAAAAGCCAGAGGTAGAAAGGAAGAGTAAAAGAGAAGAAGTTTTGAATTCCGAACCTTAACTTTATTATGTAGACTTTTTATATTTTGACTCTGTGACAACCATTTTTTTACATAATAAGACCAATTTACTCTCAAATATATGCTCCTCCATTCAGTACCCAAAATCAACCTTTCTTTTTAAATGACAAGGCTGTAGAAGAAATTACACTTAGGCTTAAATAATGCTGAATAATTACTACTTCTATTTCATTATATTTAGATTAGAATTGCACTTAAGGAAACTAAGATGTACAGTACCTCTAAGCTTTCCCATGCTAATTTAGTTTCTGTGATAAAATTGCCCCTAATTTAATTTGAATTGATTCAAACTTGCCGATAATATTCTACTCAAGCAATCTATAAGATTTTCTTTTGAAATCTTTTTGTTAAGCAATGACAACTTTTGAGACCCACAATAGAATTCCGTGGGAGTCTGACATGCACCATTTGTTTCTGAATGTTTTTAGTGTCAGCTTTCTGTCCATTTGTTCTTTTGCACAGAAAATAAGCGATTGATCAGAGTGGCTTGAAAATGCAAAAGGACTTGGCTAAAGGCACCCCGTTGAACTTCCTGGACACATCTCTGCTGAACTGTGAATCTTTCTCCCCACCCTTTTCCCCCCAAACACATTCCTTAAGAAAAGTCAGAAGTAAATAAATTGATAGATATTGTATTTCTTTAAATTTCTCTGGGGAAAAGATCCAGCACTGCCAACTTAATTGCCATGAAGTTTATTTATGTGGTGATAATTATCTGTAATGAACCAAAATACTGTAATTGCATCATGACTGAAGTAAGCATGCAAAACTTTTCCACAGTCGGAGTCTCTCCATTTCTGCCCACTTCAGAAAAGGTAGATGTTTTACTCCCTTAATTGATACAGTCCCCGAGTATAAGGTCCTGGCAACTAAAGGATATGGACTAAATGAATAAGTGTCTATGGAGATTCTCAGTCAACCAGGTCATGATTGTCCCAAAGGTGCTTTTTCAAGAGGCAACTTTGGACTTTGTTTGTCCTTTCACTTGAAAGGAGTTTCAAGGAAGTTCTACACCCATTTGCACTGTTCAGGTGACCCTGAGGGCACAAATAAACCTCCAAGTGGCCTCAACAACTCTCAGAAAGAGGGCTAATGACCAGATGACTGCGGGGAATATAAACCCTTCCATCCTCCACCATTCAGTCAGAACTGAAGAAGCTTCTTGGATGAGAAGCGAAACGTCTCCAAGGAAAAAACAAAATCAAGTTGCCTTTTGAAAAAGCACCTTTGAGACTAGATCAGTGGTGAAATCCAAATTTTTTACTACTGGTTCTGTGGGTGTGGCTTGGTAGGCGTGGTGTGGCTTGGTGGGCATGGCAGGGGAAGGATATTGCAAAATCTCCATTCCCACCCCACTCTGGGGCCAGCCAGAGGTGGTATTTTCCAGTTCTCCAAACTACTCAAAATTTCCGCTATGGGTTCTCCAGAACCTGTCAGAACCTGCTGGATTTCACCTCTGGACTAGATGAATAACTAGGCTGGTGCTGAGCTAACCAAATCTCTGTTCAGCCTGCAGTTTTCCCTGACTTCTGGTGAAGAGAGGAGCTTCTCTTTCTACCAACCTGCTTTAAGCCTTGCCTTAAATATTGTAACCCAGAGCCTTTGTTGTGGATCCGATCAGACACTTTATGGGCAGGTTACCATGTTTACACAGTGCAATTAAATCTTGTCACACAGATCACATTGTGCTTCCCCACTCATATTTATGTGTCATTATTTCTGTGGTGTTGCAGCAACAAAAAAAGAGATATAGCTTTAGTCTCCTTTTCTGCCCAATGAGTTGAAAAATACCAATCTATGTACATCGGCAAACCACATTTATAGAAACACCTGGAAAGTTTTGCTGTGGAAACCAACACCCTCAGAGTCATGTAGAGATGGATGGAAATAAAACATACAAAGATAATGCAGGTGGAGCTGCTTTGATGGTAATCCTTTGATAATAAACTATGATAATCCTGGTTTGACATTTAGTCCCCTGGATGTTGCCTTAAACAAGTTTTACCAGAAAATTATGTTTGATGTTTTTCGGTCAGCCAAGACTCCCTCTATTGCCTAGTGTAGACATAGGGATGAAATAATCCAGGAAATTATCTTATTTCCTCTATCACAGTCCATAGAAGTCTATTCAGATATGACCAAATTCAGTGGGACTTTCTTCTGGATAATTATGTTAGTTGTAGCCTAAAAGAAGCAATTTAAATCTATGCTATTAGCTTCCAAGTCTTATACCGGGACCAAAGACGTGGTAAAAAATGGGTGAAATAAGAATAAAGCATGAAGTCTAAAATAATGTAGCCACAGTTCCTGAGCAGTTCAAAATTGTATACATTAAATGGGAGAAGTGCAGGCTTGTAGTTTTATTGATACATTGCATTTATTTGTATGTCCCATGGAGAAAAAAATCTATGTGGTCACTAGGAGTCCAAAATGACTTGATGGTGCATAGCCAGTCCATTTGTGTGCCACCTACTCGTCGGATTCTACATGGTTTTGCAATATTAAAATATTAAAGCAATACTATATCATTAAAATATATAGATTATCACATCTCCGTTAAAATTCTTCCTCTGCAAAAACTCTGAGAGAGAACTGTTTTTACCCTCTTTTTACTCTGCCCCCCTCCCCAAAGAAGTCAATCTGACTTCTCAAGAAGCAAGACCCTGCAGTAGGATCTTCTCTCAGCTAGGCCCAAGGTAGGGTCAAAGCCATAAAGAGCTTTACAGGTATCCATCAATTCCTTGAATTAGGCTTGGAAGTAATTTGCAATTCCCCAAAATTAGGGATTAGCTCTGGTTAACTAGTGGCACCTACATTCTAGTGAAGCTGCAGCTTTTGAAACTGTTAATTGGACAATCTTTCTCTGGTCTACCTTCTTGGATCATATTACAGATTCTGGAATTAAGGGGGGACAAAGAGGGAGGATAAGTTGAAATTTTCCAGAAGTAACCTGGAACCCATTAAGCCATCATTCATTTTCTAGTACATTCCTGCCCTTTGGAAGACTATGGCAGGAAAGAATAACACGGTGTGCACAGCTGAGCAATGGCATGGAGGAGAAATTTACACAGGTACTCATTAACCAGAATTGGCTTGTGAAGGTTCATATTAGAAATCTGCCTGTCTCAAGACGACTGAATGGAAAAATATTAGATAATGGCACGTTAGCATGGATTTGTACCAAGTTTTTGTTATTTTAATGTTTTATATTTTAACTGGTTGAATTTGCTAGTTTTTATAATGATTGTATATGTTTTTCAGTTTTTGATTGGGAGTTGCCCAGTTGGCTATAAGATGGATGGCTACATAAATGTTATAAGTGAACAATTTTTTTTTTTTTAAAATGACCTGGTAATCCCTTAACTGAGAGTAGAGTCAGAGCGACTGAATGGAGCTGAGCATTTAGTGGCTGGATGGTCTTCTTGACAACTATGTGGAGCTCGCAGCAGATATGTTCTCTTTGCACACTGAGAGAGAAACATCTGCCACAGCCTAGGATTGAACTCTCAACCTTCCGAGTGGGAGGCAAATGTCTTCACCACTAGGCCACCACACTGCTCCAAGATGTTATAAATGAGTAAGAAATTCTTCCTCAAAGAAGCATTCTTTCAGATACTTACTGAGCCAAGCTCAACCTTTGTTTCATTAGCCTGTGCAAAATGTAAATAACAATCCTGAGAGCACTGGGTTGATGTCATAAACACCAGATTGTAAAGCACTTGAATTGGAAATGTATCTTCAAAATCCCAGATCTGATCATTACTCTGTGGTTAATCTGGTTTGGCTGCTTTATAATAGGCAAGCTTGCCTTAAAGATATGGGGGAATGTACCTAATAGATGAAGAAATGGAATCAGTTTGAAAGCCAATACAGGACAATGTAAAAAGCATTAGAGCCTGTTTGTCATCTAGCACAGAATCAAGGATTCCTTACTCCAAAGACTGTCCTGCTTTAGCTATCAGGCTATATTCACAGCTGGGATGAGAATCCAAAGTCCAAGATTTTGGGCTAGAACTTCCTTCCCCTATCTTGTGCATGCCACATATGAGGAAGTCTGTCCAACAACTACTGTGTACCACTGATCACATCTGAAGGAGATTAAACCACTCAATTTCACACAAATCCACTTTCTATAGACTTTTAGCCATGCAGACTGCTACACAGAGTGAGTGAATGAGCAAGACTTCCTAGCTGATTTAGCTTCATATGTGGAAACATTCTTAATTCTCTAAGCACTGAGCTCCAGATTTTATTGTTTCTTTTCCTGCTTGGCTTTCATCAGCTTTGTAGATTCCAAGTAGGATGATGCATTAGCAGCATTCATGGCACGTACTGATCCTTACAAAGAATGTACAGAGAATGGTTAGTGGTGACGTACACAGATGGAGTTCCACGTACATGTGCCATGGCCTAGCAAAGGGGGGAAAAAATTAATCCACAGAGATTTAAAGTCACCTTCCACCACTTTTCTCTTGGCACTGAGCAAGGCAGGATGCAACTTGCTGAAAATGGGCTCTTTTAGCTACCCAGCTTCATTTTTTAAAAAAATTGGGATTATTCAATACATTTTGATTTCATGGGTGGAAGAAGGGGAAATGGAGTGGTGACTCAGTGGTTAGAATGCAGTATTGCAGGTAAACTCTGCTCACAGCAAGGAGTTTGAGCCTGACGGGGCTCGAGGCTGACTCTTTCCAAGGTTAGTACAATGAGGACCCAGATTGTTGAGGGCACTATGATGACTCTGTAAAGAGAGGCACTGTGTAAAGCACTGTGAAGTGGTACATAAGTCTAAGTGCTATTGCTAAATGGAGCATTGGAAGTGACCTAAATCAAAAAAGGTAGCAAGGTGGATAGAGGACAATGATTAGAACCACTGAGCCAAAGGGGAGTTAAAGAGAGAGGAATGCAAAGGAGGGTGATTCTGTGCCAACAAGCCTGGATTTTTGTTGATTTAATTTCTTGCTTGTTGCCTAGGAATGCAAGTTGGCTCTCCTACAAGCTCTGGCCTGTTCCAGCCTTGCCTGAAAAATCCTGGTTTATACATTAACGTTAGCTCCTTTTGGAACCTTCCCTGTTAATTGTGTGCCTGACCTTATTAAGTAAGGCATCCCAAGGATGTATTTTATAAAGAAAGAGTTTACTTTTCTGAAAACTCTGTCCTCTGCATGCCCATATATGAGTGCTGACTGTAAGGCACCATCCACAAGGAGCAGAAACATTCTGATTTCACATATTATGCCACACTATAAGGTATTTGTTTGACTTGAGCTTAGCATTATATTTGAGCCAGCCATTGTGGTTTATATAATCGAGATGAATCCACTGAATCTAAGGATTGACCAAAAGGAGGAAATGTATTTTGTCATATGTTGCAAACCTTGCCTCATGCTGCAATGCACGTAGCTGTTTCTCCATTGGCAATCTCATGTTTATATTCTTTTTTTAAACATATAAATGTTTATTAAAACTTTTTAAGAGTTTTAAGATAAAATCTAATGCAAACTAATATAAAAAAGGAATTTAAAGTACGGAGAGCCAATTTGGTCTAGTGATTAAGGCATCAGGCTAGAAAGCAAGAGACTATAAATTCAAGTCCATTTTAGGCATGAAAGCCAGATTTCCTGCCAAGGCTTTCTAAAAATTGTCATTGTCTACTCCCTGGGGCTGAGAAGGTGTGGCTGGTCTAGAGACACCCTTTGTACCTAGGGCAGGACTAGAACTTACTGTCTGGTGGGTGGTGGTGTCTAGCTTGATGCCTTAATCACTGCCTCAAACTGCAAGACAATTTAAGATAAATGGCTGGTAAATCCTATCTTTATTTTCCCATTTGTCTAGCAACACCATAAGGTGAGTAAGAAACACCATCCATTTCTCTTCTTGACATGTAGCAGAGCACACTTAGGTGCAAATAAAACAAATAAATAAAGACAAGAAAGGGAAAAGAGAAAGCAAAAAGTGCAAAAAAAGAAAAAAATTAAAGAACAGAAAATAAAAGATACAAAAAGTGACTTCTCATATTCTTCACAGCAGTTGTAAGTACAATCTCTTTCTCCAAAGTTACATCATGATACTCTTGTTTCTAAAATCCTAATCATCAAAGTAATAAGTGACAAGCTCATGTTTTCATTTTGATTCCCATAAGTTTCCAGTCATTTCTCTAATCAAAGAAGTTAATTTATCCATTTCAGCAAAATATGTCAATTTCACCAGCCATTCCTCCACAGGCTGGATATGAGATGAGTGGCAAATACATTTCATAATAAATAATAAATAAAAAATAGTGGATAATCTCAAATCTTTCCATCTCTGTGCATATAATAATCTCACTGCAGTAATCCTACATTGAAATGATGTCAGGCCCATTTTTTTTTTTAAAAAAAAAGACACATGGTGATTCTTCAAAACAGATTCTTCTTTATTTCTTTATGGTTGTGTAAAGGGGGATAGAAAATATCTTAAGTAAAACCAGACACAAGATAGCATGGCTTAGTGCAGTGTGTGAACTCTGCCAGACTATGATTTAAGCCCCATATTTCTGTCCCTGCAGGATTTGGTTCACCTATTGCATTTGGCTCATATTGACAAACAGACAATCTGTTTTCTGTTCAGCAGCAGCAACAACATTAGCATCTTCGGAACTACAATTCTGTTAATAGCTGAACAAAATGAAAATTCAATGGTTGCATAAGATCTCTCTCTCTCTCTCTCTCCCCCCCCCTCTCTCTCAATCTCTCTCTCTCTCATCTCTCCATCCATTCAATTTCTTAACCACCTATCCCCTCAGAAATTGCATCGTAAGGCCTAAATCCAGTTTTACTAGGAGTCATATATGGTATGACGAGGATTACACAATGCACTAAAATAATCATTTGCAAGCCACATGCATGGATTCACCCAGAGCTGAGGGTGAACTCAGCCTTATTCATGCCTTTCAAAAAGTAATTGGTTCCATCTGAGTTTGGCTTGCTTTCACGTATTTAGCATGTGTATGTCACGTATTTCCAAACAGAAAGCAAGGGAGATTAAATCTCGAGATTCAGAGTGCCTTCTTATGGCCCTGTTAATGTGTGCGTTCTTCCAGTCCTTGAGTCAGCAGAACAGTATGCTGGCATATACTGTGCTGCCCTGACAGACAAAATTACACTTGCAAGTGGTCCTGTTCATAGAGCTTGTGTGTGTGTGTGTGTGTGCCTGTGCCTGTGCCTCCAAGTCAGTGTTGACTCCTGGCAACTATCCGGACTAATCCCTGCAGTTTTCTTGACAAGGCTTTTTAGAAGTCATTTGTCATTGCTTTCCCCCTAGGGTTGAGAAGGTGTGACTGATCTAGTGTCACCCAGCTGGCTTCATACCTAAAGCAGGACTAGAACTCAGTGTCCCAGGGTCTCTAATCTGGTGGGATTAATCACTATACCAAAATGCAGGACAATTTAAGTAGCTGGTAAATCCTACCTTTATTCCCCCATTTGTCTAGTAACACCATAAGGTGAAGAAAAAACACCCATTTTTTCTCTTCTTAACATGCAGTAGAGCACTTGGACAAGCATGTGGGGAAGGTGCCTGGGATGGAGCCTCTAGCCTCTTTTCAAGTTGCTTGAGAGATACCACCGTATGGGGGCTGTTTTATGCCTATCAGGTATTTCTGAATATGGGTCTAAGAGTCTTCTGGAAGAACAGTAAGCTGGACAAACAGTGTGGCTGACAGGTAGGTGGGATGAAGGAGGGATGTAGAGTTGAGTGAGTTTGCCTGAATCATTTGGAGAACTTTTTCTGCTTCCACTAATAAATCAATTGTGGCTATTGTTGTTCTGAGCCTTATTACAAAGAACTTCTGACTTTATGTGAAACTTATTCCTTTCTCCGCCTGCCCTTAATCACAGAACAATGTTTTTTCCACCATGTCCCAATGATATTACATTAGATCTATTTTACCCTTTAGCTTGAAATCACATAATATCATCATGATGAAATAGTGTAACAATGCAACTGAAATAGGAAATAGTGTAGAAAAGTATAATGGGCTGACATGATAGAATACTGAAATGAAGAGTATCCTGTCTGAACACTTGCCTATGAAAATTGATAGTACTGCTTCACATCTGGAATACCATGACAAGTCCAGCTTGCCACAATATAAAAAGGCTGCTAAAGTACTGAAAAGAGTATAGAAAAGAGCACCAAGGAGCTAAGGGGCTTGAAGGGGCTTGAAGATTAAACTGTACAAAGAGTTGTTAAAGGAACTTGGTATGCTTAGTTTAAAGAAGAGAAAGCTAAGGAGAGACATGATAGCAATCTTCTGATACATGGAAGGATATCACAGGGAAGAGGGGGTAGATTTTGAGTCCACTCATCTTAAAGTTGCCAAGTTTGAAAAACACTGGTCTAGATTCTATGATGGATAAAATTCATCAAATCTGCTGCAGGGCCATAATTAGCAGATTCCCCCTCCCCCTTTACTTGACCCTGTTGTGTTGGATAAAGCACCATTGGCTACATCCAGACAGACACATAGCATCTGTCTGGAATACTTCATACCTGCTCTGTATTTTCCTTATTTCAGGTGGCTGACACCTGCAGCTGACGCACAATCCCTGGAAAAGATGCATTTGGTTTAAGAAGTCTTTAAAGAGATGGTCCATGCATGGCTACCCAGCTCTAAATTATATTCTGCCTTTTAAATGTGGATTCGGAACTGTCCTAATAAATTATCCCAGGGGAGGAGTTTTCTCCGATTCCTGTGGATATTTAATTTCAAAGCAAACTGAACTTTATAAAAAGCCTGCCTCCACCTAGTCAATTTTATCTCAGGATTAAAGGCTCAATGATTGAAAGCTCCACTATATAAAATTAGATATCAGGAAGAAAAGATCTAACCAGGGCCCCTCTTGACAATGCAATTTTTAAAATGCTAAGAATGCTTTGGGGAACAGTGTTCCAATACAGGGGCCAGTTTGAGATGTCCCCAACCAATCCTGGTTTGATACCATCTTAAAAAGAAGGAACACATTATCCCTCAGGACATGTTCAACAATTCAGCACTCAGGGCACACAGCTTCCAGTTGCCATCTATTAATAATCTAATAATCATCTTGATGATTAATAGCTTTCGGGAAAAAGTTTTGACTATGAGTTCTTTTTGTCCCTGTTATGCTTGACTATTAAACCTAGAGTTCTGATTTATTTTATGAGCTCTTTTGATATTCCACGAAGAGGGAATTTACCCTGTAAATACCTGTGGGGGATGAGCTTGCTCTTATTTACTTCTCCTGTTAAGGGTTTCTTTGTCGGAGTAGCAAAAGAAAACCACAGAGCACATTTTCATGCTGCAGTCAGCAATTTGAGAGACCTTGGAGTCATGGTCACCTCCTTGGTAGACAGGTTCAGGCAGTTTAATTGGCAGTAGCATGGAAGTGGCTTGTTAGATACCACTTTCTTCCAAACACCAGATTAGCCTGCAGCCTTGAGATTTCTTAATAGTCTCCCATCTAAACAAATTTGACCTGTCTTATTTTTTTCAAGATCAGCTGATGTTATCTGAAAGAAAGGTAAAGGCGCACAGAACACTGCTACCCTCCCACCGAAGTGGTACTAGGGGCTGGTACAAGGTACTAGGGGCTGCTAACTAGCTAATCAAAAAGGATTTATCTTTAATGGGATTACACCAGGAGTGAAATCCAGCAGGTTCTGACAGGTTCTGGACAACCAATAGTGGAAATTTGGAGAACCAGTATGGAAATTTTTGAGTAGTTCGGAGAACCGGCAAATACCACCTCAGGCTGGCCCCAGAGTAGGGAGGGAATGGGGATTTTGCAGTATCCTTCCCCTGCCATACCCACCAAGCCATGCCCACCAAGCCACACCACGCCACACCCACCAAGCCACGCCCACAGAACCAGTAGTAAAAAAAATTGGATTTCACCACTGGATTACACTGCTGACTTCTGAAAAAGAACTGCTAGCAGGATTAATAGGGGAGAAAAAGATATTTTTGCTGTTCAGCTTCAAGATCTTTTGTCTCTTCCTTTTATGCAGGAAGAGAAAATAATAGATGGGTCATTTCATAAATGACCTCTGCCTGTTTGTATAGTATCTGGTATTCACCTTCCTTTTATCTCCATTTGTTAGCAAAGGGCAGTGTTAGTGGCTACTGGAATTCTTGGATTCCAGGAATCTGTGATTGTTCTACGAAGAAACACAACAAGAAGTCAAGTAGGGAAGCAACCAAAACTGGAAGAGAAGTTATCTAGCTGTTTAAAGGCGTTTCCCGTTGGAGCTACTTAAGGCATTATTTTGATTGATAGGCTCTGTTCCAAAGTATTTAAAGGCTAGTTTGCACTTATCATTGTCATGGATTCGTGACAAAATAAACAAACTGCATTTCAGACAGAATGGTAAAGCCATTTTTCCAGAGAAATGTTAGTAATGCAATAAATGATATTCAGAACATCACAAGGAAAAAAACCTCCTAAATAGTCAGGCAGAAAAAGTTTCTTGAAACCACAATCTGTAAATGGAAGCATCATAGTCAAAACTTCAGATAGTTAAAAACTTATCTGAAAAAAAGAGAGCAGGCATAAATGTAGCAGATTGAAAGAGGAAAGAAAAATAAAAAAGTAAAGCAATTCACATGCTTTGAGAGGTTGTTATCTTTAACAGGAAGATAGCAAGTTGTTAGGCAGATAATAAGGTTACAAAAAAATATGTCGCCTAATTCCCACACAGACAATAAACAAATGAAGAAAAGAGTGTGGAGTTTATAAGGAAAAAAGGAAGAGAACATACTTAAAGCTATTTCCACCTGCCAGATTCTGGCACAGACACGCGATGTTATTTCCAAATGGAAACATGGCAGTTCTCACCTCTGATTATTTTTCCATTCAGAGTAACATGTTGAAATACAGTTAGATGGAGAAACTGAGCTAAGTATTACTAAGATATCGCCTCACAAACTTCTTGTTGACTCTCTTCAAATTATATATTCAATAACCAGAGCAAGGATTCCATTTTAAGCTGCACAATCACCATAGATCTAAGAAAATCTCACTGTGTACAAATTCCAGCGTACTAGTTATTTAATATTGTTCAGATCAGATTTACAGTGGTGGGATTCAATTTTTTTTACTACCGGTTCTGTGGGTGTGGCT
Source organism: Arizona elegans (assembly GCA_022577455.1). Taxonomy (NCBI): domain Eukaryota; kingdom Metazoa; phylum Chordata; class Lepidosauria; order Squamata; family Colubridae; genus Arizona; species Arizona elegans. The sequence goes on along the minus strand of JAKOOJ010000003.1, from coordinate 100,299,965 downwards.
TGATGGGCATGGCATGGCTTGGTGGGCGTAGCAGGGGAAGGATACTGTAAAATCTCCATTCCCTCCCCCACTCCAGGTGAAGGTTAGTGCAAAATCCCCATTTCCTCCCTGACTCGGGAGGCAGAGAATAGATGGGGGCGGGGCCAGTCAGAGGTGGTATTTACCGGTTCTCCAAACTACTCAAAATTTCCACTACCAATTCTCCAGAACTGGTCAGAACCTGCTGAAATCCACTATTTCAGAACCACTATTTTCATAAGCGAAGGATGAACAGGACTACAGTACAATACTAACTTTAAATAGATTTACACAGAGCACTTTTGAAGAAACAGCTTTTGTGATAGAGGGCCTTGCTCATTTCTGTCATACAGTATGATCCATTATCACTCAGTCATTTCTAATTTTCTAAAGTTCTAGACTTTGGGCCTAGCCTGAGTAAAAATCGTACTCAACATCTGGTTATTCATGTATCCCTTGAAGAAATTAAAACCAGATCCAACAGTTTTTCCTCGAACTATAGTAAAAACAACAAAATTGCTTCATGCTGCTAAAACAATTGAAGAGCAATTATCTAATAAAAATGTTATTGCATATCTTGGATTGCAATGTTTAGTTCATTCATTAAATTTTGCTTAATTTTCACATTCAGTAAGAAACCATCCTTGATGAATCCTACAGAACTTTTAAATGGGTATTTTTATACAAGTTCTCAAAAACAAAACAAAACCCAACAGCAACCTTATCATGGCAAGAGATGCCGTTCAAAAAAACAACAACATTTTTCTTTCTGAATGCAAGAATGATCTCCTCCCCCCCCACCCCATGGTTGTTTATTCCAATGAAAATGCAAATCTAATTAAAATCAATCTGATTAGCCAGCGTTCTTTAATCAGATGAAAGCTCTGCTGGTATCTTGAATTTTATACCATTTACAATTTAGATTAACTGTAGCAGCTGCATTTCTTGGAATGCTTTTTGGAATGCCTTGTAATATTTTTAGGTTTTTGAAAATGCAACATCATTACGAGGAAATGCATATTCCTGGTCAGCAACAACTGATTTTGAAGAGGACTCATGCAAGGAAGTAGAGAAGCAGTTATCCAACAAAGTCCTAATACCCCTTTTTCTCTGCCCTGCTAAAACAGATGCCTCCCACCAGCTTTGATTGCAAGCTGATAATGGAAATGGGCCATTCAGATTTAACCCAGGAATCTTCAGCTGCTGGCCCTAAAGTATGCTTTTGTTCATTAAAATGGGGCAGATTACTGAATAGCTCAGATCTGAGCAGGAACATTTGGCTAAGAAATGAGTTAGCAAAGCAAAGTTTCAAAATTATCATAGTATGTGCATCTGTTAGACACACACTTAAAATGCAGGATGTGCTTGTAGGATCAGAAGGAAAAATTGTCTTGTTTATTCATCAACCACCTGTTGGTCTACACCCACAACTGATGTAGTCACAGGTGCTTTCTGACTGAATTCCCATTATGACAGAGGAGAAAATATTTACTTATTGGTTTCTAGCATTCATTAAGAGTGATATTTCTCCATGTTTTTCAATCCCTAAGCCTTCATAAAATCATAAAACAGCAGCAATAAAGTATCAAATAGTAGATCTCTAAAAACAATTCAGAGCCATTTTAAAAAGAATCCAACAGTTAAAATCAATTCAGAATCAGTCAAATGCATTACCAGAATAAATGTGCAAATAAAAAAGAGAAAGGTATCAAATGTCATGCCAAAATAATTTAAGATGGTGGGTGCCAGGCTTCACCATCCTAATTGCAAAGATCTGGAGAATTCAAAGACCTTAAATGACAAATGTAGTATGTGGCCAAATTCTTGCCAGAGAAATAAGATAACAATCAGGCCCTAAGCCATTTAACTGGAAGAAAAATAGCACTTTTATATGTGCTCTCAAGCGAACCAGCAGCCAATAAAGGAATTTTAAACAGTCAGGAGACATCAACAACTAAATTCTAAACCAATGGAAGCCTTGCCAATTCAGCCATATAGATTTGTTAATCTTTTATTTAATCCAATTTTATTCATTCTAAGCACTGTGTACAACTGATTCTTTAAAAAAAATATAGATATAGATAGCTATCAAGCACAAGTAAACTTTTTCTTTAAAAAAATACTGTGCAAACTATCCTCAAAACGATCTTACTGTGATGCCAGAAAGAAGGGCATGTTAGCACCTGTCCAATCTCTGAATCCAGGGGTCACCACAAAAAAGGCTCTGCCTCTTGCAAATGAGCCATGGTCCTTGGCTGAAAGGTTTTCAGAGCAAATGCTTGAATCAAGGATGGGAGATTAGAGAGGATTTAACAGAGCTTTTCTTTCTTAAAGGTTATGTTTAGTTGCTGCCAAAAGGATCAAGACAAATAAAAAGGAGCCTTAAATTTTCAGTGAAATCTGTGATGCACAACTGCAGAGAGCCGTCTGGTTTTAAAACGCAGGCCTGAAAAGGGGGAGGCTGGTTGAAGAAATTAGAAAGTGGTATTTCTCAGGGTTAAAACAGATTCATTATAGTCATGCTGGCCAAAAATCAGAAGATAACACCTTTTACCAATAAATTTATGAAAGAGCATGACTTTTGGGAAACATCACTCACTTCATCAGAGGCCTGGAATAGGATTTAAATTGGGATGGGAGGGTTAGAAGAAGACAAGGTAGTTTTATAAATGGAGAGTACACATGAGACAGGTTACTAATGCCTTATCAGTAAACAATTGTAATGTCTTAAGATCATTTTGTGGGATTTTATAAAGGCCCTTTGAGAGAGTAATCGGGGACACAGTGGTTCAGTGGTTAGGATACCGAGTCTTAGACTGTTAAAGATCTACAGCTTGCCAGTTCAAGACCCAAATGATGCAAGACGGAGTGAGCACCCTTGTCCCAGCTCCTGACAACCTAGCAGTTTGAAGGCATGTAAATGCAAGTAGATGAATAGGTACCATATTTAAGCATGCAGGAAGGTAATAGTGTTCCATGTTTCACCATATTCTTTGTGACACAGCCAGTCACATGATCATGGAAATATCTCTGGACAATGCTGGCTCTTGGCTTAAAAAACGGAAATCAGTACCTCTCCCCTTAGAGATCATGACTAGCAGGGTAAAACCCCCAGGGACACTTTTCCATTTCCCTTTTTCTGAGAGAGTCTAAAGTTCTGATATCAAACTTGTACCCATTAATTTTGTTCTGTAAAGATGAAGGAAAATTGCAAGAACAACTACAGATCACCTGACAATCATCATGCTTATTTTTATTTTATTTTATCTATTATTTAAATTTATATACTGTCCTTCTCCCGAAGGACTCAGGGCGGTGTACAGCCAAAAATAAAAACATAAAAATATAAAATTTAAAACAATTTAAAAGTATATTAAACAAATTTGGCCCATATTAATTTAAAAAAACCCTTTTTAAAAAACGAATTAAAAACAATTAAAAGAGCTACGCCAGCCTGGCTTGCTGGAATAGAAAAATTTTGAGGGCATGGCGGAAGGTGCATAGATCCGGGATCCTTCATATCTCTGGGGGCAGCTCGTTCCAAAGGGCAGGTGCCCCCACAGAGAAGGCTCTCCCCCTGGGGGCCACCAGTCAACATTGTTTGACCGACGGCACCCTGAGGAGCCCCTCTCTGTGGGAGCGTACTGGCCGGTGGGAGGCTACCGGTGGCAGAAGGCGGTCTCGTAGATACTCAGGTCCTAAGCCATGGAGCGACCACCGGGAGCCAGTGCAGCTCGCGCAGGAGAGGTGTTACATGGGAGCGCCACATCACTCCCACAATCACCCGCGTGGCTACATTCTGGATCAGTTGGAGCCTCCGGGTACTCTTCAAGGGGAACCCCATGTAGAGAGCATTACAGTAGTCCAGGCAGGAAGTGACAAGGGCATGAGTGACCGTGCTCAAGGGGTCCCGATCCAGAAAAGGATGCAACTGGTGAATCAGGCGGACCTGATAAAAAGCCCCCCTGGCCACAGCTGTCACATGTTCTTCTAAAGACAGCCGTGTATCCAGGAGGACGCCCAAGTTGTGAGCCCTCTCCAATGACTCGCCCCCGATAGTCAGTGACGGGGCCAACTGAGTATATCGGGATCCTGGGAGCCACAGCCACTCGGTCTTGGAGGGGTTGAGCTTGAGCCTATTTCTCCCCATCCAGATCCACATGGCCTCCAGGCACCGGGACATCACATCAAGGGCATCATTGGGGTGGTCCGGGGTGGAGATGTACAGCTGAGTATCATCAGCGTACTGATGGAACCTCACCCCGAAACCACGGATGATCTCACCCAGCAGCTTCTCATAAATGTTGAACAGAAGGGGCGAGAGGACCGACCCTTGTGGCACCCCCCACACAAGGCACCTCGAGGTCGACCTCTGCCCCCCTGCCAACACAAACTGTAACCGGTCAGAGAGAAAGGAGGAGAACCACTGCAACCACCCCTAACCCCTCCAACCGGCACAGCATGATACCATGGTCGATGGTATCAAAAGTCGCTGAGAGATCTAATAGGACCAGGACAGAGGAACAGCCCCTGTCCTGAGCCTTCCAGAGATCATCAGCTTCCATGCAGAACCATCAGCAAATCACAGGACTTCATTTGTTCTGACCCATTTGGCAGGAATGGTGAACTGCACTACCCATCCAGTGAAATCAATTAAAAAAATCAATAGAGCCAAGTCAATTCCAGGGAGGGAAGATCCCTATTAAAAGATAGATCACAAAAATAGAACAATGGAATATCACTAGTTGCCATTCAATACTATAGATCAAACTTCAACAGGTTATTCATAAGATACAAGGCATACTGAACAATAATATCACAGTCACACATTTCAAGATATTGAGTGGTAGACACCTAATTGCATGTAGACAACCATCAACCTAAAGCAGAGAGAGATGAAGTTCAATAACATATTGAGGACCAAATGTCCGCTTTATGGAAAATCTTATAGTTAGTATTCATAATGCTCTGTACTAAGAATAGCAAATTCACTATCACAACTTCTATAAATTTTCATGGACTAGTACCCAATAGCAAGAAAAAATATTTAGAAACTCCAGGCAAGCTGAGCAGGTAGAATGATCAGTGGGACCAAATGGCTAGGGCATGCAATGGTCTATTTAATTCAATTTTAAATGTATGGAAAAGAAACACAAGGATTCCCCACAACGGCAGATAGTCATCGAGAGAAGAAGTAGGGATGACATGTAGCGGTCTTCCAATATTTAAGGAGATGTCACAGAGAAGAGGTGGGTCAACCTATTCTCCAAAGCTCCTGAGGGCATGACAAGAAGTAAGGAATGCAAACTTACCAAGGAGAGATCCAGCCTAGAACTACGGAGAAATTTCCTAACAAGAACAATTAAGGCTTGCATTTAGAAGCTGTGGGTGTTCCTTCATTGGAGGTTTTTAAGAAGAGATTGGACAGCCATTTGTCCAGAATGGCAGAGGGTCTCCTGCCTAAGCAAGGGGCTGGACTAGGAAGCTTCCAAGGTCTTTTCCAACTCTGTTATTCTATATTCTTTAAAAAAAAAGTGAGATTTTTCACTCAGTTGAAGTCTTGTTTATGATTCCCTGTCATATTTTTGTGGGCAATTATTGATGTAACGGTAGAGTTTCTTTTTTTTTTTCCTGGAAGTGTTGTGGATTCCCCTCACTCATCCTGAATATATATATCATTGCCAGTTAATTACCAATTAAAAGCATCCATGAGAACATAAGTTATATGTGCATTACCCAAAAAATGGCAGAGCTTTTTTTTAAAAAAAGTATTTTTTTTTATTTTTAAGACAAACATTTAATACATTATTCATTTTTTCCAAGTGACATTTCGGTGTTATCTCCAAAAACTTCTTCTCTTCTTTTATCTCTTCTATCTTCGTTCTCATCAAGTCCATTACGAAAATTTTCCACTAATATAATATTCTAGTTACAACATTTTTTTTTCAATCTCTTTTCAATCTTATTTATATCTCTTTTCTAACCAATAGTAAAATTGATTCTATATCTTAAAATATTCTAAGTCTTCTCTTTCTTTTATCATCATAGTGAATCTGTTCATTTCTGCACAATCTAAATTTTTTAAAATTACTTCTCCCTCCAATGGTATATTTTCTGCTTTCCAATTTTGTGCATAAACAATTCTTGCCACTGTTATTACATGTCTAATCAAATATATATTGTCTTTACTAATTTTCTCTGGTAAGATACCCAATAGGAATAGCTCTGGTTTTAAATCCATACATTGGCGTATCATTTCCTCCAACCATAACTTAATTTTATTCCAATAGTTCTTTGCTTCAGGACATGTCCACCACATGTGGTAATATGTAACTGGTGACATTTTCAACATTTAGCTGATTTATCTTTAAACATTTTTGCCAGTTTCTCAGCTTTTTTTAATAGACTAATTTCTATGGAAGGCAACACAGAAATCTTCATTATCTTTACAATCTTCTCCTCTTGTGCAATGCATGTCTGCAGAGTATGAAGTGTTGTAGCAAGTAATAAAATGAGGACCCAGATTTTGGGGGCAATATGCTGACTCTATAAACCGCTTAGAAAGGGCTGTAAAGCACTGTGAAGAGGTATATAAGTCTAAGTGCTTTTGCTTTTGCTATTAATCAACAAGAATGGGGCACAGGTAGAAAAACAGATGTCTATCCTTGACACACAATAGGGAATACAACCTCTTTTCCTAGTAAGGGGAAAAAAAACCCAACTTGTTATCTACATAGCAACATCATCAGATGATCTTGACCCTAAATTGTCTTGACTCATCCTTTTAAAACAGTCTTTAGTTGCTTATCTTTGTATGCCTGTCAGAATACATTCTGTAGATTAATAGGAAAGCATTATTGTGTGATAATGTCCATAAATGTTCCACCCAATTTTATCTGAATGTAGAAATACTTGAAATCTTTGTATTCAGTATATGCTCTCAACATTGATTATTTCTACTCTTATTCTTTGCCAGAGTAAGCAGACATTTTCCCCCCATTCTCTAACTTCACGATATGCCTCTGGTCTTTCTCCAGATTCAAGCTCGCAAAAGGTTGTTAATTATTTGTAACCTTGCCATTCAAATGATGGGCTTTGTTCATTAGCAAAGCTGAGCTACTGCAATATCAGGAAGAAGGAAGGGACTTTTCTTTTAGTTGAGCAACTGGCTTGGGGTCATTGGGGAAAATAACAAAAACTGAAACAGATATTCTAAACAGAGACATTTATGGGATGAATAAAGATGTTAGGAAAATCCTTTACAAAGGAAGATAAAAATGCAGATTTTGCTTTGGCATGTAATAGTAATACATTATTTTTCAGTTAGATTTGATGGTAACTCTCTGCTTTTTTCTTATACTATGTAAGTTATTCAATCTGTTTAATTGACTATTCCTATTTTTATGCATAGTTGGAATATATAATTTGGCAAATGAAGTCTGCAACAACATGTAGTTTTAGATTATTAGTGGACAACTATCTTCTGAAAACAATTCTCCTCCTCCTCCTCCCCAGCAGAAAGTTGATAGAAGTTGATTATTGTTTTAAAGAAAAACAGTACAGATTTAACCCCTTTATTTATTTATTTTCTTAAACACACACACACAGAGACACACCATGTCATCAAAAATGGATAAATTTGCTGCTGAATTCCAGGGAGTAAACTTGGTGGTGCAAAGCAAAAATGGAGATGAGAGGATGCATGTTGGCCATAAATAGCCCATCCAGGGGTGGGATTCTACTGGTTCAGACTGGTTCAGGCGAATTGGTAGCTCCAACGATCAGCTGGGAGCGAACCGGTTTGCTCCAATGATCAGGTGGACCTGCCCGCCTGCCCCTGTGCTTTACTGACCTATATCTTCTCATCTGATTCGCGTGGCAGAGTGGTTTGCCACGCCTCAGCTGTGTTACTCCCCAGCAATAATGCGGAAGGTAAGTTTTTGTAAAACTGTGTACGTGTGCACAGCTGTGCAAAGTGCACGATCACCGAACTGGTTGTTAAACCGGCAGGATCCCACCACTGAGCCCATCCTATTTAAATCTGCTAGTGATGTCAAGATGCTCCATTTGCTCTTTTACTCTTCTCATTTGATTTTAACTTTCCCCCCTGTAATAGTCAATCATTGTTCATAAGTCATACTTGGTCCTCAGAACATTGTTGTGGGAACTTCTCTTTCTTAGAATTTTCCTTCTAAAATAAATCCGTGTGTGTGTGTGTGTGTGTGTGTACATGTGTGTATGATACACACACACACACACACACATATACATTCATGCATATATACATACAAACACACAAATCCTTTTACAAACCCTAGAAAATTCTGAAGCTTTTGGATATTGCTCTGTGATAGATTATATTATTGTCACTTTAGCTATATAAGCAATGACACTCTTCTCTGAATCTAAAACTCGGGGAACTTTAAAAAGAAGGAATCGTTATCATTTTCAGCTCTGGAGATAAGAATGATGATTGAGGCAGCCAGAATTTTTAATGAAATTACAGAATACAGTACTCAAATGACATGAACAATCCTACAGTGATGGAATCAAATTAGGTGAAGAGTAGGCAGACGAATGAATGTGGAGTCAATATAATACTGACAGATTGTTTAAGAAATCATGGTGGTGACATTTTGTACTTGTGAAATGAATGACATACAGAGAGGGTGTTTAGTCTTTTATATCCTATTGAAAATAAACAAGATTGTTCTGGTTCTGTATATTTTTAATACATTCATTTGGCCCTTCTCAATATTCTATCCTTATGAGCACAGCTTTATGTTGGAGCTCATCTTGTAGCTTCTGGGTGGGCTTTGGGCACTTGGCTGACACAGGGATAGGAAATGCACAAACACACAGAGAGAAACTGAAATAGCCCTTTCCAGTTTTAGCTGAACAGCCCACACATAGCTAGATAGTGGCAGACAGGCCACAATCAAAAGATTGTAACAACAACAACAACAACATGGATAAAGGTGACACATGCAAATCTTTTACCTCTGTAAGTGGCAAACAAATCAAGAGGAAATTTGTGATTTAAATGTCAAGCATTTCTCTCTTTTTTAATGCAATGAAACTATAACGGATTAATAATTTATCTGCCTTCAATTGTTGCTGTTTCAACTGGAAAGGTTAAAGTATAAGAAGGTTGCTGCTATTTCATATATCCTCAGAGGATCTGAACCAAATTATTTGTAGAAATGGTAAATAACACCATAATTGTTGTCCTAGTCTGGTATCTATATATATAAAAGCAAAAAACACTCACGCACTAATCACGAAATCTCAAGAACCGTAAAACCTACAAACTTGAAATTTGCCACGTATGTTCCTCTTTGCTTCTAGGTGCTCACTAAGAAAGGAATTTTTTTTATTGAAAAAGTTTTTCAAATACAAATTTTTCCCCCCTTCCCCCCCGCTCCCTAACCCCCCCTTCCCCTCCCCTCCCCCCCATGGCTTCTCCAAAATAAAACCCAAATTAATAACAGATTATATAATACTTTACCATCCTTTTTACTCCACCCCCCATATGCTGACTTTTTTTTTCTAACAATATTATTATATCCCCCTTATACTATACATTTCTAAGCAACATTCAGCTGTAAAATTATATAACCAATCCTATTTTGACAATTTCAGCTCATAATCTATCCATTTCCTCCTCCCCCATACATATATCTCTTAATTCAAATCTTTTATATATATTAATATAGCATAACATCCCTTTTCCTAAACTAAACAATCAGTAAGCTAACCTATCTCCACCCTTCTAACAATATTATTATATCCCCCTTATACTATACATTTCAAAGCAACATTCAACTGTAAATTTATATGTAACATAATATCCCTTTACCTAAACTAAATAATCAGTAAGCTAACCTATCTCCACCCACTTTCCTACAGGTCTACCATACATAATATTTTCGATATCTTTGTTCTTCTGCCCACACCACTAAAAATATTTCCATATATAAATAAAATTCTCAAATGACTTTAAGTTTATAATCCATATAATATCTTCTGTGATGTCTTTCAACTGGATTGTTAATTTCATCACCCATGTTAGGGTAACATCAATTCTAGTTCCAACAGTATGTTCAGTATCTTCAATTACCATCTGCCCCCATCAATAGTAAGTATTTTCGTATAACAAAAAACCACCTGAGTGACTTTATATTTGTATTCCATATAGTGTCTTTTGTAATGTCTTTCATCTAGATTATTCATTCCAACCGCCATGTTAGGGTAACAACCAGATCTTCTGCATGCCCCAATCCCGTAATTCTCTTGCCTTGTAGCTCAGCATAAACGTAATCCATTTGTCATATTCAAGAGGACAGATGAATGTTTATGGAGAGAGATTCTCAACCATCCAGCTCATGGTGGTCCCAAAGATGCTTTTTCCAAGAAACAAAGGTACTTCTCATCCAAGAACCTTCAAGAGTAACAACTGAAGAAGCTTCTTGGATGAAAGGTGAAACATTTTCAAAGAAAAAGCCCAAGAAAGTCCAGTTGCCTTTTGGAAAAAGCACCTTTGGAACAGGACAGATGAATTTCATTTTGGTTTTTCCTCCCACTATAGATCTAAATCAGTGGCGAGAGTTAGGTTTTTTCCCATTGACATTGATTTCATGTACTTATTGACAGATTTGAGAGAGATGGTCTTCTATTCCCCAGTCATCCCTGAGCCAGTGATTCAGGCTCAAAAATATTATAGGGGAAGAGATTTTCCTCAGCAAATGGAAAAAAAAAATCTAACATAGCAGTTATTGGCTTTTGCTTAACAATAATTTCTTAAATAAGCCACAAATAATTGGGTTCACATTCATAGTTAATTCACACCATAAATCAAACTGATTATGTAAAGGATTAGAGCAATACCTGCGGCCAGCAATGGCTCCCCATCGCCCTGTGCACTCACATAGAGAAGGCCTACTTGGGGTCCCGTCGGCCAAACAATGTCGGCTGATGGCCCCTAGGGAGCGAGCCTTCTCTGTGGGCGCACCTACCCTCTGGAATCAGCTCCCCTTGGAGCTCCGGGTAGCCCCGACCTTCACTCCTTCCTCCGTGACCTTAAAACATGGCTGTTTTGCCAAGCTGGCCTGGACTGAATGGGGTTTTAATGGGAATTTTAGTTTTTACTGTTGAATTTTAATTGGACTTGTTGTTTATTGCTGTGAGCCGCCCTGAGTCCTTGTGGAGAAAGGGCAGCATATAAATCCGATAATAAATAAATAAATAAATAAATAAATAAATAAATAAATAAATAAATAAATAAATTCAGCCAATATTTCCCCATCTCTCATTGCAATCTACCCATTATAAAGAAGGTTTGAATGTCAAATCACTTTTGTTCTCCTTTTTTTATCTTCTGCATACTTATATTGCATATTTCATTCAGAGAAGGCATGTTATATGTTGATGATTGTCACCTGATACCATAACCAGTTACAACAAAAAACAATAGAAAATGAGTTTGCATTTGTGTATGATTGCAATGAGGCAAGCCCCTTTCAGTTAAACTCTGGTTATAATAGACTTTATACCAAAGATATTTAATATTTGGTATTTCAGACTTTTTCTGACAAGATTTCTGTAACCCATGGAGATGATCCCAATCAAGTCTGTTGAATTTCTCCACCCTGAAAGAACAATTGACATGATGGCAATTACAGACAGGGAAAAAAAAAAAAAAAAACAGGTCCAGGAGATTGCAAATGAAAGGGGCATTGAAAAGGACTGTGAAGACAGATGCCTGGGGCTGAATAGGGAAACCTATAGATTAGTTAAATCCTAATTGCTATGCTCACATGGGGATGGGCTCTGGGAGGAAATCATATTTATCATATAGTTTTATTTTCTCATGAAAGAACTTAATGATGTAGCTGTGGATTGACTATAAATACTAGGTAATGGCCAGTGAAAGATGTTAGTTATTTTTTTTTTCTCCTGAGGCACAATGCAGAGACCAAAAAATTGTACCCTGCCTGAGTTAAATGAAAGAAGATTATAGATGTCAGTAAGTATAGAAAAAAAAAGTGGGGGGGGGGGAAACCTTCCCTGTTTCTCTCCAGGGAATATGCAATTTCAGCATGACATGTCAGAGACAGAGAAACCAAAGGAGCTGCCAGTGTCATTGTGTGAGTTGACTCAGGTCCATCAGCAATGTCAAGAATAACATTATGTGCATAGTCTTTATGTGCAGTTTCTTAGTTTTGTTGTCCTGCCACCTGCAACATCAATGAGAAATTTGTAGATGTTTTCAGAGAGTCAAGTTACAAATGATACAGTACAGTAACAGATTTTAATGAAAGTTCCAAGCCGGGTCATGATGATATGGGAAGAGATATGGATTTGTGCCAAAGGAAACAAGTATGCTTGCATCATCAGAGAATGTAAGGCAAAAGCCAAGGTGGCTGGCCTTAGAAATTCCACAAGACCATCAAATGAACTGATGGCTTCATGTAAGAAACTGGACAAGGCTCTATCCTCTTGCTTCTTCTCCCTTCCCCTCGTAAATAAAAGTTGTAGAGACATTTCTTTTAAAAAAAAGCTAGTTTTTTTTTAAATTCTAGTTTTGAAAATAATATTCCCAGTTATTTGTAAATTGTTAATACATTTCTAGTGCTTCAATCAACAAAACCCTTAAGTCAACAATAAATTTAACAATATTGAAGTTCAGGACTGAGTTATGAGTGGTTAGAGTGCAGTACTGCAGGCTGCTTCTGCTGCCTGCAATTTGGCAGTTCAAATCTCACCAGACTCAAGGTCGATTCAGCCTTCCATCCTTCCGAGGTGGGTAAAATGAGGACCCAGATTGTTGGGGGCAATATGCTGACTGTAAGTTGCTTAGAGAGGGCTGTAAGGCGGTACATAAGTCTAAGTACTACTGCTATTTGTATGCAAGAAAAATAAATTTGTCTATTTCTACAACTTGTTAAACTCTCATTTTCCTTAAATGTGCAGTATGTTTAGAGAGAGAATAATAATAAAGTAGTTTATGTCTGTGCTGTGTATCCTCACGCTTATTTCATGCCTATGTACAACCTTTTAAACTGGGCAAAAGATGGAATAAAAATCAATGGCGCCTATTTGAATCGCTTAAGATTTGCAGATGATGTTCTCTTCCCACAAGACCCAGAAGATCTACAAAGACAAGAGATGAAGAAAGCAGGAGAACCACTTCACTTAAAAATAAACCTGAAAAAGAGCCAGGTTATGTTTCATAAATTCACCAAAGGAAAAAAAATGTTTATATTCACCACAGGAAAAAAAAAAAGTTTATATCTGGAGAAAAACCAGATGTAGTAGACCACTACATATGTCTTGGCCAACGGATCTCAATGGTATGTGATACAATAAAGGAAATTGAATGGCGTGTTAAATGTTATTGGCAGGCATTAGATAAGCTAAGCATAATTTTCAAGACTCCCTAGTGGTGAAATTAAAAAATTTCCCCTACTGGTTCTGTAGGTGTGGTTTGTTGGGGGGGAGGTCATGTGACTGGGTGGGCATGGCCAACTTGACATCACTCACATCAAGGGGCTCCTCACCGGTCCCTCCCCTCCCAGCGACTCCTTGTTGTGAATGGCAGGAAAATGGGGAGGGGAATATTCCTGCCTACCATCCTTACCTCAGTGTGCTGAGACTGAGGAATGGATGACAGGCAGGAAAATCCCCTTCTCCATTTTCCTGCCTTTCATGAAAACGGTTCCATTCCAGCTGCTTCCCTTCCCTCATGGGGACTACCTTAAAAGGGACAGGCTGCAGCAGCTCCGTTCTGAATGGAGGGAGAAAAATTAGCATTCTCTCTGCTGCATTTAACATTGAATTCTGTGGCAGAAAGAATGCTAACTTTTCTCCCTCCATTCAGAATGGAACTGCTGCTCCCTTTATGGTTCCCTCCTGGGCCCCTCCCTCCTGGGGACTACCTTAAAGGAACAGGCTGCAGCAGCTCCGTTCTGAATGGAGGGAGAAAAGTTAGCATTCTCTCTGCTGCATTTAACATTGAATTTTGTGGAATATTGAGCAGCCGGAAGAGGTGAGCGGCGACGGCCGGACGTGGGTGGGGCCAAGGAGGGGTAATTACTACCGATTCGGTGAACTGATGCCCATAATCCCTAGCGGTTCAGCCGAATTGGTTCAAACCGGTAGGATTTCACCCCTGAACCTCCCCCTATGCCTGAAGAGAAAAGTTTTTGATCAGTGTATGCTACCTGCTCTAACATATGCTGGTGAAACAAGGACACTAACCTCACAATTGATACAAAAGCTAAGAGTGGCGCAAAGAGCCATGGAAAGATACATGCTTGGAAATACAAGACACGATAGAAAACCTGCACATGGATTAGAGAACAAATGAAAATATATGATATCATCAAGAGAGTAAAATAACTGAAATGGAAATGGGCTGGTTACATAGCAAGAAGAACTGATGGTAGGTGGACCAAGGCAGTCATAGAATGGATCTCAGTTGATAAAAAACATCCACAAAAGAGACCTAAAACAAGATGGATCGATGACATCAGCAAGTATTGTGGGCCCAATTGGCAAAAGAAAGCTCAGGACTACATTGGTTGGAAACATACCTTCATTCTACAGTGGACAGACAATGGCTAAAATGATGATGATGATAATGAAACTGACTGTAGTAACAGATGCAATCCTCATGTTGATTGATTTATTATGCGCTATCAAATCATTTCCAACTCTTACTGATCACATAGGCATGTGATCAGTCAATGACAATCTCTCCTTAATCTGATCTTTCATATCTTTCAATGGTACACCCATCACCAGTATAATTGAGCGCATCCACTTTGCTGCTGGTTGCCTTATTTTTATTTTTCCTTCTACTTTTCCCAGTATTAGAACCTTCTCCAAAGAGCTAAGTCTTTCCATAATGTGTCCAAAGTATCATTAATTAATTAATTAATTAATTAATATAGCTATCCATCTCATATATATGATTCTGTGGGGCTAACAGTTAAAAACAGTATAAAGCAGTCAAAATTTAAGGAACAAATAGCGGTCAAGAACAAGATAAGATAAGAGATACTGTAAGATAACCTTTATTGTCATTTTTTACTGTGAGCACATTGGCCCACATTAAAAACGAAATTCTGTTGCTTGCTCTCAAAAGAAAGTGTCCATACACATACATAACACACATGTACATATATATATTCAAACTGGACAGTGATGAATATTTGTGTGTGTGTGTATTTGTGTGTATCTCTGTGTGTGTGTCTCTCTCTCTCTCTCTGTGTATGTATGTATGTATGTATGTGTATATATATATACATACATACATATTTGTTTTCGTAGATTTTCACGGGTAGAGGTATGCAAGTTTTGGTGTATTCAGGTCTTTTCCCGTGTAAGATTGATAGTATCTTGGCGACTTTTCGACGAGATCCCACTCGTCATCTTCAGGCTGGTATCCTCGGCTCCGTGCTTGTGCGAGGAAAGCGTGATCGGAGCTGCCGTCTCTCTATAAATACTGGTGGGGAGGTGTGGGGTGCTGGCTTTGTTGCTGTGAGCGGGTTGATCGCCTGTGTTGTTACATCTTGATTGGTTGATGGAGTTGATGTTTGCAGATTAGTCAGCTGTTTCGCAACATCCTGTGTGGGTGAGGTTCTTGATGTGCGCCCATTGGTCCCCTATGTTTCAATGACCTGGGTAATGGGCTGTGTGTCAACATCCTGAGTTCTAGTGGTGTGACATCCTGAGTTATTTGATGCAATGTCCTGAGCAGATGGCTGTGATGCCACATCCCAGGCTTTGGTTTGGCTACGAGTTTGAGGTCTTGCCATGTGTTCGTGGCGTGTGTCAGTTTGCTTTGTGTGGGGATCGGAGGGGGGTGCAGCAGCTGGTGATGCTGCCATGGTCTGGCTTCTGGATGGTGGTTGTATTTTGTCTATGGGATGGGCTTGGGTTTGAATCTGGTGAGGATGATTGGTGGTGGTGTCATGTGTTATCTTTACACTGGACTCAACACAGACCAAACACTTTGTAGCTCTTTTGAAACTCTAGAAACACAAAAGACTAATGGGCACACATCAAGGACCTCACCCACACAGGATGTTACGAAACAGCCGACTCATCTGCAAACATCAACTCCATCAACCAATCAAGATGTAACAACACAGGCAACCAACCTGCTCACAGCAACAAAGCCAGCACCCCACACCTCCCCACCAGTATTTATAGAGGGACGGCAGCTCTGATCACGCTTTGCTCACACAGGCACGAAGCCGAAGGCACCAGCCTGAAGATGACAACAGCAATCAGAGTATATAAAATTATTTTATTTACTTACCATTTCTTTGAGACAACCTGATTGTATGAACAGTCTGGCACATGCCATCAAGCTCATGTACAGGATGCAGGAAGCAATCAGCAACCTCTGGGAGAGCGGGTGCTAACTCGGAAAGGGCAAAACAGTTTTGCAAACTCCAAAAGAAGATTAAAATACAGTTCCAGGTGCCAGACGTGGGAGAAAGCTCTACCTGTTTGTATCTCCATGTGGTATGCAAACAATTCATACAGTTTTACAACATTCCTCTTGAGTCTGCCTGTTTACTCTGTGAGTAACTAAGTATGGTAGGATGACAGGTATTAGCAAATCATTAGTCTTTATTGCAGGCATTTGCTTTATTTAATTATATATGAAGGTTCCATAAATATCATATGCCTGGTTCCTACCTGAGTAGATTTTTTTCAAGATAGCTTCCTGATAAGTTGGTGAAAGTTAGTTAATATTCCATTAATAAGACTTAAGCCACTGATTGAGCTGAACTAAGTTGAACAAGAATATGTCGAGACTTCATAAAAAGAATCATAGTTGTAATTATCTGATACTAGAATTTCCAGAGGAATTCCAAATTGGCCACAACTGTCAGAGATAATGGAGGCGAAGTCCAGCACAGCCTGAAGGCACTGTTGAAAGACTGCAAATACGTTACAGAAGGAAAGAAAATTGTAAACAATGAAATCTGTATCAATTCATTTAAGTGACTAGTCATGATATCAGTTCCTTAATTAAGTTTTCTCTTCGGAACTTCACAATCTGGCAAGCAAGAACGTACATTCCGATTCTGATCAGGGAGAAGGTGCATTTGGAATGAAGGGATAAGGCGGGAACATTTGTAATTTGGGTTTTGATCTTGCTGGTTTTGCATGCATTGCATGTTTTGTTGCTCTTATTGGGGGGGGGCGCAATTTGGAGAAGGCAGGCTCAGAATCCCTGAGGCTTTCAAGAAACCTGTTTTGGCTCAGCAGGAACTTCAGCTGCACACAGCACATCCACAGCAGTGGTGGGTTTCAAATTTTTTTACTACTGGTTCTGTGGATGTGGCTTGGTGGGCATGGCATGGGTTGGTGGGTGTGGGTTCATGGTGTGACAGGGCAAGGATACTGTAAAATCTCCATTCCCACCCCACTCCAGGGGAAGGTTACTGCAAAATCCCCATTTCCTTCTGATCAGCTGGGACTTGGGAGGCAGAGAAGAGATGGGGGTGGGGCCAGTCAGAATTTTTACTACCGGTTCTCCGAACTACTCAAAATTTCTGCTACCGGTTCTCCAGAACTGGTCAGAACCTGCTGAAACTCACCTCTGATCCACAGGATGGAATCCTTTCATCCAGTGCTGCCATGAAGCTCTGGAGAATTCTAGATTGCCATTGTAAATGCTGAAAAAAGAGAATATACTTGATAGGGCAAAGGGGTTTTCCAGTAGTAACTAAACACATACTAGGGAGATAATTAGGGTCTAAGAAAAGCGTAATTCAAGGGCTCTGGGTAATTATCTGTCCCTGATGTATGCAACATATCTTGCATGAGACAATTCTCTATTAGAGTATTTCATCATGCATATGGTATTTGCATTATGGAGGAAACAAACGTATGATAGGTTAACAAAAATTATGGTGCTCAACAAGAATGGTTGTTTGAATAAAATATAACTCTATGTAATTGAAAACTTGGGGTGTGAAAGGTTATGATTTCACATTTGCTTGTCTTTTAAAATGCAACCAGACTTGTTTTGTTATTTGCTTAGGAAAGATGAAACTTTCGTAATTTGGCCACACGGAAAAGAAAAACTGGACAACTTCCTCACACATCTCAACAGCCTACACCCCAAAATACAATTTACTATGGAAATAGAAGCTAACAACCAACCCCCCTTTCTGGACATCCTAATCTACAAAAAACCCAATGGCTCCCTAGGACACACCATCTACCGGAAAAAAACACACACCAATCGCTACTTAAACGCACAATCACATAACCACCCTGCACAGATCAACTCCGTAGCCAAGACTCTCATCTCCAGAACCAAAGCCTAGTCGACAAAGACCACCTGAAAACTGAATTCCACACTCTCACAAATGTATTAATCTCTAACGGATTCCAAAGAAATACAATTACCAACATAATCCAAAGGGAGACACCCCCCAAGAACCGAGACGCAGAACAGGACAACGGCATCACCCTCCTCCCTTACATCAAAGGCACCACAGATAAAATCAGCAAAATTCTCCACAAACACAATATCAAGACAGCCTTCTGCACTGACCAAAAAATAGCCAACATCTTAAGAAACCCCAAAGACAAGATCCAGCTAGAAAACCAAGGAGTCTCTGAAATACCATGCAAAATCTGCCCAGCCACATACATTGGACAAACTAATAGGAGAATAAATGCACACATTGCAGAACACAAGAACACAATCAGAAAAGAAGAAAAAACTTCCTCCCTTTTCCAGCACCTTAAAACAACAGGACACGAAATTGACTTTGAAGGAACCAAATTAGTGTTCCAAAACTGAACACTTCAACAAGAGAATAATCATGGAAGCCATCGAAATAGAGAAACACCCCCATAACATGAATAAACGCGATGATACCTCCCACCTACCGGACATCTGGAAACTAGCCCTAGTCAACAGAAGAGTCCCAGCCACGGACCCAAGATAACACATGACAACCACCACCAATCATCCTCACCAGATTCAAACCCAAACCCATCCCATAGATGAAATACAACCACCATCCAGAAGCCAGACCACGGCAGCATCACCAGCTGCTGCACCCCCCTCCGATCCCCACACAAAGCAAAGTGACACATGCCATGAACACATGGCAAGACCTCAAACTCGGAGCCAAACCAAAGCCCGGGATGTGGCATCACAGCCATCTGCTCAGCACATTACATCAAAAAACTCAGGATATCACAATACTAGAACTCAGGATGTTAACACACAGCCCATTACCCAGGTCGTTATAACACAAAAGACTAATGGGCACACATCAAGGACCTCACCCACACAGGATATTACGAAACAGCTGACTAATCTGCAAACACCAACTCCATCAACTAATCAAGATGTAACAACATAGGCAACCAACCCGCTCACAGCAACAAAACCAGCACCCCACACCTCCCCACCAGTATTTATAGAGAGAGACAGCAGCTCCGGTCCCACCTTAGACATGAAAGCCAATTGGGACCTTGAGCCTTTCTCAGCCCAACCCACTTCACAGGGTTGTTACTGTTGTGGGGAAAATAAGAGGAAGAAGGATTACTTATGTATGTTCATCGCCATATGCTATTTATAAAAATAATAAATAATAAATGAAATAAATAAATAAATGGAGGGAATGTGCAGCTCATACTATCACTTTTATTTCCCCACCTTAAATTGGAAAGGTGTCCAGCCTTCTGGCTTCCCTTTACCTCTCTTACGGCACGTATAGACACTGCTACAGCTGTAGGGGAAGTGATACGGAAAGTAGAATAGTTATGGACATAACTAACTTTCCTGTGTACTAACCACAACTGCAAACTATATGCTCTCACTACTGAAGAAAAGAAAAATTGACCCAAGCCAGCTTGTTGCCACAGTGGAACAATCAGTACTGAAAAATGAGAGTAAGAGAAACACACTATAGAAAACAATCAGATTGTATCTGTGCTTTGAACCCAATCCTCTCCTCTCCACCCAACTCAGATACCTTTACTTATTTTCCAAAAGAAAAAACTGCACCCTCAAGGCCAAGAGCTTTATATAGCTTGCTCTTGGGGAAAGTTTAATCAGCTGCGGCTTTGCAGAGCACGGGTTGTGGTTTCTCTCTTCCCCTCGGCAAATGCACTGAAAACTGTGAATGTGGTTGGGACATGAGATCCTGTTCCTGAGGCTGAAAAGAGGCCATCTTGAGGTTAGGGTGACCAGGGATGACACCATTTCCCTGCTTTGCCCTAGAGAGACATTGCCTGAATCCCATTAGGAGGAGGAAGCCATGCCAGTTAACTCCACTCATCTAAAAATTTCCGAGCTCTCCCTCAGGAAAAGCAGATTAGCCTATTATCTGATTGCTCTTGTTGCCAATGTGAAGAGTGCAGAGGCTCTGAATGTAGGAATAGGGGGCTGGAGGTGGGGTAGATTATCTGAGGAGGAGGAACAAGCATCGGCCTGGGTGCAGTCAGAAAGCCCTATTTAGTTTGAAAGCATAGATGGGAGATGAAGAAGTAGATGTTGGCGAAATCAAGTGGGAAAGTGGAAGAGTTTAGTTTCACAGTGTTTAATCCTTGTCGCAATGAAAGGAGCAAATCCTTTTATCGCCGCTGTGATTGTGAATGGCCACAGAAAGACTGCAGCAGCCTGGCGCCTTTACTCCAACTTGCCATCCTTCACCCAACACAGGGATGACCTCAAAGGTTGCCTCCATTCATTTGTTACTGCCTGGAGAGAGGGTTGGGGGGGGGGGGGAATAACTCTTTTCCATTTTGCTAAGATTCTCCTTTTCCCAGTCAGTTTATTGAATCTCACTTTTATCTGGGTTTTCTTTTAAAGAAAACTTGGTATGAAACTTCTTACTGTATTAATTTCGCTAGGCTCTTCGTCAAATAGATGCATTTTGTACTCACCTTCTCCTAATACACTTATTTTGCAGGCACCTTTCTCGGTATTTTAATAATCATTCTTACAGCCACGAAAACATAATTTTGCATGGATTTTTAAACTGTAAAACTGTATTGTGAATTTAGGAATGCTGCATATTTTGGAGAGCACCTAGTTTTGATCTGTGCATTGTTTAGAACTGCTTTGAGAAGTTTGCATTAAATTGTAATTAAATTTGCTTCCTTCCCCCACTGCCTGAATGTATGTCCTTGTTGACTAATGGACCATGATGTATCTCTTTAATCCAGCAATTGTATTTATTCAGTGTCCTGGCCTACAGTCAATGGAAATATGTCTTCTTACCCCAGCTGGTGCATCTCAGATATTTTAGGGCTACAGATTCCAGAAGTGCTAGATAGCATGGCCATGGCCAACAAAATAACTCTTATTGTCTCTGACTACCAGATTTGACAGACTTAAAGTTTGTGTGTGTGTGTGTGTATTCACATGCGAGTCAAATCAAAAATGTAATATTTACAAGCGCAGAACTTTTTGTTTTGAGGTATGCTACACGGTGCTTTTTTTTTCTCGAAAGAAGTTTGAAACCACCATGTATGTTATAATAAACCAATGAAGTCATTATTAATTTAATTTCTTCTTGGAGCAACATACAGATGCCTCCTTTGGCCTTTTTAGCCAAAGAAATGCTCTTTCTAAAGCACAGCAAGAATATTAGCTGCAATAAATCTTTGAGGAACTTCTGGGCTGGGCGCAAACAATTCTTAAGTGATGTTCCTTGGAAGGGAGCCAAGATGAAAATGAATTGTTATATTTCTGGAGAGTAGGTCCACGAGGTTCTCAAATTTTGCTGTACTGAGATCTAATAAAACAATTAATGGATATGAATATTTCTTCATTGACTTTTTTCTTTGAGAAACCATCCTATGCTTTCCTCTGAGGCAAGATTATTTAACAATAATACATCCCAGAGTTCCTTACTCATATAGGCATTTTCTGCAAACCTGCAACAATCTTGAGGGGACAGCCAATTCCTACTTAGCAGGGGATGTGGTTAGTGCCTGGAGTGACTTTAGGTATAGAGCAAAGGCCAAATGTTCCATCACGCCATTGGCAAGATTGTGTTCTGAAAGACACAATGGTCCTGCAAGGAAAATTGGGCAGATTCTTCTCCTCTACGAGAGTTGACCCATTTAGCAGAATCCAAAGAATGCCTGCCTGATCTTGCTAATTCAGTCTTTTATTATAATTATGATGGTGATGATGATGATGCTACTTTCTGTTTTCATCTGTTTTCATCATTAACAGCTGTGGTGGCTCAGTGGTTAGAATGCAGTATTGCAGGCTAATTCTGCCACGTGTCAGCAGTTCGATCCTCACTTGACTCAGGTTGGTCAAGTAAGTCAACCTCTCAGCAGGTTGGAAGTTTGACTCAGCCTTCCATTCCTCTGAGGTCGGTAAAATGAGAACCTAGATTGTTGGGGGAAAATATGCTGACTCTGTAAACCACTTGGAGAGAGCTGCAAAGCAATGTGAAGCGGTCTATAAGTCTAAGTGCTATTGCTATTGCAATCTATGCCTCTTTCATGCCACTGGCTGAAGCAGTTTGCAGGGACATCATCAGTGGTGAAATGCAGCCAGTTCTATCTGGCTCTGGCGAACTGGTAGTGCCAGTGGCGGGAGACTCCGCCCACCTGCTCGGACATAATCACGACCCATTTTTGACCCTCTGCACATGCGCAGAAAGCTCTGCACATGCACAGAGGAGGCGTGCACACTCACATTTGCAAACTGGTGGCAAAGGTAAGTGGATTTCACCCCTGGGCATCATGTTCTGACACCTTATATATGATCAAATCCCTTGATTGTTTCTGCTGCAGTGACCCAGCCCAGCTCACCCTCTGAAATTTGCTTTTCTCTGTATCACAAGAGTTTCTCTTGTAGCCTCCCTTTCAACTCTTATTTGGGTGGGAGCCATAATGTTACCAACTTCCAAGTATTAAAAATAACTCTCCCACGACTGTCCCACCCTGCCATTGGGGTGCTATTTTTAAGCTGGGTGTGTCCTAATGAAAACCTTTGAGGTACTTTTATCTGGTCTCACATGTTGAGATTCCCTAAAACCAAGCCTGTAACCCAGGGACAATAAAAGGACCTTTTGCAGAAGTCAGCCTATTATGTCTAAAAACCCTTCATTACATAGTATAGAGTGGCTTTGGCTCTCCTCTTTCTGCTTGAGTGAGGATGCTCAACCTTGATAGAGCCTTTCATTCAGGTTTATACAATGCCAATAAAACATAGATTTGGGGGGTGGGGGAATGAACAAATAAGGCAGAGATGGGTAATGGAAAAATCTTGCAGCAAAATATTGGAAAATGTTGTAACTAAACTGCATATATTTTCATGATCTCAAGATTATCTTTCCAGGCCTTCCCTGTTTTGTCTTTTCCAGTTGTCAGTCTACAATTGGTGGTTACTAAGCTTATTTAGTCCTTCTTGAAGTATTGTACCTTTCAGTCTTTTAAAAGTATATTTTTCCGTGTGTGTGTGTGTGAGAGAGAGAGAGAGAGAGAGAGAGAGAGAGAGGGGGGGTGGGGAATATCTAACTTTGGCTCTGTGAATGGGTGAAAAGAATTTACTCCTTTCCCCTTCAGTTTCCTAAATAAAAAACATCTATTTACAGCTGCTACACACATTTGCAGTTGGGTGAGGTTGGATGATTTACACTGGAAATGTGTCATGAGAAAAACAAATAATCTTTCTCTGTTATTACATTTCTAGAGAGTCTAAAGAAAAAGAGCAAGAAATCTGATCAGGGATCTCTCAATGTCACCTCGGTTGCGCCCTCATCATATTAGCCTAGCACATTTGACTCCAGCCAATGACCCACATCCTTGTTTGGAAGTGCCCTAATTCTCCAAGCCAGTTTTCCTCAACCAGCTTTAAGATGGGTGGACTTCAGCTCCCAGAATTCCTCAGCCTACTCAAGCTGTTCTGTTTCACAGATCAAAATAAGAGGCCTCCTCAACCTTTGCCCTCCCCTTCTCCTAAGATTTGTTCTGTCTCCCTTCTGCTTTGCAACTGGGTGCTTCAGAAAAGAAAGCATGGTGCTTTGAGCAGAGAAAGGAAGGCTTTCCAGAAAGTGTTGTTGAGAACTCCTTGTTTAGCAATGCTGTTGGGAAAAAAGATTCCAGCTAAAGCAGCCAGTACGCCTTGCATTGCAAAACACAAACAATTAAAGCCAAATGAAAAATACACTGTCGTGATGTGAACTAAACATCCAGTAATTCAAGCAAACTAAAAAAAAAAATGGAATTGCTGGATCATGATCAAGGACACGTATGACTGCCAAGAGTAAATGAGCAGAGATTCTTGCTTATAGTTACTACACCCTAGTTCACTAGTAGTGAAAATGTATGAGCAAAAAACATAGTCAATAGTATTAGCTAGGAGAGGAATTGTGTTTTACTCTTCTGTCGCTAACACTGATTTAAGTATAAAATATAGATTCTCCCCATCCCCGCTTAATAGGCAAATGTATAATAATGAGTTTAGTAAATATGAACAAGCCTAGTTGGCTCTCACACACCATCAAGTGCAGAATAAATGAAAAATGATCACATTAGATTAGCTCGTAATGGGAGCAGGACAGCTGTGTGGCCCACTTGTAAAAGAGTCTAAAAACAACAGCCCAGAAACCTTTCCAGATCAAAATCCTTTTGAGGGGTATTAAGCATCTCATCAAAACAGAGGCTGTTATTATGGGAAAAGACAAAAGTGCATTCAATGACACGAAATATTCATTTTTTCGGTAAGTTTGTAAAAAGAAGTGAAGAGATGCAATTGTCCTATCCAGATCAGATAGGACAATTTGCTCCTAGTTCCTTCCTTCCTTCAACTGTTGTCATTTCATGGGACCTAGGAAGCGGGTCCTTTTTGTGGCAGCTCACAAAAAAACCCCTTCCCCTTGAAGTTTGGCTGCCCCCCACCCCTTTTGTAACCTTCTGAAAAGCACTGAAGACTTGGCTTTTCCCCAGATTGATGAGATCATCTTATTATGGGCTGCATGTGAAAGTTTAACTATGCTCTCAGGTTTGTTAGGTTTTGGTTTTAATACTTGTAGCAGTAATATTTTTATTGTAAATGTTATTTCCTCTTTTGGTTGTGAGCCAGGTAGAGTTTGGTACGTGTATGTGTTTGTGTGTATAAAATAATGTTATATAAATAATGTTATCTTCTTCTGACCAGAAGGTGGCAGCTCTTTTTGTGTGTGTTCTTTGTAACATTTGATGCACTTTTTGAAAACCCTTTTGTCCTGTTGGTAAAAGTTCACAAAAGTTCACGAATTTGGGTACCATGTCCAGTGGTGGGATTCAGCCAGTTTGCATCACTTTGGGAGAACCGGTTGTTAACTTTCTGAGCAGTTTGGCAAACTGGTTGTTGGAAGAAACCATTAGTGCAGAGAACCAGTTGTTAAATTACTTGAATCCCACCACTGACCAAGTCTAATAAGTTCCCAGCTTCAATTTCTAGCCTGGCACTTTAGAATTGATAACCTGGCTGAAGCTCATAAGAAAATAGAAAAGAAGTTTGATTTCTGGTAAGCCTTATAATTGGAGCTCTGATACCTTTCCTGCTTATGCTTTGTGAGTATTTGCCACATCGCCTTAGCCTGACAATGAGAGTCCACTTCTATGCATACAAGTGCTTGCAATCATTAAGCCTTCATATATAGGCATGGATGAGGAGAATCATCTGTGAAGCATTTCTCCTTAATTTTTAATCTTAGTTGAGGGAGAAGGAGAGATTTTCCATGGCTTTCAGAGCTTTGCAGGAGACATTCCATGCTAGAGTTTCTTCCATCCATTTTTCTTCCATGTTCACTTCCTTCTTGACATCTTGGGAAGGAAACCTACCAAAAATCTTGGAAGTTTAGGACTGAGAAAATGAGGCTTTCAATCGAGATGATTTAAAGCTCCTTCCAACCCTGGAATTGCCTTTTTGGGGCTCACTGCTGCCTACCCATCTTTAGAATTAATGCCTGAACAGAAGATTTCCATGGAGTATAGCTCCACCAGCAAAGCTTCCTGCTCCATTCTGGGTGCAATTTAGAGGATCTTCCAGAATAACCCAGGTATTGTGCCAGCCTCACTGTAAGGAGAAAACTTTGTACTGCTTCAATTATGGCTGGATGCAAAAGTGACTACAGTAATGATCGGGGGTTTCAAAATGATGGGCATGACTGGGTAATTCAAATGCTCCCTTTTTAAGATGCATCACATGCACTCTGTATTCAGAAAAAGAGGTGGGGCTTTGATGTCTGGTCACACCTTGCCCTACCCCTTTGAAGTAAGTGACTGAAGTAAGTGTGGACATCCTTGGTTGGGTGACACATTGCTACAGAACAGATTACTAATGGAAAAAGAGCCCACCTTTTAGACAGTGTTAATCAATGTGATAACAATTGCTTCTTGTGTCTAATGTATGCACATATTGGCATGATGTGAGTATAGATAGGTATGTGAGTTTAGATAGGTACAGAAAAGCAAAAACACATCAATTCAGATTTTGAAAATTAGTGGGCACGTGACTTGGAGCTTTGCCCATCTATTTGGGATTCCTCCACCTTGGCCATCTGAATCTCAAGTCTCCCTGGGACATGACCTCAGAGTAGCATGCCTACTGCTCCCTACCATGCCCACAAAAGATGCCAGAACAGCAGTGCTTGTTTTCTTGGGCCTGCCCCAGCAGGAAATAGGCTACAGCATTCATTGGAGCCAAGCTGTGATCAAATCTATCCCTGGGAGCCAAGGAGAATTTACTGCTGGCCTGTGTGAGGGAAACAAAACTACGCAGAGGAGGTTTTGTGTGTCCGAGTGAGCAGGGAAGGGCAGAAAAGGCGGTATTTTGTTTCTCTTCAGTTTCTGATTTAACAAACATAAGCATCTTGGCGAACAAAGAAAGGCTGAACTTCTCTTGAATGTGGGCTGGAAAGGGGTGGGGGGCACTAGCTCCCTGCCTGCGCATGAAGTCTGCCTGGGTCTTGGTGTTATTTCTTAGCCTTGGCAGCAAGGTAGCAGCATCATATTGATGTTGTCTGATCTCGCTTGCTAAAGATGGACAAATGAAACAAGGCTGCATACTTAAAAAATGTAAAATTAAAAAACTTATCTAAGATGGCTGTGTCCAAATTGGGCATTGATAGAATGCTAGGAGCAGAAGATCCTATTCATCTCATCACCCCCTTCCTCCTAATTTGTGGATGCCTTAGACAAGACACAGTCTTCCTGGCCTATTGCAGAAGATTCTTGTGAGGATACAGTAGGAAAGGAAAAGCTTTCTATGCCATTGTGAGCTTCTGGGTAGAAGAACACAATTAAAATATTACAATTTTAGGTACCAGCAATAATAAGATGGTTGAAATTAAATGAAGGTTACAATTTTAATAATTTACCGTTTTTCTCCGAAAATAAGACCCTGTTTTATATTTTTTTGAACCCTGAAATAAGAGCTTGGCCTTATTGCCATGTGCTCAAAAACCAGATTGGGTTTATTATCAGGGAATGTCTTATTTTGGGGGAAACAGAGTAGGAACCATAGAACAGCGATTTCAAGACTGAGGTTCTTTCCGCTATTACAGTTTACATTACCATTAAATTACTCTGGTGACTCCAGTGTTCCTCCTTGAGCACTTAATGTTGACCTGGTCTTGCTCCCAGACCATGATTTAAGCAGCTTCATACTGACTGCTTAAGCCAATGCAGAACCATGATATGTAAACATAATTGGTGGTTAGAGTGCTGTATTGCACGCTACTTCTGTTGACTGCCAGGGGTTGTCCTCACCGGTTTAAAGTTGACTCAGCCTTCCATCCTTCTGATGTCAGCAAAATGAGGACCAAGATTGTTGGGGGCAATATGCTGACTCTGTAAACCACTTAGGGAGGGCTGTACAGTAAAGCACTGTGAAGTGATATATAAATCTAAGTACTATTGCTATTGCACATTCTCCTCATTGTGGAAGTATCCTCATCAGCTCAGCTTTGATCAGTCACTCATAAATAGTGACAGTTCCATGTCTGGCAGTTCCATGTCTGTGGAAACTCAGCTTGCTGCAGGCTAATAAAACTTAATTTTCAATAGACTTGTCACTTGTGATAACTAAACTCTGATTATTATTTTTTTGGCCATAACATTGCTTATTTTGAGTGTATTATGTGAACATAATTATTGTAATTTGTTAATCCAAGTATGGTGGTGTTGGAAGAAATATCCATCTGGTTCAGTTCCAAACTGGGAGAAAAACACTGGAAATATGGAGGTTGATTGGAAATATGGTTTAATGAGGAAGCAGAACCACATGGGTTCTGGTGCAGCTGACCACATGGAATTGAGAGTGGGGGATATTTATACCTTTTCTTGGGCTTTGCACTTGAACTACTGTTCCTGTGCAAGAACATGTATTTCTATTGGTTGTTGTCAGATTCCCATAGGGCCATGTAGGGGTTATGTAGGGGCCATAGGTGACTCAGTAGGCAAAGTATAAATCTTAGGAGTTTGTCTGAGCTAAGTTTATTGAAGATTCGGGTGATGCAATGAAGGGGCTTGTGTTCTTAAAGGGTATTGGGTTAATCCTATTATGTTCTGAAGGGTCATGTCTTAATCCCATCATCCTGGAGCTGAAGGTCTTTTGTAGGTAAGATGACCCAATCTTTCTCAATGGGCACAAAATATCTGCTGGGGGCAGGGAGCTGGGGCTCTGAGTTTCTGTCTCCCTTAAGATTTTTATTTCTTTTTTAGGGGAAATATTTTATCCTGCCTTTTTTAACAATATTTCTCAAAATATTTCATTCTTCTAGGAGGTGGGTAGGTGCTAACTTAGCATTGGTCAAGAGTTAAAATTGCTAAACTTTGAAACCATCATGACCATGGGATTACAAATAAAGTGACATTTTCTTGCGGAAAAGAATTATGCGTTTTTACAAAGTAAAGTGGGATAATAAAAGAAGCATCTGTAAATCACCAGCCACATGTGCCTATGCTATACATTATTATTGGGGGAAAAATGCACAATACTGACCTCTTGGCCACTATCTCACCAACTGCTGCTTTTTCTGTATTCATTGGAGCTCTTGCTCAAATTAAGCAATATTATGGCATAACCGTGGAGCGAATGCCTCCCAATTCTCATTCCTGCCCTGAAAGCTCTCCAAAAGACCTCTAACAAATATGGGCTGAAATCGCATAAAAATACCAGGCTGGTGAAGGAAGTCAGTGCAGTTTGCTTCCCAGAATTGCCCCATCTCCATTTTCAGCCTTAACTTTATTGTTCTTTTTGACTATCTGCAATCCTGAATCTTTTGCTAACTTCTCTACCTGTTTTGCTATTATATTTTTTTTTGTTATCATTTTAGTCTTCTCTTTGCTAATATTTAGGGGTAAACATGACAGCCAGAAGTACAACGATAAAAGAAAATAATTATGGACCTTTGGTCCAAAAAATAAAAGAAGATTTGGAAAAATGGGGAAAATTAAAACTGTCACTGTTGGGGAGAATTGCAGCAATAAAATCAAATATACTACCAAGGCTCCTTTATTTATTCCAAACAATCCCAATAAAATTAGACATGAAGTTTTTTAGCAATTTGGACAAAATAACTACAAAATTTGTGTGGGAAGGGAAAAAAATCAAGAATTAAATTAAGTATACTACAAGATGATAAAACTAGAGGTGGATTTGGACTCCCGGCATGGGAAAAATATTATAAAGCCTCAAGCTTAATATGGATTAAAGAATGGGTAACCCTGGAAAATCAAAGATAATTAAATTTAGAAGGCCACAACTTAATGAAGGGATGGCATGCCTTTTTATGGAGTCCTAGAAATAAAATATTCAAGCATTTTAACAACCATATTATCAGGAAAATATTAATTGACATATGGCAAGAGATAAAAAGCAAACATTATATGAAAGTTCCCAGCTGGTTATCAACAATAGAAGCAATAACCCAGCCCAATGTATTAGTAAAACAAAAATTGTTAAGATACAGAGAAATATTAGATCCACAAGGAGTTTTGAAAACAAGGGAAGAACTCAATGAACAAGAAATATTAATAGACTGGTGGCCCTATTCACAAATAAAAATAAGATACAGAAAAGATCAGGAAGAGGGAGGAATAGATCCAAAACCAAACAGATTTGATAAATTATTAGAATCCAAAGAAGGAAAACTAGTTTCCAAAATTTACAAATACTTATTAGAATTTGACTTGGCAGAAGAACTGGTAAAAGGACAGATGATAGCTTGGGCAAAGAACATCGGGCATAATATACAGTTAGAAGATTGGGAGAGAGTATGGGAAAATAATTATAGTATGACAAAATCGGCAGCATACAAGGAGAACCATTATAAGACGTGGTATAGGTGGTATCTAGCTCCCTTGAGACTAGCGAAAATGTACCCGAATGTAAATCCTGTGTGTTGGAAATGTAAAAAAGGTCAGGGTACTTTTTTCCATGTTTGGTAGCTTTGCCCAGAAATAAAGAAATATTGGAAAAAAATAAAAACATGGATAGTAGAAATAATAGATCAAGAAATTGAATTAGAACCAGAAGTTTTCCTATTAGGCATGATAAAAAGGAATATTAGAAAAGACATAAAATATTTGACACTACACATAATTACAGTGGCCAGACTGGCTATAGCACAATTGTGGAAAACAGATTGTATGCCAACAGATCAGGAAGTAATTCAAAAAATCTACACATGTGCAGAAATGGATAAATTAACTCTTGAATTAAAAGACAAGGAAGACTCAAAATATTTTATAATATGGAATAGATGGTATAAGTGGATAAACCAAAGGAAAAAAGGGTAAAGATAAAAATTAAGGGAAATGCAAGTAATAAAAAAAAAAAAGAGCACAGGCAGATAGATAGAATAGGTAAACAAGTCACTGTTTGTATATTTGTATATATGTGTTTATATAATCACATGTATTTGGTATGTTAGTGTAACTGTGGATGGAAAATGTAAATTTTATGAGTGAGAAAATCTGTATATTTTCTCTTTTTTTTCTTGTTAATATTTTTAAATTCAATAAAGTTTGTTTTTTAAAATTAAAAAAAAACTTTATTGTTCTTAAGAAATACATTACTGAAATTCAAGCATTTGGATGCTGAAATTTAGCAGTACAATCTC
Organism: Arizona elegans; assembly: GCA_022577455.1. NCBI lineage: Eukaryota > Metazoa > Chordata > Lepidosauria > Squamata > Colubridae > Arizona > Arizona elegans. The sequence goes on along the minus strand of JAKOOJ010000003.1, from coordinate 100,268,817 downwards.
CAGGGGTTTAAAGAGCAAATCCTGGTGTGTCTAGTTGCTAGCAGCAGTGGATATTGGAGACCATAATTTCTGCTATAAAGGTTCTAGGTAGAAAAGAAAAAATAAGATGGACAGGGGGAGCAATCAAAAAAGTCAATATGCTAGTCACTACTACATAATTGAAGCCTTACCCTTTTCTATGTGCATGTGACACTGATAGTAGAGAAGCGGGCCTTTGATTCTATGACTGTGACTACTATCTTCTACTATTTGACACACTCACACACACACCCTCTCAGATGTCCATGTTCCCAACTACATGTCTCTCTCACTATCTCTTTCAATTAGGTTTTGGTGTAGACCCCAATGGTCTTGACCAGAACAATAACTATTTATTTTCACCCCCAACATTTCCTACTGGGGCTCTTACTTGAAATTAACTAACAAAATTTTAATAATATTTCTTTGCTGTTGACAGTTGCTTGACAGTCCATTCGTGAACAAGAAAGCCACTCCATGCCAAAAAGGCAGGACTGCTCCTGATGCCAAAGAAGAGCTTCAATAGTCCTTCTGTCTCGATCCTGTAAACAACCAGCTGAGTCAGGATCCAGAACTTCCATTACATGAGACTCAGGGCCCTAAATGCACCAAGGCTGCCAACTTCTCTGTGTAACTTTTGTCTGTTGACTTTTAGGATGCTGCCAGAAGATTTCCCAAATATGTTTGCGAAGGCATTCAAATAAGAAAATATCTGACTTTCTCAGAAAAATAATTTATCACTAACTTCCCCTTTCCTCACCCTGTTCTTGCACAATCCCTTTATTGTGTCTGCCTGAAGTCAAGAAGAAGACACATCATCCTCAACTGGAATCATTATCCTCTGCTACCACTGAATTTCAAAGAATGGGCGGGCCCCTGGTCATGAGAAGCCTTCTTCCAACCCAAAAGCTGTGATAAAGCCATCAAAGTTCCTGCCAACTTCTGAGGCTTCTTTCCTTGCTTGGTCTCCTTCAGAACATGAGCAACAAGAGATGTTTCCAATATAGGAACTATTTCTAGCTCAGTTGACAGAACACCTCATTAGCTGTGGTTCTGTAGGATTCACTCTTTCCCCTACATTTCAGGAAGAATACAATATTTTTACATTAAGCTTGCATATTAAAAGGCTCTTTAAAACAAATCATTACTATTGAACAAAATGTTATTAAATAAGGAGGAGGAGGAAGAGGAAGAAGAGGAAGAGGAAGTAGACATAACCATTGCCTCAAACAATTCTGGTAAAGTCTTCTAAAGGAGGCTGATCTTTAAGGCTAGTCTTTGTTGTGCTTCTACTCTCATATTATGTTGTATCTATGTCTGCTTTGTGTATGTGTGCAGTGGGAAGCATAAGGCAGGCCTAGAAGGGAGGAGGGAAGGAGGCTTAGAACGGAGCAGTTGCCAACTTTCTGAGCTATCCAAAATGCTAGAGAATTTCTGAAAGCTTGACATTCAGACAAATCTGCCATCAATAGACACATAGAGATGAACCACATTTCCACACCATTCAAAAGCTAAGAAGGAAACAAAAATACCAGAACACATCCTCTCCAGCAGTCTACACTCAGATAAACAAGGATTAACACAAGGCAAACAATCAAGAAGAAAAACAATACCCTAACCAAGGAACTCTCAAGGAGAAAACCACAACTCCATCAACACTGGCAGGGCAAATTACTGTATATAAACAGGGAACAAACCTCACACTCACAAGCGCTTATGATGTTACTTAGTTGGATAATAAAATTCCTGCAGGCAAACAACCAAGCTCAGAGCACCAAAGACTCCATATTGTAAACTTGCATAGATATACACAAACATCCCACCCCCACGGCATACACATGGCAAAGGTTGTGTATAAATGGTTAACCTTTGCACTAGGCTGCATTTACTGTATTTTCTCTCGATCTCACCAGGCCTGTTTTGTGGTGGGTTTTTTTTTTTTTTTATCAAAATGGGTTGCTAAGAAAACTCCATAATTTAGGAGTCAGGACATGGTTCATTGATTATTTAAGGTGAAGTGGAGATTTTGCATCTAGCCATTGCACTCTTACATTAGACCAAGAGTGCAATGTGTGTGAATTAGTTTATGCTACAGTTAAGTGACAAAGGTCCAGTCCAGAGAGATCCATTGACTACTAAGCTCTCTAATAATGACATGGTCTGCTTATTAACTTCATCATACATTATACTTATTATCTTATCAAAGATAACTTACTAGGTTTTGCCTCCTATGAAAATCTCTTTCACTGGCCGGGAGATTGTAGGAGTGGGTTTAACACATCTGGAACCCATCAGATTAATTCATGACTCTAATCAGAACCTGCTGCAAACTTCTAATTGGGGAATAGGGTAATCAAAAACTCTTCTGACTGAGCAGGATGTTCTAGTTGCCATTTGGCAATATTGCTCAAATAAAAAGCTTGCCCAGAACTGTTGAGTCAGATTAAAATTTCCACTCACCCATGAGTCTCTGAGAGACTGTGGACTAATCAATCTCCTTTCCTTTATAGCATTTTAAAAATTGGTTAGTTAATGTTGTACCAAATGTATCCCAAACAGGCACTATTGTTCTGAATTTGGTGCCTTTATTTGCATAAGAGTAATTCAGGCCAGACTAACTAACAAACATACAACTAACAAACTTCAGAACTTGATATCTACTGTTATAAACCCAGTCAATTGTCAAGTCAGGCACAGGCATCTACAAGAGGATTAGAATGGGTGGTGCAAATTAGAAAATGTGTGTCACAACATTGCAATGTTATCTCAACCCCCAATGCAAGTACGAAAGGCCAAGCTTGCGAAATGTGTCATTTTGGCATTGTTATGGTGAGGAACAGAGGCCCATGGATTCAATACAAAACTCTTAAGTGCATCACTTTTTCTGTTGGTTCTGTTGGTAATCAATGCAGTTGTGGTAAAAGGATAGAAACAAGAGAGTGAAAAAAAAGTATGGAGAGGTCCATCATTATAAAAGTAAAAAAATAAATAAATCCTATCCTAAATGTTAATTTGAACTAGATCACCAGGGTAAGAAACGCAGCTAGCATAGCCAAATACACTCAACCGATTCATGAGTCAGTAGCATTGCACACCTTGATCTTAGCTGCTCAAGTGAATCAGACAGGAAGGAACAGCCAGGAAAAAGAATAAAAGGCATTTTGCAGGATGTTCTGCTGTTCAGTTGAAGTGCCTTGAATTGACAGTTGCCCTTCCTCTGATTAAAGGGCAATGTTACAGATAAGTTGAAGAACAAGTCCTCTTGCTGACAACTATTATTGGAGTGGGTGAGAAGAGTTGAGGAAGTGGCAGATCCTCAAGGAATTTATATCTCTCCAGAGTATCAGCTGCCTCTCTCAAAATGTCCAAGTGGTTCTAATCTGCCTTCCAGGCACTATTTTTGAAATGGTTCTCCCCCACCGCCCCCCATGCATCTCCCATGGGCCCTTTCTGGATCTTCAGCTTCCATACATTGTTGAATGTCACGTTTTCCCCCAAAAAATAATAGTACTTTCAAAGGGGCACCCAATTTACGTAAGACATCAGTTTACATAAGTCATCAAGCTGAGCAGCCCAATTGTCTAGAGACCAGCTGGGGCAGAGATACACAACCTGAGACCAGTGGTGAAATCCAATTTTGGCATGGCTTAATGGGCATGGTGTGGCTTGGTGGGCGTGGCTTGGTGGGCATGGCAAAGGAAGGATATTGCAAAATCTCTATTCCCACCCCTGGGCCAGCCAGAGGTGGTATTTGCCAGTTCTCCAAACTACTCAAAATTTCTGCTACCGGTTCTCCAGAACCTGTCAGAACCTGCTGGATTTCACCCCTGCCTGAGACCTACTAAATTCCTGGGTGGAGCTGGAGCCTCTAGAAACTCCCCCAAATGGTATCCAAAAGGTAATTTTTAATGGGCCCCAAAGGGGGAAATTATTAACTTCATGACTAGAAAATAATCTCGCAAATTATTTTTCACTTTGCATTTAAGAGTATTTCAAATGAAATCGGATTCATTTTCTGTCCTGATACCAGCAATGATCCTCTAGAGCGCAGCCTCCAACATGCCATTTAAAGGGGAAGAGCAGCCCTTGGTCTGGTGAAGGTCTCCCTGGATGAAGAGAGGAGAAGTTTTAAAAAGAGCATGTATGCCAGTGGCCAGAGCTTGCAATTGTAATGTTTTGGACTCCCATAATTCAGAGCTTGCAATTGTAGTGTTTTGGACTCCCATAATTCAGAACTGGCACCTCTTGTACTTCTATTGTAAGCTCAACAGACACAATGCTGTATATTTGTCTGGGGGCTTCTGAGGCGCAATTATATCTTAGAAAACAGCTATCATTCAACCGCTCTGCTATGGAAGAGGATTCAGTGCCACAGGGTAGCCCTGCTACTACTGTGGTTATCTAAAGCAAGGGGTTACCGGGAGAGGATTAGAAGGAAGAAGGAAATGGGTCAATCTTTCCCAGACAATTTTGTAGAGTATTTGAAACACGATGTCCTAAGTAAGACCTAGTTTTGTAACATATTTCATCTCAGACCATCAAACAGAATAAAAACCTCTCCCCGAGTTAGTCCAGATATATTAGAACTTGCAGATTTTCTGAGCAGGACAATGAATCACATTGCCACATTGGGAAAGATTACATTAGTCTTTGCCCATTGATATATTTGTTCTCAAGGCTGATATTAGCAAATTCTCTTTTGACAACAAAATATGTGTCTCATTTCCTTGGGACATTTCATCTGACTGTGCCTAACATGGCATCATCTCTGCCCTGACACCTCTGGATTTCTTGTTATGTCTGTAGCATTCTCCACAGAGGCAAAGACTGACTCTACAATAGTCTCTTTGGCTCCAGAGGGGCACTAGGCAATGAAAACTGTTACACATTTCTTTCTCCTCTTCTTCAGTTCTCAGTAGGTTTTTCAAGGGCATTGCAAGGACAAAAAAGGCCATTTTGTCCCTGCATCCAGAATGATTCAAGATTGCTGGGAAAATTATCAAAGAATAGGGCACGGAGAGAAGATTGATTATGAAACTGGAGAGAGGGCAGGAGATGCAAGATCTGAGATCATGCTGCGACTCTTTGACGGTTTCTGGCTCTGCTCAACTTGAAGGCCAAAGTCAAAACAAAGTTGGAACTGGCCCTAGAAAATACACCCTTCAAATAAATAAGAGGTTATCCTGACATCAAACAATCAAGACAATAAAATATACTCATTTCTGATTTAATGTAGCAATTCAAGTTTAACAAATTGGATAGCTGAGAGGCATTGGCAGAAATGAGTTGGGGAATAGTGTTGCTGAATTGCTAAATGTTATTTTGCAGAGCTTTCTGGTAGAATAAAAATAATATTGGGACGCAGAATATGTCTGATTGCTGATCTTAGTGGTTGTTGCCTCAGTAAAATGTCCTAGAACCCTGTGCACCCCTGGCAATTTTCTACATCCATGTTTTTTAATACTTCAAAGCAGGAAACATAAAACTGTGTGTATCCCACCTGACATTAGTGCCTAACTCTGTCAACATCATTTTCTTTTCCAATATTTTCACTGTGACCATTAGGCATTAGGGATGCCTAACTATCCCTTGATTGATTGATTGATTGATTGATTGATTGATTGATTATGTGCCATAAAGGACGATATGTAGAGGAATACAGAGAAGCAATGATTGTTAGTAAAATGAGTTTACCCCAGGAAAATGAGGATGCATGAGAAAGAAACTTAAGATTGCTACTCCTTGTCTCTCTTTGGTATAAGATGGAGGGAAGGAGAAAATCTGTCAGGCTTTCAAGATTCAGTTATGATAGCTGTATCAATAAAGTAGAGTTTTAATATTTCTTGTGGTGTCTGTCTGGCCTACCTCAAAGGGTAAACTTCAATCATGAAAGCCTGGCAGCATTTCTTTTTCCTCATCAGAAAACTCCAAGGAAACCAGATAATGATTTGACCATAACAAAGGACTGATGGAAATATTCCCCACCCTCAGATCTTATCTCATTGCTCTGAAACAGAAAATAGGTCTAAGGGTGACCTTCTTTGTGGGTTGAATCCATGAGTACCTGGGACAATCTATGGTTGTCATGATACCCATGAACTCACAAGCCTCTGTTTTCCTTCTCAGGGTTACAAAGCTGAGAAAATGGGGTCTAGGAAGAGGAACTTTTCTGTCGTTACCCCTGCATTGTGAAACATCTTGCCTCGGAGGTGAGGAAAGCCTCCAATCTCTTGGCCTTTTCACAAAGGGGTCAAAGCATGGCTGAGTAGGTTTGTAAGGGGGACTCAGAGCCCACACAGCCATGGGGCTAGTTGGCCCCATGAGAATCCCCCTTTCTGTATTAACAATTTCTAATCTCCCATTTTGGAATACTTCATCTTTTGGAATTTTATAATATTCTTTTATAATTTTAATTTTTTTACGTTAAATTATTCTGATTTTAATGTTTAATTTTATGAATTAAATTGCACATCGCCCAGAGCCCCTCTCTGAGGGAGATGGATGGTTAAGAAGTATGAAGTATAAACAAACAAACAAACAAACAAATAAGTCCATCATAATAAATCTTCAATGGAGTTGAATTGCCTTGCAAATTGCAAAATGTTGTTTTAACTGCAGCAACTAATCACTTTCACCCAAAAATGATTTGATGTTTTATCTATGAAATGTTACAGTATTTTCTGCTGAACATGTTGTATAACAAGGATAGATTTGATTTACAACTGAGTAATTACAACAATAGTAATTCCTTCCCAAGTGCTGCCTGTGAGGGATGCAAATCGTACTTCAAAGCATTTGATGGGCGCCGGTTTGTTTATTTGTGTTATATAGTGATGCCACTAGGAATTTTCACATATCTGGAAGTACCCTAGTCACTGTTGCCATTCCTATGGCAACACAACAATATGTCTGCCCTTTCCCTACTAAATTTTAGTCAAGTTGTTGTCTTTTTCTTTTGCAAGAGTATTCCCCAATTATCTGTACAATAAACAAAGTAAACATTTATTGTAGAACTCAAAATCGATTTGGTTTTTTTTTTTTTTTAATTTGAAACCATAGCCCATTCTATCAGAAATAAAAATAGGTTTCTAGGTTTGATCTCCTTTGAAACTCTGTGGATCTGCCTTAAAAGAAATCATGGTGGGTCCAGAGCAGACTTGGCCACTGATGATAATTATGCTCATTTCAGGCCAGAACGAGACCAGATCAATCCTTCCTCCTTTATTCAACATCCCAGCAACTTTCCAATGGCTGAATAGCCAGCATTTACTGGTTTGTTTGATGTTTGAGATTTTTTAAAAAGGCTTAGGGGTCCACAGGAGTGTCCTGGGGGTATAGTTTAAAAAATCCTTCACCAGTGGTGACTGCAATAGCACAACAGGTGCTCCAGATGTTTCTATATGCAATGTGATGCTTTCTTTTGTTCTTTCTTGGAAACAAATTTCAGGAACTAAAGCATTGGTGCATATGGTACTCCCATAATGACCTTAACCTATTAATTTTTCTCATACTTTTAAAGCTCTCTGAGTCAACTCAAGATTCTCACTTCACACCAATGATCAGGCTCAAATTATCCTACTAAAAGGACTGCCAGCAGCAAGGTGGATGGTCCCAGTTATAGTGGCCATTGAAAGATCTGAAAGAGCAGGTTAGACACAGATCAAGATGGAGAAAATCTATCTATGTAGTTGTCACAAGTCAAAAACAACTTGATGGCACATTACCAATCAATAAATCAATTTTATTTGTTCTGAATTTAAAAGTCTCAGAGTTTATTACTATAACAAGAAATGGACTAGAAGACCTCCAAGGTCTCTTCCAGCTCTATTCTGATTCTGATTCTGGTAATTCTTCTCTCTGTCTTTTGGTATTATTATAAATGTTGCCCTTGGCCCTTTTCTGAGCTTGAAAAAATTTCACAGTTCATTTTGGTAGCTCATATTTTTTCCAGCTGGATACTTTTTTTTTAAGCATGGTGCATTCATGTTCTATTTATACTGAACTTTATTTGCATTATGATTGTCCTTCTGGAGTTTTCAAAGCCTACTTTGATTTATAATTTAAACTGTGTTGATGTTATCCAATAATCTTGCATTACCTCACTGAATATTACTGTCATCCATACATTTGGCTACACCAAAGGAAAGTTCATGTTTTCACAAAAAGAAGGTGTTGACTGCTTTAATCATTTACTTCAATATACTCTTAAGTTATAGATGTGGATCAGAACAACATAATTGTCTGCACCTCTGGATTAGGAGCAGATGCTGAAAAAGTCTGGTAATTATTAAAATAGCCTTGGAATAATTATCCGAGATAACATTTTGAATCAGAGCCATCAGAGCTACTAGAATACATGCTGGTATGCAGCCTCCTGAATGAGAGAACAATGATGGAGAACAAGAATGAGACAGAGAAGAACTATCCATGGGAAGGAAGTAAAAAAATGTCCATATGGCTGTCACAGCCATATCAATGAAGCTCTGCTCTTTTTTATGGTCACTATGATACCCTTGGAAGGGACCACTTATGCTCTCGTGCACTATTTTCAACTTATTAGAGTCATCTGCTTGAGCACTGAGTGCCACAGGATAATGGGTTAGACGAGCTTTTGGCTAGACCCAGCAGAGCCATTTCTTCAATTGTTTTTGTAATGACATCCATATAATGGAGAAGAATCCCACTATATCAAATTATATCCAAACATATGCAGCAAATAAGCATTAACTTTAAACTAATGTTTGCTTTTTATCTTCTTTGAGTCAAGCATTTTATTTCTTTTTCCCCCCTCTGCTAACAATTAACCAAGCAAAACAAATGTATTTTTGGCACATATTTTGATGCAAATATTCTGTTCTTCACCAAATGGTAACAGTCATTTGAGCTAATAATAAGTTTTAATTGCTTTGCAGCCAACTCTACAAGAAAAGTGGATTTCAGACTCTAGATTTTATTGAGAGCCAGATATGTACCCTGATGTGCAGAGGGCTTGCACAAAATAATTTGAATTTCTCGCAAGGCTATTGTGGATGATGTGCAAACCCCCATTTGGATTATCTCTAAATGTGTCATTAGTACTACAAAACCATTTAATAGACTTTTTTCTAATATGTACTTGTCCTAAAGTTTTTGTGGATCTATAATATGGACTGGCAAGGGACCACTAGAGACTATGGATTTAGAACAGCTACACAATGACAAACAGTATCTGAGATTGCTATTATTTAGAGAAGAATAAAGCCTTTATTTGATCTGATAAAATTTAATTAGAATGATTAAGTTCGTTTGGAACATAATCACAATTGTTCATAGTCTACTTTTTGAAACTGCATTTTGTAATGAAACATTTCAGAATATTTTTCATGAGTTCGAGACTGTTTATTTATCATATGAAGTTCTACAGAAATGGTTGGGGTAAAATATGTTATGTTATACATAACATTTCTGTTCAGTATATTTAAATCAGAACCTATAGCAATACCAATAGCACTTAGGCTTATATACCGCTTCACAGTGCTTTTGCAGTCCTCTCTAAGTGGTTTACAGAATCAGCATATTGTCCCCAACGATCTGGGTCCTTATTTTACCCACCTCGGAAGGATGGAAGGCTGCGTCAACCTTGAGCCTGGTGAGATTCGAAGTGGCAAATTGCAGGCAGCCGGCAGTCAGCATAAGTAGCCTGCAGTACTGCACTCTAACCACTGCGCCACCGCAGCTCTTTTTTGAATGAAATGAATGAATGAAATTATAGCACATTTACTATTGGCAGCAAGCTGTCACCTTGTGGAATATCAGACAGTCGACCAATAATTTCCCAAATCTGGATGCAAAATAGCCATTTCTTTATACATTCTGCATCCAGAAGATAATTTAGTGTATACTGTAATGATGCAGTAACCCAAGTTCAGAAGAATTCCTGTTGGAGACACTGTGGGTGGACACAATTTGAGAAATGTGGGGTCATTGCATATGTCACACAAGCTTTCCCTGTCATTATCCCAAGAGCTCAGAATTCAACATGATGTTAATGATGTTAACCTTTCTACTCGCAGCCACAGCTCTGGCATTTCTAAATCTTGACAGAGAGCTGGATGGAGGTTATTCATATTCCTCAGGCAACACTCCAAGATCAAGTAATCTGGTGCTGGCAGATAAATAACTATTCTTATTTAAATGTCTTTCAGCCCATAATAATTTAGAACAAAATTTAAGATGTATACAAGATATAAAACAGATAATTCTGGATTATTTTTTTTAAAAAGGATTACAGTAAAACAGAATGACAAGCTAGTTGCAATTATTGAACATATAGATCATATTAAATCTAGTAAAAATAAAAAGATCCTAGATACCATTAAACCTTCAATAAACAGAAGCATTTGTGATTGACATCAAAAGTCCATCAGAGAAGGCACTATTTATTTATTTTATTTATTTATTTAATCAAATTTCTATACCGCCCTACTCCCGAAGGACTCAGGGCGGTGAACAGCCAAGATAAAATACAGATAATACAAATATTAAAAATCCCTTAAAATTATTAAATATTTTGGCTGAAACACAGATTAAAACACCCAATTTATAAAATCACGAATTTAAAAAAAATTTAAAAGAGGGGAGTTAGGCCAGGCCAGCTTGCTGAAATAGAAAAGTTTTGAGAGCACGGCGAAACGTGCGCAGGTCCGGGATCTTCCGTATCTCTGGGGGGAGCTCGTTCCAGATGGTAGGTGCCCCCACAGAGAAGGCTCTCCCCCTGGGGGCCGCCAGTCGACACTGTTTGGCCGACGGCACCCTGAGGAGCCCCTCTCTATGGGAGCGTACTGGTCGGTGAGAGGCTATTGGTAGCAGAAGGCTGTCTCGTAGATACCCCGGTCCGATGCCATGGAGCGCTCTAAAGGTGGTAACCAAAACCTTGAAGCGCACCCGGAAGACCACCGGGAGCCAGTGCAGCTCGCGCAGGAGGGGGGTAACATGGGAGCACCACCTCGCTCCCATAACCACCCGCGCGGCCGCATTCTGGACCAGCTGGAGCCTCCGGGTGCTCCTCAAGGGGAGCCCCATGTAGAGAGCATTGCAGTAGTCCAAGCGGGAAGTAACGAGAGCATGAGTGACCGTATTTAACGAGTCCCAATCCAGAAAGGGACGCAACTGGCGAATTAGGCGGACCTGATAAAAAGTCCCCCGGGCCACGGCCGTCATGTGCTCTTCTAAAGACAGCCTTGAGTCCAGGAGGACACCCAAGTTGCGAACCCTCTCCGTGGGGGCCAATGACTTGCCCCCAATAGTCAGTGATGGGACCAACTGACAATATCGGGATGTTGGAAACCACAGCCACTCGGTCTTGGATAGGTTGAGCCTGAGTCTGTTTCTCCCCATCCAGATCCGCACAGCCTCCAGGCACTGGGACATCACTTCAAGGGCATCATTGGGGTGGTCCGGGTGGAGATGTACAGCTGAGTATCATCAGCGTACTGATGGTACTTCACCCCGAAACCACAGATGATCTCACCCAGCGGCTTCACATAAATGTTGAACAGAAGGGGCGAGAGGACCGACCCTTGTGGCACCCCACATACAAGGGGCCTCGGGGTCGACCTCTGCCCCCCTGTCAACACAGACTGTGACCGGTCAGAGAGAAAGGAGGAGAACCACCGTAGGATGGTGCCCCCCACCCCTAACTCCTCTAGCCGGTGCAGCATGATACAATGGTCGATGGTATCAAAAGCCGCTGAGAGGTCTAATAGGACCAGGACAGAGGAACAACCCCTGTCCTGAGCCCTCCAGAGATCATCAACCAACGCGACCAATGCCGTTTCCGTGCTGTACCCAGGCCTGAAGCCCGACTGGAATGGATCCAGATACGACGATTCATCCAGGTACTGGGGGAGCTGTCGCACTACCACACTCTCAACAACCTTCACAACGAAGCGAAGGTTGGAGACTGGACGATAATTTGCCAACAGTGCCGGGTCCAGGGAAGGCTTCTTGAGGAGAGGCCTCACCACCGCCTCTTTCAAGGCAGCAGGGAAGACACCCTTGCTCAAGGAAGCATTTATAATCCCCTGGAGCCAGCCTCGTGTAACCTCCCGAGAGGCCAGCACCAACCAGGAGGGACACGGGTCCAGTAAACATGTGGCTGTGCTCAGTCTGCCCAGTATCCTGTCCACGTCTTCGGGCGTCACAGAATCAAACTCTTCCCAGATAATACTCACAAGACCTGCCTCTGTCCTCCCCGCTGAATCTACCCAGTCAGAGTCCAGGTGTTCCCGAATCTGAGCGATTTTGTCATACAGATACTGTACAAAATCCTCGGCTCTACCCTCCAAGGGGTCCTCCCGCACTTCCTGGTGGAGCAGGGAGTGGGCCACCCTAAACAGGGCAGCTGGGCGATTATCTGATGATGCAATAAGAGTGGCAAAATAGTTATACTTCGCCACTTTTATCGCCACCAGGTAGGTCTTAATATGAGACCTTACCAGTGTTTGGTCAGATTCAGAATGGCTGGCCCTCCAACCACTCTCCAGGCATCTTTTCCGGCGCTTGATCTCCCTCAGCTCCTTGGTGAACCAAGGAGCCAGGCGAGATCGACGCCAGGTCAGAGGCCGCAAAGGCACGACCCGATCCAAAGCTCCAGCGGCCGCCCTATCCCAGGCGGCCACCAGCTCCTCAGTCGAGCTGTGTGCCAGAGCCTCAGGAAATGGCCCAAGCTCCGTCTGGAACCTATCAGGATCCATCAGGCGCCTGGGGCGGTACCACCTCAATGGTTCCACCTCCCTGCGGCGGGGTGCGGCGGTTCAAAGGTCAAAGCGAAGGAGGGAGTGATCTGACCATGACAAGGGCTCGATCACTATATCCCCTATCTCAAGACCACTCAACCACTGACCAGAGACAAAAACCAGGTCTAGCGTGTTTCCCCCTGTGTGAGTAGGGCCATGAACTAACTGGGTCAGGTCCATGGCCGTCATGGAAGCCATGAACTCCCGAGCCACCTCAGACGCCTCACCGACGGATGGCAGGTTAAAATCCCCCATGACCATAAGCCTGGGGGTGTCAAGCAGCTCGGGCTGCCATCATGTGGCAGGGAGCCAGGTACGTAACCAGCACACCCATCTGCATCCCATGACCCCACTTCACAAGGAGGGACTCACAACCAGCTGTCTGAGGAACAGTGACCTCCCTCAGACCAAGACCTTCTCTAATGACAACCGCCACCCCCCCGCCCCTCCCCTGTGTCCTCGACCGATGGAATGCGCGGAAACCAGGTGGGCACATCTCAACGAGGGGGACCCCCCTCCTGGCCCAACCAGATCTCCGTAATACCCGCCAGGTCCGCTCCCCCCTCCTGAACAAGATCACAAATGAGGGGGGCTTTATTTACCACGGACCGGGTGTTGCACAGCATCAGCTGAAGGCCCAGGGCCTGAGGGTCTGTGCAACCTGGGGAACGAGGGGAGCATTGGAGGCCGGAGCGCGCCACCGCTTGGAGCCAGCAGGCGCGCGTTCCCACAACCTGATGTGGCCCCCTGCTCCCGCCATATCTGCCCCTCCCACTCACAGTACTAATGTAATATCCATCCACAACACAAGCTCTAACCCCCTCCTTGACCCCGGTTCCCGCATCTCTAGTGCCGTGCTCTTCAGCCGGCTCTGGCCTCCTCCCCGACAGGTTCTCCCCCAAACCCACCGAACCCACCCCCCCTCCCAGAAACCTTTAAAACCTTATCTAAAAATTTCCCCCCAAAACCCCACAACCCCCTCCTCGCCGCATGCCACCTCTCGGGATTCCAAAATCCGTCATCAAGGTAGGCCCTCAATAGTGAGGAGGGCCAAACCTGCGAGAGGGGGGAGTCTCGCAGTGCAAGCAGGTCAGCAGCTGTAAACATTGCACAAAACAGAGATGGAGAGTCAACTGGTCAGGGCTTCACCAGATTGTCCAATAATACTGGGTCAAAGTAGATCTTCATATCAGGAGCTGGTTCACTGCCCTCTCATGACAGTGAAAGGGGCCAGTGATATCCCCCCCCCCCGGTCTGGAGGATAATTATCCCAGTCACCCTCTCACAGTGACTGGGGCAGATGACATTGACAATAAAGTCACAATAGTCCATCCTTTCATCTGGCGGATGACAAACAGCCCCCTCAGCACCTGCACACCATTTTGCCCAGTTCTCCTCCAGTTTGGGGTCGCACAAGAAGCCAGCAATTTGTAAAGTTATTAAAGACAATGATGATAATCCCACAGGCACAAGTTCTTCCCTGGGGCGAGAGTAGGGATAGCAGACAAAAAACCCAGTCCAAGTCCAAGGGTGGGTGGCCATCAAAGGCCAACACCCACCCATACCTGGGGGAAGGGGGGGGAGAAGCCACCCGAGGCGACCAATAGAGCCCTGGTCAGCCTCCCACCTCTCCTGTCCCAAAACTCCCCAAAATCCCCAGTCTCAGCTCTGATGACAAACAAACCCCGGATAACAGGGGTCAAGGCTCAAAAAAGAGCAGATGGTAATCCTGAGGGCAAGGCTGTCCGTATTCCCCCATCCACCTGCTGCAAGCTCTTTCCTCAGCCGGATGATCCGTGGCTGCGATTGCCTTCTGCCGCCGCCGCCGCCACCACCACCACCACCATCGCCGGCTCACAACCGGCACCCTGGGCTCCCCATGGCGCTTCCAGGACCCCCGAAAAACGTCCGGAGAGCGTCCCAGAGATCCCTGAGGGGCGAGGGGATGAAGGGCACCTCCAAGCCGCCGCCTCCTCATAGCAACGCCGAACGCCGCCAAACGCTCCGGCTTCCACTCCTCCAGATGCTGACAAGCCAGAAACAGCTGTTCTTAGCAGGCCGCCGCCCCATCTCCCGCGGCGGCTTCAAACAGCGCGTCCCGCCTTGCCCTGATATTCCGGAGGGCGAAAAAGCCTTCAGCAGGCAGGGCGGGCATTCCCCTCATTGGGACTGGAGCCGGAGATAGTTAGAGCGGCTCCTGAAGACCCCTGACACCAGCGACCTCTCCATCTCCTCAGTGGAGCTCAGCCGACCGCCGCCATCTTGGAACATGCCAGAATCTAAACTAAAGGAATCTGCAAAAGAGTTGAATTCTTTAGCCCATCTACTACAGCCACAACTCTTGTGCTGCCACCTACCTTTCTTCCAACATTGGGAAGATTCTCAGCAAAGGCCTTCAGTGATTATCTTAATAGCAGCAAATTTAAAGGGAAGGATAGTCTTTGAAATACATAGAGGTAAATACTTTGTCTTATAGTGACTGCTAGCTTCTCTCTTTACTATGCAGGTAAAAGCATGTGGAATAGCAACAGCACTTAGACTTATATACCACTTTACAGTGCTTTACAACCCACTCTAAGCGGTTTACAGAGCCAGCATTTTGTCCCCAACAATCATTTTACCCACCTCGGAAGGATGGAAGGCTGAGTCAATCTTGAGCCTGGTGAGATTCGAAGTGGCAAATTGCAGGCAGCCGACAGTCAGCAGAAGTAGCCTGCAGTAGTGCACACTAACCACTGTGCCACCCTGGAATAAGTAGATTCCAGCCTTTCTGAATCTATATTATTTCAGAATATCAGCTAAGAACATCTGTGTCTGAAGCCCCCTGCTTTAAAAAATTGAATCGGCAAGAAAAAAAATCAGATGTTTGTTCTAAAATGCTCACTATCCATAAGTAAAGAATTCTCAGAGTGAGAAGGAAAGCTTCATATATGTTAACTTTAAAGTTGCAAAGTCCCAGAAGACATTATTATTCACGTTTGCTAAAACTATGGATTCCATTCTTGGTGAATAAAAATAAGTAAAGATGTTATGAAAAGATGACTATCATAAAAAGCCCATTGCTGTATTACTCTGCCCTGCAGTTTCATTAAGACTTGTTGAGATGAATGGCCTGAACAACAATTAACCCATAGTTTGTAAAAGAAGGCAATGACTGGTCCTAGTCTTTTCAAACAATCAACTGTATACATCAATATAGATTAATCATCCTTGACCAGAGTGTTCTTTTCTTCAGAGGTGCTGACTTGATTGAAGCCTTCTTTGAAAACACATTTCAACTTAGCACCCTGGTCCTTACTCTCTGATGTTCTGCAGAGATTTCTTTGCTAGCTCACCCAAAGAACTAAGCTTCTTTTGTTTCATGTCATGGCTGGAGTCCAAGAGAAAAAGCACCAGAACTCCTGCATCCTATTGGAAAGCTGAACTTTGCCTGTTAGAATCTCACCATAAGATTTCTCTCACAATGGGTGTCATTGTAAGGACATCTCTTGGCTTGGAAGACAATCAGGAGGAACTCTCATATGCAGTAGGCCCTCCAACCTGAGTGTTAGCTGGCCTGTGGGAGGCCTTTGACATATCCATGTCCAGGCCCTTTCCTTCCTGCTTCATTGGGTAGGGCAGCTTGTTCCTTCTCCTCTTGTCTCCAGTCTAGCATTGTTTTAAAGATCCTGTCCATTACCCTCTGTAACATTCTCCTTCTCCTTATCTTTTCTTGTCTCTGTAAATTGGCTGAAGACTGACTACAAAACCAGCAATAATAGCAATGATATGACAGTTTTTCAGAGTGTCTGACATCTTCAGAATAGATGCCAAATAAATAGAAAATCACAAAGTGCAATCCCTGCAGGCCACAGATATTTGTCAAACAATATTGATGATAAAGCTGTTGAACAAAATCCCAACACTGACAAAAGGCCTTGCAGCATTTATTCACATTAACAATATAGAGATCAAGTGAAATTATGACATCCACCCTGTCAGGAAATAGCCTGTTGCAAATAGGCTGCAATTCACGGATTCCATTATTGTTTCTTCAAACTATCTCTCAGCTCAAAAATCTGGGTACACAGATGTATGTATATGGGCACGTTGCAAGCAAAACATATAATTGGGAGAGTTGCAGGCAAAAAAAAAAGAATGTTTAATGAAAATGCATATTAAAAAGTATGTATTAGAAACAGATGCTCACAAAAATCAAGTCAGTAAAAATTATATATAAAACAAATGCATATTTTTGTGGCTGTTTTTCAATAATTGACAAAAACAGAATAGAAACTGGATAGTAATGCATGCTAGAATGACCTGGCTTAGATTTAGACTCACTTCTTTCTATTCAAATTAATTGCTTCAAAATTCACTGACAATGTTAGTCTCCAGCTTCCATAATGCTGGAGTTGATAGAAGTTGATTAACAATATATCTCATGCCCATTTTGGGAAGTCTGATCTAGAAAAGCTGTGAGTTGTTTTGACCAATAGAATCTGTCTTCAGCTGTTCAAAGGATGAAGTCTTGAAATATAGAATTTGGAGAAGATTTGAACCCGGGACAATCAAGGCTCAAATAAGCAATATTACCCCTAATTTGGTAAGGGATTTTCTTATTTTGCTGTGATGTAGTCATGTATTCATCTTCAAAAATTTTTGCACCTTTTGTGATACTGTATATGGGTTTCAAGAAAGAACTCTTTTTGCCCAGATCATATTGATCCTGCCTATACAGCTACTCCTTTATAGTGACTCATCATGTCATCACCACTTCCAAACCAGTTCTGCCATTTAGCCCAAGCAGCAAGAAACAAAACAATCATAGAAAGAGGGTTTACAGGCATGCAAGTGAAGTTCTTTAAGAAGCTGTGAAAATTTTAAAACCACAGGTAATGACAGAGTTGGCAATAATCCTACTAACATGGCAGTAAGGCTGACTCAGTTTACATGAAGGCTTGGAAAGGCCATAATACTTTCACCTTTGCACAAAGCAAGTGAAGGTCAGAAGAGGCTGGGAAGGAGATATTCAGAAATATTGCTCTATTGATGAGAAATAATGTGATGTAATAGTAGGAAAACCTAGGTGGATATTAACTCTCCCAAATTTATTTTCTAAACCCAAGAGAAGTAAATCTTAGTAGACTAAAAGTAGACTAAGATAAGCAGAGTTTAAGCCTGTTGGAGATTTAAACATTCCAGAGAATGTTCCTGATGTTGGAATCTAACGTAAACATTGTTTAGTGAAGCAAGTTCTGTAATTGTAACAGTGAGAAGATTTATTAATAAGAAACACATTGATAGCTATAGGCAACGCCTAGAATCAAGCTAGTTATATATTACCAGGAAGAGAGTCCAAGAACATCTAGTCTCTCTGTGTGTGGCTGAGAAAAAGGGATAGAAGGAAGGAGTCCAACCCCATAGAGTTTTTCCCCCTAGCTATCTTGCTTTTAATTCTTTCCTACTACACTTGACTTAAGCCAGTTTTTTTCTAATCGTCCTTATCTGCCATGATCAACTATAACTGCATTCTTTTTTTTAAAAAAAAAAACTTTTCTTTGGTGTGATGAATGACTAATCTTCACAAGTTTGGTTTGAGGGTGCGGTAGATACCACATTTGTTTCCATCTCATGGCATGAGAATTTTGCTTCCATCAAAGGGCACCATTGTTTGGCTATGCTTAGGGCATCAATTGGCCTTCATCCAGCCTGGAAGGAAGTGGTCTGAAATTAGCAATCTCATAGACAAAAATCAGGCAGAGAGGTAGCCAAAAAGGAGAATTGTTGGGTCTCTGTATATGCCCCACTGTTCCTCAAGCTCAGTAGGATCATGAGATCCTAAAATAACTGTGCTACAGTGCCATTCAAAGGATCCCTGCCAGAGTAACTCATTACACTTACCTGCATTATAAAACACTTTTATGATTGCTGAGTTAAAATACTATCCTCAAGTTGGCAGGAAAACAAAAATATTCTCATGAAAATAGTTGATCCATTGCTGCATCCTATACTGTCCCCATAGACATTATGGTATTCTGTTGACTGGAAAAAAGTCAGCTGGTGTCTAAAATGTCTTTACCATTTTAATCTTGAAATACCAGCAATTAAGAACTTCTGCCTGCGAGGCATGTCTTTTATCATTGAATTATGGGTTGACACTTGAAGCATAGCACTTTGGTAGCAATTTAAATTCAATTTCAAATTTCCAAACTGATACACAATATTAAGACAATTGCATGAGAGAAGATAGATTGGACTCTAATTTGTGAAGACAGGTATATTATGTGATAGGTCTGCACAGACTTTTGAATGGGTGCTCATTTAATCAAAGTTTAAACGAAGCACCTCTTTGAATGTGCTTTGTGAAGCAATCAATGTGTATTCCTGCTTTTCAGCTCAAAATAAAGCCATGACAATGTTTTCCTTGGCTTTGCTTTTAAGATTTTCTCTGTATATTCTAATACCCAAAGGAATTTTTGTGTAGCATCTATGTCTGTGAATGCAGAAGCTTCTCCCAGGCTTTCCAGAAATACTTTAAAAGGCTTCTCTGCTTGCATTTTGCATATCTCATCTCACTCTCTGATCTACCAGGTTGTGCAGGTTGTGATGCAGAGATCTTGGTGCTCACAGCTTGGTTGTCACTTGCAGTCATTGCTCGGTGAGGCAACATCATCAGTTATAGTGAGTGTGGAGTTTCCTCTCTGTCTATATACAGTTGCTTGCCCTGCCAGTGTTGTTGTTGATTTTCTCCTTGGTAGGAGGTTGAGATGTTCCTCCTGAAGGAAAACCTTTGACTCCACAGTCTGAAATTCTCCATCAAAATAAAGCCAATCTATTTCACACACACCCTATAATGCCATCGACCCCTATCTCAAATGTTTGCAGATCAGTGATTTATATTGTTTAGACAAACTAAAATTATGAAAATGTTTTTTTTTCCTTTTAGCCATGATCAGACAGACCTGATCATAAGGATTTTACACTGATTGAAGTAATTTTTGTATAAAAAGTGACCTTGTGACAAAGAAGATAACATGACTTTATCTCCACCTAATCCATAATTTTAAAAACTTTTTTTTTAATTAGTTAAAGCAGCACTTGATTTTTAACAAACCACTGACTTCTTTTTCCTGAATTGGAAACCCCCGTTATTTTATTTATGTTCCATCATCAGGTTGAGAAATAAAACTGCAGCTGTTTGTTTATGTGGGAATAGCATTGATCTTTTCCTGGCATGCAAGGACTCCAAGCACATGATATAAACATGAAGGATAGATGGATGGCATCAGAGTTTGATATATACTGATGGTTAAAGAGACCAAGCCTTGAGCTGGAATCCCTCAGTTTACCAGGTGGCTTCCCAGTGATGCTTCTGTCTTTCCAGCTCAATTCCCCATGCTAGGTAATGAAATATTCTTTAAATTAGTTAAAGCAGTATCGGTAATTATTGAGATTAGGATTCAAAAGTTATAGTATAAATACTTTAAGATTCAAAAGTTATAGTATAAATACTTATTACAGATAGTCTTTTAGCTACTGCAATTAGAACTGGTAACTCAGTCATTCAGTGAAACAGTTGCTAAGTGAAATTGTGACTTTGCTCAACAGTCTTACTTTTGCTTTCCTTTGTTTTACACACCTGCAAAGATTGTAAATGTGAGGGTTAGCTGTAATGGTTTTTTTTCATCAGTGTTATCACCCCAATTGGTTTCAAATTGAACCAAAGTATATCTGTAGATATAAATAGAGCAAGGGAGGAAAAACTATTCTACGCAAAATAGCCAAGCTGAGGCATTTCCAATCATTTGGTCAGAGTACTGTATATAACTTACCATAAGTACTTATAAATATTCCTGTCTGTGAAGGAAGGAAGGCAATAGAGAGCTGAAGAAGCTTTTTGGATGAGAAGCGAAGCATCTTCAAAGAAAAACAGAAAGTCCAATTTCTCTTGGGGGGGGGGGGGAACACCTTTGGGATAACCATGACCTGAATAACTGAGAATCTTTAGTATAGACAATAGGGTGGCTATTGGGTTCTAAAGAGAGAGACACACACAGAGAGAAAGTGATCTATTTTGCAAAGCCCTCTGATGCCATCTTGTGATGAAATTTTCAACTACAGCTTTGTTTTATCTTGAATAAATATAAAGAACTACAGTTGCAACAGCAATAGCACTTAGACTTATATACCATTTCACAGTGCTTTACAGCCCTCTCTAAGCAGTTTACAAAGTCAGCATATTGCCCCCAATAATCTGGGTCCTCATTTTACCGGCCTTGGAAGGATGGAAGGCTGAATCAACCTTGAGCCTGGTGAGATTTGAATTGCCAAATTGTAGGCAGCCAGCAATCAGCAGAAGTAACCTGCGATACTGCACTGTAACCACTGCGCCACCACGGCTCAATGCTTCAATTTGCATTGAAGCAACAATGTGTTTGTGGGCTTCACTATATCCTTTTTAACAGAAATGCAGGAAAGGGAACAGAATCCATGGCGTGCACAAGCCAGCACTCGGCAGATGAGGTTGTTTATCAGCCTTTCAACAGACTTTGCTTGCAGATCAGAAGTGAATTTGCAATCCTCTCTCTCCCAGGGCTTCCCATGAGGCTCTATCCAGGAAAGAAGGGCAGCTGTTTTACAGTTGTTCAGGCAGCTAAATTGATCTGACAGTGGAAGCTAAGTCTCTTAATTAAAGCAGTGAGAGTCAGATGTAGCTAAGGGAGCTATGCAAAAGAGCCACTCTAATCTCCACGGTCTGTTTAGCATACTTCCAGAAGGCTCTCCCACAGGAGATCCTGCATTTCAGTCATTAGTTCTGAAATATCTATAGAGAGCGCTTTGGTGACATCTCCAGCATCCTTCAGAGGTATCACAGCGTTGCTCTTTGGATATACAGTCAGGTCCAGAAATATTGGGACATCGACACAATTCTAACATCTTTGGCTCTATACACCACCACAATGGAGTTGGAATGAAACAAACACAATGTGCATTAACTGCAAACTGTCAGCTTTAATTTGAGGGTATGTACATCCAACTCAGGTGAACGGTGTAGGACTTACAGCAGTTTGCATATGTGCCTCCCACTTGTTAAGGGACCAAAAGTAATGGGACAGAATAATAATCATAAATCAAACTTTCCCTTCTTAATACTTGGTTGCAAAACCTTTGCAGTCAATCACAGCCTGAAGTCTGGAACGCATAGACATCACCAGATGCTGGGTTTCATCCCTGGTGATGCTCTGCCAGGCCTCTACTGCAACTGTCTTCAGTTCCTGCTTGTTCTTGGGGCATTTTCCCTTCAGTTTTGTCTTCAGCAAGTGAAATGCATGCTCAATGGGATTCAGGTCAGGTGATTGACTTGGCCATTGCATAACATTCCACTTCTGTCCCTTCAAAAACTCTTTACTCTCTACTGCTTTTGCAGTATGCTTTGGGTCATTGTCCATCTGCACTGTGAAGCGCCGTCCAATGAGTTCTGCAGCATTTGGCTGAATGTGAGCAGATAATATTGCCCGAAACACTTCAGAATTCATCCTGCTGCTTTTGTCAGCAGTCACATCATCAATAAATACAAGAGAACCAGTTCCATTGGCAGCCATACATGCCCACGCCATGACACTACCACCACCATGCTTCACTGATGAGGTGGTATGCTTAGGATCATGAGCAATTCCTTTCCTTCTCCATACTCTTCTCTTCCCATCACTCTGGTACAAGTTGATCTTGGTCTCATCTGTCCATAGGATCTTGTTCCAGAACTGTGAAGGCTTTGTTAGATGTTGTTTGGCAAACTCTAATCTGGCCTTCCTGTTTTTGAGGCTCACCAATGGTTTACATCTTGTGGTGAACCCTCTGTATTCACTCTGGTGAAGTCTTCTCTTGATTGTTGACTTTGACACACATACACCCACCTCCTGGAGAGTGTTCTTGATCTGGCCAACTGTTGTGAAGGGTGTTTTCTTCACCAGGGAAAGAATTCTTCGGTCATCCACCACACTTGTTTTCCATGGTCTCCCAGGTCTTTTGGTGTTGCTGAGCTCACTGGTGCATTCCTTCTTTTTGAGAATATTTCAAACAGTTGTTTTGGCCACGCCTAATGTTCTTGCTATCTCTCTGATGGATTTGTTTTGTTTCTTCAGCCTAATGATGGCTTGCTTCACTGATAGTGGCAGCTCTTTGGATCTCATCTTGAGAGTTGACAGCAACAGATTCCAAATGCAAATAGCACACTTGAAATGAACTCTGGGCCTTTTATCTGCACATTGTAATTGGGGTAATGAGGGAATATCACACACCTGGCCATGGAACAGCTGAGAAGCCAATTGTCCCATTACTTTTGGTCCCTTAACAAGTGGGAGGCCCATATACAAACTGCTGTAAGTCCTACACCGTTCACCTGAGTTGGATGTACATACCCTCAAATTAAAGCTGACAGTCTGCAGTTAACGCGCATTGTGTTTGTTTCATTCCAACTCCATTGTGGTAGTGTATAGAGCCAAAGATGTTAGAATTGTGTCGATGTCCCAATATTTCTGGACCTGACTGTACATATCACACCTTGCCCACTCGCGGCTGGAATATGATTTTGTTTTAATGTCACCTGCAAGAGAAATGTTTATTTCTTTAAAGTTTTCAAATGTTCTTTGCAAAATCTAACTAGTCTAAGGCTGGTGCACATTCTGATTGTGCTGCCAAGATAGGATTCACTGATATTTAAAAAGTCTTGGCCAGTGGTGAAATTCAATTTTTTTTACTACTGGTTCTGTGGGCGTGGCTTGGTGGGCATGGCTTGGTGGGCATGGCAGGGGAAGGATACTGCAAAATCTCCATTCTGACCCCACTCCATGGGAAGGATTCTGCAAAATCCCCATTCCTTCCCCACTCCTGGGGGAAGGATATTGTAAAATCTGCATTCCCACCCCACTCTGGGGCCAGCCAGAGGTGGTGTTTGCTGATTCTCTGAACTACTCAAAATTTCCGCTACCAGTTCTCCAGAACCTGTCAGAACCTGCTGGATTTCACCCCTGGTCTTGGCCATAAGAAATGTCCAGTCTTGTATACCCAGTGTAGAAATATTGGAAAGAGCAGGTACACCATCCTAAAAATCAGCTAGCAAAAACATTGGAGAGGTGCATTCATGTGCAAATATCTACTGCCTCTATGTTCCACAACAATTATGTTGTCTTTTCCTAGAGAAGAAAGAAGTATGGGTGGTAGTAGTATTTTTTTAATATAAAACTTACAAACTATAGTTAGAGACCTTGATTAGAATGGAGGCAAAATTGATTTCCAGATAGCTTTTCTCCTTCCAGAGTCACTCCCTGTAGAGTCCCTCTAGAGCAGGCCTGTCAAACTGGTGGCCTGCAGGCTGGATGTGTCACGTGCAGGCCACACCCATCCTGGCTCCGCAAAGGCAAAAAATATCATGATACATCATGATACGTCACGTGATGCTATCGAGTTTGACACCTGTGCTCTAGAGGTAGATGAAAAACATTCTATTTTCATCAAAGCAATGAAACATTATCTTGCTATATACCAGACTACTGACTTCTACATCATTAACTTTTTTTTTAAAGATAAGTGAATAATAATTGGCCTTTTAACCAATTCCTTGATTAAATTTATATGCTCTGATAATTGCCCTTTCAGGATATGGAGAGCCATGTGAGTTCATTATCATTTAATAAATAAATGAAACCCCACCTCACATAACTTTAATCTTCTTTATCATGGTGCTAAACAGAACTAGGGCAGGGTTGTTTTTGCAAATGAAGTGTATATCCTCTGTAAATAAGCAAGGACTAAGTCATTAACAGAGCAACTGTATTTTGCAGCTTTTGACATAATTCTTCGATATCAGTTGCTTGTAATTTTCCTGGAAGCATCAGGCTGAGTAGTCTCAGAGACAGAATAAATTCAGTATGATCAAAGCCTTGTGTCCTCCTGGTGTCTTGAAACCACAAATCCCAGAATTTCCCAAAGAAATTAATGCCTTAAGGAGCTTGATAAATGAAATTCTGGGGCTATAATCTCAATTGATCTGTTTACTGGAGTTTTACCGGAATTTAAGGCAGAACTTTAAATGTGTTGAACTGGACAGAAGCAGCAGTGAGTGAAGAGGCAATGAGAATATGGTAAATCTTTGGGGAGAGTTTTGAGGAGTTGGGGGATCTTGCAGTTTAGAATATTTAGAGATTTTATAAAATTATATTCAACTTATTTAGGAATCCATTCAAAGATTTGCATGTATCCTATTTCGAAAAAGGCAAAAACTGTGTTGCCAATTTTCAGCAAGCATTTTTGTATTTTACAGAGTTGCAGAGAATGAACTCAACACAAAGCTATTAGGAAACATTCTAATTAGAAATATGTGGATAAAATATTCTCCAATTAGAGATAACAGAGAGAGAGAGAGAGAGAGAGAGAGAGAGAGAGAGAGAGAGAGAGAGAGAGAGAGAGAGAGAGAGAGAGAGAGAGAGAGAGAGAGAGAGAGTCCAGAATTAGAGACCTATGAATAAGAGAGGAAGGATTTTGCAAAAGGCTAGCTCTGAAATAACCTCCACCAATACAGCATTTTATAAAACTGAGGATTGTGTGGAAGGAGGAAAGGAAGGAAGGAAGGAAGGAAGGAAGGAAGGAAGGAAGGAAGGAAGGACCAGTAGTAGCAGCAGTGAAAGCTTGAATAACAACATGTAAAGAGGAGGTCCAAGGGATCTTTCTCCAATGAACTCTGGATATATCCTGAAGGGCAAGATTTTGCTGTATTAATTTCATTTAGCATTTTGTCTTTGTGGTCTTTGCCTTTCCTTGTTTTTCTTGTATTTTCCTTTCCCCAATAAACTCATTTTATACTGAAAATTTTGACTTTATTGCTTTAAAAAAAAGGGAGGGGGTTTCTTAAAATTTTCCTCTTCTGCATGACTGCATGGCTGCCCAATTACCTCTTGTGTTTGAGGTTTGGTTTGTTGATGGAAGAGCTAAGAGCTTCCAAGCTTGTCAGATTGAGGTACAGTATATCAGCAACCTGCTACTAACAAACCATCACAAGTGTATTTTATTGAGAACCACTGGAAAAAAGAATAACTTTCATACAATGACTGCTTCACCCATTGCCAATGCATGACATGAGTAAAAGAAAGATTATAAATTCTATTAATGTTCCCATTAACATTATCAGAATATAAGAGCCAGAACAAAAGCAAAAACACCCTGTTTTTCCATTATAAGTCAATTACTTTTTTTCTTAGTACAGTACATTGAATTATATTTAGCTTCCTTTCCTTGCAAGGTGTTCTGTAAGTGCACATCTGAAAGCTTTCAGTCAAAATTAATTTATAGGAAATCTGCTTTCATGACTGTGCTCTGGCTTAAAAGGAGACATGAGAAATACTCCTTGAGTGTCCCATCTAGACTTTTGGTTTGGCAGAGCGTGTTTTGAAACACTGTTCAAACCCCCGCCTGGTGATATCAAACCTATTTCCTTTTGTAAATTAATTTAAACTCAGCTGGAGGAAAATGGTTTCCTCTTATATTTATGAGAAAATTGAGATTTGTAAGGACTATGTTAAAGTCCTTGGCCAAGTCCACTAATGGCCAAGTGCATTTGTGAAGTTGTGAAGTTGGTTAACCCCAAGCTTTTACCTCTACTGTTGTTATTCTGCAGAATTCTAAAGTAAAATTCTAAAGTTTTAATTAATTATTATTTATTTATTAATCAAATTTCTATACCGCCCTACTCCCAAAGGACTCAGGGCGGTGAACAGCCAAGATAAAATACAGATAATACAAATATTAAAAAATCCCTTAAAATTATTAAATATTTCAGCCGAAACACAGATTAAAACACCCAATTTATAAAATCACGAATTAAAAAAAATTAAAAATTTAAAAGATGGGAGTTAGGCCAGGCCAGCTTGCTGAAATAGAAAAGTTTTGAGAGCACAGCGAAATTATAGCTTATAACATAAGTATTCAAAACATTATGCAGGTTTTACAAGATTATGTTGACTGAGATTCATAGCAGGGGGGGGGAAAGGAAAATTAATATTTTCCTTCTCTGCTGATGTCCAGACTACTCCACAAAAGCCATTATTTGGCCTGCGGGGGAAGACTTTATCTAATCCTAGTGGAGGATTTACCTTCCAATTCTGATAGCTGGCTTGCAGGATCATTTTTTTGTCGAAGAGAAGGAAAGGGTTAAGAATTATTCCGTTCACTTTTCTCTTATTCATAGCTACTCTTTGCATTTTATATTCCTGTATAGGTAGAAAACAGTCTAAGAAGGCAAGAGGAAGGAAGGAAGGAAAGAAGGAAGGAAGGAAGGAAGGAAGGGCATTTGAATAGACATTGTTAAGAAATAGGGTGAATAGATGGTGTGATTTATTTTAAAATAAAGTTTAACTATTATACTTGTATCTGATATAGATAATAAGCTTGCTTTGCAAACAGAAGTTGGATTTCAAAAAATAATCTCAGTTAAGCTCTGTGAAATTTAATTGTTAATAATTAAAGCTTTTTTTAAAAAAAGTTGTGTTTTTTTGTTGCTAGTATCTTGTTGCTATTTGCTTGATGTTCAGCCTGTCCTACTATCTGAACTGTAATTCTCAGGGTTCCCAGAACAAAATTGACATTATTAAAATCTGCTTAAATATTGCAGATACTGCTGCCTGAAATTGGACAAAGAAGCAGGCCCTGATCGGACAGCAGGTGGCATTCCAAGCTTTCAGCAGTAAATGACTGAACAGCAGGAGTTCTATGCTAAAAAGGAGGGTTCAGAAATTGTTACATTGATCTATGCCAATTCTAGCTAGACACCCCAAAACCAATTTAGGGAAGCATCTAAGAAAACCATTAGAGTAAACTCATTAATGTTATCTATTACAGACCTCCAAAACTTAGAGCAACTCATTCCAATTCTGTTATTTTATTCTGTTCTATTCATTTCACTATTACCAATCAGCCTGCCAGTCCTTCGTGCACACAAATGCACAACTTATTAAGAACCCCGGAATAGGCGGTTGAATTTGGCCTCTGTGGGTTCTTAGCTTTATGATAACAAATTTTGCAGGTCTAATCTAACAAATTGCTCTGGTTGCTCTGTCTTGAGATGTTTAATCAACAATAAAATCTTTGTAACAATAAAATCTTTGTAACAAAGGTTTTACTGTATTGTAACAAAGGCAATAAAAGTAGCTGCTTGAAAACCCATTTGAATGTTAATTGCTTTACTGAAAAGAATCAAGGCCTGAAGTTTTTAAGCTCCAGCTTCCATTGTATATATGTAAAGTGGATGTCTTTAACATGCATCTATTTTTAAAATATAAACTGCAATGTTAAAGTCACACCGAATTTGTTACATATACATCAGCTAATGTCAGTGAACTGAAGTGAGAAGTTCTTGTTGAAGCTTAACACATCCATTTTTTTTTTTTTTTTTTTGCCTTAAACCCAAGGGTGAAATCCAGCAGGTTCTGACAGGTTCTGGAGAACCTGTAGCAGAAATTTTGAGTAGTTCGGAGAACTGGCAAATGCCACCTCTGGCTGGCCCCAGAGTGGGGTGGGAATGGGGATTTTGCAATATCCTTCCCCTGGAGTGGGGTGGGAATGGGGATTTTGCAGTATCTTTCCCCTGGAGTAGGGTCAGAATGGGGATTTTGCAGTATCCTTCCCCTGGAGTGGGGTGGGAATGGGGATTTTCCAATATCTTTCCCCTGGAGTAGGATTGGAATGGGGATTTTGCAGTATCCTTCCCCGGGAGTGGGGTGGGAATGGGGATTTTGTAGTATCCTTCCCCTGCCATGCTCACCAAGCCATGCCCACAGAACCAGTAGTAAAAAAATTTGGATTTCACCACTGCTTAAACCCTATACCTTCCCCAAATCTGGACAGATTCTTCTAGCTTTTTAAAAAATGTCAGTTAGCTATCCCCTTTTTAAAAACTTTATCAACTTCCTAAAACTGTTGAAAATGTTTCTTTGGCCTTCTCTTGTGGCTCTCACAAGTCTTTCTTCAAAGTTTTCTTTCTTTGTGGCTACATGAAAGTTGCCTAACCCAACTCTAAAGTCTTTATGGAATGTTACATTTCATAGTATCTTGGAATCCGTCTTCCTTGGAAAGACATTGTCACTGTTCTGTATAACAACTTAGTACAGATTTTGTTCTCTGATATTCATCACCCTAGTTCACCCAATGAACTCCAAAAGGTGACTCTCCTATTTTAGGTGCCTGAAATTAGAGCCTATTCCATCCAGGTTTGCATGGATTGAATGACAAAAATAGCAACCATGATCACAATGTTCCTGCAATTAAACAACCTGTCCGGTTTGATCCATATTTATTATGTAGAAGCCTGTGAACAATTCCCTGACTAGTCTCCATTTTGAGCACCCCTTCTACGCTGGGCCTCATTAGACTTTTTCAATCATTTTTCACTCACCAAGGTAACCTTGGCAAAGTCTTGAACATCAAGCATATTCTGCAGTACTTTTTGGCTCTCTCACAGTCCCAAGCGAGAATTGGCCCATGCCCAACCCTTGAAGCTTCATTCTTAGCCAAGCACAAGCTGAGCTGCCAGGGTATCAGGAGCCCAGCTTTCTACTGGTAAGAAGGGAGAAGGGGTGTTTTCTCATTTAATCTGACTTGTATCACAGTAATTCATCAAGACTTTCAGCCACTGTTCTTCTTTCATATAACTTCTGTTTTAATCCATGAAGGCTCCTAGAGAGCCAATCAGTTAAAGATTGTGAAGCAGACATTCCAAAGCCAGACTGTAGATCATAGTTAGAGCACTAAGAATGTAATTAAAAAGCCACAACTTCTCTTTTAAAATCAATCTGCAGCCAGAATATTTCACTCTTACAGACTTGGCTAGGATTGAAGGCAGAAAAACTACCATAGCTAGATACTCATGATAAATTGTCACACATGACTCTATTGTATCATGGTGGGGCAATGCTGCTTTCATCATCTGATGCTCCCCCTTTTTTGAGTGCACCCCTGAAATAGAAAAGGGACTCTCTACTGGATTCTATGCAGCATGGGTGTCAAACTCAATTGTGTCATGTGACGTATCGTGTTGTATCACGATGTTTTTTGCTTTTGCAGAGCCAGGGTGGGCGTGGCCTGCATGTGACGTATCCAGCACATGGGCTGCCAGTTTGACAGGCTTGCTATTATCAGCGTTCCAGAAAACCCCAACTCCCATTAAAAACTCCAAGGCAAGCATTTTCTCAAAGTTCCATTTATTAGAGTAGGTATACGGGCACATCTGGGAAAACCCGAATCTGAGAGTTCTGGGTTTTTCCTCAGTAAATCAAAACCCCCAAAACCATTCCCTCACTCATCAGTCCATCACATGCTCCAATCACCATCTGTCCCATCTTGAGACATCACTCCAACCACTCCTTCACCAGATGCAGGATTGTCTTGACCTTGACCGAAAGGAAGAATGCGATTTTGTCTAACTACATTCCCTCTACTAAATCCCTCCTCCTACTTTCCCACACATGAAAAGGTGGCAGCATGGAAGCTTCCGGGGCTAATATGGCTTCCAAAGCTGACAGCTATGCAGTAAGGAAGATGACTGACAGTGATAGATTAGATCCATTGCTAAAGCAAAGAGAGGTAAAACAGCAAGTCCAAAATGTCAATGGAGATTCTCATTCATCCAGGTCATGGTTGTCCCAAAGCTGCTTTTTTTCAAAAGGCAAATGGACTTTCTGGTTTTTCTTTGAAGACATTTCGCTTTCATCCAAGAAGCTTCTTTACCTCTGTTGGCTATCCCAACTGGGCCTTCATCAAATCCAGAAAAAGATCTAGTAGGCGTTCTTCCATAACAGACAAAAAGAAGAAGAAGAAGAAGAACTATAAATGAAGCAACATTGCCATTCCATACATTGTAGGAAAAGTTCAGGAGGATTTTCAACCAACACAACATATTTGCATACTTTAAAGCAGAAGCTTGTCCACCCCAAGGATAAACCAGAAAGAAATTCAGGAATGTGGTATAGGTGGTGCAACACAATGAGATATGTGCAGATCTGTACATTGGGGAAACCAAAAAAACTATTTCACAAACAGATGGCACAACACAAGTGAACAAACCCATCCGGGCAAGATCCAGCAGTCCATCTGCATCTGAAAGACAAAGGTCACTCTTTTGAAGACAGCAAAGTCCACCTTCTGAACAGAGAGGACCACTGGTTTGAAAGAAGAATTAAAGAGGCCTTCTGCATTAAGATTGAATAGCCCTCTCTCAACAGAGGAAAAAGGATACAACACCACCTATCTCCTGTCTACAACACAGTCCTTTCAGCAGTCCTAAGAAGGTTCCACACACATTTGTACTTTAATTCACCCCAAAGGTACAGATAAATTCCCAAGTACCTCAATGACTCTCAGAGAACTAAACACTAACCTTCAGAGTGCTAACAATCAGATGACTGCAAAGGATATAAATACCTCCATTCCCCACCATTCAGTCAGAACTGAAGAAACTTCTTGAATGAGAAATGAAACATTTTCAAGGAAAACCCAAGAAAGTCCAATTGCCTTTTGAAAAGCACCTTTGGGACAAGGTCTTTAATAGCTTTAAAATACATAATAGCTAATCTCCGAAAGTGCTTAGAAAGTGAAGCTAGTAAACGTCGTCTTTGTTACAAAGTTTCGTCATAGTTATGAACAAGATGGCCGATCCTTTCATCCCAGCACTCAAAACCATGGAAGACCACTATCCTGCAGTTTCCTCATGAGGAGAAATTGTCTGGAGCACATCAGTGGTGGGTTGCTACCGGTTCGCCCCGGATTGGGTGGCGGCGGGGGAAGGCTCCACCCACCCATCCGGATGTCTCTGTGCATGCGAGCGCACAAGCACCAGGGGTGAAATCTACTTACCTTCCTTACCACTTCGGAAGCACATGCGTCACATGCGTCACAGGCCTTCTGCACATGCGCAAAGCCTTCTACACATGTGCAAAACCTTCTGCTGTTAAAACCAGGAAGTAATGACACCCGGGGGCGATCACTACCGGATTGTTGAACCACAGGGAAAAATTGCTACCGGATTGGGCGATCCAGTCCGATCCAGGAGCATTTCACCCCTGACGAGCACCCACAAGCAAACCGGTAGCAACGGGATTTGAATCCCACTACTGGAGCACATGTGAGCAATCTCTGACTCTCTCCTTATCTGTGCAGGTTCTGAAGAACTGGTTGACTCACTTGTAAGTCTTTGCCATGCTTTCATGGACATATTTTCACTTTGCCATGATTCCATCAGAAGCAGTGGTGGGATTCCAAATCTTTTCCTATCTGTTCTATGAGAGCGTGCTTTGCTTCACGCACATGCGCAACACTCAAAGACTGCCCTCAGTGCTGGTGAGCTGAGCTATAGTTTAGCTCAGCTGAGGTGCAGCAATCTGCTCTGCCGCGTGAATCAGCTGAGCTAAAAAACAAGGGATATAGGACAGGGAACGGCGGGGGCAGGAGGGCAGGGCCAGCCAGAGGTGGTATTTGCTGGTTCTTCGAACTACTCAAAAAGCTACCAGTTCATCCAAACAGTCTGAACTTATCAGAGTAGCTTTAGATCCACACATTGTCTGTTTCTTAATCTAATCTACTTTACAGGACTGAGGCTGTAAATTATTCTACAGTATGTCTCATGGTGGGGTCATCTTTAGAGGGCCAGTCATAATCTGAGCTCCAATTGACCCTCTCCAGCTGGTAATGGAACTTTGGTGTCTAAGAACTAATTTGTCTCCTGAGCTATTTTCCTCCTGCTATCCCTTTTTCCATAAGGGGAATGATGACCTAATGTTAGCAACAAAACCTGGAATAACTACCAGAGCTTGAGTCTTATGTTTTCTATGTGACTTGCCAACCAGCCTCCTTCAGATCCTTGCTCGCATCCTGTCCTAGGACAAACTGAGCCTTCAGGCTGCTTCTCCTGTGTTGGGTTTGTGTGTCATTGCTTTCTAATTTCAGGCTGTTCCCCATGAGATCTATATTTATGCTCTGATGTAATTCTTCTGTCAATCCTATTCAGTTCACCAAGAGGCTATTGACACATTGCAGAAAGTAACAACTTATTAAGTTGTCATCCATACTTACACTTGGCCTAATCATTCATCTCAGCACTGAGCTAAATATACTTCACCCCTTGATCATCAACGTAATATAGCATGGGTGGAATCTGTTATGGACCCTAAAGAAAATGTTCTCCACTCCCATTTTCATCATGCAGATTTCAATCTTATGCCTGTTAAACGGTAACTGGGAGCACACATATACAGCAGCATTTTATTCTAAGTCCATATTGGCATGGCCTTTGCCCCTGGAGTATTTACAATGTCATAAGCAATTCTGTGTTTAATTTCATTAAGCAACCACTGAAGAGCCCTTGTTTAGCTCTGAGCATTCCTGTGGAGCCAGAATTAATGATGCTTTTAATAGTTGTGTAACTTCTTCTGCCCAGTTGAGCAGCGACCTTCATTCTTCTTTACGGGGAGTACAGGAGGCTGCTTCTTACCAGGTTAGCCTATTGGTCCAATTTGCTGACTACTGCCTGCTCAGATGGGCAGTGGCTTATTCGGGTGCTAGCCAGAAATCTTTCCTGTCATCTGACTCACTCGATGGGAGGTGCCTGGATGTGTGTGTTGCACACATGGGTTCCCCCTCTAGGCCACACTCTATTAACCAGGCAGAACTAATCAGGAGGGAGTATTTATCAATGTAAATTGAGCCTGGGAGAATGCAGCAGCATAGATAAAGATTACTGAAGTGACGTGTATTAGGTAATACTGAACCAGCATGAGAAGTTTTAACCTGGGAGAATATGGTGGATGTCAGAATAGCCTATGCACCTTGAAGTTGGAAGTTATGTCAGAACTTGGGACATGGGGAGTTCTTAATTAATTCAAGGAATACCAGAGCTGATCCCCTTATTTAACCAAATCATACCGTGTAGCCTTAAAAAAAGATTATCGCATAAAAGAAAAAGGCAACACCCATTTTATTTCTCCTCTATTATATCAAGATTGCATCTATTTCTTTCTCAAAGCAGTTTAAAGCTGAATAATAAATTCCGCCCAGGGTGGAATAGTAGGACTAGGAGTTGCTGAGAAGTATCACTTGCGTCAAATAGAGATGTTAATCCTTAGTAGGTGCAAAGAGAGCCACTGTGGGGTAGTAGTTAAGGAGCTGAAATAGAAATGGCAGAGTCAGGTTTTAGTCTTTCTTTAGGCAGGGTATCCTTATAAAAGTCCTTCTTCCTTCTCAGCCTAAATCACAGTTAGGTTGTGGAACAAGCTGGCTGAAAAACAAAACCCCGCAGTGCATCATGTACTTCACTGTAAGAACTAGGTGAGCACAGGGCAAAAGCCAAGTGGATCCTGAAGCCATGTGGGACACATCCTCTGCTCGCAACAGAATACCTTATGCCACCAGGCTTGAAATTTTGGGCCTAGAAAACCTAGAACTATGCCACCTTTGGTTTGACCTAAGCGTAGTACATAAAATTAGCTGCTACAACGTCCTTCCAGTCAATGACTACTTCAACTTCAACCACAACAATACATGAGCACACAATAGATACAAACTTAAGGTAAACTGCTCCAAACTCGACTGCAGAAAATATGACTTCAGCAACAGAGTGGTCAATGCCTGGAATGCACTACCTGACTCTGTTGTTTCTTCCCCAAACCCCCAAAACTTTAACCTTAGACTGTCTACTGTTGACCTCACCCCATTCTTAAGAGGTCTGTAAGAGGAGGGCATAAGCACACCACCATGCCTACCATCCCTGTCCTAATGTCCCTTTTTATTCGTATCCATTTCATGTATTCATAATCATGTTTATATTTATATCTATTACCTTGACATAATAAATAAATAAATAAATAAAAATAAAATAAAACATATATGAACACCTACTATTCTTCGCAGTTGCAGAAAGCCGCACTCTCCAAGATTCCTTGAAAGGAAGTCATGAGGATTTAAGACAGGTGTATATAACTAGAATAGAAACTAACTTTTGATCTGCTAATATTCTAGGTAGGAGGCAGGTTGATGTTTATTCAGTGAAAGAATAAATAAGTAATAAATCAATAATAAATAAGAGATCCTCCTGATGTCTGAACTCTTTCATCAGCTTCTGAACATGATACCTGCCAAAGGCCTTGCATGAAGAAGCTGATGCAAGACTTACAAAAAGTTGTTGCACTGAAGTTGCAATTGTTTTGCTGTGAATATGCTTCCTTTCTTTTATCTGCAAATAAGTAAAGATAGTTTGAATTTCCAGATACACTTTGGCCTATGGCCTGGAATTCTAAGGGAAATAAAGCAGGTAATGTATATCTGAGTCTTCCTTGAGAAAACTCCAGTAACTTCTCAGGAGATCTCAGAGATCTGGTATCTACAATAATCTTGATGGTGCTTAATCTCATTTAGTGTTCACACAGCTGGAGCATTGCCGGTTCCATGTTCTCACTGGGATCATTTGTACAGAACAATTTTAAATGGATTTGAGATTGTAAATAAGATATCAGTGGGAGGAATATATTACAGCAGGTCACTGAGTTGCTTAGCCTTAAACACCGTCTAGAGCTGGCTGCTTGGTGCAGGGAAAGGCGTATTCTGTTAGTCAGCTCCAATAAAAAGGGTGTGCTTGGTAGTCACATGAACAAGTCCAAGAGAGAATTACTGTCCATTTGCTAATAGGAGCTAACTAGAAAGTTATTGCTTAAATATAAACATGAATTCAGTGAAATGTAGGGAAGGGGCCATTGTTCAATGGGAGATCACATACTTTGTCAGAAGTAGCTTGCCAGTTTAATCTCTGCTGTCTCTAGATAAGGCTGAGAGAGACTTTAAGCTGATCTTCTAGAACAGGGATCCCCAACCCCTGGACCATAACCCACTACCAGGCCGTGGCCTATTCGGAATTGGGCTGCATGAGTAGCTGGCCAGAATGCATGGGCACGGCTCAACTTGTGTGAGTAGTGGGCTGGCAGACACACACGTGCATGCATACCAGCCTGCTGCTTGTGCAAATTGAACTGGCTGCATGCATGTGTGCCGGCCTGCCATTCGTGCAAGGGCTGTGTGCACACATGCATACAGGCTGGCCTGCAGATTGCATGGCCCAATTCCCCTCTCCTCCACCCCCCCCCCAGCCAGATTGCCAAGCTGCAAAGATTGGGGACTGCTGCTCTAAGTTGTGTGGATATCAACTCCCAGAATTCCCAGTCAGCCTGGAAGTTCTCGGAGGAGAAGATGACACTTAGAGTTGCCAAGGTTGAGAAATACTGTTCTGAAGGGCCAATGCTGTTGCAGGAACATAAAAGACTAATGATTTATCTAGTCTAATATTATCTTCTCCAACAATGAGCATCATGTGGGCCAGGGGTGGGTTCTAAATTTTTTTACTACCTGTTCTGTGGGCGTGGCTTATTTTGTGGGCGTGGCTTTTGGGGGGAGTAATGTGACTGGGTGGGCGTGGCCAACTTTTTTTTTAATTTTTAAAAGCATTTTTTTCTACAATCTTAAGAGGTTGCAGAAAAAAATGCTTTTAGAAGCTTCTGATGATCAAGCAAGTCAGCTGGGATCACGGCATTTTTTTCCCTACAACCTCTTCGGCTGAAGAGGTTGCAGAAAAAAAATGCTTTTAAAAGCCTCTGAGATCCCAGCTGAGCCGCACGATCATCAGAGGCTTTTTAAAAAACTTTTAAAAGCATTTTTTCAGCCGAAGAGGTTGTAGAAAAAATGCTTTTAAAAGTAAAAAAAAAAATTCTCTGATGAGGTGGGCGGGGTAAGCGAGCGGCGACTGGGCCTGGGACCGGTTCAGGGGCGTGGCCAGCCAATATTATTACCGGTTCTCCGAACTACTGCAAATTTTTACTACCGGTTCTTGTGAACCGGTGCGAACCGGGAGCAACCCACCACTGATGTGGGCCCAAGCAGAACCACATTTTCCTAGTTATATTCCCAGGAAAGGTTACTTGGAAGCTTCTTATCTTTGACACTGAAAGTAATGTGTAGCCTTCATAATCTGTAGAATTGTCTTCCATGAATTTATCTAATCCACATTTAAAGTTGTCCCTCTTCAAGTAGAAAACTCCATATTAAGTACGAGTTATGCAAAGTATTTCCATCTGACTGTCCTGACTCTGGTAACACTGAGTTTCATTTAATTGATATTAGTTCTATGAGACAGTGCAGAACCCATTCTGCTTTCTTTTCACCAAACATTATTTTCATTTATTTTTTTATATATACTCCCTTTGTCACTTGCTTTTCTCTTACCAATATTCCTGGTTTGGCATAATAGTTAAGGCACTAGACAAAAACTAAAAACCGAATGTTAGTCCTGCCTTAAGGACAAAGCCAGCTGGGTGACTTTGGGCCAGTTTCCTTCTTGCAGTCCTAAGAAGGAAAGAATAGAAAACCGCTTTCAAAAAACCTTGCCAAACAATTGACAATAAGAATGACCAAAAAAAAGTCTGGATAGTGAACATGGCAGAATCTGGAGGCAGCAGAAGAGAAGAGAAAGAACTGGAGAAGATAACAAAATACAAAGAACTGCAAATAGAAATAGAACCACTTTGGAAAAGAAAGCAAAGGTAGTATCAATAGTAATAGGCACCTTGGATGTAATTTCAAAACCATTTTAGCACCATATTAACATCATTGGCATTGACAAAATCACCATCAATCAATTGCAAAAGGCAGCTCTCCTCAAAACAGTTTACATCCTGCAACGATACTTTTAACACCATCAAATATCCATTTGTGCCAATTCCAGGTCCTTGGGAGAACTTGATAAGTGGACAGAAATGCCAAATCCAGTCTAAGCATCTTAGCTGGCTCTGACCCAACCATAATAATATATTTTTAAAATGTTCCCAATGTAAGAGCATTCAAACTTTCGCAAGAAAGGGGTGCTAAGTCCTTGATAGGTAGGAGTAGTATGGATGGAAAAAGACCTTTCCATTTGCAAAGTAACAAATTGTATGATTTAGCACCTACTGTATATTTTAGGTGATAGATGGGGTTAGTTGTTTCTTAACTATTGCAGGTGGGAGTTATAAATAAAATCAAAATATCATGAATGCACCTTTTTTGAATTAACAGAATGTCAAATTAATTATAGAAATTGTGGTAATTCTCCTCTATTTTCCTTCATTGAGTTTCATGTTGACACTGTATATCGAATAGAATTTCACTGAATGATTGTGTCCAAACCCAGCAGAGTGAGGGCTACAATTTCAGCCTGTACTGGGGTGTCCTCTGGTAACTGATGAATAAATAAGGCATTTTCAGCAGCTGTCAGGATCACCCTTTTTCCTATAAGTCCTTTGGCTCTTGATTTAAAAAAATCCTGTCCATCAGCATTTAGCTAAGTCTATTACAAAGTGGACATTTTCCTCAAGTTCACTACACTGCAAAATGTAATGCCAACAGCGTCACCTCGCTTGAAAGACTGGAGGTTCACAAATATAATGTTGCTCAAGGCACATTCTGGGCATGGCTCCTGATTTAAGCAATTTGGTGGGAGGGACCCACTTGTTAATCTATGCACCCAATGGGGAAAGAGAAAATCCTTCAGGCAGAGCAAGATCACTATCTCCCAGTTATGAACAGGAGCTAACTGGCACCTCATTCCCAGGGGAAGGCTCAAAGCCCTGGAAATTTCTACTCTACTGATCAGTTTCTGATGTTGCCTCTTTTACAAGAGTTGGTGAGCTTCTGACTCCCTCTGGTGCAGTAGAATAAGGCATTAACATCAAACCTCAACTTTTTACTTTTCCATAATAGTATAAACTAGTCATTTTTATAACAACAAATCTATCTAATTGGTAAAACCCAAAATCAAAGTTTCATTTTTTCCCCCACCTCAAGCATAAAGCCCAGAAGCGGTTTCCAAATAGAAACAAAAGTAATTGTGGTGTTTTTTTTCTTTTACCAAAGCAGTCAATTTAGCCATCTCTGCTAACTCCATCAACTTTTGCAACCATTCATTCATTGTGGGGATCAAAGTGTCCTTCCAGGAGGAGGAGAAGATGTTTCACTTCACATCCAAAAAGCTTCATCAGTTCTGACAGGATGGTTGGGTCATATTCAATTTCTTTCAATTTTCATATTTCTTTGATTCTTCCAACCCTACAACCCTCCCTCCCACATTCTGTCAAAATAATCCTTCCCTCGCCCCCACCATCCTGCCAGAACCGATGAAGTTTCTTGGATGAGAAGCAAAACGTCTTCATCTTTTTCCTCAAGGAAAAAAAACCAACCCAGTTGCCTTTTGAAAAGAAGAAAAAAAGCACCTTTGAGATTTCTAGAATAGTATATCACTTTTCATGGCCAATTCAGACCTACAAAAAATAGGTAGAAGTTTATTCTTGCCCTCATGTTTTTTAACAAGATTTGTAGTGCAAAAAAGGTAGTGGTTATGCAGCAAATAAAGCATCACCCAATTTGATTTCTTTATTCCCAAACACCTCTCCAGGTCAAAGCCTTTGAACAGAGTAGTCAGAAACCCACCTATCAAGCCAGCCACTTTTTACATCAGTTTAGAAGACCTAAAGGAACATTCAAGCTTATTGTCCGTCTGGACAATTATCAAAAGGCTTGTGAGTGACTATCACTCATGTGGTCTCAATTATTTGTAAACGTGATGGGTAGGAGAAGAAGTTATTTTAAAATGTTAAAGCTGCAAAAAAGCACAAAGTCTTAAAAAAAAAGCCCATTTTAGGAAAAATCTCATCGTATCTTCAAATAGTTACTGATGAATAGAAGTCATGATTTTAGAAGAGACCAGAATTTTCTCCAATGGATTTTTTTTAATCATCCAGGTTTATGGCTAGTGCTTCAAATGAAATCATAATATCAGAAGAAAAGT
The DNA here is from genome assembly GCA_022577455.1 of Arizona elegans. Taxonomy (NCBI): domain Eukaryota; kingdom Metazoa; phylum Chordata; class Lepidosauria; order Squamata; family Colubridae; genus Arizona; species Arizona elegans. The sequence continues at coordinate 100,229,142 of JAKOOJ010000003.1, read as the reverse complement.
GATAGCATTGGTGAACAAAAAAAACCAACAACACACCCCATTGTTATATCAAGAGAATAGCTGCCATCAACACAAACAGCTTAGGTAGTATAGAGAAATGGGGTATCTTTTAGAAAAAATGAAGATGAACATCTCCACCACTCCCCGATTAAGCCCACAATAATTTTTCTGCCCAGCTTAATGGTCTTTTAAACAGTCCTTTCTATTAGATGTTTATCCCTCCCCCACTTTTTTAAGTAATTAGGTTCTTTGTCCTAGTTTACAGATGGAAAGTTTTATGTTCCAAGGTTTATCTAATAAAGAATAAAAAAAGGTTAGGACATGGACCTTGAAGTTGCCCATTAACTCAGAACCTGGAAAGAAAATAACACAGGCATATAGGTTGCTTGATAATTTGTCACTGGGTCACCTTCAGTGAGATGGGCAGCTATATAAATTTGATTAATAAAATAATAAATTAAAATAAATTAAATTTCTTCTCCACCACAAACCTATCATGGATGGAAAGGAGAGATTAGGCAATGTTACTGATGTTCTTCTACCCTGGAGAATCTCCAGAATGCTTGTGTAATCCAGTTATTTTCCTAATTTGAGAGTTTCAGCATGAAACAAATGAAGAGTAAAAATACCAGGGAGTTTTATTGAAGTCCAAAGATAATTGATCACACAGGCTCACAAGAAGCAGATGTAGCTCCATCTCCTGCTTGTAAGCTTGTATGATCAGTTGTGAACAATGAACTACTCCTAGGTGGAATATTTTACACTAAAGTCCTTCAGGCTATTCCAACTGCACAAATAATACTCATTAAATCTGATTTGACTATCAAATAATAGAAGCCCAGTGTTGAAAGAGATCACTTAAACCCTATCTTCTCCTAAGCACCATAAAGAAGAGCCCAGCACTTGTCTGAGTAATTTGATCTATTGTCAAACTGATCCTACTATGGGTGATTTTTAGTAACATACAAATTAAATCAATCATTCTGTATTCCAAAACTATTGTTTCATATTTGGAAAGGGAGGGAACTTGTTCTTCTATGAGGCACACTTTCTAAGATCGGTCCTCTCTCATAATAGTCATTGTTGTATCAATCATCTTGATAATGATAATTGATATGACAATGACTATTACGTTCCTTCCTGTCTTAGGTTCTTGAACCTAATCATCCGCACTGTCCTTGAATGTGTTGCATCACAGCCATTTTACCCTATGGGCTGGTCACAGCAGAGGCGTTGTCCATGCAGGTGAGAACTGAGAACAACACTCAAAGTAGCTGAAAGAGCCCTCTAGGGCCGTTATGGCAAACCTATGGCATGCATGCTGGAAGAGCCTTGGTAGTACAGGGGTTTAAGGCACCCTGTTATTAAGTTGGTTATTAAGACCAGCTGCCTGCAATTACTGCAGGGTTCGAATCTCGCCAAGGCTCAAGGTTGACTCAGCCTTCCATCCTTTCTAAGGTAGGTAAATTGAGGACCCAGTTGTGGGGGCAATAAGCTGACTTTGTATAAATATACAAAAGGATGAAGGCTATTGCTGAGCACATTGTAAGCCGCCCTGAGTCTTCGGAGAAGGGCGGCATATAAATCAAATTAAAAAAAAAAAAAAGTGGTATGCAGAACCATCTCTCCAGGCATGCCAGTCATTGCCTGTTGCTCTTCTGGCTTCCAGCACGAACATGTGTGCCGGCCAGCTGGTCTTCACATGCACGGGAGTGCTGGAAACCAAAAGAGCATCTTCCTGGTGCGCATGTGTGCGTGGAGAAGCTGAGCTTCCAGTTTACAGCGAGTGCATGCGCACCAGCCAACTGGCCAGAAACCAGAGGCTCGGCTTCCAGGCGTGCCGGGAAGCTGTTCTTCCAGTTTCCGGCGCTCCCCCATGTGCGCGTGCTCCCATTTCGGCACTCGATGCTGAAAAGGTTCGCCGACACTGCTCTAGAGGATGCGGCTGCTTTAACTCTTGAAGAGGTGCTTCCCTCATGCGCACATTTGGCAAAACATCTTTTTCAAATGCTTCCCACAGATCTGCTTTTATTGGCCTTAAAATGAAATGGAGAAACCTTAGGAGCAGGTGTGTGGGGTGTGTATGTGCGTGTTGAAACAAAAAGAAAAATCCAGATCAGAGAGCCAGTTGGGCTGGGAAAGTGGAAGAACTCACTTCTACTCCAAAGTCTGAAACTCCGGGTGGCCCTGGCTAAGTCCCTGACTTTGCTTTCCTTTCTTTCCTAGCCTATATTCAGACTGTTAAGTTCCATGGGGACTATCTGTATATGCAATTGTCAAAACTACTGAGGCTCATGAAGTCTTTCTTGATCATCCCAGATATTCAGACAGAGCTTTTCAGAGGATTATCTTCTTCTTTTGTCATTTTATTTAGCCACTGTTTAATTCATTAATGCATAAGGGTAACTGTTGCGTAAAAATACCTTTACACAACCCTGAAGATAATTATAGAGATACAATGTCTGGAACTGTTCCCAGCATTCCAAATGTGGTGATAATAGTGTTTTGTCTATAGTATTAGGATATTGCTTGATTTATCTTCCAATAATTCCAAAAGGAAACTAATGTTTTTCAGCCATTGCATACTAAGCCAATCAAGTTTATCAAGCTATTAGTCCAGATTCAAAGACATTTTCTTGGCTAGTCATCATCATCTTGTCATATAAATAGTTAATATTTGCCCCCCCCCCCGAATACATCAATTTGCACTTCTTTTTGTTGCATAAAGCATTTTTTCACACTTTGAATAATTCATTTGGCAGCTCATTGCCGTATCTTTGCATAATTTAAATAATATGGTGATTTCAAGAAATTTGGCTACTACTGAACTCATCCCTATATCTGTGTCTTGTATAAAAAGTTAATCAGATGTAAATTCTACTGATTTCACTAAACAGTAGGATTATTTGGTTGCAGATAGGAAGGATGATCTTTTCATGACCCTATAATACTCTGACCCTATAATTAATATATATATATATATGCATGTACATATATATAATCTAGCTATCTACCTAGAGATTTTCCCACTATTTTCCCACTATTGTAGAATTTACTCTTCACTTTGGCTTGAAGTTGTTTTTAACATTGGATTTAACCAGTGGTGAAATCCAAATATTTTTACTATCGGTTCTGTGGGCGTGACTTGGTGGGTGTAGTGTGGCTTGGTGGGCATGGCTTGGTGGGCATGGCAGGGGAAGGATACTGCAAAAACTCCATTCCCATCCCACACCAGGAGAAGTATACTGCAAAATCCCCATTCCCTCCCCACTCCTGGGGCCAGCCAGAGGTGGTATTTGCCAGTTCTCCGAACTACTCAAACTTTCCACTACCGGTTCTCTGAACCAATCAAACTTTCCACTACCGGTTCTCCAGAACCTGTCAGAACCTACTGGATTTCACCCCTGGATTTAACAAAGATAAAAGGGCACATAAGAGCAAGAAGTAACAGGCTAAAAGACACATCAAAAAGGCCTTCTGCATATAAATAAATATCTTTATTGTCATTGTAGATGTATACACAGTATACCCATGCAATGAAATTCACTTAACAGCCAAAGACCAGGTCCAACACACATAATAATCCCCAAACACACTCCCACCCACCACAATTCTCCATCCCTAAACCACCCAAACATCCACACAACAGCCCAAGTAATGCTGTCCAACAGCTCACTGATGGTGGCCCTTTAGTTCATTGTTGAGTGCAGTTATAGCTCTGGGATAAAAACTATTCAGAAAATGTGTGGTCTAAGTTTTAATTGTTCTGTATCTTCTGCCAGAAGGCAACAGTCCAAAAAGATTGTAAGCAGGATGGGAAGAGTCTCTGAGAATGTTATGCAACTTTCTCAAACAACGAGATTCAAAGATGTCATCCAGGCTAGTAGCTGGAGTCTGATGATATTCTGGGCAGTTTTAATGATTCTCTGTAGAGCTTTTTTGTCTGCTACAGAGCTGCTCCCATACCATGCAAGAATGCCGTATGTCAGGGCACTCTCAAAGGTGTTGCGATAGTAGGACAGAAGTAGGTGTTGAGATAGATTTATCTTCCTGAGCATTCTCAGGAAGTACAGCCTCTTCTGTGCCTTCTTCGCAAGCATGTTAGCATTCATAGTTCATGAGAGGTCCTCCGAGATATAAATGCCCAGAAATTTAAAATTACCCATCCTCTCCACCTCCTCACCATTTATGTACAATGGTAGATGTACATCTCTCTTCCTCCTGAAGTCAATTATAAGTTCTTTAGTTTTGTGGTGTTAAGTGTAAATATGAGAAAATGAAAAGATGTAAATTTGAAAAATGTTCTGAACAGCATTTGCTTCATATGTCCTCATGTGTGTATGTATTAGAGAGAGAGAGTTCTGAATAGCATTTATTCCATATACATATTCATGAGAGAGAAAGAGAACACATATAAACATACACACTGTGGCTGCCATCTTGATTTTCTCCCTCCTGCAGATCCATCTGCATGTTATGATGATCCATTCCTGTTTCCTGTTCACTGAACAAAGATCTACTTTTCATGTGATTGCTGAGTTTGCTCTGGAGTGTCTGTTAAAGCCCTTTTAAAAATCTAAGTAAATAACGCATTACCTCTATCACATAGTTATTAGTACTCACACAGAATGCTGAAAGGTTAGTGAGAGAAAGATGACTATTGCAAACCATGTCAATCCTTTCCAAGTGAAAAGATTAATCTTTCTATATTATTTATCTTTAATAATATTTTCCATCCATTTCAAACAGAACAGATGGCAAGTGAACTAACCTGGAATTTCTGTTTTTGTTTAAAACTAATTTTACGTTGCCTACTGTTTTAAGACATTTTTTAAAAGATTAACAATTTCACATGTTTATTCTTTAAGTACTCTCATATGGATGCTCTCTGGAACTGGTGTGTCTGGTTTGAAATACAGCTTAATTTTTTATCATTATTTGCTTACTTTCCATAGATACTAAAGCCAACAGATTTGCAAAGAATCCCCACAATTAGCACTCTGATGGATGCTGTGTAGGAGAAATGGGTGGGGGTATCAATTGTAAAAAAAAAAAAATGTAGCTCCATAGATACTACAGCAGCAAACCTGAATACAGAAGCTGAGAATGACTACAAAAATGATAAGGTAACTTCTGAATAGTTTTTATCCCAAAGCTATAATTGCACTCAACAATGAACTAAAGGGCCACCATCAGTGAGCAGTTGGACAGCATTACTTGGTTTGCTGTGTAGATGCTTGGGTGGTTTAGGGCTGGGGAATTTTTAGTGGGTGGGGGTGTGTCTGGGGATTGTCATGTGTGTTGGGTTTGGTCTCTGGGTGTTATGTGAATTTCGTTATATGGATATACTGTGTATATACATACAATGACAATAAACTTTATATAATTCCTTCCAGGTACCTTTTTGAGTAGCTGTGATTATGGCAGTGCCTCATTATAGTGACAGGGTGCAGACTGAAGGAAGATCAGTCTCCAGCAAAGCAACTACAGACAAGAGGACATTGGAAGCTGCTCTGCAACTGCTCTGCATATCCTGACTTTGCTGAGAAATGAAATGGCTAAACTGCGCCCTTCAGTTGAGGAGAGTCAGAGCAAGAATGGGAATGCTGTAGACCAGTGTTTCCCAACCTTGTCAACTTGAAAAGGTATGGACTTTAACTCCCAGAATTCCCCAACCAGCATGCTGCCTGAGGAATTCTGGGAGTTGAAGTCCATAGGTCTTTAAGTTGCCAAGATTGAGAAACCCTGCTGTAGATCATTCCCATTGGCTGTAATAGGATGAATGAACACTAAGCAATAAGAGTGCTGGCTATCTGGATGATTTAAAAGATAAGAATGATATAGTATCCTTGTTAGAGAAAATGATGGGGAAAAAAGGCAGATAATACAAAAATCTGGATGGGGAGCGGTTACCTCGAAACATCAGTGGGCAAAGTTTCTGACCTACATCTCTGCAGTAAATTTAAAAAAGAAATAATTCAGTTCCTCTGCAATCTTGCTACCCTTTTTTAGTGCTTCCCAATTATTTTCTTTTAATGCATTTAAAGAATTGCTATTGATAATTTAAGCATTTAAATGCTTAAGCACAGACATATCTATACACATTCACTCTTACATATATTTAGGGCAACCTTTCAATTCTAGCAGAAGTCTTTGTGCCTTAAGTAACTTTCTTACCAGTCCTTGTTAATCAGGCAAAATAACCAGTTATCATACAAATATGGTTATGGCCTACCATGTTACTGGCACAATAACCTGGACCTTAGGGCATAGTATCATTTGATTACTCTGTTAATTACTCATAGAAAACTTGTGTAGTAATATAAAAACAATTAACTCATGAAGAGCCTTGGTAGTACAGTGGTTTAAGGCACCCTGTTATTAAGCTGGTTATTAAGACCAGCTGCCTGCAATTACTGCAGGCTTCGAATCTTGCCAAGGCTCAAGGTTGACTCAGCCTTCCATCCTTTCTAAGGTAGGTAAATTGAGGACCCAGTTGTGGGGGCAATAAGCTGACTTTGTATAAATTTACAAAAGTATGAAGGCTATTGCTGAGCACATTGTAAGCTGCCCTGAGTCTCCGGAGAAGGGCGGCATATAAATCAAATTTTTTTTTAAAAAAAAATTAAATTGGTGCAGAGCTGTTCTATTAATTTACTCACACAAATGTTCCATATGCAGATTTATTATTCTTGCCAACATGTTGTATATTGTTTTGCTGTGAACGTTTATGAAAACCTCCCTGATTTAACACTAACTGTGATCTCACCACACATTTCATGCTCCTCATATTGTGACCTTGGCTGATCACAAGCTGGCCATAGAAAGGAAAAAAGCTAAATGTTTTTTAGTTTTAATTTTCTAAATAAAATGCTACATAGGGAAAGGATGTGGGGTAGAAATATAGGGTTGAGTTTGTGAAATATAATACTTAAAAACTGGGCTGGATTAAAATGCTTTTTGGTTCACAATTCTGTTCTAATAGTGATTAATCAGGATGATAATGCACTAGCAGATTTGTGTGCAGTTTTCCTAGAAATAAAAATACTACAACCCTGGAAACATAACCTTTGAATAATAGCTGTGCCTCTTTTTAAAGATGTCTAATGCTGTGACCATGAAATATCAGTATATTTTGGCTGCTGTTAAAGGAAAAAGATTGATTCAGTCACAGTCAATTTCCATATTTCATTTTATTTAGAGACATGCAAATTAAAATTACCTATTATGCAGGATTGGGATTGAATACTTATTTAGTTTATTTATTCTTAAATTAACTGAGGCAATCAACAGGACTCCTGGTCTATTTAGTGCTAAATGCCACATATGGCGTTGAGATGAAGAATTGAAAATAATGTCTGGTTCTTCATAGTTGAGTGGTCCATCTAAATTTATTGTGAGGTCAATTTTTAGGAAGGCATAGCATCCATAGAAGTGAACATGATAATAGGGATAACACATCAATGTAGGCTGGGCATGATACACTTACAGAACTTGTGGCATTTTTCATTAAGTGTGACATATTTGCAAAACAGGATTTAAAAACTGCTCAACGCTCTCTGCATTTAAATTGTTTTTGCTAAATTTACCAGCAAGTCTCATTAGAGGTTCAAGAACCTCTTAAAGTGGTGGATTGTATGATGTTACATAATATCATAAATTATACACAGAGAGAGACTCAGATCTCATGATACTTTCTGGGAGAGCACAGAGGTTGTTTTGTTTTTTTAAAGACTTGATTATCTGATGAAGTTGGGCCATTTTTTTTAAAAAAAAGTGGGTGCTGCATACCATCTAGTGGCATGTCTGTCGGTGCTGCCTATTGCCAATCTCCAAGTTAGATTATTTGTATGGGACATGTTATCAACCAATCAGAATAGAGCTGGAAGGGACCTTGGAGGTCTTCCAGTCCAAGCCCCTGCTCAAGCAGAAGACCCTGTACCACTCCAGACAGGTGGCTGTCCATTATCTTCTTAAAAGCCTCCAGTGATGGAGCACCCACAACTTCTGAAGGCAAGCTGTTCCACTGTCTAATTGTCCTCACTGTTAGGAAATTTCTCTTTAGTTCTAGGTTGCTTCTCTCCTTGATTAGTTTCAATCCATTGTTTCTTTGTCTTGCCTTCTGGTGCTTTGGAAAATAGGTTGACCCTCTCTTCTTGTGGCAGCCTTTCAAATACTGATACATACTCATACCCCTGAAATACTGATATACACATGGATTCAATTAACATATTTTTGGGGGACTTGGGGGGATAGTTTACATTTCTTTCTAGGCTCCATTAGAATTTTAGAAGATCACTTGAATTAGACAGATTCTCTCCTACCAATAATTAATTAATATCAGCTTCTGGAAAAACCCTGCCTGGCATATTTCTGAAATCAATCCACATAGAACATGCTGCTTCTGGTGCACATTTCTCCTTCTCCCCTTTTTGATCTATCTGTCCACATTCTGGTTCAGTGGCTAAATATTAACAGTTTATATCTACAGCAACATGGCCCAGAGGTCAATAGATGACATCTAAGCAAGGTTTCTGGATCTAAAGCTAGACTGATATGACGCCAGTGTACAGAACTTTTCTAGGAGAACAGAGATGGGGCCAGTTCTTTGGCATAGGGGCTCTAATAGGAAGGTGATACCTCAGCTAAGTGAATTCTCCTGGCTTTGATTATGAGGCAAGGTAGGAAGCCAGATTGTCTAAGGATTCCTTTTTTTCTCTTTTCCCCAGAAATAAAAGATGCAGAAGAAAACATATGGGATGATGAGTGTGTAAATACATGTCCAAAGATTGCATGACTCCTGCTTAACCTTTTGATCTTGCAGCTCTACATGGAAGAGATAGTACTACGCCGTGAGCATTGCTTGCATTGCCACCTTCTGCATCAGAAAAGGGCAGTCCTTGTGTCACTCGTCTCCTGATTCAATGCAAATATAGATATTGGAAGGCCAAAATAACAAAGTGTTTGAAGTATGTACAGAATCGATATCTTTGAAAATTGTAGACAGCCCCTTGCAAACAGTATTTGGAACATTGTATGGGGGAAACCATTGAGTCTTGCACAACAGTCTTCATGAATCCTGTCCCTTTCAGATTACAAAGGGACAGAAGCTGTTTCTAGCTAATGGGGAGAGGGGATAATCTAATATGAAAATCAGGGGTGCACACTGAATGTGAATGAATCCCCTCGTGAATTAAGGCTGATTCAAATATACAACTGAATATCCAAACTGAATAAAGCTTCTTCAAAGTAATCCATAGTAGTTTACTCTGAACCAACTCTGACATTTCAAAGGAACCAAGAGACCGTGTGCATCTGCAAAATTCCTTATGTAAAATGTAAGGAAATAAAATGTAATGTTGTAATGGACAGTTTCAAGTTTCTAAACACAGTGCATGATGTTACCTGGCCTGTTTAAACATAGCGGTAGAGGGAAAGAAATTAACATAATATTGTATTCAAGCAAAAGAAAGATAATGCTGAATTTAACATAATCTGCAAATTCAGTGAGATTATCTTTTTACTTTTTGCAACTAAGTCATTAAAAAATGTTGAAAGGTACAGGCTGCGGGATTAATTTCCTGTAACAGTCTTCCCAAAACCACCCTCTGAAACTGTGCTAATCTCTGAAATACAATTTTCAAAATCAGTCATGCGTCCAGTTAATTGTCATGCTATACAGGTCACATTTAAGTAATTTGCTAACCATTATCTTATCTTATTTATACAATCATTCCTGTAATCCTATAACCAAGTTAGCTATCAAATAATAATAACAACAACAATAATAATAGTCTGTAAAGTTTAATCCTGACAAACCCTTTCTAACTTTTAGTAATTGAAGCATTGTTTTTCAAGTGCTTATAGATCAGTCATTTTACAATCTGCTCTGAAATTTTCTGGATCTCTTTTTTTCCTTATTTAAAGATAGAGATGAGATCTGTGCTTTCCAATAGGTTTTCTCAACAATAACACATTAAGACTCAGTTGGGACATCAACAAGTCCCTTCCTAGGTCCCAGTATTCAGTTAACTACCCAGGCATATTTAAGTACATTCAAAGATATTATGTGTCTTTCAAGATTTAGTCCTGCCCTTGAAATGTATACTCTTTTATAGAGAAGATTAAGCGAAAATAGGAAGTAAGATCACAATTTTCTTCGTTAGCATTTTTCCATTTTCAGTGAATAGCTATTATGCTGAGTCTTTTTCTCCCGCGCATATCTGTGGAAAACTATCATAGAAATTCATTTAAGGATTCAAGGATCAGATTTTTTCAGTTTTCCAAGGTTTTTTCTCCTAGTTTTGTTCACTACATTGGGATTAATATGAAGCAAGTTCAGTCGATCTTAATGTCACTTCTCTGGGCTATAGTTTTACTGAATAATTCTTCCCTTCCAGCACAGTTGCCTGTGCTGAAGTATATGGGATATATGCATTTCCCCCTGCACTTTTGCATCTACCTCAAAGCCATTTTAAGCATGAATCTCTTTGGAAGTTGTAATAAGATCCAGTATCTGCAGGAAATCTCTCCTTACCCCTTCCCCAAAATTGATTGATCAGATTGTATTAATGGAATTTCCAAAGTCCTGGTGTTCATCTACTCGTTTTCACAAATGGTTTACTTTCACTCCTCCCCACCTCCAATGCTCATATTGAATACTTCAAAATGCAGGTTTATAGCCCACGCTATAATAAACACAGCCTCTCAGACAGGTTCAGTATTATATTATTGTTTTTCATCCCCCCCCCGGCCTGACATTATTAGAGAAATATATACAAGAATATCTAGATTCTTGTACAAAACATGAATTATGTTTGTTGAGGATATTTATTTTCTTTTTTATGAAGAAAACATAAAGACCGTCCCGTCCCACCCACTCTATTTATAACTTGAGGTACCAAAGGATGGAATATGCAAGTAGAATCAAGAGACACTCAATTGTGAGCCATCTTAAAGGTAGCTTGTTCAAATGTAGATTAGATGACATTTTCTGGAATCTTTAAAGATACCTCAGAAGTATTGTGAATTCATTTCAAAAATCATGGAAAAGTTTGGGGAAAAGATGGGTGGTGGCCTGGTTTCTGAGACAAGCCATGTAATTTACCAAATTATCAAAATGGGAAACTCTTTTGTAATCCTTCAGTGAAAATTACATACAGTACTAAAGCTGGTCCTTAGTTATCCGTAATCCTGTTAATTTCAAACAACATAGTTTGGGCTCAAGAGTTTGAGTCTTTCCACCAAGAACTAATATAGAGAGGACAGCTGAAGAGCAATTTCAGCCTGTGCTTACCCCTTTCATTTGCTCTGTCTGCCTTCACAAATGCTAAATTGGTTCAGGAGTCGGACTACAACCATGAAATCACAGGTTCAGGTCCATCTTAAGTCATGGAAAGTCAGTGGCTCAGTTAGGACTAGTTGATCTCTCTGAGCCCAGTTTGCCTCCAAGGAGTGTTCAAAATAATTGAAGGGAAATCCTCATAGCTTCTGCACTTGAGCATCTGCAGAAAACATGGGATAGATGTTTAACAAAGAAAAATAAACAATTCATACATTGTATATTCTATATTATTCAATACCTGGCTAATCAATAATATAAGATAAATAAAATAAAGGACCCATCATTTTATCATGGGGACTTTGCCTAAAGCCTTTTTTTCTAAAGTTCAGAGAGGGTCTACCTTTACATGTTTGTTGACATTTTCAAAGAATTTAAACATTGGTGATGCAACTATTGTCAACGTTCAATGCAAATACTATCCACTTCCCGTGCAGTGCACTTTGTTGCTCTAGTTTCTAGGAACTGAAGCAGATATTGTCTGTTTTTCAGAGAGTGGCCATTATGAATTAGGAATGGCCATTGCTATGTGTGATCAGAGAATCACCTTGTCAGTTTACAGTGAGCTTTGAACTTCTGATCTTTACCTTTGGTAAAAAAACAACTTTTTTCCAGAGTGTTTCTACTTTACAAAGTGATTAGCATTTGTGGGCTTTTCACCTCACTTTCTTTCTATATATATCTTGACACTTCAAAACACTGCTTACTCCAATGTTTTGTTTGAAACAATTTTACTATCTTCTTCAACTGCAAAAGTTTTACAGATTAAGCTACAAAAAACAAATAAAACAGATCTTGCTCTCAGATTTACAATGGAAATGACACCATGCCTAAGACAAAGATAATAATTGGACCAGCATATTCAGAATTATTATTATTATTATTTATTAAATTTGTATACTGCCCTACTCCCGAAGGACTCAAGGTGATGAACAGCCAAAAGATAAAATACATATAATACAAATGTTAAAAAACCATTAAAATACAATTAAATAATTTGGCCCAGAAAAACAAAATTTAAAACACCCCAAATTTATAAGACAAATTTAAAATTTAAAAATTTAAAAACAATTTTAAAAAAGGTTAGGCCAGGCCGGCCTGTCGAAATAGGAATGTTTTGAGGGCACGGCAGAAAGCACGCAGGTCTGTAATCCTCCGTATCTCCGGGGGGAACTCGTTCCAGATGGCAGGTGCTCCCACAGAGAAGGCTCTTCACCTGGGGGCCGCCAGTCGACACTGTTTGACCGACGGCACCCTAAGAAGACCCTCTCTCTGGGAGCGTACTGGTCAGTGAGAGGCTACTGGTGGCAGAAGGCGGTCTCATAGATACCCCAGTCCTAGGCCATGGAGCACTCTAAAAGTGGTAACCAAAACCTTGAAGCGCACCCAGAAGACCACCGGGAGCCAGTGCAGCTCGTGCATGAGGGGTCACATGGGAGCACCACCTCGCTCCCATAACCACCCGCGCGGCCGCATTCTGGACCAGCTGGAGCCTCCGGGTGCTCCTCAAGGGGAGCCCCATGTAGAGAGCATTGCAGTAGTCCAGGCAGGAAGTGACGAGGGCATGAGTGACTGTATTTAACGAGTCCCGATCCAGAAAGGGACACAACTGGCGAATCAGGTGAATCTGATAAAATGCCCTCCTGGCCACAGCCGTCAAGTGCCCTTCTAAAAACAGCTGTGAGTCCAGGAGGACACCCAAGTTGTGCACCCACTCCATGGGGGCCAACGACTCGCCCCCAATAGTCAGTGATGGCACCAACTGACTATATCGGGATGTCGGAAACCACAGCCACTCAGTCTTGGATGGGTTGAGCCTGAGTCTGTTTCTCCCCATCCAGATCCGTACAGCCTCCAGGCACCGAGACATCACTTCAAGGGCATCATTGGGGTGATCTGGGGTGGGGATGTACAGCTGCGTGCATTGGATGGATATATAATCAAGCATTGGATGGATATAAAATGATAAAACCTTAGGTTTTGCATTGTTTTAAACATTCTCACAGAGTTCGTATGTCAATTTGTTTGTAACTGGATGCAGAGATTTTGTAATGGGTGGTGTATTAATTGCATTCTGCAATAAACTAACAGTCAGATATAAAGTTCTGGAAATATGGAAATTAAATATTGAAATATGAAATATGAAAATAATTTTCTGATCATATGAAGAGGTACATTATAGATAGCAGAATAACTGTTTGGTATGCCTATGTACCTGCTCAAAGCTGATGTTTAGTCCTGCTTAGTTTGGATAGCAAGAAGTGGAGAACTTTGTCCCAGTAAATTGCCTAAGAATGAAAAGGTGACCAGGCCTCATGATTGGATATGTATTACCATATTGAGGTTTCAAATGTGGCTTGCAAGATAATGCTGTAAAAATGGTAATGAGAATTCTTGTGCGCAGAGCTCTTATTCGTCAGTTCCTAGAAGTTCTCCATTAGTTAAATTCATAGAAGCTATGACTAAATGCCATCGACTACCCTGAATGGATTTTGCTTTATCTGAGCAGTAAATCACAAAGCTACGATGGAGATATAGTACATCACATGCATAGCTAATAAGGAGAAAGGTAATCTAACATTCTGGATAAAACCTGTAAAAAAATAAGAGAGAGATATTGCTTTTTATTTGCCATACATGGGAACAACAGCAAGAGGAAGGAAATTAAGCTAATGAGTTCAGGCTACGGAGTGTTGGTTTACTTACGCACAGACACACATGGCTGAATTTCTGAGAAAGGCAGCACAGTGTGTTGGAAAGGCCCCTAGAAAAATACTAGATAGCACGCCCACTTCCAGATAATGCACACCACCAGGTAAAACTGAATATTAATGCTAATAAATTCTTGCATTTGGATACATTCCTATTCTGCCACTTTTTACAACTGCTAGAGTCCCCCTTTTTATCAGGTCTGAGAATCTGTCAATGTATTGGAAAATGCCCTTTCTCTTTCATCCAGTATCAGTCATTAAAAAGGATGAGCTGAAACTATTCCATAAGTGTTTTCCCCCCACATATTTTCAGTGATACAAATAGCTGTCTTTCCCCCCCAGAATTTGGTAATATACTTTTTAAAAGTACTATTACAGTTTTTGTTGTGTTCCATGCTCACTCTCCATCAAAGAATAGCAAGTCATATAGACAGATATTTTTTTTAAAAAAAATAATTTTTATTTACATTTTTCATTAAAAAACAGAAAACAACAATACACTATATAAATAACATACAAGATAACATAACAAATAACAAACAAATAACTTAACTGCAAATAACTTAACAACTAAATATTCGGTATGATATATCTACATTACATTCCGAAGGAGACAGAACAACTTATATCTCTTTATATATCAATTAGGTCTATCTGACCTCACTTTATTTGTATAGTATAGGTTTCTCAATAAATACCTTTCTTCTTTTCGATTGGGTTATGATTTTCTCTTCGCTAGCCAAGTATATAATTTTTCCCAGGATAAACATGTTTGTGTTTGATCTCTATCTTTTAATTTTTTAGTCAATTTATCTGCTTCCGCACAGTCCAAAATCTTTTTTAAAATAGCTTCCTATGATGGGATATTTTTGTTTTTCCAAAGTTGCACGTATATCAATCTCGCCGCTGTGATAATGTGTAGGGCCAAAAACCATGAGTCTTTTTTAATATTATCCGGTTTGGAGCCAAGCAAGCATGTCTCTGGTGCCCAATCAATCTTTTGATTTAAAATCTCATTGAGTCATTTTTTTATTTTTCCCCAAAACTTTGCTGCTTCCGGGCATGTCCACCATTGATGGTAGTAAGTGCCTCGTTCCAGCCCGCACTTCCAACATTCAGCAGATTGTCCAGTTAACATTTTAGCCAATCTATCAGGGGGAAGGTGCCACCTATAAATCATCTTATAAATATTCTCTTTGTATGCTGTGGAAACTATTGACTTCATATTCTCCCACCAAATCCCTTGCCATTTGTCTAAGTGGATTGGGTAACCGAAGTTTTTCCCCCAGGTGATCATTGTATCTTTGATTATCTCATCACCTATCTCTAATCTCATTAACAGTTTATAACTTTTCAAAATCATGCCTTTTTCTTGGCCCATCAAGATTTTATCTAATTCTTGTAGGTCCACGTGTATGCCTTTCCCATCTCTATCTTTCTTAAATTTGAATTGAATCTTTAAGTAGGTCCACCAATCCACTTGTAATCCTAAGGAATTCAATTCCTGTTTAGATTTTAATTTTCCCTGTGCATTCAGTAAATCCTTGTATATTAATTTCTTTATCGGATTGTAAAGTTTGGAGTATGTCAGTGCTTCCACAGGCAATATCCAGCACAGTGTTTTAATATAATATTTTTTGCTGACCTTTTCCCAGTTTTGAATTAGAATATTTCTTATGTAATGTTTGGTGAACCATTTGCTTTGTGGGATACTATCTCGCCAGAGTGCCGTATGCCAGCCCTGTTGTAAGTCATAACCTTCTATTTTAAGAAGACGATAGTTACCCAAGGGAATCCATTCTTTTACCCACACTAACAGAGCTGCTGAGTAGTAGTTCTCCCAGCATGGTAAGCCCAGGCCTCCTCTTTCTTTTATCTCCTGCATCATCTTTTTTTTAATCTGTGGCTTTTTCCCCTGCCAAATAAATTTAGTTATTATTTGGTTTAATTCCATAAAGAATTTTTTGGATAGGTTCGCTGGTGCAGTTTGAAATAAGAAATTAAATTTCAGTAGAATGTAAGATTTAACTGTTGTTACTTGTCCCAGAAGTGAAAGTTGTATTTTACCCCATTTATCTAAATCTTTCCTTGTTTGGATTAATAGTTTATTATAATTATCTTCTTGTATGCTCGAGCATCTACCAGATAACCAAATTCCCAAGTATTTAATTTTGTTAACTATTTTCAATCCAATCACTTCCTGTAAGCTCCTCTTATCTTCCTCTGAGATATTCTTAATAAATAAATAAATTAATAAATTTGTTTTTTTTTATTAATCAATAATCCTGCTACCATCCCAAATTCCTCAATCAACTCTAATAAGTATGGGCAGGATTTTATAGGTTCTTCTAGAATGAAAACCATATCATCTGCAAAGGCCTGGGTTTTATATACCTGTTGTCCAATTCTAAGGCCTTTTATTCTTTCCTCATTCCTTATTTTTTGCAGTAGAGTTTCTAGTGATAGAATGAATAGTAAGGGGGAGAGGGGACAGCCCTGTCTTGTGCCTTTGTTGATAGAAAATTCTTCCATCAAATCCCCATTTATCAATAATCTGGCCGTTTGTTTGGAATAAATAGCTTTGATTGCATTTATAAATTTCTGTCCAAAACCCATATGTTCTAGCTGTAATAATATAAACTCCCAGTTGACCCTGTCAAATGCCTTCTGGGCATAAAAACTAGTGCGACCTGTTTACTGGGATGATCTTCGTAGTATTCCAGTATGTTTAGCAAAACTCTCAAATTATCTTGTAATTGGCGTGATGGTAAAAACCCATTTTGGTCAATATGTATAAATTCATTCAGGAAGCCTTTTAATCTATTTGCTAAAATTGTTGTGAAAATTTTGTAATCGGAGTTCAGAAGAGATATTGGCCTATAATTTTTTATACCTGTCGAGGGGTGGTGGTGGTCTTTTTTTGGAATTAAACTAATATTGGCTTCCCTCCATGAGTGAGAAATTTCTGCTTTTCCTAAAACTTCATTAAATAAGTCTTTCATATGTTCTCCCATTACTTCAAACATTGTTTTATATAACTCTGCGGGGAGTCCATCTGTACCAGGTGTTTTCAAATTCCCGTGTTTCTTCACTGCTTTTTCAATCTCTGTTAAGATAATTTCCTCTTCTAATAATTCTTTCGTTAAATTGGGTATTTTGGGTAAATCCGAATTCTCTATATAATTTTTTGTCACACCTGCTAAAGTCTCTTCTTTTTTGTATAATTCTTTATAAAAATCCACTGTAATTTTTTCCTTTCCTCCTTTATCTTTTATTAAATTTCCCTCCTTATCTTCTAACTGATCAATTCGTCTATTTTGTTTTTCTTTTCTGAGTCTATCATATAGACAGATATGATGTCAATATAATACTGTAACTTTTTGTTACAACTTGGATACCAATATGATTAATTCTGGAAAAAGCAAGTTGAAATAAGCTGAGAGACAAAGAAGCCAATATAGAAATGGCTAAAGGAAACATGTTGAAAGGTACAGGTTGCAAAATTAATTCCTGTATCAGTTTTCCTATTACCTTCCTCTGATTTCAGGAGAAACTGCCAATCTCTGAATCCAATTTTCAAAGTCAGCTATGTATCCAGTTCATTGTCATGCTATCCAGATCACACTTAACTAGCTTGCTAATTGTTCTCTCATGTTATTTATAAACGTGCTGTCAATTGTCACTTCTGAGAGGAAATATATTGGCTTGTTGTCAAGCAATTATGTTTTATCTCAGTCCTTAGGACACTGGGAACGGTGTATGTTAAATCTATCACCTGTGATATGGGCAGCCATATATATCTGATTAACTAATTCTGAATATCTGGAGGGTATCCATTGCAATGAATGAGATGGATAGTACCACCTTTGCTTTCCTCTTCCCTGCTAAGGACACAAACCTTCAATGAATGGGCTGGGGCCAGGATCAGCCCAACCATTTCCCAATTGGGAAATTTGGATGTTTTTTCCTTGGGAATCCAGTTTGTTAATTATTTAATATATGCCTATACAGTGATGGAAGCTTTTGTTTTGAACTTTAGTTGGCTTCTTTAAATAATCTGACTGAATCTGGCATCTGAGTTTACAGGATGAGGAGATGACAGGACTTCAAACCACATATCTTGAGTCACATTTGTTTATGGAAGAGTGATTGCAGTAAGAAAGAAAAACATATGCAAACTCATATGCTAGCTCAGTCCTTCCCATAATTTACAAAGATCACAACTGCCTGGGAATTATTCCAGTCCAACATATCTGGAGGGATCATGGTTGGGGTTGACTCTAGCCTTACTGATGTTGCTCTTACCTGCATGTGCACACCTCAGGTAAGTAGAAGCTAGAAATGGTCACTCAAATTTAAAATATTTCAGAACTTGTCAGAAATGAAAAATATAATAACAGATACACATAAATGTTCTTTATGGCTTGGTGTATGTCAGGCAGAGGATCTGAAGATGGTTGCCTTACTGCAGATCATCTGTAAACCCTGTCAGTTTGAAAGGCAAGGTGAACTATTTTGAAGGATTTTTCAAATGTTGGTGGATGCTTGTTTCAACAGGATCTCCATTTTCTTTTTTATTCTGTTTGATTTTAATTCTGCTTATTTATTTATTTATTGGTTCGATTTATATGCCACTCTTCTCCAGAGACTCAGGGTGGCTTACAATGCGTTAAGCAATAGCCTTCATACTTTTGTATATACCTGCTTAGTAGGGCTTTCGGTCCCCCCTAAGCAGTGTTCTTTTTTATACAAAGTCAGATTATTGCCTCCACAATCCGGGTCCTCATTTTACCTACCTCGAAAGGATGGAAGGCTGAGTCAACCTTGAGCCTGGTGAGATTTGAACTTGCAATAATTGCAGGCAGCTGGTGCTACTTAATAGTACTTTAGTCTGCTGTGCCACCAAGGCTCAAGTGCTTTTTTTTTTTTTTTAATTTGATTTATATGCCACCCTTCTCCGAAGACTCAGGGCGGCTTACAATGTGCTCAGCAATAGCCTTCATCCTTTTGTATATTTATACAAAGTCAGCTTATTGCCCCCACAAACTGGGTCCTCATTTCACCTACCTTAGAAAGGATGGAAGGCTGAGTCAACCTTGAGCCTTGGCGAGATTCGAACCCTGCAGTAATTGCAGGCAGCTGGTCTTAATAACCAGCTTAATAACAGGGTGCCTTAAACCCCTGTACTACCAAGTGCTTGCCACCTAGAGTCATTCTGAAGTTGGGCCACATTAGAGATGTGAATCATAAATAAATCATAAATAAATAAATTTGTATCAAATACAAAAAACAACATTTTTAACCCATCCAATTTCATTTATCCATCCTACCTCCCCCTTCCCCTTTCCGTATAATATATCTATAGAAGAATTTTCCCTAACATGAGCTATCTCCTACACAATGTCCTACACATGTCCATCTTATCCTGGCTGAAGAACAGCCTGCTGAGTATTTCTCAATGCACTGCACGAACCTCAACAACCCTGAGACCACTGCAAAGATAATCTCTGCCCAGTGTTCCTTGTTCCACAACAAAAGTTGTGTTTTCAAACTTGTGCTGGCTCAAGTAGTGCTGTCTAGTTCACCTGCTGCAGTTTGAAAGTAAATGTCTTGTCTTCAACTGACTCCTGTGTTCTGTGGCAGGAATTCTTCTTCTCTTCCAGTCAGTGGTCACTGCCTTCCATAGTTGTCGCAACCTGGCTACTGGCTGCTTCACCCCTCCTAACAACATCTTCCACAGTGGATCAATGAAAACAGAGGAGTTCCTACCCTCATGAAATTAACAAGAGCTCTGCCAGTTCCCCCTCCTTCCCAATGACTGAAAGGAAAATAAAAATTGAGTGTTTTCTTTCCACCCCACACTCCTCAGCTAGTTGATACATCAGATCAAGGAGGAGTCAGAAAGGGGGTGTCGTATAAAAGGTCTATCAATGGAAATCACATGTCTTCAAAGAACTGACCATAGAAAGCAAGGTGATAAATAATATCCCAGGAAAATCCTCCAATCGGGGCCACCAAATAAGATTTAATTCCGGAACACAATTTCCTAAACAAGTTTCATTTTTAGACAGTTTCAGCACAGGAGATAAGCAGCTTAAGACTTGTGGAAAGAAGAACTCAGTGTCAGCTTTTGTTTCCATTCCATCCAGAGAAACAATCATGGGTGTTTCAAATATTTTGTCAAGAGGAGGAGGAAAAATCATAAAATGTACCAGTCCGGTCTGAATTAGTGTAAATATTCGGTCTGAATATTTACAGCACGATCAATCTTGCTCTCTTTCAGAACTGATATAATTATACAAATGTAGAAAGGCTGGAATGAAAACTGTACAATGCACCCTGGCAGCAGGAGATGAAAGAGAAATACCTGAATGGCAAAAGTCTGCAGAAAAATATATGGCCAGTAACCACTGGGGCACCTCTCTGGATGTTAGAAAGTGAAGGTCTTAAAATTTAAGCTAGTCAAAATGTCTAAGGTTTTTAGTAAGTAGTGTACTGCGGTACATGGTACGTGCAATTAACAAGACACAGAAGTTGATATTTGACCTCAGTTTCCTTTATCCAAATTAGACTCTGGTTTCAGCGGGGCTCAAAGCTAGACCCCAAGCATAACCAACGTGACAGTATTGATCACTGAAGATTCAAAGGTTTAGAAGCCCTTGAATACATTTCACTGCGTTGTTGCTCGTTTGCCCATTACGCAGAATCTGTGTGGTTCAGGGTTCACCATTTGTAGAAAAGCGTCCATACAGCTGTGGATGTGATCCCGTGTGGTTCTGTTTATTTGAAATGTTCCCAGCATGTTGCTATTTGTTTCTTTCACAATTGAGCAATTGTGTCTGTTGACCTAAGCATCAATGGCCATATAATGTTCTCCGACAGGTATTTCCCACACCCACACACACATCATGATCTCCGAAGTCACTCTGCACCATTCATGATTAGATATTCATCTGCTCGGTGTAGCTGGGGCTGTGGATTCCAAACAGTTAAAGCTGTCCTGGTACCTTTGGTTTACTTAAAGCAGGGTCTTGCTCAACTGATCACAAGTGAGGTCTGTGACTCAGCTGTTAGCTTTGCAGCCTACCTTGAACTTCAAAAGGCTTGGGCCAGCCAACTCTTTCCGAATTCTAGATATCGCCAGTTTGATTCCTCTTGGTTCTCTGGTCATTTGAAATTAACATTTAGCATTTGTCTTGGCCAGAGACATGCAGAACAAGAGCCTGTGTAATATGAGTCAATGGCACATAGGGCTGGGGAACGCAAGGACAGATCTTGTGACTGCATCAGTTTGAATATTTAACATCTTAAGTCTATGATACGGGTTTGTGGTTTTAAAAAAAAGTAGTGGGAGTGATGAAGAATCAAGAAATTCTTGCAAGTTGCAGCACACTCTTTTGGGCACCGAGTGCTTCTTTCTTTACTTTTGTTTAAACTACCAGGGAAAAAAATCCTAATAAAAGAACCTCATTTAGCACAGGTTTTCAGAAAGGTTGGTTGACGCATTTTACGTTAAGGTGACCAACTATGTATTTTAAATATAGGTTCACATCTTTCTTTCTTTCTTTTTTTTTAAAAACATATTTTTGGTTAGATTTCATTTGGCTTCTGTCATCCTGTCATTTCAAAAAATAATAATAATTCCATCTTCCAACAAATGTAATAAAAATTGAGAAATGTAAAAATGTCATTTTACCGGTGATGTTACAAACCATATACAAGCCTACATCATCTATTCTATTCAAGTTAATCAGCCCAAACAACTCTTGTCCTGTCTTTCAAATTGTATTTCAATTCTGGAGGACATCCAGCATTGGCTACTGTTATAGTTATATAATATTATATAACTCTATATAAAACTCTCTCTCTCTATATATGTGTGTGTGTGTGTGTGTGTGTGTGTGTGTGTTTTCCTTCGTAGCCAAGATTTTTCTACAGCCCTAGCTCAGTGGAGTAACATCCACTCGATTCTGGGATTTTTTCTTCTGGCTAAAAGAAAAACACACATAAAACCTACGAAAAAGTAAGAATATATATATATTCTTACACATATACATAGACAACGAAATCGCATTCGTCATCTTCTGGCTGATGTTCTCGGTTTGGTGCTTATGGGCAAACTGTGTGATCATAACTGACGTTTTTCTATGAAAAGAGGCAAAGGTATATTCTAATTGGTCGACAGTGTTGTTGTATTCTGATTGGCTGATGACGTAGCTGTATTTTGATTGGGTGGAAGCACTGTTATTTGGTTGTGGGTCAATGGATAAGTTATGCTAGAACTGGTGGCAACACAGGCATTTTGATGAACCTTTGATCTATGGTTTATATTTTGTGTTAAGATTCGTCTGTCTATGAGAGCAGGTTTCCAAATAACTGTACACACACACACACACACACACAAATGCAAAAAATTAAAATCTCGGGTGTTTAATTTTTTGCATATGCACACCCATGAAAACTTAAGAAGTTTTAGTATATATTATACTATGTATAATATATAAAATATTATATTGTTATAGTTATAGGCTATTATATGGTTAAAGTTGGGGTGTCTAATATAAGGTCCAAGTGCACATGAATCAAAGTTTTTGGTTATGGATCCCAAAGTAATTACAACAATTGTTGCTGAATTATACCTTTTAGGAGGTTGGAAAGAAAACTATGAAATATATGCATTATGTTTAATTTCATTAACTAAATCAAATATAGGTTTCATTCTTACTCATTCATTTTAGCTAATACAAAAATACACCTTCAATTTTAAAAAAATGCCCTCCTGAGTTAAAAAATTACTAGAAATTCACGCAAAAGGTTCTTGGAAATATGACTCCTTTAAAAGACACGGTACATTGATTACAAATTGAAATCCTCACTCAGCTTTCCTGTGTGACATTGATCCAATCATTATTTCTTAGCCTAACCACAAGATTTATATTAATAAAAATGGGTGAGGGCATGCTGTAATAAACTGAAGGTAAAGTGAGATAGATATATAATGAACAAAATATTTTGACTATATAATATTTTCATAATGCATTTTTTGCAGGCAGTCCTACCAGCATTAGAAATATTTTAAGACGTTTCCATATCATTTGACATTTAGGTAAATCAATCTTTGGTAAAGTCCCCTAAGACGAGGGTATTTGTCCTAGAATGAAACAGGCTTGGCTCACTTGTAAATTATATTCAGAGATGGCCAGTGAAAACTTGGCTTTTAGGTTGAAGATTTTCAGTAGAAGACTGAAAATAGTAGCTGTTATTTTTATGGCCTTTGTTTTTACATATTTTTTCTCTGATTCTGCTGTACGTCATTATATTTTTCTGTTGTTGGTTTTGCATGGAACAAAAACATTTGGAATAACTATAGAATATCTGAAACTGAAACTGATTTCATGCTATCCTGTCCAAATAAAATATGTTTTGTAGAAAGTGATATGCAAGATGAGGCAAAGATAGATAGACAGCACATTCTTTCCAATAAGATTATATAGTCTTAACCCAGGGCTCAAAAGCCCAGGGATACAGCTCAAAACATTACAAAAATTGTAATGTTAATATTTCAGAAAAAGGGAAAATATTCAATATGGGGTATTAATCATTCTTAGCCTAATGTTTCTATTAATGTTATTATATTTTGTGGGGGTTGTCTATTTTTGGTTTGGTTTTGGTCCACTTTGGGCTAATATGACCTCCTGCCATATCAATTAACGCCCGAGGACATCCTTGGTCCCAAAATGGTTCAATCCTGCCTTAAAAGTAAATATTAAACAGATTATTTTGATTTTTTGAGAAAGGACAACTAAGAAGAAAACATGGCATGCAGGACAAGAACTTCAGAAACAACAATTCTATTAGCATCTACATCATGAACATGGTCTGGTGCACCTAATATGATAATAAATTGCTTAACTCTAGTTAAATCTCAATTCTATAATGCTGGATTTGAAAAAAAGTTCATATTTTTTTAACTTTTCTAAATTCATGCAATTGGAGCTCAATGGGTTTTTCCAATTTTATGATTTTTTCCCCTTAGCATCTGGAATTTCCAAATTCATTTCCCAAAGGGTTTAAGGAACCATTCTACCAATAAGCTATGTTCTGATTTCCCATCGGATTTAAAAATCATGTTTGCTAACTGATAAACTAGATTCATTTTTATAATGATTTCAAAATGTCATCATGTAATTTTAATCAACCTACATGGCAAAGTGTGCAAGCTGCAATGAATGCCAAGGCACCCAGAGGACAAGAAGTTAGGAAAGAAGGATTTAAAGCCTTTTGGAGTCAAGACCACATATTTGAGAGTTTGCCTTGTTCTATATAGACCTAACCATGATGGAATGAATCTTCAGAGGCCTTCTTCTATCTTCTCAGGATTGTCAGAAATAAGCTAACTTGGAACCAGGGACAGTTGCCATTGGAATTTCCTTCTAATAGAATTATTGCCTTGCTCTATGAATTAATGGCTTTGATAAGTTTATAAAAAAAAATAGAAAATCGTTTTAGGAAAGGGGCCGGTATTATAAATAGTTATTTTTTTAAAACTGGTTTTAACTGCACTTGAGTTTTACATAGTATTTATGCTATTTGCTATAGTTTTAATGTTAAAATGTGAAATAATGCTTTAAATAGTTGGTCTTATAGTTATCCATTGAGCTAATCTGAACAAAGGAAGGATGCATATTTTAAAAATGGCTATCCATCTATCTATCTACCTATTTTACATAATTACTGATACAATTCTAAGAATATCTTTTCAGAACAGATGTTCATTTTGGTTGCAAATCTGTTAGGCTACTTTGGTGTTATGTTATAATCATTTGAAAGCCTGTTTTGTATTTTATTTATACAGCCTTTATTATTTACTGCATATTTTTTGTGGATTGTTGTTAGCTACTCAGGATTATATGTAGGATGTCCAGCAGCATACATTTTCTAAATGGACAAAATATGTCCAATGGTGTTTATTTCCAGATAAGTGGGTATAGAAAATGTAAACTGAACTCAGTAGGTTTGATTGAGAAAAAAATTGCTCATACACTGTTTTAATTATAATGATGTTAACTTTATTTTATTATTATTTTTAATGATTTTTCATTGCTTTTTACATGATTATCTCAATTATATATCTGAGACATATATTATTCAAAACAGTCACATATCATAATTATTATCAGTTCACCATCATTATGTAAATCAAAGATGGACAATCTTTCACTTGCCAAGATTTTCAGTCAATGTATTTTGCTAACTAGACTAGGTTTTGTTGAGAGATTGGTAAGATTTCAAAATATACGTAAATATATTATGCCTGTTTTAGGAATCACAGTACAGTTTTCAGGTATTTTCCCCACATTGAACTGAAATACAGATTCACATTGAGTTTTCTTTAACAAGACTTATTAAATGGAAAAGAAGTAAAGTTACAGAATTGTTAGCAAGTGGATTGCTTTCCACTTCTAGCTGGTTAGGGTTAGAATGGTTCCTTAATCTTGATCAAGGTGTGAACAGATAATTATGAAATGGTGGGAAACTCATCTCCTCCCACTTATGACTGTATGACTGTAACCTTGTTGCTTGTATCCTTACAATTTATATTGACTGTTTCCCAATATGATTTGATTGCTTATTTGTACCCTATGCCTATCATTAAGTGTTGTACCTTATGATTCTTGACGAATATATCTTTTCTTTTATGTACACTGAAAGCATATGCACCAAGACAAATTCCTTGTGTGTCCAATCACACTTGGCCAATAAAGAATTCTATTCTATTCTATTCTATTCTATTCTATTCTATTCTATTCTATTCTATTCTATTCTATTCTATTCTTCTATTCTATTCTATTCTATTCTAAACTGTTCCATTAATTTTCAGCAGTTACAATCATAGAATTTGAGGCCTGAAAAAAGGATTGCATGCTACGTCACTGACTCACTATGTAAATATTCACAAAAAGCTTAGGATTCTATATTCTCAGATATAATGTAGTCTTAAAGACCTTAATGCAGAATATAGAGAAAGAGCCTACAGTTTCATGGAAATTATAGTAATTCCTCATCCCAAAGCTGTTTTGTTCAGTATCTCAAAATGAACACGATTTCCAATAGGCAGCGGTGATCATTAATTAAAAAAGAAATCCTTTCAAATAAAATAAAATATATTAGCATTATGTAACCAGAGCATCCTTTGCCCATAAAATCTTGAGAACTTGAATGGTTTCCAGTTGTAATTTTAGCAGTAAAACGCAGAAGCACCGTGAGCTGGTTACAAGTCATTCTTTTTATCAATATGCCTCACAGACCCCTGAAAAGTTTAAATAACTTACCAATGGACAAATGGAACAACATTACTCATTAACTAATTCAGTTTTAGGATTACATTGGGACCTTGAGTTCATTTTTCCCCCTGACTTTGGGTACTTGCATTTACCTCATAATGTGTACAGTACAAACAGTTTTATTTGTATTGGTGGATATGATAAATGAATGTAAAATTTCCAGTTATATAAGACTGCTTTTGCATATGATTTCATCACTTTTACCTGTAAAATAGTAGTTTTCTACTTAACTTGGTTTCATAATGAAATTAAAAAGCAAAACAATTTTAATTAAAATTTATGTAATTTAATCTAATTTAAACGTTGAATTTAAAGTGAAAATTAGAAAGATACAACATTAAAATGTTAGAAAGATGTCTCCAATGAATTTGGCTAAAGATGTCTTCCAATGGATTTGGAAGGCAGTACTGTATATAATAATTCATATTTGCCATTCCTCTATAGACTAATCTCTACACTTTCAGGTTTTTCAGAATTTTTCATAAGTATCTTTCCTGCAAATAGTCACAACACAAAAGAAAAACAGGACCATGCAAAATGGACCTGTTGAATACACTCCCAGGTTTGGGTTATGGTCACGGATTCACAGGCTGTTGAGATACTCAGATCTTATAGCCCCCCTTTTTTTCTACCTAGGATTCCAGATAAGTGTTGCTAGAGGAAATGAGACATACAACCCTGGTCAATAATCAGGAAATAATATAAATAATAATATTATATAAATAATATAATATCAGGAAACACATAAATCAATTTCAATCAAACACTGAGGCATATCAAGTTCTTTTAAATATACTGAAACCCAAAGAATTTAAAGTAAAAGTAAAATTTACTAGTTACAGTTAATTTATTCTTTCTCACTCAGACTTTCATCTCCACTTACCCACGTCCTTCTCAACTAAACTGCCATGCCCAAGTTACCAGACTCAAATATGGATCTTGGATAATTCAAGGAATAAGCAAATTTCAAGACTCATTCTACTTTGTTGATTCACAAGTCTGACAGCTACTTTTGCCTTGATGAGGACAAGAAAGAATGAAGCTACTTTTGCTGTTAATGATATTTGGGAAGGAGGCAAAGAAGACTGGGCCTGAGCACATGGAAACACCCCTCATCCCATGTTTCCATGTGCTGAGGCCCAGCCTTCTTTACCTGCCTCAGGTGACATTTCTCCTTTGATTCCTTAACAACTTATTTCCTTCATATCTACCTCCATAAAGGGGTCATTTTGACAAGATTCCTGGCTTTTATTTTCCTTGTTTAGCCACTTGCTGCATTTTTTGGTTATGGCAGTTTCAACCTATGTCTTAGTATTGTCATGTTCCACTTAATGCCATTCTTGCAAAATAAACCTGCTAGTTTGCTGCACTTAGAAGTATTCTTGTGGTGACTGGAGCCATAGATGATACACTCCAAATGATACCCACTAAATATTATTTGCAGCCGAATTGATACTACATACAAATTACATAAATAAATAAATAAAATAAATACATGAGGGGAAAAGGTGGGTGGGTGAAAATCTGCATTGATTTTGCTCCTTCCCATTCAATTTGTTCCCAGAGAAATGATTTCTTTTATAAGGGAAGTAGAAAACAACTAGGTAAAATGTACTTCCATGAATAGCAGCTAATGGCAGAAATTTTTCCTCTTGATTTCTGAAAATTGCTAGTGTCTAAGCCCAGTAAGATCAGCCTTCAGTACAAATTGTGTTGCCTATACCTCTAATATTGAATCCATAGGATCAATAATGTATTTTCTGTTGTAGTCCTATGGATATGGAATGGATTCCCAAGGGAAATTTAATTTCTCCCCACTTTTCAGCTAGCTGCAAAGAAGCATTTCAGCTTCTTTGATTTCTAACCAGGGACACTATTTTTCCAAAGTGAAGAAAGTTGCAGAACATATTATTTGGTCTTTCTGTCTTCAGTTGTGATTGTCCTTCTAGCCCCCATTGTGAGGAATCAGTGCTACTCCCTCCAAGCACCAGAGCAGATCTGAAAACCAAGCCCAGGACACTGGAAGCTCTTGAGCTAGACTGCCAAAGCTTCCGTAGCCAGAGACTCTCAGATTGGCACTGAGCCTGCACTTCCTCTTCCAAGAACTACGGTAGATCCCCAGAACCGGTAGATCAATGCTCAGAATGAACCTGGCTACTGCAAGCCAGCTTTAGCACAAGGCTTTTCTCTCTAAGGCAGTGTTTCCCAACTTTGGCCATTTGTGGTGGGTTTATGGACTTCAAACCCCAGAATTCCACTGCCAGCATGGCTATTGATAAGAATTTTGGCAGTTGAAGTCCATACATCTGGAAATAGCCAAGACTGGAAACGCTGCTTTAAGGGCTCCCATTTTGCAGGATAGGGGTGGAGTTTGAGAGAGATTCTGCAGTCAGAGTGCCATCTAGTCTCAGCCCATGTTGTAAGAAGTTGTTTACAGGGAGCTATCCATGGTTCTGCAACTGGCCACCAATCAGCCTTGCTATACTGCCTGATGTACTGTATTCTGCAGGACTATGAGTAGAGAATATTAGAGGTTCTTACATTGCTGTATTATATTGCTTAACATTATATTATTTTGTTTTTAAAAATTACTTGTGTTTTAGTAGCATTTTGATATGAATAATTGGAATAGAAATTCTTGAAATAAGTACACGATGATATTGATCACTGTTGTTCCATCATGATTTCATACTTTCATTGCAGAAATGCTAGAAGCATAGAACATTTCATTTTTGCACTTAACTGGAGCTACCTTCAAGTCATAAAACTGAGTTGAATTATTTTATTTTAGGAGAGGGAGGGAGGGAGGGAGGGAGGGAAGAAGGAAAGCAGGAAGGCAAGAAGGCAGGAAGGCAGGAAGGCAGGAAGATAGATTTCTGATGCTTCTCATTAAGAAGCAAAAGTCACTCCTGCCTCCACTAATTTTTTTCCCACCTAAGTTTCACTGTTTTGGTAAGGAAATATCTCTGAACTGATGACCAATGGGGCATGGATTATGCAGTTGAAACCAAAATTAAAACAAGCCCTTACAGTAGTTGCTTTAAAACTTGGCAAAAGGATGCTGTTCTTACCATCTTCCTAAATACTGGGATTATGGAAGCTTAATAGGCCTCTTTAGGGCATGCATGTATAGCCTGCCACAGAAGATAAGGCTCTTTCCCCTCTACTGACAGACAAACTTCTAATCATAGAGGCATCTTTAAAAAGACTTACTAGTATCAGACTGAAGCAACAGTGGTGGTCCCACAAATAATCTGGCCATTCAAAGCTGTCATGATCAACATCAACTTGTTAAATTGTCTCTGATAGGGTGACCAGTGCAAATCTTTAAATCCAGATAGCATACGAACCTTGTATCCTGGACTGAGCAGCAACCTGGCCGCTGAATTTCTGTACCAATTGTATTTTTGGGCTTTTCTCAAAGGTAAATTCATGTATTGTAAAGCATATTGCAGTAGTCAAGATAAGTCAAAAGCAAGGCAGGAATGATTGTTGCCAAGTCTGAATGGCTCATATAGGTTGAGTGCAAATGCACTTGTTACTACAGTTCTTATCTACAAATCCATGATCACTGGGGCTCAAGTGGCAATCCCTGTGGATTTGCTCTTTTTGGGGAATGCAACTCCATCCACAACAAGCTTTACCTCAGACCCAGTTTTGCCTCACTAAAAACACTTCTGTTTTGTCTGGATTTAATTTCAGCTTCTTCTCCCTCATCTAGCCCATTATCATAATTGGGCAGCAACTACTCTAAGGGCTGGTTTTAATTTTGGTTTCAACTGGACAACCTATGCCCCATTTGGACATTGATTCAGAGATATTTCCTTATCTAAGCAGAGAAATATAAAAAATTAGTGGAGATAGGAGTGACCTCCACTTCCTAGTATGAAGCATCAGAAATCTTCCTTCCTTCCTTCCTCCCTCCCTCCCCTAAAATAAAATAATTCAATGCAGTTTCAAGGGTATTGGTAGCTTCCTTGGAGTTAAGTATTAAGAACCATAACATAAGAGATTGTGAAGATACTAGAGAGAAATGGGAGGAGCTCTGCACATAATCAACAGATGGCTGAGTTTATTAATGGCTTATCTAATTAATGGGATTTTAGTCTAGGTTGTAAAAAATCTGGAAAGAAGAGCTTCAAAATTTTCAAAGAGATTCTGCCACTATTAAGGAAGGGCTGCGGGTATATGTAGTAATTTCCTAAATGCCTTACTTTTAATTTTTACATTAACACTTCTTGTTGAACCTTGGGTGAGAGTGACCACGTCATATTGGAATTCAATATAATGCAAACATAGGCAATAGAATATAATCCAACCAGTGCCTTAAACATTAAAAAAGCTGATTTTAACAAACTCAGAGACAGCTTAAGAAAAATTCCATGGATGAAAATCCTAAAGGGGAAAACAACCCAAGAAGCATGTGAAACTGTGAAAAATATGATAATAAAAGCCCAGTCCAACACTGAAGAGAAAAAAAAAAAACAAGAAATCCAAGAAGAAACCAGCATGGTTGCACAAAGATCTCTCTGATAAACTGAAAGACAAAAAGGATAAATACAAAAAATGGAAAGAGGGACACATGACTAAGGCAGAATATTAGCAGATAGCCCAAAGATGAAGTCAGGAAAGCAAAGGTTCAGAATGAACAAAGACTTGCAGCAAATATCAAAGATAATGAAAAAAGTTTATTTCAACATATAAATAACAAGAAAAAAGTCAAGGAAACAGTTTGTCCACTAAAGAGAGAAGATGGCAAGGAAGTAACAGGCAGTAGAGAGAAAGCAGAGCTGCTTAACTCATTCTTTGCATCAGTCTTCACACAAAGACCAATCAGCCTAACATCAATACCTGGGAAGGTACTTGAAAAAATAATAAAAAAACAGATCTGTGAACATCTAGAAACAAAGTTATAACTAGAAGCCAGCACAGGTTTGTTAAAAACAGATCATGCCAAGCTAATCTTTTTTCATTCTTTAACAAAGTGACTAAATTAGTAGATCAGCAAAATGCTGTGGACATAGTATACTTAGACTTCAGCAAGGCATTTGACAAAATAGACCACAACCTACTTCTTGGTAAACTAGAAAAATGTGGGATACACAGCATCACCACCATACAGATTTGTAACTGGCTGACCAACCAGCCATTTGGGTACTGATTACTTCCCTCCGTGTAGGGTCAATACTCTTCAATATCTTTACAAATGTCTTAGATGAGGGAATAGAAGGAGAACTCATCAAATTTGCAAATGACACTAAGCTGGCAGGAATAACCTCCCCCCACCCCCAGAAGACAAGTGCAGGATACAAAAAGATCTTGACAGACTTGAACAGTGGGCCCTATCCAAAATTTAATGTGGAGAAATGCAAGGTTTTATACCTAGGCAGGAAAAACCAAAGGTACAAATACAGATTAGGTGATACCTGGCTCAAAAACAGTAACTGTGAGAGGGATCTTGGAATCCTAGTGGACGATCACTTAAACATGAACTAACAATGTGCAGCGGCAGCCAAAAAAGCTAAAACAACCCTTGGTTGTATAAACAGAGGCATAGAAACAAAATCATGTGAAGCATTAGTACCACTTTATAAAGCCTTAGTAAGACCATACCTGGAATACTGCATCCAGTTTTGGTTACCACATTACAAGAAACAGGTTGAGAGTTTGGAAAAAGTGCAAAGAAGTGCAACTAAGATGATTAAAAGCCTGGAGGCAAAAACATAGTTAGTGTGCAGCAGTTGTGGGTTGCTACCAGTTCGCCCTGGATCAGGTGAACCGGTACCGGCGGTGGCAGGCTCCGCCCACCCACCTGGATGCTTCTGCACATGCGCAGAAGTGTTGCGCACACGCATGCGCACGAGCAAACTGGTAGCGATGGGATTTGAAACCTATTACTGGTGTGCAGGGACAGGTAGCCATGGAATCCATTCCACCCTGATCAATTTAACTAGCCATTGAGGGCAGAGATTGAGCAAGCAAATGGGGCCTTCATCTCTGAGCATAGTTTTTATATCATGCGAATCCTGAAAAGAATCTGGATTAAATCCCTCTTACTTATTTTGATTCATCTAATCTTGTCAGTCTATCTAAATTTAGTTGGAGAAACCAGAAAGGGATTCTCTACCCACAGAAGCAGTTTCAATGGGCAGCTGAACCCTCGTTCACAAGCCAGAAGGCACACACACCTAGAGATGAAATCACATTCTTTGGTGTAATGCCAGGCCGGGTTCTTACACTCAGACAGA
Source organism: Arizona elegans (assembly GCA_022577455.1). Taxonomy (NCBI): domain Eukaryota; kingdom Metazoa; phylum Chordata; class Lepidosauria; order Squamata; family Colubridae; genus Arizona; species Arizona elegans. Next base: position 100,196,498 of record JAKOOJ010000003.1, on the reverse strand, counting down.
CCTGCCTGCATCTAAACTAACAGATTAAAAAATAAATAAATCTTCAAACATTCATTAGAGGTAAAAGCCCATTAAATGAACTTTCGAGCATAAATGCAAATCGGGTTTGAAGAAATAGATTTGTGCAATAGTTCATTCCAGTTTTTTTCATGTGTCCTCTGCCTATTCTTAGATTATCGTGTAAAGGACAGCTTTGGATTGTAGGATTATAAAGGATTTGATTCTTCTTACTCTTCATTCAGTTCTGCTTTAATCACTGGAATTTCAGGTGCAATGTGAATGATCAAGTTACCCCTAATGTATATGGCAAAACCTCTTTCTTTCTTTGTCATATTGAACTGTCGTTCTTAAGGTAGAGTGATGTGTTGGAAGAAACCTCCATAAAAGCTAAATCTTCCTGCAAGAAGCATCCCATCACCTAAGAAGAAGATCGCTATTTAATGGAATTTAAAAGATTCCTGGCTTCCCATAGGTCAGCAAGAAGAATGTGAGACACAGTTTATATAGGATGGTCCAAGCAGGAGACAGCTAAGTACAACTTCTCACACAAATAATTTTCCATTTTTGCATAAAGCCTCTAACTTTCATTCATCTGCCTTCAAAGTTGTTTTGTGCTGCAACATGCTGCCTCCACCTTAAAAGCAAAAAACACAGTTATATTGCTTAAAGTTAACTTGAAGTGTCAAATGTCAATTCCATTAGCCAACTAGAAGATAATTGTAATAAAAGCATATAGGTTTTTATCTTCAATTGCTACTTTTTGAATTAAAAAAAAACATATTTGAAAACATTCTATTTCTCACACGATTCATAGAGGACATTCGCCTCAAATCAAGTTTTGCTATTTTGCTATGGCCTGAAGTTTTCCTATTGACAATATGTTATGCACAAGATTAATGGATTGAGAACAATGACATCTGCATTTTAAGGACATTTTTCTGGAGGCAAGAGTGCATTATTTTTAAATGACATAAAATTCACTACAGGGACATATTATCAGCACTGGAGACATTTGCCTGAGTATCTTGCAACTAAAGACTGTTAGTGAGCAGGCTATAAAGATGGTACAGTATTTACTACAGTCTTCAAATATTTTTGTAATAATGGAAAAGCAATGGGGATATGATTTTTATCACCTCAGTGAGGCTGGCTAATACTAGAAGATGCTACAGATGACTATTTGGAGATCTGCTATAAGTAGTTGTCCATTTTTTGTTTTTTGCCATTGAATTCAGTGGTCAAAGCCCATTTAAGTCAGGTGGGCAAAGATTTGACTAAAGACAATTATTGTGATTATTAAATCATAGGCAAAGCCAACTCTTGAGTCTAGGAAGTTTTGAGTCTAGCCACTGCAAAAGGAAATAAATGTTGTTTCTGCTTTAGATGCAGTGGTTCTGCTGCTTTTAAAATGTTCATAGATACTGAGAACTACTAAGCATCTCTAAGAGAATTTATTCCAAGAGGCAGGCTCAGGACACTCCTTTGGAGATTCTCACTTCGGCAAAGTTGCTACTATTAAATAGTTTTAAAAAAGGGGTAAGTTGATAGACAGAATAAGATGTCTTTGATCACCTCTTCTTCCATTTTAAACACTTAAGGTAAAGGTAAAAGTTCCTCTCACACATATGTGCTAGTCATTCCTGACTCTAGGGGGTGGTGCTCATCTGTGTTTCAAAGCCAAAGAGCCAGCGCTGACCGAAGATGTCTCCATGGTCATGTGGCCGGCATGACTAAATGCCAAAGGCGCACGGAACATTGTTACTTCCGACCAAAGGTGGTCCCTATTTTTCTACTTGCATTTTTTAATGTACTTTCGAATGGCTAGGTTGGCAGAAGCTGAGACAAATAATGGGAGTTCACCCCATTATGCGGCACTAGGGATTCAAACTACTGAACTGCTGACCTTTCAATTGACAAGCTCAGTGTCTTAGCCAATGAGCCACCACGTCCCTTTTTAAACACTTATCTGATGTTTATTTTAATATGATTTTACTATAACTTTTATAGTAAAGTAGGACAGTTTAGGAAATGTCTCTTAAATAAAAATCGTTAATTAAATATATAAACTATATTGAATATGGTGATGGAGAGAAAGAGAAAAATACTAGAGGAGCCAAACATTCCAAATACATGCCTGACCCTTTTCCTGTTCTATTCTGTGCGAAGGATCTTATTTCATTTCTAACGCTCTTATTTCTGAGCCCGAGTCCTGTCAGTCTAGTTAAGAAAGAGAATCTTCTTCCTTTGCACTTCCTTTGATTTCAACAGAGTCCAGTCGCCTCAATTTTTATTTATTTATTTATTTATTAATTTAATTTGTATACCGCCCTTCTCCCAGAGGGACTCAGGGCGGTGAACAGCCAAAATTAAAAAAACATACAAATACAAAAGTTAAGATAATTAAAAGAATTAAATCATTGGCTACCCAATTTAAAACCCCAAATCCATAAAATTTAAAATCCCAATTAAAAACCATTTAGGCTGGGCCGGCTTGATGAAATAAAAACGTCTTCAGGGCTTTACGGAAGGTCCGGAGGTCCGGGATCAATCGTATTCCAGGAGGCAGCTCATTCCACAGGGCGGGTGCCCCCACAGAGAAGGCTCGCCCCCTGGGGGCCGCCAGCCGACATTGCCTGACCAACGGCACCCCGAGGAGGCCCTCTCTGTGAGAGCGTGTTGGCCGGTGGGAGGTTATCGGTAGCAGCAGGCGGTCTCACAAATACCCTGGCCCTAAGCCATGGAGCGCTTTAAAGATGAGAACCAACACCTTAAAGCACACCCGGAAGACCACCGGGAGCCAATGCAGCTCGCGCAGGAGAGGTGTTACGTGGGAGCGCCACGTCCCTCCCATAATCACCCGCGCGGCCGCATTCTGCGCCAGCTGGAGCCTCCGGGTGCTCCTCAGGGGGAGCCCCATGTAGAGAGCGTTACAGTAGTCCAGGCGTGACGTAACCAAGGCATGAGTGACTGTGCACAAGGAGTCCCGATCCAGAAAGGGGTGCAAATGGCGTATCAGGCGAACCTGATAAAAAGCCCCCCTGGCCACGGCGGTCATATGCTCTTCTAAAGACAGCTGTGTGTCCAGGAGGACGCCCAAGTTGCAAGCCCCCTCTGTGGGGGTCAGTGACTCGCCCCCAATAGCCAGCGATGGCACCAGCTGGCTATACCGGGACGCCGGCATCCACAGCCACTCGGTCTTGGAAGGGTTGAGCCGAAGCCTGTTCCTCCCCATCCAGGCCCGCACGGCCTCCAGACACTGGGACATCACTTCGAGGGCATCATTGGGGTGGTCTGGGGTGGAAATGTACAGCTGAGTGTCATCAGCGTACAGATGGCATCGCACCCCAAAACCACGGATGATCTCACCCAGCGGCTTCACATAAATGTTGAACAGGAGCGGCGAGAGGACCGACCCTTGCGGCACCCCGCAAGCAAGGCGCCTCAAGGTCGACCTCTGCCCCCCTGCCAACACAGACTGCGACCGGTCAGAGAGATAGGAGAACCACCGCAGCACGGTGCCTCCCACCCCCAATCCCTCCAGCCGGCGCAGCATGATACCATGGTCGATGGTATCAAAAGCCGCTGAGAGGTCTAACAGGACCAGAACAGAGGAACAACCCCTGTCCCGAGCCCTCCAGAGATCATCCACCAATGCGACCAATGCCGTCTCCGTGCTGTACCCAGGCCTGAAGCCGGACTGGCACGGATCTAGATAGACGGTTTCATCCAGGAACTGTGGGAGCTGTCGTGCAACCACACTCTCCACAACCTTCGCAAGAAAGCGAAGGTTGGAGACCAGACAATAGTTTGCCAAAACGGCCGGGTCCAGAGAAGGCTTCTTGAGGAGGGGCCTCGCCACCGCCTCTTTCAAGGTGGGAGGCAAGAAACCCTCTCTCAAAGAAGCATTTATGATCCTCTGGAGCCAGCCTCGTGTTACCTCCCGGGTGGCCAGTACCAGCCAGGAGGGGCACGGGTCCAATAAACATGTGGTTGCGTTTAGCCTCCCCAGGATCCTGTCCACGTCCTCAGGAGTCACAGGGTCAAACTCATCCCAGGTAACATTCTCAAGACCAGCCTCAGTCACCCCGCTGGGATCTACCCAGTCAGAGTCCAAGCCTTCCCGAATCTGAGCGATTTTATTGTGCAGATACTGTGCAAAATCCTCAGCCTGCCCTTGCAAGGGGTCTTCCCGCGCTCCCTGATGTAAGAGGGAGCGAGTCACCCTAAACAAGGCGGCTGGGCGGTTATCTGCCGATGCAATAAGAGCGGAAAAGTGGTTATGCTTTGCCGCTTTTATCGCCACTAGATAGGTCTTAATATGAGACCTAACTAGTGTTTGGTCGGATTCGGAGCGACTGGCCCTCCAACCACTCTCTAGGCGTCTTTTCCGGCGCTTCATCTCCCTCAGCTCCTCGGAAAACCAAGGGGCCGGGCAGGTTCGGCGTCGGGTCAGAGGCCGCAAAGGCACAACTCGGTCCAGAGCACCGGCGGCTGTCCTATCCCAGGCAGCCACCAGATCTTCAGCCGAGTCGTGAGCCAGAGTTTCAGGAACTGGCCCAAGCTCCCTCTGGAACCTATCAGGATCCATCAGGTGCCTGGGGCAGAACCACCTGATCAGTTCCGCCTCCCTGCAGTGGGGTGCAGCGGTCGAAAGGTCCAGTCTCAGGAGAGAATGGTCCGACTATGACAGGGGTTCAATAATTATATCCCCTATATCCAGACCACTCCGCCACTGACAGAGATAAAAACCAAGTCCAGAGTGTGTCCTCCCACGTGACTGGGGCCATGAATTAATTGTGTCAGGTCCATGGCTGTCATGGAAGCCATAAACTCCCGAGCCATCCCAGACGCCTCACCGGTAGATGGCAGGTTGAAATCCCCCATGACCAAAAGTCTGGGGGTATCAACCGCCACCCCAGCAATAACGTTGAGAAGCTCGGGCAGGGCTGCTGTCACGTGGCAGGGAGCCAGGTACGCGATCAGCAGGCCCACCTGCATCCCATGGCCCCACTTCACCAGGAGAGACTCACATCCGGCTATCTGAGGTACAGTGGCCTCCCTCGGATCAAGACCTTCCTTTATAATGACCGCCACCCCCCCACCCCTGCCCTGGGCCCTTGGCTGATGGAATGCGTGGAAACCTGGTGGGCACATCTCTGCCTCAATGTGCAGTAAAGGATCTCATTCGAGGATTTGATGACCAGATGAATCCACAGGTTCAGAGACAAAAATGCAAAAAGAGATGATTTTTCTTCCCCGGATCCTGGGCATCCCCAGATACCTGAAAAGTTGAACCTAGGGTCACATACAATCAGAATAGGGCTGGAAGGGACTTTTAGAGGTTAGGGTTAGAGTCTTCTCTGATGCTTTGGAGAATAGGTTGATCCCCTCATCTCTGTAGGAACCCCTCCAATGTTGGAATAAAGGTACTCCTCTACCTTCATAGTTGAGCTCAAAATTTCTGTTAAGTGAGGAATTTGTTAAGTGAGTTTTGCCCCATTTTACGACCTTTCTTCCCACAGTTGTTAAGTGAATCACTGCAGTTGATTAATTAGTAACCCAGCTGTTAAGTGATTCTGGCTTCTCCATTGACTTTGCTGGTCAGAAGGCTGCAAAAGGGGATCACAGGACCCCGGGACAGTGAAACAATTTGGCAACCATCTGAATTTTGATCAGGTAACCCATGGGGATGCTGTAAAGGTAGTAACTGTGAAAAACGGTCCCTTTTTTTCAGTACCATTGTAACATTGAACGGTCACTAAATGAACTGTTGTTAATCGAGGACTACCTGTACCTTGGAATTCGACCAACCCGATTAGCTCAGATCATGCTGTGATTTAGGACTTTCCCCCAAGTGGTCACAGTCCCCCGGATCTCCCCCCCACCCCAGTGAAAGGTCTCCTCACCTAGCCGCCTGAGCCGCGCTAGGGCGGGCGAGGAACCCTCCCCTGCCGACCAGCACACTGGCCCCGCTTGACTGCTCAAGGCCTGGAGCCAGCCTCTTTGCCCACTCCCCCGCCCTCCACTCGCCTCCTGCCCGACCCGGGCGAGGGGGCTCGAGTGACGCTCCTCCAGCGGCCGCGGAGATTGGAGGTGACCGGAGGGGCGGGCCCAGCCGGCCTTAAACTTCCCCTTCATTGGGGAATATTGGCAGGGCGCTGTAATCCGCGAGCTGAGCAAGCGAACGAGCGAGCAGGGCAGCCGCCGAGTCGAATCGAGGTTTCGTGAGGGACACCGCCAAGTTTTGCCCGGGCGCGCTTCGCCGAGGAACCCCAGGAACGTAAGTCAGCGCCCCGCGAGGAGCCCGCTGCCGTGGACGCTTCGCCTTTCCTTGCTCGTTCAACGGGCGCCAATTTGCCGCGGTGGGTGAGGCGGCAGGGATGCCTTTGTCCCACGCTTTGGGCGAAACCTTGCGACTTTCCAAGCGACTTTCGGGTGCCGCTGTGGTGCCGCCCTCTCTTCTCTCTCTCTCCTCAACCCGAACCCCTCTTCCACCCCTGACGGCTATTCCTAACTAGCGTCGCTTTTAGTTTCCGACCGCGGCTCCGGGTTGCGCGCACTTCAGGTGGAGAAGCGCTTGGAGCCCCAAACGCCGCCGAGCGTCTCTCTCTTGACCGGCGATTTGGTCAGCAGCGACCCGTGGCCTCTCAGTTCGGGAAAACGAGGGGTTAATCCGTGGGGGTCTCGTGCGTGGAATTTTACTCCGTTGAGCAAATGCTGGACTCCCCGGGATTTGACGCCGCTGCCTCCGAACCAGCATCCCTCTCCTCCTCGCGCGCTCTCTCCCAAAACTTTTCCCCTAAGAAATGCGCCTTACCGCCTACCTTACCTTTCCTATTCGGATTTTAGCCAGGCAATGGGGGTGATAACGGGATTAGTTTGTGCTAACTACTGTGCAACGCCACCACGTCATCTGAGCCGTCGAAAGAGGGACGGAAATAGAACTGGGCTTCTTGAATTTCTAGCCTTGCGATTTGATCGCTTGAGTCAAAATGAGGACTCCGGAAAGGACTTGAAGAGCCCCCGTCCGCTTCTTCCTTTATGGGGAGAGTCTCCTGCACAAGGAAACATCTTTCTTGGTTCAAAAGCATGGATGGACGGTCATCTTGAGGCATCCCTGCACTGACCCAGGCAGACACTGCCGGAGTGACCCTCTCCACCACCGGTGGCCACAGCATTTATTGCATGTCCTCTGATGTGTAGGGTTACTTGTTACTTCCTACCATAGTTCGTCTCACCCTGATGGTGGAGAGGAATATGTTCCTCCCTTTCTATGTTCTGTCTAAGAACTATAAAAAAGAATTTTGCCTGCTCTGTAGAGATGCAAAGCAGAAAAGTTGCCAGTGAATTTGGGAACACTTTTGGAACAACCCTAGGTTATGATATTTATGAATAGGAATGACATAGAGTCTGTTCCAGGCCTCAGGTTACAAGGTGGTTGGAAGAGAGAAGGTTGTCTTTTTGTGGCAGTCTTCTTAGTTATTGTTTTAGAAGACTACAAGGATTTGGTAGAATAAAGCCAGCTTGTCAGTTTCTCCCAAACTTATCTTTGAACGCTAGTCATTTCTACATGACAGCTGCCTTCCTGACCCCTGAGCCTATAATCCCAAATATATAGTGGATCAAAGCAAAACAATACACTGCCTAAAGCTCAGAACGGTCAGTGCTTCCAAACAAGGCTTTAAACACTATTTTACCCACAGAGTTGTATGGAGTGGGAACAAGCAACATTTTTATTCTAAATGTTATTGTTTTCTCTTAACATCACAAAAATCAATTAAGGAGGAAAAAATAGAATACCGCAGTGTAGTTTGTATTCCAGAGCCTTTGGTCAGGAAGCATCCACAGATTAAATAATTGGAGAAGAGCTAAAGTATTTATTATTTGCCATATGTAGAAACCTCCCATTTCTCTCATAGAGTAGAAGTAGAAAGTAGAAAGAAAATATTCTAGGATCAACCAGAATAATCCAACCGAGAGCTTCAAAATTCTCAGTAATAATGTAACTGTTTTACGTCATGACACAGAACCAGAAGTTGGGACATGGGGATTCTCAGGGTTTTCTTCTAGTTCCATATCTTTGTCGTGCATTGAATAATGCCAAAGAAATTCCCAGTTAAAACCTCACTTTGGCACCATCCATATGCAAAGCTCTCACAGATTTTTTTTTTATTTGATTTATATGCTGCCCTTCTCCGGAGATTCAGGGCGGCTTACAATGCGTTAAGCAATATGGAATAAAGCCTACTGTATATAGTTGTTATAAAGTTTGCTAAAGTGAAGTCTGAATACTTCACTTTCTTGGTACGCACCACATAAAGTGATGTCTCTGTGTGTGAATGTTTGGGTGGCACCTACTGCTCCAACCTGTTTGCAGATGAAAAATCCATGCCAGATTAGTTCCTTTCTCTAAAAGTTCTCTAAAGTGGTGCAAAATGGAATGAATGATATACTAATCTAATTTCTAAAACAGTTTCAGCCATACTTAAATATAATGCACTGTTATGGTAAAACCTTGGAAAATGTTGTCTGCTAAGCAGCTGGGTTATCTGAGAAAATAATGGGTGTTATCTGGTATTTGCCGACTTTTATTGATAAAAAGCGTCCACGAAAGATGGGTTGATGACATCAGCAAGTATTGCAGCCCAATTGAGCCATGGTGGTGCAATGGTTAGATTGCAGTACTGGAGGCTACTTCTGCTGATCACCGGCTGCCAGCAGTTTGGCAGATCGAATCTCACCAGGCTCAAGGTTGACTCAGCCTTCCATCCTTCTGAGATGGGTAAAATGAGGACCCAGATTGTTAGGGACAATATGCTGACTCTGTAAACCACTTAGAGAGGGCTGTAAAGCACTATGAAGCGGTATATAAGTCTAAGTGCTATTGCTAATTGGCAAAAGAAAGCTCAGGACCATCTAGGTTGGAAACATACGGAAGAGGCCTTCATCCTGCAGTGGATAGACAATGGCTAAAATGACGAAGTTGGATATTCTGCAACCTCACCTGGGTTGTCAGTTTGGGAGACAAGAGATCAGGACTCTTCTGTTGTAGACTTTGGCAAGTTTCACATTTCACATCCTTATTGCTTCAGCAGTAATAGTCCACTGCTGGACTACGAGACATTGCTAATACTCTGACTGCACACTGTGCTATACTCTGTTCCTACCAGAGGGTAGACAGGGTAGGAAGACAGTGGTAAAGGACATAGCCTGGATGAATATAAAGAGAGCTTGCTTTAGTGGTGCTGTTTTTGTGTCATGGAGGAAACACATAGTTAGCAGAGATGGCTAAATTGACTGCTTTGATCAAAGAAAAAAAAAATACAAATACTTACTTATTTACTTACCTCTTTGGTTACAGAGGATATAGAGTAAACAGAAGGAAAAAAATCTTACAAAGTGAAATCTATGATAGCTATGCAGGTAGTCCTCCATTTACAACCACAAGTACGCTAGAATTTCTGTTGCTAAGCTAGGCAATTATTCAATGAGTTGTGACTGATTTTATGACCATTTTAGCCACGGTTTTTAAGTGAACCACTACAGTTAAATGAATCGTGGTTGTTAAGTGAATCCAGGGTCCCCCATTGACTTTGCTTATTAGTAGTTGGCTGGGAAGTTGCAGATGATGACCGCATGACTCAGGACACTGCAACCATCATAAATACATGTTGTTTGCCAAGCACCTGAATTTCAATCAGACAACCATGGGGATACTGTGATGGTCGTAAATGCAAGGACCAATCATAATAAGTCACTTTTTTCAGTGCTGTTGTAACTTCAAACAGTTGGTACCTGTATTTTCAAAAGAGACATACACACAATAGAAATCATGTTGTCTTGCCTCCTAATCTTGAAGAGTAAGAAATCAATTTTATAAATCTCTTTTTTGCACATCTGTATGCATATAGCTACTGTCAGTGCTACAGTAGCAGGAATACAGGAGCTTATGCTATTTTGACAAATCTGAGCCTAAAATAAAAACTGTTGATTCTAGAAGGATAATTTTATAACTACTTTCAATTAGCAACTGATTCATCCCAAGAAAGTAAGCTTCCTGGTGACTTCCTGATTGTGGTGTAGGTTCTTAATTTAACAGAAGCACTACGTTGGCTTTTTTAATGGGAAGACAAGTTGCTTCTTTTGCACCAAAAAAAAAAAAGGGGGGGGGCAATATTATGCTTACTGTAGATATTTTCCGGCCTGGTAACAAAGCAAAATAAATTTGTTTTCTTCTGGAAACAATCAAAGATTATTCTTGTCACTAATTTCAAATGACTCTTCCTGTGGCTCTTGTCATCTGATTCATTCATTCATTCATTCATTCTCTTGTCGTCACTGCCAACACATTATTCCACATTATTGTTCATTTCTCAGGCAGATAGAGGCAGATGGTGTGGTAGAACAAGCCAGGCAATGGTACGGCAGGAGGAGACCCTAGGCCAGTGATGGTTAACCTTTTCGGCACCGAGTGCTGAAACTGGAGCACGCGTGAGCATGCCGGAGCACCAGAACCCGGAACAGAACAGCTGGCCGGTGTGCATGAGCGTGGCAGCCAGCTGCTCTTCTGGGTTCCATTGCATGCATGCACTGGACACCTGGCCCACTGCACATGCACACCGGCCAGCTGCCCTCTTCCAGGTTCTGGTGCGCACATGTGCGCTGGCCAGTATGCTGGAACCTGGAAAAAAGCAGCTGTCCAGTGAGCATGTGTGCAACGGAACCCGGAAGAGTAGTTGGCGACGGTGTGCGTGCCCACAGAGAGAGCTCTGTGTTCCACCTCTGGCATGCGTGCCATAGGTTCGCCATCACTGCCCTAGGCCTTCTCACAATTTAAATGATGGTTTTCTTCTCCAATTACAAGAAAACATTTGACATGGACTCTTTCTCACATTTATGGTGTCATACAATACTGTATCAACACTGTTTCTCACCCACGTGAATGGATTGTGCAGTTTCCCTCAAAAATTAGTATGTTTTGAAGAGAATATGCCAGGGTGACAATCCCGGGCTATTTCCACCACACAAAATCAGTTTTAAGAGTGCCGGCCCTCTGTCTACTACTCTTAAATATTTTCTTTTTAAGATGTCATGCTAAGAAAATATAAATAGATTGCTTCTGTAGCAATAATGATTCAAGGCAGGAATTAAACTCTTCTATGAGAATAACAAAACTGGAAAACCAGTTTAGAAGAAAAAACAATCCTGGTAGGTTGTAAATGTTTGTCAGGGAACTGGCATGATGGAAAGGGAACCTAGCAGTAGCATCCCAATAAATGCAGCTAGAGGCACATAAATTCTGAAGAAAACAAACCTACTCCAGTCTGGGCTGTTTTCTTTGGTACATGCTTAAGAAAACAACGTATTAATTCAGAGTTCTGACCTGTTCATCAGGGCATTGTTTTTAAAGCTGTGTTGTACCTGGCAAGACAATGAAACTAGGGATGCTATGCATTGGATAGGAATGGTTCCAGTTGCTATACAGTACACCAGTGTGTTCCCTACTGCCACCTGTTGATTCTTAGGCAGCTATTTCCCAGGAACTCTTCGGTTTTCACTTCCTGTCTCTTATCAAATCTTTGCAGATTTGATATCATTGATCTTTGAATATTATTCAACCACATTGATTAAAGATTAAGATCAAAGATTAAAAACTTTTTAAAAAAACTTTTTAAAGCATCTATTTAAACAATAATTTCAGTTTGTTTACTTTTTTCAGGCGATCAGTAAACCCTTTTCTCCAAATTCTCATCCAAGTTCTGTTCCCATAGTGAAATTCGGAAGCTGGCACACAGTGAGGTGACCAAGATTGGGGCAAAAGATTATTTCCTCATTTGAGGAAATGTTGATTGATTATGAAGAGAAACTTCAGGAAACTATGTTCGACCCATTCAATCCAGGGGTGAAATTCATCCGGTTCTATCTGGCTCGGGAGAACTGGTAGCGGTGGCTGCGGGAGGCTCCGCCCATCCACGCAGACATCATGACATCGCTTTTTTTGCAATGATTTTAAGCCTCTGCGCATGCGCAGCACGCACACATTTGCGAACTGGTAGGGAAGGTAAGTGAATTTCACCCCTGATTCAATCCCATATTTATTTCCCAGATTAATCACCACACAAAGACCTGTGATGAAAGTTATCCAGTTTGGTTTCATGTGGCTGAAGACAGCCAGCTTCCCTGATGATGAAGTACCATTTGGCATTTGTTTTTATGGTACCTTAAAGGAGGAGAGTTCCTCAGGCATTTTTTTACTTGTGCAAGTCCATGCAGGCTGAGCATTATGGATATTGTAGTTGAACACAACTGGATGGCACTAGACTGGAGAAGGCTGTGGTTGACAATCAAATTTCTGCCATGTGGTTGGACATCTATATAGCTGTTTTCTGTGGATTAGCCCTCCTTTTTTGCTAGCTCTTGACTGACAGTGTTCTGAGAGCGCCCTATAGAGTTTCTGTTTTTCATCCATGGAAAATCTTACTTTTAGAGAAAGATTAGAAGAGATACTCTTCTCTTTTTCCAGTGCTTTCAGACAAAAACTTACTGCACTTCTATTATTCTGTATTATTTTCCTTATTTGGGGGTGGGGGCAGGGTAAGAAATAAGATTGAAGAGCTGATATAAAAATGCTCCAAAGCATGATTATGATATTCATGCTCTCTGAAAAAAATTTTCAAATGAGGCAAGGCAACCATAGAACAAATGTTTCATCCACAAACATCTTCTTGGTTGTTGTTTAAAGATTTTGGCATTGACTAGATGGGTGAACATGCTGCTATGTATTTATAATAAGGCTTACAGTATGTTCACCACTGGCACCATTTTAGTACATTTTTTTCCCTAATCCAGTTCTAGAACTAGATTTATTTAGTGCAACTTTTGATGCTAGCACAGCTTTGGCTGTAAATGCCGGAAGAGTTGGGATACCTGGATTCTGCATGCATTTTTCATCATTATTTTACAGATTCTTGTGATATGGAGTACAATAACTATACCCTTCTCTGCATAAAACCTTGATTTCTAGGCATTGCATAGAAGTACGCATGTTCCTTCCCAAAGGGCAGTTGGGGACTTGAGGACTGATGACACATTTCCAATCTCCATGGCTTTCTTGGCACCTGGAAGCAGTGCCAGGGAGGGAAGTAGAACAATGGCCCAGAGCAAAACAGAAGGTCTTCATCTGACCTATTATTTTGGTGCAGTGGCATCTGAAGTCAATAGCATCAGAAGAGCTGGGAATCAGCAAGACAGGCCAAGACCTAATTGACGAAGAGAGTATTGTTTTCACTGTCAGCTGAACACCGAGAATGTGAGTGGTAGAGAAAAAAAAGAACAAGCAGCATGCCTCCTAATATCAGTTGCTGGGGAGCATGATCAGAGAGGCAGTTTTTGCTTGATGTCCTACTACCCAGAGATGTCTGGTGGGCTTCCTTGGAGTCAGGATGCTGATCTACAGAGGCTATTGGCCTGACTGGACACAACTCTTCTGTTCTCATCTACGCAGTCCAATACCTACTATTTTTGCATTTTTACAAACTAATGATTGTACAATCACTGTAGTATGCCTTCACTTCAGCACATATTGGAAGTTCATGGCAAAAAGTTTAGCAGAGGCATACTGCCTCTTTAATTTTAGCAACTTCAATTACATTTCAGGCTTTTCTTTTCCAGTCTTCTACTTCAGGGAAATGTAGGCAATTGGCAGTCTTTTGATATACTGTATTATATTGTTCATTCAGAGTCAGCATGCCATAATCCTAACCAATAATGCCCTGACAACAGCTTCACATATACTGTATGTGCGCCTTGTATTTGATCTGCTCCAAACCATCCTCTCAGGTTGCTTCCTCTTTTACAACCCCACTCTATCAATATCTAAATGAAGTATTTTGAGTTTCTGAACAAACATTTTGAAAGTTGGGGAAGGGGCAGGGTGGGGGGCAGAGATCACTAAGTGAAGAATGGGTTAAGCACTCTCTCCTTCTGTTACTGTTTGCTGTGTTATCTCCTCTTGAATCATATCCAGATACTTATGCATGAATTGTGTTATTCATCCTGGAAAATGGAGATCTGAGAAGATGCATGTTTTCTTTCTTCATACTTCTCAGTGGCTGCAAGCTGAGATTAATCATTATGGCCACAGCAGGCTAAATGACCTCTGCTTTGAGATCAGGTGGATGCCCTTAAGTTTGTCAATTATGGACTGAATAAATCAAGGAGGCAAGAAACATTGCCTTAATAATATATCTATTTCATAGTAGGTTCATGCATGGGGTCTCTTTCCTGACTCTCACCTGATTTTTCATGAAAAGTCTTTAAAAAGCGCCACATTTCCTTTTTTTCCTGTGTTTTTTGTCTTGTTGCCTGTTACCATCCAGTAATGTTTGATGAGCAGTTAAGAAGCAAAACCCCTGTTCCCAAGATCATGTTAACTTGTAACACAATAAAGATCAGTATACATCAAAGGTGTTGCAGGCCAAGTTAGGAAACTGTACAAAAATTAAAATAATTTAATAATTTGAAATAATGTATTTAATTAGAATGTGAAAAACTTCCTTGCTCAATGGCTGCATTAAGAACTTCTCATTTTCACGTTTTTCTAACAAAGGCATGTTTTTGTATGAAAGACTAACTAATGAGAGAATGTGTTTGTTCAAACCGTATCTCCAAGAATTAGTTCGGAGATGAGCAAATTGTGGCAATCCCAGCAGACTTAGCCAGCATGTGGCATGATCAAAGAAAGATCAATACTACCTGTAGAGCAGAAATTTATTTATTATTTATTGTCAAATATTTGTATGGCGTGGATTGATATAGAACCGTGATGGTGAACCTATGGCACAGGTGCCACAGGTGGCACACGGAGCAATATCAGTGGGCACGCAAGCATTGCCGTAGCTCAGCTCCAGCTCGTATCTGTGTGCCAGCCCATTTTTGGGCCTTTCGGTCCCACTGGAAGTTGGGAAATGGGCTGTTTCTGGCCTCCAGGGGGGTGGGGAAGGCCATTTTCACCTTCCCCAGGCTCCTAGAAAGACTCTGGTGCCTGGGGAGGGTGAAAAACAGACCTACCAGGCCCACCGGGCCATCACGTGCTAAACGTGGGTGGGGACGCACACGCAGGGGCAGGGTGCATTGAATTATGGGTGTGGGCATACACGTGGGTGACCTCCCCGCGCTCCCCCCCCGCTTTTGTCACGTGACGGCAAAAAGTTTAGCCATCACTGATATAGAACAATATTTAAAACATGGCTTAGATTTTGGGACACAGAAGGTTCCACCTACATCTATGAAAATATGTTGCTCATCTTCTATATTGAGAATAGGGGTGTTAGCTCATATAAGAATGAGAGACAATTGGGAATGCAATGGAACAGGTACTGCTGAGGGATAAATGTTTAAGATAAACATTAAAATTCAGAGGATTTTTATTCCCTATATTTTAGCCTCCTTTTATTGGAAGAGGGAGTATCGCTCCCAGAATATCAGTCAGTGATGTGATTCAGCCACCTGGCTCTTTTGTCTACTTTATTACACACAGTTCCGGCTTAACATTCTGCAGTGATAAAATTATTAGAGGGTGCAGAAAGCAGAAAGTAAGTCAGGAAAGCAAGTGAATATTGCAATGGAGAGGCTTTTGGCTATGGCAAATCAGTTGGGAAGATTCAAGGAATCAGGCTATATGGCCACACACTACATTGAATATAGCCAAAATAACCTCCTGATGCATTATGGCATAAGACTAGAGACAAGATTCCACATCAGGTTTTTTAGTGTACAAGAGCCCCATTAGTTTTATGGGAGCTAAAACATACAGTAAGAGTCTTCCATTCATGAATCTCTTGTATTTCCTTATGTCTCTTTTTGCCTCTTTCATAGAATATCCATTAAGAGGGGAGAGACAAGGTAACTGCCCAATATCTTTTGACCACAAGTGCTAAAAGTTATCTGAAAGCACACAAAGATGACTAAAGTGTAACAGAAGATATAGGAATGAAGTTGGGTATCATGGGTTGATTGGAGGAAAATCTTCAGTTAGCTGCTCAGGGCAGACATTTGGGCAAATTCTCTCTGTCTTTTTAAATGAACTGCATTTCGAGCACAGGAGGAGAGGATGGCAAGGCAGTGTCTTCTCTTCCCATAGAGAAAATGTTTATGTTATCCTAGCAATATTTTCTAATGGAGTTTAAATTCCATTGAAGTATCTGAGTAAATACAACACTTTGGGCGAGGATAAGAAATCTCCACAACGGATTATCTAAATACTGTAGCTTTCCATTGTTTTATGTTATGAAGCCAGCTACCTGGAGTTGGGAATGACATAAGAAAAGAAGAAGAAAAAAGATTTCCACTGGATGAAAATGGTTTCTGAAGCACCAAGGGGACAAGGGGGTGGGGGGGGAGGGACGGACAGATTTGAAAGAGTGTCTGGCCTAAGCAGAACGCTGGGTTACAGCATTGGGAGGGGTAAATTTAAACTGAGACTCCAGTGTGAGCTTGATACATCTCTTGACTTCATCTACTCATCAGCACAAAGGGAATATTGCTAGTCTCTGCCTTTCAGCACTGTTTATTTTGTGCACTGCAACAGAATCTTGCAACCTCAGCATCATGGGCACTCTGCCCTACTTGTAGATGTATTTGTTTCTTTACATTACTGGAGTAGCATGGCTGAGCCAATAAGGTAAAATGCTGGAGGTTTCAAAGTTGCTACTCCAGAGACCCACTGAGATTCACTCAGCCTGGTCCTCTTGTTGGAGCTGTATGATGGTTACTGTGCTACCTCCTATCCCCAGGGGGATAGTTTTATCAGGCAACTTCTTCTCAACTGCACTCTATGAAAGATAGAAGGCTCCCATGACACATGCTGCCCTCCTGGCAAATGAAGAGTAGAAATGGGGGGGGGGGGGAATAATTATTGCAACCTTAGCCTTGTAGCATAAAGAAGTGT
The DNA here is from genome assembly GCA_022577455.1 of Arizona elegans. Classification (NCBI taxonomy): domain Eukaryota; kingdom Metazoa; phylum Chordata; class Lepidosauria; order Squamata; family Colubridae; genus Arizona; species Arizona elegans. The sequence goes on along the minus strand of JAKOOJ010000003.1, from coordinate 100,179,550 downwards.
GATTAACAGGTTCAGCCCTTTCTCCCCACTGTGGAGATCTCAGTCTTTCAAGATATAAATAAAACATAGTGTTATTTTCAAAGCAGTACTGTAACTTGAAAGATGGGGTTTTTGCACCCCCAATTTCCCCAAAAAACAAAAAAACCAAACAAACATGCAATGCTCTCAGCAGACCACAGGATGGTGTTGGACTGGTGTAATAATTAGTATCTCAGACTGGAGGCATCCCAAGAAATTAACAAAGAGAAAGTAAACCTTCAACTCAGTCTGAAATTTCTTCGTTGAGAGAAATAAGAGCAACAGGGAATAAGGTTAAGTGAAAACTAATGCAACATCTAAGGACAGTTATTCCTTAGATATAACCTGAGTTCTGAATTGTGCAACTTTTGGGGAAACTTCAGCCATTCATTTTTGCTGTTGGAAAGATACCAAACTGCATTTTTTCCCAATCCAGGCGAGGAAATTTATTTTTCCATGGCCTCTAGAGCTCTGATTGTTGCCTTTAAGAATAACCACACCTTTTCAGAAGAGAAGAGGTGGAAAGAATCTCCTCAGCAGAAGTGCTGAAACCCATGCCTGCAAGATGTGTATTCAAACTCAACTGTGGGCTAGCATTTAGACTGGCAAGGAGGCTGCAGTATTTTGGGCGCTGGTTGGCTCTTCACAATAATTATCCAGATATTCAATTTCCAATAATCAGAAGGAGATTTAAAAAAATCAGAAGAAGGCATTGAAGCCCACAGTCTAATACTAACAGCAATCCCTAGTGTAACTGCTATGGGACCTTGAACTTTTGAGGTAACAAGCAGAGGAATGGAAGAGAAAGTCTGCCAAGACTAGAAAAGTAAGTTTTAAAGAGTACAAAGCCAAGGTTTTCCACAAGAATAACCCAAACATAGGGATAATTCTCACCAAGGCATTATTAAATATTTTTTAAAGATGCCACCTACTTTGATGCTCCTATGCAACCTTTCTGGAAGAAATGAGAAAGTAAATCTCTCTGAAAGAGAGAGTTGTTAGGTTTTAACTCAAGAAATGTGTTAGCAGTTTAAATTTCCTGATGCCTCCGCAGAAGAGGTGGCTCTGCTTCTCCCCCTTTCTCCAGGCCTCCTGCCATTCACTGATTATCTGTCTTTGCCAATGGATGGATGATTTTGAGCATGTCTTTAGCCTAGTTGAAACTGGGCAACTTTAAAACTTCAACTCCCAGAACGCTGGCTGGGGAGCTCTAGGAATAAAGCCTATTCATCTTAAAGTTGCCAAGTTTGAAAAATATATACGTTTTGTTAATAAACAATGAATAATAAATACATCATATTTATCATTCATTATCCTGCTCTGACACTTGGATAGCCTCAGAAGCTAGAGTTCAAAGGAGAGTTTGAATCAAATATCTAGTAGGCAGCTACGGTATATTGGAATATTTTTCTTCCTGCATATGGCTCCCCAAATATTCTTGATGTGGCCTAAAGTAGAGCTGAAAGTCTTCCTTAAAATAAGGTTGGCAAGCTATAAATTATAGTACAGAATCTCCAGATATCTGGCTCTCCAAAAGGGCAGGATCAAAACAGGTAAAGCTCTAAAATTGGTGTCCTCCTTAGGCTTTTCAAGGAAGTTAAAAGTTCCTCTCCTTCCACCCAGTTTCCTTTCCTTTCCATTCTTCCATACTATTATTCCTTTCATCTGGTTCTTCCAATGTTCTGTGGCTTCTTGTCTTTCCCTCACACATTTCTTCATGCCTCCTTATCACCGTCCCTGGATTATTATTATTTCTTCTGCTTCTGCTTCTTCTTCTTCTTCTTCTTCTTCTTCTTCTTCTTCTTCTTCTTCTTCTTCTTCTTCTTCTTCTTCTTCTTCTTCTTCTTCTTCTTCTTCTTCTTCTTCTTCTTCTTCCTCCTCCTCCTCCTCTTCTTCTTCTTCCTCTTCCTCTTCTTCCTCTTCTTCTTCTTCCCCAAGAAAAGCAAAGAAGACAATCCTTTTCTGAAAGTTGTCAGTCTCCTAAAAACCTCTTTTGCCTTCTCCAGCATCTTCAGCTTTCAGCAGTCCTATTTCCCTCATGCCTCTCCCATTGTCTACTTGACACAACCCTATAGGAAAGAAAGCAAATCTATCTGTCAATCGTCTGGTCAATGCAGGCCTGCTTAAATCTCTAACAAACAGACTGTTAAAACACCATGAGAGAGGCTTCCTAGACTCTTGAGAGATGCAGGCACATCAAATAGGGGAAAGGAAAGTAGATTTGTCACATGGTAGTGATTTCTTTTTGTGTGCGAAGAAATCAGCCCAAAAAAACCTGATTGTGTGAGTTGATCACACAGCAGGTGTCAAGCCCAGAAACATTACAGTAAAAGTCTGGAGTGTTGTTTTTATTCCAAGATTATTAGGTTTGTGTTAATTATTTATTTCTGAAATGGTAAAAAAAAAAATCCTCAGGCAAATGGACACCCAAAGAGATCCCAAGGCTCTTGTTCAGCTTTTATCTCAATTATTCTCTTAACGAATGGCAGGGAGATTTCCTACTCTTACTAAGCCACAAGAACTCCACATAGGCAAGGGACAAGTGTCAGCCAGCACCTCATTTCTCTAGGATATGTAGATGGCTATTGGGATGTTTGGCTATCAGCATATGGCCAGTATACCTCACTAAAGCTGATGTACCATGGCTAGTAATATTTCTTTGTGGGCTTCTGAACTGAACACTGTGTGGTGTTTTTGACAACTTGTTACCCCATTTCAAGTGCATTCATTCCTATCTGTAGCATTTGATGAAGGGTGGGAGTCAATCAAGCATGGATTTTGTTGTGCGCTTTTACAAAAGATGTAATCATCATCATCTAGGCATTCCTTTAAGGTTTTTTCTCCCTGCATTTCCCCCCCGTTTTAGATTTCCTTCCTTCCTCCCTCCCTCCCTTCCTTCCTTCCTTCCTTCCTTCCTTCCTTCCTTCCTTCCTTCCTTCCTTCCTTCTTCTGTGGCCCAACAATGCAATTCATCCATAAGTCTGGAATGTATGCCATGTAACATATTGTTCATTCATCTTTCTTTTCACTCTTTTTACTCTTTACTAACTAACCCTAAACATAACAGAAAGAATAAAGCTAAATAGGTGCCAATATCGGGTAGTAAAGTGTATTGTCATAACTGAATTACAGTAGCAAATAAAGAAGGATCTGGATGTATTTTGGAAAGCTCCAGGCTAAGGATGGCCACTCTCCTGGACCAGAATTCCCCAACCAGCATAACTATTTCTGAGAATATGAAATTGGCTGAATTGGAGGAATCTACTCAAGGAGATCCAGTCCTTTATGGGCAGGCTTTGCAATAAATAGAGATTCTGGGCTACTGTTGTTTATTACCTTCAGACCCTGCACAATATCAAACACATTTTAAACCATTCTATTAGAGTCAAGTCTACCTTTATGATAATGCTAGGAAACAGCAGACTCAAGGCAGACTCTCAGCTATCAGCAATTCATATCCCCTTCACTTTTTTGTCTTGAAATTTGTCACCTTCAACCACAGGGATGAGCCGAAAAGTCCAAAGATTGTATTGGCCTGTTTCCCAAACCACATGCGAGAGCAACTGATTATACTTTAGCACAGTGCTTCTCAACCTTGGAAGCTTGAAGATGGGTGGACTTCAACTCCCAGAGTCCCCCAGGCAGTACTGCTGGCTGGGAGATTCTGGGAGTTGAAATTCACCCATCTTCAAGCTACCAAGGTTGAGAAACACTGCCTTAGCAGAACCCCTGGGGCTTTGTTTCTTTGCAAACTTGTTTTTGCTAAACCATAATGCAGGACAGTTTGGATGTGGTCCACATGAAGTTTGTTATTTCCTTTTGTAGCTTTGAGTTCCCATTTCTATGCCAGGCCTCTGGAGAGTGAAGGGGAATAATCCACAGGGCTTCTATCTGGAACTCTTTGTGATTTCAGCTGCCGGGGGAACCCCTGGAATGAGGATTGCATGGCTGTGTAGCAGGAAATGAATTAATTTTGATTAATGAATTAATTCATTTTGAAATAGCCATCTAGATCATTAATAGCATATCCTGAAAGGTCAGGCAATATTTATTTCTCCTTGAAAATATTTGAACAATTCTTCTGGTCTAGTTGCTTCGTAAAATTTGAATTTTTGGTCTTGTTTAGCTAAGCCTTTTCAGTTTGAATTAAGGGACAGTTGATGTTAACTATTATATTTTAACCATTTGTGTTGATAATTGTGTGATTGTCAAAAGCAAAAGGATTTTGTTTGTTTCAAATCAAATCATTTGGTAAATAAAAATTCACTGGACAGTTCTCTGAAGAATTCTGATCATAAAATATGGGGAGGGTTGCATTTTCCCCATTCATTTCAGCTGAATAGAGATACAGAACAACTTCATTGTGTATTACATGTTCCCAGGCTGAGTGATTCAAAAGCACTTGTCCTCAAGCAGACAAAAAACAAGCAATCCAGCAACTGCACCACTGGAGTGTATAAATGTGATCATATTCTGATGATACCTGACTGAAGGTTAGAATTCCAAGAAGAGGTTTTACAGATATAATGGATTTCTTCCATAATATCTGCTTTCCTTCAAGAAAGTTTGGTTCTTTCTGAAAAAAAAAAAAGACATCATCTACCCAATCAGCTTTTGTAGTGGTATTACAGAACATGTGAAGCTACCTGGGCTGATGGTACCCACTTAAATATCACTGTTCCAGTTGCGAAGTTTTAATTACAAGTTTAAGAACTTTTTTTTTCATAATCAGCAAAAGAGTGATTAAAACTTTGGTTTTAGAAAATTACACACAAATTAAGGGTACAGATAATTTTGAAATAAGATTTTGGAAAGAATTATAAAGAATACTTCCTGTGGAAAGTATTTTTTTTTAGAAAAAATAATAATAAAATAAGACTTAAAAATTTGACTTACAGTTACAAAATGAAGCAAATATTTAAATATTAGACATAGTGAAGGATATTTTGGAACAACAAACCCAGAAGCTAATTTTAATAATGTCTATACATTATTATAATGTATAAATATAAATACACTGCACTTAAAATATGTTATGAAAGAAGAACAAGTTCTGACAAGATTGTGAGTGATTTGAAAGTGATTTTAAAATAATGATTACAAGAATGATATTGGAAAAGAAGTTATACTAGTCATATGAATGACTTGGCATATCTCTTCATAATATGAAGGGATATACAAATAACAAATTAAAAGAGTGACCTGGATAATTTTCCTATACTGAATTTCAAAAGAGGCTTGTTAAATTCGGGAGATGTTTCTAAGAAGGGACAAGGAAAAAGAGATAATAAAGTTCTATGACATAATTCAAAAGACCTAAAGATCAAGATTGTTAGAAATAAAAGTAAGGAATATAAAGTTGGGTTCTTTGATCAAGATTAAAATAGATATGTTGTTATCCCTGGTGGATGGACTTTTGCTGGCATCAGAACTAAAGTGAATAGGCTTTATGCATTTGTTTATAGATAAGAGATGGGAAGAAGAGTTCATTTGTATTTTAAGAGAAGGTGATAAGTTACTAAAACTGTTTATACGTGCGATGAAGGGACAAATTATTTCTTTATATATTTCTGTTTTTTTCTTTTTTATATTCTTATTTTTTTCTTTTCTATTACTTTCTCTTTTTTCTTTTTAAACCTTTTTTATTTCTTTAGTTTTTTAAATTTGCATTCGTTTTTACCATTGTAATTGTAATCTTTAATACAATTTATATTTTAAAAAGGGGGGAAATGGCACTGGAGTGGTAGTTGTAGAAATGCCTATCTGTGATTCTTCATAGAAAAATTACTAAAAATTGCCACCAACATTTGGATTGGTTCATTGCAGTGTCTGGGTTCTTCTCCCTGCTGCAATCTACCAAATAGACTGAATTTTGAGGAACGTTCTCTATTTCTTACTTCACCTCTGTTTTACATACATTAATTGTCTCTTTCCTTTCTGTTTTTGCTTGTGATGTCTCCCAGTGTTTATGCCATTTGTGGCAAGCTTGCACTTCATCATAAGGACTTTCCCATATTAATTTTAGTATGATGTTACAGCACCTATAGGAATCTTTGTCAAAAAGGAGGGTTTAGATTACAATAAATTAATAGTTAGTAACTTTTTTGAACAGAATTTCTTAGAAGTGTTAGGTCCAGCTGTGTCTCAATGTGTTATCTTCCCTAAAGAATGGCAATTTGTGGCCTCACTTTTTTTTTTTAAGTGAGGTTGTACTCAGAATGACAATGCTGTGGCAAAGTCATGTACTACCCTGTCTTCAAATGGCATAAAAAGTAGAGGGCTGCAGCTGGTATTTTAGAATAAATGAGGCAGTTAAATATCTCTGCTCTACTTTAATTGTAGGGGTGGCTGGCCTTTGTTATTACTCATAGATCACAGATGGAGAAATAAGAATTACAGAGGTTTGTGTAGAACTGTTGAGATTTACATCTGGGTGAAACTGAAGCAAAGACCTTGACACTAATAAGAGTTTTACATTTACTGGTCAGATTTTTTTTAGTAAGTACTAAGTATAAGTATGAGTTGGGGAGGATTCTAGAATGTCTAAGTGTTTGATGTACTGTTGGAGAATAAAGTTCAGCTTTGTAGCAGTTTTCCTGAATGCCACATGTACAAAAAAAACCCACACCAAATCCCAATGCTTTTCCAAAAGCAATCTGCAAGAAAAAAAAATGCAAAATGCAGAAAGAGTTTAAATGACCTTGGCCATCTATACTAGTGAGGTGACCTTAAAGAGGAAATTCTGGAGTTTTGCTCTAAAAACTCTGTTCCAGGACAAAAATGTATTTGAGCTGTTTGTTAGGATTCAGCTTCTTTTTCTAATTTCACACCTTTGGTTTAAAGCCAGGTTTAGACAACTAGAACTTGGACCATACTAATTATTATTTAGTGTATGGTGATGTTACATTAACCAGGAATCTGCAGCGTAATGCAATGAAGTTGTTTGGCTGCTGCCAGTTGGCCATACCAATGAATGAATGTCTGTTTTCTGTGGCATAAAATCAACTTTTCCCCCAAATGTCAATGAATCTCTACTAGACCAACCTATGTGTCTTTTCCTTTGTCTCCATTAAATATGTCCATTCCATGTGTGAGGGAGAGAGAGATGCTAGCTTGGCCTCTTATTTTCACAGTTTCTGTAATGCTAGCAGGGCTAATCTATTGCAACAAAATAGAAGAGGTATTTTACCAGAAGGCATTTTAAAAGCTAATGGATTTATTATGGCATATGATTTCATGGGTCTCAATGGCACAAAAGCTTCTGCCACATTAAATTGATTAGTCTTTAAGATGCCAGAAGATTCTTTGTTTTTGCAGTTTCCCTTTTGCTTCAAATGGTTTCAGGGAATGTGCTTCTGTTTTTTCTCTCTCTCTTTCCCTCTCTCTCTCCCTCTCTCCCTCTCTCCCTCTCTTCCCCCCCTCTCGTCTTCAGTAGCAAGAAATCTGAAAGAATCTGATAACAACTTTTCCAACAAAACTGATTTAAAAAGCGTAGGTCCTAAGACTGTTCACACAATTTTTTAAAAAGGCAATAGTTGTGTTCACACAATATATTTATCAATGATTTTCAGTTCACAGAATTAACCAATTTTCTTGACTTTACATAGCAGCCATAAACTAATCAACTGGACAAGAATTTGACAATACATCAGGCTAAAATGAGGTTGACTGATTTGTGTTTGACAATAGGATAGCAAAATAAGTTAAGAATCATGGTTCACTGTATTGTGTAAACACTGAATCTAAAAGTCAAGGCACAGAAGGAAAAATAAGTTATGGGAAGAAAGATGTAGAGAACTGTAAATTAGCATTTATATCCAATTTGTTCTCCATTGATCTTAACACATTGAGGTTCTTTCTTGAATAGCATTGGTGAGCCTTAATTATCTGGTTGATGATTGACATTGAAATACCTTGCTCTCCAGTCCAACTCTCTTGGATTTCATTGAAACTGTTGCAGAATGTATTTATAGTTCACGCTAATGAGGATCATATAGTAAAATTTACACTATTGTACAAACATTATTATGAAACAGTTGGGTAACTAATTCATAAACAACTACTGGCATCAGCTTGTATCTCATGAGAAGAACAGCAGAGGGGAATAGAATGAAGGCCACAACCAATTAATGTTCAGATTAATTGGGGAACTGGAATCTATTCAATAAATGTGAGGGAAGTGGGGAGGAATGTTCCGCTAGAAATAACAAATGTTCTTTTATAATAAACAGTACAATGGTAACAATCAGCAAAGCTCCTGGATGCTTGGATTAATAAGAATTTAAACAGCAGGCAATTGGGGATTACTGCCTTGCTATACATAGCAACAAATAAACATCTCATTGGAGGTAGAGGTGAAGGGGAGGAAAGAGAGAGGGAGAGAAATACCCAGGACAGCTACTGTAGATGGGCCAAGCTGGTTCCTCTGGAGTAGTTGATACAAGTCTTGGGATAAGATTTAAAAAGGTAAAGCTTCCCCTCGCACATATGTGCTAGTCGTTCCCGACTCTAGGGGATGATGCCCATCTCCATTTCACAGCCAAAGAGCCAGCGCTGTCCGAAGACGTCTCTGTGGTCATGTGGCTGGCATGACTAAATGCCAAAGGCGCATGGAATGCTGTTACCTTCCCACCAAAGGTGGTCCCTATTTTTCTACTTGCATTTTTTATGTGCTTTCGAACGGCTAGGTTGGCAGAAGCTGGGACAAGTAAAGGGAGCTCACCCCATTAAGCGGAAGTAGGGATTCAAACCGCTGAACTGCAGACCTTTCGATCGGCAAGCTCAGTGTTTTAGCCACTGAGCCACCATGTTCCTTGGGATAAGATTAGATGATTGCATATTAGAAGTTTGACTTGGCATCAGGTTTTTGTTGTTTTTTAATGCTTTAATGAGTTTAATTTTATAATTTTAATATGCTTTTGTATGTTAGTTTAACTTTTGATTGGGAGCTACCCAGAGGTGGTTATAAGATGAAAGGCTGTATACTGTAAATGTTTTAAATTAAATAAGTTGAATTAGAATTTCTTGGGAGAACCAGATCCATATTCACCCTCGGCCATAGAACTTCCCAATAACTTTGAGACAGTCACCATTTTCAGACCAAGCTATCTATATGGCTGTGGTAGGAAACATGAGAAGAAGTACTATATTTTCTCGTCTTGAGGAGTGTCAAGATAAAAAAGAAACAAAAAAAAAAAGTGTCATTTGTGACTTCACTTTTCTCAGTGTATTCTGAACTTCTCCCAATCCAAGTGATTACTGTGTCTGCTTTTCTGAATAAGGATAATATTCAGTGTTTCTAAATATTCTGCACAGAGAGTGGGAAGGCCACAAGTAATAATATTCTACAAATATTAGTGCTTTGAGAGTAACCAGATGGTAACTATTGCTACAGTTTAGAGATTTGCATATATATGCTTCCTAATAGGTGAAATTCTGTCGAACAGGGCTATATAATGTTCTGATTCAGAAGAGATGCTTTAGATGCTTTAGAAAGCACAGGACCACAAATCACATCTTCTGTGTCTTAAAGCAGCTGCATTTGTTTCCAGGACTGTGAGGCTGCAATGGAATTCTGTGAACAAACCTTGCAAATGTGGCTGTTTTAATTAGTTACATATACAGGTGGCCCATTTATAGTCCTCCCCATTCCAAACCACCCTCCTTTCCAAATTAGAATGAAAATGTTCCATAGCCCTGTTACTTGAATTCTAGCACATCAGAAGACTATCCTAGTGATTACTTTCTTTTTTGCCTTGTGGGCTTTGGGAAAAGAGGACAATTAAGCTTCTTTATAACAATATATTTTCTCATAATTTAACTGAAAAAATTTACCAGATCTCCATCAAAAATATCTTGTTTTTAGTTCCCATTTATATGTACCAGAATTATGCAACTTTTTTTTCCATGTTAAGGACTGCAGTTGACCTTTGAAAGACATGTCACGGGCAATATGTAAATCAGAAAAAAAACCCTACTAAATTCTATAAAACTGTTTCATACATGACTCCTTAGACTCCACTCACATATTCAATTATATCTCCTACTGTCAGATGAAAAATGACAATTTGTTAATTTCTGGAGGATTTGGGGGCACGCCACACCTGGAGTTTCTGTAGATATGGGTTTCAGACGGGGAATCAATTGGTTCAGTTAATAGAAAAGAGGTCTGCAATTTAAAGGAAAAATAAGGGATGATTTTGAGTAAATGGCTTTCTTAAAATGTATAAAAAACAAGATAGGATGATTTAAAACTGAAGTAGAGGGAAATATAAAGGAATAGAGATCTGAGCGAGAATGGGTGGAATATTAAAAAAAATAAGGGAAAGATTCATACCACGTAGGTTGTCCTGCATAGTTTTCTTTAGCTTTCTTAATTTGCTATAAAAAACAACATACAGAAAGAAATACTGCATATAACAAAGGAAAATAGAACTTTTCTTTAATTACTAGGGAGCTGTTCTGCATTTAGAAAGGAACAAAGGATGACTGATAAAGAATCTCTGTATTTAATACCATTTAGGGGTTGGCTTTCAATCAGCAATCGGGGGAAAAAAACCATTGCAAGAATTTAAACTACTAAGAAGCCCGTCTGTGAAAGCATATTTATATGGGTGGGTATCCCTTGAATTTTGAATAATGGTAATTTGTATTACAAGAAATCATCTGGGGCTTCTTCTCCAAAATATATGTTTCAAGTGAGAATAAGGTTGTAAGAAGTGTGTGGATAATGATTGACCAAAACCTCCACTCTAGTGAAATTTCATATGGACCAAAAAGTCCACTGTAATCAGAGTGGAGTTGAAGCCATTTAACTTCAGGTGTTCTGACCTATCACTGTGCTACAGGAGGTCAGAGAATACATTCCACACCCTCTTTGGGGTAGGCCATGCAGGAATGTACCTATCCCTTGTCCCACGCTTCCTCCCCTAATAACAATCTTGCTTTGAAAATTGGGGGACAGGGAAGGGTTAGGTTTTCCACAGCCAGCTTCATTGCATAGAACTGTAAGTGAATGATGGTAGTTAGCAAGCATGTTATTTGGCATTGCCTGAGCAGTTAGAGCAAATAACTTCCATAATGAATCAGCTGCAGGAAATTTATTAAATATTAAGCTTAGTCGATGAAATTCAGTAATTTATTGTGGTTTATAGGCTACCTGACCCCCTCCCATCTCCCCCAAAACCTCAGGGCTGGTAAAAATTTCTAAATCTGTATTTTGATTAATTGTTTTGACTTTTTTTTTTAAAAAAAAAGAATTTTAAAATTGGAATTTTCTATCTTAATTTAAAATACATTAATATTCCTTGAGATATTATAAATGATCCTTGCAATTCCCAGTTCCATCTATAGTGTACTGTATGAATAGTTGAAATTACTCATTCATCAGCATTATAAGTGAGAGACACTGAGCTACTTCCTAATCAGCCAGAAGGAAGTTGCTTGTCACTTGTTGAGAATAAGCAGCTTTCAAGATTTATTTTATCTTCTGTAATTGTTCATAATCTCTCTCTGTGTGTGTGTATGTGTTGGCAAAGCATGCAAGACTTTTTTCCTTAGATAATCTCTATAGAGTGATTCGTGACAAAAATGTTCATATATGTGACTTCAAAATAGGTCTGCCTGCTCATTTATGAAATTGATTCACAGGAAAAAAAAAAGATGTTCAAGTGGAAAGAAAATCCAATTAGATTCACTGACTTAATTATGGTTGTCCATAAGTGGAATGCAACAGTGGTAAAAGAAGTAGGGTGACACTGACAGTTGAATTATTGGAACAGAGCCTGGCTGCCATTTGACAATTTTAGAATATATGGCTATCCTGATGATTCAAAATTAAGCTGGAAAGAATTTAAATAAATTTGAAGGGTCTTTGGTTGAAAATGTGGAAACATAGGAAGCTTCCTTCTACGGTGTCAGAACGTGGATCCATTCAGCGCACACTGATTGGCAATAGCTGGATTGGATTTTAGGCAGGATTCTTTTAGGCCTAGCCGTAAATGTCAGGATTGCATTTGGAAGTTTTTTCTAGCAACGTTGGCACTTACTTCTTTAATGTCTCTTCCTTGAGGAACACTAAAGACTGAGGTGAACTCAGTGGAATTGCTGAGGAGCGAAATCTCTCTCTCTCTCTTCCTCCCTCCCTCCCTCCCTCCCCCCCTTTCCACGTACACATATGTGTTTTGGAGCAGGGGGGCCATTGCTGGTAGAACAGGAGTGCTACTGGCTGGATATTACAACCAGAGTGGATAAAAATCAGATTTTTTTGATTTAAATCGGATTTTTTTGATTTAAATCGGATTTTTTTGATTTAAATCGGATTTTTTTGATTTTTATCGAATTTATTTTAATAAAAAACTTTTAGGGTAAAAATCTATCGTAAGATAGTTTTCTTTTTAAGATACATAAATAATTTAGTTTATTCAGCATGAAATGGAGCTTAGTTATGTAGCATGAGGCTGTATATTCTGCAACACTGGGACTATCGGTGAGTCAACGGTGGGTCAAAGGAGTAGCAGAGATGACAGTTGCTCTTTAAAAATTATGATTTAAATCGAGTTGATTTAAATCAAGCCTTTTACTAGTGATTTAAATCATGATTTAAATTGTGATTTAAATCAACTCGATTTAAATCAAATCCACCCTAATTACAACCATCCACCCAGTAAGAATTTGAATCTATTCTACATATACTGTAAGCTGCTGCAGAGTTTTTATTTATCTGGTGTGGCTCAGTTTCTCCTGCCCTTTGATACATGAAAACGGCTTAGCCATAGTATATGGAATATATTGCTTGATGATTCATTTCATTCGCTGTGACACTTCCTAGGGTGGGCATGCAAAGACAATTTTAGTATGGCTCCAATAATATGTGGGTGAAAGGGAAGGAAGGGAAAAGTGTGAAGTACATTGCACATAATAATACATAATATTCACACATGCCCTTTACATGCACTGCATTCATTGCTCATAGCATGCACATGGAGAGATTTCTTTTCCTGTACTGTCATATACTTTACCTCCTAACACAAATAACTTTTTATGATGACAGATATAAACTCCAAAGTACAAGGTAAGGGCACATAGCAGTGTTTTCTCACAGAAATTCCAAGGTTAAACATTAGTGCTGATATGTTGTGCAGACTTTAAAATTCAGATGAGTGAGGATATTTGTGGGCTTACATACATGCCCCTTTTCATTAGATTTATTGGTTGTTCTGCAACATCTTACTGCACAGCAAAAGAAAGGTAAGGAAAGCGAAGGAAACCAAATCATACAGTATTAGGGAAGATTTGCTGCCCATCTTTCTATGTGTAAAACACTCCCTGTTTTCCCACTGCTGCTTTGTTAAAATAGTTTTCAAATAAGTGTTTAAAAAAATAATTAGTACTATGCATGACTCCTTCATTTCCACATTAATATTGCTAATCAGGTGCCCAACTGAACTGCATTCTGGGAAGTACGCCAGCTATGGAACAAATGCTGTTGCTGCCAGATCCTGCCAGCTGTCAGCAGAGGCCCACTCGCTCTGGGAATTTCATCGAGTCAGGCTAGGAGCCGGAAATCTTTTCTTGTACATTAAATTAACCAAAGAGCAGTGGAAATGTGGCTTAGCAATGGCACAGTATTCATTACTCAAGTAACTGAAATGTTCTGTGTTACATAGGGTTAAAAATGGGTATTTAATTATAAGGTAACAAGATTTTTGAGCAAAAAAGCTAAAAGAAGAGCTTTCTAGTCTCAGATTTTTTTAAAAAAACCACACACACAGGGCTTCTTGTACTAACTGATGGGACTTGCTGTCCAAATCTTGCATGAAGCTTGGAACTGCTTTTGCTTCCCAACAGAGAAGTCATTATGCATCTGCTAAGGAGATGAAAGGTAGGAAATCAAATTCTTGATCTTACGTGTCCATGTTTCAAATGATACGTTGCAGTTATATCCAGTATTGCAAGTATTTTTGGGAGGATTTCTCCTCTCCCCCTCCTCAAATCCATATTTAAAAGAGGCAAAATCAACACTACTTAGTTTTGCTAAATAAGACTTCCTTGTCGCAACTTCCTGTGGAGTTCCATCAGAGCCTTGAGTGTTGTTGATCAAATTAAGGATCTGGGCCTTGCATCTTCCAAGCCAATTTGAAAAAAATCCTGATTTATATCTCACTGTCCTCTCCTTCTGGTGGCGGTGGATTCATTTCTGACTTGCTTATCCGTAGATCATTAGGCTTGGCATCTCATGGCAATTTCCTTGCAGGAAAACAAATAGACACTTATCTCTCCCTGGGTGGTAGACTTGCTATTACTTGCTTTCTTAAAATGGCAAGTTTATTATCTTTTCAAGAAAAATCTTTTGATCCACTAAGGAACTGTGGAATCAACAAATCACAATTTTTAAAATAAGAAAATATAATGGAAGTAAATTGATAGCTTTTGAGTGTTACTAAATTGAAGCAGAAGGTGTTCCAGCTAATTTGGGCCTAAGCTATATAAACTTCTGTACGTAAGAGTAAAACATATTAATTGAGTTTTAGAAAGCAACTGGCAAGCAGCACAGCTGTTTCCAAATTCTACCTGGACTCCTTTATTTTGGGCCAGTGGCAGTACAAATACTTCTTGTTTAGCAACAGTTAGCAACTATTCACAATACAACAGTAATGAATGGTAATACAGGTTTCGTTTTCCAACCAACGTGTGCATTTATGAGCAAACTGCCTGACAATCATACATGCCAGAGTGAGGGGAATGCTGGCATAGCTGTATGCGAGAACTGTTATCACACTGAGATGGCAGCAATGGGTGATCTTTTCAACATCAGCCTTGATAGTACAGTGGTTTGGTGCACCCTGTCATTAACACAGCTGCCTGCAATTTCTGCTGGTTCGAATCTCTCCAAGGCTCAAGGTTGACTCAGCCTTCCATCCTTTCTAAGGTAGGTGAAATGAGGACCCAGTTTGTGGGGGCAATAAGCTGACTTTGTATAAAATATACAAAAGAATGAAGGCTATTGCTTAACGCATTGTAAGCCGCCCTGAGTCTCCGGAGAAGGGCGGCATATAAATCAAATTAAAAAAAAAACAAAACATCTCTCTTGTTCATTTGGTGACCATTTTGCTTAATGACCAGATGGTTAGATTAGAACTCAGTCACTAGAGGAGGAGTGGCTGTATCTGGACTAAAAGCCACCCGCCAGAAATACAAAGGGGCAGGCAAACCAAATATATCTGATGACTCAGGGAACTTAATCAAGGCTTAACTGCTTCCTATGTGTGTTTGAACCATACACAGTTGAGTGGTATTTAGTGACCCATCATTGAATAGCTGAAATAGATTCTCAATCAATTGTTTTTATGTTTTCTCTTGTCTAATCATTTACCTAATAATTCATGTTCATGTTTGACAATTATAAGCGGACAACCTGTGATAACATCATCTTTTCTCCCACATCATAAAATATTCTTGTGACAGGCAGCTTTAAATACTCCTGAAGCAGTTAAAGCCATTATTCCCCAAACCTAAAACATCTCTGTAGTAGAGATCTCTACAACTTTCCCTCATTTTCCTGGAGGCTTGCCATTTAAGAAATACACAGTGAATTTATGACTTTAACACCTTTCATTTTATGATCCCTGCAAGCTTCAATTTCCACTTTTATCACCTGATAGAAGATAGCACCAGAAGCCAGCTAACAGAATGTATGTTTTCCATCAGATTAGCTGTCAGTTTTCTCCCAGGAGCCCTTTCTGGATTTTAGTTAGCTGGTATTGCCAAATACTTTTTATTTGGACATTGTCTGTTATTTCATTCATGAGTATTTTCATCCAAATTAAACTCTGCACGAGGTGTTTCTTCTTTACAGAATGGAACTACTGCAACTGTTGTTACCCCAACTCCCACCCTCAGCTTCTCAACTGCTCCAGAAGGATAAACTGGTCAATGGTATCATTGGTGAAATAAAAATTTTTTTTTACTACCGGTTCTGTGGGCGTGGCTTGGTGGGCGTGGTGTGATTTGGTGGGCATGGCTTGATGGCATGGTAGGAGAAGGATACTGCAAAATCTCCATTCCTACTCCACTCCTGGGGGAAGGATACTGCAAAATCTCCATTCCCACCGCACTCCAGGGGAAGGATAGTGCAAAACCCCCATTCCCTCCCCACTCCTGGGGGAAGGATATTGCAAAATCTCCATTCCCACCCCACTCTGGGGCCAGCCAGAAGTGATATTTGCCGGTTCTCTGAACTGTTCAAAATTTCCACTACCGGTTCTCCAAACTGCTTAAAATTTACGCTACAGGTTCTCCAGAACCTGTCAGAACCTGCTGGATTTCACCCCTGGTATCAAAGGCTCTGAGCAATACAGGATATTATCTGGAGTTCCTTCCTCTTTCCCACAGAAACCCAGTGCAGATTATCCACCAGGGCAACCAAGGCCAAATCTGTGCCAACTTTGGATATGAATTTAGACTGAGAAGGACTGAAACAATCTATTTTCTCTGTTAGTTCCCATTTTGTAATGTTGTCTCTTTCTTTAAAGCATTATTAAAATCTTCTTTGGATGGACTTAACAGAATAACCGAGTTGGAAGGGACACTACAGGTCTTCTATTTCAACTCCCTGCTCAAGCAGGAGAACCTATACCCATGATAGCGAACCTATGGCACGCGTTCCACAGGTGGCACGGGGAGCCATATCGGTGGGCATGCGAGCCATATTGGTGGGACTTCCGGAAGTTGGCAAACATGCCATTTTCAGCCTCCAGAGGGCCTCTGGCGGGTGGGGAAGGCCATTTTCGTCCTCCCCAGGCTCATAGAGAGGCTCTGAAGCCTGGGGAGAGCAAAAAACAGGCCTACCGGGCCCACCATGCCATCACGTGCCAAAAGCGTGGGGAGCGCAGGAGGGTCACGCACACATGTGGGGGGGGAGGCAGGGTGCATAGAATTATGGGTGTGGGCATGTGCATGTGTGGCCCCCCCACGCTCCCCCCACTTTTGGCACACAAAGGCAAAAAGGTTAGCCATCACTGCCCTATACCATTCCATACAAATGGCTGTCCAATTTCTTCTTTAAAACCTCCAGTGTTGGAGCACCCACAATTTCTGGAGGCAAGCCGTTTCACTGATAATTGTTTTTACTGTCAGGAAATTTTTCCATAGTTCTAGGTTGGATTTCTCCTTGATATTTTCCATCCATTACTTCTTGTCCTGCCGTCAAGTGCCTTGGAAAATAGGCACTCTTCTATGTGACAACCCATCAAATATTGGAGGAGACGACCAGGTTGAGCCTGAGGGTGGGGTCAAACATGTCATCAGTTTGGTGGCCCTTCATGCCTACAAGAGATCTAAGTCCAGCCCTCCTTGAAATCCATTGACCCTATCTATTGCCAACTTGTCTTGACTGTTAATAGTTCACATTCTTGTAGGGAGCTAGCATGGAGTAAACTTGTATCTATTTCAACAACCTTGGTTCTGATTTCTTGCACTTGACAAGACTACTATCATGTCCTCTCTAGTTCTTCTCTTCATTATACTAGACATATCCAGTTCCTCACAAAGAGTCAGAAGCAATGCAGTCTGGATGAAACTGTTCAATATTACATTACATCCAGACTTAGATTTATTGGAAGGAAGAAAGTAATATCATGCAAATGTTGTGAAGTATGTAATTTGCACTATGATGCCATAGTGTGTGCAACCTCATCATGGCTTATAGCAAATGCCAAAGAACTTGATGACCTGGAGTTTTAGAAGAGATAGTTAATTCAATCTTAGGTTAGCAGTAAATTTACAGCAAATGCTGTATTTGTTTTTGACATGCACTGTGGGTTTCTAAAGACTTGATTTTAAAAAAAGAAAGAAAATCTGTGCAAATGAGGGGGCTTAAGTTAAAGCAGTTCTGATTCAAATACAGTAAAGTCTTGGATTTCAATAAAGAACAGTTTTTAGATCTACCTAAATCCCATCTAGCTTCTGTGGTCTCACATGTGGCCACCACCCCTGAGAATGCAATTATGGTATCAGCTAAGTTATTTTAGACATTGACCCTGGATTTCAAAACTGCAATTTATGTTACTTTTATCAAATCTATTGTTGTGGGAATAAGAAAGAAAAAAGTTAGATACAGTTTGGAAATATTTTGGCAAACTAATAGTTTTATCCTTTTACCTCCCAAATGAAGTGAAGAAGACTTAAAGCTGTTTTCTTGGTTGAAATAAAATTAATCAAACTGTCATTTTGATCAAATCATTGGTTTTTGGTCATTTTGATTAAAAAACATTCACATATTTTTCTATTTATTTTTATTAAATTTCTACACATCTCACGAAAATGATGCTGGATGTAATATACGTAATATGTGTAGTATACTATACACTGTGTGTGCATATAAACTAATTATACTATTATAATTAGTTTATATATTAGTAATTAGTATTATATATACTATTATACTATTCCCTGTTACAAAGTCACAATAAACAATGTTAAGAAAGTACAGAAAGGAGGAAGAAAAAGAAATTAAAGGCAGGAGATATCAAGAAAAAGAAAAGGAAATATTAACACAATTTGCTTAGATTTGGTTTACATTGGTATCATTACCTAATCTATACCTCTCTAAACCTATCTATCCTTGCACATCATCTTCTTTTAATTTAATTCTTCATTTCTTATTCTTCATTTGCTTAAACTGATCAACAGTCATTACTTTTTGTAGGGTAAGGGAAGTACCAATAGGCTATGTAGCTCAAGATTGAGCTGTGACATCCTTAGTATTCTCTGATCTTATTTTCTTCTGGACATTTCATTACCAGACTAGATAACAACATCTCTTTTGGCAGGGAATGTGATGCCCTGCCAGTGTTTGGCAGGGTATGGTTTTCTCCTTAGCAGCTCCTTGATTAAGTTGCTTGAATTTTTGTCTGAGTTGGTAGTTGTTTGATTAGGGTATTTTTTACTGCTTGTTTGTTAGTGTTGCTCTTGCTGTTGATCCCTGCTTATCTGTGTATTGATTGCTGGTGAGTGGGTGTTCTAGTCTTTTTGTTTCCCTTTTAGCTTTTATATTGTCTCTTTTGAATGATGTGTAAATGTCATTTATGTGCCTGGTGATGACTGATTTGTCTGAGTGTTGTGTTTCTAGGAATTCCCTATCATTTTTGGATTTAGCTTGGTTTATTAATGCTCATAGTTCCCCAGTTGAAATTATGGTTAAGTCTTTCCATATGTTAAGGAGTTTTCATTGTGTCTTCTAATTCCTTAGTTTGTGTTTATTGTGTTGTAGTTGGTTGAATGATCAAGCACTTTTTGATAAAGTTGTGTAGGTGTCCATTTTGCTAGAAGAGGTATATGTGGTCTGTTTCCTTTTTCTAGTCTTCTGGCTTGCTCCAGTGCTTTTGTGCTTGTCTGAATAATGTTCTTTCTTACACAGCTTCTCTTGTGGGAGGTTAGGTTGTTGTCTGATAGTGAAGCACTTGGTTAGTGCAAATGGTTTAGCGATAGATTTGTGTTTCTAATTTGCCACCATTTCCTCTGGTGATGAGAATAACTAGAAAGCATAGTGTGTTGTTTTTCTTCCCTTGTGATTTTTATTCCTATGAAGATGTTGTTGATTATTTCATGTGTCTTCTCCAGTTATTCCATTTTTGTCTACAAATGTTGTCTACATACCAGATGCAGGCTTTTGGTTGTATCCATGAAAGTGCTATAGTTTCTATATGCTAAAATCTACATCACAATCTCTGCTATGAGTCCTATGCGTTTCTTATACCTTCTTTGTTACATCCTTTGTTCTGAGAACTATAAGGAAGCTGCTTTTGGGGGCAAGTGGTAAAAACTGGGTGCATGCTGAATGTCTCCAGTTGTACTTCTGGGTTTTTGAGGTGGCTTTCAGTCTTTGGAAGATTTTGCCAGATATCATGTAACTGGATATTTTACTGACTTGCTAAAGACAGAGCTTTTCTGAAACACTTTGATGACAATCAAAAGCACTTCTCTTGAGGCCTGAAAGCACTTGCGTAACCATAGCCACTGCCATCCTAGGCTGTTAAGAATCTATCATTGGGAGGGGGAGGATGATTTGCTATTGGATATGTGTTATATTTCCTACTATTTGAGTTTTATTTTTAAATAATAGCAAGTTTAATAAAGGAATTTTCGAAGTGTTGTGAACATGATTTATAGGAATAGATTTGTTTATACCTGGGGCTTTTTCTTGGTGCCTTGTTAAATTAAAAATGTATGACTTCACATTAAAAAAAAGCAGCTCCCAGGTCATAGCAACTGTAAATTTATGCAGATGAAGAGATGAAGCAACGACCGATAAGGAAAATTCACTATGAGAGAAGATGAGTTCACAAAAATGTGGACCATCTCAGGAAATTTATTTATGATAGTGACAAATACGTTCATTACAAAAAAGTAAAATTCTCATTTTGATGAGGAACAATTTTTTATTAAATCTTTGCTTCAGCTTGACAAACGGGACCTCTGCAGAGAAAACTTAGCTTATTTTTCTTAATTCGGATTAAATGCCAAAAGACAAGTAAGTGGCTGCAACTGGTGGATTGTTGAGAGTAGGGGCAAAACATGCCCTTTTAACCAAAAAAATGATCACTAAGCATAAAGCCTCAAGCTATGAGATACTCTGCATAAAACCTTCTATTCTCTGCCATTCGTTTTTCATATTTTTTTTCATATAAGAAAAATAATAATAAATTATGCTTGAAGAAAAATTGTAAAAATTCTTTTGCCGAGAATCACCTCACATTTGTGTGGCTGTGATATGTCTCTGGTCTTTTGTGCTGGATCCACCTGTGTGACTCAACTCCGATCAAAATTGATATTGCAAAACAAAAAAAGGTGCGTGGTGGCATATATATCCATGAAAGACCACAAGATTGATAATGGGAAGAAAAATTTAGTTCTCATATTTTACAGAATGACCAGAGGCCTTGTTCATAGTCATTCCCATCTTAGTCACTTAACAATTGGAATGAAGGCACACTGCACGGGGCTATCCTTGAAGAAGACCAGCCAGAAGCTGCAACTAGTTTAGAGCATGCTGTGGTTTGTTACATGTTATACTGTTGTTGTTACACAAGCTCCACTGGCTTTCAGTTGCTTTCTGGGCTATTCAAAGTGCTGGTTTTCACTCCTCTCAAAGCTCTACACAACACAGCAATAGGTTATTTGTTTGAGGGTATCTGTCCGTCTCACTGGGTTAGATAGGGTAAGGGCACCCCCTTTCTTCAAATTTGTTACCTATTGAGACCTGGAAGGCATTCCTTCTCAACTCTGACCTTTTGGTATAGTTTTCCACCTGAGATTTTGCTAGTTAGGTTTGCTTTGAGCCCCATAGGGACCAGTGTCTGTTTTAAGCAGCAATATGAGTTCTTTAAATAAATAAAGAAGAGTAAGAATGGTAAAGCAATTGTATGGTGAGCCACGGTGCCGCAGTGGTTACAGTGCAGTACTGCAGGCTATTTCTGCTGACTGCCGGCTGCCTGCAATTTGGCAGTTCGAATCTCACCAGGCTCAAGGTTGACTCAGGCTTCCATCCTTCCGAGGTGGGTTAAAGGAGGACCCAGATAGTTGGGGGCAATAGGCTGACTCTGTAAACTGCTTAGAGAAGGCTGTAAAGCACTGTGAAGTGGTATAGAAGTCTAAGTGCTATTGCTATGGAGAAAGGGGTTTTCCCAGGTGAGCACTGAGATGCATATAAGATATGGAGAGGAAGACTGGAAATAGAATAAATTATTGGATCTCATCATATCAACTGCAATTTATGGAATACTAACGTATTATTTTAGAAACAACAGCACAACACACTTTCCTGAGCTAGCAGGGGAAAGATAGTCAAAAGGAGCCAGTGGCACAGAGAAGCTGGGATGTAGTCCTTCTCTTTCCTTGGGGCGCCAACTGCCTCTAAAGTTGCTCTGTTTTGGAAACCACTTTCCAACTATCCGCTAAGTAGAACCAGGAAGCCCAACAGAAGGTGCTTTGTGTCGCCTGCCAGCATGTCTGAGGCTGAGGGTTTTCCAAACCTGGCAAAGTAGCCTGCCAGAGATTTGCCTCCAGTCCCTCTGTCGCTCCTCTCAGACTTCAGTCCTTTCATAAGCTGACGGCCAGCCCCAGGTGGGCTAAACCTTTGTTCCTGTGAGAATATGAGAACTTTTGGAGCAGAGTTTGTGGATGTTAAGAAGAGACACTCATTTTGCTTACTGATGAAGTGAGATTATTAATTTCCCTTCTAGTTACAGCCTTGTGGCCTTTAAAAAAAAAATACTGGCCTAGAAAAGTTCAGCAACTGAATAAATGAGAAGAACCACATCCCTCTGCCAAGTTCCTTACCTAATTGTTTCTCCCTCAATATTTTTCTTGTCAATGCAGCACAGTTGGTATTATCAACTCTCTGCTCTTAGCAGCAGGTCAGATATTTTTCCTGGAGGTTAAGTTTTAGAATTTATGAAGAATTGGAAAAAAAAAAAAAGAATGCTGGGTTATTCCAGTAAGCAAAATAAAATACAGAATCTTGTCTGAACTAGTGGTGCTTATAGTTTTCCTGCAAAAAAGTAGATGATGCCATTTTCCATCCATAACTGGAATCTTCCAAATTTGTGCCCAATAGTCTGCTTATTAGGAAAGAGAAGACGGGATTCCTTTTATACAGATAGTCCTTGATTTACGACTACAATCGAGCCTAAAATTTTTGTTGCTAAGTGAAATATTTGTTAAGTGAATTTTGTCCCATTTCATGACCTTTCTTGCCACAGTTGTTAAATGAATCACTGCAGTTGTTAAATTAGTAACAGAGTTGCTTAAGTGAATCTGGTTTTCCCATTGACTTTACTTGTCAGAAGGTCGCAAAAAGTGAACACATGACCCCGGCACACTGCAAGCATCATAAATGTGAGTCTGTTGCCAGATACCCAAATTTTGATCACATGACCATGGGGGATGCTACAATGGTCATAAGTGTGAAAAAAGTCACTTTTTTCATTGCTGTTGTAACTTGGTCACTAAATGAACTGTTGTAAGTTGAGGACTACCTGTAATTGCTTTCCTTTTTTTCCCACCAGATTTAGTTGCGGTCCTTCTGTGCCCCACTGCATTAAATTTAGCCCATTTCCCTAACAGCCTTCTTCTCTTCCTGCTGCAGCCACCTTTGCTGTTGCTCTTCTCACTTTCTTCTGCTCATGCACAAGAGCAGGGATACTGCCTGTACAGCATGCCAAGTACTTTTCTCAATTCTGGTCCAAATGCAACTGTGCGCTTGAAAGGGACAGAGGCAGCCCTGCTTACAGCCAGAGATTTAAAGCACTCATCCTGTTTAGCATCTAAAAAGAGACTTAAGGATTAACTTGGTTATGGTGAGCAAAGCAAAAGGGCTGTTTATGGGAAATGACAATAGCGATACCAAAGGGCTTGGAAATTAAAGCTACTCGGATGTACCTAAGAAATAAGACACATTCTTTTTACTATGAGAGTAACTAAACATTAGCATAGCTTGCCAGAGACTGGGAAGTGGTTGTCTTTTAATTACTAGTGGATGTAAGCTCAAAGGCTGTCTAGATTTGGCCTGCTGTGACTTTAGATTAATCCATGGTCCAAGGTAGATGTAGTTACTTGACATTCCCAAGGCTGATGCTAATGTCATCTTCCAACTGCTGATTTCAAGCTGGAGCTTTCTCTCTTTATTCAGGATCCTATTGTCCACTGAAGATATGCAAAGCAACATATTTACAGTCTCTCTCTCTTTCTCCCTCTCCCTCCCTCCCTCCCTCTGTGTAATTTGGGGGTGAGGTGGAGGAATGGCACATACTGAAAACGTCAGTATATAGCTAAGCAAAGCCCAGAAAATGTTGAACCTGTCCCTATTCATCAACATTGATTGTCTATGTTGGGAAGGAGGGTGCTCAAATCTCTGGAGCAGGAAATCAGTAATCCAAACAGCTAGACACTTTGTTTTATTGCCATGGTAGTGCTGCTGCCTGATAGTTAGGCACAGAAAATGTGTGAAGCACTGTTTGAATTTATAACCCTTTTCTCCAAAAAAAAAAAAAAAAAAAAAAAAGGAATTCTGTAGTAATCGGAAAAAGCTTGCCTTAGATTTCCACCTGCAAAATCTAAGATAAGATACTAATTGCTCTCCTTTCTTACAGGGATTCAAATATAGGTAATCCCCATCTTGCAACAGTTCATTTAGTGCCCATTCAAAGTTGCAACGGCCCTGAAAAATGTGACTTATGACTGTTTTTCACAGTTACAACCCTTGCAGCATCTCTGTGGTCATGTGATCAAAAATTCAGATGCTTGGCAACTGGTTCACATTTATGACAGTTGCTGTGACCCAGGGTCCTGCGATCCCCTTTTGCAACCTTTTGACAAGTGAATTGAGCTTCCCCATTGACTTTGCTTAACAGCCAGGTTACTAACTTAACTTCAGTGATTCCCTAAACAACTGTGGCAAGAACAGTCGTAAAATGGGGCAAAACTCGCTTAACAAATGTCTCACTTAACAACAGAAATTTTGGGCTCAATTATGGTCATAAGTTGAGAGCTACCTGTATATGCATGTGAATTCACAGTGAACATTTATTTATTTATTATTGGGCAAATTTCCCCAGTTGTAATCTTTCCAGTGGATTCCAATCCTATGAATGTCTACTTAGAAATACCTTCAATAACATTAGTTGGAATTTACTCATCAGTAGAAGAATTGAATTGCTGCTCAAATTTTCTGAAGAAAATGTCTAAACGTGATACCGGTGTTCCATAATCATTTTCTGTGCTTGTCTGTTCCTTTTCTCTTTGCCACAGTCTTTTTTCAACCAGTGGGTCCTGTGACCTGAAATGCCATAGAAAAGGATATGCCTAGAAACAATAACTTGTCACTTTGCTGAATTTCTAAAATAGTGAACTAAATCATGAACTTGGCTTCATGAAAAATATAGAGTAGTATTTTGCTTATTGTTAGTAGCTTTTGATGTTAAATATCAAAGGATGACATTGAGGATTGTAAGTGAACGATTGACAGTGCTGAATAAATAAATAAGGTTTATCTTCTGTTCCACTAAAAAAAAACAAAAAACATTTGGACTTCCTTTAATCTATAGTGTAGTTGAAGAGCATTGAACACATTATCTATTCAGGCTATCAATCAATCACAACAGAGCTGGAAGGGACCTTGGAGGTCTTCTAGTCCCACCCCTTGGTCAAGCAGGTGACCCTATACCATTTCAGATAGGTGGCTTTTCTTAAAAACCTCCAGTGATGAAAGCCCTACAACTTCTGGAGGCAAACTGTTCCACTGTTTAATTGTCCTCACTGTTAGGAAGTTTCTCCTTAATGCCAGGTTGCTTCTCTCCTTGATTAGTTTCCATCCATTGTTTCTTCTCTTGCCTCCTGGTGCTTTGGAAATTAGGTTGACCCACTCTTTTTTGTGGTATCTTTCTTTCTCGCCCTTTCTAATAATACTCTTAATGAAGTGAATAGTGATTTCTAGATTTGTTAATTAAAAAGGGTTGAATATGGGATAGAAGGAAACTACGTAAAGTAATTTTACAGAGGGAGGAAGGGTATTATAACTGCTACAAAGAAGATTCAAAATCTCTTTTTGATTTTCTTTTTCTATGTATATTGCTTTCCACACTTTTTATCTTCTCCCTTTTTCTTAATTTTTCTTTATATAATGCCACGTCTTATTTCTCTAAAAATCTTTAATAAAATTCATATTTAAAGAGATACACCAGCAAGTAGATGAGTGGGATACTGACTGGTACAATATACCAGAGTTGTGACAGCAAAGTCATCTGGGAATAGTTGAACATTGCTGAGTAGTTTAGAACTTATCAGATAGAAACTCATCTTGTCTCACTTCATGGTGTTCTCAATTTAGCAGAAACATTGGAGAATAGGTCCAGCAGAGGACTGTATGTGATATAGTTCTCATTATAGAATAATTGTAGTTCAATTATTCAATTGTAGTTCAATTGTAGTTTGGCTAAGAGACATGAAATATTATATGCAAGTCCATCATGTATTAACCAGTTTTATTCTATTGAATATCTTTCAGGTAGACATGTCCAACACTGGCAAAGAACTCTAGGATGATGTCCCAACAGAGTAAGGACATGCCAAAATGATAGCATAGCATAGCATAGAATAGAATAGAATTTTTTATTGGCCAAGTGTGATTGGACACACAAGGAATTTGTCTTGGTGCATACGCTCTCAGTGTACATAAAAGAAAAGATACGTTCATCAAGAATCATAAGGTACAACACTTAATGATAGTCATCATTAAGTGTTAATGATCATTAATGATGAGGGCTGTTGTATGGCACTATCTGTATATCTTCCCCAAACTGATCTCTCTCTCCTTTTTTTTCCCTCTCTCTTTGCTGATACAGGACCTCTCAGTAGCCCAGCATCTGCTGCCTGTTTGAAAACTGTTTGCCAGAGAAGGGAAGCTACTGACTTCAAAAGGAAGAAATGAATTCTACGGAAATCCCCATCCAGACAGAGATGATAGACATGGTGCCAAATGGAAAACATTCAGTATTAAATACTTCTTCCATGGGAAATGACAGGTGAGATGACTTGCAAGGCCTGGCTTATCTGACTGACTCAGGATTGAGTTAATGCACTTGTCCTGGATATAAGATTATCTTTTGTAGTGGACGGGATTACTATCACTTCACTCTCTGATCCACAAATGTTTGCCCATTAGCACCCACTCACTCTTGTGCTGCTGATTCCACTTCCGGTCTTTTAATCTGCCTTCTTCCCATGACTACAGAACATTGCTGGGTTGTCCTGATCAATGCTGCCACCTAATTAGTGACCTGCAGATACTCTGAACATTTTTTTTTCTTCCGTTCAATCGAGTCTGATTCTTGAAGATGGCCTGAACAAGTCCCTGCCATTTTCTTGGCAAGGTTTTTCAGGAATGGCTTGCCTTCTACAGCTGAGATAAAACCCAGCTGGCTTTGTGCCTAAAGTGGGATTAGAATTGATGGTTTCTAGCCTGATGCTTTAACCATTGCCCAAATCTGGCTCTTAACCCCAAACATACGAGTAAACAAAACTCCCAAGTAAGTACAGAATTATATATTCATTATTTAATGCAAGATCAATGGAAGGTAGGGAACTGAACTAAAATGAAGTCCAGTTGATTTTAACATTTCAACCCCGTGGCCTACTTTGTACTACTAGCTTAGTATAGATAGTTCTCGATTTACAACCACAAAGTTTCTATTGCTAGCCTTTCTTCACCATTTGAGAAGACAAACCGACTCATCAGAGATAAATAAAATAAAATTTTATTAAAAGAAAAGAGAAACTATACATATGCTCTCTTTTTTTAACTTTGAAAATCCAAAATACCAGCATTCAGCAGTGAAAGAGAGCAATTGCACAGCTATTCAAAATATGGGGAAGAAAAGCTTGATTAAAACATTAAAATTTACAATAGATATAATGGTGCTGGTAGACCACAAAATGCCATTTTTCTGCTACAAATGAGTATTTCTGCCTAAATTTATAAAAAGATATTGGAAAATTGAGGCGAAATGGGCAGCAAATAAATCTAATAAATAAGTAAATAAAACTTTACACTGATTATTACCTATCAGACAAGATTCTGAAGAGAAGCTCTTCCTCTTATTCAGTCTGAGGATATGTTTAAAGTACTGAAGTACACACAATGTAGTGTGTATATTATAAAATGTGAAATATTTGTACAGTGAGCTAAATAAAGATTCAATTTAACTCAATACTCTTAGCTAAACCTTTTACCTACATTACGAGAGACAGCTATTCCACGAAACAGTTCTGTTTTGTTTTACTTGTCCTCCTCTACCCCCTCAGACAAACAGACCAGGTACCTCTCTATGTCTATGTGACAAAAGGACTTGACTCCTCATTGGCTATGCATCTCAGTGTGCACTCTGCATGAGGGGAACATTATGGGGAATGTCTGAGTTCTGCTGACTGGCAAAGGAACATTCATAACAGCAATAAATCCTGATTTACCTAATCAATAGACGGATATAATGGAAGCTTTGGGACTTTCTATTTAGCCAGCTAATAAATGCAAATTTGTTTCTTATTGATTCTATGGTACTTTCAAATTTGCAATCAGATACACAACTGACAGGAATGCTGCAGTATCCAACACATGAAATGCATTACATTGTCTTTGTGAAAATGTGATTCTCCCCCACCAGATCGTACTTGTATTGCTGCTGTCTAGAACTTTCAAGAAACATAGGCTAAAGTCTATGTTTAGAGTTAACTGCTACTTTTTGGAGCATTTATTAAGGACAAACACAATATTCTGCTGGCACTATTTTATATGGTGAAGGAAGTGATAAACTTTTTTTTAAAAAATTAAGAAAATGAATAGGAAGTATACCTGTAAGCACAAAAAGCTGAGTTTATTATATCCAATATGTTCTTGGTAAATATAGTATTGTAAAAGTCAGCATGGGATCCTAGATCTAGCTATATTTTTTGAAAAACAAAAATGCATTTGGAAACACAGGTTTTTAAGGCTTATTCATTCTATTCTTTCATTATATTTGAAGCTATTTTCATAAATCATATTGCCCT
The DNA here is from genome assembly GCA_022577455.1 of Arizona elegans. NCBI lineage: Eukaryota > Metazoa > Chordata > Lepidosauria > Squamata > Colubridae > Arizona > Arizona elegans. The sequence goes on along the minus strand of JAKOOJ010000003.1, from coordinate 100,150,930 downwards.
CTGGAAAATAAGAAGGAACTTTGGGAATACATAGCAAAAGTTAGAATAGAAATGGTGTTAGGACTCTGTATGAAAAGATTCCTGAATAAGATTATTTTTTTTCAGTATGTCTAAAAAGCAAACCCTAAGGGGAAAGAAGAGATAATTCTGCAGCACTATTACCACTGATACTAATCTTTTGAGCCAGAGTTGGGAAAGGGGGAATTTCTAAAAGATGACTGCTTAAATGAAAGTTTTCTCCCACCCCCTATTATCTTGTGGCAGATTTGTTGAGAACCAGGCGAATGTAACAGAGATGGAGGAGTTTCTTCCACACGGTGCTGAAAAGAAACAGACCCATTTCACAGATGTAAGTTTTGGTATATTGTTCTGGTTGATGGTTGCAATTTTAATATATTCATTGATAACTAAGTCATACATCTCCAGGGAAACTATTAACAGAAAAGATGAAAGACCAGTGCATATTTTGCAGGTGGTCTGGACAACAGCCATACAAATCCATCCCCACCCCCAAAAAAGGATGCAATCTTTGGTTGTGTCCTTCTAGTCTACAACAAATAGCCTCTGAACCCAAACCAGACTTTCATGGTCTTTCCTCCTTGCTCTGCCTACCCAGAAGATGTCAAGTCAGAGGCAAGCGAATCAGAATGGAAGGACATGTATCTATGATAACTCTAATATGAGAAAGATTGCTCTCAAGCCATGGGATGAGAGAGGGGATAGGTAAAACATAGTTCACCTTTCTCAGGAACTGGTAGAAAAAAGAATTGCAGTACAATTTTAGGGGGTATAAGAAACTCACCTGGACTTTATAGTCCAGAGGGAACAGGATTTCAAAGCAGATGTTGCATAGGGGTGCCCTCTTTCTAAAGCTCATGATAAGAAACACGGGCAGCAAAAGATGAAAGATGGCTAGCATAGACCATGGCCTACTCCTTTTTGACTGGGGGCAAGGACAATGCATAGACCCAGGGCAGAGAAGTATTATGCTGGCATACAACTCTCTCTCAGACGCACACTCTTGTTTTTGTTTCAGTTTGAAGGGAAGACTTCTTTTGGGATGTCTGTTTTCAATCTCAGCAATGCCATCATGGGCAGTGGGATCCTTGGGCTGGCATATGCTATGGCCAACACTGGCATCCTCCTCTTTCTGTAAGTGCTGTGCTCATCATCAGAAGAGCTAGAGAGGAATCCACCCTCTCCTTTCTTAGCCAGATACTCTCCACAAATTTGGGGATTCCCAATATGGTGAAAGGTTATGCTGATTGTGGGAATTCTGGACACTCTGATCCTAAATCCCTGGAGGATCTGTACTGTTCTGGTACCTATGGTTAGCTTGTGCAGTTCTCTGTTGGTTTGCTCTATATACAATACTCATTTTCCAGGGAATTTATACTGCCTGATAAAACAGATCCTCATGTTATTGTTCTGGTAGTTTTTCCTTGCCAGGGAGGACTATCAGATAGCCTTGTCATGATTACTTGGGATATAATGGATTTGTCCATTACATTGGGAAATGCCAGAATGGATTTTCCCCCCTGTTTTATCCAAAGTCTGTTAAATAAAAGTCTGTTAGACCAATACCTTACTGTAATGCAGGGGTGCCAAACTCGTGTTGTCATGTCGTTGTTGTCACATGACATATCACGACTTCCCCCCCCCTTTGCTAAACCGGGGTGGGCATGGCCAGCATGTGATGCATCTAGCCTGCAGGCTATGAGTTTGACACCCCTGCTCTAATGAGATGGAATTCCGATTATTGTCCTGTTCTTGTCATAGTCTCAGAAACATAGCTACTAAACCAACACAGACAGAGTGGGATACACACAATTGCAATTGCAGACCACAGCTAAGAGAACTTATGATCCAATGGTGAATATACAAGCTGGCCGTCCCAAAGGTGCTTTTTCAAGAGGCAACTGGACTTCCTTGGTTTTTCTTTGAAGATGTTTCGCTTCTCATCCAAGAAGCTTCTTCAGCTCAGAACTCCAAGAAGCTTCTTGGATGAAAAGCAAAACATCTTCAAAGAAAAACCAGAAAGTCCAGTTGCCTCTTGAAAAAGCATTTTTGGGACAACCATGACCTGGATGACTGAGAATCTCCATAGACATGCCGGCCAAATATAAATACATCATTTTATGTTTCTTGCCTTTATAAGAAACTGTTTAGCTTAAGGACAGGCATGATGTTGGATCATTTATTTATACATTAATGAATGGAAAGGTTGGCAGAATTTGACCCTAAACGAAGGTTATTGGCAAATGGAACTCCCATTGTCAGAAAATCAGCTGGGCTGAGTGCACAGAAGGCTTGGGAAGGAAAAGACAAAGGAGGTTTGTTAGGTTCCCACGATGTGGGAAATTAAGGTGGGCTGGAGCAGGTTAGTCTGGGGACAAACAGAACTGTAGTCTATTGATGGTTTGGAGCGGGAGTTGATGCTAGAGAACACAAAGGATGCTCCTTTGCAATGAAGGGAGGGACAAAGTCAGCAAGCCTCTTGTTGGAGAACAAAGCCTCCAGGAGCTCTCTGCCTTCTATGTAATACTTAGCATGATCTTGAGTGAAATCAAAGAATGGCATAAATGGGGAGGAAAAGAAGGTGCCTATGAATTGGAGGCAGAAAAGAACAATGGGGGAGGGTGGTCATTGCAAAAGATCTTTGAGGGATGACTCTCATCTTGATACACTTTTTAGATGTGCTCTACTTCTGTTACTTCATAGAATTCCTGCAGACAGGGAAGGATCCTTCCCGAACTGCAAGGTAGCCAACAGCAACACAGCCACCTACTTTGCTTTGCCTCTACTAGTCATTTCCCTCTAGCATCTGCATGAAGTAGAGACAGAGAGTTGCTATTTTACCCTGAACAGTTAATGGGATGGAAGACAGCGCCAGCTCCTCTTGCTATGTAAATGTAACACTCATCCTTCTGTTTTTTGGCAGTCAGCCTTAACAGATTTTTTCTGGCTTGTATCAATTCCTTTCTCTACAATAATTTTAACCTGGGTTGTAACCATCCTTGTTGACCATGCAAACCAAAGTGCAGGCCAAAATGTCTGCAACCAACATGGGGGTCAGGGTCTGTGTGCAGAGCTGGTGCATCTACTCTCTGAATCATCTACTACTCAATTCAACTCAGAGCCCCGGATTCATTAATGCTTCATGCATGCTTTTTTCTCTAAGACTTCCTATACTTCCATTTGTCTGCACCCTGTACCTGTAGACATCTGTATCATTTGCATCTTGACAGGGATGGGAATGACTATATGTTGGGAGGAATGAAATGCTTTCAGTGAAGTAATCCCTTCTCTGCTTCCGAGGCTCCCTGGGGCTGATTTCTCATTTGGTTTGAGATTCTTGTTGGGAAGAGCAAAACATGGGCTCACAAGCCCTCCCAAGTTCTGGGAAGCAATTCAGCATCATGCGGCTACCCTGCAGAGAGCTTGCTTTTGTTCTTTGGTTGCGTTCAACCACAAAGTTCAGCTAGGGATAGTGCTGGCATGCCTGTCCTCAATCTGCCAAGCCACATTTCTTTCACCAGGAAAATTTCATGTCACTTTCAAAGCAAAAATAATCAAGCCCCCTAGTTTTTCTAGAAGGCCTTCTCCTGGAGAACAGACATATTCATTCCCTGTCCTTCCAGCTACTCCTATTTTTAGTAGCTGATCATAATTTTGGACTGTGAGCATCCCATAGAGTTGACTATCCTTTCTTCAGAACATCCCTGGGGTGTATTTGTCTGGAAACCTCCTGTGTTCTCACTTGGTGGCCCACAAGAGGACCATACTGTGAATCCTGTCATGCAGATTGCTCAGCCTACAGTTGTCCCACTTCTACCCTTTCTATGTAGGCAACTCATGGAGAAATTCAAGAATTTAATATTCCTGTGTTTGGGCTGAGTTATATTTCATAGGGGAATGTGACTTTTCATACCAAAGGTTGCTTACCCTTCTTCCAAGCCACTGAGACTTAGTAGGTCCATCTGCTTCTCAACTATTATACATGGACTGGTTGAGAAAGAATAGCCCCAGAGATTCAGTTAAATAAAAACTGATCCAGAAACACTTTTCTCTGCCTTTGTAACATGCCAGTGTCTGGAAGGAAGGCTCTGTCATTTCAGTGGGGGCTGAAATTACAATTTTTTGCCTTGTGGCAATTCAAACTTGGGATCTTGTACTACAGTTCTCATCACTCCGGCCATCAGCAATGATGGCTGGGATAATAGACATTATACTCCAATAACACTAAAGGCCCAAGGATAGGAAACTCCAGGAACCATTTTAGTCAAGAGCTGGCAATTATGTGTCATTCCTGTCCAGTCTGGATTTGTGGCTCAGCAGGTGAAATGACACATGCAGATTGTGGAAATTCTTTATGTCAAGGTTTTTAGAAATGCAAATAAATTAGATTAAATCCGTAGTGAAGATTGATTCAGAGAGTAGGACAAAAATAAAACCAGCTGTGACTCATCATAGTCACAGCTGGTGACTATGATGAGCCTGAGCCTCAGAGCCTGAGTGGCACAGCAGACTAATGCTACTGTTAAAAAGGTAGTATTTAGCTTCCAGCTGCCTGCAATTACTGCGAGTTCAATTCTCACCAGGCTCAAGGTTGACTCAGCCTTCCATCCTTTCTAAGGTAGGTAAAATGAGGACCCGGTTTGTGGGGGCAATAAGCTGACTTTGTATAAAATATACAAAAGTATGAAGGCTATTGCTTAACGCATTGTAAGCCGCCCTGAGTCTCCGGAGAAGGGCGGCATATAAATCAAATTAAATTAAATAAAAATAAATAAATAAATCATGGCCAAGATTCAGAAGAAGCACTTGGGAAACTGGGAAGGGACAGGTATTAATAGACTGTGGGGCTGTGCTGGCCCCACCTCTTTACAAAATTGGGTTGGAAAAACGAACTTTGAAAGAGGGGCAGATGGAGCTCACTCCACACCTAGTCAGGTAGTTTAGTTTGAAGTCTTCTAGCAAGTATGTTTTATATAAGGAGTTACTGGCAGGAGGCATCAAAAATGTCCAGATGGTTCCTACGACAATGAAAAGCCCATAAAATAAGGGTGGATCTTTGATTTCATGGATATGGCTGCCACCTTGATTTTTCTGACCTCCACTTGTGGACATTCCTGCTTTAGAATAAGACTCTTGTTAAAGTTGCACTATAATTGGAAGAAATCATTGTAGGTATGTTGAGTAATCGTACCCATCATTTCTAGCCTACTTCATGTCAGGATGGGGATGACTGATACAAAGTTAAGGGCATATCAAGAAGTTCAAGTAGCCATGGTAGCAACATTTATTTTTCTTTTACTGTGTTTCTAATTACTTCCAAATCTGAATGAAAATCCTGGTGTTTCAGATCTGACCTAGTGACTATTTAGCAATATATATTGTCATAAATGCATTTTTTCTTTGTCTGCCTCTTTGGGCAACAATTTCATCCCTTTCATCTTTATGTATGGTGATAGCAATATGCTGGGTGGAGAGGAAGGAAGTGAAACAGGTTATTGGAAAATTTAATACACAGTAAACAATTTCAAAGCTCATCACAGAGTTTTCAAAACAGCCTTGCTTCTTTCAATATGGTCATTTTATATTCCAATCATGCAATTACACTATAGAATCTGAATATAGCATAGGGGCATTATCTTCTGGAGTTCTTTTTAATTTTTTCTCTTTTTGATAATGGCAACATGTACTTAACTAGAGTAGAATTATTTGCATGTCACTTATTCGTGGAGGTAAATAATAAATAATTAGTACAGAGGTAGCTCTTGAAGTGATGGATTCAATGATTGAAACAATGGTTCAGTCTTGAATGAACAAAACCTCTATCCAGATGTAGGGTAACTAATGCTGGGAGAGAATTACTTCCCATCTGTTTGTGTGTATATGCATATGTGGGTGTGGGTTTTGCCCTGTATTCTCCTGGCTTCCATCCCAATATATTATCCTCTGGATAGAATTAATTCACCTTTTACAAATTAAAGGGTTACATAACACACTCATATTAGGACAGTTCAAAATATACCACTGCTGTTGCTTTGTGTGCACATCTTCAGGGGACCCCGTACTTAATAGTTCTCATATCAAGTTAATGCTCTACAGAAACTGGAGCTTCCTCCATTCCCTGCCTTTCATCATCCTCAGTCTGTGAGTTTATCAAGTAGGATGGAGTAAATAAAGTAATCAGATGGTAAAGCTATACTAAATAATATTTCTGGGCAATAAGTATGCATTTATAAGTATGCAATAAGTATGCAACGTATCTAGATCCGTTCCAGTCGGGTTTCAGGCCTGGGTACAGCACAGAAACGGCATTGGTCGCGTTGGTGGATGATCTCTGGAGGGCTCGGGACAGAGGTTGTTCCTCTGTCCTGGTCCTATTAGATCTCTCGGCGGCTTTTGATACCATCGACCATGGTATCATGCTGCACCGGTTGGAAGGATTGGGGATGGGAGGCACCGTATTACGGTGGTTCTCCTCCTTTCTCTCCGACCGGTCGCAGTCTGTGTTGACAGGGGGGCAGAGGTCGACCCCGAGGCCCCTTATATGTGGGGTGCCACAAGGATCGGTCCTCTCGCCCCTTTTGTTCAACATTTATGTGAAGCCGCTGGGCGAGATCATCCGTGGTTTCGGGGTGGAGTACCATCAGTACGCTGATGACACCCAGCTGTACATCTCCACCCCAGGCCACCCCAACGATGCCCTTGAAGTGATGTCCCGGTGCCTGGAGGCCGTACGGATCTGGATGGGGAGAAACAGGCTCAGACTCAACCCATCCAAGACTGAGTGGCTGTGGTTTCCGACGTCCTGATATAGTCAGCTGGTGCCATCGCTGACTATTGGGGGCGAAGCACTGGCCCCCACGGAGAGGGCTCGCAACTTGGGCGTCCTCCTGGATTCACGGCTGTCTTAAAAGAGCACTTGACGGCCGTGACCGGGAGGATTTTTCATCAGGTTCGCCTGATTCGCCAGTTGCGTCCCTTTCTGGATCGGGACTCGTTACGCATGGTCACTCATGCCCTCGTCACCTCCCGTCTGGACTATTGTAACGCTCTCTACATGGGGCTCCCCTTGAGGAGCACTCGGAGGCTCCAACTGGCGCAGAGTGCGGCCGCGCGGGTGGTGATGGGAGCAACGTGGCGCTCCCATGTAACGCCTCTCCTGCGCGAGCTGCACTGGCTCCCAGTGGTCTTCCGAGTGCGCTTCAAGGTTCTGGTTATCACCTTTAGAGCGCTCCATGGCTTAGGACCTGGCTATTTGCGAGACCGCCTGCTACCACCAATAGCCTCCCACCGACCAGTACGCTCCCATAGAGAGGGGCTCCTCCGGGTGCCGTCGGCCAAACAATGTCGACTGGCGGCCCCCAGGGGGAGAGCCTTCTCTGTGGGGGCACCTACTATCTGGAACGAGCTCCCCCACGAGATATGGAGAATTCCGGATCTGCGTACCTTCCGTCGCACTCTTAAGACGTTCTTATTCCAACAAGCCGGCCTGACCTGAACTTCTCCTCTTTTTAAATGGAAATTTTAAGTTTGGTTTTAAATTATTGGGGTTTTAAAATGGTCAGCCAAATTTATTTAATTTGTTTTATCTCTTTTTTAAATTTTGTATTTATATGTTTTATTATGGCTGTTCACCGCCCTGAGTCCTTCGGGAGTAGGGCAGTATACAAATTTAATAAAATGAAAATGAAAATGAAATTTGTTTCTCAATCTTTGGGTTTCTGTTTAAAGAATTGCACCATTTGCTGATCATGGAAATAAGTACTGTATATTTTGTTTCCTTTTGGTTTTTCTCTTGAATCTTATCCAGCCTCATGTAATCCAAATGTATGGAATTCAAATGACATTGGAATTGGTTAGGGTAGGTGTGGATTGTGGAGTTGTAGTCCAGCATAGTTACAAATCCAGGACAGGAGTTTGAATTTGAAGAAAGCCACTTGGGTACTTCATAGATGGTCGCTGAGAGAGTGCTTCCCTTCTGTGATGTCTAATTTAAAAGCTCCAAATATACCTTTCAGAAATTAGAGGACTACTTTTGGAATCAGATAAAATTTGGGAAGTATTTCACAAAAAAGACAAAGTAATTGAGATATACTCCAATTGTGGCTTCAGAAAACTGTTAGAAGACCATACCCTCTCCTTCTGGACTTGTCCACTATGCTGTAAAAGAAATTGAGATTCCCTCTTGAATTTTTTTTGTCCAATATTATTCCAGTTCTTTAATCATATAAATATCTTCTTTTTTCCCCTAGATTCCTCTTGACTACTGTAGCTCTCTTGTCCAGCTATTCTATACACTTGCTCCTTAAATCCTCAGGGATTGTTGGTAAGTGTGATAAACCTGCTGAGAAACACACAGGAAATTCAGTTCAGCCAGTCCTATGCTATATGATACAGCATCTGGCTATGACTAAATTAATGTACTCAGCTAGAAGATCAACTGAGACTACATTTACTCTGTCTTGAATTCTGGAATAACTGCTAAATAAATGAGTAGACTGTGGGGCAATTGCATTGGTGCCCTCTCAGCAAACTCAGATCTGAGTGTCTTTTCTATCTTCAGTCAGCTGTATCTCTACATGCTGTTATCTGGTACTGTACGTCTATTTCCAAAGCTAGGGAACAAACCGCCCAGAGACACACTGTAGGGGAGATGGGTGACATAAAAAATTAATAAATGAAAATAATTAAAATAAACAAAAGGAGGTTGTTAGGGTATAATTGCCCTAATGGTAGAGCTGGTTCAACTTCCTTAAATCTGACTGTTGGTGGTTTCACTTAATCTCATCACAAAGTTACATTTAGTCTTCAGCTGAACTACTAGTACTTTTGCTAAATGCCTTGATTGTTTCTCTACTTAAGCAGTGGAGAAAAAATCTTCACCATAATAAAAACCGATCAAGACAAAGATTAAAATAAATCTCTGTCAATTTTGTGTGTTTTATTTTAGAAATGTAATTTGTGGTGCTTGCCATGTATGCAAGAACAGCTGTTGTTTTTATTCCAATTACTTCTGTTATGAGCAAAGGGCCCAGTCCAAAACATGGTTCATTATGTCACTGAAATGGTGTGGGTTTGTTCATATGTCATTTTTCTTTTGTTAATTTTTTGATATCATGCAGGAATCCGAGCCTATGAGCAACTGGGTTACAGAGCCTTTGGGACACCAGGGAAATTGGCAGCTGCCATTGCTATAACACTACAAAACATTGGAGGTAGGAAGAAACCGGTCATATTCACATCATCCTTTCTAAATATTGTAAAAGCCTTTTTTATCTAGATTTCCTAGAAAACATTGTAGAAAAAGGAATCATGCAGGCAAAAATGCATTCCTAAATAACTTTCCCTCTGGATCTTAAGTGTCCTCTGTCTCTTTCTTCAGCGATGTCAAGCTATTTATACATTGTGAAGTCTGAACTGCCTCTAGTCATCCAGACATTCCTCGCCCTGGAAGAGAAAACAACGTAAGTGTCCCCACCTGGGTCCTCCGTTTGTCTCTTACTTTTCTACATTTTCTATATCTATATGCCATATTCACATTGTTCTGCCTAAGGAGGGTGTGATGTCAGCAATGGAGAGTGTGGTATCTGTAGTGCATTGAAAAAAAATGTAATTGGCTGGATTCATATATATTAAGCTTTGAACACACACACACACACACACACACACACACACACACACACACTGGCTTATTGTTGCATGAATTGCATTTATTTCTGTCCCATCAGTTACATCAGGGAGAATTTTTTTTAATATCCCTGCTCTGCCCTGGGTGCCTATTTTGTTTATGTCTCTCCAATTTAAGTGCAAATTGTCTCCATGGTGAGTGCCAATTATGTTTATTATCTGATCCTGAGCCCCAGTTCTTAGTCTTTTACATGGTCAATGGAGATAAGGTGGTAGCTGTAAACTGGGTGGCCAGCCAGAGGGAAGCAGCAAAGCAAAGAGGACAGCTGGTTCAGTACAAAACTACTTTTGGATTATTAGCCCAGGCCCCAAGAAGAAATGGGGGGAGAAATGCCATTGCAGAAATGTCTGAATCTTACCATACTTGAATCATTTGGGTGCATTTCCTCCCTTCTGGACTCTCAGACATCCATTTCTTCTCCCCTCTTTATTCGCGAGCTCTCTGCTTTCCCCACCTTCTCTTTCCCTCTGGCTCAGCTCCATTTAACATCTCTTTAGCAGTACAGAGATTTATCTCCTCTGGACAATCTGTTACAGGGATTTCACAGCATTAAGCCACTACTATTTTTGATTGACGCCAACGTCGAATAAACCCTCTGCACAGGATTAAACCAAAGTGAACTTCCAATCCATGCATGATGCTCCACTTCCTTCTACCCAGGATGTATTAGTCAGATCTGTGTTTCTGCTCATGGGCTGGCTGGGCTTCAGCACACCTTCTACCACCCTAGCAAACCCAAGGAAATCTTTCCTCCTGGTGGAAGGGTTAGCTGGGGAAATTAGTACAGCAGTAGGTAAAGAGAGATCCTCTCCCTTGGATGTATGGATCACTCCTCTTTAGGCCTATCTGAGACGTGACAAGGGAAAAGCCACCGGCGTATTTGCTTCTGTCCTTCAGTGCGAGATACATCCAAGACATTCTTATAGATGTTTTCTGTTATCAGTGGTCTTTTTATCTAGCATGAGTCCCAAGACTGGACACTCTGAAAATGTACATGGCCAGCATGACAGCAGAATAGAATATTTCAGTATCGTTGGAAAATCTTATTTAAAGAAGTTAGAGGAGCACATGTTGACTGCAAAGAAGAAACTTGAAAATGTTGACAAGGTTCTTGTATTGCCCTAGATATAGTCTGTTTGGTTTTGGCTTAGACCATGGTATGAACACAGCTACCGTGTGTTCCCGAAAATAAGATCCTGTCTTATATGTTTTTGAACCCTGAAATAAGTGCTTGGCCATATTTTCAGGGAGGTCTTATTATTTTGGGGCGCATGGAGCAAAATGGGGCTCCTCTTGCCATCTTACTTGATTTCCAGCTCTGTATTTAAATGTTTTCGGGGAGGGCTTATTTTTAGGGGGAGGCTTATTTTAACACATGCGTTCCAAAGCCCGATTGGACCTATTATCAGGGGATGTCTTATTTTCAGGGAAACAGGGTATTGTAGGATTGGATCATGATTTATGAGGTAGTGCAGAGGTCTTCAAACATGGCAGCTTTAAGACTTGTGGACTTCAACTCCCAGAATTCTCTAGCCAGCTAAGTCCACAAGTCTTAAAGCTGCCAAGTTTGAAGACCTCCAAGGTAGTGCAACATGTGAATTCAGTTATTGTAATGCACAATGTGTGTACCCAACAACTCTGAAAATATTTGATATTTTAGGAGCACTATTGCGTAAGGGGTGTAATTCTGAAACAAGTATATCTTTGGCTGGATTTGGACTGTCTCTAGTTGCAGAGCTGAATACCACAAATCATCAGAGGTATCGGCATGTACTTGGAGAAAAGTTGTGCCAGGTGACCTTTAATTACAGCCAATCTAAAAAGCAGGCTAAAGATCAAACTTTTAGAATGGAAGAACAGCCAGAGTTTAACTTCTGAGAAAATGGATAAAATAGGTGATGATTCAGCTTTTGAGGTCTATATGATCAGTTTCTGGAACTCAACCTGAACTGGCTGTAAGAGTAAACTGGGAACAAGATCAATCTCCTTTTAAAAGCCTGCCTTGGTTCCTCTTGGACTGCTTCTTGTTATGAGAGGTCTTTGCATGGCCCAAGACTGAAGGAGCTGCAGTTCTGCCTTCTAACCTGCATCTTACAATGCCATTCAAGACTAAAGACCTGGGCTTATTTTCAGGGGACTTCGGAGTCTGTCATATCCTGATTCAGGGCAAGGATTTCTTTATATTCTGAAATTCTTATAACCAGTCCCCTCTCCCACTTAAATATTTGTCCCTGCTTGCTTGAAATGCCTCTCATTTCTTTATGAGTTTCCACACCCACTCTGTTTAATCCCAAAGCTTTTCCCATAAAATAAAATAGTTAATATAAAATTGCCTTCCAAAAATAGTGTTCTTTGTTGGATTATGAAAATTAAACCTGCTCATACCCAGATGTATCTGTCTTTAAATATTACATGAATCATGCTTAATTCTAGTTTACTGGTTTATAATGTTTGCTTTTCTTCTTAGCGTCATGGAAAAATATGTGAGGTACTGAAATGCTAAACAGCCTTTCCTCATGTGCTTTTAGACTAGGCCTTGCCGTAGATCTGTCTTTGGAAGGAAACTTGGTAAGGTTTCCTTAGATTTGGATTAAACTTTCAAGTGCTCAGGTTAAATGGGAAGAGAGACAAAGAGAGAGAGAGAGGTGGATGGATGGAGGGATGGATAGATGGATGGACAGGTGGACAGAAAGACAGATGAACAGAACTCTCTCAAAAATATAGGAAGTGCCATGATTCAGTGGCTGAGTTCCACATAGTGTGTTAAAGATTCAAGAGTCAGTCCTGTTTCTCCAAGCTATGCTGGCAAAACTCAGCCTAACTTTAAGGAGCTGATGTTGGTAATTTTGTTCTAATTAAAAGAGTGGTCTGATTGATTAGATCCATATAGGAAGACTACTGTCTCAGAGTATTTGCAGCCATTGTCTACTAGTCACAGAGAGATTCAATCCTGTTGTATGATTCTACAAAAGAGCCTATAGCACAAGGGGATCATGTGACCCCCCCAAGAACTTCAGTCTCTCTCCCCCCCACCAAGATGTTACATAAGTGTTTTAATGTGACAGTGAGAATACATTCTGTGTCTCCATACATATTAGTTGTGTTTAATGCATTAGTAGGATTTAATAGTATTAACTGTTCTACCTGTCCGCTTTTTTGCTTTGGCTGCATTTAGTTTGGAGAGTTACCTCACGGTACTCAAAGATCAAGTGGCTACAAATGATGTAACTTTGTGTCATTTCAGGGATTGGTATATGAATGGAAATTACCTAGTAATCCTGGTCAGTATCACCATTATCCTTCCTCTGGCCCTCATGAAACAACTTGGTAAGGTTTACTTAAGTTCCTTAACTCTCATTTATGAGGATGATAAACACTTTGACTGTCCCATACTTAATGACTCTGTGGCGAAAGATGGAATTAGTACAAAAAGCAGCATGGGTATTGTTGAGTATACGTGAACAAGGGCTTTTGTTTTGCCAAGTGTTTCTAAAAAGCATGAGAATAACCCCAATACCACATCCACTGAAATGCTCCTCTTCATGCTATTTACTATTGAAAATTAAAGTATTACCGTACTTTTCAATCTATAAGATGCACTCCTCCCCAAAAGCGGGTGGAAATGTCTGTGCGTCTTATAGAGTGAATATTGCCAAAGCCCCGCCCACCCACCAGCCCCCACCCTTCAGCCTCTGCTTCCCAGCAATTTGCCTTCTTGCAGCAAATAGCAAACTACCTGGTCAGCTTCAGCACAGCCTGATTTAGCATGAGCAGCTGATTGGCGGTTGGATCTGCATCCCGGAATACCGCCAATCAGCTGTTCCAGGCTGCGGGGATCGCTGCTACCGCCTATCACTTCCTCCGTGCACCCCAGTTTTGGCCTCTACGCGCCCCATTTTCGGCGTATGCGCGTCCCATTTTCGGCCCATTCCAGACAGCAGGAATAGGCGGTGGCAGCAATCACTGTCACCTGGAACAGGCTGAAAATGGAACACGCGGAGGCCGAAAATGGGTGCTCGGAGGCCAAAAACGGGACATGTGGAGGCCAAAATGGGGCGTGTGGAGGCATCAAAAGGTAACAGTGGCGATGGGTGGCGGATATCCCCACAGCCTGGAACAGCAGATAGGCAATATAGGTATTCCGGGAGGTAGATCCAACCACCAATCAGTTGGTCATGCTAAATCAGGCTGTGCTGTGAAGTTGACTAGGCTGTTCGATGTTTGCTGCAAAGAGGCAAATTGCTGGGAGGCAGAGGCAGATTTTTTTTTCTTGTTTTCCTCCCCAAAAGCTAGGTGCGTCTTATAGTCCGGAACGTCTTATAGTCCAAAAAATATGCTATTTAGAACTGAACAATCTTGGACTTGGCAAAGTGGAAAACCAATGCACTCTTCCTTACTTTCAGGAGCACGTGCTTCAAAACTTTCTGATAGCTAGACCTCCTTATAAACAATAATAATGAAAGAATGACAGAAAGAGAGATAGAAATTTAGCACAACAGGGAAACCTACAAATTACTTTACAGATCCCTTGCAATGTTTTGTTTTCTCTTGTTCCAGGTTATCTTGGCTATGCCAGTGGGTTTTCTCTCAGCTGCATGGTCTTCTTCCTTATTTCGGTGAGTTTGAATGATGATGGTTTATAAAGTATTTTTTTAACTCTATGTAAAATGTATTTATGATACAGAGCTGTTCATGTCTATTCAGAAGTTTGATCCATTAAGTTCATGATCTACTTGCAAAAAATGAGCATAAAACTGAAATTTTAATTAGCAACTATAGGTAGTTCTCACTTAAAAACAGGACTTGTAAGGTTATAAAGCACAACTTTAGATGACTGTGCTGCTTAGCAACAGCAGTTCCAGCACTTCTGGTTGCTGTTATTAAGTGAATCCTATATTGTCATTAAGCATAATGTCATATGGTCAGCATTGGTGACCTCTAGCCAGCTTCTCCATTGACTTTGTTTGTCAAAAGCTGGTGGCGAAGTTTGCATTTGGTGATCAGGTGAACATGGGATGCTGCAACATCATAATTGTGAGTTGGTTGCTAAGGACCTGGATTACAATCACGTGAATATAGGGGCACTGCCACAACTATGAGTTCAGTCATAAGTACTATAAGTTCAGCACTATCATAAGTTGTAATGGTTACTGAACGAGTAGTTGTTAAGCAAGGATTACCTGTACATATATTTCTATCTTGTCCATCTTTTAAGAGTGGCAAATACATTTCCCTTTGTCCTTTATTCATATAGCAACTTGATGGGAAGGGTTAGTTTAAGAGAAAGTTATTCTGAGGTTGAGAGTTCCATTGAAATTTTAATGCAAGTCTTTTCAATACAACAGTGTTGATGTTTTGGATTACAACTTTTAATCAGCCCCAACCTATGGCTAGATATAATAAGAGCTGTAGCTAAGACATCACAAAGACTGAGGAAATTTGATAGCTCTGTTACCATGACTTGTCTAAGATACATTACTTGAAAATCTTAACAAAATATCTTTCATGGTTGGACATTTTCAAGGATTTATTTGGGGTCTTTCCTTTTTCCTAGTTTAAAAAAATATTTAAGAGCTTTGCTTATTCATTTTTTTGTTTACAAAAATTCTAGTACATCTCAGCCTAATCTGTTTTACAAGGATCTCGTAAAGATAAAATAGGAGAGAGTCAGGGAAGGAAAAGTATGCTTGGTGCCAAGTATGCTTGGTGCCAATTGCATCCAGATTAAGATCCAGATTAAATAAATGGAATCAAATTTTAAAAGAGTGTTCTTAGGAGAGGTATTTTATCCTAGCTTCTAAGGGAGCAATACTTCAGGGTATTGATTTTCTATGAAAGCATCTTTACTTGCATGTAATTATTTCTGCTAGATTCTAACTCCATCAAACCAGATGTACTGAGCCTCTGAATCTGGTCCTAAATCTTTTTCCTTTTGGGTCATCGGGGCAAGGAGGGGGATTTTGTATTTCCTGACATTGCTAAAATTGGACAGTGCTACTTTCTCAAGTGCGGACTGTCACAGTAAGTAGCTCGCAAGCAATTTGCCTCCAGCCTTTGCAATGATGCATCGCTACATTCTCACTCCCTTGTCAGAAACACTGATCTATTTCTGGGAGAAGAAGCTTTGTATCATTGTGAGGGACAACAGGAGAAGACAGGAAGTAGTGCCAGAGCCCTCATAGGGATGTTAGCATGCATACGAATAAAATACAATTTCAAAGTGCCTACCAATCTTGGAGAAGGGAGTATTTTTTACTCTTCTTCAAGCTATCATACATTTTCAAGTGGGAAGTGGTTCTTAGTTTAAATCAGGGGTGCTTGGTGTTCTCTGAACTTGATTGTTTTTTTGCAGATGTTTCATTACCCAAATGAGGAAACATCATGATGTTGCCTAGTTTGGGTAATGAAATGTCAGAAAACAATCCAGCTCAGAGGACATTTTATTTCAACCCTGAGCTACAAATACTCTCCTTTATCAGTAGCTTAAATCAGCTAGTTACTCCTACACGAACTGCTGCATTGAAGATATTTATATCCAATCAAATTGTAAATTTTGCCCTGGATTATAATAAGGACGATCCCAAAGGGCTTGATAGCTTGATTTTTTTTCCCTAACACTCCAGTCCTATAAATAATCATAGCTGTGATCTCTGGCAAAAAATAGTGGTAGTGCAATTATCACCGGAGTATTTGTGCTACTTACTTCTTGTTTTAAAAAGTTGCAATCTGATGGCATTATGGTAAAATGTATTTAGGAAGCTATATAAGTAAATCTCTTTTATGATATACATTGGTGACATATCATGCTGCCTAAGCTTAGCATGTTTTACAAGCTTCATGCTGGTGCAGGGTATGAAGTTCCACTGTGATACCTCCTACGTGGAGACATTTAATTTACTTTTTGCCTGATGCCTCAGGCAAGCTACTCAGTGGGGTTTGGCATGGTTAATGTTCTGTCTCCCTGATTTTAATTTGTATTATTTTACCCTGTTTTTTTTTTAATAAAAGTGAATGAATTCAGCAACTGTTTCTCAACATGGAATTTGAATAGTTTTGTTGTGTTTCATTGGCTTTTCTAAGATCTGTTTTAAGTTTATTTTATAAAGAAAAACAGTATATCTTTTAAAACAATAATATTTACCAGAACATACAAGCTTAAGCTGTATATTTGTGCTGCTTTCTTTGTATTAAAGTCAAATCATTCAAATCAAATCATAAAGTGGGTTTCAAAATCACAAGTTTTGAGAGATATGAATTAGGAAAGTATGTACAATGTTTAGAACTCAGTTATTAAGTTTTACTAATACAAAGATGTGTGACTATGAATGTGGGTATTTCAGTGGAAAGTGTAGTTCTGAGGATTCTTAAATAAAGTTATAGCAGCAATAGGCAAATGGATCCCTTCCAGGTTTCTTTTTAACTCCTATGAACTTTAGTTAGTAAGGCCTGTGACAAGGGAATGTGAGATTGGAATACATAAGATAGGAAGGCATCGTGTTTCTAGTATTAACATATTATCACTCTGATATGTGCACTTTTGAACTGGACTTCTCTGACTGGCCGACATGATCTATTGCAGCCATCCCCAGAATAGCTAAATAGAATTGTAAGAGGTGGCCAAGGAGCTTCTTCAGGTTCTTCTTAAAGCGAAATGTTTTCAAGAACAAAAACAAGAAATGCCCAGCTGCCTTTTGGAAAAGCATGAAGCTTCTTGGATGAGAAGTGAAATGTTTTCAATGAAAAAAACCAAGAAAGTCCAGTTGCCTTTTGGAAAAGCACCTTTGGGACAAGCATGACCTGGGTGATTGAGACTCTCCATAGACATCATTTCTAGTTCTATTTCATTTCCGTTCAACCAATCAGAAATATGCTCACCTTTTTATATTAATAATAATGTAACCGGAATACAATGCTACCTAGTGCCTGTCATTTTCCTACTGTGGATTGGTTTGGATACCATTTGGGGGATTTTGCAGAAACTTGAAAACACAGAATTAAAATTGGGGTAACAAAGTATAATAAATGTTCAGAACAGGATAAAAACAAAAATAGGACAATGGGATAACAGAAATAACAATAAGAACAAAATTAACAAAGACCAACTCTCACATATCTCAATCAAGAACTTTAGTTTTGTATGGGTTCTTCCCATGTTCTGGGCTAAAACTCAGAGGAAGAACCAGGTTCTATAGAAGAACAAACAGGTCAGAGCCATCCAAACCTTGTTTCACAGAGTAGGTGCTGCGACAGAGAAGGCAGACTTCCTGGGTCCCACCAGAAGACACTGTTTCGTAATAGGAACCCAAAGCATGCCACTGTGCCATAACTCATGGGACCAACAGAAATCATTGAAGACAGGCAGTTCTGCAGATAAACTGACCCAATATCATGAAGTACATTGATACTTAAGGCCACCAATCAAAAACTTGTACGTAGACATTAGCCATTCTTTCCTCAGATAACCCGGAGCTATCCAACATAGCTGATTTTTTACCTAATGTTGAGGTCATCCAGTGAAAACATGATTAAAATATGTGAAGCAGGCAAATGAAGGTCCTTGTATTGGGACCTATGAAGTTTTATTTCCTCCTCAGATCAGAATTTACGAGGTTTTATTTCCTCCTCAGGTCATTTACAAAAAGTTCCAGATTCCTTGTCCACTTCCTGACCAGATCAACAACACAGGCAACCTGAATTACACCTTGGTTATCACAAGCAGCTATCAAAATGAACACACTACTATGCAGGCCACAGAAGAAGACATTTGCTCTTCAAGTTTGTTCACGCTCAAGTCTCAGGTCAGATGAGTGAATTTGTGAGGATACCAGCAGTAATTAATAATATATATCATTCTCCAACCTAGGTGCCATCCAAATGTTTGAATTTTCAGCAGTGGTAATGCTGATTGTGGGTAGGAGTTTTGGCCTAAATTTCAGGAAATGTCCAAATTAGAGAATAATTATCACACACTGTTAATTGTATCAGATGTTTACTGTATTGCTGGCCTTTTATTATTAAATGTTAATGGTTGTTCTAGAGCAGAGGTGTCAAACTCAATTTCATTGAGAGCTGCATCAGGGTTTGACCTCGGGGGGGGGGGGGGCGTGGCCAGCTCGACATCACTCCATCAAGGCTCCATTTTGGGCTGTGATGGCCTCCTGCAGCCCTCTGCCAGTGAAAACAGAGCTTGGGAGGGCCATGCATGGTCCTCCCGAGCTCTGTTTTTGCTGGCAGAGACACTGCAGGCTGGTCCTTTGCTGTTTGCAGAGCAGACATGGGCCAGATCTAAGCATCCTGTGGGCCAGATTTGGCCCACGGGCTTTGAGTTTGACACCCCTGTTCTAGAGCCAACATGATACAAATAATTTAAACCAATCTTCTGTAGATGACCATGCTAACTGCAGGGGGCGGGTATGTTGATCTAAACTACAGAGGAATAGTGGTAAAAGGAGAAAGAAAGAAATTAATAGATAGGTGGAAAGAGTAGGAATAAATGTAACCATGATTGTTGATGAAAGAGTGAAAAAGTGATTTTGGGACAGAAGAGTTAAAAAAGAAGAGGAAAGCAAAGAGGAAGCTTACAAAAGTAGAGAAACAGTTTTGAGGATAAAAACCAAGGTAACAATGAGGAATGAAAGAGATGGAATATAAAATAGGTAAAGATCTAAAGGGAAACCTGAAAAAAGCTCAGGACTGAAGTGGCATAATCATCCTTTAGTGCAGTGGTCTCCAACTTTTCCGGCTTTGTGGACTGGTGACAGAGGTGGGAGAGAGGTTGGTTCTACACGAGTGGTGGGCAAACACACATGTGTGTGCAGCTCCATTTGCACAAGCAGCAGGCACATGTACCCACTGTTCGCACAAGTGGATCTGTGTGCACATGTATGCTCACCCACTGCTTCTGTGGCTCAGTTCTGAATGGGCCACAGCCCTATAGTGGGCCACTGCTTTAGTGGTTACTCCTGTCTGATGCGATGAATGGAAGAATGGCCACAATAACACATCTAGATTGGGGTTCAGGGACCTGAGTTTCTGGGAATCACAATTCTGTTAAGAATTTGTCTCCACTTCATTTATTCCCTGCTAATCTTTGTTAACACTTTTTGGGTGTGCAATCTCTTTGCATGGGTATAGCTGAGAGCTTAAAACAGCATCACTCTTGCAGGCAGAAGCTTCTCTGACATTTCCCCAACATCTCTTTGCTCTTTTAACTTTGCAGACAGCCTACACCATCCCTATCATGGCATTTGCTTTTGTATGTCATCCTGAAGTCCTTCCTATCTACACTGAGTTGAAAAAGTAAGTATGTACATATGTTAATAATACCTCACTGTTGACATCACCGAAGTAGTGTTGCAAGTTGAAGAAACAGCATAGGCGTCAGATGACTGAATTTAGAGGATGAATATAAAGATGATGTTTTACGACATTCGTTCTTTTTCTTCCTCATGCACGCACACATTTCCTGCACATTGCCTGTAGCAAATTCTGGACAGCTTCCTTCCATGTCAAGTACAAAAGGCCAAAGTGGCTGGTTCTGTTGAGCAAATTTTCTGCCATTCCAGAACATTGATTCTCAGTAGGCAGGAGGACAAATATCTGTTCACAAATGCATAAAGAGACCTGATTAGTCAAGAGGGGAGCTTGTATTTTGTGGTCTGTTAGAACTGTAGAATTCCCAGTTGATTGGGAATCAGCGCTATAGTTTTCCACTAGAATTTCATAACATAGGTTGCGCAACTGAGGTTCATTTTAATTTAAAAACCATTTAGTGTTTCTCGGGATTTTCATCAAATGTTGCCCCCCGTCCCAATAATAGACAGGTGATATACATGCCATCTAAACTCCTGTGACTTATCATGTAATATGAACTCACAGGAAGAATGGTCAGGGTTTTTTAAAAAAAATACAAAATTGAGTTTCATCAATCATTTATATGTTTAAATAATAGTAAGGTGAAAAAGAAATTCAAATGATAACAGTGCACTGCTTTTAATAAATTAAAACCACTTCATGATTAGCCTAAGTTATATGCTTCTCATTGAGCTTTTGTATGTCTTTTAGCCCAACCAAGAAGAAGATGCAGTGTATCTCCAACATTTCCATCACAGTCATGTATGTTATGTACTTCCTGGCTGCCCTATTTGGTTATCTCACATTTTATGGTAAGTTCCTTTCTATTGCCCTAGGAGTTTATGTATGTCCTGAGATCACATTCAGCCAAACAGTATCCCTTTTGTGACTCCCAGAATTTGGATCTTTTTACATTTTGAGGGGAGGAGGGTTGTGAGGATATATATTAAGCCTAGTAGAGATTTCAGGCATCCATTTGATCTCTTAAATCCCTCTCTTGCCAATTTTGGAGTATGTCTTACAAAGACTTGGATGGCCTTCAAGCCAACAGATAGTTTGCAATCTATCCCATGTTCTGTGCTTCCTAATTAAATGAAGGAAAGGCAGATACTCAGGGCAGAAAGTACTGTCTTTTTAAAGCTATAGCCTTCTTCCCTCAAGAACTGAGTCGAGGTGGCGCAGTGGTTAGAGTGCACTACTGCAGCTACTTCAGCTGACTACTAGTTCAGCAGATCAGCGGATCAAATCTCACCGGCTCAAGGTTAACTCAGCCTTCCATCCTTCCGAGGTGGGTAAAATGAGGACCCAGATTGTTTGGGGCAATATGCTATTTAGTATACTGTCTTTGGTGTAAGCTGCCCAGAGTCCTCGGAGAGTGGGCGGCATAGAAATATGAATAATAAAATAAAAAGAAAGAAAGAACCATTGGAATGCAGTTGCAGGCAGTTACATGTTCTTTGGATGCTCAACTCACTAATGAACTATAAAGCACCAACAGTAGCAATCTTTTCACATTTTGCAAAGCTTGTGTTCTCAGCTGTGCTTTGGACTGGCCTGTCTCATGCATTTCATTAGAGAACCTCCAAAGAAGAATGCTGAATCCTTGCATTGTATCTTGTACAAAGACATAATAGTACATCAAATTTCCCTTGTTGTGCAATATAATGACTTACATGTTCATTTGAGAAAACTGTAATTAGCATTTTACAAAGTTGCCCATGCCACCAGCCATATGATTGCAACCTCTAGGAACAACAAACACCTCTACAGTCTTCAATTATATTTAAAAAAAAAAAACATTTTGGGAGTGCTGTACAAAGGAAGTCCTTGTTATATATTTTGCCTGATCAATGCTGCTATTCTGTTCTTGGCTGTCTCCTACAGGGCAGGTAGAATCAGAGCTGCTTCACACCTACAGCAGAGTAGACTCACTTGATGTGCTGATCTTGTGTGTGCGAGTAGCTGTGTTGATTGCTGTGACACTAACAGTGCCCATTGTTCTCTTCCCGGTGAGTTCCACTGTCAGAAAACTGACAAAGGAGATTAAATGTGATTTTGTGTTGTGTGCGTCTATGTGTTTTTTAAACTGGAATCTCGATCTAAAATTTAACTCCTATCTTGCATGAATTCTTGATGTCTATTTTTTGTAACTGAAAGAAGAATAAAAATCAAGACCGCCTAGGCTGTAAACCATTAAAGTCATTGTGGTTTACAGTGGTGCCTTGGTTAATTTTAATTGGTTCCGGCAGGCGCAATGTGTACCAAAAACGAAGAGTACCAAACAAAATTTTCCCATAAGGAATAACGTAGTAAGTCACAAGGCAGCCAACACCGACAAGTTCTAGCTTGTGAGTTGAGTACCAAATAAATGATGAGTATCGGGATAAATTTTTCACATTAAAATGTGTTGGAGTACCAAATTCTATGAGTTTCAAAGCTGTTGAGTACCAAAGTACCCCTATTGTTCAAAACTATAGCACCGCTGCAATAGATACAAACAGGGGAGAATAGTATATAAGATCTAAGCACTGGTAGATGATTAAGGTTGAGTTATAGTGATAGCTATACAAATTCAATAAAATAAATAAATAAATAAATAAATAAATAAATAAATAAATAGCGGTTATAGTCCACCAAATTAGAAATGGGAACTGAAGTAAAAAATTAAGCCATTAGATTAGAAGTCCATTCTATTGGGCAAAAGGATAAATTCAAGTAGCTGTGATAAAGTGGTACAGGAGTCAAGACAGACCTAAAATATGTGCAGTGAAGAACTCTGCCATGTTTCTAAAAGGTGAACCTAACTCAGAGGTAAAATCCAGCAGGTTCTGACAGGTTTTGGAGAACCGGTAGCGGAAATTTTGAGTAGTTCGGAGAACCGGCAAATACCACCTCTGGCTGGCCTCAGAGTGGGGTGGGAATGGAGATTTTGCAATATCCTTACCCCAGGAGTGTGGAGGGAATGGGGATTTTGCAGTATCCTTCCCCTGGAGTGGGGTGGGAATGGAGATTTTGCAGTATCCTTCCACTGCCATGCCCACCAAGCCATACCACGCCCACCAAGCCACGCCCTCAGAACCAGTAGTAAAAAAATTGGATTTCACCACTGACCTGACTACTTTGTTTTTCTTCAGGTGCGCCGTGCAATCCAGCAGATGCTTTTTCCAGACAAGGATTTCAGCTGGATTCGACACATTATCATTGCTTTTCTTCTATTGACATCTATTAATTTGCTTGTTATTTTTGCTCCCTCCATCTTGGGAATATTTGGCTTAATTGGTAAGTCTTACATTCTAGGAATCTTTTTGTTTTAAATAGATACTTTTTATTAAGGATTTTAACAATAAAGGATAATACAAACTAATACCAAAAAGAAAAAAAGAAAAGAAATCCAAAAAGCAAAAGCAAGTGAGAAAGAGAATGACAGGAAATAAAATATATAAAATAAAATAAAGAGGGAAGGGAAGGGAGGAAAGATATATAAGATATATAAGAAAATTACTGATGTCAATTACTGATGTCAATTACTGATGTAATATGGATTCTGCATTTTGGCAAAATATCCATTATGGGTATTGTTTATGGATATGGATAAAATCATTTATATTTTGAAAAATGTTTCTGAAAAGTATTTCTAAAACACAAGGGAGAGTCAAAGTTCTTCCCTAAATAAACAAGCTCCTAATAATAGAAATTGCATTAGGTCAATAATTATTCCATACTTCTTTGAGAGCATCCATGGGACTCCTTAAGCTGGTGCCTCAGTGTTCTGTTTTTCCAGGATCAAGGCCATCTTATTAAACCTCTTTGTTTGCCAAAGGGCTCTTCTTTGTTGTTTTTACTCCTAGCCACTCATCGGTTGCTTTTTTTCCTTGCTGATTTTTAACTCAAACAGTATCCTTGGAGGAAAATCAATAGTTGGTCTGGACTCTGCCAGAGATGAGGGGCAAGGCTGGAGTTCCTGTTGTCAGAGCTTGTTATGTTTTCCCAAAAATATATTAGTGAAGTGAAGACCAGGGTGTTTCATTTTCTGAAGATCCTAAACCTGTTCTCTGTTGGACTCTCCCAGGTGCCACCTCAGCTCCTTGCCTGATATTCATCTTCCCAGCAATATTCTACATCCGGATCATACCCAAGGATAAGGAATCTATGAAATCCCCTCCCAAGATCCTGGTATGTAATCTCTAACAGTCCACTTTGGCTACTTCAGTTATTCATGAAGAGTCCCAAGGGATGGATTATTGGATGAGAAAAAATGGTTTTCTGCTTTAGAGAATCCACCTGATAATGAAACTTAGTATTTCCAAGCAGTATTTTTTTGGCAGGGGGTAAGGAGAACGTGTCCTGCATGTCCTGCATATTATCTATGGAAGTTATTGTAGTTTTTGGATTTCAAACTGAATGCATGGTTTATAATTTATCATTATAAATATCAATGTCATCATCATTTGTGCCATATGGGGATGTGCAATATATCTTTATTCAAAAGATGCTATTAAGAAAAGAGCTGGTCTGGAGCAGAACCACAATTTTCAAGGAAGGCATGAGTCTTTCCTCCCTAGCTGCAGTGCTACTCAGCCATAAAGGTTGCGTGATTCATTTTTGGAGGGGGGGGGGGGAAGGAAACATGTGAAGTATAGAAATATACAGTTGTAGGAGCATGCTTTGCTATGAATCAGTTGCCAACCCATTTCTATTGCACTATAACTGGCACAATTTAAAGCCAGCTCTCAACTTTGGATGTCTAGATTATTCTCCTTGTTCCAGTTGTTGGGAGAGGAGAGCAACACACATTCATGTGCTTCTGCTTCCACCATTTGGGGGTTCTTTTCTGCAAGTGACACTCTCCTTCCCTCCTATCTCTTCTCCCTGTAGGCATCCCTCTTTGCGTGCCTCGGTGTGCTCTTCATGATCATGAGCCTCAGCTTCATCATCATCGACTGGATGTCAGGTGGCCTAAAGAGTGGAGGCAGCCACTAGGCGACATTTGGAGCCCCGTGATGCACAACAAAGCCTTGGGAAACTCAACTGGCTTCAATCCATTTCCTGCCCCTGCCCTGTGTTAGTACTGTATCATTTTTTCATCCCTGGTTACATTCTGGGCCACGGGTGCTATTCCAGTATGAAATCCTCACACTCTCACTGAGCCAGAAGTGCTGCAGGCTGGACTAGACCAGAAGCCAATCTCTTACTTTCTCTGGGCATTTGATTTTCTCTCAAAGTCTGGGATCGGCCGAGCTAACAGTAGTCTAAATGAGCACATAAACTGGAAAAATAAGCCCATTTCAAGGGAAAGGGAGGGGAAGCTGCTATGATACACAGTATATCTTCAGTTCTATATGTCCAGTCCAGCTGGCCCACACTGAGGGGACTCAGAAGTCAGCAGGACCAGAAGAAAATGGAGCAACTGTGCTAAATAACTTGGATGTAGGGCTCTCACTTGATGCTCACTACTGAATGGTTGACTTGGGCCAAGCTTTTTATTTTATGAATATTACACTGAGGCTACAGAATGAAAAGCGAAGGCTTTTTAAAGCTTGAAGGGGTTTAAGAAAGAAAAAATATTATTTCCTTTAAAAAAAAAATCTTATTGGTCACAATCCCAGCTCCAACTACAGATCCTTAATCCTCCTCAAATGTCATTTGGCAGGCCTGACTTTTTTCTCTCTTCCTGACACTGGTTCGGTTTCCTTGTCTGCCCTCTGCAATGAACTCCTTGCCACTTTTTAGGTAGTTGTAAGACTTAGAGTGGGAGGCAGGTTAATGGGGACATATTGGGAAACTACAGGCCCTCTGAACTACCATTGTGATGGGGTGAAGATTTGCACTGGTTTCCAAGGATCCATTTACATGTTCTGAATTATCCTGAGGTATTTGAAGCAGAGAAGAGATGATGGCACTGGAAATTGGGCAATGTAGCTCTCTCTTCTTATATGGAACCAAGCTTTAGTTGGTCCTATTGTTCATGTCTTCAAAACCTAACTTCTGTTTGTTTGTTCCATTGGGAAGCAATAATCACAGTTTTAAGATTCTATGTTAATTGGACTCTTACGTTAAAACATTATTTGTCCCTTGATGCGACATAAATGGACCACACTGGCTGGGGAATTCTGGGAGTTGCAATCCTAAAACTTTTAGATGACATCATATATGGGAAGGCTAGCTTTCAGGATTCATCCGTGATTTAAAACATGAAATTATAAGGTCTTGAACAGAAAAAATATGTCATCTGAACAATGGATGACATATAGCAAGCAGGATTTTATGAAGCTAAGATGATTTTAGAATGTTTAAACTCTGGAAAACTTTAATGAAAAACATGGTAATCAAAACTGATATAACATTCCAAGACTGGAAAATTCAATTTTTCCTCCCTGTTATTAATACCTGTTTTACAGGTATTAGTCTAGTCCTTGCAACAGGGGAACAGGGGAACAAAAATGCAATAGGTTCTTTCTGAGAAGATTTGAATGATGATCATGAGGCTAGTTGTAGTGCTGCATCGGCAACTTGTGAAAATATTTTGAAGCTTTAGGGGTACTCTGATGGTTCCCAGGTATAAACAGTCATCTCTAGTCTGAATGTATATTATATTTAGTACTTAGCCCTAATATATAATCCTTATTATGCAACAAGAAGCTGATAATGATATTTGCAAAATTGTCCTACCCTTCTGTCATAATCCTGAAGAACATTTTTCATACCTTTCAACATTAGTCAGACAAAAGTAGTTCCTCTGGTTTTATAGGAAGCAATGAACTATCCATTAACAAAACTAAGCAAATGAAATGGAATACATTTCTTCCCTGTTGCCCTATAGCTAGCAGTTCAAATCAAACTCTGGTCGAGGTTTTAAAGATGCACTTTCTGCCCTGGATTACAAAAACATGCTTTTTGTGTTGTACAAATCTGATCGCAGCATGCAAAACATTTCAGAACTTAGTCAGTAGCAGCACTTTTCCTCCCAATATTGATCTATATTGGATCAAGAAACTCAGCATTCCTGCATTGTATTTTCAAAATGCAAGCGCTCTCCTATAGTGTACAAATTCATGGAGAATTGTGTTTATACAGATACCACAATGATGGAATAGATATCTCAGAGCAGGTGCCTCAGCTTTCCATTCCATGTCAGATGTTCGGATATGCAGCTAAGCTTAATCAGATAGCTGTGTTTCTGGGAATACAATCTCAGACTGAAATAAGGTGCTTGAAGGAATGCCTGAGATAGAAAACACTGGACCTCTTGTGTTAGAACACTTTGGCACTGAAAGGACTGTAGCTTTTTTCTGCTATTACCTATGCACAGCAGCACTTCATGTAGGCCCTGTATGGGGTACAGTACCAAAATCCCTCATTTTCTATGCACATCCACTTTTTGCGCACTTTCAGCAATAATATTTCTGCCATCCCTGGAGTAACTGGAACAGGATTGCAGGGTGGGGGATAACTATGTGTCACAAAACTATGTTGGACTGTAGCATTCACTCAGTTAATGTGACACATTGAAGTGGCTTGTCAGTTCTAGTGTCACAGTACATAAAAGGCACTAATTGAAGCTTTACTGCCCTCTGCCGTAGCTTGTGATTCTTGCAGCTTCCAATAATTTGCACCTTGGAAAGCTAGTGACTTTATTCTTTTAATTTTCTCAACGACTGATTCATACACAAAAATGTTCCAAAATGGGATACATTGAAAACTGAACTTGAGGGATATAACTAAGCAAGTCAAATCTTCAGAATAAATGAATGTTGCATCAGGAACAAGCTATTTTCACTCTGAAATCCTGGTCTAAGTCCAGCTGAGGACATGGACAACAATTCTTCCCTGCTCCTGCCCTTGCATTAGCAAATTCCCAAAGTCCAATTGTTCTTGGTGACATTTGAATAGTGGAGTAATTATTTCTACACTGAAGTTGGTGCAGCAAGACCTGCACTAAACACTAAACCTCTTCTGCATTATTTCCATGTAACAACAACAACAAAAAGAGCAGGTGAATCACACCTGTGATCCTAAACAAATAGATTTCCTTCAAATAGCTGAAACTCATTTTCAATTGTCTGTCTAAGAATGTGGTCTGAAGAGAAGAACAAAAAATAATCCCCATATTCATCCAGAGTCCAGACTGTATATGGAGTTCTGAATCATTTAGTTCAATCTCAGTCATATTTTACGTTTTCCCTCTATGTTTATCATCTTCAACCTTCCACCCAACCTTACAAAAATCATTTTTAAAAAGCCTCATTCGTTTATATATTGTATCCTATGAATTTTATGGTTGGATTGTTGTTTAAACTAATTTTTAAGTCAATCAGTAATTATTTCTAGGGATTAATAACTATAATGCAAATAATAAGAAACATGTATTTTTGTATTGGGGTGGTGGCTGGTCAATTTGCTTTTTATAAATAATGTATATAAGAGTAGATCTTTTTTAATGTATTTGTTGTTGCGCTCACTAACTATGTATAGTGTACATATGTTATGTCCTCATTAAAGAGGGTTTGGAACCCAGAAATCTTGTCTGAGCTACAGAGAAAACTTACTACCAGTGTGAAACTCACGGTAGTAGGAGCTGTTTCTAAAGCTTGGTGTCCAGTTACAAGAGCCATGATGAGAAAAGACTACATTTGCAGTTACAAACATTTGGCTTAAGTTGTTTTATACGATCTGCTTCTTAAGCCCAAACAGGATGGAAGTCAGCTTGAAACTTCTGGCTGATTTCTGATATTGATGGAGAATAACAGAAGATCGATAATTTAGCTGCATTGCCTTATGTAATTGCTGTCTCACAGAAGCATCGTGTGATGGATGCTTCTCAAACCAGAAGAGGGGGTGGAATGGGGAAACATGAGATAGTGACACAGCATAAATTCCACCTTAATTATGCTAGTTGCAAATTGAACCAGGGAATTGTTTTAGTGGGCTTTCAAGATTAATATCGAGCCCTGCGAGGTAGGCAAACTATGAAAACAACAGCTTGGGTTTCTGGAAAAATCTTTATCGTTAGTAGGATAAAGTAAAGAATCTTGAAAATCTGAAAACTGCAAGGAAGGAGCAAAAGAAATGTGGCAGCCCAATGGCTTAATTTCCAAGAGACCATTCTTGTGGCATGCTAGGTACTCCTAAAGGGTTACTAGTTACTTATTAGTCCCTGTTGCCAATTGACCATTTGTTTAACCTCTTCAGGTCATTCTCAATGTTAGGCAACATTAACTGTCTTTTATGTATTTTAATATTTATTTATTTTCTTTAACTTAGACTCGAGCTAGAGATAAGGTTCCAATGTTTGTTTGCAACGAGACAAAGATTGGTTGTTTGGGATGTCTGCACCAATTGAGGGCTAAAAGACCTACTGTTATCAGCAAAGTGACTGGGTAGAAATGGAAGAGAAAAAATAAAATAAAGAGGTGCATTGATTGATGCAAGCAATCATGTGAAATCTCAAGGGCTCTTTCTCCTTTCTTTTCATTTCCAAACCCACAGAAGTTTCGGAAGGGGTAGCCTATATCTGCCCTTCTAGTGTGCAAACAGTAAGCAAATTGTGCTGCCTCGCTCAACGTAGGTTAAACATCAGTATCTCAGTCTCTGTGTACATTGCACAACATGCTTAAGCAGATAAATTAAGGATTTAAAGGCATAGCATAGCTTGGTTAGCATTAACCTTGGGCTTTTGGTTTTTGTGACTTGAGTGTTATGCAAACCCAGGCAACTGGTTCAGTTACGGTGCGATGTGTGCAAAACCCTGAAAACTAGTTAAAGCAATAACCAGGTTCAGCATGTGGTATGAACATGACTTATGTGTCATAAGATATACAACACAGAAATGTACTTCTGAAGAAAAAGGACAAAATCTTTACCCAAAGAACACTGGATGTGTCTGCTTTCCCCCAGAGATGGCGCAGGCATGACATCAATCCTACCTTCTCTCTGTATCTCTGTTCCTTTTGTCTCTGTGTTCCAAGTTACAAAACAATGGGAGAACTTGTCTGAAAGAGCCTATTTCTAGAACAGTTTTAAATTACATGTAGAAATTAGATCTATATTTGGAAATGAAACAAATCTTTTAAAACAATAATAAAGAAAACATGAAACCTTTTCCTGTATGTGGATCTTTGTGTCTGTGATTGAAAATCCAAGATTTGAGAGCCAGATTAGGGGTTTCCATCTAGAAAAAGAATGTAGGCAAAGTTAAAACCAAAGTATACATATAACAAAAGGGACATGCATCTGAAGTTACTTAATTCAGTAGGACTTTCATTTTTATTTATTTATTTATTAGTTTGATTTATATGCAGCCCTTCTCCGGAGACTCGGGGCGGCTTACAATGCATTAAGCAATAGCCTTCATACTTTTGTATATACCTGCTCAGTAGGGCTTTTTGCCCCCACCCACCCCCGGGCAGTGTTCTATTTTATACAAAGTCAGCTTATTGCTCCCACAAACCGGGTCCTCATTTTACCTACCTCGAAAGGATGGAAGGCTGAGTCAACCTTGAGCCTGGTGAGAATTGAACTCGCAGTAAATGCAGGCTGCTAGCAGCTAAGTGCTACTTTAAGAGCAGTTTAGTCTGCTGCGCCACCAAGGCTCCTTTTTGGAAGCAAGGAACTTTTGGAAGCTGAAGATTGAAACCAAAATGTCATTTCTGGATCCTCTTTGTGCTCTGATTAATTCCTACTTTATTAAATTGCACCAGAATATATAGTACAAAGATACAGTCTACCTTGCTAGAATTCTATCCTAAAGATTCAAAATTGCTAGACATCAGTCCAAGAGCACTTTTATTTCTATTTTACTGGTCTTGAGTGCCTTAGATTCTATGATATATACAGGCACTGCGGGGTCAATATGACTTGGCATATTATTTAGCAGCAATCATTAAGTGAAGAGGATTTCTCACAAGTTTTTATGTTTTTTTCCTCTTTCTGCCATAGAATGATAATAGTCAGTCAGTGTGAACAAATTTATAACTTAGATTAAATCCCCAAAGTTGAAGTATTAACAAAAGCTAGTAAACTTTCCTTGATGCTTAAGAACTAGGGTCCATGTGAGATGAGTGACAGTTAGTGTGCAATTTGAAAAAAAATTATACCGCCATTGGCTACTACATGATCATAATGCTGCATCTGAATGGTGGTCCTCACATGTTGAGTAAAGGCCAGAGATAATTTACTTAAAAAACAGATCATGAGATGACTGCTAAGACCACTGCAAAATAAAACAGAACAGAACAGAACAGAACAAAACAAAACAAAACAAAACAAAACAAAACAAAACAAAACAAAACAAAACAAAACAAAACAAAACAAAACCAAGCATCTCTGAAGTGTTATTTTACCTATATTTTTGTGTCAAGGGTGTTTGGCTCCGTAAAAACACTTTGCAGCTTGATAGCACTTTATTCTCTTGAAGTAGCTGGTACAACTTTGAAAGTACAATGCAAATGGCTTTGTTTGAGGGTGTGTGTGTCTGTGAGTGGGTGTGTTTTGTTTTGCTCTGAACCTCTCACAATGAGGATAATCTACTAAAATGAAGAAAAATAATGATAGAGGAAGATGTGATTTAACAGAGGCTGAAAGCTGGCCAGACAAATGTAGCAGTAGGATTTGAATTAAGAACCTTTAAGCTAGTCTCATCTTTATTCTCCCCAATGAACAAAAATCAATAGGTGGAGATAGCTTAAAATTAGGAGATACCACCAAATGGTTCACTTAGCACGTGAACCCAAGAGGTGGTTGGTGCTTTCACCTGAAGGTTATTATGGGAGGATGTAACAATAAACCCTGCTTTGCAGAACCAAAGCTTGATCTCTGTGAGGGCTGCATTAAAAAAAAATCTTTAAAAATGCTTTACCTTCCAGTTACCATGAGCTGCCTGGAAATATGCACAAACAAAATCAAAGGAAACAATTCATCCTGGACTTTTCACAAGACACAATGAAACTCTGGTTCATAAACAGTTAACCTGTTTAACTAGAACCTGTAACTAGATTCTACAACCTCATGTTACGGTGCTGATTTACCTACATTGAAATAACCAGGTATGCTTTCTGATGCAAATGCAAATGCAAATGGATACCCCCAGCCAAGGCCACTTTTGTAAAAAGTGTGTTTGGAAGTCAAAAACATAGGAAGCTGCCTTCCCCTGAAATCAAGAGAATTTATTTCTCAGTCAAAACTGCCTGGCAGAAGTTCCCCGAAAAATACAATCAGGAGTTTCTCCAGTCCTATTTTCCAACCTGGGATTGTTCTTGGATTCTGAGGCTGAGCTATGACATTCAAGTGAGAAAATATTTGTAATTTCTTCTCATCACGGCTTATGTTTCTTGTCTGTTCCAGTGTATATTCCCATCTCCCGTCCTTAGCTTGCAATTATTATGAATACACTTTCCATGTATCAAGTTTCAAGCAGTCTTTCATGACCCACTTGGCTCATGCAAAAGGTTACAGATGGAGGCAACAGCTATACTTGACCTAAGCAATATGCCTCGGATTTATAAAATGATATTTCAATGGTTAAAAGAGAATACATAAAACATCAAACAAGCAAAGAGAAATGGAGGAGGAGGAGAAAAAAAGTATCTACAGTCACAAGGATCCTTCTGTTACTCTTATGCACAGTTTCTTCAAATGAAATGAAGGGCCCAAATTTTCTATAACCATAATCTGAGCTCATGCACTACACATGCACCAAGAACTTCCATTTGGCTTTAATTTTATTTAGAGTAACTGAATAAAATTAAATAGTCATATTTACAGCAAAGTAGTATAAAGAAGGCATCATCTGAGCAATCTTTCTTCTCCAAAATTACTTGTAAGAAGCTAAGTAGGGCCCCATAAACTTCCTTTAAAAAAGCATCTGTTCTGTACCCCAATATTTTGTTAGAAAGTGGGTCAATTTCCTGAGGAAAAAAAAGAACAAAGATACATTGTGTGAGAAGGAACATATGGTCAAGTTTAGAAGACAATGGAGTAAATGGTAAATGGGTATTTTCTGACTGGTTTTGCCTCCCATAGCAACACTTTTGTGAATTAGCCCATCTACTGCAGTTACTTCGGGGAAAATGCCCACAATCACTTCTCAAAATTGCAGAGATATGCACCGGCCTAAAGATATCCCCGAAACCTGCCTAAAGTAGCTCAGTTCCTGTTGTAAGCATGAAAGAAAATAAAGTTTTTCAAAAGAGCTGACAATCAGCAACTATTTGCTAACTCTATCTTTGCAGAAACAAGCTCAGTAAACTTGGCATCTTCTTCTCTTTAGAAATCTGGCCCTAAAAATAGATTGATGAAATAGATTGATGAAATATTCATTTATCTGACATGTAGGTGGCACCAATGCTCCATTTCAGTTCCAGCAGAAATGCTTTGTTGTCATCATTTATTTCATTAATCACTTCACGTACAATGTTACAAGAAGTCTCTTCTGAGGAATTATTGTATAGATTGTTATAGGAAGGTATGCTTCATCAGGCATTTTGAAGGGTTGGATTATTTTTATTTTATTTTATTTTGCGGTTGGGAGCATCCTTTAAATACTGTGCTTGATGATTCAAGAGTGAAGGAAAGCAAGGCATTAACACCTTGCAAAATCCAAATGGACAATTTTATAGAGTTCCACCATTTTCTGAGGGAGATTGGTTTTGGAAGATGATGATGATGTTCTGTTTTAGGTATGTTTTGACCTATTCAAAAGTTTAATGCATCCTCCCCTCATTTATGTTTCTCACCAAATTTCCAGTAGGAAATTGTGTCACCACTGGTTTTTCTATGGCTTGTTGCCAAATTTCATTGACAAAAAAGGGGAAGGTGGTACAATGCCGAACAAGTTTTCTACCTCTGCTTTTAAGGTAAGCATCAATACTTTGAATGGGAGACAACTGCAAATAAGCAACCAAATTACTTTGCTTAGAATACGGGTGTCAAACTGGTGGCCCATGGACCAGATGCATCATGCACAGGCCACCCTCACTCCAGCTCCACAAAGGCAAAAAAGTTGTGATACATCATGTGATGTCATGAGATGCGATCAAGTTTAACACCCGTGGCTTAGAAAAAAAGTAAATGTAATATATCATGCAGTATTGGACTGGAAGGATCGGGTTGAAGTCATCACTGAGCCACAGATTTCATTGAACAGCAGCCCAGAAACATTTTCTCAACCTAACCGTTTTTTGACTGACCTGAGCCTGACATCGCGGGCTGAGAGAGGGACTGCTCCAAAGTCACCCAGCCAGTTTTCATGTCTAAGGCAGGACTAGAACTCAAAGTCTCCTGGTTTCTAGCCTGTTGCTTTTACCACTAGACCAAACTGGCTCTCACAAGCTAACCTACTGATTACTGTGGGGAAATAATGAAGAGAAACCCTTCTCATATACAACTCTGACTGCAAAGGAAAAAGACAGAATATAATTTACCTGTTCCACGTGAATAACAGTAAAAAGGAGTTCTCCAGCGCGCTGCTTGGAGAATCCAAAAGTGAGTGTTATTCATCAGTTCAGTAGTCAGCACTGAGTGTATGTGTCTTTAAATTTCTGTAGACACACCTCCTTTGTACGTCAGAGGGTCAGTTTTTATTCACTCAGTCAGTTAATCAGACTTGTTTTTTTTGCTTCTCTCTGGTGTCTGAACTTTTTGAATAAATTCTTCACTTTTGGATTCTCATATTTGAACTTGGATTGGATTTGACCTTGATTTTGGATTAGATTTGAATACCTTCGAATTATTGGGATTAATAACAAATTTTTTCCTTCTGTTCCTCATTATCAATGGCTGGGTAAGTCTTATGGCCTCTATCCTGTCTGGCCATATCTATTTGCCCCTTAATAAGAAGCTCTGCCTTGCCAGGGTACCTTCTTCTTGATTAATTTGTCCATCGTGTGTGTTGGGGTGGCTAATGAGTCCCTGCCCTGCTCTCAGCGGCAAACTCAAGTATTTTTAAAACATAAATTGCTGCTTTAGAGTCCCTGCCCTGCTCTCAGTGGTAAACTCTTCCAGATCACTTGTTTCTGGCGCGAGGGCTGCTTTTGAGCAGCTACATGCCTATTGCGCTGTGGGGGAAGGAGCGAATCGTCGCTAAAGCCGATGCCGATGCTTTTGGTCTAATGCTTGTGGAATGGGGCCGCCATAATGGTGGAGCACGTTTTCTCCTCTTCTGGCCAAATTCTGCCCGGCAACAGGCTTGCGCATGCGCGGTAAGCCTGTAGCTCAGTTTTTGCCTGGAAAGGAGCTGCGCAGCCCCCAGGTTGATGGGAGGCCGTCGGTAGCAGCAAGCGGTCTCGAAGATAGCTAGGTCATGTGCCATGGAGCGCTTTAAAGGTGATAACCAAAACCTTGAAGTGCACCCGGAAGACCACTGGGAGCCAGTGTAGCTCACGCAGGAGAGCTGTTGTATGGGAGCGCCATGCAGCTCCTGTGACTACCCGCGTGGCTGCATTCTGGACCAGTTGGAGCCTCCGGATGCTCTTCAAGGGGAGCCCCATGTAGAGAGCATTACAGTAGTCCAGGTGAGAGGTGACGAGGGCATGAGTGACTGTGCACAGGGAATCCTGATCAAGAAAGGGCCGCAACTGGCGAATCAGGCGAACCTGACAGAAAGTCCCCCTGGCTACAGCTGTCAGATGTTCCTCCAAGGACAGCTGCGTATCCAGGAGGACTCCCAGATTGCGTGCCCTCTCCACGGGGGCCAAAGACTCGCCCCCGATAGTCAGTGATGGAGTCAACTGACTATATTGATTTCCGACGCTAGTTTCTGCCCAGCAACAGCGTCGCAGCCACGCAGGGGCTTCCCTGCACCTTTTTCTGTGCCCCTTACAGCTTTACTATGGCGAGCTGGGCCTGACAAGTGACAAGTGTACCTGCCAGCACGGCAGCTGTGGCTGGAGGTGTCTTGTTGTTCAGTGCTGACTACTGAACTGATGAATAACCCTCGCTTTTGGATTCTCCAGCAGCGCGCCTAGAAGGGACGTTCAGGTAAGCAACGTCCATTTTGTTTCTATTTCATGCTTGTGAGCATTTGGCCATTATGAAGAACAAAATACTGGAGTAAGTGGGCCTTGACTTGATATATAGTAGGGCTGGTCTTATGTTTATAAATGTAATAATAATAAGTAAAAGCAATATGTCATTTTATTTATAAATCAGTGCATACTTCTAATTGACAATTATAATACAGGAAACTGTTTACATGTCAACTTAACCAAACAGAGCAATCCATCCAACGGTGTGGAGTGTTTACCAGAGCATGTGTATCATAAACAGGCGTCCTTCTCAGGAAAACCATGAGTGAAAAACCAGCTCAAGCTTATAAAAGATGCTCTAAGAAGATCTAAAGGATGATCTAAGACTATCCACAGTGCCTTTGAACTTCACGATTCAATTTCACAGTATGGATTGTCATCCAGCTTATTTCAAAGTTTAGTCAGAGGTTTGGGTGCCAAAAAGAAATAGAACTATGTGTCATTCTGATACTGAGAACATCTTTTTCAAGGCACTTAGCTAATTTCGCTCAGTAGATTTTAAAAAGGAGAAGGGTGAAAGCTTGCAGAACTCACGTGCCACTAGGCTGAGCAGAAATAACTGCAATACAAGCGGAACTGCTACATCACTGAATCTTCAGCTTCATCTCACAAAGAAGGTCCACCAAGATTAACGGTATCAAAAGTTGTGAATGGTGAAATCAAACATACTACCTCCTTATTTCACCCAACAGAAATCAAGAGTTAACTCATCTTGTTTCTATGTCAGACCTTAGGCTAAATCCACAATGAATGGATCTAGATAATTTCTTTCTTCTAATGAAGCTTGGAGCCGACTCATTATCCACCATGTATAAACTGGTCTTGAGCATGGTCATAGTCTTCCTTCCTTCCTTCCTTCCTTCCTTCCTTCCTTCCTTCCTTCCTTCCTTCCTTCCTTTTTAATATAAGAAGCTAAAGAAGCTGAAGACTGCACACACAAAGTTTCCTGTTCCAATGTTTCCTCACACACAACCTACACAGTCCTGTAGGTTGGGTTGAGAATAGTGCTTGGCCAAAAGCACTTAGTGAACGTTGGCTGAAAGTATGCTTAAACCTGGGTCTTTCTTGTTCTAGTCCTGCACACCTTTATTATTACAATGACTTGGCTTGTGCTAATAGTTCCTCAGACAATATGTAACCCAACGAGGCCACATTTTCCATGCAAATGACTCATGTCTAATTGGTGTAGGCCAATTGCCTAGATCGTCTTCCAGGAGAGAGAAAGCCAAGCATTTTATCACCGACTGGAGGGAAGAACAAGACATTGCTAATTTACACCAGATTCAAAGCCAGTATGATTCTTTATAATTGCTTGATTCAATGTACCAATTAATCATTCAGAGTCATTACTTAAAACTCTTTTTAAGGGAAGGGAACATTATTTCCAGAATAGAAATAAGAGAAAGAGAGAGGGACGCAGGAGGAGGAGGAGGCGAGGTGGGGGCGGAGGCAGCTTTTGCAGTCACAGAGAGACCCTTGTGTCTTCCTGAGGAACAGAGCATCCTTCTACAGATGGCCTGGGCTGACCCTGCTCATGAGCGGAAGAAGAAGAGGCATCGAACTGCAGATAGAAGGAGCAGCAGCTGGTCTGAAAAACACAGAGCACTGGTGCAGGCCAGAGAAAGCCAACCTGGGAGGATTTCAAGCAGGGAGAAGACAAAGTCTCTCTGCTACTTTGTTCTTTCTTCTCTATATTGCCCATCCTAGCTTGCTTTTCTGTTCCTCTGTGGCTTTGCCTCTTCTTTTCCGCTCTCCCCAGCTGCTCTAGTGTTCTTTGCTTCTTTTCTGCCAAACAAATTACTGCTTTATTTCTCATTATGTACAAACAGCTCAACCAGTCAATCAGTGTATCGGTCAACGGGCTGATTACAAGGAATTCCGCATCTTTGATTAAATCCGCAACTGCCTCAGCATCTTCTCAGCAGGATTCCTCTGTTAGCCCAAGGGATCAATAGATCTACAGAACAGGAGGGACGATATTTGGATCTAACCCACTGCCAACTACTTGGCGCTTTTATCATCGCACACTCAAAAGCTTTATCCACCAAGAGGCTCAAACCAAGTTGCTAGTTAAAGCTCGGCCACGGAACAACCTGGATTCTTCTTCTGAAAGTCACAAAATAATGCCTTTTCTTTCCCCGGATGTGTGAATGCTTGTTATTTTATCGTCAATCTGATATTTTAGAGCAGGGCTCTCCAACCTTGCCAACTTTAAGACTTGTGGACTTCAATTCCCAGAATTCCTCAGCCAGCAAAGCTGGGAATTGAAGTCCACAAATCTTAAAGTTACTAAGGTTGGAGACCCCTGTTTTAGAGGAAAGATTTGCAAAGGGGATTTACCAGTGGGTGAAAAAAGAAGGCCAGGCATCACCACCACGTGCAGAAATGACTCTGACTCTGCCCTTGTTCTTCCCTTCACCTGGAATGAATCTAACTTTCTCCCCCTCCAGGCTGGCTTTTCTGCCCCTCTGCTCTGTCCATCACAAAGGCTACACAGCTCTAATTCTGAACACTCTCAGCTCTCATTTGCAACTGGAGGCTCTTTTTCAACCATTAATGCCAGTGAGGGCTTCCTGAAGACACAAATTATTAGGATTGATAGCCTGATTAAGATGCAGGCCTAATCTTTGGATTGTGCACCAGGCAAGATTTCCATCAAAGATTGCTGCCCGGTTTCATCTCTGGTCAGATGGCGCTGTGGAAAATTCAGCAGGAGAAGCTGATCCTGTCAGGGATGGGAAGCTTCACTATTTGAATTTCCCAACATTCACCATTTTTTCCTGGTTTGTTTGTTTCTTTTTTAAATCAGGAACAATACTAAAAAAAAAAAAGTGAAATGCTGCAAGAGATAAAAGGCCCTTGTTCTGGTGCATGGGAAAAAAAGCGCTAAGACATAAATTTATCTCTAAAGCCTATCTGGGCCTGAGAAAGAAGAAGTGGTTTTTCATTATGTATCTGTTCTGGAAAAGTCAATACTGCTTTTGAAAGAATTTAGGTCACTTGCTGTTCAGTGACAATAGCGAACTGGTTGTATATATCTCCCCATCATCCAGCCTTGAGCAATGGAAAGCAGCTTGAAAAAGGGCTGAGATCAATAATCTGGGGTCAACCAGCAATTACATCTCTATTCGAGATTTGAGTTCTGGGCCAGCTGGTGGACAATTATTCATTAGCAGAATTAAGCAGCAGGTTTTCAGAAAACTACTGGCTACAAAATGGCCTTAAATGGCTCTTCTGTGATAGCTGCCTAGCCTAATCATCCAACTCTATGTAGCTGTTCAACACTGACAATTGGAAAAAGTGAGAGTTTCTATCACAATGTACTACTTCACACATGCTTTGTTCTTGGTATGGCAAGAGATCTTATTAACTTTCAGAATCGTCCTCAGAATAACAGATTGGAAGGGACCTTGGAGGTCTTCTAGTCCAACTCTCTATTCAAGCAGGAAACCATATTACCATTTCAGATAAATGGTTGTCCAATCTCTTCTTAAAAGCCTCCAGTAATGGAGCACCCACAACCTTTGAAGACAAGCCTTTCCACTGGTTAATTGTTCTCGTTAGGAAATTTCTCCTTAGTTCCAGGTTGCTTCTCTCCTTGATGAATTTCCATCCATTGCTTCTTGTTCTGCCTTCAGGTGCTTTGGAAAATAGCTTGACTCCCTCTTCTTTGTGGCAACTCCTTAGATATTGGAACACTGTTATCATGTCACTCCTAGCCCTTCTTTTCATTAAACTAGATGTACCCAGTTCCAACAACTGTTCTTTATATGTTTTAGCCTCCAGTCCCCTAATCATCTTTGTTGCTCTTCTCTGTACTCTTACTAAAGTCTCAACATCTTTTTTACATCGTGTTCACCAAATTGGATGCAGTATTCCAAGTGTGGTCTTACCAAGGTATTAAGTGTGGTCTTATAGAGTGGTATTAACCTTGATTGATTCTATCCCTCTCTTAAGGCAGCCTAGGACTGTGCTGGCATTTTTGGCAGCTGCAGCACATTGCTGGTTCACAGCAATAGCACTTAGCCTTATATACCACTTCATAGTGCTTTACAGCCCTTTCTAAGTGGTTTACAAAGTCAGCATATTGCCCTCAACAATCTGGGTCCTCATTTTACCCACCTCAGAAGGATGGAAGGCTGAGTCAATCTTGAGCCGGTCAGAATCTAACTCCTGACAATGAGCAGTCAGTTAGCCTGCAATACTGCACTCTAACCACTGCGCCACCATGGCTCATATTTAATAATTGTCCACTAGGACACCAAGATCCCTCTTGCAATTACTATGTCCCATGTATAACAAGGCTATACATTCAGTTTATGTTTAAGGTGGTCAGTGATGTCAGACTGGTGGACACAATGGGGCAATTTAAATCCTTCCTCATTTTGCATTTGCACAATGCATGGGATTCATGTTTAAAAAGGGGGCAGGCCCTCAAATTGCACCAGCCATTTTGATGATGTTGATGTCACCAATGGAGCCCTTATATATATTGCTGCAGATTCAATTCCAAAAAGGTGCTTTGGAATTTGCAAAGGCAGCTGTAAAGTCCCAGGAAAAGATATAACTCCTTTAAAGAACTTCAGCGATGGGCTGTCTTCATAGTCCTACATGATTTGCAGTCCTTTTTTTAAAAATAACTCTTGAAGTTCTGCACATCTTCATGTATACAGATTGTACTTCTTCAAGGATAAAAAACCATTTTTATATACCTATGGACCTACATTAGATGATATTCCTAAATTTATACAGGAGACAAGATTGTCAATAATGGCATTCTAGTAATATATTTGTATATATTTATGCATGTGTATGGACAGGCAAAACTATACATACACATAGGACTTTCCATCAACTTCTAATACTAAGGATGGCAATAATTAAGTCTTATTTGGGTTCCAGATACTAAAATATATAAACTTTCTAAAACATTAGTCCTTTTCCAATTCATTTTAAAAGTATATTTTGTTGAGGTCATAAAAACCAGAAGAATTTTGCTAGATGAGACCAAATACCTAATTAGCTCTAATTCTTTTCACACAATAAGTAGTCAATAAGGACATGAAGCCAACAACATGTCCCCACCCCTAAATAAATATTTAGAAGTTTTCAGCGCCAATAAAAGTAGTCCCTTGACTTACAACGGGCCGTTTAGCGACCATTCAAAGTTCCAACCAACCCAAAAAGGGGATTTATGACCTGGATTTAAAATTCTGATGGTTGGGCTGTCTCCTTTGTCATATAACCAAACTTTGGGTGCTCAACAAAGAAGGCCACCTTGGCAGCTGTTTGCAGCATCCCATGGTCATGTGGTTGCTTTTTAC
This sequence comes from Arizona elegans, assembly GCA_022577455.1. NCBI lineage: Eukaryota > Metazoa > Chordata > Lepidosauria > Squamata > Colubridae > Arizona > Arizona elegans. The sequence goes on along the minus strand of JAKOOJ010000003.1, from coordinate 100,109,531 downwards.
AATGCTTATGTAGAAAACCAGCACTTCTACCTTTTGGCAAAACCTCACCCATAGCAAACCTTTGGTTCACTTAATGACATCAGTTGCTGCTTTATGACCACCACATTCGCTTAATGATTCCAGCAAAAAAAAAAAAAAGGTTATAAAATCTGGTTGGTCATGGGCCTGACCCAATTCGTGACATACAAGTGTAGTATGCAGGCTTCACATATTGTTGTATGTTGATGACTGCCTCTGTTGCATATGCACTCATTGCAACTGAACTGTGAAAGTTTAGGAAAACATGCCTATTAATGTAATTGATGAAAGAAATGCTTAGGCTGTCTTCAAGATCTGATTTTTCAGATAGGTTACTGCATGTGGCTCCTGAAGACCAACTCAAGGCTTTGAATTATTCTTTTATATTAAAAAAACAGAACAAATAGTTCAAAAACAAATGATTTTAAAAATAATTTTCAACATAGGTATTATGAGCAAAAGATTTCTTGGTTAATAGTCTTCAGAGAATAGCTATAATGTAAGAATAATAGAAGCGATTATATGCAGCATTCTACATGAATTTGCTTCTTATATTCAGAGAAGCACTTTATTTTACAGCAAGAAAATCTGAAAATAGAAATGTATTCCTTGCTTGTTATTCATTGATGCCAGTGCCTCAAATTTGCAGGATTAATAGGAAAAGTTTCCAAAGTATGACAAGCTATTAAAGCTTCTTAAATTGATAATATTAATTTGGATTAGGCTCTCTGTCTTATAAAATATTTCATGCACTCAAGAAGCCCTTTGGTTTTCTTAATACATTTCAAGAATCAATGTTAAATGGCTGTGCTCAGACAGCAGACTTAAACCTGTTTACTGAATTTATCTTTTTTGACTTCACAGTGCATTGACCTATAAACTTAATTACATACGTTGGAATCACACAATATTAAGCTAGTAAAAGCAAGCTGATCACAATTAGCATTTATCAAGTTGGTCTTGGTATTGTATCATTACAGCCATTGTTGACATTCACAGCCTTTATGACTATCAATTGCAATATACAGCAAAGTATAAAATATGTAAAAGGCAACATATTAAATAATGCCTGACAAAGGATCAAACAAACAGAAAAATGTTTATTTAAACCATTTATACAACTGCCCATCCTATAACAAGAAAATTGAGGTACAGTATAATGATGACGGTTTCTTCTTCTGTTCGGTCATGACCAATTTGGAAACTGCCAGGGCAACTCCCTGAAGTTTTCTTGGTAAGGTTTTCCAGAATTAGTTTGCTATTTACCTTCTTCTAGGGCCGAGAGAAAGTGATGGCCCAAGATCACTCAGCTATATTAGTGCCTAAGGCAGGACTAGAACTCACAGTCTTCTGATTTCTAGCCTGATGCCTTCATCACCACACCAAACCGGATCTCAATAATGAAAATATCTTGGCCTATATCTAACCAGATATCATAATCATTCTAGCCATTGTCCACTGTAGAATGAAGGCTTCTTCTTCACGTTTCCAACCAATACGGTCTTGAGCTTTCTTTTGCCAGTTGGGCCTGCAATACTTGTTGATGTTGTCAATCCATCTTGTTTTAGGTCTCTTCCATGGATGCTTTTTATCAAGTGGGATCCATTCTATGACTGCCTTGGTCCACCTGCCATCAGTTCTTTTTGCTATGTGACCAGCCCATTTCCATTTCAATTCTTTTACATTCTTGATGACATCATATATTTTCATTTGTTCTCTAATCCATATGCAGGTCTTTCTATCTTGTCTTGTGATTTCCATGGCTCTTTGCACTATTCGTAGCTTTTGTATTGATTATGAGGCTAGTGTCCATGTTTCGCTGGCTTATCTAACCAGATATAGTTAGATTCAATTTGTATCTTTTGTTGCAGAACAACATATGCATGTTTAGAGTATGATTAGCCAGATATACCATCCAGAGTATTCTTTTTACCTTGCCACTAGTGAACGGTATCCTGCAGGGATAATAAGGGGGAAAGGTTGGCTTTTTTCAAACTAACTCAAAACATAATCTACTGTCATTGGCAGCAGCTGTGCAGCCTCAAATGGGAATCTTTCTTAATTCTACCTCAAGATACTGAAGATTAAAATTGGAACTATTTACACCAGCAAGTGAGTTGCCATTGAGGCTTTCTGTTGCCAGCTTCAGCTGGATGGTCAAGTTTTTATCTACCTCTCAGCCTTTCAAAAATAATAATAATAATAATAACAACCAGTTCTAAGGCAACCTCACTTCTGTGTCAATTTGGCCAACTCAAAAGCCGAGAACAGGCAGAGAAAACAAGGAGCCAATCAATCCTCCCATTAGATGCTGGATAAAAGAGTTCAAACAATGACATTCAATCAGCAACTTGCCCTAAGGTGCTCTCCATCTGGAGTCACAAAAATCCTCTCATTTCTATTCCACTCTAAAGTTGAAAGGAAAAAAAAATCATGCTATGTATGTTTGCCTGATGGTTTGCAACAAAATCGGAGCCATTACTGAGGGAAAGCTTTCTTCATATAAACCTGGCTTTCCATACTTGCCTGCCTACTGCACTGTTCCTTTTTGGGATAAGCAAAACAGAAAAATTGTAAGTAGTAAGCCAAAAAAAAAATAAAAAAAAAAATAAAAGCACTGGATGAATAAATGTCGCTAACCTTTCAGTATCTTTCCATTCTTCTCCGTATCTTTCCATTGTTATAATGCATCCTTGTTTCTACCATGTCATACATTATCCACTGCTTCATACATTACCTTTTGTTCTGTAAACATTTTGCTTCTGTGAGTTTTGTTTTGTTTTTTTCATGATCACATCAAATTATTATTATTATTATTATTTATTTAATTTCTATACCGCCCTTCTCCAAATAGGACTCAGGGCGGTGCACAGCCAAGATAAAAACAGAGCATACAAAATTTAAAAACAGTATTAAAATAATTACATATTTGGCCGTAAATTAAAACAACCCAATTTAAAATCAATTTAAAATTTAAAATTTGGCTCAAGCCAGCCCAGCTAGTTGGAATAAATGGGTTTTCAGGGCCCGACGAAAAATCCGGAGGTCTGTTATTGTACGCAACTCTGGGGGAAGGTTGTTCCAGAGGGTGGGCACCGTCACAGAGAAGGCTCTCCCCCTGGGGGTCGCCAGCCGACATTGTCTGGCGGACGGCACCCTGAGGAGGCCCACTCTGTGAGAGTGTACTGGCCGGTGGGAGGCTATTGGTGGCAGAAGGCGGTCTTGTAAGTACCCCAGCCCTAAGCCATGGAGCGCTTTAAAGGTGGTCACCAACACCTTGAAGCGCACCAGGAAGACCACCGGAAGCCAGTGCAGCTCGCGCAGGAGAGGTGTCACATGGGAGCGCCTCGTCGCCCCCATAATCCCCCATGCGGCCACGTTCTGGACCAGCTGGAGTCTCCGGGTGCACCCCAGGGGGAGCCCCATGTAGAGAGTGTTGCAGTAGTCCAGGCGGGAAGTGACTAGTGCCTGAGTGACTGTGTGTAAAGAGTCCCAATCTAGAAAGGGACGCAACTGGTGTATCAGGCGAACCTGATAAAAAGCCCCCCTGGCCACGGCCGTCAAATGATCTTCTAAAGACAGCCGTGCGTCCAGGAGGACGCCCAAGTTACGAGCCCTCTCCGTGGGGGTGACTGATTCACCCCCAATAGCCAGTGATGGCGTCAGCTGGCTATATCGGGACGCTGGAAGCCACAGCCACTCGGTCTTGGAGGGGTTGAGTCGGAGCCTGTTTCTCCCCATCCAGGCCCGCACGGCCTCCAATCTGTCCAGTCATGATGTTCTGGGCCCTGCACTGACTCTTGGCCCATTCCTCTTCTTTCATGTATTTGTTTTGTGATTTGAACCCTCATTCCTTCTCTCTATAAGATCCAGCCACTTCAAAACACTTTTTTCATACTGGTCATACGTGTTTGATTTCTATCCATATTCATTCCTTATGTGTTTATTCCAGTGGTGAAATGAAAAATTTGTTGTTACTGGTTCTGTGGGTGTGGCTTGGTGGTAGTGGGGGTCATGTGACTGGGTGGGCATGGCCAATTTAAAAAAAACCTTTTTAAAGCATTTTTTTACTACCAGTTTGGGTGAATAGGTAGTAAAAAATGCTTTAAAAAAGTAAAAAAAAAAAAGGTTCAGACGATCACAGCAGTGCCGTGCTATCGTCGGAACTTTTCTTTACCTTTTTAAAGCATTTTTTTTACTACCGGTTCGCCCAAACTGGAGTGAACCGGTAGCATTTCACCCCTGGTTTATTCCAAATGCTGTTTTTAATTGTTTACCGCATACACTACTTAAGTACTCCAATCAATTTCATTCAACAGATGGCTTTACTTTTTACATTTCTACCTTGCCATTATACACAACCCTTTTTTTCCTCCTTTCTTTTCCTTTTTTGCAATAAACTCCATATTCCCCACTCTTTTTCTCTTGAATTTAAAAGCCTTTTTTTTGCAAGTTGTGCTGGTGAAACGATCACATGCTGGTAGTTTCGCAACCAAGTCCTTCCCCCAGAAGCTGTAACCATGGCTGCATCGTTCTGAAAGAGCTGGAGTGCAGGAGAGGAAAGATATATGGCTAGCAATTGCTAGGAACAGGATGCTGAAGCTCTTCAGGGAGAGTGGGAAGCAGAATACTTTCTTTCATTCTGGACCCCCGAGGTAGGTGAGGCATAAGTTACCTCCCATAGGGTAACAGGTGTTCAACAAGCAAAGCAGAGCTGCCATATTGTAACAATAACAACAACAACAAAAGATCAAAAGCAAACCCCTTCCAGCCTTGATCCAGTTGCAAATAATTTAGAGAATTATTCTGTATAGCAGGATCCTATTCTACTATACTCTCTGTAGCATTCTATCCTATACATTCTGTGGAAATGGAATAATCACATCAACACAACAGGAATATTCTGCAGTTGCACAAATGCAGAGCTGGTCCTGAACTGACACAAAGCCAGATGAATGGAGATGTGGAGCCTGGTGGGCGGGGAGAGGCAGACCAAGCGCAGGCCAGTACAGGCTCCGGCTACCAACTCATACATAATAAGACAGCTGGAAAATGCTTTCAAAGCATTGGAAACTGAATAGGCTAAGAGGGTAATACGGGGAAGGCAGCTCCTTGGTTTTCTCTTAGGCATTTTATGCAACTTTCTCATCCTCTTTCGGGCCAATTTTTACAGTAGCTAATAGTTAACAGCAACTAAGAGAATTTTTGTATCTGAAGATCCAACCTGGGTTAGATCTTTTCTGTTTGACAGGCGCAGCAAACCTCAGGGTAGATTTCCAATCTCGGAACAGTCTGAGCATAATTTAAAATCGTATTACAAAGCTTCCGACATTGCTGCTGGTAAGTAGAAATTCCTGGGGTTGGAAATATCACCATCCTTATATCCCTTGAATTCAAAATTTTGAATCTTTCTTGAATATAATAACTAAACTAAAGCATGAAAGGAAAGCATCAGCCAGCCTGGGGTTACACCAAAGGATTGCAGGGGTACTTGAAATTATTTTTTTGAAAATTCTGTTTAGGGGAGGCTGCAAAATACTACAATGATACCTCAAAAGCACATAAGCACTGCTCAGCTCAGCATTAACTCTAGGGGTCTCTAAATATTCTGGTCTAAATGTGTTATTGTAAACATACTGAAAACGCTTTTATTCAAATTCAGAAGAAACAACCAGGGAAACCAGGCCAATAGGACTTGAGTCCTCCTGACGCCTGACACCCCCCTCTTTTTTTTTTGTTAGAAGAGATATATTCCAGGGACAAAGAACACAACTCCCATTCAGCTGTGTTTTCACAGTCCCTGGAATCTAAAGCCAGTAGTTCTGCCTTCAGATGGCATTTCTCCTCTCCTCTGTGAGAACCTGCTCTCCCGCACATGATTTATGATCTCATATTTATGATATTTGCTTTAATGTGTTACTTATTCCATCTGCTTCATACTGTTTGCTAGAGGACCTCCTCCTATCTTTTCATATTTTGCTGCGTGAGGTAGTCTGATTCAAGTATTTTTAAGGAAACCTATTTCACTGAAGCAGGCTAACAAAGGGCCCAGTTACTGCAAAAGACAAGCTAAATAGGAGACCTATCACAAGCTAATATCATTTCTTCTAAAGGAATTGTCTTTCTAACATGCAAGATTCATTTTCACTCCCAATAAAGCCGTAATGAATTCTGAAAACAAGAGGTGTATCACAGCTCAGACCCATCGGGAATGACAATATATTAAAATGAATTTATCTAATGTTCAAGTATTAGAATTCAGATTACAAGTAATCGGGAAAAAGAGACTAGAACTGAACAGAAAAGAAAAGAAACAAACAAGTGGATGACAGATCAGTGAAGCTGACTTAGAGCTTAATATGTCACAAGGAAAATTCATTTCATACATAGCATAGAACTGCTTGATTTTATTATCTTGCATTTTGTGTGTGACAGAGACTGGATTGGGTCAGGAAAATGTATCTTGGCTAATGAAAAGATATTGTGCAATGAATAAACATTATATAGATCAAGCAAACAGATAAATACGCTGTGTCAATTTCAATCCCAATTTGGTTATACAAGGTAATGACCACAGAATGACAACTGAATTTAATTTCATGGAAATACTGGCATTTTAATAGCTGAAAGCAATAGAGCACTATATATCAATAAAATGCCGAAAAAGATTCTGCACTTATATCCGCTACAGTATCCCGAGTCATGTGATCAAAATTCAGACGCCTGGCAATTGATATATATATATATATATATATATATATATACAATGGTTTCAATATCCCAGGGTCATTTTCCACCTTCCCAATCAGCTTTTGATAGCAAGGTCAATGGAGGTAGCTGGGTTTGCTTAACAGCCACACGATTTGCCTAACAACTGCAGTGATTTGCTTAACAACAGTGGCAAAAAAGGTTGTAACATTGCACATGACTCACTTAACAACTATCTTGCTTGTCTACAGAATTTGTGCTCCTAATTGTGGTCATAAATTGTGCAAATTGAAGATTATTTGTATTTAGGTTTTGGAACACAGTACTTTCACAATGCAAAGAAACATGTGGCAAGGGGTGTGGAGACTTTTAGACAATGTTTCTATGGAGTTTCTAAAAGCTTTTTACAAAGTTCTTTACTCTTGATGTGGTCAGTTAATTAATCAATGTGATGTCACTTGGTTGCATCTGTAAGTGATGAGGTTTCTTCTGGAATAGTTCAGCAATAGGAAATAAAAAAAAATAATCACCATTCCCTGAAACCCAGGATGGCTAAGCAACTTTTGTTGGCTTGAGGGCCAAACCAGGCTTCGAGTGGCAGGTCCAGGGCTGCACTCTAAAACCAGGAGGTACCAGCAAACTGTTTTTGAAAATAAGTTTTAAGAGAGGAATTCTTGCATTTCTTCAAGGCTCCTTAACAGCCCCAAAATCAATTCTGGGGGAACAAAAATGCAGACAGCTTGAAGCAATCCTGAATTGGGCTCTGGTGACTGCAAAGGGCATGCCAGGGAGTTGTAAGAGTCCTCCAGTCTGCACTTGTTGCATCTGTAAATAGTGGAATATAAACTATAAAGTCCACAAAATATCTATTCTAATTGTTCATATGGGATCTGTATCTTTTGAGCAGAGAGGAAGTCAATCTGGCAGGAAGCCACTGAATGATCAGGGTGTGAATTTTAGCACAGAAACGAAGAATGAGTGGAAAGCTTCTGGAAATCTTAAGAGCATCTGTTTAACTCATCCTGTGAGCTCTATAAAATGCAAAAGGAGCCCGGATTTAAAACCCCACCTCCTCTGATGGCAGCAGAAATGTAACTCCTGCCTCTTCCAAACCTCAAATGAACAAAGAAAAAAAAACCGGTCATAGCAACTGGCTGGGAGAAAAATTACCCATTGCTGGAACAAGCTTAGCTAATGGTAATTTAAATGGCAAATTAGGTTCCATGTAGACCCATACAGTAGACCAATTCACATTTGGGCAAAAATCTTATTTTTCTACACATGGATAAGGCACGAGTTTGTAGTGGTGAAAGAGAAAAAGATCACAAGTTGTGATACAGCAAAAATGTAAATTTAGCATGAGGCTTCTCTGGAAAAGAAGACTACTTCCCTGCTAGCCATCATTAAGATGTGAAATATAAAACTAACAGCACTGTAGAACTTAGAATATTATTTACTGTTCTAATCAACATGCCTTTTAAAAGGACGGTGAAAGGCTATAAAAAAAAGAAAGGAAGGCGGGAAAGGGCAAAGTACCAAGATGCTAAAGCAAATGCCTGGAAAAATGACAATATTCAGAGCTCTTCATTTTTGAAAAAGGTCAAATAAGAAGGGATGAGCTGGATAGGCAAAACGGTATATTGGAGCATGCAGGAGCAGTAAAATTCAGATCAACTGTGCCTCTCTTCTTGGGATCATGCCGCTGCTGTGCAATCTCAGGAAACAGCAATAGAGCCATTGCTTCACACCCATGCATGCTCCAAAGTGCCTTTTGGCTTTCAAATCTGAAATGCTGCATCACCCCACTGGATACATCTGAAAACAGGCCAGTCCTGAGGAGAAAAATCTTCTTTCTTATAATACCTGAATCTGAAATTAGGTTTGCTAACTAGGGATGCTCCAGATTTTTGGAGCCTGGGGATATATTAGTACTTTGGTAGGTCAGGCAAGGAGTCTGAATGCTGAGACATTCTGGACAGATAAAGAAAAAAAAATGCTTTACATAACATCTAGAAGAACTGTGATGGCCAGAAGGACTTCAAATGATCAACCTCCTATAGGATATAGGCTACCAATAATCAGTTGAAATGCTGGCTGAATATTATCTTCATTGTCTGAAGCCATTCATGGCTATAGAACGTGAGGGAAAGGAGGCTGGCCGCATTCTGTGGGCAACTTTGAGCCAGTCATTTTTACCTAATGGGGTTGTTGTTATGAGAAACAATGGGAGAAATCAGCATTGTGTTGGCCACTTCGATCTTCCGAATAAAAGGTGGGATCTAAGTCTAACAAGCATGCAAAATAACTTACAGCCTGAACTTACGAATGTCTCCTTGGAGGTAAATAACACTGAGTGCAAAGGGACTTGCTTTTTAAATTGCAGCTTTAGAGAGCAACTTACATTTCATCCATTTTCCTGCTGTGATGCTCAGTAGTTGATTTTACAGGGACGGCCTACCGAGTCTGCTGTAATCACTTGTAAATTGGACTGTAGACAGCTATGCACATTTTGAATAGTGCCATTTCCTGTGACAAGGGAAAAGCTTCTGATCAGGGAACTAGTTATTACCTTGGGGAAATATATAATTGCTGCTATTTCAGCTAGCAAGCATATGAATCTTAATTAATTACCCATAGGAAAAACAAAGCAGTCAAGAAAGCAAAATATATGTTTCAGTTACAGCATCTGTAAAATTGTGTATACTATAAAACACACCTGATACAAAAACGTAAAACCAGTAACAAAACTCTATATCTGGTTCCCACTTTCAGTTAATAAATGCCTTGATTTTCATAAAAACATGCTAACAAAATCTGTTTTCTTCTATCTTTGTAAGTAGGAGAACCCAGTTAATCTTAGGGAAGCATCTACAGGTAGTCCTTGATTTACAACCACAATTGAGCCCAAAATTCCGGTTGTTAAGCAGGACATTTGTTAAGTGAGTTTTGCCCCATTTTACGAACTTTCTTGCCACAGTTGTTAACTGAATCACTCCAGTTGATAAGTTAGTAACTTGGTTGTTAAGTGAATCTGGCTTTCCCATTGACCTTGCTTGTCAGAAGACTGCAAAAGGGGATCACATGACCTTGGGACACTCATAATATGAACCAGTTGCCAAGCATCTGAATTTTGATCACATGACCACGGGGATGCTGCAAAGGTTGTAACTGTGAGAAACAGTCATAAGTCACTTTTCTCAGTGCCGTTGTAACTTTGAACAGTCACTAAATGAACTGTTGTAAATCGATGACTACCTGTACTGAAAAGGTCTTGTTGTTACTTGTTAACAGAGCCCTGGTGGTGCAGTGATTAGAAGGCAGGACTACAGGACTAATTTACTGCTCACTCCAGGAGTTCGATTCTCACCAGGTTCAAGGTTGACTCAGCCTTCCATCCTTCCAAGGTGGGTAAAATGTGGAGCCAGATTGTTGGGGCAATATGCTGACTCTGTAAACTGCTTAGAGAGGGCTGTAAAGTACTATGAAGTGGTATATAAGTTTAAGTGCTATTGCTATATTGTTTATGATACCCTTAGCAGAGCTTGATTGGAATCCTTTTACAAAAAGGTATGAGTTTAAAAATCCAGGCCTTCCTGTTCTGGTATGTGTTAAATCAGCGCTCAACCTTTCTGGCTCTGTGGAGCGGCTGTAGCTGCAGCGAGGAGGGGAAGGTTTTGCGCTTGCGCCCATTACTCATGCAAATGGAGCTTTGCACGCTCACATGCCGCTTCCATGGCCTGGTTCCCAACAGGACACGGACTGGTACTGGCCCACGGACCTGGGATTTAGGGACCCGTCTTGAATGATTATTTCTCTTTCCTGAGTTTGTTATCAGAATTTTGTTGACAAAATTGGGCTACCAAATCTGGACTGCTAAATCCAGAGAACTACTACTAGAGGGCAGCAAAGAGAGTTCTCTTTGTTTCTTTGCTGGTATCTAATGGTTATCTTCAGGGTGGATTTTATTTATTTATTTATTTATTTATTTATTTATTTATTTATTTTTATTTATTTATTTATTATTTATTTGTTTATTTTTGAATTTATATATTTGAATTTACTCCTGAAGGACTCAGGGCAGTGAAGATAAAACACACATAATACAAAATTTAAAAACAATGTAAAAGTACATTAAATAATTTGGCCCAAACAATTTAAAACACCCCTATTGTTTTAAAACAAATTTAAAATTAACAATTAAAAAGGAGGTTAGGCCAGGCCAGCCTGTTGAAATAAAAAGGTCTTGAGGGCACGGCGGAAAGTGCTCCGATTTAAATCATAATTTTTAAAGAGCAACTGTCATCTCTGTCCTGCAGCAGCTCCTCCTCTGACCCTCTGTTGACTCACTGACAATCCCATTCACTTTAATGGAATGGCTGGGGATGCGGCAGTGACACAAAAAGGTGAGGGACATGGCAGGCAGCAGGTGAGTGGATGCCCACTAACAGAGGCTGCCATGATGGATCTGAAATGACAGGTGCTCTTTAAATGTAAGGACTCATTCTTGCTGGTAGTTAAAATCTTTAATATTATTATTTGCAAACAGAATGAAGGTTTCCTATTTAGCTTGCAGAGCTTGGATTCATTGAATGAGTTTACCGAAATTGTAAATATTGCAGAATATACAGCCTCATGCTACATAACTAAGCTCCATTTCATGCTGAATAAATTAAAATATTAATGTATCTTAAATACAAAACTATCTTTAAATAGATTTTTACTGCATAAGCATTTTATTAAAATAAATTTGATTAAAAAAATCCAATTTAAATTTTTTAAAAATCCAATTTTATTTTTTTTTTAAAAATCATCCATTTTTAGCCACCCTGGTTATCTTTATTTTCACATTCCAGATATCATATAGTTAAATGAAGTGTATTCTGTCACTTGTATGTGCCATCAAGTTTCCAGATGGAAAGAGAAACAATGCTTCAACTCTCTCATGAGATACTATGGAATCTGGCTAAATTATCAATGAACATTGATTTTTTTGGGGGGGGGGGACTTAGGATTCCATAGAAAACGACATGTATTTTTTTCAGTGGAACCAAAAACAAAACTCCCCAGAAAGCCTCTTTTTGAGAATGTAAGTAAAGTGCTACAAATCTAGAGACTCCTGTGTAAAGCAGATGAATTACAACTGGTAAAAAACTTCATATCATGTATATCTTAACTGAGATAATGTATTTTTAATGAAATTTCACTGGTTTGCCAACACAGGATCATAGGATTATGATTGACGTTGCTTTTAAATAACTGCTGTTAGTAGCAAAGTTCTTGATTATGGTCTGTATTTTTTATATCATTTTCCTCTGGCCTCATAATTCACAAATCCTCCTCCTATTTGAATATGCAATTAAAGATTGTGTGTTTATCCATCTGATATGCACTGTAGTCCCCCAAAAAAGCTTATTCTGAAATAAACACAAAAACCATAAAGGAGTTGCAAGGTTTCTCTTGTTGAGATCTCCGTCTTAAATGATTTCTACTTTCCTGGAACTTTCATGCAGGGATTATCCACTCTGTGTCATCAGTGGGCTAAAACATGCCCTTTTCTATGGGAGATTATAGCTTTTGTCTTGGCACTGCTTTGCAAAGATTGCTAATGGTGCCAAACAAGGAAAAACACAGACCTCCAAAACTTTGTGACTTAGAACTATCTACTAGACACACAGCTGTCTTGTCCTATTTATTGCTTACATGTTTAATTGTAGTAATATTACAGCAGCAGCAGCAAAGATCTGGCCTTTTCTGGAGCTATGACAAACAGAATTAAATTTTGGCTTCCTTCTTCCATTTGCTTATATGCAAAGGAAATGAAGAAGCTGTGTAACTTAAACATGAATCTTGAGTTACAGTCAACTTTTCCTGCATCTAAATTCATCCGGCTAAGCTAAACGGTCAGTCTCACTCATTCTTCAGGAGGTGAATCTTTGATGTAAACCTTCTGGTCAGCAAGGCTGGCTTGTCATCCAAATGTCTCATCCAAAATCTCCCCAGAATAGCAGATCAGATGGAGCAGGAGCATTACTTTCTGTACAGTAAAATTAAAAGAGAGGAATTATTTATGCCAGCTTTCAATGTGGGCCTGGAAGGACTTTGGTTCAAACAGTACATGATTCTGCCAGCAAGATGAGCCTTTTATGTGTCTTCCAGCACTGTAACTCTTGTGTCAAAAGAGAATTGGGAGTGGAGGAACAAATCTAAAACTCTCCTTGGAGGGGAATACTCTCTTTCAGGCTCTAAAGGAAGAGACCAGATAGAATCATTACATCAATTGTTCAACTGAAATACAAAATTGTAGCTCAGGTTATAGGAAGGTTGAATAACTGCAATCAGTGGACATTACTATCCATCAGATCCAGTGGTGGGATTCAAGTAATTTAACAACCGGTTCTCTGCCCTAATGATTTCTTCCAACAACCAGTTTGCCAAACTGCTCAGAAAGTTAACAACTGGTTCTCCCGAAGTGGTGCGAACTGGCTGAATCCCACCTCTGATCAGATCCAATGAGTGGTTTGATTTGCACAACGAGAGGGGCATAATGTCAAAATTAGGTACGAAATCTTAGTTTAAAAATAACATATTCAGATACAGCAATGAAACATATGAACAGGGATAGAAGTGCTGAGCATTTAGTGCAAAGCAACACTTCTTGTTAGCAGATTGTTTACATGGAGGCTAATGTACTGATCAAAATAATTTCATGGAGTGGTAATTAGAAAAAAAGGTCTCCTGGGGTATACTAGCATATGATTGTTACGCAAATCCTTGTCTTTATTTAAATGAATGAGACTATACTCTTCCCTTCAGCTATGCTTTAATGAGGGATTATACTTAAATTAAATCTTGAATGATGCCGTTTCTCATCACATGCTAGCATTTCATCTGTTAACTCTGTCACCATATAAAGATCTCACATAGGGATATTGCTAGAACATCATAAAAATATTAATTGGGCAAATCAAAAAAAGTTTTGTTTTTTAAATTAAGAAACTTGGGAAGATTTCTAAACCCAGTTTTTAGGCAAAATCTTTTTTCTAAACCCAGAAGTCTGTAGAGATTCTCAGTCATCCAGGTCATGGTTGTCCAAAAGGTGCTTTTTCTGGAGGCAACTGGACTAAAAATCAGAAGTTTAACTCTTTTCAGTAGAACCACAATAAAACTTATTACCAAGACCTAGCTGGGGCATGAAGGGGATGATTACCGTTTCTGAAATCTGCAGGCTAAGTTTCAAGTGAGGTGTCAATCAAGACTTTGGGACAGGCCAGGGGTTGAGTGTATTGCGATTGTCAGCAGGTAATTTCCTATGGTTTTGTGAGGCCCTGGCTGTGAACCTGTTTCTTAAGTTGGGCTCTACGGATCAGTTAGGATTCTTGCTATTGTACCAGCTTCCCTGCTGCATAACAAACTTCTTGCCTGAGCTTCTTGAGGTGAGGCTCCTTTTCTGTCTGGGCAGTGGAGTTACCCAAGCTTCTGGTTTAGGGGGACTTTGATTTCTCTCCCCTGGGAATGTGGTGGCTTGAGAGTTCATAGCTTCCAAGACAGCCAGGTCATCTACAGCCCACTCAGGATAGTTTCTGAAATTCAGATTCTGAATTTGATGCTCCGATTGGAGCAGTGGCAAATGATCTGAAACTGGGCGGAGCTCGTGTCCCCCTTATTGTGGTCATATTCAAGGGCATTAAAAGCTTTGCCATTATTGAAAGGCATTGGGGAATCTGGTAAGGAAATAACTCTGAAACAATGACTCAAGGGGTCACAGGTTGTCTGGTATTACTTTAATAACGTATAAGTAGTCCTCGATTTACGACAATTGAGCCCAGAATTTATGTTGCTAAATGAGAAATTTGCTAAGTGGGTTTTGTCCCATTTTACGATTTTTCTTGCCACATTTGTTAATGAAAACACTGCAATTGTTAAATTAGTAACACAGTTGTCAAGTGAATCTGGCTTCCCCATTGATTTGGCTTCTCAGAAGGTCGCAAAAGGTGATCAAATGATCCTGGGACACTGCCACTGTCATAAATATGAGTCAGTTGCCAAGCCCCTGAATGTAAATCACATGACCATGGGGATGCTGTAATGGTCATAAGTGTGAAAAATGGTCATAAGTAACTTTTTTCAGTGCCCTTGTAACTTCGAACCAGGGGTGAAATGCTCCTGGTTCGGACCGGATCACCCGATCTGGTAGCGGTGGAGGCAGGTGGTTTGGAGAACCGTAGCAAAAATCCCTGCCCCCCCCCATTGCCCAGCTGAGCTGCGCAATCATCAGAAGCTTTTTTTTATTATTTTTAAAAGCATTTTTTCTACAACCTCTTTGGCCGAAAAATGCTTTTAAAAGTAAAAACACAGCCTCTGCCGATCAGGCAAGTCAGCTGGGATCGTCAGAGGCTTTAAAAGCGTTTTTTAACAACCTCTTCAGCAGAAAAAATGGTTTTAAAAGTAAAAAAAAAAAGTTGGCCATGCCCACTCAGTCATATTTCATCCCCCGCCCCCACCAAGCCATACCCACAGAACTGGTAGTAACAAATTTTATATTTCACCACTGCTTCAAACAGTCACTAAACAAACTGTTGTAAGTCGAGAACTACCTGTATAGCATTATATGGTATTTTATATATAATATTAATACATTTAATCCATATTCCTAACATTCTTTGCAGTTCTTTTTGGCTTATCATCAAATCCTCTCTGTGCAAAAGTAATGATATGTTCATGCTCCCGGGGCAACATACTTTTAATCTTTAAACAAGCAAGGGAGATCACACTTTGTTATTCTTTGCTTAAAGTTGAACCATTATCTAAACATTCTATTTATTCTCATTCATGCTTTATTTCCATCTTAGGTCCTCAGGGCATTCAGCTTCAACTCAATTCCACAATCATGAAAATTGTTAGCAAATTCTATATTTGCACTAACACAATTCTATGTGTTCAGCTTTTTTTTAATTAACCAAAATACAGTAAATTTCTCTCACATTCATACAGTTTTCATTCAGCTGCTGGAGATCAAAAATCTGGTGTCCTGTGTTTTTGAAAATTTGATTGTCATTTCTCACTGCCTTTTGAGCAGAATTCTACCACAATTCTACCACACAATTACTGTGCTCAAGAGACTACAGGTAGTCCTCAACGTATGACCACAACTGAGCCCAAAATTTATGTTGCTAAGTGAGAAATAGGTGAGTTTTGCCTCATTTCAGTACCCTTCTTGCCACATTTGTTAAGTGAAGTCACTGCAGTTGTTAAATTAGTAACAACTAGGTTGTTAAGTGAATCTGACTTCCTTCATTGACTTTGCTTGTCAGACGATTGCAAAAGGGGATCATGAGACCCTTGGACACTGCAACCATCAGAAAGATGAGTCAGTTGCCAAGCATCTGAATATAAATCATGTGACCATGGGGATGCTGCAATGGTCATAAGTGTGAAAAATGGTCAAGTCACTTTTTCCAGTGCCATTGTTATTTCGAATGATCACTAAGCGAACTGTTGTAAGTCAAGTACTACCTGTAGTTACTTAGAATAGAATAACAGATTTGGAAGGGACCTTGGAGGTCTTCTAGTCCAACCCCCTGCCCAGGCAGGAAACCCTGCACCACTTCAGACAAATGGTTATCCAACATTTTTAAGATGATGTTGACATCTTCTTAAAAATTTCCAATGTTGGAGCATTCACAACTTCTGCAGGCAAGTTGTTCCACTTATTAATTGTTCTAACTGTCAGGAAATTTCTCCTTAGTTTTTTAAATTGCTTTTCTCCTTGATTAGTTTCCACCTATTGCTTCTTGTCCTGCCCTAAATGCTTTTTTTAGTATTTTTGCATATCTTCTCATACCTTTTTATGTGTATATTTTTTCCAAGCACAGATGCAGGCTTCATCCACACAGCCAAAATAAAACATTTATACATAAAGTACGATTAAAAATAGATTTAAAATAATTAAATTTGGCCCATAGTTTAAAATTTATCAATTTAAAATCCATATCAAAATTTAAAATCAACCAAGTCACATAGCCACTTCGTAAGGAAACCACATCTATATTTTAGCAGTTCTCTAATTACATCATTTATGCCTGTGGCTTCACTATTTGTCAACATTCTTAAAGCATTTGTGACTTCCTTTTCATCATCTGACTATTAAAACATCAATAACACATAATCCCACTCTTTAATTTACTTTTATTTTTAAAATTAAAACTCTAAGGCAGAAGTAAACAAAAAAAAAGCTCTATCTATATAATTATTCAGTATTATTAAGGGATTAGGCATCACTATACTGTGTTAAGGAAACTTAGGGCTAGAATTCAACAATGCCCAGGAAGGTATCATTCCTTTGATCCAAAAGAAGAGATTGAGTATAGAAGATATCAGAATGACTTGAGTATTTTATCAGTTAAGGGGAACTAAGACAGATTCTATCTGTAAAAATAAAATCATACAATAAAGCATAGGTAATAGATTCTATGGTTCCTGTATCACATGAAAATAGTCAAGGAGCATATGGATTTTCTTTCTTTCTTTCTTTTTTGGTATCTGTCCTCCAAAATAGTTAAAGGAAGGAAGAGCACCAAATTGAGCCAATGTTAAGGGTCTTCTTAATTTAGATACTATAATGTAATTTAACTATTTCACTGGTCTAAAAATATAAGACTGACTGATTAGAAAACATTCCTGGGCAGTAGAGACTTATCTTGACATCTTTCCATGTCCAGATCATGTTGTGTCAAAGTTCTCTTGGCTTGTTAATATCCCAAAGGAAGGCGAGGGTCTTGCAGAAAGCCATAAAAATGCAATTTCTCTAGAAATATCTCTTCTACCAAGCACTTTACAATATATCTTTCAATTCCAGTCACTGACATACCTCTATCATTCTCATGCAAATTAAAAAAAAATCTAACATACCAGGATTTCTTCAAATTCACTTCAAATTAATCTATAGCTTTGTTGATGAATAAAGAACTTTATTCAGAACTTTCCTCCCTGCAATCAAATTCCATGAAACTTGAAATTTAAATTTGTTTAAATTGACATCCATCCAGCTGCTTATTCAAAAAACTGCCTGTTACATGTCTGCTTCAGACATAAAAGAGAGTCAGTTTGGCTAGCCCAGAGCAGAAAATTTGTATCTTTTTTTCTCTCCTCACAGTGGGAAATTTTGCGGCTCACTGACCCTAAGATGAGAGTGGAGATGCAAGAGTTTTATTTATGTTACCAAGATGCATAGATACACAGTTTTAGACTTTCCTGTTCCCTCCTTAGGAAATCACTTTGTTGCTAAGCTTTGGGGTTGAATGAAGCAATCACCCACTTCTTGTCCAAACCAAAATGTAGCCAAGTGGGTTACAGAAAATAAATGAATGCAATGTTATAGGTTGGGAGAAAATGTTATTCCTGAAGGGCCTAAACACTATAAACTCTCACAGGTTCAAGGAATGACCAGAGATTATCGAAGTATAGTTTTTCCTGGTTTTTGCACTGAATATGAATATCACGTAATTGGCTCTTCTCCTATAGTTTTGCTAGATATGTTGGAGAAGAATGACGAAGGTGCCAGGTTTTGGTTTTACTGTTTTTAATTATGTTTTGGGTTTTTATTATTGCTGTGAGTCACCAAGCTTTGTGTTTTAAGATGGGTGGCCATCAGAGTCTTTTAAATAAATAAACTGGTCCTGATTAATCTATAATCCCTAGTATTAGCAAATATTTTTGGTTGAATTGGGTTCAAAGATATTGCATTTGCATGGAAAAGAATTCCAGCTTGATATCCAGCACATATATCCTGCCCATGTTTGGTTCAGCCCATCCTGCTTTACCAATCCTTAAGGTATCAAGATTTACAGAAACATACTTTGGGAGACTCATGTGTTACAGTAGGAAAGATTTTCCAAGGAAACCTCACTTAACAAGCAAAGCAAAACAACAATAATCCCTGATTATCTTTGAATATCCCTTTTCTTTTCTGCTTTATTTGAAGACTTAGTTTAGATGCAAGTCTCTCAGGGTAGAGGCTGTAATTTCCTCGATAAGACTACGCAAATCACCCTTTACAGTAATAGTATTTGAAAATAGTAACAGGGATTTTAAAAAAACAAACCTTGTTCACACATTCTTTCTATGTATAAATCTTCCAAGCTGTTATATGATAGGTACAATATGAAGTCAACTATAGTTTAGACCTTCTGCCTGATTTTTATTTTAAAATTTAATTCCCTGTCCTCTCTCCTTAAACTCTAGATAGCTTACAACACAAACGAGAAAGCAATGAAAAAAACAACCACCATAATAAAATTATAGCAGTCATAAAACAAAGCAACCATCAGAGCATAAAATCACAGCAGCTAGTGCCAAACATTTCAAAGAAATATTTACTGGAATAAAGGCCCTTTCTGTTATAGCTTACAAGGTACACATACATCACAGCACATACATCGTACGTCTCAGTTCTCTATTTATTACCCATGTTTATCCTAACTTTTTAAAGGTGTTCAGAGTGCACAAGAGATTTGTCTTGTGGATCAGGCTGAGAAATAGAAATATGCCTGAGATCACTCTGGCAATTGCTGTGAAGATTTTGTTCGAACCTACATTAGCTTTTCTCAGTTGTTGTGAGAACTATGAGCAGGATTTTTCAGTGGTTCTGAAACTGAACACAAGAGAACAAAACCTTAATTTAAATAGGGAGATTTTGTTTAAACTTTAGGAGGCACTTTATGATATCTGGGCAGAGTAATTCAGGTGCCACTCGGAGAATATATTAGATCATTCCAAATTATCCAAACCAGTGATAACAAGGAAGTAAAAGAGAAGCAGGTTTCACTTAAAAAGAAAAAAGAAAATAACTTTCATACCCTTCCAAGGTTGATCTAAATTTTCCTGTATCCCAGAAACAGACCCATCTTACATTCCCTTAGGGGTTTTTCTGAAGTCAAAAAGCATCAGCTATTGAAATTGATGAGTTGGGGGGGGGAATCTAACTCCTCCCTCCCAAGATTAAAGCCATGACTGTGACCTTAAGGCAGAAATCCTAGAGATCTGGTTGCCCTGCTGAGGTGTCTTAGAAGCATAACAAAACTCCAGATTTTGTGGCCTTTGACTCTTGCCTGTCCTCCTTTCTTGTCTCTTGTTCAACAAATTGCTCACTTTAGCATTTTAACTACAAATCTCGTGTTTGTCTAAACAGAACTTTAGAATCTACTGCATGTTCACACTGGATTCTGCATAGTCACATTACAGATTCTGAAAAGAGTAGGGAAAATATTAGGAGTTCAAAAACAGATATTGCTGAGTTTTAATGCAGTATTACTAGAGTTTCAGGAAAGAAAATCTGGTGCCCTGTTCTTACCTCATTACATCTAAATAGTAATAGAACATAACAATACTTGTAAGCATGTGTTGTGTTATGTATGCAAGCAAGCAACCATGCATACCTAGAATGAGATCTTCTTAACATGTGACTCTTAGCAATTTCTATTGCCTTCACAACTGAATGTATATAATGGGCTGTAAGAATAAATTGGGAGATAGGAGGAAGAGCCTCAGCCTAGACAATGGTCTGATAAGAGAAATGTGAGTCAAAGGAGGGCTGGGGGTGGAGAAAGGATCTCAGGAGAGACCCTCTCTAGTTTTCTGGATGTAAAGGTAGGAAGGGGGGAAATGACTTGTGAGATTCTGTCACTGTAATTTTACAATAAAAGTAGCATTATTACTCATGGTTTTGATTTCTTGTCTGGCCTATCTTGAAGGGTTGAGAATGTAATTATGGCTTAATTTATTTATACAATTAATTTGGACACACATCTGATCAGTGTGACTCTATCTTGCTATTGTAGATACTTTTCTTAATCTTCAAAAACAGTTAAAGGTTAAACAAAAATCAGGTTAATTTATTATTAATACATTTACAGTAAAATAATAGATTAAGTATTAGTAGAAAAGACAATTAATTATTGAAATAAATTTTAAGAAAAAGTACACAGAGGAGTGTCTAAAAAATTCAGTGTTTTGTTCCATAGACTCATTTGTTAAATGTTCTAAGGGAAGCTTCCCTGAAACTCATATATAGGCATTTTATTTCCATTGTTCACCATATTAAGAAAAGTAGACAAGGCTAGGATATTGTTTGCTTAATCTTAATTTGTTGATTAAGGAATAATTGGTTTGGCTCAAAAAAGATACTAAATTGTAAATTGTGGTTTATAATGCACAATATCTGGCTTTACACATTTTCTATATGGGGAAGCCCTCATTCTCCCATATCTCACCTATCAGCCTTCATATTTTCTCAAGCTTTCAAGCGTGTCCACTGGCAAAACAAGTTTCCTGTTTCAGTGTCTTAGGTATGTTTGCTCCATAGTAGTCCAAAAGGGTATCTTTGCAATTTTGAATATTCAGGTAGTCCTTGAATTATAACCATTCATTTAGTGACTGTTTTGAAGTTATGGCACTGAAAAACATGACAACAAATCTTCGTACTTTCAATCATTGCAGCATCCCCACTGTCATGTGATCAAAATATGAGTGCTTGGCATCGTATTGGCATGTATTTATGACAAATTGCCTGGTCCTGGGGTCATGTGATTGCTATTTGTGACCTTCCTGGCTCCCAATCAGCAAACTCAATGAGGAAACATGGATTCACTTAACAACCACATGGTTTATTTTACTGCAATAAAGTGCTTAACAACCAAGACAAAAAAGACCATACAATCGGGCATGACTCTCTTAACTGCTTTGCTTAGCAACAGAAATTTTGGTCCTAGTTGTGGTCCTACATCAAGGACTACCTGGACTGGTAGAGTTTTACCACTCAATTCCTCTAGGGTAGGCCAAGATTTGCAAACAAAAGGGGTTCCTGGCTGAGAAGGAATAACTCTCATTGGGGCACAAAGAATTCCCTTTTTGGAACTCCAGTTCTCTTTGCAGGAAAATAACAGTCTTTTGCATTAGCTGTTTGTTCAATATTTTTTTTCTTGTGAAAAGTTCAGGAGAAAGAATGGAACAGCTGAGGACTACTCCCAGGAGTTGCCTTCTTCTAATGCAGTTGCTAATGTGAAGTTAAGCCAAACCGGTCATTTTAAAAACTTATTTTTATTTATTGATCAAATGTCAATTTATTGATCAAATGTCAATTATCAAGAGCCTTGGTAGTACAGTGGTCTAAGGCACCCTGTTATTAAGCTGTTATTAAGACCAGCTGCCTGCAAT
Organism: Arizona elegans; assembly: GCA_022577455.1. Taxonomy (NCBI): domain Eukaryota; kingdom Metazoa; phylum Chordata; class Lepidosauria; order Squamata; family Colubridae; genus Arizona; species Arizona elegans. Next base: position 100,087,595 of record JAKOOJ010000003.1, on the reverse strand, counting down.
TACTGCAGGTTCGAATCTCGCCAAGGCTCAAGGTTGACTCAGCCTTCCATCCTTTCTAAGGTAGGTAAATTGAGGACCCAGTTGTGGGGGCAATAAGCTGACTTTGTATAAATATATAAAAGAATGAAGGCTATTGCTTAGCGCATTGTAAACCGCCCTGAGTCTCCGGAGAAGAGCGGCATATAAATCAAAATTTTAAAAAAATGTATATGGCCAGCTATCTTGTGGAAGGTTTTGTGGGAAGGATAGCTATGTTCAAAGATACAACAGCTAAATCATATTTTTATTAAGGCCATTGTTTAAAAGGGAAACTACATCTCTCCTAAATTCTGGCAAGTTACATTTTGATTGGATTGTCATACTCAGAACTACAGGACCGATAAAACAATATTTCTTTTGCTAAATTCCTTAATTCTGATCTGACAGATCATCATAACTTGTAACTCAGTGCACATCACATTGTTTTTCCAGATTTTTACATGGTTGAAGGGAAGGAATTACTGTATAAATATTGCAAAAGAGGAAGATGATTGCATATGTTTGACCTAAACTTTGTTCAGGAAATCAAGTGATTTGGATCAGACACCCTATTTAGTAAACTCATGGTGGTTGAGAATTCTGTGAGTCCAAACTATCTCAAAGAAAATTAGTACACTTGATGCAGTAAATTCTTCGATAGAGAATGTCACTGATAGTAATTTTAATCCAAGAAATTTACTATACTTTATGATGGTTATTAATACTAATGGATGCCTGTCGGTTAGGAAATTCACCATGAGGACATTTAATCACCACGGTGATCATTACAACTCGGCTACCTCACCGTCAGGCTTGCCAACACGTGATACGCAGCACAACAAAGCATGGAACCACCATCGCGGTCGTGATGCTCATGCTCTCAGCATCCCGTCCTGAAACGAAGCAATATCCCCGCCGTCTACTCATCTGTGGAGGGACTCGTCTCAATATTCCCCGTTTACATTGCTGACAGATGTGCGCAATCCAATGCAGAGAAATAAAGCAATGGACGTCTCCGGCCAGCCCTTATACTTCTGACGGATAACCCCCCCACCCCGAGGAGATGAGGGAGCTGTTTTCAGCGGCAGGCCCATCTCGTCTCTTGTGTTTCGGTCACGGCTTAAGCGGAGTCTCTCCCGCAGCCGAAATCGGTCGGGTCTTTGACTTAGAATCTTACAGCGTTTGTCCGCCCCGTCCGAGACGTTCCGGCCGGTTCTCAGACGGCTCCGCAGCGCTATTTCGCTTTGCTTTAGCGCCAGGCGCCGAGCCCTCCCCCTCCCCTCAGCTTCTCCCTCCACGTCGCTAGTCTTGCAGGGCGTCCCCCTTCCTTCGCCTCTCTCTCTCTCTCTCTCCATTCACCCCCCGCCCCATCGTTGCGTATTTGGGGCCGCCTCTTCTTTCTCCACTTGCTGACGACAAGCCCGCCCAAACTGCCCTCCGTCTTCCTCCCCCTCCTTCTTTCCTCCCTTCCTCGGAGAGAGAGAAGCAGAGCCTGGGCTGAGCGGAACGGTCCCGCCTCCGGGTCCCCGCCCTTCCCACATCCGAGCCAGCGGCCGCTCAGACCAGCCGCGCCGGCACCGAAGGGGACGAGGGAAGAAGCAGCCTAGCCGCCCGTGTGGGGGCAGCGACGACCCCGCCCCACCCCTTCGGTCAGCTCCGCTCGAGTGGTGGTGCCGAGGCAGCCCGTGGTCGCGTCCCTTTAGCTCGCCCTTCGGTTTCTCGGCCGGCCGGCAGGAGCCAAGCGGCGCCATGGGCTGCACGGTGAGCGCCGAAGACAAAGCGGCCGCCGAGCGTTCCAAGATGATCGATAAGAACCTGCGGGAGGACGGCGAGAAGGCGGCGCGGGAGGTGAAGCTGCTTCTCCTCGGTGAGGTCTCCTTCCCCAACCCCCACCCTACCCTACCCGCCCAGCCCCAGCGCTTGGTCTTTGGGGCTCGCCTCTCCGAGGTCCGTTTCCTCGGGGAGGAAAGGCAGGTCGGGCTTGCTGCCCAACAAACGGACCGGGAGGACAAGCGCGCCCACGCCCTGCCCGCTTGGTTTCCATACCCGACGTCTGCTTTCCGCTACCTCCCTGACTGCGCCCCCTACCTTCCTCTGCACTCGAGGGACTTTCCGCTTCTCCGATCCGATCCGTCTCGGGCTGCTGAATCGTTGCCTCGGGCTTTTCCCCAGCCGCCATATCCCTATCCAGGGCTCGGGCGCAGCGGGTGGAAGGAAGGATCCCCGCGCCCTCCCGTTCCCCTCCCACCCCACTAGACTCCCTTAGTAAGGCAGCCGGGGCTGTTTAGTTTTATACGGCGTCCAAAGAGTTACAAGCCCGGGGGGGTGGGGTGGGGTGGGGGAGAGCCAAACCCGCTCTATCCGAGCATCCCATTTTGTTTTCCCAAGCTAAACAACTCGGCTCCTCATGACCACAATTTGGTTCCCCCCCCCCCTTTCGTCGCGGGCTCTTTTGCTTCTCAGGAGAGCTGACATGGCCATGCTCCCAAATCAGTCTGTAAAATACATCCCCACGGAGACTTTTTTTTTTCCTTCCCCTCTTTAGCCTACTCGGTTTCTAAATTTGGCTTGGCACGTCCAGTCCTCAGCTGCTTTTCCTTTATAGTGGGTGATCCTTCTAAAAACTTACCGAGGCCACAACCTAAAATATGCCTGAACCCTTCCCCTCCCCTGCCCCGTATGTTTTTCATTCCTCCCACAGGCCTCACAGTTTTTGTTTCCCTTATCAGTGGATAACCGTTGATGGTGGCTCCGCATTTGCTACTTTCTGCCACCTGTGGTAATCTTGGGGAAGAATAATTTCAACTGCAAATAAGCCACAATTGTTCTTGAAGCAAACCCTTCTGGTCTCCAAAGGATTATTGCTGTATCATTCCCACCTATCCTACTCACCCAGTGTCTCTCTGCAGAGGATGGGAGTTGTAGTTAAAGCACAGCTAGGAGAAGGCGGATTGGAAAGAAGTTTTCCCAGCAAAAAATAAACAAAAAACAACTGAATATTTTGATCGAAGGCTCCCACCCATTCTTGTGCCTATATATACATGGGCATATATACATGGATAGCACCAGGTTGCTTATTAATAACGTTAAACACATTTCTGTTTTTCCCAACACATCATATTAAGGAATATTTCTTACTGAAAGCTGTAATTCTTGCTTGTGATTTTGCTTCCCTGTATCCAATTTCAAACATGTTCTGTGTTTGGTTAAAATAATTTAAACTTTTCTGACTTTTAGCTCTCAGTAGGGTTTGGTGCTGTTGCTTTTATAAAATTGCTGTTTTATATTTCCTTCCTTTTTTTTTGAAAAAAAAAAGAAACCTCATTGCACAAGCTAAAGGAAGTTTAGTCAAACATCTGTGCTTTCTTTGTACTTTTGAATAGTTCTTCATTTGAATAGTTTGGTGAACTTCATTTCCATGCATGAAAATAGTTGTCATTGAACAGGAGTATGTAGGTTAGAGACAGGAATTCTGGAAAAAGGACAGAAATGAATGAGTGGATTGATTTTATATGTGACACAAGACTATTTTTTTTCTGTTATGGTAACAGGGACACATAAAAGAAAGACCTAGCTGTTTCTTGAGTAGGAAGGCATGATTGGCTCATCAGAAACTATGTGGAGTTGACATGCATAATGACAGATTTTTGTGATGTATTATCAAGTGGAATTCACATTGTTAATAATTAAACTACAAGATGTAGTGGTGATCCCCAGCTTTCAGAGGGACTAAATTAGACAAATCACTGTTGCTAGTCATGGCCCAACTATCCAAAGCAGGATGTCTTTTAATGCCAGCTCTTGGAGGGAAGGTTGACTTCTCAAAGGCATCTCTTTCCTCCCACGCTTCTACATAATCAAACTGACATTAAAAAAGTCATGACAAGCATGAATAGTGTATCTCATTAGAGACTTGTTGATGGCAAATACATTGTAAAATGTTAGTTTTGAAGTGAAATCATTGGAACCTAAGTATAAGGAGTCCTTGACTTATGGCGGATAATTGAGTCTGGAATTATGGTCATAAGTCATGGTTGTTAAGTGGATCACCATGTGACTGCACCTGTTTTTACAACATTTTTGTGGTGGTTATTAAGCAAATGGTCTGAATGAATCCATGCTACTCAATGGGTATTTTTTGATGGAAACTGGCAAAAACCACCAAAAATTGCAGTTGCAGACGGCCTTGCTTAAAGACGAGCCGGCTGCCAAGCCTCCAAAATGCGATCACATAATTGCAGGGCTATGTGCAGCCATTGTAACTTTGAAATTGTATCATAAGTACCTTGGTGGGTGGGGGTCTGCTTTAAGTTTGAACAATTGCTAAGTGACTTGTAAATCGGCTTACCTTTAGTAAGTGAAATAACATTCTGTTAGACAAATAATTTTCTGAATAGTGTGCTAATTCTGTGTTTATTTTAATGTGGTTGGAGTGCTCAGCTTGCAAACATGGAATACAAATAAATTAGCTATTCACATTCTGAAAAGATAAATAATATAATTGATCTTGAATGATGCAGCCTATAGCAAAACCCAAGAAGTAAGTCTATACCCCAATAATACCGGTAATACAGTTCTAAAATAGGAGATACCTTGACTATAATCAGGTTCAATGCTTTATCATTATGTCTATAACTTTCATCAATAAAAGGTATGTATATTTTCAGAGATGATCATAATATACCCTCTTAAATTACAAATAGTTCAAATACTTTATAAACTATATTTTTTACTTTTGAATTCTATCTATAGAATTTGCTTTCTTCAATTAGCCATGGCAAGAGTCTCATAAAGATAATTATGTGTAATTACAATGAATTGTAATTTCAGGCTAGTTTTTTTCTTAATTGGCATGAATCTATGAAAAAGAAACAGTGCTGATTTTGGTTGTTATGAGCGATATTTTTATTATTTAAACAGATTTAAAATTAAACATGCATTACAATATAGTAGTTAATTCTAGCGGTGCTATATATTAACATCCTCAAACTTTTAATGATGTATTATTTGAGCAGAATTCATAGAATCATAGGATTGAAGGAGAGGTTGGGAATCTTTTAGTTTAGTCCCTTACTCAGGGCAGGAAAACTCCCACCATTCTTGATAAATGGCTGATCAGTGGCTGTCTGCACTTTTAGTTATTAAAGGTTATCGAAAAACCTCATAAATTTAAAAACATTTCGGTACAAAGTTTGACCTTTTAAAGAAGATGTGCAATAATGTGAAAATTTCCACTTCTGTTTTGATAAGTGTAAAGAAAGTGGAAATGTGTAACATTAAGCCCCATATATTTCAGAGTTATCACAGCTTTTACTAAGATTTTTTTTCAACCACACTATAAATCCCTCCCTCCCTAATACATAAACAGATGTGTGTTTTTATAGAAATTGTCTATGATGCAGGCAGAAATATTTTTGTGAACTGTTTAGTAGAATGTAGAATTCGTTTATCTTTCAAAAATCTCTGACCTTAAACTTGTAGTTTTTCCCATGGGGCTGTTGCTTTTTATGTCTTTTAATCTAAAGTGTCCTTTGGGAATGAATTAACAGCTTTTTAAATAATTGGTTTAGCAATTTTTGATGTACACAGATGCTTCTGTCATTGAAATGAGAATGATGAATTCCACTTAGTAGCCTCAACTTAAATAATGAAATGCTGACAATATAAAAAGGAAATGGTTTTGAATCCATTTGAGTTGAATTCATGGACTTTTTTCAGAGACTGAAAAAGGAAGAGTGTTGCAAAACATAATTTGTTTATTTTAGAATACTTATATGTTGCCCCCTCCTTAGGCTAACTGATTAGAAATATAGTTTAAAAGTGAAAGTTTAACAAATCCTAAAACATTACATTATACCTTATAAAATATATATTAATATTATTTAGACATTTTAAATATTAAAGGCAGTTTACATGTGGAATTGAAATTCTATAATGACTGAAAATATAAGAACTTCTGAATTGTATGGGCTTGCTTGCAATGCAAAAATAATCTCCATCATAGTGTTGATAACATCATTTCCCAGTATATTGTCAAAAAATGTAAATATTATTCTGGTGCAACAATGCAAATAGTTAAGAAAACCAATTATTGAATTATAGGTAATTATATGTATAAATACACAAATGCACATATTCTGTTTCTTGCATGTTGTGCTTGCATATAATATAAATACATGGTTTGTTTTTCAAAGCAAAACCAGCAATATCCCTAGGCTTTTATATCCTACTTTGGCTCTCTTTAACATGGCAAGAGATGAAATGAAATAATTCTGCTGCTGGTTTTGATTAATTGCATTTCAGCCTTACATCTTCACTTAACTGTAATTAATTTTATTTGTGGTTTGTTGAAGCCAGTCAGGTTTGCAAATTATATTTTGAAATTAGCTTGTTTGCCAACAGTAGTTGAGACTAGAGCTGATCTTACAATAAGTTGAGGTTAATGTAAAAGGGGAAGTCAGTTGCTTCCACGTTTTCTTTTTGAGTATAGCTGATGGTGGGAACAAGTAGGCTTGAGATTGGATTATTTTCATAAAATTAAACCATGGTTTATCATTATGTGCAAATGGAACTGTATTCACAAGTCATTTGAAACTGGAGCTTATTTAAACCAGAGAGCTTGATGAAATATGTTTCTTTTTGAATAGATAATTTCCCTGGTTTCTGTAGAAATACTAGGATCTTAGCATCCAATCAATCTATTTAAACATTTGTCAGCTAAAAGACACTATTAGTACATAATATAAAAAAAAATTCTTCCTGAAAAACACTTCATAGTCCATAATCTAAAACTGAAAAGTGCTTTCTCTTGGATATGTTTTCTGATGCAAATTGAATTGAGTAAAATATATGTTTAATCCAGTAAGATTTTCAGTGTTAAGTACTTTTCCAATGGCTTTGCAAGGGTTAATGAAATGGGGAGTTCTGTTACACTAATTTTTTTTAAAAAGTTATCCAAAATACTATTAATAAGTACTTGCATATCCCGACATATATTTATCTATATTTCAGGCATGATTAAACCCAGGTGAAAGTAACCATTAGTTACTATTTCTGTGTTTGGTTGTCAATTTGTTAAACTATGAGCCATTAAGGGTTAGAACAATTGATCATTGGAATGATTTGCCTTCAGAAATTGTGGGTGCTCCAACACTGGAAGTTTTTAAGAAGAGACTGGACAACCACTTGTCTGAAATGGTATGGGGCTTCCTGCTTGAGCAGGGGGTTGAACCAGAAGACCTCCAAAGTCCCTTCCAACTCTGTTATTCTAAAGGTTTGTACAGAACTTTACTTTTTCTCATCATAAATGGCCTTGTAGTAGATGAGGCCCTTGTTAACCATACAGTAAACTTTTGTGTTAAGATCTTGCTCCTCTAACTTTGCAATTCCTCCTTCAATGAGACAAAAGGCTTCAGCTCTTTTCTCAAAAACTTTTTCAGTTCTGTAGTTTTTAGGCCCTAGTCTTCCACAAGTACTCGTTTGCTGTTCTTGTTCCATAAGGTCTTCATTGGTCAGTTCTTTGAACTGTATATCATTTTCACTGTTGTCTAACTGTGGTTTGGTTGATTACCAATATCAACCACAGGAAACCCCTACATGCTTGCATGAATTGGAGCACAATTTATTCCACATCCCTTTATATTTGATTACTTCACTTCATCACAAGAATCAGCAATATTTTTTTGGTCTGCGCCAAAATGGACAGGCTGACACTAGAAATTAAAAACAAGGGTGAGACAGAATACTTTGAAATATGGCACAAATTGTATCAATGGTTGGAAAAGGAGTTGGAGAAGAAAAGATTTAGGGTTTGAAGAATAGAAAGTGGATAATATTTAGATAAAGACATAAATGAGGACAAGGGATACAGTTATAAGATCAAAATAGCAATGTATGATAAGTAGTAATTATATTTGTTGTTAAGTTAAAAATATGTATGGAAACGACAAAACCGAGATGGTCACACCGTGTTCAACGTTTTTAATGTTTATTTAATAAAAAAACTATACATATATATATATATATATATCTTTAGCCAGGTTCTACCTACATAAACCAAGATCTTATGCAGCTCGCATAATGGGCTGCATAATATCTTGGTTTACATAGGTAGAACCTGGCTAAAGAGAAATACACATAAAACCTACGAAAAAGAAAAAGAAATACATACATACATACATATATATATATATATATATAATCAGCAATATTTTTGATGGCATCATACAAGTTATAATTCCTCCAGAATTCCCTTAAGCTTACCACATCATTTTGGGTACTTTGGGTCCCTTTCAATTCTTATTATTCTATAGTCTATGCTCTAGAATATACAGTACATTTAGAAACTATTCAGACCCTTTACACTTTTGTCAATTTTGTTATGTTGCAGCCTGATTCTACATTTGTTGAATTTGTTTTTTTGGGGCCTTCCAGGCCCAAAACGGAATGCAGGATGGTGCAGGAGGCTTTCCAGGCCCAAAATGGGGCGCGAGGCACAAAAAAGGTTAACCATCACTGCCATAGTGTAAACATTTTATTGCATTGTGAGACTACCGCAATGAATATATATTCACAGTGTCAGTCAATTAATATACTTGTTGGCATTTTATGTGCAAGATGAATACTCAAAGGGAATATCAGTCAAAAGTCCTTGGCAATATTTCTGCATCAACATTGCATCAACATTTAATATGGAAATCAAATGATAGTTAAAAAGTCAGCAGGATCAAATCACAGTCATTATACATCCCTGAAGGAGAGTGTAAAAATTGTTTTAAAAGACATCATAGACCTCCAGTAATATTGAGACAAAGAATTTAATATACTCTTACACCACCTATGATCCAGATAGGGAGATTTTCAATATTTGTATTTCTTGAAGAAAAGGAAGCTTGATGATTTGTTAGTTTAGAAAGACCTAATTTATATAGAAATTGGTTTATTCCTCGGTTATATTTGATCCACAGTTATACCTCTGAGTATATTCCCCTTTTTCTTACTAAAATGATTAAAATATTTATTTATCATTATCAATTTGCAAAGTAAATTGTATCACAATTATTTGATTCATAACCAAAATAAATAGTTTTAAAAAACTGGAGTTTTCTTAACACAATGGAAGCAGGAATGGATCCACCAGAAAGAGGGATTAAGCATCTCTGGAGGGGGCAGGTCATTGAGACAAAGAGGCATTCACCCTGCCTCAATGTTGACCAGGAAAGAGACTTGATCAGATGTAGAAGAAAGAACAGCAGGCCATGCATGAGCTTGAGACTCCCTGGAAGGCTGGTCTATACCCATGTCTCCCCTGAACAGCCTCAGAGAGGCTCATGGCAGGGAAATAGGCAGCTCAAGAATTAGGGTTATCAGGACCTGGAGGTAGGAGTCTTTACTGCTTGGAAACCCATACCAAATACATCTCAATTTATCAAGAAGTTGGTAGTGGTAGTGAGTGGTAGTGGGCTTGCCCACCACTGCTTGTTGGGTCAAGACTAGCATGCACCTCGCCCCTCTGCACACAGGTCATGCAGAGTGGCCTTGCAAAAAGCCTTTCTATAATGAGTGTCCCAATGGCCTGTGGGATGACTGGCCTGGTACTGAAGCTGTGGAAAATCAACACTGGAGAGGTCCTTCAGACTTAGCTGGGCTCCTCTCACTACCAAGAGAATGTCCCCTCAGCTACCCCCATGATTGAGGGATGAAAGGAAGCCAAGGCTGCTGCTTGGAGGGCACAGGAATTAGGATTAATCTGTGATTGATTGGGTTGAGAGGAAGAAATGTTATTTATGTAGATAAGAACTGTACTGTGCATTTTTTAAATACTTAGTTGGATTTGTGAACAAAATAGACTTATGAGTAGCCGGGATTAACACCAGACAGACAATCAATCAAGCAGTAAATAATAAACAATCGAGCTATCAACTGAGACAAATAGTAAATAACAAACCCCACCCCACCAACAGTGACAGGGCAAAGTACTTTATGTAAACAGAAAGCAAATCCCACTTCCTTTTAGCACTGAAGATGTTACATATTGTGGTAGTGAATGGTCTGCAAGCAAACAACCAAGCTCAGCACCAAGGACTCCACATACCGTAATAATCTATTTGATTTCTTATTTAAAATATGCTTAGCCCATATGTTGTGTTTGTCAAACCTAATTTGATTCAAAGGGTTTTTTTTTAAATTAAAAATGTTCCTAATATAATGCATACACTTGGATGTGATACAATAGAAGCAGAGAGAAAAAACATATATCTGAATGCTCCTATTCATATTGCTGAGCTTTTAAAATATTACTTTGTTTTTTTAAATCCTAGGAAGGATTATTTCCCCCACACTGGTCAACATGATATGACAAGTGCCTCACTTCCTATTAATGATTCAGTTGCATTCATTTTGTAGAAGTGTTTTGAAGATGCTGAATAGCATCTCCTCCCAGGAAATGTAACAGAAAGTAACCTTTTTTATTTGTGTGTTGGATTTGGTGTAATTATTAGTATGAACATGTTTGTGGAGTTATTCTACTAAGTAATCTGGATTAGGAATTATCAAATTGGGAATTGGCATAATACCTAATACATAAATGTCAAGCACGTTGGTTTCTCTGAGTTGTCACTGATGAACTAACATTCTGTTTATCTTTTACCCAAGCAAAGACCTAAGCATAATGGTCTCTGAGGTACAAAATCTAGTGTTACTTGCCTGATGGTTTGAAAACCAGCATTTGACCTTAACAATCCCCCCCACCCCAAGCGTTCTCTTGTATGAAATCACTTTGTGTTTATTGAGTTTTGAAAATTGTGTTCATTTGTAACATTTGTGAGCGTTCTAACCTTAACTGTTTTTAAAATTCTCTGTGAATTAAAAAATATTAAAGCAACTGTTGTCCCTAATAAAGGATTCTTCGATTGGATTCATATATTTCACCAAATCCTTGTTCTTGTTTTCCATCCCAATGAAAAATGGTAAAGAAATTATGTAAAGGGGTTCGCACTCTATCTGTCAGCAGAACAATTCTCTGAACATTGAACAGCACATGTGCAACCTTTGGTACAGCAAAAGACTAAGAGTCCAAAAATGGGCCAGAACTCTCCAGAGACTGTAGTGTGGGGGAAGACTCCCAAGAAAATTGCCCCTAGAGCATCCTTATGAAAGAGACAGATGGGCAGCTCCTTCAAATGTTCCACTCTGGTCGCATGACCCAGAGTGGAGCTATTATTGAGTTGTTGGAAAGAGTTTTAGAAAGTAAGCTCTTCATGATTTCCCACAGTTTTTTTCCTAAGCATATGGAATACTTAGCTCCACTAAGTTAGGATGTCTGCTTTTAACCATGGACTATAAGAGTCTTCAATTTAGTGTCTTATTTAGTGGTTATCAGATTGAATCTAGAAATTTTGTCGATGGAAACTTTTCCTATAAGAGCCTCTTTATCATATATATGGCTGCTGAGGTTATTAACAGAAATCAAATTATTCATTTATTAATGTATTCAGCAGCCATTCTTGTGAAAGTATGTCTTGAAGCCTTACAATAATTCTCAGGTGATATTGATCTGTCTTTTGAGTCTCCTTTTTTGTATCTTTGTCTTGCTTGATATTATTCAAAGAACTTAAAAATTATTATTGTTTCCTCTGGACGGATTTTTATTTGAATTTTTCTCTACTGCATTCAAAAGATGTGCTAGTAATGCTATTTCATTGGGTTTCATTGTGCGTTTATATAATTCAGTGGAAGATAAACTTCCTTCTTCCAACTTGTGTGAATATACATAGTAAACACTTATTGCTAGTCTTAAGCATATGGCATAGTATTGAACATATCAGGAAGTCCTTCCTTTTTGCTTTCTGTGATATGAATTGTCAATTAATTTGGTTATTTTTTTATTTGATTTAAATAGCCTCCAATTCCATAATAGCCTCCCTAGGTGACTTTCAACAGTTAAAAGCAATAAAACAACATAATATATAACAGATAACAGCCTTAGAATATTAGAATTACACTATGGATTCTAAGTAACAATTTGACCCACATGCCTGGGAACGCATTCATGTCTTAAAAGTCTTTTGAAAAGTTGGTGTGGTTAGGACCAACTTGATCTTGGATGGAACAGTTTTCCCAGAGGGCAGAGAAAGCAATAAAAAAGTACTGTTTTCTGGTTTCTACAAGATTCCATTCTTTGACCTTGGACCTACAACAACCTCTCCTGCTGGATCTAGAAGAACAGGTAGAAAGTTGAAGAGAGAAAGAGGCAGTCCTACAATTAACCTTATCCTATGCTATTAAGGGCTTTATAAATGACAACAAGCAATTTGAATTACACTTAGAAGTAAACTGAAAGCCAATCCAACTTGCAGAACAAGATGAAAACATATTTGCATCAAGGTCAGTCATAACTACTTGTGCTGCTGTATGAGCAGGTGGGGTTTATTGGGTTTTGTAGTGGGGTTTCATCCTAGTAAAGTCTCTTCAAGGAGGAGGTGAGAGTCCAGGAGGACCCCAAACATGTTTTGGTATAGTACAACTTTATCCCAAAAAAGAGATGGAAACTCATTGTTTCAGAAAGCCTTAAAATCCAAAGCCATTCAACTTTGTTCTGGTTGAACTAATGCCTTTCCCATTCAGACCTTCACCGTCTTGAAATACTGAGACGGAAACTCCACTACATCACTTGGTTAGTCAGGGATGAAATGTAAAACTGGATACCATCAACATCCTAATGATACCTCAACCCATGCCAGTGAATGGTTTCTTCCAACAGTTTTATGTAGTTAAATAAGAGTGGAGGGTGCAAAGCAGGTGCAATGGGCTAGACGTTTTTCCTCCAAAAAAACGGACTACAACTGACCCCAGAAGAAGGAGGAAAACAATGTGGCACTGTGATTCTTGCTCCTAATCCCTAAAGTTCATACAGACAAATGACAGTATGAAAAGCTGTTGAGAGATCAAGAAGAGTGATCATGAACACACTTCTGTTCCTGCCAGAAATCATCCCCGAGTACAATTGATGCAAGTTTGCTTCCTTGCTAAGGCCTGGAACCAGGCTGAAAGGTATCCAGATACCTAACCAAGTTCCTTCAGAGTTCTCTAAAATTGCAGCATTATTGCCTTCTCAGAAACTTTTACCTCCCAAAAGGAATATTGAAGATACAACAAAAATTGTCCTAAAATATTCAATCCAGCAATGGCTTCTTGAGATGGCAAACTACTACTCCTTCAAACCTGGAGGACTACTCTTCTGACTCAAAGAAGAATTTATCACCACAGGGACCTGACTGTGTTACTTCCTGGGAAAACCAGGAGAGAAATGGATGCAATATATGGGTGGCTAAGCATAAATTCCAAACATACTATTTCACGGCTTGTATGTGTCAGTTGTTGTTCACCATCTGGATATTCACACATTGCCTACCTCTACTTTAATTGTGCAGCAGCAAGGTTGAACCTGCTAGATTAAAAACTGTAGTTTTAAACTTTCTCTTCCTAAACCTCTCTAGGTTACCATGTCTTAGTTTTTCACCTGTTGCCTTGGTTTTTCAAGTTTGGTGATTGCTTTCACCACCTGTTTTTCAGCGGAATACTTTTACTTTACATCCTTTCATTCATATTTATTCAAATACATTTGTTTTTTAAATTTCTAATCTAATTTAGCTGAGTAGAAATATTCTTATAGGGATACTGAATTTTTTTATCTAATCTCTGGAGTAGTAATCAGGCCTGGTTTGTGTTAAGTCTTAGTTATAGACTTGAAGCTTCTGTTTCTTTGTTTCTTCTGTTGCTTGGTTCATTGATTCAATTTGCATGCACTATTTCTCTCTGAGCATACCTGATGCTGAGGAGAATAACATATTGAATTCCCATGGTTCTGCAATGACTTTTAACTTTTGAAAGGAAAAAATATATACATAGAACCATGCATACATAAACCAGACTGCAAACATACAGGTATTTCTGTCAGAATATAAAACTGGTACTGGAGAGCAGAGCTCTTTTCCTAAATGTTTAGGGCATGGCTTATTGTTTCTATATATTCACTTGTACAAATCAGTTTATTGAGGCGCTCTGTGTCATTTCAGAGATTTAAAACAAAATTGTTAAATGAACCCATTCAATTTTCTTTCATAGATTTACAGTGTTAAATTACTAGTTTCTCTTTTCTTGTGCTCTTTGCAGAATTAGAGCCGAGCCCATGCTGAATGCTAAGAACAGAGCTTTAAGCTACGGACAACCATACTATAGTCGATTGTACCAAATCAGTAACTAGCCAGAAAGTAATTAGTCCATCAAAGTGTTCAGATCCAACTGCAGTCCTGTCTGTAATACATCATTTATCTATGTAATGCTTCTAGAGATGTGAGGTTGATTTGAGTTTTTCAGCATGGACATAAGAAGCACATATAGACTTGTTTTTCATATCATGCTAAGATAGCGGCTTATTTAATAAATTGAATTGGCACAATTGGCTGTTTTCTCATGCATCATGATAAACCATACAGATTACATTATCACTAAGTACAGTGTGTAAATCCAGTCAGAGTGCGGGTGTTCCAAACTAAGAAGATGCATAGGCTGGCATTATTCTCAACTTGTAGTTTTACCTATCTGGAGTAATTGCAACTTATTGTGTAGATGACCGTTGACCTACTTGCTTCTAGTAGATTGTTTGGTGTTTTGGCTCAGCCGAAATAAAGCTAGAGAAGGCTACAGATGGCAGACTGGTAACCATAGTGATGTTATCAGAACAGTGCAATTAAATAGTACTGCAGGCAATGCCTGCAGATACGGGTATTGCCGTAAGCTAAAGTACTTGGTATAATTCTTGTTATTACACTGTAACATTTTTGTTTAGTAACTTCTAAGTTTGCAATATATGGTCTTCTGGTCTCCTTTTGTATCTCAAAAAAAAAAAAAAAAAAAAAAAAATCAAAGGAAGCACTGTATCTGGGAGTAAACCCCAATGCTACTTTCATCGCAGGTAGTCCTTGGTTTACAACAATTCATTTAGTGATTATTTAGGCATTCAGGTGAAAATAAATTGTTAGGCAGTCGAAAGGGAATGAAAAACCCTAGACGGATTTTTAAGAAACAAAAGAATCAAATTATGTGGGGTGCTTGATGCTTTCTGAGCTTGGTTGTTTTCTTGCAAACGTTTCATTACCCAAACTAGTTAAGGTCATCAGTGCTAATGCATTCAAGTAATGCCAATGTGCATTACTTAAATCTGTTTTGAAAACAGAAACTCTACTATTAACTACTGTTTTTCCTAGAGGAAATGTGCAAGAGACTGAGGTTGATGTTGGAGTAGTGAGAAAGAAGGAAGGATAAAGGAACGGCCTTGAAGAGGCACACTTCACTAGCATTATTCTTTAAAATCATTTTTATGGAAACTACCATTTACAACACTCATTCCAATTCAGCATATCTTTTATCACTCTTGTATAAATCATTGAAACATTATTCCAATTTCACCTCATTGTAGTTTCATTCCAAACAAGTTCATCACTTTAATTTCATTCACTTTGTTGGGTCCCTGTTCATCCCTCTTTGTACATTTTCTAAATCAGTTTTTTTTTTGTCAATCACTTTGCATTTTCTCTGCCTTTTTAAAAATGTGTCCAGTATTATCCCTTGCTATTTATATTCTTTTTTCTTTTTTATCTTTCTAAATGTTACACAGCGCCTTCTTCATATCCTCATTTCATGTAGTAAGCCTTACCTTAAAAGCATTTCCTCATCTGTAACCTTTTCCATTTTACCAAGCATCCCTTTTCATATTTCACTGCTCTGTAACAGTTTTTTTCGTTCTGCTCCAAATGGTTTCCATATTTTCTGTTTTATATCCCATATCCCTTCATTCACTTTATTCACTTGGGAGATCAATTTGTCTTTGGAAACATTTTATACAGAGATTGTAATTTCAGTAACAGTAGCAGTAACAATTCAGTCCTAGACAGGCATGGTACTTCCAGTTTTCCTAAATAGAAAATAGAAAAAAAATATTTTTACTCTTAATTACTATCACTTTTTCACTTTTTCTTCTATGTCCAGTTTTTCCCTAAGAATTATTCTTGACACTACCTAATCTGCTCCATGTTCAAATTCTCACATTACTTTGAATTGTTCATTGATCATAAACAACTAAATAATATTTGTTTCCTTTGCGAGGTTCACATATGAATAATACTTTTACTTCAATATTTGAAACACAGACACTCAACAGACACTATCATTATTCATTCTTGGGTAATCCAGATGATCCAGTAATTTTTTCTGTACTCTTTTGGCTTATTCCAAATCATCCATTTATTTTCCTACAATGTTATTTTTTTCATGGATTGCATTGATTTAGAATATAGCACATTTTCCAGAGGTTTTAATCTATTTCTTCATTACCATAATGGCAGTGTAACATAAACTTAGCAGTACCCTATGGATTCTTTCTTCAGATTCACCCCTAGCAATCTATATTATATCAGTTCATGCTTTCTTGATAAAAATCTTAGCCTTTCAGTAGTATCAGTTCTGGTATTGGTTTCTTCCTCTTTCTCTCAATCTCTTGAATTTCTTTCAATCAGACATTATTTTTCTGATTTTCCTTCCTTCCTCCCTCCTTCCCTCCCTTCTTATATACCACTTTTATTGTCTTAAATATGCTTTTCCAAAAGGCAACTGGACTTTCTTGGTTTTTTTTTCTTTTGAAAACATTTCTCATCTGAGCAGCTTCTTCAGTTCAGAATTAAACAGAGCTGAAGAAGCTCCTTGGATAAGAAGTGAAACATTTCAAAGGAAAAAAAAATCAAGAAAGTCCAGAAAGTCACACCTGTACCATATGCAGTGTTCCTTGTAAATGATAAGACCAATATGAATCAATTTAAGTATGTTTTGTTAGTATGACACAACCTCAGGGAACTCAAAGCTTGTTCATTATCTTCTATACAAGTTAGGATTTCTAATTTAAAGACCACCTTTTAAACCAGCATAATGTTGCCACATTCTAATGCTAGTCTGTGACCATAATAAAAATTATGTTGCCACATTCCATCGGATAGGAGTTGAGGAGTTACGGAACACATTCAGGATGCTCTAATTCCAAAAGTGTTCAGCAAGCAACTAGTTTGGAGAGAGATTTGTTTGAAAAGGTCATATTCTGTCTGAGAGAATACATTATAATTATTTGGAAAGTTTATTTAATCTTAAATTAAGTTGTATCTTGTAAATATTACAGAATTAAAGCAGTGTAGTCTCATTGAAGGGTAGGTGTAATATGAGATGTGAGAATATTTCTAGACAGCTGGTGATGCAATTTATAGTCATTCATTCATGAGAGTACTGCTAGTTAAGGTACAGTCTTGTATATTCCAAGTTATAAGAGCAGAAAAACAGCATTCCACCTCCAGTATTTATATTTTATATTGTAAGCCAACATGAAAATGTTAACTTTCTGTAGTGAATGCAGGAAATGGAGAACTATTTCAGTGGCTGCTCATAGTTATGAAACTGCTTTCCATTGGAGTTGTGCTGGATCATGAGATTTGTTTTCAGAAGCGTTGGTGGCGCAGCAGACTAAAGTGCTATTAAGTAGCACCAGCTGCCTGCAATTACTGCAAGTTCAAATCTCACCAGGCTCAAGGTTGACTCAGCCTTCCATCCTTCCGAGGTAGGTAAAATGAGGACCCGGTTTGTGGGGGCAATAAGCTGACTTGGTATAAAAAAGAACACTACTGTGGGGGGGGGGGCAAAAGCCCTACTAAGGTATATACAAAAGTATGAAAGCTATTGCTTAACGCATTGTAAACCGCCCTGGGTTTCCGGAAAAGGGCGGCATATAAATCGAACCAATAAACCATGAATAAATTGTTGAAACCCATTCATTTGATTTGTCTTATCTTGGAGTTAAATTCTTTTTACATATGGAATTTAACTTTGCTTTGTCATAAGTCAGCTTTCCTCGTTTACAGACTCTTTCTATTAACCCCAAAGGAAGATTTAAAACTTTTGCGAACGTAGGACATTTTTGATGCAAAGTAGCAAGAAGCAGTTTATGGACTAGCAGCAGTGTGCCAACCACTAACTCTTAAGTTTTTACAGATGCCTAGTCATATTTTTGGAAACCAGTTGTGAAGCTGCTCTGATGGTATTAGCATTGTTGAAAAAATACTTCTGCATTTTAGAGTGCTGTATTCAGAGAAAATGTGTGAAGAGCTATCGTGTTCTCTAGGACAATCACTGTATGTCCTTAGTTTAACTCATATAATTTCAAGTTTTTAGGGAATAAATCATTTGAATATTTGTGTATGTGTGTGTATATCTATCTCTATTGAAATCATACCATTTTCCTATGGGTTAGAAGCCCAGTCAAATGTTTTGAACTTAATTTGAACCAATATGCATAGAAATGGGCAATTAATCCTTCTCTTAACCTTTATAAGTATAATATTATAAGAGGAAAACAGTTTTGCTTCTATTTGAGCTTCAGTTTTCCTAATTTTTAGTTGTTGGGATGATTCAAATTCATTAATATGTGATGATATATTAGGCATTTTCACAGGCTTGCCACAAAGATGGAAGAACAACTGTAGAAAAAAGGCTATTAGGCATGTGTGTTTTTTCACTGATTGCACAGGAAATCATTAATGAAGGAAGGCTGAGTGGGGCCAGTCTTTGTTTTTTTTCTCCCCTCCCCCCTTTCAAATTAAGCTGTGCCAAGCTTTCTGTTTCTCAGAGACAAAAAAACTGTAGAAGGATGATTGTAATCCTTGCAGCCTACTGTTTCATTTTGTGGTGCTATTGTTAATTAAACTCTTTCATTTGGTTCTTTATTGAACGTGCTGCTGAGTACTGAGGATGGACAGTTCAGTCCTGCATTGCATGGTGCATTCATAAAGGGAACTCTGTTCAATTGTGCTTATCAGACTTTTCCATTAGGAGGTCAATGCTTCTGGTAACATGCTACAAAGTTTAAGGGACAAATTTAATACACAGTATAGCTGGGAACAGTTGAGGGCAAAAGAAGAAGGGGATGACAGAGAATGAGGTGGCTGGATGGAGTCACTGAAGCAGTTGGTGTGAGCTTAAATGAACAAAAGGGGATGGTAGAGGAAGAAGTCAGGAAGTGATGAACAAAGATCTTAAATGCAAACAGGAAATCTTTTAACTGTTCTGCAAACTTAAACTTATAATTTTGCTTAGTTCCTTTTTATAATATTTGTAATTGCATACTAAATTTATCCAAAATGAAAATTAAAAAAAAAACCCAATTATGTATATATAAGGAGGAGGAGGAATCCATTCTGTTTCACTGGGCAATAGAGGAACAAAGAAACTTAATGCTCCCTCCTGGGGTGTGGTCTAACCACAATAAAACTGCACTGTTGAAAGAGAGTTAATAGATAGAAAGTACAAATGATGAAGACAACTTGGCTGTAGATTTAAGAGAGAGGAGAAAATTGCTGCAATTGGTTCAATGGGAGAGGGGTGAATATACTAATCCTGCCCTATAGGATGAGCAAATGCAGTGAAGAACCTTCTCTATCTATGGAGAATTTTCATTTGATAAAAGACTTAGAAAAATCAGGATTCTGATTGCAGCTGCTCACCTATCCATGAAAGAAAATGAGAGAAGAATGAAGTTAGTGCATGGGCTGACTACAACCACAACTTATATGTAAACATATATTTGTTACATATATATGTTAGACCTATTGATTCAATGGGATTTAATACAGAGTAAGCATGCATATGTTTCTTTGTGCTTGTAGCCATTTTGTTTCTTTCTCTACAAAACAAACAATTCAGTACTTCAATAAAGTCTTCGTTTTTTACTGCAGTTTATATAGAGTAAACTAACTACATAGATCCATCTACATAGAGTAATAGCTGTAGCTTATAAATGTTTATCTGAGTAAATATATTTGGGATTGCAGATATCTATGAGTTATATAGTTGAGTCAATTGATGGATGAAAAACAATGGACATTAGAATAATAATAGGGAAAGATTGGATGAGGAGACAATTTATTTAATACATCACATTGACAAAAACAGAGTTCTGCTGTTCTCCAGCTCTACTTCGATATATAATTAGATTGATGAAGATTCTCTTATTTGTAAGCATAAATACAGAAAACCAGTATTCTATACTTGAAGAAAAGATTATTGCTTTCCATTGTTAAGTTGGCTTATAAATCACTTGGTGGGAAGGATTAGATGCATAAATATTTACTGTCTCTTTATAGAGGGCAGGTTTCTTCCGAATAAGAACAAATCAATAGAAAAGATAAAATAGATAATGATTGCTTTAAATAATCTTTTGGATTACTTTTTTCATAATTCTCAGCTACTAATGCAAAGGATGAAAATTAAAGAGTTATTTGTATTATTATGGAAGTCATTTTCATAGTGTAATTAGTCAAGATACTGGGTTGAAACAGATTACATAGGACACAGCATAGATTACATCAGCTTTTATAGGAAAGAGAGAATTTCTGAAAGGGGCAGGGTTTCCTGTAGCAGAAAGGGGAAATATTTGGGACCTATTTTGTTTGCCTCTTCTTGATGGTTGAGCAATGGGTCTGTTTACTGGCTAGATCTCTGTTATGTGCTTTAAATTTCCTTTAAATTACTTGACTGTTGAATAACAGCTTGTCTTGTGCTGAATGGTTGTGCCTTAGTTTAGGCTAGACATATGTCCTAGCTGTGTATATAGCTTCTATGAAAGTTTTAAGGGCAGCATTCGTTTGAATATATCCTTAATCAGGATTTTGCTGTAAATAAAAGTTTAGCAAATACAAAATGCAATAAAATTGGATTGTAATTTATAAAGATAATTGTCAAGCATAAGTTTCCTGAAGAGGACTGCATGACCATTGGCTATTGTACAAGTAGTGCTGCTAATATGTGGATGATCATGTGCTACTACGGTATATGTCTATGGAGATTCTCAGTCATCCATGTCATAGTTGTCCCAAAGGTGCTTTTAGAAGCTTCTTGGATTAGAAGCAAAAGGTCTTCAAAGAAAAACCAGGAAGTCCAATTGCCTCTTGAAAAAGCACCCTACTATATTTCTTCTCCCACTCTGGCAATCATTATAGACTACATTTAAATTTTCTGATACTACTTCTGAATGATGACTCTAAAATTATATGCTTTGCATAGACGTAGAATAACGTATTTTGCCCATTAAATACTATAGATTAAGTGGTAGTCCAAATCAGCATAGATTACAAGCAATATGAGCAACATATTAAAGAAAGTAAATGTTTCCTTAGCAACCTGTGGAAGCAAAGGTTTACTGTATGTCTTGATTTGAGTGATAAGTTATGTCAAATGTTATGTCTGTGGAGATTCTGAGTCATCCAGGTCATGGTTGTCCCAAACATTTGGGTCAAATGTTATGTATATTCTTCATTTATTTCAAGAATCGTGTGGACCATTATTGACTCTAGGAGCTAAATAATTTAATAGAAATGTCTTATGAAATATTTGGATTTGAAGTCAACCGAATGTTGTATATTTCCATCTTTATTCAGTTAGATTGTTGAAAATAAAGAGTTACACAAATAAGGTTCCATAGCTACACAAACAGGGAACTGCAACTAGTCATGCTGATATCAAAATCACAAAATATGCATCATGATAACAGTTTGCCAACCACCCTTTTGTATCTCTGTTGTGACACTGCATACTCTGTAGAAGAGTTATTTATATTGCAATGTATGTTCCATCATTTGCTGCCCTCTTTAAAACTAGGGGTGCCTATAATTACATGAGAAACAAACATGTTGAGTGATATGAACAGCAATGACACTTTGGTTCAGTTAAGTGTTGTGGGTCAAAATTAAGATTGTTTTGGATTCCCTCATTTATTATGGTGCAAAAGATACTTGAAAAAAAATCAAACAGCCAACCCTTTTTGTCAGTGCTAGGTAATGTGCTTGCATATCATTTCCTCTTTATAAACAGTATGCTGACAACATAAAAGTAATTCGAGAGTGATGATTGCTGTAATATTTTATACTCTGAATTGATTAGCTGGAGTTGCAATATAAATTGGAAGCAACTGTACTGAAGTTACATTACATTACTTATTTTTATTCAGAGATCATATAACACATTTTGTATTGTGCTGGTATGTTTTTAATGTGCAATATATTTTAATCTTTTACTGTGAGCTGCATAGAATCTTTGGAGAAGGCAACTTGTAGGTGTATGTATAAATAAAATAAAGTTGAAAGTATCAAGTTAATGTGCTTTAAGCACTATAACATATAGAATATCCATATCTGTCTGAACTTAAGAGATAGTATACAGGTACAATAACTCTAAAATTGCTATAGCACTGCAGTTCAGTTCATTAATATTTAACATGTAGCTGAATATAAATATAATATCTTGTTTTGACTCCACACACTTGTATGCCATCATATTTGACTGTCTACTGGAAAAAAATCTTCTTCAACCATCTTCACCATCTAATTATGTTACTATGCCAGGAAAAGAACAGGTAACATAAAATAACCAGGATCATATACTAATATATGAAGCTACATGTTCTGCCCCATATATACATAGAAGTGGCTTTAGAGTTTGTAGGCCCTAATGAATGTTCAAATGTGATTGAGCGCTTCTTCTATACTGAACTTCAAAAAATAAAATTGGTGATGACACTTTTATTAGAAGAAAATGGGAACAAGCATTTACATACTTAAACATTCCCTCTATTTCAAGTATCTAGATATTATAAAAGTTTCTGGGACCAATGACACAGTTTTAGAATACTGTGTGAGAAGCGAAGATAGTGCTGTTTTACTGTGTATGCTACAGTGATGAGTTGCTGTTATTTTTACATTGGTTGTTATAATTTTAATGTTACCTTTAATATTTACTTTAAAGGATAATTGTTTTAGTTGTGACTAGATGATTTTATATATTGAAAGCTAGCTAGAGACTATGGATATACATTTTATAACACATATATAATATGTTGCTGCAGGCCTATGTGTGCAATAGAAATG
The DNA here is from genome assembly GCA_022577455.1 of Arizona elegans. Classification (NCBI taxonomy): domain Eukaryota; kingdom Metazoa; phylum Chordata; class Lepidosauria; order Squamata; family Colubridae; genus Arizona; species Arizona elegans. Next base: position 100,064,565 of record JAKOOJ010000003.1, on the reverse strand, counting down.
GTAGGATGATAGATCAGGAATGTTTTTTTGACCTTAAAGCTTGCAGTTTGTTTTCAAGTTTCAAGTTATTTTTCCCCTTCCCCTTCCCTTCTTGTACTTGACTTTTTAGACATTAAATCATGTATCTCATTTCCCCCTGCAAATTTTCACAGGCAAGAGATGATTTATATTGTCCACTTCTGTATTTTTAAAGAAAGAGAGGTTGGGGGGATCACCAAGCACGTAGGGCTTTACTGGTATGAATGTACTTGTTGAATTCCACAAGAATAAGATCAAGAGATTAAAAGGTAAGCAGCCAATAAGTACTACATGAAATAATTCCAAGGAGACAGACAGAAGAGAAGGAAAGCTGAATGTGGTTTCATTCCTTTTTTTTATTCATTTATATTCCCCATTTTGAACTGTCAATTTCCCTTGCAGAGGGACTCTAGGCAGTGTACAACAAAACATTAAAATATTAAAACAATATATAAAAATTGAAAGCAAGGATAATTGAATGCTGTTAAAATTAATTAAAAGGCGAAGGGTGGACTTTTGGGGAACCAGCCAGACCTGTGCTTCTTTAGGCACGCAACATTGCTTGTGTGGTTGCATTCTGCACCAGCTGAACCTTCCAATTCTATTCTAGGGTAGCTCCATGTAGAATACATGTGATAATCCACTGGAGATGACCAGGGCACAAATAACCAAGTGGAGAACCTTCCTATCCAGGAAAGGGCATAACTGGTATACAAAATGACCAAAGCCCCTCCGAGCCATGGCTATGCTAGCCATGCTGTTTGATCAGGACCCATGAGTCCAAGAAGACCCCCAGGTTACTCACAGACCCCATTCTCTCTGGGGTAGTGCAACTTCATCCAAGACCAAAAAAAAGTTATTTCTGGGTACAGAGGAGTGCCCTTGTTCTGAACTGTGTCTGAGTTATTTGATAAACAAATTTTCTTCTTCCATGCCCATATTTTTTTTAACACACTGGGTTATATGAGTGCATATAATCTTGTACAAAGGGCAAAACTCTGCTGGAGAAAATAATCTAAAGCTTGTTAGCTTGTTAAATTCCAGTTTCCTTTTAAATCCAAAGAGGATGATCTTTGGTTCTCTGCTGTTTTTCTCATTTCAGTAAATGGAAACAGATGACTTAAGAAATGATGTATTTTGGTGACCCTAAAATAAAAACCTTATTAGCAATTTATGTGTGAAAGGCAGAGATATTGAAATCAGAAAGAGAGAAAATCTGATTTGAAGTTATTTGAGATCTCTAATGTGGAGATTGTGCATTACATTATAAAAATTGATTGTTGATCAAGGTATTTTTCAGCTTTGTATCACAGCAATCACTGATATCTCCTTGATTAGTAGAGTGGCATCATGCCAGGGAAAACATGCCTGCAGTCTATAAGGCAGTCCAAAAAATAGTCTTTCACATCAGTTAATAGCTGTTGTGCTCCTTCTTTTATCATTATTATTTTTTGGATAATTCCTGTTACCCAAGTCAACATTGAATCCAGTACATAACAGGTATTGGCTGTACTGAATGTATTTAGTGGGATGATGCTGGGGTGGTATGGTGCAGGCTGCAAAAACATTTTGTAACTCTGTAATGTATATAGTTTACTTTTTCTCAGCCAATTTTCTATAAAAAATTGCTTTGCTTGCAACCTTTTTTATTTTATTTTATTTATTCTCTTTTCAAAATGTTTTCTAATGCTTACCCTGCTTGTTGAATATGGTTGGAAGCAGAGCACTGAACAAGGGGCTTGACTGACTGATTTTCAAGGTCCTTTCCAAGTCATGTGCTTTGACTATGAAAAGCATTGTATGCAGAAGAGCAATTCAAAAATGATACTTTTGATTGCAAAGCCTTCTATCTTTAGGTTTTTAATATTATTGATACTTTTAAAAATGTACTTATATTTCAACTGTGATGGATCAATATGTTTCGAGAGAATTCATTTTTTTAATTGAACACGTTAAAATATATAAACAAGTGCAAGAAGAAACTTGAAAAGAGATGAAAGAATATTCAAGTAATACAAATGCATAAACCCAAGGACTTTAAAATATTGTGAAAGTATAGCTTCTATGGTACCATTAGTTGTAAATAATTGAGTATATTGTATATGCTAAAAAAAACTAAGTATTGCTATTAAACTTTAACTAGAATTGACTATCAAGAGCACAATATAAATTGTAAATAAAATAATTTGTTATGATAAATTCAATGTATTTTATCAATATCTGTTCCAATTTAAATATGAATTTGAAATAGATAATCTGGGAATAGATAAGCCTAAATTTTGACTGTGGTATTATACTATGGTTTTAAAATTATCAGTAAGACTAATACAGTTTAATCGTGTGTCAGATTTAATTTTAAGGCACGAAGTTATTTTGAACATTGTTGGCCAGCAGCAGGGTAGATGAACTCGGTTAACCCCATTGAACACCTGAAAGACCTAGTTAGGGACAGATTGTCATGGAGAAAAACTACCTATGTGACTGCTAAGAGTAAATAACAACCTGATGACACATAATTTTTTAAAAGAGTAAAATATGCTCCAACTCAATAATTAATGTATACTTGTACTCGGACAGTCTGGTAATGGAAATTTCTGTGTTGCTTACTGTAATAGTTAAGTATTAATCTGATAACTGCTACTAAGATGTTTGTATCCACAACTGTGAAATGAGATCCCAATAATAGTGTTTCAAATACTGTTAAAATGTTTCTGCAGAATTAGATTGCCCTTTAACTCTCCAGAAATGATTTATTTTGCAAGTTCTGCTTCTTCATTTATATTTCTACTGGATAAAAAGATACATAGTTTTTTCTTTACATAAAAACAATTTGGTAGAGGTATCAATGGCTGCGGCAAGTATAACCTGTGCTGCTGCAAGATTTGCTTGGAATACCCGCTTGCCTAATACATCAACCTGTTTTGTAATACATGTAATAATTTCTTTTCTGCGACTTCATCTGCCACTTCTCAATCTATGTTAGGCATTTGATGAAAAAAGTCTTGTCACAATAGCCGGTTTGTCTCAAGGTGCTGTGATAGAAGAGCACCTTGAGAACATAAGAAAATCTCACATTAAGATTTTCTTCAATGAAATGGGGTGTCATAGCATCTTGAGTTAGTTTATTTTAACTCCTGTAGAAGATTGTGATGGAATTTTATAACATTTTTTTTAAAAAAAGGAATAAAATGTTGTTTCTTTACAGTAGTGCTTTAGGAGAATATATATATGTATTTCTCTTTAGCCACGGTCTTCCTACGTAAATTTTTATGCAGCCCTAGTTCAGTGAAATCACAATCCACTAGTTTCTAGGCTTTTTTCAGGGCTGCATAAAAATCTTGGTTTAAGTAGGAAGAACCTGGCTAAAGAGAAATACACATAAAGGCCTACGAAAAGAAAAGAAAACAAATACTGTACCTTTACAGGGAGGATACATGGGATGAGGGTGTGGCTAACTGATGAGGACTAATAAGTCCAAAATAGATCTATCTTAGTCTCCTTAGTCTCCCAAAGTGCAGCCAGGGTGCTTGCTGGCTGCCTGAAAAAAGCCTAGAAACTAGTGGATTGTGATTTTACTGAACTAGGGCTGCATAAAAATCTTGGTTTATGTAGGAAGTACCTGGCTAAAGAGAAATACACATAAAGGCCTACGAAAAGAAAAGAAAACACACACACACACACACACATACATACACACGTATTTCTCTTACATATACAGAAAGAAAATTAATGCAATCTTATCCTCCTAACTGCTTTTAAAGACTTTTAGATTTCCCCTTTACTTTAAACTACACAAGAGAATCAAAAATCAGGAAGGGCTCTCCCTTCCGTGCTGTATGGCTAGCTTCCAGGTAATTGTTACATTAAAAGAATAGATGCTATTTATTACTTTCCGGAGATTTGGACAGTGATCAGCTAGTATTTGTAATTGCTCATACGTAGCACTGGAAAAAATGCAAAAACTTTGGGACTGTTGTACTATATTCTGTAGTTAGAAGCAATTTAGTAATGTGAAACACGGATCTGATGTTGTAGCACTCAGTAATAATTGTCCTAGAATTGGTAGGCATATTTGAATACCATAATCTAATCCAAAAAAACATTGGCAATATATTCATAACAGAATACAGCAGTCATGTTGCTGACATACTAGGCATCAGTACAGTATTAGGGACAACATACTGAATTGAATCAAATCGTATCGTGCAGAGTTAGGTTTAAATATATGTTTAGCCATTGTATTCCTGGACAGTTTTGGCTGGTCCATGACATATTCCTTATAAAGCTAAATTAATAATAATGATTGAATAAATAAATACCTTGCTTTGCAAGCTGCCTGTGAGGAAAACAAGCTCACCAAATATATATTGTCTCACGCTTTTTGAAAAATGATGAAATATAGACATGAGGGATAAATAATGTCACTGTATAATACTTGGCTATTTAGAACAGAGACCTTGATTAGTTATGCTTGCTTAGATTTTTAAATGGCTAATCAAAATGCAATAAATACTGTATGTAGCTAAGAAAGCAAATATTTGCTGCATTCTGTTACTTTAACACCTTGTGTAAGTTATGTTTGTGTCTTTCTATTTACCTTTGCATGCATCGTGAACCAATTTGTACAGTCTGCAGTATCATTCAGCATCCTTTTGTGTAGTTCTGTGCTTGCTTTCTCATTCTCTCATTTTGTAATTGCTTCCCTAGTTTATGACTGGTTTGAGGATTCTAATAGCAGCTGTATTTCTGTTATAGATACAACATGCTTGGCAACTATATTTTAAAACTTCTTTGTAATGTTAATAGACCTAATTCAATCCATAATTTAATTTCTTCTTCACTGTTATTTGCCATTGGACCAGTTGATACCGATTTTAGATACACATTTGAAACCACACAGCCAGTTGCTTAGAAAGAAAATTAAAATGTTAACAAACATTTGAATTCAGAAATCACAAGAAAGCTTTGTTGAAGTAAATGGCAAGATATTGCTTATGTCCCATGGCCTTCAAATGGCATTTCATTGGTGATGTGTGGTCTTAGCATTTGGTGTCAGCTAAAGGAAAGAACACATGCTGCTATGGCTATAACTCTCTCCATTAACAATTAGTACACAGAGGACAATTTTAAAAGGAGGAATGGCTGAGGAAAATTTGAATCCGAGTCAAATCAGAGTCTTTTGAGTTCTTTATTGGAATTAAAAATGGCTTTAGAGCTACTTTTGATATCTCATGTCACCAGAACTATTTCTAATACGATACAGATTTATGGGTGTTGCTTTTGCTAAACTATTCAGAGTGAATTCTTAGAAATCTGAGTTGTGGAACATCAGCAATCTTGAACACATGACTGTTAAGCAGTATGTGAGGAGCGCTGTCTTACAGAGGCAGTCTTCTCTGTAATTGCTTTACAAAAAAGAATGTGTTGTACTGTTTTCAGTAGCAAGATGTACCAGATACATTTTATTTTAGTCTTCATGGATGATTAGCATAGATGCTTTATCACAAAGGAAAGAAATAGACCATGCTCATTGAACACAACAAAGGGCAACTATGTGAATCTCAATCCTCATGAAATGCGCAGGAATATTCTGCTGGTGCTTTTCTAATCTGCTGATACCTGATTTTAAAAAAATCTCCCTCATCCATTTCAGATTTGTTTTTGTTTTATTTTTCTCTCAAGGGCTCCTACCCAAGCTCGATGCCCTGATTAGGATGTGACTGATTTAATGGCTTTGGAATGTTGAGCTTCCAGCTTTCGAGTTAAACTCTCTCAGTTTTTGCATTGTGATGAGGAGTACATTAGATCCAAAATCGAGAGAAAACAGGCTATGGAACCTTTCTCCTTATGGAAAAACTATTATTATTATTATTATTATTATTATTATTATTATTATTATTATTATTATTATTATTTAATCTTTAGTGAGATTCACAGCCTTTGAGGCTGGTTAATAGCTCAGCAGCTCGAGTACTAACCAAGGACCTAGGAACTGTTAAGGTATCGTCGGAGGATGTAAACTGTTCCGAGTAAGGTGGTTTTTTTGTAGCATCAAAATGTTCAAGTCTGGCAAATATAGAATTTCTAAATAGCGGGGTAGCCCTTTGGGTATTGCTCCAAGGGCTCCAATTACAATCGGGACAACACACAATTTTTTTTTCCACAGTCGCTCAACTTCAATTTGCAAGTCCCGGTACTTTGTGATTTTTTCTTGCTGTTTATCTTCAATCCGTGCATCACCAGGTATTGTAATGTCAATGAACCATACTTTTTTCTTTTCAACTATTGTTATGTCAGGTGTGTTGTGGATCAAGTGCCTGTCAGTCTGAATCCTAAAGTCCCACAAAATCTTGAGTTTCTCATTCTCTAAAACTTTCTCAACCTGATGTTCCCAGTGGTTTTTGCAATACTCAAATCCAAACTTCTGGCACAATTTCCAGTGAATGATCTTAGCAACACGGTCATGACGTTATAGGTAGTCTATTATTATTATTATTATTATTATTATTATTATTATTATTATTATTTAATCTTTAGTGAGATTCACAGCCTTTGAGGCTGGTTAATAGCTCAGCAGCTCGAGTCCTAACCAAGGACCTAGGAACTGTTAAGGTATCGTCAGAGGATGTAAGCTGTTCCGAGTAAGGTGGTTTTTTGTAGAGTCAAAATGTTCAAGTCCGGCAAATTTAGAATTTCTAAATAGCGGGGTAGCCCTTTGGGTATTGCTCCAAGGGCTCCAATTACAATCGGGACAACACACGATTTCTTTTTCCACAGTCGCTCAACTTCAATTTGCAAATCTCGGTACTTTGTGATTTTTTCTTGCTGCTTATCTTCAATCCGTGCATCACCAGGTATTGCAATATTGCAATGTCAATGAACCATACTATAATAATAATAATAATAATAATAATAATAATAATAATAATAATAATTCAATTTATATGCCGCCTTTCTCCGGAGACTCAGGGCGGCTTACAATGCATTTAAAAAACCATTATAAAAACATTTAAAAATTAAAACATTAAAACCCATTCACACCATTCATGGCCGGATCTCACAAGATCGCAACAGCGAGATCAATGGCCCCAGGCCTGCCGGAAAAGCCAGGTCTTCACTGCTTTTCGGAAGGCCAATAGGGTGGGGGTGGTCCGGGCCTCAGGAGGTAACTGGTTCCAGAGAGCTGGGGCAGCCACAGAGAAGGCCCAATGGATAAAGAACAGAGAGCTGTGTTTCAATATTGAGGAAGGCTGTTTTAACAATTTTTGCTCTGATGCTAGATTTAGCAATCTTGTAATGCAGCATCCAATTGAATTCCAAATGTTTCTGTTTAGAGTAAAATATAGGCCATTGGCATTTAATGCAATTCCCTGAAAGATAAGCATTGCCTTGTAGAAAATAAAATTAATTTTTTAGACTTTGAAGTGCAGCTGGGCAGATCAGTTTACTTGTGACTCTATCAATGTTGTAGAATAAACATGAAAACTTTGGCCCAAAATTCTCTTTTTTCCCTCTCTCTAACAATAACAAATCTACATTTAACTGATTTTAATATTGCTGACTTGATTTTGTAGGGATACTTCCACGGTCCCTTTTAAATATTTGTCTCTAAGCGTAAGAACTATTTTAAACAATTTAGGGTCTGCTTATAATAGATAAACTTGTGCCTGAGTCATTAGTCCCAGTGAGATCCTTTAACTTCAGGACCTCAAAGTGTGATGTGAATGCGACGCACGTATAACCCATTCCTGCTTTGCTCCAACTTCCAGACATTGATGTGGAAAGGATGAAGGGGAGCTGAGTTTCTGATAGCTTGTGAATGTAAGTACATATGTCAGCACAGTCAGTAACTGTGATTTAATTGGATGACTGCCTGAAGGGCTAGTGTGTTTCAGATACATTACTTTTCTAGGACATGAATATTTGCACATACTATTCCATCTTCTTATAGCTGCCTACTAAATTAGCATTTGTTTTTATAGTTATATATTTAATGCAATAACATTTAATTGAATTTCTTTTGCGAACTTTCTTTTTATGACTATGTATAAGTGCTTTAAAAAATGAAAATATAGTAACTCATCTGTATAAAAAAAAACTGGATACAAATAGTTGTCTATTTTAATGACTTTTTTAATGACTATTCAAAGTTATGATACTGTTACTGTCACATGATTTTCCACTTAGCTATTGCAGTGCTTAGTGATGGAGTTGCTGCTCTCGGTTGTGGTTACTTCTATAATTAGATGGGGTGTAAGAGATGTAAACTTGGAATCTGGATAGAACTCATTTCCTTCCTTCCTTCCTTCCTTCCTTCCCTCCCTCCTTCCTTCCTTCCCTCCCTCCCTCCCTCCCTGGTAACTTCACCTGGTTGTACTGTACTTTTCAATCCCTATGTAGCTTTCTTTAATTTCAGAAGCATAGCTTTCTGTCAGTTAGTTCCAACACTCTTTTGCATCTGAAGCATGTATAGGAAACACACAGTAGTTCATTTGCATAATTAAGGGTCCTATCTTCTCTATTCTTCTATTCCATTATCTCCTCCTTCTCCATTCTTATTTCAAAACTAATCCAGGATTAGCTCCTGCCATTCAGATTTTATATTTGTAAGTATTTAATAAATGTACAAATTTGCATTGATGAACTTTTTTTGTGATAGGTGAATTATCTTCAGTTAATCTTTAGTCTCTGGGGAGCTCTTCCACTCTTCTTCAGAACTAGGGAGTTGTGCAAAGAAAGCGCTAACACTGACATTTGTTCACTAAGTAAGCACAGAGTCCTTTTGCTGTTAATATTATCTCTATGAAGTGTTTTCATTACAGAGATAAGCAAGTTTAATCTGTAGAACAGTGGTGATAAGGAAACACTAGCATTTGGAAAACTTAAGTTCACATATTAATGACAATTAATTGTCAACTCTCCATTGAGAGTGGAGACAGCAGCCAGTGTGGGTACTACTCATCCAATCAGATTGAAGGACTGAGTCAGCCAATAACTTTAAGTCCCGCCCTTGTTGCCGGGCAGGCCCAGCTTTGGCTCAGTCCTTCAGTTGGACTGGCGTGTGGACCTTTAGCTCTGACTGCTTTCTTCAAATTATCTGTACCTTTTTGGAAATATTGGTGTTTTTGGATCTGGACTGTTTTCTGACGTTTCTCTGCTTCGCCCTATGGACTTGGTTGCCTTTGGATTTTGTGAGTTTTTTCCCTTTGGTTTCCTTTGAGAGCTGTTAATCCCTTGGTGTGTAGGCCTTTTTTTGTTTTGTCCCTTCAGGGACCCCTGGGGGGCTTCCTGGACGTTCCTGTCAGGCTTGGCAGCCCCTCCGTTTCAGGATCTGGCCCTTCCTTCCCAAACGCTTCACCCAGGGGCTTGTATTTTTCTTTGGGGCCGTTTTTTTGCACCGTTTCTGTAGCGGCGGCCATTTTGTCGCCCTTCGCTTCGTTATTGAGCCTCTGACTTTTTAAAAGAGACTTTTACTTACTATTATTGGACTTTGGACTGCTGGCCTTCATCGCCCTTTCCCCCTGGGGGCTGAATTTACTGTCTTCAGTGCTTCCTGGTTGCTTCTCTCCTGTTTAAACTCGGCCTGGCTGCAAGCGCTTTTCTCGCCGTTCCGACGAACAGCTGAGCTAATTAGTGACCTTTTGGAGCCAACGAGCAGCTGAGCAGAGGCTGAAGGTTCTTTGTGCATGATTCCCTGCTACTACACTACTGGGGCTTCCTGACTGTTTGCCTATTGAGGCCTTTGACTGTGGAGCTTCGCGCCCCCCCCCCCTCCCAGAGACAGTTCTAAACTGCTGGCCTTGCCTAGAAGCTGTTGGACATTTTAAGGGGCAACTGTTTGAACTGCAATTGGCTGAGCTGGCTGTGCGGGTATTTGTGGAGCTTTGCACCCCCCTCCTTGGCTCTTGGACCTGATTGTATTCCCGCTGTCCTTACCAACCTCCGTTTGCTGCCTCTCAGATTGCAGCGGCCATTTTGTGGAGTGACTGGGCTCCCTTGCCCTTCTGCCCTTGGAGCGTGTGTACAGGGCTTGAATTTAGTGGAGTTGCCGCGCTCCCCACCTGATCCTATCGTGCGACTGCTGCTTCTGTCTTGGGATCCGTCATCATGCCAAAGTCATTGACCAAATCCAAACATGGTCGTAAGCACAGCTCTGCCATTCAGAGGCAATCGGAGGATGAATCTGTCTCGATTCAAGATTCGGCACAGTCACAGGTTGCCCCATCTGCTCACTCCCATCACAAGAGCAGGAAACACAGCAGCGCGCTGGACAAAGTGGAAAAACGCAGGGACAGAGTCCTCACTCAACTTTGTGAAAAGGCGAGCTCTGACCTTCAGGCTTCTATGGCTTCTGCTCCGCTGCAAGGTTCTCGACCAGTGACTCCTGACCAGCTGTCTCTCAGGGATTGCCCTGTCACTATCTCCACTTTGAATTTGTGGGGCCCTGCTCCGAAGGACCTTGTCACTGATCCGCCCCCGGAGGAGGTTGTTCCTGATGTTCCACCTCCTCTAGACTCCTCTGCGGTTCCCTCGGTTTCGGTACCATCTCAGGAGGCGGTGAATTACCCTCTTCCTCCCGACCAATTGCAGAAGATGATTGAAGCGGCAGTGCAAAAGACCTTGGCTGCGGGCCTTCGTCCTTCCAGTGTGGCTGGCTCTGTTCGGTCCGCCTCGCCGGAGCAACCTCGTTCTTCGGGTCATGCTTCTTCCAGAGTTCACCACTCTCCTTCTTGTTCCCAGGCTAGTCAACGCTCATCCTTGTCAGAGGCAGAGGATAGTGACTCTGGGCTGTCCGACGACGAGAACCTTCCGCCTGATCAGCCTGCAACTACTGCCCTTTTTCCGCAGGCCTCGTTCAGATCTCTTCTGTTTAAAGCCGTCAATACGGCCCAACTTTCCTCTCCTGCTTCCCAACCTTCTGTTTCTGTACCTCCAGGGACTTTAGACCCTATGTTCGCTGAACCGGCCAAACCGATTACAACCATTCCCACGCCTCCGCTTTTCCTGGATGTCGTGAAACGGCAGTGGGCTTCGCCGGGGTCAGCCCCTATCCCGTCTTCGTCTGACCGTACAAATTTCCACGTCGCATCTGAACTGGACACTCTTCTGCAGCTTCCATCAATAAAGCGCTCCATGGCATAGGACCCGGGTACCTCCGAGACCGTCTTCTGCCACCAACAGCCTCCCACCGACCAGTCCGTTCCCACAGAGAGGGTCTCCTCAGGGTGCCATCAGCCAAGTTATGTCGGCTGGCGACACCCAGGGGGAGGGCCTTCTCTGTGGGAGCCCCAGCCCTATGGAATGAACTGCCCCCGGAAATTCGTAAGATCTCCGACCTCCGGGCGTTTCGCTGCGCATTGAAGACCCTGTTGTTCCGCCAAGCCGGACTATCAACACAATAGTTTTAAATTGGGTATTTAAATTTATTGGGGTTTTAAATTTGAGCCACTTATTTAATTATTTTAAATTTTATACTGTTGTTTTGTCTGTGTTTTTAAATAGGCTGTACACCGCCCTGAGTCATTTGGGAGAAGGGCGGTATAGAAATAAAATTATTATTATTATTATTATTATTATTATTATCAATTGATGCTCCTATCGCCGTTCTCCTGTCTTCTAAATCTGTTCCGGGCGATCCTGCTGAAAGCTTGCGACCTGACGAACGCCGTGCTGATATGGTCCTCCAAAGGGTTCATCTGGGGGCGGCCTGGGCCATCAAAGCGGCTTCTACAGCGTCTTTTTTTAACTGCACCACGTTGTTGTGGCTCCGCCAGTTGCAAGAGAAGTTGTCGCCGGAGGATGCTCGTGTTAAGCATGACCTCAATAAGATTGTAGCTGCGGTCCAGTTTTCAGCAGACTCGACTCTCGGCGCTGCTCGCTTTGCTGCAAAATCCTTAGCATCTTCTGTGATGGCTTGCCGTTTGACCTGGCTCCGACATTGGCAGGCGGACGCCAGGCATAAGTGGAAGCTCGCCTCAGTCCCATTTGGGGGGTCCCGTTTGTTTGGGGAAGCCTTAGATCCCTTTTTGACCGAGACCAGGAACAAACGGAAGGTTTTGGTGGCGGTTTTCCGCAGGGGAGATTCCCGCTTCTCTCCGTATCCCCCTCGACCCCATCTCCGAGGTAATGATGTTGGGGGGCCCTCTTCCTCCTCCTTTTCCTCGCCCCGGCCGTACGTAAATTTTGGCAGGCATCGGGGCTCACAAGATAGGGCATTCCGGGGCAGGTCATTCGGGTCTAAACGGCCCTTTCGAGGGGGAGGAGGTCGTCCCACCCGTCGCCGGCGTTAATTGCATTGCTGATCCTCCCATTGGCGGCAGATTGGCCATCTTCGTAGCCGCCTGGGAACGGTCCACCTCTGATCAGTGGGTCCTAGCCACTCTTCGTTCTGGTCTAGCTATCGAATTTGTCTCCACCCCCCCTGATCCTTTGTCTGCTGCCCGATTTCTCATAATTCAGAGAGAAAGTCCCTTATGGATGCAGCGGTTCAACATCTCTTGACCATTAGGGCTATTCAACTCGTCCCTTCGGGCCAGGAGCGTCAGGGTTTCTATTCCCGGGTTTTCCTGGTTCCCAAATCCTCGGGGGGTGGGTGGCGTCCTATTTTGGACCTGAAACGTTTAAATAGATACGTGGTGTACCGTAAATTTAAAATGCAATCATTGCAAACTATTCTAGCCGGTGTTCGGAGGGGCGATCTCCTCTCTTCCATAGACCTTACAGAGGCCTCTTTGCACATCCCTATCCTTCCTTCCCATAGGCGTTTTTTGAGGTTTTGTTACGGTGGGGTCCCCTATCAGTATAGGGCGTTGCCCTTTGGCCTCTCTTCTGCCCCCCGCACTTTTACGAAGGTGCTGGCCGCTTTAGCGGCCTCTCTTCGTATCCGTTCAGTTAGACTTTTGTGCTACCTCGATGATATTCTTCTGTTGTCTCCTTCTGTTTCTCAGGCAGTTTCGGATATCCGTCTCACGATAGAGACGTTGGCATCCCATGGTTTCTCAGTTAATTTAGATAAAAGTCACCTCTCCCCTTCCACCAGTCTGGTCCATTTGGGGGCCCTTATCGACTCGGTTCAGGGTAAGGTGTTCCTGTCCCCTGATAGACAGGAGGGTATTCGCCAGTTAATCTCCAAGGTGGAAGCTTGTAGGGCCGTTTCCCCTCTTGTCCTCTCCCAACTGTTAGGGAAGATGATCTCTGCCATCTCCATAGTTCCTTGGGTGCAACTGCACGCACGGGAACTCCAATGGTTTCTCTTGCCGTTGCAGAAGGCGGGCAGAGGCACTTCACCCAGGCCGGTTCCGGTCCCTCCTGCTGTTCGCCGGTCCCTTCGGTGGTGGCGTTGTCCGGCCCTAGCTGCGGGGTCGTTCTTCCTGGAGCCTCAGAGGGTGGTAGTAACTACAGATGCCAGTCTCCTCGGCTGGGGAGCCCATTGTCAAGGTCAGTTGGCTCAGGGCACTTGGAGCCCGGCAGAGTCGCGTCGCCCGATCAACTGGCTAGAACTACAGGCGATCTTCCTGGCCCTCAAGGCTTTCCGAAATCTGACCTCCAACTCCCACGTCCTCGTCCTGACGGACAATGTAGCAGCAAAAGCGCACCTGAACAAGCTGGGAGGTACCAGGTCGAGGTCGCTTCTCCGGTTGGCTCTGCGTCTGGGATTCTGGGCGGAGCGGCACCTTTGCTCTCTTCGGGCAGAGCATATTTCCGGAGTGGACAACTCCCAAGCGGACTGGCTGAGTCGTCGTCGAGTGGACAACGCGGAGTGGCGCCTCCACCCCCGGATTTTCCAGGAGCTGACTTGTCGGTTCGGCATGCCGATCATCGACCTCTTCGCAACGCACACAAATGCTCAGCTGCCGCGGTTCTTTGCCCGATTCCCAGATCCTCGGGCAGCGGGTGTCGACGCTCTTCGAATTCCATGGCCAGCAGGCCTTCTCTACGCCTTTCCCCCGACCTCCCTCCTGCCCAAGGTGGTTCGCAAGATCCTGTACGAGCGAGCGGAAGTAGTCCTTGTAACACCTCATTGGCCCCGGAGACCCTGGTATGCGGACCTCGTGTCCCTCTCGGTGGCCCCATCGTGGCGTATCCCCCTCGAGGCCGACGTTCTGTCTCAGGGCGCCCTATTACACCCGGACCTGGCCTGGCTCAACCTGACCGTTTGGCGGTTGAGCGGAGCACTTTGACAGCAGTGCATATTCCGCCGGACGTTATTCAGACATTGCAAGCCTCGCGCCGCTCTTCTACGGATCGGATTTACTCTGCCACCTGGCGTGCCTTCTGTTCCTGGTGTTCCGAGTTTGGAGTTTCCGCTCTTCAGCCATCTATTGTGGACATTTTATGTTTTATGCAGCGGGGCCTGACTCAGGGCCTCTCTTCCAATACGTTACGTAGACATGTGGCCGCGTTGTCTTCGGTCCTGGTGTGCGGATCCCTGCCATCATTGTCGCACCATCCTCTAATCCGGCGCTTTCTTCAAGGGGCCACGAACTTGTGTCCTCCTGTACTACACAGATACCCGACCTGGGATCTCCCCTTAGTGTTGGAGTCGCTTGTGGGCCCTCCGTACGAACCGCTGCGGACTGCCAGTCTCTGGCTTCTTTCCTGCAAAGTCACCTTTCTGGTGGCGATAACGTCGGCCCGTCGTATATCAGAGATAGCAGCGTTGTCCATCCGTTCTGACCTCTGTGTCTTTCATTCGGACCGCGTAGTACTCCGTTTGGACCCCACTTTCATCCCGAAAATCAATTCGGTTTTCCACCGCTCGCAGGAGATTATCCTGCCTAATTTCTGTCCGCGACCTGCTCACCCACGGGAGCGCAGATGGCACTCGCTCGACGTACAACGGGCTTTGCGGATCTACATTAAGAGGACATCCGTTTTCCGTCGTTCGGAGTCACTGTTTGTCTCCTTTTTGCCCGTTTCCCAGGGATGCAAGGTCTCTTCGTCTGTTATCGGTCGTTGGATTCGGCACACCATCGCCTCGGCCTACGACCTTCGTTCTCTTCCCCGACCAGCTCGCTTGACCGCTCATTCCACCCGTAGCGCTGCTACGTCCGCCGCATGGGCTACCCAGGCGCCCTTGTTCGAGATCTGCAGGGCGGCCACGTGGACTTTGCCGGTTCCCTTCATACGTCATTATCGATTGGACCAATTTGCATCGGCGGAGGCGGCGTTCGGACGACGGGTGCTTCAGCGTGTCGTTTCCGGGGAGACTGTTGTTGTTGACCAGCCGGTTCCCGCCCTGAACTCGGGACAGTGAACTGGGGCATGTCCCACACTGGCTGCTGTCTCCACTCTCAGAACACTTTATCCTATACTGTCATGATAGTTAATTATATTTTATTGGATAACGTGCAAAATCAGTCTTCAGAAGGGGCGTTGGTCCTACCTGATACGCTCCTTCTCGTTGAGTGGAGACAGCAGCCAGACCCTCCCTTACTCCGGCTGGGGTTTTTTTCTGTCTGTCTTTCTCCTCTCCTTACTTACCTGGTGACCTATGTTGCCTTCTGTGCCCACACGCCGAGTCAGTCTTACGAGTCTTCGCCAAAGCTGGGCCTGCCCGGCAACAAGGGCGGGACTTAAAGTTATTGGCTGACTCAGTCCTTCAATCTGATTGGATGAGTAGTACCCACACTGGCTGCTGTCTCCACTCAACGAGAAGGAGCGTATCAGGTAGGACCAACGCCCCTTCTGAAGACTGATTTTGCACGTTATCCAATAAAATATAATTAACTATCATGACAGTATAGGATAAAGTGTTCTGTAAGAGGTGCATTGATATAATAGGCTTAAAAGTTAGTGTTGGACTATCCAGAAGAATTTCTGCAATCTGAAGGAAATGCATTAACATTATCAATACATTCTGCAACATATGGAAGAAGACTCTGTCATAATAATGTATCAATGAGATAATAGTTAAAGGTGGTATAATAATACATTCTGAAAATTACCAATATTTTAAACTCTTACCAAAACTGCATTCTGTTCTGACTGCTAAAAGAAAACAGCTTGAACTCCTTTTTAAAAATCTGAAATGGCCAGAGAACACCTTATATATATATTCACCAGAAAGTTAATATTTATATGTGTATCTGTATAAAATACTAATCTGTTTGTGCAATTGTATCAGCTAATGATTTGTAATATATCATTGGTTAAAGAAATAATAACTTCTTTTCCTATTTACAAGAGTTTTGTAGCAGGGTGGGAGCAATTCTTTGTTTGCTAATGATTAGATGAATAGTCAATGAAATGCTTATGTGTAAAAAAACAATGTCCTTTTGTATTGCGATTTTCTGATCATTCTCTAATAATTTCAATGAGTTATTATAGCTTAATTCCTTTGTTCCTGATCATCCTGCACTTTCATATGATTTTTTAGTTAATAGTATATTTAGACTTGGTGCATATACTGATACTCTATTAATTTCCAGCTTTTAAGGATGTAAGAAGGATGTAAAAGGTTTAAAAGTAGTTACAGTAAATGCTTAGAGAAATCTACTGTTTTTTTAAAAAAAAAGTCAGAATATTTTAAATATAGTATATATTCAAGGCACAAAAAGGAAAGTTCTTTTCTTAAAAATCTCCAGGTCTTGAAAAGCTTTATATATAGTTTCTATTACTGTACAGATCTTGCTGTCAGGGATTTCAATATTAATATATGTAGTTCTCGACCTACAACCAGTTACTTAATGATAATGGATTTGCTTAGTTACCACTTCATTGCTTAATGGCCATTGCAAAAAAGGTAATGAAATCAGGCAAGGTCATATAGTGACTTGCTTAAAGGCTGGCACAATTTATGACCATAATTCCAGGATCATTATTGTCTTAAGTCAAGGACTACTTGTAAAATTATATGGCTTACAATCCAAATATTTTGTTGGTAGATAGCATTGTAGCTAACAGAAAATTTATTTAAACATAAGAGGTGAGAATTGACAAGGACTGCCAAAACAGCATTGTGGGAGATTCGGGTAACATTTAATTGATAACATTGCTGAAATTCGTTCCAATCTTATGTGTATTGCTACTTGGAATTGAATGTGTGCACTATCTGCTCCCTTGGGAAGCCTGATATGTGTCTGTTGATTAAATCATGGAGGCTATCAATTCTTTCTTAGAGTTAAAAACTTGTCTTAAAGAGATAGTATGCCCATTCCTGAAAAGGTGAATCAGGTTAGGAAGCCTCAGTCAATATCCAGTCTTCCCTTTCTGAGGATGGTTAGGAAAAGGTGATAACTCTTCTTTGGAGGAAGCAGATTATCTGGAACCTTTTAAGCCAAGGCTCCGCCTGGAAACAGATTATGTCTCGTCTGCTCATGGTCAACTACGTGAGAGTCAGGGCAGAAGTGAGCTTGGGGGAAAAACCTTGTTTATCGTGGCAAACATAAATTCCCAAATCCTCTTTGATCCCAAGATCAGAAGTTAAACTCACCTAGTACTAAGAATCTGAGTGAATTCATAATCACAACTGGCTCAAGGTTGACTCAACCTTCCATCCTTCTGAGGTCAGTAAAATTAGGACCCATATTGTTGGGGGAAATATGCTGACTCTGTAAACTGCTTAGAGAGGGCTGTAAAGCACTGAAGCGGTATATATGGAATGCGGGACCGACCAACTGGTTCCGCCCCAGGTCCGGATAGGTTTCAGATGGAGCTTGGGACGATGCCTGCCTCCCTTTCCCATGCCCCGGCTGAGACCCTGGTGGAGGCCTGGGAAATGGCGGCCGCTGGGGCTCTCGACCGTGTCGTGCCTTTGCGGCCTCTGACCCGGTGCAGACCCAGTTGGCCTCTTGGTTTACTGAGGAGCTCCGGGAGTTGAAGCACTGGAGGAGAGGCCTAGAGAGCTGTTGGAGATCCAGTCATAGATCTTTTACAAGGTTTTATCTTGTGACGATGGAGGCAGCGAAGCGTTCTTACTTCTCTGCCCTCATTGCATCCACGGACAATCATCCGGCTGCCCTGTTTAGGGTGTCCCGCTCCCTCTTGAATCGGGGAGCAGGGGATGACCCTCTGCGGGGCCGGACTGAGGAGTTTAGTCAACATCTGCTGGACAAGATTGCTCAGATCTGGGCCGATCTGGACTCTGACTGGGCAGGGTTGGATGGGGGGGGGGACGGACAACGACCGGTCGTGTTATTTGGGAGGAGTTCGACCCTGTTACTCTGGAAGAAGTGGACAGGATCATGGGTAAGCTGAGTGCTGCCACGTGTATATTGGACCTGTGTCCCTCCTGGCTCGTTTATTCGGCTCAGGAGGTTACACGAGGCTGGATCCAGGCAGTGATAAATGCATCCTTGGGTGAGGGAAGCTTCCCTACCACCTTGAAAGAGGCGGTGGTGAGGCCCCTCCTCAAGAAACCTGCTTTGGACCCAGCTATTTTAAACAACTTTCGCCCTTCGCTTTGTTGCAAAGGTTGTTGAGAGCGTGATGGCACGTCAAGTCCCGTTGGCCCTGGATGAAGCGGAGTACCTGGATCCGTACCAATCAGGTTTCAGGCCCGGGCACAGTACGGAGACGGCATTGGTCGCGCTGGTGGATGATCTCTGGAGGGCCCGAGACAGAAGTTACTCTTCTGTCCTGGTCCTATTAGATCTCTCGGCAGCTTTCGATACCATCGACCATAGTATCTTGCTGCGACACCTCGAGGGGTTGGGAGTGGGAGGCACTGTTTTACGGTGGTTCTCCTCCTACCTCTCGGAACGTTCGCAGGTGGTGTTGGCTGGGATATCAGTATGCTGATGATACCCAGCTTTTTATATCCACCCCAAACCAACCCAGCAATGCCCTCGACATTATGTCCCGGTGCCTGGAAGCGGTGCGGATCTGGATGCGGAGGAACAGGCTTCGGCTCAACCCTGCTAAGACTGAGTGGCTGTGGGTACCGGCGTCTTGGTCCAATCAAGAGATTCCATCTTTGGTCATAGGGGATGAGGTGGTGCCCCCTGTAGACAGGGTGCACAACTTGGGTGTCCTCCTGGACTCGTGGCTAAACTTGGAAGATCATGTAACGGCCGTAACCAGGGCGGTGTTCGCCTGGTGCGCCAGTTGCGTCCCTATTTGGACCTAGATGTCCTACGCACGCGCTTGTCACCTCCCGTATTGACTACTGCAATGCCCTCTACATGGGGCTGCCCTTGAAGACCACTCAGAGGCTTCAGCTGGTGCAGAATGCGGCCGCGTGGGTTGTGATGGGAGTATCTTGATACTCCCATGTTACACCTCTCCTACGCGACTTGCATTGGTTGCTGGTTGCCCTCCGGGTGAGATTCAAGGTGCTGGTAATTATCTATAAGGCCCTATATGGCTTAGGCTCGGGATATTTGGGGGGCCATCTGCAGCCAGCAACAGCTGCCCATCGCCCGGTGCATTCCCACAGAGAGGGCCTCCTCAGGGTGCCGTTGGCCAGACAGTGTCGCTGGCGACCCCCGGGGGAGAGCTTTCTCTGTGGGCGCACAATATTTCTTTAATCGAAAGTAGTTCTGTTTAAAAATCTGGTTAGCCTTTGGAATTCAAATGTATTTAGGTTACTAGATATGGGGCCGGATTTAGATGAAAAGAGGCCCTAGGCTATTCCACTTATGAGGCCCTTTCACCTATAGTGAAAGTGTAATTTTAATTTTGCTAACAGTTTGAATGTAGACCCCTCTTGATCTTGAGGCCCTAGGCTGAAGCCTAGTTAGCCTATAGGAAAATCCGGCCCTGACTAGATAGGATTGCTCCTGAATGACCTATTCTACTTTACTAATTTCAAGCAGCTCCTTGTATTCTAAGGAGGTCTGTGTAGATCAGGGGTGTCAAACGTAAGGCTCGCGGGCCAGATTTGGCCCACAGGGTGCTTAGATCTGGCCCATGGGGCCATCCTGGGAGCAACGAAGGACCAGCCCACGGTGCCTCTTCCAGCGAAAACAGAGGTCAGGAGTCCGTTTTCTCTGACAGAGTGCTCAGACCGCCACAGGCAACCCTGCCACTAGTGTCATGAAACTGGCCATGCCCACTCTGGCCATGCCCACTCCAGACCCCCGAGGTCAAACACAACCCTGATGAGGCCGTCAATCGAGTTTGACACTCCTGGTGTAGATGAAACAGGTGAAGTAATATTGGTGGAAAACCAGAGGTGAATACAATTGGACTTGGATACAAGCTCAAGATCGAGAGTTCTCTGTGGCAATAAGGACAGAAAAGCAAAATCACTTCTCCATTTTTATTCTCTCTGTGGAACTTCACCCAGATACAGGTAGTCCTCAACTTACAATCATTCATTTAATGACTGATCGAAGTTACAATGGCACTGAAAATGTGACTTATGATCATTTTTTTCACGTATACGGCCAGTGCAGCATCCTTATGGTAAAGTGATCAAAATTTGGACTCTTGGCAACTGGCTCATATATATGACAGTTGTAGCATCCCGGGATTGTGAATGTGATCACATTTTGTGGTCTTCTGAGAAGCAAAGTCAATGGGGAAGCCAGATTCACTTAACAACCATGTTACTAACTTAATAACTGCAGTGATTCACTTAACAGCTGTGGCAAGAAAAGTCATAAAATGGGGCAAAACTCACTTAATGACTCTCTTGCTTAACAACAGAAACTTTGGGCTCAGTTGTGGTCATTAGTCGAGGACTACCTATGTTTGCTATTTAATGTATCCCAGATCCTTTTAGAAAGCTTGAGCTGGAAGAACAAATTAGTATAAGTTATGCCTGGCTAAACATATTTTGAATAAAATTACTTTTATTTGCTTATAGTCTGAAGTCAAGTGGACAAAATCTCTTGAAATGATACAGGTTAACGTCATGGTATTATTTGGAAGGTTTTGGTACCTTTTGATCTTGAGGAACAAGCCTTGAGAAATAGACCTTGTTTCTCAAGGACACCACACAGAACAGACCTTTTTTCTATGACTTTAGCTTTGTCACTTGTGGCCTAGATTCCTACATTTTTTGCTTGATAAACTACTAGGGAAGGGATATAGATATATAACATTTTAACATTACATTTTAAACATTTACATTTTAAATATTATTATGTTATGGTATTGTATTATTTTTATTATAATATATGCTGCAAACGTCCTAGAATCTGTTTGTGCAGATGGGTATGTAAAATAAATAATTGTATAGTATGGTTATATGTTTTTTCTTTTTCTAACTATCATGTATGAATCTTTTTGCAATATATACATATACAAGAAATGGCTAAAACTCTCCTCTGCATGGTAGTTTCACATTCTAGTTACTTACTAATTATTATAGGATTGCAAACAATACATATGTGTAGTCAGTTGTTTAAAAAGTAATATTCAATATGTCTAAAACGTCATTGTACTTTTCCTTTTTTCCATTTTAAACAACTGCCTGTATTTTTCAGATTAATTTCATTGTATCTTTTCTCCTTTGTAATTCTCTTGGTATATGGCAAGAAGCCCTGCTATTAAACATTTGGAATCTATTTTAGAGCAATACAAGATAATTTTTAAATGCTGAACGTTAACGTTAATATATGGCGGAGTTGGTATTCTGTTTCTACAGACTATAATGCACAAAGTGTTGTGTTCTGTATATACTATATGATAGCTTTCCTCAAAGATCAAAGAAGGACCTGAGAACTCTCCAAAAATTTAGTCATAATTTAGTAATTTAAATTAAATCATAATTTAAGATAAGATGCAAGGGAATTTAATCTGCTATGACTGATCAGGACTTTTCTTAAAATTATTTATGTCTGCAGCAAGATTTTTAGAGAATGAGTTTGAGTCATGCAATATTCTTGTACACAGGCTTACTGTATAGCCACTCCTTTTATCAGGTTACATCAATATTAGTTTACAGAGTTTTACTAAGTTCAGCCCTAGGTGCTGCTTAGATGATCTGTCTCTTATTTTTGTCCCACAATATGATTTGTGATGTTTGAAGCTAACCAGCAGCCATCTAAGTGAAGCCTACTTCTCTAAGGAAAATAATGGCATTTACTGCTGATTGATAGACTTAATTATAGGTGTGATAGCTATTGTAGTAAGCTTGTTTCTTCATCATGGATTATAGGCAACATCATGTTGAACAATTACTTTGCTTTACTAAACCATAGAAGGCCTAACAGTAGTGGAACTGATGGAACATAGCACCTTTCAAATGGATCATTCTGAAGCATGTGCTCCAGTAGCCTTCTCTTTTTAGCAATATTATTACTGTTAAACAGCAAAAAGCCACATAAGCTGCAAAAAAAAAATGTATGCTAATGTAACTTCCTGTTCCAAGACTCTACTCTAAAATTCATTAATAATGAAGGATCCTCGAGGGAAATTACAAGCTTGAAATCATACAATACCAGTAGAGAAAAACAATGCACAATAAACGCTGTGGCCTGATTAACTTTTACTACTAGAGCAGCTGCTACTCTTCAAAATCACTTGTAACCATCACAAACCTCTGTTGCCTGGATCCTAAATTTTATTTCAGGAAGTATTCAGGAATATTTTGCTATCCATCTGTTTCCAGTACATCCACAGCTCAAATTAATATTACAACACAGTACATCATTAATAAAAGTGTAAAAGTAAAGCACATATTGTTTAGGGTTTAATATTGGGTGAAATCATTGATTTGCCCAAGAGAAGAGCGGGACCCATTTATCTCCATTTTAAATTTTGTATCTATAAGTTTTATTTTATGGCTGTTCACCGCCCTGAGTCCTTCGGGAGTAGGGCGGTATACAAATTTAATAAAATGAAAAAAAAAAAAATGACCCACTAGTTCTGTCTTAGGGGCAGCAGGGCAGAACTTGTAGGTAAGGAATTGACATAGTTGAGGTCAGTGGTGAAATGTAAAATTTGTTACTACCGGTTCTGTGGGCATGGCTTGGTGGTGGTGGTAATGTGACTGGGTGGCTGTGGCCAAGTTGTGTTTTTTTTTAACTTTTAAAAGCATTTTTTCTACAACCTTAAGAGGTTGCAGAAAAAAATGCTTTTAAAAGCCTCTGACGATACCAGCTAAGCCGTGTGATCATCAGAGGCTTTTTTTTTTAAGTTTTAAAAGCATTTTTTCTACAACCTCTTTGGCCGAAAAAATGCTTTTAAAAGTAAAAAAAGGCCTCTGATGATTGCGCGGCTCAGCTGGGAATGGGGGGGGGGGTGGCAGGGATTTTTGCTACCGGTTCTCCAAACCACCTGCTGCCATCGCTACCGGATCGGGCGATCCGGTCCGAACCGGGAACATTTCACTCCTGGTTGAGGTATATAAAATCTCTTATCACATTGACCTGAAGGACCTTTTGAGGGTTCTTTATTTTCCAAGGACTGGACATGCCACAATGTAGCATAGAAACATATGAAATACTTTACTGTAGCACACACCTTTGTTGTTACCGAGTTAACATCACCTTCCTAAGCTTTGCAAATTGATGTAGTCACATAAATAAGTCTTTGATGGTTAGTCTTTGTAACAAATAAATTTTTTACAGTTTGTACAGCAAACAATCTTTGCCTCTCTCCAGAGGTTCTTTCACTAGTTTTCACTAGTTGGGATTAGGTATTGCTGCATCGTGATTGCTCTTCTTCTGGTTGTTACCAGGCCAAGTTCTCAGCCAGGCAGGAATCACACCATGATGGGCTGCTGACTGTAGTTTGTGGTCCTGAGAGTTCACGAATAGCTCTCTTGCTTGCTTGTAATAGTCATACATTCCAGATGTTGCTTCCCACTTCTGTTTGTTGTCTTCTTTCTCTTCTATATACCCAAACTTTTGTAGACTAAAGGCCAGGATGGATGAGGCTACCTGTGGAGGTCAGCACCTTTCTAAAAACACCAGAGTGTGGTTCAGATAGGCAGACACCTGCAACACCAGGGTGATACTTGTGAATAAATTGTGAGACGGGGATAATGAGTGAATGGGTCCATTTCCTCTCATGTTTCTGGGGCTGTAAATGTTTACTGCCCTTTGAGAAGAGGGATGGGTTGAGCCTATCCTTGGAGAAGTGGGGGTAGGAAGCATTTTTGCCTGGCTGCAGCTCTTTTTCCAAACTATAGACAGCAATTACAACTTTCTTCCTGCACAGTCCAGCTGACAGTCTGCCAATTCACCAGTTCTTGCTGATGTGTTTGGATGACCAGGATTGTGTAGGAATACTGTTACTACTGAAAACCATGAGTTAGCTGTGGTAATTTCTAATGTGGCACTGCATTATCCCAGACTTCTTGCCTTGGTGACTCAGTTCCATACCAAAATTGCACAATCAGGAATGGCTGAGGATTGCATACCTGTGATGCTATGCATGGACTTGTCTCAACTGATATCTAGTACAGGAAGCAGGAAACTTTACATTTGGTATTCTATTTGGCTGGTGCTTGTGATCTTAAGAGTGCAGGAACTTTCTGCAACTTCATTGTCACAAGCAAATCACTGGTCAGATTTTGACTGGCAACTTCTGATACTTCTGTTGGTATGATAGATTGATAGAAATGGTCCAACCTAAATGCCTTATGGAACTGGATAGTCTGAATTTATTTAGAAATTGTCCCATTTTATCCCTGTAAAATTTGGAGATCATTGAAATGGTTGATACTATTATACCTGAATGCCTCATTCCAACTAACAGAGTTCAGTACTCATTATTTAGTTTACCAGAGGATGGGCAGTAGGTTAGAGATTTTCATGAAAATTATTTGGAATATAAAATGGGGGCCTTTCAGTTCTTTCTGAGATGGATGCAATGAAGAAATCATTCTTTTCTGCCAATGTATATTCTTTGAATAGGTTTCTGATGCTGTTTATACTTTCTGCATCAAGATATTGGGACGAGAGACAACCCTGAAAGAAGTCACTGAGAACATTTCTCATCATTCTTTGTCAAATAACTTTGATCTGATTCACTTCAGTGTTATCTTTGATACTGGGACACACCATTGGGAAGCACCATTTGAAAATCGCCTGTCTGATTTCCTGTGGATTTTTTTTTTAAGCTTACTGAGCATGCAAATAAATGAGTTGCTACTTGTTTACTTGACCTTTGACATTTCTGGGATAAAATCAGACTGTGACTGGACTGGCCCTGTGAACATTTTCTTCTTGTGTGCAGTTTCTTTTCTAACTGTCTTTAGAAAACAATTATGAAACAAAAGTCCACCACATGGCCCAAAATCCAATCTCATAGCCAGTTGTTTGCGTGGTTTCAATTTTTCCAGATTTTTTAATGCATAGAAAGTTCAACTGAACGCTCTTTAACAAAGCATTCTTCAGGATTCTGTCTTGTCTTCTTAATTTGTAACATGTGAAAAACTGCTAAGGGATCATTAATGTCCCGATGATACAAGGTTTATTGCTTCTTATCTTAAAACTTTGAGGAATGAATTGATATTCTTCGTTGTTGTGTCACCTTGATTATGAACAGGACTGAATTTAATTTTAAGCTAAAAGTAAAACAAGAACAGGTATTGGCAAAGAAAGAGCTGAAATCTGGACAGAGATGAAACTTGCTCTGATGAGATTCTACTCTCAGAAGGAGTAAGTTTGCAGTTTGGGAGCACTGTCATTGGACTTGAAAGTGGCAGCTGTGGTGACTAGAGTTTTTACAGGATTTCAATGGCGTTCCTTCTTGAGCCAGCTGAATTTTGTGACAGTTATCTATGCTTTGCTTGCAACCTACCTTGGCTTCTGCAGTGAGCTCTGTGGGGGCTATCCTTGAAAAATATTTGGGATTTGCAGCTGCTACCCAGTAATGACGCTGCTGATCAGTACAGGGTTTGTACTGAAAGTTCTATACTGGATGCCAGTTGCCTTATTAGTCATATTTATGGTGTTGGCAGTAAACAAATCAGCTCTGCTACTAGAAGAGTTCTTTCTGAATATTTCCTTGTTGACAGAAGCTTGTCTATCGTAGCTACCCTTGCTCAGAAGTTGTGGAAGACAGCAATTGATTTTCATGCTGCTGGTAAAATACATAATTTGCACATGTTTGTTTGTTTAATATTGTATTTTTCTCTGATTTTTATTGTAATTAAATATTTTAAGAACCAGGCTGTACATGTAATAAATACATTTAAGCTTTCTACACTCGCATGCGTATAATACAAAGGCCATGATGATGTACCTGTAACTATTGTATCTGGAAGGTCAGTAGGCATGAAGCTGGATCACTTGCTGTTTGCCAATCAATAATACAGTGCAACATGATTAGGAAGATGTTAAAAAAAATATCTGCTCTGGATGTGGAATATGCTAGGTAATCCACTGGTTACCTATGTTTTTCAAGAAACTTTATACAGGTAGACTTGACTTTGACTTTTACCTTTATGTAACTTTATTGTCATTGCACCTCGTACAACAAAATTAAATGCCATCTTTGACTTAAGACCACTCATAGGTTATGACAGATATCTTCAAAAGGTATTTATGACCTGGTTTCAAAGTTATAGGCATTGCAGTGCCCTCGCCATTGTTTACCCTTATGAATGACTGCAGGGATGCTGCAGCGCCACCCGCCAATTTATTACCCCCACTCATCCCTCTGTCTACCCTCAAGCCCCAACTTGTACCTGTCTGGCCACCCCAAGTGCCTCCCAAGGCCTCCTCGGCCTCTTGGGATTTAGGCTCTTGCGTATCTGAATAGTCAGCTTGCGAGCAGGCCATGGCCTGGGGGAATTCTGAAAGTCAGGGGGAGGTCCTTTGGGGGCCGAATGGGAAGTAGGCTTTGGCCTACAGGCGATAATTTCTTCTTTGTGCCAGTCACTTCTGCTGACTGGCTTTAGGCTTTCTCGCATGGCTACGTAACTGGTTTGGCAGCAGTCAAGGCTTGGGGGTGACCCTGAGGGACAGGGAGTGGAGCACCAGATGCCTTGGGTGATGGACAACTTGGGAACCAGATGCCTTGGGTGATGGACAACTTGGGAACCAGATGGGTCTCCAAGGGTCTCCCCCACCCCGAGACACCCCATGCTCCACTTACGGTCTCCATGTTCACTTAACAATTATATTGGGAACAGTAGAGATATGGGGGAATTGTTAAATATTTCACTTAACGGCTGTTACAACATACACCATAATAGGGAAACTCCCATTACATTTGAAAGTTGAGGATTACCTGTCCTCAACAGGTAGAATATCCATTTTAACTCTTTCAATTCAAGGAATGATTGTAATATGATTATAATATTCCAGTATTGATAATGTTGCTTATTTCGGTTGGGATTGCAGTTAGGCAACAATTAATTAAACAATTGTTTAATTAATGTTGCAGTTGTTGAAGATCAGATAAATAAAATGCTATTTTCATACTAATGGGAGTAGGCTTTATTGTGTATTGAACTGCTAGGATGACAATTTCTAGATAGTCACGGGGTATTTGCTCATGGTCTGTAACCAATTGTTATTATACAGTGAGATGAACAGTTCTTGCTAAAACAAAAAATATTACTATAGAAGATTAGACAACCCGTGACCCATTGTCCTTATTTCAAAGACATTTCCTTACCAGATTCCTCAATGCCTTCAGCAGTGGCAGAACTTCTAATACTGTCTTTGCTGGAAAAGTTTTTAAACATTCAGGGAGATATTCAGAGATGTGCCTGCCTTGGAGACAACCCATCTTGAATTGAACAACAGTCAAACATGAGGAGTTGATCACAGAAAATAGCTTTTGACATTTGTATTACGTAATAAGCTGTTTTGTGATAATTTTTATTTAATAAAATATTTTATCAAATTTGCAAAATTTCAATTCCAAGATAATCACGGATTCTATATTTTATATGCATTCTGTAAATTAGCCCTTTAAGATGGCTTGGTTCAGAAATCGTTGCTTTATGATGTACTATTTCACCCAGTTAAGGGTTACAGACAAAAGAGTTTTAATAAAATATAGATTGGCCTGTGTACCCCATTTTTCAAATACTGTCTTATATCTGCTTTTATTTCTAATTCTGTCCCCTTAAGTTTCATGTTTTTCTCCATAGTGTAGAAATGGGAGGTGCCAGTCTGGGTATTCCTTGCTCTAGCTCTATGTCCTGAGCTGAAAAATTCTGAAGATCCGCCTCCCTGGTGACGTCTCTCCAGTTTTTTTTCAGCTCAGCACAGCTCATGGTTGCAGGTTTTAGCTCCTGAGCTTTGAGCCAGAGTAAAAATTGTTTGATTTTCCCTGGATTTACTTTATTTTCTTTATTTCTTTATTTTCCTTTACTTGTCTGGAAAGCTGCTGCTGTTTTCTGCTCAGCTGTGGCTGGAATTTCAGGTACTGGTTAAGGGGAGTTCTCCGGTGCCTGGTTGAAGTGGGGAGGGCGGCTGCTGTTTCCCCCCCCATCTTCCCCTTCCGCTGGGCGGCGGTGCAGGGCTAGCCGGCTGGCTTTCGCCCCGGTCCCTTCAAATCGACTTCTGAAGCCTCTAGGGCTTCCAAAAAGGCCGCAGGAGCCGCGTACGCCATTTTGCCATGCCGCGGCGTCCCTTTTGATCACCGCTCGTCAGCTGTGCAGCGGAGCGGCGTTTTTTTTGCCCTTTTCGTTTGTTGGAGACGAGCTGCAGCCCCACCAGCTCAGAATTGGCTGGTGGGCTCAATAAAGGCATGGCGGAGGGGTGTTGGCCTGGAGCAGGGCCATGCTACACCCTTGATTGTGATGGCGGCCTGTAAGTCGCGGCGGCCTTCGTCCCTGCGCAATTTGGGCGCGAATTGGCTCAGGCGGCTTTGCTCCCCTGGCAGCCTTTGGGCACCATGTCTGCTGTTTTTCTATTGGTGAAGCAGAGGAGAGTGAGAGTGGATTTTTTTGACCAGTGTAATTTCTATCTGCGGGTTTGCTGGCCGGCCTGACCTAATACTGCTCCTGATATTCAGAAGGGCCTTTATTTAAACTGCGTCAGTTGATGAGCGGCCATTTTGAGACCCGGGAGCCATTTTGCTTTTCAATTCAAGGCCTGTTTTATTTATTTATTTATTTTTATCTCCTTTGTTATCTATTTGCAGAGTCTTTGGAATCTAATTTTCTCTGTATTGCCAACTGACTTAATATCATGGAGGATGCTGACAGGCAATCATCCTTCTCTGCTGAGGGCTCCTGGTCTCCTCCACCTGACAAGGGCAGAGCTTCTCGGCCTCGAACTGCCAGCATTGCTGCAGCTAATAAAATTAAGGCCAAGGCTAGAGCTCGGCCCGGGCGTTCCAAGGCTGAGGAAAAGACAGCTCAAGTTAGACAACGTGCCTTGGATAGAGAATTTGCAAAGGCTGCTGCCATTAATACGGCTGCTGACTTATCTCAAGCCTCTGTGCCTGTACCTCAGACATCAGTTCAGACTGTGGAATGTTCTGCCCCTCAGACTGCCCATTCCCCCACCTTGGCTGGGCCATCCAGGGCATGGTCTCCAGAGTTGCAGGTCGAGCCCCATCAGCGCCCAGGGCCTTCTGGGGCCAACAGACGTCCTGAGGCCACCTATACCCCCACTGCGGCTGGCCTTCGTCAGGATGAAGGGGGGGAACTGGATGTGCAGAATTCCATGAAGTCCTGGGTGGAGCAGGCAATTAGGCAGGGAATTGCAGAGGGGATGCAACTTCAGTCACAGATGTTTGCCCAAATGTATGCCCTTAGACCTGAGGTGGAGCCCCAGGGCTTTATTGCCCCTTCTGAGGATTATCATGGGCAGGTTTCCCCTTCTCCTTCTGAACTAGTTGACTATGCAGAAGACTGTCTGGAGGAAGGAGAGATTTCGGATGGGGATCAGATGCAGCCACCTAGACCCACCTTCAAGGGCTTATTTAACCCCGCTCTTTTGAAACCACTTCTGACAAAGGCCAGGGCCACTGCTCGATTGGGCCCTGACCCAGCCCTCTCTGGTACCTCGGGTACTGGAGAACAAGATGATTATCTTTTTACAGAGCAGGCAGTGGAGGCAGATACTATTCCTATTCCGGGAATGTTTCTGGACATGATCCGTAGACAGTGGGCGGCTCCAGCTCTCCCCTCCAGGGCGTCAGGGCTGGACAATCAGTTGTTTACGGTGGATGCAGACATGCTTGCGTTGTTGGAGGTTCCAAAGGTGGACGCTCCGGTGGCGGCTCTCACATCTTCTTCTGTTTTACCACCTGATGCAGAGGACGCTCTAAAGGCTGAAGATAGGCGAGAGGAGACGGCACTTCGTCGTGCGCACCAGGCGGACGCCTGGGCTGTAAGAGCTTCTTCGGCAGCATCCTTTCTCACCAGAGCGTCGGTCAGATGGCTCCGCCAGCTTCAAGGCCATCTGGCACCAGATGATGTTCGGGCCCACCAAGACCTTTCTAAGATTTTGGCTGCAGCTGAATACACGGCGGACGCTACCTTGGCAGCTGCCAGGTTCTCGGCCAGGGCCATGGCTTCGTCAGTCACTGCTAGACGTATGCTCTGGCTGCGTCATTGGCGAATGGACGGGAAGAACAAGTGGAAGTTGGCTTCCGCTCCCTTTGGGGGGGGGTTTCTTTTTGGGCAAGCCTTAGATCCCCTACTTATCGAGACCAGGGATAAGAGGAAGGTCCTCCCGTCCCAGAGTAGGCGAACGGACTTCCGTTCATCCCCTTACTATAGGCGGCCCTCCTTCCGCCAGGGGGGAGCCGGGCCAGGCTTTCCCCGTCAGCAAAGGCCTTTTCACTTCTCCAGATCTAGTTAGGCAGATAGGCCAGCCTTTTCCCGGGGTCGACAACAGTCATCCAACAAGCCCTTCAGGGGCTCCAGCGGTAGAGGGGCCAGGAGATCCAAGTGACTATCCATCGCTGGACCCTCTTGGGGGCAGGCTTGGTCTGTTTGCGGACCGCTGGGACGACCTAACTACAGACAATTGGGTGAGGGAGACAGTAAGAGCAGGGCTCTCCCTCGAATTCCTTTCACCCCCTCCGAGGCATTTCCTCCACTGCCCCGTTTCTGGAGACCCATTCAGGCGGGAACTCATGGAGTCGGCTATCCAGCATTTGCTGGATATCAGGGCCATTCAGCCGGTTCCACTGGGACAGTGGGGGCGCGGGTTCTACTCCATCCTCTTTGTCATCCCAAAGGCCTCGGGAGGGTGGAGGGCAATTCTAAATTTGAAAGGCCTCAACAAGTTCATCGTCTACAAGAGGTTCAAAATGCACTCCCTGCATTCCATTTTAGCCGGGATCAGGGAGGGAGACTTCCTAGCCTCCATAGATTTGACCGAAGCCTACCTCCACATACCAATTCGGCCGGAGCATCGTCAATACCTGAGGTTTTGCTATTCAGGCCGTCACTACCAATATCTTGCCCTGCCGTTCGGGCTGGCTTCCGCCCCCCGGACGTTTACCAAGATTCTCTCTGTTTTGGCGGCATATCTCAGGTCTCTTCCTATCAGAATTCAATGTTACCTCGACGATCTGCTCATTCAAGGGTCCTCCCAGCGGCGAGTAGAACAGGACCTGACCACGACAATTCAGGTATTGAGGGAACACGGTTTTTCGGTGAATCTGGCGAAGTGTCATCTCATGCCTTCTACAAGGTTAGTCCACCTAGGGGCCCTGATAGACACGCTAACGGGGCAGGTCTTCTTGTCCCCGGACAGACAGGACAGTATCAGGGCGCTAATTCAGTCTCTTCGGGGGACCAGGACAGTTCAGGTAGCCCTACTATCCCAATTGTTGGGAAAAATGATATCCTGTATGAACATAGTTCCCTGGGCCAGGTTCCATGCGAGACCACTACAGTGGTTCTTGCTCCCCTTTCAGAGGGCAGGAACGAGCTCGTCCAGGGTCAGAGTTCAGGTTCCCCCACAGGTCCTACAGTCCCTAACCTGGTGGACGTCAGGGGCCATCCAGAAGGGATGCTTCTTCAGGGAACCCCACAGGGTGGTAGTAACGTCGGATGCCAGCCTGATGGGCTGGGGGGGGCATTGCGGGTCTCAGGTGGCCCAGGGCCGCTGGTCCCACCAAGAACTATCCCATCAGATCAATTGGTTGGAGCTCCGGGCGGCCCGTCTGTCTCTTCAGACCTTTCTTCCGCAGGTGAGGGGGCAGCATGTGCTCCTTCTCACAGACAATACGACGACGAAAGCCCATATCAACAGGCAAGGGGGGACTCGTTCCGGGCCTCTGATGCGAGAGGCGGAGAACCTTTGCCTTTGGGCAGAGACTCACCTTTTATCCCTGACAGCGGACTACATCGCAGGGACGGACAACATAGAAGCCGACTGGCTGAGCCGAGCCATGGTGGACCCCTCGGAGTGGAGACTCCATCCCAACTTGTTTGCGGAGGTAGTCGACCGGTTCAGTCGCCCGGTAGTGGACCTCTTCGCCTCCCCAGCGAACACTCAACTTCCCCTCTTCTTCTCCCGATTTCCTGCCCCGGGAGCGGCAGGGGTGGACGCCCTGCGGACCCCGTGGCCCAAGGGCCTCCTTTATGCTTTCCCTCCCCTACCCCTTATCCCAGCCGTCATTCGGAAGTTGCTGCTGGAGGGGGCGGAACTGGTGTTAGTGGCCCCTCATTGGCCCAGACGTCCTTGGTTCGCCGACCTGATCGACCTGTCGGTCGCCCATCCCTGGCGGATTCCCCCGGACAGAGTCACGCTCAGCCAGGGCCCAGTTCTGCATCCGGACCCACAGAGACTGCAGCTAGCCGTTTGGAGGTTGAGCGGGGCCTCTTAAGACGGGAGAAATTTCCGACTAGGGTCATCAGGACTATGCAGGCGGCCAGGCGGCCTTCCACCACGAGAATTTATGAGGCAACGTGGAACAGGTTTGCTGGGTGGTGTGCCTCCAGGCAGTTGAGCCCGACTTCGGCATCGGTGGTGGAGGTGCTGGAGTTCCTACAGGACGGGTTAGACATGGGACTTTCCACTAACACTCTTCGACGACAGGTGGCTGCGCTAGGCACTGTCTTGACTTTTAGGAAGTGGGGCTCCCTCGCTAACCATCCGAGGGTGAAGATTTTTCTGCGGGGGGCGGCTAATTTAAAACCACCTCCTCTTCACCGTTACCCCACTTGGGACCTCGCTAAGGTTCTCCAGGCCTTGACAAAGACACCTTTCGAACCTTTAAAGGAGACTAGTCTCCGTCTCCTATCATGTAAGGTAGCCTTCCTTGTGGCCGTCACGTCGGCCCGACGGATCTCAGAGTTGGCGGCTTTATCGGTGCGGAAAGACCTGTGCATTTTTCACCACAACAGGGTGGTTCTGCGGTTGGACCCTGCCTTTCTTCCTAAGGTCAACTCCTTGTTCCACCGAGCACAGGAGTTGGTCCTGCCTGACTTCTGCCCTCGGCCTAGGCATGCCTTGGAGCAGACCTGGCACACACTGGATGTGAGGAGGGCCCTCCGCATTTACATTTTTAGAACCTCTTCTTTCCGGAAGACGGAGGCACTCTTTGTCTCGTTTCAGCCGTCGACTCTTGGCCACAGGGTGACCTCTTCCACGGTGGGACGCTGGCTTAGGACATGCATTTCATCGGCTTACGAGCTCCAGGCTCTCCCTGTACCTCAGGGGATTACTGCCCACTCTACCCGCAGCGCTGCCACGACGGCGGCTTGGTCTACGCAGGCGTCAGTGGAAGACATTTGTAGGGCGGCCACGTGGACTTCTCCCACTCCCTTCATCCGTCACTATAGACTTGACTCCTTCGCTTCGGCAGAGGCAGCCTTTGGGAGAAGAGTTCTGCAGCGGGTTCTTGAAGATCCGGGGTCGTCGGCCCAGGACAGCTCCCACCCTTAGGGCTGGCCGGTCTTTGGTATATCCCAGACTGGCACCTCCCATTTCTACACTATGGAGAAGGGACGTTGGTCTTACCGTGATACGTTCCTTCTCGTAGTGTAAAATGGGAGGTGCCAGCCCCACCCTGTCTGTGGCTGCCTGGACCGGCTTCCCTGGTGGAGCATGTTGTTTCTATCTTTCAGACTGCGTACCTTTTGCATGGACTGCGTGACATTCGCTTTGGCTTCGCTGGCAAAAACTGGAGAGACGTCACCAGGGAGGCGGATCTTCAGAATTTTTCAGCTCAGGACATAGAGCTAGAGCAAGGAATACCCAGACTGGCACCTCCCATTTTACACTACGAGAAGGAACGTATCACGGTAAGACCAACGTCCCTTTTCTCTGTTTCCTGTTAATGTAGTAATGCCAGCTGCAAATGACTGGAAGTCATGAAATTTACAAAAGGAACTGTCAGCTTATCGTCTGTTTAAATCAGTGGCGTAAACTGTAATTGATTTTTCTACATTGCACATTTTTCTGCATAAAAATACTGAAAGAAATATTTTTTCTGATTAAAATTCTGTGGTTCAATTTATTGTAGTAATTTTTTAATAAGAATATTCTTAAAACATTACATTCTAACACTACAGTAAATATTATTTAACAATTATATTTCTGATTTGGACATACAGTTTTATTTATAACTATGCGTAAGTCGAAAGACTTGGAATGCCAGTGTTGGGTAAAGTTAAAAGGGTCTTTATTTTTTTTAGTGTTGAGTGTCTCACAACTTCCAAGTCCTTGCCAATACAGGAGAAGAATGAATCAAAGAGTTGGAAGGGACCTGTTAGTTTCTCATATTCAACTCTTTCTCAGGGCAAAAATCCAAATCACTGATCCTTGACAGATAACTGTCTAGCTTTTGCATGAACAAGCCTTGTGTAATTCACTTTTTCTGTGGGTAATTAGTTCTACCATCACATTGCTCTTATTTTTTCCCAACATTAAGTTAGATTTAATTCATTAGCCTTTATCCAGCTCTTAGGAATATAGGGAACAGTTTGGACTTTATATTAACTTTATTTAGGTATTTGAAGAAGACTATCATATCTTCTCTGTTTTATCTTTTAAAGGTTGAATTTTCAGTACCTTCAGCCTCTCTGCATAGAGATACTCCCCCTCACTCCCCCACAAAAGGCATGAAGGGATACAGGAAATGAACACAAACACACCAGAGTTCATTAAACTGGTCCAAAAGAACATTGTATCGTTTGCATTTACAGGGCTTTAGCAGATTAATAGCACGGATGCATTAAATACTTGAACCCTTTGCATTAAAGATTAAATCTCTTAGTTGAGTTTGACATCCATATAGTTTTGAGGACAACAATGCTGATGTGGTTTATCATTGCTTTCTGAGTTTTTTTTTTTTTTTTAACTTCCTGATCTAGCCTTCAGCCCTGAAATTTCCTGGCATTCTCACATTCAAGTATTAATCCGGTCTTATTTTGTATGACTTTTTAAAAGACAGCTGACATCTGATAGGTTGTGTAAAGTAATGAACAGTACCACCCATGTGAACTTCTCTTGCGGAAAGTAATTTTTAAAAGCAGAAGTTACTAGGCACGTTTGCAGTTGCAAATAGTGTTCTGTCTGGCTATGTACTTAACTGCTGCTTCCTTTTCAGGATTCCATTTCCACATCTTCTCATCCAGTCTAAACCAGTTGCCAGAAGTGACTATTCCATGTTGGTGTGCCATGAGCTGGAATATTTTAAAAAACAACAACAACCCAATCACACACTTCATGATAATAACCCAAGCACAGACTGAAGGCTTGATCTTGGCTGTGCAAGAGGAAGCCATCTGAACTTATGCAATCAAGGCCAGAATTGAAAAATCATCAAATGATTCAAAATATATACAAATAAACCGTGGACCATTTACTCAGCTCATGCAAAAAGATTGCACAAACTTGATTATAAACAACAGTTGCCAGAATGATTCATTGGAACATCTCTAAAAATGTTCATGTACCAGGAATGAAAAATAGAGAAAATATACTATAATCTGATTAAGTCATATCATCAGATTTAACTCTGATTGAAAAGAAGGTGTAGCTAATTGATGTGGCTATATCGGGATAGTAGACTAGAAAACTAAGAAGATCACAAAGTATCAAGATCTGAAAATTGAAGTTGAAAGATTATGGCATAAACCAGCCCTGGAAGTCCCAGTATTTATCAGCACACGGTGCTATACCAAAAAATCTTGGGTGGCACTTAGAAAATTTGCACATTGAGAAAATTTCTATTGGTCAATTGCAAAAGGCCAGACTGCCATAAAGGCCATACAGTATATTACTCTGATATGTTACAAAATCACAGGTTTGAAAAGTTCTGAAGTGGCAGCTCTGATTTAACATTAACAATATCATCATCATCATCATCATCATCATCTTGTATGCTGCCTCAATCTCAGCGACTTTAGGCAGCTCACAACAATCAAATAAATTACAATAAAATCAATAAACACAAAAAGATAAAAAGATGGCAAGTGTGATGAATCAAATATATTTTGAGACTGAGTAGTAACTTTCAAGCAAAAAATATAGTTTATAAAATTAGATTTTTTTTGGTAGTCAAATATATCCAGATACTTAATGTGCTTTATAGTGAAAGCTATAAATCCAGAAATTAACATTATGCCTTCTGTAACCATCCATGCCTTTAAAAAAAATTCCATGATTCTTGGGAGTTAATGCCTGATTAATGCTAATTATATGAGTAATCTCAGTTATTCTCTTGTGAGGTAATATCTATTTCTTGCAAGTTGCTGATTCAATTACAGTCCTTATAGGAGTTACAACTACACAATAGTCTGTAGTTCATGTCATGAATGTTAGAGTAGTTGCATTTTCCCCATTTGTCAAATTGTAGTTGAAAGCTTTACTGAATACAATATAAGGAAGACATTCTCAATAAACTGGAAAACGTGATGACTTGTGGTTGCAAAAAACAATTTTCAGTAATGACTTGAATTTTTCAAAAAAGCCTGTAAATGTGATATTGTCAGGGTTCCAAGTAATAGACCCATAGCAAGCAAAACTCCGAGGCAGATGAATTCCTTAAAGAATAGCTTTCTTGGATATATCTTATTGGCACAGATCTGGTGAAAACCGATTCTGAAGATTCCCACCTTTCCACTTTAATTAGGTTTTTCACCTAATTAAAAGTAAAAAATATTCCTCCACCCCAAATAATCAGTCACATGGTCCAATCAAGACACTGGTTGCCTGGTGACCTCACCCCTCTCCCTCGGGCCAGGTGTGAGAATGTCCTTGGTTCCCAAGAGAAAGTTTTATTTTGGCTAAAAAACACCAGCTATCTCTAAGCCCCCCTCCCTATCCCTCAGCTCCAGTGTGGCAACACTGAAGCTCCAAGATGGCTTCAGTCAGGTCACCTTCAGGGTTGACAAATATAGCATAAAACTGATTTAATACATTATGGAATTGGAGGGAGGCATTGATTCAGTGCAGGAATCCACTGTGATTATTCCTGACATCGTTGCCTAGCTTTTTTAAAGCACCTATTGAAAAGTATAATTTTCAGTCAACTGTGTATCCACTTCCCACCCCATCCCAAATTCTGCTGTGCTGCCTTGTGGTGTTTGGAGGGGTGGGCAATGTTCCTGCGGGTCTAGGAAAACTCGCTGCGGCCAATTAGCCATGATGAACTCACCATAGGACAGGTCACCACTGCCAATACGCCACAGGACACTTCAATGCTTCATTCAGTTAACTTTTATTGGTGGCCACGTTTTTGTCAAAATTATTGTAACTCTTTTATTTCTTCATTACTTTCTTTATTATTGGCTACGGTTCCATCAAAATTAATTCAACTTTTGTATTTGTTGAATTGTTCCGCAGCAAATTGTCCTGTGGCAAGTTGGCCACAGCGAGTTGGCCGTGGTGAGTTGTCCCATTCCAGTTCCTGGGAGGGATGAATAAAGAATTTCAGAGTGTATACCAAGGGTATAATTTCCAACAGGGTCACCCAAGGTGTGAAGATCTGCCAGGTAAAATAACACCTAATACTAGCTAGCAGCAGTATAGGAAGATTTCCGAGGCAGATGATCCCTTTAATAAGAACTGCGAGGCATTAATGCATATCACATATTTTTACGAACAAAATCACATAGAAACTACAAAATGATTGATGATACAGTGCATAGTATTTATGATATGGTTAGATTTAAGGCCTTTGAAATAGCTATTTGCTCATATTGCCAAATAGGAAAATAAAATCTTGCAAAGATAGAATCAAAGGTAGAATTAGTAGGATCATGGGTCATAAGAAGCATGAACACAGGAAAGCTCAACATAGTGAAAGAAGAAATTAAAACAACTACAATTGGCACTTAGACATCAGTGAATTGAGATGGATTCTGATTGGACCCTTTTAGTCAGAAGATCCCATTGTTTATTATGAAAAGAAAGCATCAAAAGGAAGACATGACATTGTTTTTATAGTTTGGAAGGGCAGAGCAGAAACAGTATTTGGCTACAATGCAATCAGTGGCTGAATAATTATTGGTTAGACTTTGTGGACACCCTTTAATATGGTGTTCATTCAAGTTTATGTCTCAACTATCAATGCAGGAAGAAAATTGATGGGTTTTATGATTAAGTTCAATTTGAAATCAACGGAACATGCCAGGAAGATGTGCTGCTTATGATTGAAGACTGGAATGCTAAAGTTGGAAATATGAAAGAGCACATTGATCTGGCAGTTTCAAGGATGTCCAGCAATTTACAGGGAAAACTTCTGGAATAGGGAGTAGTTCTTGGTGTTCCAGATGTGCCATAATTAGTTGTAACAAATGAAGAAATGGGTAATTTAAAATTTCTCTGGCAGAACCCTTCTTTGAAGGAGGTTGCAGTAAAATTATGATAGATTTCTTATGATAGATTTACTTAAACTAAACCTCTGTTTACTCCTGCTTTGATCAGATGGGTAACCTTTCAGCAAAGCTCTAAAAAAAAAAAACTTTTTTCCTAAAGCCTTGAAATACAGAGCTTAACAGATCTTGTGCCAATCCAAGAAGCTGTTTTTGCTCTGTCCTACTTTTCATTTATAAGTTCAGTTTTAAGTTTGTTAATCACCCAGAATCACTGTTAAGAGATAGGTGGATGGCTAAATAAACATTCTGTGCATATAGATTATTTACCAACAATACTAGACTGGAAGGTTTTTTTTAAAAAAAAAGACTGCAGAAGAAAGCTTTGCATCGTAGTTATGAAAATTACTTAGGAGTCAGGTTTGCCACAATTGAGACTTTTCATGCAAATGATCTGTCTGTGTTTTCACACAAATATCCTTTGATTTTACATACATGTTGTTAATGTTCTAGGTTGTCAGAGGAAAGATTAATTAGTGCTGGTTTGGCATTATTTGTTTAGCTTATACAATCTGTGGCCTCTGCTTATTATAATGTTACGAATGTTATTGGTGCAGTTAAAAAACATACAACCATGAGTCCGTTTAGAGGTAGTTTCCAAGATTTCAATTCCAATTATGACCACAACTGGGAATGCAATCTTGGTTGTTGAGGGAAGTGTTAGTTAAATGAGATGCCCATGTGGCTGATTCACTCAGTGATTGCAATCTAATTGCAGTCTTTAAGCAGACAGAGTGAAAGGGCTGCCCTTTGTGAACTGAGACCTCTCAGCTGAGATTCCCTTCTGGCAGGTAACCCTTGGAGAGAGGAATGCCTGCCTGCCAGGATGAAATCTCAACTCTGCACAGACTTGAGATTCCCTCTTGGTTGGCAGCATTTTGAGAGCAAAAGGGACAGAAACAGGGCAAGGAATGGACACCGATGCAGTGAGAGAGTGATTTTAGGCTCAGTCTGTGCTTGGATTTTGGCTGCTGAAGTTCAGGCAGGCATGGAGCTTGGGGTCCTTCTCTCTCTGTCTCTGTGAGAGCTCTTGGGATTTTGGTCTCCATGCCTGCTTGGAAATGCTTACGAGCTTGGAATCTTTCTCTTTAGGAAGATTTAGAACCAGTTGTAAGTTGAGGATTACCTGTAACTAGGCTCTAATACTACAAAGTTATTCAA
Source organism: Arizona elegans (assembly GCA_022577455.1). Taxonomy (NCBI): domain Eukaryota; kingdom Metazoa; phylum Chordata; class Lepidosauria; order Squamata; family Colubridae; genus Arizona; species Arizona elegans. The sequence goes on along the minus strand of JAKOOJ010000003.1, from coordinate 100,024,793 downwards.
ATTGTTAGAAAGCTGTCTAAAGAATAGTCTGCCAGCTTCTTCAACATGGAAGCATATTAAGATTTTTCTTGGATGATTATTAAACCAAAAACAAAGACAATTCAATTTCTTCTTACCAAACTTTATAAAAAGACTTCTGTCATAGGTAGAGATGGATGGCCTTATGTCACACTTACAAAATAATCAGAATACTATATGTGTTTCAGCCATTTTCAAATGTAAAATATTAATTTGATGGGAGTTGTAATAGTCCTTGAGGAAAGCACAAGTGGAATATGTATATTTTCTTATCACAGTTCATCTGGTAATACTACCTTAGAAAATAATTCTATGTTACCAGATGGGTCACACAGCAATGATGAACATGAGCCGAATATGGAAAAGCAAGGACATCAGCTTGGCAACCAAATATAGGCTAGTCCTCTATTGTGTTCCCCATAGCTACCTAGGAAGAAAATGGATTCACTTGAGCTGTGTTGCTGGAGAAGGCTCCTGTGTATTCCTTGGACAGCAAAGTTGACCAACAAGCAAGTACTGGAACGCATAACACCAGATGTCAAGGAAGGAAAAATTACAAAACTATGTCTCACTTATTTTTGCCATGTCATGTAGGGGAATTCACTGGAGAAAGCAGTTATGCTGGGAAGAGTTACTGGTAAAAAGAAACTAGGCTGCAAAGAAAACAAGAATTCCATCAAAGCTGACACCAGCCAGAGCAAAGAAAAACTCAAAGAAGCAGTGCAAGATTGGAAGATGTGGAGAGACCTGGCCCTTAGAATCACCAAGAGTCAGATACGACTTGAATGGATAACATCATCATGAGACATTGCTATGGATAACTAGGAAGAAATCCTTGCAGCTGGCATTAGGCAGAAAGCCTCATCTAACATAACATAGCTACTCTATATGACAGATACAAATTCTGAATTAGATAGTAACACTGAATAATTAGTATTTATTTTGAATCTCTTGTAGAAACCACAGATCTGGCACACAGCACTGATTTTGTCTTAATGTTTTAAAATTCAGAGAGAGACAAGGATGCTATTGAGATAGCCTGCATGTATTCATATTTTTAAAAATCCTGTTACCTCATTATGGTCTTTAGTCATGCCTTCCCATGTATACATAACATATTAAGAGTGTTATTTTATACTTTTCAGAAAACTCTAATATTGGGAAAATAGGAGTTCACTTGAGGAATGTTTTTAAAAACTGCTTCCAATGCCATTTTTTGTGTAATCCTTCATTTTGTTTCAGTGAACCCAAAGCTAATCTGAACCATAAACTCGCCACTTTTGTTTTTTCTATGTTTTCTAGCTAGGGTGCAGCTGCTTAAGTTGCCTGAATGCTTTTTCTTGGGTTTAAGAACGTCCAACTCTAAGTCTGTTTTCAAGGCTCTGTGTTAATTTCCAGAAACAATGAACATAGTATAGTTGTGCACTGATCCTTGTTACTTCGTGTGCTAATGAGTACTGGAACGAATTGTCTTTAATCAATTGTATTGTGTTTTCTTTGGGCTTTAATTAGCAAGTATGACTGACTAAAAAGAAGTAGCTTTACTTGAATTTGGAATTAAATCAATTCCCAATGAAATTGAGAATATTTAAATTCTGCCAACTTGTCATTCTGATTTATATGATGGTAAATTTTTGTCAGTTTCGTCCTACGGCATGTATCAAAGTGTAGGGGCTATTAATTCTAGTGGAATAATTGTGGCAATTTGTTGCAAGTCCCCTTGTATAACATTTCTAATATATTCAGAAGTAATTAAGAGCAACTAGATTAGATTAGCTGGATAATTTCCCTATATGAGAGGAACTGAGTGATATTTTGTGAAGCTTCAAACAGCTGGTCATCTGTAGATAACAGCTTGTGGATCTGAACTTGTTAGTGAATGTGTTAATAAGACGCATAGTTAAAAAGAAAAATTCTGATTAGTACCATGTATTTTTGCTATGAAGCCCGTTCTTCTCTCCCAAGGAAGCTGTAATTTCACCAGACATACACATGCATTTCCTGGCTAGAAAAATAGATATCCTTGTAAAATCTTAAAATAGCATAGACCTAATAGAGAGATATCAGTCCAACTACCTTCTATCTAACACTCTATCTCAAGACTAGTAAACAAAGCCACATTTTCTGGTTGAGAGAAAGGAAGAGTTTAAATTGGATTTTTTTGGGTGGATGAAGCTTCTGGTTCTTCATAATTCCTGGGTCAAAGGTAACAAAACCAATTTTATTCAAAACTTTTGGATTTCTACTCTATTTGGGGATCATGTTTTCCTTCATGAACCTTGAAGCAATGTAGGAAATCCTCTCCCTAGTTGACTGTCAACAATTCAATGTGAGGATAGAAAGCCATTCAGGTGCTTTGTGCCATAGTGGTATTTGAAAATCGGTCCTGCAGTTTCTTGTTAATTTGTTTAAAAAATGGTTATTTGGCCAATTCTGAGCAGTGTTGTGAGTTGTCAGAGTGCACAGACTACTTCTGGTTATTTTCTAATACTTCACTTAATTCAGAGAAAATAAATTCCAGGAGAGTAGCAGAGACCGGGGAAAGTGACAGAAGAGACTTACTTATCTGTGGGTTTTTTTAAAAAAAAATATTAGGGGCTTTAGAGTGGGTATGCATATATGTTCTTTTCAATGATTACGAACCTCATTGATGAAAGTAATGAGTTTCTTTTGTATACTTTACATCACTTATCGCCATCAGTCAGTTAAAAATATAGATATAGGAAATCCTCGACTTATAACTGGAATTGGGCCCCAAATCAGGGTTATTGAGGGGAGCAATTGTTAAGTGAGACACCATGTGACTTTCATTCAATGACTGCAATCCCACCTGGAGTTGTTAAGTAGGTTAAGTGGAGTGCCAGGGAGAGGGCATGGGCTTGGTAAGGTGGGGAGAGGGTACTGACCTTCCACCATATCCAAGAGGCTCAGGCCCTCTCCCTACTACATTTGGGAGAACAATAGCACTTGCTAGTGTTCTGGGAAGTTCAGAAGCTTTTTTGAGCTTTTCAGGTTGCTAGCAAACACTTCAATTCTGCCCTCTAGAGCGGAGGGGAAAGCGCTAGTGAGAGAATGTTACTTTAGTTACTGGCATTTACTCGATAGCTCTTTCTCCTCTCCTCTAGAGGGATGAAGTTGTTTCTGTTCACTAGCTCAGAAAACCTATTTCTAGCATTCTGAAAAGCTGCCTGAGCCACCGAACTTTAAGTTCAGGCAGAAAAAAAGCTTAAAAAGAGCTAGTGAATGGAGGTGATTCTGCCCCTCTGGTGGAGAGGACAATGACCAGCGAGTGAACACCAGCTTTTCTGCTTTTCAAAAACTGACATTTGATCACTATTGCTTTCTCCTCACCTCAGAGGGGAAAAATCACTAGCACACATTTTTGAAAGGCTGAGAAAGGCTTCCAACCTTCTGGCTCCCCAATTGACTTTCTGGGGAAGTTGGCAGAGAAATTACAAGTGGCAATCACATGATCCAGGACACTTGGCAACCAGTTGTAAATGCAAAAAGATTTCCAAGTGCCTGAAATATGGTCATATGATCTGAAGCACTGCCACGTTTTACAAAGGCCAGAAGTGCCAAAAAAATACACATTCTGAGGCCATTGTGACCACAAACAATTGTTAAATGACCTGTCGTAAATTGAGTTTTTTACATATGTAATCTAGCTTTTTTTTCTGTGGGAATAGAGGTTTGATCAGAAATCTATCAGAACTTGAATATTGCTGGCTAAAATTCTTGTGTCGGAAGGAATTTTATTTCTGTACAATGACTTCTCACATTTCTCCTTTATTTAAGGTTGATTTGGTAAGAATTATTAATGGATATGACAAGACCCAGAACTATTAATTCTCTTTAGACACTTGAACAGACCTGTGAAACTTCCTTTTCTGTGATTTTATTTTGTCTTATCATCAGTGACAGTGTTCCCAATTCAGTTTTCTTTTGGTAGTGGTATTAAATAATCCAAATCTTAGATTTCTAAAATTTTGCAATGGAAAGATGTTGGTTATTGCAATGAAGGAAATTACACTGTTAAATCTTACCCTTGTTCATATTTTTAACAATTTATGTAGCACAACTATTAGTATCAAAGCCCATTTCTGACATTCTCTTTTTATTTATAGGTGCAGGAGAATCTGGGAAGAGCACAATTGTAAAACAGATGAAGTAAGCATTGTTTTTTAATTAATAAAAATTACACTTCTATGCCATGTTACACATATTTTGGTAAAGATATTTTATTCTTAAACTATGATGAAACTGTATGAAAAACTCATCTGTATAAGAACTAATTGTAATTTTGCACATAATGAATAGGTTCAAACTGTAGGAAAGCTTCTGTAAGATTTGTGTTGTTAAGGAAGTTATTTCATGATCATTTCACCTATAGTGCTGAAAGTATTACCTCTTCTAACATATAAACTGGATTACCCTAAATAGGGCATCAGTTGTGTCTCTGTGTGACATTCATTGGAAAATAACTATATTTTACTTCCCTTTCATAATGTAATCTTAAGAAAGCCTTTTCCCTATGTTTGATATGGGACACTCTTCATTTTCTTTGAATTGTGCTTTAGAGATCTCCTATGCTGTTTCGTTACTGGAGTTCCACTGAAAACCAGGTGGTCCTCTTAGATTCCTACATCTAGATTGTCAACATTGGCATGATCTTATTTGAGGCCATTGTCACCCTTTTATTTCAAATGACGACTAACTGACAATTGAACCATGTACCAGAGCTCCAGAAACAACTCTATTTTCCTTCTGAACCCCAGTTCATTGGGCATCCACTTTGGGGTACTTAAACCTTGCACTTAATGTTCCAGCTGCTTGTCAATTTAGCTTAGGTTACTACCTTATAGAGATAGAGCATTTACATTGCTAGGAATGGTTACAGTATTTAAGTGTTTTAAGTAAAAGAAAGGATGATTCAATAAAGTTAAATAATGGGAGATCTGGGAAATGGTTTTCCACTTAAGTATTCACTGCCAGAAGATGGCTGCCAACTAGGATGACTTTAGAAAATTAGATAATTTCTCTAAAATTGAGTGCTAGTTATAAGAGTGCTAGTTATAATTAATTTCTATCATCCATGATGGCTAGGTAATATCCATATTAATAACATACCTTGCTATTCTAGTTCCTAGGAAGTTTAAATGGAAGATGTTAATATCCCCATAATGTTTAGTATTCTTTACAAGTAATTGTGCTTTATCAAAGGGAATTAAAATCATAGTTTTCCTCTTGCTTTATTTACATCAGCCAGAGGCTTAATACATTTTTTTTAAAAAAACACCAAAACTTATTTTTAACACTTGAGAACCATTAAGTTGTCCAGTTGTTATACCACGATCAGTAAATGTTTTCAGTTTTCCTTCATTTTGGCTTTTTTTGCTTTACAAATACGCTAAACATTTTAAAAGTTAAGCTGCTGTACTGTTTTCTGTCAGAAATAAAATTATGTTGGAAAATTATGTTGCTGATGTTTGGTAATTTGTTTCTGGATTTCACAAAAATGATCCTGAGAGCCTCTGGGGACTGCAGAAAATAGAATTGCAGGCTGATGTGAACTACAGCAGCTTTAAAGTGGAATATTCGCTGTGCTATTGTACAATATGGTGGAGTTCTCTCCACAGTGAGATTTGCTTGACTTCAGTTTGTTACTACACCATATTGTTATGATATCATATTACAGAAAAAAGTGATTATCAACACCCATACATTTAGAAACTAAAGTAAAGCGGTGTTCTTTTGTGTGTGTGTATGTGTGTTTTATTTTTTATTTTTAAATATACATCAATATCAATACATGAACAGAGTGACCCCTGGGTATAATTCATTTTGATACAAATATCAATAAGGATAATCATAATAATTATTATATTAATCGAACTTATGTAATCCTAGTATTAATATACATGTTTTTTTAAAAAGTAGTTATTCAGTGTTTCAATATTCCATTTTGATTCCAATGATGTTGTAAACATACATGGTAATACCATCTTTCCCCCTTAATCTTTTCCATCAAATTACTACTTTTATTCTATTTTATAAAAAGAAAAAAAAATCTGTTAAAATTCCCCCTATTTCTTATTTCTACCTTTATTCTAACTTCTAATCAGATCACTATTGCTAATCCTAATATTAATATACATGTTTATATAAGGCATAGCCCATCATTATTTGGTAAACATACCTTATAATACCCCTTTCAACCTCCAATCTTTTCCATCTAACTATTGCTTCATATGAAATATGTATTCTTATTTCTATCTCTATTCAAATGTCTAATCAGACCATCATTGTATTAGAAAAAAAAAGAATAAATACACACACACACAAAATTCCTTTCTATCCATCATCTCTTGCCCGTTTTAATACTTCAGTTCTTATTTGTTTTTTGGTTTGCCTCTTATACTCCTCTCTTGGATCTTTATCTCTATCAACATCTGTTTCTTCACCATTCAGGCTGAATATTTCTTCCATCTCTATCCTCCTAAGCTGCCAGGTCTCCAGAATATCCAGCCAAGCTCCTATCTCCCTTTCAAAAGTGTCTTCCCGGTTATCCAATTCCATTTTTAAATCTCTTAAAAGTGCTTTTCCCTTGGTTTATTTTATCAGCCATTATTATCTTTATCATCTTCTTCCCATCTTCTTCCTTTGTTTTCTCTTTTGTCCGTTTTGTCTTTTCTTCCGTTCCTTCTGCTATCTCCTCTCTTTCCTGGACTCTTTGACCGTCATTCATTATCAATTGTAGCATATTTTCTATTTTCCCATATATGCCTTGCACTAAGTACTTTATCTCTCTGTGATTCTTTTCCATAGTACCCCTAATGCTTTGAAACATCAATGCCATATCTCTTGAAATCTCACTCCTTTCCCCTTTAATTTAATAAGTCCTGCTCTTACTCAAGTCCAAAAGCAATATTCCAGTCCAATATTTATCCTCAGAAAATTCAGTAATCATAGTCCTTTACATCTCAGAATTATTAATCAATTCCATTTAAGTAGCCCAGGAAGCTTCCGCAGTTTAAAATCACTTTGCTTTTTTTAAAAGTCTTCCTTATTCTCATAATAGAATCTCCAGTAATCATAAACTAACTAGTTATAGAATAATAAGTGTCCACAATCCTCCAGATGAATGTTATTTATTTCTCTAATCAAAAAGTTTTTTTAAACTTGTAGAGGTCTGGTATATTCCATTCACCAGTAGATGGCGACCTCAGCTTAGATTTCAGCATTGTTTCCAGTCTTGTAGATTTAATTAATCCAAATTTAATTCAGTTTATGGAAGCAAAGTCGGCTATTCAAGTAAATTCAAGTATATAGTCCAGCATTTTTAATGCCTTTCCAAAACAATGCCTGGCCAATTTAAAAGTCCAATTTTCTATGTTTTAAAAGGACTTTAGCTTTTCCCCCCTTAGTTCCTTTCTTTCGGGTCTAGGATTTTTCTCTCTATGGTAGTTCGTTGCTTTAAAAAATAATTCTAAGAGTCTCTTTTCCTGGATTTTCCTCTTTCACTTTTTCTTTAAAGTTAGGGTCTCAATAAAAAGGAATCTTCTCACCCAGCTCCAATCACTGTTCATCTGCACCATTCCTGCATGTTTCTTTGTTGCCTCGGCTATCCCAGCTTCATGGCAGCCATGATGGCTGCCTCTTCTCGGTGAGGGAGAGGGAAGAAGCCTTGAGTCCAATAGGAGAGTTGCTGCTCTCCCCAAACTACAGAGCACCCCTCTTTTTTTCACCACCCCTACAAGGTGGCTTTAGCTCCTTTCGGAGCCCTCCAACAGGGAGAACTCAGCATGGGAGCGTGGAGACCCGCTCCTCATGTCTGATACCACCATGACGTTAGCCGGAACTCTAAAGTAAAACATTGTTCTGAAGCAGGTATTTACCATCTTCTGAAACATGCATACTGACATTGATTGATTGGATTTATAGAGCCACCCTATTCAAAAAATAGGTGTGTAAAATAAAACGACCCTTTAAATAACCACACAACAACTGAACATGAAGAAAGGAGACTTCACTCAATGAGATCCAAATACCAGGGATAACACCAGATTTAAATGGCTTTTCTAAAGGCAAGCAAAGCGGGGGCCCTATTGTATATTGTATAGTGCAATGAGTGTGGAGACCATTCCAGAAAACAGCGGCAGCCTCCAAAAAGGCATACTCCCTAAGTGCCATGAGATGACAAGGTTTGAAAGAGGGAATCTGGACCATACTCTCCCCATGGAAGCTGTAGAACAAGCCAGATGCTCTTTGAGAAGGTAGTCCCACAAGTAACCTAGTACTGTGTCATGTGGGGCTTTAAAGCACACTGTATTGCATTCAGAAACCTATAGGGAGCCAGTGCTGCTGGTTAAGTAATAGTGTCACATGAGTGTAAAATGTTGTATAACTTCCCACATTATTACAATCTGGATAACCTGAAACTTCCAAATGGTCTTTCAAGGTCAGCCCCATATATAAATAGTCCTCAACTTACATCCATTCATTTAATGACCATTGGAAATTATGATGGCCATGGAAAATGTGACTTATAAGCTATACTTAGACTTACAACTGACAACACCCCCCCCCCCCGATCATGTGAGTGAATTTCAGGTGCTTGGCAACCAGGTCACATTTACGACTGGTGGCATCATCCTGCAGTCTTGTGATTTGCCATCTTTTTTGCCAATTTCCAGCAAAAAAATTCATTGGGGAAGTTGGATTCACTTAACAACTATGTTTCACAACTGTTATAAAATTGGGTTTGATTGACTTATACCTGCAACAATTTATGACAAAAATACTTGGGCCATACTGTGGTTCCAAGTCGAGGGATACCTGTAGAAGTTGTTGCAATACTCCAATCAGGAGGTGCCTGCCAATCTAGGAATAGGCACAATTGGTATATAACATACAGTTGTGCAAAGGCCCAGCAACCTTAGCTGCCCCCTACTCTTTGAGTAAGAACTGTGAATACAAGTGAACCCCCAGATTCTGCGCTAAGTCTGAATGGGGAAGTGTCAACATTGTTCAGAACAGTGGCAACATTCCAGTTCCTGGATATGCGCAACTCAGAACCCGTAACAGCTTAGTGTTGGCAGTGTTGAGTTTCAATTATTAGATTGCTCTTCCCCATCCTAACCCTCACAACCTCCAAATACTGAGACAGAACCTCAACAGCTTCACTTGGACAGCTTGCAGAAATGTTCAGCTGGGTATCATCAGCATATTGCTGATACCACCTGGTTCCTGGTCTCGTGCACATTCTTATCGCTAATTGTGGGTCAGCTCAGGAATGGGCGAAAGAAGGCAAATTTATTTCATATTAGTGACATTACATTATAGAAAAGAGTCTTTAGTGAAGTATTTTATGTTAAATCCCTTGTAGATACGTGATATGCTGATTTTTAAAATCTTTCCTCTTCTGTTCCTTTCCAGGATTATCCATGAAGATGGATACTCAGAAGAGGAGTGCCGACAATACAAAGCAGTGGTTTACAGCAACACCATCCAATCCATCATGGCTATAATCAAAGCCATGGGTAACCTGCAGATTGACTTTGGTGATCCTTCTAGAGCAGTTAGTTTTCATTTTTACTTCCTTATTGTTTATTAACTTCCTCTGTGGGCATCACATTGTTCTGGTCTAAAATCTTAAGGAAGTATTTATTCATCCAGTTCTGAAAAATGGTGCTTGTTTTCTGTAAACATTGTTCGCTGGATACGGAAGACTTGTAAATAGCTGTAACTTACCTAGCAGTAACACAAAATGAGAAGAGGAAACTAGTGACACTTGGTATCTTTTAAATGTATATTTTTACATAGATCACTTTTTCAGTTTAGAAACAACGGACTCCAGGCTTTTCCTACAAAATCAATTTGGTATATTTCTTAAGGCCTGATGACATAATTATGATTAAGCTTTTTTTTTGGAGGGGGGGGGAGGCAAGGAATCATTTAGCAATTTTATAGCAAGGATGTGTCAAGAATCCTAGTCACTCAGTGTCAAAGTGGCAACAACCACTCCCCTATCCACTCTTCTTTCTTTGGATGCTTCTGTATATAAGCTCAATCTTTTAAGTGTACAGGAAGTAGCTCAATGAGCTGTACTTTCTCAGCTGGGGTTGCACTAAGTAAAAACCATGTTGTGCAAAGTTAGTTGTGCTGTTTGCTTGGTGATTGTGAAGCAGCTTTAGAGCAACTGTATCAAACAGTGTTTTTCACTCAATTCCATGAATACTGACAATACGAAAATCAGCCAACATTTTTGGACATCTAGTGCAGTATTTGCTCTAATTTCGTGGCAGGGAGGTGACCTCGTAAAAGGTAGATTAATAACAGTAATTAGTCATGCAGAAAACTGCTGTTTTTAATTTTTTCTTTCTTTCCCAACACAGTTCTCAAAATGAAACTATATAGAGGAAGGAAGTTCTCTGTGCTGCTCTTTGAGTAAAAAGCTACAATCTAATGATTGGTTTTAAAAGAAACAGTAGGTTCATGTACCACATTGTTGCAAACATTAAAGCCACAGTGGAATGAGTTGATTCAGGACTTTTTGAAAACTTATTTGAGGTGATATTGGTGCCTCTAATTTTACCAATTACCAATTCAAAATGTTGTGAAATGGTGATTTGGATAACATTTTGGAAGCTGGATAAAAAGGAAGAAACTACCCATCAAAAGGGTGAAACAATTTAGTTTAGATTCAATCCTTAGGCTTGTCTTAGTATTGGGGAGAGGAAAAGAAAAACTTGACAGGTCTGCCCTTGGATCACAGTCCTGGTCTTTGCAATCAGATTATCATGTAGTTCAATCTTGATGTCTTCAGAAATGGAAGCTGGAGACAAACAGACATAGTTTAGTTATTTGCTCATTTTAGAGTTTTCCAGCTTATGTCTTCAAAGAATGTAAGACATTTAGTGACTGACTTCTAACTGGATGGTTTAAGGACTGGTTACTTTTATAGAATCTTATTTTTCTTCCTTCTATCTTTAACATTTACCTTTAATCCATTCATGAAGAATTTTTATAATTATTTCATCTGCTACCCAACGGCAGTCCTAATGAAACAAGGCAGTTGGTGTTTCCATCCCCAAACATACATTTGTTTTGTACCATCAGCTAGGAATGTTCATCGAATGTCCACTTTATGGAACATTCTTTTCCCCAAAATTATATTAGCCCCATTTCTCTTGATGTCTCTCAAGATCTGATTATGTCACCAAATCTGGGAATCACAGGGACCTGAAGATATGTCTAAATGGCTCCACTACTGAGGTGGATATTTCTCATTCTCTCTCTGTCTATGGTTTGTATCTTTTGCTTTTAATAATATTTTTTAATACTGATTCTTTTATTTTTATAATGACTGTTATATATGTCTTGTTTTATCAGGTTGTTGTACACCACCTAGAGTTGGTTTTTGTGGGATAGACAACTATACGAATTTGATTAATAAGTAATTATATAAATATTTATTTCCTCAGAATTTAGTATCTTTCTTAACTAGGCGTCTGTCTGATTTGCGATCTATCCTGGTGCTTAATAGTAGAAAATTAGCACAAAATAGGATCAGTTTTTGCAGCAAATATTATTATCTCAAAACAGTGAGAAGGTTTCCATTTTTACAAAATTATAGTCCATTTTGGACAAATTGGGATATTGCAAGGTATATAGTGCTAATTTCTGAACTGAGGATAAAGCTTCCTATCAATTAGGTTCCTGTCATGCAGGGAAATTTATTTGGCTTCCCTCTTACTTCCTCTTTAATTAGTGCCTACAGCACAAAGCCCAAAATATTAGGCATAGAAAAAAAAAAATTTCCCCTAAGGTTAATAATGTATAAAGGCGTTATCAATCACAAGGTTAGAAGGATCATAGAAAAAGTCAATATGATGATAGAATGAAAATGAATGACAGAGCTTCTCTCTATAACAAATACAGCATAACTGGGAAACTAAGTCATCACCTCAGAGTTAATTCAGCACAACTCTTCTTAGATGCAAATTTTTTCAAGTATAAACTTGCAACCAAAATATATGACAACACATCACCTGTGTTCTGTGGAATTATGATGCAAGGTGGAAGTTGAAAGACAAACAGGGTTTACTGGAAAATCTCAGAGAAAAATGAAAGATCGAAATTGGGAATATAAATATGTTATTTCTTTCACTAATAGATAACGTACTAAAAGCCTATCCCCATGCATTAGGACAAATCTGGAATAATATGTTGGGAGAGTATTGTCCTTACAAGGTATATACACTTGTGATATAAACTTTCATGGCCATGTTCCATGAAATGTTATTCTGTTTTCATTTTCCTTTTTAAAATAGTTCTGATCCTAAATGTGTAGGGACTTTAAATGTTTTAGAATTAACAATACTATAGAAACCCAAGTACAGTACAGGGATTGCTTCCTAGGAAAGAGATGCATCAGTGTATTGAAGCTCCCTTCATTTTGTGCTAACTTGGGTTTGTTTTTTTAAATATGAATATATTGCCTGTTTTTTAAAAAAATGATTGGAACATCTCTTTTATATTGGACAAATTTGATAAAAACAAGGATTATGCACATTTCAAAATGTTTCTAAACTTCTATATTTCTAAATTTCTATAAGCAAAAATGGCATCTGTATATATAAAATACGCCACATTGGTTTTTTCAAGTAATTCACTGAGAAGGAGCCATTCTGTTATAACATTACATTGCTTAGATCAAAATTATGTTTACTTTGGAGAGTTTGTAGTTGTTGCAGACGATGTGTCCTTTTTTAAATAGTACAGTGACCTACACAGTCCTGGAGTTACAACAACAACTGGGACGGTTGGGATTGCCATTGCTAAGCTGTATAGTCATGTGATGTCACACTTTATAACCATATCACTTAGTGATGGCACTCATGATCCCATTGCGTCTGCAGATTTTTTTAAAAAAAATACAATGTAAAAAAGATACTAAAATGTAGGCATGTAGGGGCAAGAAAAAATATAAAATATAGTGCAAGTGAAGTCCTTGCTGTTAGAACCTTCAAATGCATATTTTCAATTTACTTTTATTTCAAATTACTTTTACAGATCCCAAGAAATTCTAAAGAAAGAAAGTATAACTTCTGGAACATAGCAAGAAGTAGAAATGTAGGCAGCATTTAAACAATCCATTCCATAACCGGTACAGAGGCATGACAATGTGAGACTTAGCACCACCAGAAACCATAAATTAAAATCTGCAGATTTCCACCTGTATGTTTTACCTGAATCTATAAAAATACAAACTTCCTGGAATAAGTATTCCCAATTTATTTCACTGGATTTTTCCAGCTTCTTAATCAGTCTCTGTGGGGAACAGACCCCCTTTTTTTAAAAGACTGTGCCTTTTCTGTCTCCCTCAGAGAGGGGTTGAAGTAATTCATGGGAATATGCCTTTTGTATCCCAACTTTCAATCTGGCCATTCATTCATTCATTCAGATATAAACCAGTGCCTTGATAATGAGAAAGTTGTGGTCACAAGGATAGCAAATCATTATGAGAGAATTTGTTGTGCTTCCCCAAAATTGTGTGGAAGTTTATGAAGATGCAACAGTGAGGTCTATTGTTTCATAATTAATAAATATTGTTTCATAATTAGTAAAGTAAAGAAAATGAATGCACCGGCTACCTCTGAACCATTTCAAGCAACGAAGAATTTGTTTATTTGTAAACAAGCACGTTCAGATATTTTGTTATCTATAATATTATTTGCATTCTTTATCAAGTGTAAATTAGCTAATGAGTACCACGGACATAAGTTTATGTAGTTCCATTTTTTTCCCTACTATATCAAGATTATCTGCTCTGCATTGGCTAAATTTAAAGTTTACTTCTCCATACTGACATTCTCCCAAAGTGGCATATTATATCTCCCATTTCCTCCAGTTTACATAGCCAGTGAATTTAGTGATTCCAAATTGGGGAGGCACCCTTGGTATGAAAAGTAACTGCTTCCTTAGTGTGTTCTTTGGTGGTTAGATCCGTTATTAGATTTGCTCCATATTTCAACTAAAATAGTACCCAGAGTATAAAAAGTAAAAATAAATAAATAATTATAATTGAAATTTAAATCTTAATTAAAAATTCCATGATACTGAAAAAGAACACCTTCTAGATCATAATTTAAAAATCTAACATTTATCTGAACCAGAATGTCTTTCCATAGTTGAAGTAAGGATCATTAGATACATCTAAACTGCTGTCCCCTCCCCCTTCTTAGGGAGTTCCAAAGCCTGGTAGTAACTGCCAAGTAGGCTTTCCATTTGGAGTTATGTCAGTATCGAATCAGCCTCTTTCAGAGCAATTCTGTATAATCCCAAAGGTGCTTTCCAAAAAGGCCACTTGGACTTTCTTGATTTATCTTGAAAATGTTTCACTTCTCATCCAAGAAGTTCTTCCAGTTCCAACTAACAGGTGGGGAATGAAAAAGATTTAATATATAAATAAATCCTTTCCATTCCCCATCAGTTAATTAGAACTGAAGAAAGTTCTTGGATGAGAAGTGAAACACCTTCAAGAAAAGTCCAGTGGCCTTTTTGGAAAGCAGCTCAGGGACAGTCATGACCTGGATGACTGGATGACTATGGAGAACCTCCATAGACAATTCTGTACAATAATGCCTACATTGGGCTTTAGTCTCTTACTACTGGAAGTCTTGACTTATAACCACAATTGAGCCCAAAATTTCTATTGTTATGTGAGACATTTGTTAAGTGAGTTTTGACCCATTTTCTGACCTTCCTTGCCACAGTTGTTAAGCAAATCACTGCAGTTGTTAAATTAATAATCAAGTTGTTAAGTGAATCTGGCTTCCCCATTGAGTTTGCTTGTCAGAATGTCACAAAAGGGGATCACATGATCCCGGGACACAGTAACTGTCATAAATACGAACCAGTTGCCAAGCATCTGACTTTTGATCATATGACCATGGGGATGCTACAAAGGTAGTAATTTTGAAAAATGGCGACAAGTCACTTTATTCAATGATGTTGTAACTTTGAATGGTCACCGAATGAACTGTTGCAAGTCGAGGACTAGCTGTATATACAATTTTTCACACTGTTAAATCTGATTGAACTACTTTTCAGGTTTCGTATCACTGAAATTCTTTCTGTAACATACTCCCAAATACTATTCAGGACTGACCTTGCTCAATTTCAGGATTCTGCTGTCAACTGTTACCCATATAAATTGTTAAGCATAGACTTCTTCGTGATATGCATTTATAAATGGCATCTGCTTTGTAACTAGAGGGTGTTTTATTTCCTTTGCAAAATATGTTTCACTCTGGGAAGAACTTTTTGTGAGTTTAGAGAGAATAAGGGCAAAATGTGAACTTCAGTGTAATGTGATATTTGCTTCCCCTGCCCATGGTCCTAAATGTCTCAATTTTACTTTCCCTGCAGGATGATGCTCGCCAGTTGTTTGCACTCTCTTGCACTGCAGAGGAGCAGGGAATCATGCCAGAGGACTTATCCAATGTGATTCGGAGGCTGTGGTCAGACAATGGAGTCCAGGCCTGCTTTAATCGTGCCCGGGAGTATCAGCTGAATGACTCTGCAGCTTAGTGAGTAACTTTTCTTTGAAAACTTTTTGCTTATGGCAATATATTTTAAACTTTAAATAATATTTGAGTAATGCCAACCGGCTACACATTCAGAAAATTTGCCCGATAAGGTATCAAAAGCTGGCAGACTTTAGTAACTGAAGTATCAATCAGTCAGTGCCAAACTAAAGATGATAGAGCTTTGCATGTTCAGTTTTCTCCTGTAGTTAAAAAAAAAGTGTGTATACTTGGATAGTATGTGTGTACTGGGCTGCTAAACTTTTTTCAAGTATTCTACCCTCCTCAAATAATCTGTTTCTTGTAGCAGTTTTTCACCCTGTAAATCTACATTAATTTTGCAGTATACTGCAATACAATAACTATATTCTGGATATGTTGATTATTTCAAGTATTTCTGGCCCCCATTTTAGGACAACATCTTAAAGAAATGACGCTGTATAGTATAAACAGTACAACCAAATAGTATCATTTCGTAGTTAAAAAAAAACCCAAAGAACTTTATACTATTTGTATAATACACACATTCTTCATAAAATGCAGAGCAAAAAGACAGAAATGAATTTGGGCTGTTCCATAGTTTCACACAGGACAACAATTTATCTTTGTTTCTTCCTCTACTACTGTTAGATCTACTGTGATCTAACATCTGTCATACTGTCATATTGTCTGAACTATTTTTGGTATAAAAATTTCAAGGGCAGCTTTCTGAGCTTGCTGTTTCTTCCATTGCCTTTCCTCGTTCATTTGATTAAATTGTGTCATATATTTTAGATTATAAACCCTACGAGCATATGATTGGTCTTTGCAAAGTCATTCTGAATTCCTTTCAAATAAAGAGGGGGCAAAAATGTTTTAAATAAATAAAATGCTATTTTTGTAACAGCTGTGGTTTTTTAAATTATCTTCAAAAGCATTGCCAGTAAAATGCATTTACAAAAGTTTAGTCTGGATGTGGCTCAGTAGTTTGGTTTGGGTTGAGATGCTAAACAGAATCAGTCATAATTTAGAACTTGGATGGGAGACCTAAGGGGAGTTTCAGGGCTGTAGGCTAGAATGGGAAGTAAAAAAAAAAAACATCCTAGAAGTAGACAATGGCAAGCCACTTCCATATTGCTGCCAAGAAACTTTTATCACTGGGAGCCACGAGTGACATGAAGAAGATGTTTTATTTATTTATTAAATGTGTTGGCTGCCTATCTTATCACAGAATAATGGTGGGTGGCTACTAATGTTACTCTTTAGTCTAGTTGTAATCAATACAAACACAATACCTTATTTCAGGGATGGGTTCTACTTACCTTTACTACCGGTTCGCAACGGGGCCGCGTGTGCGCATGCACAGAAGCGTTCTGATGACATCAGGGTTGGTGGGCAGAGCCTCCTGACGATTTTACTACCGCTTCTATAGAACCAGTGCGAACTGGGGGCAACCCACCACTGCCTTATTTTTAAATGGATTGCAGTTGTTGCACAAATTTAAATTGAGAAGATCCTTGCAGTCTCTGCTGCTGCCACTTTTCAATGCGAAATCTAGAAGAACCCATGAATCCTCGACTTACAGACACAATTGGGACTGGAATTTTCGTTGCTAAACAATGTGGTCATTAAGTCACATTACCAGACCTGATTTCATGACCATTTTATTATAGTTGTTAAGCGAACCACAACAGTTGTTAAACAGATCAGGTGGTCTTTAACTGAATCACATGCTCATTAAGCCAATCCAATTTTCCCCACTTGACTTTGTCGGAAACTGTCTGGAAAGGTCGCAAATCACAATCATGTAATCGCAAGATGCTGCAACTGTAGTAAATGCGAGCTGATGTCCAAGCATCTAGATTGCGATAATGTAATTGTAGGGAGTAGTATGATGTCATAACTTTGAGGATAAGTCACATTTTCCAAGGCTGCAGTAACTTTGAACCTTCCAGCCTTAAATGGTTGGAAATCAAAGGCTTATTGTAATCCTGAACAGAATTGGTGTATTCTTTTCACAATGAGAGTCATTTTTATTTATATATGACTGGGAGGACAAGCCTGTCTTCAGAGAAAGAGGCCGAAAGATTACTCCTTCTAGGTTCATCCAGCTGAAAAGTTGAGCTGGTTGCCAACTGCCAAAATGCAGGTGGGGGGAGCACTGTCAGAACTCTGGAATTGGGTTTTAAGTAGCTTTGGGGCGGGGGGCTGTCCCACAGTAACTTTGAATGGTCACTAAGCAACAGATTGTTAAGTGAGGACTACCTGTAGAGCAAAGAAACATATTGTCAGGGAAATACTTTTAAGAGCTGACCAGCTGCTACAATGATATAAGGCAGGGAAGGAGTCAACAAGGATTTTGGGCTGATATGATTTTAATGATATGGCTGTATATATAAGAGAGGCCCTATGAGGGCATCCCTCTCTACATGTCTGCTTCTGTGTTGTAGTTGATGATTGAATGCCTGACTTTGCCTAGTACATGTATGTATATATTCCTTGTAGATAGACCACTATTTGAAAGACAAACCTGTTTACTGTGTTTTGCTCCTGGGTTGTCTCAAAATAGTCACACTGTGCACACTCTGACACATATAATTGGTGAAACTCATTAATCTGATTTTAGAAGTCACATCTTAATGCGATATCTTTGACTTTTAAGGTACTTAGCTAGTGTGTGTGTGTGTTTGTGTATGAAATTTGAAGAATGTGATATAGAATGTTTACAAAGAAATATGCAGAGATTACATACATACACACGCAAATATATATTTAATGATTGTTCTTTCCTCTGAATTGTTAAAATACGTCTATAAATATTCTGAGAGGAAGACACTTTTTTTTTTTTTTTTTTGCAAAGGTTCAATTTCTATAGAGATGGCTCATAAAAAGTTTTACAGTGCTTGGCTTGGTCTTTCACATTTTTCTCTTTTTATTTCACCTGACAAATGACAGAGCAACAGGAGGCCTGTTTTGTTAATGAGATGGTCTAAAAATGGGAAAGCTGCCTAGGTTGAAGCATCCATGCAGCTAAACTGGATTCAGTGATTAGACAGAATTAGTGTGAACAGGAAATGTTAGACAAGAAGCCAGAATTAATAAACAGACTTGGAAAAATAATGTGGTTCTGTATAATATCACAACTCTGGCTGCAGAAGTGGCAATGCTGGAGAAAAGACAAATGGATAAAAATAAACAGACAAAGATACAGATGAAACAGATATAGATAATGAGTTTCATGTAGGGATTATCTGTAGCATCTTTTTAAGTACTATGAATTCCTGATCAGAAACCAATAAACAGAAAGGTAATGTATTGAATAATGTATAAAAAAATCTTATCCCATGGTACTTGAACCAATTAATATGCTGAAATCGTATACCTACCTGCTTACTTTTGTACTTACTTAGAAGAAAGAACCATTTAATTCAATGAAACTGGCTTCTAAGTAGTATATTGTATGATTCCAGAGTTATTGATATTTACTCTGATTATATTTATACATGTTAACCTATATCAAGATAGACTTGTACAGCTAGAAAATCTGAGGATTAAATAAATTGGAAAGGCTACTAGAAAATAATAAGCATCATTTTGATTTTCTCTAATATTTGATGTATTAAAATAGGATAAGTATGTAGAATATGAGAAAAAAATAAGTTGTGTAATAAGTATTTGCATTCTTCTGCATGTCATTAGGAGGTAGTATTATAATTAGGAGTGGAAAAATCAGATACTTTATAATACACTCATAAAATGTATATTTTTACACAGAAAAAATCCTCACTGAATCCTCACTGAATCTCTGGCAAGATGCTCTAGGAAAGAAGAGAGGCAGAAAAACTGAGAAGGCATATGAGTTGCATCTTTGTGCAAAGGTTCAGAACCAGTGGTTAAATGCTACCGGTTCACACCAGTTCAGGCAAACTGGTAGTGATAAAAACTACAGGTTAGGGTGAACCGGTGGTAAAAAAAAAAAGCTAGCAGTTCCTTTGAACGGGTATTTCCAACAATCAGCTGTGCCGCACGATTTAAAATCGCTAGAAAGCAGGAAATCCTGGTTTCTAATGAATCTAAATTGCGCGGCACAGGTGATTACCCCCCCCCCGCTGTTCTACTTACCTTCCCGAGCCTCCTTTTGGCGCATACTGCACATGGGTGTGTACACAGTGTGTGTTTGGTGCGCACTGTGCATGCGCAGACATGCAGTGCATGCTTGGCACGCAGAGCGCATGTGCGGCCAGCAAACTGGTAGCAAGCCGGTTCAGATTTCACCACTTTCAGAACCTTGTAGAGATTATATATATCTAGGTAGTCCTCAAGTTACAACCACAAAGTAGATACTCACAAAGAAGATACTCACGCCTTGCTTAATAACCATAATTTTAGCTCTTCCTATTGTAGTTGTTAAATGACCACACAGTGGTATCTCGGGACTAGGGAGGCCCAGCATCCACCAGCATGTGGAAACCTGCCATGAGCTGGAAGGCGCAGCCACTTAGTCCCAACGGTACAGGGGCCTCCTCCCTCCTTCCCCTCATTTCCTAAAGATCTCAGCTGGCCAGGCCCACTGGTGAATGGAAGCCTGTTGTGTACTGGAAGGCCTTGGTCAGCTGCATCCAGGCTGCACGACTTTCCTGCTTCCCCCTATCACTCCCAAGAAGCCTGGCCTTCCTCCACCAATATCATAGAAAGCTTCAGCTGGCTAGGCCCAATGGTATATAGGTTCAGGAGACTCATAGGGAGGGATACAGAAAAGTACAGGTTTCTCAGGAGAGGAGAGGCAGGAAACCCGTGTGCCACAGGGCTTACCTAGTTGAAGCCTTCCAGGAATGGAGAGGGGAGGCAAGAGGCCCACTCTCCTTCCCCTAAAACCCGTACTTAACTTTTTTTTTTCACTTTTAGAGAAAGAAAGAAAGGTAAAGATGTAAAGATGTTTTTCTATTTCAGTTTGGTAATTGGATTATTCTTTTCAATTCAGCATTTTATTTCATCATTTTGTGCATATGTGTATATAGGTATGTATGTAGTGTGTATGTGTGTATATATATAGAGGGGGGGGAGGAAATTCAAGGTCAACATCTAATTAGAGAAAATCCCATTTTTATTATCTAGTTTTGAGAAAAAAATAACATTTAAAAAAAATTGGTGCAGTAGACGACAGTATTCATTCAAACTAGATCAAAACCATACATTTTTAAAAAGGCAATCTGAGCTTTGTTTCATGCCTCAGAACACTATGGCAGTTTCCTAGGAGAGCTTTATTGTGGTAGTGTCATCACTACAAGTCTTAATTTTCCGTCTAAACAATCTTTTTCTGTTTTGTATGTTTTGAAAAAATGGCTTAATGAATGTAATGGCATGGGCAGCTTTATCAGAGCACTAAAAATGTTCTTAAACTTTTTCTGAAAACATTAATTAGATAACTTGAATGTTTGGATAAAGTCAGGAAGTGTTTCAGTCTTGTTGATTGTCTTTCAAGTTTATTTTCAAATTTTTGAAAAACAGTATGAAAATGTTTAAGAAAATACATCAGTTATTATTGCTGCATTCTGTTAGAGTATCACACTGTTCACCTCCTTTAGGCCAAGCTAGACAAACAATATAGTGTAATTATTATTACATTGGATCCAAGTTTTCTTAGAGAATGTATGGTTTGGCTTCCAAATTTTTTTCTTAAGCAGCTATTATAATAGCTTGAAACTGTAATTCATAGTTAATGAAGTTATATGGACATTGACTTAAGGTTCAAATATTTTTAATTATGATGATTTATGTCCTTTGAAATAATTACTATTCTAAATATTTACATGTATTTTATCTTTGGAAGTTATACATTTTTTTCTGTATCAGATGTGTGCTTCTTCCATTTCCCTATTAATTCAAAATAAAATACTCAACTTTATCTTTTTAAAGATAGCAGAAAGAGATTGCCAAATTCTTGCAAGATTGCAATGCTGCCTCTAGAATTTGCAGGGAAATTGCTGAAAGTCTGCATGATTTGGGGAATGGAGGTATATGAATAGGAGGACGAGTTGGATCATTGCACCTGAATTTCGATTTAAAAACGGGACATCTAGCAACAGTTGAAAGATATGTTTATCTGCCTTTACATTCCTTATTTGGCAGTAGAAATGAATTTTGCCAGAACAGCTGCTTGGGAAAAATAATTGAATGATCTTTTTATTCTATTGTAAAATTATTACAATATAATTTACTGAACTGAACAGTATATACTACTCATTCTTAAGTTTTTATGGTGGCTTAGAGTAAACAAGTCTTTCATTGTATTTTGGATGTTGATTCCCATTTTTTTCACCACTACCCCTTTTGTACCTGTGTCTCTGTGTGTTTATTAATAGACATAAATTATAATAATTTATGGAGCATATGTCTGCTTTTTTTTAGTTAAAAGATTGTTTAACACACACACAAACACACACACACAAACACAACCTACAAAATGGACAGTTTTTCTTTGTAAAGTTTAATTGGGTGAAATGAAATGAAGAGAAAATTTATTTTTTTGTGTATTAATTTATTTACAACATTTTTAAACAGCCCATTTCCTTCACAAAATCAAGCATGCTTCTTAAGCATGCAGACCTGTTATTTGAAGAGAGTATTTCACAGTGGAACTCTGGCTGTTGTAAATAAACTTTCCATTAGAGAAAAATCCACCTTTAGGGAAGAAGAGCTTTTAATGTCCTTGAATTTCTACATGTGCCAGCCAATGAATGCACAATATCTGCGTAGGGCACATAGATGATGCTAGCCAGTCATTTGCTAAATAAAAAGGATGAAAGAATGACGAAGGCAAAAGAGAGACACACACAAATACATCTCACTTTAATGATCATTCATTGCTGTCCTGCCACATGCAGGCTGCAGCATAAACGATGTGAATGCCCCACTGAGTTTTTTGGGTGTACATTTTCAGGGTTCCCAAATATGAACTGGAGATATCATTCCCTGCACAACTTTGATTAAAAAATTCCTATTGAAAAAATTCAATATCTTAGGTTGATACTATGCTGATCATTTTGGTTGTGGCTTTCCAAATCTCCCGCTTGGAAATCATTTTGTGCTTGCATGACTTGTTTTGTAATCGTTAGAAAATGGTTACAATTTTCCTTCAATAATTGCATCTCTATATATCTCTGCCTATATCCTGTGCTTGGGTTATTTTCCTTTTGCCTTCACTCAGATGATGATTGGGTGTTATCTTTTAAAACATAATTCTTAAGTATAAACCTAACTAATACTTTTTTTGGGTCTTGTGTGCTGACATGAGTGTTCAGAGTTTTGCAAACAAATAAAAGATTTCTGCTCTAAGGAGTTTGCAGTATAAGTCAAGTTTCACCACTTTGATTCTCTGTAGATGTGCTGGATTACACCCCACAAATATTTTGGATTACATCGCATTATTCCTTCACACTTATCCAACATAGTTAACATTGGTGGGAAAGATGGGATAATCAAATATGCAGAACTGGGAGTATGTGTGTCTGTATAAGCTTAATTATTTATCTTGTACATTTTGGCTATGCTAATACTATAACCTGCAAAAGATACAGCTAATAAAACCACTGAGCCCCTTTATTATATCTGGACTTGTTTGCTTCTAGTTTGAAGAAGCTGTTCAGAGATTACTCAATGTCTTTTATCTTTGCCTATCACGCTGGTTTGAAACATTTTATGATTTGCAAAGTAACACAAAGCAATATTCAATACAAGCAGTCTTGTGACTCTTAACAAATGTTCAGTGTATGCTATTAGTCATGAAGAACTAATAGAATGTAAGTGTTGGAACATGCCTTCTAGTGTTGTCTTGTCTTCATCTAGTCTAATCTCCTACCCTGTTCCTCATGTCTTCTGGCTCCTTATCATTTTGTTTGCTGTAATCTGGATGACTCTGATTTGTCGATTTTCTTCCTAAAATACCATGCCCAGAATCAGATGCAGTATTCTAGATGTGGGTCTGATTAATGCAAAATAAAGAAGAATAGTGATTTGATCTTAACACTATATGCTGTTGTTGCAGTTTACAAATACATTTATCATTTTTTTGCAACTGTAAAACGTTCAATTTGTGATCCACCAAGGCATCCGCTGCTGCTCTGTATGATCCTTCCACAAATCCTACATGCCCTCTCCTTGTTTAGTGGCTGCATTCCGTTCCAGTGACAAAGTCATATAGCGAAATGGTCACTAACTGGATACAGCACTGATTTCTCCTACCTCAGTATAGGACTTTACATTTGACCATTAGACCAAAATATATATTGCTGGGTTTTGCCCAGTATTACATTTTGTCAAGATCTTTCTGAACCCTTGATATTGTCTGCTAAGCTATTTACTCTCTCTCTTATCACTTGGTAATCTAAAAAATTGATACTTATATTTTCTTACTGAGATTAAAGTCATAAATACTTTGTACAATGTAAGACCTAGGACTGAGTCTGTGGTATACCTTTTGACATTTCCCTCTATCTCATTGGGTACATAGTTCAACCGGCAATGCATTTATGTAATAGCATAATTGTTATTCAATTGACATTTTGTCAGCTTTTCTAGTAGAATCTGATGGGAGACTTATCAAATGCTTTGAGCTAATAGCAGTTCCTCTCCTTTCTTTTAACATGAATGACCACATTAATAATTTTAGTTGTAGCAGCCACCATAATAAGCAAATGGAATTTTTCATCCATTGTCTCTTGTCCTCTCTGTGTTAAATAACAATATAAGAAAGATGGTATAGTTTCTTCAGGATTATAGCCATATTGTAACCTGCTTAAAATATAATTTTTAATAATATACCAATTAATGAGCTACAGTACAAATTAATAGAATAATATTGACATTGTTCATGCTGAGACTTGTCGATTTCTCTTATAAGTTTTCTTTATAGAGAGTTTTGTTTTGATTGTTTAAATCCATTGTTGCCTAAGGCTTTCAAAATGAGGAAAAAAGCTAGAACTGAAGAGGTCTCAAAAAGAGAATAGAATGCCAACATTTAATAGAAAGTGGTTACAAGCCAAGAATGTTAGGTTTCTGTACTGCTGTGTATGCAGATGACTCACTGCAGAGTACAACAGTGATCCTGCCAGAGAAAGCCAATTTGGACAGTATGGTGCAGAGTGTACAAACATACAAAGCTTTTAGAGCATGCTGAGGAAAACAGAACATCTGTAATTAGAGAGGATTATTTAATATGGATGGTATAATTGTACTCAATAAATAATAGTTATGAAAGAGTATAACTACAATAAATGCCTGTTACATTTAATAGATTTTATCTATATTCCTGACCCAAAAGCTCTTGATCAAATGTATTAATAAACTGAAAACATAAAAATTATGGTTTTATGTTTTATTAAACTCTTACTTCTGCATTATACAAGATAACCTTCCTCAATGTGGTATCGTACAGATGTATTGCAACTTCTGGCTTTCTGCTCCCACAATTCTCAGCATTAGCATAGGAGAGGCTAACGTAATAAACACATTTTATATGAACTAGAATAATAGTAACCAAAAATGTAATCGATGTCTCAAAAGTTGATCATCAGTATATCTGTGCTGAAGACTGAAAATTTCTGATGGACAGTCAAGAAAGAATAATAATTAAGTACAAATGTATCATTCAAATACATTGTTATCTGCTTTTTATTAGAGGAAGAATCTGGAGCACAGACTTGGTAGAGTGTTTCATTTTCCTTCTGTCAAATCTTTTCTATTACAACTCTTCCATCTTATTTTAGCCATAAATAGCTTGGGATCACATTATCCATCATGTGAACAGAAATCTTCTGTTATAAAATGATAATATATACTAAAATAATTTGGGCAATAATAGAATGAGGAACTGGAAAGCATTAAAGTTCAATTTTGAGGCAACAGAAACACATTTTTTGGGGTAATAATATCAAAAACATTTCTATCAATCCATCAATGGGGAGACTGCAGTGAATCAGTTAGCACCTGACAAAGAAAAAAACAGTGCAGTTCTGGGTGCACATATGGAACAATCCAAAGAAATACAATAAGAACACAGTTTGGATAAAGCAGGTGGATTAGGATAAAAAAGCTGAAACGAAAGAATTTGTAACAACTGCAGAAATGGTGGGAAAAAGAGCAAGGAAAACCAAAATCTGGACAGCACCAGGAGAAGATGAACTGCATGGCTTTTGGTTGAAACATCTGATTGGTGTACACCCATTCGTTGGTTGGTTGATTGATTGGTTAACATATGGCAAAACCTACCTGATAATGAAAGAGCCAAGAAAAGGGGCAACTACAGATAAATTACCTGTTTACCAACAATTTTCAAATTGCTAACTGGTAGCAAAGTAGCAATGATAGTGCATTGGAATATCTGCAAGAAATAGTATCTGCCTGCAAGAACTGGTGAACAAATCAGACAAAAGTAATAAAAAATGAAGAAAATGAAGAAGCTAAAATGCTCCGTGACTTTAGAATTCAAACAGACAAGCATAACACCCCAGAATTAACAGTTGTTGATAAGAAAGACAAAAAATCTTGATAGTGGACATTGCAGTACTGGAATGGTACTGGAGAACTGGAGAAAAATCACAAAATACAAAGACCTGCAAATAAAAATAGAATGACTGTAGTGAAAGAAAACAAAGATAGTACCAATAGCATTAGGTACCTTTGGTGCAATCCCAATCCCAAAACATCTGGAACCTCACTTGAACACCTTTGGATTGACAAAATCACCAGCAATCAATTGCAAAAGATAGCTTTATGGAACAGTTTACATCCTGCGATGATACCATGAAGCAACATCTGCCTATCCTAATCCTTGGGAAGGCAGCCTTGCACTGGTAAGCCAACCTGCTCTGGATCTCTTCAGCACATGAAGGAGCACCTTTCTCCAAAACAGGTTCAATTAATTTCTCTACTCATTTCAAAAAAAGCTGAATCCCCTCTTCCCTCCAAACATAACCTTCTTTCTCTACTCCCTCACAAAAAGATTTAATTTCTCTCTTCCCTCCAAGGCAAAAGTCTGTATCTTTTTTAGCTTTATAAAACTTTAAATTATAAATTAATAATAAGCTAAATATGCTCAAAATGCAACCAAATTAAAATAGAATAATTGGAGCAAAATGAAGGAGAGGTGGTGATCTAAATGCCTTTGTGTATAATACTTTTTTCTTTTTTTTTCTGTCATTACAATATCAAAGAAGGAGAGGAAGGGAGAATGGACATTTAAATTCTTACAGAATACTGATTGCAGTTATTAGTGACTAATGGGTTTATATTACCATCTTTATGGTTGTTTGCCACATCCTGCAGTCACATGATTGTTTTTTGCCAGATTCTAGCATATACTCCCGGTTTTGGGTAAAAAAAATACCAATTGGGGAAAATGGATTCATTTAACCATGGCGTTCACTTAAGAACTATGGGAAAAGATAGTCAATCACATGATGCCTTGACTTACCCAGCAACAATTTATGGCTGTAATTCCAGGGTCAGTCACAGTTGTAAGTCAAGGACTGCTATACTGTACATAGAGAGGGGTGTGTGTGCGTGTGTGTGTGTGTCTGTATACAGATACACACACATATATTGGAAACAATGTATTAGTTATAACTAGTTCCTATCTGAATTAATGTATGGATGTATTAAAAAAGAAATATATAAAGAAGTGTGGTTTTCTAAGTCAATGTGCAGCCCACAGAGGTCCTCATGTATAGTTGAATGGCCCTGTTTCCATTTGAGTGAAACACCGCTGGTTAAAGAAATCAATTTTTTTTTCTGTTTGACAAGGCTCCCTGATC
The DNA here is from genome assembly GCA_022577455.1 of Arizona elegans. Taxonomy (NCBI): domain Eukaryota; kingdom Metazoa; phylum Chordata; class Lepidosauria; order Squamata; family Colubridae; genus Arizona; species Arizona elegans. The sequence continues at coordinate 99,997,393 of JAKOOJ010000003.1, read as the reverse complement.
TTATTTTCATGCTGCATTTCATATTTCATAGATGCCTTGATTACAATCAATATTTCTGTGAAATATAAAGATGAAGCAGTAAAATAAAACTTTAAAGAACAAGTATATTCAAGGGATTCTGATCTGCTGACTACCTTGCTTTTCTTCCTCCTGCTTTGCAAGTGAAACAATGGACGCTGGCAAATTGGATTTTTTCCTGGCCTTTGAGAGAGGTTTCTCCCCCCCCCTTTACTCTGATGTTTTCTGTCTGAAACACTCCACTAACCGTCCCCTCTCTTCTCCCCAAAGACTTCCCTTTTGTTATTAGGAAGGAGAGCTGTAGCGTTTTGACTTTAAACGGCACGTAGACGTAAATTGTTTCTGCATTTGCACATTTTCCTTGGTTTGTTGCCATAGTGATGAATATTTCCTCTTTCCAGAAAATTCTATTGAATGTATGTTATTATGCAGCCGTAATTGACATAAAATGATGATGGTGGGTGAGTGGACTGCAGACCTGGGTATATTTCTCCAGAATGTTAGGCACCTGCTAATTCCAAGTGTTGCACAGCTCAGAACAATGAAATACAACAACATGCAAAACAGCATCTTTCATTGTAACACTACTTCAGTTTTGTCAAAATTGAACTTCCCCTTTAATGAGTTTTTCTTCCTCTACTGTTTTTATAAAATTACAAAGTCTGAACAATAACATGTGCAATGATAGTGACAAGGGTAGCCATTTTACAATTCAGAAACAACTTTTAAGATTTATATCAACATGGAACCTGTATCAAAATGGTAGCCTGAACATCAGTTGACATTTGTCAAACTTCATGTAATAGCTTTCTTGTATTAAAGTAATTACATCTCTTTTACTTGCTTTTGTCTCATTCTAAAAATACTATCAGAGGTTACAAGTGAGAGGCGGGGAACTGATTTCTTGTGTAGGTTTGAGGTAGGAACATTTTAGAAGGATTTTGGAGAGAGTGATATATCTTGGCTGGTAATGTAGGACTCTGTTTTCCTCTCTCTTCTTTCAATACTTTCAGTACAAGCCTGACTAGGTGGCTCAGTGGCCAAGACACTGAGTTTGTTGAGCAGAAAGTTCGGTAGTTTGGCGGTTCGAAAACCTAGTACAGGTCTCCTGCGTGAGCAGGGGTTTGGACTAGATGACCTCCAAGGTCCCTTCCAACTCTGTTACTGTTAAAAAAAATACTGATAGTCAGTCCAATCCTGGAAGATTCTTGGTAGTCTCTAGCAAACCTCAAAATTAAATATAGATGACTGTTGTGATTCAGAACTATTAGGGGCCAGAGAGCATCTTAATTGGAGAGCCTCCATGGCTCAGGACCTGGGTACTTGCGGGACCGCCTACTACCACTAATAGCCTCCCACCGGCCGGTACGCTCCCATAGAGAGGGGCTCCTCTGGGTGCCGTCGGCCAAACAATGCTGATTGGCGGCCCCCAGGGGGAGAGCCTTCTCTGTGGGGGCACCAACTATCTGGAATGAGCTCCCCCCAGAGATACGAAGGATCCCGGATCTGCGCACCTTCCGCCGCGCCTTAAAGACCTTTTTATTTCACCAGGCGGGCCTAGCCTAATTTTCTCCCTCTTTTATAAAAGATTTTTTAATTTTTAGTATTTTATATATTCAAATTTTAAAATAGGTTTTAAATTGATTGGGGTTTTAATTTGTCTGGGCCAAAACTATTTAATTTGATTTTAATTCCATTTTTAAATTTTGTATGTATGTATTTTATTGTTTGGCTGTGCACCGCCCTGAGTCCTTCGGGAGTAGGGCGGTATAGAAATAAAATAAAATAAATAAATAAATAATTGCCTCAACTGCCTTATAGAATATTAAAAAACAAAATGGGACCATTCATACCTCCGGGCTTGAGGGGGGTGGGGAGAGGAAGAGTTCCATAAACTAGGATGGGACAAAATAAATCTCTTCCATCTTTGTGCATGTAATAATCTTCTGCCATTACTATATACAAAATTAATCTTCCATGAGTATTTTCTAATTAAATATCCATTATTCCCAATTTTTAAAAAAACCTGGTTTCTTTGCAGTGGTAAGCTTTAACATTCCTTGTATCATTTATATATATCCAGAATTTTTGGCTTTTTTGCAAGTCCACCATGCATGGTAAAATGTCCCTTTGTGTTTTTCATCTTTGTCTCAAGGTACTTTTATACATCGTGAGCATGCTAGTCTCCATTCATATGGAAATAACTGATTAGGGAGTTAGAACTGAAGTTAGTTCTTCAATTAGAACTGAAGAAGCTTCTTGGATGAGACATGAAATGTTTTCAAAGAAAAAACCAAGAAAATCCAGTTGCCTTTTGGAAAAAGGACCTTTGGGGCAACTGGTTAGGAAGAGATACTCTGAGAATTAAGACACATGGAATAAGGAGAATTATTCTGTTCCCTTGCCTCTCCTTCCTCCCCATGAATATGCGTTATCTCTGTTGATCAATAGAACGGGTTTCATTTTTCTAAAGCTGCCTTCCTCAGGGCATGAGATAATAGCTATGCTGGCTGCGAATGATAGCTCTTACTGCTGGTATAGAATTTGGTACATCTTGAGGACATCAGGTAAGATAGTTTGTTAACCCCCAACATTTTTTTCCTGCAGCTACCTGAATGATTTGGAGAGGATAGCCAAAATGGATTATATTCCAACCCAGCAAGATGTGCTGAGAACCAGAGTGAAGACTACAGGCATTGTAGAGACTCATTTTACCTTCAAGGACTTGCATTTCAAGTAAGTTCATAAAATTGTACTTTTCTTTTCTTTGACAAAAGGAACTCATTACAGTCAAAAGATAAAGTTGGATTTTGGCTCTCTTATGTGCATGTAATGCAGAGGTACCATGTTATATGCATCTTGCAGGGAACATTATAATTTACAAGACCTACATAATATTTAAACTGCTGGACAGTGTTACTTAAACTTACTAGGAGGAGGCGGGCTTGTGAGGGTGTGAGTGCAAAAGCAGTAAAGATCACTTTTATGTCCCAACAATTATTCTGAAACCATTCGGTATATTTGCATGTGAATGAATGATGTATATGGAAATGTCATTCCTCACCTGCTTTGAGCTTTAAACAGGCTGCTAAGAATTGAGATATCCTTGACAATCTCAGCTGTTTAGTAATGAATGAAGACTTCTGGGAAGGATGAAAAAGAAGACTGTTTTTCAGGTTTTATAAATGATACTTGGTAATGAAAAGATCAGAAGTCAGGCTCTTTTGATACAGAACAGTTAGCATAGTTTGATATGCAGATGAAAGCAAAATGCGTCCCAAAACCTGTGCAGTATTTTCCTCTGCAATAGCAGATTTTAGGCTGATCTCATCTTTGCTAGCAACAGTACATCTGACATAATCCAGTTTGATCGTTGACAGAATTAGCTGCAGTCTTCTCTCAAGAAGTTAATATTCAGTACATTTATCTCCATGCAGCAAAAAGGAAGGAAAAGTAAATGGCCTTTTTTTTTAAAAAAAAAAAGTTACCAGAGCAGGCTTTAGGAAGAACTGTAAAAAGTGTGTGTGCATGTAGAAAGAACAGTTGTGATAGTTCAGATGGAAATTTAGGTAGTATATATGAGTAGCATCCATAGCAAAACAATTGAATTTGTGAGAACTAAAAGCTCTGGGGAAGATAATGCAGTGTTAAAATATTCCTCAGATAAAAGATGCCAAAGCAGAAGATCTGTTCCAAAATCTTGCTTTACTCTTGACTAGCATTGTTGATGTTACCTAGTTTGGGTAATGAAACATCTAGCAAGAAAACAACCAAGCTCAGAGAGCACCAAGAACACCCCACCCCACCCCCAAACCTCAGTTTGCTTCCCCTCTAAAGAACAGGGAAATAGAATTGTTGCTACCATTTTAGTACAAAACAACACAAGACATTTGGAGATTGTATTAAACACAGAGCCGTTACTATCTAATATTTCCTTATAACTATTTTACACAAATAATTTAGAGGAGTTGAGTGTTGCAGTATCATTTTTAATGAGTATGCTGAAGGGAAAACAGGTAAAAATTGCATTAGAGAATATATTAAAGTGAACTAAGAAGTATTTTAAAAGTTATCCCCCAAAAAATAATCTTTCCCATATCTCACTAGGAGGGAAATAAATAGGTAATTTTAGTGAAGAAAATTTGTTGATGTTAACCAAGATGTAAGTAAATGGCCCTTACCTTCATTTGACTTGGTACTTTGTGTGAGACAGGCCAAGGGAAAGAAATTATTTTGAAATTATTCTGGACTTTTGCCCTTACGCTTAGCTACATTTAAATTTGCAATCATTGGAACATAGAAATTAAATTCTTCAATAAAAAGCAATGAGTAATGAACAGAGTGTTATGAAATATTTTCTTTAAAAAAGTAATATTTATATTTTCCACCAAGACTTGGCTGGTTTCTCTCCATTAATATTCCTTGTCTCAGGAAGGCTAGGTCCTTATTACTCCAAAAATGAGTGTTTTATCTTTCTCTTGTCAGTAATATCTCTTTTTTATGGAGTTACCTTTGATAGATATTACCAAGCTATTGAAAACAGGCTTGTCATAGCATTTCTCCTTCTTTGCAGGATACTTATATTATTATAGCACTTATTAAAAGTCACATTTACTATAGTTTCACGTACATATTTTCATATTATTTAAAGATATGTACATGTTCTTAACTATATTATCAGATGACAGATGGATGGATGGATGAATGACTGTTTTTGAAGTTGAAAAACTAAATTTAGGGTGAGCCACACATTAAATAGTGACACTCAGGTTAGATTCCCATTTATGGAAACTCTGAAAAATCACATTACGGTTATTAATTATTTAAAAGATCTATGTGCCATTCATTTTCTTAATGACTTTGGGTGGCTTACAAATATACAATAAAATATGTAAAAACAACATTAAAATATGAAACCCAAACTAGCATTTAAAGTCCAACCACATAACAATTGAGGCACTTTCTAAATTGTGTAACCAGGAGATTTCTTTCTATATCAGTGACATGGTTCCCTAAAAGAGATCTCACCGAAGAAAACAGAATTTCGAGTCAAATGCTTCCATAGCAAGACTTTTATTAGACCTGAGAGTGAGAGATAGATTATATGGGAATAGGTAATTCAGAAGAAATTTTGAGCACTTTGAATTGCATTCAGAAGGCAACCAGCAACTAGTGTTCCTGTTTGAATATTGATATGTAGTTTTTCATAGAGACACCATTCACTACTTGGCCTAACTGCAGTTTCTGGACTGTCTTCAAAGGATGCCCTACAGTGCCCTCATTAAATGAAATGACATCTCTCTCCTTCAGATAGAGTTTGTACCTATGTTATCAGCCAAAGTGGATAAACAGCTTCTCAACATTAAAATCATTTTGCCAGCATCATTGCTAAATCCAAAAGGATCCCGGGCTGCAAATGCATGTATGTTTCTTAATGAAGATGACAGCACAGAATACATTTGTCTCCCAAATCATGAAATCCACCTGCTGAAATCAGTAAATCCATTTATTTAAGTTTAATTTATTCTCCCACATAGTCATTCACACTTTGGGATTACATCTCACATAAGCAAAGTCATTAGAAAAGCTGGCAGGGAAGATTGCTAGTTGCTCCAATAAGTCACTCACACCTCCCTACCTGGTAGCAGCCTGCCTGTCCAGCAGTGTTCATACCGTGCCTCGTGGTGCACACAAGTATCTTTCCCAACTCAGCAGCAGCCACCCCCGGCCTCACCACCATTATCTTGCCCACAACTTACTTGCTGTTGGTTTCTTGGCACCTGCCTGGGACTTGCTTAATGACCCATGAACCTTGTATAATCATGGCAACAAGGAATGCTGGGATTGCCATCACGAAGTGATGCAATCACATGATGTCGCAGTTCATGACCACATCACTTAGCGAACTGAAATCTTGATCCAAATTACTGTACCATTGTTAACTGAGGATTACCTATATCTTCTGCAGGAGATGTACTATTTTAGCCAGTATACTTTCTGTTATGAGTTCTTTTCATGGCACTGGCTGATGCATGCTGTCAGCTGTTGTAAAGTCAATGAACCCAGAATGATTTCTGTCCACACATAATGCATTCCTCAAGTATTTGCTGATACATACAAATATTTAATCACAACATCCTCTTCTAGACTGGAAGCCAACCTATTTTTCTGAGGCAATTTCTTTTCTGATGCCTTTGTTGTATTACTTTCTTAAATATCTCATTTAATTAATACCAGGGTAATCCCATGGTAATTCTTGCACATCTGATTGTCTTCTTTATTGAAAATGTGAATTTTTATTGCCTTTATTTTCTCAGTATGTCAGTTCATTTGGAGGAATAAGTGGTCAATTTAGTGTATCACCACCAATCTTTAGTGATTCTATAGTGATTTCATCGGTTCCAACTCTTTTCCAACTTTTTAAATTAATAGGTGACAGCTTTTATTTCAGAGATCCTGAGCTCATATTCTTAAGTGGTTTCATCTGGACGGTTAAGAAGTGGTGGTGGTTTCTTCCAGAACAGGGAGTATTCATGCCAGTGACTCAAATCAATTCAATTCTGACCATATAAAAGTGTCATTTGTGTTTTGGATGTTGACATGCATGCTTTGAAATTTATCTGTGGGGGTTAATATAGTCTAAACCAGGGGAGTCAAACTGGATTTCTTCGAAGGCTGGATCAGTATTGTAGTTCTCCGCGCGGGGGTGGTGGTGGTGGAGATAGGATGGACGCCTCCTGCAGCACCCTGCCAGCCAAAAATGGGACACGCAGAGGCTCCGTGAGGCCCCCGTGCCGCCTGTTTTTGGCCTCCCTGGCCTCCAGCAGCATTCTGCTGGTCAAAAACCGATCGTGCAGAGGCCTGGGAGGGGGCACACTCGGCCTTTTTTTTAAAAAATTTGATTTATATGCCGCCCTTCTCCGGAAGGGCGGCTTACACTGCGTTAAGCAATAGCTTTCATACTTTTGTATATTTATACAAAGTCAGTTTATTGCCCCCACAAACTGGGTCCTCATTTAACCTACCTTAGAAAGGATGGAAGGCTGAGTCAACCTTGAGCCTGGTAGGATTCGAATCTGCAGTAATTGCAGGCAGCTGTGTTAATAACAGGTTGCTTTAAACCACTGTACTACCAAGGCTCTTGGGTGCCAAAGGCATCGCAGGCCAGTCCTTTGATATTTCCAGGCCGGCCCTGTGAGCCGGATTTAAGCATCCCTTGGACCAGATCCGGCCTGTGGGCCTTGAGTTTGACACCCCTGGTCTAAAGAGTGTAATATTTATGGAAACATGTAGTTCCTTGAAATTCTTTTCAAACGCTATCCTAGTAAACCATACTGCTAAACCATACTGCTTTCAGGCAGGTGTAGAGTTCCTTATTAAGCTGTCAATATTGTATCATATCTTTGGATTTACATTGTTTTATTTGTCTACCATGTTAGGTATTCATCTGAAATCTATGTTCATATTCACTGTTATGATATAGAAACATTTCTTTGGTGCTTTTGTTAATTATTTCTGAGAACTGTAGCATTCAGTTGCTTACATCTTCCTGACATTCAGGGATGCAAATTGGTTGGTGAGCATTATTTGGATCGATTGTTTGGAAGTAAGATCTTGTAATTTCACTCATTCATAGTGTTTGGGAGTGGCTGCATTAGGAGCAGTTCATTTCAGTTGTAGAATTGTACATAAAAGATTATAGTTAGACCCACAATCAATGTCTCTCATTGATCAGACTTCCATGAAGGATGTTCAAAACCAGCAGTTGCTAAAAAACAGTCAATGTCTGATGTATCTTTTCCACTGAGTGACCTCCTATCTTAATTGATATTTCAGTGCATTCTGAAATAAGCTGTTTCCAATTATTAGCCCATTCGCTGCTGCAAATGAAAAGCAGAATAGGCCATTGTCATTTGCTCAGTAATTCCCAGCCTTTTCGATTGCTGCCAGCATGAGCATTCCAGTCACCAGCAATAAGATTAATTTCTTTTAAGTAATGAACTCAGGATAATTTGTAACTATGCATAGAATTGTTCTTTTGCCTTATCTCTGCTTATTCCTCTAGAAGCCTAAGTTGCAATTATATATGATGTTATTGTTCCTGAAAGGGACAACCTTGCCAGTCAATCGAGACTGTTTAGAAGCTCACAGTACTTTTGGAAACTACGCAGTCTACAAACAAAGCCAACACTCTGCATGATCCTAGCCTGCAGAGTAGCACATGATCATGTGGAAATTTCCAGATCCAGGAAGTCACCGTTCTGATAATGCCACAATTTAAATTTTATACCGAATGGTTCACAAACTATTATTATCTGGAGGCAAGTTCAGACATTTCTAGAAGCCAATTTAAGATATTTTCTTGGCTTCATAGGTTTTTTTATTGTGACTGGCCATTTGGATGTTTGTCCCAGCATCCTGACTTCAGTCATCTGACCATGCTGATACATCTGCTAAAGGTTTGAATGTGTTAGCATTATTTTCAGCCTGGCATTTTTTCCCCATTCTCAGAGGTTCATGCCTGTTTTTATGGCCCCTCAACAGGAAACCAAGCCTCTTCCTTTATCTAGCCTTGGGAACAGATACAGTTCCCTGCAGGTGGATTTAAATTTGTCATAGATGGGAAATATTAGGGGTTTCAATCTATGGTGAAGTGCAAAATGATACAATCTAAAAATGTGCTGCAGCTAATCTATGATATTACATTTGAAAGTCATTTAAAATTGCTGAAGAGCAAAAATCCGCCCTGAAAATCCTTCGTCTGGAATTTTGCTTATACTAATCATATAAATTAGACTTCTGCCACCTTCCCACCCTGCCACCTTCCCTTATATTTAACTAGCTAATCTCTCTTTAGGTTTTGAAATCACTTATGCATATTTTGCATTAGGAGAAGAATACTAGCCTTACTATTAGTTTGCAAGTAATTGATAAAAGAAGCACACCCAGACGTTTTATTGTAAAGTTAGTACATTACATTAATACATTAACAGAATCTTGCAATTTTGAATGTACATCTCTTCCTCACTTACTTTTGCAATGCAAGAAGGAAGGATTCCTTCTGAGACATTTACCATGCCTCTTAACCTGTTTTTTGTTTAATTTATGATTCTTCCCCCCTCCACATATACTGTTATACTTAACTCACTGTTCATATATTCAGTTTTCATACACATGTAAATGAGTTATGCGGCCATTCCATAAACAAACTTCATTTATATTTAAAGACTTCTTGAACTATGTCATCTATAACAGCAGCTTTATCATTTTTAAATATTTCACAACATTTATGATCTCCTTTCATCATTTTTTCTTTTTGGATATTAGTACTTATAACATTTGTTTTAATTCCATTTTTCAAACTTCATTTATATTTAAAGACTTCTTGAACTATGTCATCTATAACAGCAGCTTTATCATTTTTAAATATTTTACAACATTTATGATCTCCTTTCATCATTTTTTCTTTTTGGACATTAGTACTTATAACATTTGTTTCAATTCCATTTTTTTGACATCATTGCAATTCCCCTACAGGTCGCCAATGTTCCTTACCTTAGCTTCATTCCCAATTATTATTTTTAATTCTATTAATTTGCTGGAGAGTAATTGTTTAATTCTCTTCACCCATTTCTAAAGCCATTTTTCTTTCTTATCAAAATCATTCTGCATTTCTTTTTATCTTAATTATTACCTGCTTTCTTTGACAAAATTCTTTGCAATTATCTTTTTTATTGCTATATATATTATCAAAATATCTCTTCCTTTTTGCAGGTTTCTGTGATACATTTTCTCCTCTTATTCATGCGTCTTTCCCTTCATTATTCCATTCAACTACATTTAGTATGCTCCTATAACTATAGGACTTCAGTGTCACTCTGCAGTGCAATTCTATTTTCATTCTCTTCCAAATTTCCATATCCTTTTTCTTTATGTTTAGTTTTTATTATTTTCGTTAAAGCTTTCTCATACAGGATTCATACTTTCTATTCTTGCAGTTACTGTATTTTCACAGTAATTTCTTTCCTTTTCTTTCATGCCCATTTCTTTTTTCCAAATTGTACTCTGGATCCAATTTTTTAAAAAGTAGGCTATATTCATATTCAAAACCTCTTCTATCCTTATATCTTTCATTAATGTTTAAAATGTTATAAATAAAATCAATAATGCCTTTAGATGTGTATTCATTTCTTTCCTGTGGGTATGTATGAAAAAAACCTCTGCTTCAGGCGTTTTTGAAATAACATAACCTTTTTTTCTAAGCAGATGTTCATTATTCATTCTTGAGTCTCTAAGTGGCCCAGTTTCTTTTTTTGTACTCTTGTTAACTCGTTCCAGTCTATCTATTCATGTCAGCTAGCAGAATAGTCCCCACCCCCACCCCCAAGTTGTATCCCAGATTGGTGCAAAGAGAAAGTAAAGCAATTTACAAGTCTCAGAGCTTTGATTAGCCTGTTGTAAATCTTTCCCCAGTAGCTGAGGCAGAGCTAAGGTCTGGTAATTTAAAGAGAGAGTAACAAAGACTTGGAGAGTTCAAAGAAAGGTTGCGTGCTTCATAAATTATGCTAATGTCTCAAGCTGTTAGCTTGAAGATTTTGAATTCAGAAACCCCAGGAGAAATTCAAGACAGTTTGTAGACGGAAGAAAAACAGGACATCCTGGGAATACAGGTCAGGAAACAGAAGAGTTGTTCCAAACAAGGATTTGGGGGTATAAAATAATATAATTAAATTATGACTAGGTGTGGTTACTAGGATACTATTAGGGGAATATTAAACATGCTTCTCAGGGGAGTCAGTTTAAGGTTATCCAGCCAAAAACCAAGCGTAATCAGTTGACATGTGTATAAGGAATTAACACTGAAAACAATTTTTTTCTGAGAATTATAGATTAGTTTAGTATATTTTTTCCACTGGCAAGGAAGTATTGAAGACTATTCAGAACAATATTTGTGGGCAAAAGAAACTTTTGGGCAATAACGGTAACAAAGAGAGTGTTGTGGAAGAGATTCTTCTGCCTCCCCCATCTCCCTGACATATGGAAAAGCTGTTGAAAACTTAACTGTAGAGAATCTGATATGGCTTTATTAAAATCCTGCTGTGTGTCATTTTGTCAGGAGGAAGGTAGCGTTTGCTTACATGTCGGTTGATTGCCTAAAAATGGAATTCCCACTCAGTTTCCTCTCATTGTTCAACTGAATGGTTGGCTTGCTCCTTGGTGTCGGTGGCCTGTCTCAACAGCCATGTTTAAGGTTGGCAGGAAGCTATTCTGAGAACACTGTTTCAAGTGGCAAGTATTCATACAGAAAATTTTGGCAGGGTAGGAAGCTCACCCACAGCAGTGTTTCCTTGCCAATTCTCAGGGCCTTTCTGATTCCACCCCATCCCCACCCCATTACTGAGAATTTCTAGGCAGAGTCTGTTTAATAATGCTTCAGGGTTGTTTTGCTATGCATTATTTTTTTTTACTTTAGTCTTTCTCCAGGAAGCTAGGGCTGTCAGGTGAATGTGGTTTTGCACACACAGACAAAATATTATAGTGAGAATTCTGTGGATAGTATTCATCATGGGGAAGATCTATTAGTGTGGTTGCTAGAAGTAAAAAACAATTTGATGGCACATAATCAGTCAAGTCTGGTATATTGTGGGCTCTCTTGAGAGTTATTGCAGATTTGAGGAGAAATAGTTTCAATTTGATCCAAGGTCGAGATATTTTAAGGTACTTCTTTGAAATCTGACAGTTTGCATCTCTCTCTCTCTCTCCCTCCCTCCCTCCCCCCCCTCTCTTATAATCTTTTGCTTTCCAAATCTGTGTATAAAATTAAGGGAAAAATTCAACCACAGATCAGAATCAGTTTCAAGGAGGATGCAGGATATTGAATTTATATTAAGTTAAAATTTGGCAGTGTTGATGTCAGATTATATCTAGCATTCAAGGAGAACATAGCAGAATCAATCTCCCCACCCCCACCCCCACCTCTGCTGCTCACCACCCCCATTTCTGAAAACAAAATGTATCTCCAGCCATGGGTAACACTGATATTTCTCGGCTAGAAGAATGCAGAAATCAATGTATTAAAAAAAGAACTGTATGGTATTTGTATTGAGACTGTTGCATGTCACTTTCATATTTATACCTACCTTTCTTAAATGACATACCACAGTCTCAGTATATTTAATGCAAATACCCTAAAGGTATTGGTTTTTCTTAACACATTGCTTTCTGCTTTAGACAGATGTATTAGTATGTAGTATGTATTTAGTATTAGATGTTTTGGCCAGTTCATTTGCAATTTCTTGCAAAGTGAAATACTCTGTGTCATAAAGTGTAATGTAAACTGAATCATACTAAATACCATGAGAAAATAGTTTCTATTAACTTCTGCAAAAACCGAGGATACTTTTATAAATAAATTGCTTTTCACAGCTTGTAGTCTATTTTCATGTAAATCAGAATAAAATATCCTATGGCACTTCAGATATAGTTGGATTAATATTCTGCTTAGCCTATGTCAAGTTAATACCTACTGGAGTTAAGGACACTTGAGACAGCCATAGCTTTTTTAACCCTCAAGTAAATATTGCATAAGTATGCATATATGACCTTTTTCTTCCATCTTTCCTCTCCATTTTCAACAAACACTACTGTACTTAAATAAAATGTTCTAATGAGTTCCACTCCCCTCAGCTACAGACTTTTGAGCAATTGCAAGTATGGGGAAATAAATCAGAATTTCATCCAGTTGTGCAAGATTCTAAGTATAGTTCGGTCAATACTCTCATTTGGTAGTGGCTAAGCTGGCTCCTTCCTTCCTTCTTTTCTTTGGTTATGACTTCCTAGGTGCCTATGGCTACTTTTCTTTTTCTTCTTCTCTGTACTACTAAATAGCTTAACATAAAACATTGCTCTGGTTATCTTTATGTTCAGTGAATGAAAAGATTGTGTGTTTGTGTGTGTGTGTATCTGTCTGTCTATCTAGCTAATTTCCATTGTTTAAATATTTTACGTGAGTTATTTTTGAAAGCTTATTGTTCTTTTGAATCTTAAAGCATGAACATGTTTTCTTGTGACATCAATGGGCCAGTTGCCATGCTTTTTACCTGCAGTCATTGGAATTCTGGACGTAACATTTCAGCTTTGGAACATGATAAGATATATAATCATGCAAAGCTTAATTGGGAAGTCATCTAGCATTATGAAGGGTAATTTCTAATCCATTAGGGGCCTTTTTAAAATTCTTACTAGACAACTTAACTGTTCATTAAGCAACATGGAATATCGTATGATTTCTTGATCCATTAGGGAGATTAAAGATTTCCCCCCACACAAACGTTGAAAATAATTCCTTGATTTATAGTCATAGCCACTGTGTTGCAGCCCACACGTTTTTTTGCAGTTTTAGCACAGAACAATTTCCTCTTCTCCACAAACTGAGGTTGGAAGATGCAACATGAATTCAGAAATGCTTCAGCAAATAGTCTACTGCCATAACTGAGTAAATAAACATTGTGTTCAAATTAGCTTCTATAAATATACATATGAAATTTGAGAGGAGCAGCCTAGGTTTCCAATTGATACTGTTGATATTAAAACAAAAACATCAACTAATTACAAATGTCTGCAGGTGTTAATAGGCAGTCATGACCGAGTTTCAGATGGTGACATTTTAAAGCAGATTCTTTCCAGGAATGAATGGAATTTTACACATAAGGGAAGCTGCCGAGCCCCCTATACTTGGGACTTTAAGATCTACGACAGGCTCTTAAACAGATGTTTCAGCTTAGTTGCTCTTGTCGTTCTTCATGTTCTGTAGAAATTATTTATTTTTCTTCTAAGAGTTCTGCTGAACCTGGGTATATTTAATATGTATTTCTCTTGCGGTGCACATTTGGTTTAGATTTATTTACATTTTGATATTTTGTTACACTTTCTGTGTTGATGTCTGGGCTTTTTTCTAAGATAAATAAAACAAGACAGGCATTTAAATATAATTTTAAATGGGTGCATTAAGAAATACATAAACAATCCCTTTGATTTGATATAAAACTCCTAAGAAAGACCATTTTGTGCAGTTACCTTTCAAAAACATTTTTTCTTAGAATTATGTACATTCAAGAAGCAACAGAGTCAATTATTTTTCTTTCTATGCCTCAAGGCTGAGTTGCATGTTTCATAAAATGTATGATATCGTCAAGTACAACAGCTTCAGGTGAAGTGCATCCCTCTTTTGGAATATGGAAAAACATTACCTTGTGTTAAATTGGTTTGATAGTCTTCTAGATAGATTACCCTTTAAATGCTGCTTAGCTTTGTTGCTTGTCCATATTTTCATGCATCTGTCCTTTTGGGTATTCCACCCTCGTCTTTCATGTTTTGCAGAGAAAATTTCTTTCATGTCTTATAGAGAAAATCCAAGAATTTCGTCCTAATTAAACAACTAGTCTGTATAGTGGACCTTCTGCAAGAATTTTAGACTGTATTACTAAATGATTTATTTCAGAAAATAACCCCTGATTTATAATATTTTGGACTCTAATCTAGTTGAAGCCTAATTAGTAAATTGGATGGGAGATTACTTGAGAATACTTGAGCTGAAAATTGGAAGGATGACTTCCAAATTTTTCAAATGAAAAGTCATACAAGCAGAAAAAGACAATTCTATATACTGTATGGTTTCCATGGAAAAGCCATGGACAAGTCCATGAAGTCATTAGGAGACAAGATTGACTCAAAGAGAACTTTATCTTTATTGAAATGTTTGTGAGGTTAGATATGAAAACAGTACCAGCTATAGATTTATCTTTCAGGGTTTTTTTTTTTTGTTGTTGTTGTATTATTAGTAAATGAAAATTCATTGATTTCTTCAAAGTTACATTTTGTTTCCATGTTTATAAATGACCTCTTTTTTATTTTCAGCGATATGGTGCTTCTGCAGTTACTGCAGAGTTTGACATCAGTAACTCTGTAATTTTGCTTGCAGGATGTTTGATGTGGGGGGCCAGAGGTCTGAGAGAAAAAAGTGGATCCATTGCTTTGAAGGAGTTACAGCCATTATCTTCTGTGTTGCTCTTAGTGCCTATGACTTAGTTCTGGCTGAAGATGAAGAAATGGTAAGGATACAATCATAATAAATGAAGCTATCAGACAATAAGTCAAACCACTAATCCCTTCAGTTTAGTATTTTCTGCACTGATTTGGCAGTTACTCATTTAAGTCTATTGTGCAGAATTTTTTTTTACTAGTTCTTCCTGTGTCACCTAGAGATTCAGTGGTCTGCATGCAAGGCCGGTACTGTACCTGACCTATTCCTTTATCAAATGTCTAGTCTGGACAACTCCAAACTTAGGAGTGTCTTCACAACTTTAAAAAGTCAACCACATTATACAGTATATAAAATGAAGAAACTATATAAAAGAACAACAGTTGTCTAAAGGGACAATATAACATATTGCAACATCATCTCTCCCCCACCCCCCATTAAAATGTGCATTCCTGAAACATTTTAATGCAGGGACTCAGGAAAACAAATGTTCAGAGGCAGCGTAGAGGTGGGCAAGGTAGGAGTCAGTTGGATCTCCAGAAGGGTGTTGTTCCAAAAGTCAGGTGTGATGACAGGGAAGGACAATTTCCTGGGTCTTGTTAGATGATTTTGTTTAATTGATGAGACACAAAGCAAGCTGACTCTGTTGAAATTAACAGGATGGCTAGGCACTATCAGACATTATAGTTGTCTTTAGGTGCTAGGCCCAGTGCCATGTAATGTATATAGGGGATACAAGCTTCACCTTGAATTGTACCTAGAAGCTAACTGGCAACTGGGGCAGCTCATGTAGCAGAGCTGTAATATGGATATTTTTATGTTACTTATCATTGCTTGCTTCAATCTGTTCCAGCTGTAATAATTTCCATGTGTCTTCAAGGGCTGCACCATGTAGAGCAGTATTACATTTCATTTTGTGCATTATAACATTATAAAATAGCAATGTGTAATATATCTTTATGATACTGGCTGAAGAGTGCATGGGGTTTTAAAACTGCAGGTACTGTACATTAAATATAGGAAACTTTTTCGGAGTATTTACTGATTTGTTCAGTTTATATGCTGAATTTCTACTTACAGTACATGAATATTCAAGGCAGCTAACAAGGATTAAAATAAAGAAAATATTTTTAAAAATAAATAAATAAGTAAAATAATACTTTTCACATTTTGTTAATATATAAAACTAACAAAAAGATTGCAAAAAAGATAAAACAAATAGAAGGACAAAAAGTAAAAGGACAAAAATATCTGAAACGTACAGAAAGCAAGTTATGTTTTAATGCAAGCATTATATTGTACCTTGAACATGCAGATTTCACCAATTAGAGAGAACCAGTATATAAGCGAAGAGCAAATGCCTATATCAGTCCATGGTTGTAAATCCAGACTGGTATTGTAGGTCCATGATAAAAAGTAGTATTATTTACTCTGCCCTGTCCTTCTTAAAGCCATACTTCTTTACATAATAAAAATGTTTACATTTTTAAACCGTATTTGTTTTCCCCAAACCATCGACATCAATCTTAAACCAAAATGAAGCCTCTACCATATGCCGAAGTATGCTTTCAGCATAATGAAGTTGACATCAGTCACTCTGAAACATTTTCTGAGGGGTTCCATAAATATAAGGAAAAGATCTTTTTGTTAATTTAATTTAAACATTATAAAAACAATATTTTTGCTCTAAGTTCACTTTTGGGCTGAGAATGTTCTCTATCTTGACAGAATCGGATGCATGAGAGCATGAAGCTGTTTGATAGTATCTGTAACAATAAGTGGTTCACAGATACTTCCATCATTCTTTTCCTCAACAAGAAGGATCTTTTCGAAGAGAAGATCATCCATAGTCCTTTGACTATCTGTTTCCCAGAGTACACAGGTAAACATTGTCTTTTTTCCCCTTTCAAATTTACTATATTATCTCCACATCCTATATGGAATTAATGATAGTCTTAATTTAGCTTAAGAATGCTATTTTTAGCTGCATTACAATGAATGCCTCCTTAGGTCAACTCCCACACCCTGTCATTGTTCTTGGGTTCACTGAAGATCATGTTCTCTATACAGAGAGTTCCTCAGTTAATAATGATAAATGGAGCTGGAATTTCCAGCACTAAGCAATGCAGTCATAAAGTGCAATGTCATGTGACCGCACTGTTTAGCTATGACAATCCTAGCATTTCCCATTGTCATCATTGAGCAAGGATTATGGGTCCTTAAGCAAGCCCCAGATGGCTCACAAGCTGCTGACAGACAGGTAAGGCATGGTATGAACATGGTGGAGCTGGGGTGCAGCTGCTACCAGGTGGAGGAGGTGGGGAAAGCAATTCACAGAGCAACTTGTAACCTTCCCTGTCGGCTTCCTTGTTGACTTTGCTTGTGGGAAACTGGCATGGCCAGAACTTCAAGGACTGATCATAAGTACCACTGGTTCAGGACTATCGTAACTTTGAATAATTGCTGAATGAATGGTTGTTAAATAAGAACTACCTGCATTCACCAATCATCCATAATACCAGTTAGTAAGCAAACCATTTAGGGGGGAAAAAATAAACCCAGAACAGGAACATCTCCTTGCTGTTCCTTTCGTTCCCCATAAATATTGCAAATTAGCAACTTTCACCTTCTTTCTGTAAATTCACTTTGAAAATGAGCCAGATTGATTAAAAATACTGAACTTCTTCACTATTTCAATTCCCTTGGATTCTCTTGTGAATTTTCAAGATTTTTGTTCCCATCAACATAAATATTTTTTACTATTTGAAATATAGCAGGATAAATTTTTGATATTACGATTTATCATGTATTTACCACAGTATATGGAGCATTCCAATATATTTTTAGGATTTTAATGGATCCTAAAACACAAAGTGTCTCGGTATACAGCTTTGCCTTCTACCTACATGATATTTCTTTTCAAGTACATTTTATCCCTTGAAACACTATGAAAATTGGCGAGGCAGCTGTATTTATATCTATAAACTTTGAGAATAAAACTGCAGAAAAACTTCTTGGCTAGAGAAGTGTTCAAAGTACACTTCAGACAAATCCAAAGTCCCCAGAGCCTCATGCAATTAATGATAAAGAAGATAGCAATAGCAATAACACTTAGACTTACAGTTGCAAGAAAAAGTATGTGAACCCCTTGGGATTATGTGGAGTTTTGCATGAATTGGTCATAAAATGTGCTCTGAACTTCATCTAAGTCACAACAATAGAAAAACAGAGTCTGCTTAAAATAATACTACACAAACATTAGATGTTGCCATGGTTTAATTGAACATAACATGTAAACATTCACAGTGCAGGGAGGAAAAAGTATGTGAGCCCCTAGCCTAATGACTTCTCCAAGAGCTAATTGGAGCCAGGGGTGAGCCAACCTTGACTCCGATCAGTGTGATTTATAATTTATTATTTC
Organism: Arizona elegans; assembly: GCA_022577455.1. Lineage (NCBI taxonomy): Eukaryota > Metazoa > Chordata > Lepidosauria > Squamata > Colubridae > Arizona > Arizona elegans. The sequence continues at coordinate 99,978,914 of JAKOOJ010000003.1, read as the reverse complement.
AATTTGTATACCGCCCTACTCCCGAAGGACTCAGGACGGTGAACAGCCATAGAATAAAACATATGAGTACAAAATTTAAAATAAAATAAAACAAATTAAATAATTTGGCTGAAAATTTAAAACCCCAATAATTTAAGACCAAATTTAAAATTTCCATTTAAAAAAGGGAGAAACTTAGGTCAGGCCAGCTTGATGAAATAAGAACGTCTTGAGCATGCGACGGAAGGTACGCAGATCCGGGATCCTCCGTATCTCCGGGGGGAGATTGTTCCAGAGAGTAGGTGCCCCCACAGAGAAGGCTCTCCCCCTGGGGGCCGCCAGTCGACATTGTTTGGCTGACGGCACCCGGAGGAGCCCTTCTCTATGGGAGCGTACTGGTCGGTGGGAGGCTATTGGTGGTAGCAGGCGGTCCCGCAAATAACCAGGTCCTAAGCCATGGAGCGCTCTAAAGGTGATAACCAAGACCTTGAAGCGCACTCAGAAGACCACCGGGAGCCAGTGCAGCTCGAGCAGGAGAGGTGTTACATGGGAGCGCCACGTTGCTCCCATTACCACCCGCGCAGCCGCACTCTGCACCAGTTGGAGCCTCCGAGTGCTCGTCAAGGGGAGCCCCATGTAGAGAGCATTACAATAGTCCAGACGGGAGGTGACAAGGGCATGAGTGACCGTGCGTAGGGAGTCCCGATCTAGAAAGGGACGCAACTGGCGGATCAGGCAAACCTGATGAAAAATCCTCCCGGTCATGGCCATCAAGTGCTCTTCTAAAGACAGCCGTGAATCCAGGAGGACACCCAAGTTGCGAGCCCTTTCCGTGGGGGCCAATGATTCGCCCCCAATAGTCAGCGATGGCACCAGCTGACTATATCGGGACGTCGGAAACCACAGCCACTCGGTCTTGGATGAGTTGAGTCTGAGCCTGTTTCTCCCCATCCAGATCCGTACGGCCTCCAGGCACCGGGACATCACTTCAAGGGCATCGTTGGGGTGGTCTGGGGTGGAGATGTACAGCTGTGTGTCGTCAGCGTACTGGTGGTACTCCACTCCAAAACCACAGATGATCTCGCCCAGCGGCTTTACATAAATGTTGAACAAAAGGGGCGAGAGGACCGATCCTTGTGGCACCCCACATATAAGGGGCCTTGGGGTCGACCTCTGCCCCCCTGTCAACACAGACTGCGACCGTCGGAGAGAAAGGAGGAGAACCACCGCAATACGGTGCCTCCCACCCCCAACTCTTCCAACCGGTGCAGCATGATACCATGGTCGATGGTATCAAAAGCCGCTGAGAGATCTAACAGGACCAGGACAGAGGAGCACCCCCTGTCCCGAGCCCTCCAGAGATCATCCACCAACGCGACCAATGCCGTTTCCGTGCTGTACCCAGGCCTGAAGCCTGACTGGAACGGATCTAGATACGTCGTTTCATCCAGGTACTGGGGAAGCTATTGCGCAACCACGCTCTCAACAACCTTCGCCACAAAGAGAAGGTTGGAGACTGGACGATAATTAGCCAATACTGCTGGGTCCAGGGAAGGCTTCTTGAGGAGAAGTCTCACCACCGCCTCTTTCAAGGCGGCAGGAAAGACACCCTCACCCAATGAAGCATTTATAATCCCCTGGAGCCAGCCTCGCGTCACCTCCCGGGAAGCCAGCACTAACCAGGAGGGGCACGGGTCCAACAAACATGTGGTTGCGTTCAGTCTATCCAGAGTCCTGTCCACGTCCTCAGGGGTCACAGGATCAAACTCATCCCAGATAACATTCACAGGACCTGCCTCCGTCATCCCCGCTGGATCTAACCAGTTGGAGTCCAAATCTTCCCGAATCTGAGTGATTTTGTCATACAGATACTGAACAAAATCCTCGGCTCTTCCCTCCAAGGGGTCCTCCCTCGCTTCCTGGTGGAGCAGGGAGCGGGTCACCCTAAACAGAGTGGCCGGGCAGGCGATTATCTGATGACGCAATAAGAGCAGCAAAATGAGTACACTTTGCTGCTTTTATCGCCACTAGGTAATTCTTAATATGAGATCTTACCAGTATCCGGTCAGATTCAGCACGACTGGCCCTCCAACTACTCTCTAGGCGTCTTTTCCGGCGCTTCATCTCCCTCAGCTCCTCGGTGAACCAAGGAGCCAGGTGAGATCGGTGCCGGGTCAGAGGCCGCAAAGGCACGACCCGATCCAGAGATCCAGCAGCCGCCCTATCCCAGGCGGCCACTAGGTCTCCAGTCAAGGCGTGAGCCAGAACCTCAGGGATTGATGATATTGGATGTGTTGCTGATAGCTGTCCTGCCCTTTAAAAACACACACCTGTTTTGGGTTTACTGGTTTCAAGAAGCACTGTCTGATGTGAACCATGCCTCGCAGAAAAGAGCTCTCAGAAGACCTACGATCAAGAATTGTTGACTTGCATGAAGCTGGAAAGGGTTACAAAAGTATCTCCAAAAGCCTTGATGTTCATGTGTCCACGGTAAAACAGACTGTCTACAAATGGAGAAAGTTTAGCACTGTTGCTACTCTCCCTAGGTGTGGTCGTCCTGTTAAAAATGACTGCAAGAGCACAGCGCAGAATGCTTCATGAGGTAAAGAAGAATCCTAGAGTGTCAGCTAAAGACCTACAGAAATCTGGCACATGCTAACATTTTTGTTGACACATCTACAATAAGGAAAACATTAAACAAGAATGGAGTACATGGGAGGACACCACGGAGGAAGCCATTGCTGTCCAAAAAAAATATTGCAGCACGTTTGAAGTTTGCAAAAGAGCACCTGGATGTTCCACAGCATTACTGGCAAAATATACTGTGGACAGATGAAACCAAAATTGAGTTTTTGGGAAGAACACACAACACTATGGAGAAAAAAAGGCACAGCACACCAACATCAAACCTCATCCCCACTGTAAAACATGGCGGAGGGAGCATCATGGTTTGGGGCTGCTTTGCTGCCTCAGGGCCTGGACGGATTGTTGTCATTGATGGGAAAATGAATTCCAGCATTTATCAAGACATTTTGCAGGAAAACATACAACCATCTGTCCGCCAACTGAAGCTCTGCAGAGGATTGGTGATGCAACAGGACAATGACCCAAAGCATACAAGTAATTCAGCAGAAAAATGGCTTCAACAGCACAGAATATGCCTTCTGGAGTGGCCCAGTCAGAGTCCTGACCTCAACCCGATTGAAATGCTGTGGCATGACCTTAAGAGAGCGATTCACAGCAGACATCCCAAGAATATTGCTACACTGAAACAGTTTTGTGAAGAGGAGTGGTCCAAAATTACTCCAGATCGTTGTGCAGGTCTGATCTGCAACTACAGGAAACATTTGGTTGAGGTTATTGCTGCCAAAGGAGCATCAACCAGTTATTAAGCCTAAAGGTTCACATACCTTTTCCTCCCTGCACTGTGAATGTTTACATGTTATGTTCAATTAAACCATGGCAACATCTAATGTTTGTGTAGTATTATTTTAAGCAGACTATGTTTTTCTATTGTTGTGACTTAGATGAAGTTCAGAGCACATTTTATGACCAATTCATGCAAAACTCCACGTAATCCCAAGGGGTTCACATACTTTTTTTTTGCAACCAGATATACTGCTTCACAGTGCTTTTACAGCCCTCCCTAAGCAGTTTACAGAGTCAGCATATTGCCCCCAACAATCTGGGTCCTCATTTTACCGACCTCAGAAGAGTGGAAGGCTGAGTCAACCTTGAGCCGGTGAGATTCGATCTGCTGAACTGCAGCTAACAGTCAGATGAAGTAGCCTGCAGTACTGCACTCTAACCATTGCGCCACCTCGGCTCTTTTTAGATGACAGCTATCTAACTTGGGCCTCTCATGTTTAAAAGGGGGGAAAAGGAAACCTGGTAAATGAAATTAAGCAATTTGCCACTGAATTCCAGGGGTGAAATTTTGCCAAATTGCAGGCAGCTAGCAGTTAGCCGAAATAGCCTGCAGTACTGTTCTAACCACTATGCCACCACCATAACAGTAGCAAAGTTTATATATTGCTAAAAACTTGAATCCAGATACAAGGTACATGTCCAATAATGTTGAGAATTCTATAAAGAAAAAGAAAACTATTAAGGGACAATTCATTGATATTTTGTCATATGGTCCAACAGCCAAGATACTACATGCAGCTAAAGAATAATTTCATGGGACAATTCCTCTAGATCTTCTCCTGCAAATTGGGTCAGAGATGGAAGATGGGAATGGGAGAAGGGAGTTGATGGACAGAAGACAATGAGCAAACATGTTTCCAGAAACCAGTCAGAATGACAGTGCATTGACCTCAGCCAAGCCAAACCAATCCAAGTAGCAACACTGTTCATCAATAGTAGCCAAGAAGTTGTTAACTATGCTTGCAAATACACATACTTTTAATTGCAAATAATCTTTATGTTGTATTGTGATAGTGAGAAATATAAGGTATTTGCTATCAGTACTAATGAATTCATTCTGGGCAAGTAGTAAAAAGAAACATTAAAGTGTAGGTATGGAGACTATCTCTGGAATCTACTCTCAACTCATGAGGTATTATAATTGTGAAACTTCCTCCAAAATTTCCAAGTGCAAAAGAAAACAGCAACTGTTACTCTAAAAAGAAAATTTGCAGAAGGAGCCAATTATTTTGCAATGGTGTATGCATGTACAGACTTTGCATATGTATGTAAGATTGTATGTTCCACAAGTTAAGTGAACATTACTCAGCAAAATTCTGAATCGCCTTCAAGATGGCATTGGGTGAAAAATCATTCAGCTGAAATGCAGTGGGGCATAGCATGTTGCTAAAGCGCAAGTACCCATGGAAGAAATGTATCAGTCTAAACATGAATAAATTTACATCAGATGAAAGCAGAATAATCATTTGTCACCTGCAGATTTATAATACATAGGAATATATAAATTTGGGAAATATGGTGTTAACAAGTTATTGAACTGTTTACCTGTAAATTTTGTTAGAATATCTGGAGAGAGGAAGAATATTGTATATTTAGTTTTGTTTATTTATTTTTGTTTAATTTCTTTTAAAAAAAATTGTTTGGCCAGCCAAAATTAACTCATGGTGACTCTGAGTGGCTTAACGAAGTGTAAACCCCAAATGCTAAGTTCTAAATAAACTCTCATCCCCCACTAGTGGCAACAATCCAATATAGATCATCCTTCCAGAATTCAGCGCACTTCAATATCTTTAATATCCTTAATCCCCACCCATGCATGACATTTAGCCATCATGCTTGTAGATTATAGCTCAAATACTTGGCAAGGAACAATTTCAGGAAGGACTGTTTCTGCTTCAGAACAAAATTGCATAATACGCCGACTTCCTTTCTGTTAATGTGTACATTTTTGGACAAAACTTTTCCTGCCCACATTATTATCTTTCTTCAGATCTTTTTATTTATTTATTACAGGTGTTTCTATGTCACCAACTTAAACTGGCTTTTGAATGGTATCCTCTCTTAATCAGTGTCAATGCAATTAAAAGCAGCACTTATCAATCATATTGTTATTACACTACTTATATACTAGACTTGAACATCCACAATATCAAAAGCAGAAACTGGCATTAAAAATTGCTTGAGGATGTGTTAGTAACATCAGATATACTGATGATACCACTTTGGGGGCCTGGCATTGAGTAAGACTTAAGGAATCCTTTGCAGAAATTGAAAGTGAGGCATACAAAATCTGGTTTGATAGTCAATATTAAAAGAACCATGGTTATGTCAACTTCTAACACCAACGCAATTGAAGAGGAAGTTAAAGATGTACTGAAAGTTATAACAGACTTTATTGTCTTTGACTCAAAAATCCATAAGGTTGGAGAGGGTAATGATGAAATAAATAGATGTCTGCTTCTTGGAAGAAAGCCTATGACAAATATAGATCAAAAAAAAAAGTACAGAGACATCACAGTACCAGCAAAGGGTATATGTCATCAAAGCCATGGTCTCTCCAGTTGTAACACATGGCTGTGAAAACTGAACCATTAGAAAGGCTGAATGAATAAAAATTAAATGCATTTTTAATTTTTAATTTGTGCTGGAGAGAAAGCACATCAGAAAGGCTGAGAATACCTTGAGCAACAAGAAAAAATAATCATTCAACATGGGTTGAAGGAAAACAAGACTGTTCATTGAAAACATTAAAATAAAGGTAAATATTAATATTTGGGGCACATAATGCCAGAAGCAAAAGCTTTTGGAGAGCCACAATAGAAAAATCAGAGTTCGTAGAAGTTAAAAGCCAGAGAAGATAAGATGTTTGGATGGTATTGCTGATACCATGAGGATGAGATTACAAGAATTCAAAGGAGTTATTGATAGATCATCCTGGGGAGCTATTGTCCATCAGAACAGAGTAGTGGAACAAAGTAGTACAAAACTTAGATTAGGCTTTAGGTAAATATAGCAATATTGATTTTTTAAAGCATTTCCTCTGAACCCTAAAATGAACATATTCCTTAGAAAAGCTAGACTTAGTAAAACAAAATGGTGCAAATTATGGCATGTATAGTTAAAATAGCCATTTCTTCTTTTCATGGAAGAAGAAAGAAATAGCAGAAAAGGCTTTTCCATACAATTTCAGAAGTGAGAAAAGTCCTCATTTATTGTTGAAATCACCCAGAAAGATCAGAATGAGGCTGTTGAATGAATCAAATACAAACTAGCTTCTAAAACAACCTCCCTGTTATTTTCAGTATATTTGAGATAATACACACACTAAGTATGTACAATAGCGGGTGTTATTCTGCTTGGCTCCTTCCCAGCCCTTTTTTTTTTATGTTTACCAAGATTCTAGTCAGTCTATAACTCAAAAAGGCTAGCAAAACTGAGCGAGAATGTTTTAATTCCCACGTTTAGCCATCTTGGCTGAGCATAAGATTCCACATTTCAGCATGCAGATTTATATAGAACATTCTAGCATTGTTAGTTTTATAGAGAAACCAAATCTGGACTCTTAATTTCTGCCTTTACAACTGGAAGAAAATATTACCGGATAAACTAGGACGTTATGTGGCTGAGTATTTTGGGTATCTTCTTTTCAAATGGTTGGGAGGTTAGGGAGCTTAATTAGGTGATCAGTTAATTATGAGTTCTGTAAAAAAAAAAGTCTCAGATGGATTTGCTTCCCCCCACCCCCAAAATGCAATCCATATAATAGCTATATATGGAAATTGTAACAAATTATCTCTCTTTTGAAGCCACTTCCTTCTGTGCAGAGAGATTGTGTGTTAACTACAGATCTGATAGATTGGATCATTTTAAGCTCAGTTTCCTTGATGTGACTAAGCCTTGTTGCTCAGAGTTCCATGGAAAGGAACCGGTAAAATGACATCTTCCCTTCCTTTTCCTCCCCTTCCCCAACCCCTTCCACAAATTAATTTTGTTCCACATTTACCACAATAATTCAATATCTGGCAGAGGATGAAAACAGAGCTTTTTCAGGGCTGGAGAGTCTTGTTAAGTTTTTCATAGCAACTCTGATACTTTTTGTCAGGGGTGTCAAACTTGATTTCATTGAGGGCCGCATCAGGGTTGTGTTTGATCTGGGTGTGTGTGTGTGGCTGGGGTGGGCATGGATGTCACTCATGTCGGGGGCACCTGTGGTGGCCCAAGCGCTCTGTCAACAAAAATGGGCTCCTGAGCTCAGTTTTTGGCTGCAATGGCGTCCTGCAACCCTGTGCCAGCGAAAACAGAGCTTAGGAGGGCCATGGTCCTCCCGAGCTCTATTTTCGCTGGCACAGGGTTGCAGGAGGCCGTCACAGCAAAAAAGCAAGCTTGGGAGCTTGTTTTCACTGGCAGAGGCACCGTGGGCTGATCCTTCGCTGTTTCCAAGGTGCTCCTGTGGGCCAGATCTAACCACCCATGGGCCAGATCTGGACCCCGGACCTTGAGTTTGACACTCCTGGTTTATGTGGATTGGGGATGGTTCTTGACTTTTTAAGCTAATGCACTGCTTCTTTAAGGTTCCAAGTTGAAAACGGAGTCAGTGCACCTAGTTATGGTATAATAATCTTTCTAATCATTGTTCTTTCTCTCCCTCCTTCTCAGGAGCCAACAAATACGATGAAGCTGCAGGCTATATTCAGAACAAGTTTGAGGAGTTGAACAAGAGAAAGGACACCAAGGAGATCTACACCCACTTCACTTGTGCCACTGATACCAAGAATGTGCAGTTTGTCTTTGATGCTGTCACCGATGTCATCATCAAAAACAACCTGAAGGACTGTGGGCTCTTTTAGCTCTTCAGATGGCATCTACTGAGGAACATAGAAAGGTGAGGCTTTGTTAGAATAATGAGACAGTTTAAGGCTACTTGTGATGAATAATCACACTTGCAAACTTTAAAAACACGGGTATCTGTGCCAGTTTCCTGAAAGCAAGACTGGATGCACTTATCTGAAGTGCCTCATTTCAGGGAAGATACAAGTTTAATTGGATGCAGGGAGTAATATTTTCCATTTCATCATTGATATTCACTGAATATAAAAATGTGCAGTGGAGATCATGGCTTTCTGGATATAAGATGGGTTTCCATGTCTAACAAAGTCCACCGTCAAAATGTAGGTCTTATTTGTGTAGTGATTATGTTAATTTGGTAAATCACTAGGAACCACAAAGCCTTACTAAAGTACCCATGATTGGTGTGTTAATGATTCAAGGTTTCAGATTACATTAGCAACTATTTTTAACGTCAGAGACCCACAAATAAGTATATATGCAGGGCAGAGTGAATGCCATACTGGATTGAGCACTGATGTGTTTTTGTGTATACCGTTCACTTTACCGATATCCCATTCTCTAGCAGACCACTTCAGGTCCAAGCCTTATTTTGAATGCTCTTAGTATATTACATTTTAGGAACCAAATATTCCAGGAGGAAAGAAGTCCTCCAAACCAAACTGATCTATCTATTCCAGGAATTTTTTTTTAGAAGTTTCCAAGTGTAGTTGAATTACTTCCCTTTCTGGAAAACTTATTTTCAGGAGAACGTTGAGTCTGTCATAGAACAACTGGATTGGCTTAATCCAAATCAAAATGGAACTTTCTGGAATCCCCAGAATGCACCCTGTCTCCAAATACAGAGTTTTGTAACTCCAGTGTCTTCAGTAAGTGCGTATATGAACTTCCTTTTGCTCTTCCCACTGCAGGATACTTGAACTGCTCCATATGAGGAAGAGGCTGGTGTTGATGAAGGGAGGACTGCATCATTTAACAACTTCTGCTTCTTAAGTTTTGTTCCATTCCTTTAAATATTCCTAATGATGAGACTTGGGCAATTCTTCCTGTCCAAGGGACAGGGCCCATTGTTTCCCCTGCTCTGTGCTGTCTAGGTGCCTCCTGCAGGCTGTTTGTCTTCTCCCTATGCCCACAAAGCCTTACTAAAGTACCAATGATTGGTTTACTTGCCATAGTTGTAACATTTCTATATATGCCCTTTTCTTCTCTTTCTTTAACTGAAATCCAGATGGTAGCAAGTCAGAGGGCTTTGGATATGTTTGCCATGCTCTTTGCCTTCTTTTTTAAGATACAAGGTGGGTTTTCGGGGTGTGTTTTTTCCCCCCCTTTTGCTTTATCTTTGTCCAAGCAACTTTCTGTCTGGCCCTGCCAAAGCAATCTACAGTCCATTTGTTTTTTTTTAACCTTCCATCAAGTGGAGCTCTTGCCATGGAGCAAGTTTTTCAGCTCCTACCTCTGTAATTTGCACAGACCAGCAAAAAAACAAAACAAAAACAAAACACATTCCTTAAGAGTCAATTTGTGCAGGAAAAGCTGGTCTATTGTTTTATAAGAAACCCTTTTTAAAAAAAAATCGTATTTAAAATGTCCAGTAGTAAATGGTTGAGTTGCCCAGTATGAGCTCATCTTCTCTAGTAAATTTGTGCCTTGAGGGTGTCTGTATGTTTACATCTGTTCCTTAGTTTGCTTCAACGTGCATTGTGTTTAGAATAGAATACAGTGGGTTCCTTCCCCTGTTTTCCAGCCCTTCTCTCCCTTTTTTGCTGTGGACCAGGCCAAGCTTTTTATGAGGGGGCAGTGCCCATGCATTAAAACGTGTTTCTTCCTGGCCACAGAATTAGGTTCCCAAGGGCTAAGATTCCACTAAGCAATGTCAAACTTCTTTCCATTCCTTTGTGCCCCACCCCAGGGGCCTGAGGGTGCACCTGAGGTTGCTGTATAATGTCAGGTCTATTTTCATGTCTTTTCTTAGCTCTAACTGTAGTGTCAGCTGAAGAAACGCTGCTGTATGTAAGCGGTCCTGCCTGCTGTGCAGTTGATGGGCACTGGGCCATTAGTAACCGTCAGACGCAGCCTAGCTTTTATCACGTTTTACCAAATTGTTCACATGGTTTGAAATAATAAAAAGTAGAAAGAAACCCTTCTTTGAACTGTGTTGCTTTTCTTCCATCGTTCCGAATATATTTGAGCGCAGTATTTCAGGGTGGGTTTTAATGATTGGATGATTTTCCTTGGCTCGTGATACAGGTTTGTTAGCTTTTCCTAGACTTTAAAAAAAAACCAAAAAAACCTTGGAGATGTTTTTGACAACAGCTGCAAGATCATTGGATATTATGATTGAGGTACATAGGAGATGTAGCCCAAAACACTTAAAAAAAACCCCACCACATTGCACATGCTCTCATTATAAAGTTGAAACATCCCTGTTTTGGAAACATGCTATCTTTTACTCCATATGTTTGGTCCTTCTAAAGAATTTTGTGGCCTGGGTGAATGCTTGTTTTTTTCTGAAATATGTAAACATGAGCAGAATGTCCCATAAGGTTGAAAGGGAAAATATAAATTATGAATAATAATTAAATACAGAAAAAGGGAGATGTGTTATAATCTTCAAATATAGATTTTCCTTAAATACATACAGTGACATATTTCAACATTTCAGTTCCAATATTTGAGGGGCTGCCACAAGAAAGAGCGGGTTCAAGCTATTCTCCAAAGCACCTGAAGGCAGGACAAGAAGCAATGGATGGAAACTAATCAAGGAGAGAACCAACCAGAACTAAGAAATGGAAGTTCTGACAAAAGAATTAATCAGTGGGACAATTTGCCTCCAGAAGTTGTGGTTGCTCCAACACTGGAGATTATTAACAACATATTGGACAGCCATTTGTCTGAAATGATATAGGGTTTCCTGCTTGTTAAGGGGGTTGGACAAGAAGACCACCAAGGTCCCTTCCCACTCTGTTATTCTATGGTATATGTTCCTCCTTCATCTTATAATCTAGATAGACAGATCAAAAGATTTGTGTTGTAAGGAAATACTGAAGAAAGTACAGAAACCTCTGGTCTTCCCACATGCTGCAGTGAAGTATTGGCCCTTGAATTTCTGCCAGGGCATCCAGCATGTTGGCTGCCTCTCCTTGCTTGAACTAGTAGGAGGCATTAAGAGAAATGTCCTTGCTTTTCTTGTTCCTTGTTTTCAAGAAAAGCATTTGGTCAGAGATTTTAACCTGAAAATATCAAAAATCAATCATAGGGCAATATACCAGGATTGTTCCCACTGTACCTTTATGGAATTGTCCACGATGCACACATAATTTGGTGAGAGGTAAAGGAAGACTTAAAAAAAAAAGATTCTGTAATAATGCATTTTATCAGATATTCTGGAAGATGAAACAAAACAAATGTATGAATTTTTCAGCAATATGCTTATCATCCAAGTTTTCTTGGATGTTGCAAGTATTACAATCTTTATTAAAAAGCTGTAATACCCAAATTGAAATATATACACTGATACAGAAATATTTGAAATAGTATGCTGAATGCATACAGTATTATCTGACATTATTTGAATGCAACACATAAGCCATATATAACACTTGTAGCTTGGTCCTAGTTGTTTGTACATATTTTTCATAAACAGTCATTTTTACTTATTTTCTGCATTCAATTTGCACTTAATAATGGAGGAACTATTACAGTACAGCAAAAAGAAAATTGGGACCACAGATGAGTTTGCCAGTAGCAAATAATATTAAGTGACTTGACCAATACCTTCCAAGATGAAGGGTCAAATTCATGACTAACAAGTGGAAGCTACCATAAACCTCAGTTACCTGTATATAACAAATAGTTACACACACACACACACACACTTTAGTTGCCATGTGTTGGGGATGACCATCACCAGATTTGAGGAGGCTTCTATTTGATCTTCATCAGGCAGCCTTCTGACTGGCAAGTCTGGTCTCATTACTGCTCCTTTCTGTTGTGAACAGATTGAGCAAGTTTGTCACAGAAGCTCCCAAGTGTGCAAAACTAGAAGAAAAACGGGTCCAAAATACAATGCATAGTTTCGATAATCATGTTTCCACTCATTCAGAGAAAGTGGTGTCGTTAACAAAAAATCAAGGGTGAACAAGGAAGAAGACATTAGCAGAATTAGCCAGTATCAGCAAGCAGGTTCATTGTTGAGGCAAGGCCACACATGCTAACAGCTTTTATCCCTTAGAGGCACAGCTGTGGTTCAGATACTGGAAGAAAGAATTTGCTGGCCTGCTTTTCCTGCTGAAAAATGAAGAAATGTCAAAATGCAAGCATACCACAGTTGGGAAACCTCTAGTAGCAGATTTTTCTAATGGTAAAAAAAAAAAAGATTGGTAAGCTAAACATGACTTGTATAGCCCAACTCCTGGGATGGAACAAGTATTTTTTCTTGACTCTGGATAATTATTTCAGATAATATGAATTTGCAGAGGAAAAAAAAACCCTCTAATGTGGGGATTATTGCCCTTTTACTTAGCTGAATTGACAATGCTGATTTGAATCGAGATGAGCAGGAATGTCTGTAGAAAGGGTTTATTACATAGTCAGGAGGAAGGAGATCCTACAGTCTGGCTTTATTTTGGCTCCATACGTTATATTCTTTCAGTCCCTCCACCTTCTGTGAACATCAGAGGAGGTCAGCTGGATCAAGGCATTTAATTCTGAGTCTGCTTGACATCATTGTTCATACAATGCCTTGAAGAAGACCACAAGCAGAGCTAGAAGTCATAGATTTCTGTGGAAACATTCAGAACAAGCTGCAAACTCTCTTTGATTGTGCAGGTCCTACCTACTGTAACTCTCTGTGGCAATCCCTCAATGCCAATAATTTCTTTCACTCTAATCACAGGGGTCTGTAATTTTTCATTGCAGTTTTAATAATGCCCAACTGACCCAAAATTTCACCCCTGAAATTCAGTGGCAAATTGCTTAATTTCATTTACCAGGGTTTCCTTTTTACCCCTTTTAAACATGAGATGCTCAAGCTAGACAGCTGTCATCTAGCTGTTCTGAATTTACAATAAAAAGGAACAGACTTTCCAGGTTTCAAAAAATCCCTAAAAGGCCTGAAAATTCCAAACCCAGTGTTTCCACTGGTATTGGACATTACATCACTGTTGCAGTGTTTGCAGAAGAGAGTAACAGCTGGAATATATATTTCCAAGAACTGGGAAATTTACCTTTTTTGCTTCTCCCAAATAAACTGGGAGAGCCCTTATTGCAACTTGCCATTTGATTATATTTGATAAGGCTCAATTTGGATATCTTGAAGGTTCTCCATTATCCTATATATGCACTTAGATAAAAACCTGGCTTGAACATTGGCCTCAATTCCACACACACACCCCTTGTTTCCCCCACCACAAAACCTGTCTGAAGGGTTCTTGACACTTTTACAGAAATTTTGTATAACTTTAATTGGCTTAAATATATATGTTGCTTCAATGAACAGGGTTTTTATTCAAGGTAAGTCCCCCTCATCTTGCCTTCCATATCTACCCACCCATCTGATCTTGCCTTGCCAGAGCCAACCGAGTTAGGAAAAACAAACACTTGCAATCAGAAGAGGCCACAATCCTTCAGATTTTCCTTGATGATGATATCAGTGACAGCATCAAAGACAAACTTGACATTTTCTGTGTCTGTGGCACAGGTCATATGTGAGTAGATTTCCTTCACATCCCTTCTCATATTCAATTCCAGGAATTGGACTTTGATATAGGCACCTGCATCTTCATATGTATTGGTCCCTGCAGAGAGATGGGTGGTAACAAAGGAATAGCTTCACCTATAGAGTAACATAAGCCCTCTTGGCTCAGAATATTGTTCCTTTGTCCAGAATGAGACAAAATGTCATATTGAGGAAATGATACCAATCCAGGGGTGAAATACAGCAGGTTCTGACAGGTTCTAGAGAACTGGTAGCAGAACTTTTGAGCAGTTTGGAGAACTGGTAGTGGAAATTTTGAGGAGTTCAGAGAACCGGCAAATACCACCTCTGGCTGGCCCCAGAGTGGGGTTGGAATGGAGATTTTGTCTTATCCTTCCCCTGGAGTGGGGAGGAAAAGGGGATTTTGCAATATCCTTCCCCTGGAGTGGGGTGGGAATGGAGATTTTGCAGTATCCTTCCCCTGCCATACCCACCAAGCCACACCCACCAAGCTATGCCACGCCCACCAAGCCATGCCCACAGAACCGGTAGTAAAAGAATTTGGATTTCACCATTGTACCAATCTATACTAAGCAGAATCGTAGTACACTGAACATTGCAGTTGTTGAGAAGTGTTTGGTATTCATTGCTGAATGGTCAACTACATTGTACAGAGCTTCCCTCCCAGGGAATAGTCTACCCTTGATAATAAAATCTTGCCTATTTTATTGAACGTCACCCTCCAACATCACTTATCTCTGAATGCTTGCAGAGTAGGCATTCTGGAAGTATGACTGACTTGACCAAGCACATGGGGCGTCTACTGCCCTTTTAGTGATTGAAAAACCTCTCAACACAGTTTACTAGCTTTTTGAGAAGATTCGTTGGGTCAATTGCCTAACACTCTTAGCAACTTTGCACTCCCCATTACGTTGTCTTTTCTTCCAGGATTGGAACAACTGAGAAGAAAGGCATCTCTGCAACAATAACATGGGCGACTCCTCTCAAAGATGGTTAAATTTACACTGTAAAACAACAAATACTGAACACACAAATGTGTTCCTAGAAGAAACAGCTGATAATAACAAAATTCTGGTTTACGTGGCAGAAAAGTATGCCCTATTTCACAGAGGACTGAGGCCCTCTAGTGTTTTATTTTTCAAAACAAATGTCTTGTAATAAAGTAATGTCCTGTCCTCATGATCATGTGGGCGACAGCAAAAGAAATAGAAGATAACTTGCCTTTTCCACCCAAAATTGTTTGTAGTAAGACCAAGAAACCAAATGCAAAGGTTTGAATTACTTGTAACTTTGGATGAAATGAACAAAACTAATCGCCCTGTCATTTATATATATGGTTGTCAAAATTCAGCTGCATCCATCCAAACAAGTATATCTTTGTATAGAAAGTCAACAAGTTAACAAGGTTAGGTGTAAATACAAGAGGGGAGTGAGAAATCATTCTCACTGATTTAGGCCCAGTATAATGCTGACCATATAATAGAATAGTTGGAAGAGACCTTGGAGGTCTTCCCAGAGTATATTAAGAGTAGCTGGTGTTCAGGGCACTATTTTCTCCTCCCCACAGAGAGAACCTGTGCAGATAAAGATGGAAGAACGAGACTATGGTTGATGATAATTAAAGTTCATTTTTATTGCTGATTTCTTTCCTGGTCATGGAACATGATAATTTCCTGTCTGGCTTTATCTAAATCAGCCTTCCCTAAATTGGCATCAGCCAGATGTGGTGTACTACAACTTCCATCGGTCCCTGCCAGCATAGCTGTTGCTCAGCAAACCAATGGAAATTATGATCCAAACATCTGAAGGAAATTAATCCAGTAGGGCAGCGCTAAGGACCTGTTCCTTTCTCTTCAGAATCTTAATGATTCCAAAAAGAATCATTTGGCATTTTAGAATGCCAAAACCAGATACCATCCTTTAGGCAGTCAGGTTTTAGCCTGATGACCTATATACTATTTTTTGTTACTTTCCATGTTACCTAGTGTGACGTTTATATGTTCCTACATCACTGTACAATTGACTGGAAGTGTAAGACTCTACTTCCAAGTACGTCCTTTCCTTGAGGAGCCCTTCACAGACGCACATCCCCAAAATGCTCCCTCTGAAGCCTCCAGCCTTGCAATCCTGTGCAGGGAAGGCGGAGGTTTTCTCTGAAGCTGCGGCAGAGAATTGCACTGGGAGATCCCTGCAGGTAACATTTCTGAAATGTTAACTTTTAACACCTCCCTCTGCACTTCTTTGGCACAAGGAAATGACGATTGGCAGGAAAATTGGGGGGGGGGGCTGTGGGGAGTTTGGGGAGTTGAAATCCCCGAAAGT
The DNA here is from genome assembly GCA_022577455.1 of Arizona elegans. Taxonomy (NCBI): domain Eukaryota; kingdom Metazoa; phylum Chordata; class Lepidosauria; order Squamata; family Colubridae; genus Arizona; species Arizona elegans. The sequence continues at coordinate 99,962,623 of JAKOOJ010000003.1, read as the reverse complement.
CTTAAAGAGGCCAAGCGGCTGGCCATGCTGCTGTTGACCTCGCGTGGGCACTTCGCTTTCCTGGCAGTGCTGCTCTCGACCACCCTGCTGGACTGCTCCTGCCTGGGGTATTGAAAGCCAGGGCGTGCCAAGAGCTAGGCCTGTTTTAGCAGGTAAGCAGACAGTGGGATGGAGAGGGCGGAGCCAGCAGTAGCTGCGTTCTCATTCCAGTCAGCCCCCGCACTCACCGCCTCCTGCACATCAAAAAAATAAGACCTCCCCCAAAATAAGCCCGAGTGCTTATTTTCAAGCCCAAAAGAAAATAAGACCATGTCTTATTTTTGAGGAAACATGGTATATCCATACAAGCATGCATGCTGCTGACTGGAACTCACCTTCATAATCCGGGAAGCAGATGCTGAGATGGGCCTTCTTGATCTTTTCCTGGAAAACGTCTTTCTTATTGAGGAAAAGAACAATGGAAGTGGTGGCAAAGTATCGGTGATTGCAGATGCTGTTGAAGAGGTGCAAGCTCTCGTGCATGCGATTCTGAAACAAGAAACGAAAAGCCCAGGGTGCTTTTGGTTCTCCTTATTCAGTTCAGCTACGTTTCAGCAACTAAAGATGTGCACACAAAACAAACAACTTTTCCCTAAAACCCTTATTAGGAACAGAAATTTTATTTTGGGATGAATCTGATAAAACTTTCCTAAATTAAAGATTTCCTTACTGCCTGTGGTGGGATTTCTATGAAAGTAGAAAAGCAAATGAATTTTGTGTGTGTGTGTGTGTGTGTGTGTGTGTGTCTGCCACAATTGTCAATTAATCCCTATGATTTTTATTTTAGCTGAGTTGTGTATAGTCCCCACCCTTCTCCATTATCTACAACTCATAGAATGGTATGAAACTTGTGAAACTTACCTTCAGGTTATAGCAATCTCATTTTCAGAAGTAAAGAATAAAGTAGTATTTCAGAAGTATTTCAGAATAAAAAAACCCTTGCTCCTTTAAATCTTGATTGAAAAATGTGTAATATCTTGAATAGAATAGAATAGAATAGAATAGAATAGAATAGAATAGAATAGAATAGAATAGAATAGAATAACAGAGTTGGAAGGGACCTTGGAGGTCTTCTAGTCCAACCCCCTGCTTAGGCAGGAAACCCTATATCACTTCAGAGAAATGGTTATCCAATCTCTTTCATTTGCTATAATCAGAAGAGTTGGAAGATAACTTTGGATGCTCCTTACCACTTCATCATCTTCCACCAGGACCATATCATAGGCGCTGAGAGCAGCAATGAAGATGATGCAGGTGACGCCTTCAAAGCAGTGGATCCACTTCTTACGTTCTGAGCGCTGGCCTCCGACATCAAACATCCTGCCAGGAAGTTGAGGAATTGGTGGGATCAAGAATTTTAAAAGACATGCTTTAATTTCATATTTTTATTTAATTCACAGTAGAGTAGTCCTCCCATAATGATCGGTTACTTAGCGATTGTTCAAAGTTATAACAAACACTTCCCCTCCAAAGCTACTTATGACCCAGTTCTGGAATTCCAATGGTCACTCACTCACTCTCACACACACTCACATGACTGCATTTTGGCCACTTGGCAACCTACTCACCTCTATTGATGGTTGCAGCATTCCACCGTCATGAGATCTCAATTTAGGGCGTTTTTTTCCAGTTTGATCTTTTTTGCCAGTTTCTGGCAAAAGCACCCATAGAAATGAGTGTATTTGCTTAATGACCATGGCATTTGCTTTACAACTACAGTGGCATTTGTTTTATGACCACCGCATTGACATAGTGACCTCCCCAAAAAATGTAAAATCGGCACAGTCATGTAGCTGCCTTAACTTATGACTGGCATGGTGTAACATGGAAATTCCAGGCTCCATTACAGGCATAAGCTGAGCAGTACTTGTACCTGTTTTGAATATTCGAAACAGAATAGCCTAAAATAATAGAAACCTCAATTTGTCCATTTCTTTTAATTCAGTTCAGACTTCAAAACATACATACCCAAATATCCATATTAAAGAAAATATTTCACTTATTGTGGAAAAGTCTTAAAAGTTATGTTAGGAAGAAGGCACGGAAAAGCGCATTTCTTCTTATGTTGATGTTTTAAAGGAAAATTTGCATCCAGCACAGAAACAGACCACGACAAAGACAATATTGGCAGAAGAGAAATTGACTAAACAGAAATGGACAGAACCAGAATTGTGACTTGTGAATACTTTACTGCACTTCTCATGATGAACTGGCTCTCCCACTTCAGCGCTATTCACAAAAGAATTATACCAGAATGCTTCAAGTTTATATTTTCAGAGAAGAAGCAAAATTATCTGTCTGGCAGGATTTAAAGCTGCAGGGCCAATAATAGTTTTGCAGAGAAAATAAGTCCTGCCATTTAATTAAGAAAATCAAGGCGGCTCACTCTAGGACAGATGTGAAAAAGCAAGTTGTCTGAAGGAATTGTAGAAAACCAATTGAGAAAGAATTTAATGGGATGACAGGTAAAGGAGGTTAGAAATGATGAGTGTGGGGCAGAGTAAACAGTAATCTGAAATGCAGGCTCAGAAAATAAAGAGCACTGGAGTGTATCAGTCATATTTCCAAAACTAAGCTAACTGTAGGAGGGTAACATTATAGGAACACACACACATATAAAAAAGATTCACGAACTACGAAACCAACGCTGATATTACATTTGAACCAAAATAGATCAGGCAGGGGTTACATTAATCCAGTATTTCTCAACCTTGGCAACTTTAAGACGGGTGGACTTCAGCTCTCAGAATTCCTATGATGGGAGTTGAAATCCACCCATCTTAAAAGTTGCCAAGGCTGAGAAACACTGGGTTAATCTCATTTAGTCAATCCCATTACCTGTCTACCTGATGGAGAAGTAACTGAAGATGCTACTGGTAGGACTCTCCTTAGGACTCCTGGGGATTTCATGCACTTCCTGGAGCAAGCCTCCCTAAAATGGTGACTTTTATCCCAGTCACTGAACTGGTATGCTTTCACAACCACTAATGAAAACTTGGACTGGGTTAAGCATATGGTGAGCCCAGGAAGAGGAAGTAGAAATAAGGGGAAAGGGAACCAACTCTCACATAGAATCTAGAGGCAGACAATGTGCAAGTAGGTAGGAAGGAAGTGGTCAAGTAATGGGGATTTTGAAAGCTGGGAACTATGGACCAAGACTGATTGGGCAGAAAGATCTGGCAAGGAATTTCTTCATTGGGCGCTGGAACCACTTTGCATATTTCACTGTCAACTCTGACAGCCAAGGAAAAGGTCAAAGGCGAGAGATTAACAACCTGCAAGTTCTTTGACTACCCTTTTTCATAGTAGTTCCGGTCAGGAGGTGTATTTTCCCAGCTGCTGCTTTCAGCTACAACCTGGGATGAACTGCAAAAGTATCTCTCATTTTAAATAAGATCTTGAAATAGAATTCTGTATTTTATCAATTTAATTGAAATAGAAAAATAAGGAAATGCAAGTTACACATATGGGGAAAAAAAAGAGTCATTAGGAAAAGCCCCATCGAGGTGTACTAACAAGAAGCGAAGGGCTATTGAAGAAAATAATAAAAAGCCTTTGAAAATCTCTTTATTCAGATGGAAGTTTGGTTATTTGAAACCTGCATCAGTAGGGGGCAGTGCATCCTCACAAAAATAAAAAGTGGTTTTCTTAAACTTTCATACTCCTTCCTGGATAAGTGCACATGAGGTATTTCAGACAATGCAGATATGATCAGTTTTTCATCGTCATCGTTGTCCTTCTCTTGTTTCCTGTTCACTAGCTGTTCTAGATTATCAGATTACTTCTAGTCTTCAGTGTTGATTTCTGTCTGTTTCCAGGGCTCGGTGTGAAAGATTAATGTATATGATCTGAATTTCAGATACTATACTCTGAGAAGACACATTCCCTCCAGTTTTTTAAATTGTTACTATTTTTTTTTCTTATGTTAAAAGTGGAAATTTATGTTCCATCTTTTCTTCTGGAGTTCAAGGAGATCTTTATCCCCAACAACAATGTGAATGGCCTAAGTGAATGGCTGGCCCCAAAATCACTCAGTGAATTTCCATGGGATGAATTATATCAACCATTTTTTTTACTATAGAAGCCTTTAGCAAAGACTTTCTTGCATCTTAACCCATCACAAAACTGAATTTCTGATTCATCTCACATGCCAATAGAAATGGTGACCAGGAGGAGAGACTGCAGCTCCTAACCAGCCATGACACATACAAATCACATATATCCACACCCACTTAGCCTTTTATCTTCTATTGTCCAGTGAACAATTTTGAACATTGAAAATCTTAAAAAACCATTTTCTGACTTATTGAAAGTAAAGCTATTAGACTCAGATGATGATCTGCTTATTGGTGGATCACTGCTTAGGACAGTGATTGCAAACCTTTTCAGCACTGAGTGCCGAAAAGGGAGTGTGCACAGCACCAGGTGCTGAAAAGGGAGCATTTTGTGCACACGCTTGTCAGGGTCACAACCAGGAAGAGGAGCTGCCCAGGGGGCATGTGCGTGCCAGATAAGGTACTTCCGGTTTCCAGCAAGTCTTCCGGTTTCTGGCACACATGCGCATGCACTGATCAGCTGGCCGGCAAGCATGCTCACACCGGAAAATGGAAGACCAGTTTTTCTGGTTTCCAGCACTGCTCCATGCACAAAGGCCAGCTGATCATCACGTGCGCATGTGCGTCAGAAACCCAGAAGAGGAATGGGCGATGCTGTGTGTGCCAGGCGACATGGCTCCGTGTGCCACTTCAGGCACGCGTGCCATAAGTTTGCCATCACAGGCTTAGGACATACAATACCTGAAGTGAAGATCCTTGAATGAAAACTGGGTTTCAATGATCCCGGTGGTCTTAACTCTAGAGCGGAGAACATCCTGCTCTGTGGGAACATATCCAGGAGTTACCAACCGTGCCACATCATTCAGGTAACTGCAGGCATAGAAATATAATTCTATAATGTAATTGATGCAGAAAAAACTTGGATCTTTCAGCTTCGCTCTCTAAGATATTAGGTAAACTGTTGGATTTTGAAATATCGGGCCTCTTTTTTTCTTGAAGAAAAGTGGGGTCTGAAAGAAACAGAGTTTTTAGGGAGAATATTCAGATAAGATCACTTTTGGCAAGGAGGCCAGAGAATCCCAGGGAACATTTCTCTTCCCCTCATACCCACTCAGAGAAAGGATCCAGTTAAGGTCCTCTGTATGTCTTATATGGGTTCCTAGAAGGAAGGGAATGGTACACATTGCCTACTGCAGTGGTTGAAAGTTGCCACTTTGGCTATAAAACTACTCTCCTCTGACTCTGTATTCCATTACATCTGCCTGTAGCGTGGGAACAACCTTTCTCTTTCCACCTGAAGCAGATATATAGGAATTCAGCTGGTTAAGAAAGGGCCTAAGCAAGCATCAGGCCTGAATAAAATGTGAAAAGAGACATATGCCCCATCTTCATCTAGTATCTTCCATTGTAACTAAGCCATGCTGGGAATCATCCTGAACCCGCATAATAATCCCCGGATCCAAACTATGACCTCCATTTCAAAGTTTCTAAGTCAAGATCTCCTACTAGCCAGCCGAGTCATTCAACTGGAACTCTGAAGCTCTATCGAAGCAGGCCTGGATGCCCGTATCTTTCCAGAGTCGGTCAATGATGTCAGACATCTCCTTAGGCATGGTGCCCTCTTCAATAGTATCCGCTAAGTGCAGCAACATGCGGGAATCATCCTACAATTGAGACAGAAGATGAAGTTCAATCAATGAGACTTTCCTGAGAGATGGAGAGGGAGGGGGAAAGGGATTCTCACTGAAAAGAGTAATCTGGGCAAAAAGAGTTAGAATGATGATTGCTTTGAGTTTTGAGTTTGTTTTGATTGCTTTGAGCTTTGAGTTTCTCTGACCTGCATTCTTTTTGTTATCTTTGGAATTAATTTCTCTGGATCTTTGTATCATCCCAATTCTCCAAATCGCATTAACTGTCCATTCATTCCCCATTCCCCATTTCCATTTCCTTTAATTTTTATCAGCCATTTTTGTTGTGGAAGATAATTTTTAATAATGCTTTAACTTTGAATGATTGTTTTATACTTTTATAATGATAGTTTTTATATATTTATTATGACTAGAGCAGAGGTCTTCAAACTTGGCAGCTTTAAGACTTGTGGACTTCAACTCCCAGAACTCTTTCCAGAGTCGGTCAATGATGTCAGACATCTCCTTAGGCATGGTGCCCTGGAATTCTGGGAGTTGAAGTCCACAAGTCTTAAAGCTGCCAAGTTTGAAGACCTCTGGACGAGAGTCACTTCTGGTGAGATGAGCTGTCATATAAGTTTGATAAATAAATAAAAGCCCAAGAATAACGAGATATGAACATAACCATTCCTCATTGACCAACCTGTCTGGCTGGGTCTCCATATTGGATGTTCAGGATACCCATTGCCCTCACTATGGACAGCATGGACTGCAGGGTGTTGCTGTAGATAATGGAGATGAATTCCAAGCACTCTTCTAAAGAATAACCATCTTTATGGATAATTCTATGGAATATAACAACAGAAAATCAATCCAGAAGTTCTCAGGAATATTAGGTGTTGGCTGGGGAATTTTGGGAGTTGAAATCCATAGATCTTAAAGTTGCCAAGATTAAAAATCACTGCACTAAGTAAGTATATCTGAGGAACTCTGAACAAAATGCAACTGTCTCTTTTTCCTCTCCCAATTCCTCGGGCAAATTACTTGTTTTAGAGAGACCTAGCTTCTCATTCATTTTTCCTTGAATGTTTTATTATAACTACCTCCAGATTTCTTTTTCTGTTATCAAGGGAAATTGCAATCCCAAGATTCTCAAGAATGGAATTCCATTAGATATTTTGTAAATCTAATTCACACATAATGCTAAATTTGAATGCTAGTACATGGGATTTGTTTGCTTTTTCTTTAACACAAGGTGTGATACCAACTTTTCTCCTATAATCAATCATGGCTTTTCATTGGGATGGGCTTATATAACACAGTAGGCCCAAAAGCAACCAATTGCACGAGGGCTTTATGGTGTGAGAATCTTTTGAATTACATCTTTAACAGATATATTTCTTGATTGCATACATAGTTGGTGTTTTTGATGTATACCCACCTAAAAACATAGTAGGCAAAAATAAAGGCTTCTTTAAATAATGGTAAATGATGAATGATTACATGGGGACATCACATACAGTTTTGTATAGCATTTATTTCCTACTGTAGCTTATAGCCCTATGTGGTATAGCTACAGCTAAGCATTAATATATCTTGATCATCCTCATATTTTAAAGTACAATCCAACTCAGTTAAGTTTTGCAACTTATTGGGTAGACCTAGAATAAATAAGAATATAAGGTGGCTGTTGGGATATTGGTACATTTTCAATTTCCTCAAACATGAAGCATATAGAGGAAATATACAGAGAGCAAGGATGCCATCACCTTACACACTATTGTGGTTTCCCCTCCCCCCCTCCCCGGATTAGGGGAAGAGATTTCCAATCAAAGCAATTACACACCAGTCTTACATTTGAAGGATGCCAATGGTATTGATACAGGCCCCATTTGCATTGCTATAAAATTAATAAAGATCTTGCTAGAGGCTACTTATTTTATGGAATCCATTTTATTAATTTAGTAAAACAATCTTTTAAAATAAGTTGGGTAGACAGATTCAACACTTTCTATGAGAAAGACTTCTTATGGATAGAATTTGACAATTGCAATGGCAAGAATGTCTGGGAATTGTTGGAAGAAGACTTACTTCATTTGCTTGACTATGGTGCTTTTCCCTGATTCTCCAGCTCCTGGTGGAACAAAAAATAAAAAGAGACTAAACTCAGGGGTGAAATCCAGCAGGTTCTGACAGGTTCTGGAGAACTGGTAGCAGAAATTTGGAGTAGTTCGGAGAACTGGCAAATACCACCTCTGGCTGGCCCCAGTGGGGTGGTAATGGCGATTTTACAGTAGCCTTCCTCTGGAGTGGGGAGGGAATGGAGATTTTGCAGTATCCTTCCCCTGCCATGCCCACCAAGCCACACCATGCCCACCAAGCCACACCATGCCCACCAAGCCACACCATGCCCACCAAGCCACGCCCACAGAACCGGTAGTAAAAGAAAATTGGATTTCACCACTGACTAAACTGTATTTGTTCCCAATTCCCAATGCTTTCTATATGGCGCCAAATTCAAATTAACATCAGTCTTAGATTTGTTCTGAATTTTAAAAAATTGGTCTTCCCAAAATATCCTCGATGGACTCTCCTCAATAATTTTGCATTTTGTTTTAAGAATGTGGTGCCCAAGAATGGGGAGAGAAATGTTAATGGATCAGATCAATTACCTCCATTAATATATAGAGAGGTTTGAGTTGAGAACTGGCAATTCTGAGAGAGAGGGGGAGGGAGGGAGGGAAGGAGGGAGGGAGGTACGGAGAGAGAGAGAGAGAGAGAGAGAGAGAGAGAGAGAGAGAGAGAGAGAGAGAGAGAGAGAGAGAGAGAGAGAGAGAGAGAGAGAGAGAGAGATCATTCGTTTTCTTCTTCAAGTTGCTCTGAAGCTAGTCCTCTTGCTGTAGCATTCCTAATGGTCAAGTACACATATTAAAAGCACAGTGCGTATTAAATATACTCCCTTTTCTGCAGAACATCCTAAATCATCAGCTGAGTCTGCAAATTCTCATGTAGCAGCATTCCTAATGCTCCCACACTGCAGCTTGATCTCTCCTTCCAGGTTGCATCTTTTCCATCCTGGACCTTCTGATCTAGCCTACATTTGGTTCTTCAAACGGCAATTTTTTTTTCTGTCAATACTCTGGGTTTTTTCTCTTATTGGTGATCCATCGCCCACCACGCTCTCTCCTACATTGGCCACAAATCTCTGCCTGACACTCCCTTGTGCTTCCTGGCTGCTTCTCCTATCTCTTCCATATGGAGAGGAATCCCTATTAGATATTTTGCTGCAAAAAAGAAAGTAGCTATCGCCTTCCACTTTCTCCAGTTAAGCTCTTTGTTGTTCAACCTTCCCTCCCTGCTTGCGGCAGAGAGAGAAAAACACACTCAGTTCTACTTTCAAACTCCATTTTTCCACTTCTGCTTTTTTGTCACAGTCTTGTGGCCGACTGGATCAATGCTTCCATCTGTCTCTTCCCCACCCTCTTTTTTTGTAGGTCTTTTACATTTCATTTGTGTCTCATTACACTTTAGAATAATAAGGCCTTTTCATTTAGACATCTTTAAACTCTTACCTGGTTTCCCATTTAACCAAAACACCACCTTATTTTGCTTCCTAATCCCTTTGTTGTATTTATTTTGACCCCGTCTGTGGAGACTGTAATCTCACTGATTTCTTTTTTAAAACAGCAGCAGTTTTATAATAAATTCATTACAGATTCAACCATTTTGCAATTGGATTCAAATGATTTTTCAACTACTGGGCAAGCTCAATCTGTCAGCATCTGATTTTTAACTCTACTAATTACGCCTAAACTTGAATTGCAACTACTATCATATCACTCATTAATTTTAAATACTTACAGTGAGCATTAAACCATTTTGATGTGGTGGTTAAGATCTAGGATTGGAAGTGGAAAGATTCAGATTCAATTTAGTGTATTTATTTTCCTATTTCCTCAGCCAAATCTAACTCACTGGGTGGTTATTATAGGCTTCTTTCAGCAGCCAACAGTATATTATAAGAATTCCATTTGGGAAGAGGGCTTAAATCTAGCATGGACATTTTTTTCAGATAGTTCAGATAGCATTTCATACCAGCCTTATGTGCAAATCTTTCCAATATTCCACACTGATGTCAGCTTCACCTACTCTTTGACCTAGTATGGAGATTCCCTCTTTCCTACTGGCTTCATATTTGATCAAACTATCTTAATTCTTTTTTATCTCCAAACTTTGGCATCTGGGTTAGGAAATACAATGTGTTGTTTTTTTTTAAAAAAAATTATTAAACAGTTTTCCTCATTTTATATCACAATTTCGATTTTTACAGTGCTCCGGTATCAATATATCTCCTAAGTACATACAAATTATTTTCATTATTCTTCCTTTCCTTTTGTGTACATATCTATTCTATACAATGTATCAATATTGCAATTACATACCTATATATATTACCCTTTATTGTCACATCTTAATTTACTTTTACATTCTTATTCTTTGCTTCTATTCTCTAACCAGTTATACCATGTGTCCGAAAACAAATAGTATTCCGTTTTATCTCTTTATTTTATTTCCATTGTTAGCCTATCCATCTCCGCACATTCTAACACTCTTTCTTTTCACCATCTACACACAATATTGGAAAAACGATAGTACTCCCTCTGGTGAAATGGTGATTTAAAAAAGAAAATACAATGTGTTAAAGAAGGAAAAAAGCAAAAGCAAAATATTTCATATATGATATTTCTAAAAAGTTAGCTTGAGCTAAAGACATGCTGGCCTTTTGACCTAATTTAAGTCCTTCCTTCCTTCCTTCCTTCCTTCCTTCCTTCCTTCCTTCCTTCCTTCCTTCCTTCCTTCCTTTTTCCTTCCTCCCTCCCTCCCTCCCTCCCTCCCCAAAGGTTGTCTCTAAATGCTAAAGAACTTCTCTTTAGGACTTTTCCATCTTACATTGCAACAAGGGATCTGTGCAGGATTACCATCACCAAAGGTATCAGGATAAAATGGTCTAAGTCAGCCTTGGTCACCTTTCCAGGAGAGCTAATAAGATAATGAGATCTGGGCCATAGGCCAGCTTATCCTCAGCGCTTCATAGAAAAAGGGCAGCTCTAGCATACAAAGTTATGAAAACATCGCAGCTGAGGATGGGAAACAGAGGCATGCTGTCTCTTATCATGTACTGTGGGGAAGGCATAGGCTTATGGCAGTCTGGAATTCCAATCCCAACATCTGAATGGTCCATTCAGACCAGAGAAGACTGAAGAACATTTCCCACAGGCCAGCCCTTCATTTAACCCTCTTAATAATGTGGGAAAAGGAAGTACATCGGCTGCACTAATTTGTGGGTTGGCTGGTATTGCCGATGAGAATCTTCATCAATATTCTGGAACAAAGTTGCTGAAAAAAATACAGCTATGGCTCTCTTGAAGGTTATGGGAATGAGCCAATAACAGCATGCACTTCTGTAATTTTTAAATGCATCTTTCTCTGACAAAGAACCATTTCACAATGCCCGTTGTGTTTCCGCCTTTTCCTTATATTCACTTGCAGCAATTGTTTGTATGCCTGTGCAACTCAGTGCAGTGTTACCAAAAAAAAAAAAAAAAAAAAAAAGAGCTGCTCAAAAGTAAATGTAGACCCAAGTTGTTTTAGATATTATATCCTGCTTTAATTTGGCATACTCTTTTAGCTCTACTGCCTGGGAATTCTTGAAAATATAATCTGAACACATCTACAGAACATGTGGTTTGGGAAAGCTGAGCTAACTAACCCGGTCAGCTTAGTAAGCCTTGCCAAGAATACAAGAGAAGGTAACCGTCCTTACAGTTCTTCAGTCCATCCTTCTCTTCATCTGTGCAAAAGTAGGGTACAGCTTCTATATTTAAAGCAGAGGATCTAGCAGAACTATGTCTTGAAGGAGCAAGGATCCAGGGAGATTTAAATGCATAGCCCCCAAATGACAAAGGAAATCAACATCAACATGCAGTAGGAACTGGTATGAGGTGCCTTAAACTTCCCTCAGAAAAAGCAATGTCTCAGCAGATGTACCTAGAAGGAATTTCTTTAAGTTCCCATTTCTCTAAAATGTGCAGGTATCTTTTCCTCTGATGTTTGTCTTATAAGTGAAGGGTAAGGCAGGCCCCCACTCTCCTGGCCTTCTGGGAAGATGTAAAAACATGGCTCTGCAGCCTTGTTTGGGATTGAGAATAGGACAGAATTATAGGGCTGGAAGAGAACTTGGATGTTTTCTAGTCCAACTCCCTGCCCATGGCAGGAGACCTTATATTATCTTGGACAAATAGTTATCCAAACGTTTCTCGAAAACCTCCAGTAATGGAGCATCCACTACTCGGGGTGGCAAGTTGCTTGGTTGGTTAATTGTTCTTACTGTCAGGAAGTTTCTTCTTTGTTCCAGGTGGGATCTCTCTTAAATGAGATTCCATCCACTGTCTTACTTTCAGGAGCTTTGGACAATAAGTTGACCCCCACCTCTCTGTAGCAGCTTCTCATGTACTGAAAGACAACTATCATATCACCCCTAATTCTTCTCTTTATTAGGCTAGACATACCGAGCTCCTTTAACTGTTCCTTGTAGGATGCAGACTCCTTATCATCTTTGTTGCTCTTCTCTGCACTCTTTCTAGGGATTCAGCATCTTCTCTGTATTTTAGTGATCAGAAATGGATGAGGTATTCCAGGTGTGGCCTCACTAATGCAGGATAGAGCAGCACTGTAATTTCTCATAATCTTGAAACTATCTCTCTGTTGATGCATCCTAGGATCCATCAGCTTTTTTGGCAGCTGCAGCACATTGCTCACTCATACTTAAGTGGTGGCCCACTAGGACACCTGGAGCCCACTCACAGTCAATATTGTTGAACCAGGTACCACTATTCTACACCATGCATTTGGCTTTGCACAGGACTGCATGCTTACATAGGAGCATGCAGCTGTGGGGCTGGCTAGCACCCTGAAAGATCTCCTCCCACCTTTTAATTATTTTTCATATTGATTTTTAATTCATCTTTGCCTTTTTAAATTTTATATACTGTTTTTATGGTTTGCTATTTTATCTGTACACCACCCACAGTCCCTCCATGAGGGAGAGGGGCGATTTTAAAATTTGATAAATGAATACTGTATAATAGAGATAAATCTTCATACGACTTGGATTAAAGCTTTGCCTTTTCATGAGTTCCTAATGTTGTTGTCCACTCTGCACATACAGAAGATGGGACAGAAGACCTTCTGGGTTATGATTGCTCTGCTTCTGAATGAAATGCACACTGCTCTCCTTCCACCCAGGCATGCAAGTGAACGAGACACTGTAGGAAAAGGGAGGAAAAACTCCTTGATAGTGCCTGCCACAATGTGGATCAGGTCACTGTGACTTTCTTTGGAGAAGTTACTTACCAAGAAGCAACAGCTTAACTGTCCTGGCATCCTTCTCGGCATCTTCCTTGAGTTTTTTTTCCAGCTCCCGAGAATGCTTTTCCTCCACACTCGCACCTGCACCCATCACCCAGTTAGGGTTTTTTTTTTGCCTTCAGTCAGTGAAAGGGGATTCCCAGGAAAGCCTTGGGAGGAGGCTCCAGTGCTTTCCTGTTGGAGATGCCTTCTTCTCTAACCCAGCCTTAAGTCAAGACAGATTCTTCCTTGTCTCTTGAGCGTCTTCAGTGCCTACTGTTGCTCCCTCCTTGAGCCAATACCAGCCACTTTCTGGCTTAGAGGGATTTTGCTGAAGTGGGAATCAGGTGTTCTGAAGCACCCAATGTGGAGCAAGGGCAACTGAAGAAGGGCCACATAGAGACAGCCCCAAGGTTTTCCCCAGGCTCTAATCTCGTGCTCAGTAGCTTAAGGGCATTTCTGAGATAATGCTCCTTCAATCCCCACACATGCTGAACTCAGCAGTTTCCATGTTTTCATCTGCTCTTGACCCGGACAAGCATCTGGAGAAGGAATACTCCTTCCTCCAAGCTCTGCCTTCTCCTGCCATGCTAATTGCACCGGACAATGCACCAGTGGGTCTGTTGTGGCTGGTTCATGTGCTTTGATCTCACTCCAGGGTAAATGGGTAAATTATATTAATTATGGTTAATTAATTATGGTTTAAAATATCAAATGGTTGACATCCCCCCTCCAATGTCAAAAATAATAACACCTCTTGGAGAAAAGGTGTGGGGAGCAAGAAACATAGAAAGAGAGGCTGGCTAATAAAGCTACTAATCCTATCATATCCAGTGCCATCACTGTTAATAGCTAATTAATAGTTTTTCATGTGGTTTGTAATGTTGAATGTGGATTTGCATTTGTCTATGCATATGCATAGAACGGTGGAATCACCTGCTGAAGCAGAGGGGCCCTTCTAAGATGAGTAAAAAATCATTCTAGCCTGGAGTCAGTTGGTGGGAGCAAACATCTGAGCAAAAACCCTGAAGTTCATATCTGCCATTTCCCAAGGGAAGGCAGACACTCTGGCAAGATTCTTGTAAAATAGGCGATCAGAAATAAAGTATCTACTTGGGCCTATTCTCGAGCAGTTCTGGTTGCTTGCACCTGACAAATGGGAATCTGGCCTAAGCAATAATTTGCAAAGGAGGGGTTGTAGAACAGGAGATATATTTAAATAGAGGCAGCCAGGACCTAGCTCTAAGTTAACTGTATCCTGCCAGGAAAAGACTGTAGAGAGCAAGTGCTCTGTGCATATGTGGCTAGGAACTAAGGGCAGAGGGAAGTCTCCCGAGATGAGCAATCTTATAGCAAAATCCACAAATAAATAAAGAGGGGATGCAGAGTAAACAGTTAATTCTCCATCAACATCCCATTGCTCTTTGAAGATAGAGAGTTGGGAAGTGCTGAACAGGAAGTTCCACTGAAGTCACACTCCCAACACAAATTAGATTGTTGCTATTTGCAAAAAGAAAATAAGAGGAGAAGGGGTGTCCATTGACTATACATAGCCATAACCAAGTTGGGAAGTGAAGTCCCTGATCCAAATCCAGTTCTTTAACCCTCTAGCTCCCAGATGAAATTTTGTGATCATTCTTCTAAACTTCTAAAAGCTGAGTTTTGTAAACAAAAGACAAATTTGGTGGTGTAAGAGCAGCAACTGAATTACTTTTGATGAGGGGGGGGCATTGGGGTCTATATGTTTAGAGAAAATACTATTATTATTATTTTTAGCAAATATGAATGTTGAATACTAGCAGAATTGGAGGGCTGAAGAATGAGGGTTAAATATTGGAATGCCTGGGAGTTTTGCAGTCATTGGAAATGTATATTAAATAAAACAGAAATAGTCAAGCTGGCTGCTGCTGATAGGAATCAGAATATGTGTGCTAAAGTTTCCACTTGTATCTACGAAAGCCAAATTCAAGTGATGTGCGGTGATGGTCTGTTGCTTTTCTGTTGCATTGTGGGCTTTCCAGGAGCATTTGTTTGCCCACTGGGGGAAACCATGCTAATGAGGACAGAACATGAGACGTTCCTGCTTTTCTTCCATTCAAGGTTTGCACAACCAATAGAAGTGTAGATTTGTAGCTCAGGATTGAATTGCAGGGTCCTTCGTGCTCTCTGAGCTTGGTTGCTTTCTTGCAGATGTTTCATTACCAAACTAGGTAACATCATCAGTTACATCTGTACCAAGAATCCCAAGATTTGCACTATGATAGTCTAGTGCAGTATTTCTCAACCTTGGCCACTTAAAGATGTGTGGACTTCAATTCTCAAAACACCCCAGCCAGCATAGCTGGGAGGTGAGTCCACATATTTTCAAGTGGCCAA
The DNA here is from genome assembly GCA_022577455.1 of Arizona elegans. NCBI lineage: Eukaryota > Metazoa > Chordata > Lepidosauria > Squamata > Colubridae > Arizona > Arizona elegans. The sequence goes on along the minus strand of JAKOOJ010000003.1, from coordinate 99,947,118 downwards.
AGTCGGGAAACACTGGGCTATTGGTTCTAAAATTCCAAAGTGTCTTTCTAATTAGAAGGAGCACCTGGAAAATCAGTTTGCATCGTCTGAATGAGTAAGGATAACTAACTTTTTTTAAAAAAAAATACTGATGACAAAACCCAAGGATAAAGATAGGCATTTAATTTGTTTGCCACTGATCTCGCCACTGGCCTTTATTTTGGAGCAAAGATAATGGAAGATGTGACCTGAAGATGGACACGATGAGACCACTTCCTTGTCAAACTGCAGATCACACAGAAGCCCTGGACATCTTCACAGGCAATGGACCTTTTGAAAGGATCTGTCCCAGGTGACTAATGGGTTCAGGATTTTAGAGGACACCTGGGTCTTCTTTTTTCCTGGCAATTTGGTTCTGTCTAGAACTTGCAAATGGCAAGCGTGCTGAATGAGATTAGTTCAAGAAGGACTCTGCCCCACTGCTGCTCCCAAGCCATTCCTTAGTTCACTGAGGAGGTGAGGGGAATTAAGTAACTGAAAAGATGCTTATAGCAGCAGTGATGGATTGCCAAAAGTAGCCATGATGGAGTACTGGAAAATGCTCATATGTTGTAGTAGGAAGAGGAAATGGCCTTGAGGGACAGGAGGAAGAAACACTACTAAGTTAACAGTCAGATAAAAGAAACCTCAGTCTGGGGCAGAATTGTAACCTGAGAAAACACCTCAGAAAAAACCCTCTGAGGTCTCTTAAAGATCAAGAAAGAGAGGGAAGGAGGAAGCACAATCAGACTTGCAAGATTCTGTTACTATATCTTTATTATAAAAATAATATAGGTAAGCATGACTTCAGAATCCTAATCTGGTCTACCTTTAAGGGCTGACACATGTGAGCCTACATACTAATAACAGAAGGGGACAAGCATTAGGTCTCCTTTGTGCTTATTTTATCTGCATACTGTCCAGTGGTATCCAAACCCCCTTTAGAGAAAATTTGGCAGAACAACAGGTTTCTTTGTGGATAAAGGTGTTCATAGCATTTTGGGATGGATACTACTTAACATCTGTATGAACTCATAGGAAACTGATGGGAACTGATAGGAAACTGCTATGATTTCTATAATGCTTCCAGACTCAGTTCGTTATCACCTTTAAAGCCTTATATGGCATAGCACTAGGCTACAGGAACTGCCATGCCTTTGGCTCAAATTGCTTTGGCCTACTCATCTTGGATCTGTAGGGATATCAATATTTTTAATAACTTTGTTAGTATTCTGCTTGATTTAGTTTTGCTTTGTTGTTCACTGTCCAGAATTGCAACTGATTGGAGCACTTTATACATGAATAAATGATAAATGAATAAATACATCTGGCTGGGTTTCTTTTCTGACTATAAATGTTCTCATTTATGGTGACTCGCAAAAGACTTCCCACAGACATCTCATCTTAAAATAAACCCTTTCAACAACAGTGCAAATAGATGGAAGCCTGGAGGCTGTACAGAAAACTGTCAGTCTTAACTTTCAGCTTGGCCTTTCCACCTAGTAGCAGTTCCGAGTTTGTCCTGAAGTTTCACGAGCTGAAAGAACTTGTGAAGCTGCCTCTTCCTCGGCATCTCAAGAAGCAAGGACCATTCAGACCCCGTAAACATTTTAGAGCAGTATGTCTCCTTCTTTCATCTTTCTCCCATGACCATCTATCCCAGGGAGCCATTTCAGCAGACAAAAGACTGGTAGGTACACACAATCCCTGTCAAGCTTCACAACTGCACGCTAGCAAGAAAAGGCCTGTGACATCCATGGGGGGTTGACAGACCTGTCCCTGATGGTCCATCCGATTCCCCAGCTTAGCCAGTGGCAGGAAAGGACAGGAAATGAGTCTTTGACCCTGATCTCTTCTTCCCGGTATGTTTGCTTAACCAGCTGTTTCAGCACACCCTAGAGAGGTAGGAGCTCCTGTTGTCTCTTATTATGAACAAGACCTCGTTGTCTCTAGGCCTCAGGGCATGGAGGGCCAGGGCCAGGCCTAAGAAACCCAACAGTTGTCCTTCCTGGATTGATCATCAACCAGAAGCAGCAGAAAATCAGCTACTGCTTGCTCCATTAAAAAAAGAGGGGAGGGGGGTAACTTGTTGCTCCATAAATAAATGGAAAACAAGCTCTGGTTGGGTGACTTTATGGTCAGCAGCTATATATGCATCACTAGAATTTCTGCACAAAGAGCTTTGAGACAAGAGTTTCAGCACAGTCTATGTTTTCATCCACTGAAATGCAAGTGCTGGGCCTTTTCTAGCCTCTCATATTTGGGAGAACATCTAATGCAATGAGCCTCTGGACTGTGGAATTTACTGCACAAGCGGCTCTTTAGCTCCTCAGTATCTCTTTCATATCCCTTTTAATGAAACCTGAACCAGTTTATGGCTTTCAAATCAAAATCTGAAATCCACAATTTGATGGGCTTCATTATGTTATTTCTGGTTCTGTTGGAGATCTATCCTGGGGATTTTAAAATAAGGAACGGTATAAAGCTTGTGAGTCCAGAAAGTTCCAGTCATGATTTTTGTGGCCATATTTATAGATGGAGTGGAACTGCTTGGATGTGTTATTTGAGGTGTGACCGTTCTTGGCATAGCGTGTGCTACTTCTCAAAAAAGACATGAGAAAAGGACACCATCGAGCTGAAAAAGGAGAAAAGGCCCACATGATCAGGTGGTGAAATGGGAATGGTGTGATCTTTGGAGTTTGTGAGTTGAGAAACTGGGCTAGTGAAGAGGAGCAGGATAAAAATTTATAAAGTTAATTAACATTATAATTAATTTTGACAAGATGTCAAAAAGCAGCTTAGATAGGGCTTGTTGTTTTTTACTTTCTCGTAAAACCCCAGGTCATCTAGAGAAGCTGAATAATGAGAAATGCAGACAGACCACAAAAAAGAAAAGAAAACTCACAAACTAATGACAAAATGCACTTTTTTCATGATGGACAATGGTCCCCAGTTTGGGTTGCTTAAGAAAAAAAGCTTAGAGAAAGGTATCTCTAACAGAATAGGTATCACCATTTCAAACAGCAATTGTGGGCTGGAGGCTTCCCTAATTCATTAACATAAAGTGTCTCCTTGGATAACATGATACTGAAAACTATACTAGTTTCCTGATATGTTGCTAGCTGGTGACTTCTTGCTTTCAGAAGGGAACCCAGAGTTTCCTTCTCTCCAGAACAGTGTGTGATATGATAGTTACAATCTGATATGGATTTTGGTATAGCCCAGGGGTATCAAACTCACATCGTCCCGGTGGCATCAGGACTCCCCCCCCCTTCGGTAAACTGGGTGTGGGTGTGGCCAATGCATGACGCATCTGGCCTGTCACCCGGGAGTTTGACAGCCCTGTTATAGCCAATCCAGCCTCCAGCACAGCATGTGAGCAAGCATGGGTGATGGTGATGGTAGATGTGTGAAAACCCAACACCGTTGTACATTCTCTAGGAGTAAAAGAGTCACAAGCGTTCAGTATTTAAACATATATTCTTATTGTTGTAAATGCTTTTCCTGGAGGGAGCAGGCCGCAGAAAAAATTGCACTCCTAATCTGGGCCAGTGAGACAAAAGAGCACTCAGTTGAAGATGGAGGAGTCTGGAGTTTCCAAAAACAAAGCCAGTGTTTATTAGCTTGTTCTATCCACAGGAATCTCACATTACAAGCGCAATGTGGCTTTGCGCCTGACTTCATCATGTGGAGCTACTGCTCAGATGCCCCGTATCTCAGGTTTATTTATTTATTTTTTATTTACAGTTATTTACAAGAGGAAGTATACTCACATCACTCAGACTGGCAGAGGAAGGGGGCCTGCTTTTAAGAGGGAGGGTGAATGAAGAAGGTCCTATTTCCAAGCATGAAAGGGGAAAACCTTTTCTTAACAGCAGGTGGTATATAGCTGGGTGGGAGGGTGAGTTGGGAGGCAGAATCACATAAACTGCAGATTTCTGCAGTTTTCAGCTCTGCTGTGAAGACACTTCTTTGCTGTGCAGACAGAAGCAGAAACAATATAGTTTCCATCACCCTAACTTACTCCAGTTACATCTTTAGGGTAATGTGATATAGGTCTGTGCAAGATATCTTCTATACCCACTATGTTCAGTAATGGTATTCCCTGTAGCTCTGTGTAATTAGCTCCATATTAACAAGATCCATAGCCATAGGAAAGCATTTTGTTTTCCTTGCCTCAGTGCACAGATTAATCCAATCAGAAATTCAGGATATGCACAAATGCTGCAACTCTGCGAGTAGCTGTCATGGGGCTTACTTTTAATTTCATTTCCCTACAGAGTTAGGGAAGATAAAAATCATGCCTATTATCGATGAAGCTTGGATCGATAGACCCAAGAGCACCAAATTGTTTTCTATGGAGGGGGGAAGACATTCAAGAAAGATTACAGCAAGGGGAAAAATGAGCACAGTCGGAAGACATTCAAGAGAGTAAACTAAGATATAGCCTAAATTTGGCATATTCACCTTTTCACCTAGGAACCCCCTCCCTCTTTGAATGTGCTTATTTGAAGGTGAGAAACATGTGATCTGTTCTTGTTCACGTTCCATGTTTAATTACAAGTAGTCCTCAACTTATAACCATTGAGACCGTAATTTCTGTTGCTAAGGAAGGCCGTTGTTAAGTGAGTTGTGCCCAACTTTATGACCTTGTTTGCCACGGTTAAGTGATCACTGCGGTTGTAAATGAATCATGTGTTAAGTTGTTAAGTGAATCCAACTTCCCCCATTGACGTTGCTTGTCCGAAGGCTGGGAAGTTGTAAATGGCGATTGCATGATCCCGGGTCACTGCAACCGTCATAAATACATCTTGGTTGCAACCGTAAGGATGCTGTGATGGTCATAAGTGCAAAGACTGGTCATAAAGTCATTTTTTTCAATGTCATTGTAACTGTGAACAGCCACTAAGTGAAACAGTTGTAAGTCAAGGACTACCTGCATTATAATTAAAAAGAAAGATTGAGAATCTAGCCAAATTGGCTCCATTTCTGAAGACAAGAGAGAACAGTCAGGTTGGAGGGAGGCAATGATTCCATGCAATGAATGCTTATTAAAACTCTAGCCTGTGTTTCATAAACTCACATTACAATTGAGAGAAAGACAAACAGATGTCCCTGAATCTCCCCTTTCATGATCTCACCAGCCTGTCTTTTTCTTACATTGGCCATGTGACCTGCTCAGTAATGTTGATGCTATAGAATTCTTCTGTGACTATTAGAACACCTTCGGTCGGACTGTTACAGTTCTCCTTGGTTTATATTGCTTTGCTCGACGGGATGCTAGTGTCATACTGAAGCTTTGGACTCCTTACGGGGCAATCTGAGATGAATACATTATAGAATTTAAGTTGGGAAACCAAGGCACCGATTCCTCCAAGGGTTAGCAAAGCAGAAACCAGATATATCCCGATGACCATACACCAATCCTTTATCCTCTCTCCTACTTCAATTGCCATGCTGTCTTTGGTCTTGGAAATGCCTGATGCATGCACTACAGGAGAGTAGCTTTGGTTCATATGTACATTACATCTCCCTGGCATAACTCATTTGGATATGGCCCTTGTGTCCCAACAATGGCAAAACTACTCAACCAAGCCAGCTGCCTCTGCCCTGAGTGGCCAAATCCCATTCACCCTGGGAAGGCACTCCAGTTGAAGCACTGTCAAATCAGAAAGTCCTTTTTTAACTCCTAGTGGAGTTGGCTTATTTTCAGTAGCAGGAAGAGCATCCCATGGGTCATACACGGATATCCTTGATGGAGCACTTCCTTCTTCCTCAAATAGCTCAGGCTCCCTAAGAGTTTCCAGTCTCCATAGCAAGTTTCCCTGGAGGGCGTCCCATCAATATGTGCTTTGAGTCAGAGAGAGGTCTAGAAGAGGAAGAAAGTGCTTTGTAGGTGTGGCAGGGGCTTATATACACCTCTGGGTGTGTAGTAGCAAGGGGAGTAGGACTGGGAGAACGCTTGGTGCCTGACAGCTGCCTTTAAAAAAACACACACCACCAAAACAGAATTGTTTCAGTGATAGTAACAGTAATATCTCAAATTTGCTGAAGATGGGCCAGCCTTAAAAGTCACTGCCCCACTGTTATGGATCCATAGAGCTGTGCTAAAAGCATAATGGGGAAAGGGAGCTAAGGAAACAGTAACTTTGCCATTGGACATCTTTGAAACTCTCCTTCCCTGACTGGGGTCAGCTATCCACACTTGAGAGGCAAAGGGAGGAGTTGCTTTGGCTCTGTTCTCTACCTCCAAGATGTCAATTCTTTTACAGTACCACAGATAAATGTGGGAAGGAAGAGCCAGCTGCCTCCGAGCTCTTTGCCACCTCACACCCAGGCAAGACCCATGGATTATATACAACCTACAAATAAATACTGTCTTGATAGGGAACAGTGTGTGGTGGTGTGAGATTTCTCATATATATATGAGAAATATATATATATGAAAATGGGGAATTATAGAACTGTCATCACATAGTCCCTTTCAGCTGCCACTCTCATGTGTGCTGATCCATCTCTGGTTGGTGATTCCGGCGGTTTCGTGGCTTCTTCTGGTCATGCAAGGCCTTGGCTTTGAGACCAGCCAAAGTCTCCTTGTGATTAGAGGCCACGTGCCGCCAATATCCCTGGCAATACTGATTGATGAGTCCCATCTCGGGCTGTGTGAGCAGCTGGACAAGGTCATGGTACTGTGAGCTGAAGGTGCCTGGCAGGCCAGCTCTCATGGCTGCTGCGGAGGGGACGGGGCCTTCTGATTGGAAGAGCACAGCGTGGACAGTTTCACTGCTCAGTACATGCAGCTGCACTTTGGCTATGGTGTGCTTGAAGTTGTTCTCCGTGGCTGTGCAAGAATACAGGCCCCCATCTGAGAGCTGCAGGGACCGCAACAACAACCCTTGATCTGTCCTCAATACCCGCCCTTCAGTGCGGAGCTGTGGAAAGAGAAGCAGCAGAAAAAATGGTTAGTAGAGCTGGATCAGCCGGGCTTGAAGATATTAGAACACAATGGTAGGAAACGACCATGGTTGTCTTCATGGAGTCCTTTAGGGCTTGTAGTGCACTCCTCTTTTCTATTAGAACAGTTATAGCATTAAAAAAAACAACCCTCTACTGCAGTCATAATACGTAGCCAATCATGGCCATGGGCCCATTTCCTATTCTTTTCCTCAGGAGCAAATGAGAGCAGAGGCAGGGCTTGAGTAAACCCTATATCTTCTGCTTGAGAAATTATGTATGTTGGGAGGGGAGAAAGAAAGACCAGCTTTAGCTGAAATAGGCTGAGAAGACTTCTGGAGCATACTCCCAATCTGGCACTCTCTGTGTTGACCTCAACCATCATCTCTAACCAGCCATGCCTAATGGCTGGGCAGTCTTGGGTGAAGGAAGCTACAGCCCAACTCATATGGAAAGTACTGCCTTATGAAACTCAAAGCACAAAGGCAGCTCTGCTCTTTACTTTTGAAATATGGAAGTTTCCAAGATGGTTGTCAGCTAAGTAGTGTGATAATTCTGGGTGCCTTTTAGTATCCAAAATATGGATAAAAATACTCTAATGCCAGTGAAGACGTTGAAAGCAGGCTCAAAGGAGAGAATGAAAAAGCCACATCTCAATCAATCAGAATAGATTGACTCAGCCTTCCATCTTTTCAAGGTAGGTAAAATGAGGACCCGGTTTGTGGGGGCAATAAACTGACTTTGTGTAAAATAGAACACCGCTTGGGGGGCCCCCAAAAAAGCCCTACTAAGCAGGTATATACAAAAGTATGAAGGCTATTGCTTAACGCATTGTAAGCCGCCCTGAGTCTCCGGAGAAGGGTGGCATATAAATCAAACTAATAAAAAAAAATAGAGCTGGAAGGGACCCCAGAGGTCTTCTAGTCCAACCCCCTGCTCAAGTGGGAGATGCTATATCATTTCAGACAAGTGGTTGTCCATCTCTCTCAACATAAAGAGGAGGGGTACCCCTCCCCCCAAGCCTTCAGCTGGAATGAAGACTCCTCCTTCTCTACCATGTGTTCTAATATCTCCACCCCATTTCTTTGCCTCCTTTCCCAAAAAGTCATCCCACCCTTGCTTGTCTGTTCACCTCTTTTCTTCGGTCACTGTTGTCTCTCTGGAGGAGCCATTTGATGGTAGCTTGAGGGGAGCGAGGCTGGCATTCAAGAAAGGCTGTGCTTCCCTCTACTCCATATTGAACAGCCTCCACTGAGTTCTTGCTGGCTGGAAATGGGAGAAGGAAGAGATGAACAGATGATGGATTACAAAGGGAGTGTCAACTTGCAAAGCTTTCAAGTTGCCATGAGCAGGAGGGAGGAAGAACTGAAGTGAATTCCATACATTCTTTCTGACCGCAATCAGAAGGAGGATGTTAGGTTTCACAGCCAGCCAAAGTGGTTAATTGGACAATGTGATTTATGACATGGCCAGAGAGGAGGGGAGAGACAGGGTCATAGGGGAACGTAAATCTACGTGGGATCAGTCCTAACTGCATCTGAGTATTGCCGGAATGTTGCTCCTAATAAATGACTATATTTCCTTTGAAGTTTGGATCATGGCTCATGAATTAATTAGGGCATCTTTCGGAAACTTGACAGGGAGACATGACATCTTTGTAGCATACTCTAGACTAATCAAAGGCTATCTACCCAAAAGAAGTGACCATGTTTATTATCAGACATCCTTTTCAGGTGAACCTGACTTCAGGTGAACCTGACACAACGCACAGACTTTCAGAGAATATGACAAATGGCTGGGTGTGTTTTGGGTAATCTGCTTTAGAAAATCACACTGAGGTTCTGGGTAGATATGTCTATGCATGTGTACATGTGCATAGGACATGAAAACCCATCCCATTATTGAACACTATTTGCAACCCGTGAATCCTCCTGATGAAAAAGCTGGTACTTTTAAAACTTTTTTTTGCAGATGGAGAGGAACTGTTCCTTTTTGCAACTATTATCCTCTACTTGATATATATCACTTTGTGGAATCCTTGGTGCTGCTTTATGTGTTTGTTTGCTTGCAGACATTTCATTACCCTGTTAGGTAACATCAGCAGTGTGAATGCTGCTGATGTTACCTACTGCTAGTTGGGTAATGAAATATCTGCAAGCAAACATCCAAGCTCAGAGAGCATCAAAGACTCCACAGTTCAACCCTGAGCTACTAACACTCTCTTCTATTGGATTCCACTTCACTTTTTTATATATGCAACTGCTTCCTTTCATTTAGACCAGGGCTGTGAAATTTGTGGCTCGCGGGCCGGATGCATCACGTGCTGGCCACGCCCACATCTGGTTTAGCGAAGGGGGAAAAAGTGACAATATGTCATGTGATGCTGCCGTGACAACACGAGTTTGACACCCCTGATTTAGACCAATGTTTTTCAACCTTAGAAAGTTTCAGATGCATGAACTTCAACCCTCAGAATTCCCCAAACAGCATGGTGGCTAGGAATTCTGAGAACTGAAGTCCAACACATCTTAGATTTGATCTAGTCAGCAACCCGCGGCTCTGGAGCTGCATGTGGCTCTTTTATCCCTCTGCTGTAGCTCCCTGTCACCGATCAGCTCCACAATTGATAGGACTTTCGGTTAGGACAGGTAGAGGAAAAAGGATGCCACTCTAGGAGGAGATTCTATGATGGGGGAACTGGACTTCTGGTCGGCAGAGGAAAAAGAACGCCATGCTAGGAGGAGACTCTATGGTGGGGGGAACCGGACTTCCGGTCGGATCCAGAATTCAATGGGGGGCTTCCGGTTAGGACCTTTGTGGCTCTTTGAGTGTTTAAGGTTGCCTACCCCTGATCTAGACCATGGTCTCTCTCAACTTAGCCAGTATGCACTGCTGTTTTATATGAGCCTATACTATTGAAATTATTGGAATTTATCCTCAGAGGTGCCAAATAAAATATTGCAGATGTTTAAAAGACAAATATAGGTATTTTATAGATTGGGTAAGTTAGTTACAAAGCCATCTATAGTGAAACAAGGACATACAAAAATGCTGGCCTGAATATACTCATGTTTCTTTTTCTGATTGCACCTATTCATTCACCCAACATGAAAAAGCCTCTTTCTGCTTTATCCCTGTCTGCCTATTTTCTGTGCTGTGACTGTGGACACCAGTCCACATTACTCATGAAGAAAACTCTTAGTAAGTTTTCATAACATATTAACCAAATCTATGAAAGTGTGCCTATTTAGAAAACATTTGTTGTCATTGAATACTTTGTAAAGTCAGTTAGTTAATATAGGTATTAATTAGCATATCTCATTGTGGTTGCCAGGATCCGACCAATGGACACAGGAATGAGGCTGGTAATAAAAAACACAAGGATCAGGGAATCCTTTTAAGGTTGCCTTCTTCACCTTATCCTACAAATGAAGCTGCACAACTGCGATGTCTAGAAATTTGGTTGTTCTTATTTTTATCCTCCAAAACAAAAACAAGGGATTAAAAATGAACCTTTCATGAATCTTCTTGTAGAGATATGAGGAAGAAAGACATCATGGTTGTACCCATGCCTCAAGTTGTTCTACCCTCCGCTGATACACTAAACTAGCCATTTGTGTATCTATCTCTTGTATGGATAAAAATAATATGTGAAATGCAGCTGCAACCACCTTTACAGACAGTGGACCAGAAGAAGCAGAGTCACAGTTCCCCAAGACTTCCATTGCACCTCTATTTTCTAGAGACTAAGAACACGGTACCCACCATTGGAATTGTAACCCCTGCACTGACGGATAGGGTTGCCATGCCGGACGTCTTGACGTCTGCTACGTCTGCAGTGAGGAAAGAAGCAGCCAGATCAGCAACTGAAATCTCAGATCCTACCACCGACAGTAGAAACAGCAACATGATATAAAGCCCTTCATTGTTCTACTTTTCTGGCCTGTACCCACACAGGGAATCCTTCGGTAATTCTCAGCCAATATTGAAAAATCTCTAACATCTTCCAAGAACCAGGATGCTGGCTTGCAAGGAAGTTACTAGTTTACCATTTCTAGTTTGGGTAGAACGGCATAGGTAATCCTTGGGATGTTGGGTGTGCTCGGGTCATGTTGGCCAGGGGGTTTCAAAACTGGCTAGTACTTCACAGTTATCATGAAATTCCACATGTGACACTGATATGAGTAGGGTGACTACCTAGTCTACTCTCTCCATCTATTACTAAAAAGCAGCATGGGAAAACCTCAATTAACCTAAATTGTCTTGGGCAGTTTAGTTACATATGAGCCATCTAGGGGCAAACATGGCATACAGGGATATAGTTAAGAGGATTAGAGGAGTAAGAGGTAAGTGTTTGAATTCATGAATTAAATTAGGAAGGTATGTTGTGTTTTTGTGAAACAAATCACCAATAATAACAACAACCCCCATAGAAACAGATCTGAGTGAAAGTGGTTGATCTTATGGAGTGAAGCTGCAGGAAAATGCTGTAGGTTTAATCATGCTTGAAAGGATTAAAGTGCATTTCAGAAACTTGGAACTAAGAGAGTAAAAAAACAGAAACACAATTGGGCTATTCAGAGACCCAAGAATGATTTGAGAATTATGATGAGGGTGAATATCTGTTTAGAAAAAGATCTACACACACACACATACACACACACCAAAGGAATTAATATATACCTAAAAAGGATGTTTGATTTGTTTCTCATGAAAGATTGAAAGGATTAATAAAGGAATGATCAAAGTGATGAGATGTTCTAAACATGAAAACAGACCATTCTTTTGTAGACAATAGACTCAGAAAATATCATGAAAAATTATTTTAATATAAATAATCTTCCATCTGAATGAATGAAAAGAGGATGTAAGGAAAGAGGATCCAGTATTTTTTTTTAGAAAAGAATAAAAAAAATTAAGTTACAAAGTGCCATTGATGTGGAGTTCTGTTAACAGGAAATATGTAACAAGATGCTTAATGAACTATGAAAATAAAAAGGTTATTAAAATATATGCAAATTAGAAAATAACTGCTGCAAACCCAAAAAGCTAAAAGAGATACCGAAAATACAGACTGATTTTGATGAAAATAAACAATTAAAGTGAATGAAGAGGCTAAACAAGAAGCCCTTTTCAGTGAAGGGGAAGAGCTGAATTAAGAAGCACTGAAATTATTTGGGATCAAACTGAAGAGAGGGAATGCTGGAAGGTGTATTTTGGAGATCTGTATAGGAATGACAGTGGTATATCAAATACAAGATAGTGATGTGTTTAAAAAATATGAAGAATAATCATAGATGCTGTTAAGAGTTTTGAAATGTGGTAAGCCTGTAGGTGTTGTGATTTTAAAATGAGAAAAGTGAATTTGTTTGCTTACAAAATGCTGAGCAACTTATTGAACAATATATGCTGTTTGTACTTGCACCAGTAATGGGTTTCAAAACTTGTCGCTACCGGTTTGCTTGTCGGCGCTTGTGCTCTTTTGCGTTATGCTTCTGTGTATGCATGCGCAGAAGTGTCCGGGCGGGTGGGTGGAGCCTTCCGCCATTGCCACTACCAGTTTGCCTGATCCGGGGCGAACTGGTAGCACCTCACCACTGACTTGCACCTGACAGTTGGGAGAATGTATGCTGAAAGAAGGGAAAACATCTATGTATAAGAAAATGCTGCTTCTGTTTTTTTTTTACCACAGCCTTACGAAGTGTGTGTGGTAAAACCAAAAGAGATAAGAATAAGAATGGATGGGTGATGAACAAACAGGGATTAAATAATCAAGTCAGTGACCCGAATGAAAGAAGTACATCGCAGACTCTTTGGTCATATAAATGAAGCAAATGAGGATCAATTCAGCTGACGGATACGGAAAACAAGAGTGAAGAAGTTGAGAAGAAGAGGAGAAATGAGAAAATTGTGGTTGGATGAAATTGATGAGAATACGCAGAGAGAGGTGAAAAGTTTACAGAGCAAACGACAATGCATAAAGTGGTGGATGGATGCAGTGGAAAGAAAGTGATGGAGAAATATAATGGAGCATTTATGTAAACTAGACTTAGTGAGATTTTCTCCCTCGCCCGTCCCACTTTCTCTCCTGAGTCTCATTTTTGTTTATTAGTTCTTGTTCTTTTTTCTGAAGATTCCATAACTTTGCTTAACCTGAAAGGGAATGGTATAAATATATGTATAGCTCATAGGCTACTCATAGGCTATAACATGAGATTCATAAGTGGTCCCAGATGCCTGTGAGATGTAAGGACAATTTTGCTAATTTTCTAAACTGTCATCAGGATTCCACTATAAAACCAGCTCAATATACTTCCAGATCTTGTTAGAAATAATCCCTTTTCTATATTCTATGTCTCTCTTCTTGCCTCCCCAGTTTTTGGGGAAGTCTCTTTGCTAAAGATTTCCCATCCAGCACTGCATTATGCAATAGCAGTCTTTCTAGTCTCTTGGAAGTACCTCTTGGAAGAAGCAGAATAGCGGGAACAGGACTTGCCATCCCAGGCACAGTAGGGATCTCTGGCCAAGCAGCAGTCAGCACAGGCTTCTCCGTACACATCACAGCGGTGAAGGGCCAGGTGGGTTAGCCCAATGGCTGAGGATACATAGAGCTGTTGCTGTTGGGGCATAGTAACATTCAGATATTGACAGAGCTACAGATTCTTCTGCTCCCAAAATTCACCAGCAACGGAGATGGTGGTGATATAGATTTCCTTGAGAAAAAGTGGAGAGAAACACTACCTTGCCCAGCTCACCCAGAGTTGCACCTCAATAACCAAGGACATTTGGACTAAACCCAAGGCAGATATAGATACTCAAAGAAACAGAAAAGTGCTAGAATTGAAGGAGGGGCCACCTCCAAGTTTCTTAGCCTTTTGCCAAGAAGAACAATAGTTAGAGGGGAAAGCACACTTTCAATGAACCAGCTCTGAAGCTGATTTAGAAATTGTCTCAGGAAGAGTCCCAAAGATGCTTCAGTTCTGAAGAAGCTTCTTGGATAAGAAGCAAAATGTTTTAAAAGAACAAGTCCAAGAGCCTTTTGGAAAAGCACCTTTGGGACAACCATGACTTGGATGATTGAGAATCTCCATAGACACTCTCAGGAAGACAGTACTCACCCTTTTGGAGGAGATGGTCATAGTTTTGATTGGGGCTGGAACCTGTAGAGAAACCAAACAGTTAATCAATAATGGTTAATCTATGTATAAAACTGAATGGATGGTCCCTGAAATAGTTTAGGGGAAGTAGACCAATTAACGTGTTGCATCCATGCCAATTAAAAGTATTATGTGAAAAGCTGGGCGAATGAGAAATTTGGGCCTTCAATCTCATTTGTATCAGTTCTAAGCCTTCCGTTGTTGATTTGGGAGGGTATTCAAAGTATGTTATTTTAATCTAGCCCTTGCGTCATTCCTAGACAATTATTATTTAATATGACAGTATGTATAAAGGTAATGTTAAAATATTTATGTATTCATTATTATTAATATTTGGATCAGCTCCATCTCTTCAAAACCTACTGGTCTTTAAAACTGCACTTTGAAACAGGTTTTGGGTTTGGTTGTGGAGGTGTGTATGGATACTGTGCATTTACATACATAAAGATTAAGATTGATCACATCTTTTGTTTCTGCATGTACTAATAGCCTAATATATATTTTTTGGATGCATATACAGTATGAATATTTGAGGGGAGGCGGTGGCAGGTCAGAATAATAGCAGATAATGTAAGTTAGGGACTTCTAGTAATATTGGGTGACATTGCAGTTGTCACTTTTTTCTTTCTCTCTCTCTTGTCAGCAGACCTGACTGAAGTCCACAGGATAAAAGCAGCTGCTAACATGGACACAGTAGCTCAGTGGCTAAGACACTGAGCTTGTCGATCAAAAGGTCAGCAGTTCAGCGGTTCAAATCCCTAGTGCCACGTAACGGGTGTGCTCCTGTTACTTGTCCCAACTTCTGCCAATCTAGCAGTTCGAAAGCACATAAAAATGCAAGTCAAAAAATAGGAACCACCTTTGGTGGGAAGGTAACAGTGTTCCGTGCACCTTTGGCATTTAGTCATGCCGGCCACATGACCACGGGGACGTCTTTGGACAGCGCTGGCTCTTTGGCTTTGAAACGGAGATGAGCACCGCCCCCTAGAGTCGGGAATGACTAGCACATATGTGCAAGGGGAACCTTTACCTTTACCTTATGAATATTTGAATGAGATCCAGTTTGGTCTAGTGGTTAAGACACCAGTCTAGAAGTCAGGAAATGTAACTTCTAGTTCTAGTTAATATAATCAAATTGCCTGTAATAACATCCTTGTTCAAACATATAAAAAATGGTTTATTTATTTATTCAGTTTGTATGGCTTCCCATTCACCATGAGACTCTGAGTGGCTAAGATCCAGTTAAAACAAAAGCAGAATAACCAACAAAAATGAAATGACATCATTCCAGTGGTGAAATCTAAAATTTGTTACTACCAGTTCTGTGGGTGTGGCTTGGGGGTGGGTAATATGACTGGGTGGGTATGGCCAACTTTTTTTTTAACTTTTAAAACCATTTTTTCTACAACCTCTTCGGCGAAGGCTTTTAAAAGCCTTTGACGATCCCAGCTGAGTTGCCTGATCGGCAGAGGCTTATTTCCTTTTAAAAGCCTCTGACGAACCCAGCTGAGTTGCCTGATCGGCAGAGCCTTTTTTTCTTTTAAAAGCCTCTGCCAATCAGGCAACTCAGCTGGGATCGTCAGAGGCTTTTAAAAGCATTTTTTTACAACCTCTTTGGCCGAAGAGGTTGTAGAAAAAATCCTTTTAAAAGCCTCTGACGATCCCAGCTGAGACGCGTGATCATCAGAGGCTTTTTTTTTACTTTTAAAAGCATTTTTTCTGCCAAAGAGGTTGTAGAAAAAAATGCTTTTAAAATTAAAAAAGCCTCTGATGATTGCACGACTCAGTTGGGCATGGGGGGAGGGGGACAGGGATTTTTGCTACCGGTTCTCCGAACCACCCGCCTCCATCACTACCGAATCGAGTGATCTGGTCTGAACCGGGAGCATTTCACCCCTCCATAATTCCTGTCTACACGTATAATTCACTTAAAAATGGCTCATCTAAACTCCTGCCCCACAGGAAAAAAGAGGTCTTCAGCAACTTATGAAAGACAAGCAGGGTTGGGACCATTTGGATCTTGAGGGACCTGTTGTTCTCCAGGGCAGGTGCAATGACAGAAAAGGCACATCTCATCACATGTGCAATGGGTGTAAATAATTGGAGAACACCAGCCCTTTGTGGTAGGCCAGGTAAGCAACACACTCAGCAAAGATTCTAAGAATGTTCATTATTGTAGTAAAGTGGAATAACAGAAACTTGAAAGCTATCCAAAATCCTCACTATCCCTTTTTAGGACAACCCAGTCAAGACAGGGCTGTTCTGAATAATCATACTTTCTACTTTTCCAGTAGCAACGTTTTCCTTTCCTATGACCTTTTCAGGACCTTATCTTTTCTACAAGAAGAAGGACCATGTACCATGAAGGACTTTATAGGTAACAACTAAGACCTTCAATTTTACGTAAATGTCTACTGGAAGCCACTGCAGCTTGCCGAATAATGCTGTTACATTGTCATACTAAAGTGCACCTTAACTACCATGTCTACCTTCTGGACTAGCTGCAGCCTCCAAGTTGTCCTCAAGGGAAATCTCAAGTAGAGCACGTTGGAATAATTTTGACAAGAATATCCAGGATGGATGCCAAACCACCATACTGATCCAATCGGAGATCACCATCCAGTCTCCATAAAGCAAATGACAGAGCTACTTAGTAAAATCACAGCTGAACTGAAATGTGAAAAATGACCTTCACAACTTTCATTCTGCCTCTAACAGTGTTCCTGCTCTCAAGCACACATATAATAAAATTTTTTAGAGTAAGGTAATCATCACTTGTACCTTGAATACCTCAACCTCTTCTAGCATCAATTCTTCTGTTTCCAAATCATCTTTGGGCAAAACTATGACTTTCTGGACAGTCCCACGATCTGCAACATAACAGAAACGTATTTTATTTAGGTTTTCTCTTTTGTGTAGTATCCATTTTAACTAGCATTAACAATTTTTAAAAGGCTAATATCTGCATATTTTGAGAGTGTCTGGCTGGAATAGCTGGTTAGCTTGTTGTCATAAGAGAATGTTGGTCAAGTTTCATTCAGCTTTCATTTTCCGTACAAGAACTGGTTGAACTGACAGGTTTTTTCATAATTTGGCCACCACAAAAAAAGTCCCATTCCTGTCATGAGTCTACAGAATTACAGATTAGCCCACAATCTTGAGATGAAGGGAAGAAATCTAAAGCACATTATATAACAATCAGAAGTAATTTAAATCCAAGAAAAAAGAACTGCACATAAAGCAAATTCTTCAGGGGTCTCTCTCTCTCACTCACTCACTCTGGGTGTGTTTAGAAGTGTAAGGTGCTTTTTTCCACATGGGCTATCGATTTCATGAGCCAGCTAGTCATGAAGAAGGATTACAGCACAAAACTCAATATTCATTACAAATGTTGTTAAGTATATATTTAAAATGGACCCTCATTTCATTATTCTGTAGGAGATTTTCATTTTTATAGCAACTTGGCTTCCTAGTATAACAATCATAGCAAGCAGCATGGGGATGAGAATGGATGTGTGATCATGATCTCTGCAGGATCTTGCTTTCCTGCTTCCTCTTCAGTTAACTGAAAGTGAGGGAGATCTTCATCCATCTCTAAGATGACTCCTGGCATTCACATGAAGGGAAAATTTTAAAAACAAAATGGAGAAGAATGTTTAATTCCGAATGCTCTTCTAGAAGACTTCTGATAGTTCCTATCTAGTTTGTGTTGAAAGATGGATTCAGAGTGCTTTCTTCAAAGGTCTTGTCTTATAAAACACAAACACCATTTTGGATTCTGTGACATGTGTGGGTATAGACTTCAAAGTGAGGGAAATATTTCTAACTATATCTAAAGACTTCAACTGGAAATATTCAAATTTAAATGGTAATATTTTTTTTTAGAACTAGTCCTTATGATTACTTTTTTGTAACTCATTTTAAAAACCAGACACAGATGCTTCTGAGAAAACATTAGACATGGTCTGAAACAAAGAAGTGGGGCTGGCAGCTATTCCTTTTCAATATTTTGACAATGAACTCACAAGACTGACTTCTGAATGTTGAACTTTGTTATGAAATCAGTGGCTGGAGACGATGTTAAAAGCAAGATCCTCTCTATCTGAGCAACCAAACCATTCCTCTCCTATCTGCCTTCTCTATTGAATGCCACCCACAGCCATGAATTCCACCAGACAGTACCTTGATTCCTGAACTTGGTTCTTTCTACAACAGGAAATAACTAAGATTTGCAGATGCATTGATACCTTTGGCTAGAAAGAAAGCAGAAACTCCCTGCAGACTTCGACAGGTGATGGCCAGACTGTGTACAGCTGCTGGATGTTGTGCAGTGAATTGGGCAGCCCAAAGAATAACTGTGCAGATACGCAACAATATTTGAAAGCTAATGAGGAACATCCTTGGTTGTTAGTATTCTTGGCCACCTGTTTGCCCTGTTGGCTGGTCTCCTTTGACTTGTGGGATTCAGTCCAGTGCAAGGAACATCTGCTAGCCATGCCTTCCGTATGTATTAATTCTACACTTTGATAAATCATGTCATTAGATTTGTGTGGTTTTTTATGCTTAAAGTAATCAGCAACACTGTTCCATTCACTTCAGTGGAGATTTGGATATGTGCAGAATTGTATGCTTTGAGTTAATTATACCTCCAACAAAGCTTTGGAGAATGATGGGACAACATTGCCTACTTGGCAGATAATATTACAGCAGCCTTTCTTAATAGTCTTCCAAATATGAATGATGGATTTCAGCCTTTCCATCCACACTCACTGGAGCCCAACACATCTGATAGGAACTTTGCTGGCTCAGATGAATTCTATTCTGGAGCTTCTAGAAGGGCATGTTTATAAACGAAAGACTAAATCCATTGGAATCCTTGCTTAATCTATTTTTGCTAAAGTCAAAGAGGGGGACTCTTATTCACTCAAACCGAGGGAACATTACCGGAATTCTGTTCTTGCATCTGGAATAGCCTTGCAAGTAATACAGGAAACCATAGGAAATGAAAAATCAATTCTATATAGAAGAGGACTCTGAAGTGTGATTTATGGAGCAGTAAATGCTAGCCTGAATTCCTCTGACTTTTCCAAAGAAGGTCTTGAATAAGCAGAAATTTCAAATGTTCTCCTGTGCTCCTGAAACAGTATTCTAGTACAAATGGAAAAGTTGGAGTTGAGATTTGATAACTCTGTTACTGTCTTCCAGCTAATTGCATTGTCAGATAAATTACTTCCAAAATTTACTAAAACCTGGGGGAAGAGGAGATACAGAAAAGTTTAGGTGAATACCCCTAGTCTACTTATCCTAACTGCTTTTGCATAAACCCCAAACGCTCATCTTCCAGGCTGGGGATTGGTGGGTGGAAGTGCTGTGTATTTTTTTCAATGCACATCAGTGGGTACCTGTGCCCAGGAAAAGCACCTCATAGCGTCCATCAGCTGCATCCACCTGGTCCACAGCTATAGTTGTGAACTTGTACTTGACGTTGGTTCTCACCACAAGAGGTTGGCGGTGTATGGGGTAGACACCATTGTACATCATTGGATGAGTGCGCATGAAGTTGATCACCTCATCAGGATAGTCCTTGGTTGATTTCATTGAGGGTGTAAATGTTCCCCCTGGGCACTGAAAAACCAAGGCAAAAATAGTATGAGATATGGTTCAGCCAATATATAAATGATTATATATTGATGCCAACACTGCAAGTGTGTTCTATTTCTCCCCACTCCCTGTGTAATCTCCTCCATGGCCTGGTGTAGTATAATGGCTACGAACCGTATTTTTTGAAGTATAAGACACACCTTCCACCCCCCTCAAAAGAGGCTGAAAATTTGGGTTTGTCTTATACTCCAAATATAGCTTTTTTGAAGCTTTTTTTTCACCCTAAAGAGGCGCTAACGAGGCACTAGCGAGCGATCTTCCCAACTTTGCCTGCTCCCTCGACGCATCCCTCGACGCATTAACGAGGCACTAGCGAATGAAGGGATCTCCATGCTTTGCTCCAACTCTCAGCTGTTCTTTAGAAGCTTTTTTTCAGCCCTAACTAGGCGCTAGACAAGTGAAGCAATCTCCCTACCCCCCATGCTTTGCCTGCTTTTCTCATTGCTGCTTCCCCTCAGCTGTGCCTTAGAAACTGATTTTTATCCCCAAGCAGGGGATAAAAAACCAGCAAACTAATGTGCTGAAGCTGACCAGACTAAGGACGCTAGCCAGATAAATACCTGGTAGGCAGATTTTTTCCCCCCTATTTTCCTCCCCAAAAACTAAGCTGCGTCTTATACTCCAGTGTGCCTTATACTCCGAAAAATATGGTACATATCCACTATCAGCCATGGAAGCTCACATTCTTTTAGCCTAGGAAGAATTGGAGGAGAGAGTGGTAAATGCGTCACTCTAGGCTCCTGAAAGAAAAGTAGGACATAATTCTGATGAATAGAGATAAGGCACCTTGGCTGTTTTCCATAAAAGAATTCACCTTTGCTCCTCACCTGAAGGCACAAGAATCAGCTACCAAAGTATTGTGGGATAGGCTTGCGTAAACTCATGTTAGCATGCTTTTGCAATTTTTTGTTCAGTATTTTTATATTTTTGTCACTAGCTTTCCTGGGTATTCGTCTGAATAGAAAAGCAGGATGTAAACTTACCAACTAAATTAACATAAAATAATAACAGTAACAGAGTTGGAAGGGACCTTGGAGGTCATCTAATCCACGTTCTCATGCAGGAGACCTATTCTAGGGATTCGAACCGCCGAACTGCCGACCTTTCTGATCGACAAGCTCAGCATTCATTCTGGGAGAAAGAAAGATTTGAGGAGTTTACAGGGCAAGAGAATTTGTTGCCGAGTGGAGCCATCAGAACTTCTTCTCCTCAGCCTTAAAGAGATCCAACTCTTTCAGCATATCCATCAGTTTACTTTTCATTGTTTTACCAGGCTGACCCACTTAGGCTGAAATATCTTTGTGCATCTCTCATTTGCTAACATCACTGTAATTCTTAGATTGTGGAGTGTTTTAGTAATGCTCATAAAAAAAAAAAAACCCACCTCAGAATCCCATCTGAAGCAGCTGCTCAGCTGTGGGAGCCAAACCCAGCCTGCTCTTAGGGTTTTCTGGAAGTCTCCCCATATATAGCAAAGATTGGTCTTTTTTTGGGGGGGGGGGCCTGGGGGGTTGTACAAGTAAAAGAGTCTGGAAAACTGCATTCTCTGAGCCAACAAAACGAAACAATGAATTCTCCTTATTTTGGAATATTTTGCCAACAAAGAAAGGATGCCAGTAAATGAGAGACCACCAATCTAGAGAGGAAATGCTAATCAGCCTCACACGTGGTGGCCAAATGTCGAGCATTGAAAGAGATGAGCTGTGCGGCACCAAAGGACATGATACAAAAGAAACTGGGGAAGCACCAGGAAAGAAATGCAGTGAAGTGTCAAGAGAATCCCAGCATGTAGGCAGAAGGGAAACAGAAGAGAAGGAGGAACTGGGCTACCAAAGCAGGAGTTGGATCAACAGGAAGAACAGCTTAAGACATTTTCCAACAGGGAATGTCATCGGTAATGTCTTTCACTGCAACTGTGAAAAATGCAGAAAGGGGAAGAGCTTAGTTAGCACCCAAGACTTTCTAGCTTGCACAACTGTGGAGTATTTCTCTGGGGTTTTACTTAAAGATCTTTATTAGCCTTGGTATTTAAAATCCTTTAGCTGGAGGTGCCAAAGACCATGTCATCTAAAAAAAACCCGCTTTGCCCTCTTTCATTTCAAAGGAATTCTATTAATATAAGTGTACACACAAATGACTTTTAAATTGTGCATTGGTCCACATTCTGTCTTACACACACATCTACATATCTTGTCAATCCATAAATATTTGTTTATGTATATATTCAAACGGCAAATGGTCATATATAAAATGGGTATTCTTAGGAGAAGATATATTTTCATCAGGAAGAGAGATCAACGTCCCAAGGCCAGCAATCTGAGAGAAGGAACCTGCTGGAGATCTAACCGATGCTTACGGTGCCTGGACGGGGATAAGGCATTTTGCCAGTGTAAGGCATCCACTGATAGTTGGGACCTTCCTTGTGGGCAAACGGTCCATTGAAGACCATGCGAATGTCAGCCATGGAGTAGACACACACAGCAGAACCCTTAAACACAGACCTGTGCAAAGAAAGACAAACAACAATTGCACATTCATCTCAGATGTTAATAATCTATTTCATGCAAAAATACTGGGTATTATTTGTATTTTTTCCCTGCCCTCCTGTTTCAATGGGGGGATGTTCTTCTTCATTTACCTTTGGTCGCTGGCAAACTCTTGGAATTCCCTTAAATCTCTGATAGCACCAAAGCCGCAAGAAGCCAGGATTAGGAAAAGGTTGGGGTAGGGAATAATAGAGTTGGAAGGGACCTTGGAGGTCTTCAAATCCAACCCCCTGCTCAATCAGGAAACCCTATGCCATTTCAGACAGATGGCGTCCAATCTGTTCTTAAAAATCTCCAGAGTTGGAGCATCCACAATTTCTGGAGGCAAGTCATTCCACTGATTAATTGTTCTAACTGTCAGGAAATGTCTCCTTAGTTCTAGATTGCTTCTCTACTTGATTAGTTTCCATCCATTGCTTCTTGTCCTGCCTTCAGGTGCTTTGGAGAATAGCTTGACTCCCTCTTCTTTGTGGTAGCTGTTTAGATATCAGGACACTGCTATCAGTGTTGGAAAGGCAAAGCAATGTTGGAGTTTGAGGCAACTCTCAAATAGATGTTTTGGAATTATCCTACCATGTTCTCAACAATATAACATTCAGTATCAGTCATTACAGTTAGAAGCATGGAGGAAAATAACATTAGCTGCTGCTTCTGCTGCTACTGCTTGCTGATCTAAGCTACGTGATACTTCCTTGATCCGTTTGAGCAAAAATGTATCTTGGAAAGGGGGAGGAGCCACCATTGACCTTCCTCCCTGAATGATCAAGTCTCAGCTACAGCTGCTAGGGTGCAGTTTGTGGGAAAACCCTACACTTGGCAGCCAATACTTCTGGGCTGACTTCCAGCTCTGCCAGAAAATTCTACAACAACCCAACTTTCGTTCCAAACCCTCCTTGGTTCGGCAGGGAGCAGATGGCCAATATTCACAGAATGGGGTCAAGTGGCATCTGCTTTTACCATTATTTTGACTTCAAGTTAAGCCAGGGGATTTTGCTCAAGAAGGCTAAAAGATAAACTATTATGAGTATCGGATGAAACACTCACCCAGAGGCTGCAAAAACAGCATAAATAATGGGATTCTTCACATCCTGGGTCTGCTGGATGAAGACATCCTCTTGAAGGGAAAGGAGAGAGTCAATCACACAGCACAACTAACTGTCCTGGTGATTCAGCAGCAGATACCGTAATTGAAGGAATCTGAAGTTAACTGAGATATACTGGAAGCAACTCTTTTGGCTGATATTCTGGCTTTTTTTTTGTGTGTGTGTGTGTGGAGATACCTATGTTTGGTGTATTTATTTATTTATTTTTATTTATTTTATTGAATTTCTATACCACCCTTCTCCCGAAGGACTCAGGGTGGTGTACAGCCAAAAATAAAACCATGACAATATAAAAATTAAAAACAATTAAAAACAATTAAATACATTGGCCAAAAAACTCTAATAAAACAACCCATTAAAATAGTAAAATGTTATTATTATTTAGGCCAGCCCTGCTTGTTGGAATAATAATGGTTTTAGGGCGCAACGAAAGGTGTGAAGGTCGTGAATCCTACGAATCTCAGAGGGCAGCTCATTCCAGAGGGTAGGGGTATGAGGGGATGAGTGCTTTCCAGCCCTCTCTAAGTGGTTTACAGAGTCAGCATTTTGCCCCTAACAATCTGGGTCCTCATTTTACCCACTTCGGAAGGATGGAAGGCTGAGTCTACCTTGAGCCTGGTGAGATTCAAACTGCCAAATTGCAGGCAGCCGGCAGTCAGCAGAAATAGCCTGCAGTACTGCATTCTAACCACTGTACCACCATGGCTCTACATAAAGTCATGGGGGGGGCTTTATGTAGATACAGAGTTGTAGTGGAGCAGAAGAGACCTGAGTCTACTGGATGATGACAGAGGTTAAATCAAATTCCATTAATCTATTAAAAACTATTCTCCAACTAATCTGCAATAACATCTAATAAGCATCAAACACATCCTTTTTATCATGCTGGATTAGAAAAAATGTTTAAAATACAAGAAATGATCATTAAACCTGGATTGTCTAAAACCACACTTCCTTTCTTTCTTTTTGACATGTTTCAGCAGATTTTCAGACATGCTCAACTTTCAGTTTTTATTTAACCTCTTATTTCACTTTCAAATGGGAATCAAAAATGTCCCTGTAGAGGAAAAAATGCAGATGTTGCTTCTAATTCAGCCTCAGATGCTGATCGAAGAGATCCTTCCTGTAAGCAGGCAGGAGCCTTGCCAAGAGATTCCAGAAGAACCCAGGGAATGAAGATTGCCTGTGAACCGTCTGGTAATAATTTTGAGGAAGTGAAGCAAAGCAAGCATGGGGAAGGCCCAATGCTAACTGTGCCCTGGCAGGAGAGAATCCATCAAAGGCTTTTGATGATGCTAAAAGCTGCAATGGGACTTATCCTTGAATGACCAACAGCCATTTGTTAAGCAGGTGTTGAGAGGAAGCTGACAAGCAGTCTGCTAAGTGATTGCGGCTGCCTTTCTAGCAAATGGGATCCCCAACATTAATCACACCCATCCTGGAGCCCCTCGTCTTCGCTTTGCCCCCAAATACAACATCTATCAGGAGGTTAAGCAGGCTCCCTGCTTGAATGAGCTTCTATTATCTCAAAGCCAGCCCTGATCTTTACATCTGGTAACTCAAGGCTTCCTTTTCCCCACTCATCCTTCCTTTTCAGCAAGTGCTGCAAACTAGTCAATGCAACACAAAAAAACTAATTGTGATGGCCTTCCAGAATGAATCTGACCAACAGGTTTTGCTACACAGCTGCTTATATCAAAGGAGATCCTTTATGAAAAGACCCATTTTAAGACAAATGTCCTGCTTCCTACAACAGCTATCTAAACTGCAAACTCCAGAAAGCCTGCAGGTAGGACATGAGGACAGTAGCACACAGATTTGCTTTGAGAAAAGTGACCTCTTTTTTTCAGCAAAGCATTTCATTCATGGCTGACAAATCACACATTTTAAAAACCCTGTCAAAAATCATTGCTGCTACTATTTCTTATCTCCCCTTCTTTGACCTTCAATCTTAACCATCAAAAGCTTCCAAACTGCCTTTTAATGTTTATTGAATCTTTCCAAATGCTAGTTTAGTCTTCTTGGTTTTAGGCAAATATCCATAGTTTCATTAATCTAAATGAATGTGTTTGCTGTCTCTTCAAGCCATAGTAGAACCTCTAGTCTACTAGAACCTCTAGTCACAACCATAATTCGTTCCATAACTTTGGTCACAAACCGATTTGGTCATGACCCAAACCTAATTTTGGAAATTTAGCGCTTGCAAAAAAAAATAATAAATGGTGTGGAAGGGGAAATCAGCCGTAAAAAAAAAAACAATTGTGAATTTTTTGGTTGGAACCAGATTTGGTTATGGTCAGAAGTGTTGGTAACCAGAGGTTCTACTGCATACTATTTTTTAAAAAAATATTCCAAATTATATATCATCTACTCAATGAACTTGTGGGATACTTTGCATGTAAGACAGAGTTCCCCAGCTTGATACCTTGGAATAACCTGAAGTAGTTCCACTATCTATAATCCACATGGACGACAGAGGTGAAGTATTACCAAATATCCTGACAATAAACTTCAGTATATTTCTCTTCCTTTTTTTTTCTTAGCAACTAAAAAAAATCTTAGCTCTGCACTCTGACAGAAATTTATTCTCATTTTTATTTAGAATTTGGGGGAAAAAGTTTTTCATTTTAAATTAAAACTATACATGCATTTTTTTCAGAGATATCAACGCAGTTTACAGAGCTGATCTAATCTATTGGCTGCCAGTGGGAAATCTGTCTGAGCTTCACAGGCTAGGCCATCTCCTAAATTGCTTAGGGCTTCAATGGCTCCCTTACATACTCCCTCATCTCTTTCCATTCCCCCTACCACCACCACCGCATACACATGCAATCCCTGCCATGAATATACATACGGAGTTCATCGAAGTGTGTTTCAATTCCATCAGGCCCTGGGACAGAACAGATGAGCCGTGCCTTTAGGAATGTGCTCCATTTATTTACTAGGCAGCAATGGCCTCCATCGTCATTCTAAACGAAAGAAGAGACTTGATTTAGGTTGAAATTCTATCTCAATCATGGAATTTCACTGGTTAAGGGTGGGCTTGTCACTCTCACTCTCAGCAAAACTCACTTCACCAGGTTGTTGGCATAACGAACAACATAGAAGTGTTATAATATGTTCTGTCTAGGATATACTGTAAATGTCATGATTTTTTTTTTAAAGCCACAGAGACTATAGCTTTTAACTGCAACCTAACCATGCTGGAATCAATAGAGTTTATTTTTAGGCTTAAACTAGAATATAAGCCTTTTTTTTTTTAATGTTCCCACAGGGAAAAATTATAGGTGCAAGAAAGACGACTGTATGGAAATGGACAGATATTTAGCTATAGAACACTATACCAAAGTATGATAAGAGGTATGATAACAATGAGGGCAAGGATGGATGGGGGAATACAAAAATGTTTAGCGTTATGTAGATTTTTTTTTGTATGGGAAACTCTCAACATCACCCAGTCCGGTTCTTCTTCTGAACTCACCAAGCAAATGCGTCCAATGCGGGAGTAGACAACTGGGCTCTGTGGAGAATCGGTGGATTTTTCTCGAAAGAAAAAATATAGCTTGTCATCATTTTTCTCAGCACTGTCTGGGATGAGCTTTGCATGGACAAATGCTGGATCTGCAGAGGGGAATAAAACCAAGACAATTACTAGGAGAAAAGAATTGGGGAAATAGTCCCCAGATATTCCTCCCAGTCTCCAGAAATTTACAGCAGTGGTACCCAAACTGAGCCCTCTAAAGCTTTGGTGTGGCCTTCAGACATTTCTACACATCGTTTTCAAATGTTAATTTGAAGGGGAAAATAATGAAATACACGGCTGGAGTGGAGTCTAATAGCTACATTTTTGCCACACAAGTTTGCCATCTGAAACTCAGAGGCCAGATGTGATCCTCAGCATATCCTCTAAGAAAATAGAGAATACAGGTGCAACATCACTTGTACAATTCCTCAGCAGCATTTTAGTGTCAGGATTCACCCACTGAAAAAGGAGCATCTTCCATTTTCTTTTCATGCTCCAAATCTGCTGTAGTTAAGGCTTGAACTTAGCTTATTGTTCCAGAATACAAAGCACTGCCAAGTTAACTGGCTCGAAACTCTATCAACTGGCAATTTTTCCTAGCATATTACAATGGAACATATTGCTTGTTCTGTTAATTGCAGCTATTTGCCTCACATTTTTTGTAGCCTTGTCTGGGACACGATTCTTTTATCTGAAATTAAATTCTCAGTTGAAAAATGATCTAGATTGAAAGAAAGTTGCCGCATGCCAAAAGTTGGGTCTCACTTTTTGGAGCACGTTTTGTTTGCAGAATTCTTTCTTGACCTGCAATGTCTCTTTTGAATAGCTCACATGGGGAAATTAGCTTGAAACATCTGTGTTCACATACCAGAAACCTGATCTGACTTTTTTTTGGGGGGGGTGCCTTCAAGTCAGCATCATATTCCTGGTTGAACGAGTCTCTGCAATTTTCTTGGCAAGGTTTTCCTGAAGTGGTTTGTCATTGTCTCCTTCCTAGGGCTGAGCGAAAGTGACTGGCTCAAGGTCATCCAGCTGGCTTTGTGCCCAAGGCGGGTCTTCCGGTTTCTAGCCTGATGCCTTAACTGCTACACTAAACTGGCTCTTAATCTGAATCTTTGCCTCCCCAAAAGTTAGAAGATAAATTATCTTGTCAGAGAGTAGGAGCAATTTTAGCAATGCAACTGCAGGAAAATTCACCAGCACTAGTTTATATTTCCATTCTCATGGTGCATGTCCAAACTAATCTTGGTTTTTTTTTGGGATCTGTGAAGTAATTTGGTGAATTTTCTGGATCCTAAAAGAATATTGGAATTTTAGTTGAGTATAAAAAGAGCACTTTAAATGTGTTGCTTTTGTTGTTTTTTCACTGCAGAATTTAGGACTACTACATCTAACAAAATTGGTTTGGGTGCAATATATTGGTTTGCTAATAACAACTAAGTTAGCATCTAAGAAGTCATATACTTCACTGTTTTTTCAGTAATAAAATGAATAAAATTCAGATTCCATAAAGTGACTTATAGAAAGATTACAATACATAGTATAAAAAACATTTACAAAAATAAAAATCAACTATGCATTCAAGCAGTAAATTAACTAAATACAGTATTTAGCTTACTTTCAGGGACCAGTATCTTTGTATGTCCTTATGTCTTCACTTTGTGCAACCTATCTCAGTTTATGCACATTAGAGCCAGTTTGGTGTAGAGGTTAAGAGATCAGGTTAGAAAGCTGGAGACCGTGAGTTCAAGTACTACCTTACCCATGAAAGCCAGCTGGGTGACCTTGGCCCAGTGACTCTCTCTCAGTCCAACTCACCTCACAGAGTTGTTGTTGTAGAGAAAACAGGAGGAGGAAGGGATATATTTATATCCCTCTTATATAAATGGTGAATCAAGCTAAGGTCAACTTTTTCCCTACATTTTGGGTTTTGTACAGTGGCATTTTGGGTGTTCACAAGCAGGAGATGGAGACATGTCAGTCTCCTGCTTTGGCTCTCTTGAATTTTAAAGCCTGTCACATCCAATCCAGAATCTTGGGACTCTGGATGAATAGATCTGTATTCCTTGAATGTCTTTTTAAAAACTGACTGAAATATTTATAGCTTAATTACCGGTAAATGCTGTGTAAAGACCCAGCTTTTTCTTAAACCTCTGATCATTTTGATTGCTTCTGCATTTTTTTTATCATCTTTTTCAAATGTGGTCACCAGAATTGTACACGATATTGTAGATGTGAATGTGTAGATTTGTATAAGAACATTGCTACGCTGATAGTTTGATTTTTAGTCCCTTTCTTACTGACCTCTAACATGCAAGTTGCTTTAAAGGTTTACCTCTGTAAATTAATTATGGTTTAAACGTTTTATGCTTTAATTTTTTTTTTTTAAAAAAAATTCTTTAGGCAATATTTCATACCTCAGCCCCACCACCCTCCCAAAAGAATCTCAACTACTTTTGGAGAGAATCCCACACTCCTTGCTGTTTGTTGCACTGAAGCCCCCTCCTGGGATGTGATGATAGTTGCAAGTCTTTGTCTCAGACAACAGAAATAAATGTTGACACAGTGTTCAGTGAGTTAAGCAGCTATTCACCGCAGCTCTGCAGAAAACGTAGCAAGCAAGCAGCCTGATTAACTGGGCTATAGTCCACTCTGGCGGTGTTCTGAATTCTGTTCCTTGTATTATCCCATTTTGTAATGTAAAGCGGGGAAATAAAGAATTCTTTACTTACACAGCAGTGCTTGAAAAGAGCGAACAGGAATGCATACTAGATAAAAGTGCTGAGGTAGTGTTTCTCAAAATTTGGGCAACAAAGCCGTCCCAAATTTGTTAGTTCTGCGTTCCCTTATCTAAATAGAAACCACACTCAGTGCTTTATTTCTTGCATCAGCTTATTTTCTGTTCAGCTCCTATAGACCCATCCTATGTATTAGCATATTAAAGAAGGTGTCCACAGTAGTTCAGCTGCGTATAGGATGGTTAAGAAAAGAAATGAAGCTTCTTTTCAGGTAATGTATCACAGTACTTCATGGCGTGGTTTGGGCTACATTCAGGAAAACATCGATAACTTAAAAGATTAAGAATTTATTTGGATATAACCTATGTTTTCACGGGGTCAGCAGAATATTGCTAGGAGAAAATTGATCAACTCTGCAAGTCCTTTTATGGACACCTGCTTTCCTTTCAGTTGATGATAATCAAAGTTGGGCTATCGTTGTGCTAAAAGATGGTAAAGGGAAAAGCTATAAAACTGGTATAAAAACTGATATTAGGTTAACTAAAATTAAAGTTTAGCTAAAATTCAACTGATGAATAAAATATAATAAGATAATAAATTGTGCTATCTAAAAAAAACTTTTAAAAAAGCTACTGCAATAGAATTTGCAATGCTTAATAATAATAATAATAATAATAATAATAATAATAATAATAATAATAATAATAATAATAATAATAATAATTTTATTTCTATACCGCCCTTCTCCCGAAGGACTCAGGGTGGTGTACAGCCTATTTAAAAACACAGACAAACAACAATTTAAAATTTAAAATAATTAAATAAATTGACTCAGATTTAAAACCCCAAAAAATTTAAATACCCCAATTTAAAACTATTTTGTTGATAGTCCGGCCTGGCGGAACAACAGGGTCTTCAGTGTGCAGCGAAACACCCGGAGGTCGGAGGTCTTACGTATTTCCGGGGGCAGTTCGTTCCACAGGGCTGGGGCTCCCACAGAGAAGGCCCTCCTCCTGGGTGTCGCCAGCTGACATAACTTGGCCAATGGCACCCTGAGGAGACCCTCTCTGTGGAAGCGAACTGGTCAGTGGGAGACTATTGGTGGCAGGAGACGGTCTCGGAGGTAGCCGGGTCCTATGCCATGGAGCGCTTTAAAGGTGGTAACCAACACCTTAAATCGCACCCGGAAGACCACTGGGAGCCAGTGCAGCTCGCGCAGGAGGGGTGTCACATGGGCACAACGAGTTGCGCCCATAACCACCCGCGCGGCCGCATTCTGGACCAGTTGGAGCTTCCGAGTGCTCTTCAAGGGGAGCCCCATGTAGAGAGCATTACAATAGTCCAACCGGGAAGTAACAAGAGCATGAGTGACCATGCGCAGGGCGTCCCGATCCAGAAAGGGCTGCAACTGGCGGATCAGGTGAACCTGATAAAAGGCCCCCCTGGTCACGGCCGTCATATGCTCTTAATAATTACAGATTAGAGACAGCAATGTAACACTCAGGCAAGCGTTGAGCGTGACTGGTTCTAGCCATTCCTAGGAAGTTTTGCAGGCTGTCTGGCAGAACTTGGCAATAGTATGTGTTATGTTGGAATCAGAAAATAGCCTGGAAATGTAATATTGGTTTGTATGGCCTGGCAAACCTAGCTAGTGGTGGATGTCTCTGTAAAACAGGCAGAAGAAGAAGAAGAAGATGTGCGTGGAGGTTTTCACTCGCCTGGGATTGTGTAGGCAGAAATGTGAAACACTGGGAAGTCCTCCTATATCTTCTATTGAATGCGTCCAAATAGAGAGCATTGCAGTGAGCATATCATGTCCTTTTATTTCTTTTTCTCATTGAAGACATGGAAAGTTTTGTAAATCCAAACTGATGATTTGGATGTCCATCTCCAATAACCTTCCCAATTTGTACCAAACATCCCTTTGTATGAAGTTCTGCCATAAGATTTATGTTGCTGCAAGAACACCTGTCCGCTTTCAAAACCTTCTAAGAATTTCTAGGAGGCTTGCAATTTGGAGAAGTTTGGTTATTTTCTTTAGAGCATCTGTATTACGAGTTGCCAAGCATATGGTGGCCCGTGTAATCCAGCATTGCTTACACCGATAGCTCTCTTTAGGTTACTAAAATGATATTCCTCTAAACATGATACTCATCCTCAGTTTACTCAGCTGTTTGTGCTGTTCCTTAACAGCTGGAGCTGCAACCAACAGGAGGCTAAGATCTTTTCTTATTGGCTCCCATTCCAGGATGCACCCTGGAGAAGATGTGGCAAGGGATTAAATGCTCTGGATCAGTTATCAGAAACGACAAGAGTACAAACCTGCCCTTTACCATCAAATTTGTAAGGAGGAATAATGCCCGAAACAGCCTGCTTTTGAATTAACCGAACAGGGGAGATACATCACGGGCATGGAAGCAAACAAAGGGGCCTCCCAGCTGATAATAGTTGTACTCCTCCCCAGCTGGCTAAACAAAATTATATAAAGGTCAGTTGTCACTTAGGACAGTTATGTTACCTTCAGCAATCTGATCTACTAAGCATAAACAAATGAGCATTTGCAGATTACTGCAGTCTGCTCTACATGGGGCTGCCCTTGAAGATCACCCAGAGGCTACAACTGATCTAGAATGCAGCAGCCTAGGACAGGGGTTGGCAACCTTAAACACACAAAGAGCCATCTGGACCCATTTCCCACAGAAAAGAAAACACCGGGAGCCACAAAACCCTTTTGACATCTAAAATGAAGATAACACTCCATATATGGTTTATACCTTTATGCTATGTATAAAAAAAACTATAATGTGTTGCATTTATGAAATCAATGAATGGCTACAGAGAAAACAAATTTTTATTTTTGCATGCAACAAAAACATTTTGAACTCTGAAAAAAAAGATGGTTCAAAAAGCTCAATAAATCACGTGCCGTCGGGTGTCACACATTGGCGGTTGTGATGCATATTTTGAGTGACAGGGAGCCGCAGCAGAAGGATGAAAGAGCCACATGCGGCTCCAGAGCTGCAGGTTGCAGACCCCTGGCCTAGGAAGTGACGGATGTGGCGTGGTATGCCCAGGTAACACTGCTGCTCTACAAATTATGTTGTTTGCCTCTAGGCTCCCTGGTGAATTCCAGAGACTGGTTATCATCTATGAAGCCTGGATCTTTGAGGAACTGCCTACCTTCCTTTGTTTCTGGTAAGATTGTACAAAGTAGACACCCTCAAGGTTTCCTCTATTTGTTCACTATTTGGATCTGTCCTCTGCAATAATATCCCCCCCAGAGATCCATATGGTTTCCACCCTAATGATGTTCCAAAATCTTTTTAAGCCTTTGCTGTTCTCCCAGGCAAAGTTGGGGACCTCTTTCGATTGCTTTTTGTTGATTTTTTTCTTCTTCTACACCTCTATCATTTGGGTTTCTTAAATATTTTATTGCTTTTGCTTTTAAAATGTAAGCCATACAGAGTTGTTTGGCATTGAGCAACATCAAATAAACAAATATATATTCCCCAAACACTGTGTATTTCAAACCATTCACCCATGAGGCATTTCAGATTTGTTGATGCTACAAGCATGAAAAAGAAAAAAAGAAAAAAACTCTATCCTGTTTTCTTGGACATAGATAGACAGCATGAGCAAAGGACAGTAGAACAGAAAGGAGGAAGATTGAAAAAGAAATGTGTCTATCACATGAAAGAGGGTATAGCAGAAGGATATGTAGAGCGTCATGGGAATGGAAATATAATAAAAAAGACCCACAGGGCACCAAGAAGGGAGATTGGATCCAACGAGCTTAATGAAGATTCGTAACTGAGTTAGGAGCAGGCTATATATGGATAAATAAAAGAAACCAATCAGAGAAAGTTGATATGACTTGGCACGATACCATATACTTTGAAGAAATCAGGTCTGGAGAGTCATATATCACATTGTGCATTGACAGAGGGGATTTAAAAATGAGGAAGGAGATTGTTGGGTGCTCCCACAAGCATAATGATAGCAAATTAGTGTTATCAGTGTGCCAACTGTTATTTCTTTTTTAAAGGAACAGAGGACAATCAAAAGAAAGTGAGTGTAGGAACCCTTCAACTTTGCACAGACGTTTCTGCTGCTTTCAGGCAGAAAAAAAAAACATTTTCAAGAAATCAGTTTCACAGTGGCCTGTACAATGGACTCAGTTGTCAAACACCATCTCCTTTTCTTCTCCTCCCTTACAAACTCTGTTGTATTATGCCCCTCACTTACCATTGAGCCAGCGTGAGTTGTATTGGTCAGTTCTCATGGCAGTCTGCTTGCCCAAAGTGCGGAAGATGGCTGCATCTGTGCCCATGAAGTCAATGTAGACACCAGCATAGAGTTCTTCATCTGTGAGCAAGGGTCAAAAATAGGGGAAGGTGGAGGAAGAGAACACAATTGTTCTGTTCTAAGGAATGCCTTATTGAATTTCTTGTCATTACTGTATTGACATGCTGGCAGAGTGTCCTGGAAAAAGTTGCATAACAACTTTTGTGTTGAGAGCATCCGGGCCGGAAAAGTTAAAGCTATATGATGATAAATGACTCTCTTTCCTATGCTAGGAACAAAGCAAGGATACTCTACTCAGCTGGGATGCCCATTTACACATTCCACTGATTTGCTGAATGAAAGATAACAAAGGAATCCAGAATGTCTACAAACAGAAGAGAGCACTGTCTGCATTTTTCATATAATATTCTATGAACAGAGCAGAAGAAGATTAGAAAGGAGCTTCCCCCAGGCCGTTTTTCTTCCTGTATACAAGAATTGTGGGTGGCAAACTACAATTGTGGGTGAATTGAATATTGGAAAGGGAAGCATGCTTAGGGCAGTGGTGAAATCCACTTACCTTCGCTACCAATTTGGGAATGGGAGTGTGCGGGAGCATGCACAGGTGCCTCTTCTGCACATGTGCAGAGCATTCTGCACATGTGCAGAGGGTCAAAAACGGGACATAATGACATCCCGGCGGGTGGGCAGAGCCGCCCGCTGCTGGCGCTACTGATTCGTGCAAGCCGGATAGATCCGGCAGGATTTCACCGCTGGTTTAGGGAGATTATTCCCTGGCCCACCTTAGAAAACAGGAAAAGGAAGTTTTAGTGGTGACTTTGGTGTTTAATATAATGTCAAGTGGAGAAATTGAATCCAAAATTTACTTTTACTGAATGGGACCAACTATAACAATGCTGAAGTGTGGGGAAAGTGGATCTTGTCAACATATTTTCCCTGTCACAATTTTGCCTTTAGTCACAAGACCTGCTGCTCAGGTTAGTGCTTCTAAATTTTCAATTCTGTACATGCAGCTAGTAGTAGAAGGGACTGTGTAGCCTGTACCCCAAAAGGGAGCAATACTGGACAGAAAGGTATGGGAAAGAGGAAGAGTGAAGTACAGAGATTTTCTTACTTTTCCCTAATTCCCATGCCCTGTCCTAAGCTACCTGCAAAGATAAGCCCAATGAATCCCTATATTCTGAAAGGTCAGCTTAATTCAAACCTAGAAGTCTTTTAAATATTTCATAATGAGCCCGAGGCCAAGCTCTTAGTTTCTGCCGAATTATAAAGAGCTGCTAGGAAAACAAAGGCAAAAAGGGTGTGTGTGCAGGTCTTGTTCTACTAACCCCTCATGTCCACTTAAAGACTTAAAACAGTCTGTCAGGGGCAGAGAGCAAACATCTTTTTTTATTTGGCAGTTTTGTTAAGCAAACATTCAAGTGAAGCACGTGGGCATGGGACATGGGGCTTTTCTGCGGATGCTACTGCTCCAAAGCTCACAACAGAGGACTTAATACAATGAACCAAATGGTATTAGCAAGGCTGTTCATCAAGCTCTGATGCACTGGCACAGGGGCATAATTCTTGCTTTTCCCAAACTGGGGTCACAGCTGCTGCCAAATTAATTTTAAACTTTAGGGCTTGTCCTGTAAATGGATACTGGTGTCTGGACAAAATCAGAGGCTGGCAGGCCACACCAAGGGACTGGGAGATTTGTGGGAAGCAAGAACTCTGGCCAGTCCTGGAACTGACTGGGAGGGGGAGGGAAATATAGTGCAGCTGTTGTGTTGTGCTAGTTAGTATGGGGTAAGCAGGACAATGATACCACTCCTAATGATCTCCCTGCTGTGAGCTTATGTAACTCCAGCTCTCCTCCTAAGGAAAAGAACTGTGGAACTGGAGTTCCCACATAAGAGATGGAGAAGCCATCTGGGAAAGGGAGACACTGCTTAGCCAAAGTTCAGAGAAGGTCCATGCTTGGAATCGATCTGCAGGTGCATAAAGCAGAAAAGTCTGCAGAGGCAATGGAGGATAAAAACCAAAAAGACATGTTCCTCCCCTTCTGTTTCATATGGCCAAGCACATACTTCGTTGATTATCAAAAGATGAAGGCAAGAAGGTTAAAACTGCAGGAGGAAATTATGGCAACTCTGCATGATCAGTGGAATTAAAAAGGATTCAGCATATCTTTTTAAGCCCTATATTGCTTGGGACCAGAATAGTTAACAAAACATCTCCCATGCGTCATGAGATCAGCAGCATATAAATTTAATAAGTAATAATAATATTTATCTGAATGCTTGCTGAATTTGTTGGGAAGTTAACCACACCTGGTGGTGATCTCTGTTCTTTGGGATATAGTTTCTGCAGTGTTGAAGGGCCCTCGGTCTTTGTTATTTTTTACAAAGTTTGTTCATACTCACCTTTAAAATGAACTTTTAAGCCTTGTTCATTTTAATTACTAGTTCTTTTCTTTCTGCTATCTTAACTGTTTCTAATGCTTTGATTGTAAACATTTTTATTATGAACTGCTGAGAGAGTTCAAGAATTAATGGTATATCAAGTTCACTAAATTAATGAATTATGACAGAATAACAGTTGATAGCTCTACTAATTCTACTAATTATCTATTAAATTCCACATTAAATCATTACAATTTAATGATTGTAAGCCACCTAGTGTTGCCTCCAGATGAGATAGGCGGCATTTAGGTTGAATAAATAAACAAGAATAAATTCAGTATCATATGTCAATAGGGGAAGCAATGCCTCCTTTAATAAGTGAAAATGAAGGAACATAATCTAAATAACTTTCACTTCATTTCTTTTTAACGAATTCCCAGGAACTCATTGAGTTAAAAAAAATCTGACTACCAACTTTTTGAGTGTTTTTAAAAAGATCCAGAGTTTTGTAGCTCCTTCAGCTGCAAGGAGATACCCAAGTATTATTTTAAGGGTTCTGTTGACTAATATATTATACAGCCAAGAAACTCACTTATTAATGCTGATACTGTGTCCACCTTCGGGTCATATGAGCATTTCCCTTTGCCTGACTCCAACTTCTCTGGCTCTAAGTAGAATATATAATCCTGGAATAGAAGGCAAGAGATGGATATACCACCTGTGTTATCACACCCCTTTACTCTGGATATCTTCAACCACCTCAGATATAAGGCACACATATGGGAATTATAGAATATAAAGTTATCTTTTTTGGGGTAGAACCTTCATACAATACAGTTACAAACGCTTGAATTTAGGCGATCCTGGCCCAGAATATGTTTGCACCCTCAAAGTGGCCTTGAACCATTCAGGAAAGCTGATTCTGGGGTAGATCAGTGGGGTCTACATCAGTTCATCATACAGAGCAGGCACTTCCACACCAACACCATGCCATGGTGTCCTTTTTAAATGCTACTTTTGTTTGAGAGTGGAGAAAACCTCCAAACCATGTTTCAAGCTTAAACAAATGGTTCACCCCATAAAAGATAGCTTTCTCCCCCATCAGTGAGATCCATTGTAAAGCAGAGTCCACGTTTTGAATGTTCCATCAGCATTGGGCCAGAAGGTCCAATGGCAGCAGAGAAGTTACAGCAGGCACTGTTCTTAATGCATGTTTTAAATGGCCAATTGGGAACATTTTCTTAGATGCTCTTAGTTCATTCCAGCAAGTGCAGTGCTGTTCATGTGCTACACTTCTGATTGATATTTCAGCCACATCAAAGCTCTCCCAACCGCTTTATTTTGGAAATATTAATCAAGCCCCCCAAGTATCTGTTTTACATTTGAATTGCCAAAATACCCTCTTTTTTTGACAAAATAAATCTGTTTGTGATAGGAAAAAGGAACAGTTAATATTAAAATGCTATTTTCTGCCAGGTTTTCCTGCATGCTGTTACATTACAAGGCATTGCATGCAAAATATTACTTCTAGAGCTCGCCAAGTCATGGAATCATCATAAATCACATTCAAAGCAAAGAGAAGGAACTTCTTCAAGGAAGCCCATTTCCCCCCTTGTTATATTGATCGGCTATATCATATTTTTCAGACCATTGGCAGGCATGCAGAATTTCTCATTGCTTGTAAGCATTCAGTGGAGAAAAATAACTGCACTGTGCATGCAGACATTTGAGGAAAGTGTTTAGTTACCCCCAAATTATTCTTAAATGACACCCATCCACGTATGGGACCGTTTAAATAATGTTGTGACACATTGTTGATGACAGTATCTGAATTGGTGCTGAAATATAATCAGGCGATATTAAACTGAGATAAATGTGAATACAGCATGAATCATCTCTCTCCACTAAATACTTCAGGGACCTTCAGATAACCATTAGTTGTCTTGTAACAAGCTATATGAAATAACATGTAGAAGCAAATCTGTCACATTTTTCTCTGAAGATACTCAAGAGCAGACAAACATGAATTGGGTTGATAAGATCCAGACATGAGATGTCATGCTGAAAGTTTTAAAATAAATGACATTAATTACTCCCTAACTCTGATATTTTATATTGAGAGTCACTTCTGCTCTTGTTAAGAGTTGCTGGAAAAGTCTGTAGTTGCATAAAGAGCCATGCAGGTGTCCTTCCTAACCAGGGTAATAGAATTCATTTTTTGGAAAAACAGCAGTCTAGGCCTTGTTAATAAATAGTTAGGAAATCATTGCTTTACTGTGTTAGGACCATCAGGAAATAAAAAAAAGCAAATGCTCTATAGGCATTTTGTGTTTTGACAGATTGATGGACACACTTGGCATAACACTTAATATAACTTTTAATTCCCACTGTTTATTTGATCCATCTTGAAATAAATATGACAGGGACATCACTGTTTTATACTATTAAACTCTTTGGGGGAAATCCATATTGAAAACGTTAAAATAAATTTTATCTGAAATATTAACAAAGCCATTTCAAAGCAAAAGTAAATTCAAAGTCAGTTTAAGAGGCACAATTGCACACCATGTAAACTATGGTGTGCAACATAATTTTTTATAGTTTACAACATGGGTTGTCCAACCTTTTGGCTTGCCTGGGCCACACTGAGTGAAGAGGAATGATCTTGGGCCACATATAAAAATATACAATATAGTTAATCTAGATAAATAAAAAACTTCATTTTAAAAAATATTTTAATTATCTTGTGGGGCTGCATTACTAGCTGTTCGAGACCACATGCAGCCGCAGATTGAATACTCTTGATTGATAACATGTTTTTCTGTATCTTATAGTCAAAAGCTCAAATGTAAGCAGATAACCAGGCATTGTAGAGATACTGTTCAAGAACTGTGGCTATATATTAATAACTAATTCTGACAAAAACAAAAACAGGAGCTTCTCGGGGTCTTTATTTTCAACTCTCCAAATGGAAATCATAATTGTTTAACAGCTTTGCATCCAAAGATAAAGAGAGCATGAGGGGGAATGTGAGTTATATGGTTAAAATATTAATGGGTTCCTCCTTTTGACAATATTCATGCTACTAGGGTTTCAAATAAATGCCATCTTAAAGAGGGATCTGTCTAAGCAAAATAAACTGTGGCCCAACTTTTCCCGAACAATTGCTAAAGTCAGCAATTTTTATTAAAAAATGAGCTGAGTCAGTGTAAAGCACATCAAAGATGTTTGTTGGGATGAATGAGCAAAATGAAAGAATAGATGTGACTATGCCTATAAGGAATTGGAGAGCATATAGGCTCATTCAGGCTCCAAATGCCAAGTAATGTTAGCCTAGTTAAAGCCCAGAAACATCAAAATATTGTCAGTATCTCACATAGACAGAGCTTTTGAATAATGGCAGGGCTTTGACAGAAAGTGCAGGGATCGTTTTTCGCTTGGGGCAAGGACAGTGGAAAGATCACCTGGCCACATATATGATATTGCATTCTGGTAGAAGGAGGCCTCCCTTTTCTATCTGTCCTTCTTTCAGGGAGACTCCTTTTGAGGACTATTTATCTCAGCTATTTCCCCCAAAAGATATATATGTATGTATATGTGTATGTATATATGTATGTTTATGTATGTATGTATGTGTGTATAGATACACACACACATACTGTATATATAGGTGTATACACACACATATATAAGTGTATACACTCATATATATAGGTCTTTGGTTATTCGGGTTTTCTCCCGCGTAAAAGAAGTCTCATTCGTCATCTTCAGGCTGGTGTTTTTGGCTTCGTGCTTCTAGGAGCAATGTGTGATCGCAGCTGTTTCTTTGAGCTCACCAGCTCAAATCCCGCTGCAACTCAGACTAACACGAGCACAACCAAGCCTCCACCTAAACAGAACACACCCCCATCCAATCAGAGCACAGCCAACCCCCCATCCAATCAGAGCACAGCCAAACGCCCAACCAATCAGAACACACCTCCACCCAATCAGAACACAGCCAAGCTCCCACCCAATCAGTTCACACCCCCACTAGCAGTTAAAAGGAAGAAACAGCTGCGATCACACATTGCTCCTAGAAGCACGAAGCTGAAAACATCAGCCTGAAGATGATGAATGAGATTTCGTCGAAACGTCGCCAAGACACTTCCAATTTTACGCGGGAGAAAACCAAAGTCCTACATACAAACATCCGCCTATATATGTAGGTCTGTGTGTGCGCGTGCATGCACACGCACACGCACACACACACTGATGTGTATATGTACATCCATGTGTGTGTAAACACTTTGTCTAAACACAGTCACTATCAATTTTTTATGTATTTCATCTATTTTAATAATAGAAGTCACCCAAACTTGTTGAAAGGTGGAATATGAATATCTAAAGAAAAAGAATCTGCTCACTTAAAAGAATTACAGCAGGCCCACTAAATAAGTTAGGCAAGCTTTGTTTAAAATGCACTCTTTAAATTCACCTTAGGACTTTGTGAACTAAGATGTTGCAAAATAGCATCAACACTTGAAATTAACCTGTTCAGAGAAATGTTTGAAAGTCTAGATTTTATTGTAGAACGATTTAGTCATGCAATAGTTTGATATTATGGCCAAAAGAATCTGTCTGGCCTTAGAAAGGCAGCCCTGCATATTCACCATGAACTTTTTAGGTGCGTCATCTTGAACTCAATGTAGAAATCTGTTGCCAAATGCAAAAAGGATGAAGGATTTATATCACATTGAAATCCAAGAAGAAACACATTAGGAAAGGGATCTCTTTAGCTTTTGACCTGTAAGTGTTAACTTTGTTCTCAACCATGTTTTTAATCAGTGCTTTTATTCATGTGTTTATATTGTTTCATTATGTTGTTGTAAAACCCCCAGAATCACTAAGGTGAGATGGGCGGTGTAGAAATCTGATAAATAAACAAATCTCATGGCCAGTAATTCTAAACCCCAGACTAAATTGACTACACAATTTATTTTCTTCCTTCCTTCCTTCTTCCCTCCCTCCCTCCCTCCTTTTCCAACAGCTAAAAAAAATAAATTTAGAATCTATAATTGTGTACGCATCCAGCTGGCTGATCCCCCAAATTAAAACATGCTCTTGTAAACAGCATCCAACCCCTTGGATCTTCTTCTCTGTTCATACTGTTAACATGTGTTTATACAACATACAGAAACACATCCCATCCGCATCCCACCGCCACCCCTGCCTCCCATTTTCAGCATGACTTTGATCCTTCCAAACTACTTGCAGCTTATGAGGCGGCCTCTCTTCAGTTCACCATTTGCTTGAAATAACAATCTCATGTGTCTACATTTCAAGTGGATGGATACAGGATCTTGTCCTGTATGCTAAGGTCAAATATTTTGAGAGACTTATTTCTTGACACAAGTCTGATGTGAGCCTGGGGAAGAAGGAATTAGTCTGAGAGAGGAGACGCAAGGAGAAGCTGTCCAGGAAGCGCGCTCATTGCTGGAGGGGCATGTGTCTATCCTGGCCACACTTGACCCTCCCTCCTGCCCCTTAGTTGCCTGTTAGGTGCATGCCAGTTGAAAATGAAGGTTAGAGAGCCCAGGCTCGGGCATGCTAGGGAAGGAGCCATTTTGTCCTTGGGGAAGGACAGGCAGAGCGCAATTCCCACCTTGCGTTCCACTGGAGACGGGTGGAGGGAGGAGTCAACTGCTCTACTTCCCCGTCCTCCCTGCTGGATGGACTGGTTCAGCTCAAAAGCCTGAGGAGAGGAGGAGCAGAGAGTTAGCACTGGCAGCATCATCTGCCAGAGAAGCAGGAATGGCAGGGTCTGGCCAGAGAGCATGCAGAAGCTTCACTATCTCTGTCAAGTACACATATTGATTACCATTGAGACCAAGGTTGTCTTCAGAAATAGTTGTATCCTCTCTATGGTCTGAGTAGGATAGTCAGCTATTCTCCAGGGCTATCTGGAGAACTTCATACCTGAGTGGGTCAACACTGAGAAGGTTTGAGGCATCTCAACTAAATTGT
This sequence comes from Arizona elegans, assembly GCA_022577455.1. Lineage (NCBI taxonomy): Eukaryota > Metazoa > Chordata > Lepidosauria > Squamata > Colubridae > Arizona > Arizona elegans. The sequence continues at coordinate 99,904,723 of JAKOOJ010000003.1, read as the reverse complement.
CAAAGTGCAGAACTAAAAGATTTGGCTGCATAGCTAATACATCTTTAACATTTTAATGAGCATCTGGGGCTCCAGATGTTGCTAAATTACTATTTCTAGCGAACATGATCAATGAGTAAGAGCTGTAAGGTCATCAGGATCTGGTGGGCCATTAACTTGATTTTTGCATAGAGGCATAAACTGTAGTTAAAGGCAGAATATGTATGAAGCAAAGATTTTCTTTTCTTTTCAATAATTGTCATGCTTTTTGTTTAGATCTTGGGAAGAAAGGTCCTTTTTGAAGCATTAACAATATTTAAAATGGTACCTCTATATTTCTTTTATCATGTAGTTACAACTGAAAGTCATAGCAGCAATATAATATCAGAAACCTGTGACAAAAAATGGTCATGAGGTCTGTTTTAAAATTAAACTAGGCAAAACCTTTGAGGAAAATGATTATGAGAAGAGAAGATAGTTTAATGGTGAAAACATTTTCCATGGCTATACAAGCAGTTTTCCTTTATATCATTTTAAAGGATCAGTGATATCTAAAACCAGTAAGTGAAAACCAAATACAATGAACCCCCCCTCAAACTATTACAAGTGTGCTAAATAGCAAAGATAAGGCTGATGTTACATAAATTAGTAAAAATGTACCAGTCCACACTGGATGGAGGTTATACAGACCCATTAATGTCAAAGATGGTGTCACTTATCTGTTAATTGAAAACATGTTAACAACAGCAAAACCTCCGGTTGCTGGGAAATGAAACTTGGATAACGTTCTATTAATATTAGAATAAAACATGGCATACTTCCAGACTGTAAAAATGATGAATGATGTGCAGAATGCAAATAATCCTTTAAAGACATAATTTAAGCAACTTCAATGACATTTCCCGAGATGCTGGATCAATTACCACAACATGACATAATTCTGTGCATTCCTGGGATTTTCAGTGCAATGGCAGTTTATTGTTTTAAAAAAAATGTTCATTGCACTGGGCTATATGTACTAATACAATGTCTATGTAATTTTCTTATAATTTTTCTCCTTTTTTACAATATTCTATTATTCTATTTCTTTGATGTCTATTTTAGAAACCACAGATATTAAATCAGAACAACACGATTTATTCCGATACATAATTTAACTAATTAATCACCAGATGCTTATAGACCATTTTTAAAATTCTGCTACATTTTTTTTTTTTCAAACTTTGTGGTCCTTTTTAAATGAATTTCATATTATCTTTTCCAAAACTTAAAATTCCATCTACGTAACAGAACCTGTGAAACACAGCTTTCCTCAATTTCTGCTTTCCGGGGACTTTATACTGCAATCATCTTCCTGGTGGGATATGAATACATACTGGATTTGGAAAAAAAGTTTTGAAAACAAGCCTATCTTCCATCATAGCCTATCAAATTTCTAAAGTAACTATGCATTCATAAATGTTTGCATATACTTCTCCCTTATTCAGTCATGTTCCAGAGTTGGGATCATTGCAAAAATGAATCTGGTTCACCTTAATAGTCAATGGACAGAAGATAGAAGTGCATGGACCATCATAACCGAGAGCTCAGGGCAGGGGCGGGGGGGGTGGCGGCCATTATAAGAGAGGGTCTTGATCCTAGGGAGACCACTGTGCCTCAGATAGCCGGATGTGAGTCCCTTTTTGTGAAGTGGGGTCGTGGGGTGCAGATAGGTCTGTTGATCATGTACCTGGCTCCCTGCCACATGGCGACGACCCTGCACGAACTCCTCAATGTTATAGCTGAGGTGGCGGCTGATACCCCCAGACTTGTGGTCATGGGGGATTTCAACCTGCCATCCATCGGTGAAACTTCTGAGGTAGCTCAGGAGTTCATGGCTTCCATGACGGCCATGGACCTGACCCAAGTAATTCACGGCCCTACTCACATGGGGGGACACACTCTGGACTTAGTTTTTGTCTCTGGTCAGTGGTTCAGTGGCCTTGATATAGAGGATATGGATACTGAACCTTTGTCATGGTCTGACCACTCGCTCCTTCGACTTGACTTTCTGACCGCCGCACTCCGTCACAGGGAGGCGGAGCCGACCAGGTGGTTCCGCCCCAGGCGCCTGATGGATCCTGATAGGTTCCAGATGGAGCTTGGGCCATTTCCTGAAACTCTAGCTCAAGACTCGGCTGATGACCTGGTGGCCGCCTGGGATAGTGCGGCTGCCGGGGCTTTGGACCGGGTCGTGACTTTGCGGCCTGTGACCCGGCACCGAACTCACTTAGCTCCTTGGTTCTCCGAGGAGGGAGATGAAGCGCTGGAAAAAGACGCCTAGAGAGCGGTTGGAGGGCCAGCCGTTCCGAATCTGACTTGACACTGGTAAGGTCTCTAATTAAGACCTACCTAGTGGCGATAAAAGCGGCGAAATCTAGCTATTTTGCCGCTCTTATCGCGTCATCAGATTTATTTATTTATTTATTTATTTATTTATTTATTTATTTATTTATTTATTTATTTATCAAATTTCTATACTGCCCTACTCCCAAAGGACTCAGGGCGGTGAACAGCCAAGATAAAATACAGATAATACAAATATTAAAAAATCCCTTAAAATTATTAAATATTTCGGCTGAAACACAGATTAAAACACCCAATTTATAAAATCACGAATTAAAAAAAATTAAAAATTTAAAAGATGGGAGTTAGGCCAGGCCAGCTTGCTGAAATAGAAAAGTTTTGAGAGCACGGCAAAACGTGCGCAGGTCCGGGATCTTCTGTATCTCTGGGGGGAGCTCGTTCCAGATGGTAGGTGCCCCCACAGAGAAGGCTCTCCCCCTGGAGGCCGCCAGTCGACACTGTTTCGCCGACGGCACCCTGAGGAGCCCCTCTCTATGGGAGCGTACTGGTCGGTGAGAGACTATTGGTAGCAGAAGGCGGTCTCGTAGATACCCCGGTCCGATGCCATGGAGCGCTCTAAAGGTGGTAACCAAAACCTTGAAACGCACCCGGAAGACCACCGGGAGCCAGTGCAGCTCGCGCAGGAGGGGGGTCACATGGGAGCACCACGTCGCTCCCATAACCACCCGCGCGGCCGCATTCTGGACCAGCTGGAGCCTCCGGGTGCTCCTCAAGGGGAGCCCCATGTAGAGAGCATTGCAGTAGTCCAAGCGGGAAGTAACGAGAGCATGAGTGACCGTATTTAACAAGTCCCGATCCAGAAAGGGACGCAACTGGCGAATCAGGCGGACCTGATAAAAAGTCCCCCTGGCCACGGCCGTCATGTGCTCTTCTAAAGACAGCCGTGAGTCCAGGAGGACACCCAAGTTGCGAACCCTCTCCGTGGGGGCCAATGACTCGCCCCCAATAGTCAGTGATGGCACCAACTGACTATATCGGGGTGTCAGAAACCACAGCCACTCGGTCTTGGATGGGTTGAGCCTGAGTCTGTTTCTCCCCATCCAGATCCGCACGGCCTCCAGGCACCGGGACATCACTTCAAGGGCATCATTGGGGTGGTCCGGGGTGGAGATGTACAGCTGAGTATCATCAGCGTACTGATGGTACTTCACCCCGAAACCACGGATGATCTCACCCAGCGGCTTCACATAAATGTTGAACAGAAGGGGCGAGAGGACCGATCCTTGTGGCACCCCACATACAAGGGGCCTCGGGGTCGACCTCTGACCCCCTGTCAACACAGACTGCGACCGGTCAGAGAGAAAGGAGGAGAACCACCGTAGGACGGTGCCCCCCACCCCTAACTCCTCTAGCCGGTGCAGCATGATACCATGGTCGATGGTATCAAAAGCCGCTGAGAGGTCTAATAGGACCAGGACAGAGGAACAACCCCTGTCCCGAGCCCTCCAGAGATCATCAACCAATGCGACCAATGCCGTTTCCGTGCTGTACCCAGGCCTGAAGCCTGACTGGAACGGATCCAGATACGACGATTCATCCAGATAACCGCCCAGCCGCCCTGTTCAGGGTGACCTGCTCCCTTCTCCATCTGGGAGCGCAGGAGGACCCCTTGCAGGGCCAAGCTGAGGATTTTGTACAGTATCTGGATGATAAAATAACTCAGATTCAGGAAGACTTGGCCGCTGACTGGGTTAGTTCAGACGAGATGACTGAGGCAGGCCTTGAGATTGTTATCTGGGAGGAGTTCGATCCTGTGGCTCCCGAGGATGTGGACAGGATCATGGGATGGCTGAACACCACCACATGTTTATTGGACCCGTGTCCCTCCTGGTTGGTGTTGGCTTCCCGGGAGGTTACACGAGGCTGGCTCCAGGGAATTATCAATGCTTCTTTGAGTGAGGGTGTCCTGCCGGCTGCCTTGAAAGAGGCGGTGGTGAGGCCTCTCCTCAAGAAGCCATCCCTGGATCTGGCTGTTTTGGCTAACTATCATCCAGTCTCCAACCTTCACTTTATTGCGAAGGTTGTTGAGAGTGTGGTACCTGGATGAAGCTATCTATTTGAATCTGCTCCAGTCCAGCTTCAGACCTGGGTACAGCATGAAAACGGCATTGGTTGCATTGGTGGATGATCTCTGGAGGGCTCGGGATAGGGGTTACTCCTCTATCCTGGTCCTGTTAGACCTCTCAGCAGCTTTTGATACCATCGACCATGGTATCATGTTGCGCCGGCTGGAGGGACTGGGAGTGGGGGGCACCGTTTTGCGGTGGTTCTCCTCCTATCTCTCCGACCGGTCGCAATCCGTGTTGACAGGGGGGCAGCGGTTGACCCCGAGGCGCCTTGTTTGTGGGGTGCCACAAGGGTCGGTCCTCTCGCCCCTCCTGTTCAACATTTATGTGAAGCCACTGGGTGAGATCATCCGTGGTTTTGGGGTGGAGTTCCATCAGTACGCTGATGATACTCAGCTGTACATCTCCACCCCAGACCATCCCAATGATGCCTTGGAAGTGATGTCCCAGTGCCTGGAGGCCGTGCGGGTCTGGATGGGGAGAAACAGGCTTCAACTCAACCCTTCCAAGACTGAGTGGCTGTGGCTGCCAGCGTCCCGGTATAGCCAGCTGACGCCATCGCTGGTTATTGGGGGCGAATCACTGGCCCCCACGGAAAGGGCCCGCAACTTGGGCGTCCTCCTGGACACACGGCTGTCTTTAGAAGGGCATATGACGGCTGTGGCCAGGGGAGATTTTTATCAGGTTTGCCTGATACGCCAGTTGCGCCCCTTTCTGGATCGGGACTCCCTACGCACAGTCACTCAAGCACTCGTCACCTCTCGTCTGGACCATTGTAACACTCTCTACATGGGGCTCCCCTTGGGGTACACCCGGAGGCTCCAACTGGTGCAGAATGCGGCTGCGCGGGGGATTATGGGAGCGACTGGGCGCTCCCATGTGACTCCTCTTCTGCGCGAGCTGCATTGGCTTCCGGTGGACTTCCGGGTGCGCTTCAAGGTGTTGGTGATCACCTTTAAAGTGCTCCAAGGCTTAGGGCCAGGGTACCTACGGGACCGCCTTCAGCCACCAATAGCCTCCCACCGGCCAGTTCGCTCCCACAGAGAGGGCCTCTTCAGGGTGCCGTTGGCTAGACAATGCCGTCTGGCGACCCCCAGGAGGAGAGCCTTCTCTGTGGTGGCACCTACCCTTTGGAACAATCTACCCCCAGAGATATGAGTGATCTCCGACCTCCGGACTTTTCATCGGGTCCTTAAATCTCATCTCTTTCAGTTAGCCGGTCTCTCTTGATTTTATGATTTTATGGTTGATTTTAAATTTTGATATGGATTTTAAATTGATAAATTTTAAACTATGGGCCAAATTTAATTATTTTAAATCTATTTTTAATCGTACTTTATGTATAAATGTTTTATTTTGGCTGTTCACCGCCCTGAGTCCGAAAGGAGAAGGGCGGTATAGAAATTTGAATAATAAATAAATAATTAATAAATAAATAAATAACGCTTGAAATCTCTCACCTCCTTTAAGCATAGAGGATATCCTAGTACATACAAATGGTATGTACATTTCCTAGTATGTACAAATGGAAACATTCATGATTGTGCATTTGTTACAGCAAGGCTCAGGGATATGTACTATGTGGTTGTGTCTAGCATAGAAATCCTGATTGCTCTATTTTGCTTAGAAAAATGTTAGCATTGGCTGGAGAATGCCTGTATAACCATTTGTTTGGATGGACTTGATCTCAGCTTAAGACTCTTGTCTTTGAGCTAACATAAAAGGTAATCCTTAGTCCTGAGTTTGTAAACATTTTCTTAAGCAGGCACTTCAATTGTTTCCAGGAAGACTTCCTGCAATTATGATAGTGTGTGCTCAGGTTAAGCATAGGAATGTTTTTGAGACCCCTAAAAATAGGAGTTTCATTCTACTTGCAGTGTTTTACCATAAGGGGAAAAATAAGGATAAATTAAATATGAAAATGTTTTCCAGATTTTGAGGGACTTCCCAGAGCCAACCAAAAACAAGCTTAAAATAGAATAAGCAACTATGAATGCTGATTTACTGAGCCAAATCATTCTCTAGGAGAGAGATTTTTCATTGTTTTTAATGTAAGATTCATTATTTGACTAAGAATTTTGTTCCTTTATGACATGGTCTCTCTCAAGACCTATTAGTTCTAAAGATCTATAGGTGTATAGAAGGATGCCTGGTAGATAGGGCAAAGCATTATTGTCATTGTAGTCACTGATCCCAGCAATGGGGAGATCAGATGATGCTGGTAAGAGCTATAGAACCAAAATATGAAATAAGTGTTTAATATAAATATAAACCATGAGAGACAACCTCATGCTATATGGATGGGAAGCAGACTGTATTACATAGTTATACTGCCCCATTTCCAATTCAGTTGTATATATGGTCCTGGGAATGGGCAGCAAAGACAATTTCCAATTCTTTCTTGAACAGAGAAATTTGCTCCACCAACCTGAAGAAAAGCAACACAACAATGCAGCAATCCAAATATCTTTCAGCAAGCTTTCATGCAAAGAAATGATAAAGAAATACCAAACATGTCACACTAGGTGTGATTTCATAGTATATCAGCAGTCATGAATACTAAAACACTATCTAAAGAGCAATACCTGAGTTAATGTTGCTGGATTTATAAATGGACTCCACGTCATAAGATTCTCAGAGGAGCCTGTTAAAGGGTTTTATTGAATAACTGATCTCCAGCTATATGGAGTATGGAAGCCATATGAAGCTTTGAACTTTCTTTCTAAGAAGTGAATGCTTAGTAGATAGGGAGAATGGTTCAATACCTCCATTTTAAAGAGGACAGTCTAAATTGCATGAAGAATAAGAATGATCTCAGCTAGTATTTACTTTACCCCTATCTCATATTCTACATATTTGTCTCCTTTTTCTCACCTTGCCAAATCACTGTAACATTGTGACTATAGAGACTACAACTAATGAGATTCAGGTTTACATATTCACTTATCCAGGGGATGACACTGGTCTTTAGGCCAGTGTCAAGTTTTAGAGGAGAAGTTACTGCACATTATCTTATGCCTCTGGGGTTAAACATGGAGCTAAACGAATGAAGGCTCAGTCTCAGTGCTCAAAGCCAGAAGTCAGCTTCTAATGGTTTGTTTCCCCCACCAGGATCTATGGGACTGTAATTCTGCTGGATTCTGCTCTTCTAGTGTAGGCTAGTCCAGGTGCTTCCCTATTACCAATCTGGATGCAGTTCTAGTCATACGCTCTGATATCACCTCACCTGTGCTTTGCGACCCCGGTTGACAAAGGTGCAGACAGGATTATATGCGCCAGTGCCACAGACATACAAGTGTGTTCGATTCCAGGGCTGGATAAGTCGGATGAAGTTCCCGCACTCACCCTAGAAAACAAATGGAACATTAACTTAAGCCTCCTACAAAATTGCGTCCACTTCAAGAAGGGGAGGGTGAGTAATTGCATTCTATACCAGTTTCAAACGTACAAGGTCTTCTGCAGGAAATGGCTTTACTATTAAAGAAAGCTCCTTGTGCACTGCAACAAGTCTTATGGACAGGTAGTCATATGCATTGAGCTGTCTCTGAAGTGACACTTCTGAGCAAATAAGGTCTGGTGCCCCTTTAGAATCAGCAAATGTACATTTTGAAGCATTTCCTCCAAAGAGATTTTGGAGGTTTCAGCAAAGCAAATGTTGTGTTTGTCCTATTTATGGTGCTTTCTCCCCACCCCCCCCCCCCTCTCTCTCTCTTTGAAAGAACTTTGAATTATTTCCCATTTCAGAGCCAACATTCCTTTTTTCATGTCTTATACTACAGCATATTTGTAGCTGAAACAGACTATAAATGGTGCAGGTCAAAGCTTTCCTTCTTGTCCTTGGCAATTTTTCTAAAGTCTGAGAAAATAATAGTTGTACAATTTCAGAGAACTATCTTGGTGTCAGGATGGCAAATGCCAGACTCCTGGTCCTGCTTATTTGCAAACACAAGGAAAATGATCTGAATACAAATTGCATGAAAGGAAAATACTTCTAATCGACCCAAAAGAGGACTTTCTGACTTTATTGGTCCCAGGGAAAAAGGAAAAGAATTCAAGTAAAGCTGGTCTGGGTCCCCATTTGTTGGGGATTTTTCCACCTTGGTAACTTCATGACGTGTGAACTTCAATTCCCAGAAATCCCCAGTAAGCACAAATTATTGCTATACTGTATAAGTGTATTAGAAATGAATGTGTGTATGTGTATAATGTTTACATTACATAGTTATAATTACACTCATTTTTAAGTACTTGATATGTCTTTTTATTATGTACGATTTTGCATCTTGTTTCTTTTGTTTTTCTTCTTTTTTCTGTCACTATTTGAAATGCAACAAAAATTATTTTGAAAACTCCCAGAATTCCCTAGCCAGCACACAATAAGAAAGTTATATAAATAATGAGTTAATGTATTAAACCAGAGGTCTTCAAACTTGGCAGCTTTAAGATTGTGGACTTCAACTCCTATGCTGGCTGGAGAATTCTGGGAGTTGAAGTCCACAACACTTAAAGCTGCCAAGTTTGAAGATCTCTGTATTAAATAAATAAATACATTTTTGGCAAGAGAGTGAGAGCCCCTTGCCTTCTGGCACAATTTCCCGTGAATGATCTTAGCAACACGGTCATGGCGTTGTAGGTAGTCAGTTTGTGAAATTTTGCTGCACCCACTGATCAGGTGGTCGACTGTCTCATCTTTCTCATTACAGAGGCGGCATTTGCTTTGGTGGTAACATGTTGAATTTTTGCCTTCATGCAGTTTGTGGCTAGGGCTTGTTCTTGAGCTGCCAAAATAAAGCTTTCTGTTTCTTTTTTCAGTACTCCTGATCTTAACCAGTTCCAAGTTAGTTTCTGGTCAGCTTTGCCTTCAATACTTTTCAAGTATTGGCCATGCAGAGCTTTGCTTTTCCAATTTTCAGCTCACTGCTCAATTACTTCTTTCTTATATTCTGCTTTTGTTTTAGTTGTCTTTAAAAGGCCTCCTTTATTTACTTCCTTAATCATTGGTTCTTCACTTTTCTGGATGTAATCATTCAAGCTGCATTTTTCTTCTTCCACAGTCTGTTTTACTTATAGGAGTCCTCGACCACCCTCTGCTCTTGGTAAATATAATCGGTCAACATCACTTTTAGGGTGCAAGGCATGATTCATTGTCATAAGCTTCCTTGTTTTTCTGTCCAAATTGCTAACTTCATCTGGGTCCAGTCAATTATTCCTGCAGAGTATTGAATCACAGGTATAGCCCAGGTATTTATGGCTTTTATGATGTTTCCTCCACTCAGTTTGGACATTAATATCTTACGAATTCGCCGAATGTACTTGGCTGAAGTTAATTCCTTGACTTTATTATGCATTATGTCAGAGGCCTCTAAAATCCCCAAGTACTTGTAGCCTTCTTCTGATTTTACTGCCTTTATCATTTCTTCATTCTCTAGTTCTATTCCATTCTCTTCTATGATCTTGCCTGCTTTGGTTGCTATTGTTGCACATTTGTTAATTCCAAACTGCATACCAAACTGCTGAATTCTTTTGTGTTTTCAATTAATAAATTCAGTTCAGCTTTTGTTTTACCAAACAGCTTCAGATCATCCATGTACATCAAGTGCGAGATTTTCAGTCCTTTCTTTACAAGTTTGTATCTACAGTTCATCTTCTTCAAAATGATTGTCAGTGGTAGCATTGAGAGTATAAAAAGTAGGGGTGAAAGGGAATTGCCCTGGAAAATGCCTTGTTTAATTTCAACTTCACCCAGGTGTTGTTGTTGTTGTTGTTGTTACTACTACTACTACTACTATTATTTTTATTATGTGAGGCCTAAGTAAGGAAGATAATGCCATTTTAGTAATTTTTCATCTTATTTAATTTTCCTTTTTTAGCAATTACACAAAGATAAATGTGATGCTTGTTGACATCTTAACAGCACTGTATTTCAAGATAGTGGGAACCATTCAGAAACCTTCTGAATCAGTTTCTCCTTATTCAGAAGGAGAAACTGATGACTAGGATGGCTATTTAATGGAGTGGATCTGTTAGAGTGATATTTCTCATTCTCAGAAACTTTTAAGATATATGACCTTCAACTCCTAGAATTCCCCAGCCACCATGCTAGGGGATTCTGGGAGTTGACGAGCATACATCGTAAAGTTGTCAAGGTTGAAAAATGCTGCATTAAACAGTGCGAAGGGCTTGGAAACCTCCTGGCTAATGAAACTTATGCTGAATATTTAGTAAGTGACAATGGAAAACACCAGAGAATAAGCAGAGAATTCCCAGCATGTGGCAAGGCCTAAGCTTATTAATTAATTGGATCTAGGACCAGGAATGAAGCATGAAGCAGTGTGTCTGAGCATGGAGTCCCATTTCCTCTTCACAGCTCATGTTTCCTCCTTGCCTCATGCCTCAGTCTGGAGGAGCTCAGCTGGAGCCAAGGGTAATAAAGTTCAAGAGGAAGGGAAATATGCAAGCAAATGCAGTTTCCTTTGCTCAGGGCGGTTGGCTCCTCTGAAATCAAACCCCAAACAGTAGCAGCTGAGAGATCTCAACAAGACAGAGTTCAAGGACAGTTGGTCAAAAGGCTAGCTAGGCCTTGCAGGAAACATCTTGGTAACCTCTAACCTTGGTTCCTTCTACTAAGACAAAAAAAATAAATAAATAAAAAAAAATAGCATGCATTATTACCAACGAACTTAGTTCTGGCTGAACATATTTTTCTGGTTCCTACAATTTAATGCTGATAAGGCTTCTTCATCTGATTATGTTCCATGCAGAGAACTGAAAAAATGTTTTCAGGCACAAAAACACTAAAAATTGCCAGGTTGGGGCTCATGAGCTTTAGTCACATGCATTTATATGTCATACACACCAATATATCCTTCAGTTGAGCAAGGTTGCTGGGAGAAGATAGGCTTCTCCTCCCTCACTCCTCCCTCACTCCTCGAGATTTCTTCCTGCCAATTTTCTGTTCAGTTACTATTGAGCAAAATGGGCAAAGTTCCTGGCGGATCTGTTTGCCCCAGGTAGACAAAGATTGCATGAAGTCCATAATCCACAGATTGTCTTCCATTCTGCACTGAACTGCTGTCTTCAGATCAAAAACCTAAGCCACCAGCTTTAGCCCTTATTTTGTCCTCTTATAAAAGATATGGGGAAATGCAGGTGTACAACTGCTGTCAATTCTTGGGTCGGAATGGGACTTTTTGGCTTGAACTCTTGGCGCTGCATGTTTCTTCACCAGGGTTTCGCCTCTGCATTATTACGTCTCGGCACTTTGGACCACGGCCCCTCCATCCCAGTCTCTTCGCTGCAGCCCATTCGTCATAGTACAGTTCACGTCGGGCTTTTGGATGCACAGGACAGTTTGAAGCCAGCCAATCAGTGCAGGGGCATGGGGGCTTTGGGAGTAGAGTGGGGGCTGCAGTTTAGAGGGAGGCTGTCAGTTTGGACCCTCCCGAGGTAGCCGAGAGCAGTGTGGGGGAGGTATCCAGCCACAAAAGACGGTGCGTCCTGTGCGCCCAAAAGCCCGATGCGAACTGTACTGTAACAAATGGGCCGCGGAGAAGGGACTGGGATGGACGGGCCATGGCCCAAAGTGCCAAGGCATAATAATGCAGAGGTGAAATCCTGGTGGAGAAACAGGCAGTGCCAAGAGTTCGAGCTGAAAAGTCCTAGACCCTCTTGGGTTCATAATGTTGTTGCCAAGGTCTGAAAATTTTTATATAAACTACCTATCTTCTTTTTCACCAATCAGTAAAGAACAATTACAGGTAGTTCTCGACTTCCAACAATTCATTGGGTGACCATTCGAAATTACAACAGCACTGAAAAAAAATGACTTATGACCGTTTTTCACACTTGCAACCTTTGCAGCGCATCCCCATGGTCACACGATCAAAATTCAGACACGTGGCAACTGGCGCATATTTTTGATAGATGTAGTGTCCCGGGATCATGTTTGCTATCTTCTGACAAGCAAAAATCAATGGGGAAGCCAGGTCCATTTAACAATTATATGAATTAACGTAACCACTGCAGTGATTCGCTTAACAAGTGTGGCGAGAAAGGTGGTAAAATGGGGCAAAATTGACTTAACAGTTGTCTCACTTATCAACAGAAATGTTGGGCTCAATTATGGTCGTAAATTGAGGACTACCTGTATGAAACATAAATCATAAGATACATAAGATACAAATCTATGTCTATCTTATGTATCGTAAAATACAAATATTGAGACCCAAAAAATTATAAAACTTTGCAGGAATAGTGCAGAAATGACCTAAAATGGGGTCATCTTTTAGCAAACACAGCAGTCAACAGAATTCTATTATTAGCTGTCACCTAAAGTATCTGGATTTCATGGCTGAAAGAGTGAGAGTAAACAGGAGGTGGGATGAGGCAGGAAAAGGTGGCAAAGCACAGTCAGTATTTGCTGATTTTTCTTGTCCGCCTGAAATTCTTGTGGAGGTGTGAGCAATACCCCTCTTTCCTGCATAATATTAGGACTTCACCATCCTGAATGAGTTTAGGGATAACATCAGAAGTACTTACATTGTTGTTCTTGCCTGACAGGACACATTCATCTATCCTTTGCTGTGATGCAGGCCAGTGGATCTGCCAAGCGAAACAACATCTCACAGTTACAACTGATTTCCCGTATTTTCCCCTTAACCCTGGTCCCAAGCCAGACAATATATTGAATTGGAAGTTTTGCATTAGAAATCACTGGGAGTTTTTCAATGTGATTATTTTAGAAGCCAGCAGTCACATCACCTTGCTGTTTGTTCCAGATGTGTTTCTTAAATGCAGTACTTTTTTATATTTTTATATAATTTCCAGAATATTCTGGAAATTACCCCATTCCTTTTTTTTTTCAAAAAAGTTTTTATTTTTATTTCTCATAAACATATTTACGTGTACAATAATTTCTCCACCATTTTTCATTCATCTTATCTTTTAACTTTCATTTTACCCTTCTTTATTTTGCCACAACCTTTCTTCTTCTCCTCCCCTTCTCTTCCTTCCTCTATCTCCTCCTACTTTCTTCGTTCTTCCTCTCCTTCTCTTTCCTACTTCCCCTTCCCTCCCCCAATCCTCTCTTCTTCCCTCCTTCTAACCTTCTCTCCTACTTCTCTTCCCCTCCCTTTTCTTCCTCTCCTTTTCCCTTTCTTCTTTCTCTCCCTCTCTTCTCTCTTCTCCCTTCCTCTCTTTCTACTTCTTCCCCTCTCTCTTGTTGTTTCCCTTTTCAGTTCAATCTCGAATGGTATTCGAGCAGCCCCAATTTTCTATTTATCTCTATTCTCATTTCAATTTCTTATTTGATTAATATCTATATCTGTTTCCTCATTTGTGTACATTTTTATAATAATCTCACTTTTTCTCTTCCCCCCCTCCACCTCCCCTTTCTCCTTTTACCTAAGCAGCATCTGGGTTTACCCCATTCCTTTGTCCAGGGGTGTTAAACTCAAGGCCCACAGGCCGGATGAGTCACATGTTAGCCACGCCCATCCCCAGTTTAGCGAAGGAGAAAAAAGTCGCAATATGTCATGTGACAACAACGTGACACCACAAATTTGACACCCCTGCCTTTGACTGTGAAAAAACCCTATATATCAGTGGGTGCAAAGTACAATGTGGTTGTTCTGGAATCACAGTAACAGGCTAAATTCTTGTAATAACAAGTACTTTTGATTTTGAACAAGATTTTGAACTTATACTGCTTTATAATAGTTTAGAAATGAAGAACATGTAACTATTTAAAACATTTTACAGGAATGATCACGAAACCCAGTTTAAAATGCACAGATATAAGCAATGATTCTCACACTTAAGGTTAAGACTTCACCATTTTGTCACCTGTTTTTATGAAGGCACACCTTGGTCTAGTGGTTAAGGCACCAGATTAGAAACTCTGAACTCTAGTTTTGCCTTTGGCACAAAGCCAGGTAGGTGACATTGTCCCAGTCACTTTTTCTCAGCCCTAGGAAGCAGGCAATGGCAAACTTCTTTTAACATCTTGCCAAGAAAATTGCAGGGACTTTTCCAGGCAGCCTCCAGGAATCAACACTGACTTGAAGGCATGAATATAAATAGTTATGTATTCCTGAATAGATCTACATGTTATTTCTTTCCATCCACATCTCTCTCCTGAGTTAAAAATGGAAAATGGCATCTTTTCTGATCAAATAGATTACACGTAATCTACAGATTATGTGTTGAGCTTTCCTCTGGTCCCAAAGGACTCTTGACTTTAAGTGAGCAAGCAGACAAAAAGATAAATAAGCACCAAATGTCACTGTGGCACAAGAGGTGCCTGTCAAGAGTTTGTTTAATACGACTTCCGGTTTGCTGTTTGTCCCCGCTGGATGCTCCTTTGGGATCGTCCCACCCACTGCCTGTAAAGAGCCACCTTTATAGCGGAATGGCGGCTCGAAAAAATTCCGTTTCCATGAGGAAACGGAGATAGAGCAGGCTGGGGTGGGTTGAGTCCTCTGCCTAATCCCAAAAGTTTTTTTTTTTACTTTTGGGACGGAGCGGAAGAGACTCCCCGTATCCCCAGCCGATGCTCCGGGCTCTGGGAGATCTCTGCTACACGCAGAGCTAAGGGGCAAAAGCAAGCCTGTAAATTTGTTAAATTAACTCAAGAAGACGTCAGTTGGACCTCTGATCCTGAAGCGCAAGTGTTCTTTTTATTGGAAAAGTTATTGAAGTTGTTTAAGAAGTGAAAGGAAAAAAGATTTTTAAAATGGCGAGTGCTGCTGCGACTGCTGCGGCTTGAAGAGAGGCTGAAAGGGAAAGTCCTTCCGTTTTCTATTACAAAGTAGCGGAATGAATACTTCTGGCTGTAATTGAGGCAAAACCTCACTCTCACTCTTGCTTTTTTTCCCTTTTTTTTCCCTTGGGGAACTGATATTGATCTTGGTTGGAAACAAGCTTTTTTTTTCTCTCTTTTCCACTAAATCTTGTCTGTGTGGGAAATGGCACCGGGACTCACACAGCTAGACAAACAGGGGGGGGATCTCCCCCATTAATAAATTACACCAACAAGTTTTAACTCTCCAGTGTCAGAAACCTGATTTTAATATAATAGAATTTCTTCTTGAAGAGATTGTAAGAAGGGATGAGATTGTGAACCAGCAACTCGAAAAATTTAAGCAGGAAATTAAAGAAATTGGTGAACTGGTGAAATCAAAGTTTGACTTTTTGAATTGAAAGATTTTAAAAACAGCTAATGGTTTATCAGACTTTCTGATTCGGGTGGATGCAAAGACTAAATTATTAGAGTCTAAAATGAAGGAAACTGAGGAGAATTTGGATGACAAGATTCAAAAAATTAAAAAGGATTTGGTAAACATTCAGGATAATAGCTCAGAAGACAAACCTAAATTGGAGGTTGACCAAAAGACTGGTAATGAAGAAAATGTGCAACAGAGGATTGAAAGAGAAGTTTTAATGATTCAATATAATTTTACAGAATATGCAATTAGACTGAGAGGTTTGCAGGAAAATAATAGAGATGACTTAAGGAAAATATCTTCTGAAATTCTGGCTGGGATTTTAAAGGTTCAACCTGATGAAGTGTATTGCAGGATTGATAGAATTTACAGAATAAACTCCTGGTTGGCAAAGCAAAGGCAATTGCCTAGAGATGTGGTGATCTATTTTACAGATAAAGAAATTAGGAATAATATTGTGCAGAACTCTTTTAATTCTACTTTGCAATTTCATGGAAGAAAGATTTGGATTTTTAAGGAGCTCCCGACTAAGATGTTAATGGAGAGGAAGAAATTTGGCTTTCTAGTGACTGAGTTAAAAAAAAGAAATATCCTATTTAGGTGGAATGCCCCAGTTGGTTTAATATTGAGACACCAAGGAGTAAGATATCAACTGAACACTGTTGAAAAAGCGGAAGAATTTTATCAAAAAATTTTAAAAATGAATTTAACATCTTTAGGCATAATACAGGATAAGCAAAAGGAGTTGGAAACAAAAAGAAAATATCAAATTACAGAGGCTGTGGTGGATAAGTTGTCTTTGGACTCTCTGGATACCCCAGCTGGACTGTCTATAAATAAGAGAGCAGTGTCATCCAACTCCAATGTGATGAACCATCAAGTCACAGACAAGTGCGCAAATCAACCAGTTGATATACAAGTGATGGAGAAGAAAGATGAGATGATAAAACTAACCCAACAAGATCAACTCACAAAGCAGAATGAAAATCGATCAGTCGATACACAATTGGTAGGCACGAAACGAGAATGGAAATTCAACCCGCAAAAGAAAAAGAAAAGAAATAGATCTCATAGAAACAGCAATTTCTAAACCAAGCAACAGTGAAGCCAGGGACTTTAAAAAATGAATGAACATCTGAAAAGATAGTGGAGGCGAACAATTGTTTAATACTATCCTGAGGATTGTGGCAGATCTCTGTAATGCCGTGATTTTGGGATGTGAAAAGAGCCTTACCTTGTTGGATTTGAATTATCTACTCTGGATTTCTTTTACTGGTGAATATATTATGATTATTTAGAGTTACAAGGCAAGAGAGTCACGCTGGGGCATGCAGAAGATCTGGTTGTTACCCATTAGGATGATAGGAATCAACAATCCTGATGAATACCACAACTATAACTATATGGATATAATTATAATGTCACTCGGGTGGTTGTTTTTACTTTTATATATATACGAGGATATCTACTACTGAGGGGGGCAGAAGATGATTGAAGATTTTGAACAAACTGTTGCACCAGCATGTTATTTTACCCTATTATGGGTGATGGATTTAACGATCCAGTGGAAAGACATCAAAGAAGATATTATATGGATTATAAATTTAAAGTTATTGTCTTTTTTTTTTTATAAAATGGAATGCATATATAGATATGTGTATATTTTAGTAATAGAATTGTATTGCATGATTTTGTAGGAATTGAAGGGTTGAAATAGGTTAGTTTACTGATTGATTAGTCTAAGAAAAAGGATCTTTAAGTCATATATTTAGGGGAGTGGAGGAATTGGACAGAACTGAATAAACGTTAAATCTGGATGTAGGGAGAAGGCTGCTTTAAAATGTTATATTAATATATATAAAAGATTAAATGTTAAATTGTAATAATACACTATAAGTTTAGGGGAGGAGAAAAAGGGCAGATTATCGTAAAAATGGGAGTTATAAGAATAATATACTAAGGGTCAGTATTCTGAGGAGGGAGTAAGGGAAAGGAAAGATATTATGTATGTAATTAGTTATGAAATAGCCTATTGTTGTGAAGAAGTCACAGGGGGGGATGGGTGGTGAGGGGGGGTTAGGGAAGGGGGGGGGAAGGGGGAAAAACTTGTATTTGAAAACTTTTTCAATAAAAAAAAAGAGTTTGTTTAATACTTTTGTTTTATATTTGGTAGACTAATCTTATATTGAATGAAAAAGAAAAAAAAAACCATCTGAAGAGACAAAATACTCTTCAAAAAAGCAAAACAAAACCCTTCCTAAAAGTTCTGGACAAATATTGTTTAATATTTTGTTCATTGCATTAAGCACCAGAAAAAAAATGATATATCAACCGTAGAAAGACTATTAAAAAAAACAAAACAGAATCCTATTTTCAACTTACTTTTTCAGAGAGACTCATCTGCTTCAATATCTGTCTACTGCAAATTCAACACAGATTCAGAAGCATTTTGTTTCCCATCAAACAGAACTTCCCTCTGCCTACTCCTGATAAGAAATTTTAAAAAATCTTACAATCAAGGGCTCCCGATTGATATCATGAAGGTCTAATGAAAGGATGTAGTCTTTGCTCCCCACATACATTCGGTCATGATCTTCATCCTTCAGCAAGATTCGGTAGTCTGTTGAGTTGAGAAGGAAATTGAAGAAACGTGCAGTTCCAGTGGCCTTCAGCTCTACAGGAACAAACACAAGGAAAAGCCTGTATTAATTGTCTTCTTCTATCCTGATTCCAAAAAACAAATGTTTGGGAATAGTATGCTTGATTGAGGAGAAATCAACATTCTCCCCAAAGTCAGTAAGACATTTAACTCTTAAATATAGCAATATACATGTGTGCATAGACCTGAACAAATTATTAAAAGAAACACTCATCTTGCAGCAATGCTATGTGTAAATATAGCTTATCTTATGAGCCGTGGTGACGCAGTGGTTAGAATACAGTATTGCAGGCTGCTTCTGCTGATTGCCAGCAGTTCGGCAGTTCAAATCTCACCAGCTCAAGGTTGACTCAGCCTTCCAGCCTTCCATCCTTCCAAGGTGGATAAAATAAGGACTCAGATTGTTGGGGGCAATATGCTGACTCTGTAAACTGCTTAGAGAGTGCTGTAAAGCACTGTGAAGTGGTATATAAGTCTATTGCTATCTCATGAGACCCCCATCAACTCAGATTTAGCTTGAATTATTGAAAACTGAAGGTTTCCACGCAGTGGTGGGATTCAAATTTTTTTTACTACCAGTTCTGCGGGCATGGCTTGGTGGGTGTGGCATGGCATGGCTTGGTGGGTGTGGCTTGGTGGGCATGGCAGGGGAAGGATACTGTAAAATCTTCATTCCCACCCCACTCCAGAGGAAGGTTACTGCAAAATCCCCATTTCTTCCCAATCAGCTGGGACTCGGGAGGCAGAGAATAAATGGGGGCGGGGCCAGTCAGAGGTGGTATTTACCGGTTCTCCGAACTACTCAAGCTTTCCGCTACTGGTTCTCCAGAACTGGTCAGAACCTGCTGAAACCCACCTCTGTTTCCATCTAACTCTTATTATTTTCTACTAAATTATACTCAATCTGTGAGGCCCAAGAACATCTATGATACATATGAGAAAAAATAAATAAAAAAGCATTTCTATAAAATATTCTGCAAATTAAAGAATAATATTCAACTGTTAAAAACACCAGTATGAGAATCAAACTTCTGTTCAGTCTTACATACGATGAAACAACCCAGCCTCATATTGGATATTCATTGTAATCTTTTCAATAGGTGTCAAATTTGGAACTGAGCATTTGAAAAATGGGATTTCACTTCCTAGCATGTTAGTTATATGAAAAAGGGTTTTTCCAGTTCTGGCCTCCTTGCAAATCAGGCATACTGAGGTTGTCCAAGCTTTGCCAAGTAACTGTGTGCAAAAATCTTCATATCAAGAACCAGTTCAGTTTTTTCTTCTGGACTATGCTGATCCAGCCATTCTGGGAGGTGGGGTTGGTCAGCTATTTTTATAAAAATATATTTTCTGAAAGGGAAAATGATTCGTGGTTTAGCACTGATTATAAGAACCATTTTTTATAAAGCTTGGGCTTTTTTGTTTAAGAGTGAGAAACTAACAATCTTCCAAAAATTGCTAACTAAAATTGCCAGCAGCCTTAGGTAGTGTAGCATGATTAATAATGAGTGATGATGGAGAGCCCTAAAAATCTCACTCCTAGTCTAAGTGACACGCTTTGAGACTCTGTCTAAGTCCTACTCCTTTTTCTGATTATTTTCTTGGAATTAGCCTTTTGTTTGTCTGACCTACCTTCCTAATCCGTTGTTGCTTCTTTAGTCTTTAACTTCTTAGTGATGTTAACTATGTATTTAGTTGTCATGGCCCATCTAATTCATATTCTGGAACTCTGTTCCACTCTCTTTTCTCTGGCCTATTTGGATTAATGATCGTCTTCCCATTCTCTTTAACTATCTACATATAGAAATGGATCTCAAGTTCAGTGGAAGAAATTTAAATTAACCTCAACCTATAGAGCAGGAATGTCAGCATTGGATAGGTTCTCTATAGAAGAGGAGATTAGGCAAAGTTTGGGAAGGCTATGTTCTGCCCCTAAATATGTTGCATATGAATAAATTATTTTCTTTTTCTCTAAATCTCCCTATTTAACTCAGCTTGGGAACAAAAGAGTGTCACAGTTTATCCATATGTATTATCATATCAGATATACATGTTTGTAAATGAATTTTAGGTGTTGCTGTAAAAAATATCCTATATCTACAGAGTCTATAAAGATCAGCTCCAAGGAGACCCGATGCCTGAGACTGATTTCACACTTTGATTCCACTCACACTTTACTCTTCCTGACAACTTCAAATAACAGCACACTGATAATTAACAGCAGTTCCTTTTACAATGTACTGACACTGAATTTTAACCTGGAGAAATATGAAGGTAAGCAAATCAATACAGCGAGGAATCATCATTTCACTCAAACAAGATCTTTCCTGGAAATAAATCTCCATGGAAATTGGCCTTCCAACTTATCGAGAGCAGAGAGGGCAGCTTTAGCTGCTGCAAAGTGTTTGATAATTGCCACTGAATGTTCCCTACACCTCTGTACAATATGTCAATATAATTACCTTTTTAAAACAACAAATAATTAATTTAAGCTTTGAGGAAGCTGTTTGCCAAAACTGCCAGTGAATTAATTACATAGCCGGGCACTGAGCCCACACAGGTCCTTTGTTTGTGAAAGTGTGCTGTTCAGTGTGGAAAGGGGCATAAGACTATGCAGGTTTCCCACAGTGAACCTCTTGTCAGTGCAGTGTCCTAGGCAGAGACACCGTTCTTAATTTGGACAAGTTCTTTTAAGAAGGAAAATTGAAGCCAACACATATTCAGAATTCTGTTCTCACTTCTGGTTTGAGGATTATTGAATAGTTTGTTTCCTCAACTATCATTATATTATAATAGTTTAAATTATTGTATTATCATCAAGAGGCTATAAATACTGCAAAAGCCAGTCTATAGCAGACTTCCACATACATTAGCTGTCAATTCTTCCATCTGTTGGTGGGATGGTCTGGGAGTTGTAGTCTACATAAATAGCCTGACCTCAGTTATTTAGCTTACCTGTTAAGACTCATTCCATGTTTTCATGGCAATTATTATGTGATCTGGGGCAGTGTGGTGGCTCAATGGTTAAGATGCTGGGCTTTTCAGCTGGAAAATCAGCAGCCCAGCCTAGTTTGAGATCTGAGTGGCATGTGACAGGGAGAGCTCCCATCCTTGCCCCAGCACTTGCCAACCTAGCAGTTTGAAAGCAAGCAAATGCAAGTAGATAAATAGAGGTACCACTTTGATGGGAAGGTAACCAGGGATTCACTAAGAGTAACTAAGGTTGAGAAACATTGGCTTACACTGAAACTGCCCTACCTTTCTGTGATATCCACACAATTTGGATAATTACTACCAATGAAGCCATGATGCCTCCAACAGAAGAGCATCCAGCAGACCAGCCAATGATTTAAACCAGAAGGAAGAAGCCGGTAAAAATGAGGCTGATCAGAAAGGCTTTAAGAGACCAAAGGAGAAAGGAGGAATTGTACAGGTGCTGAGGAAAATCATAGCTGAATTCATCTGGTTAACAATTAAGCACATTATCTGGTTGTGAAGCAGATTGACTGTACCTTTCCAGCTGTCAAACACATATTTCCACAGGACAATTAAGCCACATCTTCTTTATTATTTCAACAGATGAAATGTATTCTGAATCCAAACATAATAAGAGATTGACCATTTTTGTGTGATGAATTAACACACCAAAAAAATTAATAAAGCACACCAGTCAACTTACATTCAGATAATTGAGATTGTCCATTCCATCTTTCCCCATATTGCTACTTTCTGTTAGGGATTTGTTTATAATTCAGTGCAATTTATTATGTCACATTTACAGAAATTATTGACAAAAGTATGGGGACACTTGATAATTACATTCCAAATGCACAACTTTGAGAATGTGCTACAGTCCTGCCCACACATCCTAGAGCTTTGAGTCCTGCAAAGTTAAACTAATTTCTCTAATATGCTCAGTCCAAACTTCTTTCTAAACAAAAGTAATATCCAGAGTAAAGCCTTTTGTTAAAGAAAGAGGAGGGGGAAGAAGAGAAATAAAATGTAGCCTCAACTCTCCACTTTAAGAAGAAGCAAAAGATAGAAATGAGAAGTGATTTGTACTAAATATCAACAATTCCTCCCTCATACTGTTTAACAATGGCAGCAAAAATATTATTCTCTGCTTCCCACCAAATTATGCTGCTTCAGCAGAAGATATCCAAAAGTGGGGCTTAATGTTAGAGAATTGTGAGAGTGTTTAGTTCTAGAACTAAAACAAATTCCAGAACTATAATAATTAGTACTCCAATAAACAATTTCATAAAATATTTATTGAAAAGTGAGCCTTGCCTTATTATCTAGTGCCAGCTGGTAACTCTGGAGTTACTAGTAAAGAAAAAAAAAGGCTGTTTCTGCAACCTGAAATCAGTGTTTTATTTCAGACAGAAAAGCTTCAAACCGGGAGATTCATAAAGGAAAGAGATATTTCATATATCTATGTTAGTGAAACCCTTGGGATTCAGAAAAAAAGCCTGATGAATTTTCAGATTGCTGCTGGCTGGAGAGAGGAAGAGAATAGTTTGTTATTTTTTACATCAAGCAAAGCATAAAGTATAAAGTCAAGAAATCTGAACATGATGTTAAGTAGCCAGTTATGAGGTGAATTGAGCCAGCAACAGAAGACTCGATCAATCGATCGATCGATTGATCAATCAATCAATCAATTTATTTGTTTTTTATTTGCAGGCATAGCACATTCAAATGAAAATATAGCAACTCCGTATAAGCCATTTAAAACTATAAAGAGCATTATATGTGCAAGTAGAAAAATTGCTTCTTTGTTCATTGCTCAATAGTCTCCAGGAAGACACCCAAAATACCTGATAGATCCAACTACTAATGTTATTCCTCAGAACATAAAACTCCTAGTCCATACAAATGGTTCTTATGATGGGAAGTGAAGACAATTCTGCTGCTGGATGTGTCTGGTGATATGAGGGAGGCACCTTGAGATAAATCCAGAGGTGGGATTCAGGAGGTTCGTACTGGTCAGACAAACCAGTAGTTGTGACCTGTGGGTGGGCCTGCACACCCACCCTGGTGCTATGCCATCCTATTTAGCGGCATTTTTAAAGACGCGTGCATGCGTGCAAGGTCATGCATGAACAAAGTATATGCGCAGAAAGCCGTGCATGTGCGCATGCTCACATTTTCGGAGCTGGGGCGAACCGGTTGTTAATTCATGTGCTGCCCACCTTTAGATAAATCCACACAGAAGTTTTGTGATTTCACTGTGATGCCACTCTTACTCATAAAATACCCAATGCAAACTCTAACCTGTTCTCCTGACACTTTTCCCCAACCTTCAATTTCTCCATAAGTTGCTTTTATGCTTTTGGAGTGAATTTGAGAACGAGGCACTACTGGGTAGAGTATTGCCAGATTAGTTCTGGTACTAGTGGGAATGGTGTCAGGGTCTGACTGCATGGAGAAAACAGCTGAATCTTCCCTGCCATCTTCTATGTCAGGGTAGGTAAGGGAATCATCATGTCTCACTTGATTGCCTTAAAACAGTTGGATACGTCTAAGAGGAGAAAGAAACAAGAGGACCAAACAAATTGTGAAAATAAACAAGTTCTTCATCTAGCACAATATGTATCAGCAAGAAGTTAATTCTTAAAAATTTTTAAATCTAAAGGAGAGAAGCTAAAAATTGTGCTGTTTTTTCCTTCAGCTATTTCCCACTGTGCAATAACAATGTTATGCAGATGTGAACAGATGAAATATTAATTCTATAACTGCACTGTTTTTCACTGACATGAGGGAAGGCTAGAATTAATAGATGCAAAAAGAGAGAGAAAGAGCATGAGTGGAATGCAATAGGCTGCAAAATGTATATGCCCTTTAGCACGCTTCCCTGGATTTAGAACACTGCATATTGGTGGGTGTATTTCACACACTCCCATTTTAACAAAGTAGACACTATTTGATGTTCATACTGGTGGGTCCACTTAGTAGCAGTTTTATTAAACAGCAATATTAGCATCAGACTGCCTCACAGCAAAATACCTCTAGAATAGATTCTGCTGAGGAAAACACAGAGATTATAACGAATGGCTTAATCTTAAAAGGCCACAGGAGTCGTTGTTGCTTTTTGTCATAAGCACTTCTCCCAAAGGCAGTTGACTTTCACCTTCAGAAGATGTTTTTTAAATGATAAGATAAGAGAGGAGAACCATCTGATATTTTTTTTTTAGTGGCACTAAAGCAAAATTATGATTATTACATTTTAATCTCACCTTACAAAGCTGTAAACCTACTTAATACTCCCACCTGGTATTTTCCTCATAACCCTGTGAAGTGGGGAGGGAGGGTGGGAGAGAGAGGGGGGGGAACCAAAATCACCCAAGTTGCTTCTTGCCTAAGGAAAGCCTAGAATTTACAGTCTCCTGGTTTCTAGGCCAGCAGCTTCACCATTACATCAAACTGCCTCTCCAAGGAGTAGTCATCAGAAGTGTTAATTGTCAGACTTTAACTTTTGACCTACTTAGGAACCTAGGTCCAATGATTTGACTATCCCAATTCCATTGCCTGCTGAAGCATCAGAATTTCAAGGCAAAATATGGCAACCTCGGGTTAAGAACAGAATGCACTGCAAATGGGTAGATGCTTAAGATAGCAGCAGCAGTCAAATATGCTGTGATAATCAAGGCAGCTAAATAAAGTAAATATTTCATCCATCGACAGTGAAAGAATAAGATACAATGGCTAAGCCCTTCACTCCCTATTACCTAAGGGAGGACTATTCAAGGCTCTTATCTATCAAAAAAGGCACAGAGAGAAGGAACCAGGACAGGTTGTGGATATTTGGAAATACAGGACTACGACTGGCTTTGTCTCTTATTTATAATCCACAAAAGAGAAATCCTGAGTTTGCTTTCAGAAAAAGCCTGTGTCAGAAACCCACCTAAGAGGCAGAGAAAAGAAGCTTAGCTGCCATGAGAGGGAACTAAGATTTCGTCATGGACCAAAGACTGGCTATAGAAAGGCCAAACAAAAAACCAGATTAGCCCAGTAGCTTTCAACATTGTTTCCAAAACGGCCTTGAAGTCTCTAAACAGGTTTATTCAATAGATAAAGCTCGGCTTTTGTTAGCTTAACTAGTTTGCTCTTCTTGGGTGAGATCAGCCATCCTCACCTCCTGCATTGTATGATGTTGTTTCTGCCACTTGACTGAACTGCCAAACTTTCTTTGAAAGCAAGAGAAACACTGCAAAATGCTCTGTCAGCCCTAATCATTCCTCTACCAAAGCTGCCTTCTGTAAGCATTAACTAGCAGAACTACTATGCAAAAATTAACCATCCCACAACCAAACTACTGTCGTCAGCCACTAGCTGGAGACACACATCTATGCTTAGTGATCCAGGACACCTCCCTCCTTCCCCTGTGCATTCTACAGCCAAGATAGTACTAGAAATTTAGAGCCTCGGAGGTAATAAGCTAAGCAGTAAAAGAAAGCCAGGTTTGTCTGAAATATCTGACAAATAGATACACAAATATACAAACATATGTATTAGTTAGTAAAATGTTGGTGTCACCTAAAAGCCAAAGAGTGACTTGGACGTTTTGTGTTCTCCACAACATTTCCAAGTCCCTGTTTGGGTTTTAGGTGACTTTAACATTTTACTAACTTTTCTCTGTTGATACTGAAGAAAAGACTTGAGATTTTAGTTGAGACTTTGTTTTAGGTTGCAGTGAACACACTAATCACTCTGGATTCATGATAGGCATTGCAGAATTTCCCGAGGGCTAATAAGACATTTTAAAGATTTTGAAGAACCCATGAAATGAGTGCTCCCTAGAGCTCCTTTCATCCATTTACTCTCACTGCTTCCTATGGCAATACAATTTTTGTCTTCAACTTTTTTGTCTACTTCAGTGAACAGCAAGTCAATTATAATGTGTGAGGTAGGCTAAATATGAAAGGAACCCCAGAAATTATATTTCAATGTAACAAGTTTATTTTACTAACTTGAATAGAAATATTATAAGATCATTTCCAATCCTGAACAGTGTAAGACTCCCTCAAAGTGTGGCCTGGAGCAAATATCATCAATGTCCCTCAAAAAACGTAGACTAGAAACCTACTTAGTGAGACTCTTATATGCCTCGGAAACAGAAGTGCTGGAAAAGTTAGAAAGCTGCTACTCAGAAACACACTCAATCCAGCCAAGGGGGCAGCAAAGCACCACTGCTTATCTTCAGTCAAATATATAAGGACATTAATTCCACATATCTCAGATCAGTCTCAAAGCTGGGCTGGGGCTTGCTTTGTTTAAGCACAGCAAGACAGAAAATTACTTTACATTTCACTGCTGGTGTTTGGAAAAAAAATGTTTCTCCCTGGAATGTGTCCAAGCTACTCACACCTCTTTCTCTTCCATCCTATCTGTCCTCCACACGTTGATTCTTGATGGTTCTCTTTGGCACCTGGCCGTTAAAAAAATAATAATTCCCAAGTGCAAAGTTCCTGTTCGAAGCCCTATAGAAGAAAAGATCTTAGATCTTTAAGGGGGGGGGGGAACTCTTGCTCCATAAAAAATTTCAGCAAGGCTCAAATGTCTCTCTGACACACTGAGATGGCAGCATTTGCCTCCCATAATTTAGTCACATATCTGGCATGGACAATAAGCAAACAGTATTGGGAAGAAGTGGGAAGCCTCCCCATCCTAACAGCAACTGAGAAACACTTCACTTTTTGTTAAAACACACACAAAAATGGTAGGGAGGACGCATGCCACACATAGTTTTACTTAAGTACTTGGAGGAGTGATGATGTTACATTCCAGATTCTGAAAAACCAGAGCTCATCCAGTAAGGGGTCAACTAGATGGAGGTGTTATTGTTGGGTCATGTGTTGATCTTTGTATATGCACACTATAGGGAAAAAAGTCTCTGCACTCAGACGCTCCTATGATTCGGTCCAGTCTGCCTTTGCACTGAGAGAAGAGAGAGAATTGTCTATAGCTTAACTTTAATTTTAAAACAAAACAGACTAGCAGATATTGTTACCAGGACAACATAAAATCAATTTCATTAGTGCTTACTTTAGGCAACTAGTCACCGAGTGACATTTTGCCACATTCAAAAATAAAAGTGGTGGACAAGTTTAGAGGGGCTCAGGGTATCTGCCAGGGGTGAAATCCAGCAGGTTCTGACAGGTTCTGGAGAACCGGTAACGGAAATTTTGAGTAACCTTCCCCTGGACTGGGGAGGGAATGGAGATTTTACAGTATCCTTCCCCTGCCATGCCCACCAAGCCATGGCACGCCCACCAAGCCACACCCACAGAACCGGTAGTAAAAAATTTTGAAACCCATCCCTGGAGAGGAGCCAAGCATTCATCCTCTTTATGCCCAGGCTACATAAGACATGGATATCATTGTTTTTTTTTTAATTATTGTATAACCAGAAGCCCATAAGCAGCCTGCAGTTAAACTGGAAACCAGGATATGTGAGAAAGTAACCTGTTATGCTAACCATTGTGTGGCTCCTGATTTTTCACCAACTGCTTCCAGTATTTTGCTTTAGGGGAAAAGGTATGTAGGGTAATTAAATATTGGGCCAAGGGTGGGGAGTTATTTGAGCTTGGCGACATATGGATACTTGAGCTTGATTGGCGCATCTGAATTCTTGTCTGGCAAAGTTTTCAAAACAGACCCTGATGAAACTTGGTGAGTTCTTAGGTCCTGCAAAAATATTGTTTCCATTCTTTTCAAGGACCATGTCAGATTTTTCAGAACAGCTTTGAGTCACTTCCCTTTCCACAGTATGAGGTAAAAAACATTTTCTTGCTCCAGATGCCTGTTGTTCCTTTTCTTTTCTCCCACTTTTTTTTTTTTTTTAAATCGTGATTCCTGTTGTTCAGGTGAAAGGAGTCTCTTGGCCCTGGAAATTAAACAGGCCAGGCCAGGCCTGGCACTGAAAACAGTCATCACTGCTTAGTCCCCCACTGTGTCTTGTGTCACTTCCTACAACTTCTGGAAAAGTTAGAACTTGGAGGGAAAGAAATCCATATAATAAAAATATCTCTCCTCAGGCATATTAGTTTCCCCTCCCTCCCCTTTCTTGTTGAAGTACTTGGATGACCTTGAAAGGCTTATTATTTCAGCAATAACGGGCATAGTTGAGATTGCAGCAACTCAGAAGAGAAATGAAAACAGGCACATTCCACTGGGCTGCTTTTCTTTTTTTCTTTCTTTCTTTCAAAGAATGTAAATGGATTTGGAGTTTCAAGGAACAGGAGGGCCCCAGCGCAGTCAGGGGTTTCGGAGGCAATGGCTGCTTGACTGGTGCTGGTCAGTGGTCAGATCAACAGATACATGACCCCCAGCCAGCACCACCACCATCCTCCTTGCCTTATGAGCGGGTATGAAAAGGTTGTCACTGGGGTTTTGCCATGGCAGAAGGTCTTAGGTAGCTTTGGATACTTTCAGCATAAAAGTATATTTTATTTATTCAGCATAAATAAAAAGTTAATTCAGTAATGCAAAATATCATGGGGGGGGGAAGTGCAACTATTATCTATCATTATTGCATTCTGCTTTGTGTCCTTATTGACATATTTAATCTGTACCTTAAAATTCTATGCATAAGAAAATATTAACACTATTAAACCAGGATAAGAAAAGAGCAGCCAAAACCTTTCAAACAGACTGAGATTTGCATGTGTAATGACGACTGAATAATTTGTGTGTTTATTGTAGTGAAGTGTTGGCACCAGATGAACTCTCCTCACTTATAGGGTATTCTACCAGCTGACCCCACTTGTGAGAATCATGTGCCACTAACAGAAAGAGATATATAGATCACACACTGCATTATCATGTTCTGAATAAACCACACTGGTTGGGTTCACATATTGTGGTATGATGCCATGAACCAGATTTTATAAACTGTAAAAGGTCATTAATGTGCAAAGTGATCTAGATCTTATTTCAGAAGGCCTTCGGTATTGTAGACTGGCTATTACCCTGTTCCCCCAAAATAAGACATCCCCTGATAATAAGCCCAATCAGGCTTTTGAGCGCATGGCAATAAGGCCAAGCGCTTATTTCAGGGTTCAAAAAAAAAAAAATAGAATACAGGGTCTTATTTTTGGGGAAACACAGTAGTTTGAAACTGGCTAATTCTCGTATTATTTTGGTATTGCCTAAATATTGCCAACCTTCTCCTAGACCCTTTTTAATATATTGCCATCTGCCTTCTGGATTTAATCAGATTCTTCTTAAAGTACAAACACATCTGTGAAGGCCAAGTATGTTCATGACTGATAGCTACGTCTTACTTTATGTAAACCTATTGGATCCTGGCAGCAATCCTGATGTCTGAAGTGATGCCTATTTCTTTAAGGTGACGTAGTGAACTTCATAGTCCAAATCCAACCCTCTATCTCCTACTCAGCGGTAACTATTCTAGCATGCACATTGATTCTGTGACATGTTCTTCTAATAAGGTCTAATCATATATTTCAAGCAAAAAAGCCAAAGAATAGATATCATTTACCAACTAGCAGGTAAAAGAAAGGTTGATGGGGCTGGGCGGTGGATAAAAATATGAATGGGTGAGAGTATTTCTAGGCAGAGGAAGGCCTGCTGTATTTCTGGTTACACTGAGGATGATAATGAAACTCTGGCTTGTACCCAAGGCATCTGTAGCACTCCTGGCTGCCATCTGTGTGCCTCATTTAGTGCCTGAATATTCATGACCCTCATTAAACTCTTTCAAGCACTTCTCTAGCATTGGAACTAAAAATAGCTTATGGAAGAGGGAAAATTTCCTCCCCCTATGTACTATAAGATAGAATCTGGAACTTGGTTAACATGTAAGGCTGCCTCTTTTCTTCTGGAAAATATATTTCAAAAATGTGAGCTGTAAAGATATTGACACTTGCTAGGACATGCGTGGTGGTGATTTAATACTTCCTTGGCTTCATGTGCTGTTGATTTTCTCCTGGGTGGGTTCTTGGAGGAGCTACAGCGAGACTATCTTTGTGACTACATGATATAGCTTGTCACAAAGTAATTGGGACGAGGAGCTCTTTAAGGATTGAAAAATCTGCTCATGTGTGAAATGCACAAGCAGGGTTGTAGTCATAAAATGAATTTTTATGACTAGTCTTAAATTCACCATCGAAACATGCACTTTCAAGCTGGTTGTTGCAATTTAAAAGTTTGCTTTTCAAAAACCCACTAGATCTTAAAATCCTTTGATGAAAAACGACAAATTAATATTATGCAGCAAGTGGTTCTTGCATAATCTGATTTTCACCCAAACCCCATTACACGGATTTCTACAACTGATCATGAATGAGTTGTGAATGAGCTTAAATGAGCAAAATAGGATATTTGGGGAGAAGTATATTATTATTCATTTCTCCCCTCCCAAAGCTGAATACAGGAAGAATCAAAATGACTGGATGTAGGGAGTTAGTTTTATGGAGGCCAGAGTAGGCAGGCAGAGGGAGTGAATAGATGGGGTTGGCCAACTGCTTGTTAAGCAGTGAAGCAGCTAATGCCACCCAGCATTCAGGATTCCTGAGGAATGACATCTGCAGGGTTCCTCCTTCCAAAAAGACAAGTGCACTCACAGAATCCCTGGGCACAGATAGGAAAAACATTTCCTTTTGGACAGCTTCTTTGCATACCCTTTCTACCATATCCATTACTGAGGTCAGTGAATCCTATGAGTCAAATGAGCGAACCTCACCGCAATAAATTTGGAGGTGCAGGGCATCATTGCCACACACGTTGAGAACCATTAAAAGTGAGAAGACGTAATGTAATATAAAATGCACAACTGGAGGCCCTGGACATTCCCTACATGCACTCCTCCCGAAGTATTTGGTGTAGATACCAGTGGTGAAATCCAAATTTTTTTACTACCAGTTCTGTGGGCGTGGCTTGGTGGGCATGGTGTGGCTTGGTGGGCATAGCTTGGTGGGCATGGCAGGGGAAGGATGCTGCAAAATCCCCATTCCGTCCCTACTCCTGGGGGAAGGATATTGCAAAATCTCCATTCCTACCCCACTCTGGGGCCAGCCAGAGGTGGTATTTGTCAGTTCTTCAAACTACTCAAAATTTCTGCTACCGGTTCTCCAGAACTGGTCAGAACCTGCTGAAACGCACCTCTGCTCCTCTCTCTCTTTATGAAGTTAAATGCTCTCTGTTTGTAGATAGCCAGACTACAAAGGAATCTCCTGCCTGTCACAAAACACTTTCCTATAAAATGGGAATGCAGCTTGCCTACTCATAATCACCTAGCAACAAAAAGAAGGATGCAGGTTCTTGTTGTTGTAAAAAGTATCATTTCATCCCAATTCTAGAAGATTACTCCCCAGAGAATTAAGATACACGTGATTAAAAACAAAACTGTTTCCTGATGGAAGTTCCATAGGAATTTCCAGGCCATTCAGAAGAATGACTGACTAAGCCGTGCCAGGAATGTCACAAAACACTGAATATTGGAGTGAGGAAGGAAGTAGAGGAGCAGCCTGTAGCCATGCCTTTCAGGAACCAATGTGAAGAGCAACTTGGGGCTCTTCTTGCAAGACCACACCAACCCTGTCTGAAGAGGCAGCAGGCCAAGACTGAACAAATGGAATGGATGCAGGAGTTTGGGTAGAGCTCTTTGCCATGTGGCTGGGGTGCTGTCCTTTGATACAGTGAAATACACTGACTCTATTGAAGTAACAGTTGACTGCCAGTTTGTTGGCTGTTCTTTGTGAAACAATGGGAAGGATTGCCCCTTAAACTAGTCAGCCAAATGTCTGGGGCAGCTCTGACTTATAAATCCAGAGTAGAATGTGGCTTTGTGGGAAAACATTGCTTACTGCAGTGCAGAAACACCTATCTAAACCATGATCCAGGAACTTAATGGAATTTTCCCTTTCAGATATATTGGATTTCAATTCCCATAAATCTGTAGTAATTCTCAGAGTTGGTCAAACACATCTGGAAGTCAACCAGTTGGGGAAAGCTAACTTAAACTGTTTACCAACCTCTTTCCACCCTTACTTTGTTATTTCATAAATGTAATATTATTTATACTTAAATTCAGAGTAGTGAATGAAATGTGTTTCCTTTATCCATTATGCTTGGAAGAAGCCAGTGGCAAACCATAATGTTGCCAATATGGAGGTACCTATGAAGTTGCCAGGAGTTAAGCTGGTTTTTAAAGACCCTTTATTACTTTCAATACTGAAGTCGGTTCTTTGTTTTCTGTCACAGTGAAAAGAAACAGAATTATCTTAAAAAAAAAATACTGTTGTAATCATTTGGAAAGTCTTTAATGGCAGAATAGATGTGTTTGGCACTACACATGCAAATGTGTGTGCATTTACAGGCTCCATGAATCAAGAAATATAGATCAGAGTTACATGTGATGGCCTTTTTTTCTGAATATATTTATTCATCCCATTCTTAAGAAAACCATGTGACAGAAAATGCATATGCAACTCTCAGTGTGGCCAAATGTCAGTGCAAGGGTGAGTCTGTATTTGTGTCTGTGTTCAACACAAACAAACATCTGGATGAAAGATCTGGCAGCAACTCCAACATCTGTTTCTTCCATAATTTGCCTGTCAGTGCACTGAAGCAGGGCAGCATTTGGAAGGCCCCCCATATAGCAGGCAGGGGGGTAGACCAGGAAAAGGTGAATGAGGCCAGAGAAGTATTAAACCTTGTTTGGGTTCTGCCTTTTCTGCATCCTCCCCAGCTGTTGCTACCTCAGAGGAAAGCAGAGGCCCCTGCGTTCCTCACATGCTTCTCCCTGCCCACCCCCCCAATCCCCGAGCCTGCCCCCGTCCATTTGTCTCAATGAATAACCTGGATTAATTATTGACTCTGTAGAGAATTTATGCAGCATCACACTGTCCAGCAATGGAAGTGTACCAGAACACTGGTGTACCAATAGCATGAACTCTGTTCTCTAAGGTGTCGATGCCACACAGGAAAAATAGGGAGGAACCAGGGCATGGAGCTGTTCCCTATATAGGGAATACAGGAATCTGTATTTCATGGATTCAGATCATTCATCCTTGTGGTTTGTTAATATTTATACCCTTGGCAGCAGCTCTCTAGATTTTCAGACAAGAGTTTTTCCAGATTTACTTAGAAAGATGAGGATGAAACTTCAGATGTTCTGCATGCAAAACACACGCGTTATTGCTGAATTATGGCTGTTCCTGAAACTTAGTACTAACTTTCCAAACGGAAGTTATATTTTCCATCTTACACAAAAAGGGGTTTGGATGGGGGTTTGCTATAGGAGTTTGGATACGGGACTGCAGGCTTCAGCTGAACCCTGGTTAAGGCAGAGTGGGGTTTTATCATACTTAGTTCTGGGGTTGCACTACCCCAGACAGATTTGGTGCACACTCTGGGGAGTCTCCTAGATGTGCGATTCCTACTTGAAGAGGGGGTAGCAGGTATGGCTAGGAGAGCCTCTGTGCAAATTTGTGTTGGGTGCCAGCTCCATCCTTTCCTGGGATTGCGAGGCCCTGCGTGTAGTCACTCATGCCTGGTTGGATTACTGCCATGTGGTCTACATTGTCTTGAAGAATATTTGGAAGCTGCAACTAGTACAGAAAGCAGCACCATCGATAATTCTGAAGGCTCCTGAGGTGGCTCATGTGTGTCACTACTATTACATGGGCTGCACAAGCTGCCAATTTGCTTCTGGGTCCAATGCAAGATGTTGGTCATTACCTTTTAAGCCCTTTGTGGCATGAATCCAAGGTGTCTGAGGAACTGTGTCACTCTTGTGGCCCAGTGGTGGGTTTCAAAATTTTTTACTACCAGTTTTGTGGGCGTGGCTTGGTGGGCATGGTGTGGTGTGGCTTGGTGGGCGTGGCTTGGTGGGCATGGCAGAGGACAGAAACTGTAAAATCTCCATTCCCTCTACACTCCAGGGGAAGGTTACTGTAAAATCCCCATTTCCTCCCGATCAGCTGGGACTCGGGAAGCAGAGAATAGATAGGGGCGGGGCCAGTCAGAGGTGGTATTTACTGGTTCTCCGAACTACTCAAAATTTCCACTACTGGTTCTGCAGAACTGGTCAGAACCTGCTGAAACCCACCTCTGCTGTGGCCCCTGCCCTCAGGAGGAGGAAGTCCATCTCTACATTCCTGGCCTTCGGAAGAATCGAAAAACTTGGTTCTGCCACTTAGTCTCGGATCCTGACAGGGGCCTGCTGCAATGGGGGTGGCTGACCAGATAGAGAAGACACCCCCCTACAACCCCAGGCTACCTGTCATCTTGGTTTTTAGCTTTTTTATTCAACTTTTCTAATTTTAATTGTTTTTTTTACTTTTTATTATATTGTAAGCCGCCCAGAGTTACTCTGTGAAATGGGTTGCATAGGAATGTAATAGATAGATGAAAGACAGACAGACAAATAGACAGAGCCTCTCTTTAAATTCGTAAGATATTTTTCTGAAGTCTTTTTCTAATCTCTTCGTATGGACCTGGCAGAATTATAGGTACAGAAGTGGGGGGGAGGGGCATAGAGTAAGGGTTATATTACTGAATTCAAAGAAACCTTAGGAAGTTGTAGCAGAGCAGAAAAAAATAATTTCAAAACAATTCTACACTGCTACTGGCTGCGCATCTCTAATCCCTTGAAACAGCTATTACACTTCCCCGTTTTCATTGCACAGAGCTCTCCCTGTGTCAGCCAGTGCTCCCTCTAGCTGGCCAATGGAAAGGTGCAAAAGCTGACAGCAGCCAGCAATTCACACTGCTACATCCATTTATGCTTTGAGGATAAAGGTGGGCGGGGGGGAACTGCTCAATGCATGGGGAAGAAAAGATTCATGGGAAAGCAGCAGCAAGGATCAATGGTGCCTTGACTGCTGCAGGCAGGCAGGGAGGGTATCTCCAGAATCAGGAGATGGGATAAACAAAAATTCCCATCCATGGGAAAATTGCCTGCCACAGCTCCAGAGGAAACAATTCTCAGCATTTCCTTTGGAGAAACAACTCAGCCGGGTCCAGCGCCAATCTCGGATGCTATTGTCCTAATATGTAGAAAGGTCTCAGTCACTAATATTGTAATCTGGGGTCTTCAGCCTTCTGCTCCTAGTTCTTTTGTTTGACTCCCTAGATTCTTGGCAGTTCTATGCACCTTGGTCATATATCTGTTCTTGTCCTTCTTCATCTGAATACACTTTAATCATTCACAGAAGTGTTTAGAAACATTAATGAGCAACTATAATTGCTTTGCAGTCCTAGAGCTAGGTACATCTCTCGTCTCTTATTCTCCAAGCTCATAACGATGCAAACAGCTGACCAGTCACTGGAAGTAACAGTACATTTCTCCTCCCTTCTCGGAATCTGGAAAATGAATAATGGAAATTCTCTGACTGCACTCCCAAATTACAGTGATCAGGAAGGGTGACTGACAGCATTGCCATGTGACTTGTCAATTCGTTTGTTGGCAGCAGCTCACTGCATTTTTTTAAAAGGCATGGTTCCTTATGTATAGCTTCAGCAAAACAATCAATGATAACATACCAGTTCATAATCTACTACAGTGCTCCAAGTAAGTATTTTACTTGAATTGAGGTCATAAAAATGCAGAACCGGTGTTCACACAATGTGCTTGAACGATCTGTTAAAGAATTAGCAGTTGCATTCAAACAATATACTAATGTTGCTAAGATTTAGCATTAGTTCAGATTTTTGTTTTGTTTTGTTTTGCTTTGGTTTCCAAGCTGTGTGAATTGAGTGGATAAATTTAATATCCATGTTGTATAAACACACCCAGTTTTAGTTTTTTGTTGCCATTTGCCATGTAAAATTGTTTAAAAAGCAAGAAAAAAAAAAAGCACAAAATATTTTAGGAGGAAGAGAAGGTACAACCCATCTTTTTAAAGAGCGTATTTTAAAATTTTATTATACTGAATTATTTTGCTTCATCGATTATATATTTCAATTTTCAGACTAGATTATTTATTAGTGGTATCTCTAGGTCATGAATGCTGAGAACTTGCTCATTGAATGCTAAAGTAACATGATATCTTATAGTGATTATTGAACATATTAACTCAGGAAGAATCTCTACACATGCAGTTTTCATCATGAACTATGTGGTCTGTACCTCTCAGAAATCAAGTATCTAAAATTCAGAGAATATTGCATACATGATACTCGAATTCATAACCTCCTTTATCACCAGAAATTAAAATCTCTACAGTACTAACTTAAGTATCAATGAAACATTATACTTGTTCTTAAAGAGGTCAAAGCAGAAAAACTCCCATAATGAAACCAGAATCTTGCTGGATCTGTATCATCGGATCTAAGCTGAATAACTTTCTCAGATCCACAGATCTGAACCTAGTAAAGTAAAGATAAAAAACTCCATCGCAATGTGGTAAATGAACTGAAGAAACAAAACACAGAGTTATATAAAGATAAACTGCAAAGCACAAACTTCGTAATTTTAGATTAATTGCAAGCCTGAGAAAAAGAAGATTCTTCATGCATTTCCCCCAAACTTGTTAGGTCTAATGTTAATTGTAACATACAGAAGTATGTCTCTATAGTAAAGCTGATGAAACAACAACATGGCTAGCATTATACAATAATCATTCACATATTAATGCAACATTGAATGTAGCTGATCCTTGATCAGAGCCCAGGAAAGAATTGGTACTGTATGTATGCAGTTATATAAAGAAGAGCAGCTCTGACAGAATTCGTGTTAAGAAGGGGGAGGGAACTGCTCAGTGGCTCAGTCACTCATACCTAGACAAGAAATAATTAAAGCAAATTAGCAGTAGCACAGAAATACAGATTGTTCTGCTCTCCAGTGAACAGTGTGCCAGTCAGTTCCCTGAGTGCTGTGGGCCTGCTGGAGCTCTTATGCTGGCTGCTGTCCCTTTGCATTAGAAATCCCATCAAGCAAGTAAAGCACCCATC
The DNA here is from genome assembly GCA_022577455.1 of Arizona elegans. NCBI lineage: Eukaryota > Metazoa > Chordata > Lepidosauria > Squamata > Colubridae > Arizona > Arizona elegans. The sequence goes on along the minus strand of JAKOOJ010000003.1, from coordinate 99,867,467 downwards.
AGAGAAGGAAACCCCCCTGTGCCTTTGCAAGCAGACCAAGTAAAGGACATGGCAGGTTCTCATTAACTTTAGCGTCACAGCCTAGTAAGCTGTGTGTGTGTGTGTGTGTGTGTTTGAAAGGCAGGCAGGCTCAAGCCAGGGTATTGTGTGACTGCTGGTTACAAAATGAGAGGTATGTCATTCCAAGAAAAGGGGAGCAGAAGACTGCCTGGAAAAAGATGTCCATCTCTTTATCAGTTATTATCAGTCCTGTCTTCATTTAACTGGAATGTAGAAAGGTGGAGAAGATCAATCTAAATACAAATATCAGCTGAAATATGGTCTCTGATTCATACTTAGCTTTCTCTGAAGTAATAATAGTCTGCATAAACCTGCAGTGTGGAGATTTAATTTGAACTCAATGCAATCAAATCTTTCAATCAAATTGACGCTCTGATATGAATTAGAAAGTCAAACTGAATCATCAGATTGGGCAGTTCCAAATAGATTGTGCACACATATGTTGATATGGAAAATATAACTTTGATACTTCATGTGGCGTAGATTGTTAGAACCAATTTGTACTTTGTAGAACTGGATCAACTGGATCATCTGAATAAAATCGATGATTCAAATCAGATCAGAGATGATCAGTGCATGGCCTACTTGTTGGTCAATACGTGGCTTTGTGGAGCAGTCATCTAGAAAATCCTCCCAAGGCAATTTTAGCTTCCAGCCATTTGGAATTAGACACAATGATGCTCACAGCCCTTAGCATAACTACTTCCACAGTCCCTATCCAGACTATGCACACCTGCCAAATTGACTTTGTGGTTATACCTTTGTGGGTTACACCTAGATACTCCTGACAAATTGACTTAGTGGTTATAAAATCTGTACACACAACTGAATCAATCATCTACAAGCTTTCTCCAGTCTGTGTTCCTTGAAATACACTTGGTCTTGGTTGGCTGGGTGGGAAACAATTTTCCTGAAAAATATAATGCACTGAATCCCAGCAACTGTGTTTAGAGACATTCAAACTTATAAAAAGAAGCCAACACTGATTGATGTTTCATTCATTTCAATTGATTGGTTCTAAAATTGAAGAATTAATTGAGACAGTTTCCATAGCCCCAGAATTATCCAATGTAACAGAAGCAAAACCTCCGGGGCAAGACTGTGATTGATCAACAAGGCTGCTGCAAAGACATACACACAGATACAGCCAACAGCATAGTGGGAACAAGATCTAGTTCTTTTTATGCTTTTTCTCTGAACAAAAGTGCCTTTATCCAAATGCCACCTTCAGTTTCTTGAATGGCAACTCTCAACTCTATGAATCACTTCATTTCCGGCAGTTTACCCCACAGAAGTAGATCCCAGCATAATATGTAGTATAATAACAAATGTATCAGCCAAACAGCATGAATTCCCTTGCCTCTTTAATGATAGTACAAGACTTTTTGTAGAAAATGGAAAGTGAGCGGTCCTCATGATGTTCCTGAACAGGGGGAGATGTACACATAATTCCTTACCATTTGCTTATTATGGTCTAGCACTTTATCACTGTCTGCACCGAGGATAACAAATATATAGCCACATCCAAACCGCATACTCCTTGGAGCAAAAATTAATGGCTGGGCTGTAATATTATTACAGGTGGTATCATAAATACACTCTGCAATGAACATGATTGTGCTGCATTTTGGAATGTCTGGTTTAGCACAAACTTGCTGCCCCAAGAGTATGGGAAGTTCTTTTTTGGGATACTGCATAAAGAGAATCCTGAAAAGGTCGTAATTTCTTTTCTTTCCATAAGACAGCTCTTTCCAATTTCTCGTCAAAAATTATTGGTTTCCCCAGCACCAATCAATAATCTCATAGAAAAGCAACAGCCCGCTGTGTCTGAATATTTCTTCTTCTTTCTACTCCATCAAGGCATGTTAAAGGTAAAGGTTCCCCTGCACATGTGTGCTAGTTGTTTTCTGGCTCTAGGGGCGGTGCTCATCTCTGTTTCAAAGCCAAAGAGCCAGCGCTGTCCAAAGACGTCTCCATGGTCATGTGACTGGCATGGCTAAACGCTGAAGGCACATGGAGTACTGTTACCTTTCCACCAAAGTGGTCCCTATTTTTCTACTTGTATTTTTACATGTTTTTGAACTGCTAGATTGGCAGAAGCTGGGACAAGTAACAGGAGCTCACTCCATTACGCAGCGCTAGGGATTCGAACTGCTGACCTTCTGATCGACAAGCTCAGTGTCTTAGCCACTGAGCCACTGCATCCATGTTAGCAGCTGCTTTTATCCTGTGGACTTCTGTCGGGTCTGCTGATGAGAGAGCGAGAGAAAGAAAAAAGTGATGTCACCCAATATTACTAGAAGTCCCTAACTTACATTAACTGCTACTATTCTGACCTGCCTGGCCTGCCTGTAGCAGGCATAAGTGTGGAGTTCAAAACTTGGTCTTCTGAAGTGGCTCTTCAGGAAATTCTACTGGCATCAGGATACTGACTGACCTTGGATGTCATTTCTGTGACAAGTGCGACGTCTTTTAATGCATCCTTCTCCAGGTAGAAGATGAACTGCAGAAGGTTGATCTCAGCTATAACACATGCAAGGCTGCTAATTTCATAATTTCCAATCTCAGTTATGGGTAACCTTGCTTTCCCAATGAACTGACTGCTCATAGTATTCTTTTATCCTCCCTATACTCTAAGTAGCAGATTCGGAACCTAGAGCTCCATGTTGTTGTTAGTTGTGAAGTTGTGTCCGACCCATCGCGACCCCATGGACAACGTTCCTCCAGGCCTTCTCTACCATCCTCTGGAGTCCATTTAAGCTCACATCTACTGCTTCAGTGACTCCATCCAGCCACCTCATTCTCTGTCGTCTCCTTCTTCTTTTTCCCTCAATTTTTCCCCAGCATTAGGCTCTTCTCCAGTGAATCCTTCCTTCTCATTAGGTGGCCAAAATATTTGAGTTTCATCTTCAGGATCTGGCCTTCTAAAGAGCAGTCAGGGTTGATCTCCTCTAGGACTGACCAGTTTGATCACCTTGCAGTCCTAGGGGCTCGCAAGAGTCTTCTCCAGAACAATAGTTCAAAGACCTCAATTCTTTGGCGCTCAGCCTTTCTTATGGTCCAACTTTCACAGCCATACATTGCAACGGGAAACACCATAGCCTTGACTATACACACTTTTGTTGGCAGGGTCATGTCTCTGCTTTTTAGTATGTGTCTAGATTTGCCATAGCTTTCCTCCCTAGGATCAAGTGTCTTTTAATTTCCTGGCTGCAGTCCCCATCTGCGGTGATCTTGGAGCCCAAGAAAATAAAATCTGTCACTACCTCCATTTCGTCCCCATCTATTTGCCAGGAATTGAGAGGGCTGGATGCCATGATCTCAATTTTCTTAATGTTGAGTTTCAAGTCAACTTTTGCACTCTACTTCTTCATCCTCATCAAGAGGCTCTTTAGATCCTCTTCACTTTCTGTCATTAGAATGGTATCATCTGCATATCTGAGGTTGTTGATATTTCTCCCGGCAATCTTAATTCCAACTTTTGATTCATCTAGCCCCGCCTTTCTCATGATGTGCTCTGCATATAAGTTAAATAGCCAGGGTGACAGTATACAGCCTTGCCGGACTCCTTTCCCAATTTTGAACCAATCAGTGGTTCCGTGTCCAGTTCTGACTGTTGCTTCTTGATCCGCATATAGATTTCTCAAGAGACAAATAAGATGGTCTGGTACTCCCATCTCTGTAAGAACTTACCACAATTTGTTGTGATCCACACAATCAAAGGCTTTAGCATAGTCAATGAAGCAGAAGTAGATGTTCTTCTGGAAGTCCCTAGCTTTCTCCATGATCCAGCGTATGTTGGCAATTTGATCTCTAGTTCCTCTGCCTTTTCGAAATTCTGTCTGTACTTCTGGTAGTTCTTGATCCACATACTGCTGGAGCCTAGCTTGTAGGATTTTAAGCATAACCTTACTAGCATGTGAAATGAGTGCAATGGTGCAATAGTTTGAACATTCTTTGGCATTGCCTTTCTTTGGAATTGAAATGTAAACCGACCTTTTCCAATCCTGTGACCACTGTTGAGTTTTCCAAATTTGCTGGCAAATTGAGTGTAGCACTTTTAAGATTTTGAATAGCTGGCAAATTGAGTGCATTGTCTTTTAATAGCTCAGCTGGAATACTGTCTCTTCCACTAACTTTGTTGTTGCTCAGATTTCCTAAGGCCCATTTGACTTCACATTCTAGGATGTCTGGCTTGAGGTCAGTGACCACCCCATCATGGTTATCAGGGATGTTAAACTCGTTCTTGTATAGTTCTTCTGTGTAATTTTGCCACCTCTTCTTAATCTCTTCTTCCTCTGTTAGGTCCCTGCCATTTTGGTCCTTTATCATGCCCATCTTTGCATGAAACATTCCCTTGATATCTCCAATTTTTTTTGAAGGGATCTCTGGTCCTCCCTATTCTATTGTTTTCTTCTATTTCTTAGCACTGTTCATTTAAGAACGCATTCTTATCTCTTCTAGCTATTCCATAGGTATTGCCTAAATGATTTCCAAGGGCATCTGTTTTATTCTGAAATTGTAAATATCTAGATTTGGAGTGCAGAATAGGCTGATTTTGTACCTGGTATGGTCTGCATTCCTTGAATTACTGTAAGGGTTTATTCTGGGCACTTGTTCAGAAACAGTTATTAATTTCTCACTCCCCTTAGAGGATTACCCTGAATTAAGAATTTCAATCTTAAATTGCTTATTTTGAAATGTATTGCAGAATTGCTTTTTTTTTTTTTATGAAGTGTGTAGAAAAATAGAATGGCCTTTGAACCACTGCAACTAATTGGAATTATTTTCAAGCCCGAAATTATTTTCAAGTTTTCGGGCTTGAAAATAAGGGTTGCTGTAAGAGCTCACCATAAAGCAATATGATGTTATTGCAATTCATATCAGGTTGAGGGGTGCGGGCGAGAAACATAATAAAATAAAACAATGTATTACTTGCAGAACCTGCTTGGAGAAAAATAGGAATATGTTTGGGAACATATTATGAGTTACCTCATTTCTCTTGCAATATGCTAAATCCGTGATGGCGAACCTATGGCACGCATGCCACAGGTGGCACATGGACCCCTCTCTGCGGGCACGCGAGCTGTCACCCAGCTCAGCTTCACTGTGCATGCGTTCACGCTTCCCGCCAGCCAGCTGATTTTTGGGTCTGCCCTGCAAGCGGGAGACGCGCGTGCATGTGAGGGGGGACCTATCTTTTTCCTCAGTTTCTGCTGCCTGTGTCTTCCCAGATCTCTGGAGATTCCCTCCAGCACCGTTTTGGGAGGCAAGGCTTTCTTTCCTCTCCCAGCCATTTTGGGAGGCTTTCCCCTCCTTCCCAGCCATTTTGGGAAGCTTCCCCCCACCCCAGCTGTTTTGGGAGGCTTTTTCTCCCCTTCCAGCCATTTTGGGAGGCAAGGCTCCCCCCCCCCAGTGCTGTTTTGGGATGTGAGGCCAAAAGGGGGGTCATGCATGCATGCGCAGGGGGAGGGAGTGGGGGTTCCATGCAGGGGCATGTGGGAGGGGCATTTCATTATAGGTGTGGGAACATGCATGTGTGCCTTTGACACCCGAGGAAAAAAAGGTTAGCCAGGTGCTAGATATTGGAATGGGAGAAAATTCCTGGCCTTGTAAACTTACAGCTTATGTCATGTATCTTGGAAGCATCCCATCTCGGTACAAGCAAGGAAATGGGAGAGTCAGTCCAGGAAGCCAGAACATCGTAATGCTTCTATCATTTTCCTGGGTGACTCATTCTCCTTTCAACTATTCTTAGTACGGGAAAAATGGAAGAAGAAAGGAGTGAGGTGACAGTAGCAAACTGACAATAGAGCCATTTCCATGGTAAAGGGAGTGTTTCAGTGGAAGGAAATGAACTGATATTTTACCGGCTGAAATGATTCACAGTTCTCAGATAAATAGATGAGAAACAAGAAGGGTTAGTGGGTGGTTCTAATGCGTGACAAAGCCCAATGCATGTTTGATTCTTCCTCCTCTCTCAGCCATGCCAGGATATTATATCAGCAGCCACCACTGCCCCTGAACTTCACTCCCCTGGGGTCTCCCCAGCCCCTGCATCTCTTCTTGATTGAATGATGCATTTCCTTTCCCCAAAGTTCACGTTGCCTTAAATGAGAAAAAGGCTTTTCCTGACCTGGGGCAAGACAGCCAAGATTTTGGAGGGTGATGTGCTCTCTAGAGGCCTTCCTGATGGAAAGCTTGGTAATTAATGAATCCGCATTTGTTTTATTCAGTGCAGCTGGCCAAGGAAACCCAACTGATGGGAGCACGGCTTACACACGCATGCACACACAAACAGAGTGCGGGAGATCCAGAGGCCAGGCTGAGGTTGTTTATGCCTCTCCGATCTGTTTCCAATAAGGATGATGAATTGCTTGTTTGGGGCAGATTTGTTGATATTATTTGAGAACTCACTGGATAATTATTTGATGAAGCAGGCCTCAGGACAGCTTCTTGACATGAGATAGAAAGCATGTTATGATGTCCGGCAGACTTGCTCAGAAGCAGGCCCAAGAGACCACTGAAGCAGAATCCTCCTCGTGTATAAAATGGCTGGAAATGGCTCCCTAAAACAGCTGTGCAAATTCTATTTCTTCCTTTCCTGAGATCAGACTAGAGACTGGCTACTGAATCTGAACTCAGGGAAATTTAGGAAATTGCTGGTCCTGCCTAATTTCTTCCAAATGGTTCTAGATGATGCCCAGAGCCTGAAATACATACAGTGCACATACTGCGATTGGGATGAATGCACCAGGGACTGATGGTGTTAGTTTACTGACTGGAGAAATGAGAGAGTTTCTCTTCTGAAATGCCCTCAGGCCAAGCATTTTGTGCTATGCTTCTACCAGACAGTCAGCCTTACTCTCACTGTATGAGGTTCTTTGCATACAATAACTTCACAAACTTCAATGCCTCCACCATAGTTTCACTCCCTTCCACAGTTATGTCATCTAGAATAGAATAGAGTAGAGTAGAGTAGAGTAGAGTAGAGTAGAGTAGAATAGAATAGAATAGAATAGAATAGAATAGAATAGAATAGAATAGAATAGAATAGAATAGAATAGAATAACAGAGTTGGAAGAGACCTTGGAGGTCTTCTAGTCCAATCCCCTGCCCAGGCAGGAAACCCTACACCACTTCAGACAAATAGTTATCCAACATCTTCTTAAAAATGTCCAGTGTTGGGCATTCACAACTTCTGCAGGCAAGTTGTTCCACTTATTAATTGTTCTAACTGTCAGGAAATGTCTCCTTAGTTCTAAATTGCTTCTCTCCTTGATTAGTTTCCACCCATTGCTTCTTGTTCTACCCTCAAGTGCTTTGAAGAATAGTTTGACTCCCTCTTCTTCGTGGCAACCCCTGAGATACTGGAACACTGCTATCATGTCTCCCCTAGTCCTTCTCTTCATTAAACTAGACATACCCAGTTCCTGCAACCGTTCTTCATATGTTTTAGCCTCCAGTCCCCTAATCAACTTTGTTGCTCTTCTCTGCAATCTCTAGAATGAATGGTCTTAACAGTTACTTCTTAATCAGTCTGGCAATACAGTCTGGCAATACTGTATATCAATACTGTGATATATAAACCAGGAATAAAACAAGTTTTTTTCTTTGAAAAAAAATAGTTCATTTCCAATACTTGGTACAGTATTGGGACAATGATTCTCCCATACTGTCACTGGATAGCTCTGAAAGCATACTAAAGAAGTTATGGCACACATTCTATTAAGTACATTCGTATCCTGCTACATGCTTTAAAAATGGAGCTATCCTAAAGATAAGTTGTTTTGGAAAAAGCAACAAAAAAGCCTCATTATTGGGAATTTCTGTACTCCTAGTTATATGCATTTTGAGCCAGTTTGGTGTAGTGTTTAAGGCAGGGGACTAGTTCTAGTCCATCTTGGGCACAAAGTTGGCTGGGTGAGTTTGGGCCAGTTCTTCTCTCTCAGCCCTAAGAAAGAGACAAGGGCAAACACTTCCTAAATCTTGCCATGAAAGCTACAGGCAGTCACCCAGAGCCGTCGTGGTGTAATAGTTAGAATGCAGTATTGCAGGCTAATCCTGCTGACTCCTGAATGCCAGCAGTTTGGCAGTTCGATTCTCACCGGCTCAAGATTGACTCAGCCTTCCATCTTTCCAAAGTGGGTAAAATGAGGACCCAGATTGTTGGGGGCAATATGCCGACTCTGTAAACCGCTTAGAGAGAGCTGTAAAGCGCTGTGAAGTGGCATATAAATCTAAGTGCTATTACTGACTCAAAGGGGTGTATACAGACACAAACCTCTAACCTCCAAAAGGGGATGCATGATTCTCTCCCAGCCTCATATAGCCCCTAGTGTACTGATAGCTATTTTCTACAGAAAGAGCAATGTGCACAATCTTTAGTAAGTCAGGAAGGCTACTAAAAACATCTCTGCCATCACCCAGAGAGCAAATCCATTTGTGTTGAAACAAGGAGGTTTAGGCCTTATAGAGAAGTGGAGAAATACAAAACAAAAACAAAGAAAAAGGTGCGGTGCCCAGATGGCTTGAAAATAATAATAGTTGTTATTTATAAAATATTTAATATTAATATTAAGAGATATTTATTTTTCCCCAAGGATCAATTGCTATATGCTATAAACTATCATAATTGTGGTGAAATCCAACTTTTTTTTACTTTTGGTTCTATGGACGTGGCTTGGTGGACATGGTGTGGCTTGGTGGGTGTGGCTTGGTGGGCATGGCAGGGGAAGGATACTGAAAAATCCCCATTCCCTCCCTACTCTGGGGCCAGCCAGAGGTGGTATTTGCCGGTTCTCCGAACTGCTCAAAATTTCCACTACCGGTTTTCCAGAATCTGTCAGAAACTGCTGGATTTCACCCCTGATTTATGAATACAAAACATTTGTTTCTTGTGTTAGAAACAAAACAATTTGCTTATTTTACATTGCTGTCCCACTATAAAGAAGATGACAGGAAGGTTTTTAGTAAGTCCATGAGAGAAGTCAAAGCGTAACATCTGCAGTAGTGAATACGGGTTTACCACAATTGTTTCTGAACAATTCCTATCTTAACTGGTCTGCTTTCTGGGCATCCATGTCAACTCCTATTCTTAGTCACAAGGGCTCACGAATGAAGAAATATGAGGTCTCCGATTGGCAGCCAAGTTATAGAAAGGGAAGTTGGAACATCAAATCAGCCTTGTTTTTGACTTTACATCCAGGTCCATCTCAAACAGAGCACCAGAGGGTTCTCCACCTGGCTAATCCAATCCCAAAGGAAGATTAACTGAGAGAGGGATAGACCACTTCCTCCTTTCTCGCAGTCCTATCACTCTTTTTCCCCCTTGAGTCCATCTGGTGTGTGCACAGGAGGCTGGCAGAACCTGCACCCCTCCCCCATCAGATGCCAAGGCCAATCTTCTATGTCATTTGATGGCTCTAATAGGATTATGAAAACCTTTTCATAAACTCAGGTTCCTAGCTGTTCTCCCATCCGCTCATCCCTCCTTCTTCATGCATGCACTTCCATCATCCATTATTTTTCCTCCTCCTTTTTCAGCCTCTTTACCGTCACACACTGGAATCTATTTTTACAACCATCCACTAGAATTTTCAACCTGCTAGATGGAGATCATTGCTGACAAGCTTTTCTGGAAAAGGGATAATGTCTTCTCTGTAATAGTTTTGCATTTATTCCACCAACTTCCCACCCACTCTCTCTCTCCTACCTACAGAGCTGAAAGCAAGCCAACCCCCTCTGGCAGAGAAAAGAAAGCAGAGAGACCGGGCAAGCTCCAAGCTTTTCCTTTAATGTCCAGCTTGTCACATTCTGTAGAAAGTAAATAATATAACAAATCAACATAATAATGGGCAAAAATCCGAACATTTATCAAAAATACCACAACATTCAAGGCAAATGACCCTGCTTATGCAAAGAAGCATCTGGTAATTCAACTAGGGTATTACTGGGATACACAGAGAACAACAGGACCTGAGGACTTGTATCTCAGAGAGCAGTCCCACTTTGAATCTACTATTCTTTATTGTCCCCTCCCAAGTGCTGTTTTTTTTTATCACCATTATTGCATTTTTATTTAGATTATTTACATTTCAGACTAAGCAAAAGCCTATTCCTGCTCTATATGGTTAATCCACTAAGCTGCTTATTGCATCTCACGTCCATCAGACTTTCAGTGCTGCCCAGAACTAATCTACAAAATACCAGATCCTGGCCTTTCTGACAGTCTCTGTTTTGCTTGGTGAACTTCAAACCAAAGAGTATAACTCTGCTGAAAGACAGTTTGCTCTAGAGATTCTTAACTGCCAAGCAGAGAAGGTTGGCAGCAAGCCCAAGGCAGAAAATGTCAGTCACAGAGTTTATTAAGTGATGACTGGGCAGCAGGACATCTAGGCCACTAGAAGAGTGTAGATTACATGACTCTGTATGTAGCTGGTACAATCCTTTTCCAATATGGAAAAGATCTCTTGCTCTAGAGTCTGAGAATGACTTTTGGTCAGAGAAGGAAATGCTGGGTGAAATAGGCAATAGATTAGACCTAGCAAGAGATATTTATCTTTTCTATGGTGAACTTCAGTGGTGGGATTCAAGTAATTTAACAACCGGTTCTCTGCCCTAATGATTTCCAACAACCAGTTTGCCAAACTACTCAGAAAGTTAACAACCGGTTGTCCCGAAGTGGTGCTAACTGGCTGAATCCTATCACTGGTGGACTTTACCTATTGGAGAACTTGTATTGTATTGTATTGTCGGTCCAACCTCCTATAAGAAACCTCCTATTTTAATAATACCACATTCAACATTAGGAAAGGAGGATGTTTTATTAAAGGGAGAAGTTTTCCCCAGGAAACAGAAAGAAGAAATTGAGATGGATATCAAAGAAATAAAGGAAATAAAAATTGGAGATCATGAAGGAAAGGACGGAAAGTAGTGAGAGGAATGGATAAGAATAAAAGATAAATGGGGAGCAGGCAATAGGGCAATAGATCCAAAGAGGGCCAAGAAAGATGACAAGGAAAGGCAACAGAAGAATAGTGCGGAGATGAGAAGAAGTAAAAGAAGCAAAGAAAAGTGATGGGTGAAAGCAAGGAAAATCAAGATTATAGGAAGCACAGGTAAAAAGGACAGGTCTACAACAACATGCCGTGGGTCAGCTCGCCATGGCCAACTCGCCATGGCCAACTCGCCATGGCCAACTTGCCATGGGACAAAAGTTAGACTAATAACGAAGAAATAGTGGAATAGAATCATTAAACAAAGGATGCCAATGCAGGACAAAATAAAATATGAATGACAAAAATTAATTTTTTTTTATTATTTTGAATAATTAAATTGAATTGCTGAATTGTCCAGCAGCAAGTTGTCCCATGGCGAGAGGGCCATGGCACATTGTCGCACGGTGAATTGACCATGGTGAGTTGTCGTGGTGAATTGGCCTTGGTGAGTTGGCCATGGCAACTTGGCCCATTCCAAAAAAGGAGATGGGGAAGGGAGAATACTGATGATGAGGGAGTACACAAGGTGATACAGAAAAGGGGGAAGTGTGTGAGAGACTAAAATAGCTAATCGAAGACAGAGGACTAGGTAACCAAATATATTTTCTTCTATGGATCCCCCACCCCCAAGAAAAGGATTTGCACCCTTATTCTTTTTAGCACCAATCTGAACTCACTAGTGAAAAGGGCTGCATTATTCGTGTTTTATTTCTGAAGAAAAAATAGAAAAATATTAATGGTAAACCACTTTCTCTTCTGAATGCTAGGTAGAATATTCATGATACTACTTTGGTTTAAAGGAGCCAACAGAAGTTTGGAATTTCTGGTGGGCCCTTAGCAACATGATTATTGAGCAATTCAACTTTACCCAAGCAGACCTATGCTGTATGTTGTTTCTATGTATATCACAGTTGAATCTACAAAGACACTTAGGTGGAAAATTATTTATTCTAGTTTGGAGGTCAGCAAAGATTAGGGGTATGTCAACTGAGTCGGATGTGATTCAAACTGTTGATTCTCTAAACTGATTTGGATTTCTGAATCAGACTCTTATCATGCTGTGATCAGACTTGGCAAGTTAATTTAATTTAGGGGAAATGCTGTTTGTACAAATGCAAAAGGCCACTGAATCTTTGGAGCAATTCAAAGGCAAGTGATTATCTTTGATGATTCAATCTGGATCAATGTTCTGATCTGAAAAATCAGTTTCTCTTGGATGCTTAAACACTTAATGTCTGGACTAAAGTTTTACACAGCCCTACTAGGTGTACCTCTATTTCACTTGAATGAATTTTGGAGATTTTGGATAAACATTATACGCAAAACTGGGAGCATTTCTGCATTCCCTTACATCAGAGATGGGCAAAACTTGAAACATAATGAAATGGTATATAGAAACAGGTTACTTATATAGACGTTCTGCACAATTGTTCATTTGTACAAATGAGTGGATGGTGGATGGAAATAGTAAAATCATTCAGCCACTTTAGGGAAAACTACATGTTGCCAGTAAACACATGTTCGGTCTCAAGAATTGTTTAACTGTGATGAGGCCCCTCCTGAACCATACAGCAGAATAGCCCCAAGTTTCTCTAAATGACGCACAATGCTTGCTTGGCTTATGTTCAAAATTAGCTCATGCTGCAATCCATACTTAAAATATTTTATCCATAGTCAATGAATGTAGGACCAACACGAAAGTTATCTGTTAGGCTGCAAGTAGGCTATATGCAGAATTTACTATTTATGTGAAACACGTGGTCGTGATTTCTGCCTGCCTGCCTGCCAATTCTTTCAAATAAACAGTTCCTGTCTTACTCTGTATCATATTAAATAATTTTTCTCCCATCTGTGCTACTCCCATAAAGACTCTGACTTTGGAGTTCCCTACCACCCGATTCTGACTTTTTCAGATGTGGAACCAAAAAAAAAAATGTGTTTTTTTTCTCTGGCATTTCACAGTTAAATTAAACAACTGTGGTCATTCCCCCCACCCACCTACCTAAATATCTGGGGCTCTCTTTCCTTGCTGGGTGGTTGCTGTGATTTGGTTAAAAAAAAAATAGCCCTATGGTTCTTAGATTCATGTTTAAGTTTGAATGCATTTAATAATTCTTAATTGTAAACTGTTTTCAGAACCAGAACAACTGAGAGGAAGTCTATAAATAGAGTAAGTAACTAGGTAAATGAAGAAATATTTCTGGTTTCTCCGCCTGCTTGGATCATGGAAATGTGTGTGTGTGTGTGTGTGTAAGAACAGATGCTAGTGCTGGCCCTACATTTACAGAATGTGTGTAAAATACTGTTAAGCACAGATTGTAGTCTACCATGGACAACGTGAACCTATACCAATTATAGAATTGCAAACTGATTTCTGGTTGCACCTTGCTGAGTATGGTTTAGGATAAGAACCTGGCAATCAAACAGAATCTGCATGGTAGGAGCTAAGCAACTTCTAGCCAATCCCATAGCCAACATTTGCGTATTACAGTACCAAGCACAGGTTAATTTAGAGAATTATGGGAAGGCGTGTGTGTGTGTTAATGTTGGAGAATGTGGGAACTCAAGTTACTAGAGCCCAATATATCCTGCAACCATCCCAATACCTACAGAGATACAATTCAAGATCTCAATAGGAACCAAATCCAACTTTGTGAATAGAGCATGGGCTCAAGCTGGAAATGCAATAGACATTAATTTCTCCATCACACAAACCTGGAAAGAGTTTAAATCCCAGCTCAGCAAAAATAACACATTTTAAAGTTTAGGAGGCTAAAATCTGCACATTTTCTCTGATTCATATTCAAGTCATCTCTCCAAAGAAAACAAAGGAAGGAATGGTACTTGGAATCTAAAATTAAACTTGAAAAATTCTTACACAATGAGAAGGATTTTCTATAACTTTCCTTAAGGAAATGAGGCAATAGATATCAATCTTCAGATCAGCCAAAACTAGCTAATGATTTTATTTCTTGGAGGTGCCCTGGGATCATTTTATATCATATGAATAAGCATCGTTTTACATTTCTGGGTTTTATCTTACAAAAACTGACACCACAATAAATACATAAGCTTTTCAAGCCCCAAAGAAATCTTTCTTGGTTTTGCCCTATAGTTAAACACATTTATTCCTTGTAAAAGAGATTGTTCATGATTTGAAAAAAGTCAGCACCCAGGGAATAAAAAATATTATTGTCAGGAGTGGATATCCATGATATAGCTAGAAGAAACTTCTGTTGTTCAATTGTCCTGTCTAATTCATAAATTTTGAGTTTCAGACGTCAAGAGTGTTCCATTTGCAATTGCCTTCTCTCTTCCTAATTTCTGCTGTTTTTTTTTAAAAAAAAAGACGAGTAAAGAAAATGCTTTAGCAATTGCATAGTTCCTTTCCATGGGTAACGTTAGAATCTATCTGACCAGAACAATTCCCAAAGGAACAAGTAGACAAGATTCAAAACTTATAGGAGTACAATGGGGTTCAGAATGATGCCAAGGGGTGAGTTTAAGCTTCACCTGGATCACACATGAATCTTTAGGAAATGATCATGGCTCAGCGGTTGAGCAAATATTTTATAAAGTTCCTGTCTTCCTTCCTTAAGAAATTTTCACCTGGAAATTCAGGAAGTTGCCTTCAAGATACAATCTATACTATCAGATATAAACTTATATTGAAAACCTAAAAACTTTCAAGAATGCATCTTAAATCAAACTCTTGTGATCCTTGTTTGAAGCAGTAGAAGAGGAAAGCACATTTTTTCACTCCCAAATACTAACAGTATTCCCTGACAGCAGGCATTGAACAGCACACTCAAGCAGTGTGAAAGATGACTGGAGACTGCCCACAACTGGAGACCATCCAGAGGAAAGCTATGCACATTTCTGCCCTACTGATATTCATTTACAAGCCAAAGTGATACAAAAATATGGCTGAAACATTTGTCTGTTTTATAGACGCTTACAAAGCTATTTGAAAAGCTGAAGAATGGAACCGATAGAAAAAGTTACAACATCATTAAATTACACATCAAAGACAGGATAAAATACACAACACACAAACATAGAACATCAAGGGTGAAAATGGGGTGGGGGTGAGGGATAGAATTGCAGAAACCAACTGCAGCTGGAAACTTTCAGCATATTGTTAAAATACCACCATTTAAAACAGTGAAAACTTGCTGAAATTGCATTTCAACATTAGAGAAAAACACTACATAGAGAAATACAACAAATGTTTGAAATGGTTCTAGAAGCTCTCCAAAGCAATCATTACAAGAAAGAGATTCATAGCATAACGATTTAGGCTGTTCTTATGATCTTATTGATTTTTTAAAATAAATCTTCAGCTCCCTCATAGTTATTTATCATAACATTTCCTTTGATTCTCTACTGACTCTTCTTAAACAACTCTTCAAAATCCTATATACTAGGTAGAAAGTGATGCATGTACACTGAGAAAAGTCTACAGATTTGTGTTGGATGAAAGTACTCAGCTGACCTTGGCTGTTCTTCAGAAAAGGTAAGTGGGCTCAAAACTGGGTAGGATTTGAATGGGAGGCCATCACAAATTCAGAGGGCCAGAAGCTAGATTGAGGAGCTGAAAAAATATGCTAGGCAAAGGCAATGGCAAACCACATTTGAATTGTTGTCAAGAAAATTAAATATCCATGTAGATACCCAGACCTGAGGTTGACTCAAGAGAATTTTTACCATATTTATTTTGAATCTAAAATTTGAATGTTCAGGAACAAAATATTAAGAACGCTGCAAATATATTTGCCTATCTGATTATTTAAGGCTTACTGGTAAGTATGAAAGTTTTCCTCACCCACAACCTGGTGTTTGTATTTATATAAACATTTATATCCCAATCATTAATGTTTATAGCTAGAAATTTTGGAGGTTATCTTCCATTGTGTTTGAAGAGTGTTAGATGGGAGCTGAAATAAACATCCATGGCATAGGGCAGGGGTCCCCCACCCTGGTCCATAGACCGACTCCAGTCCTCAGCATGCCAGCAATTGGCCCACACAAACAAGCGAAGTCTCATCCATAAGATGCAAGCAGCATGCAAAACCACACCCCCTCTGGTCCACAGAAAAACCTTTCTCTGTGGAACCGGTCCCTGGTGGCCAAAAGAGTGGGGAATACTGGTATAGTGGACAAAACTTAAAAAATGTTTTTTGCTGTTTTCTATAGATTCTGAGTTATTTTTCATTTTGATTTACATATTACTTTTTGATTAATCCAAGAAAAGAAAAAGGTACAGGATTCAAAGACAAATAAATTTGTAGCAATGCCCCTGTTAAGGTTATCAAACAAGTCAATAAAGCACAACAATAATAAA
Source organism: Arizona elegans (assembly GCA_022577455.1). Lineage (NCBI taxonomy): Eukaryota > Metazoa > Chordata > Lepidosauria > Squamata > Colubridae > Arizona > Arizona elegans. Next base: position 99,851,063 of record JAKOOJ010000003.1, on the reverse strand, counting down.
ACCAAGTTATGAATTAAATCCACTAATAAGCAGTTATTTATACATATATAATAGAGCTCCCTAAAATCTTAACTCTATGAATGAAGCAATAGCTCTTAGACTTATAGCACTTCCCTTTACTGCCCTCCCTAAGAAGTTAACAGAGTCAGCATATTGCCTCCAATAATCTGGGTCCTCATTTTACTGATCTCGGAAGGATGGAAGGCTGAGTCAACCTTGAGCCTGGTGAGATTCGAACTGCCAAATTCCAGGCAGTCGGCAGTCAGCAGAAGTAGCCTGCAGTACTATATTCTAACCAATACAACACCAGACATGTAACAATAGGCCCTGTCAGTTGAAACACAGTTCTGCATTCTGGGTTCAGGGCATCATTGCTTGTATACTAGACCTCTCTGCCTTAAAAAGGAAGAATACAATGTTAGTTGATCTCAAAGAATGGGCAGATTGGTATGGTTGATGATGCCTGGACCCAAACTGTTCGGATCTTAAAGGCCAGGGTCATCACTTTCTTGAAGAAGAGTCTGGTGGTTCCAAATTTTAGGTATGAAGCATGTTCACTGTGGAATTGTGGGCCCCCAGGTTATCACCAGATGATACCTGGTGTATCTTCTGGCTCAGATGGGATTCATCTTCTACCAGATGTTCTGAAGGAAAAAATATTTCCAATTATAGGCTCAACAAAGACTGCTTCAGGCAGAATCTGTTGCAGAAGATGCAGAACTGAAAGCTAATGGGATTTGTGTTGGGCTGGAAAGTTTCAGCAAAACAGAAGCTTGCAGAGGTGTTGGCTCCTGAGTTGACTGGCTTGCTATGTTGACATTTGAATGAAAATCCAAGGCTTTCAAAATAAGACTGTCATGCGTTTTTGAGCATCCTCGGAGAGTGATACCTCAGAATCCACACGTTGTCAATCCCTTCTGTCTCTCTCTCACACATAGATATGCACAAATACACTCCTGTGCTGGGTAGAAAAACAATGATAAGAAGTGATAAAATTGAGGTCACAGAGCATTATCTTCCTTGCATCTTCACTGAATGGTTCTGCAGGTTAAGCCAAGAGAGAAGCGTAAACCAAGAGAGAAGGGGGAAGTGAAGAGACAACAGCCGTGAGAAGACAGTGAACCAACTCTTTACCTTATCAAGAACTTCCCAGAATTTAGTAAGTATTACTGCTGAAACTTTCTTTAATAAACCAATGCAATTTAAAGTTGCTAAGGTTGGGAGACACTGATTTAGGCCAAGGCTACTTAATATGAGGCACTCCAAATGATTTCTGTATCCGGTAAACAACTCATCCATTAATTTAGGACACATTAATTATACTTTTAACTTTCATGGGAGGAAGACATATTGTTTATTTATTAAAGATATACATATACTTTGTCACTCACAACAAACTTCCTTGAGCTGTTTGAAAACCTAAATTATAAAAATAAGTTGTAATAGCTTGCATACATGAGTTTAAGGGGTTTGATGGAAAGAGGCAGAACCAAATATTTCCCCTGTTCTCTCTCTCTCTATCTATCTATCTATCTATCTATCTATCTATCTATCATCTATCTATCTATCTATCTATCTATCTATCTATCTATCTATATCTTTAGTCATTTAAAGACAACAAGAAGAAAATTCAGTCAGATTTTATTTGAAGAAGCAAGAAGTTTCACTTTGCTGACTTCATGTCTGACTAAATCACAACTGTTTTGGATTTTTAAAATAAATTGCTGAATGATAGCAAACATACAAAATGAGAATTATTTTTCTGCTTTCTAACTGAACCTCAGAACAGATTTAAGAAACCTATGTTAGATATGAAATGAAGTTAACATACATTTGTACCTAATAAACATGTACCCTCAGTATTGCTAAATGCTATAACTTTTTGTTTTAGATTTCAGAAAGAGGCTTACAGAATTTAGGGGCAAATATTCTATTTCTCTCATTTTGATGATTTAGCAGTGGGCCTGGATCTAGTTAATGACCTCTATTAGATCTACCTTTGATCTTCCCTCTGACTAATTCAAGGCAGCAAACATGCCTAGCACTCCTTCCTCATCATATGTTCCCCACAACAACAATCCTGTGAGGGTTAGGCTGAGAGAGAACGATTATCTTAAACTCACCTAACTGCCTTTCATGCCTGTAGTGGGACTAGAACTCACGGTCTCCTAGTTTCTAGGACAGAACCTTAACTACTTCACCAAATTGGCTCTCTATTAATTATTAGATAGCTAATGGTAACTTAGATCCCTCCGACAGCAGTTTTTCTCCTCTGTGAGTTGGTCTCACACTCAACCTTTCATGGACTTTATTCCACTCAGTCTTCAACAATATGAAAACCTTTCTAATCCATTATAGAATTTTTCTCTGTATAAAGACGAACAGGCCTTGTTTAACAGCTACTAGAGTGATCTAAATCCATTCCAATCATTGTGGTACCTTTAGTTATCTGCCATCACCTCCATGGCCAAGCTGTTTGTTTCCACAATTCTCTCTGAAGTTATCCAGGTCATCCAGGTATATTAAGACCAACAAGATGCCAATTCTGGTTCTATGCCTCTTCTATAATAGCTATGCCTTCTAAGAATCTAAGCTATCTTCTACCATTGGGAATTAAGTTAGTTTACATTTCTGCACAGATGCAAAGATTTGTGACAAACCAGAGAGACACAATAATGAAGAGAAGGCACACCTCATCTACATTTTAAAACAAATGTTCAACAGATGTTAGTATGTGACAAGTATGTGCTGCATTTACAAAAAGTGAAAGAACTCCCCCTCCCCGGTTTTATATGAAATTCCACTGTCACATCCTATGATCCTGTCTGTCATCTCCCTAAAATATTCAACCAATATCAGAGAAAATATATCAAAGTAGCATAGATAGTTTTTCCTCTGGAATACACTGGCATTTCTGAAAGCATTTGGAAGTCAGTGATATATTCTGTGAAATCCATGTATAACTTTCAAGAAATTAATTGTAGGGTTTAGCAAAGGACCAGATCAGGCTACAACAGCCAGATGTGCTGATCAGATACCGAATAATGTACTTAAATCCTGAATATATCATTTGGTGTGTATACTGTTAGAATTCTAGCATTTCCACAAGTCTGAGTTTTTCTCCAACTTTTGTCCTCAACACAAACCTAACAACATAGCTTCATCATGTGCAAGAGGCTGCATAGTTCTGGGGGTTGTATCTCCTGATCATATTCTGTTTTGGCCTTTGAATCCCTACGAAGATGGGATGTCCTGGCCTTGCAAAGAGTTGGTCTCAGCTGAAAATGTCTTTGTGGGTATTTAGAAATTCCTTAAAGCTCTTGCACCTGTTCCTTGGTCTTTAAACTTCACCATCACTCTCAGCTATACTCTGAAGGGACTTTTTCTCTATAATAATAAGGGTTAACCTGTTCCTGGAGGGTGAATGGAAAGCACCATCGAGAGGCCTCCATGGAGCTGCAGCCCCTGTTATTCACTGAAAGCCTTTTAATACCCTTGCCTGTTTTGAAAGTCAAACATCAAGCCACAGACAAAGCCAACCTGAAAAGGCATCATGCCTGAATGATCAGAAGTGGATGAACACACCCATCCAGTTAAGGAGCCCACAAGGCTGGTGAAGGGGGAACAGAGGGCCAAGGGAGCTCTGATAGACAGTTATCACTCCCACTGAGTGCAGGCCTGATTCACAGTGACAGCCAAGAGGAGGAAAAGGGGGGGGTTTAATCTGAGTTTTGTAAAGGTGATGGACAGGCAGTAGAGTCTACATAATGACCCCTGACCTCTTCCCCAATCTAAGTCCCCATAAAATGCTGACCTTGGCAAGCAACGTAGGAGCGGCCTAATCCCCAACTTTCTAGGTGATGAGTGGGTGGGGGGAGGAGAAGAGAAATATTGGAGGTCACATTATGATTAGGGAAAGCTATATAGATGTCCTGCTCATTCTTGTTGCATTTAAAAAGACACTGTGAGGCAAGAGCACTTGGAGAGTCTTTGACCGTCTCCTTTGTGCAGATCCCATGCTTCTAGTTAACAGGTTCTTCTGAGTCTCAGCTAAAGAGAAGTGGCAGCTGCCACAAGCTATTTATTGTGAGATGAAATGCTCTTCTGGAGATCAATCCTGCCCTCTAAAAGGATATTTCATTTCCTCATCAGGACACCCCCCCCCAAAAAAAAGTCAGCCACCATTTAAAGATCAATGAATATGTTTTGTCCTCATTGGTTTGTTTTGTCTCATCTCCACTTGTTTATTTTCTAAAATTATGGGATTTCTGGGATTCTTTCGGAGGGAGGTAGAGGATAACTTTCAGACTCGAATGCCTAACAGTGTTGATATTTCCTCTATGGCAATTTGCACTCACCTGGAACCTCTAAGACCAGGTGCACTGGGACAAGATGAACTGGGGAATGTGAGGGGAGAGACTGCCCTGTGCTGGCTGGCTGGGAAAGAGAGAATGGTCTGTGAGAATGACCTTGGGAGACCGGAAGAAGAGTCCTAGAATAGACAATGGTGATATAAGAGGCACATGAATCTGCAGAAGGAATGGGGACAGAACAAACATCTAAAAAGAGACCCTCCCTAGTTTTTGGGATTGTAAAGATGAGGGGGACAGATGTATTTTTAGAGTTGCAAGATTCTGTTAATGTAAGTTTACAATAAACTTAGAGCTAGTACTCTTGGGTGTGTTTCTTGTCTGGATTAGCTCACAAGGCTGACAGGAAACAAGAAGCATGGATGATGGATGATGGATGACAACAGAATACATACAGAGGTTGGTGTGTGGCATTTAACCCCCCCCCAAATTATTATTTCTTATATGCAGCACTAAATATATATCTGACTGGGAATTTTTGACCTGAAGAAGGTCAGTACTGCTGTTTGATGGATGTATTTAATTTTGACTGATCCCACATATTAATTCCCATAAAGATCTGTGCATAATTTCTTTTATGTCCCTACTCAATGTGCACTCAAAATGACATTAAGCTAACAGAGTTTGCTGTTAATCTAAGTTTGGTGTGCCTCCTGGGAGAACATCATGTAGGGCAAAAAAACAGGCTATCTGGTTCTTGCCAAGTCCTGTTTTGGAAAGCAGGACTTGCAATTTCTTGCCATTTGCTAGGTTAGTGAGGCTGCAGATGGACATTGAACTCTCTGTCCCAAGACTAAGATCTAGACTTACTTCTAGATTCAGTTCTCCTAATTTATTACTCCTCCAGTTCCAACATTATCTATTCTTAAAACTACTATGGAAATCATTATGAGTAGCTACATTAGCATCCTTCAGTCTCAAAAGACTATGGTATCGTACTTTGGAAAGAGGTCCTAAAACAGCATCTAGTGTGACTAAAAAGGCCAATTCGAGAGTGGCAATCCCTTCCACACTGAGGGCAGATACATTTTGTCCCCTGCCCAGCCCCCAGATTTTGCTGGTTCCGGGACTGCCTCTTTGCCTCAACCTGCCGAATAAGTGTCTCTTCAAATTGGAGAAGGCCATGCTGCGTCTTTAGCCTCCAAGCTGAACAATCAGAAGTCAAGGTTTCCCAATTGTTAATGTCCATTCCCAGGGCCTTTAGGTCCCTCTTGCAGATATCCTTATATCGCAGCTGTGGTCTCCCTCTGAGGCGCTTTCCCTGCACTAATTCTCCATACAGGAGATCTTTCGGAATCCGACCATCAGCCATTCTCACGACATGCCCCAGCCAGCATAGACATTGCTGTTTCAATAGTGTATACATGCTAGAAATTCCAGCACGTTCCAAGAATGCGCTATTTGGAACTTTGTCCTGCCAGGTGATACCAAGAATTCGTCGGAGACAGCGCATATGAAAGGTGTTCAACTTTCTCTCCTGCCGTGCGTAAAGGGTCCAAGACTCACTGCAGTACAAGAGTGTGCTCAGGATGCAGGCTCTATAGACCTGGATCTTTGTATGTTCCGTCAGCTTCTTATTAAGCCATACTCTCTTTGTAGAAAAGCTACAAGGTTTTTTTTAAATCATGGGTTGCTTTGCATGGAACTCAGATTGCCCTAACATCCATGCTCAGAAGCAAACATAACTGTGGTTGCCACTTCCCTCCCTCTGCCAGGCTCTCTCATGTAAGGGGATGGTCCAAGGATATATAAAAAATAGAGTGTGCCACTAAAGCTGAATGCAGCAATGGTGTGCATCATCACCATAGATGAGCAGTGGCTGAAAAGCTGGTGCCACTTATGCAAAAACTTTGGAAAGGTTCAAGTGGCTAATGTGATATGAGATTGAGATTAAGCTAATGTGCCATGTGCTAGTTTTGTTGTGGTAATCCATTAATCCATAGTCAAATAAAGAGAGTCCTCCTAATACTATGGGATGTTCTTAAAAATGCAGCACCTGTTCTTGATAGTCTCCACAACTTTCCTTAGCAGTATAAATATCCAGACACCTAAACAACCTGGTGCTTGGGAGGTTTTCATCTTATCTTGGCCTTATTTGTGGAATCTTAACATTTGGCTTTTTAAGTCAATTCAGCCACTTCTGGTACCAAACAATGATTTGTTATGAAATATTATCCATCCCTTATCATTATAGGGAATAATATTCTCTATCTCCTACTGAAAATAATATAAATGATCCAAACACATTTACCAGAAACAAGTGGATTTAACAAAATTCATTGCAAACCAGTCGAATTTCCAGCAGAAATAAAAATTAATTCCCTTTTCAGGTTTTGTGGGGGGGAGACTCAAATCTTTTTAAAAACAGAATTGAACCCCCAATTTCAGAAGTGAAACAGCGTTCTTTTTCATGAATTGGCTTATCAATCATCCAAACTTAGCTAAGAATCTGAGTGGTGACTGTTTATTCAGAATCCCACAAAAGTCCTCACTTTCTGCCAGCTTGTTTTCACCATGCTGGGGCACTGGTGCCAATCAATCAGTGGTGGGTTGCTACCACTTTGGTCCGGATCTTGCGAACTGGTAGTAACGGCAGCAGGAGGCTCCGCCCATCCGCCCACCCGCCTGGACATCATCATGGATGCTCTGCGCATGCCACAGGTGAGCGCTCCCATTGCAGACCAGTAGCAGAGGTAAGTGGAACCCACCCCTGCAATTAATGCCCTGTAATCCACAGGTTTCAGTTGTGAATATTCTTCCTTCAGTCTTTCTGAATTCAGAATCTGCTGAAGGACATGTGCTGGATGCTCAGCAGAGGCTCTCTTTGCCCTCTAAGAAAGTTAGTTCCTCTGCGCAGTGCTCTCTTGCCTTTTCATGCCAAAGATTTGGGAAATGCCTCTCAATTCTCCCTGGGAATTCTTCTTTGTGAGAAATTCTGAGACTTGGTATCTCCACAGCACCCATGCTTTCAAATGAAACAAGTTATTCATAAGAGAACAACTCATTAAGGAAACTGGTTTTTAGCAAAGTATCTTATCTCGCTATACAGTCAGCAGCCCTATATTGGAGGAGATCAACAAAAACTCATTGCCACGGCTGGCCGACAGCCTAATCCTCTTTTAATTGGCTGTGGATAGAAAATAATGCCGGAACTCCCAGGCTCTGTCCAACCAATGAACATTCAGAACTATGTGCTGGGTCAAAAGCAGAATATGAATTTGTAAGGGTCTTAAAAATACAAAACTGCTTTTTCCTGAAACAAGTGCACATGTCCCAGTGCATTTTAGTATTGACATGACCTTTGCACTATTCAGTATGATGAAAAGTAATAGCATCTACTGGCAGTTTTGAGAAAAATAACATTTGCTTTTATTTGATGGAGGCATTAGATAGTAGATAATATTTTATTTTCTGTTGAGTGACAATACAAACAAGAGTTTGCCAGTGAAGTTCAGCAGGGGAGTTTAAAGAAAAATCCTTAACAAATGTTCTAAAACGACAGTGTGTAGTTGGCTAATCTGGGAACCTGAGAAGGGAACAAGAAAAAAACAAAAGCCTTGACTACTGATACCTTAAGCAACCAATATGAAGGTCAATGGACAGAAATATGTAGTTGTACGTAGCATGTTTGTGCTCCTGCCTGAGAGGTACATCCTAGACTAAGAACCACCTGGCCTATATTTCTAGCAGATGAAATCAGATCAAAGAAAGGAAGTTCTACAATAAATTTATTTATTTATTTATTTTTATTTATTTATTAAATTTTTATACCGCCCCCTCTCCCGAAGGACTCGGGGCAGTGAACAGCCAAAATTAAAATCACACAATACAAATATTAAAATACATTAAAACGAAATTAAATTATCTTTGGCTTCTCCAATTTAAAACCCCTTGCCCATAAAGTTCCCCAATTAAAAAATTTTTAACCCAGCCCAGCTTGCTGAAATAAAAAAGTCTTCAGGGCCCGGCGGAAGTCGTATCCCTGGGGGTAGCTCATTCCAGAGAGCGGGTGCCCCCACAGAGAAGGCTCTAACCCGGGGGGGTCGCCAGCAAACATTGCCTGACCGACGGCACCCTGAGGAGGCCCTCTCTGTGGGAGCATGTTGGCTGGTGGGAGGTTATCGGAGGCAGAAGGTGGTCTCATAAGTAACCGGGTCCTAAGCCATGGAGCGCTTTGAAGATGAGAACCAACACCTTGAAGCGCACTCGGAAGACCACTGGAAGCCAATGCAGCTCACGCAGGAGAGGTGTCACGTGGGAGCGCCATGTCGCCCCCATAAGTACCCGCGTGGCCACATTCTGCACCAGTTGGAGCCTCCAAGTGCTCCTCAAGGGGAGCCCCATGTAGAGAGCGTTGCAGTAGTCCAGGCGGGAAGTAACAAGGGCATGAGCGACCATGCATAAGGAGTCCCGATCCAGAAAGGGGTGCAACTGGCGTATCAGGCGAACCTGATAGAAAGCCCCCCTGGCCACGGCCGTCATATGCTCTTCTAAAGACAGCCGTGCATCCAGGAGGACACCCAAGTTATGCGCCCTCTCAGTGGGGGCCAATGTCTCGCCCCCAATAGTCAGCGATGGCACCAGCTGACTATATCGGGATGCCAGCAGCCACAGCCACTCAGTCTTGGAGGGGTTGAGTTGGAGCCTGTTCCTCCCCATCCAGACCCGTAAGGCCTCCAGGCACCAGGACATCACTTCAAGGGCATCATTGGGGTGGCAGATGAAGATAAACACAGTCCCAATGGCCCTTCTCCGGAGACTCAGGGCGGCTAACAATGCGTTAAGCAATAGCCTTCATGCTTTTGTATATTTATACAAAATCATCTTATTGCCCCCATAATCCGGGTCCTCATTTTACCTACCTTAGAAAGGATGGAAGGCTGAGTCAACCTTGAGCCTGGTGAGATTTGAACTTGCAGTAATTGCAGGCAGCAGATGTAAATGGATGTTAATAACAGTGCTTTAGTCTGCTGAGCCACCATCTATATTGCACTGTTATCACAAAGAAAAAGCTTTTGAACCCTTGCAGAAGAAAGAGACTGAGCTTTCAGGAGAAAAAAAAGGTGATATAGCAAACAGGAGAAAAAGACAGTGGATCCCAAAGGAGTGTTATGTTCTGCAATAAGACAAACAGAAGAACTGTGCAGCCTGAGACACTTCTATCTGGAAATGAAACTGTCTGATAATTTCATGATGTATGTCATTTGCCAGAAGCAAAAATGAAATAGTGATAAAACAACTTACACGGCCTACTAAATTCAGTTGACAATTGTCAAGTGGACAATTACTCTTTCATACTAAATCATGTGAGGACAGTTGCAATCATATCACTTTTGACTTTGAGGACCTAGGAAGCAAATTCAAGACTCCGTTAGTTCATATGGTATTTTTCATCCATCCTTGCAGTCTGGAAGAGAGTCAGAAAGGGAAAATTGAATGCTACAGATGAATGGCTGAGTATACAAATAGTGTCGATCGGAAAGATTTGGTATATGAGACTAAAGTCTGAATTTTCTGGAAGATGGGCTATTAATACACAATGCGTATCACAAAGACTGGAAAAATATGCTAAAACAAAGCATAGCAAGTTTGATCGGAGTGGGTTTTAGCTGAATCCTGAAATTATAGGAGAAAGCCTGGAATTAAAAACTATAATGATTTTAGAAAAAGTGAGCTGCTATACTAGGGATTATTAAACTACTCAGTGAAAAATCAGAAAGAAACACTATTTAATCATAAATGGATCAAGCTTCATTATCTGTACATTAATGATAGAGTTAGGGTACTGAACTGAATGTATAGGAATGCAAATACTTTTAATTAATCAAGATATGGTGGGATGGTTCTCATGATTATAGAATTTAAAGGATACAAATTGTTAAAACTCCAGAAACCGTAGAAAGGCATTGGATCCAAGTGAATGAACTTGGCGATGATGTAAAGAGTTATCACCTGCTCAAAAATCCAAATGAATGAATTTACTGATACGGTAGACAGCATCTGGTTTAAAATAATAGAAAAACAAATGAAAACAATACTGTTCTTTGTGTCTACTATCATCCACCTAGTGAAAAAGTAGATATGGATGATGCTTTCCAAAAGCAAATTACAGATCATTCAAAGAAGCATGAAGTAGACTGGTAGGGGTGCTTTATTGAAAGCACTCTTACATCTGTTGGGAGACAAATTCTGCCAAGCTTAGTCCTTTCAGTAAATTCCTGATTATGTGGTGCTGACAACTTTCTCTTTTAGAAGATGAAGGATCAGCTATTTGGAACTAGCCAACAGGGAAGTTTTAGTTGAGGAACTGTAAGTAACAGGAACATTGGTGGTAATAAATGGGTAATGGTTAGTTTAAGCAAATCTTGGACTTCAAAATCTTGGGTTTTAATACAGTGATGATAATGAGGATTCCTTGGCAAAAGATGAATGGGAGAAGCAATCATGATAATAGGAAGTCCGAAAGAAGACAATATTAAAATTATGATTGCATAATTCCAATTCCAATGAGAAAGAAAATGGGAAAAGCATCAGAAGAAGCCAACATAACCACTTTAATGACATTTTAAAAGAATACAATATAGTAGGTATAAAAAGGAAAAGATTCCCAAAGAAGGATATATACATGACACCCAAAACTGTAAAGATTGCAACAAAAAGTTTCTAAATGAGCTGAGATTGGCAAACAAAAAACCAAAAACCTGCTAAGAACACAGCAAAAAAACATAAGGGTGCTTTAAGTGGGATTCCTGCATTAACTAAATGCCCTAAATGTTGCCTTTCTATTCTGTGATATTATGGTTCAACACAGACAACATTTTCCTTAAGAAACACAATTAAGAGCAATCTTTGAAAGCTATCTAAATAGATGGGTAACAGATGGATGGGTAATATATTCCATCCCACAGCTCAGGTTTGAAATCATTTTGCTTGCTTTGTTTATGGAGATTCTCAGTCATCCAGGACATAGTTGTCCCAAAGGTGCTTTTCCAACAGGCAACTGGACTTTCTTGTTTTTCTTTGAAGATGTTTCACTTCTCATCCAAGAAGCTTCTTCAGTTTTTGCCTACTTTCCACACCTTCAGGAGGAGCTGGGACTATAGCTCCCACCATTCCCAGGTAGCATGACTAACAGAGAATTCTGCAGTTATAATCCCAACACATCTAGAGGACATTGATACATAAAGTTTTTCAACTATAAGAATATATTTTATCTTGCTGAATCAAATGTCTCAATTCAATTTCATTGGCAATTTGCTTTTTTTTTTACCTAGAATCCAGTTTTATAATTAAATCAAGTCTGCAGTCCAAGACCAAAATAATTCAATCACTGGCTTTACATTCTGCAAACTTATATTATAGGCTCCATAAAGCAGAACCTATTATATACCAGTTCTAAAATTTTAAAGACGTCTAACTGTTTTTGATAACTCCATTTATCAGGTTAGGAAACAGCAGAGGGGAAATCAAGACTGGTTCATTTCTAGTGTGACTTGTAATTATATATCATTTATCTTCCAGCTTTGCTATTCTATGGTTGTTTTCAGCTAGCACCTACATTTCCTTGATTGCCATCTGAATTTCTCTCCATGCCAGTCCATTAAGAAGCATTCTTAGTGGGCCAATCAGATGGTTCTTAGGCAGTAAAATTGACTGCCCTTGGTTAAATAATTCTTTGTAGTGGACTGAAGGAGTAGCCACTTTAAGGCAATAATGAATTAACCTTGCACTGGATTACTGATTACTGAATTAACCATATACTGGATTGTGCAATGCCACAAACCTAACCATGATGAATACTAAGCAAGTTTATCATGTTCTACAAATTGAGCCAATAATTCTTTAACTGATTTGGTTATGTATGTTGTATGGACACAGATCTTTCTCTCCCCAACAACTTTCACCATCTGCTCCTTCATCCAATCCATCTATTGGCTATCTAATTCTTCCATCTCTCTACCAATACCATTCACACATCCTATTAGTTGTCTATTTCTCCTACTTCCTTTCCCATTGTATTCACTGCAGATAGAATAGCATACCACGACTATAATTTTGATCAGTGAATCCTGGAATAGAATTTATTTCTTTAAACATGTTCCGTTTGAACAAAATGATCTAGAGAACCAGATTTTGTAAAAAATAAAATAAAAAATCTACATATGTATGTTTTCACTGGGCCCTCTTCTCTAACATGACATTTGAAGAGCTCCTGACAGGTTAAGCCATCTCGCTGTCGTGCAAATTACACGTCTAAGTTCATTTTGCTGGAAAAAGCTGCCCTGCTTGTATGGCCAGCTGGATGTCATGAATCCTAGTCTAGTGCATAATTGTGATTTGGAATGACAATGTTTTAGACAGTGCCAAGTCTTCTTCTGGATACAATTCATGGTGTATGTGCCCTGAATGCCTGCCATACAGCAAAAGGCTCTGAGGCATTCCCCATTTTCCTATGGCTTAGAATGATCAAATATTTTAGGCGGGCACAGAATTATCTTTTATGCTGTTTTAGCAATTAATTTGACATTCCCCCAATCTTTGTTTTGTCCATTTGAGACAGATTGCAAATCCCAGTGCCCTTTCTCTGTCCTGTATTATACCTCCCACATGGATGGCATTTAGTGAATATCAATTAGTTCCCAGTGCTAAATGTATTTATAGCTCAGCCTGGCTGCTAAGCAATGGAGAAATGAAAAATGGCATATTTCTGAATAAGTTAAAGTATGCAAATAATCAGTAGCCCCTTTTTCTCAATCCAACCACTCTGAATTGATCGTTAGAAGCTCAGCCGTTGTGAAAGGGAAGATCTTTCTCTTCAGAATTCCTTAACACTAAACATTTTCGGAACTATTTTGACTTGGCTTTTAGCCAACAAAAGTTACGCTTCTGGATTTAGATAAGAAATAGATAGTTTTAATTCCCACAGGGAGATCCATCTGGAAGACAGCGTCCTACAGAAACATTTTAAGTATACGCATTTAATGTATACCAATAACATGATACCCCTATATCCCCAGTGTATGTTCTTTTGTTTATAAAGGAACTTGGGCACCAGAAGTTGTCATTACAATCAACAAAACTTAATCCTTTGGATGAGAAAGCCTTCCCAGGTGCATCAGGAGGATGTCCGCTACGCCAGCAAAACCAATTACATGTGCTCTCACCCAATTAGTTTCTAATTATGGCCTTGTAGCACATTCAACATAATTAACATGTAAATTACACAGCGTGTTTATATTCAATAACCGCTTCCCAGTGTTCCTGTCAGCAGGAGCTGCACTGGCTTATGCGTCTGTGTGGGATGGGACTCGGCTTTTCTTGTCTCTTCCTTTCTAATCTGGCTGACTGAATTTAATTTAATTGAAATGCCGTCAGAGTGATTCCGTACTGTATTTTACCACCTCAAAGATACCCGTGCTTAATGGCAACTTGTCCCTAAGGAGGGGAACTGGGATAGAGAGGCCTCCCAGTGAAGTCCCATGCTGAGAAGCCAAAGCCATAAAAGGGAAGTGCTAGACGGAGGTAAGTTGACCCAAGGCACCAAAACACAAGATAATCCCCCTGCCTTTTGGGAAGAGCACAGGAGCTGCCTGGAGGGATTAGAAACCAGGGGAGAGACACAAAAGACATGGGTGTGTGTGGGGAGAATTGTCAGGAAGAATTAGATAGATAGAATCCATGCAGCTGGAGATGATGGGACTTAGTGTCCAGCATATCCGAGGGCATCATGGAAAATTGTTTTAGTCTATCTCTGGAGACTGGGCAGGTAGTCCTCGACCTTCAACAGTTTGTTTAGTGACAGTTCAAAGTTACATCAGCACTGAAAAAAGCAACTTAGGACCATTTTGATCATGTGATACGGTCATGTGATCAAAATTCGGATGCATGGCTACTGGTTCATATTTATGATGGTTGCAGTGTCCCAGGGTCATGTGATCATCCTTAGCGACCTTCTGACAAGTAAAGTCAATGGGGAAGTCAGATTCGCTTAAAAACATGTTATTAACTAAACAACTGTAGTGACTCACTTAACAACGGTGGCAAGAAAACTCACTTAACAGATGTCTCACTTAGCAACAGAAATGTTGGGCTCAATTGTGGATGTAAGTCAAGGACTACTTGTACATATCCAAGATCAAACTGAATTGATGAATTGGAAAGAAGTTTGGGTTGTATCTCCAATAGAAGCACTTGCTCTTAGAGAAAACTGTTCCCCGCCCCCTACATCCCACAGCAATTTGAACACTCTCTAATCTCTCAGATACATTTTATTTAGCATTTCCTTTTCCTATGAGTTACAATTTGTCCTTCCCTTTACTTCTTTCCACCATCACAGGCTGCCTTTTTCCTGGCCCCCCACTATAATTGTACTCTGCTTCAAAAATCAGTCTGCTCCCAATCATAGAATCATAGAATCCGGGGCAAACAGGTAGCAACCCACCACTGATCTCTATATTATTGTAATTGAACAGGAAAAGACAAAAATCACCTTTCCCATATAGCTCCTATTAGCTTCACAGCTGTACAGTCCCAGTCTGGCTGTCTGGCTACAAGTTGTTATTTGCAAGACAAAATACAATCCATTGTATGGAAATATTTCTAGCTCCTAGGTGCTCTTCGTTTCTTTGCATACATAAAAACTGAAATCACAGTAGCTGCGTGCAGAGATCATGGGAGAGAGGCCAGACCAAGGTTGCTCAGCCAGAAGGTTGGATGGGAGAGGGGAAACTACAGTAGATGGGAAATGTGTCTCTTTCCTTTTGAGATAACAAATTGACCGCATAAATGGACTGAAGCTGTAACTTTAATCAGGAGTCCACCACTTCCCCCAGTTGAGCTTGATTAGGATCCCCCTGAAGACAGGAAGACCTACTGAGGGTGGGAGAACACTAAGGAAAGGCATGCAGAGGAAGGAGGAGGCATGGGGAATAGCTAACAGATGAACGCTGTCAAGGCATGGACAGGAATGAAGGCCAAAGAGATGCTGATTGCCACAAGGAGAAAAAGATACAGCCATAAGCAGTGTTGGTCTATCCTGCAGTCCTAGGAGTTAGGAGGTCCCGATGGAAGGCTGTGTAAGTGAGAAGGTTTCATCGCCTTCTTGGATAAAAGAATAACAAAAGCTGTCTTTAGCTATTAGTTAAAATGAATGCAGGGATGGGTCTGTGCTGAGTAGCTCTGGTGCCCTGACACAGCATGAACAGCTCTCTTTCTGAGATTTCTGCTTAGAAAATGAGGTTGGTTTAGTACAGGCAAGTATAGGATTACAGCTATCCAACATGGTGGTGTTTCATCTTGACTTCTGCCAGAGGGACTTGAAGAAGATTGAAGTTTTGTGTGTTGCCTAACCTTATGGTGAAATACACAGCTGTTTTTATAGGGTTTCAAAAGTATCCTCTCAAGAGATAGTTGCTATTACCCATTTGGGGGCCACCGAGGCTTCCTGAAAATGTGAGTGCCCGAAGAAAGGCTGTGGTTGTGTGGTCAGCCTTAATCACTAAATCACTGTACAATTTATAATCCTTGTTTTAAAGTCGCCAGGTTTATTGTAGCCCAATCGGGCTTTTGAGCGCATGGCAATAAGGCCAAGTGCTTATTTCAGGGTTCAAAAACATATAAGACAGGGTCTTATTTTTGGGGAAACATGGTGTGTGTGTGTGTGTGTATGTATGTATGTATATGATCTTTAAAATTCTGTCTTGCAGATGCAATAATTTGTTAGGCACATAACCCAATCATCTTGTAATGACAAGCCCTAATGTTTGTTTGGGTCAATTTGTTTGTTTATAGAACATTTCATTATAAATCTAGAAATTACAGATCTGGCAAAACTCCACTAAACTATCCCAGAAAATATGCTTTTAATAAATCATTATAATTGCAACTTACATGTATCAATGCTAAGAGTAGGCTTTCATCCAACCATTACTACCAGAAGTAATTAAAAGACATGTATAGCTCATGTTAGAAACCCCACCTCCGAGGTCAGTAAATATCTTTTGAATTCTTTGAGATAGTTAAGCACATGTATGGTTTTTGAGGAGTGTGAAGACAATTACAGTCATCAGCTGAATTACAATAAAAAAAGAGTGAGTCAGCAAGATACATAAGTCAAGAACTGTCTCAGGCAGTCCTCTAAGTACATGGTTCCAGAGACCAGGGATGAGGAACTGGAATTGGGTGATACCAAGACTGTAGGCTCAAGGGTGGGATCAGTCCAGATACCCTTCATCTTCTGTCCAGAGAAAGTGCTGCCCCCCTGCACTGTTACACACAAGCAAGAAGAACTACTCTGGAATGGGCCCAAGTAGATACCATATTTCCCTGATATTTCCAGATACCATGTCCCTGGACATGGTCTTATATTAATTTTTGCTCCAAAAGAGGCATTAGTTCTTATTTTCCGGTTAGGTCTTCTTTTGGGGAAAATACGGTACTAAATGCATCTGTCTGGCTAACGATCTTATTTTTGGGGTAGGACTTATATTACGAGCATCTGAAAAATCATGCTAGGTCTTATTTTCTGGTTAGGTCTTATTTTTGTGGAAATGCGGTATTTTATTGTTGATCACCTATATTACAAGAATTTCACCAGACTGTCTGCCTTCCCTTGGGGAACAGCAGATATTGAATTCAGGGTTTGACCACATATATTTCCTCCATGAATTGACTCCACGCTGGAATGTCTTTTTAGTCTCCCTAAAGAGTTCCCCTCCCCTTCAGATGGTGAATCCACCACATGCACAGCGTACACATATCCCCATGCATTATTCAGTCTGAGGATGAAGGCATGAGATAGAAGCACCAGTAACAGCTCTCCACTGTCTTCCCTAGTTGAGGACAATGCAGGATAATTTCTGGAGCAATTTTCCTGTTTTGAAATGTTGGTCAAGACTCTTTCATCCTGACTATAGGGATCTGAGGATTTATGAATATTACGCTTGAATGATGAAACCAGTTGCTTTATAAATGAACAAATATTTCTTTATAGAACACCTTTTTCTAGATGTTGTCTGTAGTAGTTATACAATAAATTAACACATGTACACAGAAACAAACACACTGATTTAATGCCCCTTCACTCTTCAGGCACTTTTTTAAAAAAATAATCAGAAATTATTAAGAAATGGTGTCCATCACACTTGCTAAGAGGCCATGTTGTGAAATGATAAAAAGAAATTATTTTAGAAAATATTTGAAAGGCTTACTTGTAAAATATTAAACACTTCTGTAAAAGTAAATGTTTCACAATATAGTCAAGGCCATTGCAGAATTCAGGGGGTTGAAACCAATTTGAATCATTATATAATTATTTTTATTAAATAGACTCAGGAATACCACACATCAGCATTACACATCCTGGTGCCTTACAGATATGTCAGACTACATTGTGATCAAGTTGAGGTTATCATATACCACATCTGAAGGATACAACCAGGTGGGGGAAGGTTGAGGTATACAAATCTAACTAGAGATGGAAACCATCCTCAAATTTCTTGTTTTGAAGATAACAAACAAAAAGGAGCGGAAGGTAAAACAGAGGAGGAAACTCCATTTGACAGTGCCAGAACAAGGAGGTGAGTTTTTAGCAGATTTTGGAACTGGGGTGAACTTCTTTTATTGGTCTCCATGGTAGAATAGAGACATCCAACCATCCCACAATTTGAGTTCTGGCTGATAATGACAGCCAAATAATTTTTTCCCCTGGCAACATGAATATTGCTTCTGGGAAAAAATACATTTGAGGTTAGCAATGTGGCTTGGCATCTCCTTGGTTTATTGAGGAATAGCCTTCAGGACAATTTGCTTTTTCCAGGTAGATATTATTTTCTGCTCCTATGCTCATATATTCTCACAGGATATACATAGTTGTAGTTCTCAAAAAGGGAAGAGAAAGTAAATGCAGGAAATCAGCATGTCAAAGAGAGGGGAAATCAGCTGGGTCAAGTAATTTCTAGTCTTTTGTTTGATTGCTGTTACCCATCCACAATTATGTTATATAATATGGGTGGCCATGCAAATCTTTTAAATCAATCAATTAGATTTCTATGGGTCTGATGATAATGAAGGACTACTGACAATAATTAGCAATTTTATGATGTTTGTGTGTCTATATTTTTCTTGACTGTACACCGCCTTGAGTCCTATGGGAGAAAGGCGGTATAGAAATATAATAAATAAATAAATAAATAAATAAATAAATAAATAAATAAATAAATAAATAAGGAGGCATATTGGTTTATATTACATTCCTCCTCTAAAGTCCGGGAGTGATTCAGTCCAGACACAGAATTGCTGCTTCATCTGCTATTTGGTGGGAACTGTTCTTTGGACTCTGAAAGAAAATACAGAGGTTGACCTGTGATCAGAAGGTCAAACAGATACTATCCAGTGAGTCTCTGCAGAGGCACTGGTGACACTTGAAAACTTTTAATGGCCATTTAGAGATGCTGCAAAATGCAAACCAAACAAAACCACAGATGCAAACCCCTCATTCTTAATCTAACTGTCTGTATGGGTCAAATTACTTACGATATTTATTCCTAACCATATTTCATTGGGAAAAGGACATGCAGAGGATTGAAGCCAGATTGAGATCCTAACATAGAAGTAAGATGTCTTTAATTCTTTACCTCCCACAGTGACTACAGTTCAAATGGTCCTGACCCCATGTCTTTGGTTTACATTTCTAAAAAGTGGTCAATTTATGTGAATAACTTTTCTTTTGGCATGTAAAAAAGAAATTTTTTCTTCTAAAGATTTTTAGATTTTAATTTAAAAAAAGTTAGGGACCATAGCATGACTCAAAGAGTTAAAGCACGTTAATTTACACACAACATACTCAGGGGTGGGCTGCTGGGGGTTTACAGGGGTTCATGAGAACCTCTGACTAAGATTCTGTGCAGTTTAGAGAACCCCCAAATCCTACTCCTGGCTGGCCCCGCCCACCCCTCCCTTCCCAGGAGCCCCCACGTGGCCCGTTTTGGATGCAGATAAGTGCAGGGCCACGCGGACGTTTGGGAAGGCTGGAAAGGGATCCAGAGCCTGGGGAGGGTGTTTTCATCCTTCTGGAGGCTCGAGGAAAGCCTCCGGAGCCCAGGGAGGGCAAAAACACCTACCCACCCCCGCCATGGTGCAGGAGACCGATTAGACCACGCCCACCCAGCAACCAGGCAGAGAACCCCTTGCTAAAATTTTTGAAGCCCACCTCTGATTATACTTAACTTGGTTATCAAATAACCTAGCCCTTTTATGATTCACACAATCATAAACTAACCAAACTTTTGGATCTAGCATCCATGGAAATGCGAATCCACAAGGATTCAATCTAGTCAAAGGGATGGGCTTCTCAAAAATGAGGGGACTGGTGAAAGGGAATGAAAAGACAAGAAGGCCCAAACTCTCCACTGTGTTATAAGTTTATTTAAAACTACAATGAGGTTCAAGTGGAATATATTCCACCATGTAATAAAGGTTTAACTAACTCCAGGAAGAGGCCACTAAGCTCTCTAGTAACATTCAGGAAGCTGTAAAGGTTAAAAAAGCTTCCTTCAGGAAATGGAAAATCTGTCCTAACAAGAAGAACAAAAAGGAGCACACAAACTCTGGGAGAAAATATAAAGCGATAATAAAGAATGCAAAAAGGAGGAGGAGGGTTTGAAGAGCATTATGTCAAAAAGCATGAAGGAAAGAAAAAAGAATTCTAAATATATTTGAAGCAAAAAAAGGGAGAACAGGAGAACAGTTGGACTGTTAAGACATCAAAAATGTGAAAGGGATGCTCAGGGAGGAAATGGAAATTGCAGGGAAACAAAATTACTTTCTTACATCTTTATTTATTACAGAAGTCACAGGACAGTAGCTGAACTTATATTGAGTTTTTGGGACAACCAAAGCATATAGAAGAGCCTGTAGTACAGTGGACTAAAGCACTGTTATTAACATCTGCTGCTTGCAATTACTGCAAGTTCAAATCTCACCAGGCTCAAGGTTGACTCAGCCTTCCATCCTTTCAAAGGTAGGTAAAATGAGGACCCAGATTTGGGGGCAATAAGCTGACTTTGTATAAATATACAAGAGTATGAAGGCTATTGCTTAATGCATTGTAAGCCGCCCCGAGTCTCCGGAAAAAGACAGCATATAAATTAAAGCAAAAAAAAAAAAAAAGAGCTGAAAGAGGAAGATATTCTAGGATATTTTGAAAAATTGCACCTTCTGAAGTCTCCAGGTCTTGAAAGACATCCACCAAAGGTTCTTAAAGCACTCAGTTGTGTACTGCCTGGTCTAGCAAAACTATGTCTAAAATTGACCCTAGTGCAAGAGGACTAGAGAAAGATAGCCATTGTAATGCCAACTTTTAACAACAGATCTAAAGGAGATCCAATTATAAGCCAGTCAGCATAATGCCAAATCTAGGCAAATTGATATAAACAAGCAACCAAAGAAAAAACAAGTAGGCACATACAGGAACAAGCATTGTTCCTTTATAATCAATATAAAGGAAAAGGTAAAGGTAAAGGTTCCCCTGTGCTAGTCATTCCCGACTCTAGGGGATGGTGCTCATCTCCGTTTCAAAGCCGAAGAACCAGCGCTATCCGAAGAAGTCTCCATGGTCATGTGGCCAGTATTACTTAACGCTAAAGGTGCATGGAACATTGTTACCTTCCCACCAAGTGGTCCCTATTTTTCTACTTGCATTTTTTAAGTGTTTTCGAATTGCTAGGTTGGCAGAAGCTGGTACAAGTAACGGGAGCTCACCCTGTTACGCGGCACTAGGGATTCTAACCGCTGAACTGCCGACCTTTTGATCGACAAGCTCAGTGTCTTAGCCACTGAGCCACCGTGTTCCCTTATAATCAGTATAGATTCCCTCAAAGTAAGTCTCTCCTTATCAAGGAAAGGTTAAACAATGGTGGCATTTGAACGTGAGGAACACTAAAAGCAATTGTTAAGGCTCCACAAGGATTTATATAAACTGGATAAAGGGACAAATAAATGACAAACGTCCTTCACTTACAGCAAGTATTTTTTAAAAAAAAATCACACATACTCTAATGTAGTGTTTCTCAACTTTGGCAACTTTAAGATGTGTGGGCTTCAACTTCAGAATTCCCCCACCAGTAATCTGGGAATTGATGTCCATACAACTTAAAATTGTCAAGGTTTTAAAAATACTGCTCCAATAGGTTCCAAGCTGTCTGTAACTAACAGGGAAAAGATAATAAGCTCATAGAAGATAGTTCAATGAAGTATAGAACAGCATAGTGGTATTTGCTTTGGTCAGCTTGCTAAATTTTCAACTTTGTTTGCAGTGGTGGAAAGAGTAACGTGGTAGTAGATGTTTGCTTAATAGCTCACTTGATGATTACCTTTATTCCTTTTACAATTTTTGTAAATGTTCCCAATTTAGAAATTGTGGATGGCATACAATAAACACATTACGAATTATAAAATAAGAGTCATTTACAGAACAATATATACAAGTGAGCTCCAAATGAGCTATATAGGCATGTATTTACATATGCATTTATATAAAAAGCAACTTCAACTTCAGGAATTAAGGAGTAAATTTTATCCTGCCCTTGTTTTTGTTTGTTTGCTCCATGTAATATGTAACATTTGTAAGGTAATTTTATTTACTTATTACATGTATAGGCCACCCATATCCCTCACAACTCTTGGCAGTGTACAGTACAATTTGGAACAATTACAACAAACACAAAAGCATCTATTAAGGGAACAGCTATACACAATGTAATATGTGTAGTTGGTTTCTTAAAAATATGCAAAGGATATGGCTTTGTTTTGTTTCTGCCATGGATGGTAAAGTCTGAAGACCATGAAGAACTGCCCTTTTGCCAGATGTTAGACATACTTCTATGTCTCCATTTCAAAAATAATAGCCATTGTGTTTAAAGTGTTTTCAGATGCTAAATATAGTGTATATACATTATTTAATGTGCAGAAAAGGCTTAAGGATTTACCATGCAGAATAGATAAATACACAGCTCAGCATGTGCAGCAGATATGCAGGGTATATAGAAATGAGCCTTTGCAAGAAGGGGAAACTGAGGCTTTGCCCAGATTCATTCCTTAACCCCACATCTATTCAAAGTCCAATCATCATATAACTTATGTGTGCAGATTGCCTATGCATGAGCCATAACCCTCCCTCCCTCCTTCTTGGGCAAGCTGCAACAACTTATTCCGGCATAGGAGGGTTCCTTCCTTCCTTCCTTCCTTCCTTCCTTCCTTCCTTCCTTCCTTCCTTCCTCCCTCCCTCCCTCCCTCCCTCCCTCCCTCCCTCCCTCCCGGGCAAGAGGTTAAGTTGCAACCACTTATTGTGGCATAGGAAGATAGATCCCTTCCTTCCTTCCTTCCTTCCTTCCTTCCTTCCTTCCTTCCTTCCTTCCTTCCTAAGTCCAACCATCATATAACCTATGTGTATAGATTGCCTACGCATGATCCATACCCTTGAGAAACAGAGATCAGTTCACAGGCCGGAAAGGATACACCTATTTGCATAACATGCAGATAAATGCTTCCACAAACAAGATCTCTCTTTGTGGAACTTACTTGACAGGAAACTGTGGCTGAGACTGCAAATCCCCACTTCTGTACATTTATATTGATCAATACCGATGCACAAGGTTCATGTGCATTCTGGATGATAAACAATCCATCTGATATTGGGGGAAAGAGTTCGGTTTCTTCTGCTTTTCTTGACAAGGATGATGTGAAGGGGAAAAAAGAAGATTAGGGCTACCAGATGTGCTCTATATTGCCATGACGAGTCAGAGAAAATTATCTATCTGTAATCATTTAGTGATTGTCCTTTAAAGAAAAAAATTCCCCCCACAGTTTCTGGTCCTCATGGGACATGAAAAAGAAACAGCACCTAGAGCAAGGCATTGTGGCAGATGGAATCAGTTTGGCAGAGAAACTGCCTTTCCCTTTTCAGCCTAATAAATATTTTTAATTCACTTGTCATTATTACAGCCCTGTTAAGTACTACAGAGGATTCAGAATGGCAGAAACATTTATAGTAGAAATGGAGAGGAGCTGGTGGTGGATCAAACTGCAACCAAAGCATTTCCTTGAGGGTTCCATAAATAAAGACTGTCCAAAAACTGATAATCACCATTTGCGGTCAGAAGGTCAGTTCATAGTTCATGGTTGCAGAGCCTGCTGTCTTTAAATCTGTGGGAAATCCCAATGAGTGTATGGGAGGAAACATCAAAACTAAAAGACCTGCTGTGGGGGGCATAATAAGTTGCAGTTGCTGGTGTTTTTAAAACTCTGCATGGTCCTTATCTATCACAAACATGGAACACAAAACAGAAAGGTCCTTTCTCAGCTTTCTATTTTACCACCCTCTATCTGCATTCTAAGAAGTCTGGCTATACCTGTTTCCCCAGGTGAAATCATTCCACCTGGGCAAGAGGTTAAGCTGCAACCACTTATTCTGGAATAGGAAGATTCCTTCCTTCCTTCCTCCCCTTCCTTCCTTCCTTCCTTCTTCCCTTCCTTTCCTCCCTCCCTCCTGGATTTTGGACTAATGACTCAAGCTTAATCAGAATTACCGGGTCCAGGTAATTCTTGAATAAACAATCCAACTGTAAAGTAACATATAAACCGCAAAGTGAGTTCTTGAGAAATAAAACAGATAAAACAAGTCATAGAAGGCCAAGATCTACATCTAAGATATAACTATTTTTAATTAGCAAATGACAGGCATTGTGCAGAACAAAAATAAAATTACACAATTGAGAAAAACAGCCCTAAAAATAAAGAAAATATCCCTAATCCTTCTGTCTATGCTTTTCTTGCCAGTTTTACCCAATTGGTTTTCATTCTCTTAAGACTTGTGCAGTAGAGAACCTGAATCCTAAAACCAGAACCCCATTATTCTCTTCCTACAATCTTTGTCTCTCTGAGAACCCACAGCTAAGAGCAACTGGGGAGAAAAATATTCTGAGTGCATCTTCCAGTCTAAATTAGACCTCTCTATTTCTCATTCAAAGAGTCACCATCTATGTAACTGCAGGCCTGCTATCATTTCTCATATGGAATAGTAGCATAAAAGGAATGAGTATGCTTGTGCTCTGGTGTGACTAGGCTCCAAAACAAGAGCAAATATGAAGGAAAAAAAATGCAAAGCAAAAAAAACAAGCCAGGTTGTATTATTTGTTCATCAAGGACAATGTGTAAATGCATCCTTCCCCAATCAAGGGTATTCCAGATGTGTTATCCAGAATTGTAGGAACTCTAATCCGACATTGACTTTGTAATATCCCACTTCTCATCCAAGAAGCTTCTTTAGTTCAGCAAAAGGTCTTCAAGCAAAACAAGAAAGTCCAGTTGCCTTTTGAAAGAAAGCACATTTGGGACAACCATGACCTGGATGACTGAGAATCTCCACAGACATTGGACTTTGCAAATAGTGTTCTAAAAATAGGTGATCTAAAAAGATAGCCAAATAAGTTGAAAAGAAAATGCTAGTAGCCAAAATAATCTGGGTTTTAAAAATTATTTTAAAAGGCATCCTTGCTTCAGGTTGGCACAAATCTACAGATCAACTCCTTCCTGCACTTATGAATAATGCAGTTTTTGTTGCTGCTTGGAAACACTGCCTTGCTTTTCAGACTGGCATAACAGATCCCACCCAGTTAAAATGAACACAATGAGCAGAAGCCGCTCTAGTCACTATGGGACATTGCATTTTATTTGATGCAGACTCTAGAATAGCACCTCCAGTCCCTTGCAATTTCAGCCTAAAGCAAAGATAGGACTTTAGAGAGAAAGGCCCATACTGAGGGGTTTCCCCCTTTCTCCGTTATCCTCATATGTTGTTATTGGTTTGATCAAAGTTCCATATGGGTTGTGTTATAGAAAGTAGAATTGCTGATTTGTTTCTCTGTTTCCTACCCTTGATGGGCTATTTATGATGTAATTAAGCTAATTACAAGTAATGAGAGCCCTACTAGCTCCGAGCCAAGCTCTTTCCTATTTAACAAATTCACAGGTGGTAGGAAACTGGGGGGAAAAAACCTTGGAGATGAAATGTTTCTTTACTCTCAAGTGTTTTTAATGCAAGGCACTTCTCAAATAGAGAAGCATTTTGGTATATGTGATAACCTAACATCCTCCAGGAAATTCAAAAACAATCAAGTCAGTGAGGCTGATTTGGAATCGCAGCAGGAACCAAAGCCTCTCATGCTTGAAAAAGAGCAGGGAAGGTTTTTCACTCAGTTTAGGCTCTTTTTTAAAAAAACAAAGTATTCAAGTTCAAACTCCTCTTCAGGAATACTAACAACAGAGGAGAAATCCTCATGTAAGAAGCTATTCTAAAAAGTTAAATGGTTTTCAGGTCAAGAGCCCAGATTGGCCCTAATTCAGATCTATAAATTCAGTGTCATTTATAAAGCTCTAACAAAGTGTTTCTTAATTTCAATGACTTTAAGATATATGGACTTTACTCCCAGAATCCCCCAGCATGCTGGCTGGAGAATTCTGGGAGCTGATGTCCATACACTTTAAAGTTACTTGTAACCTTTTAACAGATCCAGTCTATTAGTAACTCAGCCATCTTAATAATCAGTTTCTTCTTCTGAATGAGGTACCCTAGAAGAGTTCTGAATGGCCTTCACCATTTTATTTATCTTTTTATTCGATTTGTGTGGCTGCTCATCTCAAACAGGTAACTTTGGGCAGTGAACAATAATAAAATCAATTAAAAGCCAATAACAATGCAAAAAGAAATGAAATATAGTTAGTCCTTGATTTTGGACTGGTCGTTTGATGATCAATCACAGTCCTAACCGCTGAGAGGAAAATGTGTTCTGAGCTTTTCAGAACAAAGGCATTTGCTACCATTACCCCCTCCAGAGCGGAAAACACTAGTGCAGAGGTGTCAAGCTTGCATCATCATAGGGGCATCACGTGATGTATTGGGACTTTCCCTCATTCACTAAACTGGGCGGGGGCAGGGCCAGCATGTGACGCATCTGGCCCGTGGGCCACAAGTTTGACATCTCTGCACTAGTGAATGCCATTGTTCTCATGATCATTAAGAGAGAGAGAGGGCCCAGGCCTCCGGTGTGTGGTGAGAGGCCAGAGCCCTCTCCTATCCCACCATTCCTGGGAGGCTTGGGCCCCGTCCTGAGTGCTCTACATAATGACCCCTATAGTTGTTTAACAACCACAACTGGGAGAAATGGGATTGTGGTCATTGAGTGAAGCAGCTGTGGAAGATCACACAGACTGGCTACAAACAATGGCACGACAAAGTAGCAACAATGGTGAACTGGAATATTTGCAAGAAATACCATTTGCCTGCAAGCAAGAACTGGTGGGATCACAAAACAAACAAGCAGAAAATGAAGAAGCTAAAGTGCTTTGGAACTTTCAAACAGACATGCACCTGTCACATAACACCCCAGACTTAAGAACTTTAGATAAGAATGAGAAAAAAGAAAGACTGTATAGTGAATGTTGAGGTACCTAGGGGCAGCATGATATAAGAGAAAGCACAGGAGAAAATCACAAAATACAAAGACTTGCAAATAGAAGCAGAATGACTGTGTAAAAGAATGCAAAGTTAGTACCAATAGTGATAGACACCTGTGATGCAATCCCAAAATATCTGGAACATTGACAAAATCACCTACAGTCAATTGTAAAAGGCAGCTTTACTTGGACATCTTACAGTATATCCTGCAACAATATATTTAGCACCATCAACAAAATTTGCCTATCGTAGGTGCCTATCTCAGGTGCTTGGGAAAAACTTGATAGGTGGATAAAAATGCCAAATCCAGTCATAATAAAATGTATTAAACTGGTATGCTACCTGACTCCCGGTGACTCTGGGTGGTTTACAACAATCAAACAAAGCCATTACAATAAAACTGATAAAAGGAAGCAAAATGGCAGACCTAAGGGAATAAAGCAAATGGGTCTCATTCTCTTTTGCCAAAGGAGGGAGGGGGAGAGGAGAAAGAGAGAGAGAGAGAGAGAGCACAAAATTAGTCTTGATGGCTTACATAGAAAAAAACAGCAATTGATTAATAAATTGAAATAGATAAATTGTGGCAGTTGCTGCCAGTAGAAATCATAACTTGCAATCTCCAGTTGTTTGGGCCTATTTTACTATTGGGATGATTCAATCCTCAACTGAGGATTGAAAAAGAAATAGATGAATTCACTCATTCTGAGAACGAGTAAAGAAGAAATGGTTGCTACTATATAATGCCACTGCTATTTTTCTTGTTACATGATTTGTGCTTCATAATATTAAAACCCACATTTTATTGTCCAAAGTACTGAGTTTAGAATGGTGGTTTTTGGCATCCTTATCCCATGATTTGTACTTCATTAAACAGTCATTTAATCTCCTCACACTGTTCCTCCATTATTATTTGAATAAATTTATTTTATGCTGGTCATTGTCATACTCCATCTCCCTCATTATCAGAGCCTTTTTTTTCTTTAAAAATATGAGCTGATTATGCGCATATTTACTTATTCACCATGGACACCTTGCTAATTTCTTCTGATGATTTCTTCTGGGTGGGGAGGAAGAGGGGGATGCTAATCCTGGCTACTTTACAGTCTTGTGCAGACATAGCCTCCCTTCGTCAATTTTTTTTTCCTGCATACACTATGGCAGTCGCCTGGATAAAGATAAACAACTGTCTATCATTTTAGCACTTTTCATCAGAAATGAAAGAATAGGCCTGATCCCACAACCCCAAAGGAGGAAATATGTAATGCAAATACACAATCAGAAGCAGAGACAAAATGGGCCAAGCAAAACAAAACCAATACACCTTCAGTAAAGCAATGGCCTAACCACATGTTCCACAAACAAGTAGCACAATGCCTGAATGACCAGAAAGCATCACCTTTAGGCAAATGTATGGCTTTTAAAATCTCACAGGCAGCGCTTAGTTGATTGATGTCCTCCAAATGACAGGCGGGGGTCAGAACTGAGCCTAGCTAGAACTACGATATCAAAAACCAAGTGAAACACTGGCTCATGAGGTGAATTTAATCATTTGCTAATTGTTCCACTGAAGGGCTATCCTGGGACTTATTTGTGTGGTAAAAGGTGCAACAAATGCATGCTATTCAATATTTTTGAGAGTAAGAGTTCAGCAGAGGAAACCAAGATGGGTCTGAGAAATGTAACATTCAACACCAGTAAAAAGCTTCAATTCCTCAACTATAAAATGGGAGATGATATTAATGATGCCCTTGAAAGAAGCATTAAATTAAGGAATAGAACATACCAGAAGTGCTGGCAAAACCATTAAGAGTAACTCAAGGATACTAGCTCAAATTCAAATATGAAGTTCTTTACCCTAGCCAACACTCTGTGCTTTGTTTATAGCACAGAGGAACGGTTTATGAACAGGTAGAGAAAATGTTAAAACACAAGAGACAAATGAAATCAAAATTTCTTATGACAATACAGGATAAAATGGATTCACATGAACAGCTTGCCCTCCTTCCCTGGCTAACTCCAAAAAGAATGCTCTGGCAATCTGCTTTCTCAGTGTTCGGGGAAAGGATCAAAGCAAGATTGTAAAATGTAAAGTAAACCAGAGGAACCTCAATATTTGAAAGAAGTTTGGCCTCAAAATCCTAATCTCTATGTCAAGGCCTTTCATTTTCCATACGGAATCTTTTGGTGTCTTCAGGACGGAAATCCTTGCTGGGCCTACACTATTATTTTGCCTAGAGAAAACAAACTCTCCATGGCTAATTGCCTTCAATAAATCACTCAGACGTTCCCAGTATTTTCCACCAGCTTCTTTCCCCTCCCAAATTTCCTCTCGACCCTTAAAAGCCAAAGGAACTGGCTTCCAGATAAACATGTCATCCACTTCAGTCCCATGGGGGCTCCTTCTGATCTGGGATGGCTTTTGTTTTTCACCAGTTCCTATCTTCAAGGCAGTTTCCTCTGAATCTGACATAAAGCCAGGTTAATCAAATGTCCCCAGAGTATGCCAAAATGGGCAATAAAAAGACAATTAAAAAAAAAAAGTCCTAATTCAAATGCTATTTTAAATAATGTTCTATTAACGTCTAGAAAGTCAGAACGTTATTAATGCTCTGGTTTGCTATGTTTGTAGCTCTCCTTTCCTCCCAGAATCTTGGAATGACTTGCATGGTATCAAGCACAATCCTTTGAAATGGGTTAGGTTCAATGATTATCTCGGTTACCCATTCAGGGAAGTTCAGGAGCTATTATGGATTTAAACCTCATTTTCCCAGCTCAGATCCAGCACTAGTCCTCTTCTCGTGCTTGCCCAGGCATTCAATTAACATGTGGAAAAGAAGAACAGAGTTAGACCTTTTTGACACTGAACTCTCTGTGCTGGGAAGAATTTGAGAACTGAACTTCTGAAGTGCCTTTCTTTGTGTTTTGAAGCCACCAACTGGTGCTAGGGGTACGATTTATCCATTCTCCATGTATATGGAGAGCACAAAATCAAAGCATGAGAAAAGAGCTTTTCTATCATCTATATGTCTGTCTGTCTGTCTGTCTGTCTGTCTGTCTGTCTGTCTGTCTATCTATCTATCTATCTATCTATCTATCTATCTATCTATCTATCTATCATCTATCTCTATCATCTATCACACCAGCCTAGCTAGCTATACTAGCTTTTGGTTGATTCCATCATTTATCCTGTCTCTAGTGAAATACACACTTTCTCTTTGTCTTTGTCTTTCTCTCTTTCACACACAACCCCCTATACATATATGCATACACACACGTACATATATACACATACTGTATACACATTTATACAAATACATGCATATATATATATATATATATATATATATATATATATATATATATATATATACACACACACACACACACACACACACACACACACACACATACATACATACATACATATTTGTTTTCTCAGGTTTTCGCGGGTGTTTGTATGTAGGTCTTTGGTTATTCGGGTCTTCTCCCGCGTAAAATTGGAAGTGTCTTGGCGACGTTTCGACGAAGTCTCATTCGTCATCTTCAGGCTGGTGTTCTCAGCTTCGTGCTTCCAGGAGCAATGTGAGATCGCAGCTGTCTCTTCCTTTTAACTGCTAGTGGGGGTGTGAGCTGATTGGGTGGGAACTTGGCTGTGTTCTGATTGGGTGGAGGTGTGTTCTGATTGGTTAGGGGCTTGGCAGTGCTCTGATTGGATGGGGGGGTTGGTTGTGCTCTGATTGGCTGGGGGTGTGTTCTGTTTGGGTGGGGGCTTGGTTGTGCTCAGCTTAGTCTGAGTTGCAGGGGGATTTGAGCTGGTGAGCTGCGTTGTTGTTGTTTGGCTTCGTGTTTGTCGCCGTGCGAGCTCTTCATGGTGGGTGTCAGTCTGCTTCATGTATGGATTGGAGGGGTTTAAAGTGGCTAATGATGCAGCTGCGGTCTGGCTTCTGGTCCTTGGTCGTGGCTCATTATCAGTGTGGGTTTGAGTCTGCTTTCTGCGTGGATGTGTGGCGGTGACATCCTGTGTGGCTCTCGTGAGTATGGGTCTGGTGTCATTCGTCGTGTTAGGGACTCGTTTGTCAATAAGGGCGGGTTTCCAAATGGCTGGTAGGCGGGAGGTATCGTCTCGTTTGTTCATGCTGTGTAGGCGTTTTTCTATCTCGATGGCTTCTCCGATTATTCTGTTGTTAAAGTGTTCAGTTTTGGTGATAGTTCTGGTCTTTTTAAAGTCATATCATGTCCTGTGGCATGATAT
Organism: Arizona elegans; assembly: GCA_022577455.1. Classification (NCBI taxonomy): domain Eukaryota; kingdom Metazoa; phylum Chordata; class Lepidosauria; order Squamata; family Colubridae; genus Arizona; species Arizona elegans. The sequence continues at coordinate 99,819,931 of JAKOOJ010000003.1, read as the reverse complement.
GGAAACAGAAGCGAACAACCAACTTCCCTTCCTGGATGTCTTAGTCTACAGAAAATCCAATGGCTCCCTAGGACACACTATCTACCAGAAGAAAACACACACAAACTGCTATCTGCATGCACTCTCACACCACCACCCTGCCCAGATCAACTCTGAAGCCAAGACACTCATTTCCAGAACAAAACGCTTAGCTGACGAACAACACCTAAAAACCGAACTACACACTCTCACTAATGTACTAACATCCAATGGATTCCACAGAAATAAGATCACCAACCTAATCCAAAAAGAAACCCCCACTAAAATCCAAGACAGAGAACAAGAAAACGGCAAAGCCCTCCTCCCATACATAAAAGGCACCACAGACAGAATAGGCAAAATCCTCCACAAACATAACATCAAGACAGCATTCTGCACAAACCGAAAAATATCCACCATCCTAAGGAACCCCAAAGACAAAATTGAGTTAGAAAATCAAGGAGTATATGAAATCCCATGCACCGCCTGCCCCACCACATACATCGGACAAACCAACAGACGAATAAGTGCACGCATAGAAGAACACAAGAACTCAGTCAGAAAAGAAGAACCAACTTCTTCCCTGGTCCAACACCTTAAAGCCACAGGACATGATATTGACTTTAAAAAGACCAGAACTATCGCCAAAACTGAACACTTTAACAACAGAATAATCAGAGAAGCCATCGAGATAGAAAAATGCCCACACAGCATGAACAAACGAGACGATACCTCCCGCCTACCAGCCATTTGGAAACCCGCCCTTATTGACAAACGAGTCCCTAACACGACGAATGACACCAGACCCATACTCACGAGAGCCACACAGGATGTCACCACCACACATCCACGCAGAAAGCAGACTCAAACCCACACTGATAATGAGCCACAACCAAGGACCAGAAGCCAGACCGCAGCTGCATCATTAGCCACTTTAAACCCCTCCAATCCATACATGAAGCAGACTGACACCCACCATGAAGAGCTCGCACGGCCACAAACACGAAGCCAAACAACAACAACGCAGCTCACCAGCTCAAATCCCCCTGCAACTCAGACTAAGCTGAGCACAACCAAGCCCCCACCCAAACAGAACACACCCCCAGCCAATCAGAGCACAACCAACCCCTCCATCCAATCAGAGCACTGCCAAGCCCCTAACCAATCAGAACATACCTCCACCCAATCAGAACACAGCCAAGTTCCCACCCAATCAGCTCACACCCCCCACTAGCAGTTAAAAGGAAGAGACAGCTGCGATCTCACATTGCTCCTGGAAGCACCAAGCCGAGAACACCAGCCTGAAGATGACGAATGAGACTTCGTCGAAACGTCGCCAAGACACTTCCAATTTTACGTGGGAGAAGACCCGAATAACCAAAGACAGACAGACAGACAGACATATATATATATATATATATATATATATATATATATATATATATATATATATATATATATATATATATACACACACACACACACACACACATATAAATTTATATAAGAGTTGTATATATTGGAGCTATAAGCAAAGTCAATGAAAGAACCCAGATTTGCTTAATATTTCCTACTGTGGGAAACTGGGAGGGGGGATTGTATGGTGCATGGGTGATATATAGTCATAATAACATTCTTTTCTCAGAGAGTCAAGGACATCTTGCTCTGCACCTGAATGGTTGGAACTGGGAGGCCTCTCCAGTTGGGATTTGATTGGGCCATGTGATGGACTTGTGGGTGCTGGGCAGGGACTTGGACTTTCTGTTGGGTGGGGAAAATCTGGAAGCTTTCAGATTTAGGTTTTCCCAGATGGGCTAGTATGACATCTCTAATAAAATGGAACTTTGAGGAACTTCAAGCCTTGGAGTCTTCTTTCATTGGGGGTGTTACCCTGACATCATGATTCACTTAACAACTGTGGCAAGAAAGGTCATAAATGCAGTAAAATTACTTAACAACTGCCTTTCTCAGCAATGAAAATGTTGGGTTCAATTGTGGTCATAAATTGAGGACTATCTGTACTCTGTTTTGGGCTTATTTTTGCTCTATATGGAATTACAAATATGGAATTACTTATGGAGGGTATCTTTTAAATTTATGTCTCAAGTTGCACCCTAAATAAAGGAACTGAGGTTCTGCTTTCTATGCATCGGATAATGCCACATACTACCATATATGTACATACATTTTGATAAGTCCTGCAGAGATTATGTATATGCAGTAAACCCCTGTTATTTTACCATGGGGAACAACCGATGATTCAGATTAACAAGTCTGTTCCTTTTTGGCATCTTCAGATGCATATTGTGGCTTTCAGCTCTTACGTTTAAACAAAGAAAGTGTTTTCAAATAAAACAAATATTTTCCAAAATTCTTGGCTGTCAACTTTTGAAAGCTGCCTTTACAGACTGGAAGAACTGGTACAAGAAATACAGCAGCTGTTCCTCATGAATAGAGACTAATTCAGAAGGGCAGAGCAGGAATTTCTACATTCAGTAGCCGAAAGGGCAGGGGTAGAAGCAGAGTACAAAACCGGTTGGTTAACATTTCTCTGCATGAAGTTAGCAGGATCAGCAGTTCAGCATATACTGCAAACAGGAAGGATTAAGAGTCCTGTTGGAGTGTATGCCACAAAATAGATATGGTTATTTTTTTTTAAAAAAAAAATCTTAATAATTTTATCCAGTTGCTACTCTGTTCTCAAATCTCAGAGAAGGAACAGAATGTAAAATAAGAGAATGAATAATATTTATGAAATTAATTCAACACACACATTTGTTGATTAAAATAATCTTGAGAGCCAGTGTGGACTAGTGGTGGATGTGGAATGGAGAGGGCCAGGTTCTAGCCCCTTCCGGGCCATGGAAACTCCCTGGTGATTTTGGGCCACTAATTTCTCTGAACTCAGCCTTCTTGTTGTGGGGAAGAATGATTTGTACTGCACTTAGTTATAAACATGCATCAAATAATACCACTACTGAACTAGAGAAAAACAATGTATGGACAGAATAGATAACTAAACCAGGCTTTCTATGACTTCTCCAACCAGATGTCTTGAGACTGCACCTCTCAGCATTCTTAGCACCTTCCAGATGTTCGGATTGTCTCATAACATACTTGGCATTCTTCAGATGTACAAAGACTCTGACCCAGAATTTTCAACCAGCTGCCTGGGGATTCTGAGAATAAAAGTCCTCAAATAGTTGGAGGACAACAGGTTGGAGAAAGCTGCTATCAAGTTGGAGCTGTAATTTCAAGTAATGGTTTCTATAGGAAAAGACAGTGGCCTTAACTTCTTCCCTATTTGTCATTTGGAAAAAGAATAAGGAGGCATTTCAAATTTTCAAGTGATAAAACAGAAGGCTACAGTTCGATCTTAAGTTTTTGAGTTAATGGATGTACAGTACATCTAAATCCAAGCAGAATTTTGATCAGTGTGTTTTCTTAATTTCAAAAAAATAACTGTTTATTTTGATACAGCAACATACATGTCCTGCCATCACTTTGCTGAATATCTAATTCTTAAAGTACTGACTAATGTCTATGTATATTTTACCTATGTAGTATGGCTGTAGTATTATTATTATCCCTCTTATTATCTTCTTCACTCCCCCTCTTATTAATAAGATTATGATGATGATGACAATAAATATGATTCTTTTGCTTTGCATGTATACTGAGAGCTTCTGTACTGGAGACAAATTCCTTGTGTATCTAATTACACTTGCCAAATACAGCTCAGCTCAGCTATTCTATGCTATGCTATGCTATGCCATGCCATGCCATGCCATGCCATGCCATGCCATGCCATGCCATGCCATGCCATGCCATGCCATGCCATGCCATGCCATCCCATGCCATCCCATGCCATCCCATGCCATCCCATCCCATCCAGGGGTGAAATGTTCTGAAGTCTGCTACCGGTTCACTTCGCTACCAGTTCATTGCGCATGCGGGTGTGTGGTGCACGCCAAACACGCACTTTGTGCATATGCGCACTGCAGGTGCTACCATGCAGCACTAGAAAAGGAGGATTAAGAAGCCTTTTCTAAGGTAAGTAGAACAGCAAGGGGCGGGGGACAGCTGTGCCGCACAATTTAGATTAACGAAAATATAAATCACACAGCACAGCTGATCATTGGAAATACCAGTTTGTCCGAACCGGTAGCATTTTTTTTTACTACCAGTTCGCCCAAACCAGTAGCTTTTATTACTACTGGTTCGGGTAAACCAGTCCAAACCAGTAGCATTTCACCTCTGATTCCATCAGTGTTCCTGTCCCTGTCCCTATCCTACACTTGTATCAAAAATATTATCCTGTAGTATTTACAATAGTTATGTTTGTACTATATACAATATTTACAGTAAGTACATTGTTTTGAGATAAAATATCTGATTTTTATTTCAGATATATTCTATTTATCACAAAGCCAAAGATCACAAAGGGAAAATCAAGTTATTTTTGTAACTATAGTTGTTTCCATGCATGGGAGATACACACACACACACTCTTAAGAATGGCTAGCAGCTTTGTCGAGGCTGCCTGCCAGAAAGAGTTCCTTCATCTATGTTAAAGTGCACAGTGTGTGTTGTTTTACAAATATACAGAGTGTTATGCAGAATGATACATTATTTCTAAAGAAAAATAAACAACCCGTAAAATGTAGCATGCTCTGACTTTTTAAAAATAAAATTCGTAATTCTTGCCTGTCTCCCTAATGTCTTAAAGCCAACTATTTCCCATGAAGAAGAAAGACATATATAGAAAGTCTGCTTGGTCCTATGAATTTTATTCAGGATAATGTACACAGAATAATTAGCAACAAAATGGAAAGATTAGCAAAGTGATGTTACAAAAGATAGGAAAAGTGTAATGTCAAGCGTTCATTCAGGGCCATATTCCTTAGCAGGACATTTTTCAAGAAGAGACTGGACAGCCATTTGTTGGGAATGATATAGGGCAGGGGTGTCAAACTCGACTTTACTGAGGGCCACATTAGGGTTGTGTTTCACCTCCGGGGGCCAGGGTGGGCGTGGCCAGCTTGATGTCACTTATGTCAGGGGCGCCTTTGGTGGCCCGAGCACTTTGCTAGTAAAAACGGGCTCCCGAGCTCTGTTTTTGGCCACAACGGCCTCGTGCAAACCTCTGCCAGCAAAAATGGAGCTCAGGAGGCTCATGCACATTTTCACTGGCAGAGGGCTGCAGGAGGACGTGCGCCACTGGTGGGTTGCTACCGTTTGCCCCGGATCGGGCGAACCGGTAACAGCAGCAGCAGGAGGCTCCGCCCACCTGCCTGGACACTTCTGCGCATGCACAGAAATGTCATGTGTGCATGTGAGCACGCATACGCCCATGAGTGAACCGGTAGCGACAGGTTTTGAAACCTGCCCCTGCCATGCACGGCAGAAAACAGAGCCTGGGAGGGAAATGCGTGGCCCTCCCAAGCTCTGTTTTCACTGGCAGAGGCACCACAAATCAGTCCTTCGCTGTTTCCAGAGCGGCCCTGCGGGCCAGATCTAAGCCTTGAGTTTGACACCTTTGGTATAGGGTCTCATTCGCAAGCAAGGGATTGGACCAGAAGACTCCAAGATCTTTTCCTATTATTTTATGTTCCAATTATTTCTGAAAATTTAACAAACGGGGAGCAAAAAGAGAAAACGAAGCATAACAGCTACATCAGGTTCCCGCAACCTGATTTCTAGAATCCTGTGCAGACCTAAGAACTGGGCCAGACTGAAGAAGGTTGTCTAGAGCATGGTAGGAATCCCAAAGTATGATTTGCAGCTCTTCAAGAAACTCTTATCTTGTACTGAAGTAGTAGCCAGGTCTAAGGTAATCATAAATTCAAAACATCACTTTCAATCATAAACCTTTCACATATGATGACATTATTTTTGCTAGGGTAATCTTGCACCCTCTGACTTTCTAGAATTTATTTCTCCCTCCGCATCTCAAGAATTCAATAAATAGGAGCACACGTTTAGTAGATAAAAAGGACAAAGTCCACTTAATAGAGTTTGTGTTTAAGTGAAGATTTAGGAGAATGGATAATTTCAGGATTGGCAAGTAATGAAATTTTGACTTTTTCCTTTCTTATGTGACTATTCTAGAACCTTAGAATAGGATGATTAGCTCCAGCTCACTTTGGCAGAGAGCTTGTAGGGTGACAAATAATGGCTTTGAGAAGCAGAACACACTGAGCCAATGTGATTAATGAGGAGAAGGTCAAGTTAAGAATAAATGTGCCTGCCCAAGAAAATACCCATGACCTTCTGTAGATACTTTTTATACCAAAACTACATGCTCTTGCCTTTCCATTTAGCTATTTTTAAAATTCCAAAGATCTAAAATTTTCATTTTTAAGGAGGTGTGTCACGCACTGAGGTCTTCCAATACAGAACAGAAAGATTTTGTGTGTTTTAACTTAACAGTATGCATCCACTCAGTTTTCTGGTGGATTTGGACTGGTAGATAACAGCCTTTTTTATAGCAGATCCCAGGGATTTCTTATTTTTCTGCCAGAAAATGTGTGTGTGTTTTTTTAAAAAAATTATGACTCCTTATAGCATACATTTACTGCTAGTTCTCCCACTGACATTTTCCCATCATTTTGTTCACTGCTGATTCTCAACTGTAGTGCAAACATAGGCTTGTGAAACATATGAGGAGGGAGGGAGGGAGGGAGGGAGGACGGAAGAGAGGAAAGAAAGAAGGAATTTAGTTCATAATCCATTTATTTATGATATACAGGTAGTCCTCAGTTTATAACAGTTCATTTAATGACCGTTCAAAGTTATAATGGCACTGAAAAAAGTGATTTATGACCATTTTTTACACTTACAGCCATTGCAGCATCCCCATGGTCATGTGATCAAAATTCAGATCCTTGGCAACTGACTCATTATTTATGACAGTTGCAGTGTCCCAGGGTCATGTGATCACCTTTGGCAACATTCTGACAAGCAAAGTCAACGGGGAAGCCAGGTTCACTTAACAACTGTGTTACGAACTTAAACCACTGCAGTGATTCGCTTAACAAGTGTGGCAAGAAAGGTCATAAAATGGGGTAAAAATTCACTTAACAAATGTTTCACTTAGCAACCGAAATGTTGGGCTCAATTGTGATCGTACGTCGAGGACTACCTGTGTTTGCTATGACCTGGGATGAATCATAAGAAGCACCAATAGTGGACAGGAAGAAAATTGTCAATTATAAATATATAGATGGTCTGTATTTGAATCCAAATATCTTGCATACATAATTTTGTCCACAGGAAAAAAAAAGTACAATTTAAAATTCACCCAGTATAGAAGATGGGCCACTTATTTGTAAGGACATGGACATATATAAGGAAACCTTAAGTAATCCTGAGTTTCTTGGTCTGTGTATATTTTGATTTCTTATCAGTTGTTTTTAGAATATTTTGGACCACTCTATAACTTTGAAATGATATTTATTTTTATGCTTCAAAATTGATTTCACTGGATGAAAATCTTTGGCAAGAAACAGAGAGAAAAATCTCAAAAGCTTCTCCATATTGGGAAATCTTCTTTCGTTGAAGCCATATATTCTAAATCAGTACTTCAATTCTTAGCATTTAGTTTGGGAAATCAGTGAGTCTGGCTGAGCAACTATGGCATAAGTATAATACTTTTTCCGTTCAAACATACAAACATTTGCACACACAAATGTAAAATACAGACGTATACATGTATTTAAAGTAATCCATTGTTTCTATTTACATATCCTAAAGGTAAAAGTAGATGGAAATTCAATCTAGTCCCTCTGTTCCAGTGTATCAAAATTTAAGCTCCACAGAGCAGTTCCAGTCAAAGTCTCAGCACCAGACAGCAGCAGTTTTCCATCATGTCTGCTGAAAGGCCATTACCTATCAGTTCAATTCACAGATTTTTTTTCTTTTTCTGGAACATTCCAAACAGAAGAAAACATGGTGACACAATAGAAGCCAGGTTAATTTAAGACCACCAACTTGTTCTGCTTAGGCCTCAAATCTCCTTACTGGTAATGACTCTCCTGCCCTGTTGACCTGGAGGTGAAAGGTGCCATCTTCTCTTCCAAGTCCCTGGGGCTCCTTGTTTTCTCCTCTGTGGATTTTGCTGTGGTCACAGTTTTGATACAATTTCACTTCAGCTGACACATGGGTGGGTGTTGGGACATGGAATAATTTGCATAGTGAAGAAAACATATTCCTATTTAATGTTAACAGCTCATTCTCACAACAGTTATTACCTTGTCAGCACTTTAAACTTTTGCTGTGGTTTTATTGTTGATTTTTCCAGATGCATCTTACCGCTGGCTATCTTCAGCCTTCTGATGTTGCAATAAGAAGTGAGAACAATGATCATTACATGAATTTTCACCAACTAAAAAAATCCTTGAGTTTAGCTAGTTGGATTTCAGGAAAACCTGCTTTGCAAATTTCCTCATAAACACTTTGGGCCCAAAGCTAATATAGTTTTGACAGCACTCTTGATTGCAATCTAGACAGCTGTTTGGGTTTTTTTTTAAAAAAAAAAAATCAAGCCATTATCTCATCTACTACTACTATAGGTATATTGATACCCCTCCCCGGCATGCTGGTTCTAATATTATGTATCTTATTTTTGATGGATTGGTTGCCTATGTTTTTTTTTTTTTTAATGGGATCCCCCACTGTGTCCTAGCCTTTTCTCATGCTTCTTCTCCCTTGGAATATTTAACTCAGATCTCCCATAGCAAAATGCCATAAAAAGTAAAGTTTCCTTCAAATCAGATTGATCTGCTGTTATTCTATGGACATGGACATGTTGTTTTTTGGACCACAGAGCAAAAATGATTTGCCACTATTGGTATATTTTTAGACTTTTCCATATAGCCTACAAATTTGTAAGTTCTTGGTGGTCCAACATCTGGGTAGTAGATACTACCCAGATCCATTCATAATTTACTTCTTCCAGATTAGTTGGATGCTGCCATCATAAAAAAACAAAACTACTACATAGAGCTAAGCACATGAAATACTCTTAGATTAATAAGCATTTGCAAACCCAAATGATGAGGCTTTGGCATTTTGAAAATTAAAAATGAATAAAAAAATCTGTGCAGACAATCTCAGTTGTTTTTTGAAACCCCTTGGCTAAACTCCACCAACAATTTATAGATAGACTGAGTTCATATTCAAGCCTGAAAACCACATGTGTGGTATGCATGGATGTTGCTCATTCTTATAAGAAACAAGAGATTTGAGGAAACTCTTCAGATCTGTCCATGAGCAATCTGCAAATAATATTTGAGAAAGGCATGCTGTTTTCTATTAATAGTTACTTGATATTTTTCATTGTAAGAAAATAATAGCAATGAAATTACATTGATATGATTGTTTCCACCCTATTTTCCACAACACAAGTAATATGATTCAGACTAAGGTACTTAACTTGAATGGTTTCTGTTGGCAAGTAAATTGAAATGTAGGACCCAACATTCTTTATGCTAGAATACCAAAAAATTCAGGCATCCAATAATAAGATGTAATGGAAACTATTAGAAGATTTTTTAAAAAGAGAATAAACGTACCATTTTAAATAGAAAAAGCAAGAAAATTGGCAGATTGCTGAACCACCCATGATTAGGAAAGAGTATGGTTTAGTAGAACTACCGGTAAGATGTCCACAAAACTAAGAAATCCTGTAGATCAACAGAGTATTAGAATACAGAGGAGAGGAAATGATTGAGGTAGTGGCCCTGAAATGGATGCCTTCAAAATAGAGTCTCGATTCCATCTCCACAGCCACAATGATGGGTCATATTCAGTGGTGGGTTGCTACTGGTTCGCCCCGGATCAGGTGAACTGGTAGCAGCAGGAGGCTCCGCCCACGCGCCCACGCGTCTCTGTGCATGTGCAGACGCAAGAAACATCATGCACATGCATGTACGTGCATCCACGAGCAAACCAGTAGTGACGGAATTTGAAACCCACTACTGGTCTTATTGTGCCTCATTTGATAACCAGGGCCAACATATCCTCTGAAATATCTAAAATTTGACAAGGAATTGCCAATTATATATACGTGCCATATACTTTTCCTACGTGTCTTTAGGACAAGGAACAAACACATCAGGATCTATGAACCAGCATTTGGTGGTGGCGCAATGGTTAGAATGCAGTGCTGCAGGTTACTTCTTCTGACTGCCAGCTGCCAGCAATTTGGCAGTTCAAATCTCACCGGCTCAAGGTTGACTCAGCCTTCCATCCTTCTGAGCTTGGGTATGCCGACTCTGTAAACCACTTAGCAAGGCTGTAAAGCACTTTGAAGTGGTATATAAATCTAAGTGCTATTGCTATTTTCTAAAAAAAAAAAAAAAAATGGAGGTTCAGGCCTGGTTTGTACTTGCATGGGAGACCAGCACTGTAAGCTAGAACCCGAGAAAGTATCAGAAGCACAGATTAACTGCTTCCATATTGTTGCCAAGGAAACTAGATGGATGTATCCAAGAAGTTGCCAGCAGTCAAGCACAGTTTGACAGGAGACTTTATCATTTTATTTTGTGCAAATATTTAAATAGAGAGGACAGCTGTAGGGGATAAATCATATTATTCTTAGAATTCTTAGAACTCCAGTCTTTGGCCTCATTTCACAGGAGGCCCAACTTCATTGCTGCTGGCGGCTGGAGTTGCAAGGGCAAGTCTAATGATTTGACCTTAGTCAACCAGGCAGGGAGAGATTATGCCTGAAAACAGGACTTCTGTTTCTCTTCTGCCGTTCCCCCACATTCCCCTGTGGAAAGCAACTGGGTGGGATGGAACACACAAACACTCTCCCCTTCCCTCCAGCAACAGGTTGTTTTCTCCAAGGGGCTTTCACTGCCTCTGCACAGTGAAGTGTGCACTGTAAAGTGCAGTGTAAAGGGGAACCTACACTGCACTCTAGTTATCTTCCCTGCTGCTCAAACACACCCATCTTTATTTTCCTTTTAGGACCAGACCCAGGCACTTGAAGCAGAACAAACAGTTCTCTAAGGCAGAATTCCAAAGCAGCTCCTACCAATGGGTGGCTCTTTCAAAACTACATTTTCTTGTCCCAGCTGGAGCATCGCCAAATGCAGTCATCGAATGGTATCTTTGGAGAGAGGGTGGAGTAGGGCTATTCAGCACATACACTGCCACAACTGCCTATTATATGGTTCGATTCCCATGGGTTTCTTCACACGTGACCAGGAAGCTAGGCAGAGGCAAGGATCTCCCCTGAGCCCATCCTTGTCGTGAGAAAAATGGGGGAAATGACGGCCCTTAGAAACCAACTTCTGCTCATTACAGGACGGAAAACGTTGGCTATTGTAATTGGCAGTGCTTCCTTTCTTGTTCAAATGTGAGTTTTCCACAACTGCTGCCTCTCCTTTTTCTCGTGCCCTTGCTGGTTCCACTGGAAGTTATATTTCTAACTGATAGGAATTAAATATAGGAAACAGGTTGTCAAGATATTTTGCAGCCTGAAATAAAATAAAAGGTTCCTCCTAGTCGTTCAAGCAGAAGATCTGATGGTGGAGCATGCATTGTGATGGCACATTGCTGTTTTCATTATTTACTTCCCTGTGAATTCACCCTCTGCACCCAAGTCAATTCAAGTGCTTTGAAAAGAAAATGTCTCTCCCCTCCCTCTGTCCTTAGAAGTAAAAATTCAGCAATAAGCAATATGATACCTCAAAACCTCTTTTTTTGATGTGGCTGCCTCATTTTGTTTAATGGTGGTTTCGGTCCTACTACAGGTGCCTGCTGGCATCAACTGTCCTACACAACAGACTACTTCTGAAAAGAGAAGCTCTGGAGATGCTTCTTGACAATACACTTGCACAATGCGTGATGCGCTGGCTTTAGCTGAGAAAGAAGTCACTGAAGCATTTGTGGCATCAGTGCATGGTAACTGTGCCTTTTGTGTATGATTCAGGTTAGTGTGTCAGTAGAGTGCATTAACCAAGGATGCTGACGAATCTTTCATTTTTCACTGTAACTGATATGCAGATTTTTTTTTCTTTTCAGCTATTTTTATCATTTTTAATTTGCTGCTAGGAGTTTAACGAGACTACATCTTGCTGATTTTGGCGTAAAGTCACTCTATCGAGTAATACCAATTTTAATTGACAATTAACTTTGTCTGGCAAAGGTTGCTCCTTATGAATTCACTGCTGAGTCCTTGCAAATCGCTCTGATTTGATTTCAAAGCTCTGAGTTCTTCTGTTGAAGCTTTGTTTGATTGTCAATAATATTGCTTTGTTAGCCTTACCCATATGACCCAATAGGACATAGATCGATTATAAAAATGGCAGGCGTTATAACAACAATGATGAAATAATATTCAAAGGGTTATTAGTATTTGCTGTAATGAGGCACCAATCATGTTCTTGTAAACGCTCGTTTCTCTGAGTGGTAACTCCATCTTCCTCCAGATTGTAGAGAACAGAGACATTTAGGCTGCAAAAACATATCAGTCAAGAACATCCTGAAAGTGCCTTTCTAGGCATATAACTTTATCATATACTGGACCTTTTGTTCTACTGAGGGCCACATTCCTCACTGATTACATGTCAATGGAAATGAGGTAGAAACAAATGATGGGGAAGACCACCAGCAAAATTTGGAGAGGACGCCCACTGTTTCCTTTTCTTCTCTTGCTAATGCCATTTCTGTCTGACAAGTTCTATCCACATCTATGCATTGGATTGAGAAGTGAACAGGAAAGGATTCCCAAGGCCACTCAAAATGCTGTGACAGCATTTGGAATGACCGTAGAAGTTGTAAACCTACATTCACGGTTTCCTAAGCCAGCCTGAATCACTAATTCATGTACAAAGAAAACAGCTTGCTTGCCAACTAGGTTATGGACTACAGCTATATCTTTTGTTTTTGTTCTACTTTATTTCATTCAACCAAAGAACAGAAATAGAGTAGAATTCAGTCAGCCACACTCCCCCAACTTATGTTCTTGCCATCCAGCACAGAAGAGCTTGGCAGGTTGGTAAAATATTAGTTGCTTGTCAACTGACTCCAACCATCTAAATAAGTAAATTCATGCAACAAGGAGGGATGTGGGAAGAAGGTTATTGAGCTCTTGGCTAAGAATAGCTAACCTGTTTTTCCTGAGAAGAATCCTGAAACAAAATGTACATATCAACATGATATAAATAGATAGTTTCCCCCATCTTATCCTTCCTCAGAAAACAAAATTTAATTGGAAGTAGGGGAACCAGTCAGGATCCTGCCAAACTTTCCATTGCTGGTTATTTCCCTTCCGGAGACATGTCCCCATTTTTTATATGTGGGCTGGGGCTGAAATATGGAGCAGAAAGATTCAGAAGAGATTTATTGAGTTGACTTTGCTATTGTAAAATTGAACATTTCTATCAGAGCTAAATTATACTAAATAAATGCTTGGATACGAATGATGTTTAGGAAAAAAACTGTTGTTCAGGTGAATTTATAGCAGCAAATATATGTCAGATTCCATGCAGAGTATGGCAAATCTGAGCTTTGTTGTTCAGGGGAAGAGGAAATATTCTGCTCTCTTCTAATGACATTCTCCCATCAACTTTCAGGCTTAACAAACAAAAATGTTCAAAATCTGTACTCCTATTGCCAACACATATAATTTTAACTTGATAAATCTGACAGCATACTCAAGATAGTGGCTCTTGATGCCTTTGAGTTCTTCAGCTGGAATGAACTTGAGCCACAGTTAAATTGTATGCGGTATGTACCATTTCTTTGCAGAATGACACTGACAGGCTAATCCCAGGGTTCTAATTATGATTCAGCAGCAGTGGTCTGGGTGTTCCCACTGAGTGTCAGTACAAACACTGGTATAAGCAGAACAACAGGCTTTTTGAACTGGCTGCAGCAGGAAGTGAAGAGGCAAACTGTTTTACTCTTTACCAGATGGAAAGCAATGCTTCCAAAGAGGTCACTCGGGCAATCTTTTCTGCTTTCAGCATGCATCATTGTCTTATCAGTGCATTCTCTTCCATCTTGCCATTAACCATGGTTAGGAAATGTAATCGCTATCTCAGTGGAGCCATGTTTCATCTGCTGAGCCTAGTGCTCAGTTTCCAACAGCATCATGAAAATGCTCTGAAGGACTATCAGCTTTAGAAGAGTCACGTCGGCATCAAGTCAAAGGTCTATCTGCTCATCATTCTGCCCACATGATGGCCACCAGATGCCTCTTGGTAGCACTTCAGAAAGTCATGAACAGCTGTAGCACCTTCCTGCTTTTAAGACCAACACTATCAGTTGTATTGGTGTGAGGGTGTGTTAATTCTTTTATGTGAAAAGTGAGACATCGGCACATTAGTGCAGTTAAGATTGACACTAGTAACTGAAGGTGATGAGATTAGTTCTGATCATTTGAAACCTCATTGCAATAACTCACCATTGTTTCCTTCCTAATATCTCCAGAGATGGTTAATCTCAACTCAATGCTCTCTACACAATAGCCTTTTGCTCTAGACAATAGTCTTTAGTAATTGGTGCTGCTGTCTAAGTTCCAAGGACTGTATGGTTAAAAATGCAATAACAGGAGTGGATTAGGGAAAGCACCACCCAGGGCTAGCATTAAATAGTCTTAAATTGTGCAGCAATGGCACACAACTTGTGATATATGTGTATTCTCCAAAGTTGTAATTAACAGATATTAACAGATTAACAGAGTTGGAAGGGACCTTGTAGGTCATCTAGTCCAACTCCCCCTACCCACCCATGCAGGAGACTCTACATCATTTCTGACAGATGGCAGTCCAGTCTCTTCTGACCTGACATCTTCCTCCCTCAAAAGTTGCAATCAAAATTTAATGTTATTGGGACAAAAAAAGTCATTAAATATAGGGAATGTGTAATCCTATTCAGTTTATTCAGCTGAATTTACTGTAAACCCAACTGAGTTTTACAGTGGTGTTACCCACCCTGCACATGAAAGACCAACAGTGGTGGGTTTCAAATTTTTTTTACTACCGGTTCTGTGGGCATGGCTTCATGGGCGTGGCAGGGGAAGGATACTGTAAAATCTCCATTCCCACCCCACTCCAGGGGAAGTTACTGCAAAATCCCCATTCCTCCCAATCAGCTGGGACTTGGGAGGCAGAGAATAGATGTGGGCAGGGCCAGTCAGAATTTTTACTACCGGTTCTCTGAACTACTCAAAATTTCCGCTACTGGTTCTCCAGAACTGGTCAGAACCTGCTGAAACCCACCTCTGAAGAAGTATGGTTTTCAGTCCCAATTTTCAGTTGAGCAACCCTGGTCTATACCCTGAAAATACAATCTCACTATCAAGTGAAATGACTTTGTGACATACCTACTCCTTCTAACAACTGAGCTCCTAGGTTAAGAAATATGTATGTTCCACAACACTTTTTTTTATACTGCTCATAGCAGTGCTTTCCTTCTGTGGTTATCACAAAAGCACGAAAAGAGTGACAGATTAATTCTAATGCAAACACGTTGCATCAATGAAATAAACAGTTGCGAGAGATAAAGAAAGCTCTCTATTCTGCTTTGGTCAGCAAACCTGGAGTCCATTTCTGATCACACTTAAGAAAGAGATTTGCCATATTCGGGTAGTATTATTAAAAGTAGTACAATTCTTCACATGAGCAAATTGGCCCTTTGATCTTAGTTAAAGGCAAGTGTATGTGTGTCAGCAAAGATTTCTGAGCACTGGATACATTGCCATATGCACCCATTGGCTTTCATGTGTGAACACCATTCCTGGTAGGTCATGCAAAAGTGCTGACAGCCTCTAGATCAGATGAAGAAAATAATGATAAAATAGCCTGTAGTTCTTTCCTGCTTCTCCTGCACATACTGAAGGTGAAGGAATTCAATATGCCAAATTCTTTGGAAGGCTGCTGCTATACGGATCATACTTCTCAAAATGCCAAGAGCCATTAAATCCTAACATTATTTTAATTTCAAGCTCATATTGTTTCAGGAGAAGTCCTTAGTGTCTGTGCCCAGTATTAACTGTAGAGAGCCTGTCCCTACACAAGAAGCAATGGATGGAAACCAACCAAAGAGAGGAGCAACCTGGAATTAAGGAGAAACTTCCTAACAATGAGGACAATTAACCAGTGGAACAGCTTGTCTCCAGAAATCGTGGGTACTCCATCACTGGATGTTTTTAAGAAGAGTCTAGACAGTCACTTATCTGAAATAGTATAGGTTCTCCTGCTTGAGCAGCGGGCTGGACTAAAAGATCTTCAATGTCCCTTCCAGCTTGTTCTGTTCTGTTCTGTTCTGTTCTGTTCTATTCTTCTATCCTATTCTATTCTATTCTATTCTATTCTATTCTATTCTATTCTATTCTATTCTATTCTATTCTATTCTATTTTCTCGTCTGTAGGCTAAACTGAGAATTGAAAAAGATCTCAACAGTAAAGGTAAAGGTAAAGGTAAAGGTTCCCCTTGCACATATGTGCTAGTCGTTCCCAACTCTAGGGGGCAGTGCTTATCTCCATTTCAAAGCCGAAGAGCCAGCGCTGTCCGAAGACTTCTCTGTGGTCATGTGGCCAGCATGACTAAACACCAAAGGCGCCCGGAAGCTATTACCTTCCCACCAAAGGTGGTCCCTATTTTTCTACTTGCATTTTTTATGTGCTTTTGAACTGCTAGGTTGGCAGAAGCTGGGACAAGTAATGGGAGCTCACCCCATTACGCGGTACTTCCATGAAAGTGACATGGATGTGTCCATAAAGTTGAAATCAGTTGGAAAGAGGCTTTACTTACTAAAACGGCAGTTATAAGCCTCACTCTGTTGCCATCTCCACTATCCTTATTCCAAATCATGAATTTACTGTATGGCTACACATTCATAACAATGCTTATCACAACACTGCTTGCAACACGATCCTTCTTATAAGCTTTCTCTTTCCTGCTGGTACTGAATTATGCTTTTTTGTTTCCTGATTAACCTGCCAAGAAAAAAAAACCCAGGGAAGTGGGTGGTTTTCTCTACAACGATTCTCTCATCTATCTCTAAAGGCCTGACCACAGTATTACTGGCAATGCTGGTGGCCTGGACCATGTTAAGCACCCATAATGATTAGCTCTTCCTCCCCATGTTTCCCACTTTCTCACTGACCTCCTCCCTTCCTCCAATTCTTCTCATTTGCCACATTGATAAAAGGGAGAAAGATACAGATGCACAAATGATTGACTCAGGAAAAAGAAAGAGAGCTTGGTTAAACAAAGATCTTTAACCACTCTGCTGTTACAGCAGTGCTGGGAAACGGAAGCATACAAATTATTAGACTGCATGATGAGCATTGGCAGAGCTAAAGGGATGGTCGTTCCTTGGCAAAATAGGCTATTAACTGCCGAGATGAGTCTGCATTAAGCTAAACCAGTCTAGCTCAGACAATAGGAGTATTGGAGTGGCATTACAAAAATTTGTAATTCAAAATTTTCAATTTTCAAATATTTGAAAATTGGGCAGAAAACTTCATCCTAAGATCTTTTTCAAGATGAGTAGGGTAATAAAATAAGGTTCATTTTTGATCTCCAAAATCAGTTTACTGGTCTTTCCGGCAATCGGACAATTGAAAAGTGTATATAAAATTTTAATTAGGCTAGTTGAATTGGATTATATATTCTCCTTGATACCAAAGTTTTCTTATCCCCAAATGCCCAGATCAAATATAGACCTTGCCAAAACCTAATTCGAACCAATTAAATGTGTTCAAAATTCCTTTAACACAGGGGTGTCAAACTCGATTGCACTGAGGGCCGCATCAGGGTTGTGTTTGACCTCGGGGGGGGGGGGTGGCGTGGCCAGGATGGGCATGGCCAGCTCAACATCACTTGTGTCAGGACCACCTGTGGTGGCCTGGGGGGGCGGGATCCTCCTGTAGCCCTCTGCTAGCGAAAACTGAGCTGGAAAGGCCGCATGTGGCCCTCTAGAGCTCTGTTTTCACTGGCAGAAGCACCGCGGGCTGGTCCTTTGCTATTTCAGGGCAGTTCTGTGGGCCAGATCTAAGCACCCCGTGGGCCGCATCTGGCCCATGGGCCCTGAGTTTTACACCCCTGCTTTAACATAACTACACATTTCAAAACACTTTGTGGTACCAACAGATTGCGTATTTCTTAAATTTAGAATTGTTTTTATAATGTACACCACAGAAAAGGCACCCCAGCTCTCTTTGAAATTGATCAGAGATAGAACCAAACAGGATTGCCAAGAAGGCCTTTCAGTGTTGCAGTGCAGGGTTGCACAAAAGAGTAGAGTTTGGGTTGCAATGTCATGGCACACTTTTCACCATGTATCTCTCTCATTGCATAGTCACCCATGGAACTGTTTTGCAAAAGGGACCATGAACCCCAATGTTGAATTTGTACTTGTGAATTGTGAAAAGAAGAAGAATGAAGATGTGTAGGAGGTGACAACCCCATGAATCAATAAAGCCTTATTAACAGATTAGTGGTCTGCTGTTTGAAATATATACAGTCATAGTCACCACTGATAATAGCAGCATCCATAAAAAGGGAGAAAAGGGAGTGAAAATAGGAGCACATTGTTGAGGGAAGATATTGCTAAAAAAATGGAGGAAGCAGACACAGAAATCTCTGCCTACTCACTTAGGGATTACTTCTTTATCTATGCCTTGGATTCATTTTTGATTTAGTGCTAAAGGCTAATCTACACTTAGATGAGCCATGAGACCGTTAGCCTGCCTTAGTGGGCAGATTTAGAATGGGCTTATTAAAAAGCATCTGTCATACTACAAAGCTGTGGTGTAAATTAGCTCTGGCTTTGAGAAATTAGAGATGATTCAGAAAAAAAAAAGCTTCCAATGGATCTGTGAAAGCATGTCCAAAGCATGTTTTCTGCTACATACTTTGCATGATAATGCTTATCTTTCAGCTCTAATCCCACTGTCCCTGGGCATGCAGGCAGGCTAAGGAATAATTGCATTAAGTCTTGTGTGGCTGACCATATAGTGAATGGTGCCAGTAACGCAGCAATATCATGCAGCTGAGAATGGCATCTGAAGCAAACACAGGAATCGCTGGAAGAATAGTCAGTAAAGAAGAACGTTGAACGAGCATATTACTAATCATAAATATTCCCATTCTCCTCACTGGTTTTCTTTCCACAGTGCTTTCTGCATCATTATTGCCCCTCTGTTCCAGTTACACACAGAGAGCTAAGGAAATAAAATTAATGGTCTTGGATGTAACCATCAGATTAGATCAGATCTTTCCCAGGAAGAATGCACCTCCAAATCTCCCCAATTCACCATCTACTTTCACCATCTCTTGCAGAAGAGGCCACTCTTCCTTCTAGACGTTTCTCAATAATCCCATAAAAAAACACCTCTTTCCCCTCCAGAGCTCTTATTTCATTCATGTTGTTCTCCTAATCCTTGGCTTAGTGCCTTTGAGTTGTTTTCAGGTTGTTCTCCAGAGTCCCAGCTTATCTAAACTGTATGCTTTTAACAATCAGCCCAGCTTCTTTTCTCATTTCCTGCAACTTCACATCTCTCTCCGTCTCTTACTCAACCTCTTACTACCCAAGTTCTTCCATCCCTTCAGATGTCTTGGCCATTCTTTCCTAGCAGCCTTCAGCTCTATTGCCAAGTCTTATGATTTATTCTTGCAGTTTTTATCAAAGCTGCAAAACCCTGGGTCAGATGATCCAGTGAAAAAAAAACTCAATTCCCTGGCAAAGGTAATGCTTTTCCACTTTAAAAAAAAATGTAGATTAACAACAGGAAACCAACCCCTTTATAAAAGACCTCAAAGACACTATTTTTCAAAGTCCTCAGTTTGAACTTCTCCCTTCCACGGGGTACAGAAATCTTTAACAAGTCAAAAGGAGGATTTCAATTAAACACACACACACACACACACACACACACACACACACACAACGTAAAGGCAGAATGGATCATGTTTCCATCTATCCTTGTTCTTCCTTTCATGCTGCAAAGAAAAGGTCATATTGCTCTCCAGAACTAAATCCTTCTTTGTAAAAGAGATGAACACACAGAGAACACAGCTCTGGGCAAAGCAGAGTTATAATAATAATTTAAAATAAGACAAGAGCTGTCCTATCTTTACTGAGCATAAGCAATAACTTCAGGCAGCAGATACTGGAGACATAGACCTCTCTCGGATGGACCTCTTGTACTTCTCTGCCCACCCTTTCCCTTCTTTTGGAAGACACAGCTCTGTAAACCATACCTCCTTAATTGCAGTTCTTAGCCTAGATTTCTTGTATATTTGGGGAAATCTGCTAGACCATAGCATCCAAAAAATAAATATTAAAAATAAAGGTTAGACTAGGCCACTGTGGGATGTAACTCAATTTGCCAAGTACCTTCTGTGTGTTTTGAAACTTTGAGCAAGTAACAAATGACATACCGGTAAGTTTCTCAAGTCATATTTCCAAGCACAGAAACAGCCTATATTCACATAAAATGTATAGGCTTGACACCAGACCCATATGAGAAAATTAAATCTGGATAAATTCAAACACTATCAAAACCAAATAACAGAAATCAGAGAAGTCAGAAACAGAATCTCAGAGCATCTACAGGTGTCTCCAATGTTGTAATGCATCCATTTAATAGTATTTTTATACTCTGGGCCCTTCAATCTCACTAGCATCTCAACAGACTAGCATGGCAGTTAATTCATACCATGTTGATATTTATTATTTAATCAATTAGATCTGAAATTAGGATGAGTGGATGCAATAGAAGATGAGCTGCGTCAACTTTTCACAGTTCATTCACCTCTGTCTGAGATAAGGTGGCCCAGCCAAAATTCCCTCTTTTAATGTGGAAAAAAATTACGATGTTTGCTCTTTTTTATCTAGTTGATTTAAAGAGATACGTAGATATGTTCATACATTATCACTACAGATTCTGAAAAGTTGTTTGTTTAGAGAAAGAAGAGCAGCAGAAACAATCAACATTTCTACTGGGCTTTCAAGAATGCAGAGTGTTCACAGGTAAGCAAGCTAGGCATTGTGAAAAAACAATTTCCTACCCCCTTATAGTTTTACAATCAAGAGTTGATGGTTAACCTATTGATTGCCTTTGGTTATGACCCATAAAACATCAGAGGCTGTTCCCCTAAAGGTCTTCCCTAAGGAACTGTACAACACACCTGTTGCTCTCGTGCTCAACATAATATGCGTTATGAGAATATTTAATGGGAATATTGAAAGGTGGGTTCTTCATGATCCCCTTCTGGTGAACCCAGAAGGGGCAGTCTAAATATACATCAGTCATAATAAGTACATTAGTCTGCCTCCCTGCGGCCTGAAAAAGGAAGGGAAGTTAAGAGGAAATGACACATAAGGTACAACCATCTGTTCCTAGTGGGTAGCCACATGCTGAGGCTGCCATGTCAGCTTCCTACCCTTGGAGCTCCATTTGTCAACTCAGCTCAGCATCCTTCGCGGGCAATCATTGCTTCACACCAACTAACCCTGAACATTTACAGACAGGGCGTCCCAACACCTGTCTCCTTCTCAGCAACAGGCAGAGGGCCCATTCATCGTAGCACAGTCCCTTCCTAGGGATTTCGGTATATGAGTGGCTGCCAACTCTTCAGTGCATTCAGCAGCTTGGGTTCACTGAGCTGTCAATCTGCTGCCTGCACTGCCAGCCATGGTGCTTGACTCTTTCAAAGATCTAAGGAAAAGCCACAAGCTGCAAGGCTAGTTCTCTCCAGATGGAGAGAGGTAGTGAAGTGCAATGTGCCATGTGCTTGATTGATGCAGGCGGCTAGCCCAGGGGCTTCTCGGAACCTGTTCTAGAAAAGCATTGTTTATAATCATGGCTAGAGTCCTAAGGAAAGGATTTGCTTCAAGCAGCTTCCTTGGAAACAAGAGTAACCATTTGGATAAACTAGCCATTGAAACTTTCAAGTCTGGATCTTGCTCTGTCTCCAGCCTATGTTCCAGATAGAGAACTTTTGATAACCCACCAATTGCCAGAAAGTAAAACCCAAAACAAGTTTACCATCAAACTGTTAATGCTGTTTTAATTCAGAAACTGGGTTCTTACCTTTGAAAGTGAGCTGCACCCTTGGAGTAGCGAAGAGGTAATCCTTGGAGTATGACGGCCACCAGCCTACAATGAGGAGGATGGCCCAGAGCAAAAAACCAACTAGGGGCATGGTGCAGAGAACTGGGGATCCAAAATCCAAGCAGACGTCTTAGCCACTTTAGCAGAGGAAAGAGAAAAGAAAAGACAAAGAATGTTAACTTCCCCAAGTTTATGGCAACTGAAGGAATAAAATGTCCTACTAACCTGTCAGCTAAACCATTCAGTAGGTTATCCTCCAGCTACACAGACCCTGGGAGTTAATCTCTGTTTTCTTATAAACAGATTAAGGATGAGAAATTCAACTTTTGGAACAGGAAAGAAGATGCTATGGCAAAGAAACTGATGCTGTGTGGGTTGGGTCTATGACAACTCACCACAGCCACACCATGGCGAACTCGTTGCAGGACAAGTCACCACAGGACAAGAGTTACCCTAATATCAAACAAATAGTGGAATAGAATTATTAAAGAAAGGATGCCCAAGGAGGGACAAAATGAAATGTGAATGTCAAAAATTAAAATTATTTTAAAAATTATTTTAAATAATTAAATTGAATTGTGAGTTGTCTCACAGTGGCGAGTTAGCCATGACGAGTTGACTATGGTGAGTTGCTTGTGCTGAGTTGACTGTGGTGAGTTTGTCCCATTCTGGTGTGGGATGGTCCATCAGTAGTTTAGAATTTGGTCTAGTGGTTAAGGCACCAGGCTACAAAATGAGAGACCAGGAATTCAAATCCTGCCTTGGCCAGCTGGGTGACTTTGGGCCAATCACTCTCTCTCAGCCCAACCCATTTCATGGAGTTGTTGTGGAGAAAATCGGAGGAGGAAGATTTGTTGGATATGTCCAATAAATAAATAAATCGAATTAGTATTATAATTTTCACAAGAGTATCTCAGTGCAAATGGTGTCTGATATAATCCCCTCCCCAATAGTCTACATTAATGTCATGATGACACCTGGAACTTTATATCTTTTGAGGGCTCTGAGAAAATACTGAACCAAAGTGATTTTTCTTTATGGTGAATATGATTCCAAGACTCATGCTATGTTCAATAGTTTAAAAAAAATTATGTGGACACATTCCAAATCTAAAGGCAGATAACCATATAAATTCTCATGTTTTTAGTAAAATCCCAAACCATCATCCTGATCACCTGATTGACACATTGCATTAACCATGGTTTTCCAATTCTTACGCTAATGAAGGCATCACAGTGGTGGGATCACACAAGACAGTAAGCAATCACTTCTTCATGTGATGTATGAACCAGATTAGTATAATCTTGGCACATAGGGGAAAATGTTATTCAAGCAAGTCAAATACAAAGGATCTTGAATGTTAACCCCATTCTAGAGTGATATGGGTATTCTTTGGTATTAGACTGCCTAGTATTGAATGTGTACACACACATACACACACATTTTGGACCATTTCCTACATGAAGTGTAATCCTTTGCTGCCCTCTGGGTTTTCTACTCAATCTCTTCACGTTAAGAAGGGCTCTAGACCAAATCCCTTTTAGCTTTCCATACAGTAAATATTCCTAGTCTTCAAAAGAAACATGAATACAATACTTTTCAGTGCAGATAAATCTGCCTCCTCCCTTAGACGAAAAGAGATCTGAGGGCTGAGCAAGTTGGTGTACATATGATTCAAGAAGATTTTTCGTGCCTGGATACAAAGGCAACCCCAAGAATGAATCCAGCACGTTGCCAGCGTCCTCAGTAACTTCATAGTAAAGTTGCTTCTGTAACACAAGCATGGACTTTGAGTTGGGGGGGGACTTTTCACCCCGAAGAGTGCAACTGGGTTCACTCTGTCTCTACTGCTAGAACATTAGAAGGGCTCCCTTTCACTGGAGGAATGAATCTCAGCCAGGCCATTGGAGCCCAACTGCAATTAACAAACTCACATGCTGCTCTCATTTGGTAAAGTAAACAGGTTTTGATTGAGGGGCAGTAATCAACTTGTCTCCTCGCAGGAATGAAAGGAGTCCTTATAGTCCTATCTCATGGCGGCGGCAAGAGTCAGAGCCAGCAGCCCACCCACTAGGGGCTCTCGTGGGAGCAGCCCTTCCCCTCGGAGACAGAGGCAGAGTGGGACTGCTCATTCCTCCCCTGTGCCTACCTCCATCGCTCTCCAGCAAAGCACAGAAGAGCAGTGAACCAGGGGGAAGGAACCCTTGCATGGTTACTGTCTCCATTTTCTATCAGGCAGGAGAAATCTGGACTTAATTACTTGAAAGACCAAAAAAAAAAAAAAAAAAAAAGACCAAATGCGTTTTCTTTAAAAGGAGGAGGAGGAAAAGAGAGAGTTTGTATGTACCAGGCTAACTGAGTTAGAGGGGATCTGACAGCTTGGCCTGGCTAGAATGCGGGGGCTGAGAGGGTAGGGTGGGCAGTGAAAGTAACTACCCAGAATTCAAATGGGGCTTTCTGTTATGTGTAATGTACAGTATTCCCTTTGTTGGGTATAAGTTACACATAAATTTCCCAACTTCAATGATGACGACAAACATACATTTCCTCATATGAACAGGTCATCATTTCCTGAAGATAAACATTTTCTCATTTTTTTTTTTTAAAAAAAAAATATGTTTGCCTTTTACCCAGTCCCTCTGGATTGGAACTGGCTTCCTGGCCTTCTTTCCCAGAAGATCTGCCTTTTTAGAATACTGTACAGGTTTAAGCATCCATTCGACAACTGGATAACGAATTACACTATAGTTGTCTGTTTTCTGTGGTTGCAGTTGGTGGAGGTTTAAAAAGCAGAAATATGACTGAATGTATTCCTGCATGCAATTTCGGCATCTGGAATTGTATCAAAGTGCTACAGAAAAATGACTTCCCAGAACGATGGTCCTAATACTAGTATACGATGGGACCCTTTCACTGAATATTCTGGAAAAGCAATTTCTTCTAGAAAGCAGAAAGGCATTGGGTGCAAGTCACCTTCCTCAGAGGGGTATGATAAAAGCCGCCCAGAGTTGTGGGATACAAGATGGGCAGCAAATAAATGTTATAAATAAACAAATAAATAAAGTTCTCAATGCATCTATGGTAATTGGTTTTTAGTATATTTGGATGACACTTGCTCTGAGGACTTAAACTTTATCCAAAGAAATTGGCAAGTAAAACACAAAAGCAGGTATGCAAATCCCTTCAGCATGTTATGATTACATAGGATCCAGACTCTCCTTGTCATGAAATACAGTCAGAAGGCATCACCTAAAGATGTTCTTAAAATATGGGACCCAAGAAGCCCTGTCTGCTGCCTTTGCCATCTTTTTCTCTTGTTTTTTCTTTTGCAGCACAGCTGAATTTTCCTTCTGCTAATAGAAGGCAGAACATTGTTCTATCCAGCTGAGCCTGCCTTGCCTCCGGAGACCTCTGGCTTTTCCTTCTTTTCTTCTTGTTCCAGCAAAGAAAACAGGCCATTTGGTGCCACCCATATTCTAAGAATGTTTTTTTGCATGGATTACAACGGCTTGAAACTCAGAAATATGGTAACTTCTACATTCTTAAACTCCTTTTTTGTTTTATTTCTATTGTGCTAAACGCGCATCTGGATACAGTTATAAACCATGTTAAGAATGATTCAAACAGTATGTCTACATGTGAACAGGCAAAATCTGTTTAGGTATTTAGTGCTCTTCTCCAACAAGGGTATCTGAAAAACCTCAAAACTAATGTATAACATGCGCATTATTAGCACTTCAGTGAGTTTCTAGAAAGATATTTTTTTAGGCTGATCCAGAACAATTTGCAGTCAAATGCACACACATACACACAAAGCACAAAGGCAAAGCAAGCCAAGCACAGCTCACATTCTGCTTGGGACAGAGATCAGAACAAAGGGAGCATGTTCTCAATACTTCTCCCTCTGGTTCAGGGGTCACCAACCTTTCGGACCTCAGGGACCACTAAATTCATAATTTAAAATCCCATAGACCACTAATACGATCTGCCTAATGACCAGCTGGGTGGGTGTAGCTAGGTGGTCATGTGACTGGGTGGGCATGGCCAACTCAATGTCACTCGTGTCGAAGGGCGCCTCACCTGCCTCTTCTTGCCCCTCCCCTGCCAGCCACTCCTCACCTCCCCGCCCAAGTTCCTTAGGGCCTCAACAGGAAGCAGTTGTTGGAGCTAAGCAGCCACCACAAGAAAGAGTTGGCAAAACAGCTGGCTCAGTTCAAATTGGATCTGACCGAGAAGGAGGCTCAGCAGAAGCACCTCACTGAGGACTACGAGCATAGGCTTTCCAAGCAGAGGGAAGAGCTGCGGGAGTGCAAGGCCAGGTACCAGGAACCTGGAGGCTTAGCAGGCTGAGATGGTCAGCAGTTCCAGGCCATGATACAGTCCCACTGGAACAAGGCCCTCTGGCTCTTTGCCACCAGCGGCGCTTCCCTCCAGCCTTCGCCCAAAGCCCTGCACCAGGAGGCTGAAGCAGACCCCAAGTCAGAATTTCTGCCCCCCTCCGACCTCAAAGGGGGGGACTCTGCAGCAACACAAATATTCATTGCATATATCCAGCCCAGAGGCAGTATTTTGAGGACCCCGATTTAGTGCAATACAAAAAATGCTAATAATTTTTCTGTGGACCACCAAAATTTTCTCATGGACCACCAGTGTTCCACGGACCACCAGTTGGTGACCAATGCTCTGGTTAACCGGTGAGGAGCACGGAAATAGGAGTTAATGACAGAAACAAACTTCAGGGATTTCACAGGAAAATCCTTGGAATCAGTCAAACAAATCCAACCTAACTTTAAGGACATTCAGAATAATGGATGGGCCCATAGGAGGACAGAGCTTTCTTCAGCTGTGGGCAATACACCACAATTGGAGGAGTTAAAAGTTTCCCAGGGGCAATATATCATAGCAATTTCCTTTGCTCTAGGTAAATATTTGTATTATTTCCCTTTCTTTCAGCACACATTCGCACTTCCTTTTTTGCAGATTCCTCACTCAGCACTCACTTTGGGATTTTTTTGGAATCAGAATGTCTAAAATCTGAATTCAACTTGTGAAATAACTGCTACAATTCAACTGCAATTGAATCAAAACCCTGCCAACTTTAGAAAATAGCTCTGGCAGCTAACGCTGTGGCATTTGGATGGTGATGAGTGTGCAAGTGACAGCAAGTGAGATGGCAAACAAAGGGAAAGGTAGGGCGGGGAGAAGGATAAGAATGAAAGAAAGAAGGAGGAGAAGAGCAATAGAAGTAGCTGAAAGTTGTGAGATAAATGCCAAAAAAAAAAAAATCTATGCATGTATAAATGAAGAGAAGCTGTGTTTTCAGCAGTGTTCCCTGGTTCTAAAGTTTTATGCACTTTGCTGGTGGAAATAGACTGAACTGACTCATATGTCACTATGCATTAGGTGAGCCCATGTGCCTTATTTAGAGACCTTTTGCATATGTTAGAGCTAAACCACCCTTCATCTCACATAAATAAGGAGATCAATTGAACCATAAGTAAGGTGAACATTTGGGGAACTAAAGGAAATTGGGGAAGCCTCCTGATGGCTCTGTTAATTCACTTCAGTTAATTCACTTCAGAAACAGAAGGGGTTTCTGATCACACTCAGTTTACCACCAGGCCTTCAGAGAAAGAACAGGGTTCATCTTTAGAGAATGGTAGAAAGAAAGAGGAGAAGGAATATGCGAGAAAATTATTAACAACTCTGTTAATATATGTATGCCACTAATGAGCAATGATACTAGTAAAATCATTACAGCTTCCGATCTAGTCACGGGTCTCCTAACATTGCCATATTAAAGCCTCATGAAATCTCAGGTCTGTTTTACAGCAGTGTCTCACTATTAGCTACATTCCTGTGCTCTCTTGTGCCTCCTAGAAGTGATTAGAAAGGCAGAAAATGCCCAGAGCATTCATTCCATTTCACCAATTATCGGTAGGGATTTCATATAATCATTTCTCTATTTTGGAGAGGCGGGGGAAGTAGAGGAACACAGATCTCCTTTTTATTTCCAGTGTTTTCCTGGGGCCATTAGGTATAATATGGCAAGCACCTTAGGCAGACATTCTTGGTGGAGCAGAAGCAGCAAGATATTAATGGGCAGAGCTGGGGGGCTTGGTGGTCTCATGGGGCTCCCTAGGCTCCTCTGAAGGTAAACTTTTGCTTCTGGGTAGAGGAGATGATGCGAACAGACAAAGAAAAGGGCAATTACTTATTAAGCCTATAGGCTGACCAACTCCAATGTGACTATGGGTAGGTAGGTGGGTAGGTAAGTCAATGCTGACTCTTGGCAACTGCCTGCACAAGTCCTTGCAATTTTCCTAGCAATGGATTTTGGAAGTGGCTTGCCATTACTTCTTCCCCAAGGGTGTGAGACAAAATGATTGGCCCAAAATCACACAGCTGGTTGTGTGTCCAAGGCTAGGCTACAATTTAGTCTGCTGGTTTCTAGCCTTCGCCCTACACCAAATAGGCTCTTTTGTTTAAAGAGCCTATTTTAAAATCAGTTTAAAATAACACAATAAGTATAAAAGGGAAATGTCTAGGGGAGGAAAATGAATGGACAATCCAGTTTTCTCCAGAGGGGTCTGCCACCACTTTGCCCAAAGTTGGAAGAGCTGGTTTAGGGGGCTTGTTGAAATAGGAATGGTTGTCATCCACAGATCAAGAAAGATTTTTTCTTGCTAACCTCAGACAGACAGACAGACACAGACACAGAATAACACAACAAAAACATAGAATCACAAGAAGCTGCCTGAGGTTAGCAAGAAAAATAATAGAATTATCTTAAGGTAGTACTCTCACAGGTAGGATATGAGAGAGAGGGGGGGGAGAGGGAGAGAGACAGAGACAGACAGACAGACAGAGACACAGAATAACACAACAAAAACATAGAATCACAAGAAGCTGTCTGTCTGTCTGTCTGTCTGTCTGTTTCTCTCTCATATCCTACCTGTGAGGGTATTACCTTAAGATAATTCTATTATTTTGTTAACCAGCTTAAGCAGAAGTATTAAATTGGTTTAATAAATAAGCAAGGCAGTATGGATGCCTTGAATGTGGCTCCTTATGTAGCCAAAATGCCACCCTTTCATAAATAAAAGGCAAGCATCAACAGCAGGAGGGAAATCCATGTGTTGCAGAAAAACCAAGTGGAGAAAATATCAGCACAATGAAGATTGAATATTTAGTGCTGGGTGGATAACTACGGAAAATTAATTGAAAATCACAACACAGCAAAGAGAGAGGAATGGCAGAGTTATTTGGGAATTCCAACCTTCCCCCCTCCCTCTACTGCAAAGCCCCACTTTTCATAACTGTGCATGTTATCTGTCCTATGATAATTTGCACCTGGCAGCAAATACAAAATAAGTTTACTTAATTCTTTGCCCTATAGCAATCAATTTCCAAAAGTTGTAGTATGTGTAGAAACACACTGAGAAGGAAAGTGCATTCCACAGCCACCTTTGTTGCTAACTGCAGACAGAATTTTATTGGCTTTTCCAGTTTTTCCTTGGGATTCCAATTATTCCAATGGCCCCCAAAGTGAATCATAATGACTTCCACATTGAGTATGCTGATCATGGTAAGTTCTTCAAACTAACTATATATTAAGACAATGTGTATTCTTTTAAAATTTCAGTTCATGTGTAATAATGAAAACAAGAGATCTACTTGGATTTCTCTTCCCCTGTTTGTGCCAGAGGTGAATACTGCTTGCGTGTGATACATAGCACCAGAGGAATTTGTCAGAACAGTTTAACTTAACCAAGCTTTATGTTGGCATTGTAACAGACCAGTTGAAGAGTTACATGAATTGAACTGTCTCCTGTGAAAGTTCCCCAAATGTTGAACTGCACAAGACTGAAAGCACAAGGAAGCCCATTTTTATTCAAAGCCATGTCCTGCCATGCATGCATGGAGATCAGGGGATGCATCCTTTTCCCCCATTGAAACCTCATTCATAAAAAAAAAAAAAAAATTGCCTGCCATTCATGCTGCAGTGAGAGAAATGAGGGTTCTCAGGAACAGGGACTGAGGAGGGAAGGAATCACCTGCCATGATAGTTGGACATTTTCATTCATGGTCTATAAAGGGCTGCAGTATTATTGGTTGAATTAATTAAGACTTGAATCCACAAATATCCCACTTACAACACAGTGTTTTGCATGTTATTTTAAACCAAAGTACATATTAAAAAAAAGAAAAGAAAGAAAGTGGACTTTTCAAGAGAAGGAAGAAAAAAAGATTTAATACTTGGTGGTTTGCTTGAAAAAGAAGAGAAAAGGCATCTGAAAAGGTGCAGAAACTTGTCCAAAATTGAGTTGTTGGAGTCTGGATTTGGGAACCTTTTAAAATGGCATTGGCCAGGCTCTACCTGCATTTCATTTAATTGCCAAATAAGTCGACTCCCTCCCTCCCTCCCTCCCTCCTTTCTTCTTTCTTTCTTTCTTTCTTTCTTTCTTTCTTTCTTTCTTTCTTTCTTTCTTTCTTTCTTTCTTTCTGTCTTCCTTCCTTCCTTCCTCCCTCCCTCCCCCCCTCTCTCTCTCATACGTTAATGCACGCAAATATATAATTCGTTCATAAACGAATTAAGGAGAACTGTCGAAGCTTATGGTAACCGCGTTTCTGGAGGGTCTCTTCCCCCCGTACAGTTCATCGGAAGCACAAATTCCTTCGGCGCACTTCCCCGCGCTCCCCGCGGAAACCAGTTGCTTTCCCCTCGGGGTCGAGTGACAGCCGGCGGCGCGAAGGAAAAGCAACTCGCCCAGCAGCGGGCGCGGCGGGGCCTGCCCAGCTCCGGAGCTCAGCAGCCGGCCCGGGGTCTTTCTCCAGAATCCCCGCGGCGGGGAAAGGTGGAGTGGAGCGAGAGCCGTGTAGCGCCAGCCTTCACTTCGGTGGGTTGGCTCTCTCAGCACCGCCGGCCTCTTAAGCAAGAAAGGCTGCCTATTCTCTCGGGCCAAGAGAAACACAAGCTTCGCTCGAGTTCCCCGAGGCGTCGGCAATCGAGAAACCGCCGCGGCACGTTCGCAGGCGAACTGAAACGGGTCTCTAACCTTCGCAGAGCGCACCAGCCAACTCGGAGCGCGTCCGCTCTTTCTCTCCCTCGCGGCGCCCCAAGAATGCCAGGGAGGGAAAGAGAAAGAGAGAGAATAGGCGCGCTCGGACCGTCTGATCCTACCCGGCTCGTTTTTCCCGAAGCCTCGAGAGTTCAAGCCTTCGCCCAACCCTGGAACCTCAGTCTGTTCGCACCATCACCCCAGACCTAGCCCTGCTTTCCTGACTTCCCGGCGTTCAAGTACCCAGAACTGCCATCCAGTTCCTCTCCTCCTCCTACCCGCGATCCGCAGGTCCAGAGTAAACGCCCCACATCTCAGACCTGCGCCGAGATTCCTGTTTTGGACGGGACCACTAGCGACCAGCGAGCTCACCGGCGAGGAAATGGGGGCTCCCGGATGCGGCGCAACCCCGCCACGTTTCTAAAGCTATGGCGGCGTTTATCTACCTAACAGGGGAAGGTCTCTCGGGAGACTTAACTTTGAAGGTTAATACTTCAGCCGGCTTGGTTACACGGAAGTCACGGAAACACACATCTACACGCGCCAAGTATGTTTTCAATGCAGTCCGGCGCCGAATCCGGATACTTTTTGGGTCTGGAAAGGTGATATTTTTCTCAAGTGGTCTAGCTTCTTCCTTCGATCAGCCCCTTCGCCTTTTCTATTGCTCTTCTCAGAACTCCGGGACTTGAACCCTCCCGAGTTCCCTTCAAATAATCGTAGGCACTAGCAGCCACCCAAACATACAGAATAGATCGCGTTCTTACAGGAGAGAGAGAGAGAGAGAGAGAGAGATCGCTATATGAACACCCCCCCCTTTTTTTTTTCTGGGGCAGGGATATCAAAGGGCCGACTTTCGCCGAGAGATATTAATAAAGATTCCAATCCCACCTTAGTTTAAAAAACAAAAAAAAACAGTTTCGAGTGAAAGCGGTCCAGATGTCTGTCTCGGCTCCCTTCTTCCTTTACACCCCACTTTCTCGGATTTCTGCTCAACTTTCCGGGCCCAACGGAGGTAAAAACAAGGGCCAAACTATCTGCTTCCCGGATGGGAAGAGGCCGCAGAAAGTTTGCAATCAGAAATAGTTTTTTTTTTTTCCTCCCCTCCTCTCCACCGGTCGGTCTCCCACTTTCCGCTTGACAACCGCCTCCTTAGCTGTCCGGGGACCAGGTTGGAAGGAGTTCCGAAAGTGGAAGCCGGAGCCCGCGCCGAGCGACGTCCCCTGACCCTCCGCTTCCCCGCCCTTCTCGGCTCCGCGCCCCCATCCCATCCCCTCCCCTCCCGTCCTGTACCTTTGCGGAGCCTGGGAGAGTCGCCCAGCTGTTCTCCCGACGGAGCCGGACTCGTTCATTTGGAAGTGCGGCGACAAAGGTGAAGGCTGGAAGGCGCGGGGTGGCGATTAGCGGGGAAGAGAAATCTGCTTACGCGCTTAATCCTCTCCACGGGCACAGGCGTACCTTTATTCCGCCTGCAAGCGGAGCGAACCCCGCCGCCGCCGCCGATCCAAGACAAGCCGCTCGCTCCCAGCTCCGCCAACCCAGAACCGAGGAGAGAGAAAGGAGACCCTACCTAGCCCTTTATCGGCGCCAAGGGGGCATTTCTTACCAGCTGTCCTGGGAGCGACGTCCCACCGCCGCCGTCCTTCCCGTTCCCTTCGCCCGAGAAGGAAGGCGAGCGCTCCTCCGGTGACCCCCGATCGAAGTGCCGCGATTCGGGACTTTGGGGGAAGGAATTCAGGAGTTGAACCCAGCTCTCTTCTCCCAATCCATAGGCGCGCTCGCGGCGGAGCAAGTTAAAAAGAAAAGCGGCCGAATCGGGTGGGGATTCCGAGGCTCCCCGAGCTGCGCTCTTGACTTTCTTTCTTTTCTTTTCTTTTTTTTTTCCTGGCGCGACTCGGCTCGGCTCGGCTCGCCGCTTCTTCTCCCAGCCTGAACTCGCTACCTTGCCCCTTCGAAGTTCTTGCTTGCTGCAGGCCGATCGCCAGGAGCGCACGAGCGCAAAGTGGGGGCGGCGGCGGGGGTGGTGGTGGTGGTGGTAGGGAAGGAGGGGAAGGCAAGGCAGGAAGAAAGAATACAAATGATGGTCGTGGACACTCCTGCCCACTTGGCAAAAAAGAAAAAAAGAAAAGAAAAGAAAACAAGAAAGAAAAAGGGGGGAAATAAACCGCCACCCTCCTCCTCTACACACATATGCTTACAAATCCCCCTCTCTCGCATTGAGCACCCAAAAGCCTATTCAGTCAATTGGCTTCTACTGCCAGCGATTTGCATAGCCCCGCCCCTTTCCCACCTCCTCGGCCATTCAAGCGGGGCACGGACCCGTAGCCCTTCCCCTCCGTGCCGCGCCCCCTCTTTTTCCACCTGTACCGCCCCTCCCTTGCAGCTGGGTTTGGCGGACGCGGGGAGCCGCGGGATTCCAGGAGCGCGCTCTGGGTGTCGGCTAGGTGGGTTGGCAACCGTCTCTCTCTCGAGAGAATGGCTCTGCCTTCCTTCCGCCCATCCCCTCCTGCCGGTTTAGGTTCGGTTCCAGCAGTCCTGGCGCGACGTCTTCCATCCACGGCCCACTTGGCAAGCAACGCGATCCGGATCCGAAACCCAGGCTATGATTGTTGGAATCGCCCGTGTTTCGGGCACATACGCGACTCGCCCTTCTCGTTCTCAGCTGCCTGCTTCGGAAAGGGGAATTCTAGCTTTCCTTAAAAAAAAAAAAAAAAATCCAGAGGCAGCGTGCGGCGGTTGGGGGGTGGGGGTGGGTGGGGTAGGGGTAAATAAATAAGCAAATAAATAAATAAATAAATAAATAAATAAATAAATAAATAAAGCGAGTCCTTTGTCTCTCTCTCTCTCGCTCTCTCTCTCTCTCTGACGGAGTTATTCTGTGAAGTGCAAGGGAGTGCCTCGCGCCTCGCGCCTCGTGGTGGTGGGGAGGGAAGCATGGTGATGGGGGTGAGAGAGGGAGGGGAGGGAGGAGGGGGGCGTTGGAGGAAGGAAAGGAAGGGAAGGAGAAAGAGGTAGAAAGCAAAAACGAAGAAGGAAAGAATACCCGAGTGAGAGCGAATGAATGACACGGGGGTGGGAGGTAGGGAGAGAAAGATATGGGGCCTTGCTTTTTAATATTGCAAAAAATCCTCCCACCCTTCAAGAAATACACTCTCTGCAACAAAGAAAACTCCGGCGTAACTGACAGCAAGGAGAGACTGTTATCTCCCCACCCCACCCCACCCGAACCGGGTGCCTCCTTGCTCATTTTAATCTGCCCAGGCAAGCTTACTTAACTCTTTGGTGGAGAGGAGTAGTGAAGAGACCTAGGAGTTCTGGGTGGAACCATCCTGATCTTGAGATGCAAACTGAGAGCTGTGGAAGTGCTCCGGTTTGGGTGCTTTGGAAGAAGGGTCCATTTACAAGTCAGGATCCCATGCTAAACTTCTGCTTGGGGGGAGCATTTTGTCACCTGAGTAAATAGGTAGGATGGCAGTTTCCCCTTCCAGGTAGAAAAGCTGATCAGGCTGGTAATCTGAACTTCAGCAGTAGAAGAGATGCTGCACCTGAGGGAGAAGGTTGTTTTAAGAGCAGGGGGGGGGGATGAAGGAGAAGAGGGGAAGGTGAGGAGAAATATCCAGCATATCCCAGCATCATCTACCAAAAGGGTAGACAATAAATCAGTGAATATTATCATGCCCGCATTCAAAACTATGATATAACCACATTTCAAGCATTGCATACTTCAGGTCACCACATCTTAGTGGTAATGCTATAAAAAGAGTACAGAAAAATTCATTCTCCACCATTCAGTTAGAGCTGAAGAAACTTCTTGGATGAGAAGCGAAAGGACTTCAAAGAAAAATTAGGAAATCCAGTTGCCTCTTGAAAAAGCGTATTTGGCACAACCATGACCCTGATGATGAGAATCTCCATAGACAGTGCAAAAAAAGGCAATCAATAAGTTTTGCAAAATGATGTATGGTAAAGAAAGGATGAACAGAGAAGAAGATTTTGTCATCTCCCAAAATGTAAAATTAGAAGGCATCCAGTGAAACTGACCAGTGGAAGATTTAAAACTGATACAAGGACATTTTTCTTCACAGGGTTGATTATCAACCTGTGGAATACAGTGTTACAAGATATGGTGCCGACTGATAGTGTACATGGCTTCAAAAGGGATTAGACATGTTTCTAATATCTAATTTCCAATATCTAAGGAAGTGCCACAAAGGAGAGGGAGTCAACCTATTCTCCAAAGCACCTGAGGGCAGGACAAGAAGCAATGGATGGAAACTAATCAAGGAGAGAAGCAGCCTAGAACTAAGGAGAAATTTCCTGACAGTTAGAACAACTAATCAGTGGAACAACTTACCTCCAGAAATTATGAATGCTCCATCACTGGTTTTTAAGAAGAGATTGGACAACCATTTATCTAAAATGGTATAGGCTAGGGTTTCCTACTTGAGCTGCAGGTTGGAGTAGACGACTTCTAAGTTCCCTTCCAAGTCTTTAATTCTATTATTTTAGACGGCAGGGCTAATTGCCTTGAGGATAACATATACAGTACCTCTTTCAGGCCTGGGATCGGTCTTCCTCTATAAATGGAGGGCTGGAAGAAAAAGTGGGAGAGGACGTCTTGATCTCCTTGATGCATCTTGTGAGGTCACCATGGGAAGCAGAATGCTTGCTAGAGGAGCCTTAGGTTGATTCAGCAGGGCTATTCTCATGTTGTCAATTGAGATAACTGTCACAGTCAGTCTAATTATAAGGCTAAACCTGACATTATAAGCACTGGCCAGATGCAAACTAAATCAATTCAGGTTTATTACTCTGGGGTGGGGTGTCAAAACAGGGCATAGTAATGAATCTATCTAGTTTATGAATTAATGGTTTTACCTGGAAGAGCTCCTTTTCTCCTCTATGCTTAAGAAAGAGGGGTAAGCTGTGGTGAGGAGAGATATTCTATGATTTTTGCAAACATAGATTTTCATTTAATGTTGTGTGCATGCCGGAAAAGCTTCTGCAAACAATTCTTTTTTTTTTTTCCCCTGCATAAGATGTATACGCTCCGAACATGTTCTGATCCTGGGTTATTGAGCAAAATAGATACTATTATAATTAGAAGTGCCGTCTAAATTCCCAGGCAGTTAAAATATTAATTCTATGCAGGTAGCAGGCAGGACATTCCATATTAGAATAAGTCTGGGTACAGCTATATAAACACACACACACACACACACACACACACACACACACACACCCTTTCCCCATCACACCATGGACAGAGAATGATTGACCAGCCAAAAATTCTGCATTGAAAAAAAAAATCCACATGACAGGTTCTGGCCTAAGGCTAACAAGGAAGGATGCATAATTTTTCTGTCTCTACTCTCTGTCTCCCCTCCTTCTCCTCCCTCCCTTTTCCCCCTATGTCTTTCCCATTGATGAATAATTCATAGGAGGCTCTTTGGCATACGGTATCATCTTCTAGTGTGTACAGTTAAGTAAAAACTGCAGAAAGTTTCAACAGCCGTTCTATGTGGGGGCTTTTCTAATGTCACAACATCTCTGAAGTGTATTTGCAAAGTACTTTTGCATGCAGCCCCTATTACTGAGGGTTAAGATCACTGTCATATCTCATGGAAGATAAATTCCGTGTCTGATCTTTAGAGCCCAGATCTATTCAACTGCAACTGTTATAATAGGTGTTCTTGATATCTGTCAGCAGTCAATTCACTACCCAATGGAATCAGTGTTACAAAGTTTTAAAAGTAGACATGTAAATTTATGGGTCAATCACAATGCTTGCAATGTACATCTCTCTCTCTCTCTCCCCCTCCCTCCCACCCTCTCTCTCCCCCCCCTTCCACTCTTTATCATAGATGCTAAAAAAAAAAGCAGTAAACGTAAAGAAGTTGTTTCTCCCTTCCTAAATGTAAATAGCCATAAATGAACTTTGTTACTAGCACTCTAGATTTCCACCCTCCTGAAACTACTTGTAGTAAAGATTAATAATATAATAAAATGCAGATGATCATTTATTCACTTTGGGACTATAGGTATTGAATAATATAAGACAATATAGTACTATTTATCATTCAATCTGTTGATATAGATATGGAATCATATTTATTGATATATTTCTGGATATATTTCTGTTGTGATGTTTTTCACTAATATAAACTATGAGCTAACCTAGAATTTGTTCAACAGAATAGCACATAATTCTTTTGCTAAATTTTAGATAATAAAAGAACACACCATTTTGAATATTTCTTTTTTTAAAAAAAAATCCCACTGTAGGAACACAGTAGGCAAAAATAAATACACAATTTTTTACTTACATCAGTCCACAATTAAAAATGCACTGTTGATTAAAACTAATATGCACTGCATGCCCATGTAAATATATTCAAATTATAAAACCCAGTGTGTTTACTATGATTTTTCCTAATGTGGTTTACTTCTGCAGTCCTTTTTATGTACCTACTTGGAAGCAATTTCAAGGAGCTTACTCCCAGTTAAGTATGAATGTTGTGGAAATATTGCCTGATTCATATCCACAATTCAGTTAATGTTTTTCCACTCTTGGGCACTTTTAAATGATTTTATAGCAGGTTGTTCATATTTCTGTTAAAAATATTCAACACTGAATTGCAAAAGGTGAAAATAAGAAATACTGGAGAAATGAGAGGGCTACTAAGGTTTCAAAAGAGGAGTTGTAGCATATGGAAATGCACACAGTTTGTTCATTAAAGAAGAGGAATCGGAGAAGAGGATGTGGAGTATCAGCCCATATCCATGTCAAAGATGGATATGTTTAAGGAAATCTTTATGATTTAGCCTACAAGGTTGATTTCAAGAACATACTGTTTTGGGGATAATGCACAAATATGTTATCTCAAGTATTATCTTAGAACAGAGGTGTCAAACTCAAGGCCCTGGGGCCAGATCCGGTCCAAGGGGTGCTTAGATTTGGCCTGCAGAGCCGTTCTAGAAACAGTGAAGGACTGGTCCATGGTGCCTCTGCCAGTGAAAACGGAGGCCCTCCCAAGCTCTGTTTTCGCTGGCAGAGGGTTGCAAGAGGCCGTTGCAGCCAAAAATGGAGCTCTGGAGCCCGTTTTGTCTGGCAGAGTGCTCAGGTCAGTTCGCAGATTGCTTCTGATGATATCAGGGTCAGTGGGCGGAGCCTCCCACCGGTTTTACTGCTGGTTCTATAGAACCGGTCCAAACCGGGGGCAACCCACCACTGCCCTGTCTCAGAAGATAATATATTTGTGCTATATATATATATATATATATATATATATATATATATATATATATATATATATATATATATCTCCCAGATGCAAAAATGAAATCCTGTTCCTTCCTTGGGAATGGAATAGCCTTTCCAATACAGTTTGTGCTTATTATTTTTTAATAATAGACATTGAACTTACATTTTTCTGAGAACTAACAGTAGTTTACACAAAGGTTTCCCATAATGTTACCTCTACAACAACCCTGTAAAGGATTGAATTAAAAAAGAGTGCTTGTCCCAAGGCCATCCCAGGAGCTCCTTAGTCAGGTGGGGACTTGAATTTGGGCCTGCCAATCCAAGGTTAACTCTTTAGTCGCTGCATCATCACAGGTTTTTTTTTACTTTAGATACATAACTTGCACTATGAATAGAACATATCCTATTTTATAGCAAATATGCATATATTTGTAATGCAAAACATACTTCTAACCTTTATTGCAATAGGTATGTATACACGTACATTACATAATGTGATATCTGTCCATCCATCCATCCATCCTTCCTTCCAGCCTGAAGGAGGTTAAAAGTTATTCAAATATTTTTTTTAACAAAACTGATTCTGGAAACACTGACTGCTATCCTCAGCCAATGCTTTTATTGCAAAGGAAGGGCAACGACTGTGCCCTGTAGCTCAATGCTCTCTACGGATGGAATTTTTCCCATGGATTGATCTTGTGACCTTTGTCAGGCAATGCCTGCATGCTGCCATTTAATTACAGCCCTTCACAAACTGGCCCTTTTCAGGATGAGATAAATACCTATTTATCTGCCTGTTGGATTTGCTATGTGATATTTGTCTTACTAGCTATGGGTTTATATGTACATGAGGGATTCTTTTTAGGACTGCTTTTATTTCACATGGACTTTGAAGAAGCAGGAAAGAAGAGTATCAATGCTTTTGAACTTTGGTGTTGGAGAAGACTCCTGAGAATACTGTGGACAGCCAAGAAAACACCCTCCTCCTCCTCCTCCTCCTCCTCCTCCTCCTCCTCACATATTCCCACAGATGCAGGTGCTTTTCAGATCATTGAATGCCACTTTGCACAATCAGCTGCGTTTCCAGGGCACTGGCCCATGGCTTGCATATCTTTGTTGATGGTGTCTTGCCATCTCTGTTTTAGGATGCCTGCAAGGTTGCCAGCCATTGACTTCTAGTTGGTAAGCAGTTGGTAGTTAAGTTTACTTAACTCAATAACTACCAATAATCTGAATTTGACTGAATTTTGCCTTCATTTGAGCATTGCACCTACAGTTCTCCCTGGCTTTGCTAGTTAGCTCAATTTAGTATGTCATCATATTTTCTCTGTTCTCAGAATATATATACTGAGTCACCAACTCATAGATCTGATGAAGTGGGCCTGACCAAAAAGAAAAAAAAATCTTGAACCACAATAATTGTTTGAGCCTTCACAGCACCACAATTTTCTTTGTTGTTTTGGCTACAACTGACTAACGCAGCTATTCTGGAATCCCAAATAACTTTTCAGTCAAGGACAAAGAGTCTGCAGTCAGGACAGCAGTCTCTAAAATGCATTTTTACTGTGGACCACAATCCACAATGTCTCTTCTAAAACATTGTCCAATTTAAAACAGTCGCTTTCACTGTAATGTCCAGCAACCATTTTTCACAATCCATGCCAGCTGCCCAGGATTATGTACTATATAAGATTGATGGCCATGTAAGTTATTTAAACCTATTAGCTAACAAGCTAACTAATTACATTTAACATTTTACAATGAATTGTGGAAGACTATGTACTGCATATTGAACAAATAAAGCAATTCTTTATACATGCAGAAAAGGAAGCTATCCTTATACCACTACATTCATTTAATGCAATACACATTTCTCCCAAAGATACACAGGGTTGCAGTTATATGCTATAAACCTAAGCAGAGATGCTACATCTGGAGGCATCTACAGATTTTATTTATATGTTTGTTTATAAATTTTATATGCCACCAATCACAGTATTGAAGAGCCATGGTGGTGCAATGGTTAGAATGCAGTATTGCAGGCTAACTCTGCTGACTGACTGCAGTTCGATCCTGACCAGCTCAAGGTTGATTCAGCCTTCCATTGTTCTGAGGTTGATAAAATGAGATTGTTGGGGGCATTAAGCTGACTCTGTAAATCACTTAGAAATAGCAATAACACTTAGACTTATATAGCACTTCACAGTGCTTTACAACCCTCTCTAAGCGGGTTTACAGAGTTAGCAGACTGCCCCCAACAATCTGGGTTCTCATTTTACTGATATTGGAAAATTGGCTGAGTCAACCTCAAGCCTGATGAGATTCAAACTACCAAATTGCTGGCAGCCAGCAGTCAGCAAAAATTGCCTGCAATACTGCATTCTAACGACCGCACCATCATGTTTCCAAAGCTATGAAGTGATATATAAGTCTAAGTGTTACTGCTATTGCTATCCAGTACTGCCTCTTTCATACTCAGGTGTGACCTTCATAGTGCAAGTATTGAAAGGGCACTGCTTACAGCCTGGTGGGGCAAAACTCCTGTCTCTGCCTTTCTGTTTTAAGCAGAGGAACATCTTAGCTTTTCCGAGTATCTGGTTTTTAAGAAGGGCTTCAAGAGTTATAAGGTTAGCGTAGTGTATTCTTCTCTTCATCACCCCAGCCACTTCACCATCTTTGTGTACATACAGAATTTCAATGGACACACAGTTAGGCAAAAAGTTTCTGATAGTTTTTCTTGTTAAAAATCACAGAATATAAAAACCAGAGTAAAAACCCACCACAAATAGTCGTAGGTTTAGGGCTGAATGTTGAAGGCTCAACAGATGTCTATCCTTCATCAACAGATGCAGGTAATCTGTTGAATGCTATTCATTATGAGGATTGCAATTATTACTCACCAATGAGGAATTCCCAGTAAATATGGTCATAAGCTCACACTGATAAACTCTCCATCCTTTTGTACACAGTATTTGTCAATACAACCAGTTGGATGGTCTGAGAGTTAGTTCTTACAAGGTCAGAGGAATTTAACTTGTTTGTTTTATGTTTGTTTGTTTTATTAAATTTGTATACCGCCCTACTCCCGAAGGACTCAGGGCGGTGAACAGGCACAGGATAAAATACAGAAATACAAAAGTTAAAAACAATTTAAAACCAAATTAAATAATATTGGCCCACGACAATTAAAATCCCAATAAATTTAAAACAAATTAAAATTTCAATTTAAAATTTAAAAGAAAGGGGAGAAAAATTAGGCCAGGCCGGCTTGCTGGAATAAGAGGGTCTTAAGAGCACGGCGGAAGGTGAGCAGATCCGGGATCCTCCGTATCTCCGGGGGGAGCTCGTTCCAGATAGTGGGTGCCCCCACCGAGAAGGCCCTCCCCCTGGGGGCCGCCAGTCGATACTGCTTGGCTGACGGCACCCGGAGGAGGCCCTCTCTATGAGAGCGTACCGGCCGGTGGGAGGCTATTTGTGGTAGTAGGCAGTCCCGTAAATAACCAGGTCC
Source organism: Arizona elegans (assembly GCA_022577455.1). Taxonomy (NCBI): domain Eukaryota; kingdom Metazoa; phylum Chordata; class Lepidosauria; order Squamata; family Colubridae; genus Arizona; species Arizona elegans. The sequence goes on along the minus strand of JAKOOJ010000003.1, from coordinate 99,777,997 downwards.
TAAGCCATGGAGCGCTTTAAAGGTGGTAACCAAAACCTTGAAGCGCACACGGAAGACCACCGGGAGCCAGTGCAGCTCGTGCAGAGAGGTGTTACACGGGAGCGATATCTGATCTGTCTGTTATCAAAACATGAGACAGCTGGAAACCAGCCTCTTGTCTGAAAGAGAATGCTGTCCGGTCCCTTTTAAAGGCGCAAGAATTTGAACATAAATTTCAAACTATAAATAGTATTCACATTTAATATATAGTAGCAATTGGAATTTTAAAAAAGCGCTCCTATGGTTAAAATATTTAAAATTATGCATTTGAGATATAGCAATATGTTAGGTTGCAAATCTCATATATATTTTAGGACATGTTTGAAATAATGTCAATAGCATCGTCCGACGGTTATGCTCTATATATGCTCATTAAATCTTTGTTTTCATACTTGTTTCCCTTTTTTGTTTTACTTTCCAAAAAAAATAGAACTCTGCAAAGTGTACCATAACAAAAACAGTGATTGTTATTTTCAATATAAAATGGCCTTTGACTTACAACTTCACTCAATCCCAGTCTTAATTATGTTTTAAACTATAGTTGTCCCATGCATAAAAATCACTCATGCACTTTCTCATTTCAGAAACATGCATAACTTTGTTTTTCCTCTGGAGAACAAGGAGGGAAAGTATTGTTGCTATAGAATTACTGCTGTTCCCACATGACATTTGCCGGAAACATACTCAGGAGGACCTTTACCCAAACAGCTGAAGGCTGTTTACCCAAGACCTTAAAAACCAATCCCACATTATTTAACACTAAAACTCTAGCAGATAGGATTCTCTGTATCCCTAGTTCTTTCCTTTCCTGGGCCAATAAACCCTGAACCGATGTGATCTTTCTTCTTGTCTCACATCTGGACTGTTAAGACTGAAGTGACTGGGAATTTGAGGGACCAGCAAAAGGTTAGAATTGCAAAGGGGAAAAAGGGAGGATCTTACACTAGGATGAGTGAGGCCAATATCCCTTGTCTGCAAGGCAATAGCGCATCTTAGGCATTTTTCCAAGCCCACCTATTTAGAATATTTTTTGGGTGATCCCACAACTATCATTGTATTTTTTTTTTTATTTCCATAGACTGGAACTAATCTAAAATTTTTATATAATGTGTATAAAATGTTCGGTCCCAAAGTTTTTCAACTCAAATAGAGATTGTTGCAATTGTCCTGGAAAAGGTCTGAGTTTCAAATGGGTCATTTCTATTTTGGCCATAGAAGAGAGCATCCTGATTCTGGAAATATTTTTTTCCTAAAGTTCTAGATGTGGTCCTATTCCAAAACAGCTGTCTATGAATGCTCTTCTTCAGGAATGGGATAGTTTTCCACATCCTATTTTATAGTAGGTATACTTGCCTTTAAAAATATTCAGAAAATGCTATCAAATTAACTTCTTGTTCATAATTTGTCATTTTACAGATTTCATAAATTTGAAAATTCAAATTGATCCCAAGCTCATGCTACTGAAAAGGCTGTCCTAGCCTTTTCCTAGGTTTCCTCTGCAGATTTGTGTGTGTGCCTTTGAGTCAATATTCACTCTTGCAACTGTCTCAACAAGCCCCTTTAGTTTTCTTGGCAAGATTTTGGAAGTGGTTTGTCCTTGTCTTCTGGTTTCTTACCCAATGCCTTAACACTACTTCAAACTGGCTCTCTTCTGTACATTCAGCAACTATTAGTAAGTCCTTCCCACTATATTTCAAACTCAAAGTAGAACGAGTTTGCTTCAATCCTACAAACATAGTGACTACACCTAGAACAGTCACTATGGGTGGTAATACACTGAGTCTGCACCAGCGCAATTGTCTTTGGTATCTATTGCAGGCCAGACTTTTCAACAATAGACTCAATTTCCATTTATTTATTTTTTAAATGTATAAGGCCACCCACAACACACTCACAAATACACTCTGGGTGGCATACGTTTAGTCTTTGTGTTTAATTTTCCTAGTCAATATAGATATAAAAATCTTGTCAGTCTTCCAGATGCTTACTCTTATTAATATTAAGATAGCTATTATTTTTCACTAACAACAGCAGCATTAGATTATATATTTGATTAGGACCATACTGTTTTGCCTCTTCCTGTAATATGTAAAATATAAAATCCCACTAACTGTCAACACAATACAACCCAGTCTCTTTATATGAAGCAGGGGAAATACTGCCTACCACACCATAAAGTCCAGGGATGCTTGGACTTTCACAGAAGCATACAACTGGTTTTTTTTTCCTGCCTGAAATACACAAGCCCTTTATGTTCACCACATAAATTCTGCTCTTTTTCTTGATCAACATTATCTACATCTACATGCTTTGATCAATATTTACCTCAATTCAAACATGATAGCCATCTCTTAATTTTAATACCCCAGATCTCATTATAAAAATATGTTCCTCTTACCAGCTGGATCACATCCTGTGCTTACAGTGCAAAGTCAAACTTTGTCAACAAATGCAATGTTTCAAAAATCATATAAACAACACTCAACTTACCCTAATCACATACATTTACTTCTTGGCAACCATCTGGATCACTTATGGTCCCATAATCAGAAAAGTGTGAATCATCCTGCTACCAGGCACTCATTCAAAGTTATATCCCTATAGACCTCATCTTTAATATAGAAGGCTAAGATCCCCCCCAAAATATCCTCTAGATCAATGTGCAATTTGATTTTTTCACAGACTAATTCTCAAAACTTAGTTTCTTGAACAAATGCACATTATCAAACTCTCCTGGAAGAAAATCCCTCAGCCAACAAACAAATAGTATTGCTGAATGAAAACAGCACAAAATAAATATGGCATAACTTGTGCACTGGTCATGAAAAATGTGCATTATATTCATCAACAGTTATTTCCATATAGATTGATTGATTGGGAGCCATCAATTTAGTATACATTCTTAGACACCTCATAGATGGATCTTTTCCAGAATAATCTCTCCCCAATCTGCCCTTAGAATATCCCAATATGCAATATGATTATATCAGTGATATAATCAATTTCATTCACCTTGATGCTGCTCATCCTCTTCTTTTTCCTTCCACTTTTGGCACCATTGGGACTTCTCAAGGGAATATGATCTTCAGATAATCTGTCATAAAAATATAGATTGAATCTGGTCATTTGTGCCTTGAATAAGAACTTTGAACGGATTTCTTCTGTGGTCCATTGTTTGTTTTCCTGGCTAGCCAAGTTATTGTCAAGAGTCTTTTCTAACTTGCATTCAGAAATGCCAATAATAGCATTTAGCACTTGGATATTTATATACTGTTTCATAGTGCTTTACAGCCCTCTCTAAGCGGTTTACAGAATCAGCATATTGCCCCCAACAATCTGGGTCCTCATTTTATCGACCTTGGAAGCATGGATGGCTGAGTCAATCTTGAGCCGGTCAGGATCAAATTGCTGGCAGTCAGAAGAATTGGCCTGCAGTACTACATTCTAACCACAGCGCCATCTTGCCACTTTTACTCAGCTCAAATGTATTTTATTTGTTCATTTCTTGCACTTGAAGTACAAGTACACTTGAAATAATCATTCTGTTTTGCTTCTTCAAAGTCCAACTTCACTTCCATAGATTGTCACAGGGAAAACTACTGCCTACAAACATATCAGGGCATATGAATATATTTTCCAAGGCCTTTGTTGTATAACCTACCAATTCTGTGTTCTATGCATATTTTTTGACTGCTGATTCCCTTTCTGTTGATAGTTGATCATAAAAGGCAGAAGTTTTCTACCACTTCACTGTTTTTTTGTCATTTCTAATGCTTGTCGCTATACCTGCTATCATTAGTCTTGTCTTCTTTGTATTTAAAGAATACTATCTTTTCACTGTACCATTTGACTTTCATTAGTAGAATTTGCAGATCATTTATACGTTCAGCTACCAGATAAATGTCAACAGGTTACTGGTATTTCTTCCTTTAGTTTTAAAATCACATCACTCCAGCTTCCCTCAATATATATTCAGCATATTGACTGAATAAATAAGAGAGGAGAATGCAGTCTTGTCTCATTCCTTTATCAACCTCAAGCCAGTCTGTTTTTCCATGTTCCATCTGTTGCTTCCTTTGTTATGTATAGGCTTCACATGAGGACAGTGAGATGTTCTGGGATATCTATTTTCCTAAGGGCACAACTTGACATCCTCAACACAATTGAAAGCCTTTATATAATCAACGAAATACTGATTGACTTCTTTTTGCTATCCTTCTGTCTTTCTCCATTATCCAGTATGTGTCAGCAATTATTTATCTTGTTCTTTGGCCTTTTCTAAAATGAACTGGAACATCTGGCATCTCATTCCCATGTAAGGCTGCACTGAATGAGCCCAAGCATTATTTTCATAGCACATAAAATTAAAAATATTGTTAAATAGTTTGTTAAATATTCTGTAAGATATACTTTTTTTGGTATTGGCATGTACGTTGTCCTCTTCTCATCTGTTGGATTTCATGTCATTCTTCAGATTTTCTGGAATAGTTTGGTGTTAGAATTTTACTGATTCTTCTTTTACTGTTTGCCATGTTTCTGTAGATATTCCATCATTTCCTGTAGTTTTCCAACTTGGGAATGATTGGAGTGCCAATCTAACTAGAATTAGAGGTTCTTGTAAACAGGGAATATCTACTAAGGTATCTTGAATATTGACATCTCTACTATACAGAATAATCCTTCCGTATCTCTGTTTAATCATCTTTGAATCAGTTACTGTCTGTTCATTGGTATTCTTTAGCATACCAATTTAAGGTTGCAACCCTCTTCTGAGTTCAGAGATCTTTTACATATCTGTCCCTGGGAGGGGGTGTTGTTTCCATCTTTAGTATCTTCATAGATGTTATTGTAATACCACTCCTCATCCCTTCTAGCATGAACTTCTGGGTTAAGTTTCTTTCTCAATTTTTTTCTTTTTCTTTGCGTTGGTCTTGTTTTTTCTGTTTATTAGTCTTTGGCAGTCTGTTTTAACATTCATCCTTAACAATATCCCTTTCAATGAAATTCAAAACATCTTGACAGGTTTTAACTTAGCCATGTCAAAAATATCATTAGTACTTGGGAAAAAATCCTCAGCTCATCCTTAGTAGTTTGTTGAGTGCCATCTGAACTGAGGCACCCATCATACAACTCTATATTATCAATCAACTTATTTCGTCTGCCACTGTAGTTTTCTTCGTAAAATACAAGAGTGATTTATCATTTCTTTCTCTTGTGCAGTATGAAATGCTGCCTTTGCCATTGTCACTAAAGTGTTCATCTGCCTCCAGTACCTTCTTATATGGCTGTTGCCCAGGATAGGTGCCTGCTTGCTTTAACTGGGCAGCTGGAATTACCTTTATCAATGTGCGAATATCCTAGGAGTGTAAACAATTGGTATATACTTCTGGAATTTTTTTGATTATCCTCCCAGGAACACAACTCTCCCAAAATGAAGCACAATAGCAGGACTTGATGTGTGTGTGTTGGGGGGCGGGAGACACTTACTTCTATAGTAATTAGAATTTGGATGGCAAGGAGAGGAGTCACCTGACAATATGGGATACTCTAAATCAGTGATGGAGAACCTATGGCACGCATGCCAGAAGTGGCACGCTGAGCTTCTGGTTTCTGGTACATGCATGCATGCTGGCCAGCTGGTCTTTGCACGCACATGCACGCCAGAAACAGGAAGACCAGGTGACTGGCATGCATGCGCACACCGGAAACTGAAAGCTCAGCTTCCCAGCACACACATGCCCACCGGGGAGCTGCTCTTCTGGTTCCCGGCGCTCACCCCTGCACTCACACGTGCTCCCATTTCGGCACTCAGTGCCAAAAAGGTTCGCCAACACTGCTCTAGATCCTGGATTAAGTAATCTGTTTAATTTATTTCTGTTAAGTATCACAAACATTTCCTTGCACACTGCCCTTTGTTTAAAGATTCTGCTAAGAAAGACCCGTAGAGCAAAGTTTTCAATGGCAAGGAAGTATTTGCAAAGTAGTTAAAGAAATACTGTCAGCTATTCTGTCCCCACTTTGGTATCTGCCAAAGGGGTATTATGATGTTTATTCACATGAAAGAGTGCCACCTATTGGCTCTCCAACATTATTGGTATTGTTTTCTTCACAGCTGCCTGTTGCAGTACAGATAGATTTTAAAACTGGGAGCTGTGATGATGCAGTCCAATAGTTTTTTCAATATTGCAAGCGGCAGCAAACAGTAGGTTTGCACCGGATGGTCTACCCAGATCTGTGCTATATACTTTTATCTGTTCACTAGTATGTCTGCCATGTCCCTAGAACCAATTACTGTTTCTCTCTCTCTCCCCCCCTCTCTCTCTCCCTCCCTCCGTGTGTGTGTGTGTGTGTGTGTGTGTGTGTTTCAGAGTGTGCATGCAGAGAAGGAGAAGAAAAAAAAATTCTTTAGCATAAAAAAGCTTCCATAGAATGAGAGATTGGCAGAAGGTATGATGAGAGAAGAATATAAAGTAAAACGTGAGATAAAGGAGGGCAGTTCTGATATTTCAGTGTGGCTTCCTCATAATCTAGAAGATTGAAAAGTTGATGAGCGAGAATCAATTTGGTTGAATGAAAGAATAGTGATGAGTAACAATCAAACTTGCTCCATATCTCAGGCAGTTCTGCACTGATGGTGCAAAAGAACTAAGAAATCCTCATTTTTTAAAAATAAAAAGTGGCAAAGAATTTGCCTGATTAGGAAATAAGTCATGGGCACATCTTGGTAATAACATATATTTTCTGTCATTTTCTTAGTTTCCTGTAGAAGAATTGTCTTCTCTCTCTTAGTACAGAGCGAGAATGCATTATCTATTTCAGAAACAAGCAACACTTTTAATGACTCCTGACCAATTTCCCAAGTAATGCATATTTTGCAGTGCTTTTAAAAGCAGAATTGGTTAGGTTTTTGCGTTTTGCTAGTCAAGAATCAGAAAGTATTTGTTCAGTAACTCAGCTGATTATTTGCTTGGGGGAGTTGGGGGAAGTGGGGCTGGGTATATCAAAAAGACGACTGAAGACAGAAATAGAACTGCAAGCCTAAACATACTTACTTGGAGAAAAGACAAAATGAGATTCATTTCTAAGTTTAGGAACACATAGTAAATGTAAGAACAAATAACATAAAAAGAACAACCTTTTTTTTCCCCAGTAGCTGAAAGGTAAACCCGCACCATTATTACAATAAAGTATTTATTATGAATATATTTACCATCCAAGATACTTTGTATTTAAAATAATAAAAAACATTTAATATTTCCTGGAGTTATATTTGGGGGGGGGGGGATTAGCAATAAAACTATTTTCTATTTACTGTGATTCAGGAGCAACATCCTGCTAAGGGCTATCAAATAATATTTGCCAGTTTATGTGGTAATCCTTTGCTCCAAAGAAGACTTAACTTTCAATAGTTGTTTTCAAAAATTTACTTTTTAATCTGAGAACACTTTTTTTCTTTTTTTTCTTTTTAAGGGAACTGATTGAAAAAGAGATTTGTTTATTTATTTGTTTGTTCGTTTGTTTGACTTACCAGTGTAACTTTGAAAAGGTTCATTGTTGACATATCTGAAGCTCTTTTGTTAGGAAACAACTTGTACATCACCTTCTAATTTACAGCAAATGTGATTAATGATAAATTTTGAGTCATTTGAGAGGTTTCAGACTGGGAGGAAAAGAAAACTTGCCTATGAAATTTGTCCTTTGCTTCGACGTTTTGAGGAAAAAAAACACTCTTTTGAAACCAGCATTGCTGTAAATGCCTTTCTCAAGGAGCAGAACTCAAAGAGTGTCACATATTTCCTACCAATAAGAACAGCTTGACAGCGGGATGTTGGCGATGGCCTCAGTTTCACTGGAGGTTTTTACTCAGAAGCCAGGCAGCCATTGGCCACGAATACCTTAAACTGGGTTCCTGAAATGAACAAAAGTTAAACATTATGGTCTCTAAATTGTCTCTTCCAATTTTACAATAAGGGTTAAAAGGCCACATAAATTCCAGAAGGCAGCTATTACTTTGAAAATAATAACTTAAACAAAAATTTTTTAGTGTGCATACCCTTTATCAGCTAAGTTCCTCCTTTGTTTGTAAAAATTATTCTAATCAAAGGAATGTTGAACTCTGGCAAAATGAGTCTCCCTTGAGAACTCCAAGTACAACAAAGGTAAGGTTAAGTGGACAAACTTAATATTTTTATTGAAAAAATGAAAAGACAAATGAAATAAAAGACAAATGAAAAGACAAATAAGATGGAAAGTGGACATTCAGCTATATCTATCAGCTACTTTATCTTACTAAGATAGATCCTGCATATTATTTTCAGGCAGTATGTTCTGGATACTCACAACCAGTGCATGAAGAACAGAAAGAACTTTTTCCAAGCGTCTTTATTTCCATGTATTTGTTAATTGTAATTGTTAAAAATAAATTTATGTAAACCTGAATTCTTCCACCTGGGAAATGTTGGCTTGAATTCTTATATTGAAGTTACAACAAATCTAAAAAGAGCTAAACTGGAAAAAGCTGAACTTATTATTTCTTGCAGCCAATTAAACCTGAGGCCAGTACTGTAACTGGAATGCCATGACTGCATGAAAAGCTACTTAAAACATTGTGTTTATTCCCAGCTTATAATAGTCCCAGTTTATAATAGTCCCAGTCACATTATCTCACCTCTAAATATGGAACACTTCAGGCACATTTCCAATAAACATGGACATTTTAGGATATCAGAATAATATAATTTTAGAGTTGGTGCAGTTATGGCAGTTTTCTAGTGAAATCTGAAGATAACTCTAATTAGTTTTCCTAGAGATAACCAGCCAATTAGTTAATTATTAATTAACCAGCCTTTACTTAAATACCCCCAGCTCCTTCACCATCCGGATTATCTTCCCCTGATGCTATCTAATATGTTAATGATATTATTAACATGGAGTGTGCAGAACTGAGCTAAAAACTTCAGCTACACATTGGGCAGCACAGAATCAAATGGGATAATTACTTCTTGTGATCTAGCCACTATCTTTCTATTAATATCTCCTCAAATTATCTTAATGTTACTGGCTCATATTAATCTTGTATGTATTTTAGTTTTTATTAATCTTTATTTTTAATGTTGATTTTTATTTTTAATGCGTTTTTATAAATGCATTGTTTTTATTGATAATTGTATGCCTTCCAGAGTCATTCTTCAAGAGATTGGCAGCTATAGAAATTTAATAAATAAATAAATAAATAAAATCTTGCATCCAGCTTTTATTTGGTTTCATTTATAAACATTGGCCATAAATAATAACCATATATTGATCTCAACTGAATTATATTAGTTTACTTTAATTTATATAATTCTGTTTTAAAGATGCACCAACTCCACTTTTAAAAAAGTATTGCTCATTAGTGATCAACATTAATCAAAGTAATCCAGCGTGATATTGAATGAATGGATACTTCATCTCTTATTACGTGACTGACACCAAAGGGCTTGATTTCATAATTTGAAAATTTGGTCATCATAAGCATATGACCCCTGAGTAATGTGACAAAAGAGCAAGCAACTGTTCATTTCTGTTGAAATAAGGTATTATCCCATAGCTGTTACCTAAAAGCAATCAATACAATGTTCCTATAATGAACTGGATCCTCACTAATATGAGACATTTTGATATGTGGAGTAGCATTGTAAACCATTTAAAAAAATAATCTGATTTTACCAGCGCTCAAGTTCTTTGAAATGCTTTGAACGCATATACTTCTGTAAAGCATTAAGCTGTCTGCAGTGTAAAACTGCCCAAGAGATTACATTGGCAGGCCAACCCTGTAGTGTTTTTAAGGTATTATTGTGTTTCTGAATTAATGTCAGCAGGACCCCTTAAGATGCTTATGAGATTAGGTTTGTGAGGAGTCTAAGTAAGTGCTACATATTATTTCACAAGTTCATTTAGGGAACCAAGTCCCTTTGCTAACTAAGCATTTGTGTATTTCAAAAATACAATTAAGAATCATTATTTATTTATTTATTTTTATTTATTTATTTTTATTCAATTTATATCCCGCCCTTCTCCTAGTGGACTCAGGGAACGCACAGCCAGAACTAAAACACATACCAATACAAAATTTAAATTTTTTAAAAGAATTATATAACTGTGGCCCAAAATTTAAAACATTCAAACTAAAACAATTTAAAAGGCTAAAAAAGGCTAAAAAGGTGGGGGGGGGGGGTTTTCATGCCAGCCCTGCTTGATGGAAAAGAAAGGTTTTTAGGGCACGGCAAAAAAACTGGAGATCCAATATCCTTCGTATTTCCGGGGGCAAATTGTTCCAGAGGGCAGGAGCTGCCACAGAGAAGGCCCTCCCCCTGTGGGTCGCCAGCTGACATTGCCTGGCTGACGGCACCCTGAGGAGTCCCTCTCTGTGGGAGCATATTGGTCGGTTGGAGGCTATCGGCGGCAGAAGGCGATCCCGCAAATATCCAGGTCTTATGCCATGGAGTGCTTTAAAGGTGGTGACCCACACCTTGAAGCGCACCCGGAAGATCACTGGAAGCCAATGCAGCTCACGCAGGAGAGGTGTCACATGGGAGCGCCCCCTTGCTCCCATAATCCCCCGCGCGGCCGCATTCTGCACCAGTTGGAGCCTCCAGGTGCTCCTCAAGGGGAGCCCCATGTAGAGAGCATTGCAGTAGTCCAGGTGGGAAGTGATGAGCGCCTGAGTGACTGTGCGTAAGGAGTCCCGATCCAGAAAGGGACGCAACTGGCGAATCAGGTGAACCTGATAAAAAGCCCCCCTGGCCACGGCCGTCATATGCTCTTCTAAAGACAGCCATGCATCCAGGAGGACACCCAAGTTGCGAGCCCTATTCATTACCCTTTATACCCTTTCATTATAGTAATCATCTCTTTGTTATGGCCTAGTAAAGAAACCGCGAGAGAGTCTTGTTCAGTTAAAATATCCAGTGGGTCGGGGTGGAGGTGAGAATGGAAAGGCATTTACAAAAATTCAGTGTCTGCATACCACAATTGTCCTGCTAGTATGTTGTTACAAAGGTGAAAATGAATTTTGCTGCGTAAAGGCTACCAAAATTTGTCTGTCATATAGTCCAAAAGATACACAAAGAACTTTTCTGAATTTTCATGATATATAGCATATAGGGGTAATTATTGGGAAGAAGTTGTGAGGTCAAAGGGAAATGAAAAGAAGAAAGTAGAGACCAATGATGGTAAGGGAACATAATAGTGATCACATAATCACATAATGTGATATAACATAATTATATCACATTTACTACTAACAGTCATCATTGCATTAACAGCACCCAGCATATTATTACCAGTTTATTTCAATTAACTTTTATTAATCTGCCATTGCTGGCGCTTTCCATATTCCATTTCCTTCTGATCCTGCTATTTATTCCTTATGCAGACACTTTGAGTGGTTAACAATGTTTTGCTGCCTGCATTAGAGCAGCCAAGGAAGCCTCCTGTTGACCAAGTCAATAGCCTAGAACATAAAGTACCTTTGTTATTTGATATATATGGTAGAAAATCCACCAGTTTCCAATTATTGGCAATAAACCTGGTATTAAGGATCAATTTGCTACTGAAGATAGCAGCTAGCAAGGCTGGAGATTAATTAATAAACTGATTAATTACCATTGGTACTCTGCCGTAATTTTAAAAAATGACTCTGGGTCAGTGGTGAAATTCAGCCAGATCTATCCGGATCTGATAGTGTCAGTGGCAGGAGGCTCCGCCCACCCGCCCGGACGTCATCATGTCCCATTTTTGACCCTCTGCGCATGCACAGAGGGCTCTGTGCTTGCATGGAGGAGGTGCGCATGCTCACATTTGCGATCCGGTAGCGAAGGTAAGTGCATTTCACCCCTGCTCTGGGTAGACCTGAATAGCTGGAGAATGCACTGAAGTGTTTAGTAAACAAAGGCCAGGTGCCATTGTGAGAACCACATAAGAAATGGAGCTGTCCTGGCTTCTATAAAGAACCAACAGAACTAGACCAGGTACAGGGACAGATGAAAAGCTAATTTTAAAAAATCTATAGTTACTTACTGAGCATTAAAATGGAAGAAGAGCAAGTAAAAGAAACAATGATAGTATGGGCTAAGCATTTTGGTTATACTATAGAGTTAGATAAATGGCAGAAACTGTGGGACAGGAATTATAAATTAACAATGTCAACTGCATACAAAGAAAATTTAAATAAAATGTTTTATAGATGGCATTTTCCGCCAGCAAGATTAGCAAAAATGTTTAAGGATATGTCTGCTAAGTGTTGGAAATGTAACCAGATACCAGGTTCATATTATCACATGTGGTAGACATGTGATAATATTGGACAAAAATACACACGTGGCTAGAAAAAATAGTAAAGCAACATATAGATCTAAAGCCAGAAATATTTCTGTTGGGTATTTTATCAGAAAAATATAATAAAGGGAATACATATTTAATTTTACATGTGTTAACAGCAGCCAGAATTGTGTTTGCACAATGGAAAAGTGAAGAGATCTCTACAGATGAAATTGTAATTTTAAAAAAATTAGAATATGAAGAAATGGATAGATTAACACTTAAAATTAAGGAGAAGGAAGAAACTGAATATTTTTTTAACATGGGATTTGTTTGATCAATGGCTAAATAGCAGAAACAGAAGTTAGAAACCTAAAAGTATAAAAGAAGGATTAATTACAATGAAGATGTACTAAAATGGATAAGTAAATATTATTATTATTATTATTATTATTATTATTATTATTATTATTATTATTAGATTATTGATGTTAAGAATATTATTGTTACTATTTCCATTACTATATCTCAAAGACTTGTACTCAGACAGCACACTGTTTATATAGATATTGAATTTTTATGTTTTACATTATTAAAAAAAAGGAAAAACTTGTATATGTGTATGTGTATAAAAAGAAAAAGAAATGGAGCAGTCCATTAGAAAAATGCTTATATACAACAGGTCTTCAGCCTTTTAGAAGCTGTTATCCATCATCATTTGGTTGCATGTATGTACAGTATTTTACAGATCTGTCCAAGGATTTTAATCCCATGACTGCTCTGAGTTCCTTTCTGTAGGAAAGTAGGACCAACCTCTTAGAATTATCTTCTCATGACATGTTTCATCAGACAACTGAGGTGCTGGTGCAGACACACATGATTGTGTATGTGTATTTACATACACAGGTCCAGTTAACACTTTATGCACTTGATGAAGTCAACCACAATTGCAAAAGGTTATTTGACATAACTTTTTGTGGATATAGTTTACATCAACAAATGTATGCAGTTTACATCACCAATACATCATTTCTGGGGCTTTTCTAATATTCTTAGTCACAGGGAGGGAGCATAATTTTCATATGAAAATTAAAGAAGTATGCAAAGGACAGAGCCCGGTTCACCCATCTGCATACATTTTCATTCGTGTTAGAAATAGTGGAATGGTACACTAACTCATCGGAAAATATTATTTACCGTATTTTTCGGAGTATAAGATGCACCTTTCCGCCCCCCCCCAAAGAGACTGAAAATTTGGGTGCATCTAATACTCCAAATGTAGCTTTTTCGAAGCTTTTTTTTCAGCCCTAACAAGGTGCTAATGAGGTGCTAGCGAGTGAAGTGATCTTTCCAGCTTTGCCTGTTCCCTCGACTCTCTGCTGTGCTGTAACGAGGCGCTAGCGAGTGAAGTGATCTCCATGCTTTGTTCCAACTCTCAGCTGTTCCTTAGAAGCTTTTTTTCAGCCCTAACTAGGCGCTAGCCGAGTGAAGCGATCTCCCCCACACACACACACATGCTTCGCCTGCTTTTCTCATTGCTGCTTCCCCTCAGCTGTGCCTTAGAAACTATTTTTTATCCCCAAGCAGGGGATAACAAACCAGCAAACTAAAGTGCTGAAGCTGACCAGACTAAGGACGCTAGCCAGATGAATACCTGGTAGGCAGATTTTTTTTTCCTATTTTCCTCCCCAAAAACTAAGCTGAATCTTATACTCCGGTGCATCTTATACTCCAAAAAATATGGTAAGTCTAAAATAGTACTTAAATAGTTTTTAAGAGTTGTCCAAGTAACAATTCTAAGTACAAATATGAAGGCATCACAATCTATCGAAGAGGGCCAGGGCACATTGGATCAGCTATCTGCTACAAAATCTTTTTTAGAAGAGATGATGGGAACAAATGCTCTGAGTCCAACAGGTAGAAGGGGCTACAACTGAAAATATGATTCACTATTTAGAATTACCATATAGTCTGACAATTCTCATTAGAGGTAATTAAAATAATCAGCTAAATATAATGTGGAGTATTTTCTGTATTTTGTATTTTGGGGGGAGTTCAAACCAATGTTCTATTTGAGACATTTCAGAATCTTTAAAAGGTGGTGTTCCTAAGATCTACTGGTGGTTTGTTTGATGTATTGCAAACAGTATGAGAACATAGTAAGTATTTAGAAGCTTTTTAGAAGCCATCTGTATGAAATATGGAGTGGATGGATGACTAATCTCTCAGATCTGTGAAAGTGGGATTTTATGAAGTCTTGCAGATGGTATTTTAAATCCATTTGATCAATTGCTTATTGCACACTCGGTTCAGCACATGTGTTGCTCCATTTTCCATTCAATACAGTATGTCCCCCAACTGACTAGTAAGGTACAATAAGTAACTAAAGAAAGGTGTATGTTGTGCTTCATCCAGTGTATGGGATGTTCCACATAAAAAGTTTCAGACCGCATTCTCAGACTACATAAACCTCTGCCCGGCAGTTCTAACAAGTTTTCTGCCTCTTTTCTTCAAGACAGATAATATATATTCCATATGCTCTGAACAGCCATTGAATAAACATGGAATCCCTACACTGTCCCACTCAATTATAACATTAAAAAAATTGCATCCACAAAACTCAGTTTGTATTTCATTTGATTTTAGAAAAATGTTCTTAATTTTACGAAGCAGAGGAAAAGTTAAGCAGAGTCTGCCAACATCCCAAACAATAGAAAATGGCTTGTCTAAACTTCCAAGAGTCAGCAGGAGTGGAGATTTAGTAACGTTCACATTTTTAACTGTGATTCCTTGCACTGATTCCATGCCTTTTCAGCTTCCCCTTTCCTTGTTTCAGGTTACTTCAGGCCCTTGTTAAGAAATGCTGCTCCACTGATTTAAAGGGGATTAGAAGAACTAATGGAGACTGGGGGTTTGGCAAAGTTGGGTGACTGGCCTGCCTCCCCCTGGCCTGTATACATTTTCCCCTCCCAGTCACATTTACAATGCCTTGCTGTGAGGAGAGGCTTAAGCCTGGGTGTGGTCACCGAGGGAGTCACCTTGCTGTTATTGCCACTGAATTAGACCTGTCGATACAAGCCGCTGTGAGAGGGTGGCTTGGTCATTGTTTTTCGGGGCATCGGCTTGAGACTCCTCTCCACTGCCGTGAGAGGACAGTGGAGCCCCGGTTCTGATCTGCGCCAAAATGGTGAACTGTCTCTCCTGGACCTTTAAATGTACCATCATTGAATCCTTAGCCTGATTCCATTTCCCCAGGCGGACTTGCAGGAATGTATTCACTGGCTGAGCTCTTTGCCTTGCGAGACTCCCCCCTCTCGCAAGCCTGGCCTTCCACGTTATCGAAGGCCTACCTCGATGAAGGGCTTTGGAACACAGGTGGCATGTCGTGAAGAGGGGGTTGAGGGGTTTTTTATATAAAGTTTTAGCAAATGTCTTAAGGGGTTCGGGGGGGAGGGTTGGATCAGAAGTAAGGCCATGGGTATGGGGGATAACCCACTAAAGGGAGGGCCAGGTATGGCTGTGGAGCACGGCACAGAGGGTGGGGGGCCTGGGGTCAAGGGGGGGCTAAAGTTCATCCAGATAAAGTTTTTACCATTAGTACTGTGGGTGGGAGGGGTAGATATGGCGGGAGCAGGGGGCCATATCGTGTTAGGGGAGTGTGCGCCCGCTGTCTTCTAGTGGTGGCGCGCTCCAGCCCCCAAAGCTCCAATCGTTCTCCAGGTGGCGCAGATCCTCAGGGCCCTGACCTCCGTCTGATGTTATGCAATGCCAGGTCTGTAGTAAATAAAGCCCCCCTCATTTGTGATCTTGTTCAGGAGGGGGGAGTGGGCCTGGCAGGTATTACAGAAACCTGGTTGGGCCAAGAGGGGGGGGTCCCTCTCGTTAAAATGTGCCCACCAGGTTTCCGCGCATTCCATCAGCTGAGGTTGCAGGGTAGGGGCGGTGGGGTAGCGGTTATTATTAACGAAGTTCTGAGACCTAGGGAGGCCACTGTTCCTCAGACGGCCGGCTGTGAATCCCTCCTTGTGAAATGGGGTCACGGGGTTCAGATGGGTTTGCTGATCACGTACCTGGCTCCCTGCCATGTGGCAGCAGCCCTGCCCGAGCTACTCAGCGTCATCGCCGCGGTGGCGGTTGAGACCTCTAGGCTTATGGCCATGGGGGATTTCAACTTGCCGTCCATCGGTGAGGCATCTGAGGTGGCTCGGGAGTTCATGGCTTCCATGACAGCCATGGACCTGACCCAGTTAATTCATGGCCCTACCCACATGGGGGGAAACACGCTGGATCTGGTTTTTGTCTCTGGACAGTGGTTGAGTGATCTTGAGATAGGGGATATAGTTGCCGAGCCCTTGTCATAGTCAGATCACTCTCTCCTTCGTCTTGACCTCCGAACCGCGGCACCCCACAGCAGGGAGGTGGAGCCGGTAAGATGGTTCCGCCCCAGGAGCCTGATGGAACCTGATAGGTTCCAGATGGAGCTTGGGCCATTTCCTGAGGCTCTGGCACACGCCTCGGCTGGAGACCTAGTGGCCGCCTGGGATAGGGCGGCCGCTGGAGCTCTGGACCGGGTCATGCCTTTGCGGCCTCTTACCCGGCGCCAATCTCATTTGGCTCCTTGGTTTACTGAGGAGCTAAGGGAGTTGAAGCGCCGGAAAAGATGCCTAGAGAGTAGTTGGAGGGCCAGTCTTTCAGAATTGGACCGGACACTGGTAAGATCTCATATTAGGAATTACCTAGTGGCGATAAAAGCAGCGAAATGTAGCTATTCTGCTGCTCTTATTGCATCATCAGATAACCGCCCGGCCGCCCTGTTTAGGGTGACCTGCTCCCTTCTCCACCAGGAAGCGCGGGAGGACCCCTTGGAGGGTAGAGCCAAGGATTTTGTTCAGTATCTGCATGACAAAATCACTCAGATCCGGGAAGATTTGGACTCCGACTGGGTAGTCTCAGGGGGAGGGACTGGGGCAGGTCTTCAGAATGTCATCTGGGATGAGTTTGATCCTGTGACCCCTGAGGACGTGGACAGGATCCTGGGTAGACTGAACGCAACCACTTGTTTATTGGACCCATGCCCCTCCTGGTTAGTGCTGGCTTCCCAGGAGGTGATGCGAGGCTGAATCCAGGGGATTATAAATGCTTCGTTGGGTGAGGGTGACTTCCCCGCCACCTTGAAAGAGGCGGTGGTGTGGCCTCTCCTCAAGAAGCCTTCCCTGGACCCAGCAGTGTTGGCTAATTATCGTCCGGTCTCCAACCTTCGTTTTGTGGCGAAGGTTGTTGAGAGTGTGGTTGTGCGACAGCTCTCCCAGTACCTGGATGAAACGACGTATCTGGATCCGTTCCAGTCGGGCTTCAGGCCTGGGTACAGCACGGAAACGGCATTGGTCGCGTTGGTGGATGATCTCTGGAGGGCTCGGGACAGAGGTTGCTCCTCTGTCCTGGTCCTATTAGATCTCTCAGCGGCTTTTGATACCATCGACCATGGTATCATGCTGCACCGGCTGGAAGAGTTAGGAGTGGGTGGGCACTGTTCTACGGTGGTTCTCCTCCTTTCTCTCTGACCGGTTGCAGTCTGTGTTGGCAGGGGGGCAGAGGTCGTCCCCGAGGCCCCTTGTATGTGGGGTGCCACAAGGGTCGGTCTTCTCGCCCCTTCTGTTCAACATTTATGTAAAGTCGCTGAGCGAGATCATCCGTGGTTTCGGGGTGAAGTTCCATCAGTACGCTGATGATACCCAGCTGTACATCTCCACCCCAGACCACCCCAACGATGCCCTTGAAGTGATGTCCCAGTGTCTGGAGGCCGTGCGGATCTGGATGGGGAGGAGCAGGCTCAGGCTCAACCCATCCAAGACCGAGTGGCTGTGGTTTCCGACGTCCCGATATAGTCAGTTGACGCCATCGCTAACTATTGGGGGCGAATCGCTGGCCCCCATGGAGAGGGCTCGCAACTTGGGTGTCCTCCTGGATTCACGGCTGTCTTTAGAAGAGCCCTTGACGGCCGTGACCGGGAGGATTTTTCATCAGGTTCGCCTGATCTGCCAGTTGCGCCCCTTTCTGGATCGGGACTCCCTACACACAGTCACTCATGCCCTCGTCACCTCCCGCCTGGACTATTGTAATGCTCTCTACATGGGGCTCCCCTTGAGGAGGCTCCAACTGGCGCAGAGTGCGGCCGCGCGGGTGGTTATGGGAGCAACATGGCGCTCCCGTGTAACACCTCTCCTGCGCGAGCTGCACTAGCTCCCAGTGGTCTTCCATGTGCGCTTCAAGGTTTTGGTGACGACCTTTAAAGTGCTCCATGGCTTAGGACCTGGTTATTTACGGGACCGCCTACTACCACAAATAGCCTCCCACCGGCCGGTACGCTCTCATAGAGAGGGTCTCCTCCGGGTGCCATCAGCCAAGCAGTGTCGACTGGCGGCCCCCAGGGGGAGGGCCTTCTCTGTGGGGGCACCCACTATCTGGAACGAGCTCCCCCCAGAGATACGGAGGATCCCGGATCTGCGCACCTTCCGCCGTGCTCTTAAGACCCTCTTATTCCAGCAAGCCGGCCTGGCCTAATTTTTCTCCCCTTTCTTTTAAATTTTAAATTTTAAATTTTAATTTGTTTTAAATTTATTGGGATTTTAAATATATTTAATAATATTAATTGTAATATTATTTAATTTGGTTTTAAATTGTTCTTAACTTTTGTATTTTTGTATTTTATCTTGTGCCTGTTCACCGCCCTGAGTCCTTCAGGAATAGGGTGGTATACAAATTTAATAAAAAAAAATAAAAAAAATAAACATTCAGGAACAAAAATCTTCCGGCCAGCTTTTCTTAGGTTTGGGGTCCTAATAGTATATTGGTCTACAACTGAATAGATTCCTATTCAGTACAGATTATAATTTATAAATTATATTTCAATACTGAATTATTCAATTCACCATAGAATGCTGTTTAGGGAAGCTGATACATGTCCATACTAGGAACAATATATTTATTTTTTGGGAATGGTGGGGAATTTAGTCCTTTCTCCAGTCAATTCAAGTGTCTTCTCCTTCTTCTGGTTCCCAAAATACTCTAAGTGATATTTTAAGGACATTTTTTTTCTGCCTAGCATGGTAAATAATTTCTATCCATAGAAATGAAGCAGAGGACTGACTTCTGGGGACAGCAATAGTAACCTGAAGATGACCATTTTGAGACTTCAGCGCTGACAGACTATTTTTGAGGATCTGACAATCATGGCAAAAAAAGTGGGGGGAGTTGGTGAATGGATTGGTTCCTCAGAATTCCTCTGAGATTCAAGGACAGGACAAGGATCATCCACAAATTTGTTCCATACAGAACCTCCTTGCAAAGAGATCATATAATAAGGATCTCCAATGGGTTTGAGAGCTCTAAGAGCCAGAAGGGGAATCATCTTGCCTATGCTGTGGTTTGGCACCTTCAAAGGGACTCTGGGTTTATCTACTTCCTCTTTTAACTACTTTAAGAAACTGCTTATTATTGATTTAGATATTAAGGACGTTCAAAAGGACAGATTTTATTATGCTGGAGAATCTTCTTCTACTCTGGATAAAAGAAGTTCTAAGTTTAAGGACTATTTTTTTAAAAAAAAATTGGGAAAATAGAAAAGAGAAGATTAGAATGTTGATTTTTTGGAAAGTTAAGGGGTTAGATCTACTTAGAAAAACATTTCTTAAAATACTTCTAAAAATTTAAACATAAAAGAATATGTGAAGATTTTGAAATTAATTCTAAGAAATCCTCCTGTTGGAAAATAAGTTGTTGAAAATTGTTGATTGGAAAGTAAATAGAAAATCAGATGACTTGACTGTTGACTATTGTAGAGGGATCCAGAGTTCAATTATAATTAAAGAAGAAACCAATTACTATAATGGAGCAATATTATTTGACTATAGAAGAAATGAAAGCTATCTGGGAACAATGTACAAATTACTTACAAGATCTTCTGATACTACAACAGGGCATCTAGAAGAACAAAAGATTTTATTGGATAAAGCAGAGGCTGAGGCTGATTTGAATGTGGATTTGGATTTTTAAAAATGCCAGATTACAAAAGTAACATAAAAAGATGCCATGGACCCAGAAATGGAATTAAAAATGTCAGAATATAAGAATGATATGGAAAAAGATGTCACAATGGATTTACAAATGAAACCTACTGATGTCTCAATAATTAAAAGGGACATACAAATAAATCCGAAGAGTAATTTGGAAAACCTTCTTATCTTGGATTTACAAAAGGTACGTGTTAAACTAATGAAGCTATTCCTGAAAGGAGACAAAGCGAAAATGCCGTTGCTCAGGGGAAGCCCGAGTACCAAAAAGAATGCGATCTTTGAGGAAGCTCCTTTCATATTCCCTCACAGAAACAGTTTATAAGAGATCATAAAATAATAGACAGTGTACTGAAAGATGTAGATAAACATGGAAAAATAGTCCCCCTTGTTTTGTTATGAAACATTTACTTTCATACAGAAGAAAGACACATGTTCAATGAGCAGAAAACAACTCACATAGATTGCAAGTTTTTATTATTAATAAGGGAAAGATGAAATCTATTCAGAATTTCTCTGATCAGTTTTGGTGCCTTCAAATAAGTAGTACAGTAACAAAAGCACTGCAGTAATAAGGTAGGATAATTAAAGTTTTGCTTGAATTTGAAAATCTTATAAAACAGACTCAGAGCATTGCTGGTTCTTAACTACAAATCGCTGGTAAAATATTTCAGAAACCGAATAAGATAAAGATTGTATGATTGTACGCCTGTGAGAATTGTCTGCTTCTTCCCAAAGGTATTCTGTCAAAAAATCAAGTTAATCAAGCTGTGATGGGTGGGGGGAAGACAGTGTAGGGCCCAGTAGGGTAGAAAGCAGATCCCTAAGACACCCTGTTGTCTGATTAATGACCCATACAGTTGCTTAACAACCATAACAGAGAGAGCAGGGATTGTGGTCATTAAGCAAGGTAATCATGTAAGTACTTGTTTAATTACTGTCATGACCTATGGCCATAATGGACAAAATCCTACAGGACTTGTAGCAGGGGTGAAATCCAGCAGGTTCTGACAGGTTCTGGAGAACCGGTAGCGGAAATTTTGAGCAGTTCAGAGAACAGGTATTGGACATTTTGAGTAGTTTGGAGAACCAGCAAATACCACCTCTGGCTGGCCCCAGAGTGGGGAGCGAATGGAGATTTTGCAATATCCTTCCCCTTCCCCCTATGGCTCACCAAGCCATAGCCACAGAACCGATAGTAAAAAAATTTGGATTTCACCACTGACTTGTAGTATATGGCTCTTTACCACATTTGGCAAAATATGGGTTTCTCTTTATATAAATAACCTTATTATTTCACCCTCACAGGATATTTTAAATCAGAACAGACATTTATTGGTATGGATAGAATTTATTGTGATTTATGATTTTATTTTATGATTTATACTGGACTGACTACTGAAGGTGAAAAGTGGGGCAAATAACAAGCTGATAATCCAGAAGAATTGTGGAGATAGTGTTAGGAAAAATAACTCTCAGAACTAAGGGTGCATGAACTCAGCAGAGCAAAAATTACTTTTTGAGATTAAGTTTAAAATGCAGGTAATCCTTGATTTATGACCACAATTGAGACCAAAATTTATATTGCTGAGACATTTGTTAATTGAGTTTTGCCTCATTTTACAACCTTTCTGCCACAGTTGTTAAGTGAATCTGGTTTCCCCATTGACTTTGCTTGCCAGTTTACAAAAGCTGATCACATGACCCCAGGACGTGGCAACTGTCATAAATATGAACCAGTTGCCAAGCTTTTGATCATGTGACCATGGGGAATGCTGCAACAGCCATAAGTGTGAAAAATGGTCATAACTCACTTTTTTCAGCGCTGTTGTAACTTTGAATGGTCACTAAATGAACAGTTGTAAGTCAAGGACTTTCTGGATCGGGACTCGTTACACATGGTCACTCATGCCCTTGTCACCTCTCGCCTGGACTATTGCAACGCTCTCTACATGGGGCTCCCCTTGAGGAGCACCCGGAGGCTCCAACTGGCACAGAGTGCGGATGCGCCGGTGGTAATGGGAGCGACATGGCGTTCCCATGTAACACCTCTCCTGCGCGAGCTGCACTGGCTCCCGGTGGTCTTCCGGGTGCGCTTCAAGGTTTTGGTTACCACCTTTAAAGCGCTCCATGGCTTAGGATCTGGGTACTTGTGGGACCGCCTACTATCACCAATAGCCTCCCACCAGCCAGTACACTCCCATAGAGAGGGGCTCCTCCGGGTACCATCGGCCAAACAATGTCAACTGGTGGTCCCCAGGGGGAGAGCCTTCTCTGTGGGGGCACCTACTATCTGGAACGAGCTCCCCCCCGGAGATACAGAGGATCCCGGATCTGCGCACCTTCCGCCATGCTTTAAAGACCTTATTATTTCACCAGGCGGGCCTGGCCTAATTTTCTCCCTCTTTCATAAAAGATTTTTAATTTTTAAATATCTTTTAGTATTTTATACATTCAATTTTAAAATTGGTTTTAAATAGTTCGGGGTTTTAAATTTGTCGGAGCCAAAATTATTTAATTTGATTTGATTCTACATTTAAATTTTGTATGGATGTATTTTATTGTTTGGCTGTGCACTGCCCTGAGTCTTTTGGGAGTAGGGCGGTATAGAAATTGAATAAAATAAATAAATAAAAATAAATAAATAAATAAGGACTACCTTTAAAATGAAGAGAAGCAAATCCTACCAGTAGCTCGATAAAGACATCAAACATAACAAAGAAAAGGTTAAGAAATCATGAATAGTTGGAAATGATTGGTCAGAGCGGTGTTTTTCAACCTGAGCAAGTTTAAGAAATGTGGACTTCAACTCCCAGAATTCCCCAACCAGCATTGCCCAGAATTCTGAGTGTCAAATTCACACATCTTTAAGTTGCTAAAGTTGAGAAACACTGGATCAGAGAATACCTTTTTAAAAATTTGAATGAGTTTAAATATCTGGGACTAGTTAAATTGTATCCTAAAGGTTCAATTAGAACTGTTGGGGCATTTGGATAAGGCAAGTTCTTAAGTCAAGAACAACGCTTCATACACTGCTGAGGGAAAGTATGCAGAAATGCTGTAGCCTCCAAGGGTGGGTAAGAAAGAGAGAGAGAGAGATTTGGACCGGCCCAAGAAAAACACAGGAAATAAGGTCTGTTTGGATTTGTTTAAACAAAGGGAGTTGATCATTGCTTACAAGACGGCCAATCTGTTTGCATTAAAGTTTAGGTTTTTGCCATATCGCACAATTACTTGAGAAGGCAGCCGTCAATGAATTCCACAACTGGAGAGACTCTGGCAGATTGTAGAACATATCATAAAACAATCTGTAAGCACTTTGAAAACAATGTGGTGATTACCAGAAGTCAGCACTGATTTTTCAAGATTTGCCAGATTAACATTATCTCATTTTTTGATCAGGTGACTTCATCAGCAGATTGTGGCAATGCTATATAGCGAAGCATCTGAAAAAGTACCTCACAACATTCTGATTAACGGAACACCAAAGAGTGTGATCGATGGCATGACAATTACATTGATACATCACTGGCTCAAAAACGTATGCTTATCAATGGGTCTTAATTAAACTGGAGTGAAATACTGAGTAAAGTGCCACAAGTTTCATTTCTGGACTATATACTCATCAACATTCTTACTAAAAAAGTTGATGAAAAATAAAAGAATGTTAAGCAAAATTGCAATGACACAAAAGCAGATGGAATAATTAGAGAAATGGTTGGATGAGAAAGATAATGCAAAGTTCTTTAGAAAACATAAATCAAAATCAAATGCATAGGATGGTGTATTATTATATTATATATTATATTATATATTATATCATATTATATATATATGGGGTGTGTGTGTATATGTATATATAGAGAGAGGGGGGAGAGAGTGTTCACAGGAAATAATAATTATTCAGACACCATTTCATATTATGTCAAATTCTGAGTGCCATATTTTATGAAGCATTTCCAAACAAACTGAAAAAAAAAATCCCAGACTCCAAATAGGGCAATGAGAATTATGAGGAGACTAGAAGAAACTGGGAATCTTTAATCATAGGAAGTAATTAAGAGTAAGTAGTATATTTACGTCTTGCCAAACTTTAACCCCAACAAAATGTTATTAAATATTACTTATAATTATTATTAAACTAATATTAAATATTAGTCAAATTTATTTATTAAATTTATATGGCACCCATCTTATTCTGCAAAGCAACTCTGAGTGGCTTACAATTAAAATCATAAAGGTATTAAAGACATTAAATAAAGAGACAAGAAGCAAAAGGCAAGATTGGTACTGTGGTAGCATCTTTGCTGTTAATTGACCAACTACCTCAAATATAGAATGACCTGCCAGGACCCCAGGTTAACCAGCAGAGCCAGGTTTCAATGCCCTTCCAGAAGGTAAGAGCAGGCCTAATCTCAGGCAGCAAGCTATTCCAAAGAGCAGGGGCCACAGCAGAAAAGACATCACCAGGTGAAACTCAGTGATTGTTGGGCCTTGTAGCATGCCACTTCTGGATTGAGTGGGGTGGGCTGATACCGCTGTGTATAATTTATCATTCAAAGTTTCAAAACTCCATCTCAGAGAAGTAAGACAACAACCCAGAGAAATAATAGATTTCCATTTGTTAAGTTATGCAAGCAAAATCCGGAGAACCATGTGTGTTAAGGATATTGTTGTGGTGTTACCAACCAGCAGAGTGTAGAGCACAGAGAAATGTTGCTGAGAGCAATGAATAAGAGATGTGCAAACTGGTTTATCAAAAGTTTACTTTATAGTGAAAAAACAATCTCATAGTCTTTAAATCAATCCAAGTCTTTGCCAGTTAAATCAGTCCAGTGATACAAAAATCTTCTTACCACACAAACAGGAGTTGGTTAAAATAACAAACTCACTCTGGTTCACAAACCACGATGGTAGCAGATCCATCAAACGATGATAGCACAATGATCGCAACTCCACACACTATGGTAGCTTATCATCAACTGAATATGTTACAGTACCTTTCTTAAATATGTTCACAACTAATTACAGCATGACTCAGCATTACAATGAATCAGCAGGAAAACCTTTAAAGTCACATAATACATTTTCAGATTAAAGTTACAGTACACATATATTGCCTGGACAACTTGTTAGGCTCAAACCATATCCTAACAATGTGGTTGTTTTCTTCTAGCTTCTTGCAATACTGCAGATGGCTCTTTACAATTCTATGATTCTTTTCTACTCATCTTTATGTTATCCCCAATGAAATTATATTACATTATTTTTTCTTGCATGGCTATGATGATGATGATGATGATGATGATGATGATGATACACATACAGAATGAGGAAAAATCTATTTCAGGTGAGTGGGAATAACACAGCTTTGAACTAAGTCAGAAAGCTCTGCTACAAGTTAGTGGTTAATTTCCAGGATTTGTCTCTTGGTAAATTAAAATTAGATTATGATTAAACAGAGCCAGTTTGGTACAGTGGTTAAGATGCTGGCCTAGAAATAGAAGCCTGTGAGTTCTAGTTCCACTTTAGGCATGAAAGCCAGCTGAGATATTCTGGGTCAGTTACTCCCTCTCAGCCCAACTCACCTCACAACCGCTGTTGTGAGGAAAATGGAGAAGGAAGGAATATTAGGAATGTTCACCACCTTGAGTTACTTATAAGGTAATAAAGGCAACATAAAAACCTAATTAATAAATAAACATTCTTCTAATCTGGCTACTTTGCCTAGTTGGTTATTAGAAATAATCAGAAAAAGAGTACCGTATTTACTTTCTCCTGAGAGTCAGTTTTCTGAATTTCCAAGGTACAAATGTGCTGTCAGCTCCATCGTAAAAGCCAAATCACGCAATGATATTAGTCAGAGTATTCCCTGCTCATAACTGCTGTTGGCCATTTTGTCTCAATTTCACTGCTCTTATTTGAATCAACCACAAAGAGATTAATGTTTGCTGAAGGAGAATATCCCAGGGTGGAATGAGAAACCTAACTGTCTATCCACATGGCCATAATCCAAAATGGAACTTCTTCTAAGGGATAAGCACTGATTGAACTCTGTTCCAGAATTCCACTCAAATTGCAGAGAAAGATCGTCTTTGGGAAACAGCAATTACCGCCTGCTCTTCCCAAGGTTAAACTGGAATCAAATAACATTCAGATCTGGCTCCAAGCTTTGCTCCCCAGAGGTAAAAAATAAAAAATAAAAATCATTAACTGCTTTACTTCGTGATGGCTTCCAGGATCTTGATCCTGCTCCACTCCAACAATTCAAAGGGATGGCACAGCCAATACTCCCTATTGTTCCCCTTCTGATTTCTATTCATCTACTGCAGAAACATCATAATTATTATTACTATGACAGCTGGAGAGGAAATAACATCATCTCTCATTTCATGATGGCTAGTTGTTTTCCCTGTTCCCCCTCACCTTCTGTTTTTTTTTTTAAAATGTGTGAATTTCCCCCCCCCAAAAAAAAAATCCACATTAGGAGGCAACAGTAACAAGGGACATGAGGTTAACACATCAGAATTTGCCTGAGTGTAATTTGAAAGGATTAATTAAATAGTATCCTGCCTTTGATTAATACTGAATTCCAGCCGCAAACAGCCACTCTTCTCTGAGAACTTGTCTAAGAATACATTTGGGGCAGAAACAGAAGCCTCACACACACACACACACACACACACACACACACACACACACGATTATCTCATGAACAGTCATCTAAGAATCAGTGCCCATTGTAATGCACAAACATAATACTGACCACTGAAACAATTCCTCTAGGGCTGGTATCAATACATGTCAGGTTCTTGGTACTCTTTCAGAGCCAAAGATTTCTGATGCCTACCAAGCTTTGGAAGTGATCCCACATTTGTGTTTGTTTAATTAACATTTTATTTCCCCAGTGTCCTTAACACATTGCTTTAGGGCACTTCTGGAACTGGTGCGGTGGTTAGACGTAGCCTCCTGGGTTTTTCAAACATGAACTGCTGCCACAGATAACCCTGCTGGAATTCAGTGGAGAAAACTTTGGTTAAGACAACTTCAAAACTGGAAGGAGGTCTGTATATTTTACATATTTAGTCTTGTCCAAGCACATACATTTGCTGCCCGTGACTAAAATGTATATAACATTAATTTATATTAAATTTGGGTAAAAATGATAAATACCTATCAGCTAATCAGTCTATATAAAATTGTCTTTCACTGGCAATCCATCTGGGGCACAACCTGTCAGGTCCACCATTGGCGGTAAAATTGCCATTGTACTCTAGTGCCTGCCATCATGCTGAGGGTGGAAGGGTTTGGCATATTTAGGATTTTCTGCTTCTGCTGTTTGCTTGGGAATTAGGGAGGTGACTGTCTTCGGGGACAGAACGGGCTCCTTCTCAGCCAGTTTTTGGCAGGTTACAAGGCCATTATGCCCTGAGTGTGAACTGTTATTTGCCTAGCACCTCAGCATTCTCAAAACAACTTTTCAGCATCTCATTGGCTGCCAGTGGACTGGTCAGGGGTGTTGGGATTGGGAAACTGAAACAATTGCTTTACTCTCTGCACGGAACATTCAAATTCTGCCTTACTGCATGCAGTTTCTCTCAGTAAAAGTTCTTTTAATTCAACTCAATGGATTCAAGAGTATTGCTTTCCTGAGTCTTGCTTTTCCGACTGCGGCAGGTCTGACACACCCACTGAATTGTGTGCTTTGTCAAACATTTGCTCAAGTGAGCGAGTGTAAGACTCACTTAAGGTCCAAAAAAAAGGTGGGTCTTCAAATGTTATGATCCCTGAAGTTCATAAACACCGTATCTTTAAACTTCAAAAGTAATACTTTGAATTTGGTTTGGTTTGGATTGATATCCCATATGGTATTATGAGTTGCACGCTTAATTCTGTTTAACAATTTACTGTTGCAATCAGAACTGAAATATCTGAAACATCTTTTTAAAATAGTTGTGCACACTATAATAGATTAAACTAGATGTAATCCTAAAGGAAATCAGGAGCTGGATCATCTCGGGTAAGGCTGCTGGTATCAGGACCCTTGTATAACTTTTTTTCCCTTTAGTGCTTCATTAATTAAATAAAATTGCCACAACCACAATATTCAGCAACAGCCTAGACCTGACATTGGGCTATGAATAGAAATGTTTAATATTTCCAAATATTAAAATGTAAAAATATATATTTATTTGTTTTTTCTTCACTGTTTTGCTACAAGGACACAAGCCACGAGTGGGTTGAATTGGAAAAAGAAATACCTATCAGTCAAAAAGTTGAACATTTCCCCACCCCCACCCCTGCCCTTCACTCTTCTTATATATTTAATTGGCCCTGCTGTTAAATGGCATGAACACCAAGAGAACATTACATAGAATTCCATATAATTTATTTTATTCCAGAATTTGATTGTAGAACTTCTTAAGACAATCAGAGTTTACTTGTGTGCACATGTCAGGCAAACAGAATGCATAAAATGCATGAGAATGATAAAAACTAAACAGTGATCCTTGACTTTTATTGCTTAACAATGAAAACCAGATGAGAGACAGCAAGGAAATGATATTTTGATCAAGGGCTTCATTCTTCTTTTCAATCTTCCCAGATCAGGTGCCTTCAAGATCTTTTGGATTTGTCCATAAAGGCCAAAAATTGTGGAAGCTGCAGCCTGAAAGACAAGAGGTTGAGGAAGGTGCAGTATTATATCGTCCATCATCCATCCATGCACATATCTATCCATCCATTTATGTTGGGAATAAAAATATTTTGAGGGTTTCTTTTTTGAAACTCAAGGATCCTCTTTAACAAGCAAGGTAGGAGCTGCTATATGTGTAAACCTCATTGTGCAGCTTGGCATTACATCAAAAATCATTAATTTCATACTTGTAGCTAAAATTGAAGTCAATTCAACCAGTTCTGATCCCACTTGGAGAATAAAAATCTCAGCATGGTGTCCATATGTCAGTATATCTACCTTCAAATATATAAAGATACTTAGATCCACCCAAAAAAAGGATTGTGTTTATTTTCTATTGCCCCAGGGAGCAGGAACAGAGCCAGTGAGTTAAAACTACAAGGAAGGAGGTTCCTGCTATACTTCAGGAAGAATGTTCTGACTATACAAGCTGTCTGTCAGTGTATAGGATGCTCTACAGAAAGATGGGCTTTGATGCACTAGAGATCTTCCAACAGAGACTGGAAGATCATTTGTCAGAGATATTCTAATGGAATCTGCATTGAGTGGGGTTGGTAAAATTACTTCTAGGTATTCCATTCTATGATTCTCTTTCTAAAGCAAGCCTTTAGAGCTCCAATCAAAACAATGCTGGACCTGACTGAAATAAAGAGTACTAGAAACACCTCCCACAATTTTTTTCTGATATAGCATTAGATGATAAAGTAACTGATTAATACATGCTTTGAAAATCAAAGGACAAGTAAGCTTATATGCTATAGGAAAGACTTTTACCAAGGCATTTTTTCCAGAACACAATGTCCATTCCAAGTATCAGAATCTGTATTTTGGAAAGGGCAACCATTACATAAGTAAGTGTCCCATCAAGTTCAAATCTTAAGTATTACTGGGAAATGGCAGTGGAGAAACTGGAAGCTTTGTGGCGAGACTGGCTGGAAAATAGCGGGTTTTGGCGAGCCCCACAAAAATCCAGCCAGACAAACTGCTGTTGGGGGGGTCTTTGGACTGGAACTGTCCTGTAGGGATGATGAAGAAGGAGAGGCACCTCAGACAACCAAGAGGAACAGGCAAGTAACTCGAAAGGTCGGAGGCAACTCTTCAAACTGCCTCTGACCTTTCGGTGGGGCTGGCGGCCATTAAAAATGACCACTTTGAAACTGGGGCAACCGGAATAAGATTTTGTGCAGGAGCAGTGTCTGAATGGAGTACTGGTACTGGGTGAGTGATTGGCTAACACACAGGTAAAAAAGGAATTTTAAAAAAAAAAACTTTAAAAGGTGTCCCAGTAAGGAAACGAGTGACTAATTGGTACTTGGGAATTAATGGAGGGAGAAGAATGAAGAGGATGTTAAAGTACTAAAGCCCCCCCCCCAAAAAAAAACTTTATATTTGGATTTAAAATTGGATTTGGAGAAATTAAAACTAATACAAGAAAAAAAAAAACCCAAGGAAAAGCATTTTTTAATGAGGATTTGAAATATTTTTGACAGTTTTGACATTTGGAGTAAGAACAAAGAGGTCAAAATATTAAAGCCCAAGAAAGGAAATTTTACAACTGGATCTAAAACTGAATTTGGAGAAATTAAAAACAATAAAAGGAAAAGAAATCTGAGTGAAAGTAATTTTTATGTGGATTTAAAATACTTTTGTAAGCTTGATACTTTGTTGTTCTGAGAATTGTGGATTGGAGAGAGACATCTGCTGGTAGAAAGAAAGCACTACAAGGATCAGCCTGAAAATTGAAGGGAATAACAACAGCGACCTTGACCACTAAAAGAACTGTGAGAAACTTTAAGGAGTATTTGTTTCTTTTTAAACTGCTTGGTCTCGACTTTTAAAGGAGGTGAAAAACAACAAAGCTTTAAATTGGAGTAGATTGGACAAACATTTGAACTGGATATTATCTGGAAATAAAAAAAGAGACTATATGGACTTAAATCTTAATTAAATATAAGTTAAAATATCCATTTTTAAAAAATTGACAGTATGGAGTCTTGGATGTGTGAGGAATTAATTGAGATGGTTAAAAACATGTGTGAATTAACTGAGATGCTTAAAAACATGTGGCAATAAAAAGTCAGAAACTTTGTTAGAACACACAAATCAGGAAAAAGAGAATATAAATGAGAAGCAAGAAAATAATATTGAAGGAAAAGAAATTGAAGGTTAAAAGTTAGATGATTACACTGGGATTTACAGTGGCAAAAAAAGAATGGATGGGGAGAATATTCCCCCAAAAAGAATCAGGCAAACGGAAGAGAAGGAAATGGAAAAAGATTAGGTAAAAGCTTGGTGAGAATTATGTGAGTAATAGATTTAACAGTTAGAGAAAGGATTCAAGAGAAAAGATACAATAAATATAAAAAAAGAAGAAGATAAGAGAATGGGATGAAGGGAGAAAAATATTAAGAAGTGGAATTTTGGAGAAACCAAGAGAAAATGATTAAAAAGGGAAGAAGGGAAATAAGGTATATATTAGTAGATCTAACGGAACTATATTAACATTAGTAATTGTGAATGCAAGAAGCAAATATAATGATGCATATTGTTTATTGTAAAATGGAACCACAGATGAAATATAAAGTGGTAATTTGGTTCAATTATGAAAATAACAGAAATTAAGAGATAAAATTGAAATGTTAAAAAGTGTGATGGGGATTTTGAAAAAATATGTTGTAAATGATGAAATAAAATAATTAACTGATGCTATAATAAGAAATCAGGAATTAAGGGTGGATAGTGATATTGCTTATTATGTACTAAGAAGAGATTAAGATAAGATGTGGAAGGTCAATTAAGTTAAAGGGTTTCAATGTAAGAATTGAATAAGATGAAGTACATTGTTGGGAGCCAAAAAGTGTGATGGGGATTTTGAGAAACATACTTTATAAATGGAGAAATAAGATAATTAATCGAAGCAATGTTAATAAATTAGGATTTGAAGGGCGGATGGTGATATTGTTTATATATTATGTATTAAGAAGAGATTAAAATAAGATTTAAAAAGTAGGGGAAAAGAATATTATGGCAGAAATTGAAATATGTAAATTGTATTTGGAAAAAAACAAAAAAGAAGATTAGAGTATAAAAATCAATATTTAACTATGTTATAAGTTGTATAAGATGTGACCCAGTTAACACTCTGTTCATAAAATATGCATGTTAAAGAAAATTTTAATATAACTTGTTTTTTTTTTTTAAAAAAAAAAAAAAGGAAATGGCAATGTCAGGGTTTGTTTTGTAGGAATGTGGGGAAGGTAAACATGAAACTGCTACTAAGAATCCATAATGCAGAGAGAGAGAAAAAAGAGCACTAGTTTGAACAAAGAAGAGTTCACATTTCAGGAACCAGCCCTAGCTGCTTAATGTTTGTAATAGCTATTATTTTTAAGTTACGATAATTAGTTCTAGTTGGATAATTTCAAATCTTTGGGAAACATTATCCAAGTCATTTCTGTCCAGGGTATATGACAACTACCTTCTGGTCACCAAGAGATCTAAAGTTGGGATTGCCTGAAACGACGCTACAAGGAATCCAGACACATGGAGTTAATAATCATTTCCTTATTTTGGTTTTGTTGATTACACTTTCTGGCATGGATATCTGATTTCAGGCCTTAGTGGACTATTGTTGCCACTGGCAACTTCACTGATAAATCCACAACACACAGCAGCCTACCTACCCAACCTATCCAACTTCCTATTGTTATGCAAATCACAGTTGGTTCACCTTTATCTTCAGACTTGAGATCACTGAGCTACCCACCATTGGCAGTCATCTGAACTTCATTCAGAAATGCCAGACTGTGAATTTTAGTAATGTAGGATTGACTACAGCCTCATACACTTCATATTCCCATTATGAGCCACAACTCGGAATCTGACTCTGACATTGAATCTGGGGAGGTTGCTCCAGCTGAATTCTGTGCTTCAGAATTTTCAGCTTCAGGTCTCAGTAAGCTAAGATTCAATTTTTTATTTTATTTTTTAATTTGATTTATATGCCGCCCTTTTCCGGAGACTCAGGGCGGCTTACAATGTGTTAAGCAATAGCCTTCATACTTTTTTTTGTATATTTTATACAAAGTCAGCTTATTGCCCCCACAATCTGGGTCCTCATTTTACCTACCTTAGAAAGGATGGAAGGCTGAGTCAACCTTGAGCCTGGCAAGATTCGAACTTACTAATTGCAGATAGCTGGAGTTAAATTACAATGCATTAGTCTGCTGAGCTATCCAGGCTCCATTTGAAGCTGATCAGCCACAGTCATCTCCTGTTCAGCTGGAGCAGTCAGATGAGGAGACATAACCCCCTTAGGACCTAGGCCTAGATGTGGACAAAGACAAGAAGAACTACACTCTTCACTCCATGCTAGGCCAAAGGCAAGGTATGAGTGACTGCAGGCAATTTTCAGTAGAAATATTTAGGTAACTGCTTTACTTGCAGTCCTTGTTAAAAACAACTGTTTGGCTTTCCATCTTGTGATTCTTGTTCATGACCCTTCAATTTTGACAAGTCTGAAGGATTAAAAAAAATCAAGGCTAACTACCTGATTTGGCTTTCTGTGAACCTTGGAATGTATTTGGGCTATGTTTTTTGGTTCTTGGACTGTATTGGCATTTTTCAGGCAACCACTCTCTGCTAGGAATTCAAATTACATTCCTGTCTGTTGCTATCTGTTTTAACTGTAGCAAATATTTCAGCTTCTGCAAGTGTGTGCCAGCAACTATGAAACAAAATACTTCCTTCAAACTTTAATTATATCACCATTAACTCTCCAGTATGCCAAGCCCATATTAAACAGCCTGTGTTTGTTGCCATTTTAAAAAAGAGATCTCATTTTTTCCCTAAAATCTTGTTACCTTATCATATTTTAAGTGCTTTATGATTTTTTTGTATAGCACTTACCCATGTTTCATTTTTATCCCATGGAAGAATCTGAGTTGGCCAGTCTGAACAATTTTATTTACAGAAATCCACCAAGAGATTTTACTTGTTTTTTTTTCTTCCCATGCCAATGTGCACTCACTATTTTTATATTGTAGAGTTCTGATTTAATTCCATAGCTATTAGAGATAACTTCACTCTATTCCCGCTTGCAGAATTAATCACACAATAAGTTGTACCTTGATTTGGTTGGCATGAACATGGGCTATGAATACTTAATAACGTGTCTTGTTACTTATGGGAAGTTTGAATATATGAGCATGCCATTTGGTTGATTTTCTAGATACATGTAAAAGAGTTAGATATCATATTTTTCATGATTTTCTGGACAATTTTTAATAATTTATCTGGATAACCTGCTCATTTACTTTGAGGTCCCTATGTAGAATTGTGATCATCTCTTTGCTGTCCTTTAGCACCTCTATGACTACAGCCATTGTGTCAAGTTAGAGAAATATCTCTTGATTTATCTACTTGGATTAAATGGGCTAGCATATAACCTCAGAAGGAATAGAAATGAAAGAGATGGACTTGGCTGAGGTAAAATCTATTTTGTCCCCACCCTCCAAATAATCACCAAAAATGTATAATAGATTCTTGGTTTTACCAACATTTTCCAGAACTTCATGTCTGATTTTGTCATTCTTTTCTTTTACTTGGTTTACCAAGAATATTTCTCCAAAATCCAGTAAACCTTTGAACTACTCAACAGCCTTTCATCTCCCAATTTATCCTCTGTTATTCTGATGCTGCACTAAGATACTGTCCATTAGATGTAAACAAATAAAGGATTGGACTTGATTGGATTTCATTGTATCATCTTTGGACTTGGGTGTGATGCTTGAGGAGGAAATCCACATATCTTCTTCTGAATGCACAGTGCAGGAGACAGTGAAGAGTATGAGAACTTCTGAATACTCAAAACCCTTATATGACTCTTGTTTCCTGCAACAGAATAAAAATCTAGTTTCCAGCACTGTTTATTCTTATCTCAATTGGTCTCTGATACTAAGAGCAATTGGAGACTCATGCTAAAAACACGTGACTTTGGTGTAACTCAGATTAATATTTTGATATCTGATACCAGATCAATCAGAATAATGAATAGTAAAAACATGTTGCCATGATTTATTGTAATTGTATAAGCTGTTTCTCAACAAGAGATAATAATGCAATTAAAAATAATACAAGTAAACATAAACAGGAATGCTGTACAAATCATATTACTTACAAGTGCTGTTCCAGATCTGTTCTACCTGAATATTATTCACAGCTTTGAATGATGAAGATATTTTCCCAGTTTATAATGGGCTTTTACTAAATTCAAAAAGCCCATCTAGAGGTTATTTCAGGAGGTCCTACAGGCAACAGAACATGGCAAAAAATTGAAATGGGTCTGTTCTTATCCTCAGATGCCAGAGGTAATAGAGGGATAGCTCTTTTGACTATTTCCAGATATCCCAGTTGTTATGGATTTGTCAAGAAAGAAGAGAAAGAAATATAGTTGATATGAATTAACTACATATCTTATATTTCACATTTCTCTATAACATAATCCATTCAAATCCAACTCCAAAAACACATAACATCTAAAAGAAGAATGACAGATTCTGGGTAATGTGAGCAATTATAATGTCATAATTTCCAGCATTCAACCCTATAGACTCATGAAATAGAGGTGGTTTAAATTCTGTTTGTGTACAATCTTCTCAGGTTACATAGAAATCTCCTTAAATGCTTATTTTACCATTTTAAACTGTAGGATGAGATCACAGTAGATAATTTTTAATTGCAGCCATACAGCTAACATATATGGTGCATTTTGATTTAGATGATTGGGTTAAGAGTAATGACCTAGAATACATCTAATTGGAGCAGTCTCCTCAAATTTGTTAAACATTCCTTACAAGAAAGTTATGCTTCACATAATAAGAAATATGGCAATTAAAATGATCTGATAACCTAGAATATGATGTCTAGTAAGGTTAGAAAATGCAATAGCACCAACCCTGAAAATCTTAGAAATTTATGTCAAAATTATCTATTGCTTACCATCGAAAGACACAAAATGTTTAAATGCAGAATTAAATATCAGGGATGATAAAATGCAATGAAACAACTAATGAGGTTTGCAAAAAAGGTGAAGTAAATGCTTTACATGAATTTTCACCAAAGCAAAGTACTCTTTGAGGCTTTGAAGATTCCTAATATGGTAAACCAAAAGGGAAGACTTATCCAAGGCATGGCACAGGCCAACTCTAAAGGCTGAGATTTTGACTGTCTCAGTGTGATTGGTACATTTTAAATTTTAGATAGCACTTCTATTTTTAATAATGACTTTTTATATTTGTATAATGATCATTTTTACATATTTGTCATTTTATGTGTTTGTTGTATGCCTGCCAGTCGTATAAATATAAGGAATAAATTTTTTAAAAGGCTGACTGAAGTTGGAAGCCCTGCAACTGAATAGACAATAGGAATTTGTCTGTTTTAGAATCTATTTGTCATGTGAATTGTGGTTTTCCACAAAAACAAACGATAATCCAGCATATTTGTTCCTAGCCAAAGAGGGCTAGTCAACAAATCATGGTTAAAACAAACCATAATAATCATATCTCTTTCCAGCCATTTTTAAAAATATCTAAGGAGTTTTCTGAAACATAATGGAAACCCCCTGAAGAGAGTCAGAAGAAAGGTAAAAATGCTTCCTTCTTTGCAAACGTCCTTTTTTATTCCTGGAAAGTGAGCTGTTCTATGACAATATGGACGTGACATAACTCTTGCATTGGTTGCAACTACGATTATCAAACAACTCTGGGAAGTGGCACAACAACACAGCTACAAGAATTCTGAGACAGGCTTCTGCCTGCTTCCCCTGAGGCAGATGTCTGGAAATTGCAAGAAAACTGCAAGAAGACTGAAGTGGCTGGTTTACTTTTGTTTATAAAATAAACATTTGCTCCTCTCTTGTTTTGCAAGTGTCCCTAGCAGGAAGTGCCCAGCAAGCCAAGGTAATTGCCCAGCCTTAGTTGAGGTGGGACCAGAAAAAGTTCTGCTTGGGGTCATGACAGAAGCATCCCCAATACTTCCCACTATCCTAGGCAACCTTTTGAAAGTAAGGGCCTACAAATGTCTTGGAGTTTGGTTTCCATAATTCCCAGCTTCTATAACTCCCAACTTCCAACCATATCTCTTGCAAGATGGAGCTCAAAATGATACTCCAAAGCACAAAATTTATCACTTATTCAAACTTTCCCCAGCCTGTTTCTCTAAGCTTGGTGAACTTTTGCCTTTGTTAATTTCCTACAGCTCAGCTTCCCACTGTAGCAACCCAACATGTGCTTATGGTGAATTCTGAAGAGGAAGTCTGGAATTCTGGGGATAGCAGTGGAACGGGGTGGGTGGGATTACTACACACTTTCTGGAAGCCACTATCAATTTGTTGAGTTTTCTTCTGTGTCTGAGCTTGTTTTCCATTTTTCCTTAAAATAAAATCTCACCAAGCCTGTTTACCTTCATTTCCGTGAGTGATAGACATGAACTAATGTAAGTTGAATTGACAAGATGGAAAATGTCATTCAGGTCAGCCACAAATTTGTAAATACGCTAGAATACAAGCATATTCCTCTTATGAAGAATGACATTCTTTTACCCTGGAACATTAAAGGCAAGGTAGAGTGCTCTAAAACATTAGTTCTTTGTATACAAGGGTCAAAGGGCTATATTTTGGGGCCTCCTCTGGTGTACAAGACTAGAAAAGAAATTCAGGATGGTTAAACTGTCCTCCTTTCCTTTCTCCCTCCCTCCCTGAAATTTTCACCTTATCTCAAATGGTGGTTGCTGTTCAGTGCTTGAAGTCAACCTAAAACTTAAATTCAGTCTTGAGAAATAGAGCAAATGGTCCCTATGATTCTAACATGGTTCTGAGTTCAGAATGAAATTCCTGCTTATTTATTAGACTGTCTGGGTGGGTTTCCAAGGCAAAAATCAGCCCCCCCCTTTATATTGAGGTTGTCTTGTTAAATCCCCAAGGACTCCTATCAGACTGGTCTTAGCGATCTTCAGTGATGAACTTCATTATCAGAACTTCATGTTCAGATTATCAGAGTTCTTGGATCTCCACTGCTTTGTAGGCATAGCCTTCAGTATCTTGCTGCTCTCTGAAACCTTTCAGCTTTACTATCCAACTACATCCATTAACTCACTTTGCCTGTGGCGGTGACTCTCTCCCATAAACGTTCTCTATTTTATATTTATATACTCTTGCCTAAAAACCTCTGGTAATTAATTGTGTCATTTTATAAAACAGAATGTCAAAACTATCAAGGTTGGAGAATTTTGGGCTCCCAAATATATGTGACTTCAAAAATGGGCAAAATAATGCACTCTTGACTGACAGTAGTTTCAGTTTTTGAGGAAGAGTGTTTTCAGGGTCAATAGTATTTTCTCAGAGCTTGGAAGAAGGGTGTGGAAAATCTGAACTTCAGGTTGGAAATGCTACAATTATTCTGAGATGGGAAGAACCAACAGCGTCTGCAGGCTCTCACTATTTTTATCACAATGATGAAGCCAATGTTGATGTACATTCCTTTGAGGGATGCATGCAATGCTCATAGGAAAGGACAGGGCTTGCATCATTTTGATCTCCCTCATACTCCTCCCCTCTCTGCCACCCCATGGATATGGATGCCACCGATAAGCATTTTTTATTTTTGTTCTTCTTTCCTATTTGGCTGTAGTAGTCAATAGACTCAGCTGCAATGTACTTTGAGAATCAATTATTGAATGCAGTGTAGTAGTGAAGGTATTGGAGTTAATTTAGTGGACTAGGACCAGGAAGGACCAGTTCAAGTTCACCACTATGGAACTTTACCAGAGGACTTTGGGTCAGCTTCCCTCAATTCAAGCTACCTTGCTGTTTTACAGAAAACTGAAGGAGAGACTATTATGTATGTATGTATGTTATAATGAGCTCTTGAAGGAAAGGTTGGATATCAATCTAATAAAAGAAGAGTTACAAAAGCAGACACCAAAGGAACAAGTTCTGGGGACAACACTGGAGGTTTTTAAGAAGAGATTGGACAACCATTTGTCTGAAATGGTATAGGATTTTCTGCCTGAGCAGATTAGAAGGCCTCCAAGATCCCTTCCCATTCTGTTATTCTGTTAAAATGTGTGGACTTCAAGCTGGCTGGGGAATTCTAGGAGTTGAAATCCATACATCTTAAAGTTGTTCAGGTTAAGAAACACTGAATATTATTCATGAAGTTGACATATGAAAAATATGGAAACAAATTCTGGGGTTAATTGATCAATATCAAAAGTCAGTTTTTGGCAACTGTCCACTTTTAGTTCCAAGATGTAGGAAGAGAAATATTTAAACCCTTCTCCTAAAACCTGAATATCATATGGTCCTTTGTTGTGTTGCTGAGAGTTAGAGAGGCATCCAACAAACTAATCTTAGCCATAACAGATCTATTAACATGATGCTGCTCAATGGCAGCTGAGAAATATGCTGCTTCCTGCCTAAACAGGTAAAACAAGTGAATAGAAATACTTTTCCTTTTCTGCAACCACCAGCTTTCTCATGATTTGCTTTGTTTTACCTTAATTAATTTAATTATTAATTAAATTAATAATTAATTAATTAATTTACCTTAATTAATTAATTTACCTTAATACAGTATGAAACTTTCTTGGAGAAAGCCATTCAATATTTGATTCACTTTCACTATTCCTGATAGAACTTTTCAGATTGTTATTTATTTATTTAATTAATTTGCATTTTTATTTA
Organism: Arizona elegans; assembly: GCA_022577455.1. Taxonomy (NCBI): domain Eukaryota; kingdom Metazoa; phylum Chordata; class Lepidosauria; order Squamata; family Colubridae; genus Arizona; species Arizona elegans. The sequence goes on along the minus strand of JAKOOJ010000003.1, from coordinate 99,738,150 downwards.
TTAAATTTATCCGTTGCCCATCTCACTAATAAGGTAACTTTGGGTGGCTTACAAACGCTAAAAAAGATAAATATAAACACAATTGAAAGAGTTATGTAAGAGCTAAGGAATGAACAGCATGGAGGTGAGGTCTTGACATTTAAGTGCTCATAGAGAAAGAGCATCTGTGTTAGAGTCAACGCCCCAAATCCAAAGAAAAATAGCTACATTTTAAATTTTGCTGAAAGCCATATAAAGTGAGTTGCAATTGTTCCTACTAATATCAATAGCATAGGAAAGTCAGGGTGGTCGTGGAAATGGCATGTAAATTAAAGTAAAAATATTCTTCTGTGTTTCTGCCAATCATTTGACTAGGTTCCATTTCAAATGTTTAAACCCAGTTTTTCCTGGTTCCTATTTGTTCTTTTTGAACAATGCTAATAATTCTCAGAATTATTAGTCTGAAACTAACGTAGGGAGACCCCCTAAGACAGTTAAAAATTATGTTTCTTTTTATGTCCCTGATACCCAAGCATTTCATCTTTCCTTCGACAGATGAGAAAATGAGGTTCAGTAAGCATATATGTTAGGATTGCCAGTCTCCTGCAAGGCTGGGAATTGAGAGGAGGTGTAAGTTGCTTACCATGGCAGTTTTCTCTCTTGCCTTTCTTAATTAAACAAAGCTGATTTCAGTCAAATCAGATGCTGTGCCAATGGAATGTCATACTTGATGTGTTCTTAGTAAGAACTAATACGTAGCTATGAACTTACTATTATTCTTCCATATTTGTATTGTAGAAGCATGTCATCTAGCAGAACTGTTAATCACATAACTTATGGATTTTGCCTTTACAAAAACAAAAGATAGAAGGGGCTTGTTATGTTAATATAGATTGAATGGTACAGGTTCTTATTTGGTGGGGCTTGGTTTTGAATTATCTTGATTGTGTGTCAGCCTCCGTTTATTATCACTAGGACCTCTTGACAACATGGCAGGCAGGCAATGGTCACCCAGAGTTTCATGGTGAAATTCACCCAGGATGGTGGTCAGAGAATGTAGTCTTGGAATCATATATGCAATTTGCCTTTTCCTGCCACAGATTGATTGTGTGGTTTATTAGCTAACACAAAGCACATTTCATATGACACGAGTTGCCTGAATTCTTGGACAATGTGGATTCAATTTTGGCTGTGCAAATTTCTAAGGACTGTGCAAGTTTTTCTGGAGGACAGAACTCTGAACATAACTCTGTAATTGCCAGTCCCCTTCAAAACGCCTTTTCATTTGCTGCCAAATTGCTTGAGGTTTTCTCCCTCCCCCATATGTGTCGTGTTTCCCTTTGAACTTGCTAAACTAACATAGCAATCTTAAATCAGATAAGAAAGCATAACTCACTGCCGTGTAAATCAGTGTGCCCGCTCAGGAAAGTCAACCCCATTCGTGTTTTACAAACTGATCTTTTTCTAGACTCAGTGCAACTTGCCCAAGCGAGGAATGTTTGTGTGTGCATAAGATGACAAATAGAAAAAGAAAGAAAACAAACTAGGACATTTTGCTACATTCAGCATTTGGCTTTTGTTCATTTGTACAACATCAAAGCAGTCCAGGCCCCCTAAGTTTGCTCACCAAGCACTATAATATTAGCAATAGCAATAAGACTTAGACTTATATATCACTTCATAGTGATTTACAACCCTCTCTAAGCAGTTTACAGAGTCAACATATTGACACCAAAAATCTGGATATTCATTTCACCAACCTTGGAAGGATGGAAGGATGAGTCAACCTTGAGCCACTCAGGATCAAACTCCTGGCAATAAGCAGAATTAGCCTGCAATATAGCAGTCTAACCATTGCGCCACCACTGCTCTTAATTCATTCTTTATGGTTATATGACTATTTCCTCAGTGACTTTTTCCTTGTGCAAAAACTAATACACACAAAAATTGGTGCATTAAAGAGAATCTTCATACTAAAGCAATATTTCCTACTGCTGGCTTAAGAAACTAATTTTAGTTTTAATTCATTAAAATATATCAGGGGTCCCCAACCTCCAGGCAAGTGGCAGGCAAGCAGGTGAGCGCATGAAAGTCCATTTGCACAAGCAGTGGGTGTGGCTGCAAACATACGTGCTCACTGCTTGCACGGAACTATCACCTCTTCCCCCCATCTGCCACCACTGCTGCTGCCCCCACCAGTCCACAGAGCTTGAAAGGTTGAGGACCACTGAAAGATATGGCCATAGACCATATCCAAAAAATATTTTCAAACATCTACTGTACATGCTGATCTGAAAGTTCCACATCTGATAGAAATTCTGTATAGGTAGAGACCCCTCTTAGGTATAGATTTTGTGGCAGAACCTGGAGTCTGAGATCTGAGAAACTGAAAGCTGAGATCCCCAAGCTGCATATGGTCCTCCAAATCCTTTGATTTGTTTGGATCCTCAGCATCAATTCAACTGTTGCCAAGGAAAAGTAATGTTCATGTGACTGAAAAATAAAAGTATTAAATATACGGGGCTCAATCGTATTAGCTATATTTAAATAGCAATACAGTCAATGTGAGTTTTGTCTTGGATATACAGTACCTACTTCTTTGCCATTCAAAATGGAAAAAGCAGATCTTGGTTTCAAGGGCTCACCCATACAATAAGGTAACCATAAGTAAATACACAGTCAGCCGTGGTCACTCCTTCCAAGCTGCTTTCCTTTCTATTCCACGTACTTCAAGCGCAATGCTAATATCCAACCAATTCCTCCTAGCTTTTGCTCATCTGACTAGAGTCCCTTATTCCAAGGGGAAGATTGGGGCTATTCTAGAACTTCTTGGTGTCCTTCATTGCAAGACTATTGACAGGCTTTCAACTTGACATTGGACCAATCTAGCTTAAAACCTGCATTTTTGATGTAAGTGTTCCTCCCAGGGCTTGGGAAGAACTATGCCAGGAGGGCAGAAGGAACCTGAGACAGTTAATTGCAAACATCTGGTTCTTCCTGACACTGAAGTTTTCTTTGGCGTGGAAAGGGTAATTTACTCAGGCCGGCTGGGAGGTGAAAGTGTGATCCCGCTCAGTCAGTATTAGAAAGTCAGTATTTCCTTTCCATTTATTGGAAAGGAAAAAAAGAAAAACTCCAATGGACTCTCCAAAGAACCTCCAGCTTTGAGATTGAAAAATAAAAGTATTAAATATAGAGGCTCAATTGTATTGGCTCATTTCAATTTGATATGTTTCCATGTTACTCATTTAGAAATAACTGAGGAGGTAAAAAAAAAAAGCCTATTGGTTGAATCAGCCTATCCAAGGTTTAGAATGTTAATTTTCATGAATCTTAAGAGTACCTGACTTTTACAGGAAGGGATTATTAGTTTAATTAGTTTAGTAACTTCTTCACTAAATATTATACCCTCCAATCATTCTGGGATTTTGTCTTTCCTCATTTTGGTTAATGAAGCTTTTGATCATGGAGACTGGAACTTATTACAATCAAACTCCAACATGTCTGGAGGATATCCCAGTGGGAGAGGCTGACATACACCGATCATGTAGTTGTCCTATACAATATTTCCTCTCTCTTCCTGAAGTAATCTTTTAGCATGCAAAATACTCTTGTTCCACTAAGGTATTTCTCTACTGAGACAATAGTTGGTGGCAATAGTTGGTGGTCTCATTCAGAACATAATTCTACATTTCACATTCAACAGCTATCTCAAACTTTCAAAGGAATGGGGAAACTACTTATTTATAAAAATGTAAAGCAGAAGGTAAAAATAGCCTTCAGTATGGAAATACCTTTCAACTATCTTGGAGGAAAATGTTCAGAGGGCCTTCTGGTAGTCATTCATGCCATGATTGCTTCCCAGATTGTCTATTGCATTGTGCTCTACATAGGACTAGTGCTGAAGACACGTGGAAGCTTCAATTGGTCTAGGATGAGAAGCACAGACAGTGATGAGCAGGCCATGTAACCTCTCTACTTCATGAGCTGCACTGGTTGCCGGTTTCCTAATTGGTGTGATTCAAGGCATAGGACCTGGTTATTTGAGAGGCCCTCTGTCTTCCATTGTAGCGTCCCATTGACCCTGCTAAATCTAATTTGGCACGATCATCACAGTCAAGTTCCTTCAGTTAAACAATGTCATCCATTAGGCCTCTGGAAGCTCACCTTCTCTGCAGCAGCACCTGCCCTCAGGAAGGAGGCTCCCCCAAAGATCCAAACAATCCCCCAAAATGCTGCTGGCATTTTGAAGGGATCGGAAGAGCTGCCACTTCACCTTTGTGAAGATGACTGAAGCCCCCCATTTAGATTGTGTGGGTTGTTTTTCTTGTTGTTTTTCATCTAGATTTGTCATTTTTGCCATCTTTACTCTTCATTTTTGTTTTGTTGTTTTTAATGTTTTATATAAGCTATAAATCACTCAAAATGACTAGAAATTGGATGGCATGTACATTTAATGAGATGATGATGATGATGATGATGATGATGGTGATAATGTCCAGTCCCAGCCTGCTATATCTCCTACACAACATTTAAGCTTACCTTACATATTATAGTTGGATGGAAGGAAGGCTGGTTTGCCCTAAACCTGTAGGATTCTTTGCTTGTTAAATAAACATGTAGAAGTATTATCTAGAGAATTGATATGGGTTAGGAATGAAGGGGAATTTGTCTTACCTTTTTTTCTCCTATACTGTTACTTCTTTTACTTTATTACATAATCAATCTTAGAAAAAGGTTTAGAAAGTTGGAGATAGCCAATGAGTTTCTGAAAGCAGGCATGTGTGATGTAATGGTGTGTGGACCTTGGGAGACAAGGAGAATGGTCAGATAAAAGGCAGCTGATCCACAGCAGAAATGTGGTGGGGCAAGAGGCCCAGAAGAGACCCTCCCTAGTTTCTGGGGCTATAAAGGAAATGGTGGGGGGGAGGAAGAGATGGATTTTTAGACTTGCAAAATTGATGTCAGTCTTATGAGATAGACCAGGCAGGAAACGACCAGACAAGCTAATTCTACTTTATTGTGAAGCTACATTAGAATCCTGCAATAATTTATTTAAAATTATCTAAACTGTTTTGACTTTGTTTGCTTTGCTTGTCCTGAATTTCCCTGCCTCTTATTTAATGAACAACTCTGTGTTCTTATATTGTATTGGTGCTATCTCTATACATTTATAACTGTATATATTGTACATTGTCATGTCCCCATTACCATGCTTTATAGTTTGTTGTTTAGTTATTTCTGATTTATTGTGACCATGATGTGTTTTATTTCACTAGGACTGTTTATCAGACCTTCAGAAAAGCATTCTGTGCTACAAGTTTCTTTCAAGGGATATACTGTAGGTAGCATGTACTATATTTGGTCTTAGCCAAAAGTCTGAGATGTGATGGTAAATTATAAAAAATACTGGTATTCACGTTAGCATAAGGTGACCAGACGTCCCGCTTTTGGCGGGACAGTCCCGCTTTTGAGCAATTTGTCCCGCGTCCCGCGGCGTTTTAAAAAAGTCCCGATTTTTCATTCTGCCTCCTGAATCCCCGCTGATGGCTAGAGGGAAAAAAAACTCTTTAAACTCTTGCCGCGGGGCTTCAAAGGGCCGACCTACAGCTGATCAGTGTTAAAAAAAAAATGAATAGACCCATGCCTGCAAAAATAGAAAAAACAGCCCCTGTTAACAGCTTCCGCTAGGTTAATTAGCTGCAAAAAGCTGCAAAAAGTTCCTGGAGCAGATTTCCCCCCCCCCCCCCCGCTATACTGAAAACAAAGGCGAAAGCGAAACTAAACCTGCAACATGACAAAATGAGGCAGAGAGAGATTTCTTTCTTTTTCTTTTTCTTTTTCCTCACCAAAAAAGGTAGGTACAAAACTGCAAACAATGGGAAATTTTGGGCAAAAGAGGAGAGTTCAAGATTTTAAAACACAAAAGAAAAAAAGCTCTATTTAACTAGGGAATTGTAATAATTGAGATACTATTAATAATTGTATATTGTGTTGAAAGCAGAAATGGTTAAGTTGTGGTTTGGAGGAATATATGGGGGAAATTATTTGGTTTATTATTATTGGTAAATATAATTAATTGATTTGTAAGAAATTGGATTGCATGGAAATAATTGGAATATTCATGTTCATATTGATTAATATACAAAAAAGATAGTTATATAACTAATTGATTTATATTAAAATGTTGAATTTGTATTAAACAACTGTATTACATAATTACATAATTAACCAATGTGAGGATGGATATAAAAATAGATGACAATGGGAAGGGGTATAATATAGAATAGAAGGGAAAAATTGAATTTGATTAAGATTAGAGATGAGGATGAAGGGTAATATTGTTTTTTTTAAAAAAATAGATGAGGAATAAATATGGCAAAAAGGAAATATAGAAATTGTAAATTTAATTGAAATGACTAAACGCTGTTTAAATTTGTGAACCAGCCAAATATTCTGTTCAAAGAAAATACATTGCATGTTTGTATGTGTGTTTCTAATTATTGCTATTTATTCATATTTGTTCTCTTTTATTCTTTAAAGTTTAACAATTCATTCTTAATCTTAATATCTTTATATTTGCTTGGGGTTGGCTTTCTTCCCTTTCATCTTTTTTATTGTACAGCAATCTTTCTCCTCAAACCTACCACCACTCTCTTTTCTTTCCTTCTTACTTTCTCTTCCCCCCACCCTCTTTTTCTCCTCCCTACTTCCTCTTCCTTTCTCCTTCTCCTCCTCTCTTCCTCCCTCTCTTACCCTCACTCCTACTCTAATTTCCATTCCTTCATCCCTCTCTATTGCTGTATCCTTTAATGCATATGGACTACTCAGAGGGCTGAAAAAGTTATTTTTGACTGGTCCTCACACTTTTGACCAGTCCTCGAACTTACGACTGTCCTCACATTTTACATTCTTGCCCTATCTTGTCATCATGGTGAAGAGAAGCAGTTGTGAAATGAGTGACATGGTTGTTAAGAATGCTGCATGGGCATAAATATGAGGATGGTCATAAGTGTGAGGAGCAGTCAAAAGTGCGAGGACCTGTCAGAAATGACTTTTTTCAGCCCTCTGGTTAGTCCTTTTGTGCATATGGACTACTCAGAAGGCTGAAAAAGTTATTTTTGACTGGTCCTCACACTTTTGACCAGTCCTCGAACTTACGACTGTTCTCACATTTTATGTTTTTGCCCTATCTTGTCACCATGGTGAAGAGAAGCAGTTGTGAAATGAGTGACATGGTTGTTAAGAATACTGCACGGGCATAAATGTGAGGATGGTCATAAGTGTGAGGACCAGTCAAAAGTGTGAGGACCTGTCAGAAATGACTTTTCAGCCCTCTGAGTAGTCCCTATACACATAGCCATGGCCACCCGGTCACATGACCAGCTAGCCACGCCCACCCAGTCACATGGCCTCCAAGCCACGCCCACACAATAAGTCACGCCCACAATGGTGTCCTTCTTACCAATGTTAAAATCTGTTCACCTTACCCTATACGCATAGCCATGGCCACCCGGTCACATGACCAGCTAGCCACACCCACCCAGTCACATGACCAGCTAGCCACGCCCACAAAATAAGCCACACCCACAATGTCCCTCTTTACCAATGTTAAAATCTGGTCACCTTACGTTAGCATGTTTAGAATTATAATTCTCCATGCATTTCTTAGATTTCTATCACCCTTTTTCTCAAGAGCTCAAGGCAACATACATAAACTTCCCCTTTCATGTTTTCTCCACAACAAACTGTATATGAAGTTGGGCTGAGAGAGAATGAGATGCCTAAAGCCACAGTGAGCTTGATGGTGAAATGAAACCTGAGTCTCCCAGCTCAACACTTTAGCTACTACACCAAACTGGCAGTCCATCTGAACCTCTTCCAAAACTATACACATGGTCAAAAGAGGTGGAAGGAAGCATATAAAGTAGATTGTGATGCAAAATCAGCTTGTGGATCTCTTGGATTATTATAATTTACAAGCAAGTAGAGAGTTATTAAGGATGTGGTGCCTCAGTGGCTGAAATGCTGAGCTTGTCGATCAGAAGGTTGGCAGTTCAGCGATTTGAATCCCTAGTGCCGCGTAACAGAGTGAGCTCCTGTTATTTGTCTCAGCTTCTGCCAACCTAGAAGTTCAAAAGCACGTAACAAAGTAGAAAAATGGGGACCGCTTTGGTGGGAAGGTAACAGTGCTTCGTGAGCCTTTGGTGTTTAGTCACATGACCATGGAGATGTCTTCAGACAGCACTGGCTCTTCGGCTTAGAAACGGAGATAAGCACCACCACTAGAGCTGGAAATGACTAGCACGCATGTGCGGGGGAACCTTTACCTTTACCTTTTAACTTTAGGCACAAGGCCGTGTAGAAGAAGAACATCAAACCCTACAATTTCAATTCATGGAAAGATGCAGAGAATGTTCCCTGCAACCCCTTATATCCAGACATAAATGGACTCAAAGCCTCTCAACTTGCATCTTTAAATGCTTTGGATGACATTCAGCAATAGAAAGCACTTGAAAAGTCTGACTGAGTTAATATATAATCTGAAGGCAGGTATAAACCTTGCAATTATTCATACGAAAAAATTAGGACAGGCAGTAAGATAAGGAGCATAGCAGGAATTTGAAAGGAGGCCTGTAGAGAATAAAATTGGTCTAAAACTGATTTAGAGATTTTTTATTATTATTCTCAGGGCAAGAAGGCCACTTGAGTGTAATGTTCGATACCAGTAGAAACAGTATTCGTGAGCACCTCCTTATTTCAATGGAATAATGAAATATCCTGAATATTTCATCCAGCATGTCACTATGTCCACTCCCCACTGCTATTCCCTCATATTATTTTTACCACAATTGAAGAACATATGACTATGAAAATACTTTAGGGTGCTGTGAAGTTCTCCCAAAGATAAAGTAAATGATGATTTAAAAAGAGATAAGAAGGCACTAGATTGCCTCTCCTGGTGAAGGCCTTAACAATCCTCCTGTGCCTTTTATTTACCTCAGCTATATTAGAGGGGCACTGGTGGAACTTGAAGTCATATCCAGAGGCTGATATATCTCACAGTCCTTGCCAGATAAAAATATTGGATTAAGACAGACAGAGGCAGCTCCCTTTATGATCTGCTTGCCAGTTTTGAAGGCATCTGCACAGAAAGCAGCAGGACAACTTTTTCCATTATTACAGATCGCTGCTAGCCTTCTTCAAGTTTCACTTTTTAATTTAGCTCCTTGTTTCTGGGCTGTCCTGCCAGACATCTTCATTTCCCCATGGCTTCCTCAGGTTATATCATGAAGATAGTAACAGGGAGTTTTCCTGTTCTTATTAAGGCAGGATGAAAAGAACTTCCTGGCTTGCACCTATTCTTGTTATACTCTTCCCTTTGTTTCAGTTCTTGCTCAGATCTAATCCATCATTTCTGACAGGGAATATTCTCAGTGTTTGCTTCCCAGCAATATCCTGTAGACCATTCCCCCCCCCCCCCCCCCCCGCTTCCTGGCAGGGGTGACTGATGGGTTGACATCAAACAGCAGCCCAAACAAATAAAGCAGTCAGAAGGACTTGTCAGGCCTGTTAGCTGTCCAGCCACCTCCTGATATCACTAGATGATGGACCCCTTTCATAGCCAGGATTAAAGCAGACACAAAGTTTGGTATCAATTTGAAGAATAGTCATGTCTTGGGGAGTTGGGAAACTTGGCAGTAGCCCACAGTCGGATTATTTGCCTGATAAGGTTTCTTTCATTCTCACTCTTAAATGATAAATATATCAGAGGTGGGAAAGTCTGTCTCAGTCCAGACCAAGAAGGAGAAGGGAAGAAAGAATGATGATGTGTGGAAAGGAAAGGTGGAGTGAAAGTTCTCTCAAACTTCAAAATATAAATCTTTACACAGAGAGAGAGGGGGAGGAGAGAATAAAAACTTTGAGCTGAGACTTTTAATACAAACTTTCCAGGAATGGGATCGAAGCTTTTTGTCCTATGTTTTATATTTTGATCTTTTGATTCAGGATATTTAAAGACCTACCTCAGCAATAAAAAAAAACAACACTTATCTCTCTGAAACCTAGTTGATTGGGGCAAACAGTAAGGCCTTTCTAAAGTTTGCAGTAGTATTATGGAGTGCCTTCTCACTGGCAATGCAGAAAGGAACTTCTCCACTATTTTTCTCTAAGTAAGGAAGATTTAATGTAGTTAAAGAAGAGTTAATGTATCTTCTGAACATTGCTTTCATTCTTACGTACAGAGTAATATGTCTTCGTAGTGATATTTTTAGTGTGATTTTAACTATTATAAATCTTTTCAATATGAAGCAGATTGATTTGTCAGGGATCCTTAATTTGCATTCTACTATGGAGCAAGAGGTTGAACTCAGTAGCCTAAATGGTCCCTTCCAACACTACAATTCTGTAACGTCTAAGACATTTTAAATAATGCATATGCATTTATGAGGGCAGGAGAGAGGGATATAAATCTTTATACAAATCAATATATACATGATCATCACATAAATATGCTAAAACATAACCTCTAACCAATCAAATGTTCCACTCACCTTAATATCCCAGATGGAAATGAGGGTTCTAAACACTAAATAGTATCCAATAGCCCTTAGCAAACATATTAAAATCGGATTAAAGGAGAATGTATGAGGTGGATTCTTGGTCTGAATCCATAATTGCTATACAAGGCATGAAAGTAGAAATGATGGATGACAACTGCCCAGATCATCCTAAATTAATAAAATGCTTCATCCATCAGAGGAGCATCAAGCTATGACATCCATTTCCTTCAGCTGGATCCTACAGACTTCCCATCTTTTCCCTTATCAAGATGCTGCCTCTTCTCTCATGCAGATATTGCAAATTGTATTTACTCACTGTCTAAGTGATAATTGGATTGCTAAATGTGACACGAAGCGGGGGTTGTATGGGAGACTGACAAGCTTATTGAACCATCTTCTACTCACTTGCTGCCTACTGGTGAGTAAATGAGGTCCATCTTTTTGTTTGTGTCTTCTTTGTTTTTTAAAGAAAAAGATTGTTAGATTGGGAAACAGTAACCTGAGTATGCAATTGCATATAACAATATGAGAGTTCACAAAAGCAGCCAATTTGGAAGAACAATTGTGTTTTCTGAGTCATCATCCTGAATTAGCAAAGTCATTCATGTCTACCCAGTTCAACTCAATAATACAACTCAGGAATCATAATTAGGGTTAAAGGAATTGGTAAAGTCCTACTCTGCTATGAAAGCTGACTGTGTGGCTGAATCTTTTCCGGGTGGTACAAGGAGCATAATTTCGTACACTGCTTACCTGCTTTTATATTTAAGATATTTATCCTATGCAATATCTTGTCCCAATTGCTCCCAGGGTAAAACCTTCCCTATGACAAATGTGCATGACAGTTTATATTAACATTTATTTATTAATAAAATTTATATGCCGCCCTATCTCCGAGGATTCAGGGCGGCTCACAACAATAAAACAACCTGTTAAAATTATAAAATACATAATGTACATATATAATTTATATTAAAACCCCCAAAATCTAAAACCCTCTCAGTCCAGGCTGGGTGATGTAAACAACCATGTTTTTAATTCGCGGCGGAAGGTGTGAAGGTCAGGAGCCAACCGGAGCCCCAGGGGGAGTTGATTCCAAAGGGTGGGCACGCCCACAGAGAAAGCTCTACCCCTAGGGGTCACCAGCCGACACTGCCTAGCTGACGGCACCCGGAGCAGGCCCTCCCTGTGAGAATGCACCGGGCGATGCGCAGCTGTTACTGGCAGCAGATGGTCCGCCAAATATCCTGGGCCTAAGCCATGTAGGGCTTTATAGGTCATCACCACGGAGGGCAACCGGAAAGCAATGCAAGTCACGCAGGAGGGGTGTAACATGGGACTATTGGGACTCTCCCATCACAATCCGCACGGCCGCATTCTATACCAGTTGAAGCCTCCAAGTGGTCCTCAAGGGCAGCCCCATGTAGAGATCATTACAGTAGTCAATGCGTGAGGTAACTAGCGCATAAGTAACATACTGTAATCAATAAACATACACATGATGTGTTATAAAATCCTGCCGTTGTTCGCACCCAGCTCAATCAGAGAAGAGCAATAAAGTTGATTAGGGGACTGGAGGCTAAAACATATGAAGAACGGTTGCAGGAACTGGGTATGTCTAGTTTAATGAAAAGAAGGACTAGGGGAGACATGATAACAGTGTTCCAATATCTCAGGGGTTGCCACAAAGAAGAGGGAGTCTAACTCTTCTCCAAAGCACCTGAGGGTAGAACAAGAAGCAATGGGTGGAAACTAATCAAGGAGAGAAGCAATTTAGAACTAAGGAGAAATTTCCTGACAGTAGAACAATTAATAAGTGGAACAACTTGCCTGCAGAAGTTGTGAATGCTCCAACACTGGAAATTTTAAAGAAGATGTTGAATAACCATTTGTCTGAAGTGGTATAGGGTTTCCTCCCTGGGCAGGGGGTTGGACTAGAAGACCTCCAAGGTCCTTTCAAACTCTGTTATTCTATTCTATTAGGTGAAACACATATAGGATTTTGTAGCAGACAAAACTGCATCAAGCAGCCACCATAATTTTCAAGTCATCTGTAAAATTCTTTATTGATGACCCAACACAGAAAGTTCCACAAGAGACAACAATACAACTGAAAGCTCATGAATATGAGGGTGCTGCCACTACCCTGCCCCATCCAAGGACTTTTTTGTGGGCATTTGATGTTTTAAAAACATTTGAGCATTTGCAGTTGGAGAGTGGGTGGGCTGCAACACTGCCAAAATATTTCCCCTTTGCACAGTTTGAAGCAGATAGGAAATGCTGGCGAGTTGCTATCTCTGTCTGAAAGGGGGAGAATTGCCCACTAATATAAAAGAATAACCTATCTCCAAGGTTTGGAAAACTCAGCTATGGAAAACTGGATTCAGTGTGTTTCCTTTTGAAGTGTAGCTGAGCTAGAAACAAAACAGTTCAGCTGCTGAGCAAAGGCAACAGTTTAGGATTCTATGAGTATGGAAATAATCCGGAAACAGTGTAAAAATCACATTGGCATTGCCTTAAGACATTATATCTTCATATCTAATAAATGCAATGCTTGTGATTTCAACATCAGCTATTTTCCTCCTTTGGAAGTTTGTTTACCAATTAAGTACATGAATGGTGGAGCATGTTGCTGTTTTGTTGCTTTGAATTTGCTAATAAAGGTATTTTACTTATTACATAATTTGAAATTTTCTTAAAACCAGCACAGCTGCCTTTACTCTGAGTAGAATTCAGTATGACAATTATGCTCATAAGTTACAGGACCACAGAACTTCACATAACATGATAAAGAAGATGTGTTAAAGGGCAAGAGATAGGGCAGACACTGGTACTTTAATGGTGGACTAGCAATACTGTTAGAGCAGTGGTGAAATCCAAATTTTTTTACTACTGGTTCTGTGGGCGTGGCTTGGTGGGCATGGTGTGATGTGGCTTGGTAGGCGTGGCTTGGTGGGCGTGGCAGGGGAAGGATACTGCAAAATCTCTATTCCCACCCCACTCCAGGGGAAGGATACTGCAAAATCCCCATTCCCACTCCATTCTGGGGCCAGCCAGAGGTGGCATTTGCCGGTTCTCCGAACTACTCAAAATTTCCGCTACTGGTTCTCCAGAACCTGCTGAATTTCACCCCTGTGTTAGAGGCTTTTGTAGATACAGGGGTATTGTCCCTGTAGAGGAGTTGGCAAATTGCTATCTCTGGATGACCCTGTCTGGACTCTGGAACTAAGCAAGGCCAGGCATGGTTAATACAGAGCTGAGAACTAGGCTGAGAAGTTGAAAAGCATCCCAGAAGAAGACAAGGACACATCATTTCTGTACTGTTGCCAGGAAAATAACATTGACATGTCCTACGATCTGGAACGAGCTCCCCCCGGAGATACGGAGGATCCCAGATCTGCGCACCTTCCGTCGCGCGCTTAAAACGTTTTTATTCCATCAAGTTGGCCTGGCCTAAATCTTCTCCCTTTTAAAATTTTAAAATTTAAATTTTAAACACTAATTTTAATTTGTTTAATTATGGGATATTTTAATATTTAGCCAAATTGTTTAATCTGTTTTAATCTATTTTAAATTTTGTATTTCTGTGTTTTATTTCTTGGCTGTTCACCACCCTGAGTCCTTCGGGAGAAGGGCGGTATAGAAATTTAATAAAATAAAATAAAAATAAAATAAAATAAATAAAATTAAGTTACCAGAAGTCAAGGTCAACTTGAAGGAGACTTAGCTTTTCTATATATGGTGTTTTGGTTTCAACTTCTAGAATGTCATTTTTTTGGCTTCTTAGCACTGCTTTGCTATGCTTTGTGAGCTTTAAAGCATTGCTGTACATTGCTTTGGAGAGGTTTATCATATGGAGTCGCTTTTACATCTTTGCGATAGATAAAATAATAAATATGCTTCTGAAAGTTGACCTTGTCTGTAAAGAACTTGTTTATGATTAATGATGTATTTCTGTTTGTAATTTTTTTGGCCTAACCTTTATTAGAAAACTGAACACAAATGCTTTCTGACCCTACAATAATAAATACTTATTATAAAAGCATTTATCACTGCAGTGAGGAAGCCAACAGCCCTAGAAATCATAAACATGCACAAATCGTGCCATATTTTTGTTCAATTAATATATTACACAAATCAGACCTCTGAGCAATTCCCTCTTAAGCAATATTTAGGCAGTTAAAAAGGAAAAGGCTAATGTCACATACAACTTAAAATTGTCTGGTTATCTAAAATAAAAGATCCAAAGCTCTATCAAGACTTTCTTAAGAGTCAAACAGATAGAAATTGAAAGCTCTAAAAGAATGCAAATTATTTGTTTGTTTGTTTGTTTGTCAAATTTATACAGTCACTCATCTCACCAAAGGTGACTCTGGGTCACAGCAATAAAAACAATAAATATGAAAACAGCAATACAAATATAAAAACCATAATAAATATCCTAAAACCCCATAATATCGAACCCTAAGTGAAAAGCGAATTTTTTAAAAATGATCCCCTTAACAATGGAGTTAATTAGGCAAGTCTCTGGTTCCATGGGCACCCAATCATAGTCATATAATGTGAGGTCCTTTCAAAATATTAGTTACTTCTCCACTCAGAGTTCCTTCTGGGTGCGGAAAACAGAACAGAACAGAATAATAGAGTTTGAAGGGACCTTGGAGGTCTTCTAAGTCCAACCTTCTGCTCAGGCAGGAAATCCTACACCATTTCAGACAAGTGGTTGTCCAATCATTTGTTATTAAAAGGGATGGGGCCAATGTAATTTTGGGGGAAGGGTATTCCATAAGGTGGGCTCAATGTCAAAGAAGACACCTCTTCTGAGATCCACCAAATGCTGACTCCTAGCCAATGGTGCCCATATCATACCTTCTCTGTAACACCTGATGGGGTGGACTGACGTAATCAGAGAGAAGCAGTTCCTCAGTTAGTCCAGTCCCATGCCATGAAAGGCTTTAAAGATTGAAACCAGCATCTCAAATTGGACCCAGGGGCAAACTGGCAACCAATGTTGCTTTCACAGCAGAGGCATAGCATGTACTGTTCTAGGGGTACATACATATGCTTGTTCTGCTGAATTTTGTAGCAGTTGAAGCTTTGAGATACAACCCTATGTAGAGTGTATTGCAGCATTACTCTTTTTTGTTAGAAGGTCAACTCTTTCTGGAAAACCAGTGCATTAAATTTCCATCAGAAACTATACAAAAGAGAGAGCAAGAGAGAAATCCAGAGATTTCTCCATATCCAAATCCATATCAGAGCTAATTAAATTGTCAAGTCTTCTTGGATATGCTCTATAAATCTTATAAACACATGCTATGGTTGCAATTTCAACCAAACACTTCTTTATTTCAGAGAGACAGATTTGATGCTAATTCAGAAATGGATAAATTTGGCTCTTTCCCCTGGGTAAAATCCTCTAGTTGTATTAAGAAGCACATTAGGGAAGCATAATATTCCCTAAAGCCTACTTTGATATTTCATTTTTGCATGAAAGTTTTGCAGGACAAATCATCTGATCTCTTTTTTCTGATATGAAAAAATCAAATGGAAAAATCTCTGGGCAAATGCATTTTTTAAAAAATCCTCATTTCCATTTTGTGGTGCTATGTTCATGCCATTTCCCCCACTCCTTCCCATTTCACAAATACAATTCTCCTGTTGATATATAAGTATATGCCAACAATACTTACAAACAAAGGTCAATATACATTGGACGTCTGAATCATTTTAGAAAAAAAAAATCCATAAGGTTATAGCCCCATAAATCTGGGTGTTACCTTGAATATCTTACAGTAACTTTCTCTTTCAAAGCCTGGTGCCCTTCAGAAATCTTGGACTACAGCTGCCATTATTTCATGCTACTCTAGTCAATATTTGGCACTTCCTGATTCAGCCCATTTGGCAGGCATCAGGGAGGGGGGGACAGTAATCTATCCTAGGAACTCAAGGATAGACATGCACGCACGCACACAACACCCCCCCCCCCACACACACACAGAGTAAGTGTAGAATGTGTGAATTATTTATAGGAAAAAATACTGACATTTTACATCAAGCCATTTGACTCACTCTGAATAGAGATTCAAGAGATGCAAGCCTATCATTGGAAGGTGCCTCGTTGAAAGAGGACATTGGAAGAATGCTGGATCACAACCCCGTGCTCTAAATCCACTTGGATGACTTCCCTGGAATAAAAGTGATAATGTGTCCAGATAGAGACCTAGAATTGACAGCAACGTTTCAACCATAACAGATCATTCAGAGGGGAGCATTAAATCTTAAGGTATATCATTTGTATAAATTTACATCATTAACATGTTTGGGTAGTCAATAGAAATTGCATCATTTGCAAGAAACCCTGGATTTAATGGATAAATTCTTATTCTTTTACATGAGGGCGAAGACCAAATGGAAAAACAAAAATCCATTGCATCCAAAGAATGTTAAACCAAGCTCCATTAAAATAGAATTTTATAGTAGAGTATTAATTTGGCAACACCTCAAATACACCTAAATTCTAGTTACAGGGAGGAGGTAGACTCTGAATTAGGGCCCTAATGATAAAAAAAGGTGGGATGGCAGCAAGATCAGTTCTACCATTCTTCAGCTGGAACTTTGCCACTGCTGCAGCAACCATTCTGGGTCAGGCTGGACAGCTCCCCATCTAATCTGAATGCTCTCATCTTTAACCCAGAGATTACCTGTACAAATTAGCTGCTAGTTGTTAGGAACAAGTTATCTGGGTCTATGGAAGAAGTGATGTGGTGTCTGTCTCTGCTGTCCTATCCATTAGTCACAGGGCAAGGAAGAACACAAATACTAATATTCCATAGGGTTTATTTGTGTTCATGTCTTTGGTATTGCAGTTTAAGCCAGAGAAATAACACGGACACAATAAGATGGGCAGAGCTTAACCCTTTCGAGTGCCATACCTCTGATTCAAATATTCTGACAAATATGCACTATAGAAAAAACTATTTTCAGACTTTGGTATGAGAGTTATTTATGCTCTATAGCAGTGATGGCGAACCTTTTTGCCATTGCGTGCCATGAGCGGGGTTGTATGTGTTGCGTGCACATACGCGAGGGTGGGGTGCATACATGACTTCCTCCCCCCGCTCCTGGCATGCAATGGCCCGTTTTTCTTTCTCTCCAAGCTCCAAAGCCTTTCTAGGAGCTTGGGGAGGGCGAAAACAGCCTTCCCTACCACCCTCCGAGGCCCTCCGGAGGCAGGAAACAGCCTGTTTCCTTACTTCCAGTGAGCCCCAAAGGCCTGAAAATTAGCTGGCTGGCGCGCGCATACACACCGGAGCTGAGCTTGCGTGCCCTCTGATATGGCTACGTGTGCCACCTGTGGCACATGTGCCATAGGTTCGCCATCATGGCTCTATAGATTTAGATTATGTAGATGTACTAGACCAAGGGTGGGCAATTGTGGCTTTTTTACAACCTGTGGACTTCAACTCCCAGAATTCCTAAGATAGCTTGGCTGTCTCAGGAATTCTGGGAGTTGAAGTCCACAGGTTGTAAAACAGCCACAATTGCCCACCCCTGTGCTAGATAGATGCTAAGAATCACATTAAGATAAAATATGCATATATAACTATTGAGAATATAATTCTCACATTTTCAAACAGCACAGAACTTGTCAAGGGAGAAGAAATACGTGTTCAGAACTGCAATATCCAATTGTGGAAAATCAGTGGATCTAAGAGGTAAGAAATATGAACTCCTCTTATGATTTTAAATCCATTAGTCCTCTCAAATAATGTTTAGAAAGGAATGGGCATATTTTATATTTAAGGATCTTAACTGATATGGACCAATATTGCTAAAATATGGAATCTGTCATTTCATGAAGCGTTTTGGTTCAAGTGAGCCTGGGGCAGGGTAATGAGGATAATTTCTCATAAATTGAAAGTACTCTTCTGGTTTTAAGGAATGAATCCAGAATATAAGCTTATTATCCAGGTTTGAAAAGCTAATTTGTTTTAAAAATGAGAAGATGATGCAATATCTTCTATATGGTCTACAACTCTAGATCTAATGACCAGCTTAAGGATTTAATTAATTGTATATTCTTACCTGCAGTTAATACCAGTTTATTTTGTTAGTTTTTTGTCAACTATATTTTAATCACTATATTATATTTAAGATTTATTATTTCACTATATAGTCATTCTTTCTTAGTGGCGTAGAGTAGGTTTTTTGTGTTTATTAAAAAAAAATAAAGAAAAGTGGGGGGGAAAGCAACTCCTAATATGAATTGCTTCCCCCCCTTTTTTTTCTTTAATTGTTTTTACTGTCACCCTGTTTGTGGCAGCTTTATTCAATGCTGGAGCAAACAAGACCACTGAAAATAGGGCCAGACTGGCCAGCCACAATATCAGTAACTTTGGAGAAGCAATTCCATACAGAGCTTCTTCAACTGCTACTATATTTTTCTCTCCCCATCTTTGCTAATGAGCCAGAGATCTCATTTGCCTTTTTAAAAAAGTCACTGTAGGAACATTGGCTAAAGGCATGAAAAGGGGATGGGGTGTTATGTCTACTTTATTCTTTGCTAGGGTATGCCTTCAGTCAGTGATGCCAGGTCCTCCAATTATCCCAAGGTCAGTCCCTTATCTTCATAGCTGAAAAGTGTGTGAAGTCTGTGTGTGTGGGGGGAAATCCTGTAGTTAAATGAGCACTGCAATCTCTTCCTTTGGATGAAAATAGCACAGGGACCTGCAATTAAATTTAGAATTTGCTCAATAATGATTCTAGTTTTGCCAACCCTACACACAATTGAGTGTGCTAAGCATTATACATTGCAATGTAAAACAATACATTAAAGGCAAATATGCAAAACTACAGTAATGCTGAAATAATATTTATCACAATTTTAAAAAATAGAGCAATATAGAATAATGAACTTTGTTGTACTATATACTATATATATATATATATATATATATATATATATATATATATATATATATATATATATATAAACTAAATCAATAAGGTGCAGCAGCTAAAGACACTTTCAGCAACTAAAGTACACACCTTAGATATATTTCTAAGAGTTAAGCTACTTGAAATGCCTGAAGCTAGAATGATAACAATCTATCGTAGGTGTTGGCAAGCTTCCCTGAAGAGCAATATTTCATTGCTGAGGAGCTATCACCAAAAAATATCTTATGTCCTGCAGCCAATCTCAGCTTAGATCAGGGGTGTCAAACTCATAGCGCTACATTGTTGTCACATGATTTATCGCAACTTTTTCCCCCTTCGCTAAACCGGGGGTGGGAGTAGCCAGCACATGACGCATCCAGCCCGTGAGCCGTGAGTTTGGCACCCCTGGCCTAGATCAAGGTTTCCATGGAACTCACATGATATTGGCCTTCCTGTTCTTGCAGTGTTTTGCAGGATTAAACCAGCAGTTTGAATTGGCTGAAGAACAAACTACAGTATGTAACATAACAGAACATAGCAAAATAAAAGAGATGGAAGGAACCTTAGAGATCTTCTAGTCCAACCCCCTGCTGAAGCAAGAGACCCTACTCCATTCCAGAAAAGTGGTTGTCCTGTCTCTTCTTAAATGTCAGTGCAGTTGAAAGAGGATTTGCATACTATGTTCACAATACTTGGTCCTAATTAGAAGTCTCATTGCCATATTTGTCACTAGTTGAAATTTCTTCAGAATCAAATTCATATACAACACAATTATTTCAATAATCCAAATGTCACTTAACCAGTCTGATGGAATGTCTGCTACATCTGTACATGGTATCCATTTCTAAATCCCACTGTTCCAGTGGAGGGGAAGCTACTGTATACTACTTAAAAACACTCAGACTACATGGGAAGTCTATATTTGTGGCGAAATCATATTCTGAGGTTTTCCCCTGGGAAGTTTTCTTGCCTGCATCTATACCTTCTCCTTCCAATCTCTCTGACACAACTGGGTGTTCTAATTAGTCTTGGCATTTCAAGACATATAGGGCAGGGGTGGGTTCTATTTACCTTTACTACCGGTTCGCAATGGGATCGTGCGCACGTGATCGCTTTGCTCGTGCGCGTGCCTTGCTTCCTCGCATGCGCAGATCGCCAATGACGACATCTGGGGTGGTGTGCAGGGCCTCCTGCCAGTTTTACTACCGGTTCTTGTGAACCAGTCCGAACCGGGGGCAACCCACCACTGATATAGGGTGATCCTAATGTAAGGTGACCAGATTTTAACATTGGTAAAGAGGGACATTGTGGGCGTGGCTTATTTTGTGGGCGTGGCTAGCTGGTCATGTGACTGGGTGGGCGTGGCTAGCTGGTCATGTGACTGGGTGGGTGTGGCTAGCTGGTCATGTGACCGGGTGGCCATGGCTATGCGTATAGGGTAAGGTGAACAGATTTTAACATTGGTAAGAAGGACACCATTGTGGGCGTGACTTATTGTGTGGGCGTGGCTTGGAGGCCATGTGACTGGGTGGGCGTGGCTAGCTGGTCATGTGACCGGGTGGCCATGGCTATGTGTATAGGGACTACTCAGAGGGCTGAAAAGTCATTTCTGACAGGTCCTCACACTTTTGACTGGTCCTCACACTTATGACCATCCTCACATTTATGCCCGTGCAGTATTCTTAACAACCATGTCACTCATTTCACAACTGCTTCTCTTCACCATGGTGACAAGATAGGGCAAAAACGTAAAATGTGAGGACAGTCGTAAGTTCGAGGACTGGTCAAAAGTGTGAGGACCAGTCAAAAATAACTTTTTCAGCCCTCTGAGTAGTCCATATGCACAAAAGGACTAACCAGAGGGCTGAAAAAAGTCATTTCTGACAGGTCCTCACACTTTTGACTGGTCCTCACACTTATGACCATCCTCACATTTATGCCCGTGCAGCATTCTTAACAACCATGTCACTCATTTCACAACTGCTTCTCTTCACCATGATGACAAGATAGGGCAAAAATGTAAAATGTGAGGACAGTCATAAATTCGAGGACTGGTCAAAAGTGTGAGGACCAGTCAAAAATAACTTTTTCAGCCCTCTGAGTAGTCCATATGCATTAAAGGATACAGCAATAGAGAGGGATGAAGGAATGGAAATTAGAGTAGGAGTGAGGGTAAGAGAGGGAGGAAGAGAGGAGGAGAAGGAGAAAGGAAGAGGAAGTAGGGAGGAGAAAAAGAGGGTGGGGGGAAGAGAAAGTAAGAAGGAAAGAAAAGAGAGTGGTGGTAGGTTTGAGGAGAAAGATTGCTGTACAATAAAAAAGATGAAAGGGAAGAAAGCCAACCCCAAGCAAATATAAAGATATTAAGATTAAGAATGAATTGTTAAACTTTAAAGAATAAAAGAGAACAAATATGAATAAATAGCAATAATTAGAAACACACATACAAACATGCAATGTATTTTCTTTGAACAGAATATTTGGCTGGTTCACAAATTTAAACAGCGTTTAGTCATTTCAATTAAATTTACAATTTCTATATTTCCTTTTTGCCATATTTATTCCTCATCTATTTTTTTAAAAAAACAATATTACCCTTCATCCTCATCTCTAATCTTAATCAAATTCAATTTTTCCCTTCTATTCTATATTATACCCCTTCCCATTGTCATCTATTTTTATATCCATCCTCACATTGGTTAATTATGTAATTATGTAATACAGTTGTTTAATACAAATTCAACATTTTAATATAAATCAATTAGTTATATAACTATCTTTTTTGTATATTAATCAATATGAACATGAATATTCCAATTATTTCCATGCAATCCAATTTCTTACAAATCAATTAATTATATTTACCAATAATAATAAACCAAATAATTTCCCCCATATATTCCTCCAAACCACAACTTAACCATTTCTGCTTTCAACACAATATACAATTATTAATAGTATCTCAATTATTACAATTCCCTAGTTAAATAGAGCTTTTTTTCTTTTGTGTTTTAAAATCTTGAACTCTCCTCTTTTGCCCAAAATTTCCCATTGTTTGCAGTTTTGTACCTACCTTTTTTGGTGAGGAAAAAGAAAAAGAAAAAGAAAGAAATCTCTCTCTGCCTCATTTTGTCGTGTTGCAGGTTTAGTTTCGCTTTCGCCTTTGTTTTCAGTATAGCTGGGTGGGGGGGGGAAACTGCTCCAGGAACTTTTTGCAGCTTTTTGCAGCTAATTAACCTAGCGGAAGCTGTTAACAGGGGCTGTTTTTTCTATTTTTGCAGGCATGGGTCTATTCATTTTTTTTTTAACACTGATCAGCTGTAGGTCGGCCCTTTGAAGCCCCGCGGCAAGAGTTTAAAGAGTTTTTTTTCCCTCTAGCCATCAGCGGGGATTCAGGAGGCAGAATGAAAAATCGGGACTTTTTTAAAACGCCGCGGGACGCGGGACAAATTGCTCAAAAGCGGGACTGTCCCGCCAAAAGCGGGACGTCTGGTCACCTTATCCTAATGTGATGCCTTTCTACCAGAGAGTCATATATTGGTTAATGAGGTATTGCTTCTTTCCAACAATATTAACATTAAATCAGATGATTCTTTTTGTGGATTCTCTGTGCTTCTAAAAATGGGATAACCAAAATATAGATCCCCCCTTTAAATTTGCAAGAAATATAAGCAAATAACCACACTATAATCTGTCCAGCTTTGGGCCCTTTTAATTCCTTTTTTTGTGTGTGTTTTATTTTATATCTTTACTTTGTTCATCAATGCCAGTATCTTGCAATTCGTTTTCTTTTTCAGGAATGACAAGTTTTATTAATAAATAATATCCAAGCTAATTGTTAAATGAGATGGAAAATTCTTCATTTATGACAACCTACTTTTACTGGAAAAGAAATATATCGTCCATATGTTCCCGCATTATTCACATATTTGCATTTGGACAGAAAGCATATTTAAAAATTGACATATGTCTGATCCCAGCTGTAGGTAAATAACCACAGACATATTGATTATATGAGTTTGCTCTCAGACAAGACATATTCTTTTCCTTAAGACTACAGACATTTCTAAACAATAGAGTTAAAATTTATCCTGACATATAAACTCAGAATCTTCAGAATACTTTTCAGACTTATGTAGCATAGTACTACAGTACATGCAAACCTTTTAAAGCTTTGAGACTTCAAAGTTTTCCCCCACCTAAGAAGGGTCAATCTCTCCTTGAAGAGTTATAGATGATAATTCCAGAACTAATCCTGGCTGTTCACCGCCCTGAGTCCCTCTGGGAGAAGGGCGGTATAAAAATTTAATAAATTCAATTCAATTCAAATAAATTGTTACCTGGTCATACTCTTTCCCACTACAGGCACCAGATCTTTCTACTTTCTACTACTACTTTCTACATCCAAACCCACCTGTCTGGTGAGAATGTTGCAGGAAAGACCTCTGACTGAAAATAGGAGACATGAATGGGTACCCAGGCACTCCATGTGGCAGCCAGCAGGTTTTGAAGCTCCCTACCCCCAGAGGTTCATAAAGCTCCATTCCTTGTAGCATTTTAGAACATTAGTGAAATAGCTTCAACTCTAATTGAAAATTGCTGGCATTCATTTGGTTGGGTGGGTTTGGGGTAATTATTGCTATTTTCATATTTTTGCTTTGTTGTGATATACACAGAACGTTTTGGTTGAGGCAAGCAAAGTATGAAAACTATAAAGTAAATAAAGCCATAAATGAAGCCTGTGAATTACAATCCATGTTTCCATTTCTGTGTATGCATGTATTTATTTACTGGACTTATATGCAGCTCCAATCCTAATTGACTAAGCAGGCTCACCCCATACCAATAGCAAGAATAGAACAACATACAAGAATTTCCATAACAACATTTTCCACCTTGAGGGCTACTTAGATGTCATCCCTCAGGCTCCACAACAACAACAACAATAAGTTTTGAAAAAACATAAAAAAAAACAAACAGGCAGGTCAGAGCCTGTCTGTTGTCAGAGGAGTGCTATTCCTGAGAAGGGGGGCAGTGATGGAGTGAGACTAACTATAAATCCTTGCAGATGACAATTTCTGAAGCCTGAGATCCAGAAAAAGCCATCTCATCTATTTCTTTATCTTACAGGCAGAAGCTATCGCTTGGTCCTATAGATATTCAGATTCTGAAATATATAGGGATTTAAAGGTAACAACTATCACTTTGAACTGTAGCTGTAACTGCTAGTAATGCAGCTATTGGAACATTGGTGAAGGAGGGAGGGAGAATTTTTCCTAGTGGCACTGAGTCTTCTTTGGCAACTTTATGCCTTCTTGCTTCATCTAAATTGTCCATTTCCATCCAGTAATTGGCAAATCTTCCTTTCTTTAAAAATACAGCCTTACCAAGGAATTTTGGTGGTGTAAACTAGATTTAGTTGTTTCTTTTTCTTATTTAATGTCTTTTTTTTTTTTTTTTTTTTGGCTTACTATTTCTTACTTCTTTTCTGGGCTTTGCACAATGTTTTCTTGAGGAGGAAATAGCATAATGAGCATATGTGGGTGTAAAAAACTTTTTCCAAGTCCTACATTCAGCGTCCTCCAATACCAACAATTAATCTTCCAACCTAAAACCTAGAGATTAGACAAAGAAAGCTGCAAAACAAACTGGAGAGAAGATGGTTTCGCCAAGATAGTGTTATTTGACTTTGAGTTTTGCAAGGATATCTAAGAGATGTTGACATTTTCCAAGGCTTGCAGTAAGGGTGAAAGATGCAAATAGACCACATTTTGTGAAAGAATAATTGTGCTGTGTTTCCTGATCTTTATCCCTTTAAACATGATGCAGTGAAGAAAAAGCAATTTCCGAATGAAAGCAGTAAGGACCAGTTTGGCGTAGTGGTTAAGCCATCAGACTATTAGGGGGTGGGAGGAAAGAGAGAGACTGTGAGTCCTGATCCCATCTCAGTCATGAAGCCATCTGGGTGACCTTGGGCCAGTCACTTTCTCTTAGCCCTCAGAAGGAGATGATGGCAAACTATTTCTGAAAAACTTTGCCAAGAAAACTATGGAGACTTGTCAATCTCCAAGATTGGACATGACTGAGCAGCAGGAAAGAACCCGTGGATAGACACAGCTACAGAAACTCAGGAACTTGCTCGGTTTATATGCAAACTTGTTCTACTATACAATATGTAAGGCTGGTTGAAAATTTCAATGGTTGCAGGTTTCCAAAAGGCGGTTTCTGCTCTGTGTTGCATAGAAAACAGTATTTATAATATCAACTGTATTTATGTTAGGAGTACAAGGCAGACACTTCATAACTATGGAAGAAATAGATTAGAAATTCCATGTGATTATTTCTTTATTTTGCTACCAATAGTGTTGCACCTGCAGGTTCCAGTTGGTATCACATGTTTTTCTTAGTTTTGAAATCCAGATTTCTGTCAATATCAGTAAAAATATCAGTAAAAATTTACTGATATTGTACATTGATTGTGGTTGTTTTGAAAGAGGGAAGGTTGGAAGTTTTGCTTGATCATTAGTCTCCTGGGGAAAGTACAGTCTTCCCTTGATGAGTAGCAACTCTCTAGAAATGTCAGTCTTATCATAGAAGGTGATCTTAATCATTCCTAGGTCAGTTTCAATCTTACCTAGTTGGAAGAACTGGTATATCAGATGTCTTTTTTCCACTTGACATGGTCTATTACATCACATCTCCCAGCAGTGAAATTCTAATAATTTGTTAATGGGAAGATACTCTTTTTCTCACCAACTACTTTATCAATTATGGATCCTTTATAGAACGTGATTCTGTGAGCATTGAATAATTTTTAGTGTCTGGTATCATTTCTGCATAGTTAATTCACAGTGACTATGCACATCCCTTCTGAGGTCTTTTTACAGTGGCCAATGATTGGCAGGCTGTTCCAACACTATCAATGCTGTCAATGCCATTCCTGATGTCTCCTACTGCCACATGTTGCCTAGGTGAGGAAAGAAATGCCTCTTTAAAGGCACAAATTCATTCTTCACTAAGTGGCTAACTGGGATTTCAATCAGGAGTAGGACTGAAGTTAGGAAGCAGGCTGGATGGGGATTTCTAGGTGTTGAAATCCACATATCTTAAAAAGTTGCCAAGTTTGAAAAACACTAATACACAGGAATCATTTTGAACAACTGTAAATATTACATAAAATATTGCTTTTTATTAGAATCTGGCATTTTGTAGAGACTTTACTACCATATCAGACCCAAATGAGTTATATAACATTTTTTTTTAAAAAAAAGTTTGCCATCATCTAGAAAAATCCATAAGATATTCTTTTCCTTCTGTTGAGGAACAAACTTCATGAACCCACACTATTAATAGCTTGTCCTTAATCGGTGCATTTCTTCTTCAAAATACAGCTGAATAGTATTTTAAATCTAAATGAGAAAATACATTCAGAGGGAGAAATTTCTTGTTATTATTCTCCATTAAAAAGCCACTCTCATCAAAAGAAGCTAACTTTACAAGCTAGGAATCATACGCAATTTATTCATAAGGAAGAATTTCCTTGAGTTCCATGGGAGTGGAGGATCAAAGTATTCATTTAACACTTGCTCATTAACACTTCTCTGCCTTCTCTAAATTAGCATTTGCAAGACCCTCCCCTCCCCACACCATAAGTGTGTCTGTCTCTAAATGATGGAACAGCACCTCATGAGCTATGGCAGAGGTGATGAGACATCACTCATCGATCTGTGTCAAAGAAGCTTTCTACAAAAGAACATCCCTTCTGTGGCCACTCAGGCATATGCAAACTGGTGGGGATGTGTGGTGTTAAATGCCTTGCAATTGAAAGCTCACATTGTCCACCTCCTGAACCCATCTGATAATATTCTTATTTTGGTTCTCAAGAGAGTCTTTTTTATCATCACCTCCTGTATAAGATGCTTTCTGACTCCCTGCTGATAAGACATGAGGTATCTTGGTTCCTTCTGATTTCTTCTCTCCTCTAAAATCCAGTCTCTTCTTTGCAAAGGCCCTTTATGGAGTTATGACATCTCTCTTGACCTATATTCCCTTTTCCCAGCTCTACTACAACCTGCAGATGCTGGTGCTGCTTCCTAGAAGGACCTCATCACTTCATCACCTTTCTTAATTTGTACTATCTTTGCTTTCTTTTCCCACAGTCATTCTACTTCTATTTGCGGGTTTTTGTATTTTGTGATTTTTCTCCAGTTATTTCTCTTCTGTTGCCTCCAGGAACTGACATGTTCACGATCCAGACTTTTTTTAATCTTATTATTATTATCTCTTTAATTCATTAAACATGAAACTCAGTCAACTAGACATTTAAAAATGTGTCACAAATACGATTGATTGGTGCTAATGTGCTGCCAGCATCCCAGGTATCTACCAAGTATCTTCTTAAAATATATGATGTTCCGAGTAGCGTAATTTTCATGATTTTTTCCAGTTCTTTTTCTTTGACACTGGCGTCTCCTGGTACAGCGATATCAATAAACTGTACACTTCGGCCCTCAATAACCGTGATATCTGGCGTGTTGTGTTCCAAATGATGATCTGTCTGTATTATTATTATTATTATTATTATTATTATTATTGTTGTTGTTGTTGTTGTTGTTGTTGGTTGCACAGTCAGCCAGATGTTCAGGCTGGATTTGACATTTTTATCCAAATGTTAAGTACTTCCCAAGGACCTGCGATAGGCAGAAGTTGTTATTTGCTGGTATTAAAGATATTGTTGGAGGATGCAAACCCTTCCAAGTAAAGTTGCCTTTTGAATTGCTTGATGGTGATTTTGCCAATGTTGGTGGTGTTCAACTGGTGGTATAGAGCAGCGGTGGGTTTCAAAAAATGATTCTGTGGGTGTGGCTTGGTGGGCATGGCATGGCTTGGTGGGTGTGGCTTGGTGGGCGTGGCCTGTAAAATCTCCATTCCCATCCCACCGCAGGGGAAGGATACTGTAAAGTCTCCATTCTGTCCCCAATCCAGAGGAAGGTTACTGCAAAATCCCCATTTCCTCCTGATCAGCTGGGACCTGGGAGGCAGAGAATAGATGGGCGCAGGGCCAGTCAGAATTTTTACTACCGGTTCTCCGAACTACTCAAAATTTCTGCTACTAGTTCTCCAGAGCTGGTCAGAACCTGCTGAAACCCACCTCTGGTTTAGATGTTGTTGTTGTTGTTGTTATTCATGAATAAAAAATAAATTATTAACCTAGGTAACATTTGCCAATCCTACTTAAATATATCCAGAGAATAATGGCATATATGAATATGAATATACTAAAATGGAATATATACTGAATGGAAGAGTAGCATTATTAAATCACCAGTAAAAAGAACGTGAAAGTATTGGTACCCAGCAGCTATACTTAAAGTATAAAAATAAGGCCTAAGGCACCAAGAACAACACATGGAATTACTTCTGAGTAGTTCTTTATTGTTGTTTGCCTACTAATAGAATCTTGCCAGACTAAAACAACTATCTGCATAACTATTAAATATACTCTACAAACTACTAGGGAGGATCTGCCTTCACCCTCTTCCTGCCTACCAGACATTTTAAGTTCTCCTGACTCTGCCCTTCGGGAAAGAGTCCCTTCATCCTGCCATAGAAAGAAAGAATGTAGGAGTAAATAGCAGCCAAATCCTGGTGTACATGAATAAAGGACTGTAAAGATAAGCACAAATAGCTTAAACTGCACTATGGCTCAGATAGCAAACCAATGAAGCAATAAAGCAAGTCATAATAATCGTGTAGGAAGTCCACTACAGCCTGAATGGTACTATTCCAAACTACAATCAGGATATTGACAGTTTCCCCAGTACCTGGATGAAACGACGTATCTAGATCCGTTCCAGTCGGGTTTCAGGCCTGGGTACAGCACGGAAATGGCATTGGTCGCATTGGTGGATGATCTCTGGAGGGCTCGGGACAGAGGTTGTTCCTCTATCCTGGTCCTATTAGATCTCTCAGCGGCTTTTGATACCATCGACCATGGTATCATGCTGCACCGGCTGGAAGGGTTGGGGGTGGGAGGCACCGTATTACGGTGGTTCTCCTCCTTTCTCTCCGACCGGTCGCAGTCTGTGTTGACAGGGGGGCAGAGGTCGACCCCGAGGCCCCTTATATGTGGGGTGCCACAAGGATCGGTCCTCTCGCCCCTTTTGTTCAACATTTATGTGAAGCCGCTGGGCGAGATCATCCGTGGTTTCGGGGTGGAGTACCATCAGTACGCTGATGACACCCAGCTGTACATCTCCACCCCAGACCACCCCAACGATGCCCTTGAAGTGATGTCCCGGTGCCTGGAGGCCGTGCGGGTCTGGATGGGGAGAAACAGGCTCAGACTCAACCCATCCAAGACCGAGTGGCTGTGGTTTCCGACGTCCCGATATAGTCAGCTGATGCCATCGCTGACTATTGGGGGCGAAGCATTGGCCCCCACGGAGAGGGCTCGCAACTTGGGTGTCCTCCTGGATTCACGGCTGTCTTTAGAAGAGCACTTGACGGCCGTGACCGGGAGGATTTTTCATCAGGTTTGCCTGATTCGCCAGTTGCGTCCCTTTCTGGATCGGGACTCGTTACGCACGGTCACTCATGCCCTCGTCACCTCCCGTCTGGACTATTGTAATGCTCTCTACATGGGGCTCCCCTTGAGGAGCACTCGGAGGCTCCAACTGGCACAGAGTGCGGCTGCGCGGGTGGTGATGGGAGCAACGTGGCGCTCCCATGTAACACCTCTCCTGCGCGAGCTGCACTGGCTCCCGGTGGTCTTCCGAGTGCGCTTCAAGGTTTTGGTTATCACCTTTAGAGCGCTCCATGGCTTAGGACCTGGCTATTTGCGAGACCGCCTGCTACCACCAATAGCCTCCCACCGACCAGTACGCTCCCATAGAGAGGGGCTCCTCCGGGTGCCGTCGGCCAAACAATGTCAACTGGTGGCCCCCAGGGGGAGAGCCTTCTCTGTGGGGGCACCTACGATCTGGAATGAGCTCCCCCCCCGAGATACGGAGGATTCCGGATCTGCGTACCTTCCGTCGCATGCTTAAGACGTTCCTATTCCAACAAGCTGGCCTGACCTAAACTTTCTCCTCTTTTAAATGGGTATTTTAAATTTGGTTTTAAATTATTTGGGGTTTTAATATGGTCAGCCAAATCTATTTAATCTGTTTTATCTCTCTTTTAAATTTTGTACTTTATATGTTTTATTTTATGGCTGTTCACCGCCCTGAGTCCTTCGGGAGTAGGGCGGTATACAAATCTAATAAAATGAAAATGAAAATGAAATGATATGGAGAGAAGAAAGAGGAAGAAGTCCAGGAGACTATTGTAATAATCTAAATGAGAAACAAACAAGGTATATGCATCACTACAGCTAAATCTCTTTCTACAATCTCCAGAAATCCCAGAACCTATGGATACTCTTCAAATGAAAACTAGTGACATTCACTGCAAGTTAAATAAACAGGCACAAAGTCAGCCTGAGCATCACCAGCCTGGGGCTTGACCAGAGGAAACTTGGATGATCATGGAGCCCTGGGGACAAATGGGAGAAAACAAAATAAAGAACAGGAAAAAAACAGTCAGTCATTTCAACCTAAGGTAACAGAAGATCATCCAAGGGGAAATACTAATAAAACACATTTCACCTTAGGAATTCTAGTTTCATTTTCTGTGTGGAAATTAATAAAATGCACAGAAGGAATGATGAGAAAAAAGAACCATGCTTGTTAACAATTTATTTTAGACTGATATGCACCATCATTTCCCCTGCTGAAATTTTTCTTCAGAAAATACCTTAGGGATTTTTCTCTTAATGCACTGTATGATTGCCCCATACAGTAGAATTCATTGTCTTCAACCTTAAAAACTTCCAGATGAGGATCATCTTGTACCTAAAGTACATCATGTAAAACCAACCACAAGTCAGTACTTGAAAGTATCTAGTTGAATTAGTCCTGCAACAGTTTCTTTAAAAAGTGTGGTTGCATGGTGCAAATGGAATATAGGGCAGTGAGACTATATTAGTCTTTTCCTAGCCCCTTTTTTCATTCACTCTCTCTTATATCTACTGTTCTAGGCTTTAATCCAATAAATCAGGTAAACTCTATGCCATGATTTAGCCATTTTGAGAACATGGATTAAATCCAAGACCAGAATTTCTGTGGATGAATTTCTATGGAGTCATTACCCAACTAGGTAACATCAGTGCTAGAAAGGAGTAAGTCAGAAATGACTGATTCTTATACCCCTTTGCTACTTTCCCAATTTACTATCTTTTGTGTTGGATGGAACTTCTGGAACTATACTCCAAGACATTGGAAGACTACCAGGTTGATGTTTCTTGGTGTTACTATTGTTTCTGCTCAATGAAGCAACCAACAGCAATTACAGATGCAGGATCCAGATCAATGGTTGTTGTTCATTGATTCTTTTGTCCTACTTTTTTGGTGTAAAAAAAAAAAAACATTTAAGCATTCAACAATGAAGACTTCAGCCTAATATAATTTCATACAAACTAGCTATCTTCAGAAAATGCTGAATATAAGATTTTCTTCCACATTAGTGCCTGATCATTAAGTGAAACAATTCATAAATCAATAAAAAGTTAAGCTTAAAAGGCAAACTTGTGAGATTCACAGCAGCTTTGCTTCTGTTTCAGAGGAATAGAATAGAATAGAATAGAATAGAATAGAATAGAATAGAATAGAATAGAATAGAATAGAATAGAATAGAATAAGATGGAAGAGTCCTTGGAGGTCTTCTAGTCCAGCCCCCTGCTCAAGCAGGAGAACTTATACCATTTCAGATAAGTGACTGTCTAGTCTCTTTTTAAAAACATCCAGTGATGGAGCACTCACGATTTCTGAAGGCAAGCTGTTCCACTGGTTAATTGCCCTTAATTGTTAGGAAGTTTCTCCTTAATTCCAGGTTGCTTATCTCTTTGAATAGTTTCCAACCAAAGGACTCTTTGTATAATCAATAACTTTCCTTTGAAGAAATGATAAGGAACCTAAGCATAATATTAACCAATAAGATGGCAGCCCCCTTCGTAAGCTAACTGAAGTAGCTGCTGCTGGTGAGGCAAACAGCATTCGCAATGACATTCAAATCCCCTTTAGTTTAAAAGAGAAAAACTATCTCTTGTGTCAATATTCCTAGAAATGGGCCTGGACATACTGGTATTTATATTTTGCTAAAATGTCATAGTGAATTCTCACTACCTACCCTGTTGATAGGTGTGAAGTTTTGTCTGACATGGATGACACAACTCTAGATTTTCAGGAACTTTTGATGGTCAAATGTCACCTTTTGCAAAGCCCACCCCCCCCGCCCCCCTCTCCCGTCCTGAGATATAAAACAAGTCCTATTCAAATTGCTGCTCTGCTCCTAGAATTCTGGGATGTTGTTGGGATTTATTGCTGGTTGTTCCTTCCTACCACATCTAAAGAAGTTTTCCTTATGTCAGGCATGCAAGTAGGCCTCAGCTGCTTCCTTTCTTTGCTTGTTAAAACTCAGCTGGGCTATGTGAAAAGTTTGAGAAGGACCAAGAAGAGGCAATACAGAGAAGAAGAGGTTTATGGGAGAGTAGTCAACAACTATTTTAGGGCTGACCTCTGTGATCATACTTTCAGAGGTATTTCCTTACCTAGTCAGAGAAACAGAAATTAGCATGGATGGGTTGTTATTGTTTTGGCTTTAAAATTAAAGAAAGCATTGTTTTATTAAAGAAGAAAGATGCATAGTTATACAGATATAGATGCTTTTCATTTAACAAAGGACACTTTTGATAAGAACATTTTTGGTTGCTCTGCCATTCTTTAAGAATACTCTAATGTTTTCACTTCTTTTTCCTTGGCTTAAGGTGACATACAGCCAATCATGCTGGAATGCTAGTTTATCCAGATAAATCAGCACATTCTCCATGGTCTGTCGTTGTATTTTATGTATAGTGAGAGCAAAGCATGACTTTTTGATAAATTGAGTGTAATCTTTGGAATCATTACAATGCCATTTTTTTAAGGTGACCAGATTTTAACATTGGTAAAGAGGGACATTGTGGGCGTGGCTTATTTTGTGGGTGTGGCTAGCTGGTCATGTGACTGGGTGGGTGTGGCTAGCTGGTCATGTGACCGGGTGGCCATGGCTATGTGTATAGGGTAAGGTGAACAGATTTTAACATTGGTAAGAGGGACACCATTGTGGGCGTGGCTTATTGTGTGGGCGTGGCTTGGAGGCCATGTGACTGGGTGGGCATGGCTAGCTGGTCATGTGACCGGGTGGCCATGGCTGTGTGTATAGGGACTACTCAGAGGGCTGAAAAGTCATTTCTGACAGGTCCTCACACTTTTGATTGGTCCTCACACTTATGACCATCCTCACATTTATGCCCGTGCAGCATTCTTAACAACCATGTCACTCATTTCACAACCGCTTCTCTTCACCATGATGACAAGATAGGGCAAAAAACGTAAAATGTGAGGACAGTCGTAAGTTCGAGGACTGGTCAAAAGTGTGAGGACCAGTCAAAAATAACTTTTTCAGCCCTCTGAGTAGTCCATATGCACAAAAGGACTAACCAGAGGGCTGAAAAAAGTCATTTCTGACAGGTCCTCACACTTTTGACTGGTCCTCACACTTATGACCATCCTCACATTTATGCCCGTGCAGCATTCTTAACAACCATGTCACTCATTTCACAACTGCTTCTCTTCACCATGATGACAAGATAGGGCAAAAAACGTAAAATGTGAGGACAGTCGTAAGTTCGAGGACTGGTCAAAAGTGTGAGGACCAGTCAAAAATAACTTTTTCAGCCCTCTGAGTAGTCCATATGCACAAAAGGACTAACCAGAGGGCTGAAAAAAGTCATTTCTGACAGGTCCTCGCACCTTTGACTGGTCCTCACACTTATGACCATCCTCACATTTATGCCCGTGCAGCATTCTTAACAACCATGTCACTCATTTCACAACTGCTTCTCTTCACCATGATGACAAGATAGGGCAAAAATGTAAAATGTGAGGACAGTCGTAAGTTCGAGGACTGGTCAAAAGTGTGAGGACCAGTCAAAAATAACTTTTTCAGCCCTCTGAGTAGTCCATATGCACAAAAGGACTAACCAGAGGGCTGAAAAAAGTCATTTCTGACAGGTCCTCACACTTTTGACTGGTCCTCACACTTATGACCATCCTCACATTTATGCCCGTGCAGCATTCTTAACAACCATGTCACTCATTTCACAACTGCTTCTCTTCACCATGATGACAAGATAGGGCAAAAAACGTAAAATGTGAGGACAGTCGTAAGTTCGAGGACTGGTCAAAAGTGCGAGGACCAGTCAAAAATAACTTTTTCAGTCCTCTGAGTAGTCCATATGCACAAAAGGACTAACCAGAGGGCTGAAAAAAGTCATTTCTGACAGGTCCTCACACTTTTGACTGGTCCTCACACTTATGACCATCCTCACATTTATGCCCGTGCAGCATTCTTAACAACCATGTCACTCATTTCACAACTGCTTCTCTTCACCATGATGACAAGATAGAGCAAAAATGTAAAATGTGAGGACAGTCGTAAGTTCGAGGACTGGTCAAAAGTGCGAGGACCAGTCAAAAATAACTTTTTCAGCCCTCTGAGTAGTCCATATGCATAAAAGGATACAGTAATAGAGAGGGATGAAGGAAGGGAAGGGAAATTAGAGTAGGAGTGACGGTTAAGAGAGGGAGGAAGAGAGGAGGAGAAGGAGAAAGGAAGAGGAAGTAGGGAGGAGAAGAAGAGGGGGGGGAAGAGAAAGTAAGAAGGAAAGAAAAGAGAGGTGGTAGGTTTGAGGAGAAAGATTGCTGTACAATAAAAAAGATGAAAGGGAAGAAAGCCAACCCCAAACAAATATAAAGATATTAAGATAAAGAATGAATTGTTAAACTTTAAAGAATAAAAGAGAACAAATATGAATAAATAGCAATAATTAGAAACACACATACATACAATGTATTTCTTTGAACAGAATATTTGGCTGGTTCACAAATTTAAACAGTGTTTAGTCATTTCAATTAAATTTACAATTTCTATATTTCCTTTTTGCCATATTTATTCCTCATCTATTTTTTTAAAAAAAACAATTTTACCCTTCATCCTCATCTCTAATCTTAATCAAATTCAATTTTTCCCTTCTATTCTATTTTATACCCCTTCCCATTGTCATCTATTTTTATATCCATCCTCACATTGGTTAATTATGTAATTATGTAATACAGTTGTTTAATACAAATTCAACATTTTAATATAAATCAATTAGTTATATAACTATCTTTTTTGTATATTAATCAATATGAACATGAATATTCCAAGTATTTCCATGCAATCCAATTTCTTACAAATCAATTAATTATACTTACCAATAATAATAAACCAAATAATTTCCCCCATATATTCCTCCAAACCACAACTTAACCATTTCTGCTTTCAACACAGTATACAATTAATAATATCTCAATTATTACAATTCCCTAGTTAAAAAGAGCTTTTTTTTCTTTTGTGTTTTAAAATCTTGAACTCTCCTCTTTTGCCCTAAATAATTTTCCATTGTTTGCACTTACCTTTGGTGAGGAAAAGGAAAATAAATCTGCTGCCTAATTTTCCAACGTTGCAAGCAAACCGCAAAGCCAACAGCCTGTTTTACTTTCAGTTTCGTTTTGAGCTTGGTTTGCACAAAGAGGAAAAAAATACTGAGCAATTTAGCAAGAGCAGAGCCCTGTGCAAATCAGCTGAGAGGGGGAAGCCGAGCTAATTAATGTAGGGCGGCCCTTTGAAGCCCCGCGGCAAGAGTTTAAACAGGTTTTTTCCCTCTAGCCATCAGCGGGGATTCAGGAGGCAGCCGGGAACCAGGAGGCAGAATGAAAAATCGGGACTTTTTTAAAACGCCGCGGGACGCGGGACTGTCCCGCCAAAAGCGGGACGTCTGGTCACCTTACATTTTTTGAATGCACCAATGTTTATCTTTGTTACGGTGAGATTTTTGTGAAGTTCTTTCACAATCATCTCTGCAGTTCCTCTGCAATTGAAATATGATAAAGCTTCTTCATCTTCAAACTATGCTTTTTTTTAAGCCTGAATTCTTCACATCGGCATCATTTCCTCCTTTCACAACTAGTAGAAGTTGAAGGAAGCCACAGCAAATGGTTAAAATTCCCCCAATGACCTCATTCTTGCCATATATATTGCAGAGACCAACCTACAGTTTCAAATCTACTAATCATGGGACTGACATCCCTGACAATAAGCCTTGCAAGTTGACATAAATTTACAGTATGGAGGTTTTTTTTTCAATGTTGCAATGCACGTTTTCATTCACTGAGAGCTATCACGAATCCGGAATGTGCTGTTCTACCAGTAGGCATCAATGTTGCTGCAATATGGGATGATTCTGCAGCAATAACTACACTTCCCCTAACTTTAGTGGGGAAGATGGTAACAAATGTCTTTCCCATTCCTTCTAGTGCATCAATGAAAATTATTCAAGAAAGATTGTTTTCCAGTCACTTGCAGGTAGTTCTTGTCTTCAGAGCATTCATTCAACAATCATTCAAAATGATGATGGTGCTGATCATAAGGAATTATGAGCCTTACCTGAAATTATAAACATTGCAGCGCCCTTGTAAGCATGTGGTCAACATTTAGTTGCTTGGCAGTGCACCCTCCTTATGATCATGTGGACACTGTAACTTTCTCCCTCCTGCCTATCTCCTCCTCATCTAGCAGCAGCAATTGGCAGTAGCATTCAGAATGTGCCTGAAAGAGAGGCCTGGTCCCTTCAATGGCCTCAGCCAGCTGCCACTTCTCCAGGCTTCCACTTCAGTCCTAATATTGCCACCGCTGTTCAGAAATGCTGCCTCAAAGATATGCAAGCCTTGGGAACAGCATGATTTCCTCTCTGGCCTGACACTCCCAAGTGCCACTTAACTTCAGGTGGTTTTCACCTTCTCTTCAGGGTATTCAAGGCAACTCTGCAGCACATGAGGCTTTTCCTGAAGCAATTTCAGAGCATGTTCTCACACAACCTCCAATATCTGTGGAAACCACACAAGAATGTAGTTGCTGGAAACCAGGTGAGAATGGGGCAGGCCCTCAAAGAGCCTCTGAAATTTCCACAGCAGTACAAGAGCAACCAGTAGTCCTGAAATAGTCACAATCTTTATTCCCTTGGGAGTCATGGGCCCCAAATTTTGGAGACATTCTCTAAGTTAGCACATTTGAGGCACCTTGATTCAGAAATTGTTGCCGTATGATGCATGTTTAGCCCAGGTAAAGGTCATAACAATGAGAGTTTAATAGTATATAAATAAAAACATTATCCATTCTAAAATATGTAAAGTAAATTTTTGTTGCTAATACTTCTTTAATTTCTTTTAAGAGAAGATAAGAAATAGCATTTCTACTCTATGGTTTAGAAAATGTTTCACAGAAAAAAATGATAAAATTAACACTAATATGGCTTATTATACATTTGTAGAATGTCTCTTATTAATTCTCAATTTTACTTCCATTTAAGCCTGCATTCATGAAACATTTCTTAATAAAGAAGAGATTGAGGTTAGTAATCAGAACAATGGGAAGTTCATTTTTTATTTTGTACCATATTAAGAAACTAGTTCCATTTCTTGATGTATGATAACAAATTCTGTGACAATTATTTCCTTTCAAAATGCTATTTTTCCACACATTTCACATGCTTTCAAAGATGCCACTTACCACAGTACTGAGTTATTTTCTTTCTGGTTTGATTCAAATGAATGTAGCAGAAATCATTCCAAATTTAGGAGCTCTTTTGCAGCACAAACATGTCAATGTTTTCTCAAAACTTAAGTTTCATCAAGTTAATTGAGATGATTTATTTAATTATATTTAAGTTTACAAATATAAAACCTGTTCAAATGGCATATTTTCAGCATCCAGTAGAATGTCCAGTAGAATTCAATGGGACTTCCTATCAAGGAAATGTACTTTGAGGTCTATCTGAAATTATTAATATATTTTATTTTTTATTTTTTAAAAAAATAACTTCAATGCATTGCTGTGGATGTTACCATCCAGGATTCTTAATATGAAGAGTTTGTGGCCATAATAGACAGCAAGAATCTCTCAGGATCTCCTATATGGACTTGAACTGCAGATATACAGTACTAATTGCTGTCTTGAGATCATCTATAGGTTATGGATTTTATTATTTTAAGGAATAAACATACCTCTTTTCTCTGAATTCCTAAGCAAAAATAGTGATATGTATAATCTTAAGGTAGTGTTTTGATATCTGTATGTATGGAAACTAATCAAGAGAGAAAAACAGGGGGCAGGAAATGGATCCCATAGTCCTACAGTACTTTCAGTATGGAATTGTACCTCTGATCCTCAGACATATACCATAATGAAGTGAAAATCTGCTCTGCGCCCTAGTGCGTTGCTATAGTAACTATGCAGTAGTAGTGATAACAAAAACCAGACCTAGGATTACTGCTCTCTCAGTCCCATCAGAGGCAAGCTGACAGACATGATGGAGCTTCCCTTATCCTAAAATAGTTATAACTTCAAATTCTGAAGAGCTGAAAATGATTAACCTGGTCAGATTATAATCTGTTTACAAACTATGCTTGCTTTGGGTCTTGTCCCCAAGAGTTCTTATTCTGTCACTTCTTTCTGCATGAAAGTTGATCCAAGCCTGGTTTCTTCAGATCTGCCAAGTTCTGAACAAGGATCATTTTAATGTCTGAAAACAGACCAAAGGTGAGTCTGAGGATCAGAGGATCCTTCCACCTGCACAACGTTTGGTTGTTCTACAGCAGGGCTCCTCAAACTTGGCAGCTTTAAGACTTGTGGACTTCAACTCCCAGAATTCTCCAGCCAGCATAGTCCATAAGTCTTAAAGCTGCCAAGTTTGAAGACCTCTGTTCTACAGGATCTCAGAGGATTATAAAATATTTGCTAAAATGTTTCCTGATTGGAAGCAATGTCTGCTAGTCTACTAGTTAATTAGTTGAAGAAATGACTTGAGCAATCTTTTAAGAATACACTGAGTATATTTCCTTGCTGCACGCTCTTTCTGCTGTTATGTAATCTGGCTGGGTTAGAAGTTAAAAAGGACTATCTGTTTATGGTATAGTAATTTTACTGTGTTAGGCACCCAGCCACATTAAGAATTGAGACCCTTTATTGGCATGGAAAGCACACTGAGATTTCCTTTATAAATATTAATCTAAATATAGATAATTGAAAATCTATCTCAAATCAAAATCTTAGGGAAAAATCCCTTGTATTCAATGAACAGAAATATAGCACCATAAAGGTTTGGTCACAAGAGATTAATATGGCTTTTACACCTCCAAAAGTTATCTCTATATTTAAAACATTCCTGAAACTAATCATCATGCAGTTAGTCAAAACAAATCATCCTTTCCTCTCCATAAGAATCATAGTCATACTTAATTTGTGTATATTACCCTTATAATTGAGAGGAAAAAAATCAATGACATATTCTCAACTAGATAGAAACTGTTAAAAAAGTTAATTTAAAAAAATGGCTTGTGTCTAGTTACAAAAACAAAAACAGGCAGGTTCACTAATGATTTAATCTGGAAATCTGGATTTGATTGAGACTTTCCTAATGGTTGGTAACTGCCTATATCTTTGCAACAAAAAAAGTCAAACATTGAAGAGCTCTCTGTTCTAAGGCTACTTTTCACATACAAAGCCATACATTTTTCTGGAGTCTTACAAAATAGAATATCCTGAGATTTAAGCTATATTAAGAACATGCAGACCCCCAGCAACAGAGGATACCACATTGTTATAGGTCTCAGATGGCATTGTTTGTGTGGGTTGATGACTTTTATTGAGCCTAGATGGAGAGGAGTTTGTCCCTCTTGATTCTACTAAACCCCTTGGAGGTGGTGAAATCTCAACCTGTTTGCTAATTTCATAAATAACCTAAAAGAAGTCTTATTCCAGTACATATTTGGTGATTAGATCAGTTTAATTAAAAAACAGTCATGATCTTCGAAATGTATAGTATAAGGGGGATATAATAATATTGTTAGAAGGGTGGAGATAGGTTAGCTTACTGATTGTTTAGTTTAGGAAAAGGGATGTTATGCTATATTAATATACATAAAAGATTTGAATTAAGAGATATATGCATGGGGGAGGAGGAAATGGATAGATTATGAGCTGAAATTGCCAAATTAGGATTTGTTATATAATTTTACAGCTGAATGTTGCTTTGAAATGTATAGTTTAAGGGGGATATAATAATATTGTTAGAAAGAAAGGGTCAGCATATGGGGGGTGGAGCAAAAAGGATGGTAAAGTATTATATAATCTGTTATTAATTTGGGTTTTATTCTGGAGAAGCCACAGGGGGAGGGGAGGGGGAGGGGGGGTTAGGGAGGAGGGGGGGGAAAGGGGGGGAATCTGTATTTGAAAAACTTTTTCAATAAAAAAAACAGTCATGATGTTTACTCATTACTATGTTTAGAATAGCATACACAATCTATTTTATCTTAATTTCTCAGAGAGAGATTATATCTTATTCACATCTTTGAGGTTTTATATGATTTCCACCCTTCCTCCTGGAAAGGGAAAATTACTCTGGTTTAAGTATCCTGTGTGGTATTTTTATTTATATTCATATTATAACTAAATATAAACATTTTATAACTATGTTTTGCAAAATTCAGCAGAACACACAAGTAGGCATAGATATGAAAAAGGGAGGTCACCATTCCAGATTTATCCTAGTTTTTCCAAGGCTATATACTTTTGATATGAAAGCATGAATTTAATACATAAATTCTCTGTATTAAATATACTTATATGAACACATAAAGAGTACAGACATATATTTAATATTTGTATAGTTATAGATTCTATATTTCAATAGAATCAGTTCTATCCATAACAAGCCAACAGAGCAATAGGAAGAGAGTCAATAAAAGTCTGGCTAATAGTACACTGATTATCTCTGACTGTTAAAGGTAAAGGCAAAGGTTCCCCGGCTCGCGCATATATGCTAGTCATTCCTGACTCTAGGGGGCGGTGCTCATCTCCATTTCTAAGCCGAAGAGCCAGCACTGTCTGATGACAATTCCGTGGTCATGTGGCCGGCATGACTAAATGCTGAAGGCGCACAGAACGCTGTTCCCACCAAGGGGGTCCCTATTTTTCTACTTGTATTTTTACGTGCTTTCGAACTGCTAGGTTGTCAGAAGCTAGGGCAAGTAACAGGAGCTCACTCCGTTATGCAGCACTAGGGATTCGAACCTGACCTTTCTGATTGACAAGCTCAGCATTTTAGCCACTGACTGTTACTATAGAACAAATAAAGTGAATGGTAGTTTCATAGTTCAAATGAAGCTGGATACAGGTCAAGTATTTAGCAGAAGATGCAGAAAATGCTTTCTTCTGGATAATCAATTTCACTTTTTAGGTAGAAATGCATATAGGCTCTTTTTAGTATATTTTATCTATTTGAAATTTTCTTTACAAATATTATTATTACCCAGGAACTACAGAAATAGTATAAATTATATAAATTACACAAATACAAAACTTGGTTAGTTTTGACCTTATATTATGTTAGTTGGGTTTTCCTGGCCTTCCTGAGAAATCCAATTTCCATAACCTTATGAAATAGCTTCCTTTTCTCCTCTTTTCATTGGCTCGGTGCTAAAATTAGCCACATATCCAGTGCTTTCAATCTTCAACTGAATTTTCATGTATAAATGATGAACCCAAGCAAACACAAGAATACAATTACAAATACAAATAAAGAATACAATTACGATTTCCAAAAATTATTGGTATTTTGAATAAATGGAACATGTATAGCCCAAATCTATTCTTAGTACTTTACAATTAAAGTACTAAGTGTTGGTGAGCCTCCTTCGCAATAGTGATTCTAGGATTCCACTTCATGGCCAGCCTATATATCATATATTAAAGGATGGAGCCTAACATTAGCTTCTTGACAAAACCTTGGTTCTACTTCAGTCGCTGGCTACTGTCTTTTCCCAAAGATACCAGGAAGCAGTAAGAATTAAATAGCATCTGCTTCAGGGATAAATAGCCCTGTAGCAGGAAGCCCTTTGGAAGGACTGCAAAGCCCCACCCTGGATCAGAAGCAGGTTCCAGATTTCTTTATCTTCATAAAAGAAGTGGTCAAATGAATTAGATCTGAGAATCTGAATTAGATTCTCAGGTGACATAAATGAATGAACTTCTGTATTCTCTGTACAACAAGTCATAATCTATTTCTCCAATATTATCACTGCTCTTTAAGGGCCAGGTGAATATGACTGATAATCCTCTGTTTTTAGTGTCCATCTGGTCCCCAAACCACTAGAATTCTGCCTCTCTCAATTTTTTCTCATGGACTGTTGATCTTCCAATTAATCAGTGGAACAAATTGCCTGCAGAAGGTGTGAATGCTCCAACACTGGAAGTTGTTAAGAAGAGATTGGACAACCATAGGGTTTCCTGCCTGAGCAGGGAGTTGGACTAGAAGACCTCCAAGGTCCTTTCCAAATCATTCTATTCTATTCTATTCTATTCTATTCTATTCTATTCTATTCTATTCTATTCTATTCTACCCTACTCCACTCCACTCCACTCCACTCATCTACTCTACTCTACTCTACTCTACTCTACTCTACTCTACTCTACTCTACTCTACTCCACTCCACTCCACTCCACTCCACTCCACTCCACTCCACTCCATTCCATTCCATTCCATTCCATTCCATTCCATTCCATTCCTGATGGAATATAGTGCATCACTGGTTTCCAACTCTGAAGAGTGGTGGGAAACTTTGTGGCTGTATGTGTAAACCTTCAAATCATTGTTAACTCCTGGCAACTGTCTGGGCAGTCCCTGCAGTCTTCTTTGTAAAGTTTTTCAGAAAAAGTTTGCCATTGCCTCTTTCCTAGGGCTAAAAGGTATGACTGGTCCACCATCACTTAACTGACTTTTTGCCTGAGGCAAGAGTAGAACTCATTGTCTCCTGGATTCTGTACTGATGCCTTAATCATGACACCAAACTAGCCCTGTGAAAAACTAGTAGATCTATAAAGAAGAAAGTGAGTGGGGAGGGGAAAAATCACTTGGCAGCAGGCAGAAAACAATCTGCACCAAACTGAAGGGAGAGACTATAAGTTTTCTCCCCCTTC
The DNA here is from genome assembly GCA_022577455.1 of Arizona elegans. Lineage (NCBI taxonomy): Eukaryota > Metazoa > Chordata > Lepidosauria > Squamata > Colubridae > Arizona > Arizona elegans. The sequence continues at coordinate 99,694,456 of JAKOOJ010000003.1, read as the reverse complement.
CTCCACCATAACCTCTTTCAAAATCAACTGTTTCCCCTCTCTCTTGACTGAGGTGGAGTTCTCTGATTTCCCGCTGCCATTAGTTATGGGAAAATAAATATTGAGCAAAGTCTTTGAGAGGATAAATCATCTTCATGCTTCTCAGTGACTGAAGCTTTTTCCTCCTTTCCAATCCCTCTACCGTGTGGGTGTGCCTGGATGGTACAAGTGTGCAAACACAGTTACAACTGCAGAATCCATCTGCTGGTTCATGCAGTCCAGAGATGGCTGGTTATTCCTGTTTATAGGCAATTTGAAATATACTTCCCTTTATTTTGAACTTATTATAAAACTGTAACACATAATGATATAGCTATGGTGAAAAGACAGTGAAGAGCATGGTATTGTCCCTTGATTTATGACAAATCATTGCCTACACAGTTTTCAGTGATCAATCTATTGATTTTATATCCTCAAAGACTGAATCTACATTTGTGTATCCATCTCATACATACTGTAATAGAATCCAATTTTGAATGGAAAATAAGTTAGATAAAAACAAAGCCTATACAAACAATTTATCAAAAAAAAAAAAAACCCTTTTTAAGTGCCTATCATTTTATTTCAGAATATGCTATATTCTGAAATATATAGAGATACAAGCATTATTAACTTCTGTTTCCAGAAAGCTTACCAGAGGTAACCCTCAAAAGAGCTATGTGGAAGTCCTTACTTCCACAATCTATAATGTGACTGCTAAGCTTTATTTTATTTATTTATTAAATTTGTATGCTGCCCATCTCATTATAAGGCAACTCCGGGAGGCTTCATTTCAAATAGTTTAGTCAGTAAGTATGGCTTATAAATTTCATTAAGGATCTTTCATTACTACAAGGTTAAACACCCAACCTTCAATTAATTCTGATCCATTATGCAAGCAATCGTTTAAGAGTGTGGGAAGGCTATGATGGCTCCATGGAGAGAAAAATTGCCTTGGACTCTCTTGTGTTGGCTTAGAACGTTCTGTTTCCCACATCGGCCTATATTTGTCAGTGAAATACTTTTGAGTTAGGAGTTTCTCAACTGACTGATAGATGTGCATGTAACATAGTCCAGGTATCTTTGAATCCCCCAGCTGAGGGATCTGGAGAAGCCCTCACAGGCATAATCAATCAACTTAATGTTATAGCCTCAGTCTGAGAAAACTTGACATCAAGGAAAACAAAAACTATCTTAGCATAAAGAATGGTTGTCCTTCATGTAGAGGACAATATAGCTCCTCCATTATCTACTTCAAGTCTTCATCAGAAAAAAAAACAAGTTTTATTCCAACACAAAATATTTTCTGAGTGTTTTGAACAAGAACTCCCAGCAGTCTCAGCCCAGCTGCATCACTGTATAAGGAGAACATTTATTAAGCTTTTTAAAAATGATTAAATGCAATTACAGAGAATGTTTCAAGGATATCCCTGTAGGAATACTATCATAATATAGTAGATCACATAGTGGAATACAACATCATATGAACAGAAAACCTTTCTTCCCTCCTGCTCCAGTTTCCTGGAGTAGATTTGACTACGTGTACTTGAACTGCAAAAAGAAAGGAAACTCGATCAGTTTTTATTCAGCTTTTGTTGAATTTTATTCTGATAGTTTGGGGGTGTTTGCTGTTTTTACTGTTTTGTGAGAGCTGCCCAGATTTGTGATTACAATATGGGTAAATATATAACTCTTTAAAATAAATAAATACATGATAGTTTCAGTGGGGAATTTTTCTCGGACCTTCCCACGTTGTACTTATAAGAACAGAAAAGATAGCGGCTGCTCTCCATTTCGCATGTTCCTTTTATAGGTTTTATAAACTTCTTTATTATATGACTCCCCAGAGAACTGATAATTCTATATTGTTTACAGAATCCATAAATATTTTTTTAAAAAACTTCAGTAATTCCTAAAATTTTAGGGAATTTTTCAAGAAAAATAATCACACAATTACTGGATTTCAATACCAACCAAATCCCATGATAAATAACTATATTTTACCTGCATTTCAATGATTAATCGCTTATGTGGATTTACTAAAGGATAGATGGTTTGCAAAGTTTTAAAGCAAAAATTATTAAATATGTTTTATTGTATTGGATTTTATTGTTAAATATTATTTTTCCAAAGCATGGGTATAACTGTTAAAAGTAATATTCACATAAACAAAGTTTTACATATACTAATATATACTGATCTCTAGAATCATGATATATTTTCAATAATTCATGGCTTTTCTAAACAACAGTATTAGAATTACAACAGTATTATCTCCATAATAACACCTACTCTCTGGTAAGAGCTCCCCCCCAAAGATCTGGATGGCCTCCTTCTCCCCTACACCAGCTGAAATGAATTGAGTACAAATTACATTCCTAACAGAGTTGGGTTACTGTAGTCAGCAAAGGCAGGAAAATACTTATAGCAAAGGCACCATTGTCCATTATCAGCCCTAGCCAGCAACAGCAATAAGAGATAAAGTCTTATAGCAAAGGGACAATTGTCAATACAGTCACAAATCCATTAGAGGTTGGTAACCCAAGCCTGTCTGCATTGTGGACAAATTAGAATAGGACAGCAAGAGTAACAGGAGCTCTCCCAAGCCATATATGCCACTCTCCATGGTGTCAAAGAGTCACTTGTCTCATTTATTTCTAGCCAGCTCCCTGCCTTTTACCCCCAGCGAGATTACACTGTTGGAGGAGAAAAGCAAGGAAGCTAGAGTGACTGCTTTTTCAATCATTCTCCACTTTTAGTTAAGTTTCCTGTTGGGATCCTTGGCTTCTTCTACTTAATGTTTTTATCAAATTTACTTCCTAAGGCAGCTCATTAAATTGATTAAGCATGATAATTGATTTAATCTGATTTCTTCTTGGCACGTTGACTCAGTGGTTAAGAGGCTGGATTTGTTGGCTGGAAAGCTGGCAGCCCAGGTTCGAGACCCGAGCAGCACGCAATGCGGTGAGCTTCTGTCCTTGCCCTGGTTCCTGCCAACCTAGCAGTTCAGAAGCAGGCAAATGTGAGTAGATAAATAGGTACCACTTCTGTGGGAAGGTAACAGTGCTCTGTGACATCATGCTGGCCATTTGACTGTGGGAACATCGTCAGACAGCGAAGAAACTGAGATGAGCACTGCCTCCTATACTCAGCAGTGGCTAGCAGAGTAAAATTTCCAGAGGAATCTGTGTTCTCCACTTTTTCCCTGCTGACTGCTCTCCTTAAGTAGGACTAGAAACTTGCCATATCTGGGTCACATTGTTGCATTGGTTCTCATGGCTTTTCCATAGAGCTCACCCCTTATTAGATAAACTCAGGGAAAAGGTGAGAGAAACCACTGCTGATTTGTCTTTTTAAGTCACCCTTAAAGCCAGCTCCATTCAATGTAACTGCTCTTAGATATTGTGTTTTCTATTTTAAAAAATGGTTGGATGGGTGTTCTCTTGCCTTAAAAGTAGTTTTTGTACAGCAAGTGTATGCCCACAAAGACAATAACTCTGTGCTTACTTCGTCCATTCTTCTTTGCAAAAATGCAGCGTTGGTTCTTTACTTTTTAAAGAATACTGAGGCCCAAGATGAAGAGAGATAAAAATATTAGAAGACAAGGTGGAAGAAAAAAAAAGACCAGAGATAATTTAAGCCTAACTTTTTTTTTTAGTGCTTTGCTGTGGGAATTGTGTCAGCAGTAAGGATTTGATTATACCAAAGTTCAGGTGGTGAGGCAGAGGAGAAAAGAGACAACTATGTGGGAGGAGGAATGGAATGAAGCAACTGAGGAGGGAGGTGAAGAAAGAGATAAAAAGGGTCAGAAAAGAAATCTCTCACCATCTGGACTGATAATTTTGTGGTTTGCACCGAGAAACTATTTCAAACTTTCCTCAAAGATGGGAGTCTAGACATGCACAGCTGTGACTGTGCATCAGTTTATTCGCAACAAGTTCCTTTCCTAGAGAAATAGCAGTGAAGAGACTTTCCTATTCTTTCATACTTAGTTCTTGCTTAGTGTGAAACTTCTGAAAAACATCTTGCTAAATTACAAAGCCATGCTGGAAGGAGATGAGGTTAAGAGAGAGCGGCTTATGCCAGACTTGCAATAGAGTTGAAATGAAAATAATTGCTTATCAAACCCCGAGTGTATTTTTCAGAAACCATTGTGTTGCTTACCAATATTTGAACTGTATTGTGCATAAGATCAGCTCAGTTTTGTGATACTAACCATTGCTTTTAGCCCCATACTGCAGATTGAATTGATAGAGAAGTATACAACATAATCTGGCAGTGTATTTCATTATTAATAGCTCTAAAAGCCGTAGGAAGGCTGAGTTGAAAAAGTAGCATTCAATAGCTTTGCAGTGCAGTTCACAGATAATCTCTCTTACAGTTCATGTAGCAGCAGAAAACAATTTATTCAAATTGTCTATTTATGCCTCCTTCCAGATCAAACCAAGCATACACTGAATTTCATTCAGAAACCTTTTACTACCCCATCAACTTTAATGCTAAGTATTTGTATTTTTCAATAGTAAAAAATCTATCTACACACATAGAAGTAGATCAACATTCAAGAAGAGACTCTTGTTTTATTTATTTACACACACACACACACACACACAGAGAGAGAGAGAGAGAGAGAGAGAGAGAGAGAGAGAGAGAGAAGATAGATAGATAGATAGATAGATAGATAGATAGATAGATAGATAGATAGATAGATAGAATCCCCTAAGCAACGTCTGTGGGTAAAATAGGCAGACCAAAGACACATCATAAGATTTAGTTGCAATATGCTCTTATCCTGGTTATATAGTGACCTGATTCTCAGAGCACTATTCTTCTTAGCAAAACAGCTTGTTTCTATTTGTAAAGTAGAAATTTTGAAATGTTGCTATAGTTCAGAAAAATTTTAGGAGATCTTTGCTAAATAACTCAGCAGATCTTAAAGATAGTCAAGAGAACCAGAATATAGACAGATAATTGGGGGTGGGTGGGTGGCCGCGGGGAATGGGATAAGGAAAAACAGAATGGAAATGTTGAGAAAGGTGATCATTTATTTTTATTAAATTTACATGCCACCCATCTCACTAACCAAATATCCATAATTACCTGGAATGCTTAACAGACACTTCAAAATGCAGTATTTTATTCAGGTTTCACTTTTAGAATGTCCTAAAGCTTATTCTAAAAACAGATTGGAAATCCCAGCCTTTCCTCCGTAAAGTTTCTCAGTCTCATATCCAACATTGAGACCTATGACATGTTTGTCAGCTTCCATAGTCACTGCTCTCAGCTGTATACTGTCCTTTCCGGATGATGGATGGCACTTTAATTTCTCATCCACCAGTGCTTTCTTTATTCCCTGAGTAGTCCCAGAGTAGATATTTCTGCATCCATTTCTTTTTGGAAACGAATATACCGTAAATAAATCAACCATTCCTTTGCAAGCCAATGTTCATCTATGCTTGTCTCTTTCCAAACTGGCCAGCTGTCATGGATGGAAATGTATTTAATAGAAAAAATGTTTGCTGTAAAGTCACCAAACTTCAGCTGTGCCATCACACATGAGATTAGACCAAAGAAACAGAAAGTGTTCAACTCCTGGTTGAGTTGTTGCTTACGTCATTGAGAGCAGTTTGTTGCTTTTTAATAACTGGACAACAAAAGTTCAATAGATGCATTTCACCTTCCCTGTAATCTCCTCAGCAAGGGAAAAAAGCGCACATGGACTTACTGCATGTCATGAAATCATTCAAGGATTACTAATTTTTAGTAAAGAAGGCATAATTTCTGCAGAAAAAACTACTAATTTTCAGACAACAAATTAAATGAAACAATCAGTCTCTCTCTCTCTCTCTCTCTCTCTCTCTCTCTCTCTCTCTCTCTCTCTCTCTCTCTCTCTCTCTCTCGTGTGTGTGTTGCAAAGCATTTAAACTATTTGGCTTTTAGTCATTCATAAACGACAAGAGGATTTTTTTTTTTTTGCTTTTTTGTTTGAATGATTTTTAAAAGTACTTACTAGGATTAGGATTTTTTTTCTTTATTTCATAGAATCATGGAATCATGTCTGCTGTGAGTTGCTAAGGATTCCTCTTGTAGACTCCGAATATCATCTAAATTAAATTTTACTTTTCAGGAGTTATGCAATAGAAAGATTTTCCATTTTCAAGTACTCTCCAAGGGCCAAGCCATACTTTATTCATATTTTTTGGGGGGGAATTCCTCTCTTTTTTATGCAAAGAAACTAAGATAGATGTTACAGAATTTTATTTAACAATTGCTCTCACAAATTGTTCCCATTGTAGTGGTTTTCTTCAAAGGAGAAAAATGAAGAGTCTTTGTTATTCACAAGGGAAAGAAAAAATGGTATGGGTTGAAAATAACAAGATTAGGGAGGGTCAACATAGCAAAACCCCATTTTGCCGACCAAGATGAACAACTAGCTGTTTCACTTGTAGAAATCAATTGTACTGAATCTGAATTTAATCCTTGGGCCACAACTTCCACCACACCTGAGGTCAGAGTAGACCTACCTATGTTTTGGGAATTTGATTAGAATTCAAGGTGAAGATAAAGGTTTCCCCTAACCAATCATTCTAGACTCTAGAGGGTGATGTTCATCTCCATTTCTTAACTGAGGGAGCCAGTGTTGTCCAAAGACATTCCGTGGTATTGTGGCCAGCATGACTATATGCAGAGGCACACAGAATGCTCTCACTTTCCCACTGAAGTGGTACCTATTTATCTAGTCACATTTGCATACTTTTGAACTGCTAGGTGGGCTAGCAGTTAGGAGCTCACCCATCACATGGTGCACGGGTTTCAAACTGTCCAGCTGACAAACTCAGCAAGAGTTTGTAGCAAATGCAGTGCAAGGCAAGAAAGGTTAAAAGCATTGAATTAAATATTTCCAGGATGGAAGATAATGGAGATACAGATTTTGGAAAAAGTTGCCATGTTCAGGGTCACGTGATCACATTTTGTAAACTTCTGAGAAGCAAAGCCAATGGGGAAGACAAATTCATTTTACAACCATGTTACTAACTTAACAAGTGTTATGTTAGTGCCATGTTAAGTGCAATGATTCACGTAACAGTTGTGGCAAGAAATGTCGTAAAATGGGGCAAAATTTCACTTAACAACTGTCTTACTTAGCAATGGAAATTTTGGGCTCAACTGTAAATCAAGAACTACCTATACTGTTCTAATGACACAGGTACAATCTCTAAAAAGTTAACTATCGGTATGTGTATGTGTGAGATCCTTTCACTTATTGAATGCCCCAAGAAGATGGTAGGAGTCATCCCTTAGGATCCATATTGAGGTTTTAGAAGGTAGGGTGAGAATACATTCTATTGGAGCTGAAGAGATTCTGCTTGGAGACAAAGTAGCTTTCAGACTCCAGTATTATAGATGTGGCTAAACACAAGAACCCATTAGGTTGAGCATGTTTAAAGCTCACTTCCAGAACTTTGAAATAAATGTGTAGAGGTCTCTAAAACAGCCTCATTCGTGGAGACGTGCCCTACCTATTCCTTCGTTTCTTTCTATTCAAATTTGCAGACAAACACTTGCTGATGGACTGTAAGTCTTTCCTTTAACAGAATGAAAGGAAGTGTCCCCCATCAGTGACATGTACTTCAGTATGCTTGACATCAGAGACAGCTCTATTAGGGGAATAGATGGCAGTAAAGAAATAGAGAAAGGACATCAACTGGCCATCTGGATTTTTGCAGCCCACCTTTGGCTGTGAAAGGTGAAAATCTGTTGAGAGTCCACCTTTGTTTTAACATAAATTGTTTTACCTCAATCAAGAAACTGCCAAAGAGCCATCAGTAAACAGCCCAACCAAAGAATCTCTAAGACCACCCACACCCACACATTCCACCTTGGAGGTGCAATGCATCCATGGGTTTTGGGAAAAGAGCAAATTCTCGCTTTGTGTATTGACACCTCTCCTTCCACGTGGGCCAGATCGCCCTGCAGATGTACGATAAAGCACAGGATCACATCTGCTGCACAGATAGCAACTGGTGCATCCAGCCATATATACTTTGCCCTCCGAATTTTTGACCTTTGATTATACCACCTGATTTCCTGATACACACTTTTCTTTACTGAATTCTTGAGTTTTTCAACACTATTTTCATTCCTGGCTCGGAGACCAATTTTATCTCCTTTTCAAACTTCAACTGTAATTGCTCTAATGCACCCAATTTCCTCATATCTTTGCACCTAGTCTGATCCTTACCCTGTTGCTCCCAATTATACATCTTTAGGTGACACATGGAAAAAGAAAGAGGAGAAAAATCTTCCTTTTTCTGTGTTTTGTAATGTAAATCATGCTGCAAAAAAGAGAGAAGGAAAAGGACCATCAAAGATAAGAATAAAAAGGACACTTTAGATGCCCTTCAACTGGTTTGAAGTTCAGAAAGGACCTGTTAGCAAAAGGGGCTGAGAGAGAAATACTGCTGAGATAAGAAGATGTAAAAGAATGTTTCTGAATACATATATGACAAGATCCTCACCTGTAGTAATTGCTATGCAATGAGATGCTCTGTATCACTGGGCACTGACAAGATCATTTACAGCATAGAAATTAGTGGCAGAATATACAGCACACTTGTCTTTTCCTCACAATCCACTTTGGATCTGAAAAAACGTATTTATTCTTTCTGGGCATTTGTATTTAAGACAAGTGCTTCACTGGTCCAATTGTGGATCAATTATACTTTTAAAAATGTTCAAAGTGGCCACCGGATATGAGTCAGTACTGTAAGAATGACATAAATGCAGGATGCCATACAGAAATCCAGTCAGCCCCACTGATTAAGAGGTAAGGTTGAGAGAACCCAGGAAAGGATGGAAATAGGACCAAATACAAACCATAGAGTCAGGAACGACTAGCACATATGTACGAAGGGAGCCTTTACCTTTACCTTTACCTTTACTTTACAAACCATTTATGTATGGAGGGATATGATTTCAGCACTTCAAAAAAAAAAAAAAAGGGAAGGGGCAATCAACCCAGACTATTCAAGCATGCCTTGTTTTGACTGGGATTTGAAACTATAGCTAACTTGGAAATTCTGAAATTTAGCATACTCCATATAGACTTACATGGGATAATGAACATTCAGCTTTTTATTTTTTGCCAATGAGGATGAATGAAATCTGCAAGCATAATAGCCTTTTCTAAGAGAAGGGAGCCTCCCAAATTTCAGGCAAAATACTGTAGTCACTCAAAAAAATTGTACTCTTTTTTTTCCTTCTATCTCTATAGATGGAGGTTTTGCTTTAAAGGAAAAGAACGAAGTATCCCTTGAGGATTTGCCAGGTGAAATAAAGAGGCTAGAATGAATATATAAAAACCCTGAACAACTGGAGAAACAAATGGTTTGAGAGAAATGGTTGCAATCTCCTTTGTTTTTGAACTCATCTGCAAACATATTTACAATTATAATATTGATAAACTGTATTGTTATGGTTTTTAAAAATCCTCTCTGTCAGTGAAGTATTTACAATAACGGTTTCTGTTGTACAACTGTGTCACATAGCACTATTTCTAAAGGCTTTTCATTTAGACCTAGTAATTTCTGAGGTCTTGTTTAACTCATCAATCCTAGAGGGGTGTTGCAGGAAATTCATGATTATATCGGCAGAGGATTATACCAGATAACCTTTAAGAGGATTTCCACTTTGACATATTGGGCAATACAATATTTTATATCTCTCTCTTCAAAGCTTAATTACTTGAAGCTTAATATCTCTTAATCCCATTATAAGACTGCAGTCTTAAATTATATTATGAATTTTGTATGGAAAAAAATACAATATTTTTAAAGTAATATTACCTCTAACTGATGTTCAGATAGGAAACCTTTTTCTAGAACCTGTGTTATTCCTCTTCCCCATGCTAAACCACAGATCCTTGAAATAATACACCACCTCCTTTTGTATCTCTTTGCTATTTGCTCTTATTAATAATACGTGGGTAAATGGAGGGGTTCCACTAATGATAAAAACAAGGCTGTACCATATGGAAAAAATGCTAGGGATCCTAGAGATTTGGGGGCAGGGACATTTCCAAGTCCTCCAAGGGTTGTAGGATTATACTGGGATTTACTGAGAATTTTATGGAGGGGGAGTGCAAAGGGAGGCATCCTTTTTAGTTCATAACATTGCAACCATCCCCCTTTTCTGAAGCTGGCTTATAGGAATGTCCAGAAATTTTTTCCCACGTGGACTAGCATTGCCTGCCTAAGTGAACATGAGTGTTAGCAAATGATTTATTATGCAAGGATTAGAAGCCCAGTTTAGGAATCAAGATAAAAATTGTTTGAAGGATAGAGGGAAAAAAACCCACTTGGACCTGTGTTGATGGACACAACATACCAGCATTTCAGAAAGGGTGGGTGGGTGAGTAGGGTGGAGATCCAGAGTATAGAATATCATGTAGATGGGAGCAAGTGCTGACTTTTCCAACTGAGAGAATTCAGGGTTGTTTTGTGAAATTAATTTAAAAAGAAATTCACAAAGACAAAACTGAAAAAGAATTGTATTAGGATATGGAAATATAGCAGAATATTTCTTCCAATAATATAATGTGCTATTATTCATAAAAGTATATTCTGTGTGTTGAGTGGTATAATTTGAGGGATTAGTCTGAATGACTATCCCTGGATTCTTTCAAAATTTGCAATTTGTACTTGGTTTTCATTCTGCTTTTGAGCTGGTAAATAAAGTATCTTGCCTTGCCTTGTCTTGTCTAGTAATGTGAGATAGCAAAACAGATCCATTTTTTATCTCGTAGTTTTCAAGAGCTCAAGGCCATGCATACAATACTCCTTTCTTCAAATCTGGCCCCCCACCTCCAAAAAAACTCCACAATGTAGGTTGGGCTAAGAGGCAGTGATCTGCTCAAAGTCATGAAATGGGGTTGTGTGGTTGAATGAAATTGTTTGGATTTGAATCAAGTGTTTTTTGGTCCTTATCCAACTATTGCACCAGTAGAGACCTGTTCTCATAGATCTAACTATAACCACCCTGAGACACTTAAAACATGGAAAAGGGATGACAACCATACTAGCTCAATCTTATCCAGATATATATCAAGAATTACCAGAGGAGAGGATGTCCTATATCAAGGTCCTTAGTTGTTTTGTTCTAGTGAGCATATTTGGAATTTTAAATTACAGGTAGTCCTCAACCTATGACCATAATTGAGCCCAAAATTCCTGTTGCTAAGTGAGACAGTTATTAAGTGAGTTTTGCCTTATTTTATCTTTCTTGCCATCCCTGTTAAGTGAATCGCTGCAGTTGTTAAGTTAGTAACACAGCTGTTAAGTGAATCTGGCTATCCCATTGACTTTGCTTGTCAGAAGGTCACAAAATGGGATCACCTGATCCTGGGACACAACAACCATCAGCAACATGAATCAGTTGCCAAGTGTCTGAATTTTGATCACGTGACCAAGGGGATGCTGAAAAAGTCATAAATGTAGAAAAAACTACAACGGTGCTGAAAAAGTCATTTTTTTTTCAGCACCGTTGTAACTTCTAATGGTCATTAAATGAACTGTTGTAAGTTGAGGACTATCTGTATGTCTTAAGCCTCTCGGGATATGACTGTCTTGTGGGTAGCTGCCAACCTCAAAATGCCCACATATCAGAATGCCTGCTGGTGTTCTTGCTTCCTGCCTATTCAATTTGCTCCCTATTTGATTTGCTTTTTTTTGGTTTAGGTTTTGGTGCCTTTGAGTCAGTGTTGCAACTTCCAGGACTAATCCCTGCAGTTTTCTTGGCAAGATTTACATAGTGATTTCCATTGCCTGCTTCTTAGGGTTAAGAGGGTATAAATGGCCCAAGGTTACCCCAGCTAGCTTTGTGCTAAAGATGGAACTAGAACTCACAGTCTCCCAGGTTCTAACTTGGTGACTTAACCACTTCACCAAGCTGTCTCTTACTTTCCATGTCTCTTTTTGGGATGGTTAATGCATACAACTTCTCAAAAACTGAGCTGCATTCACCTTCACATTTTGTTTTCTAAAAATGCCTCTGAATTCAGCCCGAGATAGAAATCAAGGTGATATTCGAGGCTGCCACGAGTAACATGCCAGATCCTCCTTTGTTTGCTTTTCAAGCAAAAAAAGAAATATAAAACAAAGCTAAAATTTGGCAGAGAGCCTACTTCATGTCGAGGGAGACCTCTGTCTTGTTTTGATACTAGGCCAAAAAGTGGGTTTGTTCATTTTAAATCAATCTGGATTGGAACTGAGGAATAAAGGACAAAGTGGTTTTCCTCTCTACGGAAGACTGTCAGTTCTCTTGAAGTGGAATGAGGAACAGGAATTTTGGGATGTGAATGTTATGAATTATTCACCTCTGCCTAAATAGTTATGTAAATAAATCTTATACTCTACAAATAGGCCAGCAGTCTCCAAAAAATTGCTTCTATAGAAATTAATATTCTTCAATTGCATGTGAGGTACACGTTATAGTTACCACAGTATTAATTTTAGTTCTTTTTCCATCTTATCTGCAAGATCTTGCTGTCCTTTTCAAACTGTGTTTTATCTTTTGGGGGAGAGGCGGTATTGTTCTTATATTTATATTGCATTTTCAGAATTTTCACGAGGAGAAAATAAATACATCTCCAATACTTGTATTGCAAAAATACCACCAGTAAAACATGCGGAATATTATCATGCCTCGATAGGTTGAAATATGAGTGGATGAACGAAAGGGCAGTCAGATCAATATTCAACAGAATAGAAATGGAATCTAATCATACAGGGTGATGTTATAAGTGATGCAAGGCAGAGTGCTCCTTCATATTTATGGCTTAAAAATATGTATGTGAGATAGAAACAAAAAAGGAACTCATTCAAATTCCTGTCAAATGAGAGAAGTATAATAGAATAGCAATAAAAGAACAGGAGAGTTGGAAGGGTCCTTGGAGGTCTTCTAGTCGAACCCCCTGCACAAGCAGGAAACCCTTTCAGACAAAGGTATGCTGGAGTTTTCTCTAGTAAAGGAATGTATTATGACAAAAATTGTATGGCTGAAATAGGTCTTGAAAGAAAAATCCAGTGGATTATTGGGTCGAGATTGACAAAAAAGCACTTGCTGTAACCATGACAAGCTGCAGTTCCCTGAATATTTATTTATTAAATTTATTTGCCACTCATCTCATGATGGAATGACTCTGGGTGTTTTTTTAATACCTTTTATACCTTTTTTAGGTATCTTAGAAACAGAGAACATTATCTAAAGAGCATTAGAACTAAGGAACAATTAACATTTCAGTGACTATACATAATAATACATGTGAGAAAATCTTACAGCTGGCTTCTTCATTGCAAAACACTATTTCAGCAAGAGAAATCTGCTCTGGAGTAAACATTTAAACTACTCTCAACCTGCCAGCTCCTTGTCAAGACTTCCAAAGAAAATTTTGCCCCTTGCAAAAACCGATCTGGAATGCTGCCTTTGTGTGTTTGGAGGGAAGAAAACAAACTGGAAAAACATTGGACTGCTGGCAGGGGATGATAAAGTCAGAGTCCAATATACATCTTAAGGGTCTCAGAATGGGAAAGGCTGTAGTAAGACTTAACAGAAGCCCCATGATAATTTCTTCTCTTATCCCAGAGCAGGGAGACATCTCAATAATTTTCAGATAAGTCATTTACAATCATGTTATGGATAATAATGGGCAGATTGCTTTGAGTGTACACTGTCGGACAGCTGAAATGTGTTAGTAACCCAGACAGGGACTGCAGTGCTCCACCATCCTCCAGTCACATCTGAGACAACTGCTATCCAAAGAAGTAAAGTTATTATCCTGAGAAGAGAAAGTAGAAAATAATTTTCACGCAGAATGTTTTCTACTGTCAGACTCAGTTTGGTTCCAATGGTTTTGTCAGCAGGATTTTGGTGTTCTCATGTGAAAGAGCTTTCCCAAAGATGCCCTTGGAGGTAATGCCTCCTCTCGTGGCAATGTGTGTTGGATTTGTATGGAAAACATTGTACTTTTGAGCTGTTGTACTTTTGATCATCTAACGTCAGTTCAAATTGCATTTTATAGTGCATTTGATGTATAGAATAGAATAGAATAGAATAGAATAGAATAGAATAGAATAGAATAGAATAGAACAGAACAGAACAGAATAGAATAATAGAGTTAGAAGGGACATTGTAAGTCATCTAGTCCAACCCCCTGCTCAAGTAGGAGACCCTATACCATTTCTTCTATTTTTATTTTCATTTATTTGGGGGACAGGTTGACTCTATTTGCAATCTAAGCTTTATTGTGAATTTTTCTTTCAAACATTCAAGATTTCCATGACCGACAAGATCCAGACAACATTACAGAGATGTATTGTCACTGAGTTGCTGTCGAGCCCAGCCTCGCACTCGACAACACTGACGCGAAATGAAAAGGAAGACGGGGACAAACCTGCATACATATAGGGATGGTGGTGGCACTGGGTGCTAGGCGGTCATGTGCGGGATGTGGGGGGGCATGTACGATGGAGCTAAGAATAGTAGTCTGGATTTGCTATTGGCTGTGGAGACTGGCGGCCGAAGAGAGGAGCCAGCAACTTGCAACCAGCGTTCCGCTGATGAATGATAATTATTGGGACCGGATAGCCTAGCCTACACTATTGGGCGTGACAATAGGGGGAGGGCTATATAAGCGTTACACACTGGATGAATGTAGTGCCGAATTCAAACCACTTTTGATTGCAGCGTGTACCTAGAGCCAGTGTGCATTAAACCAGCATTACCAAAGAGCTGAACTTGGTTGTTTCTGTGTTTTGCTGCGTTTTGCCTGGGAACCCTGAGAGTTGCTGCTTCCAGTGGTGGGATTCAGCTGCTTCGCACCACTTCAGCTGAACCAGTTGTTAAATTGCTGGTTGGCCGCTCCCCTCCCTGCCCCTTCCAGAAGTCCCCATGTGCCCCATTTTGGCTCCCAGAGAAGTGCAGGGAGTTCTACTAGGCCCAAAAAGGGGCACCGGGGGGGGGGGGGGTTGTGCGGCATGACCCCCATGGCCCATTTTTGCTCCAGGGGGCTGCACTGCAGGGAGGCCTATTAGAACAAATTGGGCATGGGTGTGTGTGGTGCAGCACCTGGGAAATTTTTGCTCCCAGGAGGCTGCAGGGAAGTCTACTAGGCCCAAAATGGGGCATGGTGGGGGGCGGTGCCTCCCCTGTTTTTGCTCCCAGGGGGCTGCAGGAGACCGAGTGCTGCCTGTCACACCCCCTGGCCATGCCCACCATGGCCATGTCCCCCCCCCCAGCCAGTCATTAGGGCAGAAAACCGGTTGTTAAATTATTTGAATCCCACCACTGGCTGCTTCTTTTTTGAATCCATGAAGGCTGTGGAGATGAATGGAATCAGCATCAAATTACTTCTGATTCTGAACAACAAAATGGTTTTAAAACATTTTAATAGTTATTATTCCATTCTAGGAATAAATAGAGCAACCTATGCCAGTTAGAGATTTCAAGAAAGGGGATTTGACATGACCACCCTTTCATACCAGGTTACATAAGCCCAGAGTCCAGAGCCGAGGTCAGTCAAAGCTCCGCCCCCCTTCTCCCATCATTGAGCATAGACAGTGTTCTCTCCCACAGGTAACCTGAAACTTCAGAGGAGAAAGCAGAGACTCAGTACTAAAAGGATGCTTCTTTTCTTAGAGAATGTTAAGATTTCATTTTTCCATTAGGGCTGGGAGGAAGGCAATCAAAAAATGCCCTCCAAAGTCCTGTGATATTCTGCTGGCTATAAATTTAGTCTCCGGTCAGAGCAGCTGCAGAACAGGTTATAGGATTGTGGTGGGTGCAGAAACTATGCTAAGGCCAGAAAAAGAGGTCAACAAATGCTGGGCCTAATTCTGTGGTTTCTCGCTCTCCACCCCCACACAGGCAGTTGTCCCCTGGATCAGCTCTGACTTCAGGAGAGCCCCTCTGCTAAAAATCAGTTTTCTTGCACTGCAAGCTGGCAGAAAGGAAACAGGTGGAGGAGCCTGGGCCAGACTCTGATTGATTACCCCAGTCCGGGGACCCAGAGAGAACACCTGCAGCTCCAGGTTTTCACCTCCCTAATAACAATTGTCAGTTTTAGACATACGTATGTTCGGAACCCTTTTTTATATACACAGTCTGGGACTCAAACTGTAATAAAGGTTCTTTGCTTCACAGTTCCCTTGGTGGAAAAGAGAGCTTAGATTTGGCTCCTAACTGCTAGCTGCCACTAAGTAGTAGCTAATAAAACTCAATTGAAGGCTTACTAGAAGCTGATGATGAATGTTTTATTCCACCAGAGGGTAGGTGGGTGGGATATGGAATCTTCACTTGCAGAAGAAACCCTTCTTTCAGCGTAAGGATCTTGTTCTCAATCGTATCGTAGGGATGTGGTGGATCAGTGGCTAAGACGCTGAGCTTGTCGATTGAAAGTTCAGCGGTTCAAACCCCTAGTGCCACATAATGGGATGAGCTCCCATTATTTGTCCCAGCTTCTGCCAACCTAGTAGTTCAAAAGGACGTAAAAAATGCAAGTAGAAAAATATAGGGACCACCTTTGGTGGGAAGGTAACAGCATTCCGTGTGCCTTTGGCATTTAGTCATGCCGGCCACATGACCACAAAGATGTCTTTGGACAGTGCTGGCTCTTCGGCTTTGAAACAGAGATGAGCACCGCACCCTAGAGCAACTAGCACATAGTTACCTCTCACATTATCACTTGGGATATACCCTGCAATGCAAGTTTGTGCATAGGTGTACATACACTCCCCCCGATACGTATTTACCTCACTGTTTTGTATCTGTCTTTATTCCTCTATAGTACGCTACTACCCTCGCAGTTCTGGTAGTGATGAAAAAGCAACTTTTTGACCAACTCTTGCATTTACAATCTTCACAGGTCCGTAAAGCAAAGGAAAGCTGAAGTAAGATGGTAATCACAGTTCTGGTTTCACATAGTAACCATTTCATTTAATGATCAAGTTTCTGCTCCCAGCTGTGGTTGCTAAATGAGGACTAGCTTTACTTTTGTTTCTTTTCCTAAAACTAATTAATAATAATATTAATTTTCCTGGGTCTCATGGTGTATTTCCTAAACCTGTTACAAATGGTGATGATTGGATTTGGGAAGCTCCATATACAAGGCCTATCCATTGTCCTGTTGCCAGCCAGCAACTTAGTTTGAAGCCAAAATGGACAACCTTACATTGTATTTACTATCTCCACATTATAAAACTGTCCCCCAAAGACATTTTCCTCTTGTAATTTTAAAGCACTTGAGTGTTCCTATCCACTTTACTTCCTCACAGGATAACTCCTTCTCTCCAATTCTTTCTTCTACTCACAGAGGAAAGAACAGCTGCTAAACTCTGCCAGTGGCTATCCTATCTTTTGGAGCTTCCCTTTTGCAGCAATGTTGAAATGGTAGAGTGGCTGTGACCTTTGCCTGATATATCAAAGTTTGGTGGTTTAAATTAATGTTAAGCAAAAGTCATGGTTACTGAACTCTTTCAATGGAACTATTATGACAAGTTTGTTGTCCAAAAATTGGTTCAGTCTGGCACAGAAGCCAATCAGAGTGAGACCCGAGAGATGACTTTTGAAAGACTTTTATTGAAGCAGTTCAGCAAAAGTCCAATTTGGGAGCTGAGACCCTGAACAACAGCATAGCACAATCTTTGTACCCTATGACTATCATTAAGTGTTGTACCTTATGATTTTTGATGAATGTATCTTTTCTTTTATGTACACTGAGAGCGTATGCACCAAGACAAATTCCTTGTGTGTCCAATCACACTTGGCCAATAAAAAAATCTATTCTATTCTATTCTATTTATACAGTTGTTTTCCAGAAATAGGAAAGTAACATTTTGCAAAGCTATTCCCTTTTTTGGAGTTCTACCTTGCTTTTAGTCTACGTGTCTATTTGCACCTACGTGTCCATTTGCATATGGAGTAGCACTCGGCTGAGCTTACGTGTCCTTTTGCCCCATAGAGTTACTGTATATCTTGCTTAAGATTTACATGTCCTTCGTCCCTACTTGCAGTTTCTGCTGCTTATCCTCTTGTTGTTGCCAAATCTTGGAACTTCCTATCTATTTCTAAGTACGTGTTGTTACATTTCCTTCATCTCTAACTGACATTGCATTCTTCTAAATTTTTATTCTTTCCTAGGATGGGGGTGTATTACTTTTTAATGGGTGATCCATCAAACTGCAGAATATACCAGGTGCCAACACGGTGGTCAATGGGGGAATTTTTATTTTCCAAGAGATTGTACTGCATCAAAAATCCTTTAACTTTGCCTATATGCATTTAACGTAATTTTAAATATTTATATTTTTATGTATCTATGTGAATGATTCTGCGTCTGTGTGTGTATTTTTTTTCTCTCTGTGTGTGTGTGTAGATGTGAGTGAGTGTGTGAGAGACGTATGTATTTCTAGGAAGACCTGCCCACAAGAAGGAAGACAAATAGCCATTGTTTTCCTGTAATGAGAAGGTGAGACAGTTGAGCAGTAGGGGAAATGTCTAATGGGAGGAATTGTTCAGTGGGAAGACATGATCTTGCAAGACATTCAGTCCTCCAGTCTGCAATCTGGACTGAATATCTTGCAAACTATTGCCAAAGTATCTCAGTCTAAACAGGATTTTCTAAAACTGGCTTAGAGTCAAGCCACCATGAGCACAAAGCAGAAGCAGCTTAAGGTGCAGTGCAGGTATAAGTTGAAATTTTAACTCTGATGGCTAGTTTCCCACTTGCTAAGCCACAATTTATATTTTACAAATGGATCTGGCTAGGTACTTACAGTAATGCTCTCCAGAAGTATTGGACTATAATTCTCTGTGTTTCCAACTGGAATCCTGGGAGCTTCCGTTTAATACATTTGAAGCTACTGGCCTGTAAAGCAGGTTTTCTCCACGCTGGCAACTTTTAAGACATGTGGAGTGGACCTCAACCCAAAATTCTGCAAATTGAAATCCACGTTGAAGTCGCCAAGGTTGAGAAACACTGCTATGTAAAGAATAGTGAAGAATTTAGACAACTTTCATTAACAGATGATACATTGTTAAAATTCAATATTGTTTTTTAACAGTTGCTGCAGTCACATGTCCTGCTAACCAGTGGTGGGTTGCCCCCGATTCACACTGGTTCTATAGAACCTGTAGTAAAACCGGCGGGAGGCTCCACCCACTGACCCCGACGTCATCATGTGCGCAGAAGAGCGTGCAGGTGAGCAAAGCGAGTGCGCGCGCGCGGCCCCATTGCAAACCAGTAGTAAAGGTAAGTAGAAACCCCCGCTGCTGCTAACTATTTTTACTTTTTTTGCTATTTTTTTTTACTATTTTTGATTTTTTTTTGTTTTACCCACAAATTGATACTAGAGAATCTGAAGAAAAATATCTTCCTCTATTTATATCATGTTATTATTGGTTTGATTGAGGCATCTGCCATAGGGGCAATTATCTACCTGAAAGCAGATCTCTTCGGTAGTAGCTTTCTATGGACCCCTGAAGAATGGGGCAGGGAGGGGCAAGGAATGAAATGTGTGTTGCGTTGCTATAATGCAAGCTCCATCTCCCTATCTATAAAGCCACCCTGCATCAGTGGTGAAATCTAAAATTTTTTGCTAACAGTTCTGTAGGTTTGGCTTGGAGGGCGTGGCTTGGTGGTGGTCATGTGATTGGGTGGTCATGGCCAACTTTTTTTTATTTTTTAAAGCATTTGTAACTAGTAAAGGAGCAAAGACACACATACAGGCTCAGAATGGCAGCGCCCGGATCCGCTCCAGGGTGGTGGGTCCACTCGGGAGAGCCACCTTGGGGGTCACATGGTGTGACGGCCGATTTCCACTGCTCTTAAAGGCCCTGGGGTGGATCCAGGCACTGCCATTCCGAGCCTATGTGTGTGTGTGTCTTTACTCCTGGTCTTTCACAGCAGCCCATGCCCGATGTCCAGTCCCAGGCCGCTCGTCTTAAAGGCACCTCGCCCTACCCTGCCACCCCAGGAAGGGGAGCAGGCACCTCGGCTGTTCTGGCTGCCCGGGAGACCCCCGACCGGCCTGCCTGGGAGGCGCAACAGGTGAGGCGGTGGTTGCCCCTGGCAGGCTCAGAATGCAGTTCAGGCGAACTGGCCCAAACCAGTAGTATTTCACCCCTGCCCTGCATGTATGAATACACACATGAATGGACATTGCTAGCCATGTGGTGTTGCAATGCCCATTTTGTCTCTCTGGCATTATCATAATTGGTTGTAGATGGTTATATTTATTTATAAAAGTGTACCTGGCATTCATTTCATTTGTTTTAGATTCTCCAAGCCCTTTTAATAATGTCTTAATGCAGCTATGATATTTGAGACAGCCAGTTTGATGTATTGGTGAAAATGCCGGTCTAGAAACCAGGTGATGTTCTCCTTGGACATGAAAACAGCTGGGTGACTTTGGGCCAGTCATTCTCTTTGCTGTTGGGGGGAAATAAAAGGCAGGAGAATTAGGTATGTTCACTGCCTTGACTTGACTAATACATATGTATATATGTGTGTGATTATGTGTGTAGGATGAATAAAAATAATTATTTCAAACTTCTTTATTGCAATTTTGTACTTTCTGTTATGGTATCATATTTTTTTAAAAAAAATCTTGCTTTATTTTGTGCATTTTATGCAGTGCTTTACATGCTTTTATCAATTGTCTTAATCTACCAGTTTGTTTGAATTTAACTGTAAAGTACTTGAACTATTTTTTTAATGGGGAGCAGTATAAAAAGGCTTTATAATAATACAGGTAGTCTCCAGCTTAGAACCACAATTAAAGTCCAAAATTTCTGTTGCTAAGTGAGTTAGTTTTTTCTCATTTTACAACCTTTCTTGCCACAGTTATTAAATGAATCACTGCAGTTGTTAAGTTAGTAATACGGTTCTTAAGTGAATCTGGTTTCCCCATTGACTTTGCTTGTCACATGGTTGCAAAAGACGATCACATGATCTTGGGACATTGCAACCATGATAAATATGAGTCAGTTGCCAACTGTCTGAATTTTGATCACGTGATCTGGGGCAACAGTCGTGTGAGAAATGATCATGTCACTTTTTCAGTGCATTTGTAACTTTGGTCACTAAATGAATGGTTGTAAGTCGAAGACTACCTGCAGTTAAAAGAAAAGAGTTGGCTAGTTTCATATATGTTGTTCATGCCAAGCAACTCACATCAGTGGCTCAGTGTAATGTGTAAGCCAGCCACGTTGCTGAGGATTTTGTTTTCGTCTGGGAAAAATCTTTTTTTTTTTTTACTTTGCAAAACTTTAACCTGTCTAATGATTTCTTGTTCCCTCAGCTATTCTAGCAGCAATAACTTTCCCTCCCCCAGTTTTTATTAAATCCATTTTACAAATGCCTGCAGGTTAGATGTGACTCATTCAAAATGATTTGCAAAAAAGTGCCAAGGTCACACAGTGAGCTTCAGAGCCAAGAATAGAGCGTGAATCGCTTGACTTGTCACCACATGTACGTGTTTTTCTGCAGTCCAGATTGGCCTGTGTGCATCCCCCTTTCTCTGTCAAAAGGGTGCAGGGAAACTGTAACGGATGGGTTTAGACAAGGTCAAGGGTTCAAGACTTGGTGGCCCTCCATCAATGGTAACCTTCTAACTGACAGCTTTACAAGACAAGGTCCTTTCCCTCAGTTAATCCTGAGGGAAATGAAGGATGATGTTTGATTGGTTGCCAAAATCCAGTTTCCAACAACATTCAGGAGTTTGTGTCAGTTGTTTATATTTAGGGCTATGGAAAATCTTGTCAGGCTATTAATGAAAACTCTGGTGAGTTGTGTAAACTTGGAGAAGCAGAATGCCATATTAACACTCTTTTACTGCATGTCAGGGTAAAACAATGGAAAGTCAACCCTGTGAGCCATGTTATCCATCATCCCTCATAAACCAACAGGCAGATTTGGTCTTCCAACTCCCACATTCACCAGCATTTGCAGCTCTGGCTAATGAAGAATTACCTGAGTTTATTACACCTATTTATATTGACCCACATAACTCTTATGTGAATATATCATGGAAAACTATATTTACTTCATGAGTAGCTTTTACATATTTTAAATGTTTACTACTATAACAAAAACTATATATCCATGATTATACTATTTATAAAAATCTGCATACCTTACTTTGATGAAAGTAAACTTAACAAAGGAGGGAAAGAAACTAGGAAAAAGAAGATTTCAAAACTGGTAGCAAATACAAATCGTAATCCACTTGTTAACATCGAGAGAAGACATCTACATAAAATTATTCTCTTTGCCAAATAATATCAAAAACTTCAGAAAATGTCACGTTCCATATTTAAGCAGTATAAACACATTTATATCCTTAGTTACTAATTTTTCCTATAACTGTTCAATAACTTAAAACTAAAATAGAAGACTGGGCAAGACTAAATTATGTGAGTCAAAGACCCCTTAAGTTACTTGCAATATCAATGCACGTGCATACACACACACACACAATCTAATATCCAACTGTTTAAAAACAAACATTTAAGAAAGCTGATTAACATGAGGCAATATTTTCTGATCAATAACATCATATTTTGTATTCCTTAAAACTTGGAACCATTAATTTTCCAACAATGGATATTTTAATTCCTCATTCCACATTTCATACATATTGCTAATTCTAACCATCCTACTTTTTAATTCCACATAAAACCAAATGTTTGCCTTTGCTTCAAGGACAGTGTTTCTTAAGGATCCTAGAATTCCAGAGGCCCCTGAAGCTGCTAAAGTATCTAGACCATATTATTTTGTCAATATGTGTTTCAGTTCCATATATTGCCAAGCAGTTGCATCTGTAACAGCTTCATAACTGTTGCTAGATTTTTCTCATCCCATTTTCCTATGCTTTTTATAGCATCATAATATAGAAATAATGCTCTGACTACAGAATCAATTACCTGTAGAAGAAGTGATTGGTTTTCCTTCCAGACAGAGCTGGACTGCCATCTGCCAGCGATGTTCTTGTTCAGATTCTGTATTGAATTAGGTCTAAAGGACTCCTCCTAATTTCATGACAAGGCTTATCTCTCTGCCTTGAAATGCCTCACATCTCCAAAACAATCCAACAAAGGGGTGACTGGTGGATTTTTTTGGTCAATTGGCAACTCTAGACATAGCCACTCCCTGAAAGCTTGGAGTGCACTTTGCACTAAATCATAGTTTACTTGACCACATTGTTGAATAAGCCATAATTGGTTGCAGTTTGCATAGCAGTAAGTCATAAAACTGGGTTTAACCATGACAGCTTCACACTGTGCTCTGAGATAAAAGCAAGTCACATTGTCACTAACTGTGAATACGGACAGTTATTTCTGAAGACTTGCATTCATTCTCTGAGGAATGCAATCTAACCCACTGGCCAGCTAAAATTGCACCTTGTAATCAGCATTTCAAAAGAGCTTCCATTGTTTTGTCTATTATTCTGAAGTTTGGAGAAAGGCAAACCCCAGGATTCGTGAGAGCAGCTTCCTAACTGATGTAAGCCATTTCACCAAGGGCATCCAATGGGAGGGGTGTCAAAAAAAGTCAAGATGGCAGCCACAACCAAGCAATTGAAGCACCTACAACACATCCCTTCATAAAGGGATGAGACGTTGGTTGC
The DNA here is from genome assembly GCA_022577455.1 of Arizona elegans. Lineage (NCBI taxonomy): Eukaryota > Metazoa > Chordata > Lepidosauria > Squamata > Colubridae > Arizona > Arizona elegans. The sequence continues at coordinate 99,670,757 of JAKOOJ010000003.1, read as the reverse complement.
ATGGTCAGAGCTACCATGTTGACTTTTTTGCCTTCTGCAGATGCCCTTGCATTTCATCAGGCCTTTCTTTCCTTCTAAGGCGAAAGTTGAAATTGACAAATCAACTGCTCTCTTTACACAACAACACACTGATCTGTGGTGAATTGAAGCATGCTTTAGGCAGCCCCATTTCAGACAAATATGTTCTGCAAAACCACACCGTTTGCCAATTAATTAAAACAACCACTAAAGTAGATACTTCTCCTGTTTTTGTTTTTGTTTTTTGCTTGTGGTTTCAGAATCACAGGATCACAATTAGGGATATAATTCCTGTTTCTCCAGTGCAGGAGGTAGTGGGCAATTCCCCCGCCCCCCCCCCCCCCCCCCATTGTATTGTTCTTAAAAGTTTGCAAATAGTCTGCCACTTTCAGAACATTAATTCAAAAACTTTCCTTTCGGTATGGTTTTAAAAAACCCTTAAAAGAAAAATACTCATTAAATGGGACAAATGCTGTACAATGCCCAGGCCTAATTATCCACAAGGGAATTCATTGGATGCCCTACATAGCCCTAAATAACTGTTCATGAATCTAATATGTATTCTTTTTTTATTTAACTGTGTCTTGATTAACTCCTTCCTAACTGGTGTCCACTTTAACCACTTCATTAGAGGTAGAGCTCTGAGAAGTGATTCAATGCTGCTCTGAACCACTGCTCTGAACTAGCAAAAGCAGTATAATCACTTTCCTCCCTCTTCCTAAGCAAGTAATAGTCTGGAGAAACTTAACTGCTCCCTCATAACATGTGATTTGTAGGATGGCTCTTTATTGCTTTGTCTTTTGGTAAGACATCCATGGTACCTGATAATCAATAGGATATCTACTTCCAGCAAATGATTTGTATTCTATCTTTCTAATGCTTTCCCACCACTTTAAGCAAATTCCAATAATTAAAAGCAAGTATAAAATACCTTCGTATTCCATAGAGATATGCACAGAGTTTTTAAAGAAGACATTTTTAGCAAATAAACAAGCATACCCAATGGGAAATTATCTGTTATGATAAAGAAGTGTATCAGGAATGAAAATTGTAATTTGGCTGAATGTAAAACTAATGTAAATCAGAGCTGTCAAACTCAATTTCATCGAGGGCCGCATAAGGGTTGTGTTTAAACTTTGGAGGCCAGGGTAGGCGTGGCCAAGGTGGGCGTGACTAGCTTGATGTCACTCATGTTGGGGGCTCCTGTGGTAGCCCAAGTGCTCTGTCAGCGAAAACAGGCTCCCGAGCTCTGTTTTCAGCAGCTACGGCTTCCTGCAACCCTCTGCCACAATGGTAGAATTCAAATTTTTTTACTACCAGTTTTGTGGGTGTGGTTTGGTGAGCGTGGCAGGAGAAGGATACTGCAAAATCTCCATTCCCACCCAACTCCTGGGGGAAGGATATTGCAAAATCACCATTCCCAGCCCACTCTGGGGCCACCCAGAGGTGGTATTTGCCGGTTCTCTGAACTACTCAAAATTTCCGCTACTGGTTCTCCAGAACCTGTTAGAACCTCCTGAATAGCACTGCAGCCCTCCTAAGCTCCATTTTCACTGGCAGAAGCACTGCGGGCCTGTCCTTTGCTGTTTCCAGGGCAGCCCCATGGGCCAAATCTAAAAACCCCGCAGGCCGGATCCTGTCCCTGGGTCTTGAATTTACACCCCTGATGTAAATCATTTGCTTCAGATATTCTGGCATAGAGATAGGGAACTCAAGGGTATTTTGGATAGGGAGGTTGCACCAAATCATTTTTCATTGGTCCCACTGACAGAAATTGATGGGATTTAAAATCCAAAACATCTAAAAGCCACCATTATTCACTTCTGCATTAATAAGTGGACAAATTCCATATTTTTAGAGAACATCATTGAGAGTGAAGGTAAAGGTTCATTCTCCAAGCTTATGGCTTGGTTTCTGAATGCTTCGTTACCAGGCTAGGTAACATCGTCAGCGGAATTTAGGGGATGTCAGTATCAGTGTTATGTTTATAAGGGCTTCAGGTATGAGTGTGTCATGTGAAGGTCTTGTGACAAGTCTTGTGATGGGTCAGTTGTGAGCCATCAGTGAGTCTTGTGATGGGTCGGGCTACGCTATGGGATGCCTGGCTGCAGGGTCTCTGACATCATTCTCTCTGGGCCCGCTGGGTGCCTTGCCTGCTTCTGGCCTTCTCCTTTCACCTACCTCACAGCCTCCCACACTGCGCACAAGATGGCGGCTCCCATTGAGAGTCTTTGTCTTGCTATTGTTAAACCATCTTTCATCATTCCTGGGACATGGAGAACCTTTCCACCAGATCTCAAATTGTGTACAAGAGAACGATGGGATATCTCTGACACTTGGAACAATGAGCATCCCTTGCTACTGGGCATTCCTTTGGAGGGATATTAAATTATCTGCTTCTCCCCTCAATTATCTGGGATCTAGCCATTTTAATTGCTCAGAATCAGTTTATTATAAAATAGGATTATTATGTGTTCATTCAGAAACAGCTGAAGGTTTCTTACTTTCAGCTCCATATACCTTCTGACCTAGCACCTTAAAGGTCAGAATAGTATTGAAAGAAAAATCCGGTCCGTTTCCAAGCCAGGAGAAAGATGCAGGAGCCATGAATTTGGAGGCAAACTGCAGGAAAGGAGGTCTCCATTTATTTAGGAATCAGACGTGAATCAGCATCGGTTCTGGGGAAGCTGACCACCTGGCATGGGGAGTGGATGATTTTTATATCTTTCTGGACCTGGGGTTATTTGATTTGATTAGGTTCTGTATTCTAATTGTCCCTGTTTGGTTTCCTGGGTGGTGGCTAGCCTTGGGGAAAGATGGGGAATGTAAATTCTGTGTGGCTTTGTGTTTTCTGACTGAATCCTTAATCCTGTCAATTCAGCCAGTCTCAGTCTTCTAACTGGGATTACCTGAGGCCATTTTGGCTGGGAGACAGGGATTGCTTTAGCTTCTATGGATGGTTTTTCTTTGCCTTCTCTTTGGGCATGGAAATAAAGAAGGGGGCGGTCTCTTGTGATTCTTCCTACAACAGATAATGGTGATTTCTCAAAATCAGACATTCCCTTTTATCAAGAGCCAGGCAGACTCCCTTTCATTCCAGCTTCCTCCCTCTTAGGAGTAGCAACAGCCCTTGAAAGATTCATCTGAATCTTAATGCAGGTAACTGCACTGCTTCATTCTTCCCCTACCTGTTCCCATATCCCTTTTTCCCCAGGTTTCATTTTGGTCTGGAGCAAATGCAACTGCAGAAAGTAGAACAAATGTTAATTATGTTGCCTGCTTAGTATGAAGCTTTAGCAAATCGAGTTTAGCTGAGATTGGTACAGTATTGCACGGATTCCAAGCCATATTTACTTTAGACGGTTTATTGTAGGAAACAGAATGCCATGAGCTCTGCCTTTAGGCTGCATGCAAACTCATGCTGACATTTTTATGTCAGTTATTTTTCAGCCAAGGTCAGCTTCAGATCTTTACTTTTGAGCAGAGTCTTGACGGCCTTGTCAGTCATGAAAACTCAAAAGGCTTCTTGATTTAAAGAAAAGCTGTGTGGTAGCAGGGGAATCCCATAGCTGAGAGTGTTTCCAGATGACCAGTTCATACTAATAATCAAATTTTGCAAACACAAGCTTAAATGAAATGCTTTACTGTAGTTTTGGGATATCTGCCTTACTATAATGGCTAGGTCCAAGCACACACTAAGCCATGGCTTATTGAACTAGCCAATTGGCTAAATCAAACAATCCTAAAGTAACAAACAATATTTATATAGCACGCTGAGTCATAGATTAGCTATTCACATTTTAGTATAACATCTTGTACAAAGCCTAACATTCATAATGCTGTATCCTGTCCAGTTCAGTAGCTGGGGAATGGCTAGATTTTTGTTAATCAAGCTGATCAAAGGATTATTTCGCTTGCTAGCTTTGAGTTTTTAAGTGGTGACAAATAACAACCACTATTTTTGTTACTGCTACAAAATACGCCAGTGATCGTGTGGCTAAAAATAATCTGCATGTATTATAGTGATTTAAATAATCTAAATGAAGAAGAAAAAGAAACTAATAAAATTAAAAGAAACTAATAAAAAAATTCACATACAGTAGTAACAATATTAAATTAACATGAAATTTAGTTAATGTTTATTTGAAAACATTACATCATCTTCATAGAGTATAAAACATTTCAAAATTAATAATGAACAATATTTTGAATCAATTTCTTTTTCAATAACTAAATACAAAAAATGAAACAACAATATACAACTTTTTTAAAAAGATGAAAAAAGAGACAAAAATATACAAACGTACAAAGCATATATTTACAGGGTATGCATTCATCGATGAATTGAGGCCATAATTCAGACATTCATGTTTGAACTCTATTAATCAATTCATCAAACTGCTGAAAAGATGGAACCAAATATTTGTGTTTCTTATGCTGAAAAATAAATCTTTTTATTGTCAATCCATTTCCTTTATCCAGAAGTCAAGTCCCATGTGATTGAAATAAAATATATATATTTTAAAATATTGAATCTCAAAGTTGAGTTAGTACATGCATATAACTACCTATTACTGAAATGGAATAATGTGTTTAAATAAATTATTAATTTCAATACAGTTCCAACAACTTGAAAGTAATACGGTCATTTCTAAATACTTCTTGTTTAAAAAGATGTAATCTTAAAATCTATTGAAGTTTTGGTGTTTGCCAAAACTTTTTTGCTTTTTTATTGGTTATGTAAAACATAAAGAAGAAAGAAGAAAAAGAGTTTATAGACACACATGTATGTATATGAATTTTGAGGGAAAATATTAAAAATGGTAAAAAGAGCATTCTGGTAACCTCCCTTTCTTTCATTCTCATCCTACCTCCCCCAACATAGGCACTAATTGCTTCTTGAATGTTGTTATACTTTACTTTGAACATTGTTATTCAATTTAGTTTGAATTATATTTATTTTATTTATTTATGTATTAAATTTATATTACTATTGTTGTTCCTTTAAAACAGTTTCTCTTTTTCTTAAAAACCAAATGCTTTCTTTTCCTATATATTTTGGATATAAGGGAAACATTCCTGCTTGAATTTGGTTAGACTTCTGATATGAATATATACTGTCAGATTTTCCATTGCTGCATATTTTTCAATTTTTGTCTCCCAGTCCTGTATTGACAGCAAGGTTTCTCTTTTCCAATATTGTGCCAGCTTGATTCTTGCTGCTGTCACAATATATCTTAATAAATTTTGATGCTTTTCCTTGGTTCTCTGGGATCATACCTAATAAAAATATTTGTGGCTATAATTCAAATTTTATTTTTATAATGTTTTGCCTGTTTTAATATATTTCTTTCCAGTACTTTGGGGCTTTTGTTGTTATTTTTTACATAACCACCACATATGATAAAAACTTGTTTCCTTTTTCATTGTGGCATCTCCAACATTTATTGCTGTATGAGTTATCCATTTTGGTAATTGTTGACAGAGTTATTTATTATCTGAAGAACATTTTGTACCAATTTTCCCTCAGATTGTGGTTTAGTATAAATTTTATTGATTTTTTTCCCTATAAGTTTTCTCATTGATCCACTGTTATTGCTTATTGCTGAATCAGTTTTATAACCTCAGGAAGGCACATCCAAGTTGACCAATCAATTACTGTACTTACTGACTGTCCACAGGTCCTTCCCCCATTGCAGTTGAGTATGGATGAGCAGATTACAGGTCGCCCTCGATTTAAGACCATTCATTTCGTGACTATTCAAAGTCACCACTCTGCTGAAAAAACAATTTATAACTTGTCCTTGCACTTATGTCCCTGAAATCACATGATCACAATCTGGGCATTGGACAACTGGCTTGTACTCACAACAATTACAGCAATCTACAGTTATCTGATTGTGATTTGTGGCCTTCCCAACAGTTTTCAACAGAGCAAGTCAATTTTTTTAAAAAATTTTGATTTATATGCCGCCCTTCTCCGGAGACTCAGGGTGGCTTACAATGTGCTCAGCAATAGCCTTCATCCTTTTGTATATTTATACAAAGTCAGCTTATTGCCCCCACAACTGGGTCCTCAATTTACCTACCTTAGAAGGGATGGAAGGCTGAGTCAACCTTGAGCCTGGCGAGATTCGAACCTGCAGTAATTGCAGGCAGCTGGTCTTAATAACAGGGTGCTTTAGACCACTGTACTACCAAGGTTCCTGGGGAAGTCAATGGGGAAGATGGCAGGAGATTGCAAGTCACAATCACATGATGTCTCGCTTAATGACTGCAGGTGATTCACTTAACAACCATAGCAAAAAAGGGTCACAAAATTGGGTGAGGCACACAATGCCTCATTTAATGATCACACCACTTAAAAGTATCCCAGTTAGAATTAGAATAACAGAGTTGGAAGGGACTTTGGAGGCCTTCTAGGCCAACTCCCTGCTCAGGCAGGAAACCCTATACCATTTCAGACAGATGGTTGTCCAGTCTTGTCTTAAAAACTTCCAGTGTTGGAGCATTCACAACTTCCTGGAGGCAAGTTGTTTCACTGATTAATTGTTCTAACTGTTGGGAAATTTCTTCTTAGTTCTAGGTTGCTTCTCTCCTTGAGTTCTAGATTGCTTCTCTCCTTGAGTAATCATAAGTTGTAATCATAAATTCAAGACAATCCGTAATTCCTTTACTTCCATAAAAAGGGAAGAGGAGAACTTGCTAATTATCTGCTTCCTGTTCTGTTTCACTTATTCTCTTTTATGATACAGTTATTTGTCAATTGTGAATGTCTATAAGGACTTTAGAACAAGACAGGTAGTTGAATGAACCCTGGGGGTGGGGGAGGAGCAGAGGATGAATCATGCTCAATTAAAACCCATCCACTACTCAGACATTGCTTCTGTAACTTCATTTGCTAAAGGCTCTCAGAAAACCAAGGGACTACTCTGTGGTGATCAGGTCAAAAGCCTGAGATAATGTTTCTTGCCAATGGTGAACCAGGCCATATCATCTGCCAGATCATTGGTGGTTCATCCAGTATCTCTTGGAATCCCTATGGCCAAGGCGTACCATTTGAATGAATTTAGTTCTATAGAGAGAGGGAGTAGCAATAAATCACTGACATATGACAAATGATAATCTCCTTCACATCCAGATCATGCAACAGCTGCTCAAAGTTTTTTTTTTTTTAAAAAAAAACAGGCTTAACATGTGGCATCCCCATCATTAGAAACAAGATGGCTTGGGATAAGCTGATGGTTGCCATGGAGTCCATGAATTCCTGAGCTGTATTGAAACAGGGCTGGCAACCAGGTCCAATAGTTCAGGGAGGAATCCCAATGAGTAATAGGATAGCCATATTCCAGAGAAACTCTTTTCTTATTCATCCAGTCTAACTACACATGTGGGCATACAACCCAGCAACCCTCAAGAAGTTATCTTGGCTACAAGACTCAGTTCTCAGTTCTCTGCCCTCTCCCATTTAATATCTATATAAAACCACTAGATATGCAAATAATAATACTTACTTTTCTCTGCCTATGCCACCCAAGTACTGTCATTAAGGTTCTTTTCCAGGTCTTGGAGGCTGGGAGGGTCTGGATGGAGAAGAACAGGTTTCAACACAATCCCAGACAGACAGAATAACTCTAGGTTTTAGAACTCTCCTGGCTCTGGGGAGGATTTTTTTTTTTACTATGGATGGAATTCAGTGGTGGGTTGCTCCCGGTTCAGACCGGTTCGCAAGAACCAGTAGAAAAACTAGTGGAAGGCTCTGCCACCGACCCAGACGTCATCATAGGTGACCTGCACATGCTCAGGAGCACATGCACAGAAGCACAAGCACACGCTCCCGATGCAAACCAGTAGTAAAGGTAAGTAGAACCCACCCCTGATGAGATTGTACCCCCTTCTCTCTGACAGAGTTGGTGCAATTTGGGAGCCCTTCTGGGCTCACAGTTTCTGTTCAATAAGCAGGTGGCAACTGTACCCAGTAAGGCCTTCCTGCCATTTCATCTTGTATACCAATTGTAACTATTCCTGGAAGAAAAGGTGCTACTCTTAGTAACTCATGCCTTATACATCCTAAGTGAATTCTTGCTATGGGCTCTGCATGAGGCCCAGCCTTGGTAGACTTCCAAAAAGCTTTGAATACCTGGCCTTTTCTTCAGGCACTGAGATGAGATACAAGAGCCCGATATGTTTAGATTTTAGAGAGCTCAGCTTTATTTTAATGCTTTGTTTTTCCTTGTTTTATGTTTTGTATTGTGAGCTGCCCAGAGTCACATGAATGAAATACATGGCTGTATAAATGCAGTGAATGAATGAATGAATGAATGAATGAATGAATGAACGGATGAGACATAGTAGCTTGAAGGCTACAATTGGCAGCTGGTGACTCTGCAGCCAATCTGAGCTAAGGCTGCTGCTAGAATGAAACAAAGTGATCAGAACCAAATGCTGTGAAGGGCTTAAGACAATGACAGTCAGAAAACATCAGTCTTTTTCAGGGCAGATGCTGGATGCATTTGCAGAGATGTTGGAAGTAGAGGAGGATGATCCTGTATCCTGCAGGCTGTTCATCTTCATCTGTTCCTGCATCTGTTCCTGCACTCAAGTATGGTGATGTCCTTATTGTCAACGGGCCAAACAAATGTTTACTTTAAGCCCTCCTCACACAATGAGCAAAGGATTGTCACTGAAATAGGCAGGGCTCAGAAGGCCCCAATTCAATCCTCAATTTCTTTAGGAAAGCTAAGGAAGAATTTTAGGAAAATTATGACCTGTCAGCAGACAGGCAAATATTGAGCTAAATGCCATTGCTTCCTAACTGACGCATTTCCAATCTTTCATGCAATTAAATCTACTGGGACTGCTTGACATATTAAGATGTGCCTGCATGGAGGAAATCCGTACCCAAAAGTATAGCTATTGCTTTAATGGGAGATACTCACTTGGCACAGTATTATCATGCCATGATCCTTTTGTTCCAGCAACCTGATCAACGCTTTCACTCTAGGTTATACCTTACTGTAAAATTGTAGTTTCCTATACTGATGTAGAGAATTAATAATGTGAAATGGACTTAAAGAAATGGCCTCTTTTAGCTACAGAATTCTGGGTAGGTGTGATGAAAAATCTTAACCTTTTGACAACTTAGAGAAGTTTTATATGCCACAAAGTTCAACCCAGTTACTTATTTCCACTGCAAAAGTCCTATGGAACAATGGAATCTTTGGCTTCTTTCCCAGGAATATCTGAAGAGTAGAAGAGCAAATACTCGTCAGTCTTTTGCTTTGAGTAGGAGAGTAATTTTTCTGCAAAGTCTGCAGTCTGAGCCTTCTGTATATGTGTCCACTTAGCAAAACACCATTCATCTTCTTTCACAGCAAATCTGGACCTCATTACCTCAGTCATCTGAACAATAAAAGCACAGACTTGGGGCTCTCTGACAGTGGCATCAGCATTCATCATGAATGGGCTGAAGACCAGGGAAATTTAACAGCCTAGCATAACAAAAGACCCCCAAGAAGAGACTTCAAATAGTAAGCCTACTTTGTCCTTGCTTTGTGAAGAAAGATGGGCGGCAGAGCTGTAGGATCCATTTTACAGGGTGCTCATTAGAGCAGACATGTTTGTTCAGATCCAGGGGCCTGTGGTTGGCAGCACGAGACAGAGAAGGTGAAGAACAAAAAGCAAGAGGGTGCTTAAGGAAAGCATCCAGAATGTCATCTAAGGTATCTGCTAGTCAGATGTGATTCTTTTGGCCCAGATGTGGCCCAAAACACATTTGCAGGCTTCATATGATTTTAAAAGTATTTGTTGCCACACTGGGAATACTGCATCCATTTTTGGTCACCATGACATAAAATAGATATTGGGACTCTGGAAAGAGTGCAGAGAAGAGCAACGAAGATGATTAGGGGACTAGAGACTAAAACATATGGAGAACAGTTGTGGGAACTGGGTATGTCTAGTTTAATGAAAAGAAAGACTACGGGGGACGTGACAGTAGTATTCTGATATCTCAGGAGTTGCCACAAAGAAGAGGGAGTCATGCTATTCTCCAAAACACCTGAAGGCAGGACAAGAAGCAATGGATGGAAATTAATCAAGGAGACCAGCAACCTAGAACTAAGAAGAAATTTCCTGACAATGTGAACAATTAACCAGTTGAAGGGCTTGCCTTCAGAAGTTGTGGGTGATCCATCACTGCAGGTTTTCAAGAAGAGATTAGACAGCCATTTTCCAGAATAGTATAGGGTCTCCTGTCTCAGCAGGAATTGGACTAGAAGACCTTCAAGGTGTCTTTCAACTCTGTTATTTTGTGAATTCTGTTAATTACGTTGCTGCACCTTTGCATTAAAAAGCCTAAGATTAAAGAGAGAATAGGGTGGAATAGGTGGAGATATCACAAATGGGAAAGGAGCTGGGATTACCTCCTTTTTTTTAAAAAAAAAAAAAAGTATTTTTGTTTTCAACTTGTTTTAGTGTTTTAGTCCACTGTAAGGGTCAAACAAAGACTTTATTCTGTCCTTCTGATAACTGAAAACCAGACTACTGATTTTTCAGCAAGAAATTAGAGGTTTGGGGATTATATGCATTCCTGTTTAGCCAACCTGCATGTGTACTTTCTTATTCATCTATGTTTGAGTTGAGATTATCCATGTGATATTATGTTTTTAGCCAGTTGCTTAAAGTATATTATTGTTGAGGTTAGTATATTTGCACAATTTGTTGACCATAACTGAAGGAAGATGAGTTCAGAGAACAAGTTAGGCTACTAATTATAACCTCATTGTCACAACTTCTGAAGCTTGGTTACCATAATTTTAACTTCTTCTTCTTGTTGTTGTGGTTATTGTTGTTTGGAAGCTTAACATGTCCTATAAACCAGTGGTGGGTAGCTACCAGTTCGCCCCGGATTGGGTGAACTGGTAGCAGCGGTGGGAGGCTCCGCCCACGTACCTGGACACTTCAGCGCATGCGCAGAAGCACCGCATGTCCGTATGCCAACGAGCGAACTGTAGCGACGGGATTTGCAACCCACTACTGCTACAAACCCATACAAGTTGCTTAGTTTCTAGTCCAGCATATCTCATGAGATTGGTGCATCTTCCTGGAGACCATATGTGTTCAACTATAACCCACTTCTTGTTAACTATGTACAGAAGTAAAGTGAGATAAGTTAAGTTGGGACAGCTTCAATTTCTTTACATCTAGATAAAGCAACAGAAGCACGGGAAAATATTGGACTTCAAAATCACCTACTTTGCTCATTTTCAAATATTATTCTTTAAAGGAAGAAGATCTGATCTATCAGAGGACATATTTTAATTGAACATACAGTATACTAATCAAAATGCCAAGTGATCAGTTAAGACTTTTTCCTGCATTATGTTTGTCAAATCCAGTAGTTCCTCTCAGTGCAGCTACTCTGCTCCCGACAACAAATATTCACCTGTTTGAATGAATATTTCTGCAGAATATATCTGCCTTCCTTGCAAATCAAAGATCTGAACAAGAGCTTGCTCAAGGACCTACCCTAAGATTGTTATTGAGTTCTCTTGTGTGTATACCTGTGTGTGTGTATATAAACATCCATGTGCAAAATAAAGGGTAAAACCTCTGCATAGAAAATTAGACTGAAATCACATCATCAAAATCACCCATTTAGGAGCCAACATTTGACAGCATGATTATATGCCACTTGAAGGAGAAAAATGAAAGTAGTTTTCTTCTCATATGCCTCTTGCTTCTATTTATTCCTCTACCCATCATGAAAAACAGGCTGTAAAAACCTTCTTATGATGTTTCCAAAGTCTTCTCCAACACTTCAGAAAGTTAGGGGCAGAATTAAATCTCCTCACCCTTCAATTGTTGCTGTAGCCCATGCATCTGATGAACTGGGCTATGATCCATTAATGTTTCACTTGATAATATAGTTGTCAGCTTAAGATGCCAGAAGCTCTGTTATTTTAATGCAAAAGACAGAGCCACTGTTTACCTGATGACGAAAAGTAAAGATAAAAAGAATTAGATGGAATGATATCACATTTTAAGGCAGTGCAAATTGCAGGGGTGGGGAGTGGGGTAGAGTCTGGCCATAACTTTGAGAAGGGAAAGAAAATTCCCTTTCTTATAGGGAAAAAAAAAACCCACAGGAACGTTTGTCAGACCTAGCCTTCAACTAAAGGGCTGACCATGTAGGGCAGGCAGATAAGTAGGCAAAACTCTGACATGGGGAGCAGTCAAACATGTAGTCCTTTATCTGCTTAAACAAGATAATTCTGGAAGAGTTGTATCAGTATAAAGCATGTGTATCAGAATCTACCATGATGTTATGTGGAACAAACCACTGGAGACATTCTCCCCTGCTTATTTATTTGGTTGGATTATCTGATTAAAGTTAGATCCAGAAGACTAAGTGCATCTAATCTCAGCTCTTCTCTTTTTGAACCTGACTGTGCACTCACACAGTCTCTGGCTACTCCCAAATGCATTAGAAAGCTGCTTGGTTTGTGGAAAAGAGATCTATAAATGGCTATTAGACATGATGATTAGATGGAAGATTCACCTGCTGAGCTTCCATATGTGACTCTTAGCCAGGAGTTCACGAAAGAAAAGACTTCAGTCTCCCCAGTTGACAACTTGTACCAGACAAGGGACAAGCACTAGGACATGGTCGGTTATCTAATATTTGCATTATTTTTGCAGCATTATTAATGTGCCTGTGTTATATTAAATGTAATAAGAAAGGAATATAAGGAGTAAGAAAGAAATATAAGGGATTTACAGATTAAAATTGTTTTGGAATATTAGGGGAAGACAATAGAAGGGAGGCAGTCAAAAAAGAATTGTTTTTTTAAATCTTGGGCTTAATGACAATATTGTACTTTCCTCAGCTTGATACTATTTAGGATGGGATTGAAACTCTCACAACTGATTATGCCACCTGGGAACGTTTTCTCTTCTGTGCTCTTATCTTTTCTGTATAACAACTGAAGGAAAATGTACATCCTCATCTGATCATTGCTGGCACCCCAAATGGGAAATCTAAAAAAGTAAAAAGAGGGCAACATAGCTAGGAGAGAGTCCAGAGAGTGTTCTTGAGAAACAAAGAAGATAGAAAAACAGGGTTGAAAGGGGCCTTGGAGGTCTTCTAGTCCAACCCCCCCACTCAAACAGAAGACCCTGTATCATTCCAGACAAATGGCTGTCCAATCTCTTAAGAACCTGCAGTGTTGGAGTACCCACAACTTCTGGAGGCAAGTCGTTCCACTGATTCATAGTTCTCGGTGTCAGGAAATTTCTCCTTAGTTATAGGTTGGATCTTTGACAAATATGCTACTACTGATTGACATCATTTGAGGGTCTGGAGCCTAGTAATCAGCGTAGTGACAATACCCATCTCTATATTTGCCTCTCAAGGGTCAAATACTGAAAGTCCTGAAAATTCAGCAGCCCTCTGGATGGGAGTGAGTCTAAAGGTTGTTAAGGGTACCACATGGGACAGGCTTCGGACATTCGGAAATGATGCTGGATTCAGCACTAATCACAGCAGAACTTGATTATTAACAAGATCCCAGTTCCCAGGCACCAAACAATACTGTAAAAGTTTCTTTCATAATGGCCAACAAGGTGTTGCAGAAGTGCTTGGGGCCAGGAGAAAAAGAACATATCACTCTCCCACCAGTGTTCCCTGCAAACTGGCCATCGACATTTTGCATAGCAATGAATGCCACAAATGCGTTATTACTTCTATTTTTCTTCTATTTTATTTTCTATTTTAAATTTCCCTCTACTAAGCTTCACTGCATGTTTCTGTTCCTAGTGTCATATTTTGATATACCTCAGTTATCTTTCCTTTTACTTCAACATGTTCCTTTTTTTTCAAGCTAAGTGAACTAAGTATGCTTTAGCCTTTTCTAATGGGAAAGTTGTTTGGATGTGCTGATTTTGGTCTTTTTTCTGCACTTTTTTCAGCTCATATTATGTTTTATTCTTGTTTTCTAGTATAGTAACCTGAATTGTACACAGTACATCATAGAATTGTGTAAAGGCATTACAATGTTGACTTTTTAAATTTCAGTCTCTTTGCTAATTATTTGTAGCATGGAATTTGCCTTTTTCACAGTAACCAGATACTGAGTCAACATTTTTATTGGGAAATCCGCTATATTCCCAAGATCTTTTCCTGATTAGTTACAGGCAGCTTAGAGACCCTCAGAGTATAGTAAAGGTTTTCTGTCGCAAAAATGAATCACTAGAAATTTCAATTTAATTGTATTTATTCTTTGGTTGACCATTCACTCAGTTTAAAGAAATAAAAATTTGGTTTCTATTACCCTGAATAATTCTGTATCATCCAGAAACCAGGTCAGCATTTTTCTCACTCCTAAATCAAGATTTTTATGAATAGATGGAAAAGCATTAGTTCCAACATATATCCTTCAGAGATTCCACTTTTTACTTCCTTCCATTAAGAAAATTGTCTATTTATTCCTGCTCTTTGCTTTCTGTTTTTTAATCAGCATGTTTTACGTAAGTACAATGGACAGTAACACACAGTTCTCTTTCAAGATATCAGAGACTGCAATTAATGACAATGCCATTAGTTCTTCTGAGTATTATATAAAAAGAAATTTTCTAGTACAGAAATTTTTGAGAAGATAATGGGTATTCCCTCATTGCCAGAAAACAGAAACCTAATGTTTATGAGTAAATGAAATCTTTTCTGTACAGTAAATGATTTTATGGGACTTTTATGGAAAAACTACAATAAACACACTTTAAATCTTAGCATTAAAGGAAAGTGAATCACTTTGCTGATTTTTTTTTTTTGAAGAGATCTAGATAAGCACCACATTAAACTCAGCAAGTATACGTTCCAGCTTTTATTTTTAACTAGACTCCTTCTTTTCTTAAAAAAAAATTACTGCATTTAGGCAGGAAATTAACAACGGCAATAAAACCCCACCCCCACACTTTTCTTAACATTTCACTGATTTCATCTTTTTATATTAAAGTGGCACTTGCCACTCAATAATACCCAGACTCATTATCTTGCAGTAATGTTAGTCCCTTTTTCCAGGCACAAACTGAGATACAATATTGAACGACTTATTTAAAGTAATCCGGGGATCATGTAGTCTGTGTACAGATTATTATTAACAGGAAGATTTAGCTCTTTCGATACTTATAGCTGAAACTGGTTCCATGACTTCCTTGGAGAATGGGAGAAAGAAACTACAATCCAGGGTCTGTACAATAAAGGTAGGAGAGACATTTGTTTAGCTTGAATTTGAATCTAAATTTATTTCGCATTTTCAGACTGGCACATAAACAAAAATGCAGTTACCACAGGAAAATCATTTTCTCCAAATTTTGCAATATAGTTATCAATAATAATTAATAAACGTTTATTAGTGTTTTTATTGATGTTGGAATCAAGTGCAGATACCCACGGTTTAAGAGCCCTGGTGGCGCAGTAGTTAGAATGCAGTATTGCAGGCAAACTCTTCCCATAGCCAAGAGTTTGATCCTGATGGGGCTCAAGATTGACTTCCATCCTTCTGAGGTTGGTAAAATGAGGGTCCAGATTGTTGGGGGCAATATGCTGACATTAGAAATCATCCAGAGAGTGCTGTAAAACACTATGGGTTGGTATATAAGTCTAAGTGCTATTGCTACGGTATTTATGTAGATGCAGTTGTATTATAGAAATAGGCATAGTGCAAAGTAATCAAATACAGTATTACAGTATTCCTACAAGCTGTTCAATAATCTTCCCCACAAATGGAAAACTTCAAACTGGGGTAACAGTTGTCAAAAATGGCCAGATCCAAATGGAGGCATCCACAGACTCCCCCAAAGCTGCTGGCAACATATCCTCCTGCAGGGTGCTGTTGACAATCTCCTAAATCCAGGCAGTGAAACATACTCAACCCAGCTCCACACAGGAGCCAAGAGGGACATGCATCAAGCCCACCAATGGCAGAGGTTGCCTTAAGGAGTACCCTGTCCATCAGAAACCATAGGCCAGATACTGTGGAAAATGTGTCCAGGCCTCACATTGGCCATGTTATTTTGCCTACTCCAACAAGGGACAATATTTAGAAAGGACTTGTCAGAAAGTTTTTTTCTAAGCAACTGTCAGACTTTATTGTTTGTGTGTTTATTTATTTTTTCACATTTTTAGACCACCCATGTCCCTCAAGGAGGACTCTTGATTTTCCTCCACCTTCAATCTTGGATGTGCTTTATTGATAAATCTGAACTTAACCAGAACAGAAATTCTTCTGAAATGGTTTTTTTAAGCAGTTGGGCATTGGAGGGAGAGCCAGCGAATCTAGCAGTACTTGTGCTGGTGCTGCTACTGTTAAAAACCATGAAGTTAATTCCTTATTAACTCATTAATAAATTGATCATTAATCCCAGGAAGGAAGTAGGTACAATTAAACATTTTAATTAATGTTTCATTTCTATTTCCAATTTTTCCAATTTTTCAGTTTGCTGAAAAAATGTCCAGAGAAGATGAAAATTTGCATAGTTGGTTTGTCTACAGGACCATGTGTCTAGGGCTGTATTTCTCAACCATAGCAATTTTCAGAAGTGTGGACTTCAATCCCCAGAATTTCCCATCCAACATGCTGGCTAGAAAATTCTTGAAATTGAAGTCCACACATTTTAAAGTTGCCAAAGTTGAGAAACAATTGTCTAGGAGTTTGTATTAATTGATAGTTCACATTAGAAAGCAGTGTTACAATAGACTAGGTGGCTCAGTGGCTAAGACACTAAGCTTGTCGATTAGAAAAGTCGGCAGTTCGGTGGTTCGAATCCCTAGTACAGGTCTCCTGAATGAGCAGAGCGCTGGACTAGATGACCTCCAAGGTCGGTTCCAACTCTGTTACTGTTACTGTCAGATGTTCTTAGGAGTAGAGTAGTATCATAAAGGACATAATTATAATTTTGAGACAAATGACAGGTTGATAGCCGTGGTCTTCTAGTAATTAAAGGAATATTCCACAGTGTGTGTGTACATGCCTTTGAGTCATTGCTGATTCCTGGCAATTGTCTGGACAAGTCCCTGCAGTTTTCTTGACAATATTTTAGAAGTGGTTTACCATTGCCTCCTTTCTAGGATTGAGAGAGAATGACTGGCCCAAGGTCACCTAGTTGGCTTTGTGCCTAAATTGGGACTAGAACTCTCCCATCTCCATGTTTTAGCCTGGTGCCTTAACCACTATACTAAATTGGCCCCACATTACAATGCTGTAAATGACTTTTTATGTTGGAACTGCTATATGAGCTTCTCATGGAGTGCAAAAAGAAAAGCCAACCACTTTCTCATATTTCTAACAGATGGATAGTGACTTAGCCAAGCAGACACAGTGAAAGGAGATGACGCCACGAATTTCCTGTATAATATTGGCCATTAAACCAATATTGGACCCTGAGATTAGCATGCCAAAAGGCTAATGGGCAATAGCCACTCAATGGTGTTGAAACCCCAGTCCATACCAAAGTAGCTTTCAAGATAACAGCTTTACTGAAAGTTCGGCCATTCGTTGTCCATAAAATAGTGAATCTTTTCAGAAACATTTGCAAAAATGTTCCTGAAGATAGTCTGTGAGTGTATTTTGTAGATACTAATGAACACCATCCCAGATAACTTTCCCATTTTCTCTGCGTCACTTTTAAAAGCTTCATGGCAAATTTCTTCAAATAAGGATTTATTTAAAAAAAAAAATGTAGAAGGCTTGAAATGATGAAATAAAATAAATTGGTGCTAGAAGGTTACCAGGAAGTGGAAACTAGTCTGGTCTAGAGCCGTGATGGTGAACCTATGGCATGCGTGCCACAGGTGGCACACGGAGCCTTACCAGTGGGCAAGCGAGCTCAGCTTCGGCTGATTTTCAGGCCTTCTGGGCCCACTGGAAGTCAGGAAACATGCTGTTTCCAGCCTCCAGAGGGCCTCGGGGAGGGGGGGAGGCCATTTTCACCCTCCCCAGGCTCCTAGAAAGACTCTGGAGCCTGGGGAGAGCGAAAAACAGGCCTACCAGGCCTACCATGCCATCATGTGTCAAAAGTGGGGGAGCGCGCGGGGGGGTTGCACATGCATGCGTGGGGGGCAGGGGGCATAGAATTATGGGTGTGGGCACGCGTGTACACAACCCTCCCATGCTCCCCCCGCTTTTGACAAGTGATGGCAAAAAGGTTAGCCATCACTGGTCTAGAGGTTAAAATGCTGACTAGAAACCAGGAGACTGAGAGTTCTAGTCTGATTCAGGCATGAAATTCATCTGGGTGACCTCAGGTCAGTCACTCTCACTCAACCCAACTTGCCTCACAGGGTGGTTGGTTGTGAGGAAAACTGGAGAAGGAAAGAATATTAGATGTGTTTGTCACTTTGAGTTATTTATAAAAATAATAAAAGTGGAAAAGTTAAACAAACAAACAAATAAATATTTGATGAGGTAGTGAGAAGAAGAATAAGCAAAAACCCTGTGTGCTTGGGGATATATATATATATATATATTTCAGACATGGTTTATGTAAACATTTTTTAAACACAGAATCAAAGTTGATGACCCAGATTTAACATATTTACAAAAATGAGAGAAACTGTTAAGTGTTCCTAATATATGTATGCTGATTTTAGACATTAAATACAATTACACTCTAAAATGAGCCTGGGTGAAACTTGGATTAGCAGGTCATCCCCTTTAAGAAATTGGAAAACTCACTTCAATTTTCGAGTGAATGCAGTAAGCCATTACATTTGAATCTAATTAGAACTGTTATTGGTATTAGTATTACAACTAATTAGAACTGTAATTAGTATTAACTATGGATTAGGGAAATTGTATAATCATAAAATGTAAATGTTGGAAGATGCCATGTAATCCAATCTCCTGAAAGTGCAGGAATCCACTCCTAGAGCATTCTAACCGGTGGCCAGCCAGCTTCTGTCCAAACATCTCCAGTGAGAGAGAATCTATTATCTCCTGAGGCAATCTCTTCTATTGTTGAACAGTTCTAATTGCCATCTAATTATAATTTTAATGAAACAGGAGTAAAACATGCTAAATACTTAATCAAAATGCTTAATGGATTTAGATTAAACTTTAATTTAAATCTGAAATGAAACCAAACATTTAAGTTTGAGCCTGGTCCTCTTGTGATGGGCCCCCATGCATACGAGGTCAAAATAGATGGCCATTCATGTGTTAAACCATGCAGTCATGAATTTAGCGAATGATGAGATGCTTCTCTATTCCAGAGAGACTTTTTTTTCCCCTTTCCGATCTGCTGGCCCTCATCCAGAGGGTGCATCCTTTGCAGATGAACTCCACAGTGGTAGCACTGGCTTCCTCTTAGAAATACTATTTCCTGTAATGCCATTCTGGACATAGAAAGAATTAAATTTACAGACAACATAAAAGAAACATGTCAGCTGCCTCAATCTCTCACTAAATGACCCCAAGCTTTCTGTAGGCCTATAAAGGAGAAATCTGTCTGGCTTTCCCTCAAAGGCCCTGTAATACAGCTCGTTAGCACAGAGGAAGCAGTAATGAATTTCTTGATGGACATCACCACAGGACTAGCTGAAGCTGAGCCATCAGCTAAGCCATCATGCCAAAAGGATGAGTGACAGTGAGTCAGGGGAGGCCAACAAAGTGATCATGTTCAAAAGTTCCAACAAAGCTCCAATGGGATGTAATTAAAAATGATTAAGCCTCCCCCTCCTTCAGTGCTGGGTGATATCACATAAATTCTTTCCTAACAAGTCCCAGGCTACCTTTGCTTGAGCCACACAGTTCACAGTGGCTCCAGGAAGGAATTAAAGACAGGTTTGTGTTCATTTCTTAAGGAGGCAATAAAGTTTCTGCAAAGCCCTCTTGATGGTCAGAGGTCAGCAGCAGAGTATGGATTTTTATTTAAGATTCTTATTACCAAAGGCAAAAGGTGGGCTATGTTAATCTCGTTGGACTTTTTCTGGTCTTTCTGGCCACAGGAGAAAGGAGTCACAAAGCTGACGGGGGGGGGGGGCAGACTCAAAACCCCAACTGAGGCATGGAGAATATCAGGGCAGCACTTTCACTTATCTCATAAACATCCTCAGACACCCCAGGGTACCATCTCTCAGAGCTGTCATATGATCTGGATAGCACCTTTCATAACCCCAGCAGTAAAGATCAGGCTCAGAGCAGCCTACTTTACAAGTTAGAGTCACGTCAAAGTTCACCTATTGGAGGAATTGCTTTTTAGGAGATTTAAACGAAGAAGCATTGTTGACTCTTCCTTCTTGTTGTGAGATATTAAGTCCTTGGACAATGCAATTAAATGGCTATATTTGTTGAAAAAGCTAGGCTTGAAGATGAAATATTTGCAAAGTTTCTTTCTGTCACAAAATATGCAGAAAACGTGCAGAAAATTTAGATGATGGTTGTTTCACTTCTAGTCTGTGGTAATGTAATTATAGGAAAGGATACTTTCAGGCTGCTATTATCTGCTAATATACCCTGTTTCCCCCAAAATAAGACATCCCTTGATAATAAGTCCAATTGGGCTTTTGAACGCATGGCAATAAGGCCAAGCACTTATTTCAAGGGTTCAAAAAAATATAAGACAGGGTCTTATTTTCAGGAAAACATGGTATTATTACTACTATATATTGTAGCAGGTTTGGAAATTACGCTTTCAGAAGGTACTTTTCCTGCCAAGACAATAAAAGTTTTTTTTTCCCCACACTTCCAATGACTTCTCCAATAATTCTTAAATTCATGCAAACTGTCCTCTCCACAGCCTGGTGGAACTTGTTACATGTGTGAAAACTATGGCTATCAAAGATATGTTTCTGGCAAAGCCAATTAACAGTTTCAACTGTTTAAGTCTGGAAGTTAAGTTCCTTTTGCCAACCTGCCTGCCCTTTGTGTCAAAGCGGTCAAAATATTAATAAACAAACCCTGTACTTGAAGGCATCCGAGACCTTTAACATCATTGACATAGTGCTTATATGAGACACTGAATACATCTGAGAATTAAATGACTGCATCAAATGAAAGCTGGCAATTTTTTCAATCTGAATCACACAGCCATACATATATGTATTTAGTAAGTTCCCATATTCCCTTCCTGGAGAAAATGTGGTCACTAATAGTCACTACATAGTTAGTGACACATATTTCATTAATGGCACTTGTTGGAAAGATTCCACCATCTTTTTAAAGTTTTTTGTAGTAGTTGTATTCCTGTATTCCAACATACATAAACTGAACAAGTCTATTCTGCAAGTTACTATTTTGTTTTGCTGCAAATTTATATTTCATATTTCCTGGGATTCTTAACACTTCCTCCCTCGCACATATATACACAAGGCTAATACTTGCTCTCTAATTGCTGGAATTTGATAGTGCTCTGCAAAGTTATGACATCTCAGTAAATTATGAAATACCACTGCTAGACTTTTGTCTGGCATTATCATTTCAGACAGTAGCTAATTAGCAGAGAATGTCCGCATAAGCTCCAAGATCAGGATAACCACGCATTTACAAATTCAGATGAACCCTTGACTTGGCAGTATTAAGAGGTCAGAGTTCTAAGAAATCAGAATCAGAATTTCTCATTAACTTAGAACGTGCAGATTTTAAAAAAAAAACACGTTGCGTAAGCACTTTTAAAGATCATACATAGAATTATACCATCCTTTGTGGTTGATGACTGGGGCAAAACAGAAGAAAGAATGAGGTTCTCAAACTGTCTTTTTCTTGCCTTCCTTTAAATGCACTTAGTGTTCAATTGACAGGCTGCATCTCCACTTTGTCAAGCAGTACTTGCACAGGCTTAAGAGATGTCTCATACAATCATTTAATCCTAGAATAGCCATTGAGCCCATGTAAATTGATGTGTAGAATAACATTGCCTGAAATCTTGGAAAGCTGCCCTCAGTCAACAACAATGGAAAAGCTAGATGGATCAACGAACTACCTTGATTTAAAGTTTCTTCTATCTTCTTGTTGCTATCACATCCATGTTAAAATAATGCCAGCTAACCCAGACTTGATTATGCCATTTGTAGAATTTTTAAGAATTATTTTTGTTACTTTACTTATAGTTTACTCAGTGATCATTTATTTTTCTTACTTTAGTACAATAAATTATATCCTCTTTCTCCTGAGAGTCTGTGGTCTGCACAATAAAATCATGTGAATAAATTCTACCTAGCACTACATAATCTTAACTTGATGTTATAGGGAACATGACTATTATCCCTCTTGATCCTTAATTGGAAGTGATCCCACTCTGGGAAAAATCCGAAGCTTCAGTGTTATAAGGCCTTATAGATTTTATGATATTATTATCTATGTTGGATCCATATTCATGGTTGTGATGATGATGATGATGATTTGTCACACAGTCAAGCAGATGTTCAGACTTGGCATTTTTGTCTACCTATTGAGTCTTTTCTAAGGACCTGGGTTAGGCGGATGTGGATGTTTGATAGTATTACAGGTGTTATGTGGCAGGTACCTATCTGTTCGAATTCTAAAGTCCCAGAGCAATTAGCTTCTTCATTTTCTATGACTTTCTTTATTTTATGGATAATATAAATACAATACAAATTTTCCAAAATAAGTAGTGATTTTGTCAATTCTGATGGTATTATAATGATCAGGTATTATCTGATATATTTGAAAAATTGATATTTAAAATATATTGTTATGTTTTGCTCTAAACTATTTAGACCAATGAAATGGCACAAAAGCATTAATAACAAATGTAAAAAAATGTGGCTTGTTAACATAGAATACCTTCTTCCCTACCAAATCCATGGGGCATTTCAAATAGTCAAGGCATTTCATATGCATTATCTTGGTCAGCCTTAAAATAGCTACAAATAAGGCTACCATTACAGCCTAAGATTTGCCTAGGGCCACCTAACAAAATTGGATATGGGCCAAGAACTTGTTAGGCCACTACTCAGATTCTCTAGCTATAATATCTTCCATTTCCAGTTATGCCTGTTCCCTCTTATAAACCTTTTCTGAAGTTATTGTCATGATAAATGATAGACTTAGGTGACAGTAGATGTCATATATCAATGCAAAAAAAAAAAAAAGTTAACAGTAAGCTCTAGGGATCCAGCTTGGAGAGTATAATAACATCTAGAAAGATTGGCAAACACAATGTATAACTGCAGCAAGTCCTTTTAATAAATATTTCTTAATGTACTGAATAATCTGTCCAGACAACTTTGACACGTAACTGCTTCCTATCACCCCTGACATTAATAATACAGCTACTTGCTTATCTTTGGCATTAATGTGGTCCATTATATTTATGTGAGTCCTGATGGTCTCAATACATGGCCTCTGCATTCAACCTACTCCCTCTAAGCCCCCCCCCCTTTTAGACTGACAATGAACCAATTAAGCTCTGGATGCTAACTTACTAATGCAGCCAGACATGGATCCTTGCCACCACTCCTTCCTTCCCCTTCTGCAATTGCAGAGCCCCTCAGCAGCAGGGGCCAGGCTGGCTCATTAGTGCAGAATCTGGGGCTCTGGAAAGCTAAGCGGCTCTGGCCTTCCCTCTGAACTTTGCAGTGCAATTATATGTTGCCATTTCTGGTTCAGCTCATCTGTGTTTATCATGGTCCTTTACGGGTTCCATTAATGATTCAAGGCCAAAGGGCCATGAATAATACAGTCATTACACTGTGCCAGATAGAGCAACTTCAGTTAGCTATTGGAAAACTTTACTGGAATGGAATTCAGCATCAGAGACAAACCATGGCATCAATTGCCTGCCGTCACAAAAATTACCAAATTGCCTTGCTAGGAATAGACTAGAAATTACTCAGGATCAAGAAACATCTTGAGGTGTGTCTTGCATTGATCCTTGTCACATCATGGCATAATGATGGAGGAATGGGAAATAACTCCCAACTAGCACAGAGCAACTCTGCCCTCACTGGATTGCACCTCCATCCTACCTTCTTTCTGCTATGCCCCAACCCTTCTCAACAAGTACTAAAGGCTACTTGCTTCGAACTGATTTGTGATTCTGAGGGTTAAATGCCTAAACTGAGCATGACTCTTAGTGTACAGTATGAGCAGTGGTAACGCTATGCTCTGCTAAAACAAACACCCCTTGATTAGGGATAATTGAGTAAGGCAGTTGCCCAGCCTGGAACATGGTGAAAGAGACATTGCTTCAGCAAGGACTAGGTTCCAAATGAGGAGTTTTAGAAAGAAATATGCTGTTTGATGACTTCATTGCATCCGCTTAGGAGCATGATCCATAATATGTTTTCTCCTTGTGCACAGGGTTCAGTGACAGCTGTTGTGCTATCCAAACACGGTGCCGGTGCTACCAAGTCTGAATTTTTACATGGGCATCTATAATGTGTTAATTCTCAGAATTCTGAAGGTGAGACCACAATGGAGATACATGACAATCAAGACAATAGCTGCTACCCTACCAGTACTATAACCTATAAACTAGGCAGTGGTAGGATTCAAATTTTTTTACTACCAGTTCTGTGGGCATGGCTTGGTGGGCATGACAGGGAAAGGATACTGTAAAAGCTCCATTCCCTCCCTACTCCAGGGGAAGGTTACTACAAAATCCCCATTTCCTCCTGATCAGCTGGGACTTGGGAGGCAGAGAATAAATGGGGACTACTCAAAATTTCCGCTACTGGTTCTCCAGAACTGGTCAGAACCTGCTGAATACCACCTCTGAAACTAGGACATATATGTCGAACTCGATTTCATTGAGGACCGCATCAGCATTGTGTTTGGCCTCGGGGGGGGGGCTGGGGTGGGTGTGGCCAAAGTGGGCATGGCCAGCTCAATGTCACTAGTGTCAAGGGTGCCTGTGGTGGTCCGAGTGCTCTGCCAGCGAAAATGGGCTCCTGAGCTCCAGTTTTGGCTGCAACAGCCTCCTGCAACCCTCTGCCAGTGAAAACGGAGCTCAGAAGTGCCACCCACAGCCCCCATAAGCTCAGTTTTCAGCTGCAACAGCCTCCTGTAACCATCTGCCAGAGAAAATGGAGCTCGGGAGGGGTGCCCACAGCCCTCCTGAGGTCCATTTACACTGGCAGAGGCACTGCAGGCTAGTCCTTCACTGTTTTCAGGGCGGCCCTGCAGGCCAGAGCTAAACACCCCACAGGCCACATCTGGCCCCTGGGCCTTGAGTTTGACACCCCTGAACTAGGACATCTTCTAGGGAGGTGAGCTATCATCAGCTCTTCATTCGTTGGATTGTCCCTAAAACCTGGACTGATAAACGATTCTTCCATTACAGAAAAATATTGGATAGGCTTGTAGCTTGTACAACATACTAAATTAAACTAAAAGACAATTTAATATTTTGGGGTCCAGCATAGTATGGGAAATCAATAATTACAGGTAGCCCTTGATTTACAACCACAATTGGGAGTGGAGCTTGCATTGCTAAGTAATGCATCATCAAGTGGATCATGCCTGATTTTATAGCCTTTCTTACCACAGTCATCAAGCAAATCCCCACTTATTCAGGGAATCACACCGTCATGAAGCAAATCTGGCTTCTCCTATTAACTTTGTTTGTCTGAGGCCTTTTAGGAAGCTCATAAATGGTGATCACATGACCCTGAGATGCTGCAAACATCATAAGTACCTGCCAGTTGCAAAGCACTTGAATTTTGATCACATGACCACAGGGATACCACAACAATTGTAGGTGTGAGGATCAACAATCGTTTTTTCAGTGTCATCATAACTTTGAACAATCATTAAACGAACAGTTATTAAGTTGAGCATGTTCTGGGAATCACATTCAATTATAAGATGGTTTACCTGTTTGAACATTGCTCATGATAGGAACATAATGCTTAGGCTTCAGAATGTTTTATGACCCCAGCCATCTTCTTTTTAAAAATAGTCTTATTGGATGGAAGTCAGAAGACCGAAAATAATGGTGACGAAAACTAATAGAGTCAGGATAGGGATTCTGGATAGTAAAACTCAAACTGGTTTTATTTTCTGTGGACTCAAAAATGGTGAGAGTATTAATGATCAAGGTCCCCAATTTTCTCACCTCTACTAATTTTTCAAGGCATGACTTCAATCAATCAGTCTGCATTTCTTGATAAACAAGTAGGGAAATTTGCATTTGAATAATATTTAAGTATGAACATTATTTTTTAAAATGTGAATTAATGCAAAATGGGATAAAAAAAATATTATGACCCTGTATGCAAACATGAAAAATGCATCTTTTTTCGATTGCCATGGGCTGTCCTGGATTACAGCTGCTGGATGGCTGGCTGATTTCTCCACCCACAAACAAACTTACACAAACACACACTCTTTATTGGTACTGGAACAAGAAAATAGAAGAGCAAATCTGAATCCGATTAAATATGTATCCTATGAAACATTAAAATTCAGGAAAAATCAAGCTTGCCCTGTGGAAAGGACATCAATGCTTTCTTTTAGGACTCTGAATTAACTCTGCAAATCCCAAAGCTCTGAGCACGTTGGTTGATGTTTAATTCACTCAAGGCAAAACAACTGCTCACTTGCCCTATCCTTGTTTCAAAACCCTTCATTAAGGCTTTGCCTCCAATATCTATTTTGGGAACTGGGCTATATACCAAAAAGGAGTGTTTAAAGAGAAAAAAATATATATTTGCAGACTTTTGGTATTTGTATTCATGAAATGCCTTCATGGAAAGGGGAAGGAGAAAGAGAGTGTTGGATTAAGTGACTACTGGAACTGCTCTCAAATCAGAATGATCCATGTGATCAGACCAGGGATGATATCCAGCAGGTTCTAACAGGTTCTGGAGAAACGGTAGCAGAAATTTTGAGTAGTTCGGAGAACCGGCAAATACCACCTCTGGCTGGTCCCAGAGTGGGGTGGGAATGGAGATTTTGCAATATCCTTTCCCCAGGAGTGGGGAGGGAATGGGGATTTTGCAGTATCCTTCCCCTGGAGTGGGGCGAGAACGGAGATTTAGCAGTATCCTTCCCCTACCACAAGGCACGCCCACCAAGCCAAGCCAAGCCCACCAAGCCAAGCCCACAGAAAAAAACTGAATTCCATCACTGGATCAGACTATCATATTTTGTCCAATCACAGCATCTGGAGGGGAACTTAACAGAGAATCCTTTGTTTAATGCTTCTACTTAAATTTCTCATTTCTATTTAACTGACTTGAGAACCATGTTTTTGTTTAAGAAAAAAAGAGAGTTAATCTTTTATACCGCTCCCTAAACAAACATCAATTCCACTGCATTTAAGAATGAGCCTTGCCACTATTCCTTCGCTCTACCCTGGAACTTGTTAGTCTGTCTGCTTGAAATTTGGCACAGAGATTCGTTTCCATAGGATCCATTTTCAATGCATATTTCATTACCTTAGGTCCAGGGGTGGGTTCTACTTACCTTTACTACTGGTTCGCAGCGGGGCCACATGCGCAGAAGCATTTTGATGATGTCGGGGTCAGTGGGCAGAGCCTCCTGCTGGTTTTACTACAGGTTCTATAGAACCGGTGCAAACCAGGGGCAACTCACCACTGCTTAGGTCCCAAATAAAGACAAATTTTATTATTCCTTTGTTAAAACTTAATATTTAAAGGAACCGTTTAAAAATATTGTTCTAATTTTGTATAAAATTTGGTATGCTTCTTTTTTTACTGGAACTCAAAAGAATGATTCCTGAAAATCTGCCCATTGGGATGAAAATGAAACATTTAAAAGGACCTTTTTAAAAAAGAGATTATATTATGTATAAACTCAAAAGCTCTAGCACTTTCTCTGAACTTTGGCACACAATTCTAATGTTCTCATGTTCTTATGAATTGTATTCTATCCTATTAATAGAAGAAAGAAATTAGAGCCACTTGGTTTGATTCATGTTCTAAGATTTAGATGAGTTCCATTTTCAGCACTAAAATTCTTATCACACTCCAGTATTTCTCAGGTGTAATCTTTGTGTTCTGTCCCCAACCCCATGCACACACACCAACAGACATTCAGGAGTTAAAGACCAAACCAGCCGGCAAAATCCTTTTCCTTAAGAAAACGGAACTTGGCAACAACCTAGTGGCTGCTTGCCAAGAGTTTATTATTTACAAAGAGGAGAGATAACTTCTCCCCACTTCTGATACATCAAAGGAAAGCAGCTCAATAATTACAATCAAGTCCAGAGATAGTCCAGTAAAGTCTTAAAGCAAAAGTCCGGCAATGCAGAATGGCGTGGAAACTTTCAGCTTTGTTCGTCACAAGGTTTGACTGGCCACCATGCTCCCTTTTATATCCTGTGGGGTGTGGTCCAGTGACTCAGCCTAATCTCGGGCACGCCTTTTCTTCTGTTGCGCGCGCTTATCTCTGCAACACTGGCGTGGATCCAGCCAAGCTCATTGCCCTCATCACTATCCATCTGTGGCTGCGTGGATGTGCTTGGCCCCGGCCCTATCTCTTGCTCTTCGGTGGACACAAAGGCATTGCCAGAGAGGGAAGCCTTGCCAACTCCTCTCCTTCACTCTCGGAGTCCTCTCCTGCCGATGACACAGGCTCAGGTAACAGAGCCACAACACTCTGGCCTGATGCCAGCCTTCGTAAAATAAACACAAATGTATATAATACCCACATTAAATTAATTAATATCCTTTAATTCCTTGAAAATATACAAACAAGTTATCATGCTCCATTGCAGTCCCAGAAGGAGAAAAGGGTCTCTCTTTCCCTCCCTCTCTCTCTCTCTCTTTCCTTTCCTTTCTTTCTTTCTTTCTTTCTTTCTTTCTCTTTCTTTCTTTCTTTCTTTTTCTTTCTTTCTTTTCTTCCTTCCTTCCTTCCTTCCTCTTTCTTTCTTTGTCTCTTTTTTCTTTTTCTCTCTCTCTCTCTCTCTCTCTCTTCTCTTCTTTCTTTCTTGTCTTGGTTTTTTGAAGTCATCAAATAATTTCAAACAGATGTGCAATAATCAATTTAACATAGATACATACATAAAAACAAAAAGCAGGACTAGAATTCACAGTCTCCTGGTTTCTAGTCTGGTGCCTTAATTGCAAAACCAAACTGGCTCTTGTTATTATTAGTATATACACAACAATGTGAAATCACAGCTGTCAGTTCTTTAGCTGGTTTTGGCCTTCATATGCATCAAGTTCTGCCCAAGAATTTAGGATGTTATAATGTATCAGTATAATATATATGCAGATCCAAGCTTTGTAACCTTTTGTAATTGATAAGTGGACATTTTTCAATGCACAGATTTTCCAAGTGTGTCCAAGATATTTTGCTACTGTATGGCACCCAGTGTGCCAATAATCACTATGGGATCACTACGGCTGGTTTATGCCATAATCTTTCAATTTCAATTTTCAGATCTTGGTACTTTTATACTATTGGTTTTGAATCTTAGATTATGTAGTATAGTGTAGGGTACTACTATATAGATAGTGTATTTTATAGTATCAATACATCTTGATAGCATTATTGTTCTTATTACTAATTATTACATGAATTCTGCTCTTCTCCAAATTTTACAGTTATTTATTTATCTAGCATATGGCATACCATACATGGACTAGCAATATATATTAACATTTCAACTAGATTAGTAGAACCCAATAAAATATAAATGTTAAAAAGATCTTTGTTCAAATATTAATGTCTAGGCCATCTAAACATTGAAGTGCAGCATCGTTTGTATTTTTTAAAAAATCAGATACTGGACCGATATATGCCCTCAGTTTACAGCTGGTCATGATGTGATCTACAGTTTGACAGGGGACCTTGCAGTCACACTGAGGGAAAGATACTATGCTCCATATATAAACACAATCCTGGCAGACACCGTGTGAGTGCGAAAACTATTCAGGATTGTCCATTGCTCAAAGCCTGGGACCATTTTTATGGGGTCATTTATATGTCTTCCTATGTCTGGGTGTTCAGCGACCTATTTGGCTTTCCATTGGGAATCAATGTTAAAGTTGTTGGGCAGATGTTGTGCAAGTACCAAGGAGGCTTCCTGGATTTGAGTCTTCCTGCTGATAAATGAAGAAGGTTGGCATGCACCGGTAGGAGTGAGTTGTTCATAATTTTTCTGCATTCTCTCACTAGTGCATCATGCCTTTGTAAAGCTGGTGGTGCTATATGGTTCAGAAGCCAGCAAGTTGTAGTGGTTTTGATACATCCGCTTATAATCCTCAGGGTGTCGTTGAGTCTGGCCTCTAACTTACTAGTATGGCAGTTGTTAAGCCATATAGGGGCACAATATTCTGCTGCGGAGTAGACCAACCCTATTATTGATGACCTGAGGGTAGCAGCTGAAGCTCCCCATTTAATTCCACATAATTTTTGGAGTGTGTTGTTCTTAGTATTGATTCTTGCCACTGTATTCTCTGTTTGTTGTAGGAGGCAGTCTGATCCAATGTTACTCCAAAGCACTTTGGATGGGGATCATAGGGGAGTAAGTTGCTGTTTAAGTAGACCTTTGGGGCTTCATATACTAGTTTGTTGTTAATTTTGTTGGAAGCATGTAATTATTGTTTTGCTGGTGCTAGGAGTAAGGCTCCAGACAGAGAATAATTTCCCCAAATATTTTAAGATATTTGAACAGGAGGCTGTCAGCCACCTCCATGTGTTTTTCTTGTACTGCTATGGCCAAATCATCAACATATCCAAATTTGCATTCCCTTGTCACTGGCATATCTGATATGTATGTTGAATAAGTGGAAGTGCCATTACATAGCCTTGTGGGAGGCTCTGTCATTTTGCAGTAATTTTCAACTACAGACATATAAAATATGCATATGGTGTACAAAAAAATCAGTGTATGCCTACATCAGAAAATGCTCCTAATGGAACATGTGTACATAAAAGTGTATATCAAATCAATTGGATGTTCTTGTGTATGCATTTTTAATTATTTTTAAATTTAATTTGCTATTGTGGACATTTGGCAAAATAGGCTTATGACTGAGAACATGCAAAACAGAAGCAGACTGGATTTACGCTAATCCGTTTATCCCCAGCTCCATTCTGTGACAACCTATTAAACAGGCTGTTTCTGTGTATTGCCTACAGGATGAGTTGTGGCCGATTATCCTAATCCTGAGTGACTGTGACTGTCAGCATTGCTTGCACGTCTGTATTTTGCCTGTCTTGTTTGCACACGTGCAGGAGATGCGCTCCTTTCCTCCTTCATCACCGCCTTCGCATTGGCTTTGCTTCTAACTCTAATGTCTGTCTTCATGTCTAGTCTACCCTTGGCCTTTAACCTTCTCACTCACTTTTCATCCCCATAAACTGTACAGTGTAGTCTTAACTAATGACTCCTGGGAATTGCCCAGAGAATCTGCTCCAGAAACCAGAGTGGATCACTTCACTGAACAAAAGGCTTTGTGTTTCCAACACTAGCTCTTTCATGCTTCCGAAAGTCCTGGACTTTTAACCCTGTGGATAAGGCTGTTTTCCTAACCCCAACAGGAACTCAGCTCTTCAAATCTTAACACAAGCTTTGCTTTCACCTTTTGACCCGGGCCAGTTTCTGGATTCCTTAATTCTGTCAACATCAGCTCTCTTGTGCTAATACATTGACTGTTCTTTCATGGATTTTGATCCAGATTTCAGGTCTATGCCAAATTCTGATTGCACAAAATTTCTTCTCAACTCATCTGTCTCATTAGCATGAGGCTTAAAATCCCATTTTAATATCCAGTAAGGAAATAATTATCAGATTTGTCAACACCATTATGTATATGGGTATGGATGATTATATGTGTCTATTATCACAGAAATAATCTTTCCAACTCAACCAAGAAAAATGCTTGCTTGAGAAACTAAGGAAGTTGCTTTAGAGAACAAGCTGGCAAATAAGCTACAATAGCCTGATTCCTGTTTGTAAACCTGATACCTTTGAAAGGGAGGTGACTACTGCATTATTGTAAGGACATTCCTAGGGAGCCATGCTGTTGCTCCAAAGAGCAATGGATAATGGAACTGGGGTTAGAAGCTTACATTTTCAGACCTACAACCTCAATGCTCCTTGCTGCTTCTGTTGCTTTCAGCTGAACAAGTTAAGGAGAAGGAACCTCCCCATTCCTCTCCATCTGCTTCCAAGAAGCCAAAAAGGAAGGAGAGGCAGAGGCAGAGGCAGAGGCAGAGGCAGAGGCAGAAGGGAAGTGAAGGGCAAGCAGCTTCATGTAAAGGCCTTCTGGTGTTATAGGCATGGCTCAGCTCTGGTCTGAATTGCAGTGCTATTGGAAAGTTCTTCCAACAGTGCCTTGGGTACTGATTTAATATGTGTGCTTTCCCAAGCTGCCTTCACAGAGAGAAGGGTTGTTTCAACAGGCCTGCTCCTTTAGCAGGGAACAGCCTTCTCTCCCTGCTCCTCATTGCAGAGTCGGCCTCTCTCAGCTGATTGCAGATGCTCAGTTCTGACAGTGCACAGGCCCCTTTATCTCTCCCATCCCACTTTGCTTGTGGCACAAGGAGGAGTTGGCATGTTCCTGGAAGGAAAGCGATAAAAAAGAAATTAAAGCAAGGGGAGAGGAGGGCAGGGGGAATTACCTGTCCTGAATTTAAAAAAGCACCCCAGGTTACTGTGGCAACTGAAAGATGCATCATGTTGCCATGACAACTGGGGAAACATCCTCGTTTGCCTAGCCTTGCCACTACACAGACAATTGGAGGAGAAGTCATGGGGAGAAAGTGAGGTAGAATGGGCAGAAACCAATCTGGGGTTTCTTTTCTTCATCTCAAAGGACGTTTGCTGGAAACTACAATCATCCACGTATCCAGGCCATCATCCACCACCCCACCTTCTCACCTTGTCTCATCATGAAAGAATAAGCCACCTGCTGCCTGCCAGATGTTTTTAACTACATCTCCCATTGGCTGCTAGTATTTATGGTAGTAAATGATAAAAGGAAGCCGTCTTTTCTAAGAACATCTGGAACAGACTAAATTGCCTTACTATGTCAAATTGATTAGAAAGTGCAAGAGGAAGAATTTGGCTAGGATCAGAAACTAACTAAAAATAAAGTATTGGTAGTGTTCCTATTGTAAATTGCTTCAATCCTTGCCGGTAGTTGGTGGTCTATGAAAAGAAGGGGAGGGAGGGATGGAAAAGGAATGAATGAATGAAGGAAGGAAGGAAGGAAGGAAGGAAGGAAGGAAGGAAGGAAGGAAGGATGGATCTGTGGGCAATCAGGGTTGCTTTATTTACTAAAATACTAATACTACTTTTAGCACCATTGACCAAAGCAACAAATTATATAAATAAGCCTTTTGAAACCTTTGTGTTTTTGTAGCTATAAAATGCCTTCTCACGTCAGCTGACAAACCCTCTAACAGTCTCTGCATGACAGAGGGAAAGGTCAATTTCTCTGTGATGTCTAGAATAATCAGCTCAACCATTTTTTTCAACACTTGTAGTGTAGTACTTCCTGCCAGTCTGCAGTTGTGAACATAGTCATGCATGCTAGAAAGTATAATTCACGCTATGTAAAAAAAGCTCGTGCTTTAAAAACAAGAGAGGAAGGAAAAAATAATGTGTAATGATCCATGTTAGAGTAATGTCATTGTCATCACTTTGAAAAGAAGAAAAATGTCCAAGGAACTAAAATATTTTTTACTGTTCCAAAGCACTATAGTACAGGAGAGATACACAAGTCATTAAAGATTCAGTTTCTATAATATATTTTCCACTGGATTTTTTAAAAAATGTAGAAAATTTTATAACAAGAACAGTATACTATGTGTAGAAACTTTGTAAACATTTTCACTATCTTTGGACTAGTGAAATTGGCCAAGAACTTTTTAAAATTCAAATCATTCTGCATTTGTTTGTCCTTTGATACATAGAGTTAAAATATGATTTCTCTGACATACTGCATTTTAGTCAAAGTTCCACTTTTTACATTTGCATAGTATGCCTTCTTTTCAGATGAATACCTGTGGATTTTTGGTCAGTGGAAGATGACTGTTCATGTGGATAACGTTGCAAAGACTCTTAAGAATCTTTGGTTCAGTTCAGTTCTCACAAAAGTCAAATAGAAATCTTTTATCTCCCCTCACCTGATTTGTTCAGATACACTTCACTTTCAAGAGACGTGGTGGCACAGTGGTTAGAATGTAGTATTGCAGGCTAATTCTGCCGACTATCAGCAGTTTAATCCTGACCAGCTCAAGGTTGACTCAAACTTTCATCCTTCTGAGATCAGTAAAATGAAGACATAGACTGTTGGAAGCAATATGTTTAGAGAGTGACGTAAAGCACTATGAAGTGGTATATAAGTCTAAGTGCTATTACTATTAGATACATTTAGCTCATCATCCAAAGCCATCATAACTGTAAAGTTCTTCCTGGTAATCCATCTGTGGTGTTATAGTAATAGGCAGATTTATTTATTTTTAATCATTCTCATTGAGTATACTAAAGTAATCAGGTTTTTTTCCCAATTAAATAACTACTAATATTGTCTAGGTTTAAACAGAATTGCCCTTGAAATTCAAGATCTGCTTTTGAAAGGAGATTCCACCTCAATGACAATTAGGTGTCTATTTCTTGAAAAGGCTCCTGAGTTCAGCTAAGCCTTACCCACTTCACATTTCACAAGAGCCCAAGAAAATGAAGAGAGCTTTGGAGATAGCAGAGAAACATTTCAATGCCTGCAAAACTCATAAGAAGTTGTGTGAAGGCATGATGGCAATCCTGTGATATCTGGCAACTGCTGCATAATGGTATGAAGAAATATACTGTATATTAATCATTTGTGAATTATTTCGGCTTGGAATAAGGTTTATAAATTGCAACATCAGAAATAACATTCTCATAACAAATAGTCGCCCAAAAGAAATAATAGACATTTTATGGAAAATGTTGCAAAATATACACAACTGGTCATTTCTAAAATTAACTTTTGAAATGTTGCTTCTGGTTAGTTTGTTAGGAAGTTTTCAGGTAGAATGAGGCTTTCTAAACTTGAGGAAAGTAGAACTTCAGTTCTGCATCAGATTCTGGTAAATCTCACCCTCAGTTTCATTGATTTGCTGTGGAAAATCAGTCAAGATTTGGGCTTCGGTTGTTGAACTTGCTATTTTCAACCATTTCATCAAGAAGGACAGAATCAATAGCCCTTCTCCTGAGTTGCTTCAATGCATACTGCCTGTAGTATGAGATACTAAGAATTGATCACCAGAGCCGGCATAAGATTGTCCAGTCCTGTCTGATAATGTTCCATAGTGGAGTCATCAGTACATGTCATGGCAGCAAATTCCACAATTTACTGTAGCTATATAATGTGCATATAATTACTTTTACTCAATTTCAATTTTTTCAATTTAGGTATCTTCTGACTCGAAACTGATTCTGACTTCAGAGACCCAGTGCTGAATATCCCCATATTTTATTGTAAAAGATGAGTTCTAACATTATGAAGGAAGAAGAAAAATATATTGTTATTCACATTTCCCATAAAATGCAGAATTTAACATCCTTCAATTACTTCTTTGCACCAGGCTAAAAACTTTCCGTTCAAATTGCTCTTTCATCTAATAATTTTGTTTGCCCTTAAATAGTAAGAGATTCCAGGAAACTATTTGGATCAACCTGCCTCTTTGAGCAGACTTTTATTCATTTTCCATTCCTACAGAAGCTCTAAGTCCTAACAGTCTAACTTCATCTAGTAATAACAATCACAAAAATTTCTTCTGCACCTGGGCCATCACCACTGTTACTGTCTGAATCTCAGATAATGCAACTTTACATACAATATATTTGCAAAAGAAATATTGACCCAGATACTGTATAATTTTAGCCATTTGTTTGGATTTCTGGATTGCAAATTTTATCCAGTCTGCAAATTCCCATTTTTCATTAAGTGGACATCTTACAGCCCTTAGACTGAACATGTCGTATAGCGTTTTTGCAGCCCAATGTGAATACAGAAGTACCCATTTCAAAGTAGGTGTATCCATCATTCATCATGATATCTACTGCTCATATGGAGTAGAGCACCCGTTTTGCATGCCAACGACAGGGCTCAAAAGAATTCCTGTTTGAAGCCATGCAGAACCACTGCTAGCTACTGCAGAGTAGATGATCACAAACTTAGAGGGAACTGCAAATGGGGCACGTTCCTCCTTATGTGTAATGGAATGTATGAATGACCTTGGGGAAAGAGAAGAAGAGATGCTACCTAGGAAACAATCAGACAAGAGAGCCTAAAGTCACTTAACAGTCAGAGAAAGAGACTTAGGAAAGTCCCACCCTAATGGATCAAGTAATTAAAAGTGTAGGTGGAAAGTTTGTGCCTTCAGACTTGCAAGATAACCTTACATTACTGTGGAATTATTCCATCTTGTGTTTCCTGCCTGGTTTGCCTGGGAGGGCTGAAATCAATTCTCTGAGTAGTTTTTTTTTTTTTTTTTTAAATCGTTGTTCACCTACAGGCAGAAATCTTGCCAGATGAAAACAACTCTCTGCGTAACTATAGATATACTCTCTGAACTGCTAAGGAGGGTCTGTCTTAACCCTCTTCCTGCATATCAGAATTTCCAAGCACCATTGCCTCTTCACCCTCTGAGAAGAAGCCCCTCCCTCCTGGGACTCCAGACCACATTCCACTACACTGCCCTGTTTTGTGGGATACGCTCCTTCGTGGCAGCTTGCCAGGCCTCCACCCTTTTTCCTTTTGGAAGGCCACTAAGACCTGGCGTTTTACCAAAGTGCTGGGATAGGATCATATAGATAAAAAGTATGAAAGGAGAGCAACTGCAGCTTGATGACTAAGGGTGACTAAGATGTAAGGTTTTCCTTTTATTATTTTATCGTCTTGCTGTTTTTATAATTATTTTCTAGCTATTGGTTTTACTCAGTGGTGAAATCCAATTTTTTTTACTACGGTTCTGTGGGCGTGGCTTGGTGAGCATGGCAAGGGAAGGATACTGCAAAATCCCCATTCCCTTCCCACTCCTGGAGAAAGGATATTGCAAAATCTTCATTCCCACCCCACTCTGGGGCCAGCCAGAGGTGGTATTTGCCGGTTCTCCGAACTGCTCAAAATTTCCGCTACCGGTTCTCCAGAGCCTGTCAGAACCTGCTGGATTTCACCCCTGGTTTTACTGTACTGTTGCGAGCTGTTCAGAGTTGCTTAAGGTGCAGCCATACAAGTCTTTTAAATAAATACATAAATTAATTAATAATTAATAGTAACGGTAAATAAAAATCTGCCCTCTTCTCTGGGCTGCAGATATGGAAATAAGGACATTGGCCTCCAGGCATCGTCCTGACAGTCTGCGAAAGATTTCAGCAGCATGAAATCCACTCATTTAATGGATAGGTACCTTTTCGTAACCTCCACCTCCCCCCTCTGGTTAGTTTTTCCAAGCTCTGTAATTAATCTTGCTCAGCATCTATAATTGAAGAGAACCTGTGCTTAAGTAAATTAGGTAAAGTTCAGTTACACCAGCCCCCAAAGGATTCCCTTCCAAGTCGCACAGAACAGGTTGCTGAAGCGCAGCACCATTTCTCCCCAGTGCTCCGAATCATTTAGCTTATTCAAGTATCTCTGAGCAATCAGTTATGGCTGGAAGAAGCTAGTGCAAAGGCCCCCTCAGGGCTCAAGTCAGATCAGGTGTTTTCCAGAGATACCAACTCTCCATAGGTATTGGCTCCCTAGTAACAACTTTGACTCACGGAGTTGCGGTGCTTCCATGCCTGAGCCAAGTACAATCTTCTGTGTTAGATCAGCACTCTGCAAATTCCATTTCTCTCCCATTAATCTCAGTCAAGACTGTGTCAGGGAGGAAATACTTTGCCATTCCATATGCGTGAAAGGGGGAGGGAGAAGTTTGACAGAGAATGGCATTTCCTTTGATGCATACCACAAGGGGCACGAGGAAAGGGCTGTACTTTGCTCAACCCAACTCTCCCAGGACTTTTACCAATACCTCATTAATTAGAAGAGGAAAATGAATAATTCTTTTTTATAACCCATCTTTTCCAGCAGCCTCTGTCTGACTCTGCCAAGCAGAAGCCGGAATCTCCCAGCAGAGCTATTTATAACCTGTGATAGTTTTCAGAGTGCCACTTTGATGTTCTTCCACCAACTCTGGGAAAGAAATAGTCCATTCCCAAATAAACTGATACTGAAGAAAGAAGAAGAGGAGGAGAGAAGAAGGTAGTTAACATTCTATTGTCAACATTATTTCACTAGGGAAATGTTAACGTCAAGAGCAGAATAAAAATCCTCACCTTTACACTATCAAATTCCTTTTGTGTTCCATATCAGTTCAAAATTACTGAACACTCTTCAATCTGAGTCGGTTTACACAAAACGATTTTGTTATATGGAAAACATTTCTTTATAACAAGCCACATGCCTGCAATGCATTTGTGTCAGCAAAATCATGGAAATTATACAACACAAATGTAGAATGACATTGGATTTACTCTGTTTTATCAGCAGAGTAACCATACTCAGTTGGTTTTAAGCACAAATGTGCAACTTGGTAAAAAAAAAAATCCTGTTCATT
Source organism: Arizona elegans (assembly GCA_022577455.1). Classification (NCBI taxonomy): domain Eukaryota; kingdom Metazoa; phylum Chordata; class Lepidosauria; order Squamata; family Colubridae; genus Arizona; species Arizona elegans. The sequence goes on along the minus strand of JAKOOJ010000003.1, from coordinate 99,632,211 downwards.
TTACAGGAATTTGCAAAGAGCACCAAGTCAATGTTATTCCAATCTAGTGGTATTCCTTTAAAATATAGAACATTCCATAACTCTTTACATTCACGTCTCATAACAGAAAGACAATTTGTCTGCATCTGCCCCTAATTTATATAACTGTTAACATAAATCAACAAAGAATATATTTTTAGAAAAAAATGCACAACACTATGCTTTTTCTCACTGACATGTTAAAATTTTCCTGATGAAGGTTTTTAAAATGCAAATCCCTTAATATAAATTATGGTTTTTTTTAGCAAGTACTGCTATTTCAACACAAGTTGGAGCCTTGGGAAAGGGAGTTTTTGAAAAAAACAAAGCAGCTTTTTGCTGGACTTCATTTGATGCTAGCATTTCCATCACTGTGATCTGGTGAAAGCTGGAGCTGAAATTAATTCCTAAGTGTTTCAGGGCAACCAATCATGATCTAGAAGAGCACCTTACTCATTTAGCTATCCCTGGGTTCAAAGTCCTGGATAATTTTTGTTCAGTTTTTGCCCATTTTTTTTCTTTTTAAGAAAAGCTCTTATGCAGCCTCATAAATTTGAAATTTCAATAAATTTAATTTCAATAAACTTTCAAAATGGTTGGATTAGTATCAACTGAAGGGAAAAAATGTGTTTGTTTTGTTTTCCCTTAAACTGTGAGTTTTACACATTCCTATTCCTCATCAACCAAGATCTAGTGATGGGTAGTGATTCACTAAGCTGTCACCCAACAGGATATCCATCATACAAATGCCCCGGTGATGTAATTCCCTCACTTTTCAGATATGGTTGAGGCTGAACAACTTTCTGTACCATCTGAAGAGATATCCACTCACCCAGCCAATTAGTTAAACCTTCTGAAAATATTTGTTATTGTCCTGTATTTCAGCCTTTAAACCGCTTATGGCTTAAACCTTGTTACTTTAGAGGATTCAACTGGATTGTATATTTTTTAAAGCTGAAAATGGCTTCTAACAGTGCTGTTGTTGTTGTGTTTAATGAACAACAGGTTAAAAATTTATACACAATTAAACAAAATGAATGGCTGTCCTAAGAATCTATCAGTTGTTGACAGCAGAAGAGTCTGCTAATTGTCACCATGGAATGTGGTATTCAAACAACTCGCCCATTATCCTTGCTTTTTTGGAAAGGAGGGGGGGAGGGCCCTGACCTAGGATAGCCCATGTTTTCTTCTATTCACAAAGAGAAATAGAAAGGAAATAGTTTTTCAACTAGCCAAACAGGAACAACCAAATTTCAGTTCTTTGAGTGAATAAGCTGCATGTAACATAGATGCCTCCAAATGGATGTGTCTTCATGTGATCAACCAAAAGATATCAATTCCTTCTTTCCCTTCTTAATATTTTTTTTTTTTGCCTAATGAAAAATAATGGCTGAAGCAACAGGAATGATGATAAAATGGAAGATAAAATTTCATTTTAACCTCTTGCATAATAATTTTAACACAATGTGCTTGGTTTATGCCTGATCCATCTCATTATGTTTTATATATCTTTTGGATACCTACCGTGATTACCTAGATAAGAGGGAAAAAGGAGAGAATCATAACTATGGATGGGAATAGAGGTCAGCCACAGTAAAAAGTTTCTCCCAGAAGCCTCCTTTATCAGTCTTCAAATACATTCATTCTCTCATTACCTTCCATGAATCTCACTTCTAGGAATTCTAGATATTTTCTTCCTGAAAGTTGGGTCATCAGTGATTAATGGCTCCTCTAAGGGTGAGCCTTTTACAACTTTTGATCTTGATTGGCAACAGGCCACTTGCAAATGATCAAGAAAAAGAATTCATCCTGCTGTGCCACTGAGGGGGGAAAAAAGGTGTATTTTAGCTCACTCCAGGAAATTATTGGTTTTGCTATGGTGAGTCTTGAATACATTATTTTTATGCCAGTTTCATCATCCTTTGTTTTTGTTTTTGTTTTGTTTTTTTAATTTGATTTATATGCCGCCCTTCTCCGGAGACTCAGGGCGGCTTACAATGCGTTAAGCAATAACCTTCATTCTTTTGTATATTTTATACAAAGTCAGCTTATTGCCCCCACAAACTGGGTTCTCATTTCACCTACCTTAGAAAGGATGGAAGGCTGAGTCAACCTTGAGACTTGGAGAGATTCGAACCAGCAGAAATTGCAGGCAGCTGTGTTAATGACAGGGTGCACCAAACCACTGTACTATCAAGGCTCTTGTTGTTGTTGTTATTGTTGTTGTTGTTGTTATGAAAACCAGGACACTGCAAAGGAGAGGAATTAAACAGGTTATGCCTTCTAAAGTTCAAATCTCTCACCTTTTGCTGTTTGCTAATGATAATGGAATCATAATGTCTTAACAATCCCCTTCAGCCACATGACAACAGCCTCATCTCATTCCTAACAGATAATGCAGGTAGTGTAACTGAGATGAACATAGCAAGAGCCCCATAGTTACAAAAACATAAATGCTGCCAAATGATAACTATCCAGTTAAGTCCAAAGAGGAACTGAATTTTAACTTTCTTTATTCCAACCTCAAACCTTCAATAAATGTAGGACTGAGAGTGTACAAAATTAAATCCACCTTTCCAACTAGTAATTTCAATTTTTACAGTAAAATCGCATAGCATGCTCTGCCAAAGAAAGTTATTAAATAGCATATACATTAACTTAAAAGAATGTGAAAAATAGGTAGGCCTCTTAAAGCATAAATCAATGTTGAAATTAGTTTTATCCTAATCACCTTTATCTTATCCCAAGGACTCAAAGGAATGCTAGGCCATCTGTCTGAAACTGATTTCAGCTGTGCCAAAACTAGGAATAAATTCATTATTGCCAGCTGAGCAACCTTTCTAGGAATCCTAATACCCCAAATAAACACAGGAATCAGTACTAAAATGGCAGTCTTAAATATATCCAATTTACTGTATTACTGAGACCCAAATCAAACTCTTATTTGCTCCAATTTACAGAGCAATTAGATAAGGTATCAAACTCTTGTATTAAAGAAATAAAATCAGGAATGGAAGTTTCTGGGGCATCGATAAAAAATAAATATAACCAGCATGTAGCAGAATTTTAAACCTTTCCTTACCTATTCTAATAGCTTCAATCTTTCCTGAATTTCTAATGGCACTAGCAAAAAGTTCTAAAATGTTTCAAAAGCAGCTAAAAGAGAAGGAGAAAGATGGGAATCTTAATATATACAATTTTATAACTTTCAATAAAGAGAAAACACAGCACTGGTAAAAACATGTGATCTTGGGGTTGAATAAGACATTATCAGTTCAAAAAGAAAACATTAACTTGCTACTGAAGTGACAAAGGAACCGTATTTCAGTATCATCCAAAGAAGTAATTGCAATTGCATTCTGCCTAATTTCAGTTACTGTATTGCACCATTTAGAAATATCTTATTAAAATTTTTGACAAGCCCGGTCAAAGTTGATGCACTATGGCAGAAGTATAAGAATAATCTATGGGATAAAACAACTGTTACAATCTTATCACCTATATTTATCAAGACATTAGATTTACAATTGAAATATTCAATAAGATATTTGCCTGGCTTGGACAGAACATAATATAAACCTCATTATAATGAAGGGATAAGCTGTCAGCCCATCAAGGTAGGTTAGTCTAGGAAACCAGTGCCATGTAGGTCAGTACTACTTTTATTGTAAAGCCATAGTAACGGAATCTTGCAAGTCTGAATAAGCTTTCCTTCTCCCTCCTTTTGTCTGTGAGAATTGTCTGAGGGAGGGCTTGTCTGAGACTTTCACTAACTTACACTCTTGCCCTGAACGCATGCTCCTTTTATCTGCCTGTTGCCTTGGTAGTTGTTCTTCCTTCTGTCCCTCAGGGCCATTCCCTCTGCTCTCTACGTGAGCATTTATTAAAAAGGGTTTTATTATATATTTCCAATAAAATAAGAGAGAAGAAGTCAATAATTGCTACTTATCATTATCTTCAAACCGTAAAGTATAATTAATGTTAAATAGGCTTTATTGAAATAAGACATCTTCTTATATCATGATTTGAAATAGGCTGCCTTTAGTAAACTTGGGATGAGGAATTTATTTTAAACTATTATCCCAGTGGGTTTGATGATAGTAATGAATGGGAATTTAGGAGAGTTTTTTTTAAAAAAAAAACCATTAATTTATTTATTTAGCAAATTTATATGGCTGCCATCTACCAATGGAATTCTGGAAGCAAACAAAAAAGTAAAAATGTAATAAAAAAATTAATTTTAAAAATCATGTCATGCTAATATAAGAAACATATTTTCCACATATCTCCCACACATTATTAAGATTCTGGCCGCAGAATATATAGACAGGGTGTTCCCTTATAGAACACCCTGTCCCTGAAGATGCGGGTGGCCCTAATGCTGTTGGCTTTCCATAAGACTTTGAAGAACCTGCGGCTTTGAAGAACCTGCTTCCTTTTAACCTGCAGTTAAAAGGAAGAAACAGCTGCAATCACACATTGCTCCTAGAAGCACGAAGCCGAAAACACCAGCCTGAAGATGACGAATGAGACTTTGTTGAAACGTCACCAAGACACTTCCAAATATATATATATATATATATTGCTGCCTATTGCTGCCTATTGCTGCCTATTGGGAGACTAATATAGATCAATTTCGGACTGATTGGTCCTCATCAGTTAGCCTAGGATCAGTTAGCCTAGGAAGAAGCCTAGGATAGTGGATGTGATTTCACTGAGCTATGGCTGCAATTTGAAAAACTTGGTTTATGTAGGAAAATACCAGGTTCAAGAAAAATACATACTTTTAAACCTACAATAAGAGAAGAAAGCAAATACTTAGCCTCTATGGGGATGGAACATATGGTAAGGGTGTGGCTAACTGATGAGGACCAATCAGTCCAGAATAGATCTATATTAGTCTCCCAATAGGCAGCAAAATGCTTGCTTGCTGTCTGAAGAAGCCTAGGATAGTGGATGTGATTTCACTGAGCTATGGCTGCAATTTGAAAAACTTGGTTTATGTAGGAAAATACCCGGTTCAAGAAAAATACATACTTTTAAACCTACGATAAGAGAAGAAAGCAAATGTATGTATGTATGTATGTATGTATGTATGTATGTATGTATGTATGTAAAAAGTTAAAATGTCGGGTGTTTTCCCGCATCATTAAAAGTCTGTTAGTTGAAATGCTTAAAATCCAGGCTAAAATCCCATCTCAAGATCCTCCAAAATCCCAACAAAACATTTTGTAAGGTCTTTTGAAACTCTGGCTAAAATCCTAACCAACACTTTAAAAGTTTTCTTTTTGGCAATGTTTCGACAAGCTCTCTAACTTGTCATCATCGGGCCCCTACTTTCAGTTTAGAAGCTGTGGGTATGCTGCGAGATCAGAGTTGTCGCTTTTCTATGTTCGCTGCTGCTGACGTATGCTGGTTAGCCTGCAACTCTGTGTCCTGATTGGAGGGCAGCCTTTTTTTTCTCCTGCTTCATTATCCTAGCTGCAGCCTGACTGCATGTTAAAGGCCCAGCTTTCTCTGGTTCCCTATTACTAACTGTCAACTGCAAAGAGGAAGGATTCTGGTAGGCATCACAACACCGCTGATTGCCTGTTGAGATCTCAGCCTATCTTCTGGCTCGGTTCTCTCTCTCTCCCTATTGCTAGCTATCATCTGCGAAGAGGGAAGGACTCTGGCAGGCATTGCAACACCACTGGTTGTCTGTTGGGATCTCTGCCTATCCTCTGATGTTAAAACTCGAGTTTCCCTCAGTGCAGGACTCCAAATACTTGATAACCTAGAAGCGTCATCTCGTCTATTCATATTCTGTGGCCTCTTTTCAATTTTGATACCCTCCCTAATTATTCTCTTATTAAGATGTTCCTCTTTCACCACTGTTCTAGTATTGTTGAAGTCGATATTATGTCCCGTGGCCTTCATGTGTTGTACCAAGGAAGAAGTTCGCTCTTCTTTTTTCACTGCATTTTTTTCTTCTTCTAAACGCACACCTCTCTACATGGGGCTCCCCTTGGGGTGCACCCGGAGGCTCCAGTTGGTCCAGAATGCGGCCGCGCGGAGGATTATGGGAGCAATGGGGTACTCCCATGTGACACCTCTCCTGCGCGAGCTGCACTGGCTTCCTGTGGTCTTCCGGGTGCGCTTCAAGGTGTTGGTGACCACCTTTAAAGCACTCCATGGCTTAGGGCCGGGGTATTTGTCTACATCTGTCCAATGTAAGATGACTGACAGGAGGCACATGACACTTCGTATACCCCTTGATTTTCCAGTTCAATTTTATCCTTGGGGTTTCTTAACATCATCAATATTTTTCTATCTGTGCGGAACACTGTTTTTATTTTGTGTTTCTGTAATATCTTATACCCCTCCAAGACTGAGTGGCTGTGGTTCCCGGTGTCGCAATATAGTCAGCTGGTGCCATCGCTGACTATTGGGGGTGAGTCTTTACCCCCCACAGAGAGGGCTCGCAATCTAGTTGTCCTCCTGGATGCACGGCTGTCTTTAGAAGAACACATGATGGCCGTGGCCAGGGGGCCTTTTTATCAGGTTTGCCTGATCCACCAGTTGCAGCCCTTTCTGGATCGCGACGCCTTGCACACAGTCACTCATGCCCTTGTCACCTCTCAACTGGACTACTGCAATGCTCTCTACATGGGGCTCCCCTTGAAAAGCACCCGGAGGCTCCAACTGGTCCAGAATGCAGCCGCGCAGGTGGTTATGGGCGCAACTCGTTGTGCCCACGTGACACCCCTCCTGCGCTAGCTGCACTGGCTCCCAGTGGTCTTCCAGGTGCAATTCAAGGTGTTGGTCACCACCTTTAAAGCACTCCATGGCATTGGACCTGGATACCTTCAAGACCGTCTTCTGCCACCAGTAGCCTCCCACTGGCCAGAGAGGGTCTCCTCAGGGTGCCATCAGCCAAATTATGTCAGCTGACGACACCCAGGGGGAGGGCCTTCTCTGTGGGAGCCCCTGCCCTTTGGAATGAGCTGCCCCCAGAAATTCGTAAAATCTCTGATCTCCGTGTATTTCGCTGTGCCCTCAAAACCTTGTTGTTCCGCCAGGCTGGGCTATCAAGGTAAAGATTTTAATTGGGTTTTTAAAAATGGGATTTTAAATTGGGGGTTTTAAATTTTAATGATATTAAATATCATTTAATAATTTTAATTATTTTTAAATTTTGTCTGTCTTGTGCTTTTAATTAGGCTGTACACCGCCTTGAGTCCTTCGGGAGAAGGGTGGTTTAGAAATAAAATAAATAAATAAATAAATCTTACTAATTTTATCGGTGGTCCCTTTTATATAGGGCAGGATGGCTTTTCCCATATTCTGTTCTTCTTCTTGGGTTTCTCTCTGTCCTAATGTCCCTTGCCGGATTATACTTCTAATTTTATTTTCGTGGAACCCATTTGTCATTAATACCTCTGTGAGAGTCCGAAGCTCTGTTTGTACATGTGCCTCATCTGCTAGACGTTTAGTTCTAGTAATTAAGATTTTTGCCACTGAATTTATTTGCGAAGGATGTTGGTGTGAGTGTGTGTTTAGGTATTGATTTGTGTGTGTCTTCTACAAAGATACATTTGTTTGTATCTTTGCCCTTTATACATGAAATAGGTGTTAGATAGGCAATGTTCTGCCAATTCTAGCAACAATCAAAAAGAAATATCAACCACCAAACCACATCATAGAATTGGCAGAACATTGCCTATCTAACACCTATTTCATGTATAAAGGGCAAAGATACAAACAAATGCAAGGGGCACCAATGGGATCACTGCTCTCCCCAGTTATTGCCAATCTGTTCATGGAGGGATTGGAAATTAGGGCGTTGGAACAAACTACTTATAAACCAAAATTATGGCTCAGATATGTAGATGATACGTTTGTCATCTGGCCCCATGGAAAAGACAAGCTAGACAATTTTCTAGTACACTTGAATAGCATGCACCCGAAGATACACTTTTTACATACACACACCTGCAAAAACTTGAGAAGGTTTCTCAGGTTTCTCTTCTCAGGTATCCTCCCTGTAAAGGTACAATGTGTCTTTTTCTTTTTTGTAGGCTTTTATGTGCATAAAAGAAGAGAAGAGGATGTGGCTCACTGATGACGCCTTACAAGGCAGAAATAGCTATCTGAGTCTCCCAAAAAGCAGCACAGAGTTGCTGTTTGTCACCAGAAACAAAAAGCCCAGAAATTTGTGAATGAGATTTCACAGAACCAGGGCTGTAGAACATCTTAGCTTACATAGGTAAAACCTGGCTAGAAAGAATATGCACATAAAAGCCTACGAAAAAGAAAAAGACACATGTGTGTGTGTGTGTGTGTGTGTGTGTGTGTGTGTGTGTGTACCCACACTATCAGCATTGTATATGACATAGGGGCTAACCACTTGCATTTAGGAAGCTTATAGGTAGGATATATTTCATTTATGGCCCACTTATAGCTGATACACAAGGCACATTGCTTTGCATTTTACAATATTCCATGGCCATCAGGTGTAGCCACTAATAATGCTATTCCACAGTACCCTTGTAAACTGGTGTATGTGTGTGTTTGCTACATCTAGGAAGCACATTTCATAGCCCAATATGCACCCTTGCCTGGAAAAGCTACATATACAGTATGTACTAGCACATGCATACATTTTTCATACAGGTAGGCTTTACATGTTAAGGGCACAACACAGAATTTTTCATTGATGGCAAGAAATTCTACCAGTAAGTTCTCCACAATCATTATTTCAGTGAAATGGTTCTTTGGACTCCCTTCAAAGACATGTACTTAGATATCAAATAAATGAATGGAGATCAAGAACACAAAATGACCCTTACACATATACTTTCATCCTTACACCTATACTGTACTTTTAGTGTAGTAGTGAATAGAAAAGGCTTTTTAGAGGGAGGGGTGTTAGGGATCATTTCACAGCCTTTTATAGTTTTACATTTTTTTAAAAAATGCTAATTATAAGGTAACAAAATAAAATGCACTCTATAGAGAGTTGGATTTCTTATACAGACTAAACTGTTGAGGACATCAAATGGCCTAAAGGGCCACAATTCCACAACTTTATAACATTTTTGATAAAGTACTGTTATAATCATAGAATCCTAGGGCTGAAAGGGACCTTAGAGGTCTTCTAGTCTAACCCCTGTCCAAGACAGGAGTCCTTATACCATCTCAGACAGATTAATGTCCAATCTTTTCTTGAAAACTTCCATTGATAAGAGTACCCACAACTCCGAGCACTTTAACAAACTCAGGGGTGTTTGGTTTGCATATCCATTGCCTATCCATTTTCTAGAATGAAATAAGGGGGGAAATTAAGAGGGAAATGATGTTACAAATACTTTTTTTTAAGCATGCACTCTGTGTGTGTATGTATATATCATGTATGTATACATGTGTGTGAATGCACAGGCATACACGTAAACACACAGAAAGAGAGATACTTTCTCTGACTTCTTAGCTGCAACAATGAAAGCAAATATTTAAAGAGATAAGTAATGTGAACAGCAGGACTATATGTTTGGCTCCATTACCATCTGGAATTGATCTGCATTCTTGTTGCCCTTGAATTAGCTTGGCAAAGAAACATCTGCCTTACTACACCAGCTAATCCTACAAATTGGAAATCGAAAAAGATCATGTAAATTGCTCCACAGAGAACCTGCCATCCTGCCTATAGGCTACTTGCTTAAAAACCAGGAGATTAAAGAAATCAATGATAGGAAACAGCTTCAACCGCCAACCTGGAATCACTGTTTGGCAACAAACAGAATCAAGTAATGCTCAAAGAAGCCCTGGAGCAATTAATGCTACACAGAGTAAATGTTCCTTAACAAGAGCTCTTGGGTATTTACAGAGACTAAGGCAGGAGCAGCAGAAGATAAATCCTTGGAAGAGCTCCCAATGAGCTGGGACAAATGAACCAAGTTTTTCAACTCTGAGCACTTTAATAATTGTACAAAACCAAAGGCCTTTCCTCTTTCCTAAATGAAACTACTAAAATCAAGAACACTGTAAGGAAAGCAGAAACAGATTTGTGTGTATAAGAGCTCCAGTTCTGGCCATGGAAACCAACTCCTGGTGCGAGCATGGTTTTGTGCAATTCAGGGTCTGCCTTGAGGGCTCGTAATCTGGGCATCCTCCTGGACGCATGACTGTCTTTAGAAGAGCATATGACGGCCGTGGCCATGGGGGATTTTTATCAGCTTCACCTGATTCGCCAGTTGCGGCCCTTTCTGGACTGGGATGCCTTGCGTACAGTCACTCATGCCCTGGTCACCTCCCAGCTGGACTACTGTAATGGTCTCTACATGGGGCTCCCCTTGAAGAGCACTTGGAGGCTCCAACTGGTCCAGAATGCAGCCACGCGGGTGGTTATGGGCGCGACTCATTGTGCCCACATGACACCTCTCCTGCGCGAGATGCACTGGCTCCCAGTGGTCTTCCGGGTGCGATTCAAGGTGTTGGTCACCACCTTTAAAGTGCTCCATGGCTTAGGACCTGGGGACTTTCGAGACTGACTTCTGCCACCAATAGCCTCCCACTGGCCAGTCCGCTCCCACAGAGAGGAGCTCCTCAGGATGCCATCGGCCAAGGTATGTCGGCTGGCGACATCCAGGGGGAGGGCCTTCTCTGTGGGGGCTCCTGCCCTGTGGAATGAACTGCCCCCAGAATTGTGCAAGATCTCCGACCTCCGTGTATTTCGCTGTGCCCTCAAGACCCTGCTGTTCCGCCAGGCCGGGCTATCAATGTAAATGATTTTAAATTGGGGTTTTTAAATTTTGGGGTTTTAATTCGGACCGAAATTATTTAATAATTTTAATTATTTTTAATTGATGTCTGTATATTTTTGTCTTTTTAATAGGCTGTACACCGCCCTGAGTCCTTCGGGAGAAGGGCGGTATAGAAATAAAATTATTATTATTATTATTATTATTATTATTATTATTATTATTATTATTATTATTATTATTATTATTATTATTTAATCTTTAGTGAGATTCACAGCCTTTGAGGCTGGTTAATAGCTCAGCAGCTCGAGTCCTAACCAAGGACCTAGGAACTGTTAAGGTATCGTCGGAGGATGTAAGCTGTTACGAGTAAGGTGGTTTTTTGTAGAGTCAAAATGTTCAAGTCCAGCAAATTTAGAATTTCTAAATAGCGGGGTAGCCCTTTGGGTATTGCTCCAAGGGCTCCAATTACAATCGGGACAACACACGATTTCTTTTTCCACAGTCGCTCAACAGTCCCAGTACTTTGTGATTTTTTCTTGCTGCTTATCTTCAATCCGTGCATCACCAGGTATTGCAATGTCAATGAACCATACTTTTTTCTTTTCAACTATTGTTATGTCAGGTGTGTTGTGGACCAAGTGCCTGTCAGTCTGAATCCTGAAGTCCCACAAGATCTTGAGTTTCTCATTCTCTAAAACTTTCTCAACCTGATGTTCCCAGTGGTTTTTGCTGTACTCAAATCCAAACTTCTGGCACAATTTCCAGTGAATAATAATAATAATAATAATAATAATAATAATAATAATAATAATAATAATAATAATAATAATAATAATAATAGTCATTGTCATTGTCATTGTCATTATCATTATCATTATTATTATTATTATTGTGGGCTTGCTGTAAATACAGGACAAGTGCCAATGAAAGAGCAAAGGGTTCTGCAAACCCAAGATCCATCTAATCTTTGGCTATGGAACTTACCTCCTCTTTCCAGAGAATAAAGGTTGCCATTTCTTCCTTTTATATATATAAAAAGTCTCCACTACTGTCTTTAATAGCAGCCTTGCCTTCTATATTTGGCTTCTAAGCTATATCTTACAAACTATATCTTATAAACTGTTGGAACTGTATGTACGTATGTATGTGTAAGTATGTATATATGTATGTATGTATGTATGTATGTATGTATGTATCTATCTATCTATCTATGTATGTATGTATGTGGGTAAGTAGATGTTTCCTCTCCAGGTATTTATCTTTTTTTGTTATCTCCCTCTCCTTTTATCCTTTTTTATCCTTTTCTTTAAAACAGTTTGAATTAAAAATAATAGGGTTCCTCTGGAGTACCTACTCAAGCCATAGGATTTTGGTTGCCTCATTCTCCTCCTATAGCCAAGCCAGGTCCTTTCATTTACATCAATGTACACAGCATTCCTCCAAACTGTTCTCTCTCCATGTCCTCTTCATGCTTAGACTGGCATGGCTTGGAGCAAGAAGCTATGGGAATCTGATATAGTGAGGCCCAGGAAGGGACATAGTTCACTATCTGAGGTTTTGTGTTCACACTTCCTTGATTGTTGAGGTATGATGTAGTCCTAGAAAATGAAAATGTAGTCAGATTGGCTACAGCACCTCCTCTGTAAGGAAGAGAAAAGTACAGTCACATGCTATAATTTTACACATAATTTCCATGATATAGGTTCTATGTAGCTTGGCAGCTCCAGCAGCTCCTCATCCAGCAATCCAGGGTTGCAAATGGTGATTGCCAATCCTGCACTGGGACGCCCTCACAAGTGGCTCCTTTGACAATGGCTGTAACTGGGGATGGAACTACATGTGCTGCCTAATCCAATCAGGATGTCCTGCTGATTGTGGCCCGGCATGGATCTGATTCAGGTATCAAATCTCCCTCACTTTGTAGTGCTTGTCACAACATAGAGAAACATATTACAGGAGAGTGATGTTGGTTTTAAAAATGAGTATCGACATGAACTGACCAACAGGTATTTCCTTTAGTTGCACAGATGTCTGTGATTAACATTTGAATGAACAAGTCTGTCTACGCTTCCAGCAATCAGTTTCGAAAAGAGGGAACCTGCAATATGAGTATTTGATTTGGCTGCAAATCAAATCTAAGGGAACCATGGCCAAAATCTGCAGCCCCCCCCCCCCCCCGCAGCCCAAACAAGCCTTAAAAAGCCAGACAACTATTAGATAGTAGCAAGAGCTACATTTTCTGCATTTCTTTGCTATCATCTAGTGGATTTTGTGAGTTTTGCAACTTCACCAGGATGGGATAACTAGCCTCCCAGAGGATGGAGATGATAGATAGATAGATAGATAGATAGATAGATAGATAGATAGATAGATAGATAGATAGATAGATATGCATGTCGTTTAACTTGTCCTTGTCTCTTTTTGGTATACTATCATAGAAAAACTTGCTAACTTGCAAAAATCTGTTAACTCAGTATGCACACTTTATAATCAACAAAATAATCTGGAAAAGGCACCCATAAAGGGGGAATAAAGTATGCAGATAATCTTCATTTAGCAACCACAATGGGGAGCAGCTACTCATTAAGTGAAGCAGTCACCGTGTGAAACCACAACCGTGCTTATTATCTTTCTTCATGTCATGGCCCTATCAGAGCCTGGGTCCGAGAAGGAGGATGAGATGGAGCTAGGACCAACAGAGGAATTAGGACGAAGCAGTCCTAAGTCCCTCAGGCCTGGGAAGGATCACCAGCAAATGAGAGAGACTGCAGGATGACCAAGCAAGGGGGGAGAAGAGGGCAGGCAGCAGAGCAGAAGAGCAGAAGAGCGACAGAGCTCCAGCGACAAGCAATTACCTTTCCCTCCCCCCCCCCCCCCCGGCCATCCCCAGCACAGAGAATGGAGAGGAGGCAGGATCAGTGCAGGACAACCTAACGACTCGGAAGGAGGGCGTCCCACCCCTCGTCACAAAGCTAACCTGGGGAATGAGATTTAAAGAGACACCATTTGGAGGGGCACTTGTCAGGAGCGAGTGTTGCCTTTTTCCAGTCTCACATGCTGTTACCGATGTCTGGATATTTTGCTTGCCTTGCCCTGCTTGCCTTGCTTGCCTGGCCTGGCTATGTGCGAGTTCACAGCAACACAGTTCTGCTCCAGATTGTGCTGCAGTCCCAGTGAACTCTTCCTGTGATTAGGAGTCCTTGGAACCAAATTCCCTGAACTGTGGCTGCTCTCAGAACCATGCTGCTCCTCTGGACTAATAGCAACCAGGAACTATTGGAGGTGCATGTTTAGAGCTTGGCTCCTGGACTTGCAGTGAATGGTGGGACTTTTGGGGGAAAGTTGGATAAATAAAGGGGAGTTAAGCCTTTGTTCCAGCTGTGTTGCTTCCGTGCCCAGCCCCTGGTCATCACACTTCAGCTTTCTTTTGCTTAACAGTCCTGCAAATATCATAAGATGAGTCAGAAAGTTACTTTTCCATAACCGTTGTAACTGCAAAGAAGGCAGTTGCTAAACAAGGACTGCCTGTACTGGAAAAAGATAAGAGATGGAGACCATAAGGTGAGTCCTCTGATTTAAACTGTGGTCATCTAGGAATTCAGGAATTTTATAATGACCAAGATAAGCAGTTTCCTGTACCTGGTTAGCAGAGAAGTGCTGCCTTGGGACATGATGTCTACATGTAGCTAACATGACTAATAGATTTTTATAGATCTTTCTCTTATTTATTTGCAATCTGTGTCAATATACCTTATTCATTTTCCATCCTTATTTTAACTATAGTGATTTTAACTTTGATTATGATCATGTTCTCTCATCCAGCAATGAGAAGAGCAAGAGGAATTCATCCCTGGCCTATACATCTATATTTGATCCATCAATTGTGTGGAACAGGGCAAGGTAAGCACATATGTTGAGCTGAAGGCGGTCTTCAATCTTGTATGCTAAACTAAAAAATGCCCAAAAAGTGTAGACATGGCTGGAACAAAATAAAACATGAATATGTATTACAGTAATATTAATATGTGATATGCGTATTATTAATATGAAATATTAATATGAATATGAATACGTGAATAAATGAAGTAAATATTCCGCACTGGCTAGACAAATGCTTTCAGGAGGTTTAGAAGAAGAATGCTTTGGATGGCATCACAGAATATATTTACTGTTAAAATTTTCTGCCTTGAAATGAGAGAGAAACTGCTCTAAACTGATTATACGTAATAAGAACACACATATACATGTACATATAAGTAGGACATTTGAAAGAAGAAACAGTATGGTCTAACATATTTCTAAATAATGTCAAAATATTTAAAATTTAACCTTATATAAGCAAACCACCATGGCAAAATTGTGAAATTGTGAACTATGTGAAATTGTGAACTATGAGCAATAGAATCCAAGCACTGTACCAAAACCTTTGCAGGTGGTGAAGCCAACAATATGTACATCCAACTAGAAAGGAACCAATGAATCTCTGTACCCAATGCATCTTCAAGTCAGTGTTTGCTCCTGGTGACTTCCTGGGCAAGTAGCTGCTGTGTTCTTGGCAAGATTTAGAAGTGGTTTGCCATTGTCTCCTTCCTAGAGCTGAGAGTGATTGGCCCATGGTCACCCAGCTGACATTGTGTCTAAATCTCTTTGTGTCTACACCAAATTGGCTTTTTTTTCTAGAATAGTTATGCTACAAAAAGAAGAAAGGAATTACAAGATAGGGGATAAAAAGATGTATGTGTATTTCTTTATAGCCAGTGTAGTGTGTTCACTAAAATGTTGATCCAATCTGCTCTCAGTTATGAAAGCCTGTTGCCATTCATTCCCTTAGTCTTATCTATTTCACATGGTTGTTGTTGTTGCATGAATAAAATGAAGAGAATTTTCTAAGTCATCCACACTGATCTTCTGGTGTGGGGGAGGAGAGGTATTATATATTGTTATATAACAATTTGCTTGTCCTAAATTATTGTAAGTATAGATGCAAATTTAGAATTGTGATACAATACAGCTGGGGGATATTGTGCCCAGTGGCTGGCATACCTACTTGATCTACTATCCTAGGCCACTGTGCTCTCTTTTTGCAGTTATTAATCTTTCTACCTGATCTTGACAGGGACTGTATCTTAGATCAAAGGAATCTTCAAGAAGAGAGAACTACTAGGTCATATGGATAACGTATAGTTATCTTGGTTAGAAAAGAAAAGAATGGATAAAAAAAGTCAAACTTTCTTTAAAAAAATACAAGGTGCTGCTAGGTGGCAGATGGAGCCATAAGAAACCTGGGATTTGATACAGCTGTGGTCCTCATCCCCAATGGTGTAAACTCAAAACCAAATTCCTCACAACCAGAGGAATAATAAGGATTCCACCAAACCAGTAAGAAAGAAGAAGTTATGACTCTTAAGCAGAGTAGCCAATATACTTCTTCCTTGTCTGGCATTGCAGCCAATATTGCTCATCTATAATTATTAATGTGGGAATATGTTTTGACAATTCCACATCCCCAGCACAGTCTGCTGGCACTCTTCCCAACAGACTGGAAAATGTTCTTTAGTTTAGTGCTAGTATAGCAAAATCAGCAGCTTCTGGACAAATCTACCTTAGCCTGAATCCAGACTGAGTGGAGATAATAAAGAAATAAACGAACAAATATCCTCCATAGTGCTTGGCCGAAACCTATCAATTCTGGCATTCTGTATTGAGAAGAGGGATCTGGATTCAAGTTGCATATGGCACCGGGCTGCAGCCAGAAACCAGACCACACAAAGAAGCGAAAGCCCCCTCCACCGGATGCAGGCAGCACATGAAACCACGTCCCCTCTGAGAAGATCTCTTTCCATTGAACCAGTCCATTGAACCAGTCCCTCCACTGAACCGGACCATATGCCAGTGGGCTCCTACCTACTGGCATATGGAGTCAAATACCACTGGATAAGAAAAAAAGGGGTGGCTGTGAATATAGGGAGCGTATTCTGTATCCTTTTCCAATCTGGCAGATATTTTAAGCACCTGTCCATCATCCTCTACACTTTGGCCACAGATGAATAACATTATCATGCCAATGACATTTGAAATTATTCATCAACTCAGAAATGAATAAGTTCCTGCTGATGCATATTTGTCATTCATTCTCCACATCTGTTTGTGAAGTGGAGAGAGAAGCCCTCAAGGCTCAAAGGCCTCTCTATGCTCTGACTCAGTGCATGAAAACATCCATTCAAGTTAAGCCTTGTTTGGCTGATGAAAGGCAGAAGTGCTGGAGTTGGCAGGGAAGTCTTCTGTGTTAATTGCTCATCGCTGAATAAACTCAACCTCTTCGGTCCACATTCATTCAAGACGAAGTGCTTACTGGGCTATGGTGTCCTTCATCAGATGTAAACCGAGGCTGCCCTTTCACCTCCAGCAATCCAATGCAGTCCAGTACAGTGTGAAGAGTATTGACATCTGCTCAATTAATAACTGAATTCTAATACAGCTTGAGGATGGTCTACCAAACAAATAACATCACATACAAATTCCTACTCAGAGCATATTCAGCTGGAATAAAGAAAAATTCAAGCCAGGAAGTCAAAACTACTCGATCTATGACTGTGGTTTTACGAATGAATGGTATCAATAATTAGACTAGAAAAATTATACTCCCTTTTATTAAGTTTGCAAGCATGGAAGCTCCCACTTCTTTTGATTTGATTTACAACATGAAAGCAAAATGGCAGGAAGAAATCCCCAAAGCGAGTAAAAAAAAGAAAAACAGAATGGCCTATTAAACTCCACACAAGCATTATTCCTCACTAGGAATGGATGTATACATCTGTTTTGGTTTCTCTCAATTTTTCTATGAATTTCCATTTGTGGAACTTCAGAATCTTTTAACTTCTGCTTAAATGTTTGGGGGAGTAACACCCACTTTTGAAGTGTGGCCATTAGCATGTCACACAAGTCTCAATCAAGCTGACAGAACTACACAGTCCTGCCCTACAATACAACATGCTGAGGCACCTCCTAGTGGTAATAGCAGAGTCAATGGTCAGAGCTGCAGTATATTGAGAAATAGTGGTGAATTCCATGATAGCAGAGAATGTTTATAAAATTGACTTGTAAATAGAAGATTGATTATTCTAACCTCAGCATAAATGTTTCAAAGAGCTAGAGTGGTATAGTGATGATGGGACTTTAAACCAGAGAGTCCCAAATTCAAAACTACCTTCAGCCTCAGAAGGTCACTGGGCAACTTCACTCTCTCAGGGCAATCTACCTCCCAGGGTCATAGTGGAAAGAAGGAGTACTATTTATGCTGCCTTAAGTTACCAAAAGAATGACAGGATATTAATCTAACAAATAAAGAATAAACTTTATGCACAGTAAGGGCAACAGAATTTTTTTTCTTCTTCTTCCTGACCAACTCAGCCATCTAGCCAGGAGAATATATAAAGAAAATGAGGAGCTAAAGTGCAGTTGCCTTTGCACACAATTGCATCATGGCAGAGAAAAGGCAGTATTAATATTTTGTGGGTAAGAAACGAAGATCTCAGCCAAGGGTGAGAATTCCCTCCTGCTCCAAATTCACAGGCTAGATTTTGAGAGAAAAGGGAGAACTCCTTCCTAGCCAGAGTCAACAGAGAACCATGTCCTGAGAAATCTTTCTCAGAAGATGTAAATATTGTCTTTACTTATCAAAATAAAAAGAAAATCTTGCATAATGATGTTCAAAGGGGGTCAAAAACAATAGAATGCTGATTGCAGGATTTGTCCCATCTGATCTAGGCACACACCATCTTCCCAAGTTTATGTAGAAAATTCATATACTTGGTATAAGCAAAGGATCTCCCAAAACGTTGCAGAGTATTCCTCTCTTCTACACTCACAAACTCCTCCAGGCCATCCACACTTGATTGGCTCTTGATGGAGCAAGGAGTTTGCAGAGCACCTTTCTCCCACTACTACTAGTGCCAACTTTGCCTTTCTCACCTCCTACATCTCAGTTTCTGAACTGGGTGAGAAGGGAACATTCTTTGTGTTGGGAGCAGCAAGACTTGGCAAGGGATGTGTGCATTCTCAGGAGCTCCACTTCTTTCTTAGGAAATTCTGTCCGTCTAGATCCCAACAGCAATATGTGGCTTTTAAAATATTTTTCTCAGAGTGAATCAGGGAAACGCTTTGAGAATTGTGCTCCCCCCTGTGATGTATGGAAAATAGCAGAAGGGAAAAGGGAGAAATATGCTAAGGGAGGGGTGCCAAGTGAGGTCTGCTATTGGAGTTGTTGGATTTGTGACTTGGTTCCTTTGCCACCCACCATGTTAGTCCTGCTCATTTCTTCGGACTAGCAGCTGGGGATTGGTATGTTTCCCAGAGGACTGTGTATTATGTGCTCCTGTCACTGCAGCAGCCAAACCTCTTGCTGGACTCACCCCAAAATTATGAATGTAAGTCTCAGTACCAATTAATTACTGTTGGGTTTTTTTTCCTGAAGAATATGACTTAATCATGGAGACCAACAGACCACATGTGGCCTTTTTCTCTCTCTTGTCTTGCTGGAGCGCCTCTCCTCTATCCTCCTCCCTCTTGGCTTGCAATTGGCTATGCATACATGGAGTCCAGCTCACGTTCCCCACATCTCTCAGGGATTGCCTGGCCTTTGATCATTTGTCTGAAAGATCCTGCTTCTTTTGCCTTTTCACCCACTTACCCCCTTTCCTTCAGCTGCAAAGACAAGTTCTGCATAGGCTGTGTAGCCACTACCATTAATATCCCATCAGTCAAGCTGTGCATAGAAAGCCTCCTGAGGATCACTATCTAGGATGTAAATTGTTCTTCAGCTTTCTCTCCCATTGTGAGCTGTAGGTGTCACTGGGCCTTCTAAATGCACACAGCCCATCCTCCAGAGCTATGGAAAGGGGACCATGTGGGTGGACAAGGGCAGGGTAGGCAATATTGATGGGGCATGACAAATTGTAGCAGTCCTGTTTATTTAGGCATGTCCCATCACTTCTTGATGGGATGGGAAATGTCTTCCTCCCTCCCCCAACATGTATATCACTCTTCTTTCTCTATCCAGCAATCCTCTTTTCAGTCATTTTCATTGACAGTGCCTAACTTATCTGCCCGCATTACTCCTTTACTTGGACACATCTGTCTACTTCATGTCACAATTGTTGGCATTCAAGCACCAGATGGGCAGAACAAGAAAAACTCAGTGTATATCTGAGGATCTGTCATCGACAAGCCTGATTTTTTGATTGATTGATTGACTGGCTGACTGATTGAATTGCTCTGCAGCTATTCCCAAGAGCCTCAAAGCAGCTTTTGGGATGTTAGGTTTATAGCACAATAAATGCACAGTTGTTAATAATTTGTTGCACAGATTCCAGATGTCTTTCTCTTAAAGATGTGCTTCTGTTGCAGAACAATCACATTTTTCCACACTCAAAACCAGAATATTTGATCATAGGATAAATACTCTTTTTCTCCAGTTATCTCACCAATAGATTTCATAATGTCACAAGCAACAGTTGGATAGAGCTTAGCACATTTCTAGTGATATACACCAAGTCCTTCCCCAACTGCAATCTCATGAACTTTTGAAACCTGAAACAACCATTTTGAAAATACTGGCCTGTGGCTGTGTGTTCTTTTACATTAAGAAATGTTCATCCAGCTCTGATTTAAAAAAACAGCATTGTGAATACCTCACACATCTTATCTTTATTTCAAAAGCCTTTACTAGATTTTAAAAACAAATCTGGGGTGCCGACTGTGTAAAACCAATGCTTAGAAAACAAACAAATACCTCTTGGAAATCATTATATTTTAGTTAATTTTTAATTCAGAAATCTCCTCTAACTTTGAGTCCATCTGGATCAAATTGTCCAATGGCAATGTCCTTCATTGAAGCATGGGAAGCCAGGGAGGGTACAGATTACTGGAGAGATTATTCTACAGAGTAGCACAGGACATTCATAAACATCCTTTAGCCACTTTGTAATTAATTAAGTGCAATGCCCTCCATCCAGGAATATAGCCTAGAAATGTCCTTCCTCTTTGAAAGAATGCCTACAATAAATTCTCTCCCATCTGCATGGTAAACTAAAAGAACTAGAAATTTTCGCTATTCAGTACAAATGAAACTAGCAGCAGAAATCCAACAACAATGTCTGACAGAGAAGAAAGATCTGCCTCACTCCAAAATGTTCTCTGAGGAAATGCCAGGTGAATCTTTCTGGGCGCAACATAACAGGGGTGGGTTCTACTTACCTTTACTACTGGTTCACAATGGGGCCGCGCTTGCTTGCTTCACTGCAGTGCGCGCTCTTCTGCATTTGATGACGTCGGGGTCGGTGGGCAGAGCCTCCTACCGGTTTTACTACCAGTTTTACTACCAGTTCTATAGAACCGGTGCGAACCGGGGGCAACCCACCACTGCAACGTACCTTTATGAGGTAGTCATTTGTATCACAGTCATCCTTCACCCTTCTACCATCAAAGGTATCCTGGGAAAAGCAAACAGAAATGGAGAACTTTGAAGAAACAGTTTATTGGCAAGAGTGCTTCAGTTCACAACTTCTCAAATGCCTGTCCTTTCCTGATGCTCCTTTATCTGCTGTTCTCTACTCAGTGGATTTCCACATTCCCTAAAGCAGTTCTTGTTCTCCATTGGTTTTTTGAAATGAATGTAATGTAATTGTGTTATTTAATTGTTTATATTGAATGAATTTAATTGGATATAATTAGACTAGTCTAAAAGTTAATTCTCTTTACATATGGTCCATTAAAAACAATTGGGTATTTACAGAATAGCAAAGGAGCTGTTCAAATACTTCATTTATGAAAACCTGTCTACCTGCCATATGACAGCAGATTTATTTTGCAGGGCATGAATGGTTTGGGCAAAAAACCCTCAGATAACAACACATTCATTCAAACTTTACTCTTTCAAATTTCTTCAGAGATTTTAATAAAAAGCACAATGCAGCCTCATATCGCTTTTCCTTTTGTACACATATTTTCCTAGTGTACAAACTTTTACCTTCATATACATATATTATTATATGCCATTGATATATAATTATCACACACTATTACACAGAACACATTGCTAGTTTTCTTTGTGTGTGAGGTTTTTGAATCCAACTTTCTCAAATATTCATATTTTTGTGTGCAACTTGGAGCCAATAAATATTTCAAGATGTATGTTGACAGACTCTTTGAATTATGTGCCTGTCCATGCTGTGACAGATTGTGTTTCGGGAGATGCTGCCACTGCACTTGAAAAGAAATCCCTCGCGCATTCCTTTTGCATCCCTATCTAGTCCAAGGCTAGAGTGTTACAGTGTCTGTCTAGTCTGCTTTGCGCCAGAATTGTCAGATTTTTATAAATTAACTGGTAGTCTGTTGGGAATTTGCAGGTGATAATAATGAAGATGATGAGGGAATGGGATTAGAGTTTAGTAGAATAATTATGCCAATGCCTGTCACATTAAATCTCAAGCACATCTTCACACATTTTTACATAATGAGGCCACATATATTTCTGTCACTGGTGCTTTTCAGTGAAAAATAAAAGTACAGTCATTTTGCTTCAACATTTGTCTTAAAAATATGTCAAATAGGTTGTTAGCAAAATGTTTGAGCAACCATGATAAAAAACCAACAGCAAAAGAGCATTCCCCACTAGGAGCATTATTTGAAACGGCTATATAATGTTCTATTGTCTTTTAACAGAGTTACTGAAATATAATCTATTTAAAATTTACCTTACCAACCTTGCTGGTGGTATGTTTCTATTTAAGCATTAAGCCCAATCTAAATACAAAAATGCAGTTTTTCAGTTCTTTAGGAACTATACATGAAGTCTGAAGTTACAATAAAGCTACTTACTTCACACAAAGAGCAGATACTATGAATGTGAATTGTTGCACTTCCTCCATATATGTCAGTATGCCAGGGGTGGGTTCTAACCAGCTTTACTACCAGTTCTCTTTGTGCATGCGCTTCACATGCGGTCGCCATGGGCATGCTCGCTTCCCTCGCATGCGCACCAAACTTGCGCTTTGCACAAGCGCGTTGCAAATCTGCCCAGCTGAGGTGTGGCAATCCGCTCTTCCGCATCTCTCAGCTGGCCGAAAAAAGAAGAAATGTAAGGTCGAAATAACGCAGGGGTGGGCAGGAGGGCCCAGCTCCTGAAGAAAGAGAACCGGTTCGTTGACGTAATAGCGTCACCACTACCGGCTCGGTTGAACCGGGCTGAACCAGGAGAAACCTACCACTGCAGTATGCTGCATATGCTTCCTAGTTGGTGGGATACTGGCTTGCGAGATTAGATTAGTGATCCTAACTTGCATAGCTTACATAAAATAGCATGAGCCCAACTGAGCTTTAGTTCCACTTTTGGCATGACCAAAGTGTGCTGGAAATATGCAGTCCCTCTCTCTCTTAGCCCATGGAGAAAGCAAATCAAATTTTGTCTGGGAAACTGCAGGGTGTCAACCCTGAAGCTGACCTGACCGAAGCCATTTTGACTGCTTCAGTGTTGCCACACCAGAGCTGAGGGATAGGGAGGGGGGATTTGAGATAGAGGGGATTCTGTAGCCAAAACAAAATATTTTCTCTTGGGAGCCAAGGACATTCTCACACCTGGTCAGAAGAAGGCAGAGTGATGTTACTCGGTTGCCAGACTGCACTGTGATTGGACCATGTGACCGATTGTTTTGAGAAAGTAGAAAAACTTTTACTTTTAATTAGGTGAAAACCGTGGGAGTCTTCAGAATCGGTTTTCACCAAATCTGTGCCAATATGATATTTCCAATAAAGCAATTCTTTGCGGAATATGCTGGCCTTGGAGTTTTGCTTGATATGGATTTATTACTTGGAACTCTGACACAGGGACAGGGTCCAGACAGTTGCCAGGTGTCTAACATTGACTTGAAAGATCCCCTCCTCTTTCAGAAAAGGTCAATAAGAGGTCCAGAATGTCAGAATAGTATAGGGTTGTAGGATAATAAGGACATGAAGAATCAATCATAATAGAGCTGGAAAGGATCTTGGAGGTCTTTCAGTCCAACCCCTTGCTCAAGCAGGAGATCTATACAGTTTGAGACAAGTGACTGTCCAGTCTCTTCTTAGAATCTCCAGTAATGAAGCACCCACAACATCTGAAGACAAGCCATTCCACTGGTTAATTGAAAAAGAAGAAGAAAGTGACAGAGGGTGAGTGAAAATAGAATAGCCTCCGGAAGTGAAAGTATGGATCTTTTTTAAAAAATCCATTAGTTTCCCAATTGAGTGAACAGGAGGTGGATGTAAAGAAAGATGTGAAAGCAGCTTGGAACACAATCTAGTGTGTGGAGCTCTGCTGATCAGAAATATGAGAAAGGATTCTGTGTGAATGGTGCAAAAAATGCATGTAAGAAGCTCGTTTTTGTGCTGCAAAAAAATGAGGATGAAAAATATTGTATAATGCGTACAAGAAAAAGATGGTTGCAAATGTACTCAATAAGAGTAAGGACCAATAAAGGATAAGAGAAATTGTACAGCAAGTTTGATAGAAATAAAAATTGTTCCTTCTTTTGGGCGGGAGAGCCAATATGAATTATTGATAAGATGCTTTCCATTGTAGCTGGATTGATTTGATTTGATCAGAATAGTATGGTCACCGATGAATTCTGATTGGTTTCCCAGCTTCATGACATTATCCATTTATTATCTGATGCATGAGTGGCTGGAATTGTTTGGTAAGTTTATTTGAGGAAGAAAAAAATGAAAGAATAATTTGTATGTAAAAAAAATGTGAATAAAAGCAACAGAATATAGAAGAAACAATTGCAGTAAATGCTACCTTACAAAGTTTAATATTTTATAATTGTTCTTTTGTTTTAAAATGTTTCAATTTACTTCCCATTTAATAAAACTTTCAATCCAAAAAATCCAAAAGAGGGAGGATTTGATATAATCTCAATTTAATAGTACAGCTACACATATTTCTATCAAATATTGCAATGAAATCAAACAAAGCTATGGTCAAAAGCTGACATGCTCTAAAAACTCTAATGCTTGTCTTTTCCCCTGCTTGATCATATAAACACAGAATATTGACTGAATACTTCCTGTGATGCTGACCTCTAATGCTATATCCCAAGTGGTTATCCTAATTGGAGATTGACGATGACTGTGGAAATGTTTACCACTTGTGGTATTTCTCTTACCACTGTGGTAAGTGGTCATAGAGAAGCTGATTATAAAGGAAAATAATCCTTCTTAACCACCATAGCACTTGCTTTCTTCAGGCTAACCACAATCATATTTGGCCATCTACATTTCTCAAGAGGATTTATATCACAAAAAGCAAAACAACACTAATGAGTACTTTAATACTTTATTATTTATATTACTATCCTGTATGCATCAATAGTTAGTTCTTTACTAGCTTTTACCTTCTTTCTAGAAAATCAAGTCCTCAAATGTTTCTCTGTATTATTTGTTAGTACAGTCTTGTAGCCTACTCACATGATTATTTTAGGACATGCAAGATGCTGAATTTTGTAAAGTTTTAATTCCTGTGTACTTTGCTAAGTTTTGATTTTTAAGCTGTTCTGTTCAAGATCCTTGCCCCAGATTCATTCAGTTTTAAATGCCTGGGAGGCATTTATACCTAGGAGGCAGGGGTGGCTTCTACTTACTTTTACTACCGGTTTGCAATGGGAAGCTTCTGCTCATGCGCAGATCACCAATGATGACATTCGGGGCAGTGGGTGGGGCCTCCCGCCGGTTTTACTACCGGTTCTTGCGAACCGGTCCAAACTGGGGGCAACCCACCACTGCTAGGAGGTCATAATACAAGCTGTTAAGCTAATTTTTAAGAAGTTCAGTTAGTAAGATTGTTTTCCTATCCTTCCTTGATTTCATAAATGTTATTGATCATTCTGAGAAAGAAAAGCAAGCCTTTGGATCCCTTCTCCCAAGTTTATGATTTTCTAATTTTCTGACATCTTCCTTAAAGCAGCCTTCACTGACTATATAGCATCTTGTAAATGGAGTAGCTTTGCCCTTCTATGTTAACAGACTATCATGCATCTCTTAACAATCAACTCAAGAAGATTACAACTTGCTAAATCGAGGAATCTGATCTACTGTAGAGGAATTTTTCTATCAAAAACTAAATTTTTTCCCCACTGTAATATTTCTGAATGTATTCCTCATTTAATCTGCACTGCTTAAATCTTGGTGTCTGGAATAAAGGTAGTTCTGATTGGTGTGCCTGCCACTTCCTGGATTCTGAGTTTAAAATCATAGCTTCAGAGGGATGAAATTATCATTGTCTCGGAACTCCATGAGAAAACATGGAGCTAGCTTTGACCCACAAAAATAATATTTCAACTGCCTGCTCCTTCATCCATCTTTTTCTCCCTTTGGGTCTTTAGCAAAAACTAAGAGGGAAAGTTTGAAAGACAGCATACTTTTTTCTGAAAGTATTTCGCCTCTTTCAGGTTTTTCTAAATGTATTGTGATCTCTGACACAAACATTATCAGGGTTCTAGAATTGATATAGTAAGAACTTCACTGCAATGAGATTTTTATGAAATTCACATAGGGACAACTGGTCCAAACCAGCCCTGATTGCTTATAAAGTACTCACAGAACCAGCCCTAATTGAATTGATTAAACTTGGGGCTTGTTATTTTTTTTTAACCAACACACAATTGAACAATATGTTTATAATAGAAATGATGGAACTAAGTTTACTATAATTAGTTCTTTTTCTGTCTTTATGTTACCCACTTGAGCTCTACTAACATTCAGTAGTCAAAATTTACAAAGTCCTAATGGGCAGGGATATTTTTTCCCCCACAAAATTATAAATGACAAATAATACATTTAATTAAGGAGTAACTTTCAGAAGAAAAAGGGATGTTATTAAAATTGGTGCAGGCAAACAGAGGAAATTGCTATACTGAGTTCCCCTACCACAATATGCAAATATTGCCACAGGTCCTAACCACTACCATATGTTGGCTTATTTTTCTCCCTGGAAGCAAGCATGATTTCAGATGAGAAAGCCCAAGCAAGCCATTTTAGCAGCTCTCTAAGTTAATCTTCCCCCAGAGTTCTGGAGCAAAAATATCTAAGAGAGTTCTATTGTCTGGTGGATATATTTTAGTGCATTATTTTGAACCCCTAAATAAATGAAGAGTGTTTTATTTTTATTTTTATTTTTGTATCATGAGTGAAAATGCAGTGAAGGAAACAGCTGTTTCGTATAATCTCCTGAAAAGGCAGATTCCTGAATCATTCACTATTTTATAGTGTACAGCATACTGCAGTTACCATGAATATGAATGATACAGATCTAGGCAATCAGTCTTCTGGGAAATCTTTCATACTTTCAGAGAGCAGTAAATATTTGGATGGTTGCAGCCCTGTTGCAGTCAAGTAATAGTTTGAAGTATACTCATGTGGCAAAGCTAAATATCCTGGGATTCTCACTATGCAAATCTTTATCTGAAGTTTTTCATTAGATGACCTCCTGTAGCAACAACAAAAGGAAAAACTGGCTTCTCAAAATTCTGGGTTGGGGAACAGAACATTGCATTTTTATCTTACTATTCAAAGCTAAAAAAAAGTAACCATATAAGAACACCGTAATGTTTATTTGTCAGATGTACTCATTTAAAACTTGAAACCTAGAAATGAAGCAAGTTTGCAGAAATGATGTAGATATATAGAAATCAAAAGCTGAATCTCCTCTGAACAAGATCAGAAGATCAGATGGAAATACTATGCTAACAGAAAAAAAAGAATTCATCATAGATAAATTTCTGAACTGATACATATATTTTAAAAATGGAAAAGAGTTTAAACATGGGCATTTGTAGGATTATTACAATGAAAATAATGTTATATATGGAGTTTTTAAAAAGGGAAAGGGTAAGCCTAAGGCCACTCTGTATTGATTTTGGCCTGCACACAACTCTATAGAGTAATGGAGTTATGCAGTTTATGAAGAAATAAGCTCTCATCTGTTTCTTTGAAGTTTAGCAAACTGCACAAAACTCTGTCATGGCAATCAGGGTATTCAAAAAGCAATAATGATAGACAGGCCTATAGGCAAATGAAGCTCCACTCCCCTTTTTTTTACATGTGTTGAACCATCATGACTTTTGATATGGAAACAAACACACAACCCACAGTCACCCAAAAGGCAATACTTCATCAAAAGAAATACTGCAAGGCATTTATCTAATTCATAGTTTATAGTTTATAGTTTATTATATTTATATACCGCCCCCTCTCCTGAGGGACTCGGGGTGGTGAACAGCCAGCAAATAAAATACACAGATACAAAATTTAAAACAATATTAAAATCCAATTAAATCAATTTGGCCCATAGTTGAAAACCCTATATTAAAACCCCTAATTTTTTAAAACAATTCTTTTTGAAAAGAGTAGGTCAGGCCAGCCCGGCTTGATGAAACAAAAACGTCTTTAGGGCAGTTCGGAAAGCGCAAAGGTCAGGGATCCGCCGTATCTCTGGGGGCAACTCGTTCCAGAGGGTAGGTGCCCCCACAGAGAATGCTCTCCCTCTGGGGGCCACCAGCCAGCATTGTCTGGCCAACAGCACCCTGAGGAGGCCCTCTCTGTGGGAGCGTACTGGTCGGTGGGAGGCTACCAGTGGCAGAAGACAGTCTTGTAAGTACCCGGGTCCTAAGCCATGGAGCGCTCTAAATTCATCACGGTAGAGAACAGAAGTAGGGTAGTTAGTGGTAGATGTCTATGGAGATTCTCAGTCAACCAGGCTATGGTTGCCCCAAAGGTGCTTTTTCAAGAGGCAAGTGGACTTTCTGGTTTTTCTCTGAAGACATTTCGCTTCTCATCCATGAAGCTTATCCAGCTCTGAGAAGCTTCTTCAATTGAGTAGTAAGGAGTGCTTCAACTGAAGAAGCTTCTTGGAGGAGAAGCAAAAAGTCTTCAAAGAAAAACCAGAAAGTCCACTTGCCTCTTGAAAAAGCACCTTTGGGACATAATGGTAGGTGTGCCTCAAATCAGACTGATACCAATGATCATACCACAGCATTAGATAATACTGATATCTAATCACAGTATTTGTGTGTGTGGGGGGGAAAAATCTCCTGGAGTTCCACCTCAGGTCTTTTCAATAATAGTTGCCACCTTCTAGAAACATCAAAACCTTTCCTTTTCATCTCTGCTTTTCTTCCTCATTCTGATCCTCTGCAGTGCAATGAATGTTCCCCACCATAGGAACTACTATGGCTACAAAATTATTTTTTTTCTCACAAAAGAATAAAGTTACTGGTACTTTTATTTATGAAGAAAATGTAACTCAAAGAAACTCTACATTGATTTCTTTGAAATTTAGGCAGCTTCAGCCCTGCATAATTCTACCTCTCTTCATATTGCATCTCATACAAATAAAAATGCAGCTGTTTGTGATTTTTCTTCTGTGCTACATTATGGGAAAATACAGTAACATTTTTTCCTCATCTTGTTTTAATGAAAGTTGGACTATACTATCTACATCGCAACCTGAAATGCTTCAGGCCAATGTATTCTAAAACTTGGGTTGTCTTGTATACACTCCAAATGTACTTTGGTGAATTCTTCTGGGCACATTAAATCACCTGTTTTGAGACCAACTATTTGTAAAATTAACTATTGAATACAGAAAATGAACAGACAACTAGGTTGCTCCCTGTAAATGGATCTACCTTACTGTACTATTAGTTTTATCCATCTATATCAAGTATTTATTACAAATTTGCAGGGATTACAGGAATTACCTTCCCGCTCCCCAAATTGTAATATTGACACAAAGAATAAGGGTGGATTGAAATGTTCAGCTACATTATTGTGTGATATATTAATGGCTTCAAAAAGAAATGCATTGTCTTCATTAACCAAAGCAACATTCTGCAGCAACATTTCAGGATGTGGGACTGAGATCAGTATTACTAAGGCCACCATATATATATAAGGCATCAGATGTTCCCACTGATATGAAGAATACTTAAGGACAGAAACAGAGATCTGGATTTATGAATTGGGATGTTCTGGATGTTGTGCAGCTGATTGGCATGGAAATTTGATTCCTTGTTTAACCAAAGCAACAAATTTACTTCCCCTCTGTCAAATTATGCTCTTGAAATGGAAGACAATTTGAGAATCACCAGGAGCTGATTCTTGTGTAAAATGGCAGGGGACTCCATTCTTCCCTGGTATACAGAACAAACATCCTGGACCCAGACTTATGGTGTTTTGTTTATTTTTGCAGAGACACTGGTTGATAGATTCTTGAAGTTTGGTAAAACAAATATATAAGCAAATTAGATTCTGCAAGCCTGAAATCTGGTGGCGGAGGGGGGGGGCGGAGGGGGGGGCTGCATATATCTAGTGAAGTCTGAAATAAATCTGAAGCTTCTACCTTTGTGGCATAATTGAGGTTTTCAAAAAGTAACTATATATTTGTAGAACAGTAAATAGAACTTCTGGGAGTAAGGATGAACGGCTGCTCTGTCAAAATATAACAATGTTTGGTTAATCCCTCCTGAGAATGGCTTGGGGGCCAATCTGTAGTTAGAACAGTGCAGGGGAATCTAGGCAGTGTGAAAAAAATGAAATTGAACAAAAAAATATTTGCCCCCTTTCAGATTTTATTAATTTTTACAAATCTTCTCTAGTGAATGTTATTGGAGCTTTATGTAGGTGCTACTGGTACATGAAAGGAACCAATAATAATGTTAGCTTCTTCAGTTATATTATAAAACAAAAAGTTCTGCATACAATATGTCGATTGTAAAAATCATCAGCCCTCTAATGCAATCCATTCAAATTAAGGATAATAAATTGGTCCAGCTCTGCCTGATATTAAAGCTCACTACAGAGATTCTAGAGACTCAAAAGATAATTTTGAAGACCTTTTAAAAAATAATTGGTATTTCTTGGTCTGGAAAATTTACAAAATGATTACTAAAGCTCTGGAGCTGCACTGGCCACAGAATATTCAACTTTGCCTGCAGTCTTAAACTGTTTTTTTTTCCACATACAATCTGATTGCACATGAAGCTGTTTTAAGAAATTCCTATCTGGATTTCAACGTCTTCCTGCATTTCTGCCCCCAGCTTGAACTAGTAAAATATATAATCATTTTACTTTTACTTTTTGTACCACTTGAGTTGAAAATGGATGTATAAGCTGCCTAGCGTCACTTTGCAGAGTGAGATGGGCTGCCTACAAATTTAATAAAATAAAATAAATAAAAAGGCAGATCTATCCTTTCACTCTTTCATTTGTAAACTTGTTTTTTTTAAAAAAAACATAAATAAAAAGCTCTGCTTTTCACTGGGGAATTTCATTTGAAAAGTGGCTTTGGAGGGCAAGTGACTGAAAGTGCCTAGGAGCCAATTGGAGAAATGATGGTTGCTTACAATTAAATTAAGTGCTGCAGGTGAACCAGAAAGCACTGGTTGAGCAGACACAAATTTAAAACCATGTGCACAGACACACACACACACACACACACACACACACACACACACACAAACCCATTGCTTTTGACAAAAAGCAGAAAAAGACAGGCACAATTGCCTTCCTGGTGTACTGGGGGTGGATAGAAAACAACTGTTGTGCATTCCAGCCTTTGAGATCTTGTCAAAAAACTCCATACTTGTCTTGTGGCAAGCTAGTCATGCGCATCAGGCCATACTCTTGAAGATTTGAGACAACAGTGAATCTTACCAAGGGTGGCTGCCCTGTCAAAATCATTCCAACAACAGAGCATAAAATGGTCCAGAAAGTCACAAAGAAGCGCAGAACAACATTCAGGGATCTGTAGACTAAAACCAATGTTCATAATGTTACCATCAGAAAAGCGCTAGGTAAAAATGGGATTCACAGGAAAATAGCAACCTAGAAATCATTGCTTACTACGAAAAATATGATGCCTGTTTGTAGCTTGCTAAAAAGCACTTAGATGACTACTGTTCTATGGATAGAAGGTTAAACAATTGTTGTTGTTATATGCAGTGTTTATATCTAGCAGAAATCAAATATCGTGTTCCTCAATAAGAACTTCATACCAGTTGTCAGATGTGGAGGTAGTAGTGTCACGGTTTGGAGATGCTGTGCTGCTTCAAGAACTGGGCAACTTGTTGTCACTAAAGTAAAGAAAACATGAATTCTGGTTTATATCAAGGAATTGTACACAATATTAAGCCATCTGTGTATCCACTGAAGCTGAAGTGGGCAAAGGAGCAAGACCATGATCCCAAGAATGCAAACAAGTCACCAGAGAATGGAAGAAGATGTTCAAGGTTCAGAGTCAAAGTCTAAATCTATGCCCCCTAGAAAAGTTTTGACAGGACCTGAAATGAACACTTTAGGGCAGAAGGCCTTCAGTTCAAATGATACTGGAGTGAAACAGCTTGCAATAAAGAAGTGGGCCAAAATTCCCACTCAGCAGTGTGAGTTTATGAAATCTCAGGATAGTTAACTGAAGTGAAAATTATGCTACCTGTTACTGACCCTACAGGGTAATTACTTTTTCAAACTGGCATATCACTGGATGACTTATTTATAAAATATATAAATCCAACACTACACTTTGTTTTACTTTGTAGACTTCTTGTCTACATCCCTAGAACCCAGTCATAGCTCAAGTTACAAAAGAATTACAAAAAACAAACAAACCCCAACCTAGAAAAATCAAGAGGCAAATGCTTTTAATGGCATGTTAGCATTATAGAAACCCAGTAGCATCTGGTAGTAAGAAGTAAGTGCTTAGAGGTTCCAATGGGTCACTTGCAACAAATTCAATTTAAATATGCATGAGCTTCTAATTGCATTTTCTTCTCATTTCCATAATCTTATCACCAATTACTCTGTAAATTTTATCTATAAAAACTCAGCATTTGAAACACAAACTAACATTCCATTTATAATGCTTCATCCACTTGAACCAATCCTTAACTTGCTTCTTAATCTTTACCTATCTTCTTCCGTAAAGGGGTTAACTTTTAAATACAAAGAGGGAACCAAAGTAATGGACTAAATTTGAGAGAGACCATAGAGACAGAGGGGAAAAGAAAAGGCTGAAGTTCAGGATACTGTCAGTGGCACAGGACTAGGATGAGAAAATAACCATTCCAGAAAAAAAATAGCAATAGCAATAGCACTTAGACTTATATATCGCTTCATAGTGCTTTTACAGCCCTCTCTAAGCAGTTTTACAGAGTCAGCATATTGCCCCCAACAATTTGGGTCCTCATTTTACCTCAGAAGGATAGAAGGCTGAGTCAACCTTGAGCGAGTGGGATTTGAACTGCTGAACTGCAGCTAGCACTCAGCTGAAGTAGCCTGCAGTACTGCACTCTAACCACTGCGCCACCTCGGCTCTTATGTTTTGTTTTGATGCTCCTCCAATGTGCTTGGCATACGATAGCTACTTGATGGTGCTAAGAAAAAGTAAATGATAAAATCAACACACATGTCCAAAAGGAAAACAGGTTAAATAAGGATAATGGATAATGATTTGTATTAAGGATAATGATTTGTATTAACTAAACAAACAAACAAACAAACATGAATCTATAGATGTAATTTTAAAATAATTTATAATTTAAATAGTAATACAAACATTTAGCTGTAGGGTGGGAGACAATGATGCTCTGAGAGTCTGCTGACTCTTGCTGTCTGTTATGTCCTTATAAGGACATCCGCCCGGATTGGCTGCCAGCCACCGGGCGGGAAGATTTGAATCCCTGTCAGGGGGCGGTGCGTCTGCCGGAGCGAATATAAGGAGAGCCCCGGCAGCGCACAGCCAGTCTTGCTACTGTTTCTTGTTCTCAATAAAAGTTACTAATGTAACGAACTGGTCACGTCTTCCTTTCCTGCGCCGATCTAACACTGGCGACGAAGGACTGAGAGAAGAACGAACCTCGCGGCACCAAGCCAACAAGACAAGACTCCGGCACCGGGAACTACAGTAGGCATTTCCAAAGGCATGGCATCCGCTGAAGTCACTTTGCCAGCCCTTGCTCCTTTCCGCCCAGGGAAGGACAAGTGGAAATCCTACGTAGTGAAATTCCGGCAATACCTGAGAGGCAACAACATCAGGGATGCCGATGATGACCGGAAGAAGGGCATCTTCCTGGCCAACTGCGGCTCCGAGGTCCTCGACATGGCAATCGATCTCGTAGCACCACGAGACATCGAAGAAGTGCCATGGACAGACCTGCTGCAGATCCTGGAGGACCACTATGCCCCAACAGGAACACCGGTGGCAAACCGTTTCACCTTCCACCAACGGGACCAGAAGGAGGGTGAGACGATCAAGGAATTCATGGCCGCCCTACGCCAGATCGCAGCCAGCTGTGAGTTCGACCACGTGGACAATGCCATCGCTGACCGCGTGGTCTTCGGCATGAGGGACAGAGGCCTGCAAAAGAAATTCCTGAGCAGGAAGAAGCTCGTGCTCAAGGATGTGGTGGAGGAAGCCACCGCATCCGAAATCTCGGAGAAAGCAGCTGCCGCAGTAAGCAGAGCCAAGGGAATCCACAAGATTCGCTCCACAGAGCAATCTTCAACAGAGGATTCCACGGCTGGATCCGAGTTGGAGGGAGAGTCCACCGTCCACAAGGTATCCAGACCCCCAAGGCGGGAAACCGCCCAACGGAACTACAAAGGGGAGCGCTGCGCCAGCTGCAGAGGGGACCATGCCAGAGCAACCTGCAAGTGGAGAGATGCGACCTGCCGACGCTGCAACAGAAGGGGTCACATCGCCGAAGCTTGCAGAGCTGAGGAACCAGCCCCAGAGCCCTCCAGCCACCGTCCCCGCGAGAATCGGAAGGATTACCAGAGGTCATCCAAACGGTCCTCTGGCCCTTCCAGACGCAGAGACGACGAATTTCCCCGGAGCGGAGCGGTCCACCAGACGACCATCGCTCACACGACGTCAGACAGTGCCACCAAGTTCCATGTGACCATCCACGTGGAAGGAGCACCCTGCAAAATGGAGGTAGACTCCGGCTCGGTCTACTCCATCATGGACTGGCAGCAGTTGAAGCGCCTGCAACCCAGCATCACCAAGCGAGAGCTGAAGCCACTACACTCCAAGCTCGTCGACTTCGGGGGAAACCCCATCGGAGTGCTAGGAAGAGCCAACATCCGGGTCACCTACAAGCAGTTCGAAGGCAAGCTCCCCATCACCGTCGTACGGGACAGCCGACCGAACCTGCTAGGAGTGGAGTGGTTCAAGCCGCTGGGGCTCTCAATCGAGGGCATCAACCAAATTGGCAGGGACGAACTCGACTACCTCATCGAAGAGTTCAAGGAAGTCTTCGATGGTAAGCTGGGGAAATTTGTGGGGAGGCCAATCTCCTTCAATCTGGACAAGGGAATCACCCCAATTAGGCTCAAGCCCCGCCGAGTTCCGTTTGCCCTGCGGCCCAAAGTAGATGAGCAGCTGGATAAGCTGATCGCCCAGGGCGTCCTGGAACCGATCGATCATGCTTCATGGGAGACCCCCATTGTGACCCCACTGAAGCATGATGGGTCTGTGCGCATCTGCGCCGACTACCGTTGCACCATCAACAAGGCGTTGGCACAGAGCGCATACCCAGTCCCAGTGGTGCAACATCTGCTGCATTCCCTGGGATCTGGATCAATTTTTGCGAAACTGGACCTGGCCCAGGCTTACCAGCAACTGCCAGTGGATGAAAAAACGGCGGAGGCTCAAACAATTGTCACGCACAGGGGGGCATTCAAATGCAACCGGCTCCAATTTGGAGTCAGCGCTGCCCCCGGCATCTTCCAATCCATGATGGAACGCCTCCTCCAGGGCGTTCCAGGGGTGGTGCCTTACTTCGACGATGTGCTCGTCTCCGGTGACTCAAGGGCTCAACTCCTTGAAAGGCTCAGGCTTGTCCTGCAGCGATTCAAGGCCAAGGGCTTGAGGGTCAGGCGGGACAAGTGCATCATAGGAGTACAGGAAGTCGAGTTCCTGGGCTACCTCATTGATAGCACAGGCATCCACCCCACCAAATCAAAAGTGGAAGCAATCCATGAAGCTCCAAGCCCAAAAAACAAAACGGAGCTTCAGGCTTTCCTTGGGTTGCTCAACTTCTACGCCATTTTCTTAAAACAGAAAGCCACAGTTGCTGAGCCACTCCACCGCCTGCTGGGGAAATCGGCTTCCTGGAAGTGGGGCCAGGAAGAGGAAGCAGCGTTCCGGGCCATCAAGGGACTACTGACGTCCAAAAGCGTCCTCATCCAATACAGCGAGACGCTCCCCATCAAGCTGACCTGCGACGCGTCGCCATACGGGGTGGGGGCAGTCCTCAGCCACGAGCTGCCCAACGGCACGGAGGCCCCCATCGCCTACTTCTCGAAAACCATGTCTGGCGCAGAGCGGAACTACAGTCAGCTGGACAAAGAAGCCCTGGCCATCGTGGCAGGAGTGAAGCGCTTCCACGAATACCTCTATGGAAGGCGCTTCACCATAGTCACCGATCACAAGCCACTCCTGGGACTCCTCGCAGGCGACCAACCCACCCCGACCTTCATGTCCCCGCGGATGACGAGATGGGCCATCTTCCTGGCCGGCTACTCCTATAGGCTCGTGCACCAGCCAGGCACAGCCATAGGAAATGCCGACGCACTCAGCAGATGCCCATCGAAGAACCCGGTGGAAGACCCAGCCCCCACGCTCCATCTATTCCACATAGATGACGACGCCAGCTGTCCAGTCTCCTCCGCAGATGTGGCCGCGCACACCCAGAGGGACCCCACCCTCCGCCAAGTAAGGTCCTGGATCCTCAGGGGGTGGCCAGCGAAACAGACGGAAGAGAGGTTCAGCCCGTTCACCAGGAAACAGACGGAGCTGTCCACCATAAAGGGCTGTCTGCTATGGGGAGACAGGGTGCTGATCCCAAGCACTCTGCAACGGCGGACGCTAGAGACTCTGCACAACGGGCACCCAGGCATCGTCCGCATGAAGGCCCTGGCACGGAGCTACGTCTGGTGGCCCTCACTGGACAGAGACATTGAACAATGGGTCTCCAGATGTGACCCGTGCCAAGAAGTCCGCCCAGCACCACCACAATCCGAAGTCACGAACTGGGAGACCCCCAGCAACCCATGGTCGAGGGTCCACATCGACTTCGCGGGCCCGATGCAAGGGCGGCACCTCCTCATCGTGGTAGATGCCTTCTCCAAGTGGCTCGAGGTGATACCCATGGCATCTACCACAACAGAAGCGACGATCCGAGCCCTGCGCCGCCTGTTTGCCACACACGGACTACCGGACGTGCTGGTCTCAGACAACGGCCCCCAGCTCACATCCCTGGCCATGGAGTCCTTCCTGGCAGGACTGGGCATCCGCCATGCCCTCTCCGCTCCGTACAGGCCGGCCGGAAACGGACAAGCGGAACGGATGGTCCGGCTCACAAAGGAAGCCCTCACCAAGATGGGCCCGGGAGACTGGCAAGAACGCATCGACAACTTCCTCCTCACCCAGCACATCACGCCGCATGCCACCACCCACAAGAGCCCGGCCGAACTCCTGATGGGCAGAAGGTTGAGGTCACCCTTGGACCGGCTGCACCCCCAATACAGCCCGGAAGTGACCGCAACCGCCAGCCGCCCGCTTCGCGCCTTCAGCAAAGGAAATTCAGTTTTCGCGCTGAATTTCAACGGCTCTCCTAAGTGGCTGAAGGGGAAGATTGCCAGCACAACCGGCCCCAAATCCTACACCGTCGAGTTGGAAGATGGACAGGTCGTGAGACGTCACATCGACCAACTCCGGAAAAGGTGGGGGGGAGCACACGAAAACCAGCCTGACGAGGTAGGCCTACAACACCCAGACGAGGTAGGCCTGCAACACCCCGGCGAGGTAGGCCTACAACACCCAGACGAGGTAGGCCTACCACACCCCTGCGAGGCAGAGCAACGCCATCCCGACGAGGTCGGCCCAGCACACTACCAGGCACTGTCACGTCGGCAGTGCAGCGAGGTAGACCGGGGCCAACCACACGGGGGATGGCAACACCAACCCGACCAGGTGGGCACCCGGCACAGCAGGCCCAGGGACCCCCGACCCAGCCCGCAGGTAGACCGGGACCTGCCCAGAAGGGGAGCACCGCACCCCACCAATGAAGGCAACCCACGGCAGCCCTACCAGGGAGACCTCAACGCAAGGCGAGTAGACCGGGGACCGTCGCAGATGGGCACACCACAGCACATGGGCGAGGGTGGCACACGACTCCCCGGCGAGGGGGACCCCCGCCCAACGCAAGAAACAACCCGGCAACAACAACCCAACCCAGACGACCCCAACCACCAACTGGCGGTAGACCAGGGACTAGGGGGAAGGGAAAGCCGACAACAACCCGGCCAGGGAGGCCTGCGCCACCCCGGCAGGGGAGACCTCCACCAGCCCGAGGAGGAAGCCCCACAACGACACCCCGACCAGGTCGACCACCACCAACCCGACGGGGAAGGCCAGCGCCAGCCCGGCAAAGGAGACCTGCGCCACCCCTGCAAGGTCGGACACCGCTACCCGAACCAACACCACCCACAGCGAGCAGACCGGACCCAAGGGCACCGGCCCGAACCACCCTCCGGACCACAACGAACCGGGCCGCAGCAGAACCGCAGCCACCGGGAGACCCAGGAAGAGCAAGTGACAGCCGGGGTCTTACCGAGACTCAGACGCTCTTCCCGGGGCGAGACCGAACAGCACCGCCGAGGCGAAAGATCCACAGGCCAGGAGGAAGACCACCAGAACCAGCCATCCAAGGTCTGCGGTCCGGCCGGAGGCGCTGAGGGTGACCCCGCACACTCGCCAGCCGAACCGAGCCCGGTTCCGGGGAAGGAGCCAGGAGCCACAGGAACCCCGTCCGTCCAGGGCGGGGACGCGGAAGAAATGAGACTGCGCAGGTCAAGTAGGGTGCCTAGGCGTCCTACGTACCTGCGGGACTACGTCACGTTCATTGACGAACGCTGAACTGTTTTTTTTCTTTGGACTAGGGGGGAGGAGTGTTATGTCCTTATAAGGACATCCGCCCGGATTGGCTGCCAGCCACCGGGCGGGAAGATTTGAATCCCTGTCAGGGGGCGGTGCGTCTGCCGGAGCGAATATAAGGAGAGCCCCGGCAGCGCACAGCCAGTCTTGCTACTGTTTCTTGTTCTCAATAAAAGTTACTAATGTAACGAACTGGTCACGTCTTCCTTTCCTGCGCCGATCTAACACTGTCCATACTAATTAATTATTTATATGGCTACCCATCTCACAGAAACGGATTTAAAAATTGTACCAATTAAAAAGAATAACCCATAATGCCTGAGGCAATAATATAGTCCAGCCCTAAAATCTCATCTATTAAAGAGCTTGCCTAATCTGACCCAAAGGCCTGGAGAAACAGCCAGGTCTTCAGAGCCTCATGAAATGGTAGTAAGGTCAGGGTCATCTGGATTTCTAGGGATGGTGTTCCACAAGACAGGCACTCAGAAATCGACACAGAAATTGACACAACTGGTCAATTTCAAGTTCTGTCTCCTAGTTATTTTCAATGGACTGGATTGGGTGACCTTCTAGATATAGGATGCCTTCAGCCAGAGGACTGTCCTCTGTAAAGTAGAACACATAGTCGTCATAGTGGATTGCATCCAAAAACAGAACACCCTGGATGAAATGGGAATGATCCAGAGCTCAGAGGATAATCATAATATTACTCAGTCCTAACTCTTTTTTTTTTTTTTTAGCCAAAGTGTCTATTAGATCATCCCCATTCCCAGCTGTTATTCAAAACAACCCTTGCTGTTTTCATAATTGGATGTGCCTCTCATTCACCATGGCAAACACTTGGCACCGGTAACAATTCGAGGCCACTCCATTAGGTCAACCTGTATTAATTACCTTAAGTCTGCAAAGTCCCACATAAGAGCATCAATGGTGGTGCAAGAAAGAATGGCTTATTGAAGTCCATGGTTGCTGGGGAGCTACCAATTAAAATGTATCCTTTCTGAAATATGGAATGCAGAAGCTTGAGAGGGAGGTGTTTATTTATTTAGGTCTGGGATATCTGAGCTCTCAGACTCCCTCGGTAAGAAGAACTTATAAGCATGTAGAATACTTGGGAGACTTCACCGTGAGAGCACCATTAAAAGCACACTGCTAGTCTTTCATTGCTGATGTTCTGTTTGTAAGTCTATCAGCAACAGCTACTTAAAGGGCTGCATTGCAGTGGATATGGCTAAGCAGAGAAATCTCTGGGGCATTCCCTTTTCCATTAGTGGTTCTTGACAGGCTTATCTGGTAGCAGACAGTAGCAGCAGTTCTCTGACCGGCTGGGTCCAGCAAGATCAGAAAGTATAGGGAGCTACCCTAGAGATATACCCTGTTTCCCCCAAAATAAGACATCCCCTAATAATAAGCCCAATCGGACTTTTGAGAGCATGGCAATAAGGCCAAGCGCTTATTTCAGGGTTCAAAAAAATACAAGACAGGGTCTTATTTTTGGGAAAACACAGTACCTCCAAACTATTCTTTCTTACAGTGAGTGAAAATAAAATGCACTGCATCCAACTGATCTAACACTACATCCTGCCTTGACAGCACTCTATGGACTTGAAGACCGCAGACACCTTCCTCAAAAATAGCACTACTTAGAAAATCCCTAAGGCAGTCAAATAGAAATGCATGAGGTTAGTTCTACTGCTACTGTGAGCATCTTGCCATCATTCTGTTGCCAGACATGTATTTGACCATGTCTATCTGAACAAGCAGTTGTAAGCAGGTAATTGCATTGTCCAGATATGCACATTTTTCCCATCAGGAAGCATCTTATTAGAGTTGCTAGCTTTGCTGCAGCATCCACCTATACTAGTAGCATTTTTTTTTGTAGAAGCCTTTCACACCACCTGTCATCCTTCCTTCTTTATTCTATTCATCAATTTCAACTCCGTGAAACTTCCTTTCAACTTGTTTCTCCCTTTGCTTATTTTGAATCTCCTAACCTATTTTGTAGCCTTTTCAAGTTTCTTCTTTTTGTTCTCCACTCCTTTTCAAATTTTGCAAACACAGCAAACTAAAAGAAGAAGGAAAAAAAATGCTAGTCCAGCCACTGCATACCTAGCAGTTTTGAAATACCAAGGCCATGATGATTGTAACCCTATACCAATTTAACTTGGAATGATTCTGATATAACTC
This sequence comes from Arizona elegans, assembly GCA_022577455.1. Taxonomy (NCBI): domain Eukaryota; kingdom Metazoa; phylum Chordata; class Lepidosauria; order Squamata; family Colubridae; genus Arizona; species Arizona elegans. The sequence continues at coordinate 99,591,237 of JAKOOJ010000003.1, read as the reverse complement.
AATTAATGCTTACAGCCTTGTAAACATGTATAATCAAACTTCTTCTACATGAATTGGGCAATAATTCCCACCTCTCAATCAGACTGGTTGGAGCAATGGGAGCCTAATCTGCCCCATCTGAAGGGTGCATGCATGGTTTCCTTTCAACAGACATTGCTGTGATGGCTGCAATCATAAAGATGGATGCTGGCCCATTCTGTGAATATCAAAAACACACAAAAGCATTGCTGGTTTAACTCAAAACCTATGTTTAAGGACCCTAAGATAACAAACAAAAAAGACTAGGGGTGTATTAACATAAATAATATAATAATCATAATCTGGCAATTTACTAAATATTGTCTTACAATAAATTTATGAGGACCAGCCAGTTGACAGTATACTTTGAAGGGAGGGAAGACATACACATATATCAGATGTTATCTACGATCGCTATGTATTCATTGTGTACTTGGTCTCTTTGTCATCTTTAGTCTCTTGAACACATTCTTATAACCCAAAAATCCTTGGCAGCCCTTCTTAGCAAATATAGACTGTCAGTTTTCTTCAAAGCCTCTTCAGAACATTTATTGTTATATTACAATATCTTCTATATAATTTAAAGCATCTGAGGGGTTTTTTAAAGGGATTATCAAGCAAGCACCATCACTTCTTTCGTTAAGTATCAACATAAACTATATTATACGTACAAGAAGTCTTAAGGTTTCTAAATCAATATAGCCTTCACAGATTCTTTGAATATGAACTTTCCTGAGCTAGATGATTGCTGTACTAAAGTCATAATGTCGGCTGTGGGGTAGATATTATAAAATAGCATGTATTTTATGTTAATACGTATCCTTTCCACTGTGTGGGTGCCTATTCAAGTTCACACTAACTGTGTGAACCACATAACGAATGGTATGGCACATTATCATTGGAAGGTATGAAGGGAGAACAGCCAGAAGTTTGTCCAACCGAGTCATCCATTTCTAAAGCTTGAGAAGGGGTGGGGGGTTGCTGGTTCTGGGGATAATTATGTGATGAAGTCATCAGAAAAAAAATACACTGAATTGCTGAGTCATTGACTACTCCTGGGAAATAATGGGACTCTTACAAAGGCTGAGTAAATCATTAATGTCTTGGACAAAAGAGGTTGGGCTGCACCTACAGTCTAAATTTTACTTTTTCTTCCTGTCCACTGATTATTCATATGTGTTCCATAGCATTGTGATGAGATGAGGTCATCGCTTTCTTCTATTTCTCTTTGGAATGAATTCATAGCTGAACAGAGGACTCTAGCTGAAGTCAGACTTTTTTTGCATCTTTTTTTTTTTTCCATTCCTGAAGCCAGCAAAGGAAGAAAATATTTTCCACTTGTTTTTTTCATGTTTGTTAATGAGGATCTGTAGTGTAAAATGCGCTGGCCATTTTATGTTCCAAGAAACTAAGCAATTTGCCTCCTGTAAATTGTACTTGGCTTTTCAAGTGTTTGAGTCTTCTGCAAAAGAGGAATAATGGTTCAAAACCAGATTTCAGATCTTTGCAAGAAATTTGCAATAGGCAAAACATGAGGTGCCTGCTTGCCAAGGTTTTCTCAGTTGCTCATTTCTGAAATTCACTTTCTTCTTCCTGTCTGCTCTAAAAGGACATAATAATAAAATGATTGTGACATAATAATAGCGTGATTTTGACAAGAAACTTGCCTGTGGCTTTGCTTTTCTAGCTTTGGCCAGCAGGTAGGTCTCTGTATGTATAGAAACCAAAAAACCTCAGTGTCCTTTCTGCCAGCTTTCACCAACTATTAACCTTTTAGATATATTGAATTATGACTCCCTCTCCTCCCAGCAATCACAGGCAGTGACAGCTGGGATTAGCTGGTGGAAGTTTGGTCAACACAGGTGGAGCATGCTGGGTTTATGGAAAACAGTTTAATGCCGTATGTATGTCGTGCATTATCTATGCTGGGAGACAGCCGCCTTTACATGTTCAGAAGTCAAAAACTGAAGAGATCAAAACAAATTCAAAACATATTCAAAACAAATATGGGACTAAAAAGTTTCAAACAGCATATGAATGAATATTTGGATTTAAGAAGATATGTTATTACTTAGCTATGTAAATAGGGAGTCAAAGTGAAAAAGGGATGAAAAGAGTTTATAGATAGTTAGCATATGTTAGATTAAGATTGCTAAATGAAATGCCCTGTATTTCGCTCTGGAAAATCGGGGGGGGGAGAAGGGGGAGGGGAGGGAGGGGTAATGGGGAGGGAGGTGGGGCTCAAAAACTTGGTTAAAATGTTTGTAAAAACTTTTCAATAAAAAAAAAACAAAACTGAAGAGATCGTCAGATGGCCCTTTCCCATCCCTTGCTTTCTCCCTGAAAGGAATTCATCTTTTTAATTTAACCTAATGGCTGGGATAGGTAAATGGGAATTCTGCACAAGAGTCTAGTTGCCAGCAGAAAAATTGAAAACAGGCCAATTGGGGAAAGTAGAAAAGAAGAGCATAACTCCTCAGTGCGACATTTACTTACATCTAAGACATTTTTAAGTTGCCTTTTTCCCAATAAAATGCCCCAGCTATTGGTTTGACAGAGAAGCTTTTTTTGGACATAACCGGATATATGTCTACCTTAGCATTTCCTCCAATAATGAAAATTCTGTTTTCCATTGGAAATTCAAGTTCAGAGCACCTCTGCTACATTTCTAGAGCCAATAGTGATTTGGCTTTCAATATCTTAGCAATCGTATATACACTACTGATCTTCCTTACTCTGCCAAATATCCACCAATTCACCGGGAGATGTTTTTAAACACAGTTTAGTGTCATATTGCCACTGTTACAGTTACTAGGAAAGACTTCTGAATGCTGGTTTGTCCCCTTGCCACCATGATCATAGCTACTCAAAAGGGCTTCTGAATGCAATATTGCTGCTTTATGATCAGGGATCTGCTCTGTACAGATCCTCAGCCTTTCTGACTGAAAATACAACACGCAAACACCATGAAACCAATATAGACAAATGCATGGTATTAGTATTTTTTTTTCTTTTTATAAGGGCAGGTATGAAGGTATTTTTGTCAATTCTCAACTTAGTTATCTACTGGGATGAGACCAGAAGAACAGTCAGCTATTGGCCAACTTAAAAACAAGTAAAGTAAAACTGATTTACCTACGGTCTCCCCAAAATTGAATTATGCTCATGATTATAACACTATGAATATTAGCTTAGATGTAGAAAAATAAACAGCACAAATCTATTCCAAATACATTTAAATGGGTGTTGCAAAAGCTTGAGAAACAGATGGACTACTGATCTGAAAAGCCTCAAAGTTTCCAGAAGGGAGTAACCATGTTAGTTTCTTTCAGAAAAAGCAACTAAAAGTCTTACTGGCGTCAAAACTTGCACAATAGTACATTTGTTAGTCTTTAAGGTGTCATAAGGCTCTTTATTGTTAATTCTAAGTATACGGTTGGGCTCTAAGCCATAATTTTTTCTTATTAATCTGTTTGATGGAACTTGAGCATTTAAGAAAAGACAACAACACGGAAGAAATCCTGTAACCTCAAATTTTATCCACTGTTGCTCAGAACATTGCCGTTGACGCCATTGTTCCTGGTCAGCCCACAAAGGGTAGGATGAACCATAAGTGGGGAAAGAGGAGAGACATTTAGCCTTTGACATTTAGCCCCCTCCAATGGCAGTTTTGGCCAAACCTGAAATGAGTCACATGTGGGAAACTAAGCCTATCTTTAGACCCTGGAGACAATTCCAAAAGGGAGCCAATTCTGCCTCCGGAGTCACCTCATCCCTAGTCAGAGACAGAGGAATAACTTGGGGCAGTCATTATTGTTAAAGCGTATACATTTGTGGTTATGTATGATCTGTGCTAAGGAAGAGAAGGAGATAAAAAGACCATTTTAGTGCTGATTCTTCCAAGTTGAGATAATATAAATTTGGCTTCTGCAAGCAGGAAAAGGAGGGAGGGAGGGAGGGAGGGAGGGAGGAAGGAAGGAAGGAAGGAAGGAAGGAAGGAAGGAAGGAAGGAAGGAAGGATTTCTTCTTCTCTATTAAGAATGTTTGTATTTAATATTACATGTCTTAACAGCAGCGAGGATGATTTTCACACAGTACTGGAAAAATGAAGATATACCGCAAGATGAAGAAATAGTCAAGAAGATACTAGATTGTGCAGAAATGGATAGATTGACATTGAAAATTAAAAAGAAAGAGGATGGAGAATATAATGAAACATGGAATTTATTTTACCAATGGCTGGAAAAAAGGGGCGGAGATTAAGAATGTGATCTGTATTGTTAAGCAAATTAAATACCTAGACAACACTATGTTTATTAAGCACTAAGAAATGTATTTAATAGAAAATCAATAAAATAAAATAAAAAAGAATGTTGTTCATGAATGTGCATGCCAACCATATTACATTAGGAGTTTATACTGTAGTCATATGCAGTATACCTTATTGAAGAACTGATTCACCTCTAATCATAATGATGGTCAAGAGTTGACTACCCCAAAGTCAGCTTTCTATAATGTAGTAAGAGCTCTCTTAACAGATTAACAGAGTTGGAAGGGACCTTGTAGGTCATGTAGTCCAACCTCCCGCCCAAGCAGGAGAACCTACACCATTTCTGACAGATGGCAGTTCATTATTCCTTGTCTGGCCTTCAGATGCTTTGGAAAATAGGTTGACCCCCTCCTCTCAGTGGCAGCCCCTCAAATATTGGAGCACTGCTATCATGTCTCCCCTGGTCCTTCTCGTCACTAGACTAGCCATGCCCAGTTCCTTCCACTTTTCATTGTTATGTTTTAGCCTCCGGTCCTCTAATCATCTGGGTTGCTCTTCTCTGCACTCTTTCTAGAGTGTCAACATCTTTTTTATAGTGTGGTGACCAAAACTGGATGCAGTACTCTAGGTGTGCTCTTACTACTTACTCACTCTGAAAAACTGAGGCTTAGACTATCTTGAGAAAAGAGCGTAACACTCCAACCCACTTTCCCTTCCAGCCTCCCATGGAGCTACAAAAGTTTTTAAAGATTTTATTCATATGAATATAAAATAAGGTCAGATTTTAAAAGTTTATTGTTTTTAGAAAATAGAATCTTGGTTTCATGACACTTTCCCAGGGTTTGGTTGCTTTGATTTCTAGTCACGCCATGTGTCACGGTGAGCTGCGTTCAGGTTTGCATTACTACACTCTTCTGTGTGTGGTTTCAATTGGACAGCTTTCCAATATTTTTGTTTAGTATTCAGAAGTCTTTAATCAAAACTCTTTTTGTGTGTGAGAGAGAGCGCGAGAGAGGAGGGTTTTTTTTCCCCTTTTTGAGTTCCAAACTTGTTTTTCTGGTTTTGCTTTAGGAAGTTCCTCACAAAAATGAAATTATAGAGCTTTTTTACAAGCATTGTTGATGGTTTTGTAAACATGGCAAGAAGACTTATGGATTTGATGGTTAGGCTTTTGATTCCTAGAGATTCAAGCATGTGAGAATGGGGTGGTGGTAGTGTTTTACCCTCAGTATTATCTTTAGGGGAAAGTTTTGTCTATGCAGGAAAGTCACAAAGCTAGAACACATTTCAAAAATGTTTTGTATGTGATTAGGAGATGGAGAAAAAACTGGCAATGTCCCAGTGTCTTCCTTTGTTGTTGCAAAAAATATTGTCATCTACCTCAAAACATCCAGGTAGACAATGTATCTGAATAAATAGTTTTGTGCCACAAAATGATACTGTTTTATCCAATAGCTGGAGGACTAGCTGGATTGAATCTATCTGTGAGCAGTTTTTTTTTAAGTGTCTCCAATTATGCAGAGTTCATGGTTTTTTTCTGTGGGATTGGTGTATTCATTTACATTCAGTTCAATGAGATTAGATTCAATTAGGCAGAGAGTTAATTTTCAACACAGCTCAAAAAGCTTATAAGCAACCAGAGTGTGGTTTTAAAATGGTGGCTATTCAAATGTTATAAATAAATACATTATAGAAGCCTAGTTCTCACAGAAGTTATATAAATGTGTCTGAGCTATACTGATTTTTTTCCTAAGCATATAGAATGTTGTTTTATTCAAGAAGATACGTATCTATCAAAAATTGCATTTTGAATTTGAATCATATTGGTTCTCTTGTCCCAGAAGAACACAATATATTGTTTATTGCTGTTAATAATGTTCCCAAAGTTATACAAGATGCCCCTTGACTGAGAGTGGGTGAAATTTTAAAGATTTTGTTATACCACCCCCAACATCATCTTGAGTTCAATTCTCTTGATCCCAATGAGATCAGCATAGCAAACATATTTAAGGAATTGTATAAGGTTGGTATTGTCAGCATCCAGATAAAATTAGAACATGTTTACTTTATTATTTTCATCCATTTATGCAGTAACTAAAGTCAGCAGTTATTTCCCCTTTCCCCTATATAGTTGCATAATGATTTGCCAGGATTTATTTTGTTAATTTTTCCATATTGACCTCTCTATACTTTTGGGATGGTCTTTATATTTAAACTTGCTTTTCTTTTTTTTTTATTGGAAAAGTTTTACAATTACATTATCTCCCCATTCCCCCCCCGACCCTCCCTAACCTCCCTAACCTCCCTAACCCTCCCTAACCCACCTAACCCACCCCTCCCCCCACGGACTTCCACAGAATATAATCCAAATCAAAATCCCCTTTTTATAAAACTTGAATCCCTCCACCCCTATATATTTTTCATCTTCACAAAATTCAAATATTTCTATCTTTGTATAATACTTTCAGTTAAAAGCTATCTGATACTTCCTAGTTTGATATTTGTTCTGCACATAATCTATCCACTTTTTCCACTCCCATTCATAAGTCTCTTGTGAGCGATCTTTTAAATATGCTGAAATCTTCGCCATCTCTGCAAAACTGGCCATCTTCAAAGTCCATTCCTCAATAGTGGGCATAACTTCATTTTTCCAGTATTGACCTATCAGTAATCTCACTGCTATTATCATATACAATATCAACTTTATTTCACCCAATGTAAAACCCTTAACTATACCCAATAAAAACAATTGTGGAGAAAATTGAATTTTTTTCTTCAAAACATTCTGCATAACCCACCAAATTTTTATCCAAAAAGCCTTCACTTTCTTACAAGTCCACCACACATGATAATATGTAGCATCTAAGCAGTCACATCTCCAACATTTCGGTTGAACATTAGGGTACATACACGACAATTTCTTAGGATCTAAATGCCATCTATAAAACATTTTATAAAAATTTTCCCTCAAATTCTGCGACTGTGTGAATTTAACATTCTGAACCCAAATTTTTTCCCATGTCTCCAACATCACTGGTTCTGCAAAATTTTGTGCCCACTTAATCATGCAATCTTTAACCAATTCAGTTTCTGAATCCCTTTCTAACAAAATATTATAAAGCCTTTTAATATGCATTGGACCTTTCTCTTTTATATGTCTAACCAATTCTTCCTCATGCAACATTATACCAATTTTTTAGTCCTCTTTCCATCTCAGTTGAAGTTGATTATACTGTAACCAAGTTAGATTAATCCCTTCATCCAACAGTGTTTCTAATGTCTTCAGTTGCCATCTGCCCGCATCTGTAAAAAGAACTTCTTTATATAAAAACCCCCCGAGTGGCATTATATTTGTATTCCATATAATATGACCAAGATCCAGCCATAGCGGTATTTTGTAATCCCATTTGAATCAGTGCTTCTTCCAAACTCTCATCAAGGAGTCTCTAAGTATATGGCTTTTAAATACTTTATCCACTTTGTTTTCATAAAATAAGTAAGCATGCTAACCAAATTCGAGATCAAAGCTTTCTATATTCAATATTCCATTCTTTTTCCTTCCAAACCAATCACTTGCTTGAGTCAAAGCTGCTGCTTCATAATATAATTGTAGGTTTGGAAGTTTAAGACCTCCCCGTTCTGGAACAGCTTGCATAATTTTCAATTTCACTCTCGGTTTTTTCTCGTTCCAGACAAACTTATTCACTCCACTTTGCCATTCTTTCAATTGTTTATCACTTTTAAGCACCGGAATCATTTGAAACAAGAAAAGAAATCTTGGCAAAATGTTCATCTTAACTGCTGCTATTCTTCCAAGTAAAGACAGCTGCAGTTTTTTCCAAGTCTCCATGTCTTTCTGTACATCTCGCCACAACACCTCATAATTATTTTGAAACAATTTCATATTTGATTCTGCAACCTGAACTCCTAGATATTTAACCTTTGATACAATCTCAAAACCTGCCCTCCTTTCAAGTTCGTGTTTTCGAACTTGTGTCATATTTTTAACTATCATCTTAGTTTTTTTCTGGTTCAGTCTAAATCCTGATACTGTACCATAATCTTTTATAATGTCTTTCATCTGGATTATTGATTCGATCGGCTGTGTTAGGGTAACAACCAGATCATCTGCAAATGCCCTTATTCTGTAGTCTTCTTGCCTTATCACTATTCCTTTCAAGGTACTCGAGTCCCGTATTGTATTCAACAAGACTTCTAGTGTTAAAATAAATAACAGTGGGGATAACAGACAACCTTGTCTTGTTCCTTTCTCAATATTAAACTCTGTTGTCAAACTTCCATTAATAATAATCTGTGCCTTTTGTTCTTGATAAATTGCTGAGACCGCCTGTATAAATTGATCTCCAAAGTCCATCTTTTTTAAAGTCTTTAATAGAAAATTCCAATCCACTCTATCAAAGGCCTTCTCCACATCCAGGAAAACCAGCACTGCAGGGATCTGTTTATTCTTCTCAAGATATTCCAATAAATCTATAACTTGCCTTACATTGTCCTTCATATATCTGCCTTCTATAAATCCCGCTTGGTCACCATGAATCACCTCTTGGATAACTGGCATCAACCTGTTGACTAATACTTTTGCAAATATTTTATAGTCATTGTTCAGAAGAGATATTGGTCTGAAATTCTCAGTTTTTTTAGGACCTGTTTGCTCTTTTGGTATCAAAGAAATATAAGCTGTTTTCCATGATGGGGGTATTTTACCCCCTTGTTGTATGTTACAAAATAAGTCTCTAAGATGTTCAACCATTTCTGCTTGCAAAGTTTTGTAGTATACCGCAGTTAAACCATCCGTTCCAGGAGCTTTAGCTGTTTTCAATTGTTTAATTGTGGCAATAATCTCCTCAGCTGTTATAGGATAATTCATTCTCTCCTTTTGTTGATTGATAATTTTTGTAACTCTTTTGTTTTCTAAATATTTTTCTTTCTTTTTTTTAATTGAAAAAGTTTTCAATTACAATTTTTTCCCCTTTTTCCCCCCTCCTCCCTAACCCCCCCTCACCACCCCTTCCCCCCGTGACTTCTTCAAAATAAAAACCTAATACATAACAGATTATATAATATTTTACCATCCCCTTACTCCCCCCTCCAAGTACTGACCCTTACTTCTAGTAATATTATTAATATTATTACTTCCCCCTCTTACCAAACACTTCAAAATAACATTCCATTACAACACTATATGATAACTTCTGATCTAACACAGTAATATTATTATAACTCCCAATTTATTGATAGTCTGCCCTTTTTTTCCCCTTCCCCATACTTATATCTATATATTAATATAACATTTCACAACAACCTTCCACTTTAAAACTATATAATAAATCCTACTTTAACATTTAATCTTTTGCGTATATTAATATAACATTTCAAAACAGCCTTCCCCATGAATTCTAGTTTTACATTTGTTCTACTCTATCCATTTCCTCCGCTCCCATATATATATATCTTAAACATCCCTTTTTTTAATCTATACAATCAATACACTAGCCTGTCTCCACCCACTTTCTTACAAGATTACCGTGTACAACAATTCTTAATATCTTTATTCTTCTGCCCATCCTACTAAAAAAAAATATTCCCTTATATAAACAAAATCAATGACTTTAAACTTATAATCCATATAATATCTTCTTTGATGTCTTTCCACTGGATTGCCGACTCCATCATCTGGATTAGGGTAACATAGCATCCCAGTTGCAACAGAGTATTCAAAATCCTCAGTTATCATCTGCCCCCATCAATAATAAATATCTTCACATATATATATAAAAAAAAGAAAACAACCACCCAAGTGACTTTGTAATTGTAATCCGTATCTGTAATAGTGGCTTTCTTCAGGATTATTAATTCCCATCTCGTAATGGGGTAACAACCAGATCTTCTGCATGCCCCAGCATAACTCTTGCCTTATAGCTCCGCATAGATATAATACGTTAATCCATAAAAAAACAAAAAAACAAAAACAAAACAAAAAGTAGATAATTCCAATCCAACAATTCATAGGCCCTTTTCACATCCCAAAATTACAGCATTGCAGAGATCTGTCGTTCTCCTCAGGATGATATCAACCACTACTTCGCCTCATCCATCTTTTCATATATTCAGTCATGTATTTTTTCAAAATAACTGGCTTTACTGTTGCTTAGTTTAGAAATTTTTATTTTTGTGAGACCTGTTTCTTTTTTTTTTTCCTTTCTTTTTGCGGGTTGGATCTCCATCCTGATTTCCTTCCTGCCAGTTGTATATCAACTGGTCGATTTTCATTCTGTTTTATAACTTGGTCCTGTTGGTTTTGTTTTTGTAACTCATATTTCTTTTCTGTAAGTTGTATATCAATTGGTTGGTTTCCATGATTATCTGTAACTTGGCGAGTCATCACGTTAGAATCCGATGCCACTTCTCTCTTATTTATAAATAATCCATCTGAGGTATCTGAAGAATCCAAAGGCAATTCATCTGCAAAGGCCTCTATAACTCGATATTTTTCCTTTATTTCTAGCTCCTTCTGCTTGTCTTGTGTTGTGCGTAAAGATGTTAAATTCATTTTTAAAATTTTTTGATAAAATTCTTCCGCTTTTTCAACAGTATTTAATTGATATCTTTCTCCTTGATATCTCAATATTATACCAAGTGGAATATTCCATCTGAATAGGATATTTCTTTTTTTAAGCTCAGCCACCAAAAAGCCAAATTTCTTTCTTTCCAATAATATCTTAGGCGGGAGCTCTTTATAAATCCAAATCTTTCTTCCAAAAAATTGCAAAGTAGACTTAAAGGATTTCTGCACAATATTATTCCTTAAATCTTTATCTGTAAAATAAATCACCACGTCTCTAGGCAATTGCCTTTGCTTTGCAGTCCAGGAGTTTATTCTATAAACTCTATCGATCCTACAAAGTACCTCCTCAGGTTGAACCTTTAAAATCCCAGCCAGAACTTCAGAAGATATTTTTCTTAAATCCTCTCTGTTATTTTCCTGTAATCCTCTCAGTCTGATCGCATATTCAGTAAAATTATGTTGCATCAATAAAACTTCCTTTTCAATACGTTGCTGTATATTTTCTACATTACAATCAGCTTCCATTTCAGGTTTTTCTTCTAAACTATTGTCTTGAGTATTTATCAAATCATTCTCAATTATTTCTATTTTATTTTCCAAATTGTCTTCAATTTCCTCCACTTTAGACTCTAATAAATTAGTATTTGTATCCAGCCTAATCATAAATTCTGAGAGACCATTAGCCACTTTTAAAATCTTTTGATGCAAAATATCAAACTTTAATTGCACCAATTCTTTAGTTTCCTGCTTAAATTTCTCAAAATTCTGATTCATAATCTCATCCCTTCTTACAATCTCCTCCAAAAGAAATTCAATTATATTAAAATCAGTTTTCTGAGACTGTAAGTTAAGAACTTGTTCATATAATTTGTGGATGGGGGAATCCCCCCCTTGCTTGTTTATCCAGCTTTATAAGCCTAAACGCCATATTTCCACACAGGCAAACTTTTTAGAAAAGAAAAAAAAAACCCAAACCTCTTTCCAAACAGGATCAGTATCAAAGCAAATCTCCAGGAAGGAGAAAACACAAAAGTATAGCTTTTTCTTCAAATGTAGCCAGGAGCATTTATTCCGCTACTTTGTAGCTTAATAAGAGATGGAAGGACTTTCCCTTTTCAGCTTCCCTGCTCCAGTTTCGGCAGTCGCCATTTTAAAAGCTCTTTTTTACTTTATTGAATATCCTTTGCAAAATCAGTATTAATACTTGCAATTTAGGGTCCAGATCCAGATCCAGATCTCATCCTCTTTGAATCATCTGTTGATTATCTTGGAAAGCTTGTCTTCGCAGCCTTGCTCTGCAGAAAGCAGAGGTCTCCCAACGCCCGGAGCAAACGGCGAGTGCTATAGGGAGCGTCATCCGCTCGCCCCCAGGAGTAAAAAAAAAACTCTGGGGGCTACGGAGAGCTCTACCTACACTCACCTGCTCTGCTCACATTTCCTCCTGGAAATGGAGTTTTTCGAGCCGCCCTTCCGCTGTACAGGCGGCTCTTTACAGGCGAAGGGGCTGGCAGTCCCGAGGGACCGTCTGGTGGCTACGAAGAGCAAACCGGAAGTCCCATTTTTCTATAAGTCCATTCTGCGTGTCATCTTTAGCATACAATTTAGTGTAATAATCTACAAAGACTTCTTTAATTAATTTTTGTTGAGAAATTTCCTTCCCTCCAATATCAATACTATCAATAGTCCGTATACTCTGCTTCTTCCTTAGTGTGTAAGCCAACCATCTGCCCGGTTTGTTAGCGTTACAAAATGTATTGTGTTTCGCATATTGTAAATTTGTTGCTGTTTGTTCCGCCATAAACATTTGAAATTGATCTTTCAGAAGTTTTATAACACCACATATTCTTTCCTTTGTTGGGTTTTTTATAAGTAACTGTTCTTTGTTCTTTATTTCTGCTTCCATTTCAGATCTTTTCTTTTGTCGATTCAATTTATGTTTAGAATTCATATGAATGAGTACCCCTCTTATATACGCTTTACTCGCATCCCACACGATTTCAATAGGGGTACCCTTATTCAAATTCATTTCAAAAAATTCTTTCATCTGCTTTTTAAGTTCTGTTATATTTTTTTCATATCTAAACAAGTTTTCATTTAATCTCTATGATCTTCTCTCAGGCTTTCCCATCTCAATTTCTATCCATACTGGGCTATGGTCAGTTAGAGTTCTTGGGAAAATCTTTGTTCTTTTTGTCTTAACAAGTAAATCAATTGATAGTAAAATAAAGTCAATCCTAGAGAAAGATCTCTGTCTGTCTGAGAAAAAAGTAAAGTCCAATTCTTTTGGATTATGTATTCTCCAAATATCTTTTAATTCCAGATCTTCTTTCATATCAAAAAAAGTCTGTGGTAGTCTAATCTTTGACTTTGCCAAACTCTTTTTATCTATTTTAGAGTCAATTACTCCATTCCAATCTCCCATGATTAAAATAGATCTATAGTCCCATTGCAATATTTTGGAATGCAAAGTTTTGTAGAAATGATCCTGTTGTTGATTAGGAGCATAAATTCCGATCACTAAAATTTGGCCACTTACTGTGTGCAGTTCAATTGCTATAAACCTACCATCTTCATCTGCTTCTATAATTTTAGCTGACAGTCTTTTATTTATATAAATAACCACACCATTCTTTTTTTCCAGATTTGAAGCTATAAAATGTGTTCCTAATTTTGAATTTATCAAATATTTTTGATCTTGTGTTCTAACATGAGTTTCTTGTAGGCAAATTATATCATTATTAAATTGTCTCAAATATGTGAATAATTTCTTCCTTTTCTGTGGTGAATTTAATCCATTCACATTCCAAGATAGAAACTTAATCGTCATGTAGACTTTAAAACTTGCTTTTCTATAGATTATGTGGCCATAACCCAGAGCCTTATGGCATCCATATAATTCTACTTAAATCAATCTGGCATCTTTCTCAAAGACTGGTTCACAATTTTGTACAAGAACAACCCATTCTTTTTTATTTCTTTTGTTTGGCTCTTGAAACTTTTAAGGTCAAGAGTTAATTGCTTGAATATAAAGCAGAGGTGGGTTTCAGCAGGTTCTGACCAGTTCTAGAAAACCGGTAGCGGAAATTTTGAGTAGTTCGGAGAAACAGTAGTAAAAATTCTGACTGGCCCAGCCCCCATCTATTCTCTGCCTCCCAAGTCCCAGCTGATCAGGAGGAAATGGGGATTTTGCAGTAACCTTTCCCTGGAGTGGGGAGGGAATGGCGATTTTACAGCATCCTTCGCCTGCCATGCCCACCAAGCCATGCCCACCAAGCCACGCCCACAGAACTGGTAGTAAAAAAATTTGAAACCCACCACTGATATAAGGCTTCATCTGGGAGATGTAGATCTACAAGTCACCTAGACTAACTGGTTCACCTTGTGGACTTGAAGCACCTCAGTGAGCCATGTTGCTCTATCAGCCCGTCCATTTCACTGAGAACAAATAGGTATAGCTATTTCTCCCAGATGAAGAGAAGCAAAACTCTTTTGCTGCTTTTTTCCACAGGTATGTTTCAATGTAACCTCAAAGAAGTCAAGGGGTCCTTCTAAGTTTGGAACAGATTTGGGTCTTCTAAAATTATTTTGGAATCTCTCTATGTAACTTAAAGTGTGTATAGTCAAGGCTATGGTTTTCCCAGTTCCAATGTATGGCTGTGTAAATTGGACCATAAGAAAGGCTGAGCACCAAAGAATTGAGGCCTTTGAACTATGGTGCTGGAGAAGAATCCTGTGAGTCCCTTGGACCGCAAGACGATCAAACCAGTCAGTCCTAGAGGAGATCAACCCTGACTGCTCTTTAGAAGGCCAGATCCTGAAGAAGAAACTCAAATATTTTGGCCACCTAATGAGAAGAAAGGACTCACTGGAGAAGAGACTAATGCTGGGAAAGACTGAGGGCAAAAGAAGAAGGGGATGGCAGAGAATGAGGTGGCTGGATGGAGTCACTGAAGCAGTAGGCATTAGCTTAAATGGACTCCAGAGGATGGTAGAGGACAGGAAGGCTTGGAAGAATGTTGTCCTTGGGGTTGTGATGGGTCGGACACAACTTCACAACTAACAACAACAACAACAACAACAACAACAACAACAACAACAACTATGTAACTTAGGATTCATTTCATCTTTTGTAAAGACTGTTTTCCTTTGTTTGTTTGTTTTTAAATGTACATTCCCAACAATTCCCATTCAGGTTTAGTGAACGCCAGCCCTTATGCATTCGGTCTATGGACAACCCTATATCAAAAAACTTGAATGTGACAGATCTGCTGTCAGAAGTTGAATCGTTTGCATAACACTCAACCACAGACTGCCTAGCCACATTTTAATCTAGCGTATTGTGCAAACTCAGCACAATGGGTTGTTAGTGGTTCCATGTGTCATGTGAACCCACAAAATTGGGTTAATTGGATAAATTATGTTTGTTAGCTATGGATACATTTATCACGCAGATACAATTTGTTTGACCTTCTGTCAAATTGTAACTTTCTTGATTATTATGAATCGCTAAGATTCTTCTCCCTTTCCCAGCTATGATTCCCCCACATACTGCTTGGGGCTGCTTTCTCCAAGCTCACATTCAGCAAGGCAGCGATATCACTTCTATGTCCTACAGACACTTTAAGTTACAATAATTGACTACAGTACAAAATGACAGATTCCAAAATTTGAATAACCATTTACCCAGACGTTCCAATTGTTGCAGCTCCTATTTGCTCATAATAGTCTAAGAAACTATCATTTACAGTTTTGTAATCATTATAATTATAATCATAAGGATGCAGTGGCTCAGTGGCTAAGATGCTGAGCTTGTCAATCGAAAGGTCAGCAGTTCAGCAGTTCAGCAGTTCGAATCCCTAGTGCTGCGTAACAGGGTGAGCTCCCATTACTTGTCCCAGCTTCTGCCAACCTAGCAGTTCGAAAGCATGTAAAAAATACAAATAGAAAAATAGGGACCAATTTTGGTGGGAAGGTAATAGCGTTCCATGCGCCTTTGGCATTTAGTCATGCCAGCCACATGACCATGGAGACATCTTCGGACAGCGCTGGCTCTTCGGCTTTGAAACAGAGATGAGCACCTCCCTCTAGGGTCGGGAACGACTAACACATGTGTGCGAGGGGAACCTTTACCTTTACCTAATCATTGTGCATTTAAGTACCTAATTACTAATTCAATACAGCTGGTCTCAATCCTTCTAAATGAGTTTCTGAGCCTTTCCTAATGCAGGGCCCTAACCAGGAGTAGTTAAACTAAACCTTAACAATGAAATGGCCATTTTAATCCTGGTTCTCCTTTTGCATGCAACAGATTGGAATATTGTACTCCTTCTGAGCTCAGTTAAACCTACAACATGGTTGGGAATCTTTTTTTTTTAATCCAAGACCCATATTGGATGAACTGGAGGTTGTCCTTAATTTTCAAAATGTCATGAGTGTTCAAGAGCCAATTCTATCTCTCTTTTTTATTTGTTAAAAATCAGTGTACCTATAGCAATCCTGGGCTCTTTTAAAGTGCAGTCTCTACCATGTTTTCCCAAAAATAAGACCCTGTCTTATATATTTTTTTGAATCCTGAAATAAGTGCTTGGCCTTATTTTGGGGGAGGTCTTATTATTTTGAGGTGCATGGAGCAAGACGGGGCTCCTCTGGCTGTCTTACCTGATTTCCAGCTCTGTCTCCCTAACCCTAACCAGACCATGCATTTAAATATTTTTGGGGAGGGCTTATTTTCGGGGGAGGGCTTATTTTCGGAAAAACATGGTATCTTTTGGCTCAAATGTAAATGTTCATTTACAAATGTTTCTATAGAATGTTAATTATTATTATTTAATTGTTTTTAATAATAAGGCAGGACGTTCAACTCATCAGTTGTCCAGGTTGGACAAGTAACTGTCAGCACCTTACTCAGAAGCATACCACTAATCAATTGCAAGCATGACTGATCATCTTTAGTGGCTTCTATTTTAATCGAGGAGGACACACACCTCCAAGTTGTTACCCTGCCCTCTGTGGAAGAACATCATCCCACATATAGGCTGGGAATCAACAGCCACTCCATTTTGCTGGGATTGATTTTAAATCAGTTTGTCTTCATAGAAGCCCTGACAACCTCCAGTAGACATATAGAACTGGGTATCACCATCATGAGCCCATCATAAAAGTATAAATGAGCTATTCCGAGATAGGAATGAAACCACCAAAACAGAATGGCATTACCTCTTATCCTTCACAGATGGTCCAGAAAAATACTGTACTCAGCAATACCAAAGGCTGCTGAAATGTCCAGCAGGGCAAGAGGGGGTTAACACTTACTCCATTCATGATCCACTAGAAGCAACTGTCTCAGCCAGTCAATAAAAATGGCATATTGATATCATAAAAATAAGCCATTTATTCATGACTCCCTTCTGGATACGATCCAACAGTTAATATCCATGTATTTTTTTAAAAAAACGCCTTTTATTTTCTTCTAATTGGAGTTCATCTAGTTTTAACTTACACAGGGAGTGAGAGAAAGAGGGAAAAAGGAATCTTAGTCTATTTGTGTGATCATAAATCTCTAACCCTATCTATTCATCAGTGCACGATCAAATCGTAAATTAATCCTGAGAAATTCAGTCAACAGTCATTGTGTGCAAAGTTGGCTTAGATCATACCTGCAGCTGGTTTAATGAAACCTTTTCACATAGAAGAGGAAAAAATGTCATTGTGTGGACATTTTCTCTCTCCTGTTTGGTATAGTATAAATAGACCTGTAGCCAATTGTGTATTTCATTGAATTGTTTTCTTTTCTGTAAATGTAAAGAGTAAAGCCCATGCCTAAAGCACTCTGGGATTATACAATTATGCCTTACATACCTCTTGGCTTTTTTATAAAAGCGCCAGAGCAAATACATGCACGAAGCCCCATCTGTAGGACACTGTAGTCACGTACCTGTGGTTTTATGCAGTTCTGCACCTTGATAGTCACTGCCTTGCAGGTGCTAACAATGGCTTTATTGTCTACCCTTCTCAACTTACAGAGATCAAAAGGTGAAATAGCATAAAGTAATAAAATACCATCATTCTATAAGAGGAACAATCACAAACAATTACAAGGATACAGGTATTTAAAATAAACATTACCAAGGAGTAAAACAACAAATATTGGGCTATGTATAAAATAAAACTACCTGTTGTCTGGAGAGCGTTGAAAAAGCCCTGTGAACAATAGGAAAAATACAAGCTCTAGGGCTATTGCTTGGTTTAAGTGTAACATGACTCTCACTTAGTAAGTAGAATGACTAAGGTTGCCAAGGGAAATGAGGTGAGATTGTGCATAAGTATATCTAAAGGCATCTATCTTCCTGTGTTTGTGAGAATCTTTGGAGCCAATCAGAAGCAACATTCAGTCATGACAATCAATAGTCTGAACAGTGAATTTTGAGAATAGGCCCTGATATCATAGACTTTCAAATTGAATCTCTGACAAAGGCAGAGGGAGAGTAAAATAAGAAGCACGTGGACACTGTGGATTGGAGCAGCGGTGAAATGCACTTACCATCACTACTGGTTCGGAAGTGTGAGCGTGCTATGCTTCTGCACATGCGCAGATCCTTCTGCACCTGTGCAGAGGGTCAAAAACGGGATGTAATGATGTCCCGGCAGGTGGGCAGAGCCTCCCGCCGCCAGCACTACCGGTTCGTGCGATCCGGCTGGATTTCACCCCTGGATTGGAGGCAAGTCAGAGTGAGTGACTCTACGTTCCAACTCCATATAAAAGTCCAGTTTCAATATAGGTGAAACTGGGTTTTTATAAGGAGCTGGAAGGTAGAGTCACTCACTCTGACTTGCCTCCAATACTGAACCAACTCTGCAAGGGACACTGAAAAGACCTAGCTGGGATTCGAAAAATGTAAAGGGTAAATAAAGCCTAAGCCTGAAGCACTCTGTTTTATCAAATGCTTACTTAACAATATGCCTCCTTGGAGAAATAATAAATAGCCTTGAAGATCTATTGGTTTAATAATGTTCTTAATTGCACATGAGACTAATAAATTGCCTGGTGTTATCTGACTGGAATTGTAATACCAGTTTAAATGGGTCTTTAGTCCAATTCAGCAGGTTTTTCTTGTGTTCTAACTTGCTTTGCTTATTGTTTCCAACCATTTTTTCCTTAATGAGTTTCTACTTATATTAACTGTTATGGCTTTGCTGTGGCAGCAAAGTTTAGAAATTTTAAGTTCGCTTTTCCTGATATGGTGACCACATTGAACAAGGTTGCAATTCATTGCACTGTTGTTTGATTTATGTCTAAACTTTTGCTTTGTACAATTCAATGTGGAGTACATATAAATCTTCTTTCTTTCTTTCCTTTTCCATACCTCTGGGTTAAACTGAAAGATTAACTTGCCCAAAATCCTTGAGCCAGTTTCTG
Organism: Arizona elegans; assembly: GCA_022577455.1. NCBI lineage: Eukaryota > Metazoa > Chordata > Lepidosauria > Squamata > Colubridae > Arizona > Arizona elegans. Next base: position 99,571,947 of record JAKOOJ010000003.1, on the reverse strand, counting down.
TGCCTAAAGTCTCACAGTCTCCCGATTACTGGTTCAACATTCGTACCACCATACCGAACTGGCTCACAAATGAGTACTATGGGTTGTTTAAAGCAATTGCATAGATTCGCAAGACTGTTTGTCCTTAGCTGACACCATTTGACAATGACAGATCATTCTTTTTGCTGACAAGTAACTTGCATTTGGTCTAAAGCAGAGAATTCTTCTACGCTTGCAAGGAGAAATCTCATGGTGACACCAGGGCGAAAACGCTGAGGTAGCAAGCTGGTGGGTTGCAACCACCCTAGGATCTTCCAGACGGTTGTGTTACCCATCAATTATGTGTTATCCGTGAACTGGGATAATAGTGCTATCCCTCTTGCTAATCCTCCTTCTGCAACAATAGCAAGGCTGATGACAGGTGCTGTCCTTTGTACCTATTGTACCTATAGAAAAGTACCCTCACTGACATGTCACGAGAGGATGAGGGACTGCATGAAGCAATGCAGGGACTGAGGGAATGAGGGACTGCATCAAAAGACCTTCATCTTGCTTCACCTTTTATTATTCTGGGAACTGTCAGCTAGGATACTTCTGAACATTGGTTTAGAGCTGTTTTAAAATATCAAGTCAATTTGTGTTCATAAGATACATGTGTGAGACAGGCAGGCAGACTGGCATTATGAAGGCAGGAGTGAGGTATTCAGCATCTCTTACAAGCCAAGCTCAAAGGCCAATGATTGCAGAAGGAGGGGGCTATACCTGTAGAATACCCTAAAGGCAACGGCCAAGAGGAGTTGGTCAGGTCCCAGTCCTACTCCATGAGCAGCAATTATCAATGAAGCAGGCAAGATGTTATTCACGGCTACTGATTATTTACCTCTAGAGCACTGTGATGGCCTAGTGGTGAAGACACTCACCTCTCATTCAAAAGATTGAGAGTTCAATCCTAAATACTGGCAGATGTTTCTCTCCTAAGGCACAAAGAGAAAATGTCTACTGCAAACTCTGCATAGGCGTCAGGAAGGGCATCCAGCCAGTAAATGCTCAGCTCCATCCAGTTGCTTCAACTCTACCCTGAATAAGAACTACAGGGTTGTAAAAAGGGAGGGGTTATTACTGTTTATTTACCTCTATGATTGATTGATATGCTGCCTTTCATTCAGGAGCTCAAGGTGGCATTTTTAGCACTCCCTATTTTCTCCCTCAATCCCGAGGTGACTTGACCTAAGAATGTCTGAAAAAGAGAGAAAAAACACATTAAAGCTGGAACAGCTAAGGAAGCCTTCAAGCTGCTTCGGTTAGAGCTGGAGGTATGAGAAAGGAAAATACATTTAAAAAATGAACTACCAGAACATATTTTGTGCAGAGGAAAATGCTTCTTTGATTTAATTATTTGGAAAATGCAATGTTATTTCAAAATATTTGAAATAACTTGACTGAAAGACTGTAATACATTTCTTCTTGCAAGTTCAAAAGAAATAGTAAGAAAGAAGCAGCTTCTTAATCTGTGGTCACTTGGTTAAACCCACTCAGTCCCCAAATAAGTAGCAATGAAAGAAATATTGGGCATGAGTGGCATGTTTTTAGCATGACCTCACTCATTCATAAAAAGGGCTCCTGTGCAGCATTCTAGTGGCATCAGTCCCATGAGCTGTAGTTTCTAACTTTGCATCAATACCTATAAATCAGTACGTGCACATTTTATGCAGATAAATTTCTTTTATTCTTTTGTTTAGAGAAACACATGCGACCCAAAGGTGGGTTTCAGCAGGTTCTGACCAGTTCTGGAGAACCGGTAGTGGAAATTTTGAGTAGTTCGGAGAAACGGTAAATACCACCTCTGACTGGCCCCACCCCCATCTATTCTCTGCCTCCCGAGTCCCAGCTGATCGGGAGGAAATGGAGATTTTACAATATCCTTCCCCTGCCACGTCCACCAAGCCACACCCACCAAGCCATGCCCACCAAGCCATGCCACGCCCACCAAGCCACACCCACAGAATTGGTAGTAAAAAATTTTGAAACCCACCACTATTGACCAGTATTCATTCTGTATGAGTGAACTCTCCTTAGCTGCTTTGGAATCTCAATTAATTGCTAAGATTGTGTAGAACTCTAAAGAGTCACCTTGATTTCACGCTGTTTTAGTCCTGGATCAGGACTTTAGCACTGGAACAAAATGGCATTCCCCTCCAAAATGCCAGGTTGGAGCAGTTACATTGCTTGAGCCCAGTCACTAAAAGAGCAACCTATGCAGAAACATTCCTTTCTATCAGATGGAAATGGTAGTCAAATCAAGCTGTCCAAGTTCAATGCTTCAATTGGGGGGGGGGGTGTCAAAACTTTTCTGGGTTAAGGCATCCTCTTCTTTCAGACTACTGCAATGGTCTTGCTCATGGTGGCAACTCAAGGCAGACCAAAACTCCTTTTGCATGGGCTTAATAATTATGAAATTTTTCAGGGCTAAACTACACAATGTAACATTTATATTTCACACCTTCCATTTTTATTTCAGGGTAAATGTGTGGTGATTAGGACTGCAGTATGCAGGGAGACTTAATCCTTTCCCTCAACCAGATGTATAATAGCACATTTTCCAAAGCATACAATAATTGGAAAGTTAAAAACTGCTGATAGTGGAGGGTTGTTTTTTTTTAAAGAAGCACATGGTTCAGTAAAGGGAATAATGTTGGAAAATGGGGCTAGGGAGCAGAATTACATTTTTCCCTCCTCACATGCAGCAGTCTAAAAGTGTGCAGTATTAAAATGCAAAGCAGAGAAAGGGGCTTCATATCCAGTGCAAGTATCTCTTCATATCTCTGTATCTGTTGGCAACCCGTTAACAGAAAGTGTTACAGAACAGTGATAGCACGCAATTCTCAGCTGAACATTAAAATGGTGGGGGTGGGAGAGAGATTTCCAAGGATGTACTCTGCACCAGTAAATGTTGGTACATCCATGATGTTGGTTCAGCATCCATAGGCCTTGCCATAATGCCCAATTGGTCTCCTGCAGTTCCTCTTTCCATGGTAAAGAGTCACTTGCACATGTGGTTGTCCTTATCCAAAATCAAAAGAATTTATTCAAATAGAGAGGAAGGAGGAAATCACAGTCATGTATAGATCCAAATAGAGAAAATTCCAAATAATAGGGTGCCTAACTGTGTGAGTTCAGTCACATAGCAATTAGTCTACAAGCATATAAGCAACAGTAAAAATGAAACAATTAAAGAAAACCTCTGCTCAGCAGTGGTAAATGGCATTTTTTACTTGCTGGAGGACAAACTGAAAGGGTTGAAGGTCCCTGAGGTTGCAATGGGCAAACCTGCTGGGGGAGATAAAAGAAACATCTTTTTCAAGTTGAGCTATGGAAATCATATAAAAGTGGTTTGCCACCGTCATCGGCTCCTTTCTCTTCTGTTTTTTTTGTTTTTGTTTTTTCTTAATTTCCTGGTTAGATCTACAGACCTGGTACATCATGGCAATCTTCTACTCAAATACTAATCAGGAGTGAGCCTATTTATTTTCTGTTTTTATTTATTTTCCATTATGCTTTATTACAATTTACTTTCACTATTACTGCATATGAATACTACATCACGAAAAGATGCTGGCAATTCATGTCAGTAGCAAAATCCCAAAGAATATCTGTGACACCTTACAGATTGAATGCAACTTCACACTCAAACGTTTGGATGACAGCAAAGACTAAAGCATTGAAATAAGATTTGCATCAATTAAAGAGTGTAATAAGCTAGACCAATCATCCTCGGTAGGTTCATTACAAACGTTTGCAGTGTTATTACCAGCACGTAAAGCTGTAAAGCATTGTGAAGCACTATATAAGTCTAAGTGCTATGGCTATGGCTTCTTTTCAGCATGGAAACACATTAAATATCTGGTCATACTTTTTTTTTCCAGTTGCAATAGGTATGTAATTCACCCATCCACCCGTCTTTTTTTGATGCAATTATTTCCCTTATTCTACAAAGAACCTGCCCTCAATATTGCATGGAGACAGATGTTGTATTATCAGGGTTCCATCAAAATTTGAGGTATCATATAAGCCCTCTTCTTTGGGTGGGAGTGAGCATTTATGTTTTAAGCGTCATCTGGAAAGACCCAGGAAGATGCTGGATAAATGGAATCAGTCAGAGGACTTGAAGGTTCTCATCAGGCTTTTTCCAGATGTTTTGGGTTTAATAATTAAAAAAAGACTTTACCCCCTGCCATTCTGGTAAATGAAACCCACATTTATTTTCATCAAGATTCAATTAAATTCTTCCCTCCCCACCACTTCCTCAAGACAGGATGATGTAAGCTTCGAGGCCTGAAAGATACCTCTGTCATAGACTGCTTATTCTTTTCCTTCAGAAATAACAAAGGCAACAGCCAGCCATGCATCCTTCCCAAGAAGCTCGAGTTTCCAAAAGCTCTTCAACCATAGCTGGGCCCAGATTTCCAAGAGAATTGACACCTGAAATATCATAGCTTCAAGGGTGTCAGTGGCATGCCAGAAGCGATTAGTTGTAACACAGACTCACAGCCAACCCTGAAAGGCTTCTGGCAGCCCCCAAGGGGAAGTACCATTCAAGCTTCAAGAAACGGTCGGTGAGAAATTGTGCGTGACCCAGAGTCACTTTTGGTGAAATGGTTGGCTGTACAAATTTGATTAATAAATAAAACAGTTTCTTCCATAATGCTGAACATATTTGGATTCAGCAAAACCACATGCATATATAAAAAGAATACAGATATAATGAATTCAGGAGCTTCTTACCATACCAGAAGTAGAGCCAGTTTGGTCAAGTGATTGAGGCACCAGGCTACTCAACCAGAGGACAGCAAGCTCAAGTGCCTATCTTAGCCATGAAAGCCAGGTGAGTGATCTTGGTTCCAGTTACTCTCTCTCAGCCTAACCTACCACACAGAGTTCTGGGAAAATAAGAAGGTGTGTTGGATATGTTCGTTACCTTGAGTTATTTGTAAAAAAAATTAATAAAGATGGGATACAAATAAATAAATAATAAAAATATAAAATTCCAGAAAAGAATACAACTTGCTCTCTTTGGATTCTGATACAACAATGCAAAGGGAAAATTGAAGAGGTAGAACAACAAATCCTGGAAAGGATCATGTTGTTTTTTCTACATGCCACTTCCAGACTGGCATCCCTGAGAAACAGGATCTAGGGAAATGCATTGACATAGCTGCCATCATCCTAATATTGAAATAATTTATTCTGGAAGCTTTTACCAGTAATGTCTCTAGAACAGGGCAACTGAACAGAAATTCATGGCCTACAACTTTGAAAGCCTCCAAATGCCTCCAAAACATTTTTTCTTTAAAAAAAAAGTTAAAGCTTCGCATGAAAATTGCCTTCTTCCTGTCCTTGGTTTATGATTTGTGCCTGCCTTTCCCATCCCTTTGCTCTTCCTCTCAAAAAAAAAATTGCTTGGATGGTAGATTGTCTGGAGTTGGACAACGTTTTGCCCAAGATCACTACAACCCCAACTGCATTAGTACCAAGCTCTGCCTACCACTGAAACTCCTGGTTGTAATTTAAGGGGAAATGGTTAAATGTCTGCATTTCTATTGGCAGAAACAAAACTCCATTCATTCCAAAAACTAATGCCAGAATTACACTCTTGTTTACAACCAAGAAACTCCTCATAATGACAGTAGGAGAGATCTTAGAGCACATGCTGTGTGTACAGAAGCTTTCAAGTAATGCTGAAAAAGACTCTGATATGAAAACCTGAAGATTTGCAGCCTGCAGATTATCCTGAATTGGTGGTTCAGTGGTCTGGCACAGTTTCTAATGGACTCAGTCAACTCTTGGGGTTTTGCGATTGCCTGGGTCGAGAGATTATAGCAAGATAGTATCTGTGCCATAATTCTTTTGTAAGGTGCATCTCCTCTCTGGTTGGCAAATACGTTTGCAGGGACTTTCCACAAAGAAAAGTGAGAGCCAGGCTTCAGATACAATACAGATCAAACAGCACTCAAAAGTCACATTGCTTTGGGGAAACTGGCTATTATAAACTTTGCATCTGATTTAAATTTTCTGTTTCTCCAGTGAAGCAGGCAAGCATAAACCAGCATGAAGAAAAAAGTAAAAATACACGCTAAGGGGAAGGAGAAATGATAAGATAAGAATGGCGTTTGTCATATCACTTAAGTGAGATGAACAGTGTAGAAATATGGGATGACTTAAAGGTTGCAAAAAAACTAAAAAAGAGTCAACACAGAGAAGAGATCAGATCTAATGAACTCTGCTAGGGACGAAGCACACGAAATCTCCCATGTATGGAAAACTAGACTGAAAAGCTGAACATGCTGAGAAAAGCCTCACCCCACCCAGTCCCATCATAGATCTTGACAGTTTCTATTTTGTCTGCCCGATTAATTCCCAGAAGCATGTGTCTTTACTCTACAGCAGGGGTCTCCAACCTTGGCAACTTTAAGACTTGTGGACTTCAATTCCCAGAATTATTCAGCTGGCTGAAGAACTCTGGGAGTTGAAGTCCACAAGTCTTAAGGTTGCCAAGGTTGGAGACCTTTGCTCTACAGCATACCAGAACCCTCCCTGTCTCCAGAAGCAGGTGACATAGAGCCGGTCTCTCTTTCCACCTCTTTCTGTAGTATTAACCTTCTCAGTCTCCCCATTGTAGAGCAGACACAAGGCTACATGGAAATGTCTAAGGATGGTCTCAACTAATTTCCTTATCTTTGAAGGCCTCGGGGTTTTTTTACCCTCCCCCAGTACCTTGGGGGCCACAAGAAGATCAGGCTACCTCTGAGGAAGCCCAACAAGAGCTGTTCAGCATAAGAGCCTAGCGTGGTAGTGGTGGTGGAAAAAAACATACAATAGGTAGAAAGAGAAAGAGAAAATAAAGTCCAACATCTTGCATTCGTTTATTTTTCCTGTAAGTGGAAGAAAATATTCAGAGTTCCAAGGAAACATACTTAAAATGCACCATATTTTGCTAAATTAAAAACACATTCAGTACCTTCCTTTTATTGCTCAGAAATATAAACACTGTAGAGTGAGAAAACAGTCACATACGTGCAGCCACACTAGAGTCAGTCAAAAGGATATTTTAGAAGTTGAAGTCTTCTACTGCTAACTGTCCAGTTGTACACCAACACTGTGTTTACACAACACACTGACCTTTGTTTGGCTTAGCAGATGATGTGTCAGGAGAGAAAGATTCGACTGAAGATGTTAAGAGTCCACATTAGGGATTACATCATGGTGATAAGGTCAGCAAAAGAGAGTGATTGATCCACCCTTATCAGTCCACTGGAAGACAGCCAACAGTTCTTTCTCAGCTATCCCACCCTTTATTGGACAGTGGGGAATCTCAACGCCATGTTTTGGGCCTCTGCGGAGGATATTCTAAGCCTCTAGCAGACAAAATAACTTGGAGACACTCAAAGATAGAATCTGCCAGATCCAAATGGATGGCTGAGGCACAAAGACACTAACCTGTGGTTTACTTAACCATAGTTTATTGAATTATTCAAAGTGTCTGGGTTTATACAACATTTTGAACTACAAACAAATCACACGGACTACAGGGCATTGAATACAGAGCAGTCAGACAGATTTTAGTCTAGAATGGTGTTCAAACCCACTTTAAATTTATTGTTGTACTGTGTGGGAAGAATTTTATGGTCAGGTCACATTTACTGTCCAAATGACAAACATATTTATGACATTCAGTAAATCAATTAATTAAGGGTTCCAATTCTGAACATATTTACATAAAACCAAGCCTCGCAAAATGGGAATCATATTTTGCATGAGTTAATTGTGCATATTTTTCAATCTCTGAATTATCTTTGCCAGAATAGTCTCCTTCACTGCAACTAATCTTTCGTTTTTCTGGACGGGGGAGGAAAGCAATTCCACAAACAGCACCAAGTTCCAAGGTCAGGGTTTTATTTTCTAAGCTTGGTAACCAGGGTTAAGCAGGTGTCCTGACTTGCATCTAACCATGGCACAGACTTAGTTTAGCAACATTCTTTATCTTCTTTGTCCCTGTAAAGTTGCCTTCATCTTCTCCGCAGCCTTTGAGCATAAAGAGGCTTAAATTAAGCTCAGCTGAATTCCTATTAAAGTAGTGCGCAACTCTTGTCCCAGCGCTATCCAAGGGCAGTCTCAAAGTATATTAAAACCATTAGATTTTGTCTCCTGTTAGTTCAGAGGGCAGTCAGGAGATTGCAAGGATTGGAACAAAGCAGGGGTGAAATACTACCAGTTTGGGTCAGTTTGCCCAAACCGGTAGTAAAAATGCTACTGGTTCACCTGAACCAGTAGTTTAAAAAATGCTTTAAAAAGTTTTTAAAATGTTCCCATGATCTTGCAGCACAGCTGATCATCGGAAGTTTTTTTTTACTTTCTTTTTTAGCATTTTTTTTACTACCGGTTCGGGCAAATAGATAGTAAAAAAAATGCTTTTAAAAAAAGTAAAAAAAAAAGTCTCCAACGATTAGCTGTGCCGTGCGATGTCGAAACTTTTTTTTTTTACTTTTTAAAGCATTTTTTACTACCTATTGCCCAAACTGGTATTTTTGTGTAAAGTGTGATAGTTTTGTTTTTGAGCTCTCAGTGACTCTGTGAGGTTCCTGCTTGTTGCAGGGGCCATTTTGTGTGAAGTCCAGCTGCTTTTGCATTGTGTTTGAGTCAGTTGTGTAGCTTTTGTGTTATTTTTGTTCTACCCTGCTCTATCAGTATGACTAGAATTTAATTGGGAAAGCAATTGGCATCTGACTACAGAGTACAAGCCTTGAGGCCTGAAATAAAAAAAGCAATTGAAGAACAGAAGACAAAATGCAAGGATGGAAACTCATTAGGAGAGTAGAAGTTTTGCTGAACTGGTTGATTTGGGTAGGAAAAAAATCTATGTGTAATGAGGGTCAGTGCCAGATAACAGAGAATACAGGATTCTGACCCAAGATCTTCCTGATTCTTTCCATCTTGTACTTAGCGGGGAAAAAACAGAAATAGTCCTTTTGGGATCTTGCCACTTGGAGAAGGCATCTACCACGATGAGGAGGTGCCGCCCTTGCATCGGGCCCGCGAAGTCGATGTGGACCCTCGACCATGGGTTGCTGGGGGTCTCCCAGTTCGTGACTTCGGATTGTGGCGGTGCTGGGCGGACTTCTTGGCATGGGTCACATCTGGAGACCCATTGTTCGATGTCTCTGTCCAGTGAGGGCCACCAGACGTAACTCCGTGCCAGGGCCTTCATGCGTACGATGCCCGGGTGCCCGTTGTGCAGTGTCTCTAGCGTCCGCCGTTGCAGAGTGCTTGGAATCAGCACCCTGTCTCCCCATAGCAGACAGCCCTTTATGGTGGACAGCTCCTTCTGTTTCCTGGTGAACAGGCTGAACCTCTCTTCCGTCTGTTCCGATGGCCACCCCCTGAGGATCCAGGACCTTACTTGGCGGAGGGTGGGGTCTCTCTGGGTGTGTGCGGCCACATCTGCGGAGGAGACTGGACAGCTGGCGTCGTCATCTATGTGGAATAGATGGAGCGTGGGGGCTGGGTCTTCCACCGGGTTCTTCGATGGGCATCTACTGAGTGCGTCGGCGTTTCCTATGGCTGTGCCTGGCTGGTGCACGAGCCTATAGGAGTAGCCGGCCAGGAAGATGGCCCATCTCGTCATCCGCGGGGACATGAAGGTTGGGGTGGGTTGGTCGCCTGCGAGTAGTCCCAGGAGTGGCTTGTGGTCGGTGACTATGGTGAAACGTCTTCCGTACAGGTATTCGTGGAAGCGCTTCACTCCTGCCACGATTGCCAGGGCTTCTTTGTCCAGCTGACTGTAGTTCCGCTCTGCGCCGGACATGGTTTTCGAGAAGTAGGCGATGGGGGCTTCCGTGCCGTTGGGCAGCTCGTGGCTGAGAACTGCCCCCACCCCGTATGGCGACGCGTCGCAGGTCAGCTTGATGGGGAGCGTCTCGCTGTATTGGATGAGGACGCTTTTGGACGTCAATAGTCCTTTGATGGCCCGGAACGCTGCTTCCTCTTCCTGGCCCCACTTCCAGGACGCCGATTTCCCCAGCAGGCGGTGGAGTGGCTCAGCAACTGTGGCTTTCTGTTTTAAGAAGATGGCATAAAAGTTGAGCAACCCAAGGAAAGCCTGAAGCTCCGTTTTGTTTTTTGGGCTCGGCGCTTCATGGATTGCTTCCTCTTTTGATTTGGTGGGGTGGATGCCCGTGCTATCAATGAGATAGCCCAGGAACTCGACTTCCTGTACTCCTATGATGCACTTGTCCCGCCTGACTCTCAAACCCTTGGCCTTGAACCGCTGCAGGACAAGCCTGAGCCTTTCAAGGAGTTGGGCTCTTGAGTCCCCGGAGATGAGCACATCGTCGAAGTAAGGCACCACCCCTGGAACGCCTTGGAGCAGGCGTTCCATCATGGATTGGAAGATGCCAGGGGCAGCGCTGACTCCAAATTGGAGGCGGTTGCATTTGAATGCCCCCCTGTGCGTGACAATTGTTTGTGCCTCCGCCGTTTTTTCATCCACTGGCAATTGCTGGTAAGCCTGGGCCAGGTCCAGTTTAGCGAATATTGAGCCAGATCCCAGGGAATGCAGCAGGTGTTGCACTACTGGGACTGGGTATGCGCTCTGTGCCAACGCCTTGTTGATGGTACAACGGTAGTCGGCGCAGATGCGCACAGACCCATCATGCTTCAGTGGGGTCACAATGGGGGTCTCCCATGAGGCATGATCGATCGGTTCCAGGACGCCCTGGGCGATCAGCTTATCCAGCTGTTCGTCTACTTTAGGCCGCAGGGCGAATGGGACTCGGCGGGGCTTGAGCCTAATTGGGGTGACTCCCTTATCCAGATTGAAAGAGATTGGCCTCCCCACAAATTTCCCCAGCTTACCATCGAAGACTTCCTTGAACTCTTCGATGAGGTTGTCGAGTTCGTCCCTGCAAATTTGGTTGATGCCTTCGATTGAAAGCCCCAGCGGCTTGAACCACTCCACTCCTAGCAGGTTCGGTCGGCTGTCCTTTATGACGGTGATGGGGAGCTTGCCTTCGAACTGCTTGTAGGTGACTCGGATGCTGGCTCTTCCTAACACTCCGATGGGGTTTTCCCCAAAGTCGACAAGCTTGGAGTGTAGTGGCTTCAGCTCTCGCTTGGTGATGCTGGGTTGCAGGCGCTTCAACTGCTGCCAGTCCATGATGGAGTAGACCGAGCCCGAGTCTACCTCCATTTTGCAGGGTGTTCCCTCCACGTGGATGGTCACGTGGAGCTTGGTGGCATTGTCTGAGGTCGTGTGTGCGATGGTCGTCTGGTGGACCACTCCGCTCCGGGGGAATTCGTCGTCTGGAAGGGCCAGAGGACCGTTTGGATGATCTCTGGTAATCCTTCCGATTCTCGCGGGGGCGGTGGCTGGAGGGCTCTGGGGCTGGTTCCTCAGCTCTGCAAGCTTCGGTGATGTGACCCCTTCTGTTGCAGCGTCGGCAGGTCGCATCTCTCCACTTGCAGGTTGCTCTGGCATGGTCCCCTCTGCAGCTGGCGCAGCGCTCCCCCTTGTAGTTCCGTTGGGCGGTTTCCCGCCTTGGGGGTCTGGATACCTTGTGGATGGTGGATTCTCCCTCTGATTCGGATCCAGCTGTGGAATCCTCTGTTGACGATTGCGCTGTGGAGCGAATCTTGTGGATTCCCTTTGCTCTGCTTACTGCGGCGGCTGCTTTCTCTGAGATTTCGGATGCGGTGGCTTCCTCCACCACATCCTTGAGCACGAGTTTCTTTCTGCTCAGGAATTTCTTTTGGAGGCCCCTGTCCCTCATGCCGAAAACCACGCGGTCAGCGATGGCGTTGTCCACGTGGTCAAACTCACAGCTGGCTGCGATCTGGCGTAGGGCGGCCAGGAATTCTTTGATGGTCTCACCTTCCTTCTGATCCCTCTGATGGAAGGTGAAACGGTTCGCCACTGGTGTTTCCGTTGGGGCATAGTGGTCTTCCAGGATCTGCAGCAGGTCTGCCCATGGCACTTCCTTGATGTCTCGTGGTGCTACGAGATCGATTGCCATGTCGAGGACTTCGGAGCCGCAGTTGGCCAGGAAGATGCCCTTCTTTCGGTCATCGTCGGCATCCCTGATGTTGTTGCCTCTCAGGTATTGCCGAAATTTGACCACGTAGGATTTCCACTTGTCCTTCCCTGGGTGGAAAGGAGCAAGGGCTGGCAAAGTGACTTCAGCGGATGCCATGCCTTTGGAAATGCCTACTGTGGTTCCAGGTGCCGGAGTCTTGGTCTTGTTGGCTTGGTGCCACGAGGTTCGTCTCTTCTCTCTAGTCCTTCGTCGCCAGTGTTAGATCGGCGCAGGAAATGGAAGACGTGACCAGCTCGTTACATTAGTAACCTTTATTGAGTACAAGAACAGTAGCAAGACTGCCGTGCGCTGCCGGAGCTCTCCTTATATTCGCTCCGGCAGACGCACCGCCCCCTGACAGGGATTCAAACTTTCCCGCCCGGTGGCTGGCAGCCAATCCGGGCGGATGTCCTTATAAGGACATAACACAAGCCATAATATTTGTGGTTTAGCAAGTTGGGTGAGTTTAAAGGTCAGAGCTGACCAAAATAATCAAGGGAAATTAAAAACCAATTGGAACTGATAAGATTGATTCAGGCCATGACATGAACATAAATAACCTTCAGCCAAGCCAGCACTGTCCTAGTACGGTGATATTTAATGAGAATTAGAGTTCTGAGAGATCATAACCTCAGCTTCAGAAGTCAATAGACTAGTTTAAGGCAAACCCAGGCATCTCTCTAGGAGACTGTAGGTTTGCTAATGGAACTCTTGTGGATATCCTCCAAAATTCAAAACTAAAAGAATAGCAGAACTCTGCAGAGCCTTTGCAAGATATAGCGTCCGCATTTCCGAATCTGATTTATAGTAGATATTAATAACCAAAGCAGGGGGATATATCAGATATCCCAATAGGACCCAGTACAGATAATTAAAAGGCAATTGATATAAATAAACCATCATTATAGTGCCATAAAGCTGTATTTTGGAAAGCCAAGAGAAATTGTAAGTGGTTCGTGCCAGAGGGACCACCTTCTAAATCAGCCAAACATGCACCCTCTGGATTTTGCAGCTGCAGAGGCTGAAACAACTAACTTGGCTTCACTACTCTTTTGCACAAGTTACACAACATCATTTTGAGGAGACACAAATGCAATCAAATAAATATCTTTGGATAAAAAGAGACAAAGAACAGCGATGTCTTGTGGAAAAGCCTAACCTGCAATAAATTCTCCCTCTTCCCCAGTTCTTTGTGTTGTTGTTCAGAAAAGGCTCTGTAGCCAGAAGCAATCAATTCACATTAACTATGAGCTCTGAGGAGCCCATTCCATCAGTTTCATCATCCACTTTCAGAAGCGGATCCGTGATGCTCCTGTTGCCACTACACCTCTGAGTGTGGCCTACTCACAGACTCCAGCTGTAGTTGAATACCATAACCTCCAGAACACTCCACTGGGTTTCAGTTTCTCTGCAGATATATAAGAGGGGTGCTGATACATCAATTGGTGGTTAGCAAGAAGGAGGCATCAGAAAGAAGACTTTAAGGCAACCAGGAGGTTTTCTTAATTAGCTTAACCCTTTCCAAAAGCTTCACCATAAAGCCAACATTTAAAATTTTAAAGGAATCCAAATTACTTCTGGGGGCTGTGGTAAACAGAGTTTTCTTGATAGGTATTAGTTATCTGCATAGCGAGTCACAAATGAGACTTTGGAGAAGCTAGACAGCAAAGACAATAGTTAGAAAAGCCTGATCTGTTAATGGTGTTTTCCCTCTTTTTATTATTATTCCACTCAATTGTGTCCACTTCTTGGAGATTGCCTGAACAAGTCCCTGAAGTTGGCAAGGTTTTTCTGAAGGAGCCTTTGACTCCTTCCTAAGGCTGAGAGCAAGGGCATGGTTCTAGGGGCCTTGGAGGAGTTGGTAGTGCACTTCTTCAAGAAATCATCATTGAACCAACCTGTCAGGGTTCCAAGTAATAGACCCATAGCAAGCAGAACTCCAAGGCAGGTGGATTCCTCAAAGGATAGCTTTATTGGAAATATCATATTGGCACATATCTGGTGAAAACTGACTCTGAGGGTTCCCCCGGTTTTCACCTAATTAGAAGTAAAAGTTTTTCTCAAAACAATCAGTCACATGGTCCAATCACAGCTCCATCTGGTTTCTTGGTGACATCCCCCTCCTTCTTCGGACCAGATGTGAGAATGTCCTTGATTCCTAAGAGAAAGTATTTTGTTTTGGCTTACAGAATTCCAACTATCTCAATTCCCCCCCTTCCTATCCCTCAGCTCCAGTGTGGCAACACTGAAGCTCCAAGATGGCTTTGGTCAGGTCAACTTCGGGGTTGACACAACCATTTTGGGTGACTTCTGTCAAGTCTCCAACCTTTCACATTCTGGAGAAAGTGGTTAAAAAGGTGGTTGGATTGCATTTACACAGAGTGTAGGATAGGATTATAATACTGAGTTGGCATTTTGTTTGTTGATAGCATTGACTAATATAGTCCCCATCTTGGCTGCCCAGAGATTATCTTTAAAAACCTAATTGTTTCTTCAGACTAGACTAGTTGGTTTAGATGAATCCCTTTTTAAGTTGTGGGTCATTTTTTTAAATGTTCCCATACACAGAGAGACAGACAACATTCATTGTGGATATACTATATGTTGTATTTATTACTGTATTTTTAATTTTGTGACACTACCCAGAGCCTTTTGGTCCTGGGCAGTTTAGAAGTTTGACTAATAAATAAATAAATGAACCCAAACCGTTGTAGATATATATCTGAAATTTGGCAACTTTGATCCTTCAATAAGATTATATTGTACTTGCAAACCTAATTCAATTTTATCAGTGAAAAGTTACAACCATTGCCTTAGGTCACACTATAGTAAAACAAGCTCTCTAAATAAGATCCAGATGCTTTCTGTGTCTGAACTAGGGCCAAAACTCTCTATTTTGTGGTCTGTCTATACCTGTCCTCTGAACTTCAGCAATAAACTTCTATTTTTAAAAAAATCAATAAAGTTGAGACAATATAGAAGTAGTCAGTCTAAAGCTTTAGCACAGCAACAATCACACAGTGCAGGTAAGATATGGGACAATCTATTTCGGTGGGGGGACAGACTCCTGACTGGCTGGTTTCTGAATCTAAAAGTGACATGGTCTAAACAGGGTCCCTGTTAGGTAATTCAGCTTTGGTCAGATACATATCTCTCCTCCATCCCTCTGCTGGCGTTTTGGCAGCAGAGTCCTCACCTCGCCTGAGAAAACATAGGTTATGTTTGTGTTTGCTTGACCCCTTGCTTCTTGGACTCAGATGCAAGCCAGACTGTCCAGTGAAGGAAATCCCAGACACACACCGAGCTACAGCAAAGAGGCTCTCTGTTCAGGTCCCAGCAGCTTCCCGTCTCTCTGGCGCTAGGGAGATATATAAAAAAGGAGGCCATCTCCTAAAGAAAAACCCAAGTAAAGAGCTGGTTATGTTTTCCAGCTGGGAGTCTCTGTCTTTTCCACAGTCAGAGTCATTCTTTCTCTAGGTTCTCTTTTATCACCTTTCTTGTTTGTAGAGTTATGGTCTGAGCAGCAAATGGGGGGGAAAAAACCTAACCCAGCATCCATTGCCTAGAACTTTTTCAGTACAGAAAACAGAGACATTTATTACCAGATTAGGCATACAAATATCAGAACTGCTTTTCTTCTATATATTATTTACACATATACAAATCTATACATACAGGACAACAGGGAATTTATCTATCGGG
This sequence comes from Arizona elegans, assembly GCA_022577455.1. Lineage (NCBI taxonomy): Eukaryota > Metazoa > Chordata > Lepidosauria > Squamata > Colubridae > Arizona > Arizona elegans. Next base: position 99,556,141 of record JAKOOJ010000003.1, on the reverse strand, counting down.
CTCCTGTCTTCTTGTGTGGCTGAATTATTACATATTACTAAATTGGCAATAGTAATTACTTGATACATTATTTGAAAGGAGAGTTATCTCTTGGTCCCTGTTAGGATATGGTGTAAGCCTAACAAGTTGTCCAGGCAATATATGTGTGCTATAACTTTAAATGAATTTTGTAACTTTAAGATGTAATGCTGAGTAATTGTACTGATGAGTCTTTGTAACTGACTGCTGACTGCAATTATCCTAACAGTCCCTATAAAATACTTGCATATCAGAGGGGGCCATTATGAATTAGACGGCAGCTTCCTCAGTTATTAAAAGATCGTGGCTACTGTCATTGCAATTTGGAGGAGAAACCGAGAGGGAGTTTGGTGAGTATGAAGAATCAGGGTAGTTTGATGTGAACTTTCTTTTACTGTACTCACTGGCTTAGCCTGGGTTTTGTTCAAACTCCCAATCATAAAAAAAAGGCAATGCAAATTAAGATGGCCAGAAAACAAAGCAAATATGCCTTGGCATCTGCCTCTTCGTTGCACGCAAGGGAGTGTAAGAAACAGGCCTTCATCCAGGAAGGCTTTTTAGCATGCAGGGAGTGCTAGTCTTATTCCAGGCAATGCCACTGAGGAAAAGCAGGGCTAGTTAAGAAGAGAAAAAGCAGCAACTAAGTACAATCTTGTCGCTTCCTGGTATACACAAGAGCTGCGCATCATTTAAGTTCTGTCACGTGTCCTTAGCTTTTGAAATTTCTGAAGATGGTAAAGCACTTAATTGCTGGTGTTAATAAGGAATCTGTTCTTTTATTTTTATTTCTCATCCTGCCCTGACAGGTTTGGGTATCATTATCATTAAAATCAGGGAACCTTTTAAGGGTGGAATATATCCCAACTTTTGTATAAAGAAGTAAAATTAGACTGGAAAAGTATCTCATTTTAAAAAAAAATCCAGAACAGTTATATTCCTACAATTTATTTATTTTATTTGTTTATTTTATTTGATTTGTATACCGCCCTACTCCCAAAGGACTCAGGGCAGTGAACAGCCAACAATAAAATACATATATACAAAATTTAAAAAGCAGAGATAAAATCAAATTAAATAGTTTGGCCCAGACAAATTTAAAACCCCAATCAATTTAAAACAAATTTAACTTTGAATATTAAAAATGCTAAAAAATTAAAAATTAAAAATGTTTAAAAAGAGGGAGAAAGCCCAACAAGTTGTAGAGTTAGTTCAAAGATGACTGGATAATTTATGTTTCTACTTCAGAAGGGATGGACAGATGAGCATTGATTGATTCTGGGAGTTAATTTAGAGAAGAACAACAACGTGTTCAAGATCCAGCAGTGAATTTCATATCATTTTGAAGCTGGTTTTCCATGAAGTACTTGCTTTCCAACCGGAGTATTCTAACCTATTTTTTCTTACAATATATGCGCATAGTCCTAATGTATAACACCTGGAGGCAGTAGGTCTCTCAGCTGAGCTACTGGGGGCAAGGCTCCAGGAGGAAAAACCAGACCAGCAGTAGCTGCAATCAGCACATGTTTTCTTTCCTCTACATGTGGAATTATGAGAGCTAGTAAATATTGTGGGAAAGCTTAGTGGGAGGAGGATAGAAGGGGATACTTCCTCAGAACCAGCATTTCTCTCTCAAAATAAATTTGCTCCAGGAACTATTGCAAATAGCTTCCGGCACTAAAACTCTCCACTACCCAGAGAGATGCTTTTCAGGAGTTCTTACCTCCTGGCATTTGCTGAGGAAAACATCATCTGCCTACAAAGCTCTTCGCTGGCCATAAACACCAGCCTAAATCAAGCTGATCAAGGAGAGAGTGAGATGGAAAAGCACCTGCCCAGGCAAGAGGAACTCATGCCTTGGGCTCTTCCTGCAGTCCCACAGCAGTTCTGCACAACTGATCAAAGGCACAGCTCAATTCCCCGTTCAGCTCCTTATCGCATACAAGAAATCATTGCTTAAAGATAGCAGCAGCCATAAATCCGGGAGATAGCTATCAGAATTCCTCAATCTACAATTTGGACACAATAATACAGCCCTATCTAGCAGGGCTGTAAACATGATGAAAGCAACGTGCATTGGGGAGAAATTACAAAGCATAAGGGTGGTAAGGGACCTTAAATGCCATCTAATCTAACCACTGCTCCGCCTAAGAAACCACTTCTACAACATTCTACTAGATGGCCATCCAAGCTTCTGTTTAAAGATTTCAAGTGAAGAAGAGTCCACTCCCCTCCAGAGGCAGTCTGTTCCACTGCTGAACAGCTCTTGTCATTAGGATTTTTTCCCCTGTTATCCAACTAAAATCTATTTCCTTGTCATTAAAACCCACTGTTCTTGTCCTGACTTCTGGAAGAGTTTGAAACCATTCCACTCCACTTTGTATGTGATAGTCCTTCAGATAGTTGAAAATAACTATCATGCCTTTCAGAAGTTTTCTTTTTTCCAAACAGTGCATAATTCAGTGCCTCTAACCTATTCAGATAAGGCTTCTTATGAATGTGGAGGTTCTATCAATGTCCATTCAAAGATTCAATACCTACAACCTGGTGCAATATTTTTAGTATAACCTGGCTAATGCAGAATAATGAATATTTTCTCTTGACACTGTACTTCTGTTGATGCAGCCTATAATTATTTTGTTGTTTTATTTTGTTAGCATTTTGCATCACACTGTTGGCTCATGTCCATCAAGGCACCCCCACTCCCCACTCCCTTTTCCATTTACTGTTACTCAGTATATTTCCCCAGCCAGCATCCTATACTTTAATTTTTCCTCTTCAGATGTAAGACTTTGCATTTCTTCCTGTTGAAATTTATTCTGGTGATTTCTGCCCACTATTGTAGCTTATCAGAAATCCCTGAAACTTGCCACTTTATTTAAAGTATTTGCTATTGTCCTGTCTCTGTGAATTTGATAACTGAATTTTGAAACCCTCATCCAAGTCATTTACAAATATGTTGAACTAGAACAAAATCCCTCAGTAAATCACTCAATGTTTCTTTCCATTCTTGGGGTACAGTGGTACAACTGTATCCCAAGCTGTGTATCCTTCTGAGGTGGCATAGTCCAGTCCATATTTTATCATAGTGTGGCATGATTTACTCTTGTTAAACTCATGCTGGCTACCTACCAGCAGGCAATAGTTTCTAAATATTGCTTAAATAGTCTTTCTCAGTGTTTTCTCTAGAACTGACGTCAAACTCGCATACTGTACCTGTAGTTACCTGGGCCTTCATTTTCTTCATTCTGAAGACAAAACAATACTACCCTTTTCAGTCCTTTGGCTCTGTGCCCATCATCCATGATTTCTCAAAAGTCACAAGAAAGGGCTTCCTAGATGATATCCACAAGTTCCTTCAAAACTCTCAAATGTTACTTGATCGTGGCCCTGAAGACTTAGGGTAGTCAGATCCTCCCTTTCTCTTTACTTATCTTGGATTGCCACTTAATCTTCTATTAATTGTTTTCTTTAGATCAATTTGAGGAGAAGATCAAAGTAAGATAGTTGAGGAGCCCTCTTTTTCTTCCTTGTTTGTTACTAACCTACTACCTTCTCTCAACAGAGGTCTACAACTTTGGCTTTTCTTCCTAAATGAAATACTTGAAGTTATCCTTTTTGACAAGCAATCCATGTTTATGAATTTTGCATAGATGCATAACTCAGAGCAAGAAAGGTAGGGTGTCTCCAAAATACCTGATAAATCTTCAGTTGGGCAGGGGTGGAAAATCTGCACCCTTGGGGTTACAGGAGATGCTTGGCTTATTTTCAAAGCCCTCTTGCAATTATTTAGTTCAGGATTTTGGCAACAAGATCTTAAAAAGAAAGAAAAATATGTCAAAAAGAAAGAGGGACCACCTCCTTTTGCTCTGGCCTCACCCATCACACCCATATACACACACACACACACACACACACACACACACACACCTCCCAAAAAATTACTGCAGTTCTCAAAAGAAAATGGGTTACTCACCCCTGCAATAGGTATCAAGGATACCCTTATGGGGTCATATTCCACAAAAGCTTTTCCCCTACTTCATAGCATCACCTAGCCATCCCTCAAGTGATATGAAACTTATTCTTATTACTTTATATTGATCCAGGAATGATTGGATAATAGATGATGCTATGAGTCATCCAATCTTCGTTGTGTCAAAATAACCGCTAATGAGGACCTGCTTTATATACTTTCAGGGATGGCAGAGAAGTCATTAAAGCAGTGGATCTCAAACCGTGTGATCCAATTATCCCTTTTCCCAGTCTCAAATAATGTCATTACCTACATACACACACACACACACACACACCAGTCTCTGTTAATGTACCCAAATATCTCAGCAGCTAGAGCCCCAAACTGAATCCCCAACTCAAACAAGCAGTTACAAATTGCTCTATTTCCCCAGAATATACCCAAATTACCCCCTTGGGCATAATTACCCCCATTTGAGAACCACTGCATAGTGGAACAGTAATCCCTACAACCATGGATGCTTATTTGGGGAGGCATTTCATAGTGGTGAAACATGTTGCTCATTGAACATTGTGACCATTACTACTGTGCCAATAAAGTCAAGTCAAGGTCAGATGACAAACTGACCACACAGAATTAGCCCTCTCCTCTCTGTCTCTTCATATCATGCCTGAAACCTCTTGGAAGACTCTGATTGGCTGTGTTGATCCATGACCATTCTTGGCTCTTTCTTTCTTCCTTGGCTGGAATTCTTCCCTGCCACATCTGGAAGAGACTATAAAGACCACTTAATTCCTGTCCACCTGCTTCCACTTAGTAATACTGTAAAAGATTACTTGCCTTTTATTTGAGGAAAAAGAAAAGATTTAAATCACTGCTGCCCCATTCCTCCCCTCCTCTGGCTTTCCAAAATGTTTCCCCCCACCATCGCATTTCAGCTTCACTTTCTGGATCACATATGTTATGATGGGCTCAGGAATTCAGTTTTGATTTCCTGGACCCTTTGATTTATAAATACAGCAACAGGGTTGATTAGTAATTAGGTGCACATTCGTTCACACAGTGATGAAGATTAAGGGTATATTTATATTAATTGTTGTGTTTATTAAATTTCTAGATAAAATTTAAAAATGAGAAGAGCAATCTGCAATTATGAGAAAACTCTGAATATAAATCTATCATTAAATTTTAAACAAAAAGGAAAACACGTTTGAGAAAACATTCATTTAAGCGACTCTGAAATATATTGAAAAGTTTCTCTTTGAAAATCTGTGGACTGGTTAAGACAATGACTATCTGAAAAATTAAGAGAGCCGGAGCAAATATCCTGCTTTTTAGCAATCAGATGTTTAAATTAAAGTAGAGTAGGAAAAATAATTCATACTAATATTGTATTCCTGCATTGGATTTAATCCGTATAATTGGGTTAACAGAGCCATCAAATATCTGTAATTGTTATTGCACCTTGTCTGTGTTTGTGAGTGAGTGTATGAGATTTGAATTGCAATTCAAAGTTCCTGGCTACCTTTTAAAGTTTCTCAGGTCTTGGTTCTGGAGAAATCATGGAAATGTGATTTAGTATGATATGGAGGGTATATTTCCAAAGCACACATGTTATCCAGGAATCACGGCAGTGTATACATTGTGTGCATGAGAAAATTGTTTGCCTATTCTCAGAAATAGAATACACACCCATACGTGTATGTATGTGTGTGTATGTACCATGTTTTCCCGAAAATAAGACCCTGTCTTATATTTTTTTGAACCCTGAAATAAGCGCTTGGGCCATGCGCTCAAAAGCCCAATTGGGTTTATTATCAGGGGATGTCTTATTTTGGGGAAAACAGGGTATGTATGTATATAAACAATTTTTGAGGCGAGACTCAATAATCTCAAATAATTAAAAGAAAATTCTTCAAAAAGCCTTAGACCTCACTGCCTAGTTGCAATATTGGCACATGTAGATTGACCGTTATGTGCTTGAATGGGGTGTGGGGGGGCTTCAGTTACCTGAACAAGCCTGATTTTGTGAGCATTACCAGCCTCTGATGCTGCTGCCAGGATCAAAATAAAAACTTCCTCTTCTGGAATGAAGGCAAATATAACCGCCCAGCTGCCCTGTTTAGGGTGACCCGCTCCCTACTTCATTTAGGACCGTGGGAAGATCCCTTGCAGGGTAGGGCTGAGGATTTTGTGCAATATCTGCATGACAAAATCGCTCAGATTTGGGAAGGCTTGGACTCCGACTGGATAGGTTCAGATGGAGTGATAAAGGTGGGTCTTGAGAGTGTTATCTGGGAGGAGTTTGACCCTGTGACTCCCGAGGATATGGACAGGATTCTGGGTAGGCTTAGTGCTGCCACTTGTTTATTGGGCCCGTGTCCCTCCTGGTTGGTGCCAGGAGATTATTAACACTTCTCTGAGTGAGGGTTTCTTCCCCTCCACCTTGAAAGAGGCGGTGGTGAGACCCCTCCTCAAGAAGCCTTCCCTGGACCTGGCTGTATTAGTGAACTATCGTCCAATCTCCAACCTTCGCTTTGTGACGAAGGTTGTTGAGAGTGTGGTGGTGCAACAACTTCCCCAGTACCTGGGTGAAGCTGTTTATCTAGATCCGTACCAGTCGGGCTTCAGGCCTGGGTATAGCACAGAAACAGCATTGGTCGCATTGGTTGATGATCTCTGGAGGGCTCAGGACAGGGGTTGTTCCTCTGTCCTGGTCCTATTGGATCTCTCAACGGCTTTTGATATCGTCGACCATGGTATCATGCTGCACCGGTTGGAGGGGTTAGGAGTAGGGGGCACTGTGTTGCGGTGGTTCTCCTCCTTCCTCTCTGACCGTACGCAGTCTGTGTTGGCAGGGGGGGAGGTTGACCTCAAGGCGCCTTGTTTGTGGGGTGCCGCAAGGGTCGGTCCTCTCGCCCCTCCTGTTCAACATTTATGTGAAGCCGCTGGGTGAGATCATCCATGGTTTTGGGGTGAAGTTCCATCAGTACGCTGATGATACTCAGCTGTACATCTCTACCCCGGACCAACCCAATGATGCCCTTGACATGATGTCCCAGTGCCTGGAGGCCGTGCGGATCTGGATGGGGAGAAACAGGCTCAGACTCAACCGCTCCAAGACCGAGTGGCTGTGGTGTCCGGCGTCCCATTACAGTCAGCTGGTTCCATCGCTGACTATTGGGGGTGAGATCTTAGCCCCCTCAGAGAGGGCTCATAACTTGGGTGTCCTCCTGGATGTGTGGCTGTCTCTAGAAGATCATGTGACGGCTATGGCCAGGGGGCCTTTTTATCAGGTTTGCCTGATTCACCAGTTGTGCCCCTTTCTGGATCGGGACTCCTTGCGCACGGTCACTCATGCCCTCATCACTTCCTGTCTGGACTACTGTAACACTCTCTACATGGGGCTCCCCTTGAAGAGCACCCGGAGGCTCCAACTGGTCCAAAATGCAGCCACGCGGATGATTATGGGAGCAACAGGGCGCTCCCATGTAACACCTCTCCTGCGCGAGCTGCACTGGCTCCCAGTGGTCTTCCGAGTGCGATTCAAGGTGTTGGTACCATCTTTAGAGTGCTCCATGGCTTAGGACCTGGGTACTTATGAGATCGCCTTCTGCTACCGATAGCCTCCCACCAGCCAGTGCGCTCCCACAGAGAGGGACTCCTCAGGGTACCGTCGGTCAAACAATGTTGACTGGCGACACCCAGGGGGAGAGCCTTTTCTGTGGGGGCACTTGCCCTCTGGAATGAATTGCCCCCAGAGATACAGATGATCCCTGACTTGCACACTTTTCGCCGTGCCCTCAAGACATTATTGTTCCAACAAGCTGGGTTGGCCTAAACATTGAATTTTAATGGATTGTTTTTGTTTTAATGACATCGGGGCCAAATTATTTAATGTGTTTTTAAATTGTTTTTAAATGTTATATGGTTACTTGTTTTATCTTTGACTGTGCACCACCCTGAGTCCTTCGGGAGAAGGGCGGTATAAAAATTATATATATATATATATATATATATATATATATATATATATATATATATATATATATATATATATATATATATATATATATATTATAATAATATAATATAATATAATATAATATAATATAATATAATATAATATAATATAATATAATATAATATAATATAATATAATATACATGTCCCAGGATAATGCCGTAGGATCCAATTTGTGCTGCCCAGCCCTCTTCTTCTAAGCACTTGTACTAAGTATGTGTACTCAAGTACTTCGGAGGTAAGATCTGGGCAGCACAAGCAAATGACAGCCAAAGACTTAATAGCCAGCCATCAACACCCCAATGAACATATAAAAGCCACATTCAACAGGTACCATATAAATACCACAAAGAGAACAGCATACAGTTGACTAGAGAGAGGTTCCCTGAAGATGGACTCCAGCATGAGTCTGAAAGCTTGGAAGACAAAACCTCTGGTCCCAGCAATCAACCCAGATTGGAACCTGCAACTTCCTTTTCTCTTTTCAGTTTGCTACAGTTACTTCTAAATCCAGAAGAAAAAAAAAACCTAATTATTTTTAACTATACATTAGGGACCCAATCCAACTTCAAATGATAGTTTCTAATTTTAGCTTGTTCTTTAGATCAAACCAAAATATACCACAATCAAACCACAGTTATTTGAAAATTGAATTGGATGGTTTCAGTCTATTTCTTATGGTTAAAAGGAGAAATAGTGAAGCCGTTCAAAAGTCCTAAATCTATAGATGTGATAGGCTTGATTTTCACCTCAGATACACCACTTTTGAACTAGTACTAGCTAGTGTGGAGATCACTTTTTTTTTTAATTTTTTTTTATTTATTTATTTAAAACAGTACATCAAACAAAAAAAAGAAATAGTCAAACAAATGATCGCGACAGAAACTTTACATGATATTTACACTTTCTACGGTATGTAGGCTTCAGTCAAATTTAACAAATATTAAACATAGTCCTGGTTATACTTGACTTTTTGGGTGTCTGTTGTTCAACCAAACATACCATTTGTCCCAACATTGGAAATATACGGAGTCCTTTTGATCTCGCAATGCTTTAGTCAGTCTGTCGGCTTCCGCATAATCCAAAATTTTCTCCAGAATCAAATCTTCAGCCGGCAGATCTTTCCCCTTCCAATGTTGGGCGAAACATATTCTTGCTGAAGTGGTGATAAATACACACAGACACCATATATTTGTGCCTATATTATCTGGCCTAATGTTCAGTAGATAGTACTCTGGTTTCAGGATTAGGTTATAACCTGTGATTTCCATAATCCATGCCTGTATGGTTTTCCAGAATTCCCTCGTCCTGGGACAGGTCCACCACATGTGGAAATAGGTGCCGATCTCCCCGCACTTCCAACAGTTTGGTGAGAGATTTGAATACATTTTAGAAAGACGGTACTTGGAGATCACTCTTGAAAGTCAGCCACCACCACAACATCAAACAAAAAGAACAGTTGAGTGGAAAAATATGTTTTGAAATTTTATGACAGGCAAGCACCACGTAACACTTTTGCAAAAAACACTCAGGAGAATCGACTTAAATAAAGAAATTGCTTACCAAAGAAAGGACATCTGTGTTGTGTCCTCCAAATTAATATGAATCTCTAGCAAATTAATTAAGCATCAGCATACTTGAATGTTTTAAGGCACTCGCATAGGTACTGAATTTCATTTTATATTCAGAGTTGGAGAATTCCCAGAATTCCCATCCAGATGTCCCAGCACATCTGGAGGACAAATTGGAGAAAGTTTTATTATATACAACTATCTATGTTTGTTCCTAATGGTACAGAACTCCTTTGGGTCTGAATCTAATCTCATTGGGATTTATCCACTCTTTCCTCATTGGGGATCTGGCCAGGTTTTCAGCAAAAGTAACCATTTTACAGCTGTAAGCTGAATGTCATGATTAAAGGACACATTCCTAAGCATCCTGCTTTGAAATCAAGATGAGTTTGCATCACTTCAGGGCTAAACACAGCACTTTTCTTTCATTTTCCCACCAACTGTCTTCTAAGACAGGGAAAGCCAACATTTTATTAGGATTTTCTCTTTAAAGAGGCAGCCATGTGGAGCTAATCAATACAAATAGTCATCAAGTGGAAGTCAGCAAGAATAGGAAGCTTGTAGAACTCTCCCTGCTTCAAAACGATTTGGAAAAGGTGCATCAGATCACATAAAAGTAGCAAGCACAACACCTCTGTAAAGGACCTTTGATAGCTTTTTGTTCATACTTCTACCTGAGCCTAAAAAAACCCTTGAATCTTCTTTTGGTAGTTGACTCTTCAAAGTAGCTGTCTCTTACATGTCGTTCTTTATTGAGCCGCATTTTAATTTTTTTTAGAATTCCGTGAAAACCTGTATAGAAAAAAGACATGGGTTTCTTTAAGGAAATGCAACCTCACAGTCATGGTATTGTGAAGCATGACTTCTAAATTATTTTTTAAGTGTGCATAACCAGGGGTAAGGATGTGAAAAAACAAATATGCTACCCACAAACAGCCTTCCTGTCCGGGTATGATAGAAACTGCAATCCCAAACCCTGAAAACGCACCAAGTCAAGAACAATCATTCTAATTTCTAAGTTTGTAAAGTAAAGGAGTAAAAGTTATTAGAAGGAAATAATATATAATGTGTAAATGATTGTACTTGCAATGGGGAGAATTTTGACAGTTTTGTTTAGTCTAGGTAGTGCTAACTTTTGTTTAACAAACTTAACCTCAAATTGCCATGGCAAAGTGGCTTAGGGGCTGACTACTTAAGAGATGCCTCTCCTATTACAAACTAGTGTGGCTGTTAAGATCTCTACGGGAGAGACACTTTGGAAGATGCCCAGATGTCTGAGGCCTGTGTTTCTCATATATAAGAGAAAGCCTTCTGCTTCACTGTTTCAGGGCTACGGGGTGCACTTCCTCAAGAGAGGTGTTTGGCCTTCTCTCAGAGTTCATAAAAAGTGCAAAGATATATTGCCTTCTCCAGGCTTTAAATTGCTAAATGCCAGTAGCACTAATTTTTGCATTTATTTAATCCACACTTTTAATTTTATATATATTGTTTAGAAATCTATTTATCCTGAAATATTTACCAACACAGAAAGGCAGCATATAAATCAGGTCTTCCATCGTATTAGGCAAACCACTTTCCTTCAAACAATCATCATGCCTAGATAATATAGGAAATAATGATCTGTATGTCAAAGTTCCAATTTTCTACCATCTCCTTCACTTTGGGCATTGAAGGAAATAATAGCTCCCTTAGATATGAAATACCTTGTATTCAGAGGTGAAATGCTCCCGGATCGGACCGGATCGCCGGTAACGATCTTGGCCATTGGTTCAGCGATCCGGTAGCGACGGCGGAGTAAAGCTCTGCCCACCCACCTGGGTGTCATTACTTCCAGGTTTTGCACATGTGCAGAAGGTTTTGCGCATGCGCAGAAGATCTGTGCATGCATGTGACACACATGCAGGGCGCGTGCACTTCCAAACTGGTAAGGAAGGTAAGTAGATTTCACCCTGCTTGTATTGCATAAGTACCCATCTTTTTACGTATGGATGGCTGTTATATATGTATATATCCTACCTTTCCATTCTAAACTCTGATGCTAATAACAGTAATAATAAAAAGAAAATAAGATGATAAATGAAATCAAAAGACCCAGTAGTACATGGGGGGAAACCCAGGAATCGCAGTATAAGAACTATAACAGTCACTCTGTAGGAAGCAGAGTGCATCCATGAATATCAACTAGCAGTCAGAAAGCACGACAGAAACTTCTTAATCTCACACCATATGGACAGACTCAACTGTAGTTTCAGCTAGGAAACTGTGAGCATCGAAGATAGTCACTGTGTTCCCCAAAAATAAGCCCTCCCCCTGAAAATAAGCCCTCCCCAAAATATTTAAATGCATGTGCAGCCGGTCCCCGCCATTTCCTCTAGTCAGGGTTAGGGAGACAGAGCTGGAAATCAGGTAAGATGGCAAGAGGAGTCCCATCTTGCTCCATGCACCCCAAAATAATAAGACCTCCCCAAAAATAAGGCCAAGCACTTATTTCAGGGTTCAAAAATATAAGACAGGGTCTTATTTTCGGGTAAATCCAAAAACATTAGGGAATTCCTGGAAGTCTGACTCTCAGACAAATTGATCATCAACAGACACATAGTGATAAATCATATTTATACATCATTCAAAAGAGACAGCAAAAAAGCTAAGAAAGAAATAAAAGACCAGAGCATATTATATCCGCTCCAGCAACCAACACCCAGATAAGCAAGGGTTCATAGCAAGCAAACAAATTAAGTAGAAAACAATATCCTAATCAAAGAATTCCTAAGGAGAAAACTACACCCCCACCATCATTGGCAGGGCAAACCTCACATTCATAGCACTGATAATAATGATGTAACCTTGTTAGGTAATGAAATGTTGGCAAGCAAGCAAGGTCATAGAGCAGGGGTGTCAAACTTGGTTTCATTGAGGGCCACATCAGGGTTGTGTTTGACCTTGGGGGCCAGGGTGGGTGTGGCTAAGGTGGGCATGGCCAGCTTGATGTGATTCGTGTCAGGGGCTTCTGTGGTGGCCCAAGCGTTCTGTCAGTGAAAACGGGCTTCTGAGCTCCATTTTTAGCCGCGACGGCCTCGACAGACACACCCCCTTATATATATATATATATATATATATATATATATATATATATATATATATATATATATATATATATATATCTTTGTCTAATCTCATATCTCAAAATATGTTGGAATACAAGATCTAACACAAAAATAAATAAATAAATTCATGCATTCATTTATTCCAGTATTTAAATTCTGGGCTTTTTCCTCCTCATTTTTTGAGTCAATAGAAATTTGGCCTTCTTCCCTTAGCCTTGATATTGGATACCCTCTTTTCAGAATTGATTTAGTATTAACTCACCTAGAAACTCCTGCTTCATCCAACTTTGTTTTTTCAAATCAAGACCTTATTCTATCTTCCAGAATGCATGATCCAGGATAATGGAAGTTACAGAAAGCAGTTTTCCTGGATTTAAGGAAAACTTCCTGACAGTGAGGGCTGTTCAAAAGTGGAAGCTGCTGTATCCAGAGACTGTGAGCAATTCTTTACTGGATACACTGGTCTGAAAAGCCATCTGTTGGGAGGAGGGAGTGCTATCATTGGAATTCCTGCGGTTCAGTGGAAGTTGGACCTGAGGGCCTCAATGTTTCCCTCCAAATCTACAGTTTTATTATTCTGTGCTAAAGAAACTGGTGCAAATCATTGGTGGAGACTGTCAATGATTGTTTTCCCCACAGGTTCATTATATCCTTTAAGGAGCTAAACTCCTTTCCAAACAGAGGATTTGTTTAGAGGATTTCATTGTTGTTGTTAGACACATCAGGGTGCACTAAGGAGCATTCTTTGCCTTTAACAGTGAGCAAAGACTGCTCCCCAGTGGTCACGTCAGAAATTCTGGCAATCCGGCCCTGCTGTGTGCAGAGTGAAGGCCTTCTTTTCCCCAGAGATCTATTGTCCAAAAATATTCTGAGCAATCAGGCTAAACAGCCCATGCAGACATACTTGCACAATGCTTTGCTTTTGACGAAAGGATTGAAAGCGACGGCCTCTGTCTCAATTCCACTTCACCAGACCGATCCTCTGGTCTTCATTACATCGCAGTTTAAGCTCATTGTCTCTCAGGCTTATTAATAGCATATACATTCTCAGTGGCATGTACTCTGCACTACACATACAAACAAAGAGAACAGTTTGGGAGCAAACCCCTAGAGCGGCATAAATTACAAAGGCTGCATGCTGGCTTTTGAAAATCACCCAGCTTGGCATCTCCCCGATAGGGAGATCTTGTTGCTCTTTATTACGAAGGTTTATTGCAGGGGGAAATGCTCTTTTGTTCTACAAGTGTGTATCAGTTTCTATCTTTTATCTCCATCAGCCACCCATCACTCTTTGGCCTCCTGGTTGTTTATTTCATTGAAAGAAACTGGAGTCACCTTTCCACAAAACACACTCTACTCAAGTGGCTCCAAAGTACTTTAAATAAGGCTCTCTTGCCCTACCAGGTTGCCAAGTATTTTCTAGCTGACCAGAAAATTCAAGATATTTCCCCACACTTTAAGGCATGCTGATTTGAAAGCCCACCTTCCAACAATCTACACAGAAGGATTTTTGTCTCTGCAAAACTGCAATTCCACGCCCTCAGTAAAGGCGATAACTCAGCTTGGCTGGCTTTCCACAAATATTGTATTCATAGACAAATATTTTGTATTTGTGTGTGTGTGTGTGTGTATACACATATACACACACACAAATACAAAATATTTGTCTATGAATACAATATTTGTATTGTCAGCCAAGCTGAGTTATCTCCTTTACTTTATATTTATTTATTTATTTATTTATTTATTTATCAAATTTTTATACCGCCCTTCTCCCAAAGGGACTCAGGGCGGTGTACAGCCAAGATAAAAACCAGCAATATAAAAGTTAAAAACAATTTAAAATTATTAGATAGTTTGGCAAATCATCTAAAACACAATAACCCATTAAAATAATATTTTAGGCCATATAAATTTAATAAATAAATAATAAAATTTAATATAATAAAATAGAAAATATATTTGCCTGGAAATAAATTCATGAATGGCTAAATCCCCAAAGGTACGCTATACGAAGATTTTGCTTTTAAACTTCAAATAAATATATTCTGCAGCATAACTAGGGCTGAACCGTCACAGAGGTATCAGATGACCATATACCTCTGACACCTCTATGGTTGATGGAAACTGCCCCTACAGATCTACCTGGACTTAACAAGGCTGGTTAGCTCACCACAGTGTTATCATTTTAAAGAAAACATTGTGTTGTCAGGAGGTGATACATAAGGATTTGAATATATCATCCTTTCATAGAACATTGTGCTTATTCTATGAAAAGCAGAGTAGTAGAAACAAATTCTTCTTTCTTCCTGTAGGCATGATGATATGATAGTGGAAATGCCAAATGGTTTCTATTCAAGTCATTTCTCTTGAGTCTTTTTTAAATCAGAGTTGGAAGAATTTCTATCAGTTTCTGTAGTCTTCTGTGTATTTCCCAGCCTCTTTGCAAGACAACAATTGCAAGAAGGAGTGGTGGGGAGAGAGAAAAGAGAGGAATGTTAGTAATGTGCTTAGCAACTGAAATAATATGCATGTGCATCCAATGTAAAGCACATAAATAAATAATTGAGGAGGGCAGTCTGTATCACCTGTAAGTAACAGGTTGCTATACAGTCAGGTCCAGAAATATTGGGACATCGACACAATTCTAACATCTTTGGCCCTATACACCACCACAATGGAGTTGGAATGAAACAAACACAATGTGCGTTAACTGCAGACTGTCAGCTTTAATTTGAGGGTATGTACATCCAACTCAGGTGAACGGTGTAGGACTTACAGCAGTTTGTATATGTGCCTCCCACTTGTTAAGGGACCAAAAGTAAGGGACAATTGGCTTCTCAGCTGTTCCATGGCCAGGTGTGTGATATTCCCTCATTACCCCAATTACAATGTGCAGATAAAAGGCCCAGAGTTCATTTCAAGTGTGCTATTTGCATTTGGAATCTGTTGTCAACTCTCAAGATGAGATCCAAAGAGCTGTCACTATCAGGGAAGCAAGCCATCATTAGGCTGAAGAAACAAAACAAACCCATCAGAGAGATAGCAAGAACATTAGGCATGGCCAAAACAACTGTTTGAAACATTCTCAAAAAGAAGGAATGCACCGGTGAGCTCAGCAACACCAAAAGACCTGGGAGACCACGGAAAACAAGTGTGGTGGATGACCGAAGAATTCTTTCCCTGGTGAAGAAAACACCCTTCACAACAGTTGGCCAGATCAAGAACACTCTCCAGGAGGTAGGTGTATGTGTGTCAAAGTCAACAATCAAGAGAAGACTTCACCAGAGTGAATACAGAGGGTTCATCACAAGATGTAAACCATTGGTGAGCCTCAAAAACAGGAAGGCCAGATTAGAGTTTGCCAAACAACATCCAACAAAGCCTTCACAGTTCTGGAACAAGATCCTATGGACAGATGAGACCAAGATCAACTTGTACCAGAGTGATGGGAAAAGAAGAGTATGGAGAAGGAAAGGAATTGCTCATGATCCTAAGCATACCACCTCATCATTGAAGCATGGTGGTGGTAGTGTCATGATGTGGGCATGTATGGCTGCCAATGGAACCGGTTCTCTTGTATTTATTGATGATGTGACTGCTGACAAAAGCAGCAGGATGAATTCTGAAGTGTTTCGGGCAATATTATCTGCTCACATTCAGCCAAATGCTGCAGAGCTCATTGGATGGCGCTTCACAGTGCAGATGGACAATGACCCAAAGCATACTGCAAAAGCAACCAAAGAGTTTTTGAAGGGACAGAAGTGGAATGTTATGCAATGACCAAGTCAATCACCTGACCTGAATCCCATTGAGCATGCATTTCACTTGCTGAAGACAAAACTGAAGGGAAAATGCCCCAAGAACAAACAGGAACTGAAGACAGTTGCAGTAGAGGCCTGGCAGAGCATCACCAGGGATGAAACCCAGCATCTGGTGATGTCTATGTGTTCCAGATTTCAGGCTGTGATTGACTGCAAAGGATTTGCAACCAAGTATTAAGAAGGGAAAGTTTGATTTATGATTATTATTCTGTCCCATTACTTTTGGTCCCTTAACAAGTGGGAGGCACATATGCAAACTGCTCTAAGTCCTACACCGTTCACCAGAGTTGGATGTACATACCCTCAAATTAAAGCTGACAGTCTGCAGTTAACGCACATTGTGTTTGTTTCATTCCAACTCCATTGTGGTGGTGTATAAAGCCAAAGATGTTACAATTGTGTCGATGTCCCAATATTTCTGGACCTGACTGTATATACTAATCAAGGAGACAAACAACCTAGAACTAAGGAGAAACTTCCTAACAGTGAGAACAATTGACTGGTGGAATGACTTGTGTTTAGAACTTGTGGGTGCTCCATCACTGCAGGCTTTTAAGAAGAGACTGAACAACCACTTGTCTGGAATGGTGTAGGGTCTCCTGTTTGAGCAAAGGGGTTGGACTTGAAAACCTCCAAGGTCCCTTCCAATTCTGTTGGTACAGACTAAGTCCAAGGCTACTATAACTTTGCTACAGTGTTTTTTCCTCCAGCTCCTTCATCTTACCTCTTCTAAGTAAGTCACAGAATTCCAACTTATTAATTAGGTGCTATTTTTGTCCAAATAATAAACCAAAAGTTATTTCAAACTTTGCAGTCCTATAAAATAAATTGCTCTTTTCAATTAATTGATTTCTGATCCGAATATTATTGTTAAAAGTAATCCGAAACCAGAAATTAATATTATAAAGTGGCTGGTAGACCAGTGAGCTCTGCAGCTTCCCTTCAAATCCACCGAACCATAATCCACATTTCTGATTTCATTTTTTTCTAGAAAAAACAACAACTTCTCATCTTTCTCTTCTCCATTTCATTGATCTATGCCACAGATCTGTTCCTAAATCATTAATATTATGTAAGAAATAAGAAGGAAAGAGCTGTGAATTACTTAGCTGGAAACTTTTATTTCTAGTAAAATGTTAAGAATAAAATATGGTTGTGCCATAATGTGCAAGGCTTTTATAATACATAAACCAAGCTGGTTGTGCAAATGTGGTTGAACCAAGACAATCAGTCAGAGTTGGCACTGAAGTACATTGTTCAGAATCAGAATAATTAAAACATGTGATTTTTAAAAATTTTTATAGTGAATGCTACTATAGCAGCTACTTCAGCTGACTGCTAGTTCAGCAGATCAGCGGATCAAATCTCACCGGCTCAAGGATGACTCAGCCTTCCATCCTTCTGAGGTGGGTAAAATGAGGACCCAGATTGTTGGGGGCAAAATGCTATTTAGTATACTGTCTTTGGTGTAAGCCGCCCAGAGTCCTCGGAGAGTGGGCAGCATAGAAATACGAAAAATAAATAAATAAATAAACAAACAAACAAACAAACAAACAAATAAATAATAAATAAATAAATAAATAAATAAATAAATAAATGCTGAAGTTTACTCCATTTCTCCCTGCTTTATTTTTTGAAGAAGTAACCCAGGTAGCATAAAATGGTCTTCAATAACTAGAGAGAGGGGGGGGGAGAGAGAGAGAGAGAGAGAGAAATAGATGATAGAGAGAGAGAGAGAGAGAGAGAGAGAGAGAGAGAGAGAGAGAGAAGAAAGAAATAGATGATAGATGATAGATAGACAGACAGACAGACAGACAGAGATGATAGATAGATAGATGATAGATAGATAGATAGATAGATAGATAGATAGATAGATAGATAGATA
Organism: Arizona elegans; assembly: GCA_022577455.1. Lineage (NCBI taxonomy): Eukaryota > Metazoa > Chordata > Lepidosauria > Squamata > Colubridae > Arizona > Arizona elegans. The sequence goes on along the minus strand of JAKOOJ010000003.1, from coordinate 99,537,746 downwards.
GATAGATATAATTTTTAATATAATAGACACCATACATATTTTGTGGACAGTGTTTTGACTGGGTCAAATCTTTTTTTAAACAATGCTAACAGTAATAATACAAATAAGTATGCACAATCTTGATCTTCCAACTTCAACAGTACCATTCTCTCTTTATAATTCTTTATCATTTTTTCCATTAATTCATTTAAACATGAATAATATTTTTTGCGCCATGTATTTGTTATCCCCTACTAAGTTACAAATATTTTATATTTTGAAAATTACTCATTATTCCATCATAATTTCAATATCCGAAATGTCTAGGACTACAAATAAAGCCAAATATTAACAAAATTTAATCAATCCTGGGATTATATCTCAAAATCCCCACAATTTCTAATCCTTAAAAGTTGAAGTTCACAATATACTTTAACACACTATTAATATTAATAATACAATTAGATTACCTAATCCTAAACTTCCACCTACTAAGCTTAGTTTATTTTTAATTATAATAGATTCTATTATCTTTAATATGGCTGCTACTATTTTCCCTATTTATATTTTCTATTTTTTCTTTTTATTAATATACTAGCTATACCCGGCCACGCGTTGCTGTGGCCCAGTCTGGTGCTTCCACTGGGCTAAAAGACCAAGGCTGAAGTTCCAAATTCTCCACGAACATTTGGTAGGCATGGCCAACTCAACATCCTGACTTTCATCAGTCACATGACAGCCCCCGAGCCACGCCTACCCAGCTGGTGATTAGGGCAGAGAACCGGTTGCTAAAAAACAATGGGAACCACAAAATCTCCCTCTCTGTCTCCCCCTCTCTCTTTGTATCTCTCTATGTCTCTCTCTCCTCCCCCCGTATCCTTCTATGTGTCCCTCTCTCCCCCTCTCTCTGTACCTCTATGTCTCTCTCTCTCCCCCTCTCTCTGCATCTCTCGCTGTCTCTCTCTCCCCCCCTCTGTATCTCTCTATGTCTCCCTCTCCCCCCTCTGTATCTCTCTGTGTCTCTTTCTCCCCCTCTCTGTATTTCTTTATGTCTCCCTCTCCCCCTCTCTCTGTATCTCTATGTCTCTCTCTCCCCCCCCCCTCACTGTATCTCTCTCTGTCTCTCTCTCTCCCACCCTCTCTCTCTGTATCTATGTCTCTGGCCCAGCCTCTTCTGCATTCCCCGCCATCACCCTTACCTTTTTAGGCCTTCGCAGCTCTCTGCACCACAGCAGAAACTCGGAGGCCCCCTCCGTCCTCCCTACACAGATGTTCTCTGGGGGCTCGATGGGGAGATGCATAGCAGGGAAGGGAAGGGAGGGAGGGAGGGGGTGTGACGGGGGTTTGAGGCTGGTTTGGGGCTTCCCGCCCGAAGAAAGAAAGCGGCAAAGCCAGGAGCCACGCATACCCTACTGGACCCCTGCTGCACAGTTCTCCTCCCCCGCCTGCCAAGGGCAGGGGAATGATTAAATCCCCTGCTCTTCCAAGCATAATGAAGGAGGGCTGGCGATCCTCCCTCCTGCCTGTTTCCACCCCCTGAAGCCTTCCCGGAGCCCCTTTTCTGCCAGAGGCTGAAATTTTCGTGTAGGCTCCGTGAATTGCCAGAGCGCCCAGCTGGAAATCAAAGGTGGCACTGGTCAAAGGCTACCCTGAGCCTCCAGTTGCCTCCATCTCCCACTCACCGACCGGATTCTCATAATGCCAGTTAGTGGCTGGTCCTTCTGACCTCGGGGCCTGTGGTAGTGCTGAGCCAGGCGCGATTCAGGCCAGGTGAGGGACGGAGGGTTCCCGCTCAATGGACCCAGGCAGCCTCGTTGTCAGGTGTTCTTTGGAGGGAGCCCTGAGAGCGGCTGGCGAGGGGGATGGGCAGCAGTGGCGGGCAAGGCTAGTTCGCGGGGCGGCCGGGAGAGGGGGAGATCAGAGCCAGGCTCGGGTGGGCCCCGCCCAGCCCTAGAATTGCCGGCTGCAAGGGCTTCCCGGCGGGGAGCCGGCTGCCTACCTGCCGAGCTGGTGGCAGGATATGCCCCTCGGGCGTCTCTGCCTTCCAAATGCGCAGTTTCTTGGAAGCAATATGGAGAGTCTAAATATAAGGAGCAGAACAGAAATCTGTTGAGTGTAATCAGGGCTGGGAGGCTGCCATGTGGTTTTATGTCCAGCAGGTGGCGCTGTTTTTCAATGTTTGTCAATGTTTTTCAATGTTTTCCAATGTTTTTCATGTTTTTACCTGTCATAGGTGTGACATGTATATAATATAGGTATATAAAAACATGCCCGTAGTCAAATGCAACATTGTGTCAAAATTTGAAAGCAATCAGTGAAGAACTTTCGGAGATGTGCGGTTATGTACAAACGGACATTTACATTTTTATTTATATAGATTTTATCATTATCCATCATCTCTTAATCTTTTTGGAGTTCCATCATTTATTGACTTTTTAATCACCCTTTTATTTCTCTCTCTTGGAGTCTTATAATTCTTTTTGATATTTTTATACCTACTGAACATTCCCTTCAGGTTGCCCTTTGTCTCTTTCTGCTGTATTATTTGAATACCCATCAATAAGACTTCCTTTTTTAAAAAAAGTTTTTCCTTTTTATTCTTTGTTCTATTATAAGCTTTTAAGGAATTATCTGATTGATTCCTACTTGTTAATCCTTTCTCTTCATTATCTTGCATCTCGTTTTGATTTTTTCCTTCCACTGCTTCTTCTAATTTCTCATCTATTTCCTGAATATCATGTTCATCTTTTTCCCCCAATTGTTAAGTGGCTTCTATGCTCATTTCTTTATTTTTAGACAATCCTCTTGTTTCTTTATTGTCCTTTATAGTTTCATGCATGTTTTTGAGCATTAACATTATTTCTTCATTTGCCTCTATTATCCCCTGTAGATCCATTTCGTAACAATTTAATAAAGATTACTCAGTATATCTCTTTGATTCCAACGTCTCAATATTTAAAAACTCCAACTTAATAAAATCCAATCAATCCCATAGTTATGCCTCCAAATCCACTAAGTTTATAATCTTTAAAATTCTTTAGTGGTTTACAGCCTTGTGATTTTCCAATTACATATCTTCCCAATTGTCCAAATTTTAAAGTCGTACTTAACTTTTCTTCTTTTCTCTTTTCTTCTATCACCTTTCTTCTTTTGCCTCGTAGAAAGTTCTATCAAATAGCCTTAATAAGCCAAATCCAAATTAATCCACTAGATTTCTCCAATCTTTCAAGTCCATAATCCAATAGCCAGTTTCAATAAAGTTTAGTTATTTGCAATTTAGTTCATCTTAGAAATCTCCAAGAGGAAAAAGAAACTCATTAGGTATTTTCAAAATATCCAAATCGTCCTCTAGAATAGAGTCAAGGTCAAGTCGCCGTCCAGGTGTTATTTATTTTCTTCTATTTTGTGTATTAGACTTTATGTGTATTGGACCTCACTTTCATTAACAGTACTAATGTTGTAATGCTGTAGTGCTCCTCTTCTTCCAGTAGATGGCTCTCCTGCTCCCAAGTCCAACATTAAACAGTATGTCAAAAACAGCTGATTATCCAATAAGTATAGGGGGTTTAAAAATACAAATAAGCAAGACAGTTTCTCCCAAAAATCACCTTCCAAATTGTTTAACCTTTTTTCCAGGCTTTCTGTATTTTAAAGCTTCCCTTGGGCATTTCTTTCGCCTCTTAATTTTCAGTCTTTAATCTTTTCCGTGTATCTAATCGCCGCTTCCTTAACACTTGAAGATTATCTTTTACAATTCTTGTACTTAAATTAAATCTTTGGAGTAAGAGTTGAAAGTTATCTCACCCAGTTTCAATGCTCTGTCCACGGACTGCTCCATCAAAAATCTTATTGTCCCGGTTGTCCCAGCTTGTGACTACCAAAAATGCCCATCATCCCTGCTGCCATTTGGGAAAGCTTGCTTTGGACCTAATGTAGTCCATGAAGCACCTCTCCTTTCTTTGCCACCCCTACAAGGCAGCTTTGACCCCATAGGGCCTCCTGACAGTGGTTACTGGCAGGATTTCGCAGACCTCAGTGGAACCCACTATTTTCCAAGCCATTCTCGCTGCACCATCAACCGGAAGTTCCTTCAACAACTTTCTTAAGAGGAATCTTCTATGGTAGAGCAGTTTTTTTTCCTGTGGATATAAATCCTACTATCCAAAATGGTATCTAAGAATGAGGAGAGAGAGATCGGGAAGGTGGTGGAATGAGAATCTCAAAAGATTGGAAAAACCTAATTATTTTTCTTCTCTGCTGCAATTTTGTCATTTTATTAGGATATACACTGTGCAGGCAATCTCTCAGTAGCTTCTTTAAGTGAGAGGTTTTCCTGAGGACCATTGCTAAGGAGGAAAGAGAAGCTCTCCAGTCCCTACCTATTGGAATTCCCAACCCAATTGTTAAGTTTCCCACTTTTTCTATCAGATGCAATTTGCATTCTGGGGAAAAAAACCAAGTTAACTTTGAAGAAGGTATTCAACATCAGATCAAGTTTGACCTCTAGAAAACACAGGAAGGGAGACTGAAATTTTCTCACGAGTCACCAGTTGCATAACTAGAAATCAGATTATTGGCACTGGAATTCAAATAGCACCTTCTCCTCTGTGTGTGTTGAATAACAGCCAAATCATATCCCTCAAGCTTGTCTATCTCAGAGACTCTTGCTTTTTGCTGGAGATTCTGAGTTCAAAGACAGATGGAAGTTCTAATTAAGTTTGGTAGATGTCACTTGCGGCATCACTTGCGGCCTGAGAGAAACATATACATTTTTATGCCATACATTTTAAGACTCTCATACTGTCCTTTTCACAAGTTTGCAAACTACTCCTCACTGCAAGACTGTGTGAAGCAGACCAATAGAGGAGATTTGATAACAGGTCTCTTTGAGGTTTTGTGGAAATGACTAAACCGCCACCTGATCTTCTCACAATGCTCAGATTAATCAGGAGAAAACAGACAATCCCTCTTTTTCCTAGAAGCAAGAAAACATTCAGGATAAATAAAAGAGCAATTGGAACCACTGGGAAAAAATAAAACTCCCTCCTAAATGGATAACAAATAGAAAAGTGAAGATTAGTTCGTTCCACTTAAAAAATAATAGTATTTCTTTTGTAAAGGTAAAAGTAAAGATTTCCCCTGTCAAGTCATGTCTGACTCTATGGACCAGTGCTCATCTCTGTTTCTTAGCTAGTGGAGCCAGCATTGTCTGAAGACATCTCCATGGACATGTGGCCAGCATGACTATATGTTGAGGTGCATGGAATGCTCTTACTTTCCCACCAAAGTGGTACCTATTTATCTACTCCCACTTGCATGCTTTCAAACTGCTAGGTGGACTGGAGCTGGGGCAAGTAACCGGAACTCATTCCATTGCACAGCACTCAGGTCTCAAACCCAGGCTGTCAGTTTTCCAGCTGGCGAGCTGAGCATCTTTAACCACTGAACCCTCAAGCCCCCTATTTCTTTGGTAACAAATTAAAAAATTAACCACATGGGGTCTGTGTGGTTCACTTTTTCTACTCAGATGAAATAAATGCAGACTACTGTGGGAAAGTGGAGTGGTCAAAGTAATAATCTGGTAACCCAGGAAGAAGATGTTCATGGTTAAACTGGAACATGGTTCCTGAGCCCCTGCTTTCTCATCCACGAAAGTAGTGCCAGAGCTATCAATTTAAAGCCCGTTTGTGGGTAGAGGTCAGTACCAGCAATAAAGCTGAAATAAAGAAACCCCAATGTGATCCAAATCTCTAGAAACCCTCTCATTGCAGGGAGAAAAAAAGGTTAAAAGCTTTTCAAAAGACGTCAATATATCCCAGTGGGGAAATCATCAGAGACTCCCAGCTAAATAAAACAGAAGATGCTGAAAGTGACCAGTGGGACCGGCATCCCTTCCAAACGCTTTGAAATGCAAAAGAGTCCCATGGACATTATAGTTTAGTGGCTGCTTTCTTAAGTTTACCATTAAGATACCAGTATCTGAATATATGTACAGAAGAGGCCATTTCTCTAGGTCAGGGGTGAAATCCAGCAGGTTCTGACAGGTTCTGGAGAACTGGTAGCAGAAATTTTGAGTAGTTCGGAGAACCGGCAAATACCACCTCTGGCTGGCCCCAGAGTGGGGTGGGAATGGAGATTTTGCAATATCCTTCCCCCAGGAGTGGGGCGGGAATGGAGATTTTGCAGGCCACGCCCACCAAGCCACGCCCACCAAGCCATGCCATGCCCACCAAGCCACGCCCACAGAACCGTAAATAGAATAGTAAAATAATTTGAATTCCACCACTGCTCTAGGTGGTAACGTTACAATCATGCAGAGCTGAAAATAAGGAATTGGGAAGTTGTTTCTAAAGCAGTGTAGTGCAGTTCCAGGGTAAGGTAATAGGCTGTGTGCACTTTGAAAATGACTCAGAAGAACAGCTTCAAACCTCACAGGAACACCTTTATGGCAGTGGTGGGTTTCTACAGGTTCGCCCTGGTTCAGGCGAACCAGTAGTGACAGCAGCGGGAGGCTCCGCCCACCCACCTGGACGTCATTATGGTTGCTCTGCGCATGTGCAGAAGGGCCACGCGTGAGCGAAGTGAGCGCAAGCACACGCACGTTCCCTATTCTGAACCGGTAGCGAAGGTAAGTGGAACCCACTACTGCTTTCCAGCTGTTAATTAAAGTAGCATGTCTCTCTGTTGGACATCTGCACGAGTCTGAGGGGGAAAAAATTAACTGATCCATGAAAGCAATCTTTAAAGCAGCCACATCCTTTTTAGGCTCATGCAAAAAACACGGCACAATAATGAGTAGTACAGAGATGCCATGCTCAGACTTCTGTGAAATTCAAAGCTCTTCCTCCAAACCATTTTCAAAGTGGGCAGATGTATAAGGTCCACAAATGGTGGCATTTTCCAGACTTTTCTTCCTTATTTTTTCGCCCGAATATTTATCCTGTCCAGATCTTTAGTTCCTTAACTGCTGGGAGGGAATTAATAATGGCCAGAACATCTATGTGTTCAGAAATGTACAGATCTTCAGGAATATTATTAAATGTATCTTTCTGCAAATAAATGAGCACATTCTGGATTTTATTTATTAGATTTATTGGCCACCCATCTCACTTCAAGGCAACTCTGAAACCTTCAGGCATGCATGCTGACTTACCACAAAGCTCTGTATGTACGATGTATCTATTGGACTTTCAGGGTGCATAATATGCCTATATGCGCACGGCTTAGGTATCAATGGACATAAATATGCATTGTTCACGCTGTGTTTCTTAATTTGTTCCCCACTATCGCCTTTTCCCCCCGTTGTTCAATATACCATATGCTCAATTGGCCCACGCAGCCCTGCAGAGAAGCCTATTTTGTCAGCAGGGGACAAGTGTAATGTTCAGTTCCAGTTCACTGCAGCCTTCACCTGACGTGTGGCTGCGCATGAATTGGGTGGATTTGGCAGCCTCTGATACCCAACACCTCTGCAGGGTTCTGCAATATCTATTCCTCTCTGGCTGGAGCACAAAGGCCCCTTCATCTCCCCATGAATCATACTGGTATGGAATGGGTGGGGAAGTAAGATAGGAAATGTTCACTTGAGACCTGTGAGAATTTTTCTCCTGGCCACCCAAGGCTGGTGTCATGTGTTTACTGACACCAGTCTTGGTGAGAAGAGGGTGGCTGCAATGGAAAGAATGATCACTGGGGGGGGGACCCCTAACAGACAATTCATTTGAGCCCCTTCATCCTGCAACTCATTCCACCAGCTCAGATTCAATTATTGGATTAAGAGTAGTCCCAGGAAATTGTGTGTGGTGGGGAGGGGGAGGAATGGAGGGGAAGACGACCTGCCATCAGTTTGTATTATACCCTTTGAGGCAGACTGGGTCAGGAAACAGAAATCGCATGAACGATTGGAACTTTGTTTTATGTTATTGTTTATAGTAAGAAAACCTTAAAAACCTGGCACAGGCTCTTTTGCCCACCTTATATCATAGAGAATAAAGGTGGGGAAATGTTGAGATTTTTTTTTCTCATCCCCTCCTAAATTGATACTTACGTAAGGGTTGTTGAAGTCCTTCTTCAAAGTTTTCACCATCATTCCTCTACAATGTGTTTCTCTGTTACAGATGTAACAATGGGCATCTTTGACATCAAATGTTGTCTATTCCTTTAGAAACAAACACCACTGCTTTCTGGGCAAATGTAGGGACACTTCTACTACTTTGATACTTTGATACAGACAACGTGGTAGTAGAAGTACTAATCTTGTCCCAGTTCATTATTTGAGCTCAAAGGTAGATAAGCCTAGAGTTATCCTTCTTTCTCTCTCAGGCATACAAACTTCACCCTCAACTTCAAATCCCAATATGATTTTCCTCTCTCTATGATTTTAATATGCACTAAAACTGCAGTTAGTTTGAAACCAGTCATGCTGCTCCCTGGGACTGGCATCAATCCTTTGCCATCTGCCCTGGCTGCCCATCCCTATGGGGGGGGAGGGGGGAGGTCATTAAGGACTGGTGTTAATCCATAAAACCAGGGGTGAAATGTAAAATTTGTTACTACCGGTTCTGTGGGTGTGGCTTGGTGGTGGTGAGGAATAATGTGACTGGGTGGGCATGGCCAACTTTTTTCTTTTTTTTTTAACTTTTCAAAGCATTTTTTCTAATGCTTTGAAAAGCCTCTGCCGATCAGGCAACTCAGCTGGGATCGTCAGAGACTTTTCAAAGCATTTTTTTTACCATCTCTTCAGCCAAGAGGTTGCAGAAAAAAAATGCTTTGAAAAGCCTCTGACGATCCCAGCTGAGCCACACAATCATCAGAGGCTTTTTTTTTTTTTTTTTTTTACTTTTAAAAGCATTTTTTCATCGGACGAGGTTGTAGAAAAAATGCTTTTTAAAGTAAAAAAAAAAAGCCTTTGCTGATCATGAGGCTCAGCTGGGCATGGTGGGGGGGAGGGCACAGGGATTTTTGTTACCAGTTCTCCAAACCACCCGCCGCCATTGCTATCGGATCAGGCGATCTGGTCCAAACCGAGAGCATTTCACCCCTACATAAAACCCCAAATGGCCTGGAGACCCATGAACTCCTGAAAAAAACATTTTCTCTATATTTACTAACCAAGTAAAAAGTAAAGGTTGCCCTATCAGTTATATCCGACTCTAGGGCATGTTGCTCATCTCTGTTTCTTGGCCAAGGGAGCCAGCATTGTCCAAAGACAAGTTCTGTGGCCAGCATGGCTATACACCAAAGGCACACAGAATGCTGTTACCTTCCCACTGAAGTGGGCAGGAGCTGGGGTAATGGGAGCTCATCCCATTGCACGGAGCTTAGGTCTTGAATCCGGGCTGTTAGTTCTCCAGCTGACAAGTTCAGAGTCTTTAACTGTTGAGCCGTCTTGTCCCTTATTTAGTAACCAAGATCCAAACATAATTGGCTTAGCATATCTACATTATTTATTTTGAAGAGTAAGAATCTTATCATCATCATCATCATCATCATCATGAAAGAGCCAGTATAGTCTAGTACAGTGATGGCTAACCTTTTCTGGACTGAGTGCCCAAAGCGTGCACGCACGTGCAGCCCCAAAATGCAATGTGTATGCACCCCCTGTGCATCCTCCCAGCCCCCCGGGAATGTGTGCCCCCTGCATGCCCCCTGCGCACACAAACCCTGCATGCGCCCCCCATGTGCCCCCTGAATGCACCCCATCCCCACAAATAAGCAATAAGTTGACTTTGTATAAAATATACAAAAGTATGAAGGCTATTGCTTAGCGCATTGTAAGCCGCCCTGAGTCTCTGGAGAAGGGCGGCATATAAATCAATTTTTTTTAAAAAAAGCATGGCAGGGACACAAAGACCAGTTGGCCGGTGGGAGGCTCATGCGCATGCGCGGTGGGGCTGAGCTGGGGCAATAGCTCGCGTCCCCACAGAGAGGGCGCTGTGTGCCACCTCTGGCATGCGTGCCACAGGTTTACCATCACTGGTCTAGTATTTAAGGTTCCAGGCTAGAAACCAGGAGACTGCGACTTTTAGTCTTGTTTTAGGCATGAAAGTCATCTGGATGACCTTGGACTAGTCACTCTCAACCCAACTCATGTCACAGGAGGAAATAGGAGGAGGTATTAGGTATATGTTCACTACCTTGAATTATTTATAATTAATGAAGGTGTAACATAAACAAACAAACAAAATAAATAAATAAATAAATAAATGCATTAAATAAATTAAATAAATAATAAATAAATCTGTTAACAAATCAGAACATGGCACATAAATAGCATGTATCAAATTTTGGGGAAGGCTCTCACTTAGCTTGCCTCAACTTGGCAGCCACCAAATGTGTTTAGACTACACTCCCTAAATCTTCTTCCCACTCAAGGCAAGATTTCTCCATCTAGGGCAGAGATTCAAGCTGTTGCTGGAATCCATTTACAGCCTCAAAGGATGCCGGATCCTTTTCTTACCATCCACATTTTCTGGTCATCTTGAGATCTTTGTTGAACCTTTTGAAAAAATGTTTCCAACCCTGATTAAATTGTGTGGACTTGAGTTCCAGTGTTGTCATGCATAACAGTCTATGTTGGCAGCTTTCTCACTTCTTTCTACCTTTCCCTAACTTTACCTGAAAGTCCCAAATTGCCTACAACTCCTGAAATTTCAAACCCCACTAAAAGATACCAGAGCAGCAGGAGACCCTACTGAGCTCAGATGCCGAGAGCCAAAGGGTTTCCAATACCTTTAAAATAAACCTTCAGAGGATGAAATTGCTCATAATCCATCTAAATGCCTTTTTCTCTCCTCTCCATCCCGCCCCCTTCAACCTCCTGCTGGCTGGCTGCCTCCCATGCATATATATATTTCTGCTTTGTGTTAAAAGAAGACAGTAAAACTGGCCTCTCATGCTTGGAACCAGATGAGATGGCTCAGGAAGACGGGGGGGAAGGAAAAGCTAAATGAATTCACTCCTGGACAGTCAAAAGAAACCCAAGAACACAAGCTGGAAACATACTGAGGTTCTGAATGGGGCTTAAGATAGACCCACCCAAGTCAAGGGCCATATATAGATGTTGGCTCCAAAATAACCAGTGTGAGATGTTTTCAGGAACCAAGCTATAGATCTGGAAAAGAGAATGGTGTGTGTTTTCAGATGAACACAGCCCTTATTCAAGGCTGTTAAAGTGATATCCTGACTTCATACAATAGATCAGGGTAGTGTGCTCCAATTTATAACTCATGTGATGGTTGAGTGAGCGCTCCAGCAGCAGGGCTTTCTAGCACAGCTAGAAAGTTAACTATCTGGCAGAGATTATTTGAAATGCTAGAGCTACATAGAAATGAAGTAAGAGCAGCCTGTCTTTGAATATTGACTGAAATGGATTCCAACACTTTTATAGCTCTTAATCTAAAGTCAGCAGTGGGCAGTTTTCCTTAATTAAAGACAGCAATTCTGTCTAGCTGAAAGGAGAAGGTGACATCAGCACTATGGCTGATTTTTATTTAGCTCTTTTTGTTTGTTTGTTTGTTTGTTTGTTTTAGAAGGACAGTTTAAAGCAGGGGTGTCAAACTTGATTTCATTAAGGGCCACATCAGGGTTGTGTTTGACCTCAGGGGGCCAGAGTGGGCGTGGCAGTGGTGGGATTCAAGTAATTTAACAACCGGTTCTCTGCCCTAATGATTTCTTCCAACAACCAGTTTGCCAAACTGCTCAGCAAGTTAACAACTGGTTCTCCTGAAGTGGTGCAAACTGGCTGAATCCCACCACTGGGGCATGGCCAGCTCAACCTCACTCATGTCAGAGGTGCCTGTGGTGGCCCAAGTGCTCTGCCAGAGAAAACGGGCTCCTGAGCTCCGTTTTTCAGCTGCAACAACCTCCTACAACTCTCTGTCAGCAAAACCAGCTGGGGACGGCTGCATGCCAGTCCTTTGTTGTTTCCAGGGCTTCCCCACAGGCCAGATCTAAGCATCCTGTGGGCTGAATCTGGCCCCCAGGCCTTGAGTTTGACACCCCTGGTTTAAAGGCAGGAATGTGATTAGGAAAGGTCTGGGAGGATCCCATTTCCATCCTTAAAATCTCTCCATTATAATCAGAATGCCAAAATTGAGCAAGATGGTTGCTTGGCAGCACAATTTTTGGGAGTTTTAAGGGAGGAACCAGAAGCCTCCATTCCATTTCCACTTTTTTTGGAAACATACAGACCCAAATGCAAATTTTGCCATTAAAAAAAAAGAAAAAGCTCTTTCGGCACTGAATTTCAGCAAGATGATCTTGAGACCTTGGGGTGAGAATGAAAGCAGTCATGGGTTGCTCATCTCACAATAATTATATAAAATATGTTAGGCTGAAAAAAGGAACTGACCCAAAGACATGACTAAATAGGGGCTTGAATCGAAGCCTCACAGTTCTAATCTGAAATTTTAAATGTATAGAGAATATTGGTTTTGGAAACAATGAATTATATCCTCCAGAGGAGTAAAAAAAAAAATAAAGTAAGTGTTCAAGAAAGGAACTACAAATTCCTCCTAGATTTGATATGGGCAGAAGAGAAACTATCCTATTTTTCCAGAGGAGAAGTAATGAAATTCATTATGCTCAAGATACTGAAAACTTAAAACCAGATCTTGCTTTGATAATTTGCCATTGATTTAAATGAGAATGAACAATGAGTTCCTTGAGGATAATCCTGTAATTTCAGCCATTGCCTTGAGTTATACAGAGGGTTCTCATTCACTAAGGTCCTAAAAGAAAGAAAGGGATTGGATGAAACTGGAGTGGTCAAAAGCTTTCTCAGACATTTGAAGTCTAAGTAGTGCTACTTCCAAATTATTTATCAAAAGGGGGAGGAAGGGAGGGATAAAAAAATAATAGAACATATACTTTTGAGGAAGTTCAGCTTAAGAAGTAAGAATTTACCAATAGAAGAGAGAGCATTTGCAGCTCATAGTTGCTTGTGGAGTCTTTGTTCTTTTCTTTCAGATGTTTCATTATCCTATTAAGTAACATCTTCAGCCCTAGAAGCGAGTGGGATTTGCTCTCTGTTTATATACAGTCTGCAAGAAAACAACCAAGCTCAGAAAACACTAATGACTACAAAGTAAAAGCTTATTTGTGTAAGGGTTTAGGCTTAAAAGGTAAGAACCCACAGTTCCCAGACTTACAGGTGGTTGTTACAGAAATACACCATGACCGCCTGACTTTAAGGCCATGAAACATCAGGCCAAATACCTGTTAATTTGCAACGGTGGAAGAGGCTTTGAGACTAAGCCCTTGAGAAATCTCCAAACAATCAGCTATTGTGAGTGTGGTTTCAATGTTTACCACTTGGCTGTATTTATAAGCCTTCCACCATGTCAAACTAAGAAATTAAACTAAAGGTGTACTATTAGGGGACTGGTGTTTTATTGCCATGCTCAAATATGAATTCTGATAGGCCCAGAAAGTTTCATCCCAGAAAGTGGCTGCTTCTTATAATTTGCCTTTCTAGGAAGCATTCCTGTCATTGAAGAGCCGATCTGGTCTCTCTTCCCAGTGTAGATGAATACAGCACTGGATTTTCTGTTAGCCCAACTATTGATTGACTGATTACATGCCATCAAGTCCTAACAACCACACAGATTTTCTCTGTGACAATCTATCCTTCAGATCTCCCAACTGTGCACTCATTGCCACTGTAACTGAGTCCACCCATCTTGCTACCGGTTGTCCTCTTCTCTTTCCTTCCATCTTTCCAGAAAGCTGGGTATTCATATAAAGTGTCTGAAACAGGATAATTTGAGCCTGGTCATTTGTGCCTTCTCAAGTGCAAAGACTACGTTGATTTGTTCATTATCCATCAATTCTCTTTGCTTGCTTTGCACAAATATTCTCTAGTGGCCTCTCCAATACTAAAGATTGTCTTATAGTAAAGTGAAATAAGGATTGCAATAGACTCCAGAGAGTCTATTTACACCTGAGGTGTAAATCTTTGTATCTGGTTCAGGAGATTCACCAAACATGGAAAGAGTTAGGCTTAGGGTTTTCCCCTTCTCTGAAATGTTGCCTCTCTGGCAAGAGTGAGTTTCGTGGGGGTGTTAATGTCAGCTCTGTACCTTCAAATGAACCATAGTGTCGGTGGCTCCTCAGTTATCAAATCTGATTGGGCTTCAGACAGGAAGCTGAGCAGAGCTTTAAATTCTGCCAATTGCTCCATTTAAGCACCTTCCCCTCCCTTTTTAATCTCTTCCTAGGAAGGTCTGAACATCACCTCTCTCCTCAAAGGAACAGCAACTGCTGCTGCGTGTTGGAGGGAGCCCCTGCCATATGTTGGGCATTATCCTTCCCTGCAGGGGAGACCTCTCCCCATCGCCTTGATGTGAGCTCCCCGAACTGTAATTCTCTACCATTAGGCAGAGCTGCTTTTCCCATCCACAGCTCAGTTCAGCTCAGAAACCTCAGGGGAACCCAGCTGCCAAGACAAAGTAGACATGAAAATCATTCAAGGCAAGGAGAGAGGAAGCTATTCGCACAATGCTTTTGCTGGATCAGGACTAACCCATGAGCAACTGTTCCCTGCCCATGTCAGTTAACCCTGATGAATTTGGAGCAATTATTTTGTGCTGCCTTTCCCACTTCAGTTACTGCTGAGATGTTGCAGCCCAGTTAAATGTTTTCTCACACATAGAGCAGTTGCTGTGGGGCAAAGGAATACTTTTTACAGTTATAGTTCTGTCCCATGTTGCAGTTGTGCCCCTCCCCATCTTCTGTAGCTGAATGTCTATGAGCAAGCCTTGCTTTTATTGATAGAAGTAAAAACCCTGTAGCTTAGGGTTAAACTGGGCAGTCCTTGGTGCTCTCTAAGCTTGGTTGTTTTCTTGAAGTTATTTCATTACCAAACTAGATAGCATCGTCATCACTGATTGTAGGGAGAGGGGTTTGCTCTCATTTTATATACTAATGCCCTACCCTGTCAGTGTTGGTAGAAACGATCTTGGTGGTTCCTGGATTGGGTTGTTGTTTACTATTCGCTTGTTTGGCAGTTCAAGGAACCACCAAGCCACTCCTACCAACACTGGTAGGAGGATTGTTTCTGCAAGGAAACAATCAAACTCAGAGAGCACCAAGGACCTCACAGCCTTGCTTTTGTTAATGACATCATGTCTGTCATAGAGATTATACATTTCGTGCCAGATTTGCCTTTTCTCTACACAGTCCTATTTTTCTTCTAAGCTTTTCGGACTAAACAGCCAAAGTACAGGTAAACCAGGATATGAGAGAGGGACATCTGTGTGTCTATCTCACATTCCACTGACTGCAACTAGGAACTTGTCTATAGCTATACCAAGCACTATCACTCCATCATCTTGGTTGCCCATATATACTTGTCTTCCAATTCCTGTGTCAACTCTTTCTTGCTCTTTCTCTCCTCTCTTTCTTTCTTCCTTCCTTCTGCTTCCAAATTACTCCAAACCTCATTCCATTTGATTCAACACACACTCCACACTCCTCTCCTCTGTCCACCACAGATATTCATTCACTTCTTCTGTTCAATTTCAGAGTTGTTCCACTGCTTGTTGATGCCAGGCCTTCTTTTTACCCTTTCACATCTTCAGGACAGAGAACTGGCTCAGCAAATCTTCACCACCTTCTACTGGAACTTCGATCTCACAGCCTGCCATCTCTAAGCCACGAAATCTGAGACACTGCAGCTCTCAGCCTTCCCTCTTTCCCAATCGCAAGAGCCATTTCTGACCTTTAGCCCATCTCTATTATTAGCCTTTGTACAATCCTCCCAAATGTTGTTCTCTACCTTGAGATTTTGGAATATGATAATACCAAATTATGCAGCTCTATGAAGAGTTGAAAACGAAGAGCCAGCTCTCTATCCAGCTACATTTTTTTTATCCAAAATATTTTTATATTGCCTTTTGGCACAATGGCGATTTATCAGATAAAATATTAAAACAAGAAAGTCTTAACATATAATTAGTTAAAATAGCATGTGTGGACCAGATCTTTATCTCCAGATGCTGTTCAAAGGATATTTTAAAGGATATGATGTGTGAATGTGCTATGAAATATCTGGAAAATAAATCCAATTACAGCATTAGAAACAGCAGATGGAAACTGTCTGTGGACAAGGCTGAGTGAGGAGGGAAATTCTGCCCCTTTGGGAATGTTTATAGCCTGTCACATAGGAATCCAGAATTTGGCAAAAACGGGGAAAGGGTGTTAAAGCACATGGTGCTTTAAAAGGTCTTTAAACATTGTGTCATGTGTTTGGGGATGATCCTGTTTCAGGATAAAGTCAGGATAAGCAGATCAAAGCAAGGGAACAGTTGCTTGAGATTTAGCACAAGTGAGAATATATGGAGACAAGAAATGCAATTGGTGTTACTTAAACACTTGCTTGCTTGCTTGCTTATGTATTTGTTTGTCTGCCTGTCTTACAACCTGTATGATGTCTTTTGAGACTAAGCTTTGCAAGTATCTTAAAGAAAGATTTCAGTGCACGAAGAGATTTTCCAAATACAAATAACACAATGCCGTTTCAGAATCAAAATTCACTTGAAGTGTGGAAAGTAGCTTGATGTTCAATTTACAACACTCAACAGAATGCAGAATGAAGAAATTTTCCAAATACAAATAACACTGTGCAGTTATAGAACCCCAAATCTGCATAAAGTGTTGAAAGTGACTTGATGCTCAATTCACAACACTTTCAGTAGAACAACTGAAGCATATATCTGTTTTTGGGCTATTTAAAGTTAAAGAAGATGGGGTAAATCAAATACTTGCTAACATATTCCAAAACTGCATAATAGAATTCAGAGAAAAAAAATGAATGGTAGTCGGCAGATATAAAGGTGGTTTCGTTATTGTTTTGAATTGCTCTGTTGGTTTCTGTCACTGCGTTATTTTATTTACCAGCTGAGCTAATTATTTCTGGACTATCTGACTTTCCGTACCTTGCCAAGAATTGTTATCAAAAGCTACTACGCATATCTGCATTCCTTCACTTGTTTCACACACTCTTTCCTTTGTTCTCTTGCCAGCAAGGTCCGGCTGAGAAATAGCCGGCAAGAATTATTTCAAAAATGTAGCAATTACTTTACGGTTGATTTATGGCTTTTTTCTTTGTTTTGTTATTTCTGATAAGAGCGCATAGGCAATTAGTTTTTAGCTACTGAGGTACACTAATTATCTTTGCTAAGATGCCGAAACAGAAGAAAAACAAATACAAAATGTATTTTGCTGAGAAGGTGGCAGAAAGGAGGTTTTCAGATTTCCAGCCCCTTACTACAGCCACACGCCTGGAACAAGAAGAAGCTGTGGGAACAGAAATGGAGGGAGATAAGACAGAAGCTGTTTTTGAAGATGATGATTTACGACTGAGGTCAGTAACATTTTCTTCTGATTTTCCAAGCTCTCAAAAAAGTCTTCCAAGAACCTTCCGAATTTGTAACACTCGGTGCAAGGCCAAAGCAAACTGCCGAGCAAAATTACTCCCACGCAGAGAGAGAAACAATTCATTATTCTCCTCGAAGCTCTAAGCTCACCCTGGATGAGCTGGCTATGAAAGCCTATCGTGACCGTATAAAACTCTATGAACAGGAGCTATCCCAGGCAAAAATGGCTATATCTATGCTTGAGCAAGATAAGGGAGATAACTTAAGATTTTCAAAAAGCGCCATATTGCCTTCTTGTCCGGAGCCAAAGACACTCCCCCTGGTGGATTTTGTGTCAGGCCAATTAAGGCAAAGAGCACTGCATACGTCACATGAAAGTCTCCCTGATCAAGTTACACGTCTTACATAACCACTCCTACTCTAAAGCATACAATGCCACGTATGCAAAGCTGCCCGAAGCTAAAGGTGCAGCACCATCTGCTGGCGAAAGTAATTTACTACAAGAAGCTGAAATGCCACAAGTGTTTCCACAGGCCCAAAGTCAAACACCCCCTGGTGGTGTTGGTGTCTTTTTAGATGGAACACAGGCACGCTTTATGCAGCAAAGGCAAATGACTGCATCTCCAGCAGGTCATGCCAATATTGCAGATCAAGCACAAATGGCAACTGGAATACAGCAGATTCCAGTGCATCAGCCACAGCAGCTACAAATGCCTGCATATGTGCCCCAGCCACAAGTGCAAATAGGGCCAGCTCCTGGCCCGCCTCCAATGGCACAACCAAGACCATTTTTAGGTCCACAACAGGCACAGCAAATACCACAGGCATTTCTGCCAGCACAGCCAGCGTACCAAGTGCAGGCTCCTTACCAGGCATTCTCTGTCTCTCCACTAACTTGTGAGTCAAAACTAAAAATGTCAGGACACAATTACAAAGCCTGGGTCAGTGAGATTACACTATTGCTTCTTAGAGAAGGCACTCACTGCATAGTTTTTAACCCTCCTGCACAACCTTGGGATTTTGCAATACGAGATCTAGAGATAAGAGCTCGTACAACATTATTGATGTCCATGGATACTGAACTGCAGGTCACTTTTCCACCAAATACAACAGCCCGACAAATTTGGGCTGAATTGGAAAATTGCTACAGGCCTATCTCAATTGAATCTTCATGTTTACTCATGTCTGAACTCCACGGTTCGAGATTGAAACCTGGTGAACAAATTGGAGGAAATTTGACCAAACTAAAAGGACTGAGAACAGAATTGAGAGAAAGAGGCCATAACATTGAAGATATTCAAATGATCAGCATCATTATTAACTCTTTGAATTATGAATGGAAAGATGCTGTTACAAAAATTAACCAAGTCCCAATGTCTGTAGACTTTTAATTGAAGAAGAGGCATTCATGTTGGCCACGCCACACTTGAGAGGACCACCCGCATCAAGAGGTCCAGCTAGACGCCCCTTCCGAGGAAGGACCTATGCTCCAAGGATGCCAAGATGCAATACCTGCAATCATGTGGGACATGCCACCCGGGATTGTCCCCAACGAATTCCAGCTCCCGTCACGTACCAGCCCAGAGGAACAGATTCCAGAGGCAGAGGCAGAGGCGGAAGACAAGGTCGTCGTGGTCCCCGGTGTGATCCACAAACTCCACTCGCCACACTGGCTTTAACCAATGATCCACAACCTCAACCAGAGTATGACAGACAACTCCTTTGGACTTTGGACAGTGGTGCAGCATTGCATGTTACCTACAGAAAGGAACTTTTCACAGAAATGCACGAGCCTGAACCAGAACTACGTGAACTTTATTCTTTTTCAAATCATCCTTGTCAGGTCAAAGGAAAAGGAACTGTTTATGTTGAAGAGCTCGATGCATTCATTCCTGATGTTTATTACATACCAACAGCAACCAGTAACTTGCTTAGTCAGAGTCACTTGTCTAGAGCATTAAAATTCCAGGTTCACCACCTTGAAAATGCAAGTTACATAGTTAAAGATGGAGATATTGTTGCTGGAACCATATTAATTGGTGGTGTTTATTACTTAAAGCCAAAGCCTAAAACACAAACACAGGCAAGTATACAAACTCCAAAAAGGGAAAGCACAGGCCCAGAGAGAGATGCTCCAGAGAGAGATCCTGTTGCTATTCCAAAAGGTCCTAAAGCCAACAAAAATAGAATTGGTAAACAGGTTGCTCAGAGCAAGCCTGAGGTTCCGCATAAAAATGTTAATGTTGAGAATTCACTAACTGGTAAACCTTTGCATTCCAGGTGTATCCACAAATGGCATAGAAGATTGGGGCATGCCAGTTTCCGTGTTCTTAGGAAGATGCCGGAGTTCGCAAAAGGTTTGGATCTAAAGGGGTGTAAGGTGTTTTTGGATTGTGCTGTCTGCAAAAAGGCCAAATCCAAAGCAGCAGCCATTCCCAAACATGCTACACGCCTGTCAACATGCATTTTTGATTTGGTTCACATTGACATAGTTGGTCCTTTCCCGCCATCATTTGGTGGTAGAAAATATTTTCTAACAATTGTTGATAATTACTCTAGATATGGATATGTATATCCTATGAAAGAAAAATCAGAGACCTTTCAGATCTTTAAAGACTTTGCAACCCTTGTTTCTACCCAACACCAAGTTCGCATCGCCAGAATCCAGAGTGATCGTGGTGCCGAATTCATGTCTCAACGTTTCCAGGACTGGATGTGTAAGAATAGAATTATTCATCAGACTTCACCCCCTGACATACCAGCTCACAACGGAGAGGTACTGCAAACCATGATGCGTTGTCTCCTAGAAGACGCCAACCTTGGTAAGATATACTGGGGTGAAGCTATCAAGTATGCAAATTACATTGTCAACCGTACTTGGAGCAGTGTAATAAATCAGACTCCTTTCTTCATGTTGTATGGCTACAAGCCCGATCTTAAAAACATCCATATTTTTGGTTCATACGCTATGGTGAACATTCCCTTAGCTCAAAGAAGAAAAGGAAGTCCAGCAGCAAAGAGACTGAGATTTATGGGTATTGATGATAACTCAAAATGGAGCAAATTTATTGACTCTAAACATGCAATTGTGATTTCCCAATCTGCTAATTTTGAGGAAGATATTGACTGGTCCAGGATTCATTCCAATGATCCTGGAGTTTATTTTCCCAGAGATGATACTGCTGATGCCATGCAGATTGATGATCAAGATTCCACCGGTTCTTCTCAACCCGATGTTCCGTCTTCGCAAGCCGCAGATGCTGACGCTAGCGACGAAAGTGAGGATGAGGACAAAGCAGAAGAAGACTGGACAGTTGTTCCGAGACGTTCCAAGAGGGTCACAAAAGGAATCCCTCCACAACGATATTCTTGGCAACTGACAAAAGCACCCTTGCCTTTGATTTGCAATGTTACACTTCCACCTGATAATTTCATTCAAATCAAGCAGCTCCCTGATTCAGAGCAAGACAAATGGTACAAAGCAATGCAGGTTGAAATGGACAGTCTAAAGAAACTTAAAGTATTTACACCTGCAAAACCTCCAGCAAACAAAAAGGTCATTAGCACTCAATGGGTCTACAGAATCAAAAAGAAACCAAATGGTGAGTCATTATACAAGGCCAGACTTGTAGATCAGGGTTTCGCTCAACGTTATCCTGAGGGCTACACAAATACTTACTCACCGACAGTCAGAACTGAGAGTGTAAAAATTGCTTCTAGATCCTTGGTCTAGAAGTTTTCCAGTTTGATGTTGACACGGCTTATCTACATGCAGACCTAGATGAAGAGATCTACGTGAGAAGTCCTCCAGGATTCTGACAGCAAGAAGGGGATACCTGGTTCCTAAACAAAAGTCTTTATGGTCTGAAACAATCTGGTTTAATGTGGTATTTATGTCTTACTGACAAACTAAATTCAATGGGCTTTATTAAGTCCGAAACTGATGAGTGCGTGTTCACAAAAAGATCTAACAATGCATATGAGATAGTTCTTGTTTATGTTGATGATATTGTTTATATTGGTCCAAATAAGCAAATGAGTGAAATTTTTGCCAAAGCTTTGCAGAAATATTTCACATTGAAATCATTAGGTCATATTAGCACTTATTTAGGTGTTCAGATTGAAAAGACACAGAAGGGGTTTAGTCTTTCACAAGAAGATAAAATTGAACAAATTTCGCATCATTGCAACATGAAGGATGCTAACACAACAAAGACACCCATGCAAACAGATTTTCACAACTTGACACAAGAAGCAAGTCCTGAGTTCGAGGATCAAACACTTTAATGTTCAGTCATTGGGTCACTGTTATACATTAGTAATTGGACCAGACCCGACATTGCACTTAGTGTTAATCTCTTATCACGACACGTAGGTAAGGCAAAAGAGTTTCATTGGACATATATTAAGAAATTATTAAGATACCTAAAATACACTAAACGTTTGAAGTTATTGTTAGAACCAACACATACTGATTATGCAGAATTATGTTGTTATGCAGATTCTGATTGGACAAGTGATAAGAAATCATGTAAAAGTACTTCAGGTTATATTATGTTCTTAAATGGATGTCCTGTTTATTGGCAAGTACGTAAACAGAATTTTGTTTCTTGTTCATCTACTGAAGCTGAATATGCTTGTGTTTCAGATGCATGTAATTCTCTAACTTGGTTTGATGCTTTAGTCACAGATATCTGGACACACCCGATCTGACCGATCACCGTGATGGAAGACAATGAATCGGTGGTTTATATTTCTGAATCACATTTTACAGGTTCTAGGTCCAGACACATTGACATTCATTACCAAAACATAAAGCATTTAGTGAAAAAAGGTTTTGTCAAAATGCAATATGTATCTACACATGATCAAATTGGTGATATGCTCAATAAACCACTTCCAGCAGCTCAACACGAGTATCTGCGTAAGAAGATGTGCCTTATTTGATGATGTACTGATGTTCGCTCAACTGGCAAAGAAGGGGAATGTCACTGCGTTATTTTATTTACCAGCTGAGCTAACTATTTCTGGACTATCTGACTTTCCGTACCTTGCCAAGAATTGTTATCAAAAGCTACTACGCATGTCTGCATTCCTTCACTTGTTTCACACACTCTTTCCTTTGTTCTCTTGCCAGCAAGGTCCGGCTGAGAAATAGCCGGCAAGAATTATTTCAAAAATGTAGCAATTACTTTTCTTAGTTAATGAGGTGTTTTATTTTCTTTATAACAAATAAATGAGTTTTATTATAGAATTTTTCTTCGTGTTTCTTTTCAGAATATTGCAACATGGAATAAACCACAATCCATCTCCTCTAATCAGGGTGATTGTCCCAGAGCCAAAAATGGGATTAATCAATGCCCTGACAGTTTCCATCCTCCAGTCAGAACAGTGTTAAAATAAACTTTATTTGCTGCCATCACCACCAACACAGAGTAGGCGCTAAAATGGCTTCCATTTTTTTGTTGTCATATTTACCTTTACTAACAAATTCACTTATTTCTCTGTTAATTTACGTGTTTCATTTTTCTTTGCTCAGCAGATTATTAACTACAGTAGTTATCTGTCTGAGTTGAAATCAATATCTTATCAATCTTTCAGAAAATAATGTCCAAAGTCATTGACAAACCATGTGGGTTTATCAATCTTCATGGCCAAAATATTAAAATTAATTCCTTGCCTCTGTCGGGCCAAACGTGATCAAGAGAATGGAGCTTTTGGTGGGTCATCCCAAAATAATTTAGCATAGAGCACCAGATCTCAGTTAGGCCCTGTCATTTATAATTCAAAATAATTCAAAACTTCCATGGTAGCTATGAAATCTCTTGTCAAAGTGGTTTTAATGTACATGTTGAAATAGTTGGGTAGCAGATAGTCTTACATAGTGGAAAGATCGCACACAAATAAAATCGCTAAAGTTAGGAATATAACTTTTGTTTAAAAAAAAGAAGTAAACTTAAGGCTGAAGTTTGCATGAAACAAATAATTTTTCTAAAAATAAAGGTAAGGTTGAAAGAATGTGATACTGTAATAGGAAAGCCTAATTACTTAAGATTACTGACAGCTGAGAACTGTCCTGTGTTTTGCTCCTTTATCTAAAGTAAGATAAGCACAAACTATACAAGTTGAAAAAGGAAGAGAATAAAGTCACTTTATATTTAATCTATCTTTGAAAAAAAGAGCGAGGGAGAACTGATCTAAAACTCGACAGATGTTTCGAAAGTCCTGAGAATATCAGCTTAACCGAGAGGAGACATGTTTCACAGACACATGCAAAGCAAGGCTTTCAGATAAAGAAAGGAGATAAATGTGCAGAGTCCAGAATCCTTCTGCCAGCTTTAGCAGCCAATAGGTTTATAGGTGCAGAAAACTAGTGCATGCAAAATTAAATTCCAACAAAACTCATACACATGCATATTATGTATATCTTTGTATACTGCCATAAAATTGATTTGGATAATAGGCAGGTTAGGAAGGAAGGAAGGAAGGAAGGAAGGAAGGAAGGAAGGAAGGAAGGAAGGAAGGAAGGAAGGAAGGAAGGAAGGAAGGAAGGAAGGAAGGAAGGAAGGGTTATGTATTGATACTTTTCAGCGGGAGTTTCAAACCTGCCTAAGTTTCTGATTGGCTGACAGTCCCTCCAGGATTATATATAAGGAGGGCTGCAGCCTCTGAGTTTTTTGCTGAAGTCTCACTGTATATTAAAGAGCTGTTGTCACTTGCTTGCTTGTGCCTCTCGTTATTCCTGAACCACTTCATTGGCGACGAAGGTGGGATAGAGGCCACAAGAAGCGAACCAGTGAGACCACGAGTTTCAGCTAGGCGATGAGGCAAACTACAGGAGGCATACCGAACATGTCTGCTTACGTTCCGCCCAAGCCTTTTGATCCGACCCGCGAAAAATGGGTCTCGTACCTAACAAGGTTTGAGTGCTCGCTTGAAGCCAGCGACATGCAGGGACTCTCCACTAATCGGAAGAGAGCCCTCTTCCTAAGCCACTGCGGACCGGATGTGTTTGAGATGGCAGAGTCACTTTGTGAGCCAACGCCGGTCCAGACCGTCTCCTGGGACACCCTGATGGCAACTCTCCGGGCTCACTACGCTCCCGTGCCCTCCAAGTTCGTGCAATGATACCAACTCAGACAGCGTGTACAACGAGAGGGAGAACCGGTCAGCGCTTACATGGCGAGTCTGCAACTCATTGCAACTATAGGGACTTGGACGATGCGTTGCTTGAGCAACTAATCTGTGGTGTTCGTGACATAAGGCTACAACGGCGTCTGCTCGCCAAGCCTGATTTAACGTT
The DNA here is from genome assembly GCA_022577455.1 of Arizona elegans. Lineage (NCBI taxonomy): Eukaryota > Metazoa > Chordata > Lepidosauria > Squamata > Colubridae > Arizona > Arizona elegans. The sequence continues at coordinate 99,513,086 of JAKOOJ010000003.1, read as the reverse complement.
TGCTGGAGCCCTAGACGAGGCCAGGGCTCATGAAGCCTCCACAAAAGCTGCAGAAACGCTGCAGCGTCCGCTAACCAGCAAAGACAATCCTAAGTCTGCACCAGTGCACAGGGAAGACGCCGGATCCAGCTTGGAGTCCGAGTCAGATGAGGACGTCTTCTGAACAGAGCACCAGAGAAAAGACGCAGGCAGCCCCTGGCGAAACTGCCCCAGCTGTGGCGGGCATCATGATAGACTGTCTTGCAAATACAGAGAGGCTATTTGCAGGCGTTGCGAGAAAAAAGGGCACTTGGCGCGAGTCTGTAGAGCCATTCTGCCCAGAAAACACCAACCACGTGAGCGCCGCAGCCAACCAGAATCAACCCACCAGAAGCATCCAATGAGAGAAGGCGGCGCTAAGAAACGGCGCGAATTTGAACCGCGAGATGACCGCAGCATACACATAGACCAGGCCAGCACGGCGATCGAGGACAAAGTCAGCACGGTGGTTGAAATCAACAGCAAGCCATGCTCAATGGAGATTGACACCAGATCAGCACTCTCCATAATGTCGTGGGCGACCCTGAAGACCATCCTGCCATCGTTCCGAAAGGACCAGCTATCCAAGCAAAGACTGTGCATCCTAGACTACCAGGGGAACCGGGTCCCCCTCGAAGGTGTGGGCACGTTCCGAGTCACCTACGGAGACTTCGAAAAAGACCTGCCGCTGACAATCGTCACAAAGCAGCTGCCTAGCCTTCTAGGCATGTGGTGGTTCCGAGCCCTCGGCATGGGCTTCACCGGCGTCCACTGAATGTCCGAGCCGTCACTGAAGGACAGCCTCCTGAACGAGTTCCAGGACGTCTTCGGGGACACGTTGGGCAAGTATGTGGGGACCCCTATCTCCCTAAATTTAGACCCCAACGTAGCCCAAATAAGACTTAAAGCTAGACGGGTGCCTTTCGCATTGAAACCAAAGATCGATGCGGAACTGGACAAATTGATTAAACAAGGGGTGTTGGTCCCCGTCGACCATGCGAAATGGGAGACCCCCATAGTGACCCCAGTAAAGTCTGATGGCTCAATCAGGATTTGCGCCGACTACAAGTGCACGATCAACAAGGCTTTGCAGCCGAGCGCCTATCCGGTGCCGATCGTGCATCATCTACTACACTCCCTGGGGCCCGGAAAAATTTTTGCCAAATTAGACCTAGTTCAGGCCTATCAACAATTACCAGTCAACGACGCCACGGCAGAGGCGCAGACAATTGTAACTCATAGGGGTGCATTCAAATGTACCAGGCTCCAGTTTGGGGTGAGCGTCACACCCGGCCTATTTCAAAGCACCATGGAGCGCCTCTTGCAAGGGCTCCCGGGGGTGGTGCCTTATTTTGAAAACGTTCTAGTCAGCGCTCAGGACGAACGTCAGCTAGGGGTCAGAGTGAGGAACGTCCTTTCCCGATTTAGAGAAGCAGGACTTAAATTTAAGAAAAATAAGTGCATGATCGCTGTCCCCTCTGTAGAATTTCTGGGGTACAGGGTGGATGGCACAGGCATCCACCCTACCGAAAGCAAGGTGAGAGCTATTAGGAGCGCACCAGCCCCCAAAACCAAAGTGGAGCTCCAAGCCTTCCTTGGACTGCTCAATTTCTATTCGATGTTCTTAAAGGACAAGGCTACTGTCGCAGATCCCCTACATAAACTATTGGGGAAGAATGTACCATGGGTCTGGGGGAAACCACAAGCAGCCACTTTTGAGGCGGTAAAGAGACTTCTATCTGAGGACAGTTTCCTAATCCAATACAACTGAGCGCTACCGCTCGTATTGGTTTGTGACGCCTCCCCCGTAGGAGTTGGTGCCGTCCTAGGCCATAGACTGCCAAACGGCCTAGAGGCGCCCATTGCGTTTTACTCTCGCACCTTGTCAAGCGCAGAGCGGAACTATAGTCAGTTGGACAGAGAGGCTCTGGCTGCAATTGCGGGGGTTAAAAAGTTCCATGAATACCTCTATGGCTGTCAATTCAAACTTGTGACTGACCACCGGCCCTTGCTGGGACTTTTGGCCGGTGATAGGCCCACCCCCATTGCCCTGTCCCCACGTTTGACCAGGTGGGCCATTTTCCTGTCTGTTGTGGCCCCGCCCTCTGAGCCTGTCCCATCGGAGGAAGAAAGCTCTGAGCATGAGGAAGAGGAGTCAGCCAGGCCTCCCTCTCCAGGCCCCTCCCCTCTGGCACTGTCTCAGGTGCCGGCTGAGGGAGAGGAGATTAGCAGGGAGACAGGTGGCTCGGATGAGAGCGAGGGAGAGACATCATTCCTGGATGCACGCCTCCGAAGGCGTGATAAACGATTGCAGCAGCTCAGGAGGCATGCTAGGGATTAGAACTGAGTCACTGGACCACACCCCAGAGACTATATAATAGAGGGTGGTGGCCAGCGATCCCTGTGACGAACAAAAGTAAACCTTGGATAGTCACTAAAGCCTCGTCTGGAAACTGCTGAGAGAAATATTATTCTGATTGGACTTTTGTACACTAAGTATCTTATCTTTCTGTTTTGTGGAAATAAACGCACTTGGCAGACGGTGTGTAAATCGCTGCCAAGTTGGAGATAAAGACCTGGGTGTGTGCCAAAGTGTTTCCTTAACCCTCGGCTGGCTGTGTTTGTGTGTGTGTGTGTGGATGGGGACAGATCACTGTCAGCCTACTCATACCAAGTTGTCCATCGACCCGGACAGACTTTGGGCCACGCGGACGCCCTCAGCTGCTGTCCCCTACCCGACCTGCTTGCCAACCCCACGCCGGAAGCCCCCGTCCTTCTGATCGACGCTATGACTTTGGGACCTATCTCCTCTTGCGAGGTGGCAAAAGCCTCTGCTAGAGACCCTGTTATTCGTACTGTGATGGGTTGGGTCCTCAAGGGGTGGCCGGTCAAAGTGGATGGTGGGGAGTACCAAGGTTATGTTAACAAACATAACGAATTGTTTATGCAAGGGGGTTGCTTATTGTGGGGTGACAGGGTGGTAGTACCAACGAAACTGAGAACGAGGGTCTTAGAATTACTGCACGAAGGGCACCCAGGCATTGTCAGAATGAAAAGCTTAGCCCGCAGTTATGTTTGGTGGCCCAACATGGACCAAGTCATCTCCGAGTGGGTGGGGTAGTGCAGACCCTGCCAGGAGTCTCGCCCCGATCCCCCGGTAGTGCCCATCCGAGAGTGGGAGAAACCAAAAGGGCCATGGGGGAGGATACACATTGATTTTGCCGGCCCTTCCACGGGCAAACATTTTTAATTGTAGTCGATGCCTTCTCAAAATGGCTCGAAATAATTCTAATGCCTTCAACCACAGCCAAAGCAGTCATTAAAGTCCTGAGGAAGCTATTTGCCACCCACGGCCTACCGGATACTCTTGTATCTGACAACGGCCCTCAATTCACAGCAACCCAGTTTGAGGGCTACTTGGCCAGACTGGGCATCCGCCATGCCCTATCAGCCCCTTTCCATCCGGCTTCTAATGGATTGGCCGAACGTTTCGTTAGAACGGCCAAAGAGGCATTGTCCAGGCTAGATAACGGGGACTGGCAGGCCAGGATAGACCAATTCTTAGCTGTCCAGCATGCCACACCATGCACGGCCACAGGGAGAAGCCCAGCCGAGCTCCTCATGGGCAGGAAGCTTCAGTGCATGTTAGACAGGCTTCACCCTAATTACTCGCATGAAAATTTCAAGGGAGAGTCCACCGGACTAAGACAGTTCCAGGTTGGGTCCCCGGTGTTCACTCGCAATTATGCTAGCAGACCTCTATGGGTTGCAGGAACCATAGTGGGCATAACAGGCCCAAAATCATACACGGTAGACGTAGGGGTAGACAGACTCTGGAAGTGCCACATAGACCAACTTAGAAAAAGGATAGTCGGCGAAGCAAACATCAATTTAGACATCTCCGAACCTAACTACAACAACCTTCCCAAAACAGCTAACTCAAGCCCGGGTTCGAGAGAATACTTAGCTGACAAGCCCTGGTTCCAGCGCTGCCCCAGCGAGTCACCACTCCCAACCGGGGATAACCACGCCCCGGACAAAATCCAGGAGGTTCCATTGGTGGAGCCGGGAGAGACAGAAAGTCCCTCTGACCAGCTCAACGCCCCACCAAACACTGAACTGCGCAGGTCAACTAGAACGAGAACTCGGCCAGGGCACCTGCGAGATTTTGTGTGTACTTATGTAAATATTTGAATGCTAGTGCCTTCTGGGAAGGGAGGGGTGTTATGTATTGATACTTTTCAGCAGGAGTTTCAAACCTGCCTAAGTTTCTGATTGGCTGACAGTCCCTCCAGGATTGTATATAAGGAGGGCTGCAGCCTCTGAGTTTTTTGCTGAAGTCTCACTGTATATTAAAGAGCTGTTGTCACTTGCTTGCTTGTGCCTCTCGTTATTCCCGAACCACTTCAGGAAGGAAGGAAGGAAGGAAGGAAGGAAGGAAGGAAGGAAGGAAGGAAGGAAGGAAGGAAGGAAGGAAGGAAGGAAGTTACTAAGAGGTTTAGAGTTTATGTGGAATAAAAAAGATAAAGCAATGGATTCAATATAACTTTCTAACTTCCTTAAGACTGGCACAGGGCATTATTACGCTAGAAGCATGTTCAAAGCTACAAAGAAATATGAGAATGGATTAAAGCACAGAAAGAATTTGACTCTATCAATAAAAGATAGTTATTTTATTTCCATATTTCTAGCATATTCAGAGCAACTCAGCAAAGCATTAATGCAAATAAACAAAAATTCAATAAATATATAGAATTCAGGCTATTGAATCTAACCCATTACTCAGCACAGGTTGTTAAAATGTCAGAAACATATTAATAAACTATACTTGCATGAGATCTTTGGAAAGAGAGAAATAAAACATATATTAAATATATTTGGATTGTGCCTGTAATTTATTCTGTAATTCTTTTATACATTTTGTATAATGTTGCTAACACTGAAAGGAAGTCACAGGAGTATATATTTATATACCATATTATGATTATTAATATTATGAATATGGTGACTTTGAATCGTTGTTGATTCTTGGCAACTGCCTGGATGAATCTCTGAAAAAAAAATCAGTCAGGAAGTGGTTTGCCACTGCTTCTTCCTAGAGCTGAGAAAGAGTAACCATCCCAAGGTCATCCAGCTAGATTTATGCCTAAAGTGGGAGTAGAACTCTCTATGCTTGAAATAAAAGGGATGCATTTAATTATGAAAACAAACATACATTAAATAACCACAAAACTTTCAAATTAAATAACCACAAAACAGGTAAATGGGCAACACAATAGCAACAGGTAGTATACCAGTAAGCATGCAAATTGCTATATGTAAATGTCAAAGAGCAAGGCTAAAATATTTAGAAAATCAATTAATGAAGAAACAGTCATTTATAATAGCCATGCAAAATCTACTGTAAAGGGCAACTTTATCGTTTCAACTACACCAGAGAAGATAGGAGTCCGTGTAATGGTCCGTGAGCCCTTCCTTCCAGATAGCAGCGGAGCTTCCCTAACAATTCAGCAAATGTTTACATACAGTATATACTCTTCAGTTTGGGTTAGATCTAAATGCTCCAGGGCTAAGAACTTATACACTGAATACTTGCTTCTTTCCCAATTATTCTACTTCAGTAGATGCTGGGAATGGATCTAACCCACTGGGAAGCAAGCAAGGCAAAGCAGATGGTACATCTATGAACTGCAACACTTTTCCACAGCTGAGTTGTGACATTCATATAAAAGGCAAACATAACTATATTGCTATACCAGGAAACAATACAGTTCAGAGTTGCGGATTCATTTATCAGAGCAAAGCCAGATGGCAAAAATACAGATAAGTAAAAGGGAGCGAGCCAGTTAGGAATTTAAAATTGGGGAGGAAAGGAAGACTGTCAAACTTGAAGAGTTTCTTTAGCAAGATTTCTATGTTTGGTGGCCTAAAAAATGAACAATGCAAGATGAGATTTAACACAGGAGAATTACTCAAACCTTTGGTACAGTTCTTCTAAGCTTTGCTTTGTTTGGAAACATTGAAATCTTTGGACCATGCAAGGGGTGAAGGTGAGAAGATAATTCATCATAACTTACTGCCATCAAGTTTTCTGCACCTCACTGCGAGAAAGAGCGATAAGGAAGTGCAGTGGAATTTGTGTGCCTCCCAGTTTAATAATGGGAAAACTCTGGGGTGATAATAATAATTATAATGAAGAAAGCAAAGAAAAGGGAACTTTGAGCAAAAACACCTGCTGATGTTTGGGAACCCAGCAACTGCCACATTATTATCAGCATTAAAAGAAATAGGTCACTGTTGCTGCCTGGGCATGTGTTGGCATTGACATGTCAGTAACAGTAGTGTGTATGTGAGAAAGAGAATGTGAGTGAGTCAAACAGTGTTGACACCTGGCAACTGTCTGGACTAGTCCCTACAGTTCTCTTGGCAGGATTTTCAGAAGCGGTTTTCCATTGCCTCCTTCCCAGGGTTGAGAGTGACTGGCCCAATGTCACTCAGGTGGCTTCATGCCTAAGGCAGGACTAGAACTGATGATCTCCTGGTTTTTAGCCTGGTGCCTTAACCACTACAGCAGACTGGCTCTTCTCATAAGAATAGGCCTCCATTAAAAAAAAGAAGAAGAAGACATAATATGACCTTCGACATCCCTTGCCTCTGTGTGCTAGTCACACAACTTGCACTCACGGGACACAACTTTATCCTGATTGAATAAATCTGCCACCTTGAGTACATATAATGTAATGTGCTCTTTATCAGCCAGACATGCAGTACCTGTAGAGCTGCCAGATTACGTATAGGATATATGTATAGGATCATTGGCTTGTCATTCAAAAGAGCTGAAGCTGGAGTCTAGAAGGCTAGACAGTGCATATTACAGCTCCCCATAGAGCCAAACCATGCATTATATAGACATGAGGGTAACTTCATCTCATTAGCCCTTTTTTTCACAGGGAGTTCTTATTTAAAGGTACTGTGCCATTTTTTCTCCAAGTCGAGATAAATAGCTTTCTTTCTAACCTTCTCATGCAGGAAAGTGTGGAGCAGAACGAGATGACACACAGAATTTGCCAGCAAAAAAGACTTAAATGATTCCACTTCTATCACTTTGCCAGTCCTGCTGGGTACGGGAAACTCCTTGGATCATCGGTCAGGATATTCTGATGAAATTTCCAACGATTCTACCCTGTTTATTTTATTATGCACTCAGAAGTCATACAGCCACGGCAGGGTAAACTCCAACCACACAGACTTAGTAAATTTTGCCCAATACAGATAGTCCTTGACTTACAACCACAACTGAGCCCAAAATTTATGTTTCTGAGGCATTTGTTAAATGAGTTTAGCCCCATTTTACTTTCTTGACACATTTGCTAAGTGAATCACTGCAATTGTTAAGTCAGTAACAGCGTGCTGTCTCACTCACACATAACTGGATTAGTAGGTTTATTAATATTTCCAAGCAATTCCCTTCACTATAATCCTAGAACTGTCCCAATTATGTCCAGCCAAAAGCACACCAATGCTAGTCCACAGAGCAATGGCCAGTGAGTCCAGAAGGCACTTGAAAGTTTCCCAAACCAGGTAAATCCACTAGGCAAAATTAAATCCGCAATACAAGAGGGTGCACAAGGCCAGAAAAGTCCAGAGTTCATAAGGCAGAGTTCATAAGCAAGTCAAGGCATAGGATCAATCCAGGCAAGGATGGAATCACAACAACCAGGAAACACACATCTAGAAAATGTACATGTTATTCCCAGCATCACTTTCATCTGTCTGTTATGCTAAATAGCCAGCTTCTGGTGCAGCCCATCAAGAGGGACAAGGCTGCCTCCTCATGAGTAATCAGGATGACCATAGCTGCTCCTGCCTTTTCCCTATGTGTTCTCAGATTAGGTGCAGAAGGCCGTGTCTCCTCTCATCACTGACTTGCTGCAGCTAGGTGCTTTCCCCACCTGAAGCCTCAGGACTGTCTTGCTACAATTGTGCCTCAATCAAATCAGTTTAGCCAGCTGCTTGGAGCCATTGACCAACTCCTGAAGTACCTCCCCTCCTGAAGGGACTGGTTCATCCCCCTCTGAGCTGACATCTGGAGAGGCATCTGGGGAAGCATCTGGAGGAATCATCGCATACGTTTGTTAACTGAACCTGACTTCTCCATTGACTTTGCTTGTCATAAGGTCACAAAAGGTGATCATGTGACCCTGGAACACTGCAACCATTATGAATATGAGTCAGTTGCAAAGCAACTGAATTTTGATCATGTGACCTTGGGGATGCTGCAATGGTCATAAGTGTGAAAAACAGTCATGTCACTTTTTCAGTGCCGTTATGACTTTAAACTGTCATTAAATGAATTACTTGTACAAATAAAGAATTGTGGAAGCTCTGGTAAAAGTGACTTCTCATCTAGCCAGAATCAAGAAATATCTATCCCAACTTCCGGTTTGTCTGCCTCCGACGAAAGACGGTCCCTTCTTAAGGACCGCCAGCCCCGCCGCCTGTAGAGCCGCTTCGATCCCGAGAAGCGGCTTGAAAACTCCGAGATCTGAAGGATTGGAGGAGAAGAGCCAGCAAAGTGCAGGTTGAGCCCCTGTGAGCCCCCAGAAAATCGCTACTGGGGAGGAAACAGGTGTGGCTCCCTTTCAACTTGCTGAGACTCCAGACGGCGTGGGATGACTCTGCCTTCCGCAGAGCAAGTCGGCTGCAGCAAACATCCAAATTGAATGAAACCAACCTTAATAATTAGCAGAAACATCAACTTGAACCCTCAAATCTGGAAATCGCAAGTATTACTGCTTTGGTGACTTTCTGATCTAAGTAAAAGTACGAACGAGTGAAAGCGGTTTGAAAAAAATGGCGCCTGGCTTCAGCGTTAACAAGCTGAGAGTGAGAGTGGATTTGTAAAGTTATTTTAATCAGCTACAAAGTTGCGCTGCCTCTAACAAGGAGGAACAGGAGAAGAGGAAATTTTTTTAAAAAAAAAATAAGTCTGAGCTTGCTTCAGTCTAGTTTCTATCCCCAATTTGATTAAACCTGGGGGATTTTTTTAGAGGACTTTGTGGTGGTGGAAAAGGAAAAAGGATCTCCTTTTTCAGAAAACCTAACCTACGTGACAGGATGGCTTCTAAGAAGCAGGAAGGAAAGACAGCAGGGGGGGGATCCCCCACACACAAACATGAACAGCAGCTTCCTCCTGCTCAGCAGAGTCAGAAAAAAGATTTTGATTTTGAAAGTTTAAAAGAATTTATTACTCAGGCTCTGGATGATAAATTTCAAAAATCTCAACAGGAAATGGATGATAAATTTCAAAAATCTCAACAGGAAATTATGCAGGAAAGTAATGAAATAAAAAATGTGGTGAAGGAGAATTATGGCAAGGTGACTAAAAAAATATCAAATGTGGTGTCTGGCCTGTCAGAAATTATTATTAAAGTGGATTCCAAATTGGAAGAATTTAAATCAGAAGTCAATGTCAAAATTAAGGATAGTGACTATAAAATTTCTGATGTTGATGATAAAATGCAGAGAGTTGAAAATGAAATTACAATGATGCAATTCAGGGCTATGGAATTCGCTATAAGGCTTAGAGGTATTAAAGAGAATGACAGACAAGATTTGAGACAGATTTGTGCTGATGCCCTGGCTGTGCTATTAAAAATCAATCCTGAAGAGATTTTTTACAAAATAGACAAAATTTACAGAGTGAACTCCTGGGTGGCCAGACAAAGACAATTGCCTAGAAATGTGGTGATATATTTTACAGACAGAACAATAAGAAATGATATTTTGCAAAAATCTTTTCTTTCCTCTGTGCCAGTGGAGGGAGCTCAAGTTGGAATTTATAAAGAACTACCACCTAAAATGTTAAAAGATAGAAAAGACTTTGGTTTCTTAGTGAATGAACTGAAAAAACAAGAAATACCATTTCGGTGGGATGCCCCAACTGGTATAATTCTGAAGAACAATGGAGAAAGACACCGGTTGAATACTGTTGAGAAGGCGGAACACTTTTATTTTACCGTTTTTAAAGAAAGATCACCATCTCCACGTACATCTACAGTGTTGGAGATAAAGGAGAGTGACAAGGAGAAGCAACCTCAGCAAGACATGGAAGAACAGTTTAAGCAGGTGGAGCCAGTGGAAACACAGGGTGCTACAGGAGGTTTTCTGGATGAGCACCTGTTAGAATCCTCTCCAATTTTGGACCCGGCTCGGATGGCTGAAGTCAAAGACCAGCGTATAACTCGTACAAAATCTAAGCAACTTAAAGAAAAGCAACAACAGGAAAGACAATACAAAAAGGGAGCTAAGAGTACTACACAAGGAAGTGAAGCCATGCGGGGAGCAAAACCGAAGATCTCGGAAGATATTCGGCTATTGTGCTCGTCGCTTCAAAAGGATGAAGATGACAATTAAGTTTTTATCTTGGAATGTGAATGGGCTGAATTCACCACAGAAAAGGAAGAAGTTATTTACATATTTGAGACAATTTAATAATGATATGATTTGTTTACAAGAAACTCATATCAGAACTCAAGATCAAAAATACTTGATAAACTCAAAATTAGGAACACACTTTATAGCTTCAACTTTGGAAAAAAAGAATGGTGTGGTCATTTATGTAAATAAAAGACTGTCAGCTAAAATTATAGAAGCAGATGAAGATGGCAGGTTTATAGCAATTGAACTGCATACGGTAAATGGCCAAATTCTTCTGATTGGAATTTACACTCCTAACCAACAACAGGATCATTTTTATAAAACTTTACACACTAAAATACTGCAATGGGATTATAGATCTATTTTAATTATGGGAGATTGGAATGGAGTAATCGATTCCAAATTAGATAAAAAGAGCCTGGCGAAATCAAGGATTAGGTTACTACGGACTTTTTTTGACATGAAAGAAGATTTGGAATTAAAAGATATTTGGAGAATACATAATCCAAAAGAATTGGACTATACTTTTTATTCTGACAGACATAGATCTTTCTCTAGGATTGATTTTATTTTGTTATCAGATGATCTACTTGTTAAGACAAAAAGAACAAAGAACCCTGACCGACCATAGCCCAGTATGGATAAAAATTGAGATGGGAAAGATTGAGAGAAGATCATGATCATAAATGAAAACTTGTTTAGATATGAAAAAAATATAATAGAACTTAAAAAGCAGATGAAAGAATTTTTTGAAATAAATTTGAATAAGGGTACCCCAATTGAAATTGTGTGGGATGCGAGTAAAGCGTATATGAGAGGGGTACTCATTCATATGAATTCTAAACATAAACTGAATCGACAAAAGAAAAGATCTGAACTGGAAGTAGAAATAAAGAATAAAGAACAGTTACTTATTAAAAATCCAACAGATGAAAGAATACGTGGTGTTATAAAACTTTTAAAAGATCAATTTCAAATGCTTATGTCGGAACAAGCTGTAACAAACTTACAATATGCAAAGCATAATACATTTTGTAATGCCAATAAACCGGGCAGATGGTTGGCCTACACATTAAGGAAGAAGCAGAGCATACGGACTATTGATAGTATTGATATTGGAGGGAAAGAAATTTTTCAACAAAAATTAATTAAAGAAGCTTTTGTAGATTATTATACCAAATTATATGCTAAAGATGATATGCAAAATGGACTTATAGAAAAATATTTAGAAAATAAAAGACTCACAAAAATTACTAATCAACAAAAGGAAAGAATGAACTATCCTATAACAGTTGAGGAGATAATAGCAGCAATTAAACAACTAAAAACAGCTAAAGCTCCTGGAACGGATGGTTTGACTGCAGTGTATTATAAAACTTTGCAAGCAGAAATGGTGGAACAACTCAGAGACTTATTTTGTAACATACAACAAGGGGGTAAAATACCCCCATCATGGAAAACAGCTTATATTACTTTGATACCAAAAGAGCAAGTAGGTCCTAAAAAACCAGAGAATTATAGACCAATATCTCTTCTGAATAATGATTATAAAATTTACACAAAAGTACTAGCCAACAGGTTGATGCCAGTAATTCAAGAGGTGATGATCAAGCAGGATTTATTGAGGGCAGATATATGAAGGACAATGTAAGGCAAGTTATAGATTTATTGGAATATCTTGAGAAGAATAAACAGATCCCTGCAGTGCTGGTTTTCCTGGATGCGGAGAAGGCCTTTGATAGAGTGGACTGGAATTTTCTATTAAAGACTTTAAAAAAGATGGACTTTGGGGATCAATTTATACAGGCGGTTTCAGCAATTTATCAAGAGCAAAAGGCACAGATTATTATTAATGGAAGTTTGACAACAGATTTTAATATTGAAAAAGGAACAAGACAAGGTTGTCCGTTATCCCCATTGTTATTTATTTTAACACTAGAAGTCTTGTTAAATACAATACGGGACTCTAATATCTTGAAAGGCATAGTGATAAGGCAAGAGGACTACAGAATAAAGGCATTTGCAGACAATCTGGTTGTTACCCTAACACAGCCGATGGAATCAATAATCCAGATGAAAGACATTATAGAAGACTATGGCACAGTATCAGGTTTTAGATTGAACCAGAAAAAAACTAAGATGATAGTTAAAAATATGACACAAGATCGTAAACACGAACTTGAAAGGAGGGCAGGTTTTGAGATTGTACCAAAGGTTAAATATCTAGGAGTTCAGGTTGCAGAATCAAATATGAAACTGTTTCAAAATAATTATGAGGTGTTGTGGCGAGAAGTGCAGAAAGATATGGAGACCTGGAAAAAACTGCAGCTGTCTTTACTTGGAAGAATAGCAGCAGTTAAGATGAACATTTTGCCAAGATTTCCTTTTTTGTTTCAAATGATTCTGGTGCTTAAAAGTGATAAACAATTGAAAGAATGGCAAAGTGGAGTGAATAAGTTTGTCTGGAACGAGAAAAAACTGAGAGTGAAATTGAAAATTATGCAAGATGTTCCAGAACGGGGAGGTCTTAAACTTCCAAAAGTACAGTTATATTATGAAGCAGCAGCTTTATCTCAAGCAAGTGATTGGTTTGGAAGGAAAAAGACTGGAATATTGAATATAGAAAGTTTTGATCTTGAATTTGGATGGCATGCTTACTTATTTTATGAAAATAAAGTGGATAAAGTATTTAAAAGCCATATACTTAGAGACTCCTTGATGAGAGTTTGGAAGAAGCACCGACTCAAATGGGATTATAAAATACCGCTATGGCTGGATCTTGGTCATATTATGTGGAATACAAATATAATGTCACTCGGGGGGGTGGTTATACAAAGAGGTTCTTTTTACAGATGCGGGCAGATGGCAACTGAAGACATTAGAGACACTGTTGGACGAAGGGATTAATTTAACTTGGTTACAGTACAATCAACTTCAACTGAGATGGAAAGAGGACCAAAAAACTGGTATTATGTTGCATGAGGAAGAATTGGTTAGACATATAAAAGAGAAAGGTCCAATGCATATTAAAAGGCTTTACAATGTTTTGTTAGAAAGGGATTCAGAAACTGAATTGGTTAAAGATTGTATGATTAAGTGGGCACAAAATTTTGCAGAACCAGTGATGTTGGAAACATGGGAAAAAAATTGGGTTCAGAATGTTAAATTTACACAGTCGCAGAATTTGAGGGAAAATTTCTACAAAATGTTTTATAGATGGCATTTAGATCCTAAGAAATTGTCATGTATGTACCCTAATGTTCAGCCAAAATGTTGGAGATGTGATTGTTTAGATGCTACATATTATCATGTTTGGTGGACTTGTAAGAAAGTTAAGGCATTTTGGATAAAAATTTGGTGGGTTATGCAGAATGTTTTGAAGAAAAAAATCCAATTTTCTCCACAACTGTTTTTATTGGGTATAGTTAAGGGTTTTACATTGGGTGAAACAAAGCTGATATTGTATATGGTGACAGCAGCGAGATTATTGATAGGTAAATATTGGAAAAATGAAGCTTTGCCCACTATCGAGGAATGGACTTTGAAGATGGCCAGTTTTGCAGAGATGGCGAAGATCTCAGCATACCTAAAAGATCGTTCACAAGAGACTTATGAATGGGAATGGAAAAAGTGGATAGATTACGTGCAGAACAAATATCAAACTAGGAAGTATCAAACAGCTTTTCATTGATAGTATTATATTAAGATAGAAATATTTCAATTTTGTGAAGATGAAAAAATTATATGGGTGATGGAGGGGTTCAAGTTTCATATAAAGGGGTTTTTTGATGGGAGTATATTCTGTGGAAGTCCGGGGGGGAAGGGAGGGTTAGGGGGGGTTAGGGAGGGTTAGGTTGGGGAGTTTGGGGTAGGTTGGGGGGGGAATGGGGTGAAAATGTAATTGTAAAACTTTTGCAATAAAAAGAAATATCTATCCCATCACAAAGCTGTAATCAACGAACAGGGAATTTCAATATGGCTAAAGTCATGTAGATGGGTTTAAAAAACACCCAGAAGAGCAATGATGGTGGGTATGTGGCAGAGGCAATTTATGCTATTGTCCATGCATATAGGTGGTACCTGGCTCAGTACTAGTAACTTCTAGAGGGAGTCCTAGTAGACAATCAGTTAAATATGAGCCAGCAGTGCTGCATTAACAGAGGGATAGATCACGTGAAGTGTTAGTACCACTTTATAATGCCTTAGTAAGACCACACTTGGAATATTGCATCCGTTTTTTGTTGCCACAATATAAAAAGATGTTGAGACTCTAGAACTAGTATAGAGAAGAGAAACAAAGATGATTAGGGGAGTGGAGATTAAAATATATGAAGAATGGTTGCAGGAATTGGTACGTATACTTTAATAAAAAGAAGGACTAAGAGTGACATGATATCAGCATTCCAATATTTAACCAGCTGTTACAAAGAAGAGTGGGTCAACCTATTCTCCAAAGCACCTGAAGGAAGTCAAGAAGCAATGGATGGGAACTAATCAAGGAGGGAACCAACCTAGAACTAAGGAGAAATTTCTTGACAGTTGGAACAAATAATCAGTGGAACAACTTGCCTTTAGAAGTTGTGAATGCTGCATCACTGGAGAAAATTTAGTAGCATGAGAAGAGCAACAAATTCTTATGCATGATGTTACCAAAAGAACATGTTTTCTCAGTTTCTGTTTAATTCATAGCCAAAGATGCTTGTCCCGTTAACACTAGTCTCTCAAAGGCATGTAGTGTCTAGTTACTCATTGTGCTTTATTCTTTTTGTGTGGAGGGGAAAGGAAATAGTTTGGCGCTTGTATGATCTAAAATTCAGTTGGCTGACAAGCAGCTGCAAATAACAGTGCCAAGTACATGCAGTTTGCATTTTACAATATTTACACTTACATCAACCCACCCTTTTTGCAGTTTGGGCTACTGAACACCTGGATAAAGGTGTTCAGCAGGACCTCAAAGAAGAGCAGGGAGTTGCCCACATCACTTACATACCTAGATGTCAATAAGTGCTTTTATTTGTCTTTAATATCTTCATGGTGTGAACTATTCCAAATAAAATTTTAAAGCCAGCAGTCTAATTTCTGTTTTTTGAAATGTTTGATATTTGAGTTCTAAGAATGAACATCCATGTGCCTCTTTGTATTTTATGAATATCGATATTGTAGATGAGAGGTGGATGAGGAGGAGGAGGAGGAGGAGGAGGAGGAGGAGGAGGAGGAGGAGGAGAAGAAGAAGAAGAAGAAGAAGAAGAAGAAGAAGAAGAAGAAGAAGAAGAAGAAGAAGAAGAAGAAGAAGAAGAAGAAGAAGAAGAAGAAGAAGAAGAAGAAGAAGAAGGAAGCATAGAATCATAGAGCTGGAAGATAACTCAAAGATATTCTAGTGGGGTGTCAAACTGGCAGCCCGTGGGCCAGATGCGTCATGCATAGGCCACGCCCACCCCAGCTTCATGAAGGAAAAAAAATGTCACAAAACATCATGTGATGGCAACATGACGCAGTGAGTTTGAAACCCGTGTGACTCTAGTCCAACAGCCTGATCAAGGAGATTTATACCATTCTGGTCAAATAGCTGTCCAGACTATTCTTGAAAAACTGTAGCAATAAGAGCATCCACAATTCTGGGTGTTCCATTGCTGGAGCTATATTCCAAGATATACATGCACACCCAGTGCACACAAGCGCACTCTTATCTTTAAGCTGCAAAAAGCTCTTTTTCCTAACCATTCAGCAGTTTCCCATTTTGGTCTTCAGGATCAATCTTCTATTTGTTGACCAGCCCATTTTTCCAATAATAAACATCAAATGTCTCAGATCACTAAGAGGCATAAATACATTTCCTTATTAGACCATACCATCCCAAATATTTTTTAAGCCACCAGTAGCATAGTTTATGCATAAGATAAAAAGTAATCTTTATACAATCTCAATTAGACTGTATAAAGATTACTTTTTATCTTATGCATAAACTATGCTACTGGTGGCTTAAAAAATATTTGGGATTGTAGTTGGAAGATGAGGACGGTGAATTTGGCTGGAAGCTAGATGCACCTTGAATAGGCGATTGCTCAAGGAATTAATTCTTTTATCCACACGAAAATTATTATGATGGGTTAAAAACTGGTTATTACAATTGTTCTTCGTTAAGCATGGGGCTATCCAGGATCTACAGCCTCTGTTGGCTTTATCTGTGTTCTTTAGCACCATCTATTGAGCACCACAAATTATGTATCACAGTTTGAAATTGTTTTGCAAGCCATTTTGGTTTCAAGTGCTTTTTTGAAAGATATATTCCTTGTTCTATATAAGAGTGATGATGATACACTGAAAGTATATTAATGGGCAGCTATTATTGCATGTCTTAATAAATAATAAGATCCTTATCCATTTTCAGGTTGGTAAAGTTCACATTAGGAGCCACATTGCTCTACTCTATTTAATGGACCTTTGGATATATAAACCATGTTAAAACACATCACTGCCTCTTGAATTAAGGCTTCAGACTTCACAGTGGATATTCTGGAGATAAAATATCTTCCACTATAATCACTGGAGACCAGAAGCTGAATCGTTAATAATATGTACAGTATGTTACATCATGTAGCAAGGTTTTTTTTTCCAGTGCCCCTTTAAATTATATCTCTTTTATTGAGGATTTCCAGATTTTTAAAATCATGATCGTGAGGAAAATGTTCAGAGTTCAAAACTGACTCCCCCCACCCCCTGAAAAAATTTGGAAGCGGTGGGCTTTTGCTCACATAACAGCCGTCCTGTTGGGGATAATCCTCAGTCATATTCTAGCTACAAATTGTAAAATTGAGTATTCAGAACTCCTATTTCTTCGTGAGAATTTCAGTCACCATTTCTTATAATTTCTTATTTCTCTGGGACTGGCTCCTCTTTCCTGCATCCATCAGCCTATCCGACTGCCTTTCCTTTTTTCTTTTATATTCTCGTTTTATTCAGACAGATTTAATCTAATTCATAGCAATGGTCTCCTATAGAGTTGAATTGTTACTTTGTTTAAGATTTATTTAAAATTTAACCGCATCAAATTTAAAAACTGTAGTATGGGTTTTTTTTTTTAATTTTAATCTTCTTTATAGCACTCCAAAATCTTAAAAAGAAAGTAGATTACAGCTACTAATGGTTCTAAGATACTTATCTTTAAAACACATCTGCTTCTTGCTGCTGCATTTTCATACAGCTGACAACAAAGAAAATAAGAACCCTGGAAAGAGTATCACTATGAATGGTTTTCGTATGAGTCCTCTTTGTTCTATATACCCAAACAGTATTACCCATGTTAGGATTCAGTCCCAGCTCCAGCTATTTGGCAGAACATTTGGGGTTTCTAGCCTGTTCCTCTCTTCTTCCGGGCATCCATTGCTAATGTCTCTGTTCCTTCTAGAAGAAGGAGGCTCAAATTCTTCTGAGCCATTTGTCCTCCATCCAGCCTTTCTCAAGTGACCTTGGCTGTCCAGATCCACCTCGGCCATCGATGTACAGTCAGTTAGGCTTCTCCCTTCTTCCACTCATCCTTATCTATTTTACACATTTATACCCTGTCTAATATAGCGGTGGTATTCAGTGGTGTGAATTATTCTCTTCCTACACACCCAACAAAAGCAAAGTATTTTATTTATTTATTTATTTATTTATTTGTTTGTTTGTTTGTTTGTTTGTTTGTTTGTTTATTCAACTTGTATGCTGCCTTTCTCCGAAGACTTTAATATGAAAGAGGCATAAAGTTTTGATATGATATTCCATTGGTGTCAGTTCAGAAGCAAGGTAATATATATGACTAGGGAATTATATCACACCTTTCTTGGGCTGCAATTTTCCCCATATGACTTAGAAATGGCAAGTTCCAAAATAAAAGGCCCACATCATATTTATTTTCCACCTATATGTATTCTTGTAAAATAGAAAGAGAAGGTTGTGCTATGCAAGGATTGGTTTGGAAGAATCCCATCTGCTCAAAAACCCAATCAAAGAAAGAAGAAGATGGGGAATGGACAGATGGTTCTCAGATGCTTAGAGGACATGCCAGGAAATGCATCACCATCTTCTGGAAAACTGGAAGTAGCCATATATGAATATGCTTTATATGAATGGACTTTCTCTTCAATAACAGTCATTTAACTAAAGGTGTCACAACAGATTTCTCTCAAATTTCCAAATGTGCCAAGTAGCCCCCAAAAGTTGGGTGCCTTGATCTAAAACAAAGAGCCCCTGCTAACACCAGCCAGGTATTTTTGTACCACAAGCCATATGTGCCTCCAGTTCCAAGCTCCCATAATGAGGAACATATTTCATTGAATATTGAAAGCAGAATCTGTTTTGTAAAAAAAATCCAGATGAAGGAAGCTAACAGGATCCCAGTGCAAAACAACCGGCTGGGTCCTGAACTTTCTCGTGAAGCATTAATTCAGGCAGATGAAAACCTTGCACATGTTTTGGTCTGTTTTTCTTCTCTTCCTCTCCCACCTCCAACTCCTTGCATATTTTCAGCCTTACAAATATTTTCACTAATTGTTTTGCATCCTTCGTTAGGAGGGTTGCCAGAAGGTTTTGTGTCTGTTCCCTTCAATATCACTAGCCTAGGACGTTCTCCAAATAAGGATCTCCCTCCACTTATACTCAGAGTTTTTCCTTGTGGAAGGGCTGGACCTCCTAGGAAACAATCACAGACCGTCCATTGGTATCCTATTGAAGTTTCTGAATTGGTACAAGAACATACATCACCATGAGAATGTTCCCTCTCATAGTCTTTTTGGAGGGCATTGTATATTTGCTTTCACTATCTATGCTCTTCAGGTACACCGAATAAGGAATCCCAATTTCACCAACCAGAAAGTAACCAAATATACCCCAGATGAACTGCAACTCCCAATATCCACTTCGGTAGAGCTGTATGTTGGTTAGCCAATGGAAAGGAACATTTGAATTTGGAAAACAAATAACTAAGTCTCTTGTTATTCTCTCTCTCTCCCCCCCCCTCTCTCTCTCCCTCCCTCCCTTCCCCCCTCCCTCTCTCTCTTTCTTAAAATGGTGCTACCGGTATATGAGAATACAATACAAAAGGCCTTAAGGAGCCGAGTTGAATTGGAAAAGGGAACATTGAGTAATTTTATACAATAGATGCACTGCACTGTAGGTATTGTGTTAGTTTGGTCCATCCTATAAGGAATGTATTGGCTCATTGATGATCTAGTGGTAATATAGGCTTTTACAGCTTTTACAGCTCGTTTCATGCTCATTTATTTTTCTGCTGACTGAAGGATGAGCCGACAGCATTTCAATTCAGCACTTGGGAAAGATGCTCTTGAAAATTAAGCCTGTTGCTTTTCATTCCATCTTCAGAGGGGAAAATCAATAACTCTTTTCGTTCTTGTTCCTGGCATCTTTTTCAATTCTGCCAAAATCCTCACTCAAAATTGAGAGAGAGGAGGGGGGGAGAGAGAGAGAAAGATCCCAGGCTGGTATATGTGGCAACATCATTCCATGGCAATGTCCGATGTTACAAATATTACATTCTTAGCCATGGACATTTCAGGTTCACTGCTCTTCCTCTCCTATTTATTCAACCAACTTTGCCTTTTTATCCCTCTCCTGTCTCTTTCAAATGGTACCAGCTGTCATGCTCCTTATGGACGTCAACCATTTCCTCCCCCATTTTTACAGCCCAAAGGGCACAGTGGGGCTACTTTCAGCTGCTTTAATAAGCCTATTAATGGAAAATTTGGTCAACTGTAAAATAGATGAAACCCAGAGGGAACCAATGCAAAGATAAGCCTACCTGTGAGATTTCCCCCTAGACATCAGAGTTCATTTGGAGAAGTAAACTAGTTTATTATAAATAACCCACGCTTGTTGTACTACATGGCTCTTTTTGTGTCCAGGATAACCTTTTCCAAACTAATACCTTCCATATCATTTGCGTTACAATCCTTGTTAGACCAAGCCACCATGCCAGCATCTGTAGATGAAGGATTTTGTATTCTGAAACCCCTGGAAGGCAGAAGGGTTGGCAGTCATTTCCATTTATCTTGAATTTTGTGCCTGTCTCCGAATAGATTATTTCCTATTCATGCTTGCAATTCTAGACAATATCACATTTGACAAGTATCTGCTTGTTGTAGACATTGAGAAATAATGATGATGTCTTTTCCCTCCTCCGCCCACTGAAAAGCGGGGGGTGGTGGTGGAATATAGGCTTTCAGCAGATCAATAAGAAGCCATTAAGAAAGATCTTCACAGTTGGTAGAATAAAATATAGGTGTGTTATTTCAACGAAAGGAGGGTTTTCGTTTTGACACTGGTTGAGCAAGCCAGGCATCATTTGCACTAACGAAAGAAATCATGGATAGGGGTAGAGTTTAAAAACAAAGACACCAAAATGGTTCAGAGTTGTCCATGCTGCTCTTGAGTGGAAAATTATCTGGAAGCAGCTGTTATCACCCTTGTCGTGGAAATTTTAGTGTTTATCATGGCAAGAGGCCAGCATTAGCTTCTCCTGTAAAGGCGTGAAAAAACTAGTCATCAGCTGTTCTGGTTCAAATGAGTCCATTCTTGACTCTGCACTTCAGCCTGCGTCACTTTCTCAAAGCATCTGACTTTTCTCAGAGCCAAAAGGAAAACAAATGCTTGGCAACTATTAACCACCCCCTTGGTCTGCGTGTGCTTGAAACAGGGTGCCCCACAACATAGGTGAAGAACTGCCATATTCATCTTTAAATTTCAGCCAGTCTGGGGGAGGGGGGTGAAACAAAAAATAATTATCCAAAGAAAGGGTCCTACTAAAAGTAACAATAGCACATGAAGGTAAATATCAGTACAGTAAGATAGAAGTTCCTTATTATGTTATTTATTTATTTATTTATTTATTTATTTATTGATTGATTGATTGATTGATTGGTTCGATTTATATGCCGCCCTTCTCCAGAGACTCAGGGCGGCTTACAATGCGTTAAGCAATAGCCTTCATACTTTTTGTATATACCTGCTTAGTAGGACTTTCAGCTCCCCCGCAAGCGGTGTTCTATTTTATACAAAGTCAGCTTATTGCCCCCACAAACCAGGTCCTCATTTTACCTACCTCGAAAGGATGGAAGGCTGAGTCAACCTTGAGCCTGGTGAGATTTGAACTTGCAGTAATTGCAGGCAGCTGGTGTTACTTAACGGTGCTTTAGTCTGCTGCGCCACCAAGGCTCTTCATCCAGCATTCCTACCAATCCTGTAACATTGCAAGTTCTGGGCTTTATTCATTGCTGAGTGAAAGTACTCTCTACCCGTGCTTGAGTCGGCAGAAAATTATGCCAGCGTGACGCTTGTAGACCCCTCTGCTGACCCTTGTCCTGCCTCTATTGTCTCTGTTCTAATTCACTGCCAAATAGTATTTTCCTGATTTGGCATGGACAAGTTTCACAGCCCTCCCTCTTCAACCCTTCATCTGCTACGGGATAAACATATGCCAGTCATGGCATTGTAGTGAACATGGGGCAGAGTGTACTCTCTGCTCCTTCCTAGATCCCTCCAACTATATCCGATCCTGTCAGAACCAGAATTGAGCAATGTAAAAAAAAAAGTCAAATAGAATTGGGAATTCAGTCACAAGCCATGTTTTCCTTTAGGATTCATCTTGCTTCCCTTTTTTTCTTTTCTTTTATATACGTACTTCCAGATTCCTCCATAGTTCCATTTGGTAAACAGTTGGGAAAGGGATTGTTTTTCCAGTATTATGCTGTTTCAGCTTCATACTCAGGGCACCAAGGGCTACAGAACCGAAGTCCTGAAGGTTCATCCAGCTGAACAGTCAACTTTAGTGCTACTGCACAAAAAGCACAGCACTGTACAGTGTTTTAAGGAGATCACCGCAGAATGGCAGCAGTCAAGGGACCCAAAGGGAGGGGGCATGGCCTCATCAGTCTGAAATTGTCAGGTTCTGAAATAAGCCAGGTCAAGAAACAGATACCACAGGGATTGTAGGAATACTACTTCATTCTTGTAGGGTGCATTAGCAGAATTTTGAAAGCCTGTTGGAATTTCTCTCTCTTCCATCTTATACCAAACAGAATCAAGATGGGGTTATTTTGAGTTTCCTTCTCGCCTTTCCACTTTTTCAGGACTGAGTTGTTTTTCCTCCCATAATAGCTCTCCAAGATATAATATCTCTATATTCCTTTCTCTATGTTCCTTTACAGAAACCCCAAATGAGACTGTTCTGATCACTGTCACCACCAGGCTTTGTTAATATAAGCACATTGGTGTTGAAAACAGTTTGGATATTTCAGCAAGATGACAATCTGAAACAGTTCATAATCAACTATAAAGTATTTTCTAGAAAGACAGATGAAGGTTTTGGAATAGGCTCACAGTCACTAAGCTTGAATTTCTTTGTGGAGTTCTTTGAGGAAGAAAATATTTGAGGAGATCTCAAGCATCCAGTGCATATAAGGAAACCTATGACTATTTCTGAACTTGAAGAGTTCTACAGAAAACTTTTGGAAGATGTTGTTTCTGCCAAAGGAGGTATTACAGACTATTGACTGGAATTGTGTCCAAACTTCTATCCCTGTCATAATCACTGTTTTCTTAACTGAAATCATTAAACAACGCACATGAATGTGTACATTCATAAATATATAATGTATTCAAATCAGAAAAATGGTGTCTTGTTTAACTTTGTACCACACAGAAGTTTCTTTTCACTTAAGGATTCGTTGAAATATACTGTATGGCCAGGGATGCAATTTTAGCTGAGCATTCAGTGGTATGCAGTTATTCATTAATTTTGATGCAAAGCAAGATATATACATTTGAGAATATAGATTTTTAGACATAGCCAAATATTATATTTTTGCAGTGTTAAGTCAATGCAGAGTTCATCTTACATTTGTTCAACAGTTCAATATATTGACCTTAAACTCAGTATTGAGTATTACATGCAATTAAATAACTGGCATGAGAGTGACAATCAGTCTTTATGCTGTCTTTGGGGGCAGATGTCTCTGTATACATGACATCAAGGAAAACTAAGAATTATTTACTATTGTTTAAACAAAGAGCTACACAGGAACTTCATTGCTGGCTTTTTAGAGTTGCAAAATAGCAATATCCTTGATATTCCTTATCTCAAGACAAAGAGCTTGAAATCCTTTTCTTCTAATAAGAAGCTTTGACAACTTTATATTCACAGGCCATCCAAAAACTCTGTGTTGAATCCATGTAGTCATATAAATACTGACATTAATGGACCTCAGATTATGAATAGGTAATTGGAGTTCATCTATGTTCAAACAGGGCTGTTTCAATATGACTTAATCTGGACGCAATCCCATGTATATAATTTCTTTGGCTTGATGACTTTGGTCTTAGTCAGCCTTTTCCATCTAGCCCATGGAGAAAATGAAGTGCTCAAGCAGAATCAGACAAGAACGTTGTGGGGGAGAGGCCAGTGGTGGGATTCAAATAATTTAACAACCGGTTCTCTGCCCTAATGATTTCTTCCAACAACCAGTTCACCAAACTGCTCAGAACATTAACAAACAGTTCTCCCGAAGTGGTGTGAACTGGCTGAATCCCATCACTGGGGGAGGGGCTATTTTTTAATTGCAGGAGGAAAACATACCTGGAAGTCAAATTAGCAAAGCAAGGAAGATGAGTATAAACTGATAATGTCTGGGTTTTTCTTTCCTTCAGAAGATAGTTGCAGTTGCTGGGGGTGTTAGGCAGTTTGGTTAAGTTCTGTGTTTCTTTCCAGTATTTCAGTATGAAATACATTTAGCATAGAATTTGTATGTTTTTCATACTAGCAAAGCAATATGTACTGTTTATACATAGAGAATTAATCTAGTGAAGCAGGCTTTAAAATTATAACAAAGAGCATTTATTTATAGGAGGAAATCATAGGGGTAGGGCAACTCAGTCTACAGCCTATCAGGAAGACGTGTATGTGTGCATCCACCAGGAAAAGAAGGAAAAAGGACATATCCTCAAACTAGCAAACATGTTGGATGGGGAATCCTGGGAGTTGAAGTCCACACATCTTTAAATTGCCATGCTTAAAAAACACTGCATTAAGATAAAGCAAACTGACAAAGAGAGGATGCAGACAGGAATAACTTTAGGAGAGGAGCCAAGATGCCAATGTGGTAGTCACACTACAATCTTTGCTCTTGCTGTAGACACTGTAGAAAATTAACACCCACCCCCTCCTATAAGAATAAAATATTTTGAGGAATATTTTTTAAAAAGGCAGAATATTATATTTCCCTGAATGAGAAATTGAGAAACATGCTCTTGGAGACAGAAACTCAGCCCCAGCTCCCTGCCCCCAGCAGATATTTGGTGCCCATTGAGAAAGACTGGGCCAGCCTATCTACAAGACAAAAGACCTCCATCTCTAGGGTGATGGTATTAAGACATGACCTTCCAGGACTTAATAGGATTATCTATCAGCAGAGCTCACCACATGGGACAACCAAGTCCCTATATTACATCAGCCCAAGGTTCCACCAAACTTGATTCAGACAAACATGACTCCACATGGGAGTCTGACTACAGCCAATGGAATACATGCTCTTGGCACAGGAACAGGAAGCTCAAGTTTAAAGCCTAAGAGAGGGTATAAATACCTCTCACTCTCCACTCCATGTGGTCAACTACCCAGAATCACACGTGCTTGGTGGTTCTGCTTCACCATTAAATCATCTTTCCAATCAGCCTCCATGTTTCCAGTGTCTTTCTCCCCACTTGGAACTGAACCCAGATGGACATTTCTTCCAACAACACCCTTGAACACAGAGTAAATCATTAAATTCCTATCAACACCCCACTGACCTTTGTAATCAGTAGAGCATGAGGTGCTAAAGTGTCAATATCACTGCATTTTCAACTTCCAACACTTCACCCATGGGAATATATTCTTAAATAGGCACATCATAAAAAATGATATTAAATTATACAAAGTAGGTCTCTATCAGTGGTGGGAAACCCACATCTTATGGGGTGCATGTGAACCCTCTAGTCCCATTTTTCCTCTCTCCAAAGCACCCCTCCCAACCCAGCTACTCAAACTCAGATGTAAAACTGCCAAATTTCAGGGATGTATATTTGTTCATGTTTTCAAAAAGGTGCAGAATAACATATCAAACCTCCGTAAGATTTAAGGACATATTTTGTATTGTTAATTTCTTAAAGGCCTTCAAAATAGCATCCATGTATGCATATATACCCATCTTGCTATTCTCTTTCAGGGTAAGCAGCCTACAGAAACCAGAGAACAGATGTAAGAAATAGTAAAGCAAAGAAAGTTAAGGTAAAAGATATGCAATAGTTATTACCAAATAGGTCCATAAATATTCATCTCTGCCACCCATCACAGTTTGCTTAATCAAGGCTATCAATTAATATTTATTAGCATACAGAAGTGATACACCATGCAATCAATGTTAGTCAGATCTGAGCTTCATGAAACGTTTTCTGCCATGGTAAAAACAGTACTGTTTGGGCACATTTGGCTGATGAGCCATAAGCAAAGCCCAGCTTCACCTATTCATGTTCATGGTATTGTCTGCAAGCTACAATCTCTAGTTTAGACATCACAGAATAACAGAGTTGGAAGGGACCTTGGAGGTCTTCTAGTCCAACCCCCTGCTCAAGCAGGAGACACTGTACGATTTTAGATAAATGGCTGTCCAATCTCTTCTTAAAAACCTCCAGTGTTGGAGCACCCACAACATCTGGAGGCAAGTCGATCCACTGATTAATTGATCTCACTTCATTTTGCAACCAACATATGTTACTCACATCCCCCAAACTAGGTGACAAGACTGGAGTATTAACATATCCAGAATGTCACAAGCAGGCCAAAAGAACTGATTTGAATAAATTCACCAAGTCACAATCCCACTGCCTCTCTTAGATGAAAATTAGAAATGGCAGTCTCTGGCTGCAGGACAGTAGCTCAGCTCTACAGCAGGAATACTAGGCTTGTGCAGAGCAGTATCATTTGCCTCATACAGCCACCTCAGGTTAATCTGAAGAAACAAGTTGATTCAATGTGGCACCTAGTTTCCATATAAGAAAGTATTCTGCCTTGTTATCTCCATTAAAGTGCTGTGAAAATGAATTCTCTTCAGTCAGCTGCTTCCTTTTACTGACAGTCTAGGTCAGGGGTATCAAACTCGTGTCGTGACGGCCTCGTCACGTGATGTATCACAACTGTTTTCCCCTTTGCTAAACCGGGTGTGGGCGTGGCCAGTGTGTGATGCATCGGGCCTGAGGGCCGTGAATTTGACACCCCTGGTCTAGGTGAAAGCAACTTGTGCACAGTTGCAGAAGACTATCAAAGACTCTCAAAGGATTGTTTTAATGCCACTTAGCCATGTCAAGTCTTTGGAAAAAGTCCTTGACATTGTGACACTTCACTGAGCAGGCTGAAAGGGTAGTTTGATCAAGACCTACTAGAGGCACAGGATTTCCTGACTGGTAAATTCAAGGTGTAAACTATATTCTTGAGGTGCAAGCTGACGTCCCTGTAACTGAGAAGAAACAAGCCCAAATATAGCAAGAATCCTGGGGGAACAACCCAGTTTGTTTCATCATATAAACTATCCTGTTTCCCTGAAAACAAGACATCCCCTGATAATAAGCCCTATTGGGCTTTTGAGCACATGCACTAAAATAAGCCCCACCCCCTGAAAATATTTAAACACAGAGCTGGAAATCAGGTAAGACGGCAAGAGGAGCCCCATCTTGCTCCATGCACCCCAAATAATAATACCTCCCCCAAAATAAGGCCAAGTGCTTATTTTGGGGATCAAAAAAATATAAGACAGGTCTTATTTTGGGGGAAACACGGTATATGCTGACAAACAGAAACAGAACTGTGTTCAGCTCTGTTGGGCAGGAATCTAAAGGAAAGCAACCTGCTCTGCCTCTTACCACCCAGGAAACTGAGAAATGGCCAAATCTGAATGATTAACCGAAAGATCAAGAAGCAACTCCAATACATTATTCTACACATAGTAACAGCAACAAGAATTATCTATGCTCAATGTTGGAAACTAGAAAATATACCAGCCAATGAGATGATTATATACAGGATATTAGAATGTCCTGAGATGTATAGGCTCACGTTAGAAATGAAAGGCAAGGAAGAAGCAGAATTTTATGAGGTGTGGGATAAGTGGTATAACGGGTTAGAACAGAGAAACAAAAATGTATGGGAATAAATGTAAATGCCTGTAAGAGACACAGGACACAGTACTGTTAAAAATGTTTATTGTTACGTAAATTTAAAATAAAAAAAAAATTATAAAAAGAGAAATGCCCAAATAAGCAGAGCACCCCCCACCCCCGGTACCCTTTCTGTACGGTCAAGCAATGATGCAACCATGGGAAATGCACACTTGGCAAAACTTGCCTAAACCTTTTAAGGTTTCTTTTCTCTTTATAATTGTCCTTGGAGTGAGAGACCATAAGTAGTCTCTAATAAAACATAAAAGCATAGCTTTGAATCCCAGGACAATTTGGATTAAATTTAGCAAAACCCAATGCATGTTTTCAAAAAAGCAATTAAATCATAGCAGAGAGTAAAGGGGGAAAAAGAATACAACCTAAGGTTTGCAGCCAAGCTAGGGGTTAGGCAGGAGAAAGAAATCTGTTTTAAACTGTAACAGAAACCAAGGCAAAAAGATTAGTTTGGAGCTCTGATGTCCTGAGGTCAAATGGCATCTTGGGCTCTTGGAAAGCAGGATATCAAACACCACAGGTGTCTGCTCTTCCCACAAGTGTCTCTCTGCCCTTGGCTTACACAAGGTCAGCATTCCAGTGCTCACCCCATAGGCTTCAAGGGTAATGACATCTCCAGGAACTGGGATCATCACGAGAATTTCAATCACATGTGCGGTTTCCATTCAGCCCCAGGCCTGGAGATGGTGTGTTCACAAATACCACTGAAGCAGGCAACTTCCCCCGAGGGATGGCTTGTGCAGACAGCTCTCACACATAGTACACAACTCATGCATAAATAAACACACAGAGAGAGAAATAAAAGAAACACATGATAGACATTCCTCTTACTCCCCCAGCTGCTTACTTCAATTCATACAAAGAACATTTCCCGAAGCTTTTATCCATGTGTCTGCACAACAATTTTCAGGAACTGCTGCTTGAACAACTTTTTCCACAGGCCCTACAGCTGAAGTTCTTAACTATCTGCAGACAATTCTCTGGTTCCAACAAATGCTCTGCCTCCACTTCTTTTTTTAGTTAGTTATAATATTCGTCATCCACCCCAATCAACAAAGGCAGAGTAACACAAAATTGTACAAAAAAAGAACAACATATACTTCATATGGATATTTTAAAAGCCCTAATCCTAACCTCAAACTGGTCAAAAGCCTCATGGATGAAAATCTTTTGTTTAAAGATTTGACTTCAGAACAGCCCTTAAAAACTTGAGTATACCAGACCATCTCATCTGCATACAGAAGAATTTGATTGATTGATTGATCTATTTGATACATATCTCACCTTTCATTCTAATGACCTGAAAGCCACAGTTAGCAATAATGTCAACATGAAGCAATTAAGGTTCCAATTAAGGGGAAAGAGTGGATCAAGATCAAGGTGACCTGTTACCTTATTTATTTAACATAAGCAGAATATTAAAAAGATCATTAAAAAGATTAGATTAGAAACTGGAATTAGAATGGAGAAATAATAGATATGCTAACAAGACCACTTTGAGGGCAGGAAGCAAGGAAGACTTCAGGAATCTCTTGTTGAAAACGAAACATGAGAGTGCAAAAGCCTGCTTAATTTTTAAAACAAACGCAACAAAATACCAAATTGTTAAGTCAACTGGCAATGCTACCAAAGCAAATAGGTGGAGAAGCTGTCTTCCAAAATTCAAAATTGTACAGGGATGATGAGTATGGTCATGAAATAAAAAGCTGGTTTGGGGAAAAGACTATGATAAATCTATACAAAATATTAAAATGTAGTAATCTCACATGAACCACAAAAGGTAAGATTGGCAAAGCAATGGATTTTTCAGTCAAAACTTATGACTGTGAAATTATGGGCTTCCAAAAAAGCAGAATGATGAAAAACAGATGCCTCTGAATTGTGGTCCTGGAAGAAAACACTGACTGGGAGAACAAATCATTTAGTCCTAGTGAAACAAAGTCAGGCAATTCACTAGAAGGGCTCTCATGGTGCTAAAGAGCTCTCATGCTGTTAAATACTTGGGACATATAACACAAAGGTAAAAGTCATGGGAAAAGATCTGATGCTTGAAACAACCGAAATAAAAACACAACCAGAGACTAGGGATTTCCACTGATAGCACAAGCAGGACCTTAACAGGAACTTGACGATTCAGTTGTTGACAGATAATCCTGGTGAAATGTCCCCACTGAGAGTCAGAAGTGACTGAACTGAACAACAATACCATTGTGTATCTAGACGTTTCTCTGCTGATATTCTGAACAGGAAGGAGCAGGCTTTTTCCATTTCCCCACTTTTTATGTATTCCTAGAAGGACAGAAGTTTCTGCTTTTGATTCTTCACTTGAATCACACAGCTCCAAAGTAGCTTAGCATAGCACGCAGTATAGAGAAGACCAAATCTTAAATTCAGGGCTGTCAACTTCCTTTTTCCTTGTACATTATTCACCTAGAATAGGCAGCTTCCTTGGGGAATCTGAACTGTATTCCATTGACATCCAGCCTAGCCTGCAATGAAGGCTCTTGTGAGATGGCAAGTTGGGCGTAATTGTGTTAAATCCCCTCGGGATCGCTGTTTGAGCTGTCACTTATGATGAAGGCAGCACATCACAGAATGCAGAAAGTGGAATGGGAGGTGGTCTGACAAGTTGCTCTAACAAGTCAGAGCTGCCCAACATGCCAATGTATAAATGAGGCCTGGAGATGCACCAAACATCTAATTGGTGTCGCTCTCTCCCTCTTTTTTTTTTTTTGTTTAAATATACTCTAGCACAGTGTTACTCAACCTTGGCAAGTTTAAGCCATATGGACTCCAGCAGGCTGGCTGGAGAATTCTGGGAGTTTCAGTCCCTACAGCTTAAAGTTGCCAAGGTTGAGAAACCCTGCTCTAGGAGCTCTGGAGACCAACAGAAAGTCCAATGGTTAAACCCTACCAAACCAGAGGGAGAATATGAAGCCTTCCTCGAATAATAATAATAACAATAATAATAATAATAATAATAATAATAATAATAATAATAATAATAATAATAATAATAATAATAAAAAACCTCAAGATCTTATGGGACTTTAGGATTCAGACTGACAGGCACTTGGTCCACAACACACCTGACATAACAATAGTTGAAAAGAAAAAAGTATGGTTCATTGACATTGCAATACCTGGTGATGCACGGATTGAAGATAAGCAGCAAGAAAAAATCACAAAGTACCGGGATTTGCAAATTGAAGTTGAGCGACTGTGGAAAAAGAAATTGTGTGTTGTCCTGATTGTAATTGGAGCCCTTGGAGCAATACCCAAAGGGCTACCCCGCTATTTAGAAATTCTAAATTTGCCGGACTTGAACATTTTGACTCTACAAAAAACCACCTTACTCAGAACAGCTTATATCCTCCGACGATACCTTAACAGTTCCTAGGTCCTTGGTTAGGACTCGAGCTGCTGAGCTATTAACCAGCTTCAAAGGCTGTGAATCTCACTAAAGATTAACTAATAATAATAATAATAATAATAATAATAATAATAATAATAATAATAATTTTATTTCTATACCGCCCTTCTCCTGAAGGACTCAGGGTGGTGTACAGCCTATTAAAAGCACAAAGACAAACAACAATTAAAGTTATTTAAAATTATTAAATAATTTCGGCTCAATATTAAAACCCCCCAAAATTTAAAACATCCAATTTAAAATCATTACATTGATAGCCCGGCCTGGCGGAACAGCAGGGTCTTGAGGGCACAGCGAAAGACCCAGAGGTCAGAGATATTATGAATATCCGGGGGCAATTCATTCCAAAGGGTAGGAGCTCCGGCAGAGAAGGCCCTCCTCCTGGGTATCGCCAGCCGACATAACTTGGCCGACATACCCTGAGGAGTCCCTCTCTGTGGGAGCGGACTGGTCGGTGGGAGGCTATTGGTGGCAGAAGGCGGTCCCGTAAATATCATGGTCCTGTGCCATGGAGCACTTTAAAGGTGTTAACTAGACTGGCATTTAAATGTTAACTAGACTGGCATTCACAGCCAGTCTAGTTAACGTTAGAATTTTCATTTTGAGTAAGTGATCAAGGGGAAAATGTCATCATTCCTGAGTTAATTGGGCCCTTTCTTCCTCTTTTGAAGTTCAAAAATTTAATTATCTGAGGAAACACTGGGTTATTTTCTCCCTAATCCTCAATGTTTGCTTCATTCCATCTGTCCATCAACATATACACACACACACACACACACACATCTATATGTATATCTATATCTATATCTAGATAGATAGATAGATAGATAGATATAGATATATAGCTTTTATATATATAGATATAAAAAGAAGTCTACCCCCACCCAGTTTGCTAAGGGCTTTGGACAAAAGCATTTTTCCTTTGGGAGTACTTAGTCTTAGTTTAAACTTAAACCATGAAATGTTTTCTTTAAAATAAACAATGTAGCTATGTCACAAGTAACACAAGCCTGAAAACAAAAATGAGGGCAAGCTGAGGGAGAAAGCAGAGAGAAGGCTGAAACAATCATTTGTCCAGGCCCTTCAAGGTCTTCATGACATTCCCTGACAGCAGAAAAAGGGAGCAGAATAGTTCAGTCATCTGTCACAACTGTAGCTGCTGGCATAAGAAACCTCTCAACAGAGCTTGCTCTGGCTGCGAAAATGGCTTTGCATTGCCTTGGCAGCTGTTCTGTTGGTTCTGGATTTTCCACCAGATTTGCATGAGGCACACCCAGCAGTGCTATTTGATTTTCCTTCGAGTGTGCCGGTTTACTTCTTGGTTTGAGAGGAACCCCTTTTCTAAACCTGCACAAATGTCTGCCTGTTCCATCAAACCCAGATCCAAAACTCAAGTTATATCAAGGATGGAGAAAAAAGCTGAAGAGCTCTTGAGAATTTCCATCAAACCCCTGGCCAGGAATATTTTTAATCAAACATGCATGTGCTTCCAGTTTTTCATTTTAAAAAAGGACAACTTTTCATTGAAAAGTATAACTGGTTTTGATAGAATCCTCTCTGTATATTGCTCAGAATGAGGAAAGAAAATTGCAGATGTCAAAATAAGATGCAAAAAGTTGAATTAAAAATTGATTGATTGATTATATGTCACCAAGCCTATGTCAACTCTTAACTACCACATAGATAGTTTTCTCCATGCCTATTTGTTTCTGACCTGATTATTCAGGTTTCCAATGGTGTAAAATAAAAGTAGGCTCATCATAAAGCTAATTTTCTGAAAGACAATGAAGTTCCAACTCCCTGAGGGAAACTTGTCATTGCAGTTATTGGCCTATTTTTTATCCTGATAATATATTTTGTAACCTGACATTTGCCAGTCACAAGGAGATGGTCCCTCACATGAAATGTCATTCAGAGAAAAGTGCTCCTTTCCTGGCTCAACAGCAGAGAAGATCATATTGAAGACCTCAAGTTGAAGGACAGCTGGCATCTACAGTTCTGCAGTCCTCTGGCAGAAGAGGCTACGTGGCAGTTTTGTCACAAAAAGGTCGAGTGGCGTCAGTCAAAAGTGCAAGCGCTTGACCCATCTGCAGTTGCCTGAGCTTCAGTTTAATTCTCATGTTTAAAACCAAGGTCACATTCAGTTTGCAGATTGTCCCTCAATCTATGATTTGGGTTTCCCTGCTGGTTTATCTGTTGCGTTGTTTGTTGGACTCTTAGTCAGGCTACTTGTTGGGACTATAGGGACCTTTGCTGGGCCCTGCTTTAGAGAGTGAGAGCCTAAGCATATAGGTTTGTATGGAGTTACGTATTGGTCCCAGAACTGTGAGGAGCTAGCAAGGGGGTTGCTAAAGGTATTATGGTTTTTTTAAAATTAGATAACCTTTGATCGACTGCATGATCTTCCAGCATTTAGCAAGTGCTGTTGGCAAAAGCACAGGCATTGTTGGCAGATAGTTGGCCTCAATATTTGTTGCTGCTGTAGGATAAGGGGTTGGATAGTTGGTTAGTTAGTAGGTGGTATCTATTTCCTGGGTGATGGATGGTAAGGTGAGAGGTGGGAGGACTATAGTAAATAGAGGGCAGGCAGTAATAGCCCAGGGCATCAAAGAGTGGGAAAGCTGTAAATCATAGGGAAAGCTGTGGGCTACAAAAAAGATGTCCTTCATGGGATCATGGGACTCCATGGGACACCACATCTTATTCTGGATGAGGTAGCATTATTCAATCCTGGGTGAGCCTAGAAGAAATTATTACATCTTGGAGAATTGTCCACCTGGGTTTTGAATGTAACAGGAGCCATTAAAAAGGGGTAAGGGATCAAGGAAGTATTTTCCAGAAAATTATAATAACTTTCAAACACCAAGAATTTCTTTCAAACATCAGGAATTCTTTCTCACAGTTCCCACAAGTCTTAGTCACCCCATGATATTCTATTGCAATGCATTCTAAATAGTGTGGCACTTTGAAGACTACTTAGAAGCTCCAGTTTGTCCAGAAAGTATTTGCATGAGCACCTCAGTATGCCTATTTTGTATCATTATTATACCAGCAGTCCTCGACTTATGACCATAATTGAGGCCATAATTTCCATTACTAAGCAAGACAGTCATTAAGTGAGTTTTGCCCCATTTTATGACATTGCTTGCCACAGTTGTTAAGGGAACCATTTAACAACTTGTTAGTAATATGGTTGCTTAGTGAATATGGCTTCCCCATTGACTTTGCTCATCAGAAGCTCTCAAAAGGTGATCATATGACCCCCACACACAGCAACTGTCAGAAACATATGCCAGTTGCCAACCATCTGAATTTTTATTGTGACCGTGGGGATGCTACAATGGTCGTAAGTATGAAAAATGGTCATAAGTCACTTTTTACAGTGCTGTTGTAACTTTGAACAGTCTCTAAATGAATGGTTTTAAATTGAGGATTACAACTCAAGAAGCTGGTTGTAAATCATGGCATAGGGACCGGTTAAGTGAGGGACTGCCTTTCTCCCACTGCTTCTTATCATCCAGTAAGATCTGGCAGAGTAGACATCTCCAGATCCCATTTTTAAAACAGGGTCATCCATTGGAATTTCTGCCATGCGACTTCTCTGTGACTGCATCTGCCCTCTAGAATAGCATCCCACTGAAGGTGAAATTATTACATTTGTATTTCTCTACCCACAAAAAAAAATCAGTCGATAAAACAATAAAATCAGACCAGAACATCTGAGGACAATTGTGAATGTGAATCTGAATGATGCTCTTACGGCCATTCAGAATGATCAACCGTATTATTAATGCCTCTGGTTCTGCATCTTCTATGATTATATAAGCATTATTAGAGGTTGCAAGTGATTTAAACTGCACATTTTGACAAATAAAACTGCCATTTTATTTATTCTATTTATACCACTTCCCACATCAAGAGAAGAAAGTTTTGTGCTTTATTTTAACACAGGAGCTCAAGCAATTGTATAATTAGACATTATCACCACCATCAATGTAATTTGTCATCTGACATCATGGTCACCATCCTGCTTTGCCTCAAGTTGTTATCATGGAAATTACGGAGCAAATATATCATATCTGTAGCAGGGCCTTGAAGGTCATCAACAGAATTAATCTCTGTCAGTCATGGAGAAGTTTTCCATGGTTCTTGGTGACATAGAAATAGGCCAGGCAGTTTCATGGCTTTGAAATCTCTAGCAATTTCAACAATTTGCATGCCCAGAGAATGTGTGCCAGATCTGAAGTGCTTGTGAAAGCACAATTTAAAATATTTAATTGTGCTTTAAAAATATTCTATCGACATACAACTGTTTGAAATCAAAGGCATCTTGTAGAACTAATAGGGCAGCCTGTGAGTAGAGAAAGGGATGAGTGAGAATGGCCAATGCAGACAGTGGCTTATTTAGAGGAAAAAACATATTTTCTTAAACTCTGTCCTCCACCTATCTCTAGCCCTCAGGCCACTAAAATTTAATTTTAACTTACAGGCCAAAATCAAAAATAGATGAGGAAGAAGCAGGCAGATTTTACTGAAGCTTGGCTCCTAAGCTCCAGGTAGTGCACTCATGCTGAGGAAATCGTAATCAAAAACAAGTAGTTGTTTGCATTTTGCTTTCATCAAAATGAAACAAGAGAAGGCCTTTGAAAACAGCCAGGAAAGAAGAGTTCTTCCAACATACTGCGAGGACCATATGCCAAAATGAGTGTCCTTTCCCAACATGAGCAGACCAGACGATACCCTTTTCTGCCTGAAAAACAGCTCAAAGAGCGTGAGGGGAGAAGGGGCCTACAGTATTCATATTGCGCAAAGCCCAGCATTGCCTTTGGAGAAAGGGCTGACTCGCCCTGACATAAACAAGCCAAAACAAATGTCCCTGCCATTATGAGCCTTATCAAAGGGTGATGACCTGTCATGTCCCAGGAGATTTGACAAGGGACAGACTGCAGAAGTGCAGGGCTCCGTTCTGTGAGAAATATGTGCACTTTTCAACCTCAAGAGAAGTGTCTAAGAGCATTGGTTTCGGGAGACTCCTTTGGCAGTATATTGTTTGGTTGTTTGATTGATTGGTGTATAGTGACTCTTCCTGCTAAGAGTTCAAGGTGGCTTCCAGGGGATTTGTCTTCTTTTTATCCCTACATGAGCAACATTATAATTAAGGGTGAGTGGAGAGAAGTGACTGGTCTAGAGTCATTGAGGGAGTTTCCTCTGGATGGACAGGAACCTGAATCTCCCCAGTCCTAGTCTGACATTTTGACAACCATAGAGTCTTCGGTGCTCTCTGAACTTGATGGTTTTCTTGCTAGGACTGATGACATTATCTAAGTTGGTAATGAAAATGTCTGCAAGAAAACTTCCAAGCTCAGAGAGCACCAAGGACCCCACAGTTCAACCCTGAGCTGCAAATATTGGTATTTTGACCACCCTTCCAGGGTGACTGTATCACAATCACATTCCCTCAGCCCAACCTACCTCACAGGGCTGTTGTTTTGAGGAGAACAGGAGGAGGAAGGAGTATTAGGTATGCTTGCCACCTTGACTTATTTATAAATGTAATAAATAATAAAAGTGGAATATAAATAAATTAGGGACCTAAATAAATAAATAAAATGGGCCAAAGTAAATTATTTACTTCTTGCTTATCATTGTATTAAGAGAACAATCAGACTTTATTTGATTCAGGTCTTGCTGGTTCTTCTTGAAGTACATGATATTCTTAGTATCTGCTGCCAAAACTATAATTCAGCTTTCTTTCTTTCTTTCTTTCTTTCTTTCTTTCTTTCTTTCTTTCTTTCTTTTCTTTTCTTTTCTTTTCTTTTCTTTTCTTTTCTTTTCTTTTCTTTCTCTTTTGTTTCTTTGTTTCTTTCTTTTTGTTTCTTTTTGTTTTTTTTCCTTCCTTGTTTCTTTTTCTTTCTCCTTCCTTCCTTTCTTTTCTTTCCTTTTCTTTCTTTTTCTTTCTCTTTCCTTCCTTCCTTCCTTCCTTTCTTTCCTCCTCTTTCTCCACCCCACTCTCAATTTTCAGTTTACACAACCATACTATATCACTGCAAAGACCATTGCTTTAACTATTCTGATCTTCGTTGTTGAAATGTCTTTATCCCGCAAGATCTTCTCCTCATTTGTTATTGCCTTCCTCCCTAGAAATAATCTTGTCTTTATTTCTCCAGCACATTATCCATTTGAATTAATCTTTAGTAGGAAAAAAACAAAATATTCTTCATTTCTTTGCTGCAAGTTTATTAAATATGCAGGCTGAGGCAGCAAATAATTTTCAGAGACCATCCTTGCCATGACTGTTAACATTTTTACCAAATAAATCATAAATTAGAACTGCCAAGAATTATGCCTGTCTTCAAATATAATAATAATCCAGTACTATAATGATTTCTAGCAGATGGCAAAGGTCTCAGTGAGAAAGTCTTACAAATATTTCATAAACTATGTGCAATGAATCACTCAGAATGTTAACGCTAAGCTAAACTCACATGGCATGAACATTCTCACCAACCTTTTTGCCAATCCATGGATTTGGTTACTGTGTCATTTTAAGGTGCTAAAGGCCAAAGTTACATCATATATTTTAAAAGATATTTAATGTCAGCGCTTTAATGTAATAGTAATGGTAAATTATTTATAGAATAAGTCTGCTGCCCATTTCATATATACTACAGGTAGCAAGCAACATGTTGATTGTTTGATTGATTGATTGACTGATTACATGCCATCAAATCAGAGTCAAATCTTAGAGGTTGCATAGAACAACATGAACAATAATACATATATAGATCTTAAAACAGAATGTTACTATTTATATCTACAACTAATATATTATACACAGTGATGTTTATATCTAGTTTTTAAATCATTTTATTTATTTATTTATTTATTCATTCTATTTCTATAGCCACCCATCTCAATCAATGACTTACAATTTAAAACTTACACAATTAAACAATATAAACATTTTAATACAATAAAAACAATAAATAATAAATAAATAATATTTATCCAAAAGATATAGGCGTAGCAGCCGAGATATTTGGCCAGTATACAATGAAGCCAGGAAACGGGGCTGTTACCATATTCAGCACCCCAAACTCAGGAACATAGCCAGGATTTTAGATCTTTACAAAAGGCTAACAGGATTCGGGCCAGGGAAGATACCCCAAAAAACAAAAGTTATTGCAAAAAAGACTCATCTTCTAGTCCTACCAGCCGACACTCCTTGGCTGAAGGGATCTGCAGCATACCCAATTTTCTAGATCGAGTTCAACACATAAACACTCTTGGAAAAAGGCGGTACTTTGGGTAATCCGACCTTGCTTTGAATAATGCTTTAAAATGCTAACGAAGAAGAACCAAAACTTCAATACTCCTAGTCAAGCTGTTAGAAGTTATGGCCATTATATAATTTGTAATAGAGACACAGTGGCTTAAAGATACTGGAGAAGGTGGGCCATGGTGGCTCACGTGGTAAGATGATGAGCCTGCACTCTGCTGAGATTGGCAGTTCGGTGGCTTGATTCCCGAGAGCGAATAAGTCGCATAGGGTGTCCAACATAGGGACAGGAAAGGAGCCTCCCCCGATTGCCTACTAGCATTCTGGCATCCCACGGGTAAGATAACACTGCCCGAAAAAATTCCTTTCACAGAGGCAGCCAGCCACTTTGGTGGTCCTTGGCTAACACATGCCATATGCTAAAAAAAAAACAAAAAAAAAACTGGAGAATGTCTGTGCTATGGCAGTTCAAGTCCTAGCACCATGTGACAGAGTGAGTTCCCATCACTTGTCTCAGCTTCTGCCAACCTAGCAGTTCGAAAGCATGTTACATGCAAGTAGATAAATAGCAGTGGTGAAATCTGAACCGGTTTACTGCCGGTTCGCTGGCTGCCCATGCGCGCTGCATGCCAAACGTGCACTGCGTGCGTGCATCCGCAGTGCACACCACGCACCAAATGCAAGGTACACGTGCGCACACGCCAAAAGGAGGCATGAAGTAAGTAGAAAGCACGCGGGGGGGTGTGATCAGCTGTGGCATGGGATTTTTTTTTTACTTTTAAAAACATTTTTTACAACCTATTCAGCTGAATAGGTTGTAAAAAAAATGCTTTTAAAAGGTAAAAAAAAAGGCTCTGATGATTGCGCAGCTCAGCTGTGATCATCAGAGTCTTTTTTTTTTTACTTTTAAAAGCAAAAATACAAAACCTTCTGCGCATGCACAGAGGGTACAAAACACATTACTTCCCGGTTAAAACCAGGAAGTAACGACAACCGGGTGGGTGGGCGGAGCCTCATGCCATGATTGCTACCAGTTCTCCGAACCACTTGCCACGATCGCTACCGGATCGGGCGATTCGGTCCGAACCGGGAGCATTACAACCCTGATAAATAGGTACCACTTTGGTGGGAAAAATAACAGCGCTTTGTGTGGAAGTACAAATCCAACTGGTGCCTGCCCGAATGCAATGCCTGAATGCGAGGTGATATCGGTGGAGGTAAAAAGCCCTGGATGACACTGCAGAATGCCATTAACCATTCTGAGGTTGGAGTTAGTACCCCAACCACCCGTGGTGCACCCTGGATAGCACATGGGTGTGAATCAAACAGAGTAGCAGTCTTAGATAGTCAAAGAATTACTCTGTATTAACACTGCAGTCTCCTAGCTAATGTACTATTGCCATACATTAAATAAATTTGTAATCGCAGGCAGATTGTATTATCTCCTTCCACTTTGACTTGGCTGCCTTAACTGCAAAGAAAGCAACCCTTTCTTTGTAAATTCAATTTATGTTTGACATTCCAACATATTATTGAGAAATGAGAATAAATAATATCTAAACTTAGCATATAATAAGCTTTCAAATAAATAATACGCCAGATTTTCTACTTCACCACATATACAGAAAATCTATCTTGCACTGAGGTGCTTCAAAAACTCTTTAATGCTGAATAAAAGTCTGGTTTTTACAGGACTTTTATTCAGCACTTACAGGACCTATCTCAAACCAGACTGGAGCCGGTACCAGATTACCATAAAATCTAAGCATCTGGATGTTATTATCTATTGTTTCTGTTTATACAAATACTTTGTTTGATCTTTTAAGGAGGAGGCCAAAATATCCTGGTGTCCCTATACCCCTCACATGCCAAGAGGAATTGCAGATTCCTTCTATACATGTTCTGAAATACAGAACCTCTGTACACAAGATTTTGGCATTAATTGGAAATTGTTTTTCCCTCACTCTAATTGCTATATGTGAGAGGGGTGGGTTTTGCTGGACACTAGTGAGATCACAATTAGAAGTGCTTGACCTCCTCCCTCCTTTTTTGCTGAAATGGCAATAATAGAGCAGAGAAGGAATTTGAACATAATAGCTTTTTTAAAAATGTGTGTAATTTGCTTTTATTAAATTCTCACTCTCAGGCAACTATCTTTTAGTTCCAGAGAAATAGACATGCTGGTTCATGGGAGCAAAAATAACGAAATGCTTCTATAGAACAAAGACTAAGGAAAAAATATTTTATATTAATTACCTCATTTTCCCATACAATCATTGTGCTAAACTCTACAATTGTTTGTCCCATAATCAGTCCTTTGGTTTTAAGCTGCAATAGGACTATTTTGATTTCTGGAGAAGCAGAAAACTCAATAGAAACTGTTAGGAAATGATTATTACCTACCTTGTTGGGTTGACAATATATAAACTCTCAATATAGCTTTAAGACTGCTGTATTGCATCATACTGTGTCCTGATTGGTTAGCTCTGTAGCCAATGTCATTAAGAGGGAGCTAGAAACATGGTTTGTTTTCTCTTTGCTGTTCTTGCTCTCTGATATCTCTGTATGCTACTGTTTGCAAATCCAGAAGAACTGTTCATTGTAAATGACTACGATGACTGGTAAGAAGACTTTGTTATTGGATTATCCCTGGACTGTCGTTTTGCTATCTCCTGCTTTATATGTGTATGACCTGGACTATTTATTGGACTGTGCCTTACTATTTCCTGAAAGTAAACACAACTCAGTATATCTGTGTGTTGACTGTGTTTATTCGTAACTACTCTCAATTGCTTTCATGTGCACACCCTTGCTACTCAAGGGTTACTCTGCAAATTCCTTAACAGAAACCATTTTGATGTTGGAGAAGATTCCTGAGAATATCATGGACAGCCAAGTTACTAAATAAATGGATACTTCA
Organism: Arizona elegans; assembly: GCA_022577455.1. NCBI lineage: Eukaryota > Metazoa > Chordata > Lepidosauria > Squamata > Colubridae > Arizona > Arizona elegans. The sequence continues at coordinate 99,471,743 of JAKOOJ010000003.1, read as the reverse complement.
ACAAACCAACCCAGAGTTAATATTTAAGGAAAGAGAAGAAGGGAATAATCAGCAACAAGGTGGATGGACTCAGTTATAGTAAGCCAACAAAAGTTGAAGACACCGTTCTAATGTTTGTGGGACAAACAAGATTAACAAGAATGTATTTGCCATTTATCATGAGGATGGCAGCTGTAGCTCAGAGTCAAAATGCACTGACTTTTCATCTGTCCTATCCTCAGTAAAACTGGTGACTATCACATGCACAATATAGGAGAGATACAAATACAGAAGTAGGGGTTGCTACTTGAAGACTGTCTCTTGAGCCAATATATAAACATTGACATGTCTGGCATTAGTGCATGTAAAAATCTCCTAAGAAACAACAAAGCTGAAAGTCAACTTGGTTTGACCAAAGACGTTGCTTTTTAAAATCACATCATAATTAGATTTACTACATTTGCCTCTCATTCTGACATTTTGCAGTTACTAACAAAGCATATACTGTTTGTTTCTGCTTGCTGTCACCATTTTACACAGCATCTCAGATGTGTCAGGAAGAATAAACATCTTTTGTTCACCTGGACTCAGCTTATAAAACTAAAGCCAGGGTGGAGCACAGAACCCCTTCTTGAAACTTCCTGGATGAGACCTGGCACGGGATCACATGATTCCTTGCAGCAGAAACTGTTTTCCATCTTGATTCTTCATGGTCATTTCAACTCAGATTCTATTCTTTCCAAATAAGGTCTTGATTCATAATCCAGCAAGGTTGCAATCATATAAAAGCATCTTTCCAGTAGTGGGTTGCAAAACCCGTCACTACCAGTTCACTTGTACGGGCGCACACACTTGTGCGCGATGCTTCTGTGCATGCGCAGAAGCGTCTGGTGTGGGTGGGTGGAGCCTCCTGCCACCGCTACCAGTTCGCCGCTCTGGGTAAAACTGGTAGCAATCCATCACCAAGTTATCTGCCATTTTCCTCTTCATTATATACATATTTCTCCATTTTTTATTCCATGCATTCATAATCATCTCAAGAGTTCTGGCTTTATGAAGAAAGGGGCCGGTAAAATGCCAGAATCCAGACAGGTTGCATGCAAAGTCATTCTCCAGGGACCAGTTAAGAGACTGGTGTAATTAACACAAGCAGCACATTAGGGTTTGCCAAACACCATTCCCAAGGTGACACTCTCCAGACTTACCTGAAGAGTGCTCTGGATGTCATCACCAAACCTTATGCTCTTCGGATATGGGCTTACCACTCATTAGGGATATAGTTTTCTCCAGACATGCAGGCTTTATGTTCAGTTCAAATCTACATCTCAGTGCTCTAGAGAGTTGGGGAAAGGCTCTGGGGTGGAAGCCTGATCCTATGCTCCTTAGGATTGCAGAAAAAGAGGACATTTTCGGTATAAAACCTTATGAGAGCAACTGAGCTAGAGGGGTCAGTGATCTAATATAATATAATAGAGTTTCTTTGTCCCTCCTTTGGATTAATACTGCTTTGCTGTTACCTTGAAAAGGTATGATCAGAACAGACTAAGCACTGCCGTGAATAGGTGAGGGGGGGATGGAAAAAGTAGGATAAAGCAGAGGCTGGTTTTCAGATGCAGATGCAAAGTACTGAACTATCACGATGGGATATGTCATTATCCAAACTTAACATTATTTGAATGTCACATATCAATCTTGGGAACCAGTGAATAGCAGCAACCAATGAAGAGACCTACCAGCATGGAAAAAAAGCAGAATAAATTGTATTTTTTCCCAGACAGTTCTGCTTTTCAGTTAAATTGAAGTTAAATCAAATGCTATGGGTAATGTACCATTTCTCACCTAGAAATTACAACAAATATAAGAATAATCTTTTATTTCTGGTTTAGACAATTTATGAGCAGAAATTTGTTTGGTTTTGATTTTGATGAGAGGCCAAGTATTAATTAAGGTATCATGTTAGAAAACAGGAGATGGTGAGTTCTAGCCCCACCTTAGGCATGAAACCAGCTAGGCTTGGGCCGGTCACTTTCTCTCAGTCCTGGAAGCAGGAAATGGCAAACCACTTCTGAAAAACCTTGCCAAAAAAACTCCAGGGACTTGTGCAGGCAATCTCCAAGAATTGGACACAATTTAAAAAAAAACAACTATTGACAGGGATATTCCCAATCTGCACTTCTCAAACTCTTCTTGAATTAAAATACTCCTATACACTGAACCAAAATGTGCCATTTTTGAATTTTGTAATGCAGTGTGAAACTTTAGAAAATAATTACAAATTGCACACTCGAAGAACATTATGAAAATATACCATATATACAAAAAAGCACAGAGTGAGAAAGTACGGTAAGTTCCAAAATATGTGTATTCAAATAAATTGCCCATTTGTTTTTTGAAAAAGTAAAGTGGGCTGGAAATGGGCTGGAACCAACTTAATGTTGGGGAAATGATAAACTATGCAAAACTGAAATTGGCAGATTCATCTATCTTTAAAGAAGGGAGATCGGGCACAATTTGGATTCCAAAATGAAGCAAATGAACTGGATAAAATATTACAAAGTACAGATGAGAAAATGATTACCAAAATTTATAAGTATCTAATAAAATACAAGCTAGAAGACGAGGTGGTCAAAGAGAATATGATAACATGGGCCAAAAATATAGGATATACTATTGAACTGGACAATTGGGAAAATTTGTGGAAGATAAATTATAAGATGACATTGTCTATACCCTATAAGGAAAACCTTTACAAAATGTTCTACCGATGGCACGTCCCACCAGCACGCCTGGCCAAGATGTTCCCAAATACATCTCCAATGTGCTGGAAATGTAAATCACAGAAAGGGACATATTATCATCTCTGGTGGTCATGCCGAAAGGCAAAACAATACTGGCAAGAAATTAAGATAATGATCGAAGAAATCACAAAACAAAAACTCGAAATGAGGCCAGAAATCTTTTTATTGGGAATAATCACAGCACAATATACCAAAGAAATAAAATATCTGATCATCCATATCCTCACAGCAGCACGTATACTCTTTGCCCAACATTGGAAATCTGAGCAGTTACCCACAGAGGACAAAATAATAGCTAAAATTACAGAATGTGCAGAACTGGATAAGCTCACAAAAGAAATACAAGAGAAAGATGATACTGATTACTATTTAGTATGGCAAAGATGGTACAGCTGGCTGGAGGCAAAAATAGGAATATAAAGATAATTTTCGACTATTCAATAGAAATGTATAGAATTAAAAAAAGAGTCAACTACATATATATATATATACAATCATGTAAATATGTGAATGTAGATATAGATACAAATAGAGAAAAATAAGAGAAATATGAAAATAACCCACCGTTGTAGTAACTTCTAAGAGTCAGTCATTGGACTGAATTAATGTTTGTTCGTTTTGTATGTTGTCTTAATGTATTTATGTTTGTTTGTATTTTTTTTATTATTAATAAAAATATTTAAAAAAAGAAGAAGAAGGGAGACTGGGGACCCACAGAATGGGAGGGGTGCTGGATGCACTCATCAGACTATTGGCTGGCCAAGCCTACTTTAACAAAGGCAATTGCATAATCTGCAATACAAAAAGGTATTGATAGATCAACTCCTTTTCTTGTATGCCATTATTGTTGCTCGTCCTGAGTATAGTGGATAGACTTGGAGAAAACTATTAAATTGAAATGTCCTTAAACTGCTTCATGTTGTCAGCATGCTTTCAGAACCATGCGTCTGGGGGGAGGGAGGGAGGGAGAGAGAGTGGGGGGGAGGGAGGGAGGGAGGGAGATCTGCTTTGACAAAAATCTGTCAGGGTCTGAAATATCTGAACAGATCTGAAATATCTGTTCAGGGTGGATGGAAACCCATTCATTACCTTAACTTATTTGTAAACAAGATCATCACGTTAAACTACAGTAGATTTTATTTGTCTATTTGTTTCTGCGTTATCTTACATGAAAACAGCAGTTGCTAGGTTTTGCTATATAATCTGAACCTAACTACTGAGCTGGATAAGTTTAAAATCTCGAGAAAGAAAAGTTGCTAATAACTTCTTTTACCATTTTAATCATATTCTCTTTTTAAATTATTATGATTATGATTATGATTATTATTACCCTTATTCTCACATTATGCTTTAAGTGGCTAAGTAGATGGATTTCTGTAAAAGCACTGTTAAGAAGTCAGCTTTTTGAGCCGAGGTGGCGCAGTGGTTAGAGTGCAGTACTGCAGCTACTTCAGCTGACTGCTAGTTCAGCAGATCAGCGGATCAAATCTCACCGGCTCATTGTTGACTCAGCCTTCCATCCTTCTGAGGTGGGTAAAATGAGGACCCAGATTGTTGGGGGCAATATGCTATTTAGTATACTGTCTTTGGTGTAAGCCGCCCAGAGTCCTCAGAGAGTGGGCGGCATAGAAATATGACAAATAAATAAATAAATAAATAAATAAATAAATAAATAAATAAACAAACAAACAAACAAACAAACTGATCCAATCAACTGAAGTGAAGCAGGATAGTTGAGAATAATTCACTGCTTTTCATTTTTTGAATTAGGAACCTTGATTCAGAGGTTCAAGGTTCCTGAAAACTTGCTGAAAACTTCATTTACTAGAGTTGCTAATCTAGAAAGTTCATAGAAAAAAGGATAGATGAATCTTTGCAATTTAGATTATTTCAGAAATTGCCAAATTAAATCTAATGTAGAAGGTCTACATTTGTTATTGTAGAATATTATTACTACTATTATTATCAAAAGATCCATTGGAGAAAAAAATTAAGCAATCTTTATTCCTACACTCTAGAATAAATTTATTTGTTTGTTTATTGATGTATAGATTTATTCCTATAAAATAAATTTGATTGTTATATGCTGCCCAGAGTCACTCTTGTGAGATGGTCAGCCATATAAATGTGAGTCATAAATAAATAAATCTCTTCCCTTGGAAAATATTAATAATCTTGAGGTCAAGCATATAGAATGTTATGTTACTTTTCTCATGGAAGAAGAGAAGAACGTGCTGTGGTGGGGATTTAAAGTAAGAAAACAGTGAAGGTAGAAAGAAAAAAAATAGTTTTCTTCAGCATTCCAAAATAGCATAATAATATAATTTGAAGTTTTAAAAGGAATAAAACAATATAATATTTTAAATTAACATTGCATCTAATTCCATTTTAACAATATATAAGAATTAGCAACTTGCTGTCTTCCAAATGATTTGGACAACAATTTCCCTAGGCCCTTGCTAATGGACATTGGAGTCCAAAAATTTTATGGGCATTATCCTGCTCGTAAGATTGCAAACCATCTTTATTTATTTTTATTTATTTCCTTTCCTTGATACGTTACCTAAATGCTCATGGCGCCAGGTATACTTTATGGCTTTACAGAGATTTTTGGACTTAGATATTCTCAATCCAATCCAAATACTCTGTCCTTTCCTTCAGATCTTTGCTAAAGCTGTTAAAGAAATGATGGGAAACAAACCTTCATTATAGCGGTCCCTGCTCTATCCTGGATACCTCAGAAATGCTAAGTAATACCAAGCTGAATGCTTATTGCCCTGCAGAGGATGTCTGCTCTATGTGAAAGAGTTGGAAATTGTAAGCATTGCATAAAATTGCAAATTCCAGAGCAGCAGGAAATTGAGTTGTGAGCCTTGTTCCAGACTCTGCTCCCAGCTTGAGTTTATTCAGTGCTGACTTCTGTGATCATAATTAAATTAAAACAGGGAAGCTTCACCTCTTCTGAATCATGAGGATAAAAGACTATTTTTTTCCCTGTGTTTTGAGGCTATGCTCTTTGTAGAATATAAAATCTTCCCAGATTTTTGTTTTCAACGGGATCTAGTTCCTAGTTCCAAACCCAGAGCTGTCCATTCTTCCCAGTTTTAAAGTTTTGTTTTTGTTCTGCATAAAACTGAATTTTATTGAGACATTTTTAACCAGCATGTGGTCACCTCCTTCATGGTAACTGATTTCTTATTTATTATACATTTATTTTAATGCCTCCAAAATACTAATAGCCTGTAGTACAGTGGACTAAAGCACTGTTATTAACATCTGCTGCTTGCAATTACTGCAAGTTCAAATCTCACCAGGCTCAAGGTTGACTCAGCCTTCCATCCTTTCAAAGGTAGGTTAAATGAGGACCCAGTTTGTGGGGGCAATAAGCTGACTTTGTATAAATATACAAAAGTATGAAGGCTATTGTTTAATGCATTGTAAGCCGCCCTGAGTCTCCGGAGAAGGGCGGCATATAAATTAAAGAAAAAAAAATTGGATTGTTCCTTCTAACCTGAACACAGCATATAAGCGCTGCTTGACCAGGGTCCATACTATTTTTTTTTTAATTGAAAAAGTTTTTCAAATACAAATTTTTCCCCCTTTTTTCCCCCCCTCCTCCCTAACCCCCCCCCCCTCACCCTCCCCTTCCCCTGTGGCTTCTTCAAAATAAAACCCAAATTCATAACAGATTTTATAATACTTTACCCCTTACTCCATCCCCCATATGCTGACCCTTTCTTTCTAATAATATTATTATATCCCCCTTATACTATACATTTCATAATAATTCCTAATTTAGCATAATAATATTATTATATCTCCCAGTTTACGATTTCTGCTCATAATCTACCCTTTTTCTGCCCCCCCCATACATATATCTCTTAAATCAAATCTTTTATGTATATTAATATAACATTTCAAAGCAACCTTCCACTATAAGACTATATAATAAATCCTAATTTAACATTTATTCAATTCATAGTCTACCCATTTCCTCCACCCCCATCGATATATCTCTTAACTCAAATCTTTTACATATATTCATATCTAAACATAATATCCCTTTTCTTAAACTAAACAATCAATAAGCTAACCTGTCTCTACCCACTTTCCTACAAGACTACCATACTTAATAATTCTTAATATCTTTATTCTTCTGCCCACACCACTAAAAAATATTCCCTTATGTAAATAAAATCCTCTTTTTTTTTTTTTTAATTTGATTTATATGCCGCCCTTCTCCGGAGACTCAGGGCGGCTTACGATGCGTTAAAGTCTCTTAAAAAAGACTTTAATCCATATGATATCTTCTGTAATGTCTTTCAGCTGGATTGTTAACTCCATAACCCATGTTAGGGTAACATCACATCCTAATTCCAACAGTATGTTCGGTATCTTCAATTACCATCTGCCCCCATCAATAGCAAATAGCAAAAAAAATAATAAAAAAAATAGCAAATATCTTCTAAAAAAAAAAAAACAACCACCCGAGTGACTTTCTATTTGTATTCCATATAGTGTCTATAGTAGTGTCTTTCATCCAAATTATTAATTCCAATCACTGTAATAGGGTAACAGCCAGATCATCTGCGTGCCCCAATTCCATAGCTCTCTCGCCTTGTAACTCAACATAAACGTAATACATTTATCAAAGAATCCAAAAAAAGATAGTTCTAACCATTCAGTTAAGGCCCTTTTCACATCCCAAAAGTACAGCACTGCAGAGGTCTGTCACTCTCCTCAGGATAATATAAACCAATACTTTGCCTCAACTATCTTTTCATATATTCAATCATCTCTTAAATAACTGGCATTACGCTGTTATTTAGTTTAAAAGTTTTTGTTTTTGTGAGACCTGCTTCTTCTTTTCTTGACTTTTTGTGGGTTAGATCTCCATCCTGATTTCCTTTCTATAAATTGTATATCAACTGTTTGGTTTTCATGCTGATCTATAACTTGATCTTGTTGGTTTTGCTTTTGTGGCTTAAATCTCCATTCTGGTTCTATGACTTGTATATCAACTGATTGATTTCCATGCTGGTCTGTAACTTGATAAGTCATCACATTAGAATCCAGAGCCGCCTCTCTTGTATTTATAAACAGTCCAGCTGAGACCTCTGAAGGAGAATCCGGAAGCGGCTCATCTACAAAGACCTCTGTAACTTGTTGTTTTTCCATTACTTCCACCTCCTTCTGCTTATCTTGAATTTCTATCTCTTGTTGATTTTGCTTTTTGAAAACCTTGTAGTAAAATTCTTCCGCTTTTTTAACAGTATTTAGCTGATATCTTTCTCCTTGATATCTCAATATTATACCAACTGGAATATCCCACCTGAATGAGATGTTATGTTTCTTTAGCTCAGTCACCAAAAATCTAAATTTCTTTCTATCTTTTAGCATCTTAGGCGGTAACTCTTTATATATCCAGATCTTTCTTCCATACAATTGTAGAGTAGAATTAAAGGATTTTTGCACAATATCATTTCTTATTTCTTTATCTGTGAAGTAAATCACCACATCTCTAGGCAATTGCCTTTGCTTTGCAATCCAAGAATTTACTCTATAGGCCTTGTCAATCTTACAAGATACCTCCTCAGGATGAACCTTTAAAATCCTGGCCAGAACTTGAGCAGATATTTTTTTTAAATCATCTCTATTATTTTCCTGTAACCCTCTCATTCTAACCGCAAATTCCATGAGCCTGTATTGCATCATTGTAACTTCTTTTTCAATCCCTTGCTTTATATCTTCTGCATTGTAAGTCTCGTGACCAGCTTCCTTTTTAGACTTTACTTCTAAACTATTGTCTTGAATAATTATCAAATCATTTTCAATTCTTTGTATTTTATTGTCCAAATTATAAATCTTATCATCAACTTCCTCCATTTTAGACTCTAATAACTTGATATTTGTATCCATCTTTATAACAATTTCTGAAAAAGCATTAGTCACTGTTACAATCTTTCGTTGCAGATTATCATACTTTAGTTGTATCATTTCTTTAATTTCCTGCCTAAATTTTTCAAGATTCTGGTTCACAGTCTCGTGATATCTTGCCATTTCCTCAAGGACAAATTCTTTTAAATTAAAGCCATTTTGCTGAGTCTGTAAGCTCAGAACTTGTTCACATAATTGTAAATGGGGGAACACCCCCCCCCACTGCTTATTTGTCAGGCTTTATTAGTTTTAACACCATCTGCCACACAAACAAACTCTTTTTAAAGAAAGAAAACTTTTCCCCAAGCAAGATCAAGTACAAATCTCCAAGAAAAAAGAAACTTAAAATAGATACTTTTGTTCTAGATTCTAGCCAGCACTGTTTATTCCACTACTTTGTAGCTTGTTACAGAAGGACTTTCGCTTTCGGCTTTCTTCTTCTTCTCAAGCCTCAGCAGTCGCCATTTTAAACTTTTTTTTCCTTCACTTAAAAATGCTTGTAAAATCATTAAAAATACTTGCGATTTAGGGTCCCAAGTCCAAATCTTGTCCTCTTTAATTAAACCATCTGTTAATTTCGTTGATTGGTCCAGTCCCAGCGCCTGGCTCTGCAAAAAGGCAGAGTTCTCCTGAAGCCCGGAGCAGCGGCGAGCGGAAATAGGGAGCCACAACCTGCTCGTCCCCAAGAGTAAAAAAAAAACTCTGGGGACTTCGCAGAGGGCTCTACCTGCCCTTGCCTGCTCTGACTCACATTTCCTTCAGGAAATGGAGTTTTTCGAGCCGCCTTTCAGATGTAAAGGCGGCTCTTTACAGGCAACAGGGCTGGCGGTCTCAGAGGACCGTCTGGTGGCGATGGAAGCCAGACCGGAAGCCCAGGGTCCATAATATTGTCAGGGACTCTATATCAGGGTCTCTAACCTTGGCTTTGCTGGCTGAGGAACTCTGGGAGTTGAAGTCCACAAGTCTTAAAGTTGCCAAGATTGGAAACCCCTGCTCTATATGACTGGTTTTCTTTGTTATCTTCTGGAAGGAGACTTCGTGATATTTGAAGCAGAACAACTAGATTCTGTAATAGCTTTGTACCATATAGTATCAATCTTGTAAATTGTCAAGACTCTTTTTTCCCAATATGTATTCAAAATGAACTATGACTAATACATATATAAATAAATGTGTGTGTGTCATTTTGATATAATATGGCATTTTGGGATGCTCCTGCTGATTATATTATTATTATTATTATTATTATTATTATTATTATTATTATTATTATTATCCTTGGGATGGTGACATTGGTGGATAGTGTTTTCTTATTTTTGAGAATGGTGCATCAGAATTTCATTTTAACGTGTGCCATTGTGGGTACAGGAAAATAACAATAAAGATGGCTTAACAGTCAGAGAAAGAAACTTAGGAAGGACCCACCCTAATTGATTACACAATTCAGGGGTGTCAAACTGGTAGCTCACGGGCCGGAGGCATCATGTGAAGGCCACGTCCACCCCAGCACCACAAATGGGAAAAACTTTGCAAAACATCACATGACAGCAATGTGACACTGTGAGTTTGACACCTGTGACATAAATAAAAGTGATAGTGGGAAGTCTGTACTTTCAGATTTGCAAAACTCTTATTAATGTAGACTTGCAATAAAGTAGAATTAGCTCATCTAGTCTTGTTTGGATTACCTGGAAAGGCTGACACCTGGTCAGTAGATGGATGCAAAATATCACTAAATTGCAGGGTTGTAGGCTAGACTTATAAACCAAATGAAAGGCAACAGTAAACCATATGTCTTTTTTTGCCAAGAAAAGGTCTTGGATATGTCCAAGAAGTCACTGGGAGTAAAGATTCACTTGAGGGAGCCTTTATATGTATGCCCTTTGCATAACTTCTTATATCCAACAGAGCCAATTGCTTTCTTACCTTAATATGAGAAATGGGGAAAGGGATAAGGGAGCTGATCCAAAAGCAAGAAAAGGGACTAAGTTTTTGTTGCCTTAACCAGAATCCATTGGGTTCATGCTTTGAAAGAATGATCAGAAGGACATGTAACTCTTAATTGAGATTGTTATGGGTGGGGGGAAGGGGTTCATGTTAACATGAAGAACAGTTTAAGCAGAATGATGGGCAGCAGCTGAGCAAATATAACCTATATGTAAAATAATTGATCTGCTGGATTGTGCAGCTGGCTTTCTTTGTGAGCAGATCCAAAGTTCTCAAATGTACTCATTATTCCAGAAATCACTGAGACATTTCTTTGTGCAAATATCCCCTGAGAGTTTCTTTGTGAAGGCCTGAAGTACACAGTGCTTTAGTTACACACATATCTGGTTACACACATCTTGGCTGAAACTATCTAAACACAATATAAACTCCAAATACTACAGTTTAAATGTACAATATTGCAATTCCTTTACAATCGCTGATATTCATGGTCTGTGAAATTCTCTATCAGTTACACTATGAATATTGATCCATAGTTTTGTGGCAACCAGCCTTCTTCTGGATAGCTTGAGAGATTGGAGTACTCTATGGCAGTTGTTCCCCTCTTAGCAAGAAGACGTTGTTGACTGTCAATATCCTGGTTTCATTGAAGCAATGTTCTGCGATGTTTCCTTCTCTCCTCAGGGCTGTTTAACCTCTAGTTGAATCCATTATAGATGGTCATACAGTGAAGTAGGGTGAGATATGTTAGTATGATGATGATAACTACATCTATTTCAATTTCATCAAGAGATTGTGCAACATTTTGATCTATGTCCAGATGCAGCAATGTTCTTGAAAAAGGCTGAGATGCTAAATCTTAATCTCAGCAAGATGGAAACATAGATGGTCCCTTGTTTAGGTATGAAGGAGTGATCTTTTCTGAGCAGGATTGCATGTCCTCTGAAGGAGCAGGTACATACTCTAGGGAAGCCCCTAGAAGCATCATTGTCAATCTGAAGCAAATGTGCCTCTTTTCAATTTTGGATTCTCCATCAACTACTGTATAGTGAATAACCTAGGAATGTTGAACCTTCGCAGAGACCCTTTAGTTATTCAATGAGCATAATAAAAAGTCTATCTTTCTCTCTTAGATCCAGAATGGTCCAAACCATTTCTGGCTTTAAAAAATAAAAATGAAAATGAAAAAGAGTGTGATATAATTTTAATATTATTAAGTTTTTAAACATTAGCAGATGTATACATTTGTAGATTACTTTTGAGTTGGAAGGACAGCTACATTGGCTTCTTGCCATTTCCTTTCATTGGCTCTCACTATCCAACAGCCAGTTTGCTATAATAATTAATGTGTTGGACTAACAACCAAGAGACCATGAAGTCTAGTCCACCCTTAAGATGGAAGCCAACTGGGTGAGTCAATCACTCTCTCTCTCAGCCCAATTCATCTCACTGAGTTGCTCTTATAGGAGCAATACAAGGAGGAAGCACTGTGTACAGTATGCCGTGAGATATAAATCAAATAAATGTGGCGGTAACCTCACAATTAGATGATCGCAGAGGGCTTTCAGGGGGCAGCTCTTGAGCTTAGCTTAGAAGCTGCACAGGTGTGGATGGCTGCAGCTGAATTGGTGAAGACAGCCACCTCTACAAAGATCTGATCAGTGGTGGGATTCAGCCAGTTCGCACCACTTCGGGAGAACCGGTTGTTAACTTTCTGAGCAGTTTGGCAAAGTGGTTATTGGAAGAAATCATTAGGGCAGAGATAGTAATTGTTAAATTACTTGAATCCCACCTCTGGATATGATCTCTATTTTGAGGGAGCTGTATTCCTGCCAGATGGCAAGGAAGCCAAATTCATCCTGTTTGTGTTCACATATCAATCCATAAGAGGGGCTTCTTACACAGAGGCCCTGACTGTGAAATTCTCTGCCCTTACTACAGGTTGGTTGACTCCAAGCACTACAGGAGGCTGAAAGTGAAAATTAACCTGACATGAGCTTCCTTCAAAAGAAAACTTGGGATCAATTGGCATGTAATGCACAACTGGTTCAGGGGATAAGCTGTCTAACAAAATTAAGAAAATGTACCATATTTTAGTAAAACATAAGGAAAAACAAAAAACATGGCTTAATATATTCTGCCCCTACATACTTGAGAATCAAGAAGCCTTCAAGCCAGAGTTAAAACTCTCTTAAAGGGCCTAAGCTGCTCCCTCTCACCTTGGGCTTCCTTCCAATGTTTCTGGCAGCAAAACAGCCTGATTAAAATTATAATAATTGCATATGTACAGCTACAGCATGAATTAGAAAAGGGGCTGGAATGGGAAATTTCCTCTGGCTAGCTTTTCCAGTCACACATAATGAGAACCTAATGATTTTTTCCAAGGGGAAAAATGGTGCTGTAAGATCATTTGCAGAAAGTGAAGCTTCAAAGACTAATATTTGGGACTCGCTTCTGTGCCCATGGTTACTCGGCACTGCTGTTGCCTTGTCCCAATGACATAAAACCATAACTATGGCTTGTTGGGGGGGAGGGAATGGTGCCCAGCTAAGTCCTGCCATCTCAGGATTGTGTTTCCTGAGATTCCTTGCAAATCCCTTCACTGTTTTGCTTCTAAGTGACTCTGAGTACCGCTTCTATAAAAGCAAGCGTGCCCTGTCTGTCAAAGACATCAAGGGAGGGGAAAAAAACTGGGAATGTGAAAGAAAGAGTTTCTGGGAAGCCCACATGCCTTTTATTCTCCTCACAGGATGTCTGCATCAGGCTATGCTTAAGCCTGTCAAAAAAAATGAAAACAAGCCTTCCTCCCTTCTCTCGTCTGCAATAGCTTGTCGTAGAAATCAGAATTAATCAGCTTGTTAAACTCCATGTCGACTTTCACTTCTGCAAGAGGTGTGTGTGCGTGTGTATGTATACATATATGTATGTATGTATGTATGTATGTATGTATGTATGTATGTGTGTATTTAGGGAATGAAGAGTTGGTACACAAAGGCTTCTTTCAGCCTTTTTCTTCTCCCTTCCTGGTGCACAGAAAAATCTCTAGAGCAGCAGGAGAAGAAAAAAAAAAGCTTTGCATATGCCAACGCAATCACAGGTTTTATCAGAATGGGGAGATGCTATAATAATGAGTCCCTACTGATGGCAACACCTGACTCAAGGAGACATGGAAATTAAGCCTTCCCCAAAGGCTGTTACAAATGGTAGTATTTCTTGACAAAAGCCCAAGCCAGACTCCATCAGCTCTATGCTAATCAGGCCCTAGGGTAGGCACCGATTGCAACAAAACAGCTGCAAACACAGGCAAAGGGGTTGCTCAGGGCTGCCAAATCAGCACTGCAAAACTCTGAATAACCACAAGATGCAGAAAGGAGTTTCAGATTTCTGTATCCCTTTGCCACCAAGGAGATATTGTCCAGATTTTTGTAGCCTAGACCTGGAAGCGATAACTAACTTACAATTTCATTGTATGGGTATACTGTGTATACACGTACAATGACATAAAGTTATTTTATTTTATTTACAAAAAAAATGACTGTTATACCTCTACAACACCCCCAGTAAGAGATGTGTTGTGGTCCACCAGCAGCCTGCGGAGCTGGCAGCGGAATCGGACAGTGAGGAGGCTGAGGAAGAACATGGGCCAGTCCTGGAGGCTGGAGAAGGCCCGGATGAGGACTCTGTGTCGGAGGCAGAGATGGGACCAGGGCCATCTGGGAGTGATGTGCGGACTCCGGAGCCTCCAGAGGCTGACAGCAGAAAGGCAGAGGAACAGGAGGAGCCTGTTCCTAGTGCACACATGAGAAGAGCTGCCAGAAGGCAAGAGCAGCTAAAGCAAAAAGGATGATTTGGGAGTAAGGCCAAGAGATGATTGGCCCCTCCCATAAAGCTTAAAAGACCAACAGCGGTTCTTGGGCTCTTTGTCGGAAAATAATGTTGATAGATTTGTTTCTTGTGTTGCTGCATTTATTTCTTGTTGGCGTCTTCTGCTTCTGAACTTTTGCCAAGAAAAGCCTTTGGTAGGTTGCCAAAGTAGACCAAGGTTGGTGATAAGGCCGAAGAATTGTGTTATGTAGAATTTGTTTTGAATTAATTTGGACTACGCTGAGAATGAGTTAATTCTCAGCCATTCTAATAAAATCTGTTTGTTTAGAACTGATTGTGTCTGATAATACCTACTTGGCCCTAGGTCACAACAGAGATGGATCCATCAAGCCCCTCCCCCTTTTCTGAACCTGGATGTTAAGTGGAGAAAAGGAATGAAGAGGGGTAGAGATTTGGGGGGACCCAGTGGGAAAGCTTGAAACAAGATGAAGAGGACAATGGTATTAGATTATCCCAACCTATCACAACTTGTACAGGTAGTCCTTGACTTACAACAGTTCATTTAGTGACCTTTCAAAGTTACAACAGCACTGAAAAAGGTAACTTACGACTGTTTTTCACACTTATATCCATTGCGGCATCCCCACGGTCACATGATCAAGTTTTGGATGCTTGGAAACTACAGTAGTTCATATTTATGGCAGTTGCAGTGTCCCAAGGTCATGTAATCAGCTTTTGCGACCTTCTGACAAGCAAAGTCAGTGGGGAAGCCAGATTCATTTAATAACTGTGTTACTAACTTAACTGCAGTGATTCACTTAACAACTGTGGCAAGAAAGGTCGTAAAATGGGGCAAAATTCACTTAACACGTGTCTCGCTTAGCAGCATAAATTTTGGGTTCAGTTGTGGTTGTAAATTGAGGGCTGCCTGTACTGTACCAATTCTAAGGTTGCACCACACGTGAAACCAGCAGGAAGAGAATTGGTATTGACAAAAAGCTCTTCCTCATGGAGCAATTCTCTCCCTTTCAAAACACAGAGATCGCAGGATATAGATTTGCTTCTAGCAATGGCAAAATAGCAGCAACCTTGTATGATAACAGCATTTTAGCCTTCACGTAATAACTCACCTCACAGGTTGTTGTGAGGAAAATTGAAGGAAGAAGGAGCATTCAGTATGTTTGCCACCTTGAGTTATTTGTAAAAATAATAATGGTGGGATACAGGGATGAAATGTTACCAGTTCAGACCGGTTTTCCTGAACCGGTAGTAAAAAATGCTACCGGTTCAGGTGAACCGATATTTCCGATGATCAGGTGGGCAATGATCAGCTGTGACGCATGATTTATATTAGCTAGAATCATTGGATTTCCTGCTTTCTAGCTAATCTAAATTGTGTAGCACAGGGGATTTCCCCCCTCCCTCGCTGTTCTACTTACCTTTGCAGACTCAGGTGGCTTCAAAATGTTCCTTTTTTAGCCCTGCGCAGGCGCGCCTCAGGCACGCATGCACATGAAGCGCGCACTCGGTAGCAGACTCACAGAACCGGTAGCAGACTTCAGAGGATTTCACCGCTGGTGGGATATAAATAAATAAATAAATAAATAATCTAACTAGATAATCCACAACCAAGTGGAGAAATAATAGTATCATGTGGAGTAACTGCACTTTAAAAAGCTCTCATTTCTCTCTTTCCAAGTTAAAGAAAATCTTAGTAGAATTATGTTCCATTAGGACAGATTTGCAATAAATGTTGAGGTTTGTGGAAGAAATCACCTAAGAATATTCTCAGAAGCTGCAGCTAAAATTATGTGGGCCTCCCTTGGCCCCCTCGGTAATGTTCAGCAGGCTGTGAATATTCTAGCAAGGGCAAAAGTGATTTTCTCTGACCCTCTTATTCTCTCGCATCACCCACCCAACCTTAGACTTCACACACATAAAGGCCTCTATTATAATAACAGACACTTCATGTCTGTAGCTTTAGATCAAAGGTCTCCCTCCTGTTCTGCCCATAGAATTATAAAGGTTAGGACTTCAATGGAAAATTGACATTTAATTTGAACTCATGTGTAATATGAACCTGTTGAGTTTCTTCTATTTATTGTTATAATCTGAGCAAGCTTTTTCCCTCCCTTGAGTCAGATGTGAAAATAACAAGTGGGCCATAACAATTAACTTAGACAATGGAAGGTTCCTCAGCACATTCCCTTTTAAAATAACCAGGACTTAACAGGCCAAAAACTATCAATAACTCATTCCTTGTTAATGTTGGCAGCTGTTTTACACTTTTACAGTTCAAGAGCACTCCGCTTCATTTAGCATTCTAGATATCTGAGGAATTCTTGATTCTTCCAAGATGACCTATAACAAATAATATATAATTATAGGAGACTTATTTGAATCTTGGAAAGGCATATTCTATTTAGTCACGGTTAGTTTTTAGAATAGTTGAGCCATAATAGCTGAATATGACCTAACTTATTTTGTTTTAGATTTTTTTCTAATACAAAAACAAAGAAGGAAGAGGAGGATGAATGTGGAACTCCAGCCTCAAGCATAACCTTTATTTTCAAGGGCATTTTTGGATTACACATAGATCTAAGCCTTATGCTTAAAAAGTAATATTCTGAGTAGTTTTCCCTCAGTGCTTCATTTGTCTTCAAGCACACAGATATTTTGTAACTAAAAGAAATTGTTAAATTTTCTGAATTAAATCAACTTCCTGAACTACAGTTTTGATTCAGACTGAACGGGTAAAAAAAAATCATTCATTTCCAGAATAGTCCAATGATTTCGTGAAAATGTTTGTTTTTCTATAGGTTAGGTATTGATTGATTCCATTAATGATCTGATTCAAAAATCTAAATGTAAATTAAACTAAGCCTCAAACTAAGCCAGTTAGAAATCTGCTCTGAACATCTGAATTCAATCAACAATTTGAATTTGTCTCAATCTAGACATATTTTTTGAGAAAGCCTGTAATAAGATTTCCACTATGGAGCCTATTTTATAACAAATAATCAGTATCAATAAACTATATCTAAATACAAATTCAGAATCAGATCAAATATCAAGATCATTGAATGCCAAAATTAGAATACTATACTTATTGAATGGGGTCAACCAATGCAATATTTGAACACTATCTGCAAACTTAGTTAACATTCATAATTAAAATGCCCAGAAGAAAATTTTGAGTAAAAAGTTGAGAACTACATTTCAGTCCTACTCCTCCATGTAACATCTTTGCTTGGGTATGTATGTATCTGTGATATAGTACTGCTGCAGAAGAAATCATATGATTTATAACAATCCTGGTTTTCATTAAAAACAGATGCCTTGAAACCTTTGTGATCAAGACCCATGGTGGTGCAATGGTTAGAATGCAGTACTGCAGGCTAACTCACTGCTCACTCCAGGAGTTCAATTTTGAACGGATCAAGGTTGACTCAGCCTTCCATTCTTCCAAGGGTGGTAAAACGAAGACCCAGATTGTTGGGGGCAATTTGCTGACTCTGTAATCCACTGAGAGAGGGCTATAAAGCACTGTGAAGCAGTATATAAGTCTAAGTGCTATTGCTATTATGGAGAATAGCTCAGAGGCAGACAAATTTGGTTAGTTACCACAAAGAGAGAAGATGAAATTTAGAGGTAAAAATTTCACTCTATCCCAGTTAAGGAAACATGAAGTCAATCAGCCAAGAAATTCACACATGACATGTTTGACAATGAGACAGTCAGCAGATAATTGTGATAAAAGTGGGACATACCCTGATGAAAAGCAGTGGCAGTCCATGAGCACATCTATCAGAAAGCTGTGGTGAACCATGAAGAGAACACATTTCTAAAAATAAAAAATAAAAAAAAAGCTCTGAATAGAATGAGCAGAGTCTATGTCTGGTTGCTGAAAGATGAGGCCCACCATTACTACTCAATTTGGAGGTGCCTGTATGGCTATTGGGAGAGAACAAATGGCTTTGTCAAGTAGGTGTAGACAGTATGGTGGGACTGGATTAAAGCCTTTAGGAAATCCAGTTGATGATGTAGCCAGAACTAAAAGAAAAGCAGAGTGTTTACAGAAAACATTTACAATGGGAATATGGAGCATTTGCAATATGAACCAAGGGAAGCTGGATATTGTTAAAATGAAAACTACATGGACTAAGATAGAAATTCTAGGAATAAGTGTGATTGAAAACCCTAAACTCTTAGCTACTTATTTCTTAGGTTGACTGCAAATACCTCAGTTCTGCTCACAAGGAGCATTGTCCGGAGTACAAATGGACAATTTCACAATCTCTCCTTTATCTGGAAATACAGTGTATTTCTCTGCAACCATGCTGTGTTTGTTCTTTCAGGGATATCTAGTCCACCATACAGTAGTTCATTATCCGGAAGCTGACATCTGTGATGTAGCGTGTATGCCATAAGATTCACACAGGCCTCACTTTCTTAAAGACTTTGTATGAGAGATTTTTCTGAGCAGTTATTCTACTTGGTGTATCAACAATCTTTTTGGATGAAAAAGGAAATAAAAAGATTTAAAGATTTAAAAACTTTGACAAAAAAGTTAACAGTAAGTGGATGTAGGAAAATTTAAAATGATAAAAGGTTGGGTTTTTTAAAGTTTGGGGGGGGATGAAGGGGCATTTGAAAAAAAATTGAAATTAAAAAGATAAACTGGACCTTCATGAGAATATTTGTTGTTTACTACCAAAGATTGCAGATAGTTGGTGGATTTTACAAAAGATAAAGATAATATTATCTCCAGAGGATGGTAGAGGACAGGAAGGCCTGGAGGAAAGTTGTCCATGGGGTCGCGATGGGTCGGACACGACTTCGCAACTAACCACAACAACAAAGATAATATGAGCCAGACTGTGATGTTGGCTATACTACAGAGTGCCATTTGAGGAGAAAATTTTAAGGAAACAAAAAGAAAAAGAAAAAGAAAGAGAAAAAGAAAAAGAAAAAGAAAAAGAAAAAGAAAAAGAAAAAGAAAAAAGGCAGGAAAGTGAGTGATTGCAACACCTTCACTTTTGGGTTACAATATTACAATGGCAACCTCCAAAATTGCAGAGAGGAGGAGAGGATCACTACAGCAACCTGCAGAGAGAGGAATTACAACAGATTTACTTCAGAAAATATTTGAGTAATATTTCAGACATATGTCAGATGAATCTCTCGATACTAAACTAACTAAATTAGTGGCTACAAAATTGACAGGTTTTGATAGGTGAGAAGAGGTAATGAAGATTCTGCAGAAAAGGTTAGAATCTACATATAGAAGCGGCAATTGAATAAGCCAGCCAGAAAGAACAGAGGAACATGAGAACATATAGTTAATAGATGGATGACAGAATCTGCTAGTATACATACATAAAAAAGTCTATTTTTGTTTTATAGAATACTTCAAACTTTTATAGTGTTGATCATTTGAAGCCTCTCAAAAGAATGGGTATACTCCAGCATATGATTCTTCTGCTATGAAATTTCTACAGTAACCAGGAAGTCACAGTGACAACAGAATTTGGCAACACCAAATGATTTACTATCAGAAAAGGAGTCAGACAGGGCTGCACTTTATTTATCTCTTCAGTACATAGATTGAATACTTCATTTGGTCCAGAGGCCTAGAAGAATTAAAGGTTGGAATCAAAATCAACTGAAGGAATGTCAATAACCTGAGATGTGCAGTTAATACTGGCTTGGTTTTAGAAACTGAAGAAGACCTAAGAAAGATTGTTCCAAAACAGGAGCGTGAAAAGCCAGGGGTTTTCATGAACATTAAGAAAACTAAGGTATGTAAACTGCAAAACCAGAAAAACTGAAGTTAAGATGATAGAAGCAATTGACAGTTATAATTTTCTACACCAGGAATTTTGCAAAAGACATTAAGAGAAAAATAACATTGAGAGGTCTAGGTAAATGCATGAAAAATCAAGCCATTTCAATCAATACAAGTTAGAATTATTAACTGAATGCTATTCCATAGCATGATGTGCAAGAGCTGGACTCTGCACAAGAGTCACGAGAAAGAATATTCCTTGAGCAATAGTGCTGGTGAAAGTCCCTTTGTCTTTCATGGATAGCCAAGAGAACCAACTTTCAATACCAGATGGTTCAATCCAGAACCAATCAAGTCAGTCCAGAATATTCATTGAAAGCCAACCAATAACATAAAAACAAAACTATCATACTTTTGAAACATCATGAGAGCTGATGATGCTGGGCAAGATGGACAGAAGAAGAGGCTGACAGCTCATGATCTCGATTGGCAAATGGTTGGAAGACACAGAAATCCCAACTTCAAGAACTGCAAAATGCAATGAGAGACAAGACTTTTGAAGAGCTGACATAGAATCCTCGCGAGTTGACTTGATTGAATGTAATAAAAATGTACTGTATTTCTTTTAAATACATTTTCTTTCTTATTTATATTTTTAAGTTATACAGCTTCATTAATTCTTCTTCGTATTGCTGTCACCAGGAACAATCACTTTACAGAGAGAATGCTTCAAGCTGCAGTGCTAATAGGCTCCAAAAAATCTCTACCACTCTTTTTATCATTCTCTTTGAATAACTGGGCCTAGGGCACTTTCCCTCTTGAGCCACATCTTATCATTGAGCTAGAGCAATATATTATTGCAGCTTCAAAGAAACTATTGATCCAGGTGGTGAGAAGGCTGTACCAATGCTTTGTAATTCTGTTTGACTTGTTCACTCTGAGGCAGAAGTAATCATTACCACCAGGAGGAATTGCATAGGGAGGAAGGAAAGCCAAGGTGTTTTAAACAAGAGAATGTGGACTGAGAAGAATTCCAAGATCTATTTTCTTTGCTCGGTGAAGAGAGAGGCACCAGAGATTGTGTGGCTGAAACACGAAGAATGGGAGTTCAAGAAAGAAGATGCTCTAGGGCTCTTACTGCCCACACTTGGAGCACAGCAAAATGCAGCAATTTAAAAGGAATCCAAATGGATAACACAGTTCTACAATTTGACCTCCTTCTTTGGTTTATGGGGATACCAAAATAAAGATCAACCACTTGCAGAAAAAGGTTTGAAAATTGAGCATCATTTGTGAAAGTCTCCAGTCAAAGGATTGGGGAATCAATTTGTACAAAAGTCGCAATGGATTATTAAAGTCTTTCATGAGACTAAGAGACTACTTGTACAAAGTATCTACAAGTTGTATTCTACTTCTTTGGTTTGATACTTTGTATCTTATTTATCACCTTCATCCTTTAGATTTAGGTCTCTTTAAAGTTCTGCAACTTTGTATTTCCAACTTGATATTTTTCAGTGTGAGATATCATAAAGTCTGGATGCATTCAGGAAATGCTTCCCATATGGATCTTAACATAAGAAAAGCAAAGAGTTAATGTCTAAGATGTTGGACTGTGATATGGATGTCTTCCACAATCCCAATCCATCTTAGAAAAGAGAAAGGCTGCTCACTGCTGCTTGCATGTTGAGATCTACATGGAAAGTTATAGAGTGAACAGATTTAAATAAGCTGCTTTCCAGTAATCAATGCAAAACGTGCAGGGAGCCAAGAACACGTCTGCATGTCTGATTTTCAAGCTATGTACCCTCTGAGAGGAAAATGTAAACATACACATTAGAGGTGATGATTTCTCCTTCCAAATAGCACTCAAAAAGAAAGTTAGTTTTGGGACAATGTTACAATATTTTGGACCCAAATGGACTCTTCGTGGCAGCTATGAGGCAAACAGAGCTGCAATAGCCACCACATATAATTAGGCCCTGAGTTAACTATGGCAGTAATTCCAGACAGAAATCCATATCTTGACTATATATTCACTGTTCCAAGTTTATTTTTCTCCTAACTGAGTTGACACGTGGTTCATTTTCCTTGCTGTTCACTCAGCACCTGTGTGGAAAAACAGATGGCTGATGGATTTGTTGAACTGTTGCCTTGGCAGAAGTACTATGGCCATTCTGCTATGCCAATGGGAGTTTCCTTTCCAAGACTAATAACAGTTAGAGGAATGCCAGGAAAGGAGGAGAGAGTTTTTAAAAACTTCTCCCTAAATGCCAGTGTCCTGAAGAAAATTACCTTCCTTCAACTCAGTGCTGTTGAATAACTATTCCAAAAACATTCTCACTAACACAAATGTTGAATTTAGGATATAGGTTGATCCCAACATCTGGCGGAAGGAAACAATGGTCCAAAAAGCTGTCCATATTATCCAACCTTATCCTGATGCACATCTGGATGCCACCTTATTCTTTACATTCAGTACGAGCCGAAGTCAGCCCTGTGCAAATAAATTTCTTCTTCACCTTGTTTATAGTGTGTGATTGAAAAGGAAATGAGCCTTGTTCCATCAGCATCAACAAACAATTTTAAAAATCCAAATAATAAAAGTGATGCCAATCTTTGTTCTCACCCTTTAAGCAATGATCAGTGCGTGTGTGCTTTCTGGAGAGTAAGGATCAGTACGGTAAAGATAATCTTTTGAGATTGGCCTGGGTGCCACTCGCTTCACCATGCCCATATTGTCAACAGCCTCTCTTGGTTAAGATTAGAAGTTGTTAATTAACTATGTTTTGATTGGAGCAGCCTGATCAGAGCTCTTAGTCCTGACTCTTTATTTACTTTCCCTTCTCTCTTTAGTTTAAAGAAGGAAAGCTCAGGGTCTGACTTGTCATCTCCCCTTGCCAGAAGGAGGATATTTTTGAACAAGATCAATAGACCCAAGGAGAGAATGAGACGGGGAAATGCATTTCATCGACCAGCTAAATCTCCATGCTGGGAAACTCTCCTTGGGAAATTGTTTCCCTCCAGTTAGAAACAATCACCCAGAGAATCAAAGCACTTATTGTGTGCATGGCTCTTTGCCAGCAAGGACGTGACAGGGGCTGCAGACGTAGAGGTTTCCTGAGGGGGCGCTGCAATCACACACAATAGGAAGAGTAACCTATTGTTCCAGTAGGATGAAAGGAAAACAGTTTTTAAAGGCTGGGCTGGATTAGACTAGAGATTTCTAGTCCAATATTCAGTCCTCGCAGTGGCGAACTAATTGCCTACAGAAAGCTCAGAAGCAAGACATTGGGGATATTGTATCACTCCCTTGGATACTGAAACGTTTATAAAATTGGAAATAATACAATAAATCCTTTAAGCCTTAAGGTGGTGGGGTATTGTCTCCATTCCAACATTCACTTTGGGCAACAGCAATAGAGAAATGAGCCCCTGGATGTCAGTGATAATTTGCTCCTCCTCAGGACTTAAAATCAAATTGTCATTTCAATGTCTAGGTAATAATACAATACACTGGGTGAATATAGGCGGGTCCTCGACTTACAACAGTTCCAGACTTACAACATTTAGTGACCATTCGAAGTTGCAACAGCACTGAAAAAAAGTGACTTATGACCATTTTTCACCCTTATGACCAGCGCAAATCCCCATGGTCACGTGATCAAAATTCAGATGCTCAGCAACTGACTCAGATTTCTGATGGTCCTGGGGTTATGTTATCCCCTTTGGCAATCTTCTGACCACCAAAGTAATGGGGAAGCCAGATTCACTTAAGAACCGGGTTACTAACTTAATACCTGCAGTGATTCATTTAACAAATGCGCCCAGCAGGGTCATAAAACGGGGCAAAATTCACCTAACAAGTGTCTCGCTTAGCAACATAAATTTTGGGCTCAATTGTGGTCGTAATTCAAGGACTACTTGTACTAGGTTTACCAAATAGAATTTACCCCTTCGCATGAAACTCTTTGATAAATGGATTGTCGGTCTTGTCCTGCCAGGTGATTAAAAATGTTTACAGTCTTCATCTTCATTTCATGACAGTTTAAAGTCATGGCAGCCTTGGAAAAAATGACTGACGACACAGTCTTGAAGTTACGACCATTGCACTACTGTGGTTGTCAAGCCATCACAATTCAGGCAGTTGGCAACCAGCTTGCATTTACAATGGTTGCAAGTGTCTTGAAGTCATGCGACTGTGATTTATAATCTGCCCAGCCAGCTTCCAACAAGCACAGTCTAGGAAAGCCAGATTCACTAAATGACTGCATGATTCAGTTAATGACTGCATGATTTGCTTAACAACCATAGTGATTTGCTTAACAACTGTAATAAAAATGGGACATAACATTGGGTCCAGTTGGGTGACTTGCTTAATGACTGCATCACTTAGCAACCAAAATTCCAGACTACTTGTAGTATGTAACTGTACATGTTTGGAATCTGGAAGAGCAGAGGTCAATTCTCCTAATTTACCATTTGAAAATACAACACAAATAGAATAGAATAGAATAACAGAGTTGGAAGGGACCTTGGAGGTTTTCTAGTCCAACCCCCTGCCCAGGCAGGAAACCCTACACCACTTCAGACAAATGGTTATCCAACATCTTCTTTAAAATTTCCAGTGTTGGAGCATTCACAACTTCTGCAGGCAAGTTGTTCAACTTATTAATTGTTCTAACTGTCAGGAAATGTCTCCTTAGTTCTAAGTTGCTTCTCTCCTTGATTAGTTTCCACCCATTGCTTCTTGTTCTAACCTCAGGTGCTTTGGAGTATAGTTTGACTCCCTTTTCTTTGTGGCAACCCCTGAGATATTGGAACACTGCTATCATGTCTCCCCTAGTTCTTCTCTTCATCAAACTAGACATACCCAGTTCCTGCAACCGTTCTTCATATGTTTTAGCCTCCAGTCCCCTAATCAACTTTCTTGCTCTTCTGCAACATCATCTTTGTTGCTCTTGTCTGCACTCTTTCTAGAGTCTCCACATCTTTTTTACATCGTGGCGACCAAAACTGAATGCAATATTCCAAATGTGGCCTTAATAATCTAATATGACCTAAATGATTAGTTTACTAGTAAAAATGCAGCTCTAGAAGCACTGATGCTGTTCTGAATTTCCAAATTGGAGATTCTTAGGTTTCTCCTACTGGAGAAAGCTGAGAAGAGTAGAGTAGAGTAGAGTAGAGTAGAGTAGAGTAGAGTAGAGTAGAGTAGAGTAGAGTAGAGTAGAGTAGAGTAGAGTAGAGTAATAACTTTGTCACTTTGAATGTACACTAATTGGCATACATTAAAATGAAATTTCATTGCATACAGCTCTCAAAGGGTCACCACCTCTAATATACACTACATAAACATGGCAAAATAAATAAATAAATGCATACATACAAACATACATACGTACGTACATACATACATATATACATACAAAATTATGCATATATCCACATATATTATACATATGTAGACTTTCTCTTGGAATGTTTAGTGTCTGTAATAAACTTACTCTCTTTGTCCTTTTAGACTTAATATAGTCTAAACTCTAAGTATAGACATAGAGTTTAGATAAAACTCTAGATATAGTTAATGAACTGGTTCTAACTCAGTCATGTATGATCTCCTAAATATGGATCCTACCGAATAAACAAGAAATGTTTACTAAGATTAGCTAAAAATTTCCTGTCAAACCTGTGGGATACTTGATTATTTGTTTTTCAAAAGTCATCTGGATACCGCCATGATCAAAGCAAGGCTGCATTTCATTGTTGTCATGTGATAGTTCTGAGCCAGGAACTGTAAGAATCCAAGTACTATTTACATTGATTTGATTCATTATTTCCACTGTGAACAATTGTTTGTAACTCTTCATCTGTGATTTCTGTATTATTTATATTTGTAGCCAGGGTTAGTTAAGTTGAATTAAATGTTTGGTCTCTGAGGGCTGTCCAAGGGAATGGACTATTTTGATTGAAATAATTGCCAGAATGTGAAAAATTCTGACAGTTGCATGCAAAGCAAAGAAAAATGTCTATTTTATTTATTTTTGCTTAATACTCATGACTGTTGGAGTTCTTAAATAGCAAAAGCTACAGTTAATCCTGAAGGTGCTTTATTCTTTGCTAACTAGCTAAGAAATCTGAAGAAAATAAAATACTTTTTGTTTGTTTGCTTGTATTTGTTCTTTTTTGTTCCCCACAATAAATTTTTAAAATACATATCTATGACTATACATGGAAATATGATATTGGTATAAGTTGGGGTTTGTTTGTTTTTTTGTCAGAGTACAACTGAAAGGGAGCTTGGAGGTCTTCTAGTCCAATCCCTTGCTCCAGCAAGAGACCCTATATAACTTCTGGAGGCAAACTGTTCCACTGGTTAATTATTCTCACTGTTAGGAAGTTTCTCCTTAATTCAAAGTTGCTTCTCTCCTTGATTAATTTCCATCCATTGTTTCTGGTCCTGTCCTTATTGGAAAATAAGTTGATCCCTTCTTCTTTGTTACAGCCCCCCAATAAAATTGTGGAATATTTTATAAACAAAAAGAATTATAAACATGCAAAACAGAATACATCACTGAATGTTTACGTGCCAAGACCGAGTGGCTGTGGCTCCCGGCGTCCCGATATAGTCAGCAGGTGCCATCGCTGACTATTGGGGGTGAATCTTTGCCCCCCACAGAGAGGGCTCGCAATCTGGGTGTCCTCCTGGACGCACGGCTATCTTTAGAAGAATATATGACGGCCGTGGCCAGGGGGGCCTTTTATCAGGTCCGCCTGATTCGCCAGTTGCAGCCCTTTCTGGATCGGGACGCCCTGCGCACAGTCACTCACGCCCTTGTCACCTCCCGGTTGGACTATTGCAATGCTCTCTACATGGGGCTCCCCTTGAAGAGCACTCGGAGGCTCCAACTGGTCCAGAATGCGGCCGCGCGGGTGGTTAGGGGTGCAACCCGTTGCGCCCACGTGACACCCCTCCTGCACGAGCTGCACTGGCTCCCAGTGGTCTGCCGGGTGCGATTCAAGGTGTTGGTCACCACCTTTAAAGCGCTCCATGGCATAGGACCCGGGTACCTTCGAGACCGTCTTCTGCCACCAATAGCCTCCCACAGGCCAGTCCGCTCCCACAGAGAGGGTCTCCTCAGGGTGCCATCGGCCAAGTCATGTCGGCTGGCGACACCCAGGGGGAGGGCCTTCTCTGTGGGAGCCCCAGCCCTGTGGAATGAACTGCCCCCGGAAATTTGTAAGATTTCTGACCTCCGGGTATTTCGCTGCGCACTCAAGACCCTATTGTTCCGCCAGGCTGGGTTAGCAACATAATTTTTAATTGGATGTTTTAAATTTTTGGGGTTTTAAATTAAGCCAATTATTTAATATTTTTTAATTATTTTAATTCGATGTCTATTCTGTTTTTAAATAGGCTGTACACCGCCCTGAGTCCTTCGGGAGAAGGGCGGTATAGAAATAAAATTATTATTATTATTATTATTATTATTATTATTATTATTATTAATGTTCTTCTCCGGGACTCTGAAAGTTCTCTGATGTATTAATTATGAGATCCAGGAATGCGTCATTTAAGATGTGCTCAGTCTCCTTGCCTTTATACTGCAATTTTACTTTGCTGAGATTTGCACCTGAAGGATGCTTTGGGAAAATCATAATTGGTTTTCCCTAAGCTTCTCTGCAGTGCCAATATAACTACAAGTTATGCCAAATACTAGTAACACATTGGTAGTTCCTGTTTTATAGGTGACTGTATATGTTTGGCAGCCCTCCATAAATCAACTCGTTGGTTTACTTGGTGACTTGCCCAGAATGGGTGGAAATTTACTGCTGTGTTTATTAATGAGTTTTGAATTGAGAATACTTTTAACTTTTAGTTTATACCTTGCTTGTTTGAAGTTTCTAAGTTTATTTGTTCCAAGCAGATACACTATGATGAATCTGTGTACAGTTTTAATGAGGTCATATGTTTTAAACTCTTTAATAGCAGCTTAAGAAACTCTGGATCCCAGATGAAGTCAGATGTTTGCTTAAAGTCAGTGACAACCCTTTTCCATACTTTCATGTTTTAGAAGTTCATTGATTGATGTGTATATTACAAAAATGTGGTCAAAGATCACTTTTTTCCATGAAGAAAATTGGTTTGGCTTAATTTGAGTAATTACATCTATCAGTATGGATTATTGCAAGGGAATTTCATTCATATATGCTTCTGCCATGTGTTATTATATGCCTTGTGGTTGTCAGCTGAATCAATAAAGAGAAGGTCTTAGTACAGCAATCTTTCCCAATCGTATGCCCTCCTCACATTTTGAACTTCAATTTCCAAGAGCTTTAACACATATTTGTATAATTAGTGTCCCTCTCCAATGTATTTATCATTTGCAGGATCCAGTCTGGGTCGATCATCAGGACCAGAGATTTTTGTCTTCCGAACTTTTGGACCTATGCTGGAGCCTATCTTCAGGAAACCTTTCTCTCACCAGAACATTCTGTTGAGTCAGAAGTTCCCTGAGGATGGGTTCCAGCACAGATCCAAAAGCTCAGAAGACTAAACCACTGGTCCCAGTGATCGACCCAGATTGGATCCTGTAACATTATCCTGGGAGATGTATATTTGCCCTCATTCATATTTATCATTTGCTAAAGATAAAGGGTACCTATGTAGGTAAGACCTTTTTCTGATATGACCCTAGGGTATCTAAGATGTTACCAGTTTTTTTTTTTTTAAAAAAAGAAGAAAGTAAAAATCAGATTTAGGTCCATGGGGCATTTCACGAATTCTGAAATTTTACACCATAATTTTGCATAGCAGATCTTAAATTCTTAAACTGCATAATTTGTACAGAAAGTAGGTTACATTTTATGAGAGAGTCAGATGGGAGATGGGAGAAATTGTTGATTGGAGTATGAGTGAGTAAGAAGGGGTGCTGGAATTGTGCCTTCAGTGGCACTAAGTCTCCAGCACGTGATGGCCTAATCATCAGAAGGGGACAATGACAAATAGCAGAGAGATTGAGACTTATTCCGTGTACTCTCATTGTTTATCACTTTGACTTTTTGTTTAAGATAATAATTTTAGATCACCTCCTTCTGCATTTATACATACAGTACTTGCTTACTGAGTGTCTCTCTGGTAGGATGCAGTTAACTAGGAGCTAGACTTTTTTTCTGCATCCTTTTCCAATTTACCTCCTTTGTGGCTGACATCTTCTTTAGGTCCTTCCTTGTTCAGGATCCTTTTAGAGTTCTTCCACTTGTTTTCTCTTGCCAGTAAAGCATATTTTTCATGGTGAAACAGCATTGTGAGAATTCTTACAGGACTTGGACTCTGATGCCTCAGTTCCCGCTTCTGGCTTAGCCAGATAGTCAAGTTCCAGTCACATAATGAGGACCTCCCTAGAAGAATGTGGTCTTGGCTCATTGTTTGCTTGGACATGGAGGACAAAATCAGATACCTTGTGGATATTCTCATTGTTCCTCACCCCAAATACAGAATGATGTATGTCTTAATCATTTCTGGTGCAAGATCTCGCAGTATTACGAGTGTCCAACTTCTTTACACCTGCAGTTCAGTCCCTTTTCTTTTGACACATAAGCTGCCTTCAGTATTCTATCACATATGGTGCTACATCTGTAGCTTTCATCTGGAACGTGTTTTACAAATAGCTGACTGTGCTAACTGTTTCTCCCCAGTATTTATTTGCCAGTGCTGCATCTTGCAGTGTCAGGCACGGAACAGTTTTCCTTCTCTGCCATTATTATTTTGTGATGTATTGACCTTTATGCTTTTATGGATAAATCCCTTATTGGTTCAGTTACCACCGTATGTTATTTGCTATAGATTCACTATCTATACACATCTGAAACTTTTTCTCAAACATTGCTTACTAAAACCACACATTCTTTCAATTTCTTCAATACTTGACTTGTTTTACCATCAAAGTAGCAAAATATGAGTCTTGTATAGGCATTTATGTAATTTGGATCAGTGGTGAAATCGTCCCCGGTTTCCCACTGGTTTGCTGCCTGCGCATGTGTGGTGCACACCAAGTGCGCGCGCATGCACAGTATGTGCCAAATGCATGCTGTGTGTGCATGCATGTCCAGTGCACACCAAACACACCCTGTGCATGCATGCGCAATGCATGCCAAACACACACTTTGCATGGAAAAAGGAGGCTTGGGAAGGTAAGTAGAACAGCGAGGGAGGGAACAGCTGTGCCGTGAAATTTAGATTCACTATAAAGCAGGATTTCCTGCTTTCTAGCGATTTTAAATCACACGACACAGCTGATCGTCGGAAATACTTGTTCAGAGGAACCAGTAGCTTTTTATCACTACTGGTTCACCCGAACCGGTGCGAACCGGTAGCATTTCATCGCTGATTTGGATATATTTGCTTCCAACTAGTGTACTGACATGAATTGGCCTAAATATGTTACTATGCCCTGGTTGTAATGACTCCTTTGTCTCTTTTTTTCCCCCTCTTCACGTTTATTGGCTTAACATTTATTTTTTACTTTTATACAACTTGCACAAGATTGTTAACTTTAGTCTTTTGCTTGGACATTCCAACTTACAAATAGTAATTGTGTTTCCTATACTCCATCTTCCTGGGCCATGCATTTATGCAATGTTTGTGATCAGAGTCTTGTTTTATCATCCATGCAGTCTAATTCCAATAATCTTTTCTCATCCAAGAAGCTTCTTACTGTTTTTCAGTTAAGATGAAGATTGTTCTGTTGTAATATGTAATATTCTACACTAATATGTTTAAAATTAAGGCAACAACCTGTAGCTCAGGTTGAACCGTGGAGTCCTTGGTCCTCTCTGGACTTGATTGTTTAGGTAAAGTGATTGTGGTAAATGATTAGGTAAATCAATGCAAGTCTGCTCAGTTTATATATAGTAGCTTGCCCTGCCAGTGTTGGTGGAAATGTAGTTTCCTCCTTGGTAATTCTGATTATGATATTGTTTTCTAGTTGTTTGTCTGCTTGATTGTCTCCTTATTTACAATTAATCACTACCTGCTTTATCATTTTCAGGTTATTTGATCCTCCCTTGCTTATATGGGTCTCTCCTCGTCCAATACAAAGATGATTCCTTAACACTTTCACCTTGAATGACTAGAGGGATTTTTTTTTTCCTTCCAGCTTTTTTAGAAGCTGAATCTTTCATTCCATTTCTATTCTAATTTCATTCCGTTCCTTTTTTCCCCTAAGCTTTCCTTTAGTTGCTTAAGATAATTATCCTTTTTCTCTGTTAT
Source organism: Arizona elegans (assembly GCA_022577455.1). Classification (NCBI taxonomy): domain Eukaryota; kingdom Metazoa; phylum Chordata; class Lepidosauria; order Squamata; family Colubridae; genus Arizona; species Arizona elegans. The sequence goes on along the minus strand of JAKOOJ010000003.1, from coordinate 99,440,200 downwards.
GAAATCTCTTTGCACATTCATTTCACTTTTACTGAAAGTGAAATAGTCTGTGTGTGAGAGAGAGCATTCCTGGGAGCAGAAAATTGACCTGAGTGATGATTTGTGAAGGTTTTATAACTAAAACTGAAAGGAAATACATCAGATATGGGCAAAGCCTGGTAGTAAGTTAGTTGCATTTTACCAAGAAGAGCTGGACAACGTGTGCTTGAAACAAAGGCAGAAGAAAATGACCTGAAATCAGCAGTATCTTAGACAAAAAAACAGGCAGAGCAAGAGTTAACTCTCCATCTATTTCCCACTGTCTGTAGCATTCATAGGTGATGAGGTGCTGAAGACTAGTTACATTCCAATCCATAGATTTAGAATCCTGGCTACAGAATGAATGGAATTTCTGCACTTAATTTTTGTCTGCATTGTGCCATTTGAATTCATGGAGCTGAGCTTTTCATTTACGTTAATTAAATGTATAATTTTGCAGAAATTACATTAGATTTTGCATTGTCAAGATGCATATTCCAGAAGTTTCAAAATGCTGAAACAATGGAATTCACCGTGGCTAATTTCTTAACATTTCAAAGTACAGCATAACAAAAACTGATGCATATCAGTTCTCAGTCTAACAGAAATGGTAAGGTCAACCTTTTAAAATTTAACATTAAACTGCATTTTCATATATATCTATGATACAAAAATTATGTATTGTTTGCTGTCGGTTCAAGGGATTATAGAATTTATCACTTCTTCCTTGCTACTTTCGTATTGAGGCATACGGAGGCTTTGGAACAAGATAATTGGTTCCAGAACTAATGATCTAATGATAAAAGTTGATATGGCATGGAAAGCGACCAAGGCGTACGTCCTGGAGAGTCAAAGGATAATAGTGTTAAACAGAGAATATGATGCAAAATCAGCCGGCCATTTTGAATTTGTAAAAACCCTTCATCTCGTGAAAAGAGAGTTTGTTGTTTAAAACTGATGATTACTATTTTCTTGGCTCTCTATGGACATTTTCTAGTTTTTGGATCAATGGACAGGGCCTTATCTTAGAACACATGCTTCGGGACAATAGGTCTCAAGCTCTATTCCTGGTTAAGACAGAGACCGTGGTCTCAGATGAGGTATAGATGGATAGAATCAAGATCTTCTGATTGGACTTTGTGCAAACCATAGTAGGGGTTTCTTTATCTTCCCTCCCCCAATTGTTTAACATGGCTGTAAGGTGATTTTTCTACAGAGACATATGCATGTATATCACTCTAAATTAGGCTGGTTAAAAATGAAATATAGCCAGACTAAATGTTTAGGAACAAAAGGTCTGCAAGAGGAGTTCTAGAACTGTAAGCAAATCCCTGGATTAAACAGTCAGTTTTACTTTAGTTCCATTGTTCTACAAGGTTGTTCCCTGATCACAAGCCATTGTTTTTTACCTAGCTCTGGCAGACCTTGAAATATCAATAAAGTAAAGCTTGCAAACCTGCTATTTTATCTGGCACTGATTGAAAGGAAAATCACCGGAATTACATCAACTAACCTTGAAATGGTCAGCTTCATGTACATCTAGTTTTTGCTTACTGAAGGCAAGTGCTTTCTCTTGCATATGCATGCACTTGATGACTCAAGTTGCTGGAAACAAATAGCAGATGCTCCCTTCAACTATTAAACTACCACCTAAGCTAGAGAAGAGAAGAGCAGATTTACAAAAAAAAAGGATGTACTTATTTAATTCTTAAATTTTGGCAGGAAAGAAAGTAGAAATTAAAGGAATTATTGCCTCAGATATTTCAAATCTGTTTAAATCAATTATCAATTTTTTGGACTTCTGGATATTAAAGAGATGCAAGGCAACAGAACGATTTATTAAAAAATACCATGATACCGGCTAATTTTAATAAGTTTGAGTCAAACCACCATTCTGGAATATAGTTTGCCCCATTCATGATGTCAAAGGTAGCAGTGACTCTATTTAGTGGAAGATCTGTACTGTTTTGAAATATTGCTCAATATAAAAGCAATGAGGAAGTAAAGGGAGTTAATTATAATTATCATCTATTCCATCAATGCACCAGTATGATTCCATTTTTATACCATAGCATGAAAGCATAAAAATAATAAAATAGCCTTGAAGAGTAAAAAAAGATACAAAGAAAGATATCTGGATGGTATAGAAGTAAATTACAATGGGGGAGTGAAATGGGAAAGCTGCTCTACAAGTAAATTTTCTGGAAAAAGATTGCCTGTTTTATTTTAAATCCTGACATTTGAAAGATAAGGGAAGCCAGGGTTATACATGTGGTGGTGCTGTTCTAATCTTCTGATGCCACCTATGGGTGGAATAAGAAAATATTAACAATTCCTAATCCAAAGAAGTGGAAATTGGGTTTTGAAAGCAAGAGAACAATAAGACAGGCCTGGTGGCTCAGCAGACTGATAGCATTGTGATTAACACCAGCTGTCTGCAATTACTGTAAGTTCGAATCTCACCAGGTTCAAGGTTGACTCAGCCTTCCATCCTTTCTGAGGTAGGTAAATTGAGGACTGTTTGTGGGGGCAATAAGCTGACTTTGTATAAATATACAAAAGTATGAAGGCTATTGCTTAACACATTGTAAGCTGCCCTGAGTCTCCGGAGAAGGGTGGCATATAAATCAAATTTTAAAAAAAAAGGAAAAAAAAGAAGACAAATTAGTGAAAACTGTGATGAAGTAGGGCTTCATGGACTTCTCTGAACAGGGATTTTGAAAGTTGTGACACTATATTCTGGCACAAGCTGAAGAGGTTATATTTTTAATACTTGTACGCCCACAAATAACTGGAAACCTAAATTTCCAAGGAACCAGCTGTTCATCTACCATATGAAAACCTTGTATGCATTTGCCAATTTTTGAAGCAGCAAATCTGCTCAGGGGATCAGATCCCATTTTCATTGTAGAGAAGCAGTTCCCAACCTTTTTGGCTTCATGGGCCGGTAGCAAGGGGAATTTTGCACACAACCCAATCCCATGCATACGCAAATGACTTTATATGCTCACCAGCCACTTGTGCAGCCCAGTTCCCAATGGGTCATAGACCGATACTGGGATCTGTTTTGAAGTATAAAACACTGCAAATATTTGGCACTGTGGAACAGCATTTATGGACAATATGCTTTGCTTTATTGCGATTCATTGTAAAAATGGCTTTTGGCAAGAACAGTAATTGCAAATTGTCTATAAATTGCCTTAAAGCAATCTTACTCAGGACCATAATAAACTTCCATTCAGGGAGCCAATGGATGAAAGCTATTCCTAAAATACATTACTGGAGTTATACTGCCATCCAGTGGGGATTATATGTTTCTGTACAAGACCCAATTGTCGTTTTGATTTAAAATATGCCTTTGTGACCTCTATGTAGATGCCAAACTATTCAATGAATGTTTTCAACTTGACAAGAAGCAGCCCCCAAACCAGCATCTTCATCATTGTTGCTTAGTCATGTTCTCAATGCCATTGCCTTTTCCACAGACAATTCATTCCAAATACCTTGTACAGCTTCTTACTGTTTTTGAAATGGGTTGGAACATAATTTGCAGCCAACTTCCTCTAAATGCATCAAATTTATGGCTGAATGCCAGGCCAATCAAGGCACGAACTACAGTAGTAAACTTGATGGGCTCAATTCTTGACCCCTTAAAACTATGGAGGTGAAAAATCTTTCAGCAGTATTGGGAACACGTGGGGTTTTTTTTAGGTTGGCACACATGCAGAGCCATCACACCAAGCTGAAAAATTCAAATTTCCAGGGACCTAGTCTGGCAAATCATCCAATTAAATATGATTCAGTAAACATACATGCATTCAAATGGCATGAAGAACGCCACTGAAGGCTAAATAATCTTTTCTATTTTTAATTCCCCTTTCTTCCCTAGGGAATTCCTATGTAATGCTTATTAGCAGCACAGCCAAGCATGCTCAATTCCATTATTGATGTCATAGTTTATGCCTTCGGATTTAGCCTTGGTTTCTGGTTGCAGTTTCAGTGTATTTGAGCACAGATCAAGCTAATAGTTACTTCTTGGTAATACAAATATATAGAAAAAGTTGAAATCCCAATTCAAAAGCAATTCCGATATACCTTAAATTAACTAATTATTAGCTATAGTTCATGACTGTATAAAGTTCATGGGGGTTAATAAGTACCAGTTACCCAGGTAGCAATATTTAAATAAGAGTTTATCATTTTCTTTTTAGCATATTAGGATTTGGAAAATAAAAAAGCACAAAGTAAATAAATAAAATGAAACTTTCAGCTGGCATAAACCTGAAATGATGTTCTATAGAAAAATATTTGCATTTTGAATTCTACGTCATAGAAGTAGTGTAAGCAAAGTAGTTCTGATGCTTTGGTGTATGCTGGAGCATCAAGGGCCATTAAAATTGTTATAAAATTAGACAGGATACACAGGCTTCCTTTCTCCCACATTAATCGTTCTTGTGCATATCATGGAGCCCTTTGCATTCCTAAACAGGCTCAATACTGGAACAGAGCTTTTCCTGTACTACAGATGCTACCTAGAGTAAAATTGTTGAAGTAGTATCATTCTCCCCCACCAAAAGAATAAAACCCAATCATCCAGAAGCCAAGTGGCTTTCACCTGTCTGATAGGAAAATTTCTTTATTGTAGCACAGTAATCCCTTCTAGCAATTGTGTCAGGAAGTAGCACACTATCTCCAAAAGAGTGGGGATTTCATAGCTCACCCCAGCTCAGACTGAATGAACATCCTAAAGAAATGCTGTCCTAAATTACCATTCTCTCCCAGGAGGCTGTAATGCTGTGCTAAGCAGATTCAGCCTATTTGACAACCCTACCTCTATTTTTTCTAGAGAAAGCAAATGTACCACAGATCCCACAGCTCAGAGGAAATAAGAGTCTGCTACATTTGCTGTTATCTGTCACGACGTGTAATTTTTCTATGATTAAAGTTTCTATCTAGTTTTATTGGTCCAGCCCTGTAATTTGTTGCACTTCTCCCCTGCTGATGAAGACTAAAGCAATTCCCATTCATTCTGATTTTCTACTTATGATTAATTTAAACTTATTTAGTCCACATCACAAAATAACCCATGTTCCTTATAAAAAACTCAAGCTTGGTTCAGGCTTTATTTCTTTTTAAAAGAAGTCTGGACTGGCATCTAGAATCAAAATCTTCAAAAAATCTATACAAATACATATGTTACAAAATGTACAGGAAACTGCCAAAAATGATAAACAATACAAAGTAAGCAGAGAACAGCAGTGTCAAATCATATTAACACTTCCTTGACTGCTCCACAGGACAGAAGTGGTTTTTAGAATACACAAAACTCTGAACACAACACATTATTTTACACTATTTACATAAATGTATAAAGATGCAGTATCTTCTTTTTAACTTGTTGGGGTTCTTCCAACATGAAGCCACAGTGCTTTGCATTCTATGATCTATCATGTACCAAGAGAAGCAGTGCTGGAAGGAAAAGAAAAATTAAAATAGAAGTGACTCCAACCCACAACCTATATACTGCAGTGCCTCCAAGGCCTTCAAGGTTTTAACAGTCAGTTTGGAAGAGTGAAATCTTATGTCTCCAATATGGACAAAACTTATTCCATTTCAGTGAATCGGGCAAACATAGCTTTCCGTACGGCATCTTTGTATGAGTCAGCTGTAGAAACACCGTAAGAACTACCTTTTGCTCCTAGCCCAGCTCCCCTCATTCTCACTTGAGCCTGCAAAAGAAAATAGGTATCTTAGCATTTTCAAAGAACAGCTGTATCTCATGCTTCAAGACATCAATGTTTGAAGAAGGCATTGTTTAAAGTAACTAGAACCTATTTTTCAACATTAAGATCTTGCTAGGACAATGTCTTCCTGACTATGGTGTGGAGACCATGCGTGGTTGTAAAAGCTAGCTTCTGATCTAGGCAAAACTAAACTAAATTGAACACTATCTTGCCAAATATAGAGAAAATCAAATTTTACTGGCAGTCATTTGTGTCACAGCACATACAAGTGCTATATTGCCAGAGGTTTTGCCACATTGTAGAAATCTAGACGGAAAAAATAAACAGGAACCACTGTCCTACAGTGCATTTAATGTGTGGATTTTAATCAAGCATCTGGACTTAGAAATCATATTACTGTTGAGATGTTCCTAAAAATGGTATGAGGGAACAAATCAAAAATACTCAGAGAAGACTAGATTCTAGATAAAGTAATTTTACTAGCTTTCATGGGAATTAAAATAAAACAGTTCCATTAAATTATAAGAAAATCTTCCACAGCAGTAACCACCAATCTGGCTGCTGCTGTTAGCACCCAAAGCCAATAGAATCTTTTTTTTTTTTTTACTGCTTAGCAAAATCTTTCAAAATCTCTTATTTTCTAAAATTTACCACAGAATAAATTCAGTGTCACTATATAGATTTATGCTCACCTCAATTGGGGCTGTGATGCCTTGACATTTCCTTCCTAATCCTGACCCTTCTCTCCACCCCATGGCCTGCAGCATTTTGTTGCCAATATTGCTATGATCAATGCCATCTTTTGTGGGCTGTTCATAATTCCTGTAGATAAGCAATAAATACTTAGCCCTTAAAAAGATCTGGGAAAAATATTGCAACAGTAATTGTAGTATAGAATACTTACACAGTGCCTGCATCAAATGCTTTTTTCCGCTTTGGTTCCGGTGGCTCTGGGATACCATATTTCTCACGTCTTTCAGCTGCTCTGTCTCTGTATTTCATCTGAAAGATAAATTCCATTATCACATATTGTTATCCTATTGCTTTGAGGTAAGAAAAAAACATACTGATAACCGAAGAAGAAAAGACCTCTCGGTAACATTTACTATTAGAAGGAACCTATTCTACTGCCACTTGAGCGAGTGATTTTTAGAACTAAGATTTGTTACCTAATTTTGTTAAAACCAGCACTAAAAGGTTGTATTAGAACATTTTGAACACAGCAAACAAAAAAATGTTTATTCGCTGCACTGTAAAGAGCAACCACATACGAGCTTTTGATTAAATAGTTCATCTAACATCTATACCACAAAATAGCAGAATGCATGGTAATATTATCTTGTGTATCCCAATCAATGTCTAGTAGCTCTAAATGTGACAGGCAAGAAATCTGTTTTCTATGAATTTCATGTATGTTTTAAGTTTCAGCTCTGAATCTTTGTTTTTCAAATGTATGTAGCAAGTTTTATGATGCTTATGCTTTGAAGGTATTTATGCTCTTTATGGTACTAACCTCTCTCTCACGCATTTCCAAGGCTTCAAGCTCTTGCTCAGATAGCCTAGATCTTCTGTAAATGTCCATATTTTGCTAGAGAAAGAATATAACCAATGAACATGATAATAATTAAGACTGATTTAGGTGGTTAATGTGTAACCTTTCTAATGCAGAGTACTCAGACAATATAAACTTGTATTATAAACAATACAAATTAGTCAATATCATTAATCTCCACCCATCTATTTAGCAATCTTTCTTTACTGCCACAATAGAAATAATACCACTGTTAATCACATGTGTAGATCTCTGGGGGTTGCACTCAAGGCTTTCCAGAGCTGCAAGCAGCCCAGGCCTCATATTGTGCATTTATAACATTTTCTCCATTCTATAAATGTTGCTTGTTCATTTTACATATTGAAGAAAACTGCAGGGACTTGTCCAGGCAGTGTTCAAGAATCGAAAATGATCGAACACCAGAAAAAACACTATCATCATTACTACTATATTCTGGCTGTCTAGTTGCTGAAGAAGCAGCATACAAATTTAAGTCTGTATGTACATTAATAGATACAAAATACAAGCAAGCTGAGAGAGCACCAAAGACCCCTCATTTCAACCCTGAGCTACAAATATTCTCCTTTATTGGTATTGGATATATTGATTTGAAATAGGACTTTACCTTATGGAGATCAGAAAGCTGCTGATGCCTAACAAGAGCTTCCTTGTTGGGAAACTGCCTTCTACATAATAAACATGCTAACTTTTTCCAATCCGTTAGCTTTTCTTCCTCATTCTCCAATCTCTCCAAGAAGTCTTCTTCATTGTCACTATCCCCACTGTAAGCAGCCACCAAACCACGCTGTAAAATAATGTTGAACAATTATAGTGAATAAATTACTGAAAGGGCAACAGGAGATAAGTAGATTGCTTCGAAGAACAACATGATAGAGGGATTCCCATTTTAAACAATTTTTAAAATATCACAAAAGTGAATGTAGATTTCTGTACACTCACTTTCAACGGATTGTCATCATCACCATTCTTTATCACTTCTGTTATTATTTGTTGTCTCTCAGACAAGGTGCCCTAGAAAAAGAAGAAACCAGTAAATCCAAAATCTTCATATGGTAGATTTCTTTTGCATTCCTTGAGTTAGCAGTCAACATTTTACCTTTTTTTCAAAAAGCGCAAAACCAGCATCTGCTGCTGCAGATTCTCTTCTTTCTTCTTCTCTTGCATTCAGGGGCTGAAAGCTGTTCTTGAAGTTCTCCTTCTGCTTGTTTAAGCTCTTAGCCCAACGTTCCATGTCTTTAGCAATCTGAACAGGAAGAATAATTCAATTAACTTACAGTGTGTATAGTAAACCAAAGTTAACATTTCCACTCCATATATTTCTTTTTCTGCCATTATAGCATTTTAGATTATTTTCACAAGTATTATTTGTAAATTATCTGGTGAAAAGACACATATTTGAAAATATCTACCATAGTGAACTTTCTACCAATGGTTAGAAATTAAAACTATTTTTCTCAGTTCAAACAGCACGATCTAGCAATTAAATAACAATGTCACTATTTTTTAGCTACTCATTCATTGCTTCTCTTTTACACAAGTTTTCTCTTCCTATCTTTTATACTACATAGCTTTCTATGGGACTCATATAAAATGAGTAGCCACTTATATCAAACAGAATATTGGATTTAGCAGCTTTCATTTTAATTATCACCTGTTGAGCTGTTTTACTCTTGGGTTTCTCTTTCTTCTCTTTTCCTTCTTTGGCTGAAGGTGCGTTATTTTGCTGATATGATGTACCTTCTGCAGCAGGCATGTAAGTCTCTTTTTCACCATCCCAGTACAGATACTGTTGTGTAACAGCATTGTAGTAATACTGAAAGAAAAAGCGAACTATTTATCTTTCATGCTGAAAAAAATACTTTTACTTTCTAACTAAGTTGAAATGAGAAATAAGAATGAAATTTGTAGCCATAATATCTGCACATAAAATGCTATACAAATTCATATTATCTCTACACAGCTATAAATTACTTCCAATAATACTCAAAAATGAATTTGATGCTAAAGGCCTACTAGTTAAAATCACACTGCATCTTTGAACAAAAGATGTATTTTTATGATCCAGTACAGCAAGCAAACATGTCATGTACATTTTAAACTGGCTATCCAAAAATAGCACATATGTAAATTAGATTCTCCCTGTTACTTGATCAGCATAACGTAACATATTGACATTTCTCAAGTGCCTGCATTTCCAACACAAGAGTACTTTTACACTTAAGAAAAAATAAGGAGAGTTGTATACCTGAGAATTTGGGTCATAATACAATCCAGTCACAGGATCATAGTAGAAACCTGATGATTCATCATACTGATACGTTGAACTGTCTGGAATGGCTGCAAGTTGAATGGATAAATTACTTAGATTAAATTATTGCTTTTCTAAAAAACCAAAAACGTTATCTTGAATTCAAGAATATGGGGAGATGTAACTAGCAGGCACAACAATAGATACTAATCTAAATGTAGGACAGAAAAAAAACTGTTTTAGAATTCTGCTGATTAGTGAAACAAATAAGCAATTTCTTTTACTTCATCCCTTAAATGTCTAGTTTATTTTTAAGAAATAATTTAATCCCATCACTGTCCCATACTTTCCCCAATCCTTCAGAAAGTAAGTTACACGTTCTGGATTTATATCTCAGGAAAACAATAAACTGAATAAATATAAATACTGATTGGTAACAGAAGCAATAGTTATTTTCCACTATCCAATGCTTCATCTAGCAATAGTTAATCTCACCATACTTGGTGCCAGGAACTATACCAGTTGGAGAACTGGATGACACTTGAGAACTAGTACTTGGTTGTGCAGCTTGCGTCTGCAGAAAAAAAATATCATAAACTTAGAAAACCATAGCATTTATTCAAAAATACATAAATTTTCTTCAAGACATTATACTCAGAATAAGCAATTTATGTTTATGTGTGTTATTCAGACATATTGACACTTATGTAAAAAATATTATACTAAGATCAATAAATAAATAGCTCTTAAGGCCAGTTTTGCACATACAAGACCCACAGTTCAATTTCCACTCAATTACTATCTCAGGCAAGTCAATACATCTTAATCCGCAAATCAATACCTGTGCAACCAAACAGACAACGGGTATAATTTAAATAGTGCTAAAATTAAGATGAATATTCATTAAAATAATTTCACCTTGCATTCATGCAATGAAGCTCTACACTAAACCAATATTTTTACAATAGAAGACAACATAATTTACCGGTGTATCAGATGAAGTGGTCTGTTGATTATACAACTGAGGACTCTGGGAAACAACAGCAGCTGTAGTTGTACCAGCAGTACTTGGACCACCTGCCAAAAAAAAGTGCATTGGATATTCCATGAAAAGCTCAAAATCTAAAATAGTACTGATAGAACTCATTGGAGTGCCTTGATTAGCAATTTCATTTCCTGGGGGAGTATTACTAATAATTATTATTGAGTACCTGCCACAATAATTCATGCAGACTATTAAAATTAACTCAAATCCCTTAGTTGGGGTTTACCTAAAAGATGAATGCTGCTCAAAAGACACGCATGACAAATTATCAATTTACTACTCAAGCCAGAGTTGAATCAAGCTGATTAAGGTGCTCATACAAAATTATGAAAAAAGTGTATTTCTCTGACACAAAGAGGAAAAATTACCAGAAGTTGTAGTTGTATCTGTGTCCAATGTTCCTGCTTGATTTTGGTAAAATTGCTGATAATCCTGTGAACATCAGGCAATGGATTAAGATAAGGTTACTGTTTCATGATATGGATCCTTTAGGGAATGGGGAAAACCCTCATCCTCAAATGATCAGTTACACAGGAGTCAAGAGAAAAAACAAAAGTCAATCTATCCATCTAGGGAGAGAGCATCAAACAGAGCCCAGGAAAATCAAATGATGAACCACCAATCAAAATAATCTTTCTAAGGTGAGCTTTTAAAAGGAAGGGGGCTAGTATGATTTTCATTTTGTTTTATCCTTTTCTTTCTGGTGAGAAAAGTTGACTCAAAACATGCAAGCATCCCTCAATTTCCAGAGATGTGAGAACTGGAGATAAAGAAATATATAGCAACTTAAGAACTACTGTACTACTAGTTCAAATTAGAAATTTATTTCTCTCTTTCCTAAAAGTGACAGCGCTAGCATCTATCTTGTAGTGTTTCCCCAGGAGGTATGGAAAGATAAATGGCAGGCCCCTGCAGCACCCCTCATGGGAGGTCAGAGGCTTAATCCCTGGGCATGGATGTGCAAGCAAGTCCAATTAAGAATTCAAATCAGGAGAACAGAAGGATAGTTCCCCTCCTCCAATCTTTTATTTTGAAGTTAAAAGGATGACTATCAGAAAGAAGGCTTTTTTAGTTGTGACCTTCTGGACATATAAATCAATATAAATTCACAAAGTACCAATATCCCATTTACTTCAGGGCCAGGCTAAGAAATCATCATCTTATCTTTTACATTTCTATCATTTCAGCCTATTTTTGTTGTTCATCTAGTATAGCTTATTTTGATTAGCTTTTATGCTGCATTTTTTTCATGCTGACTTTTGTACTGCTCCTTGTTAGTGGCTTTATAATGCACGATTGTGTATTTTAATAGTTAATACATTTCTTCTGTGTTAGTTATGTATTAATAGTTAGTACATTTACTTTGCATCATCTGCCCAAATTTTCATCATCTGTCATAAAGTTTATGGTGCAATCTTCTTAAGAGGTAGTTTAAAGCATACAAATGACTATGGAGATTCTCAGTCATCCAGATAATGGTTGTCCCGAAGATGTTTTTTCAAGAGGCAACTGGACTTTCTGGTTTTTCTTTGAAGATGTTTTGCTTCTCATCCAAGAAGCTTCTTCAGCTCTTCCCCACCATCGAGTCAGCTGAAGAAGCTTCTTGAATGAGAAGCGAAATGTCTTCAAAGAAAAACCAGAAAGTCCAGTAGCCTCTTAAAAGAGTACCTTTAAAGCATGAAGAACACTTTCCTTAATTTCTAATACTATTTACACATACCTGAGTGTACTGATTGTAACCATCCTGCCCAAGTTGAAGGTAGTTGAAATCAACAGAGCCTCCTTCTCCACTCTGAGGCTATAAATTAAAGAAAATGATTAAATAGTAAATAGAACAAAGAGATTGTTCACATGAATGCTGATTATCAGTTCTGAAATCTTGCTTTCCACTAGCATAGAAATTCCCAAGTTTCTAACATGAACGCATTTTTTAATTTTGAGAATATGATCAACATAAAGCCTTCAAGACACTCAACTCTTATCCATTAAAAGGCAAATTGATGAGGCTGCTTTCTAAAACCCAGTCTCTCAGGATGCTGCAGCCTCAATATAGCACTTTTATTTCCTTTTCCTTGACATATTTATAAACAAGCACTGACCTACAACCCGTTATCATTTTTATTCACTAAAATGAGATGTATTCATATTCAAAGCATTGATGGATATAGTGTCCCTGAGCGACATGGGTAGTTTTAGAAGTAGGAAGAATGAAAGAAAATTTATGTTTGATTTTATCACTGTTTTATAGCATGCTAACTCACTTTTGAAAAGAAAATGACTTAACTTTTGAAAATTAAAATGCAACCAAATAGAGCCCATGGGACCTGCAAAGCCAAGAGAAGAATCTATAGATACTATACTATAGACTTAGGAATCAGCAACTTTAAAAACAAATTCCTACCTGGGTTGATGACCACTGAGCAGCAGCAATGGCTGTGCTAGCAACAGAGAAAGCACTGACACGATTGCCATCTGGGAGAAGCAAGTCCCTGAAAAAGAAAAAGACAGTTATGTCTATTTCATAGGCAACATTACTAGAAATCATTGAGGAACTTCAAAACAAAATTACAAGCAAATTACAATGTGGCTCAACTGTTGATAAACTAATTGCATCAGTTTCCCCACTGTATTTTCTGGAAATCAAAATAGTACTACACAGAATAAGATAAATTGAAGATTTTTTATTCCATTACTTATCAAAATAAATGCTTAACTCCAAACATTTAGCTGAATTTAAATGCTACTATGAAAAAGGGCTAATATTTTTAATGAGTACACACACAGAAACACATAAAACTTGTTTTCTTTGTAAAGCTTATTCATTAAAATTGATAGTTAAGCAATAAAGCAGCAATATAAATTTCTAATTGTACTGCATTTGAAGATTTGAAAGACAACTTTAGAAGTATAACTCACTTTCTAGCACTTTTTGCAAAATCCACACCAATTGTTTTGCCATCTATTTTCAGAGGTGGCTGAAGACTCTGCAAAATCTGCAACAGCTGAGAAGCATCCTAGGAAAAGTAATTGTTGGTATGAGACAAAGTTTAAATTGTTATATACAACCATTGTCAAAAAAGGATTTATAAGAAAAAAATTCAACTACCAAAACTTTGTAAGGAAAAAACCCCAGTACAATGCATTTATTCATTCAATTCAGATAAGATTTTGTATAAAGGGAATTCAGAGCTTGACATTAAAATATACATATCAGGATATTAATAATGTTATGGTCATAATAATTATTACACCTATTAAATCATGTACATATTTTTATCAGGAAGATAAATCTGAAGATATTTGATTTTATTATTTATGCAAATAAAAAGGGTTGCACACGTCTAAACTGAACTTGAATGTAGGAAATATATACGAAATTTAATATTGAATACACACAAAATTTAATACCGAAATACAATAAAATATACTTTACCATGGCTGAAGACAACTGTACAAAAGCAAAGCCTCTATTCTGCTGGGTCTGTTTGTCTTTAATAAGGCGGATATTATTTACTGCCAGTGAAGCATATGGTGATAGTGCTGTCATGATTGATTCCACTACTGTATGAGGAGCTATATTTCTCAGAATAAGGGCTGTGGGAAGATAAAGATATGGTTAACACTTGTTCATCCACGGTACAATAACAAAGAAGAGATATACATAAAAGTCTATAATGCATTATAAGTAAAGCAAGGAAAACTACATATTTATGAAATTCTGAAAAAGACCAAAAATTTATTGATATAATGCAGCTATATATGTTAGATTATCTACCATAATTCATGCTGGTACAATCCTTTCCGCACTTCCCAAAGCAGGAGTAGGGAAGGACAACCATTTTAGTTTAATTAAAATTTTAAAACCGTTCACATTTTCTCTTTAAGGTAAATAAAGAGGCTGCAAAAAACAGTAAATACTAAGTACTAAAACTATAAGGAAGGACTATCTGGTGCAGCTGCTGAATGAAAGAGGAACAAGACCAATGCTGGGAAGAAATGAAAAAATGTACTCCAAGATTTGACAATAAAAGCTAATCAAAAAAGAAAAACAGAAGAAAAGAGATGTTAACTGCAGAATTCAGGCTGAAGAGAGTGGAATAAAAAGTCTCAATGCTCTTCATAGAAAGGAAAACGTCATACTTCCCATACTTCGTCAGGTTACTCATTTCTCCAGCAACTTTAACTTGATTTTTTTACTTCTTGTGAATTTCAGTTGTAAATAGCACCCCCCCACCCCCAAAGAATCTGGGTTGATGTCTGCATAACACAGAGACATACCTCTGCTAACCTATTTTTACAATACAATAAGAATTAACTTACTATCACAGTAGTAATCCACAGACTGTACAGCTTCTGGTCCTCCAGGTGGCACTTCCTGTTCTGAATCTTCATTGCAAGATAGGTGGAAAAACAAGCTTAATAATCAAGAACCTTGTGTTATGACATCAATAGATCTCTACCATGTCAGAAATGGAATTACATGCAGTTCAATTGTGAAATAAAAATGTTTAATATAACTTATTCAAACAGAACTTACCAAATTTATCTGCTCCACAACGGAAGCATTTTAGTCGCCTCCTGAAGTTGTAAAGGCAGCACTAACAAATAAACAAACCCATTACATTTTAGATTATACACCTGATCAAACATTCTGTAGGATAGACCATACCTATAACATTGTTTTTAAAATACCCCATGATGGTAGTTTCATGTCATTACTGAAAAAAACTATTAATATCAATTTATTACCCAGCAAGAAATTGCAATAATAATAACACATTTGGAATTTAGTAGAATTTGCTTTGCCACCCATGAGCTTGATGATTAATTGAACTCCACAGTCCTATCCAGGACAATAGAAAGAGTACTAAATAAAATTAATATCGAACATTATGATTTCTTGGAATGCTTTAGTTCCTGAAGCTACAATTTTAAACATTAAGCTCTGCGTATTTTTAAGGTCTTCACTGTCCAGGAAGCATTCTAAGATATGAGAAATGGTGTTACAAAACTATTTTATTTCTAAATCCAACACTCTACATCTTCAGTATTAAAATACAATTTCTGCATAAATGGAAGAAATTAATGTAATGACTTTTAAAAAATCTCTCAAGGTATTATTAAGTCAGTTTTAATTACCAGACCTTAAATATTAAATAAAGACAAGATAGTGAGGAAGGAGAATTAAGAACTGTAACCCACGACTTCATGGAAAGCTGAATGTGAGCTGATTTTTAAGCAAGAATTTATACTTGTTTAATTTTAATATTTAATTCCTGGTTCAAAGATAAGGAGCTCTTTTTTCTCTACCATTATGTGTTATGCAGTTGCAATATTGTTCATTTTAATTGAAGGGTAATGGAAAGGCTGATGTTTCCCTTCTATATATGAATGTAAAATCTTAAAATGCTTACATTTGTAAAAATGCAACAGTTGTTTATATCTGCTATTGTTTCTTTTTTATCTTCTTTATTGTCAACTTATGAATTTGGGATGAACACTAATCCTATTCACTAAAATCTATTTATAATATTTAAAACTCTTAAGCATTTTTCCAGTGTTCTAAGCTTATGGGCGGAGGAACTTTGAGCTCAGGACAAAACAAGGCACTTCTCTGAATGTCATTTCAAATTTTAGCATCTTTTGATTGGCTAAATATATATTCCAGATCACAGAAGAGCATATAATTAACAGAGCAAGTTACGTTCCATTTTTGCTTTCATTAGTTATGTAATAGTGAAGTGGCTCAATTATTGATAACCTTTGTTTATTTAGCATAGCTTTTAATACTTTGTTAATTACAATGATTTTTAGGTATTTACTGATTAACATGCCCAGGGTCATTTATATTGTGATCGGTGCCTATATAATTAGGTAAAATAAATAAGACAAAGGGAAAACAACTTATCCCTGCCTATTCATCCACAAAAAAAAAAAATATTTATACAGGGTGGGAAAGGCCAGGGCAATCCCTGGAAAGGGTTGGCAGAGGCTGTGTGAGGAATACAGGAAAAAAAGCTTGGTAGACTTGGTGCAAGCCAGGAGCACATGAACACTGGGGGTGGGGGGGGATGGATGCTACAAGACGAAAAGTGCAGAAATGCACAAGCACAGGGAGGCTGGTGTGTGGATGGCATGGTATGAGGGTAGGAAGACCAAGGGATGGATGATGTGGCAAGGGTGAATGGCAGACCACTAATGTAGGAAGGCAGGAAGAAACGACAACAGCCAACTTGTGATTCTTGCTGCCAGCTTTCCCATTGATTTTGCTTGTAAAAAGGTCAGAAAATGATTATGACTTCATGCCAAAACTGTAGTAAGTGTACACCAGATGCCAAGTGTCTGAATTGTGATTACATGACCGTGGAGGCACTGGAATGGCTGGTACTTCAAAAGCCAATTTTAAGTATCACTTGTTTAGCACCATTGCACCATTACTTAATGAACAAGCTATTGGTAAGCAGAGGCTACCTGTAGGCAAATTTACGGCAATTATCTTCTTTCCTCCACTGTGGAGAAAGTAATTTGTGAGTTGTCCTGTTTGTCGTTCCTTTTACTGAGATTCCCAAATACATGTGCATTATAGATACCAAGGTCTCCTAGTTTTCAAATTGCCAACTACTACTACTTTGCTTTTTGAGTATTGAAGACAAGCCATACGTGAGTACGTAGATTAAGAAGATACTTTAAGTCAATACACTGAGAAGTGTGTTTTTACTGTAACATTACTATAATGAAGTAAATCTATTGCTGTTACTTTAGATTTGTCTTTGTGCAGTAAAACTCTCCAGGCTAATATAGGATATTCAACTAATGCATCCATTGATTTTGTGAAAAATATGTTTACAATTTCTTTCAGGGTTTTTTTTTTTATTTGAATGTATAAGCCACCCAACTCCCATGGATTCTTTTTCTCCTTTATAAATGTTTTAATAGTTGATTGGTTAAGTAGCATTATGAAAAGGAACAAAAACAAGAGAGCAATTGGTTATTTTAAATTCAGAAGCAACAGAAGTCTCACACTAAATGAGTTCTCATTATTTTAAAATACGTCACCTATAGTAATGATCACAAATGGCTATTTCCACATTAACATACATATTTTATTAAAAGCTATTTACTTCTTTTTAGCAGTTCTTATAAATTGCTCCATGCTAAGCTATTTAATATTATCTGAAGTTCAGATATTTTATCTGTTAGTAGAAGTGAATAGTATGAGAATGGCTAATTACAATGGAATCTGTTAAAATACATTGAGGGAGCTGGGCAGTTAGTTAAGAATATGTATGTGTTAAAAATGCCTTTGTAAACACTACCATACCTTGTTACAAAGCCAGTCTTCAAATTTAGGTCTGGGGTTGCTGTAATGCATTGCAATTTGTTTCCCTTGAACCAACAGCTTTTTCTGCAAAAAAAGCACATTTAGTTATTCCAGTATCACAGAGCATGTGTCGATTTTCCCATGGTAGAGCACACTTCGGAGGATTCAGTGCTCATGAACTAAATGGACAAGATATGGGGAGGATGCAGAGAACCAACCACCGCCTCCTACACTCTGCCCATCCAATCCTGCAGGACATGGGCAGTAAGAAAATGGGATGTGCAGTGAAAGCAAACAATCAGGGAAGGTTGATCAAGCTGCCAAAACTAAGTGCTGACATGGAACCAGAAAGTCTCTACGGAGATCAAAATTCGTAAAGACATGGCAAAACACTGCTTTAAAGTATTAAGTGACTGCTTCACTTCTTTCCCCAGGACTAGACTTTTATAACTTCAAAACATATGAATTGTTTTCAGTTGTTTTCTTCATGATGTGCCCTTGAAAGTAAAGTAATTCTTGTCAAGATGACCTTATACTTCTAAGAAGCTAAATTAAAAGTCAGGAACTGAACACATGTTCAGCATAACTGTTTTCTGACTAACATGTTATATGAAAAAGCTACCGTGCAAATAGGAAGAAAAGATACAATATCCTAATATTTCATAACCAAATTCAACTGCCACTGACTTTTTTGCCAGTACAGTAATTATTTGTTTTGCTTTTGGTGCCCCTTCATACTTAGCAAAGTACTGGATAAGCTACTTAAATGTACAGAAAGAAGCCAAGTTTCTGAATTTTAAATTTTGTTCCTGAATATCCAAAACCTGTATCCCCTCTAAATCCTTCAAGTCCTTTACAGCTCTTCAGAGAGATGCACCTTTAAATGTGTCCAGGGGTTGTGTATGTTGACGAAACAATGATCTAATCTTAAAATAAGAGCTGACTTCAATAAGTCAAATTCTAATAGAAATAGTAAGAGCTTAAAAAGATTGAACAGGCCTATGGTGCAAATTTCATGTTTTATTGCTACACTAGAAAAATGAGAAAATGGCCCAAAACTGGAATATGCACACAAACAAAATATGTTGGCATATTTACAATATATCATGTTTGTCTGACAGTTAACAGCAACAGGGCCAATAGGAAGGCTCAACTATTTTTTTTTCCCTAACACTAGCGTGGTTATGTTGGAGTGGATTTGAAACAGGATTCAAGATGAAAATTGACACAGCTTTGTATATATTAAAATTATGATTTCATAATTTGCTACCCTGATTTGTCCAGGTATTCATTCATGGTCCAAAATTGCATGCTATATAAATCATACAGAACACTTGTTGCATGCAACAATTGGTTATTCCCTTCAACTTAATTGTTGGCCACGATATGAATTTAAGAGAAAGACAGTGTCCAAACATTTAATAATTAAAAATAGCAGTAAAATTCACAATAAAATCTTTTCTCAAATTTTATAATATAACTAGTTTTGCTCCTTGTATTTTTAATTTGGTCTAGAGGCACAGTTCTAGCTTGACAACAACGCAGTAAAATAGTTATGCTATTAACTGCTGAATCAAAATACCAATGTATCAGTATCTTGGAAATATACATTTTAATGCCTTAATAGTGTTTCTTGTTTTGATTATTCAGTCATTTTAAAAGCACTCCAATGCTTTTTAGAAACATTACTTGTTAAGTCATAGTGAAAATGTTTTTCCAGTTAGTTATCACTATATAATCTGTAAATTTAGTTTTATAGTTATTGATACCATACATCAGAAAAGTCTTTCTAGCTCAATACATAATAGGTTTTAAAAAAATAAGTCAATTAAATCAATCAATTTAGGCACTTTTTGAGATAGCAAACTTTTTTATAGAAAGTAAATGGTCCAATTGTATTTTGGGGTAAAGCTATGAAATTTTAACAAAAATTTTAATATATACAAAGCATTTCATTTTAAGGAAGTTATGATTTTTAAATCAAACCACTCCTTCATTCAGTTTTATTTATTCCTTTTTAAAAACTGTACAGACTTGTTCCATGTTCAGGAATTATCTAGACTTTGTGAGTGAAGCAACCTGATTGGCTTCCATCCAGCTGGTAGCATCTTGAAAGTGATAAAACTCCACGAAGGCGAAACCACGGCTTACACCTAGAGACAGCATTCAGATATAGACGGGATACTTGTGTTAGTCAGTTCCTTTAAAACAGGTGAATCTCTCTCCAACTGCTTCATTACTTCATGACAAAGCAGTTTTATAAATGCGACGTCAACTCTGAATTTGCTTCTTGTTTTGCCATGGCAAGGAAACCAAGCTGCATTAATAGGCTACTTGAACAAGATAGATAACCATGCAATGGATTACTAAGACTTAAGAATCAAATTTATGGTGTTACTTACCGACATGTTTAAATATATATAAAAACTGAAGGCTTCTTCCACTACCTATAGCCTTTCAAAAGGCTAAATTCCTTATCCATGGCAAACCTTTCATTTTGTTTTGTACTTGCAGGTGAAGGGGACTTTTGGAAAATGTTTTAGGCCTGGGGAAGAGGAAGGCTGTGCCAAAAAAATAAGGTTAATGCTCTCACCTGTCTTTCTCTTCATCAATCTCACATCTGCAGGCCGAGGGCCTTCACAGGATTCAATGATCTCTCGTATCTATATGCAATTTTAATAATACTATTAGTGTTCACAAATTAAGCAAAACTACAAAGAAGGAAAACAACAGTCTGGTATTAACATGACTTCCAAAATTTATAATTATTCTAAATAATTTAGAATCTGAGTTAAGAGTAATTGAAGATTTCAGAACAAAAATAATCTAGAAATCCTTAGGAAATAAAATCTGTTATGTCATTGTTATATGGTTCAAAATTTATAGGTGCCAATCTTCAGCTATTATGTACCATGCTAAGTGACCAAGTTCAGTATAGTGATTAAGGAATTAAGACTAGAAACCACAGGCCAATCAATTTTTTCCAGTCATAGGAAGCTGATTGCCTATAGTATTGATGAGAAACTTCATCAATACTATAGGCAGTTCAAGAACTCAAAAAAGGGGGAGGGGAGGAATCATATGTTGTTCATCAATTTCTAAGATATTTCAAAACAGCGATTTTAGATTTTGTCCATATAAACTAGATGAATAAATACATTCTAGAATTTATGATGCAATGCTCTTCTTCTGAATTCTGATTCACAGCTGCCAAAATAAAAACTTGTAAAATGAGCAATCCTGTGAAAATAATTGGGTGGTGGGGGACTATAATAGGAATCATACAAAGGATTTCAACAAAACTCTTCTTTTTAATCAGAGGAGCAGCTACCAACAAGTCTTCAGTTTGGGGGAGGAGAGAATACTTCCTAACTGCAAAACAATTGGATACAAGGCATGGAGGCTACTTTAAAGAATAATTGTTATAAGCAGTTCTGAAATATGAAATAATATTAAGACATTTTCAGTGCTGTACAGGCTCTTTAAGAAAGAATTATTCTGCAAATTAAAATGTTTAAGTTAACAATAAAAAGTTACTTACATCATAGTCTGTAACAGTAATAGGGAGCCCACGCAACATGATGGTCTTGCTTTCTTTTTCATCATTTATGTCATTTCTATAATCATGTTCTCCATAGTCTCCATCAGAATGATAACCATCTTCTGATTTATCACTATTACGTCGCTCCCGTTCACGCTCCCTCTGTCAAGTAAGTCCAGCAATTATAAGACTGATCACACAGTAATGCAAAAATTAACTTAATTTTAATTTAAAAAATTAAAGATTTAAATATAATTGTAACATTCACAGACTAATGTTGTAAGTAGAAAATATTGTTTCTGTGTACAATGTTCTGTAAATATTTTCTATAATTAATTTAAATATAAAATTTTGACAATCTCATTTCTATACAAAGACTCCCTGAAATAAAACATGATTGCTGGTGATTACATGAAACCTATCTGTGTAGTCTACTTGATAACAAGGAGATAGTTTCATCATTGCTTCCTTCTTCTTCCACTGCTTTCTGGTTAAATCCAACCAGGAAATATACAATTGATATTTAGCAAAAGAATACTACGTACTTATTTAACCAAAATCAAAAATACAGTAATCAGTTATCTCACCTCAGGGCTGTCATAATCTCTACCATCATAATCCCGGCCATCATAATCCCGACTATCATAATCCCGATAATCATCGTATCTGTCATTTCTACGCTCCTCACTAGATCTTTTATAGTCAGAATCCCGACGACGGCTTCTGGAATCCCGTTCATCTCGATCTTCTCTATCTATAATAGATCCATATCTTCCACTCCTTTCAGTTCTGCTCACACTGCACAGAGTTTATAAAGTCAAATAACTCAACAATTGCAACATCCATGCAAAGATTATATAATAAAAAACAGAGCCAAACAGTACTGTATGGTATAAGGAAATCACCATGTAGTTGGAAATGTTTGCCATTTTTGGAGTATTTAATTATACTTTGCATGCATTCCTTTTCTTCTAAAAACCCTGTGAATCTTAGTCAAGAGAATAGAGTTTTTATATTACATTAAATCCTACTCTGATTTGTCTATTTAGGACTGATTGTGACTGCATGTATGTTTTTAATTTCTTTTACTTTTAAAGAATATTTAATGTTCAAAGTCCCTATACTTATTTTTAAAAACTTACTTTGCAATATATGTAAATTAAACAGCTACATAATAAGCTATTACATAAAAAAGAAACCTAATCATTATATTTTTTTAAAAAAACCTATATGTTGAAGGGAAAAACTTTAATAAATCCTATTCTATGAACCACCTAAAACAAAAGAGACAGAGTAAATCCCTAGGAAATGGGAGAGATGATTGAAGTTAGGCAACTGTAGGTTATTAAATAAGTGACTTTGTGTAAGAGTTACTGTACTCTTCTGAAACCTCCTATTTTTCCACTGGATAGAATCATTCATTCCAGAAATGGTTTAGAAATTTCTACAAATTAATCCTCTGAACTGGAAGTGGTTCATGAAATTCAGACATGATCTCGCTCCAAATTAATTCAGGATGAAATCTATTTTATTCAGTATACCATACTTAGAATACCAGAAACTGCTTCCAGTTTAGTAGTGAGCTTCCAGCCAACTACATCAATTCCAGAATTGCAGGACCAGAATGGTCCAGAACGGTAAATTTGGGCCATTCTTACTGCAAGCCAAGGAAAATAAACTCACAAAAATTGCACAATTGTATACTGTATTTTACAGGAAGTGTTTAGTTTTCAAACTACCAAATGTGAAAACAGTGCATATTGTACAAGTATATTCATCAGAAATGAGCCGTAAGACAACAGCTTGAGAATCTATTTTGTCCATAGCTTTTAAAACAATGATTTTATTTGAACTGATTACTGATTTCATTAATTTACATGGGATTTTTAAGATACTCAAAAAAATTATTTCCTTGGCCAATTTTTCTATAATCAAAATGGTTAACAGCACCCTTCATAGATTATCAGTTCATCTGTTGACATTTCCTTCCTAAAATACATTTATTAGTACCTGTGATATAAAAGCTTTGTTCATATTTATTAACAGTTATGCTCAAAAGGTATTAGTGTTCTAAACTGCCATGTGTCAGGAGCTTGTGTGAATACATTTGAAAAATAAAATCCCAAATATGATTTGCCATGTATTTCACTGAATATCTCAGAACTCATTTCCAAATATCATAAGACTATTATATTGAAATAGTATTATTTGGACAAAGTATCAATGAACAGTCAAACTAATTCTAGAAAAAAATCAAAATGATTTTGTTCATATCCTTTTATACTAGTTTCATATAATTCTCATATGTTCTTATACACTCCTAGTTCCTTGTTAAATATATAGCTGTGAAATTTAATCTATCATTTTCTGTTACCCCAAAGTAATTTACAGGTAGACCTTGACTTAAACCATTCATTTAGTGGCTACTCAGTTATAATGGCACTGAGTGACTTATAACCATTTTTCACATTTATGACCATTGGCAGCATCCCCATGTAATTAAAATACAGACACTAGGCAACTGGCATGTATTTATGACAGTAGCAGTGTCCTAGACCCATATGATCAACTTTGGAGACATTCTGACAAGCAACTTCAATGAGGAAGTCAGATTCACTTGTTAGTAACTTAATAACTAAAGGGTCCTTAAATAAGGGAAAACTCACTGTCCTAGCAACAGAAATTTCGGGTTCAATTGTGGTTGTAAGTTGAGGACTAATACATATATCCTTAGCTAGCATTTCAGCTGGTATGAAAAATGCATCCATTTATTGATAACAGTATTCCATGTTTACTCCAATGTACAGATTATCAGCTATTTGTTCTCTTTACCTTTTAAGAGGTAGAAGTCGGTGACTTCTATATGGCCCTAAAGTATAAAAAGCTTTCATTTCTTGGTTTATTAAAAACACTTTATCCCTTCCCTAGCTCAGTGATTTGAGAAGTATGTGTTAACACTCATCTTTTCAATGGGACTCATGAAGGAAACTACTCCTAAAATGGCTTCTTTCAGACAAAGGTAAGAAAATAGGAAGGATACATTATGCTTTTCTCTTCCTGCATTTAATTAATACTGAGCTCCTGAACAAGGCTAGAATATTTGAAGAAGTAGAACACTATATAATCAATCCAAAGTGTGGTGTGATGGGAGGCAAAGAAATTTAATAAAAATAAAACAAATAAACACTGCAGTGCAAATTAGAACATTCAATACTGAAATATATGGTTCTAATTTTATTTACCAGACTGCCTTCAAAATATAATCTGAACATTTAAATCAGTATTACATACCGTTTGTCGGAACCCATCCTCTTGTCTTCAATTCTTGATTAATTAGAATATCAATCTAGAAGTTTGTTAAAAAAAATCAATGCATAATTCTTTACATGAGCTTGCTTACCAAAAAACCCGCCCCTATAACACCATATATGCTACCTAAACATGGCCGTCCATACTTTAAACCTATGCTGTCTCTACGAAGAAAAAAAGCTTAGTCAATGAAACAAATTGCTTACGTAAAGCAAATCCAGATATGCTCAAAGCCTGTTTAAGAGGCAGAAGCTCGCATAAAAATAGACGTTGAGTAAATTAACAGCGAAACAGCCTGTGGTAGGTGCAGGGGGCATTTAATGGTAGCCGATTCTCCTCAATCTCTGCCTAAATATATAAAACCAAAGCGCCTACAAAGACTGGTAACTGGGAAGACAAATATGCGACTCGGAAAGCAGATATGCCCAACTAGCTTCCCAAGCCCCGAATAAAAAAGGATGGGCGAATCGCCCCATCCGATCGACCAATGGCGGGACCCCGCCCTCTGCAGAAAGTGAACCGCGGGCCTACTTTAAGCGCCTTGGGCTTCTCCGAAATGGCTTTTTTTAAAGTCTCCAAAGAGAATTAACAACTCACTTGCCTTTTAAAAGCAAATTTATCGCCATCGTTTTGTCAAACACCCAAATACGGATTCCTTACAACCTTTGTATTGCATAGCCTTTCTCCACGTCATAAGCTTCAGGTTCGGTACTCACCGTGAAGAGAATAACGACTCGCCGCCACCGCAGCAGCCGCAAAACAACAACCAAAAAGCGCCACAGTTTCTCACAAGGGCTACAAAATGGCGACAGCGTCGAACTCACCGTCTTCTACCCACAATTCTCAGCACCTGCTACCTCCTCCTTCGACTCCTAGAATATTCCAGCAAATAGAGTGCGCACGCGTCGATCTTTCGTTTCGCGAAGCATTCTGGGTGATGTAGTACTTTTGTTTTCCCAGACCACCAACGAGCCTTATGGGGAAGGAAGACCCCGAGAATAATCGCGATGTTAGTCTTGCGTTTGTTTTTGTCCCATCGGCACAAATCCTAGCCTTTTCATTCTGTCACGGTATCTGCGGTCCGTTGGGGCCGGGCAGACCTCCATCTTGTGAGGCTGATCTTTCTGGCAATCTCGGCCATTTCATAAAGTTGGCGACGTAATATGAGAGGCCCTTGTGGTAAAACAAAGGCGTACACTGCTAGCATGAGACAGATTCTCGCTTTTTGAGTAGCTTGAGCTGTAAATTGATTTTTTTTTTAATTATGGTCACGCGCATTACTATTTGATGCACGTTTCACCGATGTTGGAACCTCGCTTTAGTGAAAATGGGGAATGGCAAACTTGCTTTATGGGCACAAGCGTTTTTTTGTTTTTTGTTTTGTTATCCTATAGAAACTTTTTTTACTTAGAACTCAGTTTTACTATTGGTAATTGATAATTATAAGGAATAGAGCACGACTGGGAGTTTTAACATTTAAACCCAGGTGCAGAAACGTTTTATTAAAAAGTCTGAAAAACTGAGTTAACCCCATTCTATGCTTTTTTTGGCAATGGCACTACTGAAATGAATCGCAAAAATGAGTGCTTTAAATAAAAACACAGTACTACGAAAGGGTAATCTGAACCAATAATTAGTCCTCGATTTACGACCACAACTGAGCCCAAAATTTCTGTTATTGAGACATTTGTTAAGTGAGTTTTGCCCCATTTTACAACTTTAGTTGCCACAGTTAAGTGAATCAGTGCAGTTGATAAATTCGTAACAGCTGTTTTAACACATGGGTCTGATGGGCATTTGCTTGTGGGCCCCACAAGCAGAGGCCCCATACTAATCTGGTTATTAACCGCAATGCACCTTGTATCATATAAATACAGCAACTGTATAGCTTACTGAGTATTATTGTTTCAAGCCTTATGTATGATTCAAATGTTTATCAGCGTTGGTGAACCTTTTCAGCACCGAGTGCCCAAACAGGAGTGCGCACGGGCGTGCATGCATGTCAAAAACCAGAAGAGCAGCTGCCTGGTGCGCATGTGCACACTGGGAAGATGATCATCTGGTTTGCAGTGCATGCCTGCGCACTGGCCAGCTGGTTTTCGTGCCTGCATGCACCCCAGAAACTGGAAGACCAGGTGGCAGGTGTGCATGCACATGTCGGCACGCCAGAACCCAAAAGAGCAACGGGTGACAGGTCGCGGGCCCAGAGATGGCTGTGCGTGCCACTTCCGGCACACATGCCATAGGTTCGCCATCACGGGTTTATTATGTTGATTAGTTGTTGCTGCACAGCATGTTTTTCATGTTTCAACACCGATTTTGTTGAAAGTGCCAATAAAATATGTTTAATTTTATCGACCATTTACATTTTATTCCTATAAGTAGTTGTCATAGGGGCCCCAGTACACTGCTTTGCCCGGGGCCCATAATGCCGTTAAGACAGCCCTGAGTAATATGGTTTTTAAGTGAATCTGCCTTCCCCATTGATTTTGTCAAAAGCTTTCAAATGTGATCACATGACTTTGGCACACTGCAGCTGTCACAAATATTAATGTTGCCAAGCATCTGAATTTTGATCATATGATTATGGGGATGCTACAAAGGTCGTAAGTGTAAAATTGGTTCTAAGTCACTTTTTTCAGTGCTGTTGAAACTTTGAACAGTCACTAAATGAACTATTGTAAGTTAAGGACTACCTGTAGTGATTCATGAGGTTGTCTTATTCATTGTACATAGCATCTTAACTAATAAATATGACTCTGGGTAAATAATAGAGAATGTGAGGAACAAAAATAACATACCAAAATAAGATCAAAGACAAACTACAATCGTATTTACATTCTCAACCATTGGAAAATGAGATAAGCCAATGCCCTTGCCCAGTGCCTGGGAGAGGAGCCAAATTTTCAATGGTGTACAGCCAACAGGATTGGGACCATCCAAATCTGAGATACACTAATCCAAAGGGCAGGCATCATGACAGAGAAATCGCATCTTCTGAGACCTACAAAATGAGATGGGATCTGGAGCATGCCAACCCTACTGAATCTTGTAGAATGGGCAGAAACAATTTTAGATATGCAGTCCCCAAAATAAGCTGGCCAAGTCATAAAGAACTTTATAGGTTGTAGACAGCACCTTGAATTGCACCAAGAAGACAATAGGGAGTTTTGAAACAATAGGGGTTTACGAAATAGAGGTATTACATGTATATTGTGATTCATTATAACTTGTGGGAACCAATTGTAGCTACCAAATGTTTTCAAGGACAGCACATTACAAAAGTTCAAGAAGCTGTCCAATGAATGACAGAGTAAGGTTTGTGATCTATAAATAGCCAAATTAATGCACAAGACTGTTTTTTGCAAAGGCCCCTATTGGTCACAGCTTTTCCTTAAAGAGGGGCTGAGGGTCTCAGCACCCCCCCCCCCCTTCCAAATTGCACAACAATTCTGTCTGGAGGAGTATATCTAAAACTAAAGATGGAAGATCTCGAGATCCAGGAGATCTAAAATTCTTAGCTATTTAGTCTTGCTAGGTTTAAGCCTAAACTTATTTTCCACTTCCAGCTTCTAGAAAGTGGGGAAGTATCTTTATTTCGTTGGCCAGGGTAGTTTAGCTGGGTATCATCAGTGCATAAGCTCCATGCAGATGGAGGACTTCATCCAGCAGTTTCATGTAGAAATTGAATAGGAGCAGAGAGAGCAGAGAGCCCTGACAGATACCATAAGGAAGAAATGTATAGCTAGAACTTTCTCCTCCAACCCACACCAACTGAAGCCTAGCCTGGAGGAAGAATAACCACCACAGCACTTTGCCCTCCCACCTCAACTCTGAAAGACGAAAGAAAGAAGGCTATAATTTGATATATCTAGTAATTTTTCTCAGAAATTGGAGGGGGGGGGGGGGTGAGAAAGAAAACAAAGAAATGTTTTTTTTCTGTTTTATTTCAAAAACAAACAACAAAACACACTTCAGCAGCAAAAAAGAAAAAAATTACAAAAAGAACACAAAGAAGGGACTGGAAGATACAAGATGTTTGGTGTGATTTCTTTCCACATTTATTCAAGTTCCTTGTAGCGGGCAAACATGACTCTCCGCACTGCATCTCGATAAGTTTCATTAGATTGCCTTCTACTGGGCCTTCCTTGGGTTCCTAAGCCTGCTCCCTTTTTCCGATTTTCTGCCTGAAAAAGACATATGTAAATCTCATTGAAACAATTATGCTTTTATTGCCAGAGAGGAATTAGGTTTTTAAATAATATTTCAATCTCTCTTAATTCTTTATAATTATTAAGCACTAAAAAAATTCAGTATTACTTCCCTTGCTACTTATCTGCAAGAGAGAAGAATTTTAACTTATATTATACTTATTTCATTCTACAGTTTAACATATCTACTCCACTTTTTCCCTTCAATTAAGTCCTCGAGGTAGCTATTCTTATTAAAACAAATAGGCCAAACCCTCAAAGACCCCAGAGCCATCAATCCCAGAGTCAGCTAGTTGAGATATTTTCTAGACAGGAAATTGCTATAGTAAACTGTACCAGATCAACTTCCAGTAGGGCAATATCTTGGATGCTGCAATTATGGTGGATTTCACGTAAACAAAAGAAAACCCGCTTCCTGACTTCAGTGACCGGGAAGAAGTAGAAAAAAAAATATCCTTGAGATAATCATGCCTTAACTAGTTTCATGGAACCAGTTGCATACAAATCCATAGAATTCAATATCCTTTCGGGAAATGAGGTAGTGAGATTGTATCTCATGCTCAGATTATGAAAAATAACTTTTGCTCCTTCCACTTTCTGACTATGCATATTTCAAATAATAATTTTATCATGATAGAAACAGATTTAATTCAAATCTTCGTCAGTGCACAACATGTACAATGAGATTGGTTGAGCTCCCTCAGTGCACCCCACCAACACAATACAACTCACAGTGAAGACAGAAAATCCTAACCCAATAAATCATATTAACAAAATACCCAGTCCTATCGCACCAGTGTGAACATGTAACACATTGCGCCGGCCCTGCAGTCCATCATACTACATAGTTATAATGTTATTTCTCATTCAGGAGTCTGACAGTCCACGGATTAAAAACTGTTCTTCAGCCTGTTTGTGTGGCTGGCTATACTTCTATATCTCCTTCCCGATGGTAGGAGGGTAAAGAAGTGATGACCAGGATGAGAGTCATCCCTGAGAATTTTCCTCACTCTTCTAAGGCAACGAGCCCTAGCGATCTCATCTAGTGGTATCAGGGGATAGCCCATGAGGTTTTGTGGTGTGCTCACCACCCTCTGTAATGTTTTTCTATCCACAGCTGTCAGAACAGCATGCCATACCGTAATGCAATAAGTGAGGACGCTTTCTATTGTGGACCGGTAAAAGGAGGTCATCAGTTGTTGTTCCACCCTGTTTTTACGCAAGACCCTAAGGAAATGGAGTCTCTGTTGGGCCTTCCTGGCCACCTGGATTGTGTTGTTTTTCCAGGTGAGCTGAGATGGACTCCCAGGAATTTAAAGGAGGAAACTCTTTCTACACAGCCCCCCTCAATGTAAAGTGGGGCAGGTTCCTCTCTCTTCCTCCGGAAGTCCAACACCATCTCTTTGGTCTTGCTGACGTTCAGGTGCAGGTTGTTTTTTAAGCACCATGTGATAGTTTTTGAACCATTTTTGGACCATGCACACAAATTGTATATCTCTTCTGGAGCATTTCTTGCTCTCTCTCTTTTTAAAAAAAATATTCAAGTAGTATTATTAAGCTATTCAGATTGATATTCTGTATACTGTAGCTTTTCAGTGAAGACTCTCAAACATTGCAAATAAAGACATCAAGTAATTTTTCAAGTCATTCTTGATTACTGTTGTCTACATGGATTTATCCATGCAGTCTTCTTGACAATAATACAGAAGCAATTTGACAATTACTCCTCCTATGATGTTTTTCCAACTTCCAAGCTTGGTTTCTCAACATGAAATTTTATAGTAATCTCCAATTCAAATACTGGCTGGATATAACATTCCTTGAGATAAGTAAGGTCATCTAGATGCTGCCTGTTCAGTAAACATTCATTTGTAAAAACAGGATATTTACCTCTACTGGTGAGGTCATGCCTTGTTCATTGCGCCCTAGCCCTGAGCCTTCCTTCCAGCCCATAGCCTGCATCATTCGGCTTCCTTTGTTATTGCTCTCAGTTCTTCCTTTGTCTGTGGGTTTATGCTCACTGCAAACAGAAAGAAATGTACAGTACTTTTTGTATACATGCTTATAGATTAACTAGAATCTTAGGAGCCAGGCTGTAGTGTACTTAGATTTTTCTTTCAGCATAGGCATTTGCCAAGTTCAGCCTGAAAGACATGCATCTGTAATCCAGTATATTTTAAATTTACATAACCAATATAAGAGAATCTTAATGCTTAAGAAGTAACGTTAAATAATTCTGTGTACGCACTTTCTTTCTTTCTTACAATACATGAGTTATATTGAATCAAGCTAATTTTTGCATCACTGCAAAAATTTCAGTAACTAAGAAGGCTAAGTTGTAAATACAAAACTTAACAAGCCATTTTCTTTCAATGTTCTATTTTCATTTTTAAAGTAAAATAACACATTAAAAATAACATCATAGTATACTTTTGAGCTTTAGTTGTTTTAAAAACATATATCCTGTTTTATCATTAAAATCCCAAAGCAAGGCTATAATTCATCACAAAAACAATCCCAGTACTTAAATTATATAATTGTAAAATATATTAATTTCAAATACTGATTTTATCACAGTCTCATGCCATTTAAAAAGACATAGAAGCAGCTGCAAGGACTTATTTCATGAGGCTGTGTCAATACCTGTCAGAATTTCTGAAGTATTTTGGCCGTTTTCTCTCTGGAGATTCTCGTTCCTCAAATCTCTCTCTTCGGTCATTTCCCTTTTCTTTAAATTTTCCCTTTTTATTAGAAAACAGAATTACTAAAAATGCTTTTACTGATGTTCCCTCAACTCCCTAGTAGGGAGCCTTAACTGAAAGCCCATGCATGCCCAGCTAAACCAAGAAAGAAAAATCTGCAGTCATAGAAACACAGGGCTGGAAGGAATCTTGGAGGTCTTCTAGTCTAATTCCCTGCCCATGGCAGAAGACCTTATTCCATCCCAGACAAATGGTTGTCCAATCTTTTCCTGAAGACCTCCAGCAATAGTGCTACTACAACTTTGGGAGGTAAGCTGTTCCACTGATTAACTGCTCTCACTGTCAGGAAATTTCTCCTTAGTTCCAGGTCAGATCACTCTTTTAACAAGCTTCCATCCATTACTTCTTGTCCTGCTCTCAGGTGCTTTGGAAAATGAGTCAACCCCTTCTTCTCTGCAACACCCCTCAAATACTGGAAGACAGCTATTTCGTTAATGAAAAGAAGGACTAGGAGTGACATGATAGCATTGTTCTGATATCTCAGGGGTTGCCACAAAGAAGAAGGAGTCAAGCTATTCTCCAAAACACCTGACGGCAGGACAAGCAGCAATGGATGGAAATTAATCACGGAACAAAGCAGTCTAGAACTAAGAAGAAATTCTTAACAGAACAATTAATCAGTGGAACAACTTGCCTCCAGAAGTTGTGAATGCTCCAACACTGGAAGTTTTTTAGGAAGAGACTGAATAATCATTTGTTTAAAATGGTAAGCATGGGGTTGGACTAGAAGACCCCCAAGGTCTCTTTCAACTCTGTTATTCTGTTCTGTTCTGTTCTGTTCTGTTCTGTTCTATTCTATTCTATTCTATTCTATTCTATTCTATTCTATTCTATTCTATTCTATTCTATTCTATTCTATTCTACCTTAAATCCTCTTTAATAGACTAGACATGCCTAGTTCCCTTAATTGTTCATCATATGGTTTAGCCATTTTCATCTTTGTTGCTCTACTCTGTACTCTCTCTAGGATCTCAGCTACATCTTTTTTGTATCTTGGCGACCAGAATTGGAAGCAGTATTCCAAGTGTGGTCTCATTACTGCAGTATAGAGCAGTACTATCACTCCTCATGATCTTGATGCTATCCCCTTGTTGATGCAGTCCAGGATTGAATTGGCTTTTTGGCAGCTGCACACTATTGGTTCATATTTAAGTGATGGTCCACTAGGCTATCAAGTTCCCTCTAACTATTGTTTGAGCCAGGTACTACCTATTCTATACCTGTGCATTTGGTTTTTCCTGCCTAAGTGCAGGACCTTACTTTTCTCACCACTGAACTGTAAAAGTAAAAGCATTACTTTGGATTTACCCAGTGGATGTTCCTGCCTGCATCTAAGGACATGAATACATCCAACAGATGGGACACACATTGATTTAGTGTTTTGTTCATTTATAAAAACCCTGTTTCCTCACGCCATATTGCAGCAGATATAAGGCAAAAATAAGTCTTTTAGTCACCTCTCGCTCTCGCTTCTCCAAATATGCCAGTTCTTTCTCTGATCGTTTTATTTTCCAGTGAATCTCTAAGTTTTGCTGTAAGAAAAAGCAAATCCTTAAAATATCAGCATTAGGATTAGCAATAGATATTTGAGAATAATGGAAACCCCAGAGTAAACTGTAATACCAAAGGCTACCAAAGTTCTACAGAATGCATAGCACAATAAGAGGAAACTTTTATCAAGGTACTCATTAAAGCAGCCACATTTTTCTTTCAAGAAGAGATCTTAGTGTGCTCTCTTTGTATTTAACTGTTAATTTTGATTAATTGAATCATATGAATGTTCTGCTGGAGAAGTCATAATCAGCTGCTTTGTGATTCTCTGATAAAGAGCCCCACATATTTCCATCTAAACTACTCTGATCTTTCTTAAAACCTCACATGCTCCCTCTCCTTTCAAATATCACCATAGATTTAATACATCTGTATCGTGTCAGCAACAATCACAGTTTGCTTTAAATCAAAGTTAAGATCAAGATTTAGAAAAAGATCTAATTCTTTGTCATACTTTAATATTTTGTCACTTAATGCTGAAAACAGTAAGAAGCAATTTGATTACATTTACCAAGTTAAGGTGTACATACTACATCTGAAGGAAGCACTTGTGAAACATGGAACTTCATTTTTTTCCAGTTTCCAGTAACCATTTAATGATCCACTTTGAACTACAGTAATATCTACTTCTATTACTAAGAAAACAATTCTTATGGCAAGTCTGTTTTCCCAGTCATTCTAAATCTTGTGTGCAGGAGACAGTTTACATTGCTTAATTTTTTTTAGTTGACATAATAAGAAATTAATTGTGAAGAACTCAATTGTGAATAACACAGCATTTTTTTTTACTGAAGATTCTACATGTTCCTATGGCAACCCCAATTTTTGCTTAGTTATCAAAGCCATGTCCGTAATGAATTTGAAGAAACAGTCCAATCTATTAATTTTTGACTGCAGGTATTTGGGTAGGTTCCTTCAGTATTTGCAATGTTTGCACGGTAGTATGATTCAGAATTCAAAACTGATATACTTAATCTGAAAACCTGTTTAATTTCTGTTTGTATTTCTGTCTAACTTGCCAACTATACTAAATGTACAGCAGAAGCTCTCAGAATATATTGCTTCCTTTCTTACTTTGTGAAGGTTGGATAGTTGTTGATGTTTAATCAGAACCTCTTTATTTGGAAACTGCCTCCGGCAAAGTAAACATGCTAACTTATTCCAGTCCGTCAGCTTATCTTCATCACTTTCAATCTTTTGAGTCCGTTCCTCTTGCTGGACTACTGGCCGTGATGGCTGTGGCTGTGGCTCTTCGTCTTCTTCTTCCTCGTTGTCGCTGTCTCCACCATATTCTCCCAAAAGCCCTATCAGAGGATTCACCACCTTTGGCTGTAGAAAAGGGATAAAAGAATGAATTCACATGCAGAACTGAAGGAAAATCTAGTCACTGTGTTTGAATGCCTCAAATGACTAATATGACATCAAAGATAATATGCTTCAGTCTGAGCATATAATTAATGTATTATATAGAGTAATAAATAAATTGTACATTAGAAAGCAGATCCAAATTCAAATTCTACTTTATCATAAACTAATCCAATGGCATTTCATTACTATCTGTAATAGAGGGGATTTAGTCATAATGTAATGACTTGAAATCTGAAGTGATTATGCAGTCATGCCAAAACAAATGGAATAATTTTTAAAATATAAAAATTAGATTTTAAATAAAGCAATGCAATAATAGTTACAAATAAATTTGCAATATTACCATTAATTATCATTTACATCTTAATATACTAGCACTCTTCAACTACAGAGTGGGAGCCATGTTAACATACTACTAAAATTTGAACCCAGATCCTTCCTATTCATTAGACTTCAAAATGTATCACTTTACCTTTGTTCTCAAATTTACCTGTATCTCTCTCAAAGCTGAACACTATTCATGCTGAAATTTCATTGACTTGGGTGAAAACTATGCTAATGTTTCCCTATGTAAATAGCTTTTGATAGAAAAACATGGTTTTCCCTTATTTATGGATTATTTAAAAGGAACATATTTTAATAATTTTTTTATTTTATTTCACCTTAATCTGTCAGCATCAAGTTGCCTAAAGTACTGTATAATACTGAATAGTTTACAAAAATAAAAGGCAGCTCCCTTCTTCAGTAACATGCAGATACATTGTTAAGCTATATAAACTGAATGGATAAATGAAGCTCTTCTTTTACTTAGAGACTAAGCTTTTAAATGAAGGTTACCGTATATGAGCTGCAAAACACAGATGATTATCTGAAAACAACATACAAAATATACAAAACTGTATCTAGTGATTTGAATTTTTACAGGCCAGGTATAATAGCCACAGGCTAGATCCAGTAACTTGTGTACTATCTCCAGTGTCTCTATGCCTTAAATATATTGAATCTGCCATAGGTCATGGACTAAGAGCAAAACCGAAATTCAACAACCAATACAAAAAAACTAGGCCTAAAAGGACAACCATATTAAATTAAGTCAGCATTCTTCCTTGCTCATTTTTCTTAAATTCTATTAGAGGTCTGTCTGAGATGAGAGATGACCCATGCTTTACATTTAGTACTTCAGGAATGAACACTAAGTGAGAGTCCATCCACAAGAAACAATAACGCAAAAGTTCCCCATATCACTAAATAAAATAGATGGATCTTTCACCACATCTGTACCTTCTGACCATTCTATTATTACAAACAAAAAGATGGAAAATTCAGGCAAACTACAAAAAGTCTACTTTTTAAAGGGCTTATAGCTTTAGAGAGAAACCTCTTGAAGAATTCAAAGATATTTCTTGCTTTCTAAAAGATTTTGTTTCAGATGTGCTCTGCCATAAACCAGCCTGAGACTCTTAGCTCAATCCAAAAGCATGATGGAATATGGAACATATACTTAAAAGAGTATTGTCAGGAGCATACTTTTAAAAACTTAGATAAAATTACATTTTAAAATAAATTATTGCAATAATTAAATAATACATTCTTCTTACTGGAGGAGTACTTTCTTCTTTTTTCAATATTGGAGGTAGTGGCTTTTTAAAGACATCTTCTGCAGAAAATTTGTCCTCTTGATGCTCATTCTGAAACATTAAGCGACAATTTAAAAATTGTTTACAATTCCATTGCTTACATTTTCTCTTTCTCTCCATTGTTCCTACTTACTAGGACAAGTATAAGAACAAAATTTTTTGTACTTGACTATTTTATTTGCAAGAAAAAAGACAAGCTGGGCAAGCCTGATATTCATCCATATTGGTTGAACAGAATTCCAACCCTTTTTCACTTTCAGCATTTTATACTTTAAATATGTAGGTTACATAAATTCATAACAATGTTCTCATGACCAATAACTACCTTGGCTGATTTATTTTTATGTCTTTCTCTTCTCTCTCTATTATCTCTACTAGATGGCTCATCTCTTTCACTTGTCCTTTCTTGGCTTTTATAATGCCTCATACTAGATGGTGGTGGTGATGCTTCTCGACCCATTGGTATTTCTCTCTAGATAAGGGGAAAAAAGGATTTTTTTAAAAAAAAAGAACATTTCATAATAATGAAAAGAGAAAAGGAACTCATTTATGCATACAATCTCACCTGAGTATTGGAATCATAGTACACTCCACTTATGGGATCAAAATAATTTCCAGTATCTGGATCATAAATGAATGTAGACATATCAGAAGAAGCTGAAAGATGTAAAACATATCAGGGCAATTGTTACAAATTATACCTGCCAATCTGGGGATTGTAGCAGTTTATAAATAAACAGACAGGTAAATAGATAATCCTTTAAATAAAACAGATATAATCTTATATATTATGGTTAATACGATAGAAGGTCCCAAAGAAAATTGAAGTCCATTTTCTATTCTATTCTCATTTATGGTTGCATTTTGGGTTTTTAGAATATTTATTACTATGGTTTTTATATTTGGATTTGCTATTTTTATGTTTTATATTTTATTTATTGCTTCGTGCTGCCCGAAGTCACTTTGGTGAGTTGAGCGGCTACATAAAATTGGTTAAGAAATAAATAAGAAAAATATTTTATAGTACAATAAGATTAAAAAACAACCTACATTCTGATTTTCGTTTCTGTGTGTCAGTGCCCCTTCTGTCATTCATGCTTCGTTTGCCCTGAAATACAAATAGAATTTTAAAATAAGAAACACAAATTTGCACATACCAAGTGATAAGACCGAATAAAATATTATCTGATATTTATCAGATGCAAAAAAATACATCTGTTGAAATCAATGTGCTCATTCACAGAATGCCTGATTGTCATTCTTATAAAGATCTAGTTTTCCCATATTTGCAAAAAGCAAGGAATTCCTGCTCCTTTATAAAGACAGCAAGAAGAATGGAAACTTGAAATCATAGATCATCATACTTTATTGTAATAGCATATCATGGTAATGGTATCCTAGACTTATCACGGTTAACCTCGGAATCTTATTAGAACTTAAGATATAGCCATTTTTCTTAAATTTTAGAAAAGATTATTTCTACCTATACACTTTTATTTTTATAATTTAAACACATACACATGTTGGCCGGAGGGTGTGTATGTAACATTTTAGTTATTCTGAGTTTGAGGGGGATTCAACTGTGAAGTTAATAGATCTTGCACATTTTTTCTGGTTACACTCACTGTCATAAATTAAATATAAAAATATACTTAAGTTTAGGAAACTAAACATTTGAAATGCTGGATGGCAGCAACCAATTTTCTTCGAGTGCTGTCATAGATTACAAGCAGTACCTGGTTAAAACGAGAAATATCACCTTGGTCTCCATATTCATTTCTAGCAACAGAAAGAAGACAGTCATCAAATCAGTTTAAGTGTTCCAAAAATATTACATGCAGTTAGCTAAGTATTCTTCACAAAAACTCTCGCAGTTTCATTGGACCTGCTGAACTATTAATAAGGTGAATGAAAATACTGTATAGTGAAGCATTGTTTTTGAATTACAGCTCATGCACAAAATTTAAAATCCTGACCTTACAAATCTTCCATACAGACATTAACTCAATAATTAATCCAATATGTCTTGATTTTACCATTTTAATTTAAATTAATGTTGTTACATCATCTAATGCCAGAAATCATTGTCAGTATTAAAAATTACCCAGAAAGTTGAGATCAACTTTTTGACTTTGCTACAGAGGATGTTTTGACATTAAACGTCTGTGAACGAAATAATATTGCTATTAGAGTTATATCTAATTTTTCATTCAAGCTACTCTAGTTAAATTTTCTCTCAAAATAGCTTAAATGTGATGTATGCTCATAACAAATAATTTCTTTAGAGAGATATTATAGTTTAAAGATAACACCACTTGATAAGGATATTCAGTTCCGCAAAATCATAAAGTATGCTAATTTATGAAAACTTGATTGCCTAAGCTTTCTTTGTTTGCATATTCAAGTACCTATCAAAATGACAAAATTCACAAAATGAAATCATATCAATGAATGTTGACATCCCTATTACCTCCTCTTTCCTGTAGCTAGGTTTACATCCACAGCACGGCCCTCAATGCTGATTGGTGGATCTAGGTCTTGTAAAACTTTCACTAACCGGCGTGCCTCCTATAATGAAAAGAATCCAGGAATAAGCAAAAAGTAGGGATCTGGATGGGGATAATAGGTTTCAGCTGAACCCTGGCATGACAGAGTGGCTGTAGGTGCGGGGGACCCCATAATCCAGTTGTTTATCGTCTTTAATTCTGGATGGGATTGCACTATCCCAGGCAAACCTGGTGCACAACCTGGGGGTTCTCCTGAACTTGCGACTCATGCTCAAAGACCAAGTGGCAGTTATGGCTAGGAAGGCCTTTGCACAACTTTCTGTTGTGTACCAGTTGTGCCCTTAACTGGATCATGAGGCCCTGCATACGTTCAGTCATGTCCTAGTCATCTGTTGGCTAGATTACTGCAATGCATTCTGCATGGGGCTAGATACAAGAAGGAATTTGAATTTCTTTTCAGGTAATTACTATTACATCTATGCAATTCAGGAAGCAGACTTATTTTAATAAACTACAGTTAATAGTTTGAGTGTAATACTGTGATTCAGGAGCGGGAAAGAAGAAAGTACAAGCCTGAAGCTTGCACAGGCTTAATCTTACAATGCTAAACCATGGTTAATTGTTAAGTACAAATGTAGCTTCTGTTTGACAGCTTTGGATACAGAAGTGTGAGGAAAGGTAAATTTTAAAAATGTAAACTCATAATTACACAGGACACTGTATTGAAGATAGACTCTCAGAAGGAAATAACAGCTTAGTGTTTCGTTAATGTTAATGAAGCAAGGAGAATGTCAACGTACAGCATGAGAGTCGAGTTCAATGAAACCATAGGTGTAGCCCATCCGACCAGCTTTGTTCTTCATTACCCGCACACTTGAAGTAGAGAGACGGACATATGGTGCTAGAAGTCCTACAATCACTTCCGGTGGAGTGAAGCGAGGAATGCGTTTTAACATAATTGCTGTGAAAAGTGTAGCAAGGAGAAAAAAAGAATCATATATGTACTTCTGTTCAAATTTAAATCATCATTATAGAAATAAATTAGACAGTAAGTCCATAAATATGATCAACTTACTTTTACTCTCATCCTCCTGCCGCTTATTTTCCACAGTATCTCTCCTTGAACCACGGTCTTGATTTTCTTTCCGGGGTGGGTACATTTCAAGGTCCCTCTTCTTTTCTTGTGTGAGCCACTCTTCTCTGTTTTTATCCTTCTTCTTGGGTTCAAATTCTTGAGGTGGGCATGGC
This sequence comes from Arizona elegans, assembly GCA_022577455.1. Classification (NCBI taxonomy): domain Eukaryota; kingdom Metazoa; phylum Chordata; class Lepidosauria; order Squamata; family Colubridae; genus Arizona; species Arizona elegans. Next base: position 99,400,117 of record JAKOOJ010000003.1, on the reverse strand, counting down.
AGCTCAGAATCTGGCTTTTGAGGCGGCAGTTCTTGAGGTGGAGCAGGGTCTTCGACAGATTCCCCCTTTGGGCTTGGTTCTTCAGGTACGGACTCTTCCTCCCCCTTTTCAAGTTTTTCTTCTGTTACTAGGAAAACAAATTTAATGAAGTCATTTCAGCAAAAACACTATGTTAACACTATTTTCTTTACAGCATTATACAAGAATATTTAAATACCTTATTTGGATGGTTATGCATTATAAACGTTCCAGCTAAGAACACAACAATTTTAGACTTGTACTAATCCGTGAAATATGGAAAGAATTGTCACTATCACCATGGGTCTCTAGTTTTCTTTTTTTTTCATGTGGTAGTACTCCCCGTACATTACAATATCACTGAAAAGTTTCTAGTGGTCACAATACACAAAGAAAAGCAACAAAAAGAGACATGCAGACTGAAGAGCTGTTACAAATCCAATCCAATGGACTTACTATAAAGGTCCATTTTCTTCAGCAAAATCAAGACACTTGAAAGTGAGTGTTTTCACTAATTCCTCAGGCAGTGTTTAGAGCTCTTCTGGGAGAGGACAGCCCTTTTGGCAGGAGGATGCTACAGAAAATAACTCCTATGTGGAACAATTTAGCAACTTTACAGATATCTCCCAGGAGAGTCTTTTAGATGTGAAAGTGCCAATATGGCTATGCTTTGAGTGAAGGAGCTCAAATTTATGTGCCATCTTGTGTCCATGATTTTATGTTTTTTATCCACTGTGTTTTTTATAATCGATAATTTTAATGTTTTTCAATGTTTCTATTTTGTAAGCCGCCCTGAGTCATTGGACACAAGATGAGCAGCAAATAAAATTTATAAATAAACAAAATAAATTCCCTATGAAGGTTTATTCTGTATCTTGTAGCTAGTTTGATGCATGTCTTAATCCATCTGGAAAATGAGGCTCTATAGCCCAGATGAGAGTGACAAAAATATACCAGGATGCTCTCAAATCTGATGCTCTAAACTCTCCTGTTCTACTGAGGAGATCCTGACAGTTTGCCTGACATCCAGTTTGCACGTTCTTTTTTAGGTGAGTTTTGGTTTCGGATTACTTTCTGCACATAATATAAATCGGATTCAGCTTGAACATAAAGGTCTGTGCATGGATTATGGTTGGGTAATGCCAAACTTCTTCCTACAGACAGCGCTTCTATTTCTATTTCTATTACTTGCATGGTTCAACATGATATGAAAGCAACATGTCCCTTTCTTGGAGAACATTTCAAAAGCCATTACCTTGAGGGAATTTTCTTTGATTGAATCACTTCATTGCTTCTAGCACTGCTGATATGGAACCTTGCTCAAGGTACTGAGTTTGTACATGTTATCATTTGTCTCTGAAGACTGTCAAGGGTCAAGAGATATGGATGGTTGATTCAAAGAATTTATGCAATTAGTTGTTAGAGGATCGCCTTTCTTTGTTTGATGAAATCAGGTCATTTTTTGAGCTCCAGAATTGAATCCAAATATTATAAAATGTGCACTAGCTAAGAACTGTTCTTCTCTACATTAATCAGAAACCCCGATTCTTAAAAATTAATATGGCCAGACATCTTTCTTTCTTTCCTCTATTCAACTGAGGACATAAAATAGGGAACCATCGAAGAAAGCACATGCATGTATTTTCCAGGAAATCGTGGCTGATTATGGTCACCAATTAACCTTCATGGGACTCAACGGCAGAATTAATGAAAGGGCTTGTACTGGTAGAGGACAACCTGCAATTTGAATCTCAGGAACTTCTTCTGTGAGTGGTGATTAAGGCGTGTTTCTTTCATAGGAGAATTAAATGATAATTTTCTGTTTCAATATGACAGTTTTCCCACTTGGGTTTCAGAATAGTGCATCAACCTTTGTTCTTCTTAGAAACAATGGAAAAGTAAACTTCTGGCATCATATCATGGGACCTGTTTGATCACTGTATGCTCAAGAGATAGTTATTGGCCTCTAGTACTAGTCAATGTTTGACTGATTTGCATGACATTCAATCCTATCAGATTGTCTTTAAAATTCATGAATTTTAACATTACATATTTAGCTATGGGCTTTTTTGTTAGCCTTTTGCCCAATAATGATTGCCCGTTTTTTATAGGAAAACTTTCCCTTTTGGCTGGAATTGAGGATAGTATGGTTTGTTCTGAGATCTCTGCCACTCGAAGATCTCGAAGATGTTCATATAGTCTTATGCTGCTGGTAGGTATAGTGGGAGCTATAGGAGTGATGGCTCCAGTTCTTCAGGCCAAGAATCTTGCAGACTCTCTTGATATGCTTGGTGGATTCAGGACTGGTTGTCATTTCTCTTCCTCACCTAGGGACATCTGTCCCATCTTTCTCATTTATTAGTCCTGAAGGGAAGTATCTGAGCTGTATGTCATAGAGAGGAAAGGAGCTGGATATTTCTCCCCTCATTTGGTGGCATGACACTGTCCTCCTGTTCCTTATTTTCTAGAGCGGTAGTCTAAATAGGAATTCTCTGGAGTAGAGGGACCAAGAATGGATGTCTTTCTCAATTCTTTCTCCTCATTCTTCCAACATGGGCTGTCCAGCTGTAAAGGAGAATCCACGTTTGGTGCATTTCCTGCTTTTTTCCTCTATGATAGGGTATGTAACCAGCATTATCGGGTTCAAAACCTAAAGGGCATGGTTGACTATTATCACGAGAGGTCTCTCCTGGGATGTGAAAATGCATGAGGTCCTCAGAGGAGAGATATTGCCTGGTACAACCAGTAGAGTGATTCTTGTGCTGCAGTTCTATGGAAGGGCAGTGAGGGAATGGAAGTCTAGCAGCATTGAGGGAATGGAAGTCTAGCAGCATTGAGGGAATGGAAGTTTAGTGGCATTGACTTCTGCTCTTCTTGTGACAGGCAATCTAGCCTATGAGAGAAGGAAAAATGAGCCTAGTAGAGGCTGCAGGCAACTGGCACTAGATTCTCAAAAGGGATATTGGTTGTATTTCCACGCTGTCTCCCTTACATGCTCTCACATGTCGTAAAAATCTTTTGATGTGTCCATGAACAGCAACCTGCTGTTTATGTGTTTTTTGGCTATGAAGTCTGTCTCTACCTGATGTCTTAACCATTATACCAAATTGGCTCTCTATGAAACCTCTTAATTCTACTAAGTAAGTTAAATAAGTTACTAAACAAATTAACAAAGATCTATTTAGACTATGATCCTGGCCACATGACTGGCTGGTGGAGCTACTAGTTATTTAAAGTAACATAGAGCAGATTTGGAGAAGAGAAGATAAAGTGGACTCGGAGCTCTAAACCCAATCTCAAGAACTAGTGACAGAGATACTCACTTTCATATGCTGTAGTTCTGCTATAAGAAAAGATTCATTCTCTTTTTTATTTCTTGAATGTTTATATCATTTAAAATTAACAACTTGCATTAAAAACAGAATCTATTGTTTTGATCTAATACTAATAATAATATATTGGTGTATACACCAAAGATCTTTATTCATTGCAAATTAACACATTTATTTTGGTACTAAACCAAAGTTAAAACAGTAACAAAAGTAGGCTCACCATCTCTTGGTAGTTTACAGAAGTAACAAGATGAACGATACCCTTCTGAACGAAACCCTACCGTGCGTGCTTTACACTGCAAAGAAAAAAAAATCTTATAACCTTTGTCTTTTGTCCCTTTATGCAACTCAATTTATAAAAACAAAAGTGGTAAGTTAAAGAAGCTTAGTGTTTTACCAAGACTCAAGCTACATGTTATAACACAATGTGTGTGAGTCACCCATCTACATCTGCAAGGTAATGAAGTAAAAGGAGCATGCTATGACTTCAAATCAATGTTCCTAAACAACGGAAAAGGAAGGATGAGGACACAGACACAGATTTTCACTTTGCATAAATACCTCTGAAATGCAACCTGTGATTCAGAAGAATTCTCTATTTAGGTAGCTCGTTTATGAACATACCTTTCTTCTACCAATGGGACACATGTGACTCCAAGGTATTGGTTGGGAGGAATCTACATTCAAATCTTTTACTGAATAAAATTCAGTGAGATGTATCTAATGTTACATAGCCAAGACTCCCTCTAGATTGAGATTGGGATAAACCCCATAAATGAAACAAAACAAAATTAAGCTAATTAATATACAATAGACAAAGAGGTTTCCATATATACAATGGATCATCCATGTATGGAAATATAGAGGGCAAAATATAGCAGCAAGTTGCAGGGAACAAACAAATCCATGTCACCAATGGTTTCAGATAGAAAAGAGTTGACTATGACTCATTTTATCCACAAAGGCAACTAGTGTGCCTTAGTGCTGTGAGATTCCACTTGAAGAATCAACCAGTCAGTTAAGGATATTTTCATCAAGCTATTTCATTTCTTTCAAACTCTCTATTAAGTAACTTTCCATAAAGTTGTACTTCTACATACTTACACGCTTGCAATACCAAAATTCAGGGTATGGACTATATTCAAGTGTGACCTGTTTACCACCAATCATAAGATGTCCCTGTTGAAATAAGAGAGAGAAAATTATTAGGTTTTTTTTAAGCAAAACAGAAGAAATAAAAGATGGACTTACTAGGAATAGTGTCATCTAGCTGACAAATATCTGAAATACTGGTAATCAATGACAATACCAAAGAAAGGACTCTTGCATTCTAAGCACATATGCCTTGGAAACTGTACAAAACTGTAGAGCAAAACATCAGGCCCTATCTCTGTAAAAAAAAAAAGGGGGGGGTCAAGCAATAAACTGCCTTTTCGAATAAAAATATATGAAAATGTTACTAACATATCAGACAAAAACTGCTAGGAAACTGGAAATCAGGTTAAATTTTATATCTTTTCAGATTAAGCTAAAATTAATAACAAGGATTATTTCATATTCTCATCTTAAATCATTAATGTATTATCTATCTAGATTTGAAATAACATTGTAATAAATGTTTGCATAGTAGGCAATGTGTTTTATGACATAGGGCTGGTATATTAGTATTCCTTATTTTAAATTCATTTGCTATTATTGTTAAGATATTAAGCTGTTTTGTGTAAGTATTTTCACACAAACTTTGATGTGTGAAGTTATGTCAGTATCTGATGTTTGGTTTCCCTATTTAGTCTAAAATGTGCACTTCAATGACATTATCATTATGTTAACTCAGATCTGTAATAAAATATTCTAATAAGAGCAAAAATAAATTATTTATTTTCCAATTTCCAATTTTTCTTTATTAAGCTTATACAAAAGGGGAAAAAATTCAAGGTCAATAACACAAGATTTCCAAGGCTATATGAACTAGGTTAACAAAATTAAAATTGGCCAATATAATCCATAAAAGAAAAAGAAAGTAAAAGTGCTGTAAGGAAATCATGATTTCCTGTGAAACAAAATTTCCTAGAACTCTGGACTATCACCAGAGTGAAAAATCAGATATATAATACCTCAATGGAAATTTTGTTGAATATATCCATCCAAAAAGATAGGCCTTTCATTATCTGGCAGAGATATGAAACTCTGATTTTCTAGAAATCTCATTTTAGATGAAAAGGTAAACAGTAGGACCTATCCAATCTTAGCTGATTTCAAAAAGCTAAGGAGACTTGAACTTGGTTAATACTCAACCAATGAAAGAACAACCAGGAATAATATAACAAAATAATTTTTAGTCCAAAATTCCAAGAGTGAAATAGATGTGAAAATATCCATGGACACTATAAAGAGAATATAATAGCTACAAACAAGCAAAATTACTTTTACTCCCTTCAGATGTATACAGAGATGCTAATAAATATATTTCAATTTATTGGCATAATCCTTCCCTTTTCCAGTATAAACCCAAGGAGGATTATTAAAGCAGGAACTTTGGCAGATACATAGGAAGCAAGTAGTAAGGGATGAAAATATTCAAGCTAGGGAATATAATTTCATCTGTAAAATAATGCATACTATGTTTATTTAAGTAGGAACTCTTCTCCTTACAGGTCCAAATAAATACCATATTTCCCGAAAATAAGACCCTGTCTTATTTTTTATTTTATTTTATTTTGAATTTGTATACCGCCCTTCTCCTTGAAGGACTCAGGGTGGTGAACAGCCAAGTAAAAACATCAAGTACAAATATTAAAATACAATTAAAAATATATATAAATTTGGCCCCATTAATTAAAAACGCTAAACAAAACAATTAAAAACACTTAAAAAATTAAGTGTTTGCTGGAAAAGGAAGGTTTTAAGGGCACGGCGGAAGGCACTGAGGTCTTGGATTCTCCTTATCTCTGGGGGCAATTGATTCCAGAGGGTAGGTGCCCCCACAGAGAAGGCCCTCCCCCTGGGGGTCACCAGCCTGCATTGTTTGGCTGATGGCACCCCGAGGAGGCCCTCTCTGTGGGAGCGCACGGGTCGATAGGAGGTCGTCGGTGGCAGCAGGCGGTCTCGAAGATAGCTAGGCCCTATGCCATGGAGCACTTTATATTTTTTTGAACCCTGAAATAAGCGCTTGGCCTTATTGCCATATGCTCAAAAGCCCGATTGGGCTTATTATCAGGGGATGTCTTATTTTGGGGGAAACAGGGTATATTAAGCTTTCACTTTTCAAATTCCTGAGTCTCTCCCCAAAGCTAAGAAACCAGGCCAAAAACAACTTAGTAATGACCTCCAAGGTCCCTTCCAACACTGTTCCTGTATCATCAATCCATCTCCCATACACTCATGCAGAGAAAAAATACTGATTTTTAAATAGTGGTTCTTGGAACTAAGAAGACTGTTCTATATTAGCCATTCATGTTTCAATAATTGTTCATTTGGGACAAAAAAATCAGTAGGCATTTCTGTTTACATTTTTTCCAAGAAATGTCACTGATAGTAATGAGAATTTAGGCAATCTGATTATCAACCAAAGCTAATTTCCCAATTGGGGCTCTGCTTCCAGTCATCTAGTATTTGTGCACGTAGACATATATACAGATAGATCAAGCATAGACATTTCTAAAAATAAATTAATAAATAAAAATGAAATGGGAATGCCATATCAAATACTGTACTCACAGCTCCTGAAAAAAATCAGTGCAAAGTTAAATATATTTAAGAATAAAGTTTTGATCAACTGTCAAATTAACTTTCTAGCAAGTATGCTTAAAATTAACTAAGGATTGGTGGTGTGTGTGTGCAAGTGCCTGTGTGTGTAAAAAGAAAACTGTCAGGAAACTAAAACTGAGCCTCCCAGAAATGTTATTTTAGATAGTTTTCAAGTTCAAATTTTGTATAAGGTGCTTAATGTTCAAACTTACCTTCCTATTATTCCACAAGAACTACTAAGAAATTATTCTAAGGCTTAAATGCATTAAATTTATTTATGATTATTTTATTAAACCAGAGTACAGGAATATAGTCATTCATACACTGTTAAATTCTAACATCAGCTTCAGCCACCATGGCCAATATCAAAAATGAAGTTGTAGTCCAACATCTTGACAGCTACCAGTTAGCCATCCTTGTCAATTTTATTAATTTTTCATAATTTATAAGTTGTTGTAACTTCCTTCCACCCAAATAGATAAGATTAAAAAAATACAGAGCCAAATTCAAGCCTATCTTTGACTTCATATATCAGCCAAAGGAATTAATACACTGCCCATTTCAACTTGTGCAGTCATTTCTCCCACTATATCTGAGAGTAACCGTTTGCTTTCAAGTCTTTGAGCAGTGCTTAATTGGCTGTTTCGATTTTAGTCCCAGGCTCATGTGACTAAGTACGGTAATTAGATTTTATGTACCCACTAAGGTCATCTAATGAATCCTTCTTCTGTATGGAGTCCATTATTCAAATTCAGTACTTTTCAGATTTCTTCATTAATTTAGAAATTTTTTAGGGCTGACCTTTTTGTCTCATTGCCCCCATTTTAGAATGATTATTAGCTTTTTTTCACAGAAAACATTTAATGACTATCCACAATAATTTAATCTAGTGTGCTTGTTGAAGGCTAATGTTGTATATAACAGAAAAGAAACAAACAGAGGAAACTCTCCGGAAGCAAGAGTTCATATCTCGAGGCTACCAGGAAGCATGTATCTCCCCAAAGTAGTAAGTGTGATCCCCAGAATCACTCCAAAAGTTGCTCAATTTTAATTTCAAATGCAAGAGAAGGGATTGTTACATAATTACTTAAATATAACTAATTTTAATTTCCATGTTTTTATTGTTTATTGTTTGACTGAGGGCTAGGCACACCACTCTCAGTGTGGTTCTCACTGCCTTAAAATAAGTATTTCTGAATTTCTTACCCAGAGCATAAGCCACCACAAATCAAATAAAATATGCCAATACAGCCTCAATAAAATACAACTACTAGAGATTTTTTCTTTTCACAAAATAGAGTAAATTGAGTCTTTTAAGAAATAAATTTCCACAATTGATATCTTTACACACTTTCTGCTATATACCGTAATAGCACTTAGCAATAGCACTTAGACTTATATAGTGCTTCATAGTGCTCTATAACTCTCTCTATGGTTTATAGTTAGCATATTTTCCCCAACATTCCTCATTTTACTGACCTTGGAAGGATGGAAGGCTGAGTGAACCTTGAGCTAGTCAGAAATGAACTCCTGGCAGTGGAATGCAAAGTTAGCCTGCAATACTGCATTCTAACCACTGCAACACCACAGCTCTTAATAAGAGCTATAATGAAGCCTAACAGAAGTAATTTCTTTCTGATCAACATTTCTCAGTTAAAGCTGTAAATTCCATCTTCATAATATGTGAGCAAGAATACTGTTTTTAAAAAATAATTACATTTGAAAAATAAGTCAAATATATCTTGTGTTGTCCACTTATATGGTACATCCCTTTAACCACTACAAGCCAACTTTATTATCCAGCTATTCCAACTCAATAAAAAAGTAGGAACACCTCTTTGTAAATAGATTTTTATTGAAATAAGGTCAAGGCTTATAATACATCCTTAATCTACCAAGATTAATGTTGCTATTTATCATATTATCTTCATGTAATCTGTTTCCATGTTTGTTTTATACAAATTTGAACTGTGATGTGCCAATTTAGTTTCTCAGCTTCTTGACCCTCCTGTTTTCTTATATGGGAGGTGGTTTCCAACCTTGAAATAGTCGATCACCTGAAACACAAAAAATATTAGGGATAATATAGCCATATTGTATATTAACTTATTTTAAGTTAGTTTGTATTAACAATCATAGTTACTACTTACCAGATGGCAGTCACCAGCACCAAGTTTTTCTTTGTTTAAAAGAACTAGTTGTGTATTCAATGCTGTATTGCTCATGGATCTCACATTTTAAGAAGCCATCAATTCCATTAATCATTCATCAATTTCTCACCATAGTGAGAAGTCCCAAAGTAAAATACATCTTTTATATTTTGAAAATCATTTACTAGTTTCAGATCAGAAACATTTAAATACTTATTCCAGCAGTCTAACAGCAGCTTCAGAAAAGAACATGCTAGTTAAAATTAACATCTTTATGTTTTATGTTAATATAGTAGCTTTCTACTTCTACCACTAATTTAAGCAAACAGATTTTTTCTTGATTCTCTTTCCTAATTTCTAAAACTGTCTCCAGAGATTTTTGAAGATTTCAGAAGTTATGCTTTTTTTATTTTCAATTAAACATTTTGATAATAATCACATTCATGTACATGTTTCATTAAATGCCAAAAATAATTACTAGAAATTAGGCTAATCTCTAAGTTGCCAAGCGTTAGTCTTCATATTCACTGCAATATATTAATGTCAAGAGGCATACCAGGGGTGAAATGTAAAATTTGTTACTACCGGTTCTGTGGGCGTGGCTTGGTGGGGGGGATTTAATGTGACTGAGTGGGCGTGGCCTTTTTTTTTTAACTTTTCAAAGCATTTTTTCTAATGCTTTGAAAAGCCTCTGCCAATCAGGCAACTCAGCTAGGATCGTCAGAGACTTTTCAAAGCATTTTTTTACCACCTCTTCAGCCAAGAGGTTGCAGGAAAAAATGCTTTGAAAAGCCTCTGACGATCCCAGCTGAGCCGCGCGATCATCAAAGGCTTTTTTTTTTACTTTTAAAAGCATTTTTTCGTCGGAAGAGGTTGTAGAAAAAATGCTTTTAAAAGTAAAAAAAAAAAGCTTTTGATAATCGTGTGGCTCAGCTGGGTATGGTGGGGGGGGCACAGGGATTTTTGCTACCGATTCTCCGAACCACCCGCCGCCATTGCTACCGGATTGGGCAATCTGGTCCGAACCGGGAGCATTTCACTCCTGGGGCATACTATATATTAGGCAATTCTTTTTTGTGTTGGAAAACCTCTTTCACTCACTCTGAACAGCAAGATGGGCAGCATATATATTTAATTATAAATAAAATATTTAGAATAATTTAAAGAATCAGAACGGAATACAGGACAACGTCTCCCTTTCCCAAAGCACTGGAATTCCTCCCCTTTATTTTGCATCTTGTTTACTTGTGTTTTTCTTAGAAGTTCTACATCTGCTTCTTACTACTGCCATTTTATTCCCATTTAGCTATTCTCTCTACATATGATAGTTCAACAGTGTGATCAGAATCCAGGATACTAACTTGCAGGGTGGATAAAAATCAATGATTTTTTTTAAAAAATCAAAAAAATCGGATTTTTTTGATTTAAATCGGATTTTTTTTATTTAAATCGGATTTTTTAAAATAAAATGCTTTTTGAGGAAAATATATTACCATCCAAAGGTTATTCCATCATGAAATAAAAATTAGTTTTTTAATTATGTAGAATAAGGCTGTATATGTTTAATTTTTTTGGTAAATAAATTCCATTAATCCATTCACAATGTCATGCTCTTCCAGAGGTTTTTGTAAGATTATTGGGCAGTTTCTCTGCCTACAAGATATTATCACAGATGCTTGGTTTACTTTTGCAGTTCTCAAAACTGAATTTGACTCAAAGAGATCACATGCCTCTTCTTCACAGCAAAAATGTTATAACATGAACAAGAGTTGAGAAAAAGACCTTAATCCTATTGTTCTATAAACCTATGAATACAGAATCAACCCCTTCAGTGCTAAGTTTCAAGAAGTTCAGTGAATAGAATAGAAACAATATTTTTCTGATTGTTTGGAGTGGAATAGATCAGCACAAGAAGAAAGTGAAAGTAAGTGTGAGGAGGAAGGGGCAAGCAGACAAGCAGTACAAAATGAAAGTGAAACTTTCTGAGCACAATACTGCACAGCCACAGACAGACAAGTCTTTGGATCTTTTTGTTTGTATGACCTGAGGTTTATCACATTCTTTCCTTGGAGGAAAAAACCTATAATGGCAGCAGGCCATAAAAAAGACCAAGTTTGGCAATATTTTAATGAAGTTCCTTTACCTATTGGTAAGGCAGGCATGAGTGCAAACTGCAAACACTGCAACAAAGAAATGCAAGGCCTGGTGGCCCAAATGAGGCAACATCATGAGAAGTGCTGTGATGAAGATGACCAAAGAAACACATTTGAACAGGCAGGATCTTCAGGTTGGTAAACATTTTTATTGAATCATATTTCTAAAGACTGCCATGAACTGTCATGTTTGAGCAAAATTATATTTCTTATTATTACTGCATGTTACTGTCATTTGGTACAATTATGAAGAAAAGCAAATATTCCTTTTGGAGCAGTGCTGTGTACAATAAGCAGAAATTGTATAAACAATAAAATAACAGCATTGACTTTTTTGTTTAGGGGAATTCATGGATTCTGGAAACTATCCACCTTCAAGATCACCATCCTCCTGTTCCACAGTTTCAGAGTTATCCATCCAGGATAGTGCTTCATTAGCATCATCATCATCAGACACCCACAGCCACATATCACTATCACCTAAAAGAAAGAAAAAACCCTTCCCTCCTGGAACCACCATAGATAAGTTTGTGATAAAAACTAGCAGATTAAAAATAGAGTTAATTGATGAAAAAATTGCCCAGTTTGTTTATGCAACAAACTCTTCTTTCCGTCTGACTGAGAACCCACATTTCATTAATATGGTTCAGTCACTGTGACCAGGATACAGTCCACCCAGCAGAGCAGATGTTGCAGGGAAACTGCTGGATAAAGTGTATGACAGAGAAATGGAGCAATGTGCAACAGCTCTGGAGGGTAGAATTGTTAACCTAAGTATTGATGGGTGGAGTAATGTCCACAATGATCCTATTGTATGTGCTTGTATAACAACAGAAGAAGGGAAAGTCTTCCTTGCACAAACAATTGATACGTCAGGAAATGCACACACAGCAGAATACTTACAAGAAGTGGCAGTAAAAGCTATAGTAATATGTGAACAAAAATTCAAATGTCTAGTAAGCAGTTTGGTCGCAGACAATGCTGCAAATGTATCCAAGATGAGAAGAAATTTAGAAGAGCAGGAAGGGAATACAAAGCTAATAACACATGGTTGCAGTGCTCATTTGCTGCACCTCTTAGCCAAAGACTTAAGTGTTCCAGAAATAAAGACTAATGTTGTTGAAATTGCTAAATACTTCCGTAACAATCATTTTGCTGCAGCAGCTCTGAAAAGGATGGGTGGAACCAAGCTAACGCTCCCACAAGATGTTAGATGGAACTCTGCGGTGGACTGTTTTGAGCAGTATATCAAGAACTGGCCTATTCTGATGAGAGTTTGTGAAGAAAATCGAGATAAAATAGATGGCACTGTCACGGCCAAAATCCTCAACATTGGGCTTAAGAGAAATATTGAACATATGCTGAGCATCCTGAAACCCATCCCTGAAGCTTTAAACAAAATACAGAAAAATTGCTGTTTTATTGCTGATGCTGTTGAAATTTGGAAGAAACTGAGTGAACACTTAAAAACAGAACTACACATGGACAGAATTAAATTACAGGCATTAAAAAAAACAAATGGGACAAGTACTGTCTCCAGCTCATTTTTTGGCAAATATTGTCAATATCCAGTATCAGGGTCAAAACTTAAGTGCTGAGGAAGAGGAGTTAGCTATGACATGGGTATCCAGCAATCATCCATCTGTAATGCCAACTATAATAAACTTCAAAGCTAAGGGGGAATCATTCAAGAAATATATGTTTGCTGAAGATATTTTAAAGAAAGTCACACCAGTGAACTGGTGGAAGTCACTTAAGCACTTGGATTTAGAGACTGTTCAAGTAATGATTTCACTTTTAACAGCAGTAGCTTCTTCTGCAGGCGTTGAAAGAATATTCTCTTCCTTTGGACTCATTCATTCTAAATTGAGAAATCGTTTAGGACCCGATAAAGCAGGAAAGCTTGTTTTTCTTTTCCAGATTATGAACAAAGAAGAAGATGAAGATGACGAGTGAGCTACAGAGGACAGTATTTAAGTTTTTCATGTGTAGGCTGGGCTGACAGTCTAAATTTCTTAAAATATATATATTTTGTTTAGCCAAATTAGTTAACAAACATGGATGTTTGTTTAAGTAAATAACATATGCTGTAATGTTATTGTTTCAGTTGAATAAATCTATTTAAATTGTTATTATTAAGGTAATGATTATTTTTCTCCTTCCTAAGTACAACAGCAAAGTTGTCCAAATATGAATGATTAACCTATTAAACTGGGGATAAAAAAACTAATATGAAAAGTTGTTATTCTAAAAATCTTCCATCTACTTGCATATTAAAGTTATACCAGCAAGAATTAGTCTTTATGTAGAAAACTATGATTTAAATCAAGCCTTACTGACTAGTGATTTAAATCGTGATTTAAATCAGTTTGATTTAAATCAAATCCACCCTGCTAACTTGTAACTCGTTTTGGAAGCTAGTATTAAGAATCTAACATAAAAATCTAATTCAGCAAAGATAGCAGCTGCTTATGATTAGCTGGACTCTGCCAGCCTTCTTTCTCATTCATAAAATGGCATGTACCAGTAATTAATGACCTAGCAATTGGGATCCCAGGAGCCATTACAGAATCTTTCGAACCCTTAAGCCTCTCCTCCCCCAACTAATTTTAATTTCTGAAGAGGTAGCCTTCTCATTGCTCACTGCATCTCTCAGATTCCTTCTAAAATTCCTCTAATGCCACATGACTGCCATGCATACAAAATGGGGGGATAAGAGAAGACTGATGTGCATGGAAATCACTCTGTGATACAGCTTCAACAAGAGATGCTTTGTAACCATTCTGGCATGTTGCAAAGAACTTCTTCTTTGACACAGCCCCACCATATAATTCTTGGGTTGCAGCCATTGCTGTATTCACTACAGGAATTTTTTATGTAAAATAAGCCTTCTTAATCATTTTTCTATATTGAACTAAACTCTAAATATGAAAACATATATAATTTTTAAATCATGCTAAGAACATTTTACTTTTCACAAAATTTATCCTTCCCTCATATTTCAGAATTCAAACATTAAGTGGAAAAATTAATCTTCATACTGTGTTTCTTTGTGTTTGCTTATATGCCATCCTCCTTAAAGAGACTCTATAATAATTCTCAGAAAATTAACTGCTTTCTTTGAACCCATTAGACAGATTCCCATCATCATCTTTCACAACAAAATATCTTTCTGATAATCATGCTTTTAGTCAGAAGGGCAAACTAAGAGTGTTCTCTCAGTGCAAATAGAGAAAATGTGTGACTAAAGAAGGGGAAAACAAAATATTGCATCAGAAGCAAATTTAAAAGCCCCTAGGCAAAAATATATGAATTATATTTTATCTACCTACCTACCTACCTACCTAATTTCTATACTACCCATCTCACTTATATGACTCTGGAAAGTTTAGAAATGAAACCATGTTTTCCCCAAAATCCCCTGATAATAAGCCTAATCGGGCTTTTGAGCACAGGGCAATAAGGCCAAGCGCTTAGTTCAAAAAAATATAAAACAGGGTCTTATTTTCAGGGAAACATGGTATAACCTAGTCCCATGCTGTGAAGGGATTCAAACATAATAACAAACACCCTGAATTGGAGCCAGAAGCAAACTGGTACCCAACGCAGCTCATATAGCAGAGGTGTCACAAGCACAATCTTAAGGTACACAGAACTGCTTGTGCTGTCACATTCTCCACAAGCTGCAGATTCCAGATATTCTTCAAGGGTAGCGCCATATAGATAGTACAGAAGGAGACTAAGGAATGAGTGACTGAAAGAAGACACTCTCGATTCAGGAAGGAGCATCACTGGTACACTACATGAAGTTGAGCAAAGGTTCTCCCAGCCACAACTGCCACCTGCTCTCGAGCAAGATTTGTGAATCCAGGAGAACCCCCAGATTATGCACTGGATCTCTCTGGGGCAGCACATCCCCATCCAGGACCAAAGATGATAAACACCAGATACAGAAGAAGTCACCCACAGCCATTCCATCTTACCAGGATCGCAGTGAAAGGCAACCACATCATTTAGCTCACCAAGGATGGAGATGTACAACTGGATATCATTTGCATACTTATGATATCTCATCCTAAGGTGTCAGATGATCTCACCGAGCATGTTCATGTAGATGTTAAAAAGCAGAGGGCACCAAGTCCTGTGGGGACCTCACAAAACAGAGGGCATGGGCTAGATCTCTCACTTCTATCATCACCAACTGGGATTGACCTTGAAGGAAGGAAATGAACCAGCACAGAACCATTCCCCCTCATACCATGCTTGATGGTATTGAAAGGATAGCCATGATGGATGCATCATCTCCATCAGACGATGGTTCATCGTCTCCATCAGACTCTGACCACCAGAGATCATCCAAAAGGACAACTAATGCTGTTTTTGTCCCATATCCAGGCCTGAAACCTGACTGGAAAGAGATCAAACTATTCCCAAATAATAGGGGAAGTCCTCCCCAGGCATTTCCACACACATCCACGCTTTGCATCCAACTGAGAAAGAGATCTGAGCAATTTCATCCATGAGGCAACAATGAAAATTCCTTAGCACAGCCTTGAAGGTAAACCTCCAAGACCCCAGGAGGGTCTGATTAATCCTAAACAGGATCACCAGTTGGTTATCTGCAGACTCAATAAGAGCAGAGAAATACTGGTGTTTTGCTGCTCTCGTTGCCATGAGGTAGGCCTTAATAGCAATTCTAATTTGTGATTGTTGGATTCATCTTTGACTGCTTTAGACATCTCTTGAGTCTTTTCAGCTCCCTTAACTCTTCCATGAACCACGGGGAGTGCTGGGAGCGCTATGCCAAGAGAGGCCATAAAGACACAATCCTATCCATGGCTTCCACCTGTACCAGGCAGCAGCCAGGGCCTCAGCCAGACTATGCAACAGATTTTCAGATAAACCCACCAGTTCCCTTTGGAACACCAATGGGACCATCAGTTGCCAGGGGCAGACCAATCTAATAGATCCTACCTTCCTGCAGAAGGAAGTAGCCTAAGACTGATCACCCTTGAAGAATAGTTCCAACAGTTCTTTTCATTACTTGAATATGACATATGGATGGTAACCTAGACAAAGATGTACTTGTTTGAAAACAATATCCAAGCTGCCTATGATATCCTTTTCAAATATAACAGTACAGATATCAGTTTTTTGATATGAAAGTATCAGTCATCAGTACCGATAGCTAGCATCATATAAAAGTTACTAATGGAATAAATACTAAAAATTTTCTTTTTGTGATTTAAGGAATATAAACAGATTATTCAGATAAATATTTAGTTCAAATTATACATATAAAAAGGAAAAAAAACCCAAGTGATCTCCTTATACAATCTCTCCTGTGCCTGGCATATCTGTGTTGTGGCCCATCAGCTGCCTGTGCAGCTAGTAGCTGATTCCGACAGTGAGGAGGCTAGTGTGGTGCTGCGCCAGCAGCCTATGCAGCTGGCACTCAAGTCGGACAATGAGAAGGCTGGAGAAGACGTGGTGCCAGAGGCTGAGCATGCTGGGGGCTGTCAGAGCCACTGCTTTTCTTTCAACATGTATGACAACAGGCAGAGCAACCAGAACTGACATTGAAGTTATTGATGTGGTAGATAGTTTCTGCCTTTGGGGATCACCCATCAATAGTAAAGGAACAAGCAGTCAAAAATATACTGCAGAATAGCATGTAGTAGAGCAGCCATTAAGGTTTTAGAAACCTTAAGGTATTCAAACTCCCTGATGTATCTATACCTACAAAATCAGAACTATGGAAGCCCAGGTACTGCCTCTATAAAAGCTAAAGTTGAACTCTGAGGGAACAGGTACGAAGAGTACAGGTAGTCCTCAATTTACGACCACAATTGAGCCCAAAATTTATGTTATTAAGTCAGACATTTGTTAAGTGAGTTTTGCCCCATTTTACGACTTTTCTTGCCACAATTGTTAAGTGAATCACTGCAGTTGTTAAATTACATGATCACATGTTTGTTAAGTGAATCTGGTTTCCCCACTGACTTTGCTTGTCAGAAGGTTGCAAAAGGGGATCACATGATTCCAGGACACTGCAATTGTCATAAATGCGAGTCAGTTATCAAGCATCCGAATGTAAATCACATGACCATGCTACAATGGTTGTAGTGTGAAAAACTGTCATAAGTCATTTTTTTCAGTGATGTTGTAACTTTGAATGGTCACTAAATGAACTTTGAGTCAAGGACTACCTGTATTGAGAGTTCTGAATTTTGATGTTGGAAAAGATTCTTGACTGTTGGAAGAGATTTTTGAGAATACTATGGACAACCAAGAAAATGAATCAATGGCTCATTTAAACAAATCAATCAGAGTTCTCACTTGAAGTACAAATGACCAGGCTCAAATTATCCTACTTTGGACACATTACATGAAGACCAAGTTCTCTAGAGAAGATTCAAATACTAGAAAAGATGGAAGGAAAGAGTAGATAACAACAGCAAGATGGATGGACTCAGTTACAGTGATGATTGGTGCATTGTTGGAAGACCTCAAACACCAAACGGGAACAGATCATCATGGAGAAAATGTATCTATGTGGTTGCTAGAAGTTAAAAAAAAAAACCTTGATGGCATCTAATCATCATCATCATCAGACTAATTAACTGTTACTCTTAAGTGGACTCTTTATCAGTATTTCTGACATAACCCATTGCTGATATTATCTTTAGAGAAATTTTTCAGCAAGACATGCTGAAGTAAGGAAGAAACTGGAAAATCTACATATAGATTACACATGATCTTCTGGTTACAGTTGTGATTTACTGTTTAAAAAGTCATAGCTCATTTTATCATGTCTTCTCTCCTCTTAAACAGCATGAGGATGTCTTTTAACGCAGAGAGTTCCAACCAGGGATGAAATGTTCCCGATTCGGACTGGATCGCCTGATCCGGTAGTGATGGAGGCGGGTAGTTCGGAGAACCGGTAGCAAAAATCCCTGCCCCCCCCCCAATGCTCAGCTGAACCGCACAATCATTAGAGGCTTTTTTTTTTTACTTTTAAAAGCATTTTTTCTACCTCTTCAGCTGAAAAAATGCTTTTAAAAGTAAAAAAAAAAGCCTCTGATGATCATGCGGCTCAGCTGGGATCATCAAAGGCTTTTAAAAGAAAAAAACTTTTTTTTCTTTTAAATACCTCTGACGATCCAAGCTGAGTTGCCTGATCGTTAGAGGCATTTAAAAGAAAAAAAGTCTCTGCCGATCAGGCAACTCAGCTGGGATCGTCAGAGCCTTTTGAAAGCATTTTTTTACAACCTTTCG
Organism: Arizona elegans; assembly: GCA_022577455.1. Taxonomy (NCBI): domain Eukaryota; kingdom Metazoa; phylum Chordata; class Lepidosauria; order Squamata; family Colubridae; genus Arizona; species Arizona elegans. Next base: position 99,381,439 of record JAKOOJ010000003.1, on the reverse strand, counting down.
CCGAAGAGGTTGTAGAAAAAATGGGTTTAAAAGAAAAAAAAATAGCCACGTCCACCCAATCACATTACCGCCCCCCCCACCAAGCCAAGCCCACAGAACCGGTAGTAACAAATTTTAGATTTCCCCACTGGTTCCAACTCTACCAGGCTTTTAGAATGAATACCATCTTGGTGTTCCAACCCCAAATATATCAATATCGAATATGGATATATGGGGTGCTTCAGATGCTCTAAATAACTTGATTTCTCACAGCAGACTGAAAATACAAAACAAGAAAGGGCTAAATGAATATTAATCAGTTATTAAAATTTTCTTTCGTGCAATACATTGGAGTTGCAGGGAGTCAGGTGACATATAAATTTAATAAATTATATTATTGTCAAAAGATTTTGTGAACTACTATGCAAGCAATCCATTTAATGTATTTTAATATACTTGATATATGAGGTGACAGAAAGTAGCTTTGATATACAATATACAAAAATTAAATGTTGAGTAAAATCTCTGTATAAACAGTAGACTTTGATATCACTGTCTTTTTCAGCTATCAGGAGCAAAGTATTCTGTATTGCATTCTACATAAGTATCTCAATGTATTCATTCTTTTAAAGCTCCAAGTAGTAAACAGCCAAATACCTAAACTTAATGTGTTTCCATATTGTTCAGTTTCTATACCCGTGATGGCGAACCTGTGGCATGCGGAGCCATGTTGCCTGGCATGTGCAGTGTCGCCCGTTCCTCTTTCGGGTTTTTGGCATGCATGCACGCGCAACGATCAGCTGGCCTTTTTGCATGTGGCAGTGCCAGAAACTAGAAGAGCTGGTCTTCTGTTTTCCTGTGTGAGTATGCACGCCGGCCAGTGTGCCAGAAACCCGGAAGAGTAGCTAGCTGAAACCGGAAGTTCATTTTTGGGCACGCACATGTGCCCTGGGCAGCTTCTCTTCCGGGTTGTGGCCTAGATATGCCCGAAGCAAGCACATCCGCTCCCTTTTCAGCACTCGGTGCTGGAAAGGTTCGTCATCACTGTTCTATACTCTTGCTGATGAAGCATTTTAAAAAGGAAAAAGTCGTAATTAAAGCATTTCTATACAAAGTCTATTGCTATTGCTCCTGATTAGATAAAAACAGTCAGTTTTTATATTCTGTTTGGTATTAATATTACTTTATATTATTATCCACCAGCAATAATTTCATCAAAGCGAAGCCATTTCTTTTTCTAAAGTGTAAGTCAAATGGAAATTAATTGAACTGTGGAGTTTTAGCACCATTTATATGCCTAGTAAACAAAAAGAATATATATACAACATATGGGTCAGCATATGTTGCACACTATGGTCAAGGAATGTACCAACCTATCCTGCTGTAGGAGGAAGTTAGGACAAAATTTTTAAGCCTGTTCCAAGACGGCACAAATTAGAAGAGGAGCAATTACAAATTTTGAAGAGTCAATAATTTCTAATGTAGGGGAACTTTATTTCCAATTCAACTTCATTAAGTATGTCCATGTTACAAGCCCAATTTGGATTTAAAACATTATTTTTACTTCAAGAAAAATATCAAATCACAGTAACATTCTACAGTGTGAAGGTACAAAGAGAAAAGAAATAGCATGTCAATCTATACCTTCGTGGAAATTTGCAGGATTCAGAAAAGTGTAAGAAAAAAGCACCCAAAAATAAAGTACAGAAAAATTAAATTAGTTAGAAGGCTAGAGAAGAAATAATTTTCAACATATGGATGCACTGACTGGTTCAACAGCAGCAACCAAGCCTGAAGCAATTTTCACCCACCTCTCCTTATGTTAAATGTTCTAATGTTAACAAGTTTGAGCAACCGGATAAAACATTATGATGGATTTTTCCATCATTCTTCATTCAAAGTGCAGTTTCAATGTGAATATACAATAAAAGCTTATATTTAGGACAGAATTAAGAGTGTTGTGATCCTCAAAATGTTGATTTCAACTATGATCAGTCACAACAGTATATCCCATAGTTAGTAGTGCTAATACTTCGAAGACCACAGATTCACCACACTATTTTTAAGAGTTTTGCAGAAGAAATAGCAGATCAGACGGAAAAAAATAAAAGACTAAGTGACAATGGATTTTCTCTCTTGGTTAAATCATTGACATATCTTTCTTTGCACAATGAAAAAGCATGCAACAATTAATTCAACAATGCACCAATGTAACTAGATTATAATGTTAACAGACCTTAACAGATCCCTCAACCCAACTTGGCAACTTCCGTCTGGGACGGCATTCCACAATCTTGGTACTATCAGCTTTTAGTATCCATCTACCAGACCACAGCATGATACAGAGACCAGCCTCCTATGCTTCATCAAATATATTCATACCCTTAAGTATTCTGGTTATATCCATGGGTTTCAAAAAATATCAACCTGAATTAGCCCAAAAATAGCTATCTACAGACGATTCTAGCTAGTTTAATAACAAGAGGCACAAACAATTAATATAATGGAAACCAATACAGGTAGCCCTCAACTTAGCACCAATTTAGCACTCGACCTGGCACACCGATCAGCTGTAGGGCGCTATTGCTTTAAAGCCGATGCCGCACTGCAAGGCGCTCTTACCAAAGAGGCTGAAGGAGCCGTTTGTGTGTCATGAAGGCTTTTCGCGGAGCCGGGACCTTACTTTTCTGAAGAACTTGATGTTTTTGCTTTTCCTGAATAAATCTTTAAATTTTCTCCAGCACCTTTTTCCATCTTCCCTGATTGAAGGCTGAGTCAAAACTGGGTATGCGCAGCCAAAGGAGGCATGGCCAAAGACCTGATTGACTCAGCCTACGATCAGAAGAGCAGAGCAACCCATGCCTTGGATTTTCTGCCCAGCACAACGGAGAAAAGTGACTCATTGGCGTTTTCACACTTACAATTGTTCCAGCATCTCCATAGTCATGTGATCAAATTCAGATACTTGGCAACTGATTTGTATTTATGGCAGTTGCAATGTTCGGGGCTCATGTGACCACCTTCTGCTACCTTCTGATAAGAAAGGTCAATGGGGAATCCGAAATTCACTTAACAATTGTGGAAAGAAAGATTGTAAGATGGAGCAAAATTCACTTAACAACTTTCTCACTTAGCAACAGAGATCTGGGGCTCAATTGTGATTATAAGTCGGGGACTACCTATATCTTAAAACACTGCCCTCACACTATGTTCAAGCCCACTGAAAAACGTATAACTCGTAAAAGATTTTAACTCTATCAAATAACGTGTATTGTTCTCATTTACTTTCCAAAAAGCCATCTGTTACCAGCTTATTCATTTAATTAGCTTATTTCAGAACTGGGTTCTCATCTTTATAAAGATTGAGAATAATTTTATCATTTTTACCCCACCCTTAATTTTCCATCTTTTTACTCAAAGCAAACTAAACATGTTATTTCTTTACAGAGGCTAGAAAAACAACAAAAAATTCCTAATATTTCTTCAAATGTATGTTTCTTCAAAAATACTATTATTTTTCTTTCATTGAATATTTCAATACAAATAAAACCATTTATGCTTAAAATTTCTCAAGACATTGCAATACTAAGCTAAATACAAATAGGATGCATTGCGTCTATTTAATAAGTTCAATACAAAAATTTAACTAATTTAATTAAAATTAGGTCTTCTTAATGTAAAATTAAGTATGTCCACTGGATATGGGAGTATAGCAATGCTCCCATCTGGATGTCAGCTAAATTTCCTTGCAATTTAATGTAGGCAATTTACAGCACTCATGTTCGTTTCTCACTGGTACTGAATGTATAGCAACAAGTCATTTTCAATGATGCATTTTCACAATTGCAGTTCAATATGATTAAAATATTCAGGTCAATACATAAACACAAAATTTGGACTGGAGAAATGTTTGCTATTTTTATGCTGGAATTTAAACAATTTCAATATCAAGTTTCTATCTACCATAGTTATTTATTATCTGTAAAGTACTTTTTTCTCCGAATAAATGTCTTTAAAATTAAACATAGATCATTTTATTTGGATAATAAAAACAAAAAATTTGTTTATTCTAGAATGTAAATATACGACATCAAATCTATTTGAAAAATAGACCCACCTTTTTTGGGGGGGGGGGATGATGTGTGAAAACTAAGTGAATTACAGAAGTAATTTCCCACTTTCCCACATACATGGAATCCCAAATATTTTCTTGGGCCTGAATCTTCGGTGCATATAAGATGAGAAAGCATACAGCCTGGGGCTCTTTTCCCCTTGTGTCATGATTGGCGGAACATGTTCTTACTGAATCAATAATAATAAACTCCAATGATTTTATTGAAAAAATATTATCCTTGCCCACTTTTGGGTTGGTATTCTACTGAGTTGACAGACACACAAAACAAACCTAGCTAGAACAATGACAAACCATTTCTCCTAGTTACCAACAGATTTTCATTAAAAGTCTTCTAGTGCAACTTTATGAATTATGATTCAAAGAATCATAATTCAAATACATTCAGTAACCCTTATTTATAAGCCACATATTCTAATGCTTTTTACTGAATGTATGTCACATAATGAAAAATGTGCAATGAATCAGAAATGGATCACCCAATCCTGTAATATATTCCAGCGACAGAGCTACAATTTCATCTACTTCATTTTTGCAAGATCCTCAAGGCCTATTTTCAACATAATATGTACAATGACCTATAAAAGCATCCTTCAATTTTTGTAAATTAAATTAATTTGGACTTTATAACATAAATTGAACAATAAAAAATGAACATAAAGAAACCAATACTGGAAATATTTTCATCTTTATGCATTCAGCAAATTATGAAGTTTCATGGACTGAACTCTTGAAAAAAAAGATGTTTTATAAGCAGCAATACAAATACAAGTAGTCCTCAACTTATATCAAGTTGCTTAGTGACCCATTTTGACAGACCTCCCAAAAGGTACTTATGACCCAACTCTGAAGTTCAGAAGGCCAACCCCACCCCCACCCCGTGGTCACATGGTGCATTTCAGGAGCTTGGCAACTGACCTGCACTATTTTATTTATTAAATTGATTTATTTATTTATTAAGTTTGTTTGCCAACCATCTCACCAGGACTCCCGGAGGCTTACAACATTAAAACCATAAAATACATATATAATTAAATACAATTAAAATACGGATTATGATTAAAAGATTGGGAGGGAGGGTGCAGAATATTCGGGGTGGGAGTGGGATCAGCTATTAGTCCATCAACCACCTCCAGCATGATACTGTCCCATTGGAGCCCCAAGCCAACAAGCAGAGCCTGGTCTTTAAGATCTTGTGGAAGGTCAGAAAGGTGGAGCCAATCTTACATCAGGGGGCAAGATGTTCCAAAGGGCAGGAGCCACAGCAAAGAAGGCTCTTCCCCTGGACCCCGCAGGAATTTCCTGACTGATGGAATCGACAGCATGCCTTCTCTGCCATTTATGGATTTTTGCAGCATTCCCATGGTCACATGACCACAATTTATGATGCTTCTGCATCACTGCAGAAATGCCCCACAACAAACAATGGCTTCGTTTAACGATTGCTGTATTCATTTAATGACTGTAGATTCCCTTAATGATGATGGTGATTAGCTTAACAACTGCCACAAAAAGAGGTTTTAATATCAGGTTGGTCACATGATGACCTGCTTTACAATCATCATGGCTCAAGACCATAATAGGCAGGCTCTTTTAGTAGAGGACAACATGTACACAAAAGGAATAAACAACTAGTTAGCTTTTTAAGTCTTACGTTTCCATCCACTGTCTTAATAAAAATACGTCAATGACTTGCCTAGGTCATATTTTTAAAATTCTTTTATCCCACTGTGGGAGTTAATGTTTTTTTCCTAAAGATAAAACAAAGATCACATGAAAGAACCCAATGCCTTCAGAAAAAAAATGAGCATTCAACAATACCAATTTTAATTAATTAATTAAATACTATTAAGTATTTCATTTTCAGGGCTGTTCTTTAGCAGAGAAATGAAAGAGTTAGATCCTAAGCGGTGAAAATGCTTACGTGGAACATGAATTCCACTTAGTACCAGTGGTGGGATTCAGCCAGTTCGCACCACTTCCGGAGAACTGGTTATTAACTTTCTGACCAGTTTGGCAAACTGGTTGTTGGAAGAAATCATTAGGGCAGAAAACCGGTTGTTAAATTACTTGAATCCCACCACTTAGTACATATTGATTCATACAAGATTTTTTGTAGTTTGTCCCAGTAATGAATTTTGAAAACTGTTATCTTGCAAACATACTGATATGGAAACACCCACCCACGCCAAACCAAGCAACAGACAACTTAAACCAAGCTATCCAAAGACAAACTTTGTACAAATCCTTAAAAGGAACACAGGATGCTCAGGAAGCTTGGTTGAACATAATGTATGTATAACAATAAAGGCAGAGATATCACTTATAGCTTGCACCATTTGCTTCATCACTCTGCAATAAATAATTACACTATTGTGAATACCAAGTTTATATTAGAAAAGTCTGTATTAAAAACGGGGAACAGAAGTTTTATATACAGAATGAAATCCCCAGGAATCTAAAACATTCATATATTCATGGAGAATCTATGTAGTCACGAAGAGTTGAAAACGACTTGATGGCATATAATCATAATCTCAATCTCTCTCTCTCTCTCTCTCTCTCTCTCTCTCTCTCTCTCTCTCTCTCTCTCTCTCTCACACACACACACACACACACACACACACACACAGAGAGAGAGTCAATCAGTCAGTCAGTCATCACTCCAGGGTCACTGAACAAAATCAAGATGGACCTGGTCAATCTGAGTTAATAATCAAAACGCCACAAAATTTAATCGTAATATAAGTACCAAAAAAATGTGCTTAGCTGGAATGCTCATTCCCTTCCCCCGCCACCCCTATCTCTGAGTTATTTGAAAGAGATGAATGCAATATATGTTTCTTCACTTGCAAAAGGAAGCTCAATAGGCTATTATTAGGCTACTCAACTGAAAAGAACTCAACATATCAATAAATATTTTCGATAACAACTGGTTTAGGCCATACTTGAATAAAACTCAATTATCTTTTAAAGTTTTCTTATTTTTTTTACAGAATTGAACAATATCCTTCACTAAGTTCAATCTTTTTAGAAGTTACGTAAAACTGAATTGCCCAACATCAATAAACTGAGCAACAAAAGTTATTGTTTGAATTAATTATGGCTCCAAAACCACCAAATCATAAGCTGTGGACTGTAGAAATACTTTCAGGTTACCTAAAATGAAGTATGATATATCATAAACTAGAAAGAGAATGAGGGAAGACGAGGCTGCTTCCATTTTTTGGCAGTTTGGTGATAAAAATGGGTATTGAACACAAAATTTTGTGGTTGGTTCTTATCAGTGAAATCTTTACAAAACACTAGTCATATTAAACATAAGACAGTATTTTCTTTGCTGGTATTTATATCACATTTGTAGGGTTCATAGGCAATTGCCTGATGGTCAACTGAAAGTACATTATACAACTATTTTGTATTTCCCACCATTTAAACAGCCAATTTGGTATAATGGTTAAGGCATCAGGCTAGAAACTGGGACGACTGTGAGCTCTAGTCCGACATTAGGCATGAAGCCAGAGAGGTAACTGTGGGCCAGGCACTCTCTCTCAGCAGAAGGAAGAAGGCAATAACAAATCAGTCTTGAAAATCTTGCCAAGAAACCAAAGCTATTGTCCAGACTCAACACATGCAGATTTAAAAAAAAACAAGAACACATTTAAATCCAGTGAAATTAATATTCCACTTCTTTTACAATGATAAAGGAAGCTTAGAATTTCAGTGTTAAGCTTCTGTTCAAACTGCTTCAGAACTTTTATATATGGAGAAGACGTAAAAAGGATGGTTATCTTATCATTTTAACGGCTTGAAATTACTGTATTTTTCGGAGTATAAGATGCTCTGGAGTATAAGATGGACCTTAGTTTTGGGGGAGGAAAATAAGGGGGAAAAAATCTGCCTCTGCCTACCAGCATCCATGGTATTCATCTGGCTAGCGTCCTGTCAGTGTGTGAGACTATTTGGAAACAGTATTTGCTGTGTGAGCAACAAGGAAGGAGACAGCAAGTAGCCTGGGTGTGGCTTAGGTCAATTGTTCTAAAGCTGTATGCTGTGCTGATTACTGAAACTGAAACTCCTCTCCTCTGCTTGTGTTTTGCTTGCTGCTGCAAACTCTGACAGTCCTTGCAGCAAATAGCGAACAGCCAGGTCAGCTTCAGCACATTATTGCAGCCTGATTCAGCACGAGCAGCTGATTGGCGGGTGGATTGGCTTCCCGGAATAATCAGCTGTTCCAGGCTGCAGGGATTGCCATAGACCATCGCCTCCTCCATGCCTTGCATTCTTGGCTATATTCGGTGTATAAGATGCACCCAAATTTTCACCCTCTTTGGGGGGGAGGATGTCTTATACTCTGAAAAATATGGTAATCTTAAATACAACTGTGTATTTGCTTTTAATTCTACTGAGGAAGAATTATATATTACAATAAATGTAAAAGAAAAACAATAGGCCCATTGGAAAATCTGGCTGGAGTTCGTTATCTACAGGGACAGCAACTTCATAATTCTTCCTTTTTTAAAACTACCAAATCTAAAATTCTAGTTTAGTATTGATAATTTGAACAATATAGGAAAGAATTGTGTTAAAATGGGATAAAAATATTTAGCACTGCAATGCTTAATTATTTTATGATTTTTTTGGCAGTTGGTGAAGTTTCAGTGTGGACAATGATAAAATTGAGATATGTGTTGGCAAAAAGATACTCTGACACTGAAAAGCTGGTCTGATTTATCTCAGCCACACTTGATTCAATTATGAATCTGAACAGATGTTAATATTAACTTATTAATTCAATTTGTTTAAAAACGCATCATTTCCTAATAGGAAATTAGTCTAATGCATCATTAGACTAATAGGAATTTAATGAGAAATGTTATCAATTCAAAAATGGGCCTAGCTGAAACAACATAAAGCATTAGATGATAACGTTCATACAGTTTCTACATGTGAAAAATACTGGGCTCATTTTCAAAAGAAAGGCATCTGTCTTAATTATCTCAAATATCTTAATTTATGATTTTTACTTGTAAAATTATCAACATGAGAATCTAGCCCACACTATCACTGAGTATATAAGAGTGGTTTCTTATTTCTTAAAAAAAAAAGAACATTAAAGATATTCAGATTAGCCAGGTACATTTGCGGTATACTAAACCTCTTTTGAGTAGCTTCAACTTGCACACAATTAAAATGAATGCAGGCAGACAATATAGTTCCATATATCTGCACCAGATAAAATCACATAAACAGATGGAGCGAGAATGCAAACAAGATTTTTCACTCAAAACTGAGTATTAATGTCTAGCATAAAACCAAGACAGGTGCAAGTATATATTCAAGCATATAACAATGTTGCTTACAGAATAAAGAGTTTGCAATACAGTCAAGATTGTCAGTTTGCTGTGACGCAGTCAAGAAAGTAAAACACCTCAGATTGAATGCTTATCTTGAAATCCACTAGATACGCAAACTCACAAGGACAACCACCAGAACTGGGAACATTTTCCTTTACTACCACACTTCGAATCTATCACGCCAGCAAAGCATGAACATGTGAGTGTAGATAATTCAGGAAAACTGTGAGATTTTGTAGTGAAAGATTAAACCTGCTTGTATTTCTGGGAGATGTGAGGATATTAGCTGCCATAATGTACATTTTGGAATAAAAAGCCTTTGTCTGAATTTTGCTTTAAAAAAAAATACTAAGTGTTGTCCACCCCACAAAAATATTCTTCTAGCAGCATTTTCAACCGAAGTGTAAAGCAACCTGGTTGGCTTCCATGCAGGCGATGGCCTCTTCCAAGAGGGAAAACTCCACGCAGATATAGCCATAGTTGTAACCTGGGGACAGCATTTAAATACAGACGGGATTTGCGTTAGTGCCAGAAAGCCATATTTTTAGCATCCATTTCCCCCATTCCCATAGCACAACCCGGTTATCACCACCCTAGACTCCCCACAAAACAAAAGCAACAGTTGATGTTCTTTATAGCTAAGCTTCAACTCAGATTTGGTCTCGATAGTGTCATAAACCTAGTCATTTTTACTTATTCTGAATTTCTCTAATATAGTACTATAAGCAATTTGGACTTCTAATAAGGAAAGTGTAAATAGACATATACTCAAAGAAGTAAGTTAGCACTTCAGAAGTAATCTTATTACAGAAACAGTTATCTATTTCACAAATTCAGCTTATTGGAATCAGCTTCTAAACCAATACATTAACCATGTGAACCAATAAAACTCCAAGTAGTTTTTAGCTTATTTTAACTTTTCTCTTGTAGGTAGGAGTCCAGAAATCTATTTTCATTCAAAGTGTAGAATAAAATCCAGAAATTTCTATCCTATCTTTAAATTATAATCTGATTTAATCCAATGTTCTGATATATTTTTAATATCTTAAAATACTTTTATTCCACACGAAGTCAAACAACTATTGGATTTGTTTATGTCTTTCTTAAAGAAATGATTAACCATTCTGTATCTTTTTTGGTAATGAAAGTTATTGTAAAAAGGAATACACCTATCTGAAAGAAGAATCAGACAGGTATATAAAAATATCCTTACCTCAAAATTATCAAGGACTCATAATCATCTAAATTAAAGCCAAGGTTTACTCAAGGGAAGATGTGCCACTCAAGGAAACAATGCAAAGTTTTCATGGCTGAAACTGCAAGAATTTGTTTGTACTAATACAATTATAACAAACCAGAGACTATTATGTGATGGAAGCTTCAACTATTCAGACCCCTTTTTCCACAAAAAACCCAAACCATAAATATGATGTGTTCTGTCCTAGCTCAAATGTCACACATGAATGGAACAGATTAAAGTCAACTCTGTAGTAAAAAGAAGTTAAATGAATCCAGTTAAAATGTGAATATGGTTAGCAACTCAATTTGACATGGATGTACCATGTATTTATATTTATTAATAGATAATGTGTCCATGTGGCATACATTCACTACATTTTTAATTATACTCAAATTTATATGTCTGTTTAACCTAAAAAATCTAAGGGACTAACAATTCCCTATTACAGTGATTACATTTAAAACCACAATACATTTATCAAATACAATAAATCTAATCAGCTCTGCACCTTCTAACCAACTTTAAGAACATGCAGAGCATCATCCCATTCCATCTCCAACAGCAAACAAAACAGCCAGGTGTTGACTGCCTTCTGAAATACAAATATAGATAGGCCATACTTATTCCCAAAGAAGTCCACAACAGAAAAGGCTCCTCTCAGAAGCATTCCCCATAAACATACCTTCCATTGTCTTATACTTATAGGCTGAAATAAAGTTTAAAGATCGAATTGAACAGCCTGAATTGCAACCAGAAGCTTATCAATGTACTCCCACAATATCTGTCTCATACGGGTAAATTGGGAATTGGGAAATAACCTACTATCGTGTAAGCAACTGCATTTTGAACCAGTATAGCTTCTAAATGATCCTCAAATTCTAATAGTCTAGACCGGGGGTCAGCAACCTGCGGCTCTAGAGCTGCATGTGGCTCTTTGGGCCCTCTCCTGCGGCTCCCTGTCAGATGATCCCACCACTGGGTGGCCCCTCCCCTCCCCTCATTCCTTGCCTGCCCTGAGAAGAGAAGGGCAACTGCGGCAGATGGAGACTTCCTCCGTATTCCAGAGCGGGAGCGAAGCACCCCTCTACTTGCCTCTTTTTCTGGCCCTTGTTGGTACTGTGCATACTTCGGCCGCTGGGAGAGACGCATGACTTTGCTCTGCACTGAGACACTGGCTGGGCTGCCCAGCTACAGCCAATGCTGCGTGTTGTAATGGGCTCCAGGAGGACGGGACGCCGTCTCCCCCATTGTGCAGCGTGCTAAGTTTAAATGCAAGAGCAGCAAGCAGCCACGGAGGCGGCGAGAGGAATATGGGGAGACGCGTGACTTTCTCCGCCCCGAGACACCAGCTGGGGCGCATCTCCCCATATTCCTCTCTCCGCCTCCGTGGCTGCTTGCTGCTCTTGCCTTTAAATTTAGCGCGCTGCACAATGGGGGAGACGGCGTCCCCTCCTCCTCCTGGAGCCCATTATGATGCAGAGCATTGGCTGGGGTGGCCCAGTTGGTGTCTCGGGTTGGAGAAAGTCACACGTCTCCCAACAAGGGCTGGAAAAAGAGGCAAGTAGAGGAGTGCTTCACTCCCGCTCTGGAATATGGAGGAAGTCTCCATCCGCCGCAGTCGCCCTTCTCTTCTCAGGGCAGCCGAGGATTGAGGGCGAGGGGCGGGGAAGCAGCCAGCCGACAGGGAGCCACAGCAGGGGGACGAAAGAGCTTCATTTATCTGGGAAAGAAAAAGAGAGATGGGAGAGAAAGATGGAGGGTAGCGCCGAGGATTTTTTATGACAAAATCACTCAGATTCAGGAAGATCTGGACTCCAACTGGGTAGTCTCAGGGGGAGGGACTGGGGCAGGTCTTGAGAATGTTACCTGGGATGAGTTTGATCCTGTGACCCCTGAGGACGTGGACAGGATTCTGGACAGACTGAACACGACCACTTGTTTATTGGACCTGTGTCCTTCCTGGTTAGTGCTGGCTTCCCGGGAAGTGACACAAGGCTGGCTCCAGGGGATTATAAATGCTTCATTGGGTGAGGGTGTCTTTCCCACTGCCTTGAAAGAGGCAGTGGTGAGGCCTCTCCTCAAGAAGCCTTCCCTGGACCCAGCAATGTTGGTAAACTATCGTCCGGTCTCCAACCTTCGCTTTGTGGCGAAGGTTGTTGAGAGTGTGGTTGCGCAACAGCTCCCCTAGCACCTGGATGAAGCGACGTATCTGGATCCGTTCCAGTTGGGCTTCAGGCCCGGGTACAGCACAGAAACGGCATTGGTCGCATTGGTAGATGATCTCTGGAGGGCTCGGGAGGGGGGGTGCTCCTCTGTCCTGGTCCTGTTAGATCTCTCAGCAGCTTTTGATACCATCGACCATGGTATCATGCTGCACCGGTTGAAGAGTTAGGGGTGGGAGGCACTGTGTTGCAGTGGTTCTCCTCCTTTCTCTCTGACCGGTGGCAGTCTGTGTTGACAGGGGAGCAGAGGTCGACCCCGAGGCCCCTCATATGCGGGGTGCCGCAAGGGTCGATCCTCTCGCCCCTCCTGTTCAACATTTATGTGAAGCCGCTAGGCGAGATCAACCGTGGTTTCGGGGTGAAGTACCACCAGTACGCTGATGACACCCAGCTGTACATCTCTACCCCAGACCACCCCAACGATGCCCTTGAAGTGATGTCCCGGTGCCTGGAGGCCGTGCGGATCTGGATGGGGAGGAATAGGCTCAGGCTCAACCCATCCAAGACCGAGTGGCTGTGGTTTCCGACGTCCCGATATAGTCAGTTGGTGCCATCACTGACTATTGGGGGCGAATCATTGGCCCCCATGGAGAGGGCACGCAACTTGGGCGTCCTCCTGGATTCATGGCTGTCTTCAGAAGAGCACTTAACGGGAGGATTTTTTATCAGGTTCGCCTGATTCACCAGTTGCGCCCCTTTCTGGACGGGACTCCTTACGCACAGTCACTCATGTCGTCATCTCCCGCCTGGACTATTGTAACGCTCTCTACATGGGGCTCCCCTTGAGAAGCACCCGGAGGCTCCAACTGGTGCAGAGTGCGGTCACGCGGGTGGTAATGGGAGCGACATGGCGCTCCCATGTAACACCCCTCCTGCGCGAGCTGCACTGGCTCCCAGTGGTCTTCCGGGTGCGCTTCAAGGTTTTGGTTACCACCTTTAAAGCGCTCCATGGCTCAGGACCTGGGTACTTGCGGGACCACCTACTACCACCAATAGCCTCCCACCGGCCGGTACGCTCTCATAGAGAGGGGCTCCTCCAGGTGCCATCGGCCAAACAATGTCGACTGGCAGCCCCCAGGGGGAGAGCATTCTCTGTGGGGGCACCTACTATCTGGAACGAGCTCTCCCCGGAGATACAGAGGATCCCGAATCTGCGCACCTTCCGCCGCGCTCTAAAGACCTTTTTATTTCACCAGGCGGGCCTGGCCTAACTTTCTCCCTCTTTTTAAACAGTTTTAATAATTTTAATATTTTTTAATATTTTTAATACTCAAAGTTTAAATTTGTTTTAAATTGATTGGGGTTTTAATTTGTCTGGGCCAAACTATTTAATTCAATTTTATTTCTGCTTTTTAAATTTTGTATATATGTATTTTATTGTTGGCTGTTCACTGCCCTGAGTCCTTCGGGAGTAGGGCGGTATATAAATCAAATAAAAGTAAAAGTAAAGTAAAGTAAAGATGAGAAAGAGGGAGGGAGAAAGAGAGAGAGGGGGAGAAAGAAAGAGGGAGAAAGAGGAGAGAGGGAGAGAGAGGGAAAAAGAGAGAGGGAGAAAGGAAACGGTAGAAAGAAAGAAGGGGAAAGATGAGAGAGGGAGGGAGAGATAGGGAGATAGAGAGGGAGGGAGAAAGAGAGAGAGAGAGCTGTTTAAAAGAAAATATCTGGAGCGACAGAACCTGGGTCAGTGTGGCTGGGGGGTGTCATGTGACTGGATGGGAGTGAGTGATGTTAAGTTGGCCACGCCAACCCAGGTTTTGTGGCTCCTGGTGTTTTGTTTTTTTGTGGGAAACTGGCCCAAGTGGCTCTTTGAGTGTTTAAGGTTGCAGACCCCTGGTCTAGACCATGGGTGTCCAATCTTTTGGCTTGCCTGGGCTGCACTGACTGAATAGGAATTGTTTTGGGTCACATGCAAAATATAATACAAAAAATATATATATATATGACTAATAATGTTAAAAGTTTACAATCTTCTGAGGACACATTACTAGTTGTCCAGGGCTACATATGGCCCATGGACTACGGTTTGGATATGCCTGGTATAGACAGGTGAAAAAGATCAGTAACTGTTAATAAAGCTCCACCCATTCCAGAAAATGTCATAACTAGTAATACCTATGCCAAAGCTACACACACTTTCCAAACCATAGGTTTCACTTGTACTTCAACCACGAGCCATTAATTTCTAGATTATGAACCTGCTTTCTACATAGGGACATAATCCCTTCTAGAGAGTCCAAGATGGACAGAAGCTTCTGAATAAGCAGCCACTCCACCTTGCAGAGGTTAAGCCTCAAGCTTTTTCTCCCGACAAAGACTCTTAACAGTCTCCAGGTATCAGGACAGGGATATGACTGCACTTCTTGTTGAGCCTCAGGTAAAGATATACCACTTTACCACAGGCTGACATATAGCTTCCAGATGTTACATTATTACGGTCTATGTTGATTTATATGCAATGCCAAAAATTTCCCCAACACTTGGTGCAAAGTTTCCTATTAAAAGTTACATAGAAGTGCTGATGAGAATAGAACTTTAATGATGCCCTAAATTACCATACATAAAAAACAACATTTAAAGATATATATCATAACATTTAAATCAATGGTGAAATCTAAAAATTTTTTCCTACCAGTTCTGTGGGCATGGCTTTGGGGGGAGGGGGGTCATGTGACTGGGTGTGTGTGGCTATGAAGTCATGTGACTGGGGGGGGGTCAAAAGACAGAAACTCACTTTAACAATGTCCTGCTGGAGCAGGGGGTTGGACTAGATGACTTCCAAGTCCCTTTCAGCCCTGGATTGATTGCTGTGCTCTTTCAAGGTATCCTCTGAAGCTATGTCTAGTGCCAGGTTTGTGGTCCTTCCTTCCTCTCCTTTTTCCCTCCCTTTCTTTCTTTTTTTTCCTTTCTTTCTCTTTCTTCCCTCCTTTCTTTCTTTCACAGTAGCCCCCCACCCCCCATTTTTGGCCTAGCAGGCTTCAGGGAAGCCTCCTGGGAGCAAAAATGGACTTCCCCCAATAGGTAGTAAAAAATGCTTTAAAAAGTTAAAAAAAAAAAAAAGGTTCCGAGGATCACACGGCACAGCTCATTGTCACAGCTGATTGTTGGAACTTTTTTTTTTTACTTTTTAAAGCATTTATTACTACCTATTGCCAGAATGGGTAGTAAAAAAAATGCTAAAAAAAAGTAAAAAAAAGTTCAGATGATCAGCTGTGCTATGCCATGGTTGGAACTTTTTTTTTACTTTTTAAAGCATTTTTACTACCGGTTCGGTAAACCAGTCTACATTTGTTACTACCAGTTCGGGCAAACCGGCCTAAACAGGTAGCATTTCACCCCTGATTTAAACCTATAGGGTTACCAAATTATATATGCATGTTTATCCCTATTCCACATTGTTTGTTTTATGTTTGTTTTATTAAATTTATATACCACCCTACTCCCGAAGAACTCAGGGCGGTGAACAGGCACAGAATAAAATACATAAATACAAAAGTTAGAAACAATTTAAAACCAAATTAAATAATTTAGCCCAAGACAATTAAAAAACCCCATAATTTAAAACAAATTAAAATTTCAGTTTAAAAAATTGAAAAAAGGGGAGAAAATTAGGCCAGGCCAGCTTGCTGGAATAGGAGGGTCTTAAGAGCACGGCGTAAAGTGCACATTTGCTTCTGGAAGGAAAATGTACATAACAAATGTAAATATTGTTTCATATTTACAAGAAATAGGATGCATCATAGTCATTTTAATAGCATCCGTACACTGTAGTTCTGCTAATAATATTGGTATGCTCCAATTTGTTAAATTCCAGATAAATAATCACATTCAAAACAAAACTAGAAAATCACTGTAACATCTTTGTAAAAAAAAATTAAAATTTAGCTGTGATTATGATGTACACCAGGGATGTCAAACTGGCGGCCTGCATGCCGGATGCATCACACGAAAGCCAGGCCTACCCCAGCTCCACGAATGGGGAAAATGTCGTGAAACATCATGTGACATGGCGAGTTTGACACCCATGATGTACATTATACTCAACAGAAAGAAATCCCATGGTAAATACCAAAATGATAGAAACATATAAAATTACTCATGGTGTGGTGAAGTTCTCTCTCTTATAATATTAGAGCTTAGTGAAGCAGAAAGACAGGAGATTTGGGCAAATAATAAAAGGAACTTCTTCATATATTTATTTATTTATTTATTACATGTATTTATATACCGCCATTCTCCCAAAGGACTCAGGGCGGCGAACACAAGTTAAGAAACAAATACAATAAAATCATAATTTAATCCAAATAATTAATTAGTAGTAAATAATAAAGCCCGGAATCAGTCTCAGCCTATTTATATTGTAGTACATAGCTGAATTAGAGACACACCACTAGAGATAACCAGCATTTAAAATGGCTTTAATAGGAAAGCTATTAAATTGCTAGAGGA
This sequence comes from Arizona elegans, assembly GCA_022577455.1. Taxonomy (NCBI): domain Eukaryota; kingdom Metazoa; phylum Chordata; class Lepidosauria; order Squamata; family Colubridae; genus Arizona; species Arizona elegans. Next base: position 99,364,063 of record JAKOOJ010000003.1, on the reverse strand, counting down.
TACGATTCTCAATATATCATGATAACCATATATTACTAGAAATGTTTTACTTCTCAGAATGACAGAATCAGAGCTTGTCATGAAGCAACCACTGACATACTCTATTCATATACAGTTCTTTTCTGATTTAATTAAGAGTTCGTTTTGCTACCTGCTGAGATTTGAACCACAAATATGAGAGCATGTGAAGAATAAAACCGAGCAAGAGCTCAAATTGATATGATAGGGACTGAAGAAATACATTTATATGTAATTTGAAATATTTATCCGTAGCTAAATCACACATCACCATTATCTGTGAGGGTAATGTTTATTATATTTATACTCGATCTTGTCAGATAAAATGTCTCAGTGGATAATCTTTTAAAGACTAATAAAAATTACCCAATTTATATTGACTATAATACAGATGGATCTGATTCCATGCAGAATATTTTTTTTTTAATTTTACCCTGCTACATATTCTCCATCATGATATCATAATGCAACTTTACTTTCCCAAGCATTTAGTTCTCAAAAATTATTTAAACATAATCATTTGCTAGATCTGGAATCACAATTTTTGCCTCATATGATAGAACCCTGTTTGGTTAGTTATCAGTATAGCTAGCAATAAGGCAGGAAAAAGTTGTCAAAATGGCCATTTTTGTGTTCTACAAATCTTAGGAAAAGAAGTGAGCTGCTATCAAGTCTTGCATTTTAATAATTTTCTTCTAAGGTAGAAGAAAGTTTAACTATATAAACAATTACTTCATTCAATATGGGCAGATGCATATTCTCCCATTCCCATTGAGATGCTCAATGAACTGAAGAACTGAAAAATTATTCAGTGTACTATAAAAGAATATAATGGAAAAGAGTAACCAGCAAACGTTCCTTTTCTCTTGTGTATATATATCTGGCGATTAAAGACAGAAACAAGCCAAATTTCTAAATACTGCAAAAAACAGGTAAGTTGCTTTAACATTTATAAGAATCTTAAATCAGGTTTTATTAGGGTAAAAAATGACACCTTATCTCTTTTGAATTTCTCTTGATATTTCTTCTGATCAAACTAAAGCATCTTCAAGGTGCCCCTCAGTAAATGAGCAGTAAAACAAACAAATTGTTCAGGTCTATAAAATATTCAACTTCTACAATAGACTTGCTTTATATTTACTACACTTTCATTCCGCCCAATATGGGAATATCTCTAAATGGATTACAAGTTATTTATAACCTTAAATGTTTCTATTTTTTAAAGCAAACAAAAGCAGCAAAGTAAAACAATACAAATAGCAAAGTACAATTAATATTAGTTCAGGAAAAATGTAAAATATAAATCCACTAGTTCACAGTTATGGCCATTTAAATCAGAGTACAAATGCCAGGAGAAAGAACAACGCCTCTGACACTGAAATTGTATTAACTCAAGGGCCTACCAACATTTCCAAAGGAGAGTAATCCAAAATTCCACTACCAGAGGGTCTTCCATGTGGAGCTACTGATTTTACTTCCCTTGAAGGATGCATCTAGAAGATGCCCAACAAGAATCACTAGAAAATATGAGCAGGCGCATATGGGAAGATATATTTTAAAGATATATTCTCCTGATGTCGTTCAAAGCTTCAATAAAAACACCACCACCAAAATCTTAAATTGAGATCAGAAATATATCAGCATTGAAAATAGCTGAATAAGACACGTCACTAAACACAAACTCCACTTTTCTGGGATTTTCATCTTAAAAGATTCACTACTTAACAAATTTCAAAATGATATAAATGATGTAATGAAAATAAGAATGTGCATGTACTTACTACACTTTTATAGATTATCCTATTTTAATATGCTATCGTATCTCCTGTACTTACTACTAATAATTAAGTTTCCATGGCAGCTAAAATATTTTAGTGAGAAAAAATCTTCCAAAAATAAATTATATTTTGATGGTTGTCTATAATTTGACCAATGTCATACACATTGATATAAGGAAATGGGAATGCATTTGCTATACAATCTTTTGCAAATCTAAGTTAGGCAATATCATATCTTTTTGATACGAAATATGCAACACCACAATGAAAATGACGAATAGTATTTTTAGTCCACATGGATCCAAAGGATGACACAGACTGTAGCTGACAGTAAGTAAACATAGTTTGACACTACTTAAAGCATGCTTATGTGCTGTATTTTCTTCACACTTGCAATAATTTTTTAAAAAGCAAATTGTGGACAGCTATGCTTTTTGCAGCACTGTACAATATAATGACCTTATCTAGATTGCAGTTTTATAAGCGCATTTCCTGCACATTATTACTTACTTATAATATAGTTTTCCCATATCATATAGCAGTTAGCGTATACACTAACTATGTACTACATACCATGTAAACAGAATATATGCTTACCCAAAACATGACTAATTTTTTACATATATAATATAGAAATATATGGGACCTTACATGTAAAACTATGTTTAAAGAAGCTGGCATATGTTAAGAGAGACAGACATGAACTTAGTAAACCAGCGGGCCTCAACCTTTGCAGCTTGGCAGCCTACCTGAGTGGGGAGAAACTGGCCACGCGAGTGGCGGGCCAGCACACACATGTGCACAGCTCCTGTCACGCAAGAGAGAACAGAAGTGTTCGGGGTGTGATCTTGTGGCCTTCCACTCACGTGGCCCAGTTGAGAAAAGGCCATGGCCCGGTAGTGGACTGCAGCCCACAGCTTGGGAATCCCTGTAATAAGCTATACCAAAGTAGTTTTTATTTCTATTTTCACAGAATATTTGCAGTGCTGTGCATCATATGGCAATGTGCACATCAAGATTACAAAACATCAGGAAACACTCAAAAAATAGAACTTAGGTTTGACCATGAGTAATTTTTATTTATCTTAAATTTATATGCCTCCCCCCCTTAAAGATAAGACAACCAGTTTATACAGAACAAGGTGGTTTTACCAGAAGTTTGACATTATTAATATTTACAAGGCCCCAAAATATAAAATTATAAATAATACTAGTCAGGTATGTTAGAGGAACCAGACTTCAAACTAATCAGAATATTATTGTTGTGCAAAATGATATGTTTATAAAAGTATACATTTGAAGGGGAAAAGGTTTTCCACAATCTACTTTCTAAGTCTTGCTCATTATTCAAGACTTATAAGTGTTATAAGTTCTTACATAAATATAAGAATTAGCTCATTGCTTTGTGTTTGGTAAAAGTTGCTGAATTGAGTTTTTGCTTTCAAATAATGAACTTAGATTAAAAAAAAATGTGTAAAGATAGATATTTTAATTCTGGAAAATTATTCTCTTTCATGCTAAGAGAAGATAGGTCACATAGATATAAGTTAAATACACAGAAATTTGTGGGATAATAACAGAATTTGGTATTGATATAGATTTTTTTTTCTAATTTTCTCTGCATATCAAGAAATATCTAAATAACAAGCTCTACTTGGTGCTGAAATATACACTATTAAACTGACTCTAATTTGTCTTCTAGTTGCTTTCAAAACAGATCGCAGCAGGGGGGGGGGGGGGGGGAGAAAACCAAGAACATCTTTTGCACTTTTGCCCTATAAGATCTGTAATGTTTGTTTCCCTTATTCTATATCATCATGTTGAACTTTATGAGTATTCCACACCAGCATATTACAAATATTCCCTAATAAAAGTCATCTGATACCAGTAATGGACATAAGAATTGGAACCAGGAAACTCTCAACAAACCATTCTCTGAAATAAAAAGATAAGTCACCCAAGTGTCACAGGATTCATAAGTAAAGATTTTAGTGATCAGTTTAGAGTTATTTGCATCTGATTATTCTGATGAGAGGAATCTTTTAAGGATAATATGTCAAACATTCAGGTACATCTTGAGATACATTAACAGGAACAGAGTCCAAATCACAGAAAGTTAATTGTTTACTTTGACCTGGTCAGACCCCATTTCAAAAAGAACAATGTTAATTGAAACAGGTTCAGCAGAGAGCTATCAAGATAGTAAGGGATCTGAAAACCAAACAATATCATGAACAATTAAATTATCTGGCTATGTTTATCTTACAGAAAAGAAAACTGAGGGGAGATTTGATAGCTATCTTCAGATAACTGAAAAGTTCTCATATGGAAGAGAGATTGGTCTTATTCTCTTTGGTCTCATAACAGAAGACAAGAGCCAGTAGATTGAAATTATAAGGAAGAAGATTGAGGCTAGATATCAGGAAGAATTTCCTAAGTGTACAAACTGTGACCGAAGTGCAGTGTACTGCCACATTGCATGGTTAATTCTCTTTCACTAGAGATCTTCAAACAAGGGCTTTAAGGTTATCTATCAGATATTCTAATAGATCCTGAACTTGCTCCAGGTGATTGGACTAGATGGATTTCATGGTCCCTTCCAATTCTATGATTGTAAAACTATTTTAATTGAGATTGCTATAGGAAAGGTATTCCAGAGACAATTTTTTTTAAGTCACTAAAGACAAACTTTTACTAGTTCTTGAATTTTATGTTAGAACAAGTTTATCTTCTGTCTTTCAAAGGTATCTAACCTCAGTATTAATGCAGAGCTAAAACAGGTGATTTGCAACAAACTTGCTAAACCTAATCCTGAAAATGTCAATTCAGTAAAAAGGCAAGTGAATAGACCATATGCCCCAAATTCTTCTTAAAATTAAAATTATAATGCTAGCAAGAAAAAAACTGTACTGACAAGGCATAATGGAGCCTCTGATCAATAATTATAGAAACATTAATGTAAATCTAACAAACTTTTAAAAATTGAAAAAAACCCACCTGTGGTATAATCTTTTAGACGCAGGTTTTTCACTGGTGTTCCATCACATGCTTGGAAAGCATTGAGAATCTATAAAAACAAAGTGTCCAGGTAAGTGGTAATGCCTATATTATACTGAACATTTAAACACTGAATATTCATTCTGTTTGGCAGCAAAACAATGATTTCACATTAATGGAAATGGAAATGGAAAGCACTTGACAGTGTAAATTAAAGTACAGCAAAGACTATGTCACAATAAATTCATTTTTGCTACATGTTTTTGGAGGGTGTTCCCCTTCAATTACTCTAACATAGTTCAGGTTGTCCTCATTCAGCCACCACTTGTTCATCCATTCGAAGTTACAGCAGTGCTGAACAAGGGGACTTATAATCATTCCTCCAGCTATCAGAGTATCTCTGCTAGTCATATGATTGCAATTCAGCCATTTGGAAAGGGTTCACCAAATGAAGGCTACAATGTCCTACAGTCACATGATTACCAGTTGTATCCTTCATTGCCAGCTTTTGACAAGCAAAGTCAATGGGGAATCCAGCAGGAGATCACAAATGGTGACTACGTGACTCCAGGAGTGATTACAACTGCCCAGGAGTCACCTAACAATTGCAACTGGAACGGGTACAGCTTCTGTCATAAGTCAACAATCATGTGATGTCATGGTTTATGACCGTATCACTTATCAATTACCAATCCCAATTACCACCTTTAAGTGAGCACTACCTATAATGGTTTGATCTACAGATTATAGTGTTCTGAAAAAGCTATGAACTGTTTAAGGATATTAAAAAGTTGATCTGTTTTAATTGTAAAACAAATACAGATTAGACAGTGAAGGAATTTGGAACAGTCCAAGAAAAGACAAAGTCTTGTGATCAACACCAAACTACCCTGCTGAGAATCTAATCCTGCTTTTCGTTAAACCAGGGCAAAACAAATATGTCTTCTTCCTATTAAAGCATTGTAGTATTAAAAGAAATATGGAATATATATAACTGGCATATTTCAACATTTTAAGAAAAGTGAACATTAACTAGCTTTGAAACTACATTAAAATTATGCAAACTTGTCATAAATCACTATTAAATCAGCACAGATCTATTTTTCTAAATATAACTCCATTAATATATTTATTAAAACAATGTTAAACAGTCAAAAGCAAACTGCAGGCAATTTTTTTTTCTTTTCTCTCTACAGTCTCTGGACCCCCTTCTAACTGCATTGTTAAATTCTGTTTTTCTATTATTTAGAACTGAGAAACATAAAAGCTATAATATACAGTTAGTGTATCATCTATTACTAGGTAAGCTTCATAAACACAACTTACATCATCTTTTGTAGCAGTTTCAGGCACTCTTCCTAGTCGAATCAACTTGCTTGGCTTGGTATCTTTGAGACAGGTTCTATAGTCCTGGTCCTTAAAAATAAAATTCAAAAGGATTTTAAAGTCAACAATGAAGTAGAGGAAAGATGCAACAAGTCAAACATAGTTGAAAGTGTGTAAATTCCCTTAAAAAGTTACAATATAATCCATAACATTTTATCATCAAGGTGCTAAGACTGCATGTAAAAGGTATGTCCACCACTAATAGGAAGTGTCAATTTATAAGAAACAAATTAGAACTAACGAAATTAAGCACAGAAAGCTGTACGGAAGACTCAGTGTCATATTGATTAAAGTGTGAAGTAAAGGTTTATAGGTTCAAATTCATCTTCAATCATGGAAGCTTATTTCCATGGATTTAGGCTGACTACTATCCCTCATACCAACCAGATTGTTTTTATGAGAAAAACCTGGAACAGAGGAAACTATGCTTATCATCTTAAACTCAAGAAAAGGCAAAATATAAATCCAATTAATAATCTCATGTTACAATACCTACACTACAATTTACAGATTTAATTATACAAGGAGTGAGGTGAGATGGTGTAAAGGAGTTGATTTCATTACAGCTCACAGCTTTGATTTTTAAAATGTTATCATCTTCTAGTAAACATTTTATAAATGTGATTAAGATAGAAACTTTACAATAAATTGCATACCTGAAGATCTGGTTGAGAATCTTTACAAGACTTCCCATCAGCAAAAGATTTGCCATGTTCATAGTCAAAGACCCGACATCCTGGAAGACGATGATCTACATCTCGATACTCAATGCCCCTGTAGTCTGTATCCTGCCTTCCAAGGAAATCCAGATCACTTTTTTCTTTTAGTCCAGGCAATTCAGCTACTTGCTCTTCTTTTGCAGAAATCTCCTGATTGCTAACAAAGCCCTGAGAAGGCTTATCTTGGTCCGGAAGATTAGGAAGAGGATTGCGGCTATTTTGGAACTCTAGAGAAGATTCAGTCTTAAGATTTTGTTCTTGGGGTTTTTCTTCGTCTCTGGCTCTTGATTCTGAATGTGGCAAATCCTCATTCTGAATACTCAATGAAGACCTGTCTCTAACAACTACAGTCTCTTCTATCTTGCATTCTCTATCTGCTAATTGTGCTGTAGATTGACTGTGATGAAAGTCTACGTTAGAGTCTGCTGAGGGTCTCTCCCTTTCTGCAAAATCCAGCGGTGGTGGGGCATCCCTACCCCTAAAATCCTGATCAGCCTGAGGTTTTGGCCTATTTCTGAAATTTGAGGGGGGTACATCTCTGTCTCTGAAGTCTGAATCAGCCGCACCCATATTTCTCAGATCTGTATCAGGTACATCTCTTTTCCTGAAGTCTGAATATGGTTGCTCTCTGCCCCTATAATCTTGTTCAGGCATGTCTCTTGTTCTAAAGTGTGGGTGTGATCCGTCTCTATTTCGGAAATCCAAATCAGATGTTCCTCTAGCACGACAATCTGATGAAGTATCATCTCTGCCTCTATAGTTCACTGTATGAGCTTCCCTATCTCTATAGTTCATTCGGAATGTATCCCTATTTCTATAATCCATAGGAGGAACATCTCCTCCGCTATATTCCACAGCCTGGCCTTCTCTATCCTGAAAATTTCCAGAATACATCTCCCTACCCCTAAAGTCTGGAAGGAGTGGTACCCTAGCTCTGAAGTCCAACTGTGAATCATCCCTACTCTGAAAATCTGAAGGTGAGTAATCTCTGCTTCCAAAATCATGCATATGACCCTCCCCACCTCTGAAGTCACTACATGGTCCATCTCTACCTCCAAAGCTGAAAGTAGATTCCTCTCTGTTCGCAAACTGAGGATTGAGGATGCCTGGGAGTCCCTGGATATCAAAAGGAAGTGATTCTCTGCCAGAGAAGTTGCCAGAGTGTCTTTCTTGAGCAAGACTATCAAGGGGAGGAGAGTAATCCCTGTTCCACCCGGGAGCAAATCTTTCTTCTTGGCTCCCACTGTAGAAATAAAGACAGTGTTATTCATAATGTCCTTCGAGTTTGTAATCTACACATCAGCATGTTCTTCTCTAACTTTAACAGAGGTGTTCAACAGTAAGATCCGCAGAAGATAGTGATGTTTGGTAGTTTAATAGGTGGTAGTATACGACAGACGTGATAAGTAAACTTGCGCACTCTTATGTCACCATAATTCCCAGAAGAACTCAACATGGAATACCTGAAATATTAATGAGTTAAGGTAACAATCTACATAGTCTCACAGTAAATTAAATTGGGAACTTTAGAGAGTTTAAGAGGCCGCCATAATTATCCTGCATGCTGCTTCAGACAGGAATATTCCTTAAACCTGGTTTTATCCCAATTTTAAAAAGGAATTCTTGTAAGCTCTCCTATGAATTCCTTGTTCAACATTCAAAGAAATGATTATTATTACAAGGCACTATTTCAAGGTATGTAAACTTCTACATCTTATCTTTCCAAAGTTACGTACTACTTATTACCGGTTGGAAGGGAACTAAAAGTATACTACACCATTTTACAGCAAAATTACATTTCATAAGTTATTTCACAATTGCATAAAGTTGGAAATAGCAATAATATTCTTGACAGTATTCCTTTGCTAGTATACTTTTTAATTAAAAATGTTTATTTTGGCAGGTGGTCTGAAGAATTTTATTTTACCCTTAACATAACATGATTTATTTAGGACACTTAACTCATTCCTAGAGAAAAGTGCACTTATACGTTTGAAATTAAGGCTCAAAACTATCTCTAGTAAACTCGGTTTGCAAGAATTTGAGCAAATAATTTATTCAAACACACTAAGAACAATAAACATAAATACAAATGTTTTGTTGTTTCCTTTTATACTTCTAGTAAAGATATGGAATAATTAGCCCTACTCCTGATATTGATGTTTTTTACAATTCCTTACTAAGACTAGCAGTTCTTGAGTTACTAAATTGGAAGCATACAAATTCCTAAAAATTTGAAACCATCCCCCCCTCCCTCACGAAGACATTTTTTCTTCTGAAATCGGTCCCTGAAGTCAGGGACTACTAGTATACATTATTAAAAAAAAATAGGGATAGAACAGCTTCAAATGACTTCAGCCTTTCATTTCCCTCATAACAGTCAATAATGTAATATATTTTCCCTTCCATCTTTGCCCCTTGGCTGCCTACCTCCTGTCTTGTTAGGTGGCAAGAAGCCCCAGAATCACAGGGCTTTGAGGCCGCTTGCCACACCCTGGAAAGCTGTATTTGCCATCATCATTCTGCACTCTTGACACCCCTGACACCCCGTGCTCCGCTACCCCAACAGACCTTTCCCATCATCTTTTTCCTGCTGCTGTTGAGATATACCCAGCCCTTTGCATTACAAAGCCCCTTTGCAGAAAGCCAGCAAAAGAAAGTCCCTTTGTACCACGTTGGTAGGCTTCCTGGCACACCATGGCTCCAGGGCTGCTTCTTGTTTCCCTGTTTGCTTCTTATTTCTGCTTCTTGCAGTACCCTGGGCTGTGGCAGGGCTTCCTGATGAACCTCAAGAAGCAGAAGCAAGCAAGTAAACAAGCCAAAAGCAGCCTCAGATCCACGGTGGGTCAGGAAGCTCTGGCCCAGAAGCATGGTGCAAAAGGCTTGCTTTTGCCAGCTTTGCACAAAGGGGCAAAAGGCGCAAAAGGCTAGCTGGGCACAATTCATCAGCAGTATGGAGCACCCAAAGGTCTGTTGAAGTGGCAGAGTATAAGGAGGCACAGGACCGAAAGGACATAAATGTGAAGGTGTAGGCGGATGGGGGAGTTGAAGCATCCCTGCTTCATAAGTCTGGATGGATTGCCAAGTGCCCAAATTTTATCATGTGACCTCGGGGGCACTGCAGTGGTTGTAACTTTTTGACACAGATCATAAATCTCTTTGTTCAGTGCCCTGGAATCTTCAGTCATTGAACCAATTATTGTAATTTGAGGACTACCTATATTCAGTGTGAAAGCACGAAATATATTTCAGATGATCTAACATAAATATACATGTACAATTCAGTGGCTCCTTAAACAAGTTGAACCTTTCCCATAGAAATTAAAGAGACATTAATTTATGGGATTTGTGGAAGCCTAGGAAAAGGTGTAGCTTGTTAAGGAGTTTATAAACTCTCCAGAGTATATCCATATGGTTGCCCAGGGGTGCAGAGAGATGGCAAAATGCTTTTGCCTCAGAAGTGATCATCAGAACGTTTAAACTTTAAACAAAAAACAATTCTTCATGATTGCTTAATCCTGCAGAATTGCACTGGTGTTTTATAATACATCTATAAAGGACTGAACATATTCATCACTATTACTCACCACACTTTATACTGGGGAACTTCAGGTACTGGCTAACAAGTTGAGAATGCCCTTGCTTGTGTAAGTAGCACCTACAGCAGGGGTGTCAAACTGGTGGCCCACGGTCCACATGCGTCACATACAGGCCACACCCACCCCAGCTCCGTGAAGGGAAAAACATCGCAAAATGTCACGTGACAACAACGTGACACCACGAGTTTGACACCTGTGACCTACAGAAACAGTCTAATTAGCCAAATTGTAGTAGGCTAATTTACTTTCAAGTATGTCTATGGAATCTCAATCAACTAAGGCACAGGTGGGCAATATTTTTTTCCAAGGGCCACATGAAAAATTGAGACTGTTGTGGAGTGCCGAACCAATGTAACTTAATTTGATGTTCTCAAGCTCCATCAATTCAACTCCTCAGGCTGCTCCAGGAGAGGGACAAGCGCTGGGCAGCACAGAAAAATGCTTTCTCTCCAGTTAACTGAAATAACGCAGAGAGACTCCTTAGAGCCAGACCTGATTTAGTTTCTTCTCCTGCCCCTTGCAGAATGCTTTTTACATTTGATTTCTTATTTCCGATTAGTGCCGGAAAGTGATAGCCAAAGGGCCAGATGTGGCCCGGGGGAAATTAACTGCCCAGGTGTGATCTAGGGTCCACAAATCTTAATGCTTTCTTGTACTTTTAAATCTAAAACTATAGGTGGAGTTAGCAATTAACATTCCACAATGCATAAATGTCATTGATCAATAAAGATAGTCCTTGACTTACAACCATTCATAGTTATAATGGCACTAAAGAAAAGTGACGTATTACCTGTTCTTGCACATATAACCATCACAGCATTTCCACTGTTATGTGATCAAAATTTAGGCAATTGGCAAGCAGCATGTATTTACGATAGCTACAGCATCACAGAGTCAAGTGATTGCTATTTGCAACTGTCCCAGCCAGCTTCTGACAAGCAAAGTCAAGGCGGGAAGCAAGCAATGATGGCAAAAAAAAGTCATAAAATCAAACTCAACTCTCTTAACACCCACCTTACTTAACAATGGAAATTTTGGTCCCAAATGTGGTTGTAAGTTGAGGACTATCTATAAAAGGTATAAAATCATTTTTCTTCTAGAATGTTTAGCGAAAAGGTGCAAGAGGAGACTGCAAATAGAAAGCTCAATGAAATATGTACATTTGTATTTGCAAAATAACAAAAAGTTTCACATCAAAACCACTGTTTTTGAAAATATGTGAAATATGTCAAAGATAATAAATTGTTTGCAGCTGATGAACAAAAATCAACAGGCCATTACCATGACAGATACTATGTGTTTACAGAAGTGTTTAGAGAATCTAAATATCAAATTACCAATGTCTTGTAATATGCTTTTACAACATTTAAAGATCTATCACAGCTTTGATATAAAGGATGATCCCAACTTCTTTTGAAATAAATTTAAAAGACATAACCTTCAAAGATATATAGTCCTTACAACCACAACTGCAACTGAAATTTATGTTGTCAGTCATTGCAGTCATAAAAAGAGTCAGATCTGATTTCACAACTTATACAGCAGTCATTAAGTGAATCCAGCTTCCCCAATACCTATTTTTTGCCAGAAATATGCCATAAAGATTAAAAAAACACAATCACATAATTGCAAGACACTGCAATTGATTGTAAATGCCAGCTAGTTGCTAAATGCCTGAATTGTGATCACATGACCATGGAGGTAGTACAACGGTTGTAAATATAACTATAGGTCATACGTTTTTCTGAGGCTGTTGTAACTTCAAACAGTCATTAAATGAACAGTCGTAAGTTAAGGGCGACCTGTATTGAGGGAAGGAGAGCATCCCAAGGAATTACACATATAGCACTATACCTACTACTATTTTCTTTCAATAGGTGGTTCTTTCTTCTAGGGGAGGCTTCCATTAATAAAAAGGGGGAGAAAATTAATGTTATTTCCTTTCTCCTTCCATGGAGATCCCTCACATTGTTTTGAAGGATCATCCAAGCCTCTGGAATTGATTTCAGGGGTATAATGGGGTTTAGTGAAATTCATTCAAGTGAAAGAAACATTGGCAGCATCAAAGCCCATTTTCTCATGAGAGAATACTAATGAATAAAAACCACAGAATCAGCAGAAAATAAATTATTGTGGTTTCTGAAAGGATTTCAGAATTTCTGTAATTAAGATGAAAGTCTTAACAAAGATGCTTTTTTTTTGTTTCAGACATTACCAATACTTGCAACTGATACTCTATTTAAACAATGGCAAATGGATATTTCTAAGTTTATATGCCAAGGGAAAACCCAAGAATTAGATATAAACTATAGCAAGATGTTAAGGAAAGAGGGGGTTTGGGTTTACCAGATTTGAAACTTTGATGTTTGTTGTTTGGTCTGGTGATGAATTAAGATTTGAATGGCACCATTATTTATGGTATGACAAGGTTAAAGTAAAAGTTGAATTTAACAACCACTTTGTTAGTTGTGCCATTCTAAGGGTTTGGAATAAATATAAAGCAAGGTTTTCTTATGAGGATGCCTCTTTGGGTGTGTCCTCAGGAAGCTTTTTTCAGAAGAGAAATGGTGACAAAGCCAAACTGGTAGACTTATGGTAAAACCTTTTAATTTTGGTGATCCTATCCTCAAGTCTAAGGAAGAGCTAGAGTCAGGATTTGTCTGCCATTGGTTTACATATTTACAACTGAAAGAAGATTTAAATTAGACAGAAAGAATTATGGGTTTGACTTTGTTAAAAATGAATTGGAAATCCTACTGTGTGGTAGTGATGAACATATTATTGCTAAGGTCTATAAAACATTATTGAGTTCGAATTTGGAAAGTGAATTTGTAAAGCACTGTATGATTCAGGGAGAAGAAATTTTGGATATAATGTAAAGCTTTAACAATTGGAGAATATGCGGACAAAAGGTTTAAAATTTACACTAAATTACAATTTAAAATAAAATTTCTATAAGATTATGTTTTTGTTGGTATTTAATACCAGATAAGTTAGGGTTAGTGTTAGTGTTATGTATAAAGGTATTTTATGGAATTGCAAATGTAAAGAAGGGACTTTTTATCATTTATGGTGGACATGAGATAAAGCAAAGAAATATTGGAGTAGGATTCATATTCTAATAAAGAAGATTCTTAAAGTGAATATAAAGATAAAACCAGAAACTTTTCTTTTGGGTTTAATAGAAAAAAACTTGGGGGAAAAATTGGAATTTTGATGCTATATATGTTGATGGAAGCAAGATTATTTTATACACAAAAATGGAAAGACTTTTCGATCCCCACAATGCACGAATGGCTGCAAAAGTTGATGGAGTTATCAGAGATGGCTAAATTGACTGCTTTGATAAAAGAAAAAAAAACACAATTACTTTTGTTTCTACTTGGAAACCGCTTATGGGCTTTGTGAATGAGGTGGAAAAAAAATGAAACTTTGATTTGGGGTTTTACTGATTGGATAGATTTGTTGTTATAGAAATGGCTAGTTTGTACTATTATGTAAAAGTTGAGGTTTAATGTTACTATCTTATTCTATTGCACCAAAGGGAGTCAGAAGTCAATGCCTTTTCTTTCTTTTTCCCTTCTTTTCCCTTCTTTTCCCTTCCCTTTTCTCTCTCCTATTTGTCCTATTATTTGTTTTTGTATTTTATATTATAAACTAATAAAAAGGACAAGTCGCTAAAAAAATAATAAAGAGAAAGCCCTGAAGGAAATGGTTTATCTGCAAATCTTGCAGTTGGCTTTGAGGCCTGAGTAGGGGACTGAAACATCATTGACTGAACTTGTGGATAACCTCTGGTGGGGTAAATGCTTCCATACTTGGTCTCCATCGCTCAGTGGCTTTCAGTATTCTTCTTAGGAAGCTTAGGGAATATAGAGAAAGAGGCAGTCTTGCAATGATTCTCCTTCTTCCAAAGTTGCTAATAAAGGAGAGATCTGACCCCAGATTCCTCTGTTGTGGGATCCCTCAAGATTCTGTTCTCTCCCCATTCCTGTTTAACATCAACATAGAGTTGATGGATGAGATCAACTGCCAGCATAGGGTTAGGTATCATCAGTATGTATGAATTCATCAGAGACATAATTGGGAAATACTTGGATTGCTTCAATAAACTCAACATACAGTTGCTCTTGAAGGCCACTCAGAAGTTTCTACTGGTCCAAAATGCAGTGGCATTGAAAATTATGGGAGCAGGAGCTCCAAGTAGGCTTCAGGTACAATTCAAGGTACTGATTATCAGCTATAAAGCCATTCATGGCATGAAGCCAGGTTATTTGCAACACCGCCCTTCTCCACTTGTTTTTGCTTGACCCACTAGATTTGACAGGTTGGGGCATGCTCTGGATGACATCTATTAACCACTGCCATCTGGCAGAATCCTGGAAGTGAGCTTTTTCTTTTACAGTTCCTGCTGGTTATTGGTACACAATAACAATGAAATTTGTTTGGCTCTGACCCTGCTTGTATTTTATAAATTCTTGAAGACCTGGATGTTCTCACAGGCATGAGGCCTTTAGATTGGTGAGCCCATTGTTGTGATTGTCTTTGGCATCACTGTAGTTATGTGCTTTTGTTGATCACTCTTGAGTGCTGCTGTGTTATTACTGTATCATATTATTATTATTCATTATTTTAGGTTAGAGTTTTGATTCCTGTGTTTATTGATCAGAGTCATGATTCCAAGGTAGGCCGCTCTATTAATTGATAGAATAAATAATCGTTTGCCAGTGCAATTTGATCACACCACCAACTTGCCCATTTTTAATATCTCAGACACTGTTGAACATACACAACAATTAATAAACCAGAATAGGACGAGGAAATTGCAAAAGGGACAAAGCAATGGTTCACAAGGAGAAAAAATACAAATAATGTTTACAATTATTTATATGATCTTACTTATGAGTAAATGAAGCAGAATGGAAACCCAGTAACAAAAGTGACTAAAATTTTAAAATACGTAAACAGAGTTAAAGACTGAAATGCTGTAAAAAGAAAGAAGGGATGGGATGATAAGAAAAGGAATGTAATAGAAAATTCTGTTAACATTGGAGGTTTAAGAAAGAATTGGAATGTAGATGATTAAAAACTAAATCTAATAGTCACAGAAAATTCTGCAACACGCACAAATATACGAGTGTGATTACAATGATAGTCAATAATTCAATCTTTGTCTCCATCCATCAAAGGTCACTCAGATTTGAGGATTGACCTGTCAATTCCCTTTCCCAATTAAAGGTAGTGATTTTAACTATCCCCATTTTTAGATATAGTATTTCTTTCTGTTCTTTCCAGTAAACCAAACCCCTATACTACATATCCAAAGTAGAGCTATGTGAATTCTAAATCAGTGACAGCATGAGTTAAGACACAATTGTTCCAACTTAACTGATTTAGAAAACAAGGTGCATTTCTTTAATCAAGTTGTACTAAAGCACTAACTATAATACTAAAAAGTGTAGAAGAGGAATTTTTCAGGCATTGAAAGAAGCATGGTATCAGTGCAAGGCAGATCTCTGTAAACAAATTATTTAATTACTAAGTGACAATTAAAGCATTTCAATTTGTCTAACTTATCTGATGGAGCCACTCATAAGAGGGCCTCCAAAAATGTCTAGATATTTTGTTTTTAGTCTCTGAAAATTGGTACTGAAATTAAGGTAAAATATGCTACAATTCTTACAAACATCATCATTTTTAGAATCTCCACATTTTCATATTTCTTGCTCTGATGCTCTTTAAAAAAACTATTACTAGTATATAAACCTAGTCACTTAGTGATCTTATCTCTGATCAAATAGCATACTTCACAATGCTATATTGTTGAACTTTATCAGATTCCTTTGAGCAATATGCTATTATCAGAAATCCTTTAAGGTGTAGACAGTTTAATATGCTTTAAGCATATTAGTCCCAAATTTAACACATCCAAATGTTCTTACTGCCTCATCTATCTCATTGTTGGCAATAAGGTCTTTGGTTTGATTCTTCTTCCCTAAGCAAAAGATTGCAGATTTCTTGTTATACAGATCTCAAACCATTTACAAAAATAACCCCTCAAAAGCCATGCAAATATTCTACAAGATAAGAAAGTGTGACAAATAGTCACATTTTAAGCTGGTGTAAAAAAAATACCATCACTCATATAACAGCATTCCATAAACAAGGCACTATAGGTAAGAAGGCCCTTTGACATATTTATACCTCATAGGATATTTTGGTGCTATGGAGGGAGGTGATGTTTTTTTTGTAGTGTAGAAATGCTATTTTATTTTTGTATTTTTATTGGCTGTCATTGTGAGCCAGTAAGATAATTGTGTATAAAATTGGTGGCTATACAGTAAAAGTTCAATAAATAAATAAAACATACAAGCATGCCTAAATCATGTCCTCAAATCCTTGGGTCCTAAACAATTTGGGTCTGAAATATCATTACATCACTTAAATGTGGATTGAGAGTAAACTATAAACCAGTGCAGTAAATAAGTATTTACAGCTATATATTATTAAGTTATTTCAGATTGGCTAAAGTAAATCTTAAATAGAATCTGCACAATGAACCTTCTTGGGCTTGCTCTTCTTGCAAGAACTGCTGTTGAGGATCATCCAGTTGTCTAGAATGGACTAGGATGAGATATAGGAAGAGGCAACCAGATGGGGAAATCTTTGGTAGGGAATGGTTGCAAAACATTTTCCCACTTTTTACAAGTATCCCTAAATTGAAGCAACCATCAATATTCTTGGGTGAACTAGAAGTATAATTTTTGGAACTGCTACAATCTACCATCTTATCATTATCTTTGATTCACACTTTTCTTTTACTAAATTCATTATTAAAAAAGCAGTCGATGAATTCATGTGCCTTTTCAAATTCTGACAAGTCACATCATACTCATGAATCTGTGCAGCAAGATTTTATTTTTTTTTTGCCAATAAATATATTCTTTTAATATACTTGGATTCTTAACCTGAGTCACTACTGATCAAAGAAAGCTTTATAGAACAAGATCAGTATTTTGCTTATGACTTGTGTATGCTACTTGTATTTTAATAATATTCAGCAATTCTGAGCCTACAGCACATGATATTTTTGATCTATGCCAATCCATCCTGGAGCTACTTCACACTTCATTGGTACTTCCATAGATTTGTGCCTATTTAATCTGCATTTAGTAGGCACGCTATATGCATAAAGTGTAAATACATCTGCTTTTGTCTTTTTAATTATTGCATATTAATGATTTAATTCATTTCCCCCAAACTATAAATGTGCTTTTCATTATTATTGTTAAGTTTCTGCCTTCAGGTTCCCAATCTGTGATATAATGAATGAATATTTGTTTTCTTATATTTTATTAACTAAATTGCAATTAAATTGAGACAACATAGTATGGTAAGCTATAAACTATTATTTATAACAGTAGGTAGGTTCAGACTACATAATATATTAAAACCAAACAAGTCTTGCTACAGCATAGGATAATGTGTGAACTCAGAAAACATACAGTAATTGCTGTTATTAACTTTTCAGACGTTTTAGAAGACTCTATAATAGTGTAAGGTAAAAACCAGAAAGCCATAGCAAAGTATTAGGTAGCCTCACATTTATGTCAAACTAATTGCTCTTTAATCATATAAAAATGAAATTCTTATTTGACCATGCATAATGTCCTAAAACTAGGCAAACGCTTCTTTGCACATTAAGACCAAAAGCAACTCAGAAAAGGTTTCAGATATCTATAATATGCAATACCATTAATGGCATGGCAGAGAATATTCTAAATGTCTCTCTTATCTTTTTAAATACAATTTTAAAAACTGCACTAGCATAGTTATATTTCTCTAAGAGCATTCTGGTTACATTTTTATTAAGGGCATCACATCTTTGAGTTGCACAAGGTGTAATTATATTCATAGAGAAAAAGTCAGCCATTCTAGACAAACCAAATAACACAATATGTTAAACTATTGAATGTTTCCTTTTGAATCTTTCAGCCATAACACTTCTAGAATCCAGGTCACATGTAACTTTTCATTTTTTAACATTATATGTAATTCTCTAAATTCTTGGATTCTATTAATCCCATGAAGAGAAAGTGCTATTTAAAGCACATAAGGAGCTATGCACATAAAGAATCGAATTTGCTGTTACTCTACATAAGCAGGACCACCTGCAAAATGTTGACATTTAGATTGTTCCTGTTCAACATTTCAGCTAGGTCTTTCCTCCTCTATGATGTTCCATGCAATTTCCCTTCATTTACCTGTTTTCTGGAGAGCCATCAACTATCTCCCATCCTACTTTTATCCAGTTGTAGTAAATGTTATTGCGCAATGTCAATGTAGGACTGCTATCATCAATAAATATATTTCATATTGAAATACTTACCGGAAAGGACCCATTCTATTAGCTGAATGAGGGTGTCCCCACATTTTGTTCCAAGGTATCAGACACCAGATAGCAAATTCTGAAGAATCTATGGAATAGAAGAGTAACAAGAACAAAATGTAATTATCCTAAGTAAGCTATATAAATCAGCAGGCATGTTAGCTGATCAACCTATTTAAAAACTTTCATATTTTCTTGAAACACTTAGCTAAAAGTAATTCTGAGAATTTACGGTATTTCAAATAAGATTAATTCAGAGTTTCTAGGGTTCCATCTTATTCACCACTACATACTTCTGAAAGTGACCAGAGAAATTTCTGAATTGATTCCAAAAGATTCTTATGTACCAATTACATTATGTTTTACCTTACTCAGAATGCTCTAATTAAAAGATATAAAAAATCCTTGGTGCTCTCTGAGCATGATTATTTGTTTGCAGACATTTTATTACCTGACTAGGTAATATCATCAGTGCTTGTGATTGTGGGGTTTGTGCCTGTTTATATATAGTAGGTTGGGGGTGGGTGTTTTTTCCCCTTGGTAGTTCCTTGATTAGGATATTAATTTCTGCTTGTTTGTTTGTTTGTTTGTTTGCTGGAGATGATAGGCATTTTTGTTGCCTCTTTTTTATTGTCTCCTTTCAATGGTGTGTAATTGTGGTTTATAGCTATTAATGGCTGATTTGTATATTAAAAGATATAACCTAGAAAACAAACCAGCATATTTCTCACACCATCTTTTGGGCTTCTTCCAGTGTTTATATCAGCCTCTCCAATTTAGTGGTTTGCAGATACATTGGCTTATACCCTTATTATCACCAAATCAAACTGAAGACCAGTATATATATCAAACAGCTTTTATATCCAGTAAATGCAAATATGGTAAACACTTCTTCCCCTCCAATTTTTGCTTCTTCATGAAAGATAGCTAGTTTGCCATTCTATCTTGCCTATAAGGTCACATTCTAACCAAGAAAAAAAATCCTTAAGCAGTAAGACTACACAGCTGAGTAAAATTCAGTGACAAACGCACACTATTTCTTTTCACAAAATATGTTCTCCTTTTAACACAAAGTACACTGTTTCCTAGAACAAAGAATCCAAAATCTCCTTAAATTCAGTATAGAAAAAGTGAACTGGAATACAGAGCACAAGAAGCAGAGCAAGGGGAAAAATAATCAGAGTCTAAGTAACAAGAGAAAATTATTTCAGAGATTCAAAAAGCATTACATTAAATAGACCCAGATTTTTTTTCTCATCAGTTCATTACTATTAACTGAAATAAACACATTTAATTTTAGTCTTCCTTAACAAAAGCTAAGAAAATTAACATTGATCCCTTGAATAGAACCACACCTTAGAGAAAATCACTCAAAAAACAGCTATTCGGGCTGTCTCAGTTTACAGATTTGTGGATATGATGTTCCTAAAGTTGAGAAATATTTTACTTTTCCCCACAAAAGCATATATAGCTATTGAAAAATATATTTGATGACACCAAACAGATATTTCCACAATATTCTAAAGATGGGCAATCAGATCTTCGGGGCCCAAGGGCACAAATGGGTCTATAAACACCTACCAGATATTTTTAGTGATGTGAAATGGAAACTTTCCCTAAGAAAGTTAGGCTTGTTTGCATGAAGAAATTTTCCTGCTTGATAACATGTTTTCTGGGGAAACAAACAAAATTGATTTTTTAAATAAGTTCATTTTTTAAAAACCATATTGTTTCCTCAGAAAACATTGTATTATACCAAACAGGTAATTTTATTTAGCAACCCAATTGGAGGCAGCAACCAGTCTAAGTGAAAGCATACTTCAGCTTTCCTTTGCATTATGCAAAGATCATAAATGAGGATTGATAGTAAAGTTACATTTTTATCACCACTGTAATTTCAAACAGTTACTAAATGAGGTAGTTGCTAAACAAGGACTATCTGTATCATTGTCTTTTTCCTTTTTTAAAAAAAACCTTTAAGAAAGGGTTGTTTTTAGTATCGTTTTTATTATCAAAAAATCTCCTTGAACCCTTATAATTACAATACCCATTTTAGAAAATGAAAATAGTGGGCAACTTCAGCTCAGTATTTTGTTTAGAAATCTAGTAAGGTGATAGGAAGCATGCTGAAAGACAGGAAGACGGGAGTTACCTCATCGCTTAATTTTTTAGTAAGCAGGTGCTTTGGGAACCTCACTAGAGCAATCATTTTGTGATTAGACACTCCCCCATCCAAATTATCTGATAAAGACATCGACAACAAGCTCAAGATTCTAATGTATTTGGCAAGAAAAACAAATTGCCTACTAGCCTTGCTACAAATTCTAAGCTTACTTCTAAAATCTCTTCAGCAACTTTAGTTGATTTGGCTCCTGGGAGTATATTTTGTTTATTTTTCTTCCACTTGCATTGACTTCCAGTTTGTTTTTAAACCCAATTCAAAATATTAAAGGTCTTTATAATTTAAACCCAAGATGTTCTAAAAATCCAGCAGCTTCCATTAGAGCCATTTAGTCCCCAACAAATACACAGGATTCCCTTCCTTATCACTAACTGATGCACAAGACTTGCCATATAGGATGAGATCTCTTCAGCATTGTTGTCTAGATTCTGAAGCAATTTTCCCTAGAAGCACCATTGCTTTCAATGTTCAACAAACCTGGGGAAAGTATCTTTTTTCATTGATGTTTAACAATATTGATTTTTAAAAAATGTTAGCCAATTAAAGCTTTATTTGTATGGGAAACAAATATACAAAACCTAATAATTTTTTGTACCACATAAATATATTTGCGGACATGCCTTACTAGCAATTATTAATTTTTTTACCAATTATATTTAAAACAGATCTAATGCAAACAATTTATGTTTGACAAGTATTTTAATAACCAAATTTAAGTACGTGCTAGAGATACTATTTTAATTTGTTTTAGTTATATTTATTCAATTTGAATAAATATATTTATTTCAATCTGAAATAAAAGCATTCTAATTCTCGTTAATACAAAGACTCTGGCATAAATTTGCAGAACACTTAATTTTTCCACACACACAAAAAAAAAGTACATGCAACAGTTGCCATTTTGGAAAGGAATTCTATCTGTACAACAAAGGGGAAACCGGCTGACAAATAAGCATTTTAATTGACGATATGAACAGAACAGGTCTGACTGCATAACCTCACTAGAGTCCAAAGAAGCCCTACTAAGCCCAGTTAAATATAACAGCTCTGTACCAAGAGGCTCAACAGCAGCGATTTTCCTACAGAAGAAAAACCGTTTCCGCTTTCTGCACCATTACTTCAAATTACTGACTGCTCCTATTCAAACTGCAATGCTCCTCCACGGGAGAAGGAACAGCCTAGCCTAACACACAGATCAGAGGTGTAACATCTGGGCCCTGTAATAGCAGCAGCGGTTCTCAAGGTAATCGGGGAAAAAGACCTCTGGCGACGCTGTTAACCGAAGAGATGAGAGCTTTTAAGATGCGCTCTTGTCGATTCCAACCTCTCTCAGGTAACCCGGTCGCCCTTTCCGTTCGTTTCCAACAAGCAACACCCTCCTCTTCCCAAACTGTTTTTTTTCCTTGGCCCTTTATCCAACTCACCTTCGGAAAACAAAGCAAAACCGCCACCCGCCTCTCTATTTGCTCCGAGGCGTGACGGCTGAACGTGAGGGAGACTTACCCTCGGCCGCGGCCCTGTCAGTGCTGAGCGCGTTTCCCGCGTATCGTATCTCCCAGGCCAATCTTTTCCATCAACATCCCCCCCCCCCCGCCGACGCCCCTCCCCACCTCCAGAGCGGGCGACGCTCCAACGCAGAAGATGAGAACAACGGCTAAGCACGTCCCCGCCTCCCTTTTCCTCCCCTTCCCCCCCCCTCACACCAACCCGCGCGCGCGGGGATCCTGAGGAGGAATAAATGCCCACCAGGCAGGCTCAATCCACCGCCGCTCTCGGGGCCTTCAGCAGAGCCGCAGCAGAGCCGCAGCGCCGAGCGAGACTGAACCGGAAGTTCCGGTACATCCTGCCACGTGACGCGCGGCCCCTACGTCTTGCGGGCGGGGCTTGGGTGGCGCCTGAGAGACCCGTGTAAAATGAAGGCGAGCTGTGCCATTTACCTGAGAAGCCGCGTTTGGGTCGCCCCTTGAGGGTGTTTTGTATTAAATGTTTTCTTTCTGTCTTTTAAATCGACGCGTAATGTAATGTGGCACTACATTATGCGTGGAGTGACATCAAAGATCTAGCACATTATATCGGGAATAATTTGAGAATGGGAAAATACAGTAATCGCCTCTTAATCTGATGTAGTACTGAACTTCGACTAATATTTGCAAAAGATCTCATCCCTGAATATATAATTAATTTATCCACGCCTACCATTTCAAACATCATTATGAATGTTAAAACTTTCTAAGGCATGGCCTTATAAACGTGGGCTGCATGGTGTTAAAACATCAAATCCTGAGAACAAAATGGCATCAGGAATTACATTTTTAGTATGTCTGGGGTGTCACACATGCTATTATGAAGTGATTCATCAAGATTCATCACTTTATCTCCAAACAAGCTAGACTCCAATGTTGGTTGGAGTGGATGGTTCAACATGTTGTATTAACTCGGATACCATTCTCGATGGTAGGTATTGGTATGTAATAAAAATATTTCATTTTAAAATTGCTTGAGAAAGAGTACAGTATAAAAAGAAAAGCAACTGCAATTTCACCTTCTAGGACAAGAATAAGTGACACAGTACCAATATTTGGGCCCCAAAGTATAACTAAAACCATTACATTTCCACCATACCTTGCTTTTTTATTTAGCATATTATGCAAATTAAACTATGTTGTTATTCTTATGAGCATGTATAAACCCAACCACTGTGCCTTGTTCAACAAACCATTCAAATATGTCTTATGTTATAACTAGTAGTGTTTTACATAATTAACTAGTTTTTTTAATCATTTTTAAAATCTTTGATTAGGAGGCACCCAAAGTTATCTGAAAGATGAATTAACTATACATGTTTTAAATAAAATAAATAAATAAATATTGGAGGTTGAAATCTCGATTGTGTGAGCATTTCTAAGGACAGAAATCTGATTTAAGCAATGTCTATTGAAGCAGATTATTTTGTAATTAAAACAAAATTTAGGTTTATTTAAGAGCAACTTTTCATAAAGATAGGCTAAGGCTATCATACTTACCAGGATATAGAATAACAGAGCTGAAGGAACCTTGGAAATCTTGTAGTCCAACCCCCTACCCAAGCAGGGGACGTTATACCATTCTGGACAAATGGCTGTCCAACCTCTTCTTTAAAACTTGCAGTGACGGAACACCTACAACTTCTAAAGGCAAGCAATTCCACTGGTTAGTTATTCTCACTATCAGGAAATTTATCCTTAGTTCTGCGTTGCAGCTCTCTTTAATAATTTCCATCGATTACCTCTTGTCCTGCACTCAGGTGCTTTGGAGAATAGGTTGCCCCCCGTCTTCTTTGTGACAGCCTCGTACATTGGAGGACTGCTACTGTGTGTGTGTGTGTCCCTCCCAGTTCTTTCCTTTGTTAGATTAGACATAACCAGTTCTGCAACCATTTAATCAAATGCTTTAGCTTCAGACCCATAATCATCTTTGTTGCTCTTCTCTACACTCTTTTTTTAGTCTCAACATTTTTTTTGTATTATGGTAGCCAAAACTGGACACGGTATCCCAAGTGTATATAGCAGTACTAATACTTCATGTGATCTTGATATTATATAGCAGTATATAGCAGTACTAATACTTCATGTGATCTTGATATTATTTCTCTGTTGAAGCAGCCTGGGACTGCTTTGGTTTTTTTGGCAGCTACAGCACAGTGCTGGCTCATACTTAAAAAGTTGCCCACTAGGACTTCTAGATTCCTCTCACAATTACCGCTGTCAGCCAGGTGCCACTTATTCTATACCTGTACATTAGATTTTTCTTGCCTAAATGTAAAACCTTACCTTTCTCACCACTGAATTGCATTTTGTTGAATAGAGCCCAATGTTCAAGTGTGTCAAGAACTTTCTGAATCTTGAGCCTATCTTTTAAAGTGTTGGCTATTCCCCCTAGCGTGGTGCTGTCTGCAAATTCCCCTTCTATCCTGTCACCTAAATTGTTTATGAAGATATTGAAGAGTGCTGGGCCTAAGACAGATCCTTGGTGTACCCCACTGCATACTCCTCTCTATATAGATGTAGTTCTATTAAGACTACATATTGACTGCAGTTTGTCAGCCTGTTACAAATCCAGCTGGTCATAATGCTATCTATCCCACATTTTCCTATCTTACCAAGAAGTAGGTTGTGGTCTACTTAATCAAATGCCTTACTGAAGTCCAAGTATACTATGTCTACAGCATTTAGTAATTTTGTCAAAGAAGCAATAATATTTGTTTGATATGGACTGTTTTTGACAAACCTATCTTGGCTTTTAGTAATTGCTTCGTTTGCTTCCAGATCACAAAGCCATTGTTTGATTATCTTTTCCAAGATCTTCCCAGGCATTGAGGTCAGGCTGATTGGTCTATTGTTTCCTGGATCCATATTTTTTTCTTTTTTGAAGATGAGAAGCACATGGAACCAGGAACCAGGAGAAGAATCCAAGAGCATACACTTCATGAATACATCACTAGAAAGAAAAGCAGAAGGATATGAATTATGATTAGCAGTCAATTTGTTGTGGGGAAAATAGGGTTATTAGATATGTATGTTCTGTGTAAAATATGAGTTATATGTAAAAAAAAGTCATTTTTTTATTGATGTTTTTATTCATTTTATATTTTAAATTACTAACATTACAAACAACATATACAATACTTCACCCTGTGCTATACATAAGAAAGGAAGATTTGGTTCTTCGGATATATCCTCATGATCGCCAAAATCCACGTTCTCGGGGTACAGGTACCGAAGCATCCAATTTTCCCAGCGCATAGTCCACAAATGGTTTCCAAATTTTCCAGAAAATATCTTCTTTATAGTCACCATTTCTAATTTTAATATCACATGTCATTTTATCATTTAAAGCTAATTTCCACATTTCACAATACCATTCTTCTATTCTAAAATTCACATTTAATTTCCAATATCTGGCTATTATAATTCTACCCATTATAATCCTAATTCTAATCAATTCTTTCTCATATTTTGTTGGTTCTATTTCCTTAATTATCAACAGTAATATAGTTTCTGGTCTCAATATTATTGCTTTCCCCATCATTTCAAATATCCTTTCCTCCAATTGTTGCCAAAACTTTTTAACTTTATCACATTTGTACCACATATGTTCATAAGTCCCTAATTCCATGTCACATCTCCAACATTGTTTACTAATTTTTTTATCCATCAATGACAATCTTAATGGAGTCAAATACCATTTCCAAACAACCTTATAATTATGCTCTTTAATCCTTACAGATAAAGTCTTCATAATTCTACTCTTCCAATTCACGTTCCAATCTAAATCTGATATTTTAATATTAAGTTCTTTTTCCCAATTCATCTTCATCACCCTTTGTGGTTTTCCATCAGAATTTATAATCTTATATATCTTACTAACGAGTCCCTTTAGCCCAATTTCATCTTTCATAATTTGGAATACTAAATATTCAAATTCAGTTTTACTTCTACTTATCGAACAATTGTCCCTTACCTTCTTAGTCCATTTTTCTATCTGTATTTTTTCAAACCAGCCTAAACCCAATTTTTCAATGATTTCTTTTTTCCTCCTTTCATTTTCTAAAGTTTTTAACCAATCTATTATAATTTGTATATTTTCATCTTCCATTACCCTATCACGACTTATATTAGTTTTAATCGGCCAATTTTCAATTGTCTTCCCTAAGAAAATTATATCTGGAATTAAAATTTTAACAAATTTATTCCAAATTTTACTCAGTCCCTTTAACCAATAGCTATTAATTACACATTTTGATTTTGCTTTATCTAAAAACCATGTTGAGCCAAATCTCTTAATGTCCTTTAATTCTAAATCTCTCCAATGACTATCTTCACCTTTAAATATTTTTACCACAGTCCGAATAGCATAAGCCCAATAATAATTGAGTAGTTTGGGGATTCCTAATCCACCTTCCTTTTGATTTTGATACCACATTTTCTTCACTAATCTAGGTCTTTTCCCACCATTGCAAAATTTATCCAATTTCTTCTAATATCCTTCAATATCTTTCTCTGTCAAATTTAACGGTAACATCTCAAATAAAAAATTAAACTTTGGCAACAACATCATCTTACACATTGCAATTCTACCAAACCAAGACAACTTTATCATTTTATATTTATCTATCTTTTTCTCAATTTCATTCATCGCCACATCATAATTTAATTTTTTCATTTCTTTAACTTTGAGTGAAAGTGTTATGCCCAAATATTTCAATGTTTTTTTAATCCTTATCCCAAGTTGTTCTTGCATATTCTCCCACTCCTTACCATTATTATTCATTAATAATTCAGATTTTGACCAATTTATTTTCAAACCTGTCATTTCCTCAAATTCTTCCAAATGCTTATGTATCTTTTTCAAATCTTTCTCTATATCTTTCAAAATAATCAAAGTATCATCCGCATACAGATTTATCTTATATCCCTTATACCCTTCCAATTCTTCATCTTTTTCTATCATTTTAGTCAAAATTTCCATAACCAATAAAAATAATGTTGGAGACAGGGGACATCCTTGTCTTGTACCCGCTTCCAATCTTATCTCTTCTGTCAGCCTTCCATTCACCTTCACTCTTGCACTACTTTTTTGATACAGTTTTGAAATAACATGTATAAACTTATTACCAAAACCTAATACCTCAACAATTATTTTAATAGTTTCCCATTGTACAGAGTCAAAAGCTTTAAAAATATCTAATGATATTATACCTATCTTGGCTTTTAGTAATTGCTTCGTTTGCTTCCAGATCACAAAGCCATTGTTTGATTATCTTTTCCAAGATCTTCCCAGGCATTGAGGTCAGGCTGATTGGTCTATTTTTTCCTGGATCCATATTTTTTTCTTTTTTGAAGATGAGAAGCACATGGAACCAGGAACCAGGAGAAGAATCCAAGAGCATACACTTCATGAATACATCACTAGAAAGAAAAGCAGAAGGATATGAATTATGATTAGCAGTCAATTTGTTGTGGGGAAAATAGGGTTATTAGATATGTATGTTCTGTGTAAAATATGAGTTATATGTAAAAAAAAGTCATAATGAGCCACGGTGGTGCAGTGGTTAGAGTGCAGTACTGCAGGCACTTCTGCTGCCTGCCTGCTGCCTGCAATTTGGCAGTTCAAATCTCACCAGGCTAAAGGTTGACTCAGCCTTCCATCCTTCCGAGGTGGGTAAAATGAGGACCCAAATTGTTGGGGGCAATATGCTAACTCTGTAAACCACTTAGAGAGGGATGTAAAGCACTGTAAAGTCTTAAAGTGCTATTGGTATTAAAGTCTTAAGTGCTATTGCTATAATAAAAATATCATAGTATATCATATGAAACAATATCCTTTTGACATAATTTTTGGGGGAGATAAGCATTATCATTGAACAAAGAATTACTGTAAATGCTCCCCAGAGTTAAGAGTCATCACACTTATTTATGGGACCAAAACTCAAGCTGAAAAATAAGGAACTTATTTTCTACTTAATTTTAGCAGCTAACCTAATAATTGCCCAACATTGGAAAACTTTAGATAACTCAGCAATTGAGGTGTGAATTAATATGATCTTTTCAACTGCCACATTAAAAAACATTACAGATAAAGTTAAAATAATAAAATACCAAAGAAAGGGGCCACAATTCTATTAAATTTGGGCAGACTTTATATTTTACCTTAATTGTAACCAACCCACTTCTGACAACATCTTAGCTGGTGAATAAACATAAATGTTTATATTACTTGTGTCTTTATTTTTTAGCAGATCTTTTCCATTTTATGTATTTTTATTCTCTGTACCACCTATATATATGTCAGTTATTTGACAACATTTGCTAACCATAGTTCTTTCTAATATGCCTTGAGGAAAGAGCATTATTTCCAAACTGAAACTCATTAACTGAATATTTTCTTGTTTGAATAAGCTATATAACAAATATCATAAGCAATTACTGTTCAACCCCATAAATATACAGATAATATCTAGTAGTGAATCATGAAAGGTATACCAACTTGGACTTAGATGAGAAAATCCAGAAGAGGCTTGCCTTATCCTAGGATTTTTTAAAAAATACTGAAATAATGAAATATGCTTTGCCATATTGGAAACCAAGTAGTAGGATATAGAACGAAACAAAATAGAGTTTAGGCATTTTAAACTCAGCTGCTTAATTGTAATAAAGGATGATGCCTTGTTTTATAATCCTTTTAAACTGACATAGAATATCACAATTATATTTCTTTTAACTGGTGTGAGGTTTTGTAATAATTCCTTTTTAGTATCTAAAGAATATCTTCTTTGGAAGTAACCCCAGAAAAAATTCTTTTTAAGAAAATGTGCATATGGCGCTCAAAACATCAAAATAAAAAGTGGTATTAGATTTTTAACTTCCCTTTGTCTATAACATGGGGATAAAGATCTTGACCTCTCAGTGTTCCTTTAAGATTAGAAATTATACATTTATCGCACATTTAATATCATATCAATTTTTATTATATTTTCAACATTACCAAAGAGAACAATAAGTTCTGAATAGTCTAAATCTACGTTTCAAATGTTGGCAGATGTGGATCATTTTTACTTCTTCATTAGAAGCGAAACCCACAGCAAACTACAGAATTGTGGACTACAATCCCCAAGATGCACTGGGAACTGTGGCATTGAGAAAGTGACCTTTGAAAAAGGAAAAGTAGGTAGTGCACAGTACTTTCCTGGCTGCTGCTGGAGAAGATAGAATCAGTTGGCGAGATTGAAACGCATGCTCTGGACTCCAAAGGCAGAATTTCCTAAGGAGATCTCTGCTGACTGAACTCCTCCTCCACTTCCCCGGGAGCTTTACGTCCTTCCCCTTCTGCTCAGATTTCATCCACAACCGGAGAAGCAGACTTTCACTGACGTTTTCTCTGTCGACAGCTTGTTCCTGTCAAAACTGTAAGTACTCTTTATATTCCTGAACTGAAAGTATAAACAGGAAGAAATATACAGAGTTTAGGCCTGTTGATAGTTGTCTTCAGTTTTGCAAATATTCTCAGCGCTGTCCTAGCAACTGAAACTTAGCTGTTGTGGCAGATGACAATGAAATGCAACTTAACTGAATTTCATGCAAATCCGTCTTTTATGAGATCAGTACACATGCCCAAACCATGTATTAATTTGAACTCACAGTATAATTTAGGAGGGAAAGATTGTACAAAAAAGCAAATAATTCATGTAAGAGAAATCTGCAATTTAGTTGTCTATCTTCAAATAATCTAAATCACCAAGCAACTGACTGGTTTTCAGCATCCTTTTCATTTCCAGACAAATACCATAATAGAATAGAATAGAATAGAATAGAATAGAATAGAATAGAATAGAATAGAATAGAATAGAATAGAATAGAATAATGTTATAATGTTATAATGTTATAATGTTATAATGTTATAATGTTATAAAATAATAATGTTATTTTGAAATATTTATAGAATAACTTTTAATTGGCACCTCCCCCTCCTCCAAGTTTAACTCTGTAACCAGTTTGGGTGTAAAGTGCAAACTGAGAGTGAAAGAAGAATTTGCACCACTTCATATTCTTAGGGATACATGGATGCCTGTTCGTGTTTAACAGAAAGTAATGAAATGCTTTCAGGTACAGAACCGAGAATGGCTTGATTTGCCAGTGCTGGTAGCAAAGTCTAATTGGGGACTTCAACTCAAGGGGGGCGGGGGTGGAATTCTGTCATTCAGGGAATTTTTTTAAAGCTACTATATCTGGGTTGCCAAAATATAAACAAGTACTACATGGTAGCAAAGTTAGAATTGTCTACATTGCCTTGCCATCATTTAGTGCTTGCCCAGTGTTTTTGCTGCCCTGATATGGTTGCCTTAATTCTTTCGCACTTGTGAACTCAAACCAGTGAACCAGTTTAAATAGAGCTCCAGATTTGGTCTTATAAATGAATTTTATTTTTGTTCTTCATATAACAGTCTTTACCAGTCCATGGAACTAACAAAGAAGTATGTAGGAGCTATTTACCTGGTATAAAGATGCCCTGACATCAAGAATATAAATGGGTAATTGTGAACCCTCAAAAGCAAATAAACACTAGAAGTCAAGAGGGAAGCAAAAATCTGAATCATGAGGGTAAGAATGAAGTCCAGGCTAGCTCCTGCAGCAATGAACACTTATTTCTAGATAAGGCACTAGTTGGCCTTGAGAAAATGAAAAAGGAGCTTTACTAATCACAATTTATTGAATTACAGAGGGCTAGAGATAAACAAGAACTATAACGATATCCAGGAAGAAGACAACCCTGAAATTAAAATGGCTCCTCTGAAATGAAGGGAAATTAATTATAAACACAGATACAAATTTGTGCAGTGCCCAGCTTCCCTACCAATTTAGGATTGCCATCTAGAATTTAAACCAATCCCAGAGACCCTCCACTCGATAAATATGTTCAACTGATATCCTTGTATATGTGTTTACAGATTTTTGTGTTTTATGTTTGTGTGTCAGTTTGCGTGTATGGTGTACAAAAAAAATGTGGTATTAAAATTAGTTGTATTAACTAGTTAGAAAGAATTGCCAGTAAATTGGTATCTCATTTACCAAATGAGATTAATTACCAAATGCTTTTCCCATCTGCATATATTATGGCCCCCGTGTTTTCTTGGAAAAAATAAAGGACAAACCTGAAAAGGGACCAAATCTGAAAGAAGTTCATAAGGATTTAAAATTTATTTACTTCTCACATTTAAATGACTGTATTCTCATAAAAAGCGACTTTGAATGGCATACAACAATCAATAGCAATAGCAACATTATTGCTAAAAACAATCATTATGAAAATGATGACAAAGTCATCATTAGAATAAAAAACCCTAAAAAATAAACTACAGTATACAAACCACACAGAGAAAGTAAAAGATCTGAAAGATAATTTTCTGAAATAAAGGATTGTCTCATTTATAATAAAGAATGTATAGTCACTGTAGCGCATATCAACTACTGTCTCTCAGCCATAGAAAACACACAAGAACATGCATATATATTTCCCCTTCCCAGACACAGCAACAAAGAAAAAACAAACAGTATGGAGAAGGTGTGAAGGAAAGAGGTAATTGGGAAAAAATGGGGGAACAAAACTGAATTTAAAAAAAGATGAGGTTGGGAAAAGAAGTAGCTGGATAGTAAAGGAGAGAAAAGGAAGAAAAATCCCATTGAGGGATAAAAAGGATTAAATTTTCCTGGAAAACTGTTCTAAACAAATGATAATCTTTAAAAATATCCAAGCTTTCCAACAATAATGGCTGTAACTATCTTTACCTCATTTGGGAGGTGGGAAAAGTCCTTCCTATTGGTTAAGTAAAGTACAGTATTAGGGAAAAAATGCTTGCAATTGAGAAGCAGCTATGCCAAATTATTCATGTGCTACATAAGAGAGATGTTATCTGTGGCCCACAAATAGTTTTATTATTATAATGTAACTCTCTTCCACAGGCTAGAGCTAATATGGATAAAAATCTAAAATATGTCAAGAGAATCAGGTTGCTTAATGTTCTTACATAGGGACTCAAAAATATTTCAGAAGTGTGTTAGACCCTGAACAAACACAGCATTCTCTGTTAAAGCTGACACATTTTTTTCAGGCTATTATGCTAGTCCCCAAAAAGATATGATTGCTTTAATTAATGTTCTTGAAGTAATGGTGAACAGTTCTACAAAGGTGTCAATGCAATGTACATCTGCTGTAAAAAAAGGCAAAGAGCAAGTTAGGAATAATAAGAAATGACATTGAAAGTAGAGGTGTCAATATTGTAATTATTACATTATAACATAATATAAATCTATGATGTGACTATGGGTGGAAAATTGTGTGCAGTTCTAGTTGCTGCACCTCAAAAAAGATATAGTGGAGCTAGGGAAGATTTAGAGACAAATTAAGATGACAAAGAGGCTAAAGCAATTCCCCTATCTTTCAGGAAAAGGCAGAAAGGTCCTGTGTTTCCTCTAAATCCAAAGCATTTCTTCCAAACTTTTGTTGGAAGTATGTGCAACCATATTGTTTAGATCAGTATTTTATAATACATCTGATCATCTCAACCAATCATGTTGACTGTCTGTTCAGAATTAGTCACTCAGGTTTTTGAAAATGTGTTGGATTCAAGGACTTGATTAGTTTTAAGTTTATAAGATGTTGCTAAGGGACTTTTCGTCATTACTTTCTAATGGTCAGAAGGAGGAAAAAGGAAAGACATTTCATCTGAAAATCATTGGGCTGCTCAGTTTGTTCCTGGATATTGTGCCAACCCTCTTACACTTGGAGCAGAAGACATTAAAGAAGTTGTTGGTTATATTCATATAACCTATTGAAATCTAAATTCAGACACCCACATTGTAGCACGGAGCATTATGCAAATACAGCTCTTACATTTAGTTTATAGACCTTACATTTAGTTCAATGCCTCATATAAAACCAAGCAACTGATCGACAAATCAGTTAACATGGGAAAATGTTCTGTGTAACCAGACTTTTTCATAGATCTGTTTTATATTCCTTATCCTGAAAAGGTTGATTATACTAACGTGTTTCTGCCCTTGCAGTGCCCTTATATAGTTAGTATGCTAGAATGAAACTCAAATGTACTTGATTATTAATTCAAACTGGAAAGTTCTAAATTTTAGGGACTATTATGAGCTGTCCAGAATTACATGAGATAGGCAGACACATAAGATCTGTAAATAAATAAATAAATAAATCAGGACAATAAAGATTAGTAGGCTTGGTTTGTTTGCTTGCAGATCTCCACTAGTTTCTAATAATGGCTGCAGATGTTTATAACAAGAAGGATGTGCCGAATGGGTCCTTGGCACCAGCTGGTGGACAGCAGTCCGAGAGATCAGAGAGTCCAACACCAGGATTGACCCAGGGAACAGAACCAGGTGAGTCACAGTAGACATATATTGTGCAATTTTGGATGGAATAATGTTGTTATTACACACAACACACACACATACAATTACGTTATTATTTTGGGGGATAGGGGATAAATAGACCAATGTCAAACTCAGAAATGGGGTAAGAAATAATGAGCCAAAGAAATTAAGGAATGAGATAAAGAAAAGGTAATGTAAGTAAATCTAGCTAAAACTATGCACTATATTTCATCTTACCTTTCTATTGTCTCACACCATTGTTGTTTCTAACATGCCAATTCACTACTTCATAATCTCATCAACTCCATTTAACAACACCTTTCTTAATCTTTCCTCTCCTGTTAATTCAATTCTTTCTTTTTTCATATATATATGATATATTCAGAGAGAGTATGGATATGCATTATAATCAGCTCTATTTTAGATGATAGTAAGACCTTCTTCTTCTTTTTCTGATATTTTAAATTAATATCTTTTTTGGTAAGAGGGAAGAATTTCTATACAGTGGTAGCTTATTAAGAAGAATAGGAGAGCAGCCAGAAAGCAGCAATTATTATAATTGAATTATAAAATCCAGTCAACTAACCTATTTTCCACATGAGAACCATTCC
Source organism: Arizona elegans (assembly GCA_022577455.1). Taxonomy (NCBI): domain Eukaryota; kingdom Metazoa; phylum Chordata; class Lepidosauria; order Squamata; family Colubridae; genus Arizona; species Arizona elegans. The sequence continues at coordinate 99,329,452 of JAKOOJ010000003.1, read as the reverse complement.
TAAATAAAAACTTGCATAGAGAACACCATAACCAGTGCAATGTGTAGAAAGAAATATTAAATGTAGCACATAGTCACACTAAAATCTCAACAAAACACTAACATTAGAAATGCCAAAACAATACATTAAATGCCTAGGAAAGTAATAGCTTTACCTGTATCAACATTATAATAATAAAGATATCAGATCAATTTCTCAGAAGATGGCATTTTTTCTGCAAATCGGGAAAAAAGTCTTTGCTACCTGCTCTGCCTTACTGGAGAAGCTGTTCAGACAGCCTGATCTCAAGCTGTTTAAGTGTTATATGTTAATGTGTGAACATTTTGTATTGGGCCCAGAAATAGATGGCCAGCCAGTGCAGATGGCAAAATTATAAACGTATGATTAGATCAAGTCTAAAAATCCACTAAATTGCTACCCAAAATCCTAGTCTCAGGCTGATATGAAAAAGTATGGTCCCTTTCCTGGGTTTTATTAGGAAGAATAATAGTAACATGTCCAGAAATATCAACAATTATGCAAGGAAAAAGGGGGCCTACAAAACAAACATATCTTCATGGCATTGGGGGAGGGAAACCATCTGGAATAAAACATGAGCAGATAATCCTGATTTCAGACTCTGAGACTAATTAAACCCAAACCATATATTTTCATAGAATGAAAACCACTGTTTCTGCTTAATGGGCCATATTCCTGTGAATCTACGACTCTATACTCTGAGATTCTTAACTTGATTTCAGATTATTATTGGGAACCTAATGCTCAGTTTTTCTTTGACTGCTTTAAAATACTTAATATATCCAGCCTTCTTTGACTAATATATTAAATGTATCTAAAGAATATGCATATCCTACTTAAGGAAGAAAGACATAATGAATTTCAAGTTCCTGGATAAGAATTCAAAACTTTTGAGCTCAGGTATTAGTTATCACATTCAAATATTAAAATTAAAAAATCTGCCTGTTTTACATTGTTTCCAAAGGAAGAACATCCATTATGATTTAAGGGTGGTATGAAATATTCATTACAATAAATGTAATCTTCTAACATTTAATATTTAAATGTAACCCCTTGTTCCTTAGTTAACACAAAGCACAGAAACAGAAATGTTAGCACAATTTTAAAGAAAAATTATGATTTATTTACCATCTTATGTAGGGCGATGCATTGATGAGGTTTGCAAGTCATTCTGTCTGATGCCTTTGTCACAGCTTAAACTGTTGCCTAGTTCTGTTCTGAAAAACTGACCACTTATCCTGCTATTGTTTATCAGGGGCAGGCCAAGAGGGAGCCATATTTGTTCACACTAGGTCGTATGAGGACCTAACTGGTACAGACAATACAGAATCAGCAGCCAAGAGCCCAGGCGAGACGGAAGAGTCTCAAGGTGATGAGCTCAAGATAGAAGAGATCAGCAAGGATTTCAGTGAACTAAGCACACAACTTACTGGTATAGCACTGGACCTGGAAGAAGAGATAAGGCAGAACAGTGAGGGCAATTTGGAACTCTCGCCACAAGGTTCACGTCGAGATTCAGTCCTATCAGGGAAAGAAGAAGAAGATATAACCATGGAGGCCTGGCGTATGCATCAGAAGCATGTCTTTGTTCTAAGTGAGGCAGGCAAGCCCATATACTCACGATATGGGTGTGAAGAGGCTTTGTCTACTACCATGGGAGTAATGATGGCTTTGGTCTCGTTTGTAGAGGCAGAGAAGAATGCCATCAGATCAATTCATGCAGGTACTCATTCACACCCTTCTTCCCGACAAAGTAGGCCTGTTGGAAAGTAGAATATGGTATGAGAGAAAGACAAAAGAAATGACAGTGCAAAGTCTTCTGCAGAGATATCAGGATGACATAGTCCTGACTTTTACCCAAAACAATCCAAAATGCTTCTGTAAGTTATCTATTTATTAAATGTACTCACCGCCAGGGGATGCTACCGGTTCCCTCCGGTTTGAGCGAACCGATTGTGATAAAAACTACCAGTTCAGGTGAACCTGTAGTAAAGAAATGCTTTAAAATACTAAAAAAAAAAAAAGGTTGCAACGATCGCGTGGCACAGCTGTGATTGTTGGAACCTTTTTTTTATTTTTTAAAAGCATTTTTACTACTTATTCGCCCGAACCAGTAGTAAAAAAATGCTTTAAAAAAGTTTTTTAAAAAAGTTGGCCATGCCCACCAGTCAAATGAGCCCCCCACCAAGCCACAGCCACAGAACTGGTAGCAACAAATTTTACATTTCACCACTGCTCACCACCCATCACACTGTCACATGACTCTAGGTGGCTTACAATCTAATAAAACAATATTATACTGTAAAAGATTAAAACAGTAAGACAATAAATAGATTAAAATTAATAAAGAAATAATTTAAAATAGGCGGGGGGGATTTGGTTGAACTTAACAAGTTTAATAATTTGATAATATGCTATTTCATCTTTAGTTTAGCATCAGGTAAGGCCTAGATTAACAAAATTAAATGTTTCTGTAAAGAGCAGATCCAAAGTCAATTTAATAAAAGTGATCAAAATCAATGTTCAGAGAGAAGAACATGACTAGATTGCTATAATCTAGGGTCGAGGCTGGGCCCTGCGAGGGGGTACGGCACCAGGGATACAGGGTCGGATGTGTGGGAGGGGGCGGGAGCTCGATCCAAGGAGGGTTGTGCAATCAGTACTGTAGCTGGGAGGGGCAGATATGGGGGTGGCAGGGGGCCATATCATGTTTCGGGAGTGCGCACTCGCTACCTTCAAGCGATTGCGTGCTCCGGTCCCCAATGCCTTTCTCGTGTCCCAGGTGGCTCAGATCCTCAGGCCCTGGACCTCTGGCTGATGTTATGTAACGCCAGGTCTGTGGTAAATAAAGCCCCCTCATTTACGATCTTATTCAGGAGGGGGGAGCGGACCTGGTGGGTATCACGGAGACCTGGTTGAGCCCAGAAAGAGGGGGTGCCCCTTGTAGAAATGTGCCCACCAGATTTCCGGGCATTCCATTAGCCGAGGGCCCAGGGGAGGGGCGGGGGTTGGCGGTTGTTATTAACAAAAATCTATGTCCGAGGGTGACCACTGTTCCTCAGATAGCTGGATGTGAGTCCCTCCTCGTGAAGTGGGACCGTGGGGTGCAGGTGGGTCTGCTGATCATATACCTGGTTCCTGCTACGTGGCAGCGGCCCTGCCCGAGTTGCCTGATGTGATAGCTAGGGTGGCAGTTGGTACCCCCAGGCTGATGGTTGTGGGGGATTTCAACCTGCCATCGGTCGGTGACACATCAATGGCAGCCCGGGAGTTCATGGCTTCCATGACGGCCTTGGACCTGACCCAGTTAGTTCAAGGCCCTACTCACATGGGGGGACACACTCTGGATCTGATTTTTGTCTCTGGTCAGTGGCAGAATGATCTAGAAATAGGGGATTTAGTTATGCAGCCCTTGTCATGGTCTGATCATTCACTCCTTCGACTGGATCTTTGAACCGCTACCCCTCGCCGCAGGGAGACGGAACCAGTCAGATGGTTCCGTCCCAGGCACATGATGAACCCGGAGAGGTTCCGGACGGAGCTTGGGCCACTTCCTGAGGCTCTGGCCCACGACTCGACTGAAGAACTAGTGGTTGCCTGGCATAGGACGGCCACTGGGGCTTTGGACCTTGTGATGCCTTTGCGGCCTTTGACTCGGCACCGATCTCAATTGGCTCCTTGGTTCTCCGAGGAGCTGAGAGAGTTGAAGCGCCAGAAAAGACGCCTGGAGAGCGGTTGGAGGGCCAGCCGTTCCGAATCTGACCTATTCTGACTTAATATGAGACTGGTGAGGTCTCATATTAAGACCTACCTAGTGACGATCAAAGCGGCAAAATTTAATTATTTTTCCGCTCTGATTGGGTCTACGGATAACCGCTCAGCCGCCCTGTTTAGGGTGACCCACTCCCTTCTCCATACGGGAGCGCGGGAAGACCCCTTGCAGGGTAGGGCTGAGGACTTTATGCAATATCTGCACGACAAAATCGCTCAGATTCGAGAGGACTTGGACTCCGACTTGATGGGTTCAGATGGGATGACGGAGGTAGGTCTTGAGAATGTTAGCTGGGAGGAGTTTGACCTTGTGACTTCGGAGGACGTGGGCAGGGTCTTGGGTAGGCTGAATGCGGCCACATGTTTGCTGGACCCGTATCCCTCCTGATTGGTGCTGGCTTCCCGGGAGGTTACACGAGGCTGGCTCCAAGGGATTGTTAATGCTTCTTTGAGTGAGGGTTTTTTTCCCACCGCTTTGAAAGAGGCGGTAGTGAGGCTCCTCCTCAAGAAGCCTTCCCTGGACCCGGCTGTTTTATCAAATTATCGTCCTGTCTCCAACCTTCGTTTTGTGGCGAAGGTTGTTGAGAGTGTGGTGGCACGACAGCTTCCTCAGCACCTGGATGAAGCAGATTATCTAGATCTGTTCCAGTCGGGTTTCAGGCCTGGGTATAGTATGGAAACGGCATTGGTCGATGATCTCTGGAAGGCTCAGGACAGGGGCTGTTCCTCTGTCCTGGTCCTGTTAGATCTCTCAGTGGCTTTTGATACCATCAACCATGGTATGCTGCGCCGGCTGGAGGGGTTAGGAGTGGGGGGCACCATTATGTGGTGGTTCGCCTCCTTCCTCTCTGGCCATATGCAGTCTGTGTTGGCAGGTGGGTAGAGGTCGATCCCAAGGCGCCTAGTCTGTGGGGTGCCATAGGGGTCGGTCCTGTCGCCCCTCCTGTTCAACATTTATGTGAAGCCACTGGGTGAGATCATCCGTGGCTTTGGGGTGGATTTCCATCAGTACGCTGATGACACTCAGCTGTACATTTCCACCCTGGGCCACTCCAATTATGCCCTTGAAGTGATATCCCGGTGCCTGGAAGCCATACGGATCTGGATGGGGAGGAACAAGGTCAGACTTAACCCTTCCAAGACCGAGTGGCTGTGGTTTCCGGCGTCCCATCATAGTCAGTTGACCCCTATCACTGACTATTGGGGGTGAGATCTTGACCCCCTCAGAGAGGGCTTGCAACTTGGGACTCACAGCTGTCCTTAGAAGACCATCTGACGGCTGTGGCCAGGGGGGCTTTTTATCAGGTTCGCCTGATTTACCAGTTGCGTTCCTTTCTGGATCAGGACTCCTTACGCACAGTCACTATACCCTCGTCACTTCCCATCTGGACTATTGTAACGCTCGCTACATGGGGCTCCCCTTGAAGAGCACCCAGAGGCTCCAACTGGTCCAGAATGCGGCCGCGCAGGTAATTATGGGAGCGACCCGATGCTCCCATGTAACACCGCTCCTGCGCGAGCTGCACTGGCTCCCGGTGGTCTTCCGGGTGCGATTCAAGGCATTGGTTGCCACCTTTAAAGTGCTCCATGGCATGGGCCCTGGGTATCTATGAGACCGCCTTCTGCCACCAACAGCCTCCCATCGACCAATACGCTCCCACAGAGAGGGGCACCTCCAGGTGCTATCAGCTAGACAATGTCGGCTGACGACCCCCAGGAGGAGAGCATTCTCTGTGGGGGCCCCTACCCTCTGGAATGAGCTGCCCCCGAAGACTCGTAGGATTACCGACCTGCGTACCTTTCGCCGTGCCCTAAAAACATTACTATTCCAACAAGCCGGGCTGGCCTAAATAATAATAATATTTTTACTATTTTTAATGTGTTGTTTTATTAGAATTTTCCGCCAATTGATTTAATTGTTTTAACTTGTTTTTAATTTTTCTATTGTCGTGGTTTTATTTCTGGCTGTACACCGCCCTAAATCCTTCGGGAGACTCAGATTTAATTTAATTTAATTAAAAAAAAAGGATGCTAGTGTCTAACCTATAGGTGGAAGAAAATTAATCAAAACTTCTTAAGTAAGAACTTTCAAAACCTAAGAATAATTTTAATTAAGTCTCTTTACTGCTCATAGAAGTACTAAACCTATAGTTTGTACCATTTTAGATTGCAGGTAGAGATTAATAAAACATCCCTTGCATGCAAAGACCAATCATTATCAGAAGATGGCAATTCCCAAGAGTAACCCTCACTGAAGTAAAAACTATTTTCAAAAGGGCCTTAGGGTTACCACTGTAGCTCAAAATATTGACGCACTTTCTCTCATTCTCTCCCTCTCCATTTTGACTCTTTGCCAGATGGATACAAGGTGGTCTTTGTGCGCAAGAGTCCCTTGGTGCTTGTTGCAGTGGCTCAGACTCGACAGTCAGAGCAAGAAATTGCTCAAGAACTCCTTTATATCTATTACCAGATAGTCAGTCTCTTGACATTGACTCAGCTTAACCGGATATTCCAACAGAAGCAGAACTATGATCTAAGGAGACTGTTAGCAGGCTCTGAGCGTATAACTGACAACTTGGTAGACCTGATGGCTAGAGACCCCAGTTTTCTCATGGGGGCAGCACGTTGCCTGCCTATGGCTGCCGGAGTCAGGGATGTGGTGAGCACTTGCCTTCAACAAGCCAAAGCTAAAAGCCTGGTATTTGCCATCTTATTGTCAAAAAACCAATTGGTATCACTTGTGAGGAAAAGGGACCAATTCCTTCATCCAATTGATCTCCATTTACTCTTTAATCTCATTAGCTCATCCTCCTCATTTAGAGAAGGAGAAGGTTGGACTCCAATATGCCTTCCCAAGTTCAATTCCAATGGTTTCTTCCACGCTCACATTTCTTATTTGGAACCAAACGTTGACTTGTGCCTTGTCCTGATTTCTACTGATCGTGAGGACTTCTTTACTGTATCTCACTGCAAGCAAAAGTTCCAAGAACGCCTAAAGAAGCGCGGTGTTCATCATGCTCTCTTGGAAGCAGTGCGTACTCCTTTCTACAGTGTCTCCCAGGTGGGAATTCCAGACCTTCGACATTTCATCTACAAATCTAAGAGTTCAGGACTTTTTACCAGGTGAGAGTCCATTCTGGGCAACACCCATCTTCCAGCTTCTCTCTAGTACTCTGCAAGGATAGATGGGATTGATTTAATCTGCACTGATCGGTTCAATTTAGTCTGTGTTGGATAGTCTATTTCATGAGGATGGCATCCATAGTTAGTCTTGGGACATCAAGCTCCTACTGAATTAATAAAACAGATTAAATTACAAATTGACATGCACAATATCTGTCCAGGAAACAAAAATCAATTCCGTCGTTTGAGTTATAGGTATTTGAATAATCCTGCTAATAATTTGTTGGTGTTTTACGCTGGCCAGATTTCAAAACCTTATGGCCATCAAATCATGGATATTTATGTCATTATATAGTTACTTTAGTGAACAGCAATGAAAAGTTAACATAGGTAGTCAGATGGTACTATAAATGAGAAAGACAATGTGGTTGCATAATCCTATAGAAAAGCAGCACCTAAGAACTTAGTTTTGCCATAGAGTTTGTTGTCTAGTTGAATAGTCTAATCACTTTCAAGAGACATTTTATATCCTCAAGAGTCCAATCCAAATTACACCTATAAATTAATTGTAAGGAGATAGGTAAGTATTGTGGATGCACTTCGAAAATATTGTTTGTAGAATCCTTTTCCTGAACTGACATGGGAGATAATTATCAAATCTGTCCTTCCAGTCTAGCAGTATCTTCTTGGATGAAACAAACAAAAAAAAAAAGAGTGTTACAGACAAGAAAAGAGTGCACTCTAGTTCCACCTATGGACCATCTGTATACAAATATCTATATCCAGTTTATGCAAAGAAGTGTCCAGGTTTGTTGGGTCACAGACTATACTTTACTTTTGTTGGGCTGAGGTCCACACAAGAAGTAAATAAGACCCAGAGAAAGAACCAGGCAAGATCAGGGAGAATTTAATTTCCTTCTACGATATCAAAACAACAATTTGGGTACACAAAAAATGCACAAAAGTTCAAAATCTTTATTATATAACAAATACCTTGATGCAAGTTACAGTGTGTTATTTTTTTTTTCTTTGCATATGTTATCCTTGACTTTGAATTGAAAAGATCAAATAATTTTAATGCTAGATAATAACATCGACATCTAAAATTATAACTAATATTGATAGACTATCTTCTTTTTTCTTTTCCTTATATACTCTTAAGGTATATAAATAATAGAATATCAAGAATTTGTCATTATAGCTTATAAGTATAATTGTACTGACATTTTTAAAAAATAAAAATAAAAAATGGCAACCACTTTTAGACAGGTTCTCTATCTTAGGCTTTGAGAGACATACTGTATGTGACCCTAGAATGACTAAGTCTAAGGAAGGTCCTGATCGCAATTCTCAAAAGTATCTGATTGGTAAAATTTCAGCTCTAATATTTAAAGTTTCTGTTTTAATGGTAGATCATCCCAAAATTGGGAGCAGGGAACTTTATTTAGTAAAATCACTGGCTGTAAACTCTGCTGAAGTGAGAATTTTTTTCTCTTGGGCAAAAAAACCTAGTTATTTAATTTACCTTTATGACAAAAAGGATTATTCAATGAAAGTGTGTTTTTTTCCAGCCCAGAGATTGAAGCTCCCTACATCACTGAGGAAGAAAAGGAAAGACTCCTGGAATTGTATCAGTACTTGCATAGCCGAGCTCACAATTCCACCCGTCCTCTCAATAACATCTATTATACTGGATCCAATGAAAATCTCCTGGCCTGGGTAAGAATTTATTTCATTACTGCAGCTTCTAGAAAAATTGTAGTAAAAGCAGGACCTAGTCCCAGATAACTTTATTACCTGGGAGATATATTAGTGTATTAGTACAACTGAAACCTTGCACACTTCTTCACTTACAGCAAATGGCCCAATGAAACAGGGCAACAATTATCTGTATCTAATAAAAACAATAGGGGCAATTTGCTTTCCATGTCAACAGTAACATGAGAGTCCCAAAGGTGTTTTTCAAGAGGCAACTGGACTGTCTGGTTTTTCTTTGAAGACGTTTCGCTTCTCATCCAAGAAGCTTCTTCAGCTTCTTCAACGTCTTCAGAGAAAAGCTAAAAAGTCCAGCTGCCTCTTGAAAAAGCACCTTTGGGACAGCCATGACCTGGATGACTGAGAATCTCCATAGACAACACGAGACGAACTGCTTTGCTCTGATTGCATATTGTAATAGAAATTTAAACTTTTTCCAGGTGACCAGTGCTTTTGAACTCTATGTGTGCTTCACCCCTCTGGGTACCAAAGCAGCAGCTGTCAGCGCTGTCAACAAGCTGATGAAGTGGATCCGTAAGGAGGAGGACCAGCTTTTTATATTGTCGCCCCAGACTTACTGACTGTTGTGACCTGGGCTGCCTGCCTTGTTCTGAATACTCCAAAACTACTTCCTGCGTCTGCTGGGAGTAGATATAGTCAGTTTCTCATCCTCCTTCTCTCTCCCGCTCTCTCGCTCTCTCTCCCTTTCTGGGGAAGATTTCCGGCCCACAGTGGATATGTGCATAAGGAAGGAGTTCTCTGGGTAAAATAACTTTTGGCTGACATGGTGCACACGGGTATCAGAAAAGTCCAACATTTCAGGGTTAGTTTCAGATATTGCATCTAGAATTGGAACATAGACCTCCTGCCATCCTGTAAGTATTATTTGAATCTGTTTCAGCCTAAAAATATGTCTTTTCTACCATTTTCTGCATATTTTGAGGCTATGTTAAACAAATCTTCTTTCCCATAATTGATTTTCTCTACTGACCTTTTGAACATAGTGCCACAGGTATTAAGTTTTCCCATCTCTCTTAATCTTGACTAATTGGGGGAAGGTAGGTTGGTGGCTTAGCAGGTGCCTTCTCATAGGATTTTCCATATAAAGGCCTGAACAAATGCACAGAAGGTGTGGCAAACATGTAGATAATGAGGGAGAAAACATTTTTATGTCCCTTTTATAGGAAGATTAAAAAAAATAAAAATCCCAAGGAGGTTTTTTTCTTTTTATGACTCCAAAACATGTTTTGCTCTTTGAGATTAACAAGTTTAAAGAAGTTCACAGATTATCTTCAAATTGTTAGTGAAGGACTGAAGTGTAGTAGCAAAGGCAATGTATAAGTATTTTCAATTAGAGGCACTCAGATCCTCCAATAAGTGGCATGAGCCTAGTAGTTGGAAAATATTTTATAAATTATTTCCATTCCTTCCTGTGAGCTTCTCCTTAGAACCCATTTATCTAATGCTTATTTTTAACTGGACCAAATTCTTGATTTGCAGAGTCCTGGTGAAACCATATCCATGCTGTTATAGGCTGTGTAGTCTCTTTATTTAACAAAGAAACAAACATTCAGGGAAGAAAGGTTTGAATCATTGTTAATATGTGAATGCTCAAGCCTACCAATTATTTGGGCAAGAAGAGCCAGATTCCACACTAGTGTTTCACTAGTGCAACTTTCGGATGTGTGGACTTAATTTCCCAGAATTCCCAAGCCATGATGCCGGCTGGGATCCACACATCTTATAGTTGCTGAGATTGAGAAATACTGGCTTGTAATGTTAAAATAGGTTATTCCAATTCATGCCGATGCATCTACTCCAAGGATAAGAGATGGCATTGTGAAAATGGGCACCCTATGGTAGAAATCTGTTTACATCCATTCTTCAATTGTAGGAATTTTGAACACAATGAAGGTCTAATAGCTAAATTTGGCATATGGAATCTTTTTGAAATGATACTGAAATGGTGCAACCTCAGAAATAAGTTTGCCATTATATTGTCATTTTTCAGAACACCCCAAAACAGTATACTGTCACTTTTTAGAATAGAACTTTTCAACATCAATATGTAATATGGTATGTATATGAGTGAAGGGGGAAAACATCTTTGAATGTTGGAAAAGGTTTCTGACAATAAGAGCAGTATGACAATGGAACCAGTAACTGAGAAAGATGTTATGCTCTCCTTCTCCTGGATATGACTTCACGGGGGAAGCTAGACAGCTGTCTATTGGGGTCACTTTATTTGGAGACGTATCTTGAAGGGTTGGATTAAATGGCCTTTTCCAGCTCTTATATCTGTATATGTTTGTGTGTTGGGGGCAGAGAAAGGAGAGAAAAAATAATCACCAAAGTAATGACACGGTTCGTCCAGATACAACTGCAGATCCATCAAGGGAAAATGACCCCACCTGCCATACCCTACACTCCTGCATGTGTTCAACAATGCCAGATCTCTGATTCTATTTGCTTAAGTATTTCTTTTTAGATTTTTGTCCCGCCATTTTTTTTCTCATGTACAGGTAACAGTGGCAAACATACCAATATTCCTTCCTCATCCTTTTTCTCTACATGCAGACATATCAAATACGATAGGCCCAGAGTTGTCCTTTGGGGCTGTCCTGGAGATAGCAAGGGACTGGCCTGTGCCACCCTGGCTTCAACCCATCCCACCACACCCACACTCACCCAGTTGGCCACGATGACCAGGCCACACCCACTCCAGCCTCCCAAGGGCAAACAAAATCCTGATATGGCCTGCAATGGGATTGAGTTTGACATCCCTGCTCTACAACAACCCCATGAGGTGAGCTGGACTAAGAGAGATGGCTCAAAGTCACCCAGCCAGTTTTTCCATGCCTAAGGTAGGATTAGAACTCCCAGTCTCCTGGTTTCTAGGCTAACCACTACACCAAACTGGCCTTTTTTTTCTATTTTTGGTTGCACACTGTAAGGTGCAACTAAACTGTAACATTAAATGAAACTGAGATCTAGTGAAATTGTACACCAGTGATGATGTCATGGATATCTTTCTAGACCATTCTTGGATCTATAGTTTCATCTGGAAAGGGTTATTATGTGTGATTCAGGCGAAAAATGTTAAAAGGTAACTCTAAAAAAAAATCAACCCACAATTGCCACAAGATGGCAGCAGAACACCAGATTGTGAAATATTTTCTCAATATTAAAATAAAAGACATAGTAGATGCTGAATAAATTATTATTCACAGATGCATTTTCTGTATTTACAACCTATGGATTCAGTGTAATGTATACTGCTACTTCTCTGAATTTAATAAAAGAGTTTTATGGGACCTTTTAGATTAACAAATGTACTATATATCACAAGATTTCATGAACTACCACCAGTTCAACAAATGCTAAAATTCTACTATGTGCTGTAATAAATTAAAGTGTGGAAAACTGTTGTTTTGATTTAACCGACAAGCACAGCTGCTTGTGTTAGTTCAAAATGTAACATAATGTGTACATGAGTAGCGATGAAAAGATGCATAGGGTGTTTGAATGATAGAAGAAGTTTCTAACAATAAGAAACTTTTTGACAGTGGAACCAGTTACTGAGAAAGATGGTGGGGAACTGTAGGAAAGTATTTGAGTTAAAAATCATAGAGATGCTGAAACCCTCCATAGATTTGCTGCCTTTAATTTATTCTTTGGAAGTTTTAAATTTTGAAATTCCAAGCTAACCGAATTCCCATTATGAACACCTCAAATATCCAGTAGGAATTCTTTCCCATATACTTTACATGATATTTAAATACTTAATGTATATATATAAATATATATACATACTTAATGTATATATATAAACATATATATGTTTTCTCAGGTTTTCGCGGGTGTTTGTATGTAGGTCTTTGGTTATTCGGGTCTTCTCCCACGTAAAATTGGAAGTGTCTTGGCGACGTTTCGACGAAGTCTCATTCGTCATCTTCAGGCTGGTGTTCTCGGCTTGCTCCTGGAAGCACGAAGCCGAGAACACCAGCCTGAAGATGACGAATGAGACTTCGTCGAAACGTCGCCAAGACACTTCCAATTTTACGTGGGAGAAGACCCGAATAACCAAAGACCTACATATATATATATATATATATATATATATATATATATATATATATATATATATGCATATTCTTTCTAGCCAGGTTTTACCTACATAAGCTAGGTTGTTCTGCAGCTCAGAGCTGCAGAACAACCTAGCTTACGTAGGTAAAACCTGTCTAGAAAGAATATGCACATAAAAGCCTACGAAAAAGAAAAAGACATATATATATATATATATATATATATATATATATATATATATATATATATATATATATATATAATGTATTATATAAATACTTAATGTCTTATGTAGTACTTTGATTAAGCAAAGTATGCCATTTGAATTTTCTTACTGCCACAAGCAAGTCACGTTTCTCAATCACACTGTTTTAGTAATACTTGCTATATTACTAATAAAGGAAAATATTTGTAGCTCAGGGCTGACATTGGTGCTCTCTGAGCTTGCTTGTTTTCTCACAGACATTTCATTACCTAAACTAGGTAACATCATTATCATCACTAACACTAATGATGTGATCTAGTTTGGGTAATAAAACATCTGCAAAAAAATAAGTAAGCTCAGAGAGCACCAAGGACCCCTAGCTTGCTATATTATTTGTTCATTTAACGTTTTGAATACTTATTGCATCAAATGCCCCAAGCCTTGGTTTATTCTAGCAAAATCAAGCAACCTTATTTTAGGGACATGAGAGTGGTTTATAAATACCTCACTTTTTGTTTGTTGGCTCTTTGTTTCTGTTTTGTGTTTTTAAATTCCTTTTTTAAAAAGAAAAACTGTAAATTTAAAGACAATTTGCTGTGTATAAGACAATGATTAACAATGTTAGCAGCTAATATGCTAATAATGCAGTAATATGCATTAAAGTGGCTGTCTAACGAAACAAACTTTAGCTTTAGGAAAATATGAAGAAAATCCTGTCCCCGAACTCAGATCTTCAGATATCAAACAGCAGCAAACCCTGCTAAGCCACTCTGTGGTTTGTCTGTTCTTAACTTAGCATGTTAAGCAAATCTTGTCGATAGAATCACAAAACCATGATTTATGCCAACAGTATATTCAATAAAGCACAGTTAAACCCTGGTGGAAGAACATTATGTTCTCTTCTGAAATTAAGAAAACTTGCATGGAAACAGAGAGGTAGCATAATAAGTGTGGTTTGATCCTGGGGCTGCCCGTGTCTGAAAAAAATTAAGATGTCAACCTCATCACAATGCTAATTAGAGAACACAACTATGTCTTCCACCCCACTGAACAACAAAACATCTCATTTCAGTCTTACAGACAGAGGCCATGGGGTTCATTTATGACTCATGGGGAAAAATCAGAAATTGGGGAAATCATGTGCCAACACAGCCTCTGCTGCTTTTGAATTCTTAGTGGTGAAGAAATTAATCACTTCACCATACAATAATATCTAAGGCATGAACCCCCGGCACCTGCTTCATAATCCCCAAACCAGTAAAGAATTATGCTTTCCATGAAGGTTTATCATCCACAGGTTTATGATGGGCAACTGGTACATCTTTATCATGCAAAGGACATTGTGATGGGAGGTTTCCTTGTCTGAAGTTTCAGTCCCATCTAACAGGATACACCAGCGGTTGGTTCTATTTACCTTTACTACCGGTTTGCAACGGGAGAGTGTGTGCATGCTTGCTTCGCTCGCGTGTGCACGCACACTTCTGGGCATGCACAGAAGCTTCTGCACATGCGTAGATCATCCATTATGACGTCCGGACGGAGCCTCCCGCTGCTTTTACTACCAGTTCGGAAGAAACGGACAGAACCGGGAGCAACCCACCACTGATATATACCACTGTCTCCTTCTCTTAGTATGCATGACTCACTAATTACTCCATGCACTACTTTTTTTTCCCTTTCCCATAATATTATCCACTGTTTGACCTTATTGGTCTTTGAAACGATGGATCAGCAGTTCATCCTATAGATCTGTGGATGGCAGCAAAGAATTAGATTTTGTGCATTTTGCAGATGCCACCTAGTGGTCAACCAGAACAGTGCAGCCACCAGAGAAGTTACATTGGCGAACTGGAGGCTGGGAAAGGAGTTAAGTGTGGGAGCTGAAAACTACTTTAAGAACATTGTTTGAAGAGAGCAAGAGAGGAGGTGAGGTTCCTGGAAGGAGCAGCCACATGGAAGAGAATTCCCTGCCTGGAAGGCTGCAGAAGTACTATAAAAGACAAGTCCTTTCGTTTACACTTTCAGTTACAGGTAATCCTCATTTAGTGGCTGCCTTATTTAGCGACAATGCCATGGTGGTGGAAAAATAACTTTGCAACCAATCCTCACATTTGCAACCTTCGCAGGTCTATAAAGCAAGGGAAAGCCAAAGTCAGATCATAAGCACAGTTGCAGTTTTACTTAGCAATCGTGTTATGACCAAGTTGCAGGTCCCAGTTGTGGTCACTAAACAAATATTACCTGCCTTTGCGTCAAGTCAGGGTCAGGCTACTCAATTTCAAAACTTTCCATCTTCTAGGTCAACCAGTCCCATCAATCCTTTTAAAAAAGAAAATGCCACATAAATTGGGGTTCTGGTCTCCACACAGCTCAAAGAAGCTGGGGGAAAGGCAGAAAAACAGGACATGGTCAAGATGGAAAAGGGTGGTTCAACAACTGGAACTACACTTTTGCTAATCTAGATCACATCTCTTAAGGGCATCTTTCCCCAGGCACAGTCAGTGCACTCGCCTCATCTCAGAGGCAGGATTGGATGAGAGTCTGACTTTCAGAGCAGAGCAATACTGAAATGTAAAATTTGTTACTACTGGTTCTGTGGGTGTGGTTTGGTGGGGGGGGTAATGTGACTGGATGGGCGTGGCCAACTTTTTTTTTTTTTTACTTTTAAAAGCATTTTTTCTACAACCTCTTTGGCTGAAGAGGTTGTTAAAAATGTTTTTAAAAAGCTCTGACAATCCCAGCTGAGTTGCTTGATCGTCAGAGGTTTTTTTTGCTTTTAAAAGCATTTTTGTTTTTTTTGCTTTTTAAAAGAAAAAAAAGCCTCTGACGATCAGGCAACTCAGCTGGGATTGTCAGAGCCTTTTAAAAACATTTTTTCTACAACCTCTTCGGCTGAAGAGGTTGTTAAAAATGCTTTTAAAAGCCTCTGACGATCCCAGCTGAGCTATGTGATCATTAGCCTATGTGATCAAGAGCCTTGATAGTACAGTGGTTTAGTGAACCCTGTTATTAACACAGCTGCCTGCAATTTCTGCTGGTTCGAATCTCTCCAAGGCTCAAGGTTGACTCAGCCTTCCATCCTTTCTAAGGTAGGTGAAATGAGGACCCAGTTTGTGGGGGCAATAAGCTGACTTTGTATAAAATATACAAAAGAATGAAGGCTATTGCTTAACGCATTGTAAGCCGCCCTGAGTCTCCGGAGAAGGGCGGCATATAAATCAAATTAAAAAAAAAAAATTAGAGGCTCTTTTTTTTACTTTTAAAAGCATTTTTTTTTTTTGGCTGAAGAAGTTGTAGAAAAAATGCTTTTAAAGTTTTTTTAAAAGCCTCTGATGATCGTGCGGCTCAGCTGAGCATGGGGAGGGGACAGGGATTTTTGTTACCAGTTCTCCATCACTACCAGATCGGGCGATCCAGTCCAAACTGGGAGCATTTCACCCCTGGAGCAGAGCATTGATTGTTTCTGCTGTGGGTGGACAAAGAAATTAAGAGTTGGAAGGGACCTTGTAGGTCAGAGGTGTCAAATTTGATTTGAGGCCACATCAGTGTTGTGTTTGACCTCGGGGGGCCATGGCTAGGGGGCATGGCCAGCTTGATATCACTCATGTCGGGGGCACCTGTGGTGACCCAAGTGTTCTACCAGTGAAAATGGGCCCCCGAGCTCTGTTTTTGGCTGGGATGGCCTCCTGCAACCCTCTGCCGGCTGGCAGTCCTTCACTGTTTCCAGGCAGGCACATCTAAGCACCCCGCGGGCCTTGAGTTTGACACTAGATGACTTGTAAGTCATCTAGTCCAACCTCCCACCCAAGCAGGAGACCCTACACCATTTCTGACAGATGGCAGTCCAGTCTCTTCTTGAAAGTTTCCAGTGATGAAGCTCCCACAGCTTTTGAAGGCAAGCTGTTTTATTGATTGATTGTTCTCACTGTCAGAAAACTTCTCCTTATTTCTAGGTTGAATCTCTCCTTGGTCAGTTTCCATCCATTATTCCTTGTCTGGCCTTCGGGTGCTTTGGAAAATAGCTTGACCCCCTCCGATCTGTGGCAGCCCCTCAAATATTGGAACAGGGCTATCATGTCTCCCCTTATCCTTCTCTTCACTAGTCTAGCCATGCCTAGTTCCTGCAACCATTCATCATATGTTTTAGCCTCCAGTCCCCTAATCATCTTGGTTGCTTTTCTCTGCACTTTTTCTAGACTAGAGTCTCAACATCTTTTTTTATAGTGTGGTGACCAAAACTGGACGCAGTCTTATAGGTGTGGTCTTACTAATGCTTTATAGAATGGTATTAGTATGTCACTTGATCTTGATTGTAGCCCTCTATTAATGCAATTTAGGATTGCATTGGCTTTTTTGGCTGCCGCCGCACCCTGTTAACTCATATTTAATTGGTTGTCCACTAAGACTCCAAGATCCCTCTCACAGTTACTACTATTAAGTCTGCTTTCACCCAGTCTATATGTGTACTTTTGGTTTTTCTTGCCTAAGTGTAAGACTACTTTTCTCTACATTGAATTTCATGTTGTTAGATAGGGCCCAGTTTTCAAGTCTGTAAAGATCCATCTGGATCTTGAACCTATCATCTAGGGCAGGGGTGTCAAACTCAAGGTCCGCGGGCTGGATCTGCTTTGATCAGGCCCACTGGGCTGGCCTGGAAATAACAAAGACTGGCCCCCGGTGCCTCTGCTAGCAAAAATGGGGTGCGCAGCCCCCCGCCACTCCGTTTTTGGCCTGGACAGCGTCCTGCAAAATCCTACAGCAACCATAATTCCCTGCTTTCCAGCTCTGTTCTCCAGCATACAGGGCAACAAAAGAAGACTATGTGACTACCAGTAAAAAAAAAGTTCAATCAGACCTTCTAACTTCGCAAGATCTTTTTTCCCCTGAGAAGTTGGAAGGTCTGGTTGCACTTTTTATAAAAACTGGTAGTTGCGTGGTCTTCTTTTGTTGCCCTGCACACAGGAAAACAGAGCTGGAAAGCAGGTGAGGGAATTGTGGTTGCTCTGGGATGGGGAGTGAGTGAGGATTTTGCATTATGATGGCTCTGGGATGGGGAGTGAGTGAGGATTTTGCATTATGATGGCTCTGGGATGGGGTGGGAGTGAGGATTTTGCATTATCATTGTTCATAAATAAGTAGGAACCAGTAAAAGAGGAATGGAAAAATCCCTATCTGTAGATCAGCATTTTTCAGTCTTTGCAAGTTTAAGATGGTGAATTTAATGCTGCCTGGGGAATTCTGGGAATTGAAGTCCATGCACCTTAAAGTTGCCAAAGTTGAGAAGCATGGGTCTACACTAGAGTTTAGGATTTTCCATTCCATTTAGAGTTTGGTGCAATTAAATAAATCAGCTGTGGTTTCCTTAACAAATAGTGATTAAAGCGATATGAACCATTACTGTACTTTTTCTGAGAAACTGAAATTAAAAGTTGATCTGGGGCTTTGTTGATCAGATATGAGATTATGGAAACAATGTAGACAAATGTTAATCTTAGAGTAAGAGTTTGATATATTTTTTACTTATATCTGTAACAAAGAAAGTTGGAAGTCATTTTTTCGGTTTTCCTTCTTTTGCTCCTTCTTTCTTACACTTTCACTCTTTTTCTTTCCTGAGCCTTTTCTTTTTTCAAACCCGTTTTTTATTTGTTTATCCCTTAGCTTTGTATTTTTTTGATGTATGAGGGACTCAGCCATTAGAATTCTACATTCCTTATTTACAGAAATCATATCAAAATTTAGAATGAAATCCACTGCGAGCCATCTCATATAAGGCAGGCTCTGAGTCCCTCTAACCAAAAAGTGTTTATCGATAGAAGAGAATATTTGTAGCTCAAGGCTGAACTGTGGGGTCCTTGGTGCTCTCTGAGCTGGATGGTTTTTTGCAAATGTTTCATTACCAAACTAAGTAATATAATCAGTACTAGAAGGGAGTGGAATTTGCTCTTATTTTCAAATACCAATGGCTTGCCCTGTCAGTGTTGATCAGTTGCTTCACAAAAAGTGTTTTGATTGGTGCCAGGTCTACAGCCTCAGGCAGAGAAGGGCTATTCTGCACCCCTCCCTCAAATGTTCTTTAAAATACAGATTTTCCCAGCATTCCTTTAGGAATCTCCAACATGCAAATTGTGGTTACTCATCCTAAAATGAATCCTCTTTACCTGGAGCTTCAAAATTTGTTGTTTGCTGGGAAGGTGTGTAACTAAAAGTCAGTCTACTTTTAGTCTACATCTGACTTTGGGGACATTTCTTCATTACCAAACAAAAGTGCATTTTCTGTGCCGTTCACACCCCTTGCTCACTGGATCTGGATGTCACCAAGCAAAGCCCACATTTTGTAATTAACCCCCGCAACCCATTTTGGCTGGCTGAGTGCTGCAGGAGACCGAGTGCTGTCACGCCCACCATGACCATGCCCCTGGCCATGCTCCCGGTCATGCCCCCTGGCCATAGCCACCTACCCCAGCCACACCCCTGGCCCTCCGAGGTCAAACACAACCCTGATGCGGCCCTCAATGAAATTGACACTCTGATCTAGGGTGTTGGCTATTCCTGCCAGCTTAGAATCATCTGCAAATTTGGTAAGTTTCCTTCTATTCCCTCATCTAAATCATTTATTGAAGATATTGAAGAGTACTGGGCCTAAGACAGAACCTTGTAGTACCCCACTGCTTACTTCCCTCCATGTAGAGAGAAACAGTGGCATGAATGTCTGTCCTCTGGAAATGGTTAGCAGGTGTACTTGTGCCAGGCAGGCATGCTCTATGGATTTACCCTTCAATAATAATTTTGTAAAGGGCCATTATTTATTTATTTATTTATTTATTTATTTATTTATTTATTAATTATTCAAATTTCTATACCGCCCTTCTTCTTTCGGACTCAGGGCGGTGAACAGCCAAGATAAAAACATCTATACAAACATCACAGTTAAAAAATAAAGTTAAAATAATTTATAAATTTGGCCCATAATTTAAAACTTGTCAATTAAAATCAATATTAAAATATTAAAACTAACCCTAAAATCAAGACAGACCGGCTAACTGAAAAAAATAAGTTTTTAGGGCCCGATGAAAAATCCGAAGGTCGGAGATCACTCGTATCTCTGGGGGTAGATTGTTCCATAGGGTAGGTGCCACCACAGAGAAGGCTCTCCTCCTGGGGGTCGTCAGCCGGCATTGTCTGGCCGACGGCACCCTGAGGAGGCCCTCTCTGTGGGAGCGAACCGGCCGGTGGGAGGCTATTGGTGGCAGAAGGCGGTCCCGTAAGTACCCTGGCCCTAAGCCATGGAGTGCTTTAAAGGTGATCACCAACACCTTGAAGCGCACCCGGAACTCCACCGGAAGCCAATGCAGCTCGCGCAGGAGAGGAGACACATGGGAGCGCCCCGTCGCTCCCATAATCCCCCGCGCAGCCGCATTCTGCACCAGTTGGAGCCTCCGGGTGTACCCCAAGGGGAGCCCCATGTAGAGAGCGTTACAATAGTCCAGATGAGAAGTGATGAGTGCTTGAGTGACCGTGCGTAGGGAGTCCCGGTCCAGAAAGGGGCGCAACTGGCGTATCAGGCGAACCTGACAAAAAGCCCCCCTGGCCACAGCTGTCATATGCCCTTCTAAAGACAGCCGCGCATTCAGGAGGACACCCAAGTTGCGGGCCCTCTCCGTGGGGGCCAATGATTCGCCCCCAATAACCAGTGATGGCGTCAGCTGGCTATACCGGGACGCCGGCAGCCACAGCCACTCGGTCTTGGAAGGGTTGAGTCGAAGCCTGTTTCTCCCCATCCAGACCCGCACGGCCTCCAGGCACTGGGACATCACTTCCAAGGCATCCTTGGGATGGTCTGGGGTGGAAATGTACAGCTGAGTATCATCAGCGTACTGATGAAACTCCACCCCAAAACCACGGATGATCTCACCCAGTGGCTTCACATAAATGTTGAACAGGAGGGGCGAGAGGACCGACCCTTGCGGCACCCCACAAACAAGGCTCCTTGGGGTCGACCGCTGCCCCCCTGTCAACACGGATTGCGATCGGTCAGAGAGATAGGAGGAGAACCACCGCAAAACGGTGCCCCCCACTCCCAGTCTCTCCAGCCGGCGCAACATGATACCATGGTCGATGGTATCAAAAGCCGCTGAGAGGTCTAATAGGACCAGGATAGAGGAAGAACTCCTATCCCGGGCCCTCCAGAGATCATCCACCAACGCGACCAATGCCGTTTCCGTGCTGTAGCCAGGTCTGAAGCCGGACTGGAGCGGATCCAGATAGACAGCTTCATCCAGGTACTGGGGAAGCTGTCGCGCCACCACACTCTCAACAACCTTCGCAATAAAGCGAAGGTTGGAGACTGGACGATAGTTAGCCAAAACAGCCGGATCCAGGGATGGCTTCTTGAGGAGAGGCCTCACCACCGCCTCTTTCAAGGCGGCCGGCAGGACACCCTCGCTCAAAGAAGCGTTAATAATTCCCTGGAGCCAGCCTCGTGTCACCTCCCGGGAAGCCAGCACCAACCAGGAGGGACACGGGTCCAATAAACATGTGGTTGCGTTCAGCCGCCCCAAGATCCTGTCCACGTCCTCGGGAGCCACAGGATCGAACTCCTCCCAGATAACACTCTCAAGACCTGCCTCAGTCATCTCGTCTGAACTAACCCAGTCGGCGGCCAAGTCTTCCCGAATCTGAGTTATTTTATCATCCAGATACTGTACAAAATCCTCAGCTCGGCCCTGCAAGGGGTCCTCCCGCGCTCCCAGATGGAGGAGGGAGCGGGTCACCCTATTAAGAAGATCATTGCATTTGACTATATTCCCAATAAACTCAGGCATGGTTTGTTCCACTATGCTTTGCTGAATAAACTATGATTGGTTGTATTCAACATTCCACTAAACCATCGTCTATAGTCTGCCAATCAATGTACATGTAAGTCAAATATATATTTATAGAACAGCTAGAGCACAAATTAACTATATTATGACCACAATGATAGATAAACAGAGCCATAATCTACACATTCCACAAAACTCTTGTCCATTATGTGCTCTTTTTTCTTTCCCACAACCTATGACTACTACCATATTTTTTGGAGTATAAGATGCACCTTAGTTTTTGGTGAGGAAAATAAGAAAAAAGCTGATTGGTGGGTCGATCGGCCTCCCGGAATACCCCCAAGCAGCTGTTCCCAGAGGTGAATTTTAGCAAGAGGTTTGTTGGTTGTGAGCTCTCTGCCTTCCTTTTTTTTCTGCCTCTTAAACTTTTTTTTCTGCCTCTGAAAGCCTCTGAAACAGAGTTTCAGATAAAAAGGCTTTTTTTTCTGAAGCTATTGGTATGTAGATTAACATCTTCCGATCTGTTGGTTATTGTGTCATTATCCAGATTTGTTAGCATAGTTTGGTTAGAACCTTTATTGATTCTTCTTCTGTTGCTTGCCTTTCTGAGGCTTTTTTTAAAAAGCTTCTTTCAGAGGCTTCTTTCAGCCTCTGAAATCTCTGTTTGCGAGGCTGGGTGAGGCTACATTCAGGGTATAGGACGCACCCAGATTTTCACTCTCTTTTTTGGGGGGAAAAGGTGTGTCTTATACTCTGAAAAATACGCTATATATATATAGCTATATCAAAAGGACAACACTCCAGGTCAAGTGGACTTCAGTCCATGCCAAGATATGCCAGGGGATAGGATAAAGTACTTTGAATGTTGCTGGACACTGCTGGAAAATTTAATTCACCAACATCTGGAGAACATTAGGTTTCCATTTTTGTCTTCTGTAACAAAACATTTTTTTTTAATGTCATAACATTCTGGTTAGGGTAAAACCACAGTTGAATAATGTACACCGAGGCTCCTCAGAGAAATGTGAAAGAACTTCAAGAAAAAGTTTCCTGTTTGGTTGGTTGGTTTTTGTGCGTGCATGTAAGCACATGTATGCTATCTGCTGGGAGGCCAATTCTTCCCACTTACTATTATTGCTAATCAGTTCCACATCTGAAAAAGAACATGTAAGTATTTGTGCCGAGGAAGCAGTGATTACCTTTATAGTTCATATCGTTTTAGGCACATATCATTCATATCGTTTTAGGCACATTTCCCTATCAAACATTACTTACCATATCAAATTAATTAACAGGACACAAAGTACAAATTATTTCTATACAGACACATACTGGTGTATAGATAGATAGATAGATAGATAGATAGATAGATAGATAGATAGATTTATGTATATATACAGATATGTGTGTGTGTGTGTGTGTGTGTGTTTTCTGAGGTTTTTGCGGGTTTTACTGAACTAGGGCTACATAAAAATCTTGGTTTACGTAGGAAGAACCTGGCTAAAGAGAAATACATGCATACATACATACATACATATCAGCATTAATAATAACACAAATAAAGACGACAAGAAGAAAAAGCCATGAACATTGTAAACAGAATAATTCCCTTCAAATTCACGTTGTTTACTTGCCCTTTTGTAAAACAATCACACTAATTCAGTTGTTGGCAAATGATAAATATCAACAATCCGTCATGACAAATTATTTCCTTTTCAAATCTGACAGTATTTGCCTAGCGACTTAGTACAGTTGTCCCACATCAAGCACTTGCCATATGGAGCCAGAATCAAGTTTATACTTTGGTTGTTGACACAGTTCTGTACTAGGCTGTGCCGGGGTGGAAAAGGAAGAACAACGAAAAGAAAAGACTGCTTATCTCCTTCTTGGACTTGGAGGCTACATCCTATTAAGAATAGTTAAACAAAGTGTGTTTTTAAGGAAGCAAAGGCTAAAAGGAGACATGATAGATAGCAAATATTTTAGGGGCTGCCACAGACAAACTTTACTCTACAGCAAAGGCACTGAGTAGAAACTTAACAGAGAGAAATCCAAACTTGAACCAAGGAGGAATTTCCTGACAGTGAGAGCCATTAAATAGCCTGAAGCTGTGGGTCTCCATCCATGGAGGCTTTTAGGAAAAGTCTGGACAGATATTAATCTGGGAAAGTATGAGGATTCCTGTCCTGGGCAGGAGATTGGATTAAGAGACCTCCCAAGTCCCTTCCAACCCTAGAATTGTCCCCTTGTTGTTTTCTCAATTAATATTAGCATGTGTTGCCCCCAGTTTGGACCGGTTCGCAAGAACTGGTAGTAAAACCGGTGGGAGCAGGGGTGAAATGCTCCCGGTTCGGACGGGATCACCAGATCGGAGAACCGGTAGCAAAAATCCCTGCACACACACACACACACACACACACACACCATGCCCAGCTGAGCCACACGATCATCAGAGGCTTTTTTAAAAATTACTTTTTAAAAGCATTTTTTCTACAACCTCTTCCGACGAAAAAAATGCTTTTAAAAGTAAAAAAAAAAAGCCTCTGATGATCGCGCAGCTCAGCTAGGATTGTCAGAGGCTTTTCAAAGCATTTTTTTCTGCAACCTCTTGGCCGAAGAGGTGGTTAAAAAATGCTTTGAAATGTCTCTGACTATCCCAGCTGAGTTGCCTGATCGGCAGAGAGGTATTTTTTAAAAAGCCTCTCTGACGATCCCAGCTGAGTTGCCTGATCGGCAGAGGCTTTTCAAAGCATTAGAAAAAATGCTTTGAAAAGTTTTTTTTAAAAAAAGTTGGCCACGCCCACCCCAGTCACATTACCCCCCCAAGCCACGCCCACAGAACCGGTAGTAACAAATTTTACATTCCACCCCTGGGTGGGAGGCTCTGTCCACTGACCTGGACGTCATCATAAGTGATCTGCACATGCACAGAAGAGCATGCAGGCACGATGTGAACCAATAGTAAAGGTAAGTAGAGCCCACCCCTGGCATGATCAGCTATAACAGGTAGAAAGGCAGTTTAGGTTGCCCTAAACAAGGTGTTGACAGTTTTCAGGCTACCAGACTTAGCCTTGAGTTCCACTATAGAAATGAATGGTATCCAAAGCAGGAAGCACTTCTGTAAGGGTATAATAAGTAGCAGGCTCCAGGAAAAAAGTCAGTCTGGTGTAGTGATTAAGTACTAGGCCAGAAACTGGGAGATTGTGAGTTCGAGGCCCTCCCTTAGGCAGGAAGCCAGTTGGCTGACCTTAAGCCAGTCAATTTCTCTGAGTCTTAGGAAACAGGCAATGGCAAACCACTTCTGAAAAACCTTGCCAAGAAAACTTCAGAGAGCTGTGTGCAGGCGGTCTCCACTGACTCAAAGGTACACACACAAAAATACTTCTAGGAAGCATTCAACTACAGTCTTGACTGGAAATTGAGACAAGGGAATCTCCGAGGGTGCATTGCCTAGGAATTTCAAAACATAACTCATATTTTTCCCTGGAAAAAAACCCCTATTTCTGGTTTTCTTCATTTAGGTTCCCCTCACACATATGTGCTAGTCGTTTCTGACTCTAGGGGGCGACACTCATCTCCGTTGCAAAGCCGAAGAGCCAGCGCTGTCCAAAGATGTCTTTGTGGTCATTTGGCCAGCATGACTAAATGCCAAAGGTGCAAGGAATGCTGTTACCTTCCCACTGTTGGAAGAAACTTCCTTCTAGGTTCTGCTCCAAGTGGGGAAAAAGACACTGGAGACATGGAGACTGCTTGGAAAGATGGTTTAATGGTGGACAGGATCACATGGCTTGAGTTCCTGAACAGAAAAGGGGGGATACAGTAAATCCTCGGGTTTTTATGCTCTCTCTCTCTTTTTTTTTTTTTTTTTAATTTGATTTATATGCCGCCCTTCTCCGGAGACTCAGGGCGGCTTACAATATGCTCAGCAATAGCCTTCATCCTTTTGTATATTTATACAAAGTCAGCTTATTGCCCCCACAACTGGGTCCGCATTTCACCTACCTTAGAAAGGATGGAAGGCTGAGTCAACCTTGAGCCTTGGCGAGATTCGAACCCTGCAGTAATTGCAGGCAGCTGGTCTTAATAACCAGCTTAATAACAGGGTGCCTTAAACCCCTGTACCACCAAGGCTCTCTGGCTCTGCATTTCTTGGGGCCCCGAAAGAGTATCCTGATTGGTTGTCAGACTCCCAGGGGGTGGGGGCCTTGCTGGCTGATGGTCACATGTGCTTCCCAGGTCACATGTGGTGAGTTTCTGCTGCTATTGTGTAGAGGGCTAATCCTATCTTTGGCAATTCCTACTATGGCTCTGCCTGAAGGAGGTAGATCTTTGTTATGTAGAATAGACTGGCCCAAGCGTTAATGGCCCATTGACAAAGGGTGGGGGCAGGAAGATGGGAGCTGCTTCAAAACATGCTTATCCTAGGGAAATATAATATTCTGCCTTTTTTCATATTTCCTAAAATATTTCACTCTTCCAGGAAAGGGGTGGGTGCCAACTTCCTACACCACCAAAGGTGGTCCCTATTTTTCTACTTGCATTTTTTACATGCTTTAGAAATGCTAGGTTGGCAGAAGTTGGAACAAGTAACGGGAGCTCACCCCATTATGCAGCACTAGGGATTCGAACCGCTGAACTGCCGACCTTTCGATCGACAAGCTCAGCGTCTTAGCCACTGAGCCGCCATGCCCTTTCTTCATTTACAGCAGCCTTATTGCGCTCCTGCTGAAGCTTCCTTCAAATAAGATGCAATTAGACATCACTGTCAATCTGCAAATCATTCAGTCAGATTTACCACGAGATTCAGATCATTTTCACTTCACTTCCTGATCATTTTGAGCTTCATGGTCTGTTCTTACTTAATAATCTTAATGGACTTCAGTTATCGGAGATGAACTGCAGAATTGTTTCAACTTCTCTTACTGCTCATTTTAACCACAAGGGAAGAAGAATATTAGTTGTTCAACACAGACAGTGAGAAATCCTGCCCTGTCATCTTTTTCCACCCAGGACCTTTAGCTGCATCACCATACTCTTTCGATGGGGTAATAATACCCTTGCTGACCCAACTTGCTAACAAAAATGTACAGCACAAGGGGAGGAGAAAACAAATTTTGAGGACCCTGAAGACAGATGAAATTTTAGGAAAACAGCATGTGAAATGGAATAAAGTATACACAGTTAGGTTCTGTCACCAATTAAGCAGGAAAACCTGCTTATTTTCTGGAATTGGTGAAAATGCTGGACAGGAAATCAAGCTAAGTGTCGCATCTTAGTTACCTGGGTGTTCTCGTGCTCATCTGAACAGCAAGGGGAGAAAAATGGCCTTACTCCCTCCGCCTAGGAAGAGTATGCTAGATTTGGGGCTAGAGTCTAGAAACAGCGAGAGATGCAAGATTAAATAGCTTGTTTTCGCCAACTCTCAATTCCAGGAAGCCGGTAGAAATTAGAGCCTCGATATAAATCTCCAGAGAAGTTTCTGAGAGAGAGAGATGCTGTATAGCTTGTGCCTAAAGGGAAGCGGGGGGGGGGGGGGGGACGACGTGCCCAGAGTCTGAAGCAATCCCAACTCCTTGATACTTTAAAGCACGTTCTTCTGCTGACGTCAGAATCGTACTTCGGGCAAAAGACGGCGGGACCTCGAGTTGCTGCTGAAGCGTATTGAGAAAGAGATCCCGCTCGCAGCCTTAGCGGGGCCGAGTTACCGTCGGAGGAAAGCAATGGCCTTCTAAGCAAAAGCCAGACACTTTAAACCAGGTTGTCCCAAGCAGCCTCCAGCAGAAGAGATGCGGTGCAATGGGGACAGCCTGGGCATTTTTGGAGGCGGCAAGTGGAGGGGAGGAGAAAGAGGAGGGGAAATTGCCTTGGCTCCGCCCGGCGGGTTAGACCTCCGCCCGATTCCGTCCCGATTCTGTCTTCTTCCCTAGGAGCCTCCCGGTCAAGTATCTGCCGAGCGCTGAACTCCTCGATTCCGCGTCGACTGCTGAGGACGGGTGAGTCCTCGGGCGAGGGAGTGCTGGAGGGGAGGTGGGGGGAGGCTGTCGAGGGTCGAGGCTGGCTATAGAGGCCAGCGCGTGTTGCTTCTCCACTCGCCTCTTCGAGACGCGGCTGGTTTTCTCTTCTAGAATCCCGGCCTTAAAAAGCTGTAAAACTTCTTTTCAAGAACGAGAAAGTGCCTTTCCAATGAAAAGCCTATCGCTTTCTTCGATTTACCGATTTTCTTTGATGAGGAGAAAGAAGTGGGATGGGGGAACACGGACAGAATCGAAGGAGGACGGCACTTGAACACTCCCTCCGCTTTCCTCTCTACCCTAGACCAGGTGGCCGCACAGAAAGGTTCCCAAAAATACCCTAACCTGGTGAAGTTAAAGAAGGTAACTTCTCAGAGAGAAAATCTCAACAGCCAGAGGTGTGTTCATCGGCCACACTGATGGCTGATGATTTTAGTGTCCACAAAAGGTGTAAAAAAAAAAAAACTAAATTCAGTTTCTATTTGTATAATCAGAACTCTAGAGAAGTGCCAGGTATAACAATAACCCCCAAACTCCCAATGACTTGCAACTGTATATTTATTTTCCTAATAAGAACATTAGCCAAGTTTTCATTCTGCTCAACCAACTAGCTTGTTATTTAAAAAACAAAATGTTTGGGATACCCATAGAGTAAGCTATAAAACACAACTACAGTTAGCCCAATTTTGCCTGTAAAACAGATTCTTACACTAAGCAATGAATTGTTAGTCCTTTACTTAAACGATTCATTTTCCTTTGTCAAAGGAATACAAGACTCTTTTCTTTTCTGCTTTGATATAAATGTCTATCTCAAACTATCTCCAGGCAAGTTGTACAGCCTAGATTACTTTATGTATCCCGGATTATCAACACAGGTTGCCTAGAGAGGATTGGAACCAACCTAAAAATAAGAGATGATAGGAAATGCAAACTTACCTAGAGTGCAGTTCCTTTTTCAACATCAGCAGGGCTTCTCCCTGCATGACTGCTTACTGATAACCTACATCTACATGTACTGTATCTACAGTACATAAATCTTGCACAAGAGCGGTGAGCCTTTAGGTGTAAGATCAAAAAATCCTCTGTGAAAAAAAAAACTTTAGTTATGGGTTGTTTTGTGGTTTGAACCTTCAGCCATATAATGATAACTGGGGGAAAATTATTTGAAAGGCTCAGGAAAAAGGGGACTAGAGACTAAAACATATGAAGAACGGTTACATGAACTGGGCATGGCTAGTCTAGCAAAGAGGAAGACCAGGGGAGACATGATAGCAGTGTTCCAATACTTGAGGGTTTGTAATAGAGAGGAGGGGAGTAAAACTGCTTTCCAAAGCACCTGAAGGCCAGACAAGCAATAATGGATGGAAACTGATCAAGGAGAGATTCAACCTAGAAATAAGGAGAAATTTTCTGACAGTGAGAACAATCAACCAATGGAACAGCTTGCCTTCAGAAGTTGTGGGAGCTTCATCACTGGAAGCTTTCAAGAAGAGACTGGACTGCCATCTGTCAGAAATGGTGTAGGGTCTCCTGCTTGGGCAGGGGTTGGACTAGATGACCTACAAGTTCCCTTCCAACTCTGTTATTTTGTTATTCTGCTAAAAGGAAAGACAAATGTCCTATTTTTCCCTGCAGCATCATTCATCCTTGTTCTCTCTCTCTCTTTTCAGCTGTAATGCAATGGTAGAGTATTCTGGATGGATTGCTGAGCCACATAGAACAGAAAAGCTGAGGTAGCTTCTGATAACAGGATTCTGCTTTACTCCTACCTCCTTAGTATGGGCATATCATTTCTTGTTTGCTTCATTCTTGGACTGTTGCCTATAAGAATCACTGGGAAGACCTGGAAATGCCAACATATCTCCTATAACTTGACCCGAGATTATACAGTAAAATATGACTTCCCTACGTTCAGAGCTACGTCTGCGATCCAGAATATGGTTACCTATGAGCCTGGTAATGTTATTTTTGTTGCAGTTCAGAATAAGATTTACACATTGAACTCAGAATTGAAAATTCTGTCTGCTCTAGTGACTGGGCCCTGGGGGAGTACCGAGTGCGAGATCTGTGCTCTCTGTCCAGTGAAAGGGCCAGTGGATTTTCAAAACACAGACAACAAAGTTTTGGTGATGGATCCTGTTGAACCTTGGCTTTACAGTTGTGGAAGTTCTCAACATGGCATCTGTTTCCAGCATAGGATTGAGATACAGGGTGACATTGTTTTGCTTGGGGAAACCTCCTGCTTGTATTCGCCTGAGCAGAACAGGCCTTCTGAGTGTCCAGACTGTGTGGCCAGTCCCTTAGGCACAAGAGTTGTAGTTGTTGATATGCGATCTGCTTCATACTTTTATATTGGATCTACCATCAACACAACCATAGCAGACGCATACAGCCCCAAATCAGTGTCAATACGGAGACCAAAGAGTACTTTGGATGGGTTTGCTTATCCTTTCCACTCCTTAACTGTGCTGCCGGAGTATCAAGACACATACTCTATCCACTATGTGTATTCCTTTCAATACCAGAAGTTTGTCTATTTTTTGACAGTCCAAAGGGAAGATCCTATTTCCAATTCATACCACACTAGGATAGTGCGACTTAGCACTGAAGAGACTGAGGTTCACAGGTACCGAGAGCTGAACTTGGATTGTCGCATTCAATCTAAGCGGAAGAGGAGCCTGAGCATAATGCCTAAAGATGTAGTTTTTAATGTCTTGCAGGCAGCTCATGCTACCAATCCTGGTTCCATGTTGGCTCAAGCGATTGGTACCAGTGAAAGAGAACTGGTTCTCTTTGGTGTGTTTGCTGAAAGCCATCGGGACAGCAAAGTG
Organism: Arizona elegans; assembly: GCA_022577455.1. Classification (NCBI taxonomy): domain Eukaryota; kingdom Metazoa; phylum Chordata; class Lepidosauria; order Squamata; family Colubridae; genus Arizona; species Arizona elegans. The sequence continues at coordinate 99,298,830 of JAKOOJ010000003.1, read as the reverse complement.
CCTCAGAAGTATTCGGGCGTTTGTGCTTTTCCTCTGCATATGATCAACAAAGCTATTGAAACAGGGATGACGAAGTGCTGCAGTTTGGACGTTCATGACAAGATGCTTCGAGGACTAACGTTTTATCAACACATGGAGTACTGCCCACATAATGTGAGTCCTCATCAAGAGTTTTCTCTTTCATATATACTGTATATTATATAGATTTCTTAGGGGTAGTGAGATAGCTATTTTAGTAATTACAATTTAAAAAAAACAAAAACCCAAATATGCCATATTTTTATAAATAAAAATTGTGCTGTTGGTACCAAAACTTCAGTACAAGTATCAGAGAGGCAGCAGAGGGATTAATTGAGCATTAGTAGTACAGGTAAGTTTAGTTTTGAACTCTAGTACAAATCTCATCTTGGTCTGTCACAACACACTTCTGAAATGACATAATTTGACCTTATGTACAGTCCAAAATAACCTTTTTGTTGATCCCTCTTTATTTGGATAACATTTGCAAATCATGACATTGAAAGCTACACATTACCTATAGTTCAATGTTAGTTACCAGATTGCTAAGAATTTGTTCCTCCTGACTTGGTGCTTTCCAGATATGATTGGCTGGAAATTCTGAAATTTTAGTCTATTTGTGTAATTATGACAATGTCACAATCAAAGAGAATACTCCTATAATTATAGGGGGGAAAAGGGAGAACTTGATCTTGAGTTGCCGATCATAGCAGTATCCTCAATGAAGTATACTTCTCATTTTTTTTGAGTGTACCCTTGTAAGCTAAGGCTATGAGTGCCACTGTATCAAACCTTTCCTAAATAGCCTCTTCTAAATTAAAGTATTTAATTTTCAGTAAAAAAAAAAAACAAAAAAAACAAACCAACTTCCCTCTTATGTTAGTTTTCCACAAAGTATTCCAAGGGGTCTATATTAATGCAGTAATTTCATGGCCTCTACTCAAGGAATTATATGCCAAGATAAATTTGTTTTATTGTCCTTTATTTTAAATGTCTTACAGATAGTTATAATTTTGCTGAGAGATTAATGATTACTGGAAATTGTTATGATATATTGGGAGCCCTTACGTGAACATATGATAATGTTACTTCTAGACCAGAGATGGCGAACCTTTTCGGCACTGAGTGCCCAAACTGGAAAGTATGTTTGAGCTTGTGCGTGCCTGAGCGCCAGAAACCGAAGACCAGCTGGCTGGTGCGCGTGTGCGTGCCGGAAACCAGAAGAGCAGCTGGCGATGGCACGCATGCCCACAGAGAGGGCCCTGCGTGCCCCCTCTGCCATGCGTGGCATAGGTTCACCATCACGGTTCTAGACCAAAGGAAGATTTATAATTTCATAAATGCAATTTCTGCTCATCTTTCATCAGGAAAGGAGAGTCATTCAAACATGTGCATAAATGAATGGAAGATGAGTTGCTACTGACACAATAATAAAATATGAAAGAACATGTTAAATTTTTATAGAAAGGGGATAATACTGTAATTATATAGCTTGTGGAGTTACTTTATTTTCAGGCTGCTATTATAAAGAAGATATATTGTTTGATGGGTGATTATATAAATCATTTAGATAATAGGTGATCTTCTTACAAGTCTTTGAATTTCTTTTCCATTAATTGGGATTCTTTCCACGCTCTGTGTTCTGTGCATCCAGTATATCTGTCTCATCTTTTAGTGCCTGCTGCATTTTCATGACACCTTGGTAAAATGTAGACTCATGTTTCTTTCAGAAAAGATCAGTAACATTGATGTTAGTTGGTAGTAAATACATGTCTGGCAATAATGTTATCCCTTCTGTAAAACATTAATACATATGGAGATAAAATTATTAATTCAGTGGTAGCTGATAGCTGGTATCTGGAATCCAGGTCCACACCTATTTCTATCCCAGTAGGTAGTGAGAAAATTGATGGCTCTTGTGCAATCTTTCCTTCCCGACTTTTGCTATACATTGTTGGCTATATACTTCTACTTCTACTTTGGGTTCTTTGATTTAACAGAGAGATGGGGAGAACAGAAATTTTAAAAGGCACATTTGCTACTTTCTCCCCGGTATTCAACGTATGCTGCAATTTTCTTTGGCACCAGAAATAGACTTAAGGGCAAATATGAAAGTAATGGCAGCCCAAAGATGAAAGCTAATTCACACACTACTTCTGGTATCTTTTCCTTTTCCACAAAAACAATCTGTTGGTGGGTACTATGGGACTAGTGATTGACCTAAGAAGTCAGGGACCTCGGCTGTTCTGTTTTCCCATTTCCAAAAGTCCAAGTAAAATGAGACAGTTATATAAAGAGCCAGAGGGGAAATCTGTCCAGGTTGTGATTTACTTTCTGCCCAAATTTGAGCCTTCTGTTGAGTGAAGAAAGTAGCTACCAGGAACATGTAAACTGAGTCTGCGCAGAGCAGGGACAATAAATATTTTTTTAAAGTTGGGTTTTGATAAATGCTTTTAACATACTTTTAACAATTTTATACAATTTCAACTTTTATTTATTTTTTTGCCTTTCTGTGCTTTTTGGATAAAACTCTGTTAAAGTAATAGGGATAAATAAACAAGAAATTAGCATTCCAATTATACTATTTAAACAAACCCAGAGAGGAAAAGCAAACATTTTACTCCATCAAGAATTCTAAATATTTAAATCAGTTTTTTGGGATGACTATATGATCCAAGATTCATGGCTTTTATAAATTACCACAATAGCAAATTGGAAAACAAAAAGAGATTAGTCCATTATTTTCCAACTAACTTTGGCTTTTAAAAATATGCTTTAAATGTGCTGCATTTTTTCAGGACTTGGAAAGTAAATCCTATTCCTGTCATGCTCATATAGGTTTTTCTAAGACTGTCTGCCTTATAATCTCTTACATCCTGTACTCTCAAATGGAATGGTGACAGAAAATAAATTAAAACACTGAGGAAAAAGTGTACCAGTAATAGGTCTCCTAGCATAGTATTTGTTTAAATAAGAATTATTACCTGTCCCTCAGCTGCACACTCTAGTTGTCATTTTTCAACATATCACTGAGAGGACTATAAACTCAGTGATGGCATGATACTTAGATACCGCTAGCTTTTCCTGGTACCAAACGGATAGGTTGAAAACCTGCCAGGGAGAGATTGCTAACATATTTTTTTTTTATTTCACGTATTATGGAGTTTTGGCAAGAGCAACATTGTTTTGGCAGGTTCTGCAAAGTTCAAGGGTAGGACAGATAACTTTTTCTTTGCTCTTTCCTGTTGGTCAACTGGAGGGGAAGGCTGATGGGTTGAGACTGTTTTCTGAGTTTTAAGATCAGCAGCAATCAAGATGATAGCATGACTAGTTTGGAAAATACAATATAGACATGGAAAACCCCTAAATTTAAATCACTGTAGAAATAGTGTGACTTTATTTATTTTATTTTATTTTTATTTTTTAAATTTTTATACTGCCCCCTCTCCTGAAGGACTCGGGGTGGTGAACAGCCAAGATTAAGAAACATCCAATACAAACATTAAAATGCATTTAAAACAAAATTAAATCCAATGGCTTTCCCCAATTTAAAACCCCTTACCCATAAAATTCACCAATAAAAATTCTAAGCCAGCCCGGCTTGCCGAAATAAAAATGTTTTCAGAGCCCGGCGAAAGGTTCGGAGGTCTGGGATCAGTTGTATCCCTGGGGGTAGCTCATTCCAGAGGGCGGGTGCCCCCACAGAGAAGGCTCTTTCCCGGGGGGTCGCCAGTCGACATTGCCTGACCGACGGCACCCTGAGGAGACCCTTTCTGTGGGAGCGTATTGGCCGGTGGGAGGTTATCGGTGGCAGAAGGTGGTCTTGTAAATAACCGGGCCCTAAGCTATGGAGCTCTTTGAAGATGAGAACCAGTACCTTGAAGCGCACCCAGAAGACCACTGGAAGCCAATGCAGCTCGTGCAGGAGAGGTGTTACATGGGAGCCCCATGTCGCCCCCATAAGCACCCACGCAGCTGTATTCTGCACCAGTTGGAGCCTCCGGGTGCTCCTCAAGGGGAGCTCCATGTAGAGAGAATTGCAGTAGTTCAGGCGGGAAGTGACGAGGCATGAGTGACCATGCATAAGGAGTCCCGATCCAGAAAGGGGCGCAACTGGCGTATCAGGCGAACCTGATAGAAAGCCCCCCTGGCCACGGCCGTCATATGCTCTTCTAAAGACAGCCGTGCGTCCAGGAGGACACCCAAGTTATGCGCCCTCTCCGTGGGGGCCAATGTCTCGCCCCCAATAGCCAGCGATGGCACCAGCTGGCTATATCGGGACGCCGGCAACCACAGCCACTCAGTCTTGGAGGGGTTGAGTCAGAGCCTGTTCCTCCCCATCCAGATCCGCATGGCCTCCTGGCACCAGGACATCACTTCAAGGGCATCATTGGGGTGGTCTGGGGTGGAGATGTACAGCTGAGTGTCATCAGCGTACAGATGGCACTGCACCCCAAAACCACGGATGATCTCACCCAGCGGCTTCACATAAATGTGACTTAGTTTCTGTGATCCACTTGGGGGGGCGGGGGGGCAGGCAGAGAAACCTTCTCCTACAATCTAAAACTTAACCCAAGCAAAACACAATTGTCTCATGTGATCCACGTAGATCTGTCAAGGAGAGGACATTTATTAAGACTCAGCTTTTCTGCCATGCACTATTTTTCATTTTTTTTGTTGCCATTTAAATTCTGTTTAAATTGATAATTTTATTTTTAATTTTCTGAATTTGGGATTTAAGTTATAGTTTAATTTGGCACTATATAAATATCAAAAATAAATAGATTCTGTTTTTTTTAGTTAGGATTGCTTAACTGTAGTCTATTATATCAGCCTAAATTCATATTTCTAAAAGTTGGAAAAAAAATAATTGGCATAGTTGAAACTATGCCTTCAGGATGAAATGCAAAGAAAGTTTGCTTATAGGCTTAGTGTTTTGCATTGTAGTTTTAATTCCCACAAAATAAATTACTGTTTACCTTGGATTTATTACCTATGCATTCTTTTGCTGATGTACAAAGGAACTCAAAGAAGTCACAGTAATCTGTTTCCAGGTTCTTGCTATAATCTGTGCCACTTTTCATAAGAACACAAATGAGCTTTTGTATTATCTCCATTTGTTATCATAGCTTCCATTTCAAATGTCAATACCTTCTCATTAATTTTATGGCCTTTTCTGACTCTCAACCTCACTTGTCCATCAGCTGCCTGCTTTGAAAATGATTAAGCATTAACAATTGTAATATATATTTTTGTAGGTTAAATAACTGGGAGCTCCTTAGGAATATTTTATAAAAGAATATAAAGTTGTAGACTGAAAAAAGAAAAAAAATATTAAAATACAAAATATACTGAATAAAAAACCTATTCATAGCAGGAATTCAGTGTACCTCTATTAGGTCTCAACAGTTTCTGATCACCATTGCTATGACCCAAAATGTATCCGCCTTCCTGGAGATTTTTCAGTCATTTCCTAGAGAATTGCCTTTTGGAAACAATCCGGGTAATTTGTAATTATAGAAGAGATTTCCTGCATCCCCAAAGCTTTGTTTTAGCCCAGAGTAGCTAGATAATGAGGAAAGAGGCCACAAAGGACCAGATCAGAGGCTATTTGCTTCTTCCACCACAGATTATAACAATATAAATTGCAATAAAGACTTGCCCCCTTTAATTTATTTGAATTGACTACGAGGGCTATAAAATTTGTTTAATAAATAAAACTCAGGTGGCTTCAACAGAAAAGCTCTCTGCATCTGTGGCAGAGTAAAGAACTCAAAGCAGAAAAGTAGACTCAACCAGTACATCTCTCCCTTGTAGTAGCTCTTTATGGACATTCTTTACCTTTAAACTTCTAAGGCAGATGTCCAAATGCAAAGATGTTCCCCTTGAAGATATAATGATATTAAAATAAAAAACGATTTTTTAAAAAAATCCTTAAAGATAATGTCAGAGACCTGCTTTGTATCTGAACATACTGTATGTTGTTGCTGTCTTTCTTGCAAGATATCTTTGCACACATATCTGTGTTTAGGTATGTGTTACTACATATTCTTCATAAAATCTCTACTCTTTCAAGTATTGACAGATTTACTATTTTTGAGAACACTGGATTTATAAACTTGAGGGTTCTTTATTGTTTTCCTGTAACTAAAATTATATCTACTTAAATCTTTGTTCTGTTGACAGATATCTTGGAATGCTGATGTTAGTTAGTCTTGTGCAGTAAACAGCGGAAGGACAGAAAATCTACAATGACTGGAGGATTAATTGTCCAGCTATATTGTGTTATATTAATTGTCCAGCTATGTTATATTCAGAAGAGGACAGGCTGAGTGCCCTTGGCACAGCTAAATAAAACGGGAAGGGCTTTCATGTGTGCCTTAGCAAAATTGTTTGTTTATTGTCAAAATACTTGTGAAGTATTGTGAACTTTGAATAACTATGCTTTTCTATCTGCTTCTACAGCCCTAGAGCTATAGGCTTAAGTAGGAGATTGATGAAAACATATCAGAGTTAGGCAGTGGCAAAGTACTTCCTTGTGTACTGTTGCCAAGACAACTATGTAAACATGTCCTTGAATTCATGGGGAGTAGAGTTTAACTCAAAAACTCTTCTCCCCACCCATTATGCATTTGCATTATATCACATGTACCTTAATATCTCAGTGAATAGTTTCCTCCATATCAGTGAATCTGAGCAGGTGCTACTCAGCCCTACAGTGAGAGTTCCTTTGGACATGATCAGGGTTTCTTCCCCTACCCTACCCTTTCCCTGACCACACTCTTGCTCAACAACTAGTCACAAAACATGGGTAAGACCAGACTGCCAGAATCAGAATATTGCGAAACCCTTCACAACCTGATTTCAAAAAAAAGGAAGAAAGTACTTAGTAAAGAGATGGCAGGCACATTTTTATTACTTTGCTCAATTTCCGCTTGTAATCTTCAAGAACAGCAGCAATGGGAAGTTATACATTCATGAATCTTTGACTGGCCAGTTAGCTAATTTGGCAGCTGCCTGACATGGTGAGAAAGGACAGGCTGATGTCAAAGCAGTCTGGAACTAAGAGTTTGGGTCTGTATTAACAGCAAGTGTGCGGCTGTTGAGACTTAGCATTTAAGATCAATGCACTTCTGCATCTACTTATCTACCCTCAGTAAATAGAGAATCCTCCATTCGTGTATTCACAGATAGTAGCTGTTGTTTGAGCAAGTATTTCCCATTTTATTTTATTTAAAAGATGTGTATGTCTGCCTATCTTAAACAACTCTAGGTTGCTCACAACAACAGTAAAACCAGTAACTGTAAAACAACTATAAGACAACAGTAAAGCAATCAAATAAAAATAAAAATTCTATGCTTATTCATATTCTCAGGATGACCTGCAGAAAGCTCCAGTTAACCTCATTTTTTCCATTTTTCCATTTTTTCCGTTCTATTCTATCCTATTGCAGTGTCTCAGTTAAAAGTCAGATCTTGATGGCCTTCTGAAAGGCTAAAAGGGTGGGAATCTACTGAATTTCTAGGGGAAGGTTTCCAGGTAGGGTCAAAAAAAGCACACTTCCAAGGTCACACTATGTGGCAGGATTTCAGGGAAGGAATCTGGGACCGTCCCTAATCTATTCAATCTAGTAGGATGGGCAGATATTCTTAGGGAGAGGCGGTCCTGTAAATAACCAGACCCCATGCCACAATTCGCAAAAACATTTGGCATCTGTTTTTATAAATACACTAAAAATGTCTTATTCCCAACATTTACTACTTCACTGTAGCCATTAGTAAAACTCTTGTCATCTTACAATGATATATCTTTACTAGTTTCTCAGTCCTCCCCCCAGAGGGGATTGTATACCTGAAGAGGGTTTGCCTATATAAATGGTATACTGTTAGAGTTGCAAACATTTGCAAATACATCAGTAGTGGGTTCCTCTTACCTTCATTACACGCACGCTTACTTTGCTCACACGCTGAGCTTCTGTGCACACGCAGAATGTTCTGCGCACGCACAGAACCTTCTGCACATGCGCAGAGTGTCCGTGATGACATCCGGGTGGGTGGGCGGAGCCTCCCGTTGCTGCCACTACTGGTTTGCCCGAACTGGGGCGAACTGGTAGAAACCCACCACTGAAATATATGTCAAAACAAAATAGGTTTGGATTTAGTTTTTGAAAGAAGAACAGCAGTGATCTCAAATAGGTTTGCAGCAGCATCATTCTTACTAGGTGTTTCAAAAGCTCCTGATACTAATAATTGAAATAGATTTTGACAAGAAAGTAAGAAACAACCTATTTCAACTGATAACACCAGAAATCAAGATTTAGAAGCACCCAGTAGGATAGGCAAAAAATACAGTAAAGGGCAACAAAAGTTATCAATTAATTGAAATAGCATATTTCTAGGAAAACGTCAGAAGCCTAAAAATAGTAAATGTGATGTGATGTGGAAGGGCCAAAAGGATAGAGACTGAATGCTCAGAGTGCTAGGCCAGCCTTAATCTTGGTTTGATGAAAAAGCTTCAGTTGTTTGGATATATACTACGTGTCATCTAAGCCCGTACAAGGAAAACATATTCCAGTTTAGAGCAATGTGTGAATGAGTCTCCTAAATAACAGGAATCACATAGATGGCCGTGTAATTTAAAGAGAGGGGAGCAGTGGCATAAGACAGATTGTGGGTAAAGAAATGCAGCAGCAAATTTTACAAGTGAGGAGGAAAAAAAAGATGTCTGGCTGCATGAAGGTGAAGAGTCGGGAAGGCTGATTACAAGATAAGTTATTCTGCGGAAAGAATAGAGCATGATATGATCTCTTTGACCCACCCTATTCCTTTTGCCTTCATGGTTACAGCTGCCATTCTGAGATGCAAAACTCATGTTGCAACATGTGCTAAAGTAACCCTGGAACAGAACCCCAAAGCCTTCAGCTAAGGTGATCTTTGGAGGGAAGATTCTTTTATCTCTCGTGTTTCTTCTACAGGCCCACTTTTCCTTTTCTTCTTTCTGGAGGTCTGAGACCTATTAGTGAAGCTAAGGGACCCTTTCTTTGCCAGGGTCAGATTCACTGTTTCTTTTGTAGAGTCCAGATTACCAAGCAAACATTTGCCGACCCTTATATTTTGAAAAAATTGTAGAGGAAGAGGGAGATTTCTGGCTCCTCCTTTGAGCTGCCTCTCCCATACAATCAATTCTGAGTCATTAGAATTGGTAACAGAAGAGAAAAAAAAAACCCAGAAGGTGTACAAGTGGGTGTGAAACAAATCAAAGAACGATTCAGAGCACATACCTTTCCGGAAGCCAAAGAAAAAAAGTGAAGCCATTGAATCAACAGAGCTGGGCTACTAACTAAAGGCTTCATGGCCAAAAGTAACTTCACCTTCTCCTTCTCCTTCTGAGCACTTAGGTGAAATGATCTCTAGCAGAGGATACTCTAAGAAATGCATTCAGAAAGCCAAGGTTCTCACAAATAACTTTCTTCTACAGGTAGTCCTCGACTTATGACCACAGTTGAGGCCAAATTTTTTGTTGCTAAGTGAAACATTTGTTAAGTGAATTTTGCCCCATTTTACAACTTTTCATGCCACAATTGTTAAGTGAATCACTGCAGTTGTTGAGTTAGTAACACGGTTGGTAAGTGCATCTGGCTTCCTCATTGACTTTGTAAAAAGGTCACATGACCCCGGGACACTGCAACCGTCATCAATAAGAGTCAGTTGCCAAGCAGCTGAATTTTGATTATGTGACAAGGGGAATGCTGCAACGGTTGTGTGAAAAATGGTCATAATTCACTTTTTTCAGTGCCGTTGCAACTTTGAACAGTCACTAAATGAACTGTTGTAAGTTGAGGACTATCTGTATAATACTTTTACAAGACAATCTTATTAAAACATCAAATTATTCACATAACTTTTAGTCATTTTTAACGTGGCTGCCCCAGAGTGACCTAATGCAATATCTACATGCTGTAATGAGTGAACTATTAGAGTAAATATTGAAAGACCTTCGTCCTGAAATGATTCCATTATATGAAGCTGATATAGTCTGTTGTAATATTGGATGAAGAAGCTAAAAAGCTTGCCTATGGTTTTGTCCAAAGCATAGCTTTTTTTTTTTTAAGGAAAATAAAATCAGATGAACAGGAGGGAACCTTTCTGTTTCGACTTTGAGGAAAAACAGGGATAAAAGACTAATAGCTCTGATAAATTAGGGACATTTTTTTTTCCAGATCATCTGAAAATTCATGTCCACCTACACAATGATTCAGCCATAACAGAAAATGCTGGTGAAGTAATTATTAATACGTTCCAACAAGCCTTGGAGCAGTGCACATTCCATCTCCTTTATTCATCCTCCAATGTAAAAGAAGTTGGAGGCATTTGGGTCTTTTCCCACAACAGATCATGATTTGGGCAAACCTGGGTTAAAGAAACCATGGTTTATATAGCCCCGTCTTAAACTACTCATGCCAATATTTGTGCATCATGAAGAACTCTGCTTAATTTAAATTCAGCAGCGGATGCTTTTAGAATTCTTTTTATGGATATGAAACAGGAGGGCTCGATGGCTGGAACAGGAAAGTCAAAACCCCAGAGGTTTGTCCCAGCTACTTCCTATAGTAGGAAACTGTGGCTTCTGTTACATTTGAATAATGGTCTTCATGGGATATTTTTGCAATTTCTGTTTTTCATTAACACAGTGCCATAATCTATTTGTCATTTATCTGCTCTGTACTGTGTTCTTCCCTCTTTACTGGATGGCTGAACTTTTCATCTTTTCCAGGTTGGATATACTGCTCTTTGCTTTGATCCTCATAAATTTGAATGAAATTCCAGATATCTTTTCCATTTCATAGTAGAACCTTGCATAACTTTTTCTTTTAAGATGTGTATACTGTGCATCCAGTAAGTGCCTGATCTCTTGTTAATGTGCTTAAAGGTTTACAGGCATGCTGGCAACCCAGTTAAAGTAAACCCAGCTGGGTTGCCTGCATCTGGTTATTTTTTTTGTGCTAGGAATGACAAATATTAATCCAGGATTAAGGTGGAAGACTGAAATTATGCTTTGGCAGCATAAGAAAATGCACAATGAAGAAAATGTCCCTGGGACATGATTAGCAGCATTTTTGGAACTGTCAACTGGAAAGTAGGAAAAATATTTGCAAAACAAATATTTTGGCACAAACCTGCTAAAGTTGCTAAACCCGAACACCAGATTGTATATTTCAAGGAATTCTGTAGCACCACTGCTTCTGTGGGAAATAACAACTAACAATCCTCTTGCCTGAACAGGTGAAGATTGTGAATATTAGGATAGGAACTTTTTTTCAGAGTTGAACAATCAGGAGAATCAGTACACGTAGTAATTAAGAACATTTCACAAGCAAGGCAAAAATTTCAATCTGCTTGGTAGTTTCCTACCAAGTACTTTTCTTAAAAAGTGAAAGGAAGAGGAAGCAGGAGTTGTCAAAGGAACTATAAACTAACTGTCTGTAATGGTTACTGAGGATATTTGATCAGTGCAGCTTATAAAGAGGCTTCCATGAGACATCACAGCTTTGGCAGCCACTTAAGTGGGGTGGGGGTGGAACCAATTTGTACAGAGAAATTCTTCAGGCAGGTGTACGTCCCAAAGAGGGGAATTCACAATAGCTATAGGTATCGTAGATGATCTCATCAACCTCTCCCAGGTGATTCCTTCAGTATTGTTTACTATAAGTCTGAGTCATAGAAGATTCAGTCTGGGACATTGCTTCAGGCAGATTGTGATCTGGCTACGCTTGGCGTGTTCTTTGATCAGAGAGAGTATAATAAGGCTTCCTTTCATGTAGTTGATTTCAGTAACATCAGACACTGATTGGGTTCTCACAATTGTGCTAAACCAAGCTGTGTTTCTTTGGTGATTTGGAATTGATTTAGCATGCCACATGAGTCCATTCAATATGATTTGATACGATCAGGATTTATGACTTAATAGGTTATGTGAATTTAGGTGAGCAGTTATTAAACCAAATTGGTGATTAGCACAATGAATGAAGGACATTTAACAGTTGAGCTACCAAGCTATAGTAAACAGAGCAATTTTCCGCACCCTTGGGTGCATGAATGTGTGACATCTTTTTAGATTGTAAGTCTAAGAGCAGAGACTGTTTTTTAATTGCTCTGTAGAATATACTTCCTGAGGTAAAGGTTAAACGAAGCCACAAGTAGGTTAAAAAAAGTGAGTAATTAGTGGCAGTCCAGTCCAAATGCCAATGAACTTCAACTTCCAATTATTTCATCCAGCATTGCCATAGATTAAGGATATCGTCACACTCATCTGAAAAGTGACCATTTCTTTGTCAACATTTTTGACCTATGAGGATAGCAAAATGCAAAGATGTTTTTGAAATGTTTTTGGGACATGGAAGCTATTAATAATAATAAAAAAAAATCTGTAGCTCCTGATCCAGAAGCAGCATTAGTGATAGAAAATTGGCAATAGAATGAGAAGTATTTATTGCTAATGCAAAATTAACATTTCCAGTGCATAAAAATAAGACTTAAATCAGAAACTTAATATTTAACCAAACAAGTCAATATTTCGGGCATTTTTCATGTTCTTACACAAAAATGTATACAAAGCTGTTTTTTAATAGAGTTCTGCATATTTGCTTTTTAAATACTCTGGATCTTTACCTTGGGAATGTTTAATTTTCAGATATCTTTATAATTTTGCTTGTATTTGCTCATTTTCAACACATATGGTATATTTGATTCGCCTTTCTTGCCAGACCATATAAAATCAACATTGATAAATCTTAGGTCATATTTCTGTTTCTTCTGTTTGAACATCTTTTTTCAGAATTTGTCTCATGAGAAGCAGCAGCAATGCCAGCAACATTAGAATTCCTTTAGCTTTTACTATTTTTCACTGGGGGCGGGGGGGGGTTTCTATCTGCAGCTGTACCAGTTTTAATGATTCATATCTAAATATTTTTAGGTCTAATAAAAAACACCCAAAATAATAATAATCCATATGCTAGCAGACATAAATATAGGAAAGGTGTTGATAGCATGGGTTTTTTTTTTCCATTATGAATGCTTGGCTGAAGCCACTTCAGCCCAGCTTAGTTATATTTGCCTTTCTGTGTACTGTAAGCAAAATTCTCATGTATGTTTACTTCAAAGAAACTCCCCACTCCAAAGAATTTAGAGGCCCACATGCACTGTCGCCAAGCAGTGCAGTTCTAAATTTCTTTTTTTTTTAATTGAAAAAGTTTTTCAAATACAAATTTTTCCCCCTTTTTTCCCCCCTCCTCCCTAACCCCCCCTCCCCCTCCCCTCCCCCTGTGGCTTCTACAAAATAAAACCCAAATTCATAACAGATTATATAATACTTTACCATCCCTTTACTCCACCCCCCATACGCTGACCCTTTCTTTCTAATAATATTATTATATCCCCCTTATACTATACATTTCAAAATAACATTCAACTGTAACATTATATAATAACTCCTACTTTAGCATAATAATATTATTATATCCCCCAGTTTAGCAATTTCTACTCATAATCTACCCTTTTCCTCCTCCCCCATACATATATCTCTTAATTCAAATCTTTTATATATATTAATATAACATTTCCAAGCAACCTTCAGGTATAAAACTATATAATAAATCCTAATTTGACATTTATTCAACTCATAGTCTGCCCATTTCCTCCACCCCCATACATATATCTCTTAACTCAAATCTTTTACATATATAAACATAATATCCCTTTTCTTAAACTAAACAATCAATAAGCTAACCTGTCTCCACCCACTTTCCTACAGGACTACCATACATAATAATTTTTAATATCTTTATTCTTCTGCCCACCACTAAGAAGTATTCTCTTATATAAATAAAATCCTCAAATGACTTTAAGCTTGTAATCCATATGATATCTTCTGAAATGTCTTTCAGCTGGATTGTTAACTCCATCACCCATGTTAGGGTAACATCACATCCTAATTCCAACAGTATGTTCGGTATCTTCAATTACCATCTGCCCCCATCAATAGTAGATGTCTTCATATATAAAAAAAACCACCCGAGTGACTTTATATTTGTGTTCCATATAGTATCTATTGTAATGTCTTTCATCTAAATTATTAATTCCAACCACCGTAATAGGGTAACAACCAGATCTTCTGCGTGCCCCAGTCCCATAACTCTCTTGCCTTGTAGCTCAACATAAACGTAATACATTATCAAAGAATGCAAAATAGATAGTTCCAATCCATTCAGTTTAAGGCCTTTTTCACATCCCAAAAGTACAGCACTGCAGAGGTCTGTCACTCTCCTCAAGATAATATAAACCAATACTTTGCCTCAACTATATTTTCATGTATTCAATCATCTCAGATAACTGGCATTACACTGTTGTTTAGTCTAAAAGTTTTTGTTTTTGTAGGACCTGCTTCTTCTTTTCTTGACTTTTTGTGGGTTAGATCTCCATCCTGGTTTCCTTTCCATAAGTTGTATATCAACTGTTTGGTTTCCATGCTGATCTATAACTTGATCTTGTTGGTTTTGCTTTTGTGGCTTAAATCTCCATTCTGGTTTCTTTTCTATGAGTTGTATATCAGCTGATTGATTTCCATGCTGATCTGTAACTTGATAAGTCATCACATTAGAATCCAAAGCCGCCTCTCTTGTATTTATAAATAGTCCAGCTGAGACCTCTGAAGGAGAATCCAGAAGCGGCTCATCTGCAAAGACCTCTATAACTTGTTGTTTTTCCATTACTTCCACCTCCATCTGCTTATCCTGAATTTCTGTCTCTTGTTGATTTTGCTTTTCTTTATTCCATTCATATATTATACATGGAGATGTTGAACCCATTTTGAGAATCCTGTAGTAAAATTCTTCCGCTTTTTCAACAGTATTTAATTGATATCTTTCTCCTTGATATCTCAATATTATACCAACTGGAGCATCCCACCTGAATGAGATGCTTTGTTTCTTTAGCTCAGTCACCAAAAATCCAAATTTCTTTCTGTCTTTTAACATCTTGGGCGGCAACTCTTTATATATCCAGATCTTTCTTCCATTCAGTTGTAGAGTAGAATTAAAGGATTTTTGCACAATATCATTTCTTATTCCTTTATCTGTAAAGTAAATCACCACATCTCTAGGCAATTGCCTTTGCTTTGCAATCCAAGAATTTACTCTATAGGCCTTGTCAATCTTACAAGATACCTCTTCAGGATGAACCTTTAAAATCCCAGCCAGAACTTCAGCAGATATTTTTCTTAAATCATCTCTATTATTTTCCTGTAACCCTCTCATTCTAACCGCAAATTCCGTGAGCCTGTATTGCATCATTGTAACTTCTTTTTCAATCCCTTGTTTTATACTTTCTGCATTGTAAGTCTCGTGATCAGCTTCCTTTTTAGACTTTACTTCTGAGCTATTATCTTGAATATTTATCCAATCATTTTCAATTCTTTGTATTTTACTGTCCAAATTATAAATCTTATCATCAACTTCCTCCATTTTAGACTCTAATAACTTAATATTTTTATCCATCTTTATAACTATTTCTGAAAAAGCATTAGTCACTGTTACAATCTTTCGTTGCAAATTATCATATTTTAGTTGTATCAATTCTTTAATTTCCTGCCTAAATTTTTCAAGATTCTGGTTCACAATCTCGTGATGTCTTGCCATCTCCTCCAGAACAAATTCTTTTAGGTTAAAGCCATTCTTCTGAGTCTGCAAGTTCGAAACTTGTTCACATAGTTTGTAAATGGAGGAACACCCCCCCCCCCCCGCTGCTTGTTTGTCTGGCTTTGTTAGTCTCAACGCCATCCTGCCACACAGACAAACTCTTTTTAAAGAAAGAAAACTTCTCTCCAAACAAAGTCAATATCAAATCTCCAAGAGGAAAAAAACATAAAATAGAAATTTTTCTTCTCAATTCTAGCCAGCGCTGTTTATTCTACTACTTTGTAGCTTGTTAAACTATTCAGACGGAAGGACTTTCGCTTTCGGCTTTCTTCTTCTCAAGCCTCAGCGGTCGCCATTTTAAACTTTTTTTTCCTTCACTTTTAAGACTTATAAATCATTAAAAATACTTGCGATTTAGGGTCCCAAGTCCAGATCTCATCCTCTTTAATTAAACAATCTGTTGATTTTCATTGAAAGGCTTGGTCTCGTCGCCTGGCTCTGCAAGAAGCAGAGTTCTCCCGAAGCCCGGAGCAGCGGCGAAGAAAATAGGGAGCCTCATCCTGCTTCATCCCCCAGAGTAAAACAAAAACTCTGGGGGCTTCGCAGAGGGCTCTACCTGCCCTCGCCTGCTCTATCTCACATTTCCTTATGGAAATGGAGTTTTTCGAGCCACCTTTCAGCTGTAAAGGCGGCTCTTTACGGGCGACGGGGCTGGCGGTCCCAAGGGACCGTCTGACAGTGACGGAAGCCAAACCGGAAGCCATCCTAAATTTCTTTATTAATTCCTACCCAGCTCAATAGAACTAATTCTAAATAGATTACCACAGGATGCCAACTTGATAATTAAGAAGACCGTTTAGGGACACGCACGTGTATTCATGCAAATATAAACTACAATATAGAATACAGAAAGGGACAGAGGGCTTCACCATGACTGCTTTTGTGCTGCTAAGCAAATTAGAAACTCCTAACAGATTTGGTTTTCCCAGTTGCAATGTATGGCTGTGAAAGTTGGACCATAAGAAAGGCTGAGCGCTAAAGAATTGAGGCCTTTGAACTATGGTGCTGGAGAAGACTCCTGCGAGTCCCTTGGACTGCAAGGCGATCAAACCGGTCAGTCCTAGAGGAGATCAACCCTGACTGCTCTTTAGAAGGCCAGATCCTGAAGATGAAACTCAAATACTTTGGTCACTTAATGAGAAAGAAGGACCCACTGGAGAAGAGCCTAATGCTGGGAAAGATTGAGGGCAAAAGAAGAATGGGACGACAGAGAATGAGGTGGCTGGATGGAGTTACTGAAGCAGTAGGCATGAACTTAAATGGACTCCAGAGGATGGTAGAGGACAGGAAGGCCTGGAGGAACTTTGTCCATGGGGTCGCAATGGGTGGGACATGACTTCGCAACTAACAACAACAACAACAATTTCTTTCTGCTTTCAAGTCCTTCAGCTGCTTTTTGGAAAGCATGGGCTACCTGGGTAGATGTTTGTTAGAATTGAGGGGTAGGCAGGAAATTAAGTTTTGGGTGTGTGCACTTGGGACAAGAACTGCAGGAACTTGTCTGGGCGGTCTCCAAGAATCAAACTTAATTGAACAGAAGAAAATAAGATCTTGGGAAGACAAGTTTTGACTGATCGTTAGAGAGCTAGCCAGCACCTTTTGTATGGACTGCTTGCAAAGGCCGAGTGAAATGGGAAGAGCAATACTGAGGTGGGAACAGATGACTGAATATGTATCCTATCTGATACTTTTTAAGTTGTTTTTAGTCTCTCGTGGAAACTGTTCAAGTGATTGTAGAAACCTGTGCTTCCACAAAACCCAATTTGAAAATATACAGACTTGATCTTTATTACTTCCTCACTGGTATAGCCCTCCGGAATAATTAGAATTTCAAGTGCTTATACCTTCTCTGGCCTTTACAGAAATGGCACTGAAGTACAATAGATAAAATTGGGAATCCCAACAGATAAAATGTTCAGAATTTCATATCCAGAAGGGGTCCTTTTTTCACATAAGACCCTGATTCCCACACCCTCTTCTATACAAAATCAACATTGCATGAACCCTATTTTTAAGTGTGTGTGTGTGTGTCAGAGGTGGGTTTCAGCAGGTTCTGACCAGTTCTGGAGAACCGGTAGCAAATATTTTGAGTAGTTTGGAGAACCGGTAGTAAAAATTCTGACTGGCCCCGCCCTCATCTATTCTCTCCCTCCCAAGTCCCAGCTGATCAGGAGGATATAGGGATTTTGCAGTAACCTTCCCCTGCAGTGGGGAGGGAATGGAGATTTTACAGTATCCTTTTCCTGGAGTGGGGAGGGAATGGGGATTTTACAGTATCCTTCCCTTGGAATGGGGAGGGAATGGGGATTTTACAGTATCCTTCCCCTGGAGTGGGGAGGAAATGGGGATTTTACAGTATCCTTCCCCTGGAGTGGGGAGGGAATGGAGATTTTACAGTATCCTTTCCCTGCCATGCCCACCAAGCCACACCCATCAAGGCATGCCACGCCCACAAGCCAACCCACAGAAACGGTAGTAAACATTTTTGAAACCCACCACTGATGTGTCTATGTATGTGTGTACACACACACACACACATACACACACACAATGGTCTTTTGAATTCTTGGTGTTCTTTTGTTGGTGTTTGAACTCTTTTTTTATCTTTGCCATGACAGATGAATCTCTCAGGCCCAGTGGTGGACGTCAGCTGCTTGAAAAAACCTACTTTTATTGCTATGGATGGTTTCAAACTGGACCTCCTGCAAGGACGTATGTCTGATGTATTGCTGACCTCTATCTTTGTAACTGCAATAGGGGAACTTACTGTGGCTCATTTAGGCACATCTGAAGGACGTGTTTTACAGGTTAGTTAAAGCTATAGCTCTTTGCCATATACAGTGAATTTACCTCAAATGTTTATATTAGAAGTATACAATCTGAAAATTTCCAGGTTACATATGTCATCTCCTTGATCCTAGCTTGTCCCTGTAGTCTTTTCAGAAGTTGCTATTGAATTGAATTCTTCATGGATCAGAAAAACTAAATTATTAAAAGCATGGAAAATGGTTGCTAGCAATTAAATTGGAGTTGTTGGAAATCAGATTTGTAGTGATAGGAAGAACTATATTTTCAGTTTCCCATGCTTCTGAGCAGAGACCATAGATAAATTTGGAAATGTAGTCACAACATTCTTTTATAATCACAATCTCTAATGGACAACTCTTGATGGAAATTTCTGTGTGTGCATACGTTTGTATTCCTAGATGGTTCTTGATGGATCCAGTTTCTACAAGGCTGAAATGGCCAACTTCTCTTTGGGAGAGAAACTGCCAGTGCTGAGAGAAATTGGCAAGCTGCATCACTCTTTGTTCTTTGCCACAGGAAATGAGGTGAGGCATGTTGAGTTCTCAAGGGAGACTGAGTCTTGCTTTGGACTGAGACATACCATGTAGGATTATTGATCCTTTTATTTCTGGGAGGAGGAGGATTATTCAGAAGATGCATTGATTTTACATTACAAGCAAATCTCAAAGGCTGTTAGTGTCTAGATTCAGTGCCTAATATGTAAGTTCAGCAAAACCTATTGACAGAGATTTTCTGTACTAGTTCAGAATGTAGCTCAGGAAAATATTTTATTTGCTTCCTGAATCTACTCTAAGCATTTGTCGTTGATGTTGTTGTTGCCCTGCTTCATGTGATCTTTTCAGAAAAAAAAAGGACCTTGTTTGTTACATTAAGATAGAAGGCGTCTTCCACCTCCGGATCATAATGATTGAATTTGTACATACTAAATTGGGATGATGTCCATCCATTAAAGAAAGGATGGAACATCCCAGAGAATTCCAGAATATTCCATTTTTCTCCTAGCCATGCAGAACCTCCTTCCAAACTAGCCATTCTAGAAGTAGATTGGAAGTTTCTGGAAATAAATCTTCTGAACTGGAAATGGCATGAGGTCCCAAAACAGATCAGTTTAATACAGGGCACCATTTCCATTGTAGATCCATTGCCAGTTAATTTTTCAGCCATGTTCTGGATAGAATTATAGAGAACCCATGACCCTTTTTTCTGAAGCCAGTGTCTCTGCTCTTTTGATTCAAGCTATAGGCAGGGAGCATACCAGATATATATTTCAGGCATGCCTTTGTGGAAGTAAATTATATTTACATTTTAAATATTTTTTTTCTGCTATAAAACATTCTATGGAATGTTCCTATGGCGGATGGAAGATTTAAAAACATTTTCATAGATTGGGGCATTAGCCCCAGTTAGGGCTGTGGGAAAAAGACTGTTAATCCTTTTGTCACTTATCTTGATATTTTTTGTTCATTTTGCAGATATTCCGGGTAAACCAAACTGGTCCAGGCTGCCTCCACTTCCTAACGTGCCTCAGCTGCCTGAAAGCAGAGCGTTTCATGCAATGTGGCTGGTGTGGAGATTCATGTACCCGTCAGGGGGAATGCAAGAAACAATGGAACCAGGAGAGCTGCCCTCCAGTCCTCACTGATGTATGCAAATTTCTCACTATACGATATTAGCCAATAGTATGTCAATAGAGTGACTAGTACCCATTACAGCCATGCTTGATGAAGCCATTTGGTATTGGGGATTTATTTCAATTTACTTTCCTTTGTTAAATGTCTGTTTCAATATTTTTGTTAAATGGTCTTTTTAAAGTCATAAAACACATCCTGAGAGCTGTAATGCCTGTGCTTTTGGATAAATGCTTTCCTTTTGAACTTCACGGCTAAAATGTTGGATTATTTGCTTTGCTTTCCTTCTTCTTTCTCCTTTATGATGATTGGGATTCAGATCATAAAGAACCTTTATCTTCCTTCTGAATTTTCTCCACTTTTGCTTCTGCTACAATTGGCTCTAGTACATTGTAGATGTTCTGTAACTTTGTCAAAGGAGAGAATTAATTTCTCTAAATATAAGGTACAGAATAAACAATGTGTCAGATGTAAGTGACCAAATCCACATATGTAGAATTCATTGAACAGGACACATTGATTGTGTTCTTTCTGTAATACAGGAGTTAGCTTGAACTTTACATGTATGGATCTGGTCACTTCGCCTGATATTAATCTCCCCAGACTGCTTATCTTCCGTTGGGAACAGATAGATAAGGTTCCATGGAGCTTGGTGAAGGAGTGGGTAGGTCAGTTCTGGATTTCTTGCGGCTGTGCAATGACTCAGGACTACCGGTAATTCCCTGCTTGATCCCTCCTCCTTGTCTGGCTGGCCGTTTTCCAATAGTAAGGTATGAAATCCAATGTAATGGACTGTATATTAATCTAAGGCAGGGCTGTCAAACTTGTGGCCTGTGGGCCAATTGTGTCATACACTGGCCACGCTCATGCCCAGTTTAGCGAAGGGGGAAAAGGTCATGATACGTCACATGATGATGCCATAATGACGTGGGTTTGACACCCCTGATGTAAGGTATCAACATTCATAAACTTAGTACAAATTAAAAAAAATTAAATATTACAATAGAACATAACAACAGAACCAATCCAAGTTCTGCTCAACTTAGTCCACCTTGTGGAATGTTCATGAATAGGAGATGGAGACATAATATATTCCTCTCCTATCATAACTAGCATTTGGAAGTACTCTGCCAGCAGCCTGAAGACAACATTGATCTCTTGAACTCCTGACAGAGTTGTCCTCCATGAATTTATCCAATTCTTTTCAAAGCCATCCAAGTTAGTGGCCATCCCCGATGTCTTGTGGAAGAATAATTATGCACGACTTGGGGGGAGAAGCTTTTTCTTGTCTATTCTGAATCTTCTAATCAATTTCACTGAACTTAATGTTTTAAGGAGTGTATAATTTCAGTCATGTTCCCACTCAGTCCATGTTTTTCCAAAGAATCCTAAATCCCCTAATCTTTCCTCTTAAGATAGACAATCATTCTGATTGCTCTCTTCTGCACTTTTTCCAGCTCCTTTGCAATGTTTCTCAATAGCTACCACTGAAACTGTATACAGTAGCTCATATATAAGCATACCATAGATTTCTATAAGACCATGACGGTGCTGACTTTTCTTTTTTCAAACTTTTTTCTAATAATGAGGGATGTGAAATTTGTTCTTTTTACAACTGCTACATATGAAATTGACATCTTCATTACAAAATCCACTTTGACTTCCAAAATCCTTTCCCTGGGTATTTACAGATACTTAGGATTCCATTAGTGCATTTGTGAAATCAGCATTCTTTGTACTAGTTTAAATGGAACCTTCTTGGAAGTTTTCATAATCAGATGTGTTCTTTGACATTTAAATAATATATTTTCATCTACAAACTTGGCCAGCTCTCTGCTTATCCTGAAGTTACATTCATAATCTTTACATCTTTTAGAAACTTGTATGAGTTGCCTATTACATAAGAATGGATTGCAGTCATAAAAACGAATGAGTCTTGGTGTTGACTTTTTCTTGGCAGGCAATAGGAAACTATAACTGTTCTCTTAGTTGCTATCTTTCCAAGTGCAAAAAAAAATTTAAGGCTCAGTGGCTATTTGAAACTAGGCGATCTTTACTTTAAAAAGCTTTGCACCAAAAGAGAGGTACTGTGCACCAAAAGATTGTTGCATGGATACAGCTTTTGCTAGTCAGTTTCAAGCAGTTTTTCTATAATAAAATAAAAGTCTGTAATAAAATGAGTTAATCTTTAGCCAAACAAATTTTAATCTAGTAAACTTTCACCTTCACATACTATATACAGTAATCGCGAAGGGCCCATTAGCTAAATTATTTAAATTGTGCAATAGAGGAAACCACTGAAACGTCTAGATCACTTGTATATTTCTTAAAGTAGAATGATAAAAAGAAAACTATTATATGATATGTACTTTCTGTTTCTTTGGACAGCTAATCTTTTTATATAAAAGTAAAGACAAAGAGTCTTTTATGCAGAATCAAATTTTAATTGAGAATTTTATTTAGAAGAGAAGAGAACAACAGAGTTGGAAAGGACTCTGTTGGAGGTCTTCTAGTCCAACCCCTTGCTTAGGCAGGAAACCCTATACCATTTCAGACAAATGGTTATCCAATATCTTCTCTAAAACTTCCAGTGTTGGAGCATTCACAACTTCTGGAGGCAAGTTGTTCCACTGATTAATTGTTCTCACTGTCAGGAAATTTCTCCTTAGTTCTAGGTTGAATATAGCAATAGAATTCAAATTCAGGTGGGGCTATATTGATACTCATGCATGTGCAGGAGTCTAGGCAGGAGAGAAACGTCTTTGTTTAAAGTCTGTTCCATGACTAATCGGCAGTTCTTTTGCATAGTCATTTCTTGCTGATTTGATCTGCAGCAGCATTGATACTAGCCTGTCTTTAAAAATATGTAGTTGTCATTAAACCGACCTGGGATATGGCCTCAGGTCACAATTTTTATCTGCATCAACTTGAATCGTTCTGGTTTTGTTTTGTTTTACTAATACAAGCTTCCCCCATTGCAAGCGATAACGACAGTTTCTTCCAATGAATTGCATAATAGCCCAGCTTTCGCAATAACTGGATAGACAGGGTATATGGAGAAAGTTTGTCATTTCCTCTGGACTTTCTCTCTGTGCAGAAATACATCTGCCCTTTTGACTGCTGCTTCTAACTGAGTTTGAGGCATAATATTTAACATTTCAGCAGGAGATAGTGAGATTTTAGAACTGTTTGACAATGATAATTGATCATGACCAGAGCAGAAGAAAACAAGTGAGGGCAATTAACCAGTGGAACAGCTTGCCTTCAGATGTGGATGCTTCATCACTGGAGGTTTTTAAAAAGAGACTGGACAGTCACTTGTCCGAAATGGTATAGGATCTCCTGCTTGAACAGGAGGCTGGACTAGAAGAATTCCAAGGTCCCTTCCAGCTCTCTTCTGATTCTGAATCTTGATGATAATTGTTATCTGCTTTCCCAGTTTCATCCCAGAAACGCACCTCTGTATGGCAGCACCAAGCTGACTCTCTGCGGCAGGGGGTTTCAGTCTCGTCCATATTTCTCTGGCACTGCTGACTCGCACTCAGGCCCTGGGGACTACTTGATTACAGTAGGAGAGAGGACCTGCTGGGTGCTATTTGAAGAGAGCTTAGCAAACCGGTAAGAAGAAAATCTGCCTCCCTTCTTTCTCCCCACTTGGTTTCTGCCTAACTCTGTCTCATGCATATGCTCATACACCAACATTCACAAAAGAATTTCTTCAAATTAACTTCATGCATACATACATGGGAAAGGGTGGGGGGAATAAAACAAATGGGTGTTGTTTATAACTTCTTCGCTTGGCAGGAGAGAAAATGAATCCAGGGAATTTACATTTCCCTTTTCTAAAATATCTATATCAATTCCCCAAGGAGCATCTGTCACAAGGCTTGTCAGTGGACCAGAGTAGAGTTTGGTAGTGTGGCATCCATCACAAGCCGCGAGGATGCATAATCCTTACAGACCCCTCACATCCTAAACTGTTTCAACTCCTACCCTCAAAACGACCCTATAGAGCACTGCACAGCAGAACAACTAGATGCAAGAACAGTTTTTTCCCAAACTCTGCTAAACAAATAATTCCCTCAACACTGTCAACCTATTTACTAAGTCTGCATTACTATTAATATTCTCATTGTTCTTATCACCCATCTCCTCCTACTTATGACTGTATGACTGTAACTTTGTTGCTTGTATCCTTACAATTTATATTGACTATTTCCTAATATGATTTGATTGCTTATTTGTTCCTTATGACTATCATTAAGTGTGGTACCTTATGATTCTTGATGAACGTATCTTTTCTTTTATGTACACTGAGAGTGTATGCACCAAGACAAATTCCTTGTGTGTCCAATCACACTTGGCCAATAAAATTCTATGCTATGCTAATGCTATGCTATGCTATGCTATGCTATTGACAATGTGTGCCTAGTGACATCAAATGACACAATTGTGTGCTTTCATCTTGATATCTGATGCTAGTGCAAAAGTTGCACCATTTGCATGATGGGTTTACATGTGTCATCACTGGCTTTTCCTTGCTTCCCTTGTGGACACCTGGGCTCAGTGGTCAGAGCAGAGCAACTTGTGACATAATACGTTTCCGCTACCATGTTACTATGGCTATGAGAAGTCTGCCGTATTTCCCTTGATAAAAGAAAGCCCAAATAAAGCCCCTGGATTCTCTGCCAAAGGACAGGTGCTGGAAGAGGCAGAGCTGTGCAGATCTGCCCTGGAGGTGTGAGTCTGTCTTTCCACTGATTATGACAATTTTGCAGCCACTCAGTTTTAATGGGCTTTTATTGGGTCTGTGTTGTTTTCTTCATAATTCCCCAAGCACCATTAGATAGGAAGTGCAGTATAAATAAAACATAACTCTTTTTAAAATGTATTAATCTAAAACATGCAGGATCTCATTAAGTGTACTGTAGAGTATAGAATATAAAAGCCAACAAGAGAATCGGGATGATATAGCAATAGACTTACATACTGCTTCATAGTGCTTTACAGCTCTCTCTAAGAGTCAGCATACTGCCCCAAACAATCTGGCTCCACATTTTACTGACTTTGGAAGGATGGAAGGCTGAGTCAACCCTGAACCAGTGAGACTTGAACTGCTGAACTGCTGGCAGCCGGCAGTCAGCAAAATTAGCCTGCAGTACTTCATTCTAACCACTGCACCACCACGGCTCATATACACCACGGTATAGTCATTGAAGATGTCCAACTAGGACCAGGTAGACTTAGGTTTTAGCCCCTCCCCGCTTCAGCCATGGAAATTTATTGGGAAAATTTGGGCCAGTCATTCCCAGCCCAACCTATCTCCTCCTTTTGCTGAGGGAGAAAATGGAAAGAGGAACATTACATACAGCTCCCTTCAGTCAGCATAGTCTTGCATCTTTTCCCTTTTGTCTTACGCATTTTCTTCTCGCTGTCTCTTCCAGTATATCTGTACTCTTTCAGTTACGAAGCAAAGCATATCAAAAGAATAAATACATGCACCTTGAAGGATGCACTTTTTAAAACAAGTATGCATTTTTGCTCATTTTTATCTGTTTATGTGCATATATACAAAAAACGAAATTGGGATTAGGAAAAGGAATTTTCTGGAATTCATTCTCTTAAACATTTCTGCCTGGGAGAAGTTATGAGCTGAAGTCTGAAGCTTAATGTTGCAGTGCCAGAGCAGCCTTATAGTCCTCATGTGGAAATCAGGCCAGGAGACATTTCTATGTGTCAGAGGTTACACACTGGCAATTTTCCCAGAGCGGAAATGAGTAGCAGTTTCTACTGTTCACTAAAAGTGCAAAGAATTGTTAGAGGTGACCCTCTATAACCCAGTACATATTCACCATAGTAAGTGTTGACCTGCAATAAAAAAAAAACAGAATAAAACAAGAAACCAATGATGAGACAGGCTTCTTTCAAAAGGGGTAACATGAACCTAAATATAATATGTAGAGTTTTAATGGGGCAGATCCAGTGCTGGATTGCCCCCAGTTCAGACCGGTTCTATAGAACTGGTAGAAAACTGGCGGGAGGCTCCGCCCACCAACCCCAACGTCATCAGGGAGCTTCTGCGCATGCAGAAGAGCACGCTTGTGGCCCCCTTGCGAACTGTTAGTAAAGGTAAGTAGAACCCACCCCTGGGCAGATCCATAGTGTTGAGGTTGAGGGCATGTTTGATATGTGAAACCATTATCATCCAGGATTTATAATGATTACATGGAGCAATAGTTTTTTCAAAGAAAGAATACCTTACAACCATCATGCTCTGCTACAGGCTGTTCAGTTTTCTATATCCAGCATTGATCCCAAATGCTTTATAAACTTTGAATTGGTCAACTGCTTTATATAATCATCAATCAACCCTACTGATTATTTACAAATTTGAGAATTCCTATTATATCTGTGCTGGAATGGAAGCTCATCACTGCTATTCCCACTGTGGTCCTTTGTTTTTCACTGGAAAAGATGGAAACTGCGTCAATTGTAGAACATTGGAGATCTAGACCTGAAGTTGGGACTATTTCAGAAATCTCACCATCTGGTAGTGTGAATCTAAGTCCTTTACTGTGAAAATTTATTTCCAACTCTTAGAAATTTTCAACTGAAAGGTGTCTAATGTCATTTAATCTCTAAAGCTAAATGGGTCTACAGCTTGTTAAGTTTTTGAAGAGAAATATTTTTGGCAATTCCAAACATACTTTTCAGATTCATACTCTTTGTTGCATCGAACAGTCTAACATTTGCAGGACATCAATCAAATGTTCTCAGCCAACCTCATGGCATCCTAAGCAATACACATACATTCACATTACCGATACTGCCACAAGAATTCCTTATCTGATAGGGGTCCTTGGGCAAAAACCCCTTAGTACTTATCTCAAATTGAGAGTAACATGTAATAGGAAAGTCATGTTGGCATAGATACTGCCCAGATTAACAAAATCTATGTCAGATTTTGAGGAACCAGGACAATTTGATGATAAGTGGGCTCTTGGAACAAACCATACCTGATTGAGACAAGAGAATATGGAATTAATGGAATGCTAGTACAAAGTAGACTTAATGAGAGGGGATATATGGAATGTATGAGAGAACTATGGAATGTCATTACCAGTCTGTCTATTACAGGGCACAGCTGCTGATATGAGGCGTAGGGTCATGGACCTTAGCTATCTGATTATGTTATTTAATAGGGTCTTTTCTCCTAGACTGCATTATTTTAGAATGATGTTGTCCAAAACATCTATTACTTTTGGTACTATCCTTGCTTTCTTTTGCCACAGTCATTCTGTTTCTGTTTGCAGGTCTTTGTATTTTTTG
The DNA here is from genome assembly GCA_022577455.1 of Arizona elegans. Lineage (NCBI taxonomy): Eukaryota > Metazoa > Chordata > Lepidosauria > Squamata > Colubridae > Arizona > Arizona elegans. Next base: position 99,271,295 of record JAKOOJ010000003.1, on the reverse strand, counting down.
ATTTTTCTCTAATTTTTTTGTCTTCTATTCTTCTGTCTCCAGGCATTGCAACATCTACTATCTAGACTTTTTTTGTCTTTCTTATCAACACTACATCTGGGGTGTTGCTACGCTGGGGGTGTTATGTGGCAGATAAGCCTCTGTTTGAATGCTAAAGTCCCAGAGTACTTTTGCTTCTTTGTTTTCTATTAATTTGTCTGCTTTGTACTCTCACAAATTCTATTATTCCCTACTTTCCTGCGTTTATTTATCAGCTTCACTCTAGAAGATCAAACTACCTTCATTTAGTTCTATTACAGCTTTATTTTTTCTTAATTTCACAGAAAACCATCCTCCCTCCCTCCCTCCCTTCCTTCCTTTCTTTTTGAATTGTAAAATGAGATCATCATAATCCCCTGTTACAATTCAAATCACAATATCCATAAGCCAGGGCTGTCACCAGATAGGCCCATAAATGTTCAGCTCCACTATCTGTTATGGCTTTGGGCAGTCAAGGGTTTTTGATATAGACTAACTTATCAGCTCTGGTCATACCCATGTCATATGCAGAATCCCCTGCTAATCATAAAGACAGTACTGGTCAGTTTTGACACATTTTGGACAGAATGCTGCAAGTGCAGCCACAACTCAGTTTTACTCCAGATGTGCTCATTTTATGCTTATGTTAGTTTATGCTTATGCTTATGCTAGCATCTCCACACTACTGATTAGAACCGTTGACTAGGTGGTATATGCTGTGCACTGACACACAGGAGTATTTGAGTTTTCTTCTGGTTCAGCCTACATTTGGTATGTGACCCTTGACACATCACTTTAAACTGGATTCCTAGCCCTCCCTGTCCACCCCACCTCCCCCCACACTATCCTTTCCTGCAGTAAGGCTTTAATGATCTGTGAAGTTGTTCCTTTCTACAACAGTCAAATAGTACATACCTAGTACCAGCTAGGAATGGAACGAGGTGACTTTTCCACTATTTCTACTACCTGATTAGAGCACATCATTCCAAAGTTAGTAATCTTAGGCTAAGCTCAAGGTTAGTTACTAATTAATAGTACACAATTTATGAAAAGGGTATTATTGCTTGCTGCTGAAGAATCCTCAGATTGTAGTAGGTTATCATAATTGGTATTTTCCTTGTCCTTTCTTCACACTACCTGCTTTCCAGGTATAGCCAAGTGCCAAAGTGGAAGGATTTTGCTGAAGTTCTTGTCTGCATCTTGTCACCGAAGGGAATCGAGAAGGTCATGGAACCACAAAAGATTAATCTGACCATTATAGAGAATGCAACAAGCCCATTTTATATCACTGGCTCCTCAATCGTCAGTGGTTTTACATTTATGGTGAGTTTAATATAGTTACTCCTTAAGTATCTGCTAATTTGCTTACAATAAATTGCCATTGATGTAATAAATATTTTCTGATATGCGCTGATATTTAATTTAATTTAATTTAATTTCCAATTTATATACCGCCCTTCTCCCTGAGGACTCAGGGCGGTGTACAGCCAAGATAAAAAAAACAGAATACAAATATTAAAAAACATTTAAAAATATATATAAATTTTGGCCCGAAAGTTAAGAAATCACAAACTGATTAAAAGAATTTAAAAATAATTTAAAAAATTTAAAAATTTCTTCTTAAGCCAACCCGGCTTGCTAGAAAAGATGGGTTTTAAGGGAACGACGGAAGGCATTGAGGTCATGGATTCTCCTTATCTCTGGGGGCAACTGATTCCAGAGGTAGGTGCCCCCACAGAGAAGGCCCTCCCCCTGGGGGCTACCAGCCTACATTGTTTGGCTGATGGCACCCTGAGGAGGCCCTCTCTGTGGGAGCACAATGGATAGTGTTAAGCTCTGTAGCAGATGTAGATACAGGTCAATGGAGAAAAAAATAGATTGAGTTTCTAGCCTCAACATTTTAAGCTATCATTCCCTAACATGCCTGTTAGACTGGGAATGTTGGGTGTTGGCATTGCAGAATTTCTGGGTTTACCTATAATTTTATCCAAAATGCTCAAACTATAATGTCTTGACTGTAAACCATAATTGGACATATGCAGAAGATTTAATGTTCTACGAGTATTAGGTAAATTCAGTGGTTTTAATAATAATGTTGTAATCAGATAAATATTTGGTTACATCAAAGCAATGAGCATTGTGTTACTATTTGTTCTATTCACCATCAACAGCTGCCAAACATAACTTCCATTCACCCTGCCTATGGTCCAATGGCTGGAGGAACAGAGATCTTTATCCGAGGACAAAACCTTTTTGTGGGAGTCACAAGGAAAGTGATGATTAATAATCTAGATTGTCCTGTGGACAGTGAGAAAAGGTATGACCAACAGAATGCTGTGTTCTTGCTTCAATGTATAAAAATGGGATCGAAAGGCTATGGGATATTTGGTGTAGAGGAATGAGTTATAAAAGCTGTAGCCATAATTTTGAATTAGATTAGATTTTAAAACACAACTGATAGGTATGACATCTTTTTGGAAAGATTCTGAACCTAGAAAAACTTCTTGGCAATTCACTGGGCCCTTCAAGGTTAGAAACACTTGGATTCTTCTGGTTAGGACATCCATACTTGAGCTGGGGGGAAAATAGACCAGCATTAGATGGTCCCAGGGAGTGCAGAAAGAAATGTTTACTTGCATCTAACGTTTATCCTGGATTCTTGCAACCCAGGTATGGAAACCCTAATCAGGACATTGTCTATGCTGGGTTGTGGCAATAGTGATCAGGATTCTTTACTCTCTAAACTGCATTTATATTATCCCAAGAAAGGAAATAGTTAAAGTACATTGCTGCATTTTTTGAATACCTAAATGTGAACAGTATTTAACTTTGAAATATCTTTAAAATTATCTAGCATCTAATGATAGAATAGTATGCTCTTTTCTGGATTTTTATATTTATAATATAATGATTGCTCCTACATGTCTCATTCTTTCCAAATAAGTCATAGTCTCAGTTTCTGGTAGGAAAGCAAGTGAATTGCAGTGTTTGTTGTAATGAGGAAGCAATCATTCATACTAATTAGCAATCAACTATTACTCAGAATGTTTCATATAACTGGGGGCGGGGGAGGGGAGGTTGCCTTAATGCAGAAGAAACGAAAAACTAGACCCATGGAGCTGAAACAAGATACAGAAAACAAAACAAAAATAAAAACTTATCCAAGTACTGGTTTCATTATTAAACTAGCAAAGAAATACAATGATCACCAAGTTCTTAACAAACAAAGCCAGGAGCCCAAATGACAGGCAACCCAGTCCTTATAAGATTTCATCACATTATATTCTAAGAACATAGCCTAGTTCCGTGATGGCGAACCTATGGCATGCGTGCCACGGGTGGCAAACGGAGCCATATCGGTGGGCACGCGAGCATTGTCCTAGCTCAGCTGCAGCGCACATGAGCGCGCAGGCCAACTGATTTTCGGGCCTTCCGGGCACACCAGAAGTTGGCAAACAGGCCATTTTCGACCTCCAGAGGGCCTCCAGCGGGTGGGGAAGGCCATTTTCATTCCTAGAAAGCCTCTGGAGCCTGGGGAGGGTGAAAAACGGGCCTACCGGGCCATCATGTGCCAAAAACAGGGGGAGACAGGGGTGGGGTCACGCATGCATGCGTGGGGGGTGGGGCACATTGAATTGTGGATGTTGGCATGCACACACACGAACCCCCGTGCTCCCCCCACTTTTGGTACATGACGGCAAAAAGGTTAGCCATCACTGGCCTAGTTTAGGGGGATGGGGGGAAGCCACAGATCAATTCATTCTTTCATAAACGCTTGCCTAGGCTAATCGTGGGAAAAGCAGTAGCTTCTCAAAGGTACAGAAACCAAGTATATTTACATATAGATAGAATCTTATCAAGGGCACAGATATCCTGTAAATAATCCCTTCATGTTATTGCGATAGTGTGACTCTTCCTATTCTATAATCATGGGGAAATCTGAATGTGTTTATCCTTGAGTGAATCCAGCACAACTGGAAAATAATGGCATACATTTCAGGGTTTCCTTTGGATACCAAGAGGATTATATATACTAAAGAATGTGGGTCTTGCTACTGTCATGAAGATGACAGTCTGACGTTGCATTCATAGGAGGCGAGAAGAAGGCAGCTTTGCAAGGCATGCCTCTTTATGCAGGCTTACCAATTACCCAGCTTTCTAAGTTCTATGCTGTTCCCAAAGTTTATTGGGTAAGGTCCTCTAATACTGTTACGCTAGTTAGATAGAAATATGTAGAGTGCTTCCTACATGAGATGGTATTGTAGGAAGTTAGCACCCACCCTTTCTCCTAGGAAAATGAGATATTTTAGGAAATATTAAAAGGACAGAATATTCCCCCTAAAAGGGAGGCAGAAACTCAGCCCCCCCACCTTTGTCAATGGGCCATTAAGGCCTGGACCATCTATTCTATATAACAAAGATCTTCCTCCTTCAAGTAGAGCCATAATAGGAATTGCCCAAAACACCTTCATTACATTACACAGCAAGGCTCAACCAAGCTTGGGACAGACAACCTACAAAGTGCATGGCCCCATGGGAGTCTGACAACCAATCAGAACACAAGCTCAAATTCAAAGCCGAATAGAGGGTATAAATATCTCCCTCCCTCCCTCCCTCCCTCTCTCTCTCTCTCCCTCGCTCTCTCTCTCTCTCTCCCTCCCTCTCTCTCTCTCTCTCTCTCTCTCTCTCTCTCTCCCTCTCTCTCTCTCTCTCTCCCTCCCTCCCTCCCTCCCCCCCTCTCTCTCTCTCCCCAGTATCCTTAACCTGGTACTGAACCCTCAAATCCTTCAGTCTTCATCAGATAACAAATATCATGAAACTTACTCAGCTAATTTTAATTTCTTTTTTCCTCTTTACATAAATAAATATCTCTGAAGCGATGACCCAATGGATCATGGGTTGTCTAATACGTTCTTAAAGTTGAAAACGTTGAACGGTATTCTCTAACACAGTGCCTCCAGATGTATATTAGATTAGTAACTCTCCGAATTCCCAACTGGATGGTTTTATAGCTGCTTTTGCTGGGAATTCTGAACTGGCAGTCTTAGGACATGTGGAATGGGGTTTTCTGGAAAAGTCTGATGCAGAGGAAACGACTAAAAGATCTATTGGTAAGGAGAATTTTGTCATGCTTTTTTTCCCCTTCTCCCTAGCCAGAGAGAGGAGGCCATAATTTGTACCACCCCATCTTCAAGCAACTTGACCAATGCATCTGTGTTTCTGATAATAGATGAAGAGCGATTTCTTTCTCCTCAGCCTTTCTGGTATCGAGAAGACCCCCAGATATATGATATTACTCCCAACTGCACTTATGAGTGAGTCTCCTTTTTCTTCTGCACCCAGATTTCTGAAGGGCTATCCTACTCTTCCCATGTAAAAGATACTTTTAAAAAGGGTGTATATTTAGGGAACTTGCGTACAAAAAAACATCATAGTGGGATGTATAAATTTATATTTAAAAGCATACATTGAGAAGGCTATGTAAGTTAAAAGGCGACCAGTATAATAAATGTATATTACAGAAGAATGTGCAAAACTCTCACATATCAGGAAATTTAATAAATAAATAAATCCAGATCTTTATTATAGATTTTTTTAAATATCCACAAAAATAACTTAGACTATTTAATTACCTCCTTTGAGTATTATTTTTTTTTCTACTGAGCTGCATATCCTTTCTTCTTTTTGTGTCTCCATATCTTAATATTTTGTGAATCATGTAGCGCTCTGTTCATTTAAGTTTTCTAGTGTCCTGAACCTTTAAGACTGCAGTTTTATAAACATTTATGGATAATAAAAATTGATAAGTTTTCACTGTAGCTGTCTCATTCAAAGGAAGTAAGAAGAGTTTTCCCAGCAGCTCCATCCTTTGTACTGAAGCAATTTCCAGTGAATTCAGTTAGGAATTCACTGGAATTCAGTTTTTTAGCAAGGTGGGAGCTTCTGACTCATCTGTGCAGGTCTGTAATGTTAGGAACTAGATACAGGATTACAGTTTCTCATGGATAATGTTCATATCTGAACCCATCACTGACATGCAGCTGCAGGACTCATAGAATGGAACGACTTTACTCTTATGTCACATCCTTCCAATTCCTTGCAGGGGCTCCAGTATCTACATTTATGGTGCCAATTTGGATTCAGTGTATAACATGAGACTGCAATTTGAGTCTGCTGGAGTACAAAGCAAAGCTAAAGTGAGTATTTTCAGAAGAGAGAAAAAGCGAAAGAGAATTGTAGATATTTATTCATGAAGACTTCAGCTATTTACTCAAAAGGGACTCCCTGTGGATTTCATGGAAAATTGCCTGAATAAATGTGCTGCTTTGGGTTGCATTGCATATAAAAACTACTATGAGTAGCTAGCATTCTGCAAACCATTCAAGGCTTTCTTCGCCTTAGTCATTATGACATTTTCTGAGTAAAGAATTCCCTTACATGTGGAAAAGCTAGAAAATGGCTTAGTAGGCGCTTTCAGTAGTAACTTGGCCCAGAGATTAATTGGTGAAGAATTTGTACTCTTGTGCCTTAAGAAATTATAATATACATACGGAGAAAATCAGTCTTGACCAGTCTTTCTCAACCCTGACAACTGTAAGATGTGGACCAATTCACAGAATTCTCCAGCCAGTATGGCTAGAGTCCCAGTTGGCCATTCTAATCCAGTTTGAGATTAGAATGGTATGAAAGAGTGATGATGAAAGCAAGCTTTGCTCCATGTCATCTCCCTTGTTTTCTTTGAGTGCATAGACACCCTGCACAATGAAGAATCCTAACTGTCTCAAAACAAGTGAGAAGCTAGAGAAGTTGAACATGATTCCACTTGCAGATACTTGTTCTCCAGCTAATGGAAGATGCAAAGTTTGCACAACTGTTCTCACTTACTCTGAACCATCTAGAGTTCAAGATGTGCAGAGATATCAGTAATTTCACTCAGAAACTGATTAGGAAAAGAGCAAGTTGTTCAAGAAAAGTACATGTTTGTATATGTGTCAAGGTACAAAATAAAGGCAATCCTTAAATAATTTTTAAGGACTTGGAAGGCTATCTTGCTGTAACTGACACCCCACGTATAGATGATGTTTAGTTTTATCTTTAACATTTCTTTTAAAAGTTCTTCAGTTTTTAGTACAATTATTTTGTCACTTCTCTTTTTTATTATTTTCCCCCCATCCCTGTATAGTTTGATTTCATCTTTATTTTCATTTTTGTAGCTGCTTCTAAAATTATTTTTACTTCATGTGAATTAGCTTTTATTCTACTCATTATAAAATGATTGACCTCATTCTGTAGCATTTGAAACTGTGATTAATCTGTTCAACAGATAACAAACTCACTGGATGTTGTTGAAACATTCTTTGTGTTACATTACAAATCTTTTGGTATAGGGGAAAAGAACTTAATTGGACATGGAAATAGAATAGCTTTGTGCTATAGAAATCCCACTATTACTTGGCTGTTTCAAAAACTTGGATGGACACTGCTTCTTTCTAATTCTGTAATTCTACAATGATATGTGCAATATACATGCACCTCCAGTCCTCCCATTCTATGACTCTGTGATTCATACTTAAATTCAGAAGAGAATTCACAGTTGAAGAGACATTGAAAAAAATCTTCTCTAAGAAGGTTGAAATTATTTTCACCCATTATATGAGGAATAAAATCCATATCACAGATTTGACAAGAATCACACATCCAAGAAGTTACCAAAGTACAAGATACTATTAAAAAGAATGCATCTCATTCTTATAGACTGATATTTGTATATTAAATCAGTTTGTATACATTGTAAATGCTAATTTTTTTCCTTTACAATAACTAGTATCAATGATCTAAATAATTAGGGTTTCCATCATTGTATAGGAAAGATGTAAATAGTTCTCCACCACTGAAGTCTCCTTCCTTTAGAGACGGGATGGTCATTTGTCAGAGATGCATTAGTAAATACCTCACTGAATAGAAACTGGATTAAATGTCCTTTTAGGTCTCTTCCAGCTTGATGGTTCTATCAGTCTAAGTAGCAACGATAAATCTGAATGAAATATAAGGCTTATTTTTTCTCTCTTGGCAAATTTAAATTATGGTTTTAATTGCCTTCTTTCAATCCTTTAAATTTGCCAGTGTAATTAAATAACTGCTCCAAGGATGGCAGCAAACTCACTCAGCCAAAAGGAAAGTGGAAAGGAAATTCTATGTCACATAATTTTCCTTTAATCTAGAGGTTCAGATATATTCTCAAATTCTGAACGCCTTCCTATAGCAGTTCCTTTTATGGTCTTTTTCATTTTGTATATGTTTATTCAAACAATGGAACCTCCTGCATAAGCTGATATATTTGCATGGATTAATTTGATGAAACGAAGCCAGATGGAAGTATTCTGATTTCTGTCATTTCAGGTTTGTGAAAAGCCACTGTCCACCGATAGGTTGGTGTGTCAAAGTCCTGATTATCCATCTGAAAATAAAATGGGAAATATTTATGGGAACTTGAGTGTCTTGATGGATGGAGTTCTGGGCCAGAAGACATTTCGTATCCGCTACTATCCTAAGCCAGTCATTGAACTCTTTCCCTCTGAAGATCACTTATATGTACTCCAAGGAGGAGAGGACAAGATTGAGATCACTGTAAGTACGGGGCTTCCCTATCCAAGAAATTTAGCAAGGAAGGCTCTGCAGCCTTGGGAGAATGAGAGCTAATTCGAATCTGTTCAACTGGTCTGGGACGTATGCACCTTTGTCCACTTGAATGGTACGCTTGCATGAACATTGTAGCATCAGTAACTTGGGCTATGCTAGTTAAGTCACTTAAATGCTCTTCTGCATGAATATTAGATAGTTCAAGTCAATTCACGGTGTAGAAATTGCACATAAATACAAATATATATATATTAGAATTCGGCATCTTTCAAAAATTACTTGGAAGAGATACTCCAGGCTTGGATGAACAGAGCACCCCTGACTTTTCAGACATGTCTATGTAAGCCTGAAAAAAGTTGGTGCTACTTTAAGCATGGTCCTTAAAGTTCAGTGAGGCACCCTGAAAAAGGTTAGGCTGCTTTAGAGAAGACACAGAGGGACTCTGAGATCGGAAGCACTTCTTTTGGTTCATTTTTGATGCTTGCACAGCCCTAATGCACATTGTCGAGAGTAACTAATTAAAGAAAATGTGAAAGAACTGTAGTTTATAGTCCTCCAAGGGCTGGATATTAAGGGGAAATAATTGTGAGAAAAGACCTCGCTTACAGAACGAGCAAATGGAGGCAGGGAGTTAAGGTACTTTGAGAATTTACAACACCAGCTGTTTCTTTTGTATGTGCATGTAGAATTCAGCGCAGGATTATTTGGGACACTGGGTAGAACTGAGATATAAATCCAATAGAAAATGCTAATGATTGATCCTTGGCCATAATCAAGTATTTTACATTTCTCTGCACAGCATAAGGGACTGGATGCTCTGGCAGGCTGCATGAACATTTCTGTGTCAGTGGCTGGTGCAGATTGCTACCACAGTATACAGAAGAATCAGGTGATCTGCCGAATACCCAACCACCTGAACATCCCTGGGAGTGGTTTGCCAGTACAGGTATAAGAAAAAAAAAATCTTTGTAGTCAGAACTATTGTTATGACTTGATTTTCTCCCTTTGAATCTCAGCCTAGCCCTATGATGGCAAACCTATGGCACGCGTGCCAGAGGTGGCACATAGAGCCCTCTCTGCAGGCACGCGCACCGTCGCCAGCTGCTCTTGTGGTTTCCATGCATGCTGGCCAGCTTCTCTTTGCGCGCACCAGAGCACCAGAAACCCGAAGACCAGCTGGCCGGTGCACATGTGCAAAGCCACCTGGTCTTCAGGTTTCCGACGCTCCAGTTTGGGCACTCGGTGCCAAAAAGGTTCGCCATCACTGGCCTAGCCCTTCCCAGCCTGTCCTGCCTACCTGAGTGTACTCTTATCCACTTATCCCATAGCTGCAAAACTCATGGGCAGAAGTCAGCAAGTTAACCCAAACATTACACTAATCTTCAAATCCCTCTGTTAACCATCTGTTATTGTATTTAAGATGTAAAAAGTCCACAAACAGGTTCTGGTCTCTTACAATAACATTGTCTAATCCATTGTCTCTAATCAAGTTTTGCCAACTCTGCTAAGTCAGTCAATTTTAAAATCCACCCTTCAACACTCGGTATCTCTTTTTCTTTCCAATGCTTACCATACACAATCCTCACCGCAGTCACCATGTAAAGAAAATTCTTCTTCCCATGCCTTATCTTATAACTATAAAGAAATCTTTGAAACCTCATCATTCAAACTTAATTAAGAAAAAATCCATTAAGTGATACTAGAAACAACAAACTGGAAATATTAATCTTTAATTCCTTCAAATGGTGTACTACAAATTAATTTCTTGTCATCTTTTCTTTGTCTCCACTCAAATATAATATCATAGCTTATCACTGTCTCTAAAAATACTATAAAACTTTCTGCTTCCCATCTTATCTGTAGACAAATCTTTAAAGCCTCTTCCTTCAGAAAAACCCATTAAAAGCTGCTAGAAAGGAGAGGATCATATGCAACCTAACCTTGATCAAATTGACTCACTTGTATTAAAGACTCACTTTTATTTTTATTTATTTTTATTTAAATAAACCTTAGTTTTGTTTTAAGGGTCTTGATTATTCCTTTTAGGTAATGTCCCAAAAGTGATTTCTTCTTTCTTTTTCTTTTTCTTTTTCTTTTCTCAGGAACTCCTTCATAGGTATAGCACATCTCTATTGTAAATCCTGAGTAAGAAAATAGTTTTTTAACTCACTTTTCTATGTTAAGATCCATGTATCCAAGTTATTCTTCTGGTTGATTATTTGTGTGTCCTTTTTAACTATTTAAACCTCAGCCAGTTTCATATGTTAGTTTTGTATAACATCTTTGTCAATATCATTCTTATATCCTGTCAATTTTAAATCCATATCAAAAGCATCCTGATTTTCAGCTATATCATCTTTTATCTCTTCTTCTAAGGCCATTTTTATTGTATCAGACAGTCTAATTAATAGGTTCTGGCCACACTGTTGCCAAATATCCTTAAATTCTTTTAGAGCTAAAATATTTTTCCTTGTTCTGTATTAGTGGAAATTCTCCTTTAATTATAATCTAGTTCCTTCTCATTGTCTCTAGTAACCAGTCCTCAAGGTCTTATCTTACTGTGTTTTTCTTTCATCCCGAACATTACCCAGGAAGCGATTTCTTACACTTAAAACACACATCTTCATATATTTTAATAGCATTTTAAACAAACAACAAGAAATATTTTTTGTCTGTTTAAAATCTTCCAAATCAACATTCTAATTACCCTTTTGCTGCTTATTTCCATTTTTTTTCTTTTAAGTTTTAAAAAAAATACATAAAAAATCCAGTGTAATAAAATTTGTCCCTTTGAAAGTTCTTAGTGTCTAAAAACCAATGTAAAAGCCAATTCCAATAAAAATGATTAAGAGTGAAAATGGGCGAATCCAGCCACGGCTTGGCCAAAACTGTTTTTCCCGATTTTCAGAGCACTAAAATCTGCTGGAGACCACTTATTTACAGTCCCATCACGAGGAGCATTTGTTAGGAGGCTTCTGGGCAATCCCAAATCCTCTCTTCTCTGGAGAAGAATTCCTTCTAGCATTGATGATGTTACCTAATTTGGTAATGAAATGTCTAATGAAACCACTAAGCTCAGAGAGCACCAAGGACCCCAGAGGAATTCAGAGAGTCGGTTCCTTCACTGGCTCCACTTTTTAATAGTTTGTGCACTCAGGGTCAGATTGATTTTGACCATTAAGGTAAATTTTTAAAGGATGTATTAGTTATGTACACACCAAATGCACATTTTGATGGCAGAATATTGGGAACAGTTCCTGACTTCCTTTGGCATTGATGCTTAGATGCATTTTGTCACGCAGAAACTGTTTTTCCAACCTGGATTCGCTAAAGATCCCTACAGTCCTTTCCTATATTCAATTTACTTTGTATTCTTAACATTCCCAAGCAATGTGAATTTAGACAGATGCAAGTCAGGAGACAATATCCTGAAAATCTCCAAAGAGTACTAAACCTTTGGTTACACAATCAGTTCCAGCTCTCTGGCTTTCTGCACACACTGAAAAATAGCAACAGTGCTCAGGCGTTCATTGCCTCATTACCCACCTCCCAGATTGCCCAGCTGGCAACCCAATTTAACTTTTTCTGGATTAATCTATACTGGCATGGTGTTTCCTCCTCTCACATAATTGCCACAGGCTATGAGGGACATCTCCCCCAAACCACCATTTTTTCACATTTACATTTTTATCGTTGTAGTCATGTCACTCTGCATTTGTCTTCACCTTGCTGGTGAGTTAACCTTAAACAGATCACAATTTCATGTGGGCAGTGGGTTAGTGAAGAAAAACACTCTGGATTCACTGCACTCCACCCTTGTTGCTTCTTCACCCCCACTATTGAGGGAATTGTAAACTCACCCCTCAGATCACATGGGAAGGATGGGAGATGTTACAAGGCACAGTGGCAGCTTCACTGCGATAGGAAGGCAGGACAGGACATGATTTCCTGAGAATGGCCAATCATCCATTCCATGTTCCAGATGAAACAGTGCAAAGCTATCTTCACAGTTTGTGTGTGTGTGTGTGTGTGTGTTTGTGTCTACATCCATAAATCCATACTGTATATATCTTCTGTAAACCCACACACAATATATTTGTGTAAACATAATACCTGTAAATGTGTGTGTGTGTGTGTGTGTGTGTGTGTGTGTGTGTGTGTAACAAAAGCAAAGAGAGAAAATAAGAAAGAGAGAAAAGGGAAAGAAATAAGGGGGGGAAAGGGAGGAATTATGTAATTATGCTTTCCGCCCTTCTTTCTCTCAAGTAATTGTTATCTTAATCTTCTGCCCTCTCCTGATCCCTTTGTCCCTCTTTAATCCCCAAATCCTGAAATCATCAATTCAATTTCGTCTTCTTTCAACAAAAAGTCCACATGAGGATTCCAGTCTTTCAAAAAAATCCCAGTCTTTATTGTTTTTTCTCTGATCAAATTGGTCAGCTTTGCCATTTCTGCAAGTTCAGTTAATTTTATAATCATATAATTATGATTATAAAATTATATAATTATACCCTTATTTTAATCTTAACTTCTCTTTCTTGTATTAATAAATCCTCATATGTTAACCATCATTCTTTATTTGCCTTTTCTCTTCTATAAAATGCTTCTTCTTTGGATGTCAGTAAGGATATATTTAGAAACAGTCTGGGTTTATATTTATTCCATATTTTTAATCATACATTTCTCAGTGATTCAGAAAATCTACATTTACTTTCACTTTGTCATCCCGTAAGAAATCATTTTCACTTATTTTTATCCTGCCTTTGTTATTTTTATAAATACCTCAAAGAGGAGGAAAGGAGGAGGAAGGAGGAGGAAAGGAGGAGGAAGGCAAACATACCTTTGAGGCAAACATACCTTAAACTCGTTCCTTCCTCCTCCTTTCCACACAAGAATAACCTTGCAAGGTGAGTTGAACTGAAAGAGAGTGATTGTTTTACTTTTCTCCATTCCCAAACTCCTTACCACTAGTTTATCAACTCAAATTTACCCTTTGACTCCACTTGTTTCAAATATCTTATTTCCTATATGTATGCATATATATCCTACTTCCCCTATGTTAATGTCCCATTCTTTGTCAGGAAATTCCACTACCTAGATGAGCACCAACCTCATCTTTTACACCAGCAGTGATGTAGTGCTTCTGCCTACATTTAAACCTCTTGTGCAAAGATGGAAATGTCAGCTGTCCATTTCCCATGCCCTTCTTTCCTTCTGATCTCCTAGCCCCAGATTCTGCTATTGGTTAGTGCTAATAATCACATGTCTTTTCTTTCTTGTAGATCTGTGTGAATGGAAACTGCAAAGACTTAGGATCTGTGGTTTCAATCTCCCTGATCTCTCCCCTTGCTGTTGTATTGGGAGCTGTCCTAGGCATTCTGCTCCTTTCCTGTTTGGTGTTTCTACCTTTGAAATATATTCAAAAGAAGAAGGCAGGTAACTGCAAGTTTCTTACGATACTTTCTGGCCAGAAAAATACTGTCGGTAGAGGTGTTTATTTATTTCATATACATTCTTCACAGTCATAGCAGTACCTGCTTGCACTTAATTTTGACGCTTTGTCAGAAAAAGGTCATGTATCAAATATGCCTTAATCACTGGATTCACAAGGTGAATAAGGGAAGAATGGATAATGGACCAACTCTAGAATAGTGAGGAGATGAATGTTGCTGGATAGACTTTTTGTTTTCTTCTTGCAGGAACTGAGAATTTAGAAAGGCTGTCTAGCCTGAACAGGGGCACAATCGGAATTCCTCTTCTTCCTTCTAATACTGGATATGTGGCTTCTTCTGGTAAGAATTCATGACAGGATTTGGAACTAGTATTTTAGAGCCAATGAGACAGAATATGCTGCTCCAATATGTTGATACACAAATGTGTTTGGTTGAGAGGGTTTTTCTTTAAATTATTATTTCTTTTTTTTCCCCCAAGACTGACATATTTCCCTAAAGGAATAATTCCTTCTAAATATTTCTATAAATAAAAATACATTGCTCAAGAACTACATAAGTTAATGCCCTTCTGATACTAAAACATTGTCCTCATTCTTCCAGTTACTTTGATGGGAGGAACCTGCAATATTTCATTACAATGCGAAGATACTATTTTAAGGGTGAGGGTTCGTTCTCGAGATTGTGGGTTGGTTTCTGAATGCTTTGTTACCAGGCTAGGTAACATCTTCAGCGGAGTTTAAGGGAAGTCAGTGTCAGTGTTCTTCTGTTTATAAGGTCTTGTTTATAAAATAAACAATGTAATGTACAAAATCAGCTTTAACTATTGCAACCAATTTTCCTGTGCGCTGCTCCCACTATCCATCAATGGGTTAACTTCTTCAGCCTTTGGCAATAACTGAGTGAGAGCTCAATTTCCCTTTTCTGTGGCCCTGCCACGCCCCCAATCCCATGATCCCCCAGTCTTCACTCAGTTATTGGCAAAGACTGAGGTGTCCATCAGAGCTCCAGGCTTCAGAAGCCTATTTTTTCTTTCCCTTCCTTAGCGTTTTCCTTAGGTTTTTATTTTATTTTTGACTAGTTTTACTGTTTTCGCGTTTCCCTGCCTTGAAAGCCGAAACAGGAAGATCGGCTCAACAGCTGAGAGGCGGCGACGTTTTCAGCCGCCCACACGTCCCGCTCGGCAGAGGCTTTCACCAGCCTCCCTTACAAGCAAGGGGGGGGGGAGAGCGAGCAGAGACATCTACCCCCGCCTGAGGGGACGGAGGAAGCAGCGGCGGAGCAGCAAAGGGACTGCAGAGAGCGGTAAGACGAGCTGCCGCCCCTCCCAGGAAACCTCCGAAGCTGTCCCTCACTGTGCGCGGCAGGTGGTAGGACCCTCGGGCCGCCGCCGTGAGTCCGCAGCCGGCATAGCCCAGTGCAACGCTTCAGGGGAGCAGCGCGGGAGGCATCCAGCCCCCCCTCCTTATTTTCGTTGCCAGAGCCCTTGGGGCCAATTTGGGCTGAGCGCGGCAGGCGGTAGGACCTTCGGGCCGCCGCTGTGAGACCGCAGCTTCCCCAGCCTCGGAATCCAAAGCCACGTGCTCCCGCCATTTTGGTGGACCCCCCCCGGGGCCGCCATCTTGTCTTCACCTTCACGAGGCTAGCCCCTCCCACAGTGGCAGTTGGAGGCCTGCAGGGCCATTTCAAAGGGCTTTTCGCTGCAAAGGGATTGGGGACCCTCGGGCTCCATTTCCCAGGAGGCACAGGCGAGTAATCCAGGGCACAGCCAAAGCAACCTCGCTGAGGGGCCAGAATGGCAACCATGGCCATGTCAGATGACCCTTTTTCATCAGACCCGGAGTTAGAGGCAAGCCCACCTCGCAAGGAGGCTAGATCCTCTAAAAAGCACTCAAAGAAGTGATCCTCCAATCATAAGGACCGGGGGGGGGAAAGGAGCCCCAGTTCCATGACAAGGACGCTGCAAGGCGCCACAAAACCCTAGAGCGCCTCTGTGCTAAGGCACAGATGGACAGAGCGACAGCACCAGGTCAGGAGCCTGATTCTCCCAGGCCCACCCCCCAGACACGCGCAGAGGCGAGCACCGGCATCACAAGCCTGACAGAGCTGACCCTTACACCGGCAACCCCGAGCGCAGCTGGGCTCTGCCAGGAGTTACCACGGGACAGAGGAGTCTCTCGCTCATTGCCGGATATCCCGTTATCAGGCTCACCTCACCGGCGCCACCGTGGGGCGGAAGCAACATTCACTCCAACGGCAGCTGGCCTCCGTGCCTCAGAGGGACCCCTCCCAGCCAGCCAGCTAGACTTCCAGACTATGTTCTCAGCCGCAATGTCTTCCTTTCTGGCTGCAGGCTGGCAACAGGCCACAGGGGGGCCCCCTCGTCAACTACCAGCTCAGGGGGCGCCCCAACGGCAACAGGCCCGGCACCAACAGGCGCACACCCAGTCATCCTCATCAGAGGATTCAGACCAGGCCGAGGATGGTCCAGAGACCCTCTAGTTTTCTGAAGATGAAGGTCTGAGGCCAGATTCTCCGGCTTTCACGGGCCTGTTCCGTCCAGCCCTATTTAAGTCGCTCCTACACAAGGCGCGCCTCACAACCAATTTGGGTGTGCCGGGGGACATCTCTTCGCCGGAACCCGCGGCCGCGGGTCCCCACGATGCACTCTTCAAGTCCTCCAAACAGGAGAAGGACTGCATCCCCTGCCCCCAGCTGTTTTCAGACGTGATCCAGAACCCCTGGGGACAGCCAGCCTCTCTAACTACCCCGAGCAGCCTGGAAAAGAAACTATACTGCTCGGCCCAGGAATTGGAGGACCTTTTAGCTCTCCCATCGGTGGACCAGCCAGTCGCCGCCCTGTCCTCCTCATCGATGGTGTCCACGGATGCTGTAGATGGCCTCAAAGCTGAGGACAAGAAGACGGAGTGGGCCCTCCGTAAGTCTCATCAGGCGGCGGCCTGGGCAGTCAGGACGGCAACGGCGACCTCCTTCTTCAACAGAGCCACCCTCATCTGGCTGCGCCAGTTGCAGGAGAGACTGCCCCCGGAAGACACGAGGCTACACCAGGACCTGAATAAGATCGTAGCCGCCACCGAATATGCCGCGGATGCATCTCTGAATTCCGCCAAATTTGCCTCTAGATCTCTGGCTTCAAACATCACAGCAAGGAGGCTGTTCTGGCTTCGCCCCTGGAAGGCAGACCTTAAGGCCAAATGGAAACTGGCCGCAGCCCCGTACAAGGCCCCAGACTTGTTTGGGGCAGCCCTGGATCCCCTCTTGATCGAAGATAAAGATAAGAGGAAGGTGCTCCCATCAGCATATCGGCGGCACGACCGCAGATACACGCCTTACTCTTACCAGCAGCCCTTTCGGACCAGCTCAGGGCAGAGAGGTCCGCCACCACAACGCTCCCAATTCCAAGGGGCGAGTAGGCACCAGGACAGATCTCAGTTCCGAGACCGCGGCCGTCCCTAGCAAGCTAAATGGCCCTTTCGTGGGACCGGCTTCAAAACCGCCAGAAGGGGAAAGTGACAGCCGGCCCGTGGGCCCCATCGGCGGGAGACTCCAACTCTTCCACCAGCAATGGGCCCAATCGACGGAGGACTCGTGGATCCGACGCACCATCTCTTCGGGGCTCTCCATCGAATTCTCTGGTCCTACGCCCAGTCGCTTCGTCCGCTGCCCGGTCCCACAGTCCGAAGACCTCAGAGACCTCCTGGCACAGGAGATTTCATACCTGTTGGAGATACGAGCTATAGAACCGGTGCCTCGCGACCAGCAGGGCTCGGGCTTCTACTCAACACTCTTCCTGGTGCCCAAAAGCTCGGGAGGCTGGAGAGCCATTCTGAATCTCAAACGACTAAACCGGTCGGTAAAGTATCGCAGATTCAAAATGCACTCACTCAAGACAATATTAGCGGGCGTAAGGAGAGGGGACCTCCTGCAATCAGTCGACCTACGGGAGGCCTATCTCCACGTGCCAATCCATCCCAGTCACCGACGCTTCCTGAGATTCGAGTTCGCAGGTCATCATTTCCAGTACCGCGCGATGCCCTTCGGACTCTCGTCGGCGCCCCGCACCTTCACCAAGCTAGTAGCGGTGGTGGCGGCCACACTCCACACCATTCCAGTGCGCCTCCTGTGTTACCTCGACGACATTCTGATCCTCTCGTCGTCATGCGGCCAGGCGGCCAAGGATATGGAAAGAGTCCTTCGAGCATTCCAAGACCACGGCTTTTCCATCAACTTCGAGAAAAGCCAACTACAGCCGTCATCTCGCCTCCTGCACCTGGGGGCGGAGATCGACTCGGTCAAAGGCCAGGTGTTCCTCTCTCAGGAAAGGATCCGGAGCATTCGCGACCTGATCCAGCAGGTCTCGGAAGGGGGGAGAGCGTCCCTGGCTCAGCTAGCATCACTCCTAGGGAAGATGGTATCCTGCTTCGGTATTGTTCCGTGGGCACGCAGACACTCGCGAGCCCTCCAATGGTTTCTGCTACCCTTCCAGAGAGCAGGCAAGACCAACCTGAAGCGCAAGGTAGCTGTCCCATCCCAGGTCCGTCTTTCCCTCGAGTGGTGGAGATCTCCCGCTCTCCTCAAGGGCTGCGAATTTCTGGACCCGGACAGACTCACACTAACCACAGATGCAAGTCTGCGGGGATGGGGTGCCCACCTACACCATCTGGTAGCCCAGGGCTAGTGGTCCAGGAGCGAACGACGCAGCAGCATCAACCTCCTGGAACTCCGAGCAATCAGGCTGGCATTACTCCAATTCCAGACTGCACTTCAAGGCCAACACGTTCTGATCCGGACAACACGGACAACATTTCAGCAAAAGCACACATCAACAGGGAAGGGGGCACGAGATCCCGCGCGCTGATGTTCGAGTCCGAGGCCCTATTCGCCTGGGCGGAGTCCCACCTGCGGTCAATCAAGGCGGAGCATATCTCGGGAGCAACCAACATCAGGGCGGACTGGCTCAGCCGCGAACTGATAGACCCAGCGGAGTGGCAACTTCACCCCCACCTATTTCGGGAGCTCAGCGCCCGCTTCGGGATGCCGGAGGTGGACCTCTTTGCGACCCCGAGCAACGTCCAGCTGACCCGCTTCATATCTTGCTACCCATCCGCACAGGCGGAGGACCACGACGCCCTCAGATGCAGGTGGCCCAAGGGCCTGCTCTACGCCTTTCCACCGATTCCTCTCCTTCCGCGCCTCATCCGGAAACTGCTGGCCGAGGAAGCCGACCTGCTGCTAGTGGCGCCCAACTGGCCACATCGCCCATGGTACGCCAACCTCGTGGCACTATCCATCGGTCAACCCTGGCATATTCCCCCCCACCAGGTGGTACTCTGCCAAGGGGCAGTCACTCATCCAGAGCCTCAGTGGCTACAATTGACCGTCTGGCGTTTGAGAGGGTCATCCTAAAAAGGGATAACCTTTCAGATGGGGTAGTAAATACTATCCAGGCCGCCAGACGGCCCTCAACGACTCACATTTACGAGGCTTCGTGGCGGGCGTTCTGCCGCTGGTGCTCCCAACACCATGAGGACCCAACTTCGGCTACGGTACAGAACATCCTCGAATTCCTGCAGTCAGGACTGGAGAAGGGACTGGCGCCTGCGACTCTAAGACGCCAGACAGCGGCTCTGTCCACAGTCATCTCATGCCCGCCCTACCAAGCGCTGTCCCATCACCCGCGCATTAGGGGGTTTCTCCATGGCGCCAAGAACCTGCGCCCCCCCACAGTGCACCAGTACCCGTCTTGGGACCTCCCACTAGTCCTCCGAGCATTAATGGGCCCCCCGTTTGAGCCCTTAGGCTCAGCTGCCCTCAAACACTTATCGCTTAAGGTGACTTTCCTGCTGGCCATCACCTCAGCCAGGAGAGTCTCAGAGTTAGCAGCGCTCTCGATCCGGAAGGACCTCTGCATCTTCAGAGACTCCTCGGTGGTCCTGCGGCTGGACCCGGCCTTCATCCCCAAGGTGAACTCCTGGTTCCACCTCGCTCAGGAACTCATCCTACCTGACTTCTGCCCCAGCCCGCGCAACAGCAGGGAGAAACAATGGCATTCCCTCGACGTCCGGCGTGCCCTTCGCATCTACATTAACAGAACGGCGGCCTTCCGCCACACGGAGGCGCTTCTAGTGTCATTCAACCCGGCCTCCATGGGACTGAAGATTTCAGCTTCTACGGTGAGCAGATGGATCAAGGCCTGCATCACCTTAGCGTACGAGTTGGACTCTAAGCAGCCTCCGGGTCGGATCCTCCCACACTCCACCCGCAGCGCGGCCACATCGGCAGCCTGGGCAACGCAGGCGTCGGTGGCAGACATTTGCAGAGCAGCAACCTGGTCATCGGTGATGCCCTTCATCCGGCACTACAGAATAGACGCCTACAGCTCTGCAGAAGCGTCCTTCGGCCATAGGGTGCTGCAGTCGGTGGTGACAGAGGAGGACACTGGAGGCACTCGGCTTCCCACCCATGGGGTTTAAACTTGGGTATATCCCATTGATGGATAGTGGGAGCAGCGCACAGGAAAATGGACGTTGCCTTACCTGAACGTCCCTTTTCTGGGCGCTGCGTACACTATCCATACCCTCCCCTCGTTTAGTTGGCTTCTGCCCAGTTAACCTTTTTCTGTGTTGGTTTCTTTCCAGTGAATTTATTAAAGTTATGTTACTTACCTGACACGGTGTGGTCTCCTATAACTTCGTTCAGACTGGGGGATCATGGGATTGGGGGCGTGGCAGGGCCACAGGAAAGGGAAATTGAGCTCTCACTCAGTTATTGCCAAAGGCTGAAGAAGTTAACCCATTGATGGATAGTGTACGCAGCGCCCAGAAAAGGGACGTTCAGGTA
The DNA here is from genome assembly GCA_022577455.1 of Arizona elegans. Classification (NCBI taxonomy): domain Eukaryota; kingdom Metazoa; phylum Chordata; class Lepidosauria; order Squamata; family Colubridae; genus Arizona; species Arizona elegans. Next base: position 99,250,326 of record JAKOOJ010000003.1, on the reverse strand, counting down.
AGGCAACGTCCATTCTACCCGAGACAAACATCATGACAATTAAAAACCAGAATCCACGAACATTGGCTGTCAGTCAAACGTCATGATCTCAAATCCTTAATCTCTACCCACACTGACACCAAACAGCAGCAATTCGATTGGAACAACACAAAAACCATTGGCCATGCTACTGTCCACCACACTTGTGAGTTCCTTGAAGGCCGGCACTCTATAAGCAATTCCATCAATGGACACATTGACCTACAACCAACCTATGAATCCCTCAGAATCCAAATTAACCGCACAGCCAACCATAGACAGCACCGACCCTCAACCAACCCACGCAATTCCCCTCCACCAGAAGTTCACCTCCCAATGACCCTGACCTGAAATAATCTCCTTATCACAAGACTCACTGATGACTCACAGCTGACTCTCATTTGACACACTCACACCTGAAGCCCTTATAAACAGAAGAACACTGACACTGATATTCCCTAAACTCTGGTGAAGATGTTACCTAACCTGGTAATGAAACATTCAGAAACCAACCCACATGCTCAGAGAACATATAAATTAAATAAATAAAAAACAAAACAAAATAAAACAAAAAAACCCTCATCCAGCAGTGAAATCCGGCTGGATCTATCCGGCTCTTTGTAGCACCGGCGGTGGGAGGCTCTGCCCACCCACCGGGACGTCATTACATCCTGTTTTTGACCCTCTGCACATGCGCAGAAGGCTCTGCGCATTTGCAGAAGAGGCACAGTGTGAGTGTAGCGAGTGCACATGCGTGCTCACATTCCCAAACTGGTAGCGAAGGTAAGTGCATTTCACCGCTGCCCTCACCCTCATCCTACACCTGAGCTACAGATATTCACCGCTATTGCAGATACTACCTTGCCAAAGATCCAGAAAAGGGAAAAATGTAAGATGGACAATGAATGAACTTTGCTCACCTTTATTTTAGAATGGTATATCCACTTTTAAACTCCCCTACAGAGAGGAGGAACAAGTGCTATATTATGTCATGTTCTCAGAGATTGGGGTGGGGGCTCTCTCTTTTTTGTTTTTACATGATATAACAGTTTGGAATTTATACTAATGTCTGGATTCCCAAAAGAGAGTTTGAGCCCCTTAGCAAGATCAATGACTATGTACACCTGATGAATTTCAAATAGAACGAAACTGTTCATGTACTCCCTTCTGGTGGTCAATATAAACAAAAATTCTGTTTAATAATCTCTCCACCATCTCTTTGTGGTATTTCTGTAGCAAACAGAAGCTCTTCTGGAGTGCGAATTGGAAGCGCCTCCTACACAGGCAGCAGTGACGGTTCTGCTATGCCTTTCATGCGAGTGCCTTCATACTCCATTAACAATTTTCGGCCAGAATTGTTGGAAGAAGTGAAAGATGTCCTCATTCCAGAAAAGCAGCTGATTTTGCACAAGGATCAGATCATTGGGAAAGGCAAGTATCATTTAAGCTGTGCCTGTCAGCAATAATACACAAAATTCTTGTTTTCTACTGTCTGTGTTGAAAGAATGCTACTTTCTCCCTGGCATATGTTTCTTTGATTGTTTCCTGTTGCTCTTCATTAGTGTCTTTGCCAGATGTTTCTTTGATTGTTTCCTGTTGCTCTGCATTAGTATCTGAGCCTCTTTGAGCCAATTCCCTGCTAAAGCAGGAAAGCAGCGAGAAGAGAAGAGAGGATTGCCATAGTCACAAGGAATAAGTAGCATTTGAAGGGCAAGTAAAAACAAAGAAGCTAAGTAGTGTGCAGCATGCTGTTCAAAGCAGGTTAGTAATATGTCTTTCCCACAGGACAACCTGACAAAAAGAGCCAGGTACTTCTTAAACAAGAACTCTTGGATAGTCATTCACATGACCTTTCCAGTACAGTTTTGAGATGTCTTAAATCTAAAAACTGTTCATTTAAAGTGACAGTTGATTTCTTTTTGTACATTTTGTGCAATAGCCCTTTATCCAAGATGCTCAGGAAAAAAAAATGTTTGGAGGCTGTTGCCCCCACTTAAAGCACAATCCAAGTATCTACAATCCAAATTATCAGCTGGGATGAAAATCTCTGCTACCACTGTAAACCCGTTTCTTACTTCTGCTGTGTTTTGCCTTGCTGATGAATGGAAGAATCTTGTGATGATGGTTTACTTTCCTACCATTGGTGGATTGGTGGGTTTGCTGCCTTCCCCTCTTTCCTCCTCCTCATCAGCCAATGGGAAGAATCCACCCCAGCGGTGAAATCCAGCAGGTTCTGACAGGTTCTGGAGAACTGGTAGCAGAAATTTTGAGCAGTTTGGAGAACTGGCAAATACCACCTCTGGCTGGCCTCAGAGTGGGGTGGGAATGGAGATTTTGCAATATTCTTCCCCCAGGAGTGGGGTAGGAATGGAGATTTTGCAGTATCCTTCCCCTGGAGTGGGGTAGGAATGGAGATTTTGCAGTATTCTTCCCCTGGAGTGGGGAGGGAATGGGGATTTTGCAGTATCCTTCCCCTGCCACACCCACCAAGCCACACCACACCCACCAAGCCACGTCCACAGAACTGGTAGTAAAAAAAATTGGATCTCACACTGATCCATACATCGGAATATGTTATGGAGGGTGGGGTGGGAATTGAGGTCTTAACTAGGATCTCTGTCATTTTCCCCATATAAAGGCAAAAGTTAATGTTTACAGGATTTATAATTGCATAAGTGCTCAGAACTCCCCCCCCCCAAAGAATGACACATTATAAAAACACACAAAAAAAAACCAGCTAGTCATGGGGGACGAGCACTTCCCCCAAACTTTTCTAGAGCTCGTGTGCAGTTTCTGACTTGCTGAAGCCACAATTTTTGTACTTGTACAAAGCCACAATACTTTGACTTCCTCTTCTTTGTGGCAGCCTCTGAGATATATGGGATAATAAGGAATGACAGCAACAAAGATTGCTCAGGGCCTGGAGGTGAAGATAAAGGATTGTCTGTGAAATTGAGATTTCATTCCAAATGACACAATTTATGGCAAAAACATAATTGTATAAATTATTTACATTGTTGGAAACACTTTAGATTCAAATTTAATAAATATTCAGGTTCAGGACAACTGGTTTCCCTGAGTGGTCCATTAAATCAAAGGTTTGCTCTGAACTAGCTTATACTGTGCTAGTTCATTGGAGAATCTGTCTTGATGTCAAATAAAAATGGAAAGCACAGTGAAAATGTGAGAGGAACTGAAAGAAAATGTGTTTGTTGTTGCCATACTCTTATGCTTTGTCCAAAAGTGTACTTCACTGCAATCTAAATCAATTTGAAAGGCTGCATAATATATCTCACTGCTCTTGAGCACAAATATCTATTTCTCTGCTCAATCTGACAAGACTGAGTATCAAGAACAGGAAATGTTTGTCGGACACAACTTTTTTTCGTTGTTTTTAGTTATTTGCTTATTTTTAAACTGACCACATTTGTTTACTATTTTTGATTTTAGAAGCATTTTCCGAAGTCTAGAGATCTGGATTTACTTACAAACTAGGCCCCAGTTCTTTCATTTCTCTTTATTTTACATGAATTCCAGCCAATTCCATTAATTCCACTGCATCCATATATCAGGAAATGCCTAGTTCTTCCATCTTTTAAAGTTCCTCATTTCTTCACTCTTTAGATCATTATAGGCCTGTGTATGGTAGTTACAAAAGATTATTTTGGACTGTTTAGTAGCTCATACCAAATATCGTTTAGAATATTGTATCTCTTTTATTAAATGAGCACATTATTTTAAACCATCTCCCAGGAATCCATTTCATGTGACAAAATAAAATAGGGATTGACATTTCTTCATTGTCTGGTATTTTCTAATAAGAACTCCAATTTGGCTTATTTTTTTATTGTACTGTATTGTACTGAAATACAATGGCTATTTCCTGCATTCTTGCAGCACCACAATACCTTTTCAGTAACTGCAGTATAGTGTATGTGTCTAAATATGCACATATTTGTTCTATTGTGTGATGTTTCTACTGTGTGATTTCTTATAATAAGGTTAGTAGGGTTAAATCCTTCTGTAATTTTTGGGATTTATATTGGTATTGATTGTAGAATACAGGTTAATGAGGTGGGGGGGTAAAGAGAAATGGCAAAGACTTGGCGGTTTGCATCCAAAAGTCATATTAGAATTCAATGATAGCATGCATATTTATTTGATTTCCAAAAGGATATCAACTATATAGCCTGTCTTTACCATATAGATCAAAACTTTAAAAACAGAAATTGAATAGGTTCCATCATTTAGAAAAAAATATAAAATATCTAAACAGTAATTATTACAAATCATCAGTTTGCATCAATTTTAAAAATAATTATGACTTCTTCATCTCAAGATTAAAATGGAATTTAAGTAAGGGCAATAATTTTCATTGAACATAAATGACTAAAATGACTATACTTCCTAAAATCCGATTTTTATTTCAAGCCTTTCCATTCCCTTCCTACTACTTTGTTTTATGTTTCACAAAGTCTTCATTCATTTCTAGCTGATACCTTCTTGGTCTTCCAGATCTTGCCTTGACTTACATCTATTCCATGTAATTTCCATTTTTCTAACAATGGTTTTGACAGTTGTAATTAGAAATGTTTAGGAGGTTTTTTACAGCTTTCATTTTATCTTCATTCATAGATGTTCTAAGAACTGATAGAAGAGTCCATGGTTGTTGAAAGTAGACAGAATAACAATCACAATCTGAAAGATTAGAATGGGCAAATATTTGTTCATGTCTTTATCGGGCTAATTATTAACCTAAAAGAATCAATCACCTTTTTAACCTTATTAACAGGTTTACAGTAGAGAAATACAAGAAAACTAACTCTCCCTTTTAAATTGGCTTTTAAATTGGCTTTTAAATCAGGTTTTAGATCTCTTTTAGATAAATTTGGATGTTTTAATCTTTGAGCCAAATTACTTAATCTGTTTTTTAATAGTTTTTTAACTTCTATATGTATTTGTAATTTATTGTGGCTGTTCACCGCCCTGAGTCCTTCGGGAGTAGGGCGGTATACAAATATGAAAAATAAATAAATAAATAAATAAATAAATAAATAAATAAATAAATAAATAAATAATATTAAATGAACTGGAAGTGTGCCCAAATTTCTGTGCTTAACGTATTCTCTATTTTCTTATTTTGAACCTGTAAATACAGTAGCTAGGCAAAAATAATAAGTATGAAATTAAAATATACACAAAATGTGTTTAACTTTGTACAGGTAGTCCTCCACTTAAACAGTTCATTTAGTGACTGTTTAAAGGTACAACAGCATTGCAAAAAGTGCCTTAGGACCATTTTTCACACTTACAATACTTACAACCTTTGTAACATCCCCATGATCATGTGATCAAAATTCAGATTCTTGGAACTGATTCATATTTATGACGGTTGCAATGTCCCGGGGTCATGTGATCAGCTTTTGCCATCTTCTGACAAGCAAAGTCAATGGGAATTCACTTAACAACTGTAGTAAGAAAGGTTGTAAAATGGAGCAAAACTCACTTAACAAATGTCTCACTTAACAAAATAAATTTTGGGCTCAATTGTGGTCATAAGTCAAGGACTACCTGTACAAGGTAGATATTTTATTAATTTCTTTCACTTAGAAAATCACTGAAACATACACTTTGATGAAGGTGCTTAAACTTTTGCGTGCAATTGCACTTGACTATACAAGCAGGCAAAAGTATGATGATGTGTAGGCATACTAAATTGGAAAAAATTAAAAGCAAATTAGATACCTTAAAACTGAGGCAAATTTATGTTATTAAGTCAAATAATATGATTGAGCATTGATATAGTTGGATATAAATTGTGTTGGCACTGGGTTGCCTTTAGTTAGGGCAGTATGTCTCTGACAGTAATTGTTTTTATTTTATTTCAAATTTGGTATATTGTTAACCCTTAAAACAATTGTATTCTCTTTAGAGTATTGTTGTTTGAAGTTAAGATGGCTCTAGCACAGACAGAAGTTGCATAGCATCTGGGTTTGTTAATGTCGATATTGGTGCCTATGTGTAAAACTTGTTCTTTTTTCCATCCAGGGCATTTTGGGAGCGTTTACCATGGAACTTACATAGATTCATCCCAAAGAGAAGTTCGGTGTGCTGTTAAATCCCTAAACCGTAAGTAATCCCTCTTCCTTTTATGAAACTAATTAATAAACCTGGTACTAGTAACTAATGAACTAGTTTATTAACGTAGAAAAGAAATCAAGGGAATTATAGGCTCATGATAAAGTATAAGACACCATCATATCTTGTTTCAAAAAAATAGCGTTCCATAATCTATAAGGAACCAGTTTGGTTTAGTGGTTTAACGCATAAGGCTAGAAACCAGGGCACCATGAATTCTTTTTCCCCCTTAGGCCTTTGCCAAGAATCAACACTATATATATATACATATACATACACACACACACACACATATATACACATTTATATATACACACACATACATACATACATACATACATACTTATCTACAAAAGTATCTTCCCTCTTGGCATAAACAACTTCTACAGACATCAGTGCTGTCCTGTTCGTTTGTTTGTTTGTTTGTTTGCTTACTTGCTTATGTTATACTATGAGAAGTTTTTACCACTCTTCTGAGCAAAGAGACATCATGCACCTAGAGCTAGACTAAAGCAGATTCTGTATTAAAGGCAAAGACTGGCATTTTTACTACCAGATAAATTCTGAGATAACTTTTAAGGAGGCAAAGTGGGACTGGGGAGCACTGAGTTTCTGTGCATTATTCTTAAGTTTGTTCTGTAATGTAACATGAGAAGACTGTCGTAGAGCCTTTTCCATTTTGTCTTGTCACTAATGCAAACAGCTCTCGGCATTAAGACTATTCTGTCAGGTCCCCCTGAGGTTGTCTTTACCTCTTCCCAGAGGTGGGCTTCACATAAGTTAACAACCGGTTCGCCTAGTGCAGAACCAAAATTGTGAATGCATGCGCCCACGCGCCCTTCGCTTGCGCCCACGCGCCCTTTGCTTGCGCACATGCCTTCCACCCTTGCGCGCGGCTTCAAACACACAGCGATTTCATGCGCACAGCTTCCAGCACATCTTCTTTGGTAGCCACAGTGACTAGAGCAGGCAAGGAGCGGGAATCAGCTGGGCTGCATGGGCGGGGCGAGCGAGCCAGAGAGTGAGATATATAGGATTGGATAGCACCAGTGCGGGTGGGCAGGCCCAGCCGGTGGTCGGAACTACTGGTTCGCCTGAACTGGTCTGAACCGGCAGCAGCCCACCTCTGCCTCTTCCTCAGTTCATATCTGAGGTAGCGTTAAGTCCTATTTAAATATACCAGTGTTAAATCAGTGTTCTTCCCTCCAGCCAGCAACAATCAATGGCAGTTCCAGGGCCTGTCACTCTTGTAGCTGCTGGTAGCAGTGTAAGTCAGCTGACCAAAAAGCAGGCAGGATAAGCCAAGTGTTTATTGACATTTTGAGCTGCTGAGTGCCCACTTCTTCCCAACAGAGTTTGCCTTCTTCCTCCATTCTTTTTCTTCCAGAGGGGGAAACATGGCACAGCTGCCAGCAGACTTCTGAAGCAACAGCTAACCGAAAAGCATAGCATACCTGCTCTCTTGTCTGCTCTGGTGGCTTTTTTTGTCCAAGTCAGTCTAATAGGTTTAACTATTAACTAACACCAGGTAGCTCATCCCCAGTTCCAGGAAGGGGTACATTTAAAATAACAAGGTTTGCCTGCTTTTTGTCTGCTCAGTAGGTTTTGGGGAGATGCTGGTTTTGACAGAAACTTAACCCCACGAGTCCAGTTATCCATCAAGGCACCAATCAAGCCCAGCAGTCTTGTGATGTCTTGTCAGTGGAGGGAGGATAACAAAGCCAGAGGGTGTAATCATGTTGCTTAACATGTCATGCATGCCCAAATCCAAGAATCTGCTGTTTGATTGCAAGCCAGAGAGAGTTTATAGAGAAATTGACAATAGGAGAAACACATTTTGTTCTGGCACATCGGCAGGTAAATAACACATTAACCAGGACATGGCAAGTGGCTCTTAATTTTTAAAACTACTTAATCAGTCATTTTAATGGCATTTTCTGCAACAGAGTTTTGTTGCCAGTTTGCAATGCCCCACCAATCAATGTTTTTGAATACAGCAATAGGAGTGGGGAGTGGGGAAGTACCAATTCACTCAACTTTAAAATAATAACAGCAAGATTAAACAAACAAACAAACAAATACTTTAGCTCACAGCTTTGTATTTGTAAGACAACACCATTAAAGTATCTCTGAAGAAGCTCTTAAGGAGAGAAAGAATTAATTCTAAACTGAGGGTTGGCCTAGGGAAGGAATAATACTCTGTTTCTAATCATCTGAATTAAGCCTTAAATCAACACAAGGCAATCTGTGGAGCCATTCGTCCTTTGTTAGTCCTTTCAAACATAAAAAGTAGAGATGTCTACGAGCCAACCCAGTCCAGTATTATAACATATGCTTGTTTTCTACTCTGGCAATATCTTCCGTCCATATTCCCATTGGCAGACTTCCTCTACTTGATGGAAGTTCGAAAAGGCTTTCAATATGCTGTTTTTCCCTAAGATTGCTTGCTCCAGTTTATATGCTTACAAGATCACTTCTCAGAAACTTTTGTTCACAGTTTCACAATTCCTTAAGTCTTGGGGGGGGGGGGAAGTTGCTACTGAGAATATTGATCCAATCTCTTCATTTTTTCCTCTTAGGAATTACTGACTTGGAGGAAGTGGAAGAATTCCTGAAGGAAGGGATTCTGATGAAGAGTTTCCATCATCTCCATGTCCTTTCTCTCATTGGGATCACCTTGCCTAAGGAGGGTCTCCCCCTGGTGGTTCTACCTTACATGAAGCACGGAGATCTCCGACATTTTATCCGTTCAGAGCAGAGGGTACGTGGTGCCAGATCTTGGGGTCCTTGTGTGTGTGTGTCAGAGTTTGTTGCAGCACACACAATCAGACAATTCAGCAGGATTCAAAAGTTCTTTATATGCATAATAACACATAAGGCATGTATACAATACCTTGTAGGTTTTTCACGTTGTAGAGAAGAGAATAGCAAGTACAAACACAGCACAAAATGGAAGCTCAAGATGGAGAAGGCAAAATGGAGGAGGGAGAAGCTAGTGCCCTCAAGCTTATATACAGAACAGTTAAGCCACACCCAGGCTCCAAACTGTCTCTTATGGCCCCGTACAACAAATACTATGTTTCAGTTTCCAAATTGTCCCCATTGGCTGATCTTTTGCCATGTCTATTCCAGTCTATGAACATTCATACTCTGACAGAGTGGCGCTCAATGTCCGTCACTTTCCTGTTTCTGAATTGCCCCTTGGTTTGGAGTTACTTATCTCTTCTTTGCAACATGAAATTGTTTTTAAGGAAGAGTTTACCCAGAGATGATGCATTCAGCCCTTTTTTATCTCTGTCAGTTGTGGTGTGTTTTTGTTTTGTTTGTGACATCCTCATCCATGTGCTGGTATACAGTTGACAGAGCCTTCTGGTAAATCAGTGCAGGCTTTGCACACCCTTCCTGTTAAACCTCACCATATTGGTGCAGAGAGTGGGGCTGGCTGTTGGATGCAGCAGATAGAAGTCCTTAAGTCTATCCTATAGCTTTGTAGCCTTTGTAAGGTAAGACTTTTAGGTTAGGTTCCAGAAAGACACCTACAAGAAACTAATCATCTTATTAGTGGTACTTTCTGTTGATGAAATGAGATGGGAGCTCTGGGTTTTCAGAAGAGAGATTGTTTTGCTATGTGTCTTTCTGCTGACTCTGAGAAAGGTAGAACAGAAGGAACATGAGCTGATGTCTGATGCAGCTTCCTCCATCTAATTGACACAGAGCAAGTGGCTGAAAGATGCTGGCATCTTACAGTCTCTCTTTTTCCCCTGGAGAAACAAACAGAGGTAGCATTCTTGCTGTTGGCAGGCTTCTCTTCTGCCTCCAATCTATTGCCACTGTGGCCGGTGGCAAAATTTATCTTATAAACGTTTTCTCACCACATTATTTTAAGGAACTGTCCATATAAGCTTCACCTCATATTTTTATTGCAGTTGGGCCTTGAAAAAGGAATAATTTCCAACTCATCTTTTCTGCGCCTCATTTCATTCCTGTTGTAAACATACTGTGAAATATTAGACAGTTGTCAGTTTCCACTTGTGATGTACTGCTGATCAGCTCAAAAATGCCTCCCTCTTGCTTGATAAAAATGGATATTTTCCCTTGCAGGTGGTTTTTGAGCTTAAACATATCAGTCACACTTTGCAGAGCTGATAACAACAATATTTATCCTCCCAAGATTTTCCTTGAAGCTAGTATATTCAAATCCAGGATCACATGAAAACATTATTCATGGAAAAGGGACAATAGGTTAAGCATGGGACATGTTCTTTTGAATATGTGCAAGACAGTGAATGCTTCTGATCACTAGGGGGCCATGCAGGCACACTGTGAAAGAGAAGGTTGTAAGCTATGGAAGAAAATTTCCGAAGACTCTTCAATCTCAATTCTAGGTGTTTGATTATGCACATCCTATTCCTATCTTGCCAAGCAGTGAGCAAGTGTCTGCTTAGCCACGTGTGCTCAGAGCAGAGAAGATTCCCCTGGCCCCAATTCCGCTGTTTATATTTATAGGCGTGGGTTCTTTGTCATCTATTATATGTGAATGGGATACACTCAGTTTCTCAGCCAAATTTCTTAGAAAATTTGTCCAATATCTGAAGCAGCCTTGAAATTAACTTCAGCTGTGTTATCTTGTGGGAACCACAAGCAAGCAGCCCTGCTCTCTCGAGGTGCATAAACTTCAAAGCCAGATGGAAAACTCATTGGGAGTTTCCTCGGTGTCAGACAGTTTTGTTTGTTTGTTTGTTTTTCATTAGAACCCCACTGTGAAGGATTTAATAGGTTTTGGGCTACAAGTGGCTCATGGGATGGAGTATCTGGCCCAGAAGAAGTTTGTGCACAGAGATCTTGCGGCCAGAAACTGCATGTAAGTACAAACATGGGTGTATCTACACATAATAATAAAACATGGGGAATCAGGCAAAGACAAGCCAGAGAGGTTGCTGAGGCTTGTTTGTGCTGTGGGCAGGTGCCTGTGTGAAAATATACCTCCCCATATGAGGTATAAAAAGGTAAAGGTTCCCCTCGCACATATGTGCTAGTCGTTCCCGACTCTAGGGGGCAGTGCTCATAGCTGAAGACCCAGCGCTGTCTGAAGATGTTTCCGTAGTCATGTGGCCGGCATGACTAAATGCCAAAGGTGCACAGAACGCTGTTACCTTCCCACTAAAATGGTCCCTATTTTTCTACTTGCATTTTTTACATACTTTCGAACTGCTAGGTTGGCAGAAGCTGGGACAAGTAATGGGAGCTCACCCCATTACGCGGCACTAGGGATTCGAACCGCTGAACTGCCGACCTTTTGATCGACACGCTCAGTCTATCAGAAATACTTTTCAAACTAGTTTGTTTCGATTCCTCCTTTGGGTCAATTGATTTTTCCCTCAGAACTTTATACCATTTATACAAGATGCTCAATCTTCTGACTTATTTTTCTGGTAAATAGAAAGTAAATTCTCTGAAGAGAGTTTGAAGAAAATGGGAATGTTTAGTTAGGGAGGGTGGGGGAAGAGGACACTATGCTAGTACTTTTCCAGTATCTGAGGAGGCGTACTCAGAAAAAGGTCGAGACCAATTTTCTTATACCCTTATGGAGCAATGTATCCAATAATGGATTGAGGTGACAAGAAGGCAGATTAGGAAAAACTTCCTGCAGTTTGACAGTGGAATCAATGACCCACTTGCACTAGCCAGGCAACTGGACTTGAAGGATTAAATGGGTCCTTCAAAATCTACAATTTTATGATTTAAACAAGACACTAATCCATAAGATAACCAAATGGGTTTGATCCACAGTTTGTTAAGCTACAAAGCACAAGCTAAAGTTAAAATGAACCAAGTTTAGCTTGATGCATACGTGTTAGTGTTTTTTTTAAATTTTTTATTGATTTTACAACACCACAACACAACATACATAACACAAACACGTGTTTCTTTTTACATATCACTTTTGTTCCTCTTACTTTCTACTTTATACATTCCCCATTTTTCCCATCCTTTATTATCATTATCTTTATTGTCCCTTTATATCTAATTTTATTCATTTACAATATTTTACGCATTTGTCACATTCTCCACTCCATCATTTATTCACATTTACTTTCCCTAATCTCGAACCAATTGTACCACTTATTCCATACTTGATAATATTCTGTATCTTCCTTTTCTTTTATTTCTTTGGTTAATTTGTCCATCTCCACACTGTCCAGAATTTTCTTAATTATTTCTTCCTCTGTTGGTACATTTTTGTTTTTCCAGGACTGTGCGTACTTGCTAGAGTTTTAACAGATGTGATTAAATAAATTGTACAAACAGCCATTGTCTGACTGCATGTAACAGGGTAAAGCCTAAGTTGGGGGTAGGAGATACAATTGCCATGTTCATGTGGCATGCTATGCCTAAGCAATAATCTCTATTAGGGGGACAGCCTGGTTTTCGTCACATGCTAAGCCAGGGTGCTTGTGGAATTCCTTAATGGTGCCAAATAAGATGAGTTCACATGACTGCTGCATTGCTCCTAATCCCATTCTCCTTTTCTATCCAGGCTTGATGAGACTTATACAGTGAAAGTGGCAGACTTTGGGCTGGCCAGAGATATCTTTGACAAGGAATATTACAGCATCCGGCAACACCGCAGGGCAAGGCTACCTGTCAAATGGATGGCCCTTGAGAGCCTGAAAATTCAAAAATTTACCACCAAGTCAGATGTAGTAAGTGCAAGCAAGAGCACCCGATGCCCAGGCTGCTAAAACATTGCCCCCAGTTGTTGTTGTCCTGGCCACATTGTCTGCATTCACAGGAAACAGTGAACCACAAATTAGCCAACTCCATGTTAGTGTTTTGCTGAACCCAGATGTTATAAATAGATTTTGGTTCATAGTGTTGTTCAGCCCACAGAATTGAATTAATTGGATATGCCTTGATTTGTTAAAGTGTTGTGGCAACACAGCCACAATTTTATGTAAGGGATGTGTAAAATAGGCCATTATGAAAGCTCCTGCTAAGACTGTGCAACTTTCCTAGCACTCATTTCTTAGTGTGAGAATCTACCTGGACTCCAATTTATGCTAGTCTCAGAAAGACATGTATATGCAACAGAGTCCTTTCCCCTTTGCAATTTGCAGAGGAGGAATAGTCTGGCTGGAGATGTTACCTGCCCTAGTGACGTCTTGCGTTTTCTCTGCATCCCATTCATAATAACATCTGTACTTTCCCTGTTCTGCTGTCTTATCAGTGGTCCTTCGGGGTCCTCATGTGGGAACTGATGACACGAGGGGCCTCTCCATATCCTGAGGTGGATCCCTATGATATTACCTGCTACCTGTTGCAAGGAAGAAGGTTGCCCCAGCCTGAGTACTGCCCAGATTCTCTGTGAGTATTCAGTTGGACCCTTCTGCTAGCTTAGCCAAGGAGAGAACTGTGAAAGAGATGAAACTGTATGGGAAGTACTGGAAAAGGTCTTCTGATTCCTGAACTTTAATTGATAAACTAATTTGTAAATTTCAATTAAGTACTGCAATTCATTAATTTTTTTTAAAAAAAAAAGCACAATGGGAAAGTTAATTAGTTTTTCATTCTTAGTTCGCTGAAACTTGTGTTCTTACTGCAGCTTTCCCCAAACTATTAACCCACTGAAGTATCTATGCTGTATCTCTTAAATGCGGTCATATCTTAAGGGGCTAATTTAAGAGAAGTTGCAGTATTCCATGAAATTCTCATGATCACCTGGATCTTAGCCTATCCTTCCCCTTTTGCACTCCTCATTATAACTTGTTGGGTCCATTTTCTACATTTTCCAGTGCTAACAATTCCCATTTGGCTCCTAATCCAGCATAGCATCATTATGATATTTGTCGCATATTCACCTGCTGAGTTAGAACAGTGTTACATAAAACCTCTGACTAGAATCCTGTAGGAATGAAAAGTCAAGAGATAAGGCCACAACACTACAGTGCAGAACTGAAGGGAGTCTCTGCCTTTAGTTACTGTGAGAATGTCAGTGACATAGACACTGGTATACATGACTACAGTATCCTGAGAAACGAAGGCCAAGGTTGGTGTTTCATTGTTTTAATTCACTCTGTTTATTTTGGACAGGTATACCATAATGCTTAACTGCTGGACACCAAATCCTGAGGAGCGTCCAACTTTTTCCAGCCTGATCAAAGAAGTGGAGCATATTCTAGCTTGTCTAAAGGGAGACCATTACATTAACCTCAACGTCACTTACGTCAACCTTGATCACGGCCATCCCTTTCCACCTTTAATCAGCCAGGAAGAAGCATTTGATTCTAGTGGATTGAGTGAGGAAGAGGATGCTTCTTTGTGTTAAGTGATACCTCACACAGGCCAGGATGCACGTTGCTGGGTTAAGCAGGACAGTTCATAGGCTTTGACTGTTCAGGCGTTGGAACGTCTGGATAAATTTTGCTCATCCTGTGAGTTCATGAAAGCTGTAATCTGAGGACTTCTGTGAGCCAAATCCTGTGCTCAGAAAAGGTGGAAATAAATCCATCCCTTCTGTAAAAGGTAGGGCAGGTTCCCTACAGCTTTAGGAAAGAGATGCTTTCAGAATAGCTGGTGATTTGAATGTGGGAATATGTTTTTACTGTGAAGTAATTTAATGTGGCAGCCTGTGGCTGCATCTGTATATAGAGAAAAATAAATTTACTGTTATGAATTTCTATCAGGCTGTTTTATGCAATGATCTCTTTAGAGTCACTCTCATCTAATACGTTATTAAGAATATTTTAGTCATGATTTGTTAAATAAGTCACAATTGCCTCCTTTACATATAGCACAACCTAATGGGTAGGTTCACACATTGCATTAACTTGAAAACAAGCAAGCTATAGTATGCTGCTTAATAGCTTTACTGTTATGATAAACTCCATTGCTCCAATTTTATAACATTGAAAAATTCCTCCAGGAACATCATGTCAACCTCCTTTCAAAACCTGGTCTTAGACCTTGTGTTAGGGCATAACACGGTTTCGATGTGGCATGTTGTTCACCGCTGTTCATAAATCTTCTGTTAACTGTCAAAAATGATGGAGGAGCTAAAAAAATATCCCATGGGAAGCAGCCTTGAGGAAGAGCAAGCCTTTTAAGTCTATGGTAACCTTGAAAAAAAAATGTTCAGAGTTGGAAAGTGGTGACAGAAGGATTGTCTGTTAGATGACAGTACTGTCAAAAAGTAAAAAAAAATCAGAAGAGGAAAATAACTATGAATTGGAGGGAAGAGGGACAAGAAAGGTAGTTAAAGTGAATGTGAGGCAGTCACAGGTGGAAAAGGAGTTCTCCCTCACCCAAATGTCCTTCCCCTTAGAAGAACAGGTTTTCTTCTAATAGAAAAGAAAAAAGAAAAATGTGAAGTGAAAGTGAGATTGGATTAGACAGGGAAGGGAGGTTAGGAATGGTTGCTGTAGGCAAATGGATGGAGAGGGAAATTTTAAAAGAGGAGAAAACTGGCAGGAACAAGAATTGCCTGATGTCACTGGAGGAGAAGTCTATCTGAAACACTGACAGATTTGTTTCCAGGAAATGTAGGAAGAGGTGGTGGAGCTGTCGCAGAGAAGGCAACTCTCTCAGAAGCAGTGGCTTCTCCTTAGGAAGTAGTAGCATGTTGATGGATGGGAAAAAAGTATGGCTGGTGGGGACTGAAGGTCTGTTCTTGCAGGCTACAGTCTCCAGACATGGAGGTGTACATGGGATGTTGAGGATGCTGAATGATCAAATGCTGGGGAGGGGGTTGAGGTAATTCAGTTGAGGATGGCAAAGTCAGGGCATACATGTTGTATGGTTTGCAATCATGTGGGGGCACAGGGTGGGCAGTTAGAAGAGAAGGTCCATGGCTTCATCTTTGGGCCCAGGTAGACAGATCACTGGGCACTTTGAACTTGGGTTGCTGTTGATAAATCTGTACAGAAACTGTCTCATCCAACCAGAAGAATGTGCAGAGTTGTATTACTGAACATGCACTGCTAAAATCTGATGCAGCAATGAGCAGAATGTAAGTTGCAAGTTCTTCCCCAGTTCAACAAGGGTGGTGTTGGTACCATGATCATTTGGGACAATTAAACAATGATTATTCTAGGGTTAGTTGGGGCTTAGAGGTAAGAGTGGATTCTAGAAACCAAGTGGATGTGGGAGTCCATCTATTCCCCCCTCCCAGGAATGTCCTTTTCTTAACTTCTGGACTGCACTCAGGGCTGGTATTGAAATCTCCGTGGATTTTAGTGCTGTGATTCTTCCATTTCCATGGATATAAGGTCGAAGTGGGTTCAGATTTTCATAACCTCCATGGCAACCATCTCAGCCCTGATTCATATAGAAGGATACATCCTAGACCTTTTTTAAAAAAAAAACTTTGGAGTAGATGAGCATGATTTGACAAGGGAGGCTGTTATCATCAGTCTATTAATGTGGTCAAATCAAATTGGTTTTAGTTGGAAATTAACTATTTATTTCATAGGCCAATTTAACGTTCACCTGAACATTCCCAAATGTGCTGCAAGTGCTCACATTTATTTTGGCACAATATTTGTTTGCTTTGCTTTTGAAACATAAATGAGCTCCTTAGCTGTAGTGCTGAACTAAGTAATAATTTTTTTAGATGAGGTAATAAAGACATTCAAAGGAGCACCTGGGTAGACTAGAGATAGAAGGCCCCAAAACAATTGTTCTCTGCATCATATTCATTTATTTGAAGAATGATTGCAAAGCTTATATAGCTCAGGTCTTGAACTCTAAATGTTATTGCTGATTTTTTTTAAAAAAAATAATAATGCTCTGAGCATTCTGATATATAATGAAATAGCATATTTTGTAGTATTTTAAAATAGTGAAGTACAATACTCCAGCACCACAAGAAAAAAAAGATTGTACAATGAAAAAACCCCTAACAATATTGACCATCCCCCCCAAAAATATTGACAGAAAAATTCTATACAGATTCCCAACCTTGTCCCTTTTCCGACCTGCACTGCCCTATCCAAAGTGACACCTCTTGCATATTCCCACAAACCTTCCTGACCTGCATCACTCCCATGAGTCTTCCCTACCCATACAGAACCTTTTGCATGCCCCCATGCACACTTCCCAACCTGCACAGCACATATGCATCTTCCCTAATTTGTGTAGCGCCTCTTGCATATCCCCACACACCTTTCCTGACTCCACTATCCCCTCCAGGGCTGTCCCTGACCTGCAGATTCTTGCACTTTCCTAAGTAAGAGATGGAAGGAAGGAATGAAGAGGAACAGGGAGGGAGGGAGGGAGGGAGGGAGGAAGGAAGGAAGGAAGGAAGGAAGGAAGGAAGGAAGGAAGGAAGGAAGGAAGGAAGGAAGGAAGGAAGGAAGATGCTCCCTGCCAGCTTTTCAAAAGAGAAGTCAGTGAGGAAGCCAGCAGAAAATTAGAAGTTGTTCCTTCTCTTACTGCTTTTTTGCCCATCCATGGTCATTCGGTTTCTCTGTCTAGGTCTAGATAAGGAAAAATCTCTGAAATAATGTCCCAATGGATTACAGGTTGTCTAGTAGAAAGTTATACTGGAATTACTTTTAAAATATAAATTAATGTCAATATAATGTTCCTTTTAATTTTAACCATCAAGTTACATCTATTGAAATTGCTTCTGTAAATTTAAATCTATTTAATGAAACATATTGTATACATTTCAGGAAAGACTTAAAACCAAGAACTGTATAGAGCTTATACAGATTCTAAATCCTAATCTCTTACAGTGCTCTATAAGTATAGTATAATTAGTCAGCCCACAATTTGGGTCAGAAGTCATTGCAGTCATTAAGTGAGGCACCCACATGACTCTCCCATTCAGTGACTGCAATCCCAGCTCCCCCCATTGGGGTCATTAAGTGACCATTCATGAATGCTTCATGGCGTGGGGGAGGCCCAAGGAGAACCAGCACTCATTGGCACACAGGTCTTCCTCTCTATTCACCACTGCTGGAAGGCTTGGGTTGAAATATTTCTGAAGGTAGAAAGAGCCTTAAAACATTTCAAGGTGAACATCAGCCTTCTTGATGTTCTAAGGCTCTTTCCACCATTGGAAACATTGTGTTGGCTAGCTTTCTGGAGTAGCTACACCTCACATCAACTGGGCGTGCTTGTCAGCAGCTGCAGAGAAATGGAAGGTAAGCAGATCCACATGGTTGGGTGGGAAGAAAACCCAAGCCTTCCAGGAGAGTGTTGGGGTGGGAGAAGTCCGCACCCTGGGCCTACCAGTTGAGACCTCTCAGCCCTTGGCCAGTGGGCCTAGCTAGATGAGTCCTGCTAGCTGCAGTGGGAGAGATTTGCAATGCTTCTGGAATCAGTCATAAGGGCACACTGCCAAGCACATGAATTTTTGACATGTGATCACGGGGACACTGCAATGGTTGGGACTTTGGGAGGGGATTGTATCAGTGGTGAAATCCAATTTTTTTTACTATCGGTTCTGTGGGCACGGCTTGGTGGGCTTGGCAGACATGCTGTGGCTTGGTGGGTATGGCTTGGTGGAAGTGGCAGGGGAATATTGCAAAATACTGCAAGGATACTGCAAAATCTCCATTCCTACCCCACTCCAGGGAAAGGATACTGCAAAATCTCCATTCCCACTTCACTCCAGGGGAAGAATACTGCAAAATCCCCATTCCTACCCCACTCTGGGGCCAGCCAGAGGTGGTATTTGCTGGTTCTCCAAACTACTCAAAATTTCCACTACTGGTTCTCCAGAACCTGCTGGATTTCACCCCTGGATTGTATGCCCTCTCATCAAATTCCTTCAT
Organism: Arizona elegans; assembly: GCA_022577455.1. NCBI lineage: Eukaryota > Metazoa > Chordata > Lepidosauria > Squamata > Colubridae > Arizona > Arizona elegans. The sequence continues at coordinate 99,231,391 of JAKOOJ010000003.1, read as the reverse complement.
AGGAATTTAGCCTTCATAATTTAGAATGCTCACTGAGCTTTCTATAGGGCTACCTGTAGATCCCAAAGGCTACAAATTGTTCCACTTACACCCGTCCCACTATAGCATAAAATGGTAGAATTAAAAGGGGCCTTGAGTTCAATCTGCTGGTCAGTGGAATAATTTAAAGTATTCCTAATAAATAACTGTCTAATTTCCACTTGAATGCATCTAGTGAAAAAGAGACCAGCCAACAATTTCTAGGTAATTGGTTTCACTGATAACTGTTTTACTCTTAGGAAGCTTTTTCTAACATTCAAGCAAAATCTGCCTTCCTGTAACTTGAATTAATTAGTGTTAAGCCTCAATTTAATGGATCTGGGTTTAGGGGATTTTGACTTTAATGGACAAAATATGTTGGATCCAAAATTTATTTGAATTTCAGACAATCACTTTGACCCAAGCAGTAGGTAAAATCCTTTCAAACAAATCAGTCAAATGTTTGCTGCTTTCTCCACTAAATAGATATAAACTGTTATCAGGGAAGTTGATTTTTCCCATGAATATTTGGAATTTTAAAAAAAATACTGTTTGCCATTTAACAGATTATTTCATCCTGTTGACTCCTTTAATTGGGCATTCATGTATACCATAGTCTGGACTTCGAAGCGTTATGGAATAGTTCTTCCTTTGTTATTTTTTCTACCTCTTTATCCAAATTATTTTTTAAAATGTTAAATTATACAGGACTCAGGACTGCATTTTGTGGCATTCCACTTGATATTTCACTCCAGTTTGATGTGGAGCCATTGATGAACATTCTGTGAATACAGTTGTGAATCCACTTAATTATCGTGCCATCTGGTTCATGAAACTGGATTGTTAATCAGAATGTTGTGGAACACTTTGCAAATGCTTTGCTAAAAGCAAGATATATTATGTCTTCTAGCATCTTCAACTTCCACTCAGAAAATTATCCAGTCAAAAATTGTGATAAGGTGGAACTTCCGGTTTGCTGCTGGCCGCCGCCAGACGTTCCTTTGGGATCGTCAGCTTCCATTGCCTGTCAGAGCCGCCTTCACAGCGGAATGGCGGCTCGAAAAAACTCCGTTTCCAAGAGGAAACGGAGATAGAGCCGGCAGGGGTGGGTAGAACTCTCTGCAGAGTCCCAAAAGTTTTTTTTTTTACTTTTGGGACGGAGCGGATGAGAAGCCCCATATCCCCTGCCGCTGCTCCGGGCTTTGGGAGACCTCTGCTTATGCAGAGCCAGGCGTCAAGAGCAAGCCTGCGAATTTAACAGAATAATCAAAGAAAAGGCGAGCTGGACCCTTAATACTGAATCGCAAGTATTTTACCCTTTAAAAAACTATTTAAGAGAAAAGATGAGAGGAAAGGGGGAAAAAGAGTTTCTTAAAATGGCGTCTGCCGTGGCTGGAGAAGGGCTGAAAGCTGCGGCTTGAAGAGAGGCTGAAAGGGAAAGTCCTTCCGTTTTCTATTACAAAATAGCGGAATGAATATTTTTGGCCGTAATTGAGGCAAAACCTCACTCCCACTCTTGCTTTTTTTTTTTTTCTTGGGGATCTGATATTGATCTTGGTTGGAAACAAGCTTTTTTTTTTCTCTCTTCTCCACTAAATCTTGTCTGTGTGGGAAATGGCACCGGGACTTACACAGCTAGACAAACGGGGGGGGGGGGGGAATCTCCCCCATTAATAAATTACACCAACAAGTTTTAACTCTCCAGTGTCAGAAACCGGATTTTAATATAATAGAATTTCTTCTTGATGAGATTGTAAGAAGGGATGAGATTGTGAACCAGCAACTCGAAAAATTTAAGCAGGAAATTAAAGAAATTGGTGAATTGGTGAAATCAAAGTTTGACTTTTTGAATCGAAAGATTTTAAAAACAGCTAATGGTTTATCAGACTTTCTGATTCGGGTGGATGCAAAGACTAAATTATTAGAGTCTAAAATGAAGGAAACAGGAGAATTTGGATGACATGATTCAAAAAATTAAAAAGGATTTGGTAAACATTCAGGATAATAGCTCAGAAGACAAACTTAAAATGGAGGTTGACCAAAAGACTGGTAATGAAGAAAATGTGCAGCAGAGGATTGAAAGAGAAGTTTTAATGATTCAATATAATTTTACAGAATATGCAATTAGACTGAGAGGTTTGCAGGAAAATAATAGAGATGACTTAAGGAAAATATCTTCTGAAATTCTGGCTGGGATTTTAAAGGTTCAACCTGATGAAGTGTATTGCAGGATTGATAGAATTTACAGAATAAACTCCTGGTTGGCAAAGCAAAGGCAATTGCCTAGAGATGTGGTGATCTATTTTACAGATAAATTAGGAATAATATTGTGCAGAACTCTTTTAATTCTACTTTGCAATTTCATGGAAGAAAGATTTGGATTTTTAAGGAGCTCCCGACTAAGATGTTAATGGAGAGGAAGAAATTTGGCTTTCTAGTGACTGAGTTAAAAAAAAGAAATATCCTATTTAGGTGGAATGCCCCAGTTGGTTTAATATTGAGACACCAAGGAGTAAGATATCAACTGAACACTGTTGAAAAAGCGGAAGAATTTTATCAAAAAATTTTAAAAATGAATTTAACATCTTTAGGCATAATACAGGATAAGCAAAAGGAGTTGGAAACAAAAAGAAAATACCAAATTACAGAGGCTGTGGTGGATAAGTTGTCTTTGGACTCTCTGGATACCCCAGCTGGACTGTCTATAAATAAGAGAGCAGTGTCATCCGACTCCAATGTGATGAACCATCAAGTCACAGACAAGTGCGCAAATCAACCAGTCGATATACAAGTGATGGAGAAGAAAGATGAGATGATAAAACTAACCCAACAAGATCAACTCACAAAGCAGAATGAAAATCGATCAGCCGATACACAATTGGTAGGTATGAAACGAGGATGGAAATTCAACCCGCAAAAGAAAAAGAAAAGAAATAGATCTCATAGGAACCGCAATTTCTAAACCAGGCAACAGTGAAGCCAGGGACTTTAAAAAATGAATGAACATCTGAAAAGATAGTGGAGGCGAACAATTGTTTAATACTATCCTGAGGATTGTGGCAGATCTCTGTAATGCCGTGATTTTGGGATGTGAAAAGAGCCTTACCTTGTTGGATTTGAATTATCTACTTTGGATTTCTTTTACTGGTGAATATATTATGATTATTTTGAGTTACAAGGCAAGAGAGTCACGCTGGGGCATGCAGAAGATCTGGTTGTTACCCATTAGGATGATGGGAATCAACAATCCTGATGAACACCACAACTATAACTATATGGATATAATTATAATGTCACTCGGGTGGTTGTTTTTACCTTTATATATATATGAGGATATCTACTACTGATGGGGGCAGAAGATGATTGAAGATTTTGAACAAATTGTTGCACCAGCATGTTATTTTACCCTATTATGGGTGATGGATTTAACGATCCAGTGGAAAGACATCAAAGAAGATATTATATGGATTATAAATTTAAAGTTATTGTCTTTTTTTTTTTTTTATAAAATGGAATGCATATATAGATATGTGTATATTTTAGTAAAGTGGGCAGTGGGTTATATTTAGAATTGTATTGCATGATTTTGTAGGAATTGAAGGGTTGAAATAGGTTAGTTTACTGATTGATTAGTCTAAGAAAAAGGATCCTGTCATATATTTAGGGGAGTGGAGGAATTGGATAGAACTGAATAAACGTTAAATTTGGATGTAGGGAGAAGGCTGCTTTAAAATGTTATATTAATATATATAAAAGATTAAATGTTAAATTGTAACAATACACTATAAGTTTAGGGGAGGAGAAAAAGGGCAGATTATTGTAAAAATGAGAGTTATAAGAATAATATGCTAAGGGTCAGTATTCTGAGGAGGGAATAAGGGAAAGGAAAGATATTATGTATGTAATTAGTTATGAAATAGCTTATTGTTGTGAAGAAGTCACGGGGGGGATGGGTGGTGAGGGGGGGTTAGGGAAGGGGGGGGAAAGGGGGAAAAACTTGTATTTGAAAACTTTTTCAATAAAAAAAAAAATTGTGATAAGGTTATGATGGCAAAACTTAAAGAAAATACATATTGTAATTCCGGGAATTGCAGGGTTATTTTTAAGGTGCTATGGCTTGACATCTTTATAGTGTACTCTAAAACATCCTCAGATATTGTCACTAAGCTTGGTAGTTCTCTAGGTTTTCTCTTTTCTCCTTGAAGGTAAATAAATTTCCAGTCCTCCCCCAGTCCTCTGGAACTTCACCTTTGTCCAGATTTTTCAAACATCTAAGGTTTGACCCCACCATCTGTTCTTCCAGAATGCTAGGAAGCAGTTTATCTCTTTGGATTTTTAAGCATTTAAAATAAGAAATATATTCTCTTACCATCATCTCAACCCTTAACCTTGTCCTTGTGCTCTGCTTTTCATAAACGCTTGATGGAAAAAAAAACTGCAACGCACACACTGAATAAGTTGTTTCCCTTGTGTTTTGAGCACATCTAAAACAAACGTTATCTTTTTTTCAACCTCAGTTTAGTCTAAACTTCAGCCTTTTTTTTTACACTATCTGCAGAGTTATAGCTTGCCTGCGTGTACTTTACTTTACTTTACTTTTATTGAATTTGTATACCGCCCTACTCCCGAAGGACTCAGGGCGGTGAACAGCCATAGAATAAAACATATAAATACAAAATTTAAAATAGAATAAAATGAATTAAATAATTTGGCTGAACAAATTTAAAACCCCAATAATTTAAAACCAAATTTAAAATTTCCATTAAAAAAGGGAAAAAACTTAGGTCAGGGCAGCTTGAGCGCACGACGGAAAGTACACAGGTCCGGGATCCTTTGTATCTCCGGGGGGAGCTCGTTCCAGATAGTAGATGCCCCCAGAGAGAAGGCTCTCCCCCTGGGGGCCACCAGTCGACATTGTTTGGCCGACGGCACCCGGAGGAGCCCCTCTCTATGGGAGCGTACTGGTCGGTGGGAGGCTATTGGTGGTAGCAGGCGGTCCCGTAAATAACCAGGTCCTAAGCCATGGAGCGCTCTAAAGGTGATAACCAAAACCTTGAAGTGCACTCGGAAGACCACCGGGAGCCAGTGCAGCTCGCGCAGGAGAGGCGTTACATGGGAGCACCACGTCGCTCCTGTCACCACCCGCGCAGCCGCACTCTGCGCCAGTTGGAGCCTCCGAGTACCCCTCAAGGGGAGCACCATGTACTCTTCTTGGTTGGCTTGTTCCCTTTTCTTCCTATTCTATGGATCTGGTTTTGCTTTCATATCTTCACTAAACTTTTTGTGTTATTCACTAAACTTTCTCTTTGGAATTTGAATTGTTTGCAATTGCACCTTTCATACCTTTTTAAGGAACTCCCATCTGTCTTGAGCACCACTTCCTATTAACTTTTCCTGCCGTGGAATCTTATTCATTATTATTAATTTATTAAACTATTTCGAGTTAAATAAATTCAGCTTTTTTGAAATCCATTGTATGTTTGATTATGCCCACTGTTTGCTTCCCTTAAAATCAGGACCTTCCATCATTACATGGTCACTTCCTTCCTATGTCCCTGCTACTTTCAGTTCCTTATCTAAGTTTTCTTTATTGGTTAATCTTGAGCCATGGATAGCTGAACCTATGGTATTTTATTCTACCCTCTGAAGGGGAAAGAAGTCAGAAATTCCTCAAGGAATTCCAAGCGGAAGAATCCTGTTTGACACAATTTGTCTCCTAGCAGACGTTGGAGGTAATTAAAACCTCTCATCAGTACTATTTAAAAGATGTACAATTTGCTTTTGAACAGCTTCATCCACATCTCCTTGGCTGGTTGGTGTATGATATTAGAGATTGATAATATTGTTTTTATTCTTCCATTATTTTAACTAGATGCTATCTACAGCATAATGATATTACTCACTTTGTATATCAAAGCAAATATAAGTACTTGTGCATACCATGTTCTCTTCCTTTCCTATCATTTTGTTCCTTCTGAATATTCCTATCAGGAAGGTCATCCAACCAGCTCTCCATTATACATATTAAATCATAAACTCATTTTGGTTTTTTGTCCTTATCCTGAACATTAATGTATAGACAATGAGGGCCGCAAACATTAAGAACCACTGTTAATGTCAGTGTTCACTGAATAGTTTAATAGACTCTGTTAAATTATTCAATGATTCCATTCTCCCACTTCCTTCTGTAGTACACAAGGTTTTATTTGAGGAATCTACTTCAGGCTTTTTGTCTCTCAAGTATTTAGCTTAAAGCCCTCCTAATCAAATTCATACTTCAGTTAAACACGTTTTAACCAATTCTTGGAAGATTAAACCTATCCTGTGGTAGCAATCTGTCATCTAGCAAACTGAGACCATGATCCCAGGGCCTCTTATTGATATAATTTGTATAGCTAATCGTTCACTATCAATGAGAATATACTATCTATATTCTTTTTCTTCTTCCATCCCTCTTGGGATGGACAGGAAGGATGGATTAGAACACTCCCCAGAGCCTCCACTAGTTTAGCTGGGTATCATTAAGCTAAAGTCTAGATGACTGCATGAAGAAAAACTTGCCATCCCAACTTTTCCCCAATGAATCCATGGCCATTTCAGGATATTCTAGTAATCTCTTTAATTCCACCCATCTGTCTTACGTGTTTTCTTTCCTACTCCCTACTTTATATTTGCCAAGCAAAGTCACTCTTTTGAAGTTGTAAAGTAAATGAATTTCTGCTTGCGTCAAGGGACGGTCCTCCTTTATCTGGCCTTGGTCTGACTAGTTGTTTCTCTTTACAGTCCATTCTACTTTTAATAACTATACCCAAATCCATAATAGAAAGCTCTCCCCTTGTTTCTCGTTATCCAACTACTGGAAAGACCATTGCTATAATGGTAATCTCTCTCCTTGTCACTCTCTCCAGGAGATGAAATTAAAAAACGATGCTGTCAAAAAACAATGAACAAATAAATACATTTGACTATGGGTATGAGCCCAGATTCTGGCCTATACTGTAGTATGAATATTGTTTTACTTTGTTGTTTCCCTTTGTTCTTTTGTTGCTTCCCACCCACCAACAAAATGTATTGTTGCTTTGCTTATAGCATGCGCACAATGCTGCCTAATGGCATTATTGAAAGTAGTCCCAAATCCTTTGGGGAATGATGGGCTAGAAGAATTTCCAAAGCCATTTTACCAAGCATTGTACAAGTAGATAAAATCTACTGTCTTACACATTGGCAAAAAGAATCAGAAAATAAAATACAAGCTGAATGGACATGACCTTGTAGATGACCCTCACTCTGTCAAGGACCTTGGAGTACTCATATCAAATGATCTAAGTGCCAAAGCCCACTGTAACAACATCGCCAAAAAGGCATTAAGAGTTGTAAACCTAATCTTGTGTAGCTTCTTTTCCGGTAATATCACACTACTAACCAGAGCATACAAAACATTTGCTAGACCAATTCTCGAACACAGCTCATCTGTCTGGAACCCGCACTGCATATCAGACATTAATACAATTGAACGTGTCCAGAAATATTTCACAAAAAGAGTCCTCCACTTCTCTGCTCGCAACAAAATACTTTATGCCACCAGACTTGAAATTTTGGGCCTAGAAAACCTAGAACTACACCGTCTTTGATATGACTTAAGTGTAGCTCATAAAATTATCTGCTACAATGTCCTACCTATCAATGACTACTTCAGCTTCAATCGCAACAATACTCGAGCACACAATAGATACAAACTTAAAGTGAACCGCTCCAAACTCAATTGCAGAAAATATGACTTCAGCAACAGAGTGGTCAATGCCTGGAATACACTACCTGACTCTGTGGTTTCATCCCAAACCCCAAAAATTTTAACCTAAGCCTGTTTACTGTTGACCTCACCTCATTCCTATGAGGTCTGTAAGGGGCGTGCATAAGAGCACCAGCATGCCTACCATCCCTGTTCTAATGTTTCCTCTATTTGTATCTATTTTATGTATTCAATTCATGCTTATATATATATATTACTTAATATGTTCTTGACAAATAAATAAAATAATAAAAATAAATAAAATAGTATTCGCTTGGAGTGGATATTAGCTAGAGAGAACCCAATGAATCTACAGGGACTGTCTTGTGATGTCATCCGGGATTCATTTTAGCCTGTAAATTTGAATGAAGTAGATCCTCTGTGGGTTGAACTCGGCCACCTATGGACTGGATCCCTTCTCTTCCCGTTTCTTTGTGTGGGCAGAGAGGGAACAAAGGCCTGGATCCACGAAATAGTGAATGTTACCATAAGACAGTAGATGATGTTGCCTACTGTCCAATATCAAGAAAAGTGGTGACGTGTCCTCCCTGAAGAGGTCACACTTGATGCAAGCAGTGTGGACAACGTCTCTACCACATCTTTCTAAGGTGAGTGGAGAAGTGGGAGAATGACTTAGGACCCGGGTACTTGCGGGACTGCTTACTACCACCAATAGCCTCCCACCGTCCGGTACGCTCCCATAGAGAGGGGCTCCTCCGGGTGCCGTCAGCCAAACAATGCCGACTGGTGGCCCCCAGGGGGAGAGCCTTCTCTGTGGGGGCACCTACTATCTGGAACGAGCTCCCCCCAGAGATACGGAGGATCCCGGATCTGCGCACCTTCCGCCGCGCCTTAAAGACCTTACTATTTCACTAGGCCGGCCTGGCCTAATTTTCCCCCTCTTTTATAAAAGATTTTTAAAATTTTAAATATCTTTTAGTATTTTATATATTCAATTTTAAATTGGTTTTAAAAGTTTGGGGTTTTAAATTTGTCGGGCCCAAAATTATTTAATTTGATTTTATTCTATTTTTAAATTTTGTATTGTATGTGTTTTTATTGTTTGGCTGTGCACCGCCCTGAGTCCTTCGGGAATAGGGCGGTATAGAAATCTAATAAAAGAGAAAAGAAAGAGAATGACGACTACACAAGTCCTAAAATGAAATAGAAGTTCTAGAACCCTTTCAGTTAATATTCAGATCTAAGTAAGGGATAGAAACCATACTGGAGGTAGTCCTCCATTTATTACCATAATTGAGCCTAAAATTTCCATTGCTAAGCAAGTGAGTTTTACCACATTTTATGACCTTTCTTGCCACAATTATTAAGTGGATCACTGCAGTTGTTAAATTAGTAACATAGTTGTTAAGTGGATCTGGCTTCCCCATTGACTTTGCTTGTCAGAAGGTCACAAATGGTGACCACATGGCCCAGGCACAGTGCAACTCTCGTCAATAGGAATCAGTTGCCAAACATCTGAATTGTGCTCATGTGATCATGGGGATTCTGCAATGGTCATGTAGAGTGGTGAAATCCAAATTTTTTTACTACCAGTTCTGTGGGCAAGGCTTTGTAGGCATGGCGTGGCTTTGTGGGCGTGGCTTTGGGGCGTGGCAGGGGAAGGATATTGCAAAATCTCCATTCCCACCCCATTCTGGGACCAGCCAGAGGTGGTATTTGCCGGTTCTCCGAACTACTCAAAAATTCCGATACTGGTTCTCCAGAATCTGTCAGAACCTGCTGGATTTCACCCCTGGTCATGTATATGAAAAATGATCAGAAGTCATTGTAACTTTGAATGGACACTAAACAAATAGTTGTAAATTGAGGGCTACCTGTACGTATGTGGCAGGACTTGGATAAATCTTCAATACTTTCAACAACAATATCTTCCTGAATTGCCCGCAAGAGTTGGAGTCAGAGGCATTGTTCTTTAGTTTTCTTTTTAACTGGAAGGCTATAATTGATGATGATGGTGGGGAAAAAAGTCAAGCCCTCAGCCAGTCCAGTTCTAGGATCAGCCTTTCCCCCCACCCCTTCATATGGCTTAACATCTACATGAATAGCTGGGAGAGGTAATCCATTAGCATGGAGTATAAAAATTTGCTGATGACACTCAGTTATATAGCTGTACCTCAGGCCAAGCTAGAGATATAGAAGATGTTTTGACTGAGAGATCAGATTGGGACACTAAGATTCCAGAAGAATTCTGATTCCAAGAAGGAATGCAGTTGTGTTGTACTTCCCCAGAAGGAGTGAGTCTTCAGTTTGAGGGTTCTCTTGAACTGGCAGCTTTTCTTAAAGGAACAGGTGGAAACTACAGCCAAAAAAGCTTTTGTCCAAGTTCAGCTGGTTTATCAGCTGCAGACTTTCTTGGAATGGGATGTGCTAGTAACCCCTTAGTCATCTCAATCTAGGACTATTCTCATTATATGGGGCTGCTCTTGAAGAACTAAAATACCTGGTGCAAAATGCAGCTGGTCACTTCCTAACAGGTGAGAGAAACCAATATAGGATTGCACTGGCTACCAATTGGTTTCTGGATTTGCTGGTTATTCTCTCTGAAGCCCTATACGGCTTTGGTCTTGGGTATTCAAAACTATCTGCTCCATGTAGCATCTGCCCACCTGAGTATGAAGAACCAGAGAGGGTATGCTATGAATCCCCATTCAGGATATGGGAAGGACAGGCAGAAATGACTGTAATGGTGACAACCCTCTAAAATACTCTGCCGTCTTTGCATTGCTCCTCCTTGTTGAAATTCAGGAGGGCCGTTAAAATGCTGCACTTCCACTGAACCACTGGGTGTTAGTGTGAGTGTATTTTACGAGAGAATTTGTTGTGGTTTCCTTGGATACTAACTCTTGGCCTGCTGGTTTAATAATTACTGGTTGTTATTTTGCTAAGGTTGTTTGTTTTATTGCGCTAAGTTGTAAGATGCTTAGAATATTTGCCTGAAGGTGGCATATACATTTTATAAAGAAAAATAAACAAGGTATCATCCCCATGTTTATTATCACTAAAATGTTCTTAGTTGTCATAATCTCACAAAGCTTTCCTAGAACTTAATCGCCTCCTTTCTTCTCCAGCACATGCCTATTTCTGAGCCCATGAAAGGTATCTATCACCCTTACTTCTTCACAATTAATTGTAAATTCACAAATATGTTGGTTACAATTACAGTTCCATTGTCTCCTTAATATTTAACTCTTTTTATGTTCTATTTCTTTTCACAATGAGTTTCCTTTCAGCTAAGAAAGTGGTACCATCTACCTATTTCAAACTGTTAGTTCTTCAATCTCCTATTTTCATTTAGCTTTCTCAGAGGTGCCACTGATGCGATATTTCCTATAGACGCTAAAGAGACCTGATGGGAAGAATATGCAGCTATGTCTCATTTCCTTTTATATTCAGAAGCATTCCATTTCTACAAATTCAGTTTTTACAATTGCTTCTTGTTCTGGGCAAAGATTTCATACATCTTTGATCAGATGTTCTGATACTCATGTTAATCTTAATGCTCCACATTCTGGCATAATCTTGTAGTCAAAGGTCTTTTTGTAATCAGTGAAGGTAAAGCTTCTTTTTGTACTCTTTCCATTATCCAATTTATGTCAGCTGTATAATCTCATGTCCCTCTGCTTTCCTGAAGCGTCTCTGTTCATTTGGCATTTCTTCATCTGTGGCTCTTTTCCTTTGCAAGATCTTAAACAAGACTTCACATGATTGAGGAATTAGTTCACTGGTTCCATAGTTCTCCACTGTCTCCCTTTCTATAGTATAAATACATATTATTATTATTTTTCTCCAGCCCACACATATAGAAATGGTTTTTGTCATCCCTGCCATCACAGTGGCATCACCAAAATACCCGAAGTTGCAGATGTTTAACTTAGCAGTTTTAATTTTAATTTCTTCTGTGCTAGCATTCCTCCTGCTATATTCTGCATATACAGGTAGTCCTCAACTTACGACCTCAATTGAGCCCAAAATTTCAGTTGTTAAGTGAAACATTTAAGTGAGTTTTGCCTCATTTTACGACCTTTTGTGCCACAATTGTTAAATGAATCACTACAGTTGATAAGTTAGTAAACCGGTTGTTAAGTGAATCTGACTTCCCCATTGACTATGCTTGTCAGAAGGTCGCAAAAGGGAATCACATGACCTTGGGACACAGCAAAGGTCATAAATGTGAACCAGTTGCCAAGCATCAGAATTTTGATCACATGATCATAGGGATGCTGCAAAGGTCGTAACTGTGAAAAACGGTCATAAGTCAAAAGTTTCAGTGCCCTTGTAACTTTGAATGGTCACTAAATGAACTGTTGTAAGTCGAAGACTACCTGTAATTAAATAAATGGCAGTCATAGGCATTTGGGATGGGCAAAGGGGGAGAAAGATTCCAATGAGGTACTATAGTGTGCAAGTCCTTCCCTTTTTGTACACACACATGCACATGCCATTTACACACACACACATACAAAAGAGGGTAGGGTTTGTATCAAGGTGGTGTACATGCCATTTTGCAGATGTTGCTGATACCCTGCAAATGCCACTGATGACACAATATTGTTACACCCCTCGGCACATTCTTTTTCCAAATTTTCTATTTAGTTTCCCTCAGTGGTGAGATTCAAGTAATTTAACAACCGGTTCTCTGTCCTAATGATTTCTTCCAACAACCAGTTTGCCAAACTGCTCAGAAAGTTAACAACCGGTTCTCCCGAAGTGGTGCGAACTGGCTGAATCCCACCACTGGTTTCCCCATATTATGCTCAATTTGTTGCTTCTTGATCACCATATAAAGTCTACACTAGACAGAAGAGGTGGCCTGATACTCCTGTTGTTTTAAGGGCTATCCACGGTTGGTTGTAACCTAAACAGTCAAAAAGGTTTTATAATCAATAAAGCAAAAAGAGGCATTTATTTGAAACTCCTTCTCCATTCTCCACTGAATGTTAGCTATGTGATCTCAATTACCCCCACCTCTTCCAAATCCAGTTGGCACATCTGGCAGTTCTCATTTAATGTACTGTTGAACTCTGAATTGCAAACTCTTGAGTATAATCTCAGTAGCAGGTGAGAAAACTACAGGTGATAGACAGTACTTTAGCATTATCCTTTCCTGATATTAAAAAAGAAAATCATCTTTTCCATTCCCTTGGTTACTGCAGTGTTTTTCATACCTGCTTACAAACCACATGCACATCTTGGAAGATGTTAAATAATACCTCTGAATAGAATAACAGAGTTGGAGGGGATTTTGGAGATCTTCTAGTCCAACCCCCTGCTTAGGCAGGAAACCCTACATCACTTCAGACAAATCGTTATCCAACATCTGGTATTTCATCAGCTCTTGTGATTTTATTTATTTATTGTACAAATTTATATAGCTGCCCAACTAAACATATAGATGACCCTGGGCACCTTACAATATTGGAAATACAAGAGGGGTCCTTGGTGCTCTCTGAGCTTGTTTGTTTTCTTGCAAACGTTTCATTATTCTAACTAGGTAACATCATCAGCGCTAGTAACGAGTGCTGTTTCCTGTCAGTTTATATTCTGGTGTCTTATATTAGAAATACATAACATAAAACACAATAAACCCCCCCTCTCCCCCCCTCATGACACCTCTCCCCCCCTCATGACAATTAAGTCAACCACTTGATCAGTTCCATCTCCATTTGTGGGCCCGGGGCCTACTGTCAAAAATTAGACCTTCAGTAATTTTTCAGAAAATCAACAAGATGTGGGCCAGTCATGCCTTAGGGGGAATGATGTTCCATAGAAAAGGACCCACCACTAAGACTGTCATGGCATTTAAAAGCAACAGCCTGAGACCTGGGCCACTGTTGATCCGCTGACCAGATAAAGAGGTTGAGCTCAAGGGGCTGGAATGTGTGTCCAGTACAAGATATCAGTGTTATGTTCCTGTCAGAAGTGGGTTTCAGCAGGTTCTGACCAGTTCTGCAGAACCGATAGTGGAAATTTTGAGTAGTTCGGAGAACTGGTAGTAAAAATTCTGACTGGCCCCGCCCCCATCTATTCTCTGCCTCCCAAGTCCCAGCTGATCAGGAGGAAATGGGGATTTTCCAGTAACCTTCCCTGGAGTGGGGAGGGAATGGAGATTTTACAGTATCCTTTCCCTGCCACGCCCATAAAGCCACGCCCACAGAACCGGTAGTAAAAAAATTTGAAACCCACCACTGTTCCTGGTGAATAGCCTGCCCTGTCTCCCACCATTATATCTCCCCATACCTGACACCACTGGAATACAAGGTCCCATTTTATTTATTCCGTCAATTTTTCCCTCTCCCATACTCAGCTCTCTTGGTTCTTGGTTTTGTAGCTAGCAATATATTTTCTACAGTCATTTATCTTCATTTTCCAGAATACAAGCAAGCCTTGTTTTACTGCGCTGCAGATACTGTTTCTTTTTTTACAAGACCCTCCACCAGCAGAAAGATTACGACTCTCTGAAGGCTCGGGATAATTAGCATTTTTTAACAATAAAGTATTTTTTTTCATTGCTGTATATTGCTGTACAATACTGTGTGTGCATTGTTTTTAGACATTGCCCATTGCACACTTAATAAACTGCACTACAGTGTAAACTATATGCACTGGGAAACCAAACAATTCTTGTGACTCACTTTATTGTGATATTCACTTTTGCAGTGGTGTGAAAAAAAACCTGCCATATCTCATGATTCAGAGATTAAAACCTCATATGTATTCAGAGGTGGGGATAGGATGCAAATGGCTGTTCAACCTTTCCCTGTAGACTTCCTATGTTCTTCATAAGATTTAGTCACCCAGCCTCTCACCATCTTTGTTATTTTTGCCTGCACCCCTTCCAGTTCCTCAGGGTTGTTCTTCCATCATAGTGACCAAAATGGGACACAGCATTCCAGGTATTGTCTGATCAGGGCAGCACAGAGCAGAACATCCCTTCCCAAGATCTTGATACGATACTTCTGTCAGGGCAGCCCAAGGCTGCACTTGCTCTTTTGGCAGCTGCAGCTTCCTGCTGACTCATGTTTAATCTATGGTTTACCAGGATGTTCAGAATTTTCTGTCCGTCCCCTCCCCCAATCTATATTTCTTACCATTGAACTGATTTTGTTGGGTGGAACCCAAAATTCAAGTCTGTCAAGAACCTTTTGAACTTTCTGTGGTGGTAGCAATCTGCCCATCCCCCAGTTGTGTGTGGTTTGTGAATTTGATGAGCTTCTGTTCATGAGCTTGCAAATCCTACTCCCTTCTAGACTGAAGATGTTACCTTTGGGTAATGGAAGATCTATAAGCAAACAAACAAGCTCAGAGGACAACAAGGACTCCACAGTTCAACCCTGATCTACAAATATTCTTTTCTAAGGGTTTGTTTGTTTGCTTGCTTGTTTGTTTGTTTGCGTTTGAACTGTAGACATGTGGAGTGAAAGCTTAAGGCTCAGGGCCCAAACACACAATTCGTTTCAGTATGTAGCCCTCAATATGTACATAAAGACTTCAAATAACTCAGTGTAACTAATAGCTATTACACAAAGCTATGGAGAGTTTTTATTCTCTAATTTGGGAGGGGCTGAGGAAAATCAAAAGCTCTTTTCAAATGTAGTCATTTTATATGCTACACAATTTCTCTGAAATGTGGGTGGGCTGGCAGGAATTTTTAAGCTTTTTTGTGCTCTTTTGTTCCTTCACTCTTTAACTCAGTTTGGATAGATGCAATGTTCAGGCTAACACTGTTTCTAGTCACGGATCCATAGGAGGCTTTGGGACTTCCTTAAGGGTCTTTCATTCGTTGGCCCACACTTACAATGGAGCCTTTAAGGGTAGCAGTGGGGTATAGAAATATAGTATTCTTGCTTTGGGAAGCTTGGTAAGAGGAAAACGGCGGTAGGTTCTTTTGAAAGATCCATTGCAACAGCTCAGAATGTGTCATGTTGAGCCCAGAAGCCAGAAAAAGAAGCCCACAATGACGTTCAAGAATATGCCACTATCAATCAATAATATTTATAATCTAGGCCAACATTCTTAGTTAATCTTCAGAACGGGATCCTTGGATATAAAGATGTTTGTATCACCAGCAATATCATCCTTTTAGTGATCTGGCTTCAATCAAAGAATTCTAATTGTACTGTTTCATTCCATCAGGTCGCATAATGGATAAGGAGATCACACATACTGGGAAGCCAGGATAAAAGCAATACTTAAATCATTAAAGGTAGATTCAAGAAAATAACAAAAAACAAAACCATGTAAAATCAAAGAATATTAACTGTATAACTGTATAACTCTAGTATCTAGAAAAGTAGCACCTAGCTCTATATACAGGGCAAGTTTGGCAGGAGAATGGATAATTTGATTTTCCAAACTTCAGCTCTATAACTACTCTTACCAATGCCAGCATTAAGAGCTGTGGTGGCACAGTGGTTAAAATGCAGTACTACAAGATACTTCTGTGATTTCTGGCTACCAGCAATTCAGCAGTTCAATTCTTACCAGCTCAAGGTTGACTCAGCCTCCCATCCTTCTGAGGTCAGTAAAATGAGGACCCAAATTGTTGGGGTCAATATGCTGACTCTGTAAACCGCTTAGAGAGTGCTATAAAGCACTATGAAGGTGTGTGTGTGTGAGTTTGTGTGTGTGTGTGTGTGTGTGTGTGTGTGTGTGTCCACTTGATGGCAGCCAAGAAAAAAAAAATAGCTCTTTGCTGCTCCATAGTGATCAACAAATCAACCTAGTTGACATGTAAATAATAATTTTGGACAAAATATATGATATACCTAAATGATCCCAAAGCTGAACGCCGTTCTCTAAGATTGAATAAAATGACCCTTATAATGAACTCTGACTCCAAGAAATCTTTGGGCTGCACACCCCTGCCATCATTATTGTATGTTGCACTTAAGCAAGATGGACTGTGGTTATATCTAGTAGTCATAAGATTGATAAATCAGCAAGTATCTTTTATATATATATAAAAGCACGAAGCTGAAAACACCAGCCTGAAGATGACGAATGAGACTTCGTCGAAATGTTGCCAAGACACTTCCAATTTTATGCGGGAGAAAACCCGAATAACCAAAGACCTACATATATGTATATATGTGCAAGTCTTGGTGTATTCGGGTCTTCTCCCATGTAAGATTGAGAGCACTTAGGCAATATTTTGGCAGAATCTCATCTGCCATCATCAGGCTTATGCAAGGGGTCTTCTGCAGCAATTGCCGTTACTATTTCAAATCTGGTGCTGATAGTCTGCTTTGCTGGGTGGCCCCATCTCTTCGTTCTGATTGGTTGGGAGTTCCAGTCTGTGTCTGATCAGACACAAATCAGAACGAAGAGGTGGGGCCATCCCAGCAAAGCAGACTACCAGCACCAGATTTGAAATAGTAATGGCAGTTGCTGCAGAAGACCCCTTGCATAAGCCTGATGATGGCAGATGAGATTCTGCCAAAATGTTGCCTAAGTGCTCTCAATCTTACATGGGAGAAGACCCAAATACACCAAGACTTGCATACGTGTACCCATGAAAATCTACGAAAACAAATAGTAGGGAGGAAATTGAACATGAGCCTGGAATGACATCTACCATCCCAGCACATGTTCTGCACTTAGACTGGTTTTCTCACAATTGTGACATTGAATATCAGTCAACAAAATCTTCCAGTGTTGCCCAGAGGTGTTGTACGAACAGCAGCACAGCACAGCGTGGCTCAGCTCTGGATGCACGTGAAGGGTTGGCATGATTTCACCCCATTTCTTGGATGGGAGGGGCCGCACGGAGGAAGTAGAGCGATACAGCTGTATGGATGAGCTTTTGCATTGATTCAGTCTCTACATTAATCAGATGGATAAAGAAAACATGTGTCTTGCAGATCATTGGATGTCACATGTCTATACAACATTTCCTCTGTGAACTGAAATGCTCAACTGATTACACAATTGAAGGAATGCATCGAGTTTCATACACAAAAAGAAAAAGCCAGCTGCCCAAGTAGAATTATACTGCTAGCTAAGCCATCAGTGTAACGGCTGGGCAATAAGATTAAAAACATGCAGAAAAAATTTACAATGCAGTTTGAATATCATCTGATGGGAATTCTATATGTGTGTAGTATCTGAGAGTAATTGCCATTGAATCCGGTGGGAATTATTGCTATGTAAATGGCAACGCTGCAGGTTATTAATACAAGTCAGAGAAAGTGTGCAAAACATGAAAGATTCCACCCCTCAATTTCTTTATACACTCTGACCTTAGGCAACAACTCACTTTCTTCTGTGTACCAAAGTCACTTGTGTACATCCATGGGGGTGCATGCTCTCCTTACATGGTATATCTGTATGTCTTTGCAGAAATGTGCCCAGAGAAATATAGGGTAGACTGCTCAGCGATGGCTTTGTTTCAGTGGTGGGTTTCAAAAAATTTTACTACCCGTTCTATGGGTGTGGCTTGGTGGGCATGGCATGGCATGGCTTGGTGGGCATGGCTTGGTGCGCATGCAGGGAAAGGATACTGTAAAATCTCCATTCCTACCCCACTCCAGGGGAAGGATACTGTAAAATCTCCATTCCCACACCAATCTAAGGGAAGGTTACTGCAAAATCCCCATTTCCTCCCGATCAGCTGGGACTCCGCAGGCAGAGAATAGATGGGGTGGGGCCATTCAGAGGTGGTATTTACTGGTTCTCTGAACTACTCAAAATTTCTGCTACCGGTTCTCCAGAACTGGTCAGAACCTGCTGAAACCCACCTCTGCTTTGTTTGCAGCAGCTTATAAGCTTTGCAGGTACATAAATGCATCTCACTCTGTGCTACACGACAGGGAGGAGAAGAAACAGGAGCAGTTGCCACCAGCACTCAGAATGATTGCCCACCTGTCCTTCCCACAGAGAAGCACTGGAAGTTTCCCCCACCCCTCCACAGCTCCAGAATGACTTGACCCATTTTCAAGCTCAAAGTCCATGATGTTCTCCCAGGCCTTGGAGTGAGGCGATTAGAGTGCCTGTCAAATGTTCAGGGCATAGGTATTGTTAGCTAGACTTGCTACCAGTTCTTCTTCTGCTACATAATGTCGTTATTCTATACTGGATTTTCTATTTTATTTGGTTTTATTGTCTACTGCCCAAGTCATTTTGGAGTCAGGCAGCACCTAAATTGAATAAACTAAATAAAATTAAACTACGACAGGAGAAAGCCATGAGTGAGCACCATGATATCCATTCCACAATATTTCATTTGAAATATATCAGTGAAAGATATGAACCCCGTAGCTGGCAATTCATTGTAAACATGCTGTGGGCTTAGTGATCCTTAAGACCAGGATTGCAGGCATTTGGAGAGCATGCCTCCAGAAAAATGCAGAAGATGCTGCATAAGAGTTCTTTTGATCAGATTGCCTTTTCTGTTGCTTGGAAGAAGAAGCTTCCACTTTATATAGAGCCAAGTAAGGGGATAATTCTTTGGGCTAATATCCAGGTACCAGCAATTTTTTTAAAAAAATCCATGTATGCCCACCAGGATTTGGGTTTCCAAACAGCATTTGACATCATCTCAGGCATATGAAAAGACCATTTTTGCTTAAATCCTAAAGCAATAATGCTTATTAAAGCTTCCATAGCTTAGAAGCTAAGCAAAAAATAAAATAAAATTCAAGGTTACAGGATCTTGTCACCAAGGTAACAGTGGGTAGATAGCTACCAGTACTCTACTGTACAGCAGAATGGATATATATGAAAGCACTGAATGCAATGAATTATTTCTATTCAAATGCTATGTTTAAAGTGTGTTTGTTGTCCCTGCGTTTCTAAAAGCTCATCTCTTCAGAGTTCCATGGTCATTTCATTATTCAGGAACTTGCTTCTCTTTCTTAAGAGATGTGCTAGCCTCTAGGACAAGTTGCCAGGTTACCCATGAGTCATCACTAGGTTAACCCAGGCTCAGAATGAAAAGACGTTATTCAGATTGATCATTCAAAGCAGCAAGAGAGCAAAGTGCCGAAAATAAAAGAGGAACACGTCAAAGCACATGCTTTGATTAATTTCTCAATATGATAAAACAGAATTTGGATAGACACCGAACACCCAAATTATACTTGAGAATGCAGCATTTTATCTCTTGCAATTGTAGACCGGTCTTGTTTAGGCATTGAGTTGGAAGCATTTCAAAATTTCAGTCAAGGATGCCTGGATTTCTCCAACTGAGAATTGGAGTTTACTTATTGTACATGCAATCAGGGGCTTCAGGATCAACACCCCATATTTAAAACACAGCAATTAGGAAACATGCAGTAATGACTGCTGTGAAATATCAAGAATCGATTTCAGTATCTTTTATCTGGATACAAATAGAAAGAAAAGAAAGAGCTGAGGAAGAGTGCAATGGTTTTCAGTGAAATCCATTCCATATCCACTCAATAGCAAATTTCATTGAGTTCAGTGGAGCTTAATTTAGTTAATACTAAAGCCACAGTTTCACAGCAATTTTCTCAAAGTGGATGTTTTCTCAAACCTTAATGTAACCTTTCAATAAAGTAGAATTTTAAAGTTTATAGGATTACAGAAACAGGATGTGACTTTTTTTTTACGTCTTAGATACATAACTATTTAGGACCAAGGGTCATCCTTGGCCTTTGAAAGGGAATTGTTGGGCAATTCAACACGTAGAAAGAAGAAAAAATTGATTTGGTTTAATTTAACAGATCTTAAATAAATTAATATAGTTAATATTAAAGCCACAGTTTCACAGCAATTTTCTCAAAGTGGATGCTTTCTCAAACCTTAATGTAATCTTTCAATAATCTTACTTCAATAAAGTAGAATTAATTCATCTAATCATGCTTCCTACCTAAGAGGCCTGAGATTTTGTGAACAATCCTCATTTTTACAAACTTTGGAGATCATAAACATGGTTTGGTTTTACTTAGCAACAGCTTTGCTTAACATTTAGGTTGCCAGTTTGAATTCTGGTCGCTAAATAAGGACCACCTATATTTGGTGGCCATTATAGAAAGGATATAATTGCAGGAAATCATCATGTATAAATTATATCTTATATGGAGATCTGAATTCAAAGCCTGAGGTTCTGAAGCTATTAATCTCCCTGGGTGAACTATGTGACGTCAGACCTTAAAGCTCCCTTCATCAACAGAAACGTTTTTTTTAATGGTCAAGCAGTAAAGATTATATCAGAATTGTAGCCCTTTCAGGATTACCTCGTCTGGGCTGCAAGAATCTTTATGACCACTAGATGGAAACAACGAGAAAAAGACAGCTATGATTGTTCTAAATGCGAAGGCAAACCTGGATCTTTTCAGAGGAGGATGCCCAGTGATTCTGTGACATACAGTTATTATTATAAAGAGCAGCTTTTTTATTTTCAGAAAACTGTCCTTTAGATTTATTCAGCTTATTTATTTATTTTTGTTTTTCTCTTGAACGTTCAGTTATACAACAAAGTTATAAGCAAAAACATTTTTAAAAAATATTTATGAAGCTCTTTTAGATTTGCCCTTTTTTAAAGTTTATCTTTTATTATTTTTTTTCCACGTGAATATGGTCACTGTACCCAGAGAGAATGTAGAATGAGTGATAGAACCTGGGGGCGGAGTTAAAAGAGGGATCAGCCTAGAATCCCTACATAGCCATAAGTGGACTAAGTCTACTTCCTCCTTGATTTCAGTTAATCCTTATCTAACTCCAAGCAGATGCTAACCATTTGCTGAGAAAATTCCTGTGCCTAGACTATTTAGCAATAAATCAGACATGATAGCAGTGTTCCAATACTGCTGTCATGGAGAGGAGGGGAGTCAACCTATTTTCCAAAGCACCTGAAGGCCAGACAAGGAATAATGAATGGAAACTAATCAAGGAGAGATTCAACCTAGAAATAAGGAGAAATTTTCTGACAGTGAGAACAATCAACCAGTGGAACAGCTTGCCTTCAGAAGTTGTGAGAGCTTCATCACTGGAAGCTTTCAAGAAAAGACTGGACTGCCAGAAATGGTGTAGGGTCACCTGCTTGAGCAGGGGTGGACTAGATGACCTACAAATTCTCTTCCAACTCTGTTATTCAGTTTAACTGGTTCACTTCAAATGTGGATCTGGTCTTTCTCACCTGACAGTGAACCAAATATGGCAAGTCATGTGGTATGTACAATTTTAACACGTTGCCAAGCAGCCATGCTCCCTTTGCCTTGCTCCGCCTAACAGCAGGGGTGGCCTCTCTCTTTTCAAATGGCGGATGACTTTTCAACCAGTGGTATTTTTTTTCCCTCTATACAGTAATTCCTCCTCCAGCATTCCTACTCCAAGTCCTCAGAAACACTAAAGATGTTTTGAGAGGACAAAAGCATCTGAGCAGGGTGCCCTTCATGGGGAAAATGCTCAAGGAGGAAGGATTCGGTAACCAGGCCCAAATTCTGCCCCCCTTTTCTTATTGGAACTGCCTCACTCCACTCCCTCACATCTCTCAGCACTTCCCCTCATCCTGATGAGGTTTGCTGCATCATGTTTAATTCCACCACAAGTGTAAACGGAACCACCGCTCTGCAATTTGCCATTCATGTGGAATGCACTGTGACCCACTGGGATGATTTCTTTTATTTATTTTTTAGCCTTAACAAGATAATGTGGACAAAGGCCTTCTATAATAAACGTTCTGTTTGTTGCAGACAAACCAAAAAGATGAGCTGCCCATCAAAATCTAGGACAGGGGATAACATGCCTAATTTCTGCTGGGAGGAGAGCAAGAACACCAATCTTGGGCAGAGTGGACCTGACCTTTGGGCTTCCTCCCTCCACAAAGAAGCCAATGCTTTTGTGCAGCCATCTCGGATGACTGAATTTCTTGTAACAACCTCTACTTAGCGACAGGAAGGAGCGGCAGATAATTGCAGCTTCTCTTCCCGCTTTCATACGGCTGGCTGCCCAGCTGCCTTTTCTTTGTACATTTGCTTCCAGATGAACAGCTCCAGCCTGGGCTGTTGTTTGTTCCCATTTCTTTGGTAGCAGCAGCAGTAGCAACTACTGTAGTTGGCGGTAGGATTTGTTGCTTCTGTTCTCTAATGCAGGGGTCTCCAACCTTGGCAACTTTAAGACTTGAGGACTTCAACTTCCAGAATTTCTCAGCCACCTTTGCTGGCTGAGGAATTCTGGGTGTTGAAGTCCACAAGTCTTAAAGTTGCCAAGGTTGGAGACCCCTGCTCTAGTGACATTTGCAACAAGCAGGCTCTTGGAGGACATACTCAGCCATTTCTTTCTCTGTCTCTCCTTGTCTCCCCCACAACACACACACACCTTTAACAAGATTACAAACAGTCTTCAATTACCAATGGTAATAGGTACAGGGAACTGTCCCGCTAAGTGACATGGTTATAAGGCGCAACTTCACAGGGTTGCACTGACTTATAATAGCAATTTGGAATAGTCCCAGCCATCCTTGTGCTGCGTTGTCCGATGGTCACATGATCACCATATGCAACCTCCTCCTGCTGGCTTCCCCGTTAACTTTGCTGGTTGGAAGCCAGCTAGGAAAGTTGCAAACTTCTCCATGTTTAACATTTTTATTGGGTTATGAAGTACTATAAAATACAAAATACAAAGTAAATAGAAAATCAGGAGGGGAGGGGAAAGAGAAGTGAGGAAAGATAAGAAAAAGAAGCATTGACTCCCGACTCTCTCTGTTACAGTAAAATAAGGCATTAAACATCAAATCACAACCTTTTGCTTTTTCATTAAAATAATTATAATAATAATATGAACAAGCCATTTCTATATAAGGAACGGTTGCTGAAACTTGATATGTTTAGTCTTATGAAAAGAAGGACTAGGGGAGACATGATAGCTGTATTCCGATATCTCAGGGGATGCCACGAAGAAGAGGGAGTCAAGCTATTCTCCAAAGCACTTGAGGGTAGAACAAGAAGCAATGGGTGGAAACTAATCAAGGAGAGAAGCAACTTGGAACTAAGGAGAAATTTCCTGACAGTTAGAACAATTAATAAGTGGAACAACTTGCCTCCAGAAGTTCCATGCCCCAACACTGGAAGTTTTTAAGAAGAAATTAGATAACCATTTGTCTGAAGTGGTGTAGGATTTCCTGCCTAAGCAGGGGGCTGGACTAGAAGACCTCCAAGGTCCCTTCCAACTCTGTTACTCTATTCTAAATAAAGATCTATCAGTCTAATTGGTAAAACCCAAAGTCAGAGTTTCAATCTTTACCAAGGAAAGTTGCAAACTTCAATTAAATAAACACGGGACACTGTAACTTCATAAATGGAAGCTGGCTGCCAAGCCGCCAAATTGCAATCATGTGATCATATGGTTGCTGCAACATGCAACTACAAAGAATACTGGTAAGTTCCCTTGTTCGGCATTATTGAAACTTGGACCGGTACCTGAAGGTGTGGATGTTAAGCAAGGACTACCTGTATTAAAACAAACACCTGGAAACAGCACAAACTTCCTTTTTAGCCTAACAAGCCTCATGACCTTCAGAACATTTGAGAATCTTTCTCACAATGTTCCAAACCGTATCCAATTCCTGTTCCAAGCAAGCTGGCCAAACTTCTTCTTCAGTTCCTTGGAATTGTATGCTGGATGACATGCAAGTAATTTATACAAGGCTATAAAGGACTAAAATTAACTGGCTGGCTGAGTATTTGTATTACCCCAAGCAGTTTCTGGTGGGAGGAGAATTCATTTGTTGGCTTGGGACATTAGCATTTAGCGGCATTAGTAGTTTTAGCATATGTCTGTTAGCAGCCAGCAGCTCTCTCCCTGCTCCCCCATTTTTGGCAGAGATAATAATTGCTGGGAATGGTTGGAACATCCTTCTTCAATTTAAGATTATTTAGTATATTGGGTTTCCATTTCACTGACCAACACATCTGGAGGCCAGAGTAGTTTCCATGCATTTCTCTGTGTCTTGATTTATACCATGTTTAAAACAAAAACAAAAACCTGTAAACATTTTCCAGGTGTTTGTAGTGGAGGGAAGAGACAGTTGTTCAAAGTGCGGGCACCAACTCTGTAAGCAATAAGAGGCTCCAGAGGAGAGAGGTGCTGCTGATGTGTTTAAGATCTCCAGATCAATATTGCAAAATTTCCTAAATCAGAGAAGCAAAGCAAAAGAGCCTGGATAGCTCAGTTGGTAGAGCATCAGACTTTTAATCTGATGGTCCAGGGTTCAAGTCCCTGTTCGGGCAGCTGTATTTTATGCTTACTCTGGCAGCAAATGTATATCTGGAGGGACCCAATTGCAATTCCTTCTTTGCCACAAACCAAGATCTCCTGTTTTCAGCCACAGGGAAATCACCAAAGGTTGCATCCATATCCTTTTCTCACAGAAAATATAGCATAGGAGTACATGGCTTCACTGCTTTATTTTTCCACTTAGTAACTTTCTCTTGATACTAATGAAGAACTTTCTTTGCTTATTCAGATGATCCTTGTTTAATGACTGCCTCATTTAGCTGAAATAAGAGCATAAGCACAATCACGGTTTCACTTAGCAACTGCTTCACATAACAACTGAGTTGTGGGTCCCAATTAAAGGACTACCTGTATAGGAATAGGCCTGTGATGAGGCTGAGGAACTTAATAGAGGTAATCCTCAATTTACAACCACGATTGAGCCCAAAATTTCTGTTGTTAAGTGAGACATTTGTTAAGTGGATTTTGCCCCATTTTATGACCTTTCTTGCCACAGTTGTTCAGTGAATCACTGCAGGTGATACCTTAGTAACCCTGTTGTTAAGTGAATCTGGCTTCCTCATTGAGTTTGACTTGTCAGAAGGTCGCAAAAGGGGATAATCTGATTCTGGGACCCTGCAACTGTCATATATATGAGCCTTATGCCAAGTGGCCAAATATTAATCATCTGATTCTTGGGATGCTGCCACAGTCGTGTGAAAAACGACCCTAAGTCACATTTTCCAGTGCCATTGTAACTTTGAACGGTTGCTTAAATGAACTGTTGTAAGACAAGGGCTATCTGTAATTGAGAACCAAGTGACCAAAACTAGACCAAAGAATCTTAGAAGAGCCCTGGTGGCACAGCAGACTAAAGCACTGTTATTAACATCAGCTGCCTGCAATTACTGCAAGTTCAAATCTCACCAGGCTCAAGGTTGACTCAGCCTTCCATCCTTTCTAAGGTAGGTAAAATGAGGACCCAGTTGTGGGGGCAATAAGCTGACTTTGTATAAATATATACAAAAGAATGAAGGCTATTGCTTCACACATTGTAAGCCTCCCTGAGTCTCCGGAGAAGGGTGGCATATAAATCAAATAAAAAATAATAATAAAATCCTCCCATCTGAACCTGGTGCCTGAGTTACTTTACAATTTAGAAGGTAGGGACACAAAACTTTGAGAGTGAAAGGGGGAAAAAAACAGAGACATTGCCTCTGATGGATGTATAAAAATATCATTGATTGATTCACATTTTATTAACAAAAAAATGTGTTCATATCCTTAGCAGCACACCTCTTGATTGCCTGCTCAATTTAGTACATTAAAAGATTTTTAAATGTCACACTGAATCACTCTGGATATATATTCATATTCAAACCTAGTGTTTAACTTTGCTTTGCAATCAAGCCTCCTCCCATCCTCTTTGCCAGGCATGAACACATTATACGGGGTCCCATGACATGGCTCTAGTCCGTTTCTGACACACGTGCTTCTGTTCTGTGACTGCAACTTAAGTGTAACTCAGAATAATCTTACTTTGCAGCTCAGAATTTTGTAATAAATCAAATTAAAAAAAATATGTTTTGCTTTACTGCAGTCTTTTCCAATTGGGAACCTTCTAGATATGCTGAATTACAACTTCCATACATCCTATAATTATGAGAATTGTAGCCAAACATAACCTGAGAGGCACCAGGGTGAAGAAACCCAGGGAATAAGTTGAACGTGACCCAGACAATAATTTTGCACAATTAATTTGTACTCAACAAAGCTAACATATTCTCCCTCAGCCCAATCTACCTCACAGGGTTGTTGTGGAGAAAAATGAGGGGAAGGAGCACTATATACGCTGCCTTGACTTCCTGAATAAAAGATAGTGTCAGCTTTGGAAGCCATATTAGGCCGGAAGTTTCCATGCTGCCACCTTCTCATGTGTGGGAAAGTAGGAGGGGGGATTTAGTAGAGGGGTTGTCTGTAGATATAATAGCAGGGGAGGGTCACGCGCGCACGTGCCCATGCACATGTGTGCGCAACCCCCTCCCCCGTCCACTCCTGGCACAGGATGGCCTGGTAGGCCCGTTTTTCTTTCTTACCTGGTTCCAGATCCTCTCTGTGTATCTGGGAACGGCGAAAACAGCCTTTCCCATTCCCTTGGAGGCCCTACGGAGACTGAAAGGGCCCATTTCCCAACTCCCGGTGGGACAGGAAGTGACATTTTTTGCTGTCCCTAGCCTCCAGAACCTCTCTAGGAGTCTCTAGGAGCCTCTCTAGGAGTCTGTAGGAGCCTCTCTAGGAGTCTCTGGAGGCTGGGGACAGGAAAAAAATCACTTCCTGTCCCACCGGGAGTGGGGAAATGGGCCCTTTCAGCCTCCATAGGGCCTCCAAGGGAGTGGGAAAGGCTGTTTTCGCCGTTCCCAGATACACAGAGAGGATCTGGAGCCAGGTAAGAAAGAAAAACGGGCCTTCCCCCCCCACCAGGCCCTCCAGAGGCAGGAAACAGCCTGTTTCCCTACTTCTGATGGGCCCAGAAGGCCCGAAAATCAGCTGGCCGGCGCGCGCATGTGCCCCAGAGCTGAGCTGGAGTGCCCACTAATATGGCTCCGCATGCCACCTGTGGCACGCATGCCATAGGTTCACCATCACGGGTCTATAGTGTTCGTCAAGGTATAGAGGACCTTGACATCTAACCAGTTGTGAGGTGTCCACTGTGTGTCCGCAGGTGGCTGGTAAGGCCTATACGGGCATGGAATGTTCTGCCACATGTCACCATAGTTGCAGCATTTTCAGCTCTGGCTTTGTGGAGTGCTCGCTTCTCTTGTGTTGTGGTTGTTCTCCTGTCCTCAGATGTCTAGCAGCTTTGGTGGATCAACATGTGCCATGTGGATCGATCTTGTACCAGGGTTTCCTAAGAGGTGGTGTCGATATCCAGGGACTTGAAGGAGGCTTTCAGCATATCTTTGTATTGCTTCCTTTGTCCCCCGTGTGATCGCTTTACTTGAGGTAGCTCACCATAGAGGAACTGTTTAGGGATGCGATGGTCTGGCATCCTTGCAACATGGCCTGCCCAGCGTGTCTCGGCTTTCATCAGCAGGGTGTGAACTGATGGCAGGCCTGCTCTGGAGAGGACTTCTGTGTCTGGCACCTTGTCCTACCACTGGATCCTCAGATGTCTGTGGAGGCAGGTCATGTGGAAGTGGTTCGGTTGCCTAGCATGCCTCCTATATACAGTCCAAGTCCAAGAAAATTGGAAAACAGGTCTGAGAAATGATAAAACCCACACTGATGTTTATCCTTTTCCCTCTTGAGGAACTAAAGGCAAAAATCTACTTGAATTCTCCTCCCCATCCTGATATCTCTGCAAGCTTGGCAGCAGTAGCCCTGACCTGCTTCTGAAGATGGACTTCCAGCTAGTCCTTCCAACCAGAGAACCATGATGGGCAGCTCCATTCCCAACTCCTCCAGGAATTGTTTGAATCTCCTCTGAAACCTCTCTCAGTACATGGTTACCATTAGATTATGATGTAACCAATGTCATATGAAGCACATTTTCTTTTTCCTCTTCTCATTCTTATACTGGCTGACCCTGAGGTGTAGTATTATGAGGGGATGGAAGCACTTTGCTTTGCAAAATGGTCCTGTGGGAAAGCTAGTTAGCAATACTGTAAGCGGCAGGAAAGCCTGATATTTAACTCTGTCAAATAAGTTTACATTTAGCTCAGGGCTGAACTATAGAGTCTTCGGTGCTCTCTGAGCTTTGCTAACATTTCATTACCCAACTAGATAACATCATTGGTGTTAATAAGTTTGAGGTTTGCTCCCTGTTTATAATTAATAGCTCATCATACCAGTGTTGTTGGGGGTGTAGTTTTGTCCTTGAAAATTCCTTCATTAGGTTGTTGTTTACTGCTTGATTTTTAATCCCTATTTATCTGGATGGGGAGGAAGTGTGATCTTTTTGTTTTCCTTTTTAGCTTTTTATTGTCTCTTTCAAATGGTACATAAATGTGATTTATCTCTAAGTATCCATTGATGGCTGATTTGTCTGTATGCCAAGCCTTCCAGACCATTCTTGGATTTCTCTTGCTCTAGGATGTTCACAATTACCCAGTTGAAACTATGGTTGAGTCTGTCTGTGTGTTGTGAATTCAAGGAGTTTTCACTGTCTCTTCTGAATGCTAGTTGGTGTTCATGGATGCACTCTTTTCTGTGATCCCCTGCAGATATTTGAAGACTGGTGTCATATCATATCTTACTTTTGTTTTTTGTAAGCTAAATGTATCCAGATGCTTAATTGTCCCTCCAAGAGCTGGTCTTCAGACTTCTCAGAATCTTGATAGCTCGCCCCTGGCTTCAGTTTTTTGAACATCAGGGTGTAGAATCGAACCCAGTACTCCAAGTAGAGTCTAATCAGGACAGAATGAAGTGAACCAGTTACTACCTATGGTCTGGACCATATTAGAGTGCCCCAAGATAGGATTTGCCTTTTTATCAGAGGCAGCATGAGGTTGGCTTATGTTGAACCCAGATCCTTTTCATATACATTACTGCATTTCTCCCCCATTCTATGCAGATATCTTACATTTTTCCTATGCAGTTCTTTGCCTTCTGATTATGAATTCAAAAAGCCTCAATCTGCTTAGACCCTCTTGAGAATACTGTCGCCTAGAGCTAACTTAGTAACAGAATTACCAAGGGCAATTCTGGCAAGGAAAGTACTTGTACTGATGACAGGAATATCAGACAGAAGCTTACACATTTTTAAAGATTGTACAGCCAAAGTAATTTGGTACAAAACTGAAATTTAAATTTGAGGGCCTTAAAATGGGATTTCTCCTTGTGCTGTCACTACAATAAGGACAGAGAGAGAGAGAGAGAGAGAGAGAGAGAGAGAGAGAGGGAGGGAGAGGGAGAGGGAGAGAGAGAGTAGAGATGATGATGGTAAGGTGGAGAGAAGGGCAAGGTAGAAGTTTAAATTAATAGTTACAGGTAAATCGTTTCACTTTGGCTTCAAATCCAACAACTACATGTTGTTCACCATGCAGAGCCATGATTATGAGTTGGGCAGCTCTATAAATCTTCCAACTAAATAAACAATTTATATTGATGCTGATGGTTACCAGGAAGGCGTCAAAAATGAAAGCAAGACATTCTTGGATTATACCGTGCCACACCAATGTATGGAAACTGGCTTGAGGGACAGTGTACATTTTGTGAATCAAAGACTTGGGCAGAATGGGCTAAACATCAGAGTGAAGCAGAAAGAGAGTATCGGACTTCTGACTAGTCTACAGTTACTCATGAATAAGAAGCCCACATGTTCCAACTACTCTGTAAAATACTGCCTATAGTATAATTAGAGAAGAGCACCTAAGAAGATAAAACTTATTTCTACTTCTCTTATGGGTTTTTTGTCACCATAGATCAGGGTTTCTCAGCCTTAACTGTTGAGGAATTCTGGGAGTTGAAGTCCTTCTGGGCAAACAAGTCAGGAAACATGACTATAGGAGCTAAATCTCTATCTATCTATCTAAAAAATCTCTCTCTCTTTCTTTCTCTCTCTCTCTCTCTAATATCTATCTATCTATCTATCTATCTATCTATCTATCTATCTATCTATCTATCATCATCATCTATCTACCGTGTTTCCCCGAAAATAAGACCCTGTCTTATATTTTTTTGACCCCTGAAATAAATGCTTGGGTTTATTGCCATGCGCTCAAAGCCTGATTGGGCTTATTATCAGAGGATGTATTATTTTGGGGGAAACAGGTTACCATCCATCTATCATCTATCATTTAAATATCTATCTATCATCTATCTATCTATCTATCTATCTATCTATCTATCTATCTATCTATCTATCAAAAGAGAGCTGGAAGGGACCTTGGAGGTCTTCTAATCCAACCCCTTGCTCAAACAGGAGACCCT
Organism: Arizona elegans; assembly: GCA_022577455.1. Lineage (NCBI taxonomy): Eukaryota > Metazoa > Chordata > Lepidosauria > Squamata > Colubridae > Arizona > Arizona elegans. The sequence continues at coordinate 99,200,457 of JAKOOJ010000003.1, read as the reverse complement.
ATACCATTTCAGACAAGTGACTGTCCAGTCTCTTCTTAAAAACCTTCAGTGATAAAACACCCACAACTTCTGATGGCAAGCTATTCCACTGGTTAATTGTCCACACTGTTAGGAAGTTTCTCCATTCTAATTCCAGGTTGCTTCTCTCCTTGATTAGCTTCCATCCATTGTTTCTTGTCCTACCCTCTGGTGCTTTCAAAAATAAATTGACCCCCTCTTCTTTGTGGCAGCCTCTCAAATATTGGAATACTACTATTATGTTCCCCGCAGTCCTTCTTTTCTCTAGACTAGTGAAACCCAAATCCTGCAGCTGTTCTTCATATGTTTTAATCTCCTTTAATCATTTTAGTTGCTCTTCTTTGTACTTTTTACAAAGTCTCAACATCTTTTTTTGTAATGTGGTGACCAAAACTGGATGCAGTATTCCAGGTGTGGCCTTACTAAGGCTTTATAGAGCAGTACTAATACTTCACGTGATTTTGATTCTATGCTTCTGTTTATACAACCAAGGATTGTATTAGCTTTTTTGGCTGCTGTCACACACTGCTGGCTCATATTTCAATGATCATCCACTATTCTATTACACAGCCACACATCTTCAAGTACTAAGGTTAAGAAACATTACCATAGATTAACATGGCTCCCCTATTACAATGTCCAATTCTTATGGGATCTTTTGATTCAGGTTAGGCACATATCTGTTCAAGCAAGCAAGAAAAAATTAAGTGCTGAGGCGATACTGTTAACATTCAAAGTTGTAGTTTATTTTGCTATGGCCACACGATACCAGGGATGGAGCACAAATTTATTCAACTGGCATTCATGTGGTAAAAGGAATATGGAAATATGATTCAAGCTAAAACACTCAAAAGGCTTTGACTACAGATGGAGAAGACTTTCAGATATGGAAACAAGAGCTAATTGTGCTGAAAAGAAGCTCTCTGTTTGAATATGGAGCGGGGGGGGGGTGTAAAATAAAATACTTCTCCATAAGCTACAGAGACAAATGATGATTAAGCTCAGCATTTAGCAGCCAAGCCCAGGCATATGGTTTAAGGGACTTTAGCCATGGAGAGAGCAGCAGCAAGACAGCCAGCCTCTCATGAAAGTGCTTCTCCCAGTTCCACCTGGAATTCCCAAGGGATTTTGCTAAGGAATTTTCATTTCCTGGAAAAATTATAACAATACCTTTATCCTATAGGAACTCCATATGATCTCTCTCATACCTGAATTTGTCAAAGTCACTGAGATAAAGAGGATAAAAATACTAGGTTTGACTTCATGCCCTTGTATCAAGGCTAGACCCTGCTGTACTTCCGAAAATTGCTGAGGTTGGATAGTAAAAATTGTATACAGCTGTCTCTGTGGAATTACCTAGCCTCATGCTCATCCATCTATGGCAGGAAACTATCTCCAAGTCCCTCCCTGCTTGTTTATATCTATCTAAGGAAAGTTTTCCCTCTCTCTTTTACGAAGAGTCTGATTAAGCACACGGTTTATCCCTAGTCCACATGGTATTATAATATATGATCAGTGACATGCAAAATGCTTTGCCCAAAATAAATTCTCATCAAGACTTTCAATCTGCATTTGGAAAATATTCCCTGAAATCTTTTAGAAAGCAGAAACATTTTGTAACCTACAGTATACATGCAACAAAATTTCTGGTATGCACATAGAGGAGAACAGAGATAGTAATAGATAGCAATAGCAATAGGACTTAGATTTATAGACCACTTCACAGTACTTTGCAGCCCTCTCTAAGCAGTTTATACAGAGTCAGCATATTGCCCTCAACAATCTGGGTCCTCATTTTACTGACTTCGGAAAGATGGAAGGCTGAGTCAACCTTGAGCTGATGAGAATCAAACTGCCGAACAGCAGGCAGCTGGCAGTTAGCAGAAGTAGCCTGCAGTATTGCATTCTAACCACTGCGCCATCACGGCTCATCAGTAGGATATGTATAATGGAAGTGTGTGTAAAACATGGAGTTCTACCTTTAAAAAAAGAATGAAAAGGAATCCTGCACTGACCAAGAGCTTTTCTTAAAACAGAATGAGGTCCTTCACCTCTGTATGCTGGGCTGCCTATTTCTGTGGTGATGCTATTGCTATTTCTCTTGACAGAAATAAGCCATGAAATTAGATTAGATTACCTTTCCCCCAATCTGCCCTCCAGACTAATTGGCTTTGAATTCCCCTAAATGAGTTTATCCTAGCCACCATCCTAATGATAAGTCTTACCTATTTGAAGTGTATTAAGATGGGAACAAGTGCCAGCTTAATGTAATGGTTGAGGCACAAGGGAGACAATGAATTCTAGTCCTGCTTTAAACATAAAGCCAACAAGGTGACTTTGGGCTAGTGATTTTCTCTCAGCCCTAGAGAAAAAGACAAGGTCGTATAATTTCTGAAAATGTTGCCAAAAAACTGCAGGTCCTAGCACAGGCAATTGCCAGCAGTCAACAATGACTCGCAGCCTAACAAAGCAAGAAGAAACTAAGATGCAGTTAATGGATTTTTACTTTGTAAAGCAAAGTAACTGATCCATTTTTTTTAGTGTTCTGAGAAGCACTTAGATTGCGAGTGCATTAATGGTGCCAAGCAGCTATTAATGTGCAACACCTTTAGTTTTATACTGATGGAACAATTCCAGGATTAAAACGTATTGACATTCTTGTCACTTTAGCATAGCCTTCTTTCATACAACCCAGAATGTGAATGTTCCCAAATTACACTTTCGTGGACATTTAAAACTTGTAATTTTCCTTCAAAATATTTCCTCACAAAATATTGAACCGAAGCCAAGTTCTCTGTTGAAAAGGTAGCTTAAATCAAAGTAACCAATATATCTTCTTTTCCATTTTCTGTATTAACGAATATTGTCATGGTGATCGATTCAGACCATTTTGATTTTCCATAAATATGTGAGCAGACAAGGAACGTCAAATATCCGCCATTTAAGGAGTGGAAATGTAGGATCTACATGACATCTTCCAGTGTTTTCCTCCTTGCGGAAGTGATTGGAATATAATAAAAGGAAGGAACCAGATTTCCCATTTTGTCACCCCTGTGAGATCAGTTAAAAGATGAGGTTCAGTGTTTGGAGTATAAATGAAGTTTGCATTGTGGAAGCCTTCACACATAGAGCCATACTTTAGAGGCCATCTAATCTAATCCTCTGCTCAGTCCAGGATCTTTTAGAGCACCTCTGACATCCAGTTTTTGCTAATTTTAGCAAGCAGTAGCACTTAGACTTATATATACTGCTCAAAAAAATAAAGGGAACACAAGCAGAAGACATCCGAGATCTGAATGAATGAAATAGCCTTATTAAATACTTTGTTCATTACATACAGTAGTTTTGTGTTCCCTTTAGTTGTTTGAGCAGTGTATAAACTACTGTATGTAACGAACAAAGTATTTAATAAGGCTATTTCATTCATTCAGATCTCGGATGTCTTCTGCTTGTGTTCCCTTTATTTTTTTTTGAGCAGTGTATATTGCTTCACAGGACTTTACAGCCCTCTCTAAGCAGTTTACAGAGTCAGCATATTATCCCCAACAATCTGGGTCCTCATTTTACCGACCTCAGAAGGACAGAAGGCTGAGTCAACCTTGAGTCGGTGATGAACTGTCGAACTGCTGGCAGCTGGCAGTCAGCAGAGGTAGCCTGCAGTACTGCCTTCTAACCACTGCACCACCACGGCTCTTATGACATCTATTAATTTTTGACATCTATTGCTCGGATTTCAGGCGGTGGGAGAAGGTTGTTAATAGAGTAATGATCCTTTGATATTAATCTTAGTGATGATCTTCAAGGTGCAGGGACGGCCTTTATAAAATTCTCCCCAAGATTGGATGTCCACCTCAGCTCCTCAACATCATCAGGTCCTTTCATGAGGAAATGAAGGGCACTATAGTTTTTGATGGCTTAACATCACATTCCTTTGATATTTGAAGTGGAGTGAAGCAGGGCTGTATCCTCGCACCAACTTTATTTGGGATCTTTTTTGCTGTCATGCTGAAACATGCTTTTGGAACTGCAACAGAAGGTATTTACCTCCGGACCAGATCAGATGGAAAACTCTTTAATCTCTTTAGATTAAGAGCAAAGTCTAAAGTCCAGCTGAATTGCTTACGGGATTTCCTCTTCGCTGATGATGCTGCCATCACTGCTCACTCTGCTGAAGACCTTCAACAACTTATGGACAGTTTTAGCAAGGCCTGCCAAGACTTTGGACTAACAATCAGCCTGAAAAAAACACAAGTCATGGGTCAGGACGTGGATTCACCTCCCTGTATTACAATCTCTGCACAAGAACTGGAGGTCATCCATGACCATGGTGTACCTTGGCTCAACTATCTTTGACACTCTCTCTTTAGATACTGAGCTGAATAAACGTATTGGTAAAGTGGCCACCACATTTTCCAGACTTACAAAGAGAGTATGGCTTAATAAGAAGCTGACGGAACATACAAAGATCCAGGTCTATAGAGCCTGCATCCTGAGCACACTCTTGTACTGCAGTGAGTCTTGGACCCTTTACGCACGGCAGGAGAGAAAGTTGAACACCTTTCATATGCGCTGTCTCCGATGTATTCTTGACTTCACCTGGCAGGACAAAGTTCCAAATAGTGCAGTCTTGGAATGTACTGGAAATTCTAACATGTATACACTATTGAAACAGTGACGTCTACGCTGGCTGGGACATGTCGTGAGAATGGCTGATGGTCAGATTCTGAAAGATCTTCTGTATGGAGAATTAGTGCAGGGAAAGTGCCTCAGAGGGAGACCACAGCTGCGATATAAGGATATCTGCAAGAGGGACCTAAAGGCCCTGGGAATGGACATTAACAACTGGGAAACCTTGACCTCCAATCGTTCAGCTTGGAGGCTAAAGACGCAGCATGGCCTTCTCCAATTCGAAGAGACACTTGTTCGGCAGGCTGAGGCCAAGAGGCAGTCCCAGAACCAGTGAAATCTGGGGGCTGGGCAGGGGACAGAATGTATCTGCCCTCAGTGTGGAAGGGATTGCCACTCTCGAATTGGCCTTTTTAGTCACACTAGGTGCTGTTTTAGGACCTCTTTCCAGAGCATGATACCAGAGCTTGAGACTGAAGGATGCCAATGCAATGATCTTCAAGGTAGATCACAACCTGCATTATGTGTAATATGTTAGCACATATTGAAGTGATGTAGAACCAACAAAAATATTTAATTCGTGCAATTGTCCAGACTGTTTGGATGGGGAGGAACAGGCTCAAGCTCAACCCTTCCAAGACTGAGTGGCTGTGGCTCCCGGCATCCCGATATAGTCAGTTGACTCCATCACTGACTATTGGGGGCGAGTCTTTGGCCCCCACAGAGAGGGCTCGCAATCTGGGAGTCCTCCTGGATAGGCAGCTGTCTTTGGAGGAACATCTGACGGCTGTTACCAGGGGGACCTTCTGTCAGGTTCGCCTGATTCGCCAGTTGCGGCCCTTTCTTGATCGGGATTCCTTGTGCACAGTCACTCACGCCCTCGTCACCTCTTGCCTTGACTACTGCAATGCTCTCTACATGGGGCTCCCCTTGAAGAGCACCTGGAGGCTCCAACTGGTCCAGAATGCAGCAGCGCAGGTAGTGATGGGAGCAACATGGCGCTCCCATGTAACACCGCTCTTGCGCAAGCTGCACTGGCTCCCAGTGGTCTTCCGGGTGCGCTTCAAGGTGTTGGTTATCACCTTTAAAGCGCTCGATGGCATAGGGCCTAGCTATCTGCGAGACCGCCTGCTGCTACCGATGACCTCCCATCGACCCGTGCGCTCCCACAGAGAGGGCCTCCTCAGGGTGCCATCAGCCAAACAATGTAGGCTGGTGACCCCCAGGGGGAGGGCCTTCTCTGTGGGGGCTCCCACCCTCTGGAATCAGTTGCCCCCTGAGATAAGGAGAATCCATGACCTGAATGCCTTCCGTTGTTCCCTGAAAACCCATCTTTTCCAGCAAGCCGGGTTGGCTTAAGAAGAAATTTTTAAATTCTTTTAATCAGTCTGTGATTTCTTTCGGGCCAAAATTTATATATATATTTTTAACTGTTTTTTAATATTTATATTCTATGTTTTTATCTTGGCTGTACACCGCCCTGAGTCCTCAGGGAGAAGGGCGGTATATAAATTGGAAATTAAATTAAATTAAATTAAATTAAATTAAATTAAATTAAATTAAATTAAATTAAATTAAATGGACTGGAGGATATATTTTCGTTTTAAAATAGTTTTTATTGAATATAAATATTAAAAAAAGACATACATAACATATACACAACGAACATTTATACAACATATACACAAAAAGAGTATAATATCTTCTTAAGCATTTTTTCAGAGTGACGTTCTACAATTCTACTTATAATATATTCCTTCACCTTTCTTTAATCTAATAATATTTTTTATTACATATATATGTATCAATCGGTAATATATCCCCTATGTTTTTTGTATATTTCTAATTTTTAACCAATTATACCAATTATTCCATATTTTATAATAGTCTGATTCTTCTTTTTCTTGTAATTCTTTGGTTAACCTATCCATTTCAGCGCATTCTAAAATTTTCCCTATTACTTCTGTTTCACTTGGTATTTTTTCTTGTTTCCAATTTCTTGCGTAGGTTATTCTTGCAGCAGTTAATATGTGAATTGTAAGATATTTGATATCCTTAGGGTATGATTTGTTAAATATTCCTAATAAAAATGTTTCTGGTTCTTTTTCAATCTGTGTTTTTGTTATTTGTTCCAACCATTTTTTGATATTAGACCAAAATTTCTTTGCTGCCGGGCACGTCCACCATAAATGATAGAAAGTCCCTTGTGCCTTTTTGCACTTCCAACAAATTGGGCTATTTTTAGGTTGTATTTTTGCCAATCTGGTTGGAGGCATATGCCACCGATAGAACATTTTCAGTTGGTTTTCCTTGTATGCTGTTGCTTTCGTTAACTTTAGGTTTACCTGCCAGAACTTTTCCCATTTTTCCAAAGGTATTGTGTGTTTGATATTTTGAGCCCACTTGATCATCGTTTCTTTGACTGTCTCTTCTTCCAATTTATAGCGTAGGAGAAATTTATAAATTCTACTAATTAATTTATTTTCTGAGTCTAATATAATTTTATCTATTTCTTGTTTTTGATTATAAATTTCATATGTTTTTATATGCTCTCTATATTTGGATTGTATTTGAGTGTAAGTCCACCAGTCTATTCCTCTGTGTAAATCTGTCTCCAATTGTTGTTTTGTCTTTAGTTTGCCTTGATAGTCAATTATATCTTTATATCTAATTATTTTTGTCTTATCTGTTAAATTTGGGTGCCTAATTGATTCAGCCGGTGCTAGCCAATTTGGTATCTTCATATAATGTTGTTTTTTAATTTTAAGCCAAATTTGTAATAGTGAGTTCCTTATTGTATGTGTTTTAAAATATGAATGTGTTTTGTATTTCTCATCCCACATAAAGGAGTGCCAGCCAGTTTGAAGTTCGTGTCCCTCAATTGTTAAAATTCTAGAGTCCTTTAATTCTATCCAGTCTTTAACCCACGATAGTACTGCTGCTTGGTAGTATATCTCCCAGTCAGGGAGTGCAGCTCTGGAGGATATATTTTCATGTTTTTCAGTGACAGTAGTACCGTTTTGCAAACTAGTGCTAAAGGTCTGTTCCTCCTTATCCAGTAGTTTGATTTATAAATATACTACATCAAAATGATATATATTTTCCACCCTCTAGCCTTATAAGAAAACAAATTCTTTAGTTTTACCCAATACTGAGGGTGTTTATGTGGTTGAAACACAATTCAAATTCTTCTCGTCCAACAACACCAATGGTGAATGATGGTCACAATTACAGCTCAGCAATATCAAGGGGTTCACCGTGGCAGGATTAGCGCTTCCTGTTTTTTCCTACCATTCCAGAAAAAAAAAATCACTATATTTTCCTAAATGCCAAATTATCCACACTTTGAAATATGACACCTACGAATATCCACTGGGATTTCAGAATATTCAGTAACTCTGACAAAAAATACTGTGCAAATCTGAACTTCCTTATATTAGAAACCTGCCTACCTCGGCTATCAATCTATGCTGACATGTTACATAACTTCTATTCTTCTCCCATCACTTATATATGATCATACAATCTCGTTCCCTGCTGTTCTTTTGTTCTGTTCCGTCATGTAACACCCATGATTGCTTCAAGCCTTCCTGATCTGTTTTAAGGTTTAGAGATGAGATAAAGCTCATAAAGCAGAATCTTTGATTGCCTTCAGGACTTCTTTTAGATATTATTTTTTAGAACTCCGCTAGCCAACAGCTTGGCTCCTCCCAATGCGACTGCATCCCAGCTGCCCAGGAATACAAACCTCACTCGGAATATAATCCACAGCACATTTAAAAATAGCACCTCCCTGGGTGAATGCCCAAGTTAGGCAACGTGATGTGTTCTATCACAGCTCTGTTAACAGAAGCAGCTGCTTTCGGATCGGATCAAAGGGTGATGGCCATTGAACGACACAATAAAGCAGCTGGAGAACCCATTGCTCCAAATAGCAATGTGTCCCAATGTTTGAACAAAGTGTGAGGCAGAAATTGCATGCTGAAGATGGGGCTGATGGGGGAGGCCAGCTCTCCAGATGAGAGATGGGTTTTCATTTTTAGTCCTTGGAGAAATCATTTCTGTGCTGTAATTACAGAGCGCAGCCACCACACAAGCTCCCCATTCGCTCCCCACTGCATATCCCTCAATGTGGAACAGAAGTCTACCCACTTTTAATTACTGAAATAAATCTTTGAAGTCAATGTTTCAAATTGGCCATCCCACTGATCAGCAAAGTGGTCTTTCAGCAGCTGTTGCCATTCAGCATAACACCTTCCCACTTACAATAAAGGTTTCATCTAGGGCAGGGGTGTCAAACTCACAACGAACGTTGTCTCCACATGACACATTGCAACTCCCCCCCCCTTTGCTAAACCAGGAGTGGGCGTGGCCAGCATGTGACACATCCATCCCGCTCTCCGTGCGTTTGACACCCCGATCTAGGGAGATCTGAAATGAGTCAAGGCTATTTGACAGTGGATGTTGCTGTCCACCATTAACAGTGGCAGAATTGGACAGTTCCTTTATTTACTTATTTGTCACCTGTATAACTTGTCTCTTCTCTGGGACTCAAGTCAACATACCTGGGGATTACCCGCCATTTTATTCTCACCACAAGAACCTTGTGAGCCAATTGTGGGCTGAGAGAAAGCAACTCCTATAGAACAAAGACAGTCAGGGAACTGCTAGGCTGAGAATGGACTTGCTTCAAGGTTTCCTCACTCTTAGACCAACTCCTTAACTATTACAACACATGGTTTCCAATTAGTAATAACTAATTGGAGTCTAAAGAGCTTGGATAGCTCAACAGACAGAAGCACTGTAATTTAACACCAGCTGTCTGCAATTAAAGTAAGATCAAATCTCGCCAGGCTCAAGGTTGACTCAGCCTTCCATCCTTTCTAAGGTAGGTAAATTGAGGACCCAGTTTGTGGGGGCAATAAGCTGACTTTGTATAAATATACAAAAGTATGAAGGCTATTGCTTAACGCACTGTAAGCCGCCCTGAGTCTCTGGAGAAGGGCGGCATATAAATCAATTTTTTTAAAAAACCTAAGCTTGCACTTTTCCCTGCATTAACTGAGGCCAAGGGTGTTCATAGGATAGGGGTTAAAAGAAAGTAAAGATGGTGACTGCAATGCTATGGTCAACGTTCTGTCTCCTTTTTATGTGTGTTGCATGTGTGATGGTACATAAAATGGGTAATCTTTATGGTCATCGTTTTGACCTTTTTTAACCATACTTTGTGGAGACCCTTACCTGAGGCCTCTATATGCCTTTGATATATACGGTACTAGCAAAAAACAAAACAAAATAGAAAATCTTGGGCCTGCTACTATATGTAACTTGACTTCCCATGTTACATCATAGCTCCCCCAAATAGTAAGTGCCCTCCAAACATTGGCCAACTCAATTTCAGTCCTGTTATAGGCCTTGGGGGACAGCTTGTAAAGACTATGTGCTAAAGCACAAAAATATGCCAGTGTAACATTTGCTGCCTCAATCGCCAGGTTTTATCATACCACAATAATAAAACCAGTGACTGGTATGATCATTATTGTTTTAATATAGGACAAATTAAGGAAAGCAGTTGGTTGATTCCCATAGCTTCGTTTCCCCACCCTAAGCCTCACTCCCTGCTGTTAGAAAAATAACCAACCATTACTCTCTCTAATCTTATTTTTTAAAGACAGGTTTAGCAGTTTTTCAAAAGAATGCCTACTCCATGTTTTTGAAAAGATCCTGTGCTCTTTCAAAAGAATGCTAAAACCATGTTTATATGAAGCTGAGATAAGACCTGATAAGAATCATTTTGCCCAATATCTGATATCTAGTGCTTGCTAGTCAGGCATTTCATGGGAAAATGCCTCTGCAGAATTCTGGTCAAAGAAGACTAACGAGGACCCAAAGTTATGAATCCTAAGACTGTTTTTATTGCAAGGTTATAGCAACAGAATCTTGAAAGCTTAAATGTGCTTCTCCTCTCCCTCCTTTTATCTACTAGGGAGGGTCAAGCCTGAGATGCTTCTTCAAATAAAGTTTCTTCTTCAGACTCATATTTCTTTTGTCTGACCATTGTCTTAGTTATGGCTCTTCCACTAGTTCCTCCATTACAACATAGTGGACCCTTCTCCAGGACTGGAGGAGAGAGAGCATGTTCACAGCAACCTATGGTGATCAATAGGAACTGGATAGATCCCAGCCCCCCCCCCACTGTGACATCATCAGTGAAGCCTGCAAAATCATATATATAAATAAATATTTTTATAAATAAAAATCTAATAAAATATTAGAGTATTAAGTATTGTGTCAGAAGAAAGAAAACTACTGTTTTATAACCAGAGAAACCAAAGATACATTGCAACTATGTCTTTTAGCTACTTCGGTAGCAGGCTAGGGATGAGATAAGGACTATGTCATGAAGGCAGGGGGAACAAATGGTTACCAGGACATATTTGTGTGGCAATTAGAGGCTATGGAAAGCATGAAATATGAAATGTTTACTAATCCTATTTTTAAAAATTGCCCCACCTCACCAATCAGCATCCATTCCCAGAATAAATCAGGCTTCAGTTTGAGCTGCTGTATGCATCAAGGAGGGAAACAGGCTTACAGTATTAAACTCTGTCTCACTTTTGGATAAATTGCTTTTCCTTTGCTCTTATATATCAGCTTTGGCTCAAGTCAACTCATGACAAAGCCATCACCAGACAAGCACAATCTGGCATCATAGTTCCGATTATAATTTCCATCTGAACTGTAACCTGGCAGACCCCAGATGTGTCACAGTGCAATCATAAGAAGCTGCTCTGCAGTGTCTAAGGGGCCGCCTACCTGTATTCTGCTTCTCTAGGTAATTTGAAAAATATATTCCTCTCAAATGCAAATCTAACCATTACGGCACAGAGCACCATTTTATGGAAATTTACCTCTGCTTGAAGCCTTGGTAGTCCTAGCTTTCTTGAACATTTGCAGTTCATTGAAATATATTTATGTTAAAATGACTAGGAGAAAAATGCAAACATAGCCTAAACCTATCTAAAACTGCAATTGCATAGATACAAGAGCCATATTAGATGCAATTCTATTCCCCTTGTTCAAAGCTATTATTCCACCTTTTCACTTTGTCTCTGCAGACTGAATAACTCTTTCTGGCACTTGTACTGCAACTAATTGCTGGATTTCTGCAGTGAGGTGATGTTCCATTATGAACAGATGCATGCATGTGTAAATTCAGGCTAGAAGAAGAAAATCTGAAGAGTAATATTGTACTCCCATTCTGAGTAAAATGGATCTGCTTTCAGTTGAATTGCTAGTTGCTAAAACGGGTAGAAAGGTAGTGCATTAGTGAATCACTAATAGGGTAATTATTTCCTTGGTTTGCAAAAATAATAATAATAATCAGGCTTTCATAATAAAGCAGGCTAACCTAGAAATACTGGCTATATATATATATATTGGTACTTTTAACATTTCAAAAGGGAAATCAATGGCAGTTGCAGATAGAGAGGAGGTTCAAAGAGAAAATGAAAGAAAGCAGAAAAGGCCAAGAGATTCCCCCTTTCTCCCCCCCCCCCCCCTCTCTCTCTCTCTTTCTTTTTGTGAACCCAAAAGTCACATTCCTTAGGCCAGGCATTCATCCTTTATGGAATTTTACAAGATCACTCTCAACACACTCACAACACTAAAGTTGTCCATATTACTTACTGGACCCCAATAACATTCTTCCAAATGACCAAACCTTTCTTCGGAGGCAAATGGACTAGCTTGCCAATCATGACTATTCGTGATAGAGTCTTGGTATAAGCATTCCGAGAGGAAGATGTTTCTCTTACTTATGCGAAAGTTTTGAAATTGGCAATACAAGTGGCCCTCTCCTCTTTCCATTTCAAAGTTGCTCTGAAAAGTTGTTTAACAATGTCAACCCATTCAGAATAAGGGCAGGTTGAATCCAATAAATAATTGCTCTTACTTCATTGGCTTTTTCAGCTTCTCACATTAATTGGATCTCATTAGCTACTTAGCATTTTGGTGGACACACTTTCCGAGTTACTATTCCCAACTGGAAGCAATTACTATTGCCCAAAGAAATGTTAAATTGAAATAAAAACGTGCCCCAAGTAGCAGCAGATATAGAAGCAAGCAAGCAACAAGGAAGGAGAGGGGTCATAATGACCCAATCCATCTGAATGACGTCAGTTCAGGGAAGGTTCTCTCATGGCAGGAAACTCAAACTGAGAGTTCAAAGAGTTTTTTTTTCCAAATCATATCCATGTCTTTTTATATTTTGAATTGTTGTTCCTCATCTATAAAAGTGAACATTCCTCTTATATAGGGTTTGCTGATCTTTATATAAATCTGTGCTTTTGTGAATGCATTTTTCTAAATGTGAAAAATATAATTATCCCAGAACTTTCTTACCAATAATTGAGACAAGACGTATGATGCAGAGATCCTTCAAATGGACCTATGAAACTGTATTCAGACTATTAGGGAAAATGTAGTTTTTAATACTGGCTTTTAAAAATTCTGATTTTAATGCTTTAAATAAATAAAATAATCAATATGGATACACAGGTCCTTGTGCATATTGAAAAAAAAAAATTGAATCCTGACTCCATTAAGAAGTAGACAGAAATCACGTAAGTCAACCAACATCTCTTTGGGTGGGGGAGGGGGGGTTGGATCATTAATCCAAACCAAAGATTTGGATTAACCACCAGACATAACTATTGTAAAATGCAGGTTTGTGTGTGTGCATGCACAGGAGTGTGCATGTGTGTGTAGAGTATTCATTACAACTTGAGGTCTTTGCTTTAATCCTAATAGGTTTCCACAAGGTATCCCATTGAACTGTTTTATTTTCAGCTTGCAACAACATTAAGGTTTAAATCTGGAGGTCCTTGGTGGAGATGGGGATCTACAGTCCAACAAGTTGAAGACTTGGGTAAAACTAATTTATAGCACTAAAAATAAAGACTAAATTTACAGAAATGTTTTAGGTATTAGCCTTCCATCCTTCCGAGGTAGGTAACATGAGGACCCGGATTGTGGGGGCAATAAGCTGACTTTGTATAAAAAAGAACACCACTTAGGAGTGGGGGCAAAATCCCTACTAAGCAGGTATATACAAAAGTATGAAGGCTATTGCTTAAAAGCATTGTAAGCCGTCCTGAGTCTCTGGAGAAGGGCGGCATATAAATCAAACTAATAGTAATAATAAATAATAATAATAAGTAGGTTTCGCATTATTGGGGTATGATTACAGCAGGTAGTGCTTTTTAGTAATTGTTCCACAGCCTGATGATAGATTGGACTTTAATTCCCATCATCTTCAGCCGCAGCAATTAATGATCAAAAAGGCTAGAGAACTATGGAATGGGAATTTGTGGGATATGAAACCTATCTGAAGTGCTCTGGGTAGACAAAGGCTTTTTTAATGCATTGTGCTTGTCCAGTTCATTTTATCAAAATAGTTTTCTCTCCAAGGGGACCTGATAAATATTCCCTAGTCCCAGAGCTTTTAGAAAATATAGCAGCAGATATAACGGGTATTATAAAATAGCCAACTCAGTTGAATCAGGAATTTGTGCCATGAATTTCAATTATTTAAAAAAAAAACTTTAAGAAAAATCAGCATTCATGTACCATGCTTGAACGTACACCGATTAACCTTAATTTTTTTAAAAAAATGACAGCCTCAAATGGAGTAGAGTGATGTTTTAGGATTTAATGCTTTTTAATTAGGCCAAACAGAAATGTAATAAATGAAAAACTTGTGTTAATTGTTTCCACAATTGTTCATCCAGGATGACTAAAAATATTTTTGGCAGCACATTGCCAGGGAAAATAACAAGGCTGTTTTCCAGTTCATAAACTAAATACTCTTACTTAAAGTTCTAAAAGCTTTTTAAAAATACATCAAAAATTTACATCAAAAGCAAACAACTACATATAAAGTCATTTTCCTCAACCAGCTTTTCATTTCTTGTTTGTGTAAATTATTAACACAATACCCATTGGATAAGAATGGAGGATGGGATGGGAACCAGACTACAAACTTTTTCCAGCACAAAACAATTAGAATTAATATTTCGAGATTCAAACACTATAGACTAGTGGTTCTTTTCTTCACCATGGACCCCTTTAAATACCTTTCGTGGCCACAGACCCCCAAGACTTAACTTAAGATTTAAATCATAATATTTCTTCAAGCCATGTAGACCCCCTGTGATGGCATTGCAAACCCCACCCCCAGGTTGGGAATCAGTGCTACATACCATTCTTCTCCATCTTGAATCTCTCCAATTGTTTGGAACGACATCTTTTATCACCTACTCAAACCAAGGGTAAGGATGATGAACCCTATAATCAGAGAGAGACCTGCTTGGGAAGGCTATCATAAACTCCCTGATGATTTCTATATTCTTAGAATGACTAGATACATCACACCTACATGGCTATTAAAAATTGTGCAAAAGAAATGTTCTAAATCGGGGCAGTTTTTCCCACTGTGTATACTAAGTAACTTTAGCTGAAACTTACTTTCTACATAGAAGGCTTATGTCATAATTTATGTGTTGTATGCCTAGAAGGTTCCCAGAGAAGTCCTTGGCATTTACCAGAAAAACTTCTGGTGGAGAGGTGTTGGCAGTTTGAGTAAAGTTCACTAACCTGATGCCTTCCAGATGCACTAGAAGAGTATTCTTAGAATTTCTACACTAGCTGGAATTTTAAAGTTGTGGTCCCAGAACATCCAGAGAGTCTTGTTTGGTGAAGGCTCAGTTAGTGTAACAATACTTAAATGGGATCCATGGGCAATCTGAATAGGTATAGCACTAATGTGTGGTGTGGGTCTATGGAAAAGTAATGGACTAGGGTAGGGGAGACCATGGTAATTTTCAGGGTGAGTTTGGCCCAGCCATTTTCTCTCAGCTCATCTTTCCTCACAGATTTGCAATGGTGGGGATAAAGCTTGCAAGTTAGCTTGTCCTTGTAGAGAGAGAGAGGATATAAGTCTATTGAATAAGAAATCATGCTTGAACAGGACTACCATTTCTGAGCTGAAAACCTCGAGTGGACCATTTGTTAAGGAATATGCGCAGAGTAAACCTTGAGTAGCAAGGGTGTGCACATGAGAAAACAGCTGAGAGCGATTATGAATAAGCACTGTCAATACAGACATACTGAGTTGTGATAGTCTTTTACTTTTAGGAAAAAGCAAAGCAAAAGTTCGATAAACAATCCAGGTCATACACAGATAAAGATAGTTAATTTGTCAATCCAGGGATAGTCCAAGAATAAAGTCTTCTTATCAGTTGTTGTAATATGCAATAAAACAGTTCTTTTTGGAGTTGCAAACAGGAACAAGTACAGCAGTAAAACAATCAGTAAAACAGTAGAAAACAACAAGTAGCAAAGATCAAGCAGTGATCATGCAGAGAGAAGGAGCAGAGGTAGCAATAATAATGTAATAAGAACAATAAGCCATGATTCAAGTTTCCTCTTAAGTACATTGGCTACAGAGCTAGCCAATCAGAATACAGTATGATGCAATACAGCATTGCAGTCTTAAAGCTATACATTACATTTTGACTGCAAATATGCATTGATGGTTTATATATATTGCCAACCCAACCAGTTAGGCAACAGCCATTTCCTAACACCATTGTTGTCACCTAGTGATCATTTGGACTTTTGCTACCCAAATCTTATTGACACAGCTGCCTGCAATTTCTGCTGGTTCGAATCTCTCCAAGGCTCAAGGTTGACTCAGCCTTCCATCCTTTCTAAGGTAGGTGAAATGAGGACCCAGTTTGTGGGGGCAATAAGCTGACTTTGTATAAAATATACAAACGAATGAAGGCTATTGTTTAACGCATTGTAAGCCGCCCTGAGTCTCCGGAGAAGGGCGGCATATAAATCAAATTTAAAAAAAAAAATCTGATAGCCCTGGGCATGGATTTCATTCAGGGTACCTTGCTTGAATACATGGGTTGAAAAAAAAATTATATCCAAGGTAACACTGGATGAAAACGAAAAGAAATTGTAACAAAAGGCATTCGTTCAATTACAAAGGACTATAAGCCCTGCAGGTGGTTCATTCAACCATCAGTTATCTTAGCAGAAAGAATAAGCATTGGCATTCTTTGCACTTCAGCTAGGCTGGGCTGGGCAAAGACAACAATATAATGAAAGCACTTGAGATCTGAGGATTATGAGGACAATATGGAGAAAATACATTGGGAACAATTAGGAGATGGAAATGCAGAGGAGCACGGCAAGGCTACATCTTGGCATCACTGCTCTTCAATTTGTGCATCAATTCTCTTATGGCCAAAAATGAATAATATTCCAGTTTATGGTCCCTTAAAATTGAAGGTTAGACATACTGCAATGTTCCTACATGCTATTATTTCACACACCAACTGGACTAAAGTGAGTTTCACATGCTTTAGCTGCAGATATAGTACAGAAGCATTCAACATGAATTAAACAAAAACAAAGCTTTTATTTTTTTACTAAGTGTCCCCAAAGTCATGGCCAGTGACGAAATAAGTACCCAAACAAATGAATTAAAACTTTAAGCATTTAGAGGTGATGTTTGATGCTACTCGCCAATGCAGAGCACAAATTAAATAAATTGTTCATGATGCACAGAAATTAGCAATATCCTTGCAGTCCTTTTATCACATTAGAGGTATTAATGAGGGCTGAGCTACAATTATTTTCATTTAACATGCAGGCACGTGTTGTTGTTTTTTGTTTGTTTGTTTGAAACCCAATTAGGACTGAACAATTCCTTCACCCTTTTAGAGAGGATACAATCTAAGGAACATCTTTCAGATCACATGATCTGTTCCTAACATGGTTTTACACCATGAAACTGAAGTGACCAAACTTGAAACTCATATTTTTCTCCTTGTGGGCTTGACACCTCTGATTTTAAATTATGACTTTCATCTTAAGGATGAACATTACTTGAGAAACTGAAGTACTGTAGACTCTGGCCTAATATGGTCCTGATGATAGTATGATATGATGGTGCAGTACTGCCCTTAAACAGCATATCAAGGATTTAGAAGCCCAATCAGACCTGGCTGTCAAATCCAAAATTGTCTTACTAGCAGTCATTCATCATTTTTTAAGCTTGCTAGATATCTAAGTCAAATAACAGTTTCCAACTTCAGAACAGATTTCATGCCCTATCTCAGTGGTTCTTGACAGTAAATTTCAAGGCAAATCTTCTGAACAAAGACTTTGCTTTGAAGGAGTTCCCAAAACATTACCCCATGTTTATTTATTTATTTATTAGATTTATATTGCCACTTATTCGCCCAGGGTGACTCAAGGAGGCTTACAGAATATAAAAAAACACATTTAAAAAACAGTAAATCTCATAAAAAATCAAATAAGTTAATATAATAAAATCACCCCTGACCCCCACCTCCTGTCCCAGCGACAGCCGATCACATGAGCCATTTAATGGGTTCCATCCCGCTCTGGGTTCCCCAGGCCTGCTGGCAGAACCAGGTCTTCAGCACCTTCCGGAAGAGAATTAGGATGGGGGATGTTCTAATCTCTGACGAAATGATGTTCCAGAGAAAGGGAGCCACTACGGAGAAGGCCCTTCTTCTGGGTCCCACCAGGTGTATCTCCCTCAGAGATGGGACCCACGGCATTCCCTGCCTCCCCGCTCTAATGGGTCGGGTAGATGTGACTGGCAAGAGATGGTTTGTTATATTGGTCTCATAAAGCTGCAGCTGATAACATGCCATCTAGTCATATTTCCAAGCCACCAAGATCCATCTTCTTTATAGTTATTATTCAACCATTGTGATTTTATTTCTCTTAACCTAGCTAAGTTTGGTTTTACAGTTTATAAAATATTGCTATGGTTTGATCACAGCAGTATCATAATTATTGAATTTTATTGTAGTTTATATTTGCTGTCTTACCATTTCTTCCTCTTCTTCCTGATGGTTCATTACTGCAATATAGTGCTAGACAATGGATTGCAAGGTCTCTCTGCCAGTTTCCAGCTTTAAAACAGTTTCCTAAGCAGATGCTCTCCAGCGTCCTTTCAACGCTAATATTTATAATCCAACACATCTGGGGAGCATCAGGTGGGGGGGGGAATACTCTAACCAATTGATCTTCCCCCAAATTATTACATTATTTTTAGTAATTTAACTAAAAAGGCAAGGCCTTAATGGAGGATAAGCGGGATAAGAAAGAACTGTTTTTTTAAAAATAGCAATAGCACTTAGACTTATATACCGCTTCACAGTGCTTTACAGCCCTCTCTAAGTTTACAGAGTCAGCATATTGCCCCCAACAATCTGGGTCCTCATTTTACCCACCTTGGAAGGATGGAAGTCTGAGTCAATCTTGAGCCTGGTTTGATTCGAACTGCCAAATTGCAGGCAGCTGGCAGCCAGCAGAAGTAGCCTGCAGTACTGCATTCTGACCACTGCACCACCAAGGCTTTTTGGTTAAAAACCCAAGGAGAGAACCAATCTAGAACTAAGGAGAAATTTCCTGACAATTAGAACAATTAATCAGTGGAATGACTTGCCTTCAGAAGTTGTGGGTGCTCTAACTCTGGATGTTTTTAAGAAGAGATTGGACAACCATTTGACTGAAATGGTTTGGACTAGAAGACCTCCAAGGTCTCTTCCACTTCTGTTATTATGCATGGATGTCAAACTCAATTACGTCACATGATATATCGTTGACGTATCATGACTTTTTTGCCTTTGCGGAGCCAGGCTGGCCGTGGCCTGTGTGTGACACATCTGGCCTGCGGCCACCAGTTTGACACCCCTACTATTATGTGACATTGTTCTTCTATGGCAGGCTTTCAGATATGGACTGACAAAATAAAAACAAGGAAGAAACAAGTTATACTATTTGGGCTGAAAAATCCAAAATTACAATTAAATGATAGCAAAATGATGTGCCAGATACCACTTCTCTGTTGTCATTGACTAGTTGCCCAGATTTTTGCAACCTACCTATGATAATACTTTGATGGTCTAGTGTTATTAGAAATTAACAATTCAGAAGCTGCTGAAAATTGCTTGGATGCAGGCTACTAATAAGCACAGCTGCATCCAATGCTGTTGCCAGAAGAGAAAGTGTGTGTTTGTTTGCTTCTTTGATATAACCATTAACAGCTGGGACAAACCCTATAGTAGGTTGTGCTTGTGCAAAGGTAAATGTTTGAGGAATTTCCCCTTGCTTAGAAATGTATAAATGAGCAAATATGTATAAGCCAAGGCAACTGCACTGTTTGAAATTGATTATACTATAAGATTACTTGTATGTGTATTTGGGGAGTTTCACCTGGTAACATTAGTTAACATGTTCTTGTGTGTTGGAACAAAAGACTGTAGGCTCTTAATACATTTTGGAGACTTCTTTTTCCATGTTCCACTGAGCAATATTTCTCAGTATTGGCAACATTAAGATGCCTGGACTTCAATTTCCAGAATTCCCCAGCCAGCCATAACTGAGCAAATTTTTCAAGAGGAAAAGAAGCTTGTTGGAATCATAGCTCTCCTCATAGGAACCAAAGGATTTCCCCCCCCTACATTTGATTAAATGCACCCAACATGAGGTAGAGGAGGAGATGAAAGAATTTTATTTCTTCAAGATCTGCATCAACCTAGGATAGGACAATAATTACTGCTTGTTGTTCTTAGCACCACATCTGCAGTAAATATAATAAAAAGCCATCTTCAATCTGTTTTTGAGGAATTGGAGAGTGAAAAGTAGTATGTATTTAAGTATGTAATATGGCTGCCCAACTCAAAATACATCACTCAGGGTAGTTAATAACACTTAAAAACTGAATAAAAACAATACAGCAAAATTATAAATACAATGGGCTTCCTTACATTTCCAGGCCTCCATGTTCAATGACAAAACCAGGTCTTCAAGGCCTTGCAAACGGCCAGCAGAGTTAGGGTGTGTCTGATCTCCAGGGTATGATGCTCCAAAGGGCAGGTACCTCGATAGAAAAGACTGTCTTCCTGGATCCTGCCAGATGGTATGGATGGGAGCCAGAGCATGCCTCTTCTGTCAGAAGTAGTAGGAAGGGTAGATACAACCAAGGAGAGATGGTTCCATAAATATGACAAAGACTTGTTTCTTCACTATTATCTTGTTGTTCTTTTGCTACTACATAATAGGATTCTCAGAAATCAGTGGAAAAACAGTGGCACAGTCTTACAAGGAATTTTTGGCAAAATAAAAGTCCTCTGGTAGTCCCTTAGACAGCAGGAAGACTAGTCATAGTCCTTCTTTTCATTAAACTATACATACCCAATTCCTGCAACCATTCTTCATGTATTTTAACCTACAGTCCCCTAGCCATCTTTGTTGCTCATCTCTTACTCTTTCTAGGATCTCAATACCTTTTTTTATATCATGGTGACCAAAACTAGATGCTGTATTCCAAGCCTGGTTTTACCAAGACATTATAAAGTGGTAGTAACACTTCATGTGATTTTGATTCTATCCGTCTATTAATGCAGCCTAGGACTGCATTGGCTTTTTTGGTGGCTACAGCACATTGCTGGCTCATATTTAAGTGGTTGTGCCCTAGGACTCGTATGGTAGATTCCCCTCACAGTTACTGCTATTGAGCCAAGTACCACCTAGTTATACCTGTGCCTTTGGTTTTTCTTGCCTAAGTATAAAACCTTATTTTTCTCACCACTGAATTTCATTTTATTGGGTAGGACCCAGTTGTTATGTATTGATACTTTTAAGCGGGAGTTTCAAACCTGCCTACGTTTCTGATTGGCTGACAGTCTCTCCAGGATTGTATATAAGGAGGACTGCAGCCTCTGAGTTTTTGCTGAAGTCTCACTGTATATTAAAGAGCTGTTGTCACTTGCTTGCTTGTGCCTCTCATCATTCCCGAACCACTTCATTGGCGACGAAGGTGGGATAGAGGTTACAAGAAGCCAACCAGTGAAACCACGAGCTTCAGCTAGGCGACGAGGCGAACCACAGGAGACATACCGGACATGTCTGCCTACGTTCCGCCCAAGCCTTTTGATCCGACCCGCGAAAAATGGGTCTCGTACCTAACAAGGTTTGAATGCTCGCTAGAAGCCAGCGACATGCAGGGCCTCTCGGCTAATCGAAAGAGAGCCCTATTCCTAAGCCACTGCGGACCGGACGTGTTCGAGATGGCCGAGTCACTGTGTGAGCCAACGCCGGTTCAAACAGTCTCATGGGACACCTTGATGGCAACCCTCCGGGCTCACTATGCTCCCGTCCCCTCCAAGTTCGTGCAGCGATACCAACTGAGGCAGCGCGTCCAACGAGAGGGAGAGCCGGTCAGCGCGTACATGGCCAGCCTGAGAAAAGCCGCAACTCATTGCGACTACAGAGACTTGGATGATGCGTTGCTTGAGCAACTGATCTGTGGTGTTCGGGACATTAGGCTGCAACGGCGTCTGCTCGCCAAGCCTGATCTGACGCTTGCCGGAGCCCTTGACGAGGCCAGGGCTCACGAAGCCTCCACAAAGGCCGCTGAAACGCTACAGCGCCCGCCGACCAGCAAAGACAGCCCCAAGTCTGCCCCGGTGCACAGAGAAGACGCCGGATCCAGCTCGGAGTCCGAGTCGGATGAGGACGTCTTCCGAACAGAGCACCGGAGAAAAGACACTGGCAGCCCCCGGCGAAGCTGTCCCAGCTGTGGCGGGCACCATGATAGACTGTCCTGCAAATACAGAGAGGCTATTTGCAGGCGTTGCGAGAAAAAGGGGCACTTGGCGCGAGTCTGCAGAGCCATTCTGCCCAGAAGACTCAAACCACGTGAGCGCCGCAGCCAACCGGAATCAGCGCGCCAGAAGCAGCCAATGAGAGAGGGCGGCGCGAAAAAACGGCGCGAATTTGAACCGCGAGATGGCCGCAGCATACACATCGACCAGGCCAGCACAACGGTCAAGGACAAAGTCAGCACGGTGGTCGAGATCAACGGAAGACCGTGCTCGATGGAGATCGACACCGGATCAGCTCTCTCCATCATGTCGTGGACAACCCTAAAGACCCTCCTGCCGTCGTTCCGGAAGGATCAACTCTCCAGACAGAGACTGCGCATCCTAGACTACCAGGGGAACCGAGTCCCCCTCGAAGGCGTGGGCACGTTCCGGGTCACCTACGGAGACTACGAAAGAGACCTGCCGCTGACCATCGTCACGAAGCAGCTGCCGAGCCTCCTGGGCATGGGGTGGTTCCGAGCCCTTGGCATGGGCTTCACCGGCGTCCACCTGATGTCCAAGTCAACCCTGAAAGACAGCCTCCTGTCCGAGTTCCAGGACGTTTTCGGGGACACGTTGGGCAAGTATGTGGGGACCCCGATTTCACTAAACTTAGACCCCAACGTAGCCCAAGTAAGACTAAAGGCCAGACGAGTGCCGTTCGCATTGAAACCAAAGATCGATGCAGAACTGGACAAACTGATTAAGCAAGGGGTGTTGGTTCCCGTTGACCATGCCAAGTGGGAGACCCCCATAGTCACCCCAGTTAAGTCCGACGGCTCAATCAGAATTTGCGCCGACTACAAGTGCACGATCAACAAGGCTTTGCAGCCGAGCGCCTATCCGGTGCCGATCGTGCACCATCTATTACACTCCCTGGGCCCCGGAAAAATTTTTGCCAAATTAGACCTGGCCCAAGCCTATCAACAGTTACCGGTCGACGACGCCACGGCAGAGGCGCAAACGATCGTGACTCATAGGGGTGCATTTAAATGCACCAGGCTCCAATTTGGGGTGAGCGTCGCACCCGGCTTATTTCAAAGCACCATGGAGCGCCTGTTGCAAGGACTTCCGGGAGTAGTCCCCTATTTCGATGACGTCTTAGTCAGCGCCCAAGACGAACACCAGCTAGGGGACAGGGTACGGAACGTCCTGTCCAGATTCAGAGAAGCGGGACTAAGACTTAAAAAGAACAAGTGCAGGATAGCGGTCCCCTCGGTAGAATTTCTGGGGTACAGGGTGGACGGCACAGGCATCCACCCTACCGAAAGCAAGGTGAGGGCCATCAAAAGCGCACCAGCCCCCAAATCCAAAGCTGAGCTCCAAGCCTTCCTTGGACTGCTCAATTTCTACTCAATGTTCCTAAGAGATAAGGCCACGGTCGCTGATCCCCTTCACAAACTCTTAGGGAAGAATGTACCATGGGTCTGGGGGAAACCGCAAGCGGCCGCTTTTGAGGCAGTAAAAAAACTCCTATCTGAGGACAGTTTCCTGATCCAATACAATGCAGAGCTGCCGCTCGTCTTAGTTTGCGACGCCTCCCCCGTAGGAGTTGGTGCCGTCCTAGGCCATAGACTGCCGAACGGCCTAGAGGCACCTATTGCCTTCTACTCCCGAACTCTGTCCAGCACAGAACGAAACTATAGCCAATTGGACAGAGAGGCTCTGGCTGCGATTGCGGGGGTTAAGAAGTTCCACGAATACCTCTATGGCCGAAAATTCGAACTTGTGACTGACCATAGACCATTGCTAGGACTGCTAGCGGGCGACAGGCCAACCCCCGCTGCCCTCTCCCCCCGTTTAACAAGATGGGCGATTTTCTTATCGGCCTACTCGTACCAGCTCGTCCATCGGCCTGGGCGGACCCTGGGTCATGCGGATGCCCTTAGCCGTTGCCCCCTTCCCGACCTGCTGGACAACCCAACACCGGAAACCTCCGTCCTGTTGTTGGACACGTTAACCTTGGGGCCCATCTCCTCCAGCGAGGTGGCGAAGGCATCAAATAGAGACCCTGTTATCCGGACTGTTATGGGTTGGGTTTTGAAAGGGTGGCCGGACAAGATGGTCGGGGAGGAGTACCAAGGTTTTGCCAACAAACGAAATGAACTGTTTACGCAAGGGGGGTGCTTACTGTGGGGCGACAGAGTGGTAATTCCAGCAAAACTACGAGATAGAGTTTTAGAGTTATTGCACGAAGGGCATCCTGGCATCGTTAGGATGAAGTGCTTAGCCCGCAGCTATGTCTGGTGGCCCAACATGGACCAGGTCATTTCCGAGTGGGTGGGGAAGTGCAGACCCTGCCAGGAGTCTCGCCCCGATCCCCCAGTAGCGCCCATCCGAGAGTGGGAGAAACCAAAAGGCCCATGGGGGAGGATCCACATTGATTTTGCCGGCCCGTTCCATGGCCAAACATTTTTAATAGTAGTGGATGCCTTTTCAAAATGGCTCGAAATTGTATTAATGCCATCCACAACGGCCGAAGCGGTTATCAAGGCCCTAAGAAAGTTGTTTGCCACCCACGGCCTGCCGGATACCTTGGTGTCGGACAATGGGCCCCAATTTACAGCAACCCTTTTCGAAGGCTTCTTGGCCGGCCTGGGAATCCGCCATGCCCTATCAGCCCCATTTCACCCGGCTTCCAACGGATTGGCTGAACGATTTGTCAGGACAGCCAAGGAAGCACTGTCTAGATTAGACAATGGGGACTGGCAGGCCAGGATAGATCAATTCCTTGCGGTTCAGCATGCATCACCATGCACGGCAACCGGGAGAAGCCCAGCAGAGCTCCTCATGGGGAGAAAGCTCCGGTGCGTGTTGGACAGGCTTCACCCTAACTATTCGCACGAAAACTTTAAGGGTGAGACCTGTGGCTTAAGGCAGTTTCAGGTTGGGTCCCCGGTGTTCGCTCGCAATTATGCCAGCGGTCCTCTGTGGGTTGCAGGAACCATAGTGGGGATAACAGGCCCAAAATCTTACACGGTGGACGTGGGGGTAGATAGACTCTGGAAGCGCCACATAGACCAACTGAGGAAACGGGTGGTTGGCGAGGCAAACATCAACGCAAACATGTCCGAGCCTAACTATGACCACTTCTCCAAAGCAGCTAACTCAAGCCCGGGGCCGCGAGAATACTTAGCCGACAAGCCCTGGTTCCAGCGCCGCCCCAGCGAGTCGCCACTCCCAGCCGGGGATAACCACGCCCCGGACAAAATCCAGGAGGTTCCATTGGCGGAGCCGGGAGAGACAAAGAGTCCCTCCGACCAGCTCGACGCCTCACCAAACACTGAACTGCGCAGGTCAACTAGGGCGAGAACTCAGCCTAAGCACCTGCGAGACTTTGTTTGTACATATGTTAATTTTTGAGTGTTAGTGCCTTCTGGGAAGGGAGGGGTGTTATGTATTGATACTTTTAAGCGGGAGTTTCAAACCTGCCTACGTTTCTGATTGGCTGACAGTCTCTCCAGGATTGTATATAAGGAGGACTGCAGCCTCTGAGTTTTTGCTGAAGTCTCACTGTATATTAAAGAGCTGTTGTCACTTGCTTGCTTGTGCCTCTCATCATTCCCGAACCACTTCACCAGTGTTCAAGGCTGTCGAGATCCTTCTGGATCTTAAGCCTATCTTCTACAGGGAAGTTCTGCATTTCAACAGATTAAGCAAAATCAGAGACATAGTCAGTTGCATAGACCCCCCCCCCTTCACCGCAGGGGAAAATTCAGGGGAAAATTTGACAAAGATTGGAGGGTGGGAGGCGTTTGAAATATTAAAGGAAAAGGAGGTGGGAGGGAGAGATCCCTGGGCAGGCAGAGGGAGCCATTCAGCCCTGCTGACCCAGCTCACCCTCCATGACAAAAGGCAGCCTAGATTGGGAATGACAGTCACATCTGTTAGGTGGCATCTATGGCCTCTTTTTTCTTTGGAGGAGGGCTGCAGTCACTGCCAAAGAGGTAAAAGGAAGAAGACATCTTTTCCACATCAGCCTCACTCTGTCAATTCTAACGGGTGTCACACGGACACGAATTTAGTGTTCCAATTTAGCTGTACTGCACTTTTTGTAACATTTATTGAAAATGTTACCATCTGTGAGACACTATGCAAAACATAACTTGGTTGTTTCATGTGTGTGTGTGCGCGCGCATGCGTGCGTGCACATGTTTTAATCAGTTGAAATCCGGCATTGCATGTCTTCTGATTGAGCTACTTTCTTCTGATATACGTTTGCACAGATTTCACAGTTCTTTTCTCAGTTCTTTCATCTCCTGCACAACCAACCACACGCAGCCTGTTTGAAAGTTGGCCTTTAGAAATGAGGACTCCAAGCTTCCAGTGGCAAATTATGTGGCTATATACTTTTTCTTTTAGTAGTTGGATTAGGACACTGGTGCGATGATTAAAGTGATTAAATGAGTATCATTAAAAAGCCACTTGCTTATAAAATTAACACCAAAGTTAAGTATGTAATGCTTAATGCTGGGCATGGCTAGTCTAGTGAAGAGA
Organism: Arizona elegans; assembly: GCA_022577455.1. NCBI lineage: Eukaryota > Metazoa > Chordata > Lepidosauria > Squamata > Colubridae > Arizona > Arizona elegans. The sequence continues at coordinate 99,173,554 of JAKOOJ010000003.1, read as the reverse complement.
AGGACCAGGGGAGACATGATAGCAGTGTTCCAATATTTGAGGGGCTGCCACAGAGAGAAGGGGGTCAATCTATTTTCCAAAGCACCTGAAGGCCAGACAAGGAATAATGGATGGAAACTGACCAAGGAGAGATTCAACCTAGAAATGAGGAGGAACTGTCTGACAGTGAAAACAATCAACCAATGCAACAGTTTGCCTTCAGAAGTTGTGGGAGCTTCATCACTCAAGACTTTCAAGAAAAGATTGGACTGCCATTTGTCAGAAATGGTGTAGGTCTCCAGCTTGAGCGGGGGGTTGGACTAGATGACCTATAAGGTCCCTTCCAACTCTGTTAATCTGTTAAGAATCACAGCCGATACGCTAGGCACAATAAGGACTCCTGCCTTGGGCTGAGGGTTGGTCTAGAAGATATCAGAGTTCCCTTCCAGCCTCATGATTCCATGTTCTATCTTATCTATGCCCTTTTATTGGATTGCACAAACAAGCTCTGAAATTTATACTAAAAGTTGTCTATGGAAATTCTCAGTCATCCAGGTCATGGTTGTCCCAAAGGTGCTTCTTCAAGAGGCAACTGGACTTTCTTGTTTTTCTTTGAAGATGTTTCACTTCTCATCCAAGAAGCTTCTTCAGCTCTGACTGAATAGTGAGGAACGGAAGGATTTATATTCCTTGCAGACAGCTGGTCATTTGCATCCTTTTAGAGAGTCACTGAGGCCATTTGGAGGTTTGTCTGTGTCCTCAGGGTCACCTGAGTAGTGCAAATGGGCGTGGAGCTTTCTTGGAACTGCTGAAAGGACTGTGTTGTGGAGCTGTGCTTTCTGCAGGATGTTTTCTGCCCTGTGTCCTTTCACTGTTAAACACAGATGTAGGCTGTTGGGGATGAGTCTGTGTGGTCTGCATTACAGACTGAAGCGCAAATGGTTCCTGTAGTCTGCAATTTTTCTGGAAATCTATTCATACTCCTGCACCATTCCAAGGGTGTTCATCCCAAAGCACATAGCTAAATGTCCCCACAACACAGTCCTTTCCACAGTTCCGAGCAGTTCACCTTTAAAGTTGGCACCATTCTAAATCCTGTTTCAAAGCTTATTATTACTAGGAAGCCAAAAGTGAGACATGACAACTATTATTCAATCTGATGGGAAACAGATGATATGATTTAGCAATTTATCTAAGTTTAATGTTATATTAGGTTTATTTTATATTACTCTGTAAGTGAAAGTAGATTTTTTTTTCTTTTGTAGCTTTGCCAGGTGGTTTTATAATTTATTGATTTAATCTTAAATATTAACTTTTTAGCAACTCAGTACTAGTATTTTATGTCTATGTTCCATGTCTTTTCTAATTTAATCAGAATGTTTGATGTATTTCTGTTTGATCTCTGTAATAGCTATTATAAAACTGTATACAGTTCTGTTCAGTGATTGTAATAAAGACAATCTGATTCATGTGCCAGTATCTGACTCAAAATCTCTTAAAAATCCTTTTCAAAATAAGATGAAAGAGAGTAAGGTAGCTTCTTCTGACTACTGACTTCTCTAGGAAGTAATTTGCATGCCTTCTGAGCTAGGAAGAATTGAGTATTGCTCAAGTTCCAGCCCCAGATTTGTCACTAAAAGGATGGATGGATGGATGGATGGATGGATGGATGGATGGATGGATAGAGAGATACAGTCATTTGTCCTCTTGCCTCCTCACTTTCTTTCCACAGAGCACAGAGAGTGTGATTCCACCCTCAAAAGAGAATAGTAATTTCTTCAGTTTGATTGGTTTTCCATCTCCCATGATACTTGCATTTCTTATGAGCAAGAATGAAAAAGTCCAACATTTGATACTGTATATCTGTCTCTAGACTAATTAATCTGGTGTCGTTGATGCTTAAAACTGAACATGATTCTACAAAGCATTTCAACATTTTTGCACAATAACCCTCCTGACACATCACAGAAATGAGGGGAACTCCAAAATAAAACAATAAGCAAATTGGTGACCCATTGACATTTTGGATTTCAACTCCCTATAATTCCAAATAGTAAAGGAAATACCAAGTAGCTTTCTCCTGTGGTTGTGGATCTACTAAGGCAACCTTTGGGACACAAAGTTTACAGTAGAGCATTTGCAGAATATAATTTTGACTATGCTTACATAGAGAGCCATTTAGGCCATTTAACTCTCTGCTCTTGGTCAGAAATTAGAGCATCCACAATATGTTACAGGCTGATCTCTTCTTAAATGCAGATAACAAAATTGTCTCTGTGGAACACTGATTTAACTCTTGAACTGTTCTTACCATTATAATGTTTCCCCCTTAATGTTCAGTTGGAATCTACTTTCCTGGAACCTCAACCTATTATCCTGTATCTTGCATATGGGAATGACAGAAAATGGGTCTTGACCTTCTTTTCATCACCAAAAAACTTTGAAGAATACTTTTCTGTAATACTTAACACTCCATTCTTTATTATTTTGATTTCATATTTTCTACAATAAATAATAATTTCTGCGCATCCACTTCAAATACACATTTAATAACATTCTGTAAAAATAATCTAAAATCATAAGTGATCATTTAATAAATGTGCAATCTGACTATAATTAGAAATATACCCTTTTAATACCATGTAGAAAAATGATAGACAGGATGGGATGGGATGGGATGGGATGGGATGGGATGGGATGGGATGGGATGGGATGGGATGGAATAGAATAGAATAGAATAGAATAGAATAGAATAGAATAGAATAGAGTAGAGTAGAGTAGAGTAGAGTAGAGTAGAGTAGAGTAGAGAATTTGTCTCTAGTGCATAAGCTCTCAGGTACATACAAACACCAAGGTAATACGATATAATCATAAGATACCATTAGGAGAAGTAGAAAAGATGAGAATGAAGGATAATAGGTTATAATGAGAAGGGTAGAGATGAGGAAAAAATTTAGAGAAGGCAATAACAATAGATTCAGCATTCCAAATAAAGTTAGACTCAATCTAATATAATGCATTTTTTCTGTTCAAGTAAAATATGCACAGCAATTGTTCTGGGTAAGAAAATCTGAAAGGACATTTTATATCTCCTAATCAGCTATTACCAGGAAAACAGAGACTAAAGATTAAGTTTCATGTATTTGTGGCAAACTAAAATCAGTAAAAAAATGATCCTTTACTGGAGATGGATGTTTTTTTTCCCTACCACAATGCAATTATCACAGTTTCTGATGTTAATAGCCTAGCTAGCCAATCAGATAACCATTTTCAAGCTAGAGGCAGTTCTGATGTAGCTCTGAACTTAGATGTTGAAATAATTGTTTAGTTTTTAACTAAATGAACAGTGAAAAATAATTTAACTTCTGAGGAGTAGAATAAGACATCTATTGATGAGCTTCCTAGGGGAAGAGGTATTGAAGCATTCGCACTTTAAGAAATAGTGTTCAGCATGGAAGTGTCCAGTATTACTGTTATGTCCTTATAAGGACATCCGCCCTGATTGGCTGCTAGTCATCAGGCGGGAGATTTGAATCCTGTCTAGGGGCGGTGCGTCTGCCGGGAGGGAATATAAGGAGAGCTCCGGCAGCACGCCAGCAGTCTTGACTTGTTACTTGTAACTAATAAAGTTGCTAAATGTATCGAGCTGGTCACGTCTTCTGTTCCTGCGCCTGATCTAACACTGGCGACGAAGGACTAGAGAAGAGAACCTGAGCAAGACTCGTGGCACGATCGCCCACCGAGCTGAAGTCACGAAACCACAGCGACTCCCAGAATGGCAACTCCGCAAGCCCCGATTGCCGCACTGACCCCATTCGACCCATCCCGAGAGAAGTGGAGGTTGTACATGGTCCGATTCCGGCAGTTCCTGCGAGGAAATGGCTACCAGAATCTCGACGATGAGCGGAAAAGAGCCCTCTTCCTGGCTCACTGCGGATCGGACGTCCTGGAGATGGCGATTGACCTCGTGACACCCAGGGACATTGAGGAGATGTCCTGGAACGACCTGCAGGAAGTCCTACAGGAGCACTACGCACCCACAGGCACCCCAATCGCCAACAGGTTCACCTTCCAACAGAGGAACCAGCGGGAAGGTGAATCCATCAAGGAATTCGTGGCAGCGCTCCGTCAAATCGCTGCCAACTGCGAGTTCGACAACGTGGACAATGCCATCCGAGACCGCGTTGTTTTTGGAATGAGAGATGTGGGGCTGCAGAAGAAGTTCCTCAGCCGAAAGAGGATCCCACTCAAAGACGTCCTCGACGAAGCAACAGCAGCTGAAACATCCGAGAAGGCAGCCGCCGCGATGGTAAAAGCTAGAGGGATCCACAAGATCCACAAGTCGGGCCTGGCCTCATCAGACGACTCAACCACGCAATCCGAGTCTGATAAGGAAAGGGCCGTCCACAAGGTTTCCCGCCCCCCCAGGTGGGAAAACCCACAGCTTGGCGACCGGGGAGAACGATGCGGCAGCTGCAAAGGCGAGCACCCCAGGGCAACCTGCAGATGGAGGGACGCAACCTGCCGCTGGTGCCTGAAGAGGGGGCACATCGCCGAGGCCTGCAGAGCAGCAGACCCAGCCCCGGAACCGCCCAGACCATGATTCCGCGAGAATTGCAAAGAGGACCAGAGGACATCCAAACGGTCCTCGAACCAGCCCAGGCGCGGGGAGGAGGAATACCCACGTAACAGAACTGTGCACCAGACCACCATCGCACACACAAGCAACGAAGGGACCACCAAGTTCCACGTGACGCTGCTGGCAGAGGGGTCACCGTGCAAGATGGAGGTAGATTCTGGATCCGCCTACTCCATCATGGACTGGCAGCACCTACAGCAGCTGAAGCCATCCTGCAAGAAGACCCAGCTGAAAACCCCGAAGTCGAGGCTTGTGGACTTCAACGGAAACCCCATTGGAATCCTGGGCAGAACCACCATCCACATCAAATACAAGGACTTTAATGGAGAGCTGCCCATCACCATCGTGGAGAACAGCCGACCGAACCTGTTAGGAGTGGAGTGGTTTAAGCCGCTGGGGCTTTCCATCGAGGGCATCCACGAAATCCATAGGGACGAACTCGACACCATCCTCGAAGAGTTCAAAGAAGTCTTCGATGGTAAGCTGGGGAAATTTGTGGGGAGGCCAATCTCTTTCATGACGCGTCGCCATACGGGGTGGGGGCAGTCCTCAGCCATGAACTGCCCAACGGCACGGAAGCCCCAATCGCCTACTTCTCTAAGACAATGTCCGGCGCAGAGCGTAACTACAGTCAGCTGGACAAAGAAGCCCTGGCCATCGTGGCTGGAGTGAAGCGCTTCCATGAATACCTCTACGGAAGACGTTTCACCATAGTCACCGACCACAAGCCACTCCTGGGGCTCCTCGCAGGCGACCAACCCACCCCGACCTTCATGTCCCCACGGATGACAAGATGGGCCATCTTCCTAGCCGGCTACTCCTATAGGCTCGTGCACCAGCCAGGCACAGCCATAGGAAACGCCGACGCGCTCAGCAGATGCCCGTCGAAGAATCCAGTCGAAGACCCAGCACCCACGCTCCATCTACTCCATATAGATGACGACGCCAGTTGTCCTGTGTCATCCGCAGATGTGGCTGTCCACACCCAAAAGGACCCCACACTCCGCCAAGTGAAGTCCTGGATCCTCAGAGGGTGGCCATCGGAAAAGCCAGAGGAAAAGTTCAGCCCGTTCGCCAGGAAACAGAAGGAGCTGTCCACCATAAAGGGCTGTCTGCTATGGGGAGACAGGGTGCTGATTCCAAGCACTCTGCAACGGCGGACGCTAGAAACGCTGCACAAAGGGCATCCGGGCATCGTCCGCATGAAGGCCCTGGCACGGAGTTACGTCTGGTGGCCCTCCATGGACAAAGACATTGAGCAATGGGTCTCCAGATGTGACCCGTGCCAAGAAGTTTGCCCAGCGCCGCCACAATCCGAAGTCGCGAACTGGGAGACCCCCAGCAACCCCTGGGCGAGGATCCATATTGACTTTGCGGGTCCGATGCAAGGGCGACACCTCCTCATCGTGGTAGATGCCTTCTCCAAGTGGCTCGAGGTGGTGCCCATGGCATCTACCACAACAGAAGCGACGATCCGAGCCCTGTGCCGTCTGTTCGCCACACATGGACTACCGGACGTGCTGGTCTCAGACAACGGCCCCCAGCTCACATCCCTGGCCATGGAGTCCTTCCTGGCAGGACTGGGCATCCGCCACGCCCTGTCTGCCCCCTACAGGCCGGCTGGAAACAGGCAAGCTGAACGCATGGTCAGACTGACCAAAGAAGCCCTCACCAAGATGGGCCCGGGAGACTGGCAAGAACGCATAGACAACTTCCTCCTCACCCAGCACATCACGCCACATGCCACCACCCACAAGAGCCCGGCCGAACTGCTGATGGGCAGAAGGTTGAGGTCACCCTTGGACCGGCTGCACCCCCAATACAGCCCGGAAGTGACCGCAACCGCCAGCCGCCCGCTTCGCGCGTTCAGCAACGGAGATTCAGTTTTCGCACTGAATTTCAACGGCTCTCCCAAGTGGCTGAAGGGGAAGATTGCCAGCACAACCGGCCCCAAATCCTACACCGTCGAGTTGGAAGATGGACAGGTCTGTAGACGGCACATCGACCAACTCCGAAAAAGGTGGGGGGGAGCACACGAAAACCAGCCTGACGAGGGAGGCCTCCAACACCCCGATGAGGTAGGCCTCCAACACCCCGGCGAGGTAGACCTACCACACCCCGACAAGGTAGGCCTACCACACCCCTGCGAGGCAGAGCAGCGCCACCCCGACGAGGTCGGCCCAGCCCACTACCAGGTACTGTCACGTCGGCAGTCCAGCGAGGTAGACCGGGGCCAACCGCACGGGGGATGGCAACACCAACCCCGCCAGGTGGGCACCCGGCACAACAGGGCCAGGGAACACCAACCCAGCCCGCAAGTAGACCGGGACCTGCCCAGAGGAAGAGCAGCGCACCTACCCAGCGACGGCAGCCATCCCCAGCCCAGCCAGGGAGACCGCAGTTCCAGGCGAGTAGACCGGGACCCAGCCAGGACGGGCACCCCACTACCCATGGGCGAGGGTGGCACACGACTCCCCGGCGAGAGGGACCCCCGCCCATCGCAGAAGACAACCTGGAAACAACAACCCGGCCAGGAGGACCCCAGGCACCACCTGACGGTAGACCAGGGACTAGGGGGAAGGGAAAGCCGACAACAACCCGGCCAGGGAGACCTACACCACCCCGGCAGGGGAGACCTCCACCGCCCCGCAGGGGCAGCCGCGCAACAACACCCCGACCAGGTCGACCACCGCCAACCAGACGGGGGAGACCTACGCCAGCCCAACCGAGGGGACCAACGCCACCCCTGCGAGGTCGGACAGCACAACGCAAGCCAGCACCACCCGCAACCGGCGGACCGGACCCGAGGGCACCGAGCGGAACCACCACCCGAACGGCAGCAAGCCGGACCACAACCGAACCACAGCGCCCGGGGGACCAGGGAGGAGCAAGAAATGGACTTACCGAGACTCAGACGCTCTTCCCGGGTCAGAACCGAGCAACCGAGACAAGGCGATAGATCCACAGGCCAGGAGGAAGACCATCAGAACCAGCCATCCAAGGTCTGCGGTCCGGCCAGAGGCGCTGGGGGTGACCCCGCTCACTCGACAGCCGAACCGAGCCCGGTTCCAGAGAGGGAACCAGGAGACGAAAGAGCCCCGTCCGTCCAGGCCGGAGACAGAGAAGAAGTGAGACTGCGCAGGTCAGCTAGGGTGCCGAGGCGTCCTACGTACCTGAGCGATTACGTGACTTTTGTGGACGAGATTGACAACTCGAACTAAGGGGGGAGGAGTGTTATGTCCTTATAAGGACATCCGCCCTGATTGGCTGCTAGCCATCGGGCGGGAGATTTGAATCCTGTCTAGGGGCGGTGCGTCTGCCGGGAAGGAATATAAGGAGAGCTCCGGCAGCGCGCCAGCAGTCTTGACTTGTTACTTGTAACTAATAAAGTTGCTAAATGTATCGAGCTGGTCACGTCTTCTGTTCCTGCGCCTGATCTAACAATTACTTTGTGCTGAGAATAATTTTCACCACATCACATGAAGCCGTCTAGCAAATGCCAATGAGGACCAATGAGTTTTTAAAGCTCTGCTCATAAATATCTCTAGTCCTTGATAATCTGATGGATCTTAAAGTGAGAGCAGAATTCATTGCTTTCAGGACCAATCCCATATACAGTAGGTGGCCCTTCAAATAATCTCGTCTCATATTATTTACAGATTTAAAAACTGTGTATCAGCACTTCAACTGATACTAAAACTAACTCATCAGCAAGATTGCACTTCCCCAGAATAAGTGTAACAGAAAGAGAAAGAGAGATCCTTGAATGTAGATTGTAGGTTTATAATTTTCTAGCACAAAGAAGTTGACTTCCCAGATTTTCCTATAGGAGGTCAATAATGCAAGATACTGGCATCTGAAGGGTCTACCTGCCTCCTAAAGTGGAAGGCCATTAAAAAAAGAGAAAGAGAAGGAGGGAGGGAGGAAGAGAGAAAAACTGAAAGGGTAACACAAAGGCATGAAACATCTGTGCCTGCTGGACTATCTATCTGGCAATCTGATCTGAGGCATTGTCTCAGCTACTTTATTGTGCAACTTCTTCAGGTTCATTTATATTTTTTGTAAATAACCACAATGTTACAAACATCTCCAGTGATCCTTCTTCAATTAACCTGTAACTAATTAATCTACAACAGTTAGAGCCAGAACTTGTTAAGTTCTGCTAATGGAACTTCTTACTGTTCAATACATCCCTTAAAGCTGGGCCATGGACCAGCGCCAGGCCACGGCCCACCAAGAACTGGGCCATGCAAGCAAGCAAAGCCCTATCCATGCACATGTAGGATCCAGGCAGTGTGTGAAACCATGCCCCCCCACCAATCTGCGTAAAACTTGCCTTCCAAAGAACTGGTCCCTGGTGCCCAAAAGGTTGGGTATCACTGTCTTACAGTAAGACTCACTATGCCCAATGGCTAATTTGGTTTGTTAGGCTAAACTTCTAAATATACAGGAGTCCATTTTTGATTGAATGGATTAAATTAGAAAAATCTAATAGGATTTTTGTTTCAACTATGGAGAAGAGAAGAACCTTGTAACCTTGTTGCTAGTATCCTTAAGATTTATATTGACTGTTTCCCTATGACTATCATTAAGTGTTGTACCTTATGATTCTTGATGAATGTATCTTTTCTTTTATGTACACTGAGAGCATATGCACCAAGACAAATTCCTTGTGTGGCCAATAAAGAATTCTATTCTATTCTATTTATAGACCCGGAGATCTCAAATGCCTTTTATAGGTTTTGCTCCAAGATAGCAATAGCACTTAGACTTATATACCACTTTACAGTGCTTTACAGCCCTCTCTAAGCGGTTTTACAGAGTCAGCATATTGCCCCCAACAATCTGGGTCCTCATTTTACTGACCCCGGAAGGATGGAAGGCTGAGTCAACCTTGAGCCTGGTGAGGATTGAACTGCTGAACTCCTGGCAGCTCTAGTCTCACTCAGTTCCTCTTTTTTCCCACTTGCATTTCCCTCAATGCCAGTTTGTTTTATAAATGTAACTTTTGCTCTGAATTATTTGGCACTGAATTATCTCTCCCATGTCCTTATCTGGACTGCACAGTGACTAAAGTTTTACATTGTTGAGAGAAGGAAGGATAAGCAATTTCTCTGGGTCTCTGAATAGGGACCTATGCAATAATGTGGCTATAGGGAGATTCAAATACGCCTAGTGTGATTGTGTCCAGCACAAATGAGTAAAATCCCATCACCAGCTCTTAATCAGTTCCTGCCAATTATGTCCTTCCCATTTGATCCTTATGACTCAAATCAAACTATATCAATCTGTCTTTCTTTGACAGAGTTTCCAAATGCCAGGCATTGAGGAGAGATTTGTTAATAAGAGACTACTCTGGCCTAATCAGAATTTAGGAACTGTGGGGAATCTGTGAGTCATGTTTGCTATTTGATGTTGCCTTTGGGGAGAATTATAGTTGCAAAGTGCTACTAGTCTTAAAGGAGAAAGAAAATTTATAAACCAATATCCGGAGTTTAGACAGCACTAGTGCTTGAGTAAGTCTCTATAACCAACCATAAATCTGGAAGCTGGAATACAAGCAGCATCTCCAACGAAAAATTCACATTTCGCATTTCAACCTGATTTGAAAAAGCAATTGTTATGGATGATTTTCGCCTTACCAGATAATCACACCAAACACGTTCAGCTGGCAGTGCTCCCAGAAGAAAGTCAACTTTTGTGGGTGGGGAGGTCTGAATCAAGTTGCCAGAAAGCTAACTTGTGGCTGCCTATAAACCCATGAAAAATCATCCAGGAGGCAGAAGGATGAGTTAATGTCTGGAGTGGATTATCTGTAACTATCACACCTGAAAATGAAACCAAAGGTCTCATTTTCTTTTTCCAAAGGGATTGCATCAGTTTTTGCAAAGCAATAATTTTCCAGGACTTTTCTTCATATCTCTGAAATATCTTGAAAGAGCACTTCAGCATATTTGCTGATGACACTTGGTGACTCAAATGCAGGTTGTGGAAGGTTGGGGTTTTCATTAAAGATAGAAAAGAATATGAAACCTTGAAGTGTATTGCTGTGCATTGCTAATGTGCAAGGAATGAGTTATGTTCCCTTTAAAAGGTTGGGGTTGGGAATGTAGCTCACATATTTTACAAAATATCTATCTTGCTCTGCAATTGGACATCCTTCTCTATTAGAAGAACCCAGCAGTCCAACACTTCAGAAAAGCTTCTTAGGATTGTAAGCAAAATTAAGATAGCCCCTTTGTATGCGAGGGAATCTTCATTTAATTAGGAAACAGTGCTTTCTTTGAATGTTAAAATATTTCAGATTTGGTCTCTGGCATATAGTGAAAGGTGATGGGAAGGATCCTGGCCTGGGATCTAGAGAATCAAATACCAACCAGAGAGCAGAATATGGAATTAAATAGGCAAACAGACTGATGTTTGCATAAATGTAAAAGCAAAAGATATTGATGACGCAAGGAAAAGCACATAAGCCACCTCATACCTTCCAATCCTTCCTTGCAGGTTCCTTCTTTTCAAGGTAGGATTGCTTCACGTCATTTGAGGGCATTTGCAGTAGAAACTGAAAGCTGAAGGTAACTTTGAATCCTCTTCTTATATCCATGTTTGTTTTCCTCAGCAAGTGCCTCCCCTCGTGCATTAGTATTAAGAGATAAGCACAAAGTAGCTTCAATGGGAGGCAGCTAATCTGCCGGTGAATTCAACCTGTCACGGCTTGTTCTCATTTCTTCTGCTCTTATCCTGCTAGATTCTTCTTTTTCATGATCTGAGTCCACTTCAAATAAGTTATCAGGCAAAAGAGAAGCATGTAGATCTCATTCAGTCACTTGCCTTTACATATATAGTAGGACACCTTTGTTGGAACTAACCACCAACCAACCAAGAAATTTGCCATAGCTTTTAACCAGGCAATAGCTACCTTCCTGTATTCTTTTTAGTAAAAATGAATGGTACTCTATCCTGGTTTTTTAACCACATTGTGTAATTAAAGACTATGAACGATGCAAAGCAGAAATGTGAAAGGAGGAAGTGCTAAGCTTCTGCTATAATTCTTCATTTTATCTATAGCTGATGGTCTGTTTAGGTAAGGTGCTCTATAGATTTTTGTGTGTGTGTGCACGTGTGTGCCTTTGAGTAAGTGTTGGCTCGGTGTTGAGAGGTGACTTTGTGCCTAAGGCAAAACAAGAACTCACTGTCTCTTAATTTCTAACAAGGTGCTTTTAACCATCCCAGTTTGGCTCATAGCTCATTATTGCCAAGCAAATTTATTCATTTCAGAACATTCTCATTAGGGTTTTGTAAGAACTTTTTAAAATGAACAATAATGCTACTGTATCTGCATACAGGATCACATATTTCAACCTGGCATGGAGTACTTTTTCGTCTCCTTTGTTGGAATAAAGCAGAACAAGAAAAGCACAGAAAATAGACTGAATAAAATATATGACAAAAATAGACTGAATAAAATATATGACAACTATAGTCATTCCCAATACATTTGCAAGTCATTTCTATATCAGGTCAAGTTGAGTCCAGGAATTGACTCAAACTGTCCCAGCTCTGACTCTGAGGTTGCTCTGACCCTTTCTTCCAAGGAAGAATCAAGTTGTGTTAAAACCAGGATTGAGCCAGATTGAATGAAACTGTTTCTCCCATGCACTAGATGAGCAGCCAGCAGAAAATCACAAACCAAAGTCAATTCTCTAAAGCTGGATAAAGCAGGTAACATAAAAGGCCTATGGAATACCTAAATGGAACACCTAGATGGAGAGGCAAAGGCCGGGACTGGAAGACAAGCAAAAGAGATTCATTTGGAGAAATGTGGGACCCTTCCAAAACACAATGGTGGACCTAGAATATTATTCTTTGTTCATCTTTCAGTCACTTTCAATCAGATGAAGATTGTTAAAAACTTAAGATGGTTGAAAACCAGCCTAGTTGAGAATACTTTACCTTTACCTTACCAATGCAGCAATAGCAATAAGCACTTAGGACTTATATACCACTTCACAGTGCTTTACAGCCCTCTCTAAGTGGTTTACAGAGTCAGCATATTGCCCCCAATAATCTGGATCCTCATTTTATCGACCTCCAAAGGATGGAAGGCTGAGTCAACCTTGAGCCAGTCAGAATAGAACTGCTGGCCGTCGGCAGAGTTAGCCTGCAATTCTGCATTCTAACCACTGCACCTTACCTAACCTAATGCAACCCAACCGAAACAGAGAGAAGGTAACCCTCTAACCCTGATGGAAGTCTTGGTAATTGAAGATGCTTTCATTAGAAAAGGGAAATCATTGTCTAAAAACATTCTCATGTAAACCTAGTTATAATAAGGAATGCTAGTCGAACTATAAGCCCATTTAGCTCATGACTGTCAGCAGTTTTCCACAGCATGAAACTGTCATATTTCTTAGCCTCTTAATAGGAGATATTTCTAGAAACAGAACAAAGGACTACTGCTTACATGTAAAACATGTGCTGAACCACACAGCTGGGATGTTCCTGCTTCAAGAAGTTGTCGTTCGTACAAGGAAGGATTCTGGCCTCAGTAAAAGCGGTGGCTGTTCATATTATTAATTACATCTTGCAGACAGCCAGTTCAGTGAAGCAGCACAGCAGGTCTCTATCAGTTTTGAACCAATTCAAACAGAATTTTGATTTCAAGAAAAGCTTTCTCCATTCTGCACACCATTTCTTTCAAATTAGCTCTAGATGCAACGGAGAGCTGGCGCGTGGAGAGGAAACCTGGAGAAGAGAGAGCTGAGAAGAACAAAGTTTGATATCTTGTTTTAAAAGCACAGATGCACAGCAGGATGCTGCTTGTTAGATACCGATTTCCACCTGTACCATTTGAGCATGTGCCAATGGTGGCACGGGAACACACACAAGGAGGCACTATGAAACACAAGTGGCTTCAAATTCATTTACAAAAACTACAAAGAGAAAAGAAAAACAGGACAGCTAGCCTCATCCTTTAGGAAAGATCAAGGGTTCTTCTTGCATAGGGTACTATAGCAGCACTCGGGAGGCTTTTCAATTGTCTCATCCCACGTCACTGTGGTAATGTTTGGAAGTTAGAATTATACAAATGGTGCAAAACTGTGATCAGATGCCACTGGCTTTCAAACATTAGTGCAGGGCAGAAGTGGTATTCAGCCGGTTCGGACCAGTTCTGGAAAACCGGTAGTGGAAATTTTGAGTTGTTCGGAGAACTGGCAAATGCCACTTTTGGTTGACACCACCCCCACCTGCCCCTCCCTTTCCAGGAGTCCCCACATGCCCCATTTTGGCTCCCAGCGGGCTGCAGGGAGGCCTAGCCTGTAAGGCTGGGGCACTCAATAGATCTATTTGCTGCCTCCCAGCCAGGGGTGGGTTCTACTTACCTTTACTACTGGTTCACAACGGGGGCACATGCATGCGCAGGAGCTTCTGCAGATGCACAGAAGATTTTCATGACATCAGGGTCAGTGGGCAGAGCCTCCCACCGGTTTTACTATCAGTGCGAACCGGGAGCAACCCACCACTGCTCCCAGCCTCCCAGGTGATCGGCTGGGTCTTCTTTTGTTGCCCTGCACAGGAGATTGGACCTGGAAAGCGGGTTAGTGGAGTGGGGTGGAAGTGGGGATTTTGTAGTATCCTTCCCCTGCCATGCCCACCAAGCCACACCCACAGAACCAGTAGTAAAAATTTTTGAATCCCACCACTGGTACAGGGATCTTGGTTAGCACTTAGAAAAGTTGGACGAACAGCTATGTTTTAACCACAGGTGTCAGGTTAAACAAACTTCGGGTTAGTTTTGTTCTATAGTAAAGGAGATGAGGAAAGCTACTAGTATTGTCTAAAGTGAAAGGTTATGGTTCTGAAATCTTCCAGCTTCTCAGAGGTGCTATCACAATACTGTAAAAATGAGAATGCACCTGGTTAGACTAGACTGAACGGCAACAAAGTAGAAGGTATGTCCCATTAAACATTTCATTTCATCCTGGAGGATATGGAAATTAGGTCAAGTAGAGAATAAAGAATTCATGACCAATTAAATTAGGAATTTGGAACAGGGAATAGTCAATTGTGACTTTGTTTCCCATTGTGAGTCCAGACCAGGGATCAGTAGTCTCAGAATAAAATTCCCAAGCAACTTCAATAAGAGTTCTCTCCCAAATGCATAGTAGCCATTTAACCCAGGAAATGAAGGCACTAGAGTTGCAGTCCTTACCTCTCCACCAAAGTTATAGTTAAAATGTCTCTATTCTCTCCAATATTTATTTTTGAAAGCTTTTACTTTTTACTATTCGAACCTCCATTGTTGACTTGTTTTCTTCGCATAAAAAAGCAAACAACAGGGAATATACCGGTAGCCTATCCACCTTTAACTGGGGACAAACTCCACTGAACACCCAGTGAGACGTTGTGCTCAGATAATAAGAAGAATGGGTTCTAAATAGCACAGGCATTTAGGTCTTTATAAAGTCTATGAAGAACACAGAGAAATCCATGTTGGGAATATTTCTAAAGAGAGCCAGCAAGGAAAGCTTGTGTTCTGAACCATGCTTGTCCATCTTTGATGTTTCTTCTGTTCCTCTGATAATTGCGGGGAGGTGGGGGGGGGGGGAAAGAGAGGTAGTAGCCATAACTGAAACCTTAGATCAAGAATTGTGATCTGATTAGTATTTCACTTCAAGCTAACAATTTCAATGCCTGTGAAAAATTATGGCAAACATATCTGAGCTGCCTAAAGCCAAGTAACCTTATATGGAGCTTTTTGTGGCTATTTACTACCCTGTTTCCCCAAAAATAAGACATCCCAATCGGGCTTTTGAGAGCATGCACTAAAATAAGCCCTCCCCGAAAATATTTAAACGCAGAGCTGAAAATCAAGTAAGACACAAAGAGGAGCCCCATCTTGCTCCACACGCCCCAAAATAATAAGACCTCCCCGAAAATAAGGCCAAGCGCTTATTTCAGGGTTCAAAAAAAATATAAGACAGGGTCTTATTTTCAGGGAAACACCGTAATACCTGCTGATCATCCTCCAAATTTTTTTCAGTCGATGTATGGTAGTCCTAGAAAAGTGCTACAAACCTGCTTGGGTTTCCTTCTTATCTCATCGTGATACTTTGGGTAAGAAATATTTTCCTCCTTTAGAATGTTTTGTTGAAATGAGACAAAATCGATTGAGAAAATATCCAAAGTAATTTATGTTTTTGTCTTAGATTTATACCTCACAGTTGGAGATCAATGTAATAAACCATCCTTCTGATTTGATCATTCGATGACATCTGAAGAATAGCAACTCGTGCATTGAACTGTATAAGTTAGGACTGGGAAATTCACTGCTATTAGGTGCAAACATCAAATTATTGCGTTGAATCACTAAATCCTTTCGTCTGGAAAACTCTTTATGATTACTGGATCGGAACAAAGAGTCTTAGCTTTCTTCATCTCATTCTTCATCTCATTGGGGTTTTGCAGCCCATATCGGTTGGTCTTAATTTAGACATTACATTCAAAACCCTGCAGAGTGTTGGGGTTCAAATTAAAAGATCCCCTACAGATGTCTATCTAGTCTACATTTGCATATCCAGTGAAAAGAAATCTACCACTTTTCTAGGACAAACAGTAAAAGAACAGTTAAACTGCTCTTACTGTTAGGGAACTTTTTCTAACTTTCAGTTGAATCTGCCTTTCTGGAACTGAAGTTATTACATAACTTACATTCTGGATGAATAAGACTAGCTCTTCTTGGCATTAAGTTAGGCATCTGGACAAATTCATAGAAGACTTAGCTCCAAGACTTGATGGATGGCTGCTGTGTACTTCACAGTCAGAAGCAGCATGCCTTGAATTCCAATTACTATGGAGCAACAGCAGAGGACGATTATCTGAACTCCCTAAAAACAGCTGGTTGTTTCCCACATGCCACAAAATGTTGAACTAAATGGACCATTACCAGGGGTGGGCTTCAAAATTTTTAGTAAGGGTTGTGACCATGGTGGGTGTGGCCTAGTCAGCCTCCTACACCACAGCAGGGTGGGGGCATTTTTACTCTCCCTGGGCTCTGGAGGCTTTCCCCGAGCTTCTGTGAGGGCGAAAACGGCCTCCCCAGGCTCCAGAGGCCCACTGGAGGCCAGAAACAGGCCCGTTTCCAGCCTTCCCGAACTTCTGGTAGGCCCATTTTTTGCCTCCCAGAGCCTCCGCACGTGCCCTGCATTACCTGCATCCAAAACAGGCCACATGGGGACTCCTGGGGAGGGGCTGGGTGGGCAGGGCCAGCCAGGAGTGGGATTTGGGGGTTCTCAGAACTGCACTGAATCTTAGCTAAAGGTCTCCTGAACCCCTGCAAACCTCCAACAGCCGACCCCTGACCATTACCCTGTTCAAGGAGAATTGTATTCTTACAGGAATTTGCCAGCTCTGATTTCCATGCACATGGCAGACTTTCAAGCAATTCCATCTTGCATTGGTTCTAGATTATTATTTTCTGTGAATCTGAGTGTTCCAGGCTTGTATAAATCTCATATGGAAGTTTCTATGACTCTTTCATATCTGGGACAAGCATTCAAAAAAGAATGGGGGGGGGCATTCTTCTAAGACTATTACAGAACTAAGTGTCCTCAGGTCAACTCTCCCATTACACATAATGCAGTAATCAGCTCAGGCAGCTGATTTTGAATACCATGAATTGTTAGCAGAGTGCCAATTCATTAATTTCTTACTGTTGTGTTTTATTTCATGTCAGGAAAGGAGAGGGAGAGACACATGCAAGATATCCTATTCAGGTACTCAAATTAGTGTCAAGCTGTGACTTCTATGAATAACCTTGATTTGGGCAGGTGGGTGTGATTTGTTTCTCTACCCCTGGCTGGAATGGCCCTTATTGGGAAAACTAGCATAAATCAGTCCATTCGAGTTTGCACTCTAAAGTCTTTTCAGCTTGCACATTTATTTACCATTATCATGCCTTTCCTTTGCAAGTTGCCTTGGATAAAGAGGTCCATCTGAAGTGGTTAGTCTGCTGATGCTATGTATAGTAGGCACCTACAAGCTGCAGTGCATCAATTATTGAGGTCAAGAGCTGGGCCTTCTGACAGGCCAGCCATCTATAATACATGACGGCAATAGGAGGGCAGGACAGGCAGAGGCCCTCGGCAGATAAATTAAGCAGTCAAGTCCTGTTTAAGAAGCAACATGAAACAAAAGGCAGAAAAGCTGGAGGAAGAGTTAGATGCTCATACAATGCAGAGGGTGAGGAAACTTATTTGCAAAAATAGTGCTTATTGGAATGCCATGAAAAAGAAGAGAGGGATCAGAGTGACAAGAGGACCGTCAAAATGAAGCAAATCACCAATGAGTTTTTTGGCTCAACACAGTAGACTTCTTTAACTGCTGATCAAGACCATGATTTATTTAGAAGGAAAGACTCCCAGAAAATCGCAGTTCATTATTTGGTAATTCTCCTGCTTGGAAAAGAAGAACAACAGACTTTCTGATAACAGACAGATCTAGTTAATCTTCAAGAGCTGAGAGAAGATAGTGATGGATGGTGCAAACCCACATATCAGAAAGAATCAAGAACTCTTCATGTTCTTTCTTCAGGTGCACACAACATATGTATGCATGCACATACACATACACAGTTGCATACATATTTTTGTGACTGTCATGTTTTAGTCAGGCTTCAAATTATTATTATACTGTATAATATCATTCTCTCTCTTATAGACACACACACACACACACACACACACACATGAAATTTCAACTTTTGGGAGAAATTCTGAATTGAATTCTGAAAAACAGTTGTTTTCATCAAATGATTCATAGCTTCAGTTTATCTCCTTCCACCATTAATTAGTACAATTGGCTTTAATTGGTTTATGGCTTTCATCCAGCATTCTCTTCAAATTGTTAATGATTTTCATACTATTTTATGCATGTTGCTGGAAAAATCAGAGAAGCTCAGCCAATTCATTTTGTCTACATAATTGCATAGATTTTTTTAAAGAAGAAAAAACAAAGTTTCTTATTCGCATATGTTTCAATGCTCATTAAAATAACTTAAATTTCAGACATTTGACATATTTTCCTTTAGATCCAAATATCTGAAATCCGAGTTATTTTAGTACATATCCATAGCTCCATATCCATTTTCTTGAATACAAATTCTTTATAACTACAGAATCTGAGTGCTATTATTTTTGAAATTTTGTAATCTGTATGTGCTTACTGCAATAAATTCTATTGGGCTTTATTTTTAAATGAGGGAGTATTGGATTACAATTTGCAATCCCAAACCATATATAACTAGATTATGTATTGATTTTGCCTCGTGGACTTGTCTTGTCCTGTGGACTTGCCTTGCCTTATGGACCTTGACTCTGGACCTTGCCCTCTGGAGCTTGCACCTTGTCTTTGGACTTCCTCTCTGGTTTTGTGAATTGGTTTTGTTGCTTACTGGGTTTTGTTTGTAGATCTGTGGGTGGCTGCCTTCAAGGAAGTATGGGGTGGAGACCTATCAGTTTTTGTAGAGCCATTTGTTGGGGAATTTAACAGAGCAATAAAGTACTTTATCAATGCCTGCCTCTGCATAGGCAACCTGGGTCAGAACAATGGAATAAGGTAATGTGATCCTGTTCTAAACAGGTGATATTATATTTAAACATGGCTGATAAGCAGCTGAACTTAAATTTGGGGTACCAATTAATTAGGGCTACATTTAATACCATTGAAACTTCTGTACTCTCAACAGTTCACCCTCTTGATTTTATTTAAAGAAATGACTCTTGAAAACAATAGAACATATTGTGCCACATATAAATTTATAGAAAACAGAAGTACTCATCCAACCAAATCCAAAATCTAGTTACTTTCCTTCATTACCGATCATCAATTTATGCATATTGAAAAGTTCATCTTTTGATTTGTCAAAACTCACTTCAAGGATGCTAGTAACAAGGCTTAAAGGCAACATTTCCAAAGCATCTGCTGTTTTTGGAACACTGATTAAGAATCATCGAAGCAAGTGCAAAACCACATTGAAAAAAGCTGGTTTGCCAATTTAAATATTGCTATTTATAATTATCATTATAAAGGTGTGAATTCTCATAATCCTGAAGTTTGGCACCAAAAAACGCTGAGGGCCTTCTGGACTTGGCATTGTGATCATTGTGAGGACCCGGTTTGTGGGGGCAATAAGCTGACTTTGTATAAAATATACAAAAGTATGAAGGCTATTGCTTAACACATTGTAAGCCGCCCTGAATCTCTGGAGAAGGGCGGCATATAAAAATAAATATAAATAAAATAAATAAAATAAATAGTGCTTGAAAGAAACGTCTCCATTCAGAGATTTCCTTAGGGGAAAGAGGGAAACAAACAGGTTGAGATTGAAGCCATGACTGTGCAATGGTAGCCCTTTTCTTTTACATGTGTCACATGTGAGACACATGTCAAAGGAGATGGAGCTTTGGTTCCATGACCATTGACTGCTATCTTGACATTTTCGATCCCCCACAAAGGTGCCTCTGTTTCCACTCCAAACATATTCAATTCTTCCCTAGCAATAAGTGTGTCAATATGCACAATGCCAACATCAAAAGCAGCGGTTCATGTATTTATTTTATTCAATTTGTACACCGCCCACTCCCAACAACTCTGAACAGTATACACGTTACCACTTCTTCTCTGTAACGTTAATTAAAATCAGACTAGTAGAATGACATCATTGTGTTGGAAAGTTACATGCTCTGAGAAACAGCAGGCTAGAAGAACTACAAAATGTCATCATTCAGCTGAAACTACCATCAAACTATAACATATTAAGTACATTTCAAACTTATTTAGCTCTAATGGTCTTAAACCTAATCAAACACTATTCATCCTTTTTTATTATTCTAAATCCCACTGTCAGTCAATCATATGGAATTCAGCCTAAACTTTTTTGTTAGACATATCAACTTTTTAAAAACTAATTAGATCAAGTATAATCCTTTGTGTCTCTTTGCCCACAACATACCAAGGTACACTTTCATATCTCTCCTGTCCAGGAGTGAAATCCAGCAGGTTCTGACAGGTTCTGGAGAACCAGTAGCGGAAATTTTGAGTAGTTTGGAGAACCAGCAAATATCACCTCTGGCTGGCCCCAGAGTGGGGTGGGAATGGAGATTTTGCAGTATCCTTCCCCTGCCACACCCACCAAGCCACACCATGCCCACCAAGCCATGCCCACAGAACCGGTAGTAAAGAAAAATTGAATTTCACCACTGCTTCTGTCCCTAAATCTGCTTCCCATAAATATCCGTGCAAGGGAATGGCAGAAAGGAGGAGCCTGGTTTAGTTCAACAGACAGAAGCACTGTAATTTAACACCAGCTGTCTGCAATTAAAGTAAGATCGAATCTCGCCAGGCTCAAGGTTGACTCAGCCTTCCATCCTTTCTAAGGTAGGTAAATTGAGGACCCAGTTTGTGGGGGCAATAAGCTGACTTTGTATAAATATACAAAAGTATGAAGGCTATTGCTTAACGCACTGTAAGCTGCCCTGAGTCTCCGGAGAAGGGCGGCATATAAATCAAATTAAAAAAAAAAAAAGAAAGAAACCACTTAATCACACACAGGATTTATGCATCATAATAAACAGTACAAATAATTCATTTTTTGTAAGGTATGCCATATGAAACCAGTGATTATGTTACAAAAGGCTTATATAATGCATTACAATAATCCAACAATAAGTTACAAGACATGGATTGCTCTTGTGAGGCTATATCTGTTCAAAAGTTGGCACATAACTCGGTCTGATGAACGATGGCTCATGTCACAGAGTTCACATAACACTAATGATAAGGATGACTCCAGAAGCAAACCCGAGCTACAAGGGTGGGAAACCCTAACTATACAGGATTAACTGAACTAAGCATACCCCCCTTCCAAAAAGAAAACAAAAAAGCTAATCAATAAAAAATAGATCTATGCATAACCAGTATAAATGCCTACGGTATATAGAATTAATTCAATTGTGGACTTATCAGTAACCTGGACCAAGCAGCATTAGGTGTGTCATCTTCTCATTTATTAAGCACAAAGGCTTTCTAAAAAGAGAAAACAAACTTATCCTGGATCCATTCCTTACAATAAGAAGAGTGACTTTCTTTCCAGTTGCATTGGGATTATCCTCTTTGCTGTACCTCAAACTTGACAAAGACAAAGCTATTTGTAACATGACAAGCCCCATAATTCAACCTCATAAGAATCCTTAAATATAATGTTTCCTCCAAAAATGATATTAAAATACAGGCAGTCCTTGACTTATGACTGTAATTGGGACTCGAACCTCCATTGCTAAACAAACAATTGTCGTGCCTGATTTTACCTTTTTTTTTTTTTTTTTTTTTGCTGTGAACATTGAACAAATCATGTGGTTGCTAAATGAATCTGGCTTTCCCCATTCACTTTGCTTGTTGGAAGCCCCCATGACATTGCAACCATTGTAAATACATTCCAAGCATTCAAATTTTAATCATATGGATCCGTGGATACACTGTGATGGTCGTAAGTATGAGAACCAGTCGTAAGTCACTTTTTTCAGCACTGCCATAACTTTGAACAGTTGTTAAACAAATTGTCATAATACGTCAATTTTCAAATTTCTAACATCACTAACATTATAAATCTAAAATTGATCTTTTTTAAAATATTTGAGGGATCCAATAGACCCAAAATAATATTTCCTGGATGAATTAGTTTCATTTTTAAATCAAAAGGTGTATATTTCACATTTTTGATCCAACAAAGACAACTCAATTTAAGATTCTGGTAAAGTTAATTATTAATTTTATGTAAAATGCCACAGTAAAATGCACAGGGCCAAGCTAAAATCCCCTATCTTCTGGGGCAATCTTTCAGTTAAGAGTGGATTCCCTTGAAATAATGTATTTGAAATAGCCTAAACTAATAACAGAACTTCCTAGATACATAAATTGTTTTACCCAGGTATTCGAATATAATCCACCCACATTATTTCTCATCTTTGCTAACAAACATAGTCATGATTTTAGAAAATTGTCAAGTACACAATAAAAATCACTTGTTATTCTCCTCCTCACATCTACTTGTAAAGGGGTGACAAGGACAGAATCATTATAAGTTGCAGCAAAAGAGAAAGTGACTAATCTCTCAATTATATCAAAGGGTTCTTGATAAGATTTCATGAATATTTTTCCATATAGATTAAACTAGATTAAACTAATGCCGTGCCAAAATCAGCTTCATAAATCCTGAAAGATTTTCATTCCCTGTGAAAGAGGTTTCTGGGTTTGTATCTTATTCTCAAGGTGCTTAAAAATATTTTTTTACGTTTCTCTCAGTAGTACTTGTCATCACTTTCATTTTGTCTTTAGAGAAGGCTGAGGTTCCAATTACTAGTGTGATTCTTTTCTGAGAGATGTTATGGTACCATCCCTTCCCAACTGAAAAGATGCAATGGGAGGAGCTTTCTTAAGGATTCTGTTGAAGCCTGGGAAGTCAGGAGGAGACCAATCATTGGAAAATTTAATGAAACACAAGGCATCCACAAATGCACCTTGGTTCCCTGCTAAGATTTAGTATTCAACTCAGGAGAGTTTTACCACGATTTTCTGCTCTTTGAAAGACATTTCAGAAACAAGTTATTTTTCATTAAACTGAATAAAAGATGATTGGGGGGGAATGCAAGAAAAATGTTCTGCACAGGACAAGATTTCCCAGCAGGAAAATTCCATTATGACTTCTTGAACCTTCTTAGATATTGGCATTCTGCTTCAAACTCTCCGATGGGTTCTACCTGGTCTTTCAGTGAAGTTTGAATATGGAATCTTATTATTAAGTGGAAAAGATTGTCATCTATATTTACGTGGTTGCTTCACTCACACAGATATCCCCAGTAGAATATGGATTATAAAATGTCACATACTTTGATTAATTGAAAAGAAAGGGTTGAGTGAGTTTGGCAGGTAGGGAAAGAAAACCATTATGCTAAGTCGTGGCCCACCAGCAGCCAGCAGAGCTGGCAGCAGATTCGGACAGTGAGGAGGTTGGGGAGGAACATGGGCCAGTCCTGGAGTCTGGGGAAGGCTCAGACGAGGGCTCTGAGTCAGAGGCAGAGAGGGAGCCAAGGCCATCTGGTAGTTCTTTGCTGCCCCCGGAATCTCAGGAGTCTGACATCAGCGAGGCAGAAGAACAACATTAGCCTGTTCCCAGTGTGGGCATGCGCAAAGCTGCCAGAAGACAGGAACAATTAAGAAAACAGGGTCAACTTGAGAGTAAGGCTTGGAGATGATTGGCCCCTCCCATAAGACATAAAAGGGAAACGAATGGGACGTGACCTTTTGCAGGAAGTAATTAGTTCATTTGGTCGGTAAAAGCTCTGTTTGACTCTGTGCTAAATTTGGCCTTGCCCTGCGTTTGGCAATTAGTTCTCTGGCAGCATTCCAAGGGAGATAAGGTGAGTGTTTGTAAACACTCCCCTGATAGACTGTTTAAGAATCCTTTCAGACTGGGAATGACAATAATTCACAGCCGTTTGAATTAAAGAGGTTTGCCGGGACTACGTTTGTGCTGTATACTTTCTAAGGAAGCCTAGGGCAGAACATCAAAATTTAAAAATACATTAAATCCTGGTTAAATGCTAAATAAAAGTAGAAGTATCTAGGAATGTATTGGTGGTTCAACAAACACTACCAAGAACTTTGGGCATGACTAATGGAAATCTTTTTAAAAGGCAACATTTCTATCAACATCTGAAATAGCACTTAGAAATATATGTAACTCTTTGTTACGTATTCTACGTTATTCCTAAATAACTTTTGATTTAACACAATACTGGCTATAAGATTAATTGTAGCATGCTGTGCATTATTCAAAATAATTCAGAAATAATCTTTTGGACTTCCCATAAGCAACAATAACCTTCTGTTATTTGTTAAAGCAGGCAGGTTTTCAAGCAAGTGTGAAAAAAGACCCAGTGTCTTAAAATCGTTAAAAATGCACTGCTATAATGATTCAGTTCATTAAAGCAGCAACATTTTTCTTCTGGCCCATTCGAAAGACTGAAGAAACATGGGCTTTCATGAATAGCAGAGAGGTGTGCTTAGGGGAAGCCCAAAGCACCAAATAATTTTTAAAAATGTGCACAGTGCTCATAAGAGTCAAACACAAAAATCAGCAGAGATCTGCATACAGCACAGATATATTATATAACTTGACCAAACTTGGAGTAATATGTCTAATTTTGGTTGCCACTGTTCAACAAAGATGCTGAGGGACTGGAGAGAGTACACAGAAAAGCAACAAAGATTGGAGCATAAGCACAAAGCTTAAAACGCCAATTGCAACATTAGTGGATGGCCAATGCAGAATAGCAATTTCTTTAGTGTTAGCTGAGCGGAATTTAGAATTAATGTCCTTTTTTAAAAAATTGATGCTTTAAGGCCACCCACAGAATAGAAGCTTACTGGAAATATAGCAGGCCAGTGATGATGCTCTTAACAAAAAATTCTATGGTACTTAAAAGAAACTGACTGCCACGAGGAAGAGAACAAAACATGAAAACAGCACTCTGCCTGACAATGCCAGGAACAAATGCCCTTGATGTATAAAATGGATTTACATTCAGGGATGTAGAAAGAAAGAAGGAACTTTAAAGCCTATTGGAAATTTTTTAGATCTATTGTGTGCTCTAAAAATGTTAATGATGAAAGGTTTGTCTTCAGATAACATCCACAAAAGGAGACCATTAAAAAAATTGTAAAGATTTGAAAGGAAACAGTAAATCTTGAGGCTTTGGTGTGTCTACTAAATTTTTGACCAAAGATCCATATATCTTGGGAATAAAAAAAAAGAAAAGAAAAGAAAGAAAGCTCAATGAGATTTACTTAGAGATTTGAATTTGTCCCTAGAGAATTATATTAACAGAAGCAGAAGAAATGAGTTATTCACAGTTGGAAATTATCATAGTGATGATATTCTAATATTGGCAATCACCCAGGATCAAGACATGTAAGGGAAGAAGACTTAAACTCTAGTGAGAAACAAACCTTTGGCCTAATATAGGAACCAGCAATGGGGGGTGGGGGAGAGAGCTTGAAAACAGACATGTATGCAAACAATGCAGCTAATGTGGTATGAAACATGTCTATGTCCAGCTTATGTGCGGCAAAGTAACAAATGTAGAAAACATAATGTCATGAGTTAGATGTGAAACTCTCAAAAAGCAATTCAAGAAATAAGTATACATATGACAAAAGATTATAAGCCTAAAGAACAGTATTTCTGATCATCAGATCATCAGAAAGAGAAAGAGAAGCAGAGAAAGTGCCATGACAAGATAAAATCCTGCATGTGGGATGTATCAGTGACAGACATCTGAGGTGAATCCTAACAGTGAATGGAAAGGGCAACATTGAGGGATGGATCATAGCAGCACAAAAACAGGCACCAAGCATCAGATGAATAAAAGTATGGGTCTACCATACTACACAAGACTGAGGTGCAGACTGTACAGAGAGGCCTCAAAGACAGTCCTACAAATAATGGCAGTGTAAGATGTAGGCAGAAATAACATACACTAAACAACATAGTCACAATCTCTGCATTCCAGGCTTCCGGAATGTTAGAAAGGGGAAATTTATTAAAACATTAGGCCCAGCGTTTCTCAACCTTGCCATCTTTAAGGCATGTGGACTTTGGGAATTGAAGTCCATACGTCTTAAAGTTGCCATGGTTGAGAAACACTGCACTAGTCTATGTCACAAATGCATGGGCAGGATGCATAAATACTCTGTGCAGAACAGTGACAGGTTGCCCATTTGCCTGAGTTGTTTGCACAACAACATTCAGAAATATCCTTATCTGTGCAATAGAGCGTCAAGGCTTTTTCAGTGTAAATGCTGCAAGAACAAACTTTATTTATTTATTTAATGAGATTTATATGCCGCCCTCTCTCCAGTTGGACTCAGGGCAGCTCACAACAGTAAAAAACACCTAATGAAAACTTGCAAATAGGTTCCTTTTTTTTACCTTGTATATGTATATATTCTTGCATATTCTTAAAACAACTCAAGACCTATTGAAGACTTGTGGAGGGGGTGGAGGCGTTATAGAAGGATGCTATTTCCTGTGGAATATTTGTGTCTGTTACTTGCAAAACTCCAGCCTATGAGAGAGGCAGCCATGTGCTGCCAGCCAACAATTGTTAGAAGCACACTGGGCTATTTTTACAAAAGCTTGTAATCTCATGCTTGCCTTACAGGAATTACAGCCAAGGTTTTTATTTTGTTAGTTTGTTTTGCTTGAGCTCCATATTTACAGACGGGCAGCAATGAAGGACTTGTTTTCTGACAAGGGGTGCAGCATGAAGAGAAACTGGATTTCAAACCTAACTTGCTTCTGTAATCTGAATTGGGTCTCCAACCCGCCCCCCCCACTTTACTCATTGTGCCACAAAAGCCAAATTGCTGGATGAAAACAGTTTGTTGCTGTGTTATTTGGAAATCTGAGTGTAGAGCAGTTTTAGCTTTCTCTCTTGCAAGAACAGGGCCACTATACTGACATCCCTGGAGTGGAATGAGGGGAGGCAAGTGTTGTAGCGTGGGAATAACGAGAGGCACAAGCAGTTTAGTAACAACAGCTCTTTAATTCAGGGTGAGACTTCAGCAAACATTCACAGGCAGTAGCCCTCTTTATATACTTTACAGAGGTAACCAAGAACCAATCAGAATTCACTCTGCATTTGAATTTCCCGCACAAAATAGATACATACACAACACCCCTCCCTTCCCAGAAGGCTCTTATTCTATCTATTTACATATTTGCATACAAAATCACGCAGGTGACCAGGGCGTGTCTTAATCCTGGTTGACCTGCGCAGTTCAGTTGTAGGCGAGGCGTCGAGCCAGTCGGAGGGACCTCCTGTCTCTCCCGGCTCCGCCAATGGAACCTCCTGGATTTTTCCGGAGGTTTGGCGATCTCCAGCTGGGAGTGTCGGTTCGCTGGGGCGGCGCTGGAACTCAGAGTTACCAGATAAGTATTCCGGTTTACTCGGGCTTGAGGTAGCTGTGTCGGAAAGACTTGGGTAGTTAGGACCTGGCATTTCGTTTGGCAAACGTTTTCGCAATTGATCTATATGTCTCCTCCAGATTTTACCATGCCCAATATCTACTGTGTAAGACTTTGGACCGGTAATTCCTACGATGGTTCCTTCTACCCATAATGGTCCATTGGTGTAGCTTCTAGCAAAGACTAGTGATCCTGCTTCGAAGTATCTTAGTCCTCCCACTTCCCCGGTAAAACTATCAGAGGAGTAATTAGGATGCAGTCTGTCTAGAACGCATCATAGCTTTCGGCCCATTAAAAGTTCGGCCAGGCTGCGGCCCGAAGTGGGGCACGGGGTGGCATGCTGTACTGCTAAGAACTCGTCTATCCTAGCCTGCCAGTCCCCAGCATCTAGTCAGGAGGGGGCTTCCTTGACCGTTCTTACAAATCGTTCAGCAAGGCCATTAGAAGCCGGATGAAAAGGAGCGGATAGTGCATGTCTAATGCCTAGTTCGGCTAGATAGCCTTTGAATTGAGTTGCCGTGAATTGGGGCCCATTGTCGGACACCAGAGTGTCCGGCAACCCGTGTGTTGCGAATAATTTTCTGAGTTCTTTGATTACGGCCTCAGAAGTGGTCGATGGCATTAGGGCAATTTCGAGCCACTTAGAAAATGCATCTACGATGATTAAAAAGTTTTGGCCATGGAACGGGCCAGCGAAATCTATGTGAATCCTCCCCCACGGTCCCTTTGGTTTTTCCCACTCCCTAACAGGCGCTATGGGAGGATCCGGGCGGGACTCCTGGAAGGGCCTACACTTCCCTACCCACTCAGTGACATCTTGATCGAGATGTGGCCACCAAACATAGCTACGAGCCAGGCCCTTCATACGAACAACCCCAGGGTGACCCTCGTGCAACATTTCTAGGACCCTGTGCCTTAATCGTGAAGGAATGACCACCCTGTCACCCCACAACAAACAACCCCCCAACATTGACAGTTCATTTTTCTTGTTGAAATACAATTGGAAGTCACCACCGTCCACCTTGGTAGGCCAACCCCTCGTTACCCAGCCCATTACTATGCGCAAAACAGAGTCTCTGGCAGAAATCCTTGCCACCTCGTTTGAAGAAATGGGGCCCGGGGAAACAATGTCAAGCAGTAAGACCAGGGCTTCGGGGGTCGGGTTGTCCAATAGTTCCAGTAAAGGACATCGGCTGAGAGCGTCAGCATGTCCTAAGGCTTTGCCTGGTCGGTGGAGCAGTTTGTACGAGTATGCGGCCAAAAATATGGACCATCTGGTCATCCGGGAGAGAGGGCCGCCGGGGTCGGTTTATCTCCAGCCAGAAGTCCCAAAAGAGGCTGGTGGTCTGTAATGAGTTCAAAAGTGCAGCCAAACAAATACTCGTGAAATTTTTTGACCCCCGCTACAGCCGCTAGTGCCTCCCTATCTAGCTGGCTATAGTTCCTTTCAGCACTAGACAGAGTGCGAGAGTAATAGGCAATGGGCACCTCTAACCCATTTGGCAGTTTATGGCCTAAAACTGAGCCAACGCCAAAGGGGGAAGCGTCACAGACTAACACCAGAGATAGTTCAGCATTGTACTGAATGAGGAAGCTGTCCTCAGACAAAAGTCTCTTTACTGCGTTGAAGGCGGTCGCTTCTCATTTGCCCCAAACCCACGGAACGTTTTTTCCAAGAAGCCTGTGCAGAGGCTCTGCAACTGTGGCTTTATGTTTCAAAAACATCGTACAGAAATTGAGCAGACCCAAGAAGGCCTGCAGCTCAGCTTTTGACTTGGGGGTGGGCGCGCCTTGGATGGCCCTCACCTTGCTCTCTGTGGGGTGAATGCCTGAGCCGTCGATTTTGTAGCCTAAGAATTCCACTGATGGCACTGCTATCCTGCATTTATTTCGTTTGAGTTTAAGTCCCGCTTCTCTGAATCTGGTTAGGACTTGTCTAACCCTTTGGCCCAACTGCACTTCGTCCTGGCCACTAATCAAAACGTCATCGAAATACAGGACGATGCCTGGGAGGCCTTGCAGGAGGCGTTCCATGGTACTTTGAAAAAGTCCTGGGGCTATGCTGACCCCAAACTGAAGACTGATGCATTTGAAGGCACCTCTGTGGGTTACTATAGTCTGAGATTCTGCCGTAGCGTCATCTACTGGCAGTTGCTGGTACGCCTGCGCAAGGTCTAGCTTCGCGAATAGCTTGCCAGGGCCCAGGGAGTGTAGTAGATGGTGGACTATAGGAACCGGATAGGCGCTCTGCTGCAACGCCTTGTTAATCGAACACTTATAGTCGGCGCAAATTCTAATGGAGCCATCTGCTTTAACTGGAGTAACTATTGGGGTTTCCCACTTAGCGTGATCTACAGGAACTAGCACCCCTTGTTTAATGAGCTTGTCGAGCTCCGCATCGATTTTGGGTTTTAAGGCAAAGGGGACTCGCCTTGCCTTCAGTCTAATTGGCACTACGTTGGGGTCTAAATTGAAAGAAATAGGGGTCCCCACGTACTTGCCTAGAGTCTCTTCGAAAATGTCCTGAAACTCGTGGAGCAGTGTTTCTTTCAGTGATGATCCGTTGATGTTGTGGATGCCCATGAAGCCCATGCAGAGGGCTCAGAACCATTTCATGCCCAGTAGACTTGGAAGGGGCTTGCTGACGATGGTCAGAGGCAGCTCTTTCTGGAACTCGCTGTAGGTGACCCGGAACGTGCTCACTCCTTCAATAGGAACTCAGTTTCCCTGGTAGTCAAGTAGGCGGATTTTCTGTCGGGATAGCTGGCTTTTCTGGAGCTTGGGCAGGAGTGCCTTGAGTGTTGACCAGGACATAATCGATAACGTAGACCCGTTGTCGATCTCCATTTTGCACGATTTGCCATCGATTTCTATTTTCGTGTAGACTTTCTCGTTGTCGAGTGTGCTGGCTTGGCCGATTGTCATGCTGTCGGTTTCCCTCTTTTGAGGTTCACGCCATTTTCCCGCGCCGTCATCTTTGATTGGCTGTTTTGAACGAGCCAATTCTGGTTGGTCGCGGTAGTCACGTGGTTTTCGACTACGCGGAAGTTGAGCTCTGCAAACTTGTGCTAGGTGGCCTTTTCTATCGCAACGCCTGCAGATGGCTTCTCTGTATTTACACAACTGTCTCTCGTGATCCCTGCCACAGCTGGGGCAGTTCTCGTGGCAGCGGCTTTGTTCACTCGATCTCTTTTCTGTATGGAAGACGTCCTCATCCGACCCTTCCTCTGTGCTGGTTCACACCTCTTCTCTGTGGATGGGGGCTGTCTTCGGCCCATCCTTGCTTGAATTGGGACGCTGCAGCGCTTCTGATGCCTTCGTTGATGCCTCATGTGCTCTGGCTTCGTCTAACGCGCCGGCAAGCATTAGGTCTGGCTTGGCTAGAAGACGCCTTTGTAACCGGGTATCCGGAACTCCGCAAATCAATTGTTCAAGCAATGCATCGTCTAAGTCTCTGTAGTCACAATGCGTAGCGGCTTTTTGAAGCGCGGCCACATAAGCACTGACCGGCTCCCCTTCTTTTTGAACTCTTTGCCGGAGTTCGTAGCGCTGAACGAATTTTGACGGAACTGGAGTGTAGTGAGCCTTTAGGCTGGCTTGAAGGACGTCCCAGGGTACCATCTGGACTGGGGTTGGCTCGCAGAGGGATTCTGCCATCTCGAATATGTCTGGCCCACAGTGGCTTAAGAACAGAGCCCGTTTTCTGTTTGCCGAGAGCTCTTGCATTTCGCTCGCTTCCAAGGAGCACTCGAACCTTGTCAGATACGATCCCCACTTCTCTCAGGTCGGGTTGAAGGGTTTTGGCGGAGCGTAGGCAGACATGCCGCGTCTCCGTATTCGCCAGTCACCCTGGCTGAAACTCCCAGCTCTTTTTGATTTGCCTCTTGTGGCCTCTATCCCACCTTCGTCGCCAATGTTGTAGCGCGGGAATAACGAGAGGCACAAGCAGGCTAGTAACAACAGCTCTTTAATTCAGGGTGAGACTTCAGCAAAAATTCACAGGCAGTAGCCCTCTTTATATACTTTACAGAGGTAACCAAGAACCAATCAGAATTCACTCTGCATTTGAATTTCCCGCACAAAATAGATACATACACAACAGCAAGAATCTTTCTTGTTTAATTAATTTGCTTTCAAAAATATCTCCCATTAAAAAAGAGATCAAGGACTCTGCAATGGACATAGGTACAAACAAAAGAGATGGCAGGGTTTGGATATTTTAAAATAAACTGAAAGATTTTTTTTGGAGCAGATTTTGAACTGGAGAAGTGCCTTTGTCTCTCATTTACCCATGAGGATAGGGGTCCTTCAAAATTTCCTTGGTGCCATCACTTGGAACTGAGATGCCCATCTTGCTATTGTATGACACTGCATTTTTTTTGGTCTTGTTTGTGTATATATACTTTAGGTCAGGGTAATAGGGACTAAGGAGGAGGTTTTTGTTTGCTGGCTTATTAAATTAGTTATTTAACATCCCATCTTTCTGATTCTGCCATTATTCAGAGCTATTTTTAAATTAAATATACATGACAGCCCTGGAACATGATACTCCTGGATCATCAGATGTTTTGGGACTGCAGTTGTTATCATCAGTTTCTCCTGACCCATGATGGCAAGAGCTATGGATATTGGAAGAACAAAAATCTGGGAGGCCACAAATTACCTTCCAGGGCTATCATGTATATTTAATTTAAAAGTAGCTCTGAACTTTGGCAGAATCAGAAAGATGGGATGTTAGATAACATTGTTTCAGCATTTGATTTCAATATATCAAAATCAATAAACATTTAAACATGCCACCAGCCTCTTGGGAAGGAAAATAAGTAAACAGCCTACTTCAGTAGAGTAGGAATTATATTCAGGATTTATATTTTAACTGTGTTTCTCAATTTCCAGCGATATAGTAAAGCATAGTAGGCAACAAACACTGCTTTTCCCAAGTTGGAGAAAGATTATCTTATCCGATAGGCTAAGATGGATCAATAGCTGAGTTTGAATCAAAACCATGCGTGTGTTGGCCTTTGGCAAATCACTTTCATAATAAAGTATAAGCTTTATCACTAAAAATCAATAGAGCAGGAACTGCTTTAGATCCTGTAATGTATACAAAGCTAAGTTGAAATGGCATCACACAGTGGTGTTTTTTTTATTATTTCACTTACTCATATATAATCTCTATTACTCTCTTCTGGTGCTAATAGGATGCCATTAGAATGGATTATAATTGAGCAAAGGAATTTGAGTACAGACACATCAGGAGTTCTTAGGATAAACGTCTAAGAATTTTGAATAACACTCTTCTCTCTACAAAAGCATTAACGTTCTATATTTCTGGATAAAAGGGGTGATATCATTGGGGTTGGTTATTATTGTTCAGACAAGAAAAAGAAATAGCAAAGCAGAAGGTTGGTCTCCATCTATACACTGTCAGATTCTGCTTTCTCATTTTATGATATTGATTAATATGATAATTAGAATAAAGTTACAGCTGCTTCATATAT
The DNA here is from genome assembly GCA_022577455.1 of Arizona elegans. NCBI lineage: Eukaryota > Metazoa > Chordata > Lepidosauria > Squamata > Colubridae > Arizona > Arizona elegans. The sequence continues at coordinate 99,140,349 of JAKOOJ010000003.1, read as the reverse complement.
TACACTAATATTCAGAATATGATTATTTGTTGTTTTGACTTAGTTGATGTGTGATCTCAGACATTTTATATTATTCAACCAATAGCAGTTTAGAGTTCTAGTGTTTATCATACTGCTGACTGGTTCTATCATTTATATTTTTTATGAATCTCCCAGAATAATTTGTGAGTAGATGGTATATCCATATAAGCAGTGAAAAGATACATACATGAAATCAAGATATGTGAAAGCAGCCAATATCTGAGCTTGTTCTTTATCTTAAGCTACGTGAGAAGATTGTAACAGAATTTGCACGAAAGAGTGTGCTTTGGACAGCCACTCCCAAGATACTGACAATCACTTCTTTGAATGACTTTCTCTGAAAAGCATTTTCGGGAACATAAAGGACAATTACAAATCGAAGATATTACCTGTAACAACATTCCATGAGTGAGGCAGTGAGCTAGCACAAAAAAGAGCATCGTTTGGGCATGAGGAAATATGTTCAACTCTATAGCCAATAATTCCTACACACACACAATTTTTAAATCATCTTGTTTGCTAGTATTGTATGGCCTAGCATTTCCTAAACCAGTGATGGCTAATCTTTTTGCCATTGCATGCCAAAAGCAGGGGTGGGGTGGTCACGCATGCGCGTGCCCACACCCATAATTATATGCGCCCCACCCTCCGTGCATGCGTACAACACCCACCCACTCACCCCCCGCTTTTGGCACACAATGGCCCGGTAGGCCTGTTTTTTGCTTTCCCCAGGCTCCAGAGCCTCTCCAGGAGCCTGGAGAGGGTGAAAATGGCCTCCCCCCCACCCCGGAGGCCCTCCAGAGGCCAGAAACGGCCCATTTGCCAACTTCTGGTGGGACCCAGAAGGCTCAAAAGTCAGTTGGCTGTCGCGCGCATGCACGCCGGAGCTGAGCTCGCGTGCCCACCGATATAGCTCTGCGTGCCACCTGTGGCAGGCATGCCATAGGTTCGCCATCACGGTCCTAAACCATCCTGTAAAGAAACGTATGCTGTGCGTGCAGAACTATTGGATCTAATATTAGCCATGGACAGGCTTCCTGCTGTTGTCTCATTTTAACTTTCCGTTTGCTCTTTTGTAACCTGGATCCCATCAATAAAGGGCTTTGCTTTATTTCCTTTGAATTTCCAAGCCAACCAGCTAGCCATCTCTTGGGATACATACAGAAAATAGGTCTGTTTCTATGAAAGTAATTGCCAGAAAGAGCTAGCAAAACATCTTCTAAGAGCAAGGGCAAATCATTTATGGGCCACAATCATATTCAGAAGGGAAGTGTGGAGATACAAGCAAAAGGAGTCTCACTGCATCAGACAATCCATTGGAATTTGATCATTTTCGAAGCAAACATGTTGGGCTGATATCCTGTGAATAAAGCCTATTCTAAATAAAACCGGCCCTTTTTTGGGCCCCTGTCAGATTTTCAAGGTATATCAGGTCAGGAAACTGTAAAGAGTGCTACAACTGTATTGCTGTAGGGTATAATAAGAGAATCTTAAAAGTCTGGCAGAGTTTCCGTCTACTAATCCTCATACCAAAGAAAATCAAAGTGATGGTATCTTTTTCACCCCTTCTCCTTTCCATAGCTAAGTTGATGTTTGCTTAACAATTCCTGCATTCCTTCGCCATGATTATCTCTGTCTTCTTTTATAGCTCCAAGCCATTGAGAACAATGAGGAGCTTCTGGAAAAAAGAAGGTGAGAAAGAGTGATTTTTCCCAGCACCCAGGTGACCTGGGCTGACCTCAAGACCATCATGAAATTCCAGGACTGTACCTTGATAGGAAAAAAGCAATGGATCTTTCTGTACTGCTGCCAAAAGAAGCCTAAAAGGATGTATTCATGTATTCATGTATTATTGCTCTTTAGTACATCCAGCAAATGCCTCTCTTAAAACATGGGAAAATACAGTGAGTTCTGTGGTGGTTTATTATATTAAGATTAATTTGGCTTAGCCTCAAAGTTCTTATAGGCACTAATTCTAGAGGCACTAGCTATGGAAAAAAATCCTCTAGGACAGGGGTGTCAAACTCGATTTCATTGAGGTCCGCATCAGGGTTGTATTTGACCTTGGGGGCAGAGGGGGCATGGCCAGTTTGATGTCACTCATGTCAGGGGCACCTGTGATGGCCCAAGTTCTCTGCCAGCAAAAACAGGCTCCTGAGCTCCGTTTTTGGCTGCGATGGCTTCCTGCAACCCTCTGCCAGTGAAAATGGAGCTCAGGAGGGCTGCCCACAGCCCTCCTGAGCTCTGTTTTTGCTGGCATAGACACCATGGGCTGGTCCTTTGCTGTTTCCAGGACAGCCCCATGGGCCAGATCTAAGCATCCCATGGGCCGAATCCGCCCCACAGGCCTTGAGTTTGACACTCCTGCTCTAGGGAATACAAAAATTCAACTCTGGGTCCTTAAGATTCAAAACCCAATTGTATGAGCAAATTTACCTCCCCACTAGCAGTTTCATTTTCTCATTTACCAAAATAGTTCCTTGCAGGATAGGATAGAAAAGAACAAACCATGAAAACATCTAAGGAAATTTACAAGTTGTGATATACTGAACAAACCACATAATCAAGCCATAAATCATTGTGTACAATCCACATTCCTTGGTTTGGCATGGCATGGCTAAACACCCCCTCCCCAGTTTTCCAGGATCTATTTTCCAGATGGATCCTGGAAAACTGACATCTTCTTATCCTAAGTCACCAAGACTGAATGGGCAAGTTGCATTCTCTCTTTCCCAATGAATGCTGGCTTCTGAGAGTTGCTTATAACCAACTCCTATGAATAAATCCAATCAACAGATACTGCTGAGGTACAATTTATTGTTGGTGAAGTCCCACACTATGACACTGGTTATTCAGCAAGAACTCTAATCATTGGAGCCCAGTGAAATTAACAGGGATGTAGGTCCATTGAATTCTTCATAGAACTAGGCTGCTATCTTTGTATAGGAAAGAACAAAACAGCACTGGAAGCTGTCCTGGAAAAGTTGGTACATTTCTGTTCTTGAACTATTTGGAGGGAACAGGCCATTTTTCTTAGCAGCAACTTCTCTTCTAAGGTAATAAGTTAATGGTGCTAAAGAAATGCATTAAGTCCTCCTGCTGGAACAAGGGAAAGTGTTGGAGTGTGCTTTGTGTTAGCTAACGAAAGCAGTCACAGCTTATCTGTGATCAGGGAGATGCAAAATTGTAGAAACTGAGAGAAAGATAGGGAAGAATATGCAACCAGACAAATCAATGGGTGGTGAGAAGAATGCTGAAGATTCTAGAGGGAGATTTCCTTTGACATTAATCTTTAAGGGTTAATCTTGAAGGTTTGTTCTCCAAACTTCTGGGTTGGTTTCCAAAGATTTCATTACCAGGTTAGGTAACATCTTCAATGGAGATTTAGGGGATGTCAGTGTTTCTCTGTTTATAAGGGATTCATGTGGTCAGTAGGTCTTGTGATGGGTCAGGTGTGGGTGTGTCAAGTGCGTAATGGGTCTTGTAATGGGTCAGGTGTGAGTCATCAGTGAGTCTTGTGATGGGTCTTGTGATTACATCAGGTCAGGGTAATTAGGAGGTGAATTGATGGGGGAATTGTGTGGGTTGGTTGAGGGTCATTGCTATCTCTGGTTGGCTGTGTGGTTGATTTGGATTTTGAGGAGTTCATAAATTGTTGTAGGTCAATGTGTCTGTTGATGGAATTGTTTGTGGAGGCTTCAATGAACTCATGAGCATGTTGGATGGTATTGGGCCAATGATTTTTGTGTTGCTCCAGTCAAACTGGTGTCAGTATGGGTAGAGATTAAGGATTTGGGATCATGACATTTGACTGCCATCCAGTGTTTGTGGATCCTGGTTTTTAATTGACATGATGTTTGTTCCAACTGGATTAAAGATGTTAATCTTTAAATATATGCTAAGAATTTCACCTTTTTAAGGGCTACCTGTTTTGCCTTATAGATAGTCCTCAACTTAAATGACTGACTGAAGTTTCAGCAAACTTCCCTGGAGTTACTTATGACCCATTTCCAAAGTTACAATAGCTGCAACAATCGTTGCTGTTGTTGCAACAATAGCTGCAACCATCAGCACCCTGCCCATCATGATATCAAATTTTAGACACTTAAGTACTAGCTTACATTTACAACCATTTGCAGGGGTCCCAAAGTCATGTGATTGTGATTTATGATATTTTTGCCAGTTCCTGGCATTTACTTCTGGTTTCTGATAAAGACTGTCCAGTGGGGAAAATGGATTTGCTTAACATGGCTGACATTGTGGTGTAATGAAAATAATCTCACATTTAACACCACAAAAACTAAAGAACTTATAATTGACTTCAGGAGAAAGAGAGATGTACATCTACCATTGTACATAAATGGTGAGGAGGTGGAGAGGGTGGGTAGTTTTAAATTTCTGGGCATTTATATCTTGGAGGACCTCTCATGGACTATGAATGCTAACATGCTTGTGAAGAAGGCACAGAAGAGGCTGTACTTCCTGAGAATGCTCAGGAAGATAAATCTATCTCAGCATCTACTTCTGTCTTACTATCGCAACACCATTGAGAGTGTCCTGACATACGGCATTCTTGCATGGTATGGGAGCAGCTCTGTAGCAGACAAAAAACCTCTACAGAGAATCATTAAAATTGCCCAAAATATCATCGGACTCCAGTTACCAGCCCTGGACGACATCTTCGAATCTCGCTGTTTGAGGAAGTTGCATAACATTCTCTTCCCATCCTGCTTACAATCTTTTTGGACTGTTGCCTTCTGGCAGAAGATACAGAACAATTAAAACTCGGACCACACGTTTTCTGAATAGTTTTTATCCCAGAGCTATAATTGCACTCAACAATGAACTAAAGGGCCACCATCAGTGAGCTGTTGGACAGCATTTCTTGGGCTGTTGTGTGGATGTTTGGGTGGTTTAGGGGTAGAGAATTGTGGTGGATGGGAGTGTGTTTGGGGATTGTTATGTGTGTTGGACCTGGTCTTTGGGTGTTAAGTGAATTTCGTTGCATGGGTATTCTGTGTATACACGTACAATGACAATAAAATTATTTATTTAACAACAGCATGTTCCTTTAATGAGCACCATGTTTGCTTAACAACCACCACAAAAAAAGTCAACAGTTTCTGTCCAGTCACAGGATACCTCACCTTATGACTGCAATGACTTACAGTCATAATTCTGGGCTCAATTTCAGTTGCGAGTTGAGGACTGAAAGCCAGATGGGTGACTTGGGGCCAGTCACTCTCTTTCAGCATAACTCTCCTCACAGAATTATTGTTGTGGGGAAAATAAGAGGAGGAAGGTGTGTTGGATATGTTCTCTGCCTTGAGTTATTTGTAAAAATAATAAAGATAGGATATAAATAAATTAGCAAGCTAAATACTTATATATGCTTTTGGTTTCATAACTACTCATTTGCTACTTCTTTATTATATAATCATTTCCATTCTATCTGGACTCATCCGTTATAGGTTCTTTAGGATTTATCCAGGTCCTGGATCTCAGCAGTTGCATGAAAGGATGTATAGAAGGTATGTGTGTAAGGGAGCTGAGGGGGTGTAAAATTATGTAAAAGCCCATAGATAGGGACATGACATAATGTAATATCCCTATCCCTCTGTTCTAAGAAATCAAGGGAAAGTGGATTATATACTCCATTCCCATACTTGCTTTCCAGTACTTGGTTTTTGATTAGGACAAGAGTCCAGAGCTGATGTCACAACTACTAAGAATTAGGATCTATTTTTTCTACAACCTGGAAGCAGAAGCAAAGAATGAGAGCCAGCTTGGTCTAGGCTAGAAACTAGGAGACTGTGAGTTCTAGCCCTACTTCAGGCATGACAGCTAACATGGGTGACTTTGGGCCAGTCTTGGCCCCACCCATCTCACAGAGTTGTCATTTTGGGAAAATAGAAGGAGGAAAGAGTATTAGGTATGTTCATGGCGTTGAGTTATTTATAAAATAATAAAGGCAGGTTAAAAACATCTAATAATATAAATAAAAAATAAAACGTTAAGGTAAATATACCTATAGCTTACTGTTCACTTCAAAGTTTCTCTTGATATAAAGAACATCATGAAAAGCAGCCAACGTTCCTCCAAAGATGAGAGTTCCACCACTGGAGTAGAATTCTAAGAACCAAGTCAGCAGAAGGATTGTATACTGCAGTTTCCAAATCAGCAGCACATCTGGCCTTTCAACACTTCATAGTCATGGTGGTAAGCGATAGGATCATTTAAAGAGGAATGCTTTGATAATAACACTAATAAACCCATTATTTAATGGAGCCAGGGGATTAACAGGATGTTCCCAGGACTCGAAGAGGAGACCTACAATCAAACATTTATATTTTCAGTTGTCTAGTTTATGCAAAGGTTTCTCCATTTCATTTCTTCTCTCAGTTCCCTCAGCTCTTCAGACTGTTTAGATGGTGAAAAGGAAGTCAGAGGAGAAGAGACAAAAGGCAAATCTGGGTAGTCTTCGCTGTGTAGTTTTTTTCTTTTAATCTCTTAATAAACACGTCAAAAGCCAAACGAACAAAATTGGGTTTCATAGATATGTGCAACATTTTTTGTCTCTTTTAATTGCATGGGGATGGAAAAGGAGATTTTGTTTTGAGATGAATCTGTCTTGTTAGATAACAGCTTTAGTAATGAACGTAGATCAAAAAGAGGGTTTGAGTCTGCATTTGAAGTAGGAGAGAAATATAAACCAGCAATAATATAAATGGGGTTTTGTTTTGTTTTGTTTTGTGTTTTGTGTTGTGTTGTGTTGTGTTGTGTTGTGTTGTGTTTTGTTTTGTTTTGTTTTGTTTTGTTTTAGAACTCAGAAACTTTCCAAAGGTTTTCCAAAGGATCATGAGAATGGCACACATAATTTGGAGAATGGCAAGAGTCAGGGTTCTTGTGAAGCTTCAGAAGGCCTCAGAAGCTTTCTTGAAGACTTTTCAAAGCTTTATGAGAATGGCACACACTATTTGGAGAACGGCATGAGCAGCCTTGGGAAGAAGACTTGGAAGAGCCAGCAGCTGTTTTTCATAGGGTCAGGTTGGTAGTAGCAGGAGGAAGATGGCAACATTAGCAGGGCTTGGTGGAGCACAGGGTAGTGAGGGTGGTTGGCCATGGTGTAGGGCCTGAGGCAGTACTAGTTGATGGCAGTGAGACTGAAGAAGATACTTGGGGGATGTTGCAACCAGCTGGGACTGCTAAAGGACTTGGTCATCTACTTCACTCCACTGCTGCTGCCAAGGAGTGTCACTGTGCAGAGCAGACAAAAGGACAGAGATTGGGATTAATAGATGAGGGGGGAGTTGATGTAACCCTGTGGTAATAAGTGTAGGTAGACTGCCGAGCACTTAAATTTTGTTCATGTGACCGCAGGGGTGCTGCAAAGGCTTTAGCTTGGGGATCGGTCATAAGTACCATTTGCTCAGCCCTGCTGTAATGTTGAAATATCACTGAATGAATGGTTGTTAAGTGAGGACTACCTGTACTCTCTTGGCATAGACCTTTACTATTCAGCCTTCCATTTAAGCTCCATGTGCAAAGATTTGCCGCAGATAGCCTCTGTCAGGAGCCAATGGCTGATCCTACCAAGGAAATCTTTTCCATATGGCAGCAAGGCAGGCAAAGCAGAGAGTTTGTTTGTTTGTTATCCAGCTGTGTGATTCTGTATGAGAGGTCATATAACTATGACCAGCATAACTACACTGCAATAATTCATATGACCATTAAAAGGCAGCAGAGAGATACAGAAAACTCTCCCTCTTTTCTGTATCTAGTGGATATCTAAATTTTTCAACCCAGATATGGAGCTTTGATGTAATTTGTGTTGTCAAATAAGCCAGGTATTCTACATAGCTCTTCATTCTTGTTTTTAGAAAATGCTACTCAGGCCGATAGCAATCTTTTGCTATGCTTTATCTCACTAACATATTCTGTCTCGCTGTTTTGCAAGATTACTGCTCATCTGTAATACTATGATAATGCTATGAATTTTGCTTTAAACATCTATAAAACTTCAAATTTATCATGTTCTGTGAAGATGACAGGAGTGTATCATGGGAGGGAGCAGTTAAGGCAGACATTCCATAAAGGGATGTCAAAGTAACAGGAAGAGACTCTCTTTAAATTGACTTCATAACTACTTTGGGGATCTGTCATCATTTAGAAAATCTGAGAGTATCTTCTCATTCCATTCCAGTATGTGACAAAAGGAGAACTTGACTTCTGTTTGTGTAAATGATATAGAAGGGAGGAAGGGAAGCTCTTGAGTCTGAAATACTAAAGTCCTAACATCTCACAGCATTTGTGAATAGCACAACTTTATATAACATTATGGGGACACACAACATTTAAGACCGTATCAGAATGCATGATATTTGTACAGAAGATGAGCAGACAAAGAGTGGAAGAGAGTAAGGAACCACCAGCTATTAAGGGCAGGATTTAGTCTTCTTACACTATAATATTTCATGGTTTTCACACAAGCCCAGGGAGCAAAAGAAATAACAGCCAAATGTACACCTCCTGCACAGTGTTGGAGCAATATTATTCTCTTGCTGTGATAGACCAGACAGAGGAGCTTGTGAGATGCTGGACTTGTTCGTATCTGTTAGCACTTTAAGAACAACTGCTCACAGCCTACCCCTGCTGACACTCCGAAGCAGCTTTTTAAACTTCATTTTTTAATGTAGGCCTTAAAAATGCCACCTGCTGACATCTTTGCATTAAAAATATTTCACAAGTCTCTTCCTTAAACTTGCAGGAAGTGGGAGATAATCAAGACAGTTGTGCACAGAGAAATCCATAAAACCATAACCGAACTATTTTTTAATCCACATTGCAATTCAATTCTCCGAGAGCCTTTGGAGCCAATCATGGAAGATGCAGTCTCATGGATTTGCTATACCATGATCTCCATAATGTAGGTTATTTTGAATTGTTGAGTGAGACAACATTGAAGACAATTACTATATACACCAAAAAGTTTAGATCAGATGATTTTAAATTAAACCCCTATTGAACAATAAGGGACAAATAACAGTAAGAAGACATCAATAATGGAACCATTTTTTAAAGGGATCATTCAATAATAGTAATATTACTAAAGTATGGGATATCTGTATAGAAAAAGTATTAATATAGATCTACTGTCTCTTGCTTCAATATTAAATATTTATTTTCAAGAAGGAGAAAGTGCAGAAAAATTGACCAGGGAGGGACAATTATTTGCATAGATTGCAAAACGTAATTATTAAGACAAGGATGAAATATTTCAAGATTCAGATATTGGGTTCAATAGGTAGTATAGTTAAAAAGGAATTACAAAGCAAGTTGGAATATGAAGACGTTTGACTGAACTGACCATATTTATTATACAACATTCAGACTATTGACCCATGGTGGTGCAGTGGTTAGAATGCAGTATTGCGAGCTGACTGCATTCCACTGCCAGGAGTTCAAGCCTGACCAGCTCAAGGTTGACTCACTCTTCCATCCTTCCGAGGTCAGTAAAGATTGTCAGTAAACAATCTGAGGACCCAGATTGTTGGGGGAAATATGCTGATTCTGTAAACTGCTTAGAGAGGTCTGTAAAGCACTATATATATAAGTCTAAGTGCTATTGCTATTTTATTGGGGCTTATTTATAAATTGCTGCTGAAGGATGACTCACAAAATGAAAAAGTCAAAGACTATGGTTAAATAAATACAGAATTTAAATGGAGCAATTGATTGCAACAATGAAAATATCAATGGAAATAAAGTGTCAAATTTACAGTGAATATTTCCCTTGGAGAAAAGTATGACAAGATGTTCCACGATTGGTATATTACTTCAATATTGATTGTGGAAATAGATAATTAATTTTCTAATGATTGTTGGAAATGTAGTTATTGGGTTGTATCAATTTTGGGCAATATTGTAAAGCTCCACAATTCTGGAAAACAATTTATAATAGAGTGAAACAAATTTTAAAGGTGAATTTCTCTTTTCAGGCTGCTAATTTTTAATTAAATATTACTAAACCTTACTAACCCTTACTTCCTAGAAAGTAAACGTAAATTGCTTTGTACATGGTAACAGCTGCTAGGTTTCTTTATGATTCTGAACTGGAAATTACAATCACTGGTAATCCCTTCCATAGAAGAATGACAAATTAAGTTATGGAAGTAAAATATAATGTTTTTGTTTGCTTTTTGGCCCTTTTAAAAATTTCTTCCTTTGTCTTTTATTGTTTTTGCAAAATTAATAAATTATTTTAAGGATAAAAGGAAAAAGAAGCCGAATATACCCCCCCCCAAAAAAAAAACCTATCTCTGTTGAAGCAGAGACTAGACAATTATCTATTGGGGCTATTTTAAGTTGGATTTATTTAATGAACAGAAGATTAGGTGCTATAGTTTCTTATGATTCTATAACTTTATTGGTTACTCTCTTACTGACTGATGGGAGCTGGTCTCCAATAACATTTGGAGGGTCCCCAATTTAGAAAGCATTGAAAAAACATTGATCTAGTGGTTCTATAATATGCCACAGTGTAAATGCAACTTTTAGCTTTCATAGAAGTATTTGGTGACATTGCAATTCCAGTACTGTACAAACAAATGTGAATATTGAGAAGTTTAGCCAAATAAAAGTATTGCTTAATATTTTAGAATTATTAGGAGTTATTATTATAATTTAATTTCCTTAATGCTAGTAAGGCTATTAATAAAGTGCAGTGAAACAGAATTAGGATTCTATGAAGGTAGGAATGCAGAATAGATCAATATATCTTATGAGGTTTTTTCCTTATTAAAATCTCTCTGTGTAATAAACCTCAGGAAATGAACTTAAAATGCATTGAAAGGGTTACTGATGATCTTCAAAAGATTTGATTTTCAAATTTTCATAGGGATGCCTGAAAGCCTCAGAAAGCTTAAATTAATGCAGAAGTGTCTAAAATACTGGACTAGCATCTGGAAGACCAAGGTTCAAGGTCACTTTCAGCCATTCGCTAGTACTGTCCATGGTCCTGATTTGGGGTTCTGTCTAAACCAGCCTTGTCCCAATGGATAATATCCACATACGCTTTATTTCAGCTGCCATAATTCCCAGATAACTTGGAAGGATATAAGATTGCCTTTAAAGGGGATTAAAATGTATTGTAACCTCTATTTCTGCAATATTAATCACTATTTATAGAAATAATTCAAATTGGATTCACACAACACACCAAATCTTATTCATTTAATTCATTGCATTTTGGTGCTACCCAAATCCAGACAAACTACGGGGCTTGCAATATGACAAAACAAAATGTAAAAATGTAATACATGATAAATAATGAACAAGATGGGAAATCTAGCCAAACAACAGAGAAAAACATATGCAAAATACAACCAATAAATGGTACCATCCACCTTTACAAGACGTATTAGATCAGCTGCATTTTAGCTTAGTATATTCTGTAAATCCAGCATAGAAAGTAACTATGGACAGCCAACCATTTAAGGCTTTCCAGAACACCATTGGGGTAAGAGTCATACAGATCTTGAGATAGCAGGGTTCATTGCAGAGGTAAGGTGCTGCAACAGTCCAGATAAATGATAGTTTAATTGAAAGGACCCTGAGTGTACCCGCTCTGTTGGCTTGTAACCTCTGGGAAGAATGCATAGGAGGCTCTCAAACAACTTGGTCCTACACCATGTAAGCAAATATCTGTGCTGGATTTTTAGAATATACTGAGCTAAAATGCAGCTGATTCAATATGTCATATAAAAACAAAGAGTAAGGCTGTTGAAAGCTTCAAGGCATATTAATATTCAGGATAAGTGAAATCTCATTTAAACAACACCAACTTATCAGGAATACTCAGAAGGAAACAAAAATGATTGCTGCCCTTATCTGCTTATAGAGTTTCCAAAAGGCAACTGTTGGCCAATGGGGAAAAGAGAATGTTGGACTGATACTTTCTGATTTTTTTTTAATGTCATTTTCTGAGGAAGCCTGGCATATTTTTTAAGAAAATATCTGTAGTGTAGTCCTACAAATCCTTGGATTTTTAGCTGTGAGGAACAGGGTGAATTTAGAACAGAGCAGAGAAGAGAAGCAAAATGGAAAAAAACATGAGAGGTATATGTCTATCACTTTTATATGATAAAGAGTTTTAACTTATGTCTTCCTCCAGAATCTGTGTCCCCCAAGAAACAATGCAACCATGATACACTCCCCAACTTTTTGTGATTGCAGTGTGATCTTCTGCAGGTTGCTATAATCATTTTAAAAGAGATACGGTGGCTCAGTGGCTAAGACACTGAGCTTGTCGATTGAAAGTTTGGCAGTTCAGTGGTTCGAATCCCTAGTGTTGCGTAATGGGGTGAGCTCCCATTACTTGTCCCAGCTTCTGCCAACCTAGCAGTTCTAAAGCACGTAAAAAATGCAAGTAGAAAAATAGGGACCACCTTTGATGGGAAGGTAACAGCATTCCGTGTGCCTCTGGCATTTAGTCATGCCGGCCACATTACCACAAAGACGTCTTCGGACAGCGCTGGCTCCTTGGCTTGAAACGGAGATGAGCACCACCCCCTAGAGTCAGGAACGACTAGCACATATGTGCAAGGGGAACCTTTATCTTTACCTATAATCATTTTTGTCTTGTTGCTCTTCAAGCAAACAATTGACCTAGTGCTCTGTCCATCTAGAATTTTATCCTATTCTGATTCTTATATGGCAATCTATAGTATTTAAAATCTTATATTAATGCTTGAGTTAAAAACATTTCCCAAGCTATTTGCTTAAGTAATCTGCTTAAGTAGACTGCTTAAGTAGTCATCCCCCATAAGATTTCTTTTTAATTTCAGGGTTAGGTAATGGCCAATGGTCATATGTTCTGTGTCTTGTACTTCAAAACATGTGCACATTCCAGATTCTCTATTTCTATGTTATGCTGTTGTCTAAAATTAAGCAAAGGAGTGCACACAGAACAGCTGCTACCTGTTGCCCTTTCCCTAAGGAACACTGTTGTGGATTTGCTTATGCTTCCAATCTGGTTCACATTTTTCAGAGGTTTAACTTAGCATGCACAATTAAGTGTAATGGCAATGGGTTTTTTCATATATACTATAATATCAGAATTCTGAATTTCAGGCAAATGGAAGTCACAGAAGTAGGGTATTAAATAAGGTCAGATCTCCAGCAGTTCACACTTATGTGGACTCCATGCCAGCTCACAGGAGTAACTAACAACATTATTATGATTGAAGTGGAGTGGGAAAAAGTACATCCATCAAGTAGCTAAGTATCTTCGCCTCAAGATTTGGCATTTGCATCAGAAAATCTCTTAAATGCCTTTATTTATTCCAGTGGATAAATCATAATCTTAATAAATTATATAACTAATCATTTGTGGTCAACTCACATGACCTCTTTACTCAGCATAAGGGTACAATTGGTGCAGTATTTCTTATAAGAATATTCAAATTAGATCTAATTAAGATCATTGTTTATGCTTCGTAGATTCTGCTCATCCATCCCACCACATATCCTGATGGAAGGTTTTCTGCAGCAAAAGAAAGTCATTTTATTATTCAAGTCCACAGATGAAAACTACACAAAGGCCAGTTTTTAGATTCTCTTCTTGCCATGACTGCCACATCTCTTCCATGCATTAACTACCTCACGTGTGCATTTATACTGTCAGAGTTTCTTGCAAAAATCAAATCCAGAAGCGTACAAAGATAAACTGATTCAGCTGGATTCATTAACTTCTTTATATATATAGTAACAGATTCTTCTTCAACATAGTAGCAGTTACAACACAAGACAGGAGAGAACAGTTAGTTTCATTTCAGCAGAGCAGACAAGCATGCACAGACACTGGTTTCAGTTTCTCTTTTACAGACTCAGAAGCTGCAGACTAAGACACGCCCTGGCTCCAGTCTTTCTCAGCTCCCAGTTGGCTGACTTAGTTGCTATGCCTATTCATTGGCTGACCTTGTTACCATGTCTTCCCAGTCATGAATATTCTGACAAATACTTACCAGTTGCTCTAGATATCAAGTTCTAGATATCAAGGATCACATTTTGTAAATGCCATTCTATCAGTTTCAGATTGATTAACTTAGACCTGATCCCACCATTCAGGAATGTCAAGCACTGGATTGTGGACGAAATGAAAGGCTAGCCAATGTCCAGTGTTATGGTTATATTTTGACCATAAAGTTGAGTGAAAAATGGATGGGGTTTCCAAGTGCCAGAATAACTTGGCAAACCTTGGTTGTTCTTTCCCTTTATTTGGGGAAGGGTGATGAGCGCCATTTGCTATTCATTATGAGGCAGCCACTGACCTCAATGTGACAGTGGGCACAAGGAATGGGTGTTCCTACAGGATACCATAGAACAAAAGCATCTTAGTTTTAAATATCATCAGGATAAATCAAGCTGTTTGCTATTGGGGTTCTCCAGAGCCTCAAATGGTACCTCAGAAAAGGAGGCAGCCTCCAAAGAGCTGTGCTTGGAAATATATTTTCCTTTCCTTGCGAGCATGAGAATCCTTTGCCAACAATGAACAGAACAATGTGATTTCAGAGTGGGTTAAACTGTCAAGGACTATTAGAGTTGCCGTAGCAACCTGTACCCAACCCTCGCACCACACATTCATTAAGTTCTGAATCAGAAATAGGAGGCAATTGCCTGTATGTTTCCTAGCAATAATTTCAAAATAACTGGGGGAGGGAGACTGCTTAAAAAAAGGAGGGGCAATGTGGGTGCAGAGTTGCCCCATTAGTAAATCCTGCACCCCGAAGAGGAAGTGACATCTGAGAACTTGAGAAGTCAGATCAGACAAGTTTGGAGACAAAGTCAAATGATCTTTTGCCAGGACTGAACACAAACGCATAACAATCTAGAGGGAGAACAGGGCAGCCTGCCTTGCCATGAAGCAGACTGCAGGCCCCCCTCACAACAGAGAGGTTCAGTTCAGCCTTCATGTTCCTCATGAGGTTCTTTGACTGCTTCCTTCACTGCTACTGTAACCATCTAAATCAAAAGTTGCAACTCAGCTGGAGGTCAAGCGGAAGACAGATTGTAGTGCAAGTTTTTAAAGGAATAATTGGTTACATTTGGTATTTTCTTACAGTATTACTTAATTGCTATACTTGATGATGTTCCTATCCGGATATGAAGGCTTTTTCCTTTGCAATGAACATGTACTGCATATTTTAAAATATGGCTAATCTATTTTTAAATGAGTTTCGGTTATTTTACGATGAGAGCCAAACTAATGTTAAGAAGAGACTGGGGTCAGGTTTCTGATGAACATCTTAAAAGGAGCAGCCATAGACAATTGGAGGAGAGGAGAAATAAGTAAGGGTGGAAGGCTTAATTGATCCCGCCCTTCTCCTCTTGACTCTATTGTTGTAGTGTTTTTTGTTCCAGTCTTGCAAGGAATTACATTGAAATAGGATGGTATATAATGGCATAGAACCCTAAACTTTACTACAATCCCGGAAAGGAACACTAATTTTACAAAGGATACTAAAGGACCTGTCAATCTTAGAATTTGTGACTGGGTGTTCTTCAAACTACAACTTCCATGATTATCAGCTGTCCATGGTGTTGGTCATATGTCTGGAAAGCATCTAGTTGTGCTTAAGGTTATGTGGTTATAAGGCTATATGTCCAGCACCATGGACAGCTGGGATGAATTTTAAGAGCTTCTAATATCCAGCACAGACTTATACTTATCATTGTCCCAGACCCTAAGCTCTACCAGCTGCCAGTTGATGCAGGTATGTGTCTCATTCTCCCTTGTCTGCTTTTACATCTACACTACCGCCTGGAATTTGCTGTTCTGCTCATAATGAATATGGTTCTGTTTTGACTCATGATGTTGAACAAATCATCCAAATTGTTGTTTGCCAACTGTGCAGAATTTGTATTTTTTCCCCCCCATTTATATTAGAAGAACACTCTATCCATTTCCCTAAATAGAGAGAACTCCCTAGGCAGAACTACCTTTAGCTTTTTTAGAATGAGAATAAGCACAAAATACTTGCAGGAATCTTTGTATTTCTACTTTTTATTACTAATACAAAAGATACGGTATAAAAATAAGGGAAGGAAATACAGTCCTAAAAGAGGAAGCAGCAGCTTGTGTCCTGCAACAGATTCCCAGACTGTGTATTCTAAGGCTTCTTCAGCTCCAGCCTTTGTTTTGACCTAAAGTTATTTCAGCTGAAATAACTTCAGCTTTCTTTTCTCTTTCTTTCCCAAACCTCACTCAAGTGCAAGGAAATATCCACAATTATATCTGGCTATTAGCAAGCAATTACTGCACTTCCCAATCCTAGAAAGAATGCATTTTAAATAGTTCTGTAATCCATTTTGGGAAAAGAAGATAAAGTGTACAAAACTAAGACTGGGCAGGGTAATGATGTTTGGATGGGTATTTGTATTTAGATCGTTCTTTTCCTTTTTCCAGATTAAACAGGTCCATCTTCATAATTAAATTTCCTTTTTCCTTTGTCTTCTGGAAGCATAACCATTAACAAAACTAAAAGGCAATCTTCACCGTACTACACAAAGCTATTTCCCATTTTAAGATACAGTGATGCTGGAAAGAAATCATTTCTTCGGGATCAAACTACATATTTTAATGCTCTTGTAAATGATCAGCAACATCCCACTCTCCTCTACCTCATCCCTCATTACCTACCTTGCCAATTTTCTAAGATGAATGGAAAAGCTGCAATATGACTTAGGGGTAGCAATTAATGGGCCACACAGTTACTCTGAAGGAGAGAAAAAAAATAGTTTCACCTAAGTCAGTAATGGGAAATCTGCCATTTCTATTGCAGAAAACCTATTTCTCAGTATATTTGCTATTAATTATTTATATCTTGGTATCTTCAAGTCAGGGAGAATCTTGTTCTTCAACTCAGGTAGCAAAATGTCTTTTTCTACTTCTTGAGTCCATGCATTTCACAGTATTATCAAAGTTAAGAAGGTATGGCCAGCCTCATGCTGTAATCAGGTGGGAATCTTTATTCATTAACATCTGTCCTCTCATTTTTCTTCTTGTTCTGCAGCTGGTTGGTTAACATCAATGGAGAGTCTACAAAAAGATAAACTGTAGAGAAGAAAATGTTCTGATTTTACAGATTTTAATCTCCAGCCAAATCTTGATAGACCTATTTCTGTCTAAGCAGAGATGAATTCAGGTTTCTAACTAGTAAAGCATCTGGACTCTTCTAGAACCAATGGGAATTTGTTAGAGTTCCTAAAGATAGGAGTCTGAAGTATGAAGTTTCCAACAATCATCTCAGAAATATCCTGAAACTGCTTGCTGCTGTTTCTCTAATGTTTGGGATAATCTTCTATTTAAATGACATAAAGATGGATGTCTGTTGCTACTATTGGAACATTGTACTTTTTGTTTAACTATGTATTTATCTATCTTACTATGCAATGATGAAATACAAATAATCACAGCTCATTCATCACCTCTATGGAGGTTCATAGCTTCAGTGTTATCCACTATTTATCAGCAGTTCAGCTGTAATCTAATATTAATGTAGCAGTTAATGTAATCAGGAAAAAATTGCTGTCTCAATATAAATAAACCTCAACATTTAAAAAGTCTGTGTATCCTAGAATTATTAAAAGTAGCTGTTTAAGAATATGATCATTAATCTTGAAGGAAGATCCCCTGCTCCCCTGGAAATAGAAAACTTTTAACTTTTAAAAAAACTTAATTATTTGTATTCTTTGAGGATAAAAGATTCATGCCACAGGTTATGGCTACTATATCTGGTACATCTTCAAAACCTGGGACGCCGCTAGATGGTAGCAAAGACATGCAGAAAGCTAACTCCATGCTGCCATCTAGCAGCTGTGAGGGCCTTTGCAAATATGGCTTCCTTTATCAGTGTTCCCAAACTTTTTCTTTCATTACCCAAAACCTCTTGTCAGAAACTCATTTTTACCCAATGTAGGTAAAACACTTCCAATCAATTTAAATGTCCTGTTGTGATTGGCTAATGGGTTTCTCTGTCATTACCCAAAGAAAAACCACGTTTACTTGATTTGGGATAATTTGCCAAGGTTTGGGAAACGCTGATTTGCTTCAGTGCTAAGACCATGGAGATAGTCTTTTTTGGGTGGGCATATGATGACATCTCCCAAGGGGGAAGGATTGCTTTTTTCTGCCCCGCCCCCCACCTTTTAAAGTCTTTGTGGTTGGTCAGAGTTTTTGAGATGTATTGGCATGCTAATTTAAGAAATCTAATTTGCTTTCCTAATTTTTTTTTAATGATTTCACTGCACTTTCGGATTACAGTTTAATGAGATGTAAGTAGTAGATAAGTGATAAAGAGATCCGTGGGTTGTCCACAACTGCAAAGTTTATCTCATTTTTTTTAAAAAAAATCACCATACAGTTGAAGGCTGTCTGTGCTATGTGGCATTTTTTTCACCCAAAAAAAGACTATCTCCATGGTCTTAGCACTGAAGCAAATCAGCGCTTCCCAAACCTTGGCAAATTATCCCAAATCGAGTAAACATGGTTTTTCTTTGGGTAATGACAGAGAAACCCATTAGCCAATCACAACAGGACATTTAAATTGATTGGAAGTGTTTTACATTTCCTAGACCGGGATGCCCTTGCCACAGTCACCCACGCTCTTGTTACTTCTCGATTGGACTACTGTAATGCCCTCTACATGGGGCTGCCCTTGGGATGCACCTGGAGGCTACAGCTAGTCCAGAATGGGACCGCGCGGGTTGTTACGGGGGCTTCTCGTTACTCCCGTGTGATGCCTCTCCTGCGCGAGCTACACTGGCTGCCGGTGATCCTTCGGGTCTGTTTCAAGGTGCTGGTGCTCACCTATACAGCCCTCCATGGCTTAGGCCTGGGGTACTAGCAGGATCATCTCTTGCCATCCTCCCATCGTCCTGTGCACTCCACAGAGCGGGCCTCCTCAGGGTGCCGTCAGCCAGACAATGTCAGCTGGCGGCCCTCAGGGGGAGAGCATTCTCTGTGGGAGTGCCGACCCTCTGGAACGGATTGCCCACCAGCCTTAGGACAGCCCCTGACCTTCTCTCTTTCCGCTGTGAACTGAAGATGTGGCTCTTTCATCAAATGGGCTGACACATTGGGGGATTTTTACATTGAAATAATTTTAATTAATTTTAATTGGATTTTAACTTTTATGTAATTTTTGAATTTGTTGAATGTCTCTTTGTAAGCCACCCTGAGTCCTTTGGGAGAAGGGCGACATATAAATTACATAAATTACCTACATTGGGTAAAAATGAGTTTCTGACAAGAGGTTTTGGGTAATGAAAGAAAAAGTTTGGGAACACTGATAAAGGAAGCTATATTTGCAAAGGCCCTCACAGCTGCTAGATGGCAGCATGGAGTTAGCTTTCTGCATGTCTTTGCTACCATCTAGCGGTGTTCCAGGTTTTGAAGATGTACCACAGTGCTTCGCAAGGATTTCATGATATACTTAAGGAATGAATTAATTTTATACAGCTACTAATGGACATTATATGGATTTTTCTTTCCTTTTTTGAAACTATTAATTATGACACTCGCGTGCCCCCTCTTTTTTGTCATATTCAGTTTATTTTAATTGTCATAACTAGTTTGCTAGTTTTTTTCCCTTCAGTGTAACTTCTATTTATTCTTTCTTTTCTTTTCTGTTGCTGTTGCAGTTTCTGTATTTCATGATTACAAATAAGAAGCACATCTCCAAAATGCCCCCTGCTGCCTTCAAAGCCTGGCTATCCATGAAGGGTAGATCAAGAAGCAAATAAAAATAAACATTCATCATAAAGTGTAAAAGAAAAACTCAACCACAGTGCAGCCCTATTGGCAATTACCTTTGGGGTGGGCTTGCTCAAATGACTTATGGCAGCAGATAAATGCTAAAATATTCCTATTGAAAAGGTGCACATAAGTGTACTGCATGGACACAAACATTTGAAAGGTATGCTATATTCAGTGGTGGGATTCAGCCAGTTCGCACCACTTCGGGAGAACCGGTTGTTAACTTTCTGAGAAGTTTGGTGAACTGGTTGTTGGAAGAAATCATTAGGGCAGAGAAGCAGTTGTTAAATTGTTTGAATCCCACCACTGGCTATATTTCTTATGATTTCAGAATGCTTATGTACAACAGGCCTTCTATGCACTTTTTACAAGGACTCCATTTCCAACTGATCAAAAAAATGGAAACAATAGAAATCTATTGAACTGGAAGGTGGATTATCCAAAAACAACTCTCCTTGACCAGAGAAGATTCTGGGTGGCAGAAACTAAATATAAAAGCCCTTCTGCCTAAGTCAAAGTATTTATAGCTTTTGGAAGAGGTAGAAGGCCATGTTATGTATGACATGAGACATCCTGAGAAAATCACTAAACTGAAAAATCTAAAAGGAGTCATTGGGCCAGGAGCATTTGGAAAGGAGATTAATCCTTTTCTCTGTAGTATCAGATACACCATAAGCTCAACTTTGCTATAATTTCAGCTGAGGATAATACAATAACAGAGTTGGAAGGAACCTTGGAGGTCTTCTAGTCCAACCCCTTGCTCAGGCAGGAGACCCTATACCAGTGATGGCTAACCTTTTTGCCGTCGCACGCCAAAAGCAGGGGGAGTGGGGGGGGTTGCGGGTGCGGGTGCCCACATCCAGAATTCAATGCGCCCCACCCTCCCACGCATGCGCACGTGACCCCCACACACTTCCCCCTGCTTTTGGCACGTGATGGCATGGTGGGCACTGTAGGGCCATTTTCCCCCTCCCCAGGCTCCAGAGGCTTTCTAGGAGCCTGGGGAGGGCAAAAACAGCTTTCCCCATCCTTCCGGTAGCCTTCCGGAGGCCGGAAACAGCCAGTTTCCCGACTTCCAGTGGGACCGGAAGGCTTGAAAATCAGTTGGCCGGTGCATGCATGCACGTTGGAGCTGAGCTAGGGCAACACTCGCATGCCCACCAATATGGCTCCACGTGCCACCTGTGGCACCTGTGCCATAGGTTCGCCATCACAGCCTTGTACCATTTCAGACAGATGGTTATCCAACATCTTCTTTAAAACTTCCAGTGTTGGAGCATTCAAACTTCTGGAAGCAAGTTGTCCCACTGATTAATTGTTCTAACTGTCAGGAAATTTCTCCTTAGTTCTAGGTTGCTTCTCTCCTTGATTAGGGTGAAATGATATGCCTCTCATTTTACTCTCCAAAAGATTTATTAGCAATGTGGATTAGCAATTGGAAAAACTCCAGGAACACTTCCATCAGCACCATTGTTTTGAGTTTCACAGAGTATCCCCCAGGGGTGCTATTCAGCAGATTCTGACAGGTTCTGGAGAACCGGTAGCAGAAATTTTGAGTAGTTTGGAGAACCAGCAAATACCACCTCTAGCTGGTCCCAGAGTGGAGTGGGAATGGAGATTTTGCAATATCCTACCCCCAGGAGTGGGGAGGGAATGGGGATTTTGCAATATCCTTCCCCCAGGAGTGGGGTGGGAATGGAGTTTTGCAGTATCCTTCCCCTGCCATCCCCACCAAGCCACCCCCACCAAGCCACACCACCCCCACCAAGCCATGCCCACAGAACCAGTAGTAAAAAAAATTGAATTCCACCACTGGGATCCCCCCATTTTACTGCCTTGTGTGCTCTGTTTTCTGATAGACCCTTGCTTTTCTGCTGAGAATTTCTCCTAATATGTGGCTGAACCAGCCTGCTCAGTATGTTCTTGATCTTGAAACATGCTGCTCCTTCTTGTCCCCATTTGAAAGACCTTTGTTGTCAATAAAGTAATGGCCTTCCTGGAATCAGAGGCAAATCATTAACTTCATCCTCATCAGAGAAACCTGGTTACAGCCAAGCACATTAGGTGATCACTGGGTGAGGGGCTGTCCCTGTTTTCTGCAGAAAACAGGGGCAGAAGAGCTGAAGGCCTAGGGCCGTGATGGCAAACCTATGGCATGTGTGCCACAGGTGGCACGCGTAGCCATATCGGTGGGCATGCGAGCTCAGCTCTGATGTGCATGTGCGTGCCAGACAGCTGGTTTTCAGGCCTTCTAGCCCACCAGAAGTAGGGAAATAGGCTGTTTCCTGCCTCCGGAGGGCCTCAGGGGTGGGGGTGGGGAAGGCCCGTTTTCCTCTCTCCCCAGGCTCCAGAGCCTTTCTAGGAGTCTGGGGAGAGCAAAAAATGGGCCTTCCAGTCCCACTAGAAGTTGACAAATGGGCCGTTTTTGGCCTCCGGAGGGCCTTTGGGGGTGGGGCTGGGGAAAGCTGTTTTCGCCCTCCCCAGGTTCCTAGAAAGGCTCTGGAGTCTGGGGAGAGCAAAAAAATGGGCCTTCCGGTCCCACCGAGCCATCACATGCGGGGGCGGGGTGCATAGAATTATTGGTGTGAGCACTCGCCCCCCCCCATGCTCCCCCAACTCCTGGCATGCAATGGCAAAAAGGTTAGCCATCACTGGCCTAGGGAGATGGAACCAAGGTAAGTCAGAGACCCTCCAACCGAAACAGTTTCCCTTTGGCTTCCGTCACTATTTTTAACTAAGAACTCCAGAATTATGAATGTGCAAGGAAACAAGAAAATAATCAACAGACTGAACAAGACCACAGCAACAGAATTCATTGTTAGAAAAGAAGTATAAGAAGGGAATACTGCACCAAAGTGTAGCATTTATGTTCTTAAATATTAGGATGGAGAATCATATCAGGGTAGAAAGAAGGTAGTTAAAAAAACTATACTATTGGATTCCTCCTGTATAAAATATGAATAGAAAGGAGAGGTCGATAAAATGATTCTGGAACCTCACACTATAGAGTACATAAAATTACAGTGTATGTGTTGCCATGATTTTATTGTTACTGAAGTGAAGTTCTGATTTTTATTTTTTTTTTAATTTGATTTATATGCCGCCCTTCTCCGAAGATTCAGGGCGGCTTACAATGTGCTCAGCAATATGTCGCACTTCACAATATCTGCTGGCTGCCTATCTGGAAAATGAGGCCAAATTCATGGAGATGGCTGGAACTTTGTAAGGCAAGTACCGGTAGCATTTTGGAACCATAGGATACCTGAGTCAAGAGATAGCTATAAGGGAAGATGCCTTCTCAAAAGGCATCAGGGAAGCTCTCAAAATAGGCTTTATCCATTCTATGCCCTTCTGTCCCCAGGAAAATGGCTTTCCTATTTTCTCTGTCATTTTAAGAAACTATTCTATAGTTATTAGAGACAATTTTGTTGCTGGTTTTATTGTGATTTTTATCTATTCTGTTAAGTTTTACTTCTATAATGCTCATGTTTTTATTTATTTTTCTTTGAAGATTTTCTCCCTAGTAAGATTTTGACTCAAGGATTAGTAGCTTTACTAAGTGTACTGTTTTCACTTTTGCTTGAGAATCTTTATGCCATTGCATTACTGTCTGTAAATGTGTACTGTGTGTATCTATTTTATATTTATATGTGCAAGGATGCATTTGATCGTGCAGGCTGCAATTTGTGCAGATCTAAGAGAAACTAAGCTAAACTACTGCTGAGAAGAACAAATAATCTCAACAGGCTTCAGAATGAAAGTCAATAAAAAGCTATATAGCAGCTAGTATGTTTCACAGGGTGGATGAGCTCCAAGTCCCTCCATTAAACCTTGTGATCTTGTGAGACAAGGAAGTATGCTTTGTCTGTTGCAATTCCCATCCTCTGAAACATACTAGTTGCTATATAGCTTTTTACTGACTTTCATAGTGAATGTTGTGGTCCGCCAGCAGTCTGCAGAGCTGGTAGCGGAGTCAGACAATGAGGAGGCTGGGGAGGAACATGGGCCAGTCCTGGAGTCTGGGGAAGGCCCAGACGAGGGCTCTGCGTCAGAGACAGAGATGGAGCCAGGGCCATCTGGGAGTTACGCGTGGACTCCAGAGCTTCCAGAGTCAGACAGCAGAGAGGTAGAGGAATAGGAAGAGCTTGTTCCTAGTGCGCGCATGCGCAGAGCTGCCAGAAGGCAAGAACAGCTAAAGCAAAAGTGGTGACTCGGGAGTAAGGCCTAGAGATGATTGGCCCCTCCCATAAGGCTTAAAAAAGGAGCATAGGCACGTGGGCACTTTGCAGGAAAGCAACGTTGTTAATTCTGTTCCCATTTGGCATCTCTGTTTGATTCTGGACTCTGTGTGGCTTTGCCAAGTAGGTCTTTGGCAGCGTGTCAAAGGAGATAAAGGTTGGTGATTATCCCAAAGGACTTCTCCGGAAGGACTTTTTGCAACTAATTGGGACTCAGCTGTGAATGAAAGTAATTCACAGCTGTTGCAATTATTATTATTGTTTATTGATTAGATTTATAGGTTTTTGGGACTACTTGTGTGTTTTAATGACTCAGTAAGCCTAGGTCACAACAGTGAAGCCTGTTGAAATGTTTGTTCTTCTCAGCAGTAGTTTAGCTTAGTTTAGCTTAGATCTGCACAAATTGCAGCCTTCACGATCAAATCCACATATAAATATAAAATAGCACACAATACACATTTAGAAACAGTAATGAAATGGCATAAAGATTCTTAAGCCAAAGTGAAAACTTAATGTGCTCAGAGATACAGAAAGAGCCCTCTCTTCTTAGGTTCTGGAAAGCTTCGAAAAGTTGGTTTTGATTCACGCCTGTCTGGGGTTGATGTTTGTTATTGGTCTAATGATCCTGTTTGGTTTTGCTGTTTATTAGATCATTTTAATCTGGGTTGTCCATACATTTTTTTTTAGCTGTTTTTACATTGTGTTTTTTTTTGTTGTTGTTTTATATGCCACTCGAAGTCCATTGGAGTTGGGCAGCCAATACGTTTTTAAAAATAATAATAGTAACAGCAAACAGATGCCACCTTAGTCTGTTGAGTGAACAATTAAAAAACGTGCCTGAAAATACAGAAAATTTAATTTCCTTACATTTTAAGTCATCCAGTCATCAGTAAGAACTGGAAGATGTTTAAGTCTGTCTTCTTGAAAGATAAATGAGATAAGATTACCATCGCTTCTGTACTGTATAAATGTCTGTACCATATAAAGAAAATCTCTATAAAATGTTTTATACGTGGCACTTGCCACCAGCCAGATTGGCAAGAATGTTCCCCGGCAC
The DNA here is from genome assembly GCA_022577455.1 of Arizona elegans. NCBI lineage: Eukaryota > Metazoa > Chordata > Lepidosauria > Squamata > Colubridae > Arizona > Arizona elegans. Next base: position 99,115,217 of record JAKOOJ010000003.1, on the reverse strand, counting down.
GCCATCAACATGTTGGAAATGCAACCACCACAAAGGCACCTATTACCATATGTGGTGGACCTGCCCAATGGCGAAACAATATTGGCAAAGGATCAAAATACAAATAGAGGAAATAACACACCAAAAGATAGAACGAAAACCAGAAATCTTCCTACTAGGCATAGTGAATGGACACTACGAAAAAGAAACAACATATTTAATTATACATATGATAACAGCAGCATGAATACTATACTCACAACACTGGAAGAGTAGTGATATACAAACACCAGATAAAGTAATCAATAAAATTATGGAATGTGCGGAATTAGATAGACTCACAAAGGAATTACAAAATAGGGAAGAACATGACTTTTACTTAGTATGGTAAAAGTGGTATAGTTGGTTGAAAGATAGGAAAGAGATGAAGCAATAGGAAGTAAACAAAATAACCAAATATAGTATGATGGAAACAAAGAACAGACATAGGTCAACAAAGATCTATAGTAGATAGACAAAAGGGAACGACCAAATAAGGAAGAGTCAAAATACAAAGAGAAATGTATATTACAGTTGCGACAAACTGGACATGTATTGAAATGGGTGTTTATATGTTTTTATGTTTTGTACGTTTCATTGTTCTGTTTAGTTTGTACTTATAAGTAAAAATTGAAAAAAAAAAAAAGATTACCATCATTTCTATCTTCCTTGAAATTAATGCCCAACGTTTTTACTTGAGCCAGTAGGTTTAGCCCAAGCTCCCCCTGGCATTTAGTGATTGAAAGAGATCCATTTTAACTCTACGTTCCAAAGCTGGCCCATTTTTCTCCGTCTGCTTTTCTGCTTTTTAATTATGAGAGTCGTGTGTCATAATTAAAAGCAAAAAGTAGTTTCTTTTTTTATTTTCATGCCAGAATTTTCTAACTATTCCTGTTTAGCCTATCCGTCTCCTAATTTCTCCTTCTACCTTGGTAATCAAAAGAGTTGAGCTTTTTTGGGCTCCTAGTGAGCAATATACAAACATCAATCCCAGATAGGGCTAAATGGTTTCATCACCCACTGAGTCCTACGCCCTTCATCCTGGCTCCTGAGGAGAAAGTAATCTATATGTTAAATACATTTGTCCTATAGAACAGAGAGATGAGGCACTTGGCTGATGAATGGAGGCATTGCGCTTCCTTAGATTCAGATGTAGCTTTCTCCCGTTAATCCATATAATTTCTTATGATGTCTTTATCTTTGCTTGATTCCCCTGGGAGATATATATTTTGTTTTTATTAAATATTTTATTAAATATAAAGTTCTCTATTATTTCTTCCTACATAATATCAGTTAGCCCTAGAACACACTGCTATCATCAAAGCCCGTTTACTAAAACTGATCCTCTTCTGCTAAATGCGGCTTCAGTTTAAAAACCCTCCTTGTTTCCTCTTCTGATTAAAGATTATGAAATTTAAATCCGACATCAGATCAGAGAAGCTAAAGTCTTAAACTTGAAATGCCCACACCACACCACTATGTCACTTGTTCTTTATAAACATATTTCCATACTGCTTCTGATGCATTCACATAACAATTTGCAATAGAAGCTTAAAATATAAAAATAATAAATTGAAGCAATGTGATTTTATTATATTCTAATTTGATAGTATTTAAACAGATGAGTGGAATGGAAAACAAAAAAAAAATGGAACCATTCTTCCGATCTGGAAGTGAACATCTGGGTAAACAAATAGACTTCTAATTATCCCCTTTTGGAGTGGGAGAACATTCTAGAATGCAGAGGCCAGGACAGAGATGGTCCACCCATGAGTAACCACATTATGACACACAGTAAATTTCATTACCTTTCATAACCAATGGTGATCATCTTTGACTGAAATAACCACATGTAACTAGTATTGTAAGTCTTTTAATCCATTTTTAAAAGCGTGCTATTTGTGCCAGAGTAGAATATTTGATAAAGTTCAAGGAACAAGCCGACACTGGAACTTAAATCTGTTGAATTGTCACGAACTGTTTGCTTAGTGCTATGGTCTCTGCACCAATGGGTTAAAACTGCACAGGGCACTGTTAATTTGAAAGCAATAAATGCAGAAATAATATTGTAAAAAGATAAAATTAATATAACAAGCAAACATTAAACATCCTTTTCAGCAGTCTCAAATTATTTTTGATTCTTACTGAAATGTATTATTAATGAAAGTTCAAAATATGTATCTCTATTTTGTTTTTTTTTACAGTGCTGGCACTTTAGTTTAAGTATATGCAACTTAAACTAAAGTGTGCAGTATGCTGGTGTATAAAGATATGTACCCTTGCCATATGATAATTTTGTGAACACCCTGTTAGCATTTTTGTGTGTACTTTTTGACTTGCAAAGTGCATCACCAAACCAGAAAAAGTGTGGATTTTGGCACATCATTGTTTTCCTGTTTGAATACACATTTGGGACGTGTGAATTGAGTATGTTCACGCTGAAATGTGCACTGAACAATTTCTCACCCGTCCTTAGTTTTAAACAGAAAGCAGAATCATTCTGTTATTGTTCCAGTTAATTACCTCCAGGGGAATAATCTGTCTCTTAAATAGCTTCCATTTTGTTGAAAGCAATATATATTATGTTCGATCACACATCCAGGATGCCAAGTACTTTGTAGAGAGACAGGCACTGAAGCAAGGGAGGAGAACATGAGCGTCTTTTGAAACCCAGCTAAATAGGCTAAGTTGTTCTTTGGGCATCAGGGACATTAAGCTTTAAATGGTGATATCACAGCCCTGGTTTTGCATTTTAAGGACCTAGAGCTATTTTTTAAAAAGGACATAAAGCATATATTACAGTAATCTGTAATCTCCAAACTGACCAAATTTCATAAACTCATCAAAAGAAACGTATCTTCTGCTCAAAAAAAAACCATATATTTGTTGAATCTTCCAATAATTTCAACACCTATTGTTTGTCAATTATTCAATTTGTATGCCACTACAATCAACCTTGTCAATTATTCAATTTGTATGCCACTACAATCAATCAGACTTTGTGATTCAGTAAAGCAAAAATAAATAAATAAACTATAATTCAAGTTAAACCATTAATAAATATATATCACAACAGTCAGTGGCATCATCTCACTTTTCTTACACTCTTCTGTTTCCAATCATCTTTAGCAAGCACATAATTTATCAAGCTTGATAACTACTGGGATTCTATTGTAGAGCACAGGCAGCCCCTTTTTACGACAGGTGGGGAGGTGGGTAAAAAGACAAAATACAATGGTATGGTCAGTGTTGCCATATTGAGGCTTTTTACCTTCTCTGTGGATGTCTCTGTCCCTTTAGTTCTTAAAACTGGGGTGACTACAGAAGTTTGTCCCAGGATAGTTCAATTCTGGTTAGAAAAGGTAGGTCTTAGTGCCAAACCACTATGGCGTTATGGATTAAAATTATAACTCTGAATCACTCCAAGAAGCCAATACATCACCAGTACAGAGAATATCCAATCTAATGTACTTATGACAATAAGCACTGGCCAATAACTGGGCTTCTGCATTCTGGACCAAGTATTGCTTCCAAGTGGTCTTGGGGGAAAAAACTCCATATAGATCACAATCCAATAATTAAGCCAAACAGTGATGAGAATGGAAGTAAGTATCTCACAAATGGGCCTTCATCAAATCCCCAAAAGACCCAGTCCAGCAGGAGCTCCTCCATAACAGACAAAGAAAAGAACAATAAATGAAGCAATGTTGTCATTCCATATGTTGCAGGAATATTTGAAAAGCTCAGCAGGATCTTCAGCCAACACAACATATGTGCACACTTTAAACCCAAGAATACACTAAGGCAGAAGATTGTCCACACCAAGGATAAAACACCCAGACACAAACCAAGCAACGTGGTATATTCAATACAATGGAGTGAGACGTGCAAATCTGTACATTGGGGAAACAAAACAACCATTTCATAAACACATAGCACAACATAGGAGAACAAACCAATCAGGACAAGATTCAGCAATCCATCTGCATTTCAAAGACAAAGGCCACTCTTTTTAAGACAGCAAAGTCCACATTTTGGACCAAGAGGACTACTGGTTTGAAAGAGGGGTCAAAGAGGTCATCTATGCCAAAATTGAACAGCCCTCTCTCAACAGAGGGGGAGGGATATGACATCATCTATCTCCAGTCTACAACACACTCCTTTCAGCAGTTCCAAAAAGGCTCCACACTCTGCACTACTTCAGGTGACTCTGAAGACATAGATAAACCTCCAAGTGGCCTCAATGATCCTCTAAAAGAATGCAAATGACCAGCTGTCTGCAAGGAGTATAAATTCTTCCATTCCCCACCATCCAGTCAGAACTGAAGAAGCTTCTTGGATGAGAAGAGAAACAACTTCAAAGAAAAACAGGAAAGTCCAGTTGCCTCATGAAAAAGCACATTTAGGACAACCATGACCTGAATGACTGAGAATCTCCATTGACATTTAATTATCTCACAGTTCCTACCATTTCAGTTACAGCTGCACCAGCAAGATCTGGGCAAAGAGCTTCCTTGCCATGGCTTCCAGGCATCCATATAGCAATAGCCACAAGTCCAGAAGGTTCTCTAAATTATAGACCTACTCCTTAAGGGGCAGTCCTATCAAAAAAGAACACCAGAGCTGACAAAATACCAACAAAGTAACTTTGTGGTGTTTGAGTCCAGATTCAGTCTGTTTCATTCCAACCAGATCCTAACCATCTCTAAACACTGGGACAAGATGTCAACAGTATTCCTGCATTACCTGGAGTAGTAACATATAACTGAATATCATCAGCATAATAATCATACTATGCCCTCAACTAAACCAATGGATGGCCTTTTCCCAACATCTTCATATAAATTTGACAATCAGAGCCAAGTCCTGAGTTACCCACAAAGAAGTAGCACTAATCCAACCTCACGTCCTCTGAAGTCACCAAATGGAACTCCCACTAAGGAAGGAGCCAAATCACTACAGATAGTGCTATCCATCTCCAGTCTCCAGATGTGATCCAGAAGGCTACCTTGAAGAATGCTTTCAAAGGCCACTGAGAGATCTGAACAAACCAAAAAGGATCTGCCAGGTGTTAGTATTTTACCATAGATCGGGATTTACCTTGTTGTTTTTACAGAATTTATTTATTGGAGTTTTAATATTTATTTTGTATGGTGTTTTTATAATATAGCCACTCAGAGTTGCTACATTGAGATGTGCAGCCCTATAAATCAAATTCATAATAAGCACAATCTTAACACTTAAAATGTAACAAATGCCATCCATAGGAGCAATCAACACATCTTTATCCTATGCCCTGGCCTTGACTGAAAATAATTTAGATCAAGGGTGTCAAACTCAAGGCCTGGGAGCTGGATCCAGCCCACGGGGTGCTTAGATCTGGCCTGTGAGGCCACCCTGGAAACAGTAAAGGACCAGTAAAAGACCAGCCTGAGGTGCCTCTGCCAGTGAAAACGGAGCTCGTGAGGGCCATATGTGGCTCTCCTGAGTTCCGTTTTCACTGGCAGAGGGTTGCAGGTGCCTGTCATAGCCAAAAATGGTGCTCGAGAGCCCATTTTCACTGGCAGAGATCTTGGGCCACCAACATGAGTGATGTCGAGCTGGCCACGCCCACTCTGGCCACACCATGCCCCGGCTCCCCCGAGGTCAAACACATGAAATTGACTTTGTCACCCCTGATCCAGATATTCCACTTCTTTTAGGAAACATTTTTAGGTGAACCTCAAATATTCCCTCAATTTTTTCCTGTCAGGAGAAGTTTAAAGATTGAATGAGAATTGTCAAAAACAGCTGGGTCAAGCCAGACATTATGTAGGTGGATTGGGTTCATGGTCACCATTATTCTTATTACCACAATTTAACATGCCTTTATTTCTTGAAATGATCTGCCAACCTTAATACAGCCCCCACCCTCTACATAAAATAGGGAGAATAAGTTTTAAAAATGCTTGCCTTAGATCTGGATTGGAATATATCCACATGGCCCTAATTCGGGGCTGTCAGCCAGCAAGGTAGGAAAGGATGAATCAATCTCAAGAATACCCAATATTCTTGATACCGAATATCAAGAATATTGGATAAGCACTGAAATTTGTTAGTTTTTATTATGTGGACTAACTTTGGGTGATTTACGGTTGGATTTCAAGTTGTGCCTGGTGTCTCTGGGATTGAAGTTAGTTTCTCAGTTATATACACTGACTTTTCAAGTCAGGAGCCATTCCAAGCATGGACTTCTAATTGCAAACAAATCACCTCACAAACATCTATTAAAACTGGATATTCTGGCTGGCTGCTACATGATCGATTAACACAGCAGTAATGGGGTCATCTATTATATATGCCTTTTACATTATCACTGATCATTTTGTGAGAAGCACCGAGACAATGTGGGGAAAGAACATTTTCCAGTGGTTTCATTTAGAAGATACTACTGCACTGGTATTAGTAAAAAAAAAAAAAAAAAAAAGTTGAACTATTTTTTTTAATGCTTCTGTCCAAAACTGCTTGTATGAAATCCTTTCCATGCCATATAACAACCTGGTGACATCTTCTTTTATATATCACAACCCCAGAAGAAGAGCTTCTGTCTAGATCATGCACGAGAAATTTTCCAGTTTCTCAGTGGTTATGGTTACAGTTCTCATTAACTGGAAATCACCTGAAAATATTTAGTTTTCCTGACATTTGCAGCAGTACCTATTACACTTGCCTTTTGAGACGATTTCATCAATGCTCCTTCCGAAATGTTCACATTTAACTTCCAATTTACTTAATTATGTCATCATATAGCTAAAAATAATTGTTCAGTATCATGATGTCCTCCTAGGCACCACGTGATATTAGATGGGTGAGATGACATGCAATTCATCAAAACATGAATTTCTTTCAATGTTATCACTGTATTTCAAATTCCAAATTGGCTGAGGATTCCATCATAAAATTAATCCAAAAAGAAAGTATAATTGCTGCATGCACACCTGGATGACACCAAAACAAGGAAAGCTAAGAAAACTGATTATACTTAACAACACACAATCATTCATAAAATAAAATAAAATGTTACATTGGATATTAATTATCTGAACATCCTTATAATGGATAGGAAGTCGAGAGACAGCATGAAATCTGCTTGTTAGAGCATTAGAAGTGGATTTTTGCAGTTCTCTTTTTTTATTGCTAATTTAAATTACAGTTGGTCTTTTGGCGGGCTTTTTTTTAAGGTACTCTTACTTTAAATTAGTAATGATAAGCATTGTGCCTCTTGCACCAAACTGATGTCAGAAAATCTTTTTTCACATTGTCAACTTCAGTGCCTGCATTACATTTCATTCCCAAAAAGTAGGCGATGTCTAAGTGATTGTAGTATTTATATCATTCTGCAATCACTCTTAAATGAACTGTATTCTAAGGATAATTAATTTTAGGCCTTTGACCCATTCTGAGTTGGCCAGAGGTGCCAGTAGATGGATGCATGGTCTTTTCTAATATTTATTTTTATTGAAATACTGGTATATTTCTATTATTATAGGCTGTATCAAACATTTACAAAGAAGTCATTATCTGCTTCTTTGCATCTGATTTCCTTTTCTTGTAGTTATGTAAATGTTACTTGCAGAAAACGACGGGTTTCATTTTAAGACACATTTATCTCGTTCTAAAGGTGCAGCTAAAGCATGGTGAAAGAAACCCAGATTTTTAAGAAAAAAGTAAAAAATGATCTTCAAGTTATAACTGGGCAATCTAATCTGGTCTCACATTTTTCCAATTTAAGATTGAAACAGAAAATATATATATATATTTGTGTAGTCTTTCATCATGGCATGTCACACTGCTAGGCAGCCATTTCTTTAAAAGAAATTGCTAGTCTGCCACATTTGAATGTTAAATAGTACACAACATGGGGTTGTACAAGAAAAGATGGTAGGTGGGTTACACACACACACACACAGACACACACACACACAAACACTCAAAGGATTCTCACTACAGACCTACCTGTTCCACAGATATGAAAACCTGAAGAAAGAGACTGTTTTGATGAACCAAAGTGTCTTCTTCTAGCTTGTTGCCTGCACTTTAGATATGGGGTTTGTCAGTGTAGAACCATCCCTTTCAAAAGTCATGTCTACACAAGCAGAGATGTTGTGTTCCTGGTATAATAATGGCAAAAAGAAAATGAGCTGTGCGAATCTCAAAGTGCCAGTTAGATTCCTTGACCAGCTCACAGGTAGACTCAAAAACATATTTTAAGCTAATTGCCTTATACCTACCAAGCTCCAAGGACTTGGGGCTGCATTTACTTGAATGCTAGGGTTAATGTGCAAGAAACTATATTTTGCATGCAACTCTCTGGTTTAGGTAGAATTTAAATATTTGTTCCGATAGCTATCACCAAGTGGCATATGCACACTTTTTTCTTTCCAGTATGAAAACCTATTTCAGCTATTGATATTTATTACTGAGGTTGGCAAAAGGATAAAGCTTCTTTTGATGTATTCCATGGACTCTGAACAACCCATTGGAGATGGAACACCACAACCATTTTTAAATTGAGAACCTAGTAAATTAGTGCCACCCATCCCTGTGAAGTAAATTAAAACTACTCTAAACTGACCTATCCTAGCTGAGATTAGAATTTGTGCTGAGTTTGGGAAACAACTATAATTACATACTGGAGAATATATAGTTCCAGTCAACTACAGGAAATTATCTGAAATTCCACCAAGAAATTATTGCCTTTATTCTTTCTGGTATTAATCTGCTGTAACCAATGTAACATTTGTTAAAGATACACACACAAAAAAGAACAATGTTTTAATGTTTGGAAAATATCTAAAGAAAATTTGGTTCCACTGATCCTTCAGCCAAACATCAATAAAAACACTTCTCTCACTTTATTTACAAAACCAGGAACAAATGCTAAATGAATCTGGCTTTCTATATTAGAACTGCCCCAACCTGAGTTCTGCAGACTCAGCAGAATATACTCCAGAGGGAAATAATTGTTAACCCGAGTTGCCTCTTGAATGTATTGCAGCACCTGAATCAGTGCTACATAAAAAAAACAGCTTTTATCTGGATTTGCTTATTATCCCCCAGGATAATTTTCACAAGGATTGGGATGGATAGATTGGGATGGATAGAACTTGAGATGAAATCTATCATTGCTGTGCTACATGAGAAAAATATAAAGAACCAAACGATAACATCAAATCCAAAAATCTTTTTCATGATGAGAGACAAGCTACGGTATCTTATAAATACAAATTGAAACTCCAGAAATCATAGTACTTAACTTATGAAGCACCAATTGCTTTTGTCATGTTGCTTATAAACCTCAGTGGAAAATGAAGTTTTAAAATAAATTGATGGGAAGAAAGAAATATTCTGTCCATTTTGGAGAGCAAACACTGGAGAACACCAAAAAAGGTACTTTGTGGAGAATTCGGCTAATGGGCAATAAACGATTGTGTGGCTGGGAGATTTGTAGCATATTCTAAGTTGGGTGCACAAAAGCTGAGAAATCTGTTCCAAACAGCAGCTAGTGAGTCATATATGAAGCCCCATGGGATTATTCTGCTGCAGTGAAGGGGGAATTTGAAGGCCGTGAAATCACAGTCACCATATCAACTGGATAGATTTGAAAAACGCAAAAATTGGGGGTGGGGGAATAGTCAGCATTAGAATTTCCACATAGTATTTCTGAACTAGTATGTCCCTTAAGGACCATTTCCTGATGCACAAAAGAAAATGTAAGCATACCACCGATTTGGTGAACAGAGTGCTTTATTTTCACTTCATTTCTGTTTCACCGACTCTGCAGCTTGCCGCATCTAACAGCTTTCTTTCTCCCCAGTTCTAAGAATGTTGAACGCTGAAGCTGAATTATGGCTGCTCATGAATTTTTAATCCTCAACCTCAGCCAGCCAGCCACCCTGCCTTCTCATTTTCCTCACCTCATTATCAACTATTCTGGCCTCAATATACTTTGGACTATAGCGGTGTACTATCCAGACAAGCAAACCGACAGCCATGCATATTTTCATGTAAATCAGACTTCATGAACCTGGTAGCTTTCAAATGTGTTATGTGTTATTCAAATCTGGTACCTTTCAAATGAGCCATGGTGGTGCAATGGTTAGAGTGCAGTGTTGCAGGCTACTTCTGCCAGCTGCATGCAATTGAACCTCACCAGGTTCAAGATTGACTCAGCCTTCCATCCTTCTGAGGTCGATAAAATGAGGGCTCAAATTGTTGGAGGCAATATGCTGACTCTGTAAACTGCTTAGAAAGGGCTGAAGAGCACTGTAAAGCGGTATATAAGTCTAAGCGCAAATACCACCTCTGGCTGGCCCCAGAGTGGGGTGGGAATGGAGATTTTGCAATATCCTTTCCCCAGGAGTGTGGAGGGAATGGAGATTTTGCAGTATTCTTCCCCTGTCACGCCCACCAAGCCGTGGCTACAAAGCCACACCACACCCACCAAGCCATGCCCACAGAACCAGTAGTAAAAAAATTTGGATTTCACCATTGCTGTGTCCCATAAGAGACCTAAGTCTAGACCCCCTCCCCCCCCTCCAAAGTCCATTGACTCTTCTCTGGTGCCAATTTGCCTTGATCTTTAGTAGATCAGATCCTGGGTGAATAGGTAGCATGAAACAAACTTGTAGTATTGTATTTCCTGATTTCTTGCCCCTGACATCTTCCCATGTTTTTTTTTTCCATTAGTAAGAGCTGGTCTACTGCTTAAGATTTTTCTCTGCATCCATTGTCCTACTTTTCTATTCAGTTACTAGACTTCCTCCTTGGACGCAGGCCTGTTACTTTTACTCTGACAGGTTTTACTTGATCCTTAAAATGGCTTTAATAGGATTATTAATATTTGACAACGGCTTGAGCTTTACACAGAACTAGATCTTTAGAACGGAGCATTTTAGGAACTGTTCAGAGAAATAGGCTACCCTAAAGGTGGGAAATAGAGCCAAGAAGGGGAAGGACAGGGCCAGGTCAGAGAAAGAACAGATCTTGCTGGCATTAAGATTTGCTGTGCTAGATCAAAATAAAGCCAACTAAATTCTATATTTTATATATAGTAGTGGCTCAATAGAAATCCTGATGAAACCCCTAGGCAAAGAAGGAGAGACAGGTACTAGTTTCTGGTAACCAAAGATTAATCACATGACTATTGTATTGTAACCAATATTAGATACATCTTTATTCAATGGATCTGTGAAGTGTGTGTGATATATATATGTGTGTGTGTGTATATATATATATATATACACACACACACACACACACATACATACATACATACACACACACACAATATTAGGGGTCTGACTTGCTTTTGCAGTCTCCTCCCTACAATATATAGTAAAAATTTCTAATCTTTGTCATTACAATTCCATTCAGTTTGGTCAAAGATCCCCTTAAATTTCAGCATGTTTGAAACAAATATGTTTTCTAATCTCATAATCAATTTCTAGCACCCTGCTTTTACTGGGAGCCTTTCTCATGACTCAGTCTTCTACCTTCTCCATTCTAGTTCTCAACCAAAATCGTGCAGAATTGGAGCAGCTTAAACATAAATGAACTAGAAAGCATTGAAAGAGTCATCATAATGTTATGGGATTGTCACTTTAAATCAAAAACTGAATCAGTTTGATGCATTAAACACATTGAGTTCCATCACATTCACATTCAAAACAGTTTTGTTTTTCAGGCACATCAACTTTTTATCAAATAAACAATTTGAATCAAATGCATCTGAAGGTTTAATTTGAATATAGTTTATATTCTTAGTATCTGTTCCCAGTCTTAAAAGAATATTGACATCTGAAAATGCTAAAGTGTATTTCAGAGAAAAATAAATATGTGTAATTACTTGTTCCCAAACAGAACAACTTTAGAACTTTGTGAAAACGTATGTTTTAATGATGTGTAATTGCATCTCCAACATCACAAAGATGTAAATACCTGTTTTAAATAAATTCAAAGGGGCTCCATTAATTCTAAAATATTATTTTTGTTGAACAAGCTAAGATTTACTGAATTATTTTATAAGGATGTTAAACATTCCAATTCCTTATTCCATTCAGTATTTTACATTTGCATGTCAAATTAATTTATCAATAACAAATATTTACATAGAATAGTTAAAGGGAATGTCTCATAATTACTGATCACTTCTAATGAGCTGAAAACACCCCCAGCCAAATGAAGATGTTAATTATGGTAATGATGTTGTAAATATTGCCAATGGGCAGCAACAAATATTTACCTTTAGAATAGGAATGATAAAAACTCACAATTATCATAATTGGTTTAAAGGAAAAATCCTAGCATCATCCAAATATACCATATAACAGTAGTTTTTAAAATCAATTATAAAATTTATTTTACCCTATAGCAGGGGTGTCAAACTCAAGGCCAGGGGGGCGGATACTGCCCATGGGGTGCTTAGATTTGGCCTGTGATGCCCCCTTGGAAACAGCGAAGGGCACTGGCACAGGGTTGCAGGAAGCTGTCGTAGCTGGAAACGGAGCTCAGGAGGGCTGTGTGTGGGTCTCCAAGCTCTGTTTTCTCTGGCAGAGGGTTGCAGGAAGTCATTGCAACCGGAAACAGAGCTCGGGAGCTTGTTTTCACTGGCAGAGCGCTCGGGCCACCACAGGTGCACCCAACACATATGATATCGAGCTGGCCATGCTCCCTGCACCTCCCCCCCCCCCGAGGTCAAACACAACCCTGATGCGATCCTCAATAAAATCGAGTTTGACACCCCTGCCCTATAGCATCTGAGATGAGAAGATTTAAAAAGCAATTTTCAAATAATAATGTCGATAGCAATTTTTGAATAGATACAATAACAAGAGGAGAGACATCTAAGCTACTATATTTTGAACCCAATTAACTGAAGAACCTATGTGGGAATATTCCAAAAGGGGTCCTTGGAGGAAGTCTCAGGTATGTTATTCTGCATGGTTGAAAAGTAGGATCTAAGTAAACAAACACTGAAATTCCCTTGCCTATCCATTCATCCATCCATCCATCCATCCATCATGCATGCATCCATCCATCCATCACCCATCCATCCATCCATCCATCTATCCATCCATCCATCCAGGAGGAATATGTCTTTAAAATGTTGAACAAACTACTGTGGTAAGAAAGGCTGAATTTTTTAAGACCAAAATGTTCTCTAAAACGTAATGGAACCTAATCCACAGGACATGGAATCTGGCATAATTTGTAACCTATACTGAACTGATTTGGGGAATCACTACTTCCTTTTACTATTAAGTGTCACTTGAACACACTGAGACTGTACAGAAAGCTCTGACAAGGAATATAAGCAAATTTATCATTTGAACCTTGATTTACCTGGAGAGTATATTAAGGATTCCAGTTGCTGCTTTGTCTCAGGCAATGGTATGTCTTGGGCTGGCCAGGTCATAAGCTTAAATAAAGCAGTAGGAATGATGACTAATATACCTTGAACCAACTCCCATAATTCTTGAACTATCATGGTCAATGGATGAGAGATTGTGAAGAATGAAGTTCAGCTCATCTAAAGGGACCAGTCTGGGATTTAAACTGAGTTTCAACCAACTTCAAAGTTGCAGTTTAAAATGACCAGTCAGAAACCAACCTAAATAAAGGACTAATCAGAAATCAACACTATCAAAATGAGCGTTGGTACCTACCTGATACGCTCCTTCTCTGGCTGGTGGGCACGGCAGTCAGGATGGGGTGGTGACACGGGTGTGAGCTGTTTAGGACCGAGTCTGCAGAAGAAACCAAGCCCCACCTTCCTGCTCCAGGAGTCAGTTTTGAGATGAGGAATTCAATGCAGACTGGCGTGTCTAGAGGAAACAAAGGAAGAAATAGAGGTAAGTGCATCCCACCCCCACCCCGAGGATTTCAACAGACCGGGGACGGCCTGAAAGGGAGGGGCTGACTGCCGTGCCCACCAGCCAGAGAAGGAGCGTATCAGGTAGGTACCAACGCTCATTCTCTGTCAGGGTGGTCACGGCAGTCAGGATGGGACATACCCAAGCTCTGTGTCTTGTTGGGAGGGAAAAGGCCGGCCCCGGACTTAAGAAGCCTGATGGACCTGTTGGAGGACCCTCCTGCCAAATGCTGCATCCGCCAAGGCATAAGCGTCCAGGCGATAGTGTCTGATGAAGGCAGTAGGAGAGGCCCATGTGGCCGCCCGACAGATCTCCTCCACTGGGGCTCTAGTCGACCAGGCCGCCGAAGTCACGGCACTTCTCATGGAGTGGGCAGTGATGCCCCGAGGTACCGGCAGGGATAGAGAAACGTAAGCCGCTGAGATGCAGGCTCTAAGCCAACGACCCAAGGTCACTGAAGAGATCTTGGCTCCCAACGATGAGGGAAGGAAGGACACAAAGAAGGCATCCGTTCGTCTGATGGAAGAAGTACGAGCCAGATAAATCTTGATAGCACGTCGCACGTCCAAAGTGTGCCAATCCTGTTCCAAACGATGGCGTGGGCGAGGACAGAAGTTCGGTAAAATCAACTCTTGGGATCTGTGGAATAAGGAGTTCACCTTCGGGATGAACGAACGGTCCAACCTGAGGACAACCCTGTCCGGGTAAAAGGTGCAGAGCTCCTTGCGAACCGACAGTGAGCTCAACTCTGAGATCCTTCACGCGGACATTACAGCCACTAAGAGGGCCACTTTCAGAGAAAGAAAACGGAGGGATACCTCCCTCAATGGCTCGAAGGGAGGTTTTGTAAGAGCCGAAAGGACTCTTGGTAGGTCCCACGTAGGGAAACGACGAACCGGAGGAGGGCAGACGTTAGAGGCGCCCCTTAAGAACTTGCAAACTAGGGGATGACGAGAAACAGAATCTCTCGAACCACAGGAGAGGACAGAAGAGAGCGCTGCCACCTGGCGACGCAGCATATTAGGCGAGAGGCCTGACACAAATCCCTCATGTAGAAACTCCAAGACATGTTCCAAGGAAGCGGAGGTTGGTAACTGGTGACGCGTCCGACACCAGGCCGAAAAAGAACGCCAGGTGGCCTCATAAATTCTGTTAGTAGAGTCCTGTCTGGACGCCTGGATAAGGTTGATGACACCTTGAGAAAGGGGAATGTTCCTCAAATTGAGCCGCTCAGCCTCCACGCGGTTAAGTGGAGCCATTGCAGATCCGGGTGAGTCAAGGAGCCTTGCAGAAGTACAATCTGATCTTCCAGTATCCGCCAGGGTGGTTGTATCAAGAGAGCCCGCAGATCTGCGAACCAAGGGCGGCGGCTCCAAAAGGGAGCTAGAAGGATGAGTTCCGCCCGCTCTTGTAGAAGCTTCCTGATGACAAGAGGAATCAGCGGTATCGGAGGGAATGCATATAAGAGAAGGTCCGAAGGCCAACTGCTGCGTAGGGCGTCCACCGCCTCCGACCCTGGGGTCGGGAACCTTGAGAAGAACCGAGGCGTTTGATGGTTGGACCCCGAGGCGAAAAGGTCTATGGCCGGAAGACCGAATCTCCTCACCAGCTCCTGGAAGAGATCCGGATGTAGACTCCACTCCACTGGATCGATCGTGGACCGACTAAGGGCGTCCGCTGTCCGATTCTCGATCCCCGATATATGCGCTGCTTTGATGGAGGCCAGATTGGCTTCCGCCCAGGCGCCTAGTCTGTTCGTCTCTCGCATGAGAGGTCGAGACCGTGTTCCACCCCACCTGTTGATATGGGCTTTGGCCGAGACATTGTCCGTTAGGACGAGGACGTCCCGGCCCTGCAACAGGGACTGAAACCATTGAAGGGCGAGGAAAATGGCCCAAAGCTCTAAGAAATTGATGCTCAGCCTCGACTCCTGGGTTGACCAAAGACCTTGCGCCAGCTGGGTTCCCAGATGCACGCCCCAACCTGTAAGGCTGGCATCCATTGTTAAGATCAGACGATGGGGCTCGCGGAAAGGACTGCCCTTGGATATCCTGTCAGAAGTCCACCAAGTCAGTGACTGCAATACTTGCGAGGGGAGAATTACCCTCAAGGCCGATGAACTCCAGCGGGAACGCTGAAATGGTAGTAGGTACCACTGGAGGTCCCTGCTGTGTAGTCTGGACCAAGGGACGATCCCAAACGAAGACACCATTTTGCCGAGCAGACAAGATAAGGTGAGGAGAGAAGATGAGCGTTGTCTCTGTACCCGGGATGCCAGAGATCTTAAACTTAAGATACGGTCCGGGGAGAGGAATACCTCCGAGGAGACAGTATCTATGATAGCTCCCAGGTGTTGTAGTCTAGTGGAAGGGGATAAGTGGCTTTTCCGCCAATTAATAGAAAAGCCGTGTTCCTGCAAAATTCTAAGGGTCAAATCTAGATCCCTGTGGGCTTGAGCCGATGAACGGGATAAAATCAAAATATCGTCAAGGTAAAACAAAACCCGTATGGGGAGATTACTGACATAGGCCATAAGGGCTGCCATAATCTTGGTGAAGACCCTGGGTGCTGAGGAAAGGCCAAAGGGAAGGGCACGGTATTGATAATGTTTCCCATTATAACAAAAACGAAGGTATCTACGGTGTTCTGGAAGGATAGGGATAGGGACATGAAGGTAGGCCTCAGTCAAGTCAATAGATAACATGAAATCCCCCACCTGAAGGGAGAGCAAAATAGTTTGAAGGGATTGCATCTTGAACCGGCGATAAGTTATGTGCCGGTTCAAGGATTTAAAGTCGAGGATGGGACGCCAATCCCCAGAGGACTTTTGGACGAGAAATAAACGGGAATAGAATCCCTTTCCAAACTCCGAGGTCGGCACCGGTTGAATAGACCTAGAGGTCAAAAGGTGCCTAATGGAAGCCTCCACCCGGGCCCTCTTGGCCCTATTAAGGGAAACCGGGCAACGTAAAAACAACTGAGGGGGGGAGGATTTGAACTCCAGGGGAAGACCAAATCTAACCACATTCTTAACCCAATTATCTGATACAGTGGACTCCCATTTGGAGGCAAAAAGAGCTAAACGACCTCCAATTGCAGGAGCCTGTGGAAAGTTAACGAGACCTGCGGAAGGGCCTGCCCCGTCCCCCACGCTGATTTCTCCTGGAGGGAAAATGGGAACCCTGTCTGACCTGATTATCCGGGAAGGGAGGTCCCCTGTTCTGGAAAGAACGGTGGTAGCGCTGGTGAAGGATGTTGAATCTGAGGAACGAAAGGACGAAGGACGAAAGGAACTTGTCTGACGGTAGTCTGACCTACGAGACAGGGATGGTAAAATCTTGCGATGGTCGCGGGTTTCCACAAGGAGTGGATCCAGGGGGGCCCCAAATAGATTGACTCCTGCATAAGGGGAAGATGCCAGGCGCCACTTGTGGCGGATGTCAGCTTGCCAGTTCTTCAACCAGAGCAACCTTCGTGAAGTAACTGTGGAACCAATGGCTTTGGCCGAAAAACGTGCAGCATTCAAGGTGGCGTCGGCCGAAAATTCCACTGCTGCCAGGATCTTGGTTATATCTTGGTGCGAACGGACATCCGAGGCCGGAATGCGTTTTTGCAACTGTTTAAGCCAGAGGATCGAGGTTCTATTAAAAAAGGAGGCCGCAGAGGATGCTTGGGTAGACCATGCTGAAGATTGATGAGCTTTAATCAGAGATCTCTCTGCTTTACGATCCTCCGGTCGAAGCGATTCCTCTGAGGGACCCGACAAAGGGGTCGGAGAAGCTAGAGCCACTATCGGAGCATCTACTTTAGACACTTGTAAGAGGTCGGAAAATTCCGATGCTAGGTGATAAAACCGTCGATCCAAAGAATTGGGCACCGGACCTGAGCTTGGAAATTTCCATTGTCTCTGCAAGACATCCGAGAACAACTTGGGCGCGGGAATGGTCTCAGTCATAATCGAAGGTTCCTCAAATAAGGCCAAAGCTGGGTCAGATGTGGACACCTGATTCGCAGGTTTAGCCCCGGGAATGCCCAAGCGAGTGGGCTTTAAACAAAAGAGGCCTGAACATCTGTGGTCAAAATAGACCAATGAAGGAGGGCTGGTCAGGTAGCAACCCTTCATCATCTGACAGGTCCTGGTCCACCAGAATTTCACCTTCTTCTTCCGCAGAAATGGAACCTTGAGTGACATCGGAAGGAGAGACAGCTCGATCCTGATGATGATGGACAGGTTCAATGGGGTCAGAACGATGAGAAAGGGCCTGGTCGTCCAGATAATCAGAGACCCGAGAAGAGGCCCTCTCTTGCAGGCCTTGGACGATGCCCTGTCTAATGGATTGCGCTATTAACTTGGCCAAGTCCGGGGGAATAGCCTGTCCCTGGTTAGCGACTGCTGAGGCCAAAGGAACCGCCTGCCTCTGAGGAGGAGGGTCTGCCACCTGAGGAGCCTGTCTTGGCTCAGGGGCCTCCAGAGCCCCGCTATGGTCACCTTGGAAGACCGCTGCCACTTCAGAAACAGAAACAATATCCTCCTGAGTGGATCGGTCAGGAGAGAGAGAAGGGGCCTCAGGAGGGGTAGGCGAGTTGTCTGCTGGGCGACTCTCCTCTAAGGCTACTGCTGTGGTCTGGGACCTGGCTCATGCCGAGGAGGAAGAAGAAGCCTTATTGAAGGCCCTCTCCATTGCCTTATGACGATGCTCTTCGTCCCTCGAGTGCTTGGAGGACGAAGAGGAGCGGATCCCTGATGGTCTAGGGGCGTCCTGTTTCTTTGCCCTTTTAGAATGTTGGGTCCCAGAACAACCTTCCTCAGGATCGGGCTCCCGGACTCGTTTCTCTTTGCTCTTTTTAGAGCGGGAAACGGCGCTTAAAGTGGCGTCCGCCATCTTGAGATTCCCCCGAAATGGGCGGCAAACTTGAAACGGAGGGGAGTAAGCAAACTCACTGCACTGTTCGGCAAGAGCCCCCTGTTGTCAATCCGGAGCTCCGCCGTGAAGGGAAAACGTCCGTAGAGCTCCTAATCAAGGGAGGCGGCTGTCTCTGAGTGGCGGTAATAGGGAGCGCTGGGAAGGGCGCGGAATGGCCTTTGCGCTTTCCGGCTGCAGGGTAGAGCCCGAGTCGCAGCCCAAGCAAACACTCGCCGCAAGCTGTTTAAGGCAGAAGAACGGGCTCGTTCTTGCCGAGGGGTCTGCCAGCCGACAGCCCCTCCTCAGCGGAATCCGAAACAACGTTCACGCTGGAAATAGCCGTTAGAATGCTGGGTCTGAAGAGGAAAGGATGATAGACACGCCTGTCCTACTCCACCGAGTCGAAAAAACTGACTCCTGGAGCAGGAAGGCGGGGCTTGGTTTCTTCTGCAGACTCGGTCCTAAACAGCTCACACCCATGTCGCCACCCCATCCTGACTGCCGTGACCACCCTGACAGGAGAATGACCAATCAGGATCAGGTACAAACAAAGAACCAACCAGAAACCAGCCCTCATCAACCAGCATCAATCAAAAACCAGATTGGCTAAAGACCAAAAAGCAGTCAAGATATTTGGCTATGACAGGAGCTCAGTTAGTCCCAGTTCAGTTGCCTGAGGCTTGCATAGCAGATCACCTTACCTCTGAAGATACCATCCATAGTTGCTAGCAAAACATTAAGACATATGTTGTCTAGACCATGGTCACTAACCCTAAAGCCCAACCCTCCCCAACAAATATCTGTCATAAAAGCCTACGCTATTATATTGCCAATTACACTTTTTTAGTCTGATATGGAGATACTATGGCTGAGCCCAGTGCCCTTTCACTAAAATATGTGTTCTAATACTGTGCAGATCTACAGACCCTTCTCTATCACAGTGCACATATGTCCAATTCTCCTAAAATTATACTTGCCCTAAGGATTCCTTCAGTGAAAAAGAGGTGAAATTACATAATTGAATCTAGGATGGGCCTCTGAGCTTTTAATTTTTGAACCGTAAGAGTTAAATGTAAAGCTGTGGTGAATTTGAATGAAACAGAATATTTTCAAGATCAAAGATCTTAAGTTATCATGATAGCAACAACAAACTTCACTATGTACAGTATATGTATATAATATGTGTATGTATGTATGTATGTATGTATGTATATACACACACACACTTACACTAAGTCTCTTATTGCTTCAACATCCAATACCTTTGGTTCTGTTGCTTAACCTCGACTTTGTCACAACACACAAATCTGTATTTCTGAATCTTCCTGGTGTCTCACTTTGGATGGTCTATAGATACCCCTTTTTAAATATTACTTTTTTTACTTCCTTCCTCAACCTCAGTGATTCTTTACGAGCTTGCAGTTGCTTCTGCTGAGGTCTTAATATCAGCTTCAGCCATGAAAGTGACACAACTCCTCCTCTCCATTTGCAGGAACACTTTAATTTTGGCACTAAATGAAATCTCTTGAAAGTCCATAGACTATCATGCAACTTACAGCAAGCATGACTGACAGGTAACTCCATTCTCCTGAAACGGAGAGAGGTTTAATCTTTTTACAACTGAGACACCAGGATAAGACAATGAAAATTTATCTCTTGATTAATGCTACCAGAGTCTTCAGATGTTTTTCAGTATTCTAAAGCTGCAGTTCTGGAATATCAAATTAGGGTCAATCAATTTTTTCCTTGGCATTATTTTAACCAAGAATGTGGTTTGCATCAGTCATGACATCTGACAGCTGAACAAAGCTCAATAAAACTACCATAAGCTTAAAAATGATGTGACATCATCAGTAACAATGCATTCATTTCTAAAATGCTACAGAAATGACTTCATGTGACTATTGACCTATTGCTTCAAAGCCCTCAAGTGGTTTCTAACTCAATTCCTCTGCATGTTGCTTGTGCCCATGTTTTGACCAAAAATAACCCTTATTTGCATCAGTTGGGGCTCAGTTCCCAAAGGCAAAATCTCCCATAGGATGGATATTAATAAAAATACCTTTCTTGGCAGCTCTTGATATATTTGCATTTGTATGCTTTTTGAACTCTGCTTTTTCCTTCTCATTCCCACTTTATTAGAACTCAGTGGGCTGGAAATAAATCTAAGAACACATTCAGAGAGCAAATTCCTTGGACCAGAAAATAAACAAAATACAATTGTGGCCTGTGTGTTGAAGTGACCCAGTTACACCCAAAGAAAAAATCCCTCCTAGAGCAAGAAGAGAAAACTTGTATGTTCTCATTAAAAGGTGCTAATTCAACAGCATTTTCAAAATAGATGCATACAAGTGAATTTGAGAGGGAAGAAAGTGGCCTTTAAAAGAGGAACCATATCTACAAATCATTCAAGATTTTCTGGAAACAAGTACCAGAAAGGCCAATAAACTGAGAGCAAAAGACAGATTCGGGAAAGCCAGTGCATGAGGAGATTGGTAAACCTAACCACCTAACCACACACGTTGTCCCCAAGTTAATTATTGTTAAATTATTATTTACTAATTCATGCTCTAAGCTTGCAAATAATTAAGGCACATTTGTAAAACTTTAATTAATCATATTGGGTTAAGGCTTCTATTAAATCCACATGTCTGTTAAATCCAAATATATGTCCTTTTCATCAATTGACAACATTTGTGCAATTGGAGAATTGATATAAATGATTGCATTTGCAGGACTTGACTGTAATGACAGGAGATGTGAGATCTGTTTAACAGATTTGACTCTATTTGACCTCCTCATAAATAAATTTTGGTCCATTCACTTTTGGAGTGCTGCATTTGACTACCCTTGAATTGATGGAAATTGTTCAGTTGTCAGACCTGCCTCAATCTGATCCCTTAGGAAAGAGAGATCCTCGACTCCATTGGGTTGAAGCGAAAGGTTCTTTTACTAAAAAGACATTGGCTACAGTAAGATCAGACTTTGGATTTCACACACTCAAAAGATACAGAAAGGTTTCCCCTCATCCCAACCTTTCCCCCCAATGACCAGTCCATCTTTAGCCAGTCAGAACTCACCAAGATGTTTTGAGAACACTAACATGTTTTGGGGCAATAGGCATTCTTTCTCAGGGTGTCTGGCCTTGAATTCTGGTACAAACTGGTGCCAAGCTTCTTGGGTTTTCATCACCTGTCATTCCTCCCTCCCTATTTCCAATCACACACACAGAGAGATACATACAGAGCTTTACTGCCCATTTATCCCACCATCATCACCCTTTCTGATGCCATCCTCTGATGGCAGGATGCCTGTAAGGCACCAAGCTGTGCCTGGCAGACCTGAAAACAGCTCTTGTGTACTCTGCTCAAATAGTCACCTATATCATCTAACTTTCTTAACTAGAGATAATCCTTCTGCGTACAAATCTTCTGTCTGCCAACTGAGCTATGGGCATTTCTCTAAAAGACTTGTGGAGGGTGTAAATAAGTGAGTTCCCATCATCATCTATCATTAAAAGGATTATACAGATTTGCTATTAGGTAACATGGCTCACAACTAGTAGAAAATTCACAGTCAATAGAAAGCAATGGTGTAAAAAATACTGATTGAACAATTCATCTCTCCTTGATTGGCGGCCCCTTCTGTAGTTCTTCAAGAAGTTCATATAGTAAAGTAATATAATTGATCTTAGCCATAGCAGTAGGTGTTATCTACAGACCGCTCAAGCCAGGGAAGAATTTCATGTGAAATTCTGAATTAGTAAAGTGGCCCTGCCAAAACTTTTTAGCATCTGGCTTTCTGTGAGGATCATGGTGAACTAGACATTTCTGAAAGAGATGACATTTGATAAAATACAGCAGCCAAGAGCTGAATGCTGGCTGCCAAAGCCTCTCCAGATATAGGAAATATTATAAAATTACCCATTTGTACTCCATACTGCTGCTCCTCATGAGTAAACTGCAGAAATGAAGGTATTCGCAGTTGATTCATGCATTGAATGATTGTGAGTTAAGGGATTCCATCTAAGCTCACAACCGTAGTATATCCTATATGGACACAAAGTTCAATGAAACCTCATTTATTAATCACTTTGGATTCAATTAATTTATAGCTAAAGAAGGATTTTTTTGAGCAGCAATAAAAGATTGTATTTGGTGAGTTATCACTTTTTCTGGATTGCAAAGCAATAAAGGAAAAAATGGCTTTAAAGAATTAAAGCAAAATTAAACTTAATCATGAATTGAATAAGAAAGTTTTAAAAGGTTAAAGGATATCGTTATCTGAAAGATTACTTTTTAGTGAAAGTACTTTTGAACCAATTAAATTAAATTAAATTAGACAAAAGAATGCCATATTTATGGTAATGCTTCTTTCTTGCTGTTAAACAATGCAGACAATTGGTGGATTTAAAAAAATGAAAGATAAGTTTGTTAAAATGAATAAGCAAGTATCAGTACTATTATTATGATTATGATAAAATGAATATCAATGTAATTAACATTGTTGTAAACACTTTGATGATCATTTCCTAAAACTATTTGTACCCACACAACAGACTGCTTAACCAAAAATGGAATTTTTATATGTTATAAAATAAAAAAAACTTTATGCAAGAAAAAAGAAAGAAAGATAAACATTGAGATAAGTCAGAGTCTGATGTTGACCATATGTATGGAAACATGAATTATGATCTTGAGTGCAATAGAGATGAAAGTTTTAAAGGCACAGGGACACCTGAATTGTGCTGTTGATTATAACTATGGAGTGCCACAAGAGAGTAACATTTTAAAGGCACTGAAAGACAAAAGATGGGGGGGAGTTTGCTTTTCTTTTTCTCTTAATTTGAAATTTATAATGGCAACTATTCAAAAGTGGCAAGAATGGAGGGGAAAGGGAATCAATAGAGCAATCTGCAGAGAGAAAAATTATATCAGATTTGCTGCAGAAATTATTTGATCAAAGAAATAATAAATTAGAAGCAGATAGTTAGAAAGAGAATTAGACAATCTGGCTCTATTGGAATTGAGACAGAAGGAATTGTGTTGAGATTTAGAGCAATTCTAAAGACTCCTGATGAAGAAAAGATTATTAATGTCTTGACAATATTTTTTTGGATTGGAAGAAGGAGGATATAGAGGTAGAAATTGATAATGTATAGAAAAATATGTTCAAGATTTTCAACTGCAAGAAATATTCCAATGATTGTTTTGGTACACTTTGCCAAGAAAAAAATAAAGGAACAAGTTTTGCAGCAGCATTTAATAAGACTGAAGATTGATAACATGGATATAACTGTTCTTAAAGAAATTCCTATCAGAACACTATATAAGAGAAAAGAGTTCCTGATTTAAACCTCTGTTGAACCCAGAATTTTGGATGTGTGATCATTAAGCAAGACTTCCCTAGGAGTGATCATAATCCCAACTCTCCCCATTAAGATCATAAAGCTCAATATCTGGTGGCAGAGGAATATGCTTGTCCGTGGTTTTCTTATGAACAATTATTAGAAAGATTTAAAGTAGAGATTTATGATTCTGAGCACTGTAAAACTGGGTTTGAAGAACATATTATTGCTAAAATGTATATTGAAATTTGAAACAGCAGCAGAACAAATGAAATAATGTATATAATATAAAAACAACAGATATATAGATACAAAAATTATAAGAGCCTGTAGTACAGTGAACTAAAGCACTGCTTCTTGCGATTACTGCAAGTTCAAATCTCACCAGGCTCAAGGTTGACTCAGCCTTCCATCCTTTCAAAGGTAGGTGAAATGAGGACCCAGATTGTGGGGACAATAAGCTGACTTTGTATAAATATATAAAAGTATGAAGACTATTGCTTAACGCATTGTAAGCCACCCTGAGTCTCTGGAGAAGGGCGGCATATAAATTAAAGCAAAAAAAAAAATCCATCTTAAAAATAAATATTTTAAAAACAAATATACAAACCTTAGGCAAAAGAGAGAAGAAGAGCCTCCTCAATGGAGCCATCAAATTATGTTTCTGGTTCCCTGAGAGATCCAAGTCTGATAAGGTAACCAGGCCTTGAGGATTTTTGGGATATTAAAGACATGAGCTAGTCTAATCTCAGGAGGAAGAATGTTCCATTAGGTAAGCACCACAGCAATAAAAGGCATGTCTTTTGGGACACAACAGATGTAGGACCCTAGTGGGTGATACATGCAGCATACCTTTGCGCTGGATCTAATAGGGTGGGCTAGGCTGATGTAACCAGGAAGAGATGCCCCAGTCCCATGACATGAAGGGCTTTATGGGTAATTCTAAACTTGCAGCCAAATGCTTAATGATTGTTTGAAATTACAATGGACTTCAAAAAAGCTATTTGCAGCACATCCTCAAAGTTGTGACTGCCATATTCCATCCTCCACCATCATGCGACTGCATTTTGGATGTTTGCCATTGGCTTGCATTTGTCACCAGCTGTAGCAACCCACAGACACAAAACCATGATTTGCAAGTTACTTATTAGATTTGCGTGCTGCCCATCTCATCTAGAGGCAACTCTAGAAACTGGCAAAAAATACCCATTCCAAAGAATGGATTTGCTTAACAACCATAGGATTTATTTAAAGGCCACATGACTCACTTAACAATCATGATGACTTGCTTTGTGACCATTGTGAAAACAGTCATGAAATCAAGTCTGCTCATGTGGTGACTCAACATGTGACTTTAACAACTTATAACCAAAATTTCAGGCTCCATTGTGATTGTAAGTTGAGGAATACCTGTAAAAGTTAAAACTAGCCTTGTCCAAAAAAAAAAAAAATGGAAAGACCAGCCTCTACTTAAACTAGGCAAAATGATCTAATCTAAAAACAAGAAGCAATGGGTGGAAACTAATCAAGGAGAGAAGCAACATAGAACTAAGAAGAAATTTTCTCACAGTTAGAACAATTAATCAGTAGGACAACTTGCCTCCAGAAGTTGTGAATGCTCCAACACTGGAAGTTTTTAAGAAGAGATTGAACAACAATTTGTTTGAAGTGGTGTAGGGTTTACTGCCTAAGCAGGAAGGGGGTTGGATTAGAAGACCTCCAAGATCGCTTCCAACGCTGTTTTTCTGTTCTGTTCTGTTCTACTCTACTCTAATCTTAGAAGATTTCCTCTGTTCTATTCCTAAATTTTTTATGTTAATTAACTTGAGTTACATATCTTACTGTATGTTCATTATGATGAATACTGTTTGATGGGTTTCTGTAACAATATTTGTCTTTACTTTTTCATATAAAATTCCAGTTATTTAGAATTTAGAGTGAAACGTATTTTTCATGAAGCATAACTTCCAAGTCAGGTATTTTAGGATTTAAAATACTGTAATTACATCAGGAGATTTCAAACATTACTCTTAGTGTATTATTTTCTACATTTTTTAAAGAAGGGGAGTTAAGTGCTTCATCTAAAGGTACAAATGACTTTTCTCCCAGTGTAATATACAATTGTTCATAACAGCAATTGAGGGTGTTGGAATGATTCTCTTGTATGTATCTTGTGCTGGTGGACTGTTTTATCGGTAGTTGGGAGGTATAATTGTATAATTTTTATTATGATGCTGTTGTGTACACTACCCAGAGGCCTGTGATGGGGATACTATAAAAGAATTCTGCTAAAAATAAATATTTTCTTTTCTGGTTCAGTTCAGGTTCAGCAG
Source organism: Arizona elegans (assembly GCA_022577455.1). NCBI lineage: Eukaryota > Metazoa > Chordata > Lepidosauria > Squamata > Colubridae > Arizona > Arizona elegans. Next base: position 99,088,702 of record JAKOOJ010000003.1, on the reverse strand, counting down.
GCATGGTAAAATTATAGCAGAGGCTTGGCTTAAATTTGAGTGAACAATGAACTTCCATTCCAGAATTAATTTCCATTTGATTTTGCTTGTTGGAGGAAAGAGGAATAAAGATGTGCTTTGTGATTGGCAGGAGGGTTTTTTTAAAACAAAACAAAACAAAACAAAGGAAATATTTCTATTGCCGTGTCATTTCTCCTGCAATGCCCTACCCATGCATCAGGGCAGCTTGTATAAATGAACTGACATGTTAAGAATAAAGCGGAAAATGATAAGCATTAAAGAAGTTGGACAATTGCCTCTATGCACATATACACACTGACAACCTGCAACAGAGGTGACTTTTTAGATGTGCTGAATTCCCCTGAATAGGCTTATTGCATATTATGAATTTCTCCCAGAATTCCACTTGTCATAAGCCGCAGGAAGATCACACAGAATAATTTCTTCAAAGGGCACCTTATGCATTTGAATGTCCCCTTTGTATGGCAGTTATTGCAATAAATCAACACAAATTGGCCTTTATTTTGGTTGCCACTTGCTTAGGAAGCATGGGAAATCTGGCTCTCAGTGCCAGATAATTAATTAATAAATAAATAAATAAATAAATAAATAAATAAATAAATAAATAGATAGATAGATAGATAAATAAACAAACAAACAAACAAACTGGGAAGGGCTCTCTATTCACACATATTAGCAATCTAGCCCAATTTCCATTTGATGCGAATCAGCCTACAACAACTTACCACGGCCAATTCACCACAGTTAAGTTGCTGCAGCCAACTCACTGCAGCCAATGTAGCGCAGGACAACTCACCATGACCAATTTGCCATGGGACAACTTGCCAATGCCATGGGACAAGAGTTACAGTAATATCAAAGAAATAGTGGAATAGAATCATTAAAGAAAAGATGCCAAAAGAGGGACAAAATGAAATGTGAATGACAAAAAAAAATGATTTTTTAAAATGATTTTAAATAATTAAATTGAATTGTTGAATTGTCCTGCAGCAAGTTGTCATATGGTGAGTTGGCCATGTCGAGTTGTCCCAGAGTGAGTTGGCTATGGTGAGTTGGCCATGGTGAACTGGCTGTGACAAGTTGATCATGGTAAATTGGCCACAGTTAGTTGACTGTGGCGAGTTGTCCCATTCCGATCAGACTATTGTTATAACGTTACACAAAGAAAATGAACTTGATCCTACAACTATTAGTTTACTAAACATGATTTAAACAAACTCTATATCAGATCTTTAACTCTAAAACCAGTGGTTTGGGTACAAAATAATAATACTGTTGCTGAAGAGTAGGCTGGATAAAGAGGGGAATGATCAACATTAGATCATTATTTGGTTCTCCATTGTTCTGCACCCAAATTAACAGCTCCCAAATTTGCTCTTCTTCAAAGTTTCATATTCTTGAAATAATTCAAAATAAGTTGCTTCCATAATCTATCAAAATGCTAACTTATAAGTAGAGATTTGTTGGATGCTAGAGCACGATTTCTTTCTATTACCTTTTGATTAAAGTTAACCCTACTTTCCATATACTGTACAGTATGTGATCCCATATATATTTAGAGGTCATTTTTTATCTTTAAAAAGCCATTGATAAAATTAATTTAAGTGGCTTCTTTATGAAAAGTGGGCTCATTCAGTTTTGATAATGCTAGAACTGGCCTCAAAAGATGAATTTGATATGTAGATCTTCAAACAAATTTAAGCAAGATGTCCCATTCCATTATTTATCAGATTCTCCCAAAGGAATTCACTCCAGCCAGTTATTTATCATCCATCATGATTCTGAAATTTCGTAAGCTCTTCATTTTAGCCAGGTTGGATGCATTGCCCTTAGCAGTCCTTTTGGGGTGTATTAAGAGAACTCCCATGTCTCTTCAATTATGTTCATGTGATGATGGCTCAATAGAAACTCTAAGCCATATGCTACTGTGCTGTGTCCTATATAAGAACATGAAACAGACCTTCATTTATACAATTTTGTCCAGGCAGGGAGTATGATTTCTACTTACTGTTGTTTCTTTTGGACAAGGATTCAATAATATGCTCCCAGATTGCCAGGTTTTAAACCACCATCTATACTATAAATTGCACCATTATTTAACTGTGGAATTCTTGATTTAGCACTGATGATATTATCTGATTTGGTAATGAAGCATCTACAAGCAAAGAACCAGACTCAGAGAGTACCAAGGATTTCACAATTCAACCGAGCTACAGATATTCTCTTTTGTTGGAGCCACATATAGTCATCAACAGTGGTGGGTTGCCCCCGGTTCGGACCAATTCACAAGAACCGGTAGTAAAACTGGCAGGAGGCTCTGCCCACTGCCTCGGATGTCTTCATAGGTGATCTGCGCATGTGCAGAAGCTTGGCGGACATGCGAGCGAAGCAAGCGCATGTACACGATCCGTCACGAACCAGTAGTAAAAGTAAGTAGAACCTACCCGTGCATCAAATCCTTCACAAAGCATGAAAAAGGGAGAAACATCCATATATGTAGGCAAGCCACTACCAAGGAGCACCTATTCTTTCTGCATGAATGCCTATAACACTGTGTCCTGTCTGCCAATTTCAGATACAAACCTCCAGTAAGCTGCACAACCAAGACTAAAGGAGCTGATAAACTCCAGGATGCAGAGAGGCCCACACACAGCCAGTTTATCTTACCAGGGTTCAGCTGAATTTTTTTGTTCCCCATCCAGGGAAATTCCAGGCAGCACCAAAGAGTATCCAAAGCATCGCTCATTTTACCCGGATGGAGATATATAACTGATATTATCCACATACTGATGATATCTCACCCCACGGTGATGGATGATCTCACCCAGTGTTGTCATGTAGATGTTAAAAATGAGTGGAGTAAATACCAAGCCCTGAGCCATACCACAATGCAGGGACTGTGAGCTGGACCTCTCACTCCCTATCAACATCGATTGGGACCATTCTTAAAGGAAAGAGTTGAACCAGCACAAAACTGTGCCACCCACCTCCAACTGCCTAAATCAGTTCAAAGGGATACCACGGTCGATGATATAGAAAGCTGCCAAGATATACAAACATACACAAACCCATGTCAGTTACTTTGCAAGTTTCTCATTCTTTTGCTATGTAAACAGCCTTTTAATGCCATACATGAAACTTGAATTATCTCAGAGAAAGGTGTGCCCCATGTAGAGGTGTTTGAACACTTCCCAATATAGCTATCTTCTCATTCTATGAATTCATTTTGTTCTCGCTTGGCTTAAACAAACTGTGACTGAATCGAGACCTCCTGGCTTAAAGATGAGGGCGGGGTGGGATTAGGGAGTGAAAAATCATTCACATGCATGAACAGAAATGACATTTTAAGATCACACATTCTGATAGTGCTAGCACATTTGCCCAACCAGAGAACAAGAGACAAACGCCTTGGCATCTCAAACCAGTCAAAGCTGAGAACACAATTCACACACAAGCAGTCAGGGTTCCTAAGAATCTAAATGTTATCCCCTGAATAAACAAGAAGTAGGACAGAGGCCAAGGAAATGTGATTAGCCATCAGAGACACCAGGGACAAAGATACAACTACGAAAGTCTTTCTTTCCTATCTCAGGCCTGGGATCAGAAAGGCAGAAGCTAAACACAGCATAAAATTGTTCCACCTAAAATGAGTCAGATTCCGGTTAACAAAGATGCCGCGTATTCTTAGGATCATATGGCTCTTATTTTAAATGCGGAGCCTAATTTCAGAATCTTGCAAGTCCAAAGCATAGCACAGACACAGGTATGAACATAGAACCCTATTGAGCTTTTCAGTTGTAATGATTAGCATTTAACAGACTCCCACTGCTTCTCACAGAGTAGGTACTGCCTTTCAGTAACATAAAGAATTTTTTTAAAAAAACCTATTTCACAGAATAACATTGTCTAGTTATTCTTGGTATGTGTCTAGTTTAATAAAAGAAGGAATGATAGCAGAGTTCCGATATCTCAGGGGCTGCCACAAAGAAGAGGGAGTCAAGCTGTTCTCCAAAGCACCTGAGGGTAGAACAAGAAGCAATGGGTGGAAACTAATCAAGGAGAGAAGCAACCTGGAAATAAGGAGAAATTTCCTGACAGTGAGAACAATTAATAAGTGGAACAACTTGCCTCCAGAAGTTGTGAATGCTCCAACACTGGAAGTTTTTAAGAACAGATTGGACAACCATTTGTCTGAAATGGTATAGGGTTTCCTGCCTAAGGAGGGGTTTGGACTAGAACACCTCCAAGGTTCCTTCAAACTCTGTTATTCTATTCTATTCTATTCTATTCTATTCTATTCTATTCTATTCTATTCTATTCTATTCTATTCTATTCTATTCTATTCTATTCTATTCCATTCCATTCCATTCCATTCCATTCCATTCTATTCTATTTACTTTTAAATAAATCAGCATAACAGATTATGTGTCTCAATTGGATTTCTTGATAGAATTGTGATTTGATGAAACAATATTCTCTAGGCTTGAAGACCATAAGTTAGCATCAGTGCTCATTTTTCTTAAACATCCTGTCCCATTTAATTTTCTATATTTTTTTAATGATTGTAAATATTGGAACATTTTGACATTCTGCAAAGCAAAGGTCCAACTTTCAACAATATGTCTATCACTCAGGATCCCTTGCACACAAACTAACCTCATAAATCTAAGAAATGTCTTCATACAAGTATAAATATATACAGTATATACATAGTCTTCTTAGTTCAAAAAAATGACAAGCAAGGAAGATAAGGAGACTATGACAAATAGCCTTAGAATAAGATGTGCGGTTACTGAGGTTTTAGGATTTTGCAAGAGCCCCCCCCCCAAAAAAAATCAGGCTCTTAAAATTCTAACTATGCCTACCTAGCCCAAAAGATTGCAGAATATGCTCTGGGTATGTCACAGAACAAAACAGATCAAGACAAACAGCTTGGTAAAAATGCAAAACAAATGTGAGGTTGTCAAATACCTGGTATGCTGATAAGCAGAATATAAGGACAATAATTCTTTTCCACTGTTGCTCACTAACACCAGGATTATTAAGGTAACCTGCTTTTCATGTTTGGAGCAAATTAGGACCTTGGACAGCTCCATCAGAATACATATTTGGCTTCTCCGTATAATACCCTGTTTCCCCCAAAACAAGACATCCCCTGATAATAAGGCCAATTGGGCTTTTGAGTGCATGGCAATAAGGCCAAGCACTTATTTCAGGGTTCAAAAAAACATAAGACAGGGTCTTATTTTTGGGGAAACACAGTAGTTATACAGTAATAGTTATACGCTGATGACACTCAGCTGTACATCTCCACCCCGGACCACCCCAATGATGCCCTTGAAGTGATGTCCCGGTGCCTGGAGGCCGTGCGGATCTGGATGGGGAGAAACAGACTCAGGCTCAACCCATTCAAGACCGAGTGGCTGTGGTTTCCGACATCCCGATATAGTCAGTTGGTGCCATCACTGACTATTGGGGGAGAGTCATTGGCCCCCACGGAGATGGTTCGCAACTTGGGTGTCCTCCTGGATTCACGGCTGTCTTTGGAAGAGCACATGACGGCTGTGGCCAGGGGGACTTTTTATCAGGTCCGCCTGATTCGCCACTTGCGTCCCTTTCTGGATCGGGACTCGTTAAATACAGTCACTCATGCTCTCGTTATTTCCCGCCTGGACTACTGCAATGCTCTCTACATGAGGCTCCCCTTGAGGAGCCCCCGGAGGCTCCAGCTGGTCCAGAATGCGGCCGCGTGGGTGGTTATGGGAGCAACGTGGCGCTCCCATGTGACCCCCCACCTGCACGAGCTGCACTGGCTCCCGGTGGTCTTCCGGGTGCGCTTCAAGGTTTTGGTTACTACCTTTAGAGTGCTCCATGGCATCAGACCGGGGTATTTACGAGACCGCCTTCTGCTACCAATAGCCTCTCACCGACCAGTACGCTCCCATAGAGAGGGGCTTCTCAGGGTGCCATCGGCTAAACAGTGTCGACTGGCGGCCCCCAGGGGGAGAGCCTTCTCTGTGGGGGCACCTACCATCTGGAACGAGCTCCCCCCAGAGATACGGAGGATCCCGGACCTGCGCACGTTTCGTCGTGCTCTCAAAACTTTTTTATTTCAGCAGGCTGGCCTGGCCTAACTCTCCTCTTTTAAATTTTTAATTCGTGTGATTTTATAAATTGGGTGTTTTAATCTGTGTTTCGGCCAAAATATTTAATAATTTTAAGGGATTTTTTAATATTTGTATTATCTGTATTTTATCTTGGCTGTTCACCGCCGTGAATCCTTCGGGAGTAGGGCGGTATAGAAATTTGATTAATAAATAATAAATAAATAAATAAATACTTCATATCTCAATTTATCCACAACATACCCCGAATATGTTTTCAGTATCAGGGTTATTTTATACATCTTCCTTTCCCCTTCCCTCCTCTCCCTCCTTTAAAATATAATTATTTGGCATCATGATGGGACTGTGCTTCTATACATTTATCGTCTGTTTTAGTATACTTTTGACACTAAATGCATTTATTTAACCTGCAGAAAGTAATATATATGATCCTTTCAAATTAGAATCAGAGCAAGCATAAAGCAGATGCCCAGCAAAAACATATCAAATATGTCTTGGTGCATACTGAAATTAGGTAAACCGTTAGTTGTATTGTATGCTTGTCTTGTAAACATGAATGCAATATGTCCTTTCATATATGAATAGAAGCATGAGCACAGATTCTGGACACCAGTATTTGTGTAACTGTATAATCTGCTATGATTCCATTATATTGGAAGTGTACTATCACAGTTTCTTAAGCAATATAACCTGGAATATAGGTTAAATATAAAGGTTTCTCATCCAGTCCTCCTCGCTTTCTCTTTATGTCTCTTGGGTCTCTGATTCTCTGCCCCTTTATCTCTTCTGAAACAGAGACTGTCCCCCTTTTAATTCACCTCAGAATTAAATTGCTTAAAATATCTTAATTCCAATCAGCTACTGATCAGAGCTTAGCATATAAAAATACAGTAAAGGATAAGTATAAAATCAGAATTGGCCTAGGACTTGGACTTCTGAAGAAATTTGCTTTGACATCATCTGGATTGGATGGGACAATCTTGTCCCCAAATCTGAATTGCTTCCCTGACCTTAAAACTGAGGAGTGGGGGTGGGAGAGAGAGAGAGAGAGAGAGAGAGAGAGAGAGAGAGAGAGAGAGAGAGAGAGAGAGAGAGAGAGAGAGAGAGAGAGAGAGAGAGAGAGAGAGAGAGAGAGAGAGAGAGAGAGAGAGAGAGAGAGAGAGAGAGAGAGAGAGAGAGAGAGAGAGAGAGAGAGAGTTTATTTTGGTCAGTGAGCTGCTTAAAACAAGATATAACGAAACCCAGCCATGGAGGTCTAACACACTTAGATATAAATAAAATAATGAAGCACTGCACTCTATTGGTATGTGTCAAAACATAGACTAGTAAAGCATACTTAGGTTGCTCTTATAACTGATTTTATTCCCCATTCAGATTCTTACCCACTGATGTTGAAATGCCCTAAATGTCTCTCTGATCAATTGCTGATGTTTGATCCTCATCAGACACTGATCAAACATTCCTGCTGATTATAAAATGTTGGCATAATGAATTCAACTACTCCACATTAAAAACACATGAGTGATTATTTCCTATCCTCTTCTCCTGCCTCTTTTCCCTGGGCTTGAACAGAATATTCAGCCCATTATCTTCAAGTTTATTCTTAGACAGTTGGAATAAACTGCAATTTGTCACTAATACTACCTGAATACAGAGAGTCAAGTGTGGTTTCTCTGACAATCCAAGAAAATTAAGCTGGCAAAGGCAGATTAGCCATCCAGATGTATTTTTTTAAATTCCCTATGTCTGGTCAGAAGAGAAAGAAAGCTAGGGAGATTCCTTGAACCAAGGCCCAGTTCACAATGAAATCATGTTTATTCTTCAAGGTGTTGAGTATAGAAGACCTGTGGGATAATTTTTCAGTCCTCTCCTTTAGGGGAATAAAATTTACAATCCAACACGTAACTCAGAAACAAACCCATTGCTTCAGATTCTGGAGGGAAAATTTTTTTAAAAGAATTATCTCTTGTAGACACCATTACCAGGAGAATCAAGATAGAACTCTGCCGGGGGCACAAAGAGGAGGGATAGCAATAGCAATAGCACTTAGACTTATATACTGCTTTACAGTCCTTTACAGCAGGGGTCTCCAACCTTGGCAACTTTAAGACTTGTGGACTTGAACTCCCAGAATTCCTTAGCCAGCTTTGCTAAGGAAAGCTTTGCTGGCTGAGGAACTCTGGGAGTTGAAGTCCACAAGTCTTAAAGTTGCCAAGATTGGAGACCCCTGATTTACAGCTCTCTCTAAGTGGTTTACAGAGTCAGCATATTGCCTCCAACAATCTGGATCCTCATTTTACCGACCTCCAAAGGATGGAAGGTTGGGTCAACCTTGAGCCTGGTGAGATCCAAACGGCCAAATTGCAGGCAGCTGCCAGTCAGCAGAAATAGCCTGCAGTACTGTGTTCTAATCACTGTGCCACCAGGGCTCAGGAATGCAAAATGTTTGGATGGATTCCTGTCATTGTGTCTAAAAACTATATATACTCTAAACTATAAATCACTGTGCAGAATTCAGGTTGATGAAAAATGATTCAAATTCACAGAGCTAGACATGGAAAGTGAGGATTAATCAGACCAGATCTGAAGTCATCTAGAACAGGGGGGGTCAAACTAAAGGCCCAGGAGCCAGAGCCAGAGCTGGAGCCGGAGCCAGCCCGTGGGGTGCTTAAAACTGGCCCACGGAGCTGGCCTGGAAATAGCACATGCGGTCCCCCCTATTAGCTAATAGGTAGCCCTATTTTGGCTACCAGAGGCACTGCAGGCCAGTCCTTTGCTAACCCCTCCACCCCATTTTGGCCGGCAAGGTGCCACAGGAGGCGTCTGTTCCATCTCCCCCCACCCCACCCAGCCTGGCCCGTGGAGGAAAACTACAATGCTGATCCAGCCCTCAAAAAATCCAGTTTGACACCCCTGATCTAAAACAATCTGAATGCTATATCCTTTAACTGAACTTGATGTTATGGACAGTCATGGCATCAGTTAAATTATTTTTTATTCTTTATTCTTTATTCTTTATTTTTTCTTTCTTTCTTTCTTTCTTTCTTTCTTTATTTATTTATTTATTTATTTATTTATTTGTAACCTGCCTCTATTGTTTTACAAACAATTCAAAGCAGTGAACATATGCAACATACCTTCTTCCTCCTGTGTTTTCCCCACAACCACCACCCTGTCATGTGTGTTGGGCTGAAAGAGAGTGACTGGCTCAAAATCATCCAGTTGGCTTTCATGGCAAAGGTGAGACTAGAGCTCATAGTATCCCACTTTCTAGCCTGGTACCCTAACCACTAGACCAAACTGGCTGTCTAATTATACTTTATTTAATATATTTCTATATCCCTTCCTATACCAAAGTGTAATGAAGCAATTAAAATATCAGTAAAATATTTAAACAATATATTATATAAATATAAAACATTAGCCAATTAAAATATATTCATTGAAAAAATGGAGTGGAAGCATCTTCTCCTATACTGGAAAAGCCTGGGTAATGAGATGGTCTTCAAAAGATGCCTACAAGGTTTTCTCTTTAGTGGCTCCTGAAAGTCAGAGGCGAGAGCATTCCATAGGGGAGATGTCATCACAGAGAAGGCCAATCCGCAACAGATACCAGATATGTAACAGGATTACTCCTGATTATCTCAGGGAATCACTGGGTCTTTTACAGTGAATAGGATCTATCTAGGGCCTAACATGTGATGACCCAAATCTTGAACTTGGCCTGATAGGCCTGATTTGGTGGCCAGTATAGACACCTCAAGGGACGCGGTGGCTCAGTGGCTAAGACACTGAGCTTGTCGATCGAAAGGTTGGCAGTTCAGCAGTTTGAATCCCTAGCGCCGTGTAATGGGGTGAGCTCCCATTACTTGTCCCAGCTTCTGCCAACCTAGTAATTTGAAAGCACATAAAAATGCAAGTAGAAAAATAGGAACCACCTTTGGTGGGAAGATAACAGTGTTCTGTGCACCTTTGGCATTTAGTCATGCCAGCCACATGACCATGGAGACGTCTTCAGACAGCACTGGCTCTTCGGCTTTGAAACAGAGATGAGCACCGCCCCCTAGAGTCGGGAACAACTAGTACATATGTGCGAGGGGAACCTTTACTTTTACCTTTTTTATAGTCACTTCAATTAAAGTTTGACATATTGATTACATGCCATCAATTCATTGCTAACTCTTAGCAACTAGATAAATTTTCTCCACAATGACCAGTCCCTAATCATTATGTGTTTTCAATGGATATGTCTTTATGACAACATCTTTATGGGAAACTTTTCCATTTCACTTCCATACCTGTCTTAGAATTTATCCTCTACTATTATGATGTCACTCTGACCTATCCATGAGCTAGGACATCACTATGACAACCTAGTTCCTATATTCTGTACTAATAGAATTTCTTCCATCACTTTGAGGCTACAGGACTGGTATCTAGGTGTTCAGTCATATCTTGGTATGGTGAGAATATAATAAGTCCCATTACAATGAGCCACCACAAAAAAGCTGGTAGCCCTGGTCCTGCAGGACACAGGCCTAGTTCAAGGGCTGCTGCCTCAACTTCCAAATCAAGCCCATCACATAAGTACAAGGACTATGCTGCTGTTGTGATCGATACAGGTACTGGCTACACCAAGAGTGGTCTTGCTGGAGATGAAAAGCCAAGATCCATTGTGCCAAGTATTGTGGGAGTACCCAGGTTCAGGACGAAGGAAAGTCCATTGTACTACATTGGAAAGAACATTCCACAACGGCGTGCAGAGGTGAGCACACATTTGGTAATGACTCATGGCGTGGTCACTGATTGGGATGCTCTAGAGATGCTGTGGCACCATATATTTTACACTGAACTCAGTGTATGCCCTGAAGAACTGGCTGTGCTGGTTACAGATGCTCCTATGTCTCCAACTACCAACCGTGAAAAGATGGCTGAACTGTTGTTTGAGAACTTTGATGTTCCAGCCATGTTTGTTGCTCATCAGTCACTTTTGTCAGTTTATTCATATGGACGCACTGGTGGGCTGGTGATTGGTTCTGGCTATGGAACTTCCTACACTGCTCCTGTCCATGATGGATATATCTTGCCACATGCTACCTATCGCCTGGACATAGCAGGCAATGCTCTGACAGAATATTTGGCCAAGATTATGGGAGAATCTGGGAACCCTTTTCAAAAGGAAGAAATGGAAGTGGTGTGCCAGATCAAGGAGAAGTGCTGTTACGTCCCTGAAGAGTATGAGGCTGAGCTAAATGCAGATGAGAAAAAATATCTCATGGACTACACTCTTCCTGACAGACAGGTCATTTCCATTGGCAGTGAACGCTTTCGCTGTCCAGAAGTCCTCTTCAATCCTACCATGCTAGGCTACCCAGAAGTTGGACTTCATGTCCAAGCACTAAACAGTGTTAATAAATGTAAGCCAGAAAGACAGGCAGACCTGCTTTCCAATGTCCTACTGGCTGGTGGCACCACCATGCTCCGGGGCTTCTCTGAAAGAATTAAGAAGGAACTGCAAAACATGGAGCCCAAGAGCAAAGTGGGCATCTTAGCTTCTCCCAACCGCAGCTTCTCTGCCTGGCTGGGTGGCTCCATTGTAGCTTCACTCAATGCTTTCCAAAATGTGTGGATCAATCGACAGGCCTACGATGAGAAGGGACCTTTCATTGTCCATCGCCACTGTTTCTAACCGAGGGGATGAGCCAGACAGCTGAGACAGGCTGGGCAGAGATGAGGGTTCAAGGGGCATCTCCTCAACAACATGCTGTTTTTGACTACACAGCTTCTGAGTCTGTCTTATCATTACTTCTGGAAATGGGTATGAACAGGGGAATCGCGCTCAGAGCTATCAGTTCATTTGCTTGTGACTAAGTGTAAAGGCATTGTAATTAACACACATCAGAAAGCACTGGACTGGAAAAGCCTGCATCAGGAATTTGTTAAATTTCAAGTACAAGAAAACTTCAATAGACTAACATACAGTTATGTACACTACTGATGGTTAGAGATAAAACCTTTCCATTCTAGAAGGCATGATTTTTTTACATACACAAATGTAAAGAAGGTGTCAGATATAATACATACCACGCTTATATTTTCTCATACAGATAATTGAACCCGGTAAGGAAATAAAACTCTCATCACCTATTCTGCACATTGGCTATATTACTAAAGCTTAGCACGTTGCACTGATACAGCAGAATTGGAGAAAAAAAGATGAAAATAAAGGACTATTTAAATTATGTGGCTATTGCTTATAAATACTATAATTAATGAATACTGTACTGTCACTCCTAATAAATGCTACTGCTAGATACAGGATCTCATTCTGAGAATATGAGCCTATGGCATACATATGGAACTGCCCAGAGTCATAAATTAATAAATAATACCAGTAAGGGAAACTGAGATTGAAATTTGTGCTATTATCAAGGGACAATAATAAAGAAGTAGCAAATAGGTACCATCTGTTGATAATGAGGACATTCCTCCTCTATCAGCAGGTCACTGGGTTTGGTGCCAGACAGTGCAAGAAAGTAGCTTGTCCAAAGTCTTTTTCTTACATAGCTCATGTATGAACATAGATATCTCCTTTGTCTTCTCCCCTTAAGCAACACTACAGCTGAGATATATTTATAATTATCTCACAGCTACAGAGTGTACAAGCCTCAGTCTAGCTCTCTGCCCAGAAGCATGTTTTTAGAGTGGGGAGCAGAGATTGATGCTGTAGTCTCTTCTCTCATGTCTCCGGAGCCAATGTGCCAGGAACTTTAGAGATGGTCTTACTCCCCAAAGACCTGTGGATTCATTCTGCATCTTTTGCCCTGTCTCCATGACAATCTATGTAATTACCACTGGCGGACTATTTGTTGCCATGGCAAATTTAAATGCATACTGATCTTTGTGTGTTACACTCTGAGTCATTGGCTAAGCTGCTACTCACCCAGCTGGGTCTGAGCATAATGTTGCTTGTTTAGCTCCACAAGAAAGGAACCAAACAGCTGGGGCTGATCTGGAAGGATTGCTTTACTGAAGGAACATTAAGGGTCTTAAGACATCTTAGGATCTTGAGCCTTAAATGAGACCATCTATCAGTGAATAAATTGTCTTCTCCCTATTATTCCCAACATAAACATTCCTAACATTGCTGGAAGTTTAAACCAACCTGTGGACTCATTCTTTGTAATCTGAGCAGTTTTGACCTAAAGGTGGGTAGCCTCTTTTTGACTTAAGTGATGGCTCTATGAATGAGCATCAGAAAAAAGCAGATGTTTAAACCTGACTAGATCACTGCAGGCCTCAAATACACAGGGAAGAAAGACAGCAGGAATGATGTCATGGTGGGAAGAAAAAAATATTCAAGAGCTAAAGCTGTTTCATACACCATTCCCCCCTCCCTTTTTGGAAATAGTTTAGGATTCTCAAACAAAACCCAATTCCTTTTAGGAAGCTTTTAAAAATTCTGCAGTAATCCATTTAATATATGCATACATACCAACATATATGGAACAAATACACACTTATTTATATACTTATTGTCCTGTTGCCTGCATAATACAGGTATACCTGATATGGGCCACTTCTATATAACCTAAGAAAAGTTCTATACCCCATGAAATAAGCAAAGAAAAATAACCATAGTTTTCTTAGCATTGAATGTGAGATGTTAGGGCTGTGTTCTAGGTAATAAGAGTAATATGTAAAGCAGACAGATCAACTATATGGGCAAACTCTGGGTGCAGAATGGGACAACTCACCACAGCTAACCTGTTGTGGCCAATTTGCTGTGGCCAACTTGTCATGGCCAACTTACTGAGGAACAACTCTCTACAGGACAAAGTGCTGCAGGATTCACTTACTGGTAGTTTATTTTGGTGACCACGTTTTCATCATCTTATTTCTTGTATCAAAGGAAATGATTTATGAAACAGACTTCAATGGATAATTAGAACTGCAGAAAAAACAATTGCTACCAAGCTACCTTTCACTGAGGACCTGTATGCTGCGTGAGTCAAACAGAAGGCTGTGAAAATATCTACAGACCCCTCACATCCTGGACATAAATTGTTTCAACTTCTACCCTCAAAACTACGTGATAGGGCTCTGCGCATCAGAACAACAAGACACAAGGGCAGTTTTTTCCTGAATGCCATCAGTCTGCTAAACAACTAATTCCCACAACACTGTCAAATCAACTACTAAGACTGTATTACTATTCTTCTTCTCCTCCTTACTAGTACCTATCTCTTCCCACTTATGGCTATATCCATGTTGCTTGTATCTTTACAACTTATATTATTTTTATTGTTTCCTAGTATGATTTGATTACTTAGTGGTATCCTATGACTATCATTAAATATTGTATCGTATGATTCTTGATGAGTATATTTTTTTTTATGTACACTGAGAGCACATGCACCAAAGACAAATTCCTTGTGTGTCCAATCACACTTGACCAATAAAGAATTCTATTCTATTCTTTTAAAAAATCATTCCTATGGCTACCAACTTTTGTAATGGTTTGATGAATAATAAAAGGAACTAATCCCGTCTTGAATTGTCCTGTGGAGAGTTGTTCTGTGGCAATTTGGTCATGGCAAGTTGTCCCGTGGTGAGTAGGCCTTGGCGAGTTGGCTGCAGCAAGTTGGCAGTGGCAAATTGGCCATGTTGAGTTCTCCTCAATCTCTCTGGATGGGCATTCTGAGAAAAAGCATAAACCGGAAAAAATGAATGTGTTGGTAGTACTTCAGTAATACTTTTTGCCAGGCACTCTCTCAGGCAATCACAAAAGGTGTCTGGAGATTGGAAGAGCACAACCCAGGCTTAAGTTCAGCTGAATCCCATCAATGCATAAGCAATAGCTCTCTATAATCACTTTAACTCTATCAATTAGACATGTTGTAAATATTGAGCCATGTCTGCCTCCTGCTGATTAATTGGGAGTTATACTTGAGGTTACAGCACAGTGCAAAGATTAATAACTGTGTATCTTGCTGTTTTCAGGCTGTATGATTAAACTCTTGATTCAAAGCTGAATCTACAGTGCTGTGCTAATTCCCTCAGGCTTACACAGCAGTTAATTACAGACAGAGGTGGTCGGCATTTAGTATGATCATAGCTCTTGCTTTGGAAGTGCAGCCCCTCTCAGCCTTGGCTGGAATGCACCCAACCATTTTGCCTTTCTATTGTGGCACAGGTTTGGTAATGTAGCCACACTATCAAGGACACTGTTGAACTGGTCAGTAGCTAGAGAATTTCATTAGAAGCTTGAGAAATCTATTTCTTCTCATGTCCCAGGTCTCGGTTTTGCTGCAAGACTTTATAAAGTTGGTCTTTGCAGTCAGAGATATCATGAAGTTTCCAAATGGGCCATGACAGTAGTCTGGTCTCCTTTGATCTGACTACCAGAGCAATCCCTATTACCAGCTGTACTTCAAATCCCACTTCCTGTCATGCTGATTGTATTGTCCAAGCACAAACCAGAAAGATCCAGAGTTGGACAATTCACTTTAGAATCCAGATGTTAGCATAGATGCCTTTGATTTCCATTCCATTTAACTCAAGACAATTCCACATATGTATGTAGTTAATTCATCCAAAGTAGAAAATTGCTGGTGTGCTATCTTCTAAGAGCAAAGGACAGCACATTAAAACAAATATTGTTATGCCTTTGGGCTGTTTCTGGAAATCCTTAAACGGGTATTATTTTGTACTGGTTTTTGCAACTTCCCAGAGCTCACATCTGCATCACTTTTTGAAGGAGTTTCCATGTGTCTTTCTCATTATATCCAATTTCTTTTCAATAGAAGAAACCTTAAATAATCACTGGATTATTCAAAATCTTGACACATTTTGCATTTTAAATAGATACTAAAATAAATCATATATTTAATCCTCAATGTACACTAATAACATTTATTGTGCTTCTGTTTCTCAAAGGAAGAAAAATAGACTTCCTCACATCAGATTCAACTCTTGCTAACTACATGAATATATTCCTGTAGGATTTTTTGGCAAAATGATGAACTGGTTTGACATTATTCTTCCAGGAGATGATAGATGATAGATGATAGACAATAGACGATTGTTGTGGCCCGTCAGCGGCCTGTGCAGTTAGTAGCTGATTCCGACAGCAAGGAGGCTGGTGTGGTGCTGTGCCAGCAGCCTGTGCAGCTGGCGCTTGAGTCAGACAATAAGGAGGCTGGAGAAGATGTGGTGCCAGAGGCAGAGATTCAGCCAGGTGTGATGCCAGAGGTGGAGATTCAGCCAAGGCCTTCAGAACCTCCAGAAGCTCCCATAAGTGAAGAGGAAGAAGAGGAGGAGCCTCTTCTCGATGCATGAGTGTGCAGAGCTATTAAAAGGCAGGAGTGGCTCCTCAGGAGGAGGTCTCCTCGAGACTAAGGCTTGGAGCTAATTGGCCACTCCCCTAGCCTATTTAAGGAAGGACGACGACTGATGCAATTTGCAGGAAACAACTTCGTTCATATTCCTTCGCGTCTTGATTTCAGAAACATTTGATTCAGCTCGTTTCTCTCTTGTCAGTTTTCCTGCAAATTGCAGATAGATAGATAGATAGATAGATAGATAGATAGATAGATAGATAGATAGATAAATAGATAGATAGATATAGATTTTAACTCTGTTGTCTACAGCCCTGGGGTGTCTAGTGGTCATCTATCCAATTTCTAAAGCTCTGAATCTGCTTAATATTTCTATGGTCAATCTTTATGAAGTGATAGATATTTTATATAACTTAGATCTCCCTGGAAAAAACTTCAAATTTAATATTTCAGAAAAAAGAAGTAGTTTCCATTAAAATATGCCTGTGTTTTGTACATGACCCAGAGGATGACACTGTTGCATCCCTGGTCCCAAAATAATGGACTTGGCTGGGCAATCTCCCACTTAGACAATTTGCATAAATATCCCAGAAAGAACTGAAGTCCTGTCAGAAGCTGAGGTAGTAGGTTCCAATGCAGAAGATATTAGGTATTATATAGGAAGTGAGCCACTGATAGGGTATCTGTTCAGAAATATGGCCTATCTTCTTGAGAAAGTCTCATATTCCCTTTCAATCAGCCTTTCAAAAAATATATATAAGTCTTTGTCTAAAAACCAGAGTCTAATCCTTACCCTAAGAGTCCAATTTCTTCTCCAGAAAAGTCAGGGCTTGTACTTACATGTCCCCAAAATAAGCTGCATGTTTGACTTATCTGTAATCTTGGAGGTTTTTCAATGTCCTTTCTATATCTT
Organism: Arizona elegans; assembly: GCA_022577455.1. Lineage (NCBI taxonomy): Eukaryota > Metazoa > Chordata > Lepidosauria > Squamata > Colubridae > Arizona > Arizona elegans. The sequence goes on along the minus strand of JAKOOJ010000003.1, from coordinate 99,071,303 downwards.
TCATAGTCAGTAGCAAATTAAGCTTTGTTCACATGTAACTAATCTACTGTTAATGCATTATGGTTCACTGAAGTAACTGAACTGCCTGGATTCAATCAGTGCACTGAATCATAAGCTACCAACCACACCAACAGTATTCTCACAACAGAATGAGCTGTAAACTACCCAATTACAGTTTAGACTAGTGTTTTGCGTAACCCCAACTCTTCTTCTACATGATCTCCAGCTATTTGGTTCATATTCCCCGTTCATCTCTATAGAAATTAAAGTTTTGCAGGGATTCATTTGATCAGACAAGATAAGAGATCATTAAAGACAGTTTTGAACTCCATAGAGTTCCAGGTTCGTTATCATACCCTTCAGTCATTATAATTGGAAATGATGAGATCTATACTCCAATAGTTCATGTGGAGCAGGTTAGAGAAAAACTGGCTTATTTTATTTATCAAATTTATATGCTGTCCAATTGCTAATGATGCTGGGAAGCTCACAACCATCTCAGAAAACAAGCAAATAAATAAAACAATTTAAAAGGAAGAAGAAAAAGATAAAAGATTGGAAGAACGGTTTAGGATCTAGTAACCCATAGGTTAAAAAAATAAACATATGAAATGAGAGTTGATATTATAAAATGGCAATGAAAGAAAGTTGAGATGAGCAGCAAAAAATGGACATGGAGAATGAAAAAGGATGTGGCCCAGGGGTGAAATGCTACTGGTTCGGGCTGCTTCACCCGAACCAGTAGTAAAAAAATGCTTAAAAAAGTTTTTAAAAAGTTCCATTGATCACGCAGCACAGCTGATTGTCACACAGCTGATCATTGGAACTTTTTTTTTATTTTTTAAGCATTTTTTTTACTGCCGGAACCGTAGTAAAAAAATGCTAAAAAAAGTTTTTAAAAAGTTCCGTTGACCACGCGGCACAGCTGATCGTTGGAACTTTTTTTTTTTTTTTTACTTTTTAAGCATTTTTTTACTGCCAGAACCGGTAATAAAAAAATGCTTTAAAAAGTAAAAAAAAAAAAGTTCCAACGATCAGCTGTGCGACAATCAGCTGTGCCGTGCAATTTATATTCACTAGACTGCAAGAAATCCTGCTTTCTAGCAAATCTAAATTGCATGGCACAGCTGTTAACCCCCCCCACTGTTCTACTTACCTTTGCAGGTTCAGAAAAGGCTTCTTAGCGCCTGCAGTGCGTATGCGCGCAAAGCGTGCATGCACGCACGAAGTGAACCAGTAGTAGACTTCAGAGCATTTCACCCCTGATGTGTCCCATCATCATCCTAGTTAGATTTGCAGATCTTATTTATTGCTACCCATCTTACCTTAGATGGTTGAAATACTAAGGTAATTGCTACTTAAGATGACCTGTTATCCAAAGCAGAACATCCAGTTTCAGCCAACAGTTTTGTTCCATACAATATCAACCTTGTGAACTCACTTAACAAATGTCTCACTTGACAACAGAAATTTTGCGCTCAGTTGTGGCCATAAATCCAGGATTACCTGTACTCCATAACCGGGCACAGGACATCTCCATGATGAAATCCTTTTTAGCAGAATTTAAATATCTCCTACAAACATTGACAGGATTGAGGTTTAAAATAATACAGGTAGTCCTCGACAATTGAGCCCAAAATTTATGTTATTAAGTGAGAATTTGTTAGAATACTGTGTGTGTATAGCAAAATCGCCTTGCAGTCTTGTTTGACATAACCTTTATTAATCTGAAACTCAATGAACAGTTATTTATGTAACTTATTGAATTTTAATTTCATTATTTATTTATTTAAGTTGGCAAGTTTAGTTTCATTTTGTTTATGAATATATAAATTCATTGCTTATGTATATTGTTTCATTATTGTTTATGTACTAATGTGTATTATTGTTTTTATTATCTTTCACAGAAGTACCTGTCCTCTTTTTAATATATTTGCAAGAATGTTTGAATGTAATTAATACATGTACAGTTATGACGTTATTGATTTATCTGTCCATGTGTAGGTGAGGCCCATAATAGTCTTGTTCCAGCACTTAATAATTCTCTCGGTGGCCTTGTAATTATGGTTGTGCCATGTAGGATCAATGTTCAATTTAACAATCTTTGTCCAACCCAGTACTATATGTTATACAGTATTATAAATACACAATATGTATTTTACATCATTGCTACATTGAAATTAGTATTGAAAGTTTTAAGCACATTTGTGACTTGCAATTAGGAAAGCTCGTCAGATTTATGTAGTATCTGTCTTATACAGACAAGTATAAGATTGGAATAAGGAAGTGTGGGCTAAATTCTACCATAAAAGAAATTGCTTTCTGAAAGCATATTAATGCTGTTTAAATATGTAGAAAAGAAGGAAGCTCTGCACATTAGTTGAGCCTGTAATTAGTTAAAGCTGTAATCCAAGTATTCTGGAGACTGCTAAACCACCAAGTGTAATTAATAATGGAGGCTGTGGTCATTCTGCTCATGCAGGAACCATGAAGGATCTACCAAAGTGATGTTTGCATGCACTGAGTTCAGCTCACGGTTGATCACTATCAATCCATGCTTATAAATCAGTGCACGATAACTAGTATAGGGTCTACTGTGTTTGAAATCATTCCCATATCTAGAAAGACTATAAGAAGATTCATATGAACTTTCTCCAAGTTATTTCAAATGCAAGCATCTCAGCCAAAACAAAAACAGAAACCCAACATGGTCTGAAGTCCCAAGCAAGCTCTGCCAGTGGGGATTCAAACTAGGAACCTTTGGGCACTAAATCCTCCTCAAAAGCAGGTCTGCTGTCCTGCAGCCTTCCCATTTACCAGCTTAGGACTTGTTTGCTTGCTTCCAGCATCCAAGAAAAAGGAAGCGGTTTCTCTTCCTATGCATCTCTGCCATAGCTACTGTCAAGCCAAATAAACCACGCTGATGATAACCCAAAGGGCAGGTGCTGGAGAAGTCAGGATAGGGTAAATTTCATTAAGTCCAACAAAATAAGCAGATTCAAGTGGGCAAGCATGGTAATTTCAAATGAGAAAATCATGACAGTCGTAGGCATCCAGTTCTGGGAAAGAATAGATCATTGAAAGGTCATCATTGCTGATGACCTTTCCACATTGCTCATCAACTTAATCTGTTTTAACATAGTGCTTCTCCCAGATTATCTGATATCCCACAACTTTAGAAGTATCAGGACTCTGTTGGCTACTGCAGGGGAAATGTATGCAAGATCTTTCTGGCTTAAAAAGAAGGAATTCTCCATAGGTTGTGATTTGGGGCAAGGAGGGAGGGTGTTTAATACTTTCACTTTTATAGCTAGATGTTTTCCTTTTCTTCTGTAGGTGAAAATGCACCATTGGGAAGAAGAAATAGAAATTGTGGAATAGAAAAAGAACCCCATAATTAGTCTCTATTGCTTGCTATTCTTCGCCACTCTCATACAGAAATGGTGAGAAGAAGGAACTATCAAAGAACTTCCAGAATTCAGACTCCGGTTTGCAAAAGTCCTTTATAACTGGATCATAACTGAAGCAGTTAGCATTGCTGAATGAGTTTCAAAAGTTATTCTTGCTATTCAGTGTTATGAGGAGGTAGAACTTTTACCTCCCTGAAAGGACATTAGATAAAAATCTCAGGTTCAATCAAAACCATTTTACATGAATGCAGGCAAATATATGTCTCTCCAAATAATGTTGCAGGATCCAATCTGAGTTGGTCGCTGGGACCAGAGATTTGATTTCCAAGCATTTGGACTTCTGCTGGAGCCACTCAGGGAACTTCTCAGTCTCCAGGGTGTGTGCAGGGGGATGTTCTATGCATAGTATTTATGTGGTGCATGGTTGTATGTGGCTATTAGCTGTTGATTGGGGTGTTTATGGCCAGCTATTAAGTTGTTGATTGTTGTTTCCTTGTGCTGCTTTGCTGTCAGTTCCTTGTCAGTAAGATGGTGGCAAACTCAGCACTCCTATTGATTGACATGTGTCTTGTTTCCCAGGCTTCAATAATTTCTCTGGCTATTTTTGTCCCTTCTCAGCCAACAATCTTAGTAGCTGTGATTGAATGCATGTCCTTGTTCATTGCAATGTGAGGCTACCAATGAGTTGCCTAACCACTCACTCATCTTTTTGTAATCTGGTGGTTAGCTTCCTGCCCTTCTGTCCTACATAATCACAGGGGCAACTCATGCAGGGAATCCAGTAAATTACATTAGGAGTTTCTCCCACCTCCAATCAATCTTTGTACTGCATGATTTAATACTACGCATAGAATAGCCCTGTGCACATAAAGCTCCTTGTGATTTATCTAACAGCCCGTTTTTAATTCCTTACATTTGGCACTGAGCCAGCAAGCAAGCCAGAGCACCATATGCATATGCAAGGGATAAAAGATGTCATTCTTCTTCCTTACTGAGCAAATCTTGAATTGACAACATTGCACAATATCGATGCAGTCAGGATAGTTCAGAAGCAGCATTTCTGTCATTAGTTAACTGACTGTAAGTTTTTTGTCTTCATTATTCTTTTGTTTTCTTTCTGCAAGCAGGAATATGATATCAATATTGCCTTCCACTTTCAGCAGACTCACTACTTTCAAGGGCAGATTATTTTAATGACCAGGGATTTCTCTTGGCCATCTATGTCCACCTGTCCCAGATACAGGGGATTCCAGATATTAACAAAAAACACTGACATTTCTTCATCCCAGATGTTACGGTTTGCTCCCTTCTTAAGCACAACATAGCTTTCCTAGGTTGCAGCATACATTCAGCAAGGGTAATTTGATTAAGTTGCATCATATGCCATAGGATAGGCTTCTCTGAGCTAGTGCCCTCCAGATGTGTTGGTTTTCAATAAATCCCAGCCAGCCAGCCAGCGTGTTCCACGCTGGCTGAGTTTTATGAGACTTGAAGTACAATATATCTGGGAAGGAAACCTTGAACAGTACAGAAGATTGCTCTAAGGAAATACAGGGGGGAAATTTAACTTGTCAGGAGCAGGAATTTATTCTTCACCATGAGTTACCTATGATATCAAGCCAGTAAGCACATTTCAAACAGTGAAGAACATGACTGCTCTTTAAATAAAAGGCTAGATAAGCTGTTAGACTTGCCCAGCAAGGGCCTTATAGTATGTTTTTAAATGACAGTGAAAATAAACTCTTATAAAATCAGTGAACATGAAGTTCTGATGAAGATTAACTTTGGTTTTATTCTGTTTCATACAACCAGCCAGCGCTATCTAAAATGTTTAAAAGATTTCCAGCTGGGATATTTGCCCCTTCGGGTTTCTCTGCCTCCCAACTCTTCCCAAACAATGGCAATCTCATGAAACTCTTGGAGGGACTCTCCTGCAAAGACTAAGGAAGGTTCAAGAACTCACTAGCCAAGGTTCATTGCAGGAAATGGTACAGTGGCATTTCTACAGCAGAGACACCCCTCCCTCCCCACAGGCTAAAAGCTGAGTCATTGCTGCACCCACCCACCCCCAGAAGTACAGGCTCATGAAAATTCAGAGATAGCAGAGAGCGGTTTGCTCATTTGCAGGAAAGGACTCTTTGGGGAGAACTTGCTTGCATGTGGTCCTTTTGGCCAGTTAGTTTCTACAGATTTGCGTTCGTGAAGAATGCATAAGATAAGATAACCTTTATTATAATTCTGATGCCCGTTCTCAAAAAAAAGTGTACATGTGATATATATACATATTGTTCTTTTTAATTCGTAAATTCAAATGTATAATACTTTTCTAGTCAGGGTTTTTTCTTACATAGCTTAAGATGTTTGTATAGCCATAGTGGGGTGATATCTCAAATCACCACTTTCAGATATAGTGTATATACACACACACACACACACACACACGGTATATGATACAAAGCTATTACACAATCTTGTTCTGTTTCGATACCACAAAGCCTCTTCCCAGAAGGCAACAAAGAAAACCCATCATGGAGAGGATGTGTAGCATCCCAGACTATACTGTGGACCCTGGTCAAGCAGCAGCACTTATATGCCATGTCCTGGACAGAAGAAAATGAAATTCCAATAACAGAAGAACCAAAGCTTTCAGTTTACAGCATGCCAGTGCTTAACTATCCCTGGCAACAATCTAGACCAGAATTCCCCAACCTTTCCGGCTTTGCACACTGATGGGAGTGGGAGAGGGGATGATTTCACGTGCACGGCCAGCAAGTGCGTGCATGCGCAGCTCCATTTGCACAAGCAACATGCACGCATGCACGCCATTCATACAAATGGAGGATGCTTGCACACGCTGCTTGTGCAAATGGGGATGTGCATGCACTCACCCGCCATTTCCGCAGCCCAGTTGCAAATAGGTCATGGCCTGCTAGTGGGCCGTAGCCCAGAGGTTGGGGTCCCCTGATCTAGACATAGTTTTGGGCTACCATAATTGACTTGCAAAAATCCAGATGACCACAAACTATTTGCAAAGAATTAGAGTTTTCTGCATCTCTTTGCTGCTTTTTAGAAATCAGTTGAATTGTTGCCACCTCAGATATGATAGCCTTACTATGGCTGGTCAGTTTTAATGCCAGGCTTTGACCAGGCCTGACACTTCAGATATCTCTGAAAAAAATCTTTTGATTTATTGGTCCCTAACTGACATCCTATGTGCTTGTCAGTTTGTTCTGCTCGTCATCCTGAACTCTGTAGAACAAAAGCCAGATGATACAAGGCATCCCATTATTACCCTACTCTGTGGATGAACTTTTAAGGAGATACATGAAATCCTTCTGGGGATTATCTATGGTGTACCTTTGAATTCATTTGCTTCCCTCAGTACTTTTCAGGTATTTCATTTGAATTCTCAAGTTTGCTGCATGTTTCTTACTGAGCAAAACTGTGGGATAACAACAACTTGCCCAATGAGATTGAAGGATCAAACTGCCTATAGGGTAGCATGATGTTAGATTACAAATACTTATTTTGCCTCTGGAATTTCACACAATCATAAATCAGGTAGACTCTAAGATTACTTTTATTAATCTTCTTGTGAGACACACACGTATGTTTAGGTGTATATGTACGTGTATATATATATAACAGAAGTAAGCAGCCATTGTCACTTGCAACTTTCTTACAACCCCTGGTGCCCGCCAGGATTCAAACAGTTAAATTATGTAACAGATTGCCAAACTGTAACAGCCCTATTTCCCATTTTGCTAGCACAAATAAGCAGGAAAGGAGGCACATTATGCCACTGGCGGTCTTACAATATGACTGTTCAAGCTTTAAAGGTGATTCAAAAGGTGTGTGAAGGCAACACAACATGGACTTTGTAATACCAACAACATGGAATTTGTAATACTGCTATACTTGCTAATTAATGTAGTTATTTTGTGTTTTAATTTGACTTATTCTTTTTTCTTTTTTTACCACCTAACATGTTACCACCAACCGCAAATGCCGCCTCTGCAATGAGAAAGATAAGACAGTCGACCACCTGATCAGTGGGTGCAGCAAAATTTCACAAACTGACTACCTACAACGCCATGACCGTGTTGCTAAGATCATTTACTGGAAATTGTGCCAGAAGTTTGGATCTGAGTACAGCAAAAACCACTGGGAACATCAGCTTGAGAAAGTTTTAGAGAATGAGAAACTCAAGATCTTGTGGGACTTTAGGATTCAGACTGACAGGCACTTGGTCCACAACACACCTGACATAACAATAGTTGAAAAGAAAAAAGTATGGTTCATTGACATTGCAAATACCTGGTGATGCACAGATTGAAGATAAGCAGCAAGAAAAAATCACAAAATACCGGGACTTGCAAATTGAAGTTGAGCGACTGTGGAAAAAGAAATTGTGTGTTGTCCCGATTGTAATTGGAGCCCTTGGAGCAATACCCAAAGGGCTACCCCGCTATTTAGAAATTCTAAATTTGCCGGACTTGAATATTTTGACTCTACAAAAAACCACCTTACTCGGAACAGCTTACATCCTCCGACGATACCTTAACAGTTCCTAGGTCCTTGGTTAGGACTCGAGCTGCTGAGCTATTAACCAGCCTCAAAGGCTGTGAATCTCACTAAAGATTAAATAATAATAATAATAATAATAATAATAATAATAATAATAATATAATATTATGCTGTTTGGTAAAACAAAAGCTGAACTGAATTTATTAATTGAAAACACAAAAGAATTCAGCCAAGACATTAGTATGCAGTTTGGAATTGACAAATGTGCAACAATAGCAACCAAAGCAGGCAAGATCATAGAAGAGGATGGAATAGAACTAGAGAATGAAGAAATGATAAAGGCAGTAAAATCAGAAGAAGGCTACAAGTACTTGGGGATTTTAGAAGCCTCTGACTTAATGCATAATAAAGTCAAGGAATTAACTTCAGCCAAGTACATTCGGCGAATTCATAAGATATTAATGTCCAAATTGAGTGGAGGAAACATCATAAAAGCCATAAATACCTGGGCTATACCTGTGATTAGATACTCAGCAGGAATAATTGACTGGACCCAGATGGAGTTAGACAATTTGGACAGAAAAACAAGGAAGCTTATGACAATGAATCATGCCTTGCACCCTAAAAGTGATGTTGACCGATTATATTTACCAAGAGCAGAGGGTGGTCGAGGACTCCTACAAGTAAAGCAGACTGTGGAAGAAGAAAAATGCAGCTTGAATGATTACATCCAGAAAAGTGAAGAACCAATGATTAAGGAAGTAAATAAAGGAGGCCTTTTAAAGACAACTAAAACAAAAGCAGAATATAAGAAAGAAGTAACTGAGCAGCGAGCTAAAAATTGGAAACACAAAGCTCTGCATGGCCAATACTTGAAAAGTATTGAAGGCAAAGCTGACCAGAAATTAACTTGGAACTGGTTAAGATCAGGAGTACTGAAAAAAGAAACAGAAAGCTTTATTTTGGCAGCTCAAGAACAAGCCCTAGCCACAAACTGCATGAAGGCAAAAATTCGACATGTCACCACCAACAGCAAATGCCGCCTCTGCAATGAGAAAGATGAGACAGTCGACCACCTGATCAGTGGGTGCAGCAAAATTTCACAAACTGACTACCTACAACGCCATGACCGGGTTGCTAAGATCATTCACTGGAAATTGTGCCAGAAGTTTGGATTTGAGTACAGCAAAAAACCACTGGGAACATCAGGTTGAGAAAGTTTTAGAGAATGAGAAACTCAAGATCTTGTGGGACTTTAGGATTCAGACTGACAGGCACTTGATCCACAACACACCTGATATAACAATAGTTGAAAAGAAAAAAGTATGGTTCATTGACATTGCAATACCTGGTGATGCACAGATTGAAGATAAGCAGCAAGAAAAAATCACAAAGTACCGGGATTTACAAATTGAAGTTGAGCGATTGTGGAAAAAGAAATCGTGTGTTATCCCGATTGTAATTGGAGCCCTTGGAGCAATACCCAAAGGGCTACCCCGCTATTTAGAAATTCTAAATTTGCCGGACTTGAATATTTTGACTCTACAAAAAACCACCTTACTCGGAACAGCTTACATCCTCCGACGATACCTTAACAGTTCCTAGGTCCTTGGTTAGGACTCGAGCTGCTGAGCTATTAACCAGCCTCAAAGGCTGTGAATCTCACTAAAGATTAACCAATAAATAATAATAATAATAATAATAATAATAATAATAATAATAATAATAATAATAATAATAATAATTTTATTTCTATACCGCCCTTCTCCCAAAGGACTCAGGGCAGTGTACAGCCTATTAAAAGCACAAAGACAGACATCAATTTAAAAATAATTAAAATTATTAAATAATTTCGGCTCAGATTTAAAACCCCAAATTTAAAACACCCAATTTAAAATCATTACATTGATAGTCCGGCCTGGCGGAACAACATGGTCTTGAGGGCACAGCGGAATACATGGAGATTTTTTGCATTTCCGGGGGCAGTTCATTCCACAGGGCAGGGGCTCCCACAGAGAAGGCCCTCCCCCTGAGTGTCACCAGCCGACATAACTTGGCTGATGGCACCCTGAGGAGACCCTCTCTGTGGGAGCGGACTGGCCGGTGGGAGGCTATTGGTGGCAGAAGTCGGTCTCAAAGGTATCAGGGTCCTATGCCATGGAGCGCTTTAAAGGTGGTGACCAGTACCTTGAATCGCACCTGGAAGACCACTGGGAGCCAGTGCAGCTCGCGCAGGGCACAGCGAGTTGCGCCCATGACCACCCGCGCAGCCGCATGGAGTCTCTGGGTGCTCTTCAAGGGGAACCCCATGTAGAGAGCATTACAATAGTCCAACCGGGAGGTGACAAGGGCGTGAGTGACCATGCACAAGGCATCCCGGTCCAGAAAGGGCTGCAACTGGCGAATCAGGCGAACCTGATAAAAAGCCCCCCTGGCCACGGCCATCATATGCTCTTCTAAAGACAGCCGTGCGTCCAGGAGGACACCCAGATTGCGAGCCCTCTCTGTGGGGGGTAGAGATTCACCCCCAATAGTCAGCGATGGCACCAGCTGACTATATTGGGACGCCGGGATATATTGGGATGCTTCCAATGTTTTATAAAAGCAGCACCATTTTGTTCTTTGTTAAAGAAGGGATATCAGATGTTTGTGTCAAAAATCCAGATAGTCACTAATGGCATCAAAGAAGACTCTTTGGTGCTATTTCATGATGATCTGGTTATTTGCAGATCATTCAAAGGCCTAATTCCACAAAAGCCTGGAAACAAGATGATGTTACTTTAAGGAATCCACTAACAAAATAATCCCCTGTCTGTACTCTGAAGTGGTATAGCCACACTTAGATTAAGCAATGTGATTGTTGTCCTTGTGTTTTTGCTGACAAGGTATACTTTGATTGCTGTGTAAGGACTTTTTTTTCATGATACTCCAATTATGCAATTAGTCTTATACTAATCCATTATTAAATGGATTAATAGCTAGATAATTAACGGATCTTAGAAAATGCTTGTTAATGAAGCAATGCATGAATTTTTCTAGTGGAGTCCATCAGGGATCTCCCTCTGCCCAGAGCTAATTTATATGATTAGCAGCTATTTTAAAGAAAAGAAAGAAAGTCATAATAGAAAGTTTCAAGGAGATAAACATGGGTGGATGATAGGGCCATTATTGAAGTAAAGTCTCCTGATTGTTGGATGGATTTCAGCAGCGTGCTAGTTAGAAAATGCAATGCAGTGCTACAGTTAGGTACATTTTCTAACTGTACTTTCTCCCAATAGCAAACAGCACTTCTTTTCCAACATGGCACTCACTTATTAAGTACCGGCATACTGCCCTGGTCAGCATGGTGGGCCATTAAGTCAGGAAATGTACTCCATCATCTTATGACATCAGGTTGGGGAAGTCTGTGGCAACAGGTCAGCCAATGGGGACTGTTTGGATAGACATGGTAACAGGTAAGCCAATGGGGACTGTTTGGAAACTGAAACATAATATTTGTTTGTATGGGGCCATAAGAGACAGTTTGGAGCAGTGGTGAAATGTAAAATTTGTTACTATTGGTTCTGTGGGCGTGGCTTGGTGGAGGGGTAATGTGACTGGGTAGGCGTGGCCAACTTTTTTTTTTTAAGCATTTTTTCTACAACTTCTTCAGCCGAAAAGGTTTTTTTTAAAAAATGCTTTTAAAAATTAAAAAATAGCCTCTGATGATCACGCAGCTCAGCTGGGCATGGAGGGGGGGGCAGGGATTTTTGCTACTTGTTCTCTGAACCACCCGCCATCATCGCTACCAGATCAGGCGATCTGGTCCGAACCGGGAGCATTTCATTTTTTACTACCGGTTCTGTGGGTGTGGCTTGGTGGGCGTGGTGTGGCTTGGTGGGTGTGGATTGGTGGGCATGGCAGGGGAAGGATACTGCAAAATCCCCATTCCCACCCCACTCTGGGGCCAGCCAGAGGTGGTATTTGCCAGTTCTCAGAACTGCTCAAAATTTCCAATACCAATTCTCCAGAACCTGTCAGAAACTGCTGGATTTCACCCCTGCTCTATATCTCTCTACTCTGTAATGACTTGCTTCTATGAATATTGCTTCTGTGTTCCTGATATTGTATGCTGAATTCTGCTGTATGGTATTGTATATAAAGACATTTTTTATATAATTTGAATCCTGCTGAATTGTCTGATTGTGTGTGCTGCAACAAACTCTGACAAAGTCTACTTCACAAATGAAACTGCACAAAGTCATGTGGGAGGAAGAAAGTCAAGGAGGAAGAAAGAAAGGTATCTGAACTGGTCAGTCCCCTATTTAAGTTGCCAAAGCCTGTTTCTTACAAATACAGTAGGCATAATGTTGTGCCAACAAACTTTCCTGGACTCCTAAAGAAACCTTCTTCCTATGATTCTTCCAGTCAAAGAAGAGTGGGAACTCTGAGTCCTGCCTAACTGCCATAGTTAAGATGACGAAGCCTGAAGACTTTCTATACCAGCAGTACAAGCTAACACTGTTTTGATTTTGAATCATTAATATCTGCTTATATTCTGCTCTCTGTTCTTTTTCATCACTTTTTTTTTTTCATTCTGCCTGTCTGCCTCAGAACATCCTTAATAGAGCATCTTTGTCAATAACAGTAGTTCTAAGTCTCATTAAAGGACTTTTGTCAGTGCAGTATTTTTGTCACTGGATGCCTTCAAAATCCTTCTGTGCTTTTCTTCCAATTCCAGTCTTTAATCCCTTAACTTTCTATGCTCATCATTTGGTATTCATTTGATATCATATTGTATTGTATTGTATTGCATTGGTAATTGTAGTGATACGGCTTTGTTTGAGGTCAATATTCTGAGAAATCATTAGCTGTTTTATCATTTTGGAATGAAAGCAGAGCTGCGCAAAGTGCTGCTGGTCTTGGGTAAAACTGAAAATAGGATTTTTAACCAAAAATTGTGGTTACCAAGTGAAGTTTGTCATCACATCCTATAGTCTCTACTGGTTAGGCCAGAGGTCAGCAACCTGCGACTACGGAGCCACATGCGGCTCTTTGGGCCCTCTGCTGTGGCTCCCTGTTGGGTGATCCCACCACTGACTGGCCCCACCCCTCGCCCTCCCCTCCCAGTCACTCCTTGCCTGGCCTGAGAAGGTAAGGGCGACGGGGTATGGAGAAGTGGCCAGGGCAGAGACAGAGAGATACAGAGAGAGTGGGAGAGAGAGAGATACAGAGAGATACAGAGAGAGAGGGAGGGGGGGAGAGAGGGAGGGAGGGGAGAGATATATATGTCAAAAGGGTTTTGTGGTTGGTCACACCCACCAGGTTTTGTGGGTCCTGGTGTTTTCTTTTCTGTGGAAAACGGGTCCAAATGGCTCTTTGAGTGCTTAAGGTTGCCTTAACTCCCAGGGTTAAGCTGTTGGTTTGAGCTCCGAGCTTGGCAATTTGGTTGCAAACGTTTCGTCACCATCGATGTCTCCTCGAAGGGTGACGAAATGTTTGCAATCAAATTGATGGAGAGCAAACCAACAGCCTGCTTAGGGAGAAAAAAAAATCTCTTTCAATTCAAAATATCTGACTAGTATCAGGTACAAGAAACCAAGACCGACATGAGAAGTTACTTCACAGTACAGGTAGTCCTCGACTTACAACAGTTCATTTAATGACTGTTCAAAGTTACAATGGCATTGAAAAAGTGAGTTATGAACTTTTTTCACATTTATGACCATTGCAGCATTCCCATGGTCATGTGATCAAAATTTGAATGCTTAGCAAAGTTGTGGTCATAAGCAAAGACTAGCTCTAGTTTCTTTATTGTTGTTTGCCTATAGGCAGGAATCTTGCCAGACTAAAGCACAAGTCTGCATAACTATTTGATATACCTTGTGAAAGGAGAGGTAGGGGCTGCCCTGCCTTTTTTTTCCTGCATACTAAGGATTCCACACTGAGTTGCCTGTTTGCTCTTTGGAAAAGACCTCCTCCCTCCTGCATCTCTATACTATATTCCAACACACTGGTAATTTCATAAACATGTGTATTTCATTTTCTTGTTAGCAGTATAAAAATGGTTTGCCATTGGTTTCTTCCAGAATATTTATCCAACTTTCCAGTTTAGCCTCCTGTCTTGGTATTACATGGAGATCTCTTATCTAAGTATAACCAGGCCTATTTAGCTTCCAAGCCCAGCTAAGGTTGCTGTATTGCAACACAAACTGAAGTCACTTATGTTGCAATACAACAGTTCTGCATCTTGTTTGCTTTTCCATTAAAAAACACTTCACCCACAACTGCAAAATCTTTTTACCTGCCCAACTGCCCACCCTAACCTGACCTCTATTCTTTGTTCATATTATAGTTTGGCAACAGGTATGCCCATTTTGATTTTTCCATTTGGGTATTATACATGCTAAAATGTATGTAAAAGCTTTACGGATATGAACCAAAACATCAAGGTGTTCCAAAGCATCTCGTGACTCCTCCCTTACTGCTTACCTGACCCTCCTATCTTTTCTTCTGTTTACTTGCACAGACATCAACCAGCTGCAGGCTGCCTCCTATTTTCCTGCCTTTCACACCCAGGCTGCAGTCACTTCCCAGTTCTTACCAAGAGTGTGATTTTCACAGCAGGGAATCATCACCCAGTTATTTACAGAGTGCAAGACTGGCAGTTCCTCCTTTCCTCTCAGCATTACGTTGCTGCAAGTTGCAGCAAGCAGGGTTATTAATACATGGAGGTGAGGGGTGATACAGAAAAACAGTGTTAAGACAGAAGGAATTTTGATGGACACTGTACAGGAACTGCACGGAAGAGCTTCTGTCGAAGTCCAAGGAAGAAGGAGATGTATAAGCATCCTGTTCAGGAAGCTCCTAAAAGTACCCACTGAGCATCATTTCTCATAGCTGTCCATTGCTGAATATAAAACCTTCACATTTGCCCTGCCAGAGCCAGCCCTGCTATTTAATAGCATGGTGCGAAGTGTGACACTACAAAAACTAAAGAACTTATAATTGACTTCAGGAGGAAGAGAGATGTACATCTACCATTGTACATAAATGGTGAGGAGGTGGGGAGGGTAGGTAGTTTTAAATTTCTGGGCACTTATATCTCGGAGGACCTCTCATGGACTATGAATGCTAACATGCTTGCGAAGAAGGCACAGAAGAGGCTGTACTTCCTGAGAATGCTCAGGAAGATAAATCTATCTCAACACCTACTTCTGTCCTACTATCGTAGCACCATTGAGAGTGTCCTGACATACAGCATTCTTGCATGGTATGGGAGCAGCTCTGTAGCGGACAAAAACGCTCTACAGAGAATCATTAAAACTGCCCAGAATATTATCGGACTCCAGCTACCAGCCCTGAACAACATCTTCGAATCTCGCTGTTTGAGGAAGTTGCATAACATTCTCAGAGATTCTTCCCATCCTGCTTACAATCTTTTTTGACTGTTGCCTTCTGGGAGAGATACAGAACAATTAAAACTTGAACCACACGTTTTCTGAATAGTTTTTATCCCAGAGTTATAATTGCACTCAACAATGAACTAAAGGGCCACCATCAGTGAGCTGTTGGACAGTATTACTTGGTCTGTTGTGTGGATGTTTGGGTGGTTTAGGGGTAGGGAATTGTGGTGGGCGGGAGTGTGTTTGGGGATTATGTGTGTTGGACCTGGTCTTTGGGTGTTAAGTGAATTTTGTTGTATGTGTATACTGTGTATACACATACAATGACAATAAAGTTTATTTATTTATTATTTATTTATTTATTATTATGAAGCAGGTGGCCTCACGTAGCAAATGAGAGCAGATAGGGAGCTGCAGCCAGGTACTAGAATACTGAGCTGTGTGTCCCTCAGCCTACACCACATTTCTTGGAAAAACTTGCTATCTTCACATGCAATGAAATTATCAACACAACCAACAGATATGCACATGCCATTCCTGTTGGTTTCTGTAGAAAGAATGGGCAGCAAACATCACCTCACTCTTCAGCTGAAACAGAAAAATGTCTTTGAGCCATCCTCTGCCTAAGCAAAATCTTTGCTTAGATTTTCTCTTTCTAGAATCTATTATTATTTCTCTCTTCAATGTTTATGTATTTCTAAAATGAAAAAAAAAAAACGCAACATGGCAGGAGCCTGATTTGCCTTGGTTTTTTTCCCCTTCCAAACACCCATTTATTTATATTCTTTGTACTGGTGAAATGGATTGCAACAAATCCAGGATAACCAAATCCAAATGAGGTAGCAAAAAAAAGAACTTGCCAACGTTGGAGAACGGGCAATAAACTGTGTCTTTAAATTTTATTCTTGCTTATTTCCCTTGTTTTTATTTTATTTTGCTTTCATGAATTGCAACCCACCACAAGAACCTCTGGATAGCATGTGGGCTACAGATTTTAAATAAAAAATAAATGCACTTTACTATTGATAGATACAAATTGGCAGGTATATGGGAGAAATGTTATTTGACTATACATTTACAATAGATATTTATTCTTAAGATGAAGAAGTCAAAGAAGTATTCTTCCCATTGTAGAGAATAGTCATGCATGTCATTGGACCTATATTCCGACGGAGCCCTTTAGAACCTGGAAAATACATTAGCTGCTTCCACTTGAGAGAAAGACCTTGACAGCAATCTAAGAGACACGCCATGAATAGGATGGAACATAATAATTAAAATATCTTGTCTCTATGGAAATCCATAGAGAAAAAAAGAGAAAGAGAGTCATACTTGTGCTCATATTTTCAGAGCTATGAATTGCTGTGATCACCATAATCTAAAAGAGGACACAATATACAAATATAAGCAGCAGAGCAGGAACAAATTGTCCAGGGACATTTGTATAAAGTCAATATACTAAAACTAAAATAAGCTAAAAACCTTTATGTCCGAGCTGCTGAGGAACTGACTATTTGAGGGACCTTCTGTTGCAGTTGGTCAAATAAGGTCATTTTTTAAAAAAATTTGATTTATATGCCGTCCTCCGGAGGCTCAGGGCGGCTTACAATGCGTTAAGCAATAGCCTTCATACTTTTGTATATTTATACAAAGTCAGCTTATTGCCCCCACAAACTGGGTCCTCAATTTACCTACGTTAGAAAGGATGGAAGGCTGAGTCAACCTTGAGCCTGGTGAGATTCAAACTTACAGTAATTGCAGACAGCTGGTGTTAATCACAATGCTATCAGTCTGCTGAGCCACCAGGCCCTGTTAAGCTCTGCAGAAGGGGTCTTCTGAAAAAGCCCCTGCTGCTACTAGCAGCATCTATTGAGCATCCGTAATTTCTCTGACATTGCATTCAAGCTATGGAATGTTCTTCCCTGATAGCTGTGCTTCACCTATTCTCTCAGCTTTTGGAAAACTTCTACAAATGCCTCTCTTTCCTCAGGCTTTTTTAACTGTTAATTCCTTGTAGCATAAATTTTATGTGTTAACTTTTTTAATTTTGTTCTTAATTTTGGAGGGCCCTTGAGCTCTCTTCGGGCCAAAAGATAGAGCGTACTATAAATTGCTCAAATGTAAATGTAAGTAAGATTAATCATACATATACACACAAACCCTTTGGTGGGATTCAGCCAGTTTGCACCACTTCAGGAGAACCGGTTGTTAACTTTCTGAGCAGTTTGGTGAACTGGTTGTTGGAAGAAATCATTAGGGCAGAGAACCGGTTGTTAAATTATTTGAATCCCACCACTGCACAAACCTATACCCTAGAAATAAAACTAACTATAACCCAGTGCTTTTCTTAAAAGAGTACCTGCCTGCCTGCCTGCCTGCACAAAAGGATAAGGCTAAACTGGGGTTGCTAAAAAGCATCCCAGAGATCCTGAATTGCCTTCTCATAAAGGAACGCTGGGTGTCTGCTCACATCATCCAGGGCAAGTGTTCAATGTGGCCATTTTGTGAAAGCATCAGTGTCATGCTCTCCAGTGTATACAACACTCTCTAAAGGTTGCTGACTTACAGGGTGGTGCCATCTCTGACCTTATTCAACTCCCTGAACCTACATTTTCTACAGAACCTTTGGCCTAACTGTCTCCAATTATAAACAAGTTTACAGTACTCCTTGGTTATCTTTTCCTTGTACCTTCTCCCCGTTTACCTGTTGCCTTTTTTCCCCCTTCTCTCCTGTTCCCTCCTCTGTTGTCTTCATCCAGTGTAACATTTAATGTTATAGGCATTAATGCCGGGATTGCTGTACTGTACCAATTAAGAAGATGAGAACGCCTATATCACAGATCACAAAAATTAGCCTGTTCCCATGAAGTATTGGGAGTTAACTATGTGGATGATGACAATGCCACAAGCTATAAAAGTTAATGTATAATTTTAAAATGTTAGAATCCCACGTATTTGGGCAGAGCTGCTCACTGATTATTAGTGCCGAGAATGCTATTTTTATTCCTACATCTGTGCACCACATATTTTGCTTTCCCCCACCACAAAGCTCCAGGATGGAGCTCCTTGGCAATAGGAAAAAACAAGGGTCGTGCCAAAGCAAGGCTTGCCTAATGCCTGTTCTAGACTCCCTCAGAGGTTATGCATAGAAAAATAAAATGTCTCCATCCTTGCCTTAGAATTTTCTCCTCAAAACATCCCTGCAAGTTCCCTTCCTCACAAACACAAAGCCAAAGAACAGGCAGATAGAATTCGTGACGCAATGATGTCATCCTGCAGATTTGATCTTATTTAGTGTTTGGGAGCAATTCATTCTTCATATTATTTGGAGTTCTGCCTTTAAAGGTTGGCAGATTAAAAAAAAAAAAAAGACTGAACAGGTCTCCCTTTTCCTGAGGGGTCTTATGCTCCTGTTCTAGTCTCTTTCATTTAAAAAAAAATTCTCCCAAATCAAGACAAGAATTTGAAAAAACTCAAGTTGACAGTGAATATTTGATTCTTCGCAACTAGAAATATATCAGAACTCTGGATTTTCACAGTCAAAAGAGAAGAGCGGGGGTTGGGGGCATGGAGGGGGGAGGAGCATATAACATAAAATGAGTTGCTAGACTTCTCCTTAGAGACTCCAATAAGGAAGTAAAGAGTTAGATATGGCTGGTTGCCAGGGTGATGCTTTCCTTTTTAAAATTGGGGGAGGGAAAAAAACCCCTCACAGACTATTTAAAACAAAATCTTTTACGTTGCCCCTGAGAAGCTTACTCAATATTAAGAAAAGTACATAGAATGGTACGTTTTTTTAAAATCCCCATCCAGTACAGCTGTGGAGTTAGAACTTCTGGAGAAGACATGTACATGACACATCCAAACTCCCAAGGCACATTTCATGTGCATTATTAGAACATGTTCCAAGGCTCCAGACATTTTGATCTCTTCTGTTTATTTCAGTAAAGACTGTATTAAATCTGTAGAGGAACCTACCACAATAGTCTCAACATTCTGTTTCCTAATTAATACAACATCTTATTTATTTATTTATTTATTTATTTATTTATTTATTTATTTATTTATTTATTTATTTATTTATTATACTTCTATACCGCCCTTCTCCCAAAGGACTCAGGGCGGTGTACAGCCATGATAAAATAATACCAACACAAAAATTAAAAAACAATTTAAAATAATTTAAAGCATTGACCGTATTTAAAACCCCTAGCTAAAACCCCTTTAAAACCATTAAAACCCACTTAAATTAATTCATTCGGTCAGGCCGGCTTGCTGAAACAATAAAGTCTTCAGCGCACGATGGAAGATGCGGAGGTCAGGGATCCTCCTTATGTCCAGGGGCAGCTCATTCCATAGGGCAGGAGCCCCCACAGAGAAGGCTCTCCCCCTGGGGGTCGCCAGCCGACATTGTTTAGCCAACGGCACCCTGAGGAGGCCCTCTCTGTGGGAGCGTATCGGGCGGTGGGAGGCATGCAGTGTCAGAAGGCGGTCCTGTAAGTATCCCGGTCCTAAGCCATGGAGAGCTTTGAAAATGGTGACTAGCACCTTGAAACGCACCCGGAAGACCACTGGGAGCCAGTGCAGCTCCCAGTGCATTGTAACCTTATGCATTGTAACCTGAGGCAGTGCCACATCTACCAAGGAAAACATTTAGGAAAATGCCCAAGGAAACCAGTGGGCATAAGGAATTAGTTTAAATTCAACTCCTAATCTATAATTTCCAATCATCCCAATGGTACTTTTCAAAAGGCAACTGGACTTTCTTTGTTTTTTCCTTGAAGACGTTTTACTTCTCGGTCAAGAAGCTTCCTCAGTTCTGACTGAATGGTGAGGAATGGAAGGATTTATATTCCTTGCAGTCATCTGGTCATTAGCACTCTGAAGGTCAGTTATTAGCTCTCTGAGAGTCTTTGAGGTCAAGAACAAAACACATCAAGGAAGGCCTCAGAACTTGTGACTATCCCAATTGGACCTTCATCAAATCCAGAAAAAGGCCCAGCAGGAATTCCTCCATAATAGACAAAGAAAATAACAAAGCCAACATTGTTATTCCATACATTGCAGGAATATCTGAAAAGCTCAGGAGGATTTTCACACTTGAAACCCAACAATACACTGAAGCAGAAGTTTGTCCATCCCAAGGATAAAATACCCAGACACAAACTGAGCAATGTGCTATATGCAGTACAATAGTAAAATGTGTGTAGATCTGGAGAAACAATGGAGAAACAAAACAACCATTTCACAAATGTATGGCACGCGATCCCATTGCGAACTGGTAGTAAAGGTAAGTAGAACCCACCCCTGAAATGGATGCTTTAAAGCAGGGGTCTCCAACCCTGGCAACTTTAAGACTTGGAAAGTCTGGAAGTGTTCTTCTGTCTGCATTTGCTGAGATGACGGGTGGAGGCTCTATGTTTTCAGAAGGGCTGAAATGATGGATGACGCCTTCTGCCCACATTGGCATGGTACACTGAATTTGATTTTGTATAATTCTCATAATTGCTTTATTATAGTCACCAACCTGAGTGGCCTTCTTTTGTGTATTGTTGCTGGGATTTTTTTTTTATCTTTTACTTTTTAGAAATGGCAATAATTTTTAAAAATATCCCATCGACCAATCAACCATTGATGTAAATAAATAAGAATGTAAGCTATATTTATAGACTAATATGGTAACTGATTGGACAGAGAAGTTGTTAAGAGAGGGAAAAAAACTGTAAAATTGGTTTGATTACCCAGTCATCAGCACTCCCATCTGATTCCAAGATGATTTATCATTTGAAATAATTGGAATCCTTTTAGAGAGTCACTCAAGATGCTGCCCAGAGGGATTCTGCTTTATACTTGATCTAATGTGATTTCAACCCATCAATCAATATTTACTTATTTTATTTAGCTGTTGATTAGATTTATAGCCATTTCCACTCCAAGATGCAAAGCTCCAAGGGCTGATTTTGATTGTTGGGCATTAAATGCCCACATAGTTCTTAATTCCTGATGTTCAAAGCAATGTGAATTGTAGCCCCAGAGAGGCATCTGAATATGCATGTGCTCTTTGTAGTTAGTCTGAGATCTAGGAGGCACTGATTTTTTACATCGTGAGAGAGTCTGCAAAAGATCTAGTGGAGGAAGCCATGGTCATTCTGAAAACCGGTTGACAAGTAAAATAATTTGAGTCCCACAGGGTGGATCTGAATAAATTAATGTGCTTCTTTAGGCAGATGGGAAAGTAGCTTATCCGCTGCACTGAAAAATGACAAAGAACATACTGTACCAAAAACATTTTGCCACATACTCACAAAACAATGTAACTTAGATAATTAATTAGATCATTAATGAATTAATTAGATCATTTCTATTCATATTCCTTTTAACTAGAGTGGAAATATTTAACTTTTAACCTAATTTTAATGGCTACTAACTTAAATGCTTAACCAGATGACAAGAGGAAGGCAATCGAGCCAGTCCGTGGCTTTTGCAATCCAAGCCAGCGCTTCTTCACCTACTCCCCTTTCCTCTCCCCTGGAGCCAAAGCAGAGAACAAAAAAATGGCTGGGAAGAGTTTAAAAGAGAGAATCCAAGGTGCTGGTTTTCAAGTTACACACCGCTGGGGCGGGGGGGAGGAAAGGGGAGCAGGAGAAGAAGCGCTGGCTTGGATTGCAAAAGCCACAGATTGGCTTGATTGCCTTCCTCTTGAAGAGCCTGCAGGGCAAACAGGAGATCTGGGGTTTGGGCAAGTGGCAGAATTCTCACTTCTCCACCTCCCCACCCCTCCTCACCCCTCCCCACCTGCCACTCCCCCTCATGGGCCGAGATTGCCAAGCCTGATTCAGGGAGCTGAACATGCTGCTGCCGCCCAGGAGGAGAAGAACATCAGAAATGGGCTCTCTTGCAGCACCTCCTCTCTCTCTTCTCCTGAGTGGCAGCGGTTCATCCAGCTCACCAAATCTGGCCTGATGATCTCGGGTGGTAGTGGCAGTGGCTCTGACCTGATCCGATCCTCGTTGGCAATGCTGTGGGCAAGAACTGGCCACGCTGATCCCGCTTCATGGCTACGCAGACAGCCCGCACCAGCCACTGCTCAGAGCTCCAGTGCCAGTACCCCTCCTCCCAGGTTGTCAGGGTTAGGGCTGGCAAGAGTTTGTTTGCGGCCACTTTTTGCAGCCAACACTAAGAGAAGGGGCGTGCAAGCTACAATTTGCGGGAACGGCCTCCGCAAGGACATTCCGGGTGGATGAAAGGTGCGCATGGGGCATGTTCTCCCCCCCCCCACCTTGCCTCCTCACCTCATGCTGTTTGCACGGCAGCTGCGCATGAGTATAAGTTTTTTGGGGGGCTTATTTTCAATGGGGGCTTATTATAGCACATGCACTCAAAAGCCCAATCGGGCTTATTATCAGAATATATCTTATTTTCGGAGAAACGTGGTATGTACGTCTGTCATCCAGGTCATGGTTGTGTCGTGACCTAGGCTTCCTGACTCATTAAAACACACAAGTAGTCCCAAAAACCTCTTTTATTGCAACAGCTGTGAATTACTTTCATTCACAGCTGAGTCCCAATTAGTTGCAAAAAGTCCTTCGGGAGAAGTCCTTTGGGATAATCATCAGCCTTTATCTACCTTGAAACTCTGCCAAAGACCTACTTGACAAAGCCACATGGATTCCAGAATCAAATCAGATATGCCGACTGGGAACAGAATTAACAATGTTGCTTTCCTGCCAAGTGCTCACGTGCCTTTGCTCCTCTTTTAAGCCTTATGGGAGGGGTCAATCATCTCCAGGCCTTACTCCCAAGTCATCCCTTTTACTTTAACTGTTTGTGCCTTTTGGCAGCTCTGCGCATGCGCACACTAGGAACAGACTCCTCCTTTTCCTCTGCCTCTCTGCTATCTGACTCTGGAGGCCCCGGAGTCCACACATCACTCCCAGATGGCCTTGGCCCCATCTCTGCCTCCGACGCAGAGCCCTCATCCAGGCCTTCCCCAGACTCCAGGACTGGCCCATGTTCCTCCCCAGCCTCCTCACTCTGCAGCCTGCTGGCGGACCACAACAGGTTGTCCCAAAGGTGCTTTTTCAAAAGGCAACTGGACTTCGTTTTTCTTAGGAAAGAAAGAAAGGAGGAAAAACAAAAACAGTTACCTTTTGAAAAAGCACCTTTGGGACAGCTGACTATATAGTTTAGGAACACCCCAAGAGACAAGTGAGGTCATTATTCTTAAGAGCACTGACTACGAAGAAAAGGAGCAGGAAAACCTTTCCCTCACCCCTACACCCCAAAAATGATTAATCAAAGAAGAAAAGGAAGAAAGAAAGCAATGGCCAGCTGGATTCCTCTTCAGTTGCTAGAAACTCTGAACAAACATGGTTGGACTCAGTTGGACTTCTGTAGATGTTAGCCCTCAGTAAAGCTCCAAGCACAATCTAGCTGTTTCCCCCTTTTGAATGCCCTCATATTTTCAAATGGTGCTCACAGGTTGCTATGCCACTCTTCTCTTGGAGAAGCTTTCACTACCAGTGCTCAGCAGACTCTAAGGAGGGGGGAGTTGCAGCATACACAGTGAAAAACAGAGAGAGGCTGCAGCGTTCTTAGAAAACAATGATGCCAAAAGCAATAGGCATATATGTAAAACAGCTTTCTGACAGCGCCATTCCCTTGTCCCACCTTGTTACAACAAGCATTCAACAATATTTTTATTTCAATACCAAATACCAAACATAAATTCTTGATATAGTGTCTGAACCAAGGGAGAGCCAAGACAGTTCCACTGTTGAGCTTAGTTGATCAAATGGGGGGAATCAGTGGTGGGTTGCCCCCAGTTCCCACCGGTTCTATAGAACCAGTAGTAAAACCGGCGGGAGGCTCCGCCCACTGACCCTGACATCATCAAAACGCTTCTGTGCATGCAGAACTCACCCTGGGGGGAATATCCATTCTCTTCTTCTTTCCAAGCTGACAAAATCAGCTCATTGACATCTTTCATCAGTAGTATAAGGCCACAAAAAGAGAATGGAATGGGGCAAATATGACATCGGGGGAGAAGACCTACCAAAAATCAGGCTCAAAGTTGGGCTGGATCCAGCAAGGGGCTGAGTAGGGGGGGCGGATTTTAATGGAGCCCTCTCAACAGCACCTCAGAATGCAGCTGATTGTTAAGCCACCTCCTGCCTCTCTTCTGATCATGTGACCCTGAATTAGGGAATTGGAAAAGACTCCAAAAGCCAGGTTTGGAATGTGTATCTTACAGACAAAGGTGGGTTCTAAAAATTTTTACTATCGGTTCTGTGGGCGTGGCTTATTTTGTGGGCGTGGCTTGATGGTCATGTGACAATTCTTTCGGATTTAGCAGAGGTACTGGTCTACCAGGCTTTTAACTGCTTGCAGAGCTGTACCAGTCTACCCATTTATTTTTGCAGGCACTGGTCTACCCATTTATTTTTGCAGGCACTGGTCTACCCATTTATTTTTGCAGGCACCGGTCTACTCATGTATTTTTACAGGCACTGGTCTACTCATGTATTTTTGTAGGCACTGGTCTACCCATTTATTTTTGCAGGCATCGGTCTACTCATGTATTTTTGCAGGCACCGGTCTACCACCAAACTGCCTTTTACCACTGATCAACTGTAGGGCGGCCCTTTGAAGCCCTGCGGCAAGAGTTTAAACAGTTTTTTTCCTTATAGCCCATCAGCTGGGACTCAAGAGGCAGCAATAGATTGGGGGTGGGGCCAAATAAAAGGTAAGAATAACACGGGGGTGGGGGCGGGGGGGCAGAACTGGTTCAGTGATGTCATATCATCACCGTTACCGGCTCGGCCGAACCGGGCCGAATCGGGAGAAACCCACCACTGCTTACAGGGGTGGGTTCTACTTACCTTTACAATCGGTTCACAACGGGGCCACTCACACACGTGCACACTCTTCTGCACATGCGCAGAAGCGTTTTGATGACGTCAGGGTCAGTGGGCGGAGCCTCCCTCCGGTTTTACTACCAGTTCTATAGAACCAGTGCGAACTGGAGGCAACCCACCACGGGTACCTTACCTTCTCTCACTTAGCATCATTTCTTATTTAATCTACCTGATTTGTCTGTTAAAAGGTGATCAACCTTATGGTTGGTTAATATTTGCAAAAACTCTAGCTTGCTTCTGCAAATGATTGGGTGTGCAAACACAAAAAGCTGTTGCTGGCACCAGAAAAACCAAGGTGTTCATTGTGTACGTTGATGTCCTTGATGACTTTGAGCTTGGCTGTTGCTTTACAAATGTTTCTTTACCCAACTAGGTAACATCATCAGCATTCATACTGCTGACATTATCTTGTTGAGTAAAAAACATCTGCAGGCAAACAACCAAACTCAGAAAGCATCAAGGTTTCTCCATATATCCTCTTCTATTGTTCATGTTTTGTATCTTTGCAAGCCTACATATCTGGGAGCAACTGTGTGCACAAATTATCCCTGTTGTGATCATCAGCTTGCATTTATTTCTATGTGTAAGAACGGAAGGCAAATTGGAAACTAGAAATTTCTCTATAATTTGTACCAAAAATAAACAAACAAACATATGCAGAAACGTTCCTAAAATAATTTGCCGGGTACAATTTAAAAAACACTGTTGAAAAAAGAATGTATGCAATTGATGCAACTCAAGGAGGCATAACCTCAGGGAAACTTTAGGAATTCTCTGCTATATACATAAAAATTAAGAAATTGCATAAATATACTACATCACAAAGCAACAAATATAGGCGACATACGTTATAGGGCAGTGATGGCTACCTTTTTCTTGTTGTGTGGCGAAAGAGTGCCCACTGCCAGCAGCCTTAATGCAATGTGTGCCCCCCTGCACATGCGTGCACAACCCCCCCATGCTTGCCCCACATGCACACATGACCCCCCTTGCTCCCCCTGACCCCCGCGCATGTGCACGTGACCCCCCCACCTCCCATTTGTGGGCTAGCAGGCTTCCCTGCAGCCTCCTGGGCCCAAAAATGGGCCATGGGGGGTGGGTAGCACCCCCATGCCCGTTTTGGGCCTAGTAGGCCTCCCTGCAGCCTCCTGGGCCCAAAAACGGGCTGTGGGGGGGGGCTGAAGACACACATACCCCACGCTCCGCCCCACCCCCTGTGCATGTGCATGTGACCCCTGCCCCCCACACATGCACACAACCCCCCCTGCGCATGTGCACGTGTCTCCCATATGTGCCCCGCCCCCCGTGCATGCATGCTGGCTAGTGGGAGGCGTGCGCGCATGCATGGTGGAATTGAGCTGGGCAATAGCTCGTGTGCCTGCAGAGAGGGCTCTGTGTGCCAGCTGTGGCACACATGCCATAGGTTCACCAACACGGTTATAGGGGATTTATAAGGAAAGATAACATACTATATAGTACATATAAAAGAAAAAAAGCAGTAAAAGAGCAGAGGGCTTCAGATTTTATGTTACCGGAATGTAATCTCTCTCCAGCACAAACAATATGATTCACATACTGTAGCTCCATTGACACATAATACTATTTTTTAATTTATTTTACAAAGTATTACAATTTATAAAGGACTGTTTTAATTCAAGTTTGTTGAAGAAGCCATTGTGGATTGGCTGCAATAATCCTAACCTGCTAAAACAAATACAAAGAGTATGTTGACTCTGAATTTTCTCAGGGTTGATTTTTCCCAGGGAATTCATGAGCAATGCAAAATCTGATCAAAATGAACTAAGAGGTAACATGAAAGAATTCACAACGGTACTCCAGGCAAAGAACTAATTGCCAAATTGTTAAACTAGGGAGGGAGGATCAATTTGTTTGTTTATGTTGTTCTCTTATTTCTGGGCCAATTGCCAAAAAGCCAGGACTGCAAAGGTCTTGGTTTTGTGAATATCTTTTAACTGCACATTAAAAGGCAACTGCAAAATATGTTTTTTTTTTCTATTGATGTGCATGGACAACAACTGACTGCAATGGTGGATAGCAGAATAAATTTCCAAATGCCAGAGGGCTTCCAAATGAAGGATTTATGGGGAAATTAAAATGGCAGTGAGATCCTACAACTCTGGAGCACTAACAACTTTCTGAGAATGGCCCCTTGGGCATTTCACCAGCCTCTGTCCCACTCCACTAGCAATTATTGCAGGGAGCAGCTGCAAACCTACCTTCACATCCAATGTTCGGGGTTTCCATTATCAGATTCCACTGAGATATCAGGAAAAAAAGAATTGCAATTGCTGACAATTCTATTGATGTTTGCTGTTCGTTATGCTGTTGTGGTCTAGGGCTTACCATACGTGGCTTGCAAAAGTTCAGATGACCACTAAATGCCACATGCTGGCCATCTGGATTGTTGCTGTGTAAATCTGGTAGCCTGGCTTTGTCCATGTTGCGTAGTAGAGCCATAAGGAGCAGCTGCAAGAGGGTAAGATGAGCAACTTCCCAACTGCTTCATCAACTGCTTGTTGGCTTTCCAAAGCAACTCTTGGCCACTGGGAAACAAGAAAGCCTTTTGGGCTTTGACTCATGCATTCAGATTTACTGCAGATTTAGATTGTTAAACGGAATAAAAACTAATTTATTAACTGTCTGATTCGTGCTTATCTACCACCACTACCATTCCTCTTTTCTATGTAAACTGGGAAGCTGACGAATTGAACATAAAAAAAAAGAACAGACTGCAACAGTTATTATTTATTTAATAAACTCCCCTGAGCAGCAAACATTGACGATAACAAGGCTATAAAATATGGACAGTGTGCCAGAGCATAAGACGCTATAACCCAATCTCAAGCAAATGTCAAACACAACTTCCTTTTCTTCTCTTTTTTCATCAGAGAATGGATGTGAACTCTCAGCAATCCCAGTTCAAATTTTTATGTGCTGGGTCCATTTATTTTTGTGCTGTAGCTTTCTGCACTCTGTAATAATCCTGCCACATACTGTTAATACTTTCTCCGTTTGCATTTCATTAGTGTTATTTGCAGTGTTGTGCAGAAAAGAAGAATTGCCTTTTTATTAAAACCACATACTAAACCAAAGAGCTAAAAATTCCCTTATAATGTACCATGTTGTCTTTTTGCTATCTGAGATCAATCAAAGTTTGTTGCCATCATAGTCCCACTTATATTTGCTGTGAGCAAAGATCAAATGTTGACTGATCATTTCTCCCCAACTTCCCTCCTGACTGGACAATGAGAATTGCAATCCGCCATGTCTAGAGAGCACCAGGTTGCAACAAAGTTGTTCCCAAACAAAAACTTACAGACATCTTCTATAAATGAGAAGTGAATAAGAAGCAATAAGTGAATATAAAGATACAGGCAGGGATGAAATTCAGCAAAGCGAGCATACATGCGCAGAAGCATTTTGATGACATCAAGGTCAGTGGGCAGAGCCTCCTACTGGTTTTACTACCGGTTCTATAGAACCGGTGCGAACCGGGGGCAACCCACCACTGATTTTAAGCCTCTGCGCATGCACAGAAGGTTTTGTGCATGTGGAGATGATGGCATGCGCGAGCAAAGTGAGCGTGCGCGCAGCACACACATTTGTGAACTGGTAGGGAAGATAAGTGAATTTCAACCCTGGATACTGGTATTCCTTGAATTATGATCACAACTGAACCCAAAATTTCCATCGCTAAGCGAGACAATTGTTAAGACAATGAGTTTTGCCCCATTTTACAATATTTTTGCCAGTTGTTAAGTGAATCACTACAGTTGTTAAGCAAATTATGCAGTCGTTAATCAAATCTGGCTTCCCCCATCTGGGAAGGTGACAAATGATGATCACATAAACCCAGGACAATGCAACTGTCATAAATACATAACAGTTGCCAAGCACCTGAATTTTGGTCAAGTAACCATGGGGAGGCTGCAACAGTTGTAAGTGTGAAAACTGGTCATAAGTCACTTTTTCCAGTGCCATTGAAATTTCAAACGATCACTAAATGGATGGTTCTAAGTCAAGCACTACCTGTTTTTCTATTCAAGTAATTTGTTATTTCTGGTAGGAAAGCAAACAACACAAAATGATATCAGTAGCCAGTATCTCACAGACAGTTGTGCAAGAAAACATATATATACCTGTATATATAAATAAAACCAAGGAAATCTAGCAAACTGAATTATTCAACCACACTACATTATAACAGGTTGAAACTGTACTATGTTAAATAGCTTCTATTCATCTCAGTAAAAAATGATTCTCTTTCCCGCTGAGCTTTCCTGTTTGCAATCCTGTTCATATCTATCCTGAAATGCATCTGTTTGATCAGTGGAGATTTTTCCAAAGTAAGTAGCAATGGGATTGCATCATTGACCATCACTGCAGGCTTTACCTAATTTGGAAGGTTTTTATTTGGTTGCAGTTTGTAGTTTCACAATATCTTCCAAAAAGATTGTGTAGCCCTTCAACTGTGGCAGGAAATTACCATAGCTGAATGTCTATGGAGTTTTTCAGTTATCTGGGTCCTGGTTGTCCCAAAGGTGCTTTTTCAAGAGGCAACTGGACTTTCTGGTTTTTCTTTGAAGACCTTTCGCTTCTCATCCAAGAAGCTTCTTCAAGTTTCAGCAGTCCATCTGCATTTAAAAGACAAAGGCCACTCTTTCAAAGACAGCAAAGTCCACATTTTGGACAGAGAGAACCACTGATGTGAAAGAAGGGTCAAAGAGGCCATCTATGTCAACATTGAACAGCCCTCTCTCAACAGAGGGGGAGGGATATGACATTATCCATCTCCAGTATACAACCCAGTCCTTTCAGCAGTTCCAAGAAGACTCCACACCCATTTGCACTACTCAGGTGACCCTGAGGACACAGATAAACCACCAGGTGGCCTCAATGACTCTCTAAAAGAAAGCTGGCTGCAAGGAGTATAAATCCTTCCATTCCCCGCCATCCAGTCAGAGCTGAAAAAGCTTCTTGGATGAGAAGCAAAATGCCTTCAAAGAAAAACAGGAATTGCCTCTTGAAAAAGCACCTTTGGAATAGCATAGCTGAAGCTCAACACAGCCTGGGGAAGCTGATGCAGATATTATCAATAGTAATTCTATGACTGTGTTCACTCAATATAGCAAATCAATATATCACATAGCCAATCACACATTGTGCATAATGTGCAAATGAACTGTTTTTGGTTAATTTCTACCTTAATGCATTGTATAATCCCAGAACTGCACAACTATTCAACAAACCATAATTCAATTCAAGAAACCATAATTCATTAAATATGCTGAAAGACCTGAAGTTAGTAAGGTGGTAACCAATAATTCAGGCCAAATAGAATTACTGGATAAAAGTCTCAAATTCTCAAAGCTCAAAAAAATTGTGTTGATTCAATATAGCAAGAGCAAATAGTTTAGGACAAACAGATGGATAAGACAGTAGGCAAATCTTCTGCATATATATGACATTTTTTAAAGCAACTTATCTATCCATGTTCAGTTTATGTAGCTACTGCTATTCACTAGTTTCTGAGTGTGACTTCTGGAAAATCAAGATTTATTACTTTGCCTGCTGTGAAGTTTGACAATGGATAATATATATATATATCAATCAATCAATCAATTACATACATACATACATACCAGAGATGAGTTTCAGTAGGTTCTGACCAGTTCTGGAGAACCGGTAGTGGAAATTTTGAGTAGTTTGGAGAACCAGTAAATACCACGTCTGACTGGCCCCGCCCCCATCTATTCTCTGCCTCCCGAGTCCCAGCTGATCGGGAGGATATGGGGATTTTGCAGTAACCTTCCCCTGGAATGGAGTGGGAATGGAGATTTTACAGTATCCTTCCCCTGCCACGCCACCAAACCATGCCCACCAAGCCATGCCACGGCCACCAAGCTACACCCACAGAACCGGTAGTAAAAATTTTTGAAGCCCACCACAGATACGTACATACACAAATGAATGAATAAATGAAAATAAATAAATAAATAAATAAATAAATAAATAAATAAATAAATAAATAAATAAATAAATAGCTTGAGGCTTTGTTAGTTCAAAACAAGTTAACCATAAAATATTTCCCTCTCAAATGAAATCCTGCTCTGGACAGAAGACAATTCTCCTCATAATTTCTTAAATAAATGTATAAAGCCTCTAAGATGAAGTTTTGGGATGGAAGTTTCATTTATATCAATTGTATTTAACTAACAACCTATTTTATAATTTTCCAAATTAGGAAACATGAACATGGATTTAATTATTTATTTGTCAAATTTTATTATGTTGCTTTTTAAAAATTGCATAAATGAAGAAATCTGTCTACGTGCAGAACACGGAGACAAAGTTCAGCAGAAATGCCATGCAGATAGATGAATATCTGTGAGCACATAAATGTGGGTGTAGCATTCTCCAATCATATCGTTGCCTCTTTCCATAAACAAGACAATTTTAACAAGCTAGGTCATGGGTTGAAACCGAAAATAATACCAAGTCCCTATACAGTAAGTTCAAAGGTATACCTACAATAACCTTAATAATTGCTTTATTGCTTTGCATATGATGAGTAGTAGGCCTCGCATACACATCTTTCCCACATCTAATTTACTGTATATATATTTTCTGAATTAAAAGATTCAATGCAGCAATATGTCTTAACTATAAATATGTTATTTTTAACTGGGTCACTATATTCTTACAATATGTTGATTTAATAAGAGGAACTGTTGGGACTCTTTTATTAGAACAGAAGGGGAGGACCTTATGTGAATATTATGAGGATAAAGATATCACAAATCCACAGCTTTCTTGGCAATGGAATCTCAAATATGTTAAAGTAATGTCTCTGAGCCCCATTATGTCTCTTCCCCTGCTGGAATGTGAAATAATTGCCTCTGTTTGGGAGACAGAAAAGGTGAGAATTCAGTGACAGAAACCCTGCAGGTCATGCAGCAGCTTCCCAGTTCAATTCTGGGCAACACCAGTGTTTGGTGGAAAAAGTCAGACTTCGAGACGAGATGGTCTTCCTGGATTCTAGGAAGGAGTCATAACTCAGCAATATAAAGATGCTTTGCGTGCACAACATTCCGGGAACCGTTCTTTGTATTGTTGGAAGAAATATCCATCTGGTTCAGTTCCAAACCAGGAGAAAGACACTGGAAACATGGAGGCTGATTGGAAAGATGGATTAATGATGAAGCAGAACTACATGGGTTCTGGGCAGCTGACCACATGGAGTTGAGAGTGGGGGGGTTATACCTTCTCTTGGGCTTTGTACTTGAGCTTCCTGTTCCTGGGCAAGGACATGTATTCTATTGGCTGTTGTCAGACTCCAATGGGGCCATCAGTGGTAGGTTTCAAAAATTTTTACTACCAGTTCTGTGGGTGTGGCTTGGTGAGCGTGGCATGGCTTGGTGGGCGTGGCATGGTAGGCATGGCAGGGGAAGGTTACTGCAAAATCCCCATTTCCTCCTGATCAGCTGGGACTTGGGAGGCAGAGAATAGATGGGGATGGGGCCAGTCAGAATTTTTACTACTGGCTCTCCGAACTACACAAAAT
Source organism: Arizona elegans (assembly GCA_022577455.1). NCBI lineage: Eukaryota > Metazoa > Chordata > Lepidosauria > Squamata > Colubridae > Arizona > Arizona elegans. The sequence goes on along the minus strand of JAKOOJ010000003.1, from coordinate 99,038,479 downwards.
TTCCACTACCAGTTCTCCAGAACTGGTCAGAACCTGCTGAAACCCACCTCTGGGAGCCATGTAGGGGGTTATGTAGGGGTCATAGCTGGCTCTATAGGCAAAATACAAATCCTAGGTGTTTGTCTGAGCTAAGTTTGGTTGAAGTTTCTGAGGGTGATTCAATGACTGAAATACCCTTAGGAGATTTTGCAATGTAGTGAGTTCTGTGTCTTCTGCTAAATGGTAGTGGGTTAATCCTATTATGTCCTGAAGGATAATCCCATCATCCTGGAGCTGAAGGTCTTTTGTTTTGTAGATAGGTTGGCCCAGTCTTTCTTAATGAGCACAAAATATCTGCTGTGGGGATGAGGGAGACTGAGTCTGCTTTCTGTCTCTAAAAAAAACATGTTTCTCCATTTCTCATTTTGGGGAAATATAATATTCTGTCTTTTTAATATTCCTCAAAATATTTCATTCTTTTGAGAGGGAGGGTTTCCCACAGTATGTTGAAATAAAAGTGGAAAATCCCTGCCTGAAACTAGAGAGACACATTGATTATTATTGTAGACCAGCAAATTATCACATCAGAGAAATCAGTAGTCTGATATGATATCTTGCTGCTTATGCTGTTCCTGACTTTGCCTTTCTAGTAGGGAAGTCACTTCTCAGCAAGGATAGAGAACCAGTTTGGTCTAATGGTTGAAGTGCCGGCCTAGAAACCAGGAGATTGTGGGTTCTAGTCCTGCTTTAGGCAAAAAAGCTGGCTGGGTAACCTAGGCCACTCACACTCTCTCAGCTCAACACCTCACCCTTCTCAGCCCTTCCTCACCTGCTGTGGGGAAAATAGGAGGAGGGAGGTGTATTAGGCATGTTCATCGCCTTGAGTTATTTATTAAAAAATTATATATAGGGGAGACTTGCAAGTCAGTTGCTTTGAGCTTCCAAAGACAAGATGAGGTAGAATGGCAATAGATAAATAATAAAGGAAACCAAGGGACAAAACCCAAACACGGATCTTATTTGCAAACCAAAAATTATCACAAATAATGAATGAAACTCAGTTGGTGGCAGGATTCAACTCAAAACAACAACAACAATGGGTAACATTTCTCTAAAGAACAGTGACCGATAGACCTCTTTTCCTTCCTTCAAAGCAAGTTTGTGGTTCAAGCTTTTTGAAAAGACATCACATGAAACTTAAGTCCTTTTAAAAATAACAGCATCTGACAGAGAGAAGCAATGTAAGCTTTGGTGCTTTTTTAGAACTGCAGCACCAAGCATAAGAACAAACGGAAATAAATCCTTCCTTTGACAGCTTGTCTGCAATTGCTCATCCCAGCAACTGTTAATGGGGTGGCAGGTACAGCAGACAACTCCCCTTCTGTTAAGCAACAGGTCTACTTATCAAGGCATCCACCAGTTCATTACAAGTTCAAACACTTCTTTACTGTAGACCCAAGGCATGCAGGCAGGATGTGGAGACCAAACATTTTCCTCGCCTGTTCAGGATCTATAGGAAAATGAAGGGAGTAAGCCATTTGCAATCCTTCATTGTAAAGCCAGTTGACTCTACAGCTCTAGAAATTGTTGCCATTGGTAATGTATGGAAAAAGCAAGACTGCATTCCATCCTACAGACCTGAGAAGAGCCACACTAAGTGCTGACATCTTTCTTCAACATTGGCACTGGAGTTCAGCTCTTTCTTCTGATACTTCATCATTCATCACTTCATCCTCTGCCTTTGGTTCCTGAGATGGCAGTCCCACTCCACCTAATGGCAGGTGCCTACTGTTGGAATGAAGCCACGTTTAACATTTCCTGTCTCAATTTGCAATTTAGAATGCTTTGACATGATGGATGGATGGATGGATGGATGGATGGAAGGAAGGAAGAAAGGAAGGAAGGAAAGAAGGAAGGACATTTATTTATATCATAATGGTGATGACCTCTACGCAAGATGAGAAAGCTCTTTTCTGCCTCCTGTTGAAAATACATATTGTTATATGGGTACCAGTCTATAATGAATATGAAAGTATATAAATCGGTTTTCAAACTCCCAAGAAATTGTGAAAAGAACATATAGTAGTAGGTAGCTAGATAGGCATGACAGAGAGAAGGAGGGGAGAGATAGAGAAAAAGGAATGAACTTACGTTAGTTTTGTTTGGTGCAATGCTTAAGAGAAACCAACATCTTTAATGAGCCCAACTAAATGAAGAATGGTTAGATTTGTTATCAGTTTTGTTCTTTAAGAATCTGCCAACAGGATCTTTTTTTCATTTAGAAATAAAATAATATACAGATAGTATAAGCCACCAATATTATCTCATCCCTGAAAATTGCTTCTACATTTCTCTGTGTCTGTTCCTCAAGCACACATTTTTATTTTATTTTTAACAGCATTAATATGCCCTGCCATCTCATTTATCCATTCACAATTTTTGCAGTTCTAAGATAGATTTCATTTCGATACTTCCCTTTTTAAAAGAAAAAAGAAAAGAAAAGGCAGTGATGACAGAATTGTACTATTGGTCTTAAATATTCTGCACAAAAATAACTGCAGCATTTTATTTCAGATCAGTACTTTTTCTACCCAAACTGATTAATGGATTTTTTGTTTAACCTGAAAAGCATTAGTGTTCATATATTTCTACTGATGAATGTGTTTGAACTGAGAAAAGGAGTAAAATATATCCACAATTTGGAGGTATTTGTTACCAAAAATGTAAATATATATGTACTTATATGATTTGCGTGAGAGTGAATGTCTTCGAGTCAGCATTGACTTCTGGCAATCCTTGCAGTTTTCTTGGCAAGATTTTAAGAAATGGCTTACCTAGCCTACAAGACACAGTTCAGTGGTCAGAAAAGTAAGGCCTGCACGTAGGCAGGGAAAATCAGATGCACAGATATAGCATAGGCAGTACCTAACTCAATAATAGTGCCTATGAGAAGGATCTAGGTTTCCTGGTGAACCATGAGTAAGTATCATTCAGCAGTGTGTTGCAGCTACCATAAAAGCTGACGCAGTCTGGGTTGCATCAAAGGAGGGATTGTATAAAGATCACAGGAAATGTTAGTATCGCACCATACCACACTGTGAAGCCACCTTTGAAATATTGCATCCAGTTCTGGTCATCACAATATAAGGGTTCTGGAGGCTGAATCCTATGAATGGCTAAGGGAACTAGGTATGTTTAGCCTAAAGAGGAGACGACTGAATGGACACTTGATAGTAGTCTTCCAAGACTTGAAGGGCTGCCACAGGGAAGAGGGTGTTGACTTATTCTCCATAGCACCTGAGAATAAGACAGGAGATAATGGATGGAAGCTTGCAAGAAGGAGATCCAACCTTGAAATAAGGAGGAATTTCCTGATAGTGAGAGCTAGCAGTGGGACACCTTGCCTCCCAAATGTAGGTGCTCCATCATTAGAGGTTTTCAAAAACAAAATTGGACAATCTTGGACAGGGAATTGGATTAGAAGATCTCTAAGGTCCCTTCCAGTCCTAAGATTCTCTTCCTAGGGCTGAGAAAAAGAGTGAGTGGCCCAAGATCATCCAGTTGTCTTCATGCCTAAGGTGGAACTGTATCTCAAAGTCTCCTGGTCTGTCACCTGGTACCTTAGCCACTATACCTAACTATCTCTCATGTCTGTCTGTCTGTCTGTCTGTCTGTCTGTCTGTCTCTATCTATCTATCTATCTATCTATCTATCTATCTATCTATCTATCTATGTACGTATGTTTATGAATATCAGAAATATTCTTAAAAATTAAATACTTATTTTTAAATAGCAGTGCAGCTCCTGAAAAACAGCTCCTGAAATCATTTCCATCAAAATTGTAATAAAAAAAAAATGAAACAGGAGAAATTGTTAAGTTACAATCCTACAATACTTTGGTCAGTGTCCTCTGGGGCACAAAGAAGCCTTTGGGATTTCTGCACACTTAGAAACTGTATTCCCAACCTGGGGAAAATTACAGTTGTTCAGACTCAAAAGGGAGTGGGGCAGGGGTGGGTTCTATTTAGCTTTACTACCGGTTCGCATTGTGCCCACGCGCACTCTTCTGCGCATGCACAGATCACCTAAGATGACGTCCGGGTCAGTGGGTGGAGCCTCCCACCAGTTTAACTACTGGTTCTTGTGAACTGGTCTGAACCCGGAGCAACCCACCACTGGAGTAGGGATTTGAACAGTAGTACAGTCAACCTCTCATTTCTAGAATGTTATCAATTCAGTCTTGGGTAAATTGAACTCAGCTTTAAAATATTCTTTTTTAAAAAACAGAAAAGACAGAAGTACAAATGCATCTTCATCCATATTTCCATTCCACTGGAGTGGCACTATGTTAGCTTGGCATAGATATGACTGAAGCTCCAGTGCTCGTCATAATATTTGACCTCTCGACCTCATTTCTTTCCTTGCAAAACAAATAAATTCCACAGTACATTTGTTATGTGTTATATACAATACTGATATTTTTAAAATATGGATATTTGATATAGAATGATCATATTATAATCATATTATATCATATTATAATCCCTGAAGGTACTGAAAACCGACTGAAGGAAACCAAGTAAAGCATTACTAATGTTGCGATCTTTAGGCACAGTGTCATGGCTGGGTTGCTTCTGATGGCCGCCCGTCATCCTTTTCTTCCCTGCTTCCTGTTTACCAGGCTCTTTACCATATTGTTCCTAATCTGTAAGCAACCCAAACAACACAGGGTATCTTTTCTGTTACAAGCTCCTCATAATGCCAGTCTTTCACACCTGAAGCAAAAACTCAAAATGACACTGGTTCCTTTTTTATTTTCATTTTGAACATCACTTATTGAGAGAACAATTAATGAATAAGGAAAATATGTCCAAAGGATCTGTTTCGTATTATCTTATGGCAAGACCAACCTTTTTTCCCTCAACGCCTAGCAATTGTTCTGAGTGAAATACAGCATATAATAACAGGGATAATTATAGGTTAATATTCAGTTAATTGATAATCTAAAAATGCCTTTTGGCCCTTTTAGAGTTGTTTTGCTTTCGGTGTAAATCAGTACTATTTGGAATCAGTGGCATTCCAGATGTTGCAGCAGCATGACCAAAAGTAAGGAAGGCTTGAAATTGTAATTCAACAACATCGGGAGAAGTATAGATGTTCCTAGCCTGGTTTGGTGTTTTTGTTTTCAACTTATATTTTGAAAGAATATTGAGGTTTCACAGAAACCTGTTTTTTATTCTCCAAAGGCCAAATAAAATTTCCTGAAAGAAATTTCATCAGCTACTATGCATCTTTCTCTACCATGTTCAGTCACAAAAGGGTACTGAATATGTTCCAAATATTGTTCTTTGTTGACCCTAACCTCACAGACATGGTGAGTATGAAACCTTCCTTCAATTCTGTATAATATACTGGTTTGAGAAATTGGAAAGATTCCTTGGCACTTGAGTTGATTTGGAATAAGCTCCTTCAGAAGAGGGTTTGAAAGTCACTGGTATAAATAAACCCCAGCACTGATTTCAAGTCTCAACACACTAAGTTAATGCTCCCCCATATCAGTGGTGAATTGCTCGGTGAATCCCCCAAAATGGCCCCCATATCAGTGGTGAATTGCTCGGGCGAACAGGTAGCAGCAGTGGCAGGAGGCTCCGCCCACCCGCCCAGACATAATCAAATATGCTCTGCGCATGTGCAGAAGTGGCGCGTGCGCAAGCATAACAAGCAAACCGGTAGCAAAGGTTATGAAAGGTTATGTAGATGAATGCCAGGCCTCCAGCTAAAGCATGAGTTGTGTCCCACAAGCCTGCAATAAGTAACCTATAAGGTACAGGTAGTTGATCACTCTTCTATATAGTACTGTGTTTATGGTGTGTTTACAACTACAAAATATGTGTTCTATTTTGCCTTCCTTAAGACAAATTTGACAAATATTGTCAGGCTCCACTGTAAGACTCTGAGGACATCTATTCAGAAGGCGAATAGATATAATAGAATACTTCATAACAAGTATTGTATTCATTAAGGTAATCAGGTCATCCCCACCACACAAAGAATGGCCTGAGCAAGGCAAAAGGATCTGAAAGAAGAGCTTCTTCCTGCCTCTAGACACAGTTAACATAACCACATTGAGATACATATAAGAATACATTTGCCAAGGGAAAAAAATGTACAAAAAAATCTTCTGACTGGAAGCTCATCTCCACTGGTAGCTGTCTTTGATGCCTCCTAGGCAATAAAAAATAGAATATACCATTATAACCTAGTGCTGGCACTTCAAACTAAGACACAGCCTTAGGCAATATCTCTGATATTCATCTAGCTGTATTAAGGAAAGAAAGAGAGAGAGAGAGAGGCCAGACAAGGTTATGCATACTACAAAGGAAATATAAGAACATGTGAAGAGATGTGCAGATCAGACCCAAAGGCATATGTATTCCAGCATGCTATCCCCACTGTAGGCAACCTGTGGGAAATCCACCAATGAGACATGAAAGCGATAACACCTTCCTACTCATGTTCCCCAGCAACTGGGATTCAGAGAGACATCTTGGAAACAGGCTGTTCTTATTATATGTACATCTCTGTTGGTTAGAAAGCAGAGCATCCCTTAGGATTGGTAATGTAAACATTCCTTCAGCACAAGCCCATAAAGGATAGGGGAGATTGATATTGGCAAAGAAATGGATCTAATAAAAAATAATCGTGCCACTTTTTAAAGCCATGCATTTTACAGATCTGTGAGATTATGTATTTTATGGTGATTCTAAATGTAACGAGTTTGTTTTTCTTTTCTTTTCTTTTTGTAATGGGATGTATTCACAGGAAGTGCTTATCAAAAGCATGTCCTTCAGGTTGAAGGGCATAGATCACCAAAGTGGTTGCTGTGGCACTGATGCCAATACTGCTTGAGTCTCAGAATTATTAATCATAAATGTTTCATGAACATCAAGTGGGCCCCTTCCACTGCAAATCAAAACCTTTTAGATACATCCTGAAGTGTTTGTTTACTTGTTTATTATCAGGAACTTTGATTCAGAGCAGGGGTGAAATCCAGCAGGTTTTGACAGGTTCTGGGTAGCGCTGGTAGTGGAAATTTTGAGCAGTTTGGAGAACCGATAGCGGAAATTTTGAGTAGTTCAGAGAACTGGCAAATACCACCTCTGACTGGTCCCAGAGTGGGGTGGGAATGGAGATTTTGCAATATCCTTCCCCCAGGAGTGGGGAGGGAATGGGTATTTTGCAGTATCCTTCTCTAAGCCATGCCCACCAAGCCACACCACGCCCATCAAGCCACGCCCACAGAACCGGTAGTAAAAAAAAATTGGATTTCACCACTGGTTCAGAGATCATCTTTTCAAGATCTGCCTCCAAATCACTATAGCAGAAATATACTGGGACTTCTGATTTCAAAATAAAAATATAGAATCCCATCCCCCCCCCATTACACTGAAAAATAGAATGCCATTAGAATCACAACACTGTACCTATACTTTTTTGTTCAATGCAATTTTAGTGACATTCTATTAAAGGATATATTCCTCTCCACAGTAAAATTTAAAGGCTAAGTGATCCTGTGCAAGCTTCCTTAAAAAGTGACTATTTTTGAATTCTGTGGGGCTGTAATCCTGTGGCACTGAAGCACTTTAGGATCAAAAGATAATCTCCTCTTCTCAGAGGTTTTAGAGGCATGCTGCTGTCACTCTCAAATGGGGTCAAGAGAATATGCAGAGAACCAAAATAGAGTGATTCTGTCCTTCTATATTCTACTGTAAATTTGCTCAGTCCCATTTTATTAAACGCTGAAAAAAGAGGGTCCACGTTTAATTCCATGAATGACTCTCTGATTTATGAAACTCACAAAGCAAAATGGAGGGAAAGACTTCATCTTGTGGTTATTATAAACAACTTCTAGGTCTCTCTGTCTCAGTCTCTGTCTCTATTTCAACATGGATCTCCAAAGCAGAGCAGCAATGAGGGGAAAACAGTAAACATATTGGAGGAAAAATATATACAGTATATAAATGGTCCCATAAATGTTCACTTACTAGCCCCATATCACCTGTTGAGATCTGATCATAGAGGTGATCGTTTGCACCTGTTCTCTTGTCAGAGGAGCATAACGTGCTGCCTTATCAGACACATCAGACTTGTGGTCCATAAGACAAGGATTTTGTACAGACAGTGGTAATGCCCACTATTTTGAAGCCTTCTGACAAATCTTGTAGCCAACTTTAGCAGGACTTTTTTTTCCCCAATCAATTCATTCATGGTACAAATCACTATCTTTTTTTCTAACACAATTTTTTGCTGTCTCTCTTGTTTTTATTATTCTTTGCTGCTTGATGTTCCTGCTGCTACTGAAATATGTATCTGTTCCCATATAATGGTACTATAGCATTTACTAGTGGAAGTGTATTCCAAACTATTGAGTTAGTTTCTCAAGATGTTCAAAATTTTATGTGCAAAAAAGAATTTTTTTTAAAGAAAAAGAATATAATTTCTCTCTTCTAGCAAAGAGCTTGTGCTCTTGCTATAAATATAAATCAAAACACAAAATGATGGCTTAAACTTCTATGTTTCTTAGCATTTCAAAAATATAAACTGAAGAAAGCCACTTGCTCATGTTAGAAACATAGTGGATATTGCACCATATTCTTTAATAGGTGATCACAAAATAACAAAATGTACTAGCACTATAGTGTCTTGGAAACAAACAAGAGTTCCTAGGCAAAATCTAACCAAAATACATTCAATCACAGCCTCTATCTCATAAGCTTCTGAAGCTGTTTGATTCTCAATTCAATATTGCTGAAGAGCGAAGTAGAGAAAACACTGGTATTTCTTTCATTTGACAGTACACTTTCAGAGATACAGGAAGCTTTGATGGAGAATCAAGTCCATAACCCATCTGCCTTTCTTTTAAAATTATTCTCTTTACTGATAGCAATGAAAAAAATGTTTTTCCTCTTCTACGGTTCTAAACCTATGTATTGGTTGTGATAAATGTGAAGAACATGGAGGCTATGGAATTTTTCAGAACTTTTTCTTTTGCTGGTATAATTTAGATTCAGCATCCTGTTATTTATTTTCTTAATATTAATGTTAAATAGATTACATGATTCTTCTGGTTCCATTGGTCCTATACGGCATGCTGTATATTATTCATTATATTGCTGGCATATTTTCAGAACTTTACATTTAGTTCTGCTTTATATGGACAGTAATTTGAACAGCCGATATTATATTTAGTTTGCTATGGTTTTATTGTGCAGTCGAGCTACAGTGCTGTAATTACAGCCGAACAGTTTCTTTTCTATGGATCAGTTTAAGCACCGTGTATTTGTGAAAAATGTGTCTATAAATAAACTGGCTCTGCCTGTGACTGCAAGATGCTGACACTGTTGGGAAAAGACTCTGCTGTTTGCTTTGGGTGACGTTGTTGCATCAGGGTGCTAGCCAACAGGCCACGATGCAACTCTTTTGTGGTATTGAGATTCACTACTTCTCAAGAAATGAGACCTTTTGCATAGACTAGAGCAGTGTTTCCCAACCTTGGCCACTTGAGAATGGCTGGGAGTAAAGGCCACACATCCTCAAACAGCCAAGGTTGGGAAATACTGCACTAGAAGGATAGCACAGAAACCAGAGGAAAACCCATAGCATCATCTTCCAACTCCTCTCTGATTACTAAAGAGGTCCTGTCTTTAAGGGAAGTGTGTTTACTGTTTCAGCCTGCTAAAGCAGGGCATGCAGATCAACAGATCCCAGCTCAAATAAGTACCAATTTCCTACCCAGAAGGTTCCTGGAATAGGTAGGTTCCACTCCCATGATGGATCACTGAGTATATTTAATTTGCTCCAGAGTAGAAAAAAATGCATTATTGAAAGTGTATTCCATTGACAGACATCTATTTCCAGTGTACGTAAGCAAGTCACAACCCCCCTAAAATTCCCCGAGTACTACTGAAGTAGACATATTAGCAAAAGGCTCTTTCTTGAGATTTGGAAAAATGTGATGACTTGAGGCTCTGAAGTAATGTTGTAATTTAGTAATTAGCTTACAAGTCCTTCTGGGGTTCAATTCCATCTTCGGCTATAAATCATAAAACTTAACGAGTGGCTGCAGATGATCTATGTTACCCCTTTTGCTTTACTTTGCAATATATAGCTAACATTGGTATACCCCATGGATTTTCTGCAAGCAAGCCTATAACCCCAGTTTCAATCTTTATTTTCCCTGTCTTCTGAACACAAAGCAGCTGCTAGGCCCCAGCCCTATAAGAACACTCAGTACAGCAGTCTCAGCCTGTGCCTGTTGTGTCAGTTCAATGACTCATTTGGACTATGTAATAATAGGAAATATGTGCATTCACATAAAAGGTATGGGGACAACTCAGTGATGTATATGAATATTAAAGATGTGTCGAAAGAAATATCCATCTGGTTCAGTTCTAAGCTGGGAGAAAGACACCGGAAACATGGAGGCTGATTGGAAAGATGGTTTAATGATGAACAGAACCATGTGGGTTCTGATGCAGCTGAACACATGGGGTTGAGAGTGGGGGCGGGGGATTTATACCTTCTCTTGGGCTTTGCACTTGAGCTTCCTGTTCAAAAACATGTATTCTATTGGCTGTTGTAGGGGTCATAGCTGGCTCTGTAGGTTGTCTGAGCTACGTTTGGTTGAAGTTTGGAGGGTGATGCAATGAAGGGGCTTGTTAGGCAATTCCTATTGTGGCTGAGGGCTAACCCTACCTTTGTTCAGATCTTACTGCAGGGAATTTGTTTATTAATAGAGCTATCTCTTTATCTCTTAAGTGCTGACATCTGCTGAGGGCTATTAAGAAAGGTGGGGGCTATTAAGAGTGAGTCTGCTTCCTGCCTCTAAAAAACATGTTTCCAGGGAAATATAATATACTGCGTTTTTAAAATATTTCATTGTTCTAGAAGAGGAGTGGGTACTAACTTTCTACAGAAGTAACTTGAAATGTAAAACAAACAAACAAACAAACATATTGGTAAACTTGGGTGAAGCTTCCAAAGCCCTTCCAAAACACTTGGCAGTAAATTGTATTTTTAATGTCACAAGAGAATTAAATGCATGACAAGTATGTGATATTCATAGCAACTACATTTAAATAATGTAATTGCAATTGGATTAAAATTGCCGTAAATCCATTTTACTTTTTTGCACTCATATTTTGGAGGGTAGTCCTAGCGTACTCTTCAAAGGCCTAATAAATTCTCTGTAAAAATGGCTTGACTCAGCTTTCCAATAAACCTCACCAGGCATGATGTTGGGTGTTATACAAGGAAAATCATTGTTAATGGAGCCTGGCTTTGACAGCTCCTATCTGCCCATCTCAGAAGACTAACTTTATTAGGATGATGCCATGAAGTTGGTGCACAGTACACCACAGTGTTACCACGCTCCTCCCAAAAAGTTATTTTGCAAAAAAACAAACAAACAAACAAACACCCCATACACCTCTAATATTCCATCTGTTGTTATTGTGGCTGAAGTGTTTAATGAAAAGTCATGATGCAAACCAGCCAAACTATTTTTGACAGTATAGAGGCAGCATACAGCCAGGTCACCAAAAACCTGTCCATAAATACACACTACAACTCTGGGATCTAAGTCCATTATGGCGGTGGGATTTAATAGTATAAATGTCATGAAATTTATATTATAAACAACGTCCCCAGTCCCGTTTTACAACTCCTAAGCTGAAAAGATTTGCATCGCTCCAGCTTCCCTTACTGAAAATGGCTTATTATCGGGAAGAAATATCTTTTTTTCCTAAATCTTAAAAAAAAAGATAATTATACACAGGACCATCAACAATCTTGAAAAAGGCGGTAGGCGGGGCTTAAAAGTTTCCGGGTGGCATTGTTGGACGCTGACCCCGCCTTTCCTGGGCGGGATTTTGTCAGTTTCGTCTTTCGTAACTTTCCTACTTGGAACTCAACTGAGATGCTCAACTTGCGAGGAGCCGCGGAGCACCGAGCGCTCTCGGTTCCCTCCTCAGTCGACGGGATCCTACGGCGGACTGGGGCGCAACCCCTCCCCCTTTGGAACCCCGCAGTGCCCCTGGCCCGGGGAATAGCCAAGCGGGCTCTGGTGGAGTTTTGATTCCATCACCAGGAAGGCTCCAGAGCAGAGGGCTCCAAAGGACCGGAGGAAAGAACCGGGAGGGAGCGCGTAAGAAAGGGAAAAAAAAAAAAACCCGGACGTTTCCATCCCTCGGATCCCACCGTCGGCCGGAGCAGATTTGCAAGTAAGTCCCCGGGGCAGCGCTTGCTTGGTGCAGTCTGGAGCTGGGAGCGAGGAGCGGGGCTGGAGCTTTTCGGCGATTGAGCGCGGCTGCTGACCGGCGCGTCTGCCTTGAGCCCGGGCCGGGAAGGAATTCTTCCTCGGAGCGTCGGGTTGCTGCCTGACGCGCGGTGCGCTTTGGAGAGCAGCCTCTTTTGGCGAAGATGGGGAGGCACGGGGCTTCGCCGCGGCCGTTCCACGTGTGATGTATGGCGGCGTGCGTTTGTCATTCTCTCCGCCCGGGCTAAGATTGCCCCGAACCTTTACTTTGGGAAAGTAACTCTTGAGCTCAACCCTGTGAAGAGAAATCTAAAAACAGAAGTCCCTCCCTCCCGCTTTTTATTTATTATTTCCCCCCCCCCCTCTCTCCTATGCGCTTCTGCCGCTACTACTAAGGGAGTCCACCGTGCGCTGGTAAACGGGACGGGCAATCGGGCGGGGGGTTCTGACGGGGCGACCACCGGGGCTCCTAAAGGCTAATTGGATGGTGGTAGCCGGGATTTTAAGAAAAACCGGTCCTGGATCTGACCTCGCGAAAGTTGATCTGCGGCCAAAACGGCGTTTGCAGAACCCGGCAGCTCTCCTGCTAGGCGCGCGCACCCGACGTTGCGCGCAGCAATTGGGGAAGAGGGGATGAGCCCCTTCTATAGTCCGCAGCGCCACGGCACCCCCTCTTTGCTCGGGCTGAGAGGTGCTGGATGGGAGGGAGGGGGGAAGAGTAGAGGGGTCTGGAGCCCCCTCCTCATCTCCTCCTCCTCCTCCTCCGGAGAGCCTCGGATCGAGGCGCCCCTCTCCGCCGTAGGGAGAAAGGGGTTGGGGCAGCTGAGTTGCGAGTCGGTCTCCTGCTCCCACGGTATCGCGCTGTACCCCTTGCGGGGCGGGGATCTTCTGTCACACCTACACCGTCCCGTCCCGTCCCGTCCGCCATCCCTTTTGTGCCTTCTTCTCCAGCGCTTCGCCGTCGATTCCCGCGGAGTCAGAGCGCACGCATCTTCCCTAAGGAGCGGAGCGAAAAGGCCCTTGCTGAGCCGGAGCAGTGTCGAGGGGGAGGTGAGGGAAGGCTGGCTGCTGAGGATGGGACGATCCACTCACGGATCGACCGGAGTCGGTGCCCCCCCCCACCCCACCCAACTGGCATTAGCAAGTGTGACTTCTCACCACCATCCGCTCTCTCTCGCCTCCCACTTTCCGTCGAAGCACCTGCTATTTTGATTTCCTTTCAACTCGCACTCTCGCGCTCATTTCCATGACAACAAGGAATGTCACAACTAAAGATTCCGTCTTAATTGGGGGTGGGGGAGGGGGAAGAGAAGACCTGATCCGAATCAAAGTTTGAAGCCTGGGGTGAGGGGTTCAGAGCTCTATCGCAGTTGGATCTTATATAGCGGGGAGGGGGGGGAATCTAAACTTTGCCTGGGCTGGACAGTCGTCTGGATGTAGGTCTCGATTTGCGCTTTCTCCCCCTCTCTAATCCCGATCCCCGAGACACCCGCGAATGGAGCCGAGTGTCATCAACTTGGCTGCAGTGACTAAAGTGGGCCCGCAGGGTTGCTTTAATATGGGAAGTTAACAGCAGAAGAGGAAGGCCACGAGGATGGTTAATAAGTGCGTGCATGTCCGGAAGCTTAAATCATCTGGCGGACGGTTGCTGAGAACGAGAGATAAAGATCTCAGTTCCATCTGATCCTGATAGATCTGGTCACATCTGCATAGGGCTGCATCGTTCCTTCGCTGGGTGAAGGAGGTCCTTAACTACACAGGGCTTTTCTGACAACCGTCTTGACACAGGGACAAAAGCAGTGACCTAAAAATTAAAAAAAAAATGTTAAATGTCTTTGATTGACATCATTGGGATCATCTACCTATTTGATCATCATAAATGTGGTGGCAAATCTACAGCAAGTGTTCACAGTTTTAAAACAAATCTCAAACCACTGCTTGCCTATGCAGATGAATTAAGTGACAGATTTGCACTAACCAGTGGGCAAAAAAGTGTTCATAGAGGCTTGCCTGTGGACAGTATTTTTTTCAGTATACATTGGTGTATGTCAGAATCGTATTCTTCATTCCATGTATATGCTTCGGTGCTTATTTAATGCCATGAGATATTGGAAGGAAAGCATATAGATTAATGGTATGTGAAAAAAGGAGGAGAATATGAAATCAAATTCCAAAATCATTCCCCTTCAAATGGAAACCAGATGATTTCAAATAGCAAATTCCTGACTGTTCTCAAGTCATGAAATATTAGTGCCTATTGACTTAAATGGGGGGGGGGAATCCAGAGGAGTCAGAATCTTCCAATCTTTCCAGCAACCTTTGGCCTGCTAAATGATGGAGTACAAATTCCATCGTTCCCAGCTTTGGATACAAAATCAACCCATATTGTAAACAGATGTACAAGAATTCTCTTTGGGCTCAACCATGTGGTCTCTGTCTCCTCAAAACTGACAGTGACAAATGCTGTTCTAATAAAAAGAGCTGTGAACCATATATTTTAAAAAGGACGGGGCATCGTTATCTGCAGTGTTAATATTGGATTAAGAAGTTAAACATACTGTAAACATGTATTTATATATTATCAAAACATAAAAATATCAAAAAATAATTAGCCAGACACAATTGAAAAGATCTTTTTTTTTTCATTCCTGATTTTGTGGTGCTCTAGAATCAAAATATTCTCTTTTTAAAATACAGGCATACATTGGAGATATTGCGGGTTCAGTTCACGGCCGTTGCAATAAAGCGAATATTGCAAACCACACACATTTTTATTTTATTTTGTGGTGCATATCAAAGTTATGTTTACCCTGTACCATAGTCTATTAAGTGTGCAATATCATTATCTTTAAAAATCAATGTACATGCCTTCATTAAAAAATATTTTATTACTAAAAATGCCAATCATCATCTGAGCCTTCAATGACTTATAAATTTTTTGCTAGTGGAGGGTCTTGTAAACAAATTGCAGTCATCTGTGAAGCACAGTAAAATGAAGCACAATAATAACAAGGTATGCCTGTATAAATAAATGTGCCCTTAATTGGACGTCCATTTATTACAATTTAATCTCACGGTGAAAATATATATGCCTCTTCAAATTTTGATTCAAGAGTAAGGTAATCATTGACCATCATATAGCCTTCAACAAACTTTTGAGGGCATTACATCCCTGTCAAATTCTTTTTCTAGTTGAAAGTTGTGTTTGTTTTTGCTTACTAAAATAAGGTTGGAAAAAACAAAGTTGTAAGGAGACCCCACAAAGCCTTATACATCCATTTCACTCCTTATAGTCTACCATAAATCCTGGGAAAGGACCCAAAATGTTCGGTCCCACCAATTCTAATGATTTAATTTTTACCTGTGTTCCCTGTGGGCTCTTGACTGTCACAAAATGTAAATGTAATCAAAATTTTGCCCATTCCAACTGTAGTTGATTGATCTGATCATATAGCATGTGACCTATCCTGCCTCAGGTTCCCATGGGTTGACAATTCCACATATCTAGACTCCATTATGATACCTGGGGAGACCGTGTTCCATTTGTAGGGTCAGGGGCTGATCAAATATAGGGTTTTTTCTTCCCTAGAGACTCTAAACCATATGATTACCAGCCCAACTTACTACTGTAACAGATCGTGTACTGTATAAAATAAAATATTAACACTCATCTCCTTAATATGAATTCTCTTATGCTCAGCTCCATGACCTTTTCATTGATTTCCTTGCTTCATTATCCTAGCGTATGAATGGAGTGGATTTCCAATCTATGTCAGTTTCACATGTTTGCAGTGAAAATCCTATCTTCTTTCCCTATGAGACTGCGATTTAAGAAATGTAATGAATTGCCTATTAAGTGCTGAGTTTAGAGGCCCCCAGACAGTCAAACAATAATGTAAGCTATGCTTTTCAGAAACATAAAACAACTGTTTAAGAGGTCATATGTTTATGTACCTATAATTAAAAGCCAGTAGGGCTTTTCTTCCAGATAAAGTGATATTAGGCCTACAATCTCCAAATACTAATCTGATACTGTAAACATCTCCTCCCAGAGTATGTGGATATTGCTCCACAATTAGAACTCACCCCAAAGGCTTCCCCACCCACTATATGCATAGATGCTCCTTCAGTAGGTTTGCAATGATGGAAAGCTGATACAAGAACCAGCTGTCCCTTTGAACAGTTTCTTCCCTCTTTCATCCTGAAAGAAAAGACCATCTATATTCTACAGTGGGTTAAATAAAGAATAGATGCAAATTGCCCATGAAAAACAAATGAGGCAAATAAAAATAAAATAAATGAAGACTTGTCATGAATTCAGTACAGTATGTTAGGAGTGGCTCTTTTTAAACAAAGTCACGTCATTTAATGCACAAATGCATACACAAAGCTCAGTAAAGATTGGTGTTTTCCTTTGGACTCTTTCAATGAACAACTTTGGTTTGCCAGAACTAAAATTCCACAAAGTCCCTTCCAAGATGCATGGAAAATTATAATTAATTGCATATGGTAAAAGAAATAATATAATCTCTCAGAATTTCCACACACTTTCTAGACAAGCTCCTTGAAGCAGAGTAGAAAGATGTATTGTTTTTATAGAAGAAAAACTATTATAGCAGAATGGATATTATAGTAGAATGTTTTATTATTTCTGTAGCAGTTTCAGGTGGGTCTCTTTACTCCTTTCACTCTTCTCTGCCATATCCTTGTGTGCTAGATTGGGATGTGAGAGACCATAAATGATCCTAACGTCTCCCAGTGGAGTTTCTATGGCTGAAAGTGGACTTGAATCTGTCTCTAGTCTTAACCACTACTCTTAGTCTAACACTAAGTTGCTACTCTACTCAATGAGTCTCAACTGTGGCAACTTTAAAGTGCATGGACTTCAATACTTAGAATTCCCCAGTCAAGACTGCTGGAAAATTATGGAAACAAAAGTCCATTCATTGAACTGTAACATTCTGTTAGTGAAATTACATATGGTATCGTCAGACTGAGTCATCTCACCTAATGATGCCGAAGAACTTGATGCTGAAGACTTAGCAGTAACTTTGGGGTCCAGACTTGGATTCATCACTGACCTTTTAAAGCTAGATAAGATTTTTTTATCAATTTACAATAATTGCCACATAATATTTCATGAGAACAAACAAATGATTTCATCAGATCTGCCTCAATTTTGTTCAACTACCCATTCTTTTATATTCATAACCTGGAGCTTTTCAGTAAATTTCATTCTCTCATCATCTTGTCTATTTCCAATCAATGTCAGATTTGATTTTTTTCCCCCAGTTGTCTCATGTTTTCAATCTCGGGGGGTGGGGAATCCAGATAAATATTCACATTTAATCTGAATATATATATAAAAAACCATTTGATATAAAATGGTTTGTCATGAATGCGACTGCTTAAGGGCTCTTGGATTGGAGCTGAAAGGCGAAAGGGAAACAATAGGCTCCCTCCCATATTTGGGTAGACTAGGTGCTTCGACAGAAAAGCATTATATATATATATATATATATATATATATATATATATATATATATGCTGTATATATATAGCATGTGTGTGTTTGTGTTCATGTTTTAGTATAATGTACTTTTTAAAGGTGAGAACATTGTAGAAACAATCAGAAAAGTACACTGTCCAATAGTAACACTGTTCTAATTTGTATATTCACAGATTGCAAATTAAATTAAAAATGTGGAGTGAATTAAAACTTTGTGCATCTATAATTGTCGGTCGTTGAACTGTGCACAGGTAGATGGTTGATGTTGTTGCATATTAACTAAAGCCATCTTAGGTTAAAGGAGTTTTTTTTTTAACTTTTGAAAACCATGGAACAGCAAACAATTATTAAAATGAGAAAGAACTTTACAGTAGCTGTTTCTTTTAAAAAAGAAAATTAAATAAAACACATTTTAATGATACTGGTTATTTTCCTTTGCATACTACATTTATTATATATCTTAAAGTAATGTATGAGGTTGCTTATGACCGCATTTTTCATCAGTCCAAAATGATTTTTTTTAAAAAAAGAACTCATATGCTTAGTGCAAATCTATACTGATACTTGCATTTGGTTAAGAATGCTGAAAATTTGCTTTCACAAAGATACATTGAAGAAAAAAAATAGAAAACATTTCATTGCTTTTCACCTATAAACTCATACTCCCTGGGAATTTTTCCATCAAGAAGTCATAATTTTTCTGACAATATGACATATGAGAAGTGATCTGCGAACATTTCATCATTTATAGCTAGAGGCATTTGTTTCGCTAGAGAAATTAAATGGATCCAAAACCAGCATGAAAAAAAAAAACCCTTCTGATGGATAGAGAGACCAATGCATGGAACACCTTCAAGTTTGGGGCAATGCATGCAACATAGTTTAAGATCCACTGATTTTAAAGCGGACTTTGTAAATCCAGGAATTTCCTACTGCAGAAGTAATAGACCATGCTGCTTCCTCTCTTATCCAGTTAAAAGTCCACATTTTTAATTCTGCTTTACAAAGGTTGTTTTATTTTTATACAGTGCTGGGGTATTTTTCCCCAGGGCCCAAGAAAAATACTGCACATTCTTAATGCATCCAGAGAGATTCTTCTTGCGCTGCAGCTTAGAAACAGATTCATGCTAGAGATTTTAAAAATAATTGCTTTCAGGCTTTTGGAAATGATCTGAAGTAGCAAGCAGTATTAATGTCTCTTTTGGCAGCAAACAGGTTTTGTAAGTTCTTGCTTTGACTAAGTAGGAAAGTGACTAGATAAAGCATACATATGCTGTAGTTTCTGCAGTTAAAATCCTCAAACCTCTAAAAGGCACCAGATTGGCAAAAGAGAGTAGAGAACATAGCTAGAATAATGCTTCTCTGGAACTATCCTATTTTGAAAGATTTTTTTTCCTGCCTCTATCAGTGATGGACCAGAAAATTTGGTTGCTTGGGAACAGTGCTGGAATTCTCATTGTTACCAGACTTTTTCTGATTTTTTTTTCTGCTGCCATAGACTAGCATAGCTCACCTCCTACAATTGTTAGATGGGTGCATTTTGTTCAAATAGATGCCAGCATTTCAGCTTTTTAGGAAAACATGCCGTGTCTATTCCTCTCATAACAATTTGGGGTGAAGTTTAAGAGATGGGCTGTATTGATTGAGCCGGGTAACAAAGAAAGTCTTGTTTAATAGTCACATCTATTGATTATGAAGCTGTATCTCATTATTGTACAGCATTTGCTTTTTCTACACATTGACTCCAAGTCTGACCATTCTTACTTCAGTTGTCACTTATCTTGCTTTAATTTCACTTTGCTCTTCCATGTTCGCACATCCATCTTTAGGAAAGTATTGTTTTTACTGTACAATTAAACAAAAACAATTTAATAACTGGACTTACGCTGTAGCAAAGTTCCTATTCAGAGCCAATCTTACTCTGAGGCGGGGTAACACAGATTTGGGGTTTACTATTAAATAGTAATCATTTTATTGATCAGATTTTTTTTTCTACAATGAGAATGACATTTCTAATAAACAGCCAAATATATTTTATTTAGGACTATTTATACCAACCAGCTCAGCAGAAGCTTAATAAAATTCTAGAATCTTTTTACCACAGTATAATGTAATTGCAAATACTGTAATGTTATAAATCTTTGCATTTCATCCAGAAACTGCTGAAGGATCTTCATGAGTTGTTCATTAGCTACAAAGCAAGGTTCATGAACTTGCCCGTGACATATACAACCTGAAAGATTTCAAAATGGTATGCAGTGAATGAAAGGCATATTTTGTTTCAAAATTCTAGTGAGGACAACCCTATTAATTTGTTAACACAAAATCAGATTTGTCTTTCCTGATATCTTTACCCAACAGAAAAACAAGTTGTTGTTTTCCCCCCAATTATTACTGTACAGCTGTGTTACCATCATTAAGAATAGAAATCCCATTGAAAATAAGCAGATGGAGGGCATTGCAAATTGCTATAGATATCCTTGCAAAAAACTCTGAATGCCTTTAAAGATACTATTGCTTCCAAAAAGTTGGTTGCCCAGAGAACTTAATCCTTTTTGTGACACCTGAACATGGCTTCTCAGTTTCTTTCCAGTCCAGTTACCTTGTAGTATATAGATGAGGGAAATGAGGGTGAGGGGAGGGAGAGGGATGCTGCCTAGGAAACAGCCAGACAAGATAGGCAGAATGGTCAGAGAAAGGACCATTAAGCCATTGGGGTTTCTGACTCTCATCTGATTGATTCCTAGGCAGCCTCTCTCCCTCTGCTTTCCCCAAAGTCATCCCCACATTCCATTACACCTTTTCTCTTTACCTCACCTCTGCCCAGTTTTATCCCCTCCTTTCTTTTTCTTTCCCCCCCCCCCCGCCACTCCACCAATGTTGCTACTTCCTTCTCCTTTTTTCAACTCCATCCTGTTTTTGTTCTTTTCCTTTGCTGCTAAAAGAGAGAGGGGAAATTGTACATAATTATAAACTTCTGTGTAAGGAAGTGTGGGAGAAATCAGAAGCAGATGGGGCTCAATTAATTTTATAAATAGGCTATCTTATTAGTAATATCTATGGATGTGTAATTGTCTGGGTCTCACCACTTTTTGTGTGGTTTCTGATTGTACATGCATGCACACTGTAAGTGTGTGCATATGTAGAAGTGCATTTGGTATATATTTTTATTGGGTAAGAGAAATCTCCACGGCTGGATTTGCTTGAAACGGAAGTTGGAGTTGATAAGCTAGGTGGACAGCTTGGGACAGATAGACATTATATAGGATTTTTCATTTGGTCTTGTAATTTTTTTCCTTCCTTGTGAGAAGATCCTGTTAAATACCTGGTACTCAGGACAAAAACAATTCACTGTAATTCACACAATACTTCATTTTGATTCAGAGCCAATTGGCATAATGATTAAGACATCAGGCTGAAAACTGAATGTTAATCCATTAATCAAACTTCAGATGCAACAAATAGAATTTTTTTGAGACTGCACTTCTGTTGTTTCTGAAGCAGTCCAGACAATTAATGTAATTTATGTCATTTGCATAATTATGCAATTGATGTTTTTAAATCCTTTGCACCAGTATAGTCTTTTGTACCATATTTGGATTTAACAGAGAGCCCTTAACTCCCAAATAATCTATTAAATCAAGATTCTACCATAATTATAGTTGCCACCATGGATTTCTTAAAGGAAATGAGGAAGACAAATGTTCATTTTGAATAGTTACTAACATTTCATAAATTCTCACCTATTGAGATAAAATCTTACAGCAAAGTGGAAAATTCGAAACTAGATCTAAACCTCATATTTGTTGAACTTTTCCTGACATCTTTGCTTATTTGCAGCAATATGTACTGATATAATCCTGGGTTTGTATTCAGAGATTGCATGATATGATCTATGGTGCTGTATCGTACCTAAGTGCTATCAACTACATTAAAAATCATATTGAAGAAAGCAATTGAGACCTCTGGTTACTGGCCAGATTAAAATTATTGTAAACCTTAATTACTTCAATGAAGTTATCATATCCATGTGCAGTTTATGCTTTTTTTTTTCAAAAAAGATTTTATTTTTATTTCTCATACACATATTCACATGTACAGTCATTATCCACCATTTTCCACTCATCTTATCTTTTAACTTTCAATTTTTGCTTATTCGGGGCTGCTCTTTTACCATTTACCCTTCTTTATTTTGCTACAACCTTTCTTCTTCTCCTCCCCTTCTCTTCCTTCCTCTCTCTCCTCCTACTTTCTTTGTTCTTCCTCTCCTTCTCTTTCCTACTTCCCCTTACCTTCCCCCATTCCTCTCTTCTTCCCCCTTTGTAACCTTCTCTCCTCATGTGCTATGACCACAGTGGCCAATCTTATAGAAACTATAGCCCTTTCTTTTGCTATGATTGTTCATCAACACACTGACAAGAAGTCTGGCTAAACAAAGTAGCTGCAATAAACAAATAAGGTAGAAAACAAAGCTTCAGTTCCATTTTCTCCAAATGTTTCCAAAAGGATGTAAACACCCAAATGCATTAGAAACTCCAATATTCCATGAACGAGGGAGAAGAAATGCCACATAGCACACACAAATTATCTATAACTCAAATGCCAACCTTACATTTCATATTCCATGCTAATTCCAATTCCAATGGTATACTCAGCCCTATCCCACCCCAGAATGAGCTGAGTATACCAATAAGGGAATCAGCTAATTCAATAGTTCATTTTTGCCTGTGCTGTGGGGCAAAATAACCTGAATATGCCTTTCCTACAGTGGCGGCATTGTTCTTTATGAATGTTATTGTATCTACCAATATTGCTCTGATTATTCTTAACACTCCTATTGCCTTCTTTCAACTTGTTCTCTCATTGCTAAACTCAAGAGAACAGTAATTAAACACCATATTTGAAGCAAGAACAAGTACCAAATGTAAGGACAGCTAGCAAATGCATAGAAGAGCATATTTTCTGCTATCATTCTCTTACATTCTGCCCAAAATCCAAGTTCATTTTTGTGTTTGTATTGCTGCTAGATAGCAATGTTGTTAATTTGGAGAGGCGGGCGGGGTGGGGAGGGGTTCAGCCATATCTTGCTATTTTCAACTGATCTCAAAAGCAAAGCAGCAAGAAGAATCCGTTCAAAGAACACAGAGAATTCTAAAATAACTCTTTGGTTCATCTAGAGACTGGATCCATACTTCTGCCTTTTTCCTTGTGATCAAAAATGAGCAATCTTTCCCCATGAGCAACTTCGGACAATTAATGCAGATTACTTTCACTCTTCTTGCACATCATCAATTAATTTTCTCTTGAAATTAGCCATTCTCAGAGATATTTAATTTTTCCCAGATTCAAGAGAGAGTATTCTGTTTCAGGAGAAAAACATGATCTTTTCTCAAGTGAGTGCATTCATTAACTCTCATTGTTGTATCACAGGCATTACTGGACTGATTAAGGTTTCCCAATCTCATTCCCACACAGGGCATATTTTTTAATATTAGAAAGCCGTTGTTAAGATTGTAGTTTTATTCCATCATTTAGAAAAGAGAATACCCTAAACTATTCATATGCAGACACTGAAATAAATATCAGTAACCCCATTAAACCACTATTAAAGCACATCTGACCAGCTTTTATTTGTTTTTATGGTTAAGAGACAGGGGCGGGGGAAGACTCACTAAAACAACTCATATACTGTAGGAAGTCAATTCAATCAGAGGAATTACCAAGGGCAACAATTGGAGGATACCTGGACAATTCAGCAACAAGTCGCAAGCAGACTTAGCCCAACATTCCTGGAGTAATATTGATAAACTGCAGCTTCTCATATTTCTGATGGAAAATGTCTCTGTTAGCAAAATTACAATGGCTATTAAAACCATATTTCATCCTTAGAAGCATAGGCAGAGGCTTTTTTAAAAAAAAAACATAGTAAGCAAAACCTGGCAGTTATGATCACGATGCCGCCCTGCCAGTGAAAGGGGGACAGTTGGAAGGACAGAATCTAGGATTTCAAAAAAAGTCAGACATATGATAGAGGACCAGTGGGGCTAAGAAATCAGCGGTGACAGTGTGAATTTCTTGTAAATTGGTCTTGCATAGTTTACAAGTACCCCTTTTTTAACTACAGTATAGTAATTGGGACAGGCAATTCCATTGCTAAGAGATATGGTCGAAAAGCGCAACATCAGAGAACCCATCCAAGTTGTGGGGAGTTCCAGGGAACTCACTCCATTGTTAAGTGAATCTCACACAGTTGTTTCTATGATTAGCATTATTTAGTTTAGAAAACTAGAATATATTCACACGAAGCCTTAATAATTAATGTTTCTATAGTCTATGTTAATCCTAAATATGCTGTCTTTGTTCAGACCACTAGTGTCTTGCTAGGTCAGAACCATATCCACCTAATTTAGTCAGAATCGGTCACCCACCTGAATTTGACCATTAGTGCACCTTATTTGCAGGCCCTTGGCTTTAGGGCATTAACATGGCAAGTTTAAGTACACCTATGAGGATGCTTTTATAGAACTAAATTCCTCAGCTTGTGAGAATTTTGAGACCTACAGATTCTTATCGGTATTAACCAACCCTCCCATTTTTTTTAACTGTTCCTACCCTCCCCAGTTTTTGCTAATCCTTATCTCCACTAATTGCCTGCCATTATGGCCAAGTACAAGTTATATCTCATATTGATAGTTACATAAGCATACTTTAGTTTCACAGTACCTGTCATGACTCAGAAATCAGATGATGGCACTCAATGTGAAGTTGTTCCAGCAAGACCATAGAATGGTCAGGAGACACATAGATAAGAATCACCTGAGGCTGATTAAAGACAAGCACCATGTGAGCAGCTGGAGAAGTCAAATGATGATGAGGTAAGGCCTCCCAGCCCTTGCACCCGGTGAATAGATAGCAGAGCAGAGACTTCTATGAGGCTCCTTGCCAAGCAAAGGAGTAGATCTCTTGATTAGAGACAGTTGGCTGAGGTTGATTTAAAAGGCAGCCCTGAGCCATGATCCCTCATTAGTAACAACTGTCTGATCTCTCGCTCAGATTCTATTTTGATCTCTGGACTTGCTATAACCGTGATCTAGAGCAGGGCTGTCAAACTCCTGGCCCACAGGCCAGTTGCACCCACACCTGGTTTAGCAAAGGTGGGGGGAAGTCCTGATATATCACGTGATGCTGCCATGACGATGTGAGTTTGACACCCCTGATCTAGATCTTGGAACTCTTGAATTAGATTTGGACTGTTCTTCTATGTGTTCCTGTTAAGGAAAATCCATTCAGGCAAGTTTCAGAGACACAGTTTTAGTTTGCACTCTTTACTGCTATCTTTTGGCTTTCAGTATATTGCTAATTTCCATACCAGCTATGTGAATGAGTGTATAATTGGAACCACAAGCAGGAGGGTACCATATAGACCTGTCGGACTCCTATTTTCTTCCCTAAGGACAACGATTGCCTGTCTCCCATCCTCAAATATTGGAATACAATTCCAGTCAACCACATCAAGCAACAATATCTAAATGGCAAGGTTGTGAACCATTTGCCCAGATGATTCTTCCAGCACTCCTCTAGGAAGTCTTATTTTGAATCTTGGGATAATTTCATTCCTGCTACTTCCTGTACATTTAGGTTTGCTTTTTGCTACAAAAGGTTTTTTTTTTTTGTGCCACTCATGGCTGCCTCCAGAGAATTAATGAAGATGTTATTGACCCTGGAACTTAACCATTAACCTGTTTTCCCTGCATCAATAATCATGTGACTTTGGTTTGCTTTGGAGAAACCCCTGAAACCACTTGCAAAAATCTTTACCTGAAAACTGATGTTCAGAACATGCTGCATCTGGAGACAAGACAAGCTGATCAAATTCTACAAGCAAAGCCCACCTTAGGTACACTCCAAATGCCACAATAAAGTTCTGGTTATTTGGTTATACATTACATTGATCCAGTTTATGCTGAGCCACTTATTCTATCATTACAGAAAAATAAAGGCTGTCAAATTTTCTTTCAAGACTTATTCTCAGTAATCTCCTTGTGCTAGTTTTGGCATAGAGTATTGCTGTCCTTTTAATTTCATTTGGTTTCTCCCTTCTCCATGGTTTTGGTAGGTTTAGTATCTTAGATTGCCAGGACAGTATTGCCCAAGGATCTATTGTATCCGTAGCTTGGAAATTAATTCTAGGTTAGACTTTATATTTAATTCCTAATTGGCTCTCACTGAAAACAAAGCACTGCTTGTTGAAAAATAATGGTTCCCTGAATAAAACTTCAAAGCCATCACTGTATGTAACAGAATACTTGGCACCCAATATACACTTAATGATTGAGGCCAATTTCAAGTGTATCTAGAAGCATAAATGGGGAAAATGAAAAACACTGTCATTTGGGCAGAGATCAAAATATAAAATGAATAATATGGGTGCAGTTCATTTTAATATTTTCTTATTAACTAATGTATAGACTAGAAGAAAAAGATCCATATATGTTGGGCATAGAATCCTCCATATAGTAGGCTACTGAAAACTTTGGGCCATTTAATACATTACACTTTTAAGCATTAAAAAAAAATGTTTTCCTTGTTCAAAGCCAAAGTTGTGAATGGAACAAGTAATGCCACCATGAAATAATTAGTAAGGTGCATTTAGCCCAAATATTTTTTGTTTATTGTAAGAGTACTGTAATTGGAAGTGTATATAAATAGAGCCTAATAGGATAACCCAACTCTATCATGTAGTGTGTGAAATAAGTATTTCACTATCTACAAAAATTTTAACATGTTTAATGTACGCTGTGTTTGAAAACCATCAGTAAATTGTAGTTGGTGCACATGAAAGTGCCAGAACTCCTGTTTGGGCTGTAGTCACTATTCAAAATAATAAAGCTGTTTTGGGCACAATAAAGGTCATTACCAGACCATTTTGACACATTTTTCCTAAAAGCTTCAAATAATTTTTAATTGCATTTTGAGCATTTTTTTTCCCATCACACTTTGAATCAGCATCTGCCGCTTATTTTCATGGTTCTTGATCTTTGAAAGAAAAGTGTAGACTAAAGCTGAAAGACGTGGACCCGGGATAAAAGGGTACCATGATCCCTTACTGATCTGAATGACAACAAATAGATAGGGTTCCTGAGCACTGGCTTGTATAAAAAAGGGGCAGAGTGGGTGGGGAAATGATGAAATAGTTATATTATGATGCACAGTCTTCCCCTTTTGTGCATGCATCCCAACGTTTTCATTGTCCACAAAGACATAATGGGTAGAACTTATGTTGGGATATCACAATACATGTTTTATCATTCTGATGAAATCTCAGCTTGTTGTGCACCCCACTGCTCCACTTGAGGACTTTCCTGAAATTCCACACTCCTATCATATTCTGCTCTTAGGAATTCCTTGTTCCAGAGGAAGAAAAGAGGAATGCTATCTCCATCTTTGTAGAGATATGTGCAGGCAGGCAATGATGTTTGCTTCTTCTGTGTATAGAATTGCTCTTGGTGTGGAGGAATAAGTGAAGATTGCTTCCCACCTCCTTTTGCATTTAAAGGGATTAGAGTTAGTGGGATTATATGTATTTGAGTTTCATCTTCAGGACCTGGCCTTCTAAAGAGCAGTCAGGGTTGATCTCCTCTGGGATCTCCTCTAGGACTGACCCGTTTGATTGCCTTGCAGTCCAAGTGACTCACAGGAGTCTCCTCCAGCACCATAGTTCAAAGGCCTCAATTCTTTGGCGCTCAGCCTTTCTTATGGTCCAACTTTCACAGCCATACATTGCAACTGGGAAAACCATAGCCTTGACTATATGAACTTTTGTTGGCAGATGATGAAGCTAGAGATATATGAAGTTAGAGAAGAGCAAATCTTTGCAAGGAGTAAATTTGATTCACAACCTCACAGTAGACCACTGTTTAGCCACCTAGGTGTTTCAGATGTACTGGGACTATTAGGACTACAGGAATTCCCAGACAGCATGGCTAATAGTCATGTTGGTTAGGAATTCTACAGATTAAAGTACCAATACATCTAGAGACTATCAAGATGAGGAAGGCTACTCACTTCTAACAATGATCCATGCTGTCTTTTTTATAATGCTGTCCTGAACTTGCTCCTCAGAAAATCCATGTAATAGAAACCAGGCATTCTTCTAACATTTGATCCTCTCTATTGGTAGTGCCAGTAACTTCAATGACTTTCCCATCTTATATATAAGTAGTCTTCGGCTTACGACCTCAATTGGGACTGGTATTACAGTCATAAGTCATTTATTTATTTATTTATTTCATGTATTTATATGCGCTCTTCTCCAGAAGGACTCAGGGCAGCGAACAAAAGTTAAAAACATGTACAACAAAATCCCATTTTAAACCAAATTAACTAGTAAATAATAAATAATAAAACCCAGAATCAGAGTCAGCCTATTTGCTTGAACAGCCAAGTCTTCAGGTCCCGACGGAAGGAGCGGAGATCAGGAGCTGTCCGGAGCTCCGTAGGCAGCTCATTCCAGAGGGTGGGAGCACCCACAGAGAACGCCCTACCCCTGGGCGCCGCCAGACGACATTGGCTCGCCGTTGGAACCCTGAAGAGAGCAGCCCTATGTGAGTGAACAGGACGATGAGAGGCAGGCAGGAGAAGGTCCTGCAAATATCCCGGACCTAAGTCATGTAGGGCCTTATAGGTGAAAACCAGCACCTTGAAGCGGACCCGGAGAACCACTGGTAACCAGTGCAGCTCACGTAGGAGAGGTGTTATATGGGAGTAACGAGGGGCTCCCGTAACAACCCGTGCAGCTGCATTCTGGATCAGCTGGAGTCTCCGGGTACATTTCAGGGGCAGGCCCATGTAAAGGTAATTACAGTAATCCAAGCGGGAAGTAACCAGGGTATGAGTGACAGTGCGAAGGTCATCTCGGTCCAGGAAAGGGCGCAACTGGCGCACCAGGCAAACCCGTGCGAAGGCCCCCCTGGTCACGGCCGTCAGGTGGTCTTCTAGGGACAGCCGAGCATCCAGGAGGACACCCAAGTCATTCTGGTTGTAAATTGAGGCACCACGTAACTTTGTCTTCCATTTTTACGCAGAAGTTAAGAGTTATAAGTCTGAATCCACTCTCCCAAATGGAACTGACAAAAAACATCATAAATCCTGTGACAGTGGAACCCTGCAATTTTAAATTAAAACACTGCAGTTTTAAATGTAAGCCAATTGCCAAGCATTCAAAATGCAGTCACATGACCACGGAAGGAGGGAGAGTGCAATATTTTATGTCAGCCAGAAGTGCTTTTCATGCTATACAAGTAGTCCTCAACCTACGACCACCATTGAGTCCAAAATTCATGTTGCTAAATAAGAAATTTGTTAAGTGAATTTTGCCCCATTTTACGACTTTTCTTGCCACATTTGTCAAGAGAATCACTGCAGGTGTTAAATTATTAACATGGTTAAGTGAATCTGGTTTCCCCATTGACTTTGCTCGTCAGAAGGTTGCAAAAAGGGATCAGGACACTGCAGGACCCCCATTGCACCCCAGGACACTGCAATCATCATAGATATGAGTGATTTGTCAAGCATCCAAAATGAAAATCACGACTGTGGGAATGCTGCAATGGTCACAAGTGTGAAAAATGCTTTTTTTATAAATGTTGTGATACAAAGCAGAAAGTTCCATGGATTTTCCAAGGCATGGCAGAAGGTTGTGTCCCTTCCCATCCTCATTTCATTTTCAGTTCTATGATGCATAGGCCATTATCCAGGTAGCTTTGTCCTAGGTATATGTGAGGGATTTCATATGTTTTATTCAAGATGAAAATCTGATGAAGTGGACTGATGGTGAAGGCAGATTGTGAAGCCACAGAACTTCCTGGAACTAGCTGTTATCCTCAAAGGACATCAAGGAATATGAGGCAACTTCTTCCCAGCTTGCAATTTACAAAAGAGAGAGTTGGGGTCTCAATCTTCCTTCACTGCTGCAGGTATATCAGGAGATGATAGGATATATACATTACTTAAAAGTAGCTATACTCACCTGTACAAGTGATGCATATCTACATTCCTTTATATACATATAAATAAGTATGTCTATATTTATTTATAAATATATATTTATAAATATACTTATTTATTTATTTAGCATATGGCATATCATACATGTCCTAGCAATATACTATATCTCGTCTACTCTGGGCAGTTTTTCCTGGCCAAAAAGAAGAACAAATTTGGATTAGAAAGAAAAATTACTACTATGAATCGCAGTGATCATTTATGGAAGAGAAATAAATCTAACCATAGATACTAATTGTGATGGCTATATGAAAACTCCAGGATCAGTTATCAAATGCTGAGTCAATGGAACAATAATGTAAGGATATAACTTTGTTCATAATTTATATTCCAATTTTCAAAATACCTTGCAATGCCTGTTTAAACCATTAGTTTGACAGTTACTGGATGCAAAGGGTTTTTTTTTTTTTAAAAAAAAAAAAACTACCAATAAACTTAGAACTGGGAGCACTTTTTAAACTGATTTCACCATAAACCTACCTCCCTCAAATTGTACCCTAGGACTTTGGTTTCACCGGGATTTTAAATAAAACTCCAGCCTGCTTTCTCATGAAATCATTTGCAGAAAATTGTGGTACTTAGAACACTACCAGATTATTTATCCATCTATTTATCCTTCTTTACATTCATGAATTCATGGCAGCATTACATATTCATCCTTCCTCTTGTTTTCCTCCACAACCACCCTGTAAGGAAGGTTGTGTTGACAGATAGTGATTGGCCCAAAGTCACATCCTGCTCAGTGGTGGGTTCCTCCCGGTTTGGTCCGGTTCAGCCGAGCCAGTAGCGGTGACGATATGACGTCACTGAACCGGTTCTCCCCCCCACCCTCCCAGCCCCCCACCCCCCCACCCACGTTATTCTTACCTTTTATTTGGTCCCACCCCCAATCTATTGCTGCCTCCTGAGTCCCAGCTGATGACTAGAGGGAAAAAAACTGTTTAAACTCTTGCCGCAGGGCTTCAAAGGGCCGTCCTACAGCTGATCAGTGTTAAAAGCAAACAAATGAGTCTGGTTGTAAGTGCGAGGACCTTCCAGAAATGACTCTGACCAGCTAGCCACGCCCACCTAGTCACATGACCTCCAAGCCACACCCACAAAATAAGCCACGCCCACAGAACCGGTAGTAAAAAAATTTAGAACCCACCCCTGATCCTGCTCCTAGTCCTTAACCATCACATCATTTTGGCTATGTAGTCCAATTAGTGTGGAAATGACCAAGCAGGAAAACGGCGTCTTAAAATATTTAGACTAACCATTTTTTTCAGCTCTTAATACAGCTTGCACCATAAGACAGCAATAAAACTTGCGATAATATAAAGAAAATTCAAATATAGTTGTGAATCACCCACACCTATTTCAGGGTAGCTATATCTGGGAACATAACCTTTTGCTCTGAGAAAGCTGACATTGCTGGCAATCATTCTATTTTTGTTCAGAGAAATGCAAAATGTGTGTCTGTGTGTGTGTGTGTGTGTGAGAGAGAGAGAGAGAGAGAGAGAGAGCATAAATGATATATATCTTGACAATCAGTTTAAACTGATCTGTCAATATCCTCTTTTATGATTTATGCATAATGAGTTCACTGAGATTTTTCTTAATGGTAACCAAATACAAGACAGGTTTTTTTTAATTGCTATTTGATATATTACCATTGTTATTTATAGCAAGTTTGCTTGCAGTGATCAAAGTCGGAAGTGGATTGCGCTGTATGTGATGGAAAATGCACACATTTCTTTTTCTATCTAGTAGGTGAATCTGCTGGCTTCGTTCCCATGCTCTCAATATTTGCTGCATGAGTCACCCTTGATGACAAATACATGAGCCGCATCTCTGAACCCTGTTTCCAACTATCCTTTCTTTGTGCAAAATTCAGCATGTTGTTAGCCAGAGCAGCTGTAGTATGCTTTGCGCTATACAAATCAGTTGCAAATTAACTCTTTTAAAACATCATGGCTCCAAGCCAGAACACTTCCCACAAACAATGTGATTTTATACCAGCAGGCATCCTGTTGCATGCATGCATTCATCTCGGGCAGCTTGAAGACTTGTGGCAGTGATGAATTAGATTCATAAAAAGCACTTTCTTGCCCTGAACTCCCAAAAGAGATCAATGCATTTGTCCCATTGTCTACAGCAGGGTTGTCAAACTCCAGGCCAAATGCATCACGTACTGGCCATGCCCACGCCCTGTTTAGCGAAGGGGGGGGGAAAGTCCCGATGCATCACGTGACACTGCTGTGACAACATGAGTTTGATACTCCTGGTCTACAGGGTTCCCCACCCTGTCCTTAACAAGGAGGTGGTGCTTTTTTTCCCTTAGCTGAGGGATAAACCAGAGATTGCATTTTAGTCCCAGTTAATTCAGCATGAGCATCTGCTGGATGGTAAGCCAGGAGTGATTTTCAAGCACATTAGATTTCACAATCTCCATAATACCATGTATAAAGCAAAATAAAGAAAAATCTGTTTCACAAGGATAAATTTTAAAAACAGTGTTCTTTCACACAATAATGAAAGTATATATTTCTTGATTCTAAAAGGGCAGATGACTTCTAATGGCATGCATTACTGCTATAAAAACAAAAATGAAGGAAGACAGTGCATAGATTGCAGAATCTATGCTATTTACATTTATAAAATGATTATAGGGGTCTTGTAAAATTTTATTCATACAATGTGCCTACTCCTGTTTCCTTATCAGATGTTTATTTATTTACATAGCTGCACATCTCACTCATGTAACTTTGGGAGACTTGCAATAAAACCCATCTAATACAAAAAATAAAAACACATAGCAACCATTAAAAACCACCATTAACATAGCCAAGGGATTGGCTCTGTCTCACACCCAGGGTTCCAGCCTTAAGCACAAAATCAAGTTTTCAAAGACTTGCAAGAACACGGTGTAGGGGAAGGCTGTTCCATGTGATAGGGAGCTATCAAATAGCATTTAGCCAAACATTTATTGTTGTAAATTTTAAGCTGTTTTAATTTATTGGGTTTTTTTTTTCTTTTATTCCTTGTTACTGGACTCTTTTTCCCAAGTGGTTGCATTAAGAGCTTCCTACTGTATTTTGTGATGGAAGTTCCCTTAGTCAAAATACAAGTTTTGTAATTAATAAATTCATAATTCAGCCCCTCAAGAACCTTTCCAGAAAAACTTTCCTCCTTCTTGGCCCTTTTAAAATGTCTCCCACTTGTCATCGTAGCAGTTAAAAACAAACATAAAAAGATATATATTTTTTCTGGAACACCTCGATTGATTGGCTGTATATTGATGGAATTTTAAGGCCCACGTGTTGAGATTTTCAAGGCTTTTCTTTTTCCCTCGACGGGGAAGGGTTAGAATAAGTACACCCTAGCTTTATAATGAGGCAATTAGACAGCTTTGTAAAACTGATATACCAGTGGTGAAATCCTATTTTTTTTACTACCGGTTCTGTGGGCGTGGCTTAGTGGGCATGGCATGGGAAGGATACTGCAAAATCTCCATTCCCACTCCACTCCAGGGGAAGGATACTGCAAAATCCCCATTCCCACCCCACTCCTGGGGTAAGGAAATTGCAAAATCTCAACACCCACTCCACTCTGGGGCCAGCCAGAGGTGGTATTTGCCAGTTCTCTGAACTACTCAAAATTTCCGCTACTGGTTCTCCAGAACCTGTCAGAACCTGCTGGATTTCACCTCTGTGATATACAAAATAAACTCATTTCATAGCATATACTAGGAATGTAAGTTATGCCATTTTCTTTTGCTAACAGTGAATTTTCAGAGCATCTCAATTCCGTTTGCTTTGGCTCTGAACTGTTGATTTTCAAACTTATTCTCACTCAAAAACCATCTAGTAATTACTCCACAATTGACATTCATACACTGTAGATATATTTGAAAAGCTGTTGGCTTTCTTTTTCACTAAAGTTCCTAGCAGACTATTGAGTTAACTCTCTTTACTGTTCATTCCTAAACTGGTTTAAATAATCACTATTTCCTACCCAATTGACATAAGCTGGAAGCTTGGCACGGCAATCCTTCTTCTAGTGAATTTGTTTTTAAAAATGATTTGCAGTGAGAGAGAAATTGTGAAAGGAATAAAAATTGCTTATATCGCTGTTCAACTGTCTGGGCTCTAGTTTAAGATTGCTACAGCAAATGCAGAGGCACTACATTCTCAAAAGAGGGCAAGAATCAGGAGAAAAACAGAGTCCAAAGACTTTAAAAGTACAGCCAGGGGCAATTTTGACTAAAAGGTAACTGCACTTCAATAAGGCAAGCCATCATTTAGCAGCATCCTGGATTCACTGATGTGAGTTGGATGAAAGACGTGCAATTATTTTGCAGCTGAGGCACATTTCTTTCTAGTTTTTTTAGGCAGCCAAACAAGCCAACGGCTGCATGGGGTATGCATGCAATCCAAGAGTAGGCAGTGATGCAATCCAAGAGTAGGCAGAATTTCATATACACACACACATACACATATTTTGGGGTTGTTGTTTTTTTCCTTCCCATGTAAATCAGAAAATTAAGATGATCAGAAATTGCACTGGTATTTTTTGTATTGCTGCTAAATTTTGGCACAATAAACTTGGAATACTTCAGAAGCTGTCTATCTATGGGCTACAGATTGCCCACCCTGAGGAATACTAGGGGGAAAAACAGCATTTCACCAATGAGAGAGAAGCAGAAGAAGAACAGCCTGTGACTTTTACTAAGCCTGTCCCAGCTGTCCAGAGGATTCCAACTGCTTGCAAGTCCTAGGGATGATATTAGCTGCCTCTTCTCTTAATAAAGATACCTTGACATAATTGCTGGAGGGACATATTTCCATCCTTTCTCAGTCAGAGTCAGGTCCTAGCCCTCACTCTTCTTCTTGTCAATGTGATACTACACTGGCACATATTTTGATCTATCTAGACTTTCCTTCCAGAAGCACATCCTTTTCTGTTCCAACCAAGAAATAGTTAATAATACCCAACATTCATTTTATTTCAGAGTCCTCTGGAAATATTAATTCTCCCAGATTTCAATGAAGCATAATGATTTCTACTCACATTCCATACGCTTGTCTGATTTGCTGTCCATCCTGAACTTTCTCCGCAGTTCAGCTTCCCTGTGATTCTGGGCACATTTTCAGCAATATATTTGATGCTAGTTGTCATCTTCTGCCAACATTTCTCTATTTGATATCGTCCAATCCTTTTCTAGAGTTGAAGTTTCCATGTAAGAAATCTCCAAAACAGAAGAATTTGAAGAAAATAAATATTTCCTATAGTGTTCGTGAATGATCTGTGGAATTTAAACTCAAGGTCCTCAGAACTTGACCTTTTTTTATCTTAAAGCATATTTCTGTTAGCAGAATTCAGTAGTTCTATTTTTAAAGTAACAATTTGATCCCATTTCATGTATATGGCAGTCTTGGGGTTGACAATTCTTTGTTCAATGAAATGGGTGGATTGACTCAGTGATGCAAAGAAATGCTTCTCAGAGATACTTTGTCTTTTTTTTTTTTTTTTTTGAATGAACCAGATCTGCAAACCGATCAGCTATAACAATTCATCGTGTTCAATTATGATGTGAATTTTATGCAGAGGCAATATATTAGCTAAACATTTTCAACACTGCGCCAAAATACTCTGGAATATAAAGCTGAATTTGACTGCATTTTTCCCCAGTTTTCAGATGCTTTGAAAAAGTTGATCCCAGCAACTTTTTATTTTTACCCTCTTTTAGGTTAAGCTTATTTGTAGTAGCTTAGATGGGGCAAGCAGGAACATAAACAATGCACCTATAATGACACTTATTTTTCTCAGATCTCACTCTCCAAAGAATGTTTAAAATTGTAAATGTAATTGTCTTATATTACCTTCATAATAATGACACAAAGTAGGTTGCAAAATCAACTAGTACAACCATAGTTTAGTATCCCTTACAAATCTAAATTTCCACATTTCACATGTCATCATGCTGGATTTTATTGAATATACAGTATTTCTTTTATTGCCAGCCCCAGAGCTTCTAGGAATATTATTTGATTCCCCTGTTATGCCTGGCTTTGAAAATGTAGATAGGCTGCAGGTTTCAAGGGGTGCCCTAAAGTAAAACTATTTCAGGAACCCCCTGTACCATTGCAGTTGATTTACATTTTGGCATACTTTTTTTTTTTATTTGATTTATATGCCGCCCTTCTCCGAAGACTCAGGGCAGCTTACGATGCGTTAAGCAATAGCCTTCATACTTTTGTATATTTATACAAAATCAGCTTATTGCCCCCACAAACTGGGTCCTCAATTTACCTACCTTAGAAAGGATGGAAGGCTGAGTCAACCTTACTTGATAAGAGAGCTTTATTAGCAGTGTCAGAACATATTGCAGGCACAGTCTTCAATGCCTGCAGTTTTAGAACATTTTTTTATATTTAAAATATGTTTTAGGGCTTTTCATGAGAGTAAAAATTAAATAGTACACAAAAAGTTGAGCACCAGTTCTGCCTGTCCCAGTGACACTCTGCCATTTGAGTGGTTTCTTTCTTTATTTCAAGTGAAATTGAATAAACCACAAGCAACATGAAGCTCAATCAAGTTAATTTAGTCCACTGAAAACTGGGACGCTGAGAAACAGAGTAATTAGGAATGACAATAAAAGCCAACAGACATTTTGATCAGAGTAAGACTTCCTGTATGATTATCATGGTATCGGTGTATCAGAGCTTGTATCACAATACTATAGGTAGTCTTTGACTTACAACAGTTCATTTAGTGACCATTCAAAGTTACAACAGCACTGAAGAAAGTGACTTATGTCCATTTTTCACACTTATGACCATTGCAGCATCCCCTTGGTCACGTGATTTTACATTCAGATGCTTGACAACTGGTTCCTATTTATGACGGTTGCAGTGTCCCAGGGCCATGCGACCATCTTTTTGACAAACAAAGTCAATGGGAAGGCCAGATTATCTTAACAACCATGTTACATTAATTTATAAAATGTAACTCCCACATTTTCATTTTTTTTTCCCCTTTGAATCAATCTTGGTACATTTTACATCAAGCCAGCCCCATCTTGGCATACAACTGCAGTGATTCACTTAACAAATATGGCAAGAAAAGTAGTAAAAATGGGCAAAACTCACTTAACAAATTTTCCACTTAGCAACATAAATTTTGGGCTCAATTGCAGTCATAAGTTAAGGACTACCTGTATTAAGAGAGTGGCGATTTTCTTTCATCCTTAAAAGACATCACATCACATAACCACTGACATTTAGCTTCCGTTGTGCCACAAATGCAAAAGCAAAGCAGATGTCAAAGAATATATATGATTAAAGGTATTACTCTCTCATTAATCAGGGCTTGTGGCTTTGACCATTCCAACCATGCTAACCTCTACTCTTTCTTCTTGAATAGTCTGTGCAGGTCAGATTGATATTACATTTGTGCAAATGGCCAGGAACAAATTTCAAGATTTGTTTCATAGATATACATGGAAAAAAACCACAAGAGTAATTCCAATTATGGAAGAAATTCCAAATAGATGGAATTCCAACTCCCCAAGAACTCCTACTGAACATTTGGAGAGGGAGTTAAAAGGGGAAAACTTATTTTTTCTTGAATTTTCCCAAGCAATCCGAAGACTTATTTTCTGGGTAACAGAGGAGCCTTTAGAAATCATGGGAGATTTTAATACGTTGCCCTATAAAGCTATCCATCAGAAACTCCAAATTTTAACTACATTTCTATTAAACTTCTTCTTTTTCTTTTTCTTCCTCTGGTTTATAAGTCACAGCTTTTCCTAGAGGATCCTCAGCAGTATAAAATTTAAAAGTAATGATTGGCCTATTGGATTTATCATAAAATTGTTTTTTTCCACTCTCTCTGAACATCTCAAATTGTGTACATTTTGTCCTACTTTTTGCTTTACGAGTTGTTTGTCTTTGTCACTATCAAATGCAGAATCCATTTTCCTTTTTCTTTAACAGACATCAGATGGAAGAGGACCCTGAGAAATGTGAATGAAACTAAGATTATTTCAGATAAATTTTTCTTATTTCTGCACTTGGTGAGAGAAACAGCATCTGATTATATACACTTGAGTGCCACCCAGAGTTGCCAGATGAGATGGGCAGCTATATAAATTTGATTAATAAATAAATACTGGATTGGTGCAGATTTGTCTGATTCAGAATGGTGTCTCTTAAATTATATTCCAACATTAGCTCAACAGATTCTGGGCTATGAGAACACCATTGTCATTTGGGTGACTATTCCTTAGAATACTTTCAAGAAATGTTTCTTTTTAATGATTTCACCAGGAAAAGAAATATTGGCAGAGGACTTTAAATATTGCTACATTATTGGATCAATATTTGTGTATTCAAGCTTCTGCCAAGTCAGGAGGTAGTGAGAATCTGATGACAATTTCTTTTAGAATTAGCAACTGTGGTTTGTGCATATCGTAATCACATTTAACTTTGACTAAATCGTTTAAGCTGTGTTCCACCTATGGCTTTGGCTTTTTTATTATTATTATTCTTTTCCAGTGTTTATTGTATTTTGTTATTTTATATAAATTATTTGGTTTTTGTTTAGA
The DNA here is from genome assembly GCA_022577455.1 of Arizona elegans. Lineage (NCBI taxonomy): Eukaryota > Metazoa > Chordata > Lepidosauria > Squamata > Colubridae > Arizona > Arizona elegans. The sequence goes on along the minus strand of JAKOOJ010000003.1, from coordinate 99,000,022 downwards.
AAAATAGCTTATAAAAATTTAGAAGACTGAGTAGTCGAATGAATGAAATGGCATGATAGGTTGGGATTCAAACCGAGGTCTTATTCATTTTAGAGGTTAAAGTTAGTAGACTAGTAAACTGCAAAGGTCATAAATTGTCCACATCTAAGTTGTCCACATCTAGCATGCTACTATATTTAATTTAATTTAATTTTAATTTAATTTAATTTCCAATTTATATACCGCCCTTCTCCCTGAGGACTCAGGGCGGTGTACAGCCAAGATAAAAAACATAGAATACAAATATTAAAACATTTAAAAATATATATAGATTTGGGCCGAAAGTTAAGAATAACAAACTAATTAAAAAATTTAAAATTTAAAAATTTCTTCTAAGCCAACCCGGCTTGCTGGAAAAGATGGGTTTTCAGGGAACGATGGAAGGCATTGAGGTCATGGATTCTCCTTATCTCCGGGGGCAACTGATTCCAGAGAGTGGGAGCCCCCACAGAGAAGGCCCTCCCCCTGGGGGCCACCAGCCTACATTGTTTGGCTGATGGCACCCTGAGGAGGCCCTCTCTGTGGGAGCGCACGGGTCGATGGGAGGTCGTTGGTAGCAGCAGGCGGTCTCGGAGATAGCTAGGCCCTATGCCATGGAGCGCTTTAAAGGTGATAACCAACACCTTGAAGCGCACCCGGAAGACCACCGGGAGCCAGTGCAGCTCGCGCAGGAGCGGTGTTACATGGGAGCGTATATGACTTGCAGGAGGGGCCCTCCTCTATGAGAAAGTCTTCTGCAAGGACCTTGCTATCGAGTCTTCTCAATGATACCTCTCCTCTGATACCTCAGATATTTGGAGCACTCCCTCTTTATTTAGCTTTCAAAGAGCCATGGAAACTGAACCATGGAAAGCAATTGGGAATGAGAAGGAAGGTCTTGGTACTGTGGAGTCAGGGAATATTGGCTCGATGTTATTAGCTGTTGGTGTTTGATTTTTTTTTTCCTATTGCATTACCCCTGCTTTCTATTTAGTTATTGTAAGCCATCGGAGTCTTTAGATTGGAGTGGCATATAAACTGCAGTAAGTAAGTATGTGAATAAATAGTTTTGAACTTTGAAAGCCAAAGCTAACATTTGGATTGGCCCTGGTATTTGAATTAGAACAATATATTCTGACCCATTTGACCATAATGAATACCTAAGTAAACATTAGAATATTTTCAAGTTGGCTTTAATAAAGCCCACGCAGAATGCAGCACGTCAGTTCCATCTGTGTTATTATATTGTACTGCTATTATTACATGCTGCCTAAAGTATTTGTATTATAGAGTGATATCCAAATGTTGTGAATATAGGTAGTCCTCAACATGCAACCCAGAGGTGGGCTCCAGCTGGTTCAGACCGGTTCTGGTGAACCTGTTGTTAGATTTTTGCACAGTTCGGAGAACCGGCTAACCACCACTGGCTGTCCCCGCCCCTCCCAGTCACTCCTTATCTCACCTTGCCGGCCTTGGCTGCAGCATAGCAGTTACTGTTCTCTGGCTCCCTCGCTCACTTGCCTTGACCATATGCCCCTGCGGCCCAGCCCACTTGCCTGCCTTCACCCCGGCCTCCCACATGGCCCATCTACTTGCCAAGACTTCCTTCGCCATTCTCCACTGCCTCCCACGTGGCCCAGCTACCTGCCTGTCTGGTGAGCCTTCCTTTGCCTGTTTGTTGGCATAAACAGCCTGTTACAGGGCCTTCCTCGGGCTCCCCCGGCTTGTTATAGGCTGAAATAGAGGGTCCCTGGACCTTATCCGCTCATCTGGGTCCCGTCCAGGCTTTCCTAGAGCTCCCCCAGGCTCTTACAGGCCAAAGTGGAGGGCCCCTGGGCCTGATCCACCCTCCCCACCCCATTTCCCATGGCTCTACTGGACTTACTTTTCAAAGAGCTGCAGAAGAGCTGACCCATGTGGCAGAGAAGCTGAAATCTTTTATTCAGAAGCCGCCGGTGAAGCTGTAAGAATGTGAGATGTAAGGAAAACAACTTTCCCCATCTGAATAAAAGACTTTGGCTTCTCTGCCATGTGGGCCTGTAGGCTTAGTTTTTACCCAGTCAGGGCCCAGTCTGCATTCTGCTGACTGGCTAATTCGAATGAGCAGCTTCAGGGATTGGGGTGTGGTAGCCAGTCAACAAGGACCCTGCAGTTCAGCCCAATGAGACAAAGGAAGCAACCTCCCCTTTTATTGTCTACTGCTGTTGCTGCCTCAATTTCTGAAGCAGGAGGCTGCTGTGGCCAGTCCAGGCCTAGGCCTCCTGGTTATATGGCTCCAGCCAAACTCTTTTACTCAGAAGCTGGTGAAAATGTTTTCCTTAGATTTCACGTTCTTACAGCTTCACCATCATCTGAATAAAGCACTTTGGCTTCTCTGCCAGTGGGTCAGTCTCTTCTAGACCTCTGGAGATGTTCAAAAAAGTATGATCTTCAAAAAGTAAGTAATAAAATAAATGGCATAACATTTCTATTATTTTCAGTGGGAAGTAAAGGTAATTAAGTTAGCATGAATGGAACCCAGTGGTGGGTTTTACTTACCTCTGCTACCAGTTCGCTCGCATGTGCACAGAGCATATTTGATGACTTCTGGGTGGGTGGGTGGAGCCTCCCACCGCTGCTACTACCGGTTCTCCCAAACCGGTGCGAACCAGGAGCAACCCATCACTGATGTAACCTATTAAGATTATGTTTAAAAATATAAAATAACTATATGTTAAAAATGTCCCTGATTTGCAACTAAATCCTTTATGTCCATCCTTTGATTTTTGTAGCAAATTGTACATTTTTGTTTTGATAAAAGCAAAGTGAATGTTCATTGAGAATCATTCTGTTTCTTTAGAGTAGTTCCTCTCTCACCATCCTCTAAAGCTCTACTCCTTAACTGATTTTTCTTAATAACTCGTCTATTTAGAGCAACATAAAGGAAGCAGAAAAAAAGGCAACAGAATTCCTAAGGGAGCAGAATCCCTACAGCTATATAGAGACCCTACAGTGGTCTCTAAAGTGGTCTCATTACCACTGTAAAAAACTAGTACAATGACTTTAAAATACAGCTATTACTGTTTTCAAAAAATATATACCAAAATTGCTAAAATTTTAGAAGGTATCTATGTTAACAGATGGCTACTTCCATTAGCAGAAGAACAGCTTCCAATATAAGAGGGAATAATCACAAATCCAACAAGTTTTTATCTTTGCTTAAGAGTCTGTGAGAAACCTTTTGCTAATGTTAGAATGAGTCTTCACTGAACAACTAATGTAGTTTTGTCTTCTTGTAGTTCTTGAAATCCATGTCACAGAATTCAATGTTTCAAAGGTATTCATATCATTTTAGCCATTTTTTACATAAAATTGCCAGATTTAAAAATTCTGAGTGTATAAACATTTCATGAAAAAGTCTTTTTATAATGCTACTATCAAGCATTGTACATTAGGCTTGTCAATTTTCTTGTTTCTGATCAGATTGTATTTCACAATGCTTCAAGTGTATAATGGCTTATTTAGTTATATTAATAGAAAAGATATCAGTAAAAATTTACCTTTATAGCAAAAAAAAAAAAAAAAAAGGTAAGTAATCCATGGGAAATGGAGTGGGGAGGAGTTAGTGGAATCTGAGATGCTAGCAAAGCAGGCTCAGTCTGTGGAGACCCAGTGGATCAGGTAGGGGAAATAATTTATTTTATTTTAAATTTATATACCGCCCTTCTCCCTGAGGACTCAGGGCGGTGTACAGCCAGAATTAAAAAACATGAAATACAAATATTAAAAACAATTAAAATATATATAAATTTGGCCCAAAATTAAAAATACAAACCAATTAAAACATTTAAAATTTCTTCTTAAGTCAGCCCGGCTTGCTGGAAAAAGTGGGTTTTAAGGGCACGGCGGAAGGCGCTAAGGTCTTGGATTCTCCTTATCTCTGGGGGCAACTGATTCCAGAGAGTAGGTGCCCCCACAGAGAAGGCCCTCCCCCTGGGGGTCACCAGCCTGCATTGATTGGCTGATGGCACCCCGAGGAGGCCCTCTCTGTGGGAGCGCACGGGAAGATGGGAGATCGTTGGTAGCAGCAGGCGATCTCGAAGATAGCTAGGCCTGATGCCATGGAGCGCTTTAAAGGTGATAACCAGCACCTTGAAGCGCACCCGGAAGACCACTGGGAGCCAGTGCAGCTGGCTGTGGGGACCCCAGGGGAGCATGTATCTCAGTGGATTGGGGGAGGCCTTGGATGGTCTGCTCCAGCACTAGGCCCCACATGATATTCCCCAGCCTGAGATACCTCATAAGCATTTAAAGACCTGCACATTCGATTAACAAATGCATTGGGGAAAGCAGGGAGCGATCATGTTAATTTAAGATTTTCCTTCCAACTGCAACCTGAGAGAGCATAATATTGTGTCTCCTAAATACTGCTCAATGCATTCAGTCATGTTGAATCAATCATAGCAAAAGACCTCAATGGTTTAATTGTTATACTTTCTCTCAAGTAAAGTTGGCAAAGCCATCTACTCAAATTTCCAAGGCTCCTTTTACCCCAGATTCTATCCTGAATGCCGATTATCATGAAGCCATATAATTACCATATTTTTCGGACTATAAGATGCACTCCACCCCCCCAGAAGTGGGTGGAAATGCCTGTGCATCTTATAGAGCGAATATTGCAGCGGGGGAGGGGGTTGGTGCAGTGCCAATCAGCTGTTCTAGGCGGCAGGGATTGCTGCGTCTCACCGCCGCCGCCCATTCGCCACCAATTGCAGTGATTGCCGGCAAATGCACCACAGTAGCTCAGCTCAGCTGACCGGTGGTGGGCGCAACAGAGCAGAGACCTGACAAGCCATATGCTGGGGCTGCGATAACATGCTGAAGCTGACCAGGCTGATAGTGCAAGGACGGTAGCCAGATGAATTCCAGATGGATGCTGGGAGGCAGAGGCAGATTTTTTTTTCATGTTTTCCTCCTCTAAAGCTAATGTGCGTCTTATAGTCTGGAGCGTTTTATAGTCCGAAAAATATGGCAATTTCTTCTAAAAATGATGTAGGTTTAAAATCCACCCACCCTTCAACTCACTTCAACATCTTGTTTAGAAAATGTAGAAACAGAGCAGTAATTTCCCTTGAACATACAAAACAAAATGGGGAGAATGAGATGGATAGGACTACCTCTTTAAGGGAAGCAGAAGCAATCCATTTCCAAGGATCACTGATTAATTTTGATGTCTATTATCCTTTCCCTAGACAATGATCCCCAAAGGACTAACGGAAGATTTTAATCCTTAAAGTAGTTTGACGCATAGTGTAGCCCATTTGCAATAATCTCTGGGTCTGTTAAAATTATGGCATTCATTAGTGAAGGCTGAGTAGCTTTATTCATGAAAAGAAAATCAAATTAAAGGGGTCTTTGAAGTTCTAGCTTTTGATCTGTTCCAAAACAGTCTGCTCACCATCAGCTCCAGGAGACAATATTGGATGGTTGTGAAGACACCATTGGAACAGTCATCCCAAATCTCACATGTGGATACCATGTACAGTCACAGATGACATTCTAAGTTATGCATAACTACAGAGACCTATTTGAATGTGTTCCCTTCCTGTTTTATTTTGCTTGAGATATACAACCCATGGGACTTCTAATTGCCACCCTTCATGTATAACCCTCAAAATCCCCACCCACCCATTCCGATTGGGCTGCCAAAATTCAGCATCAAACTGCAAGGCAGGTTTTTTTTTACTGATTTTCAGAAATAGGAGGTAAATTAAAATGTTAAGCCTTACACAGGCTTTCACATATCTTGAATTATTTTTTTTTATGTTCTACCTCCTTTTCTGAAAAAGTTTTAAAAGAGTCCAAATTCTACCTGATTTTTTTCTGGTAATGTAATTATATTACTGCTGGCCGTAGTAAACTCACTTACTCTATAAATGAATCTTGTTCTTTCCATGTAACATTTTTATGTCCGAAACAATAAATATGCTTTCCGAATCAAATCACCAATCTGAGATCCAGTATTTTAAAAATCATTTAGTAACATTTTTAAATAGAATGCTTTTAGGTGCATTTTTTTATTATGCAATTTAGAAATTAGTTGGTGGAAAGAAAGATAAACCTATCTTGTCCACATAAGAGATGGAAGATGATGTGGCATGTTATTGGTAATCTCCCATATCTTTCTCCATCATTTTCTTTATCATCAAAAACCTTCCAAGAAGGGGAAACCAGAATAACTGCATAACATCTTTTGACTGGGAATACAAAAGTATCTATCTGAAGTGATGGCCCCAGTTCAGGGACCAATTTCCTGTTATCTTGGGAGTACTTTGAATGCTAGTTCCTAATTCAGAACTTGGCAAAGTAGAACACTAGTTGAGTTTTTAATTTTGCATAGCATATGTCACTTTGCATTTACCAACATTTAATTTCATCTGCCATTTCATTGCCCTTTCTTCCGACACTGTGAAATCCTTCTGTAAATCTTTTCAGTCTGCTTTATACTTAACTGTGTTGAATAATTTAGCACCATTTGAAAATTTAGTCATTTTGTTATTCATTCCTTTTTTCAGCTCATTAATGATTTAAAAAACAAGTATCACATTAATGTGGAGACCTCTTTTCTTCTTCGTTCCTGAAAAGAGGCTTGGCCATTTGTGTCTGCCATATTTGATATAATTCTTGTTATAGTTGACACAGTTTGCTTGGCAAAGGAAGGTATTACTTTTTTTTACAGTTAAAGCAAGATTTGGATAAAGTTTTATGAAACTTTGATTCAATTAAACATGACGTGAAAGTTCCATCAGCTGTTCTTGATATTAATTTTTGTCTAAAACTAGTCTGCAGTTGTAGGATATCAGTTACAGCAGGGGTCCCCAACCCCTGGTCCATGGATCAGCACAGGGCCATAGCATGCCAGCAACTGGGCCGCGCAAACAAGTGAAGCCCCATCCGCGGGATGCAGGTAGCACACAAAACCAGCCCCCCTCCGGTTCGCAGAAAAACCTTTCGCCATGCAATTTGTCTCTGGTGCCCAAAAGGTTGGGGGCTGTTGAATTACAGCATATAGAAGGAGTTAACCTTTAACCTGGTGCAGCTTTCTCAGTGCAATCCCACAATGACTATTTTAGCAAGGCAGCATAAAAACATAATAGATTATTTAGATATGCGATTTGCATTATGGAATTGACAAATTAAATATTTCAAACCTGATCTATTTCCTTTCAATGCCTTCTTTCTTGTTGGAGGGTGGCAAACCCCCCTCCCCAAATTCCAATCGATACCATGTATCTTCTCTATTTTTATCTTCATTATAATAAGTGGGTCAAAAGAGAGAAGCACATGACATCATATAGAAGGCTAGAAAATGTTACTGATTTCGGTTCTTTTCTCTCATACAAAAAGCTCAATCAAATGACAGTCAGTACTACTCGGGTAAAATATATATTTTGGAATGGATGCAATTCTGTTTCTCTGAATCACAGCTAGCTAGAAATAATTAGTATAAAGGGGAACTGATCCATTTAGCTTCATGAGCCACTAATCTTACTAAATTAGTTGTTAACATAATTTCTTCAGGACTATTGATTTCAATGGGTCCCCAAAGCTCTCAGCTTTAGCTAGTCGGTACTCAATAGACGCTGACCAGTTAATTTTAACAGTTTATGGGTTTTGTAGGAATTATAGACTTTTACTTTTACCATGTGTGCTTATCAATTATCTGTGAGTTTTTTTTAAAATACTGAGGGTTGGATATCAAAACAATAGCAAATGCTCAAAGTTGGGATTTTTGTTTGTTTATTTATTTGTCTGCTGTTATTCAAAGGGTACCGATCTCATCCCTTTTCATTTTTTTTTAGCACAAAAGAACATGGGAAAGAAAGTAAAAGGGTTTGGGACTCAGACAGACAAGGTAGCCAGAGTTCCAAGGCCCCTTATGTAACTTCCCCAAAACTGAACAAAATAATCCCAGGTAAATAGTTTACAAAATAAAGACTGCATCACCAAATGGGTCAGGTTTGGCTGGGAGCTGCAGAAAGAAAGAAAAAATCCCCCAGGTATTCTTATAGGAGAGGCAGCTGAACAGGTTGGAATGCCCCCACCCCAGGGGTGAAATCCAATTTTTTTTACTACCAGTTCTGTGGGTGTGGCTTAGTGGGCATGGCAGGGAAGGATACTGCAAAATCTCCATTCCCATTCCACTCTGGGGTCAGCCAGAGGTGGTATTTGCCAGTTCTCCAAACTGCTCCAAATTTCTACTACCGGTTCTCCAGAACCTGTCAGAACCTGCTGGATTTCACCCCTGCCCCACCCCATATGACAAAAGTTGCGTGCAGCCTGCCCTGTGATTCTCAGTGCACATATCCAGACAGACCCAAACACAGCATGATAGAAAAACAGAAACATTCACAGTTGCAATACCTTAAATCCTTAGAAGACAATACAAACACCTCCTATGACCACTGCTCTTCAAGGGACAAAAAACAGTTCCAAGAAGCCATCCTCTGCGCACTTTTTCTTATTTGTTTATTCTTTCTGATTCAAAGGAATGTTGGAAAGAAATTATGAGATTATGCGAACTAGTTCAGCAGGATAATTCCTGGGAAACTGAATAGAACTAAATTTGGTGTGGAGGAAGATGGGAAAAGCAAGATGGAATTTGAACATGGGAGAGGCAGCTAGGCACTAACTTGTAATGTTGCAGATTGCTCTGCTCAAAGGCCCCTCCCTCATCCCTCTCTATTGCAGCAGAGGTTGAAAATAATTATAGTAATCTTGCTCCACCTATTTCCCTGTCTTCTTTCCCAAAGTGTCTAATGAGCTACACAGATATTAATGAACCTATTCTATAAAAATGAGCCACTTTATCCACATAATGAGTAACTTTGCTAGGTTCAAAATAGGCCTCAAAGATATTTGAAATAACAAAAGTTGGGGATTGGTCAAAGAACTGAGTCAAAGTATGACATTCGCTGCAGTGTTTACTTTGATACCTTTGATAAGTTTTTGACTGACCCCCAATTTATTTTGAGAATTCCTCCAATTCCTCTACTGATGCTCTTTTGCAGATGCACTGTTGTTATTTCTTGTCAGTTTTTTTAAAAAATCTCGATATATTGAGATTAGTCCAGTAATGTGTCAGCTCATTTAGGGAATCTTGGAAAACTGACAACTTTCTCAAATATATTCTCTCCTAAAATGTCAACTTAGATTGTTAAAGCCTTCCTGATTTTACTTGACAGGTAATTCAAATGAATAGGGGTGCTGTTTCAATGCATAACTTTAAAAGACACAAAATATAAATAGAGGAATTGATTGTTAATTCATCAATTTGGAAAGCATCCCTTTGTGATGGAAAGCATCACAAAGCCCAACAAACCTTTTAAGCAACAACTAGAAATCTTCATTGTTGTTTGCAAGAAACCTTCAGTTCCATCCAATGAGCCCATCTTTCCACTTTTTGGAATCACTTTTTGGAGATTGAATTTGCTATCTACAACCCATTTTTAGTTGATAAAAATCTCTTTTTTTTCTGTGCAATATTTATCGCTTGGGTTCATTCTGATACATTGTTTCTGATCATGCCACTTCTGATGTCCATTTGAAAAAAGCCTGGAGATGGACTTCCGGTTTGCTGCTGGCCGCCGCCAGACGTTCCTCTGGGATCGTCAGCTCCCTCTGCCTGTATAGAGCCGCCGTTACAGCGGATGGCGGCTCGAAAAAACTCCGTTTCCAAGAGGAAACGGAGAGAGAGCCGGCAGGGGTGGGTAGAACTCCCCGCAGAGTCCCAAAAGTTTTTTTTTTAACTTTTGGGACGGAGCGGATGAGAAGCCCCATATCCCCTGCCGCTGCTCCGGGCTTTGGGAGACCTCTGCCTATGCAGAGCCAGGCGTCAAGAGCAAGCCTGTGAATTTAAAAGAATAATTAAAGAAATGAAGAACTGGACCCTTAATACTGAACCGCAAGTATCTCACCCTTTCAAAAACTATTTAAAAGAAAAGAGCAGAGGAAAAGAGGGAAAAAGAGCCTTCTAAAATGGCGTCTGCTGTGGCTGGAGAAGGGCTAAAAGGGAAAGTCCTTCCGTTTTTCATTATTACAATGTAGCGGAATAAATATCATTGGCTACATTTCTAGAGAAACCTCGCTCCTGTGCTGCTCAGAAGTTTTTTTTTAATGAGGGAAAGTCTTTTTGTTTTCTATTTCTTCTCTTATTTTTGCTAAATCTTGTCTGTGTGGGAAATGGCATCAGGACTTATACAGCTGGACAAACAGGGGGGGGGAATTTCCCCCCTTAAGAAATTGCGCCAACAAATTTCAACTCTCCAGCGTCAGAAACCCGATTTTAATATATTAGAATTTATCCTTGAAGAGATTGTAAGAAGGGATGAGATTGTGAATCAGCAACTTGAAAAATTTAAGCAGGAAATTAAAGAAATTGGTGAATTGGTGAAATCAGAGTCTGACTTCTTGAATAAAAAGATTTCAAAAGTTGCTAATGGTTTATCAGGCTTTCTGATTCGGATGGAGGCAAAGACTGAATTATTAGAGACTAAAATGAAGGAAATCGAGGAGAATTTGGATGACATGACTCAAAAAATTAAAAAGGATTTGATAAACATTCAGGATAATAGCTTGGAAGACAAATCTAAAATGGAGACTGACCAAAAGATTGGTAATGAGGAAAATGTACAACAGAGGATTGAAAGAGAAGTTTTAATGATTCAATATAATTTTACAGAATATGCAATTAGATTGAGAGGTCTGCAGGAAAATAATAGAGATGATTTAAGGAAAGTATCTTCTGAAATTCTGGCTGGGATCTTAAAGGTTCAACCTGATGAAGTGTATTGCAGGATTGATAGAATTTATAGAATAAAATCCTGGTGGGCAAAGCAAAGGCAACTGCCTAGAGATGTGGTGATCTATTTTACAGATAAAGAAATTAGGAATAATATTGTGCAGAACTCTTTTAATTCCAATTTGCAATTTCATGGAAGAAAGATTTGGATTTTCAAGGAGCTCCCGCCCAAGATGTTAATGGAGAGGAAGAAATTTGGCTTTTTAGTGACTGAATTAAAAAAAAGAAATATCCTATTCAGGTGGGACATCCCAGTTGGTTTAATATTGAGATATCAAGGCGTAAGATATCAATTGCACACTGTCGAAAAAGTGGAAGATTTTTATCAAAAAATTCTAAAAATGAATTTAACACCTTTAGGCATAATACAGGATAAGCAAAAGGAGTTGGAAATAAAAGGAAAACATCAAATTACAGAGGCTGTGATGGATAAATTGTCTTTGGACTCCTTGGAGACCCCAGCTGGACTGTTTATAAATAAGAGAGCAGTGTCATCCGAACCCAAGGTGATGAATCATCAAGTCACAGACAAGTGCGCAAATCAACCAGTTGATATACAAGTGATGGAGAAGAAAGATGAGATGATAAAATTAACCCAACAAGAACAATCCACAAAGCAGAATGAAAATCAACTAGCAGATATACAATTGGTAAGCAAGAAAAGAGGATGGAAATTCAACCCGAAAAAGAAAAAGAAAAGAAACAGATCTTATAGAAACAGCAATTTCCAAACTAAGCAACAGTGAAGCCAGGCGCTTTAAAAAATGAATGAATATTAGAAAAGACAGTGGTGGCGAACAATTGTCTGATACTATCCTGAGGATTGTGGCAGATCTCTGCAAGGCCATGATTTTGGGAAGTGGAAAGAGCCTCACTTTGTTGGATTTGAATCATCTAATTTTTTCTTATTTACCTTTTTTTTCTCTTGGAAATATATTATAACTATTTTGAGTTATAAGGCAGGAGAGTTTTGCCGGGGCATGCAGAAGATCTGGATGTTACTCAGTAGGATGACGGGAATTAACAATCCTGATGAATACCACAACTATAACCATACGGATATATTCATAATTATAATGTCACTCGGGTGGTTGTTTTTACTTTTATACAGGTGTGAGGATATCTACTACTGATGGGGGCAGAAGATGACTGAAGATTTTGAACAAACTGTTGCACCAGCATGTTATTTTACCCTATTATGGGTGATGGATTTAACAATCTAGTGGAAAGACATCAAAGAAGATATTATATGGATCATAAACTTAAAGTTATTGTCTTTTCTCTTTTTACATAATGAAATGCATATATAGATATGTGTATATCTTAGTAAAGTGGGCAGTTGATTATATTTAGAATCGTATTGCATGATTTTGTAGGAATTGAAGGGCTGAAAGAGGTTAGTTTACTGATTGTTATAAAATGGGATGCATATATAGATATGTGTATATTCTAGTAAAGTGGGTAGTGGATTATATTTAGAATTGTATTGTCTGATTTCAAGTCATATATTTAGAGGAGTGGAGGAAGTGGACAGAATTGAATAAATTTGGTTGCAGGGAGAAGGCCGATTTAAAATGTTATATTAATATATATATAAGATTAAAGGTTAATTTGTAATAATACTCAATAAGTATAGGGGAGGAGAAAAAGGGCAGATTACCGTAAAAATGGGAGTTATAAGATTAACAAGTTAAGGGTCAGTATTCCGAGAAGGGATTAAGGGAAAGGGAAGATATTATGTATGTAACTAGTTATGAAATAGCCTATTGTTGTGAAGAAGTCACAGGGGGGGTTGGGTGGAAAGGGTGGGTTAGGGAAGAGGGGGGGGGGAAAAAGGGGGAAAAACTTGTATTTGAAAACTTTTTCAATAAAAAAAAAAAGAAAAAAGCCTGGAGATGTAATGACATGCTTGTGAAAAACAGATCTGGGTTAGAATGACAACCATTTCTATTTAGCTCTTTGACTCCATTTTTAAAGAAAGAAATGTCCTGTCTTTGGGGTCACTAAGTTACCTGATCTCACAGAGAAAATCAGACATGACAGGAGAGATTAAAGCCAAGGGGCCTTAGATAGATTAAGAGAGCAATAGGCACAGCAGAAAAAGGAGGCAGAGTCCCATCGAGGAGCTGCAAGAGGACTCAGGACCATGGATAGCTCCACACAAAAATGTCCTCCTTACTTCCATACCTGCTAGGATGCAGAAATAAAAAGAGATTGTCACTGCAAAGCTTCTGAAACTAACTGATGCCTCAAATAAGTTGCCAGTATCCATGTTGTGATCAACTCCATTCCCTCAGCAGCAGCTTTCTGCATCTTAAAGAAGCCTACTTTATTTTATACTTTGTAATATTGGAGAAATAGAAGTTCTGCTAGGGATTCCTCCTCTAGCATTAAAACCAAATGCAAAGCTGAGTTGCCTGCCTGGAAGGGACTGAACTGATCTCACCCAGAGGACTGTAAAGGACTGGAAGCCATGACAATAGGGAGTTCAGTACAATCTTGCATTAACAACACCTTTTGCAGCTCTCACTGACATTGCTCTGTTTCTATTTTAATGCTTTCTATATTAGCAGACTAGCATGGGCCCATCATAGGAATTCATCATTGTAGTTCTGTCTCTCTTAATAAACGTAGAAGTATCTTAAGATTTGGCTGATTGAGTTAAATGGTACTTAGAAAGATAGATACAAACAAAGTTTACTGTGTAAAACTTTGCTACCGAATGGCAAATTTTTCAATTTGTTTCTTCTGCTTTCTGATATTGCAATATGATGACAGATGCAGTCTTCACTCTGTAGAAGAAAGGGTGGCACTATGGAGTCATTACTGCACAGACAGCGTCAATACGATGGAACCAATACATTATCCCCATCAAAGCAGAAAACCTGTGATTCTCTAGCTATTCCTGAATCTAAATTCCCAGCAATTCCAGCACACATAGCCAACAGCAAGTGATATTATGAATAGCCACATCTCAAGACCTATAGGTTTCCTCAACACTGATTTTCAGATACAGATATATGCAATATGTAGGGAATGGATATGGAAAGTATCATGGTTACAGAGATTGCTGGTTACATCTGAGGCAGGGTGTGTCTCACAATAAAAATTATAATCAAAATTACAATTCCTAACAGTGGAAAATGATCAAAACTGAAAGGGAAACGTATTAAATTTCTCCATAAAATTTTATACAGAAACTATTATTTTGCCTTGTCTGTGGTTTGTTTGTAAGCAAACAAGGTAGCATATAAATAAATATTGAAGAATGGAAAATCAAATCTATTGTCACAATATTAATTTTTTTTTAACTGCATTGTATTGGCAACTTTTTTTGTTGTTTTATTTTTTGTAGATGAATGCCTGACTTGTGCCCAGAATTCCCAATATTGAATATGTATGTTCTGCTTATTGCTCTGAGGGATGTAGATATTATTGTATTTTATTGCTATAATTTTTCTTCCCAAACAATGTTTTATATTTTGTGTAATTTGCATAATGTTTCCATATCCACAGCTATCCAATTTTAAAGCTTCTCAGAATCGATAAATGCTGGTATACTAATATGATTTCATGTAGAAGGATACTTCTTCAGTCTGAAATAACCTTCATCTTTAACTTCCCTACTTGCATCTTTGGCAAGCACAATTCCTCTGTAGCACGAACCTTTATTATTTGTATTCTTCCTGTGGATTCTTTCACAGACATTTCTTCCCTGAGGTGATCCCATATTGCAACCATTCTCCTCTGTTTCCTAGCAAGGGATCACAAATGAGACACATAAATACATTTATTTCCACAAGTCAATAAAGTTCCTGTTGCTCCTTTTTTTTTTTTTTTTTTTTGCCAATAGTTTGTATTACAGCGCCCTCTGGTGCCTTGAGATTTCCTTTAGTCTTGAGCTGGGCCCTATCTTCTCTCTATAAGGAATGTTTCTTTCAGGTCAAACTCAATTCTTGGATCCACCAAGTCTTCTTAGTAGCAAAACAGAAGGGTTTTGCCATTGCCACCTTCTAGGATTTATATGGACTCCTATTTTAGCCTTTAGCCCTAGCATTTCATATACAAGTATTACCAAAGACCAATTTTCTTTGACTTTGAGGCTCACATGAAGATGACCAGGGGTTATCCTGCCTTGTTGAGACAGGCCACACTAATGATTAGACAGAGCTGCATGTAATATTCCATAGAGATTGTATTATTTATAAAATACAAAATGTAGCTGTACAATGCCACCTCTCATCTTTTTTCTGCTTAAAAACTGTTCCCTTCCCAGCAGTTTCTCTTGTATTTTTCCCTTTGGGAAGTCAAGTGGGAATGTGGAATGAATTAAGAATTTTCTCCCCTATATGGTAATACTCTGTTCAGACTGAAAAGTCCCATGACTAATTTGTAAGTTGTTTTTGTAATGGATGGTATCTAAAAAGCATCTGAATATAACATATTTTGTCAGAGATTTAGGATGTCAACTCCCAGAGTTCCCACAATGTGATTTGTGCGCATCATGGTGAGGTTTTGCTGCCTTAACTACTAATTTGATTGTTTTATGTTATTATGTGTCAGATAAAATATGTTAGACTTGTGGATGAGATGTCTTGATCACATTTTTAGGTCTGCCACTCAAGATATAAAAATAGGTAAAATTTGCAGGATGCAGGATGAATTAGAAAGCAACAAAAGACAGGAACATGTAAAATATGCTAAACATAATCCAGAGTTCAGAATAACAATCAGAGAAATAAAAAATCTGGACCTGGAACAACAAAGAGTAAGAGAACTAACTGCAGCTCTAAAAACAAAAAGTTCCACAATTTAAGACACAGAGGCCATCTCTCCAGCCTCTCAATGAGGTACTATATTGCTTGTTTCAACTCTTTTGAAACAGTTTTCTAATCTCAGATGTAGCAACAGTCTTATTACCAAAGCATAAATATATTCAAAATTAATGAAATACAATTGATAAAATAATATTCTATTCCAGCCCAATTTCTTTCAATATGTGGGATTGTCATAAATGTTTTGTATTTTGCCTCCAACAACAAAAACAGACTTTACACATCATAAACCATAACTGAATAGATTCACAAATGTTAAGGCATAAATTGTGGTTATAAATCACAAAGCATGAGTTTATATAATTCAGCAAACAAAGTCATATTAGGCTTAATAAGATGTATAAAATCAGTCAAAACAGTTGGGACATCACATCTGTGACAAAAGCCACTTTTTTTTTAAGTTTGGGAGTAAAGGTCAGGTGACATATTGAATCAAGGTCTCCAAGAAACAAATTGGAATCTACAACCTCTCTATTCAAGAAAGTTAAATAAATATCAGTTTCTGGTTTTGGGGTACTGAGTTATCTATAGGGTGGGCTCTCATAATCTGTTAAACCACAAAAAAGATAAAACATGGTTTAAAGCTACAATATTCTTTACTGGTTAAGCATATTGTATGACAGAGCCTAGGAGGTGCAGTGGGTCAGCGGTTAAAGATGCTGAGCTTGTCAGCTGGGATACTGACAGTCTGAGACCTGGGCATTTCTCAATGGGGTGGGCTCCCATTACTTGCCCCAGCTCCTACCCACCTAGTAGTTTGAAAGCAAATGCGAGTAGATAAATAGGTACCACTTCAGTGGGAAGGTGACAGCATTCTGTGTGTTTCAGCATATAATCATGATGGCCACATGACCATAGAAATGTCTTCAGACAATGCTGACTCCCTCAGCTAAGAAACAAGAGTTGGACATGACTGGACTGGACTGGACTGGACAGGGAAATCTTTACCTTTATGACAGCGCTAATTGTGCCTTATCAGTGAAAACCACAATCTTTGGCATCTGTGCTCATTCCTTCCTTTAATGCGCTTCTGATTTGGTGCAAACCATATTGCTGCTTTATTCAAAAGCATCCGGACAATCTCATTATTTGAAGTAACAGAAGTAACACAAGTTCAAAATTCACTTCTGAGAGTTGAAGGGAAAGGAATGATTGTATTATTCAAGTAATACTCAAGCCCCAGTCATCTCAGAGCTCCAAGGCTTCAGCAACTCACCTGAATAGTCAAAGGCAAACTTGTCTTTCATCTTGAACACATTAGTGATCCTATGCAGAAACACTAGGCATCACTTGTGGGAAAATGTTCTCTGAATGGGAACGGAGAGAAGAATTTCAAACTCCCTTTTTTCAGATTGCTGATCAGCTTTTTTTTTTCATTAGCTAGCATAATACAACCTTTTGCATTTACTGGGTTCTGTGCTGTACTAAAATTTCTTGGAACTGCAAATTTTGCATCTGAGTGCACATTTAATCAAAGAAAATTCTGGCAAGCAGCAATATCTACTAGAAATTGGTATACTGAGTCAATTCTTTTTCAAAGGGCAAACCTATGATACAAACTATCCCTTTTCATTTCTGGATAAAATATTAAAGAGTTGAAATTCAAAGCTTGGACTCAATATAAGGGCTTCAGTTCAAACGGTAAAATGATGTTCTGAATCAGATTAACTGGATGAAGGAAAACTAGCTGTTCTTAATGTAGTGTAGACAGTGACAATCCTGCACAATCAAAAGAGAGATCAAGAAATCGGGTGCCATTCTGGAGGCCTGAGTCAATGAGTTGAAATGAAGGAAAGTTCCAAGACAACACTACTACAATTATGTAACTGTAATGCCATGAGTTATCTATATTCATAAAAGCGAAAACCACTCATACCGTAATCATGAAATCTCCAGAACCATAAGGGCTACAAACTTGAAATTTGCCATGTATGTTCCTCTTGGCT
This sequence comes from Arizona elegans, assembly GCA_022577455.1. NCBI lineage: Eukaryota > Metazoa > Chordata > Lepidosauria > Squamata > Colubridae > Arizona > Arizona elegans. Next base: position 98,982,383 of record JAKOOJ010000003.1, on the reverse strand, counting down.
TCTAGGTGCTCACTAAGAAAGGATTTTTTGAAATTACCATCAGAGCATTAGTATTTCCTATATTATGATTAACATGCTCTGATGCTAAGGAGTTCTACTTCCCCTCCCCACCTGAAAAGAAATCTGTTCCAAATGCAAAACACAAGCAGAGGAGAGGAGTTTCACTTTCAGTTTTACTTTCACAGCAGCAAGCAGCTTTACTACAGAACAGTTGAGCTAAGCTATGCCCAGCCTCCTTTCTTTCTCCTTCTTGCTCACACAGCAAATACTGTTTGAGTTTCCAAACACCCTTCAACTCTCTCACATACTGACAGGATGCTAGCCAGATGAATACCGATGGATGCTGGTAGGCAGAAGCAGATTTTTAAGAAAGGATTTTTTGAAATGACCATCAAATCATTAGTATTTCATATACAGTATTATATTTACATGCTCTGATGCTAAGGAGCTAGACATTCTACTCCCCTTCCCCACCTGAAAGGAACTCTGATCCAACCGCCAGTTGCTTTATATTAACATGCTCTGATGTTAAACCTTCACTAAACCAGGCATGTGCGTGGCCAGCACGTGACTCATCTGGCTGCAGGCTGGGACATTCTCCTCCCCCTCCCCCTCTGTTCCAACTGCGAGTTGCATTATATTAACACACTCTGATGCCACGGAGTTACACATTCTACATTAAGTTTCAGGCTGTAAGTGACAGTTTATCAAGCCCGATCACATAGTTTCATAGCGAAGCACGGGCGTCCAGCTAGTGTACTTATATTAGATGTCATCACAGAGCTAAAAACTGATATCAGTGTGATGTCACAGTTGGTTACAGGCACCCACTGCTTGGAAGTAAAAGTAGTCTATATATTAAAAAAATATTTTCCTTGGCTTCCTTCAACTAGCTAATGACATCTGAGATAGCCAGCAGTCTTTTGCCAGACTCTGTTCCCCAGAGAACATAGAAGAGATCAAGTATTTTCTCAATGGATGCTGTTTTGACAATACCTATGATCAATGTGTTAAACCAAGTGACAACAATAGTGAAAACAAGAATTCTTGGAAGATATTGATATTTTAACTTGTGAACTCCAGAGTCATTGGGAGTTACAGTATGTGGCATATAAATTTAACATATTATTATAGTTGTTTGCGTAGGTAGCCACAGATTTAGACTGGATTTGGTTTTTATCCATTTATTGAGCATTTCCAGCATTTTGGGATAGACAGATGTTGTTTGAGGGTGTTAAAGGTATTGCTGCAGGACGTCAGCTATTCCAAGTAAAGCTGCCTCTTGCAACCAACTGATAGTGATTTTGTCAATGCTGATGGTGTTGAAGTGGTGCTCCAGATTTTTGAGATTGCACCAAGTCATCTATTATGTAGATGCTATCGTTGCTTTATTTTGCCAGTCATTTTACTTCTATTTCTATTTTGTTATTTTCTCCAGTTCTTTCTCCTCTATTCTGTCTGAAACATCCACTATTCAGACTTTTTTTTGTCTTTGTATTTCTAGCAGACGCTCAAATGCACCATTGTTGCTACTTTGTCATGCCATTGTTTGTAGTCAGTCTGTGTGATTTTCTTGCAGCAGATAACTAGATGACCCATTCTTTCTTCAGTTGCTTTGTAGAGGTGGCACTTGCTGTCTGTTGCTGTCTTCTCAATTCTGGCTTTGTAGCAATTTTTTCTTAAGACTTGGTCTTGTGTGGTCTGAATTAGTCCCTCTGACTCTTTCTTCAGCTTCTCTGCTGTTAGCCAGTCTCTCCGATGTTCATTAAGCCTTCCTAGTATACTAACTGCAGTGCATCTTCTTTACCATCCTTCAAATATTCTTCCAATGCCCTTTTTTCTTCTTCAACTGTCTGGTGTAATTGCAACATTCCACATTCACCTATTATTGTTAATAAGTAATCAACATCACTGTGTGGATGAAGGACATGATTTGTTGTCATTATTTTTCTGATCTTTCTATCCAGGGCTTTTAATTTTCCTTGAGTCCAGTCCACTATTCCAACTGCATATCTAATGACTAGAACTGCACAACTGTTAATTGTCTTGATAATATTTCCTCCACTGAGTTTTGGCCAAGCCCCAACAATTTACTTTAAGCATCTTTTTAAAAGCCTACCTTCGGCCTTTCTTGGACACAAATCCTTCCTGAGGTTTTCATCTGATAAATCATTTGAATTCAGCTTTTACTTTATTTTATTCTTTTGGTTGTTGGGGTTTTTTTTTAGAATGAACTACAGATTTTGCAAACAAGGGATATAATATTACTAATTCCTGAGATGCCATTCATTGCAAAACAGCTGAATGCCAATTTATCTCAATACTAAATCCTGTCCTAAGAGAGGAGAAGTACCCCACTGAAAAGGGAAGAAAAAGAAAAACTGGCAACCTTTATAATACACTCTTTGTACATATATCACAAACTTTTCAAGAACTCCACAAATAGCACTAGTACAATCCAATCTGTATGCCCACTATATTTCTCTAAAAGAAAATATAGATATAGATATTCCTCAATTTAGGACCACAATGGCACCCCAAATTTCTGTTGCTAGGCAAGACAGTTGAGTTGTGCTCCATTTTCCAACATTTTTGCTACAGTTGTTCAGCAGATCTGGATCCCCCCATTGATGTTGCTTGTCAAAAGCCCCCTGGGAAGTTTACAAATGGCGATCACATGACTCTGAGCCAATGCAACTGTCACAAATACATGCCAGTTGTCAAACACCTGAGTTTTGATCAGGTGACTATAGGGATGCTTCAACAATCGTTAAGTGTGAAAACTGGTCATAAATCAATTTTTTCAGTGCCGTTGTAACTTTGGATGGTCACTGAATGAATGATTCTAAGCCGAGGATTTCCTGTATACTGGAGCACTGTATCATGTATAATAAACCATCCTGCCCCACAGGCAGGTCTAACAATACTGTGTTACCTTATAGCAATATCTCTTTTTTTAAAAAGGGGGCGGGGGAAGCTGACCTGTTTTTTATATGGAAGCAATTACTATCCATCAGGGAAGAGTTTTAGAAAATAATATGTACCAGAATCTTCCTGCTCCAGACGGTTTGCATGTCAATCGCAGTTAGGATTACTCATTAATAGGCTTAATATGGCCCCAGGCTGCAGATTCTCTCCCCCCCCCCCCATGTAGATAATCTTACTTTATAGTTAATAGGACAGAAGGATGACCTATACTCCAAGATAATGTGGCAGGTAAGCGGGCAGAGCTTTGATCACCTCCACTTTATGGGATGTTATTTTTGTGACTGTTCGGGGAATTGCCACTGAGCTAGGATGCCTGCAACACATTCCTGATGGCATTTCAGGCCAATTATGGGAAAAGTCACAAGCCTGAATATAATATTCTCAGTCGTGAGATTTTTCGGCTTGCTTTGCCTTGCCTAGCTGTGTTGATTTTCATTTTCCCCTGTCAAAAGGGCCTGCTGCAATTTTCTATAAAGGGCCTTGAGAGTCTGATTAGTTTTAAAACTTTTTTTAAAGCAGAAAAATTAAATTTGTCAAGCCCCAATTTCAAGAGAGAGGAATGCAATCCCTTAACATTTCTGTTCATGATATTGTAGTGTGATGTGCTTGTGACCAATTATGCTTGTTTAAAAAGTGCTAATGATACACCTGTCACTATTGCTGTGTGACACCTGAGAAAGCAGCTGCCTGATGAGTAATCCCAGCCTTGACCTAGGTCCTAGGGTATGTCACCTGAATACAATTTTTCCTCTCTCAAATTAGCTTTCCAAAATTCCTAGAGCCAGACTAAGAAGTGGCCTTCTATATAACAAAAAGAGTTTAACAATTGTGACCTCACTGCCTGCCCAAGGTGTTATTTTGTGCAAAATGAATAATGCCTACTGTACTTGGTAATAGTTCTATTCGTGTCAGCTTTAAATAGGACAAAAAGAAAAAAAAAGCTGTGTGCATGTTATATGTAAATGATGAGATATTCTGCATACATATTTTAAGTGCCTACTGTTGGCTACAATCTTAAAATTCTGTTCAACCTCCATGGATTGAATGGAGTTTTTGAATTGTTATGTAGGCTGTGCCTACATATTCACTTATTGCCTACTGAAAACCTCAGCCTGTAGTCGTGATTAATTTCTACCCTGAATTCAATGATACTAGAGTTTAGACCATAACCTGGGTCTCCTCTTTATGCTTATCAATAGGAGGAAAGATAATGACCATAATTCATTATCTTTGCAAGGATTATTGGGACAATCTTGCAAAGTAGGGCCTATGGAAATTTTCATTCTTTGGATTTAATTTTATTCTTCTCAAAACACTATTTTACTATGAGATGTTGAAGAACACCACTTCCCTGAACAATGGCTTTTGCACACAGAAATGTGCCTAAATTATTGTTTATAATGTTTATTGGGGAGCCAATTTGGTGTAGTGGTGTAGTGGTTAAAGCATTATGTTAGAAACCATGTTAGAAAATGTATGAGGTCTAGTCCCATTTTTTGGCATAAAACCTGTTGTGTGATTTGGGGGCTGGTTACTTTCTCTCCGGCCTAGGAAGGAGGCAAGGGGAAACCTTTTAGAAACATTTGGCAATAAAACTGTGAGAATTAGTCTAGGTAGTCACAAGGAGCTTATCAACATTTATTGCTGATTTAAAGCTTCTTATGGACTTTTTGAATAAAAATGATTTATGGTTTTGATGATTAGACAGGATAGATTACAGGAGGAAGAATATGATGTAACTTTAGAGAGGGGGTTAAAATATTTATTTTATATATTATACTTATATAAATACATTTATACTTAGAACTGCTGTAAAAATATTAGAAGCCACTTCTTTATACTTCCTTCTCTACTATTTCTTTCACTTGTTTTCATCTTCATGCACTGTCTGCTTTTTCTTTTATTTCTTCTTTCTTCCTTACTTTCTATTAGTTTGTGTCAGTTTTTATCTTCTTATTTAAAAATTTTAACAAAAATTATACACGCAAAAAAGAGAAGTGAAACAATTGTTACCTATAAAGGAGAGTATTGATCAAAGATGCTGTTCTGAATTTTTTTATAGAAAATCAGATTAAAAATATTTTTTAAAATAAACAACCTTCATGCCAGATATTTTGAGTTTAATTCATCTCATCAGTTTTCCCAAGTACAGGCAGTTAGGCCAGTGCATCTGTTATAGGTTTGCTCACTGGAAGAATCAATCTATTTTATCTATCTGTCTATCTATCTATCATCTGTCTGTCTGCCTGCCTGCCTGCCTGTCTAATTTTTATGGCTGCCCCACTGGGGCAGCTTACAATAATTAGATATAAAACAATGTATATATCAACAATCATTAAAAATGAAATATAAATATAAAAAGTTAAATAAAAATATAGAAACCCCAACAGAAAGAGAACTAGTATATTCCACTTCCCTGGGACTCTCAGGTCCGGTGACATAGCCAGGACTTGAGAGGCTTCCAGAATATCATGAGGGATGGAACTAACCTAATGTTGGGGAGATGCAGGGCAGAGGATGTCTCATAAGACAGTTGCCATGGCAGAGAAGGCTCACTTCCTAGGATCCACTAAATATAAGTTCCTGGCAGAGGGTATCCACAGCACTCCCTCTCTACCCGATCTGATGGAGCAGGCTGATATAATCAGGGATAGACTCTTCCCTCAGATAATCTGGTTTTATGCCATGAAGGTCTTTAAAGATTAAAACCAGCATCTTGAATTGTATCCAGATGTGAACTGGCAAGCAGTGCAGCTCGGGGACCAGAAGTATAACATACTCTCTTCTAGAAGCGCACGTAATTGCCCATGCTGTCGCATTTTGCACCAGCTGAAGCTTCCAGATACTTTTCAAGTGCAACCCCATGTTGAGCGCATTACAGTAGTCTAATCTGGAGGTGACTAGGGCATGAGTGATTGTGAGCAGAGCCTGCTGATCAAGAAATGGGCGCAACTGGCACACCACACAAAGCTGTGCAAAGACCCTCCTAGCCATGGCTGTCACTTGCTCTTTGAGCAGGAGTCGAGAGTCTAGGAGGACCTCCAGATTGTGCACCAGGTCTGTCTGCGACAGCACAGCTCCATAACATCCTAGAAACAGTTGGCTCCAAAACCCAGAGTCACTCAGATTTCTCAGACAGCCGAAGCCTGTTGTTCCCTATCAGACCCCCATAGCCTATAAGTAGATATGATGTTCACAGTATTGTTTAATTATTAAACTAAATTAAACTACACTCCATCTCATGTTACTAAACTTCAGTTCCCCAGCAATCTCAGCCATGATGGACAATATTGAAGATGGTGTCATCCCTGTAGCCATCCCCACCACCACCACCCTACCACCACCAGCACTTTCAGGGCTGCCACAGTGAAGCAAGTCAAGCTGTGGGAACAGGAGCGGGGAGGAAGAGATAGCTAGGGGATTGTGGCCATAATAAAATTATTTCTTCTGAGAATCAAGAATTTTCCCACCAGGTGCAAGGAGGTGGGATCTGAGACCAAGTGACCCTTTGGCTGTGGCCTGATTGGACCATGTAATGGATTACATGGGCAGGGGAAAGAAAATTCTACTTTTAACTAGGGGGAAACCCGAGGGGGGTTTAGAGTCGGGTTTCCCCAGATGTGCCAATATGACATGCCTAATAAATCTATACTTTGAGGAACATGCCTGCCTTGGAGTACTGATTCCATTGGGTGTGTTACTTGGAACCCTAACAGATGCACTGCAAGGAGTTGTAGTTCAACAACCACTTTTTTGTGAAGGATTATACTCTCTGGGATAGCTATCTGGCGAATGCTGATAAAAGCCGCCACAACATATTCTCAAATTTTAGGTTAGCTGGCTATGCATGCCAGTTAAACTAAAAAAAAAAATCCTTGTAATATTGTCTTATTGAGGATCTCCTTTTTGATCATTTTGACAGCATGCACATTTTCCAGCAACAACATTTATGATCTAAGGTTTATAATTATCATTCCAAATGGGACTGTCTCCCTAACTTTTATAAAAACATTACAATATGGAAGTCTTATTTTCCATTCTGTTTTGAATCATCATCAACATGGAATCTCTTTCACTGGAGCTTGGACAGTGGGTTAATCTTTTCACGGAGCAATGCACCCCAAATGCTTCCCAGCCTGTCACTGCAAGCCACATCTGAGCATATGTGACTGTCTAACTGCACCTGCTCACATTCAGCTTGCTCAGTGATGCAGTGGTGAGTGGATGTCCCTAGATGCCCAATCAAGATCCTGGGGTGCTTCAAATTATCTGTACTCATGAATGATGACTCAGAGCCTTCCATACACTTATTTTTCAGTATCAGGCTTGGCAATGCCGTTTGGATGTGTTACCTTGGGAGATAAGAAGGATTATAACCAGCCATCTGAGGTGACTGACAGATATGATCTGGGACAGGTAATCAAAACGTAAGTGTTCTACTATTCTACTATTCTACGCCGTTTTCATACATTTCCCAGAATGATGTTCTACTACTCTCTGCAATGTTCTTAAGGACTGATGGAGAGGTTGATTGATAATTCAGTATTGGTGACTTTGGATAAAGTTTAGACTAGCAAGAACTACTATTATATTTCAGGGATGAGAAAATAATATAATGATTATCAGGTTTTATGTGTATATTTAGTCACCAGGGATCCAAATGACAATTTAGAACAGATGGACAGACTGACAGAATGACTTCCCAGAGTCATAATCTCTCTTCTGTGCCAAAAATATATATATATATAATAATATAAACAACTTACAGCACTTTAAAGGAGGATAGTAGGGAAATTATCATTTTTTGATTGTAGCACATTAAGCTTTCCACAGGCTATCTCAGAAGATATGGCGAGATACATGCAGATGTGTTTGGCTGAGTCTGTCATACACTGGTATGCTTTAATCTTCCCAACCATACAAAAAGGACCTGGGAACCTGGGTTTTTTTTTTTCTCCCATTCACAGCCTTTTTCTTTTTATTTCCCAACCCAATGTAATGTTGGTAAGAGGTCCAGGACTTTTGCTTATTCATCTGTCTATCAATGGGATACCTCTCCAAATCCTAGGAGAACGACCAGATGTGTTAGGAAAAACTAGCAAAAAATAGTTTTAAAAATGTACTACAATTTGCAGCTGTGGAGGAAGTTGTTTTGTTTTTGTTTTTACTCCATCCAATGCATTCTTATGGACAAGATAGTTGGGTAGGAGCTCATAATGTTTCTGGCTATTCTATTCTAAGCCCTTCTCCCTCATCTTCCTGTCATGTGACCTAGAGCAGAGATTATGCTGCCAGCCCCATTCACACAAACTATATATAGTACATAGTTTCTAAGGAAAAGACAGGCAGGCAGACAGATAGATACACACACACACACACACACACACACACACACACACAAACATACACACACACCCAGAGAGGGAGAGAGAAAGTGTGTTATGGGTTACTTGATTACACAGAAGAAAATGCAAATATTTCCTATAGCCACTGCTGGTAAAAGGCTTGGAAGCAATTCCATAAATCATTCTTTGTATGTTTTACCTACCTTGTTTTATTTTATTCCCCCTTGGAGAAAGGTTTAAAAAAACACAGAAGTGCAACTGAAGTAGGCACCACCATGAGTGAACTCAAAGGATGGCTTTACCTACTCCTTTCTACTCCTTTGTCACATGTGTTCTATGCGGCTGGAGAGCAGTATGAAAGCTATACAGGAGGTAGAGGTGCTTTGGGGGAAGAGCAGAGGTGGTATTCAGCAGGTTCTGACCAGTTCTAGAGAACCAGTAGCAGAAATATTGAGTAATTCAGAGAACTGGTAAATACCACCTCTGACTGGCCCTGCCCCTATCTATCCTCTGCCTCCGGAGTCCCAGCTGATCGGGAAGGAGTGGAGATTTTACAGTATCCTTCCCGTCACACCCACCAAGCCACTCCCACAGAACCAGTAGTAAAAAAATTTGAATCCCACCACTGAGGGAGAGGATCTCTGATGAGTCTCATCTCAGGAGTGAAGAGAGTTTATTAACTCCTTGATCACTAGCTTACTTAACACAGTATTAGCTGAGTGTGGGGATTTAGTTTAGCCTGAAACAAGATAGGGCCTTCTGAGGGCTAAAGCTAACCCTCTCTTAATAAATCTATTTATTAAATACATCATAAATTTATTTAGGTTAGAACATATGAGTGACACTCTTCCCCTTCCCCTGAATTCCATCTCCCCCCCCCCCCAACTTTTGTTTTATATCTTGTTGTCAACAACTGACACAATTGACAACATGAAAGCACATGTAAATGCAAATATAGAGCTAATTTTAAAGGTCACCCAAAGTTTGCAAATAATAGGTACTTTAACAAAACACAGTTAGAATGTTGTACAGGTATAATACGTTCAATGGACAAATGTTTTTTCCTCTGCTTTTCATATCCTTTCCCCTTTGTGGTCAATCCTCAGTCAATAAGCACTTAATAACATTTTTCTGAGGGAACACACGATGTATCTTCTGTCTCTTTTGGGAAGTGGATGATTCATAAGGTTAAGCTATTTACCGTCTCTGCTGCAGAATTATGTTGCTTCAGCAAATGAATACAATCTCTTTACACTTAAAGATGGGTGTTCTTTTCCTAGAGAGGAGTTTTGTGAGATATTCCGTGCCAAAGAGAAATCGACAGGCAAGCTTTATACTTGCAAGAAATTTCTGAAAAGAGATGGGCGCAAAGTGCGAAAGGCAGCCAAGAATGAGATCATCATCCTGAAGATGTGAGTGGAGAAGGTTGATTCCAATAGATCCCAGAATCTGTGCTTCCTCAGCTGCTTTATTGCTATGCATGCTTAGCCCTTGAAGCTTCAAATGTTCAATTTAATTATTTTCCTAAATGGAATGCAGCTACAGTTAACTGTAATAGTTATTCAGGAACAGTGATTGCAGTTCAGTTAAGGTGCCAGCCAAAACCGTATCAGCAGGATATAGATACTATCCTATACTGTCAATTCCTATCCTGCCTCTATAGACTCTCTCCTGCTTCCACCCCACCCCACCCCCCACCCCCACAGATGGTGGCATCCTGATTTTAGGTGCATAAAGCATGTTCACCATTGGTCAGAACTCTTGGCATTGCTATTCATCCCCATTCTAAACATCACCATGAAGAAACACATTAAACTTAGCAATATAAGAGAAATACTAGTTCACAATCTGTAATATTTCAGAATAGATGTTGATGAATTGAAGATTCCAAAAACAAACGCAAAGATAAGAAAAAACATTTGAAAGCTAGTACTATAAAGCAGAATTAAAGGAACCGACATGCTCAGGAAAGGATTAAATACAAAATATACTTTTCAGAAAGGGGAAGGAGTTTCTGCAAGGATCAGAGGGAGAAGGGAATGTCAGCTTGATGAAAGTAACATTGCAATATCACAATGCAATTCCCTTTCATTTTGCATATGATGAAAGCAACAGAATTCTACAATATTCATTGTATCCATTAATAATGGAACAAGTAGTATGGCTTCAGCTATGGCAAAACAGAGTTAGGTGAGATATAACATCCTAATTAAAATGCAGTAAATTAATACAAGGTGACTCAACAAATTTCTTGAGAAGACTGAGCAGATATCTGGCTTTGGCTGTATGTTTCTGCCTGATAGCAGACCCTCAAACTAGCTTTTCTCTTTTCCTACAGGGTAAAGCACCCCAACATTCTACAACTGGTGGATGTATATGTTACCCGGAAAGAGTATTTCCTCTTCTTGGAGCTGTAAGTAGGTGTTGCGTGAATCTACACAACTAAAATGACCCATTGGGTTCTCTTCTCATGCTGCCAGGGCCATAGCATTATGATGCTAAGCCTTGCCCTTCCCTCCCCCCATCCCAAAATACAGCATGGTTTCTCAGGCACTTATCAGAAAATCCTTAAATGTTCATGACACCATCTAGAAGGGGAGAGGGAAGCTTCCTTCTCATTATACTATAATTTCTTTTTTCTGCAGGAAAAGGCCATCGCTAGTTGTATTGGGTTTTTTTTTTTCTGGGGGAGAAAAAAACCCTTTCTGATTCAATCCCTGGCATATTTAAATAATGCTGGGAAAGATTCTATTGTGATGACAATTAACATGTACCAAATCAGATGGATTCAGACAAAGGAGGCTATTTTGTTCCATTCTCTATCGTAAAGCTAATTTGTAGTGATGTGAAATGAGAAAGCCATTTTTTAGGTTACATCCATTGTAGCTTGTAATACTAGTTGGCATTAACTAGTATTTTGGTTATCCAATTTCCTTGTTGCTTTTGTCTGTTTCCTTATTTATAGGGCCACTGGTCGAGAGGTATTTGATTGGATCTTGGACCAAGGGTACTACTCTGAGCGTGACACTAGTAATGTCATCAGGCAGGTCTTGGAGGCTGTGGCATACCTGCATTCACTGAAGATTGTACACAGGAATCTCAAGGCAAGTAGGATCATTTCCCTCTAGCCCAGTGGTCATCAACTGGTGGTCCGTGGACCACTGGTGGTCCGTGAGAAAATTTTGGTGGTCTCCTGAAAAATTATTTGCATTTTTTATATTGCACTAAATCAGGGGTCCTCAAACTACGGCCCCTGGGCCAAATACATGCAATGAACATTTGTGTTGCTGTAGAGAGTCTCCCTCTTCGGGGTCTTTTTGTGTGGGTCAGAGGGCAGAAATTCCGACTTGGGGTCTACTTCAGCCTCCTGGTGCAGGGCTTTGGACGAAGGCTGGAGGGAATTGCCGCTGCTGGTGAAGAGCCAGAGGACCTTGTGCCGGTGGGATTGCATCATGGCCTGGAACTGGCTGACCATCTCAGCCCGCTGAGTCTCCAGGCGCCAGTACCTAGCCTTGCACTCCTGCAGGTCTTCCCTCTGCTTGGAAAGCCTATGCTCGTAGTCCTCAGTGAGGTGCTTATGCTAAGCCTCCTTCTCGGTCAGATCCAATTTGAACTGAGCCAGCTGTTTTGCCAACTCTTTCTCATGGTGGCTGCTTAGCTCCAGCAACTGCTTCTTGTTGGGGCCTTAAAGAGCCCGGGTGGGCAGGCGAGGAGTAGCGAGTAGAGGTTGGCAAGGTGCCCCTCGATGTGAGTGGCATTTGAGTTGGCCACGCCCACCCAGTCACATGACCACCTTGCCATGCCCACCCAGCCGGTCATTAGGCAGATCATATTAGTGGTCCGCAGGATTTAAAATTATGAATTTAGTGGTCCCTGAGGTCCGAAAGGTTGTTGACCCCTGTTCTAGCCTGTATCTCTCGTTGGTGCTACCTTCTTGGCCCATGTCCTCTTCCTTCTATTTATAAATTGATTTAAGCAATTGCAATGCCTTCTTTTTCTCCTCCCCCCCTCCCCCAGATTTTAGAAGGACACCCTATGTATGGTGCTATATATACACATGATAGTTGAAGGAATGGATAGAAACATCCATTTCAAATATCATGCCTTTTACTTTTCCAAGAAGCTTGAAGTGATTGCATGGATGTATAAGCATGCATATAAACTAACACAAACATCTAGAAGGAAATAATGCTCCCATTCAGCAGTTTTATCCTCTTGCCTTCATTCCGTCATCCATATATTCATTCTCTTTTCAACTGTTTCTGCAGCTAGAAAATTTAGTATATTACAACCGCCTGAAGAATTCTAAGATTGTGATCAGTGACTTTCACCTAGCCAAGTTGGAGAATGGGCTCATCAAAGAACCTTGTGGAACTCCTGAATATCTAGGTAAGAAACAGCATAGGAATCAGGGCAACATTACGATGAATAAACTATAGGAACAGAAAATAACCCTCCTGTATCTAGTCATAGACTTATTTCCAACCAGATGCCTATAAAAAACTCATAAGCATAAAACTCCTTCCCTGTTATTGGTCTATAGCAATTTACATATATGTATTACTTTCTGCCTTGCTGTTTGACCATGAGTTCCCCATTTTTACCATAGATATTTGTGCGGAAAGGAAAAACTGTAATCTTTGATAGTGTTGCATGCCAGTGACAAGCACTGTGGTCCCTATAGATTCTTTCAGTGGGAATGCAGCCTATGACACAAAAATATTTTTCTAAATATGGTTGATTCAGCGCAAATGACATTTTTCAACATAGGGAGCAACTTCCATATATTCCAAACCATTATGTACAGAAATTTACTCATATACTATGGTTCAATTATATACACTTCAAACGGGCAACTTGTAAGCTATAAAAAAGGGAGCGATTTGAGTGCAAATGACTCCTAACATGGATTTTAAATATTTCTAAAATAATTAACTGCTTAAGGACATGATTTTACCTCTATATCACAATTCCATCTCCGCCCCACAAAATGTTTATATATGGAAACTTAAAATACTACAAAGGAAGCTTTTAATGCACCTTCTTCATTATGCTCATTCTATAAATTCTCACAATAACATTTTGAAATAGAATTAAGAGCACAACGCCAAAGCATTCTGTACTTAGCTCTGCCAAGATACATTTCCTGGAATGTTATCTACTGAAATTGTGATTGTAATGTGTAATGTGTTCAGAGAAACATGTCCCTGTCCTCTGGATAGTCCTCATCTTCTACAATTGTCCTTTCAGCACCTGAAGTGGTGGGGCGCCAACGATATGGGCGGCCTGTGGACTGTTGGGCTATTGGTGTGATCATGTATATTCTGTAAGTAAAGAGGGATCATACTGATGATGGGGAGGGAAAGGAGGAAGGTCCAAACATAGAACGGACATCAGGAGAGAAATATGGCTGCAGAAAAAGTAGTAGGAAGTTCTTATGAAATAAGTCTGCAGGTGTATGCTACAGCAGCTGAGCCTTTCTCATATGTGCTGGGATTGCAGTTTTTAGAATTACCAATGAGTAGCTACAACGCTACATTGACCATGCTGGCTGGGAATTTGAAGAGGAATATTCAGAATCTAAACTTCCATTTCTACGCTGTAGCTTGTCGGGAAACCCACCCTTCTATGAGGAAATGGATGAGGATGATTATGAGAATCATGACAAGAACCTATTTCGCAAGATCTTGGCTGGAGACTATGAGTTTGATCCTCCTTATTGGGATGATATCTCACAGGCAGGTAAGGTTGTGAGAATGGGGAAAGCAAGAAAAAGAGGTTGCACACTGTAACCCAAAATGTTAAGGGCAAATACAAGTTCACTGAGATTTTTAGCACAGCCTTCCCAATCATTGCATCCTCTTGAATATAATTTCCAATACTCCCAAGTCACTACCTTTCTGGCAATTTTTAACAGAAGGATTGTAACCTCCCAAGGCTGTTTTTTATATACAAAAGGAGTCAGTCCTACTAAATTACTTCTGTGTAGAATCTGTTTTGGCCTGAAAGACACATGTAATTTTTTTATGAACTAGTAGCCCTTTCAGAATTTCTGTGTTGCAAAGCCATTGCAGCATTTGCCATGACCTTCACTCCCACAGATGGCATTTAAAAGTAATCTTCCTTTTTTTTTTTTTCTTTAGCTAAGGACTTAGTAGCCCGTCTGATGGAGGTGGATCAAGACCAGAGAATTACAGCAGAAGAAGCTATATCTCATGAATGGTGAGAGCCCTATAGTTGGTCCATAAAGAAAAAAGAGTTCTAAAAACAAGTACACAATGCCAAGAAACATGAACAGGGACAATGTAAAGTCCACTTCTCCATGTTCAAAAGGAACAGCTCAAGATATTCAGATTTCATAAGATTTACAATTTGAATTGTTTTGTACTGAGAGCTAATTGCTGCCTCTAGCCTTCCTATTCAAGATCTACAATCTAGGCCAGTAAACAAAGCAAAGCAAGACATTTAGACCACTGGTGGGATTCAAAAATTTTTACTACCGGTTGTGTGGGCATGGCATGGCTTGGTGAGCGTGGCATGGCTTAGTGGGCATGGCAGGGGAAGGATACTGTAAAATCTCCATTTCTTCCCACTTCAGGGGAAGGATACTGCAAAATCCCCATTTCCTCCTGATCAGCTGGAACTCGGGAGGCAGAGAATAGATGGGGGCGGGGCCAGTCAGAGGTAGTATTTACCGTTTGCTGGACTACTCAAAATTTCCGCTACCAGTTCTCCAAAACTGGTCAGAACCTGCTGAATACCACCTCTGATTTAGACTAAGGAGGGGCTATGATGAAGTGACATAACTGACTAGTTTTGGGGGGGTTTTTTGTCTCTAGGATTTCTGGCAATGCAGCTTCAGACAAGAATATAAAAGATGGAGTATGTGCTCAGATTGAAAAGAACTTTGCCAGGGCAAAATGGAAGGTAATGTATTGCTAGCAAAGGCCCTCTATTGCAAAGCTTAAGATGGCTTCACTATGAATGTGAGGAAAGGCATCCAGAAGCTTTTCTTTCAGTCTCTATGAAAATCTATGTGTTGATTTTCTTTCAGAGGGCTAAATCTAGATGAAAGAATTAGACTTCACCACAGATAAATAAGAAATCAAAATAATTTTGTCCATTTCTCACAATACTTATAATAGCTGGACAATACAGCTCATCCTCAACTTACAACAGTTCATTTAGTGACCATTCGAAGTTACAGCGATGCTGAAAAAAGAGATTTATGACCGTTTTTCACACTTACAACCACTGCAGCATCCCTGTAGTCATGTAATCAAAATTCAGATACTTGGCAACTGGTTCATATTTATGATGCTACAGTGTCCTGCTGTCAACCCTAACCCCAACCCTTTTGCAACTTTCTGACAAGTCAATAGGGAATCCAGATTCACTTAACAACCAAGTTACTAAATTAACAACTGCACTGGTTCACTTAACAATTGTGGCAAGAAAGGTTGTAAAATGAAGCAAAGCTCATTTAACAAATGTTTCACTTAGCAACATAAAGTTTGGGCTCAATCATAAGTTGAGGACCACCTGTAGTGTGATAATATGTAATGGAAAGCTATAGTTTGATTAGCTGGAAAGGCCTAGTTGACTTTGGCTGATCTGGAAAAGCTAAGCAGACTCAAACTTCCTTACGATCTGATTGGAGATTATTAAGAAATACCAGATATGAACCCTGCTGAAAAGGATTTATATATTCTGCTACATCTATAAGCAAGATAGTCTGCAAGTGCAGCTCTACAACATTTTCCACAACCTTCTGCAAAAAGAGGTTAGAGAATAGTGTCTAGAAAATCCTTGTGTTATGGTACCAATGTTCTAAAGACTACTAGGTTCAAGAATGCTGGAATTTTGCAAACTCTGCCCAATAATTATTAGTTAATTATTTATTAATTGTCTAATCAATTAATTGATAAATTAGATAAATATCTTGTTTACCTGTTTTTATAGCTTTTTAATGTTTGTAACATTTTCAATAATAATATTTATTGTTTTAGTTGCAGTTGTACCCAGAATCACTTACTTGTGAGAGTGACAGCTAAATAAATTAGATAAATAAAATAAAATATACTGCATTTCACAGCTTAACTTCTATATCACAAAGTGCAGTACAAATATGCTGCCTTGAAGTTATAACAGGAAATGCTAAAAATCTTTGATGTTTAGATTATCAAGTTAATGTCAGTTCTTAACAACTACAGATATAGCCACTATAGCAATAGCATTTAGACTTATATACTGCTTCACAGTGCTTTACTGCCCTCTCTAAGTGGTTTAAAGAGTCAGCATATTACCCCCAACAATCTGGGTCCTCATTTTACTGACCTCAGAAGGATGGAAGGCTGAGACAACCTTGAGCCTGATGAGAATTGATCTGCCAAATTGCAGGCAGCCAGCAGTCAGCAGAAGTAGCCTGCAGTACTGCATTCTAACCACTGTATCACCACAGCTCCTATAATCATTATAGCTATATTTTTCATAATATACCCAAAATATTATTATTTGAGCCAGATCATTTGTGCCTCAAATAAGAAATTGATTTTTCCCCATGATTCATTTGCTTGTTTTCTTGGCCACCTATGGTATTCTTAGGAGTCTTGTCCAACATCAAAGTTCAAAAGCATCAATACTCTTTCTAACACTCAAAGTTCTTTAAAGTGCAACTTTCACACTATTAGAATATTACAGAAAAAACATTGCCTGCATTGTTCCATATAGGTAAGTAAGTAAGCTTTTATTGCGGTCAAAGACCAAATTAAAATAGACAAAGAAAGGGAGCATATTTTACAAATATGGATAGATCATGGGACAGTACACCATCTACTGTCTCAAATACAATCTGTACTGTCAATACTAGTGATCCTCTGCTGTCAGGCTTACCCATCTCTTTTCCCGGTCCATATAGGCATGCCATGGCATCTGAATATTTCTTCATTGTTACCCTACCACATGCTAATCTGTGATGTATTTCTTGACTGCTGGTTTCTTTATTTAATCCTAAAAGGCAGAAGCTATCCACTATTTCAGTTTCTTCATTGTCATTCTGCAGTCATTAATCTAGTCTTTTTTATGTTTGTTCTTAGTCTCATTTTTTTTCCACTGTGCTCTTTGACTTTCATTATTTGAGCTTGCAATCATTTGGATGTCAGGCTATTAGCATAGTGTCTTCACTATATATAACACAAGAAATTAATGTTTCTTCCTCCAATTTTAAAAACCATTCTTAACTTTTTCTTTACCAATCCAGAGCCATCTAGTTTGCTATGTTCTATCAGGACTATGTCTTCCTGTGCTATTGTGATAATGGATGCTTTAGCTTTACACCATCAATGGCTTTTATAAACAATTTATTTATTTATTTATTTATTTATTTATTTATTTATTTATTTATTTATTTATTTATTTATTTATTTATTTATCAAATTTCTATACCGCCCTACTCCCGGGGGACTCAGGGCGGTGAACAGGCAAGATAAAACACAGATAATACAAACATTAAAAGTCCATTAAAATTATTAAATATTTTGGCTGAAAACAAATTTAAAACACCCAATTTGTAAAACAGATTAAACGATTTAAAAATTTAAAAGGGAGAGCTAGGCCAGGCCAGCCTGTCGAAATAAAAATGTTTTGAGAGCACGACGAAATGTGCACAGATCCTGGATCCTCCGTATCTCCGGGGGAAACTCGTTCCAGATGGTAGGTGCCCCCACAGAGAAGGGTCCCCCCCTGGGGGCTGCCAGTCGACACTGTTTGGCCGACGGCACCGAGAAGCCCCTCTCTATGGGAGCATACTGGTCAGTGCGAGGCTATTGGTAGCAGAAGGCGGTCTCGTAAATACCCCGGTCCGATGCCATGGAGCGCTCTAAAGGTGGTAACCAAAACCTTGAAGCGCACCCGGGAGACCACCGGGAGCCAGTGCAGCTCGCGCAGGAGGGGGGTCACATGGGAGCGCCACGCCGCTCCCATAACCACCCGTGTGGCCGCATTCTGGACCAGCTGAAGCCTCCGGGTGCTCCTCAAGGGGAGCCCCATGTAGAGAGCATTTTAGTAGTCCAGGCAGGAAGTAACAAGAGCATGAGTGACCGTTTTTAACGAGTCCCGATCCAGAAAGGGACGCAACTGGCGAATCAGGCGGATCTGATAAAAAGTCCCCCTGGCCACAGCCGTCAAGTACTCTTCCAAAGACAGCCGTGAGTCCAGGAGGACACCCAGGTTGCGAGCCCTCTCCGTGGAGGCCAATGACTCACCCCCAATAGTCAATGATGGCACCAACTGACTATATCAGGATATCGGAAACCACAGCCACTCGGTCTTGGATGGGTTGAGCCTGAGTCTGTTTCTCCCCATCCAGATCCGCAATGAGGCTCATACTCACTTTTGAAAAATATGCTTTTAATTTTTCAATTATTTAATTTTGCAATTATTATTGCATCAGCAATAATATTTGATCTTTTTTTTTCTAAAACTATCTCAAATACCTGGCATCTCTGTTTCCATGTAATTGGTGTTAGATAATCCTAAAATTTATTTTACTAGCAAGTGAAAATAAGGAAAATGTATGATAGTTTCCACACACTGTTAAATCTTCTTTCTTTACAATTGGTTTGTAGACTGACTTTTTTTCCCTGATCATGAAAGCAACGTTGCTCCATCTTTGTTTTTTATGTTCTGAGTAGCAAACAGTATGATTTTCTGAGTAAAAGTGTAAATCTCGCTCCATTCAATTTGCTGGTGCCAAAGATGTCAATTGTAGCTGATTCATTTCATCTTTCATTGTATTAAGCTTTTCCATGTTTATGCTTATGTTTCATGTTTTCACATATAATTCTTTCCAGCTTTTGATTTTCTTTTCTTTTTTTCTTCTTCTTCTTCTTTTCCTTTTTTTTTTTGAATGGCAGCCTCAGCCATTTATACAATCTGAAGACTTTGATCTAAAAGAGTCATAAAATACCAGTTGTATTCTGGAAGATCCTCAGCTCTTCCTCAATAGTATGTTGAGTACCATCCCATTTGAAGGGCCCATCAATCTGCATTATATTAACACTCCCTTTATCATGTCTACCCATGTGGTTTCCTTGGCAAAATACAAGAATAGTTTAGTTTTGCCTTCTCCCATGATTATTATCCATATTTTAATTGTTTTTCTCTGTTATCACATTAAAAATAAAAATTACAACCTGCTGGGGGATACATCCAAGGTTTTCAGGAACCATATGTAATTCTGGAGTCTCCTTTACTTTTTTAAACAAGTCATTCATATTTTATATCAATTCATTAACCACTGGGATAATTTCTGAAGAGAATATTCCCTGGAAATTACTGATGTCATAGACATTGTACAAAACTTTCTAAAATAAATTGTTTCGCATCTGAATGGTATGAAGAATATATTGTTAGAGCAAGCATTTCTATTAACCTAGTAGTGATAAAATACTAATACTTCTTATATTACAAATATGCATTTAAATATTTTATAGTAATTGCATGTTCTATATACATTTATTTCTCACTATGCCTTGCCTGATTTTTATTAACCTCAATAAATCAATATTTAATCCCTCTATTAATATTAATTTTCCTGTTTCTTTCCTTTATGGGTTTAAAAATGGCATGATTAAAAAACAGTATCTAACAAACTTAAATTGAATGACAGCCATAAATTGCCATTTCTAAAGACTGCTACTTGAATTAATCATCATCAGATAAAGTACAAATCACAATACATTAGTCGTACCTTGTTATTTGCTTTCTGATGCTTTTACCCTTGATCTATTATAAACCCATTCTTTTCTCAAGTGTTTATCTGCAGTCACGGACTCTGACAGCACATTTATAAATAAAATGTGGAACTTCCAATGTGAATACATCAAGGTTACTTTTTTTTAAAAAGCCAAGAGGTCTGTGGGATTGTGTATTCTGAACTGGGCTTATGAAACATTAAGGAGACATTAGATCTCAAAACCATGTTTCTCCTGGCAACCCACAGAAAGCTGTCCGAGTGACCACAATGATGAAGAGACTCCGAGCGCCAGAACACACAGATGCAGCCAAGCCAACCCCTCCCACTGCTGCCACAACAGATGGTGCTGCTACAACACAGCCCAACAACACCCCGCAGGTTAAACCTGAAGCAGATAACACAGCTCCAACAACTGAAGCTGCCCGGGTGGCCACAATGGTATCAG
Organism: Arizona elegans; assembly: GCA_022577455.1. Lineage (NCBI taxonomy): Eukaryota > Metazoa > Chordata > Lepidosauria > Squamata > Colubridae > Arizona > Arizona elegans. The sequence continues at coordinate 98,961,850 of JAKOOJ010000003.1, read as the reverse complement.
CCCCTGCAGAAGAAAACCCAGAGGGAAAAACATCCACAGCTCCAGCAACTAAAGCAGAAACATCAACAATGACATCACCAGGTCCAGCGACATGCAATGGGGAAGGAACCACTGCCCCCAGTGCCACCCCCGAGTCCTGGAATGAGGAGACTGGCTGAGTCAGAGAGGAGCCAAGCAGGGGCAGGATTGTACCTCTCTGTGTTGTATCTCTCTTGTAAATAATCACCGGCATGGTCCCTCCAATGTCCTGGCTTCCCAATCATTCCCTCTGTGTGTGGCTGTCAGTTTGTCTCACTCTGTGTTTCTCCAGCAGATTTTCTATTTTTTATGTAACACGATCCAGAGTGACCCTGATGGGCTCCAATAAACAGATGCTGTGGAGGCCCAAACCACTGCATGAAATTCTCTCGTTTCTCTCCCCCCACCCTTTGTCCTTTTCTTCTCTTGCTTTCTTTTTCTTTGTGGATTTTATTTGTTTTGTAAGTACAACTGTCCTAAAGGTACTTTTATTTATTTTATTCCTGAGACCACTTTCAAGACTGCCATCTTCCCAGACATTCAGTCACTCACTCACTATCCAATTTCTCGGCTCTTTGAGCATCACTAAAAGAAGCTGAGGCAAGCAGATGAAACATAGAAATCACATTTTTCAGCTGACCCATCTATTGTACCATAGGGACATAGTAAATCAAAAGTCCTTGCAAAACTGCTAACTTTAATTGGGTATTACATAAATCCATACAATACCATCGTTACTCAATAGAAAATGTATGTAGAACTTGTACGTTCAGCTGCTATTTAGAACTTCTATTGCATTTTTGTATTCTCACTCTCTCGCTCTGTGTGTGAGAGAGAGAGAGAAAGAGAGAGAGAGATTTCATAGATAGATTATTTGAGTCTTTCCTTTGGGCAGATGAAATTTTTAAATATCACTTATGAGTAGGCTGAGGTAATGAAGATGAAAGGCAGTTATGATATGACTTTAGATTTACTACCTAAGGAGTAAGGATAAGCAATTATGTTGCATGATTATAGATTATGTAAATCTGGAATACAGAAATCCAGATTATTAACAATAGTTGTTGGACTAAGAGCAACTTTAGGATACATGTAACATGAATTGACACCAATTAGCATCGCAGCAAAGACAGATGGGTCACAACTCGACCAAATTTTACTAATAATTTTCATAGGGGTTCCATCTGAATGAACATTTATGTAAGCCTTTTTTATACTATGAAAGAATCATAATCACTTGCAAACAGGCTGGTTAGTGTTAGGTAGAGAGACCAAATGCAAGTGAGAATGCATTGCTAATATTGCTCTCTACATTTATTGTATGAATGAATAATTTCTGTAATCACAAATTTTTTTTGCACCTACTAAATTCCTTCAGTAAACTACCTTTTTACGACATTGTAATCCCTTAATTCGGGGTAGAGTAGGGGCGACTAGATGTACCTGAATACTTTCAGTGACACAACTTAAATATTTCATTTGGTGGAAATACAGCTTTCTATGGAACTGAGTTTCAAAAACCAAATTGATGATAGTTTACAGGAGCAGACAACTTCGTAGGGCAGAACATATAAAAGGGAAAAAAAGGGATCAGGAGATACATGCAGTGTTAGTACAAAAGGTTACGCTCATACATGCTAATCACAGAGAAAAACTCCTAAACTGCAACAGACAAAGAACTAATTTGCCAATAGATAATAGCAAATGAATATGCTCCTTTTCCTTTTTTTCTTCATCCTGAAACAGAAACAACATATTCCAAAAATTAATATTCCCAAAATAGAATAAATATTGCAATTGCATTTTTTGTAATTTCTTTTATTTCTCATTTAACACAATATTCAAACATATTGTGAATTTATATAAAATATTACTAATTTTATACAGAATTCCTGTCCATAAACTAATATGTTTTCAGCTGTAAACAAATGAGTATGGCATGGACATAGCATCTGTCCAAGAGTCTAACAGCTTTGCCCTCTGTGTATCATTAAGTCATATTGACAAACACAACAAGTGTACAAAATGTAAACCCTTTGAAAAGTCTAATAAATTTTGTGATTTTAATGGGAAAAGCATGCCGTTTTTCTCAACAGGGATACTCTGATATTCTTGCAAGCAAAACTGCCCTCTTCAAAACATGTCATTTTTCAGTTTATCCTAAACCTAATTCATAGGCAAAGAAGAAACTAGAGTTTTGTGATATTTAGCATGTCACACATTTGGCATCTCTATATCACCGAATCCCATGTCATGGATTTGTTCCTTCCTGGAAGGAGGAATCTAACATTTGTAAGGTGACTTTTAACATTATAAGAAATTGCAAGTGTATGATATGATTTCCCCCTTAAAAGTCTTCTCCTAATTTTTGATACATGGGTGGGCCTGTTTGGCAATACATGGAATGCCTGATTCAGCCCTGAGCATGGAACCAGCATCCTGCACCGTCATTGCTTCTGCTAATTCCAGATGTTTGTTGAGGTCAGTCCCAGAAACTGGCTTAAGGCTTTTATGCACACTTACCTTTGGAGATGGACCCCACATGAATTTTTTTTGATATCATATTTATTTGTTTGGTTATTTTTCATATTTTTAACTGCCCCTCTCTCTTGGAGAGGGGTTCTAGGTGATGTACAATATAATCAATAAAATTAAACATTAAAATCATAATAAGTTAGGATTAAAAGTTTTAAAATTATAAAACAGAAAATTTTCAGAAGGTGAAGAATTCCAAAATAGTGATTAACAGCTGTTCATACAGCAGTGGGTGGGGGAGTTCTCATGGGACCAGCCAGCCCCATGGTTGTTTGGGCCTCTATATCTCCTCACAAGGCTACACAGCCAAGTTTTGACCCTTTTGAGGAAGGCCAGTGTTCTCCATCTACAGGCAGAATGGGACAACTCGCCACACCCAATTTGCCATGGTCAACTTGCTGCAGCCTATTCGCCACGGCCAATTCACCATAGGACAATTTGCCATGTCCAACTCTCCACAGGACAACTCACTATGGCACAATTCAACAATTCAATATAATATTTAAAATAGTTTTTAAAATATTTTAATTTTTGTCATTCACATTTCATTCTGTCTCTCCTTTGGCATCCTTTTTTAAATGATTCTAGTCTACTGTTTCTTCAATATTAGTGTAACTCTTGTCCCGTGGTGTGTTGTTCCATAGTGAGTTGGCCATGCCAAATTGTCCCACAGCGAGTTGGCTGTGGCGAGTTGGCCATGATGAGTTGGCTGTGGCGAGTTGTCGTAGACCCTATGTGGAGCGGAGTAGGCTATAGTTCCTGTTGTAGAATTCAATGAAGTCTCAAAGTTTCTCCTTCTGTAAAATTTAGACAAAATCTGATTCACTTACATAGTAATTAATTACTGAGTTTAAGCATCAAGTTATACCAACATAGAGTTTTTTAGGTTAGCATGTTGTGTGGAACCCGTTACTGTGCTTTGTAAAATATGATTCATGGCTTACTATATCAAAGTTAGCCAACTGGGATTTATTCACAAAAACACAGCTTAGTGCCAGTCCTTATGTAAAAAACCCAATCCTTATGTAAAAAAAATACAATTCTATAACATCAACCATCTCAAAGTTGTTAGGTTTTCATAACACACAATTCCTGAAACCATATTAAAGCATTAGCAGTGACTACTTGGAATTTGATATTTTATTTGTGAACAAAAATAGGTTTCTAACACCATATCTCAATTTAGAACTATCTTGATTTCCAACTGAGACAGTACCTCTGATAATTATTTGGGGTATAGAGATACAAGCTTTGGGGAGTTTGTAATGCCAGATATTACATTTCCCAGAAATTTAAGCACCTATCATATATGAAAAGCTTAACTTCAGAATAATATTTTTGTAATACTGCAGCCAATGGCTGACAATGTTATGTAACAACCAAGAATCTGCTGGAAGCTACATGGGCTGATATACAGTGGAAGGAACAGTCCAAAGAAGTCTCACCAGTTTGTCTTCTAGGCTTTCATAATGGCATAACCCACCAATAGTCAAGCACTATAAACATTCGTTCCTGCTTCAAGTTAGTTCCTGAGCCCCCATAGGTATTTCTTTTCTCCGAAAGAAACTGTGAGTGCCATATGACTGCTGAAGTGAGCAGCCAAAATGGTTTTTCTGACTAAAATAATAGTTTTGGAAAAAGAAATGCCTAGAAATTAATCATTTCATTTATGTATGATTTGTGTATAGACACATCTATTATGGCTTCACATTACATGCACTTGAGAAATAGAGTCTTATAATTTGTCATAGGTATATATATCTTCATTTTTTGGTATACATATCCATGTCTCCCATTCTCTCTCTCTCCCTCTCTCTCTCTCTTTCTCTGTATTACAGATGCAACATTAAAAGACAGCCTTACATCTATGTTGTTATCACCTTTTAGAAAAATATCTAAGGAAAAAACAGGTTATGGTCTTCATTGTTTGTTGTAAGACTTGTTAGATGTAAGACAGATTCTTAGATCTGCTGTGGTGTTCTATTGTACCTAGTTCTACCTTTGAATGTGAAACAGAGGTGTTTAACTTATGATGAGTCTCAACATTGGCTCTCTTGTAAAAACTACTGCCAATATTGACAATGGAATCTACGGTAGACATGGTCAAAATTTGTCCAGTGTGTAACCATTTTGAAAATGAAAATGGTATAGAGTACTCAGAAATGTACTTCAGCTACTGAACTATAAAATTCTTATTCAAGGCTAAAGCAGTTTCACTATTTTTTCACACAGCTTGTTTCCCATATCTTGAGTGGTTTTATATATATATAATTTTGTATTGAGTAAATATTTATCTTTATTTAGAAAAGTATGCTTTCTATTCATTATTTTAAAAATGCATTATTGTATAAACAAGATTGCTGTAAATTAGAGTATAGATTGAGCAATATCTAGTTTGCTGTACATACAGAAATTCATATAAACCCAATCCTCATTTAGATATTTCAAACTGATTGATCAATAATTCCCATTAATTTCAGGGAAGACTGTAAAGGATTTTTAGTTCTATCATCTCCACTTAGTATTATTTAATTGAGCTTTCTTTTGAATAATAGCTGGTGGACTACTCTGTCAATTAATGAGATATTAGATTGGATTAAATTTCATTTTAAATGGGAATTATTATCTTACACTTGGCTGATTTTAGCATTAGGCTGTTTTGTAGTTTAGATTAGGGCCTGGGCAAGTCAGATAGGAATATATGTATAAATACTGTGGGATCATTTCAAAACAAGAAATATAAGACTTGTGGCATAATACTTTCAGAAATATGGGTAACTACAGTACCAATTCTCTAAGTTGTACATCCCTTATATATTGCTTAGCAGTGCTATATCAAGGCTGATTACAGGTAATAAGGGAGTGCTCTTGAAGACGTGTGGGGTTGGCCCACTGCTGCCCACACATGATCAGCTCTTTGTGATCAGTGATGGCATAGAAACAATGGAGGAAAAAATATTTCTTCAAGTCAACTTTGATTTCTGATGACTGCCCTCTAGTGTTTTCTTGGCAGCCTTTTTTGGGAAGGAGTTTGCCCCTTGCATTCTTCTGAGAGAGAGGGACTGGCCCAAGATCATCCAGCTGGCTTTGTGCTCAAGATGGGACTAGAACTTGCTAGTTACACAATCCCTGTTTAGCATTAGTCAATTGCTGGGAGGCTCACTAACTATATGCAAAGATAAGTATGAGTCCAGCTGTCATTTCTTAATATAAATATATGTTTAAGAATAACATGAAGTTGTATGCTTACCTTTTATCTGAGGTAATGGAAGGTAATGGAAGCTGTTTCTATAAAGTTTGCTTATTACAGATCTATTAAAAGTTTTCCTATCTCAGGAGAACAAGTAACATCCCATATATGACATAGATGCACCCCCGTTCCACATAAGGCACACAAAAGAGAGTTTGGTTTTATTGAACAGTCTATGGAGTTGATCTCCCCAAGTTAAGGCCTTCTCCACCACCTGCCAGCCTCGGTTCCTGCTTCAGTATTTTTCCTTTTTCCTCCTTTCACAAGTAGCTGCATGTTTGTATGTTTGAGTTCAGTCTATGAAACCGTTTTATTTCAACTACAGCCACCCAGAAATTCCTATGTAATTGCTGCACTGTACCACTGAAAAAATAAAGTCCCTAAAAACAATAAACTTGAGAGAACTTCTGCTTTTGCACTGTTTCTGTTTCCATATTATCCTATGTGTTTCCACTAGTTGGAACATGTCGAAACACAGTTTTGCTCAAAATCCTCTTGGCAAAATATAATTTCTTCTGAATTTCCCCCTCCTTTATAGTTCTAGACTTACTGTTTCCCAACTCCTAGAACAGATTTTCAGGAATACAGAAAACTCCACTGAAAGGGGAAGAGCAACAACAACAAAAAAAAAAGGGTAAATCCACACGTTCTGCATGCTGTGGCATAATTTCCCCCACTAACTGTAAAGGTCATTTCCTTATGACAGAGCCTTCACCGCGTTGCCAACCCACCTCTGAGTCAGCTACTGGATACATGTCACCTTTTGGCATGTCCAGATTGAAAGGGTATTGATATCACAGGAGAGAACATCACTCCCCTCTTCCCCAACCTATGACTTTGCTGCCACAACACCAAAACCACAGGAGATATTCTAGACACCTGTTCTGGACTTTCCACTGAATACCCATGAAAATCTCATGCACACAATTTCAGTATTGCAGCACCTACGCCATGGAACTGAAATGGGCAGCTGTACCATAGAAGAACCCAGTTTGAAACATATCTGCTGCCAGTATCCCTGTAAGGGATGTCAGCTGCAAAATCACCTTCCTTTTGAAAGGGAAGTCAGGAGAGCTCTACAGCCAATGGTCTCATTCGGTATCTGCGGAGCTACTCTCCCAGCATCCTTTCCTACAGAAAGAAAAACAGGAAGCAGCTGGGGACACAGGAGCAACATTATCAACATGTGACTTTCTGTAGTTCACTTGTTATTTACCTGCCATTTCTTTAATTCAACCCTGTCAAGTTGTCTGTTTCTTCAGCATGTTGTTTTTAATTCACCTATTATTATGTGCAGCACTGCTAATATGCATAAAAGCTTCCTGAAGAGGGAGAAAGAGCAAAAAAGCCCACATAAAATTGACATAGTTTCTCTGTTTTCTTTCTACAAGGGTAGAAATAACAAAAAAAATGGGAATTCTAGGGAGCAGATAAAACAACATTTTGTGACGCTTATAAAGTGGATTCTTGTCCATAAAATCTTATCCTGTGTTACATTTATAAATGTTACAATATACTGTTTAGCAGCAAGAAAGCGAATTCTGATAAATAACTTGAAGCTCCTATTCTACAGTGAACCGTGAATATTTATTGCTGCTGAGAAAGAAGCTATATCTATGAATAAATGCAACTAACACCAACTCAAATCCTGCCTTCCGTATATGTTAGTTCCCAGGTTTAAATCCTGGGCTGCCTCTTCAGCCTTTTTGAGTCAAGTCTCACACACACTTGCTAATTTACCAGGTTTGAATGTTTCCATCGTATCTCTTCCTTACAAAATGATTTTCAGTGGTATAAGAATTAGAAAAGATTTCAACACTTACAATGATAAGAGATGAAACTAAAAGGAGACTTTTCCTCCGTCCCGTAATACTAGATTGGCAGTGGATTTAAAATGTGTATTTATATAATGCATTGATCAATGGGCTCTGTTACTACAAAATACAACGGTGGCCATTGATTTACAAGGCAATAGAGACAATTTGACTATCACAGATGATACTAGCCTCTACAGATTTATAATGTAAATTGCCACTGAACACGACTTGTTTGGAAAAAGATCCTGGGAAGGGAGGAGACCTTTTACTTTTATGGTATATTGGTGAACTACCCATATGTATTTTTCTAATCATTATAAAACAGAATATTGACTATCTGAACCCTTTTTGATTTTTCAGTGCTCTCTCTAATTATGACCAGAGTCACTTCAATGCACAGATATTTTTAATAGCTACATATTTCTAACTGTGTAGAACTGGTAAAAGAACAACAATTGTGTAGAATTTTTTTTAGAGAGAATTAAGTAGATTTTTAGGTGAAATAAATAATGCAAGGAGATTAAAATGCAAAAGTATATTCACCTTTTCAAAATTCTTATACTGAAAATTCTTAAAATTTTACACCACCAAAATTTGGCCCAAGCACTTTACATTTTTCTTTAAAATACCAATAGAGACTAAAAATACCCTATGAGGTGTATATATAAATGAAGTATATATAAACAATACTCTACTCATTTTAAAAGTCCAGCTCAAGGTCCAGCTTATTATGCAAGACTGATGCCAGATTTCTCTTGGCAATCAATTGTGCAGATAGTAAATATTCTGCAAAACCATGTTGGATTATAATCGTATACAGACACTGTTGAGAGTAATTCCCATTAAACATAGTAGGGCTTCTTTCTGATAAGATACAAATTGGACTGTAAAGTTCTTGTTTTTATTCAGCATACATGACACAGCAAGAAAGAAGCCATCAGCATCCACAATTTTCAAGTATTACCACAATTTTTTTTCTTTTCCAAATTGTATTCTGAAATGTCAAGTTTTATATCACTTTCTGATCATTTCCACTACATCATATACATTTCGCTGTGTATTCGCTGTGTATTTCGCTGTATTTCGCTGTGCCCTCAAGACCCTGCTGTTCCACCAGGCCAGGCTATCAATGTAATGATTTTAAATTAGGTGTTTTAAATTGGGGTTTTAAATTTGAGCCGAAACTATTTAATAATTTTAATTATTTTTAATTGATGTTTGTCTTTGTGCTTTTAATAGGCTGTACACCGCCCTGAGTCCTCCAGGAGAAGGGCGGTATAGAAATATTATTATTATTATTATTATTATTATTATTATTATTATTATTATTATTATTATTATTATTATTATTATTATTATTTTATTTGTAATTTATGTCTCCAGAAGAACTATTCTCTAGCTAATTTTTAATTGATTATTTGTTTAATTTTTATTAATTAGATTTGTATGCTGCCCATCTCATCTAGATAAATTTATCAGATTCATTTATTTTCTGCAAAATGTTAGATTCAGATATACAGCAAAGCTGAAGATTTCCCGAGTTTTGTCCGGATGTTATTTTTATATTGACACAGATGGGATGTAGATTTATTCCCTCTCAAGTGTTGGGGGAAAAAGCACCTGGTCCAACTATTATTGCATTCATTCAAATCATTGCTCCTCTGATAAATTTGCAGAGGCATTAAATATACTTAGATGTTGTTATAATTAGTCCACTTAGAGATGGCTCCAATTGGTCTGCAGCAACCCCAAACCAAAGAAAAAAGAAAAAAAAAAGAAAATCCTAAAAATTGCCAGTCAAAAACTTTTATCTTGGATAGTTGGAGGAAATGTCTTAATAGGGGGTTAAAAACATGGAAACAATTCTATTTCTCAGGAAAAATAGTTTTATGGCACTTTAATGATTAATCAATTTTATTATCAAATAAACTCTATGGATTATGTCAGCTTCTTCAGATGAGTTGTCTAATGAAAGCATAAACTGAAAAAGGATTTTGTTGTTAAAGCAACAGTCTGAGACAAAATATGTACGTGATCATTTTTGCATTGAAGAATCTAAACCATGTATGTCAAACTCGATCACATCATGTGACCTATCATGTTTTTTGCCTTTGCGGAGCTGGGGTGGGCATGGCCTATGAGTGACACATCTGGCTCGTGGGCTACCAGCGTCACAGGCCTGATCTATGATCTATGCTGCTGTGGAACTAAATAGCTCTTTCTCCACTATCTTTCTCCCCTTGTGGCCTCACATCTGCTACATTGCTATGTAGGATAACACAGTCCCCTAATTTGATGGAAATTTGAAATCACATTTATTTTCTGCTAAATTGTATAGGCTGCTAATTGGAAACAATTTTAATCTCAATTGCTGCATGTCAGATGTCAGTCTTCATGTTTTAGTTCATTCTTATCTATTATTTATTTTTAATTTTGTATTATTAACATCTTATAAAATACCGAAAGCCTGAAAGGCAGCTGGTATATTTTTGAAATAAATAATAAACAATTTCTGTATAGACTAAACTTGCTTAGGACTATTCTGCCAAAATTTAACTCTCCATACTTACTTTAGTACAAGCACATGCCACTAAAATAATTTATTTCCAAATAAATGTGATTAAGCTGTGATGTAAACTCTACACATACATTTATAGTAAATTCCATTAAATTAAACACAGTGGATAAAACACATATAAACTGAGGCTACAGAAACTATAACATTAAAAAAACTAATAAAGTTTATTCTGAGGTACAAAACAGTAATGTTATTGGGCATAGGTAGTGAAGCAGCTGGGAATTCTATTACATTATTAAATATGCATATTGGTAAATATTTGTGGTTTGTTATATTCTGATCTATTTCATGTTGGGTCTCTTGACTGTAATAAACTTTCTACCAGTAGTTCATTACATTTCTTATTGAACAGTTTGGAATTTTGAGGTAAATAAGAAATAGAAAATTAATAATCAGCTTCAATAACATATAAAATAACATAGACCAAATCATCTATACAGTTTTTAGTCATTACTAATTTTGAAGCATTAAGCTCTAATAGTAAAAAACTGCATTATGTCAAACACAAATACATGTCTGCTTTAGTAGGTTACACTGAATCACATTATTTAAATAGATTAGGCCATCACTAGATTTACATGATTTTGACTGCAAAATTCCAAGTGATCGTTAGATAGTAGCAGGGTTGCTATTTTCTATATTGTTTTTCTATTATCTACCTCAGCTGGTACTCATTTGGGTTTATGGAGGTCTGATCACATTCTTGAAAAAAAAATAGAATAGACTATATCAGGACAAATCTTTTATAAGGTAGTGAAAATGTTTATGTTCAGTCTTGTAAGAATTGTATTTTTCCTTGTAAGAATTGTATTTTTCCCCATTACCATAATACCACCAAATCTATAAACAAATAGGGGCTGAAGAGGCTACAGTCCACTTCTTTACATATAACCATGGTAGATTCATGATTTCTTCCAAATTGTCAATTTGTCACGAATGATGCAACCTTTGTGTTTAAGGGATATATATTGTTGCTGCTTTGGTGTTGCCACACTTCTGCACCACCGCGCTATAAAGATCAGCTGCAGTCCACTCCTCTGCTCCCAACAAAATACCTTATGCCACCAGACTTGAAATTCTGGGCCTAGAAAACTTAGAACTACGCCGTCTTCGGTATGACCTAAGCGTAGTTCATAAAATTATCTGCTACAATGTCCTAGCTGTCAATGACTACTTCAGCTTCAACCACAATACACGAGCACATAATAGATACAAACTTAAAGTGAACCGCTCCAGACTCTATTGCAGAAAATATGACTTCAGCAAGAGTGGTCAATGCCTGGAATACACTACCTGACTCTGGGGTTTCATCCCAAAATCCCAAAAATGTTAACCTAAGACTGTCTACTGTTGACCTCACCCCATTCCTAAGAGATCTGTAAGGGGCATGCATAAGAGCACCAGCGTGCCTGACCCTACTTCCTCCACCCGTCCCAATTCACACTAGCCCAGAAAATTCACCTAATAGGGAAGGGAGAGAGTGTAGCGTTACACCTGGGATATCTAATTCTCACTAGTCATCCCCTGTGCGTTAAAACCAGCCTTGTTCTGGGGGTGGGGGGGGAGAGCTAAAAGGGCTAAAACAGACAAAGCAGCTACATTGGTTTAGCACACTCAGCTACACGTAGGGCGCAGAACTGCAGTAAGAACATTGACGGGAGGGGCCCCTGGACCTCAAATGCCTCTTAGCCACGCCCCCTCCGACTTCCGCCAAATACGCGGAGGGGCAGGAACGTCGCTCTCGCGCTCCTGGAACAATCGCGTCTGTTTTGCGTGCGTCATTTCCGTCCCCAGCCGGAAGAAGGTGAAAGGAGCCAAATTTGATTTTTGCAACTTAATAAGCACCGTAAGTTTGAGCCGGGATAGTTTTTATTTTATTTTATTTTATATTATTATCGAAGGATTGGAAGCCGGCTGGGGTGCAGAAAGCGCCGTTTCCCTCCCTCCCGCCACCCTGATCCCCGGGAGGGTGGAGAGAAAATATATATATAGTGTTGGGGTGTATAGGAGGGATAACTTGAAAATCCAGCGGAAGGAACTCCCTGTGGACGTAGGCAAGTCGAGACTTTCCCCATATTCCACTTGGTAACCAGAGAAACATTGCGGAGACTCTTTCAAGTCCTAAATTCAGGAAAGCCAAAGCACTTCGATCTGGTTTTTGCAGAGTCCTTTTCACAGATGCTGCCTTTACTAAATGCTATACGTCTCTGTTTCTTTACTAGCGTTTTCCATCTTCCTAGAGTAAATGCAGGCTTACTGGAACAACTTGCCTCCCGAAGTTGTGAATGCTCCAACACTAGAATAACAGAGTTGAAAAGGGACCTTGGAGGTCTTCTAGCCCAACCCCCTGCTCAAGCAGGACAACCAGCCCAATACCATTCCAGACAACGTCTTCTTAAAAATTTCCAGTGTTGGAGGATTTACAACTTCTGGAGGCAAATTGTCCCACTGGTTAATTATTCTAACTGTCAAGAAATTTCTCCTTAGTTCTAAGTTGCTTCTCTCCTTGATTAGTTTCCATCCATTACTTCTTGTCCTGCCTTCAGGTGCTTTGGAGAATAGTTTGACTCCCTCTTCTTTGAGGTAACGATATCGAACACTGCTATCATGTCACTCCTAGTCTTTCTTTTCATTAAACTAGAAATGCCCAATTCCAGCAACTGTTTTTTATATGTTTTAGGTTCCAGTCCTTTAATAATTTTTGTTGCTCTTCTCTGCACTCTTTCAACATATTTTTTACATTGTGGCGACCAAAACTGGATGCAGTATTCCAAGTGTAACCTTACCAAGGCATTATAAAGTGGTATTAACACTTCACTTGATTTTGATTCTATCTCTCTTGTTTATGCAGCCTAGAACTGTGTAGACTTTTTTGGTAGCTGCAGCATTCTGCTGGCGCATATTTAAGTGATTGTTCACTAGGACTCCAAGATTCCTCTCATAGTTACTACTATTGAGTGAGGTACCACCTAAACTGTACCTGTGCATTTGGTTTTTCTTGCCTAAATGTAGAACCTTACTTTTCCACCATTTCACTGGAAGTTTTTAAGAAGAGATTGGACAACCATTTGTCTGAAATGGCATAGGTTTATCTGCCTGAGCAGGTGGTTGGTCTATAGAAGATCTCCAAGGTCCCTTCCAACTCTGTTATTCCGCTTTGTTTCTCATTATCTGGGTGACAGAGAGTCTGTACTTCCAATGGAGAAATGCCCCTGACTTGTTTGCAAAGTAGTCAGTACTCCTGCTACCAAGCATCTGCATTATGAACTGCACAGACTTCTAGTCTGCTTTATAAGTTGCCCAGTTAGGAAATTGGATGCAGTGGTGTAATAATGCCAGATGGGAGTATGATAGGATGTTTTGTATATCAGTTGCAGTTTGGAAGAAGAGGAAGACATTTTTGAGAAGTGACTTTCTTATTGACTTTAAGTACATATGACATCTTATGTTCTGATTTGTAAAAAGCCTTTGTGAAGTTGATAAATCAATACAAAATAAAGCTGAGCTTTGATATTTGTATTTGTTCTCCAATCATCAAACACAACTTAATATTCTGAATCATTGATATGGGCTGTTCTATTCTGGATATTCAACGTACATATGTGTGATAGAAGTTCTAGATAATCTATGGAGATTCTCAGTCATCCAGGTCATGGTTGTGAACTGAAGAAGTTTCTTGGATGAGAAGCGAAATGTTTTCGAGGAAAAACAAAGTCCAGCTACCCTTTGAAAAAGCACCTTTGGAACAAGTTCTAGACAGATTTTCCTGTGGAACCGTTTATTTAAAATACTTAAAAAGTGGTGTTTTCCTTTGTAGAAGATAGTCTTCCATGCTTGATCCTTACATTGTTCTTTTGAAATTATAGATCATGCCTATCCGTGCCCATTGTACCATCTGTTCTGATTTCTTTGACAATAAGACTGATGTTGCAGCTATTCACTGTGGACATACTTTCCACCATTTGTGGTGAGTATGTGAATAAAAATGGTGTTAGATGTTCTTAAAGAACATAAGTACCTTTCTTGAGTCTTATGTTTTACTACATTGTTTTTCACCTTATTTCTGCATATATAATACAGTTGAAATCTTGTTTTTTATTAGGATTGATCGATGACATTGAGGCATATTGAATAGTTTTGTTTAGGAAAGATAAATTGATAGCTAAGTTTTTAAGTGTTGTTATCAAAAATATGCTTATGGAGGGTTATGACAAATTGGGTATGTAAATAAAAATATCCACATTTGGGGGTTTATTGATGCAAATCTATAATAGCTTTCTTTTGGCAATTTGTGACTTTTATTCTCTTATGTCAGAAATATTAAGTCCTGATCAAGATTTTAAATTCTATAAGAGCTGATATTAACATAGGCTCATTACTGAGTTATTTCAAAGCTAATTTTTATAGTGACACAATTACATATTTTTGTATGTACAATTTATGCATAAGATCTGTCAGAAATAACATTTCCATGCAACTTACCGGTACATATATTCCAAAGACATATTTGTATCTATCTTAAAATAATACACATTTTAAAACAATTTCAGAAGTACTTTACATTTGCATCCCCCAAAATCTAGCATGCCCTGCTACTGTTATTGGCAAACTGTCCACTGCTGTGATACTTTAAGGTGTGGTTTCAACTAAACTTGAACAGCTTTGAAAGCTATAGTGTACATAAGGGTGCTGTAGTTTAACTATGTGGAAACACTTGTGGTTTAACTTTGAGCTCATTAGGAGTCATAACAATAAATATGTGTTCTATTTGCCACACTGTGGATTGTTCAAGGATTTATATCCTGCAATCTAGTTAATTTTTAAAAAGTATATCTGCCTCTGGAAACAATGTGTACAGTGTCTCCATGGATATATACTTATTTTTTTCAGTTTGCACAATGCTCCAAACATAAAATAACGTCATACGCTAAATATTTACACTGAGCTTGGTTGTTTTCTTGCAGATGGTTTATTACCCAAACTAGGTAACATCGCAAGTGTAGCAAGTCTACCAAGCTCAGAGCACCAAGGATCCCTCATTTCAACCCTGAGCCAAAAATATTCTCCTTTATTGAGTATACCAATACCCTAAACTAAAATGTGGTTGCCTAGCTTGTGCTATATTGTACTATGCAAACACAATCATGGTATTACTTGTTTGGCTTTGATTGTTTTTTCTATTTAATATTTTTAACAAAACCCTGTATTTTTGTTATCCATTCACTCTGTCATTTGCCCTAGTCTCATCCAGTGGTTTGATACTGCACCAAGTCGGACCTGTCCACAGTGCAGAATCCAGGTAGGTCTTGCAGTGTCTGCTAGTAGAAAAAAAGTTTGGTTTTTAAATTTACAAAGTATTTAGTTGTATAGCTTGCCAGTTGTTTGGGAAAGACATAAAAATAGTCTTGAATATCAGAGAGGACAAATTACACATTAAGATCTGAAGGCTTGTTTAAGAGGTGTGCCCCCTTTCAAAAGCTGTTTGAGGTTTCCTAATTGGGATGAATTCTCCTAGAAGTTTCAGATTCATCTTCCTTTAGGAATAAAATAATACATTTGGCTTTTGAATTCTCTTCGTTACAATTTTAAATACGAATGTTAATATTTTAATTTAATGTTAGCAATCATGAGTGTTCTTGTTGGGCAGAATGGCAGGTTCTAAATCTAAAGTATTTTTTTTAATCTTCTGGCAGTGCTGCTTTTATAAGTAGTCCTCAACTTACAACCATTCATTCAAATTACAATGGTGCTGAAAAAATGAACTTACAACTTGTGCCCAGAGTTACAGCCGTTGCAGCACCCTGTGATCAATGAACAAAATTTAGGTGCTTGATGCTCTCTTACTTC
Source organism: Arizona elegans (assembly GCA_022577455.1). Taxonomy (NCBI): domain Eukaryota; kingdom Metazoa; phylum Chordata; class Lepidosauria; order Squamata; family Colubridae; genus Arizona; species Arizona elegans. The sequence goes on along the minus strand of JAKOOJ010000003.1, from coordinate 98,945,805 downwards.
AGTTTTCCCCAGTCACCGCTCTCCCCCTTTTAGTCCATTGTTACCCTGCCTTATAGTGCAGCAAACAGCTCCAGGAAGCCTCAGTCATTCCATCCTGACTCAGCAAATACTAGCAAGCATTCACTCATCTAAGTGCCTTCTTTAAACCAGCACCACATGGCTGCTCAGCTGAACAGCACCAACAAGTATTTACCCAGCTGCCTGGGTAAATACTTGCCCAGGACTAGGAGTGAGACGATAGCAGTGATCAAATATTTGAGGGGCTGCCACAAAGAAGAGGGAGTCAGGCTATTCTCCAAAGCATCAGAAAGCAAGACAAGAAACAATGGATGGAAATTAATTAAGGAGAAAAGCAACCTAGAACTAAGGAGAAATTTCCTAACTGATTCACCAGTGAAACAGCTTGCCTTCAGAAGTTGTGGGTGCTCAGTCACTGAAGACTTTTAAGAAGACATGGACAGCCACTTTCTGGAATAGTATAAGATGGGTGTCGGCAACCCTTGGCTCCAGAACCACATGCGGCTCTTTTGCCTCCTCTGCTGCAGCTCCCTGTTGAGTGATCCCACAACTGGCTGGCCCCGCCCCTCTTCACTCTTCACCTGGCCTGAAAAGGTAAGGGTGATGCCAGGGGATGGAGACTTGCTCCATATTCCAGAGCAGGAGCGAAGCTCCTCTGTAGTTGTTGGGTCTTGCAGGCGCTTCTTCTGGCAGCTCGTTCTTGCCTCCCGGATGTCAGTTGATGTGATGCCTCGCCTCCCAGCTGATCGTCGGCACGCTGCTAATCTGCCATCCTTGGTGGGCTCCGCAGTGGCGGCAGCAGCGCCAGAGCAACTGGCATGCATTGATTCAAGATGTGCATGTTTCTCCCAGCCTCCTCCTGCAGCGGGCCTTGGATGGAAGGGGGAGACTCCACAGTTGCCAGTACACTCCTTGGTTGCCCTGCACCTGATCTGCTTCAGAGATGCTGCGGCTCTTGTCGCTCCATTCGTGCATTGGCTCATCCTGGAGACAAGTTACATTATTCTATCTGTTCTTGTGCAAACACACACACACACACACACAGACATACAGAGATTCAATGGGGAAGAGCTATTTTTTTATACCCGAACATGTATTCTTGCAGCAACCTGCTCTTACACATGGATGCAGAATGGCTGGGAAGGGGGCTACTTTACAAACATGCACTCGCTTGTTGTGGGGGTGGGGGGTTAGGGTTATTAGAGCAGATCTTTCACATCTGTTCTCTCTCTCTCTCTCTCTCTCTTTCTCGCCGGATGTCAGATTCCCAGCACCCTGAGAGAGAGAAGAGACACAGCGAAAGAGAGAAGAGACAGAAAGAAAGAGAGAGAGAAGAGACCCATTTCCCACAGAAAAGAAAACATTGGGAGCCACAAAACCTGGGTAGGTGTGGCTGGGGGACATGTGACTGGGTGGGAGTGGTGTTGATTGGATCGTGCCTACCCAGGTTTTGTGGCTCCCGGTGTTTTCTGTGGGGAACAGGTCCAAATGGCTCTTTAAGTGTTTAAGGTTGCAGACCCCTGATATAAGGTCTCCTGCTTGAATAGGAGGTTGGACTAATCTGTTATTCTGTTCTGATTGCTTTTAATAAACATCCCATTAGTCATGTATTTCTCAAGCATAAACTTTTTATAGGCATATGAATTTACAGATTATACTGTAAGGTTTGTTATGGAGTTGAATGTTGCTTCTCTTGTGCTAAAATTGATGCACACTGTAGAAAAATGATTTGTTACTATTGATCAATGGTAGGTAGCCTGAGTATTACAAAACTGATGGCCCACATATTAGGAGAGAATTCGGTAGGGAATAGCTGCATTAAATTGCAAGTTTAGTTAAAGATTTACTGGTCTAATTCTGACCCAATTTTAATATTTTGAAATCAAGATTCAGTTGACGGTTATTCCTCAGGCAAAGATGCTCAAATCTAGAGTAATCTAATTGAAATTAAGATTCACTTGATTAACAGCTCAGTTGCAACTATTTTTTAATTTCATTCAGTGCAATTTGAATGTGAATTATTTTATTAATTTTAGGAGAGTTTTTGAAGTTCTTTTCATACTGAAATTACTAAATTTAAGTTCCAGTTAAATCAGTTATGTAATATGTTCCATTCAGCTTTCCACTTATGTTTTGAAAGCTTCAATCAGGATCTTTGGTGTTTTCCCTCTGCAACACAGAATGAAGTACAAAGTTTCAATTGATAATCAATTGTCAAGTGCTGAGTAGTGTGTTCTTAATTGTGTTTCCACCTTTTTCTGTCCTTGTCAGGGTATGGCCCTTATTGCTCTTCAGACTTGTTGGTTTCCTGTATTGTTCTCCACCTCTTGCATCTCTGGTTACCATGTAGCAAGAACAAAATAACATCTTGTGAAAGAGTAACTATGCAATTAGCGAGTGTCATGATTGTATATAATACTTAGAACACAAAGCTGTAGCTTGCACGGGGGAGGTGGGGGATAGCTATCACATTCTTTTTTTTTATTTTATAAAGCAAATAGCACATATTTGGATTTGGCACAGCATGAGCTCAGCCTCAGCTGCTATGCTGAAAGTGCCAGAGAACAAATTGCACTGACTTTCCAAAGGTGTGTGAGCTATTTTGTCAACATTCCAAAACTCTGTGCTGGAAGGATGACTGCAAATTTGGGAAGGAGTGGAGAGTGGTAATAGAAATGGGAAATGTGTCATCTTAGGTTTAGCCCCATGTGTTTGGTAGGTTACATTAATATCCCTGCTGTCCTTGAATCCTTAAATATACTGCTCAAAAAAATAAAGGGAACGCAAGCAGAAGACATCTGAGATCTGAATGAATGAAATAGCCTTATTAAATACTTTGTTTGTTACATACAGTAGTTTATACACTGCTCAAACAACTAAAGGGAACACAAAACTACTGTATGTAATGAACAAAGTATTTAATAAGGCTATTTCATTCATTCAGATCTCGGATGTCTTCTGCTTGTGTTCCCTTTATTTTTTTGAGCAGTGTATATGTTTCCAACCTTGCAGGATTTACAGTTGCAAGAAAAAGTATGTGAACCCCTTGGGATTACATGGAGTTTTGCATGAATTGGTCATAAAATGTGCTCTGCACTTCATCTAAGTCACAACAATAGAAAAACACAGTCTGCATAAAATAATACTACACAAACATTAGATGTTGCCATGATTTAATTGAACATAACATGTAAACATTTACAGTGCAGGGAGGAAAAAGTATGTGAACCTTTGGACTTAATAACTGGTTGACCCTCCTTTGGCAGCAATAACTTCAACCAAACGTTTCCTGTAGTTGCAGATCAGACCTGCACAACTATCTGGAGTAATTTTGGACCACTCCTCTTCACAAAACTGTTTCAGTGTAGCAATATTCTTGGGATGTCTGATGTGAATTGCTCTCTTAAGGTCATGCCACAGCATTTCAATCGGGTTGAAGTCAGGACTCTGACTGGGCCACTCCAGAAGGCATATTCTGTGCTGTTGAAGCCATTTTTTTTGTTGAATTACTTGTATGCTTTGGGTCATTGTCCTGTTGCATCACCCATCCTTTGTGGAGCTTCAGTTGGCGGACAGATGGTCATACGTTTTCCTGTAAAATGTCTTGATAAACTCTGGAATTCATTTTCCCATCAATGACAACAATCCATCCAGGCCCTGAGGCAGCAAAGCAGCCCCAAACCATGATGCTCCCTCCACCATGTTTTACAGTGGGGATGAGGTTTTGATGTTGGTGTGCTGTGTCTTTTTTTCTCCACACATAGTGTTGTGTGTTATTCCCAAACAACTCAATTTTGCTTTCATCTGTCCACAGTATATTTTGCCAGTAGTGCTGTGGAACATCCAGGTGCTCTTTTGCAAACTTCAAACGTGCTGCAATATTTTTTTTGGACAGCAATGGCTTCCTCCGTGGTGTCTTCCCATGTACTCCATTCTTGTTTAATATTTTCCTTATTGTAGATGTGTCAACAAAAATGTTAGCATGTGCCAGAGATTTCTGTAGGTCTTTTGCTGACACTCTAGGATTCTTCTTTACCTCATGAAGCATTCTGTGCTGTGCTCTTGCAGTCATTTTTACAGGACGATCACGCCTAGGGAGAGTAGCAACAGTGCTAAACTTTCTCCATTTGTAGACAGTCTGTCTTACCGTGAACACATGAACATCAAGGTGTCAGCACGTCAAGATGCATTTATCCTAGTGCTGACATAAGAAGGAGAACGCAAGTGTCTGCAATGGGACGGTTGCCTTTCACCTACTTATTTTAGCTGGAGATAATGTCCCCTAAGAGATGGATGGGAGGGGGGAAATTCTTTGAATTGGAGCAGTAGATTAGGGGTGAATGATTGGGAAGATGGCCAATGAATGCAGAGGAGTGGGGGAAGGAAGAGGAGGGATTTTGGGTCAGCATGTCAGTGCTGGCTGCATGGAGTCAGTGTAAAAGTTGCCGTGCTAAATAAAATGGAAGTTTGTTTCAAAAAAGACTTTGTTTGAGATGCAATTTATTTGAAGACTGCCTGAAAACCTGACACAAGGCTTTTGGAGATACTTTTGTAACCCTTTCCAGCTTCATGCAAGTCAACAATTCTTGATCGTAGGTCTTCTGAGAGCTCTTTTCTGCGAGGCATGGTTCACATCAGACAGTGCTTCTTGAAACCAGTAAACCCAAAACAGGTGTATGTTTTTAAAGGGCAGGACAGCTGTCAGCAACACATCCAGTATCATCACACTGATTGGAGTCAAGGTTGGCTCACTCCTGGCTCCAATTAGCTCTTGAAGAAGTAATTAGGCTAGGGGCTACATACTTTTTCCTCCCTGCACTGTGAATGTTTACATGTTATGTTCAATTAAACCATGGCAACATCTAATGTTTGTGTAGTATTATTTTAAGCAGACTGTGTTTTTCTATTGTTGTGACTTAGATGAAGTTCAGAGCACATTTTATGACCAATTCATGCAAAACTCCACGTAATCCCAAGGGGTTCACATACTTTTTCTTGAACTGTAGATGTCCAGTAGATATACAAATGCATATTATGTTAATGTTGAGGAAAGCTTTGTTTTATTTTTTATGTTCTGAGATAACTTTATTGTATTGTGTTGCAATAAAATACAAATTATTGTTTTAGAAACAATTGTTCACATTTATTAACTGGGGTTTTTTTTTTTTTTTACATGTTTTCTGTAGGTTGGGAAAAGACACATAATCAACAAATTGTTTTTTGATGTTGCCCTAGAGGAACAGTCCGAACTGGATGCAGAAAGTTTACAGGTAGGAAAATTGGACTTGCCTTGCAAAAGTTTACACCTATTGCAGGTGGTCCCCTTTAGTGACCACAATTGAGGCAGGTGATTCAGTCGTTAAGTGAAGCAGTCACTAAGTAAAACTGCAAGCGTGCTTATGATCTTACTTTATTTTTCCTTTGCTTTACAGACCTGAAAGGTTGTAAATGCAAGGATTGGTCACAGAGTTACTTTTTTGACATCGGCCATAACTGCAAATGGTCACTGTACAAGGTAGCCCCTAAACAATGTACTTGGAATAAAATTACTATTTCCAGTAAATAGTTAACTCTTACAAGATCTAGGGTGAATCTGCTTCTGCATTCCTTTGTATTTCAAACTTCACACAGGTGGCATGGCCCTTTCCTTTTTTCCTTGACTTTACTTTATGAGTCTACTGCTAACTCTTTAAACATTATGTTTAAACTGGAGTTAAGTGAGTTCTGCTATTGGTGTATTTTTAATGATTGAGATGCATTGTTTACCCTGAGGTATCATAACTCTTTGCTTGTAGCAGTTTTAATTATTGCATGCTGACCAGAGTCAGTGGGCAGCTATTTAAATTATTTAACTAAATAAAGCCTGAGAAGAATCTTTGCTTTCCCTTCTCTTAGTTAACATCTACATGAGAATTGTGGGCCAGATCATCCAATGGCATGGAAGTAGGTTTCATAAGTATGCTGATGAGGCACAGTTGTATATTCCAGCTGACCAAATGAAGCTGTTGATGCGCTGTCGTAGTGTTTGGAAGCTTTTAGGATCTCAGTAGAAAAGAACAGGTTCAACCCTGGCAAGACTGAGGGATTGGCCATGTTCAGGAATTTCTCATCTTTAGTTCTTGATAGAATTGCTTTTCTCCAGGTGATACTCATGTTTAATTTGAGGGTCCACTTGGGCTCATGGCACTCACTGAAAAAGTAGCAAATCTGTCTAGGACAGCTTTTTGCATAGATCTATAGATCCATTATGTTTGGATTAGACCCTTTCTAATTGGTTCGCATATAAATCGAACCAATAAATAAATAAATAAATTAGACCCTTTCCTTGGCCAACAGATTATTCTCAGTCATTCATGCTATAGTCGCCTCCCATTTGAACTGTTACTATGCACTGTACAAGGGACCCAGAATATATTTTTCTATACCTCTACTTCACAATTGCACTGGAAACTAGTGAACTACTAGTTGTAATTCAAAGTGCTGATTGTTCATGGATCAGGAACTAGATAATTTCAATCTTGCCTACTATTCCTATAAGATAAGGTATGATCCAAGTCCAGTCTACAAAACAATGTCATTTTGTGAAACACTAGAGATATGCTTCTCTATTATTGCTCCTGGCCTCTGGGATAGCATTTTTCCTGAGGTCCCTTTGGCCCCAACTTCACTGACCTTTAGGAAAGCAATAGAGAGTTGCCTTTTCCTGAATTAAGGCAATCTGAATTGCTTGAATAGTGGCTGTTTGATTTTTGTGTATTTCCCAGTGCACAATTATTGCTATATTTGGTCTTGTTTATTTAAAGATATTTAAATCCACTGTTGCTGCCTTGCATCATTTTGCTCGAAGAAACCCTATACATTGAGAGAATGAATTATAAAATATTCAAGTTGCTGTTGTAAACTTGAGAAAAGGGAATAATTTGCAGTTTTTGAAATAGTTTTTATAAGAAAACAGTTAAATGTGGACGTGCAGCACTTCAGATAGGAAGATAAAAAAGTGCTTAATATTATCACCTCTGTTTTACAGACACACTGATAGATAGAGTGTGTATGCTCACAACCACTCTGAAGCATTTTTATTTTTTTGGCTTTGGATCTGAAACATTATACATCTCCACTGTTAAATTTTATATTGTAATCCAGGGTTGTTTTTTTTAATAAACTGACTTTTTCATGCAGTTGAACTCATTAAAGTATCTAATGGTAGAGAGCTATTCTAGAATATTTTTTTAAAAAAGCTAATATATGTAGAATGTGCCAATTCAAACATGCCGAGGTTTGGTCTCTGCAGATGTTTTACTGTAATAAATTGGCAGGGGTACAAAATGGCTTGTAGCATTCCAAATATATAGGGAACTAGGATATAGTAGCCTACCCTCCCTGCCTACATAAATACATACATATATGTAGGTATATCTATATGAATGATATGCTTGGTATATTTTGTGTGAGCATGGCAAGCATGAAATGAAGATGATAATACTTTAAAGTTGATGGAAAGTTAAAAAAAACTTGGACAGAGAAAAGACGGACGTGTTCTTCAAAGCACCTAAGGGCAGGACAGGAAAATGGAAACATATCAAACCATTTGTCCACAATGGTATAGGGCCATGATGGTGAACCTACGGCACACGTGCCGGAAGTGGCATGCAGAGCCATATCTCCGGGCACTTGGAGCCATCACCTGTTGCTCTTCTGGGTTCCAGTGCGCCAGCCAGCTGGTCTTCATGCACACAAGAGCACCAGAAACCGAAACAGCAGTTACCCGGTGCACATGTGCCCATCGGGAAGATGGGTCTTCCCGATGGGCACATGGTCTTCTGGTTTCTGGTACGGATGTGCATGCGAAGAACAGTTCACATGCCCAAAGACGCGGAGACGAGATCCCGGCGGTCGCTTCCTAGGGGAGAGAGCTGTCGGCCAGGGCGAGCCAGGGCTTCCCTCCCTCCTCGCCCAAGCGGGCTTCTTGCGCGGCTCCAGCCCACGGCGACGCATGTCCGCAGTCCGGAGCACCTGGCTGGCTCTAGCACCCCAGAAGAGCAACAGCAGCAGTGCTGCTTGTTCTTGGTGGCGGGCGAGGTGGGGGTGGCAGTTCTTCAGAATCCCGGTCACAAGCAGAGAGTGAGAACCGCTGCCCCCCCCTCACCAGCCACCAAGAACAAGCAGCGCTGTCTCTGCTACTTTCCTGGGGCAGCAGTTCTCACCCTGCCGCTTGCGCCCGGGATTCTGGAGGAGAACCACCACCCCACCCTCGCCAGCCACTGAGAACAAGCAGCGCTGCTGCAGGAGCGGAGTCCGTGCCGAAAGAACGTCTGTCCAGCGCCAGGGTAAGAGATGCGCCAGCCGGGAAGTGGGTGCACTCCCTTGGAAGAAGGGGCGGGGGCTGTACTGTCTTGTTCTTGGTGGCAGGCAGGGAGGCATTCCATTGATACTCTTCCGGGTTCTGCCCCCCTCCCCATCCCCCCGCAGCCCATTTTTGGTCTCAGGAGAGTTCAGGGAGGCTTGCCAGGCCCAAAATGGGCAGCGGTGTGGCACGCATGCACGGGAGGGAGGATCGCGCGTGCATGTGCGGTGGGGGCAGGGTCACGCATGCGTGGATGTGTGGGGGTCACGTACAGGAGACGGGGCGCGCAGGGGGCATTGCATTATGGGTGTGGGTATGTGTGCGCTCGACCCGCCCGCACTCCCCCCCCCCCCGCGTTTGGCATGCGATGGCAAAAAGGTTCGCCATCACTGGTATAGGGTCTCCTGCTTGAGCAGGAGGTTGGACTTGAAGACCTCCAACTCTTATTCTGTATCTTATTCTGTATTCGATATATTTTCTCTTTTTTTAAATTGAAAAGTGCCAATTGCTCCAAAGACCTCTTCAGTGTTCAGTTAATGAAATTTCCTCCAAATTGGTGCCAGTTTACTGCTGTCTGTTTCATCCAGCTGCTAATCTGCATCAGTAACATCCAAGCTCATTTGAATGAGCAGTAAACAATGCTTTAATTGTACTTAGTGTAAGTGTATCCATATGCCATTGCAAATTTGTGGGGTTTTTTTGGACTTCATTAAAATAATAGATTTTGCAGATGCTGTTATACTTGAGTGTGTATTGAATGGGTCCATTTTAATGGGTTTTAATATTAGTTAAAATAGGTTAATATATTTTGCTGGACAAAATATTTGCCTGATTGCCTTGTTAAATTAAAATATGAAAAAGTTTTCTTCTGTGTGTCTTCTGAAATTGCTTAACCATTGAAAAATGAAACTGAAAGATACTTAACAAGATGATAATTTTTCTGATATTAATTCTTCAAGATCTTTTTTTTTAAAGCATTCCTGTAGTTCTAAAGTAGTGATTGTCATAACTGTGATCCATGGAACTCTGGTGGTCCATGGAGGTTCTTGCACTTTCCCTGCATCGGTCAGCTGATTTGTGATAATAAATTAGTAGCTGAAAGCAGATTAACTGACAATTATAAGTGATCCGACAAGTAACAACATGAATTATATAACATTCAGAAAATGAACAACAGTGAATATATCACACATGTTTTGCTCAGACAGAGCCTGTCTGGCCTTTGCATACATTACCTATACGTACATTTTTTTTAAAGTTGTGATGATGTCTTGGACTTCGTTCTTTAACCTGATTTGATTCTCTTTGTGTTTCAGAATGAACTAGATAGGGTGAAAGCTCAGCTATCCATGAAAGGTAAGTTGAAAAATGAGTGGCCTGAGATAATAAAATATAAGCTGAGGACCTAATTGTTGTTATGCCTTGTCCTAGTTTTTTTACAAAAGTATATAAAATTTCTTCTGCCTCCAAATTTGAGGAATGAAATTTCTTCTGCCTGCACATGATTAAGAGTAAATGAAATATGGACTACTTGGTGCTGGGTAATTTGCTTGCAGACATTTTGTTATCTAGTAACATCTTCAGTGCTAGAAGGGAGTAGGGTTTATCCTGTTTATATTGGTTCAGGTAGTCCTTGACTTACAAAAGTTTGCTTTGCAAGTGTTCAAAGTTACAATGGCACTGAAAAAATTACTTAAACCACTTTTCACACTTATCACCATTGCAGCTTTCTCTTGGTCATGTGATCAAAATTTTGCTGCTTGGCAGCTGACTCATATTTAGACAGTTGCAGTATCCCGGGGTCATGTGATCACTTTTTCTGATCTGACAAGCAAAATCAATGGGGAAGCCAGATTCACTTAATCATGTTACTAATTTAACAACTGCAGTGATTCACTTAACAACTGTGGCAGCAAAGGATGTAATATGGGGATAAACTTAACAAATTTCTCACTTAGCAACAGAAATTCTGGGCTCAATTGTCGTAAGTCGTGGACTACCTATGGTTCCTTGATTAACCTGTTGTTTACTGCTGAATTGTTTGTGTAATGTTAATCCTGCTGCTTATCTTGGTGTTGATCGCTAGTGAGGAGGTGTTGTGGTCTTTTTGTTTTCTTTTTAGCTTTTTTATTGTCTCTTTTGAATGGTGTGTAAATGTTGTTTATTTATTTATTATTTATTTATTTCTTATACTTATATGCCGCCCTTCTCCCGAAGGACTCGGGGCGGCTCACAAAAATTAAAACGAAGAAAACAATAAAGATAACTACTAAAATAATCAAATAAAATCTCCCAATTAAAAATTGCCCATCAGATCAGCAAATTTGTTGGAAAAGCCATGTCTTCAGGTTACAGTGGAAAGAGCAGAGGTCGGGGGCCGTCGGGAGCCCCGTGGGTAACCCATTCCAGAGCGTCAGTGCGCCCACAGAGAACGCCCTCATCCTGGGCGCCACCAGCCAACATTGTCTGGCCGATGGCACCCGGAGGAGGGCAGTCCTATGTGAGCGCACAGGGCGGGAGGAGGCAGGCAGAAGGTGGTCCTGCAAGTACCCCGGGCCCATGCCATGTAGGGCTTAATAGGAAAGTACCAGTTTATCTCTATGTACCAGTTGATTTGTCTGAGTGCCAAGCTTCCAAGAATCCCCTGGTTGTTTTGGGTTTTAGCTTGGTCTAGGATGCTTACTGTTTCCAAACTACAGTTAAATCTATCCACGTGATGTGAAATTAAGGAGTTTTTATGATGTCTTCTGATTCCTAACTGGTGTTCATGGGTGCAATCCAAAAACACTAAACAGGGATTAAACAGTAAACAATAGTCTAATCAAGGAACTACCAGGGAGAAAAAAAACTCCCACTAACACTGACAGACAAGCTACTGTATATAAACAGAAAGCAAACCCCAGGCCTTCTAGGATTGAACATGTTACCCAGTAGAATAATGAAACGTCTGCAAGCACTCAGCCAAGCTCTGAGAGACTCCACAGTTCAATTCTGAGCTACATATATTCTCTTTTGTTGGCAGTAAACGAAATGCCATGAACCACCATATTTTACCACAAACAAACAAACAAATCAATAAGAGCCACTGGTTGATTATAGGCCAAATCTTGTTTGGCCATAGATTTTCCATGATAAAATTGAGCTTGATGACATCCAAACATTCCAACTTTTAATAATTATTTTGGGAAATACTGTATTTATCTGCTAATGTCCAGGGTTGTGCAATAGAAACATTATAGGCTTGATTCATTGAACTGAAAATAAGAAACTTATGAAGGGAGGAGGATGTTCTCTGAGTCTAATTAATCATTCCCTTCCATTTTGACAATTTTAAGAATATTAACTTTTTTATTATTTTCTATAGATGGTTATGAGTCATAAAGAGTGAAGAAAATGTCATTTAATTTGAAAGACAAAGGTCTTAAAATATCAGAATGCAGTAAAAGATAAAGTTTTATAAGAGCAGCCAGGAAGAGTCATTGTTTCTAAAACATTCATTCTTACTGGATGATTTTCTTTCCCATATATGTACTGTGATGGTAAAATGGACATCTCCCCACCCATACACTGTGTTCACTAATTGATCCTGAGCAGTGAAAGGAAGAAGAATCAGTAGGAGCCTGTAGCCCACTAAATGAAATTATTTGCATTCATTGCCTATATCTCAGACATAGTATTGCTGGCATGCTGAACTAATAGGAAGAGATCTATATATATAAAAGTGAAATACCACTCACACATCATCACGAAATCTCCAGAATCGTAAAGCTTACAAACCTGAAATTTGGCACATATGTTCCTCTCGGCTTCTAGGTGCTCACTAAGAAAGGATTTTTCGAAATGACCATCAGATCATTAGTATTTCTTATATTATTATTAACATACTCTGATGCTAAGGAGTTAGACATTCTACTCCCTCTCCCCACTTGAAAAGAACTCTGTTCCAACTGCCACTTGGGTGTGGGCATGGCCAACATGTCATTCATCTGGCCTGCTGGGAGCTTAGACATTCTACTCCCCACCTGAAAGGGACAGAAGGAGATAAGATATGAGAGGCTTCTGTGGGGCATGCCTGAGGGAGAGAAGGGGATAGGAGAGGATCAGTGGGGCCAGCCTGAGGGAGAAAAGGGGGAGAGGAGAGGAGAGGCTTCTGTGGGGCACATCTGAGGGAGAGGAGAGGAGAGGCTTCTGTAGGGCAAGTCTGACGGAGAGAAGGGGAGAGGAGAGGCCGATCCTAACGACTCATTAATTTTCAACTGTAAGTGTTGATTTATCAAGACTGATCACATAGTTTCGTAGCAGAGTATGGGTATCCGGCTAGTACATAATAAGGTCACCCAGGGAGATTATCCAAAAACACTCCGAGGTCATGCTTTACAGTAATTTCCATTGTGTCTGTCTTTTTGGTTGCCTTATCTTTGCAATCTAATAGGCCAAGAGTATATAAGCTCTGGTTTTGCATTTGATCAGGGTTGCCCAGCAAAGTGCTAATGCTTTGCTGGGATGCCCAGTAGATGCTGCTTTATTGTTTGCCTGCTAGTAAAATTACGTTGTATCTTCGAAGTGATTTGGTTGCTTGCTTTAGATGAGTCAGGTTTTGGCCAGCACAGTTTTGTACTGTAATTCAGACTGAAAGGATAGAAGGAAGGCAGTCAATTACTTGCAGCACCTCCTGCCCTTTTGCAGACTTGTGCTTTCTGCCACTTCCCTTGTCCTCTCCGATTCTGAACCCATTTGAGGGAATTGTAGTTTGGCCAGCAAATTTTGTTTTGGAAAAAAACATACAAGGTATGGGTACCAGTGGAAAGCACCATGAGATGCAGTATGAATCCAAGTATAAGGAAAACTGCATGGTCGAAGTTGAATTTTTGCTGGCTGACTCTGCAAGTGATAGACAGTTTCAATGTATGTTTTGGATTCTGCTGATTGACTCAGTGAGGGGAGTGAATATGAACAATATTCAAAGTGAGTACTTGTTTTTTGTTTGTAAGCATTTGTGTAAAATTATGCATGTATTTGTCAAGGAAGTAGATGATGTGCAGGTTGCTTTACCTTCCTTTCAGTTATATGGTGCATTAGTCTGTGTGCTTGTATAAGTTTATATACAGTAAATCTCCTCTGCTGATTACTATTGTCTGTCTGATTTCCTAGCTGCAAGAGAGGAATGGGAGATAGATTACAGATACAAATTACATTGTATCTTCAAAATAATTTAATGATTGCTCTAAGTGAGCCAGGTTTTGACCACAAGAGTACAAATTCAGGACTCAGTAATGTAATTTTATCCAATTTACCTTTTTATATTGAGACTCCAGCAATTGAAATAATATGTATCAGAATACTTTGCTGACTTGTAGATTTCTAAAATCAGTTATACATTGCATCAGAACCATTTTGGGGCAAGGTTTTTGAAAAGTAATGGTTGAGGCTCTCAGTGGTGGTTGAAACTAACAGTCTTTAAGTTGGGAGCTAAGCAGAGTACCACTATGAATACCAGGGACAGATAATAAACATCCCCCAAAAAGAAAAGGGCAAACCATTTCCATACTTCAAGAAAATTGTAGTCCCCAGGAATCAGGTTCATCTACAGATGTTTCTACCTTTACCTATGAGCGTGAGACAGTTTCATAGATCTTCCTTCCTTGAACGTAACATTTGCGTCTTATGAGATCTTAAAGGATGATAATATTTACAACTACACAAACTGGGCCAGGAGTTTTGTTTTCCTCAACTGAAAGCACAAGCTGTAATGAAAGTGAATGACAAGACAGCAGTGTAATAGTTCAGCAAAGCAGCCCTGCCCTCTTGTTTCACTGTACTTTTTCTCAATATGTATTGCTCTACGAGAATCCTCATCAAGAAAACAAAATATAATACTACTACAATTGGTCTTCAAAGCTTCATCATTACATCATTCTATAACTGTTAGTTCATGGATTTCAGTGACTCCTTGCAAGGCATTACCCCTGTGCTGGAGTACATTCTGATCCTGAAGAAAAGGGATGGCAATGTGTGTATTGCCTCAGCCCACTGAACAAGCTCTGAAGGGATATAAAAGAGGCTTTGAAATCTGGTGAAGTTTTTAACAAGGATTATTTCTAGTACTTTTTATCCAGTGCTATTGATACAATGGTTTTGGCAAATTTCCAAACAATTTTTGGAACAGATTAACAGAATCGTTAATCTACAAAAAAAAGTCCTTGAGGACTGTAGAAGATTGTAATTGGCCCTGAATGAGATAGTGGATGATGTCGAAACCAAAAGGAGATGGAGAGTTCAGCTTGAATCTCATCCACAGTATGTTAGCCCATCCTTTTTCCACCCTCTTTCTTTATAACTGTTTCTCCTTGTATATTTGCACATACATAATATAAAAACAAAGCTGAAAAGGAAGCGATTCCCTGGGCATATCTATTCCAAAAAAATAGATATGCCCACAGCTTTTGGAGAACCAGATAAAGACAGCGACTTTATTGCGTTCTATGGCAAAGTGACTAAATTAGTGGAGCAGTTTTGGTCAACACGATGCAAAAAAGATTCTGAGACTCTAGAACCGTGATGGCGAACCTATGGCACACGTGCCACAGGTGGCATGCAGAGCCATATTAGTGGGCACACCAGCTCAGCTCTGGGGCGCATGTGCATGCCAGCCAGCTGATTTTTGGGCCTTCTGGACCCACCAGAAGTAGGGAAACAGGCTGTTTCCTGCCTCTGGAGGGCCTGGGGGATGGGGAAGGCCCGTTTTTCTTTTTTACCTGGCTCCAGATCCTCTCTATTTATCTGGGAAGGGCGAAAACAGCCTTTCTCACTCTCTCGGAGGCCCTCCAAAGGTCTGAAACGGCCCATTTCCTGAGTCCCGGTGGGACAGGAAGTGACTTTTTTGCTGTCCCTAGCCTCCAGAGACTCCTAGAGACTTCTAGAGAGGCTCCTAGAGAGGCTCTGGAGGCTGGGGACAGCAAAAAATGTCACTTCCTGTCCCACCGGGAGTTGGGAAATGGGCCATTTCAGACCTTTGGAGGGCCTCCGAGAGAGTGAGAAAGGCTGTTTTCGCCCTTCCCAGATAAATAGAGAGGATCTGGAACCAGGTAAGAAAGAAAAAAGGGCCTACCAGGCCATCATGTACCAGGAGCGGGGGGGGGGGCGGTTGCGCGCACATGCGTGTGGGCATGTGTGCGCGCGACCCTCCCCTGCCCCCCTCTCTCCTGGCATGCGATGGCAAAAAGGTTAGCCATCACTGCTCTAGAAAGGTTAGCCATCCTGCTTTCTAGCTAAGCCAAATCAGACGACACATCTGTTCCCACCCCTCGCTGTTCTACTTACCTTGTGAAGTCTTATTTTTCTGTGCGAAGTGCGCATTTGGCATGCACTGTACATGCAAGCGCAGCTTGCTTTTGGTACACATGCGCAGTGTGCATTTGGCAACCACTGTGCATGCACACGTCAAAAGCATGCTGCACGCGCACCATGCATGCACAGGCAAGCAAACCGGTGGCAATCCACGGAGGATTTCACTGGTGCTCCATCACTGGAGGTTTTTAAGAAGTGAAGGGACAACCATTTGTCCAGAATGGTGTAGACTCCTGCTTGAGAAGGGGTTGGACTAGAAGACCTCCAAGATTCCTTCCAACTCTGCTGCATGTAATGCCTCTGGCTAAATTTCTTCCCTTTCTCAATTAATTCTAGATCTCTGCTATGTGTGTTAAAAATTATTTCTTCACTAAATATAAAAATTTATAAAATTCAGGTGGGCCCTTACTTCCATTATAATTTTTTGCTTCAGACAAAGAAAAACGAGATTGTCAATGTATTGTAAATTCATTGAGAGAGACACTGGATCTACGAAATGCCACTATAGAATCACTCCAGAAAGCTATTTCTGACATGGAAATGCTGTGTTCTACACTCAAGGTATGTTGAAAGTTATTGAGTTTATATTATGATTGTCATCTCTAAAGTTGAAAGTTAAGGTGCGGTCTGCTCATTGTTTATCTTGGACTAATCTTGCTGGGATAAAAAGAATTGGCTAATAAGGTAATCTTAAGTGAATGGGAGAAAGCTACTTGCTTCAGCAATGTTCAATAGTTCACTAAAATAGTTCAAATGTTGCACAAAGGTAGAGAGCAATTGGTCCAACACATATAATTGAATTTCGATCCAATCAGACTTATAAGCATCAATAATTAAAGTGAAAGGGTTATACTGCAATAACATCTATATGGCCACAAAGTTCCCATGTCCGCCCTGTTTAGGGTGACCCGCTCCCTGCTCCACCAGGAAGCGCGGGAGGACCCCTTGGAGGGTAGAGCCGAGGATTTTGTTCAATATCTGTATGACAAAATCGCTCAGATTCGGGAAGATCTGGACTCCGACTGGGTAGTCTCAGGGGGAGGGACTGGGGCAGGTCTTGAGAATGTTATCTGGGATGAGTTTGATCCTGTGACCCCTGAGGATGTGGACAGGATTCTGGGTAGACTGAACGCGACCACTTGTTTATTAGACCCATGTCCCTCCTGGTTAGTGCTGGCTTCTCGGGAGGTGACACGAGGCTGGTTCCAGGGGATTATAAATGCTTCACTGGGTGAGGGTGTCTTTCCTGCCGCCTTGAAAGTGAGGACCGGTAGTCCTCACTTAGCCACTCATTCAGTGACCATTCGGAATTATGACAATGCTGAACAAGTGGTAGATACATCCAGTCCTCAAAGTTCCAATAATTCCAACACTCCTGCAGTTACATGATTGTGATGTGGGTGTTTGACAAACAGCTTGTACCTACAGGGTATGCAGTTTCCCATAGTCATCTGATCATGATTGGTAACCGTCCTTGCCTGCTTCCCTCAAGCAAACACAAGTAAAAGCCAATCTGTTTCACAATGTTCTGCCCGTTCTGTGGCTTCCTGACATATATTGATTTAATGTAAGGACAATGAAATGCTCTGGGATTCCCGTTTTTCTAAGCACATTCCATAGCTTGACATGATCAAAGGTTTTTCTATAATCAATGAAGCATGTATTAACTTCTTTTGGGTTTTCTTTGCCTTTTTCAGTCACTCAGTGTGTAGAATTTATAATAAACTTTGATTTCCAGGGTTCCAAAATGTGGATTGTGAACTAAAGTATTTGAGATAGATTGATGTTAGGTCTGTGTTGCTGTTATGAAGTGTTTTCCAAACATTAATAGTTCTTTTCTTTTTTTTCAGAAACAAATGAGATATTTAGAACAGGAGCAAGAAGAAACAAAGAGTGCAAAAGAAGAAACTCAAAAATTGCGAAGGAAGGTGAAATCTATGGAGAGGTTAGAGAAGCTTTATGTTATAGGCCAGGGGTGTCAAATTGGTGGCCCATGGGCCGAATGCGTCACGCACAGGCCAGACCCACCCCAGCTCCATGAAGGAAAAAAACATTGCAATACGTAACGTGACGGCAACTTGACGTGGCAAGTTTGACACTTGTGTTATAGACAATATTCTAGAAAACATGTAATCCAAATTTTATGTACAAAAGAGATTATTCTCTTGAATACTGAATATCTGAGCAAACATGGTAACAATAATTATTTGAATTTTCTGAATCCAGAAAATTGCAGCGATTATAATGAAGGATGTATTTTTAACTATGTTTTCATTGCTAATGCTACGATTGCCATTCTGAATTATTATAGATTTGCTTAGTCCAGCAAGAAAATGTAATTCTAAATAAAACATTTCTTTTCAAGGGCTATGTATATTCAGATAATCCTCGAGTTACAACAGTTCATTTAGTGATCTTCAAATTATGACATTGAAAAAAGTGACTTAGGACTATTTTTCACACTTACAACCATTGCAGGATGCCGATGATCACATGATCAAAATTCAGATGCTTGGCAACTGACTCATATTTTTATGATGTTTGCAGCGTCCTGGAGTCATGTGATCAGCTTTTGTGACCTTCTGACAAGTAAATCAATGGGGAAGCCAGATTTACTTAACAAACATGTTACTGACTTAATCTTGCAGTGATTCACTTAAAAAGTGTGTGAAGAAAGGTTGTAAAATGGAGCAAAAATCACTTAACAAATGTCTCGCTTAGCAGCAGAATTGTTGGGCTCAATTGTGGTTGTAAATCGAGTACTACCTGTATTCCCAGTCCCTCATCCTATTTTTATTCATAGATGTGATTGAAAATGGTCCAGATTAATAAAATGAACAGAACTCTAGTACTCCTAGGTTCTGATGGGCCTTCATTTTTCAAGATGTACCGGTATATACTGTATTTTTCGGAGTATAGGACGCACCGGAGTATAAGACGCACCTTAGTTTTTGGGGAGGAAAATAAGAAAAAAGCTGATTGGCAGGTGGATCAGCTTCCCGGAATACCCCCAATCAGCTGTTCCCAGAGGTGAATTTTAGCAACAGGTTCCTTGGTTGTGAGCTCTGTGCCTTGCTTTTTCCTTCTGCCTCTGAAACTTCTGAAACTCTGTTTCAGAAAAAACTTTCTTCTCTGCCTCTGACAGCCTCCAAAACAGAGCTTCAGAAAAAAAGCCTCTGAAGGTCAGTTTGGGGGCTTCTTTTCTGAAGCTCTATTTGGGGGTTTTTCTTCTGAAGCTCTGTTTGGGGGCTTCTTTTCTGAAGCTTTATTTCTGTTGCTTTTTTCAGCCTCTGAAACCTCCGTTTGAGAAGCTGGGCAGGGCTACAGTCAGAGTATAAGACGCACCCAGATTTTCACCCTCTTTTGGGGAAAAAAGGTGCGTTTTATACTCCGAAAAATACGGTAATAAATATGAGAAATGACATGTGAATGACATCTATTGTTCATATTTCTCAGTCTAATAGGCTGTTTATTAACAAAGAACAAACAATCTAATTGACCCTAAACTACTTAGAAATGATCAGATTACTGAGCTCATTATTGGTTGTTCATTTTGTATAACTTCTAATCTAGTAGCAGTGCAAATTGTATATTGCAAGGCTAAAATATACTAGTAGATGTTTGAGAAAAGCTTTGGGCTGAGGGAGGGTGGGTGGGGATTGGAATTTCTACCATTCTGAAATACAGAATAAGCTATTTCTTGTTTTTTTATGTTATACTACGACTAGCAGAGGCAGAAAACTCCTAACCTACCCATCTCCTTTCCAGAATTGAGACACTGTTACACAGTCAGCGTTCCGAAGTAGAGGAGATGATCCGTGAAATGGGAGCAGGGCAAGCAGCAGTGGAACAGCTTGCAGTCTATTGCATCTCACTAAAAAAGTACGTTAGAAAGTGTCCTGGCTTAGGCATTTTGCATAGCACCTTCTAAAGAAACAGGGAATAAGAAATAAGAATAATGTTGAGACTCTAGCTACAAACTGGGATTCAAATAATATATTTATTTATTTAGCAAATGCTGCCCACTCCCTTAAGGGCTCCAGGAGGATTACAGAAATATTATAAAATTTAGTTTTTTCATAATTAAAAAGCAAATCATTTTAAAAGCTATAAAAATTAAATTTTGGAGCTATTAAAAGATCTGGATGAATAAACAAATTTTGAGCCCTTTTCCCGCTGGCAGTTTGTTCTATAACATGAGCCCTGCTGCTACGAAGGTGGCATAAATGGTAAATTTTCAACACAGCAAGCACACTATTGTTGTATTAGTGACACATCATTGCTATGGAAACTGCTTTTAGAGGTTTGCCAGGGTTTTTAGGAGGTGATTGTTTGATGGGAACGGAAGAGATGGATGATTGTAATGATTCTGAGTAATGCGGCACGGCCTCTGAATATCTCCCCTGTGCAGGGCAAAGCACTTTGCGTTGCTGTGGCACAATAAGTACAGTGTACTTGTTGGTCCCTACAGGGTGTGTGAGAGGTCTTTCTATTTATACCATGTTTAATTTGCAGCTTGTGCAGGCAACATTAGCAAATGGATAATCACAACTTTTAATAATGAGCTACATCATGAAGTATCTGCATTGTAACCAATAGCTTCAGCACTGTTTTATAATACTGCTGAAATGATTTCACAACCTAAACTTTTTTAAAAAACCAAAATGAGTTACATATCATTTCAGCGAGGTGTAAATTCAGTAGACTATAAAACATTGCATATAAGTAAAGATAGTTCGCTTTGGGTTTTGATAATATGCTTTTCTGCCATTTTAATACCTATTCCAAACCCAACAGTGCTCCCTTGTGAAAGTGTGTTTTCTCACCTTCTCAGTGGTGTCAGTCTGTTAACACTGTGCAAATCAGTGCTGGCCTGTTCAACACTGAAACTGCTTGTTTATATGTAACAGGAACTTTTGCAGCTGCTTAAATCATGAATTGCTGATTTGTTTACTGGCTTTATTCTGCCAGTCTAAGTACTTGCTTACAAGCAAACTCCATCAATCGACTGACTAGTTGTGGCTCTTTCAGGGAGTATGAAAGTCTGAAGGAATCTCAGAAAGCATCAAATGATACAGTGGAAAAGCTGAGAAAGGAGTTGTTTTCTGCTAATCATAAGGTAAAAGTTGCATTAATATTCCTGCAGATACATGCAGAGCATCTATTTAAAATTCATTCTCTGTACTGTCATTTAAATACATTTTTGTTTGGCCAATGGCATAGTCAATTTGGTAACTACTTATTAACTGGAAAGTTCAGTTCAGCTGAACCCTTCTAATTAAAATTGTCACACTTTCATCCATCAGTTTGCCCATGTAACTATGCAACGCGCCCAATACTGGCAAATTGTTGATCAATTTCTGCCAACACACAAAAAGAGAAAAGTCTAATGAAGTGTGATTTATACCAATCAATTCTTGCTTATTAAAATCTGTGTCGCCAGTGAGCACACCATTTTCAGAGGTCAGCCAAAAGGGGTCAGCAACTATTAGTTAGTAGTGATTTCAAGTTATCATATAGCTGCTCCTTTCCTACCCTCTTTAATTAAGCATTGACTGCCCTGAAATATTCACAATAACACTATCTCAGTGGAATAAAGAGAGGCACATGTCCTAATTAGGATGTGCCTTAATGCCCTGTTCTGAGGATACTCAGAATTAATACAAGGAATGTGAGCCCAAAAGATTAACTCAGAATGGCCGATGGAACAGAATTATTTAATGATGCTGAGCAATAGTCATTCATTTGTACCCTTCCTCTATATCACGTGCTTGGGTAAAAGTAATTTGTAATTGGTTTCTTGGTAATTATTCTGTGAAAAGCTGTAGGGAAAAAAATCACCCTTTAAATTCCTGTTTTTCGGGCCTATTTGTTCCTATTCAGGAATGATTAAAGTAGCAACATCTATTACATAATACATCCCAAGAGCAGGTATAGGAAATATTGATAGCCAATCAAGCTCCCAACTCATTGAGATAAAGATACCAACTACCAGAGGGAGCAGAGTACATGCCTTTTAATATATAGGCTACTGAAATATATTGAAATAATGCCAATTATTCTGGTACAATATTGATAATAGTACAGGCACATCTCAATAATGTATAGTATATACAATTGCATAAGTACATTTGGTTAGTGGTTAAAGTGTTCAACTGGAATTGGAGAACAAGTTAGGATTAGGGTTAGGGTTAGGGTTAGCTTACACACAAGATTGAAAATAACTTTTGGGTCATTCTCTTTCTGCCCATCCTATCTATCTATCTATCTATCTATCTATCTATCTATCTATCTATCTATCTATCTATTTATTTATTGCGATTTACATGCCACCTTTCTCCCTAGGGACTCAAGGCGTCTTACAAAATGACAACTTCAATACAAATCACAATACAATACAAAATTAAAATCAGTAACCCAATTAAAAGACAATTTAAAATTATAGCAGTGTACCCCCAAACGGATCAGTTTAATTGGCGGAAGAGCCACGTCTTCAGCTCGTGACGGAAGGAAAGAAGGTCGGGGGGGCGGGGGCTGTCCTGAGCTCAGTGGGCAATCCATTCCAGAGGGTCGGGGCACATAAACTACCTGGAAGATATTAGGGCAAGATATAGAACAGAAGGCTGATTTTTTTAAAAATTGAGCACATGCTGGGGATCACAAAAACTCATTATACATTTACAAGTAATAAAGTAGTGCTTCAGAATGCATTAATAGCTTCTCATGAGCTTCCCTGAAATTCCTTCTGCAGGTACTTTGATAGGACAAGAAATTATTCTTTCATAGGTGAGCTGTTCGCATTCAAGATAGCACTTTCAGGTTTCTGTTATAATGTGATAAATTTTAAAACATTGCATTTGGGAATGTGCTTTTATTAAGCACAATTATTGTAATTTTGGGATACATAAAACTATGTGTCATTTTATTCCACATTGAATTCTGTTTTTCTGATACATAGTTTTTAATCTATAGCTCCAGAAAGCTGTTCTAGAGTTGGAGAAAACAACTGAAGAATTGAAAAATACACAAACAGATCTAAGAAGTGCAGATAAGGAGATTACAGTAAGACTTTCCTTTCAACCTTTATTCAATGCATTATTTATGTTCCGTATTCATAACATTCGTTTCAAAAAAAATTTCCCATTGAAATGAAAGCATACAGATTTCTCTTCCTAAATATCAACACAGAATCATTATAAAACAGAAAATATATATCTTGACTTCAATAAATTTTCTTTTTTTAAAATTTCTACTTTTTTTCCAGAGTTTGAAAAAAAAGATAGGAGTCCTACAAGATACTATAAAAGTACCATCATTAACCAGTGAAGCACTTAGTCGGCTTGTCTCTGAAAGGTTAGCAATGGGAGAACATTAACATTTGAAACAATGAAGATATTGTGCCTAAACTGTGCATAATAAATGCAGACATTTGTAAAATGTTGAGCCAAGTTCTTCATAACTATGAAGTTTCTTCTTACATCACATCAGTTAACTTGGCCATTTATTCCAGTAATGATCTGAGGGGCAATGGTATTCCAATATTTGGGGAGGAGAGTTTTCCTTTTAAGAGAGTTTGACCCATTTAATAAACATCAGTATTTTGCCATTTATCAGTCATCAAATTGGTATCAACTCTTAGCAACCACTTAAACAGAGCTTCTCTATGGTTTATTTGTACCCAACCTGGTTCTTCAAGATTTGCAGTGGTGCACCCATTGCTACTTTAATCAAGTCCTTGCTGCTGGCTGGCTCTCTCTTTCCATCTTTCTCAATATTACACTTGTCAACAGGTCTTTGCACAATATTCCTAAAATATGATAATTTGAGCCAGTCATTTATGCATTAAATGAGATCTGGGTTGTTAGTAATGTATTCTACTATATGGAGTATCTTGTCTGGATGTATGGAATCTTTTTTATTGTTTTCTACTTTTAGTATAATTTGAATGAATCATTCTATATTTGGGCAGCCTTAAAAGATACAGTAATGAGAGAGAGAGAGAGAGAGAGAGGATACAAATGGAAAGTAAGTGGCTGACAAATCAGAGAACATATTATTTCTGACAACCAATGGACTCACACACAATTCCATATTATGATTAATATTAGCAAACATCAGGGAAAATATTTAAAAATGATGGCATTATACAGTTGGCATTATACTCCTATATAAGTAGGTAAAATCACTGAAAAAAGTCCTGTAAATGTTGGATATGTGGCGAAGCAAATGGCACATATGTACAATATTTAGAGAGATTAATTTTATAGTTGTAGGAAAATTTTAATATTCTATGTTTATTAACATTATGAGTGAGGCAACTCAACTAAAAATCATAACTTTCATTTCTTCAATTTCTTCTGATACTCTTCTGAGTATACTGTATACTCTTACTGAATACCTCCAGTATTTTTTGCTCATCCCTCCAAGGAACACTGCCCTACCCTGATGAAGCAGGGTAGCAATATCTGTTGGATATGTTGTGTTGGATAAGTTTGCCACCTTTAGTTATTTATAACAATAAAAGTGGGAGGGGGGGAATGGATGGATGTGTTTTCCAGAACATTAAAGATACACATAGCCAGGATCCAAAGTATGAACACATAATACTTGTTCATTGTTTTATTTTTAAATGGGATTTCACTTATTCTTTTTCGTGGCCTTTTCCTTTTGATATTAGTACTAACATTTAGGATGATCGCATGTGAAATAGGCTAGAAGTAGAGAAGGATGCACTCATGTTGTTATCCACTTGATCATGTTACCCTGTTGTGATATTTGCATAATTGATCCTTACAGCCCTGCTCCTGCACAGTTTTTGAACCCAAAGTTTCATCAACCTGCTCACAATGATGAGATTGACCTTAA
Source organism: Arizona elegans (assembly GCA_022577455.1). Lineage (NCBI taxonomy): Eukaryota > Metazoa > Chordata > Lepidosauria > Squamata > Colubridae > Arizona > Arizona elegans. The sequence continues at coordinate 98,921,231 of JAKOOJ010000003.1, read as the reverse complement.
TGCTACCTTTGATGTAGAGACTCCAAAGCTTCATAAGACAGCTATTGCTCCTGCCAAAAAAATCAAGCTAGATAAAAACCCGTAAGTACAATTTCTTTACTTTTATTATCCCTATATTTGCTCAATCTGTCTCATATTCCATTTTATGCAAATGCCACGAACAATTTTTTCAATCATCTTAAATGCTATGGCTAAGCTTTAGAAATAAAATGTAATTTAGTAGTTCTTGAGCCCTGCAGAAACATGCCTCAAATATAACTGAATTTATAAACACTATTGCCCTTATTTTTCTGATTTCTATAAATGTCTTACAAAAGCCATCTCAATTGTTTCACATCAAAGAGTTCTGAAAGAGCAATTTATAACTTGCAAGTCCACTATTTAAAGGTAATTGAAGCCCAACAGAAACAATAAGGAGTTATACACAGAAGAATGATACAAATATCCTTTAAATTTCATACTAAATAATCTATGACTCATAAATTTGCTATACTAAACTGGTTTACTAATATATTACTAACCAGACTTTTATCTATACAGTATTTCAGCTAAAAAATGAAGGCAAAAGCAGGAATGCATTTTCTCCCCTATGTTAAGAATTAGTTTGATCTAGTAGTTAAGACACTAGGCTAGAAATGAGGAAACTGTCCCACTTTAGGCATGAAAGCTGGCTAGGTGACTTTGAGCCAGTCACTCACTCTAAGCTCATTACGTCAGGCTCTGGCAACAAGCCAGTCAATCAATTCCTGTCACAACAAATGAATCAACAGGAAGGGGGGGAAATTAAGTTAGACTTCAGCCAAAGAATAAAGACTAGCTGTAATGCAGAAACAATAGATGTTCTGAATCCTTTGTTGTTGTTCAGATTATATGTTGTTCTGTTCTGAGCTTCTTGCAGTAACATTTATTTTCTCTATGAGTCCTAGGTACTCCTGCTTTCTATGATTCTTTTCAACCAGCTAATAGTTTTTATTGAAGATCACATTATAGAGATAAAACTAATACAATCTACATAGCATAGAAATATATACAAAAGAATAGAAAAAAGGTTTTATAGAAATGTGAAAAAATAAAATAATAAGAAATCCCCCCTTCATCCACAGAAAGTATAATCAACATGAGCAACTCATTACTATCTCCTATAGTAAAATCAAACATTGCTTCATCCCATACCTCATTCTATTCTCTATAAACCAATATCTAAATCTTCATCTCTCCATATTAATCAGAAAGTTTGTTAAGGGTTTTCACAAATAACAATATGCTAAACTCAGTTTGAATTCTTCCTTTTCTATTTATATCTCCTTTTTTCCAGAGTACTGCTCCTGCAGTCCATAGCCGGAGGTTTCTTCATCATCACTTCTTTTTGACTGGGTGATATTTCAAATATATATCTCTCTTCGTCCTGTGGTCCCGCCCCCTGCTCCCATAATGCACCAGTCTTTTTACTCAGTCACTGAAGACTGGTGTGTTTTTTCTCTCTTCGTGCACAACCTTGTGCTTTTCTTAGTTCTTTTGGCATTTTAGGCTTTTCTTTATTTTTGTTAGTGTTTTTTATCGGTGAGAGCCTGTTTAAAGGAAGCTGCAGGGAGCAAGAACCGGCGCTGGGGCTCCAGTCCATTCTCCCCGGGATTTTCTGACGGCCGTCAGATCGCAGCTGGGGTTTCTTACCCTTCGGGGCGGTCCCCGATTCCATTTCTAGCTGCCGGTGTGAGCGTGGGGATTGCAGATAGTTATATTCACCCCCCCACACCTCTATTTTGCATTTTATTTTCTTCGGCTCTCGTAGGGGTGGCTCCGGAGCCCTGCATGGTTTGCCCTGCAGGCTCTGATGTAATATTGGCACTAGTGTGTGGAGGCTAAAAATAGCTGGTTCGGCTGCCTCCCTTCCCGGCCGCTTTTCCCGCGCTGAGAGGACGCCTCGTTTATTGATCTTCGGAGACTCCAGCTGTGTCCTGAGCCCCGCCGGTAGTGAGCGAGTTGGGCATCCATCCTCCGGACAATGCCCTCAGTGTATTGGAGCCGGGATTGAGTGGCGGGCGCTATTGTGGTGGCCTTAATTGGTCTGTGAAGAACAATCTGTGTCAGGTGTTGCTGTTCTCTGCCGCCTGTGCTCTGTGAGCGCCATTTTGGGGCTGCCGTTTGTTCCGGCGGCCATTTTATTTCGATCACCCGGCTAGTCGCCTTCGACTCCCCCTGCAGCTGACATTTGATTACCTTCTCGAGGGATTTTACCTACGGAACCCTCCTTTTGATTCACTGCCTCTGCCTTGCTTGCTGTCCCTGTTGTGTTGGGACCAAAGGGCTTGACTTGTCCTTTCCTGAGGAAGTCCTTGAACTTACTCCTGGGGGGTTTCCTTGGTGCTTCCACCTGCGCTCCCTTATTGCCTATAGCACTCACACACCCCTCGCCATTCAGGCGACTGGTGACTCTTGTACATAGTTCCTGCTGTCTTAAAAAAAAAAGAAAGAAAGAAATTGATTATTATTGTATATAGACTTACCTTTCTGGAATGGCGGATTCCTACCTGTCCTCTGACTCGGAGCGGGAGCCCAGTCCACCTAGGGCCCCGTCCAAGCACAAACCTAAATCGCGGGGGAGGTCTACTTCCACATCTGCTGAATCTCGCCAGCACAGACCTTCGTCAGTGGCAGAAAAGGATGCCCTGCGTCGCCATAGAGCACTCGAGAGGCAGTGTGATAGGGCAAGGCAGGCCACGTTTGCTTCTGTCTTCGCCACTGATCAACAGCCGCTTCAGCATGGTCACACTTTGGTTCCTGATGCCACAACTACTCTTGGGACGGACCCTGCCCCAGACCGTGCCTGCTCCTCGGCTGAGGATCTGCCTGTGCTTCAGCGTGGTCTCTCCAGAAGGACCTCAATGTCTTTACCAGATGTTTCGGCTGTGGGTCTGGCAGAACTCCAGGTTCCATCCTCCCGTCGGGTAGAGGCGACCTTTACCCCGACCACTGCAGGGCTTCGGGGACCAGATGGTCAATTGCTAGCCCCCCAGGTGGACTTCCAGGCAGTGTTGTCCAATGCTCTTTCCTCTCTGTTGGCTGTGGGACTTCAGCAATCCGCTGTTCAGCAACCTCTTCCAGTTCCACCTTCTGCTTATCACTCGAATGTACCTGTTCGCTCCAGGTCCCCATCGAGGTTGGCTCACGTCTCTTCTGGGGACTCCGACCAGGAGGAGGAGCTGCCTGAGGAATTGGAACTCTCGGAAGATGAGGGCCTTACACCAGACACTCCTGCCTTCTCCGGCTTGTTCCGGCCCTCTTTGTTTAAATCATTGCTTCATAAAGTCCGACAGACCACCAATATGGGGGCCCCGCCTGCTGAACCGTCCTCTTCTGCAGCCCCCCGTGAGGCCTTGTTTTCATCGTCAAAACCAGGGAAAGACTATTCCCTGCCCTCAGCTTTTTTCCAATGTTCTGCAGTCTCCTTGGTCTCAACCGGGCTCCTTAATGGGCCCCACTAGCCTAGACAAAAAGTTGTACTGTGGAGCTCCGGAATTGGACACCTTATTATCTTTACCTGTGGTTGATCCTCCGATTGCAAGTCTTTCTTCCTCTTCGCTCTTGTCTTCAGACGCGTTGGACGTTCTTAAATCGGAGGACAGAAAAACTGAACTCTCCTTTCGTAAGGAACATCAGTCCCTGGCTTGGACAATTAAGACTGCGACTGCCACGTCGTTCTTTAGTAGAGCCACGTTGCTTTGGCTGAAGCAACTTCAAGAGAGACTGCCGCCAGAAGACACACGTCTTCACCAAGACATAAATAAAATTGTGGCTGCCACCGAATATTCGGCGGATGCCTCGTTAAACTCGGTGAAGTTCGCCTCGAGGGCCTTGGCCTCTTCTGTGACATCTCGCAGGCTTTTTTGGCTCAGAAATTGGAGAGCGGACGCCAGAGCAAAATGGAAGTTGGCGGCGGCCCCTTATAAGGCCCTGAACCTTTTTGGTCCTGCCCTAGATCCCGTCCTCGTCGAGGACAAGGACAAAAGGAAGGTGATGCCCGTGTCTTTGTACCGCAGACCGGAGCGGCGCTACGCACCCTATGCTCAGCGTCAGCCCTTTCGGGCCTCGTCGGGGTCGGGCGGCCCCTATTCACAGCGCAACCTTTTTCCTGGAACCGACCGGTCGTCAGATAGGCAGCGTTTTAGAGACAGGTCCAGGACCAGCAGCTCCAGACGCCCCTTCCGTGGAGCGGGCTTCCACCAGGCCCGTCGAGGAAAATGACTACAGGTTGCAGGATCCCATTGGAGGGCGTCTTCAACTCTTCAGCCACCAATGGGAACGCTCAACCAAAGACGCCTGGATCCTTCGGACGGTATCTCAAGGCCTGGCCATTGAGTTTCTGGGACGTCTGCCAGTTCGCTATGTCCGCTGTCCGACCCACCTGTCCCCCAACAAGGAGGCTCTCTTGCGGAAGGAAGTCCTCCACCTGCTTCTTATCCATGCAATAGAACCTGTTCCACTGGATCAGCAAGGCAAGGGCTTCTATTTGACTCTCTTTTTGGTTCCAAAACATTCAGGGGGTTGGAGAGCCATTTTAAATTTGAAGCAGTTGAATCTGTCGGTTCGCTACCGCAGATTCAAGATGCATTCCCTGGGGTCCATCCTTGCTGGAGTGCGACGGGGCGACCTCCTCCAGTCTGTCGATCTCAAGGAGGCATATCTGCATGTTCCGGTCCTCCCGGCCCACCGCCAATACCTACGTTTCCAAATTGGGGAGGACCATTATCAATACTGTGCAATGCCCTTCAGCTTGTCATCTGCTCCAAGGACTTTCACAAAACTGGTGGCGGTGGTGGCGGCTGCTCTCCGAATGTTACCTGTGAGGGTGTTGTGCTATCTGGACGACATTCTAGTCCTGTCCTCCTCCAGAAGCCAAGCATCTCGGGACCTGGCCCTTGTCATCGGTTCCTTTCAGGACCACAGGTTTTCGATCAACTTCCCAAAGAGTCACCTTCACCCGACCACTGTTCTCCAACACTTGGGGGCGGTGATCGACTCTGTTCGGGGCCAGGTCTCCCTCTCCCCAGACAGGATGGAAAGCATTCGCAACTTGATTCGGCTCATTCAATCCAAGCGGTCTGTCCCTCTCCTACATCTATTCCAGTTGTTGGGAAAAATGGTCTCGTGTTTCTCGATAGTGCCATGGGCGCGTTCCTGCTCCCTTTTCAACGCACGGGTCGCAGCGATTCTCTCCACAAGGTCTCTCTTCCCCCTCAAATTTCCCTGTCCCTCAACTGGTGGACAGGTCCCAAACTTCTCCTCGGTACTCAGTTCCTGCTCCCGGATTGGCTGACATTGATCTCAGATGCCAGTCTCTTGGGCTGGGGAGCCCATCTCAACGATCAGATGGTACAGGGCCGCTGGTCACCTTCGGAACAAACGTTGAGCATCAACATCTTGGAGTTGAAGGCAATTCGCCTAGCTCTCTGTCATTTTCAGTCCCTGTTGCAGGGCCAGCACGTCCTCGTCCTCATGGACAATATCTCAGCCAAGGCCCATATAAACAAAGAAGGGGGCACGAGGTCGAGGGACCTGATGCTGGAAGCGGAGAAGCTGTTCTCTTGGGCAAAGGTCATGTTCTATCTCTGAAGGCCGATCACATCTCGGGCGTGGACAACGTCAGAGCCGATTGGCTCAGCAGGCAACTGATAGACCAGTCAGAATGGCAGCTGGACACCAAGATTTTTTGGGAGGTTACCGCCATCTTCGGCCTGCCAGTTGTGGACCTGTTCGCCAGTCCGGCGAATGCCCAACATCCCAGATTTGTGACTCGTTACCCATCTCAGATGGCAGAGGATCACAACGCTCTACGATGTCGCTGCCCCCCCCCCGCCTTTTGTACGCTTTTCCTCCAATTCCGCTGATTCCTCAGGTGATTCGGAAGTTGTTGGACGAACGTGCGGAACTGCTGCTGGTGGCCCCCAATTGGCCTCGTCGGCCATGGTATGCCGACCTGGTGGCTCTGGCTGTACTCCCCCCGTGGGAGATTCCACCAACCCATCTCTCTCTGCACCAAGGAGCAGTGTCCCACCCAGATCCAGGATAGCTCCAATTGGCCGTTTGGCATTTGAGCGGGTCATCCTGCGCAAGGACCGTCTCCCCGATTCCGTCATAACCACTATACAGGCGTCTCGTAGACCTTCAATATCGTGCATATACGAGGCCTCGTGGCGGGCCTTTTGCGCCTGGTGTGCTGACAACTTGGTGGACCCTACATCGGCTCAGGTCATTGACATTCTCTGTTTCTTACAATCCGGCCTGGACAAGGGCTTGTCGCCGTCTACCCTTCGTCGACAGACCGCTGCATTGTCCACTGTCGTTCGCTGTCCAACTTACTCGTCTCTGTCTCAGCATCCCCAACTCAGAGAATTCTTGCATGGGGCTATGAACTTACGTCCGCCTCCGGTTCATTGATACCCGACCTGGGACCTTTCTCTTGTTCTTCAAGCGCTTATGTGTCCCCCTTTTGAACCGCTGGGCTCTATATCTCTTAAGTATTTGTCCTATAAGGTCGCCTTCCTCTTGGCGATCACATCCGCCAGGAGGATATCCAAACTTTCAGCTCTGTCAATCAGGAAAGACTTGTGTATTTTCCACGCTAATACTGTTGTTCTTCGCCTGGACACGGCTTTTTTGCCAAAAGTGAACTCATATTTTCACCGCGCTCAGGAATTAATCCTTCCTGATTTCTGTCCGTCGCCCAAGCACCAACGTGAGAAGGATTGGCACACCCTTGACGTGCGCAGGGCCCTCCGTCGTTATATTCGCAGGACTGAGTCGTTCCGGAGAACGGAGGCCCTTTTGATCTCTTTTCATCCAAGGTCCTTGGGCCAGAAAATATCTCCATCGACCGTGGGCAGGTGGATTAAGGCGTGCATCTCTACTGCTTATGAACGCCAGGCCAGGCAGGTTCCGTCTGGGATTTTGCCTCACTCTACTCGTAGTGCGGCGACGTCTGCTGCCTGGGCCACTCAGGCTTCTGTTTCCGACATCTGCCGGGCCGCCACCTGATCCTCGGTGACACCTTTTATCAGACACTACAGGGTGGATTCTTTTGCCTCCACTGAGGCTTCCTTTGGCCGTCGAGTCCTGCAGAGTGTTCTGGTGATGCAGGACTCCGGGGGCCTTTAGTTTCCCACCCTTATTTTTTTCTGAGCTTGGGTATATCCCAGCTATGGACTGCAGGAGCAGTACTCTGGAAAACAAACATTGTCTTACCTGAATGTTCCTTTTCGGAGTACTGCGACTGCAGTCCATCCCCTCCCCTGATTTTCTTTTTCTATTCTTTGGCTGTTGGTGTCTGAGCCGGACTGGATTTGTTCTTGTTTTCCTCCTACTGGTGTTTTCTTGGACTATTTTAGGTGGTCGCACCTTTGTTCAAAGACTGGTGCATTATGGGAGCAGGGGGCGTGGCCACAGGACGAAGAGAGATATATATTTGAAATATCACCCAGTCAAAAGGAAGTGATGATGAAGAAACCCCCGGCTATAGACTGCAGTCGCAGTACTCCGAAAAGGAACATTCAGGTAAGACAATGTTCGTTCTATTTAAACAAATCTCCCTGATTCCTCTCTTCATATAAACAAAATCTTTAAAGCATCATCATCCAGTCCCAAACAATAAGCTATTAAACATTCCCAGAAAGAGCAATTCATGTGTTTTAACTTTGATCAAATAAATCAATTATATATTTTTTCTTCTTTCTTCCAACAATCTTTAGCTTCCTCAGACAAAGTTCTGACATCTGCTTTTTCGTATTCTCCTTGACTCTTCTCTCAGAATCCTTGGCATTTTTATCAAAAACCCCTTTGTAACTGTAATAGAAAAAAAATCATGCATGTCACTTCATATTCTTACTGTCACTTCTCAGAAAATCTTTGATAGCTTTGTAAACTTACTTGTAAATTCCAATGCAGAGAAATTATCCATATCACTCTTCTGGCTTAATATCTGTATGTCTTTTTTAATTATTAAATAATCATTTAGTTTCATTTGTAAGTCCATTATTTCCATCTCTTTCTTATAGGCTTATCATTTTTGAGTCCGCATTCAATTTAATTTCATTTTTATTCAATGGGGCTTATTCATCTTCTATGTCTTCTAATTTTTTTGTCATTGTAAATCTATATATATAAAAGCGAAAACCACTCACGCTGTAATCACGAAATCTCCAGAACTGTAAAGCCTACAATTGAAATTTGCCACATATGTTCCTCTTGGCTTCTAGGTGCTCACTAAGAAAGGATTTTTTGAAATGGCCATTAGAGCATTAGTATTTCCTACATTATGATTAACATGCTCTGATGCTAAGAGGTTCTACTCCCCATCCTCATCTGAAAAGAAATCTGTTCCAAATGCAAAACACAAGCGGAGGAGAGGAATTTCAGTTTCAGTTTTACTTTCAAAGCAGCAAGCAGGGGATAGGATAGGGGAGGCTTCTGTGGGGCAAGGCTGAGAGAAAGATAGGATAGGGATAGGATAGGGGAGAGGATAGGGATAGGGATAGGATTCTGTGGGACAGCCTGAGAGAGAGAAGGGAATAGGATAGGGGAAGCTTCTTCGGGACAAGGCTGAGGGAGAGAAGGGGAGAGGAGAGGCCGATCATAACTACTCATTAATTTTCAAGCTGTAAGTGTCGATTTATCAAGCCCGATCACACAGTTTCGTAGAGGAGCATGGGTACTCAGCTAGTAACTTTATAATTTTCTGAGCCCATTCATCGTAGATCTCTCTTAAGGTAGCCATTGATCCATTTTTTTGTGCCTTCTAGTGTTCAACATTCAAGGTTATCTTATCAATTGTTTTTAAATATAAACATATTTCCCCAAGGGAAGGATTCTTTCAGTTAACTTCAAAAATCTAAAATCAAGTCCATCCTTAATCCATTTAAATCTTTCTAAAGCCAATGATCCTTTTGCTGCATGTGCTCTCACAATTATTTTTTACAAATCTTTAAACTTGTAGTTAAAACTTATTTTTTAAATGATTGAAGAAAATTCACCCTGTGTTTTCAATAAGGCTTGCCAACCTAAAGTTTCTCAATCTTTTAAGAAGGAGCAAAAAAAAAATCCAAATTATTAAGAGGTGAGCTTTGACTAAACCTAGTGTGCATATAGGCTGCATTAGCAGCTTTAAGCTAGGTGAAATCCTGCAGCTTCCAGCCAATTGCAAGCTGACCACAAAAACAGTTCTGCCATCTGCTGAGCAAAAATAAATAAATAAAATAAGCTGTTTGGAGTAGATGTGGGTAATCTAGAGATCTCTTCTTTCTCCAGAATAATTTCAACAGTCTGAATCCAGCATTCAGATGTTGTTTTCAACTGCTATGTTATCCCTCTGTTCTAGGGAAGTCAGTTCACCAGGGCATTCCTTGGAAGTCTTCAGCTGGCTTATTTTTAGGTGAAAGCTTAGAATGAGATGTCTGTGGAGATTCTCAGTCATCCCGGTCATGGTTGTCCGAAAGGTGTTTTTCAAGAGGCAACTGGACTTTCTGGACTTAGAATAAAACTCATTTAGGACATCTAAGTGGCAACTATTAACATTGTGCTCTTTGTATTTGTTTGTTTTAGGGCATCTGTGACAAATTTATCAAGAGTTCTGAAAAGAACAATGGAGGTACTGTAATTAATACATTTATTCATTCAGCTTGTTTATAATTGCTTCAATCCATTTTCCTTCAAGACTGTATTGAAATATACTTTCATTCAAACAATTATTGACCTCACTACAACACATGTTTTAGGTGGTATATCTATTAATGCTGTGATTGAGGCCTGAGGTCTGTGCTGTGAGCCAGCTTTGAATTTATTTATTTATTTATTCATTCATTCATTCATTCATTTCTGTGTTCTGTGATCTATTTGCTGGGACCAGAACTGCTGAGTTTGAAAACTTTAAAACTGTTATTTAAAGAAAAATGGTGTTCTCAAAGAATATTAGAAGAAGCTGGTTTCTTTGCCACAACACTGGACTTGCCGCAGACTCATTGCCTATTAAATATTGTACTTGGAAATAGATTAATTTTAATTTTACTTTAATTTTAGTTTTAAGTATTAATACATTAACTTTAACTTCTTAAAAATCAGAACTGTTCTACTGACACAGATGATGAGCATCTAGAAGATCTTTTACCTTCTTTTATAAGGAAGTCAGTCCTGACTAAGAAAACTGTTCTAAACAGCATACCCCAGAAAAGTACAGGAATTGTAAGTATCATTCAAATGTGATTATCATAAAAGGGCACAGTTTTTTTGATCAATACTATGGTTAAATTATGAGGATCTTGGGTCTTAGAATTTTAATTTTTCTCTTAATATTTTAATACCTACAAATCTTGAAATTCTATTAACCTTACTGGTATCACCATGTTGATTTAGTAATAATCTTGTCAATGCTCAGTTTCCTATTAGAGTGTACAACAAAAGAATCTAATTGCAGTTGTCATTCCTGGTACTTCTTTCATTATTTGAAAAGAAAGTATCTTTTTTTCTTCCAGTGCTATCTGTATATCAACATTTGTCATTTTAATATGATTGAGGCTGCTTGATACATCTTTATGAGGTTTAAAAATATCGCCATTTTGCATTTAAAGTAGACCATATCATCCTAATGCCATTTTTACTGACTATTAATTTCCTCTGGAACACAATTATTTTATTTTTATTTATTTATTAAATTTATTTGCCACCCATCTAGATGTTCAAGGTGACTCTGAGCAGCCTGTCTGATGTTGGACTTTGAAGCCCTTACAAGTGATGCTGTGCCCATAAATGATGTCTTCGTCCATACATTTTTATTCAGTTTATGAGTTTAGAGTCTTTTCACAGTCCCACCCAAGTTCAGATGTTCTGGAGAGAAATTTTTAGTGTTGTTTTCCACATTATAGAATCATCTGTTCAAAATAGTATTTGACCCTTTTTAACATCTTCCTCAAAATAATTACTAAATTCTCTCTTTTCTAGGTAAGAATTGGGTATGATGGTTTAGGAGGCAGAACCAAGTTCATTCAGCCTGTATCCTTTATGCTAATTAGAAGTTAAGTCTGATTTTCAATTTTACACATATTGTCGAGATATATAGCTTAATAAAAACACATTTTGTCCCAAAAGTGCTTTTTTTTTTCAAGAGACAACTGGACTTTCTGGTTTTTCTTTGAAGACGGTTCACTTCTCATCCAAGAAACTTCTTCAGCTCTGACTGGATGGTGGGGAATGGAAGGATTTATACTTCTTGCAGACAGCTAGTCATTTGCATTCTTTTAGCAGGTCATTAAGGTCACCTGGCGGTTTATCTGTGTCATCAGGATCACCTGAGTGTGCAAATTGATGGGGAGCCCTTTTGGAACTATTGAAACGACTGTGTTGCAGCTTGGAGATAGATTATGTTGTATCCTTCCCCCTCTGTTGAGAGAGGGCTGTTCAATTTTGACATAGACATAGGGAGCCAAGGTGGCGCAGTGGTTAGAGTGCAGTACTGCAGCTACTTCAGCTGACTGCTAGTTCAGCAGATCATCGGATCAAATCTCACCGGCTCAAGGTTGACTCAGCCTTCCATCCTTCTGAGGTGGGTAAAATGAGGACCCAGATTGTTGGGGGCAATATGCTATTTAGTATACTGTTCTTTGGTGTAAGCCTTGGAGAGTGGGCAGCATAGAAATATGAATAATAAAAAATAATAATAATATAGATGGCTTCTTTAACCCCTCTTTGAAACATCTTCAAAGAAAAAACATAAAGTCCAGTTGCCTCTTGGGGGGAAAAAAAGCACCCTTGGGACAATCATGACCTGGGTGACTGAGAATCTCCACAGAAATTTAGAGAACACATTTTATTCAAAATAGTTTTGTCCTGCAGTTTATTCAGCATCAGGAGCAGCTGGGAAAATGGAATTTACTGAGGAGAAAATTATCTCTATGTAATAATTACTTTGAATTCATTCAAATGGTCTTGCTATAAATATCTATAGTTAGTGGGAGAAGATAAATCTAGAGAAAATTTACTGCAATTCTTTCTTTGAATTTATTAAGCTCCGAGACTCTGAGAACTCTAGAGATCATAAGAAAACATTGCTTTATTTACATAAACAATGTGTTCTCTGTTTGAGTGGAGTATGTGACCTATGTAAATGTGTTGGGCATTCTAGACTGGAAGGTTAAAACATTTGATCTTACTATTGTTACCTAGAATTAAAACAATCTAATTAGTTCCCATTTGAAATATTCTAGATCAGCTTTACCTAACTTGGTGCTTTCCTAGATATCCTAAATATCATAGATATTTTAAACATCTGAAAAACACTAATTTGTGATGTTTTCTATTAGATAGATAGATGGATGGATGGATGGATGTATTCTCTCTCTCTCTCTCTCTCTCTCTCTCTCTCTTTATATATATATATATACATACATACATACATACATACATACATACATACATACACACACACACACACACACACAGATATATATATATATATATATATATATATATATATATATATATATATATATATATATATGTAAGTTTTCACGGGTATGTATGTGTGTATAGTTAATATTTCGGGTTTCTTCCCGTGTAATTGTGGATATATCCCTAAAAGGGTAGAAGATATATATATTTGGCTCTTTTCCTTGACTTTTTTTAGACTTTTCCAACAGAGATTCGACCCCTGACTATGAAGAGCAAGAAAAGAACTCTTTCAAAGCAAACCGGAATAATGCCTTCTGCTTCTGGCATCAATCAGACTAAACTAGACAACTTCCTTAAGTAAATATGGATCTCCTCAGATTAAACACAGAACCTGGATCATCTTCTACATTAGGTGGATGTTGTCAGCACATGTGCACAGTGAATCTCCTCAGATTAAGCACATTATGGATCTCCTCAGATTAAGTACAGAACTGTATCATCTTCTACATTAGGTAGATGATGTTGATGATAACCATCTTCATTAGGTAGATGTTGTCAGTACAAGTGCACAGTGAAGACTGCTGGTCTCCCTATTGTTCTTTGGTCATCAGATGATTTATTATGCTGATATATTATTTATTATGTTGCCAATCCTTGGGACAGGACGGAATTGAAGTTTCAATTCTAAAATCCTTTAGCCAGTTTTTCTAGGTTACTGCTCTAATCCTCATAAATTATGATTTGGGAGTATTAATTTATACCAAAGACACCAATAGCTCTGCTTGCAAATGAATTATCCACATCTTCATACTTCATATTAGAAGAGAGTTCTCTCTGCAGCTGTCAAGCTTAGTGTCTTGAATGATGAAATAAGTATTCAAGAAAAGAACTTCATTTATATCTTTTGTTTACAGATATGAAGGATTGGGGGAAAGAGCAATGGGCTTAGAGGGTTTTTTTCCCTGATCCATATTTCTGTTTCACTGCCTATACTCCAACACACAATTCAATGTGGTTTATAGTCTTAATTCCTATTTTCGAAAGGGCTTTGGAGCATGAATGTAGCATCTGTTTAACTAATTTACAGCAGCTGTGACTATTTCCTGGGCCTGTTCAGTTGCACAATCCAAAGAAAAGATGGAACTGCTTTAAGGTGTTGCAAATGAAACTACATTTTGTACTCCAGGGCTCTCCGAAGCACATTTGGTGATCAAATTCAAAGTGCTTCACTCTCTTATTAGGAACTATACAAAATATACAGGGATGTGTTTGGAGATATTTGTTTTCACTATTTGGGCCTTTTGTTTTTTGTTTCCTTATGAAACTGACTGTAAAAGATGGTGTTACTTTTACCACAATGTTTTCTTTTGCCTTCATTCAGTCTAATGAACAGAATAATTCCAGGGTAAATTTGAACAAGAACATTCAGATGTATTTTGCTCAGTATAAGAAAGGACTAGATTCTTTGTAATTAATGTTGCTTAATACTTTAACATTTGGAGCAAATCCCTTGGAATCTACAAACTTTTTTTCCAGATAAAGAGATATTGCTAGTCTGAGGCAAATGTTCGGTTTTCTTTGATACTGTATTGGCAGGAGGCGTCTTTTAACTAAGAGTGAATTCAAACTTGATTCTAGGAGGAAAAAAATGTCTACATTAGCCCAAAATTAAATCACATTCCACATGGCACTGATGTACCTGACCCTTCAATAAATTAATGAAGAGTACTTTTGTTTGAAACTTCTAACTAAGCATATGACTATATTGAATAAATGTTGGATGTGTTCTGGGCTAAATTGGGGTTGGTTAATGTGTGGTTTAGCTTACTGTGTGTGACAGACAGTTAATAGACCAAAGGTCTATTTAAATGAATTTTTGACCTAGCTCTTCCTGTTCCAAGTAAAGATCTGTTTTTGTTATACAACATATCATCAGTTCTCCAGCTATTCTACTAGGAAACCCAAAAGAAGAAACATCAGAACTAGCTACTACTGCCTAGTTTCCCCCAAAATAAGATATCCTGATAATAAACCTAATCGGGCTTTTGAGCGCATGGCAATAAGGCCAAGTGCTTATTTCAGGGTTCAGAAAAATATAAGATAGGGTCTTATTTTCAGGGAAACATGGTAAATATTTTATCCCACAAAGCAAAACCATTTGAATCCAAGAATCCCCTCAGAGCTCCATTCATAATTCTATCTAAGATTGTTTAACTCTGAGAAACTTTAATGAGAGTTCTATTAATTTATTAAATTTTGTATACTAAATGCAAACATGTTCCAGGAAAATGATAGAGACAGAGACAAATTCTCATCAACTTTTTCCCAAAATAAGGTCCCTTTCATCTTCACTGGCACTTCAGTTGAAAATGTGGTATAGCTAGCTGTCGACTTACAACCACAATTGGGTCCAAAATTTATGTTGCTAAGTGATACATTTGTTAAGTGAATTTAGCCCCATTTTACAACCTTTCTTGCTACAGTTGTTAAGTGAATTGCTGGAGTTGTTAAGTTAGTAACGCGGTTGTCCAATCTGGCTTCCCCATTGAATTTGCTTGTCAGAAGGTCACAGAAAGGGATCACATGATCCTAGGACATTGTAACCGTCATAAATATGAGTCAGTTGCCAAGTGTCTGAATTTTGATCATGTGACCATGAGGATGCTGCAATGGCTATAAGTGTGAAAATTAGTCATGAGTCACTTTTTTCAGTGATGCTGTAATTTTCAACAGTCACTAAATGAACTATTGTAAGTCAAGGACTACCTGTAGTTGAATCTTGGTAACTTACTTGTTTCCTCCAATTAGTAAATTGAGGTACTTTTCAGTTGACATTTTCCCTGTACATGTATACTTTCTACCAGTAGGTAATCCCAAAGATGCTTTCTCAAAAGGCAACTGGACTTTGTTTTTTCCTTGAAGAAGTTTCACTTCTTATCCAAGAAGCTTCTTCAGTTCTGACTAAATGGTGGAGGATGGAAGGATTTATGTTTTTTGCAGTCAGTTGGTCATTAGCACCCTGAGCGTCCTTGAGGTTACTTGGAGGTTTATCTGTGCCCTCAGGATCACGAGACTAGTGCAAATTGGTGTTGAGCCTTCTTAGAAGTGTTGGAAGAACTGTGTTGTAAACAGGAGATAGGTGATATCATATCCCTCCCCCTCTGTTGAGAGAGGGCTGTTCAGTCTTAATGTTGATGGCCTCTTTGACCCCTCTTTCAAACCAGCGATCCTCTCTGTCCAGAATGTAAACTGCGAGGAATATAAATCCTTCCATCCTCCACCAGTCAGAACTGAAGAACCTTCTTGGATGAGAAGCAGAACATCTTCAAGGAAAAAGCAAAGTCCAGTTGCCTTTTGAAAAAGCACCTTTGGGAGAACCATGACTAAGAATTTCCATAGATATTCCTATAGATAAGTATTACATCTAGAACAAAACTCTTCTCCCTATTTAGAACTGGGGTTAAATTCTTAACTATACCAGCCTGATCATTATAAGAAACCTACTAAGTTAATGAATGAGTCCCTTAATTGAATTCATGACTTTCTGAACAAATGATATTTGTCTGAAATTAGATAAGCCAAGCCAGAGCAAACTTGTAAGTCAGCACAAAGTATGCCCACAATCATTGTGACTATTTTCTTTCTTTCTCCAATTGGTTGAAGAGAGACCCTTCTACACTGACCATGTTATTATTAAATAACTTGCTTTAATATTTTAAATCTCCCAAACATTCTAAGGGTAATCCAATTATGATATAAATGATACAATTTAAATATCGGGAATTGTCATTTCTGATACTTTTTCTTAAGCTTTCTATGTTCTGGTTTTCTTTGTTTTGCTACTAATAATTCTTAATGTTTCAGAGCAGTTAGTTGAAAAGAAGTTGTGTTCCTTATGGTTTTTACGTGTGACTGAATAACCAGTTCAGGGAGGAGATTTTTGTTCATCCACATCAACTATAATTTTGTTGGATAAGCTTTAGATATATACTCTGTTCACCATATAGTCCCTTTTCCTTCAGTTATTGCATAGAACAGAAGGTAATCTAAAGGTGATTACAATAAATGAGTCATGAGTACAATAAAATAATCAGGATATAGATTCACCGGTAAATAACCAGAGATATTTTTATTGTGACACTATTATTGACACAAGAACAGGCCTAATTTTATTTTCAATATAATGTCATCTTCCGTGTCTTGCATCATTTCATTTGTACTGAATCATCCATCTTCGGGAAATATTAAAATACCATTGTTGGACTCAGCCATATGGGACCATTTTCTTTCTGTCTCCAACTTTCCCTTTCCAAGGAAGATTGTTGACAAGGTAGTTACGCTGAAGAGAAATCCTTGAAGAAGTGGATTATCTGGACACTTTCAGTCAGGTTTCAGATCTAGATATGGGACCAAAACAGCATTGCTCATGCTTGTGGATGACTTCTAGAAAAGGAAGTGCTGTGGCTTCCATAATACTCCTTAATATCTCAGCAGTTTTCAATAGCAGTATCCTTTTGGACCAGCTCAGGATGCTAGGAGTAATGAGCACATGAAGCTGCTGGATGAGGTCATTTACTGGCCCAGAGTAAAGTATTTTCAATATTCTGATGATATTGTTATCCAGCCCAAGCTAAACAAGTGATATGTCTGAGGTGATTTATCAATGTCCAGAGGCTTCAGCTCAACTGGAAGATTCACTGGCTTAGTGTTTTCCATCTTCTAGGCTCCAATGTCAGTTCTGTATTTTATTTTTAGAAGGAAGGAAAATCTTACATCCAGGAAATGACCATAATGCTCATTAAAGATCTAGGGAGGGAAACAGAATTAGTAATAGTACAAGTAGAGGGAGGCTGTATGAAGCAATGTTTAATAGCATGTTTAATATGCTATGCTATGTTTAATAGCAATGGGGAGGAAATGGAAGATCTAACAAAGGGGAAACTGGTGAAAACAATTATTTCTGTCCTGTGATCTTTATATATTGAAAAATACAAAAAAAAACCAGTATAAAATAGTACGTAAAGAACATTCTAGAAATTGTAGAGAATATCTGTAGTTCAGGTTGTCAATTTAGGCAAAACATCCTATTTGTGTGAAATAGAACATCCTGTTTTTGTGTTTCACTAACAAAGTGTACGAAGTAGCTTTTTATGGCTTTTCAAACCCAATTCTCTGAATAAATTCTGAATCTTGTTATAATCATATTTCCTTTATTTATATATATTTATATTTATATTTATATTTATATATATATATATATATATATATATATATATATATATATATATATATATATATATGCTAATACCCTGTTTAAATTCTGGGTCCTATCATGTCCAGCAACAAATGAGGCAACTTTCCAGTCTGCAGAACTGAATCCAAGTAAAAATCTAAAAATTTAAATAACTAAAGTTGCCATCCCCACCTAACTACCCATGCATTATGATCTTCAAATGAGATCTGAGAATTTTTCCACTTCTGCTATCAAAGGACAGTTTCTGTATGGATACCCTGTTGAGAATTTCTAGAACTACAGAAGGCTTTTTTCCACTGATGCATATTAAAAGGTTTTATATTTTAGTTTTCATCTCTCAGTTCTATTATTTATGTGAAGGTAGTTAATACTTGCCTGAAATTGAATTGGCTAAAATGTAATTTATGTCCACGACGATATTAATTCTGTTTTGATCAAAAGAAATTTAGATATTTTTAAAGTAAAATATGTCTCCAGTGATAGAAATTGTATCATAACTCTATTCCACCTCATCAGCTTCTTTAAAGTTAGTAACTGACTATCATAGCCAGCTATTATTCAACTTGTATCTCCTGAATGTGATTGTTCTGTATATTCGCAAGTAATCCTGCCTACTTTTCAAAAACTGATGAGAACAGAACCAACTTTGCCAGCAGGAAGGGGAAGATGCTAATAAAAGAAGGATCAAGTTTAGAGCCTTGGTAGTGCAGTGGTTTAATGCACCCTGTTATTAACACAGCTGCCTGCAATTTCTGCAGGTTCGAATCTTACCAGGCTCAAGGTTGACTCAGCCTTCCATCCTTTCTAAGGTAGGTTAAATGAGGACCCAGTTTGTGGGGGCAATAAACTGACTTTGTATAAATATACAAAAGTATGAAGGCTATTGCTTAACGCATTGTAAGCTGCCCTGAGTCTCCGGAGAAGGGCTGCATATAAATCAAATTTAAAAAAAAAAGAAAAGAAACTTCCTGAAGACATAGCTGGGTTCGATGTTGCCAATTCTCCCATTCTGAGCCCCCTCCTTTTTTCCTGGTCATGTGATTCCAGAAACCACACCGCATCCTTTCCCTATGCTAAGTTTAGCATAAGCAGTACCATTAGCCCTTGATTTAAGACTGGTTGCTTAGTGCCCATTCAGTTTTGACAGATTCTCAAAAGGTACTTATGATCTGATTCCAAAATTCCAATGGCTGCTGTGCCTCTGGTCACATGACTACATTTTGGGCACTCAACAATTAGACTACACTGATGGCCATTTGCGGTTCTCCAGTCATGTGGCCATGATTTATGATGTTTGCCAAAAATAGGCATTTCTGGCTTTCAGCAAAAACACCCCACAGTGGGTTTAACACTGCAAAAGTTGTAAAATTGGGTTGGTCACATGATGACCTGCTTTACAACCATAATTTGCAGACTCCGTTTTGGTTGTAAGTCAAGGTCTGTAATAGTGGAAACATTAAAGGAAATGTTCCTTTATTTTGTTAACTACATGTGGTAGGTATATTGTACTTATGCTCCCTGACAAAATAATTGTTTTGAGCTCATGCAACTAATTTCCATTAAGTTCATGCTATTTGCCATCTGAAAGATTTTCATCAGTTGCCAACTTCAGATTCAAATGCTAGACTATAGATATGCTGAATTTTTACCTGAAGCTAATATCAAGTAACCTACAAAATGTAAATTAGCAGAACTTTGCTCAAAGAAATAATATACCCCTACTTTAAGGCAAGAGTTATCATAATGTTTTGAGAAAGAAAAAAGGACAATTTTAGTTGTAATTTTAGTTCATTTTGAAATGTTCCCAACTTGCATGGGGGGAGGCAGATTCTATAACCGTGCCTATTAAATGATGGGTTAGGGAAAAGCAGTATGGAAATTAGTAGAAAAGAGGGATGACTTGATTAGTGGAAAAAGCTGAAAAGCAGTAGCTAATTCATTCAGCACTGGGGATCTTCTATGCTAAAAGATGTGTGTACAGAGCAGAAAAAGGAATTTAAAAAGACTTTTCTTGCTTACACTTATATTTTGGTTTGCCCTTCCATTAAAATAGTTCCTGTATATGTGTGTTTTAAACTTAGTACACCCAGCAGGGGAAAAGTTTTTAATAGCATTGCATTTTCTCATGATCTCATGTCTGCTGACTCCTTAAATGATTGAAAAATCCCATTCTCCATCACATTCTTTAATGATACAAACATAGCCATACATAATAATTATACCATGCATTTTTATTAACTTTATAGCAGTATTTCTTCTCTCCTCCTCATTTGTACATAAAACATCGGTGCTTTTCATTTTCCTTTTTTTATGTTTCATTTTTTGTTTAGATTTCATCTCTTTCACTTTTTTTATATACACAGTAAAACCAATGTGAGAATGTGTTTACCATCCTCATTTTGGAATTGTTTCCTAATACTATATAATCATCCTTTTAAGCATCCATAAAATGAGTTAACATTTTTATACAATTGTAACAGGATTGAGTCTCAAGTATAAATCTAGAATAGTGTTCACTAATTAGCCTTAACCAATACTGGAAAATGGACAAACATCCCCAAAGGAAATCTCTTCCCTATTTGTGCCAAGAAACTATGGACATATTCAAAAAGTCATCAAAGTCAATGTTTTTATTCTTTATTTTAGATTATCCAGTGTCCTTAGTTTGTGGCTAATCAACCCCATGGAGTGAGCTCCTCTCAATGGCTCCAGCAAAGAACCTTAATCAAAGTGTAACTATCAAGTAGTGAGCATCTTTTATCTCGTCTGTTTCGGGAACTGGCATTCTCAAAGGAATACATGGCCTAGAAAAGAAAGATCTGGCACATAAAATATGGCCTTTTAAATGAAGTGTTAGTGCCCTCCAGTGGCCTATCTTAGAAACATTAATTACATCATATTGTAACATGTTTTGATGCGGCAAGTTCTTGCCAAAACAGTATCACATGAGAAGTAGGAAGTGCTGAGGAAAGAAATAATATAGGAACGTAATTTTTTATTACTTAAAAGTGTTTTTTGATCTCAGTTCTTGGAAGCTTCATGACACATCCATGTCATTTTCCTTGGATTCTAATAGGTTAGGATTTATTTCTTTTAAAAAATCTTTCTGGTCCAACCCACAGCCCTGGCACTTCTCTGAAGTCTCCCCTCTCTAATCAGGCCCAGTCCTGTTAATGTTCAAACACAAATGAGGTCATTCAACTTGTTAGTTCCTCCTTGCATCTTGCCCATTGACATTATTCAAGTAGAAGGAAAAATTAAAACCCCAAAAAGCTCTTAATTACTGTTAAGGAATAGAAAATGCTTATTATGTTTTAACTCGAAGACTGGGATAGCCTGTGAAGATGATTCAGGAATTGCAGATCTGAGAGAGCAAGTAGGTTTTTAATAGATAGATAGATATATATCATCATCATGTACTGGAAAACCTATACTTATTAGTAAGTTTCTCTGGGACACAATTCAAAATACTTACTATGGAGTAGTATATATATATACTAAATATACTAAAATATCATATATTTTAGGCCCAAGTTGTTTCCAGGATTTACCAATTATTAGGACCTCCAGTTGATCCTACCATGGATATGTTTAATAGTAATTTCTAGTTCTTTCTCTCTGGTGGCTCTGTATTATGGAAGAATTTCAAATGAAGCTGAACATAGCCTTCCTACTGTAATAAATTTAAGAGATTTAAAATCTCTTTAAGTCTTTTGGGAGTAGGGCGATATACAAATTCAATAAATAATAATAAATAATAATAATCTGCATAGGCCCTTTATAGACTTTTTTATGCTACAAATTTTAATAGATACGACACTGAATTTTAGTTAAGGATATTTATACACCTACATCAAACAACAACAGCAAGGTTGAAAAGACAACTGCAAGACCAAAAGAGAGTTGCTCTAATATTGTTCATTTTACATTAATAGATCCTAATATGAAAGTAAAATGTACTAGAAAACATCTTAAATAGGTAAATCAATTACTTAAGAAAATGGTAGGTTCCCACATAGCTGAATGTAGTAAACAGAGGCTGAATAGTTTTCTAATGTATACTGTGTTTCTTGCAGTAAACAATGATAAAATTTAATAAAATAAATGTTCCTTTCCAACTTAGTGATTTGTGAAGTTTATATGCCCTAAAACAATCATCCTCAGCTACGTAATTCCTGTGTACTATACTGAAAAACTGTATGATCCAATCTGGCAAAAGAGAAAACTTACAATAAAGGTAACAGATAGATCTTATGTTAGAAGCAAATTAAGAGTTTTTAAAAGACATACTAAGAACATTAGCATTAACAGCCAATAGATAAACCCTATACCCGTGGGGGGGAAATTTGCCCTGTAACAATAGCATCTGCTGGCAAGAGCTGAAAAAGTCAAGAGTGTTGCAGCAATATGATTTACATAGGAACAGAACTGCAACCAGACTATCACAACTTTTGTCATGAACCTATTTAACACACTCTTCTAGGTGCTGCTGTCTTCTAAAATCTTGAACATGTTAAATGCCAATGTTATTCCCTTGATCTTGTTTTAAAAAATAGCCGAAAAATCCTTAATAAGAGATTTTATCTAAAGTTTTTTAAAACTTTAGATAAAATCTTCAGTGAAAACTGTTCTCTGCATATAGTTGAGATAGATCTTTGTGATTCCATAGAAAGTCCATCTTTCACTCTTCAGGTTTGTATTCTAGTTGGGTTAAATGTCTTTAATAATCTGATGTGCTTAATTATCTACAATTATTCTTTTAATATCTGCTAGTTCTGAGCTTTTAAAAATTGTTGTAAGCCATCTGAACATTGTCATGAAAGAATATAAATTAATAATTTA
This sequence comes from Arizona elegans, assembly GCA_022577455.1. NCBI lineage: Eukaryota > Metazoa > Chordata > Lepidosauria > Squamata > Colubridae > Arizona > Arizona elegans. The sequence continues at coordinate 98,898,706 of JAKOOJ010000003.1, read as the reverse complement.
GTACTTATATTATTTCACTAATTCATTTGGTAGAAACCAAATTCCTCTGGCTATAAAGTTAGTTCCATACAATCTCTTCTGTTTTGATATTTCAGTCATGTTCATATCACAAAACTAAGAAGCATCTGAATAAAGTACCTAATCTATTAGTTCTCTATGGACATCCTCATTGCCATGCTTCATCTATTATTGCCATACAAAAATCTGATTGCAGTAGAATTACAACGTGCATATATAAAGTTATATACTCATCCATGCTATTAACATTCTCATGAAATAATTTATAATTAAAAGAAAGCAATTGAAATTGTAGAAAATTTCTTGTACTTAGATTTGCATCCCTTCTTTCCTCCAGAAGCATAAGGCAATATACATAGGTCTCCAATTTTTCCTAAGCCATGTGAGATAGATCACACTAAAATCTACTGGCTCAAAGCAGTGTTATTCTATGAGGGAAATGGACAGTCCCTAAACATGATAAATACTTCCAAGGAGTTTTCATGGCTGAATCTGGATCTGAAACTGAATCTGACCACCTCTAATCCAATACCTTCACTACTTGGGGTGAAGTGTCACCTGTACGCTGATGATACTCAGCTGTACATCTCCACCCCAGACCACCCCAACGATGCCCTTGATGTGATGTTTCGCTGCCTGGAGGCCGTGCGGGTCTGGATGGGGAGGAACAGGCTCAGACCCAACCCATCCAAGACCGAGTGGCTGTGGTTGCCGGCGTCCCGATATAGTCAGCAGGTGCCATCGCTGACTATTGGGGGTGAATCTTTGCCCCCCCCCCCCACAGAGAGGGCTCGCAATCTGGGTGTCCTCCTGGACGCACGGCTGTCTTTAGAAGAGCATATGACGGCCGTGGCCAGGGGGGCCTTTTATCAGGTTCGCCTGATCCGCCAGTTGCAGCCCTTTCTGGACCGGGACGCCTTGCGCACGGTCACTCATCCCTTGTCACCTCCCGGCTGGACTATTGTAATGCTCTCTACTTGGGGCTCCCCTTGAAGAGCACTTGGAGGCTCCAGCTGGTCCAGAATGCGTCTACGTGGGTGGTTATGGGCACCACTCGTGCCCGCGTGACACCCCTCCTGCGCGAGCTGCACTGGCTCGCACCAGTGCTCTTCCGAGTGCAATTCAAGGTGTTGGTTACCACCTTTAAAGCACTCCATGGCATAGGACCCGGGTACCTTCGAGACCGTCTTCTGCCACCAATAGCCTCCCACCGACCAGTCCGTTCCCACAGAGAGGGTCTCCTTAGGGTGCCATCAGCCAAGTTATGTCGGCTGGCGACACCCAGGGGGAGAGCCTTCTCTGTGGGAGCCCCAGCCCTGTGGAATGAACTGCCCCCGGAAATACATAAGATCTCCGACCTCCGGGTATTCCGCTGCGCACTGAAGACCCTGTTGCTCCGCCAGGCAGGGCTGTCAATATAACAATTTTAAATTGGGGTATTTTAATTTTTAGGGTTTTAAATCGGCCAAATCTATTTAATTATTTTAATTTTTAATTATTGTTGTGTCTTGTGTTTTTAAATTGGCTGTACACCGCCCTGAGTCCTTCGGGAGAAGGGCGGTATAGAAATAAAATTATTTATTTATTATTATTTATTTACTACATCAGAGTGGCTGTGTAAAAAGAACAGGGATCTCTCTATGACTGCAGGAGTCCTCTTATCATTGTAATGTTTCCATCAGGTTTTGCATACATACTATATAATCTTGTCCTGTTTGCATAACTGGTTATTTGAATATTTAAGCCAATATTAAAACAGACCAATGTGCCATAGAGGAAAATGTCTTACAATGTACACTGCACACAGATTCTTATGAGACCCAAAACACTACAAATTGTGTTAATCAGTTACAATGGAGATCCCCAAATTCTTCAACTCATCAACTCCCCTCATGAAGTGTCAGATTGCTCATTAACCCCTGAACATTTATTATATGAAAATATAATTTTTAAAATACTACTTTAATTTATAGCACTACAAATATTATCAATCCCTTGGATAAGTCCCATTGAACTTTGAAGGTTTATATTAGTCATACCGGGGAGCCAACATGTAAAAAAAAAAAAACAACACCTTGATCTTTGAAATTTACACTTTCCTGTCACGCATCTACGATTACAATTTTAGAGAAAGTCGTACAAAGGTATTTAAATACGGAAGTCTTCCTGGCCCCTTCCTCCCGGCTTGGGCAATTGTCAACAGGTGTCTGACCCCGCCTAGCCCTGCCCTGCTTTATTTTTATCGAACAACTTCCCGCTTGACTCGCTTTGTCCAAACAAAAAATAATAATTTATTACGGCTCCGCAAGATAAGAGGCAACTTAACCTGGCCTTGAGTCCTACTTTACACGTAAACACAAAGACACACACACAATTATCCGCGGACCCCACCCGCCACCTCCTCACGCTGCCGAGAAAGTTACAGAGTGTTCACAAATAGATTGCGGGCTTTTATAGCGCCTTTTCCCAGCAGCCTCCGCGCCGCCGCCGCTGATTGGCTGCTCGGCTGCACGGGGGGTGGGAACGCGCACGTCGCGTTTTGTATGAGACCGTGGACGCGCTTTCCTCCTTCACCCGCCCCGCCGGTTTCCGTTCTTAGCTGCCGCCGGAGTTTGGGCCCGTGGACGGATAAGGAGGCGGCGCCGGGGAGACGCAGGAGAAGCCCCCCCCTCAGGTAGCGGGTTGGACGGGGCTGCGGGGCTTCCCTCGCACGGCGAGCGGGCTCCGTCAAAGAGAAACCCCAGAAGTGCAACGGAGCGGAAGCTTGGCCGTCTGCGGCCGCTCCCAGTGCGGCCTGCCCCACCCGCCAACAGCGGCCGCTCCGGGAGCCTCCTCTCTTCTCTTCCGGAGAGGCGGTTGGGATAGGAAGCCCCCCTCCCCGACTCTGCACTCGCGCGCACGCTCCTTTGGGCGGGGGTTGAGAAGCCAGGGGAGGGGAGGGGAGGGGAGGGGGCGCCGAGGCTCCCTCCACTCTGTTGCTGGGCGAGGGCGGCGGGGCGAGAGGGGGGGGAAGGGGAGGCTCACGTTTCCCTCGACTTCAGGGCGCGACAGGCTGCTCTCCCCTTTGGCGGAGTTAAGCGGAGGGGTCTCGAAGAGGCGGAAACAAAACGGTCTCTCGGTGGGGCCTCGGTCCTATCAGGGCGTCTTCCTCCCTCCCCCGCCACTCCTCCTCTTCCTCCTCCTCCTCTTCTGAATATGGCTAATTCTGCTCCTTATTCGCCTGGAGAAGGGGCGGCGGATCCCTCGCCACCCTCCCAGGTTCTTCCTCATATATGTTTAAAAGTCAAATTAAAACGCAAAAAACATAAGCGAAAGAAGTTAAGTGAACTAGGTTTTGTTTTTTTAGACTTCACTAACATCCTCGGGGTGCTTTGGATGGCACATCTTCTGCTGAATCCTTGCAGAGTAAGAGTGTCATTAACAGTCCACTTGGCCCTAACGTTTGAAAGAAACTTTTGCTTATAGAAGCCTGCTTTTTTTGGGGGGGGGGGTAATTTTTGGTGTTAGTATTTCTAGGCCTTCCTGCCCTAAGAGCATCCCACTTATTTAAGGAGAATGCTGTTTTGAAGTGGGCTGTTTGATAACAGTTACGAAATAAGTAGCTCAGCTAAAATAATGTGAGAAAATTAATATTATTCGATGAAAATTGATTTCATCTCTAATTGGCTATCTTCTTTAAGGTAAGTAAGCATAAAAACAAAGCGTTTCCTGAGTATTCCCATTAATTACTTAGTGTAAGTTCATAAGTTCTAACTACCATATATGTTGTGAGGTAACTTTTGCTAAAATCATTCTTAGTACATATTTTGATATTTTTTAGGTTACTTTATAAGCAATAATTCAATAACACTACAATATATCTGCTTTTCCAATTTTAGGTGGTGCTGAAAGTGAAAGAACAGTGTTTTGCCTGAAACTATTTAGAGACTTTGTGGCTGAGGTGAGATCTCTGTCTTTGTGATTTATGAATTCTAACACATGTGTTAATTTTATGTAGAACAAATAAGATATAGTGGCACAACATTGTATCCTGGTGAGACCTGGGTACAGTGTTAAATTATGCCATGAAACTCATTAGATGACTTTGAGGCAGCAGAACAGTAAAAATACGATTTTGTTTTACTACTAAAATAGCAACATAGTAGCCAAGGCTGCCACAGTGGTTTCCTTTGTCTGTTGATAGTCTATGATTTGTGCCTTATAAATGAAGAATTCTGGCCTGAATAAGGAAGGAATGTAATGTAAAATCAGTAATAAGACCATCATAATTAATATTTGTGAGAATTATACACAGAAAAATATTTTTCTAGGAGACTTTTCTAGACTAACATTCATGAATATTGCAGATTTTTGGATTTTGTCTTACTCTTACACAATGTAACATCAGGGAAGGATAAATTAATTATGACGGCTATAACCAATCACAGCATGCTATGACTAATAAAAGTAGCAGCAAGATCTATCATGCTTCATTGCTCTAAAACTAGCAGGCAATTAGTGATAAACATTAATATTTCCATACTGCAAATTCAGTAGCCAGAATAGTTAATCTCTATTAAAGTCAGTAGTTTTTCTCCTATCAAACACCTGTCAAATAATGAAGGTCTATCAATATGCTATTGTGATTACCATAGCAACCACACTAATATTGTGTGTTGAACACTGCAGTAGAAGAGAAGGCTGTGTAATCAGAGTAAGGAAGTATTTATGCAATGTTCTGTGTTTCCAAAAATATGAACAATGTACTTTTTGTTCTGAAACATTGTGTTTTGGTTAATTTAGTCAGTTTAATAAATTATGCAACCTAATTTTGAATTCTTGTCCAGTGGACAGAGGATTTATGATCATATTCTTTTCCATCTTGATTATTTACAAGCTGACAGGAATTGAAATTAAAATGAACTCCAAGAAGCAGAATTTTTAACATCTATTATCACATTGGTAACATATTTTTGAGGATTGATCATGAGAATAATAATGGATCCAGATGCTTTTGGAGAAAACATTCCTCAGGGATAGGTAACCTGGTACCCTTCAGATATTTTGGAATACAACAGCTGGTACAATTGGCTGTGTTTTCCTGAAAGCTGTACATAAAACATCAGAATCTCCATTGCTAATCAGCATTGCTGAACGGGTTCAGAACTGTGGTTGTCAAGTAGCCCTGATCACCTTGACAAATAATATAGAATATGCCAGAAAAAGAACCAGTTGTAACAATGTTAAGTTTCTCTAGTTTTTTTAATGACTTCTGATACTATAAGTTATGATATACTTCTTGATCAGGTATGTGATGTAGGCATTGGAAACAAGATGGATGGTGATTGTTTTTTCTTATAGGATTTGGTTCCTATGCAGTTTTAAAGCATCTATCTTGTGGAGAGCCGTATGTGCTTTTTAACAGGGGCAGTAAGGTCACTTTAATATTTGTAGTGAGGTCATTGGTAATCAGATAACATTTCATTCTCTCTGTCTCTCAATTGACATTGTATCAGTGCTGCATTAATAACTGGATTTGATAATAGGATCTTCTGTATAAAGATCACTAACTTGAAGTTGAGTTTCCACAAGACTATCCTTTTGATAAGTAGGTGGTCTCCAAATTTGAGAATCAGATGTACAATTACATATGCTGTTATGAACCATAGTTCATTTCAAATGATACATGAAATATAATTTTGAAGAATGGTAAATATATAACTATCTTATTGGGAATAGTCTAGAGAAAACAAAACCAATAAGGCAAAGGAAATAAAATGCAAGCAAGCCAGACAGTGGCAATTACAATTGTACTCATAAGTTTACATACCCCTTGCAGAATTTGTGATTCAAATTAAACAATTAAGCATCACAGAATAACACAATCATTAAACCATAGCAATAAATGAAATAATGAAATGGTCCTTTCAAAGGTTTACATGCCCTTGGTTCTTAATATTGCACCTTTGGTTTCAATGAGAGCTTGTAGTTTTTTGTGATAATTGTGAATTGAACTCTTTATTTTCTCCTGTGTTAAAGCTGTCCATCCCTCTTGACAAAACTCCTCCAGGTCCTGTATATTCTTTGGTTGTCTAGCATGAATGAATTGCATGTTTGAGATCTCACCAAAGTTGTTGAGATCAAGAGACTGTGATGGCCACTCTAGAACCTTCTCTTTGTTTTGCTGCAGCCACTGAAGGGTAAATTTGACCTTATGTTTCAGGTCATTGTCATGTTGGAAAGCCCAAGTCTGTTTCATGTGTAGTTTGCAGGCTGATGAATGCATATTTTCCTCCATTATTTTCTGATAATACTCTGCATTCATCTTGCCATCAGTTTTGACTAAATTTCCATGCCACTGTACCTTACACACACACAGACATACCCCAAAAAACTAAACAGCAGAGATCCACCTCCATGCTTCATAGTAGGAATGGTGTATTCCTCTGTATAGGTTCCTCTCCAAACAGTGTTTATGCTTATGACCATAAAGTTTGGTTTTGGTTTCATTACTCCAAATGATTTTGTTCTGCTAATTTTGAGGTTTCTCTAGGTGCTGTCTGTCATATTGTGAGTGGGTTCTTTTGTGGTATTGATGAACCAATCCACAATGGCTTTTTTTCTGGCAACTTTACCATGCGGCTCATTTTTGTTCAAGTATCTCTTTATTGTGCATGCTGAAATAGCCATACCACTTTCTTTAAGAGAAGCGTGTATTTCAGTAGAGGTTAACTATGGATTTTTTCTTTGCATCCCGACAAATTTTCCTGGCAGTTGTGCCTGACATCTTTCTTGATATTAACAGAACCCCTAATTTTCCAGTTCTTGATGAGCATTTAAACAATACTGATTGGCATTTTCAAACATTTGGATATCTTTTTATGTCCTTTTCCTTATCTGTAAAGTTGAAACTATTTTTTTTCACAGAGCTTTTGACAGTTCTTTTGTTTTCTCCATGGTTCATTAACCAGTGCTGCTCTGGATGAATTGCACAAAGGTTTTTCAAGAACTAAGAAACTTAATGACTATTTATACATAGATGTTAAGTACAATCAAATAAGGCACTGATGTGGTTACTTATCCTTCATTGCCTTCTCAACCTTTGTGAGTTAATTATACTTATAAAATACTGGTTATTCACAAAACTCCTCACTGTTCAGTGTGATAATGTACCATCATCAATCAGAAGTGACTTATTGCAGGGGGTTTCAAATTGTTCAGGCTGAAGAACTTGTTCATTTTTTAAAAAAAATCCAAGATTAAAAGGCAAAATTCTAGTGATAGAAAATTGGCTGTGGTTTGTTTATTTGTTTGTTTTTGCCTTTAATCTCATAGAACCTCCCCAAGCTTTCCTGGAACTATTGTTTCATGAAATACATTTTGAAAAATTCTGCCTTTTTCCACTTTGTTAGGAATAAAGAAATCTCTGCAAGAGAATATTTGCACCCACATTGAATGTCAGAAATATCCAGTAAGGGAGTATTTTAACTCCTCAAATGCTTTGTCACTGTCTTCAACATTTGTCCTTGTGAAAAAATGAATCATAAAGGTCAATTTAAGTATAAGAAGACTGAGCTGAAAGTCACATAGAGATTTAATACTACTTTTGAGGAATATACCAATCATCCCATCAAAATATCTACCGGTATGTCAAAACCAGCAAGTATTTTTTGAGTGGTCACCATCTGCAAATATTTGTTACTGTTTTTCTTGAGTACAATATTAAAATACAGTACTACTTTAGTTCTCTCCTGTGCGTTTAGTATTCTCTTACAAAAATAATTTAATAAATATATATATATATATATATATTGAGATGATAATGTAATTGATGAAATAGACTGTGGTCCATAGAAGTCTATTATTTGGTAATGGTTAACTTTCTGGTAGCAAAAGAGAATTTCTGCTGCTTTTACTATCCCCAAAAGAGCAAGAATGTGCTTTGGATCCAAGATGGAGTTTGTAGCACCTAGCCCCATCTGTCTCAGAAGTTTGGGATTCTTGCAAAGCAGAATTGGGGCAGATGCTGCAGAGACAAGTAGAAAATTCTTTTCATAAGCAATATTTATATTCAGAATTATTTATAAATCTTTGCAGCTTTATATTAGAATTTGAAATTAGTTCGGCGCAGAATTCTAGCATATGGATACAAACTTGGCATTAAGTCTAACTATAGATTAAAATTGAGCAAAATATGCTTTTCAATAAATCTAAAATAGAATGAATTAGGACTAAATGCAACAGTAGAGACTTCAAAATGGCTAGAAGAAACACTTTTCAGAACACATTTTCAGTCACTACATAGACGAGAACCGTCTCAGTTTAATTTTTTGTATGTTTGTAAAAAGTTTTTGAAAATACAGACAATATGCAGTAAACTTTGAAATTAGCAGGCGAAAGAGAAAGGAAGAAATTTCTACTAAAACAGAATGAAAATTAATATGCAAAAGCATATGCAGATAGTCTTCGACTTACAATTATTAGTTTAGCGACTGAAGTTATAACAGTACTGAAAAAATGACCCAACCATTTTTCACATTTATGACCATTGAAGCATCCCTATGGACATGTGATCAAAAATTTGGATGTTTGGCAACTGATTCATATTTATAATGGTTTCAGTGATTCACTTAACAATTGTGGCAAGGAAGGTCATAAAATGGAGCAAAACTCATTTAACTGACTCATTTAGCAATAAAATTTTTTGCCTCAATGTGGTCATAAGTGAGGACTACCTGTATATGAAACGACTGTATCCATTACATAAATATCTACTAACCCAAGGTCTATTTTATGCACATGACTGGTGGCACAATTCCCTGTAGAAATGGTCTGCTTAAAAGGATTCTGATCTAAAACTCGTGAGTTTTGAAGAGTTTCCTGAATGAGTTCTGAGTGTTGGTTATCTTGTTTTGTGGTGGTAGTGTTAAAATATTGGCTGCTCTGTAAAATATGAAAATGGCTTAGACAGACTCAGATTTAAATTGGGAACAATAAATAGGAGATTAACAGAGCAAAACTGGATACAGATCACACTGAAAATGGACTAGAGTGCAGTTAGAGATAATTTGTGGTTGCAAGAGCAGCAAAGAAAACTTCCCTGTCAGCACTGTGTTCATTCAGTGGATTGTTAAATTGCTGAGACATACTTCACTAAGCTGTTGGTAGGGAAAATTGGGGCGACTGGTGGTCCACTTTGATGGCACTCTTTACAGGCAGGCTCACCTGTATCTACTTCCTTAAATTTACAGTATTGAGGAAATCGATAGTGTGGATGTAACTTTTATTTTGGACTCTTCTCAGTTTACAAATTCTGGATATAGTTGGGATATCTCAAGCAGCAAAAGTGCTATCACTCTTGTCTTTCTTGACTGAATAAACCAGCTTCTCTATGAGTTGATACTATGGAGTCATTGGATGCCTATTTGTGAGGACGATTTTCTTTTCCACAAAAAAGCCTCTTCTGAACCTGTCCTTGATTTAGTTTTGGGTAATTATCATAATGGGCCAATTTTAATTACAGTTTACTATTTTAACCAATGTGATTAAAAAGGTTGTGGCATCACAACTTCAGATGCATGTAAATTATGCTGACTGTCTTGAGGGTTAGAATTTTTTGTAGCTTCACATGCCCTGTGGAACAGCACCCCCCCACCCCAGGATTGTACAGTCTTGATCTTGTTCAGTTGTAAAGTTCTTCCAGCAAGCCTTGAGATAGAGTGTAGTAGCTTATTCTAATTGTTTAATTCTTGGTTGGGTGGGTTAGCCTCCATAATATATGGTTATGTAGGGTTACCTGTTTTTGTCACTTTACTCTTTTTATTATTGTTTTGATCTAGCGTGTTTGCCATGTGGAATTTCTTTGGTGATCAAAAAAGCATTTGAGCAAATAATCTTTTGAAATTTGTTGATATTTGGTATCATTGACTGTGGTAAACATATCTGGCACTTTTGGATCATATTCCAGTAGTTATTCTCTTTGATGATATTTGTCATGACACTATGGTGGCAGGGGTGGGTTTCACTTACGTTTGCTACTGGTTCACTCGCGCACGCCCCGTCTGCGCATGCGCAGGTTGTATTTGATGACGTCCAGGCAGGTGGGCGGAGCCGCCACTGCTGCTGCTACCGGTTCGCCCAAACCAGGGCCAACCAGTAGCAATCCACCACTGTATGGTGGAGAAAATTATTAATCATCTTTTTTTTAATCTCTTGCAAAGGAAATATGTTTGCTTTGAGATCTTCCCATCCAACCAGCTGTAGCCTTGTTAAAGAGCTTTCCCAGAACTTCAGTCTTTTGGATTAAGGATCTATTCCTCTCTCCAGAAAACTACTTTCAGTGCATATAGAAAGTTTCAATGATCTCTTTTTCAAAATTCCCTCAGTCTGACCTGTAGTATCTCAGGTCTCCCAGTGTCCTTGTATATCTCTGGTCTGTAATATTTGTCTTGTTAAAGGACCATTTCCCTCTAGATTTAATATCTACATAAAATTGCTATAATAAGGAATATTACTGATTAACAGGCTGGATGAAGACAAATGAGTTCAGATTAATTCTAGATGGTGATGTTTTGGTCAGAGGTAATGAAGTTTGTAGCTTGAGGGTTAATCTTGGCTGTATACTTTTCCTGGATATTCTGGTTATGGTAACAAGTATGTTTGCTTTATTACATTTGGGGTGCCACCTTTGTCCTTTCCACGACATTTAACGTCTTTCCTGACAAGAGAATGAATATTATTTGGATTGAGTTTTGTAGGACACAATAAAAATGTTTTGTCCTGCTTCTGACTGCCCCTGCAAAGTAAATATTGTCTCATTTAAGTCTGGCACAGACAAAAACTTTGGGCAGAAGTAGTCAGTAGTAGAGTATCACTATGGAATTGATCTAATAGATGTATTTTGCATAAGCATTGGTCACCTAACTATTTTTAGATAAATTTTCTTTGCAAAATCATGATAGGGTACCAGTAAAATATGTTAGATTTTAATATAATAATACAGTATATCCACATCATTTAAGATTGAGGAAACTTCTTAAATACTATACAAATATACTCTGGAATGAATTAAGAAGAGGACTTGTTATTGCAAATTAGTGAGTCAGCCTGGAACTCTTTGTTAAAGAACATTGGCTAAAGGAATAATAAATGATGATACATATTCTTAATGTCAGTGGAAGCTTTTCTAGTGTATTGCCCATTTTTCCATTTGGTACAGCATACTCCATATGATGCAAAATAAGAAATGTTTATGTTGTCCTTTGGATTTAACAAAACATTTTTAAAATCTGAGATAGCATTTGCTAAAATATCAAATTGACTGAGAATCTTGAATTATTTAATGATTGTTTTATTTACACTGGTTTTGTTTTTACTTAATTAGAAAAGTAACTTATAATAAACTGTCTCCATCTATAAACATGTCTATCTGGACAGAACTGTTAAACATGGGTGTCTAAAATTGTGTCACTTGCAATAAAACTATATTCAAACTTTTTTTACTTTTGTTTTTCTTGTACTGTTCTTTATTTTCATATCATTTCATATTTTAAAATAAATTTAAAAGTTTGTTTAGGCTAGTATGTGGTAGGAAGGAAAGGTAGAAAAAAGCTCAGTTGTGGCTATATAGAGGTAATTGGAAGCTTTCACATCTATTTTAAATGAATTGCATTTTGTCAAATTAGAAACCCAAATAAACGTTTGTGGTTTATTAAAACAAGCAAACTTCATAAATTATAAATTATGAATTAACATCAACACTGATGCTGTTTCTTCAAATAACAAAATACTTTTCATCAAATATTTTCACAATTTATCTCAAAGCTCTCAGAGCTCTAGTGGCTCAGCAGACTAATTAACATCCACTTACATCTGCTGCCTGCAATTATACTGCAAGTTCAAATCTCACCAGGCTCAAGGTTGACTCAGCCTTCCATCCTTTCTAAGGTAGGTAAAATGAGGACCCAGATTATGGGGGCAATAAACTGACTTTGTATAAATATACAAAAGTATGAAGGCTATTGCTTAACGCATTGTAAGCCGCCCTGAGTCTCTGGAGAAGGGCAGCATATAAATCAAATTTTTATATATATATATATATATATATATATATTAGTCATTCTTAGTCTTAATCCTAAACTATTTTTGTCTAATAGTTTGTCTTGCTGACAGTCATTTCAATACAGATTTGATATCCTAAATTTTTGACATCCTGTGAAATATTATTATAGTTACAATGTACAACCAATGTGTATGTTTGAAAAAAAAACCCTGTAGATTAAATAAACGGGGATTGGTTGCCCTAGTTTTTTTTACCCTTATCGTAAAGTAGGATAATTTTTCAATTATCCTTCTTCTAAAATAATAGCATTAAATGTTAGTACACTGCCATACTCCTTCCAAATTTTCATCTATATATTTACATAATTCTAATCAAATAGGTCTTTCTTACACTGTTCACAGATAATCATACTATGCCAAAAGTAAGCACTAACTTCTGTGTGAATCAAATAATAGACTTGAAATATAATCTTAAATATTTTTCAACACTTTTCCTTAAAAGCTCATGACTCCAGAGCTTGTTCAAAAATGCGGAAAGATTTTGTATACAAATCCTAAATGTTAACAAAACACATTCCTGTATTCATTTAACATACAGCCAACAAAATATATTATGATTTAATGTGATGACCTGGTTTATACAGCATGTTAATACAATGACTGGATTATTACAACATGCTAAATCCCATTTTCTCTTAGACTAGCATATTTTATGAATCCTTTCATAGGAAAAGAATGGCATCAATTGACAAGTTTTGAATATACTCTGATATTTAACACTTAAGTCAACTGATGCATAACTTTTACTTTTAGACCAGGATAGTGATTTATGCTTTTTCCCCTTTCATGCTACGTACATTTTCTAAATTCTATTACATTTGTGAAAAAACCATTTTACTTACTTGGGATTAAACTAATGTTTGCATTTATTTATTATTATAGATGGGTCATATATCATATTAGATTCATTTTTCCACATGTTCCATTTTTATTTATAAATCATTTATGGGCAAGTGACCTTTAGTTAGACTTTCTGCATGCTCAGCCATTCTTTTATCATTAGTTTATTAACCATCAACTGGGAACAGAGCAACAATTTTTTCCTTCTAATAGAGGAACAAAAACTAGAATTTTGATAAGCTGCTCACTACCCTCCACATTCCAGCCTTATCTTTCTACTGAATGATTTTACTAATCCTCTCAGTGGGAACAGGTGAGCTGGGTACTTTTCTGTATAGGGAAACAGTCTGAGCTTAATAGCCAAGAGCAAACCAATTCTTACAATGGAAGAGAAATAAGATTTGACAGCACACATGTAAACACACAACAAAACATGCTGAATAAACCAGATTGTTTTTGAAAAAAAGTATGTTTTACACAGGATATTTTATATGTATAAATTATGTATAGAAAAATCTAATGTTTTATGATAGAGTACTCTGATTTGCAGTTCTGTATGTACAATCATTAATATTCAAAACTAGATTGTAAAGGGCAGTTCTGTAAAAATCTATTACTAAGTAGAATTCACAGATATATACAACATGAAGTCCATTTATATGTTGGGCTTTTGCAAATAATTTCAAATTTTTCTGAAAGTAGGAGATTATTCCTTTTGTTTTAATCTTTTAGATGTTATCCATTCCATGTATATTCCATTCTATATATAGAGCAGGGGTGGGTTCTACTTACCTTTACTATTGGCTCGCAACGGTAGCACGCTTGCTTCTGCGCCTGCGATCACCCATGATGACATTGTGGGTGGGTGGAGCCTCCCACCGGTTTTAATACCAGTTCTATAGAACTGGATCGAACCGGTGGCAACCCACCACTGATATAGAATGTTTAAATAGTTTAGAGTTGATTTTTGTTGTTTTTGTAGCATTTTCATTTATAATCAATTCCCTATGAAGGACTTGAAAACAGCCTAAACTTGCCCACAGTAGTGAAATTAATAGCTTTTATTGTTTAGCTAAAACAGAAAAGTACAGGATAAAAAAAATGCTGTCCAAGATGCATTACCAGAGTGGAAATAATGGAATGGTTCATATTTGAGGAAAATGACCACTCTCATCTCCACACTCTCAGTTTGTGGAGAGATTATAATTAAGGGATGATGTGAAAATTAATACAAGGAAGTTATATAGGGTGTATGGGTAAAAAGCATGTACCTGAAAAGAATATAAAGAAATTTGGGCTGATGTCTGTGCGACAAGCATGATTTTAATTCCACTAACTACACTCCTTGGAGCACACTTCCCCCTCAGATCTGTCAGATCTTTACCTCTTAGACTTCTCAAAAGCTCTGAAGATCAGACTTCCCAAAAGCTCAGAAGATCTGGCTTTTCCCACAAGCCTCCAAGTGCTGTGAGATTGGAACCTAATGAAGGTTCTAAAGTTCTTTTGTGAAGATGTGTTACATTTGGGAACACCTGAAGGTTTGTTGGCTTTGCCTAGGTTTATGCTGTAGAAGGTGAGAAGCTACAGAAATGTTTTAAATAAATAAAGAATTCAAAGAAACAAGAGGCAATAAAACAAGAGAGAAAAAAGCTGCAGCTTTATTGTTATGTTCATGGAGTTTGCTTTTTCATTGTGTCTTCTATTTCTCTTCAGTTATTAGCTTTAGCATTCACAAACATTAATTCATGACTTATTTTGCCAGTTTTAATTTAACACACAGTAGAGAGTCAAAATGACAAAAATTATGAAAAAATCAGAAAAGATTGATTGACTTTTGATTGTACAGATTATAAATTGTACACATTTAAAGTAAACAAGAAAATAATTAAATCCCAGTAAGATGGCACAGGTTTACAGATAATTATCCATTGATAAATGGATATTATGTTTACCTTTTCTTTGTAAGCAGCCTAGCTTCAAAGGCTCATGTTTATGACTAGGGAAAAAGTAATTATTACATTGAAATGCTAAATACTTGCCTTCAGTTTCTCCTCTTTAATTGAATGTCTAAAATATTAGTTCCCACTTAGCTTGCTACATTTCAAAACTTGAAGCAAATGACAAAATATGTGACTAAAACCCTTTTTAAAAAAAATGTAGATACTGTCTCTTTATATGTATTGATTTGGTTTACTTATAAAGTATGATCTTTAAAAAATCATTTTTTTTAACAAGTCATTATGACATGGCCCATACATAATATGAAGCCATAAGAGGTGAAATGGTATAGTACAGTAAACTAGGCCAAATTACATTATGGTTTATGTTCCCCCCAAGAGCAAAATCTGCTTTGCATTTTAAAAAAATAATACAATTTCTACAATACTGTACATATGGGTAAATGTATAAAGATGCAGAAATCTCATTTTCAGAATAGGAGTCAATTCCAATTAAAGCAGCTTGTCGTGTCTTAATTGAGGCTTATATTCATAATCTAACAACTCTTGTCATCTAATAAAGATTCTGACTTGAACCTTTCAAAAAGTAGCTTCCTATGTTGCATATCATGTTGCTTTTGAACATTATATTTAAAATTGTAAATCCGTTTTGGATTTACATTTTGGGTCTATTTTGGATCCAATCTATATGGCATAGACTGAGTTTTCAAATGATTTTAGTCATGTTTTGTGATAAATCAGAGCCTGCTTTTTTAGTTCTATGAAGTAAGTTAGGCTTGTCTAAGATATTTATTCATCGTTATTAATTTAAGCATAACATATGAGGCAGTAGTGATATTTGGACCTGACCTTTGCTCAGATTTATTCTAAAAGATGGGCTTGCTACAAATGCAGTGTTCACTTCCTGGTTGTTCACATTACATCTAAGTGAGGAAAACTATTTTGATTAAGGGTGTTGATATATTTAACTATTACTCTGATCCTTAATGTTCATATAGACAAAAAATAAAATTGGACTGGGTCATTAAACTTTTTTCTGTCCCGTTTAGTATGGAATTTGAACAGAGGGATTTATTTATAAACATTTAATCTGTTAATTGTAATTGAAAACCGATGTAAGTTTTCAAATAACGCACTGAAAGCAAGTTTTGTTCTTGAGTTTTTAATTAAGAAAGCTAATACAGCATTTGGCAGCTGGCAACAACTTACTTCATGCACTGAATTTAACTACAGGAAACAGTTGCAGATTTTTCTTTTTTCTTTACTTAATCTCCAAAGCCAACTGTGGAAACATATTTTAGGCAGTTAAAGATACTTTTCTTTATTATTAATTATTTGGGATATGTACATGGCAACCAAATCATACACTGACACTGGGTGGCATACAAAAACTATTAAACAAAGATATAAAAGAAAAATAACATATACCATTAAAACAAAAAAGCAAACAATGATCAGAATTAAATATGCTAAGTCTTACTAATTGGGAATTTTGCTCATTCTGAGCCAAGTATCCAGAGAAAGAGCCAAGTCCTAACTGTCTTTCTCAAGGCCTGTGGTATCAGGGCCAACTATAACTATGAGTGTTTAATAAGAATTGATTGCAGCTACTAGGATACTGGAAAACCTTGTATTCTAAAACACTTACTTTTCTTGTCGGCCACCCCTTTCTGACTCTTCAGGAGGTAGTCCAACAGTTTTCCAGAAATCCTCTGGAATAGACTGTTTCCTGTTTCAGAAATGTATTTCTGGAAAAATTTCTGACCAGTGCAAATAATCAGATCAGCATAACTGGAGAAAAAAAGAACATTCCAGAGTTTCCCAGAATGTTCTATCCTTGGAATGGAACACTTTGCACATCCTTACCAATTACCTTGCTGTAGAAAGTACATGAGAGCCATGTTTAATTCACTTCTGAATTAAAATCTTCTCATTTCAAAAAAATGCAAGCTGAATGAAACATCTATTCATGGGATTTATTTTAATAAATATATATTTCTTTTATATACTACTTAAAGCATTTTTTAAAACACATATCACTGGAAAAGTCTAGGAATTAAGATTCAGTCCTCACTTAACAATACTAATTCAGACTGGAAACTCTTTTTAAGTAATACATTGTAAGTTGAAAAACTACATCACTGTGCTTAGTAATGGCAATTCCCACAATCCAAGTTACCATCATTCAGTCAGAACCTCATGTGACTGCAACTTCTAACTTCCTACAGCTTCCTTGTGACTTTGCTTGTTGGAAGTCTGCAGGGAATGTTGCAAAGCTTGATTACATGGCTATAGGATGCTGTAATGGCCATATGTATGGGGACCTCTCATACATAGCACTTGTTCAGTACCATTGTAAATTTGAATGACTGGTGAACCAGAGTCCCTTAAACAGAGACCATCTCTAATACTATTCTGATAGCAATGCTATTGCCTCTGACCAAGTTACTAAGCAAGCAGTATTCTTGGAAATAGATGTTGCCTAAGTATTTCCAAATTTTGCAAAAGTAAAATTTGATAAAATGCATATCTTTTTTAAATTTCTCAAATAAATTGAGAGTTGTACCTTGGAAGTTCTTACTTTATGTCCTTAATAAGGCTTTTAAGGCAGCAAATAAATACATTGGAGGAACTGGGGAGATTACTTCTATCTTTTTTGCCCCTTTAAAAGCCCTCTGAGCTTCATGACAAATCTTTTTCCCAAGGTTGTAGGGATGGGAAGAGGAAGGAAATAAAAGGCTGCACAAAGAGGATCTTTAAGAATTGAATGTATTGTCTCATGAATAGATAATATCAGTTTACAAAATAGCTATGTTGGACTGAGGCAACAAAAATAATATATCCTGTGGCACATTAAAGCAAGTCAGTATTATGCACTGAAGTAATCATTTTGGATTGCTTAAAGAAAGTTAGTTGTATTCCAGGTTATTGTTTTGAATCTGGTACTCATCTACATTTTTGTGAATGAGTTGTGAAACTATGGAGGGCAGTCTGCAACTGCAAGCCACATGCAGTTCTTGTACTGATGAATTTTAGCAGTGAAATCACCCAAAATTAGTGTTAGTATTCCCCATGTTTTGAGTCATAAAATAAGTTGTATACACTTTATAACATCACCCGGGCAATTCTGACAGTCACCCATGCCCTAGTCACTTCTCAGCTCCATTACTGTCCTTGAAAACCACTTGGAAGTTGGATTATGGTTGGATCACTTCTATTGAGGGAGCAGCATTCCTAGATAGACCACATATAAAATATCTTTGGATTGATACACTTGATTGGGTTCTGGGTCTTAAAATAAATAGTATCTCTTTAAAAGAATTGAAAAGACTTTGAACTGTAATTGTTCAAAAGAAAAGAATTTAAGCAAAGGACAAAGTTGGAAAAAAAATCATGAGCACAAGGAAACAGAAAGGGCAAAGGGATTGTGGTTCAGTAAATATATCTGTTAAGCAACATGGCTATTCAAATATTTCTAAAACTGAAATCATTTTACTTACTTAAAACATTAAGGATTGATAATGTACATATAAATAATACTTGCAATGCCACTTTAGGTTTATATTCATTTTATCATATTTTTTATTTATACACATACACACAGATACACATTCTGTTTGAGCACAATCATTGCAACCAAAAGGAAGCCAACTAAACTTTATCTGGCTGCCTTACAGAGCCTTCTGGACAAATGGGATGGGTAAATAAGAAGATAGACTGATGTGATCATGCTGTTTTTATTTATAGCATGACCTCAGACTTAAGACTCCGTTTGGATTAGCTCACTTGAATTTCCAATCCGTCTTTTGTATAGTGAATGAATTATCTGCAGGAGTAGGAAATAATATTTAATATTTTTGTTATGGCAAAGAATCAGAAATAGCTATTACGTGCCCATTATTTCCTTTCTATTTCCTTATGCTGTTAAGAATACAATAAAGACAGACAGGGATATGATGCTGTAGATTGAAGTAGAACAACATCTGCAGTGTTTCAGCTGAGGAGAAGATGGCGAAGATCCAAGAAACGCAATGTTGTATATACAAAAAGAGGAGTTGAGAGGAGAGCCAGTGCCTTGTAAAAAATATTATGTTAACCAAAGAAACAACTGGGTCAGTTGATAGAACTCTATATAACGAGAGCATTATGTGATTTCCAGTTGTTTGACAGCAACAGAATCACTCTCAGTTAATCTGAAATTTTGGGTAGATTTTTTTTAGAGGCGATTTGTGAAGTCTCTTCTATTCTGGACCCTAAACACATGCTCTAGTTCTGTATTCTTTAATTCTATATATGTGTGTATTTTGCACCAGACTACAATGCATATTGGGTTCTAAAAAAATCAAACTAAATTCTACTCTGCAGTCTTAGATTTTGCTGTTGTATTTAAGCCTAGAACAAGAAATGAATTGATAGATGCAGTTTAATTTATATTTAGTGAGAAATGGGACCTCAGAAACTTTCTGGATGGAGGAAATAGCAATAGAAAGTTAACTTTCAGTAATTTTACTATCATTTTCCTTGTCTCCCTTATTCAGTGAAATAAGTTTTTAAAAAAACCTCTTGTATTTTTTAATAATCAATTTGTTTGTTTTTCTCATAGCTATGGCAGCCATTCGGAAAAAACTGGTTATAGTTGGTGATGGTGCCTGTGGCAAGACATGTCTGCTAATTGTATTTAGTAAAGACCAGTTTCCTGAAGTTTATGTTCCTACAGTATTTGAAAACTATGTAGCAGATATTGAAGTTGATGGAAAGCAGGTATGTTTTTCTGCCACTGTCAATTTCTGTTTTAAAAACTTTATAGACTACCGTATCTGAACTAAAGTTTTGTGCCATATGTTGGATCCAGAATGCTTTTATCACAATGGTAAAATCTCTTTCATTCATAAATGGTCCTGCTGAAGACAGGAAGGTGAGATGTGATTCCAGGAGATGCACTACTTTAGCATCATTTCTGAAACCTTGAAATGGTGGTGTGTAGTTTTTTGTAGATCTATAAATTATATTTTTGTTTTACAGAAGCTTTTGCAATGGCACATAAACGAAGTGGAAAGTAACCCATAATTTAATATAGGATTTATTTCTTATAAATAATTTGCAAATTAGAACGGGCCTGAATATTTGGAATTATTTAAACTTACTTATGCTCTGCTATTAATATCCATAAGACAGTCACATTTAGTAATAATGAACACACTAAATATTTGAAGATGTAAATCGATTTTAACAGGTGGTTTCAACAAGCCAGCAAAAAACTTGAAGCGCCCCTTCAAGTCAGCATCAAAAACAAGGAATTACAGGTAGTCCTCAACTTACAACCACAATTGAGCCCAAAATTTGTGTTGCTAAGTGAGAAATTTGTTAAGTGAGTCTTGCCCCATTTTACAACTTTTCTTGCCATATTTGTTAAGTTAATGACTTCAGTTGTTAAATTAGTAACTCGATTGTTAAGTGAATCCCCATCAACTTTGCTTGTCAGAAGGTTTCCAAAAGTGATCGTTTGACCCATAGAGACTGCATCCGTCATAAATGTGAGTCAGTGGTCAAGCATCCAAATGTAAATCACGTGACCATGAGGATTCTGCATCAGTCATAAGTCTGAAAAATGTCATAAATCACTTTTTTCAATGCCGTTATAACTTTGAACGGTCACTAAGCTAACTGTTGTAAGTCGAAGACTACCTGTACTCCCATAGCTTTGTTATCACAACTGAAGATCATACTTTGCACAGGATGCCTATATGGATGAGAAGTAGCAGCCTATGAAATGAATCTTGAGTAGCTATGTTTTGTCACATTACATTTTTCCTTTTCCAGTATGAATGTACTTATTATTCCTGTAGGTGGAGCTGGCCTTATGGGATACAGCTGGACAAGAAGATTATGATCGACTTAGGCCACTTTCATATCCAGACACCGATGTTATACTAATGTGTTTTTCAATTGATAGTCCAGATAGTTTAGGTAAGTAGGTAAAATTGAAACACATGCCATATTATGTAAATTACTATACAAGGTAGCCCTTATTGCATAACAACTTCTTCAGTGACTGTTCAAAGTTACAATGGCACTGAATGAGGGAGTTTTACAATAAGTCCTTGTAGTTGTGGCCATCACGATGTCCCCAGGACCATGTGATGGCAATTCAAGAGCTTGGCAACCACTTTGCAATTAGAATAGCCACAGCATCCTGCGGTCATATCATTGCCATTTGCGATCTTCATTGCCAGCGACTAGCAACCAGAGTCAACAGGGAAGCTAGCAGAAGATCTCAGATGGTGATTACTTAAACAGGATGCTCTGATCATGCAGGATTTGCCTAACGATGGCAGCTGGGACTGCTGCAACTACCTCTGTAAATCAGTGTAGTTAGTGGTATCTTGTTTTACCATCACATTGCTTACTGAGGGAGCCTACCAGTTCTAATTACCATCATTAAGCAAGGACTACCTGTATTATCAGCATCCTGTACAACATATAAATGAGATAAAACTGTGAGGCAATAGTACAATCACAACATAATTTCTCTCTCTTGTAATAAAAATTCATCTTTATAAAATCATGCCCTTGCCTGAAAGAAAAGTAAAGTGTTATTTTAAATACACAATTGACTGCAATTGAGCCAAACATTTCTGTTGCTAAATAAAGACAGTTGTTAAATGAATTTTGCTCCATTCTATAACCTTTTTTGCTACAGTTAGTAACATGGTTGTTAAATAAACTTTGCTTCCCCATTGACTTTGCTTGCCAGAAGGTCACAAAAAGTGATTATATCACTCAAGGACACTGCAATGTTCATAAATATGAGCAAGTTGCTTAATGGCTGAATTTTGATCGTGTGACTGTGGGGATTCTACAATGATTATAAGTGTGAAAAAGGGTCATAAATCACTTTTTTTCAGTGCCATTGTAATTTCAAAGAGTTACTAAATGGTTGTGAATCAAGAACTGCCTGTACTTTTATTTGCTTAGAAAAGATGTGACTTTTAACTGTTCATATATGTTTTACCTAAGTTTACTTAGCTAATATTTAATTTAAATATTAAATGTTTTAATAACATATTTTCCAACACAGCCTCCATTACTTGTCAAGACTGCTATGTTAAATAGACACTGGAGAACTCATCCTGTGAGGCAGCTGCTCTATGATATAAAAAGATATGGGGAAACTAATTCGCATGACTATTTTTGGATAAAGAAATCAGTGATATTATTTTTAGTTTAATATTGATTGAAGAGTTGATCTCTGATATTTGCTTCATCTCAGAAAACATTCCAGAGAAGTGGACTCCAGAGGTGAAACACTTCTGTCCCAATGTACCCATCATTCTGGTAGGAAATAAGAAGGATTTGAGGAATGATGAACACACAAGACGGGAGTTGGCTAAAATGAAGCAGGCAAGTCATCTTTTTTATTATTGTTGTTAGCCTTGTCAAATAAACTATGCCAGTTTTGATTAGACAGATAGTCCTTGTTTAGTAACTGCCTCAGACAGCACCCATTTGCAATTATAGCAGTGATGAAAAAGTAAGTTTGTAACCAATTCCTGCATTTGCAACTTTCATAGCAGCTTTTTCTCTGTCACATGCTTGCCATTACAGTCAGTACACATTATCTTGTGCCTGACCCATTTTTTCCCCTTTTCTTGCCTCTTTGCAGGGCAAAGATAATAAACTGAGTTGCTATTTTCCACAGTCCAGGGGGTCCCTGAAAAGTTAACAAGCTCCCTCTTCGGCCTTAATTACCTGATTAGGACCTTGGGCCAGCTCCCAGCTGCTGTCTGAAATTGACAACACCTTAATCAAGTTCACATTAAAGGCTTTTGTTTGCCTCCTAAACTATTCCCTAGGGCAGTGATGGCTAACCTTTTCCGAGTGCCCAAAACGTGTTTATGTGTGCGAATCTGCGTGTGCATGCCCGAACCCCCCAAAATGCAATGCACATGCGGTCCCTTGAGTGTGTTCTGTGCATGCTCACGCGCCCCCCCCCCCCCATATGTGCCCAATAGAACAATGTTCTATTGTTAGAACATTATGATGGGATGAAGATAGTTTTAAGTTGTACTTCTTTACCATTTGGGTTACTAAGGTTTCTAAATTTGTGTTTTCACCAGAAATAAAGTTCCTTACAGAAAAGCTAGATCATTATGAATCATGCCAAACTGCATAAAAATTAGTGTGGTAGCTTTCAAGATGTCCAGTATTGATTGTAGCAAGCCTTTAAGTAACTTCCCCAACATTCCAAATATTATTTTGCTAATGTGGCTAGACTGATATCTCCTTCCTGATGTTCAGTCCTTTTGCTCTCAGAGCATATGCACCAAATGCAAATGCAACAAAAATAAATAATACTGCAATTTATGTCAAGGTGAGCACATCAAGAAAAATAGCAGTAAATGTTTGAAGATTTGAACTTTTGCTGGTTTAATTATATTGCTCTGTACTTAAATCTAAGAGGTCTGCAAACTCTTGTGACTTTTCTGGGGGGGGGAAAAATAGACCGATTCAAATAGAAGACCTGCCATCATATTACATAGATTATGAAACATACTTAAAATTTTGAAGTTACTAAATCAGATTAAGAATACCCAAAATATGTACTCCCCAGAGCTATGTGCATGAAAATAAAATAATTGTTGTAATATGTATTTATCTTGAATTTTTAAAAATTGTTTTACTACTGATATGTAAAACTGCCATCAAAACTTTGGATAATATTATAATCACATTAATTTTAAAAAGTTTCCATGTTCTAGAAAAGAATAGTCCCAAATTATTCTAGTCACTACAGAATCTGACCTGCATCGGAACTGGAAATATATATATGTATATATATATATTAAAGAAATTCCTTGCCTTCAAATTAATTAGCTTTTTTGTTTAATAGGAACCAGTCAAACCTGAAGAAGGTAGAGATATGGCAAATCGCATTGGTGCTTTTGGATACATGGAATGCAGTGCAAAGACCAAAGACGGTGTGAGGGAAGTTTTTGAAATGGCTACTAGAGCTGCTTTACAAGCCCGACGTGGCAAGAAAAAATCTGGGTGCCTTCTGTTGTAAGCACAGCCAAGGGAAGATGGCTGAAGCAGTGCCCTGCACTCAATGAATTTTTGAAGTGCTGTTTATTAACCTTAGTGTATGATTACCAGCCTTTTTCATTTATCTATAATTTACTTAAGAGATTTAAAATTGAGTCTTGCTACCAGTATTTAGAAGCCAACCATGATTTTTTTATAATGGTCTGCATCAAATACATCTGTGCACATAAGGGTTAACTTCAACATTCCTTTAACAAAACTTTTTTCTGCATTTGCAGAGTATGCCATGCAGAATATGCCAGGCACTAATTCAAGACAATTCTCTAACTTCTTGCTTTTTTTTACAAATGGGAAAAAGCTGGCGACACTGAGAATTGGGCTGTAACTACTCCATAACTAACATGTTCTAGCCTATTCAGGTACAGCACACATAGCTGTGGAAAGGTCCTGAATAAGTTCAGTGTTTTCACTTTAAAAGAAGGATTTTTTTCTTCTCCTTCTGTTTGAAAGCTCTGAAGCATAAAATAATAGTTGGAAAATTATTTCTCTGAAACACCAAAAGTCCCACCCAGCTATGAAGTGACAGTTCTGTGATTTCATGTTAGTTACCTTATAGTTACTATGTAATTAGTGCCACTTTGTGTGTTACCAAAAAATAAATCTATATGCCCCAGTTAGATGTAGTATTTTTTGTATAATTGGATTTCCTAATACTGTTGCTTGTAACTTCTGCGTAAAGTGTTCTGGGTTTTTTTAAGAGTGTACTTTCAAACAAAGTCAAATGAAGAATGGTGCCCTTCCCACATTTGTAACTATCCAGGTCATTTTTATGACTTAAACACACCCAGAAAAGTCATCTTTAATACCTCCTTCAGGAGTAAGGGAAAGGCCATTATTTTTACATTAAAGGTCACTGAATGTTCCAGAAGCTTTAAGTTAACCCCTGCTGAATCTGGTTCCAGTCTGAACATAAACTTTTGCTTATCATCCGCTGGCCAAATTCCCATCCTGTGAATGTCCTGCTGTTCTGCAGCAAACTAAACTCTTCTCTATTTCTTGTTTCCAACAACTAATAGAATAAAGGCAGTTTTCTAAGCTCCCTGTATTGTGGTTGTTTATATTTCTCACTCTTGTTCTGCAAATATAAATTTCGACATATCGTTTGAATTAGCTCATCCAAAAGAAAATATAAAGAAAAAGTTTCCATATTAGTATATTTCCTAGTAATGCTGCATCCACAAAGCCATAGTAACACTTTTGCTTCTGAATATCTGTTGGCTAATCTTGTGCCTAAAGGCAGAGGTGAGTATCAGCAATTAGTAACCCTCAAGTTGCTACCTAAGTGACACAGGAGAACAGCTCCTTTCTTTCAGGAAAGAGTTATAACTCTTGGCAGATTAAGTATACATAAACAAAATACTTTAATTACATAGAATTTCTAGAACATGGTGATTAATAATAAAGTTACAGTACAGATAGTCCTCAACACTTCATTTAGTGACCGTTCAAAGTTATAATAGCACTGAAAAAAGTAACGTCCATTTTTTTTAACTTATGACTGTTGGAACATCCCCATACTGACTCAGCTTTATGACAGCTGCAGTGCCCTGGGACCTTTAATAACATTCTGACAAGCAAAGTTAATAGGGAAGCCAGATTCACTTAACTACCGTGTTATTAACAACTGCAATGATTCACTTAATTGAGGCAAGAAAGGTGGTAAAATGGGGCACAATACACTTAAAAAATGTCTCACTTAGCAACAGAAATTTTTGGCTCAATTGTGATCGTAAGTCAAGGACTAACTGTAAGACATACAGTTTGCCAATGTGCATTTTTGTATATGGACATGTCCATATACAGATGTCCATATACAGATGTAACATACATGTACATAAAGTAATATTAAATCTTGGTAGTTAAGAATTGTAGCAGGGATGCCCAGCTATCGGGCAGGCTGCATATACTGTGTTTTTAATATACTGGATATCATTAAAATTAACAGTAAACTCATAGACTGTTAGACCCATAGCTTCAGATCACATTGCTGAAAGATTTTTCTAAACTTCCAGCTTCCACCACCATATTGCAACCAATGACGGCGGGAGGAGGAGGAGGAGGGGGAACAACTGCAAATTAAAAGTGTCTCTGACAAATTGTTTTTCTTTGTATAAATTTAACACAACATTCTTGATTGTAGTATATCCTGGCACAGAAGAAAGTTGTCTAACCAGTTAGACTACTCTTTTCTCCTTTCTTTTTATGGTAGAAGACTTGACCTTTGCAGTAAAATGAGAGAAGTTTGGATTTACAGAAGTTAATATATGTACCCATTTGTGACCAGGTTTTGTTATTCAATGTTTATATATACACACAGAGAGAAGTTAACATCTAAAATCTGTATATTTATTTGCAAAGAAATATTTTGCCTCTTGTGTTTCCATTTCTGTCATTATACACTTACTATATTTTTATATTCCCACACTTTATGAGGTGTTACGGAAGTAAAGTAAAGGCAAAATTTAAAAATCACACCTCAGCATGTAGCAAAAATCAGTAACCAATAAAACTATAGTTTCATCTTATTAAAGGTGATACTAACAACTACATCTCACATTATTTTCATAGATTTTCTGAAACTCAACATAAACCTTCCATTTGTCATTCTGCTCCAATCTCATAAGGAGGGAACCCTCGGGCACTTGCACATGGTACCAAGTGCCAAATCATAAAATATTTTATAAGTCAGAAACAACACTTTGAACTGTATCCATAGATAGTCAGTGCTGCATTCACAAGCATTTGTGTATTGTGATTTGTTTGCTAACACAGCTGCTGCATTTTAAAGCAATTGCAGTTTCTAAGTAGTCTTCAAAGGCAATTCCAAGCAGAGCACATTGCAGTAATTCAACAGAAAATGACAAGCTTATGAATCTCTGGCCAGGATCTCTTTCAAGAAGGGCCACAACTGGAACACCAGTTGAAACTGATTAGTGTCCCTAGCTACAGCTTCTGCCTGCCTATCTAGTAGTAGCTGTGAACTAGGGGGACCTGAAATTGCTGATCCATTCCTTCAGGGAAAATGCTGCTTGATCAAGTGCAATCACTGGAACAATTGCAGTGAAAGATGGTTTCTGGACAGTTTGAACCATCCTGGGATTCATTTCAACTTGTTTATCTCCAACCAGATCTTTATAGTCTTCTGACACTGCCAAGACTGCCACTACATCACTGTCCTAGCCCCAAATGATGTATATCTAAGAGTCTTCAACATATTGCTATTTCACCCCAAATTGACAGATCTCTCCAGATTTCATATAAATGCTGAACACTAAGGAAGAAAAACAATCCTATGGCACCCCCCACACTGAAGTAGCTAACAGACGCATTCTAACCATGGCAGACTCCCAGCAATACTAGCAGCCAAGAAGGATATATTGATTAATGATACTGCATGCCATTGAGATCTAAGAGGATAGGAGAGGTACACACCCTCCATTGAATTCTCAAGTTAACCAAAAGTGTAACCAATGTAGTTTTCACTTTATGCCCAGGTCTAAATTCTGACTAAAAATCAGATAATCCAGTGGCAGAGCCAGACTCCTAAGGAAGGATACGAGGTGAGGATAGTCCTTATCACAGAGAGTAGAATGTTCCAAAGGATGGCACTGTGTCAGAGAAGGCTCTTCTGGATCCCCATTGTTGGAATTAATTTAAACCACTTAATTCACATATGTCAAGTATGTTTGCTAACTATGGCTTAAATAACCTACAACTGGTTAGATTCACACAACACAGCCACAGTTTGCAAACCGCAAAATCTCTTGGTCTAGAAACATCTTAAAAGAAAGACATTAAGCATGTATAAACCCTTGGATACTATTCACCTAAAATTGCTCTTTGCAGACTAGCAAAAATCTGCTTTGTACCTTCTAACATTAGTATTTTTAATTTGCCATTTCTTCAAACACAATCCCAAAATAACTTTATGCCTCAGCAGTGATGCCAGGGAGATTTACAACATGATTAGTGGGTAAGAAAAGTTTCCATTTCAGTGAGTGACTCATTAATCCTGTTTCTCCTGCACTGATGAGAGGTGGGGTGCTACTGGAGAGGGAAACAGGATGATTTACCATAATTACAGTCAGTAACTTATCCAACAAAATTAGTAAAGCAGTCCTCTAGCATACCATTTGAGCAAGAAAATGATGGGTGTCTGTTCTTATTTGCCAGATTTGCAGTATTGGGTCATTTTTCAGTCTTTCCTTGCCTATAGGACAAGTGGCAGCTAGTAAGTTTCAGTTCTTTCCCCTTACAGTGGGGGTGGGGGGATGTAGGGGGTTCCCATGTTTTTCAGTTTAAAAAACTCCCAGGAGACTTGATCAAGAAGCGAAGTTCTACAGTAGTGATAGAAAATTGGCTGTGTCTGAGTAGTCTTATTCTGGCAGAGAATCCCATCAAGTTCTCAAGAGACTCTAGGGATCTGCAAACCCAGTTTGAAAAAAACTGTTTGAGAGGAGCAGCTCAATGCCCAATTATGGCAAGCTCTGCTTCCTCCTTTCTGGAGCTATCTCTGTTTTGGCATCTTTTCCTTATGTTTTTTAATTCTCATTATTTGGGGAAATGGATTATTGGAGGAGAAGCAGAGGAAACAAACAGAGTCCTGAAGTCTTACCCGTCCTGGTCTTCCTGCATTACCTCGATTAGTGGATGTTTTCCTCCAGTTGTTGGTGTGTTGAAAGGAGATAACAGCAAAGCTGGAGGAGAAAAACAATAATTATGGCATTAATCAGAGACACGGCATCTGAGCATGAATTGGAACAATGCCCTAAGAGGCTGGCTAGACACTGACAATAGGGACAGTTTTGTTCCAGCTTTATTTTCTGCCAATTCAAGGATGGATGTTTAACATTTTTACAAAGTGCAGAAAGACCCTTAGAATAAAATCCGTTTCCCATTCCTAGACCTTACTAAAACAGACACACAGAAAAATCTCTGCGTTAAAAATCTTTGCATTTACAATTTCAAAGCTACTTTTGAGAATTTAACTACTTTTTCCAGTTTAAATTTCTCATAAAACTGTTCAAAACATGTCCTATAATTTTCAACCAGTGTTGCAAACCAGAAAATGGAGCCATTTAGACCCCCTGGCAAATCCTCTTTTCTAAGAATTCCCAGTAAAAGAAAATTAAAGGTCAGACTCAGTTTTCTGACATGCCCAGACATGGTTAATTGGGGAGTTCTTGCCTGTTTATTAAGGGATCTCTTCTTTCAACCCAGCTCTAGGAAAATTAGAAAGGAAACTGACACGTTTAGGATTCATAGACCCCCCCCCCTCATGTTTCGCTGCTCACAGCAGACCCTACTTGCTCATTTAAAGTGATCCCATTCCACCCTTCCTTTTCTGGATCACTCACTTTTCCATTCCCCCCCCCCCCAATTCTCCATCTCCCCCCCCACATATCCCAATTTATCTCACTTCCTTTTCTGGAGCACTAGTCTTGGTTTATACAATGTGGAATATAATTAAAAACCAGTCTCTGGGGGGGGGGGGGATTGACCATTAGTTTCTCCAAAGAACATGTTCCATTTCCAATGTCTTGAATATAGCCAACAAATCAACAATTAAGAGGTTAAGAAGATAGACTGCACCAGAATTTGGTGAAATTATAAAATGAATGTATTTTCCACTGCATTAATCATTATACTCTGGGAGGGGCTTTAGGAATAATCAAAAACTCCCTCTGTTTAAACCAGGAGTGTCCAACTTGGGCAACTTAAAGACCTGAGGATTTCAACTCCCAGAATTTTCAAGCCATCCATTCTGGCTAGGCAATTCTGGAACTTGAAGTCCACAAGTCTTAAAGTTGCCAAAATTGGATACTTCTGGTTTAGACTTTTCAGCACAGGATCAACCTATCAGATGCTTTACTGCGTACTGTTGAGCCACACCAAAAGTTAGGGTTTTGCCACATGGGACCAGGAAGATGGAGCAAGAATTGTGCAGGAAGTCCTCCATACAGTTTATGAAAATTTAAACCACAGGTGGATAAACTGTTGCCAGGACACTACTTGCTGTTGTTGGCACAGTTTCAAAAATATTTAGCACAAATCAAATAGAAATCTTGCAGTTTTATTATTTCAGCTCTTAAAGAGAAGGACAAATATTTGCAGTAAAAAGGAAGGACAAACAGGCATACAATACTTTTTAACTGGGAGTTCACAATTGACCTTTGGGCAATTATTTCAACAGTGGTTGGATTGCAATAAGAGAAGTGTTGTGGTGCAAGAACAAAAGCCTGAGAAAATTACATTAACAAAAATTTTCATGAATGTTCCATTTGTTCATCAATCCTTTAAAAATATTATCTAAATTAATTACCATCCCTGTGCCTTCCCTATAGCTACCAGACGGGGGGGGGGAGGGGGGGAGAGACTCTCGACTATTACTAGACAGCAGAAAAAATAGAAAATATTACCCATTTAAACCATCCAGGGGCTGTCCAAATTTAGCAGCTAATTTAGTAGCCCTAAACTTCCAACATCCTAATAAAATATAACTCTGTATCTTGTAGCAGGACTTATCTGGTATTTCAGTGCCATTATTTTTGAAACCCACAAATTACCCCTTTTAAAATTAAAGCTACTAGCAGCAAAGCAATTACCAGGAAGAAGCTAAAAACACTCTTTGTTTTAGAAACAAGTATTGGTAGGCAAATGACACTGCAGAAAGTATTCTGTGGTTACAATACAACACTGGAAACTACACAAGTTGAACCCTACTGCTGCCTGACCAAACTTTCTTTCTTTGATACTTATCAGTGAGACTATAGCTTCACTCTCCTTCCTCTCTACCCTCCACTACTGTGCTAGCAAGATTTGTTGTTTGTAACCTAAAGGACAGGTGTAACTGATTCTTTGAGTCCTTGTATGCTTGTCCTTGTCTCATTAATATCAAGCATCTTGTTTATTGTTGGTCTGTTGTTCAACTGCCCTTGATTTTTCCAAGCATTGTGTTCTTCTCCAACAACACTTGCTTGTGCATCATTTGTTCAAAAATTGTAAATTTTCACTTCATTATAGTATTATCATTTCCAGTGAGTACTTTGGTTTTACTTCATCTAATATTGATTTATTGTTCTGATGAGCCAAGGTATTCTCAACAATTTTCTTCAGCATTACAATTCAAAGGCATCCGTTTGTCTGATCAGTACAATTTGCGATTATCAGTTTTTACAATCACACATTATAATACAAGAACATGTCCTTGATAATACATATCTTTGTTGTCAATGTGATATCTCTGTGCTTTAATATTTCGTCCAATCTGTCATAATATTTATCCAATATGACAAATGTCTTTTTATTTAATTGATATAGTCACCATCTCTGCTAGATAAATCATTATCATTTTATCTATTTGCATTGGCATTGCCTTTTGAAAGATACTTAGTTTTTGAAATATTGCGTAACAGAAAAAAACTTGCATTCCTTTTTTCAATATCCAACAAGAAATTCTTTGAGTTTTTCTCGCTTCTAGCCAATCAATAATATGTGGATATTATCCACATATCAGTGTTCCTCCCAGTAGCTTTAATTCCATTTTCAACTTCTGGTTCATAATTTCTCATGATATATTCAGCATATAAGTTAAGTAAATAAATCAGGTGACTATTTGCAAACCTAGTGCTCTCCTTTCCAGTGTTGGATCATTTAGTTGCTCAATTGTTCATTCTATCTGCTGTTGCTGGTTATCATATAATAGGCA
Organism: Arizona elegans; assembly: GCA_022577455.1. Classification (NCBI taxonomy): domain Eukaryota; kingdom Metazoa; phylum Chordata; class Lepidosauria; order Squamata; family Colubridae; genus Arizona; species Arizona elegans. The sequence goes on along the minus strand of JAKOOJ010000003.1, from coordinate 98,866,981 downwards.
GATGTGGAAACTTTAACCCTTGACTTTTCCATTAGTGTATACATTACTCACAGTATGAACTCAGGAGTGCCTACATCTTCTAAATCCATTTTGTACACCTGAGCTGGCATATACTTGCTCATAAATGACATTCAACTGGAAGTGAGAAGGTGGGAGGCATTCACATATAACTGTGACAGGCACAAAAGCATTTATTTAACCAACAGTGAGCAGATGCTTATGAAATAATCAATTCCCCAACCTTACAAAAAAAATGGCAAGAGGAACTAAATGCTTATTTTTAGCAAAATACAAGGCAGGCCTTTCTTTCAGATCCTTTCTAAGGTACAGTTACAACAGCACACAGATAAAATGAGTGACGCATTGAAACTTCTTCCGTTTTCCACTTCCCCATTTTTAACCAGTGGTGTATGTATCTCAAGATTATATTTCAATTTGAATTTCTACTTAAATAAAAGCAAGCCAGTTTGGAGGCCGAAAACAGGGCACAGGACAAAAACAGGACACAGGGAGGCCGAAAATGGGGCAGGCAGAGGCCGAAAACGGCCAAAGGATGGGGGCTGGTGGGTGGGTGGGGCTTCAGCAATATTCACTCCATAAGACACACAGACATTTCCACCCACTTTTGGGAGACAAAAAAGTGTGTCTCATGGAGTGAAAAATACAGTAATCAAAATTCAGATGCTTGGCAAGTGGTTCATATTTATGACAGTTGCAGTGTCTTGGAGTCATGTGATCAACTTTTATGACCTTCTGACAAGCAAAGTCAATGGGGAATCCAGATTCACTAAACAACCATATTACTAACTTAACAAATGCAATGATTCACTTAACAACTGTAGCAAGAAAAGTCATAAAATGGGGCAAACTCACTTAACAAATGTTTCACTTAGCAACATAAATTTTGGACTCAGTTGTGGTCGTAACTCGAGGTCTACCTGTACCACTTCTCAGCTATCTTTAGTACTTCCTCTACTGCAAAGAAACGATACAAAGAATTGGAATTGAACACACTCAAAGCTGTAGAAATAGTGGTAGACTTTAGGAGAAACCGTCCCATACTACCACCTCTCACAATACTAGACAACACAGTATCAACAGTAGAGACCTTCAAATTTCTAGGTTCTACATATCGCAAGATCTAAAATGGACAGCTAACATCAAAAACATCATCAAAAAAGCACAACAAAGAATGTTCTTTCTGCACCAATTCAGAAAGCTCAAACTGCCCAAGGAGCTGCTGATCCAGTTCTACAGAGGAATTATTGAATCTGTCATCTGCACCTCTATAACTGTCTGGTTTGGTTCTGCAACCCAACAAGACATACATCCACAGACTTCAGAGGATAATTAGAACTGCAGAAAAAAACATTGCTACCAACCTGCTTTCCATTGAGGACCTGTATACTACACAAGTCAAAAAGAGGGCTGTGAAAATATTTACAGACCCCTCACATCCTGGACATAAACTGTTTCAACTCCTACCCTCAAAACGATGCTATAGAGCACTGCACACCAGAACAACTAGACACAAGAACTCTAACACTCCTTCGGAAGGCCCTGAAGACGTGGTTCTGCCAGCGGGCCTGGGCAACACAGAGTAGGATGGAGCCCATTGAATGGCTAGTATGAATATGTGTTGTCGCTGGGGTGAGGGATTATTATTTTATTATTTTTTCTTATTATTTTCCTTTTTATTTCTTTTTTATAGTTTTTATATCCTTCTATGCCACTTTGAGTCACCATGTGCAAGTCAGTGATTTTCTAAATAAATAAATTTTCTAAATAAATAAATAAATACAGCAAGAGAGTGCTGGCCTAAAAACCAGTGACCTCTCATCCCACCTTAGGCATGAAAGCTGGTTGGGTGACCTTCAGCCAGTCACTCTGTCTCAGCCAAACTCACCTCACAGGGTGGTTGTTGGAGGAGAAGGAAGGAGTATTAAGTGTTTTTGTTGCCTTGAGTTACAGATAAATAAAGGTGGAATGAAAATATTATATAATAAATATCATATCAGCTACAAATCCTGCAATGGTGTAGGAAAAAGTCATATATATATACATACATACATACATATATATATATATATATATATATATATATATATATATATATATATATATATATATATATATATATATGAATGAAATGGATCTGCCCACTTTGCATTCTCTCCTTTCCCCCCAACTGCAACTTGCAAGGGTTCCCCAAATTAAGAGGAAAAAAAGTTACCCAACCCTATGATAACACAATAGTGAGAAACTCCCAAAACTTGTTAAGGGAAGTGCATTTATGTTTGCCTTGCTGAGAAACATCTTCCAATCTGCCTCTTTTTCTAACAAATGTTACTACAAATGTTAGAATACAGTGAACTATTATCCAGAAGGCAACATAGGTTGGATGGGCTTCATATTTGAACAGGAGATCACCCATTAAAAACCCCAAGTCTCATACATTAGATTTGGAAGTTGGAAAAATATCCCACCAGAAGCCACCTCCATCATGTACGCAGGAAAAGACCATATAGTTCTGTCCATGTAATTAGAAGTAATTGAGGTCAACCTGCAGGATACCACATCTATCAGATGCAAAAAACCAGGTCCACATATGGTCCAATTTAATTGATTTATTGCTAAAAAGTCAATGTACAAGAATCTTAACTTTAGCAGTTAGCACCTGCTTGAAGTTATATACAGGTCAACAGAAGTCAAGCATGGGTTGAACTTAATCTGCTTGTGGCTACAAGGCTGATCCTTCTTTTAACTCTGCCCCCAGGTTCTGCCATTCCTCCTACGACTTCAGACATATTAGGCTGTTCCATCATGCAGGAGTTGATGGGACAGCCTATTTATTTATTAATATATTTATTTTGCAATAGTTTTAAAGAGCAGCAATTTTCTGAGATGCAGAGCAGCATGCAGTACAATTAAGAACAAGATGTTTACATAAGGAAAACAAGATGGTTGCTTAAGTAACAGTCTTCCTAGCGGTACATGAGTTCCTCTTCTAGGGCAGGAGTCCCAAATTCCCAGGGCATGGCCCAGTATCAGGCTTTCAGTCCTTCATAACCAGGCTGCAGAAGTGCATGTGTGTATGCGCATCCCCACTTGCATGAACATGCCTGCTCGCACAAATTGAGCTGCGTGTGTGCACTTGCCTACCATTTGCACAGAACCATCCCCTCTCCCCTCTTCCTGGCCAGTCCACAAAGCTGGAAAGGTCAGAGAACCTTGCTCTAGGGCCGTGATGGCGAACCTGTGGAATGCGTGCCACAGGTGGCATGTGTAGCCATATCAGTGGGCATGCAAGTTCAGCTCTGACACGGGCACTGATTTTTGGACCTTCTGGGCCCACTAGAAGTAGGGAAACAGGCTGTTTCCTGTCTCCGGAGGGCCTGTGGGGTGGTGGGGACAGCCGTTTTCACTCTCCCCATAGACAGGCTCTGGAGCCAGGTGAGAGAAAAAAACGGGCCTACCGGCCCATCGCATGCTGGGAGCAGGGGGGGGCATGTGCATGTGTGGGGCAGAGCACATAGTATTATGGGTGTGGGCGCACAAGTGCACGACCCTGTCCCCCCTCCTGGCACGTGATGGCACAAAGGTTAGTCATCACTGCTCTAGCGTAACAGTTTAGCCCTTTATATGCATAAAAATGACTGAGAACCCAAGATATTTGATTTACATGACTTATATCTATGTTTATACATTATAATTTAAAAATGATAAATTTTTAAATGCAACTTTGCAGAATCTGTAACAGGGTCTCAGAGACGCCCCGCCCCCCTCAGGGGTCCCCATATCACAATTTGAAGACCTTGCAGGGCAGCAATAGAAAAGGCCTGACATCTGGTCCACATCCATCCTATTTCACATGAAACCTTCCACTCATCCTGTTCTTCATTGCTGCACCAGATGGAGATTCCAATTTGAGAAGCAGCTCCTGATGTAACCCAACATCATAGCAGACAAGGTTTTATAGGTAATGACCAGCATTTTTAATCGAGCTCAGAAGCTACTGGTAATCGATGCAGTAAACATAACATGATAGTAACTCTACTATTAGTAGACTAGTACTACTAGTAACTCTACTATCTGCACTCTGACCAGCTGCAGCATCCTAGTCACCTTCAAAAGCAATTCCATATACAACACACTGCATTAGTCTTATCATGTAGTGTTCATGAGTTAACATTGCCCTGATTTTGTTGTCCAAGCAAGGCCATAACTGGTGTGTTAGCTGAAGACAGATGCAGGCCTCTCAGCCACACCTTCTGCCTCATTTTCAAGTAAAAGCCACAACTCCAGGAGGATCCCAAGTCACAAATCAGCTTCTTCCAGTAGCACACAAACTGCCAGGCTTGGCCCAACTTGATGAGTTAAGAAAGAAACACTCTCAACTCCATTAGCCCATAACCATAGTAAAAAGGTTACTTTTACTAATAGCCAGGTGGTTACAGGAGCAAAGCCAGATCTAAGAGTTTGTGTGTGAATATTCCTTAGTTAAGTTTCCCTTCTCTGCTCCACCCCCACCCCCGTTATCTCCCAGTTGTCCAGTCACATTCAAAGATTTTTTGCTAACTGTCCCTGCAACAGTTGGGCAGATGGACAGGCATTGGATTCCATTCCCAGGACCTTGGGATGTCTCGGGACAGCACAAAGATCACTTTCAGTTACTCCCCTTGATATATAGACTCCCCATGATTCCCTCACCCCATGACTTATGGCAGACAGGCATCTAGCAAAGCATAGTGAGTGAAGGATGGCAGTTCTGACACAACCCAGTTGACCGTAGCCATCATGGCCAATTAGCACATGCTGTGAATCTGTAGATTTCTTAAAGCAGTGCAACTATTGCCAGAAAAAGAATGGTAAGGTTTAGTCTGATATGTCTGCTTGAATCCAAAGTATGATAAAATGGAGCATAATCCACAGTGAACTAAACTGAGTGACTGTGAAAGATGAAGTGGCTGATAGTTGTTCCACAAAACCTTTTTTTACATATTTTTATTTATGTGGTGATGTATACAAAACTTTATAATGTATCAGAACTCAATATAATTAATGTAACAAACATATCTTTAAAATAATAGAATGCAATAATAAACAATATTATAAGGCAATAAAATACAGCCAGAAGGATGGGTTGTGAAAAAAGAGGGATTCATGAACTGCATTAAGACATAACATGGTCTTTTAGCACATTATTTTAAGCCACTGTAGTTTATGCTTGTTAGATATATACAATATTGTTCCTTTCTTCATAACAGTTCAGGGTGCCATGCATACTTCCTCCTTCAATTGTATCCTCACAACAAACAGCCTCTGACTACAGTGAATCCAATGAAATGTGGTTTCTTCATACATCAGGGTTAAGGTATAGTGTAGTGCAATTTACAAACTCAAAAAACAAAAAGTCTGAGCAAACAAGTTATCAAAGCCCATAGCAAGTCCCACTTATATTGGCCAGGTATGCCACAAAGGCAAAACCGTACAAAAAAAGTAAAATGCGTTTTAGATATTTCTGCATTTTTTGACATATTTACGGCTTTAAGGATAAAAGTGCCAGCAGCTGGAGTGTTCCTGGAAGCAAATTAGCTAAATAAGCTAAGGAAAGTTCCTTTGCATCGCTTTCAGACTCCTGCATAGTAGTAATCTGCTGCTGGGATTTGCTAATAATCTTGGGTTTCATTCTTCTCCGCAACGATCTTTCCCTTCCTTGGCACTTGTGCCAAGAGTTTTCAGGCTACGTGACTATCCTTGGCCCTTTTTTCTTATCTTCTTATAACAGAAAGGGGCTGGGAAAGTATTGTTTACCATATGATCTCACTTCGCAAATGGTAAAATGGCCATTTCCTTTATGAAAACTTAAGACTAGCCCTCTTTCAATGTTTTGATTAAACCAAAACACCGCCGACCGCAAGAACACAAACCAGCTCGTTTCCACAATCTCTTTTCAAATAATGGAAATTGCGCATGCCTGGCGTTCTCGTGGCGGGAGGGGTAGTTTAAAGTGGCTGCAGCCGCTTCGAATTAGGACAAAGGAGCTGGGTGGAGCCGATGCTGTGCAAGTCCAGTAGATCGGTGGGCGGGATTGCTAGCTGGGGCTTTTAAACAAGGCAAAATTGCGCGTCTCCCGCGCAGTTCTTGCAGGTCCTCCTTTGCCGTTGTAATGGCTGGTGTGTCAAGGTACAGTTTGGCCGGTATGAAGGCGCTCCCGTTGGGGGCTTCGGAGCCCATTGATCTGGGCTCGCTGCGGGGAAAGGTGTTGCTGGTTTCCAACGTGGCTTCGCTCTGAGGCACAACGACCCGGGACTTCACTCAGTTCCGTGAACTGCAGCGTCGTTTCGGCTCTCAAGGACTCACCGTCCTCGCTTTCCCCTCTAACCAGTTTGGTCACCAGGTAAGGTATCCGCAGGTGACAAGCCTTGGCGGGGGGAAGAGCTCGTTCGGCTGCTGGTGAAAAAAGGCAGCCTGGAGCGACCGGAGCTCTTTCACTGTGTGAGTCCCAAAGGTGCTTTATTATTTCTCTCTCGAGGCAATTGGACTTTCTGGTTTTTCTTTGAAGACCTTTCGCTTCTCATCCAAGCAGCTTCTCCATCTCTGAGAAGAAGCTTCTTGGACGAGAGCTGAAGAAGAGAGCATGGATGACTGAGAATCTCCATAGACCTTCGTTGTGGAGCAGTTTTTGAAAGTTGAGTGGGACGAAGATTGTGTGAATGGTCGCAATCCTAGGCTTGTAGAAGCTCTCTTTAGAAGCGGAAGTGTAGGCTCTTTAAAACGTTCCTATCTGGAAACAAGACTATATGGCCTGTTTGGGGATGTTACAAAAATATTCCATAAGAGTATGAAGCTGGGTTTTTTAAAAAAAATTACTTCCGTGTTTCCAGAAGGTTCTGACCAGCTGAGGGTAATCAAAGCCCTCAGATAGAAACAACTAAACCCACTCCTAAATTTAGTGAAATGAATGCACATATTAAAACTGAGGGCTCTGTTGCCTTCGCTTCTCTTGGAAAGGCTCATCCTTAACAAGGTCCTCATGGCGTGGGAGTTGTATTGTGGGGAAGGATGTGTGTGACTATTTTTCTCTGTGATGTATTGAAGTCCCAACAGGAAGTAATGCGCAACAACTCAGAGTGGGTGCCTCGGAGAACTGTTTTACGCTCCCGGAGAAAAAGACCTAGTCCAAGGACTCTTGCACAATTGCCTTGCTTTCCCTACAGTATGTCATGTTTGAAAGCAAGACTGATCTGCTTTCCAATATAATACTGTGTATTAGGATAATTACTCTGAAGTTATGCAGTGGAGGGTCTTTACAACCATTCCCATTTTCCCGTTGTACAAATTCTCTACGGAAAAATGGTTTTGCAGAATTTAGCCTTCTGCATGTTGGTCTGGGGTAACAAGATTTATGCAATTTACCAATTACTTGAATTAGAAAAGAGAAAGGAAAATCTATTTGCAAATTAGTTCTTTCTATGAGTTAACATTTAATGTAACTTTAGACTACTAATATCTAGGTTTGATATATGCAGGTTTTTCTTTTGGACTGGAATGAGACAGGTACACTGAAGAGCAGCCTAACCAGCAATTAATTGTATTTGTTCACCTTCACAATTGTCATTGTTTAGAATATGTAGATTGGGGAATCGCAGATATTAGGGGCTTTTTCTCAAAAGCATTGCTATGCCTTCTGTTGAACAAATAAAAGCTTTTATTTCTCCTTCTCTAGGAATTTTAAGCATGCTGTGTGTAGTCTGGCCCTGGCTCAAGCATTATGAAAAGACTGTATAAAGCGATGAGATACATCAAACTTAAATAAGTTTATAACTTTTCAGAAGCTAACTGTAGCCCAAAGATTCCAACCTAAATTATTCCAATGCTGAATTGGGCTACTTTCTGCAACTTGCCTGTGGAAATTCTCAATAAAGGCTTCTTGTAGCTGCACTAAGAGGAGCATGTAGGAGAATTTATAGCAAAAAAAAAATGACGTCACTCTGCAAAACTAGGATCTAAGATGTGAAAATACATGAATAGGAGAGAGATGCAGATAGTAAGGATAGAGGAAAGTCATGTGTTAGTGAAGTTAATACTTGGCAACATCACTTGACTTCTATCACTGGAGCAAATTACTTGGCTTGATAGCTTTTCTATAGATGTAGATTATAAGGAGTTAGTATTTGGTAGTTCAATTGCATTAGGCAGAATCACTAACTGAAATATTGTTTCTGCACAGCACTTGATCTCAGAAGCTGCATAACAGATAAAACTTTGAAAACACCTGTAGGTGAAATAATTGATATTTTCTGAATAAAAATATTTACATTGCAGCATAGCTGTTAATAGACGAAAAAGGTGCAAAACAATAATTGGCAGCTCTGCTAATGCTATAATGATCATGTCTGGATGTAAATCATATGCCTTTCTACCTTGTTACAGGAAAATGCCACCAATGAAGAGATCCTGAATTCCCTGAAATACGTCCGTCCAGGCAATGGATATGAGCCCAACTTCCCTGTGTTTGAGAAGTGTGAAGTCAATGGGGAAAAAGCTCATCCTCTTTTCAAGTTCCTGAAAGAATCATTGCCTGTCCCACATGATGATCCTGTGTCTCTGATGACCGATCCAAAGTTCATAATTTGGTCTCCTGTGTGCCGCAGTGACATCGCATGGAATTTTGAAAAGTTCCTCATTGGTCGTGATGGGGTGCCTTTCAAACGGTACAGCAGAAGATTTGAAACTATCAAGTTGCAGGATGACATTGAAAAGCTGCTTCAGCAAACCGTCTAGATTGGGCCAGATAAAATCTTGATAAAACTTCCCTACATCTCTGCTTCGGTCTAGGTTTTTAAAAGTATATAATGCTACCCATAATGTAAGTTTAACTGTAACTTTCCATGTTAAACTAAATTCATAAATCTAGAAAATGCAGAAGATAGTTGCTTATATATTGTAGCAGCAAAGCTTCTCTGAAATACAAGAATGTACTAAGCTGCTGTGATATAAAGTAAACCTATAACTCTTCTTTAAAAGGCTTAAGGATTACTTAGGACAGTCATTGGTCTGGAGTTCATACATATTATGAGTGTCATTGACCTCTGATGTAGCAGAGACAAAATCTGTATTTTTAACCAATCTCCAAATCATTCAGATGTAAGGGAATAGAACTGAAGTGTACTTAGAAAGATTTCTACAATGTTGTGCCCTTTTCTACATTTCTTGTTTTGCTGTGGTTCACTAACGGTTCTGCTGCTAAGATTCTACTCTCCATCAAAATTTTATTTATGATGGTGTTTCTTCTAAATACTTGATAAGCACCTGATGTACCTTTAAAATTTTGCATGTGAAGTTGTAAATTATAGCAAGTAGAACAGTTTGGAATCAGTGCTTTCAATGCTACCATGCACCAATAAAATCTTGAAATTGCATTAACTATTCAGTGTCCCTGGGTGCTTTCCAACACTATTTCAGTCTGATTTATTTTTTTATAAATTTTGTAACCCACCCAACCTTGAGATTCTAGGTAGCCATATAACAGTATATATATCAGTTAACATTGAGGAAAAATAACAAGCAGCATCTGTCAAGAGGGACTATATAAAACATTCATCTGAAGTTGAAAATCTGGGGGACAAGGAGGTTTTGATAGCTTTTCCCTCCTAGCTTTTATAAGGTACTGTGAGACTGGGTAGAGAGCTCCAGAGAAGTAGCCCCTAAGAGAAAAGGTTTACTGCTTCATTCACATCCTGTTAAGCATTTTTGCAGGGTTGGGGGGTGGAGTGTGCCTCTCAGCAAGCTCTTTAAAGATATTACTGGATGGGCAGAGTTAATCTTGAAAGTGATGCCTAATGCAGCTGTAAAGAGTTTTATAGGTGATAATAAGCACTCTGAATTCTCTCAGCCCTTGGAAAGACACAAGGGCAACCTTGTGAAAACCTTGTCAAGAAAACGGGGGATTTGTCCAGACAGTTGCCAGGAATGAAAAATCTGATTTATAGACACGTGTATATTAAAACAACTATAATCACCTTATAGGAAGTAGTAGCAATATATACATGATTTTGGCTGATCAACCTTTAAAATCTAAGAAGAGCTGGACCTGTGAATACTGCATTGGAGATTACCAAGAAATTATAAAGGTCAAGTCTAAAGAAGAATTTGAAAAAAATATTCTAGAAGGCCATAGCAAGCCATTTCCATGTTCCAATAAAGAATCAGTGACTCTTCAGCTCAGAAGTATCTATCGTTTACAACCAAGTATAACATTATATGCAAAACTGAATCAAATAACCAATAGCAACTCCAAAATCTCCATAAATTAAGGTTGATCAAATTTGGGAAATTATACTTCTAGACAGCAAAGTTTTCTTAGACAGTTTCAAAATGCTCAAAATATTAAGGCAAATGTTTGTGGTCTACACAACTAGTTTGCGAGAATACTCGCTTTAAAACGAGATGGGTAGCAAATTTAATAAATCATCTGCTACTATTACCTAATGCTAAAGTTATCAGGCCCCATGTATCATTAGGCATCAAAATATCTCTTAAAATAGGAAATATAAGATCACATTTCTTGGCATTAAAAATCCTAAAACAAGACAAAAATGCTGAAATGTGGAATTTGGTAGGTTTTGTGATGACTTTATATATTTTTTATTTCATAAATAATGCCAATGCCATTCTAAAAGATAAGTAATGATGTCTGCAGGTATTGCATTACCAATTCCTACCTTATATCAGGTATTGCAAAGGACTTTAATGAAGGAGAATGGTAGAAACAATTATCTTCAAACTTTGAGAATTTATGGCCTTTAAGAAATTAACAGGGCGTCTCCCTACAATTATTCTGACACTGTGACTAAGAATAAGAAATGTTAGTTTTAGTCAAGCACCAGATGGAGGAGAAGAACAATAAGTTCTCCATCTTGTATTTGGAAGAGATATTTTAGATTGGAGATTTCATCATTGCTTACAGACTGCCTGTGTGGATGTACTTAAGCAAAGATGGCGTTTTCATACAATATGACTTATTCAGGTAAGTAATTAACTCAGTGTTCTTGTAACAAAGGAAATAAAGGCTGTCTTAGTTTTACTTAAGCAATAATGTTTACAGCATTTTCTTTTTCTGTCTATATTCTGCCCAACATTTCTGTTGCTAAGGAAGACAGTTAAGTGAGTTTTGTCTTATTTTACAACCTTTCTTGCCATGGTTATTGTGAATCACTGCAGGTTAAATTAGTAACATGATTGTTAAGTGAATCTGGCTTCCCGATTGATTTTGCTTGTCAGAAGGTTGCAAAAAGTGATTACATGACCCTGGGTCACTGTAATAATAAATATGAGCCAGTTGCCAAATGACTTTTGATCATGTGATCAAAAATGCTATAACTAATGAGTGTGAAAAATGGTTATAAGTCACTTTTTTCAGTGCCATTGTAACTTTGGTCACTAAATAAAGATGTTGTAAGTCGAGGACTACCTGTATGTCTATAAGTGGGAAAAATGATTTGTCATAGAGCAAAACCTTTTTAACTAAGATACCTGAAATGAGGTAGCTTAAAGAATGCATCCAAAATCCAGGATCCATGACTCCTGTGAAACTGAAATTTGGCAAATTTTATAAAAAATTTTATGACATAATACAAAATATCTTAAGCCTTTGAGATACCTGGATTTCAATTTCTAGAATTCCCTAGCCAATTAAAATCAGGAAGTAATAGCCTGCCTAACATTTTTTTTTATTATGACTGTGTTCGATGAGTTTATTGTTTTTATACCTTTTTGCTGTACATCACCCAGAATCACTTGTAAGATGGATGGTCGTATACATTTGATAAATGACAAAGGTAGCTAAGATGTTGTTCAAGAAGTATTTCTGATATATACAGAGACACCAATACAGGATAGTAGGCTATCTAAACTGAGTAAATAAATGAGACAACCATCTATTTCCTGTATTGATTACTTTGTTTATATCCTGCCTTGAGTTTTTTTTTACAAATATTTTTATTTATAAAATAAGGCAAAATAAGACAAAATAAAAAATAGCATTCTCAACATTAATGGATGTTTGCTTACGATGCTACCTGGTTGCCACCTACTGACTATATTTGCCTGACACACTACCACAAACATATCCAACATGCCTTCCTCCTCAAACCAAAGCAACAGCCTTGTGAGATTGGTTGGGAAAAAGTGCTTCTGCATATTAATGGTTCAAGCCAATCATACCGTAAGATCTAGGTCTTTCAACTGCCTGGGTTAATGTGCTTTGTGCACATGGCAAGTACAAAAGAAAAAGGCAAGGTTACAAATCACAGGGTATAGCGGTTAAAGCACCAGGTTAGAAACCAGGAGACTGTGAGTCCAAGTCTCACCTTAGGTATGAAAGCCACCTGGGTGATTTTAAGCCAGTCACTCTCCCTCAGCCCAACTCATTTAATAGGGTTATTGTTCAGGAGAAAATACGAGGAGGAAAGAGTATTAAGTATGTTTGCTGCCTTGAGTTATTTATAAAATAAGGCAAAATAAAAAATAGCATTCTCAACATGTTTGCTTACTATGCTACCTGGTTGCCACCTACTGATCATATTTGCCTGACACACTACCACAAACTTGCTAGCCAAGTTTTAGACAAGTATGTTATGCAATCCGCATGCTGTAATTAAAGGCTTGGGATGCTGAAGAAACTAAATTACTGCATGGGTTAATTCTAAAACCTGTAGTTAAGTTAAACACAGGTCATATTGGGAATAAAGCCTATTTATTCAGTCAGTCAATTTCCATAAGCTGCCCATCTCAACAAAGTGACTCTATAGTAAAGCCAAGAAACAGGGCCCTTAACACATTCAGAACCTCAGGCCAGGGGACATAGCCAGATTTTTAGAGCCTTGCAAAAGACTGACAGAGTTGGGGACATTCTAATTTCCAAGGGGGGAATATTCCACAGAGAATGTATTTTTATTCCATCTTTGCATGTGTAACTCAAGGCCACAGACATACTTAATGCTCTGCCCCCTGTTTTCTCTACAGCAAATGGAAAGGTGGGTTAGGCTAAAGGAACGACTGGCTCAATGTCCCCTAGCCACCTTTCATGCTTAAGTGAGGCCTAGAAGTCATGGTTTTCCGGCTTCTAGACCAGCATCTTCACCACTACGTAAAGCTGGATCATAGTTATCAATCTGTTAAGCTCTCAATCCCGTATTCTTGGGCTGCTTGCACTTTTCGCCGATCACCAGGACATCGAGTGCCTTACATCACTTGTGCCGAATTAACTCAAAAATGAAAAGTCTATGGAGAGTCTCAGTCATCCAGGTCATGGTTGTCCCAAAGGTGCTTATTCTGGAGGCAATTGGATTTTCTTGTTTTTCTTTGAAGACATTTAACTTCTCATCCAAGAAGTTTCTTCAGCTCTGACAGGATGGTGGGGAATGGAAGGATTTATATTCCTTGCAGAAAGCTGGTCATTTGTATCCTTTTAAAGAGTCATTGAGGCCACCGGATGATTTATCTGTGACCTCAGGGTCACCTGAGTAATGCTCATTGTTCCTGTAGTCTGCAATTTTTTTGGAAATGACTGAGAATTTCTATAGACTTATAGCTATGCAATTTGGGATGAACATCCTTCGAATGGTGGTGGGAGTATGAACGGATTCCCAAAGAACTTCAACGACCCTCAAAAAGGATGCAAATGACCAGCTGCCTGCAAGGAATATAAATCCTTCCATTCCCCACCATCCCAGTCAGAGCTGAAGAAGCTTCTTGGATGAGAAGAGAAACAAACGTCTTCAAAGAAAAAACAAGAAAGTCCAGTTGCCTCCTGAAAAAAAGGCACCTTTGGGTCAAAAATGACGCGACTGAGGCGAGGGAAAGACTTTCCTAACGGCCGGCCGGCCGGCCGGCCGGCGGGGGGGCGGGTGGGCCGGCCCCACCGCGTCGCCAAAGAAGGAAGCTGGCTTCCGTTACTTGAAGAGAGAGAGAGAGAAAACGCCGCCCTCGAGCCTCCCGGGTTACGCAACTTTCGACTCCGCCCCGAAGGAGGATTACCTTCCGCGTGACGTCGCCTGATCGACGTTTTCAACCCGAGCAACGTTGCGCCTGCGCGGTGGACCTTCGGTGCGCGCCCCAGCGAAAGGAGGCATTTCCACGCTTGAGGATGGCCGGCCGGCCGGCAGGGCGCATAGTCATGGCGGCGGCCGAAGTAGGATTAGAGGGCGGAGGAGTCCCTAGTGGTTTAAGGCCGGAGGCCGCGATGCAGCGCGCTGAGCTTATGCCGCTTCTGAAAACGGTTCTGCGGCCGGGAGAGTCCTGGTGAGCCTGCAGCCGGGTTGGGGGCCGGCGGTGAGACGGGCGCGAGAAGGAGGCCTCGGGGGCGGCTTGTTCCCGGCCCGTCCTCTGGTGTCAGGTTTAGGGCAAGGCCGCCCCCCCCCCGCCTCGCCTCGTATTTCCGTCCGCCGACACACTGGCCGCTGGTTTCTGAAGGAGGCCGCGTTTGAGGCGGGCGCGGAGGCCGGCTTGGAGCGCTCGGTTTCTGTCCCGAAAAGGTCTCGGAAGCGTCAGCCGTTCGTTGCTGAGTCATTCTCGAGCCTCCTTCGCTCCCTCGGATTTTTCTTTTCCTCCTCATCTCTCCATCTCTGCCTTTTGCTTTTTTAAAAAAATTTTTTTTTTTTTTTTTTGCTTTATGGCAGGTATTTGATTGACAGTCGGTGGTTCAAGCAGTGGAAGAAATATGTGGGCTTTGAAAGTTGGGATTTGTACAACGTTGGAGAACCCAACCTCTTCCCAGGACCAATTGACAACTCGGGACTATTTACCGGTAAGAATTACTCAGAACTGACTTTGAAAAGGACTCAAAAAGGGGAAGGCAGGTGATGCTATGTCAGTTTTGAGTGCATTAGAGCCTCCTGCAGTTAAAACTAGTTAAAATGTTCTAACATTTACTAGATCAGATACTAACAGGGACAGATGAAAAACCAATAAAGAAAATGTATAGTTATCTATTAAGTATTAAAATGGAAGATGAACAAATAAAGGCGACGATGATAGTATGGGCTAAAAACTTTGAATATACAATAGAGTTAGAAATTATGGGATAGGAATTACAAATTAACGAAATCGACTGCATATAAAGAAAACTCATAAAAATGTTTTATAGATGGCACGTCTCGCCTTCAAGATTGGCAAAAATGTTTAAGGATATGTCGGTTAAATGCTGGAAATGCCATCAGATAAGATACCTGGTTCGTACTATCATATGTGGTGGACATGTTCAAAAGCAAAAAAATATTGGACAAAAATACATACATGGTTGGAAAAAATGATAAAGCAATATATTGATTTAAAACCAGAAATATTTCCATTGGGTATTCTACTGGATAATATAATAAGGGGAATATATATTTGATCCTACATGTATTAACTGCAACCAGAATTGTATTTGCGCAACAATGGAAAAGTGAAGAGATCCCTACAGATGATGTGATTTAAAAAATATTAGAATATGCAGAAATGAATAGATTAACACTTGCAATTAAGGAAAAGGAACAAACTGGATATTTTATGATATGGGATTTATCAGTGGTTAGATAACAAAAACAGAAGTTAGAAACATGGAAATTTAAGAAAAAGATTAATGAAATAAGGGAGATTGATTAAAATAGAAAAGCATATATTATGATTACTAGTTTTAATATTATAGAATTAATATCAATGTAATGAATATTGTTGTAAACATTATGATTACTATCTTTCAAACTATACCCAGACAACACAGTTTAATTGAAAATGAAACTTGGACATGTTAAAAAAATTAAAACTTGATACAAAAAAAATGTTTTAACTTTGAGAACAGATTGCTGCCCCTGTGATTTTTTTAATGTTGCTATGGACAAAAAAACCCCACTTTGAGTATGTGGCAATTATAATTAAAATTGACCTTGAAAAAGCTCTGAAAGATTTATCAATCTTAAATGAACATTTTATCTATGGCTTCCCATATAACTTTTTCTTTCTTTCTTTCCATTTCATTACTCTAAGTTATGCCTAAAACTCAAAACTGAATTGTTGATACCTTTTTATATCTCTGTATTCAGGGGTGTCAAACTTGATTTCATTGAGGGCCACAGCAGGGTTGTGTTTGACCCTGGGGGGTCGGGGTGGGCATGGCCATCTCGATGTCAGTTGTTTCAGGGGCGCCTATGGTGACCCAAGTGCTCTGCCAGTGAAAACAGGTTCCTGAGCTCTGTTTTCGGCTGGGACGGTCTCCTGCAACCCTCTACCAGCGAAAACAGAGCTCAGGAGGGCTGCCCATGGCCCTCCTGAACTCTGTTTTCGCTGGCAGAAGCACATGGGCCGGTCCTTCGCTGTTTCCAGGGCGGCCCCGCGGGCTAGATCTAAGCACCCCATGGGCCAGATCCAGCCCCAGGGCCTTGAGTTTGACACTCCTGCTGTATATCTTTATTGGCTGTCTTAGTTTTTATAATGCCTGCTTGAAAAAAGGCAAATCACTCTTCATATCTGCTTTTCCTTTTCCTTTTTTCTGTTTTTGTACTATTACCTCAAGATGGGTTTCTATTTTAGTAGCACATGAAGTGTATTTATAAATCTGAGTTCTCCTGCTATAAATATAGTTTTGAAATAGAAATATCCAAAGTATATGATGGATCCAGTAGTACGTACCAATTCATTTTAGGTAGTCCCCAAAATTTCAATTGATAAGCAAAACAGTTGTGAGTTTTATTTTATGACCTTTTTTGTCACAGCTTTTAAGCAAATCACTGCAGTTATTAAGTGAATCTGGCTTCCCCCATTGACTTTGCTTTGTTGGAAGCCAGCTGGGAAGGTTACAGATGGCGATCACATGACACTGCGACAGCACAGCTGTCATAAATATATTCCAGTTGCCAAAAGCCTGAATTTTGATCATGTGATTATAGGGATGCTGCAGTGTGAAAACTGGTTGTAAGTCACTTGTTCAGTGCTGCTGTAACTTTGAACAGTCACTAAACAAATGGTTATAAATTGAGAACTACCTGTATAGGTTAAAATAATATAGTAATCCTCACTTAACCCTAATTGGAACTGAAATTTATATCATTAAGCAAGAAGTCATTAGGCAGCAGCTGTCATTTTTTTGCCCAGGAAATCATCACTTGCACCACTGCCCTTCCTTTTCGGCTCCATCATATTATCCTCACCCTGGCTCTTGGGGGAATCAAATGTTCTTCTGCTTGTTTGTTTGTTTATTTTGCTCTGCAAATGTAGTTTGTGTTGAGATTTATCTTGATATAGTGAATGAAATAGCCCATAATCCTATGTCTCCTTTTCTTTTTTTAGATTCAGAAACACAAACTTTGAAAGAGCATCTCATTGATGAATTGGATTATGTACTGGTTTCTACTGAAGCTTGGGATAAACTAGCAAATTGGTATGGTTGTATGGAGGGACAGAAGCCAATTGTGAGAAAAGTAAGTATTTGTGTTCCTTGTATCTCCTAGATATTTAGAAGATAGTGGAGAAGGCCTTTTTTGCATATTCATAGAAATTGTATAAATTTCCTCTAACTTTGTCAGAGGAAACACACTTTTAAATTATAAATAGTATAACTGATGACATTTAATGTGAATGTAAATTGTAGTGTATTGCATTTGGCTGTAAAATTAAAGAACTGAAATGAAGAAAGCTGCCTATTTCCAATAATAACCCAATAGTTAATATAAAAGATATCAAAAAAATTAATCTTCAGTGCTTATATCTTGTATATTAGTTATTAATCTAAACTTCAAATTAACATGGTGAGGTCCATTACATGCTTACTTCCATGCATTGTACAAGAAGCAGAGTAAACACATTCATATAAGGTAATAGAATTTTTTAAAATCAAAGATGAAAAATTAAAAGTTTAAAAAAAACATTCTATTACCTTACATGAATGTGTTTTCGTATTGATTCTATTGCGTGTTCAAGGCTTGCTTTATTTTAAAACACTAATTCTGAAGCCTTTTATATAGAAGTATTTTAATGGATTGAAGGAGTTAGTTGACTAAATTTCCAGATGTGTCATCATTGGATTAAAATTGGTTTTTTAGAATTTTATTAAGTCTGTCCCAATATTTGAATGTTTATACATCATAATTATGTTTGACATCTTTGTATTAAAAGGAAGGGAAATTTGAGGAATGTGGGAGCATATTGATTTCAATTTGTAGCTTCTTGACCTAAAGAGGGTTTAATAAAATGGTAAGATGCAACAGTAAACATTGGAGGAACCAGGGACATTCAAAGGAAACTTTGAAGAACAAGTGAAGAATAATAGAAATATATAAAATATTAAATAGAAATCCAGTTGAAATGCCTTTTGTCAATTGCAGCATAATATGGAAAAGAGTAGATGTTCCTCTAATGAATCTTCTGCTCATAGGATTTTGCACCACGTATAGCCCAAGAAAATGGGTACACCCTTAAATTGCAGTTTAGGGAGCTAATGTCTTTACCTCTGATGTCATTATTTTTTCTTTGCATTGTCTGAGTTTATAGCATGGGATGCCATACTATTCTAGTTTAGTGTGTTGACTAATGCAGAAACCTTGATAAAAATATTTCAATTCTGTTATATAGAGAGTACCAAGAGACAGAGTTAAGACGTTTTGTGCATTTGGCATTCATGCTGATTATTTCTCCCTTCCACTACCTTGTCTGTTGTTTTCCACTGTACCGTATCTTTATTCTAACTTTGAACACTTTGCTAGGGTGCTTTCTATTTTTTTGTATGTATCTTCTTTTCTTCCTTGTTCTCAGTTTGCCTAATTGGACATGACAATTGTCATAGTAGCATTGTCAAATCACAGCCTAAGGCATACAAATATTATTAGGTACTTTCTTGCTGTTGCAGTTCCTCTGTCTGCTTTTTTTAATCCAATATCACAATTCTGATGATGACGAATGCTGTACTCTAGCATCTCCAAGGACATGTGGAATATGCAGAGTAAATTTTGTTCCTGATATCGGCCATACGGTATTTTATTGTTTCCAAGAGTGTATCTCTATTTTTGTTCAAGTATGTGGAGAATAAGAAGCTAGGGTTTTTTTCGGCTTCTGCTTCAGGCTTGGAGAGAAAGTATTACCGTATTTTTCGGAGTATAAAACGCTCCGGACTATAAGACACACCTAGCTTTTTTTGTGAGGAAAACAAGAAAAAGAAATCTGCCTCTGCCTCCTAGCAATTTTGCCTCGTAGCAGCAAACAGCCTGCTTTACTTTCATTTTTGTTTTCAGCATAGCTTGATTAGCACAAGAAAAAAAAAAATCTGCTCCCAGCAATTTACCTCCTTGCAGAAGCAGCAGAGGCCCGCACAGCAATAGGCAATAGCAATACCTGCAGCCTGAAACAGCTGAGAGTCGGGAGGCTGATCCAAAGTACAATCAACTTGGGCTAATTAGGCTGTGCTGAAGCTGAAATGGGCTATTTCTTCTTGCTGCTTGTTGCAAGGAGATAAATTGCTGGGAGGCAGAGGCCAAAGTGTGGGGGCCAGTGAGTGGGCAGGGGCTACGTTCAGTGTATAAGATGCAACCAGATTTTCACCCCCTTTTAGGGGGGGACAAAGGTGCATCCTATACTCCGAAAAATACGGTAATTCAGGGTCTCTGAAACTTACTGGACTAAAATAAGCCCTCCCCAAAAATATTTAAGCACATGCACAGCCGGTCCCCACTATTTCCTCGGGTTAGAGTTAGGGAGACAGAGGTGGAAATCAGGTAAGACGGCAAGAGGACCCCTGTCTTGCTCCATGTGCCCCAAAATAATAAGACCTCCCCAAAAATAAGGCCAAGCACTTATTTCGGGGTTCCAAAAAATATAAGACGGGGTCTTATTTTCAGGGAAACACGTTAAAAAGCTCAGGATGATTGCTCTTTTGGTCTTCCTAGGACCTAGGTTGTATGCATGTCTATTCACAGAGAACACTTCTCTTAGAGAACTAACAATCTCCTTTATGCACACATACTTAAGGAGATACCCTCAAATCAGATGTAGCCAGTCATCAGGAGGATGTAGCTTCCTCAAGATTTCAAGGAGAGGTGTTTTGCAAGTTCCCCTTCAAAGGTTTTATACTGCCCATATAGATTCAGTGGTTATAATCGGGAGTTGTACTTAAAATTTAACAAAAGTGCCATTAAAAGTGCCATAAGCATGACATGGGCAGCTATATAAATTAAATTTAAAAACTTCCCAAAATAAAACTTAGTTCCAGATTGTTGAGGTCTTCGTTCTCAATTCGAATATTTTACAACTTCCCTGAGCAGGTCAGGAAAAATAAAGTTTCTGTTTAGGGCATCATGCACAAAACATTTCAAATTGAGCAGTTTCAAATGTAAGCCATGTTATTTCAGATGCAAAAATGCCCTTTTTGTAATCACAGGGGGGCAGTTTGAATTTGAAGCCATTCAGAGTGTGGGTATGGATAAGAACCAATAAATGCCTGTGTGGGATTTAAAATGTTTTATATATTACTTGTTCTTTTTTCATTGCTTATGTCTTGCCCTTTGTTCTACTTGAGTCTGTGTTGCCACTTTCCAAATTTTTGACATAAACATAAAATGATTATATTTATATTGATATTTTGACATAAGATAGTTTTAGACTAGGTTGATTTTATTTATAAACACAAATATAATTTTGACTGCAAAAAAAGCCCATGATCTCATTCTTTTTGAAACATACTTTTATAAGTGATGTTTTTTAAATAGGTTGTGGAGTATGGATTGTTTGTTAAACACTGTAAAGTAGAGGTTTATCTTTTGGAGTTGAAGTTGTGTCAGAACAGTGATCCTACAAACCTTGTGGACTCTTATTTCAGCAAAGCAGATACGATTGGTGAGTACAATGCATAATATTAAATTGTAAAATTTAAGAATTAAACTGGACAATTATATTTTTCTGAAAGTCTTATTTTATTTCATTTCATTTCAATTTTATTATTTTATTCGGCACCTGCAGTGTTCTTGGCAAAGTTTTTTGGAAGTCGTTTGCCCTTGCCTTCTTCCTAGGGCTGAGAGAGAGTGACTGGAAGGTCACCCAGCTCACTTCATGTCTAAGGCAAGACTAGAACTCATGGTCTTTCAGTTTCTAGCCCAGTGCCTTAATTACTCATCAAATTAGCTATCTGATTTTAATTGACTGCATTAAATATACATTATTCTTATGATTATATTTTTCAAAACTCATTTTTGAATTTATAATATTCCATATATTTTCCCATCTTTTACACATCTATACTGAACTTTGTATTTGCCCTTTTTCATATAAAAATCCTATTTCTAGATAATTATAGCATTTGAATATACTAGTTTCTGTTCCAGAAGCCCTAACTTCATTTTTAAACTAAAATGACTCATACATTTTGCTCAAATTTTTACGCACACGCACACACACACACACACACACACACACACAGGACAGTATGCAAATATGTGTAATACATATATGTGTGCCCGCACATGCACATACCCCAAGTGCAAATAGGACAGTATAAGAATTATCCAAGCCACTTTGTGTATGCTGAATCAGAAATGTATTCATTAGATTAAAAAAAAATCAGACGAAATATGTTTTATAGAATAAGCCAGTTTATGTACTTTTAATAAGCCATTACAGCCTTCCATGTAATTATATGTTTGTCTTATCAGCTACTATTGAAAAGGAAATGCGAAAGCAATTTAATATTTCTGATGGTAAAGAAGTCAGACTGTGGAACAAATGTACAAATAATGCTTATGAACAATTAATCAAACTCGATAGCACCATACAAGATGCAGGGCTCTATCAGGGACAGGTAAGAAATCAAGATATATTTTTGTTTCTGGGGTTACTTAAACAGGTTGCAATTTCTAGGGTCATAAATTTTTACAAAATATTCTGAAACAAAATGGATTCTGGAATATTGTGCACTTTGCATCTAGTAATATTCATATAGAAGTTACCCCTCTGAAAATCAGCTCCTGTATGACAGCTGTTGTGTGACAGTATGGTTGGAGTGATCTGAAAAAGTTCGTTGAAATACTATATGTAGGTGCTAATTTTTAAAGTAGTAGCTGCTTGTTTCAGGATTGAAAATGATTTAATTGGGTTCTGAAATTTTTTTGTTCATGTAGTATTTGTATAACACTGTTGACTATTTTTATCCTGTTAGGTAGTGTTAATAGAAGTGAAAAATGAAGATGGTTCATGGCCTAGACAATCTTCTCTGACAAAGTAAGCATTTGTCTCTCACTTTTCATGTTCTGTGGCTCAGTTAAGTGTTTGCAAAACTTGATTGCCAAAGCAAGGTTGCACATTGCAGTATGTAATCAGAACTAATAAACTCCTTTGAATATGCAAATTAATAATGTACTGTAACTGCCTTAACAATCTATTTTGGTTAGATTTATTTTAAAGTCCATAATAAATCTGACCTAAGAAGCCAAGAAATTCCAATAATACACAGCGCATTTAGTGGTTGTCTTAGTTAGTGATTGATTGCAAATATGGTAATAAATGGAGTAAAAAACTCACCTTCTGATCACTGGCATTTATGAGCCTGACACTGTGAAACTGATGAAGATCTAGTCACTTTTAGGCAGTATTGGAGGGCCTGGAGGTTTCTAATTAAGATTACAAAGCTGAGCTTGGTAACTTGAGGTTAGGGAGTTTTTAGGGAAATGCTGGGAGAAAAACAATTCAGGAAGAAATAGCTTTTTAAAGTAATTTCTCTACATTCAAGACATAAAAAAGATGGAAGGATCAGACCTGGGACACTACAAGAGAACTTTAATTGACTGACATGGCAGCAATTCATGATCTTCAGTAACATGTTCACTTAGCCACCATTTCACTTGACAACAAAGTTGCTGGAATGGATTGCGGTCACTAAGTGAGGGGAAGGCCTATATAGTAATTACAACCTTATTTGGTAACACTGTGGAGTAATTTTGAAGCAGATACATTTTAACTTTTGGAGGAAGATTATATAACTATTCATTTCTTACATTTCTGTAATCTAAACAAAACTTTATTCATTTCACAATAAGTGATTCATGTGCAGCAGCCATCTAAAACCAGTTCTAGGGATTGAGAGAATTTAAAATATTAGCTTTTAAATTTCCATCTTTCAAAAAAATTATAGTTTCAGATGTAAAAGTGTTGTAGCATCTAAAGGTTGAAAATACTATGTTATAAATTTTTTATTGAAGATTGGTTTCTTTATTAAGAAAAATAAACATTCCGTTTGGTATTAGATGGCTGGAAATTTTTCTTTGTGTAATGGATAGATCTATCTGGAATATCCTTAGCTACCTCTTCAATTTGATACCTTGTCATTTTTTGTCCTATTGTATTAAAAATCCAGAAAAAAATAAAATAACACTTATCAAAATTCCAATTCCAAAACCAGTGTTTAAAAAATTATGAGTGTTATCTTAATGCCTTTTCCTAGAACATGTACTGCACCTAGCAGAAATCTAGCTACCTCTTCAAAAGCACCAGCAAGCTCTTGCTCTTCAGTAGCTGCCTCTTCAGTCATTACAAATGGTGATAGCAATAACTCCTATGGTTTGAACTGTTCCAGCCTTGGTAAAGGGTAAGTAAGAGTATTCTTTCTATAAGTATTTTAAATATTAGAGTCCCTCTTTTATTAAATAAGGTTGTACCCTTTAGAAAGTCTTAATCCCTGTATTTGCAGTTAACAGTCTTTATAACACAAAAAGAAAGCCAGTATGTTATAGTTGTTAAGATGTTGGACAAGGAGCAGGTAGACCCAAGCCGTAGTCCTGCCTTAATCATGAGGACTAAATGGATGATCTTGGCCCAGGCACCTCTTCTTAGTCCATAAATCATTGTCAGTTTCTGTGACAGGCTGGCTGATAAACAAAAGCCCTTATTGCATCACGCTTTGGTAAGCTTTACTGTAAAAAGTAGAGTTGGGCAGCATTTACATGTAATAAGATGATGATGACGATGATGATGATCAAGAACAACAGCAACTAGGCAAATACAATGAAAAACAAGTGGAACCTGCCACCATGTGTGATACATGCTAAGAACAACAGCTGCATTTTACACAATGTTAAGGTAGAATATTTTGGCTTTGCTCTCAAAGCACTATATTTCTTTGCCAGGTACTGTTCTGTTAAAAGAGATACACTCTGTCCCTTTTTCCATAACTACCCTGTTGTGTAACAGTTGATGACAAAATGCTAATAAGGGTAATAAGAGCTTTCCAAGATCAGCATGTGATTGGAAGAAGTGGGAAGTATAAAGAAAATCTGTGCTTTGCATTTGATGGCCATGTGAAAGCCCAGAAACAGGAAATGTTTGGAAAAAAGTTTTTGCTTGAACCCTTTCTTTAAAAATTCAGAATAATTATTTTTAATATATTAAACTTTAAACAATACAAAAAATAATAAAGATGGGAAAGGCACAATTTAAAATATATCAAATAAAAAATAAACGAAAAATAGACAATCCTATTTCAATACAGGAAAATCTTCACTAAACCCCATATAAACAATACAATTTATAGAAACAAAAATTAAGATTAATTGAAATTGCTCATATTAATGTAGCAGAATATACATTTTAATATTTGCTTATCTGCTTAATCTTTTTTTCCAGAAAAATTGGAGCCTTCTATATCTTTTTTTTAGTAGAAGACAAAATCATTTTTTTTCTAATGCGTATTATTCTGTTTTTAATATTAACTTTAATATTAAGTATAAGAAAGGTACTACATTTGTTAAGATTTAAAAAGATGAGCTCCATTTTCAACAGTTAAAATCTAAACTAAATTGATGCAATGGATTTGTAACTATTAAAAATATTTTTCAGTTTTCTGTAACCTGTATAAATATAGTCACTGTGTTAGCTTACATTTTGTTTTTGAATCTCTTCAATATGCTGAACTTTATTTTTAAGTCCTAAGTGGCTTAGATCTGAGCTTTGTGTACTTGAAAGGTTGCCTCTATAATGGCACCTTAGGTCTTTTGAGGAGTCCTTGCTTTAGATTTGCCTTTGTTGAATTTGGAGGACTGCTTCAGATGGGCTCCTCTCATAGGACACTGCCTTCTTGGGTGTTCACACTAGTTACATTAGTTCACATTAGAAGGTGGAAATAATATAATGATGGGGCTTAAATGGTATTTTGATATTTGTTTAAAAATTATGGAAATATTTTAATAAAATCTATTAATTGGTGTAGGTTCATTAATGTAATAAGTGTCGCAGAATGAAATGCTTTTGTTAAAAGCTGGGCACCCCAATAGTCATTTGTGAGAGCTACATCTTAGGAATTACTTTGATATTATATACATTTATATACTAAATAATAATTAGAATTCCAGCTATGTCCTTAATTTTTTTGCAAAGTCCTATGGTGCATTAGCACACTGTGATGTGCCTTTTGTTTTTTCAGTGGCTCAAGCTTTTCTTACAGTTATAACAGCAGGGAAAGTCTTCAGTCACAGCCTGGACTCTGTGGGCTCAGTAATCTAGGAAATACATGTTTCATGAACTCGGCTCTACAGGTAAAGTGGTGGTTAAGAACATATAAGAATAGACTTTCTGTTCAGGCTTTATATGAACATTTAAATTAAAATATGAGTTGGTAACCTGCTTTCCTAAGGCCTTTTACAACCCTCAGCCTAGTTTCACAGAGACTTCATAGAAAGAATGTCACCACTCTGGTTCCATCAATCCAGCTTGCTACTAATGAAATGCAGTCCTCAGTGAAACTGTTGCCGGTCCCAGTTTTGCAATAAATAAGTACTGTTAGGCTCTTCAACAGTTTGAAATTCGACAAAATCATTTATTGGGTGGTATAGGAACATGGAAAGTGACTTTCCCATTGACTTTGCTTGTCAGAAGGTCACAAAAGGGATCATATGACCCTGGGACACTGCAACATTCATAAATGTAAGTCAGTTTGTTCATCCACGCAACTGAGCATTGTCTATACTGCTTGATACACAACAGTTCCTTGTTTTCAAGATACATTTTCCCCAATCTGACTTGGTGATTTCTTGTATTGAACCTAGAACTCTGTATATAGCTTGTGATTCTAATACAGAGCTTCAAAACTTTGCTCTCAGATTTGTGAGTAGTTAATCTTTATACTTTTAATTTAAAAAAAACAACTTTGAAACTACTTTTACAGGTAGTCCTCGACTTACAACAGTTCATTTAGTGACCCTTCTAAGCTACAATAGCACTGAAAGAAATGACTTAGTTTTTCATACTTGCAACCATTGCCACATCCCCATGGTTACATGATCAAAATACACACTTTGACTCACTGACTCACATTTATGACTGTTGCGGGGTCATGATCCCTTTTTGCGACCTTCTGACAAGCAAAGTCAATGAGCAAGCCAGATTCATTTAACAACTGTGTTACTAATTTAACAACTGCAGTGATTCACTTCACAACTCTGGCAAGAAAGGTTGTAAAATGGGGCAAAATTCACTTAACTGTCCCATTTAGCAACAAAACTTTTGGGCTCAATTGTGGTCGTAAGTTGAGGACTACCTGTATTTCAGTTTCTCTATAACTTAAAGTAGTTCCAAAGTAATTTGAAACAATAGTGTTGCAGTATTTTAAATGGTTAGTTGGCCTTTTGTTGAGATCTAATTTGTGTGCATTTCTCTACATTATTTATTAAGAAATTTCATCCTTTAAAATGTACATTTTTAAAACTGTCTTAAAAGATAACAAACACAAGCAAGTGGGTAGAAAAGTCTTAAATATAAAAATAAAACAGTTCAGCTAAATGAATTGTTTGCTTTATGGTCTCCAGCAATATCCATACAATTCCTAACTACCACTACATAATTTTCTAAACAGCATTCTCCAATTTTAGCAAAATTTTAATTATTTGGGGTGGGTTATGGTGATTATGGGCCTCATTTTCTCACATAATTCTTTTCTCTGGATGTTTTTTTAGTGTTTGAGTAACACACCACCCTTGACTGATTATTTCTTGGAAGATAAATATGAAGCTGAAATAAACCAAGATAATCCTCTGGGAATGAGGGGAGAAATTGCAGAAGCATATGCAGAACTCATCAAACAAATGTGGTCTGGCCGGAATTCACATGTAGCCCCTCGTATGTTCAAAGTAAGTGTAATATTCATCACAGTTAAGTGTTGTGTCTTTTCTAATGTAATGTATACTCTATAAAGCTTTACTGTCTATATAGTAGGTCGTATAAAACTAAACCTTTTCATTAGGAAGTCTAGATTGAATTTAAGATAATTGCAAGAAAATCCCACATGCAATAGTGTAAATTATGCAGATTGGAAAATTTGTTTTCATGAAGCAAAGGCATTAGGTCACATAGGTTTAGCTGAGCCATTCTGAATTGGTTAAACTAAAATCCAGAACATTTTGGTTGTTGTTGGTTTTATCCAAGTAAAACTTAGAAGTTTCTTACAAATGAATTGGGAAGATTAAACTTCTTGCCTTTGTTACCTTTTATCCTCCTTTTCATAGACTATATGCCAAAATCTCCCACCATATCTTCCCATCACCTCTGCTGTTGAATTACATATCCATCCGCGATCAGCTCTTCTTCCTAATATTCTAGCATCTTCTTTTCTGATAGGTGCCAATGCTGCCCTACCCAACCTGCCACCTACCTCTCTGCTCACTAGCTCATATCTAATTGGTGCACCAGCCCAGTCCTCATTTTCAAACACTTTGTTTCCCTTTATCTTCCACTGGCAACTACTGAGGATGCACTTGACCAGTCCCTTCCCTATCTAAACACCTATGTGCTGGGCCCATGTGCAAACCCAAATGCCTATTTTCTGGTCTCAAGTTACCCTCTTTCATGCACAACATGTTCCCACTATAGTGCCTTTACAGCTAATTCTCACTTAACAATGGTAATCCGGACCAGAATTTCCATCACTAAGCAATGCAGTTGTAAATCTTGATGTCACATGATCACACGGCTTACCAATGACACTCCTGGAAGTCCTGCTACCACTGTTAGGCCAGAATCACAGGTCATTAAACAAGATCCTCATGTGATCATGACTTGTGACTTCCTGCCAACTTCTAACAAGCAAAGAGAAAGCTGACAGGAAGTGGCAGGTCCTGGAATACTCTCAAGCAGGCTGACAGACAGATGAGTGCTATGGGCTGTAGAGGGAATGCTGTAGTACTGTGTGAGTGTAGGCATGTGGGGGAAGTGGTGTTGCAGCTCTGCATGAGTACAAGCGGGCATTGAAAGGGATACTGTGATGAGATCTCTTACTCTGGAGCAGGCTCCTTGGGAGAAAAAGTGACAGGAGCAATTTATTTATTTATTTATTTATTTTATTTTATTTATATGCCGCCCTATCTCTGTAGGACTCAGGGCGGCTCACAACAATAAAATATCCAATAAAATGTGTTAAAATACATGTTAACCCCCCCAGTCCAGGTTGAACAAACATGTCTTTAAGTCTCGGCGGAAGGTGCGGAGGTCAGGGGCCAACTGGAGCCCCAGAGGAAGTTGGTTCCAGAGGGTGGGAGCACTCACAGAAAAAGCTTTACCTCTAGGGGTCGCCAGTCAACACTGTCTAGCCGACGGCACCCTGAATAGGCCCACCCTGTGAGAACACACCCGGCCGATGGGGAGCTGTTGCTGGTTGCAGATGGTCCGACAAATATCCTGGGCCTAAGCCGTGAAGGGCTTTATAGGTCATCACCAGCACCTTGAATCTCAGCTGGAGGGCAACCGGCAACCAATGCAAGTCGCGCAGGAGAGGTGTAACATGGGCGTATCGGGAACCACCCATTACAACCCGTGCGGCTGCATTCTGTACCAGCTGAAGTCTCCGGATGGTCCTCAAGAGCAGCCCTAGGTAGAGAGCGTTGCAGTAGTCAATACGGGAGGTGACTAGCGCGTGAGTAACTGTGCGTAGGGCATCCCGGTCCAAATAAGGGTGCACCTGGCGAACCTGGGCAAATGCCCCCCTGGTCACGGCCGTTATATGATCTTCTAAATTCAACCGTGAATCCAGGAGGACACCCAAGTTGCGTGCCCTGTCTACCGGGGGTAACACCTCACCCCCTACAGACAAAGATGGAACCTCTAGATTGTACTGAGATGCCGGTACCCACAGCCACTTGGTCTTGGCAAAGTTGAACCGAAGCCTGTTCCTCCCCATCCAGACCCGTATCCCCTCCAGGCACCGGGACATCACATCGAGAGCATCACTGGGCTGGTTCGGGGTGGATATAAAAAGCTGGGTATCATCAGCGTACTGATGATACCACACCCCGAAACCACAGATGATCTCACCTAGCGGCTTCATATAAATGTTGAACAGAAGAGGCGAGAGGACCGACCCCTGGGGCACCCCACAAGTGAGGGGCCTCATGGCTGATGTCTGCTCCCCCGCCAACACCGCTTGCATACGACCCAAGAGATAAGAGGAGAACCACCGCAAAACAGTGCCTCCTACCCCTAACCCCTCGAGATGTCGCAGCAAGATACCATGGTCGATGGTATCGAAAGCAGCCGAAAGATCTAATAGGACCCGAACAGAGGAGTAACCTCTGTCCTGAGCCCTCCAGGAGATCATCCACCAGCGCGACCAATGCTGTCTCCGTGCTGTAGCCGGGCCTGAAACCCGATTGGTATGGATCGAGGTATTCTGCTTCATCCAGGGCCACCGGGAACTGACGCATCACCACGCTCAAGAACCTTCGCAAGAAAGCGAAGGTTGGAGACCGGACGGAAGTTATTCAAGACAGCTGGATCCAAAGCAGGTTTCTTGAGGAGGGGCCTAACCACCACCTCCTTCAAGGCAGCAGGAAAGCTTCCCTCACCCAATGAAGCAGTTATCACTGCCTGGATCCAGTCACGTGACACCTCCCGAGCTGAATAAACCAGCCAGGAGGGGCATGGATCCAGTATACACGTGGTCGCACTCAGTTTCCCCATGATCCTGTCCACTTCCTCCGGGGTGACAGGATCGAACTCCTCCCAGATGACAAGACCCGCCGCCTCCCCACTGTCTGACCCTGTCCAGTTGGAGTCCAAGCCATCCCGAATCTGAGCGATCTTGTCCAGCAGATGCTGACTAAACTCCTTGGCTCGTCCCTGCAGAGGGTCTTCCCCCTCCCTCTGATTCAAGAGGGAGCGGGACACCCTAAATAGGGCAGCCGGGCGATTATCTGCAGACGCGATGAGGGCGGAGAAGTAATGACGCGTCGCCGCCACCATCTCCACTAGGTAAGATTGTGTAAACGACCTTAATTGTACACGGTCAGATTCGGAACGGCTGGCTCTCCAACAGCTCTCTAGGCCTCTCCTACGGCACTTCATCTCCCCGTAAACCACGGAGCCAACCGGGATCTGCGCCGAGCCAGAGGCCACAAAGGCACAACCCAGTCGAGAGCCCCAGCAGTCGCCTTATCCCAGGCATCCACCAGGGTCGCAGCTGGAGCGTGGGAGAGAGAGAGGTATCGTCCCCAGTTCCACCTGGAACCTCTCTGGGTCCATCAGGCTCCTGGGGCGGAACCAGGTGGTCGGTCCCGCATCCCAGCGAAGAGGGGTGGCATGCTGGAAGTGTAGCTGAAGGAGATAGTGATCGGTCCATGACGGGGTAAATAGTTGGTTCTCCCCCATCGAACTCCACCCGCCACTGTTCTGAGATAAAAACGATCGGGTGTGTGACCCTCCTCATGGGTCGGACCCTGAATAATCTGAGTCAGATCCATGGCTGCCATGGAAGCCATGAACTCCCGAGCCACCCCCGACACCCCACCCAGGGAAGGCAGGTTGAAGTCCCCCAGTACAATAAGTGGGGAAATCCACCACCAACCCGACAGGGCGTCGAGCAGCCCGGGCAGGGCTGTTGTTACGCAGCTGGGAGACAGGTATGTAATCAATAGGCCCAACTGCCCCTGTGGACCCCATCTCACGAGGAGGGCCTCACACCCGTCTATCTGGGGAACAGTGACCTCCCGCGGACTAAAGGCCTCCCTAATAACAACCACCACCACCCCTCCCCTATCCTGGGCCCTCGGCTGGTGTAGCATCCGGAAGTCTGGGTGCTACACCAGCCTTGCTAGCTTCCCCATTGACTTTGCTTGTAGAAAGCCACCAGAAAAGATCACAAATGGTGATCATGTAACTACAGGACACTGCAACCATCATAAGTGTAAGCCAGTTATCAAGTGTCTGGATTGTGATCATATTACCATAGTAGATAACCAGAACTTCAAGGACTGATTGTAAGTACTACTTATTCAGTAAAAGCTTTTGCTGAATGAGTATTCATTAACAGAGGACTACCTATAATACTTAATTGAACATGAAAATATTACAGAAGGTGTCACTCATTTCAGATCTTTGTAGAATGATATCAATATCATGTAGATATTGAAAAGGGGGACATGAGAGAGCCCTGAGGCACCTCACAAAGCATAAAACAAGATCTAGATCTTGATGGTCCCTCTTCCACCAACACCAACTAGAACTGGCCTCAGAGGCAGGAGAACCATAAAATGGTGTCACTTTCTCTCAACTTCTTCAACCAGTCCAGTTGCAAACTGTGATGGGATTCATGTTATCAAAAGCCACTGAAATCAAAGAGCACCACAATGGGTGCACCACTTTCATGCTACCTCTTCCAAAGTTCATCAGTAAATACACCGTGAAACATTGGTGCTGAATATTAGTCTAAAACCCAACTAAAATAGATCCAGACAATCAGCTTTCTTCTGGATTCTGTTCAACTGCTGTCCTATCACCTTAACTACCTTCTCTAAAAAGGGAAAGCTGGAGAAAGCAATTGTCCAAAATTATGGTATCGAATGATAGTTTCTTGAGCAGGGTGCACACCAGTCTCTTCAAGGTTGGAAGCATATCCCCTCCTTTAGAGAAGCCAGTACCAGTGCAGAGACCCAAGTACAAGCCATCTCTCAGAAACATTCATAATCAACGATGTTGCTGGCTCAAATAAGTGGACAAACTCAGAATACAAAGACGTAGTCCACATCCTCAGGAGTCACAGACTCGTCCCTGATAACCCTCAAGGCTGCCCCACGCACCTCAGTGGACTTGCCCATTTGGATTCCAATTCCGAGTAGATTTGAGTGACTTTATCCATCAGATAATTATAATATTCTTCAGAGCAGCTCTGCAGATACTCCTGTGGATTAATTTAGTTTATCTGATGAATACATTTTCTCAGATCCTCTCAGAGTTAGACCCTGACTGGGCAATTAATTTATAAATTGGGGGTTTTCATTGGGTAAGACAATAAGCATATCTGTGAAGAAATTCTCAGAAAATAAATCTGACTTTTTATAAAGAACAGATCATATTGATACCCAAGTTTAAGTTTGGAGAAGTATATTTACTTCAAAAGTCATTTGAAAGTATTGTATCCTACATGTGATTAATAGATATAACCTTTCTCTGAGCTGATTACAGAATAACTTAATACTAGGGAGGCCTAATCAGAAAAGACTTTGGAAATTCTAGGGTTTTCTTAATAGACTTGCAGCTGAATATGCTGTCTAACATCTGCATTCACTTCAAAATCATTGAAGACTGAATGTCATTCTAGACTGAATGTCATTTTAGATTATGGTTTTGAGGCTGATTTATGATAAATCACCACCCCTTACAGTATTATGTAGCAATTAACAGGAAATGGCCTATTGTGGATGAAAGTGTTTAATTGAGGTTTATGCAGTAGGCTGAAATGTATTTGGGACATAATGTGCAAATTTTTGGAAATGGACCGGTAATAGCTATAAAAAGCAATGAATGTGTTATCCATGTGGAGGAAAAATTAATTGTTGTTTGGTGCTGTTAAATTGGTAGTGTAGCTTTTTTCTCGAAAGGTGGCACCTCTGCTCAAATGAGAATACCTCAAATTGTGGATATGAGGGACAAGAAAAGATGTTTTCCTCATATAGAATATAAAACTTGAAGCCATTTATACATATCTGAACATAGGAGTCAATCCTATTCTGATGACGAAAGGAGTAAGTATTTGGGAAATATTTTTATTTTCCAACCCTAAAGGGACTTCTGTTTGTCAGCATAACTTTCAATTATCCAAGTTAATGCCAATATTGTTAGTTTTTGAAAGGATTAGTGATGTCCAAATGGAAACAGCTAGTACTGAAAGAATGGGATGTAACAACCATCTGGTGAATGAAATTTATTCAAACATGCAGCTAAGGAGTGATTTATTGTGAATGAGGATACAAGTTATTGCAATACAGTAAGTGGAAGTTACTTAAAGAAGCCCCACTGTTTTCCTAGTCAAGAAATTAGCTATCCTGTCCCTTGAAAATTTTGTATGAGTTTGAATTAAGGAAGCACCAACATGTAACTAAATTTTATATGTTGCCATGTCCTTAACACTTCCTTAACTCAAATGTTTATTTTCTTGGGACTGCATGTTACTGTGTGAGTTGAGGAAAAGATGCAGCTTTCCTGCTTATTTCCTGAATAGTGAACAACATCTTTGGGAGCAACAGTAGAGCTTCTACTGGCTTTGTTTCATTATTCCCAAGAAGAAGGGAATTATGGGAAGCATAATTAGTAGTATTAATAAGACACATAGACTTCTTCCTCTCTGTCTCATCCTCTCTCCCAGTTTAGTGTAAAGTCCTAGTCAAAGACAGTACTTAGCCTGAAAAAAGATAGCATGCTTTGATTTATATGTTGTTAACAGAACCAAGGAAAATTTCCCTAACAATTTATGGCAAAAAAATCATTTGTTAAAGCTATTTTACAGGATAATGAGAAACTGGTTATTTGTTGACGGTTCTAATGTAACTATAAACTAGAGCATAGCTACATTGAATTCTGTAGAACTGAGGACACTGCTATTGTTTTATTTCACTTCATGGAGTTTATAAACAATATTCCTAATTGTGTTCCTTTTTTCCATTTTTAATTCTAGACTCAGGTTGGCCGTTTTGCTCCTCAGTTTTCAGGATACCAACAACAAGATTCTCAGGAGCTTCTGGCTTTTCTTTTGGATGGCTTACATGAGGATTTAAACAGAGTAAAGAAGAAACCATATTTGGAGTTGAAAGATGCTAATGGGAGACCTGATTCGGTACATTCTAAAAAAATTTCATTTGTAATTCAGTTGAGCTGTAGAAGAAGGAGAAAAGGAAGAACAACCTTACGGAGAAAAAGCATCTGAGTTTCCTTTATAATACAAGCAATAACCACTTTTTTGATACCTTATTCCATGCAGTTCTCCACTTACTAAGCCTGAATGATTAGAACTGATTTGATTACAGGTTTTCTATATACATTGATTAGTATTAAGTGCATGAGATAGGCTTTGTCCCAAGTTTAAAAATACTCTCCCTCCTCTTTCCTTCTCTGACAAAAGAAATTTTAAGCACAGGTTTTTTAAAAGCTGGATTTCTTTATAATGTGCAAAGTTAGGAAAATTGGGATAGTTTAAGCCCTGATTAAAATATATTGTACTGAATTGTTGTGAGGTCACTGGGTTTACAAATTTGATAAATTAAACTAGACAACCCTTGTGACCTGTTGAGTTATCCTTTGAGAGAAAATAGTGCAGAATGACTAGAATGAAAATTAAATTAAATGACCATACTATTTTACACCAATGCTGAACAGTCCTGTGATCATCTAAAGAAAGTACATGTCATAATTTTAAAAAAAAATTGCAATGGGAAATAAACTTTATTACTAAGACAATATTTACATATCTAAAAAGATAAATAGAATGACCACAGGCAGGCAAAAAAGCAGTGGGAGCAGAACTTCTAACTTCCTGTCGGCTTCCTCACTCACTTTGCTTGATCTCAGGGAGCATCAGAAATCGGTCACGTGACGGGGAACCCTGCAATGGTCACAACTTTGTTAATAAAGCTAGTCTAAAATTGTGGAAATTTCAATTCCAGAGGAGTAATGGGTGCTAGATGTTTTACATGTTCTTTAAATTGGCAAATATTAGATACCCTTGATTAAAAAATTGTTGTGGAATAATACACCATTTAAGCTTCAGAGTATAAATGATAATACGATGAGAGTTTAGTTGTATGTAATTTATTATTTGATCCTGACTTGAACAAAATATTTTTGCTCAGAATTACTTGAACTGTGATATAATGGCATACTTAATTTAAAATTGTGTATAAGGTTTGTCATAGCTTTTGTGTACAATACTAATCCACAGTTATAACTAACATAGTGTATTTTCTAATATCTTGATTTTTAAAAATTTCTTAAGGATTATATTTGAGAAATTAATTAAATGCATACATATGTTGATTTATTTATTTTTTTGTTTAATTTGTATTTTTCCATTGTAATGAAATCTTCAACAATAAAAATGAAAAAAGTAAAATACAGAGTAACAATAAAATAGAGAACTGATGGGGCCAAAAGGTTACTGAAACCTTGTCTTATTAAGGGAAGAAATGAAAAAAGAGGTTAGTTAAATCTTTCCTGTAAAGAATTCTAAAGCCCTAATGAAAGATGATTTCATAAATTCTCACCAATAGTCTATGATAGCACAAGTGGCAAAAATGGTATAGGAGTATGTAATTTTTCAGATAACCTAGTCCACCAGCTTTTTAGTGGTTATATTTCACTAACGTTCCTGTAAAAGAAATCAGTTTTAATGAATGTATTGAATTGACTAGGTTCAATATTTGCTGTTTCAGTGCATTCTGTTTTTCTTATATAGGTGGTTGCAAAAGAAGCCTGGGAGAACCATCGATTGCGTAATGACTCTATAATTGTAGATATTTTTCACGGACTCTTCAAATCCACATTGGTCTGCCCCAAATGTTCTAAAATTTCAGTAACTTTTGATCCGTTTTGCTATTTAACACTCCCTTTGCCCTTGAAGAAAGATAGATCCATGGAGGTGTTCTTGGTGTTTGCAGATCCACAGTGCAAACCTATGCAAGTAAGTAGAAATGTCAGTGGTACTATAATCTGCCTCAGAAGACTTCTTAGAGCACTAAAATAGTTCTAAAACCAATCAAGGGAACTTGTCAAGCACAGGAAAATCAGAAATCCAGGCAGTTCAAATGAATTAAAAGTTGTAAGGTTATTGTAAGCTTATGCAAGCTTATACAAGTATACAATATACAAGAATCTGAACTACTAACAGTCAAAGTAAATTGGCGGTAGATAAGAGTCAATGGTACTCTTGTGGGTGCAAAGGGACTCGAGACTGGTGACACGTTTGATGCTCCCTCAGGCTCAGCCTCATCTACAAAACTCGCTATTTTTCTTTTTTAAAATTGAAAAAAAAAGTTGAAAAAAAATCACTTGGGGGATATTGTTTTGCTAACTCTTTTGAAGTAAAATAATGAAAGTTAAATCTGTCCCTTTTAAAAAAATATTTGTGAAATAGAACAAATCTGAGCAGTTTTATCCACTAGGTATCAAGAATAATCCTCACAACCATCCTGCAGGTAATATCTCAGTCCGTTTTAACCAAATAGGGACTAGGTACCCTGAACAGGATTGCCAGGCAAAGAAATAAGTACATTTTAGTGCTTATGTTTACCACATATTTTATAAGAGCCACTAATAAAGTCTCTAACCTCTGATGATTGGATTCGCTTCCAGTTGTCCTGCAATGGCATTGCAAATGTCTCTTGCTGGTTTATCCTTCATAAATCCTCCATAAGGATATAGTGGGATTTGTGCATGGAGAGATCCAAGGCACCCTCTGATCAAAGCTGCTGCTGCTACCTCATTCCAAGCAGCAACCAAGGCTTCAGCTGAATCATCTTTCAAACCCTCAGGAACCAACCCCCAGCTAATTCTGAAAACAAATTTTTAGGGACCTGGGACAGGCCTATTGAATAGGTTCAACTTCCCTACTCAGGGATGCTATGGTAAATTCCAGGGTTAACGGAATTATCTCTCCATGGGAAGGGAATTATAATATTTCCCCAACACCAGATCATGTTGCCAATGAGACAAAAAAAAAACAGATCTAGCATGTGACAGACACCATTTATTAATCAGACTTGCAATAAGCTAAAGCAGGTTCATGGCAAAGATGAATTCCCCAGACTTCCTCTTGAATTTGCCCCTGGTGAAAACAGGTTGAAAACCGTTAGGACCATGAGTCTGAGGAGCTCTGCTGTCAACTCAAAGATGGCACTGAGCATTATCAATCAAAACACCATGGACAAATCAATTTGGTCTTCTAAAAATGTCATTGTTGAGCCTTTAGCACAGAGGACATGTCTTGTATACCTAGTAACTGAACTACTGTCACCTGGCAAGTCCTTTCCTAATGATATCAGTAATGTGATTGGTGTAGTTATGGTAATTTATGCCCTGATTATACTGGTACCCAGAATCTACAAATTGGGATGGTATAAAAAAACTAAAAAATATTTAGCATAACAGTATTCAGATTCAAATAAGAAATCAACAGAGATAAATGGATGTAACAGTGGAATGAAACAATTTGAGCATTTGGCTTTCATAAAAAGTAAGTGAAGCATTTGTTTGAATTCTATGGATGTTCCTCCAAGACAGTCTCACATATAGTGCATTGTAATTATATTCTATTAAATAATTAAAGCCCTTATGACCAAAACGAATAACTTCCATTTTATGCTTAAATACAAGAGAAAAAAATTAACATAAGATAGTCTTAATTAGACTTTGAAGAGTGAATTTCTTAGGCCTTTTCTTTCTGTAGTAGGGGATTATAACAAAATGATATGTTGTAGGACACATTTTTAGTCTATTTTCAATTTTAAAAATCAGGTGAAATCAGTAGTGAGAAGTATTGAATTGAAACTGATTATAGTGAAAATCCTTTTACCAAGGTTTGTGTCCTTACTTTGTTTAGTCTAAATTTAATGTTTTGTTTACTTCCAGTTCCGAATAGTAGTGCCCATGATGGGTGGTATATCTGATCTGTGTGATGCACTGTCCAAAATTTCTGGGATCCCTGCAGAAAATGTAAGAATAAAGCATAAAAGTTTACCATTTTTTGTTTAAAGAACTTGCAAGATGGATTTTTGAAGGTTAATGTTACAGTGTAAATATATATAAAATATATGCACGTGTGTTTTTCTTTTGAGAACAGGCAAGATAATATGTTTTAATGATTGAAACAAATTGTTCAGAATTGTTAATCTGTTTTTCTTTCTATTAAGAATTGTTAAATTAATAACAAAAAATTAAAAGCTTTTTATTAAATGTTAATCCAGTAAGAAATCTTAACATTTTATCCTTTAAGGAAGCATGTTTGGACCAGAATTATAATTACCATTTCTCTCTTAATTGGTAATTGGAGGAAATATAGTACTCAGTAGCTTCTGATGGGCAAAAATAATTTTGCAGAACTTGAACATTATAGTTTTTCTGGGAGAAGATCCAGAAATGTTAGAATATAGCCAAGTTGGAACCTTACTGTTGTTAAGCTTACTGCTATCTGCTTCTACCGGTCCATTTCAGTCTGCTTTGTAAACCATGCTATACTGATAGATTTTTTTTAAAAAAATAAAAGGTGTTTGAATCTATAAACTACAATATTTGGCCAGAATCAGAAACTGCTTTCCTTCCCTTTTCAGATACTTAGGTGCTATTTATCAAACTAAAATTTTTGATATAATGATACATCATTATATCATTATTTGATATAATATCAATAATTGATATTATTTTTACTCTGCCTTCTAGCATCTGTTTTTCTTCATACCCTTACACCTTTTGAAACAATTACAGTGTTTTTCAATTTTGATATGTATTTTTATGGCAAAAACAAAGAGAATGACATCTTTGTATATCTGAATTCTGTTTAATTTATCATTCTATGAACCACTTTCATAGAAGTATCTTAATACTGGCAAGTATTGAACACTTAATCTGCTTTCTAATTAGTGTTCTTCAACTGTTTGCTATTTTAGATGGTGGTGACTGAAGTCTATAATCACAGATTCCAGAAAATTTTCCAAATGGATGAAGGCTTAACTCATATTATGCCAAAGGACAATATATTTGTGTGAGTAATCAAACATTTAGAAGGAATAGATGCTAGGAAAATAAGCTATATTATTCTTGACTAGTAGACACTGATAAAAGAAAATGTGGCTGTATTGCTTGCTCTTTACTTAGTAATCTCCTAGGACAAGGTTCATACTCATTATTACAATGCTAATATTCTTCGGATTTTTAAAGTTATTGAGCTATACTAACTCTTAATAAACTCCAACAAATATTCAAGTGGTTTTTTTAATCAGAGCAAAAATCTGCATTCAGAGTTATAGGAAACTGACAACTGAAAAGAGTTTAGTTTATACACACTGAGCATTCAAAGATGAAATATTTTGAAACAAAACTAAATTTTATATCATAGTTAAAATACTAATGCAAGTTTAATAATAATTTCACATATGCTTTTATATCAATTATCTGCGGTATGCATATATTTGTATTCATTTAGTTGTTGCTGAATATCATATTCAAAGGTTTATAAAACTATGTTATGTGGTGAAACAAAGCATGTGAATATTGTCTTATATTTACTTGGGAGGAGAATGTAGTAGTGAATCCATTGCTGTGGTACAAATTAGTTTGGCATAATACTTTGTATTCATTTCATACAAATACAAATTCAGTCTATAGAACCGTGATCAATTTCATTATACAAGGGAGAGTGGGAAAAGTTTCTGCATTTAGGCAAGGAGGTAAGATGTCTTGATTAGAATTTTTGTTTGTTTATTATGAAGATCTAAGAAATGAAGTGTGTAAAACAAGCTTGAAATCTCTTGAGTATAAACAGGCATTCTAGAATTTTTGATCCTGTTTGTGCAGACTAACGTGTCGCCCATTTGCTATGAAATAATTTATAGAAACCTGTCCAAAAATGGCCATTATTGTAACTTTGAATGATCACTAAACAAATAGTTGTAAGTCAAAGACTACCTGTCTGTGTTTTATTATTTGTATATAAGTATCCCACGGAGGGTTTTTTTGACCCTCCCATTACTATAATAACAATAGTAATGTCTCCAATTCAACATAAGCCGCTTAGTTATTTCAATAAATGGAAAATGATTAGTCTGAGACTTCAATTTTCTCCATTAAAAATAATCAGTTGAAGTACAAAACTGATTATGTTTCATATTGTGAACTATTTTGGTGCTACCAGTAGTCCTCAAGATACGACATAATGTCGTGATGACCATTAAGTGAAGCATCTGCTCTCTCCAATAAATAGTTGTTGCCTAAACTATATTATGACTAAACAAACTAATCCTCTTAAGTCTCAAAAGACATGAAATAATAGACAATTTTCCATAGATTCTTTCAGTGATGTTTTCTATTATGGATATTTATATCTTCTGATAAAGTAGAACTTTGTTGCATCTAGTACATCTAAAATTTGCCAGTTACCTTTTTGAAAATGCTTTTTGAACTATATCAGTTTAGGGAAACAATACAATTAATACAAATTCATCAGGTTTTTCTTAATACATTCATTGAAGTCCTACAAGTAGAAATTATCTTTTAAATTTTAAGATCTAGGAGAAAATTCAAAACAGCGTTCTGTTTTCCTTTATTTTGTATGTATAAAGATGTATGTTTTGTTCTTATTCATTTGGATAAATACTTGATTTAGCAATTTTGTCCAATCATAGTTTAGAACCCAAAATATCTTTTTGTTTCTAAGCACATGTAAACTTATAGTTTAGAAACCTGTTAATGGTTTTTCTGTACTTCATTAATTTAGTAATTCCTATCCTCTTAGGTATTTAATCTCTAATGCTTATGCAATCAATAAGTAAAAATTCATGTAAAGCCTTCGTCCCAGTTCTAGTTTGTCAGTCACAAACCCTATTGCAAAGCTAGTGTAGAAAGTAAGGAAGATGACCTTGACAGATCCCTTACCAAAGTAGTAAGAGAAAAACATGATTTAAGTCCCAAACAAGCAGAAAGTGTGCATAAGCAGCTCAGTCTGACATCTACCTAATTCAGTCTGACATCTACCTAATAAGAAAGGGAAGAGACATGGCACAATCAGACTTGCAAGATTCTGTTGTTATAGCCACTTTTAACAAAAGTATTATTATTAGGTTTCTTATGGAGTAGATTCTCACACTAATTTATCTAGTAGGGCTAGATCCAAGCATAGGAATGGGGTGCACAATCAATGCAAGGTGGTGAAGATTAGCAGGGCGTGGCAGAGTGTGTGGAGCGCAGGGCAGCAAGGGCAACTGGGGCTTTGCACAATAGTGTTGGCGTGGCTGGCCACAATGTGGGGATTGAGGTGGCATTTCTCTGTGACAGCAACAGCCCTGGGACTGAAATAGAGGCTCGAAACTGCTGTACCCTAGCCAACTCACAAATGGTATATGCCAGGCCTCCCAGGGCCTCCCCAATATCCCTGTAGCACTGCCATGCTACTTACCTGAAATTCCCTTCATTTAATAAACCACAATTCTCAGTTAACAGCAGCTGGACATACTGGGATTGTGGTCACTAAGCAATGCAGTCATGTAATGTCTCCGTTTTTGATCTCATCATATGGTGATGGAAATCCCAGTTCCAATTGTGTCTATATGTCAAGGATTACCTGTACAAATATTGAATTCTCAACTAGCAAAACCAGGAGGCAAGCTGTTCCATTGATTAATTGTTCTTACTATCAGAACATTTCTCCTTATTTCTAGGTTGGATCTCTCTTTAACAAGCTTCCACCTATTACTTCTTGTCCTGTCCTCTGGTGCTTTTAATTCTCTCTTTTCTGTGACAGCCCCTCAAGTACTGGAAGACAGTTATCATGTGCCCCCTCTAATTGTTCTTTTCAGTTGGCCAGACATATGTAGCTCCTTCAACTGTTCATCATACGGTTTAGCCTCCAGACCCTTTATCATCTTTGTTGGTCTTCTCTATACATTTTCTAGGGTCTCAGCATCATTTCTGTATCGTGGTGACCAGAAGTATATGCAGTATTCCAAGTGTGGCCTCACTACTTGATAGTATTAAAGGTGATCTGCAAATCAGTTTGACAAAATTAATCAACTTGGGTTGCTTGTGCTGAATTCCTCCAGGCTAAACTAAGATAGGCATTCAGCACACAGCTGGACACTTATTTTTTTTCCCCTTAGGTTCCATGATGTCCAGCCCCACTAGGCTCCTGCTCCGATGTAACGCCCCAGCATGTGCCATCATGGTGATGACATAAATCACCAAGGATCCTGCTGGAGCATGGAGCTAGGCTACAAGGGGTCAGGTAAGTGTCTGTCAAATTGCATTGCCCAAGCATACAACTTCTTTGTTGTTGTTTTCTTCCTTTCATCTTTTATTTGGCATTGGAACATGAGGCTTAGGAAACTTAATAATATATTTGAGTGCTTTTGGATATTTTCGCCTGGATGATGGAGGTATTCAGCACATATGCTTAGAATTGATTACATTTTGTCAAAATACCTTGCAGGTCATCTTTAATTTATAAAACTTCACCAATGAATGCCATATTTTCTCATGTTATCTACTTTACCTATTTATTAAGTATTTTCAAAAGTATGTGACTAATAGATGATTGAGTAGCTATTGACATTTTAATTTAGTATCTAAAACATAAAAGTTATCCTTCTGCTCTTGCATTCCATCTTTCTATAATAGCCTGCATCTATGTATTTTATGGGGGATATACAGCTAGGATAGAATATGTTGCTAGGAATGTTGTTTCCTTAACTTATACATCCTGAAAAAGAATTATCCCGGGGAAAATTCTACAGGTAGTCTTCGTATAACAATCCTAATTGTGGCCAGCAACACTGCTGCTAAGCAAAGCAATCTGTAAGTGGGAAATCAGTGATCATGACTGTGCTTTCTGGCTGGAAATAAGAATAGAAGTAGAATTAGAATAGAATAGTTTTATTGTCACTTTGAATGTACACTAATCGGCATACATTAAAATGAAATTTTGTTGCATACAGCTCTCAAAAGGTCACCACCTCCAATATACACTACATAAACATGACAAATGAATAAATAAATACGAAATTATGCATATACACACATATATGACACAGAGAAATACCACAGTCTAGTTTGGATGTATACATGAAATCCCTTTCTCTCCAATCTCTGCTCTGGGGAGGGGGGAAGCTAGTAAGTTTTGTAGAGAATCTCTTGTTCACCTGATCCTTTCCCACTGCCGATGTGATTGCATTGTTTTTAACATGTAAAAGATTTACTCTCTAGAAATATCTTCCTCTTCAGTTTCTCTGCTCCAAGAGGCAGTGGGTGGAGGTAGCCTCATGAGCTCTTTGAGGCAATGTTTAAGTCTAAATGCTATTGCTATGCTATGAGGGAATGTCAGGCAAATGAGAGAATGCCTAAAGAAATTGTTTGCTTTTTTTCTCACCAACCCAGTGGAGAGATTGGAGAGAAAGAGATAGGAAGATAATATTGTTAGAAAGATTGGAGAGGATATTTCAAGGGAGTACTGTAGGCTGTTTGCATAGTACATCTATGACTTCTAGCCTTGAGCTGCCAGCATGATTGCATTGCTTTTAACTCTAAAGGGCATATACTTTATTTTCTTACAATCCCTTTCTTTCCAATCTGCTCTGCAGAGGAAGGAAAAGAAAAAGAAAAAAAAAACAGGTCAGGCATAGGACATTGTGTACTGATCATAATAGTTACCCTGTGACTTAGGGACACCACAAAGGTGGTAAATACTTGTAAATGGCTGTAAAGCTATTTTTTCAGCAGTGTTGTAACTTCAAATGCTTGCTGAATGAATGATCAGTAAGGACTACCTGTACTTTCCTTATCCATAGTTAGCAATGTCATCCTAATATAATTGGGGAAGAATTTGTTTGGCAAATCTATACAAGTATCCATATCAGTGAATGCAACTTTATGCAGTGGACAACCAACAACCATTAAAACAATATAATGACAGTTAAAACGATTAAACAAATGAAAAGCCAAGATTGCAGCAGAATAATAATACAGCCATGTTGCAGGCTCTCTATGGGATCTTCAAGGCTATGTGAAAAAACAAGTGGTTAGGGCCTTCAAAGACTACATCTTTGGGTCCCATCAGATGAAATTCTGGCTGACAGGACCTGCAATATAAGCCTTCTGGATCTAATGGGGCAGTTCAGGGGTGAAATTCAAAAATTTTCCCTACCAGTTCTGTGGGCGTGGCTGGGTGGGCATGGCCAACTCAATGTTAGCCACACCTGCCTAGGTTTTGTGGCTCCCAGTGTTTTCTGTGGGAAATGGGTCATGTGACTGGGTGGGCATGGCCAACTTGATT
Source organism: Arizona elegans (assembly GCA_022577455.1). Classification (NCBI taxonomy): domain Eukaryota; kingdom Metazoa; phylum Chordata; class Lepidosauria; order Squamata; family Colubridae; genus Arizona; species Arizona elegans. The sequence continues at coordinate 98,822,685 of JAKOOJ010000003.1, read as the reverse complement.
GGTCTCACCCTTAGGAAATTTCTCCTTAGTCCAACTCACAATAAAATAGCACAATAAAATAGCACTGTTCCAACATTTAGAATAGAATAGAATAACAAGAGTTGAAAAGGACCTTGGAAGTCTTCTAGTCCAACTCCCTGCTTAGGCAGGAAACCCTACACCACTTCAGACAAATGATTATCCAAACTCTTCTTAAAAACTTACAGTGTTGGAGCATTTACAGCTTCTGAAGGCAAGTTGTTCCACTGATTAATTGTTCTGTCAGGAAATTTGAGGGGCTCAAATTTCCCCTCATTGAGTCCCACAAAAATGAGGGACTCCGATCTATTTTCCAAAGCACCAAAAGGCACAACAAGAAACAATGAATGGAAACTAACTAAAGAGAGAAGCAACCTAGGACTAAGAAATTTCCTAAGGGTGAGACCAATCAATCAATGGAATATCTTACCTTCAGAAGTTGTGGGTGCTCCATCACTAGAGGCTTTCAAAAAGAGTGAGGGAAGTACACCCCAAAAGGACAGTGCCAGGAACCACTAAAACAATGCAGAAAATTTTAAACAGCCATTCCCCTTTAAAAAGAAAGTCAACCCCAAAGCAAACCGATGAGAACCAGATGAATTTCACTTGTGGGCAGTTAGATATAATCCTGAAGAAGTGGTCCCTCAAATAATCTGGTCAAAATTAGCACCTTGAATTGAACCTGGAAGCAGTCAGTCAATCAGTGTAGCTTGTAGAGCAGAGGTTCAATATGCGCCATATTAGGGACACCCATAACTGTTTGTGCAGCCACACTTTGCATTACCTAAAGTTTCTGATGCTCTTCAAGGGCAGTTCCTTGTCGAACGTATTATAGTAATCCACTCTGGAGGTGACCACAACTGTGAGTAGAGCCTCATGGTCCAGGAAGGGGCAAAATTGGTGCATAACACAAAACTATACAAGGGCCCTCCTAGCCATGATTGTTCATCTGCTCCTTGAGCAGGAATCGTGATTCTAGAAGACTCCCAGATTATGCACCAAGTCTGACTGGGATAGCACCACTCTCTCCAGTACATAAACCCCATGGAACCCCGCATACTAGCCCTGTATAAAGCACATTATTGTGCCATTCATGGAGTCAATCCAGAAGGATATATCATGGTCAGTAATATTGAAGGCAGCTGAGAGGTCAAGTAAAACAAGAACAGATACACTACCCCTAAACCACTCCCACCAGGGATCACCCAAAAGTGCAGCCAATGCCATTTCCATCCCATGCCTGAATCCTGGCTGAAAGGAGTCCAGATACTCACGTCATTCAGGGTTGTAGATAAGGGTTCAACTATTGGGGTCTTAGTGTTCTTTGAACTTGGTTGGTTTTTTGCAGACATTTCATTGTTAATTACTCATGCAATTTGCCCTGCAGGCATTGCATTGCATTATTGCATTGCATTATTTTATTTTATTTTATTATTTTTTAATTTTCTTTACCGCTCATCTCACCAATGCAGTCACTCTGGATAGCTTGATTATTCATAATTCCTTGATTAGGATATTATTTCTGTATCAGTTGTTTATCTGTTGCTTTTTCCTGCTTATACGAAGGCTGTGCTCTCAGTTGTTTGTTTCCTTCCTTGAGTTTTTAAAAAATGGTATATAGATAGGGCAGGGCGTACTATGTGTCTTTTGATGATTTATTTGTGTAAATGCCAAGGCTTCAGAAATTCCGTAGCATTTTTGGATTTAGTTTGGTGTCAAATGTCAACAGTTTCGTAGTTAAAACTATGATTGAATTTGTCTTTGTATTGAGAGATTAATGAATTTTCATCAGCCAGAAACTTTGTATAATGAGCTACAGGTTGAGCTGGACCTCTGAAATTGATTTTGTATAATTAATTATTTACTGAATACCCTTTGGTATTTTGAGAATTAATATTTTGAGAATGAAGAGAATATCCTTTGTAATATTCACCACTCAAAATATGTATTGCTAGCGCACATTCTGTGCCAAATCATGCTTTCTAAACTATGATTGTTAAACAAGCCACAATGGATTACAGTATTATAATACTGAGCCATATTATTTCCAATTGTTTCTGCATGCCCAGTACATTCAGGCTGAGGGTGTGCACTCCAGATCATTCAGTTAAATGCTTCCATCTTGTGGACTGAGGAAACATGCTTTTTGTGTCATGCCCTTGTCCTTTGGAGCAACATCCAAAAGATATATGGACAGCACCCACTTCACTAGGATTCCAAAATAGTCTTAAGACCTGGTTTTGTTCCTCGAGTTAATATGGTTGTTAACTATTGGTGAGGATCCTGTCATATTTTTGTACTCTTTGTTAAACTGCCCAGAGTACTCTTGATTGAGTGGCCATACTAAAATTAAATTATAAATTAAATTTGGCACAGTGCTCAAGAGAAGAGCCAATTTTGGGGGGCTTTTCTAAATGCCAGCATGGTCACCACTATTCAAATCCTGGGAGCGGATGTGCTGTTCCAACGGCCACATAGAAGTCACATGTCCTGAGTCCCGGGAGATGTCACTGTTTAATAGACAGGACTTGAAACATGCTAAATCTGTCTGACTTTTTAGGGTGGGTAAAAATAATTGGAGATAAATGATCTCTCAAATATTCTGTTCTTGAGCCATGAAGAGTTTTAGAGGTGACAACCAACACCTTGAACCAAATTCAGAAGCCACCAGTAAAAAGTGCAGCTCACATAGTAGCACTGATACTACACGGGTGTACCAAGGTGCACCTATAATTATGCACACTGCTGCATTCTGGACCAGCTGTAATTAGGAATAAGTGCCTATATAGAAGGTCTGCCTGATCCAAATGAATTTGTACAAAGGTCCTCCTAGCCATGGTTGCCACCTGCTCTTCAAGCAAGACTTCAACTCCAGGAGGCCCCCAAATTACACACCAGTTCTATCGGGTGGTGCATCCCCATCCATAGCAGAGAGGTGGAAGAGCTAACCATGATTATACTAGTTAGGTCACCAAGAATTGAAATAGGTAATATCATCAGAATTCTGATGATGCCTTATCCTGTGTGATTCTCAGGATAGCATTCTTCAGGGCTTTATGTAGATATTAAATAGGAGATGTGATCTCTAATAGTTAAGGGCAGAGGGAAAATACAATAGTATGGTTCTATAAATTGGCATCATCTAATTAATCCTTGAGGGGAAGCAGAATGTTGTTTTTTTTTAAAAAAAACTTTTTTGAAAGTACAAATAATAATTATTGAAAATCAAAGAGTACACATTTTATTCCAAATTGTTCAAGAGAAAATAGTTAATAAAGTCTTCATAATATGAAGTAAAAAGGAAAATGAAGTATCAGGCAACTTTTAGCTCTTGAAGAAAAAAGAAAGCCTCTAGAACAGAAGACCAGTAGGGGTTTGGCAGCAGGTTCAAATGGTAACTGTAGGTTGTTTTAGCAGTCATATCTGAACAGAGATATGAACTGTTATAACTGAACTCAGCTATAGATAGAATATCAGGCTAGTTGTTTAGTGATAGTTAACATCACAACCAAGGTATTTATCTAAAATAGTACACATGTGTTCTCTATTTCTTTTTTTTTTTTTTATTGAAAAAGTTTTCAAATACAAGTTTTTCCCCCTTTTTCCCCCCCCTCTTCCCTAACCCCCCCTCACCACCCATCCCCCCCCCCCGTGACTTCTTCACAACAATAGGCTATTTCATAACTAGTTATATACATAATATCTTTCCTTTCCCTTACTCCCTCCTCGGAATACTGACCCTTAGCATATTATTCTTATAACTCCCATTTTTACGATAATCTGCCCTTTTTCTCCTCCCCTAAACTTATAGTGTATTATTACAATTTAACATTTAATCTTTTATATATATTAATATAACATTTTAAAGCAGCCTTCTCCCTACATCCAAATTTAACGTTTATTCAGTTCTATCCAATTCCTCCACTCCCCTAAATATATGACTTAAGGATCCTTTTTCTTAGACTAATCAATCAGTAAACTAACCTATTTCAACCCTTCAATTCCTACAAAATCATGCAATACAATTCTAAATATAACCCACTGCCCACTTTACTAAAATATACACATATCTATATATGCATTCCATTTAAAAAAAAAAAAAAAGACAATAACTTTAAATTTATAATCCATATAATATCTTCTTTGATGTCTTTCCACTGGATCGTTAAATCTATCACCCATAATAGGGTAAAATAACATGCTGGTGCAACAGTTTGTTCAAAATCTTCAATCATCTTCTGCCCCCATCAGTAGTAGATATCCTCGTATATATATAAAAGTAAAAACAACCACCCTAGTGACATTATAATTATATCCATATAGTTATAGTTGTGGTATTCATCAGGATTGTTGATTCCCATCATCCTAATGGGTAACAACCAGATCTTCTGCATGCCCCAGCGTGACTCTCTTGCCTTGTAACTCAAAATAATCTTAATATATTCACCAGTAAAAGAAATCCAAAGTAGATAATTCAAATCCAACAAGGTAAGGCTCTTTTCACATCCCAAAATCACGGCATTACAGAGATCTGCCACAATCCTCAGGATAGTATTAAACAATTGTTCGCCTCCACTATCTTTTCAGATGTTCATTCATTTTTTAAAGTCCCTGGCTTCACTGTTGCTTGGTTTAGAAATTGCTGTTTCTATGAGATCTATTTCTTTTCTTTTTCTTTTGCGGGTTGAATTTCCATCCTCGTTTCGTGCCTACCAATTGTGTATCGGCTGATCGATTTTCATTCTGCTTTGTGAGTTGATCTTGTTGGGTTAGTTTTATCATCTCATCTTTCTTCTCCATCACTTGTATATCAACTGGTTGATTTGCGCACTTGTCTGTGACTTGATGGTTCATCACATTGGAGTCGGATGACACTGCTCTCTTATTTATAGACAGTCCAGCTGGGGTATCCAGAGAGTCCAAAGACAACTTATCCACCACAGCCTCTGTAATTTGGTATTTTCTTTTTGTTTCCAACTCCTTTTGCTTATCCTGTATTATGCCTAAAGATGTTAAATTCATTTTTAAAATTTTTTGATAAAATTCTTCCGCTTTTTCAACAGTGTTCAGTTGATATCTTACTCCTTGGTGTCTCAATATTAAACCAACTGGGGCATTCCACCTAAATAGGATATTTCTTTTTTTTAACTCAGTCACTAGAAAGCCAAATTTCTTCCTCTCCATTAACATCTTAGTCGGGAGCTCCTTAAAAATCCAAATCTTTCCTCCATGAAATTGCAAAGTAGAATTAAAAGAGTTCTGCACAATATTATTCCTAATTTCTTTATCTGTAAAATAGATCACCACATCTCTAGGCAATTGCCTTTGATTTGCCAACCAGGAGTTTATTCTGTAAATTCTATCAATCCTGCAATACACTTCATCAGGTTGAACCTTTAAAATCCCAGCCAGGATTTCAGAAGATATTTTCCTTAAGTCATCTCTATTATTTTCCTGCAAACCTCTCAGTCTAATTGCATATTCTGTAAAATTATATTGAATCATTAAAACTTCTCTTTCAATCCTCTGTTGCACATTTTCTTCATTACCAGTCTTTTGGTCAACCTCCATTTTAGGTTTGTCTTCTGAGCTATTATCCTGAATGTTTACCAAATCCTTTTTAATTTTTTGAATCATGTCATCCAAATTCTCCTCAGTTTCCTTCATTTTAGACTCTAATAATTTAGTCTTTGCATCCACCCGAATCAGAAAGTCTGATAAACCATTAGCTGTTTTTAAAATCTTTCGATTCAAAAAGTCAAACTTTGATTTCACCAGTTCACCAATTTCTTTAATTTCCTGCTTAAATTTTTTGAGTTGCTGGTTCACAATCTCATCCCTTCTTACAATCTCTTCAAGAAGAAATTCTATTATATTAAAATCAGGCTTCTGACACTGGAGAGTTAAAACTTGTTGGTGTAATTTATTAATGGGGGAGATTCCCCCCCCCCCCCCCGTTTGTCTAGCTGTGTGAGTCCCGGTGCCATTTCCCACACAGACAAGATTTAGTGGAAAAGAGAGAGAAAAAAAAAAGCTTGTTTCCAACCAAGATCAATATCAGATCCCCAAGAAAAAAAAAAGAAAAAAAAAAGCAAGAGTGGGAGTGAGGTTTTGCCTCAATTACGGCCAAAAGTATTCATTCCGCTACTTTGTAATAGAAAACGGAAGGACTTTCCCTTTCAGCCTCTCTTCAAGCCGCAGCTTTCAGCCCTTCTCCAGCCACGGCAGACGCCATTTTAAAAGACTCTTTTTCCCCCTTTCCTCTCATCTTTTCTCTTAAATAGTTTTTTAAAGGGTAAAATACTTGCGATTCAGTATTAAGGGTCCAGCTCGCCTTTTCTTTGATTATTCTGTTAAATTCGCAGGCTTGCTCTTGACGCCTGGCTCTGCATAAGCAGAGGTCTCCCAAAGCCCGGAGCAGCGGCAGGGGATATGGGGCTTCTCATCCGCTCCATCCCAAAAGTAAAAAAAAAACTTTTGGGACTCTGCAGAGAGTTCTACCCACCCCTGCCGGCTCTATCTCCGTTTCCTCTTGGAAACTGAGTTTTTTCGAGCCGCCATTCCGCTGTGAAGGCGGCTCTGACAGGCAATGGAAGCTGACGATCCCAAAGGAACGTCTGGCGGCGGCCAGCAGCAAACCGGAAGTCATGTGTTCTCTATTTCTTAATCCAGCTGCAGATAGTACAGAACAGAGCTTCAACTTAATAATTGACGGACAATTTTCTCAAAAAGTACTGTGAAATAGAGTGCCTCTGTCAGAAGTGATTGGACAAACCATGATTTCAGAAAACTTGTTGAATTATTAGACCATCTGTCTCAGAAGTGGTGAGGGAAAGGACTTCCAGTTGGCGCCGCGGGGATACAGACGGGGAAATGGCAAGCTCCGCGGAGCTCTGCCAAAACCCTGTCTGTCAAGCTGCCGCCGACAGGTCTTCGGACCTCCCCTGTCTTGAAGGGACAGGGGGACAAGAAGGGACCCCTTGGGCGGCCGAGAGGAACGGGCAGGTTCCTCGGAGCCGGAGGATTTCCCTTCACGCTGGCGGCAGTGGAACGACAGCCATGGCAGCTGTCCCGAAACCGCAGCAACCAGGAACAAAGATCGTGCTGGAGGAGAGGAGAAGCGGAGAGCGGAGCAGGGAGTTTGAAAGCCGGGTGAGTCAACTTCTGCCCAGGCGGGAACTGCCTGTAAATGCTGGATTTACAAAAAGTGTGCCCCAGCCTTAACAGCGGCTGAGAAACATCGGGGCAAAAAGACTTAAATGAATGGTGGAGAAAAGACCTGTTGATAGATAGCGTTAATTATAGACTTTTTGGAAATGATTTTATTACAGATTTGGTCTTCTTTTTTTATTTTTTGTGGCTAAACGAGATTTGATTTTGTTTGAGAGAGAGGAAGGAGAAGAGGAAATAAATATGCTTTTAAAAGTAAAGATAAAAGACAAACGGAGATGGAAAAGATGGCTGCCAGCTGAAAAGTGAAAGTGTAAACTCCAGACTGCTTGTTACTTGAAAGAGAAACTTTGTTGCCTGTTACTTAAAGTGGATTATTTTGAGAAAAGTTTCAAGAGGCTTGACTTTGGACATATAATTGGACATATAATCTGTGTATTGGAGGATATTGAAGATCAGAAAGAAGAAACTAAATGGAATAATGAAAAGTGATTTATTAAGCGTGACAACAAGAGAAAAAGGGCGTGGCAACAAAAGAACATGATGATACCATGTATGGAATAGTCAATTCAGAATTAACTTTATAGAATTTATAACTTCGAGGACATTGAAATGGAAAATAAATATACTCAGATAGATTGGAGAAGGAAAAAAAATGGAATAGAAAATAACAAGATAACAAAATACCATAGTTTGAATTAAATGGATGTAATGGTGTCTGGGAGTTTGATCTTTGAATAATTTTAGGAGATACCTTCTTCTCTGGGCTCTCTCTCAATTTTATTTTATTTTATTTTTCTTACTTCTTTCTTTCTTTTGTCCCTTTTCCCCTCTCTATTTTTTCTAATTCTCTTTTCAATTTCTTTTGTTATATTTCTGTTCTCTTTCCTATTTTTATTCTTGTATTTTTGTTTTTATTTTAACTATTATTAATATTGTTACTATTCTCTCTTTTTTCACTATTATTTTTATCTAAGTTGATTTTATGAATAAACAACAATTTGACTAGGAAAAAATGAGTGTAAATGATTGAAAATTATGATTTTTGGATGTTTCAATACCTTTTTAAACTTGGAATTTTTAAGCTCTATTTACAGACCTAATAATTTAGAAGAAGATGTTCTCTAAGGTGCTGGATATTAAGAAGAATTAATTACAGATTTAATAATTATAGAAAATTGATTTTAAAGTGATTTAAAATATTGATATTCGCTGAAAATAAATATGGCATGGGAGAAAGCCTAGGAGAGAATAGGAGCTAAGATATTTGTCGATATAATTTTTTATTTAAAATCAGTTAAAGATATGGAGGAGAATGGATTTAAAAATGAATACAAGTAATATATTGTGAATTAATTTAAAGTTAAATAATTGAATAAGAGATGTAGAACTGGAGGAAAACATAAAGCTGGACAATAATTAAAATAAAATGTTATGAATTAGTTAAACAAAGTTAGGAGTGGAGGGAAGCATGATTCTGGAGAACTGTGAACTAGCCAAAAAAATAAAAAGTTAGGAGTGGAGGAAAATATACCTGGAGAGCAACTGAAATACAGTTGTGAACCAGTTAAAAATAGAGGTTGGAGCGGAGGAAAGCATTGCTGGGAAGCAACTATTTGAGTTGCGAACCAGTTTCATAATAGATTTAGGAGGACTGAAGGAGATAACGTTGGTATGCAGTTAAAATTATACTGTGAACCAGCTCAAATAAGTAAGATTAGGAGTGGAGGAAAGCATCGCTGGAAAGCAACTGATTAAGATGCGAACCAGCCAAAAAATAAACTCAGGAGGAAGTGGAGGAGACAATACTGGAGAATAGTTAAGCCAAACTGTGAACCAGTTAAATAAATAGAGACAGAAGTAAATAAATAGAGACACTGTTGGGAAATAGCTATTTAAATTATGAATCAGTTAAATATTAGACTTTAAAATAAAGTATTTTGAGAGTGACAAATTTTAGATGGAAATGTTGATTGATTTAGAACAATTAAGAGAGGAGGAAAATATTCTTTGTCAAGATTATGGATACTAGTTGCCATTTAATAGACTCGATGTAATGGGTCTTAGAAATGAGGAATATATATGAAATATTGATTGTTAAAATGACAAAGGTTTGGAATGATGTCTATTTGGAAATAATTGTTTAGAAATTAGGGTGACATAGTAGAATGTTTAAAATCTAAATGTTTAGAATAAGATATTTTTTTCCTTTTTTTCTTTTTTTTTTTAAAGAGGTAAATGGATAAAATTTGGAACAAAATTGGTTGGGGGAATGTGAGTAATTGTATTTACTTTATACCGGATCAAATCCTTGCTCTAAAAAGATGTGTTTTATGTTTTAAAAAATAAAAAAAAAACTTTTCAAAAAAGAAGTGGTGAGGGAATGAAATGAACCATTTTAGACAAATGTCAGGTACCACTAAAATGGCATCTAGGTTCTTGGATGGGCTCCTCCAAATGCAATTCTTTGATCCCTCAAAAAAGGAGGAATATATTTGATTAGCAACAATACATTCCTCTTTCCTAGAAGGAACAGGTTCGTAGTTCTTTCATTTGAATAAAACAGGATAAAAATCTAATAATAATAATTTGAAAAAGGGACAGTAATAAGTCAAGGGGATCAGAAGGAAGATCATCTGTTCATAATAGGTTCTATCTAGTTTATGCATGAATATATCTTAATAAAGAGCAACACAGCACTTTTCTGATTGACACTGTTGAATTGTTCCTACAGTTAAGAAATATTTTTCTGATTTTCTGTTGGAATCTGCTTCTTATGAATTAAATATATGTTCTTCTACTTGGAATGATAGTAAATAGCTCTTGATCTTCTCTCTCTTCTTGCAGGTATGAAGTTTGTAAACCAACTGAAGGTAGTGCTGAATGTGTCACACTCTCAGTTTACTTCAGAGAAAAGAAAGCAAGACAATCCAGTGCTACCCCAGGGACAGTTCTTTATGGCCAACCGCTACTCATAGCTGTACCCAAACACAAGCTCACAATAGAGTATTTGTACAATGTTATATTGGAGCGAATTGGGTAAGTGTAAGTCCCATCTTAGCATACTATTCATATGGTTATAAACATTGAAGTATTCTGCATTATAAGTAGTCCTCAATTTATGACAGTGCACTTAACAACCATTCAAAGTTACAATGGATTTGAAAAAAAGACCCATCCTTGAAGTTATGACTGCTGCACCATCCCCATGGTCACATGATCACATTTCAGCTGCTGGGGCAACTGGCTCACATTTATGATCGGTTGCAGCATCCCACGATCACATCATGTTTTGTGGCACCTTTTGCCATTTTCTGGCAAAAAAAACACCTATTGGTTAAGTTGAATTTCAATTTATGACTATGTGATTTATTTAACAAATGCCATAAAAACAATTGTAGAATCGAGTCCAGTCACGTGCTGACTTGACTTCGCACTGCAGCAAATTACAGAAGTAGAATTATTTCTATACTGCACACTGCCTATTTGATAGTTAAAAGAAGTGAAAAAGTTCTTTCTTTTGAAAAAACTTAACACAAACCAATAGAATATGTGATGACTCATTCTTCATATTTCTTGATGCAGTTTAGGTAGTTTTGTATTAATATAGCTTCCCAATTTTCATTTAAAAGTGTTATTTCACTTTTAATATTATGAAGTTATAATATACATCTGTTATTATACTATGTTTTACTGTGCTATACTATTGCTTGCAGTTCTAATCCTGTCCATAAAACTTCCATTCCTCCTTTAAAGCAATATTAACCGATGAATATTTAATATTAATATATTTAAATGATAGTGGTCAGAATGAGTAATAAATAGTCATTGTTCAGTTTTGGAACTAATTATTTTTGCTTATTGGTTTGCCTGATTTCCTAATAATGGACCAACTATTTTTCAGACGCTATGTAAAAATTAATTTAAAAGAAGACTATTGTGACATGTCTCTGGACAGTGATACTTGCAATGGCTTCACCAATATATCTGAAGGTAAATTCTCCAAATTTAGACTAAAATCTAAATATATGTTTGCATGTTTTTCTTTTTTGTTAAATCACAAACTTAAGTCTGGCTGATCTTTAAAATACTTGAAACCACGTCAAATTTAGTCCAAACTCTCTCCAATATAATCACCTACTTTTTTTGTAATTTTGAATCAGTTGCTTCTCAGTTTAGAAGGGAACTTGCAAATCTGAAATACAGTAGAAAACACTCTTTGCAATATATTTATTCTAGGTGATGTTGAAGAGATGGAACATCAGGATAGTGAAGAAAACAAACTAAAAATACCAGATGCAGGTGCTTCTCGGTCTGAAGAGAGGGGTGAGCAGGTAGAAGGGAAGCAGCACCAGAAAAAACAGCTGTTCAGTTTCAGTTTTGTGAATTCTTACGGGACATCAGAAGTAAACTGCCTTACCACAGAAGGGAAGATCCTCAAACTGAGTTGTACGTATCTTTTTTAAATTTCACTATAGGCAGTTTTCATTTGTGGCAACTTTATGAATAGCTATTGATTTTTTTTCCTTTTTCCAGCCTATGCAACTGTTGCTATTGATTGGGATTCCGACACCCGGAAGCTGCTTTTTGATGAACACGAAGCTCAGGTGATTAATGTTTTTGTCTCCCTTTTAAGGGGCAGAACTAATCCCTGTTATAAAAAATCTAGGCAAGATTATGTTGTTCCGATTTGTATGTTTCTTAAAAGGCTCTGTAAATAAATATGATCATAAAATATTGCTTTGCAGAACAGATAGGCTTATTGAGAATGGCTTCATGCATCTGATCATATTTTACTGAGTACTGTATGCTTAGTGAACATTTTGTAATTGGATCCCCCCCCCCCCCCCCCCAAAAAAAAAATATTTTGCCTTTGTGATTGAGATTGCTCCTTTTTTAAAGCAGGCATTGAAAGTCTCTGTTTTACCACATCAGCATGGTAATTTTCTTGCAATCCTCAATTATCATATGAGTTTTATTAGTGTTTTTGCTTTTCCTTCTCTGACCAGATAACCTATTTTTATATGCCTTCTTTATTCCTATAAACGTGCTGATTGAAAATTGGAATCTTACAATGTAAATGCCTGTTCATGGTTACTAATCAAAATTATTTTAAGTGAGAAATGAAGATTTTAATATAGATCAGGCATCCTCACTACGGCCTGCGGGACGAATGCGGCCTGCCAACGCAATCTATCTGGCTCTCATGCAGTGGTGATTAAGCCCCGCCCCCTGCCCCACCCTTCTCAGCATTGCCCTTATCCTCAGTTGCCCAACACACATTTCCAGCGCACGCTCCTCTGTCCCAAAGTAGGATTGAGTGGGTGGAAGGGAGCAGGGAAGGGGGAAGGGTAGTAGGGAAGGAGAAACCTGGCTGGCTTTCCTTTGGCGTGGGGTGGGGGAAGACCCAATACCCCCTCCATGCCTGCCCGCTGCTCTCCCAGTGCCTTGCACAACAGAGATAGGGAGGGGAGAGACAGATTCGGTCTCTCGCTTCCTGTCTCTGTGTCTTCTCACTCAGAAAGCCCTGCATGCTTTCCTAGGGGCTTTTCGCTACTTGTTTTTCTTTCTTCCTTTTGGAAATCCGGGATTGCTGAGGAATAAGCGGCAGAGACTTCCATCCTCCTCCTCCTCCTCCTCCTCCTGCGCACCCTCCTGGCCCCACCACAGCCAGCCAGGGGGTTGTGAGAGGGGGAGGGGGAGGAGGGAAGCCTCCGCCGCTCATTCCTCAGCAAGCCCAGATTTCCAAAAGAAAGAAAGAAAAATGGTAGCGAAAAGCCTCAAGGAAAGCACACACGGCTTTCTTGGAGAGTAAGAAGAGACACAGAGACAGGGAGTGAGAGAGAGCGATACGCACACACGTGTGCGCACAGACACACACACACAGACAGAAAGAGACACGGGGGGAGAAAGAAAGAGAGAGGGAGGGGGAGAGAGAGAGAGGGAGAGAGAAAAAGAGAAAGAGAGATGGATGGGAGGGAGGGAGAAAGAGATGGGAGGGAGGGAGAGGGAGACAAAGATGAAAGAAAGAGAGATGAGAGGGAGTGTTTAAGGTTGCAGACTCCTGAGCCAGGAGAAGGAACAATAAAAAACAATGGAATCTTTCTCTTCAAGTCTTTAAAGAACGAACAGATTTGCTTCCTGTTTCAGAACCAGTGAGTTCATATTATGAGGAAGGGGTTTATATGAGGACTGTGCTAATCACAAAGCCTTTCGGCTTTTAATAAAATAAAAGATGCCACTAAACTCCTTCTGAAATAAAGTGATCCAGTCTATGTCTCCCTCAAGATCAGGATTTTTATGGGCTTTGCTGCAGGAGGTTTTATCTCCACTCCCTTCCCAGGTATTTGAATATCTGCAATGATGCAATCTCGCCCAGGTTTTTATATGAATAGTTCAGTCCTGCAAATGCTTTTATAGAAGCTGCGTTAGCTTTTGGGTCCTTCTGAATATTTTTGCCTTAGATCCTGATGAGAGCAGTTCACCAAAAGGTGACTCTGGGTGGCACACAACAGTGAGATAAAACTATATAAAACTATAGATGTAAAACAAAAATCCATATCAATAAATAAATTGGCCACACCCACCCAATCACATGACCATCTAGCCATGCCCACCCAGCTGGTCCGGCCCCCCCCCAACAATCTGAGGGACCATGAATTGGCCCCCTGTTTAAAAAGTTTGAGGATCCCTGATATAGATAGTCCTCAACTTACGATTGTTTATCAATTCAAAGATACGAGAGCCTTGAAGAAAGGTGAATTACAATCTGCTCTTGAAGTTTATTTATTAAATTTATATTCCATCCATCTCACTCTACGAAATGACTCTAGGCTAACCAAGTTAACTACCCCCATGGTCACATGATCACAATCCAGGTACTTGGCAACCAGCTCACATTTATGATGGCTTCAGTGTCTTGCCATCATCTGATTGTGACCTGTGACCTTTCTGATAAGAAAATCTGCCTTCCCCAATATTTTTTGCCTAACTATGGTGATCCACTTAACAATTGTAGTAAAAATGGTTTTAAAACTAGATTTGGCTGTGTGATTTCTGCCTTTATGACTATACCACTTAATAATGGGAATTCCATTCCCAATTGTCATAAGTTGATAAGCAACAGTAATTGGTTCCAGGGAAAAGGTGGCTAAGTCACACGGACAGTAAGATATAGTCAATAAGTGAACCGTATGATGCTGCCAAGATTGCTGGTGGCTGCCATCACGTTTAGATAAATTTCTCTCATGTAGCAAGCCCAGTGTTACTCTCTGGCATCCGTTATTGTCAGGAACAGAAATTCAGGTTTAAGAGTGCGCACTGGATTTTTCTTTACTGGCAGTTATTAGTTATATTAGTGAATGGTTGCTATCTAAGGCAGTTGCTAAATGAAAACTGCTTGTATGCATTTATTTACATTTGTTGTCGCTACAACATACCATGATGCAGTAGCTTTTATATGTGTGAAGTGGAGAAAAGCCAGCACAGGCTAAAGGGGGAAGGGCAGAAAGCAAGCTGTGACTGTAATGTGTATCCCTGACTACTTTTTTTTTTAGAAATGTCTGATTTTCTCCATTTTAATATACATTTGTGTTTTTAGGCATTTGAAAAACACAACAGTATGTTTCAGTCACAAAAAAAGAAAACTTCTGTAGCCCTTACAGAATGTATACAACTTTTTACAACTATGGAGACGCTTGGGGAACATGATCCCTGGTATGTTTTTGCTACTGACTATTCTTTGGACCACATTTCATAGCTTGTGCTTGAATATTATCTTTGCATGTTGCTGTTGCATGTTGATATACCATTCTTCCGTACAAGTGGAGGTCCCTAGTTCAGAAAGCAGACAACCAGGATCACGTGTGACCGCTCCTCATTGTTTAATAAATATTTGAAAGTATCCATATGCACATACCTGTGAGAATTGCTCTGTTGGCACTGCAAAAATAAGACAGTTGATCATGTATGTTAAGATTATCTTTCATTATTGCTGCAGGATAGTAGGATTTCCTCAACCACATATTATTCCATTTGATAAAGAGGCTATTACGTGATCCCTATTCCCTTTCTTATTTGTGGTAGATCTAGCAGACTTATTTTCTTAGATAAATTTCTGCCATTACTATCTGCTTTGTAGATCAAGGATCCCCAACCTTTTTATTGTAATTTCAAGAACATGTCAGAGACATTCTCAAATGGCTTATGTTGATGTACCAGGAGGTGAACTGGTGGAGTTGCTCCCTACTCTTTTTAGCTTCTCAAAATCTTCTTTATTAACTTTTTTTTCTGGGGCAGGATAGCATATCTTCAAACAAACCATTCAGCTATGGCCACTTCATTTTTTTAAGAATGTCTCTCAGAATCTATATAAAATAAAATAAAAAATGCAGCAGGAAAACGGCATGGCACCACAGCCTTGCATTTGTGATATTATATTTGAGATATATTACAAACATGTATTAAGAAGCATTTATTCTAGACAGCTTCACAATGCAAGACAGTGCAATCTCCACTGATAATTAACATATTTTTTAATGTAATATAAAAGCATTTGTCATATTTTTTTAAAGGGTTCAGTAAAACCATGATAAAATCAATAACAGCAAAAGTACAGACAAGATTAATTATTGAAAACAAGGCCAATATATGTTGGTTTTGAGGATAAAGTCGTTATTACATTTTTCTGGTAAATGTAGATTCTGATGCTATTTCCAATTTAAATGGGATTTGGGGAACTAGTGAGAAGACAAGAACTAATCAGAATGAAGATTAATTAGTATTACTTTTCCCCTTAAAAATGATTTTTGAAAATGCACTGAATAGTGGTGTATCTTATGCATTTCTTTTCCTTTGCTCAAAGTATTCTGCATTCTCACAACAGTTCAGGACCCTTTATCCACAGATTATTTTTTCTGTAGTATTCCTTGAAATGATTAGGCAACCATGCAACATATAAGATCCTGGATCTTTTGTGTATCTTAAAAATAAATCCAGTCCAAAGCAATCCAATAGGTTTTCTTCCTGTAAGGTATAGAGCAGGGTTGTCAAACTCATGTCATCACATGATGTATTGAGACTTCCCCCCCCCTCCCTTTGCTAAACTGGGTATTGGTGTGGCTAGCACGTGACGCATCTGACCCGCAGACCGCAAGTTTGACACTGCTGGTATAGAGAAAAACGGTGGACTAAAATCTGATCACAAAAGATTTATCTGGTTTACTTGAGCTTGCTATATCTTTCCAGAACTATGGAATTGTAAGTCCCCTTAAACAAGTATTAATTCCCTTCCAATAAAGTGAATTAATATCTGCAACAAACGCTTTTGTTTTTGTTTTAATTTCTATTTGATTTGTTTCAGGTATTGTCCTAATTGCAAGAAACATCAGCAAGCCACTAAGAAATTTGATCTTTGGTCATTGCCACGCATTTTGGTAGTGCATTTAAAACGCTTTTCATACAATCGATATTGGAGAGATAAACTTGACACGGTAGTTGACTTCCCTATCAGGTAAAATTTTCATAAATGTTAGTATATTGGTATGATCAGACCTGATATCCTTATGAATACATGGTCCAAGTAAGCTTGTCATAACTTAAATAATTACAGTACCCTGTTGCTGATTTTGATGCCAGCATCTTCCTGAATGCTTTACTTGCTTTGTTCCTCTACTCTGGAATTTTGTTTAGCTCTACTTTCAAAATACTTTTAGCTATTTTGGTTTGGATTTTGAGATTTGTGGTAATTTTGTTTTACATTACTCTGAGATTGGCAACTCACTAGTCTAACAGTTTAGGGTTGAATCTCATGATTAGTGTCCACATATTCTTGTAATAAAGATCTTTAACCTGAGCACATCTTGGCTGTATTTTGGAACCACATCTAAATGTATATTTTATTCGGCAAAATGTTACTTTCCTCTAGTCATATTATTCTCTGGTAATTGAGTAAATTATACCTTTGGAATATAATTTAACAAATTAAATAAAATGTTTTTCCTAATATGGTCACAGTAAGTTAAATGAAAAATTAAATGTTTCTCTTGGTCAATATACTTGGAAACAGAAATTGATTTTTTCTCTGTATCAGGTTAATTATACATATTTTTAAAAAACGTGATAACACACATAATAATCATGTCTGTGGTCACATTATGATTTCGTGTAATGTATCTATATTTTTGTGGGAAAGTATTTTGGAAAGATTATACTAGGTCTAAGAGTGTTTCTTTGAATCTCAGTGAGAATTTGCTTCCTCTCAACCTTGACTTTACTTGGAAGAATTCTAATTACACACAATGTCTACATGACTTTTGTCTGTAACTATTTGTAACAATACAGAATAAATTCTTAGTATAAATATCTCTTTCCCAGCCCTGTTCAAAATTTTCCAATGACTACTCCAGAGAGCCTGCCATTGTTGCTCATGTGTTTGTAGCAAAAAATAAAATAAAATACATTTGCAGAGATTACCATAAAATGATGATTATATTAAAGTATTTCTTCAGTGAACCAGTAGTGTCTGTGTAAATGTATCACAGAATTATTCAGGAACATTGTGGGTAATCAGCAATATTGTGATTCTTGCTGGTAATAGCAGTTGAATAACAGGATGAATAATTTTAAAACTGGTTTTGGAAATAGATTGTCTTTAAGGTATTAGCATGGTTTTTTGCCACAACATTAATCTTTGTGACTTCTTTATAGGGATTTGAACATGTCTGAGTTTGTTTGTGATCCAGCAGCAAGCCCATATGTATATGACTTAATTGCAGTTTCCAATCACTATGGAGGCTTGGGTGTAGGGCACTGTGAGTAATTCTTGCTTCCCTTCCCTCCCCCCCTCCCGCCCCCCCCCTCCCCCAATATCTGCAAAAGTTCAAAATATGTCTCCTCAGCAATATCCAAGATTAAAGTAAGGATCTTTGAAACTTAATATAACCCATTGCAGGCTTCTGGGTTCGGTTCATTGAGACCTGCCCTGCAAACCTAATAGAAGCAATGCAACAAGAACACTGAATTGTCAACTTTGTAGACAAGAAAAAAAATTCCAACCTCAGTTAAAATATTCTAGTTAATGTCTGTTAAATAGATAACTGGGATTTGGTGAGGATTTTTTTGTATCATAAAGTTCCCCTTTTCTGAAGCTGCTGTTTGTTATATATCTTCAATAAAAATATAACAATATTTTTATATCTTCAGATATTTAAATCAGTTTAAGCAGTTTTCATGAGTTTAATAACACTGATAAAAGTCCCATGAAAAAGTGTTCAGTGCATCTAGGCAGTTTGCAGGTTGTTACTAAATTTGTTTAACTTAATCTATTAATTAAGCATATAATGATTGTGTAATATTTTTAAAAACCAAAGTGTAAAGCTTCCCTTTACCTCACCAGTGATTCGTTAAAGTGCTGAGTGGGTTTTCTTATATAATTAATTATTCATGGTTGCCAACTGTAGTAAAAGGGAAGGAATTCCTTTACACTTTTTTCACAGTGTTAGAGACTATCTGTGCTTGCAAAACTCAGACTGTTTTTTTAAAGCATGTCATTATATTTTTCTCTTGTATTTGTTTACCTGTCAGATACTGCATATGCTAAGAATAAAATCAATGGAAAATGGTACTACTTCGATGATAGCAATGTATCTCCAGCTTCTGAAGAACAAATAGTGGTAAGTATTTCAAATAAATCAAACCTTTCCTGGTAACTTCTGGAATTTAACAAATGCAGCTGTTAAATCAGAGTAGCAAGTTAAAATGGCACTACAAATTATTTTCTACAGAAAAGAGAATTCACCTAAAACCCAATAGGAATGGGGGTAAACTGCAATTCCACAGACTAACCTCTCAATCTGTAAACTGATTAAGTGATAGGATGCATGACTCCACTATTTTCTTGTGACATGCCCCTTCTTGCTTCTTCAGGTGGTCAGGGGATCTTTAATGGGCTGGATCTGGGAATGGTCAGCATTTCTTTGGGGCTGTTGATGCTAACAAGTCTACACAGCTGTTTTAGTCAACTACTACACAATCTCCAATATTGATCTTCCTTTTTGGGGAGAAGATTGTTAAGAAACGCAGAGTCCGCTAAGGGGAACCGTAGAGGAAATAGATTGCCTAGACCTTTTTCTTTCTGAATTCAGTCCAATAATAGGATAGAAATATCATTTGGTGTTCCATTAAATTACCTTTATTGAGACTTGGATTTGAAAAGTGTACTTTTTCTGGTCTTATCTGACCTCTCAACAGCATTCAGCAGTCAGTACCATCAACAATTACAATTCTAAACTCCCTGCAAAATTTGGGAGATGAAGGCAGAGTCTTACAGCAAGTCGATTATTATTTAGTCAGTGATAGCAGGAGGCTGTTGTGATTTGGCTGATGTTGAACCCTAGGAAGAAAGGTTATTGTTTGTTCAGAAGGGTCCTCTGTCAGCTATAGTAACTGGTTGGGATGGCACTCACCTTGAAGGAGGCGGCTTGCAATAGGGAGGTTTTTTTTTTAATTTGATTTATATGCAGCCCTTCTCCGGAGACTCAGGGCGGCTTACAATGCATTAAGCAATAGCCTTCATACTTTTGTATATTTATACAAAGTCAGCTTATTGCCTCCACAAACTGGGTCCTCATTTTACCTACCTTAGAAAGGATGGAAGGCTGAGTCAACCTTGAGCCTGGTGAGATTTGAACTTACAGTAATTGCATACAGCTGGTGTTAATCACAATGCTTTTAGTCTGCTGAGCCACCAGGCCCTTCCATTCCTGAATGGAAGCAACAGAATCAAACTCAACCTTAGCAAGATTATCAATGCGTCCTTGGTCCTTCTGATTCTAAGGACTTTGGTCCTGTGGGAGGTAGCCTCAATTCATTAGAGGAGGTTTCCAAAAAATATGTCAAGACTTCTATCTAGATATGTGAATATTTCAGAGATCTGAGTTCTGGGGCTTTATAGGCTAGTTGATTACAATTTTTCTGTTAGGTATTGATTTTTTAAAAAAATATTTTTCAATCACTTTCTTCCAGACAAAGGCAGCATATGTACTGTTTTACCAACGCAGAGATGTCAAGCTCAAGGGGAGCCATTCTTTTTGCCCAAGCATGGAACCAGAATCTGAAGAATGTGATGGCATGGATACTAACTGAATTTCTGTGGTTAATCTCCAATATGAAAATATATCTGAGGACTTGTTTTGAACCCCTGCAGTGGCTACTTGACAACACAGGAGCCCTCAGCGCTGAAAAATAGATAGAGGAAACAATAAGATGACAAACCTGGGCATACTCTTTAACCTAAGAGTTTTTAATCAAATTCTATCTTAACTGTTCAATAAAATGATGCCGAAATCTGACTTTGTATTATGAAGATTGTGTGGGATTAAGAGCTGCTATATGACTGGAGCGATGCATGTTAAGAAAAAGAAGGCTGTGTTGTTTTGCAACCTCAAATTGGGTTTCAGTGAAAGAAATGTATTTAGTTTCATGCATTGTGAAAAGTGTACCATCTGGGAGATACCTGAGTGCTGCAGAAGTGCAACATATAGACATCAGCTTCAGTCTTAGTTAGCACATATTACCATGACATTATGTCAATCCCTTTTGCACATGTCACGATCAGACTGCTTTTTTGAGAAAGTATTTCTCCTGGCCCAAAGTCTCCCATCCAAAAATTACCTTAAGAAGTATTTCAAAAATAGTTTCCATGTTTTCAGGCTCAATGCCAGTAAAACAATCCTATAGAAGTAACATACAGATAAAATCCCTTTCCTGTAGCAATATTCAGAAACCCTATTCTTCATATTCATCTGATAGCAATGCTTTATGTTCCTTTGACACTTTTTCTCCACATTTATGCAATGTTTTATCAGCACCATATAAAGGTCTCAATCCCTTTCTCTTACAAAGGCCACACAAAATATCCAATTACTTTGGATGTGTTTCAACCCATTCGTTTTCTTTCCTGACATTTTATTCCTATTTATTTAGGTAATTTCCCATCTGTATAGTCATTTCCAAATCAACTAAAAGTTACCAAAGAAAAATAGTCTTGCTGTTCTCTTTTTAATCCACATCCTTTTCACTAAGCCCTAACGTACTTGGTAGTAGCTTATCTATATAAACTAAGAGTTTTCAGTAATCCTCTGGAATGCCACATTGTAATGAAGAGATTTGTTATTAATGGAAATGGCTTTGAAATCATATTAATACCTCATGAAATTATTTCCTTTTGCTGTTGACAGTATGTTCCAAGAATTCATTCAACACTCTGAGAATCATTTCTTTCGCAAATAAATTTTACATAGACTTTTCTTTGCAGTTCCACAAGCTATAGTCACCAGTGATTCAACATTATTTTAGCAGAATTTATTAGATGTGAACAGTAGATTTTAGCAGAGGAAGAATCATTGCTGTAAAGCTTTATTCTGTTCACATTCAATCTTCCAATGATTACTATATAGATTTGCAGGTGATTCTTCTAAAGCACTGAAATGATTATTTGGTTGAGTTGTCTGTGCTTACAGATTTTTAAATTGGTTTGAGGTTTTATTTCAACTGCATATTTTTTCTTGCACATATGGGGCAGACAAAAGGGGCTAGAATTATTTAAATGCTAATGTCAAATTACATTTTATGGTTTTGCTTTCTGTTTTTCTGGGTTATAATTTCTTTTAAATGTAACATTTGGAGAGAGAATGAAATAAATATTTAAATGCAAAAAGCAATTTATAATTAAATATAACCTTATATATTTCTGTTGCATACTGAAGTAAAAATCTTCACTGTTTTTAAGTATGATCAGAGATTAAGTACATTGAAGTAAGTTTCTTCTAAATGCTGTACAAATGGTATTAGGAATCTTGATTTGCCTTTGACCAGGCTGAATCCTAGCTGATGTGTACATATTGTATAGTATCGAGATCACTTTTAGACTAGCACTGGATTGTTTTACTGTGTAAAGATAAAGAATAAAATAAAGAGGAACGGATTGCACAAAGTATGTACTCTTTGGTATTTCTGTGTGGAGAATGCAAGTTTCTAATATATCCTAGGATCTGACTCATTACCTGATTGAATAATAATGCCTCTATCAAACAATATCAAAGGTACAGCAACCTTTTTCCTTTAATTTGGAATATAGTGGTAGCCTAGGTGCTATGTGTATATTCATTCCCCAGTAATTTCTAAAGCTAGAATTGTAAATTCATACACTGTTTCTTAGCCTTTGATTTTCATGCTCTATTTCTTGGAAATTAATCTTACTAAGAATTTGGATTGACTTAAATCTACTTATCTCACTTCCTAGGAAGATTTGTCAATCCTTTTACAGTTTTAAGACCATCATCTAACGGGCCATTTATGGACAAAACATGATTAATAATAACAATTGTCTAAAATAGGCTTACAATGTTGAGTTATATGCAGTAATTTCTGAAGCACTGGGA
Source organism: Arizona elegans (assembly GCA_022577455.1). Classification (NCBI taxonomy): domain Eukaryota; kingdom Metazoa; phylum Chordata; class Lepidosauria; order Squamata; family Colubridae; genus Arizona; species Arizona elegans. Next base: position 98,800,057 of record JAKOOJ010000003.1, on the reverse strand, counting down.
CAAACAATAAAGACAATATTTCTTTTTAATATTCATCCAGATCAGTCCTGATTAGGTTTATCAGATTCAAATAAGAAAACAATTCCTTTATTAACTAAATTTGTAATAATATTAATTTATTAATAATAAATTGTCATTGGAAAGCAGTAAGTCCCATCTTGGAGGAAAGTTCTAGTAGAAACAAAGGTTCCGTGACAGTTGAAACCTTCCACAGGGAGAGGAGGGGCACCAAGCTCTTAGCTGGGGAGCTTTCAATTCAGCCTATGACTTTCTTGCTAAACAAAAGGATTTGTGCAATTGCTCTTTTATCTTGTACTTGCCTTGCAATTGGGAAGCCTTGATAAACAGGTCTGGTGGATCCCAAACTTGGATTTCAAGGGGCACTGGCTTATAAAACCCTTAATATAGATTAGGCATCCCTCACATTTTGATGATATCGTCATAAGCAGGTTGCTTAAATATTTGTATCTTATGAACAGATTATGGGATTTCTAGAGAAAGCAAAACTTCAGGAAAGATTGTATATAAATATAGTAAAAAAAAAACCTTAAAAGAGAATTTGGGGCATAAAATTGTTGAAGTAACACAATATTAAGATAAGTTGCAGATGAGTACATAAAAAAACTTAAAATATTCACAAAGCTTAGATGCATCATCTTACAGCAATTGTGATCAATCAAAGTTGCTGAGAGGGTTGTTTATTATTATTTTTTCCTTTCTCCTTATAATAATCTGATATGTAATGATTGAGTCAGGATGTCTCAAGGGGTTTAGTGCCCAGGAGAAGATATGAAGCCATGATTTCTTGGTCAAAGTTATATCTTCTGAATTTACTTCCAGAAGTATTTTAGTGAGACCTAGAGAAAACTAAAATTTATCTCTGTGTGTTTATGCTATATTCAGAAGTAGATCTGTTGTAAAGATATGCACTCATGTATCACACTTAGTCATAGTTCAGTAAATCACTCCATGGGGGAGATGGGTGTCCTCCAAATATTGTGGAAGAGTGGGAGAGATCAAAGTGACCTGGATTAGACATTGCTAAATAACTGTACCAACATGAATGTGGTATGGCTATAATCAGATAAGAATTAAGCCAAAAAATGTGGTTAATAATGCACTGCCTCTGTTTAATTAAGGTTTGTAAGTTATCTGCTCCCCAAATTGCTATTATCCAGATTTTTATAAATCATTTTTTGCAATTTTCACAGCCTATATGTTATAAAGTGTGGCTTGCACAAACCCTAAATGGTCTCTATGCCATGTCCAAATACAGTGTGCATTTAGGCTAAAATAACATCATATCCTCATTAACAAAATGCTTTGATTTACTATTATGTTGAAAGCCATGGCTTAGTGTAAGGTGTGAATCCTCCCAATTTTATATTTAGAGATGAATGACCAACCAAAGGAGTACTGGTCTACAAGTTTTAGGAGGGTACTGGCAGAGGAATATTAAAAGTTTGCTCCAATTACAACTTTTTATAAGCAATCAGACTTCTGGACAATTCGCTATTTTTCCCTTTCAGGTGAGATGTCTGAAAAGTTAAGTAGGTGCCGTAAGGAGCTAGCAGCAGCTATTGATCGAGCAATGGAAGATCTCTCCATTCCTTTCCTTTCTTCCCAAGATACCAGCAACAACCAGGACTCTGATTTGCCAATAGTGCAACTTTCTGCACCCTCTAATGTAGATATCTTTAATTCTAAGGGAGAGGTACTATCTCCTACTGTGTATTGCCCCCAGCCATCTTCAACAACCTCTTCTCCTGAAAAAGAGAATTCCCTCCTTAGGTCAAATCTCTTTCCAGTGACGGTAACCTCGACTATTACATGTACCAAACGGGAACCATTGATGAGCAAGGAAAATACATGGTTGCACGCCCCAATCTTTATGGCTGACAAACAGTATTTTATCAGCCTACAAGACAGTGAAAGATGGAAGAAAGGACAAGTAAGGTATGCTTTGCCATCACAGGCTTGATTTGTGATGATATGAGCAGCATCTGAATTTGTTTTGATTACTTTGGCTCCTGCTAATCAAGAACAGGATAGATGCTAGAACTGACTCCGGGCATTTTGGTGCCCAAGATCAAGTGGTAAAAAACAGTGCAAAGCAAAATCATAGCATATGTATACCATAACCTAATTTGCTGGTCAAAATTTGCTATCTCACTCAACTCATCAACTCTGGAATATATTACCAATAGAAAATGATTAAACTCTATATTGGTCTACCAGCAGGCAAATACATTTTTATTCAATGCAAACTGAAACAGGATGAACTTGTATCAGTTTCCAGATGAAATCTCAATCACTAAGATGCTATTTTAAGAAGGTAGCCTTTGCAAGACATCCTTAAGTGAATGGGTTGAGCTCAAAACTTCCTAGAGTGTGTTCTTGCTCCATGGAGGTAAAAATGTCCAGTCCTTTGAATCAATGTTCCTTATTCTGTGAAAAGTGGACATCCATAGCGTACAAGATGGAATTGATCATACCCATCATACCGCAGTTGGTGATAGCCTGAAGGATAAAGATGTCAAAAGGCCCCTAAATAAATGGCACAATCATTACATAACTTAAAATTATTGCTTATTTCATTGGTATTCTATTTTTATTAGTTCCCTTCATCATGATCATTACCCAAAGAGTAAGCCACATGTTAAAAAAACAACAGAGCAAGTACTTGTTATGGTAAAGGAATAGAGACAAAAGTTTCCTGGTTTGTTTTTTAATAGAGATCAACCAAATTCAAACTAAGCAGCATTTATTTTTTTCAAAAGCATTTATTTTTATGATGATGCAGTTTTAAAAAATTGTATATAAAAATATGTTAGGGTAAAACTAAGAAGATATCGAAAAGGCAGTTTGGGAAAGTGCTCGGGGAGACATCTTTATACCTTACTAGGCACAATGGGTTTATACGTTAATGTATAAAAATAGCTACACTAAATGAATTTGGATAACATAACTGAAAATTGAGACATCTCTATTACTTGAATACTGGGATAAATTTCATTGTAGTTTGTGAAATTGGTTGGCTTGTTTTCAAATGTTTCTCTTACAATGGGAAATGTCCTGGTCTAGTGGTTCTGTAAAAGGTGTTTTTATGCTGTTCAGCAAAACTGATGAACGATCCATGAAGTCAGAAACAAACATAATTTCCTGTGATGTTCCTCCAGAGAATCCAAAGGATCATGAAGATATGTGTGCTGGTAAGCAATATTTCCTCTGTTCCATAGTTCTTTTTAAATTGGTTCTATGAAGGGAATTGGCACTGCACGCTTAAAGCAAAAAGAATATGCACATAAAGTTTTCTGCAGATTTATCAATTTATATTGTTTTAATATGGATGTCAAGCATAAAATGAATGCAAGATAAGGATATTTTTTTTAAAGCCATGCTCTGAAAAATAGCAATAATTAATTTTGCATTGGCTTGAAAAGCACAACCTTAAATGTGGGAAGATAGAAATATGTGATGGGAAGGTATCCTCCTTTAGAACGTTTCCATAAATGCGTGCATTACATTCTTGCTCTAGTTCATTAGCTTTTCACAAACCTGCAAGCCCCCCAAATATATCCCATCCATCTTTGAAATAGCAAACACTATTACAATAGATGTGAGGAGAGTTATTGTAATCATTAAGAAAAAAAATGAATACCAAATACTTAATAACTGGAGTGGAGGCTTTATAACTGCTGTTTTGATTACATTCTCACATTTGGACAATTGGAATTCAATTTGAAACTCTTTAGCTTCTTCAGAATGAGCAAAGAAAACACCATTCTGATATTTTGAAGGATCTGGAGCAAATTACCAGCTTTTTATGCACTTTTTTTTTCTGTAGATGAATCCTCAACTGTCCATCTGGGTGAGAGGAACATTTTCAGAAAGGTCCTAGAGCATAGCCCTGAAGATGAAGCTATCATTGAAACCTTGTTGGATATGGAAGAGGAATACAGATTAAACAGCTCCACCTTGCACCAGCTTCACTAGGCAGGTGGTGTAAAGTGTGAGCTATTTTTAAGATTTGTTAGTAACATTTTTAAACCATGCAAGCAATCCTGACCAGATGCACAATTAAAGTAAGCAACTTACAATATTGGCATGGGAGTGTCTTTTTTCTTCTCTGTAGGATAATGAACAATAGGTCAATCAAATGCTACTGCTTTTGCTTTGCCCTTCAAGGTTAAGTTTCCATTGCAAAAAAAGATACTGCATATAAACCATCTTGTGACATAATGATTTAAGTCATGGTTATTTGCAAATTTTTGCCAAGCAGCAGACGCTTGGCAAACGTCTTTAAACCAGAAAAAACAGATTTGAATCATGGGATAAATTTCACAGAAGGAAACACAGAACAGATAAACACTATCAAAAAAACTGATTGGTGGTGGAATGAAATGATCTATTTCTTATATCTAAAGATTAATGGTAGGATCTTGTGCATCTAGAGTTGATGATTTACTCCATGGTTTTCTCTGGGGAAGCAAGCCACACATCTGCTTTCATGTCAGACAGGAAAGAAAGGAGAAAAAAATGTGTAATTCATCATGATCATAAATGTATAGTTTAAAAGAACACCCCTCCAGCCTCCAAACTGCCTAAATTTTTTATTTGGAATGAAATTAAAGATTTGGTGAGTTTTTAGCTTTCACATATTATCATAGCCTTTTTTGGGGTAAAATACTATTACTGACCATTGAAGAAAACAGTAGACATCAGGATGCTCTTTACCAGATGATGATGATTATAAAAAGTATTAATGGACTTAATCTATTTTATTTTTACCAAAAATAGGCCATGCGTTAAGGGCATAAATATTTTCAGCAATTCAAGTAAGATCCACTTTTGTAAGGATCATATACAAATACCAGCATAATTTAAATGGAAACATTGTTACCTTAAAAATGTCAACAAGGGAACCAGTGAATGTTCTACACATACACATAATTCTAGTGTTATTCACATCCAGAATGGGAAAAAGCTACTTTTTACTTAATTTTCTATGAGATGGCAGATAACTCTGTATACAGTGCATTACCCATAGCTTGGTTTCTAGCTCGATTGTTGGCAACTGTTGCAATTGACTTTTTGTGACATGTCTCTCTTCATACAAAGCAAATACAGGTAAGTCCTCAATTTATGACTGGTCATTTAATGACGGTTCAAAGTTCCAGCAGGACCCCCTCCCCCAAAGATATTTACAACTCCTTTCTAACAGAAGCACACACACACAGTTACATAACTGCATTTTGGGTGCCCTGCATTTATGGCTGTTCGTAGCATCCTTGGATTACCACAATTTATGACAATTTTGCTGAAACCTGGTGTTTACTTCCATTTTTTTTGCAAAAGCGCCCCATAGTGAGCAAGCGGTTCACTTAATGACTGTGACATTTGTTTAATAACTGGAGTGGTGGCTTATGATTACAGCATTTGCTTAATGACCATCACAAAAAAGGCTGTAAATTTGAGTCCATCGTGTCAGTGATTTGCTTTACGATTACCAGGAAGATGGATATTTTATATATATTTATCTATACCTTAGTTACCTTTCATATATATTTATTGTTTTTCAGTAAATATTCAATCTTTAGAATGCCACTTTCTTCAAGTTCTTCTTAAATCATTTGATATAAGGACATATAATGATTTGATATGAGCACACTAGCATAGAATGAATTTGTTTATATATCATATAAAAATGTGTACTACTGAAGTGCAACTTAAGTGTGGCATTTGCTTGAATCTGGAACAGATGAATAACCATACTCATCAACTCAGACATGCAATAAAAAAGAATTCCTGGATGTTTTTCAAACTTTCTACTTTCTTTATGAGGAAATGGCACTGAGAGACAAATCAAGTTGCATTACTGCTGAAAAAATATTTGGTTGCATAAAATAGACTTAAACGAGCCTAAACTAGATAAGAGGCTGGGTGCCCTGCAAGTTTAAAAAAAAGCAATTTCCACAGCTTAATTACAGAATAAATTATCTTCATATGTGAGATATGAGATAGAACTAAGCTTGTGAATCTAAAACAGGGAAATCCTGCCTACAGCAGAAGAAACAAAGTATGGGGATGCTCCTATGGGCTTCACTGGCATAGCTAGTTTTACAGTGCATATATATAACCTCCCCCTTTCTAAGATAGCAATGGGAAATATCTGGTCCATAGGCCATGTCCAAATCTCCATCCCCCTTCATCAGAACCAGTAACTTCAAGATATTACCTGAAGGGTTTGAAAGCAGTATTTGCAGCAAGCTGAACAATCTGAGAGGAGGAAAGGCTTAACCCTCACTTTCTTCATAACCCCCACTCCCTAAGATGCTCAACCTTGAGTAGAGTTAAGTAACAAGGAAAAGAGACCTCTTCTCATTCCTGTTTTTAGTTTGTGACAGAAAAAGGATTGGAAAGGTATCAAATGTAACATGCATCCCCACAGGTTTCTGTTGGGACACTGTGATCATTTTTCTTGCTATATAGCACTGCCATTTCATAGCTGTAATGAACTCTTGTTGTTATTCTGCTGAGGCACAGAACCACGATGTAGCATAATTCAACAACTGCATGCGTATCAATTCTCAGAACTCTTAGCAAAGGTCTCACTGGTTGGGAAATTCATGGGGCTGCAGCCTTATCAAGTGTAGATTAAAGCTAATGATATTCTGAAAAATTATAACAGGAAATATTGGAAATGCTGTACATACACACTGTTTAAAAAAAATTTAACTTGTCTTTTAATGCGTTGCTACTTTAGTGTCACAGTTTGACAACTGAGCCACAGTCATGTATAACTTTTGGCTGGCACCTAAAGAAAATGATTCAGTCAACCTGGCTTTAGCCTTGTGAACTCAGGATCATGTATCATCTTGATTATACACACAACACTCTTTACGCCAAAAGCTATGAACATAATTAATAATCTTATTTTATATACATGTTAAAACTTTAAATGCTTGTCCCTTATGGATGGATTACTTTAAGACCTAGAGCCAGGGGTGAAATTCACTTACCTTCCCTACCGATTTGCAAATGTGTGCACGCTGCGCGTGAGTGAACACAGAGGCTTAAAATCATCACAAAAAAGTGATGTCATGACATCCGCCCGGGTGGGCGGAGTCTCCCGCAGCCACTGCTACCAGTTCGCCTAAGCCAGATAGAACCAGCTGAATTTCACCCCTGCCTAAAGCCCATTTTCTATACCGTAGAACTAAAATCTATCAAAAACACATTTAATAAAGAGGAATTTATCTGATTCGAATCCATACTTTACTAGTATTCCATTCTAAAATTAAAATCCAAATTATTCTAGTGAGTGGTTTTCACTACAGTGAAATTTATTTACTTTCCATTTTGGTAACAGCATTCAGTTACTGTGTTTGCCTAGATGACAGGAGAAAAGTTAGAAAGGAAAACGTGACTCTTCATCCAGCTTGGCATTGGCAAAGGTGACTTTCTAGTAACTTGAATATTTGGATAACCAAATTCCACCTAAATTCAAGTCTTTAAGGATAGGTAGTTTCTCAAATGTAGTGGGGTTAAACCCTAACTGTCAAGGAACTTCAGCATTAAACCATCTTTTGGGAAACGGTGACATTTAACAGATACAGCAGCAGTGTATTGAATTCTTAATACATTTCCGCTATCCACAACGTATACATTCTTCTTCCAATGAGTTTGGCTTGGGCTACAAGTTTAGTAGTTTACATTTGATCAATGAAGAACTATCAGTACGAGTTCTAAGATAACTCAGAAAACATCTGTTTATCTCAGAAGGTGCTCTTGAAGCAAGACTTTTTGCCTGCAGCTACATAATTCACAGAAATCCTGGTCATCAATAAGAACACACTTCCGATAATAAACATAACTGATTTAATGTCAACCAAACGAAGGTCCTCAGAACATGGATGTCTGCAATTCTTCCTTAAACATGCCTTCAAAGCGGAGATCTTTAGCCATGAGTTCTTCCTCAACATCTTCCAGTGCCCACTGATGGTCAGTCAGTTCTAGAGCCTCCCATTCAGTCTGTAATGGCAAAAAAAGAGCACTGATAGGATCAGTAGAATACAGCCAATAGCTACACTGGCTCTTTTGAAATTTATGAAGAGGTTTTGTTCAATATGTCTTAGGAATCTACATTTGAGCAGTTGGGTATAGATCCACAATTAACTTATTTAAAAACTGTCTGGACATTTAACCAGCCATCTTCCTGGCCAATATGACAGTTGGTGCCAATGCATAACATATTATAACCATGGCCACGTTTTGCATAACACATCACTTTTATCCAAATAAGATTCATAGGGGCTTTGATGTTGTTTTCTCTCAATAAAAATAAACATTGAAATAGATTACCAAGTAAATTCCTCATATTTCCATTGTGTCCACAACTTAAACAAATTCAGTCATGTGAGTTTCTTCCCAAACTCTCCAAAGCAAGTTTGTTGAGCTTGGTTGCTGCTCTGAATTAACTGAATATTCTGATACATACTAAATTCATAAGCAGTTCGTGTTAATGGTCTTTTCACTGGCAATACGCCAATACTTTTTCAAAGAACTTCAGTATAGTTAAAAAATACTAGTTGTGAATATGAATTTTTAATGTAGTTATTGTCTAGAGCAGTGTTTTCCAACGTATAGCCTGAAGACCCCTGGATTCTCTTAGGGGTCTGTGAAATCAAAATTATTTGCCAACCTATGTTGAAATATAATACTAGAATTAAATGAGATAATCATGCGATCTAGTAGCAGCAGTGAAAGTGTGAATTTTAATTTTTAACACAATAAATATTGATAAATATAACTTATGCAAACAAAGGCCACATTGGGATCGTTAATAATTTTTAAAAGTGGGAAAGGGTCCTGAAAGAAAATCTTTAAAAAACACTAGAGAATTACTTAGTAAGCATCCCTACCATGAATTCCAGATTAGCATACTCTATAGCTTTTCTTTCTTTAAAAGCATTTCCTCTGTACATTCAAGGAAATGCTATCTATGATTTGAAGAATTAATTTAAGCAATTGGATAAAAGTATTGTACCTTGAATGCTTTATTAGTATCTGCAGGCATGGCCATGGCTGCTCCTGTCATCTGCTCCTGCATTACTCTGGACTGATCAGCAGCTAGAAATATGAAAACAAATGGATCATTATAGTATGCTCTACAAGCACACTAACAGAAAAGACTTTTTGGAAAATGATAAACCAGCACTCATCTCTGTAAGTAATGAAATATCCTTTCAGTGTTCAGCCAATTATGTATAAACAACAGGCTCAGTTTTCTTTAGTATTAAACTGAAGACTAAAAGCTTTACACCTAAGTAGGGCTAAGGAAATATATTTTAATTTGCAGAGGATACTAACATAAGCAATTTGATTTGCAATCCTAACACTAAACTTATTTCAAATAGAGTCAGCAGCGAGAAAGCTTTTCAGGATAGAAAAATAATAGTTATAAATTCCAAATTGTATAATATATATGAACTGGGATTCTCACAATCCTTTTGAATTAAAGCTACAAACAAGCATTTCCTTGAATGGATATACTTTATGTCAGTTCGTGATTCATTCAAAAGGTTAACAGATTAGTAATCTTCTGAGGAAACAGTAGCTACATTTGATTCAAATTTTCTCGTCTCTCTGTAAAACTTTTAATGTAAATGAGCAGAAAATAACTTACCGTTATCTTGGCCAAGAATGAGGGTATAAATGCTTCGAAGACCAAAGACATTTAGAAAATACCAAGAAGCTGAACTTACCCTAATACATCAAAGAAATGAAGTGTTATTTAAGAAATAAGGGCCCCGTGTACAAGATTCTAGATCCGCTTCAAATAAGATCAAACAATGAAAAACTCTTACCAAGATGCATCCAAAGTAAGCAATTCAATACCCTGTTGTAGCATTGGTTTAAAACGCAATGTCAGAGGAAAGGGGACTTTTGCTGCAAAAGTTTTTAAAAAAAGTCTGTTAAAAAGAGAATTATTCTATATGGTTTACTGCCTTAGAAAATAAGATATATTATGAGAAGTTGCTTAAAACAAAACTTTCAATAAATTGAAAAACAAAAAGAACGGAAAATTGAAAAACAGAAAGGCAAGAAAAGTTCAAAAAATAGAGTAAGCAGAGAAAATGCACAAAGTATAAGGTAAATAACTCCCCAAAATAAAGCAAATTAAACTAATAAGTGTCACACATATACTGTCAAGAAAAATGCAAATCAATACAAGAACAAAGCAGAAGCATTTTGACTAGTGTATAGTATTGGCAAACGAGAATAGCAAGATAAATAGCAAGTTAAAGTATGTAACACATACTTAGATCAATTACTTCCAAAAGAAAGATAATCTTTCTTCATATTTACCATGTTCTAAACCATAAAGCAATCTGATTATAAGTTCTTTCGTTTCAAAGAAGAAAATTAAAGCTAATAAATAATGATTTAATAATGACATCTCCATCTCTACCCCAGACCACCCCAACAATGCCCTTGATGTGATGTCTCGCTGCCTGGAGGCCGTGCGGGTCTGGATGGGGAGGAACAGGTTCAGACTCAACTCCTCCAAGACCGAGTGGTTATGGCTTCCGGCACTCCGATATAGTCAGCAGGTGCCATCACTGATTATTGGGGGTGAATGTTTGCCCCCCCCCAGAGAGGGCTCGCAATCTGGGTGTCCTCCTGGACGCACGGCTGTCTTTAGAAGAGCATATGACAGCCGTGGCCAGGGGGGCCTTTTATCAGGTTCGCCTGATTCGCCAGTTGCAGCCCTTTCTGGACCGTGACGCCCTGCGCATGGTCACTCATGCCCTTGTTACCTCTCGGTTGGACTATTGTAATGCTCTCTACATGGAGCTCCCCTTGAAGAGCACTCGGAGGCTCTGACTGGTCCAGAATGCGGCCACGCGGGTGGTTATGGGCGCAACTCGTTGTGCCCCCGTGACACCCCTCCTGCGTGAGCTGCACTGGCACTGCACTTCCGGGTGCGATTCAAGGTGTTGGTTACCACCTTTAAAGCGCTCCATGGCATAGGACCCGGGTACCTTCGAGACCGTCTTCTGCCACCAATAACCTCCCACCGGCCAGTCCGCTCCCACAGAGAGGGTCTCCTCAGGGTGCCATCGGCCAAGTTATGTTGGCTGGCAACACCCAGGGGGAGGGCCTTCTCTGTGGGAGCCCCAGCCCTGTGGAATGAACTGCCCCCGGAAATACGTAAGATCTCTGACCTCCGAGTGTTTCACTGCACACTGAAGACCCTGTTGTTCCGCCAGGCCGGGCTATCAACATAATAATTTTAAATTTCTGGGGTTTTAAATTGAGCCAAATCTATTTAATCATTTTAAATTTTAATTGTTGTTTTGTCTGGTGTTTTTAAATAGGCTGTACACCGCCCTCAGTCCTTCGGGAGAAGGGCGGTATAGAAATAAAATAATAATAATAATAATAATAATAATAATAATAATAATAATAATAATAATAATAATAATTATTATTATTATTTATGCAAGGCTCCCATAGCCTCAAAACAACAACAACAATAACAAAGGTATCATCCAATAAATCAATGTAAAATTTTCACTCAAGGCTCCGATTATCTTACTTCTATAAGTAAGATAAACTATGTGAAGGCTCTAATGTTAGGTATGGTGGAAAGAAAGAGGAAGACCATCAGCAAGGTGGATGGATTCAGTTACATACAGGGGTAATGGGTGCACAGTTGAAAGAGCAGGTTAGAGACTGAAAAAGTCTATTGAAGAGTTGACACTCTTCAATAGACACCAACCGGTTCGCTCGCACAGAAAGGGCTTCCTCGGGGTGCCGCCGGCCAGACAGTGCCGGCTGGCAACCTCCAGGGGGAGAGCCTACTCTGTGGCAGCACCTGCCCTCTGAAATGACCTACCCCCTGAGATACGCACGATATCAGACCTCTGGACTTTTCGTCGGGCCCTGAAAACACACCTATTCCATCTAGCCGGGCTGGCTTGATCCCATCCTCTGTTTTAATTGAATTCGGTTTTAATTGGGTTGTTTTAAATCTTGGGCCGAAATTATTTAATTGTTTTTTAAACTGTTTTTAAATTTTATATGCAATGTTTTATCTCAGCTGTACACCGCCCTGAGTCCCGCAGAAGGGCAGTATAGAAATAAAATAAAATAAAAATAAATAAAAATAAGACACTCGCATGATGGTACTTAATTAATAAAAGAATTGACCCCCCCCACCCTCCATTGTAGAGGATCTTTAGAATGTCACATCTGCATGCGAAGTATTTCAATAGTTTCTGATTGTGTAGGCTTGGAACCCTAGATTGACACTCACTTGTGACAAAGCCTGAGAAAGTCATGTTGATCCAACCACCAATTAAAATCATAGGTAACACATTTGTTACATTCCCCTTCATCATATCTGTCAGCATGGTAGGATCTGCAAGGCAAACAAATGTTCAAGTGAATATATGGCAGTTTGCCTCCACTGCTGGATTTCTGAAAAGCTTTGAATACAAAAATAGAATGAAACAAAAGATCACCCTGACTTAATCTTCATTTTGATATCTAGCCAAGCCAGTTTGGTACAATTATTAAAGTGTTAAGAGTAGTCCACCCTCACTCACAGAAGGTCACTGGTTGACTTTGGATCAGTCACTCTCAGGACAATTGACCCCACAGATTAAATTCTTATGTGGGGAAAAGTTAATTGAGGGAGTGCTATGTACTCTGTCTTGAGGTCTTGAATGAAAGATAGGGTAAAAATCAAATAATCAAACAGTATTTAAATTTGCTTTTTGAGAATGACTGGCCTGTAGGGTGGACTACTCTAGACTATTCTTCTTGTAAATATTGTCAATATCTCTTAAAATTTCTTTGGGTACAACAGCCTGAAAAGTTTTTGCATCTTTTATAAATAGCCTGTGAATTTATTTCAGTAAAATTAATGAGTGGTTTTTCTTTTTTTATTTTAGCCTAAATTCATTTGGAATTGTTTTAAAATTAATGTTTAAAAATAAGGAGTAATGTATGAGTACTCTTAAGATGTATATAAATAAATAGATGTCAGTTGTTATTTTTAACTGTCATTTTAAGGACATGAATGTGACAAAGTAGCTTTTAAAACAGTAAACGGTAGCAAAATCTTAACTGTTAGAATCAGAATCTGAAATTGTACAAACTGCTCCAAATTTATTCCATTCAAGAACCTGGAACATGTTACTCTTGCAAAACAATTAGAAGGAAGTTCAAATAAACAATAGTAACTACATTTGTTTGAAAGAATGAACTTAATTTAGCTTTAGCCACAATGATTACACCGTCAATCCTATAGACTACTTCACTATAAAGTAGAGGCCACAGTGACTCTGTTCTGGAGGTTAAATATCCCTGCCACTCACTGTTTAATTCATTTAAATTTTAAATTGATAGGAAAAAAAATATGACTGAGGTCCGAGCCTTATACGTAAAAAAATGTTCAATTAATCCGAACTCAAGTTAATTCCCTGTATGTGTGGAATTCTAGAATAGCAGAAATGCTGTTGACAGAATGGTCTGATTTTGCATCTACTCGAGGGCAGTCTCTGTTTGGAAGCAAACCAGAACGCCAAACTGGACTATAGCTGAAGTATGCTACTGTAAAACAAGCCCATTTCAGACTGTATATAGCAGGGGTGTCAAACTCAATTTCATTGAGGGTTGCATCAGGGTTGTGTATGACCTTGGGGGGGGGGGGGAACAGGGTAGGTGTGGCCAGGGTGGGCATGGCCAGCTCAGCATCACTCGTGTCGGGGGCACCTGCGGTGGTCTGAGCACTCTGCCAGTGAAAATGGGCTCCCAAGGTCTGCTTTTGGCTGTGACGGCTTCCTATGACCCTCTGCCAATGAAAACGGAGCTCAGGAGGGCTGTGGGCAGCTCTTGCGAGCTCTGTTTTCACTTGCGACGGCCTCCTACAACCCATTGACAGTGAAAACAGAGCTGGGGAGGGCTGCTGGCAGAGGCACTATGGGCTGGTCCTTTGCTATTTCCAGGGTGGCCCCGCGAGCCAGATCTAAGCACCTTGAGGGCCGGATCCGGCCCCAGGGCCTTGAGTTTGATACCACTGGTATATAGAATGCTTTGCTTGAATCATAATCTAAACCATAGTCAGTGTTTGGTTGATATACAGTAGAAAGCATAATCACAATGTAAGTTCCTGAATCATTCAACCATATTTGTTACTTTAATGTGTTCTGAGCTTTAGTATTATGTGTCATTGGAAGACAGATATATTATGAATAAAGGGAAACCACACTTCTTCAGCTGATCCTGCAGGATTTTCAAGAACTAAAGCAGAAAGACTTATCATGCAAGATATCTAGCTTGTTTTATTTTTCTAAATAAATCAGCCATCAAATCAATAGCTGTTTCTAAGCCTGAAACTAAACTAAATGTTTCTAATAACATTAATAAAACTATTTCAGGAAGGCTTCTTACATACCTGTCATTGGGGAAGGAGGCACTACCTTTCTTTTAGTTTTCTTAAAGAACCCATCATCAGGATTATTGAAATAATATTTCCGTGTCAGAAATGACTGAAGGAAAAAAGACAACATTTATCAAAGACTTAATCTCACAACAGAATGATTAGAAAGTGGATGTTAGGGGAAGGCTGTAAAACTATGTTCCAGTATGACAGGAAGAGTGCTATGCTAACAGAAAAAATGAACACTTGCTAAAATGAAGAAGTGAAAGACCTGTGGATAAGGAAAACTGGATATAAAAAAAATGATAGATGCAAATATGAAAATGAGAGAAACTGTTATATAGAAAAAGCTACAAAAATTAAGGAATGGTTAATATTAAATGCTGAGATAATACACAGTAATAAAAATTAAAAAATGGAAGTGGATGAAAAGGGCTAAACAAGAATTTTCCAGAAAAATAAAATAGTAGAAGTGAAAGAAATGCATTAAAAAATTACAAAAGGGTCATAAATGTGAGAAATTTTAATCATAGGAAAGCTGCGGGTATAGATGGTACAACAGGCAAAATGTAAAAAGAGTGCTTAAAGAGTGGTTGTGTACCTTGGATATCATGAGTATATTATTAAAACCTATATCAAGAAAGTATACCTCCAGATGGGATGGGAGTCTGTTTCATGATCTGGCCTTTCTCACAGGCTGTTTCCTGGACTCAAAGGTCATTTCCAAAGTTTTCAACATAGCCTTATTGCATTATTTCATATATTTTTTTCTTTTTCTTGATTTTGATGATGTTATTTGACACTCAGTTTATACACAGCATAAACAAAAAAGCAGCTGATTACATCTTTCAAAATGTATGGTGTTCCCAGTTCTTCAGTTAGTAATATTTAACTACCTTCTAAACAACCAAAATTCATTTTAAGAAGATCTTTTTTTTTTAAATTTGATTTATATGCCGCCCTTCTCCGGAGACTCAGGGCGGCTTACAATGCGTTAAGCAATAGCCTTCATACTTTTGTATATTTTATACAAAGTCAGCTTATTGCCCCCACAAACTGGGTCCTCATTTTACCTACCTTAGAAAGGATGGAAGGCTGAGTCAGCCTTGAGCCTGGTGAGATCTGAACTTACAGTAATTGCAGACAGCTGGTGTTAATCACAATGCTTTTAGTCTGCTGATCTTAACTAGATATTTCATCACCAGGTTTTTCATTCAGAAATAGCACCAAGTACAAAAGGCTGGGAAATCGTCCTCTTCCCTACTTTTGATACTTCAGCATTTTAAATTAGCAGATGTCAGATGTGATTGTCCCATGGGCCTGGATGTGCATATTAATAATAGAAACACTTTACCTTTTAAAGATACTGAAGTATATTTAACCTTCCTGAGAACTGATGTTCTAAGAATAATCTCAACGCAATCAATATCTTATTTCCTTAATTTTTACTCAGAATAGAATCTTCCCATTCATTTTATTGCAGTCCAAAAATAAGTCCAAATGGAAAGATGTCACCCTCATTTTCCTTAAGAGCCTCTGTGAATCTAAGTCTGGTGTTGACTTTTGGCCCTGACCTCAAAAAAGGGTAACCCAAAGCTTATCTCTATCCGTAGTTTAATTTTCACTAGGAATGGGACTTCCCCATGCATTTTACTAAGGTCCCAAAAAAGTCCAAATGAAAAGCTCTCACCCTCACTTTCATAGAGAACCTCTATAAATGTCAGTTTTCTGACCTGACTCCAAGGAAGCCTAATCCTAATGCCAACCCTAATCCTAGTACTAGTTTAATTTCCATTGGGAATATAATTTTCCCAAGCATTTCACTGAGGTTCAAAATAAGTTTGAAAGGAAAACTGTCATCCTCCCTTTCCTTAAGGACTCTCTGCAAATCTAACTCTGATAGCAATAGCATTTAAGCTTATATACTACCCCACAGCACTTTACAGCACTCTCTGGGTGGTTTACAATGTAGAAGCATTATTTGCATATTACCCCCCAACAATCTGGGTCCTCATTTTACTAACCTCGAAAGGATGAAAGGCTGAGTCAACCTTGACCCCCATCAGGACTGAACTCCAGGCTGTGGGCAGTTTGCCTGCGATACTGCATTTTAACCACTGTGTCACCAATGCAGTTGGTGCAGATGTTGGTATTGGCTCTGATTGCAAGGAAGCCTAATCCTAATCATAAACTGAACCATAATCCTAGTTTAATTTTCACTGGGAATGGGATTTTCCCATGTATTTTCTCAAGATCCACAACAGTTCCCAATGAAAAACTGTCACCCTTACTTTCCTTAGAGAACCTATTATAAATCTAAGCCTGATGCCAATATTCACACCCGACTTCTAGGAAGCCTAACCCTGATCCTAATTTTAAGTGGGAATGAAAAGCGTTAATTTTAAGTCCAAATGAAAAGCTGTCACCCTCACTTTTCTTAGAGACACACTGTACATCTAACACTGATGTCGCTATTGGCTCTGTTTTTAAGTAAGCCTAACCCTAACTCTATTTTAATTTTCCCTGGAAATGGCATTTTCCCATGCATTTTACTATGTTCACAAATACACCCCAATGAAAAACTGGGACCCTCACTTTCCCTAGAGACCCTCTGTGAATAATAATCCTGCCATCAGTTTTTAGCCTTAATTTTAGAAGCCTAACTCCGAATCTAATCCCAGTTTAATTAATGGGATTTTCCCATTCATTTTACTGTAGCAATAGGTCCAAACATAAAAAAGCCACCCACACATATTTGCCAGAGCCTTTGCAAATTTAAGCCTGATGTTGGTTTTTGGTCCTGGCTTCAAGGAAGTTTAACTCTAACACTAATTTAATTTCTATTTGGAATAGGATTTTCCTATGTATTTTACTGTGCTCCAAAAATAAGTTCAAATGTTAATGTGTCACCCTCACTTTCCGTAGAAAGGCCCTGAGAGTCTAACCGTATGTCGGGTTTTGGCCCTGATGTCAAAGAAGCCTAACCTTTATTTTTACTGGGAATAGATTTTTCCCACACCACAGCCTATAGCTCTAATAGAATTAGGCCTTGTACAACTCCCAAAGATTGGCCATTCAATAGGAGCTACAGCAAATCTGTTTAAACATAACTTGTACCCATTTTTAAGCACCACAAGTTCTCCAATCTATTCCGGTTAATCAGGGCGAAGGATGTGAATCAATATTTATTTTTTCTCTTTTGATTTCTAAATAAGCAACTAGACACAAAGACAGTTTTTTCCCGAATGCCATCACTCTGCTAAACAACTGATTCCCACAACACTGTCAAACTATTTATTAAGATTGTATTACTATTATTCTTCTCATCCTTCCTATTACCTATCTCCTCCCACTTATGACTATAGCTATCCTGCTTGTATCTTTATGATTTATATTGTTTTGTTTCCTAGTATGATTTGATTGCTTATTACTCTCAGTGTTGTTTCTTATGATTCTTGACGAATGTATTTTTTTTCCTTTTATGTACACTCACAGCATATGCACCAAAGACAAATTCCTTGTGTGTCCAATCACACTTGGCCAATAAAGAATTCTATCTATCTATCTATCTATCTATCTATCTATCTATCTATCTATCTATCTATCACCAAGAGACAGAACTGGCAAAATGTGGTTATTACAAGATTTCTAGTGATCAAGATTTTGTTTTCACTCCCTGCAGGTGTTAAATATGAAAGGATATGAAGGCTGAGAGAGAAGCTAAGTATCTCATGCAGGGAAGCTCTGACTTTCATTGGTCTACTAAGGAGTATTTTTACTAACAGGTCTACACTAAAAAAATAAAAACAGTAATAATTCTGATAATGCTATCCAGCTAACTACAACAATGATGGCTGGAACATTGGCTAACATGAACAGGAACTAGCTAACTGGAGATGGATGGATTTCTCACATCATTTAGCACAAGAACCACAGAGTAGCACAACTATAGTTACTGGAAAATCTGGTTTAGTCAATCAGGCAAACATACACAATAGCCTTTAATTTCAACACACAATAATGACAATTTCACAACTAAGAATATCTTACATACCTGCTTTGGAATGTACTTTCCATTTTCTCTGAGGACTCTACTTCGAATGAGAACTTGGCTGAAACAAAACAAGGCCATTACATAAAATAAGAAAGAAAACAGGAAATCAGTAAAAAGATGCACTTCTGTATGTTACATTTGGGCAAATACCTTAATGACATTAACAAGACTAGTTTTCATTTGCCAAGTAGTATCATCTTGAAAATATTAAGGAAATACATGGAGCAATATGTCACAGTGGGTTGAGAACTATTTGATTTAATTCTTTTAATTATCTTAACTTTTGTATTTGTATGTTTTTTAATTTTGGCTGTTCACCACCCTGAGTCCCTTCTGGGAGAAGGGCGGTATACAAATAAAATAAAATAAAAAAATAAAATAAAATAAAATAAAATAAAATAAAATAAAATAAAATAAAATAAAATAAAATAAAATAAAATAAAATAAAATAAAATAAAATAAAATAAAATAATAAAATAAAATAAAATAAAATAAAATATAAAATAAATATTTCATTCCTTTATGCTGACACCGTCAAACAATGTTTTAGATTTACCTTTAATAATGCCTTCATTAATTGCATCCTCCATACACAGTAATGTTTTATGTTTAAGGTAAACAAGCCTTAAACATCCAAAGGTAGAGCTTAACAATCTGCTATTTTATGGAAATCAAATCATATGTAGATCCTTACTAACATATAAACAGCGATGAAGTTTGGTGCCTGTTTCATTTATTTCATGAATAACCGTTCAACTTGCAATAAGCCATTAGGAAATAGGAATTGCTTGCACTTCCTTTAGGTGCAGTAACAACTGAGTGCTTACTATAATTGGTGATTTCTCTCACACACATCATACCACTAGCCCATAGCAATTACTCAATAATATTTAGAGATTTCAAACATTAATTCCTCATTTTTAGTTCTGCCACAATAGGATTTACATATAGAATTTGACCTGACCATTGCCAAAATTGGATTGTCTTTTTCTTTCATTGTATTATACATTTGGTTATTTATTTTTGAATCACTACTGTCTTACTGCATGACCTGCTCATGTTTCAACTTCAGTTGATAAGTAGATGACTTGACAGCCTGCAGAATTCACTGATATGAAGCAAAACTCATACTTCTTTCAAGGATAGCAAACCATTCAGATCCCGGGGTAGCAATATGTCCTCAATCCATATCTCCATACTATTATTTCCGTGCTTGAAAGTGGATATAATGTTCTTATTGTGGAATGTAGAGTTTGTTTTGCACCAGATATAACAAACCCATGTAACAAAGTTCAATTTTCTATTCCAGGAGTCTGGAGGTTCAATCATTTTACATTAACACTCTTCACTATATCTCTTCAATCCATACTTTTCTACACTGGCAAACTGTACTTGCTTCCATTGTGTTCATACTCTGATTTGTATATTGTTAGTCCTCCATTTACAACCATTCATTTTAATAATAGTTGAAAATTATGACAGCTTGGAAAAAGTGATTTACTTGTATTTACAACTGTCAAATCACCCCCACGATCATGTGACTAAAATTTGAGCACTTGACAATTGGCTGACATTATGAATAGTTGGAGTGTCCGGTGGCCACGTGATCATTGCAATCTTTTCTGCTGATTTCCAGCAAAATACACCCACTGGGGAATTTGCAGGATTTGTTTAATGTCTGGTGATTTGCTTAACATCAGCTGTAAAAACTGTTGTAAAATCAATTTGACTTACAACCACAACTTAGAACAGAAATTTCTGTCCCAATTATTGTCATAAGTCAAGGACTATGTGTACTGTGTTTTGTTCCTTAAATTTTTATTTCTCCTTTTGTTCAGTCTGCATCAACTCCATCCAAACAGAACTTTATCAGTCTTCTCTTTCATCTCAACCCATTCATTCTTCCTTCAATTATTTGTTTTGCGATTGATCTTCAACCTTTCGGTTTATGTGACTAAACCACCTCAACCATGCTTCTTTTGTACCACCACTCACTTTATATAGAGTCTACATTCATTCAACATCAATACAATCTTGATCTTATCGTTTATTTTACTACATAAACTTCTTAAATTCTCTATTTCTAACACATCCAATTTATTTGCATATTTCTCCTGATATACCAATTATTTTGGCCTTCAATATATTGATTTTTATTGTATTTAACATCTGCTATAAATTATTTAGGTTCTCAGCCAATAGTATTGTGTTGCTGCATACAAAGCTACATGCATTTCTAAGCAATACATCTCCTAATGGCACCACAATCATTCTTTGTACATTTATCAATGTATAAATTAAAGACTAAATAGGATATCATACATCTTTATCTTTCACTGTGATCAGTGTTGAACTATTCACTAACATTCTTTTTATAGTCATGCAAACTTCAAAGATATTTTGATCTTACCACGTTCACCAACCACCTTTCAACTCCATGGCTATACAAAACATTTTATAATTCAAACTTCTGTGTGTAATTTTTTCTTTTAATTTTCCAGCATAAACCATCAACTCAATTGTGCTTTAGATTTATTTATTTCATTTATCTAGCACGAACAGATTTTAAATTACATATTTAAAATAGACCTTTCTAAGTAGATGCCCATCACAAAAATTAACACTATCATTCATTCTTGGATCTTCTTCTGTTGCTATATATGGCAAGAATAATTATTTGTGGCAAAAGGATAATTATATGTATTGAAAGGATAATACATTTGTCTGTCTCAGGCACGTATCGTCAAGACTTGGCATAATCTAGTCTGTGATTGGATATTTTAGGAGCAAAGGAAGATCAAGGGATACTCCCAGATTTCCTAATAAAATATACACATCTACAGGAAGAACCGATACAAAATATGTGCCACCTTTTGCAAATGGCAGCTCTAGATCATCCAGCATGTGCTATAATCAATCTACATAGTTTATTATAATTATTATTTAAAGAGGCACTCGTCAACTATTTAGGACACCTCTTACCTGTCAGACACTTGTTCCTGAGTAAGCTTTTTATCACTCTGGAGAAGGATGGATACATAGTGACGAATCATCCCCACAAAGAAGGTGATGAAGACTATGGGAAGCACCACCCATAATCGAATATTGGAATCCAACAACAGTTCTGGTTCACTCATTTTTAAGAAGAGTTCTGGTCATGCACACCAGCTTCAATTGTTAATCTCTAAAAGATGACAAATTATAGTATAATAATCGATGAGTCTAAAAAGTGCCAAATAAGAAATTATCATTGCCAACTTTTCCAGGAGCATGTACAAAATGTACATTTAAACAAAAAAATCTAGAAGAAACATAAGATTTGGGAGATGCCATGAAAGGTTTGAATATTATTTTTTTCATTTGCCTTCAGGAAAACCTCACACTGGAGCTGCTAGTCTGACACCATGGCTTAGATTTGCACAGCAGGAGAGAGGAGGACTCGAAGAATAAAGTTAAAGGAAGGGCAGTTAAAAGAAGCAGGGCTTCATTTAAAAGAAGGTATTAATTTAATTTAATTTAATTTCCAATTTATATACCGCCCTTCTCCCTGAGGACTCAGGGCGGTGTACAGCCAAGATAAAAAACATAGAATACAAATATTAAAACATTTAAATATATATATAAATTTGGGCCGAAAGTTAAGTTAGTCTCCAGACCTATTTTTAACATAAAGGAACTCAGTTCTAAAGCAGAAGAAATAAGACACGTCAAAGAAGTCTTTAAACTCGCATTACTGTTTGTGTCTTTCCCTTTCCACGAAGTAACCATAGTCCGCTTTCACATGCCTAGAATGAAGTCCTTCGGGAGAAGGGCGGTATAGAAGTTTAATAAATAAATAAATAAAATAAAATAAAATAAGTACCTGGGACTTGATCCTCGGTACTTTAAACAAAAAGAAAGACATAAGGAAATGATTTTATCCCTATTTCTTAAATCAGAACAATCCCGCTCTTTGGAGGCCCCACCTTTCCAAATACGGCCAATGGGGAGGCCGAAGCCCCGAACTGTCTGATCAGGCTAACTAGGGAAACATTGGGAGACCCGCTTTTCAACACCGACCTGGTCCCCCTTCAGCCTTCCGGGATCAACGACTGACGTCCTCTTAAAGTGCCCGACAAGATGGCTGCTTCCTAACTGATGAGGTCATCACAAAGCGCCCCCCCCGGCGGGCGTTTGGCGGGAGAATTCCAAAACGGGAAGGAGAGCGCGCGCCGAAGTTGTGCAGCGACTGGGTTGTGTAGTTGTTCCTCGTTGGTAAGCAAGAAGCGGTCCTTGCGGAGACTGCGATTGTTTGGTTTAGTCGTCGGTGGAATGCCTGCCTTAGGAGCCTCGCTTCTCCTGGCAGTATCGCTATCAGTCGGGGAAGGGAGATGACAGGATGAAGTGATTTGAAAAGGAAGGAAGAGATACACAAACGCGACAACCACTAAAAAACAAAAACCCTTCTCAGGGAAACAATGGAATGGCTGAAAGTCTCAACAAGCATTATGACAGCAACAATTTGTTGTATAGGGTACCTCTATTCAATTGTGTTGTTCATGAAAATGTATTTAGGTTATCCTAATCATATATGCCTGCTGTGACTCGCACGCTCTGCAAATGATTACAATAGCTTTTTTTGACACATAATATAATATAGTGAGTTATAATAATCTTTCAAATAAAATCATTGTGCTGGAATGTAATTTTGTGGCTATAATTTATTTGTTACAGAATTATTTGCAAGATTTTAGGATTAAAGCATGTTTTCTTCAGCCAGTCTCTAATTTTCACCTAATATTCTTGATCTAGGGTACGTCAACACCTGTCATGGCTTCAAAACGGAAATTGTTCAAACCTCATGTCTACAGTGAAAATCTGATAGAAGAATTACCAAGTATGTAAAGATGGAACCTTTCTTATATGAAATCCCTTTGCCAAGGACATTAAGCAAAGGAATACTATTGCTTTTAGAACTGAAGAACAGCAACAAGAACAAGCTTTTTCTTCCCAATTGAAGTATCCCACATGATAAGCAATGAATATGAAATGTTAATTGTAGGCTTTCAGTAATGTCAAAAATAAATTGTCATAAATTTTCAAAAATCTATTTTATTTAGTTAGTATAGAATTTTATACTGCTCAGTTACAAATATTGATTTTCAAATATTGTCGCAGTTGCAATGGTTGAGACATCCATGTTCCATATTATTTATATCTATATAGCAATAGCATTTAGACTTATGTACTACTTCATAGTGCTTTACAGCCCTCTAAGCAATTTACAGTGTCAGCATATTGCCCCAACAATCTGGATCCTCATTTTACTGATCTCGGAAGGATGGAAAGCTAAGTCATGCTTGAACCAGTCAGAATCGAACTCCAGGCAGTGAGCAATAAGTTAGCCTGCAGTACTGTATTCATACACTGCATCACCACAGCTCCTATATGCCTGTTGATGGCTGATTTGTCTAAGTGCCAGGCTTCTAGAAATTCTCTGGTGTTTTTGGACTTGGCTTGGTCTAGGATACTCAAAGTTTCCAATTTTAAATTAAGGTTAGATCTATCAATTTGTTGTGAGATTAAGGAGTTTTCATCATGTCTTCTGACTGCTAGTTTATGTGGATATGATCTGCTAATCTTCTGCCTGTTTGTCCTACATTGTGGCTTTTGTAGTCCTTACTCTGTATGTTGTAGATGACTCCTGTTTTTTCTTCTGTGGCTGGTACTATGCTGATGCCATGTTGCAGTAATAGTCTGTTGGTGGTTTCTGAGATGTTTTGATATATGGCAGTGTTATTCTTTTCACAGCTCGTGTTGCTTATGCTGTATTGGATTAAGTGGTCAGGAACAATGAAGTTGTATGCATGTCCATTTTGTTGGAAGATATTGTATAGATGATCTGTTTCCTTTTTCTGATATTCAGGTTGCTGCAATGTTTGTGCTTGTCTAAATAGTGTTTTTGCAGTTTCTCTTGTGGGAGGTTGGGATGTTACTTTGGTAGTGGAGCAGTTGGCTGATGTGAGTGATTTTATGATACACTTGTGATTCTAATTTGTCGTCACTGCCTTTGCTGATAAGGGTATCCTGGAATGGTAATGTGTTGTTTTCTTCTTTCCTTTGTGACTTTTATTCCTTTGAAGATGTTGTTGATGGTTTTGTGTGTGTTCTGTAGTTGACCCTTTTTAATTATGGCAAAAATGTCATCTATGTACCGGATCCATACTTTGGGTTCTAACATTTGTTAATCAGAAAATATATTACCAGACTCCTGATTTTTTGCCACTAACATGTTAATCCTTCTATAATATCCACAATATAGTATAGCGGTATAATAATTTTAATTTGAACGTATAAATTTCTTAATAGAGTCAAGTTAGAGAGTTCTGATAAAAAACATGAGTGTAATAGAGAATGCAATTCAGAAAAAAAGTTTAAGTCCCATTGATTTTGTTTTAATTCATTATGAGCATCATGTCCAGCAATTATGATCACAATATATAGACCTACTCTTAGATGCTTATAAAGCAGAACCATTTTTTATTTTTTTCCCTCTACAGTATTTACAACTGGCTTGTCAGAAAGTGTTTTACAATCCCTTGCATTGCTGTTTCAAGGCAGAAATAACAAAAAAATGGGATAACTTTTTTACTTGAATGTTCATTTATGCATTTAGCTGTTGTGATTTCACATTAACCTCAACATTCATTTTGCTTATGTTTCCCTATTAGAAGCAAAAAGGCCTCGAACCTCTGGAAAGAAAAAGTCTGTTCTACAAGATGATGATATAGAAAACAATAATGTTTTTGGGCATTTCCTTAAGAATGCAGGAATTACACTGAAAGCAGGAGAAAAACAGAATGAAATAGGTATTGTTTGTTGTGCTATGCTTCTTTGGTAAACGGAGTACTTGGTGTTAGATATGCAAATCTGGGGGGAATTCTTTTTCTTGAACACTTTTGAGTCATGAACAGGAAGGATTTCAGTTATATTTAAAATAAATATCCATCACAAAATGAATGATAATGGTGGTGATGATGATTAATTTGTTCTGTGTTTTTATATTATCTCTTTGACGTACATTATATTAAATTTAACTATATTATTTTTTTCCTGATTTACTGTCAAATTGTGACTGTCCTATTACTTTTGGGAAACACAGTTTATTAGTTCTTCCTAGTATTTCAGGTGTCCCCCCACAATTGATTAATGTTTCTGGAAACCTTGCATTTCTTTCTATGTTTACCGAGAATATTTTTGCAAAGAGAAGAAAACATGCTGTACAGTTGTCTTTGATGTGTCACCGTCAATGTCAAAACCTGTATGACAAACCAAATTCAGTGAATCAGAAAAAGAAAAGCAAAGGCTTCTTCTCTTGATTGGATGCAATTTGGCACAAGGCAGGTTTCCCAGAAAGATATATAGTTATTTTATTTTCTTATATTTCCAGTTTAGGAAATTTTTTAAAAAGCTGTTGGATTTCGGCCAGCTGTCATGGACCTGTTTAAAGACAAGGGAAGGTGGCATTTTAGAATAATGTGATGTAGATGCATATTTTTATGCATAATTCTCTTGATACTTTTTTTGTAGCTGTAGATGGAGCAATTTTCCAGAAAAAGTTGATTCAAGCCTTAAGAAAACATCCTTCTTATCCACAGGTATGAATCTGATCATATGACATTTCTGAAATTATATTGATATATATTTATTTCAGCCCACATAGCAAAGAGCTGAAAAGCAATGATGACTTTTGTAGTTGTTCAGTCTTCTTTTTTGTGTCCTTTTTTAAATTAGATTGTTGTAGAATTCATCAGTGGCTTGGATTCCCACATTGAAAACAGAGATCAATTTAGGAATTGTCTTCTACCATGCATACCTGCACAAAATCAAGAAACAAAGTAAGTGAAAAGAGTTCAGATCACCCAAATGTTTCATAACTATAGTTAGCTTCAGCGGTATTGAAAAATCCCTAATGGTGTACATGAACCTGCCTTGATGGGGATAGGGATAAAAGCAGTGGTGAAATCTGAACCAGTTTGCCACCGGTTCGTTGGCTGTGCATGTGCGGTGTATGCCAAGCGCACGCTACATGCACAGCATGCACCAAACACACCCTGTGCGCACATGCGCAGTGTGCACCAAACGTGAGCGCATGCACAGCACACGCCAAACGCACACTTCGCACAGAAAAAGGAGGCTTGGGAAGGTAAGTAGAACAGCATGGGGGGGATAGCTGTGCTGCCCAATTTAGGTTCACTAGAAAGCAGGATTTCTTGCTTTCTAGCGATTTTAAATTGCCCGGCACAGCTGATTGTTGGAAATACCGGTTCAGAGGAACCGGTAGCTTTTTTTTTTTACTACCGGTTCGCTTTTATTACTACCTGTTTGCCTGAATCAGTGCAAATTGGTAGCATTTCACCACTGGATAAAAGTACTAATGTAAATTGATGCACCTTTTAGAGGGAAGTCCAAAAGCATATACTGTAAGTAAATGTTATAGTATATTGACTGAAAGTGATAAATTTGTTCATTTTTTTTAATAATTCAGATATTATTCCAGTACAAATACATAGTTTTTAATTCACATGTTTCCACTTGGCAATTAGATTATGCAACCAATCAGCAAATTTTCTATAATGAAAGCTGTCTTTCTCCTCCTTAGTGATGCAGTGCATTCATACTGTGAAAGCCTCACTAAATTGCTTCTTGGTATTGAGATATTGCAGGTATGTTTATCATTTGATTTTCCCATTTTCTCCTGACAATCAAAAGTAGACATCTAAGGTGCCACTAAGGCATTAGACTGAACTTGTGGGAAAGATAAAAGTGGGGGGAAAATGGAGCTCATATGCAGTCTATTCCCATCTTTCCAACCTTTCTCCATCTGTAATTATTATTCTGCTCTATTTGGTCCAGGGTTTGGTACAGTCTGTTTGGTACAATCCAAAGAGAACTGTACTCTCATTTGAGCCAACTCAGTATATAATTCATATCCTTGCCTGAATCTATGGAGTTTGGAGAGAGGCAAGTGTATGACTGTATGCAGCCCAGTTTCTTCCTAATTACTCTTCAGAGAATGCCTAGATAGGACTAGAATGATGAATAGAAAGATGTCACAAGATTGTTGGAAAAATCCATTAGTTTTGATCACTTTTGACTGCAAGTAACATCGGGTTAATATTAATCCACCCGTACCCTGAATTTTTTAAATGCAGTGAAGAAATTGGGGAATGGGTATAGTTCTGTTTCACTTTAAACTGGGCTTCACAGAGGCACAAAGGATGCATAACAAACTGATCACTTTCTTCCAGATTTGAATAGTTGTTATTGCAATCAAGTAATTGGTTTGTAGTCTCTTTGTATATATTGCGCAAATGAAGTAACAGTTTTCATATTCAAAATGTGTGTGTGTCTTTGTATTACAATGAGAAATTTGATTTGTAGTCTCTATATTTAAAACTAAGTTTATTGTAAATATTTGCATTATCTTTTTAATGCTATATGAACTAAGATTCCCCAATATTTGTAACAGATTTAGTCAAGCTGAAAAAGTAAAATATTTGAATAGATTCAACTTTTATCTTTTACATTCAGGAGATAGAATTTGTCTTCTCTGAAACAGAAAGCTATTGTATCATTTTGCTTGTAGACATCTCCAATGTTTTTATGTGCCATTAATTGATACTTTAGGAAATTTTTCTTGTATTATTTTGTACAATATTTTGTACACAATGTAAAAATGCAATTTTCTCAAAACTCATTTATCTTTTTGTTTTTTGGAAGCCTGCTGTGATAAAACTGTTATTTGAAAAGCTCCCTGAATTTTTTCAGGAAAGGTAAGTAAATCTGAGGGAGATGGGCAGTTAAAAACTATGAGATAGGTAGGTAGATAGATAGATAGATAGATAGATAGATAGATAGATAGATATAGGCAGGCAGGCAGGCAGGCAGAAAGAAAGACAGACGGACAGACAGACAAAATAAAATAAAATAAAATCCTTTTTGAAAGGTATTTAAGGTAGAACATTGTCTATCAGATAACTTCTGTTTTTTATTGTTGTTTTGGAATGCTAAAAATGGGATCTGATTTGCATTGAAGGGGGAAAAATACAGTAGACTGGTATAAATAATTTGTTTGTAGTCCTAAGCAGTACACAATAAAAGATTGACATTCAGTTTTTTATGGTATATATACCTTCTGCTATAAAAGGCCAACTTTACATGGCAAAATAAACAAACGGTAATCTGGTGAACTGTAATTGACTTTATTTTAATGCCTAGTGTATATTGTTACATGGCTCAAAATTAAAGTGTTAGTCAATCTTCCTAATGTTATTTATAAATGGTGCCTTTATTTCCAGTAAAAAGGCTTAAAGAGATGGTGCTGAAAAAATAAAATTTGGATCGTATCTAGACAGCTAGACAATTAATAGATTATAGAATATAATCTGTATTAGTAGTAAGGAAATAGTGTGCTTGATCTCTTCCCTATTGTGATTCTTTTGTCATTTTTTTTTTCAGTGTTGGCAGTGATGGATTAAATTTGCCTCGGCTGATTGTCAATCAATTAAAATGGCTTGACAGGATAGTTGACAACAAGGCAAGACCAAATAGTAGACAATTACAAACTCTTTCTCAGGGTTCATTTTAAAATTCATCTGGTGCTGGATCTTACAATATAATTTGTGCAGTGCTACTTGAAATCATGCTGTTGAGAAGTCAAAGAGTAATTGTTTATAACTGAGTTATAATAAAATATGTATTTATTATGTTTGCTTACTTTGCTTCATTACAGTAGATGAAGTTGATTGCATATAGCAGCCTAAGTAATGTAAAAACAGTTTCCTGAAAAACCTGCAGAATTAAAAATTCATTTTATACGGTCAAAATGCAGCAGATATCGTCACGGATAATAGAACCTGCTCATTAGCAAAAATATTTACCAAAATTCTCTTCTGACTAAATTGGGGAGGTAAAATTACATGGTTGTACAGAGAAACAATTTGTAGGGCTCCTAGTAGCAAAATCAAGCTTAATTTTATTATTATTATTTTTAGATTTGTTTGCTACCCATTTTTCTTTGAAGCAATTTTATTTATGAAATTTATACGCCATTCAGAGTCACTTTGGATAGTGACGTGGGCAGCATATAAATTTAATAAAATCAAATAAAGCTTGATTTTGATTTATAGCAAAATGTTTGCTGACATACTATATAAATAATATATTTCTAATACATAATCAGGTATGTATCTTAGGTATGTATATATAGCATAAATCTCCTGGCTTTCAGTATGTTGTTTAAGCAGTCACCTGTAGAGAAACTCTTTTCTTGAATTTCTGTGACTTCATGCTTTGTTACTTGTAGGATCTTGTTTCAATGATCATGCAGATGGTTTATGTTTCACCTCCATCGATCCAACATGATATCATTACAAGTCTGCCAGAAATTCTGGAAGATTCCCAGCATAGTGAAATTGCCAAGCAACTTAGGTAAATATGGTGTTACTGTGTTTTAAAAATATTCTTCCTGTATTTTTATGGTTTTCTGGCCTTTTCCAGCAACACCATGTCATTAAGTATAAGAATTAATAGATCATATCCAAAGTAACTAAGTTGGTGAAAGGCCTGGAAATTTTAATATTTGATTATAGTTCATTCCTGTTAAGTTTTAAGGGATACCCATTTAGAGAAAGGAGCCAATATAGACTTTGGAATTGTTAGTAAGAACAGTCCAGGAAGCAGAAAAATTAGAAAATTCATAACACAATGGAGAAAAAAAGGTTCCAACTGTTTTAGTATCAATAAAGCTTGTTGCAAGCATCTTCCTGGCTTTCACATCTTTCTTGGATAAACTCCAAGTCCTATGATGAGTAATTGGGAAAAAAAAACACTATATAATATTGCAGTTTGGGTATTTTGTATCTGTTAATGGGGTTTTTTTTGTTTTGGTCTATTCTTTAGTTCTTTGTTAAAGGAGAACATTGGGCTTACAGTTCCAGTCCTAGATGCACTTTCCTGTTTGAATCTTGATATGGAACTTCTGTCTGAGGTATGGAATCTCCGGTCAGGAGTTAAATTTGCCGAGGTTTTAGAATCAACCAGAAACTCATTAACTGTTCTACTCCTGTATCTAGTACAGGCAAGAAAGTCACACTAAGAGGCAATCTTGATTGCTCCAAGTTTTCTTTGTTGGGAGGATTGTCTCTGTTATCTGAAAGTTTAAACAATTTCTAGAATGTAAGATGATCTTGAATTTTCTAGTTTTTGTTCTAAGCCTTTAGAACATGAGTTTTATTTTAAAAAAAACTTAATGAGTTTTACATTAAAGTTAACTCAGCATTTTGAGATTTGCACAAGCAAGGAATATAATTCTTTTTCTCATTTTGACATCTGAACAATTTTCTGCTCTCCCAATAGATACGCCAGTCTGTCATGATTTCAGTGTCTGCTGTAAAAGTGGAAGATTTACCCGTAATAGTTAAATTTATTCTTCATTCTATGAAGGCCACTGAAGCAACAGAGGTACAGTATCTATCCTAACCATCAAAGATGCTCAATTTGAATATTATATTTTTGGAATGAAGAAGTGTCCACAGTATAATAAATATGGAAAAAACGGTTTTATTTTTATGTATGAATGACAGAGGCTCCAGTGTTAACTCACATCTGAAACTTTTACCATTGGCATCATTTCAGATGATTTTAATCTCCCTTTTTTCTTACCTAGGCATATAAGCAGATGTTTTGAGTTTGATTTGTTTCAGTTTGGTTCTGATTTGTTACAGTTGGCTCTGAGCAGCTTCTTATTCTATCACCTGTAAACAGCATTAAAATCACTAAGAAAAAATTAAATAAATTATAAAATTTACAGAGTAAAATATTCCTATGTCAATGATCTATCTAATTTCTTATAAACATACATGCAGTAAGAATCACTTTTGTTTCTTCTTCTCAAATTCTCCTCAAAGGCCTGAAATAACAAGGCCTTCTCCAATAATGCTGCGTCAACTTAAATTTGGGGAGGGGAATTGCTGTTGCAGGAAAGGGGCCAACATTTGAACATTTGGCCTTTCCCCAAGAATTGTATAGATGATTTTCTTTAAGACAGGCACCTGGAAGGAACCTGTACTTCCTAATCAAGCAGGCAGAATTTACTGGGAGTTGCTTTAAACTTAGGAAGAATGTTTTGAACTTGAAATGTTTACAATCTGAAATATTTACAAGGCTTGAGTTTAATAAAGCAGCTTTTTTTACATGACAGTACTGGACTAGGAGCAGGAAGACCCAGGTTTTACTCCACACAAAGTTCTCTGGGTGACTTTGGGCAGTTATTCCATCTCACCCAACCCACATTATAGGGTTGTTGTAGGAAAAAAAATAGGAGAAGGGAGCACCATGCATGCTGCCTTGTGCTGCTCTTTAAAAGGTGGGATATATACCTAATAATTAATGTATTATTTCTTTCTGCTGTTTCATTTATTAAGTATTGCAGAAAAAAATCTGGGCAGTTTTCTTTCTAGAGCTGTGAAGAGGACATACTATACCACTTTCCTATTTTTTATTTTGGTTGTCATTTGCATAAATATGGAATATATATTAATTGGTGTTATACAAAAATATGTTAAAAACTGCATATAAAAATATGCCATTGCAGTCTTTGTATCCTGTTT
Organism: Arizona elegans; assembly: GCA_022577455.1. NCBI lineage: Eukaryota > Metazoa > Chordata > Lepidosauria > Squamata > Colubridae > Arizona > Arizona elegans. The sequence continues at coordinate 98,767,896 of JAKOOJ010000003.1, read as the reverse complement.
CCTTCTGTCTTCCTTTTTTCTCATTTTTCCTAATAATCATCTTGAATACATTATTGTTGCCCAAATAAGTTTGAATAATACATACTGTCATGCAGATAATTTCTGACCTTCGTAAGAAACTGAATCTGGAATCATGTGCCGCCCTTCCAAGTATCCAAGCTTCTCAAAGCAAACTCAGCAGCCAGGCACAGTCAAGGTCTGTACATAGTATCAATATCTGTTTAAGTTAGCCTTATTCTGTGCCAATACCTTGCTCCTAAAATAAGGTAAATCCAACAACTATGATAACACATTGTTTAAAAGAAACTCAAAAGCCTTACTCTTATCAAACTTATTTTAATACTGTTAATGCTGAATTAATGTTTGCTGTTGTTTGAATCTCCTCTTGTGCTTCTTTTCAGTCTATCTGCAAGCCAAATGAGTATTAACAAGGATTCTTTCAAGCTCCTTTTTGAAGTATTAAAGTCGGCTCTTAAATTTCAGAAGTGTGTATTAGAAGGTTGGATTAAGGTTAAACTTTTTTCCCTATTTATTTGCTTTTGCCATGCTCTCTCTTTTAAACTAGCTTTTATAAAGCTATCTTGTGTTTTACATGTTTATTTAGGGGTTCCTCTTTCCTATAAAATTGGCACTAAATGTGGTTCCCTGTCTTTTTAGTGTTGTCTCTATATTTCTGAGTTTTCTGTGATGCACAAATCTCAATAGTTGAAACTATTAGAAGCAAAACATGTGTTCTGTCTTTTTGACAATTTAGAGTGCATTTCTACAATTTTCACTAAAAGTTATCCCATTTTTCTCAAATATATGCAGAATTTAATATAATTTTGGCAGTTAGCAGATCTATTCTGCTAAAGGGTTCTGAGACTTTATTTATGAATGTTATATAAGCAATTATTGAACTTCATAATGTGCATAATCCATCCTTCTTGTTCTAGGCTATTGAGAATATTCCTTCCGCCTCTGATCATAAGGTAATCCTATTTAGATTCTGCACTAGCTATTTTCCTCTTAGAATATTCTTTGTAGGTTTCTTATTGCATGAGACTCTTAATTTTTAAAGAACCTTGCCATTGTTTACCTACTTTTTTATTTTGGATTTAATATTTGCATAATTAGCTTAGCACTTTTATTTTTAAAAAGGTCCTGGATATGATAATGCTGTTAATCATCTATGCTACAAGTACCAAAAACAAGAAACAAATTGAGAGATTGTTGAAGAGTAAGATTCAGTCGGGTTGTTTGCAAGAGCAGTTGCTGCAGAACGCCTTCCGATATCATTCACTGGTAGGTTCTTTGCTGGGATGCAATTCAGCACATTGGGTGGGTTTATTATTTTTCTTTCTAGATTAAACATTGCAAAGTTACTTCTTTGTTGGCCCACGGACCTGTTTATTTTCTCCACATGTTTGTAAATACTGTACTGCCATAAATCATTAATCAGATAATGTTTGGAGAAAGCCATGCCATTTTTGTGATTATGATAGGTTCAGTTGGTGAAATGACTTTCTGCTTTCTCCATAAATATCCCGTTTTCCTGCAGAAAATAATGGGCGTCTTTAATTTAGGATTCAATATATTGTTAGTTCCCATAAAGGCAGAAATAGAATATTGTCAATCATATCCAATAGATGAATTAATAGCAGCAGTCAGATGTTTAATTGCAAGATCGAATCTGGGTCGGTCACAGGGACCAGATGTTGACTCTTCCAAGCTCTCGGACTTATGCTGGAGCCCATCTTCAGAGAACTTGTTTAACTGATTTTATGTTATCAGTAAATTTTAGAATACCATAAATATGATCAGCTATATGCATTGGAAAGACAAAGATACATTTTTGAAGCCCCTTTGGTCTACCTTTTATGTTTTCAGGTTATGAGAGATCTTTTTCCAGCAATCTTGTCAGTTGCTGAAAGCTTTGTGAACTCAGCAGATCCTTGTGTTGTCTCCTTTGGCAGCTGCATGTACAAGCAAGCATTCACAGCTTTTGATTCTTACTGCCAGCAGGTACAAAAGATACATATCTTTGCGACATGCATTTTTATTATGTTTATTTTTTTATACATACTGTAAGAGTTTTGAATAATTCATTTGGAGAGGAAAGAGGGTGGCAATGTATTAAATAAGAAATAAATAATAATTTATATATGTGTATGTGTGTATTCAATCCAATACTTTTTATGGGGCTTGTATTTTGTCTTCTTGCAGTCATTCTGCTTTCATTCTAATTCTTTTCTGTTTTGTACTGTATATATAGTTGGCCTCATGTTCAGGATCTCTGTATGTACCTCATTTTATATCTTTCATGAATTGTATCAAATCATTCATGATTTTAGACCTAGTTTATTCCCTTTTCATATCTGTATATGTACATGTATATGTATGTATGAGTAGACTATAATTTAAGGATATAGTTGAAACAAGCATAATTTTTTAGTTAGATAGCAATAGCACTTAGACTTATATACTGCTTCACAGTGCTTTACAGTCCTCTGTAAGCGGTTTACAGAGTCAGCATATTGCCCCCAACAATCTGGATCCTCATTTTACTGACCTCGGAAGGATGGAAGGCTGAGTCAGCCTTGAGCCTGGTGAGATTCGAATTGCCAAATTGCAGGCAGCCGGCAGGCAGCAGAATTGGCCTGCAGTAATCCTGGAATTACCACAGGAAAAACCTCAAATACTATCCTTGGTAGACTGGATCGAACAGCTTCAGGTTACCTGGCCTGTAACTCGTAAGGCGTTGGATGAGGCTCACAGAGCCCATAAGAAACAAGCTGATAAGAAAAGGGCTATGTCAAAGGATTATCAAGTGGGGGGTAGGGTTTTCCTCTCCACTAAGTACTTACAAACTACCCAAAAGTAAAAAAAAACTCGGACCTAAATATGTATGTCCTTTTCCCGTTGTACGAATTGTAAACCCGGTCATGGTACAGTTAGAGCTACCAAAAACTCTCAGGAGAATACACCTAGTGTTCCATGTTAGTTTGCTGAAACCTGTACATACCTCCTTGATTCGTCTGGCCTATTGCCTCAGACTTTGCTTAATGTCAGGTGTGCCTCCATTCAAAACTCAAGAAAGAAAAAACCCAACTCCATGTTTGTAGAGAAAGGTACTTCTACTGAGTATGAACTGAATGCAACGTAAGGAAAGCAAAGTCTGAGGCAATAGGCACGAAAATTACATATTGAAAGAATCCCCAAATCCCTCCCCCCAAGGACCAAGTGGAATGTCCAGTCCACATCTCCCCAAGATGTCATGTGAGGTGCTTCTTCAGATGGTCCCATTTATCTGGTATGCTGGAACGGTTGACCTTGAGTGCTATCAGCACTCCCTGCATCTGCTACGAAGGCAGTGAGAGTTTTCCTCCCTTTCACGAGACATCACCACCAGCTCATTTCCCCCCTCCCAAATCCCTAAATTACCTCCCATCTCCCATTACTATGGCAGCCGAAAGCACGCAAGCATCATAGAGGCTGACAATTACATTCTAATCATATATAGTATACATTCACCATTCTCATTATTTTTGGATTTCAAAGTAACTTATTTTTTTCTGTGTTTTCTTGCCTTATTTCCACTCATCTGTTCTTGTCTTATTTTCATTCATCTGTTCATGTCATCTAGACAGAATGTTTTTCCTTTTGGATCACTTTAATTCACAATGCTGCACAGTTATCCCCCAAATTTATTTCTGGTTGTGTGTTGTTATCATTTATTGGAAGAGAACATGCAAAAGTAGGACTTCTACTTTCATGCATATTCAGAAGAACATAGATGACATCAATTCTTTCTTTCTAACGTAACAGTTTAGCCCTGTCATACATAATTAAAACACCACTTCTTTCTTTTGTTAATTTTTTTTCTCTTTTACCCTGTTACATTCCAATTTATAGTCTTTTATATGTTATGATCATCCACAGATGGGCCTATGTAACGCTGCTGCCCATAGTTCTTAAATCAGTTGAGGCTTTCATGTAATATTTTTGAGGAAAATACAGAAGATATAGGCTACATAGCAGTCTTATTATACTTTTGCCACATGTAGCATTGAACTAATAACTTCTGGCACATTTTATTCTGCGTGTAACAAAAGCAGCCAAAGCCCAGTTTTACTATAAGTAGACTCATGCTCTTCTGTGCAAGTAAAATAAAATGAAATATAAAACTTTCCATAAAGTTTTAAAACAAAAAATAAAATAGTTTTTGAAACAAGCACTGTTAAAACAAAGAATAAAAACCATAGATGTAAATCTGAAATGCCCTTTTCCAGGACTATCCATGTTCTTTAAACACAGTGAGAATATTAGAGATACTTTGTGTGGTTCTTTAAAAGCTGGCTTGTGTAGATGCAGTCAGTTTTCCAATTGCTAGACAACCACATAAACCTGGAAGTCTATTTAAGAATGACTTTTAAACCATTCCTTACCAGTTTCAACCCTAGCAGGCAAATGCTATTCTGTTTAAAATTAAAGCAAAACATTTATACTTTAAATTTTTCCTTTCCTACTTTGCTTTTGTGCAGGAGATTGTGGGTGCCTTAGTTACTCATGTATGTGGGGGCAACAAGGTCGAAGTGGATGTTTCCCTGGATACATTAACTGATCTCGTGTCTATCCATACCTCATCAGTTGTTCCCTTTGTTGTCTTTCTGAAGGTAAGCATGGCTCAACACTGGAAGCTTTGATTCAAGTATATTTAGCTAATTTCTCTGTAGAGTTAGAAATTGGAATTTTTGTGAAAAGACAAACATATTTAAAAATAGCATTTTATTCTTTCATATACCAAAATATTTTTAATTCTGTTTAGTTTATGATAGCCCATAACAAATAAGCATACAATATGTTTTAGCTGTCTAATATTGCATATTTCTTACTGAAAGAAAAAAGATTAATTAAATAAAATAGGGGAATTAATTTGATAGTGGAAGGTATATGAGATTCTTTGAAGAGTGAGGATCTACTTTTTCTCTTATTAGAATTCTTGTGACCCATTGACTTATTTTTCAAAGCAAATATTTATATCAATTTAGGCATATTTGGTCTCTAAAATAATTCTAAGCATGCATTTTTGCTACAAGAATATTAAGATGGATTTTCTGGATCAGAACGCTTAATTGTTGGAAGAATCTCACAACCAGCTGATACTGATAAACTGGCTGTGGCAAGAAGGCCATTGTCCATCTTTTACTTGTCTGTGACACAAAGAAATCTAATAGAAGTAGAAGATAAATGTTCCAATTTATTTTCTACTTACTTGCTTGATGTACTCATGATATTCTAAAGTGTTGAGTGTGAACTTTCCTTTCAGAGCATCTTGGACTATATGGATAATCTTGGTCCACAACAAATCCGGAAGCTATTTCACATCCTCAGCATGCTGGCATTTAGCCAGGGGCATAAAAACAACCACATCCAGGTGAGTGGACCACTGATAGCTGACTTTAGCCCCTATAAGGTAGACCAGATTAAGAAATCAATGTCATATAGGACTACTTTTATTGTAAACTATAGAAACAGAATCTTGCAAGTTTGAATGTGCTTTTCCCCTCCCTCACTTTATCTTCCTTTGAACTAAAAAGGGACATGTCTGAGATGTTTTCTCAAATTATCTTGTTCATCTGGGCTCAAGTCTGGCTGTCTATAAAGATTGTATTGGTAGTGGCTTTTCCTTCAAGATCAATCCCTATGTCCTCTACATTTGAAGATGTTGGGCCTGGTTCTCTATTCAGTTTTAAATGTCTAGATGCCATTGGCATCAAAAAGATTTAATGCATAATGGGTGTAAAATAGTTATTCAAATTTGGTGAATGTTGTTAATAATTCTTGATTAATGTTTCTTTTGTTACATGTCAGTATTTTTGTAAATTCATTAAAAATTGGAGCTGTGTATGAATCTAGATGTTTTCTAAATTCAGTATAACATATAAAATTGAATATACTAAATTGCCTAAATAACCAAAGTGAGATTTAGTTTATTATTTGAGAAACCTTCGGACATCATACATTTCTATATGAATGCATTGCCTTTCGGATATTTTTGCTTGCTTTAATTTCATTCTTGCAAATGCATTTTACATTCAAAGAACAATCGCCAACTATTAAAGCATTGTATACTGTTGCACTGAATCCCAAGGGGGAAATTGTAGTTTTGAAATATCTCTCAATTTATAGAACAGAATAATATTATTTCTTTTTGTATGCTTTGATAGTTCTGTGCTACTAACTGTTCTTTAGGCATTGCTTACAATTCAGGAGAAGTACGTAGATTTATCTCACATACTTCAGTTTTTATAATACTTAGTTTCCTTTCCATGCAGGATGATATGCACATGGTGATTAGAAAACAGCTCTCAAGTACTATCTCTAAGTATAAACGTATTGGGATTATTGGAGCAGTTACCATGGTTGGCAGTATGGCAGCCAAGAGGTGAGCAAGCAAGTATCACATGATGATGAGAGGGCAAGTATAGACGAACTGCAGATCATTTCATAACTGTGGGTTAGAATTGTAAAAAATATGAAAGTAAAGGGAGTTAATGAACAGTAGCAATGAAGTAAGAATATAAGGGCTTTCCTGCATTCATTTTGAACTCCTCAGCACATCAGCAATGTTCCAATAATTCTCTGGTTCAGATGAAGAAACTATACGTGAAGGTTTGGCTGAATCAGACATCCTTAATTAATGTCATACCTAATTTCAGGAGCAAAGAAAATGGGAAATTGCTGGAAAGGGAACAGCTGAGCAAGGAACAACACAGACAGGCAAGTTGGGTTGTTTCTATATAGGAGATTTCAATGCTATCAGGGAAATATGAAATTATTCTTTTATCCTAGCTTTAATGAGGAAAAGTAGTTGGAGAAGGATTTGTCCCCCATTTTTTTTTTCTTCTGTTTTTCTGTACTGCAGATATGGCCATGTCTATGTTTCCACCCCTTCAGGGCTCCATTGCTGAAATTTTGAGGGCAAAACAGTTTTCCTGACTTGTCACAGCTTGTACAAGTAATAACTGTGATTCACAGTTACATGGAAACTGGATTATTGCCCAGTGGAAAAGCCATCAGTATAAACTTGAGAGTAGATGAGTGGGAGTTTTCCGAGAAGCCCACATGAAGAAAGCACACAAGGCCTTAAATCTTTTAAGAAATATTCTTAAATTTCTCCACTGTATTTTTTAAAACGTTCAAAGGAAAACTTGCATTGAGTAAGAGATGAGGATGAGGCTGTGCCTTCAGCTGCCTGAACCTGCAGTTTTTTTGGTAAGATTTTCAGAAGGGCCTTCTTGACTAGCGCTGAAATAGAGTGGCCTGGCCCAAAGGTCACCCAGCTGGCTTCATGCTTAAGACAGGACGTTTGCTTTCTAGCCTGGTGCCTTAACCATTATACCAACTAGCTCTCTTATAGGTATATTTACAGGCAATTCCCCTTTGATATTATTACATCAGGTATCAGTCAAATCCTGGACTCCTTGCAGTGAATCTTCAATCTGCCCATCAGAAAAGGCTGTGGATAAGGATAGAGGAATGAATGGATTGATGATATTACTTAGTTTAGTAATGAAATGTCTGCAAGAAAACCACCAAGCTCAGAGAGAATCATGGGTCCAGCAATGCAGATCTATTGGCAGACCAGCATTAGTCTGACATAAAATTTACTTTTGTGGTCAGTTGTAAGGGGATTGGTTACAATTGAACACCGCCCCCCGCCAAATCCTATTGTAAATCCTTACTCCTTTTATATATCCCCCTTCTCCCACACCTATACTGGGCAGACTTCTATATAACCTAGCAGTGCTATTAACTTGAAATGTAGACCTATTTAGAGCTTCTTCTTTTTTAATGAACTATTGAAATACCGCTCCTTATTTAATTAACAGAGATTGGGATAGTAAAAAGAGACTATTTTTAAAAATTAAAACACTTTTTAGAGTCATGTTTAAAATAAAGCCTATTCTTTCTGGGTCCGATGGACTATGATTGCTTGGAAAGGCAACTGCCTAAGCACATGCTGATACAGAGTATTTCCCATGTGCTAATGCTGTTTTAGGTAATCTGCAATGCTTCTCTCAGTATGTGGTCTGAATCTATGTCATTGTAGGAGAAGAGCAGAGCAGGCTGATATGAAAGATGGAGTTAAATATACCATCAGTTTGGAGTTATTGCTTTGCCTCAAGAAACCCAAATCCAGCCCTCTGAATTTCGTTGGTCCTTATCTAACACCAATTTAGTTTTGACCGTTAGTTGACTAGATTCTTGGGTATAGAGTAGCAATAACAAACTCTTCTGTGCTTTGAACTCAGTGAATATTCCAGGTTATTTGCGCCTGACCTTTATGTGCCTAAAACCAAGCACTCTTTTTTTCCTCTCTCTCCCTCTGCAGATTACAACTTTGTTGGAGCTTGTATTCTCCTGTTGTGGGCAGGTTCCTCATGCCTTGGCTTTGTACTATGACGAACTTGCCAACTTAATTCAGAAAGGAAATCTGGATTTGCAGATTCTGGTAGGATACAGAGTTCTGGTCTTATATCCTTTCCCTTATATTGCATAACCATGGCCAACTTTTAAAGCAGCCTGTTTCTTTTTTTTTTTTTTTTTTTTTTTTTGAGCTCATGGAATCTTTTGAAAAATGTTTGATGCATGCAGAGCTATTGATTAGATACAATTTAATATTTTTCACCTTTTATCATGTGAAAAATTTCTACAATTTTTGCAAGAGTGCTTTGCACCCCCATTTGGAATAATATTGTTACAATAAAGCACGTTCAGTATTATAAATCTGAAGAAAATAACTAATCTCTCCATTGTTCTTCGACTCCAGTTAATTTGCCCGTGGAATTGGTGTTTTTTTTTTTTTCTTTTTCCCTTAAGGCCTGGATTAAGGACTATGTGGTCCAAGACTTTGAAAGCGATTTTGTCACAGATCTTCTCCAGATAGAGGATAGGTATTTCCAAAAACTATTAAAATCTCTCCTAAAAATAATTAAATTTGGTATTTTTATATTGAGCTTTACTGTTGGCATTTGGTTTCTTTCCAGCACTTTCCCATTCCCGGTGAAAGCTCTATATGGCTTGGAAGATGGTGAAAGTCAGGGGGGGATTGCTATTAACCTGCTGCCCCTGTTGTCCCAGAACTTTTCCATGAACCTGGAGGAAACAGCTGTGGAAAGCAAGGACAAAAGGTTAGAGTTGCCTCCTTTTTTTTTTTTTTTTTAACACAGCTGAAGCGCTAGGCCAGTTTTCTAGAAGCAGGTGCTGTCTGAATCTAAATTAGATCCTTCTATCTAGCATAGTTTGGAAAATGTGGACTCAACACATTTGGAGGATACCAGATTGGGCAGGGCAAGCTACGCACGGTGCGCAAGAATGTTAATGGAAAATCCTCTTATGAAAATCAATATTACCAAATATTAAATGAATGAAGAAAAAGCAATAGTCATTTTGCCCTGTGCCTTGGAAATTGTAAATTTGGGAGAGGAAAGGATTGCAATCACTGTGGACTCCTTCCAAAAACCAGTACTTCTGGGTTGGTTGTGTAGACTGATTGGCAGCAGCATTCTAGACTTCCATGTGAAATTCTATCCTAAAGAGGCCGTGCTTTTGTCCTCTTTTGCCATAAGCACTGCATTTCTTAGTTAAATGTAGTTTGATTGCTACTGTTTGATAAATATTGTAATTTGTGGGTAATTTTTTTCTCTTGTCAGAGTCTTGCAATTCCCGTTTCTATGCATGTCTTAAAAGTGGAGGTTTGCTGATGTGAGAAAGTAGTTCTCAAATGTTTCATCTCCTAAGATTATAATCTAGTTGATGTCTTCAGCCATTTGTAGGGTCTCCCAAAAATTAGAGTATGATGTCAGTTTTTGAACTGGAACATTGACTGTGTCTCCTTCCGATTTATAGCCCTTATGACATCCAAATCACTCTGCCATCTCCAGGGCCTTGGATGAAAGCAGTTTTTGTAAACTTAAATTTCAGCTCTTCCTCCCAAAAATTGTGGGTAACTTATCCAATAGGCGAAACTTTGCAGAAGTCTGCAGGACTTTGGCCCTTGGTAATTCAATATAGATCAATGAATTATTATAATCTCTCTTGGGACTCTCAAAATGGGGCTACCATTTTAAAAACTATATAAAATTGTTATGATGACTTCTTATCTGGATCTCACATTACTTGAGGCTAGTTGCTGCTTTAAGGCTACACAACTATTTCTAGCTTCCCCTGTCCTGTCCCTCCAGTCAGCCAGGTTTTCTCTTACCAACCAAGTTTCCTTACACTTTTTGTAAACAACAATACAAGTTAAGTTGTATGTACTGTTGATGATTTTGAGACCTACACAGCTCTGGAAGAAGTACTCTTTTATCAATTGCTTGACTGCTGACTGAGAGCATAGGAACATAGCTAAAATACTCTGGAGACTAGTCACAAAGCAGATTCAGTCCTTCTGCAGGCCACATTGCATGTGTTCCAAAGGAAGGCTTTTTTCCAGTATTCAGCACCACCATCATTTCACAAGATTTCTCTCTTTTCACCTCAGGCTGGCGTCTCCAGAATGCTTGTCGCCCTTCTTCCGAATGCTGAGGCTCTGCATGTCAGAACTGAATAAAGGGAGTATGGAGGACATTGATGCCTTATTAGGTATAGGATGTCGACAGTTGACCTCTGTCTGATTTAATCCACTTCTGTTCGGAATATTATGGGTGGGATATTGATGCAAAAGAATGAGTGATAAAACTGGGCTTCAAATTGAAGCATTACCATCTGCTACACTGAAATATAGTCTACAATGTGTATTTGTTTATTTAATATATTTCTATAATACTGCTAGAAACACATTTTCAAGCAGTTTACAACATGGTTGTAACAGCCAAATGAAAACAAAACTCACTCATTAGAAAGTGAGGAGAAAAGGAAACAGAAACAAAACAGAAACCATTAATCCAAACTTCATGCCAGGAAAATGTATGAAAAAGGTATATCAACAATTAAGCGAATGAGCTTGATTATGAGTGAATTTATTTTACTGTATTCTATTACAGTGTGTCCTTTATATCTGACCAGCTTGGAGGTGGCAGAAAAAATAGAGTCCTTGTCAAAGGAAGAACGTGAGTTCCTTTGTTCGCTCTTATTTCATGCGGTGAACTGGTTTCGTGAGGTAAGCAGTGCTTCAGAGGGTGCATTTTTTCATCGTGCTGACACTCTCCTGATTAATAGGCCACAGATATCTGTTTATGCTTATAATCTTTCCTAAAGTATAATAAGAATCTTTCACATTGTGAGCTTTTTCCAAAAGGAGAGACTTAGCATAGCTAAGTATAGCATTTTTTCCTAATTAGTCTTGTTGCATATCCATGAATATGAATATTTGAATCTTAGGTTTGTACGTATACAAATATTAATTTCCTTACATACACTTCTTTCCATATAAGCACAGTTGTGTCAGAAAAAAGCAGAAAAATATTTTCTAATCTTTCTCTTTCCGGTTTTGCTATTAATGGCTGATGCTATTTTGGAAAATATTTTAACTATCAGATTACGGGTAGTCCTCACTTATGACCACAATAGAGCCCCAAATTTCTGTTGTTAAACAAGGCAGTTGTTAACTGAGTTTTGTCTCATTTTACAACCTTTTTGCCACAGCTGTTAGGCGAATCACTGCAGTTGTTAAGTGAATCATGGTTGTTAAGCAAATCTGGCTTTCCGCAAATCTGGCTTTTTGACTTTGCTGGTTGGAAGCCAAAAGTTACAAATGATGATTACATGACCACAGGACATTGCAACTGTCATAAATACATGCCAGTTGCCAAGTACATGAATTTAGAACCCATGACTGTGGGCAAAGGTTGTAAGTGTGAAAAATGTTCCTAAGTTTCTGTCTCTTTTTTTAATGCTGTTGTAACTTTGAACAGTCACTAAACAAATGTTATGTAATAGTTGGAGGGTGGGTGGGTGGGAAATATGCAATTCTTAAGACTGGAAATTGCCCTGTTGATGAATGGAATTTACAAATGAATATCAATAATTTATTACTTAAAATATTGACAGGCATGTTTTATTTATTTCTCTATTTGTAGAGAAATTTATATTCTCTATTTATAAGAATGCTTAAGTCGTAATTTATGAATCTCAGCATTGTCTACCAATAGAAAACTAATACAACAATAATAATAATAATAATAATAATAATAATAATAATAATAATAATAATAATTTTATTTCTATACCGCCCTTCTCCCGAAGGACTCAGGGCGGTGTACAGCCAATTTAAAAACAAGACACAACAATAATTAAAAATTAAAATAATTAAATAGATTTGGCCGATTTAAAATCCTAAAAATTAAAGTACCCCAATTTAAAATTATTATATTGACAGCCCTGCCTGGCGGAACAACAGGGTCTTCAGTGCGCAATGGAACACCCGGAGGTCGGAGATCTTACGTATTTCGTATATTACAAAAACCACAGCCATGCATAGATAGCTAAGACTAGAAATAACAAGCACTCCTTCGTACTAAAGTTTTTGATCAACTAATTTTTACCAGGGGCCAATATTTGGAACTGAATTAAGGTTTGAATAATAGTATTTCTTATCATACGGTATATTGAAAAATCATAACAATTTGGGAACTGTCAAAAAAAAATTGGTTGCAAATGGTAAGAAAAGTCTCTAACCTGAACTTATGAATTTGTCCCTCAAGGTTGTAAATGCTTTCTGCCGAGAAGAAGACCCTAATATAAAAGGAAAAGTTTTGACTCGGTTACAGAACATTACTGAGCTACAGCGTACTCTGGAAAAATGCTTAGCAGGTAATCTTGCATGAAATAAAAGTGTAAGAAGTGGGTAGGCAGAAATAACGTCCAATGTACGCGGGTTATTTTAGGGCAATAGAAAACTTAAACTCAAAAGAATAAATGTAAAAAAGGCAGGGAAAGAGTATTATTCTAATTTTCTTAGGGCTAGTTGATTGAATGTAAAATCCCTGTATAAGAAGTATATATTATAGATAGTATAGAAAGTATACATATATATATGATTATCCAGAGACATATGTTTTATATATTGCAAGTAGTTCTCTGGAAAAGGCGTAAGTAATTAATATTTTCAATCAGAATATCCTAATTTCCTTACAGAAATGCAATATATGTATAAGATCTATGTATTATAATCCTTGCTTGTGACCACTCGTTAGACATCTGTTTAAAGTTGTGACATTGTTGAATGAGTGGTACTTACAAAGTACCCGCTGCTGCATCACCCCTTACAGTCATGTGATTGCAGTTCAGCTGTTTGGCAACTAGTTCTCATGACAGCTTCAGCACCCTGCATTCACATTATTGCTTTTTGCAACCTTCCCTGTTGGCTTCCTACAAGCAAAGTCAATGAAGAAACTGGCAGGGAAGGTCGCCAGTTCACTCTGGTAAGTTTCCCCCTGGCCTCTGTTTAGTTGTGTGGCATGGCATACTGCTTCCCCAGCCTCCCTGCACTTCTGGCTTCCTTGCAGTTGCACAGCCCTCCACCCTGCTTCCCCTAGCCTTGCTATGCTCCTGCACAACCTGTGCCTGGCCTCCCCCACTCCCCCATGGTACTCTCCCACAGCACCCCTGTGCTCCTCACATGGGCTCTTGTTGCTTCCCACTTAACCCATGCATCTTGGGGTTATGATGACAACTGGGATTGTTGTTATGTCATGCAGCCACGTGACAGTTAAGGAAGGCAATCCATTCCAATTGCCATTGTAGCCCAGGGATTGCCTGTGCAGGTGTTCCTTGACTTAAAACCATTTGTTTGGCAGCTCTTTGAAGTTAGAAGGGCACTGAAAAAAGTGGCTTATGACAGGTCATCACCTTAGACCATCAGGCACTTAGCAACTGGCATATTTACAATGGTTGCAGCATCCTGGGATCACGTAATTGTCATTTGTCATCTTCCCAGCTGATTTCTAACAAGCAAAGTCAATAGGAGAAGGGAGATTCACTTAACAACCGCAGTTATTAATTTAAACATGGCAGAAGTCATAAAACCAGGCACAATTCACTTAACAACCACCTTGTTTAGCAATGGAAATTGTAGTCTCAATTGTGGTAATAAATCAAAGATTATCTGTATCAGAAACTTAATCAAGTTACTTGGATCGTTTTCCTCTGGTTTTTCAGCAAGCCCTGGATATGTTCCTCCTCTCGCTAACTTTGATTCTGAGACCTTGGAAGCTGCACCTGTCCTCAATACCATTTCTGTTATTAAAAAAAAGAACAAAGGTACCACATGCAATTCATTAAACTGTTGTTTTGGTTAAAATGTAAAAAATCAGAAAAACCTAATGGCTGAGCAAGAATTTTACTTAAATTCTTCTTGTATTAAAGATTTATTATATGTTATTACAGTTTGTTGATAGCAGAAATACTAAATAATCTGTTTTAAGTGGCCAGTCAAGCTAATTTAATTTAATTTACTTTTGTTCTTGATGATTCAAAGTAGCTTCAGAAATATAATAAGAATCTCAATGCATTTCCCCCTCCCCCAAGTTGTATTTGTACACCTAACAAACTGCTCAATAAAATCATTTTTACACGTCAGCAATTCATGAGACAGGATAGCTAGGGCAGTCGCACAGCAGCCAATTTTAAAATCTTCCCAGTGGCAACAAAGCTTTTTGCCCCTTCTGGCCTTTTAATTTTTTTTTCTTTCAGAGAGATTTAGAATCCAAGATGATACCCATAATAAGCAGTAGCAGGGACATGTGTCTAAAAAAATCAATATGCTTTTTCTAGCCCATGAGATTATTGTATAAAGTACTAGTTTATTCATATGGAGAAGGAACATGCCTACATGTGTGCAGAAACAATAAACATTGTCCATTGTCCGTTTTATCGATTGTTTGGAATGAAGTCTGTCATTGCCTAAATTCACTCAAAAGTTACATTCAGCAGACTTTATTTGAAACATGTGAAATCTGCTAAACTGATATGTGTTGATGCAAAGGATTAGACTTCAAATATAGTATAATATATCTTTCTCTTAGAGGTTTTCTATTTATTTTAATCAGCTGTGAAACTGGCTTTCCTTTGTTTTTGGAACCTTTTGCTTTTTTTAGGACAAAAAAGACTAAAATCAGATAGCAGCAAAAACAGCTTTGGAGATAATTCACAAGTGGATGAGAACCTGGAAATAATTCAAGCTGAAGCTGAAACAAGTCAACAAGAAAAATCTGTATGTGTCCTATTGAAAATACATTAAGTTTATAAACTTGGGATATTTTAGGTCTCTTTCTAGAAGTCTGAGGTAATTGTAATAATATCCATTATTGTTTTGTATCTTTTATGAATATATAATAAGCCAGAAGATCTGCAAAAAGTTGTTCAAGAAACTTTTGTTGGACAAGCAAAGTAGAGTATTAGGATCTTTTCAGTTAATATTGAGATTGGATAGAAATGGGAGTAATATACTTTCAGATTCTTAGTAAGTACTATGGTGATCATTTGCCTAAAGTTTTGAAACTGAATCATTACACATAGTTTAATCTTATTTATTCATTTGGATATGCACATATATAGATCATCCCAGTGATGAAAATCGAAGACTAGCTGAAAAGTTCTCAAAGTCTTTGATTTTTTTTTCATTCAGTTCATTTGATCAGAACATCTTTAGTAATTATTAAAGAAACATTAGATTCTGCAGAGGGTGCAATTATATCTTTTTACCAGTGCTACAAAGTTAAAAAAGCAGAATTTGCACAACCTGCATGCACACAGTATCAAGTGCCATTAAGAATCAATCCGAAATATGGTGCCACTTTTGCAGCTGATTGCCAGCTCTCAGTTTATATCATCTTCTTTTGAAGGGGTTTATATTCTTCTCTTTAGAGCTCTCCAGAAAAAGATCCCGGAACTCCTTTGATACAGCTGCAGAATTACAGTGCATACTTCCGTGAACTAGATTTGGAAGTTTTTACCATCCTTCATTGTGGACTGCTGACCAAATCTGTTTTGGACTCAGAAATGCACACAAAGGTAAATAGACTAATATGATGGTGGATCTTTAACTTCAGGATGAAAAATCATGGGCAAAACAGTTTTCTGAGTTAAAATCAGTATTTCAGTTATAATCAAACATTTATTTGTTTGTTTATTTAGCACATAGCATAGAGTACGTGGATAACAGTAGGAGAAATACATAAAAAGAACACAATACTATGGTACGCATATGATGGAAATATGTAGTCAATTTTGTAAGGTATGAGGAATTCAATATATAAGTTATGGGTTATATTTTAAAAAACATTGGTTGATGAGAATGGAATGTTTCCATATATTAACATCTAGACCATTTATCCAATTAAGCACAGTATTTATTAGTTGGCAAAAATCTGCTTTTCCTCTTGTATAAACCTCAAATGGCAGCCAGTCACTATATGATACAGTGAGAAGCACCACTGTCACATTCAAGGGAGGATACTCTCCTTCATTTAAATAGAGAACCTTGACAGATGCCCTGCAAGGAGCAAATCCTATTCAGAGTTTTCCAGCACTGGCAGGTGGCATCAAAACCCACTAATTTTTATGTCAGGTCAGATATATTTTTTTCCGGAATATGGACATTCAATAATCCAGTTTACTTTCCACTGGGATTTTACAGCAGAGTTAACGTTATAGAGTTGCTGTGCAAGTATTGGTGTAAGGTTCTTGAATTTAAGCCTTCCAATTGATAAGTATTGCATATCAGTGTGCACAATCATAATCAAGTAAATTTAAGTATTAAGGAAAGTCGTCTTGATTATAACACAGGGTATGTAGACACTATTCACAATAAGCATTAGGCATATCTTGTTAGAATGTTTTTGTCCATATTCTTTCTATATACCAAGTTCTGTGCTGTAAACTTAGCTCTAATTCTGGATAGTGATACTCATCTACTGTACAAGTTTTTTCAGTGCCTGAGCTTTAGTGGCAATTTCTCTCTGTTTGAATTTTTAGAAGTAAGTCACTGACAAAGCAGCCAATCTTTCTTCACAGGAAGAGTGGATGATACATTGAGACTATTTGCTGCAGGCATTTGTTGCCTGCAGCATTTTTTGCCTTTCATAAGAGAATTGCAAACACTTGCCCTTTTTCTCTTTAGCATTTTAAGAACTTTGTTCAGCTACCTGAAAAATCTAAATTCAGTATATGTATAGTATACTAAACATATGACTTACTATGATCACTGGAATTACACTGTATTCTTCCTTTAAAATACTAGACTCGTGAAGTAGTTCAGTTAGAGCCAACTGAGCTCCTGTTCCTTTTAGAAGATTTGTACCGGAAAATGGAACATATGTTAATACCAGCTCCTGCAAGAAGACCCCCTTTCTTAAAGGTATGCTTCATGTGAATAAGGCGTTGTAGCTTTAAGCAACAGAATCTTAAGAGATTCATTTAAAGAAGAACTTCGTTTAAATGAAACTGAGTGCCAGTTTGGTTTACTGGTTAAAACACCAGGTTAGAAACCAGGAGACTGAGTTCTTCTCTGGCCTTAAGCAAGAAAGCCAGCTGGATGACCTTGGGCCAGTCAATCTGTCTGTTTGTATGTCCCTCTCCCTCTCCCTTTCTTTTATATATGTTTGCAACCTTGAGTTTATATAAAAAATAATAAAGGCAAAATAAAAGTCTAATAAATATATTTTTATAAAGCAGAAACAAACAATGATAATTGGGACATCAGAGATATACTGGTTAAAATGAATAAAAAGCAAATCAAAATAAATGAAATTTTTGTTTCTTACATTGTAATTGTTGTTTCAAATTATTATATGCATTAGTGTACATTCATTTAATGCCTGCACTTTAATTTCCTCCTTAATTAACTGTTTTTATTAAACCATACTTGCTTTGAGTGTTTAGTTTAGTTTTAGTTTTATTAAAGTGTAACCATATTTGTTCTAAGTTGCTGCTCTTCTGACAAGATTCAGTGATCTGGTTGTTTTTGTATGCAATGATATGCTCAACTTTGCAGCAGGGGTGAAATCCAGCAGGTTCTGACAGGTTCTGGAGAACTGGTAGCGGAAATTTTGAGTAGTTCGGAGAACCGGCAAATACCACCTCGTGGGGTGGGAATGGAGATTCCCAGGAGTAGGGAGGGAATGGAGATTTTGCAGTATCCTTTCCCTGCCACGCCCACCAAGCCACAACCACAGAACCAGTAGTAAAAAAAAAAATGAATTTCACCACTGCTAGGCAGCAACTCTTTGCTGTATCAGATTCATATTTCAAACAACATTATGTTTGCTGAATGTCCACTGAGACAGACTTTGGAATCATAGGGTTGGGAAAAGTTATCTAGACTACCATGTCCAATATCCTGATCAATGGTGGCTTCCAGATGAAACCACTCCCATATATCTAGCTTTCACTTTCAAAGCACAGGGCCCATCATTTTATTGGGTTTTTAGTTCCACTGTTGAACTAGTACACTAGGAAGTTTTTCTAATATTCAGTCACAATCACAATTTCCTGTGTTCTGGAACTAGAGAGTATAAATCTTGATCTTTCAGATACTGTAGATGCCAAGTGCTAGTTTTTTCAGTTATTTTTTCCCCAGTTATATACCCAATTTCTTTGATTTCTTCACAGAAAGTGTGATCAGGTTTCTAGCCCCCAATGGTCTGTGTTAAAAGTATGATT
Organism: Arizona elegans; assembly: GCA_022577455.1. NCBI lineage: Eukaryota > Metazoa > Chordata > Lepidosauria > Squamata > Colubridae > Arizona > Arizona elegans. The sequence continues at coordinate 98,749,248 of JAKOOJ010000003.1, read as the reverse complement.
GCTGAGGGGAAAAAAGTCATTTCAAAAGAAGAAACCTGTATTTTTTTTTACAGGGAAAAGGAAATAAAAATGCTGGATTTTCACATCTTTGCCAAAGTACATCTAAAGAAGTGATTGAGTATGCTGCTGAACTTTTAAAGCCACTGTGCAATCACATAGAAAATATGCACAACTACTTCCAGGTTGGAACACAAATTATTTATCTATAATGGCATACAGTGTCTTCTTTACATCATAGTTTAAGAAAAACCCACTACAGCCTTTTATGCAGTAATGTATTCTTTACTTAAGACGCTGATTACAGAGAACCATGGTGTGATTGATGGACCAGGCGTCAATATTCAGGAACATCAATTAATGTCATCCTGTTATCAGCGCTTATTGCAAATTTTTCACTTCCTGTTCGCTTGGTAAGTATATGGAATTACAAATATAAGGGTGAGAATAAATTAACATTTTATTATTGGCCTTTTATTTTCTTTATAGAATGTCATGAAACAGACCACCTATAGCAGGGGTCTCCAACCTTGGCAACTTTAAGCCTGCAGGACTTCAACTCCCAGAATTCCCCAGCCAGCTTTGCTGGGGAATTCTGGGAGTTGAAGTCCTGCAGGCTTACAGTTGCCAAGGTTGGAGACCCCTGACCTATAGCACAAACTATGATGGGCCTTTTTCATACAGCAATGTCAATGTTTTTATGACTGGCAGTGAGCAAACTGAGCTACCAGACTAATGTCTAGAGATCACACGCAAAGTGTCTTCAAACAAAAGACAAATCAAACTTAAGAAAATGCTTTTTGTTCTTGTTGTATTAACTATAGCAACAAATAATTGATGCTCTTTTTTTCCCCATCCAGGAATGGATTTTCTCAGCATGAGAACCATGGCTTACTAAAAGCAAGTCTACATATCCTTGCATGCAGACTTAAGCCAGGAGATAGAGAGCTTCCTCTTGAGGACCTACTCAGGTACCAGAAAAGAGTCATGCAACTTCTCACAAAATGCGAAGGGCTTGGTAGGACTTAACATTTATCAATACTGTGTATCAGAGACCTAGAATTCACAAACATTTTTCTTTCATGCACTCTTCCAAAAGAAGCTAAAAGAAAAACAAGATCGCACTACGGGACTAATTATGAACAAGAAAAACTCAATGTAATGTTTAGGTCTACTAGCAAATTATATTTTCATTTTCTTTTTCTTCTGTATCCTGCAGTCACAGTTTCCAGTATTTACTGAATTTTCAGCAAAGCATTCCCAATATTTTCTGTGCATTGAGTCTTACCCAGCTTCTGCTTATCATTGCTGAAAAATCTGTGGCCAATCCAAAAAGCAAAGAAATAGGTAACATATGGGATTTCCTTTTATTTCTATTGCACATCAATATTTTGGAAGGATTTATTTTGTATTTCTCAGAATTTTGTAACTGTAGCATCTATAATTCCAACAGAAGAAACATGATGTATGTGTTATGGACACTGCGGAAAATTATTCTTGATAATAGAGAGATGCAGTATAAATTCAATAAATGAATAAAATAATTTAATTGAAAATAGGTAAAGCTCAGTTTCCCTCCTTCATAATTGATGGGCCTAGTTGAAAAATAGATATAGCATGATAGGACTGCAAATGTTGCTGAATTTTTAATACCTGAGATGTTTTGGGTTTATCATTGTCATAAAGACCTTAACTCAAAATTGTATTAAATTTAGCAAATATAATTTCTCTCAGAACAAATCTTAGTGAGCAGCCTATGTAGCATTCCTTCTTGTTCTTTGGCAGGTTCCATCACAAAAGGTTTTCTTTGCCAATCTTGGATGCAGCCGAGTGGAACTCGTCAGAAGGGCCCCCAATTTAATGATGCTCTCCATGCTTTGCTGACGTAAGACTGTTTTTCTTTTGGTGCTGTTGCGATTCACTTCTTTTCAAAGGCAACCCAACAAATAAGCAATTTCCTTAACCATGTTTAAAATACCTCATTGCCAATTGCACAGAATAAGCAGTATAAACTGCAGGATCTTTATTGCACCGTTTTCTAAATTTTCATCTGAAAAGCATGGCAATTTGATAAGATTTGATAATGTCATACTTTGTTATTATCAGCCAATACTATTTTTCAGCAAAGAACTAAAATGAGCCAAATGGCCTTTCTTTCTTAGGCCTCTATTTGTTTAAAAAAAAAAAAAACCCTGCATTTTCTGGTTGGAAGGCAAAATAAATCTGAATTCCTTATGTCACTATGGTGCCAGAACTGAAAATTAGAACTCTGTTCCCTACAGTGCCATTTTTTCTCATGACATACCACTGAATAAAAGAAATGTGAAAGGTTGCTAATACAATTAACCCTCACTTAGCAACCATTCAGTGACTCTTCAAAGTTCTGATGGCGCTGAATGAGTGGTACTTCTGATAGGTCCTTGAAGTTTTGGCTCTTACAGCATCCCTGCAATTGCATGATCACGATCTGGGTGCTTGGCAACCAGTTTGCACTTATGACAGTTGCAGCACCCTGAGATCATGCGATCACAATTTTCAACTTTTCCTGCTGGCTTCCCACAAGCAAAGTCAATGGAGAAGCCAGCAGAGAAGATCACAAGTGACTCCACTAAGTCCCTTAACTGGCATCAGCCACCCCCAACCCCACTACACTCATGCCATGCCTTTTTGGCCCTTGCACATACTCCCACCAGGCAGTTGTTGTCCCCACCATGCACTGCTGGCCACCGGTACACCCTCTCACACCCAGCAGCAGTGAATGTGCGGCTCACAACAGTAAAAAACATCTAATGAAAAAGTTAAAAAGAAATTAAATCCAAACCTCATAATTTAACATTTAAAAGTGCAATTAAGACTAATAAGTTAAAAATTAAAACCCCATCAGTCCAGGCCAGCCAAACGAAACAGCCACGTTTTCAGGTCGCGACGGAAAGAGCAGAGGTCGAGGGCCACCCGGAGCTTCAGGGGCAGTTGATTCCAAAGGGTAGGTGCGCCCACAGAGAAAGCTCTCCCCCTGGGGATCGCCAGCCGACACTGTCTGGCAGATGGCACCGTAAGGAAGCCCTCTCTGTGGGAACGCACCGGGCGATGGGTAGCTGTTGCTGGCTGCAGATGGCCCTCCAAATATCCTGGGCCTAAACCATATAGGGCCTTATAGGTAATCACCAGCACCTTGAATCTCACTCGGAGGGCAACCGGCAACCAATGCAAGCCTTGCAAATTGCAAGGAGATCTTCATTTAATCACTCATGAACCTTGCTTAATGACTGCAGTGGGGAATGCCAGATTTGTCACTAAGTGATGCAGTCATGTGACATCACACTTCACAACTGCGTTGCTTAGCAACAGAAATTATGGTCCAATTACCATTATTAAGCAAGGACTATTTATAAATTATTCCCATAATTAGAAAAATGTTGAATGGATTGATTTCTAATAAATTAAAATTTTAATAGAATGCATGCTTATAATCATGTCTGCTGCTGAAATGAAAACCAGGTTTATGTTTTTCTGTATGTCAGATAAAACCTACTGTTGAAAAAAAGTTTAATGCAGTCTTTCAAAAGAGACACCTATAATTTTGTGAAAAATTGTTCTGTGCAGTATTTATATGGAATATACACATGATATCTTGAAGGAGATAGAAGACATTTCAAGCACTGGGGTTCCAGAACTGATTCGTTCTTCTAAAGATGGATACTCTTCCACTTACCCTACACTGACCAGGTAATAATTACACATTATTTGGCCAAAAACCTCTGTTTACTGTATGTCAGTTAAATATTCTTATTATGGTAAACCAGGCTCTAGGAAGTTTAAAGATGCCAGGTCTATTAAATTCCAAATTTTGGAATATAGATTATCTATTTAAGATGTATTGGTTTCACCTTTATAGAACTAAGAATATTTCCAGAAGATGTAAGACTTAGATGATCAAGCTATGGCAGCAGAATGGAACCATTTTATACTAGTGCATCATTGCAGGGCTAGTTGTGGTATTTGATCTTACATTGGTTTCATATATTTAGCAGACATTCTGTAAGCAGTAGGAGTGCAAAGTTGGCTTACATAACTAAATAAAAGTTAAAATATTTTAAGAAGACAAATTTTCAGAGACTAATTTGGGGAGAAATACTTGGTGTATAGTTCTCTTATCATAATAGTTGGGCACTTAGCAAGGTTGTTTACTTGTGAGTGACTGTGGCTCAGATTTATTCATCTTTCCTAAAATAAGTTGCTTCAAATTCACCATACATTTTGTGAGATCCTGTATGTGCACTGAGACTTTTCAGGCTTCTCACTTATTTTCTTAGGTCCTTGGATATCCTTTCCAAAAGTCAGCAGATTCACTACCATGACTTTTCTCATGTTTTAGATATACTAAACACTGCATATGCCAAGTTATTGAGCAATTTCAACAATATGCCACCATCATTCTTAACAATAAAGACAGCTGCCAATATATTTGTTAACCAACTTTATACAATAACTTAACTAAGTGCTTCTCCATTAGGTCACTTTGTTTTGTTTTGCTTCCTTGGTTTGGATTCAGTGTTCTTACTTTGAATGATAATACCCATATGATTTCATTTTTATTTTGGGCTGCTTTTTGTATTTTTTATAACAACTAGTTTGAGAGGGGTTTTTTTCTTCACTGGACAGTTCTCCAGAAAGAAATCTTGTTTGAAAGATAGATACTACATATGCATCAGAAAGTAGTAATGTCATAGTGGTAATGAATATATTTAATATTTCCTCACCCTTTTTTTAAACCAGACAAACTTTTCCCATTTTCTTCCGGGTGATGATGACTAAATTAGAGACTTCAATAAGAAGTTTATCCGCTGGAAAATCATCAGATTCAACTGAGGTAATGTGATGAACTAGAACTTAAGATTTCTAGCAGAATCTGCATTGTTATGAATATGCCATTATTCGGGGAAATAATATGCATTCTTTTGGCATGTTTCATAGAGATTATTGAGGCAGAAAACACCCACCTGAATTTTGAACAAGGAACATATGTAGCCTTAGTATTTGTGTATTGGCACACATAAAAACCGGGTTTTGACTTGGAAGTACTTGTTGGGAATTATAACAACCAATAGGTGGCATTGTTTAATTGATGGTACCTGGAATGCCCAACCCTGCCAGATTAAATTGGCCAGACAGCTGCTATGGAATTCTTATCTGTGGCTACAACCCACAACAGTTGATTTTTCCAGAGACTTCTCAAGAGCTTAAACTCAATATTTCTTTTTCCCACCTTTCCAAATTAACGAATACTTGACATAAAAGCAGAATTTAAAAAGTGTTTAAAAATGTCAGCTGGGGTATGTTTCTATAACAACCATCTGTACATGGGAACAGCTGGTTTCTGTCTCCTCAGCCTCAAACATATATTTGTCTTTCTTCAGCAATCTTCAATAAATAAAGATCACTGGATAGGAATCAGATGATAGTTCTGCCCAACTATATGTTTTTGTACATGAAAAAGTGGGATGGCAGGAAATATGACTTGGAGTCCTGCCTATATTATGATTTCTGCATGGCTGTAGAATTTGGAATTAACAAATTGTTACGGTAAAATCTCAGTAAAGCCATTTGCAGGGGAGGGTATGTTGCTCTCCAATGCCTTTTAAAATCAGACTTCCTGACAATTTACATTGCATGTGTATGGGAAGGGTTTTTTTCCCCCCAGGTTTTACTGTTGAAAATGGTTTTACCTGAGCAAATACTTGTATCAAACTCAGAGGCAAGGAAGCATGAAAGCCCACAAAATTTATTTTCTGATGCCTTTTACAGATTGTTTATATTTTATATAGAACTTGTTAAAAGCTAAAACTGCACAAGAAGTCTGTATAGGTTTTAGCATTAAATTTGAGTTATTTTATGCTTCAACACCATTCACACCTGCTTATTGTAATCCTGTTATTCCAGGCTAGGTATGTCCACATTTGCAGCCTTAAATCTATTAACACACGTTTGCGTATTAGTAGGTTCTATGGATCACAAAGGAGTTGTTAACAAGAATAGAGTTAATAAGAATAGAAGATTATATTTGTAATCTAAAATTTTGGTCCTGGCGGGGAGGGGACGACAAATCGGAATTTGATGAGAAAATTATCAACTTTCTTTAATTAAGAAAAAATGAGAAAGTGAATGTAGTCTTGCAATAGGAACATGAAATTTAAAAAATGCATTCATATGAAACTGAGATGAAAGTTAGTATTTCCATAAATGGGTCAAGTTCAATATATTGAAATCCTTTCTGTCTTAAACAGTTACACGATGATGCCCAAATAATGTCATTTATCCATTCCATAGATCCAATTAGAGAAGTTGTTACACTGGAACCTGGCTGTACGTGATTTCCACATCCTTGTTAATTTGGTCAAGGTGGGTAACATTCACATTAGTGTTTCTTGTATATGAAATCATGATGGCATTTTGTCTGTTGATACAGATTACTCAGATATAAATATTTTAAATTTACTATTAATTTTATATACCACCCATCTCTAGGTGGCTATACAGTGACTTGATTTTGTGGACCTGGTGAACTGTGTTGAAACTTTCTTTTTATCCTGAATACTTACTCTTACAAGAAGTATTCTGACGTATCTTGTTTTAGCAAGGCAGATCATGTACAGAATGAACATAGGTCTTGCAAGATTTAGATGTTGTAAGATATTTTTACCAGATGCATTTATATATTCATTGGAATATGTGTGAGTGAACGCCCTCTGTGATATGAATGTGATTATCCTGGAAGGATCATATTGCTGACTTTCAGGTTAGTCAACTGGAGTTATCTAGTTCGCATATCATATCTTTAAGACTATCCATGTTCTTTGCCTTTTAAAAATTCCCATTATTTTAAAAATCTATTTCTATTGAAGTAGTCATTATTTTCTTTCTTTACTATTGTCTAAGAAGCATAACATCCCCAATTTTGAAGAAACATTTGGCTTCCTTCCTTCCTTCCTTCCTTCCTTCCCCACCTCCCTCCCTCCCTCCCTCCCTTCTGCCACCATTATTAATATATCACATGCACATATTTGTTTGCATAGGGGGATATTTACAGTTTTGGTATCTGTTTGGCAGCCTTTCTCATGTTACAATGGGGATTGCATTTTCAAATAACATTTAGGGTAAACAAAAATTCTTTTATGCTATGCTGTAGTTTGTTAGGGTGACTTTTAGTATGATAATATGATTATATACTGATAGTATGGGTAAACCCATTTCATATTTAATTTGAGTAGTTATGAGTGTTCTCAGCTGTTATTTGATAGGCTATTCAGTTGTTTTTATTGTTTTGCTCTGTTTTAATTGTTAGCTGCCCAGAATCATGTATGTGAGATGGACAGCTTATTAAATAAACAGACATCTGTCTTTCACGTAAATGCTGTAGTATCAATGTGATATTTAGGAAGGAATGTGGTGATATGTACTATTCATGTTCTGCAGCAGTAGTTGTATTTTTAACTAGCGCTATATTTTATTATAGATAATATATTATATTTTAATATATTATATTTTAAAAGGACCTTTTTTCCCCTTTCTCCAAACAGGTATTTGACAGTCGCCCTGTACTTAGTGTTTGCTTGAAGGTAAGTGAGAATCATGTGATAAGAGACACGAAGTTCAGGAAATTTTAAACTATTATATCAGCTTCCTCCCATATACATCTGCTCTATGTAGAGATGTTTGGTATAACCTTTCAGAGCAACCTATTTCCCAAAGAGAAAGTGGACTTCAGAAGTAGAGGATCATAGCTACTGTTGAGAGGAAAGCATTGTGACTCTGCCTTCTGGTCTGCTTGTTTCTGGTTTGATTATCATGCACTATTTTCATTGGTGGATGGTGTACACATAAATGCATATTTTAAGTGGCATATATTTCAGATGGCTTACAACCTAATATGATTTTCTTAGGTAAATATTGTCTAATTTTGCCATTCCTCAAAATGAACTCTTCAGTGCTGAAAAGCTGCAGCCAGTTTAGTACTTCCCAAAGCTTCTATTCTAAGGAGTCCATTTGACTCTACCTTATTCCTATCAATACAGATAGTCCTCATTTAGTGACTGCAATTGATTTTGGTGACTCGATGATTAAGTGAACCATTTGATAATTGAAAATCAGGTGACCGTGACTGTGCTTAGGACTTTACTTAAGTTTTCCTTAGGAGCAAAAACAAAAGCCTTTTGTGTGAAATTGATTAGAGTTTTCCCAGTTTCAAACAGTTGGCATTCTAATCAGCAAATTATGGTCACAGAAATGTATTTGTTGCCATTAACACTATTTAGGGACCTTTTTAGCACTGGAGAAAAGAGCTTAGGAAGAGATTGTTTAGGCAATCTCTGCCCTCTTTGAGGGGTGGAAAAAGAAAGAACCAGGGGCAGGCACAGGGTAACACGATGCTCTAATGGCAAACTTGTGACTCGGAGAAAGATGTTCAGAAGGTTATAAATGCGGACATTGGTCACAAAGTTATTTTTTTATCACATAATTGCAAATAGCTACTGTCTAAGGCAGTCAGTAAATGAGGACTTTCTATATTTATTATGAAAAAAAGGGGGGGAACACAGAGTATTTAATGATAGATGCTGATTATATGAACTTCGGATTACATGTACAAGGAGTTTGCATATCACTGTTTGAAACTACTGCCCAGCACCTGAACCTATTCACACAACTCGAAACCATCTATACCATCTGATTGCACAAAGATTGAAAGATAGAAAACTGCTGACTACAGTGTAAATTTTGGGTGGGCTTTAATAAACCTCTTCTGTCAGCAAAATGAAAGGATAAAATGATGGCCCATTTGCTTTTGCTGATTTGTGGACATTGAAAATCTCCTCCAGAAGATAGAGGAGGATATTAATAGGTATGTGGGAGGGAAGAGAGAAGGCAAAATTCTGATTATATAAGTGGACTTCTATTTGCATTACAATGGTTTGCAACCTAAATAGTTTCTGTGTCAGTCTGTAAAGGGAGTAATTAGTTGGAATGATGAGAAGATCTGGAAGCGACACTAGGAAACTCTAATACAATTCTCTGCATCTCAGAAAAATTGTATTTTCCAATGTTGCTAGTACACATCTTGGATTTGCTGATAAAGAGTTCATTTAAATAAATTTAATGATGATAACCAACTTAATAAAAAATTAGATCATTTAAAATTTAAGAAAGCATAGTGAATGTTTGAATGTTGTGACTTGTGACTCAAGGTTAAAACACTCACCCTTGTTTGGGAGAATTGGCCACATTTGCTGACATTTTGTGTGTTTTTGTTTACCCAGTACGGTCGTCTGTTTATAGAGACATTTTTGAAGTCTGGTATGCCTCTCTTGGACTACAGTTTTAAAAAGCACAGGGTAAGGTGTTAGGGATGGGGCTGTTCCTTGATTTACTCAGTGTGTTTTAAACTGCTCATATCTGTTCTTTTCAAGTCTGTAGTGCAATGACCTACTGCAGAAAAAATGTGGAGACATTAGCATAATTGAGTAACTATAAAACTGAATGGTAAGAACTTTGAAACAATTTTTCTTGAAAATCTGGCAATTCTCAAAACAAAGATAGGTTGTTAGGTAATATTTTATTAAATGAGTGCTGCATCCTAGTTTTTTACATGTACATATTAGTTATTTCAGATATTTCCAATACCAAATTGTGTGTGTGTGTGTGTGTGTGTGTGTGTGGATAGATAGATAGATAGATAGATAGATAGATAGATAGATAGATAGATAGTTGACTTTTGTTAGCCACCAGCATTGAGTGCAAATGGGCAACTCTAGAAACTGAAACTATAAAATAAATACGTTCTTTTAAAAGAACCAGTTTGGTGCAGTGATAAAGGCATGGGGCTAGATAGGAAAACTAGGAGTTCTAGTTCTGCCTTACAAACAAAACCAGCTCAGTGATCTTGGGTCAGTTACTCTCTCAACCCTAAGAAAGAGGCAAGGGCAAACCACTTCCAAAAAGCTTGCCAAGAAAAATGCAGAGACTAGTCCAGTCAGTTGCCAGGAGTCAAAAATAGTCTCAAAGGTGTACATAATGCATGTGTGTGTGTGCGCGCACACACACACAACTGACTTACAGCTGAGTTTTTAAAAAGAAAAAGATGACCACAAGTTGACCTTAACTATTGAATTCACTGCTCGTTTGCCACTGCTGTTTTTTTTTAAAACAAGGATGATTGATGACGCTTTATTCTCTTTTATTTTTTGGTATTTTTTTGCCATTTTTAACTATTGTAAATTGCCCAGAGTTGCTGGGACCAGATGGCATATAAATTTAATAAATTATTATGTTCCCAACATGGATTTTTCACCCATGTGAAATCATAGCGTCAGTTCTTTAGCTGGTGTTAGCCTTCCTTCATATCAAGTTCTTTCTAAGAACCTAGGATGTCATAATGTATCAGCATAGTACATGTGTGGAATGCAAGAAGTGTGGTCATTTGTAATTGACAGATGGAAATTTGTCAATGCACAGTTGACAAAGTGCCACCCAAGGTTTTTTTTTAATATGGCACCTATGTGCCAATAACCATTGGAATCATCATGGCAGGTTTACTCTATAATCTTTCAACTTGAGTTTTCAAATCTTCATATTTTGACCTTCTCCATTTTTTTTGCCTTCCATTCTACTATCCCCTGGTATTGCTACATGAATTATTATTATTGGTAGTGTTTTTTCTTTACTTCAAGGTCCAATTTATTTGCTGGAGGTCTCTTATGAAAGTACTAAGCAAACTCAACCCATATTAATTTAATGACATGCCTGCCTGTAGTGTCATGTGTGTTGTGAAGTGGTTCTCAATGCTTCAGTATGTTTTATTCAATGGATATGCTAAACCATAAACTATGATTTGCAAATCTCAGTAACTGAGATCTCAAACCATATGCCACAAATATACTTCTGTATAAAACAAGATTTCAAATAGGTGGCCATTTTGCACAAGTTTCCAGATGGATTTCTTTGGGTTGCAGGAGGATGTGCAGAGTTTGTTGAAAACCTTGCAACTGAGCACCAGACAACTTCATCATATTTGTGGCCACTCCAAGGTAAAGAAAACTACAACTACAGTGCTACTGAACTCTTGTTACTTTAGTTTCTCTATTTCTAGCAAGTTAGCACACTCTTAGTATTTTATTCATCCTTTGTAATGGAGCAGTGAAAAAATATTGTTTGGAAATGCCCAGTTCCTGGTCATGTATAATATTGAGATTAAGGGTAAGATTGCTTAGGCTAATATGCTGTAAAACTGTGGTTTATCTGCATCTTAATCTTCCTGGTTCTGTTATTATAAGTACTTTATTATAATATAAATATTGTGATTTTTAAAAAATTCTCTAATTAGCAATAGGGAAAGCATTCCTCCAAGAAAAATGCAAACGGCACTAAGGAGATAGGTCAAAGGCCATCTATGCCATGCATTCATAAAGTATAGTATTAATTTGTGCAATAAAGAATTGGAAGAATATAAATAGTTCTTTCTTGGTTTGCATTTCTTACACATAGATTCATCAAGACACAGGTCTCACCAGTCATGTACCTCTCCTAAAGAAGTCGCTCGAGCTATTTGTTTACCGAGTGAAAGCAATGCTGGCTCTCAATCATTGTCAGGAGGCTTTCTGGGTGGGCATCCTCAAAAATAGGGACTTGCAGGTAAGTGTATGTGTCTCATGAATGGCTCGTTAATTCAGTTTCACCCATGTTCATTGGCCATTATTATTTGGAAAAACTTGAAAATTAATTAGAATAGATTTTTTTTATTTATTATTGGATCTGATGCATATGATATGGAATTACGCTTCAGAGAATCATCCAAATGTGTAAAATGTTGTTGCTTATAGCAGATGACATTAAAATGAATTTACTGAGCAAGCTTTGGTATATAGAAGAAATGCCAAACTTAAAATAGTTTTCAAAAGATGACGAATCACTATAGAGAAATATAATTCTTACACTAACCTGGGGTCTCCATAGAAGGGACAGAAAATATCATTCCATCTTTCTTTCTTCTTCTCTGGCTTGTTTGTTCAGAAAATAGTGGTTCAGTTGCTACAATTTGAATAATTGATCCTATTTCCATGGGGATGACATGAAATTGCTTCTGTCTTCCAGTAAAAATATTTTTCAGAAAAGAATCCATTGAAAGAGCAAATTCAAAAGAGAAGGTTTTTTTTGAGGGTGGTGAAAGTACACAAATGTAACTATTGATCTTAGTGATAGGCAGGTACCTTTAGTAGAATATAGCTCAAATATTTACTAAAAATGTTTTCAACTTTCCAATATAATACCTAGATCAGAATTCAACTTTTGGAGCCAGTAGAAATATGGGCACTTTCACAAAGTGCCTGTGATATTGAGTGTGGCCAATCACAAATCTCCCACCCTTTTGCCTCGCAGGATCCTCTCTATCTCATCTTACTTTTCTCTCTCTTTTTTTTGTTGGCAGTTTGCCACTATTTCATTTTTTTAAAATGTGCCTGTGATCTTCAAATAACAAGAGTCTCCTGCCCAAGAGGTCTATTTGGCCCATTACATAATGCAAATGAGAGAAAGAAGCGTAGATATTGTACAATAAGTTTACACAGGGCAGCTTTGATTCATATTCCGTGTTTTCTCAAAAATAAGACCCTGCCTTATATTTTTTTTGAACCCCGAAATAAGTATTTGGCCTTATTTTCGAGGAGGTCTTATTATTTTGGGTGCGTGGAGCAAGATGAGGCTCCTCTTGCCATCTTACCTGATTTCCAGCTCTGTCTCCCTAACCCTAACCAGAGGAAATGATGGGGATTGGCTGCACATGCAGTTAAATATTTTCGGGGAGGGCTTATTTTCAGGGGGTGGGGCTTATTTTAGCGCATGTACTCAAAAGCCCGATTGGGCTTATTATCTGGGGAGGTTTTATTTTGGGGAAACAGGGTAGGTAGTCTTCGACTTAGAACAGTTTGTTTAGTGACTGTTTAAAGTTACAACACACTGAAAAAAGTGACATGACCATTTTTCACACTTATGATTTGCAGTATCCCCATGGTCACATGATAAAAATCCAGATGCTTGGCAACTGACTCATATTAATGATGGTTGTATTGTCTTGGGGGGTCATGTGATCAACTTTTGCGACCTTCTGACAAGTAAAGAGTCGCTGTGAGCAAATGGGTGGCTATATAAATTTTCTAAATAAATAAAAAGTCAATGGGGAATCCAAATTCACTTAATAACTGTGTGACAGAGATTTTCCTTCTCTTAACAACAGAGATTTTCCTTCTCTTTCTCTGCCTGCTGTTCCATTCTCCTTTTAGTGATTTTCAAGATCATGATTGCCTGACCACAGCCACAGAGGAAATAGGCATGGGAACTGATTTTCCTTTTTCACCATTGTGGCCTTGTCTGATAAAGATGTTGCGCAATTAATTTCTCTGCATTGCAGTTAACATCTTGAAACTTCTCAGATATAAAAGCCATTGGCATGAAGACAAATTATAAAATAGCCTCAGCTTATCAGTGAACTAACATATTGATAAATTTCTATGAACTAACTTCCAATTCATTGCTAGCAAAATGTCAGCCCATATTCATTGTGTCCATTAGCATGCTCTGGGATTAATTTCACCAATATACAGCATAACTCACACAATATGATACTCCAATTCCTTGATTACCAATTACTGTATTCCCCTTGAATTGTACATTATAGGAATGGATTTTGATTTATTCAGGTTGAAAGGCAGGGCAGCCTATACTCAAGCCCTATTCACATTGTTACAGAGATTCCGGTATTCTTTTCAGAACCACATCATACTCATTTAATCTGTTCTAGGGAGAAGAGATCCTTTCACAAGCATCACAAGTGACCGAAGCAGAAGAGACAGAGATGCCCACACACTCTCGAACAGATCCTGGAGAGGTATTCATGTTCATCTAGAGCAGTGGTTCTCAACCTTCCTAATGCCGCGACCCTTTAATACAGTTCCTCATGTTGTGGTGACCCCCAACCATAAAATTATTCCTAAAACCATTGAAAATATGTGTTTTCTGATGGTCTTAGGCGACCCCTGTGAAAGGGTCATTCGACCCCCAAACTGGTCGCGACCCACAGGTTGAGAACCACTGATCTAGAGGCAGATTGCTTGCTTATGGCGATGGCTCTATACTTTGCTTTTGGAAAAGACCAGAACTATTTTTTCCCAAACAGATGCTGGCTCTAGAGGTAGTAGGCAATATAAGGAAAATAATTATACAAGGATACGTAAGATATTACAAACTATTCCTTTCTTAAATTTTTGAAAAATTGCAACAATGTTGCCCTGTTTTAAAAAGTAACAAGCATGAAAGTCCAATTGAATTCCAGTTCTCTCCTCTGTTTTAGTTAGGTTACTTCTGCTAAATATACTTTGTCAGAATTGTTAATCTATAAAAACACAGAACTACTACAAATCTGACCATTGACATTTTAGCAACATTTTTTTCTGAGTTAGACTTTTACAATTTACACTTCTTATTCAAACAGGTATTGACATGTTTTATTCTCTGACATTTCATAAAGTAGTGCTGAGCGATTGATTGATTTAAGCTCAAATGAATAAGGATTTTGAAAGGATTACTCAATTTTTCCGCTTCAGAAGATGGGAAAAAAGGGACTGGTTCACCTTTATATGAATCAAATCTTTTATTTCATTTACAGATATAAGACCAGTCCTAATAATATGGCTACACAATTGCAATTCCACTTCTAAATTATGCTGCAAACATAATTATTTTATTGCTTGGAGATTTCTTTTAAATCAATTTCCATTGGTCTAATTTTAAAATATGAGTAAAACACCCACTTCATTGAAATGTAAAGAATAAGAGACGATTGAATATATGTAAAGATAGCTGAGGCAAAGTATTGATCTATATTATCCTGAGGACAGTGATAGACCTCTGCAGTGCTGTACTTTTGGGATGTGAAAAGGGCCTTAAACTGAATGGATTGGAATTATCTATTTTGGATTCTTTGATAAATGTATTACGTTTATGTTGAGCTACAAGGCAAGAGAGTCATGGGATTGGGGCACGCAGAAGATCTGGTTGTTACCCTATTACAGTGGTTGGAATTAATAATTGAGATGAAAGACACTACTATAGACACTATATGGAATACAAATATAAAGTCACTCGGGTGGTTGTTTTTTATATATCAAGACATCCATGGTTGATGGGGGCAGATGGTAATTGAAGATACCGAACATACTGTTGGAATTAGGATGTGATGTTACCCTAATATGGGTGATGGAGTTAACAATCCAGCTGAAAGACACTACAGAAGATATCATATGGATTACAAGCTTAAAGTCATTTGAGGATTTTATTTATATAAGGGAATACTTCTTAGTGGTGTGGGCAGAAGAATAGAGAGATCAAGAATTATTATGTATGGTAGTTCTGTGGGAATGTGGGTGGAAATAGGTTAGCTTACTGATTGTTTAGTTGAAGAAAAGGGATATTATGTTTAGATATGAATATATGTAAAAGATTTGAGTTAAGAGATATATCTATGGGGTGGAGGAATAAATGTTAAATTAGGATTTATTATATAGTTTTATAGTGGAAGGTTGCATTGAAATGTCATATTAATATACAAAAAAAGATTTGATTTAAGAGATATATGTATGGGGGAGGAGTAAAAGAGTTGATCATGAGTAGAAATTTTAAATTGGGGGATATAATAATATTACTATGCTAAATTAGGAGTTATTATATAATGTTATAATAGAATGTTATTTCGAAATGTGTAGTATAAGGGGGATATAATAATATTATTAGAAAGAAAGGGTCAGCATATGGGGGATGGAGTAAGGGGATGGTAAAGTATTATATAATCTGTTATGAGTTTGGGTTGTACCCTGAAGAAGCCACAGGAGGAGGGGAGGGCGAAGGGGGGTTAGGGAGGGGGGGGGAAGGGGGAAAAATTTGTATTTGAAAAACTTTTTCAATAAAAAAAAAGAAATGTAAAGAATTAATAGAAATGTAAAGAATTAAGATTAAGCATGCCAACTAGTCTGTTCGTCTAGGAATAGAGAATTTATATTTTGTATTCCCCAGTTGTTTACACATTTGGCATTTTCTCTTCAGGAAAAGGAAGATTCAGAGACTGAAGATACAGTGGATACCAATGATAGTGATGAAGACAGCTCTGATTAGAATATGCTATAATTCTGGGTGAAACTTTTTGGCTTTGATTATTGGAATGTATATCTATAACCCAAGAAGTTTATAATTTTTATCCAGACAATATTAAAATAAATTGGATGAGCCAAGGGCAGTATTATTTGCCTTTTAATAATCAGCTCTTACTATTACTTTGAAAATGAATATATTGAGCATTTTTTCTCCCACTATGCCTTTTTTTGCATCTCTATACCATTCCCAATAAGCAAAAAATTATAAATTTTACTTGAAGTGTCGCAATCAAGATAACTTTTTTAGGAAAGCTTACCAATAGCTTTCCTGCATTTAACAATTGTGTCAGGAAATGATTCTAGTCATATTTAATCATTCACGTGGTTGGATATAAAATAGGAGATCCATTTAAGTTGACATTTGTTGGTATCAAATGTCTCAGGTGAAAGACTGGTATTTATATTAAATTATATTATCCCAACAGAATATAAAAAGAATTGGGGATTATAACATTAAAATAGTGGTGGGTTTATGATCTTATAATTCTATCAAGTTAGGTTGATAGAATATCTTTTTTTATAAAAGCAAAAGCTGATTTCCATTCATATTTTTTAATCACATATGAAGCAAACTTGCACAATCAAGCACAGTGAAATATAGCGATTCCGACAGCCTCCAATTTTGTTTCTTGAATCAATATACTGCGACAAGGAAACCCCTCCTTTTAGTTCCATTTGAAGACTTTGTCTTGAGATGGAACAGGCTTTCGTTAGTAGGAAATAGACTGACCCAGTTGATGTCACTGGGCCATCTTGAAAATAAGATAGGGTGGTGATGCTTTGAACTCCCAAGGAAATTCGGAATAACCAATGCAGGGGAAAAAATCGTGACCAAAAGAGTGGAAGTGTCTCGTGGCCTCCCGTCTTTTTGCAATTCAAATCAGGTGCTCTTAAGGTTAGGATTAGGGTTCCATCCCGGGAGCGGAAGACTTGTTATAGGCTACTACATCACTAACATTTCACACAAAACTAAAGGACAACTTCCCCAGCCCGAACGAAGGAATCCGAGAGCCAGAGCCTACAGCAGTCGCGCTCAGCCTATGACGTCAGCGTGGCAAGCTACTTCCGGGTTTCAGTTCCTCCGGTAGCCCCATTGCAGCCAATAGTGGTGCGGAGGGAGGAGCCGAGCTGCGCATGCTCAAGAGTGGGGAAAGGAAAAGGGCATCTCCGGGGAGCGTCGTGCGCGCGCAGGCGTCCTCGCTTATCTGTGGGGAAGCGGAGCTGCTGCCAGCTGACTCGGCCATGTCGGTCCAGGAAGACCCGGTCCAGCGCGAGATTCACCAGGACTGGGCGAACCGCGAGTACATCGAACTGATCACCAGCTCCATTAAGAAGATCGCGGACTTCCTCAATTCCTTCGGTGGGTGCGGGCGCCGTCCCCTCTTCCCCCGGCGGGATGGGGCGGGCGGGGAGGAGGAGGCAGACCCTCCTCTGAAGGGGCAACTGCAGACTGGGCGGAGCGGGCGGGTCCGTGGCCGGCATTAACGGCGCTCTCCTCGCCCTCGCAGACATGTCCTGCCGCTCCCGCCTGGCCACGCTCAATGAGAAGTTGACGGCGCTGGAGAGACGGATCGAATACATCGAGGCCCGGGTGAGGCATCTCCCTTGCGCGCCGGCAGAAGCCGCCGGGGGAGCTCGGCTGGCGAACTATCCTTCCCGTTGAGTCTCCGCAGCCCCCCAGCCTTAGTCCCCGTGCTTCGGCTCACCTGTTTGGGAGTGGGGTGGGGGGCTTGAAGTTGCCCGGTCGCTGCCCCTGCGGGTTGCTGCCTCTGGGTGGGTCAGCGGATTTTGTCTTTTGGGGCGGGTGGTGGGGGGAGGGATCTCGGTTTTCAATCTAGTGACATGTCTGCTTGTTTCTTTTAAATGAGGTAAAGTGGCTTTCCTGCGTTTGATAAATTTATTTATTTATTTATTTATTTATTATATTTCTATAAATCAATTCCCTGGCTGAATATATAGTCAAAAGCGTTTGATGCATTTCCGCCTTTTTGAGCCATTGTTTTGTTCCTTAGTGAGTTTTATATCTCGCCTTTTCGTAGGAGCTCAAGGAGATGTAAATAATGCTCCGTCCAATTTTCCCCATAATAGGCTGCACTGAGAGACAGTGGCCTAAAGTCATTTGATGGCTGAGCTTTTGAGGGTAAGCTTGACCCTGAGTCACAAAGGCACCATTCCCAACACACTTTTGATTTTGTAATAAGGGAAAGAGTCTTGTCTTTAAAGACCAAATGCCTTTCTAAGCAGGCTTGAAACCATTGCCTGAATTAGTTCTTATATAGTACCCAAGCAACTAAAGTCCCGTTCGCTTCCAAGTTTTGTTCATGTTTCTTAAAAGACAAACTTTTCTTGCTTCCTGATGGAGACATAAGGTCTCTTCTGCTTCCCCAGATATATTCCAATGTAAGCAAACTTTTTTTTCCCTTGACAGGTAACAAAGGGTGAAACATTGACATAGTGTGAAGCTGGCAAGAAGTCAACCTAGGGAAAAAAAAGTGCAGCTGTTTAGAAAGCTGATGATCAGACTTCAGGTTTCTTCATTACTTAACATGGATGGGAGTTAACTCATTTTTGCCCCTTGGGAAGCTGCCTCCTCCATTTGGAGACTTTGTGTGGGTGATTCCAGCTGAAACGGCTAAATTGTACAAGAGCATGTTTAATTATGTGGTTTTATACAAGCAGATTCGCACAGTTCTTGTCCTATTGTGTCCCATGTACACGCAGAACTCTGGCTTCACAGCAATTAAATATTGATGGAACACAATCTTAATTTCTGGGAACACTGATTATTACTATGAGTTATTTTTGAGAATCAGGATGTTAGGGCTATGCATGGTGTGTGGCTCTTATGGCTCGCTATTGCTGCTCCAAGATATCAAGTAATCTATTTGAATAAATGTGCAGTATGTGTGGGGTGGGGTGGGCTGAGGGAGATCATGTGCCAAGGGAGGGATGACTCAGTTTTCTAAGTATTTTGTATTCTTTAATGTAATTTGAGATGTCTTTTCCATTTGTGTTCAACAATAAAATCACTTCTGCTTAACACATCTGAACATTTTTAGCTAATTTAAGAATATGCATGCACTTGATACTGTCATAGAGTACTACACAACCCTTATATCAAATTTGCCACATTCACATTTTATTGCTGTTTTATATTATGGTTCTTTTAGCACCTTGGAAATTTTTTGGTTCCTGTGCTGCCCCGTTTCCTACACCACCACCCCTAGCAAGAGTTCTACAGATGCTTATTCAACAACCCACCCACCCCCAAACAGATCCTCCGACAGCACCTCCATTGCGCAGGTTCCAGATTTCAAGCTCAATACAGCAAGAGTCACTGGGTAATGGAGTCCAATGGACACACACAAAATCCAGGAAAGCAGTCCAGGAATCAAATTGGCCAGGATACACAGCACGCTTTGCAGATTGCTGGTTGCTTGATGCTGTTTCTTAAGTTGGGCACCAGGAAGTGGCAGCTAGGATTGTTGCTCTTGCTTTCTGCCTGAGCTCCTTGACTCTGGCTTGGTTGGCAGTGGAGTGCCTGAGCTAATGATCCTAGAGGATTTTAATTTGTCTTCACTGGGCATGGGGTCAGAGGTAGCTTGGGCGTTCCTAACTACTATGGCAGCCATGGGCCTGACCCAAATTGTATAGAGGTCAACTCATAACAGTGGTAATGCACCCAATTGGGTTTTTCTGTCAGGTCAATGGCAGAGTGTTCTGGATTTGAAGAAGATACAGATTTCTCCCTTGCCATGGTCAGATATTCACAGGTGAGCCTCCAGTTCTCTAGTGCCAACCCTTCCTCCAGCAGGCTAGGCTTATTGGAGCAATCAGGCCCGGCAATGGACCTGATTAGGTTCCAGAGGGAGTTTGGGGTTACTCCAGAAAATCTATTTCTTGATCCAATTGAAACCGTTGTGGCTGCATGGAACAGCAAAGTACCAGTGGCTTTAGATTGGATTGTGCATGAGTGGCCTTTCCTTGTCCAGGGTTCCTGATGCTCCCTGTGGTACATGATGGACTTAAGGGAACTTAAAACAGGTTAAGACACTCTACAGCGCCGGTGGCAAAAAAGAAAAAAAAAATGAAGAGCTATAGCTACTATTAGGGTCTACCTTGTGGCGGAAAGAGCAGAGAATTGTAGCTATTTCTTCATTCTTATTGCCTCTGCCAATAGTCACCCAGTGTCCCTGTTTCAGGTGACTTGGTCCCTCCTTGAAGGGAGCAATACAAAGTTCACATAGCAGGGGTGTCAAACTGGCGGCCCGTGGGCTGGATGCGTCATGTGCAGGCCACACATGCCCACCTCAGCTCTGCAAAGGGGGAAAACTGCGATACGTCACGCAACAGCAACATGATGCTGCAAGTTTGACACCTGTGACGTAATCTCTGTGAGGAATATGCTGCACATCTGATGTTCAAAGTAGCTGACATTTGCTCTATGTTGGATTCCAGCTTTAAAACAGAATGTGTAGAGGTGGTGGGGTTACATCTTGCAAGGGGAACCTGGGAAGAGTTTGGGAACCTGGGAAAGTGGACAAGGCCCTCTCAGCTGCTAGTTTGGCCACTTGAATAGTAAATCCATGCTCTTCCTGTCCTGACTTATTAAAGGTGCATGGGAGGGGAGACGGGATTGTGTCTGGGTGGTAGTTTATGCCTCCTTGAATGAGGGAGTGGTGGTCCTACCAATTCTTAAAGGAGGCAGTGGTGCACCCCCTCCTCAAAGGACCATTGTGCGATCCAACCAAGTTTGACAGTTTCACCCACTCAACTGGGAGTCTGACAGCTCCAACAGATCACAGGAACAATATCAGAGCTCTCTGTCCAGAAGAATGCAGTGTTAGGAATAGCTAAGATACTGCACAGAACCCTCAAATTCCCAGGCCATAGAGGGCCCAACATTGAGGAAGACACAAACCACTTATAGGGTGGGAATTATTATATGTATACACAAGTATAATTAAGTTTCTTAATGAATGTATGTGATAAAATTATTCAAAATGCCTGCAAGCTGAAGAAAATAAACTGAGGAGACAAGATTTTGTTTTTTTCAAACATGAGATTACAAAAAAGAACTCCGTCGAAGTTTCTAAACAGAACTGTTGATAAAAACGGGCATTAGTTTAAAATGCAGATTTCCATTCAAAACTTACAATTTTGAAACCACAAGGAGCAGAGAAATCTTAGACTAGTAAGAGTAATATTATACCAACCTAAATTCAGTTGGAAAGCATGGTAATATTCTAACAGTTTATTATTTGGTTTGTTAGCAAGTAGCCTTATGGCTAAGATACAAAATTTAGCAATTGGAAAGGTAACAACTGTCATCAAGAAAAACTTAAATAACACTGATTGGAACAGTTGGGAAATTAGAGGTTGAATTAATCGAGGTGGTTTCGTATAATATTTACACTTTAAAAATATGTATTCTAGGGTTTAAATTTCACCACAGGCAAAGAAGACTCCTCCTGAGGTCAATGCAAGGAATGGCCTTGGAGATTAAAACAAGCAGACACAGCTGTCCAAGAAAGATTACACTATGGTTGATAAGAAGGATTCAAACAAACAACAGAGAAAAAATTGGCAAGGTTGAGAAACACTGATGTATCACACACCAATTCCCACTGGAAAATTTCTGTGTAATTTGTGCCCAGGTTATGTTACTGTATATATCCCCTTTGTTCCCTGCCAGCGCACATATTTTACCGCTTTTAAAGTCTAGCATTCCTGCCTTCAAAATAAACTAAATGTCTCCTTCGGTGGAGCAAAGCTGAGAGATGGGGAAAAAAGCCTTCTTTCGGGTCTGCCTAACCCCAAATGTTTTGCTTTCTGCGTCAGCTTCTCCTTCTTTAGACTTTAGACTTTCATTTTCGTTCTTGAATGCCAGGCGGACTCCGTGATCTGAAAGTGACTGTGGATTGTGTGGAAATCCGGCTTGCTTTGCGCTGGTTCTCCCAAAGGTGCTTTTTCAACAGGCAACTGGACTTTCTGGGTTTTCTTTGAAGACGTTTCGCTTCTCATCCAAGAAGCTTCTTCAGCTTTGATTTCGACCGGTGAGGCACTTGGGAGTTGACCGAGTCCACATAGAATTAGACTAAGCAAACCGGGAGTTCTGCTCTGCAGACGCTGGGTGGGGCCGACCTACGGTCTGTTTTGGCAGGGCGCCGGGTTTTATCCGAAACGCAGTTCAGATAAAATCGGATGCAGAGGATGGTGGCTGCTCCCTTTGTAAAAAATGCCTCACTATGGCCGCCAGCAGGGGAGGGAAGGGAGAGTCTCGTTTCTTGCCACTGGGCAGAGGGGAGGAGGTGGTGGGTGGGTCTGGCGGTGGGTAGCCTCTCCTTTGCCGTCTCCGCTGAGAGATTTTTCGACCGAGGGGGTCAGGGAGACGAAGCTGCAAAAGCCATAACGAATCTCGGTAGCAGCCATAAAGTTTGCGTTTAGCCGCTATTATGGCCAAGTTGGCTGGAGTGAATGAAGATAGGAATGGTATTCTAGCTGATTTGCAAGGTCTGGGCTGTGCAATCTTGTTTTATCACTTCCTTTCTTACATGGTTTCTCTACAACTTTTTCAGCTGAAAACCTTTCAAGGCTGTCCTTGCTAACCCATAGAGAAGCCGATGCTAGAACAGGTAGTCCCCGATTTACAGCAGTCCGCTTAGTGACGGCTCAAAGTTAGTATAAGGCTGAAAAAAGTGATTTATGGCCATTTTTCACACTTACGGCTGTTGCAGCATCCCCATGGTCATGTGATTTACATTTGGATAGCAATAGCACTTAGGCTTATAAAGATAAAACTACAGTGACTATATTTTATTGGAAAATATAAAGGATAAACCTGAAAAAGGGGGCAAATCTGAAAGACAAGCCAGCGAAGGAGCCATTGCAGTGCTGCTAGATATTTTATAGAGGGAAGGTAAATAGTTATAATAGAACTTTGGCATGACTAAAGTTAACTTTACTATTTTTAATTCCAAAATCTGGTTTATAGTTAATTTCCCTTATAATCGCCCATTCCCAGATCTGACCAAATCTGGAACTGTTCAAGTTAACACCAGCTCTGACTTCCCAAACCATGTGCTCTGCTTGTTTCTATCATATATAGCACATTCTTCTTACTTGGTGAGCAAACATCTGGTAGAAGTCAGGTACCTTCTGCTGTATAGACCAAAAATACTTTCTGGCATTGTTCTGTAGCTGGGATTTCACCATGGTTTTGAATAGTACAGATTGCTGTACAGATAGTCTTCAATTTATGACCACAATTGAGTCCAAAATTTCTGTTGCTAAGTGAGACAGTTGTTAAGTGAGTTTTGCCCCACTTTAGGACCTTCCTTGCCAAAGTTGTTAAATGAATCGTTGCAGTTATTAAATTAGTAACACGGTTGTTAAGTGAATCTGGCGTCTCCATTGACTTTGCTTGTCGGAAGATCACTAAAGGCGATCACATGACCCTGGGATAGTACAAGGGTCATAAATATGAGTCAGTTGCTAAGCATTTAAAGTTTGATCATGTGACTATGAGATGCTGCAAGGGTTGTGTGAGAAATGGTCATGAGTCATTTTTTTCAGTGCCATTATAACTTTGAATGGTCACTAAACTGTTGTAAATTGAGGACTACCTGTACTGCTCCAAACCAAACCAAAGGCCTGGTTAAATATGGCCTCAGCCCAAGTTCCTTTTCTGCTCTTGTTTTAAAAGAAGACAAGACATGATCCCAAGCCTGGCCCTGGTTGGTTTGAATATGAATTGAAACTCAGACATGGTTGGTGATTAAGGAATGCAGGGTGGTTAAATGCCTCTTCACTACAGGTTGTAATTTGGGTATTCCTGTATTCCACCCATCTGTCAAGATTATGCAAAATCCTTTCTGAATCCTAACATTTACTTTGTTTTTTTCTGGCCTCTAAAACATGTGGTGCTTGTAGCTTGGCTATCACCTTACAATGGACATTGGAGGCAGAAAGATGAAGGACCTGCTTGTAGATGCTTTAGAATGTCTGGAGGAAAGAGACATTAAGAAGTTTAAGTTTAAGCTGCGAGATGTAACAGTTCCTCAGGGAAAGAATATTCCACGTGGTCGGTTGGAAAATGCAGACCAGCTGGATCTGGTGGAGCTCCTTGTCGAATTCTATGAACAGAAAGCTGCTAGACTAATGATAACTATCTTGGAAGACATGGGTTGCAAGAAAAACGCTTCCAATCTCAGCAAAGGTATGGATGTGCTGAACCATAATTAGAGTTGCAATATTTAGATCCAGAGTGGGAAAGAGTATTATAGTATGGGCAATCTGTCTGTAGCTGTTGGCTGTACTTTATGGGAGTTGCACTAAGAGAATACACTTTTTTTTTATTTGATTTATATGCCACCCTTCTCTGGAGACTCAGGGTGGCTTACAATGTGTTAAGCAATAGCCTTCATACTTTTGTATATTTTATACAAAGTCAGCTTATTGCCCCCTCAAACTGGGTCCTCATTTTACCTACCTTAGAAAGGATGGAAGGCTGAGTCAACCTTGAGCCTGGGGAGATTCGAATTTACAGTAATTGCAGACAGCTGGTGTTAATCACAAATTAGTCTGCTGAGCCACATGCTTCCTTCACTCAAATTCACCAGTTTGAGTGAAGGAAGCAGTGTGACTGCACCTTTCTCTTCCGTAAGACCTTAACTCAAACATGTTACTTTTCTGGGTCCTGACACCTACCATGCAAAGCCAAGAAAACCAAGAAACTCTGAGTTCTAGTCCTGCCTTAGGCATGAAAGCTGCCTGAGTGACTTTGGACCAGTCACTCCCAGAGTTGTTGTGAAGAAATTAGTAGGCAGGAGTATTAGGTATATTTGCTGCTGATTTTGGTATATTTGCCACTGAGAATGAGAAAGAAAGAAAAAGAAAAGAAAGAGAAGAAAGAAAGGAAAAGAAGAAAGAAAGGAAAGAAAGAGGAAAGAAAGAGAAAGAAAGAATACTAATTAACTTTTGTGTTTCCTTTTCAGAGCTCAAGGATCAAATTCAGGGTATGTGAACATCTCATTATAAGGCATTGCAATTATTTATATAAATGTATATAAACCCTAAGATAAATGCATAATTTTGTCTTTATTTTGGGAGAACAGTTACGACATTTTAGCAGTGTATAAAAACTTAATATGTGAAACATATTTCAAGTAGAAAACTAAAAACAATCTAAAAATTTCAGAGATATAACTAGTTAATTAGTTCCACATTGGTATTCGTCTGTGATACTATTGGAGTAACAAACAAATGATAATTTAGAGACCGTGCTAGGGAGAACAGGTCTAAACTTAATTTTTGCCACATAGCTAACAAATATTAGGGTCTAAGTAAGTCTACTTCTATATATGATGAATAACACAAGCTCTAGTCTATAACATAGAGTAGATCTAGAATATGGTAATTTTAAGAAACCTATATTAGAATGTGTATGTACTCAACCTATTTTGAAATATTATAGTAGATAAGCATTACATCTGCTTCAGGATACTTCTATTGCTTTTGACAATTTGAACAAAACAAACATGCACAAAAAGTTGTTGGAGGAATCAGTGGTAAATACCTGTAAAAAAATGCCCTCTAGAAATATTCGACTCTCATAATCCCTAGTGCTTAGTCAATGTAGCCTTTGCTAGAAGGTAATAAATTGTGAAAGAATGATATAGATGGCTACGAAGAAGCCCTGTGAGATGGAGGATCTCTTTTGATAGACCAGTTAGTTAGGAACAACAATCATACTAGATGATGGGGCCTTCTCTTTGTTTTCTGGTACTTTCCTAGGTTACAAAAAAAAGTATGCCAAGTATGTGAAGGAAGAATGCAAAAATATAGAAGAAAGGAACAGTCTGTGTGGTGAGAGCATTCCTTTGAATTCATGCTATGCAGAGCTGCTTATTATCAAGAAGCATCAACCCCAAAAACAGAAGGAGCATGAACTCCTTGCCACTGGCAGGATGCATCTGGAAATCCTGAGAACCAATAGCAATCATTTATCAACCAACATTGAAGATTTATTTCAACCTGATGAATCAGGAATTCCAAAAACAGTGGTGTTGCAAGGACCTGCAGGGATTGGGAAAAGTATGACTGTGCAGAAGATCATGCTGGACTGGGCTGATGATCAGCTCTATCCAGATATGTTTGATTATGTATTTTGCATTCGTTGCAGGGAATTGAACTTTGCTACAAAAGCCAGCAGCTTGGCTGAACTTATTGTTGAGCAGTGTCAGGACAGAGATGCCCCAGTGGAAGAAATCTTAGCCCACCCTGAAAAACTGCTCTTTATCATTGATGGCTTTGATGAGCTTTCTCACTTTTTAGAACCCGAAGGTAACTTGTGTGAGAAGCCTAATTTAAAGGTGCCTTTGGAAAATATTTTAAACAGCCTGCTGAGAAAGATACTCTTGCCAGAGTCCTTTCTCTTAATCACCACAAGGCCCGGTGCTCTAGAGAGACTGCAGCAATACTTGAAGTGTCCCAAGTTCACCGAGATCGTTGGCTTCTCTGAAAAAGGTCGCCGTGAGTTTTTTTCCAAGTTTTTTGAAGAGGAGAGGAAAGCCAATATTGCCCTGAGATTCATTGAAAATACTGTTGCAGTGTCCACCATCTGCTTCATCCCAATGGTGTGCTGGATCATTTGTTCTGTGATTAAAATAGAACTGGAAACTGAAGATGAGATTGCAGGCACCTTGGATACCACAACAAAAGTCTTTTTGCAGTTTTCTCATATTCTTCTTAAGCACGATAATCCCAGATGGAAAACCTCCCCTCAAAATGAGCTCAGAAAACTTTGTTCTTTGGCCAGAGTTGGCATAATGCAACAAAAAATCCTCTTTGAAGAGCAGGATCTCAAAGAACATTGCTTGGATGTTTCGGCTCTTAAGGACCTCTTTTTAGAGAAAAGAACTTTCAGGACAGTTTTGGGCAGGCGCAGTCTCTACAGTTTTTTCCATCTCTGTTTTCAAGAGTTTTTTGCTGCCATGTGGTATATACTGCCAGCGGAGTCAGCAGAAGAGATGGATCACATTATGGCTGACCTGCAGAAAGTATTGGTTGAATGGGAGATGCCAAATAATCAACATTTTGCACTAACTGTATGTTTCATATTTGGCCTGACAAATGAAAAGACACACGTCTTCTTTGAGCAAACCCTGCAATGCAAGACTTCTGACCTTGTAAAACCTCTCTTATTACAGAAAGCAGAAGAAGTAGCAGTTAAGAAACACGTTCAAAAACGCTATTTCCTGCTAAATTTTTTTCACTGCTTGTTTGAGAGCCAGGAGCCAGAATTTGCAAAGCGCGTGATGCATCACTTCCAAATTGTTGACCTTTCCTTCAATACGCTGTCCGTGTTAGACTGCAAAGTCTTGGCTTTTTGTCTGCAACATAGTACAATTGAGGATCATTCCCTTATCTTAAGTATCTGCAGGTTGAAATCTCATCACATCAAGGCTTTGGCTCCAGGAATTAAGAACTGTACAACTCTAGAGTAAGTGATCCATCCTTTCCAGTTTTCAAATTTAAACTGAAGCTGAGGTTTTCCATGTTTTGATCCTGCCTTTGCTAATTGTGCCTTCTTCTCACAATTTGAAAGTATCATTTATGATTTTGTTCTGCAGAATTATTACTGTATATACACAACACTGTGAAACCACAGCTGACAGTTCTTTAGCTGGTGTTGACCTCCATACGCATTGAGTTCTTCCCATATAATATATCAACATAATATATGTGCAGATCTAAGCAGTGTGGCCTTTTGTAACTGACAGATGGAAATTTTGTCAATGGGTAGATTTTGTAAAGTGCTATGCAATATTTTTTTTGTATGGTGCACAGAGTGCCAATAACCACTGGGGCCATCACAGCTAGTTTATACCATAATTTTTAAAACTTCAATTAATACTTTGTGATCTCTTCCAGTTTTTTGTCTTCTATTCTATCCTCTGGTATTGCTACATCAATTATCCACTTTTTTTTTAAATCACATTGCAGCTTTGGAGATAACAAACTTGGAAACTCGGGAGTGAAAGTTCTCTGTACCATTCTGAAGCAACTGGGTAATTTGACTAATTTGAAGTGAGTAATAAGGGAGCAAAGGCACATCTAAACAGTTGGGTGCATAATTTTGCCTTGGAAGAATTGGGTATCCATCCTGATAACTAGCAGCCAATTGGGTGAAATTCTAAAATAAGTAATTAGGCATTAGTTACTCAGAACTGATGTTCAGAAAGTCAATTAATGAATGTGAATAGTACAGAGCAAGGCAGAGGTGAGGAGAGGAGAGGATAAGTCATTCCTAGAGAACTCCCAACGCAGCAGCCAACTACTAAAAAACATACAAAAATCAATGATCATCTTCAATTCCAGGCTACACCGGAAGGCCTGTCCTCAATAAACTGAGGTAATTCTTTGCTTGGATTTTTGTAAGTGGCTTTCTGCCACTTACAAAAAAATTTCCTATGTTCTTCTTAAGCTGGGTGAAGCATAACTTAATGAGGAAGTCTAGGTATTTCTTGTGCTGAATCTTCAAGTCTATTTTGACCACATTATGTCCACAGGAGCTTATGGAATTTTCCTCATTTGGTAACTTATGACATGTGGTAGTTCTGTATATGGTTCTATCTTGGTACAGACCTCAGTGTTATGACCACATGTAAATCAGATGGACTGTTTTTTCTCATAAGTTCCCGGGGAAGCGTTTTGAACACTTTTATGCATCAGAATTTAACAATGACTCTAGTCATCAACGTGACAGTACTGGGGGGGTGGGGTGTATTTTTTGTAAGATCTCTACATTTTAGCCTGGGAGGGAATCAATAACATTAACGCCCTACTTGGCTTCACAATGAGTATAAATGACAAGGTGATTTTCCCCCCGAGTTTAATTGATATACACCAACACCATGCATTTATCACTTAAGGGTACAAGCTAGATAACGTTGGTGTTGGCTTGTCTCTGTGGTAACATTTGCTGAATCAAGTCTAAGGCATAGGGTAATATTCAGATCAGAAAGACTCTGTCACATCAGCCAAGGTTTAATTCAAATATAATTGGTTAAAGTGAGGTAGGGGTGGAAAGTACCATCTGTAATAATTTGTTTGTCACACACACATACATGAATTTATGTCTCTGTGTTCTGATTTTGTTATCAAAAAAGATTGAGCAAACTTGTAATGTGGCTTCTAATTTTCTCTTTGCCAGACTTTATTGCAATTACCTCACAGATGCTTGTGCCCAAGAGCTTTGTGCTGTTCTCGGAACTAGTCACAGACTTTACAGTTTAGATCTTCAAGATAACTCCTTCACAGACAACTCTGTCCCATTCATCGAAGACTTGATGAAAAATTGCACCACCCTGACTATTGTATAGTGAGTATTGATAAAGGTGGAAGACAACATTTGGTTTGCCTTCTGGGAAGTGGATATTCTGCAATTGTAGGTGCTGAGGCTTACTGGAGTGTTTGTGTTGGCTATCTTGTGGTACCATTGGGTTAAGCATTCCAAATAGTGGGAGACTACCAGTAGTTACAGTGGTAATTGGAACACTACTGGAAGACTGGATTAGGGATACATCATGATGGAGGGAAATTATCATGACCATGGCAGGAGATCCTATAGCACTCCAGAAAAGTGGTTTCCAGTCTTCTGTTGAAAACTTCCAGGGATGGAGCACTCATAACTTCTGGGAGCAAATCTTTTCACTGATTACCGTATTTTTCAGACTATAAGATGCACTGGTGTATAAGATGCACCAAGATTTCGAAGAGACAAGTAAGAAAAAAAAAGGTTTTTCCCTCCCCGGCCCCCAGAAGCACTCTGCAGGGCTCCCAAACCCTCTGTGCACGGTTTTTGCGAAAAATGACCCATTTTGGGCAAAAATGGGATGAGCAGGGCGGGGCTTCGGGAGGCCAAAAATGACTGTATTCGGTGTATAAGATGCACCAATATTTCCACAGTCTTTTGGGAGGGGGGAGGAAGTGTGTCTTATACTTTGAAAAATACGGTAATTGTTCTCACTGTCAAGAAATGACTCCTCAGTTCTAGGTTGGATCTCTCTTTAATGATCTTCCACCTATTACTTCTTGTCCTGCCCTCAAGTGCTTTGCAGAAGAAAATCCAGTACCTTCAAGAACTGGAATACTGCTACCACAACATCCTTAGCTCTTCTTTTTTTTAGGCTAAATAATCCTAAAATTAGTCACAAAGGTTCATACCGGTCAAAAATGTGAAAAGGGAAGAAATAAAATGGCACATTTGGAAAAACCAAAAGTTAACAAAAGAATTACATTTGTTAAGTTGTTAACAATTATACATTAGGGCTGAGTTTCCTTTGAGATATATTTAAACTATGGGAAGCTGAGAAGGCTGCAGATTGCAGGAGGGAGAAACAGAGAGTAGCGTAATGGAATATAGGCTCTTTCATCCTTCCTAACTACATATGTGCAGGATGACCATTGGCACCCATGAGCCTTTTTCCAAAATTCTCATTTGAAATAATGTATAAAGCAAATTTTCCTTTGTGAAATTGAATGAAACCTAGTCTAGTAAGTTAAAGTACCATTAAAGCAAATTAGAGATGGCATGGCAATCCATACAGGCAGTCCTCAATTTACAACCATTCATTTAGTGACTGTTTGAAATGACAACAGACTGAAAAAAATTACTTATGACTGGTTCTCAGACTTATGACCATTGCAACATTCCCATGGACACATGATTCAAAGTTGGGCTGTTGTCAACTGGCATGTATTTATGACAATTGCACTCTCCCAGGTCACATGATCACCATTTGCAACCTTCCTAGCTGCCTTCTAACCAGCAAAGTCAATGGGAGAAATCGGATTCACTTAACGACCACATGACTCACTTAACTACAGTGATTTGCTTAACAACTGTGGCAAAAAACAGTCAAAAAATGGGGTGCGACTCACATAACTCCCTTGCTTCACAACAGAAATGTTGGGTTTAGCTATGGTCATAAGTCAAGGACTACCTGCACCAAACCGTGGCCTCATCTCCAGCAGTTCATTGTACTTTCTATTTGTGTTTCTTTTCAGTTTGTTTTCAAATAGCTTTAATAAAAGAGGACGAAGATGCCTGAATCTCCAAGCCGAGAAGATAAATGAATCGGGACGTAAAATTTTGTTATGGTGACTGTATTCACTCATGGCTACAGAACAAAAAGCAATCAACCCTTTGAGAACATTTTCAAGGAGGTGTTGCCACAAGGTTATACCAATTTCAGTTGTTGAAAACAATTTTCAGACAGAAATGTTGATAGGAACAATCATTACTATTTTAGAATATTATGGCATATAGCTTTCCAGGAAATCACTTTCTTTGAAAAACATTAAATATCCCCCAATATTTAGGGAAATAGCAAAACCATTTGACCAAACTTTTAACTATTGATTGTAACCCAAAAGTGCTTTTTCTTTTCTTTTTTTTTAAATTTATACTTTATTAAAACACATATAAAAACATATAAAAATGTCCTTCAATTAGTACAGTTGTACTTATTCCCCTTAGTCTAAACCTAATAATTTCCTTTTTCCATTTCCCCCTCCCCACTCTTCTATTCTATTTTTCTATTCTATTTTTCAAGAGGCAACTGGACTTTCTGGTTTTTCTTTAAAGACGTTTCGCGTCTCATCTGAGAAACTTCTTCAGCACTGAACAGATACTAAAAGCAAATATTTGATTATAATATCACTAAAGCTGATTTTATTTAGATGTATTTTTGTGATCAATTTACCGAGTATGTACAGTATAAATATTTAGTGAAGGACTTTATTACAATCAGTACACAACTGTGGATGTTCCTGTGAAATGTTAATACTAAATGAAGCAATCTAGGAAACACAGTTTTGTCAATATTGCATTATTTAAATTGTATTTGTTCCAGTTATTTTTTTTCTGTTTAATGGAATACATGTATGATTATACTTTGAGGTCAGCTGCCAATGAGAAAAATTTGAAATTGAGCTACTTAGCGTATTAATCCACCAAAGCTAAAACTATATAGATAAAAAGCAATGAGACAGTTAATATCACAGAGGTGAGTAGAACCTACTAGCACATATCACAGAGGTAGATCAGAACCTCATAGGACATCTTGGGGTATTTTGTAATATATTGCCTCCACTGTGTAGGATTTAAATTTCTAATATAAAAATGAGCTATTATATCAATAAGCTCATATTATCTCTTTGCCAGATTTAATGATCATCCCCTGCATAACTGAACAGCAGCTCTTTGCCTTTAATCAATTATTGCCAATTATTTTCTCTGAGAGACAATCTGTCTTTAAATAGAATGATATAAAGGAATGTGAAAGTGCTTCTGGTCAGATAACAAAACCTGCCTGTTTTCATAGAATCTGGGTGCTGGCTTGTTGATAGAATTTCATAATGGAATTATGAAACTTTTCAAATTCCCATATCCACTATTCCCTCCTCCCACTGTCAATTAGCACTGACAGCAAGGAATGGAGAGAGGTGCTTGGGCATTTCACTTTGCTTCAGTTGCCCAAATAAGTTTGGTGATTTAGATACTATGCACCTTGACTTTGCAGCAAGAAGACAAGATCTGCTGGCTTGAAGCAAGAATATGTCTTGTGCTTATTTCAATAAAATTCTATTTTTTAAAAAAAGTTAAGTTGCTTCTCTGTGAAAAAGTCTACTTCCTCTTTTAAGACAAACACATCCAAAAAACCCCACACATCTCAAATTGTTTAAAAAGTTCCTTTCCCATTACAGTCGAGAAAGAACAATATCCATGTAGCTCTTTTTTCCATTTGCTGTTCTTGCCATGGAAATCCTATTTATCATTGTTTCAAGTTCACAGAATTCCGCTGTTTTGTATTCCAAGATACATGTCTAATACAGTTTTAGTTTCCACAAGATCAAGAATCAATCAATTCATCAATCAAATCAAGAGCATTTCACTTTCCTTTTACTATGATTCTGCTATTCTATTTTCATTGGTTTGGTTTGAGTTAAACGAGGTGATGCTCTTGTTCTTTCCTCTACACTCTAAAGGAGAAAATTGTCAACACGTTAGGAATTTCCTGGAGGTGTGTAGTGGAAAATCCACATAGATTTTCTCCAAGACAATCTGTCCCCAACCTGGTCCTTCAGATATTCCAGTGATGTATGTATTGCTACTATATGAGTTAATCAATTTTGCTCCAAGTAATCCTCATTTTTCTCTTTCCTATCTTTCCTAGCATTATCATACCAGAAATATAATAAATTGAGCCAGCTATAGTTTTTCCCCCCGTAATTTTCACAACAGTTTGAACCATAAAGTCATATATTACACGAAAACTAACAACCATATTACAGTCTGGTTTACATAATATACTAAGCCATCAGTGTGATCTATACAATACAGAATGCCATAATGTACTTTGTGAATTCAGCCACCATAGTTCAAATGTTTTATCATCATTCAGACCCTGGTTATTTAGGTTCACACAAGATACTAAGCCATAAATCGAGGTCTCATTTAGCCAGTACAAAACAAAAGACAAGTGTGGAGAGGGCTAATGATTTAAATTAAAAGTTTTATTTTTCACTTGGTTCACTCATGAAGTACAATTTGTGAACCAGCCACTGAGATTTGCTTTTCTTCTTTAAGTAACAAAAATTCATAGGTGATCATTTATGTTGAACTCTGGAAGGTTACAATATATATTATTATTATTTTTTTTGGGGGGGGGGACGACTTACTTTTCTTACCCTGATGGCAAAACTCTGATGGATAATTATGACATTGTGCTGCTGTCCGGCGATCGCCCGGATTACTCCAAACCTTAAACGGGATCCTTTTTTACGTGCTCAGGTAATGCGTCTCGAATGATCGGGCTACCGCATGAGAGCTGAAAGCCAAGCATTTTGGGGGAGCGAGAACATCGTCTGTTTTGCTAGCGAACTGCAGAGAAGCCCGGGGTTCTCCCCGAGGAGGCAAGGGACAAGGGCCAGAGCCGGCCGCGGTGTGTAGGGCGCTGCTGCTTGCTGGCGGGAGATCAAGCTGGCTCTCGAGGGCGGCGCTGCCAGTAGAACGAGGGAATCCACCCGCCCAGCCACTGCGGTTGTGCCGCCGTTTGGTGTGTCCCAGCTGGCGCTCCGTAGCAGGGCGGATGTTGTGAGGAACCGCTGCCGGCGGGGCTTGGCGAGGGAGCCAGGCGTGCGGTGGAGGCGGCGGTGAGTAGTAGTTGCGGTGCTCGGCTCCGGGTGCGGAGGGGCGGCTGCCGTCGAGACTCGGCTCGCGGGCTGCGATTAGGCCCGGATGGCGAGTCAGCTGGGGAGGCAGAGAGCTCGCCTTTAAAGAGGGAGAAGCCAACCCGGCTTGCCAGCCACGCGCGGGGAAGGCGGTGGGGCGCTTCGGGTGCTCGGGGGGAAGCCAGCCGCGCGGCAGGGAGGCTCCCGGTGGGCAGTCCGAGGCGAGGCTGCCTGCTGCACCGGTCCTGCCCTTGGCGTGAAGCCAGCCGAGGGAGGCCTTTTTCGGGGGAAGAGTTGCAAGCGAAGGCTCTTCCTCTTCAGCCTCCTCCTCCTCCTCCTCTTCTTCTGCCCCACAATCTCCAGCCTGGTGATTGTCTACCTTTGCGCCTTTGCTTCCTTCAGTTCCTGGCGTGCGAGCGGCCACCCGGGAGACCCGACTCTCGTGTGAAAAACGCGCCTCGTTTGTGTCACCTTCCCAGAGTAGCGTGGGAAGAACCGAAAGATTTTAAGTATCTTGTGGACCGCCCTTCCGTGGAAAAGAAGCTTTTCTGTGTGATCTCGAAGTGTATTAACTTCGTTGGGTATTAATGCCCATCGAATTTAGTGGGAAGTCATCTGCTCAGACGTTGCACCTTAATCCTAAATTGATTTTAAGGCTTGATCTCAAAGTAAGCACTGTCTATTTCAATGGGGGTTCCTTACCAATAATAGGTATGGATGAGATTGAGCACCAAGCCCCAGGAGTTTGGAGGACAACAAACCTCCCAGTAGTAGAAGGGGCAACTGTGAAATCGGGCAAAAGGTCATCGGCTGTGGCAGGTGTTTCAAAGCAAGCTGATTTTTTTGTTCTTGTTTTCCAGTGGAAATCCCCAAATAAACATAATCCTATACTTGCAACCTTCCACATTATTTGTAAACCAAAATTATTGCAAAATTATGTAGGTTGATTGCAGTAATATTTCCAAACTATAGCTGTGATTTTGGCTCCCATTTCCATGTGCCAAGGCTAAATGTAATTTGAATTGATAAAGGGAGAGAATTCTCTGGTGGATTTTCAGCTGTTAAGACAAACCAATTTAAATATGGCTTGTTTCCCCTAGTTTACATTTATTTTGGTAGTAAATGTCTGACACAGTTTAAGCCAGAAGTTAAATTTGGGATTAAATTTTGTACAAAATAATTTATTCACATTATTCCATTTGAGTTGCTATTCATGTAACTGCTGATAGGCAGAAATAAGTCTTAACTGAATAGTGAGAACATCTTGAATAGACACCTAACCTATCTTGTATGGTGTATTATTTCATGCTTTGATCAACTAAATGCCAGTGCAAAGCCCATCATGATATAAGAGAGAGAGAGAAGAATTCTCTTGCAGTTATCACCCACTAATGAACATTCACAGTATGTTTCTTGGCTGTGGTTATTTTCTCCATGAATTTCATTAAGATCTTTCATAATGATCCTAATTTGATCATTGTTTTATCTAACAATAACCCTACTTGAACTGTATTGTGTGAGAAATACTAATTTTAATGTGTCCAGAATCCAAATCAAGGCTTTTACTGTAGGAAACTGGATTCTACTATATCATGAATACAGTAAACCATGGATTCTACTGTTAAAGAAAAGTGCATAATCTTATGAATGTCTGGCTTGTTTTAATAATTTTAAAAATGCCAAATACTACAGTGTTTACTAATGTAGTTACTTCACTCCCTGGTAATTTTAGCTGTCTTATTTGCATTTTTTCTCAGCTGTCTAGTATCTTTCTCTAAGATAAGTGACCAGAATTGGGGCTGCCTTCTTAGTGATAAGCCTTCCTTCCTGCAATACACTTACAAAAAATAATGTTAGATAAATCCTTATTAATTAGAACCATCTCTGCATTTGCAACTGTATTTTGTTTCTTGCAGTCTGTTTCTTTCTTGGTCTCTCTTTTTAGCATTCTCTGATATTAGGGTTATTTCTAGATATGCATTTATTATCAAAGTTCACAATAAAGAGATTATTAGAAGCCTGTTAACTAAATATTTTCTTATAAAGATGCTGATTTGAGGAGAGATTGTTTTGAATGACCAAGCAAGACAGATTTACAGAAACTTTGTTTAATTTAAGGTCTCATAGTGTAATAATTAAGGCATCAGGTAAAAAACTGGTAGGAAACTCTGAGTCCTAGTCCTAGTTCTAGTCCTAGTCTAGTATAAAGCCAACTGCATGACCTTGACGTCTTTCTCTCTCTCATAGTCCTAGGAGGGAGGCAAGGGCAAACCACTTCCAAAAAACTTTGCAAAAAAAATTTCAAGGCAGAGTCAAAGGCTCACATTTTCACCAGCCAAGATATATGGACAAGTTTAGTAGAAATGTTTAGTACTTGTGAATATACTGTGGGGGTAAAATATGGTCTATAATAAAAATCTTCTGCCTTGTAGTGTAGTTCAAAGCAGCACTGCAATCTTAGCCTAGTTTTTTACATTATGCTTCAGTCAGCATGTGAATATATATTAACTGTTTATTAATGTTGCCAAAGTTATTTTTTGTGCTGTGTTGTGAAGGCAATATTGAATTACTGTATATGCTTATGTCTGTTACTAAATGAAGATAAAAGTTAGTTGCTTTTGCTGTTGGGTAAGTTTAAACAAAGGTGATGATGGTCTAAATGAGATGTATTTGGAACTTGAAATATACTTGCTTCATATTGTGAGACACTGTTATTAGTCTATGTTGTATGGGGACTTCGCATCCATAAACATTTGTGAGACAAATATTCTTGAAACTTATTGTTATATGTTTGTACTGAGAATGGATCTAGATATATAACAAATACAACTCTGAGGATAATCTATTGCTTACATATTCTATTAAAAGCATTACTTTGAATAATGAAGAATAATGAATATCTATTAAAGCAAGTTCCCATAAAAAACATAAGTCACATTTTTCTCTTGGTGGCTGTTTGGTTATCTATCAACTTTCTGTACTTACATAAATATTATGTATGTATACTTTGTACATTCTTCTCATTTTTTCTGGAATATGCTTTTTTCCAATTTTTTATTCTCATCATTTTAATAGATTTAATTTAAATCAGTTTTCTTGTATAGTATTTGTTACTACTATATGTTTAAATTTAAATTTTTGTTGTTTTACTAGCAAATTTTTGCTAGCAAATTTTTAACTTTTACTAAATCTGTTCTATTTGTATTAAATGAAATAACTTAAAAGTTATGTGTTTATTTTTCCATTCTTATTTAGTATTAATTCTATTTCAGTCTAGATGCTCCAAAACTGTTTTAAAAAATATTACTTATTTTTTTTCCCATTTTTATAGCAAATTCTTAGAAATGGATTTTCATGTGTTCCTGCATGCTAGAAAGTGTTATTTGAAAAATGACACTGAAAATAAAATGCAAAAATATGTTTTTCTTTATGTTATTCTCAGTAGTTTTGTTTGGAGCATTAAAATCTTTGATAGCAGTTTTTCTACAGATGTTACAGTTTCTAATTTATTTCATATTTTATCTTCAAAGTTAGTGACATTAATACTGTCCTGAATTATGACATCAAGAAGTTCTGGCACAGCATTTCCTCGGAAGAATTACAGGTTAAGCACTGAGTCTGAAAAGTCCAAAATTGCAGGTGGGAGCAATATTGTGGATTCTGGGGAGAAGCTACTTATCTTGTAGATTTCTGTTGGTTCTAAGTCAATTATATAAAGGTCAAGATACATATTTTATTTAAGATCTGTTTTGAAGGTCAGCTAAAATTATAAATCTTTAGTAGGAAAAAAAATCCCAGCTTGCAGAAAAAGTAATCAGGTACAAAAAAGACATCTATTTTTTAACTACTCATTAAGAAGAGGAAGTTTCAGAAAACATATTGATTCATATAGCTTACTTTCCAAGTTGTGTAAATACAGTCTCATTAGTTGGATATTAAATATAATGGTACATTACTTGATTGTGACCTATAGAGCCCTACGTGGCATGGGGCCAGGCTACCTACAGAACTGTTTTTGTCCCCTTATATCAACTTGTCCCACCCCATCAGGTAAGGAAGGTATGTTGCAAACCCTATCAGTTAAAGAATTCCAACTGGCGGAGTCTAGGTAAAGAGAGCCTTCTCTGCCCTTGCCCCTGCCCTCTGGACCCCCCCCCCAGTGAGACAGGCCCCCCACTCTCCTGTCCTTCTGCAAAGCAGTTAAAATAAACTCTGCAATTTCTTGTGGGCAGCTCAAAGGAGCATGCAGCCATGGGGCTGGTTGGTCCTCTGAGAGCCTTTCTTTTGCCGCCTTAACTAATTTGTAACAGATTTAATCCTTGCCTCCTTTTAATTGTAAACTTTCTAAATTTTTACTTTTTATATACTGTTTTTACATTTTAACTTTTTATTGTGTACCATCTAGGAGTACAATAACCATGTTTTCCCAAAAATAAGAGTGGATCTTATATTATTTTTTGCGCCAAAAATGCATTAGGGCTTATTTTCCAGTTAGGTCTTATTTTTGGAGAAATATGTCACTAAATGTTTCCATCTGGTTGGCAATCTTAACTGGGGCTTATTTTTGGGGTAGGGCTTAAATTATGAGCATCCTGAAAAATCATGCTAGGGCTTATTTTCCGGTTGGTTCTTCTTTTCAGGGAAACAGGGAAGATGTTACCGAGGGCAATGGGTGGTACAAAAATGTCAAAAATCAATCAATAAATTTCTTGTCAAAGAGCATAGATAGAAGTTGTTTTCAGTCTGGAGGAAAATATGCTTCTTAATTCTTCATTCACATAAATATAGAAGACTCTCAAGTTTTAATTAAGTGAGCCTTTACTTAGAAATAGTTTTAGGCGTTTATGAGCAAGACTTATTGAATGAATGTGAGATTATTTGATGCAGCAGGTAGTGTTAGGCAGATCATTCTGCTCTATCCTGGTTTGTCTGAAATTGGAAGTCATGCAGGAATACTGTATTATACTCTTATAATTATACTCTTAAAATACTTTTAAATTGTAAAGAAGAAATAAATTCAACTAGAAAGTATTTGTCACATCTTTGAAAGTAACAGTTAGTATCTTTGAGGTATTATCTGACTTGGATTTTGTTACTTGTCATAGGAATAGTGAACAGCAAGCTCCTGAATGATTATCTTCATCGTATTTTTCCCAGTGCTGATGGAACTCAACCTTCTGCTGCATGCAGGTAATAGCTTCTTAATTTATTAAATACCAAGCAAATCATACACTTTGGATCTGACTCATGAATAAACCTTTAGAAAGAGTTCAGTGCTGACATTATATAAAACACATTATAATCTGTTGTATATATTATATACAAGTATTTTTGTTATAATATTTGTATAGGACTTCCTCCTCATTTTGAAAAGGTGTGTGAGAGGCAACAAAATCCTCTTAGTTTCTACAGTACCCTAATATATCTGTAAATTTGATTGTATGTTATTTACATATTGCCAATAATGCATTAAATTGTGTATCTTTTAATATCTATGCAACACTCAGAAAAGTGTGCATGCTTTATAAATGTTAAATAGTAACTGCAAACATTTATAGTTCTTAAAACTTGTAATAACATTTATAATCTGAAAATCAGTATCCACTAAATTTCATATAAAGATGTGAAATTAATCAGTTTCAGATTTTTCAGTATGAATTCATCACCATTCTAATTGAGTCCATCCACTTGGCTACTGGTTGTCTCTTCTTTTTTCTTCTATCTGTTCCCAGCATTTGAGCTGAGTCTTCATAATGTATCCAAAATAGAATAATTTGAACCTGGTCATTTGTGCCTTGAGTGTAAGAACTCTGGATTTATTTCTTTGATAAGCCATTGGCTTGTTTTCTAGGCTGTCCTCTGTATTCTCAGGAGCCTTCTCCAACACCAAAGTTCAAAATATCAATACTTTTCCTATTTTGCTTCATTAGAGTCCATCTTTGAATTATTACAGGGTTACAGGTATTGTAGGCATAGACAAATCACAGCATCTGAATATATTTTTCAAGGTTTTCATGGCTGCTCTACCAAGTGCTGCTCTGCTGCATATTTTTTGACTGCTTGTTGTCTACTGTTGATCGTTGACCCTAAAAACATTCTCCCATTTCATTATGAGCATTGTCAGTTCTAAGGTTGGTTGGTTGGTTGATTGATTGTTGCAACTGTTGTCATTAGTTTAGTGGTCTTTATATTTAATCTTGATTCCATTTTTTCATTCAGCTCCTTTTATTACTAAAGTTTGCAGATCCGTTGCATTTTATTAACTTTCAGATAGCATCATCAGCGTAGTGTATGTTGTTATTGTTTCATCCTCCAGTTATAAAGCTATCATCTTCTTCCCCTTAATACAACTTCACGATATGGCCTTGTTTCATTCCTTTACCAACCTGAAGCCAGTCTGTTTGAATATGTTCTGTCTGTACTATGGTTTCCTGACCTATATATAGATTTCTCATGAGGCCAATAAGATGTCCAAAAGGTCTTAAGAAAAGCTTTTTCATTTCATATTTTATATGTTAAATTCAAATATAATTACATGATAATTCCTTTTATTTTTGTCCCTAGATAGTACATGCAAGTTCAGCCCAGTACTACTGCTGCTAGAGTTTCATGTGAATATGTCTTAGGACAAATGCATGTTGTACATTTTTATTTAAAGATCTGTTAGGGTCAAATTATACTTAGCAACTGAACTCACAACTGAGTTGCTAGTGTTGTTAAAAATAACTTTCATTCCATTTTACTTTTGATCAGGGGAGGTTACCAGGAGGAGGACTGGAGTGGTTTCTTGTTGCTTTGCTGCAGCTTTCCCAGACTGTTTATTCTTTAAGCATTCCATTTCAATATTTTTTATTTGGAGTTAGAGAATTTTCTGTGTCAAATTTCTTTGATCAGTTTATTAAGATCATAGAGATAATTTGGATAGAAACAAAGGTACTTTTTGGAAGCATATTTCCCACTATTTTGAAACGGAAGCTGTATAAAACTTTTAATATTATTAAATAGGCTTATAGTAATTTATTTTAAAAAATGATTTCCAACCCATTTGAGACCCTTATTTTCTCAACCCCCTATCATATGAACCTATCAGTTTATTTTATTTATTTTATTTATTGGTTCAATTTATATGCCGCCCTTTTTTGGAGACACAGGGCGGCTTACAATGCGTTAAGCAATAGCCTTCATACTTTTGTATATACCTGCTTAGTAGGGCTTTCGGCGTCCCCCAAGCAGTGTTCTTTTTTATACAAAGTCAGCTTATTGCCCCCACAAACCAGGTCCTCATTTTACCTACCTCAAAAGGATGGAAGGCTGAGTCAACCTTGAGCCTGGTGAGATTTGAACTTGCAGTAATTGCAGGCACCTGGTATTACTTAACAGTGCTTTAATCTGCTGCACCACCAAGTTGCTATCATTCTATAAATATTCTGACAAACATTTTTTTTCCCAAGTGCAAAACTATATTAGAGAGATGTGGTACATCACGTAACTCATGGATTCCATTTAGCTTGCTAGGTCACAATTAAGTGGGCTTCACTTATTATATGAGTTCAGTGGGAAGTTGGAAATCATCTTGCCATTGGCATA
The DNA here is from genome assembly GCA_022577455.1 of Arizona elegans. Classification (NCBI taxonomy): domain Eukaryota; kingdom Metazoa; phylum Chordata; class Lepidosauria; order Squamata; family Colubridae; genus Arizona; species Arizona elegans. Next base: position 98,707,177 of record JAKOOJ010000003.1, on the reverse strand, counting down.
TTGAATATGTATAACATTGTACAAAATTCAGGGCAAGTCTAAAGTTTGCTTATAAAGTTTGCAAAAACCAGGATTTTTGGGACAATGTGTTCTGGACAGTAGAGGTAAAGATAGAGTTATTTGATCAAAGTACCAGAAGACATGTTTGGCCAAAATCATAGATAACATTTCACAGAAAACCTGAATAACAGTTGTAAAGCATGGCTGTGGAAATATTATGGTTTGGGGCTGTTTTCCTGCATCATAATCTGGGCAGTTTACCATTATACTAAATTCTTCATTGTGCAAGAAGATGTTTAGGATAAAGCGAGATTATTTGTTAGAGGATTGAAGATGAACTGAAAGTGAACCTTTCAATGTGACAATGACCTGAAGTATTCCAGTTAACCTACCAAGGAAATTAAGAGTTCTGGAATTGCCAAGTCAAAGCCTGGATCAAAATCCTACCCAGATGCTGTGGAATGATTTGAAAAGGGCTGTAGATGCAAAAATTCCCCCAAATATCCACAGCTAGAAAAATTTTGCATGGAGGAGTGGGAAAAAAGTACTTCCCAGTCAGTGTCAGGTTGTTTCTACCATAGGGAGCAATAGCAGGTATTAGAGCAAAGAATATCCTCACTTTTTGCATTGAAGGAAATGGCATATCTCATTTAATTTTTTGTTAAATAATTGATTTTCAAAGACAATTTTTATATTTTGTTCAATTAAATTTTCTTTATATATTCTTTGAAAATAAAATATTGATATGCCCACATTTCTTAAAAAAGAAAAAAAAAACTTCACACAGGATGAATTTACTTTTTTACATGACTGTAGCTTTATTACACTGCTACTTAGCCAAGGATAATGTTGAAATAATTTAGGAAATCTGATCTATAATTTATACAAATCTCTTCACAGAAAGTCATTTCTTCTTCTGTTCAGTCATGTCCCTGTGATTTTGTTGCCAAGGTTTTTCAGAAGTAATTTGCTATTGCCTCCTTTCTCCTACCTCCAGAACATGACTGACCCAAGATCACCCACCTGGCTTTCATGCCTGAGGCTGACTAGAACTCACAGTCTCCTGGTTTCTGGCTTAATGCCTTAACCACTACACCAAACTGGCTCTCATAGAAAGTCATGTAGGACCCCTAAAAATAGTTCTTTTTATTCCTAGGAAGCACCTATCATTTCAAAATCTACAAGAACATATAGAGCAATTATTAACAGAAAATGCCAGCTCAGAAGATGGTCAAGGTAGGTATCTGTTTGGTTACTATGTTAAGGTGACATAGAATAGCATCTTAGGAAAAATGAACCCTGTCTTTTTTTGATCCTGTATGGCAGCATTTCTCAAAATGTGGGTCACAAGAATTAACTGGATGTTTTCACTAGTTAGTACAGAATATGCGGAATGCAAAGCAGCAGGAAAATTTCAGATAATCTGTAGTAAACTGGAGTACTATTATTCTTCCTTTTCAACATGCTATGTTTCCCTTGAAGAGGAAAAGTATGGTATTTTTCAGAGTATAAGACACACTCTTGTGCATTCTTTTTTGAGTAATGCAAAACTTTCACTGATAGATTTATTGTTATTTCTATTAAAATGCATATTAAAATATGGTTATTAACTATAACACTTCCTTCCTAAAATTCATTTCTGCCAGAAAATTACATATATATCGCCTGTTGGATTTCTTGTTGATTTCCACACTTTTCTCATTATACGTTCTGCAATTTTGTTTCAGATCAAACTGTAGATGGCAGACTTGGTCCTTCAACTGTAGTGCTGGATCATACTAGTGGCTTTGAAGGGCTCCTGCTTGTTGATGATGATCTACTTGGAGTAAGTGTGATTTAATTTGATAATATTCCTGTAGATATAGGAAAAAACCTTCTGTTCTTCCTTTCATAGGTAAACTATTTGTCAGCATTGATATGGGTTAACAGTAATTTGAGATCCTATGTAGCAAAAAAACTATAACTGTAGTTTTCTATTCTAATTTAAAATAGTCTTCTTTCTTTTTTTTTTTTTTGCCCTCTATTACTGTTAAAATCTCACATTCATAAAATTTTGCCTGCTGCAGATATAATCAAGTGGTGATATCTTTAGTATGCTTGTGGCTTAGGTACATAAATTGGCAGAGGTAGCTGTCAACCACTGATCTAAAAGCCTAATCCATTTGGCAGGGAAAAAAACATAAGGCAGCTGAAATAAATCTGTATAATCAACTGGTTCCAGTATTCTTCTTCCGGAAAATGTTCCATGTCTACCATCTATTTTATGGTATTCCCTGTTATTCCTTTACTAAAATATTTACTTTGCATGTTGCTTTTCCATTTCCTTAGCATAGTTATAGTAATAAAAATATTATGTAATAATTATTTAATTTAAAAAATTATATTCATTTAAATTTAGTAATCCTAAAGTTCGAAGGCATAAATAGAGCTCTTTTTTCTGGTGGTGAAATATTTGCATTGCGTGTATCCTGTTTAATTGTATATTGACTGCGTATTATTCACAACAATGTGAAATCATAGCTGCCAGTTCTTTAGCAGTTATTGGTCTTCATATTCATTGAGTTTTCATTATTATTTGTTTAGATTTGCTTATTTATCTGGAGTCACTTTGGATAGTGGATTGGTAGTATATAAATTCAATAAGTAAAGAAATTTATTTAATTTATTATTATTATTAATTAGATTTGTTAAGTCCACAGGACTCCAAAAAGACACTGGGCATGTTGCAAAATATCAAATACATAATTAAAACACAGTCAAAAACATAACAGAGATAATTGCCTGGACAAAATAATAATAACTGTAAAAAACGCAACAGGGACTCCATGGACCTCAGGCAGGCCTGAGAGCAAAGCTTAGTCTTAAAGGAGTTCTGGAACACTTGGAGAGTGGGAGCAATTTGTCTCTTGGTGGGGATGCTATTCCAATGGGCGGGGGATGTGACAGAGAATATATGTTTACCCAGTCCCACAGCATGACGATATTTAATTGAAGGCAGCTGGAACTCACCTACTCTGTCTAAATGCTTGGGTGGTCACAATAACTGGAGACAGGCAGATATTCTTTGTTGCTCTCCACTTAAACTACTCTTTCCCATTAGTTTCTACTGTTTGTGTGTGCTGTTGATAATCTTTTTCATGTACTTGGAGGTTTTATTTGAGAGTTTTCTTGCCACTCATGTTGCTCACTAGATTCAGTCTCTTAGTTGGGGAAGAAGAAGCAAATCCACTTCTCTACTGAGCCTATCAATCAATGTAGTCATGCACCACTTACATTACCAATCCAGGCAGTCAGCTAAGCTGCCCTGAAAACAGAGGATGTTATCATTCTTCCTTTATAAAGGTCATTTATTACTCTTGGTTTTGCTGTTGGTTGTTAGAATCACATCTGAACCATCTATATGCATGTGTATTTTATTATCCTTTCTGATGAGCTTTCAGGCTATTAGTTTACACTGATTCTTAACCTGTTTATATAACTATGTGGTTTGATTGTAGTCTAGTACATGTGTCATCTGCAGGAGTAGCTTTCTCACATTATCACTAGCTAGTAGTTTGAGATTTGGATCTTTGGAAGTAACACAATACTTTAACTTTCTTTCTCCTGAAATAAAGTACAATGAAAGCCTTGTGACAATCCCTTTTCTTTGTTTCTTGTATTAGGTGATTGGGCATAGTAACTTTGGTTCTATTAGAGCTACTACCTGTGTATATAAAGGTAAGATTAAAGTAGGGCAACCTTAGAAAGATACTGGTTCAAGTTGGAAGACAGTTGTAGCAAACAAATTAAAATGAGGATTTATTCTCCAATTAATCTCTGGCTTGAATTTTTATGTTACAGATATCTTAGCTATTTTGCAAGAAATATTTGACAATGAAATAATTATTTTTATTGTACAGCTAATAAATAATGCTTATAAAAGCAAGGAATTTTGGAAAAGAAAGAATGAATTTATCCTTTTGAATTCCTTTGGATGATGAACCTTTAGAATTCTTTTAAGTGTTTGTAAATCTTGACAAGTAATTGCAATCTAAACCATGTAAATGGAACTTTGCTGCATGTCACTTACATTCCCTTTTAGGTAAATGGATCTATGAGGTACTGATTTCATCCCAAGGTCTCATGCAGATTGGCTGGTGCACTCTCAATTGTCGGTTCAATCAAGAGGTAATGTTACAGCATTGCATACACAGTATTGCCACTTTTTCTAAATATTATTAAACAATCACTTGTTGTATTTCAAAGTCTTGGGCAGTATTGAGAAATCTATGAGTGGGCATTTACCCAATTTTGAGATCTGTAATTCTTGTTTTCCTTACTATTTTTTCATATGACACTGACAATAATTTATGGAAAGAGAAGCATCATTGTTACAAAATATTTAAAAAACATTAATGACAAGTGATGCAATATTCCAGCCTTAAGCTAACCTTTCTACTCTAGTTCTGTATATTTTATCTTGTAAACAAAAGGGAAATACTAAATTAAAGCCTAAAATATATTTTAAACATCTTAACTCTTGTAGTGAGATACTGACAAGAGATTATTGAAAAAGTATGGTATGAGAATACAAAATGGGATAGTAACCCAAATAATTTTAGTTAAAGTTTGTTCTTGGTTCTTACAAAGGAAGGAGTTGGGGACACACCAGATTCATATGCTTACGATGGGAATCGAGTGCGCAAGTGGAATGTGACTACAACTAACTATGGGAAAGTAAGTGTTCCTAATTATTTTACTTGGAAAGTAGCAGTTGAGTCTGAATATGTAGCTGTCTTCATTTCATATTGCAAAACAGAAGGCTATAGTTTATTATATTTCTTAGACTGGAGAGGAAAGAAGATTGGGCTATGGAATGGGATATGAAACAGAAAGATAATGTAATCAAGGAGGCATACATGTTTGATAAATTTGAAAATAACCTTGAGAGAATGCTGTTTACATGTTTTCAGAAAAACCCTTTTTTTCTTCCAGTCTTGGGCAGCAGGAGACATTGTCAGCTGTTTAATAAACCTTGATGAGGGAAACATTTCTTTCTGTTTGTAAGTATTGTGTTCAAAATCTCCTGGGTATCACTTGATACAGAAGTCTAACAATATTTCAACGTCACATCTTCTATATGTACTGTATCTATAGTATTATATCATTTAAAATCTACAGAGAACTGTAACTATATAGCAGAATGTTCACTGGAATACTATGTGTGAAGGGCAGTGATAACTAATATTTAGTAATCGGGAATCATACTTTTTAAAAAAAAATGGCTTTATTTGGCCTCTGGATATATAGAAGACATGACTGGTAATGTCATTTGAGTTAGTGAGCTAAACTTTTTAGCCTGAATGTTCGTTTTCAGGGACAGTTTTTAAGGTGCAAAACAGGAGCCTTTAGCTTTGCTGAGAGGCACAAACCCATTTTGTTCTTAAACTTTGCCATAGGAAAAACATTGCCTAAAGTAAACTTTTTATAAAAGTTAATCAAGATTGAAAGACAAGGCTTTGGACCCATGATCTTATGGATTTAATAGAAAAAAGAAGTAGAAAGCAAGCAAATTTAGTTACTTGGTCTAATTTTAGCAGTATAATCTGATGATAGTTCGTCCTTCCATTAAATACATGCACATATGCCTCTGTACAGCTCTTAGGAAATCTGATATACTTGATACAGCAACTAAAAATAACATAGATTCCCTTATTGCAAAACCCCCAACTTGCTAATACTGAGAAAACTAAAAATTAGTAATAGTCTAAATGGATTGTTCTGACTGTTTTGTCAAATGATTACTTTTATGACCAGTGTTACAGAATGGCTTGTTCTTCTGACACATAAGCTTCTGCAGAGAAAATAGTATAGGCCTGAATCACTTAGTGGCATTCTGACACCAAATACAATCTTAGGGCTCTTTACCTTTACAGATAAAATCTAGGTGTGGCAACTCATAGCAATGGGTGAGCAAATTCTGCCCTTAGGCTTTAGACTCTGTTTTATATTATTTGTTTCCAATGGGGGAGGAGAAGCTACATGGCTTTAAATATTTCTGCATTTTTCTTGTGACTCCCATATAAATCTTTTATGATAAATTGTATGAACCCTAAAAAAAAATTCTTTAATTTTTCTCCCTTCAGGAATGGTGTGTCTCTGGGGACAGCTTTCGATAATATTTCAAGAGGCTCTGGCATGGCCTATTTCCCTGCCATCAGTCTGTCATTTAAGGAATCCGTTGCCTTTAACTTTGGTAGCCGCCCACTCCGATATCCTTTTAAAAAGTTTTAACCAAACCGTGGAAAAATTCTTCCTGAGAAATGTCAATATCTAAAATGTATTATTTTTCCTTATTCATGTTCCCGTTAGCTTTTCAGTGATCCATTGAATCTTACAGTTATAATGCCTAGAAAAAATACTTTCTTAGTGCATCTTGAATATATTTTACTTTTGTTACTCAGTAAAAGTGAAGAATAACCATATAAGGTTTGTTTTTTAATTGAGGAACACCTAGTACTTGAACTGAAATTTGGACAGGGGATTTCATCTTGTGCTTTTGATTAAGATGCTGTGCCAGATTTTTTCCCCCCTCCTCTATGTGGAGTTTTAAGAAAAGAACAGAGACTAATAAGGATAATAGTAAAATTAATCCTATGTGTTTTCACTTCCCACCATTTGCTCCTTAAGGTGGGAAAATACAAACACTATAGTGTGCACCTAAAATAGACTTGGCAATTAAAAAAATAAGAATAGCAAGTATCCAAAAAGAATCCAGAAAAAAAAAACCTGCAGGAAATCTCTCCCTTGCCCAGTACATGATGCAGTCACACTTGTAAGACATTATTGCTCTCTATGGACTTTGCTCCTCTCCCAGAGAATCAAGGGCTGCTCTTGCCTCTTTCTGTCCCAGGCATTTAGAAACTTTGGCTCAAAGAAGTAAATTGCTTTCCAGTGTGTTTCTTAATAATTCCTTACATATCCAGTGGAGGGATATCAGCCCTTACAGGATAAGCCAGCGGCAGATCTGATGAAAGCTCACAAGCTCCTGGGATATCTTAACAATGTTATTAAAATGGATGTTTCGGTAAGACCATGTTTTCAATGTTACATTTATATAGACATGTTCTATTAAAAATGCATGGATTTAGTTAAATTTATTTTATTTAGGTGTGTATATAATGTATAAATATTTATGCTACTCAGCCAAAGCTCTTTCAATCACTTTCAAAGAATGAAGTAATAGAACATTCCTAAAACACAACAAAACAGGATTGACATTTTAGTGTAGTAAAAAAAATATTCTAAAGCAGGAATGTCAAACTTGATTTCATTGAAGGCCGCATCAGGGTTGTGTTTGACCTTGGGGGGGGGGGGGGGGGCTGAGGTGGGCATGGTGAGGGTGGGAATGGCCAGCTCTAGGTCACTTGTGTCGGGGTCTGCCTATGGTGGCCTGAGCGCTCTGCCAGTGAAAACAGAGCTTGGGAGCCCGTTTCCTCTGGCAGAGGCACCATGGGCCGGTCCTTCACTGATTCCAGAGTGGCCCCGCAGGCCAGATCTAAGCACCCCATGGGCCGCATTCGGCCCTTGGGTCTTGAGTTTGACACCCCTGTTCTAAATGATTTAAACAAAGAACACTTCCTCTGTGTTTTATTTTATGAAGATTAAGCTTTGTTATCTTCAGGTGTATATGTGTGTTTATCAAAGATTAAAATGAGTATGATAAATGCCTCTTTGCTACACCTATGCAGGCTCTGTGGCACTATATTTGGAGTTTGAAATATTAGTAAGATGAAAGGGAAATACCTAAGGTTCAAATTTGATGGGGTTTTTTGAGTGGTGGAGAATAATGGGGAAGTCTGCTGCCCTCCTGTATCTATTTTGTGAAATCTAATGAAATGAAACAAGTAAAATATTCAATGTATATAGCCATCCATTCCACAAAACAGCTCTGGCAGCTTACAGCAGGCTAAAGTAATATAGGAACACTAAGTAAAATAATAGCAGTCAAGAGACCAAACCACTTTAAACTACAGGCTCCAATTCTTATAAGTTATGCACTCCTATGGGAACACAACCATATAAGAGCCTTCTGAAAGACTGATTTGGTGTGTACCAATCTATTCTCAGCAGGATTGGTGTTCAACAACTGAAAAGTCCTGCTTCCTGGCTCCCTTAGATTTCTATGATTAACAGGACTCTGCTGGATCTAAGGAGATGGTCATGCAAAAATCCTGGTCCTTAAATTGCACCTGGAAGCACACTGGCAAACAATGCAAGCTTGTGGAGAAAATGTAACATGTATACCCCGAGGCTATTCATTTCTCTCCATTCTGCTGCATTCTGTATCAGCTGCAGCTTCCAGATACTCTTCAAAGACAGGCCCATGTAGAATGCGCTGCAGTGACCCAGTCAGGAGATTAAAGTGTAACTGACCTTAAGAGACAGGCTCCTAGTCTAAGAAAAGGCACCCCTGGTATTGAAGATGAATTTGTGTGAAACCCCTCCTGGCCACTACTGTCACATGTTCCTCAAACAGGAGCTGTGAATCCAGGAGGACCCCAGGTTGCATACTGGTTCTGTTTGGGGTACCACAACCTTACCTGGAACAAGAGATAACAAATCCTTGGATCTAAGTGATTCAAAAGTCAACAGCCATTTAGACTTGCTAGGGTTGAGCTGAAGCCTGTTCTTCCTCATTCAGATCCTCCACAGCTTCTAGACAGAGTCAGAACCTCCACTGCAGCATTCAGTTCAGTTGGGGGTGGGGGAGGAAATGTAAAGCTGGGTATCATGTTATGCTGTAACAATAATTGAATTTTATCTGTCCTTCCCCTGAAAATAGCAGATAATAATGAACAGCATTAGGTACAAGGGAATTGCTGAACTTAATGAAATATAGCACACAGTAATCTTTCAATGTGGCATCATCTGGTATTGGAATTACAGGGCCAAAATTTTTCAAGAAAGCACTATATATGGTAGTATCTAGATAATGCCAGATTTGTCAGGATAATAATGAACTTGTTGCCTTTCTAAGGAACTATTGTGTATTTCTGGATCAGAGACCTGTTTCAAGGACTTTCTTAAGAAAATTCATGTAAATTAAGGATCTATTTAAAAAATTTATGCAATCCTGAGTTTTCTCTTTCAGGAAGGGAAGCTGGTAGAAAGGGACTCTTCCACCTGGCAACTCCAGGGGGAACCAACAATACTCATCACCTTGGCACACATTTTTAATAATTTTGCCCCTCTTATGGTGAGTTTCCTCAATTTATATCTTAAAGATTTCTTTCAGTGTAGGATTTTCTACCTAATGTAGTAATGGAAATATGTTTATTTAGTTGCAGAGATCATGAACTTTTTCAGCACATTCACACTATTCAGCACAAGAAACAGCATGTTGCATTTTTCCATGATAGCAAAATGGAGACTTATTTTGGATATCAATACCCATACATTCTAATCATTTACAGTTGGTATCAAGGATAGTAATATTTTGATATCTAGTGAAGACAAATTTACCTTCCTTTTCTACATTGATTATTAGTAATTTTCCATGATTTTAGACATGTGTCTTTTCTATAGTTGCATATGGAATTGCTACAGGTTAAACCTCAGAATATGGTCTTTGCAACTGAACTTTTACCATTTCTAATCAATGTCTGAATTATTGGGATCTGGTCCTCTACCTTTAATGGAGGCCATTATGGTCTGCTTTTCAGAAGGTTATGGGGGATATGTTTCAATTAAAGTTGGGGTTGGTCATAAGGTTCTGAACATAATTTTGGATTTTATCTATTCTTCCTTCCTATATTTTGAGCTCTGTTGCCAGCCAATTTCATTCTCAAAAAAGAAGCTTTGTGGAGTTATAAAATTTACTTTGTGCTATTCTTTATGTATGAGGTGCCTAATTAAAGAGAAGTATGCTATTATGTATTTATTAATTAAGAAAATCCCATCACCTTCAAATTGTAACACAAACCTCCTCTCTCCAACTTAACTAATTCTAGGGAGGAATTACATCTTGTCATCATCAGAAGGACTGCATTCTGCCATGTACAACAACAGTGTATTTTCTCCTTGTGTGTAGATCAGTTGCCTAGGGAAGGAACAGTGTTCTTTACAAAAGTTGCATAAATATCTGGAACATTGTAGGAGAAGTACGTAGTATTTTAGAAATATGGCACTAGAGTGACTGAGGAAGACAGTCATCTTGTGGAACATCTACAGTTCTCATGACATCCCAGGAATATTTTTTCAATGAACTCTCATGAAACTGCAGCATGGGTATAGGTTCATTCTTGTATCGCTATTGATTTGGTCTGTATAAGTGGTCATTTTCAGGTCTGCTACTTTAACGCCTCTTTTTGTACAGTGCAAAGTGTACTTGGTGGAAGATGTGCTCATGAGTTTCCTGCTTGGCATTTTGGAAGGGGGAGGAGCTGTAGAAGCACATCCTCTTATTCAGCAGTTACTGGATCTTATGTGGCTTCTCATGGAGGTGAGTTTCATTATGTCTTTTGACTCCTAGTAATTCTGGGCTGCTTCTGTTTTCTATTAGGGCTGCCTAGTGTAAATTTCTATTTCTATTTCTTCTATTTCTCTTCTTCAGGATTATGAAGTTCATGAATGCCTCAAGCAGCTGTTGATGTCCCTGCTCAGAGCATACCGCTTTTCTCCCATAGTTCCTGATCTTGGCTTACAGGTGAATGATATTATCTTGTGACATATCAGGAAAAAAATCTTGATACAAAAAACAGTGTGAAGAGACAGATTTTTCTCCCTGATTACAAACTTATGAATTGTAAATCTCAACTTGGTGCCTACAAAATGTGTTGGATGTCCGCATACTGCTACGACTAGCCATGTTACCTAGTGATTACAGCTATTGATATAACTTGCATCAGGCATCAGTTTGGAGAAGAATGTTCTAAATCAAGGGTGTCAAACTCGTGGCGTCACGTTGCCATCACATGACATTTTGCCACATTTATCCCATTTATGGAGCTGGGGTGGGCATGGCCTTCGTGTGATGCATCTGGCCCATGGGCTGCCAGTTTGACACCCCTGTTCTAATCATTTAAGAATGCAGGTAGTCCTCAACTTATGACCATAATTAGGAGTGGAATTTCTGTAGTAAGTCATTGTGGTCATAAATCAGGCCTGATTTTATGATAATTTTTACAGTGGTTGTTAAGTGTTAATCACACACAGTTGTTAAGTGAATCCAGCTGCCCAATGGTGCATTTTTGCTGGAAAGAGGCAAAAAAAGTCATAAATCACAGTCACATGATTTTCACACTGCAGCTGGTCATAAAGGCAAGACAGGTTGCCAAACCCCCAAATTGCAATCCTGTGACCACAGGGTGGTACAATGGTTATAAGTGCAAGTGCAGGTTACAAGTCTCTTTTTCCCCCCAGGCTAACTTTGAACTGTCGTTATAGTCATAAATCAAGGATTACCTGTGTTGGTCTCTAAATTGATTGTCCTTTTTCCTCTTTTTCCTGCTCAGATCCATTATCTTCGCCTTACTATTGCTATCCTAAAACATGAGAAATCCAGGAAATACTTGCTCAATAATGTCTTGTATCCTTTCTTTATATTTATATATTGTTCATATGTTTAGATTTCTCAGTGATAATTATTCACTGAGTATTCCCAATATAGGCAATGTCAAATGTAAAATAGTGTCCTGTTTTGTGAAAGCTATCTTTCAAATAATTATTAACTGTTGATTGAGGCCATGCATTAATTCAGATTGTGTTCAGAAGTATGTATTCAGTGTATGACAGCCAAATACAGAATCTGTCTCTATTTCATTAAATCAGCATATCTGTTTTCAGGATTATGTCACAATCCTGGAAACATATGTGACTGCTTTAATTGAGCCATAGACAGGTGCTGCATTTGTGCTTCTGTTGAATCAAGCAAATTCTGAAGCCTTTCTGCTGTATCAAGCATAGGTTAGGTCTGTCATTGACTACCGTGTTTCCCCGAAAATAAGGCCCTGTCTTATATTTTTTTGAACCCTGAAATAAGCGCTTGATCTTATTGCCATGTGCTCAAAAGCCCGATTTTTATTATCACGGGATGTCTTATTTTGGGGGAAACAGGGTACTTATTTGTAAATGTGTTTCAGGTAGCATTCTTTGAAGTTTGAGATATAAATATTGAGTCATTAGAACATGAGCAAATGGCCAGATTCTAGTTAAAGAATGCCTAAGCAATTGGAAGTTTGATAATTGCTTCCCCTTTATTTCCCTTATTTTGTTTCTCTTCACTTTTGAGGAGTATTACTGCAATAGGAAATCCTTGGATAACATTTATCCCTTTTTTATCTTAAAATTTCCATAAATAGGCGTAATATAGATTAGATTGTTTTACTTCTAATCATAATACTGTCTCCCCACCCTATCTCAGTATTAAATCACTAACATATCTTGAACTGTTTACTGACTGATTGACTGATGATGTGCCACCCAGCTCCACTTAGAAGAAGTCTTTCTAAATTAAAACATTTTTTTCTGATTTTTTTTTACCTTCCCCAAACTATACATAATTTAATTATTTCTGTAAATAAACTGTATTGTAGATTGTTAAATTTCCACTCCTATTTCACACTGGCAATTTCACTGAGTTCTATGTTATTACTTAAGGTCTCTTAGGAAATTATCACGTTGAGTTCTTCAGCACACATCTAAAATTTTGTTTGTGTGTACACAAATTTGACATACTATATGACATAATATACTATTACATGTGGTTTTAAGTTAAATCCAATTTGCATTGCCTTTTTATTGTAGTAAATAATTTGGAGTTATCTACAGAAGGCACATTAACATGACACCTATTTCTTGATCATTATATAAAAATTGAATCTGTGCCTCTATAACTGTCTGGTTTGGTTCTGCAACCCAAAAAGACAGACAGACTTCAGAGGATAATTAGAACTGCAAAAAAAAACAACAACAACAATTACTACCAACCTGCCTTCCATTGAGGACCTGTATACTGTACAAATCAAAAAGAGGGCTGTGAAAATATTTACAGACCCCTCACATCCTGGACATAAATTGTTTCAATTCCTACCCTCAAAACGATGCTATAGAACAGTGCACAGCAGAACAACTAGACACAACAGTTTTTTTCCCAACGCCATCACTCTGCTAAACAAATAATTCCCTCAACACTGTCAAACTATTCACTAAGTCTGTATTACTATTACTATTAATCTTCTCATTGTTCCTATCACCCATCTCCTTATGACTGTATGACTGTAACGTGTTGCTGTATCTGTACGGTTTATATTGAAGTATGATTTCCTAGTATGATTTGACTGCTTATTTGTACCCTATGACTATCATTAAGTGTTGTACCTTATGATTCTTAACGAATGTATCTTTTCTTTTTATGTACACTTGGCTGGATTAGTTACTTTATTTACAATGGGTCTATATACAACCAAATATTTGCATATTTCAGTATATAGCTTACAAACACCTTACAGAACTGACTTTAGAAAAACTTTTGGTGTGCAAAATTATTTTGACTAACTTCAGGGTTGTTTTTTTTCACTTAGTTTCACTGATACACTTGTCTTGAACTACCACCCAATTTCCTTAACTCCTTCCAGATTTGATGTTCTTCGCTCGGTGGTATTTTTTTATATCAAGTCCCCTTTGCGTGTGGAGGAGGCTGGCTTACAGGAGTTGATACCCACCACCTGGTGGCCAAATCGCTTCAACAAAGAGGTGAAGAATATAATCTTGCAGTTAGGAGATTCACACAATAGCCTTAAAACCTGTGATTCAGACTTTATGTAGATATATTTTGAACATAATAAAATTATACAGGTGATAGTGTGTAGCACTTTGGGGATGGCTATTGTCTTTTATCAGTTGTTTTAGCTCGTTTCCAAGCTTTTCCTACCCATCCCCTTTTTTATTCATGTTTTACTGGTACACATTTTAAAAAGCCCAATTCCCCATTGGCTCTGAATGCTTTAAGTACTGTTTATAATTCTGTTGCTCCCTTCTTTAAATGCAGGGCAAAGAAAGTAAAGAGGCAAAGAATGAGAGTTCTGAAGAGAGACTGAGGAGGAGAGCATATGAGAGAGGGTGCCAGCGGCTTAAAAAACGCATTGAAGGTACAATAATGGGGTTATGAAATTTGGGCTTTCATGGCATTGTAGATCAGAATTATGCAACTTTTTATGGGCTGAAGGCTTTACTTGGCATTCAAATCTTATATGTGCTATACATGAATAGAGCAAGTAGAATTTATTACATTATTTACATTTCATTTAATTACATTAAATCTAGCTACTACTATTTTTGGTCATGTTTTTAATAATTTTTCATGTTTTAAATAATTTCCCCTTTTGATCACATTAAGAATGAAAAAGGTCACATGCAAGGCTCTGGTTCTTCAGCTAATGCACCTATATTGGTGTATTGGTATCTATGGCTTGAAATCACTGTGATCAAGCTATAAATCATAGCTTGATTCCAGTTTGTAAGTAAAATGTACAAACCAAAGCTGGGTATTGTAGTGCTGTCTATTTTGTTTGCTTTCATATTCCCAAATGTAGTACTAATCAACTCAGTTCTCCTCTTGAGTTACTTATTTGTAAATCTTGTACATTCTATTATTCTCAAGATTATCTGGAGTGATCTACTAGTACAGGGTGTCAAATTCCCGGCCCATAAGCCGGATGCGTCACGTGCTGGTCATGCCCACATATGGTTTAGCAAAGGGGGGGAAGTCCCAATATGTCACATGACGCTGCCGTGACAATGTGAGTTGGACACCCCTGTACTATAGAACTTTTATTGATGAATCTCTTCTGGGAGAATAATGAAATAATGTAAATGGGCTGGTTTTCTTTCTAGAATTTCTATATAAGACTTGAATTCATTATTGGTTTCTCAGTAGAATATGGTGATGGACACACCCAGTCGTTCTAAGAGATATATTATTTTTTCTTTTGTAGTGGTGGAAGAACTCCAGGTGCAGATACTGAAGCTGTTATTAAACAATAAAGATCATGGTGTGGTAAGGACAGTTTAAATAGCTGAATGACTGCAATAATTCTGAATATAAACTTGCTTTATGCTGTTGTACTGTAGTTTTTCCTTAAAGTAGTTTGCTTGTATTTTAAAAACTAAAAGGTATGTATATTCATGCAGCTCCATACTCCTTGCTGTTAGTTTCATAAAACATTGCTTAATTTGATAAGATACTAAGAGTCCTTATTGCTGGAACTTAGAAGTTATTTGTTAAACAAATCTAATATAGTACTTGATTTCCAGGGATGTATTTTGCTAACTCTTGATTTTACATCCAGATAATAAATTTAAAGTATATTGTTTGCCCTTTCCATTCAATATGACTATTAATTGCAGGCTGCATAATGTCATAATAAATTCTAACATTTAATAAATATGCTAAGAATTGATGCCACTCAGAATAAGTGAGTGTTTTTAGTTAGGTCTCTTCAGGTAGTTTGAATATAGTCTCTCATATGATACTTTCAGATTCTTTGTAAGGAATCTTGTTTGAAATCATGTTGAATAATACAAAAATTTAGTCTGTAGTATTCAATTTTTGTATCATTTAATATAGTCACTGTTCAGAATTTTTAAAATTATAGGTAGTCCTCAGTTAATATTATCGAGACCAGCAGCTTTGTTGTAAATGCTACAGTCATAAAGCGAAAAAAATCACCTGCTGATTTACAATGGCAGCCCCAGTTAACAGTCTTTAAGTGAGCTATGCATAGTTGTTAAAGTTACATGACCATGATTTGCAACTTTCTTTTTGCTTTCCAACTGACTTTGCTGGAAGCTAATTTAGTAAAATAAATACAACTGGAGCAGATTATCACGAAGTGTATGATTAATTTCAAGTTCAAATTATTCTAAACAATTTATTTATTTATTATTTATTTTTATTTATTAATTAAATTTCTATACTGCCCTTCTCCAAATAGGACTCAGGGCGGAGCACAGCCAAGGTAAAAACATAGCATACAAAATTTAAAAACAGTATTAAAATAATTAAATATTTGGCCGTAAATTAAAACAACCCAATTTAAAATCAATTTAAAATTTAACTCAAGCCAGCCCATTCTTAAAAAAGAAAGCCACAGTAGAAAATAATCTGTCAGTATAAAAACTATCATATTATAAACATACAATATGAAATTTCTTTTTAAGGCCCAAATTGCACATGAAATGACCAAAATTGAAACCAAACAGTCTGATTTTAAAATATTCCATAATCTACATGAGACTCCAGTACACCATTTATTGTTGTTGTTTTTTTCAGGGAGGAGCTTCCAGATACATCTTTCTAAATAAATTCCGCAAGTTTCTTCAGGAAAATGCCAGCAATCGAGGGGTAAGTGAAGATTATGTTTTTCATCAATTGATTGTGTTGCCTAGAAGTATACTTTTTAGCAAGAATATTATTTTGCCTTAATTTACATGTTAGCAATATTTAAAAATGTTGCTGATCAATTCCATGCTAATAGGTGCCCCATGCAGCTACATTTTCTATGTTACCCATCAGCTACCCTAATTCATCATTCATCAAAGATTGAATGATCAGTAGCTTAATCCTAGTATATTACAACCTTTATCAGTAGAAATGATATACTATGGATCTAGCAAAAGAAACCCCCTCCCCCCCCCCCAAGATGGAAAGGTTAGGATACCTTTCACTATGTTCCCTTGTTTCTACCTAAAATGTATTCTGAAAGGTAGGGAGGATGGCTGTGGGGATTAGACTGTGGGGACAAGAAGCCCTGGATAGAAACCAATCAAGGAGAGAACCAACCTAGAACTAAGGAGAAATTTCCTGACAGTTATAACAATCAGTGGAACGATCAGAAGTTATAGGTGCTCCAATACTGGGGTTTTTTTATGAAGAGATTGGACAACATTTTGTCCAAAATGGTATAGGGTTTCTTGCCTGAGCAGGGGTTGGGCTAGAAGACCTCCAAGGTTCCTTTCGACTCTTGTTATTCTGTTATTACAGAAAAAGGGTGATAGGCTCAGTATCTAGTTTTCTGCCAATAGGAGTTAATTAAATTAATTAAAAGAGTTAATATTCTCAACAGTACTTGTCTTGGGAATTCTCCTGCCATTAGGAAAAATGTTATGGATGGCATTCCTTATGTGAAGTTCTGAGATATATATATATAGATTGTTGAAAAATTGTTAGAGAATTAATGTTTCTGATTAGAATTCTTCTTTTTTTTCATAGCAATGCTCATATAGGGAAGCTTGAACGTTCCTTAGAGATTCACTTTTAATACTATATGGTGCCTGTCCTGAGAGCAGTATGTTATGATAGTACGAAAAATACTGTATTCTATTGGACTCATACTGATGTTTTGCCTCCCCTTCCCCCATGTCTTGTTCTGATGTACACAATTCCTCTGCTTCAAATCGAAAGAGATGCTATTTTTTTTGTGGGGAAACAGGCACAAATCAGTATAGACGTATTCCATTAATAGGCGTGCCCTGCTTGTGGAAATGCAAAAAAGGAAGGGTTATAAGCATCACACATAATTAAGTGAATCGAGATATCTAGCATTACTCCTGAAAATGTAAGGTTAACTGCAGAGGACTGTTGCACTTTTTTTGCCTTTAGAATCTGACCGTGTTATGTCCTCCAGAATATATGGTGTGTTTCTTGCATCGACTCATAGCAGCCTTGAGACATTATTGGGATGAACATAAAATGAAGAATGCATCAGCACTGAATAGTGAAGGTAAAATGCCCTTATCTTTGAAAAATATGACAGCATCTATATTGGCATATGACTGAACGTTGAAGAATGGGCTTTTCAACTAAAACTAATTTCTTCTAAAGGATTCTGGAGTGATGTGATAAGATATCCTTGATCTTTTTTATCCCAAAATTACAAATTAGATCATGATATTTGGAGGATCATAGTTAATGTTCAGAAAGATTGTCATTTTAAAAAGTGCTGACATTCTCTCTTCTCACAATTAATCTGCTTACTCAAAAAGTGAGGAGAAGAACAGTTAAAATGGAGTATGGGTCAAAGTTGAAAGTAAATCCATGTTGGCCAAAATTAGCACAGACTCTGAAACATGAATTGTACCAAACTGTATTTACTATACTTTAAATCAGAAATTTGCACATAGTCTTAAAAAGTTAGCTCTTAAAAGTTGCCTCTTGTGAAAAGAATTAATATATTTCTTAAACATTATTTACTGAATTTACACTGCTCCCTTTTCTAATTTTTGCAACCCTGTGATATAGGTGATGTTTTATGTTTCTGCTTTAAAACCGTAGGAATCTATTATCTCGATGTATATTTCATTCTGCAGTTATAACTTAGGTTGCTTTTTTAAAGCTGTATTCAAAAACATGTCCTAAAAATCTATATGTAATTCATAACCATCTCAGTTATTTATTATCAAAGAATACTAGTTCCTTCACCATAGATAACATGTCTGTCTATTTTATGCAGATGCTTATGTTCCCCCTCAGCTCTTTTATAATGGGAAGGTGGATTACTTCGACCTTCAGCGTCTTGGGGGGCTCTTATCTCATCTCAAGAAAACTCTGAAAGGCAAGTGACTCTTTTGACACGTTATGTGTATTTAATTAAAAATAAATAATATTTATACATTTTTATAAATAAAAATATTGTTTATTTTTAATATATAAAAGATGTAGGTCTAATTTCAAATGCTCTTATCTATCCATCAATGGGATAGTAGAATAGAATAGAATAACAGTTGGAAGGGATCTTGGAGGTCTTCTAGTCCAACCCCTGCTTAGGCAGGAAACCCTACACCACTTCAGACAAATGGTTATCCAACATCTTCTTAAAAATTTCCAGTGTTGGAGCATTCACAACTTCTGGAGGCAAGTTGTTCCACTGATTAATTGTTCTAACTGTCAGGAAATTTCTCCTTAGTTCTAAATTGCTTCTCTCCTTGATTAGTTTCCACCCATTGCTTCTTGTTCTACCGTCGGGTGCTTTGGAGAATAGTTTGACTCCCTCTTCTTTGTGGCAACCGCTGAGATATTGGAACACTGCTATCATGTCTCCCCTAGTCCTTCTTTTCATTAAACTATACATACCCAGTTCCTGCAACCGTTCTTCATATGTTTTAGCCTCCAGTCCCCTAATCATTTTAGTTTTCTCCAAACCAATAGGACCAAGTTTGGTGTGGAAAGAAAAAACCAAAAGAAAAAAAAAAGGGGGGGGGGGGAAACAAGTTTGAAAATGTGCAGATGTGACTTGGGGCTGAAGAGAAAAAAAATCCAAAAACATTCTTCCAGTATATCCCTTTGGGAAAAGCAGTTGAGCAGTATCTTAAAGTATTGGTGACTCTGCCATTTTATGCCGCCTCCTCTCCCTCCTGATCTCATAATCCAGAACTGAACTACTGATAAAGGGTTGGAAGAATTCCAAAAACCATGCTCTCCATGCTTTTCCTGCCTTGTTATATTTTCAATTTGTTGACTGATAGAAATTTGAGATCAGAATATCACTAGTAGTTATTAACTGGCAGGTGCTAATTGAGCATGTGACGTAACCATCAGAAGCCATGTTCTCTCTGCTCATAACCTATCTTTGAACTGTGTTTAATTTGAAATTTAAATAGAAGCTACTCAGTTTGAAGCATTCTGCAGATGCTCTTCTAAATAAAAGAGAGTCCTCAGGACAACAAGCCACTCTTGGAAAATTTCCTATTTCAGACTCATTAACAAAAGCACTAAATTACAACCCTCAGCACAGATGTGTTTTGGATGATACTGAAAAAAAATAGTTTCAATAAGTCATACAAACTGATGACTTAGTGGCATTTTAAATAGAACATTCTAATGCAATTATTATTTTATAAGCTATATAAGATGACTCAATATGTAAAACCTAGAAAGATAGGATGTTGCCCTTTGATTCTCTCCTTGCCCTTTTAAGGACAAAACAGTGTGCTATTTCATTTATACCCTGTCACAGGACACTAAGATAATTCACAATTTTTAAAACTTATGCCAGACCAGAAACAATATATTAATTCTTCCAAAATATAAAAGTACTAGTAAAAGTTTTGGCTAAAATGCTGCATGTTAAAAATATAACAAAAATCATATTGTCCCAAAGACTCATTTAAAAAAAATCTGTGGAATCTTTGATGTTCTCTGAGCTTGGTTTTCTTGCAGACATTTCATTACCCAACATGGTAACATTTTAAGTGCATCCTAGTTGGATAATGAAAAGTCTGCATGAAAATAACCATGTTCAGAGAGCATCAAGGACTCCAAAGTTCAATCCAGGGCTACAAATATTCTCTTCTATGCGTAAAAAAGCAACTGTTTAGTCCAAAATGTCTGCAAAATGAAACAATGTTCAGTAACTTCCTAACTCAACATGAAGGAGGCCATTTGGATTGCTGGGAATTAGCTATCTCCTTACATAGGAGCAGCCCCTGAGAAGACCTGTCACTAGGCTTCCAACCCTTTCACTTCTGGTATGGGTACGGGTACCTGAATGATCCCTTCCCTAATGGAACACAGAGTGGGCAGATAATGGGCAGCCAAGCCATTGCAGGTTTTTTGGTTGTTGTTGTTTGGTTAACAGATGTCCTTTGAATTGTATTTAGAATCCTACTGGCAACTGGCACAATGTTTGTGAAACTGGAACCTACCAGAAAGTGTGCAATTGCATTCTGAACCCTATGCAGTTTGGGGGGGGGGGGGGTAATTTTCGAATGCAGACCCAAGCAAAGTACAATATAATGGTTTAGTCTCAAGATGTTGATGGCATGAATCTCTGTCATCAGGACTTTCCACTCCAAAAAGGGCCAAACCAGCCAAAGTTGGACAGAGGCTTCCCTAGGCATGGTCTCTAATGCTGATTAAAGCAGGAGCCATGAGTCTAAGAGAACTCCTACGTTGGGCACCTGCTCCTCGAGAAAATTTTACTTTGTCTAAAGGCAAAGAAAAGCTGAAATGGAGCCATTAGAACAGTGCTTGTGTTTTGCTAGGTTTCGATTTTAGCTTGCTTTGCGCGATCTTGAACCTTTCAGATACTAGGTTAGGTTCTCCAGTACTTGTCCAGCTAGATCAATGTTCATAACTAGTTAATATGTTTATAACATACTAATGAGTCCTCACCCTAAACTGATAGTTAACATTCTAGTAGAGAGAAATTTCCTGAGATAGGCTCCAGCACAAGTCCAAAAGATCGGAAGACTAAAACTCTGGTCCCAGTGATTGATTCAGATTGGATCCTGATAGTTAACATGTCCTAGCAGGTCTTATTGAAATATTACATAACATGGGGAAGAGTGCTGAGCCCTGAGGAATTTCACTTAGGAGTGGCCGGCAGTTCAACCACACCTCCTTACTAGTATAGAGCAAGAAGAACAGCAGATATTATAACACTAAAGGTTCTGATAGGTTTGCATATGTTGTGAGAAATCTATGATGTCTTGGGGATTTAAGAAATAGACAAATGGGGACCAAATAAGCATTTAAGCCCCAATTAGGGTCATTCCATCCAAAGCATTAGTATCTGAGACAGCAAACTAATCAAATTCATAGGATTATGTCAATTCAGAAGTGTCATGGGATGGCTCAGTTTTTTTTTGCTCTTCCCCTGTGGTGTTAATCCTGAGAAGTATCCTTGATATACAAATCCTATTTAGAGCTTTCATATTATATTGCTATTTGGCCTTCTACTAGTGGAAAATAAAATGGGAAATCAAGTTAGGAAAAGGAAAGTGTTCAAACAACTGTACCTGGCAATATCATTGCATTGTTTATTCACACAGATGATTTGGCCTCAAAGGTGAATATTCTAATTGATCCTGCAGAACTTCAGGCTGTGACAATGGATGATCTTGATGAAGATGAAGAATCGGCAGTGTCAACAGCACAAGTGAGCCTTAGAAATGGTGCCTAAAATGGGTCAAAGTTTCATTAAAGTTGGTAGCAGCAGTGAAAGGTTCTTGATAAGCTTGTAAAAATTGTTTTGAGTAGTGGGGAAAACAAGTGGTGTGAAAAAACATGCCAAGATGGGTAGTCTTATAAATTATAATGTATAAATAAAACATGGGAAAAATTAGTATTCTCAAATTGTGAGGTAGTATAGCATTCAGATGCAATCATAAGGCATTCAGATGTGAAGTATGCAGACTCAAAGGTATTGGATTAGGGAACAGATCTGAACGCAAAGCAAACTATAACGTTTGGCTAAGAGTGAGAAGATTTTCTCAGTGCTGGAGTAACATTTATAACATCTCTTCTCAAAAACCTCCTCCTACTTCCTTTGGAGGGGAAGTAGTAATAGTACTGGGTAATGTACCTTTCATTTTTTAAAACCCTTTTGGATTGCGGCGGCGCGGGTGGTTATGGGCGCAACTCATTGTGCCCACGTAACACCCCTCCTGCGCGAGCTGCACTGTCTCCCAGTGGTCTTCTGGGTGCGATTCAAGGTGTTGGTTACCACCTTTAAAGCACTCCATGGCATGGGACCCGGGTACCTTCGAGACCGACTTCTGCCACCAATAGCCTCCCACCGGCCAGCCCGCTCCCACAGAGAGGGTCTCCTCAGGGTGCCATCAGCCAAGTTATGTCGGCTGGCGACACCCAGGGGGAGGGCCTTCTCTGTGGGAGCCCCAGCCCTGTGGAATGAACTGCCCCCGGAAGTGCGTAAGATCTCCGACCTCCGGGTATTTCGTTGTGCACTCAAGACCCTCTTGTTCCGCCAGGCTGGGCTATCAACATAACAATTTTAAATTGGGTTTTAAATTCCTGGGGTTTTAAATTGAGCCGAATTCATTTAATAATTTTAAATTATTTTAAATTATGTTGTCTTGTGTTTTTAATAGGCTGTACACTGCCCTGAGTCCTTCGGGAGAAGGGCGGTATAGAAATAAAATTATTCTTATTCTTAATTTTAATCTTGCTGACTCCAGTCCCAGCTTAGATTTTTTTCAGTTAAGTGGAGTTTGCTGAATAAATCTTTTGCAAAAGATTCTATGGTGATATATCTTTTGGAAAAGGGAGGAGATGAAAAATAGGAAATCCTCCTATGTTTCCATTGCTCAGGATATAGAAAGCAAAGAAATGATTCCTGTCATACCATGCATTCTTCAAAGTATGTATATATTTCCATTATTTATATAAACATCCATGTCACCTAAGTGACTCTGAGATGCTTACAAGATTTAAAGAAGCCCACCAAACCAAGTATGGGCCACTGACAGAAAAAATATCAAATTACTCTTTGTTATTGGAAATACCTTGAAGAGAATACAAATTGTGGTTCCTACTATAGTTTGCCAGTAGCTTTATTCCAATTATGCGTGACTCTATGAGTCCACCAGATATTCCCTAGATTTTGAGATGAAAATGTTTAAAAAAATTTTTTTGCGAATTTTAATATTCTGATTTGCTATTTGAGTATCAAGGATTTGTGCAGGATTCAAACTGGCTTTTTTAAAATTGAGATGAAGAATTGTTGTAGCAGAACAAATACTAGTGCATATCTTTGTCATTTTCATTCTCATTCTGTCTCTCCCTCCCTCCCTCTCTCTTTCTCTCCCCTTCTCTCTCCTTCTCTCTATTTCTCTCAGCGTCCCGCTGCTGCACTGGCAATTGGGGGAGCCTTGGCCAGGCCAAGCTGGCTCAGTTCTCCCACCTTAGGGCGAGCTAACCGTTTTCTCAGTACTGCAGCTGTGAGCCTGATGACCCCAAGACGATCATCAAGTTCCATAGAGAAGGTTAAAGTCCGTACATTGAACATGGAACAACGAACAGAGGAAGACAGTGAGTAATATATAACTGTATTGTGACAATAATAGCACTAAAGAAATTTATAAAAATATAGGTGAGGGAGGGGAAACCCTCCAAATAATTGCTATGCATGACTCTGCAAGTGGAAACAAGTTTTCAATAGTCATTGGTTATATGCCATTAAGTTTTGACTCTTAGCCACAACATAGATTTTCACCCCCATAACAATCTAGCCCTAAAATGTTCTTTCAGATCTGTCAATGGTGCAAATCATTGCCACTTTAACTGAGCCCATCCGTCTTGCTCTGATCATCCTGATCTTTTCTTACATTTTTCCCAGTGCCTTTTCAAGCGAGCTGGGTGTTTGCATGATGTGTCAAAAAAGTAGGATGTGTAGTGTGTTTCATGGCTGACGGACAAGATTTATACCTTTTTTTAGTTGGTATGTGGATGTGTTATAAGGAACACTATGACTAGAACGCAAGCTTTGTGCCTTCTGCCTGAAAGATTATGAAGACTGTATTGCACTTGCAGATGGTTTTGGAGTAGCAAGTAAAGAATAGAAAATTAATGAAATTTAATTATTCTAACAAAGCTGAAGAGGAGAAAGAGGTTCATTCCTTTGAAATACAGGTTGAAAAGAAAGAGTTAATAGAGGAGAGTGTATGGAAGAATGAAAAACAATTGTAGACTTTTTTCAATTTAGATTTAGTTTTAATGTAGCATGAGTGAAATTCATGATTAAAATATCAACATTTCCATTTAGAAAAGTATAGATACTATTTTCACAATTAACAGATTCTTATGCTTAGCAGTGACTTGCTTAGAAACTCCTCTTTGTTTTTATGACAGTTGAAGGTAGCCGTGGAAATGAGGGTCTTCTATTGGGGAAACCTACAGAAGAGCCAGATCAACCAATAACCAAGAACTCTCTCCTGGAAATCTTGGATGGAATAGTCATGATGTACAACCTCAGCGTGCATCAGCAGCTTGGTAAGGTGAGCAGGATTCATTTTAGTGGGGTTCCTAATTGTGTCTTACTCTTAGAACTGGGATGAGAATTCACTTAAACAAGGAGAACTGGGAAAGGATGGGAAGTGCTAGGTTTGTAATAATGGTTCACCTACTTTTTTCCTCATACTGTACCTTATGGTGACAGATCCATGTTATTTGATGTCCTTGGTCACCAAGAATCAGTAAAACAATAGGTATCTAATATTTTTCATTTGAGAAGCAGAAGCTGCAGAGGATCTTAAACTCTCAAGACTAGAAACAAACCTGGCTGATAGAAAATGACTCAAAGGGTTCTAAGTGAGAAAGTAGCAGGTGGAGGAAGTCACTCTGCTAGAGAGCATTCTCCAGCATATTGTTTTATTACTGTTGGCAGCACCCTGCATTCAAGAGGGGTCTGTCACTGATTTGCAGTTCTGTCCTCAAAATGTTAGTTTTGTACTGGTAAGGATTGGTTCTGGGAATTCCAAAATACTGATGCTGCTGCTCTGATCACATTCAGCATTTTTGTTTTACCTTTGGTAAATATCCCACTTTTTTCTTTAATGCTTTAAGAAATATCTAGCTGGTATTACTGATATTTAATTGTATTTCAGATGGTAGGTGTTTCTGATGATGTGAATGAGTATGCTATGGCATTGAAAGATACTGAAGAAAAGATCAGCCGATGCCCAGAAAGGGTAAGAAACTCTTCTCTTTGCTGCCTTTCCAGTTTGTTCTTTGGGAAAAGTTTGTATCATTCCTCTGATAACAATGCTTAAGTAAATTTTCAGTTATTTTAGGTTCAAGAAAGAAATCAGAATTATTTTATGGAGCCTTCCTAAAACAGGTAGAGACCATTATGCAGTATTTCCACCCAATATAATCACTTCCTTAAATGAAACAGGAATTGCTTCCCTTCTGTATGTCTTCATTTAGAATCATTCAAGTATTGAGTTCTATGTTTTATGTATCAGGATATAGTAAAAATCATTGGGTCCTTAGTAGTTCTTAGAAGTGATAAATAAAACGTCGGATGAACAACAACACATAAACATATTACACCACTTTATCTATTTTACAAAAAGAAAGTCAAAATGGAGAAATCATGTGTGAAAAACTAAATACACCCTTACCGCTTCCATAGGTACGAAGGGGCTAAGTAGTAGTCATGTGCTGCTAATCAAGCACCCTTGATTAATTGATCATCATAGCATGTGACTACCTCAATAAAAACTGCAATTTTAGGGGATTGCTGGTCTCCAGCATTGAAGTATGTGTTAACACAATGTCTTAGAGAAGCAACTTTGATACCCATCAATCTGGGAAGGGTTATAAGGCCATTTCCAGACAATTTAAAGCCCATCATTATACAATGAGGAAGATTATTCACAAGTAGAAAATATTGAAGACAGTTGCCAATCTTTTTAGGAGTGGACGTCCCAACAAATTCACCCCAAGGTCCAACTGTGCAATGCTCAGAGAAATTGCAAAAAAATCCAAAAATAACATCTCAGACTATATGGGCCTGAGTTAGCATGTTAAATGTTGAAGTTCATGACAGTAGAATTTAAAAAATTCTGAACAAGTCTTTGATTTGTTTGGAAGGGTTGCCAGAAGAAAGCCTCTTCTCTAAAAAGGCAGCATGGCTTAGGTTTGCAAAGTTGCATCTGAACAAATCATGAGACTTCTGGAACACTATCCTTTGGATAGACAAGACCAAAGTGGAGATGTTTGGCCATAATGCACAGTGCCACATTTGATGAAAACCAAACGCAGCATATCAGCACAAACATGTCATACAAACCCTCAAGCACAGTAATGGAGGGGGGTGATGATTTGGGCTTGTTTTACAGCCACAGGACCTGGGCACCTTGCAATTATTGAGTCCACTTTGAGCTCCTCTATATACCAAAGTATTGTAGAGTCAAATGTCAGGCAATCTGTCTGACAGCTAAAGCTTGGTCAACATTAAGTGTTGACCACCACCAAATCTAAAACAGAATGACTGAAAAAGAAAAGAATCAAGGCGTTGCAATGGTCCAGTCAAAGTCCAGACCTCAGTCCAATTGAAATGATGTGGCAGGATCTCAATAAAGCATTCATAAACAAAAGCACACAAACCTCAATGAACTAAAGCAATGTTGTAAAGAAGACTGGGGCAAAATTCCTCCACAATGATGTGAGAGATTGATAGTTATACAGAAAACGATTACTTCACGTTATTGCTGCTAAAGGTGTTTCTACAAGCTATTGAATAATAAGATG
Source organism: Arizona elegans (assembly GCA_022577455.1). Classification (NCBI taxonomy): domain Eukaryota; kingdom Metazoa; phylum Chordata; class Lepidosauria; order Squamata; family Colubridae; genus Arizona; species Arizona elegans. Next base: position 98,680,143 of record JAKOOJ010000003.1, on the reverse strand, counting down.
TAATTAGTTTTTAACATGTGGCTTCTTCATTTTGGCTTTCTTTTTGTGAAATAAATGATGACAAGGTAGAATATTTCATGTGTGGTGTTGTTCATGTGAGGTTGTATTTATTTTTAAGCCCTGCCAAGGACCAGATGATTTTTATTATGTCCTGATATATAAAGTCTTAATCTTAAAGAGCATGTACTTCCTTTTTCACATGATTGTATCTCTAATTCTCTCTGAATTTTATATGAAGTATATTATTCTGTGCATTGGCGAAGGCAGTTAACACCTTAGTATTTCACTGAGCATAACATATAATCTGTTATTGTGGCTGGGCTTTTACATTCTCATATTCCTATTGCTTTTAGGGGAAATATTATGCAAAGCCCAGAAATGGGGCAAAAACTAGCAAGGAAAATAAATTAAAGGCAGAAGATAAGGGGGAGGAGGAAATAAATGTAAAAATCACTCTCTGTCGCCACATCTATAGTTGGACTCATTTTGTACTCTCTCATCTTATTCCCAATCATTCATTTGTGTCATTTAGCAGTCCGTTTTTCCCGAATCATATTGAGATTGTTGCATAATTTTTCACAAAGCTGTGGTTCTGTCATTATCGCCATTCATTGGACATAGCGTAATTAACACTTATGGATTTCTAATTTAATACAGTTGATTCTGTGTTATCAAGTCAGTATTACTCGTACTGATTGCCACAGGTAGATTTCTCTGTGATGATTTATCCCTAACATGGTCCTTCCAGTGATTCACTCATCATCATTGTAACTGAGTCCATCCATTTTGCTGTTGGTTGTCCTCGTCTTCTTTTTCCTTCTACTTTTTCCAGCATTAGAGGCTTCTCCAGAGAGCTAAGCCTTTGCGTATTGTGTCCAAAGTACGATAATTTGAACCTGGCTTGAGTGAAATCTCTGGTTTCATTTGCTCAATTATCCATTATATGTTTTCCTGACTATCTATGTATTCTCAGGAGTTTTCTCCAACACAACATTTCAAAAGCATTATTAATTTTTCTGTTCTTCTTGTTCAAAATCCAACTTTTACCTCTATAAAGTGTCACAGGGAATGCCATCGCCTATACTATTCTGATCTTCATAGGTATAGACATGTCATGGCACTTGAACATCTTTTCCAAGGCTACCTTGGCTACTGTAACAAGTGATAGGCTGCAGCATATTTCTTGACTGCTTGTTCCTTTGCAGTTGATGATTGTCCCAGTCATTCTGAGAATTCTTTTTTTTTTTTTGCCATTGTGCCACAAATACATCCAAAGCCCAGTTTTAAAGACTACCTTATAAACCAACATACTGTTGGCCTCTACATCTTATCAGCCTGAGATATGTGCCAGATATATACTCTTAGTTAATAAATAAGTCCTATATAACTTACTAAGAGCTTTGAGTATCTAATTTATCTAGCCGCCTATCTATTCAAGGAAATGTAGGCGGTGAACAAACAAAAGCAAAGACTTAACATTAAAATAAAAACCAACTAAAACCACATTGAGGCAAATAAAAACACTAATGGCCTGCCCTCAGTACCTGGGGAATTACACTGTATGTGTAATCTTGAATACTGGAACAGATATTGCTCCTTCTGTTTTCAATTCAGAGAAGAGATATCTGTGAAGAATTACTGAAGAGTCAAAAAGTTTTTTCTGAGAAGCTGAATCACTTGAGTCGCCGACTTGCTTGGATCAATGTTACTATTTATTCAAAGGTGAGAGGGAATGCACTTTAATTCTAGAATGCCATGGTTAAATCTGGCCCAGATAGCTCAAGTCTAGTGTAAAAAAAATAAGAGAAGTTCTGCTATTGCTTCCTGCATTTACAGACTTTATTCCTGCAAAATTATCTGTAGAGTTTATATTATGAAAGAATTGTGCACATTAATAATGAACTGATTTTTTTCCTTTAGTTTAACCAGAAAGTTTTAATGCAAGATATTCTTGAACTCTTCAGTTACTTTGAAAGTTACAATTGTATCAATCCAGATTTGTATAAATGCCATAAATGTGACTTGTGAAAAAAATAGTAACAGGCTGCTCAGAGTTTGAAGTTTTCAAATTCAAGCTGGCTAAGGATTCCCCCTTAACAAAGTAATAAAAAGGTGACTTCAACCAACCTTCTGGTAGAGGAGAGACTAATTGTTCCATTTCTGTGCTGGCTGTAGAAGTAAAGACTTTTTTTGCTCAGTGATTAGCATGAAAAGTAAGTGGGCTGGATTAGAGGGAATGGGCTGCTTTCTCTCTCCACCAGTCTCTCTCTTGCCTACCTGGCATTCTTGGTCACCTATGACTCCATTACATGGATACATATTTAACTTTTAAAGAAGTTCGAATATTTTTTGTGTATATGTGTTTTCAAGTTAGTGTTAATTCCTGGTGATTGCCCAAACTAGTCCCTGCGGTTTCTTGGCAAGGTTTTTTGGAAGTGAGATTTTCCGTTGCATCTATCCCAGGGCTAGGAGAGAATGTCTGGCCCAAGGGCACCCAGCTAGCTAAGGCAAGACCAGAACTCATGGCCTCCCAGTTTCTAGTCTAATGCCTTAACTACTACACCAAATCAGTTCTCTTCTAATCTTTTGCATATATAATTTTTCTGCCACTTGAAGTACAAATTAACTCAGAATTACCCCTTACAGGAGAAGATGCAAGATATATACTGGTTGTTACGGGTGTGCATTCGTACAATTGAACATGGAGACAGAATTGGCTCCCTCTTTGCATTCATGCCTGAGTTTTACCTGAGTGTAGCAATGAATAGCTACAGTGCTCTCAAGAACTACTTCAGTCCTGTTAACAGCATGGAAGAACTTCCAGGTGAGGATATCTTTAAGCAGGAATGTTTATGTTTTGCATGCAGAATCCAGCATGGGTAAGAAAAACATGAGAACGCAGAATCTGGCATCTGGCACCAACTTCATTTTGCCAACAACTTTTTTCCGGCTAAAATAAACACACCCATGTTAAATGGCCCTTATGGAAATGGAATGAGGGTCTCCCTGAGATTCAAAGAGCCTATCTTACGGTGTTTTGAAGGCTCTGATAACCTGGCTCTTTTTCCGAGCCTTTGGTGAGAGTGATTGAAACCCCCTGTGCTTCTTTTCCCCTATCCAGTTTTGCTGTCTCTGGAATTTTATTATTTTTGGTTTCCTTGGTTTTTTTCCTTCTTTTTAAACATGTTTAACAATTTAAAAACCACCAGAAGTGCTGGGAGTCAGCAGCATATACCTATATATTATCACTATTATTATCGGTATGCAGACAATATGACAGAGTTTGTATGATAGGGCAATGATATTTTCTCAGCCATCTGAGGTGTCCTATGTTTCTTATATGGCACACAAATTACAGAAGTAATGCCATTCCATAATTCTAGGTCTGATAATATTTTCCTTATTTATTTACTTAAGTAAGTAAATAAAAGTTACTTCCTATCCCATCCTGAGAAGAAGGAAAGGTGATAAAAATTAGGCTTAATAGATGTGGACTTCTTTTCCTCAGAACTTTTTCTTCATTTTCCCATTATTGAAATGGAGAAAGACTTTTTAAAAAAATCTTAAGGTTTTTTAAAAATCTTTCTATAACTGGAAAAAGTTTCTTTTTGTTCACTTTTTGCAAATGCCTTCCCTTCTTGATTTTGGATTCTGTCATGTTTTCTGCAGTTACTCTTTTTAGGAATTAACACTGGGGGTAGCTGAAATTTATACTTGAATGTTTTTTGTCAAGTATTATTTTTAAATAAGGATATTTGTGCTTGTTTGAAGACTCTAATGTTATGGCAGGTAGCTGGTTCTGCATGGGATTGAAATGTGTAAAAAAATCAACATTACATAAAATATATTATGTCTTTATTGCAGTAATCCAGAAATACTCATAAAGCTTTTCATAAAGTGCCCATATAAATGGAAATGTTATTCCTAGAGACAGGAAAATCCACATTAAATAAAATTAGCTCAGTATAAACATCAGTCATGTATTTGCATGGCAAATTTGCCTTGAATGGGGAAAGACGCAGACTTGCTATCCTTTGTTTTTGTTTTAATCATGAAAAGCTGGATTTCTGGTTTGCCTCCCATGAATTTAAAACAAAGACTACAGTAAATAAGAAAGCTAATTGTAGACATCTGTTTTATTGCACTGTACTGGTGAAAATGCAGGTGCAGAAATTTTCAGTCATTTGCAGTCTTTAGTATTTGGAACTTCTTTTCAGGCTATGAAGATACATTGACACGCCTTGCTGCCATTTTAGCCAAGCATTTTGCTGATCCAAGAATTGTAGGCACAGGTAGGTCGCTCTTCTTTTAAGGGACATCTTTCCTTGGTTGTAAGCCAGGGCTAGTAGGGAGTAGGGAACTATATCCCAGTTGATTAGTAGTAGTGACAGAATACTAGAGAGAATTAAACAAAACTGGGTGGAACCACTTATTTCCTCCCCTCTTTTGGATCTCTTTTTGTGATTCTTTCTTTCTTTCTGGGATGGGAGAGATAATTTTTGTCAGAGATTCTTACTGAGGCTTTCAAAATGATGCTGACAGTGATCTGAAGCTCAGTAGGATGTCCATGATGGGCTGTGGAGAATAAAAACAGCAGACTAAATTAATGGTTATTGAATGTTCTCTGATTTCCGATTGTTGTTTTGGGAATAGGAATGGGGGTGTTGCTTCTTTTATTTATAGAATTTCAGTCTAATGCAGAACAAAATCATTTATATTTTGTTTATCCCTTTGTCTACTTCCCATTATTCCAGTAAAAATGCATTCTCGTAACCAAAGTTACAGTTAGATTTTCTGTCTCATTAAAATTCTCTCTTATTTTTATATTCAGACATTAGAGACTCCCTAATGCAAGCATTAGCCAGCTACGTTTGCTATCCCCACTCGCTTCGGGCTGTAGAGAGAATTCCAGAAGATCAGTAAGTGCTTGGTTCTTTCTTCCCTGAATAAAAATGTATGCCCTAAAACAAGTTGCCTCTTTTCTTCCTTAGGTTAGGCACAAGTTTTGTACTTCCCAATGGTTTTTGCACGCATGAAAATTGCCTTTTCTACTTTTTTACATTGCATTTCTATTCCTCTCTTGCCTTGTATTTCTCTCCCCCTGTTGAGGAGCTGATTGTTTGTCTTATTTTGGCAGACGGATATCCATGATGAGGAATCTGCTGGCCCCATATGAGCAAAGACCTTGGGCACAGACTAACTGGATTCTTGTACGACTGTGGCGTGTAAGGATAGATTTTTTCTTTGTTTCTCAGCTGGTTTAACAGGGTCAGGTTGCTTTAAAACCAGCAGGTGCCCTCTGCATGAATTCTCCTATTACTGTTTGCACACTGATTTCTGGTGAGAGAGTCTCAGATTTTCTTGTGAAAAGTAATGGAACCAAGCACCCTTTCCCCCCTTCCCCCCCTTTCCCTCTAGGGCTGTGGATTTGGATACAGGTACACACGGCTTCCTCATTTGCTGAAAACCAAACCGGAAGATGCCAATCTGCCAAGCTTGCAAAGTGAGTGGGGAATTGGGAACAGGAAAGTGTTGCTTTTCCCCCTGTTCTGGTCAACTGTTAGTTTTAGTAGCAAAAGAAAACAGTTTTCTGGTATGAATATTATTACAATTATGTCACATTCTGGCACTTTATCTGATACTACAGAGGTTTTACTGCCATTGCCATTGCAGGTTTGACAACTGGAAACTCATGATATTTAGTAGTTCAGTAGATATATTGTCTCTTATTCCGGCTGAAGCCCTTCCTTCCCCGTGGCATTTGTGCTGTTCCCAGATCAGCTTGGCATACATGGTCATATTTATTGTGTGGCAAAGACAATAATTTCTGCCTTTGTTCTGGTTCAGACAGAATTGCCAAGAAAGCAGTTTGGTGATGTGAATCTTAGAATTTTGAGGGAGACACTTATGCTGTGGTGGGAACATTTGCCTCATCCTAATGCTAGAGTTTTCTTCGGTCTCCATGGAGGTTAAGCTACTTGAGAGGCTAGGCTGCAATTTTGCTTGTCTTTATTTTATTGTCTTTAAGATTATTTGGGGGAAGTTTTCATTAGGGATACTGTAGACCTGGAAGGCTGTGTCTATCCCCCTATCACCTTTAAGGAAACGGCCTTCATTACATATAATTCTGTCATGCACTCAGCCAATAGATTAATATTATGTACAAGTTCTTTATTTTCTTCCTTTATCACGTGGTGTTTTAAACTAAGGCTACTCTCCCAGAATTATCACATTTACGATTATTTTGCAAAAGTTGTTTAGAAGTTTGAGAAATTGTAGTTACAAGCTGTAGGGGGAGCTCTGGTTTCTCTTTTGTAGCAAACCAGAAACATGCTATAAAGAGCTATTCTACATCTGCCTAATTTTCTATTTTAATAGTTGCTATTTTAATTTGGAAGAACTGTATTATTCTTTGCTTACTTGAATCACACTTGTGAGATTAGGTTGATATAGGTTGTTATTGTGTTAACATAGAAATAAATTCCTCCAGGTTTTAGATTGGGGTTGCTCACCTTGTTGATGCTAAGAAGCCAAAGTTTTAGGAATTGGGAATGTTTAGCCTTGAGAAAAGAAATATGGAGGGATAATTTGATTCTAGTCTGTAAGGCCAAAACCTGCTCTTTAAGCCTACAGCATTCACGACATGAAATCGTGGATTTAACCCATAGCATGGACACATTCTGGTTGAATGTTACTAAAGCAAATATACTAATAGCAATTTGACAGAGAAATGATAGGCTGTGCTTTGTTAGGTGTGTTAAAACAAGAGAGCTATCTGACCAGAATGTTTTTTGTTTGAATTCCTACACTGTATATAATCCTTCTAGGACTTGCAAGGTGATTTGCCATATAAAGATGTCTTTAATACTCAGCCCTTTATGCTCAGTTCAAACAGAAGTCTCAAACTCTGTAAAGTAGCATACAACCTTTGCTTTTTTCTAAACATTGGGATGAGGTGCTGCTTCAGTGTGGTTGCTCCTTTTCTAGTTGCTCCTGGGCTCCAGGCAAAGCTCCAAGCTCCAGGCAGGACTTCCCCCAGGATATGCTGCTCACCGTAGCTTGTGGTCCTGGCAGTTGAGTAATAGTCCTCTTGACCGCTTATAAATTCCTGCCAATCTCCAGACGTCACCTCCACTTCCCTGTCTGTATGCTTTTGCTTATCATCTTTCCTGCTACACGCCCCCCTCCTTCCTCACTTAGTGTTTGCTTTTCTAAGCTAAGAACCTGGGTGGGGCTGCCTCTGGACACCAGCACATTCTTGAAAATGCCAGAGTATGGCTCAATTATCACAAACATCTGCAACACCAGCTTGGATGCCTGGGAATAAAGATGTGCATGATGTGTATAAACTGTATGAGGGAAGTGGGCTAGAGAAAGTTTCTGCCTGTCAGCAGCTGCTTTTCCAAAATGCAGATAGCAACCCAATTTCACTCCCTCAAACTGCACTGAGAAGGGACTGGCTTAATGCTCTAAGTGGCTGTTTCCAACTCTGACCATACAAAACACATCTGTGCATCTGATAAGAGTATTTGAGCTAATGAAAAGATTTCTGTCCTTTATGTACAATATCTGAGGTATATTGCTGCTTACAGTCATTCAGAGAAATCATATAAAGCAAGGTTAAAATTTATTTATCTTGCAGCTCAGGAGAACGTGGCAGCAGTAACCATAATTTCTTTATTTCTTGGACCTAGGAGTTATTTCTTGGTAATATTCAGACTAAATTTCCTGTTATGTTTTCAATGGTAAAAGGGTCCTTTAGCAAGATTTCTCTTTGCTTTGCTTTAGACAAGTGGTCAATAGTAAAAGAGGCTCAGCCTTTGGAAACTAGAGTAGGAGGGTAAGGCAATGTGACTGGATATCCTGAATGATGGCCTTAAAAGTTGTATTAATGTTTATGGTGATGACATCATATATGTATCAAGATGGATGAATATACATGCTTTTAACTGGAGGGCAGTTTCTGAGTTCACAGCAGGCATATATGGCTGTTGCCTGTATATCCATCGCACATTCCTCTTATAACCATGCCATTTACTGTCCTCTTCATTTTTATTCTTTCCTGCCCTCTTTTTTCTTAAAATTCTCCTCCAGCAAAGACAGAACAGGAAAGATCAGAAGATATAGTTTCTTCCCATCAAAGTCATGTCCAATTCTGACTCAGATACGTAGTTTAGTGGGCTTTACTGAGGCTATTGTGGTGCTCCATCCCTGCCATGAGCTTGTAAAACCGCCTGGGCCATGGTGCATTTTTTTTTTGTTGTTGTTCTTTTGTTGCTGGCAAACTCTGACAGTTCGGTATTTGTTTCTCTGGGAGGCTCCAAAAGATCTAAGGCAGGCCATTAGATCCTTATGCTACTGATACTTCTCTCTGCTATTTTGAGGTGTACAGTATTGAATAATTAATACCAAATTAATTGAAAGGAAATGGCCTAATTTAGCCCCAAAGGGAACGAGCCTTCTCCATCTCCCCAAAGTCTTTCTTATGTGCAAGGAGAAAGAGGATATAGGCAACTGCAGAAGGTCAGGTGTTCTCTGGCTCTTACCTTGGTATGGAATTTCTGAATTTGAAAACCTTCAGGTCTTTCTGCCTGGTAGGATTGCTCATGTGCTTTTAAAGTACTCTCACTTCCTCAAAGCATAAAGCTGATTAACATTTTCTTGGATTTTTCGATCTTTTGATCCCAAATTTATTTATTGAGGGACAGTTTATGTACATTTCCTGATAGGGACTTTTTTGGTAGCTTTTACAACAGATGATCTGGTCCTGTGTAAAGAAAAAAATATTACCCAAGAGACATGCTAGTAAAATTCTGTGCTTAATACGTGCGCTTACTTAATTCTATCTCTTATAGTTCTTTATTAGGTAGTTTTTCCATCCTGTCTGAGTTTTGGAACTGGGGATTGCTGGGAAAGTTTTAAACAGTTCCTGTAACAATGGTTGTTTGTCAGATGAACTGCAAATATGCAGTGTCCTAATATGTGCAGCATTTTGTGAGTAAAATTTAGTTGAGAGATTGCACCAGTCTGAATCTGAACTCAGCTAGATTGTGGAGAGATCAAGACTCAAATTTAATCATAGAAGCTTATTGACGTTTTGAGCCACTCATTATCTCTAAAGCAATTTACTTCATGGGTTAGTGTGGGTATAAAGTTGAAGACAGGAGTACTGTTTGCTTTGCGTACCTTGAACCTCTGGAGCAGTGGCAATAATAATAATAATAGCAAAATATTAATGCTGCATTTTATTTAGAAGAAATATTACCAAATTGCCTTTATACTTGGGGAAACATTATACATTGCTATACTTCGTAAAAGAAAATGCTTCCTCAGTGCTGATTTTCTTTTCTTATATTTCTAAAACATGTAGAAGAATGTTTAGAAAATAGAAAGAAAAGCATAGAGCTTTAAGATCTTCCTTCAGCTGCCCAGCGGGTGTCTGTTTCATCAAAGTTGACCATTAGTATGTTATAAAAATGTATGATTTGACTCAATTTCTGCTTGCTCTAAGTTTTCTAACACTGCAAGGAGAGAAGAGTAATGTAGAAGCAGTCACTTGAAATTCTTTTTCAGTTGCTTTTTCAGCTCTGCTTCATGGACCGTAACAGCCTGTTTCAACATGTAGTGTTTGTAGGCTTGATGTCAGGATCCATGAATAGACTTAATTCCCCCCTAGATTTCTGTCTTCCTGTCTTTTCTTTTTTAAAAAACAGTTAAATATTTACTTGTTTGTTTATCATTATAATTTATATGATTCCATAATGTGACCTTACCACAATGTATAACCCTCTGCGAAGAAGACCTGCAAAAAAAACCTAAAGTTTTAGCCAGCTTAATGAATAACCTAGGGGAGCCATGGAAATGGAGAAGAGGGAGAAGTGAAGCCTTTCAACAGAATACTTCTACAGATAAGAAACGTGACACAGAGCTATTACTTAAAGGCTTACCCATTTCTATGTAAGTTTATACTCCCCGTGTACTCATTGTCCAAAACTATTTAAAAACACACAAAAGCTGAATTTATAAAGTTGGGGGAGATTAAGAGCAACTGAACATACTGATGGCCCAAGCATCATTTAGGTGCCACATTTTGAGAGAACATGAGTGCTTCAAGCTTGGACTTTCCCCTTTAAATCAGAGAGATAAAAAATATCCCTCCAGATTTGCTGCAAGGGCATTATGTAAGTTTTAGCCTTCTCTGCATACCGAAAACCTGCAGTGACGGAGAATGTTTCATCATTAGGAAGTTGAGAATGGCATTTATGCTGGGTCAGTTGAGATGCTAATTCATTTGAGAGGGGTGACAGACTCTCCAAACAATACTGCAGTGTAACTCTCCAGAGAAATATTTCTCAAGTAGCAAGTCAGAATTACAGATCTGTGATCAACAACAAATCCCATCACCACATCACACACAAACATTTTTGCACTAGAATTTGTTTCTAGACATCAAAAAAATCTGCTCAAATGGGGGCAGGAAGGTGAAGAGAAAGGCATATAAATCAGAAAAAAAGAACATTAGCAGATTTTTGGCTCCCTGAATTAAGTTGCTGCTACATATAATTTGCTATTTTTGCTATTGTTCAGCTTTTTTTTCTTTCTTCTGCTTTTTCCATTGTCCATTGGAAAACTTAAAAGTTTTAACTATTAAAACTATAAAAAGATTTAATAGAAATGTTTACTATTAAATAAGTAAAGAGAAAAATGAAGAAAATAAGAAACAAAATGAAACTGCTTATAGTACAAGATATACATCTGTGAATGCCAAATGTATTCTAGCTCTTCCCCACTTTGATGCGATTGTAGGCTAATGATTTCCAGCACTTTCTCACAGTGAGGCCTTTTTTTAATCTGCTGTTTTCTTCCAGAGCCATGTCCATCCACCTTGCTGCAGCGACACATGGCGGATCTATTGCGCAGTGACCAAGAAATGGCACCTAGTTTCCTCAATAGTGTCCTTAACCAATTAAACTGGGCCTTCTCAGAGTTTATTGGCATGATTCAAGAGGTGAGTCTATGGTCCAGCATAAATCTAATTCCAAACAAGTAATAAAATACTGGATAATGAACGTGTTTGTCCTTTGTTAGGGGATAGCAAAATCAGCACAGGTTCTTAGGAATGCAGGGATTGAGCCAATTTGCAGATTAGTTGTGCAGAGAATACATAGTTTGGGTTCGTATGAGAAAAACCCATGGGATATGCCATGTAGGAGCCATAGAGAGGTTTGAAAGGGAACAACAAACATCAGCCTTGCTCTACATGTCTAGATTTTGTTTAATTTATAACTGGAGTAACCAAAATGTTCCAGGTGTTATTTTTGCTGATTACTAGCTGAATCAAAATAGTTCAACCTTTCGAGATATGGTTATTTGTTCTGTGTTTCCCATTTCTTCCATCCCCTATTAAGTTGCATCCTCTTGTCTGGATAGATCCAACAAGCTGCAGAACGCCTAGAAAGAAACTTTGTAGATAGTCGGCAATTGAAGGTGTGTGCAACTTGCTTTGATTTGTCAGTGAGCCTTCTCAGGGTCTTGGAAATGACTGTTACTCTAGCTCCAGAGATCTTTTTGGATTGGAATCGTCCTTCTTCAGAACTATTACTCAGGAGACTTGCACAGGTATTTTTTTTTGTGTGTGGAATATAAAATACTTCCTGGCACATATACATAATTCAGAAAAATACTAATAGCTAATGGCCAGTTCATATCACAATTCACAATTTCGCTTCTGAATTACCTTCTAACTGTCTATCTGGTTATCAACAGATTGGAGGATGATATATGTAGAACTACAGGATTTTTTCTCTTCCCCAATAAAATTTATTTTTTTGCAGCCATTATTTGTATTGTGTTGCTGCAAGATAAATATCTTGATTTTACAGTTCTTATTTGATTCTATTCAGAAGAAGAGAGAGAGAGAAAATAAGAAGCCCATGGTGCTCTGTGAGCTTGGTTGCTTTCTTGCAGATGCTTCATTACTGAAACTAGGTAACATCATCAGGGTAGTTAGGACTAGCACTGATCATGTTATCTAGTTCGGGTAATAATACATCAAAAAAAAAAAACAACCAAGCTCACAGAGCACCAAGGAGCCCACTTTTCAATCCTGAGCTAGACATATTCTCCTTTATCAGAGAAAAGATATACACACATTTAAATGCATTCGCAAACCACATTGTACTACTGGTATATCTTTAAATCTCTGATAAGTCATCCCAATCTTTTTCTCCCTACTTTCTTTTTTCAGATGCCATAATGCCTTCTTATATTTACTTAAAGCCTCTAGATCGAAATACATCAGTAAATCATCCTTCTTGCCAAATATAAGAACATATTTAAATGTTGCCAGATCCATTTATTCAACATGAAGATATAGGGTAGCTGGCAACGATGTTTACAGGAAGCAAAAGGCATACACATAAACTGGGATACGTTTGTACAGCCTCCTTTTTCAAATATTTCTGGAAAATTGCTTTGTCACATACATGATAATGATACAAATTGCTTTGTCACACACATTTGGGCTTGACTGTTCGTGCAAAATATTTAGACTGTACTGATACAGTATGTTCCCTTGGAATTTGAATACAGTAAAATCAGCCCAAACAACTTGTTTTTTTACATTCCAAGTTAACTAATTTTAAAAAAGGGAAAAAAGAAACCTCTTGGAAGCAAACAATTATTTTGGTTTTTAAAACAGTATGATTTTTGAGACTCAAGGCAATGTGTCTTTCACACATAATCTTGTTGGATTCTGCTATTTGCTATCCCCAAAGTCCATTATCCAAAAGAACAAAGAGCTAAAAGATTTCTTTCAGTGGAAATATCGAGAGCCTAGATGTGATCATAGTTTCAGTTTGTCACAGCTAGAGACTCTTATCTGCTGTCACTGTTTCATTAAGAGCTATGGACATATTTTCTGGACTGTTATGAGATCGGTATCTGCTAATATTATGTTAATATTCATCAAAGGACCTACAGGCATCTGGCCAGTAAATGGTCAGTTCCATTCAGTTGCCCCGACGCCACCCCGATAAAAGGGTGTACAGGGCTGTAAAAAGAAAAACAAAATGATTTAAAGACCTAAATTCAAACCATACAGAGTACTGTGATGCATTCAGGCCTTTCCATCCAGGACTGAGTTTTTAATACTTTTTTGAAGATTGAAAATGCCAGAGAATAAGAATAAGCAACCACCCTTAAACTTCTTGCCCATGCCATTAGCCAAATTCAATGTTTCTACTATATGCACAGTGTGAGATTGTCTGAGCTTTTCTGTTCAGATGATGAAGCAAGTATGCAAGCAGAAAGTACTCAATTCTATTTCTGCATTCACTCTTCTTTCCCTTTTCCTACAGCTATTAAATCAGGTGCTAAATCGTGTAACAGCTGAGCGGAATTTGTTTGACAGAGTGGTGAATCTTCGGCTGCCTGGTAAGCTGCCTTTTCTTCCTTTCTGCAGTCTTCTCCCAAAGAAAAATCGTATCTTTGTGATAAAACACATATTTTGGGTATCCCAGGATTAAAATGGGAAGCAGATGATGAAAAGTTCTCTAATTCTAGGGAGTCGTGTGGAACTCTTCTACTCAGGCTACATAACATTGGGCTAAATAAGAAAATAATGTAACTTGGCATAAAGTATTTTAATATTCTTGTTTATTGAAGATATTCCCCTTGACTCTTCTGCTTCTTGTTGAAATGTGTCTAAGGTTTTAAGCATTTTTGGGGTCTTCACAATAATTTCTCCCATTTCCAGTCCCTTGGGGAAAGAAATGAGGATTTACATGAGGAGTAATTCTAGGCCAACCTTTCACCAAGATTGTGATCTCAGTGTAGTTTACACTATACCTGCTGTCTTTCTCATGGGTCATTAATATAGAGACCCAAGAGGCGCATCTGAAAATGAAAGAGAACATCTAGTCCTTAAGAAAAACTTTATGTTGAATCTCCCTTAGTTGCTCAGAGCTACAGCTGTGAGATGTGAGATCTTTTGGCTCTAAACTTTGAAGAGCCATTAGAGGATGGCCATGTGCCTGGCCTATTCAAGGCCAAGAGATCTGTTCTCATAGCAAGAGTTTTAAAATATGAAGTGATCCATAGAGAAGAAAGATATCTTGGGTATGCCCCAAAAGCTAATAGAAATACTATTGAATATGCATAAGTGCATTTGAATGCAAAACTGTTTTTATATATTTATAAACATAACGTGATATACAATAACAAAACAATAAGATATACAACAAGAATATCTTGTTGAAAAGAAAAAGAATGTTATTAGATATTACAATTAAAAAATAAAAGCTAATAGAAACTAATAAAAAGTAGAAAGTGTAGAAAAGAAGAAACAAAAAAAAGAAAAATAACGTGTGTGTTTGTTTGAGAGAGAGAGAGAGAGAGAAAAGATGTAACTTGCCCCTTCATCACAAGTATAAACTATCTTAGTAACATATTTCCAACAAATGATTCGTTCTTCCCATATCTCATTCTTATCTATAAACAGGTTTATCATTCAGGCCTGGTTGGCAAAAGTCCATTAAGGGTTACCAGAGAACAACCTACTTTTTTTAACCTTAATCAGATAAACTAACTTTACATTCCTTCTCTTAACTTTTAGCAATCTTGATTTTTAATAACTTCAAATAATGTCCTACAAATTAATATTTTTCCTTTTTCTTTGCCTTTCCTCGGTAGAACCTTCAAAATTGTAGGAAACCTCTTTTGTAAAGCCAATATAGAAAAATTATCCAGGTCACTCTCCTGAATTGTATTTGTATGTTCCTTTTAAAATATCAGCCAGTTTCAGTTGTATATCCAGCATATCATCCTTCTCTAGATCATTCTTGTAGCCTGTAATTTTTAAATATGCTGCTGCCCTGAGAAATGTCACCTCAGGCCCCAGCGCCATTGTGCCAAACCCCACTGGCCCTGGCCTCCCTATGCTCCACAGGAGCTGATGTCCCACACCTACTTTGCATTTTTCTTCAACTGCTGACAGATATGCCCAGACTATGTGAGGTGGCTGCTGACCATACCAGGCCTTCTTACTGAGGCCACTTTGCAATAGTCTCCAAGCCAGGTCTCATTCTCGCCTCAGGCTTCCAAAAGCTTCCAAATATACACAGTTTTGAAGTTTTTTTCAGGGTTTTTTTCCCGTTATCTTTGTAACTCTAGACACTAAGTAGTGATGTTCGTAAAAACAAAGCACTCTCTCTAGTACTAGTTGCTTGCCTCTTAAAATTTGTGAGGAGAAGACTGTTTTATCTTTTTATATATGTATGTGTCCAAAATGGCTCAAAACAGAGAGGAAAGGGAGTTTAGCTAAAGCAGAGGTGTCAAACTGGGGGGGGGGCTGCATGCAGCCCCCCTGCATCCTGTTTTGGCCAGCAGGGTGCTGCAGGAGGTGTCCATCCCATCTCCCCCCTCCCCTGCCACCCAGTTGGCCGCGGAGAACTACAGTGCTGATCCGGCCCTTGAAGAAATCCAGTTTGACACGCCTGAGCTAAAAACTTGATAATTGGATAATTTAAAACAAATCCATAATCCATGTCTACAAACCCAAAACTATTGGAGTAAGATAAAAGTTTGGCTCATGGAGATTACAGGAGTCAGTTTTCAACTGAGACCAGAGGTCTACTTGCTAGGAATAAACCCTGGGGGCATAAGGAAAGCAGACTGGTACCTTTTCATACACATTACCACTGCAGCTAGAATTGCATATGCACAACTCTGGAAAGGGAAGGAAGTACCATTGGATCAGATGGTTATCAACAAAATTTTGTGGTGTGCAGAATGTGATAGATTAACATATTAACATATATACTTAAAGATAGACAAGAATCAATTTTCAATCAAAGCTGGGATAAATGGTACCAATGGATAGAAGTAAAAATGTCATGAGGTAGATGTTAGGGAAGCATGTAGCATAGATATGTAAATAGCAAGCTAAATATAAATAAGGGAATATTAGATATAAGAAGATTAACAAATGCAAGATGCAGTATGATAAACCAAATTGAAGCTGTATTATGATGATATGTAATGTTATTTAGAAACTATATATGTGGGGATTGAATCAACCTCACTCGTATGTATGTGATTGTGTTTCGTTATAGTCTTTATTCTGTTTTATGTTTCTAATTTATAATAAAATTTTATTTAAAAAAAATCCATAATTGAATTAACCAATAATTACATTCTAGATTGTTAGCTGATGATATTACTTGATGAGGATCTATACTAGTTGGTCTTCATCTGTGCCTCCATCCAGAGTCATAAAAGAGGCTCTCGGAAAGTCTTTATTAGTATTAATATTTATTTTGAACCTCTGCTCTCTTCTGTAGGACTGGAAAGCGTAGACCACTATCCAATCCTTGTTGCTGTGACAGGAATTTTAGTCAGGCTCCTTGTTGATACTAATTTCCAAGGGTAAGTGCTCTGTTATTCCACTCTATGGACTGATACATTCATTTCTTGCTTTCCAGTCTGTTTATTTACTATTGTTTTATTTAACTGAAATCAATCGTTCTTTACTACTGGGTGTGGATCCTGATATAGTATTTAGTTATTTATCGTGAAATTCATATGCAGAGTTTATTATAAGGCAGAACAGTTTTCGTTTTATCTTATACTTCTCAACTAAAATATGCATAAAACTACTTAGGACAGGCAGCTGGTTAGATTATTTTGGGATTCACTTCCATTTTTATGAATTGTAGAGAAAATCTTTTTGCACATTACCCTCTCCTATTGTTTTTCTAAAGAGAATGACATTTCGGAAAAGTCTTGCCTAAAGACAAAGAAAGTATGTTTCACCCTTTGTGAGGCTGTGGCAATGATGTTTCTCATCTACCTGTTAAATGTTTCTTCCTTTACTTTCCTAAATTGGGCACTTGTGTTTGTAGCAGCAAATACATTAGATTAGGGAGCTCCAACCTTTATTTCCTGGAAGGCACATTTGGAATTTTGGCCAGCACCTTGCTTAAGAGCAGCCCTGCCATCTGCAAGAGAAGGAGAGAAAAAGAAACAGATTTCATGCCGCTGCCTGATAAAAGGGGAGAGAGGTCAAAATGACACCTTGATATAGTGAGGAAATCAGAATGTAAGTGAAAAGAACTGAGAATGATCCAGTAAAGGGAACATAGAAGTGAGGAGACCAAGATTACCTCAGAATTGGCCTCAGTTCATCGTTAGCATGTTTATTTGTGATATTGGATGAGTGTTCCAATAGCTTCTCATGTCATCTAGTTGGGTAATGAAAATGTTGAAAAAAACCTGTAGCTGACCATCACCCCTGTCATCTGTGTTCTGTTCTGTTTTCATATTTTTTTAAAAAAATCAGTTGCTGCATGAGTTGTCCCTTAGCACATTTCATATTAACCACTTCTCTGCAGAATTCAAAAGGTATTTTCAACTTTTTATCTTTCAAAGACCCAATTTGTCTGAGAATGCATTAATGTGGACGAACCCTTTGCCCATGTAGTCCATCTGTGAGCTTTTTCTTTCTGCTTCATTATTTTGCTATACTACGTTAAGCTAATTCAGAATCTTATCTCTTGGTTTCTAGCTGGAGTAAAATCCTAGCTTCTTTTGAATTTGCTTTTCAAAATTTAAATGGAATTGTCATGAAATACAAGAATAACCTTGAGTGATGAGAGGGAGGGATGATGCTTAGAAAACAATCAGACAAGAGATGTGGGAGCCCTCAGTGGCTTAACAGCCAAAGGAAAAAAATGATGAACAGCCCCCCACTCCGCCACCCTTCCTGTTTAAATAGCAGTTAAAAATGGTCTTGATAGTGTTGAGTCATATTTCCTATCTGGTTTAATTGGGAGGGCTGACAGGAATCTGTAAAGATTTCAGGATTAATTCCAGCGTAGCATGAAGATGGGTGCAAATAAAAATTGTTCTGATCTTGGCTTGTATTATTATCTCAGTAATTCCAAATTTTAATAAATGTTAATAAACTTTAATATAATTTCCATTGAAATTTTATTAAAGCAACAACAAAGATAAATACAAATTGTTTTTATACAACTGTTAAATACAAAACTGTTCATGCTTGCTAATAGTTAATTATGAAATGGACTTGACTTAATTATGCTGTTAATATACAGATTTTAAACTGTATAATAATCCTATAAATGTTATCTATGTAATAATTATTTCATTTTTTACTTCTATCCTATAGCTCTAGCTAGTATGGAGTTGTGATTTTAAAATGATACAAAATGATGTAGGAGTAATTCTTAAAGAACTCAAAACAGATTGAAATGCACTCCTGGTAAACAGTTATAAGATCAGTTCTTCAAAGTTGTTAGTTGGCATATTTGGGGGTCAAGTTCCTTTTTAGAATGCCTGAAGCGTAATCCATGAGAAATTTTGATTTCATGTTTGCCTGTTTCATGTAGCTCTGCAGATAGCTACCAACAGCTGAGCCCAATCTGGCTAGGCACTCGATTCTGTCTCTAAATTATTTCTGACCCTCTGTTTCCTCACCAGTGCTTTCCAAATAGGCACAAATCAGCCTATTTATATCCCTCTCCTGTGGTCAAAGCAGTGAATACCCCTAAGACTAATTGTGCCAAGCACCTTGTTATATTTCTACATAAAAAAAGATATTTTCATTTCAAGCATAGTATAACATATATTTAGACTAGTCTGCAAATAAAGGCAGATGTCACCAGGTGTGCTTTTTAAATATATTTTTTACTATTCTCTCTCCCTCTCTCTCCACACACACAAACACTTTATATGTGTATGTATATAAAACTGGTTATAATACATAAGAAACATTCTTAAGAGCAAAATACCTCCCCCCTTATCTCTGTATTTGGTGAAGGGATCTAGCCAACATAAGTGAAGGGAGAAAACAAGCCTGAAATTTGGCTCCAGTAGCAATTGTTTTCTTGCAGTGCTGGGTATTTTGCTGATGAACTTTTCTATTTCTTTGGATGAAAGAGATCTAATTAGTAATGGCATTGTTTGGTTACTCAGCAAAACCAGAAGAAACTACTATGAGTCCTTTATTTCTTATTTCCACTACTAAGAAATCAATTAAAACTGCTCTAAATAGTAGTTAGCCATTGTATACATTCTCACTTTAATATGTTTAAAGAATGTATACTACAAACTGAAAATGTGTTGGAGGCAGTTAAGTGAAGAAAGTATTGTTTGATACCATATTTCAATAATTACTGTCATTTATCTGTCATATTTGTATATCACACACTCCTGGTAAAGCACACAACTTAGTGTGATTAGAGAGGTGCAGGAGTCATGTGATAGAACCTAAGATGGACATCAGATAGCTTCAATTTCAGTTTATGTATGTGACATTGAGGAAATAATTGTCACAGGACAGATGGCAAAAAACATTAGGCTTTCTCAATTTAATTATGAACTTCCAGTAATGAATAAAATTGTAAATTATACAAAAACAGTGCTTCATTATGGTGGATCAGAGGAAATAAAATGTGTTTTGCTTTGGGAGAGCAAAAATAAGTCTAGGCTCATGCAGAATAAAACCTACAATACTCTTACCATATTTAGTAGAGTACTTGAAGCATTTTTAGTATTTTTGACTTATTTGTGGTTGGACTCAAAAGTTAATAATATTATATGGGGTATACTCATAATTACTATTTTAAATTTGCATCTTCTGAAAAATAAAGATATTTATCATGTGCTTAAGCCTATAGAAGAAATTGGATGAAACCTGAATTTTAGTTTTGAATTGCAAAATGACTTTTCAGTCTGCAGAACTTTTTTTTTTTGCTTCAAAAATGTGTTTTGAAGAGATTGCTTGAATTATTATATTATTCCTCCATTAGACTATTTATATTATACAATTTGGCTCAGATCACATCCATTTGTGAATGCATCTGGCAGGAACTTGAAATGGATATTTTCAATAGCTTTCTATGCTTTGGAAATCCTAATCTATTCCTTCCTTCCTAAATTGCAGAGGAGCTGTTAAGAGCTAGCTTCTCCATTAACCCAGGTGGAAGGAATGCTGTGAATGTTGGGATGCAGGGACGGATACTTGTTTTTCTTTGTTTTCCTTGATTCTTTACAATGATGTTGGAAATTTTAATTGCTTTTTATTGGGGATATTACTTTTTATTCAAGGGATTTTTAAAATGTTTTGATTGCTACCTGCTCAGAGCATTCAGAAATTAGTATCATACAAATATAGTAAGTAAATAAATAATTTCAGTCAAGGCTTAGACTTTGTGTTAAATGTTAACTGAATATTCATAAATTAATTTCCAATCTTCTGGTCCAGAGGAGAAAAGAAAAATATTGTGACTGAATGATTTGATATCAGGTGGTATTGTCAAAAGAGAACTGGTTTCTGAGCTACTGGTATTGGATGGATTATGCCTCAGGTTTAGCAAAAAGTATATTCAATCATATCAGCTTGATCAGGAGTTATTGACTGACTGAACGGTTTGATGCAGTAACAAGCAGATAAAAACAAATTGTGGACAGTCTTAAGAACATGAATGTGCTAGTTTTTAATTAACCCATAAAGCTGACAACAGGTTAAAACCATTAAAAACTAGTCAAAAACCAACATGCAAGCATGTAAAACTTTCCATAATCTATTTAAAAGACATAAAATCATTATCAGCAGCAGAATCCATTGTATTTCAGTTCAATACAGCCATTATAAGAGCTGTCCACTTAAAAAATAAACTGTATTTTTATTAAAAAATAAAAGTATTTTTAGAATACCTATACATATCATTTACCCTGAGGTAATTCCTTGAGGAATTCCTCAAACCTGACTGTTCAGCATTTGTTAAGATCGTATTTGTATAGGGTTATACACTGAATTACAGAAAGTTCTTGCTTAATGACCATTTGTTCAGCAACCATTTGAAATTACCAGGGTGGATAAAAATCAATGATTTTTTTAAAAAAATCAAAAATATCAGATTTTTTTTTATTTAAATCGGATTTTTTTGATTTTTATCGAATTTATTTTAATAAAAAACTTGGGGTAAAAATCTATTGTAAGATAGTTTTCTATTTAAGATACATAAATAATTTAGTTTATTCAGCATGAAATGAAACTTAGTTATGTAGCATGAGGCTGTATATTCTGCAACACGGACTATCGGTGAGTCAACAGGGGGTCAAAGGAGTAGCAGAGATGACAGTTGCTCTTTAACAATTACGATTTAAATCAAGTTGATTTAAATCAAGCCTTTTTACTAGTGATTTAAATCATGATTTAAATTGTGGTTTAAATCAACTCGATTTAAATCAAACCCACCCTGGAAGTTACAGTGGTGCTGAATGAATGGTAATTATGATCAGTCCTCAAAGTTATGACTGATGCACTGCCCCAGTAATTAGGTAATCAAAATTTGGGTGTTTGACATCCTGTCCGCATCTACGGCCAGAGAGTATGTTTCAACTCTCCCTCCCTCACCTATTTTCCCCCTATCTCCACTCTTTTGCTGCCCCGCACTCCACTGCCACTGCCTGTGCCTTCCAACCGTGCCAGCATTTGCTGTTTTGTTTCTCTCACTTCTGACAAAGGGTATGTGGTTGAGACAGCTGCTGGCCCTTCACAACATTTCATGATGCCTCCACATGTAGGCTTCTCAGAGGCCTCACAATAGCCAGCAGCTCCCTTGGCCAAGTGTGCAGGGGGAGATAGGAGGAGCTGAAGTGGAGGCAAGTGCAGTAAGTTGTGACAGTCTCATCTGCTGAAGGGCGCTTTCTGTTGCTGTCAGGGAAGGAGACAATAGGATGGGCCCAGCAGTTTGTGCAATGCAGGAGAAGTGTGAGGTCTTCACCTAACAACGGTAGTATGATCCTCACTTTCATATCCAGCTTATGGATTTCTACTGGCATTTGGATGAGCATAGTGAGGATCAGGATGCTGCATTGAATAAAATATTGGCCCCAATATGGAGTGCTATTTTGGAACTTGTTCCTATCGTTCACTTTGAGAAGGACATTTGAAGATTGGTGTCATGCCTTTACTTGGCAGACTGACAACTGGAACTTCTCCCCAACATGACAACAACAATTGCTTGGAATTATTGCTTCTGTATGCCCACAAAAAGATTTCAGGGACCCCAAGTCTTCCATTGAAAGCCTATCCAGTCACAGGCGATGATAGGAAGAGTCACTGTTTACTTTCATGGGAATTGTTAGGAATGTTGGGAGTTTCCAGTTTTGGCTACGGAGCTAGCAGTTACAGTTATAGTCACAGTTATAGCCAAGTTTAGAAACGGCAGTTTCCTCACAAGACATAGAGTCTGGTTCCCATAGCCAATAGCAATCTGATTTATATCCTTGTGTGAAGCATAATTATTTCCTCTTGTGAAGCAATACCAAAAAGTGGACTATCAAATTTGATTCCATCAATATACATTTACAAACCATCTATTTGTAAAATGTGGGGAAGGGGACAAAGATGGGAATTTCTCTGCTTTTATTTCTCTTACTAAAAATGTAAGTGGTGTTATGCTGACCCATTAATATAATGTGCACGGAATTTAGAAACTCCAGACTTGGCAGTGATTTGAATTTTTGATTGCTGTGTTTTGTTTTCTGAGAGGCCATGGTGCATTCCTAAGGGAATGCCATGAAACTTTCAGTTCATATTAAAAATGGCTTTTTTATTGACAGTTCTAGTTAAAAAGTGGAAGTATTTTTCCCCCCCTTGAACTCCAGAAATTTGTCTCAAGTGCAGCTGTTGGCTACTAAAGCTACTAGGAATATTGTTACAAAACTACTGACATTATTGATAGGACTGGGGCTGAAGCAGATGGAGGAGTACCAGAGTGAAGGATTTCAAGTAATAATATTTCACTTCATGCCATTCATTCATTTTCTAGATTTTATTTTGTTCTCACTTACCAATTCTTTATTGAGGAGTAAGTGTATGCCAAAAGGAGAAAATGAAATAAATTATAACATTTCATGAAAGATAATGTTTTTATTTGTTTTGTGTTTAATATTATTTAAAAGTTTTGGAATACATAATAGTATACTGTATAGAATTAGCTCTACAACAGAGCAAACTTGCATATTCATACTGGGGTTAATATAGGGGAAATGTGCCCTCCTGTGGTGAAAGAAAGTATAAATTAGGGGAGAGCAGACTTCATTTTTTGTTGACGCCAACTTCTATCATCCAGACTTTGGTGCAACTTACATATACAGTTAAAGAATTCTGAGCCAAGGAAATTGTTTTGAGATCAGAATGGAACCAATGTCATTGTTTGTCCACACAAAGTTCCACTTGCTGTTACAATCTTCCTCTCCACAATAGATGTGCTCCGATATGGCGATACAGGTAGACCTCAATTTACAACTACAATTGAGGCCAAAATTTCTGTTGCTAAGTGAGACATTTGTTAAGAGAGTTTTGCCCCATTTTATGACCTTTCTTGCCACAGTTGTTAAGTGAATCATTGTGGTTCTTAAATTAACATGGTTATTAAGTGAATCTGGTTTCCCCCTTGACTTTGCTTGTCAGGAAGTTGCAAAAGGAGATCACATGATCTTGGGTCACTGCAACTGTCAAAAATATGAGTCAGTTGCCAAGCATCTGAATTTTGATCACGTGACCATGGGAATGCTGCAACGGTCATAAGTGTGAAAAACAGTCATAGGTCACTTTTCTTCAGAGATGTTGTAACTTCGAATGGTCACTAAACAAACTGTTGTAAGTCGAGGACTACCTGTATTTTCTTGTTGTTACTGTTGAACCCTTGGAAGCAAAAAAATCCTTGTGTGGGTAGGAGTTCTTTAATAAATTATTGAAGGGGATGAGCAACAATCAATTGATTTACATAAATGTTTGCTGCTGAGAGCAAAGCAGACTCTAGCGAAACCTTTCAACTCAGAACTGAAATAATTTTTCCTAAGATAATACTGAACTATGAAACTCAGCTTGGAAATTATGTTGGGGCATTTCTTTCAGCTTACTTCATTGAATCAGTTTGGCATATCAGTGCATGTACCTAAAGTACAAATTGATGAAGAGCAAACTTAGTCCCATTATTAAAAAATGGTGACAAAATACCTGGGACTCTACTGTCTACTTAATTTAATATCTCTGTTGGGCAAGGTACAGAAATAGACTATCAAACAACATGACACAAATACTTAGAAAAGAATACTGCTATTACCAAAGCAGTGTGAGTTTGACAAGAACAAATTGTATCAAGCTACCCTTATCTCTTTTAATGGCATTGGGACTGGCTTGATAGACCAAGCATTCAAGGGACTGCTGTGGATGCTGAGTGCTTCGGTAAAGTGTTTGACAAGGTCTGTCATGTGAGGAAGATGAAAAAGTATGGCTGTAAAGTACTGCAATCTGCTGGGCTTGCAGCTAGTAAAACAGTCACACTTGAAAGGCACCTGCATTCTCCAAGAGAAAAATTTCAATTTGAGACTCTGTGCTCAGCCCAATGTTGTTCAGCATCTGTATAAATAAGTTAGGGAATGAAATAAAATGGGTGGTTTTCTGGCTTGCCACTGATATTAAGTTGGGGATGGGCAAGTACCTTGGAAGACAGTATCTGTATTCAGAATGACTTAGCAAGCTTGAATTTTGTGATGCATCCAATAGAATAATGGTCGCTTATGAGATATATAAATGCCTGCATCTGTATAGGAAAAAAAGTGTGTGTGAAGAATCTAGAAGTACTAATAAACTACTATCTGCATACATGATGCAATGACTGTAAAGATCCATGTACTCTTGAACTGCATTAACAGAATCATTGCCTTCTGATTACAAGAATTATTAACAGCTCCACTGTATTCTGTTCTCTTTGCATTGCACTTGGGGTGGTGCTCCATCCAGTTTTGCACTCTGCTTTCAAAGGACATAGATAAGCTGGAGTACATTCAGAGAACATCTATCAGGATAAAAAGTACAGTGGTACCTCTGTACTCAACTGCTTTGAAACTCATCGAATTTGGTACTCAATGCATTTTGATGCAAAAATTTTGTCCCAGTATTTGTTTGTTGGGACTCGACATGCAAGCTAGAACTTGTCAGTCTCAGTTGCTCCATGACTAATACATTATTCCTTATGAGAAAATTTTGTTTGGTATTTGTCATTTTTGGTACTTATTGTGCTTCCTGGAACCAATTAACAACAAGTACCGAAGTACCACTGTATCTGGAAACCAAACCCTATGGAACATTTAAAGGAGTTAGGCATATTTAACTTGCATAAGAGAAGACCAAGGAGATATGGTTTTGGTTTATATCTAAAAATCACCATATGCAAAAGCCAGTGGATCTGTTCTTCACTGAAATTGAGAGGAGGACAAGATCATCAGTCTGAAATTTTAAAAATCCAGATTAATCATTGGAAGGAGTTTAATGTTTGTAAGGAAATGTCAGCATGGATAAAGCTTATAAGTTTCTTTGTAGTTCACTATTTAATGATATTTATTAGTCATACCATGTATTTGTATAAACTGGTATACCACTCTTGACATTGAAATGGAACAGTACTAGGATTTACATGTACTGCAAGTCTGTATTGAGATTCTTTGTGTTTGTTCCCTCTTCAGAAAATATACTAGCTCACACGTTAAGATTGGGTAGTTTTGGAATAACAGTTGATGGAATATGGTCTTGGATCCCCTTAGGCTTATACATTTTCCCTCCCTCCCTCCCTCCCTCTCTCTCTCTCTCTCTCTCTCTCTCTCTCTCTCTCTCTCTCTGCTTTTGACTACCTTGTAGGAAGAAAAAGAAACATTGATTATGTTTTAGGAAAGAGTAAAAGAAAAGTGAACGGGATAAAATATGGTTTTTAAATACTTGTTATGAAAAGAGTTTTTTTTTTTAAAAAATCTGCTGTTCTGAAATACTTTATTTTGAAATGCTGTTATGTTCCCTGCCACATGAGGAACACTTGCTACTTTTCTTAAGAACCAGATCTTACATCACTTTGTTTTAGGAAAAATGAAGCTGGGGTATACTGGAAAGCTGGAAAATTTTAGGTCAGGGATGAACAGATTTTTTAAAAAAACTTTCCTTTTCTAGATTAAATTGTTCATTGGAGGCAGATTGTAAGTGGGTGAAAAAATGATGAGAAATTATGATAACGGTGGTGGTGGTGGTGGTAAGGAAAAGCATTATATAGTGATATTTACTTTGAAGCTTAGTAGCATAATGAGAATAATGAAGTATCAGAAGATTATTGCAGGGGTTACATGAAACTGATTGGTTGTCTATCATTGCCCTGATCACAAATACAATTGGCTACTACCTATAGGTTTAGATATTTTGTAACTTTTCCAACATATGTTCTGGATTTATTGCTAAAAATGTTTTTGGCACCAAACAATCTGAAATTTTGTTTTGTTTTTGCCTTGGGATTGCATATTCTGTGCTCTTATTCCTTTCCCTCTGGCTTTAGTTTGGGAATGTCTTCTTCTGAGGGCTTGATGCCAGCAAATAGGCAGCATAGCCAAGCAACAGTTCATGAGTTTTATTATAGAGGCAATAGCAAGTCAGGCTAAAGGGCAGAGGTAGCATCAGTGGGCAGTCCAAAAGTCAATAGCAAGCCGGTGCAGAAACATACCAACAATACCAAATTGTGTACAAGAGACATACTTTAGAGGTTTAAGATTAGGCATTGGGCAACCTGGATTTAAATTTGTGGTTTTAAATTTGTAATTGGTTTTAACTGGGTTATTTTAAATTGATGGCCAAAACTATTTAATGTTTTTAAACTGCTTTTAAATTTTATATGTTGTGTTTTTACCGTGGCTGTTCACCGCCCTGAGTCCTGTTGGAGAAGGGCGGTATACAAAATAAACAAAATAATAATAATAATAATAATAATAATAATAATAATAATAATAATAATAATAATAATATAGCAATTCAGCAAGGCTAAATGCAGATATGGCTTCAGACTGATTGGTTCTCAGTTGAAGGCTTTTTCTCCAGAGCCTCCACCAAAAGTAGTTAAGAAATTGGATAAAAATGGGGGTGGGTGTTGGGGGGGGAAGGTAATGACACACAAACATATTACCCAGTCATAACAGGACATTTAAATAAGGACTTTCTGATAAATGATTTTGGGTAATGAAGGAAAAAGTTAGAAAAGCACTGAGTTAAGGCATCCATCTTAAAAGCCAGGAGATCATGAATTTGTTCTGCCTGAGGCATAAAACCAGCTGGGTGATGTTTGGGCAGTCACTCTTTCTCAGTCCTAGGAAAGCAGTTGATGGCAAACAACTTCTGAAATCTGGCCAAGGAAACCACATTTTGCCGGGAGTGAACACTGATTCAAAGGCACATACAACAAAACCCTTTCCCTATTGTCAAGAATCTTCAGTGTAGCTGGGCTGCTGAGACACCATTGAGCTGTAGTCAGATTTACTCTCTCAGCCTCCCAGAAGAGGAGCTCTTGGTCCTATTTTCTTCTAGGGTATAACATTTGACAAAGTGTGTGAGGACTATAGAACATCACCCACCCACCTGAGATTAGCTTGGTCCCCACCCTGTTAGTCTTTCATAAGGTCTTGAAAACATGGCTCTATTCCTGGACATGGGGTGGTGGTGGTCAGAATGTCAGTGCCTGTGAGGGCTATGTATTGTTTATTTCAGCTGCCAGCAATACAGTATGTGTGTTGTTATTTTTAGTTATTGTTAGCTATCCGGGGTCACTTTGTTGAGATGGACAGTTATACAAATTAAACTGAATTAAATAAACAAATAAGTGGGCCTCAGGCCAACCAAAGTTGTGCATTTTTTATTTAAAGACCAGAGCTTTAATGTTACATTAATGCTATAATTTGTAACTAACTAACTCATATCAAATTCAGATAAATTTCCCTGTTAATCTGTGACTTACTTTCCAATCATTTCTATACCTAGCCTATTCTGCAACAATCAACCATAATAAGATAACATTATTTTTTTAAATCTGAATGTTTTTATGAATAAATATGCAGAAGTAGGAAAAAGATGATTAATTTTTAATACATATTTATTACTATTATTTTGACAGAGAACTGAGTTGTGAAACTAACACCATGAATACTGCTCAGCCTGCTGTTCTTCTCAAGTTCATATTGTCTTTGGCCGAACACCGCACATATCCATTATTTAGTTTTAGAAATCTTCATTGTCTTGATATAGTTCTTTGACCACAGTTGTAAGGCCATAGCATTACAGTAGAGTAAAACAAATGATCTGCATATCTCTTCATATGAGATATTGGGATTCTACATACGAATCAGAACCTCTGGACAAATTCCATCAGCAATGGAAAGGTTTGGGCTGAAATATAGAGCTTTTTTTTAATAAGATACGTCATTGAGATTTCATGGGCTGATTGCAAACGATTTGGTCAAATATCTTGCAAATATCAGTGCAAAAATATTGACATTGGTTCTACCATGTAGATGACAGAGTTTATATTTGATTATCTATTCTGCACAATCTGTTTTTAGAAAAGGTTGTCAAGCATCCGATAATATTAAATTACTAAATGACATTCTGGATATACATTCAGAAAAAATGAAATGCACATTGGTGGTTTTTTCAATACAGCGTTGAAACGCTGACAATGCCTTTTATATGGTGATGTGAGCACTTTGAGGTAAGCCAGGTGAAAGACTCTGCAGGAAAGACTCTGGAACTTTATTAATATACTAATAAAATACAATATAGGATACAGTAATAGAATCTTGAAAGCTAGTCTATGTTTTCCCTTCTGTCCCTCTTAAATTCAGGACTTAAGGGGTGGTCAACTTAACTTTCTAAATGTCTTCATTTCCTGGGCTTAACACATATTTCTCTAATCGTTGCCCTATAGCAGTGTTGGTGAACCTTTTCAGCACCTAGTGCTGAAATGGGAGCGTGTGTGCATGGGGGAGCACCGGAAACCGGAAGAGCAGCTCCCTGGTGCACATGCACGTACTGGGAAGCTGAGCTTCCAGTTTCCGGTCACCTGGTCGTCTGGTTTCTAGCATGCATGCATGCACGAAGACCAGCTGGCCAGCACGCATGCGCGTACCAGAAACCAGAAGCTCAGCTTCCTGGTGCACGCATGTGAGCCAGGAAGCTGCTCTTCCGGTTTCTGGCGCTCCCGTGCGCAGGAAGACCAAGAGCCTTGGTAGTACAGTGGTTTAAGGCACCCTGTTATTAAGCTGGTTATTAAGACCAGATGCCTGCAATTACTGCAGGTTCGAATCTCGCCAAGGCTCAAGGTTGACTCAGCCTTCCATCCTTTTAAGGTAGGTAAATTGAGGACCCAGTTGTGGGGGCAATAAGATGACTTTGTATAAATATACAAAAGAATGAAGGCTATTGCTTAGCGCATTGTAAGTCGCCCTGAGTTTCCGGAGAAATTTGATATAAATCAAATTTTTTAAAAAAATGTGCATGTGCATATCAGAAACCAGAAGAGCAACGGGCGTTGGCTGACATGCCCAAAGAGATGGCTCTGTGTGCCACTTCTGGCATGTGTCCCATAGGTTCGCCATCATGACCCTATAGTTTTCTTCAAAGGTAAAGTGTAGGTAAAGTGGAAATTTTCTGTAGGTAAAGTGGAAATTTTCTGTAGGTAAAGTGGAAATTTCTGAAATATGTCTTGCCTTTATATTGGTTCCCCTTTTTAAAAAAATTAACTTGGCCAAGCTATAGTATTAACTCCTTTTGCTACGATTATTATAAGTAGAACAATATTTTTACCTATCAGCATGTCTTGTGGAATCAAGGAGTCCTTTTATGTCTTTTAATTTTATACTGGTACTGATACCATTGGCCTGCTTTATTAAGATAAATGGAAAATGGTTGGGGCATTACTGTGGGAATAGATGAATGCAGGCTGTTATTATATGCTGATGTCATTGATATTTAATCATTATTATTTTAATAAAGTCATATCCTGCCCATCTCACTGTCAAGTAACATTCATTTTATCAAAAGTAATGTTATTGTGCAAAAGTAGTCATCAGGCTATTCAGTTAATCAAAGTCTTACGTACTTAAGATTCTAATGTTTCTGTAGACACTCATAGCAGTTGGAACATTTCTTAATAATAATTTTATTAAAGTTTACAGTTACAAAGATAAAAAACTAATAGGATCTAAGAAAAATATAAGAGTAAAAAGAAAAAAGAATGAAGTAGAAGATATATAGTAGATATATATAGTAGTATATATAGTAGAAAAAGTAAAAAAAATATAGAGATGTCTTCCCCCTTCATCATGACTAGTACAATTTCTGCAATTTATCACCTTCTTTGATACTTCAGCAAAAGCTCTCTTTCCATATATCATCTCTTTATCTATAACCCAATTTTTAAAACTTCATTATTTAATCCTAATCAACAAAAGTCCATTAAGAGTTACCAGAATAACAACATATATAGTTTAACCTTAATCAAATAACTAACTATAATTTTACTTTTAATGTAGTAAATATTACTTTGTCTAAAAATAAAACAAAAGATCCAGTGGTGAAATCCAATTTTTCTTACTACTGGTTCTGTGGGTGTGGCTTGGTTGGCATGGTGTGGCTTGGTGGGCATGGCTTGGTGGGCGTGGCAAGGGAAGGATACTGCAAAATCTCCATTCCCACCCCATTCCAGGGAAGGATACTGCAAAATCGCCATTCCCTCCCCACTCCGGGGGGAAGGATATTGCAAAATCTCCATTCCACCCAACTTGGGGGCCAGCCAGAGGTGGTATTTGCCGGTTCTTCGAACTACTCAAAATTTCCGCTACCAGTTCTCCGAACTGCTCAAAATTTCTGCTACTGGTTCTCCAAAACCTGTCAGAAACTGCTGGATTTCACCCCTGAAAAGATCTCTTCTTCCCCTATTTTGTCTTCTAGAAATAAAACTTTAAAGCTTCATCATTTGGTCCTGACTGGCAAAAATCCATGAGTTACCCGAAATAACAACGTATGTTTTAACCATGATCAAATAAACAAACTTTATATTCCTTTGTTTTTATAGTCTTGAATCTTGATCTTACTGTATTTTCCGGCATATAAGACTACTGGGCATATAAGACGACCCCCGACTTTTCCTGTTAAAATATAGGATTTTGGCTATACTCGCCATATAAGACTACCCCTCTTCCAACGCACACCAAATAAAAATTAAAAAACATCAACTGGCTCACCCACAATGTAAAAGCAGTTGTGCTAGACCCAAAATGGCCCCTGCAACAAGCAGGAACCTCACACAGCCACAAAAAGCCACAAAAAACAACTTTCACACTTTACACACACACGACACAACTGGCTCACCCACAATGTAAAAGCAGGTGTGCTAGACCCAAAATGGCCCCTGCAACAAGCAGGAACCTCACACTGCCACAAAAAGCCCAAAAAAACAACTTTCACACTTACACACACAAAATTCCACATACAGCTTTGTGAGATTGTGTGTTTGTGTAGTTAGAGTGAAACATTACAGAAACACACTAAATCTCAGAAACCTGCACAAATATTATTTTATTTTATTTTTATTTTTATATGAAAACTAAATTTAAAACTTCCTAAACTTTAAATGGCTAGGTCTAAAAAAGAACAACTAAAAAAAACCCCAATTAACTATTTTTTTTCAAGCTCCCAAAGGGGAAAAAAAACTTACCGAATAGAACAGGGGTCTCCAACCTTGGCAACTTTAAGACTTGTAGACTTCAACTCCCAGAATTCCTCAGCCAGCTTTGTTTTGCTGGCTGAGGAATTCTGGGAGTTGAAGTTCACAACTCCCTGCCTGCTTGATTGCAGGCAGGGAGTGACTTGCTGATGGAATGGATTCAGGCAAGCGAAGCAAGGCAGGCGTTGTGACTAGCAGCTAAGGTAAGCAAGCTGGAGGGGGAAAACTTTTTTCCTTTTACATGGCTCTGGCGATCCCAGCTGCGTTGCCTGATTAGCAGGCAACGAAGCTGGGATTGTCAGAGCTTGGATCGCCAGAGCCATTTAAGGCTCGTCAGAGCCTTTCGGGCTGGTCTGCCTGGTTACAGGAGAACGACACCCGGCGTATAAGATGACCCCCGACTTTTGAGAAGATTTTCATGTGTTAAAAAGTCATCTTATACGCCGGAAAATACGGTAAATCCCCTGTTTTTTCCTGGTCATCAGAATTTTCCCATGGGAAAAACTAAAAATAACATTTGAAACAACAATATTTTCCCACAGGAAAGATTCTTGTAATTAATCTCAAAATCTTATTTTAAATCCATCTTGCCACTTAGTTCATTTATAACTTTCCAAAATCAATGTTCTAATCACCCTTTTGCTGTTTATTCCAAAATAGTTTAACTTGCATAAAACTTGCATATTTGACATAAACCTTGCATATTTAACCATGATTAAAGAGGACTGACCTGTGTATGAAATTTGTCATTCTGAAGTTTCTTAATAGACAAACAGCAGTTATTAAAGCAACTTCCAACGGTGCCAAGAAAGGAAATATATGGACCCAGTATCCTTTTGAAGGCACTGTACAGCAGCTTGGGCAAAGATGGGGATCCCTCAGCTTCCAGAGCATTAAATCTGCTGGGGACTGTTGTCCATGTCCTCTCCTTGTCCAGAGAGAAATTTGGGAAACCAGTCTATTCACTACCTCCGCTGTTGGCTCCATTGCCATTGCTTTCCCAGAAGTATAGTAGTTTTTTTTAATTGTTTGTGCTCTTTGAAATATCTGGGAGTAGTTATTTAAAGGAGACTTTCAAGTGGATGTAAATGTGTCACCTTTTAAATTTTCAGATAAATAGAAATAGTTAAAATCCTGAATGTATAGGAAAAGATGTTATAAAATGCATATATGCTAATATCTTCTTTAAGAAGAATTGATACTAAGATTTTTTTTAATGAGCAGAACAACCTCTAGTTTTCTTTATCCAAATAACAACTGCCATGTGATAATTGAGTTTTTAATTTTCCTGACCTCCAGTTTTATCATTGGATACAAATTTTTACTTCAATTTGTCTATTAAATTAATGTCATGAGTTTAAAAAAAATCACTATAAACACAATTAGAAAGTTATTGTGTGACCCCTTTGACATCATGGCAGGGGCAGCTTTGAATTATATACCCAATCCCTGGAATTTATAACCATAGGGTTATGGATTTCTTGAACATGGGAGGTAGCAAAAATATTACTTCAATCTGGGAAAGACAAAGTGACTCCAAATTTACAGTCTTGGATTGCAAGTATGCTTTCTTCTTCCAAATTGTCTATCAGCATAATGAAAGACGGATCAATGTGTTAAGGGCCCCATTTTGTGGCTGTATTACTGACTGTCCAAGTATCTCAGCTGCTAAATATATTTATTTTGGATGCTTTTATTGTTTTCTATTGTTTTAAAATGTTTTAGTGTTTTAATTGTAATATATATATATTAATGGTAAGCTGTCCAGAGTCATTGATTGAGATGAATGGCTGTAGAAATGAATGAATGAGTGAATGAATAAATAAACGAATAACAATATTAAGTATAGTCAGGGTTTAATAATGCATTTAAAAGTTAGGTACTGTATGTATGTATGTATGTGTGTTTGTGTGTATATACACACACATACACACATTCACACATACATACATATACAGCTAGTCCTCGACTTACAACAGTTCATTTAGTGATCATTCAAAGTTACAACCACACTGAAAAAGGTGACTTATGACCGTTTTCACACTTACAACCACTGCAGCATCCCTATGGTCACATGATCAAAATTCAGATGTTTGACAACTGATTCATATTTATGACAGTTGCAATGTCCTGGAGTCATGTGATCAGCTTTTGCGATCTTCTGACAAGTAAAGTCAATGGGTAAGCCAGGTTCACTTAACAACCATATTACTAACTTAACAATGAAATTATTCAATTAACTGTGGCAAGAAAAGTCATAAAATAGGGCAAACTCACTTAACAAATGTTTCACTTAGCAACATAAATTTTGGGCTCAATTGTCATAACTTGAGGACTACTGTGTACTCACGCACGCACGCACACATGTATAATTTTCTTCTCTAATCTTGTTTTCTTTTTTCCCTTTTTACATAAAATATTTTTTTAAAAAATAATTTTGTGGTGGTCACTGGACTCAAGAAGCAGGAATTAAGATAAAAACACAGTAAGATATAATTCTGGATCCTAGAAGAATATCTTTAGGGCTTGACCCACTGAGTTTGAATGTGTTTCAGAGAAAAGAAAATAAATAGCCGGGGAGAAACTGCAGCATTTCCTTTTCTCTTAAGAGGCATAGCCTGTTTGACTTCAGGAAAGTTATTTCTTTTTCAAGATCTTTTGAGAAAAATATTTTAAAAGAATGAAAGATCTTTGCAAGTCCTGAGGAGGGTATTACTTTTTTCCCCCCAGTTTCAACTCAATAGTCTTTTTCAAAAGATAACTAAGTAATAATCCTTTGCAGTTTTTATTTTCCCTGCCAGGAATACAATAACAATCCCTAGCTAGCCCACTAAAATTTGTGCCACCAAACTTTTTTTTCCAGGGAATGCATCTTTGACTTGAATATAGTCAGTGAATTCTAAGGATAAACTTTAATAATATAATTATTTTCTTGCCATAGCACCCCATGGGTATTAAAATTCAATTAGCCATCTCATAAATGAATTCCATCAATTAGCAAACACAGTGAAATAATTGACAGCAACACTGTGACATATCAATTGTGAGAAGAAAGTGTGAAATAAAGTTGTTTGGAGAGTTAAGAATTGAATACAATATATTCTATTGTGATTAGCTGTCTAAGGCCCAGTATTTTAATGCTTGTTATGTGGCCTAAAAATCACAATGAACTTTGACTGTGCTGTGTTCTCAAAGCCAGATAAGCAGGCGACTCAAAGCCAGTTAAAATCAAGCATTGTGGCTGCATAGGTTCAGTAACACATGATTGATAGAAATCGGGCTTGTCTTTTGCATAATCCTGCACTTTCCAAGAGTTTGAATAATTACAGAAGCTAGGCAGAACATCATATATTTCACAAAAGAACATGAAGATCTCACTTTTCTGGCAGGTACTAGATCTAGGATGTTAATGGATGGAGGGTGTGATGTATACAGTATATGTGGGACATTTAGTAAAGTGTTATTGCCATGATGTCAACTTCATTCTTTTAATTGATTTCATGATGCATTACGTTTTATTGTTTGATCACCAAGGAAGTCCCATTGTAGGTGTAGGACTATATATTTGTTAAATAAATAAAGTAGATATAAAGTTGAAAGCCCCTTCTGGGAATAGTTAGAATATCTAGACAATTGGAACAGGAAAAAAAGAATCTCTGATCCTCCAGATTTTACAGATTAACCAGACCAGTGACTCCATCTAGCATCACTAATGGTGAGGGATCCTGGGAATTGTTGCTTAGCAAGACCTGAAAGCTGACAGGTTCCCCCTTTCCATTATAGGATAATATACATGGAAGAAAGCTAAACAAATTTTCAATACATCACCTCTTCCCTGATTACATGTTTTTGGAGACTTATTTCTTGTGCATGCAATTCTGTTTTATAATCAGAATTGCATGCATTTTACAGAAGTAATGTGTACTTTACCCTCAAAATAAATTCTGAAAATCATTTTTTAAGTTTTGGAAACATATTATTTTATTTTCAATAATTTGGCAATGACTCATGGCCTGTACAATAATAAATATTTGGAAATGCAATAGAAATTATGTACTTTAGATCACCTATGTTTCCTGGTTTTTGATCCTTCAGCAAACACGTTCTGCTTTTTCATATATAAAGGATCAACATTTTAAAAAATCAATTTCAGCTCCAAATTCCACAATGCACTATAGGCTTAAGTACACCGAATAAAATATAAACAAACTGAATTTTACAACCTGTTGCCTTGTTTCGGGTACCCTTGTAGAAAGTTCCTTTAATACACACAACCACAGACCTTGGCTATTCTAATTCAGAAAGACCTTGATAATTCTCTGTAGTGCTGCTTGATCAAGAAATGGAGTGTTGTGCTTTCTTTCTTGAAAGGGGCATAAGTGCACCCCACTTCGAGGAGAAGGCTAAACCAGTAAAGAGTGTGCTTTATCTGGGAACTTTGATGTCAGCTGCTCAGCTTCCCCCTCCCCCCACACACATACTTTTTTTGTTCTATTAAGGGCTAATATATATCTACATATATTAGTAATGCCAGCACTGTACACAGCAAACTGTGATGCCAAAATGATGACACCTGTGTACTGATGTAATCACACAAATACTGCAATTATATATTTGCATCAGGATGCCTGACAACAAATTGTGCCATCAGAAATGATAATATATATGTTATCAATAAAGGAGAACATTTGAACGTCAGGGCTAAAATGAGGGTCCTTCTGAGCTTGGTTGTTTTCTTTCAGACATTGCACAAACTAGGTAACATCATCAGAAGACATATTGAAAAATCTTTAATTTCACAACACATGGACAGACTTAACCATAGTTTCAACTGGAAAACTGATTATTCTAGACCAAGCCAAGTCCAAAAATGGTACAGAATTTCTGGAAGCCGGGCACTCTGACAAATTAGCCATGAATAATCACATAGATATAAACAACATTTATATACTGTGCAAAAGAGAGAGTGAACAAGCCAAAAAGGGAAGAAAAAGACCAAAATTCCTTCCCACCAGCAATCATCATCCAGAGGAGCGTAGATTAACATCAGACTAATAAGTAAACAATGCCCAAATCAAGGAACTGCCAAACAAGCAAACAGCCCAACCAAAGAACTACTAAGACCACTCCCATCAACCCTGACAGGGAGAGCCACTATAAATATAAACTGAGAGAAAATCCCATTCCTTATTAGCACTGATGATGTTACCTAGTTTGGGTCATGAAGCATCTGCAAAAAAAACCCAATTCAGCTCCTAGAGGACCCCTCACATATGTTATCATTTGGCCCTCTTTTGCTTTCCCTGCAGAAACCCATGCAATAGGGCCTGATGTAAGTTTATTGCTTCCCCTTGCAAAGACTGTGTGTGGACTGAAAGCAGTTTTGATGGTGGTTCTCTTTCAAGCTTGATTCTTGAAGGCTCAGATATAGTGTCCTTAGAAACCACAGTACTGAAAAGGCTTTCCTGTAGAGGTTCAAGACAGTCCAAGTTCAGGTACTTCCCAGGCATAAATTGTTATTCATGCAGAGTTCTGTAGCCAGGAATATACTTAAGATTCGCTACTGGATTAAAAAAAAAGATAGAAAAAACATAATTAAGGATTTTGATGAATAAACATTAACAATTTTAAGGCTTTAAAATACAAAACAAATTATAAATATAAATATCATAAGGGAGGAATTGGGGAAAAAGTCTGAGCTTTAGCCTTGTTCCCCTGAAAAATAACAGTTGATTCAAATTTGGAAGTAAGTAGTCCTAAGTCAACAAAAATGGTAGCTGACCACTTTCAGAATCTCTATTAGCTCCCCTCTCCTAATTTTTCTATTAACTCTCTAGAAATAAACAAGTTGCTGGCTGGAAGGTACCTTCAAATTTATACTGACTTTAGAAGAATTCTTATATATATTAATTGAGATCAGATAAACTGGCTTATTGTGCAGGGAGTTTTACTTTATCAGATGACCAGATAATATAAAGCCAGCTCTGTCCCACAATATAACGATATAAAGACACTTTAAAATGTAAATGTTTATTTTTAAAAATAGACATTTCATTTAAATGCAATTTAAGAGTCTGCCATACCTTTTCTTATTATGGATTACAAATACTACCAAAATAGTACTTCTCAACCAAATCTTCTGAAGGAGAAAGAAGCTGGAAAGTTTGTTCATCTACATCTTGCATTACATGTTAAGCTTGAGCGTGACACAGATGGGTCCTATGTATTATTCTAAAATCAAATGCATTTTTTATGACTGTTCAATGGCAACAGATGAATGAAAAGGACATTCTATCTTTGAGTGGCAGTGCTGATATCTATTCCTTACCTCATATAAAAATGTATGCAATCGGGGTCAGTATTTGTGTCAATCGTAATCTCACTGTACACAAAAGAAAACAGCATCACCACTTTTTCTAAAATAGTGTCTTTTTTAACTTTGACTGACTGACTGTTTTGTATTTCTAATTCCAATGAGAACGCTTGCCCTTTAAGGGTAAACTATTATTTTCAGGCATGGATTTTTGTTTGCCACTGAAATGATAAAAAAAAAAACATATCCAATCTGTTTATCATAGCTGTGATACTGCCTGGTTGCATTAGGGAATGCAACTTGGAAAAGATTAGCAATTAAAACAGACATTTAGAACATAGAACTTTTAAATCTCAGCCAGCATATTTAGTTCGAGTAAAATAAAGCTATTTATTAAAATAGTCTAGACATTCAATCAATTTTACTTACTGGGCTAACTGCACATATCCAAGTATGGTCATCTGGGGCAGTGCTTGTTTCCTTTCTAAAGGGAACATTGCTTCAGTTTGTTTTTATGCTAACTTCTTTTAAGCAGTGCAGATGGTAGAAAGAGTGGATTCAGGAATCTATTTTCACAAATGTTCGATGTTTGAAGCAGTGGCTAGGTAGAGCAATTTCAGAGCAAGTAAGAAAGGGTCTCAATGTGGTTATATGAGGCACTTGGGTCTTCTGCAAAGATGAAAACAGCCTTGTTATATAGTAAAAACTTTGTTCTCTAAAAGTCAAAGCCACAATACAAGTTTATATTCCACAGCAGTTTTCTAACGGGAGAAGATAACCTTCTAGAACATTCTATTATCTTGAGAACGAAGCATGCGGCAATCATTTGGGATGTGCAGAGAACAATTATTCCTTTCGTTGCTCAAAAGGAGTTGCTTTTCATTTCCATGCCTAAGAGAACTGGAGCAATTGGACAGGAATTAGTGGGGGAGATAACTTAAGATGTAAGATTCATCCTCCTCCATCCAAAGAACATTTTAAAAAATCCTCTATAGATTGTGGTGAGGAAATCCTTCATGAATCTATCTTGTCTTCTCTCTTCCTCCCAGGATGGAAGCAGGGTCCCCCCCTCCCAATCACAACCATCTACTAAGAAAGGCTTTCTGCAGTTGGTTTGCTATGCATCTGCTGGTGACATGACGGGATTAGAAAAAGCTGTACCAATTGATTCTGAGTCCAGTTTAAGTCTCAGGAGCTTGGGGGGGTTCACATCAAAGTCTTCAGTGACAGCCAGCTTGACCTTGCCATTCTGATTCTCCTTGATAGGCTCTAGAAAAACAACATGCTTGTTTGCACTGATCTTGCGATTTGTTACATCTGTGACCGGTGGAATTGTACTAAGAATAGAGGATTGGGCACTGCAGTCTTGAGGGGGACTTGTAGGCTTCCTGCAGCACTTAGAACAACAACATGGTGTAAGGTACAGGTACATCAGCACTAATACCAAGCTTACAATACATCCTAGGAGGGTTGTGAGGCTAGTACTGAAAGATTCCACTAATTTGGAGTAGTGGACTGTCACATTAACTTCATATGTTTCATTGATCTTCTGGAGATCACTGATTGCTATGCACTCATAAACACCCGAGTACAACCGGTTGGCATTTATGATCTTTAAGCTTCCATTTTTTAAAGGTTGATGTGTCTGATCGCTGTGCTCGGGATACATGAATAATTCATGGCTTGGGGAGATCCACCTGTACGTAGTGGTGTTGTCTTCATGGAGGCTTGTGTTACAGTCTATTACCAAGGATTCTCCCACTCTGCACAGCACTTCTGGAACGTCAAATTTTCTTTGGTTCCAAGAACAAATTTTAAAATATTCATTGTAATTGAAGGTCTTAATTAAGGAGAGCATATTGGGGTAGGCTTTACAAGTATGCTCCTCTATGAAATCCCGCACAGAACTGTAACCGCGATGTTTCCATTCCTGGAGCATCTCCTGGAGAGAGCAGTCACAATTCACAGGGTTGTTATGAAAATATAAGCCATTTTTAATGTACGTAGGCAAAGTTGCTATGACTTGAATAGGAATGCTGCTTAGGTTGTTGGAAGAAAGATCAAGCGTCCTTAGATAAGGGTGTTCAAGTTTTTGAATAGACTCAAATGGAAATTTTGTTAGTCTATTCCAACTTAGATAGATCTTTTGCAAATTGATTAGTGTCATGAAAGCTTTTTCATCTACTTGCACTATCTTGTTATTGTAAAGGAGAAGCTCTTTCAAGTTCACAAGGTCTTCAAAGTAGTATTTTTCCACAGTATGCAGATGGTTGGAGGACATATCTAGATACAGAAGGTAGGTAGCATTGCGAAACACATGTTGAGTGATGTTTTTTATTTTGTTGTGGCTAATCCTAAAGGTTTCAAGATGTGGTAAAGTGGTCAGGCAATAATCATGAAGACGAACAATAGCATTGTGGCTGAGATCCAAGGTGATAGCTGTAGGAGGCAGTGTAACAGGGACATGCCGAAGGTTTTTCCTGGTACAGCTCAGGAGATCAGCAGTACAGATGCAGACTTCAGGGCATCTTGTGAAAGTGGAAGCATTGCTTAAAATGCTAAGTTGAACACCCAGGCCAAACAGTACCAACAGCTTCACCAGGATAAATAGAGTTAATGTCAGCAGACTCATTGTGAAATGATGGAATTCACTCTTTTCTGCCACCAAGATCAGTCCAGACCGCCAAAATAGAATTCACATCGAGCATGGTCTTTCATGAAACGGTTGTAATGTGAACAGCTGACAGTTGAAAGGATTGCTGAAATCGGATGGGCTCCTTTTAGAGACTTAAAAAGTCTTCTAAAACTGTTTGTGTACATTGCAGAAAAACAACAACATCCAAATGACAAAGTCATGCAACTATTGTTCAGCATGCCATGTTAAGGCTTGGTACTAGTTTAGCAAGCCTCTGTGTTCAGTTTTTGCCCCAAATAATTTCAGTGGCACAGTGCATCTGTAAAGGTAAAAATAAATATGCCCTTGAGCCCAATCTCTTTGAATTCTACTTTAGGATCTTTGAGAAGATTTAAGGATGTGCCTCCAAGCTGTTTCTTCCACAGATAATTTATCTTTACATCCATTTGAAACTGCAATTTTGATAACTTTA
Organism: Arizona elegans; assembly: GCA_022577455.1. NCBI lineage: Eukaryota > Metazoa > Chordata > Lepidosauria > Squamata > Colubridae > Arizona > Arizona elegans. Next base: position 98,639,101 of record JAKOOJ010000003.1, on the reverse strand, counting down.
TTGCAACTTTATAAAGTCAGAGCCATTTCTGCCTGCTGTCCTTGGAGTCAAAGTTTCCATTAGTGAATCGGCATCCTCTGGTTAGGCAACTCCTGTATAGCTCCATCGTTAATGAGATTCAGGTAGAAGCCTTTCCCTTCCCTTCTGCAATCCCAAATTAAAATGCCAAAAAAGCAGCTCTTACCCCGTTTCCATATTCTCTGGTTTATATTGAGCAGCATCACTCCTTCCTGCTACTTGAATCTTTCAGCCAAGCTCTATGTATGCAAACACTTCCCTCCTCCTGCTATTTACAAGCAGCCCGTGAATACTGACAGGGAAAGCCTAGTGGGCTTAGAAGCAATCTTATTGGCTTGTGTTAAAAGGGAGTGGTGTTAGAAAGGGAGGAGAGAGGAACCAGTAATGAAGACTTTTTTTTTTTTGAATGGCATGTAGGGTCTTTGTAATGCCAGGCGGAGGCAGAAAAATCCCTGCACAGTTTTTCTAAGACTGACTAACCAAGAGGCACACAGGAACTGCAGCAACTTGCACCAGTGGTTGCAATCGCAAGAGAAGCAAAGGGGGAGAAGGAAAGCAGCCTTGCAAAAAGAAGGAGGGCTGTGTTCTGGTTAAGCAACTCTCCTGCTTCTCTTTTCAAGCTGCTTTTATAAACGTTCGGTTTAGTAGCTCTTGAATCCGATCTTCATTTTTTAAAAAAACCAGAGGCATGGTTTTGCAATTATTATAAGAGGAGACAACCAAGATTGCAAATTTATTACTTTCTCTATTTCACTGAATGGGATACATTTACAAAACAACAACGAATACAGGTGTTTTTGTCCCTTCTGTATGTTTCAGAGCTGAAGAAGCTTCTTGGATGAGAAGCGAAACATCTTCAAAGAAAAACCAGAAAGTCCAGTTGCCTCTTGAAAAAGCACCTTTGGGACACTTTCAGTGCTATCTGGATTTTGGTGTATAAGTACAATGATCACAGTAAAATATGATTTCATAATCCTAGCAATGGCTTATTTTATCACTGGCAAATTCCCAAAAGTAGAACAATAGAAGTAATTAGGTGTGAGAGTTAATAGTTGCCATCTGTACTCTAGTAGGGTCATATAGCAGAGTTTTCCTCTGCTATGCTGGATGAAACCAACTTGTCCCACAATCTAGGAAGTTGTCCTGTTGCCTTCTATTCATTTGATTAAAAAACAGTTCTCTAAAGCCTACGTTGTTTTTTCAAGTTTTAAATAATAAGTTTTAAAAAATAAGTTTTCAAGTAGTAAATAATAAATCCTTTTCACTGCTGTGAATATCAGAAATGGCCTAATGCTGAGTCAGAGTCAGGCAACTGGTTCATATGGCCCAGTGTCACAGTATTGACTGTGAATACTCACAAAGGTTTCATTAAGTTCAGCTTATCTGGAGATGGCAAGGATTGAAGGTGGAACTTCTTCCATATACGTCACATGCTCTACCACTGCTACTTTGCCTGCAGCCCTGAATCTGACTTATTGTAAAGTAGCTCCCTCTATTCCTCCTCTGCTTTTGAGCAAATGGGTTCCCAATATTCACGATGTTGCTTCTTCCTTTCTTGGATGTTATGAGCCGTGGTGGCTCAGGGATTAGGATGCAGCATTACAGGCTAACTCTGTCCATAGCCAGGAGTTCAAGCCTGACTGACTCAAGGTTGACTCAGCCTTCCATCCTTCCAAGGTCAGTAAAATGAGAACCCAGATTGTTGGAGGGAATATGCTGACTCTGTAAACCGCTCAAAGCGGGCTGTAAAACATTATGGAGTTATATTTAAGTTGTAAGTGACATTGCTATACTGTATTGCATCTTACCTTTATTGGTGGCTTGTGTTAGTTTAGAAATCACTGCCTTGCTGTTGTGTAACTGATTTTCCCAAGGTTTAGCTGTAAAGGTATTCTCTAGGTAGAAAATATGTGTGCACATTTCATGAAGGTGAGAAAGAGAAATGGATTGTTTCTCTGAGAAAAATACATTTTCAAAATCAGATAAAATCCGTTATAGTCATTATTTTTTGTTAGAATCAACTTCATAGCACATCTGTATGCTTCAGCACTTCATTATTTTTCTTCCATCGTTTTGGTTTGCAAACAATATTTCTTGTGGCTTTCTTTTAACATTTATTGTTATCAGTAATTATCTGGATTTTCTTCATTTCACATTTGTCTGTGGCTGATCTATTAATAAACTGCAGCTTGTTGTCAGAAAATTGGATGTTCAAGTGCAATAAACAACATCTGGTAACTAAGATAAAAAAAAATACGCAAAACCTCCTGATATTTATGACATTCTTTTGGCTGGCCAGAAAGCTATTCTTGTTCTGAAGGTTCATCAGAGACTGAAAGAGAGATTGCATGCCATTGAATTACCCTTTGCCCCCTGCACAGTTTAAGCAGGTTGACCAGGCATGTCGGCAGAGTAATTGCAGGGGCAGTAACAGCAGGGCCTGGGATGTAATTTCCAGGGAGACCTAGGCTGCTTTATTTGAAGGAAGTGAAAATCAAAACCGAGTAATTGGTTTCCATTAAGGCAGCAAATGACTAATTTGGCTGCTGCAGCTACAGAATATCATGGGCACTTAACCCTCTGTTTTCCAGTTGAGGGAGCTCTGCTCTAGAAGAAATACTTGCCAGATGCCTCCCTGTACGCAGCTACTTTTAAAGCTGGACTTGAATACTGTATACAGTAGGTAAAGGAAATAGTTCTATACTTCCTCTTCCTGAGTGTTCTTTCTCATCACTTGTTCACAGGTTGGATTTTTATCCAAAGACTAGATTCATTAATCTTGGCTTTGGTTCATTGAGGAAAGCCTTGAATGAATTTAAATGTTTTATACCCTTTTTACCCTTTAAATTTTAGAATGATGAATCAACTTGCCGTTTGCTAAAGCCCTATATTTCAGACCTGATATTTGTGGTCACATAAACAACTTAATGTGCTGTAGAAAGTATAATGTCTTCATTTTAAGACTACTATTTAGATGATCTGAAAAAAGGAAAAGACAGATTATATAAACATTGTCTTAGCTCTAAAAGAAAGTGAATGAGAAAGAAGATTGCTCAACTTTCATTTTATTTGCTATTGGAGGGGTGGGTGGTGAAAGAGACTCCAGCTTTCAAATTTTTATTATATTTTAAAACAATAAAGTAGAATTCCAATGGTTCTTGAGCCATCTTACCTCAAACACCTGATAGCTTTTACTTGCTGATTAATGTAGCACTTTGTAGCATAATTACCATGTGGTATTATTAGTAATCTTTAAAAAGCTTCAGTGTTTTCTTAACTTCTCTATTTTGTTAGCATTTTGCTTAATGTATCACTCAAAAAGGAGACAAAACCTCCTTTGGGTGAAATATACCCCAAAACAAGCAGCATTGTAATTTTATTGCTTGTTTGCAATTATGTTCTCCTCCCAGATATTATGTAGGTTTCATAAGAAAATGAAACTTGTGCTGGACACAAAGAACAAACATAGTTTCCCTTAAAAATATTTATTAGATTTTTTTATCCCACCGTTATTACTTTATAAATAACTGAAGATGGCAAATGTACCTAATACTCTTCCTCCATCCTATTTTCCCACAACAGCAATCTCATGCTTGATATATCATTGATGTGCAAAGTTTTGAATTGTATCAGCAGCATGAGTTGACCTTGCTAGATCCATAAAGTTGCTTTTTGTACTATGTAAACCTAGTAAAGTGAGCATGAATGTCAGTGCCACATAACTAAAATTAATTGCTGAAGTGATGAGCATTATCTATAGTCTTCAAAGGGGGAAAGGAGAACTCTAAACTGGTTCTTACTGAAGCAATAGATGTCTACGGTTGTTCCAGAATGCATATGAAGATTCACAAAGCTGATTGCTCTGTCATGCAATAAATATATACCTCTATGTCAAAAATTTACACATGAAGAAAAATAGCTCTGCTCCAGTTTTCTTTTTAGCCTACTTGTATTCCATTTGTGGGGAAATTTTCTATATATGTCTCTTCCAAATGCGCACTCTGCAGTGGTATTTTCAAGAGAGAAAGTAGGCATATAAACATCTCTCTTGAAAGCATAAATGTAAAGCAGCTTCCTCTTGTGTGGAAAGAAAAGCAGGAAGAGTCTGGGATATATTCAATTATGTTGAGCTACCCAGAAGATCAAATTTGACACAGAACATTTGATGGGCTGCAGTTAGCTCCATCTTCTGATTATTGATGATTGAGTTTGGATCTGTGTGCCTGTATTGTTTCAAATGCATCCCTTCCCCAAGAGATGCAGTCCGATAGCTCCCTGGAAACAGTATTGAAACAGGTACTTCTGCCAGAACCATCCATAGCACTGGGAATATAGTCTTTGGAGGCAAGCAGTTTCCTCCTGTCAGTCCCCCATCCTCAGGACCTAGTCCTGGGTTGCAGCCATCTTAATTTTTGGTGAGCATAACCATTTGTAGCAGATACACTGCATCTGTGGTGCTGAACTCAAAGAATCAGAATGCAAAGTTTCTGACAAAGGAAAACCGTCAGTGTTCTTAATATGACAGGAAGATTTACATTTTCAGGATGTTGTTCCTTTACCGAGTATACTAGAGGCGTTCTTCATATTGAGAGAAAGGGAGCCTAATATTGATGGAAAGCTGTGAGGCAGCTGAGTCCTCAACTTCCCTGAACCCATATGCTGCTTGGCAAATTTATAATTTTGCTTTTAATAAAGGATTCAGGAAGACCTTTTCTATATTTTCTCTTTATTTGAGGAAAGGAGAACCCAACAGCAGTCATCCCAATGACAACTTCAGAAAACAGAAGGAAAACATAGGTTACCTCTGCTCATTTCCCAATAGGCTGCCACATTGCTTGTTACAGGTATTAAATGTGCTGCTTTTTAAATGCAGTGGACACCACCCTCTTACTGGCGGAAATGTACTGGCACTTGAGCTAGAGGCAAGGACAAGAATTCCCTTGCGCTTTTTAGGTCAACTCAGTTTAAAAATATATCATTGACATAGCAACTAATAGATGTAAAGAAGGGAGAAAGCTTTGCAGAATGTGGCTGAAAAGGTGGTACCTTTGTTTACTTTATTGGACTTGTATTCCAGTCAGCACCAACCCTGAGCAGCTCATAATGCAGAATCTTGAGGCCTATCACCTTGTGGGTTCAACTTCCAAGAAAGAAGGTATGGGTGGATAAACTTAAAGAATTGAAATAGTTCAATTCTATTCTGTTGAACTATAATGCAGAACTGATCAGTGAATAATGGGCATACTTTGGAGATCAGTGTAGAGCCCGTGGGTTATTCTGGTATTCACAAGATACCAAGGCACAGAATTTCAAAAAGAATTAATACATACTTGCATCTAGACCAAGGCAGAAGGACCCATTCTTCTCTCTAGAAAGGAAAACCATTATTTAAAATTCAAGCCCTGGAAAGCTATGGGACCAAGGCAAGGAACGGAAGCCTCTGGAAAAAAGTTGCAGACAACTATGCAGATCCAGGGTAGTTCAGAAACTCTGTTTTCAAGCAATAAATGTTTTACTTGAGAATCTGTCCTGAGATTTTAAGCTTTAATTTGACTGTAAGTGACAGTCTGTTTTACTGACTGTCGTATTTGGCTTGCACTCTCTTTTTTAAAAACTCCATGAACCCCTAGTGTTTGGGTGAGCTTAAATCTTTTAGATTTTCTGGGCAATAGATTCTTATGTTCTGCTCAGAATAGTTAATGTTTTTCCTGGAGGACAGTATCTTCTGGAGCCGTTCTCTCTACTTTAGCAACTCTGTAGTCCAGCATCTTTTACCACCAAACATATTTTGCATGTGATTCCTTAAAGATCCAAAGGAAGTTCCATGTCTTTTTTTGGTCTGTTTCCTTTTTAATAAGGCTTATCTTTGTGTCCTTTATCTAGCTCAAACTTCCCTAATTGTACCCTGTAAAAATTACTGTTGTGGTTTCTCCCTTATGTGCTAATGAGACCGCACCCTCTCCCATTCATGCCAAGCAATTACTACCCACCTGCACCAGGCAGAAAGGCTGAGCCAAGTGGGATGTGTGTGTGCAATTTCAGAGGTCTTTTGGGACAGGAGATGGAAGACCTTTTTATTTTATTTTATTTATTTTAATTTGATTTATATGCCGCCCTTCTCCGGAGACTCAGGGCGGCTTACAATGCGTTAAGCAATAGCCTTCATACTTTTGCATATTTTTACAAAGTCAGCTTATTGCCCCCACAAACTGGGTCCTCATTTTACCTACCTTAGAAAGGATGGAAGGCTGAGTCAACCTTGAGCCTGGCGAGATTCGATCTCACTTTAATTGCAGACAGCTGGTGTTAAATTACAATGCATTAGTCTGCTGAGCTATCCAACCTTCAACCTTTTTTGCAGTATTAAACCTTTTGTTATCCTTGTAGTGGGAAAACATACTCTCTTCTGATTTCATGTCTGGTACATTAAAGCTTTAGTTATTTGTATGTCATTAAAAACCCAAGAACAGCTGTATATGTTTGCTTTTTATTTTATAAGTAGTACTCCTTTCCCAAATATTCCCTATGGTAAAAGTACCTACTATCCAGTAAAACCAGTTGGGAGAGGATGAATTATCCCAATTATTTTGCTCACCTTTCTCTCTAAGATTCAGTTCTTAAAACAGGATGGGTAAGAGGAAGGAAGATAAAATTATAGCTATATTTATAAGATTTTTTGTTAAGCTACAATTTTGTATATTAGTGAAATGGAAAATCAACTTGGATAGAATTCAGTATTTTAGGATTCTTACCTTGGTGCAAACTGGGGATCTGAAGGGTTCAGAAGATTTTTGTTGTTGTTGAAAATATTAATTGTAATCTGCAGAATATTTACCAGCTGTTTCTTCTGTAATAGACTGTTGATGTTTACTGATTTGCTGCTTCATTAGATGCATAAAAAGGCTAGGAAAGTTTTAGAAAATTGAAATGCTATTGAGAATTAGATTTAGACTCCAGACAGTATACATTTTAAAGAAACTACGCTCATTGCCAATATATTTTTATTCCAAGTTTAAGACATTAGCGATGATGTTGAACTGGCTCCATAATTTGTCTATTTCCCTTTATCAGCCTGTCTGTTATTAAGATATTCTTTAGGGATGCTCCTTTGCATCTTACTATTGGATAGTGCACATTGTATGGAAAGGGCTTTTTTTGGCTGTGGTGGCTCAACTGTGGGAAACTTTTTTCAGCAAGCAATGTAACACTGCCCTTACTTCATTTCTTAGCAAAGAAAACTTGTAGCTAGTCATCCAACCATTCAGTTTTTTGTAACTGTAGCTCAGGTCTTTATAGGTCTTTGGTTATTCGGGTTTTCTCATTCGTTATCTTCAGGCTGGTGTCTTCGGCTTCGTGCTCCTAGAAGCACGAAGCCGAAGACACCAGCATGAAGATGACACCAGCCTGAATGAGACTTCGTTGAAACGTTGCCAAGAAACCTCCAATTTTACACGGGAGAAAACCCGAATAACCAAAGACCTACATACAAACACCCGCGAAAACCTCAGAAAACACACACACACACACACACACACACACACACACACACACACACACATATATATATATATATATATATATATATATATATATATATATATATATATATATATATATATTTATACTGAATTTGCTTTTAATGCAGTTCTGTTTTAGTGCTTTGTCATTGCTCTGTATTATTTTACTGATTATACTCTACCAATACAAGGAGCAGATAAATATTTAAATAAGTAGACAGCATTTTAAAATAAGCCAGAAAATGCAACCGTTTCATAGCATTTTGGTTTCTAGTTTACATAGTGTTATTCACTTATAGGTCAATTATTGATTTTCTGTGTATATATAGATTTTTATTCCTAATTTTTTTTTTGCTTCTTCTTGTTCCTCACTTATTTTGGGCAAGTTAAGTAGTCTATGAGTCAGGACAAGAGGGCTTTTAAAAATTCTTTAATACATAAAGTGTCATTTGAAGCCTTGTGTGGATTATCTATACTTGTTCCTTAGAATGATTGCCTTTATTCTTCTTAGATATTTGCTTTAAATAAGGCAAATAGGAACATGGAGTTTGCCCTATTCCTACTGCACCCAATTCTGGCTTACTTTAAAATGCTGGGGGTTTTTTTGTGTGTTTTTTTTTACATATTATGCTTCAAGATTCCCTGGAATTCCTAAAGCAAAAGTAGCCTATCAGCTGACCTAGTTGCTAAGCAGCTGTCTTTCACCCTTGAAACAAATATCAATCAAATGAAGAATAAAGTATCTGCTATTTAAGAAATGTTTAATTTAAGAATATGTTGTGTCTTGGGAAATGCAGGGAGAGAAACATCGGGGCATATAAATAGTGAGCTTTCTTTACTCCAGGTGCAAAAGCCATTGGCTTCTAACACACTGGCTTTCAGAAATAAGCTGTCATTAGTTTTATGGGACAGCTTACATTAGAATAGAGAGGCATTTTGCTGGTTCAGATGGAATTCTCAGGTACCTTCCAAAAATGAATGTGTTTTTCTAGTAAATAGCCTCTAGTCCAGGGTGTCAAACTCAAGGCCTGGGAACCGGAGCTGGCCCATGGGGTGCTTAGATCTGGAAACCCCTGAAAACAGCAAAGGACTGACCCATGGTGCCTCTGCCAGCGAAAACAGAGCTAAGGAGGGCTACATGTGGCCCTCACAAGCTCCGTTTTTGCTGGCAGAGGGTTTCAGGAGGCTGTTGCAGCCAAAAACAGAGCTCAGAAGTTTGTTTTCACTGACAGAGTGCTCAGGCCACCACAGGCGCCTCCGACATGGGTGACATCGAGCTGGACATGCCCCCCCAGGTCAAACACAACCCTGATGCGGCCCTCAATGAAATCGAGTTTGACACCTCTGCTCTAGCCCCTTTGAAGCTTGTTGAGGGTCTTTGGCCTGCCATCTCTTCCTCCTTTTCCTTCAGCCATCGCAATCTATACTGTCTTAAAGCACCCATGGAAAGTATTCTCAGGGCAACAAGTGGGCTTGTGTATTTATTTAATGAAGGACTGTGGTCATAAGTTGTATACATTTTTTGTGACAAAAGAATGATAGGTGTAAGCAGAGCAATACCCTGCTATTCCAAGGCAAGGCATTTAAAAAGAGAATCTTCCTATCTGTCTGTCTGTCTGTCCTTCTAGGGCTGAGCGAGCAACGGCTGTGCTCTTGACAGATCCTTGTTTTCAGCTCCGTTCTATTCAGTACTTATTGGGTCACACGGAGCCTTTAGTACTGGGAATGACATCATCTTCTGCTGACAAGAAACATTTCTCCCTGCAGAGCTGTAAGTATCTCCAGTATGTTATGCTTTATTTTGCCAAGAACTGCTTGCTTGCATTGCTTTTTGTCTCTAGTCAGATTGATGGTTGCCTAATGTTTAAGAGGTCTTTGTAGAAAAGACAATAAAATAGTCCCTGTTGTGAAATTTGTGAGCAGTCTACAAGATCTCTTAATGTTACCTTGGTATTTTCCCCCGTTAACCTGTTCTTATCCTCAAAATGTATTTGCTTTTTGAAACTCCACAGAGGTATACAATAATTTCCTGTCCTTGCATGCCTGAGACTAACTGCAACTTCCTAGTCTCTGAGAAACATCTGTCAAGGCTTTGAAGAAACAGAGCTTTATTTAAGATGAAATCTGAGCCTCTTTTCTGATAAACATTTGGAGTTATTTTTATAGCAAAATCCATGTGAAAATAAACCCACAGTTAAAATGCATCCAGAAAAAAATAACACAATAAAACATATCACAAAGTCCTCATATTATTTTATTCTAAGATTCTTTATAGTACAAACAGCCTCTAATAGAGATGATTAGCAGAGCCAAGTAGAGCTGTTGAAATTGGTCATGGCATGTTTGTGGTAGGAAAATCCAAATCCAGTTCCCAGCATCTCCAGTTAAAAGGTCAGATAAAAGTTGTTAGAGAACATTTTTTTCCAGAAACTTGGAGAATTGTAGTTTTCAGGGCTACGAAGATGGACCAAGCATTGCTATACGTTCTTCCTACATTTCTCCTCCATGAGAATAGTAGCCTAACATATAACTGATCAGATTGAATATTCATTGGAAGCAGAGAAAAAGAAGATTGTAGGCTGTTTTATATTGGCTCCAATGAAAGAAGCTGCATCAGGCAGCATCTCATCCTGAATTTTTGCTGTCCCAGCTATCATTATATGAACTGTGGTATAATTGTTAACTTTAAATAATAGAGCCTGAGTTTGTTTTTCCCTTTTATTTTTTTCCATTTGAGTTTTGTAGCTGTGTTGTATCTTTATTCATTGTATGTTAGCAACCAAGGAACTCTTCAATTGATGAGCAGAGCAAATAAATACATTGTGAAGCTGCATTTGACACTGATTAGGTTATAATACTAATTCCATCACACAATATAAGACTGTGTAATGTATCCATAGAATGAAATATGGGAATCAGTTTCCTCTTAGTCTGCCTTCTCTAGTGTTGTACTTTTGAAGGACCTAAATTTAGCATTGCAATGTTATTTTTTAAACATTGTCCAGTCTAAATATTTGGAAAAGGATATCAGCAGAGATAAATCCCAAAGGGCAAGACCACACTAACAAAGTATAAAACTTTATGTATCCACTTGGCCATAACTGGCTATCTTATCTGACCAATTAAAAGTGTAATGTTTCAGCTCTTTCTTTACACACTGCACTCTTTGCAGTCTCCCCATAAGTGGATATCCTCTTACTCCTTTTGAAGATTATGCATTTTTGGAGTAACTGGCATTGTAAGTAAAAAGAGAAAACACAGAGATTAGAGTTGTCCTGAAACTAAGAGGAACAGAGGCGGCATGGTGGCTCTTGGAAATGAGAGATGCTTTGCTTTGGGTGTTTGAAGGTTAAGGGGAGTGAGGGACTGGCTTGACTATGTGTGTTTGAGCATGATTCTGTCATGATGAGGTTACTTTGCTAAACTAGGCCTCATTTCACTGAAATTGAGCTACTGTGAATACTATCATTATGGATCAAACATTGATGAAAAGAGAGTAATGAAAGCATTGCTTCCCTGTACCACAAAAATAGATGGCTTTTCATAAATCAATCCTGTTGGAAAAACATTTCTCCAGCTCTAAGAAGAGAGAAGCAGATTATTGTCTTTAGCTCCGTAGAAAGGTAGGAAAGTAATTGGAGCATCCAGACAGGGAAATGCTGCTCACCAAAGAATAACACTCTTTCTGTGTTTTCCATAGGTTGTTAATTCTTTAGCAATCATGAGCTGATGAGCAAAACTAGATATGATTGGGGTGGCAATGATGATGAAGAACTATTTTTTTCCTCTAACTGAACATGTAGAATCAAATAAGTTTCTGTTCTGTTGAGAGAGAATATTTAGACAATAAAGGAACATCTTGGTTTCAAACATGATCTGTTTTCTCCCTTGTATAGCTCTTCTGTGAACTTCAACTAATCTCAGGGAAATTGTTCTCCTAACTGTTTGAATGAGGCAATTACAGTTGCCCTTGGTGTACCATATGCTCGCCATGGGATATATAGTGTATGAGAGGTTTTATTGTGAAATTTGGATCTTTAACCTTTCCAAAAATGAGAAATAATGACTGTGAGTGTATGTGCCTTCTGGAGGTTATTAATTAGTAACTTCAGATACCTTGACTGGAACAGGTTGTGTCTATGAAGGTTCAATAGTTTTTGCAGGAATTGCAGTATTTTTCTGCTCCTTGAAGTCAAAATAAATGGGGCTTTCTTGCCTGACAACTGCAGGCTTTTATTTTTTGATAATTGCATGATAATATTGCTATAGGGAAGGGAGCCAGCTGCGGAGAATACCACAGGCAGATTCTCTTCTCTTTTCCCTAATGTACTGTAAGGTATCTCCTAATCTGTCCCTGCTAATTGTTTCATAAAATGAATCCTGATAACTCCCATCTATCAAGACTCTTCAGCAATTAGACTCTGTGGCCTGGTTATGACTTTCCTTGTCCTGCAGCAAAGGTATTGTGTTCTCTTTCTATTTCTGGGCCCTGGAGGAAAAGGTCCTTTCCAGCCTGTTAAAGAGTACCCACTCTTTAACAGGCTTGATTCCCAGAATATGAGCTTGTACCTCTGCCAGCACCACCATTCTTCGACAATGCTGCCGAGCTGGCTCAGAAGCTAAATGCTCCAAGCTAGATATTTGTTTGCTGACACAGTGATTATCAGATTTGTTTGCATACTTTGTTTTATAGCTTCTGGCACACGGATGCCTTCAAAGTTGTTCTCTATGCCTTGTCTAATTATTCACTTTTGCAGCTTGATCCAGTTAGAAAAGGCCCATAATTTGCTGCATCAATCCTAAAGGCTAAAGAGTGAAAGAAAGCTACCATAAAACAAAGGATATTATAACAAATATAACATTCTAGTTACAGAGACTGGATTGGGGGGAAAGCTTATATAAATATGCATCCTGGAACATGCCATAGGGAACCTGTTCATGAAACTGTCTTAACTTGGTTCAGATTATTATTTTTTTCATCATAGATTCTGTTGCTACAGCCTTGTGAATATTAGAGATCATTTTCATGGATGGATGAAGTGTCCTCTCTAAATGTAATTCTTAACATCTGTTTCTTTTGCAATCATGTTACAAGCCTCTCACCTGCATAATGTTCTGAGTACAGAAAAATTAAATATTTTTAAAATCAAAACATCATCAAATATTGTAATGTCTCTAATCAGAAGCAATAGGTCCAATACATTTGTAAAATACTGTTGAATAAAATTCCCATCCATACTGTGGCATACAAACGCTTCACGTTTATTTTTCTAACACTGAATGTCAGTGGGACAGTAGTTTTGAAAGCAGAGTTGTCATTTTGAGCTCAAACTAATTTTTGTGCTTAACTGCGCTTAACTAATTAGAAGATGTGTTGGACTCTGCCCCCCTGTGGCCATCAACCTTCTCTACAAGTTCAATTTAATTGTTCCCAGCCAGAGATGGAGAAGTTTTGAAAGTTAAAAATTTTAACTGGTAACTTTTTCTTCTGTCATATTCTCAAAATCTCTACCCATTCAGTTCCTTCTTCTTTGTTTTGTTTTGCAGACACTGATTATATCAGCCAAGAAGAGCTAGCCAAGGTGGAGCAAATGCTTGGCCACCTCAGTGAAGAATCCAAGCAAGCTGCAGCTGCCACTTTGGTAAGTATTCTGAATATCTAAACGTGTGCATGCTCTTCCCCACGCAACCTGCATCCATAGTGACACAGAAACTCTCATGCCAGAGTTGTATAAACACAAGAAACTGAGAGCTGTATAAATGCAGGAAACATTAGTTAATTTGCTTTTCAGGATGAGCTCATAAAATTCAAGAGCTGTACTGAGAACTGTATAAATGCAAGAAATAATAGTTAATTTGCTTTCCAGGCTAGTATGTTTCTGACTTCAAGATCTTGTTCAGAAATGTAGAACCATATGAAACTTGAGGTGCAGACTTTATGTCAAAGGTGCTTGCAAAGCTTATGTGTCAGTGAGTTGGAATCATTTCCAAACTATCAGGAAAAACAGTAAGAGCATGGTTCCAGATAAACACAAGATAATGCCTTGAGATCAGCAAACTGAGTTTAATTTTGAGTGGGAAACGAAAGAACTATCCAGGAGGAAGGGCTTTCAAGTAGAATAAAAAAACTGTCCAGATTAATTCTTACATCTAAGATATCATTTGCATCTATTGCTATGTTTGGGTGACCTCCAATGAGAAGCAGTGATCCAGCAAAGAACATGATCTCTGGCAGGGATACATTATTAATTTGTCTGCTTGCTCACCTTCCAGTTGCAGTTTGGAGCTGTATGAAGGCTGCTGCAGGTGGGGGTGGGAGAGGGAGCAGGAGGGATGTATGTGATGGTCCATATCTGGGCTTCAGTAGGAAGTCATGGTCTTAGGCCCAACTGGAGACAGGAGCTGAACCTTCATTATGAACCTCAAACTGAGCTGGACTCAGTGCATTCTCTGTATAATCTTAATGCAGAGATGAGAACCTATTCATAAATATTTTGATTTCAATATTTTTTGAACCCTCCCAAAATTATATTAAAAGAGAATAATTTTCATATGTTCTTTTGTTTAAAATTTTTTACAAGAGATTGTTGTTTTGCATATTTTGTCATTTTTAAATCTCACTTTATAGTATTATTATATTAAACATTACAATTAAAAAAATAAATACTAAAAAAACAATAAAAAGAAAAATTGAAAGTAAAGAAAATAAAAAACATAGAAAAGCAATAGAGGAAAAAATAAATGTATAAAGAAATAACTTCCCCCTTCATCACAAGTATAAGCAATTTTAGTAATTTATCACTTTCTCTTAAAATACAGCAAATTATATCTCCTTCCCACATCTCATCTCTTATCTATAAACAAATCCTTAAAAGCCTCATTGTTCAGTCCTAGTCAGTAAAAGTCCGTTAAGGATTACTACAGGTAACTATTTATCTATTTTAATCTTGATCAAATAAACCAATTTTATATTCCTTTTACTTTTAACAATCTTGAACTTTAATCCTTTCAAATGATGTCTGAGAATTTGATTCATTTTCATTTTTTCTTTGTCCCTTCTCACAAAATTCTTCAAAAGTTTAACAAGTTTCATTTATAAATCCAATATAAAAAAGATATCCAGGTTGCTTTTTTGGTTTGTTATTTTTATATCCCTTTTAATTATGAAGTTATCAACTAATTTCATTTCTATATCCGGTGTTCATCTTTATCCATATCATTCCTTCAGCCTGTCATTTTTAAATCCACTTTCAGATCTGCCTCAATTATGTCCAGTAAATCCTGTTCCTATTCCATAACATCTGTTAAACACATCTGTCTATAGTGACACTCTTAAAATCTGGGTCTATTGTTCACAAATATTCCTCAATATATCCAATGTTAAAGTAATTTGCTCCATTCTGTATTAGTAAACCAAATGTAAGAGTTCTCTTCCTTTAATTGTAATCTTTAGTTCCTTCTGGTTCCCTCTAGTGTCAAACCTTCAAAGTTCCATCGTAGCATGATTTTTTTAAAGAATTCAAAACAGCAGCATTTTCCCATGGGAAGGATTGTTTGCATTCAAAATCTTATTTCAAATTCATGTCAACCCTTAGTCCATTCCAAAATCCACATTCTAATCTGTTTTGCTTTTTATTCCTAAAAAGGAATTTTCTGAAGTCCTTAAGCATATATTTAAATTTTGTTTTGCAAAGGAATGAAGGAAACTCACCCAGTGTTATAAAACATGTCATTCTAAAGTTGAAAAGCAGCCTTTGGATATCTTGTACTTGGGTTTGATTTAGATTTGGTGATAACTGCTATTAAAGTTAAGTAGGTACTTGTATGTGCTTTTTTTCCCCAGCCCACTAGTGAAGAAGACTTGTGTCCAATCTGTTATGCACACCCGATCTCTGCTGTATTTAAGCCATGCTCCCACAAATCATGCAAGTGAGTAATCCCTGCACAAGCAGACATTTCTCTCCTTTATCCTGCTAACTGGATAGCAGTCAGGCTGGAATGCATCACAGCTGTACAGCAGAACAAATCTACTGGTGGTCATTTGAATCCCCTTTAAACTTCTGGAAGAGACCCAAGCCCCATAATACTTTTAAATGGCTGCTTGGATCTTGTACTCCCATGAAGTTATACAATAGAACTAGACAACTACTTCAGACTCAGGGAAGTGGGGTTTCTGACTGCAAGGAGGTTAGATTTGAAAGCATACAGGTGATTGATTCCTGGGGAAAACTTAGAAGCCAGAAGGGAAGATTTGCAGTAGTGATTTCAAGTTTTCAGTATCCTTTTATTTTTGATAGTAATTGTGAGCAAAAGAAGCCAACAGTGTGGTTAATGTGTATCAGACATGCTAGATGGCAAATTGTTTAGCTTTTAAGAGCAAAGTGGACACACTGTTGCATGCCTGAACATTCCAAAGATTAGTTACTGTATTTTTCGGAGTATAAGACACACCTTTTTCCCCCAAAAGAGAGGGTGAAAATCTGGGTGCATTTTATACTCTGAATGTAGCCCCGTCCAGCTTCTCAAACAGAGGTTTCAGAGGCTGAAAAAAGCATCAGAAAAGAAGCTTCAGAAAAGAAGCCCCCAAACAGAGCTTCAGAGGCTTTTTTTCTGAAGATCTGTTTCGGAGGCTTTCAGAGGCAGGAAAAAAAGTTTTTTCTGAAACGAGTGCAATTTATACATCCGGTGCATTTTATACTCCCCAAAATATGGTACCTTTTGTTTTGTAGTGTGCATGCAGTTTTCTGCATAGATCTGAGTCAATATATAAACTCTTTGCCTTTTTAGAGCCTGCATTAACCAGCACCTGATGAACAATAAGGACTGCTTCTTCTGCAAAGCCACCATCACAGGAGTAGATGACTACATTAAACCAGCCACCTCCTAGTGCCTGGACCCTGCAGGGCAGGGGCCGCATGCCTGGGCAGCTTCTCCCCAGAGGACTCTTTCCCCCCTCCAAGAGCATCTTGTCAAAAGTGGCTGTTTTTCGCCACAGCTGAGTTCAGTTTTATGACACCTTTTGCAGGACACACACATCTGTATGCATCATCCAGGCCAAATTGTATTCTTCTATCCTATTGAATTTAGGTACACTTCCTGTTGCTGTCATTGACTCCAAACCAACAGGTATTGGGCTTTTCCTATGGATTACGCGCATAGGGGCTTAACGTGGTCAGGTTCTCTACCTCAGCCTGAATCCATAGTTCTTATCCTGCATCTACCCTAGGAAGTGTGTCTTGTACTGTAGCTGGGACACATCCTCTTTGATGAAGTGCTCTCCATGGTAGAGTAAAAATGGATTCTCTGCAGCCAGCATCTCTCCTGTGAGTCCAGCTACTCACTAGCCAAGTGTGTTCTGGCTGCTGCTACAGCAGCAGCACTTTGCTGTTTGACAGTGCATGTGTAGCTAGAGTTGGTTCAAATATTTGTGTGGGCATACCCTGCAGACATCATTCACCTGTAGCACCTGATGTGATAGTTCTGGAGATTGCCAAGCAACACCCTACTGTGCAGTCAAAGGCGGCACATGTGAGTGAAGGGTTGTGGCACCTATCTGCCTAAAAATTTGAATCTGCTCTTTGAAAGTCTGGCTCCTTTCCTTTGAAGGCAAGGTCAGCTAAAAAAAAAAGACCCTAGGCCAGGCTTTGGGGGGAGGGGGGAGGAGGACTTAGTGATACAACAGAGGGATAAATGCAGCCTAGACCACAAGGAGTTTGATCATGGGAAAGGCCAAGTTCAATAGGACCAATATTTGGTCCATGTATTATATAAGTGGTTGGGAGAAATACTGATATTGTAGGCTTCAGCAGAGGCGAACCTGATTGCACTGCTATCTTCCACCAGCAGAAAGTGCCTGTGGCACACACCCTATACTGTGTGACTAGGTTGCCTGTACAGTCCAGGAGCAGACAAAGATTTTTAAAAAATTTACTGTGTGTGACTTGTATCCAGAATGTTGGGGAGGGTAGCAAACAAGGAATTTAATTTAAGTGCATATATGGTTGTCTCTCTTCCCCTTTCCCTTCCCAACTGGAAGGAGATATTACTTCCATAAAATAAACTATTAAATTATTATTCCTTAAAGCTGTCAGATGTATATTCTCCACATTTCCAAGGTATTATTTCTGATGTAGATTGTAAATTGCTAAGGGCTGGAACAGTACTTACAGGGATACTTGCAAGAAAGAGCAATTAGAGCAAGTTGATTTTAAGGAGTATTCTCATTGTTAGCATCTCTTGAATCAAGAGTAGACAACACATGACATACCTAGAAATCATTAATTACAATAATTTCATTTGTTTTCATTACAATATGATTTCATTAGAGAACCTTGTCCAAAGTTCTAAAGTTGCCAGTTATTCACCATAGGAAAGGAAACAATGCAGTTTTATAAGGCAATTAAGTTCCAGGGAAAGTACTGCATTTTGTTTGCCTGTGTGCTTCATAAGCAGCAAATACCACCCTACCATATTAGTATACAGCATGCTGTTCATTCCCTTTCCCAGAACTATTGGGTGCTTGCATCTTCAAACAGGTGAGCTGTTATACTATACCAGATCTTGGAGCAAAGATGACTTGTCCCTGACCAATATAGGGTACTGGACTCTAGAACAGTGGTGGATCTGGCTCAGGCAGCCTATCCTATTTCACCCCATTGCCAATCCTGAATGATGCAACTATAGTCTTGTCCACTCTTAGGACTCCATGTAAAGATTAAGTCAGCAGCAAGGAAAAAATAGTATTTGGAGCAAAAAAATTGAGTCCCTTGCCACCAAGGCACAGAGTGTGGTCGTTCCAATAAAATGTTCTGCCAGTTAGCCCAGCACAATCCAAGCTTGCTACATGATGATGCGTGGCTCTGGGACTGATTCAGCAATGGATTTGTGAGGCAGCACATTGGCCCCATTGAGGTAGAGTTCATCATTCACAATGACATCTTCCCCCAACACAGTGACATTCTCCATCCGCACCTGAGGAAATAATGATGTGCAATTATACAGAGCTGAGTTTAGGAAAATATATTTTAAAAGAGACTCTTGCTTATACAAGTCATGTGGCTGTTCAGGAATTGGTTCTTAACAGTTAACTACTCTCAGCCCCTGGGCTGCTAAGGAAAGCAAAATCAGAATGCCCTGGGTGATACCTGAGGCTTAGTCTTACTAGGTTTTCCTCTATGCAAGATTCTCAGGTCCCACACGAGCCCTGCCATACCTGCAGTAGAGATGGAGAAGGCATGCACAAAGCTTTGCAGAGATTTAATGTGCCATTAAGCCTCTGCAAAGCCTTCATGTGCCATTAATGTGCCATTTGACCCATATTTCAGGGGGGAAAATGTTTTGCTCCTGAATTTCTACCACATTGAGAGACTATGTGGGCCTTCAAAAGTTCTAAAAGAGGAAAAAACCTAATTGTATACTGTCCTTTTTTCAGTATTTATATATAAAGGGCAATCCAACTTATTTTCTAAATTGTACACAGAACCCTTCATTTTTAGAACAACTAGAGCTCACTTACCCATTGACCCACAGAGGAGCTCCAGCCAACAATGCAGGATTCAAGCCAAGAGTGGGAACGGATGCGTGATCCCTTTAGAACAGTGCAACGCTTGATCCGAACACCATCCTCTACCACAACTCCTGCCCCAATTGTGACATTGGGACCAATACTGCAGTTTGATCCAATCTTGGCACTTGGGTCCTGAAATGAAAGATATAATGTGAAAGATGGCCTTATGATCCTTCCTCAACAGTTTCCAATTTCCCAAGTGGAAAAGTAATTCTTCCCTCTTCTACTCCCAGATCAGAACTACATACAGGTAGTCCACCACTTGCGACTATGATGGAGCCCAAAATTTCTGTTAAGTGAGACAGTTGTTAAGTGAATTTTGCCCCATTTTACCACCTTTGTTGCCACAGTTAAGTGAAACACTGCAGGTGTTAAGTCAGTAACATGGTTAAGTGAATCTGGCTTCCCCATTGACTCTGCTTGTCAGAAGGTCGCAAAAGGTGATCACATGACCCTGGAACATGGCAATTACCATAAATCTGACCCATTTGCCAACTGTCCCAATTTTGATTATGTGATCGTGGGATGTGAAAAATGGTCATAAATCACCTTTTTTCTGAGCCGTTGTAATTTCAAATGGCCACTGAATGGTTTTAAGTTGAGGACTACCTGTACTTGGTAGCATTTGCTTATGCTGTTGCCCTGCTTCAGCTAGATAGATCCCTGTAGAAATTCTATTCCATCTGATAGTTTCCCTACCCATAGAAAATAATGTTTTAAAATGAGATTACCACTAGTACGTTTCCCATACAGCCTGATCCAGAATGTAACCGCTCAGGCTGCTTCAGCCGCAAATATTGTAGGTATAAGCACATGCCAGTCAGGAAATCTTTTGGCTGCCCAATGTCCATCCAGAACCCTGCAGTGATAAAACGAATCAGGTAATCTCTAACAAGAGTTTCATTGGGATCGCAGGTACAAGGGCTCTTCATTTGGAAACAGAAAAAGCATTAGTGCTTCTGGGCTGGGATTCCCAATCTTGACAATTTTACGTATTTTGTAATGATATGTAACATTCCTTTGCTTTAAAATAACTACGGTAGGTAATCTTTTAGGAGAAAGCCAGTTTGGTGCTGTAGTTAAAGCATCATGCAGGAAATCAGGAGACCGAGTTCTAATTTCTCCTTAGGCATGAGGTCAGCTAGATAACCCTGGGCCAGTCAGTCTCTCTCAGCCCTAAGAAGGAGGCAATGGCAATCCATTTTTTAAATTTTCCATGCAAATTACAGGGACTTATTCAGTAGTCACTGGGAGTCAACAATGACTCAAAGCCACCATGGATCCCCTTCCCCAAATCTTTTTAGCAGCCAAGAACTGACCTAAACATTTTTTGGCTGTCTGAGAGCCAAAAGTGAAGTATATATGCATCATACAAAAAAGGCAAAGCTGCATGTGATTGTTGGGCTGCAGGTTGCCCTGTTCTAAAACTAGCATCAGATGAATTTACTTTGCAAATGTTTACATTTATTTTCCATCTTAATGGTATTAAATGGTATTTAAAATGTCCTTTTATAAACTTCCAAGACTGATTAGCTGTTTCTTCTTCAAAAAGCTGTGTTTACTTAGGCCAGGGGTTCCCAATCTTGGCAACTTTAAGAAGTGTGGACTTCAACTCTCAGAATTTCACAACCAGCCACAGTTGAAGTCCACGCGTCTTAAAGGTGCCATAATTGGGAACCCCTGACTTAGGCTAACAAAACAATATTTTGTTTTGAGAACACATACTATTATATAATTTTGAATCCTAATCCAAAAGTACAAAAAGCTTTTTCCTTACCATGTAGTTCCATAGCATAGAGTTGTCCTTCCTCTGCCATTACTGGGAATATTTCTTTCTCAATTGAGGTAGGACGCAGCTAAAGAAAAGATAAAGGGACTCAGATGGTCATTCCAATAGGAGCTATATAACCCTCATGCATTTATTTAACAAATTTATATGGTCATTCATCTCACAAAAAAGTGGCTCTGGGTAGAATACAACATAAAATAAAACATAAAAATTATTAAAAGCATACAAAACCATTATTAGAATATGTAAAAACAACAGGGCCCAAGAGAGAATGAATTGTTAGCCACAGTAATGGAACCATCTTAGAATGTCACCAGTCTCCTGGGACTTCCAGGCCTTGATGACACAGCCAGATCTTGAGTGACTTTCAGAACATTAACAAGGATGGAAAACCTCATTTTCAGGGTAGAGGGTGGATAAGGCATGCAGAGAAGGCCTACCTCTGGGACCCATCTAGCAGATGATACCCACCGCATGCCTTCTGTGCCAGACCTAATGGGATGGGCTGATGTAATTGGGGACAGGTAGTCCTTTGGATAACCCAGATCCTGTGCCATGGAGGGCTTTAAAAATTAAAACCAGCACCTTGAATTAGACCTGGAAACAAACTCTCAGCCAATACAGCTTGCAGAGCAGAAGTGTGACGTGCCGTTTTAAAAGCACACAAAACTGCCTGTGCCATCTCATTCTGGATATGTTTCAAGGGCAGCCCCATGTAGAGTGCATTACAAGTAGTCCAATCTGGAGGTGACCAGGGCTTGAGTGACTCTGAACATCCTGAATATTTACACAATAAACTAATATTCTTTAGACTTATTCTTCAGATCATTCCCACCAGAGGCAATAGCTAGTTGAACCAAGATATCCCCACTGATCTACTAGGAGAAAAGCCATTTCAGAATTTGCACATCATGATAATCAAACATACCACTCCCACAGTGAGTCTAAGCACTATGGAAGAATCACCTGGTGTCCCGCCATATCTAAAAAATGAATTTAATTTCACTACATCGGAAAGAAATGTCTAATGGAAATTAGCTTGTTAAAACCTCCATTTTACCCTTTCTGTTTCATACCTGAATCCGCTTTAATACACTTGGATTTAAGATGTACATGCCAGCATTGATTTTATTGGAAACAAAAACCTGAGGTTTCTCCACAAAGCGATGTATGAGTCCAGTATCTGCCTCACACACTACTACACCATATTTGGAAGGTTCTTCCACTTTTGTCACCTGCGAGGCAAAGTTAATATTAGATGCAGTGGGGTAGTCATGGTAGTGAATCATAAATCAGAAAAAATGCTACGCTATTTTTATTCTGAACGCACTTCAAAGTCTTAAAAAAGGACACTTAATTGCTTGCTGTCCCCATGCAACAATCTCAAACATGGCTTGCTTAGCCAAGATTTATCAAATAAACAATGTGTTGCTGAGTTCACAACCAGTCAATATATAAACCATGTATTGCCAACCAGAATGGCTGGATTCATGTAACAGCCTAAATCAAAGATAAGCCACACTATCCTGAAATAAGCGCTTAGCCTTATTGCCATGCACTCAAAAGCCCGATTGGGGCTTTTTTAAGGGATGTCTTATTTTGGGGGAAACAGAGTACTTAATTATTTTTAGTTTTATATTCCCCCTATCATTCAGTTTATGTTGTATGAAGTCAGGTTTAGCAGTTTTTAAAAAATTATCCTCCAAGATATGTTAACAAAGAGAGGCCTGTATAGCATTGGGTGTGTATTTATATTTTATTTCCTTTATTTCCATCTGGTTTTGATAATAATGAGAGTTACTGTATATGGTCACCAAAAGGAGTTTGTTTTCTGTGTTTCCAGCTAACCTGCTCCACACTTCTGGGAGCTTCAAATGCAGTAAGGTTTAAAAAATACCTTTAGAAAACAAAAAACAATGAATTGCAATCCCCAGGTACTTACCACAATGGTGCCTTCTTTTCCATGATGCCTGTGAAAGTGTACCATGTCTGTGAAGGGAAAATCACAGATCACATCGCTATTGAGTACAAAAAAAGGTTCTGAATTTTCAGCCAAAAGCTCCTGTGCTAGTGCCAGTGGGCCAGCTGTGGAGGAAACAGTAGTTATCAGTGTCCATTTGATCCTAAGCCCTTTAGCAGCCATAACCAACAAACACTGTTAATCTCACAGTTACCTGTGCCCAGTGGTTCCTTCTCATGTGACAGAGAAATCTGAATGCCCAACTGAGAACAAAGAAGAATTTGGAAATGCAGTTAGAAGAAAAGTAGAAGCAAGCATCTGCGAGTGCATGGCCGTGACACTATCTATAACTGCCTTAGAAATTTTCTCAAATAGGACAAGTTAATTATATCGCCAGCTGGTTTACGGCAACCTGCAGATTGTTGACTCATTGCTCATTATTTAAATGTGTAAACACATCAAATAAAGCTGCTAATAAGGTAATTTAGACGAGAGAACAGAATTCTACTTAAGCCACCTTGGAAAGTTCTTAGGTTATCTATTTCTTAAACCATGTTCAAATACCCTAATGCTAAGCACTCCTACTCAGAAACAAGTCTGTTGAAGGTAACGGAATCTGTATAAAATTAGGTACATATAGCACTTCTGCAGGCATGGCATTCCATAACCGTCAAGAAGTTATAGTATGGGGTTCAGGGCACTCCTTGGAGAAAAGAGAAAAGGAAACTTTTCTTTCAAGAACTTTTGTAAGTTAACTTAGCTTGGGATCCAGGCCAAAAGGTGCAAGGCAAACTAGGGAGCCAAAGGGAAAAAATTGTCCAGTCAGTATTTTATGTGTGATTTTGTCAAATGCCAAAGATACACACAACTACTACTTCAAAAGCAAACCACAAGTACTGCAAAAAATAATGGCCAAATTTGTGCTCAAAGTAATTTGCTCAAAACAAACATTCCTTTTACAAGAAAGGAATGAGATAAAAGAACTTATTAAGATCTAATTGTTTATTGCAAAGGTAGCAGTAATTCTGATATTTTTTAGATATTGAATCCATCAACATAAGTGAACATAGCCAATAGTAAGCAATCAAGGGAGCAGTGCAGCATCTTCAAGAGTCACTCCTTTTACATTATCTGTGAGAATAATCCTACACTTTATTAACACTTCTAGAAGATATATCAAGTAATGAAGCTGAATGTACAAAAGGATTATGGAAAGTTATAGAAAAGCAGTATCATGACACCTAGAGATGCATATTCTATTTTAACATTGTACAGCAGGGATTTTATATAAGGAATTATGAAAGGAGTTGTGCTTATTTCACTTTTCTTCAACATGTTGCTCTATATGTTAGTTAACTCATATATCGCATCCTTCTTATTTTAAGATTCTAGAATAGAGAAGAAATGCAGCTAAGCTCAATACCAGCTATTTTCCTTGCACAAGCCAAGTCAAAATATCAAACTGTAGAATCCTTAGTTCATTTTTATTGAAACAAAATATTAAAGCTGAAACATCACATTCCTTAATTCAGCAACATTAAAATTACTAACTACCCAACAGTATGCACATGCATATCTGTTAACTGTCCTGTGGAAACTGCTATTGAGTGTAGAATAACTGGAAATGATAAATCACTGCACTGCAAAATAATATCCCAGCAAATGCAAATAAGAGCTGATTTACTCTATCCAATTAGTCCGTGTAAACAAACAAACAAACAAACAAGCTCACCTCAAGCCACTTACCCTTTGCTCTTGTTCTTTCATCTCCTTCTCCAGTAGTTCTGACATATAGCTCACAGCAAGGATCACATGATTAACACCCGCCTGCCAAGAAAAAATGAGCACTCAACATGACTTGAAGGCTTGGGGTTGATTCAATGGATTGTTTAACATGATTTCCAGTATTATAATATCCCCAAATAATTATTCCTTATTATTAGAAATGCCAAATATCTTGGCTCATGATACAGAAATCCAAAACTGTTGAATCCTCATTGGAAAGTTATTCTAATGTCCTGGAAGTGACTTTGAACAGTCAGTTTCCTGTCCTAAGAAAACTGACTTAACTAAAATGGCAGATGTTTAGACAACATCTAACAAGTTTATTGCCCATTGTCATGTCTATACAGATGCCCTTGATTTCAAAAGTTATTGGTGCAGAAAGCCACAACTAAAACTCTTGTGGAAGTTAAATGCTTTAGATACAGACTTATTCTGCATCAATTATATTAGCCATGTGTAATTGGGCCCAATTTAAAATATTTCAGCAATCAAGTCAAAAGTGCTGTTTAGCTTCTAAAAACAAATTATTTAGGACTACGCTATTTACCTATATCCATACGATTCTACTGCATCATTACAATCAATATTGGGTTTTACTGTCTGGCCTTAAAATAATGATTAGATTGATGTGAATTAAGACATCGTGTTTTATATACTGGTTTCAAGAATATTTCAAGAATATATTTGCCAGGAAGTATAATTTGGCCATATTAGAAAAATAAGAAAAACGAATAAGAAGAAGAATAAGAAAAATAAGAAAACATAAGAAAAAAAATCAAAAATTCTAAAAGCACACTTATTCCAATCAGCATTTAATAAATAAATATACTGCAAAATGTGAGATAGATTCAAAAGTACTGTATAAATAAATATTAGATGTCATCTAAGAAGAAAGCCAGCTTTGTGTAGTGGATCAGGCTAGAAACCAGGGGACTGTGAGTTCTAGTCCCACCTTGGACTAGGTCCGTGATGGCAAACCTGTGGCACGCAGAGCCCCATCTGTGGGCATGTGAGCCATTGTCCCAGCTCAGCTCCACCGTGCATGCATCTCCCACCAGCTAACTGGTTTTTGGGTCTCTGCTGCATGTGCGTGGGGGAAAGGCACAGGTGGGACATGCATGC
Organism: Arizona elegans; assembly: GCA_022577455.1. Classification (NCBI taxonomy): domain Eukaryota; kingdom Metazoa; phylum Chordata; class Lepidosauria; order Squamata; family Colubridae; genus Arizona; species Arizona elegans. The sequence goes on along the minus strand of JAKOOJ010000003.1, from coordinate 98,613,344 downwards.
GCATGCACGAGGTGCACGCAGGGTGTCATGTGTGCATGCGTGGGGGGATATGCACACATGCTCAGGGGATGGGGCGCAAGTGGGAGGGGTCATGCACACATTGCATTATGGGGGGGGGTGCATGCATATGCGTGCTTTCAGCACTCGGTGCCGAAAAGGTTAGCCATCACTGGACTAGGTGATCTTGGGCCAGTTACTTTCTTTCAGCCATGGGAAGGAAGCAATGGCACAGAGCTTCTGAAAAACTTTGCAAGGAAAACGATAGGGCTTTTCCAGGCAAATGGACATAGTTGAACAGGAGGAAAATAAAACAACTAGGTGGGTCATAAAAGGTCATGGCTATGAAAATCATCTTACCATGAATGCCTTTCCTAAGCAAAAGGCAGAAACAAGTCGTGTGACAGTTGGAAATTCAACTTTGCTTTCTGAAGCAGACAAAATGTTATCACTTCAATTCCAGAATTAGTCTGATTGACACATTCACCCTTATTCTACGGTTGTAGAGTACGAAATATCAGACATCTTGATTTGTCTATATGGCAAGACAGGTCAATTTAAGCCCAATGAATTTTCAGTTTTAATGTTGTAAGCCACCCAGGGTAGCCCTAGGGCAAGATAAGCGGCAAATTAATTTAACAAATAAATAAATGCAAAAAAAAAAAAAAAAAAAGGGAGAAACCCAAAGAAATCTCCAAGCTGTATGTATCTTCTCAAATGCAAGCAGAAAACACTTGCATTTCTCTTTTTTTAAAAAATAGCATTCTGTTAAAAGCTCTGTATCAGGCAGCAAATGCAACAGGTAGAAGTTTCCCACACAAATGCAACAAGGAAAAGCTTTGCTTTTTGATTTTAAACTGGTCGGGGAGCTTTTAAACATGCATCTTTGGCAGGAAGAAGCTGGAAGACATCACTTGTCCCACACAAGAGGCATCTACGATGGGCTCTAACACGCACACACATACCCCACTTACCTTTACTAAGGCCTCCACCTGGTGCAACAGGATGGGCTTGTTACAGAACTCGACCAGCGGCTTAGGGATGCTGAGGGTCAGGGGTCGCAGCCGAGTGCCGTAGCCCCCCACCAGGATCAGCGCCTTCATCTTGGCCTGAAAAAGGAGAGGAGGAACATTTAGCTTCGCGGAACCCACTCCTCCCCAACCGCTCTCGGCTACCCTAAACCTGCCTGCCTGCGCGCCTCCTTCTCTCCAGTTCCGAGGCGCTTTCCCTCTCTCGCCCCGTCCCGTCCAGCAGAGCTTGCCAGCAGGCTATAATAACGCCCAGATCCCAGCCGTCCGAAGATCAAGCGGCTCCAGTCGCCTCCCCGGATCCCACCTCGACCTCTCACCCGCGGCTCCCGGTTCAGGCCAACTCAGAGACTCCACCCCGCTCGCGGGAGCCAAGACCGACGTCCACGGCATCACTCCCTTCCCCCCACCTCCACCACTCCGCTTCCCGTTCGAACGCTTTGACCAATCAATGCGGCTGACGTAGCCGACTACTCCTACCCTCCAATGGCAGCTCAGGAGGATCGCATGTCTCGGCCAATCGCAGAAGAAGAAGCTCCCGTGTTGCCGTAGCAATGCGGGATCGGCTGTGAAGCGGCCATTTGCGTCAGATGAAAAGGGCCGGAGCTGCTGTTGGACACGTCGCTGGTTTCGCTATATAGTTAAAGTGGCAAGTCCCGCCTTTTCGCGCGCGCGCGCGCGGGGGGTGGGGGGGGGGGAGAGCAGATTTCCTGGGCCTTCGGACGGATGCGCTACGTCACCCGTGGCTCGAAATGCGACGCGAACCTTAGCAACGAGGGCTCCGCCTCAGGAAAGCTCTTCGCGGCAGCGGCGGTAAGCGCGGGGCGGCCATGCTGGAAGCGGCGTTGAGCTCAGAGACGCCGCGAGCCCTTTCGCAGCAGCCCGTCAAGCGGTGAAGGAGGCGGGTGGAAAAGACAGAAGGCGGCAGAGCCGTGTTCGTAGCCGGGCTGCCGGGAGCAGACGAGTCGTCGTGTTCCCAAGTTGTGTGTGAAGTAACGGCATTGGGCGGACCCCTGTTCGCTGCCTTTCCCGCATGAGGGAGCTTTGCCCGTCATCTGCCTGTCAGCGCTACTGCGGGCTCCTGACGTTTGCCTTTGATAAAAGGTGGCCGAGACCTCACCTGCCCTGTTAATAATGCGGAAATCTGCAGGGTCGGAGAGTGTCGTCGTTGTTTAGTTTCAAGGGATAGGTAAGGCCGCATAGATTTCCAGCTGTCGAGTGTATTTAAACTTTTCATAACTAGTAGCAGCATCAGACACCTGAAATAGCCACTTGGGAGCCTTGACTGAATAGGAATATCCTGGCACAATGTCCTTTATTTTATGAAAAGCATTGGAAGGGTGTATAAATAAAAATATAATCAATAATAAAATAAATAATAAAAACACTTTTCATTAATGGAAAAGTTATATAACGCTTCTGTGGAAGTATTTGCTTTTTCAAAAACTTCCTCATCCAGTAAGGGTGGAAAATAGCACTTAGCCTTATATACCGCTTCACAGCCCTCTTTTTAAGTGGTTTACAGAGTCAGCATATTGCCCCCAACAATCTGGGCCCTCATTTTACTGACCTTGGAAGGATGGAAGGTTGAGTCAACCTTGAGCCGGTGAGAATCGAACTGCTGGCAGTCGGCAGAATTAGACTTCAATCCTGCATTCTAACCAGGGAAAAAATGGAAGAAATCCCTTTAGCATAGGATGCCTGTATGTAATATAGTGAAGTAATGGTTGTGATTGTCATATGCCACTTTATTGAAGCTGTTATTTTGTTCCAGAGTGAGGAACCATGGCATTGGAGCCAGTCCCCTGTGCCATTAAGAACCCAGTAGCATTGCAAGTGGGAGACATGAAGACTGAGATAGGCCGGCCTGGTGTTCTGGTGATTGATGTTTCATTTCCACACTTGCAGACCACTGATGTAAGTGTGAAAGAAAAGCAGATGTCAAGGATGCACAACAGATAAATTACACCGGTCTACAAATTTTGGGAAATTATCAACCTCCAAGATAAAACGTGTTAATTTTATATATTTTGATTAGAAAACAGGTGATAAATGTGCTGATTGGCTAAAGTTTTCAAGATATTTCACAAAGATTTATACACAGGCGAATATATTTGCCTACAAGGGCGGGAGGTATCTAATGATCATGATGCCTCGTAACTTCTTGACAAAGTACAGTAGAACAATTATATGGTACCACATGGAAGTGTATAAATTTATCTTCACTTTGAGAACAGCAAGGCAGACCACTATGAAACACATGTAAAAAATTTGCTTAGGTCCTTAGTGCAAACATGCCACTGAAAATTCACTCGCATCACAGTGAGTGATGAGCATGGGGAGAGATTCCATCAGGATATTGCAGGCATGGAGAAAAGATACCAAGAGAACTCAAGTCCATTCATGCTTGCCGATTACTGCTGGAATCTCCCCAGGGATGATCCTACTGCAGTTCACAAGAGAAAAACTAAAAAGCACAGTTTAAATACTGAATAAAGATGGAACCTTGTTTAATCCGATATTAGAGCTTGTCAGTTTTGCACTTCATGCAAAAAGCATGAAAATGTTACATGAAAAACCAATAAATGAATGGAAAGTTAAGTTATTGGTATCCGTAAACATAAATTTATAATGATTGGTGTGGCACCATTCTCACTGCTATATCACATTTTGCAGAAAAGTTATGGAGCATAATCACACATTCCCCTTGTAATTTTGAATTATTTTGATGCAATTTTGACCTGAAGCTGTATCTTGGAAACTGGAGCCAATTTATACTCAGGACTTAATTTTCTTTTATTAGTAACCCAATTCTAGTAAAATTAATTAGTAATTAATAAAATTAAGCTACTTTCATTTCCAAGGCTTTCTCCTTGTAGACGAATGTTATTCAGAAGTTGAAATTGATTTAAATATCATAGATAAGGTTATCTGTGAGCCAGAAGTTCCTATTCCAAAATTTATATCTCTAATTTACTCAGTTGATAGTTTCAAATCAAAATTGTTTCCCTTTGCTTCTATAAGCAATATAGAACATTTATTTAAAACGTATTATTGGAGACGTTCTGAGAAACAAAAAGTATTTATGAAAGTTTTCTCTATATTCTTTTCACTGTGTTACATCTTGCTTGCTGTGGATTCAATCAATGCTTGTTTTTATTTCAGTTACAGGCAGTTGCATTCAAAAATTACTATACTGCCTTTTTGACCCTTCGAGTACAGCGGCGAAGTTCTGCAGATGGTGGGAATGAAAGCCCTTCCAAATGGGTTACTTGTCTACGTAATTTTTGTTTGATGCCTAACCCACATACAGAGGAGGGTTCTCAAAACTACTTCTCTATTTCCAGACATCAGGTCAGGATTTCAGTTTCTATTGGGGAAGTGGGGAATTTCAGTTGCTCCAAAGTAATAATGTAGGTCTGGAAACAGGTAGTGAAACAAGAATAATCTAGTAATTAAATGCCCTAACAAGTATTCTGATTGGAAATGTTTCTACATGCAGAAAGGAAATAGTTCTAATGAACTTCTTTAGGAAAACTTTCTCATCATGAGGTATAGGAATCCCTTATATCTCTTCTGCATAAAAAAAAAATAAAGGAACTAGCTTAGTGGGGTTTGGACTTTGGAGACTTGACGTCCTCAACTTGTCTGCCAAAATCTATCATAACCATTCCAGTCATTGATCAGTTTTACTTTTATTTTACTGACTGAAGATGTAAAAAAAATGCTCAGATATCTGTGTGAGGGAACTTGTTCTTTATTGTGTTCCCTAACTCCATTTGTACATTTTTATTTTCTCCCCAAATGCCACCTTTGGCTTCTCAACATTACAGGTTTTTAAATTGGGAAAGCCTGTCTGAGAGTATAAAATGAGCATTAGATTGATTGCATAAAGAAATACTGAGAAATTCTTATTTTTCACCTTTTATTGGGAAAAGTGGGATTTTTTATTTTATATAAATATGGGATTTTCCCCACTCTGGGTTGTGACAATATCATTGATAAATAAGTTGAATAACACACATCCCTGTGTCCCTTTAAATGTCAGAATGTTTTCTGTTAAATGACTTACTGGGGTGAGTCTTAACAGTAATTACATCGTGTTTCCATCATCAATTATAGCATCTAGCTACATTCCCTTCTTTTGGCCTGTGTTTCAATTTATTTTTTTCAAACATCACGATCTTCTGCAATGATTTTTGTTCATATGTGTGTGTGTGCGTATGCGCATGCCATGTTCTTTAGCTTACTTATTAATGCTTCAAGTGAGCGGTCTGGTTTTATTTAATCTTACATCAAAATTATACACTCTTTGTGTAGTCCATTGTATTTTTTAACAATTTTCTTCAGTACTACAATGTAAAAGCATTGTGGGCTTTTTTCTTTATTCAGCCTTTCTGGTCCAGTTCTTTCAGCCACATATTACAAGTAGAATAGTTATGGCCTTGACAGTCTATTTGTTCTCAGTGTGATATCTCCACATTTTAATATTTTGTCTCGGTCTATGATAATATTTATTTCAAGTAGTAGACACATTTTTATTTCATATCTATAGCTGCTGTTTCTTCTTGTTTCTGTGTTTATAGCAGAATATGATTTCAGCTTCTGTGAGATTTGCACTAAGCTTATTGAGTTTTCTTGTTACCTAAAATGAATGAAGAGTGCATTCTGGAACATGGCTAACATTCACTTACTCCTGTGCAGAGAAGGTGGTGATGGGGAGTGGGGTAGGTAGGATGTTCCATTGTGGGTATAGGCAGTGGCTGAGGAAAGAGAAGGCAGTGGGAAAATGGGGAATGGGGCAGTGGCCCATGCTAGCTTGTGCCATGCTAGCTTGCTGCTAAGGAGACAGTGGGACCAGGTTAACCCCACTACTGGTTTAGGGCTTTTTTCCTTCTAAACTGTAGCTGATAAAGAATGGTGTAGCAGAATTTCCTGAATGTGATGATTTGTTTCTGGATCTAAACAAAATGTTATTGTTTTCCTAGTGCCAAACAAAATTTATCAATGTTTCCCAATTACGTAATTCCATAATAATAGTATGTAGTACTGTAATTTTATTTCATTATCAAGTTTCTGTTAATTATGCGGTGTAGATGCTTCAGTAATGCTTTGTCTTCATATTTTGCTAGATGCTTTGTGATGTGGATCAGGTGGCTGCCATGCGTTTCATCCTGCGCCAACCTTCTCCAGTATGGTTGCATTTTACAATTGAGGAGCTGCAGCTTTTTTCGTTGTGTCAGAAGGTACATATTTAAAATTTTGTCAAAATATGATTCTTCAGCAGTTGTTCTGATTCTTCCAGGATCCTTGCAGTGACTTGCAAATATGTTTAAAAGGTGGGAAACTAAATATGTTGCTAAGTTGCAATTGCAGTATCCTATATCATTGGTCAAGCTGGCTGAGGATGCTCATAGCCTTGATTCACAACATCTGGAGGGGTACATATTCCCAACCATTCTTGAGCGAGATAGTCCTCGCTCAATCTGTCCTTTGTCTGACCCTTTCCCTCTGCTGCAATTATATTGCCTTTGATGTGTAGAAGAGCAGTTTACTCTCTTAAAATCTTTCTCTAATCTCTCCACTCTGCAGTGGGGAAGAGGGTCAAGCAAATGAGACATAGACGGTAGGGATCTCTTACTTTTTTCTCGCTCCCTCAGCAGATTGGAATGCAAGGAATTTCAAGAAAGTACTGTAAGCTGTTTGTGTAGCAGGCTTGCATCTTCCAGGCCAAGGCTGCTGGTATAATTGCATTGCTTTTCATGCATAAAAGAGCAAACATATCAGTGGTGGGTTGCTACCGGTTAGCCCCAGATCGGGCAAACAGGTAACGGCGGTGGCGGGAGGCTCTGCCCGGACACTTATGCGCATGCGCAGAAGCGTCATGTGCACAAGTGTGTGCGCACCCGCAAGCGAACCAGTAGCGACGGGTTTTGAAACCCACCCCTTAAACATATTCTCTTTCAATCCCTTTCTCTGTCTGCTCTTCAAGGGGGAGGGGGACCGTACATATCAGACAAAGGACAACACATATTGACTCTAATAATGACAAACAAGGGATGCTGTGAGGGATGTAAATAGGCCATAAAGTTATTTTTTCAGCACCATTGTAGCTCTGAATGATCGCTTGATAATAATAATAATAATAATAATAATAATAATAATAATAATAATAATAATAATAATAATTTTATTTCTATACCGCCCTTCTCCCGAAGGACTCAGGGCGGTGTACAGCCTATTTAAAAACACAGACAAAACAACAGTATAAAATTTAAAATAATTAAATAGGTGGCTCAAATTTAAAACCCCAATAAATTTAAATACCCAATTTAAAACTATTGTGTTGATAGTCCGGCTTGGCGGAACAACAGGGTCTTCAATGCGCAGCGAAACGCCCGGAGGTTGGAGATCTTACGAATTTCCGGGGGCAGTTCATTCCATAGGGCTGGGGCTCCCACAGAGAAGGCCCTCCCCCTGGGTGTCGACAGCCGACATAACTTGGCTGATGGCACCCTGAGGAGACCCTCTCTGTGGGAACGGACTGGTCGGTGGGAGGCTATTGGTGGCAGAAGACGGTCTCGGAGGTACCCGGGTCCTATGCCATGGAGCGCTTTAAAGGTGGTAATCAACACCTTGAATCGCACCCGGAAGACCACTGGGAGCCAGTGCAGCTCGCGCAGGAGGGGTGTCACATGGGCACAGCGGGACGCTGTGATGAATGCTTGGTAAGCGAAGACCATTTGTATTGAAGTGAACTTGCTTATTTGCTTGTTTGTTAGCTAGTTACTTGCTTGTGTCATTTTGCATTGAAGTTGAACTTTGACTCAAGAGTTTTATTTTTGTCCACATATCTCTGACATCCATAGAGTAAGTATGGTATTTACTTCTTTCTGCCAGATTCATAATACACTAATGATAACATTATTTATAATTAGTAATGTTGAGGAAAGTAACTGTCTGTATTACTTAGTGTGCACAAGACCTAGTATTAATTTCAACATACAAACTGGAAATCTGAAGCTGACATTAGCATTTTTTTTCAAATAAGAAAAAGTTGTACTTTGTAGCTCTTACTCCTAATCTGTAAAGTAATATAATTCCTAATGGTTTTATATACTTGGAAACAGTTGAAATAAATACCTTTAAAGGTAAATCTTCCTAATTACCCATTCTAGGAAAGTGAATGGTGAAGATGGAGTGTGGTGTGTATGTTGCCTGATTTTGTTGTGTGTTTCTCTGGGACTGCCTTCTCCTCTTACAGAGTCCTCAGAAAGGCTTTCCAGCTTGGCTTTCTCATCCTTCTCCTCAGGAGCAGCCCACAGGCTTACACGATGTAAGTATTATTATTGAGATAGGTTTTTTTTCTGAGAATAGACATATTTCCCAATAAAGATATATAAGCTTAGTCTGGCTGCAGATTGTTAGCAGCTCCTAGAGAGGAGAGACTCAGACAAAGTTGGTCTTGCAAGAGCAAAGGCAGCAGAGAACTGCATATATGAATATAGTTTTTTTTTTTTTTTTGCTTTCAGGGACTTCCTGATGCCGACAGAGTGTCTTCTGAACTGCAGCAAATGTGGATTTTAACGGAGATGCTCCAGGCCAACCAACCAGTAGCACGGATTGGGCGCTTTGATGTTAGTTTCTCTATTCTTCTGCTTCTTGTCTTAGAAGTGTAGTTGTTACTGAAAAACAGTCAGAACCTCTAGGTACTGCAAGTAGGTAAAGCTTTCTCTATACAAAGCCTCTTTTAAGATATTTACCCACAGAGCTTCTGTGGTAACATCCAAAGACCCTTACTGAGTTGTATCAAAAATCCATACCTATAACACTAGTGGCTGCTAAAATGCACAGAATAATAATCATCCTGATTGTGGGGGAGGTGTAACCCATCTAGTATGCAATTGCTATTTACATGACATGTTCCTTTAAGGAACTTAGACTGGTTTAGCATTGCTTCCCAGGTTAACTTGACACATATTAAGGTAAGAGATAATTTAGGCTGTCAATTTGAATTGATATAATCTTTGTCCTTATGGTCCTTCCAGTGTTGGAGAGTATATTTTAACAACTCTTTTCATTAACCATATTTGTTTGGGGTGATGAGAGTCCAAGACCAGTTGGACTTAAGCACTGCTTAAGTCCCAGTTCAGCTTTCTTCCCCTAGATTACACTGTCTCAATAGGGAGAGGGGAGGAAGAACATAGTATTGGATCTATGAAAAAAAAAAGGGGGGGGGGCAGTCTTCAGTGTGCTCAACTGGTTGACTTGTTTCTTATGTGTATTTCAGATAGAGGACTCCTATGACCTTAATCTACTTTCTTATACTTGAATGGTTGCAAGACAAGAAGCAAGGCTTCTAAGCAGGGCTGCATCCTGCATTGTAGTCTGGCCTGAGCAGGAAGAAGGAAGCAGGAGCACGAAGATTAAGACTTGATTACTTCTATGTTCCAGTTTCATGTTCCAACAACTATCCAGTTAGGTTCTGGTTTCAGTTCTGTGGTAATCTGGTTTTCAAACCTATATCTTGCACTGAACCTGGAAAGTTAGATTACCTAAACTGAAGCTGCCTAATTAGGGCTGTTTCTCTCCTGATCTACTTTTCCATCTGCCTTGCTGCATGATATATGTTTCTTTTTAAGGCAAAAGTGGCGTGGTGACACAGTGGTTAGAGTGGAGTACTGCAGGCTACTTCTGATCACGGGCTGCCAGCAGTTTGGCAGATTAAATCTCACCAGGCTCAAGGTTGACTCAGCCTTCCATCCTTACGAGGTCGGTAAAATGAGGACCCAGATTGTTGGGGGCAATATGCTGACTCTGTAAACCACTTAGAGAGGGCTGTAAAGCACTGTGAACTGGTATATAAGTCTAAGTGCTATTGCTATTATGATATATATTCAAGAATCTGGTACTGGGAGCATGGAGGAAAGGAATCCTTCATTTTTCTAAATAGTGACTTGAGATATTGTAAGAAGGACGAAAAGACTCCAGATATTGGGGTCTAAGATTAAAAAAGGGCAATTCTAAAAAATGCCAGATACAGAGATGAATGTGGCTGTCTACCTCACTTATACTTACAGAGCATAAGTCTTTTCATATGTGTGTAGACTTCAAAAAGAAAATGTTGCATCATGCAAAAACCATGACACTAGTATTCTTGGAGGGATTGAGGTGGTAGAAAGCTATGTTTTATCATAAATTTTCTATCCCAATATGCTATTAATATGTTTTCTCATATGTCCAATGAGTGTTGAACTTGGTTAAATGAAAGGAAAAGTTTGGTTCATTTTGTCTCATGTCAAAGAACTTTAAATAAATTGTGTCTGCAAAGCACATCTGAAAATTACCAAGGAGATACTTGAGCATCTTCATTCAAGCCACTGAATGACATCTATTTTCTGGAATAGCATTGTATGATTTCCACAGAAAATCATTTTCCTTGTGAAGACTAGTCCTTGTTATAGTATGGACATAATCTGTAGTTGTCAGAAGGACCAAACTGTAGAACAGTATAAATTTCTGCAGTGGGATGTGTGTGATTTTTTTAAAAAAAGTATTACATTTTTGGAGTATCTGTACAGTTGTTTTCTGTATATCTATTATGCACTTCCTATTATTTATTATTTATGTTAATTATTTATAGTTGGAAAGGATTGTAATAGACTTCTAATGCACTCTATATATCAGGGTTATGTATCTCAATGGGATACTTAGACAGATTTAAGGGGTCACAAATAAATGAAAAGCTAAGTATTATATAATGACACACTGTAAACACACGGAAAATACTTTTGATCCTAAAGGCAGCACATAAATTTTTGTTCCAGATACATATGGAATACATGCCTTAATTTCTTTTCTTTGGTTTTTAGTATAGTTTCTGGGGCAAAAAATGGGAGCTTTGAGGCTGATTCCTTCCAGCCATCCAATGGAGATGGTTTCATTGCTAGTGCCATTATTAGTAAGAAATCTCTTTCAGCCTATCAAGGTTTGCTTTGTTTGCTATGAGGCCATATATTTATTTCTGCTTATTGGCAGAAAAAGAAAGAGGCTATTCCGAGAGTTGAAGTAGAAGGAAACACTGCTGTCATATTTTATCTGAACAGAGTTCCCAAATACATAAGAGATGAAAAACAAAGTAGCAAAGAATGAGATGAAGTCTCAAATTATCTGCTCAATAAAAAAAGTAATGGCATATCTTTCACCTACTGTACTCTTTACTTTAAATGATTACTTCTGAGTAATTTCATTTTCCCAAACTGTGATTCTTGCATTTATGTTGATGTTCTACTGAAAAATAATTTGGACTCTGATTCTGAAATAATTTGTTTGCTTCTCTTCTCTTTTAAATATTATCACAGCAATACAATAATAATTGAAGCAACAACTAGTAAATATTCAGACACCTGTAATACTGTGGGCAGACTAATCTCCAGGTAGAATATTCACTTTGCTAATCTTTAAGGTGTTTATTAGTAAGTATATTACATTCATTAATTTCACATTCTGTATAAAATTCTTAAACACCAAATGCTGAAAATATAGACTCTCAAACTTTTCAGCAAGATGCCAGTACTGTACTAAACATGACAGCAAATCTGTGTTTTTGTTTACATGTATTTGAATGGAAAATATTATAATTTCTGATTATTTTATATTTGTGCAGTTCTCAAATGTTACTGCCTGACATTTGGTAATAACCTAAGATAATAAATTAAAAGGCCATCAAGACTAGTAGCACCGATAGCCTGACTTAAAGAGTTATTTGTCCATCCTTGAATCTCCAGAAAATTATACCAGCATGAAATGTACTGTTTCAATTAAATTCCTGAGCTTAGTGGATCTCTATTCTTAAACATTTATTTTTATATAGGAGCCTGCATCCTGTGGATGTTACTGGCTTCTACCTTCCATGGCTGACCTAATGATTGGAGACAATGGAAGTTAGAGTCCAATTCAGTAGGTGTAGAAATTTTCCCCTCTGACTTATGTCTTGATTTCTCAGAGATTTTGAATGCTGAATCTCTACTCACATACTTTAAATTGTTTCTAGAGTACTTCAGCCAATATTCATGGATTAGTCTGATGAGTATGCATGGGTTCAGTAGAGAACTAATGTGGTTGTTTGGTTTTGTATTTTCATTTCAGGTTAGCATGTTGTGTGAACCCAGATGTGTTGATTTGTGCACTAATTAATGGTTAGGATATACAAGAATAAACCTATGGTTTTCTCTGAACTGGTTAAACTCATGCAACACACACTGTCATAAATCTCAGCTTACAAATCACAAATGCTAGATAGGTAAAGGTTCCCCTCGCACATATGTGCTAGTCGTTCTGACTCTAGGGGGTGTTGCTCATCTCCGTTTCAAAGCCGAAGAGCCAGCTCTGTCCAAAGACGTCTCTGTGGTCATGTGGCCGGCATGACTAAATGCCAAAGGTGCACGGAACACTGTTACCTTCCCACCAAAGGTTGTCCCTATTTTTCTACTTGCATTTTTACGTGCTTTCGAACTGCTAGGTTGGCAGAAGCTGGGACAAATAACGAGCTCATCCCATTACGTGGCACTAGGGATTCTAACCACTGAACTGCCGACCTTTTTATCAACAAGCTCAGTGTCTTAGCCACTGAGCCACCACATCCCTATGCTAGACAGACACAAAACCAAAACCAAAAAAGCCAACATCATGGCAATGTTTGACTAGCCTGAATGGTATTGAATCCAGATAATTCTGGATTATTCAACAACTCATGAAAAAACTATGCGGTATGTGAACCTCATAGGTATAAACAAGGATGAATGCCTTGCAGCCAAACATCTTGAAATGAGCTTGGTGATCACTCCAAGGGTTCCTTGTGTGGAACAAGGCTTTGGATTCTGGGCATCTATCTTGCCATTTCCATTACTGTCTGAAGCAGGCAGAAGAAAAACACAGTTACCAAGAATCTCCAAATGGAATGAATGGATATCAGACTGATATATGCAGTTTGGTGTCTATATGACAATTATTCATTTAGGTAGTTTAAAGAGTGATTGAGAAAAGCAGCATTCATAGGTGTTTGTGTCAAAATCTGAAAGAAGATGCAGCACTGCAATCAACATTGCTGCAAATAAAAGTGAGGCAGGACTTCAGTCACAATCCCACACCCTGCAACTTGCAGGCTTTGACACCTGTAGAAACTTGACTATATCTCTCTCCTCATCCTTATGATGATTCAGCTCATCACCGGCCTATGAGCGAGACAGGCTTAGTTTCCAAAAACCACATGGAGGTCCTGGAAAACTTGCATGCTTGGGGTGTGGGGGCGATATTTTACATCTTTTCTTTTTTATGGATTGGCTCTTGTTCCTTTTTGCCTGTTACTAATGATGTAATCTTGTGTCCTAAAAATTTTTGCCTGTCACAATTGTGATCATGACATGGGTACATAAATTTACTGTCAATCATCAATCGATCAATAACCCTAACCCTAATCCATTTAGTGGGAAAAAAACAAGGCAGCTGAAATAAGTAGATGTAATCAAAGGAAACGATGCAGTTTGTACAAATGGGAGAGGGAAAAATTGTCCTGTGCTGTCCTTACTGGAACCTAAGGATGAAGGTTGAGTTAATCCAGCTTTGTGTCACCCTGTGGCCAACCAGATGCATACAGGACACTTAGATCAGGTGTTACTGCCTGACAGTTGGTAATAACCTAAGATAGTAAACTAAAAGACCATCAAGACTAGTAGCACCAATAGTCTGACTTAAAGAATTATCTGTCTATCCTTGAATCTCCAGAAAACTATACCAGCGTGAAATGTACAGTGTCCAATGCAGATGCTAGAAATGAACTCTTAGTCTATCTTGGCCAAAAAAAAAGCCTGCTAACACCTTTTCCAAGTAATACATTTTATTAAAAGGTATAAACTTTCATGATGCATTTTAATAAAGTTTATTAGTTGGAAAATGTGCTTTTGGACTGCTAATTTTTTGCAACCATTGCTAATCTGTTTCAATTCGTTGCCTCTCAGCTATTTTTCCTCTAAGGTAAGGTGACCAGACGTCCCGCTTTTGGCGGGCAGTCCCGCTTTTGAGCAATTTGTCCCGCGTCCCGCGGCGTTTTAAAAAAGTCCCGATTTTTCATTCTGCCTCCTGAATCCCCGCTGATGGCTAGAGGGAAAAAAAACTCTTTAAACTCTTGCCGCGGAGCTTCAAAGGGCCGACCTACAGCTGATCAGTGTTAAAAAAAAAATGAATAGACCCATGCCTGCAAAAATAGAAAAAACAGCCCCTGTTAACAGCTTCCGCTAGGTTAATTAGCTGCAAAAAGCTGCAAAAAGTTCCTGGAGCAGATTTCCCCCCCCTAGCTATACTGAAAACAAAGGCGAAAGCGAAACTAAACCTGCAACATGACAAAATGAGGCAGAGAGAGATTTCTTTCTTTTTCTTTTTCTTTTTCCTCACCAAAAAAGGTAGGTACAAAACTGCAAACAATGGGAAATTTTGGGCAAAAGAGGAGAGTTCAAGATTTTAAAACACAAAAGAAAAAAAGCTCTATTTAACTAGGGAATTGTAATAATTGAGATACTATTAATAATTGTATATTGTGTTGAAAGCAGAAATGGTTAAGTTGTGGTTTGGAGGAATATATGGGGGAAATTATTTGGTTTATTATTATTGGTAAATATAATTAATTGATTTGTAAGAAATTGGATTGCATGGAAATAATTGGAATATTCATGTTCATATTGATTAATATACAAAAAAGATAGTTATATAACTAATTGATTTATATTAAAATGTTGAATTTGTATTAAACAACTGTATTACATAATTACATAATTAACCAATGTGAGGATGGATATAAAAATAGATGACAATGGGAAGGGGTATAATATAGAATAGAAGGGAAAAATTGAATTTGATTAAGATTAGAGATGAGGATGAAGGGTAATATTGTTTTTTTAAAAAAATAGATGAGGAATAAATATGGCAAAAAGGAAATATAGAAATTGTAAATTTAATTGAAATGACTAAACGCTGTTTAAATTTGTGAACCAGCCAAATATTCTGTTCAAAGAAAATACATTGCATGTTTGTATGTGTGTTTCTAATTATTGCTATTTATTCATATTTGTTCTCTTTTATTCTTTAAAGTTTAACAATTCATTCTTAATCTTAATATCTTTATATTTGCTTGGGGTTGGCTTTCTTCCCTTTCATCTTTTTTATTGTACAGCAATCTTTCTCCTCAAACCTACCACCACTCTCTTTTCTTTCCTTCTTACTTTCTCTTCTCCCCACCCTCTTTTTCTCCTCCCTACTTCCTCTTCCTTTCTCCTTCTCCTCCTCTCTTCCTCCCTCTCTTACCCTCACTCCTACTCTAATTTCCATTCCTTCATCCCTCTCTATTGCTGTATCCTTTAATGCATATGGACTACTCAGAGGGCTGAAAAAGTTATTTTTGACTGGTCCTCACACTTTTGACCAGTCCTCAAATTTATGACTGTCCTCACATTTTACATTTTTGCCCTATCTTGTCATCATGGTGAAGAGAAGCAGTTGTGAAATGAGTGACATGGTTGTTAAGAATGCTGCACGGGCATAAATATGAGGATGGTCATAAGTGTGAGGACCAGTCAAAAGTGCGAGGACCTGTCAGAAATGACTTTTTTCAGCCCTCTGGTTAGTCCTTTTGTGCATATGGACTACTCAGAGGGCTGAAAAAGTTATTTTTGACTGGTCCTCACACTTTTGACCAGTCCTCGAACTTACGACTGTCCTCACATTTTACATTTTTGCCCTATCTTGTCATCATGGTGAAGAGAAGCAGTTGTGAAATGAGTGACATGGTTGTTAAGAATGCTGCACGGGCATAAATGTGAGGATGGTCATAAGTGTGAGGACCAGTCAAAAGTGTGAGGACCTGTCAGAAATGACTTTTCAGCCCTCTGAGTAGTCCCTATACACATAGCCATGGCCACCCGGTCACATGACCAGCTAGCCACGCCCACCCAGTCACATGGCCTCCAAGCCACGCCCACACAATAAGTCACGCCCACAATGGTGTCCTTCTTACCAATGTTAAAATCTGTTCACCTTACCCTATACGCATAGCCATGGCCACCCGGTCACATGACCAGCTAGCCACACCCACCCGGTCACATGACCAGCTAGCCACGGCCACCCAGTCACATGACCAGCTAGCCACGCCCACAAAATAAGCCACGCCCACAATGTCCCTCTTTACCAATGTTAAAATCTGGTCACCTTACTCTAAGGTGACTTTGTCAAAGACTTAACAGATTTTACACACTCTGAGGATGTCCTTGGGTGGTGTCAGAGAATGAGATCTGAAATTGACCAGAGACGATCATTTTAAAGAAGCAAAATAAAGATTATGAACGGTGTTTCACAGATGTTGTGACCACAAGATCGTCAGAGAGATGCGGGCTCTTTCGCTCTTCCACGCCTTCTAAACGGAGAGGAGAAATGCCGAACAAACTGAGCTCTGTATTACTGTTCAGCAGCAACTTCTTTTAACAGCTGGCCTGGTCGACCGGGTTTGGGTGGGGCGGGCCATTCCTAGGAGCAATCGCCAGGAATGCGATCGACTACATTTCCCAGGCTCCTTCCGGGCGTCCAGAGGTGGGAGGGTCCGTAAATAAGATTCGGAGCAGCCGGGGGGGCGGGGGGACGTTCGCTGGCGGGGAGAAATGCTGCGGGCTGGGGTTGCTGGAAGACTTTCGCTCCGGCGCTTGGGCTCCTTCGGGGCGATTGAATGCGGGAAGCGGAGCTATTCTTCTGGGCAGGTGAGCTGGTGGCAGGGGTGGGCGGCAGCTGTGCGTGCAGTTGGGCTGCCTGTTTGTGGACGAGCAGGCAAGATTCGCGCCGAATTAAAACTGCCGGTGCGAAACGGAGGTCAGTCCCCGAACTCCAGAAAGCTGCGGGGCACTTGTGCCTTCTAAGGGAGGGAGGGAGGGAGGGAAGGAGGGAAGGCAGGCAGGGGCAGGCGAGAGAAAAGTAGCGCACGTCTGTATGCATTCATACGAACAATTGAGCTTAATGGGGGTTCAGGCCTCCAATCTGACTTCAACAGGTAAAACGTTTGCATTAACACAGTACAAGAGAGAGAGCCGGAGCACGAGCAGAATTTATTTCACACTGATGAATTATATCCAGCCAGACAGTTCCCAGGAGAGAGATAAGGATAGGGTACCTCTTTTTCCGGCATCTTTCTTAGTGAGAAGTGATTTTGTGGGAGTTTTTTGAGAGAGTTCTCAGATACACTTGAGTTTCCTGGAGACAATTAATTCAAAGAGTTGTGCTTTTCCGAATGAGAGAAAGTAGCAAAAAGCCCCGAAACTCCTCATCCACCTGCTCCCCATTTTTGCATGCATCAAGAGACACATTGCAAGAGTGTCTGACTGTGAGATGCCCCCATTGAAGCGTTTATTGTTCTAATTAGCAACCCTCACTGCTCAAGTATGGCGGGTCACTTTCTAAGCAAAGGTCTGAGGTTGGGGGTCAAAAAACAGTGCTCTCAACAGATAATATGAGGCTGTAGCTGCTGGCAGTGAAAATCAGCTCACTTAAAACATTTGCTCCTGAATCAGAATCAGAATAGAGCTAGAAGGGGCCTTGGAGGTCTTCTAGTCCAGCCCCCTGTTGTTGCTGCTACTGTCTTATCAGCCACACCTAACTTACCTTCTGGTCTTCTGTAGTGCAGTGGGGAGGATTGGATCTCTATGAAAGGGATGCTGAGAAGGAAGCCCCTACCCACCTTCAATCTATTTAAAGAAGTTTGCACTAATTTGCATTTCCCATCTTTCCACTTATGGGCAATTTTACCCCAGCAATTGCTTTTCATAAATGATACCAGGCAAAATGTCTTTCCTAAATTACTGTGTGAGTTCTAGAATATTAATATGCAGGTTCTTTGGAAGTGAGCTTTATCTCTTGCTCTGTTACTGTTTCTGTACACACAGACGACTCACTCTCAGTCATGAACCTGTGGACAGGATTTCAGTAAGTAGGAAAGAGCAGAGGAGGCTTGTTGGGTACAAAGGGCAAGAAGGACTGCAGTCCTCTTGACAATGGACTTGAGATAACACACTGAGTAAACAAGTCTAATTACAAAGGTCAGAGGCAGCTTAGAGAGACTACCCCCTCTGTCCTGTTCCCACATCAAAAAATTGAACCAGCAGCTAGTCTTAAGCTAAGGCTGAAACAGTAGCAGATGTTTGGTTTTTTTCATGGATAGCAAAGGGATTACCAAGATGTAATGCCTGGATTTCTGGGAAACTCAGAGCTACAAAAGAGGGTTTGTTGTTTTTGCAGTGAAGTTGTTGGGGCAAAGGGGTGTTCTTCCTTCTAATTGGGCTGTGGTCAGGAATAGCTACGGTAGGATTAATACTGGGTTTCTTGGCCTGTCTCAATCTGACTTCGTTCTGAACGATCACTTGGGAGTTTCTGGCAATCATCTACTGCCTTCCTCTACAGGAGAACCTGAAACAGACCCCTCTCTATGACTTCCACCGACATCATGGTGGGAAGATGGTGGATTTTGCAGGCTGGAGCCTTCCTGTGCAATACACACACAGCCACCTGGACTCCCATCTCCACACACGTCAACACTGTTCTCTCTTTGATGTGTCCCACATGCTCCAGGTAACGTTAGAGGGAGGGCTTAAAAGTCACCACCTTGCTGTCTTTGAGTTCCTCTCTCATGTCTCCAGTTGTCCGTTTCAGACTCGGCAACTAGATCTTAATTTAGCTAAGATTGAATTCATGGGCTGTGCTAAACCATAATTTATTGAACAAACTACAACTGGCTCGATTTTCAAAACCAAATAAACCACATATATGATTTCATTTGTGAATCCATCATCTTTTGATATTTTAGGAAATGGAAACCTCTTGTTCTTGAGAAACCCTGCAAGAGATGGAGCTCTGCACTCTGTCCCTGACAGTGGGCCTTGTAGGACTACTGGGAAGGTGCCTGAGAGCTTTCAACAACTACAATATTCGAGGGCAGATTGCAAGATTTGTATGTGCAAACGATATATGCTTTTATATGAGAAGGGGGTAGGGAGCTCTGCCCAGTGCAGATACTATCTGCATCTGCTTTAATCCTGCCCACTTCTGGCATGTACTATAGTCCTCAACAAAAGAGGCAAAGTAGCCTTGAAATTAAACATACACACTTCCCACCATGAATAGATCTATCAGACTTCTATTGTGTCAGGCATTTTTAAAACTATCTAACTTTTATGTAAGCAGCATTACTTCCTGACTATACATTGCATGCAACCATAGTACTACTTGAGATGGGTTCACATTTCTAGAGCTTGTATTATGAGGTATCTTGCTTTCCCAACATTGGAATTAATATTTTTAAAAAAATTACTATAATGCAAATCAGTTTAAATTAGCTGTTCCTGAACTATATTTTTTAAATAGGTTGGATTTCCAAAACTGAGGAGAGTTGGTATAAGAAATCTGGAGGGCACCACATTACAGAAAATAATTATAAACTGATGGATTACTTTTGCCATTATCATTCCACTAGCTTTCCTCCCAATGTCCTTAACTTGAGATCAGCTGGATATAACAGAGGCCAAGCCCTCTTACCGTAGTTGTGGCACCTCACCTTTGTAATGGTCTCTGCAGAGATACTTGTTTGCCTTGGTTATATCAGGCAAAAACATACACATTTTCCCAGGACATATAGAATATTTTAGAAGTCTTGGGAATTTCTACTATTTTATTTTGATCTTCTGATTTATAGTTTTGTTTTTTTATAATTTGTGCAGCACAGATTTGTCGAAGATGTAGGATAAAGGGATAATTTAACCGTTTCCTTGCAGACATTTCATTCCTGATTAGATAACATCACCAATGTTAGTGAGTGGGCTTTGCTCTTCGTTTATATACAATAGTTTGCATTTGCCCTGCCCTGCCCTAGTGTTGATTGTGGTTTTCTCCTTGGTAGTGTCTTTATTAGTGTTTTGTTTTTTGTTTGTCTGATGTTAATTCCTCCTTAGTTACTTATTGCACCATATTATTTCATAATATTGACATTCAGCAATATTATTATTGCTGAATGTCTATGGAGATTCTCAAGTCATCCAGGTCATGGTTGTCCCAAAGGTGCTTTTTCAGGAGGCAACTGGACTTTCTGGTTTTTCCCTTGAAGACATTTCACTTCTCATCCAAGAAGCTTCTTGAGCTCTGACTGGAAGGTGGGGAATGGATTTGCCTCTTGAAAAGGCACCTTTGGGACATATTATTGCTGCTTATTACAATAATTACATAATAATTACTCCATATTGGCTGCTGGAGAGGATGTGTTCTGCTCTTTTTCTTTTCTTCTTAGCTTTTTTATTGTGTTGTTCGAATAGTAGGTAAATTGGTTTATCTCTGTTTATTGATGATTGATTTGCCTGAATGCCACTTCCAGGAATTCCCTAGCATTTTTGTCTTTAACTTTGCCTAGGATGCTCAGTTTCCCAATTGAAAATATGATTGTCCATGTGTTGTGATATTAAGCAGTTTTGTCTTCTGACTGCTACTTAAGTGTTCATGGATGCTAGTCTTCTATCTGTCTGTTCTACACAATAACTGTTACAATCCTTACACTGTATTTTGTAGTTGACTTTTATTTTTTTCTTTTTGGGCAGAAAACAATGCCCTAATTAAGGACACCACAGTTTAGCCTTCAGCTACATAAATTCACTTAATTAAACCCTTCATGAATATCACTGACCACATACAATCTTAAATAGTAAGTTCAAAAATTATGTCTCGGTATGTTGTCCTTGTTCCTACATGTCATGTAATAATACTGGTATAACATCATGGGCTCTCTTCCAGGTTAAATGAAATAAAATATTTCTCTTTCTCTCTCTCTTACAGACTAAAGTATTTGGCAGAGACAGGGTGAAGTTTATAGAAAGTCTAGTAGTTGGGGATATTGCAGAGCTGAAGCCTGATCAGGTACAATGGAACCAAGTAGATCACTTGGAATAACCAGTCAATAGGATGATAGATTTGGCACTGAGATATCCAAGATCAAACCCCCATGCCTAGTTAGTTGATCTTTGATAAATCTGGATTATTGTCACCACTTCTGATCACCACATTTTATGAAGAACATAGAAAACCTAGTGCATAGTCAGATAATGACCTAAATGGAAGTCCTATAAGTCCTATCCAGTTGAAAGAACTGGATAGAATTAGACAAGTGAAAAGAATATCACCTTAAGATACAAATTTTCAACTATCTAAAGGACCATCATGATTTCTGCTGCTCTAGAAATCAGAAAATGTAGAACAATGTGTGGAAACTAGAAATCAGACTGTGGAAAAATTAGAAGCTCTTAATAGCAATGAACTCCTCAAAAGTGGAATAACGTGATACAAATATTTAAGCAGAAGACGGATTGCTATAATTGAAACCTCCATTATAGATTCCGTACTGAAGATGTTAAATTAACTGACTGCTAGTTCCAACTCTATTTTTAAAGATATGAATAACTTAGATTGACTTTTCAACATTCAAAACCAATGTCTTGAAGAATACAAAAGGGCCTTGCATTTGAAGAGTCTTGGTACTCTTAACTTAAAAAATTGAATTCATGCCTTAAACAATGGAGTAGTAAAAATATATTTCTAAAATATTTAAAACAAGGTACCATAAGCATGTCATTATGATGTTAAGAAATTACGCTATGCATAGCTTATACAGAATTGTAACTCTTAATGGAATCTCATTTCACATTGCAGGATTAAGGGATATTGTATGGATTGGGGTAGGGGATGCTCTTTTGGATGCCAGCTTTGATACTTATTACATTTGTATCCAGTTCTCAGCATCTCTTTCTTGAAAACTGATCTCAGACCAGTAATGGAATTGGCTGAATTCAGCTTTTCCTTTCAGGGCACTCTCTCTCTGTTCACAAATGAGAAGGGCGGCATTATAGATGATTTGATTGTGACCAACACCTCAGAGCAGCACTTATACGTGGTCTCTAATGCCGGTTGCATGGACAAAGATTTTGCCCTCATGGAGGTATGTTTCTCATTACCGTTCATTCCCAAGAGGAAGTAGGAGAAACTGAGATGAGAAGGATGAAATTCTGTTACAGAAATAGACCTATTCTATTCTATTCTATTCTATTTGATTCGATTCGATTCGATTCTCGATTCGATTCTATGAAAACCATCATCCTCTATGTGTATCTTACTATTTTCTCCATTACATATTGTAGAACAAGATGAAGGAAATGAAAACAGCTGGCTATGATGTACACTTGGAGGTGTCAGACAATGCTTTGCTTGCTCTGCAAGGTAAATAAAATTTCTTAGAACTACCATCAGGAATCTGAAAAGCACCTTATGCCAATATTATTTCAACCATTGAAAAGTGAATTCCTAGAGTGTCAGCCATTTGGACAAGATGAAATTTGATATGCAATATTGTATTTTATGTGGAAGTAAATTTCTTCATTAAACTTTGGTGAAGTTCCAGAACTACTTAAACTACATGCTGGTCTTTCTATTTCCTGCTTCTTTCTGCTACCAGGTCCTACTATGGCCCGTGTGCTGCAATCCGGGGTGGAAGATGATCTGGCTAAGTTACCCTTCATGAGCAGTGCGATGATGGCCGTATTTGGAGTGCGAGGCTGCAGGGTGACACGTTGTGGCTACACAGGCGAGGATGGCGTAGAGGTATCACACTGACAGCTTCTAGATGTGAGCAGGAATAAGGATCTTTGGGGGAAAGGCTTGCAATAACAGCAGATGGTAAGATGGTATCCGGTTGGACAGCAGTTTGAGAAAAGACTACTGATGAATCCTCCAATTAGAGGAAGGTAATGTGTTGATAGGGAAGAAATTATTAATGTGGATGAAAAATAAGAGTATCTGTTAAATCCAAATATTGGGATGATTAAAACACAGGGTGAGAAAATGTTCGCCAATAAATCACACCAACTAAATAATGTGCATTCTCATACCTAGATCTCTGTCCCTGCGAATCAAGCTGTGGAGCTGGCCGAGCTGTTGCTTAGGGACTCTTCTGTGTGGCTGGCCGGACTTGCAGCTAGGGATAGTTTGCGACTGGAAGCAGGTCTATGTCTTTATGGGAATGACATTGATGAGAACACAACCCCTGTGGAGGCCAGTCTGGTGTGGACTCTTGGTAAGTACCCATTGGATTTTCAATTTTTTTTTGTCCCAGCCAAAGCCAAACTGCCCAATGTCCACCCAACCTGATGGGACACGAAACAAAGATTAAATATTGGCAGGAATGTCTATGGAGCTTCTCAGTCATCCAGGTCATGGTTGTCCCAAAGGTGCTTTTTCAAGAGGCAACTGCACTTTCTTGTTTTTCTTTGAAGACGTTTCACTTCTCATCCAAGTAGCATTCAAGAGCTGAAGAAGCTTCTTGGATGAGAAGCGAACATCTTCAACCTCCACACACACACACACCCGGAAAGTCCAGTTGCCTCTTGAAAAAAGCACCTTTGGGACTATTGGCAGGAACTTATAACCAGAGCATAAACTGGGTTGGAACTATACTGGGCAAGTAGTTGCTTCTGAAAGGAGGATCTTCTGATCCACAATAAGGGAGCGAGTGCTATCATGGTACTGTACTTTTCTGACTTCCTTCCAGGGAAGCGCCGTCGTGTTGCCATGGATTTCCCTGGTGCTTCAACCATTTTGGCCCAAATTAAAGAGAAACCGAAAAAGAAGCGTGTAGGGCTGACTTCTACAGGACCTCCCATCCGGCAGCATGTGCCCATTCTTAGCCCAGAGGGCAAGGCAATTGGTAGGTAGTCTGATGGATCTGAAATCTAGATGATGATGATGTGATACCTGTTGCTGTGGTTGACTTCATACAGTGACTGGATTCATGTATCATGCCAAGCCAGGTTTGTGTAATAATGTTTCATTGAATATATCACAATCAGCTGGATTCATACAATACAACATACACATCCAAAATTAAATGATACATATTTACACATAGAACATTGTATAAACTTGAGATGTATAAAACAATTCAAATTTAAAATGTTTTGATCTAAAAACATTGAATTTTGACTTTGAATTGGGCTGTTGTTACCTAGTAACAATCTGAACTTGAAATAACCATGCCCCGTTTGCTTGCTCTTAATTGCTACCTAAAGCACCATTTTTGTTCATTGCTCTTCTTGATAAGAGACCGTAGGCCCTGTAATCTGATGACTGCTTTTAACTATGCTGGTTGAAATTTGTGAGAATTATTCCAGCACATCTGGAAGGCACTATGCAAAGGGAAACAAGAATGTTATGCTATTTAATGGGTACTGGGGGAGGATAGTGTGGAAATCCGAGAAATTGTATGCTCCTTATTGAGCAATACTCTGGCTGTTTCTCTTTGCACTAGGTGAAGTTACTAGTGGCTGCCCATCACCATGCCTGCAGAAGAATATTGCTATGGGCTATGTGGACAGCGAATTCAGCAAACTGAACACAGCCCTCACTGTAGAGGTGAGGAAGAAGAACTATCCAGCTCTTGTGACCAAAATGCCCTTTACACCTACCCATTACTACACCATAAAATAGGCTGCTGCCAGCAGAGGTTTTTAATTTTATATCACATTAAAAGACAAGAGATATCTGACTCTATGAAGAGTCTGCTACTAAAGACAAATTGAGCCTAGAGAAGACTGTATCAGTCTAGGATTGATATCTGCAGTGCAAGGTGGAATATTTGAGATCTGATAAGCAGAAAAGTAACCTGGTTTCATTCCTCTCATCTGCTCAGTAGCTTCTTGGTTGCTGTCATGAGTCACTTGGCTCAGATCATGCACATATAGTTGAATCTAGGCTACATTTTGGGGATTGGTTAGGCACGTTGGAATTTGGAAAGCATATTCTGGGCAGACTTACAAAATTGGAGCATGGTCAGCAACAAAATTCTAATTTAGCAGAAGGAAAACTGAAGAAGATACTCTCTACTTTTGAACTCTCGTCTTCAGGACCTTGCCCTTTGACTCACAGCTGATCAGCTGTCTTTTTCCTGGGTAGATGGACACTAGACCCTCTCTATTTTTATACTCTGAGAATGCCAATGAGCCCATTGGAATTTTTAAAAAATAAATGTCAGGTAGTTAGATACCAAAGATAATGTCAGTAGGCACAGGGATACAAAAATCACAGAACTACTTGTGAGCCATTTTTTTTAAAGTAGAGGATTGTTAATTCTTCAACACATGTTTTGTGAGAATACACAGGAGCAGTGATTCAAACTTAGGCAAATCCTCTTTTATTTCTTTGCTTTTTTTTTCTGAGCTGGAGGCTTCAGATAATGTCTTGAAATACAGCTCAGGGCACATCTATGAAATTTTCTTGGCAGCAATAAAATAGTTTGCTATTGTTATCTTTGGTAGATGTCATTTTTGCTTTTTGTTTTCTGTCCAGCTCATAGCAATGGCATTCCCTGGTGGTCTTCCATCTAAGTACTAGATCTAAGGCAGGATCAACTTGGTCCAGTTTTTCCAAGGTCAGCTAAGGTGCTACCATCCTCTTTGACAGACAGTTCAGAGCTACCTCGTTCCTAATTTAATCCATAAAGGCATAACTTTCTTGAAAGCATATGTGAACAAAAACTATGCAAACGGAAACAGGCTGCAGTATTTACAGGAGCTGATGGGGCAAAAACATTGTTAGCTTCCACTTAAAATTAATATTGGCTCCATGGAGAGAAATTTAGTAGAAGAACATGGAAAAGTTGCATGCTTCCCCTTCAATTTTTTTAAAAATAAAAATGTGGATGTTTTTTTGCTCAGTAGGTAGCATGGCCCTTAAGAAATAAAATGCAGTTCACATGCAATGGCTACAATAACAACCAAGCTACTTTTGTTTTTTGTTTTAAATACATCTTTATAATCTGTATATTACAAACTCTGCAATAAGTGGCAGCACATGGCAGAGAAAAGAAAAGCTCGGTATTGCATCAGCACCTCTTTGATCACACGATTATAGAGCAGCTTCATCTCAGTCCTTCAAGTCATAAGCACAATGGCTTATGGATTGCGAGCAGAACTATCCTAGAAAGTGTTGAGCTCCAGAAAGTCATTAGCCCATACTACCTACAAAGCTGACAGAGGTAGGAAGACATTTTTTTAAAAAAATGCCCAGGCTAGATTTCTCCAATCCTACCAAATGTAAAGAACAACTCTAAGAATCCCAGTGATTGGCCATATATCTTGGGAGATCTCAAGCTGTGGGCCAATACACCTGGCTACTGCTGACTCAGATTATAGTTTATGTTAGGCCTAAACTACTCAGAATAAGATGGCAACTGATGATTCATGCTCAACTGGAAAAATGAGCCTGTGTCCTTTCTAAGCAGAAGCTGGCTCAGGGCCAAGGACTTCAAGAACCACAACAGAAAGAAATGAGGTCTGTGCCAGCAATTTAATGCTGAGAAAAGAGAGGCTGGAGGTCAGTCTGCAGATAGGTTTGTGGCACGTAGAAGAACGATGAAAATAATGTAATGGGTGGGTGGGTGGGGAATTGCAGCTTCCCGAACCTGAGTAAAGCAATCCTGAGATTCAGAGCTTGGCAACTGGACGGATAGGAGCAGTCCTCACAGCACCAGTGATGGCCAGCAACTAAACCATAGCATGGGAGAAATGACAATTTTGATTGCACTTTCCCTTTGCACTGAATCAGCAAGGCCTCTGAGTGGGCAGGCAGGCAAGCATCCCCATCCTCTGTGCTCCTGGTGCAGCAGGAGCCTGGCTTGGTCACCTCTGTTGTTACTCTCGATGTGTTTTTGTATTTGTGTTGCTTGTGCTCTCCCTAAATTTAAAAAAGAAAATCCAACCATATCAAAACCTTCAAGAAATGCAATCGGTGTTTTTTCTGGGTTGATAGCCCCAAACCACTGATGCCATTGTAACGATGACCAGTTCAACAAATAAAACAACTCACCACATAGAAAAGTGTGAAGAGCCATCTGGAGTTTCTCCATTCTGTCCTCCATTACCTGGAAAGAATAAGAATAAGAATGGGCAACTAAATCCTTCAGCTCCTATTCTCCTGCTCCTTTGGAGGACTCCTGTGTCCCTTTTGTCTTGCAAGATATTTACTGAAATGACTTTAAGGATACTAGTACCACAACACTCCGACCCCTAAGCAATAAAAATAGCAAAAAGTATGGTCAAACAAAATCATTTGTCAGCAGACACAGTGGAAACCCTCCAATGTTCTCTGGTGAAAGAAAAACAATACCCAGGGGCAGAAGCTGACTCTTTTTTCTAGATTTGTGCAGTGCACAACTAGTGTGTTCTCAAGAAAGTGCTAACCCTGAGTTTTTAAACAAAGCTCTAGTGTACTTTCAGAAAACAACACTAAACCTGTTTTTATAAAGACCACAGAGAAGACCTGACAAGCACTTTGGAAAGCACGAGTCAGGCATTATGTGGGGAATGGCCTCCACCAAAGTTGAACCTCTTCAGTTCCCCTGCAGCCTAGCCATCCAGGTCACACAAGGCCGTTCTCAGTAACTGGAGCCTAAATTACACATCCATAGCATCTAATATGAATACCCTATTAAATAGAATAAAACTAGAATAAGACCAAATTAAACTAGATAATTAACTATAAAAACAACCACCAAAATTTCACAATAACTAATAATTCATTGCTAAACTTCCATAGCCCACTCTGGGGAAAATATAGATTCTGCAAAGTAGAATGTTCACATTCTTTTACAATACAAGTGTAAGAAATACTTTTGGAACGTTTACTCTCTTCTCCTCCCCCCCCCCTTGCTATGCCCTGCCAAGATAGGAACATTTTGCTCTGTGATCAACTTCTAGAGTATTACGATATTCATGGGCAATGTCCTCACAATTGGGGAAGGGCTGTTGGAGGAGTTAAGACAAAACTAGCTTCCTTGGAGTTGCACATCCACAAATGTCAATAATGCTGCAGAATTCAATGATTTCGTGTTTCTGTCTGCAGAGTGCAAATTAATCTTAAAAGATGCCTCGGTATCAGAAATGCTTGATCACAGAGGACACTGTAACACTTGTTGCCCAAACATTGTGCATACTTTTTATAAATGGCTGGGGACGGGGGGAGGAATTGGTAACAGAACTGGCATTCAGGATGGAGTGAAAAATAAGTATTTTTAGGACAACCTAACCAGAATAGACTAATGCTTGGTAACAGAACTGGCCAGCAACTAGTTAAAGACCTCTCAGGAATGGGACAGAAGAACCCCACATCCGATATTATTCCTTCACCGCCTTGTTGCTTCTCTCCCACCATCAACACCCCGGTCAAATCAGCTGCCAGAGACGCTGGAACAACCGACCTGGCCTGGCAGATCATTCTGGCCAGGGCTTTACCGCTCTTTGGGGCAATGTAATGGTAGGTGGGAATGACCTTGGCAAAGACCTGCAGCCAAGGGAACAGTAGTCAAATAAAAGGCAACTTAGCCTGCAGCAGCCATGTAGACAAGTCAAGTCAAGTCAAGTGGCTCAGAAGAGAGTTACCTCCCTAGTTACTTGAGCTGTAATGGGGATCTGGGGACGTGGGGAAAGAGAGAGAGATGTTCAGAGTTGCGGGATTCTGCCAATGTAACCTTACAATAAAGTAATTCTGCAATAAAGTAGAATTATCTGGCTGTTGCTTCCTGTCTGGTCTCTGGCAAGGCTGCCAGGCAGGGAGTCAAGATCGACCCCTTCCCTGGACCGGGTTCTCCACGCGGGGGGGGGGCGGGGGGGCACACTTGGAGGGAGACCCGGGCTGATCTCCCGCCCGCACCACCCAACGGGAGTCGAAGGGAGCCCCGGGAGTGAATGGCAGGTGCGCGCAGGGGGAAAAGCCGATCCGGGTGGACTCAGCGCAGGGGCTTCTTCGGGGAGCCCTACCTTGCGGGTAGTAGAGGCTGGTGACGGTGTTCCCGTAGATCCGCCAGGCCACCTGGATGCCGAGCAAGCTCACCAGCAGCCAGAGCAGCAGCAGCTGGAAGAGGGCGGCCCGCAAGTCCTGGGCCTCCCAGTCCGACAGGAACTCCTGGCCGAGCCAGGTGAGAGCCCGCAAGACGCGCGTGGGGGCCTCCCACTCGGAGGAAGCGGCGTCGGCCCCTGCCTCAGCCTCAGCCGCCATCAAAACCCTCCCGCCGCTCGCACAATGGCGAGACCCACAAGGGCTCAGCGCTGCGCCACAAATCCAAACAAAACTGTCAGCCGCTCCGCACACGCGCATGCGCTGCAGGCAACTTGCAAACCCCTCCCAGCCGAAAGAGTCGGCGTGAGTTTCTTCTTTACACGCCCTCTCCGAGTTCCTGAGGTTAAGGAGCCGACGAAGGGGAGCCCGATCTTTGCGCAAGGAAGGCGCCGCGCGGGATTCGAAGACCGGCACGATGAGCATGTGATGCAGTCGCGCACGGCACACAGTTTTCCCGAAGTTGGCTGATTTTTATTCTTGTTATTCAGCGATTCCCCTGGGTTTTACACAGATGTTTTTAGTGCCGAGAAGCCCTGGAACGAAGGCAGCTAGTGCGATCTGAGTCCTTCGGGAGAAGGGCGGCATATACATTGCAATCAATCAATAAATCAATCAATCAGTCAATCAATAAATAAATAAATCTTCAACCAAGAAAAAGGACCAAGTCGGCTTCGTTTGGAGAGACGTTTAAAAGAGCAAATTCGGTCGTTAAATAGTTGCATTTTTATATAAGGAACTTCAGTACCTTTAGGTTGTCCAGTACTGCAGGTTGTCCAGAAAAAGGAAGGAAGGAAGGAAGGAAGGCGAGAGAGAGAAAGAAAGAAAGAGAAAGAAATCGAGCATTAAAGTCATTTTAAAGCACCGCCTTTACTCTTTAAAAAAACTCCCATCGGAGCTGTAGGGTAAAGGAATCGAGCAATCATCATCTGTTCCCGAGAAGCGATCACTTTCGTTTTCGTTTTCCTACTTCTTGCCAAAAGGAGGCGGGTTTTGCCACCTTCCAGGGTTCTTCCGTCCGGAGCTGCTGGATTTCGGGTGAGGGAGAAGCACGAAGTGTCTGTGGGTAAGGTGTTTAATTTTCTCTGAAGGGCAAAACCTTGCGCTCTGTTGCTGTGAATGGCTGTGAGATGAGCTAGACTAGAGCGAAAACCTTCATCAGCCAAGCCAACCCAGGAGCATCAGAGGCGCTCCCCGGAATCCAAGACTAAAATAACATTTAAGAAATTATGTGAAATTAGGGATTTTCTTAACATGAAGTTTTAATATTATCGTTAAATGATATGTTAAAGAAGGGTAGATCTTTTTCTGTAAAGATGCATGATTATTATTATTCTTTCTTAATGGGTTTATGCTATTTTCATTATTGCTGTTGATATTTACAGTTACTGAGCTGCCATGTTTAAAATAGTATAAATATTCAGTTGTTTAACTCTAATGATAAAAAAATTCTTACCTAACCAATTTAATCCTGTTTAATTCTGTGATGCTTGCGATTTCCTTGTTTACTCATCTTGTATTATTTTCTTTTGCCTTTTATTTCTTCTTGGAACTGTTAAGGTTTTTCTTAACTTAATACTTTTGGGAACACAAACATTTATAGTATTTGTTTCAACTTCAGTCTCTGATATTTCTCTATCATTCCCATACAAACTCCATTGTTGCCTCATTTTTTACTCTTACTCCAGCTGCCTGCAATTACTGCGAGTTTAAATCTCACCAGGCTCAAGGTTAACTCAGCCTTTCATCCTTCTGAGGTAGGTAAAATGAGGACCGGATTGTGGGGGAAATAAGCTGACTTTGTATAAAAAAAGAACATCACTTGGGGGGGCCAAAAGCCCTACTAAGCAGGTATATACAAAAGTATGAAGGCTATTGCTTAACGCATTGTAAGCCGCCCTGAGTATCTGGAGAAGGGCGGCATATAAATCGAACCAATAAATAAATAATAAATAAATAAATTTCACTTTCCCCTCTAATCATTTCAGCACTTTTCATTACGCTCATTCTGCTGAAAATTCCTTGTTCTTGCATTATCCCCGTGCAATGACCATACTGAGATTACTCATAGAAGGGAACCCTGAAATATCTGGGTTATCTTCTGTGTATGAACTGAAGCAGGATCTCAACTGCTCTACTTGTTCTGTGCTTTTAAAATTGCTTGCCAGGCTGGCTGAGTAGTTCCCATATGTCCGTGATGGTGAACCTATGGCATGTGTGCCGGAAGTGACATGCAGAGCCATTTTTCCGGGCACACGAACTGTCACCTAACTCAATTGCAGCTGCACATACGCTGGGGTGCACGCGTGCAATTCAGGGGACCCAGCTGGTCTTCGGAGCTCTTCTGCACATGTGCGTGTGTTTGTGCATGCACATCAGGGGACTGCATGCGCAGCATGTGCATGCACAGATGGCAATTCACACGCATCCATTGCACGTACAAAAACCACACATGCAGACGGTGCGATTGCGCATGCGGTGCATGGGGGAGCCACGCAAAACCTGCGTGCATGCGCAGATGGTGTGGTTGCACACGGAGCACACAGTGGGGGCACGCACAAAAGCTGTGCGCATGCGCAGATGGTGCAGTTGTGCATGCAGCACCTGGGGAGGAGCCGCATGTAAGTGTGGATGGCATGGCGCACATAAAGCGCACGAAGCATGTACATTTATGTGAAGCCGCTGGGTGAGATCATCCGTGGATTTGGGGTGCGATGCCATCTGTACGCTGATGACACTCAGCTGTACATCTCCACCCCAAACCACCCCAACGATGCCCTTGAAGTGATGTCCCAGTGTCTGGAGGCCGTGCGGGTCTGGATGGGGAGGAACAGGCTTCGATTCAACCTTTCCAAGACCGAGTGGCTGTGGATGCCGGCATCCCGATATAGCCAGCTGGCGCCATCGCTGGCTATTGGGGGCGAGTCACTGACCCCCACAGAGGGGGCTCGCAACTTGGGCGTCCTCCTGGACACACGGCTGTCTTTAGAAGAGCACATGACGGCCGTGGTCAGGGGGGCTTTTTATCAGGTTCTCCTGATACGCCAGTTGTGCCCCTTTCTGAGTCGGGATTCCTTATGCACAGTCACTCATGCTCTCATCACTTCTCGCCTGGACTACGCCAACACTCTCTACCTGGGGCTCCCCTTGAGGAGCACCCGGAGGCTCCAACTGGTCCAGAATGCGGCCGCGCAAGTGATTACGGGAGCGACATGGCGCTCCCATATAACACCTCTCCTGCGCGAGCTGCACTGGCTCCCGGTGGTCTTCCGGGTGCGCTTCAAGGTGTTGGTTCTCACCTTTAAAGCGCTCCATGGCTTAGGGCCAGGGTATTTACGAGACCGCCTTCTGCTACTGATAACCTACCACCGGCCAATACGCTCTCACAGAGAGGGCCTCCTCAGGGTGCCATCGGTCAAGCAATGTCAGCTGGTGGCCCCCAGGGCGAGAGCCTTCTCTGTGGGAGCATCCACCCTCTGGAACGAGCTACCTCCCGGAATACGGCTGATTCCGGATCTCCGCACTTTCCATAAGGCCCTGAAGATGTTTTTATTTCAGCAAGCCGGCCTGGCCTGAATAGATTTTAGGGGGTTTTAATTGTATTACTAGGGGTTTTAAATTGGGGCGGCCGTTTAATTTAATTTATTTTTAATTATTTTAACTTTTATATTGCATGTTATTTTAATTCTCGGCTGTTCACCGCCCTGAGTCCCTTCGGGGAGAAGGGCGGGATATAAATTTAATAAATAAATTAAATAAATAAATGTACCTGTTTGGCATTCGGTGAGTAAAAGGTTCGCCACCACTGCCATTTGTAGTCATAATCATATCTGGACTGAAAAACCCAGATGACTGGCAGTTGGCACAAAGAGACGTAGAAAACGCTTTTAATTTTTCATCGCCACTTGGTGTTTCTCCAGATTTTTGCGACAATAATACAGTACAGTAGCCCCACCTGTTGAGGTCCAACATGACCCTTTCTTTGTTTTAAAGATTACATGGAGCAAGGAGGAAGTTGGGCCAGGCCCCCTCTGCCAATGAGCCTCAAGGTTGTGCCTCCCTTATTGGATTGTATGGCACTCAGGGGAAGTAGAAGGGAAATGAATGGGAGGTCTTAAAACCCAGCTGAGAAACTCGCCCTTGGTGGGCTGCAAAACCCATCACAACCACCACTATTTATCCATGTAAAAGATAGTCATCTGCCAGTCCAATTAATGTGGCTACATTTCATGCATTTTTTCCTTGCCAACTGTACAGAAGTGGCTTGCTACTGCCTTTTTCCAGAATGTGTTTCAACTTCCCAGATCAGCCTACAAACTTTAGAATTCTCTGGTGATTTCCACTCCAAGAATTAATTAGGTTAATTCCTGATTCTGCTGAACTTCTGAACCTAGACAAGGTCAGCCCGGTCCTGCCCCCTGCTGGGACTTGCTTTCTGTTTAAATTTAATTTATTTTAGTAAGCCAGTGTTTTTTTAAGTGTGGTCTGGGAGTCCCCAAGACCTCCTCAGGGGT
The DNA here is from genome assembly GCA_022577455.1 of Arizona elegans. Taxonomy (NCBI): domain Eukaryota; kingdom Metazoa; phylum Chordata; class Lepidosauria; order Squamata; family Colubridae; genus Arizona; species Arizona elegans. The sequence continues at coordinate 98,579,806 of JAKOOJ010000003.1, read as the reverse complement.
CCTCAAAATCAAAATTATTTGCCAAATGCTGAAAACATTTGCAAAAGAATTAAAACTCTTGCCGTTTTTTAAATAATTAGTTTTAAAAAATAGATTTCCCCCCCAAAAAGTATTTGATTTATCTACCATAGGTATTTCTACATTATTCAATGAATAAATATTGTATAAATGCATCAGTTTTCATCCTTAATGCCATAAATGATAAATGCAAACAAATGCTATTTTGGGATCTTCCACAATTTTTTTTTTGTGTGTGTGGGAAGGGGTCCTGAAAGAAGAAAATTTCAAGATTGTACTAAGTTATGCCATTCCAATCACAACTGACTTTGAACAACTTGCATTAAAATAGTAATAGGGTTAAAACTAGACCAGTGGCAAACCTTTTACTCACCGAGTGCCGAACAGGTACATGCTTCGCTCGCTTTGTACGCACCGTGCCATCCATGCTAATGCACGGCTCCTCCCCCATGCGCTGCATATGCAACCGCACCGTCTGTGCATATGTGCAGCTTTTGCATGTGCCCCCACCGTGCGCTCCATGTGCAACCACACAATATGTGCATGTGCACATCTTTTGCGTGTACCCCCCACCGTGCACTACATGCACAATTGCACCATCTGCATAAACACAGGTTTCACGTGGGTCCCCATGCACTGCGTGTGCAATTGCACCATCTGCACATGTGCATGGTTTTTGTGCATGCAATGCATGAGTGTGAATGCCATCTGCACTTGCGCGCAGGGCACACCAGTACTCTCATGTGCATGCACAAACGCGTGTATGCGTAGGAGAGCTCCGAAGACCAGCTGGGTCCCCTGAATTGCACACATGCGCACCGGAGGGCCAAATACCAGCTGGGGTGCTTACACATGCACAGCTACAGGTGAGTTAGGCAACAGCTCACATGCCCAGAAAAATGGCTCTGCGTGCCACTCCCGGCATGCATGCCATAGGTTCGCCATCACTGAACTAGACACAGCTACACAATCATAAAAAATAATAAAAATGTGATCAATCACACCTTACATATTAAGGAAGAGCCAAAACACCATCCTCATCAGGAAAGGATTAAAGTGGCTCCTTCAGCCCTGCAAGGCCCTCTGAAGCATCACAGTCTTAACGACTTTGTGAAAAGTTAACAGGCTTGGGGCTTCTCTAATACCACAGAGAATGATGTTCTACAACAGAGGTCACCAACCTTTCGGACCTCAGGGACCACTAAATTCATAATTTTAACTCCTGCAGACCACTAATATGATCTGCCTAATGACTGGCTGGGTAGGCATGGCTTGGTGGTCATGTGACTAGGTGGGCGTGGCCAACTCAATGTCACTCACATCGAGGGGCCCCTCAACAGCCTCTACTCGCCCCTTCCCTTCCAGCCACTCCTCGCCTGCCCGCCTGGGCTCCTTAGGAAGCAGTTGTTGGAGCTAACAGCCACCATGAGAAAGAGTTGGCAAAATAGCTGGCTCAGTTCAAATTGGATCTGGCCGAGAAGAAGGCTCAGCAGAAGCACCTCACTGAGGACTAGGAGCATAGGCTTTCCAAATAGAGGGAAGAGAGGGAGTGCAAGGCCAGGTACCGACACCTGGAAGCTCAGTGAGCTGAGATGGTCAGCCAGTTCCAGGCCATAAGGCAGTCCCACTAGAACAAGGCCCTCTGGCTCTTCGCCACCAGCGGCACTTCCCTCCAGCCTTCACCCAAAGCCATGCACCAGGAGGCCGAAGCAGACCCCGTCAGAATTTCTGCCCCCTCCAACCCATAGAAGAAGATCCCAAAGGGGGAGACTCTCTGCAGCAACACAAACGTTCATTGCACGTATCTGTCCCAGAGGCCGTAGTTGGAGGACCCCTGATTTAGTGCATTATAAAAAATGCAAATAATTTTTCTGTGGACCACCAAAATTTTCTTGCGGACCACCTGTGGTCCATGGTCCACCAGTTGGTGACCACTGTTCTAGAAGAGAGGACAATTCTCCCCAGCAGTTTAATAAGCACAGCCATAATTGGTGCCTTGACAATAAGTTCATAGATAAGACTTCCCAATAGCCTGATTCAATGCCTTGGTCCTCCCTTTTTTTGCCTCTGACAGTACAGAAGCAGCAGGATCAGAATGAGTGCCACAGAGAACCTTCCGAAAATCGACGAGGAACTGTATTCCCGCCAACTGTGAGTCTGATAACGGGATGCAAAAGTGGGAGGAATGTGGAGAAACCTCAAAGGACTATTGCTCTAGAGCTGGTGTAATAGAAACCCGTTGCTAACTGAGAATAGTTGGATAATGAGTGAGCATCTGGTGGAATTTATTTTGGAGAAGAATCTGGGGATTAAGACAATGGTTAACACTGTGAGGTAGTCCTGACAAGAAGTGCAAGCAGGAAAACCAGCTCTATCTTTATTGTAAGATTACATTAACAGAATTTTGCAAGATTGAAAGTGTTTCTCCCTCCCCCCCCCCCCCCCGGTCCCTTTACGGAAAACTAGAGAAGGTCCTTTCCAAAATGTTTACCACAGCTGTCCTGTGGGAAACCCTTTGAGCTGAGATACCTTTTACATGCCACTTGTCCAGCTTGTGGCTCTCCTTCTGTCTCCTGAGGTCATTCCATGCATAAAATGCATAATGACAGATGGAAGAAAAATAGAGAGTGTTAATTGGCAAAGAAAACCAAGATAAGGGTAAAAGTGCAGTTGAAAAAGAACAAGAGTGCAATTCACTTTCAGGCTTGGCATTTGCATCATTGTGATGTTTTTGTTCCAGCTATGTGCTCGGGCATGAGGCCATGCGGAAGATGGCTAAAGCAACGGTGCTGGTTTCTGGAATGAAGGGGTTGGGGGTCGAGATTGCCAAGAATGTGATTCTTGCAGGCGTGAAATCTGTCACACTCCATGACCAGGATGATGCTCAATGGAGTGACCTGTCCTCACAGGTATGCAGTTTACTGATCTTGCCTAACAAGTGTGAGAGAGCTATTGCAAGGCATAGAACAGGTCTTCCTTTGTTTCTGCTCACACATTCTGCGCAGATTTTATTCTGCTGTAAGATACTTTTCCACAAGCTTATATGTAGTATATATAGATCCACAGACACCATGTGTGCATATACATGCATTAGATATATGTTATCTAAATATCTCTAAAATCATAGTCTCCTTTACAGAGAGTAGTTCTGTGCAGAAGGAGGTGGGGAATATTAATTAATTACATTTATATGCCGCCCACCTCACTATCCAAAGCAACTTTGGAACCCATCTCCTTCTTTCTTAGCACAAAGGAAGTGGCACATTTCTTGTGAAGAAGAATTGGAGGCACCTTGTTCTCCAAATCTTCCTGTTTAAAGAAAAGTGGTCCATCTTCTTCAGCCCAGAAGGGACGTTGGTCTCCACTCAGATCTCTGGGAATAGATCAGAACCCCTGCAGATGGCTCAAATAATCCTGAAGCTCTGCCCAACCCCACCCCTAGTATTGCCATGTCGTTTTCCCTTCATTCATGCTACCTTAACTTACAAATGGTGCCAGAAAGACACTATGATTTCCTCCCGCCCCCCCGACCACCATTCACCCTGGTTGATTGTGGATCTCCAAGAGCCTTGGTGGCGCAGCAGACTAAAGCACTGTTAAGTAGCACCAGCTGCCTGCAATTATTGCAAATTCAAATCTCACCAGGCTCAAGGTTGTCTCAGCCTTCCATCCTTTCGAGGTAGGTAAAATGAGGACCTGGTTTGTGGGGGCAATAGGCTGACTTTGTATAAAAAAGAACACCGCTGGGGGGGGGGGGCGCGAAAGCCCTACTAAGCAGATATATACAAAAGTATGAAGGCTATTGCTTAACGCATTGTAAGCCACCCTGAGTCTCCAGAAAAGGGCAGCATATAAATCGAACCAATAAATAAATCTCACCAGATCTGCTGCAGAAGAAGTAGACCTTTATACAGGGCAATTGCTTCCACTTCTCTTCTAAGCTGGAAGGAGGAGTGTGTGACAGATAGAGGTACAAAATTGAAGGAATGCCCATCATTTAAAGACATTCTAAGTGTGTGATAGGACCCAATTTCCCAACATGCCATCTGGATTCTCAAATTAGTCCTGATTTTTGCTCATTTAATAACAGTTAATTGTTGGTAATTTAATTCTGTATAATACATGGCTGAATGAATAATATAGCCATGGGATTCTAAAAGATTGCCTAATTTGGGAAGTTTAATGAATCAGTTGTTATTCACTCCCATTAAAAGTTGTCAGAATGAAAAAATGCTACACTATTAGACTCTAACTTCCATAAAAGATTAATTTAGAATCGGTGTTAAGATATTCTAGGATCCTGCTATTTATCATTCTCTTTAGTATCTTACACTCCTGCAGTATTACAGCTACTGTGTTTCTTACATAATGTATAGTGCAGTATTTCTCAACCTTAGCAACTTTAAGATGGATGGACTTCAACTCCCAGAATTCCCCAGCCAGGGGGAATTCTGGGAGATGTAGTCCATCTACCTTAAATTTACCAAGATTGAGAAACACTGATGAATACACACATTGTATGTTGCTGGGAATGGAGATGTAAAAGTCAACTCCAAAATATGCTATTAGACAATGTGGTGCATCTGACAGTAAAATAAGGCAAGAAAAGAGTAAAATGCTGTTTTATTGGTGGCAAAGAATTATGCAAAAGACTTTTCTTTATGCTTAGCATTGCTGTGTCTCTATAGTTCTACCTGTCAGAGAATGATTTGGGGAAAAACCGAGCTGAGGCTTCCCAGAAACATCTCTCCAAGTTAAATAGCAATGTTGAGGTGATCCCCCACACCAGTGAACTGACGGAGAACTTCTTGGCTACTTTCAAGGTAAGACAGAGTCATGTGTCTCATGCCATGGAGGTGAGAAATATGAGAGAAGAAGCAATTTTAGCGATGCTAGATAGAAGCAATGAAAGCTAACCATTAGGCGGGGTCTATCTGAATGGACGGAAGAGTTTCTGTTCTTCATGCTGCAGTAGTAGCAAGCTTGTCAATCCATCTCAAATATTTCTGTCAGCTGCAACTTTATGGTAAATTTTCTAAAAGAATTATAAAATTTTGACTAGGAGTCGCACCTGAAAACAAGTCGGAAATCTTCCCATGCAGTTGCCATGACTAACATGTCCAGAATGGATAGATGTGTGATGTACATTAAATGTATGAGAGCGCATGTTAGGTCCCCCTCAGAACAGGCTCGCAATTTGGGTGTCCTCCTAGACTCACAGCTAAGATTAGAGCAACATCTGTCAGCTGTGGCTAGGGGGACCTTTGCACAGGTTCGCCTGGTGCACCAATTGTGATCCTACTTGGATCAGGATGCTCTCCTCACAGTCACTCATGCCCTTGTCATCTCATGGTTAGATTATTGCAATGCGCTGTACATGGGGCTACCCTTGAAAAGTGTTCGGAGACTACAGTTGGTCCAGAACGCAGCCACGAGAGCTGTCGTGGGTGCACCTAGGTACACCCACATTACACCAATTCTCCGTGAGCTGCACTGGCTCCCTATTGGTCTCCGATAACAATTCAAGGTGTTGGTTATTACCTTTAAAGCCCTACATGGCTCAGGGCCAGGGTATCTTCGAGACCGCTTTCTACCGCATAGTTCCCAGCGACCAGTAAGATCCCACAGAGTTGGTCTCCTCAGGGTTCCGTCAGCTAAACAATGCCACAGGGAGGGCCTTCTCGGTGGCTGCCCCAGCTCTCTGGAACCAGTTACCTCCTGAGGTCCAGACCATCCCCACTCTATTGGCCTTCTGAAAAGCGGTGAAGACCTGGCTCTTCCAGCAGGCCTGGGGCCATTGATCTCGCTGTTGCGATCTGGCAAGACCCGGCTATGAATGGTGTGAATGGGTTTTAATTGTTTTTAATGGTTTAACTTTTAATGTTTTATATATGGTTTTTAAATGCATTGTAAGCAGCCTTGAGTCTTCAGAGAAAGGCGGCATACAAGTTGAACAAACAAACAAACAAACAAACAAATAAATGTTTGTAGAATGTGCTCCCGGTCATTCTCTGTGATTGGATATTCCTTAATGTGGCTTATTCTCTGAAACTCCACAATCCAATCTATTCCAGGTTGTGGTCCTGACCAACTCATCCTTGAAGGAACAGCTGGATATCAGTGATTTCTGCCATACCAAACAAATTTGCTTTGTCCTAGCTAACACAAAGGGCCTGGCTGGGTATGTATGGATGAATGGGTTGTCCTTTTTCTAGGAGGGGATCAAGGAAATGGAAAATTTACATAAATAATGCTGGAACATTGCAGGGATTACTATTTTTAAAAAATAGGAAGACCCTGTAGTTGAAAGTTACCACCGGTCTGTATGTTTGCTAGGTATTTCTAAGGGTGGCACATAAGTTGAATGCATCATTTGAAGCATAACTTATTTTTGTCTTTCTCTTGACTCCAGACAGGTTTTTTGTGATTTTGGAGAAAAACATGTGGTGTATGATCCTTCAGAAGCTGACCCTGCATCTGCTGCCATTAAACACATCACCTTGGTAACTTCCTTCCCTGTGATACAATGGCTGTTTCACCCAATATACAATCACATACTGTGGAAACCAAGCTAATGTCTTTTTACAACCACTCTATTTTCTGTATTACTTTTCTACTCATAATTCCGTTCTTGCGCCATCTCCTTTAAAACCTCAATATAATGTCTCTACCCAAGGCAGCCCCCATGTTTATTTTTATGAAGGGATTATCAGGAGATGGTGTCTGATTTTGGTCAAGGGGAATCATCTAAACAATGAATAATGTCATGACGAGGGGCTTATATTTATGTGAAATCCCAGCTCATTCCCACTGTGGATGGGGAATTTCCATTTCAAAGCAACTACTCTCTCTCAAGCTGAAAAGCAGGGATGGTCGTGGAGGTAAGCTAAACTTCTGATTTTTTCCTATAGCTGGACTATTACTAATTAACCCTTGTCAATTGTATTAATATTGCAAGGTCAACTTGGAGTGCATTTTATATTGGAGTCCAAGCGACTAGAGAGGAAATAGGTTGATCATGCTGAAAGGGAAGATTGATAATTAATCTTGGATTTCACTCTTTTATTCAGGGTAATCCTGGTCTCTTGACTGTGGCCCATGATGATGAGCAGGGACATTGCTTTATGGATGGTGACTGGGTGATGTTCTCTGAGATTGAAGGGATGACACAACTGAATGGTTCTAAACCACGCCAGATTTGTGTGAAAGGTAACAGGACACTTTTTCTTTCCCTTCGTGGCTCCACGTGTCTTTCTTACTTGAATGCAGAACATGTTCATAAAATACTGGAGGATTAATATGGAAAATCCATCAAGAAGTTGAGCTGATAAAGAGTATATAGGTAGTACTCAATTTACAACAGTTCATTTAGTGACCATTCAAAATGACAACAGTACTTAAAAAGTGACTTATGACCGTTTTTTACACTTATGACCGTTCCAGCATCCCCATGGTCACATGATCAAAATTCAGATGCTTGGCAACTGGTTCATATTTATGACGGTTGCAGTGTCCCAGGGTCATGTGATCATCCTTTGCAACCTTCTGACAAGGAAAGTCAATGGGGAATCCAGATTCACTTAACAACCATGTTACTAACTTAACAAAGGCAATGAATCACTTAACAATTGTGGCAAGAAAAGTCGTAAAATGTGGCAAACTCATTTAACAAATGTTTTACTTAGCAAAATAAATTTTTGGCCTCGTTGTGGTCATAACTCGAGGACTATCCGTATAAGAGAAAAATTACAGGATAGTATAGTAGTGGTGTTGATAGGAACATTAAGGAAAGTTGTGAGACTTCAATGTGGAGGTTTAAAATATTTGTCAGGAAACCAAAACACTTCCAAACTCAGAAAAACCTGAACTGCAAAGGTTACATTTTTAGCAATTGAATTCACAAGTTTTTATCTGACTTTTAAAATTAAACTGCTTAGGGCTAGGAACAGGGTTAAACAAGCACTCAGGGCAGAACCTGAATCTCTTTACTCTGTTTTTAGAAAAATACATCCTGGAAATTGGAGACACGTCTTCCTTTTCCCCATACCAACATGGTGGGATCATCACTCAGGTCAAGATGCCTGAAAAACACTCTTATGTAAGTTCTCTTTTCTGAACTATACATATCTTGGGAATTTTGAAAAATGGAGTTCTTCTTTTCAGGCTACTTTACAGAAAGGACTGATTCTTGAACAAGTATGTTGCTCTAGCTAAGAATTGTGAGGTGTACAGAATTATTTCATAGGGAAGAGATTAAAATAAGCTTCCCTCAACTTTTTACCTTCCTGAGATTTTTAGACTATTGATTCTTTCATAATGAAGTAACACTGTACATCCTCCAGTTGAAATGAGGCTGGGAGGTAGAGTGCTTGCTTGAGAAAGGTTAGAGTAAGCTGAGCTTGCTTGCTTGTGATACAAAATTCTGTGTAGAAAACTGGGCTGGCCAGTAACTCTGTAATATAATACATGCTGCATGCAGAAAATCTCAGCTTTGCTCCAGATTGAGTCAAACTGGGAAGAACATCCATCTGAGCTCAATTTAAAAGTCACTGTAGATCAATGGCCCATTTATCAATAGTGACATGTAACAGAATGATTCCCCTCTTCTGAACTTAACCCTAACACACACACACACACATACACACACGAGACAAAATGGCAGCACATCCCTTTCCCAGCCTTCCACTTATGCAAATGGAGTTTAACTTGCGTGCTCGACCACCACTTGCACAGCCTGGTTCCCAACAGGCCATGGCATGATACCGGACCACAGATGGGGTTTGGGGATCCCTGCCATAGTTGGTAAGTGTTAAAGAGTAATTTGCTAGTATATAATGTCTTGTAAAAAGAGGGCTTTTTGTTTCTGCAGTTCTTTATTACGGTGATGTTGGATTTAAAATTCAAAAATCTGAGACTTGCTGGGGTAGAAGTTCCTGAGCTAGCTGGCCTTCACTTATTCTTGTGGCAGGAGAACACTTTTCTTGAGATATGGTATCTGAGAGAAAGGATGTGTTATTAGATGCAGCTTTCCCTTTGTGCTTATTTCTCGATATTCGTAGAAGTCTCTGCGAGCTTGCATGGCTAATCCGAAGATCAATACCCAAAGTAGAAAGGAAATGTTTCGTTATCGCACTCTTCATGAAGCCTTCCAGGCACTTCACACATTCCAGGATAAATTTGGTCGACTTCCTAGCCCTCAGAATCAGGTAAGTCTGGTCTACCTACCTATCCAGCAATTTACCTTTTTCCCGCTCTTCCCTTCCCTTCCTCAGCCAAATCTTTTCTTCAACTTCAGTAATTATTCCTTGGCAGGAGGATGCAGACATATTAGTAGAGCTGGTGGAGATCCCAGTTATGGATCAGGAACAAGAGAATCTGATACGGACATTTGCGTATGGATGTATGGGGGATCTGAGCCCTATGAATAGCCTTATTGGAGGCCTTGCTGCCCAAGAAGTCCTAAAGGTGAGTGGCAGAACAGGCAGAGGTTGACTGACTGATTTGATTCCTTTTTTTAAAAAAAATATTAAAGAGACAAACAGTAATTAACCATCAAGTAAAATACAGTTTTAAAAAGAAAATGAAAACAAATAGGAAAGGGAAATAACAAAAATGAAAGCAAAATGGGGGGAGAGGGGGAAGGATTTGTGGTACGATAGAAAGTGAATACTTTGGAATATATGCACACTTGTATGGAGAAATACCAACATTTTAAACGTCCGTACTCGTTGTAGTTAATCCTCTATTTAACCAATTAATGTGATGGTGGGAGGAGAGGAAGAATGTCAATTCAAGATGAATACCTATTGAACCAAGGATTTATTCTCATTCTAAAGACAAGTAGAACAAGACTTAAGAGTAGGTAAAATCTGGTCTGTGTTACCTCCTTATCCTCTCTTCAGTAACTCTTAGCCCATCATTGCTCTGATTAACCCTTCAGTGCTCTCCTTTCCTTTTCTTCTCTGCTTCTCTTAGCTGCTGCTAGTGATATCACAGTATGGCATACAGCTAGTCCTTGGTTAATGACAGTAATTGGAAACAAAATCTCCATTGTTAAGCAACGCCACCATAAAGTGTGGTGTCACGTGACTTTAGCACTTCGCAATCCTTTGGCACCTGCCTGAGACACCCCATGCTTCTTACCTTACTGCACTGACTCTCTGCTTTGCTTCTGCTCCTCCTTGTCTCTGGGGGCTGGCTGAAAGATCTGCCTTCTGAAGGAGTTCAGCTCCCCTCCATACATGGCAGGGAACTCTTTCTAGACTATAATTAAGTGAATGGTCATAAAACAGAGACTACCTGTGGTTCCCCAAAATTCTATCTACTAAAGCAGTGTTTCTCAACCTTGGCCGCTGGACGATGTGTGGACTTCAACTCCCAGAATTCCCCAGCGAACAGAGCTGGCTGGGGAATTCTGGGAGTTGAAGTCCACACATCGTCCAGCGGCCAAGGTTGAGAAACACTGTACTAAAGGAATTGCAGTCCACATACCAACTGCAATCATTTCCCATAGATATTTCTGATGGATTTCCATTTTATGTGTGTGATATTAATCATGTTATGCTAAACTGAATTTTTATCACATAATAATTGGAAACATTGTGCCCAAACCTTTAATTATTAACGACATTTTATTAAGTGATAGGGAAATTCTGCTACAACATGGCCTGTGAATAAAAAGCTAGTGGTACAGTGATTAAAGAAACCTGAATTTGGTAAACCCAGGTTCAAGTTCTCATTCAATGATAAATTCTGATTGCAAGGTTAAAACGGGAGGAGGAATATTAGATATCCTTCCTTGAGCTACTGGATAAATTCAATGTAGGTTATACCCACAATAATTAATAATCGTGCTAGAGATATCCAATATAAAGTAGCAGCTTAAAAAACCTATAAATCAGGAAGTAGGTTTCACCTCTTTTGGGAATTCAATATGTGCCCTAGGCAAGCCAGTCTTTTTCAACCTCAATATTCCTCATGTGCAAAAAAAAGTAGAGAAATATACTAGTGGCTTAACTTACATGATTCTTGAAAGGATTAATTAATAAAATACACAAAGTGTTTTGAATGTGTGAGGGGAGTATACAATATTAGGAATAACTATTAATTCTTACAGGAAACTAAAAGGAATAGTTTTGAAGCTGCATGAGAAGTTTTCCATCCATTGTAATGGCTCTGCTAATCATTTTGTATCTGTATCTAAAGGAGCCGTCTTGGGCTTCCCATTAAGAATTGCAGGTATCCTATGTCACTGTTCTGGGTAAGGCACCCATTGAAAGCAGAACTCCGAGGCAGGTAGATTCCTCAAAGAACTACTGGCACAGCCACTGAAAACCAACTCTAACAGTTCCTGTGGTTTTCACCTAATTAAAAGAGTAAAATCCCCCCTCCCAGGTATTGTCCAATGAAGATGGATGGCAGGCTCCTTTCCTCCTTCAACAGCCACCTGTTACAATCACCTTGGTTCCCACAGGAAAACTTTTTGTTTTGACTGTTAGCTGGGCTATCTACTCCCCCTCTCCTTTCCCCCTCTCTGGCTTCATGGCAACTATGAGGTAGCAAAAAATGGCTTCAGCCAGGTTAGCTTCAGAGTTGACATCCTACTTGCTTTGGGCCCAGTACTGAAATTCAGCTTTCTGACTGCCATTAAGTGGCCTTGTACTGGGTTTGCCAGTGAAGGATATCCACTATATATTTTTTTAAATAGAGGCATGATTAAGCAAGTTTGAATGCTTTCGGTCTGGACATACCTTTTAATATTCAAGATGTTTCTTTCACAATATTTAGCCATAATTTTGGAGCTAGATAACATGATATTCCTTTCCTGATCAACTTCTGGTGTGTCTTTATTTTGCTTTTCCTCCTTGTTCATCTGGAGTGGGGGATTCACAGATCCTCTAGCATAGCGGTCTCCAATCATTCCGGCTCTGTGGACCAGTAGCGGAAGGGGAGGCAGATGGCAGCAGTGAAGGGAGGAGATGGTTTCATGTGCGCAAATGGAGCTTCATACACCACTTTTGTGGCCTGGTTTTCAATGGACCATGGACTAGTGCCAGGCCACACACCGGGAGTTGGGGACCCCTGCTCTAGCATGAGGGCATATTAAAGATGGATTTTTCTAATCTGAGAACTCAACCAAGGAAGATGTATACTACTCATAGATTGTCCAAGCTATTGTTAAGAAAGATGACAGTTAAAGACTATTGAATATTAATTTTTACTACTCCCACTAGCATAGTTTTTGCTTTAACTCCAGCATTGTCCATATACCAAGCAGAGAAGGGTTTTCTGTCCTAATTGGAATGGATTACAATATATGGAATGGATTTCAAATTAGTGGAAAGACTTGCCTCCAGAAGTTGTGGGTGCTTCTTCACTGGAGGTTTTTAAGAAGGGATTGGACAGCCATTTGTTCAGAATGGTACAGGCTCTCCTGCTTGGACTAAAAGACCTCCAAGGTCCCTTCCAACTCTGTTATTCTTTATTTTATTCAGTGTTATAAAATTTAAGTGGATGAAAGAATATTTTGCTCATAATATATAAAATGTCCGCCAGATGGCAGTTTATGCTTTTAAACCATTTTTAAGGAAGCTGAGCTTCTCTTTTAGCTCCTGTGTTTCTCTCAGTTGCATCAGTTAGAAGGAGGTCAGAGAAGAGAGGAGAAACTCTTCCTTCAGGGACCGTTGTTCAGAAGGGTGGCCACTTAGACATCACCCCAAAAGAGGAAATGCATCTCAAGCTAATCAGTACAATATTTTAAACAAAACCATAATATATTTTACCACAGTGGAAAGATTACAGCCACATGATAGATGAGCAACTTGAAGGCTGTTCCTTCTTTTACAATGGACAAGATTCCTAATACAGAGGTGTTTTTAAAAGAGTAATAAGAGACATGATCCTCAAAGTAACAGTAACAGAGTTGGAAGGGACCTTGGAGGTCATCTAGTCCACCCCCCCTGCTCACGTAGGAGACGTATACTAGGGATTCGAACTGTCGACCTTTCTGATCGACAAACTCAGCGTCTTAGCCACTGAGCCACCTAGGGAATCGCCTCTTCTGCTTAGGCTCCATTTGCGCCTTGGCATACAGTCATGCCGGACATATCACCACAGAAGTGTCTTCAGACAGCGCTGGCTCCCTCAGCTAGATGAGCCCCCGCTCCCTGGAGATGGACTCAACTGACAGTGGAAACCTTTCACCTTCACCTTTATCCCGGCCTAAAGGCCTTCACTGTATGCTCTCTCCTATGCATGAGTGATGCATTTTCAATTAGCCATAGGATTGGTTTCATATTTCGTGAGGAAGAGAAAATAGTTATAAATAAAGGCTTTATCGTGCACTCATTTTTGCACACAGCTAGTGCTCAACTCAAGACTGTTTAATAATGGCTTGAGGTCAACAATGGCTGTCGTAAAACGTTGCACCGCCCCCGATCATTACATTTCTGGCTCCTGGCAACCTGTCCACATTTAAAACTGGTTGCCAACTGCCCTGCGATCATGTAACGGCCATTTGCAAACTTCGCTGCCAGCTACTTCAGAAAGTCATTGAGGAAACCAGCAGGGAAAGCCACAAGTGAAGGGGGTGTTGGATTTGAGGTCCAGTCCTCCGGTGCTTTGAGAGATTTCTCTTCCCTTTCATGCAGGGAAGAAATCCTCATGGGCACTGCAGGACTGGACCTGAAATCTGGTGAAAAGACTAGCAAACGCCATCATTCTCACAAGGATCTGGGCCTCCTGGATGTGATGGCTGCACCATGCCCTGGAGTTCTGGTTTCTCTCCCAGGGGCTTCGCTTAACAGCCGCAACTGAAAGAACCAGGATTGTGGTTATTGAGCAAAGCAGTCATGTGACATCTTGCTTAATGACTGCTTTGCTCAATGACCAAGATTCCAGGCCCAATTGTGTTTGTAAGTCAAGGACTACTTGTAAAGCTAAATGTCCACCTCTGAACACCTCATCTTATTGCACGCTTCCTACTTTCTGAGAAGCAAAGTTCAGACACTGTAAATGTAATTAGAGGACACACTGAGACTTGGGAAACTTATGGTTCAGACTTAACTTCTGTAGGGCCTTTTGCAAATGATTACGAGGCAGCTTCTGATTCTACCAGATAAATGGCACAGAGCAGCTTTTCCATCCTTATCTTTTTAATATTTTCTTGTGATAAGCAAAATCGGGAAAGAGCTTTTGGAAAAAACCAGGAAAGTTAAGAAATAGGGGATGGTGTCTCAACCATTACAACCTGGGTAAAATTCCATAAAGGAGGCAGACCGATTGCACAAAAGACACTTCATCGAGAAGCAGCCCAAGATCTTAGCTTTTATCTTTTATGAGTTGATAAGAGGTTTGTTGAAGCCCTTACTCAGAGCTCTGACACATACTGACTACCGAAAGTCAAAATATATTGGTAACTAAATAGCTAAAATCTAGCCAGTTGTACTACTAATCACAAGGTATGTCAGAGCACCTTAAGGGAAAAATCACTTGGGATTTTTCTAGCCGTTTCCCTAGATATGTCAAACGACGGAATGAACTAAAAGATGTAAGATTCTCCTATAATGGCCAAATGTTGACCTAAAATAGAAGAAATGTATAAGAGAGTTTAAAGATCAGGATTCAGATGATCCCTAGCTTGCCAGATAAAATGTATTGCAATACAATGATTACAGTCTTACGCAAAAATAGGTAAGAAGAGCATTGTCATACTCTCATTTATTGAGATTTAATTAATCAGACTAAAACCATGGAAACTTAAAAGGTGACTTTGTGCTTGTTACCTTCAACAAACCTCAGATTTTTTGTAGTCATCACAATGAAGGGAAATCCCCATGTAAGTTGGTTTATGCTTCTAGAAGAAATACAGGCTGGATAGAACTCTAATTATTTATATCTAGTACAGTCAAATTATGTTTTCCTGTTACATGTCCTCTCTGAACTGCAGTCTTCTTACGCATTAGTGGCTCCCTCCAGCTATCATTCTCCGTTAGGCTTTCTTTCTTTCTACTATATCTACAATCTTGGCTCTTCAGTTTTTCAGTCGTGGAATTTCCCAATTTGATTCATGCTGAGCCATAATATGGTTTGCATAGGTTTTCTTTGGAATATTTGGTTTAGTATGATATGTGAAGACAGCCATTATAGTTTGCAGACAAAAACTTACAGTATGATATTATTATGCTTGGTTGCTGAGTCAGACAATTATTTAGACTGGTTTCGGCGTCTGTGTCCACCTACTAAGTCCTTCCTAAGGACCTGGGATAGGCAAATGTTGTTATCTGATCGTGTTAAAGATATTGTTGTAGGATGTAAGCTGTTCCAAGCAAGCTGCCTTTTGCAATTGACTGATGGTGATTTTTGTCAATGCCCATGATCTTCAAATGGTGCTCCAGATTTTTTGGGATTGCACTCCAGGCACATATTGGTACTATCTTTGTTTTCTTTTGCCATAATCGTTCTACTTTTCTTTGCAGGTCTTTGTATTTTGTGATTTTTCTCCAGTTTTTCCCCCTCTTTTATTCTGCTGTTTCAGAGTACTGCAATGTCCACTGTCAAGATTTTTTTTGTATTTCTTGTGCATATTCCAATGCACCATTGTTGCTACTTTGTCATGCCATTGTTTATAGTCAGTCTCATTTGATAAAGTGGGTTAAGTTTCAAATTTTCCTGTATCCCTTTTGGCCGTATGACTTTCACTCAGATGTACAGTGCACATTGCCCAAATAGACAACATTCATGACAAATAATCCTCCTAAATGAAACAGGGAATGGGGTTGTATACAGTGTGTAATAATATTGATAATACATATGTAAATGAAAGAATAATTACTTTAACTTTAATAGAATTTAATATTGCTCAGTGTGATAGGCAGCAGTGTGTGTATTATTCAGGGGCAATGCCAAGGCCTTTGCAGTTTTGCCTTCTATAACAAGATTTGGACTGACGAGGCTTCATCCCAGAAGGCCCTCTGGATTCAGAGACCGTTCTCCATAAAGTACCATAACTGACCATTTGCTGCAGGTGATATATGCAGAAAGCTGGATTAAAGATTATTTGAATCACATAGAAATTAATTTCATGTGGGATGATTTCAGAGCATAGGAGTCTTGGGTTGGTAATGGCTGCAAGCATTTCATTGTCTTTTTTCCTAGAGTAATTTATTTTCTGCCTGTTTCAGTAACAGATGAGCCACTCAGTCAAGTTCTTGGATGAATTAGTGTTCAACAAGATAAGTGAAGTGACTAGAATGGTGAAGAAGTACCAATCTTCTCATTCCCTGGGGGGCTTTTGTGCCTTTAACAGTTGAGTAAAAGACCCAAAGATGTGTTTTTTTCTGAATAATGAGACAGAATAAGCAAAAACATCACCTACTGAAACTGGGCCTGCTTTATAGTTTAAGATGGAGATGTGTTGGACTCCAGTTTTCGCAGTGTTCATTATAATCTTTTGCTTGAGCAAAGCTTCTATGTCATTTTGCTTGCAGGCTGTCTCAGGGAAATTCACCCCTTTGGATCAGTGGTTGTACTTTGATGCCTATGAATGCCTGCCTGAGGGGAAGCAGCTGACAGAGAAAAACTGTGCCCCAGTGAGTAGTTACATTCCGTAGTTTGCCTTTTTTCCCCAAATTATTCGGGTCTGACCCATTACAACTCTGTTTAGAAAGGTTTCCACTCGTGGCTGTCTGAAACATGTTCATCTCTTCTCTTCCATGATGCTGAATTCCATAAAGGCAGCCAACTAGATTTTCTGAGAATGCCTTTGAGAAACTGGGCTGGTTTCATTTTGCCTCTGGTCTGGAATGTTCCCTCTTAGTGTTCTAATACTTGCCATCTCCATCTCCGACAGTGTGGTAGTCGCTACGATGGGCAGATTGCTGTCTTTGGGGCCGACTTCCAAAAACAACTTGGGAAGCAGAAGTATTTCCTGGTGAGTAAGGCGTGCAACTCCTGTGGACCACATGAAACAACATTCTTACCGCACACTAACTAGGTTCATTATAATGTGTGTATTTGGTTTGGGGAAATTATGCTGTGTGCTAAATTCCTATTTTTGTTGTCTGTTGTCTCTCCAGCTCTCATTTACCTTATCTTATCTGGGATGATAGATCTACAGCTCTTCCAAATGACCTTTGTGGGTCCAATAATTAAAACAAAAGAAAACTTTTTTTGATGAGCTAATTTCCCATTGTAGGAAAGGGAAACCACGTATTCATCCAGCAGCTGTTGAAAGAGAATGGATAAACTTTAGTGCCTTTTCTTCCCGTTTTTCACAGCAGAGGGAGCATTTGATCATTTTTTAGCCTGAGAGGGGGCACCAAAGGAAGAATCATTATTTTTCTATGATGAGGCTTAGATTCTTCTTGCAGCTGTTATTGGTTTTGTTGGGTTCTGGTTTTTTTGTTTTTTGTTTTGGGATGGTGGTGGTAACTTATCATTTGCTGGCAGAACTGCTGCTGTAGATATCAGATTTTATTCTAATTAACAGATTCCTGATTATCAAAGAAAGACTCCAGATGTTGAAGCTATTCCCATTAGAAGATGGGACAAAATTATTATAGCAATTGTAATGACGTCTTAAATTACAGCATATCATTTTTTGCAGATGTGAATACAAAGATTTATGGAAAATTCTACATGGATCCCTAAGTATTTTAGACTAGGAAGGAAACAAACAAGTTTAGAAGGATTGACATTGATCAAATCTCTAGTCTCCATGGGAATATTTTTGAAAAATAGAAAAATAGATAACCAAGATATATTCTTGCCAGATACACTACATTCACATTCTGCAAAATTTCCTTTTGTTCATTTGCATGACTCTATTACTGAAGGGAGTGTGTGAGATCATCACTATTTAACAGGCTTCGTGCTGCTGAGTCACATTCTGGTAATCCTGGACTTCACAGCCTTTTTAGAAACAGCTGGTAAATAGTTGATTTATAAGATAAAAGAGGGTTGGGTTGATGTTGCATCCCGGTTTTACTCCTTTTTCTTGTTTTAAGGCCCTTGCATAGTTCTTATATGTTTCACACAATAGATGAATTGGCATATGGATCCCATGAATTTCTGGAGTTTCTTGTCTGTGCTTATTCCATGGCAAAATTAAGAGTTAGTCTAGTGTACCAGCTATAATGGAAACATACTAAAATCATGTGTTTCTCATTGGGGTTTTTTTTTAGATTTTGGGCTAATTGAGATCTATAATTTAAAATGAGATCAGGAGTTCTGTTTTCAAAATGGGAGAACATTCTGTCTGTCATTTCTAGCCTTCTCCCAGAATTGCATTCAAAACGTTTTCGGACTTCGATAGTAATTTTCTTGTGTAAATATTTCTGTCCAGGCTTTGTAATTGCCATGCATGTTTTATTGAAATTGCATGAGGATTAGGTTAATAGCATGCAGATGGAGAAAAGATATATACGGGAAGGTGTGAATAAGAACCACCATATATAGAGTCATTTGAGAAGCTATCTCCAGTTTCTGATATTGTTCCAAAATGTCATGGCGTCTCAAACAGTCTTTTTATGAACAACGTCTTTAGGTAGGAGCAGGTGCGATTGGCTGTGAACTCTTGAAGAATTTTGCAATGATTGGCTTGGCT
Source organism: Arizona elegans (assembly GCA_022577455.1). NCBI lineage: Eukaryota > Metazoa > Chordata > Lepidosauria > Squamata > Colubridae > Arizona > Arizona elegans. The sequence continues at coordinate 98,561,184 of JAKOOJ010000003.1, read as the reverse complement.
GCTGGCGAGGGTGGGGAGATCGTTGTGACAGACATGGACATCATTGAAAAGTCAAATCTGAACAGGCAGTTCCTATTTCGACCACAAGATGTATCTGTAAGTCATGCAGGCAAGATGGCGGGGTGTGGGGGGAGGATTGGGAGAAGTAAGAGTGGTAACTTTGCAAACTCTGTGATATGCTGCTGATCAGAATACTAGCAAATTGACTTTTAACATCAACGAAGAAAATCTGTTTTCTGATCTGACTTCTATTTCTGTACTTTGGTCAATGACCCATTTTAATCCTAAATCTAATCATATTTCCTTTGTTTCTATAGAAGCAGAAATCAGAAGTGGCTGCAGCTGCCATAAGACGTATGAATCCCAAAATCAATGTAATAGCTCAGCAAAATCAGGTTGGGCCTGACACAGAACACTTCTATGGGGATGACTTCTTCCTGGGCTTGGATGGTGTCGCCAGTGCCCTGGACAGCTTTCAAGCCAGTGAGTCCTTCAGTCATAATAAGTATGAGTCTCCCAGGGTAAAGTGTTCCAGTCTTCCATAACAAAATTGCTCCTGGATAAATTGGGAAGTCAACTCTCTAATGTTGCCCTCCATCACCAATGACCATTCTGTAATTTAATTTAATTTAATTTAATTAATTCAATTTATATGCTGCCCCTCTTCGAAGACTCAGGGCGGCTCACAATACATTTTAAAAAATCATTATAAAGAACATTTAAAAATTAAAAACATTAAAAACTCATTCACGCCATTCATGGCCGGATCTCGCCAGATCACAAGAGCGAGATCAACGGCCCCAGGCTTGCAGGAAAAGCCAGGTCTTCACCGCTTTTTGGAAGGCCAATAGGGTGGGGATGGTTTGGACCTCAGGAGGTAACTGGTTCCAGAGAACTGGGGCCGCCACAGAGAAGGCCCTCCCCTGCGGGCCTGCCAGCCGGCATTGTTTAGCTGACGGGACCCGGAGGAGACCAACTCTGTGGGATCTTACCGGTCGCTGGGAGCTATCCGGCAGAAGGCGGTCTCGAAGATAAGTGACTGGGAAATTTGAAAGTAGTACCCCAGTACATCTGAAACATTCCAGTTTGGAAAATGTTTGTATGTATATACAAGTATACTTAGTTTCCCAATGGGCAGCAGAGTGTTTGCTGGCTGCCAGAAAAAAAAGCCTAGAAACTAGTGGATTGTGATTTCACTGAACTAGGGCTGCATAAAAATCTTGGTTTACGTAGGAAGAACCTGGCTAAAGAGAAATACACATAAAGCCTACGAAAAGGAAAGAAAACAAATACAAGTGTGTGTGTGTGTGTGTATATATATATATATATATATATATATATATATATATATATATATATACCCTGTTTCCCCAAAAATAAGACATCCCCTGATAATAAGCCCAATCAGGCTTTTGAGCGCATGCGCTAAAATAAGCCTCCCCCCGCCCCAAAATAAGCCCTCCACGAAAATATTTAAACACAGAGCTGGAAATCAGGTAAGACGGCAAGAGGAGCCCCATCTTGCTCCACACACCCCAAAATAAGAAGACCTCCCCGAAAATAAGGCCAAGCGCTTATTTCGGGGTTCAAAAAAATATAAGACAGGGTCTTATTTTCGGGGAAACCTGGTACTTATATATATTTCTCACTGCTAAATAATATTTTTGCATTAATTTTAAGGGAAAGGAAAAATTTTGACAAGATAATGAAATATAAAGGTTGATCCTGTGAAACAAAGGTCAGAATAGTTAAAGCACCAGTTTTTCTTGTAAAAATATATCGCTATCAAAGTTATATGTACAGAAAGAGTGAGAGAAAGAAGATAGAATGATAGACTAAGGATCCTTCGTGGTCTCTGAGCTTGGTTGTTTTCTTGTAGACTTTTCATTACCCAAACTATGTAACTTCATCAGTGCTCTGTGCTAGAATGATAGATTTGGAAACTATTACTAAAGGTACCATGAACTGCAAGAAAAAAATAATATATTAGTCGTGGACCAAATAAAAACTAACTATACTTTTGAGACAATTTATTTATTGGTTCGATTTATATGCCGCCCTTCTCCGGAGACTCAGGGTGGCTTACAATGCGTTAAGCAATAGCCTTCATACTTTTGTATATACCTGCTTAGTAGGGCTTTCGGTCCCCCCTAAGCAGTGTTCTTTTTTATACAAAGTCAGTTTATTGCCCCCACAATTCGGGTCCTCATTTTACCCACCTCAAAAGGATGGAAGGCTGAGTCAACCTTGAGCCTGGTGAGTTTTGAACTTGCAGTAATTGCAGGCAGCTGGTGCTATTTAACAGCACTTTAGTCTGCTGCACCACCAAGGCTCTTGACCCACAAGCAGAAACCCAAATACTTTGGCTCGAGATGGGAACTGATAGACTGAATCTAACACACACACATATCCCTGTTAAATTTGGAAGGAGGAAGGAAAAACAATAAATCAGGTGGTTTGACAGGATCAATTACTGCAAATAATTATTTGAAGAACTCTAGGATTTTTATTGAAGGCAAGTTGGTAAGCATTGTCTATGGAGTCATTGGGAATCAAGGCTGAATTGAGGGCATGTAACAAATCAACTTAAATTTGCATAATATTTATCCATCACTCATACCACGGTTCAGAATATTCAAAACATGGCCTTACTAAGGAATGCTTATTTCTAAATTTATAGCATTGATATAGTTTGGACTTTATCTTGCTTTTCTTCTAGTTCTCTTCTTCAGAGAATGAGGGAAGACATGAGGCAATCAGTTCTTTGTTTGCCTTCAACTTTGATTTCCTCAAACTTTCAAAGGAAAATGATTTCAGCAAGCCCCAAATGGTTGCTCTTGTGTTCCTTGACCTCTTTCTCTCCTAAGAGTTAGTTAGCTGGAGATTAAAACATATGAAGAAGGATTGCAGGATTTGGATTTGGCTAGTTCAGAGAAAACAAGGACTAGGGGTGATAGCAGTGCTCCAGTATTTGAAGAGCTGCCACAAAAAGGAGGGGGTCAACTTATTTACCAAAGCACTTGTAGGCAGGACAAGAAACAATGGATGGAAACGACTGTAATCAGGGAGAGAAGCAACCTGGAACTAAGGAGAAACTTCCTAACAGGACAATTAACCAGTGGAATAGCTTGCCTTCTGAAGTTGTAGGTGCTTCATCACCACTGGAGATTTTTAAGAAGAGCCTGGACAGTCACGTTTCTGAAATGGTATAGTGTTGGTATAGTGGTATAGTGTTTCCTGCTTAAGCAGGGGCTGGACTAGTAGAAGATCTCCAAGGTCCCTTCCAGCTGTGTTCTGATTGACTGATTGGAGCTATGAAAGCAGAATCACCCATAGACGTGTGCAACACTTTAGGCTCCCCCTTTTTCTTTCCCCTGCAGGAAATCATGTGGGTGAAAGATGTGTACGCTACCTCAAGCCTCTGCTTGATTCTGGGACCGATGGCACCAAGGGACATGCCCTGGTCTTTGTACCTAAACTGACAAAGACACATGGAGAAATTCCGGATGGGGAAAATAGAACGTTCCCTCTCTGCACTCTGCGCTATTTTCCCAGCACCATCCAGCACACCATTCAGGTACAAGCCCACGCTACTCTTTCTTCTGCCCCTCATCAACTCTGCAGCTTCTGCTCCAACAGGACGTTTCCCCTTCCTTTTCTCTCCGGTTGAGCCATCCTTGAAAGAGGGAAAATGTCCTTCTTCTGCCTGGCCCTTTTAGCTTCATTTACTGTTTCCAGGCGGCTGGGCAAAAACTAGGATGGCTGTTAGTGGTGTGATGACAGGAGATGGGGCCCAGCTGTTTCACCCATATGCTAAGCCAAAATTCTTCCCCTCAAGCAAATCTTCAGCTGTTTCTTCCCAGTTCACACAACAGAGGCAGCAAGAGAAGGCCTTTCCAGATTTCAGGACCCTGAGACTTTTCATGCCCCTATTTGATTCCCTTTCGCTTCCAATGGAGGAAATTTGATTGGGGACTGGTCATTTGATTGGGGAGCGTTTTATATCTAGATCAGAGGAGTAAATGCTTGGCTTGAGGGATCTGTGGTTTATGTTGGACCATTTAGCCCCCCAAATAGTGGCAGGCAAGATACTCTGAGCCTGCTATCCAGTACTTGCTATTTGGGAGTGCATCTTGCTTCGGAGTCAATGCACAAGCTTAATGCATTTACAAAGAGCAAAATAGATTCTTGAACCCGCTTCACCTCCATCTTTTCCAGTGGGCCCGAAATCAATTTGAGGATCTTTTCAAAAGAAGAGCAGAGAATACTAATAAGTTTCTGAGGTGAGTGAAAGTCTAGATCTTGGGAGTTCTGGATAAATATTGTCTAAATATTGTGTGTGTGTAAGAATCATGAATAGATAGTGTTGGGCATCAAGATGATGTTTTATTCTACTAGCAGGGACAGAGGATGTTTAGTAGATACTTTATCACTAAACAATAATTGTTCTTTGCATAATTAAACAAGGAGATCTGATTGTTTTGCGAGGCCTATAGATATTTTAACCACAATTGGTGCAGATTTCCTATACTTAAGAAATAAGTCAGCTGAATACTTTCTTTAGTCCAACCACAGTGTGTATTTTTAACTCCAGGGATCCCACCTTCTTTGAGAAAGAAGACATGGAAACTTTGGAGATGCTGAATCTAGTGAAGATGAGTCTTCAGGAGCAGCCACACTGCTGGCGAGACTGCGTGGTCTGGGCCTGGAAACTTTGGGAGCGTCTTTTCTCTCACGACATCCTGCAGTTGCTGTACAACTTTCCATCTAAATATGTGAGACATGAGCATATCCTTTTTACCCTCAACTACTTCCTAGCTTCTTGCCCAGCACAGTGCAGCAAATGAAGTGTGAATGGCTTAAGAGCAAGGGTGGATCCTCCCTCTGCTCTTCTTTGGATGGAGTACACATTTCTCTTGCAGAGGCTTCCAATTTAATCAAAACTCATTCCAGAAAGTGCTGGTCTCATCATGGAGGCATTGCTTCTTACAGACTTAGCTCCACAAACATTTACTCTTGCTGCTTCTTTGGGTAGAAGCCCATGGTTATAAAATATCTCATACACCCTAGTTGAAGATCCTGAAAATAGTTTGCCTATAGTTTTTCAGACTGGCAACAAACTTCAGAAGAATAGGAACCTAATAGGATCTGAATCAAATGGCAAACCGTAATCAAGAGTCCACAGAGAGAGAAGTAGTACTGTATATTCAAAGCAGAGAGTCCAGATGCTGAGGCTAAGGGCTCAACCTAGAATAGTTTCCATAGTGGTCCTGCACCTCGCTGTCTTCCTCTCATAGTGGTGAAGCAAAATTCAAGGTAGCCATTCCCTTTCTATGTAGGATGTTCCAGTAGTACAGAAAGAGCCCTCTTCCCATATTTCCTATTACAGATTATCTGACACCACCTGAGAAGATTAGGAACAATCTGCCCTGTATGTAGTTAACACATAATCATTTATATCCATCTCCATACGATGGTGGTGGTGTAATTTTGCAAGTGGTGTTAACTATAAATAGAAAATAAAATGAAGCATTTTTCAGCCTTGCAGGAACACACACGTTCTATGAAAAGAACTCGTACGGCTTCTTTATTCTTTTAGTTATATTAATACCTAAAACACAGAAAGTGATTTTCTTGGCTTGGCTGAGAGGAAAATCAAAAGAGAGAATCAGAGGGAATTACTGTACATTTTTTGTGGAAACCCAGATGATTAATGTAAAGGTGGCTTCTTTGATACCTGTGAATTCCACTCAGGATTGAAAATGCCATTGAAGGATTACTGTATCTGTGAATTATAATACACATTTTTTTCATGGCTTTTCATAAATAGATTCAAGGAAGGGTTAAAAAAAAAAAAAGCTAAGGCCCCATTTTATGCATTCAACTTAGAGTTCTTTGGTAGCTCCACGGCCTCAGCTGCAGATTCCATTGCACTTTCATTCCCCATTTTTCCTCACTGTGTACATTATGTTACTGAAACTGATGCTACCATGGTTATATGTGTCCATCTTTTTGATGATAAAGCATTGTTCTTTTATATAACCTTTTTTTGGCCCTTAATGGAATGTAACAGTATTGTCAGAAGGAGGCCCTGGATGTTTTGGAGGAATTAAAATATATACAAGTAAAATATACAGATGGTACAGATAGTTCCTTCCAGCCACATCTACTATTTCTGAGCCCTTCACTTATTCTCTCTTCCATGGCTAAATCTCTTTACTTCAGGCTGCAAAACTTACCTGGCTCAGTTCCAGCCTTTGATCAGTGGAGTTTCCTTCCTTGAATGTCTTTCCTGCACCCAATGTGGCTTCCTGACTGACCCCATCTACCTTTGTCCCCAGGAGACAAGCCCTGGACTTCCTTTCTGGTCCGGATCCAAGCGATGCCCCCAGCAGCTCCAGTTTGACTACAATAATGTGAGTGAGTTGTTCAGCTTGGGAACTTGGGATTCTAGAAGAGAGCAGACTTTGCCTTCTCAGTCAGCATCATCAAGGAAAGGTCAAGACTTTTCCTCTGTTGGGTGACCATTCACATTTTAATGTTAAAAGGATAAAAGTAAATGTTAAAATGGATAAAAGTAAAAGTACACATTCACTCTCATGAACACACACACATACCAGGGGTGAAATTCAGCAGGTTCTGACAGGTTGTGGAGAACCAGTAGTGGAAATTTTGAGTAGTTCGGAGAACCAGCAAATACCACCTCTGGATGGCCCCAGAGTGGGGAGGGAATGGAGATTTTGCAATATCCTTCCCCCAGGAGTGGGGAGGGAATGGAAGCCACACTACATCCATTAAGCCATGGCCACAGAACTGGTAGTAAAAAAATTTGAATTCCACCACTGACACATACATATTCAATGAATGAGAATTGTTTGTTTTTATTATTTCCTAGAACTGCAAACAAGAATGGCAAACAATTCACAATAAATAGCTTAAAAAGAATAGTCTGTAGAGATTCTCAGACATCCAGGTCATGGTTGTCCCAAAGGTGCTTTTTTCAGGAGGCAACTGGACTTTCTTGATTTTTTTTTGAAGACATTTTGCTTCTCATCCAAGAAGCTTCTCCAGTTCTGACAGGATAGTGGGGAATGGAAGGATTTCATAAAAAAAGAGTACGAATCCAGAAGTGTTTAATCAACAAGAGAAACAAGAGAAAGAGTAGTTCATTTCAACCTTGCCTTGGATATTTCAAAGGAGGATTGGAGAATGCCGTCTCTGAACCCACTGGTTCTCGCAGTCATAGTTGAAAGCTGCATTAGGTGATGTGATGTATTGATCATATAATCGAGGAGCGTTTGTTTAACTGAATGGAAGGGAATTTATTTCTGGAGAGTCACCCAATGCTTCCCATTGCTGATTATGAGAAATAAGAACTTAGGGTTTCAGTGGGGAAAAGGGATATATTGGGTACTGACTCTGCTAAAGCTATCTTTGGATTTTTACAGACCACCCACAAGACCTTCATTGTGATTGCCAGCCGCCTCTTTGCCGAGACATACAGGCTGCTTGTTCATGAAGATGAAGATACCACTTTCCAAGTCCTCCTTAAGTTGCATCCCACACCCTTCCACCCACGTCAAGGGATGCATATCCCTGTTACTGATGAGGAGATTCCAACATTACCAAGTGCCTCTAGTAAGAAATCGATGAGATCAATGATAGTCAGAATACTAAACTGCTTCCTTTAGTTCCTAAAGATCCTTCTGCTGATCTTAATCAAAATGTGGGGTGGAGGTTATCACTGAACTGTAAGGGTGATACAAAGGGCTTTAAACGAGCAGTTGTTTTGTTCATTCCATATCACTCAAATGATCTCACTTGGACTAAATATGTCTTTTAGATCAGACGACGTTGGTAGAACTGAAACAAGAATTGGGAAAGCTAAGAGAGAAACTTAAAAAAGAAATGGAGCCACTTCACTTTGAGAAGGTATGGATATGCTTGTTTATTGCATCTTGCTATGCATTTCTTTCTGTGTAGATCTTGAGTGAACCAGGTGACTCTACTATTCCAATTGTGACCCCCTCTCCAGCAGTTCTGACAATGCTTCTTCATCCTGGACCAGGCAATTTCAGTTTAGAACTAGAACACTTTAATGAGATGACTCATGAACTGATTTTCCCATTGTTCCAGTGTCTGTAAAGGGCAAGTATGAACAAGAGCCACATGGTTTTTTAAGTATTCAGAGCTCAATTGCCAAGTTACCAAAAACACTCCCTTTGTATCACGTACACAAAATGTAGGATTATGACTCAAAGTCTGAACTACAAATCAGATGGCTCCTGGTTTTGAATCTCACCTTTGCTGAGAACTCATTGGATAGCTTGAAGTGGGCTGAGCAACTTCTTTTAAACTGAAGGAAGTATTTGGACTTTAATGATGTTCTGGAGCCCTTATTCCCAAAAGTGGGTGAGGCCAGGGCATGTTAAATGGGCAGAAACCAAGTAAAATCTAGATAAGGCTGAATTTAGGTCAATTTGACAGCACAACTTCCCGTGTACCTAATGATTTCCTTAATTTATTTGTAAATTAAATGTATAGGTAAGTTTTAGATGGACTCTGAGGAAACATTAAGGCCTTCTTTCCAGAAGAAAATTCTCAAGAGGAAAAAAGGAAATAATCAGGCTTTTGGCAGCTAAGTTACATACTAAATTTTTGGTGGAATCCCACAGAAGAGGAAGGTGGGAACTTGTGACCTCAAGACTCAGGCATGCTACTTAGAACAATTGTCTTTATATCAGAACCAAACCATATCTGCTCTTTTGAGTTGATAGAGCTACACTCTATCAAGGAAACTAAGTTTTCTTGATCCCAGACTTAATTCTGAGCCATGCGTAAAATTGAGACAAAATAAAGTCAGAAGGATTGTTGGTCTAAATTCATTCTTATCTGGGGCTGGCAAATGAGAAAATGACTGGAGAATGGGGAGGTGCTTGAATGTGAAATGATAAGGATGTGGAACATTTAAGGAAAATGATGGGTTCATGCCAAGGGTTTTGCTCACCCTTGCTATCAGAGACTCTTAAAATGAAAATTAAGCTGGATAATGAAAGTGGAGCTGACTTTCTGTGTACAAAGAACACCTTTCAGCATTGAGTTATGGCCTTCCTCAGCTTGCTCACATCTTGCAGTAGGAAGTCTGTTTTATTTAGTAGGGGAGAACATTGTGATTGAATGATATTCCTTGTGTGCAGAGCAGTATTGGAACAGGCCCACAGCTGCTATGAGCCAAACATTTTGCATACAGTGGGCATTTGTCTGCAGAAATGCAGTTGTAATGTAGGAATCTTGTGGGGATTATATCCAAATATGTCATCAGTTGCCAGGATTGGGGTCCAGATTTCAGTTAAGGTGGAATATTTTCCATATATTGCCATTTCAGTTGAAAGTTGCTGTCAAATGCTCCTAATCGAAATCTAATTTACCAGTCAGGTTTAGTTGCTTTGACCTTTCCCATGTTTTGGAGGCTACTGTTTCTGGAGTTTTGAGTTATAATTGAGTTGACATTTAGGATTTAAGTTTCTTAAATTTCTAGAAGAGAGAAATATCATTATTTAAAAACGCAAAATGACATGTAATTCAGGTTAAGTACCTAAGGTACATTTTGCCATTCATTCTATTACACAAATAGTTTTAAATTGTAGATATGTATTTCACATTATTTAAAAACCACCTAAATCCTGAAGGGTTCTGGATGCATCACAACATAAAAGAAAATGTAAAATGTAACAGTACATGTTTTGTAGCCAGAGTTTGGATGCCCTCATTCAGACCAACTAGGGCCAAAGACATGTTGAATAGCACAGATTTGAATTGTTACAGAATGTTAACATAAGAGGGTCTGAACTGAGAGAGGGTGTTCCAAAGAACGAGGGGTGCCATGAAGAAAGCATGCCCACCAGGTAGTCCTTGACTTACAACTATTCATTTAGTGACTTTCAAAGTTACAAGAACCCTGAAAAAAATGACTTATGACCAGTTCTCACACTTTTAACCATTGCAGCATCCCCACAGTCACATGATCAGAATTCAGTTGTTTGGCAACCGGCATGTCAGCTTTGGAAGCCATATTAGGCCGGAAACTTCCATGCTGCCACCTCCTCATGTGTGGGAAAGTAGGAGGGGGGATTTAGGAGAGGGGGTTAGTAGACATAATAGCATTCTTCCTGTCAGTCAAGGTCAGGGCGATCCAGCATCTGGAGAAGGAGTGGTCAGGGTTTTGGATCGGGATGGAACGGATGTTGATTGGAGCATGTGACTGACTGGATGGAAAAGGGAATGGTTTTGGGAGCTTTGACTTACTGAAGGAAAGCCCAGGCTTTTCAGATTCGGGATTTCCCAGATGTGCCAGTTTGCCTATTCTAGTAAAGAGAACTTTGGAAAATGCTTGCTTCCGCGTCTTTACTTGGAGTTGGGTTTTTTCTGGAATGCTGACACGGTGTATATTTACGATGGTTGCAGATTCCCAAGGTCCTGGGATTGTCATTTGCAAACCTTCCTAGAGAACTTCTGACAAGCAAAATCAATGGGGAAGCCAAGTTCATTTAACAATCACATGATTTATGTAACAACTGCAATGATTCACTTAACGACCGTGGCAAAAAGATAATAAAATGGGGTGTGATTATCAACTGCCGTCCATAGCAACAGAAATTTTGCTCTCCATTGCAGTCATAAATTGAGGGCTACCTGTAATCTGGTTCACAGCCATGTATTTCTTGCAAGGATGTGGGTGGCCATTGATTGCTCTAGAAAAGCAGATACATTTTGATGCTGTACCATAAAGAATTTTTAAAAATATCATTCAGACCAATTGACCAAAAGTATCATTGTGGGTATTCTGAATTAAGTCTGGAAGTCTATTGGCAATTAGTAATTTTAGCATTGGGTTTACTCTGTGCTAGTGAAATTATGCCACAGCAGTCTAATTGCATTTTGCATCAATTCCAGCTTCAGAGTTGTCTCCAAAGCAGGGGTGAAATCCTCCCGGTTCAGACCGGATCGCCTGATCAGCTAGCAATGGAGGCGGATGGTTCGGAGAACTGGTAGCAAAAATCCCTGCCCCCCCCCATGCCTAGCTGAGCCACACAATCATCAGAGGCTTTTTTTTTTTTACTTTTAAAAGCATTTTTTCTACAACCTCTTCGCCAAAAAAATGCTTTTAAAATTTTTTTTAAAAAGCCTCTGATGATTGCGTGGCTCAGCTTGGATCATCAGAGGCATTTAAAAGAAAAAAAAAAGCCTCTGCTGATCAGGCAACTCAGCTGGGATCTTTTGAAAGCCTTTTCGCCAAAGAGGTTGTAGAAAAAATGGTTTTAAAAGTTAAAAAAAAAGGGGCCACACCCACACAGTCACATTACACCACCACCACCAAGCCACGCCCACAAAACCGATAGTAACAAATTTTAGATTTCACCACTGCTCCAAAGGCAACCTTACCTACGGCGTGTTATGAGGATCCAAATTAAGATGCAGAAGATTCGATCTGAGTTTCTGGGTCCCAAGAATATATGGGATTGAGATTTTTGTCCCTACTGAGCCCTGTCATTTCCTCAATTGGGTTAGGATTGAAGAGATTTCAAATACTTAAGTTCCCCTCAATATTCCTTCCTGGAATCAGGGACCAGGATTGTCTCAGCATCTTAATCACATGCTCGCTTACTTACTGTAAATGGCATTAAATCTAGTTTGGCTCTAACCACCATTCGTTTCAGTAGAAAGGATTTAAATATGTGCTTAAATTGTACAATGTTGTGTAGATTATAGTTACTATTTCTTGGGTTTTTTTCTCATTTGGGCCCCAAGTTATTTGATCACATTACAGTCTGTTGCTGCTGTTTATGAAATCGTTCTTCATAAACCTGTAAAAAAACTTTATTGTATCCCTGTGTTAGTGAGGAAACTTGGGCCCAGATTAAGAAGGACATCCATTCAAAGACAGATGTGCAGTTCCAAAAAACAGGGTCATGGGCATTGTTGTAAGGTCACACTTTGACTATATCCAGACTTTGGAAGTGCCAGGATGTTGGGAATGAGCTGTTGATGATCCTGTTTCTCATTATTTTTCTGATAACTCTTCTTCTGTTGCTGCATACATGATCAGACCTAGTTACCTACTTGACAGAGCAACACTGCATACTAGGACTATTCACACTTCCTGATTGGACTATTGCAATGTGCTCTTCATGGAGCTACCCTTGAAGACCATGCAGAAGTTACAACTAGTCCAGAATGCAATGGTGTACTTTGATTTGCTCATAGTTGCACTGGCTCTCATTTTCTTTCGGAGTGCAATTCAGGCTGCTGGTTATCTTTCAAACTCTGCATAGCAGAAAACCAGGTTATTTGTAGAACTGCCTCTCCCCGAGGGTATCTGCCCTCTTCACTAGATCAAATTGGGAGGGCACATTCCCTTCCCCTAGATGTTGCCATCTAATAGGGCCTTTTCCATAGCAGCCCCTGCTCAGTGGAGTGTCCCTCCTGGGATCCAACTTTTAGCCTTCCAGAAAGCTGCAAAGAGCTGGGCTTTTCCCTCAGGCATCAGAGCTTGGTGATCACATTGTCCGATAGATTGGATATTGTTGGTTAAGGAACTAGGCTTTTGGTTTTACTGTTTCTTTGGTTTGTAATATCACTGTAAGCTGTCCAGAGTTGGGTTTCATAAAATGGGTGGCCTTATAACTTTTACCAATTGATTATTAATGAATCAGACCACAATCCTATTTTTTCAGTACTTATACGAGTGTTGTATTGTATTGTATTGTATTTTCTACACAGTTTCATGGCTTACAATTCCTGTTTTAACTTTTTCACATTCTCCCATCTCCCACTTGAAGCTGCCTTGGTTCTCCCAATTCAAAAATATTCCAGAAACATCCAATCTGAAGTGCCTGTAATGTAACGTTGATATAGGTTGGATAGACAAAAGGAGCAGCCGTATTTAAAAAATTGTGAAATTAAGTTTGTCATGTGGGAAGAAAGAGGATAAGGAGGAAGAGGGAAAAGACTGGAGGGCACAATTCCTTAAACAAGTCAAGGGCAACCTTTGTATTACAGCTGCTCTGGGCTGTGGAAACTTATTTAGCTACACACTGTTTTCCAAGATTGCACAATGCGTTGAACGCACGCTGTTTTTGCAGTCATTGGCGTTGTTTTCCTTTACTAAAAATAAACCCTCCAAACATCATATTTACCCCCATTACCACATTTTTATGCCTTTTCTTTACAGTCTATCCAATCCCAACAGTTCTTTGTTTTTCCTGATTTTTGTAAGGCTTACAATCACTTTTGTCTCCTTCCCATTGAGATCCTTTTCTGTTACTTCCACCACTTCCTGGTCAGGACTGATTTTGCCATTGTTGGGCCCTCAGGATAAGGACTCCCATTTGGATTTCATCACGCATGCAGCCAATTTGCGAGCTGAGAACTATGGCATCTCTCCAGTGGATAAGTTCCAGGTGAGGTCAGTGGGAAGCCTTTGTATCTTCCCTCCCCCCTCCCTTATTGCCAATAAATGAAAGACAGAAATTGGGGAGCTGAAAATGGGGATATTGGAACATGTTCTGGCTGTTTTAGAAGAAGTCCATGCAGCAAAATTGCATTAATTCTTCACAAGGCTACTCAAAGAGCAGGTGGGAAAAAAGTTGGAAGCTTGGGGAGAGAGGGGCTATCAAGGGAATGGAGGTGGTGGAGGCTACCAATTTCTTAGCCAAGGCTCTTGAGAAAATCCTTCCCCAGTGTTTGCCACCTGCAGAACACCTTCCTGCAAGAAGCAGCTTTCTCTCCCATCATTTTCATGGTGTCTGTCCAATTTAATTTCAATAGGCCAAGAAGATTGTGGGCCGGATTGTACCTGCTATTGCCACAACAACAGCTGCTGTAGCTGGCCTGACCTGCCTGGAGCTTTACAAATTGGTGTGGCAGCACAAGGATCTCAGTTCCTATCGCCATGGCTCTCTCCAGCTCTCTGGCCCGTTCCTTGATCGCTGCCAGCCTTTGCCATCTCCACAAGCATACACGGTGAGAGTTCTGTGATGACCCTGTTTTGTGCTCTGAATTCTTCATGGTTTGAAAACGGGAGGAGATTAGATGGGTCTCTTTTTGTGTGCAAGTCAAAGATGAGAACAGCAAGAGAGAACTCCAAAGGAGTTCTGCTGGAATACCTGAATGTCTAAAAAACTGGAGCAAGGGCTTGCTGTAGCACTAGGAGCCAAATCATTCCGGAACAGAAATCAAGTTTCTTTGCACTAGTAAATAAATAATTTCTGTAGTGCTATGGATGTTGGTGGCCGTCTTAGTTTATAGTAATCTCGCTACATTGAAGGAGGGAAGGAAGAGCAATGGTTCACTCCTATTTCATGCTTTGGCATTAAGCTTCTGTGATCACTTGGATATGTGGGTGACACACCCTCGATTCCTGCACTTTTGCTGGAATGTTTGAAGACACTAAAGGCTGTCATGACAGAGTTGCTGATTTTTCTGGCACAAGCCTGTTTCCAGACATTGCAGCAGAAGAATGAAAACTGGAAGTATGAAGCCCTTGATCTTCTGGCATGTGTTCCTGTTCTTGGCTACAGTTTTCAGCCACAGTTCCCTCCTGGAAGTAGGGCTTATAGCATTAATTAGAGATAGTGCATTGCTGTGGGTGTTACTGGCAGCCAAGATTCAAGGTAGAATAGCTGCCTTGTATCTTTTACTGAAATTTATATAGCCGCTGAAGGTGACTGTTTAGCAAGTGGGCAAGAATGATGTCCAGGCTGCAGATGTTGCCAACCCATTCCATACAGTGCCATCTTGTCCCTCCTGTCTGGGCACCGGAAGTGAGTTGCTTGCCCAGCCCTGACATGAGGGGGCAGGGGAAGCTGTTTCAGCCCTGCTCATTTCAGCTGCTGCTGACCCTGCCTTTCCTGAGCCCCTTCTGGCAGACAGACGGTGAAGGAGATCTAGTTTCAGAAGCTGATGCCTGGAGTGTGTATCAAGCCAGCAGCAGTGCAGAAGGAGAGGAATGGATAGGTGCCTGAGAGCTGTCAGACACAGGAAATAGTCTTTAACCTGCAGCTGACATTCACAGCTGGTGCTAAGCTACACACCAAGCCGGAGCTCCAGCCACAGTGTTTTCTTTTAGCAGAAACCAGTGATGCCAGCCCTGAATCTCTCCACACACATTCATTTTCTCTCCAGGTATGATGAAGGGCTTTCACTGCAAGATTCAACAAAGTCAAGCTGAAATGGTGCTGTGACTGAAAGTAAGCACATGAATCATAAAATCATACAACTGGAAGAGACCTTGGCGGGCTTCTAGTCCAATGTCCTGGCCAAGGCACAAGTCCTTATACCATCCCAGACATCCCGTCCTTATACCATTGTCCAATCTTTGTCCTGTGACTGTGAGAAGTCACAGAAGTCTCACAGACCTCTTCAGAGAACAACCTTAGAATTCAGATGTATCCTCTCTTGCCATCGAAGTGGTTCTTGTGGATAATAGTAGTAGAATAAATGACATTGCTATAAAAAATATCTTCTTGCACTGAAAAACTAGTGGTCAAAGGTATAAACTGTGGTGGGGAACTATTTCATTACATCAAAACTATCTGTAATGTACTGAAAGTATGCCACTATCCTACCATTGTCAATGATGGATCCTTTTAGGACAGGATCCACCACCAGACAGTTTTAGATGATGTTCTTTTATTATATGTTTCTGATTTTCTTATTAAACTGAATTTATTGGAATTTCTAGATGATTTTTTCTAAATGCTGACTAGCTTAGATTGAAGATGGAGTTTCACATTCAAACCCCTTCCTTCCTTCCTTCCTTCCTTCCTTCCTTCCTTCCTTCCTTCCTTCCTTCCTCCTTCCCTCCCTCCCTCTCTCCTTCCTTCCTTCCTTCCTTCCTTCCTTCCTTCCTTCCTTCCTTCCTTCCTTCCTTCCTTCTGAGTGGCCAATTATGCTATGGCATAGCTTCTTTCTGGCAACACTTTTTAAAGCACTTTGCCATTCTTTTTGTCTTTTTTCCTAGCATGAATGCAGGGGAGGTATATTTATGCTTACCCAGCATACACATGCTGGGACTTTGGGGTTGCCTCTACTATTGTCACCCCCAGGAAATTGCCTTGGCCCTCTATGGCTGGGGCTGCGACTATTCTTGGCTTCTTTGCAATAGCTCCCTTTTCTGGAGAAAGAAACCAGAGCCAGAATAGGGTGGGGGAGAGTGGAAAGAGCAAGAAGCTAAATTAAGAGCGTCTGTTTGAATAGAGGCCTTTTTGTCTTGAGTTTATGGAGTGAGAGGCTGGGGCTTCCTGCTACACAGGAAGCAGAGATTGGAACCAGATTGGTAGGAGAAGGGAGGGCCAGCAGGAAGGGAGGGGGGGGCGTCAGCTTTTCAGGGCTTGGGCTGTCAGGCCTCTGTTCCTTCCCTCCTGGTTCAGATCATGCTGCATGGCCCCAGGGCTTGGTTACACCCCCGCCATCTAGTATTGCCAAATGTTGTATATTTTTAAAGGGTATCTCAGATTTCTAAACAGCACAGCTCTGCAAATGGCCCCTACAATGACCAGAGATTCAATACTTCTGTGATGAAAGGGGGTGGGGGTGGCCTTGGTAATGAAAGTTTGTGACATTTTGAATTTGAAAAATCTTCTCTGCAGCCACAGTTTATCCAGCTGTGGAGGGATTGTGCCTATACCAAGTGGTAGCAGGATACCTCGAGGTGCTTAGAGGCTGTGGTGCTCAGAAGGCAGATGTGGAGGTGATGCTTTTAACTGCGCAATTTTGAAGCCTCCTTTGCATAATTTTACATAGGATTCAGTGAAGTTTGCCTTCCTTTTTAATTGTCAGTGGTTTTACCATTGCCACCTCTTCACTTTCTCAAAAACAGATTTGATGCAACTTCTGTGATTGCCAGAGTTGGGAGCTTTCTCCCTAGATGCCCCTCTGGATCTTTGGAATTTAGGAAGCTACCTTATACTGAGCGAGACCATTGTTTTCCATCAGGCTTCCTATTGATGGGAAGGATGGGCTGCTCTTCCCCTGGGTTTGAGAGTGGAATCTTTCTCTGTAAATCTAGCAGAGATGGACATTGAATCACAGAAAAACGTTCCCTTTTGAGGCACTGTCTCCAAACACTGTTCAGTTACGTTCAACTGGGATTCTCGTCAACGTAAGATCTGGTAGAGAATCATGGAAGTTATAGTCAAAGATGTCTGGAAGACACTATGGTGGAAAGGTTTACTGAGCTATGCTACTACCATGAGATGATTTGCAGTAAAGCCATAAAGGTTCCTGACTAAACTGTTTACCCTCAAAGTAATTAGGTTGAGTCTGTGATCAGAGGTCTCATTAACCGTTTTCACTACCATCACTCCCACTCAAGCCATACACTTGACAGCTGTTGATGGATTTCAAAACTGTGTTAACAAAGTAGGTCCTACAGACCTGAAAACTTACCACCGCTTTTCTCGGCACTGCCAACATATTAGAGAACAGCAACAGAGAAAACAGGGTGGCAAGTCTGCATTACACCAGAGGGCCATTTAGGAACATCCATCTTGCTTCTTTTTCAGGCATGAATAAACCCCTGGAGTTAAATCCTGATTTTATTCCTGACTTTGCCTATGTGAAATTGGAGTGGAAAGGGAGGAAATGGGGGAGAGGAGGGCTCCGAGAGGAAAAGGAGCAGCAGCATCAGGAGATTGGAAGGGGGAATAGATTGGCAAAAGGAATGGAGAGCTGTACTGAATCCAAGAACTTGTGGAGTTGATTAAGCCGCATATGGGAGTCATTAGTTAGCAAGGGCTGGTGATTGGGGGAAGGCAGCTCTTATCCTGGCGCCAAAGGATTCTCTCGCTCCCACCCCCCCCTCCAGATTCATTGGAAATTTGTTTCTCATGCTAGAGCAGATTTGGGGATGGGGATGGGCTAGGAAACAACATTTCAGAGAACTGAGCAGGGCTGACTTGAGTAGAGAAAATCAGAAAGAACAATGCTGTGGCGGGGGAATCAAGAGTTTTGGGAGCAATGGTTAACTTGGAACCTCAATATTCTCTCTTCCTATCCCCACGTGATCCACTCACACTCCCATCTCCTTGTAGCCTTGGTTTTGTAGAGTAATCTTTTGACAGGAACAAAAAATCCTCCAAAGTCCTTCCTTGACCGTGGACAGGACTGTTTGGTTTCCACTGTCCCTATTGTCTGCGGTTAGTCCCTTGGCTGTAGAAATATAGAGGCAGAGAAAGGAGAAGAGGGAGAGATGAACAGGAGGTACAAAGGTTTCCCAGCAAGTGTGAGTGAGAGGCCAAGTGGCCATATGGCACCTGGGAAAAAGGAGAACCTGTTCTTGTTACTAGCAACGTAAAGGAGCAAATGGAATAGGCCATATGGTCCCAAATGGTCAGGATAAGCTTCATTAGCCTCATATGCATTTAAGGATTATTTCCTACAGTTTAGGGACTCTGTTGTATAGAGTGATTTAATCTAAGTTACATGATGGTTTTTGAATTTACAACTCCCTGTTTGATGGTGCTGTGCATCTTGAGTTTCCTTTCCTTCTACCCATTCCTTTCTTTCTTTGCTTCTACGTGAGTTTGAAATAAAATTGGTAAGTGCTCTTACCTATTAGAACTGTAAATCCAGGTACTGTTGCTAAGATAGTTCAGTGACTAGAGAAACACATAGATGGAAGAGGGATGATTTTTCTGAAAGGAATTCCTGTCTATAAACTATATATCCATATCCATACCTGTTCTGTGTGGACAGAAGTGGTCCAACCACCAGTCCAAATTGGTCTCAGAATTTGTGTGTGTTCAAGCATATGCCTAGAGAAAGCGGTTTTAGATTCGATGGATTCATGGAAGATGGGAAGTATGGAAGTGCTTGATCTAGTTGTTGTGGTCTGCCAGCAGCCTGCGGAGCTGGCAGCGGAGTTGGACAGTGAGGAGGCAGGGAAGGACAATGGGCCAGTCCTGGAATCAGGGGAAGGCCTGGACGAGGGCTCTGCGTCAGAGGCAGAGATGGTGCCAGGGCCATCTAGGAGCGATGTGCGGACCCCAGAGCCTCCAGAGCCGGATAGCAGAGAGGCAGAGGAACAGGAGGAGCCTGTTCCTAGTGCACGCATGTGAAGAGCTACCAGAAGGCAAGAGCAGCTAAAGCAAAAGGGACGACTTGGGAGTAAGGCCAGGAGATGATTGGTCCCTCCCGGAAGGCTTAAAAGAGCAGCAGTGGCTCTTGGGATCTTTGTAGGAAAGCAACGTTGGTGTCTCTTGCTTCTGAACTTTGTGGGGTTTTGCCAAGGAAAGCCTTTGGCAGGGTGCCAAAGAAGACAAAGGTTTATGATAAGGCCAAAGGACTTTTTATGAAGAATTTGTTATGGAATTAATTTGGACTAAGCTGAGAATGAAGTAATTCTCAGCTGTTCTAATAAAATATGTTTGTTTAGGACTAATTGTGTCTGGTAATAACTACTTGGGCCTAGGTCACAACACTAGTCAAGAATCTATGGATGGAGGAAACAGGTAAGTGCCACGACTGGACAGGACTTTTAAAAAACTCAAGTTCACATACACAACAAGGCCAGCTATATGCATTCCATCTCAAGTTCCTGCAAAGCTGGCTCTGTTTCGATGGCCCTCTGCACCAAATCTCCTTTGCAAGCAGCCCAGTGGATCGCTTGTAGAGACAGTTCAGTTTCCCCCATTTTGTACTTTCACCATTGGGGAAAAGAACAGAGACATGAAAGGAGCCCCCCAACTGAGCATCCCCCGGGCAACGGTGATGTCACCGATTGATCCTTTCACCATGGAAGCGTTTCGGTGCTTCCAAAATGGAAATATAGTATTGGGGGTGAGGAATGGACTATCCAAAGTGGTCTGTTTCTAATGTTTACAGAAATGGACTTGCTTTGGCTGATGTGTGCTTTCTAGTGGGAAGATGCAGGATAACTGAGAATGGCTTCAGCCATCCATACTATATGGGTGATCCATTGGGACATGTAAAAATGGTTCTCGGCTTCTCTCCTTGTATTCAAGAGTAGGGGAAACTACTTCAAAGTGTTTTAGGTAGTTTTACAAACATTGCAGGATGAGTCTTGGATTTTAGTCCTGCTCCAACTGAGCTTAAAAAAGAAGACTACAGTAAGACCCAGTTCTTGGAAGCAATCCTCATCCTTACCCATTACTTTGTGACATTATATTCAATACCATCTAAACCTGCTTTTTTAAACCTGGATATTATAATCCAAAATCATCTGGAAGTCATAGCACCTGGTACAGGAAATTTTTTAAAGCCTTCTCAGACCCTTTGTCTGAGCATTGCTAAGAAAAGTTCTGAACAATAATGTTTTGGTTTGTGCTGTGATTTTCTTTTACGATTAAAATTAAAAAGATTGGTGACCTTAAATTGTGCTAGTGTTTAAAGAACAGTGATCCTGACATGCCTTTTTTCATGGAGGGAGGAAGAGAAATGGGTACAGCTCCATCTTCAAAAAAACATTTTAGCAACTTTCATACATTTAAAAAAAAAGCCTTCATACCCACACAAAGAAGAAATGAACCTAAGAAAACAATAAATTAAATGCACAAAAAAGAGAAAAAATGTCAAGAGATTACAAACTATGCATATTTCCATTGAATCATGCATAAATGTTTAGAAATCTAAGTTAAAGAGATAATAAATAAGAACACTCTTTTATTATAAAACAACACTGACTACATTCCCCCTACCCTACTGAAAAAAAGTTGATTGAACCGAGGGATGGGATATAGTTTTTTAGGTAGCCACAATGAAGAAGTGACCTCTTTCTCTATGCAGAGCTCTATGCAGAAATCTAGTGGGACATCTATAGGGCTTCGGTAGATGCCAATAAGTCCTTGACTTACGACCATAATTGAGCCCATTTTTTTTGTTAAGTGAGACGTTTAAGTTAATTTGGCCCCATTTTACAACCTTTCTTGCCAGAGTTAATTGAATCCCCGCAGTTGATAAATTAAGAACATGATTGTTAAGTGAGTCTGGTTTGCCCATTAATTTTGCTTGTCAGAAGGTTGCAAAAAGTGATTACATGACCTCGGGATAGAGCAACGGTCACGAGTCACTTGCCAAGCATCTGAATGTTCGTCACGTGGTCAGGGGATGCGACAAAGTGTGGAAAATGGTCATAAATCACTTTTTTCAGTGCCGTTGTAACTTTGAAAGGTCACTAAATGAACTGTTATAAATTGAGGACTATCTGCACTCCTGGATTTAGATGGAGGCGAAATTGTCCATATCTGCCATTTCTAAAAACAGATGATTTCCTTAGGAAGCTTAGAGAAATGATGCAGTCCAAGCCAGCTTCTCCCTAACTGACCAGTCAGCTTGCCCAGGACAGTATCCCTTTGTGCCGCCTGACCCCCCAAATGTCCCTCCAGTCAGGCCTCTTCCTACTATGAACTAATAATCAGCTCCAATGGCTCCCTTGTTACTGGATGCGATGTTTCTTGCCTCTTTTGCCTAGGGCCAACAATGCAAAGAGCAAAGGGGTCGGCAAGTTTTGGGGCCTCTTATGAAGAAAAGGATAATTGTATGTTGTCAGGACATCCATTCAATGTGTCTTTGTGTGATAGAAAGCTAGAGAACATGAACAAGTAAAAGAGAACCCTGTAGGGTCCCCTCTCTGTGCTCTGCATCCAGTTTGTGTATCCAGAGATGAGAAGACAGACTGGAATGAACCAGATTATCCAGCGTTGGCTTCCCATGGGAAATGCAAGAGGAATGACTTCCTCCGCTCTACATTATGGCATCTCCCCCCCCCCCCCCCGGTTTTGAATACATTAAACTGTCTTTTCAGGAGGAGGACTGGTTTTCATTGGAAGCCTGCCATTTTTGTTTATCAGAATTCTGTTCTGCCTTTCCTCGAAGACTCTCAGATCTGTGTGTTTTAGTCTTATGATAACCTTGCGAGGTAACTGAGGGAGTTGAAAGGAAAATGACCTTCTTGGCCGCTCTAATTCTGGCTTTCCTTATCCTAATCAAATGCTCTCAACTACAGCATCACAGTGGCTTTTGGGGTGGCAATGATTAATTTTCCTTGCGGTTTGAAATGCTGGGTCTGATTAGAGTTAGTCAAGTTATTATCTTTTCTTTGTATTGGTTTTTCTTATGTTCCCCTCGGTTAGATTAAAGAGCCGCTGTTTGATACCTAAAACCTCTTCTGTGAAGGTATATTACAATCCGTTTACCTCTTAACCTTGTTTTTGATAAGATGAACAGTCTGAATTTCTAAGGTCCTTGGCTATAAGATTCTTTCCCAACAGCTATTTTTGTTATTAACATCTCACTAGAAAATGAGCAGTAGATCTTGAAGTAGACATAATGTTCGTAATTTAGGAAAAAAACCTCCTCTGTATCCTCTTGTTTTACTAAAATGATCCAACTGGTCTAGTGATACAGATTACTTGGGACTAATATTTGGGGTCGCTGAATTTATCAATCCACCAGTAAGGTTCCTTCAAGCTGCAATGTGAAATACATTTACTTAGCACTACGTTCCCCCATTTCAATGGATCTAATACCCTAGAAAATATAGTTGATCTTATAAACTTTGGTTCAGGGGTGAAATCCAGCAGGTTCTGACAGGTTCTGGAGAAGCGGTAGAGGAAATTTTGAGCAGTTTGGAGAACCGGCAAATACCATCTCTGGTTGGCCCCAGAGTGGGGTGGGAATGGAGATTTTGCAATACCTTTCCCCACGAGTGGGTTGGGAATGGAGATTTTGCAGTATCCTTCCCCTGGAGTGGAGTGGGAATGGAGATTTTGCAATCTTTCCCCTGCTACACCCACCAAGCCACACTCACAGAATCGGTAGTAAAAAAAAAATGGATTTCATCACTGCTTTGGTTATAAGTATATCCACAGGGATATACTTCCAAATGAATCTAAGACTTGACCCATTCTGTTCTTTAAGAAATGGCTTTTCTGAAAACTGCCTGTTGCAATTTTCTTGAAGTGTACCAGCTGGGGTAGAATTGTTCACACAGACCTTTAAAAAAAATTGATCTCCATGCTACTGATAAAGTAGACTTCACAAGCGCTTATACTATAATAAATGTCTTGCTTTAAAGTGCCCCGAGACTCTTTGTTGTGGTACGTTGCAAAAAGGCTTAACTTGCTATTTCTCTGGAAATTTCTTTCTTCCCAGTGTCGGCAGAAGACATGGAGCTGCTGGTTCAGAATTACTGTGTCTGGTTGTAATTCCAAAGGAGAAGTTGTTACCTTGAGAGATATATGTGATCATATCCAGGTAAAGGCAATTGTTCCAATTTCAGGAACAAATTCTGGCAAGTGCCCAGGGGCATATCTTGGGGTGTTCAGTCCTACCTCTAGTAAGAGTGTTCTCCTCTTCCTTCCTTAGCAGGCAGAGTTGCCTTTTCTGTGCAGAGGAAGAGATGTCTGGATGTAGCTCCCTAAATGTGTATATTTGGCTTTCCAGTGTTTTGTTTTTTTGTTTTTTTAGATTTATATACTGCCCTACTCCCGAAGGACTCAGGGCGGTGAACAGCCAAAAATAAAACACACAAATTACAAAATTTAAAAGACAATATAAAAACCCATTAAATAGTTTGGCCCAAAACAAATTGAAACACCTCTAATGGTTTAAAACAAATTTAAAATTTACAATTTAAAAGGGAAGTTAGGCCAGGCCAGCCTGCTGAAATAAAAAGGTCTTGAGGGCATGGCGGAAGGTGTGTAAATCCGGGATCCTCCATATCACCGGGAGGAGCTCATTCCAGATGGCAGGTGCCCCCACAGAGAAGGCTCTCCCCCTGGGGGCCGCCAGTCGACACTGTTTGGCCGATGGCACCCTGAGGAGCCCCTCTCTGTGTGAGCGTACTGGCCGGTGAGAGGCTACTGGTGGCAGAAGGTGGTCCCGTAAGTACCCAGGTCCTAAGCCATGGAGCGCTCTAAAGGTGGTAACCAAAACCTTGAAGCGCACCCGGAAGACCACCGGGGGCCAGTGCAGCTCGCGCAGGAGAGGTGTTACATGGGAACGCCACGTCGCTCCCATAACCACCCACGCAGCCGCATTCTGAACCAGTTGGAGCCTCCGGGTGCTCCTCACGGGGAGCCCCATGTAGAGAGTGTTACATCGAACGTCATTTGTGAACAAAAATAAAGATGATTTTCATCCAGTATTTCACATACAGAGACCTTATGCGATGTCTCCATTCTATCCCAGTGCCATTTTCTTGATTAGCCAATATTGTGTTCAATATGCTTCCTGCTCCCAGTACACTCATATCTTGCAGCCTGGTTGTCCCAACTCATTCATATTGCTTGTTTAATCCTTCTTCATTGTTTTTCATTTTCATTCCCATAATTGGATGTCCTGTATTGAACACAACTGTCCCATCCTCGTATTCTTCCAGCTCAGCCTTCTCAAATTTGGTTACCTCCAGATAGATGTTCTGTGATTCCCCAAGAGATAGCTAGGCTAGTTTTTCATTACATACTAAGTACAAGAACATGTGGCATTTCGAAGAGTATTGTACTCATTAGTCCACTCTTAGGTAAGAGTTGGAGATTATGAAGTTTTCAAAGACATTTGCGGGCCATTTAAGGAAGACTATTATAGATCTTTTCTGTGTTGTTCTGAGCTATTCCAACTTTATCTTGACTTAGTGGTCTTCAGTTAAAGGATTTTAATGTGATATTGACTGTGTTGACTGTTTTCTATAGAGGGACCATGACCTTGTGCCTCAGAGGTTGCTATTTGGGACAGCCACTCTCTATGATAAGGAAAATGAAATCAAAGAGCAACAACTTCCTTTCAGGTAGGAATTTAAGAGAGATATATACTTAAGAATTTAATAATAACTTGCAGTCTGTGTGAGCAGGGGCTTGGACCAGATGACCTCCAGGGTCCCTTCCAACTCTGTTACTGTTACTATTACTGTCTGAGTGCTACACATTGTGTCCAACCTCCTTTTTTGTAGCCTCCGGTCCTCCCATTCTCCATACTGCCTAATTTTAGATACCCAACAAACACATTCAGTAATAACTTAGTTGAAATGTAAATAGGTTTAATATCATTAGTTAAAGCCATTTCTCAGACTTCAGACTTCTCTTATTCGCTATATATCATCAACCAATCCCCTGGAGATTTTGGCCCTTAAAAACCTGTTATGTGGGCTCTCTGGCTTTATTTTTTTTTTTAACAGATCATAATCAAAGATGAGAGTCTTGAGATTGTCTCCCTATATGAACAACATTTCCGAAGGCATCCTGTGATCCATAGAGAGATATTATAGAACCCTAATCTTCATAGCTTCCGTCTCTGGTCCCTAGAGCAGAGCCATTAGTGAGGCTCTATCTAACCAAGGCAGGGAAAGCTCTTATGAATTGAACTGACGGAAAAGACTTCTAACACACTCTCTCTCTCTCTCTCTCTCTCTCTCTCTCTCTCTCTCTCTCTCTCTCTCTCTCTCTCTCTCTCTCTCTCTCTCTCTGTGTGTGTGTGTGTGTGTACACACTTGTGATCCTGCCTTTCAGCCCTAAAAAGGCTTCTATGCCAGTTTACAGTTATTAAAAATGCTATTTTTAAAAGCAGGAGAATATAAAAACAGACCAAATGAAACAAGTTCAATCTCAGTTTAATATCAAACTATGACAAGGTTCCCAGGCTATCAGTTTCTCTTTCCATTAATCCTACACAAAGGGTGGCTGTTGATGCCCCAGTAAAAGGAAGGCCTGGTTAGACAATCTCTAGGAATCCTTCCATCTTTCTTCCTTCTGTGATTGCCGAGGTTGAATATTTGCTCTGTCTGGGCCTCTGCTTGCCCGGTTTTGTTGGCTGGAGAACAGCCCACTGTCCAGCTGTGCTTAGGAAGCCGGTCGGCAGAGGGATCCTCAGGAGTGAAGGATAGGGAGGCCGTGGCTACCCCGTTGCAGGGCCCCTACAAGTACAGCCTGGGTCCTGTATCTGCAGCAGCTGCAAAGCCTCTAATGTCCCGTCCCTTCCATGCCGGGTAAACATCCTGCTGTCAGCACCTCCTCCTCAACTTCCTGGGGTAGACAAAGCTCATCCCAGCTTCAAGCAGGCCCTTCTGGGCTTCTGCCAACCAGAGGCAACTGTAGTCTCTTGCTCTATAATCTTTCCAGACTCCCTGGCAGCTCTCCTGCTTTCAGCACACTCACTCTCCTTCTGTCCACACCCCCTTTGCAAAACCAGTCTGTAGATTCTCCCAGGCAGAAGCTCCACTCTCACTCGGCTTCCCAAGGAGAGAGCAAAACGCCTGCCTTGCTTTCTGCTCCAGAGGGCTGAGGTTACCAGGTGGAGAGCCTGTGTCTGCTTTGAGAACCTCAGCTGGCCTGGTCAAAGTTGGAGATCCTGGGAGCTGTTGTTCAAAAATATTCCCCATCCATGCTCCAGTATAAAAGCTTGGGGAGAGAGGGCTTGGTGTTCCCATACCTCTCCTGATGGAGGCTAACATAATTTTAATCCCTAATTCTGGAGCACCGTTCAGGCCGTGCTTTGGGAACAAATGCAACCAGGAAAAGGAAGCACGCTCCACATCTGGCTAATTGGATGCATCACGTACTCCGACAATCACTTGCTAAGTAAAAATAGAGAGAGAAGATGCCTTTATTTCCTGCTTGAGGGTTTCTCAACGGAAGTATGATTAATTAAGAAGCTTTGATGCATTCCAGGTTTATGTCAAAAGCAAGCAATGAAATCAAATCCCTATGTAGTGTCAGGTATTTCCCACCACAGTTCTGACCACACTTCCGATACTGATTCCACCATGCAATTATTACAAACACACGCATTATACTTTCACTACATCAAGTGACAAAGACCATCCATGCTTGTTGACTGCTCAGTCCTTCCCCTGGCACCATATTCACTTTTTGTTTTTTACTTTCGCAGCCTGACAGAATCGATTCGTAAAGTCACTGGGAAGTCAGTCCCCAAGGAGTGCCGTCTCTTGGAATTGTCAATGGTCTGTGAAAATGAAGAACTCGATGATGATTTACCACCTGTTTATATCGAGTTTTAACCAACCAGTAGTCAAAAATAAATTACTTGTGCAATGGATCAGAAAGGAAGCAGTCTCGTTAAATCAGACAGAAGTACTGAAAGTGACTGCTCTAAACACAAATTAATGCAAGGATGTGCTTTGGTGAAGGGATGACGGCGATGTGTCCTCTCCGGTGCATCAGCTTAAAAATGCCTGCAGGGGTTATCCTACCCCTGAGGACCATGAACAGATAATTTATTGGAAATGAATATGAAGTGCAATCTACAGAACTTCTTTTGTCGTACCCTGAATCTCACCTCTCATTATGTTCCTATTTCACATCAGTTGGGTATGTGGCAGGGGTGAAATGCTACCGGTTCACTTAGGTTTGGGTAAACCGGTAGTGATAAAAACTATGGGTTCGAGTGAACCCATAGGTAGCTCCCGGTTCGGTTGAACCGGCATTTTATAAAACTACCGTTTCGGGTGGAGCGGTAGTAAAAAAAAAGCAGTTGGTTCCTCCGAACCAGTATTTCCGACAATCAGCTGTGCTGCGGGGTTTAGCTGTGCTAGAAAGCAGGCAATCCTGCTTTCTAGCAAAGCTAAATCGCGCACCACAGCTGATCTCCCCCATTGCTATTCTACTTACCTTTCCAAACCTCCTTTTGGCGTGTACTGAGCATGTGTGCGCACTCACAGAGTGTGCATTTGGTGCGCACTGCGCATGGGCACACAGCATGCGTTTGGTGCGCATGCACAGCAGAGATGGGTTTCAGCAGGTTCTGACCAGTTCTGGAGAACCGGTAGCGGAAATTTTGAATAGTTCAGAGAACCGGTAAATACTACCTCTGACTGGCCCCGCCCCCATCTATTCTCTGCCTCCCAAGTCCCAGCTGATCGGGAGGAAATGGGGATTTTGCAGTAGCCTTCCCCGAGTGGGGTGGGAATGGAGATTTTACAGTATCCTTCCCCTGCCACACCCGTTATGCCATGCCATGCCCACCAAACCACGCCCACAGAACCGGTAGTAAAAATTTTTGAAACCCACCACTGCTCCTTGAGTATTGGTCTGTGATTTGTAGACACACTGCAAATGTGGGTGGGGATTAGGCTTATTGTAGTCCAACACAGCTGGAAGGCCCCAGGCTACTGCCTTAAAGGATGGGATATTTTCATTATCTCAGCACCAAAAGACCTAATCTTCAATGTTCAACTAGTATCTCCAATTAGATGAGACAGCTCAAGGGACACACTAGGAGAGGTTTTGGAAAGCCAGTTGCAAGTCGCAATTAGAGCAGACAGCGTTGGGCTAGATGTAGCAATAATCAACCAGAGTACCTTCAAGCTTTCAGCTGTCCCTGTGTTTTGAATAAGTGCAATGGAAAGAGATGTTAGAGTACTGTGAGATATTTGAGAGGCACTAAGTTGTGCTGTAGGGCAAAATCTGAGATTAAATGCCTTGATTGTTGATTGGGCAGCATGGCGCAAACCATTATCATGGGTTTGAATGAGAGTTTGTAAAACATTCATTATGCATGCCGAAAGGAAGATCAGAAGCTGCCTTAGACAAGGGTTTCATCTACCTTACTATCGTCTCCATACTTAACAATTATGGATGGAGTTCTTTCAAGTCCTGCGTGCAGATACCAAGGACTGAATGGGCATCTTGCATTTAAAACATGTGCTCTCCCAATGTAGCCTGCTCTTTGTTAAACATCGTTACCAATAGAATTGATAGTGCCCATGGCTCTTCAGGATAAACCACAGCCTCCGTGATTGTTTGCCACCCAGACTTCATGAAGGAGAGCTGGCCAGTTGCTGAGGTCTCAAAATTCAGTCACATGACTATGGGAGGGGGCAGCTGTCATAAGT
The DNA here is from genome assembly GCA_022577455.1 of Arizona elegans. Classification (NCBI taxonomy): domain Eukaryota; kingdom Metazoa; phylum Chordata; class Lepidosauria; order Squamata; family Colubridae; genus Arizona; species Arizona elegans. The sequence continues at coordinate 98,532,320 of JAKOOJ010000003.1, read as the reverse complement.
TTGGAACTGAGTTGCAAGTACCTTTTAGGGGAGTCTTGTTGTAATGTTGAATGGTCACTAAGTGAGCAGTCATAAGTGGAGAACTAGCTTATTTGTAAACTGCTACCTTGTAAATTCCATCATCTTCTTTTGTCGCAGCTACTGAAACATCCAGCTCTTTGAACTTGATTTCTCACAACATTTGATTTCCCTTCTGATAAGAAAGATAAGAGTGTGCCTATAATGTTATGAATAGTTAAGAACAACTTGGCTGACAATTCCGTATTTGTGGTTTGATTTTTAAGAGAGAGTGTGAGAACTTCACTCCTGTGAAACTTCTCAAGCAACACTAGTAATAACAACCGATGAAGATAACTGAGTGGCTTTCCTTTCTTCACTTCTAATTTAAATCAAATACTTTAGATTAGGTTCATTCTGCACTTTATGGCAAATTGCCCTGTGACAACTTGTATATTCTGTTTACAGTAAACTGCTAGCAACACATTAAAGTAATGAGACAGAGTTGATGATGAAATTATGCCTCGTTCGTTTCCGCAAAAGCCTTGCTCTGAATAAAACTGCCTTTGAATCCCAGGCTGGGCAGAGAATTCCTCTGCTCTTCCACCCTTTTTTCCTGTTCCCTTCACACTGACTAAGCCAGTTTCATTATATTCACAGGATTGAAGATTGTGGATGCATTCACACAACGTGCTAATACAGTTTTCTAATTACAAACAGGTTACATTTCAAGACGCTGTTTGCAAATCCATTTTGTTTGTAAATTCACCCAGATATTAAAAAACAACAACTGCACAGTACATTTTCTACCATGTATAAGTGGCACTTAAACTTAATTCCAGACATTGTAATTCATAGTTACTACAGAAAATGAAACTAAACAAAAATAAACACCACAAGATCAGCAAACAAACAGGATGGGATAGCATCCAAAATGGTGTACCTCAGCCTCCCTATGTGCGACAGTGCTGTGAAGCATGCATATGTGACATCCTGTAAACAAACCCTTTCTACCTTCTCTCACCTTCTGGGATCTTCTAATTGGAGTTGAGAATAGGTTGGTTTGTATCAAAGTTTGTAACTGGAAAACTTTTAAGTACAGCGAGTCCTTGACTTATTGAGCCCAAAATTTCTGTTGCTAAGTGGCACAGTTATTAAGTACTTGAATTTTGCCCCATTTTACGACTTTTCTTGCCACGGTTGTTAAGTGAATCACTGCAGTTGTTAAGTTAGTAGTTAGGTCACTGCAACTGTCATAAATATGAGTCAGTTCCCAAGTGGCTGAATTTTGATCACATTACTGTGGGGATGCTGCAGCAGTCATAAGAGTAAAAAAATGGTCATAGGTCAGTTTTTGTAACTTTGAACAGTCACTAAATGAACTGTTGTTAAGTCGAGGACTACCTGTATTGTCTTTATTGGTTAGTTTTAACCTTGTTTGTTTTGCTGCTTTATTTACACCAAGTATTAGGGTTTTGGTTTTTTTTTGTAAACCTCCTTAAACTCCTGGCTAGTTTAAGACTCACTGTATCATGTGAACCCAGAAAGTGAAGTAGATAAACCAAGTCAAGAATACTGAATGTATTTTACTGCAACTCCCATATTTTCCTAACAAGTATGGCTGTGCTATCTAGGAGTTATGAAAGCCAGTGTAGCTGAAGAGTAGAAGTCTTCAGATTCGGCAATGTAATTCACCATTTAAAATCTTCCCCAGTGATTTCTCTTGTGAATCAATTTACTTTCTATCCCATGAAACATTCTCTTGCCTACCTGGATAGGAATAACACCATGCACCAAACCCCCAGTAGCATTGCAGCTGCCCTGAAACCAGATTTATCAGAACTGCTATGCTGCTGCTTTTTTTAAAAAACAAAAACAAAACAAAACTTTTGAGGAAAAGATCAAGGATATACAATTTGGCTGAGTAGGATTTAAATAGCATGCCAGACATTTTGCCAGAAAGTAGTAGGTGAGACCAGAACAAAAACCACATTTCATTTAATTTCCTACTAACTGAAATGAAATATAGTTAGCCATCTATTAGATGCATTATCCTCCTGGTGTAGTAACAATTATCATTTTAGAAACAGCTGTTGGTTATCTCTGGGAGCCACACACAAAGTGTTAAGGAACCGCAAGAAACCCAGGGCTATCAAGTTGTTCATCTTTGATGCAAATGGTTTCAAGCTGTCCAAGATGCTATTTCAAATACCACATAAGCTTGTTTCCCTTTTCTCTCTCACCTTTATTCCGTGAAAGGCATTAAAGCACTTCAGTTCTCCTGCATATTTTGATAAATATGCAAAAATATAAGTCCAAAACACAGTAGGCTGAGTAGTGAGGCTTTAAAGGAACATAAAATTCAGCATGGACGCTTCTATAGCAGTTACTCAAATACCATGACTAGTTCTCCTAGTCATGGTATTTGAGTAACTGCTATAGAAGCGTCCATGCTGAATTTTATGTTCTTTTAAAGCCTCACTACTCAGCCTACTGTGTTTTGGACTTATATTTTTGCATATTTATCAAAATATATATAGTATTGGCTATGTGTAAATGCTATATGCCAGATAATGCTACCCAACATCTAGTTGTAGCTGCTCAGGAGTGGCAAAAGTGGGTCAGCTTTCAGGATGCAGACCAGTGGTTCATTGATGTGGCAAATTTAAGTATAGATCTTGATTTTGTTCTTCGCAGAACCTTTTGCATCATCCTAAAAAGTTATCAACAGAGTATTCAAGGTTGTTGGAGATTCTTGAAATTGCACTCGCTTTCTTAACTTGCAATGAACTACTGTTTACTGCTAAATGAACAGAAAGCCTTCTGTTCAATGCTGGCTATAGATGTCAGTCTTCAAGGACCCTCGTTATGAATCCTCCTCCCCTTCCATTTTACTTTTAATACCGGATCCTAGCACAGGACCTCATTTGCCATTAATTACTTTCTTATTGAAAATCGTATTGAATTGATGGCACAAATACTGACGTAGTGCCTGAAGAGTTTTGGGAGGGGGGAAGGATTTACCTCTTCAGTTCTGACCAGAAAGAATCCCGCAGACGTCCAATTTATTACATAAAGCAGACCCTGGAAAAGGCTTTTGCCTCAAGGGCCAAACTACACATAATGGCGGGAACATGTTCTGATGTTAAAAACATGGCTCTTCCACAATCACGTAGACCAGTGTGTTTTTCAAACTTGGCAACTTTTTAAGTTGTGTGGATGTCCGCTTCCAGAATTCTGGGAGTTGAAGTTCACATATCTTAAACATGCCAAGTTCGAACAACAAAGACTGGGAAAGGCTGAATTGGGTAAGCAACATGAGAAGGGAGGAAGATGGTGACTTTGGGAAAGTTCTATATTCCAGTTTTAAACAGGCCTTTCATTGTCGTAACTTAAATCTCCACCCCATGTCTTTACCTACAGTCTATATTTAAATACAAAGATCTACTTCTGTCATATCTAGTTTAGCCGGCATGGTGTGGCATACCAATAATTGATACTGGGTCAAGATACTTGAAATCGTGATTTATCCTGCAACAGTTCTACTGAGCTGAAAGTGTGGAGAGACCATCACTGAAGAATAGTATGCACTGTACAGTGTAGCTTGTATAGTCAAGACTCTTAGTTGAATGCTTAGCAATTGTCCTTTCTGGGATGCGAGTGGCAGGATGGGAGCAAATCAAATTACAGCTTGCCTGATTTATCTTAATTTACGATATAGTTGGCTCTCACTTTGCACTAATCCATACTTTGTTTAGCCATGATTTATTGAATAAACTCTTGCTGAGTTCATTAAAGCATCTTCTCAGCGGATTTAGCTGGAGCTATCACATTGGAAGATGCTTATGTGTTTCCCTCTCCCCCCCCCCCCCGGGGTATTATGGGATCGGTTAGCAGTGTAAGTCTGGCACTCCCCTTGGTCAAGGAAAGATGGTGTAACGGTTGGAGCCTGAAAAGGCTCTTGATGTGCGAGACAGACGGCACCTCTTCAAACTGTGTAGTTTATGCAAAAGATAAAGGCCAAACGGAACACCTGGGAAATTAAGCTGATCAAGTCTGCTGTTTTTAAAGGTGCTATTTTTAACAGGATGGTGATTAACCATTGAGGAAAGCTTCACAAAAGCATGAAGTTGGTTTCCCCTTTGCACCAAGGTTCATGACTGCTCAGTAACTTTCATGAGCAGTCTGTAGTAGTACCCAACAGCCTATATGCTGCCGTTATTGTAAATAAAAGGAGAAAAATCCCTTTGGCTTTTCTTACATTGAAGGCAGATTTTTTTTTGGTAATCCTTTAGATCTAGTGATTAGAAGCAGAGGCGTGTGTTAACTAGAAGGAGGCTTGCTTTTTTTTTTGTTCTTTTGCTGGCTTATGATGCAACTTCCAGAACAAAATTAGCAGGATGATGGCTCATAAACCAATTGTTTTAGGGCTCATTCACGTAACTGTGCTAAGAGGAACAATGCTTGTGATAAAGAAGGGGATTTGTCACTTATCCCTTAGTAGCATGTTGGTGAAAGACCACAGTTCAAAAGGTATGTGTTTGGAATCAGCCAGACAGGCCACGGGGTTTACCACATTACTGGCAGCATCACAATCTCATGTGGCTTCCGTTTCATGAGGGAACTTTTATCCTCTCTTATAAATCAAGGGCATTATAATATTGTTTCTCTATGTGGGAAGTACGGGTAATCCTCAAGTTATGCCCACAGTTGAGCCCTGCATTTATGTTGCTAAGTGAAATATTTGTCAAGTGAGTTTTGCCCCATTTTTACAACTTTTCTTGCCACTGTTGTTATGTGAATCATTGCATTTGTTAAGTTAGTAACATTGTTGTTAAGTGAATCTGGATTCCCCATTGATTTTGCTTATCAGAAGGTCACAAAAGCGGATCACTTGACCCTGGAACATTGCAACTATCATAAATATGAATATGCCAAGCATTTGAATTTTGATCACATGAACATTTATTTATTATTGAATTTCTATACCGCCCTTCTCCCTGAGGACTCAGGGCGGTGTACAGCCAGAATTAAAAAACATGTAGTACAAATATTAAAAAACAATTAAATATATATATAAATTTGGCCCAATTAAAACTCACTACCAATTAAAACATTTAAAACATTTAAAAACATTTAAAAATTTCTTCTTAAGCCAGCCCGGCTTGCTTGAAAAAATGGGTTTTAAGGGCACGACAGAAGGCGCTGAGGTCTTGGATTCTCCTTATCTCTGGGGGCAGCTGATTCCAGAGGGTAGGTGCCCCCACAGAGAAGGCCCTTCCCCTGGGGGTCACCAGCCTACACTGTTTGGCTGATGGCACCCCGAGGAGGCCCTCTCTGTGGGAGCGCACGGGTCGATGGGAGGTTGTCGGTAGCAGCAGGCGGTCTCGAAGATAGCTAGGCCCTATGCCATGGAGCGCTTTGAAGGTGATAACCAGCACCTTGAAGCGCACCCGGAAGACCACCAGGAGCCAGTGCAGCTCGCGCAGGAGCGGTGTTACATGGGAGTGCCATGTTGCTCCCATCACTACCCGTGCTGCTGCGTTCTGGACCAGCTGGAGCCTCCGGGTGCTCCTCAAGGGGAGCCCCATGTAGAGAGCATTGCAGTAGTGGGGATGCTGCAACGGTCATAAGTGTGGAAACTGGTCATAAGTCACTTTTTTTCAGTGCCGTTGTAACTTTGAACGGTCACTAAATGAACTGTTGTAAGTCGAGGACTTCCTGCATATTTTGTGTGCTGTCATTGGTTCTGTGATACATCTGGCTCCTTCCAAACTGAGAAAGAACTCTGAAAATATAATAATATTTGAGTAAACTCCCCTCTTGAAGCATTCTTCCGTGTATTTTTAATTTATATTTTTTATAATGAACATCACTGGATTTGTAATGAGCATTACTTGTCATGTAATGTTACATTAAGGGTGAGATCAGTATGTAAGGAGAGAGTTGGAGTTCAAATCCAGAGATGGCTGAATAGCTTGGAATTTTCCGTGATGTACCCAATGTATTCAAGGGTGTTTTTTTTTTTCTTGATGCAATATTCACTTAAAGCCAAGATGGGCAATACAATATAATTGTGTTGGATACCACCCCTCCCCCCCAAAAATCAGGCTTCCCATAGTCAATGCTTTTTTAAAATTATTTTTATGGCTACATTTCAAACATATTGTGTTTGAGCATTTTACATTCATATGGCATATTATTCAGCCAGCATAACTGGATGAACAAGGAAAGGATACGGTGCCCTACTTCACACACTGCTAGGTCATGATTTGTTGAATAAGTCACAATTGAATGAGTTCAGTAAGCACTAGCCCATTCATTTTTTCTCACAAAACGGGGTCTGAATTGTCTCGGGACACTAAGCCAAACCAACAGTGCTTAGAGGTGGTGACAGTTGCATCTGGAGGCATCCAATCATCAAGTCCTTGCTTTAAGAAAATGATGATCTGATGATGCGGCCTTTTCAAAAAATCAAATCAGATTTAGGGCAGGGATGTTGGATTCTGACACCCGTCAGCTCGAACATGAAGTTTCAAACGATCGTGGATTATTGCGTTTGTAATGCAAGATCAGGGGTATATTACTTTTCACAATGACTATCTTCTGAAAGCTAATCACAAATTAATTTAAAATCCAGCTTCTAAAGGACTGCAGTTTCTGTTCCAGTAAGTAGGTTGTTTGCAAGCGTCATTTGCAAAGGTAGTTAATGAAATTTCCACATGCTGAGGCAAAATATCTTTGTATAAGATCCAGGAAAGAAAGAATAACAAAATCCTTTAACTCCCATGCCCTCTTTGTATATGTCTATGCATAAACCAGCTGGAAAGGAAGGGGAAAAAAGGAAACCGTGGACCGAACGAGCCTCAGCTTGAGCCAGAGAGGCAATTGCTGTATTTTTGTGTTTTGTAGAAGCCAGCCTGGGATGCTGTAGGCATGCCACAAGATGATGTAGTCATAAAAAACATGAGAAGTTCATTATAAACATCAAACAGAAAGAACATCTGGGCTACATGGTAACTCTAGAAAGCCATCCCAGCCCCTCCCTTCAGCCTACGTCATTCTGTAGAAAGCTACTTAAGTTACTCCACTCCTGTGAAATATGGCAATTTTATCTGCAAAACTGAAAAGGTTGTTTTTAGTTTTGTTTTTAATAACATCTGCTTGGCCAGCATATGTGCAGACAGCCTAAAAAGCTGTAGGATTTTGCTGCAGGGTGCCTATTTATTGGGAAATAGGCTTTGCTTTGCTAGAGATCAACTACGGTACTTAAAAAAAAACCCACTCCTCGCCCAACCCTATCTGTCTTCTGAGTGTGTGGAAAACTCCCACTAAGTACTGATCAAAACAATTGCACTGTAAAGTCATGTAAATTAAAGACACCAATTAAAGGCGTGTAACCTATCACTTCTGTAACTTGCTTGCCTGATTAATTTATGGAAGTCATTATCACAAGTTCTGGCTTTTCTCTTTTAGAGAAAATATTGGCACCTCCCCCTTTTTTCAGCAGTTCGTTTTAGAATTGCTGGACTTTCTCTCCAGCCATTTTATTTTTGTTTTGCTGGTTTAGTACCCCCCCCCTTTTTTTTGCAAAGGGATGGGGAGGGGGTTGAAGTTGTCAAGACATTTGCGTACCCAGTAAAAAGCTCATTCCTTCTTCTAGATTCTTTGTGTCTGACAGCCTGCTTCCCTTCTGCCCCCTTCCTCTTTGGTCTCTTAGCCAGACAGTGAGAAAAGCAACTTTAGCAGATCACATTTTAAGGGGACAATTAGTAGCTTTTACCTGCCAATTGCCATTTGATAATCTGGCTCTGATCTCCAGAGCTTTGATTTCCATGAGAAGTACCCGCTTATTTCTCCCTTTGCCGTGGACCTCCAAGAATGGCATGGACTGATTTGATTATGTATCACCAACTCCTAACTATTATATGAAATAAGGGGAATTGTTGAAATAAATTCACGGAGGAGAGACCAATTGATAACTTCCAGCCTTGTACCCTAAATGGAAATGCAGGTTCTCACTGGTCACTTGAGTAGACAGGCTAAGTGACTGGATTCAATTTCATTCAAAGTAGGGCTCCCGTTTCTGGGCTGCAAAAATCCACACAGCCCCTAAATGGCAATAAAGAGACAGAGAAAACTGTACTGTCAGTATCCAACAACTAGATGCCCTAGTACAGTGATGGCTAACCTTTTCCGGACTGAGTGGCCAAAGCACCCAAAAGTGTGTGCGCCCAAACCCCCAAAATACAATGTGGCACACCCCCTGCATGTGCCCCACTCCCCACACGTGAGTGCATCCCTGCATGCACCATGCCCCCCACACATGCGCACACAGCCCCCTGCACATGCTCCACTCCATCCATGCTCACGTGCCCCCCACATGCGCCCCCCCCACACATGCGCTGCAGAGACCTAAAGACCAGCTGGCCGGTGGGAGGTGCACGCACATGCGCAGCAAACCTGAACTGGGGTGATGGCTTGCATATCATTAAGAGAGGGTGCTGTGTGCCACCTTTGGCACGCGTGCCATAGGTCCACCATCATGGCCCTAGTATATATGATCCCTTTAATTTGCCAAGGAAATTGGAGGTTAATTTTGGTAATGAACTCTGGATTCCGTGAAATTTATCTGGTTCAATAAGTTAATGTTTGCAAATGTTTAAGAGTATTTGCCTATAGGATTATCAAAACTGAAGTATTTCCTTCCTGATTTTAGCAGGCTGTACTTCAGATCATTCTTACAGGAGGATCCATACATATCCAAATGCTTCCTATAATGTCGGTAACTGATATGTTATCAGGCTCATTAATGTTATTACTATAAGGGATAAATGTGCGGATAAATAAGATGGTCTTTCGGCTTCTTATCTACTGTATCTAGAAGCAGTAAAAACAAAACCTAGCTGTGTATTGTTCTTTAGTGGCCCTCATTTTTCATTCTTCACAGATATTTGAAGCTGCTGATGTGATTGATCATCACTGTTATATTTTTACATCCACGTTTGCGCTTTTTTTTTTAATCTTAAAGTGTACACGATGATAAAGCTAAAACAAATTTATATACTAGGTCCAGGTATTGTTACTATTGCACAACACAGGGTCTTAATACCTAACTGAAATTACAAACATATTTATTTGGGTAATATCCACATGGTATCCAATCTGTTTTACTTCCAGGTAAACAGGTAATAAGTAGCACTAATTTGTGACATTTAACACTGAATGCTTGTTTGGATCATTGATGGTGCTACTTAATGGAAGACCAGTTGCCACTCTGACCAAGACTTAGTTTTCCTCCAAATATTATTTTAGCCATGTATATTTGGCCACCAGAGCTTTGTATTCTGCTCTACAGGTCCCAGCTTGACGGCACCCTTGCGCATTACATGCCAGAATGCAACTCCTGCCGCCATTTAGTATCCTTTCTGAAATCCTCATGGTTGAGAAACTCATAGTGGATCTCCTCCTGGCTACTTCCCAAATTTGATATTGAGAACTGAGCACAAGCTTTTCTAGGCAATCTAACCTTTTTCCATTAAGAAGTTGATATCGAGACAGAGTTAGTAAAAACACTAGTTTGGTCTTGCCTGTAAGACAAATAATCTTATTTCCACATTCTTTAGGGACCAATTTTGGTCAAGATTTTGGCCATGTCTCTCATTTCAAACTTTGTACTCTCCAATAATTCAACAAGCACGTTAATATTTATCAAACTAACTGAGATCTATAGTTTAATGATTAGGAGCCCCGGTGGTGTAGTGGTTAGAATGCAGTACTGCAGGCTAACTCACTGCTCACTGCCAGGAGTTCGATCTGGCTCAAGGTTGACTCAGACTTCCATCTGTCCAGGATCAGTAAAATGAGAACCCAGATAGTTGGGGGCAATATGCTGACTCTGAAAAACTATAGAGGGAGGTCTGTAAAGCAATGTGAAGTGGTATATAAGTCTAAGTGCTTTGCTTTTGCTATTGCTATTAAGGCCAATTCAGCTCAAAGGATCAGAAAGGGACATAGCCTTAATTCCTGAGATGAAACTTTGGGTTCAAAATTCGTTGTTCCTTGCTTCTTATAGCTACATTATGGGGGAAATTGATTTAATTAATTTTGGGATAAATCAATTGGACCACAATTATAGTATCATTTGGGTCAAGCAGTCAGATTTAAGACACCATACAGCTATGATGTAGAAAAAAAGGCATTTATTTATAAACAAGCATTAAAAAAAGGCAAGCTAAATGTAGCCAATCACATCGTTGCAAATGATGGGCTGCCTACTTCGGCAGTTCATTAGGGCAGCAAAGCTGCTACAGTCTGTAGAAAGCTCACTGATGTTGGCGTGGGACTGGTGGAAGTAGGGTAATGAAGGGCGCCCACCCAGACCGGCAGGGCAAGAGAAACGCTTGGTGCCATCCCGATCCTGCTTGGTGCGCTCCGTGCGGGAGATGCCAGCCAGCCTGCGGCGAACGTTGCCTGAGAGGTTAAGCAAGAAGCCATGGGGCTTGGCCAGCCAACGCTGCAGCCACCCCCGTTCCCCGCTTTCTTCAGGCAAGTCCATCCAGTTCTCCACTAAGTCAGCAAAACAGTTGTCCCCCAGCACAAGGGGCTGCCGGTTACGACTCTGGGACAAGAGGGACACTGTCCAGTCACCCGCATCGGAGGGTTCGCCATCCCGCCACCGCTCTAGGCAGGCATCTGAAGCCGATTTTGGTCGGGGCCTCCTGGCCGGCACTCGACGGCGTAGGAAGCCCCCTGAGGAAAGCTTACTGGCTCTCAGTGGTGGAGGGCCTTCCTCATCCCGCCAGCTGTTCCCAGATACTTCTGAATAGCCCGAATCAAACTCCAGACTTCGCTCGCTGCTGGGTGGGGAGAAAGCAACCTCTTCTTCCACAGCTCCTTCCAAGCAACAGGCAGAATCTGCTTCCGAGATAGCTGATATCCGTGGGCTGATACAGGACTTTGAGGAAGGCAGAGCCGAGGGTAGTCGTATCTCCTGAGGTTCCAGTCGCAGCTCTCGGTCTTGAGCCCTCTTGAGATCGTGGAGCGTCCGCATCATGCACTGCATCTGGCCTCGCAGCACCTCGCTCGACTCCTTCATGCACAGCTGTGGGGAGGAAAAGCAATCGTCCTTATTTTCTTGAAATGATGATCCACCCAAGAAAAGTGCCCTGTTCAAGTCCCAGGTGAGAGCCATGACAACTGAAAATAGCTAGCACATATACCCCAAATTACATCTATGCTGAAATCCTCAAGCCAGCTTAGTCTACCGTGTGTATCATGAGCTCAGTGCCACAAACATCCATAAAAAGCCACGTGTGGGTCATGAGTCCAGACGAAAACACAAAGATCAATGTCTCCATTGATCTGAGCTGGTGACCTCACACGACCCAGGCCTCCTTAGGCAAAAGCATTTGCTTGACATAAACCCTTTGATGACAGTCTCTGACACTGCTCCTTCCCTGCCGCTCAAGCCTTTAGAAAGCACCACTCACACTCCTATCGCTCAGCTTACCTGGTCCACATATTCTAAGTGCCTAAGGAGTCCCACACATCAAGGATTTCCAGGGCCGACTACATGCCAAGAATCTCCCTCCAGCTCTAGAGCCCAGGCACCTTGTTAGGTGAGGGGCACCAAATCTGCCTTAGCTGAGGGGTGGAGTTGGGAGCCAGAGCCACACGCGCGAGCCCTTGCCCCGTCTCGTCTTGGCAGGTCCCCGAGCCCCGAGGCAGTAGCTTTTCAGCAACATCTGCACGTTCCAAGCCCATCCCCAGCCGTACAAGCAGCAGCTTGTTGCAGTGGGTGAGTTGCCCCACCCGGCAGAAGATGACACAAAGGGTGTGTAAGAGCCTGCAGGAATTACACAAGCAGCCATTCAGGGAGGAAAAGGCAGGCGATAAGGCCACCGTCACTGGCGGCAGAGGGGAAGACTGGACCAGCCGCCGTGTAAGCAAAGGTGAAGTTCATCTGGGAGTTAATGAGCTTTAGAAATCCTAGAGCAAGAGAGAGATCTGCACCAGAGAAAGGACAAGATGTTCGCATAGGGGCAGAATAAGGCCATAAGAAATCTGTATGACCAGATGAAGTGGCCAGGAGGAGCACATCCCTTCTAGGTGCTCTAAAGGAAAGAAGGCCCTACTCTAATGGACACAAGGGGAGGGAGAGATATAAAAGCTAGGCTGGCTGGTTTCTTCATAGTAAGCAGGACATGTTTAAGGGTCTTCTCTAGTCTGGCAGGGAAAATGTTTTGTCACAAGCCCATAAATTTGCTTTGCCTATTTCTCAATCCTAGAGTGACAAAGGGAGAGTTGTGGGCTCAAATACAAAGACTCCTAGTATCTTATTTTATTTTCCTCTCCCTTCTGCAGAGCCCCTTCCTGTTGCTTTCTGAAAGTCTTTGCAGTTCAGATCAAAGATATACCACAGGCCACTGCTCCTCCAGGCATAATTTGGACACGGTCACAAGAAATGATTCATTTTAGCTGCTCTGGCGATACAGCATACAATAATCCTCAGTGCCTAGCTCAAAACCAAGAACAAATGTGTCTTGGTGTGATAGTTCAGTCACAATTCCAGGGCTAAGAATGTAATTTTTTTTTTAAAAAAAAAGTAGTTTATATATTGTTTTGTTGCATACTCCATAGATCAGTTTCACTTCAAGCCTAGGAAACATTCATGCTCCCTTCCTAGTAACAGCATCAATAAAAGACTTTTACATTACAGAACTGAGTCAGCAATTGGTGGGATTTTAAGAGAAAAACATCCTCTTTTCAAATCTTGCATGGAAGAGATTAAGAAACAAGGCAACTTCCGTACAATTCCAGCTGAGCAGCAGCTGGAAAGAAAAAGGAATTCTCCTGATCTGACTAGCATCTCCTGTGGAATATGACTCCATATCCTGTCCCAAGCCTTGTAAGAACGCAGGCCCCTGAGAACATCTCAAATGGACTGCCGAAAAGCTGACTAAATATGTAATCATACAGTCTCTATTCAATTCAATTGAATATGCAGTAATTCATTTAAGGTGTTATTTTTCTCCTGATGTGCAGGCCACCCAAAAACCAAGTGCTGTCCTGGGTTCAAAAATCTAGACTGAAACAAATCAAAGCTTTAATGGCTGCATTAGCAGCGGGATAGAATCAAGATCACGTGAAATGTTAATACCACTTTTATAATGCCTTGGTAAAACCACACTTGGAATATTGCATCCAGTTTTGGTCACCACCACAATGTAAAAAAGATGTTGAGACTCTAGAAAGAGTGCAGAGAAGAGCAACAAAGATGATTAGGGGACTGGAGGTTAAAACATATGAAGAAGGGTTGCTGGAACTGGGTATATCTTGTCCGATGAAAAGAAGGATTAGGGGTGACATGATAGCAGTGTTCCAATAACTCAGAGGCTGCCACAAAGAAGAGGGAGTCAAGCTATTCTCCAAAGCACCTGAAGGCAGGACAAGAAGCAATGGATGGAAACTAATCAAGGAGAGAAATTAGAATTAAGGAGAAATTTCCTGACAGTAAGAACAATTAATCAGTGGAACAACTTGCCTCCAGAAGTTGTTAATCTCCAACACTGGAAGTTTTTAATAAGAGATTGGACAACCATTTGTCTGAAATGGTATAGGGTTTCCTGCCAGAGCAGGGGGTTGGACTAGAAGACTTCCAAGGTCCCTTCCAACTCTGTTATTCTATTCTATTGGTTCCCAAGACCATTTCAAAGTTGGGAAAGATGGTATCTCAGTCGATAACGGGAGCAAAAGTCCAGAGCTTGAGAGTCCCAGATGCCCTGAAAAGGCTGTCATGCTCTGTTCCATGCCATACTGCCTTGATAAGCTTGGGCAAGACAGAATAAAAGATGGAAACAAACAAGATATCTTCCTGAGCAGCTATGACTGAGAAGCCTTGAAGCCACGTGTGCACCACTTGGCACAAAGCACTTCCCACACAAAGACCAAAAAAAAAAAGAAAAAAGATTACGTGTTGTGCCTTGGGCTTAAAACAGCCACATGGGGCACAACGAGCTGCAAAATGATTGGCTGCCCTTGATCTGATAATTTCATAATTAGATTATCACTAAATAAATCACAGATGTAAAACTGGTCTCGAAACTGAGTTTTTAAGTAGTTACCTAAAAACATGTCTTGCCTATGTGCAACAGCTTCCAGAAACATACTCAAACTCAAACTTAGATGTTCCAACGTCTACCCTGATTTATTAATTCATGGTATGTATATGGCATTGTTCCAAAACCTCAAGCCAGCTTGTTACAAACAAACAGAACAGCACTAGAATGTTGTCAACTAAAACCAAATTAAGCTCTAAAAAACAGCCCCAAAGCACCAACTACCTCAACCTCAGAGATGGCCAGAGGGCCAGTCCAGTGGTTGATAGAACTGTCTATCCTCATGGCTCTAGTGATGGAGAGAGGGGCCTACTATTGTAGGCTTTTCTGGCATCTGGCAAGTAGAAGCAGCCCTTGTGTACCATGGCTCTTGAGTGGTGAATTCTTAAAGGTACCCTTTTAAAAAGGGTAAAAAAGACCCCTTGGGACAGCCTACCATGCACCCCTTGATTAGAATAGACTTCCGCATTTAGCCTCCAGGTCTGTTGAGACTACAACTGTCAGAAATCTCAGCCAGCATTGCCTTTTTGTTTCCCCAACATGACAGCCCATTTGACTAAGACCAAGAGATTCTGCGTTCTAGTCCTCCCTTAAGCATGTAAACAAGCTGGATGAGTTTGGGGCAGTCACACTCTCCCAGTTTAACCCATCTCAAAAGGTAGTTGTTCTGGGGAAAACAGGAGGTATGAGGGTTAGGTATTTATGCCACACTGAGTTGACCAAAATAAAAGTGGGATAAACCTCTAATAAATAAATAAATGGTTGGAAAGCATAAGGTTGGAGAAGTACTCATTTCTCAGAACAAGAAAATGTTAAAGAAGCAATTTATAAGACTAAATAACACACGGGGGAGGAAGGGGAAACTTCATCAAACTCAGAGTCTTCCTGAATGATACCACATTGGCTAGGAAATATGGTAGATGTATCCCAACATGCCTGGAGCCACCAAGGTAAGAAGACTTGCCTATGAAATGATGTTTGGACTGGCGCATGCTGAGAGATTATAGGGCCGCATTTTAGAGACCAGAGTTATCACACATGCCTGTTCCCAAAAGAAAAATAAAGCTGCTGCTTATTTCTCAATATGGTTCTGGCAGCTGCTCAGCCCCTTACAGGGACCCCATTTGTGTGACAGTAAAGAATGACAAGAATTTTGCATTGCATATAAATACAAAGCAGAGATTGCACTAAACGTTATGGGGTTTTCATCGTCCATTACATCTCTGCCTTATTTATCCAAAGAGCTCCTTCCACCATGATATCATTTTTAATAGCCAAACTTACCACTTCAGGACTTCTCAAAACATGGTTTTTTTTCCCCTTTATATTTTTATGCTCATTACAAAAAATGCAAGTGACCACTACCTTCAGTGGGTGCCACTAACTTTGGATAACCTAGGAGCTTATCAGACCAATAAGATGCGAAGCTGCATCATCTTCATCATCATGGATATTAGATGATACAGAATATCCAGCTTCCTGCATTAGGCCTGCATCACAGGCCTAATGGATCACAGTCCTCCATGGGGGACCTAAGTCAGTTTCTCCACTCCCTAGGACTGTCCATCCCAACTACTAATGATGCTGGCTGGGAATTCTGCAGCTGTACTTGAAGCCATTCAAAGGACACCAGGTCAAGAAGGGTCTGCTAAGAGGATGAATTGAAAGTAGAGCAAGATTCATGTCTTTTAATTCTCTCACTAAATGATGGGTTTCCCAAAGGATGCTCAAGGCAAGTTGAAAATGAATTGCATAGACTCCAGGCCTGGTATCAGCACCTGGCATTTTTAGGCAACTGCTGGAATCCCAAGAAACCAACGTATGCCAGTTCCTAAACTGAGCATACCAAGGCCTGAGGCCAGGAATTCCAGTCATCATCTTAATTTCCCAGTTCTTACAATGCCTCAGAAGAGCACTAGTCAGTGGTGTTGTGAGAAATGTAATGTGGCAGTGCAGAAGTAGTAGCTGTGGTCCACAAAAGGGCAGACAAACAGAGAAAGCAATTGACCAAATAGAATTTAATCCAGGAAGACACTGGTCAACTCAAATCTACAGATTCCTGGGGGTTCTGTGGTGCTATCCTAGGAGAGCACAAGACTTATCGAATTCCATGCTGGCCATTTCTTATACATATTCTTAGAAATCAGGACAGTTGTAGCCAATCCTATAATGCCACTCTTTTTCAGACAAACATCCCAAGATCATAATGAGCTATGTGGTGCAGTGGTTAGAATGCAGTACTGCAGGCTACTTCTGCTGACTGCCGGCTGCTAGAAGTTTGGCAGTTCAGATCTCACCAGGTTCATGACTGACTCAGCCTTCCATCCTTCCGAGGTCAGTAAAATGAGGACCCAGATTGTGGGGACAATATGCTGACTCTGTAAACCACTTAGAGAGGGCTGTGAAGCAGTATATAAGTCTAAGTGCTATTGCTACAACAACCTTTCATTTATAGCTTGCAGTATCTCTACAGAGCACTAGAGGGCAAGCTCTATGTGATGATGGACATTTTTTCTTCATTGTACTCAGCTGGAGATGGGACAGATGAAATTTAAGGTGGTCCATAATGACTGCTCTCAGGATGTCCAATACAAGACATCTGTTTGTCACAGCAGCAAAGCTTCTATGAAGCTGGGCAAGGCTACCAAAATAAGATAAACCCTAAGCAAGCTTTCTCCACGTGCATTAGGAGAGCTCCTCAGTTATGTGGAAATTGACAACATAACAATTGTTATCTAACCAAAATTTAATTACTGATCAGGAGGATTCAACTTCCTGGATGCACTTCATCATGGAAACAGACCCTGATTGGATAGGGACAAATCGCCTGCTCCTCACTCAGTGGTCCTCAGCCTAGTCACACGTTTCAAAGCCGGCACCGGAACAACCCAGGATTAAGAAGACTCTCCGGGACCAGCCAGTGGGGGAATTTTCTCTCCATTCAATCCCACATTTTTTCTCCCCAGAATAACAGCCGATCCATCCCGCTTCCGACTCTCCCCTTCATCCTGGGCTGGACTAGAAGACCTCCAAGGTCCCTTCCAGCTCATTCATTCATTCAAATCCTTGCTGGATCGTCACCGCTTCCCAATCTCAGCTTCTCTTTTGAGGGCCAAGGCCCGTCGGAGACGGGAGAAGCAACACCTTCAGGCATCGTCGGAAGGCATTTGTTTTCCGCCACCAGGCTGCCCGATTCGGCGCCCAGATCTTCAGATGTAAGGGTCCCTCCCTTGCCCCTTGGGGAGTCTGCCTAGGGTTGCAATGGGTGGCTCTGGTCTCCTCCGCAGCCCGGCCAGCTCTCCCAGCCAAGCCCCTCCGAAGGCACAGAGACATCGGTGCGCCGCTACCGCTAGCAACCCTCTAAACTAAGCAGAATGCGGACGGAGCCGGTACAGCGCCTGCCTCAAGACGAGCGAGCGAGAGGGCTTGACAGCTCTGGGCGGGAAAAAAAAAAAAAGGTACTGCTTCACTCACTCGGCGCCGAAGACACAAGCCCCGTCTTGCTGCCCGGACAGCCTTCAGCAGGCAGCCGTTCCCAGGGAAGGGAAGTCACAAGACAGGCGCTCTCGCCAGCGCTGCTTCGTCTCAACTCTGCTGCCCCGGGATAGAAGAACGTCTTTTAGGAAGTTTTCCCCCCCGCTCCCTCCTGCCCCACCGGTCCGGGCTCTCCTCTCTTGCTCAGACACTAAAGGTTCGGGGTGGAGGACGCTCTAACTAGACCCCAGATTCAGTCCTTCTCATGCACGCGCCTCCGTGAATGCCGCTACTGCAGCCGCTCCTCCCCACCGCATCCCTGATTTTTTTCCCCTTTCTTCCCCCGAATTTACCACTTCTGCGCGGAGGTGGCTGACGAAGGCGTCGAGGCGCGCGCTGTGCATGCCAAAGCTGGGGCGCTCAGCTGCCAGCAGAAGGGAACCGGCCGCGCAGTCCGGCGAGGACGAGGAAAGAGGCTCCGAGACCAACGCAGGAGGCGCTGGAAACTTTCTCCCTAGTTCGGTCCCAAAGCAGCGAAGCGCACCCTTTGGTTCAGACCGCGCCCCCTCCCTTTCTCCTGGCACGAGAGCCAATGAGCGCCCGAGATCTGGTCCCCCTTTGCTCGACCGACAGCCAATCAGCGGGCCAAACAAACTGCTTGAAACCTGAGCTTTGAGGACCGGGTGTAATTTAATTAGAGCCCATATTAGGAGCCAAAAGGTCTCACAGATGGAAAGAGGGGCCGATGGGGCAAACGGTCCGCTCGGATCCCCTTGGGCACAGCGGTTATGGGGAGAGTGGGGAGCGCTCATATTACTCTACTCTAGCCTACCTCCGGCGAGAAGCGCCCTGAGGGCCAAATCCTGACCTAAAAAGAGACACGCAGCTCTTAGGCGCGAAGCCTCCAATTGAAGTCTTTTTCCTCATCTATTAATCGCAGCGGGTCGGGACAGGGACGCAACGTTTGATGTTCTGCTTGCTTATTGACCAGCCATTCGCTCGTCCTGCTAGTTGGTACTATTGAAAGAGGCAGGAGCTTTCTCCCACCTAGAGAAATAAAGGGGAAATTTCACATTCCGCTACAAACTCTCTTTATAGTATATACTCACTCTTAACTATACCTTATTCCTCCTGTTGATGTTATAATAGATGTTCCTCTATTTGTATCTATTTTATGGATCCAATCTACTTATTATCTAATACGTTCTTGACAAATAAAAAAATAAAATAAAAATATAAAATTGGCACCATACAATAGTTGCTTTCCAGCACCATCCACATTCAAAAGAAGATGCTCAAGCTTGCAGGGATATATACATTGCACAGTAGAAGCCCTGCTCCAAATACTGGGGAGAAGTGACTGTTGACTATGGGGAGGGAAATGTACTCTGCATATTCACAGGGGCACAAATAGTTCATCCTGAGTGTATCTTCCAAGAAGATATCTATTCAAATCCTAACATTTGAAAGCTGGGCTTATTTTATGATTTTATAATCTTTAAAAATGTTCATATAATTTGGGGTATTCACAAAAAGATTTAAAAGCATGATATCTAAATGTAATTGTGTGCATTTCACGAATTTCTTAGTGGCTGAAATGGAACATTTTACAGTTCCAAAATTTCACCATGAATTGTTTCCTGCTCCCGCAGAGCTTCCTTTCTGTCTTGTGAAAAGCTCAGAAACTATACTTTTTCTGTTCAAAGGATGATATAGAACATATCCCCTCACCCTCCAGGAAATGAGTCTTAAAATGAGAAAGGCTGGATTGACAAAATGCAGAAGGCTATTTGTTGGTTGCCTACTTTGTGGCTTAATATGTGTATAGAACCCCCAGATCTGGATTGCAAGAATTTAAGTTCTCCTGTATCTTCTGTCTGCTGCCACCTATTGGTCATCCATGTTTTTGCAGACCAGATTTAATCTGTGGGAAACTGGGCCACTGATTTCTTAATCCAATAAATCATTGATCAGATATGCATGGGTTAACTTGAAATGGAATCATACAGTTACAAAGGACTCTTTAAAAGTCCAGACTTAGTGCAGAGTGAGAATCCAAATGTTATTATTATGAATACACTGGACTACAGACTGTAGATGATCCCAAGATGATATAACATTTGAATTTTGTTATTCTTTGCTTTTCTCTCATGGTCATCCAGATTCTTTGCAGGTCTGATCTGGTAGTTCTATAATTTGTGCAAAGCCACTCTGTCTTGCTGTGATTATCTTGCACAGAGTATTGTATCATGCAATCCCTGGCAATAGGATTCATTCAAGAAACTATGACTGATGTGTTGTACAAATGCAGCCATGATGCTCCAGCCTTCTTTAGACACGCAAAAAGTAACATGCATTATGTCTGGATGGAATTAAATCCCTAAAGTGAATTTTTAAACAAAAAATGAAAACGATAAACCTTTTATTAATGCCTAAATAATACCATCCATTTTTAAGAACTCAAAAACTACACAGTGGTTAGCCCACAGCTCTAGTTGAAGTAAGAGAAAGCATGATTGCATATAACATATCAAGCAAAAAACAAAACAGGTCTCAGTGAAGATGAAGGAACAGAATTTCTGCAAAAGTTCCCAAGTATGTTTTGCAGCCATGATGATGAACATGAAGATGAGGAGGAGGAGGAGGAGGAGGAGGATAATGATGATGACATTCATTCAGTTATGTCCAGCTGTTGGCGGTTCTATGGGCCAGGTCTCACCACATCTTCTGAATTTGCACTACTTATTTGGCAGCCATAATGTGGATAGGTAAATGGTTAAACTATGAACCAAGTGCCATTTTTCATAACTGAAGGGTGTAAACAGCGAACTTCTCCAAATAATTATTTGGTGGCAATTGCCTTTCAACTTGTTCATAAATAGCTTGAAATTGGCAGCAAGCAATGAAGGAGCCACATTTGCTGGCAACTCAAATTATTCTGGGTAAGGTATCGGGGACAGAAAGGGTATGAAACAAGAAAAAGGGTCAAGTATCAAGAGAACCCCCCCAAAAGCCATGACATTTATGTACACATTGGTAGGACTGAAGTTCTGGCATGTTTAATTATCTTAGGACCATGATGTATAGGAAAATTAAAATAATTGTCTGTAGGACCTTTATGAGAACGATGAACAACATGCTAGAAATAAGCTATAAAAAAGACTGCCAGTGTTCTAAGGTGTCTATATCAGCATTTTTCAACTTTAGCAACTTTAAGATGTATGGACTTCAACTCTCAGAGTTACCCAACCAGCAATATAGGACTCCTTACAAGGAAAGGGTATCCTGTTTGGGTCTCTTAATTCAGAGAAGATGAGAAGAGGGATGATAGCGACGTGATAAAAATGTATAAAATAAGGCCCAATCTGAAGTTCACGGGGAAAGGTTATTTGTTTCTTCACATCTGCCACCCCCTTTTCTTAAAAAGAATTTTTGCTTTAATCTTCAATTCCCACTAGTAACCAATTATAAGTATGTACAATTGCATCTGTTCTTTCTTTGCTATTCTTTTCCCCTCTGGCCACTCCCTCCAATATCTTCCTTGGTGTTTGCTTTAGATTATGAACTTTTTGCAAGCAGAGTTGTAAAGCACTGATAATCAATTTGTTTTTTCTTTAAAGGGTCACAGGATTGTAATGTCTTTGTAGCAAAAATCTGACACAGCTACTCCCTTTGGAAGCCATTAGGCATATAAGTGTCCTGTTGTTTAGAAGATGTATTGTCACGGTCGTTTGCCACAAACCACAATGACATCACAATTATTATGATGACATTTCTCCCAGCTCCCTGTGGGATGGCCCCATGGGTTTGAATTTTGATATCAATAAACTATATCTTTATTCCCCTTATGTTTTTTTTTTTAAAAACCCTTTAGATTCATTCCCCAGGCACTTGGATTAGCCTGTCTAATATAGGCTGCCAACTCATTCATTGGAATGCTTCTCCCTTTATTCTTCTGACACTGGAAAATTGCCACTCTTTCTTATCCCGTCCCTTCTCAATAGATTTAAAGAATGACCTTAATTATCTGATCTTTTCTAAAACCATGGATTTCTCTTCCTCTTCTTTCATTCAAATATAAGCATGCAAGTTGGGTGTGTATGTGTGTGTGTGTGTGTGTGTGTGTGTGTATATATATATATATATATACACACTTGCATACAATCATAAAATTGGCTTGATAAGAATACTGAAGTCTCATACTAGCTAAAGCCAATTGAGAGTTTCGAAAATATATTTTTTTATTTGTTTGTTATCAGCAAGGTCTATTCTTATAATACGTTGTCCTTTGGGAACAGATTATCGATTTCTCTCCAAGTTTGAGAAATTCTGGTCCATCTCTGAGAAATCAAATCAAATCTATTGCAGGAATCAGTTGGAGTACAATCAAAATATTGCCAACTGAAAGTGTTGGTTTAGAATTCCAATCAGCTAAAAGAGCTGCATATAAAGCTCTCTGAAAAATCTTTGAAGGCCATTAAGTTTCACCCAACAAAAGCTGTCACAGCTAAATTGCTTTGGATCTCAAGAAGATTGAATAACTTTATACTCATCTACGTGGCAATAAATTCACATACATTTTGATAAAACTATAGGGCTGCCATGTAAATTT
The DNA here is from genome assembly GCA_022577455.1 of Arizona elegans. Classification (NCBI taxonomy): domain Eukaryota; kingdom Metazoa; phylum Chordata; class Lepidosauria; order Squamata; family Colubridae; genus Arizona; species Arizona elegans. The sequence goes on along the minus strand of JAKOOJ010000003.1, from coordinate 98,510,117 downwards.
GCCATAGAGCATCATCACGGTCAAAAGCAGGAGACTCATAATATTGTTTATCTTTCCTAGAGAGGTAGTTTATTTTACTACTTCTGGTGGGCCTGTTATGGAAATTATCTGAGAGCTCCCTTATTACAGAAGGAGGAATGCCCTCAGCGGAAATGAAATTGATTAAAAAGTCTCCATAACCTGCTTTAACAGTGTCAGGGGCTGGCTATGTATACAGTGGTCAATGCTGGCAAAAGAATTCCTGGTTTTCATTCAGCATTGCTCATTTTTTGAAGCAATATATAAACAAATATATGCCTAACGTACCGTCCATCTCAACTACTAATTAAAATAATAATAGTAACAATACCTTTAACACCATCAACAACAACAGCTGCCTATCCAAAGTGCTAGGGAAGGACTCAAGAGGTAGACAGAAGTGCTAAATCCAGTGTAAACATCTGGCTGTGTGATCACCCATAATAATAACAGCATTATTTTTATAGAGACAGCTTGACTTGCTTACTTGAGCCATTGGAACCTCTTTTTTTTTATACAATATATAGGTATTCCACATTCTTTCTGTCTAGAGAAGGGATTTTCATTTATGTCCACCTTGTGGATTTCCTGGGGACACAGAGAGCACTGTTGGAAACAGGAGATTGGGATCATATAGGTAGCTGTTTACTGAGCTGGACACAGATTGGCAATCAGCTCTATTAGCAGAAGCCCTGTGGATTAAGGGCTGATTTACTCAGAGGCCCTGGGCAGTGCATTCATACGCAGTCCTTCTTTGACTGACCTCATCCTCAGCAATTATACCAGAGGAAATTCCAGCCGCTGCAATATTTTTACTTAAAGATTAGCAAATGGTGGTAGGATTCAGCCCAGCAAAATCCTCATAGAAACCTTTTCTTCCTAAAACAGCACCTTAACTGGAACCATCACAACTGACGCAAGTCGAAAAACCCAGCAAACAGGGCCCTAAAGTAGCCTCACAGCAGATAGTGGCCCTGTAATTGGATCTCCCCGCTCGCCAGGGTTTGATTCCACAATCTGAAGTAAAGGCATCTGTGTGCAGTTGGAATTGGGTGGCAGGCAGTAGGAGGGCTCTTCTCCCAAGCCAGTTGGCACAAGCTGGACTCTCAAACAGGCTGCCTGCTGTGCAGAGGGTACCCCACCCAAGCTGCCAGTTCTTCCTCCTCCTCCTCCTCATTCCTGAGGGCTTGGGTTGACAGGTACAAGCCTCAGCAGCTCCCTCTTACACACCCACTGTTATGAGACTAAGGAGATCACTGGGCTCAGGCTATTTCTATAGCAGGAAGTCAGGCCTTTTCCTCCCAAATCAGTAAGGAGAGGCACACGGGAGTAGGGCATGAGCAGTGCTGAGGACAAGGACTTCAGAAGATTTAGAAAATTGTTTTTGCTTTCCCTTATGGGACCATTTTGGGTCAGGCTTGCACTTACAGCCTATGATGCTAGGGCTTGCCTGGAAAATGGGTAGGAAGATTCCAGCCCTTGAATTCAGTCTTGCTCACAAATCCAGCTAATTAGACACAAATGTTGCTAATCTCAACATTTCACAGAAGGGCCATTGAATCCTTTACTTGGGTACCCAGCTGCAGGTTGGAGAGTTGGCTATCAATCAGAATAGAGACAGAAGGGACCTTGGAGATCTTCTAATCCAACCCCCTACTCAATCAGGAGACCTTATACCATTTCACATAGGGTAGGTACTGTCCAGTCTTTTCTTAAAAAACTTTTTTTCTTAAAACTCAAGCAATTACTTTTGCTGGCCTTCAAAGAGTATAGGTTCATCAGTCCAAGAAAGGAAAATATAATCCAAAAATCAAGGTTGGATAAATCCAAACACACACACACACTTTTTGCCTTTTCCAGGATTATTAATTCAAGATTTGCAGATTAGATTAGCAAGGAGCCCATATAATTTACCCAAGGAAGATTAGAAAGAGAGGTCAATCATTATTTCTTCGTCCTTGAGTGCTTGGTGCAATCTCCATCTCCAGCCAGAGTCTAAAACAAGCAAGGTTTCTGGCCTTATTTTTGGACTTTATGTTTCTTTCCTGACATTCTCTCTTTGTCTTGCAACAGTCACGGATAAAGGCTTCTGGAGAAAATTAATGCCGCCCTTATGCCATTTTGGCTCTACTGAAGGTTTTCTCCAAGAAAATAACTGTGCTGCTTTAGCCGAAGTACAACTCCCGGAGAAAGCCTCTCTGTTGTGTACAAGGTCAGTGGAAACCTATTCTGAGCAGGAACCCAACCCTGCTATATTGGCTTCGTTTGATTCAGGAGTATCCCTGCTCTGAAATAACTGCATGCTAAGAGACAGTGCCACAAAGCCTACAAGCCTTTGTGGTGAGTCCTCCTTAGCCCCAGCTATTTATCAGAAATGCAAGCTGATTAATTTAAGACTGGCAACTTTTCAACTCGCCAATGCTTTGTAACAGCAGTTTGACAAGCAAGTGATACTGGTTATCTACATGCTGTGAGCCTTATTGTGTTCTGAACCTCAAGCTGTTGTTAAAAAGCACAAGGCAATGCCAGGCCAGCATTTTTTTTTCTCCTGGTCAGTTGGCAAACCTAAATATAACATGTCTGAAATTTGTATTCTAGGAATTCTCTCTTCTTTCCTCTCCCATCCCCAGCAGCATAGATCACTTTAGAAGATGTATTTGTTTATTTCAAAATATTTATAAGCTGCTTCCAGCAACAGGGTCCACAAAGCAACAGAGAAAAAGGATTCAGATGTTGATACAGCCATGGATATTACTCAAAACACTTGTGCGTTATGAGTAAATAATAATGCTTGGTCCGAATAAAAACAATGACCCCCCCTTACTTCAATTGGCAAACAGTATTTCTGTAAAGATATCGAGTTTCCTTCAAAAAACAAAAAATAAAGAACATATGAGATACACAGGGGACTACAGCCCCGTCAGGGTTTCTTGGTATGCTGAGGCCTTCAGTCACATGTGAATGATCCACACTGGAGCATGTGCAGAAGCCTAACATTTCCAAAAGCTACGCACAATGTCCCTGAAGCAAGATATAAAGACATACATCAGGACTCCCCCCTCAAAAAACTTCTCAGCCTCTGGTCTCCATTCATTGTTAAAACATCCTTGTTTCTCTAAGGTCTCTGGCTGTTTTTTGGATTCGGTTTTGCTCTCTGGAGTTTCCTGAGTCACTCAGCCAAAGCCTTCCTTCCAAGACAGTATAGAGTTTGAAATATATATCTTGGGGAGTTGAGTTCTTCCTCTGCTGCAAAAACGGATGTTCAGCTTTCCACCTCCCCATACTTGGCAGTTCTCCTCAAGCAGAAAACCCTCTCAAAAGCCCATCCCCCCCACAACCCAGGGCCTCACGCCAAGGCCATGAGAACTTCCTTTTTCTGCTCCAACTTCATATATACGAAGGACGAATAGGTACTAAAGCCCCACAGAAGTTGGGGAAGGGAGCGGGGAGTGTCAATCCAACATATTTAAGCTTCTCTACAACTTCTGTAGCAGTTAGTAGCAGCAGCAACTCTCAGCCACACACAATAGTGAGTCTTTTACCCATTTCTATGAAGTGTTCGTTCTTCATCTATTTATCTGCATTTGTATCCCTTCAAAATGCCCCTCCAAACTCTTGTATTCCCAGGGCTGCCAGGACATTGCAATCTAGGTCAAAGTGCAGGGTTCTCTTTTCTTTCCTAATAAAACTTAGTTTTATTATTTATTTATTTATTGTGCTTTTGAGTCAGTTCTTGACCTTGGCAACAGCCTGGACAAGTCCCTGCATTTTTGGGGGGCAAGATTTCAGAAGTGGTTTGCCATTTCTTTCTTCTTAGGGCTGAGCGAGAGTGACTGGCTCCAGGTTGGCTAACTGGCTTTGTGCCCAAAGGCAGGACTAGAACTCACAATTTCTCAGTTATTAGCCTGGTGCCTCAACTACTAAATCAGGCTGGCTCTGGCTTAATTTTAATAATGCCCATTAATTCTGCAAAGAGCTCTGAGAATATATGTATTGCACTGTTGTGTGCCACGGTTTTTTGAAGCAGTAAAACTGAATCATACTGAGCAGTCTCCCCAGTTACGAAGAAAACAAGATGAAACCCACATCCAGAATGGAAGGACGGGGCATGATGTCTGAAATAAAAGACAAATTAAAGCATTGCAAAATGTCATAAGCCATTCCCCAAAGCAACGAGGTTATGCATAAAAAGGTCAAATAAATCACCATCCAGCTCACTGAATAATCCCCTCAAGGGCCTGTGCATCAGAGTGCAGCAATACGAAGGTGGAAATTCAGCCATAAATGGAAGCAGAATTTATATTCAAACCCGCATATACCCAAACCTCATATCTTCGAACCCCGGGCCTGCAGGCCAACAGCTGCACCTTAAGGTTTCTTCCCTCCAGCCTGACATTCCTTAAATCTCTTTTTAAAATCCTCTTACATGCTTGGGCCACACAACACACTAAATCACAGTGTACTTTGTTAGCTTAGTTTAGTGCCTGATGTTTCACACACCATAGTTTGTAAATGATGGCTAAGCGTACAGCGCATTATTGAAGAAAACATGGTGAAACCAATGGCAGTTTAGTCTATTGTATAAACCAGGTTATAATTGCAGTTCCTTGCAGGGCAACTGTTACATCAGTTTGCATCTCCAGAAAAAAAAAAGCCTCTGCAAGGGCAGACTTTCTGACCTTCTTCTGGTGCATTCATAGTCTGGGGGTGGATACAACCATGGCCTTTCCAGCTTCATAGACAGAGCAGCCATCTTGCAGCCAAAAGAACTCCCACTGCGGATATCAGTAGCATTGGACACCAAGTGGACCCTAATTGAGCTAGAAAAATTAAGGCGGGTCAGAACTGATCAGGGCTTGGACAGAGCTACCAGAGGCATCTGGCAAAAGCCTGATACAGAAAAAATAAATTCTTTGCCCCCCTCTACTTGGATGGGAGGCCACGAGGAAATACCAGCGCGGTAGGTAGACTGGAAAGTTGAAAAGAATGTTAAGATTACTCCATGGACGCGCTCATGACTGCGAGCCCTACCCGACGATTCAGAGGCTGCAGCGATGCCTCCTGAGCGGAGCCTTCAACGGACCTTTACGCAAGAGGAGAGCCCGGGAAAGCGAGCTCGGGGGACAGCAGAAGGAGCTGCCTGGCGCCTTTCAGCCAAAGCGGCGCGATCACGGCGCAACAGCGCGCTCTTCTGGACAAAAAACCCGGCGGAGCATGCCAGGTCCGACCGGTGGCACTTTGGAGAATTACTTCCTCCTTCTCCATCATCATCGTCATCATCATCATCAGTATCGGATATGACAATTCCTTCCCTCCCCGCTTTAGGAGAAACGATTATAGGATTTTATAATTCAGCTTCTGGACATTAATGTACTATTGTTTCTCTTCTCCCTTCCCCTTTTTTCCACAGCGCTTATATAAGGTGGAATAGAGGAAGGAAGCCCCCGAGGAAGTGCACTGTTGAGTGAAGATTTAATCCAGGCTTCCTTGTTGACATTGCAAACCCTCCCCCGCGAAGACGTTGGCAATCTCTGCCTGCATGACCAGGTCTCTCTCCCGGAAAAGGTCTTCTCCTTGTAGGCACGCTGCGGGGTCGATCAGAAAAGGGAAAGGGGGACTAGCTTCCTTCTCCCAACCTGATTTGCTAAGTTGCAGCCTCCTTGAAAAAAAGAAAAGAAAAATGCACAAATATTATTTGCTTCATGGCTGTCGTGGAACTTTATTTATGTATTTAATTTCCCCAACCTGTACTAGAAATTTTGCTCCAATGTTTTCCAAAATCAGGAGCCTAGTTTCTATTTTATAAGCCCTCTGTAGGCTTTGTATTATTTGTCATGACTTGGTCAAAAACAATAAATAAATCGATCGATCAGTTAAAAGAAAACAGTTTTCATGGATGACCTTTCCTCTCACAGTAAATATGAACAGAATTACTTATGCACCCAATAATCTTGCCCTATTTTTGGAAATTGCCTTGGAAAAGACTTTTGGAGCTGAAGCTTAGGTTGAAATAGCCCATAATATCATCTTGGAGAGTGCTTTTGGACAAAGGAATGGAGGCAAAAGAGCAGTCGATGCTTAGATGAGCCCTGAAACAATGAGATGGCTTGGAACGTCTGGATTTCTCTCAACATTTCTAGGGCAGGCTTTTATTTCTTTGTTTAATTTGCTGCCCATCTTGTAGCAAATAACTCTCATAGCAAAGGGTTACAGCTTTCACAGGTGAGGTTTGTCGTGCCTAACCCTGCCCAGCCCAGTGTTGTTAGCAACACAATCTGGCAACTTTGAGAGACACCTACGAGAGTCCGTGAGTTTGACGAAATGCAGCGGCTTGGCCTAGTGGAGTGGGACAGGCCTTTCTTCCTTTTTCTGCTCTTCATTGCCTGGGCAATAGGTAAGGGCTTGCTTGTGCTTTTGAATTGTGGGGGTTCTTTGTGTTCTCTGAATTTGGCTGTTTTGTTGCAGGTGTTTCCTTTATCAAACTAATTAACATCATTAGTGCTAGACATCACTAGCACTGATGAAGTTACCTATTTTTGGTCATGAAACATCTGCAACAAAACAAGGTTAGAGAGCATTGAGGATCCCACAGTTCTACCCAGAACTAGAAATATTCTCTTTGATCATCTTTTGAACTATGGCTGAGGGACCATTTGGTGGTGGTGGTGGGAGGCTTTTCTGAACTGAATTACCCTACCCAAAGTGCTGTTTGGCTTATGACAGGTGCATTCAATCTACATCGGCCCCCTTGTAGGAAAGGATAAAATGGACATGAATCAGTTGGGGGGTTCAGAATTTTTTACTACAGGTTCTGTGGGCATGGCTTGGTGGGCGTGGCATGGCTTGGTGGGCGTGGCTTGGTGGGCGTGGTAGGGGAAGGTTACTGAAAGATCCCCATTTCCTCCTCATTAGCTGGGACTTGGGAGGCAGAGAATAGATTGGGGTGGGGCCAGTCAGAGGTGGTATTTATCGGTTCTCCGAACTACTCAAAATTTCTGCTTCCGGTTCTCCAGAACTGGTCAGAACCTGCTGAAACCTACCTCTGCCATGAATCATATGTAGATAAGCACTTCAGAAGAATACTTCCCCCAGATCTCTTGAAGCATGTGATTTTACACAGTGGCTTATAGGGCACATGAGCTGCACAATTTCTTGAATTAATTTGAGGGGGTTACAGGAAATGCCCACCTTCCCCCCCCCCCCGGACTCATGGGAATTCATGGGCCTCCTGGAAAAGTGCAGCACTTGCTTTATATCAAGACTTGTCCCTCCAATTTGGGTGCTGGTGTTAATTATACTTGTAGGGATCTGTCAAAACTCACTTGCCAAACAGCAAGTGTCCCAGTCCGGCTAGCTCCAGTGCAGCCTCCCTTCATCTGCAGCGAGGCTCAGAGATTGAAGCTGGGTCTGCAGGGCTGATCAGGACCAAATGGCTTCCATTCCCCTTGCCTTGCCAGTTCTTAAGGGAGGAAAACAAAAACAAAGCAGCTCTTGACCTAGGCATAGCTTGTTTGGTTTCTTTGTGTTTGTTTTCCAAGGTGTTGCCTGGAGCGTGTATATGTTTGTGTGTGTATGTGGGGGGGAAGCAGTTTTTCTTGCTCTGTTTTTCCTTTGGTAGCTCTGCCCTTTAAAAGGCAGGTCTTCTATTTGGCTCTGCCCTCAAGCCCAAACTAATATTAGGGGGCTCCACTCCTTTGCCCCCCACCCAGGCTTAATTCCTTGATCTGGAGGACTCTACCTCCCCTCCCCATCTTTTTTTCATTTGGAAGAGTTGGCAGTCTTGGGTCTTACAAACGCAGTCTCCTTGTTCCTCAAAGGGGGTTTCCTGGATTCTTTGTGACAATGGGACAGAGCATCTGATTTTTTTCCTGCTCTGATTTGCAGAGGAAATTAGTGCAATGTTGGTGCTCTTGATTAGATTCTCAGAGGAGGAGAGAACCAGATGCAAAGATGATCCAAAAGAAGCTGGAGTAACCTTTTCCACCCTTCCTTAAGAAGGGGTGAATCCAAATGGAATATTATCAATCAAAACACTTGATTAATAGCACCTCGTGGTGTTTTGGGGTGGAGAAATCATGGCATAAATAGTAGCAGAACAGCATCAACAGCATGTGGAAGAGGCAAGGCAATTACACCATAAAAATGGGTTGTGAGCAGTCAGGGAACATCTCCCTTTATTTCTCATTTAGCAGTGAATTTTCTGAGTGATATTTGCTAGTTAACTCGACTCACAGCAGGTAGAGCATAAGAAACTTTTCTCTTTTGTTTCTTTCCCCATCTGTAGATCCAGATATCGGAGCTGAAGGTAAGGAAACCTGCTTACCCATATTTAATGGCCAGACACCAATGGCTTGAAAATAAGGTTGCTAGTGGCGCTACAAGAACAGCCTTTGATGTGTGACAGCTGTTAAAACAAAGCTGACTGCTCTTAATGTAGACAAACATGGATTATAGCCAAGCATATGTATGAGAGTACATGTGCCACCAGATGGGCATATAGGCACCGGGGTGCCTCAAGGCTGCCTAGGGCTATAGCTTTACAAAATATCCAGTCTTTGATTAAAACAATATGATTGCACCCTAGGAAATTTTAGAATCCAATGATGGATGAGAGGAGGCCAAGAACATTCTGGAGTCTTAATGAGCGTGAAAATCTTTGTTCCAGAGGGGATTGTTGTGTAAGTCTGCTGAAGCAAAAGCAACTGAGTCCAGTGGCACCTTGGAACCGGCATATTAATTATCACATGTTAGCTCATGTGATACTCGGTGCATCCAGGTGTTACAAGATACTTTATTGTTTCTACACTTTAACCCAAATAATTAACCACAAAAACGCAATAAAATAACAAACTAGAAATGATCCACCAATTAAAAATTTATTTATTTATTTATTTATCAAAATGTATATGCTGCCTTCTCCCGTAGGACTCGGGGCGGCTTACACAATAAAAGAACATGATAAAATACTAAAACCAAAAACCAAGTTAAAATCCCCACAATTTAAAATCACACAGCCGATCAGGGGATTTGCCGAAAGAGCCATGTCGCGGAAAGTGTGGAGGTCGGGAGCCGTCTGGAGCTCGGTGGGTAACCCATTCCAGAGGGTCAGTGCGGCCACAGAGAACGCCCTCGACCTGGGGGCCGCCAGCCGACATTGTCTGGCTGATGGCACCCGGAGGAGGGCAGCTCTATGTGAACGCACTGGGTGGTGGGAGGCCGATAGGAGGTGGTCCTGCAAGTACCCCGGGCCCATGCCATGAAGGGCTTTATAGGTGAGAACCAGCACCTTGAAGTGGATCCGAAAGGCCACCGGCAGCCAGTGCAGCTCACGCAGGAGAGGTGTTGCATGGGAGTAACGGGAAGCTCCTGTAACAACCCGCGTGGCCGCATTCTGGACCAGCTGGAGCCTCCGGGTGTACCCCAAGGGCAGCCCCATGTAGAGGGCATTGCAATAATCCAGCCGAGAGACAATGAGAACGTGAGTGACCGTACGGAGGGCATCCCTGTCTAGGAAAGGCCGCAACTGGCGCACTAGGAGAACCTGTGCAAAAGCCCCCCTTGTCACGGCCATCAGATGGTCCGCCAAAGACAGCCGTGAATCAAGGAGGATGCCAAGATTGCGAGCCCTTTCAGAGGGAGCAAGCGGCTCCCTCTCCCATCAAAAGTGATGGGGTCACTAGAGCAGGAGATGCCGGAATCCACAGCCACTCAGTCTTGGAGGGGTTGAGTCTGAGCCTGTTCCTACCCATCTAGACCCGTACCGCCTCCAGACACTTAGACATCACAGAAAGGGCATCCCTGGGTTGGTCCGGGGTGGAGATATACAGTTGGGTATCATCAGCGTACTGATGATACCTCACCCGGAAACTACAAATGATCTCACCCAGCGGCTTCATGTATGACAATAAAATGCCAGCCAATTGTTCTGGTAAACTCTTCTGCCTATTCTTTGTATCTAAGTTTTATCTGCTTCCTAATGTCTTTTAAATGTACTTATTTCTCAATAAGTCTTTTTCTACCTGGCTCTCAGATCTCTTCTATTATGGTTTCTGGCTTTACTACCAATCAGCATAGATATTATCAGAGAATTATGGGTTCTGTATTCCAATACATCTGGAGTGTACAGAATGGAAATTTGATGTATTTCCTTAATTGTTAAAAAAAAACATAGCATAGCTTTCAAGGCAGTTTAGTGCCAAATTAAACATTATAAAAACAAAACAAAAAAGCTGCAATATATCTAATTCATTCGGTTAAAAATGCTGTCATTTCATGAGGAATATCTATTGTTGGCAGTTGAGAACTGGGAATTCAGAGTAGTTAGGGGGAAAACTGGTTTTTTTCCCCCCTGACTTGAGAGGAAGCAGGAAGCATCTTACCTAATTAATAATAGGTTTTTCCTCTTCTTTCCCCAGGCATGGAATTATTTTAGAGACATATAAAATAGTGAATTGGCTTTTGAACTTGTCTTTCTTTTTCCAATTTTCCAGCTGTCCTCACTTGACCTCACTGCTATTTTGCTATATTTAATGCTCTTTCCCTTCAGTAGTGGGACAGTTCTGAGGTGTGAAGGCTCATGGGAGGAATCTTTATTCCAAGCCTTTGCTCCAGAAACTTGAGACCAGGACATCGGGAACAAGAAAAGGGAGCAATCCCAATTCAGATAGCATAATCGGTGCATTGCTTTATAGTATGGCAGACATGGGCTACGTTTACACTCCTGCATACTCCAAAGCAGGGGTCTCCAACCTTGGCAACTTTAAGACTTGTGGACTTCAACTCCCAATTTTGCTGGCTGAGGAATTCTGGGAGTTGAAGTCCATAAGTCTTAAAGTTGCCAAGGTTGGAGACCCTTGCTCCATAGCATTATTTGGAGGCTGAATATGAAATGCTGCAGAACTTCAGAAAAATGCCATCAAATCCTGGGCTCATTCTGCCCATCGCGATGGGCTGCTGAAAGAAAGAAGGGGTAAAGAACAGACTTCCTGAGGTAGTTGAGCCTTGCCTGATCAGCAAGGTCTTGAGGGCTTGGGTACTTTTGACCAGTCCTTTGCTCCCAGCTCACCTAAAACTGCAATTACTGACTTTTCTGACATATTTATACAAACACTTTATAGAAATTTGATTCAGAGGAGAAGAGTGCCACTATATTTAGGGAATTTCCCTCATGATGTACAAGTTGATATCCAAGATGGCCATGAGAGTAAAAGCCAATTGTTCACAATGTACATAAAGCAAAGGATAGTAAAATGACATATAAAGGCCAATTCAGTATAAGGAAAGAAATATCAGCAGATCCTCCCTTAGTTTCAGGGTCCTGATGTTCAGCTGTTGGTTTTGGCTCAACAATCTATTTCAAATTGCTGGTGTCTTGCCAAACAAGCATTTGTGCAGCTCGAGGGCAAGCTCTGGTTTTTCATACAGAAGGTCCCCAGTTTAGCCCATACTTTCCTTCCAAGTGGGAAGGAAAATGCTTTTCCTGATCTTCAGTGTTATAGACCAGTGTCCGAACTGGGGTATTTCAAGAGAAAAAGCTGCTATCAGCTGCAGTTGAAATTGCAATTGACAATCTGCAGCAGAGATTCTATCGTTTTTCTCACCTGGCTCTTATTCTTTCCCTAGCCTCATTAGCAGACTACAGGTAGTCCTCGACCTGCAACAGTTCATTTAGTGACCATTCAAAGTTACAACGGCACTAAAAAAAAGTGACATTACCGTTATTCTCGCTTAGGACCTTTGTAGCAGCCCCATGATCAGTGGTGGGTTCCAACCGGCTTTACTACCGGTTCTCTTCGTGCATGTGCTTCGTGCGTGATCGCCTCTGCTGTCTGCTATGTGGAAGCTGTGGCATTTTGGTCCCTAAAAGCTTGGACAGAAGATGTTTTCTAATTTTTATGTATCAGTAATAAAAGCCCAAATGGTTTAAAAAAAATAGTTGAGCTAGATTATCATAGCACAATTTCACTTAGCAATTTGTTCAAAACAAGTTTAGAAAATGTCAGTTATGCTTGCCACTGGATAGCAAGTTGGCTAACCAACCTACTGATTCCTTCTGAAAATGACAGATTTCACAAATAAGTCTTATAAAAAGCCTGATTGTTAGTAACCTTCTTTACTATGTCAGCTGAATTTCCCAGTTTATTTTTTAGCCTCTGGAGAAACATGCAGAATCCTAAAAATCAGGCCAATCAGGAAGCTTGCTCCCCTTCCTCCCCAGCTATATTGATTTATAAATGTTTTGCTAAGTAACCAAAAAAAAAAACCAAAAAAAAAAAACAAACCACCAGTTGTTTCACTTTTGTGTAAATTCCCTTTTCAACAGGAAATGTAAACATTGCCAAAATACAATACATAAAACATCCCTTTCTTATTTTCTCCTAGTACTATTAATTAATTAATTGGTTTAGAATTGCAGAAGTAGTTTTGTGAAAAGGAGAAGGGATGTGTAAAATCTTTTCATTAAGGAGGAAAAAATATTTCCTAACTGGGTCATAGTTTTATTGGAACCAAGTAAAATGAATACAACTGAGCCTGCATATTTTTGCTCCCTAGAACAGTCTAATAGACCTTCAGGATTTCTATATAATTTTATATCCTATCATTGAAGAATAGGTTTTGGATTTTTTTTCTTCATGGATCATGAATCTGTGTTAATTAAATATAATTAACTCAACCATAATTATTTTAAAATACTTTCAGGAGAGAAGATTTTTTTTTTAAAAGGCTTGCTGAGATTAGTGCAGGGCTGTGCATACCCATTACTCTGCAAATGTTCTTGACTATACCTCCCATCATTCTCAGCCAACATGGCTATTGTAAATTGTTATCCAAAGCATTCAGAAAGTTTGGAGAAGGATGATCTGTTATAAAGGCAAAGCTAGATACATCTTTGATTCCTCAAACCATTTCTGCTTACTGTCTGCATTCCAACAAATATTTGTTCAAACTTTCTCCTGCAGCGTGCGAATGTGTTCCCACACTGTTAACAAAACAGTTCTTCTAAATGTGGGGGGGTCTCACTATGATTTTAGGAATTTAGGAGCATTTTTCTTTAAATGCTCTGTAAAGAACTTGCTCAGAAGGATAAAAGCAACAGGAGAAAAAATACAGGAAAACAGGCAGTCCCTGTAGTGCTGCCTCAGAGGGCATTAAATGTTTTATAATTGAGAAGGCAAGTAACAAACAAATAAAACAATAACAGAGTTGGAAGAGACCTTGGAGGTCTTCTAGTCCAACCTCCTGCTCAAGCAGGAAAACCTACTGCACCATTTCAGACAAATGGTTATCCAATCTTTTCTTAAAAACTTCCAGTGTTGGAACATTCACAACTTCTGGAGCCAAGTTATTCCACTCTATTAATTGTTCTAACTGTCAGGAAATTTCTCCTTAGCTCTAGGTTGCTTCTCTCCTTGATTACTAGCAGGAGAAAGGGGGGATATTAAAACATCCTTCAGGAACCAGTCTTCCCATTGTGCCTAAGAAGATCTCCTATGTTTCAGGGGTATTCACTGGATGTGAAAAAAATGTGAAGACTGTGACTGAAAAATGTGGTTGAAGTTCCATTTTCTATATATATGAATTCCTTCAATCACATATTTACATCCACCATCTTGTTTTTTTTCCAATCACATCCCACTGACATTCCTGCTATGTATCTTATTTGTGGTAGAAAACATACCTTACATTTTGGAAGAGAGTATGCTGTGCAGGGGCTCCCCAAGTGACACCATGAAATAAATTATAGGTTCATAACAGAATAACTGAGGAACCTTCCAGATATGGCTGAACTACAATTCTTGGCAAGCCTCTCTATCGGTCATTGTAATCCAGCTGTATTAAGAGGGTCAGAGGTTCCCCAATTCTGCTTATTGTTCTTAAATATTATATATGAATTTTTTGAATTGAAAGACAAAAAGAAGAATGTGGAAGTAATGTATAGGATAAAGTAGCTCCTCTTTATTAAATTAAAGATAAATCATTTTTATTTAAAAAATAAAATTTATTTAGAAATCAATACTGTATTTTTCAGAGTATAAGACGCACCTTTTTCTCCCAAAAAGAGGATGAAAATCTGGGTGCTTCTTATACTCCAAATGTAGCCCCACCCAGCCTCGCAAACAGAGATTTCAGAGGCTGAAAGAAGCCTCTGAAAGAAGCTTCAGAAAAAAAGCCTCAGAAACGAAGCTTCAGAAAAAAAGCCTCTGAAAGGCTTTTATCTAAAACTAGCATATAATCCGGCATTGCCCGGGTATTTATTTATCCCAATCCTGTATTAGACAAGAAAAGCCATCACTCACTGTGGTAAGAATTAAGATCTAATTGCCCTGGCCAACAACCTGGGAAAAATTCTACAGGGAACAGCCTTTAAGGTGATTATCTGCATTAGCAAGCACTTCTCCCAACAACTTGCCATCTTTGATTGAAGCTGAGAGCATAGGGGGTTCATTGTCTGTCTGTCTGTCTGTCTGTCTGTTTATTTATTTAAGAACCAATCTCCCTTACCAGAGGGAGCCCCCTTGTGGAGTACTGTGAAGCCGTTACCATGGCAACTCCATTATGATGTACATTAGAAGCCGTTTTAAGGCACAACAGGCTGTATCTTAACAGAACCTGAATACAAAATGCACACTATCACTGTCAAAAGTACTGTGATTTTACACTATAGATATAATTCATTCCTTTTCATTTCAGCAGGCCAGGCATTCCAGAGTTATACTGGAACACACACACACAGAGACACCCACATCCACACACCGAGGGGTGTTAGGGGTGTCTTACCCCCACAGTATTTTTTTCCAGAGAGTAAATTATCTGTGTACCAAGTTTGGTTAAAATTGTTCAAGGCGTTCCAGAGTTATGCTGGAACACACACACACACACACACACACACACCAAGGGATGTTAGGGGTGTGTTACCTCCTCAGTATTTTTTTTCCAGAGAGTAAGTCATCTAGGTAGCAAGTTTGGTTAAAATTGCTAGAGGCGTTCCAGAATTATGCTGGAACACCCCAGGGTATCTTACACCCACAGTATTTGTTTCAAGAGAGCAAGTCATCTGTGTACCAAATTTGGTTGAAATTACTCGAGCTGTTCCAGTGTTATGCTGGATCATATACATATATATACATACATAGATCCTTTTTTATACATATAGAAGATAATAATATGGCAAGCAACAAAAGAAGAATCAGTAAAGGTTCTAACTATGTTATCAAATCTGGAGAATGACACAATAACCAACAGATCGGAAGAGGTTAATCTACATACCAATACCAAAGAAAAGAGATTGTTCAGATCAGAGTACAGATAGTCTTTCAGAAAAAAAAGCCTCTGAAAGAAGCTTCAGGAAAAAAGCCTCTGAAAGCAGCTTCAGAAAAAAAACCTTTTTTTTCTGAAGCTCTGTTTCGGAGGCTTTCAGAGGCAGAAAAGGGTTTTTTCTAAAATAAAGTTTCAGAAGTTTCAGAGGCAGAAAAAAAAAGCAAGGCACAGAGCTCACAACCAACGAACCTGTTGCTAAAATTCACCTCTGGGAACAGCTGATTGGGGGTATTCCGGGAGGCCGGTCCACCCGCCAATCAGCTTTTTCCTTATTTTCCTCCCCAAAAACAAAGGTGCATCTTATACTCTGAAAAATACGAAAAATACGAAAAATCGAAGGCAAAATAATCTTTTATTAGCAAGGATTTCTTTATTTTCTCTCTTTTTTGCTCAATTATTTATTTTTATGTATTTTTCATTATTATAAAGCTCAAGAAGCTTACAATCCACAGTTAAAATGCAAGAGAGTATGAGCGGATTAAACACTGCATGGAGAATCAACCAAAAAACCCTCCATCGAACATTAATGCTATATACACGGAAGGCTGCATGAAGAAATAGGTGCTTTGTGAATTTCAGTAGGAAGACCATTCCGGACCAAAGTTGCTATTAGGGAGAAGCAGTTCTTAGCAGATGGTCCTTGCTATCATTAGTGGCATCATAGGACAACATTTTCCTGCTGTTCCTTCTTCTTAGCTATCGAGTTCAGAGACCTTCCTAAAACAGTGGAACTGGAAGAGAGTGCGGAACCAAATTCAGTTGTGACTACCTTCTCTGTCAGTTGTACAAACACAAGCGATGTGCCTGATACATCCCTGAAAATCGTCGCCCCAGTTTCCTCTTTTTTCAACTTTCGTATCTTATCTGCTGGCAACTATCAGGTAAACAATATAGGCCGCCAGCCTAATATATCTTAGAATGATTTTTGAGGAATAGTATTTGTATTGATGTATTGTATTGATGGCCAAAGAAATGCTAAGTGAAATGTGGCATTTTTCTAATAATTTACAAACAGTTTGGACTCTTACTACTAAGTGTTCCAGCTTCCTTCAACCCTTTGCACTCTGAAGTTTTCAGATTACAATTTGGAGAATCCCATAATGGGCTTATGGTCCAACAAATCTGAGGGCTCAGGTTTGGGGGCAACTAGGAGAAAATATTGGGAAAGGGATTGTGGCTCTGTTGCTCCAATGCAGAACAGAAGTGAATGGTGGATTTAGTAAATAATGCCTCTTCCAATGCTGAGAAGGTGTTAGGAGAGGCTCTATTTATGATGTTATCAGTGGATAGTGGTAATCTAAATAAGAACTTCTTCACTTGTATTCATCCTCACTTTGGAACTCTCTTATGTTCAAAGTGCATGACGTAGTTCTTAATAGTACATTTTATGAATTAAGATATTTATCTATTTATTCATGTGAGGGTTTTTTTGATAGGTTCACTGATGACTACGGCATTTGACTATGTTTTTTTTTTTTACAATTCTTGGTTTTATATATTTTATATTCATTCTGTAAATCACTTTGCAGTACTTGATGAAGAGTGATGTGCATATTAACAGTAATCTCGAAGAACTGAAAGAATGAAATATAAGGTTAATAAAATCTTCATCATCCCAACATCATGTTACAGAGTTAGCAATAAATTGTCTAAGCTCTTAAACACAGCTGATGTTAAGAAATTATTGAGATCCAGGGTTGCTTTTGAAGTGGCTGACAGTCCAGGGGTGAAATCTACTTACTTTCCCTACCGATTCGGAAGTGCACATACCGCGTGCATGGGCTCACTCTGCGTGCGCATGGGTCACGTGTGTGCTTGGACCCTCTGTGCAGGCACAAACCCTTCTGCACATGCGCAGAGGGTAAAAAACAGGTTACTTCCTGGTTAAAACCAGGAAGTAACAACAACCAGGCAGGTGGGTGGAGCCTCACGCTGCCGTCGCTACCGGTTCTCCGAATCACCCGTCGCCATTGCTACTGGTTTAGTCAAACCGGTCCGAACCGGTAGCATTGCACCCCTGTGACAGTCCTTTGATGGAAATACCCTCAGAGATGTATAGGGGAGGGAAGAGGCTGGTGAATTTGTTCTA
Organism: Arizona elegans; assembly: GCA_022577455.1. Classification (NCBI taxonomy): domain Eukaryota; kingdom Metazoa; phylum Chordata; class Lepidosauria; order Squamata; family Colubridae; genus Arizona; species Arizona elegans. The sequence goes on along the minus strand of JAKOOJ010000003.1, from coordinate 98,492,692 downwards.
ATGTAACTATGTTCTAATGCTTACTTAAGAATCTCAGCAAGGTTTTTTCTTTTGATTCCCAGGTGAGACTTAGTCCCAGTGCTGGTCTAGATGCTAGAGTGGTGAATCTGTATGTCTTAATGTTCACTGCAAATTGTAGAGGAGAGACAAAAGATGCTCAACTCTTCGTTCAAGTTAATGAAACAAAGAGATTAGTGTGCACTGACATAGGTAAGAATGCTGCAGCTTCCTTGATTAAGTTAGTTTTGGCACATTCGGCAAAAGATAAAAGTGCTTTAATTATGAACATTTTTTACATAAGATTATAGTGGAATTGGATGAGGTGGAGATTAGTCAGTAGTCAGTGGGATGCATTGAATTTTCCATAAACATGGAGCAGATCCTGATCAGCACAGGATAGCAAAATATTATTTTGACCAAGAATAGAAGAGAGGGTAGAGTAGTGGTAGTAGAATAGCCCAAAAGGTCTCATAATCCTGAAACCAGGGACTGTTCAACCTCAGCTTGCCCATGTTGCCAAGTTCAGTTCACTACTATGTTAGTTTCCCACCCATCTCTCTTATATCATAGGACGGTTGCCTATACAAGTTTCAGAGGATACTCGACCTGGAGAAACAATCTACACAACTGTCTTGAAGAGGCGGGGCACAGGCAAACTGACCGTAAGTGCAGTGGTTGGGAGAAAAAAAGCAGAAACGTGCTTGAGAAAAGCTCTGTGATCACAAGGAAGGATAAATTGTTATCCGCAAATGAGAGAAAAAATACCTGTAGATCATCTAAGATGAGGTGATCATCTGAGGGGAGCTGGCATTTTGAAGGGTGAGTCAGACAGGGTGAGGCTCAGTGGCTGGGGTAACAAGTGGAGGGTATTATCTACTCTATAATCACCACATTGTCTTCCCATCCCACAGTTCACCGTTGAGAATTCTTCTTTACCTTTTGACATAACTTCAGAAGGAGTCCTGCAGGTACCTGCCACAGGTTTCATTCGTGAACAAGCTGGCAAGGTATGTGCTATTGTTTGCCTTGCACATATATCTGCTTAATATCCCAATGAAATAATGGGAGTCCATTCAAGGCATGTTACTCCTTGGCTCTCTGTCATATCCCAAACAATTCCAAGGAGAATTGCATGCCTGCAGGGAGCTTCTGTTGTCTTCATCAGCATTTTGCCACTAGACTTTGATTTCCACATGTCTTGTCTCAGTTCTTTGGACCTTTCTAATTGTACAGTTCCTAATAGTTTCAGAGAATTATCTGTTTCTAAGGCTTCTGTAGAACCATAGGCTTATTCGTTGGGCCTCTTGGATTCAACTAACCTTTCCTGTATTGCCCCTGCAGACATTCTCACTAAAAATTGTGGTCAAGGATGCTACCTCAAGAAGTTGTGAAGTGCCTCTGTCTATCCAGGTGAACCCTGTTTACCATAACAAAGTCAGTTTCAGGTGCGTTGGAGGAGGTGGGGATAAAGACATGGTGATATTTATATGTGCATGTTGGGTTGCCAGCAAATAGGTATGGCCCAAGACATCCTGCTCTCCCATTATATCCATTAAAGACATACATTACTACAGAATCCCTTGCAGCAAATAGCACTGAACTGGAATTATGTTATACAATAATTATCACTTCAGAGCTGGTCACATGAAATCCCACTTGATCCCACAGTACAATCTCAGAATCCTCTGTGATATTTACAGGTAGTCCTCAACTTACAAACACAATTGAACTCCAAATTGCCCCTGTTAAGCAAGACAATTGTTAAGTGAATTTTGCCCCATTTTATGACCTTTTTTGCTATGTGTTGAGTGAATCACTGCAGTTGTTAAGTTAGTAACACGGTTGTTAAGTGAATCTGGCTTTCCCATTGACTTGGCTTGTCAGAAGGTCGCAAAAGGTGATCACATGCTCCCGCGACACTGCAACTATCATAAATACATGCTGGTTGCCAAGCAACCGAAGCTTGATCACGTGACCACGGGGATGTTGCAATGGCCGTAAGAGTGAAAACTGGTCATAAATCACTTTTTTCAATGCCGTTGTAAATTTTAAAGGTTACTAAATAAATGGTTGTAAGTCGAAAATTACATGTATTGGAATTTGAAGATGCACTGCTCAAAATGATGCTTTGCTGGCACCTCTAAAATTTCTGACTGCTCAATCATGCATGGCCTGAAGCAGGGCCACTTACTACTAATGGAAACCCCAGCACATGAGGAATCACCTAGTCTCCATCCATTGTACATGACTTATACCCTTCTCTGGGGAAAGAACTGGAAGAGCCAAAGCTTGAATCAAGTTGCACACTTCTGGAACTCCTGAGATGTTATGTTTTCTACTGAGATTTTCTGAAATCCCTGCCATGTAGATCAAATTGTAGATCTAGAATGTATTGCAGAAAGGGAATGAGGAGATTTGATCCTCTTTCTATTGTCTTATATAAGAACAAGTTTCCTGTCTCTTCTACCTGATAGGTCTAGGACTCAGGGGTGGGCAATTGTGGCTCTTTTACAACCTGTGGACTTCAACTCCCAGAATTCCTGAGACAGCTTGGCTGTCTGAGGAAGATATTCATGGGGGCAGATTTACTTCAGGATATATCCTCGTCAATGTTTATATTTTTGGGCCCAGGTAACCATATAACTAATTTTTTTTACTTCAAGTAGGCAGAGTAAACAGTATTGCGCTTGTAGGCTTCTGACTCGGAAAGAGTTATTTACACTTTTGCCTTCATAATTCAGGGAATCATCAGTTGCATGTTCAATACTGGAAAATGTACCACCTTTGTCCAACGTCACACAGGTTCGAGCAAGTGGGGAATCTGTGCTCTACCAGATCATCTCCCCAAGAACAAACCTTTTCACCATTGAACCAGGTAATGAAAGCCCCAGGTAAGCCATAGCATCCACACCATCTCAGGAAGTCTCTAGTAGCTAGCTACGCTGATTTTCAATTCTCAGCCCTCTTGCCTTCAAGAGGCTGAGAATCATTCTTCCTTCATTATAGGGCAGGGATGTCAAACTCAATTTCATTGAGGGCCATATCAGGGTTGTATTTGACCTTGGGGGCCGGGGTGGGCGTGGACAGGGTGGGCGTGGCCAGATTGATGTCACTCGTGTCGGGGTCATCTGTGGTGGCCCGAGTGGTCTGCCAGCAAATACGGGCTCCCGAGCTCCATTTTCAGCCGCGACAGCCTCCTGCTGCCCTCTGCCAGTGAAAATGAAGCTCAGATGGGTCGCATGCAGCCCTCCGAGCTCTGTTTTCACTGGCAGAGGGCGGCAGGAGACTGTCACAGCTGAAAACAGAGTCTGGGAGGGCCGCTTGTGGTCCTTCTGAGCTCCGTTTTCACTGGCAGAGGCACCATGGGTTGGTCCTTTGTTGTTTCTAGGATGGCCCTGCGGGCCAGATCTAAGTACCCCATGGGTTGGATCCAGCCCCCAGGCCTTGAGTTTGACACCCCTGTTATAGGGCTTCCAGGGGAGGTATGGTGAACTGAAAACAGCTCTGTAAAAGCAACAAAAGTAAAAACAAGTGGTAAGGACCAAGGAACCAAGTGAGTTTGGTTCCTTGGAACCTTTCCAGATAAGGAGAGGACAAGCTTGCCCATATGGCTGCTTCTCGCAAGGAGACTGGCAGTCTTCTGTGTTTGAGTACCAGGAATTGAAAAGATCAACCATCTTGCTTACAACCATGGAAGAGCTTTTAAAGGACACTAAGTTTCTAATTACTTTTGGAATTTGCCTACAAGTTCCTTACGACCACAAAATTGAGCCTAAAATTTCCTTTGCTAAGCAAGACAGTTGTTGAGTTTTGCTGTATTTTATGACCTTTCTTGTCACTGTTGTTAGTCACTGCAATTGTTCAGTTAGTAACATGGTTGTTAAGTGAATCTAGCTTCCCATTGGCTTGTCCGAAGGTCACAAAATGTGATCACATGACCCCGCGATACTGCAACATTATAAATACATGCCAGTTGCCAACGGTCCAAATTTTGATCACATGGAGATGTTGCAATGGTCATAATTGTAAAAAACCATAATCAGTCATTTTTTTCAGTACCATTGTAATTTTGAATGGTCATTAAATGAATGTCAGTCAAAGGACTATCTGCATTTATTATTCTAAAGCTACAGTATTAGAGATCTTTGGAATAACAGGTTTGAAGTCTTCATCAGGAAAATGTATCTTCAACTCTGAACAAAAGAAAAATTAACTACAAACTTAAGAGATTAAAGAATTTGAAATAAACAGCAAAAAGCTAAATAAGATTTTGATCTACTGTAAGAAAGTTACTGTACAGATGGATTTTTATTTATTTATTTATTCAATTTATATGCTGCCCCTCTCCGAAGACCCAGGGCGGCTCACAATACACTCAAAAAATCACTATAAAAACACTTAAAAATTAAAAACCTTAAAGACATTAAAACCCATTCACACCATTCATGGCCGTATCTCGTCAGATTGCAAAGCGAGATCAACGGCCCCAGGCCTGCTGGAAAAGCCAGGTCTTCACCGCTTTTCGGAAGGCCAATAGGGTGGGGATGGTCCGGACCTCGGGAGGTAACTGGTTCCAGAGAGCTGGGGCAGCCACAGAAAAGGCCCTCCCTTGCGGGCCCGCCAGCCGGCATTGTTTAGCTGACGTGACCTGGAGGAGACCAACTCTGTGGGATCTTACCGGTCGCTGGGAGCTATGCAGTAGAAGGCGGTCTCGAAGATTAGGGGTCCAGATAAATTTGAAGTATTGACTTTTACTATAAGATTTTGGAATTAACTCTAAAAAATAGCAACTTCTTATAGGAAACAGTTGTTTTGATTATTGCAATTGGAAGTGAGATAAAAGATAAGTTATGATTTTAGAAACTAGATACTAGAGCAGAGGTGTCAAACTCGCGGCATCACATTGTCGTCATGTGACATATCACGACTTTTTCCCCCTTCGCTAAACCAGGGGTGGTTGTGACGTGTCTGGCCCGTGGGCCATGGCTTTGACACCCCTGTACTAGAGGGAACTAAAGATTTTAATCAGGAGACAAACAGTACTGATGTCAATTAATACTGGGATACAAAACATTATAACTTCAGAAATGTTAAAGGAGATCTTTGAAGAATAAATCCATCAGTTAGTAACTAGAGTATCAACAGTGTCAGTAACAATGTCTGCTTCTTTAGGTAATCTGTGTCTAAAAGATGTTAATGAAGGAACAACAAATGTGATCAGAAATTTTATCTGATAAGACAAAGTACAGAATGTGGAACTACAAATGGCAGACCAAGAGAACAATTTAGAAAAGGACAGATGATGAGCGAAGGGAATGGCCTGAAAAATGCTTTCTTATTGGATCTACAAGAAATCTGTGTAATAGGATAAAAAAAGAATTGAAGAGAAATAAAATCCTATGACAGTATTCGATTGAATTAAGACTGCTAGAAGTAAAAGGAAGGAATATAAAGTTGTTTATATAATCAAGGTTAAAATTATTTTTTGTAACATTCTAGCAACCCTTTATGAGCTTATTAATGATACCAGGGTTGAAAACTTGATTTTTTTTAATGAATTTGCATATAGCTAAGACAGTGGTGGGCTGCTGCCGGTTGTAACAACCGGTTCGCCCAGAACTGAAAATGTGAGTGCGCGCCTTCTGCGCATGCACACAGTATTGAAAAACTGGTGATTATTTGAGATGTGGTAGCGGGTTGGCGGGGCCAGTTGCTGGTCGGAACTACCGGTTTGCCCAAACCGGTCTGAACCGGCAGCAGCCCACCATTGAGCTAAGGGATGGGATATGAGAAAAAGAGATATCTGTTTATAAACATTGAAGAGTTATTAAATTTGTTTATTGGTGTTTATTTATTTCTTTTCTTTTTCCTTATTATACAGGTAGTCCTCGATTTACAACAGTTCATTTAGTGACCGTTCGAAGTTATAAGATCACTGAAAAAAGTGACTTATTTCACATTTTGACCATTGTAGCATCCCTATGATCACATGATTTACATTCAGATGCTTGAAAACTGACTCACATGTAGTATGGTTGCAGTGTCCCAGAGTCATGTGATCGTCTGAGAAGCAAAGTCAATGAGGAAACCAGATTCAATTAAGAACCTTGTTACTAATTTAACAGCGGCAATGATTCGTTTAACAAATGTGGCAAGAAAAGTCATAACGTGGAGCAAAACTCACTTAACAAATTTCTTACTTAACAACATCAATTGTGGGCTCAGTTGTGGTCATAAGTTGAGGACTACCTGCATTTTCTTTGCTTTTCTCCTTTCTTTTTATTTTTTACTCCACTTTTATTCTTACTTTCCATTCTCTTCTCTTTCTCAAGTTTAGTTTGTATATGTTTTTCCAACTGTAATTAAAATTCTTAATAAAATAATATTTTTTTAAATTATGCAGATACAGGCATCATCAGGACCACATACTACTTAGATCTGAAAAACAATCCAATCTTAGCCAACACCCAGTTGGAGGTGAAAGCTTACAATATGTTTAACCACGCTGATCATGCCATCATCATTGTCAACATTACTGTGAAACAGGAGAACTTGGAAGGACCCTTGTGTTCTCCTGCTGTGATTGTGTATGTCTCTGCAAAGGAAATTGTGGTAGCTTCAGCCAAGATAACATAGAGTACTAGAATCAATTTGAGTATGTCTAACTTTTTGCATAGGGATGCGTGTGTGGTAGATTCGGTGATTAGGAAGGCTACTATTTCTGAAGTGAGAAGTATAGGAGTTAGATTGCTGAGTGGGAAGAGAGTTTAGGATTAAGGTAAAGGTAAATAGATCCAGGTAAATTCCTTAGCCAATTAAAGTTCATTGTCTCCAGGAACTGTGGTGGTTTTCATTGTGTAATCCAACAATCTGGAGGTCACACAAGTTTCATTAACTGTGAGCTAATGGTTTGGAGAAATCAGAACCCAAGGTTTATGAGGTCAAGGTTTTGACCTCATAAACCAAAACTAAATTAGTGGCCCTGTTGGAAATCTTGAAGTTCTACCTTTTCTTTTAAAAACAGTCTTTTAAGAGCAACTTCTGAAAATCAATGGGAGAGGAGAAAGTGGATATATTCTCTTTTTCTACCTTCTTGTTGTTTCTTCTTCTTCTTGTGATTAGTTTTATTTAATTCCAGGACTGAGGTTCCAGAGAACTTTTTAATTGGGAGCACCATATTGCCTCTGTCTTGCTATGATCCAGAGAACATCAGTAGCAGCTTGACGTACAATATAGTCAACCAGAACCCACCTTATGCCTTCAAAATGGATGGCCCAAATTTTCAGGTGAGTCTTTGAAGTGGAACATCAGTTGCTAGGTATATATCAGGGGAGGCTTGAATAAATTCCTCCACAACAATTCATATGAGCAGTACTGAAAATGTACATTTAAATGAAGAGTACATTTAGTACAAAACTCAAAGGGACCCTGTTTGGAGCTTTGGATCTTAGCTGACTAAGGATCCCCCTTTTGTAGAAGATGCCATAAGTTTTTCTGCCATGGGTTAATAACTAAAGGTAACTTCTGACCTCTTTCTCCTGATCTTTCTATCCTGTGGTCTGATAGGTAAATAGCAGTTTGGACTATGATTCAAAAAGTATGGCCGCTCGTAACTTTCCATACAAAGCTGACATTCTAGTGATAGATGAAGGAAGTCCTGCACAAACTAGTAAGTACCACATTGCTAAAAAGCACTATTCGAAGTTTGTCATTCCTAGATATTGATGAAATATCTATTGATGAAAGAAACTTGGAAGAATTCAAGAAGATATCTCTCCCAAATGTTTGAACCAGGGCTGCATAAATAGCTATTTGAAATGTGTTGATAAAAATAAATTTAGAATGTTTATCACTGTTGTCTGACCTGGAGTAAAGTACTACTAATATAATGTAATTTTATGCAGAAAAGCAAAGCTATCTAATATACTATTGTGCAATTTCCTGCCCTTTGTATAAAACAAAAAGCAAAATAAAAGTTTGTATCAGGGTAGTTGAAATTACAGACTAAATTACTAAAGAATATATTTTTTCCCAAATAAGGAGAATTATTTAAGCATGAGAAGTAAAATTTGAATCGAGCGTCACATTTAGTGACTAATAGATCATATACTTTTCTTGACAAACACCTTCCTGTTTTCCTGGTCATTGTTCAGAGTCAAATGTTCATACTTTTTTTTCAGTACTATTGAAATAAAATAGGGCAATTATTAGTTTTCCCAGAAGCAGTTATCAGCATTGTTAAGTGTGGGAGTTGAAAGAAGAGGCAGGACTCCAGCAAGTAACTTCAGCTTTTTATTTGCGGCTTGGAAAAACTTCTGCAGGGAGCTTTAAAGGGAGCTGTTTGGCAGCCTAGCCACTGACATTGCTTTAATTTTCCCGCCGCTCGAATGGACCAATGAGCGGTGGGTATGCTAATGTCTGGCTAAACCTGGACCTGAGTGAAGCCTATGCTCCAGGCTTCATTCTCTATTTACATATTCGACCAGCATATTAATGTAAAGGCATCTAAGAGACTGAAAGAAGCAATTGAAAAACAGCAGTTGGTTGAGACTTATGGGAACCATGCATTGGTGCCTGACTGGAGACAATTGCTAAGTAAATTTGTGATAGGCAAACAGCAGCTACATGTGATCTGTGTCCTTCCCCCATAGAAAGCAGATCAGTTGGAAAGCCCACGATAGACTACCAAGATGTATGTTTGACAAATCCATCAAAAAATTAATACAATTGAAATAATAAAATTATACCAAACGGGAAATGTTCAGAGGCTATTTAATACAACTGTGTTCTTCCTATATGTATTAGAATAAGCCTTTCCCCAATGGAACATAACTATTAATTTTAGGATACAACACTTAAAATACATATACAAGTTGAGCAAATTTAGCAGAATGGCAGTATGTAAGAGAATCAAGTTCTTATACTAAGTTCTAACCATATTAAGCCAACATATGAATCATTCCTAAAGATATGGGGTTGCTCCTCCATCCTGGTCCTGTTAGACCTCTCAGCGGCTTTTGATACCATCGACCATGGTATCATGTTGCACCGGTTGGCGGGGGTGGGGGTGGGGGGGCACCGTTCTGCGGTGGTTCTCCTCCTACCTCTCTGACCGGTCGCAATCTGTGTTGACAGGGTGGCAACGGTTGACCCCGAGGCACCTTGCTTGTGGGGTGCCACAAGGGTCGGTCCTCTCGCCTCTTCTGTTCAACATTTATGTAAAACCGCTGGGTGAGATCATCCGTGGCTTCGGGGTGGAGTTCCATCAGTACACTGATGACACCCAGCTGTACATCTCCACCCCAGGCCACCCCAACGATGCCCTTGAAGTGATGTCACTGTGCCTGGAGGCCGTGCGGGCCTGGATGGGGAGAAACAGGCTCCAACTCAACCCCTCCAAGACCGAGTGGCTGTGGCTTCCGGTGTCCCGATATAGCCAGCTGACGCCACCGCTGGCTATTGGGGGCAAATCACTCGCCCCCACGGAGAGGGCTCGTAACTTGGGCATCCTCCTGGACACACGGCTGTCTTTAGAAGATCATTTGACGGCCGTGGCCAGGGGGGCTTTTTATCAGGTTCGCCTGATACGCCAGTTGCGCCCCTTTCTAGATCGGGACTCCCTACGCACAGTCACTCAGGCACTCGTCACTTCCCGCCTGGACTACTGCAATGCTCTCTACATGGGGCTCCCCCTGGGGTGCACCCGGAGGCTCCAGCTGGTCCAGAACGCAGCCACGCGGGGGATTATGGGGGTGACGAGGCGCTCCCATGTGACACCTCTCCTGCGCGAGCTGCACTGGCTCCCGGTGGTCTTCCGGGTGCGCTTCAAGGTGTTGGTGACCACCTTTAAAGCGCTCCATTGGCTTAGGGCCGGGGTACCTATGAGACCGCATTCTGCCACCAATAGCCTCCCACCGGCCAGTACGCTCGCACAGAGTGGGCCTCCTCAGGGTGCCATCCGCCAGACAAGATTGGCTGGCTACCCCCAGGGGGAGAGCCTTCTCTGTGGTGGCGCCCACCCTCTGGAACAACCTCCCCACAGAGATACGTACAATAACAGACCTCCAGATTTTTCGTCGGGCCCTGAAAACCTATTTATTTCAACTAGCTGGGCTGGCTTGAGTTAAATTTTAAATTGATTTTAAATTGGGTTGTTTTAATTTACGGCCAAAATATCTAATTATTTTAAATTGTTTTTAAATTTTGTATGTCCTGTTTTTTACTTTGGCTGTTCACCGCCCTGAGTCCTATTTGGAGAAGGGCGGTATAGAAATTGAAACAAACAAACAAACAAATAAATAAATATGCATACTCATTCTCTATGTTATGGTGCTTATCCGTATTTGTCTATATAGGCCCACCTCATGGGTCTCTAGTGTGGATGCCAGAGTGGGAATGTGGCCACAGACATCTCATTTAATGGCTGCCAGGCCATTAAATTCCCTGATCTTATTTTTATTTTTAGATTTCTTAAAAAACCAAGATGGTTTGGTTCAGAACAAAACACCAGCCTCAAGCATTATCTTTGTTTCCAGCAGTGTTTCTGAACTTCACTATACCCCCAGAGGCATTAGAAATGACAAATGATTTGGTAGCTAGAGCCAGTGTTTTGTTTGGCAGTATGCCCAGCTGCCCAGAAAAATAAGGACAGATGTAAGATGAAATGGTAGAGACGGGGTCGCAGGAATTAACCTCTTTAGCTTGCCTTCCAGCAAATTGGCTTTTTCTCACTAGTTGCCCCATAGTAGCTATTTTATGAGAATGCTTATGGCAGATTTTAAAAATTCCTAATATATTATGGGTCCCAAAAGATTGGGGATCACAGGTCTATCCCCATTCATGTATAAAGTATGATTAAGGGCAAACTTTCCAGTGAAATGGACAGAAGAGTGTTGAATTCTTCTCCATGTGACTTACATCCCAATATGCAGTGGTGGGATTCAGCCAGTTCGCACCTATTCAGGAGAACCAGTTGTTAACTTTCTAAGCAGTTCGGAGAACCTGTTGTTGGAAGAAATCTTATTTTGTTTTTTTCCACTTTACAGAGCTAATCCTGTAAGGAATGCAGGAAGGAAACATTCTGGTGTTGTTTCTAGCTTACCCTTTATTGCCCTGCTTACAGAAACTGCCTCTCTGCTTATCCCTTATTACATTGTAACAGCTAAGGCAAAGCGCCCATTGACATGAGTGATGTTGAGTTGTCCACACTCACACAGTCACATGATCACCGTGCCATGCCTACCCATCTGGTCATTAGGGCAGAGAACCAGTTGTTAAATTATTTGAATCCCACCACTGCCAATATATATAGGGAACTACAGAGATGGCCTTGAAGAAAACATGCAGTAACCATTAGCAAAACTTGAACTTAGTCCAGGAAGGCAGAAAAGTATGCCAAGGAAACCCAAGAGTAACTGTCTTTGATATAAGAGAGACAGAAGGAGAAATTCTGTCAATCTTTTATGTTATTATAGCTTATATAGAGTTCTAGTATTTCTTGTGGTCGATTCCTGACTGTGCCTTTAAGAACTGACAATAGCACTGTGAAAAGTACCTAGAAGGAGTTATCTCTGGGAGATAAGCAGATGATAGTTTCTCACTCATTTTCATCCCTGCTTTCCTCTAAAAATCAAATCACCCACTTGATTGGCAAACCTAGGGGTAAACCTTCAGATCTGCAGCCTTCATGTATTACTGTATTTGAGTTTTGCTTGCTGTCTGTAATTATGTAGGTTACTTGCCAATTACAAAGTGCTTGCTGGAACTTTGTCATCATATAAGATTTCTGAGTTTCTTTCTCTATCTTGCAGCCACTGTTTCTGTGCTGGTGACAGTAAGACGAGTGAACGAATTCTACCCAAAGTGCTCGAAATTGGAATTCCGTGTACCAGAGAATACTGAGTATGGATACAGGATTGGCAATGTCAATGGCTCTGATCAAGACTATCCATTCGACAACATTGAATACAGCATAATGGATGCGGATCCTAGAGTTTTCTACATTAGTAGCCGTACAGGTAAGCTAATGGTGGTCCTACATGGCAGGGCCTCCCCAGGCTTTATTTACTAAACAGCTTAAGGCAGTGGTGAAATCCAAATATTTTTACTACCGGTTCTGTGGGTGTGGCTTGGTGGGCATGGCTTGGTGGGCATGGCAGAGGAAGGATACTGCAAAATCTCCATTCCCACCCCACTCCAGGGGAAGGATACTGCAAAATCCCCATTCCCTCTTCATTCTTGAGGGAAGGATATTGCAAAATCTCCATTCCCACCCCACTCTGGTATTTGCTGGTTCTCTGAACTGCTCAAAATTTCCGCTACTGGTTTTCCAGAACCTGTCAGAACCTTTTGGATTTCACCCCTGGCTTAAGAGTCTTCTTTCACTAATTGTTTCACCTGTCTGAAACTGACTCCATCAGGACTTCCTCAGGGGGAATACAACAATACACTGATCTCCCATATTTAGAATCGAATTATGTTTAACAACTGCATGAGGAAGGTAGGTTCCAAACTCTGTAAAGTATAAAATAGGTCCTACTATATATTTTAGGTCAAACAATTCCTAAAGAAGAAAATGAAATTTACAAAAAATAATTAGTGAAAAGACAGAAAGCTTGTAGGGTTTTCTATTTTATTGGACAGAATGTCAAATAGCTTAATTACAAAAGAAAGAAAAAGAAAGAAAGAAAGAAAGAAAGAAAGAAAGAAAGAAAGAAAGAAAGAAAGAAAGAAAGAAAGAAAGAAAGAAGAAAGAAAGAGGGAGGGAGGGAGGAAGGAAGGAGGGAAGGAAGGAAGGAAGGAAGGAAGGAAGGAAGGAAGGAAGGAAGGAAGGAAGGAAGGAAGATTGATTTTTGACCATTGTTCATGTTTCTTTCTCTCTCTCTCTGCTTTTGCCTGCCTTCCATCCCGGCTTTCCAGTTAAATGTTTTGATATTTTCTATGTATAATAAATAAGCACCAACTATATTTTTGCTAGCTGAACTGTGTGGCATGTGGATATAGATACTGACGAGGGGCAGGCTCGGTCTGGATGCAGACTAAACTGGAAATCACCCAGAATAGTTTTTTTTATAAAATGTCACAGGTGAGCTGCATGTACTTTTGCCCCTGGATTATGAAGATCAGAAAGTGTATCATCTGGCTGTCATTCTAAAAGACCTGGAGAATGAAGCAGCTCCTGGCACTCAAAGGACAACAACGTGTAATGTCACGATTTTCGTGACGGTAAGTTGAAAACAGAAGAGAGGCTACAGTATGTTGATACAGATAGAGCATTGACTAGCCGCCGCCCTGCCCCAGCTGCACCATAAATTATATCCCCCAGATCAAGCAATTGATTAAGTGAGATGACTGGAGAACTCTGACTTGCATGCTGGATTCCCACCTCACTTGGTAGCTCCTGAAACTCTGCTGAACAATTCAGCAGCAGCAGCAGATGCCAGCTTTTGTGGGACATAATTATTGGTTATGGGGGGGGGGGGAGGAATGTGCATATGTCTATGGATATATATGTTTCAGGAGTGGGTTCTAAAATTTTTTAGTACTGGTTCTGTGGGCGTGGCTTATTTTGTGGGCATGGCTTGGTGGTGGTGGGTAATGTGACTGGGTGGGCGTGGGCAACTTTTTTTAAAAAAAACTTTTAAAAGCATTTTTTCTACAACCTTAAGTGGTTGCAGAAAAAAATGCTTTCAGAAGCCTCTGACGATCCCAGCTGAGCCGCATGATCATCAGAGGCTTTTTTTTTAACTTTTAAAAGCATTTTTTCAGCCGAAGAGGTTGTAGAAAAAATGCTTTTAAAAGTAAAAAAAAAAAGTCTCTGATGAGGTGGGTGGGGTAAATGAGGTGTGACCGGGCCAGGGACCAGTTCGGGGGCGTGGCCAGCCAATGTTATTACCGGTTCTCCAAACTACTATAAATTTTTACTACCGGTTCTTGCGAACCAGTGTGAACTGGGAGCAACCCACCACTGGTATGTTTGAATAAAGACAATATTAAGGCTATTAAATGCTTTACGCGGCCTGGCCCTAAAAAAGAAAAACCCAAACAAGGCAACGTGTTCAGCTCTAACCCGTGTAGCAGCATGACTAAACGTCCCCCTCTAATTTTTAAAAGTGGGGAGTGCAGCCACTCTGTCCACAGAAAGGTTGGCCCATCTTGTGCTAGGAAAAGCTGAGCTTTGAACAGCCTCCTTTTCCTATGATTTACAATTACTCATCTGCTATATGAGTAGCGGGGGCAATATGCAAATGTATCCTGTGTTATATATTTGTATCTTCCCACTTCTGCTCTTTAATAAGCTATACAGCATGGGTGTCAAACTCAAGGGTGTTTAGATCTGGCCCATGGGGCCCCCTGAAAACAGCGAGGGATCGGCCCTCAATGCCTCTGCCAGCAAAAACAGAGCTCCGTTTTTACTGGCAGACTGTTGGAGGAGGCTATCGCAGCTGAAAACAGAGCTCTGGAGCCCATTTTTGCTGGCAGAGCACTTGGGCCACCACAAGCGCCCCTGACACAAGTGACGTCAAGCTGGCCACACCCACCCCGGCCTCCTGAGGTCAAACACAACCCTGATGCAGCCCTCAATGAAATCAAGTTTGACATTCCTGCTATACATTAATGTATTTTATTGGTTTTAAGTTATCACTCTTCTAAAATGTCCATTTGTTAAGGACATTTGCAAGGAGAAACATGGCTACATAGATGACTATCTATGGGTCCTTTCTGTCAGAAACCTTGAAAACATAAATTACACTGGCTGTCGAGTGTCAAACAATCCCTCGACACAATCTCCTGGGGAATATGAAACACCTGAACATGAGCATCTGTGATGGAACAGACCCGGAAGAACACACATGGTGAAGGGGGTGTTATAGCGTGTAGGATGGCATGGTGATATTAGGTGATGGACGGAATATTCAAGTAGGAGTAGAGAGAGACCAGCTGTATAGAGCAGCCAAATTGGTGCCTTCTAAATGCATTGGACTCACTGCCCATTCTCTCACAATCCCTAGACCAATAGCTGTGCTGGTTGGGAATTGTTGCCAGAACATCTGAAATGAACAAAGTAGAATCATTTCTAAAAGCTTTGACTTTATAGCCTGGTATTTGCATGCAACTTTTAAAACTACATACAATAGTAAATAGCAGCCATTAAACCTGCTTCAGATCCAGAGCATTGTAATACAAGAGAAAAGCAGGGTAGCCATTTTCCCTTTTATTGCTCTGCTAACAAAAGTAAGTTCTAAAACTTGTGCAAGGCCTGGGATGGAGCAGATTTTCACTGGGTTGTTTCATGGGTTGTGATCTTAATACCATATCTATCTTTGAGGAATGCCTGCTAGCCCAATGAATACAGGTAGTCCTCAATCTACAACCACAGTTGAGTCCGAAATGTCTTTTTGCTAAGGAAGACAGTTAAGTGAATTTTGCTCCATTTTATGACCTTTCTTGCACAATTGTTAAGCGAATCACTGCAGTTGTTAAGTTAGTAACATGGTTGTTAAGTGACTTCACTGACGTTGCTTGTCAGAAAGTCGCAAAAGGGGATCACACGACCCCGGGACACTGCAACCAGTTGCCAACCGACCTGAATTTTGATCATGTTACCATGGGGATGCTGCAAACTGTCGTAAATGTGAAAAACAGTCATACAGTAAGTCAATTTTCTCAGTGCCGCTGTAACTTCAAATGGTCACTAAACGGATGGTAGTAAGTCAAGGACTACCTGTATTGTAATCTCATCTGGCAAATAACCAACTGCAGAAAGTCATACTTTTCCAGCCCAAAATCACTTCTACAAGTATCTGCTTTATGCTATTATTTAGTCTTATTTGATTTGTGTAGATTTACATAGCTAAGCTATGCTGGCTGGAGAATTCTGGGAGTTGAAGTCCACAAGTCTTAAAGCTGCCAAGTTTGAAGACCTCTGGTGTAGAATTGCAATTATACGTATGTTGCAATAGCTTAATTCCCTTTGTGGCAACAGGGGAAGCCTGAGGCCTAGAAATCTTTCTTGCTTGGAGGCTTGTGTTTTGGAAAGTCTCTGATCATTACACAAGGAAGAGAATGTTTGGAAACCTGTGAGCTGTCTACCATGAAACCTGGTATCTTTTTTATCCCCAGGATGTGAACGATCATCCTCCTACGTGTAAAGAATCATTTTTGATGCGTTCCATATATTCCACTGCAGCCAGAGACGTAACCAATATTAATTGTGAAGATAAAGACACGGGAACCACACTGACCTACAACATTGTTCGTGGTATGGAATGGGTTGCAAATTGCCAGGACCTGTTTAAATAAATTAAAAGTTATTTGTACCAGGGTCTTCTTTTGGACCTGGAAAAAGAAGGAATAAGCTGAACTTGAAACAGGGAAAAAGTTGGAGAATAGAAGCTCACCAGTGAGGGCTGTTACTGCTGCTACTTATAAAATGATTCAATAATTAAATTGCAGGAAAAGTTTATTTAGCAAGACGGACCCAGTTAGTGCTAGATAGCAATGATAGAGGGAATGTGCTGGAAATAAAGCATATTTTTTCATGGGGATGCTCTCCAGGTAGGGATTTCATCCAGCTGGTTCAATCCAGTTTCTGCAAAATGACTGTTAACCATTTTTGTCCCCTGAGATCTGGAAGGCTGTGCCTTTCCTCATTTTGCCTTAATTGCCCTAGACCAGTGATGGCGAACCTTTTTGGCACCGAGTGCCCAAACCGGAACGTATGTGCATGTGTGTGCATGTGCCAGAGTGCCGGAAACCCGAAGACCATCTGGCTGGCTCATGCATGCCTGGCTTTTGGCCATTTTGGGTCATTTTTCAGGCCATTTTCAGGCCATTTTTGGCCCAAAAAATGGCCCCGAAACAGCCTGTTTTTCAGGCCTTTTTCTGGTCGTTTTTCTGGCCGTTTTCAGGCACTCCGGCAGCCGCTAAGACCAATTGAAAACCAGAAGAACAGCTGACGATGGTGCATGTGCCCACAGGGAGGGCTCTGCATGCCACCTCTGGCACGTGTGCCATAGATTCGCCATCATGGCCCTAGACTTTTTGATGAAGATCTGAAATGGGGCTCCTGACCTCTGGGAATTGTAGTTCAAAGTAAGCTAAATGGAGAGTGATGGGGCTTCTGTAGGAATTGCTTGTGGACGACTGGCCCAGCAAGTGGGAAAGCACTCAGAATGAAAGAACATAAAACAAGCAGGCTGGCAGAGATGGGGTCATTTTTCAATGTGTGGCAAAATCTTTTGCCTAGTGAACTGAAAAGAGACCAACTTTTTATAGGATCATTCTTGCTGCAGGGGATAGTCCATTTCCTAGCTGGGGGAAAACTGGTCTCTTCCCACATCCTACTTCTTTGGCTCAAGCCAGGAATAACAACCACCTTTCCCCCTGGAACCTTCCACCCTCCCCATTCCAAGTTCTATACTAAGGTGTCTTCTTTCTGGAGCTTGTCTTTTCATGTATCCCTGAAGATTGACTCAGCCTTCCATCCTTCCGAGGTTGGTAAAATGGGGACCAAAATTCAGTGGTGGGTTGCCTCCGATTCGGACCGGTTCGCAAGAATCGATAGTAAAACCAGTGGGAGGCTCCGCCCACTGACCCCGATGCCATCAGGAAACTTCTGTGCATGTGCAGAAGCGCGCACATGCACACAAGCGAAGCAAGCACATGCGTGCGGCCCCGTTACAAATCAGTAGTAAAGGTAAGTAGAAAACACCCCTACCAAGATTGTTGGGGACAATATGCTGACTCTGTAAACCGCTTAGAGAGGGCTGTAAAGTACTGTAAAGCGGTATATAAGTCAAAGTGCTATTGCTATGGCTTCACAACTCACAGAAGGTTTTTAATGCAACAGTGGAGTGGAAGTCCTGTCAATGGGAAATTTTGGAGACATTTGGATGGATTTGTTTATATATTTTTTAGAATGTACACTTCTACAAAAAAAAGGATTAATGAGGCAGGTCACTAGCCATTTATCATCTT
The DNA here is from genome assembly GCA_022577455.1 of Arizona elegans. Classification (NCBI taxonomy): domain Eukaryota; kingdom Metazoa; phylum Chordata; class Lepidosauria; order Squamata; family Colubridae; genus Arizona; species Arizona elegans. The sequence goes on along the minus strand of JAKOOJ010000003.1, from coordinate 98,474,713 downwards.
TATGAGGAGTATGGTTGTGGGGTTGTTACTCATTAAATGCCACTAGTAGTTCAGAAGGCTACTGACTGGGTTTTTGCTCCCAGTACTGGCCAGCCATAAAGGAAGGAAGGAGAGCACTAATTGGTTCAGGAGGATCTGTGACAATTCGCCATGGCCAACTTGCTATTACCAACTTGCCATAGCCTACTCGCCACGGCTAACTCGCCACGGCCATCTCACCATAGGACATCTCGCTGGGGATAAGAGTTACATTAATATCAAAGAAATGTTAGAAAAGAAAAATTAAAGAAAAGATGCAAAAGGAGGGACATAATAAAATGTGAATGGCAAAAATTAAAATATTTTTTATTTATTTTAAATAATTAATTAGAATTGTTACATTGTCCCACAGCGAGTTGGCCATGATAAGTTGGCTGCAACAAGTTGGCCATGGTGAGTTGGCCGCAGCAAATTGGATGTGGCAAGTTGCCCCATTCCCGGCTCAGGATGCTCCCAGTGACTATCAGAGTCACAGGTGTGAATATAACAATGCCTACTGTATTTTGGTGTTGACAGAGATCTAAAATAGTGAGGATGATTGTGGATCAGTTTCAAAGAGCTTTCCGAAAGATTTCTGGCAGAAAGTTACAAGCAATTAAATTAGGAATAAATTTAACACTCACTTAAAAAAGCAATGCTCTTTTCTTTTCTAGGCAATGTAAATGGCCGTTTTCGCATGGTAGGACAAAGCCTTTTCCATAACACTTTTTCCTACAGACCTGATGGTATATATGATCCTCTTGTTTTTGTACTTCTGGTGGAAGTGACAGACGGTCACTTCAGCACCACAGTCACAGTTGTTGTTAATGTGATCCCTTGGGCCACAACTGTATCTACTACCACCATAACTACTACGGTGAGCAGTCATATGTGTTGCAGGCGCAGACTTTTTCTTCCATTTGCATCACTGGAGTTATCACACATTTTTGGTATTTGTCCCACAGACTATTCCCCCAATCTGTGAAGTAAGTCATGAGAATGGATATTTATTTCTCTATCTACATTGCTTCCATAATGAAGCATTTAGATGCCTCCAGAGGAGTGGCATTTAAAGATTGCTTTATAGGTTCTGGTAATGTGAAAGCCCAGTGGATTTTCTGAGGCACTGGGAAATTAGCACTATTTATTTTTATCCCACCACAGTGAATATACAGTATATAATACTCCTATTTTCCCTATAACAACAATCGTATGAAGTGGTTTGGGCTGAAAGACAGGGACTGGCCCAAATTCACTCAGCTAGCTTTCATGCCCAAATTGGGATTTAAATCAGTCTTCTTGTTACTTTATGTTACTTTTTTCCCTCTCCATGTGATTTGGAATATGTGTGTGAGAGTGAATGACTCTGAGGCTGTTACTCAGCATGGTTTTATCTTGCTATTGTAAAGTATTCTGACTTAGCTACTGAGAGAATGTCAACAAAAACTCCTAGGGCTGGTAGCATTAATCATACTAGTTTGGCTGCTGCAAATTGTAATTTGCAATAGGCGTAGGGCTAAATATTCCCTGGCATTGTTGAAGCACTATTGCAGGCTGAATAAGGAATAATAAGATTGAATCGGAGTTATGATGAAGAATGAATTGAAAAGAAATGTCCATAAAATTCAAGAAGAATTAGCACCCAATAATTTAGCTCTTTCATGAGTTACATGGGTAAAGTTTGGCTGGGCTGAGTTTAGCATCTGAAAAAGCTGTGTGTCTCTGCATACTAAATTTACACCATGATTATGATTTCAGAAAACCCCCAAGAAGCCAATTGTTTTGCACAGAACTGTGACATATTGGGCACCAGATCCATGGTTTGTGGTGGTTCTTACACTCACTGGAATCCTCTTATTTTCTGCATTGGGTTTGCTGTTTTGGCAATTCTGCCAGAGGTGAATATTCAGGAAAATCACATCTGTGTTACTAGCTTGAAATCTAATATTAACTACAGATTGACTTATTGATTGTGTCATCAAGTCAATGCTATTAGCAACTACTTAGATGAACCTTCTCCAGGATGACTACAGTTACCTGTTTCCCTGAAAATAAGACATCCCCTGATAATAAGCTCAATTGGGCTTTTGAGCGCATGCGCTAAAATAAGCCTCCCCCCGAAAATAAGCCCCCCTGAAAATATTTAAATGCAGAGCTGGAAATCAGGTAAGATGGCAAGAGGAGCCCCCTCTTGCTCCACACGCCCCAAAATAATAAGACCTCTCCGAAAATAAGGCCAAGCGCTTATTTCGGGGTTAAAAAAATATAAGATTTATTTTTGGGGAAACACGGGTATTAGCATCAGCTATTTCAGGATGCATTATGAAAAGGTATTAGACTGAAACCAAAGATGAGTAATCCTCAACCAAGGAGCATGATACTATTTGGTAAAATATATTGTAGCCCTTCCCCTGTCTGGAAACCTTGATCTTTTCCAATTTACTCTATGCTCCAAGAAACCATTCCCTGATCTTCCAGGCTGAAAAAACATTATAATTTATTTCATACCATCTCAAAGCTCCGACTACATTCAAATAGGAGATGATGTCTTCTGAAAATTGACTCTGTTCTTGTTTGGCTTTCAGAAAGTCACCAGGAGAGATATCTCAGTCTCTATTGCAGAACACGTAAGTGCTTCTTGTCATGAATAACTTGTAATCATCATGTGAAAATACCGTTTCTATATTTCATGTCTAATTTTGGGGAGAAAGCATTGGAATAAGCTACAGATACAAACTATTAATTAGAAGCCTTTTATGTTTAAAATCCAACAAAGAAAAATAAGATAGCATACCATCAATATCAAAGCTGTATGTGTGGAAGTAGAAACGTAATTTGTAAACATTGGCATTTGCTAAAGATTATACCTAGAAATAGGAATACATTACAGGCCAATACTGACTGGTAAATACAGTATTTGAATTGCTATCAATATAATAGTTTTATAAGTTTTGCTAATAATAGAACTCACAATTTAAGGGAATTTTCATCTGTCCATCTAAAGAAGTTGTCTATGCTATCTAATGGCCATGTTAAGTTATTTTGCATGGGCATGATGTCGCAGCTCTATCAACAAAAGCAGCTTTCAGATTCCATTAGAAAAGCATGATTTAGAAAAGGACCACATGACACAGATTGTAAAATTTTGAGAAGGTTAAATGTGAAAGTTACAACTTTCAAAACATTTTCTTAAAGTGGGAATTCGAAAAATTTAAAACATGTCTTTCCTTTGGACTCAATAGGGAAATGGAATGCCGTAATATGGAGTGATTGTTGTCATTTCCCTTTATTTCTGCCTTGAAATATAGTTGGTGAAAGGAATTTACTACTGCATTTCTCTGTGTGGCAATTATATGCACCTTTAACCATCACATTACCAATAACAGTCTCATAGTCCTTACAGCTTTATAATTTCTACAGTAGTTTTGGCATTTTGTTTTGTTTGATCTATGGATCAGATAGTTATAAACTTAAACTCATGTTCCTGTATATGTATAAATATATGTATATCAGGGGTGGGTTCTACTTACCTTTACTACTGGTTCACAGCGGGGCAGAAGAAGCTTCTGCACATGTTCAGAAGCGATTTGATGACCTCGGGGTCGGCGGGCGGAGCCTGCTGCCAGTTTTACTACCGGTTCTATAGAACCGGTGCAAACCAGGGGCAACTCACCACTGATGTATATGCATATGTATTTGTATATTTACACACACACACACACACATAATGATGATGTTATCCTCTGTCATGTCCGACTCTTGGTGATTCTATGGGCCAGGTCTCTCCATGTCTTCCAATCTTGCACTGCTTCTTTGAGTTTTTCTTGCTCTGTCAGCTTTGATGGTGTCCAGCCATTGTGTTCTTTAGTGGCTTAGTTTCCTTTTACTGCTTTTACTGCTAATCTTCCAAACATAATTGTTTTCTCCAATGAATTCTCCTGCAGGACATGGCCAAAATAAGTAAGATGCAGTTTTGGGATTTTTGCCTTCTAGGGGCATGGCTGGTGTTATGTACTCCAGTACTTGCTTGTTAGTCATCTTTGTTGTCCAAGGAAGACACCGGAGTCTTATCCGGAACCACAGCTCAAACGAGTCGATTTTCTTCTTGTCTTGCTTTTTTAAGGTCCAACTTTCACAACCATAGGTAGCTGTAGAGAACATGATAGAATGGACTAACCTACATTTGTCCTTGCTTCTTCATACTCATCATTGCTGAATATGAACATGGCTCAAGTTCATCATTGCTGTGCGAATGGGATGTTTTATTCAGGGGTTGGTTCTACTTACCTTTACTACCCATTTGCAACGGGAGCGTGTGCGTGCATGCGCAGATCACCTTTGATGACATCGGGGCAGGTGGGCGGAGCCTCCCACCGGTTTTACTACCGGTTTTATAGAACCGGACAGAACCGGGAGCAACCCACCACTGGTTTTATTTCTCGGCTGTATCCACCAGTTTGATCGATCTGCGATCCCAGGAAAGTGAATTGTTCCACACATTCTATCTCTTCACCTTCAATTTCTATTGTTATGTTTCCATTCCTTGCAGTGGTCATGAGCTTGGTCTTTTTAATGTTCAGAAAGAGACCAAAATTTCCACCCCACTCCAGGAGAAGGATACTGTAAAATCTCCATTTCCACCCCACTCCAGGAGAAGGATACTGTAAAATCTCCATTTCTACCCGACTCCAGGGGAAGGATACTGTAAAATCTCCATTTCCACCCGACTCCAGGGGAAGGATACTGTAAAATCTCCATTTCCACCCCACTCCAGGGGTAAGGATACTGTAAAATCTCCATTTCCACCCCACTCCAGGGGAAGGATACTGTAAAATCTCCATTTCCACTTCACCCCACTCCAGGGGAAGGGAAGGATACTGTAAAATCTCCATTCCCTCCCCACCCCACTAACTTGCTTTCCAGCTCCCTTCTCCTGTGCAGGGCAACAAAAGAAGACCCAGCCAATCAGCTGGGACTCGTTCAGCTGGGACTCGGGAGGCAGCGAATAGATGGGGACGGGGCCAGTCAGAGGTGGTATTTGCTGGTTGTCACAAGTATTCAAAATTTCCACTACCAGTTCACCAGAAACAGTCAGAACCAGCTGAATATCACCTCTGAGTCACATAGTTGTTAAGTGAATCTGGCTTCCCTATTGATTTTGCTTATCAGAAGGTCGCAAAAGACTGATCACATGACCCTGGGACACTGCAACTGTCCTTAGTATGGGCCAGTTGCCAAGCATCTGAATTTTGACCACATGACCACGGGGGTGCTGTAACACTCGTAAGTGTAAAATTGTTATGTCACTTTTTTCAGTGTTGTAACTTTGAATCATCACTAAATGAACTGTTGTAAGTCAGGACTACCTACATACGTGCACGCACGCATGCACACAGACATGTATATTTATATAGACTTAAATGGCTACTTTTGAGAACGGTACAATTGAAAACCATTCGTTCTGCTGCTACACATTCCTTTTTGTTGTTAGGAATTCCATTCTTCTGGTCTTTGTACAGTTGTGTATAGTTGTGGCTCCCTTGCTGGTTATACTAATATTTACATTTTTATAAATTTGTGTGTCTATAAATATGTGTCTGTATTACATGCTGGTCCTTTCATTTGAAATGAGCTATTGGATATACACCATATTAACAGATTCCGTTTTTACATTAACTGATGGTGGAACAAAATCTTTTGCAAAGCGTGATGTGGATGGGGCTCTGTTGAATACACCCCAACAGCTGAAATTCTGTGCCAGCTTGGAAACTCTACATCAAAGGCTCTAAGAAAAATAACATTGTACCATAAGAATGTTTTATGCAAATTCAGTTTATTGGCTTTTTAATTATTCTGCTTCTGGCAGTCTATAGGGAGGAACCATTATAATATGCTAAGCATCAGTGCTTTATTCTTTAGTTCTGTAGTTCTCACACTTTCAGGTATTTTGAACCCTTCAAATAAAATAAATGTATATTAATTCCCCTAGGAATTAATGGTTTCATTAAGGTTAGGATTGGGCAAGAAGTGAATATATTACTTCTAATAATTCAGTTTTAATCTATATACCATATGGCCTCTCAAACATTATATTATATGACTTCTCAAACTTTATGGAATTGCTGCCCACTGTGATCATTTGGATAACAGAGAACAACACCCAGAGACAGTTTTAATAGTGTCCCATGTCACTTGCATAAGCCTGATCAGGTTTTTAAAAGTACTGTGATCCCCTTCTAAGTTGTTTATGACTATTCAGGGTATCCTGACTCTATATGAAACCCCTTCAGTCTACCCCACTAAACTCTCTTGCCTCACCCAGCCGTAAAAAATTCATCAGACTGTGCCATTTTTATTTCTTTGCATTCTTTCCTTTTAAAAAATGATAAGAGAACAGTTTTCATACTGATGTTATTCATTTACTGAAAATATGGACAGCTATAGCAATGAGATTTTGCAGTTGCTGAGAAATCGGTGCTGCCATTTTTTTTGATAATCTGTCTGCAGCAAAGGCCTGTGGGTGACTCTTGATGTCCAAATCCTACATTTCAGATTTAAAGGATTAACAGAGTTGGAAGGGACATTGTAGGTCATCTAGTCCGACCCCCCGCCCAAGCTCTAAAATGCTTCTAAATCTAGAAAAATTTGGGGTGGATTTGTGTGGCCTAAATGTACTGAGACTGTAATTCTTACTACACCTACCCATACCAGCATGATCATGCTGTAGTCTCCATATATTTGTGGACACAAGTTTGGAGAAAACTGGAGTGGAGCATCAATTAATTTGCGATTGAGCTCCAGGCTGTATCTTTTATTGTCAGTGTTTCTCAACCTTGGCCACTTGAAGAGATGTGGATTTCAACTCCCAGAATTCCCCAGCCAGCAAAGCAAAGTCCACACCTCTTTAATTGGTCAAGGTTGAAAAACACTGTTTTATGTCATTGGTTCTGCTAGACTTCTCTCAGGACATTAATGGAAGAGCTCTTTTTTTCATGGAATGTCTCGCACTCTGTAGGAGCAAAGAAGTGGGAAAAAATTACAAGGTGACAGAAGAAGCAAGGAAGCAGAAAAGGAAGGATGTCACCGACTTGCAGAGTCTGGTATGTTATCATGGGCTAGCTTGATTTTTTTTTTTTTTTTACATTCAAGACTGCTAAAGCTGCTGTTGTCTCCTGTAGTTGATCAGTTGCAATCATCCTTGTGGCTATATGTAGCAAGGGAAGTATCTCATGGAGTACATAAAATAGCATTAGGGTAGGCAAAATGGCACTGTCCGCTCAATGCATTTATGTAGGACTTTCCTCTGGAGGATGTCAGGAAGTTACAAGCAGGTAAAAAATGGCTATAATGTTATTTACTCACCTCAGCTGAAAATCTTAAGTATTCAGTGGTACATTGTTGCTTCACCCGAACAGGAAACACTGTAGTAGGGTTTCAAAACACTAGGATTTTCAGGTACATAAGGAATCCATATAATGCCTCAGACAGGTTCAGTCTTTTATGGGAAGAGTCTTTTTCAAGGAGGACAGGTATCCCAGCAGCTCAAGATGAAAAGTCCTTGGAGGGAAGCTACCAGAGATTGTAGGGAGGGGGCACACCCACAGATGTGTATATGAAGCAATTGGAGGGGAGGCATTGCCCATAACAAAATGAGGTCATGAATGAGGCTACACTATTGAGCCAGCAACATGGAAAACACCACATTTGATGTATAGCAAGAGAATATTGATAAAGGCTGCTTACACAGTGGGCTAGGGATAAGTTGAGAATGACATTAACTTCTTGATAAACAGTGAGGTGCCTGATGCCACTGCAAGCAGGACATATGGATGTGGCCTTTGTATTGCTCTGGGAGAGGCACTAAATGACAGAAGGTTAAGTTCAAGGAAGTTTGCTTTCTCCTTTCTGGGCTCCTTGCCCTTGGGAAGAGATGGATCATCTCTCTCTCTCTCTTTCTCTCTCTCTCTCATTATAGGAACATCAATTTGATGGCCGGGCTCAAGACCCCGGTAAGTTTAATCTGTAGTTGGTTTTAAATCATCTTGACCTCTAGAGCATAGTCCAATCAGTCAATAGAAAAGACATAAATTCTCAATTTCCCATAAAAGGGCTCTTGTATAATAATTGCAAGAAAGGAAATACCAGAGTTCATCTTTTAGCTAAAGCTGGATTTATTTGCAAGAGGCTGAGAGCTGCAATTGCTGTCACATACAGTATCACATGCTTCTACAGAGACTGCAGAGCTTAGGCAGTTGAAAACCTTTGTTACTATATGTTGCTGGTTTCCCTCCACATTATAAGGAATGATTGCCAGAGACCATACTGGATTTATGCCATTGTTATGCTCTGCAGAGGGTAATACACTACCCTAATTCCTTGCTGGGAAGTCTGACTTTAGATGAAGGACGTCCTGTCTATGCCCTTTCCCATAATTGTTAACACCTGATTGTGCTTTTTAAAAAAATTCTACAGAAAAATTATATGAGAATAGGTCACTGTATTACATGGGAATAGATGATTACACATGTGCACATTGGTTCTCATTCAGTTCTTTGGTCACTTTTGTCTCTTTGTGGCCTGATGGACATTCTTTTGCCTAAGTTGTCTATCAGAAACTCTTAAATTTTTGTAAGCTCATGCTTGTGTCGTCAGTGACAAGTTTTTCTTCCTCCGTGTCTCACCCATTTTTTGGCTGCAGCCCACCACAAATCATTCAGATTTAGTCCTGGGGCAAAAAATCCCCCCACTCCATCATCTCCATGTACTGGGTAGTTTTCTTGACAGACCCACATTACTGATTTACCTGCTTTTTTAAATTCCAGTCTCACTTGCAGCCCTTGTATTCTCTGCTGGTTTTGTATTAAGTATTAAGCAGTTTTGTATTCAAGTATTAAGCAGCCCAACCTTATGTAGCTTTGAAACACAGACATTTTGCCAGATGATGTTACCTGCTGTAGAGCATGCAAAAAGGATGAATAATTACATGCCTATTGGTGGGTCGCTAGGAGGTTTCTGGGTCTGTGCATAGTGTTACAAAGTCAAACCATTTCATATTTAGAAGTGAAATTGTTAGCAACTCTGGATAAATTGCTATTTTCCCCAATTCTGTAGAGGAACAGCTTTTAGGTATTTCAGCACATTGTATAATATTATGAAATTACCTCTGTCTTAGAGCTGAGTTCGAAGATGGGCAGCTCTACAAAAATAAATAGAGCAAAAGATAGGAAGATAACTCTAAAGCAGGCAAAAAAGGTAATACTATCTCTTGATTTTTTGTCTCAAGTCTCCGGCCAGTATTATCTGTTTGACAGCAGCACTGGAGCACGGCGTTGGGTGTGAACATGGAGGAAAATGAAGAGCCAGCTCTCTGGACACCAGCAACTCTCTGTCTGGTATCTGCTGTATCTGCTGATATGGTGGCATAAGAGTAGCTTTCCATTAGTTACATGTATTTTAATAATCAGAGGTTGTCACTTTCCTTTCTTCTTTTGCTGCTCTGGTTTCCATGGTTGTTTCATCGGTGAAAAGTTCTTTCCACTACTTATGGTACCCCCATATCTGGAAATTCTCCATATTATATGAGATGGTAACAATGGTGATATGGTACTAAATGAAACATCAATCACTTGTCCCTCCTTCTTACAAAGCCATGTGTCTATATGAGAAAGTGCTGTAATAAAGGTTCTTTTAGTGTTGCTTGAGTGCAGATTGTAAGATCTGGTTCAAAAACAAGGGATAACAACTGAGTTTAATATTAAATTATCTATATCTCTGGTTAGGCATATTCACTTCTGTTGTAGCTCAGTGGTTCTGAAGATTTGTGGCATTTCACAATATAGCATCATGTACATATTTATTTCCGTCGATTTCATTTCTCTTGCTGATTGTTGGGGATGCTTGAATAACTGAGAAATAATAACAAGAATTATGCAGAGCAACAACCTGTTGGGTCAGTATTCTAAAGTCAAACACAGCAACATGGGATACAGTAATTGTAATTTTCTAATACTTTATTCAGTGCAAATTAGGTGTATTCATGGTGAGGCATATTTTTTCCAGGCGCTCCCTAGGCAAAGCTTCACTCATACTAGTGCTATTATAATATAATAAAGTAATAAAAAAGAAATAAAAAATATTTCCCTGACAGATAAAGCTATCAGAAGTCAGACATTTTTAGGGCATGAAATAGCAACTTCCAGACCAGCTGTGGTCCAAATGCCTGTCAGATTGATTCCCTTTCTACTTCAAGGGGATGGGTTGTTTTTGGAATAGGGAAGAGAGTGGAAAGTCTTCTGAGATCAGCTTTCTGCTCAAAATCTGGGGATTAGTACTGCAGCTTGCCACTAACTTGTAACTAAACCTATTCTCCTTTATATCCTAAAAATTTTTTCCCCACAATGGCCAATGATTGTATTTACAGCATTGTATTATTTTAAATATTTGGATAATCTAAATTTTGATTATGTATGTAGTCCTAACACTACAGTTTATAGTAACTTTTTTTTTTGGTGTGCAGTAGTGGCCAGGATAAACTTGTGATGTGAAAGTGCCCTCTGCTGGAGTAGCCAAGTGAAATAACTTGATTTGTTACTGGAAGCAATATAAGATTATACATTAGGGATATTCTCAGTGTTGCACAATAAAGTAATTAATTGCTTAATTAAGTACCCCTTTTCCCCCAAAATAAGACATCCCCTGATAATAAGCCCAATCGGGCTTTTGAACGCATGCGCTAAAATAAGCCACCCTCCGAAAATAAGCCCTCCCCGAAAATATTTAAACACAGAGCTGGAAATCAGGTACGACAGCAAGAGGAGCCCCATCTTGCTCCACGCACCCCAAAATAATAAGACCTCCCCGAAAATAAGGCCAAGCGCTTATTTCAGGGTTCAAAAAAATATATGACAGGGTCTTATTTTCGGGAAAACATGGTAATTAATACAAGTAATTAATGACAAGTAAATATGTTTATAGTTCTATAGGATTCTATGATTTCTTTTTAATAGACTATTGTATGTTTAATTGTTAAATATATTGAAATACATAGTGGAAAAAAGAAATTATTGAAATAGAAAGTAGAAAAAACAAAAAAGATGGTGCCAGCACTTCAACCTGCATTTTATTTGAGACGACATTGAAACCTGACAGATGGCTGTATTTGAAATAAAAGAAAGCATGGTGAAATTAAGCCAATTGTATATTTTTCTTATCCATCTGAGCAGCTGCTAGCTGAAGCTGAAGCAAGTGAGAGAAGCTGAACAAACAACAAATGAATCCAAGAAATAAATAAGAGCTGAAATAGGGAGTGCCTTTTGGGATTATGGGTTTCCAGGAAAAATCAAAATGTCAAAATGATATTGAACTACATAGTGAGGACAAGATTGAATTACCAATAATTTACTATGTATATTGGCTGATACGACTGTAACTTAAATCCTTTCTGGAGAAAAGATATAAAGGAATAGGCACCAAAGACACCATAACTATTTTTGAAAAATTAATAACTATCCTTCTCAATTTAAAGGAACAATCTCAACAAATTATAGGTTATTATTGAACTTGGAATTAGGTAACCTCTATTAATAGCAACTCTTCTTGATAGCTAGTTTATGTACTACTTGCAGACTCAAGGACTCTTTATCTTAAAATACCAACTACTAAAAAGCAAATTAAAAAAGCAGTTTACATTTAACTTCTACACTTCTGCTTTTACTTTTGCTTCTAATTGGTTGACAACTATTACATACGATGCTGGATGCTGGATCCTGTATAGGCCTCCAGTTAAATCTGTTAAGTTCTGTGTATTTAGATTTCCAAAAAGGAATATTCTGTGAAATTTTATTATACAATCAATGTTTCATATATGCAATTATGTGTAGGCTGGAAGGCCAATATAAAGCTTTCACATACTATTGACTTTCAGATGAGTGAAAATCACTTTCTGGATACATGCAGGCGATGCGGCTACAATATGAATTTCACTAAAAAGGTCTATAATTTAAAAATAATATTTTACTTGGATTGGTACTTTGTATGTGAACTTACTTTCTAATACTGATGAAACAGCCATGTTCAGAAACTCTCTTGTCATTGCCTTGGTCAAAAATAAGTTTCCTTTAATCTTATTTGATGGGCAAATATTGTATTTCTCCCTGCTTGTTTAGAAAACTAGCAGAAAGCCTACACCAATTATTGTGATACCTTGCATTATTGTCATAGCTGACAGTTCATTTTCCTGCTGTGACCTATTTTTAAAAAATCTGGTTAGATGTAACGAACAATATTAAACATGTTGTCTTCAATAATTAAAACAATTCCAAATGTCCGTAGCCTCTTCGTTTAATACCAACCAAAAAACTTCATGACTTTAGTACTTGGGGTTTTTTAAACAACAACAACAAAATCAGGAGTGAAATGTATGTACAACTATGAGCAACTGTGACATTTCCCTGCATCTCTCATTACTGCAAGTTTGAACTGAAATTTGATTAAATTTGATTTAAATAAAAAATAAAAAAGAGGACAGAGAAATGTTTTGTAAAGGTATAAATTATCTGATGGGTTGGGGTGTGTGCAATGGGTTCCATTTGACCTGGATAATTTGCCATAGGACAACCATAAATTGGCAACAGAGAAATTTAGAAAATACTTTGTTTTTTTCAAAGACCGGATGAAGTACCAGTAGTCTAGTACTACTAGTACATATACTCAGTTATTATTTATTTTAAACACTTTAATAGAATAGAATAGAATAGAATAGAATAGAATAGAATAGAATAGAATAGAATAGAATATATTTTTTTTATTGGCCAAGTGTGATTGGACATATAAGGAATTTGTCATGGTGCATATGCTCTCAGTGTACATAAAAGAAAAGATACGTCCATCAAGAATCATAAGGTACAAACTAGGATTTTTTTTTAAAGTAAAATTTAAGGCAATCTTAGTCAGAGGGCAGGTTTTGACAGCCCGGATAAGGCTGGAGTTTGTAAAACATTTAGATTAGAAAGTCTCCTAAGAGATAAGATAGTATGAAAAATATGTCATGCCAGAGTTCAGAAGCTAAGCGGCGGAAAGTTAGCTTAAGAATCACTTTCTTAGGAAGGCTCAGAGGTCAATTGTTAAAAGAGCAGCCTCAAGAGGGACATACAGATTAGCAGCGAAAGGCTTTTATGATTGGTTGGTGAGTCACTCATCCTTAGCCAATAGAAAATAGCCCCCGCAAAAAGGTTGCTTTCGTCACATTTGCGCAGCGTGCGTTGGAAAACCGGAGACGGGGAAGAAGGCGCAGAGGATTTGGAGAAGTGACGGATACGTCATCCAATAAAAATGCGAACCAATAGAAAGCTTGGAATGCATCAACATGCGATTGGTTTAGCTTCCTTGGAGGTGGACCTTGGGCGCCACGGTTGCTATGACGGCAGAATGCCCACCTTCCCGGCGCCGCCATCTTGTTGTTGATTCGAACTGTAAGGGAGCAGGTGAGGGAAGTCTTGAAGCCGGCCTGGGGGGACCCAGCAGCAGCGCCCCCCGGCCAGGCAGGGGGAAATTTTACGTTGGTGAGTTTCGGGCCCTTGTTCTTCGTAGGAAGCGATCCGGACCCAAAAAGGAGGGCGCCTTTTCCGAACTGGATGTGGGAGGGGATCGGGGAGTGAATGAGTGCTGGTAGGGGAAAAGGTAAGGCCGGTTCCGGGGGTGGGTGGGTGAGGGATCCCGACGGGTAGGACAGCAAAGCCACCTGGCTGAGGGCTGCTGCCGAAGGTGTCCTCATGACGACGATTCTTCTGGAGCTGCTCAAGAGAAGCCTATGGCACAGGTGTCTGTTGAGCAGCTTCCCCCGTTTGGCGCCCTCTAGACGACTTTACCGAGCTTCACCTGAGATCCCATCATCCCCGACCGGCGCTATGAGGGTCGGGTGGTCGAATATAATCCAAGTAGGGAGGGCGCCAGGTGGGGGTTGAGGGAGAAGCTAAAGAAGTTGTGGCTTTCCGCTCAGCCGATTTCTGAGCGCTCTTTGCCTCCCCTTGATGAATGAAGCCTGGCTGTGAGATTCACCGGCTCGTTTTGGAGGGGGACTTGTAAGGAATGATAGGGAGAGATGTTGGTGACATCTGCAGGGTGATAGGTGATTGTGTGTGTGTGTGTGTGTGTGTGTGTGTGGTAGGGGAGAGTGTGCTGAGGGTACAGAAACTTTTGCTGGGGGGGTGTACTTGGGATGCCATAAACTTTCTCCCATCCACCAGGAGGACTAGCAAGAACAGTATTAAGTTTCAAAGTTGTCTAAATTTATTGAGAAATTTGTGTTGGTTTTTGGCAGGAGACTTTTTGGCTTGGAACTTCCATCCTACCAAAACACCTTGGCCCCGATCCAAAGCACTGTGGGAAACAGCAAAAAGGTTTTCCTCCATGGGCAGTGAATGTTAATTTAGAGTTGTGAAATAGTAGAAAATGAAAAAAATGATAGTTGAATTAGGCTGATTCTTATTTATATAACAGCTCTCTACGGGGAACTAGTACTGAACTGTGATGAATTGGACTTTTTCCGAGGGCTTCTCAGTACTGCAAACTTTTTCCCCATTTATATGTTAATCATTTTAACATTATACATATGCTTATCCTCTACCGACTTGAAACAAGTTTCAAATATTTAGAAAGTGTAGATAATTCTTCATTAAAATAGTTTTGCATAATGTTAACTTTATTTGCTGCCCATCTCACATTTCAAGGCAACTTTGAGCGGCTTACAAAATAAAACACTTAAAACATCCAGTTATAAATATAAAAACTGATTAAAATAGGAAAAAGTAAAACAAACTAAAAACAAGAGTTTGGAGGGGAAATGTGGGATGCTTTGTCTATTATGGGTAGTGCATAAGCAATTCCAGCCAACGCTTCTCCTTCAGGACCCCATGTCAGCTGGCATGGCCAGGTTTTTCTTGATGGCTGAAAGAGAGGAGGTGGATCTTATCTTCTGTGGCAAGATGTTCCAAAGAGCAGGAGCTGTGCAGAAAAGGATTTTCTCCAGTATCTCACCAGCTGAAATTCCTTCGTTATTGGGATCTGCAATAGGCCCCCTTTTGCCAGCATGAGTGGGGCAGGCCAATTCCGTTGGAGAAAGACAATTCTGCAGATACCCTAGACCAGGGGTGTCAATAGAATACAATAGAATAAAATTTTTATTGGCCAAGTGTGATTGGACACACAGGGAATTTGGCTTGGTGCATATGCTCTCAATGTATATAAAAGAAAAGATACATTTGTCAAGAATCATAAGGTACAACACTTACTGATAGTTATAGGGTACAAATAAGCAATCGGGAAACAATATCAATATAAATCGTAAGGATACAAGCAACAAAATTACAATCCTACAGTCATAAGTGGAAGGAGATGGGTGGTGGGAACGATGAGAAGATTAATAGTAGTGCAGACTTAGTAAATAGTTTGACAATGTTGAGGGAATTATTTGTTTAGCAGGGTGATGGCATTCAGGAAAAAATTGTTCTTGTGTCTAGTTATTCTGGTGTGCAGTGCTCTATAGCGTTGTTTTGAGGGTAGGAGTTGAAACAGTTTATGTCCAGGATACGAGGGGTCTGTAAATATTTTCACAGCCCTTTTTTTGACTCGTGCAGTATACAGGTCCTCAGTGGAAGGCAGGTTGGTAGCAATTGTTTTTTCTGCAGTTCTAATTATCCTCTGAAGTCTGTGGATGTCTTGTTGAGTTGCAGAATTAAACCAGACAGTTATAGAGGTGCAGATGACAGACTCAATAATTTCTCTGTAGAACTGGATCAGCAGCTCTTGGGCAGTTTGAGCTTTCTGAGTTGGCACAGAAAGAACATGGCAACATGTGGGCTGGATGCATCACAAATAGGCCACACCCACCCCAGTTCCGGGGAATTGTCACGATACGTCATGTGATAGCAACGTGATGCCGTGAGTTTCATTACCTGTGTCATATACCCATGGCAAAAAAGTCTTTAAAGGTAGCAACAAGCACCTTGAATTGCCCCAGAAGCAGATTGGCAGCCAGTGCACTTGCATAACAGTGATGTTACGTGTGCCACCCTAGGGACCCCCATAACTGTCCATGCTGGACCAATTGAGGCTTTCAAATACTCTTCAAGAGTAGCCCCATGTAGAACATGTTGCAATAATCCAAGCAGAAGATTACCTGGGCATGAATGACTGAAAGAACAGAATGATCCAGGAAAGGATACAGTTGGCGTACCACATGAAGGGTTTCCCAGCCATGACTGCCACCTGCTCTTAGAGCAGGAGTTGCAAGTCTAGGAAAAGTTTGTTACGAAGTCTAGATCTTTGTTATGAAGAGCAAGTGAGTATGCCTGAAATCAGCTAATTAATTGCCTGGAACTATTTTTTTTAATAAACAGCATCTGTTAAAATTGCATATATATAAGTTTATGGATGCATTTGGTAAATGATCTTCTCAGTCCACTGACAAGAGTCAAGTAATTATCAATGAGATAATATTAATAATTATGATCATTAGATTATTGCTGGAAATAAATTCTCATTGCTTAGAATGCTGTTCTTATTAGCATATCAAGATAAATAGGAATTGCCTTTCAGTTTCTATTTAAAATTCACTTATTACTGCCCTCTAGAATATGTTAGGTTCATAATTTGTTCAAGAATCTAGGCATAATGATATGAATGCCTTTCACTTACTTGAGATCTGGTGAATGCTATGCTTCTCTTGAGATTGAAGAAGTGTGAAATTTCAGGCAATACTGCTGTACATGCGATTTGATACAGTAATCTTGAGAGTATTTTTTGTATTTATGCATCTGTGGTACTATTTTCACGGTATATCTGAAGGAGTTTCTAATCTCTTTCCCCCTAAATAGTAGGTGCCATTAAGTCGGGTTCAGTTCCTGGTCATCTTGACCTGTCTTCCCTTTGATGCAGTCCATCTACCTTATCTGTTTCCCTTTTCTGTTTTCCTTGGCCTTGGCTAACTGCAGTAATGGAACCACAATGAACTATCTTATCACAGTAGGATTTTTTTTTAAAAAAACATGCAGTTTCAGAAAGAATTTTTTTTGTTATATTCCTTGCAGGAATATAAAAAGTTATCTTATATTTTCTTCACTGACTTTAGACTGCCAGGCTTCCCCATAGCTGGTGTTTATGGGATAAAAATGCAATTAATAATATGACTTGTTTGACCTCAGTTTTATTTTTAAAAGTATTCTCTTAATTACATCTGCTTTTAGCAGAAATCATCGCTTACCAATGGAAATACCTAGATAATCTTTTGCTTGAATGCGATTGGATAAGATTTGGTTGTTTGTACTGTTTGGGAAGGTCTCATTAATACATAAAATCCATATATTTAAAAAAAAACAAAGTAAAAAGTCATTTTTCTTAAGATTGGGGGGATTTTGTGTTCTATGAATGATGCATGGACCTGATTTAATTGACCTGATGTAGGATTGTTTAAAATAGAAATTATTATGTGTAATAAATTGTAATATAAAGGAAATGTATTTAATATATATTTGTTATAGTCAAATGGTAAAGCACATCAAGATTGGCCTTTTTGATCCATCTCAGATTTTAAACTCTTGGAAGCTTCGTGGAGCCTGAGAACATTTCTTAGAAGCAGTTCAGTTTGGCTGGCTTTGGAAAACAATGGATGGTTAAGACATTGATTAAGACCTTTCAGTGCTAGATAAATCATATCTTAATTGCCATTTGCTTGCATCACTGCCAGTGTAAGTTCTTAATATTTTGGTAAATTCTTCAAGATGAAAAATCAGATGAGATATAAATCTTCCTGAAAATGGAACTTGAGGTTGAAATAATTAAAATTTATTTAACACTTTCATTGTCTATGCTAGACTTTAAATTTTGGTTCCTATGCCGCCTTTCATTCCTACACCTTGTCTAATATGTTTTCAGTTTTCCCCTGTTCACTGTATAGAATTTTGATTTAAATATGCCTGAAAGAGTCTGAAGCAGTGACAAACTGGCAGTGCTTACATAATTGATGTCAGTAGAAATCTAATCACAAACTCTGTTCAGATGGAATAATATTCCTATATTTTCTGTGTCACATGTATGGGAACGTGAGTTAGTGAAGAATGCAGTGGTTGGTACAGAATTTTGACTAGTGGGTCTTATATTGCTTGTCAGATTAGTTTTAAAAGAAATGTACCGGTAAACTTGTTTACTTCTGATCTAGTCCTAAATGGTAGTGAATTCCTAAACTGTTGGGTTCTGATGCCTAAGAATACAAATTCTTACATTAATCTGCCTGTGCTTTAGGATTATCTGCCCAAATAGGTGTTTTGGAGTGTTTCTCTTGTTAAGCATAGTGGATAAAAAAGTTTTAATATAATTTGAATATCGCATTAAGTGGTGTGTGTGTGCAGACTTTATAGGCTAAATGATGCTTTCTAGTAGGAGATTTTTGGCATTGGCATGCCAGTTCTGAAATGATTTTTCCAAGAATGTTTGCTAATGTAAATGTTAAAGTACATTTTATGAACCAAGGCAGGTAAAATTAATCTGTTAGTCTGTGTTGAGATTGCACCTACAGTATTGCTTTTTATCTTTGATCACTGTCACTGAAAATTCTTTATATAAGAATTTTATTTATATAAGAACATAATATTTGTATTATGATATACAAATTATGTAATGGAAATGTTCAGATGTTTGAGACAGTAAGATTGCCTTGCCATAGTGGCTCTATATTACTTTTGCTCTTGGTATTCCTATGGAACTGTGCTGAAGTTTGGTTTTACAGGCAACACATACCATTCTAATTTGGAAAAATATTTGCAAATGAACATGGTATTATTTCATATTGCTTGGGGCTATATTCAGCTTTCTTCTGGAGAGAGGTCTAGTTTTTCTGTCTGTGACTGCTAACAGAAATTCTGTTAGAAACAGAATTTATACAGTACCATGGAGTACTGTTTGAGATGCAAGGATTTTCATCATTTTTGAGAATAAAGTTTTCACATTAAAAAATGGTAGAGCTTATGTTATTCTTCTGCTGCTTCACGTTACTTTAGCAGTATATATAATTCAGCATAACATCTAAATAAGATGTTTATAAAAGGTGAATAATACAACATTTTCCTCTGCAAAGACATAACAGGAAGAATAAGTTTCATTCCTATTAGATATTATGCCAAAACACTAGGATGGCCCTTGGGCAAATGTGAATCATTTGCTCTCATTTGTTTATGCAGTGTCTCCAAAGGATTTATTTGTAACCTTTCATTTATAGAGTAAGAATACCATGAGGACTTCTGCACATACTTGCAGCATTTGGATTAGATTGGAGGAAGTCTATAAAATATTTACTCTTGGCTGGTTCAGGAAGAGTTGATGTAGTGACGTATGATATAAGGAGACTGGGCAGAAGGAGGAGCTGAAGAACAAGGAAGTCTCAGAAATTAGTTCAAAATTTAGAATTTGACTTCCATAAGCCTTATTTTGATAAGTCCTGGGATAGGTACCTGTGGTCTGTCTGATTTTCAGTGTTACTTTAGTACAGCTTTTGTCTCCTAAGATACATTGTTATTAGTAGTACAAGCAGAAAGCAAGAATGACTTACTAAGATGCAACAGTTTTGTATTCTATGGGATATCTAGTCTTTTCATAACAAAGAGGATAGAAAACAGTGGCACTGTTTCTCCAACTTCTAAACTGCAACCAGATCTTGCTTTCAATAACTGATCAATTCTGGAATAGTATACAACCCAGCCAGTCTGCAGTTGCATTTTGTCCTGTCCTGCTTTGCTTTGGTAAGCAAAGGAGTCCCAAGTTACACAGCTATGTTGTGCCATGAATGATATTAACTGTCTGAATGAAGACTGTTTCTGCACTGTGGTTTTGATTATCATATTATTACCATATCACTGACAGTAATTTTAATGAAGATGTCTTACTAATGGAAATAGCTTCCTGTAGCCATCTAACTACATTCATCTCACAATGGTGGTGATATAAGTGTAGGCCAAGTTCCACACTTTATGCAATAAAAGAACACCATCATGATAACTGTTTATACCTCTATATGCTTTCAATTCCTGAAAGAAAGAATGCTACCATGCTACATATGTTTTCTGTTTCCTCGGGATTATTGGAAATATAATTTGTGCAGGAACTGAATAATTTTCAGACCATTTTCTTTGAGTAAGATAGTTACAGATAAGCAAGGTAGTTTATCAGCATAATCTAAAGGGTTGCCCTTTCTTATTAACTCTCAGAAGGGAATTTTAGATAGACCCAGTTACAGTAGTGATGAGTGCATTGTTGGGAGACTTGAAAGAAATCAATAATCAATCAAATGTTATAAAATAAAAACATGGAATCTTATGTGAGAAATGAATTCTGTACTAGGAAATGGTAAATTTGGTGAAAAGAAGTGAATTTCACAGTGATTTGCTCAAAAATTGGTTGTTCTGGTGCAAATTAGAAAAATATAACAACAGAAGTAATAGGTCGTCATTAAAAAACTTAATTTGTTAATTCAAATTTCTAATATTGAATTACATTTGTAACAAGTTTAACAAAATTGTTTTCACATTGCAGAGAAATGCTTGTGTAAAACCAGTATAAAATATTTGGAAACCTGTTTTGTGTACACTTTCTTTGTATTGCTTTGTATTGCATCCTTACTCATTTCTTTCTACAATACCAGCATTTGTAAAATCCAGGTGACAAGTTGGAGTAATTGACATGCACATTATTTTAATTATCTGAATATAGAAAGATGTTCATCACTATATTTTGTGCCCTACTTTATAGCTGTGTATAACTTATGCTCTAAAGATACAGTAGTGATTTCAGAAAGATTTTTAACAAAAAACAGCAGTTTAACTGAGAAAATTGACTGAGAAAATGGAGGCTAATGAAAGAATGAACAGATGATATGTACAGATAGTCATTTTCATATCATTAGGGTAGTTTACAAATTCCTTATACTTCTAGTGTTTAATCCTTTTGCTTAAATCTCAGAACAGCTTTTCTCAAGTAGGTATAGTAAATGATTAGGGCCACCTGAGTTTTACAGCATGGATCACATTGGGTAATCTGACAAATAATTTTGATGCAGAGTTGTTGAGCATGATATATGTATATTAAACTTCAAAAATAGTTATGTTGAATATTTTATATTGCCTTATTAATTTTAAATATAATATTTGTTTTCATTCATTCATTAAGGATAGGGCAGAATATTTGAATTGTGGTCTTAATATTTGCACATGAACACCAGCGGCTCCTCCAATTTGATCTTTGCAGTCATGTCATTTATAGCTCTTAGTTATCTTGTGATTGATTAATTCCCTCTAAATCTTTCCTAATTATTTAATTAAAGCCTTTTGTGCTTTTGAATTTCTGTTTGATTTCTCAAGTTCATAATACTGTTCCTTCATTTTTTTCCACTGTTCTTTCTGTGAATAGTAACTGCTATCTTGGTGTAGTTTATAAAGCCAGCTAGACACATTTTCCTACTTCCATTGCCTACAGGATATGGTTTTAAGATTTAGGTGGCAGTGTTGACAGAACTGAGAACACCATCCACTTCCTGAGACTTTCAGGTTTAAGGTTCTTCCAGATAATATTTTTAAAAGGGCTGCTGGTTGGCAATCTGACACAATAGTGGTGGAAAAACAACTGTATTTTGCCATTCTTATTGCTAGAATGTGGCATAAATGGGCTCATTTACATATATTCATTTGGATTTATTCTATGTCTTTCTCCAGAGTGTTCTAGATGTCATTTGTGCTGCTATATTTCCTGGTGTTCTTCAGAGAAACAAGGAATCCCTAAGGATCAGGGTTCTGAAAGGAGCCATTCATGTGCACTTTTTATCCAAGATTTTGTTCCAGGAGGTAGCAATAACAGTAGCACTAAAGCTGCACCACAGCGCTTTACAGCACTCTCTGAGTAATTTACAGAATCAGCATATTGCCTCCAACAATCTGTGTCCTCATTTTACCGACTTTAGAAGGATGGAAGGTTGAATCAACCTTGAGTCGGTCAGGATTAAACTCCTGGACAGAGTTAGCTTGCAATGAAGGTAATGACAACCTCTGTTACACTGATCACCAGAGCTCAAGACAAACACACCCCTCGAGCTCCTCTGAAAAATTTTAGATCTCCCAGGTGCCCGAAATGGATTGATCAAATTCCTGGAGCACTAAAAAGCTCTAAAACAATCAGAGAGTAATGTGACCCTGGCAAGGAACAGGTGTTAATGTCTTCTAATTTCATACCATATTGCAACTATTCTGAGACAAAAAGCGGATGTAATGTGTTACTACCTATGTGTCTTGGCTCCTGAGTATCAGCTCCACTAGGTAGACCAGGGAGAAAAGAAAAAAACTGCACAGGAAGTTTAGAATTGTACTTTTATTGAGTTAGGTTACAGAACGGAGTCTGACTATGCTTTACTTCCTCTCCTTTTACTCCAATGAATTACACAGTTTGCTTGAGCCACTTCCAAATATTATCTTGCTTCCTAAGAGTCAGGGTGGATTTGATTTAAATCATAATTTTAAAGAGCAACTGTCCCACTGTGGCTCCTCCTCTGACCCGCTGTTGACTCACGGACAGTCCCATTCACTTTAATGGGACAGCCGGTGATGCAGCAGTGACACAACAAGATGAGGGACGTGGCAGGCAGCAGGTGAGTGGATGCCTGCTAACAGGCGCTGCCATGATGGATCTGAAATGATAGGTGCTCTTTAATATTATATTTATAAGCTACTTAGAAGGTTTCACTTTCATTTTTACTGCTTGCCCTTCCTCCTCACACTTAGAGCCTGGTGGTACAGATGCATTTTTCCTCAAACAATCATGCAGTTTGTAGTGTACAAAGATTTGCAAAACAGTGGGATAAAGGAATATTTCTGAACTTTGTTTTATGATTTATCTCATAGTTACTGTGAAATTGTGTGAATGCATCAATGCAGTACATGCTATCTCAGTTTGCAGAGCCTGGATTCATTGAATGAGTTTACCAAAAATTTACCAAATATTGCAGAATATACAGCCTCATGCTAGATAATTAAGCTCCATTTCATGCTGAATAAAAACTAAATTATTAATGTATCTTAAATAGAAAACTATGTTTAGATATATTTTACTCCAAAAGCATTTTATTAAAACAAATTTGATAAAAATCAAAAAAAATCCAATTTAAATAAAAAGAATCAATTTAAAATTTTAAAAATCTGATGTATTGATTTATTTATTTTAAAAATCATCTATTTTTATCCACCCTGCTAAGAGTTAAAAATGTTTCAATCCTTGTTACCTAGATAAACATTCTTGCATATTTCTGTCAAAGTAAGGTGAGTCAGGTTTATGGCTGTGAAGGCCAACAGTTCCCAAGCTACTTCCAATCCCTCAAAAAGAGAAGGCAGATGGAATTGCCTCAAAACGCCCAGAGTCGCTAAATGGTGAGATGGGCAGTATATGAATTTAATAGATAAAATCAATAAAACAATCTGAGAAGCTTGATCACCAATCTAACGATAATGTCAAAAAGTGCATGCAGGAAAGCCACTGTGCGGGAGGGAGATCAGAGAAATGTCATGATAACCCTATTTGTGAATCAAAGGGTCTGGGGGGAAAAACTTCTGCAACCTGAATATGTTTGAGAACTCCTGGTGAGAACATGAATTACAAATACAGAGCTTATCTTTAACTTTAGAAACTTGTAAAGGAAGATCATTTGTATCTTGTTATAATTTCTGTAGCAATATATCCATTGCTGGCTTGCTGGGCCTGTCACAACTTCACCAGAGTTGAGATAACAATGGTTGAAGTTTCCAGAAGAGCAAGAACCAGAACTTTGTATCTCCCTTGACATCCAAAGCACGGCAGTGGTGGTGGAGCAGAAGAGGGCGATTAAACATGTTTATCAAAGCAAGGTTCTTGTTAATGTTCAGAAGTATTAAAGCTTAAATTCGTTACTTAAATGGATAATGAAGCCAAATGAAATGATATATAAAAAGAAATATAAACAGAAGAATTCAGTGCTATAAAGAAATATTTGGCCTGTGCTAATTCTTCAGGAAATTATATTTGAACAAATTCCAACTTTTATGGCATTCAAAAAAAAATTTTTTTTTGCGCGCTGCAGGCGTTGTTAGTTTGAAAGGCAAATCCTTCCAGACATGTATGAATGGTGAGAACTGGCTCTCTTAAGTAAGGGTCCTCAGCATGCAAATGTAGATATGATCTGTTTGGAACCCATAACAGTGTGCATTTAATATTCAGACTATAGTTAGAGAAAAGGAAATGTTGTCTATTTATGCTGTTTTGTTGATTTTGTAAATCTGGAGTCATTTAGACTGCGTCTGTTTTATGTTTAGTTAGATTGATGATTAAGCTTTTCCCCTTTAAGGTTACGGGTTTGTGTGTGTGTGTGTGTGTGTGCTGTTTCATCAGAATGTTCGGGTAATGTTGTATAATTCTCCTTGAGCTATTCCTTCTTGTTTGAAGCTGAAACATTTGGATTATTTTAGCATGGCAAGGTCAATTAAATAAGAACTAGAGCTCCATTCTCCCACTCCAAGTACTCTTTTGAATTTTTTTATTCCTATCTCCACTGTTGCACTTTTAACCCACTTTGGTTAATGCTTTGGTATGAAATATCTCCATGTAGGCAATCATTACATGTGAATGTCACTTACATGAAATTGTGGAGAGTATGAACAATTGCAGATGGTTATCTAACGGTTTTTAGATGGCAATGTCATTCAAAAATCAGCTAGTGTTTTAGTTACAAATAGGCTGTGTAACTAGTTTAAACACTGAACATTTTATTTTGGCCAAAGCTGTCAATATAACAAAGTGACAAGAATTGTTTTGAAGTGTTTCTATTAATTTGTTCTTGAATAGGGATGTCTCTGAGCCATTAATAGCTATAGTACCCACTATGTTATATTACATCCACATCTTGATTCCTGCATTTTGTGCTGAACAGTTGATTGTATTCTGAAGTCTCTAGAATGGACTGAAATGTAGACATGTATAACTTGCGGGGGGTGGGGGGATTGGGGGGTATTGCCAGCAATTACAGAAAAATATATAAAATCAACTTTTCATTTTCATTTATTTTACTAGACTATATTATACAAGGACACTTGTTTTCTGTTGCCTCTGTGGTTAATAAAAATGAAGTCTAAACTACATAATCCACATATGCCTAGGCCAAAACCAGTTACACATTTTTTAAAATGTACATGTGGTACAAAGTGTATCTATTTATTTTGAAGCTGATACTTCACTCTAGTGTCACATTTTGATAATGGGTGATAAACTAAAGTATAATAAAACAAAACCACCACAACTATTTTACTCAATATACGGTAATCTGCATTGGTGCTATTGCTGTCCTAAAAGTGGAAACTTGGCCTTCTTCCTTCTTTTTTTTTTCCTTTTTCCTTCTCTGCACTTCTCTTCCTTTTCTTTCCGGAGCTTTCTTTTTTCAAATCTTTTTTCTGTTTATCTTTTAACTTTGTATTTCCTTAAAAATCAAGAAAGCTATACAAAAAAGAAAAATGTATGTGGGTAAACGAAAAGAAGTTAAAGACCCAATAACTAGTCATCTGTATATAACTTTTTTTTTTATTTTAGAGGTTGCTATAAAAGACTATATTGTAGATTTCAGA
Source organism: Arizona elegans (assembly GCA_022577455.1). Classification (NCBI taxonomy): domain Eukaryota; kingdom Metazoa; phylum Chordata; class Lepidosauria; order Squamata; family Colubridae; genus Arizona; species Arizona elegans. Next base: position 98,449,022 of record JAKOOJ010000003.1, on the reverse strand, counting down.
GAGAAGTAAGTCTCCCAACCAATAAACTTATTTTTCCTGGAAATCTCCTGAAATAAAAAATTTTGCTAAGCTAGTGCAAATAAAGGTCAAACCTCTAAACATACCTTAGGTCATACACCTGGAGAATTTAACACATTCTTTGAAGAAATTCTTCTTTCGGTCTAGTTGAAAGGAACAGAGAGAGAACAGAGAAAATAAAAGGAAACATATTTTTGGTAGTTTTGCCCAAAGCCATAGAACTTAACAAAACTTGTAAAAAAAATATGAATCCAAAGGGTTACTTGTACAGTTATGCACAGTTGCACTTGAAGGTTTTACTGGGAAAAGTTAAAAATGCAGCCAAATATACAATGTATAATTTTAATCTAAAAAGGAGTAAAACAAAAAAACAAAGGGTGGCAGCTATCATATACAGAACTCCAAATCAGTGAAGCCAATCCGATTTAGGGATCATTATAATTTCACTCCCTCCTTAATTTAGTGACTGCAGAATTTCATTTTTAATAGGAATTGAGATTGGTGAAAGCCAGAGTGCTAGTGAGACTTTTTGTTAAAAAGAAATAATGCATCTTTTTCTGATGTTAGAGATCTATTATTATAAATCAGGAAGCTACATGTTGGTAGGACCACGTCTTCAGTTCCCATAAGCTATAATGGTGAAAGAATTGCCTAGTTTATATTGGACAAATCATTGTAAATAAGAGCTTAACTGTATAATTGGATGTACTGTACAATTTAGAACAAATCTTGCCCATTCAGACTCCTTGACATGGGATCAATTCATCAGATGCAATAAGGACAATTGTTACAGCAAAATATAGGGTTTATTATGTTGCTTTTGACCAAAATCTGTGGCATCTCTTCTCTGTTTTGCAGGCTGTTGGTGCTTAATCATTTATTGGTCTAACTGAGGGGTGATAATTTTCTCTTTGGGAAACTGCTCCTTCCACCACATGCAGCTCTCCCCATGCCCCAGGTGTGTGACTTGCGCCCTACGCAATGTGTGTTTGTCAAACCATGGAGGTGGGGAAGCATGGCAAGAACGCAACCCACACAGGAAGCCGAGGGGTCCTGTTGGAGCCTTTCATCCATCAGGTGGGCGGCCACAGCAGCATGATGCGCTACGATGACCACACTGTGTGCAAACCTCTCATAACCAGGGAACAACGCTTTTATGAATCTTTGCCTCCAGAAATGAAGGAATTCACACCAGAGTATAAAGGTAAGCATCCAAAAACCTTGAAAAAACACCTGAAGATAAAAACAACAGAATTTGTATTTGATTCATTTAAAAGAATTACCAATTTTACAAGGCATATATTTATTTCATTGAATCTTTTTCCTTTGGTATAAAACTTAAATAAGCATAAAAATTAGTATAAATAAGCTATTTGCTGATAGATATACTAGCATACTACAGCAAAAACATGCATAATTAATGGAAGTAGCTTGCTTAATGTTTCTGCTCTGCTACAAAATTAAAAAATCAGATTTTGTTGAAAATTAACAAAAATCCTTATAATGGGTAGAGTGTACCGACTTATTCAAAATGAAACACGTATAAGTTCTGATGAAGAAGAATAATAGCTATATCAAACAATAAGTCTGCATTTGTATTAGGAAGTGATGATTAATTGGATCTTTTTAACTAGTGTTATAAATAACTGAATTGTGTCATTCTAGTTAAAATCATAATTTTAACAGGCCTACAGTATGTCAAACTTGTCCTGCTTTAAATTGTCTGACATAATTGGAAGACATAAAATCTTCCTTAAATTTTCAGATCACGCATTACTGTATCACAAATAATTGCTACATTCCGTTTCTTGAACCAATTGTGGACCAGAAAAGCTGCTAATCCAATTTATTTAAGTCTTTCAAGAAAAATCAGGACTGATAAATTTAAAACAGAACAAAAATGGAGCTCCATCTCTGGGTATCACTTACAGGTATAGATGAGACTTTACAGCTACAAGTCTGAAAGCTTAAAAAGGAATGAAAAAACACACAGACATAAATGTCCCAAAGGTGCTTTTTCAAGAAGCAACTGGACTTTCTGGCTTTTCTTTGAAGATGTTTCGCTTCCCATCCGCTGAGAGCAGAAGAAGCTTCTTGGATGGGAAGGGAAATGTTTTTAAAGAAAAATCAGAAAGTCCAGTTGCCTCTTGAAAAAAGCACTTTTGGGACAACTGTGACCTGGATGACTGAGACTCTCCATAGACACACAGACATAGGCACATCTTCAGACCTTTCTCTTTCTATAGTGCTTCAGATTTTTTAAAATATTCAACATATTACAGCAAATGAGGAAAATAAATGTATCAGAATTCCACATAGCTTTTCCTATTAAAACTGTTGGGAAAATATTTAACAAGGGAAAGGCTTTAATATTACGTTTGGTGTGCAAGTTTGTGAGTGTGCCAACAAAGGGACAGGAATGACTTATGGAAGGCATTATCTGGGCATTATCTGGGCTCAAACTCAGTAATTAATAACAGAAGCTGAATCTATGTTAGATATACTAAAATATTTATTGTACTTTTCAAAGAACGGACTCCAAAGTACATTTAGTTGCTCTTACAGTGTATCATTAAATTGATTAATGTATTAATCATTATGTAAATTGCTGCCCTATATTTTACTCTAGTCCCGAAAAAGGCACTTATGCCACTTTGGAATTTGAAAGCTGGTCTTTTAAATATATACTCTCAGCCTCATTTTGTTTACCTCTGTAACAAAAATTTAGTTATACAAATTTATTGTTGCATTAGGTGGATCAGTGGTGGCCAATATTTATTGTAGACAATGTTTATCTGGGTGGAAAAGCTGGATATAAATTGGATGAGGATGTTACCCCATAAATTGATCCCTTCACAAAAAATCAAACTTGATAAAAGTTTCTGCCATTTGGCAGAAAAGATTTTGCTGTTGTGGAATATACAGGTAGTCCTTGATTTAAAACTGGTCACTGAGTGTCCATTCAAAGCTACAACCTACCATAAAAGGGGGAGTTACAAGCTGAAGTTCTGATTTGCCCATCCCCCCCTATGGTCATGTGACCACATTTCAGGTGCTTGGCAACATGGCTGCATTTGTGAATGTGCTACAGTCAGATGATGGTTTTGCTAAAACCCAGCACTTCTGAATTTGGGTAAAACCGTGCAACAGAGAACAGTGGGTTTGCTTAACAAACGCTGCATTCATTTTATGACCGTTACTTTCACTTAGCAACTGCTGAACACCCTCCCGCCCCCACAAAATTGAATCAGTCAGGCTCCATTATGGTCATCACTCGGGAACTGCTGTGCTATTGTCAGGTGCAGAAGACCAGGTCCACATGTGAAGGTTCAATTTAACTGATTTACAGTACTCCTAAAAGTTTACACACACCAATCTTCTCAGCTAATGGTCAGCACATGGTTACAGTTAGGTAAGAGTCAATTGCAATCAAGAGGGAGGGCTTAGTTTGTTTATGGCTATAATGATTCTAGGCCAGTGATGGCTAACCTTTTTGGCACCAAGTGCCGAAACTGGAGCGCACATGTGCATATGTGTGCGCAAGGAGCACCAGAACCCGGAAGAGAGCAGCTGGCTTGTGTGCATCACACGATAGCCAACTGCACTTCCGGGTTCTGTTGTGCGCATGTGTGCCGGACAGCTGCTCTCTTCCTGGTTCTGTCATGCGCATGCATGCTGGCCAGCTGGTCTTCGCACGAAGACTAGCTGGTGATAGCGCACATGCCCATAGAAAGGGCTCTGCATGCCACCTCTGGCACGCGTGCCATAGATCGCCACCATGGTTCTAGGCTGATCCTTCTTTTTACTCCTCCCCCTGGCTCTTACACCTGTAGACTTTTACCTATTTCATATCTCTCGCCTGTCAAATCAAAAGAAAATTTTAAAGTGTGGAATTTCCCTCTCTCTCTCTTTTGTATACATTCCTTTTTCCATTGGTCAGTTTTTCCAATAGTTGATATCTCGTCAAGCTAAATTTCCCCATTCTGCTATCTCTCCACCTTTGGGGAACCCTGGTCTGGGGGAACAAGTCAGACATTTTACTGTGATAATTAAACTACAGTCATACCTCAGTACGCAAATGCTTCAAAACTTGTTGAATTTGGTACTTGTTTTAAAGCAAAAATCTCGTCTCAATACGCGTCTTTCTCCCGGTACTTGACATGTAAGGTAAACTTGCTGGCATTGGCTGCCTTGTGATTTGCTATTTCTTCCAGCCAAAATAAAGGGTCATGTGGTAAGTTATGTGGTTTGCTCAGTACTGATCGCTCCTCCCAGAACAAATTAGCGATGAGTAACCAGATATCATTGTGTGGGGATTAGAAACAGTTAGTGATCTATTGCAACTCATTCAGAGATCTACCATTATTTTTTCCAACCCCTAGCAGCTTTACATAACCCACTGAAAAGAGGAAATACTTAAATATTTATAGAGAATATTTTTTTTAAAAAATTATATAAATACATTATGGTACGAGATATTCAAATTGGAGAGATTGCTTCTTGCCCATCTCTTTTTCTTTTTGGTAATTCTACAAATGGATTTATGAGCCTTATTTTCATTGTCCAATCTGCTCCTTGGGAAAATCATTAGTAGTTTTATTCTTTCTAATCTACTAATTTAAAAATCTGATGTGAGGCATGCTTCATGTGGCTGATTTCTGGCAGGTGTAGTGTCTGTCTGTTTTGAGGGAGACAGTGATGGCTACATTAACCTGGTAGCATATCCGTATGTGGAGAGCGAAGTCTTGGAGCAAGATGATACACCAGAGAGGGACCAGCCACGTCGTAAACACTCCCGCAGGAGCCTCAACAAATCAGGCAGTGGTAGTGAGCATAAGGAGGAGAAAGCAGGGCTCACTTCTGAGACCTCGGAAAGGTACTGGATTGTGTTTTGGGGGGAGGTTGTTTGCGGTTGGTTTCTTTTGCTTTCCTTCTAATGAGTAATTAAGAAATTCCTTTTCTTAAGCATCCTCTTGGATTTCTTTTAAAAATCAAAGATCCATGATAAGAGATTGGCATTGGCTTTCTGGCAGATACCTCCAAACGCCTTAATACCATGTTTCCCTGAAAATAAGACCTGGTGTTATATTTTTTTGCCACCAAAAAAGGCACCAGGTCTTATTTTCAGGGGATGTCTAATTACTGACTCACCGACCGCCCTACCCAGCAGGAGCATGCTGCCGGCCCACTTCTGTGGCTACTTGCCGCTGCTCATGCATGTCACCCCTGGCCTCCATTTCACCATCAGATGCCTTCCAGAAAGGCTTCTGCAGATGAGAAACAGACTCCAGATTGACGCTCACGGAGCCCTCTGGCTTTTGTTTTGCTGCAGAGGCCTTCCAGAAAGCTCTCTGCAGTCAATAAAAGAGCTTAGGATCGATCCGGAGTTCTGTTATCGGCTACAAAGGCCTTTCCAGGAGGGCCTCTGATGGCAAAACTGGGGCTGAGGGCGACACACACGTCAATCCGGACCTCGTTTCTCAGTCGCAGAGGCCTTTTGGAAGGCCTCTGACAGTGAAACGAGGCTGGGGAGGCACTGTGCACATCAATCTGGAGCCCGTTTCTTGGCTGTAGAAGTCTTTCAAGAGGGCCTCTGCCAGTGAAACGGAGGCTAGGGGTAACGCGTGGGAGCAGCGGCAAGCGGCTGCAAAAGAAGTGCCTGCAAGGTGAGGCAGGTGTCGGGGTGTGCTAGGCCTGGTAAGTAGGGCAGCTCCACCGCCGCCATCCCAACCCTAGCTTAACTTTTACCTGTGCGCCTTAACTAGGGCTTATTTTGGAGGGTATGATTTATATTGGGCGCACGTGTAAAAATCAAGCTAGGACTTACTTTCGGGGTAGGTCATATTTTCAGGGAAACGCGGTACTTATACAAAAAGAATATAATATTTGGCCAATATGTTGATGGTATGGCAGAGAATTATGTAGAAAAAAAGAATTAAGCTTAGCAACCCAAATGTTATTCTGTGCTGTAACAATTCTTATAAATGATTGCAGAGCTTTTTAATGTCATGTCATATTATGTTGTACCAACAGCATCCAGGACACAAAGAGCCTCAAGAGCTTCCATTCAGATGTTCCATTTCAGATGCTAGATGGAAATAGTAGTGTTAGTTCTGAGAAGATCAGCTTTAATCCCTGGAGTTTGCGTTGCCACAAGCAACAACTGAGTCGCATGCGCTCGGAGTCTAAGGACCGAAAGCTCTACAGTATCCTCCGAATGGCAAAATCTGTCATATTATAGTGTTTTACAATATGATCACTTTTATCTAATATCTGTGTGGATTCTAAAAGCAGAGTGTCTGCTTTTGTTCTTCACGCCATGGGTACTGACTATAATGGTGCAAATATGTTCCCCGTGACATTGTTTTCTTCTGTACATTTCCAGTACTCAGTCATGAATACTCAAATATTAGTTCTTGACAGGGAAAATTGACGTTCTTCCTATCTCTTGGTGGCCAGTTATACATACAGTACCCTGTTCCCCCTTTGAATTCTTTGGTCTGTCTGAACATATGCTCAGTGATAGGATGTTCTCTAGAAAGCAAGAGACAAGCCCTAGTGTTTCAATGGAAACCAATAGAGAGATAAATTATCCTTGACCAGCACCTCAGAATTTCTTTTGCTGGAGAATGTGGTGCATCATTTCAAATTTCCCTGTGTGCTTGATTTGAAAATGGGGACCAGACAACATGGGGATGATGCCTCCGAGGAGAAGGCTGCTCGGCAGATGAAGAAGTGTGCACAGAGCACCTCGGCTACACTAGGAGTCCGAGTTTGTGGAATGCAGGTACTGTATTAACCACAAACAAAATGTGGCTGCTGGCCTCTTCCTGTATATGGAGCATGGGATATTTTGCCAACTTCTGCAGAAACCTGGAATCTCTTCCTTCTCCACTTTTGAAAAATGGTCCAGCCAGAACAGATTTGGGAAACAGGGCATGCGTGGGAAGGAGAGGATAAAAAAAAAAACCCTGATTATATTAACAGAATACATATCACATTATTTTTCCCTAAACCAATCACATATTTTTAGACTTGTTTGAAAGCATATGAGCAAATATTGCAAAAAAACCAAACAAACTTCAAGCTCTTCATCCAAGTTCAGCCTTTCAACTCTGTGAGGTAAAAGGAAAACCTAGAGAAGGAATGCTTGAGACCACTGAACAATGTTCAGATCTTGGTGGAGAAAAAGAATGACAAATCCTAGGCGAACTAGGATCTGTGGTGGCACAATGGTTAAAGTGCAATATTGCAGGCTAATTCTGCCAACTGCCAGGAGTTCAATCCTGATCAGCTCAAGTTTGACTCAGCCTTCCATTCTTCCGAGGTTGGTAAAATGAAGACCCAGATTGTTGGAGGGCCATATGTTGACTATGTAAATTGCTTAGGGAGTGCTGTAAAGTACTATGAAGAGATATATAAGTCTTAGTGGTATTGCTATGTGAATTGTCATGGAATATATCCATAAGGCATGATATGATTTATTTCCAAATAAATATAGAATTGTATTTTTAAGTGGGGTAGAACAAGGTTCCTCAACCCCCATGCCACAGACTGATACCAGTCTGCAGCTTGCTGGGAATCGGGCTGTGCAAGAAGCAGACACACATGGGAAGTTTCATTTGCGCATGTGTGAGATTAGGTTGAGAGTATGAATGCATCCCTTCCTCCCATTGCTGCCATGCACTGCCACTGGCACTGCCAATCCTTGGAGACAAAGGATTGGGGACCGCTGGGATAGAGGAATTGCAGAATAATGCCGTGTTTGTGAACTTCCTTTGCTAAATGAACTTAGTCCTTTTGAATTCTGAGCAGCAGAGGCTGATAAGAGTTTATTTCCCATAAAAGTAATGGGGCTTTCTGGAATAACAGGCCTGGCCTGAGATTATAAAACAATCCTTACTATACTGGGCTAGTAGGGTTGGTCATCAGGAAATTGCATTCTGTTTTGCCTCTCAGAATGAAAAGATGTAACATGGATCTAACCTCCTTTTCTAAGTCTGTTCATTCAAAGCACGGGGAATGTAGGTTGGTCAGAGCACTATCTCATATTGATCTCTGGTTTAGAGGATTTGAGACATTTTTTTAAGACAGGTATTTTTTATGCCTTACATGCTGGTGCCCTCTGCTGGATGGTGACAAGGTGGGATAATATTTTTGTTGTAAAACTTTTTATTGATTTTACAGCCGTACTCTGACTTTCCAAGGTGATGTGAATGGCCTGACTTTAAAAGAAATTGTTCCTTCTGTAACTTGTTTGATTAATAGCCTTTGTGGGATGTTTTACTTAGGAATGAGAACACCCAGGTCAATTAGTTTGAAAAGCATTTATCTACCCTGTCAACAGTTTTCTCCTTAGGCTTTAAAAAAAAAAATCTAGCAGGGTTTTTACTAATTCCAAGAAAGAGATTGAAGAGGTTTTGTTCCTCTGTGGAAACACTAAAGCTTCTACTCTTATCTAATAGCAATAGCACTTAGACTTATATACCGCATCATAATGCTTTTACAGTCCTCTCTAAGTGGTTTACAGAGTCAGCCTATTGCCCCCAACAGTCTGGATCCTCATTTTACCCATCTCGGAAGGATGGAAGGCTGAGTCAACTTTGAGCCGGTGAGATTTGAACTGCTGAACTGCAGCTAGCAGTTAGCAAAAGTAGCCTGCTAGCGTTATGTAGCGGAGACAAAGCAATCTGCCTGGAAATACTGTTGAGGTATATTGCGTTTGATTTAGTGCTATGGGCTTTTTGGGCTACTTAGTCTAATGGAGAGGAATGCCCTTAGTAACAATTTAAATTGGCAGAATAGGGCACTTCCTTTTTTTCTGATTGGTATAAACTATATTTTGAAGGATTGATCCAATGCTTGTTTCCTCTTGCCAATCCTTATGAATGCTGCCATCTCAAAATACAAACATTTCCATGACAGAGGCTAGAATATAATAATGGATCAGTAACCGTCCTAAAATGTGACTCTGTTTCTAAACTAATGCATGCTTTCTCCTTGTGTTGTAGGTCTATCAGATGAATACAGGGCACTACTTGTGCAGGAACAAATATTATGGCAGAGGTCTTTCCATTGAGGGTTTTCGCAGTGCCCTTTGCCAGTACCTGCACAACGGCATAGAGCTACGAAAGGACCTTTTTGATCCCATCCTCAGCAAATTGCAGAGTCTAAAGGCTGTATTGGAGAGGCAGGCCTCTTATCGGTTCTATTCCAGCTCCTTGCTCATTATTTATGACGGGAAGGATACCCGATGTGAGACATACCTGGAACGCAAAGCAGAGATGCGCCTAAAACAAGTGGACCTCTCCCTCGCTGACAAATTACAAGATATTGGCAGCACAGAATCCGTCTCCTTCCAGCCCAAGGTGGATGTACGTATGATTGACTTCGCACACAGCACATTCAAAGGCTTTCGGGATGACCCCACTGTACATGACGGCCCTGATATGGGATATGTGTTTGGACTAGAGAGCCTTATCAACATAATAGGACAGATGAGGGATGAGAATCAGTAGCCTTGGGCTGGACTCTTCAATTTTCTCTCCCAAGGATAGGAAGAGACAGGAGGACCACTATTGGTACAGAGAAAGTGGACTCTTCTGCTTTGAAAATACAATTTGTTTCAATGTATTTGACAAAGGACTTGATATCCTGGATGATCCTGGCAAAATGGTTTTCGGTTTTCACTATCCAGCCTGAACTCCTTGTGGGAGAAATCAATTCATGGCCCCAACATTGGGCATTTTGTCTGGGGCTTGCTGTTTGTTGTGTATAGCCCTTGTCTTTCAGAAATGTGGAAACTGCCCCCCTCCCCCTCCCCAGAAAAAGATGAGTGGGTGTAGATGTTGGGATTCCAATATTCCACTGCCTTTCAACTTTCCAGCGAGGCACAATGGTTTGAACTTCTCTTTTTTTGTTCAAAATGGGCATTCACATTCAAGCTTTGGGGGCTGATCAATGCACATGATTTACACAGGCCCTACTCTGTTGTTTTTGCCCCTGAGCAGATGTGAAATACTCTTCTAGAGGGAACATATAATATTTCATTTATCTTCTCCAACCTGGTCATTACCAGATCATCCCAACTGGGGAAATAAATGACCAAAGGGAAACCAGTGCAATGCTTTAATGATTTTGCTTTGCATCATTTTGATGAAGCTTCCATACCTCCCCAATTTCCTGCAGTTGACTGAAATGATTAATTCCAGGAGTACCTAATCAGATGTCCGCAACAGTTGGTCTTGATGTCTGTCTTCACAGGACACTAAAAATACTTAAAATACTTTCTGGGATTAATGATGTTTTATCAGGTATGAATTCTTTCCTCTGGTAGACCCAGTAGACCTCTTCTCCAGTCTCAATCATACCTAAAACCTGTGATGCTGAATGGTCCTTCCCTTTCCCTTTCTTTCCCTTTCCTTTCAACAGCCTTCCCTGCCAAAATGATACTTCCCACACAGCTTCCATCCACAGTAGTGAAGAGGCAGTTGATGAAAAGTTGATCTTTTTGTTTTGGAAACTTGTTCCCATTGTGGATGGAAGAACCTGTTTGGCTTTGAATGATGGCCTTCTGGTAAAGAGTACTACCACCTGTGCTTGTCTTCACCTCAGGGAGCTGGTGTTTGCTGGCCTTATTCCTACAGTTAGTAAATAGTTGAATGCAACTAAATCACATTTTGGGGTTCCGTCACATGGGGTGACATGCCAATAATTTGTAAAGTTAAACTTGACAGCATTCTGAATGGAAAATCATAATAGAAAATTTGCAGCTCTTGCAAGCAAAAACAGCACCAAGAAGTGTTTTATGGACTATAGAGAATGGTTGCTGTGGTTAAGGCTAGACCTAGCAGAGATAAATGCACTACTAGACCTCTTGGAAAATGCACTTTGTGGGAAGGGATTTGCTACCATGGGGAACTGATGTCATGTCATTAATATTGAGGACAGTTATCTCACGATGCTATTGTGGATGTTCTTAAGAAGAACTAGTATTGGACTAAAACTCGTGTAGAATCTGTGCCTCCCTTTGGATGTTTATGGCCTTTATAGATAATACCTGCAAGCATTTTGGGGATTTTTTTTCATCAAAGAACTTCTGGTTGAACTTTTTATAGTGCCAATATGGACCTGCAGAAGCAAATCTTGCTGAGGCCATTTGAAAGGCAGGTGACAGAGTCATCTTGGTGCATTGACCAATTCAGTACTAATCTTAGGTCTTGCTTTTTTCACAAGGCAAATATATTTATGCTAGGAAGAAAGTAATGAAATTCTTCCAGCATTGTTCTTGATTCCTGGATCTTTAAAAAAAAAAGTATTCTGTGAGTTACTTCTTGACGTTTTGAGATTGTGGCATCATATCTGTGTTCTATTTTAGCTAAACAGTACCTTTGAAACATCCTTAAAAGTTTGAACAGTAGAAGGGAATTTTTATCCCTTCAGCTATTATCAACAAAAATTGATCTAGAAAGCCACTCTGCAGAGTTTACTTCCTGTCTAATGATTGCCTCATTTTAAAACAAATATGTATAAAATACTTTTGAACCATTCAGATTTTTACACTGCAAGTTCTAGAGCTTGTAAATAGCTTTTTTCTCTTTTCTGTTCCAGGTTTTCATTAGACTAATAATTCTTTTTGCTTAATACAGAAGTAAAAAATAGTAAGAATATGTTTTTGTCAGTATTTTAGCATTGTGGTTTGCTTTCAAACAGTGTAACTGCAAAGCACACTTTTGTTCTACAGCAATAAGCTTTCCAGATTCAAATCTTTAATTTCAAGATAAGCAAAAGGACAGTTATTGTTTTTGGTGTGTACCTTGTATATTTGAAGATTTTTTTTACTGTTAAAGCAACCAATGTCAGAAATTGCAGATGGGGTTAGTTTATCAGCTTGGGTGCTTATTAAACACATGCCCTTAATTTGTCTTTTGCAGAGCTTATGTATGAGTGTGTACATATGCTTCTGGGCAGTTTATCAGCACTAAAATAGCTGGGAGAGCACTGGCAAAACTGTAAGGAAACATTTGTAGGAATTATTAGGAAAAGAACCAGATTGTCAATACGGGTGAATTCAAATAGACTTCATCATACAAATTAGATTTAAGACATTTGACAAACCCATCTTCTGCAGTCTGGCATTTGCTTTGAATTGAAATAATGTCTGTAGAGTAATAGGACCTTCTAAAAGGCAATAAAAGGTATACAAACAAATCCAAAGGTAGAAAATTAAATATTTGCCTTCATCAACTTTCCTCTATATGCCTTGAGGAATGTAGAAGTTAGTTCAAAAGTGCACATTTCAAATGAAAGGAATATACTGGGTCTCTTGTAAATCCTTCTGGGGCTTATACTGTTAAATGGTTTATGGATCTCTTAACACGTAACTGCCAAGAAGATGTTCCCGTTGGTGCTGTTTTACATAACAGCTGTGGAACTTTGTCCAAGAAAGAATAGGTCCCATGGTGAGTAGACCAGAGATGCTTGAATGGACATCCATGGTCCATTCCTCAAAACAAATGGGATTCAATCTACCTAAAAACAAAGTTCTTGTCCTCTGTTTTTTCTACAGCATGAGTTCCTCTTTTGTTCTGTAGCGTTAATAGGCTAATATAATCAGTAAAGCAAAATGCAACATTCAAAGTTGCAGCCTAGCTCTTTTTTGTTTAACCACAGAGGCCATTGACCCTATTAATGGTAATCTGCCACTTCTCTGTAGGTTCTACCTCATGACGGAAGATAGAATAACACAAAATAGTAATCAGGATTCTCATGCTATTTAGGGATGTTGTCACTGAACTGGAAAGCTCTATTGCAGAGGTTGTGTAGATCTCTGAGATAATTTGCAGAAATAAAAATGAAACTCTCAGTGTGACATTTAGTTGGCTTTAAAGTTGATGTAAAGCAACTTGTCCTTTTCTTCCTGCGGTTAAGCCTGGGATATTGATATTTCCCTTGTATTTTCTAACTCTTCAGAAAACAGGAGTCTACTCAATCCAATATTAAAATTCACAGAAGGTCTGGACCACATGAGAGTTTGAACCTACTTGGTAAAGGGGATGCTGATCAGGAGAGCTGTATTCAATAAAGCCATTTTGCATGCATTATATACATTCAAGTCCTCTTTTGAGGACTCTTGTAAATAAACTTTTCAGTCTGTTCCTTCTGGAACAGCAGAGCCTGTTTATTGCCCTTTACGGTTTGCTGATACTTATGTCCAATAGTGATGGCTTTTATAGCAGGATTTTGCACGTACTGTGTAGTTGCCTTCATATAGATGATGAATCAGCTTTTCAGCCTTCCGGAATACATAGCCAGCTCTCTCTCTAGCAATACATAGGCACTGTTAGCATACATAGGCACGGTTCTCTTATCTTCCTAATAAAGGCCAAATGAGAGTTCACCATTCAATTTATTTTATACGGATGGCAGTTAATTGCCATGGAAGTGTCTCTTTCTTTCTTCAGCTAAGGTTACTAACTCACTCTGCTTTTCATCCATTTTTTATCTTGTTCAGTTAAGTTAGATTGTGCTCTTCCAGTTAGAACAGGTGCTCTTTACTGACACCTTTTGTAGCCTGGAACTGCTGCATGATCTTTTTGAAAGATTTGTTCAGCTATTTCCATTTGAGTAGCAAGAGAGTTGATTTTGGAGAATCTTTAGTCTGTGATTCCAAAGAAGATCTCTGGGTCAAGGAGAACATGTTACATTCGAATTTGACACTCTTAACCGTACCGTTTTTTGCACCTTAAGAGAGTTGAAAGAAGAAAAGGTTTCCAAGTTTCCCGCTAAAAGCTGGTAGAGACTGAATGCTAGTTTCGATTTCTGTAGCCTTATCCTTTCTGCAGCTACGTTCCCATGGGCATCCTATCCTTTCACAGAGGACCAAATCATAAACTGAATCCGAGTCCAGCTGCCTACCTGCTTCTCACAGATCCAATTTGTTGGTGTGCTTTAAGAGGCCAAAAAGAAGCTCTCACTGGGGGAAGGCACTTTAGCTAGCTAGCTAAGATCTAGTTCGGGAGCTACACCAGCAGCTTGCTGCAAAGCCGTGGAGCATACCTGACAACGCAACACAGTCTGCGGCTTTGGGGATATAACACGGAGGTACAATCTGTGGGTGTGAGTTGCCAGTGCAAAGGACCCTGTTTTATTGCTTGCTGGAAAAGGGTCTCAACAGACAGTTTACCTTTTAAGCTTAAAAAAGAGAAGCAAGCTTTGTTGCTTTCAGGTGTTTGGTTTTTTTTTAACTTACTGATTGAGGGGAGGGGGAGAAAGGCTCTAGGCTTATGTATTTTCGTTGTTTTACAGTAAGTCTGGAAAGAGTCATTCATCAGGTTCCGGCTTTGGTTGTATTTGTATTATTACTGCATGCTTATCTCAGGAGCAAACTATTGTTTTTTATACTTTGAAAAGTGTAGGTGCAGAATGGTCTCTATGAGAACTGCTTTGAAAGGGAGGAAATGTTACCTACTGTGAGAGCAAGGAGCAGAACTGCACCCTAGGGAGCGGCTCTCGCCAAGCACCTTTTCGACTTGCTTGGGAGGGAGGCTGCATCATATTACAGATTTCTAGTATATTTTCCATAGTCTATTTCAGTGCTTTTGGGCATGAGAAATAACAGTATCTTACTCCATTCACTGCACCTTTAGCTCTCCTGTTGTGTATAAAGTTCTATGTGTATATAAATAAAATGTGGACATTTATTGACTGGCTTTTGTCTTTGTATGGTTATTTCCATGTTATCAGGAGTAATAAACAACCATGTCAGGGAAACACCATGTTAAAATGAACGTATTGCTCAGCAGAAAGTAGATCAAAAAGGTTTGGAATTGCTGCCTGGGAGCTGCCTGAGATAATAACACCCTAAGAAATCTGAGGCAGCTTTTACTGTGGTTCAGAATGTACTTTTCTTTCGTACTTTCTGATAGAGTGACTTCTACACCCCAGCAATAGCTCTTTGTAACAAAAATTGCTGAAAGGGTGCTACATATGCTCCCTTAGAGAATATGATTAGAAATGGTTCTTCAAAGCTGTTTAATAAAAAAGTGCAGCTCAAAATCTAGTTACCAGAATACAGTTTTTTAAATGGATTCTAAAACAATTTAAAAAACAAAACATTGAATTCAATTTTAAACATACAAGCTTTAATTACCATTAATTTATTGAACAGTTCTGTCTATAATTGTATAACGTTTTGAATTCAGAAAGGAAAAGGCATAAGCACAGGCGCTGCCTCTGTCTTCACCTCCTTAACAAAAGCTGCCTCTTCCTCTAGGCTCCCAGGTTGCTGCCTGATCCCCAGGAAAGTATATATTTAAATTAAGAAAGCACCACTAGGTTGCACCAAGTACCTTGAAGCAGGTGTAAACATGTTGTCTCTTATCTCCTTGCATGGCTCCTGAGTGAACCCAGAAAAAGGCCCAGTTCTTTAAGGGAGTGCGGACAGATGGAGGATATGCACCCATGCCCAGTGCAGAGTACTGTTTTGGATCTCAGGTTGCACATTCTTGTTTCTGACCTGACCTTGAATTAATTTTTATTTTTTTTTAAAAAAAAAACAGAATAAAAACATTTAAAAAGCAAAGTGCCGAGAAAAGAATAAAGAAATGAGAGAAATAGAAAAAAAGACAAAATATAAAGAAATACGACTTCAGATCTTTATAGCAGTTATAGATGCATTTAAATTTTATCCTCTCTAAGGATATATCATAACTTTATAATTTATGCTATTTAATCATCAAAGCCATACTGTGAAAAAGTAGATACACTCTGAGTTCTATTGTTTTTACATACCAGGACATAGTAAAAATCATCTTAGCAATTCTTAAAAGTAGGTAAATACAACCTCAGGTGAACAACAACATGGCACATCACACCACATTGTCATTTATCTTGCAAAAAGAAAGCCAAAGTTGAAAAGCCATGTGTGAAAAAGTACATACTTACTGCTTCCCTATGTAGAATGAGGCTACGTAGCAGCCAGTGCTGCTAATCAAGTGCCCTTGATCAACTGATCATCAGCCAGTGTGACTACCTCTATAAAAGCCAAAGTTTTAGGGGTTTGCTGGTCTCCAGCATTGAAGTGTGTGTTAACACAATGCCAAAGAGGAAAAACATCAGCAATGATCTTAGAAAAGCAATTGTTGCTGCCCATCAATCTGGGAAGGGTTATAAGGCCATTTCCAACTTAAAGTCCCTCATTCTACATTGAGGAAGATTATTCACAAGTGGAAAACATTAAGACAGTTGTCAATCTTCCCAGATGTGAACATCCCAACAAATTCACTCCAAGATCAATCCGTGCAGTACTCAAGAGAAATTGCAAAAAATCCAAGTTATATTCCAGCCTCTCAGGCCTCAGCTTGTTAAATGTTGAAGTTTATAACTGTACAATTAGAAAAAGACAAAAGGAGTATGGTTTGTTTAGAAGGGTTGCCAGAAGAAAGCATCTTCTATTTAGAAAGAACATGGCAGCATGGCTTAGATTTGCAAAGTTGTACAAGACTTCAGCCTGCATAGTCTATGCGCAAAATTGGAAGAAGGAAAACCCACCATCAGAAGATTTAATTAGGAAAATTTTAGAATGCACAGAAATGGACAAACTAACAAAAGAACTTAAGGAGAAAGAGGAAACAGAATATTACAAAGTGTGGTGTAGATGGTATGAATGGTTGAAAATAAGAAGAATGAGAAAGAGGAATAAAGGGGAGAGGGAAAAAAAGTGTTGAAGATCAATGTACAGGGTAGACGAAATAAAGAAAGATGGAAATTAAATGTTGAATAAGATTTAGTTAAAATATGTGAAAATAGATGTATATAGAAAGAAAGGATCATTTCAAAATAGCTGTAAGAAAAAGTGATATGCATATAAATGTTGTGTGTCTGTGTCTTGTTTTAATGTACTTAAAATAAAAAAAAACTTTTTTAAAAAAAGACTTCGGAAAGACTGTGCTTTGGACAGACAAAACCAAAGTGGAGATGTTTGACCATAATGCACAGTGCCATGTTTGGCGAAAACCAAACACAACATACCAACATAAACATGCCAACTGTCAAGAATGGTGGTGGAGGGGTAAAGATCTGGGCTTGTTTTGCAGCCACAGGACCTGGGCACTTGCAGACATTGAGTCTACCATGATCTCTGTATACCAAAGTATTCTAGAGTCAGATATTAGGCCATCTATCCAACAGCTAAAGCTTGGTTGACATTGAGCATGCAACAAGGACAATGAACCAGTGGTGGATTGCTACCGGTTTGCCCCGGATTGGGCGAACCAGTGGCAGCGGCGGGAGGCTTTGCCCACCTGCCCGGATGCTTCTGTGCATGTGCTGAAGTGTTGCGAGCCCCCACGAGCGAACCAGTAGCGATGGGTTTTGAAACCCACCCCAGCAATGAACCCAAGTGTACCAGCAAATCTATAACAGAATAGCTGAAAAAGAAAAGAATCAAGGTGTTACAATGGCCCAGTCAAAGTCCAGTCCTCAACCCAATTGAAATGCTGTGGTGGGACCTCAAGAAAGCTGTGTATGAACAAATACCCACAAACCTCACTGACCTGAAGCAATGTTGTAAAGAAGACTGGGCCAAAATTCCTCCACAATGATATGAGAGTGTAGAAAATGATTACTTCCAATAATAATAATACTAATATTTCTATGCTGCCCACTCTTCCAGGACTCTGGGCGGCTTACATCAAAGACAGTATACTAAATAGCATATTGCCCCCAATAATCTGGGTCCTCATTTTACCCACTCGGAAGGATGGGACTCAACCTTGAGCCAGTGAGATTTGATCCGCTGATCTGCTGAACTAGCAGTCAGTTGAAGTAGCTGCAGTACTGCACTCTAACCACTGCGCCACCTTAGCTCTTATTGATACTTAGGTGGTTCTATAAGCTATTGAATCATAAGGTGTTCTTAGTTTTTCACATGTGGCTTCTTCATTTTGGCTTTCATTTTGTAAAATAAATGATGAGATGGTGTAATATGTCATGTATTGTTCATCTAAGATTATACTTACCTACTTCTAAAAACTGCTAAAGACCAGATTATTTTTACGATATCCTGAGGCATAAAACCATATAACTCAAAGAGGGTGTATTTTCTTTTTCACATGACTGTAAATCACAAATACATTTTTCCCATTTTTAGCAAAAAGTCCATAAAGGGTTTCCAGTAACTAACAAATGTAGTTAACAGTCTTTTCCATCTCTGTAATATACAGTAAGTAATAATTATTTGTTATTATTTGCAGGAACAACAGTTTTATTACAAGTATGAATTAAAGACACTGGCCGCAGAATAAGCATTTGGGTTCCTAACAAAGTGAGCTTGAAGTTTATTCAAGACTGAATATACACTTTTGGCAGATGTAGTTTTTGATAAACATTTAGCCTTCTAGGTTAAAATGCCATTGCAAATCTTAAGACAGTTAATTCTCTTTAATTAAACAAGTCAATTTTGCAATCTGCAAATTCTGTCATCTTCACCTATCATTCCTTCATTTTAGGTATTTCAGAAGTTCTCCATCTTCATGCATATAAGCAACCTGGCAGCAGTTATCATATAAAAAAACAATTGCCCATAAGTCTTTTCTAATTGTTTGTCCTTTAGTTCCTAGTTTTAGTTAGTCCTTTAGCAAGAACAGCTCTGTTTTTAGATAAATATTCGTTTTTAGAAACATTTTTATTATTGTTATGGCTCAGCGGTTAAAGATGCTAAGCTTCTCATCTGGAAAATTGACAGCCTGGATTCTGGACCAACAGGAGCTGCACTAGGGGATTAGCTCCCGTTGTTTGCCCCAACTCCTGCCCACCTACAGTTCGAAAGCAGGCAAATGCAAGTAGATAAATAGGTACCACTTCAGTGGGAAGGTAACAGCACTCCTTGCACCTTGGCATATAGTCATGCTGTCCACATGACCATGAAACTGTTTTCAGACAATGCTGGCTCCCTTGATTAAGAAACGGAGATGAGCACACACAAACATACACACATCCGAGGCAGACACGACTTTTATCTTTTATTTGAACTCAGAATGTTCTGGCTTTTTTACAAGTCCACCAGATATGATAAAATGACTTTATTTTTTTCACATTTTCAACATAGATTTGGACTCAAGTAATAACTGTACTTGCAATCTTTTTTACAAAAATCTCTTTTAAATTACAACAGTTTTATAAAAATTCTCTTTTAAATTACAACAATATAAGTTTCCGACTGTTCAGTCCAGATGTTTTCCTATTATTCCCTCAGTATATAGTTCTTAGCCCATTTTATCATACACTTTTCCCTTCTTGTTCTTCCATTTCAAATTTAAACAAATCAGCCAAATCACTTTTACCAGATTTGGCAGATTCAGATACCATTTTCCTCATCTCTTCAAATATTTTTTTCTGGAGTAATCTGTTTTTCTGCCAGTCCTAACAATCCTCCCCTCCCCTTACCAAGCTTTGCAGCTTTTCTGGTAGTCCTCTTTCTTGTAATTGTAACCCAATAGGGAAAGTGAGTCAAAGGTAAAAGCAAAGGCTGGGCTTCCTTTATCCTGTCCCCCTTTTGCCTCTTCTGTATCCTTAAGGCTTTAGCTCCATCTGTCTTTGTAATTTTAATTATATATTCTATCCTACATTCTAACTGTCTTCTTATTTTGTAAAATGCACCATTTGTCTTTTGCCTTTGAGGTTGAACAATTAACATTCCCACCAAGGTCTAGTCTATTTGTCTAATTACTTCCAAATAGCATCAGAAGCACTTTTGTGAAAATATTAATCTTTCAAAAGTATATTGTTCATTTTTCTTAAGTTAAAATCCCATTAAGCCTTTTGCTATCAATTGGTAATCTTTAAAAATATTATTTTCCTCTTTTCTTTCTGTAATTTGGAAAGAAGGCTGATTCACCAAGTGGCGATTTTCTTTGTTCTGCTGTTCCAGTTAACTCCTTAACTGTACATTGGTTATATCCAAAAGTGATTTACAGCATGAGAGTGAAGGTTTGAACAAACTTAATGTCCTTAAAAGGTTGTGCTCAGGTGCAAGCATGCTGCCTCTCCCTCATCCCCCAGCTGCTCTACTCAAGGAGAAGACCACAAGGCTTCAATTCCTGCAGGCTCCTCATGAGGAGCAGCTGTCCAGCATGCAGGTAGGTGATCTCTCAGTCTCTTCTTTATCTAGAGAGATGCTGCTGGCCACAACCACAGTGCCATCTCTGCTCCTTTGAAGACATTGCATAGATCTCACCCAGAAGACACCCACCCTACCCAATTTTTGAAATTAGATGGAAAGAAAATTTAGTGCAGTCTTACTAAATTAATCTCATCAGAAATAAGTATATTTGATATAGTTATCCAGTATATTGAAATATTTTGGGGGAAGTGCAAAGAATATATGTTCTGGATACAGAAACCTTAAATTGAAATACATTTAATGCAGGAGAGAAAAGTTTGTTTTAAAAAAGGGAAGGTCAGGGCAATTCAAATTTCCAGTGGGCAGGCCCTATGGCAAAATAGACTCACCCACCATTGTGCCATCAGATGACACAATATTAAGGATGGGACCTGGAGCATGACCAACCTATCAAGTTCATATCAGATAGAAATAATCAGAGAAATGGACAGTCCATATGCTATAACAACCCTATAGATCAAAAACAGCACTTAAATTGTAGCTTTGTACAAATGCCATCTTGTTGGATCTCATCTTCTCAGTAGCTATTCTTCTAGGCTGGGTGTCGGCAACCTGTGGCTCCAGAGCCGCATGTGGCTTTTTGAGTCCTCTTCCGCAGCTCCCTGCCGACCCGGTCACACAACCTGCTCTCTGCCCCAAGAAGGCGCGAGCCTCTCTGCAGAGCGACTGCCCGTGACTGGCTGCTTTTTGCGATTCCACTTCCTTCGCAGGCAGCTCAGCACCAGCCGCAGTCTCCTTCATGTTGGCTCAGGAAGGAGGGGAACAGGGAGAAGCAGCCGCTGCCACCGGATGCAGGGAGGGAAGAGCTCCGGCTCTCCTGCACAATGCAGCCAGCTACTCACCTGAGCGCGCAGTAGCGGCAGTGGGAGGAGGAGTCACCACCACTGTGATCCCAGCCCAGGTGGGAGCCACACACAACAGCGAGAGATGAGAGAGAGGAAAGGGGAGAAAAATAGAGAGAAATGAGAAAATGATGGAGGGAAAGAATGGGAGAGAAGAAAGAGAGAAACAAATGAGAGAGAAGGGGAGGGGGAGAGAAATGAGAGAGCTGGAGGGAGAGAATGAGAGAGGGAAAAGAGAGGGAAACAAATGAGAGAGAGAAGGGAAATGAAAGAAAGAGAGGGAGAGAGAGGGAGAGAAAGAAAGGGAGTGGGAGAAGAAAAAAATGAGAGGGAGAGAAAGAGAGAGAGATAAGGGAAGAAGAGAGAGAGAGAGAGAAATGAGAAAATGATGGAGGGAGAGTGAAAAAGAGGAAAGAGGGAAACAAATGAGAGAGAGAAGGGAGAGAGAGAAATGAGAGAGAGCTGGAGGAAGAGAATGAGAGAGAGGGAAGCAAATGAGAGAGAGAAGGGGAGAGAAAGGAAGAAAGAAAAAGAAAGGAGAGAGAGGGAGAGGGAGAGGAAAAAGAGAGAAAAACAAATGAGAGGGAGGGAGGGAGAGAGACCCATTTCCCACAGAAAACACCAGGAGCCACAAAACCTGGGTGGGCGTGGCTGACTGGGTGGGAGTGATATTAAATTGGCCACGCCCAGCCAGATTTTGTGGCTCCCGGTGTTTTCTGTGGGAAACAGGTCCAAATGGCTCTTTGAGTGTTTAAGGTTGCAGAGTGACACTACCCTGTCCTAGGCATTTGGGTCAAGGGGTGGATGAACTCAGCTGTTGATGGTGAACTGAATCAACAATTGCTTGTTTGAATCTTGTAAGCCGTCCACAGACACTTGTGTGACCTGGGCAGCTATTTAAATTATATAAATAATAAATCAATCACCAATCTACACAAGCATGCATGAACTATAACTTATAAAAGTCGATATAAAATTTGAAATATTTACAGCAGCCTTCTCCTCCTCCTCTCCATTTAAGGAATGCTAAGAGAGACACTCTAACATACGAAGATGGAACGGTTGGGAAAGACTACAGCATTGTTATTTTCATTGAGGCAGTTATTGACAAAGAATTCTGGTGGAATAACATCTACGGGCCATAAAGGGTTCAAAGCTGCTGAGCTTTTCCCCAGTGATAGCTTTACACAACAAAAGTGGGCTTGCTCTGGGAAGGAGGCCTCTGTCTGGGAAAAGGAACAAGAACCAGAGGTTTACCTGCTCAGTGTTGTGTCAGAAAGGGGAGCCCTTGAGTTCTTGAGCTAAGTGGGGTCGCCAAAGAATTTCAGTCTAAAAGCTTTTCAATTACTGATCCTTCCAAAAAGTCCGTGTGGTTCCAGGTGAACAAATCATCATTTGGAACAGGGGTATCTGGGCTAAAGAGCCCAGTAATGACTTTCCTTAAGGCATTTTGTTTGTCTAATTAATATTCCACAGTAACACGTGTAACTTTTATGTTCAGATCAACAACAATAAGAGACTAGGGCACTTTTCAAAATGATTCTAATCAATTATTGGGTGCTATTAGTTAACTATGGACTACATTTTATGACACAAACTGATCAGCCCACGACATTTTAGCTACATACGCTATTTGAACCCCACCCAAGGGGGTTAGTTTATGATTTTGTACAAATCATAACATGGGTCAAGTAAGCTGTGGTTACGACTTATGATTCTATGTGTCATGTGAACAGAGTCACCATAAGCATGTTTAAAATGAATGACAGTAAAAAGACAGTAAAAATGCAGTTATCAGGAAATTGCTGCTACTTAAATTATTATTTTGATTACAAAGTCAACATACTTTCTTTGGTTAGGCTTGCACCATGGTTTATTAAAATAACCCAGTTGCCTGAGATCATGCCACACACTATACCCGTGATGGCGAACCTATGGCACGTGTGCCGTAAGTAGCACGCAGAGCCATCTCTCCAGGCACATCAGCCGTTGCTCTTCCAGGTTCTGATGCACATATGTACACTGGCCAGCTGGTCTTTGCATGTGTGGGAGCACCAGAAACTGGAAGAGCAGCTCCCTGGCATGCATGTGCACACTGGGAAGCTGAGCTTCCGGTTTCCAGCTGGTGTTGCGTGCGCATGCGTGCCAGAAACCGGAAGACCAGGTGACCGGCGCACATGTGCACACCAGAAACCAGAAGCTCAGCTTCCTGGCGTGCTCATGCGTGCTGGCCAACTGCTCTTCCTGTTTCTGGCGCTCCCCCACGCGCACGTTCCCATTTCAGCACTTGGTGCCGAAAAGGTTCACCAACACTGCACTATACCATAAATTAGCATCCTTATTTGGGTAACTCAGTATGCTGAATCACAAACTACCCAAACACATTTCTTTAATGTAGTAAGTAAACTCAGTCATGTTCTGGGGGTGGCTGTGACAGGCCAATGACTTCTTCCAGTGCTGGCCTCCATTCTGGTCTTGGCTGCCAAACTAAGTGGTGTCATCAGGCTCCAGCAAGTGATGCCAAGAAAGGAAATCACTTTCTGAAGCTCAGAGTCCTGCAACTCCTACCCCTTTCCATCTCTCAACTCAAGCTGTAGGTTGAAACAGCCACCACCAGATTGCACTGAAGAGAGGAAGTGTGATCTTCTTGAGGAAGACTCAAACCAGAAGCAGTTCTTGCTCTTCTGCTCAGGCAATGCATATGTTTTTAGGAGGTGTCTGCTGAAGGTGGTGGGAGGTTTGGGTTTTATGAAATGTGTGGATTTTTAAGAAGTTTGTGACAGAACTGCAAAATCTCTGCCTCCTGTTTTGAAAAGTGTGCTCTGTTACTCGAATCTTCTGAACCGGTGCTGTGGCCAAAGCTATGATGGAGCATAGAATGAATGTCTGAAGGGAATACAAGTTCTTGAGAAGGGAGAGGGCCATAAATATAGCATATTCACTGTATTTCATGTTGAGAAATACATGATACAAAGTATATCAATAAATAATTATATGTATAGAAAACATATGAGTGAAATAACTGACTTGAAAACCTCAGAACTCCATTAAAGATCTTGCCTGGCATGAAGACTTTCAGCAAGAGTAAGACATCTGACACTTACCTTGCTCCATAAGGTGGACTTCAAAAACTAATTCTGTACAGTCAGTGACTTCGAACTACCTGCTTCACACTGCAGTTGATGCTGCTTCTGTTGTCTTGTTAGACTCCCTAAACATAGCTATGCCAAACATCGAGTATTATAAGCAGAACTTATTTTCGTTTCTGCCAAAAGAATACAAAGCAGCTACAGAACAATTCTGAATCACTCTGGGCAGAGACCACATTACTACAGAATAAGGACAGTTAGAGAGCCCAAGTCTTCCTAGGAGCAGAATAACCTTGATATTTCTCAAGAAAAGGAATGGTTTGTCATAGAAGAGGATGAAAGTGCATACATTGCTGTTTTACAGAACTGATCTGGGATGCTTCTCAAATGCAGTTTCATTGCAGCATGCTAATGGACATCGCCAAAAAGAAAAATGGAAACCATTCAGGTGTTCAGTATATAGTTGACTTTTCAGTGGAGAAGAAGGAAACATTCAAAATATTCGTGCCAGAATTGGCAAACCTGAAAAAAGTATATCAGAAATGTATCATTTTCATCCCTTTGTAGAATGAACTTTTATGTGGTTAAGCACAGGGCAAACCAGGCTTAGACTTAGCTTGTCATGGCTCTTGTGCATGTGCATGCAATGAAGTCTTGTGGGAGAAAGATATGTCCAACACGTTCATGCACAGATCAGCAATTCAACAAAGCCATTCAGTATGGATGGAACACCCTGGCTTTCATACAGATACTGCATCCTTCAACTCACTATGCCGCACTAAAAAGTACTAACACTTTTATTTTGTATTTTTACCTGTTAGGGTTTGAGGGACATCTATTACCTGATTCTACTCAGCCCTGCCAAATTGACACCTATGATTCAATCAAACCCCCTTTTACTACCTTTAATACTTAACAGTTTAACAGTTAAACCTCCCCTTTTACTACAGAACCAGTTAACAGTTTAACCTTTAAAACAATTTCCATTGTTTTTAAAAAGGGTAGGATTAGAATCACGCCAGAGGATAGTAACTGTACTTGAAGAATTGCCTGCTTTATTGGTGCAAAGCTTTTATGTGCCATTAGCTTCTAACCGTTAAACCTTTCCTTCATAAAGATTATTAAGAGTGAACCTGAACAGCTGTGTTGACCTGGGATTCTTGCATGCAATACCAGACTTTCTCAAACGAGGTCAGCATTTGTTCAAATATGCCATTTCGGGGATCCAACAGGGAGGGATAATTTTCTGACAGCCTTGAAAATGCCATAACACTCCAGCTGTGTTTATATGACCAAGTGAGCCACCTTTTAGTCTACATGGTGTGCAAATTTTTTTTGATTCATGGTCCTCTGTAAAGCCAGAAAATTGTATTAAGTTTCAGAATCCTCGCAAAAGCAGATAATGGCAAAACAGGTGTAGTCATGCAACATGCATGCCCAACTTCTTTAAAAATGGAATGTCTGCATGCTTGCAAAATGTTTCCGTTTCTTTTTCCAGCCTAGAGCAAATTTGGTCTATCAGGTTGGGTTAAAGTTCAGTGTACTGAACAAACTCAGAAGATAGTTTTATCTCGCAATATTATTATTAGATTTAATAATCATATTAATACTCATCATTAATCTAGTAATATTCTCTGTGAACACAGCCAGTTTCTGCTTTTGCTGCAACAGACTAACTTAATAGTTGGTTTCCATGCACAAAACTCTTCCTGTAGATTATGCAGTTAAGCATTATATTCATATTTTACTTTGATGGTTAGTATTTTCATAACATCAGTGGCCACGGGCTCTTTTTAATTTGTATTAAGGCTCTAACTTAATGTGTATTGTTGGAACAGTTTCCTTCCTCTTGTAGATGAACAATGAGTCCCTTTATAAATGTATATGTATAATTTAATATTTGTTAATGCCATCTGACTGCAAGTAAAAGCACGGAACTAGAGGTGGAACTGTAACCAAAGTGCTATCCACAGTAGTTGATCTGAATGGCACAGGCATGGCCAAGACACCATGTGAATGATGATAGAATAGAATAGAATAGAATAGAATAGAATAGAATAGAATAGAATAGAATAGAATAGAATAGAATAGAATAGAATAGAATTCTTTATTGGCCAAGTGTGGTTGGACACACAGGGATTGTCTTATGTGTATATGCTCTCCGTGTGCATAAAAGAAAAGATACGTTCTTTTGATGAGGCATCTAGCCCTCAAAATGTTCAAATTTAGATGTCGGGTAATCCTCTCATGCGAATCAGGACTAGTTCCTTTGCAAACATCTTCCCCTGCCGCTATTCTGCTCATCAGTAGTCTGGGATATCAAATGTACAGAATGAAGCAAAATTCTAATTCTACTGCAGTGCAACTAAGCAGTACTTTAGATTAAAAACAACCATCCGTTTATTAACCTGTATTCTTATGAATATGAATGCAAGTATAGATTGACTTATGTCAAGCGATGCATTACTAGAAAAGCTATGAAATTGTTTATACCGTGTTGTCAGGCAATAGATCTATCTAGTTCTATATTGCCTAATCCCCATAGTCAAACAATATTTTTTAAAATCTAAAACTTCTCCAGTTAGAGGCTGATCGTTGGAGCTCCTTCATACAAAGCACTTGCTATTCAGCTGTAGCAGGACCATTGGCAATAAATAAATATTGTCCAAAATCTAAAAACCAGGTGCTTCTGCAATCATCCTATCCATCTTTAATTATTAACTGTCATTGATTTTCATTTGAAGGGATATCAGATAGGTTTGCTGCTATTTCTAGTCAGATCAATTTTCATATGCAAGGGCAAATTCTCTTCTGGATTAAGTTTGATGGTTGGAAGTGTTTCAATCAGATCACCATTCAGCATATGGCTATAGGAAAGCTTCTTCCATGGAAAAATGCAAAATCTCACATTTTAACCTCTTACTGTTCCTTCTTACACACATGCTTTCTTTCTTCTCTTAACAGATGACCAGCATTGTCCAAAGTGATATCTAGAGCACATCAATTTGTCATGGAGATGTTTACTCAGCAGCAGCTGTGGAATCAGTATTATGTGCAAACATTTATAAATCAGGGAGAGCCACTGTTTTCTTTTTCAATGGTACATAGCATTAATTCTGTAATTAATTGGATTCAGATTGGCCATTGTTTGAACAGAAGGAAGAGCTTTTTCTGTACACATCCAGCAGAACAAGGATGGGCAATCTACAGGATACAAATGGACTCCTCCCCTCAAATAGATGAGATTTTTGTTTCCTTTCAGTGGATTTTAAGGGATAAAGAATTCCAGAAGCTTTGTAAACCATTACATTCTTTCAAACCCAGACTGTCACAAAATGAGAATGATGTGGTCTGTTTGGGATTTCAGGTACAAAAAAACCTGCCTAGCATGAATAAAAGCATGAAGGAAACCAATTCACCTCTTAACAGTCACCTTTAGACAAGGTGGGTGGCATATAAATCTAATTAATAAATAAAATACATAAATAATACTAACAAAACTGGCCCCAATGTTTCACCCCAATCATTTTAATGACATTGTTAATCACTCCCCATGAAGGCCCCAAATGTCGCATCTAAAGTTGCTTGTCCCAGCAGGGTATAAAGGCAGAGAGGTCCTCCCTCATTGGTCCTCTCTGGAGCCTTCCCTGTGTCACCCATCATGCCACCTTGTAGGGTCTCCAAGGCAACTGTTTTCAAGAAAAATAAGACAGCTCAGGGAGAGGCGGAAGAAGAAATTGAGATAATGTGTGTTTGATGTTTTTTAATGAAAACCAATGGAAAAATAAGGTTGGGTTTTAGATAATTACTTGAAGATCATTTATGTGGAAATCAAGGAAGATCATGTTGCTTAAATTAGATTGGATCATACCCCTCAATGTTGGTGAAGAGATTGAATGTGAGACTTTGGCATTGTTGTTAAGAATTGGCAGTGGAGTGGAACAGCTGTCACATACAGTATGGACTTGGCCTACTTTTGCTGAGAGAATCTAAGGGAAGACATACTGGTTAGAAAGCACTTGCTTTTTTCACGCCCATTCCCTGGAACAATGCTTGCAACAAATGTTAGAAGTCTTAATGCCAGACGGTAATCCTTTCCCACCACGACTGGGATTTCCCAGAGACAGGTTCTAGACAAAGCTCTATTGTTACTTTTCAGCTGGAAAGCAGCTGCTGGCAGACCACTTTTACTTTGGGTTCCATACAGTAGGTCCAATGAAATAAATCCAGAATAAGATTCAAAACAGAAAACCTGTTTAGATTTATTCAGCACAAAACACTCTCCAAATCTAATACTGCTTCTCTAACAAACTGTATTTACTCCTAACCTTCTTCCAGACCCAGATCTTCTTTTAATGTTACTCTCTCCAATATGGTACCTCCTGCAAGGAGGCTGGATTACAAGTCTAATCATTTTCAGACAAATGACCAATTCCCAGGAGGGTTAGCAAGGGGTGGGTGGAAAGATTTAAATCCTCCCCATTGTCATGTTCTATTAAGCTGTTTGGTTTTATGGTCATGCTCACACAAAACTCTCATTCTGGACATTTGGTATTACACTATCCATAAGTTAATTATTTTTTTGCTGGCTTCAGTTCTTGTGGAACAAATTGAAGGTGAGCTAATCCTACAGACAGATTTAAATGTGGATAATTGTTTTCCAGGCAAATATATTTCTAGAAAACAAAACACACACAAAAAAGACCTTTAATTATAATTTCTCTTAAAGAAAAGGTTGGGAGGAAGTATGACTTACTAGTTGATTGTTGTTTACAGTGATGGAAAAAGTTTCAATGAAGGGATACTATGGCAATGTAGATGAACAAAAATGAATTTGTTTCCCTCCTTTTGCATCCTTTTTTAAATGATTCTATTCCACCATTTCTTTGATATTAGTGTAACTCTTGTCCTGCAAGGAATTGTCATGTGGCAAGTTGGCCTTCTACACTGCTGCTTTGTAAGCACTTCTCAAGGAGTAAGTCCCATTGAACTTGGAGGAAGGATTTCTCTTCTGAGTAGATGTGTAAAGTATTGTACTATAAAATCAGATACGTTGGTTGGAATTCGATTTTCATATTAACTCAACAATTATATCATCATCATCTTCTTTTAACCACCCCACAATCCCTTGCGTGGTGGAGTCTGGGCAACTGAATGGAGCTAACAGAGTGTTATGGCCGAACGCCCTTCCTGTCGCCAATGTGGAGTTTTGTTCAGCAGATATATTCTCAGTGTGCCCAGAGAGAGAAATATCTGCCTCTACCTAGGATCGCACTCACAGCCTCCTGATTGTGAGGTGAGAGCTCCACCTCTAGGCCACCGTACTGCTCCTAACTCAACAATCATATGCACATGTAATTTGGAAGTGTGGGGATGGGTGAGGAAGTAAGCAGGCGCCATTGCTCCTGGTGGAATTTACTGCTATTAGTCTTGGGTGCCAGCAGATAGCCAAACTTGGCTGATCCTAAAAGATGTAAGCACAATTGATTTAAGATGTTAGCCAGGACTCAGGCTAAACTGGCAAGCAGGAAAAAAAATTCTGGTAGAAGGCTATATCAAGCTTTCTTGATATACTGGTATACTTGATATTGCTTACATACTGGTGGCAAGAAAATTACACAGGCAAATCAGATTTGAAGCAGAAAGGGTGCTTTGAAGAAAGCATCAGCACAATCACTGTACCTGTTGGTATCTCATGAAAGAAGCCTGTTCCTGGACTTGTATGGCAGCCCTGCAGTCCCTGGAAAATATGTGTACAAGTAAGGAACCCTTGGCAGGTGTAGCAAGTGCATCGTATCACTTTCAAAGCACCTTCTGTGCTTTGTCCATCCTATGGCCTCTCCATGAAGTCACAAGGAATCAAGCTTGACCCAAGGGATTTTACCTGCAAAAGACCATATGATGGAATTGTACAGAGAACAGTCTACTGGCTGTGGTCCTTAACCTTTTTATTGTAGAGCAGTAGCTCTGCAGCAGCCAGCTTTATGCCTTGTCGGAAGGCAGAAGATGGTGTGCTTGGTTTGTATCCAGTCCTGACATGCAACCATGGGGGGAAACTCAAGGTCTGTTAGTCAAGGAGATGCTGCTTTGGAATGGGGAAGATCTTTTTTAGCTTCCAGGAAAAATAGCTACGTAGAGTGGCACCAAATTACTTATCAACATATGCAGTTCTTTTTGTAAAGCTGTCTAGCACCAGTGCTCTTGCATTAAGTGGTCAAAGAATAGCAGCGGTAGTCAAATCCATCTAAACTCCACTCCTTTGTGTTGCTAGCAATTCTGTATTTACACTTCTCAATCTTCCATCGTAGGTGTCAGCACCATGAAAAAACTCTTGCAGATATAATTGAACCTGCCGTTCCCAGCTTTGCATTTGGACTTTTTATCAAGAGGTGGCACATGGCTTCCTACTTGTACCCCTTTTGCAGCTTCCTAGTAAAGAGCCAAGAGGCCTGGATATGGAGTGAGTGAAAATGAAAGTGGCCTCATTGTATCTTTTAAATTCTGGGATAAGTATTTTTAGTTTAGTTTACTTTATTGTCATTGCACCTCGTACAATGAAATTGAATGCCATCTTTTGTTCGGTAAGGAAAGCTTTCTCAGCTTTGGAGGCAGCAGAGTTGAAAAAGGCTCTGCTGTAGAGCTTCTTCACCAGACAAGGTAAGTGGCTTAAAAGTTCCTCAGTGCCCTGGTTGTCAATTGCAGTAGGATGAGTTGTAAGGCTCTACCACTGAAGTAGAGATAGAGATAGGCTGGAGAAAAAGACCCCAAAGGCCAATCCAGGGAAGACAGATCCTAAAAAACAATTGGAGAGAAGCAGAGAAACAGAAGGGGGGAGAGAGAGATGTGTAGACAGTAAACTGATTACTCTTCCAACATTCTAAGGAATTACATCAAGAAGCTCAGTAGAAACCATTATCAACTGTAGAGAAACTGTTTGGGAGTGACAAATACACAATGGCAGATGCTGCAGGGGAGCAAAGGAAAACATCAACAGAATACAGGAAAGGCTCAAGGCCGTCTCTGAAATCACAGAGCAATTCATAAGACAAACCTCTCACAGTAACCTTCTTAGGCCATTGCTCGAACTTCCTACGAGTGCGGCCTCCAAAATCCGAGGGGGAGCTCTCAGCTCTAGCGTGACTGCAGATAAGCAGAAGCATTCAAAATGTCCTGCCTTGCCCTTGAATTACAGCAAACACTCCAAGGCTGGAGTTCGTTTACAAAATATAACATTTGCTCCACCCACAGATGCTAAAAATTGCTTGTTTATTCCCAACCGTTTGTGCTGTTGTGACTCTGGGATGAAATAAGTCTTAAATTAGGTTTTCTAAATAAGTTTCTCCTTAAATGTAACTGGCTGGGAAAGGGAGGGGCCGTGCAATGATGGTAACGTTTTGCTGCAAGAGAGGGAGCCATAAATAGGGAAGGCCTTTTACAGAACTTTTCCTTCTCCCCTCCTGGCAAGGCTGAAAATAGATGGGATGGGCTTTACAAATGTTTGTACGCTTGCCAAGCCGAGATGGGGAG
Organism: Arizona elegans; assembly: GCA_022577455.1. Classification (NCBI taxonomy): domain Eukaryota; kingdom Metazoa; phylum Chordata; class Lepidosauria; order Squamata; family Colubridae; genus Arizona; species Arizona elegans. Next base: position 98,417,364 of record JAKOOJ010000003.1, on the reverse strand, counting down.
TGAAAGCAACAAGGGCTCTCCGAGGCAGAGTCTTGCTTTTCCAAGCCTGTTTCGTCCTTCGGCACGGGAAAAACCCCCCACTGAAAATGGGGCTTGGAATTCTTATCAGCAGAGCCATGTGCTAACATTCACAAGACAGCAAACAGCCCAGCCGCCCGGTGCAGAAAATGGGAAGTTACACTGATAGCACCTAGTCAAGCAGATGCAAACCTGCCATTCAGCCTCTGACAGAGATGCCAGAACGCTCTTAAGTGCCCATTTTCTCATTCTTTCCACCCTCTCTTTGAATGCAGTCTGATTAAGGCTTGGCTGAACAATCCAATTCATACCCTTAGGGTACAGCCAAGCAGCAACATGCCAAAAATAGTAGTGGGTGGGTTCAAACTCGGAACTGCTGAAGGCAGGAGGCAGTGCAGTTCTCTTCTCCCACTTACTCGGTTTTATGGGGCCACATTTGCTACAAAGCACCACGGATTCAATTCTCTACTTTCTCCAGTCCAACAGCCCCAATGATGCAAGCTGGCAATCTTGAAACTGCCACATGCCTGGCCCGATAGGACCTAGGAGACAAGCCCCAGCTACGGCCAAAAGTAATAAAGTTTAAGAGATTGATGGTGCTGTTTACCAGTCTGAGTTTCAACCCAATTCATCTCACGGTTTTCCGCAGTCGGCAGATGCACTTGTGTTCTAGAATGCAAAAAACGACAACAACGTGGAGCCAAATGCTATTGAGAGCAAAACGTAATCTGTGACCATTCACATTGCAATCCTTACATCAAGCAATATCCCAAGGACAACCCATTGTAATTTTTTAAAAATTCACTATAGCAGTTTAAAAACCTATTGTTGAAAATCTGTTACCCTGGCTGAGGTCTAAAGAAGGAAATTCAAATTACTTATAGTATGAAGTTCTGAAATTTCCATATAAAGGATAGTAACTTTAAGGCCAATTAGGAATCCCTGAGATACCAAATTGCTCCAATACTGTATATTGGAATAAGCCACCCACTTGTTTTTGTAATTTCATTTTCAGTCATTAGTAAATATACCTATTTTTTTGAACATAATGCATTGTGCTTAACTAAAATGCGCTATATTCCTTGAAGGCTTAAACCACAACAAATCTATTTAAAGTACTGCATTTGCCATCTACGCATTTGCCAGCACAGACAAATATAATTACTCCAGCAAATACCTCAAGATGTTACTGTTTTGAATAATGCTTTCTTGGAGAAAAAAAAAAAACAAGGAAATGTTCCTTGAATTGACACAAATATTTCCCAGTTGGATGGACAATTGCAAACATTTTGAGGCCCCTTTTGCAGACAAGCAAGTTTACTGAAGACAATTCTGGAATTCTTAGGAAAACTAAAGGGATGGGTTCCTGCATTCTGTCCCCCCCAAAACAAAAAGCAGATATTCTTATTCAAGGCCCCATTCTACATCTGGGCTTGCTACAATGTTGTGCTTGGAAATTAATGGGAACATTAAAAAGATTCTGGTTTTCCAGGCCCCATGCTGAGAGTCTTCATGGATTCTAAATACTTAGCCACCACTGAAGTGTGTCTTTTAATTATGATACAGAAAACACTGACAGATTGCCTGAACAATTGGGATTCCTACAAGTGGCACTGCAAAAGGGGTTAGCAGCAAACACATTGTGGTCACAGACAATTGTTGGGGAGGGGGGGCATCTATCTTCCTATCACTAATTAGCCACCCCTAGGTGCGCCAGTTTCTCAGAGGAATGAGTCTTCTCTTATCCATGTTCATCCACCATAAGATTGTCCTTGGTTCTGAAGTGGAACAACTGGTCTCTTTGACCCCACCAAACAAATTCCCATTAACATTCTTATTTGGAATGCAGCCCTTTAGTAATTCTAACATCATCTAGGCGGCTTGGGGAGGTAGTGCTCTCTAGGAATGTGAATCTATATGTACTCCATTACAACATTTATTTATTTATTTATTAAAATGGTGCTTTGCGCTTGAACCCCTGCTGTCCAAGGACACCAAGCAAAAGAGATGATTGATTTTTGTTCACAACTTTCCTATCCTAGGGAGATAGCTACCTTGCTTATCTGCAGGGGATAAGGCTTCTTTAATGAGGTGCCAACAGGTGCAGCAGTGATTGTGGCAACGCAACCACCGTTGTAAAGTGAACCTGGTTTCCCCATTGACTTTGCTTGTCAGATGGTTGCAAAAGATAATCACATGACTCCAGGACACTGCAACAGTCATAAGTATGAGTCAATTGCCACGCATCTGAATTTTCATCATGTGGCCATGGGGATGCTGCAATGGTCATAAATGTGAAAAACGGTCATAAGTCCTTTTTATCAGTACCGGTGTAATGTTGAACAGTCACTAAACCAACTGTTGTAAGTCAAGGACTTCTTGTACAGCCCTTTCCTGTTAGCTCATATTCAATGGCCAAGATTTATGAGGAACACTTTTTTGGACATCCAAATAAAATTCTGAAAGTCTTTTCCTACTAGAATGGAACACAGTATGAATGTTTCAAGGAACCAAGGGTCAACATTTTAACTACTGGTACTTGCTGTACTGCTGAAAGTTTTGTGTGGTCCAATGTTTTCATATTAAAAACCAGCAATGTTGACAATTCTGAATTCTAAAATGTATAGGTTACAATATATTGCATTTTTGAACTGTAATGAAGAAGAGGCCACCTTCAATCCCAATGTCCCACATATGGTCTAAGCCCCACACAGAAACAGAATGTGTGGTTACTGTTAAATTTACCAGTGGCAGGACTTGAAAAAGATGATCAAAGACGATGGGGCAGACTGCACTGGAGTAAGTAGCCTCAAAACTAATTTGAGACTAAGGCATGCATTATTTTATATGCCACAGTGATTGTTTTGAATTGGACTTAGCAGTCAGTACCCAGAACAACTGTTTCAACATCACCCCATTGTCTCGGTCATTCCAATTTCTGGACTCACTTCAAGGGCTGCCCCATGAAGAGCATACTGTAGTCATTCAGCTTTGAGAACTGGAAAAGAAAAGATGGTAAATAATGTTTAAAAAGTGAAATAAAATACCCTAACTGTTTGGTTATTCTCATAAGGATCTGTGTAGTATTAATGAAAAAGCCAAAGTTTAAATACACAGGGAGCTGAATAGATTTAGTCATACATGATTGAAATCGGCAGGATTTCAATCAGTGGATCTACTTTTTTTTTGCAATTTAGTCTGGATTCAATTTCTAATAATATTCTGACATTCTGATGCAAGTTAATTCCATTTCTACATGGGGCCTTGAGTATATAGTTATGTGGGCCAATGGAATCAAGCTGGCTTCCTTTTCATAAACACTTCAAAATAATAATAATAATAATAATAATAATAATAATAATAATAATAATAATAATGCCAACTTTGCAACAACAAAGCTGAAACTGTTTCACATTTAATATGTGAATGCAGCAAAATCACACAAACTGATTACAAAGCTAGACATGACCGAGTTGCTAAATTAATCCACTGGTCATTATATAAAAAATATGACTTTCTTGTATCCAAAAAGTAATGGGAACATCAAGTGGAAAAAGTTATAGAAAATGAGAAGGTGAAGGTCTTGTGGGACTTTCGAATACAGATGGATTGTTACTTGGAACACAACACGCCAAATATCACAGTTGTCGAAAACCAAAATGTACAATTTATTAACATCGCGGTGCCAGGAGATGCCAGAGTTGAAGAAAAAGAACTGGAAAAAATCATGAAATATCGCGACTTGGCCATCGAAACTACATGGTATGGATGAAACATGTAACAGTGATATCCATTGTCATTGGGGCACTTGGTACCATGTCCAAGAATTTTATAAGATACATCAACAAATTGCAGCTTCCTGCAATAACACCAGTGGAATTGCAAAAAACTGTGCTACTTGGAACATCATACATCTTAAGAAGGTACTTTGGTTGATCCCTAGGACACTGGCAGCAACCCGTATCAACCATTAGCACTTGTCAATGGTATTTGTGATGCATTTTTGAATGTTCAGTTGATTGAGTTTCATGTTTAATGAATAAAGTAATAATAAAAATAAATAATAATAATAATAATAATAATAATAATAATAATAATAATAATAATAATAATAATAATGACTGTGGAAAAAGAAATCGTGTGTTGTCCCGATTGTAATTGGAGCCATTGGAGCAATACCCAAAGGGCTATCCCACTATTTAGAAATTCTAAATTTACCGGACTTGAACATTTTGACTCTACAAAAAACCACCTTACTCGAACAGCTTACATCCTCTGACGATACCTTAACAGTTCCTAGGTCCTTGGTTAGGACTCGAACTGATGCGCTATTAACCAGCCTCAAAGGCTGTGAATCTCACTAAAGATTAAATAATAATAATAATAATAATAATAATAATAATAATAATAATACTAGCATTGCTAGTGGTTTCTGAAAAGTTTGTTCTGCAGTGTTTTTCAACCTCGTAACTTTAAGATATGTGGCAAATTTAAGCATGTTGGCATCGGAATTCTGGGAGTTGAAGCACACATCTTAAAAGTAGCCAAGGTTGAAAAACACTGCAGTATTGACTGTACTGATTCATTAAAGATTCTAGAAATGAGAAAGGCCTCTAAGAACAGTGAATTGATTTCTAGGCTAGTATTTATTAATTCATGAGGAAGTAAAATTCATATTTTAGTCAAAACACCAATAAAAGAAGCATAATAGTTGTAAAATCAAAAAGTAATTTTAACTTTGAAGAATGTAAATTTTCAATCCTACCTAAAATCGCAATCTTTAATTCTATGTGCAGCCAAGCATTTGAGCTCTGAACTTCAAACTGAGTTCTAAACGTATGGTATTTTTTCAGATTTCTGTAAGAATGAGCAAGATTCACACCAATGTGAATTTTGTGAGCAAGTGAACTTCATTTGCTGCCAAATGAACTGTTAGAGATATTTGTAAAAACTGATTTAACATGAATTACATACAAACAAATGATTTGAATTATGTCTTGGAAGAAGTCCCTTAACCTTTTGCTAGTGTTCTTAAGCTCACTGATTATGGTATGTGAAATATTTGCTAGCACTTGGTATGTGTCCACCTTTTAGAGTTTCCAGCAGTACTTCAAAACCAATTCAAATTATGATTAGGTTTGTGACTTAAAGTAGATGAAATGACAGGATGCCTGAGCCTGAACTATGTGCATTTTACTATTACTTTTTAAAGCTAAAAAACTAACATCAAATGCTTCTGCCATGATTCATGCCATATCCATCACCTTCTTGTCATGTGTCATACACATTCCACCAAAGATACTTATGGCCAGTGGTGGGATTCAACCAGTTCGCACCACTTCGGGGGAACCGGTTGTTAACTTTCTGAGTAGTTTGACAAACTGGTTGTTGGAAGAAATCATTAGGGCAGAGAACCGGTTGTTAAATTACTTGAATCCCACCACTGCTTATGGTCCATCCATGTGATTTCTGTAACACAAGTTGTTTAAGAAATTGTTTCAAGCTGCTGAGAGCTGCGTCTCTCCCTAGATATATAAGATTAGAAGATTAGATTAGAAGATTAAAATATTAGAATACTTTATTTGGCCAAGTGTTATTAGACACACGTGGAATTTGTTTCTGGTGCAGAAGCTCTCAGTGTACATGCAAAGCGACAGAGCAGTAATAATCCTAATAATAATACCAATGAGGAGATAGTAAAGAAGAAGGATACTACTACTACCATAGCCATACAACATGGGTAAATGTACTTAGAAGTAAGATAGTATTGTGAGAACTAGGTGTTCAGCAGAGTAATGGAACAAGAGAAAAAACTGTCCCCGTGTCTAGTTGTTTTGGCATGTAATACCCTATACTGGCCTCCCAAGGGGAGGAGTTGAAACAGTTTATGTCCAGGATATGAGGGATCTGTAGATATTTTCTCAGCCCTCCTTCTGACCTGCACAATATGCAGGTCTTCTGTTATCATATTATAATTATGTTATTATTATTATTTCAAAATTATTTTACTATTTCGGTAGTTAGAACTGATTCCTTGAGTACAATTACCATTTGTCCCAGTACTATTCAGCATTTTCCAGCAAAGTGTTTTCTGAAATATCAAAGCACATTTTAGAGTAAACCAACTACCGCATATTTAGTATATTTTACTTTGACTGCAATCCACATAATTTTAGAGCCAACATTTTAATTGGAATTATGTTCATCTACATATTTTATATAGAGATTTTGAGTTTTATCTTTAACTGGGCAGTTGATCAGATAATTATGTGTGAAGATCTAAAGCAAATTTTGGATCACAACACTGCTTAGCTAAATTTAATCATAATACATGGGAAGTATTTGTTAGAACTTAATTTGGTAAGTGTAGGGTGATTTCTCAGTAAGAAAATACATTTTAAAAATATTTTTTTTTAAAAAAAGCAAAACTTGTTTTGTTATTGTCCTTATATTTGAAATAGATAATTGTAGTCTTATTGCAACACCCAATCAAGCTCCAGAAAGTGTAAGATGGTAGTTAATTATAACATTAATGGAAGATTGACATTAGACAGGTACATTTTAAATATTAGTTTGCATAAAAATATACAAGAATATACTCTGCAGGATTAATAATAGTTTGGGATACTTTTAAGGCATATTATGATTGAATTATTGTTTATACTTCATGGATAAATTTTGAAAACATAGTTAAGGAACTTTTGAATGTGCATGCATAGATATGTGTGAATATGTGTATATATACATATGTATATATATGTATATGTATATATATGTATATGTGTGTATATGTATATATGTGTATATGTGTATGTATGTATGTGTGTGTGTGTGTGTGTATATACACCGTATTTTCCGGCGTATAAGACGACTTTTTAACCCAGGAAAATCATCTCAAAAGTCGGGGGTCGTCTTATACGCCGGGTACCCGAATCTGAGTTGCTGGCGCTGACCGATGACACTTTGGGAGCGCCGGCAACATTGAGGGGAAGCTGTACTCCAAATTAGTTCCAACCTACAAGAGGTGCCAGGCAGTGCGCGGCCCACGAGAAAGGAACGCGTCCCCACTCTACCCCAGAATTCGGGTCACCTTCCTTTCTTTCCCAGCAGTCCACGGTGAAAGCGGTGCCGCGGTTGACCTGGGCCAGCGCCTTGCACGCCTGGCTCTGCGTCTCCGTTATGAGAAGCTACATGCGACTTCGCATGTCTCCGCCCCAGTCGCGCAGCTCTTGCAATCCGCTCACCGGAGGAGCCATGAAGTGCTCGCACCGCCTTGCCAGATCTTCCTCATCCTCCTTTCCCCATGGCTTTTCCGGTTGTAATTGCTGCTGCTGCCGTCGCCGAGGCTTAAACCCCGGGAGCCCAGGTGCCGAATCCCGCACAGCAGAAAAGACATGACAGCCGGTGCCCAGTTCCTTCTGCAGCCGTCCGGATCGGCGCCAAGCCAGGAAAGTGCGCTGCGCACTCCCACCCTTCGCCTGCGAGCCCGGTGCCGATCCGCTTGGACTGCGGGAGCCACGGCGGCGCTGGCCGGGCTGGGTCTGGTGCGGCGGGCGGAGATGGAGCAGCCTCGGCGGCGGCAGCAGCAACAATTACAACCGGAAAAGCCATGGGGAAAGGAGGATGAAGAAGATCTGGCAAGGCGGTGCGAGCTCTTCATGGCTCCTCTGGTGAGCGGATTGCGAGAGCTGCGCGTCTGGGGCGGAGACATGCGAAGTCGCATGGAGCTTCTCATAATGGAGACGCAGAGCCAGGTGTGCAAGGTGCTGGCCCAGGTCGACCGCGGCGCCGCTTTCACCGTGGACCTCCTTGGAATCGCCTTGGAATGCTGGAACCAGCTGGTTGCTGCGCGGAGCTTCCCCCAGGCATCCAGGGAGAGATTACCGACGCTCTGACTTCCCCAGACCGGTGGAGCTCGCCATCAGTGGGGTCAGCTGGGGAAGTCGGAGCGTCAGTAATACCCCCCTAGATGCCTGGGAGAAGCTCCGCTCAGCAGCCAGCTGGTTCCAGCATTCAGCAGCATGCAGCCTTGACTAGATCGGCACAGCTTTCTGTCAATGTTGTCGGCGCTCCCCTAGCGTCATCAGTCAGTGCCAGCAACTCAGATTCATGAAGCTGTGCGGATCTCAACAAGGCTGCATGGGTGAAGGAAAAAAACCTGGTACAAAATAGCCCTCTTGCCACTACACGTAGCGTAGCCCATTACCTTTCTCTACAGTACAGCAACAGTACATACAGTATAGTATACAAATATAACAGTCAAGACCCCATCATGGCTCCACCAGCAAGAAGAAAGAAATATGAAGCCAGTTTTAAACTTAAAGTTGTAAACTTTGCCATGGAACATAATAACTGCTGCTGCAAGACAATATGGAGTAACAGAAAAGATGGTTCGGGACTGGAAAGCAAATGTAAAAGCGTTAAAGAGTATGCCAAGGGGTAAGTGTGCATTAAGAAGAGGCACCCCACATTGGCCAGAACTCAAAAAACATGTAGCAGACATGGTGAATGAGCATCGCCAAAACGGTTATGTAGTGACACGAAATAAAATACGTTTGTTTGCACTTCAGTGGGCCAAATCTAACCCAGATCACAGCAACAGATTTAAGGCCACTGTATCCTGGTGTACTAGATTCTTGGAAAGGCATAAGCATTTGAATTAAAATTACCATATTGAAATCAAATCTGATGTTTTTTAATTTTTATTTGGTGTGCGTTGGAAGAGGGGTAGTCTTATACGGCGAGTATAGCCCAAACCCTATATTTTAACAGGAAAAGTAGGGGGTCGTCTTATACCCCCAGTCGTCTTATACGCCGGAAAATACGGTAATAATTAAGTACAAGAAAAATGAAAAGGCTTGCAGTGCTGATTATTATCCTTTTGAATGGTATATGGTGCATATTGCTTGTTGGAGATTTATAATGATGCTTTTCTGTCTTCCTTTCTTGTATCACTAAGATTTTTAAGATGGATAAAACTTCTGCTGATTGTACATACTATCATATTTTTTGTTAGATGTTAATGCTAAGTTTTGATAGTTAAATTGTTGCCAATTGTTCATTCTGCACAATTTGGTTTCATGAAAGGGCAACCATAAATTGTATTATTAGACTGTTAATTTGTATTATATTGAATGCAAAAATTCCATTGAAAAATTGAATTTTGCAGAGGTGGTCAGTTGGATGTAAAACAGCCTCCAATACAATATAATTCTAATTTTTGAAGGAAGTTTTAGATACATATGGATTTCCTTTTTCTATGAATTGGATTACTGTGTATTATTTCCATACTTTGGCCAGGGCTTTCACAAATAGAACTATTTAATCAAGGATATTCATTCTCTGATATTCTGTTTAATTTGATACTGGAAACAACGACTTGTCTTGCCCAGCAGAATAAGGATAATCAGGGTATAGAAATGATAAACACTTTTTACTGTGTTTACTGAGTTAAACACAGTAACATTTACTGATAAGGATCAAAAATTTGATACATACCGGTATCAGATTACTAAATAAACCAGAATAAATCTCAGATACTTCCCATAGGTTTTAATTAACTTAAGGAAATTGGTAAAAGGATAGTTTAAATAAATATTTATATTTATTTATTTGTTCAATAATTCTTGAAATAATTAGTGCAAATAAATTCTTTATCTCAGTTTTAATATAAACAGATGTTTCAAGATCCAAATGAGTTTATGGAAAAGAAACTTTAAAAATGGATATTGATTTAACATTCATATATATATATATATATATAGGGATTTTATCCATCGATGTATTACACCCAGGGCCCGGCAGCCCATGGAGGGCGCATGTGGAACATCAACATGGAGGGTGCTCCCATACATACAGGGGGTGTCCGAAACTGCGGCACGCATCCTTGCACCACATGGGGTTAAAGTGGCACACAGACCTGACCAAACACTGAGGAAGAGAGTAATGTGCCCGAAAGAAGCTTTGCCGAAGGAGGAGACTTCCTCAATAATCTATCGTATTAACTGCAGCAATTGCACAGGTCATTACATAGAAGAAACATCAAAACGACTGAAAACGAGGGTGCATGAGCACAAACTAGCGGTCAGACGTAAGGAACAGCGCTCCCAGATTTGGATGCATATGGAGGAGCATGGTCACGAGTTCAAATTCCAAGAGACCGAAGTCGTTGCCCACGATGAAACAAAAGGAGGGCGCCTCTTGAAAGAAGCCTGGTTCTCTAACAACAACTCCCTCAATAGACATATTGACATACCACCGGCATACCAGGCTTTACGGCACCAGGAAAGACTTAAAGAGGACCGGTCACTAAGACTGAATGGAGATCGGGGACAAATCTCCTCCTTTAGGCATGGAGATTGGCCCAATGAAGGTGTGATAAACCCTGATAGAGGGCAAGAGAGTAGGTTAGGGAAACAGCAGAATGAGGAAGATAGGGGGGTGCGGGTAAGGAAGAACAACGCAGACCCATCACAAGATCATGGGTAAAACAAATGGGTTTAGAGGAGGCAACGTGTATGCCTAAAGGGAAAGGCATAACAATGAGGGAGAGGGGGCCGGGAGAAATACCTTCAAAGCAATGCCTGATAACCCTGCGTTACCCCCCAGGGAGAGAAAGAGGCAACACACAATGGGGAAGGAGGCAGGGGGAAGTGCATCGTCATCTGTTAGCATGACTAAGGCAGAAAAAAAAAAGATAATTACAGGGGGAAGGCAAAGGTGTGGGCCTGTTACACGCGCAATGACTAAATTGATCAGCATTACATAAAAGCAAGCAACTCCTCAATGGGGATTTTATACTGTGACGAAGTCGGTAGGGGCCGACGAAAGCTTAGCGCAAGTTTTGAAATAAAAAAATTTAAACTTTTAAATCGGGACACAGAGTTGCAGGCTAGCCAGCATACATCAGCAGCGGCAAATATAGATAAGCGACTATTTTAGCTGAGGTTTTAAAGGACCTTGCAGCTCTGTAAGGATTTTTAGAAGATTTTAAGCTGGGATTTTAACCAGAATTTTAAAAATTTTAACCAATTTATTTACAATGACGTTGCATATATGTATGAATTTCTATATTAATCCCTTTAAGGTATTTTAAACAGATTGATAATTAAACATGCTCTTCCCCAATTTACTATATTCAAAGTATAGCTTCCATATGATGGGAGAGAAGGGATACATTCATCACTGGGCATACCTTAATTCAAATGATTTAATTTACAAAACCTTTGCAGTTCAGGACCAATAATAAAAGTGTTATATTATCTTTTTGATATCTTGGCATTGGCCTTGGTTCCTTTTTATGCAAAATTAATTTATATTTTCGGTATTAGGCACTGTCAGACATATAGGGAAGATGCTGGGATGCCCCAATGATAGACCCTAGGATACTCCTAGTTTGAGAATTTCAAGTCAATTCTTTTCTTACCTACCTTTCCTCCCACCTCTTAAAATTTATTTTGAGTTCATGGCTAATGGGGTATTAATTTTATTGCTACCCACGTTTTTAAAATGAAATATTCATGAAGAATTTGGATTATTGTGCAAAGGCAATATATTCCATTAAAAGATAATCTGATTGCATGATTTGGATCATGTATGTCTACCCATATTTGGATATATCTGCAGGAACTTTTGAATTAAAGAGCTGGAGGCCCAGTCAAGCTTTTTCACAATATTGGTAGTCTTCTACTTATGACCACAATTGAGCCTAAAATTTCCATTGCTAAGCAAGACAGTCAAGTTAATTTTGCCACATTTTACCATTTATCTTGCCATTGTTGTGTCATTGCAGGGGTTAATAATATGATTGTTAAATGAATCTGGCTTCCCCATTGACTTTGCATGTCAGAAAGTTGCAAAAGTTGATTATGTGACCCTGGGACTCTTCAACTGTCATAAATATATGCCAGTTGCCAAGCATATGAATTTTGATGAGTTGACCATCGGGATGCTGCAATATTTGTAAGTGTGAAAAACGATCATAAGTCACTTTTTTCAGCACCTTTGTAACTTTGTTTACTAAATGAATGGTTGTAACTGAGGACTTCCTGTCCTACATGGGGGAAACCAATAGTTAAAAAAGAATATGAAATATATTCTTACTCCTTTAAAAGTGAGATAAACATAAGGTGTAATCATGTTCCTATTTACTTAGAAATTAGTTTGCCTGCATTAAATGGGGCTTCCAGTGTGCTAAGTAAGCAAAGAATTGTGCCTTAGGGATACAGAAAGAATGTTAATATGAACTTTAAGTCTTCCTGACTAAAGCAAATACAAATACATGAATTATAAATGCATATAGGATTATCCCCCAATTAGATATTTATCAATTTTGAAGCTTAAGTAAAAATATTACACCATTTAATTAATCTGAATGCATAACTAGTTTAAGAAAATATTAAATCTGGAATCAGTGAAGACATATCATAAAGTATGGTCAAGAAATTCAATTTTATCATCTTTCTGTCATCCCTCTGACCTACAATCTCCAAAGGAACAGCAAAACTTGCTTCTAGTCACAGAGGAAAAGCATGCTTCTCCCCTAATGAAAGTGAAATTACAACGATCTATTAAAAACAGCCTACTCTGCATTAAAGAGATACAGCTTTTGAAAGGGCCAGCAACTTTCACTGAATAGTCAATGTAGCAAAGTGAATATAATTTTCATTTATAAATTGTTTTTACTGAATCTAAATTCTCTCTCGTGCCTGCTAAAGACAGGAAGAGATCACCTAAACTGATTCCATGAGCTCCTATTCCCCCTCTCCAATCTGTTCTTGCTGGTTGAGGACCATAACAATGGTCCTCTACCATAACAATGGTAGAACTGGTGTTTGAGGAAACCTAGAGAACAGTAAGAGTTATAGTCCTTGGTTGTTGGGTTATTGCTCCAGAGATAGCAGAGCAGAGAAAGAAAATGACCGGGGGACAGGACAGGACGGGACAGTGGGAGCAGAAGCAATTTCCTGCTGGTGTCCCTATCGAGTTTCTTGTGAGAATGTGGCAGAAAACATCAGAAATCTACCTTCCTTCTTTTTTGTCTTCCTTCCTCTCCTTCCCTTCCTAGTAGGCATGCAAGTGGCTGCTACTGGATGGAGGGAGCAAGTGATTGCAAGACTGGTTGGGAAACTGCCACAGAATGTTAAAAATGAAGATTTAATTATGCTATAATGCTTTTCATCTTTAAAATAGGTCCTTGACGTTACTTCAGAGTGTTAAGAGGATGAATCATGCTTGTGGAGCATTTTCATGGACAGTGTACATTAATCACCATCATCATCTGCGAGACTGCCTGCTGCTACCGACGACCTCCCATTGACCCGTGTGCTCCCACAGAGAGGGCCTCCTCAGGGTGCCATCAGCCAAACAGTGTAGGCTGGTGGCCCCCAGGGGGAGGGCCTTCTCTGTGGGGGCTCCCACCCTCTGGAATCAGTTGCCCCCGGAGATAAGGAGAATCCATGACCTCAATGCTTTCCGTCGTTCCCTGAAAACTTATCTTTTTCAGCAAGCCGGGTTGGCTTAAGAAGAAATTTTTAAATTTTTTTAATTAGTCTGTGATTTTTTAACTTTCGGGCCAAAATTTATATATATTTTTAAATGTTTTAATATTTGTATTCTATGTTTTTTATCTTGGCTGTACACCGCCCTGAGTCCTCAGGGAGAAGGGCAGTATATAAATTGGAAATTAAATTAAATTAAATTAAATCATCTGATTTTGCAATTAACATGGAGAATCCCAGCCTAGGAATCCCAAGCATTCAGAAAATATTCCAGAAATCTCTGCTGTGGCAGCTCCTTTACTGAGAATTTGAATTTAAAGAATAGCATGGAAACTTTAGGACTACTAATGTCTCATTGGGAAAAAGGTGGAAGGAGCAGGCAGAACTAAAACACGTTCATGGCCTCTAATTTTTTTATTCATTTACATTGTTTCTTCCAAGGTCCTGTCCAGCCGTATGAGTCTATGATATGATTTACAATCATGTCTGAAGAGTCCTTACTTTCCTTAATATAATTTGAAGTTTTGTTATTGTGTCCTCCTTATCACTTTTGATCCTTAAATTTCCTGCACTCACTGGTGGAAGATTTAAGGCAGCTACAGAGTTTTTTAAACTAATCCCAATCTCATGGCAACTAGATGTGTTGGCTGAAACTCTGAGGCTCTACCAGCCCCACCTTTGGGAAGGCTTTTGAAATCAACACTAAAAATACCTGGAATTCCTTAAAAAATACCACACATTCTCTCACAGCCATCACTGTGCAACACAGTGCTCAAACAATCTGGGATAATTCTGCTAAATTTTATGCAACACCTCTATCGGATGCTTTTCAACTATTGTGTGCTGAGAATCCTGTGGATCCAATGGAAGAGCTCTATAACTTCTGAGTTTATAGTAAAGTACACTGGTTTATTTAGTTGATATGTTTCTTTACATAATGCAGAAAACACATTTTAAAATAATTATATAAGGACATAAAAACACATCAGTGGTTGGTGAACACTTTTTAATACAAGATTTTCTCCCACCATTACAGTGTCTAGTGGCATAAACAAACAGCACTGGTGCTTAGGGGAAACCAGCTGATGAGAATGCCATTGTTATTATTCTGTTCACTGCCCCTTTGCCTCCAGTTTCTATGGTGACAGGTAGGCCCAGGCCTGAAATTGTTTGCGCTTGCGCATGACCAGTAATAAAGTGGTATCAGTTGCTAGGGACAACGGCACTGTTTGGAAGGCCCTTCAAGCTTGCAGCATTTAGGCTTAGGAGGCTGTGTGTGTTGATAAAAGTGGGGGACATCTTGAAATGTGGGCCAGCCAGTAAAGATGTTGGCATCAAAGTGGTAACTCGGGGAGTGGGGAGGAGTAGCTTACTAACTTTCTTCCAAAGTGCATCTATCCAAATGCACTGTGCCTTACCTGACGCCACTTAATGATCTTCCTTGACTTCTTTTGGGTGGGGAGAAGTGTCCCAGAGCCTGTCTTGTCTTTACAGCAAGCACAGGACAATATTCAAGCATCAGGGATTGGGGGGCATAAAGAAACTTTCTAGGGCAAATCTATAGTTACCCTCACTTCAGCCCTCTCGGAGTGGGGGCACAGGTCTATGGGGGAGAGCAAAATTAATATTTATTTTCAGGTTTTAAATTCTGTTCGCATATTTCAAAAGAGGTTTGATGAAAAATGCCACCGTAACAAGTTCAGAGGTGAAGGTCATTTTAGCCATTCATCCACTAGCATGTTAACAGGCCATGTCAGCACACAAAAATACTTTGCAAAACAGTCAATATGGCTTAGAAGTGTCTGCTTTGTGTGCAAAGTCAGCCAGAGGCTGCCCAGCCCCCAGCCAGGGGATGGACTCATTATTGCAAAAGATTTCTCCTCCCTCTAGTGTACCCAAGATAGTCTCAAAGGACAAAAAAAAAATCAAAAAAAAAATCCATGCTTAAAATGATTTTGTCTAAAGAAAAAAAAGCTGGGAGCAACCCTGGGAGTAGCTCCAACTTCCGAGAAGGAAGTTCAGGTTTTTTTTTAAAAAAAGCAAGAAACCGAGACATGGCTCTAATATTTGAAACAATGACTATGAAGGACCAAAAAAAAAAAAAGGGGGGGGGAAGCAACATGAGCATAGCATCAGACCCAGTGAATTGATACTAAGAAGCTAAGCTCATACAAACTGCTGGCAGCATTACCACTATTAATTATTTTTTATAATTAATAAAATTTGACGCTGTATCAAAAATTTAGTAAAAAAATTAGAGCTGAGAGTTCATTGATGTTTATTAAGAACTGCTTCTGGCATCTGTTATTACTTTTGCCATAGGTCAGGCCGGTTCTACTGCATCAGTATGCAATAGAAAACAGTGAGGGAGTGAGCTGGGACAACCGGAACGGTGGGAGGGACAAGGGGCTATTCCAATACTGTGGGCCCAGAAGGAGTTCATATAAGGAAACCGCATTACACTCCGTAAAAATATTGCATCTTCACCAAAATACCTCAAGAGTGTTTCAAAAGCCAAAGTATACCTTCCAGATGGAAAAATCTCAGTGCAGCACCATGACCCTTTGCAGTCTACAGATACCACTGTTGGGCCTCCACTTTCCAAAAGGCAGCAACATTACTCCATAATTCTGCTTTTTGATAATGGCAAAGGTACTTCAAACTCCATTGTTAAAGATATTTGTGCCATCTGTCAAGCAACAGCAGGCTAGAGAAACAAGAGCGCTACAATTTGCAGAAAGGACCCCAGGTGATGATTGAACTGTATAATATGTGAAAAAATAGGATTCCTTTGATAAAAAAAGATGGTTCCTCAGCCTGATTGGCATTGGAAACACCCTTTGAGCTTATTTGTAGTAAAGCACTTCCCTCCTTTCCCAAATCTATACAGATACGTTTCGGTAACAGTAATTAAGTGTAAAAACTTAATATTGATTTCATAAAGTCCTTTGAATTTAATTCTTAGGCTATGTTTCATGTTATGCCCTGTAGCTAGACACACGTGAATAGAAAAGACAGTACAGTTAGTTTTAAAGGCAAACAGCAGAGACCGACCCAGTGTGCCACCCCTAGTGCTGCCTGCATGTCCAGTCTCCCTTTGCACAAAATGCTTTGAGACGCCTGCTGTCAGAAATATTTTGAGCCAAGAAGGATTTTTTTTTCTATGAATAAACAAAACATAAGCTGTTAGGCAAAAATAAAATCAGTGTCCCAAAAGTTCCACAAGCACTCTGGTTTTGTAAATGCACTCGGAGAGGGGCCTGCTGGGATCAGGCAATGTTTGAGATTCTGAATGTTGGTTTTCTAGTTGGCAACAGATCTGCAGGCCATTGATCCCAATAGATAACACTGGTGTGGAACTAAAGGCTCCATCTCCGTGGGTGTCTCTGGTTCATTAAGGAGGGACATAGGGAGGTGGAGACCTGTATGGGGTCATGTTCTTCGGGCGGGAACCTTTACCCTCCATGGGTGTTGTGAAAGGAGGGGGAGGCTGATAAGGAGGGGCATTAGGGTCTTCATCCCGCAAAGGGGTATACTCGCCTATGACATCCTGGTTCAGTGGAGTTGTTTCTGGCATATTTTGATTTGGATACTCAGGGGGAGGGAGAGGAGCCTTTTCTTCCTGCAGAATCAATGGCATGCTAGAGGAAGGGGGAGGTTTGGAGTCATCCAGCTCATCTGCAAAGATTATTGGTACTCCTTTCTTGATAAAGGTGGCCTGGTCTTCTATAGTGAGCTTGCCTTTTCTCTTTTTGCGATAACAAATCATAGCAATAATGCCAGCTATAAGCAAAATGGCTGCCACCACTACTGCAGGAATTACGGTGTGCAGGTAAACATCGTCTTCACTTGTCTTTTCCGGATCTCGTTGAACAATTTCTGTGGGACGTACAGTTGTAGGGAAGCCATCTTTAGTCACAGGAATAAACTGAATGTGTTTGCAGCTACCAGCACCAACTACAGAAATATCGATGGGCTTAAATTCTGGTTCTAGGGTATTTGAAAAGACTGTGCTTGGAACTCCAGATTCATCAGAAATTTTTCTACTCAAGATGAGAATCTTTTCTTTGGGGCATGGATCCAAAGGCAGAGTATTATTTGTCCATTCAACTAAAATAGAACCTTTGCCAATATTCTCTATGGTAATAGTACTACTGTTTCTATCACCAAGAGCAAATGCCAACTTCTTTACCAACATAATTTTTTTATTAATGTCATTGGCTACTATATTATGGTCTCCATGGAATCTGGCCTTAAACTTAACTGGAGGTATCTCATCATCTTCAAGAGTGTGGACAAATATTTCAAAAGCATCCACAGCTGAAAGGCCACCTTTGTCTGTAGCATGCATAAAAAACTCATGTCTGCCTTCATGGGTGTGATTAGGTAATCCGTACATTAGTTGACTAGTGCTATTGAACTGCACCCAGGAGCTTTCCTCCAAAGCTTTCTCATTTTCTAATTTCATAGTCAGTTGTAGTTTATCAGTGGTAGTATCTTCTTTGTCATAGAAAGTGTCAGACGGTATTTTGAGCTCAAAGTATGTGCCTACCCATGCATCTACCCTGTCAATATGGTTTTTCAACACTGGTGGATCATTGGGCACACGGGGAATTCCAACTGTAGTAGTGCGAATACGAGTTGGTGGTGAAACTGTTTTTTCAACAATGCTTGGTTTAGTAGTCCGAGGAGGCTTTGGAGGTCGAGGAGTTTTTGAAGGTCTTGGTCTTCGTGTTGTTCCTGTATCAGTTGTTGAGGGTGTTGATACTTTTGGAGTTGTTCCTTTGGGTTTCTTTGTTGTGGGAGGTGTAACAACAGCAGTAGCGTCTACCTGCCCAGGCGTTGTTGGTCGAATCTGGCCAGAAGTAATAGTATCTACTTCTACTGTTCTGGTTGGGACTAGGACAAGAGTGGGTGTCTGAATAATAGCACCTCTTGTTCTAATAGTAGCTGTGGGTTTCTTAGGCAATGGTACAGGCTCTCTTACTGGAGGTGCTCTTGTTTCAGTAGGAGGTGCAATGGCTGGAGAAGTTGGTGTTGGAACAATTCTACTTGGTGGTTCTTGGGGGGCTGATGTTGGAGGTCCAACAGCAGTCACAGGCGTTGGTGTAGCATTAATCTGCCGTCTTATTCTCTTTGGAAGATTAGGTTTCTTGTTTGCAATGTGCCAACCAACCACAGGGTAACCAAGATGAGCAGACATTGTTCCTTCCTTAGCTGGAGATTCAACATTACTTATGTTGGGAACACTGTTTTGGCTCAGTGAACAACCCAGTTTCCATGATAGCAAGGCTCCATTTTCCACCACCTTCTTAGCATTCCCTGGCCCAGCCATGAAGGCTGACATGTCAAAGAGTCTATTATTTACAACAGGAACTAATTTCATGTTATAAAGTTCCACTTCTGAGAAGGTTTTCATTCTGCTCAAAAGTTCAATCCTCTGCTTTGGTGTCATTTTTGTTAAGTCAGCATCCAAAATGACAGTCAAGATGGTGACTGGTTCCTCAGCACTACACACAAATGGTGATGCTTCATTCATATCTTGTAAAGCCACCCGTACTGACTGAGGTTCATTATGATCTTCAGGATGAACTTCGATTGAAAAGACATTGGTGGTTTGGGGCACATAGCTTCCATTAGATACCAGATGCACTGCAGTCACTGAGATATAATGAATGCCTTTATCTGTTTCAAGTGGGAGACCTTCCAAGGTTCTGCTCTCCGGTTCCCAGTGCAACCAAGAAGGCAAGGATTCTTTTCCAGCTTCAGCAATCTATTAAAATGAAAAAAAAAAAGTGATAGCTACATTATTTTTTAGAAAGTAATAATGCACAAAATGCAAAACACATTTTAGAAATTCTCCTAACAAGCAGCTACTGAAGGAAAATATGGAAACTGTTGAAAAACTACATGAAACTGAACTTTTGTATCTCCCCATATGCCAAAACTATGAAATTTTCTGGCTTACTATGAATTAATTCTTCCCCCCAAAAAGGCTATACAAACATAGAATCTTCTTCTTTAGTTTGGTAATCTGTGAGCTGGGATTTCTGGTTTCTTTTTACCAAACTGTGAAGCCTTCTGAGTTTAGTTTTTCATCAGGGAAGCTCCTGCTTCATACATCTTAGTAAACAGACCACTGCATGTTTTTGTAGTTTGTTTAGAATGTTTTACAGTTTTAAAATATTTTTAGTATTTTTACTTGTAATATTTTTTGAATTGAAAGCAGCCTAGAGTCATTGACTGAGATCGGTAGCTATAGAAATTGAATGAATGAAAGAAAGAAAGAAAGAAAAGAAAGAATGAATTACCATTTGAGCAGGAATGGCTGAGTTGCAAGAATGCAACGTTTATAGTAAACCAAGAATACATAAAATATCTGAAAACCATTAGAAGCTGTTCCTTATGTCTGCTTAGTTGCCTGTATTGAGTAAAAGTCCTCTGTCAAAGATTAATCTTTGTTTAGTTGAAAATAAATGAATTGAGAGAAAAAGGATTATCTTTCATAAAGAATTAGGAAAAACCATACAAATGCTTAGTTTTAAACTTTCATAGACTTATTTGGGAGACTGGGTAATTAAGCTAACTCTTGAAAGATCAGGTTCTTTTTGATTTGGCAGTTTCTTAAAACAAACCCTGACTCTGCAGCAAGAGTCCTCTTGTAAAAGTAATAAATAATCAAGGAATCTGGGCTGGCAGTGCAATGTCTCAGGAGTTAAAATGCTGGGCTTGTTGGTGCAGACTCGGGTGTTGCACAACGGGGTAAGCGTACGTCTTTGCCTAGTTCCTGCCCACCTAGCAGTTTGAAAGTATGCAAATGTGGGTAGATAAATAGGTACCACTTTGATGGGGAGGAAACAGCCTTCCATGACATCATGCTGGCCACATGACCACAGAAACATCTTCAGACAGCGCTAGCTTACATCAATTGGAGATGAGTGCTACCCCCTATAGTTGACAACAACTAGCAGAGTAAAATTCACAGGGACTCCTTTCCTTCCTTCCTTTCGTACTCTACTGACTGAAAATATATAGATGCACCACTGATAACAGACCAGGACCTAAGCAATGACTGTGTGGCATAGAAGTTTGAGAACTTGTACAGAACTGAAGGATAGTTTATTTATTGTTCATTTCCTAACACCATCTACACATGTATTCAAAAGCATCAAAACATTCATATTTCAAGTGAATTATTTATTCCATTTCTATCCCAACACAATCCAAGTGATTTTCAGCTTTTTAAAATTATCCAGTTTTGCAGCAATAATAATATACAGAAGACTCTGCTGTCTTTGTCAAGTAGACAAAAACATTTTTTAAAATGGCAGTACAATTAAAGCATTGAAGCTACTCAACTACTTTTCTTGTAGATATCCATGTTCTCTCAGACTTTAGGCTTGGGAGGTTAGTTGTTGGGTTTATTTAGTTCTAATCCTATGATTGGAAGTGGAATATTTTTAGACCATAGAATTTTTGTGTTTTGTTTTGTTTTGGCTTTATGTCTTGTTTGCTGCCTGTAGTTATATACAGTACATTGTAACATATGTATAAATCTATAAACATACATTTTTGGCATTGCCACCTTCTAGCATATTCAGCCATTTTCACCAGGGCAAACTGAATAGGAAACAGAAACTTCCAGCACAAAAGAAACATATTATGTGTGTGCTATGTATTATATAGGAATGCCTGAATTAGGCATTTGAAGTGATAAAACCAGTGGTGGAATTCAATTTTTTTTACAACTGGTTCTGTGGGCGTGGCTTGTTGGGCATGGCTTGTTGGGCATGGCAGAGGAAAGATACTGTGAAATCTCCATTCCCACCCCACTCCAGGGGAAGGATACTGTAAAATCTCCATTCCCACCCCACTCCAGGGGAAGGATACTGTAAAATCTCCATTCCCACCCCACTCCAGGGGAAGGATACTGTAAAATCTCCATTCCCATCCCACTCCAGGGGAAGGATACTGTAAAATCTCCATTCCCACCCCACTCCAGGGGAAGGATACTGTAAAATCTCCATTCCCATCTCACTCCAGGGGAAGGATACTGTAAAATCTCCATTCCCACCCCACTCCAGGGGAAGGATATTATAAAATCTCCATTCCCACCCCACTCTGGGGCCAGCCAGAGGTGGTATTTGCTGGTTCTCTGAACTACTCAAAATTTGCACTACCGGTTCTCCAGAACATGTCAGAGCCTGCTGAATAGCACCCCTGGATAAAACTGCTGAATAGCACCCTTGGGTCTATTTTAAAATATCAGCTGATCCAAATTAGTTGCAGACAAATTCTATCATTCCAGAAGAAATACTTCAGATTTTAATTTTTTTTGTTGCTTTTAAAATTAACAGCAGAAAAAAAACAAAAGGAACAAAACACAAAAATACATATAAAGAGCTTTCTTTGTTCTTTTATGTGATCAGTCATAAGTTGAGGACTTCCTCTAATAAATTTTTTACAGATATTTGTTCTCTATCAATCAATTTGATGTACAAATGTTAAGGACTGAGTGGCATAAAGCATTAGAGGTTCCTATATTGCCTAGAAAATGAGTGTAACTTCTATAGCAAGAGTATCATTGGATCTTCAATTATGAAATATACCACAAAAGATAATATTTAGAATTTATTGGACTCCATTACTTCTGTACAGAAAAGGATTGTCCAGGACACCATTCTGTTGGAGATGTAATAAAGACAATGCTTCTTTAAAACATACGTTTTACAATGTCCTATACTTAGTAAGAGAAAGTAGTGGATTAGTAAGGGGATTCTCCATCTCCTTACTATAGCTAAAAGACTGATACTACAACATTGGAAAGATGAATGTATGGCCTATTTACTCAATGGATTGAAGACACTTGCTACTTATGAGCGGGTTGCCTATAATGTAGGCTTTGTATGCATAAGTATAATGAAATATGGGACTCATTTCTGCAAAATATAGCAACCTTTTTTTTTAAAAAAAAAGAATATATTGTGACTATATGTTCTATATTTTAATTTTTTCTGTTGTATTTTTTCATTTACATTCCAAGTGCTTGATATGTATTCTTTTTTAAAATAATTCAGACACTTTATTTTCTTTCTTTGGAGAGCTTAACTGCAATAGCTACAAATTTCAAAGTACTGCAGACACCATCATTTGTATTTAAGGTCTGCATAGTTCCTAGCCTTTCTTACGGTAGAAATAACTTTATCACAGTGAATATGAAAATGATTCATTTTCTCCAAAAAGAAGTAGCTTAAATAGCTCTTTCCAACTCTTGTAACTCTAAAAGTTTAACTCATGCTATTTAGAATTACAATCCCTGAAATATTGGACTGCATAAGATCATTTTAAAAACTTTCAAATACACAATTCAACTAGGAAAATAAAATTATGTTTATATACATTATTTCTTTGTAGAAAATGAAAATGTCTGGCAACCTCATTTATCCTGCAGCTGATTTGACTAACTTTTATTTAATAGTTCAGAGCATTATAAACAAGATGGCTGTTTTCACAAACATTTATAAACTGTAGTAAAATAAAATGTGTGTAAATGCATGATTAGCATCATGGATTCATCTTATTGTTCCACTGATTTCACTTCACATGTCTCTGGGTTGCCCTTCAAAAATTTAAGATTCTTTAGAAACACTCCACAATGAAATGAATTACTGTAAAATGAAGATGAGAGGAATAGCTTTTCTCTGAAATCTTGTCATAATTCTACAATAAATTCTTCAGTAATACATAGTTACATTCAATAAATACAGTGCATTGTAACTGGTTACTGTTTATATTCTTGCTAAATACACTGTCAGTGTTATCAACAGACAGACAAGAGCTGCCAAATTTCCCATAAAGTCATCTTCCAGCGAAGATTGTACTTTAAGCAGACACCCACCTGCTGCAACCACCTGCCCACACTCTGTAGGACACATGCGTGTACCAGACTGCAGCAGTCGCCTGCACACTCTCTTATACCTTTGAAGCACCTCTCTGTGCTCACTGTCCTGCTGACCTGCTTGTGAACCACCTAGACTTGCGACTTCTTGCTGGATTCCCATCGACTTTGCTTGTTGGATGTCAACAGCATGTTCCAAGTCAGAATCCTACAATGGCAATGGGGACTGCCAGGATTGCAGTCACTAAGTGAGGTGATCACATGGCACGTTTTACAACCACTTAGCAACAGAAATTCAGGTCCCAACTCCCATTGTTAAGTGAGGACTATCTCTACTACCCAGATTTTCATATTGATGAATTTAAAGATTAATTCTTAAATAGAAATCTTTAGGCAATTCTAGGATTGCTTAAAGCTTAGTGATATTATTGCAGGTTCCATTTCATGAAGAACACCATCATCTTTTCTCACAGGAACTTTCTATGAACTGAAGGAAGAGATGCTAAAGAATCTCAGTACAGGTAGTCCTCGACTTACAACCACAATTGAGCCCAAACTTTATGTTGCTAAGTGAAACATTTGTTAAGTGACTTTTCTTGCTACTGTTGTTAAGTGAATCATTGCAATTGTTAAGTTAGTTACACGGTTGTTAAGTGAATCTGGCTTCCCCACTGACTTTGCTTTCAAAAGGTTGAAAAAAGTGATTCCATGATCCAGGGATACTGCAACTATCATAAATATGAATCAGTTGTCAAGCATTTGAATTTTGATCATGTGACCATGGTGATTCTGCAATGGCCATAAGCAGTGGTGGGATCCAAATTTTTTAACAACTGGTTCTGTGGGTGTGGCTTGGTGGACATGTGACTGGGTGGGTGTGCTGGGTGGCTGTGGCCAACTAGACATCACTCACGTCGAGGGGAGCCTCGCCCAGCCCCTCCCCTCCCAACCACTCCTTTTCATGCCCAGCCTCAAAGTATCTATAGTTCTGTAACAATGTTGTTCACCTTTTTTCGACTTTATTATCTGCATCTACATACTATAGATGTACTTTCATGGACCACTGAAAGGAGGAAATGGCTCACATGCTTTGCCCAAGAGTGTGATAGGCAGGTCACAAAACAGGCTTTTGAGGGACTGCCACAAAGAAGTGGGGGGAGGGCAATGTATTTTCCAAAGAAGCAAAAGGCAAAACAAGAACAATAGATGGAAATGTATTAAGGAGAGAAGCAACCTAAAACTAAGGAGAAACTTCCTGACAGTGAGAACAATTAACCAGTGGAACAGACGTTGACTTACCTGAACGTCCCTTCTCAGCATGCTACTGGAGAATCCAAATGCTGGGTTTACTCTCTGTCTTGTTCTTTAGACTGGGTGAATGTTTCTTTAAGAAACTTCCTTGGCCACTCCTCCCTC
Source organism: Arizona elegans (assembly GCA_022577455.1). Classification (NCBI taxonomy): domain Eukaryota; kingdom Metazoa; phylum Chordata; class Lepidosauria; order Squamata; family Colubridae; genus Arizona; species Arizona elegans. Next base: position 98,392,533 of record JAKOOJ010000003.1, on the reverse strand, counting down.
GCTCGGCTGAGATCCAGTTTGTTCACGAAGTCAAGGAGATGATGCTGGAGGAAAAGAGAGAAAAGTTACCCAGCACAGTAGACCGCAGCCGAAGGGGTGGGTTGGATTCTCCAGCAGCGCGCCAAGAAGGGACGTTCAGGTAAGTCAACGTCCGTTCTCCAGCGCGCTGCTTGGAGAATCCAAATGCTGGGATATACCCAAGCTAGTCAGATGACGGGAGGGCGGCTGCGTGGTCTTGGGTGGAAGAGTTAGTGAGAACCGACTGCAGTATCCGTCGTCCAAAGGATGCCTCAGCCGAGGCAAAGGAGAAAATTTTATAGTGTCTAATAAACGGTGTCAAAGAAGACCAAGTAGCAGCCCTGCATATGTCAGTGATGGATGCCTGGGTAGCGCAAGCGGTGGAAGTGGCTGCACTTTTTGTGCAGTGGGGCAAGATCCTCCCCGGTAGAGGTTTCTTCTGTACGTTATAGGCCGTCGCGATGCACGCCTTAATCCAGCGGCCAATGGTGATCGATGACACCTTTCTGCCCAACGTAGATGGATTAAAGGACAGCAATAAAGCCTCTGACTTGCGGAAAGATGATGTCCGTCTAATATACCTGCGGAGGGCCCTCCTCATGTCCAAGGTATGCCATTGTTGTTCCAGATGATGGGTAGGGTCTGGGCAAAAATCTGGAAGAATCAGCTCCTGGGCCTGGCGATACCAGGTATTTACCTTGGGCAGGAAGGAGGGATCCATCCGCAGTAAGACCTTGTTGGGGTGGAAGATACAAAGATCTTCTCACACTGACAGCGCCGCAAGTTCAGAGACCCTTCTGGCCAAAGTGATCGCAACAAGGAATGCGACTTTGAGAGTCAGGAACTTAAGCATAACCGATGCCAATGGCTCAAATGGAGGAGATATTAGAGCGTTAAGTACCAGCGAAAGGTCCCACGTGGGATATCGATGGACTGTAGCCGACTGGAGATTGGATGCTCCCCTCAAGAAGGTCCGAATTCAAGGATGTTGAGTCAATGGACGATCATTGTCCGTACCTAAGACAGTGTGCAAGGCCGCCACCTGTCGTTTCAGAGTATTGGGCAGAAGACCCTTGTCTAGATCATCTTGTAAATACTCGAGGACATCAAAAACAGACGCTGAGGTCGGGTCATGATGTGTCCTTGAACACCAAGAGCAAAACGAACGCCAGGTGGCATCATAGATACGGTTAGTTGAGGAACGTCTGGCCGATTGAATGATATGAATGACTTGTGCTAAGACATTGTCCTTCCTCAGGAGGATCCTCTCAAGCGCCAGACAGTCAACTGCAACCACTGAGGTTCTGGGTGCAGTATGACCCCCTGGCTGAGAGAGATCCTGTCCCTGGGAATTCACCAGGGACGTTCCACTGACAGGCTCATGAGATCCGCGTACCAGGGGCGACGCGGCCAATTGGGAGTGACCAGGATAAGATCCGCTTTTTCTACTAGCATCTTGCGAATCACTCGCAGAATGAGCGACAAAGGGGGGAATGCATAGAGCAACCCTGGAGGCCACTTGATTAGAAGAGCGCCACACCCTTCGGCTTCTGGGAAACCAGGAAACTGGGAAAAGAACCGAGGTAGTTGTGCATTCAGCGGGTGAGCAAAGAGGTCCACTGATGGAAAACTGAACCTCCGCGACAACTCCTGGAACAGTGACGGATGAAGGCGACAGTGACGGATGAAGGCGCCACTCCCCTTGATCTATTTGGGTTCTGCTGAGTCAATCCACCCGGATGTTGGCCGTGCCCAAGATGTGCTCCGCCTTCAGAGACAGAACGTGCCTCTCCACCCAATTCAGCATCCTCATCGCCTCAGCCATGAGGGGTCTGGAGCGAGTCCCTCCTTCTCTGTTCACATGTGCTTTTGTTGTGACATTGTCTGTGAGGACAACACATGTTGGTCCATCACTGCTGCCTGAAAATGAAGGAGGGCTAGATGGACCGCCCGCAGTTCCAGCCAATTTATGTCATGCTGCAATTCCCGCGGAGACCAACGGCCCTGCACGACCGCCGACCACAGGTGGGCGCCCCAACTGAACAAGCTCGCGTCCGTTGTGATGGTGACTCGGGTGGGTTCCTGGAAGTAACAGCCTTTCCATATGGCCGGCGACACCCACCATCAGAGGGACATTCGGACAGTAGCTGGGAGACCCACCCTGGCGTTTGAACTGGCACAGCAAGACCTCTGGTACGGAAGGAGGTACCACTGTAGAGGGTGGGCATGTAGATGAGCCCATGGCACAATCGTGATGCAAAATAGGAGCTTCCCGAGCAATTGGGACAACATAAGCAGAGGGACCGACCTCAGTGTTAACACCTGATTCGCCAGTGACGTTATGCTGAGAATCCGGTCGGATGACAGAAACACATGGCCGCTGTTCGAGTCTATGACCACTCCAAGGTGTAGAATTCGGTTGGTAGGAAGGAGCTGGCTCTTGTCTAAGTTCAGAGAGAACTCATGTTGTTGCAAGACTCGGATCACGGTCTGGAGATCGACTACAGCTTGTTCCCTTGTGGAAAACAAAATTAGTATGTCGTCCAGATAGCAAAGTACCTGACTGGGAGCAATCTGAGAGAGGCGGCCACCGTAGCCAACAGTTTTGTGAAAGTCCTCGGGGCCGAAGACAGGCTGAATGACATGGCCCTGTACTGGAAATGTTGGTTGGAATACGTGAACCTCAGGAACCACCAATGAGAAAGCCGAATCGGAACATGTAAATAGGCCTCCTTGAGGTCGATCGAAGTCATGAAGTCCCCTTGTTGAACATTCTCCAATATGGACCTGAGGGAGTGCATTTTGAATTGATGATATTTGATGAATTTGTTCAAGGCCTTGAGGTCCAAAATCCCCCTCCAGCCGCCGGAGCTCTTTGGTACAAGAAAAAGGAGCGAGTAGAACCCGGTGCCCCGTTGTTCCACAGGCACAGGTTCGATGGTGCAGTTGTCGAGCAGATGTTGTATATCTGCGTCCATCAGACGTTGCTTTTCCGGACTGCTTGAGAACGGACATGAGATGAAGCGGCTTGGAGGGCTGGAGAGGAATTCTAACATGAGGCCTAACCTCACCGTTTGAAGGACCCAAGCATCGGTCTTGAAAGATTCCCATTGGTTTAGGAAATGTAGAATTCGACCGCCAATGGGCATATCTTCGAGATAGTCACTTGCCTCATCTGAACAACCTGTTGGCTGCTCCACGGAATGGGCGCTTGGTGGTGTGCTGACCTCTACCCCGATCTTGGAAGGCAGGTCTGTCAGAAGACTGGTCGAAGCCCTGGGAATATTGTCTAGGAAACTAGGACCTGCTGGGTCCGGACTCAGTCCGAAAGGGCTGTCTCTGGGAATAAGGAGCATATCTCCTGTCCAGTTGTCGGAAGGAGGACGGCATAACTTTACGTTTGTCCTTGTCCTCCACCAAAATTGGGTCCAAGGCATCTCCAAAGAGAAAGGACCCCTTATAGGGAGCAGATGCAAGCTTCCACTTTGATTTCAAGTCGGCCCTCCAATGGCAGAGCCAGAGGAGGCAATGAGATGTGACTGAGGAGACAAGCGCTGTAGATGCAAATTTGGCTGCATTTAAGGATGCATCTGCCGAGTACTCGGTGGCTGCCACTATTTTATTTATGTCCTGGTGGAGCCTGCTGTCCTCAGGAGGTAAACGCTCTTGCAATTGGCGTAACCATATAAGGGACGCCCGATTAAAGAAAGAGGCAGATGTTGCTGCCCTAATAGCCCAGGTCGCTGCCTGATGCATTTTACGGAAGGAAAGTTCAGCCTTCCTATCCTCCGTTTTAAGTCCATCCATCACGTCATTAGAAATAATCGAGGAAGAAGTCAAGTGGGCCACTGGAGCATCTACTGCGGGTAGATGAATCAAGACCTGTAAGGCTGGATCGGAACAGTACAACTTTTTATCCAAGCCATTGGGGGCAGGAATGTAGGTGGGTTGGGCCCACGACCGTTGGACCACCTCTGTGAAAAGCTCAGGGCATGGAATAAAGTCCTGCTCAGGTTTGGGCACCTTAAACAAGTCACCATGTGGATGAGATTCACCCTGTTGAGAAGATTGCTGTTCCGAAATACCCATATTTGTCATCAGTTTGGCCTTGTGGAGCAAGGACTTGAATAGAGAAGGCCGGAAAAGACCAGAAAAGGATGGTCTATCGGGAGCGAGGTCCTCATCGTCTGACAGTTCCATCTCGCCATGGTCCTCGTCATCCCACAAGGAGTCTTCAGCGTGGAGAGATTCTGTAGGATAAGAATGTTCGCAATGTCCAAAAGTACAGCACTGCAGAGGTCGAGGGTTGAGGCATAATCTGCAATGGATGACCATGGAAACCTTGTTGAGGGCCCGCTGCCAGGATCCTGGACATAGTTTGCAACACAAGTTCCTGGATGTCTTGGGATAACATAGGCTGTATACTGTCCCCAGAGCGGAGCCCAGCAGCAGTCAGGGTGAAGGTAGCCTTAGGCAGGGGCGGGCTGGCAGATGTGAGACCTGACCGCTGACCCCTGAGGAAGCAGCTGGAAAAGCAGAATCTCGAAGGGCAGTTAAGTCAGTTGATCCCTGACAACAGGCGGAAGTTCAGTGGGCCAGGATCCTTCAGAAAGTCCTGATGGAGGCAAGGACGAAGTTGATGCAGGTGGAAGGTCAGGTGACCTCTGACTGTCAGATGCCTGAGCCCTTTGTTTGGCAATGAGATACTGTCATTCAAGGGCTTTGTGTCTCCTCTCCATGACCTTGTCTGCCGTAGTAGATCGTTTTGAAGGGTGAGGGCTGGCAGAACGTGCTCTAGCCGACCGATGTTTGGTGGTCTTTGCCGTAGCCTTGGCCAATAGCTTGGACTGCTCTTCTTACAGGAGAACTGTAAGAATGCTCCAGATCAGAAGAGAGATCCGAATCCGCCATCTTGATGAATCCTCCAGCAAGGTGAGCAGGTAAGTTGACAATATCAATTGATGGAATGAAATATTGTATTATAATTATGTAATGATTTTTTTAAAAACAAACATTGCAGGTAATTGTGAAAGGAGAAACTCAGAGTCCAGAAAAAACAAATGTAGGTAGGAGAAGGCTGAGGAGAATCAAAATCTTCCTGATGCCGCTTCGCAGGGCTATGCATCTTGAACCAGGGGCTAGTAGGTAATTTGTGCTGCAATGACAGTCTGATGCAGGCCTCAAAAAAGGGCGCGGCGATTTCTTTGTGCTCTGGCGCTACCGCGGCTATTCGTTATGACAAAATGGCACGGGGAAGAATTTGTGCTCTGGCATTACCGCGGCTATCAGTAAGTTGACAAAATGGCACATGGCTTGCTATCTGCCCCTCAGCGCTGCCGTGAGAAGAAAGGAGCTCAAAATGGCACGCACGAGTACTGACAGCATTCCCAGTGTCGCGAAGCAATAAAGGAACGGAGTTTGCCGATAATGTTAGGCAGGGACCCCCAGCCGCCTCAAACGATCGATGGAGCGGTGCAGATGGCGGCAGTGGCTTCACCGGCAAGCCAGGAACCAGCTTGCGTGCCGGCGGTGAGAATTTCCACTCGGAGATGCCTCAATAAGGTATTGCTCCGAGGACTCTGCTAACAGTTCGGGATGGTGGAGGCTGGCCTGGAGCCCCAGGAACGACTCACCCACCACCTGCAGCTGAGGAGAACGATAGACTGCCTGACAAACAGCTGATGGTTCCTCTAACACAAACCGCACCGCTCGTACAAGCAATATATGACAATTTGGAGATGAAGAATCCAAGAAAAAGGTTTATTTTCAGTCTTCTTCGCTAGAGCCAAGGAAAAAACCAGTCTCTCCCTCGACTGAGTGAATAAACTGGATCTCAGCCGAGCGAGGGAGGAGTGGCCAAGGAAGTTTCTTAAAGAAACATTCACCCAGTCTAAAGAACAAGACAGAGAGTAAACCCAGCATTTGGATTCTCCAAGCAGCGTGCTGGAGAACTACTTGTTCTGGGTGCTCGATCACTGGACATTTTAAAGAAAAGACTGGACAGCCATTTCTCTGAAATAGTATAGGGTCCCCCCCAAAGTCCCCTCTAAGTCTTATTCTGTTATTCTGACACCTTTCCCAGGCCCTCCACTCAGATTTTGGCATCCTCAGTTTTCCTGCCAGAGCAGGGGTTGGACTAGAAGACCTCCAAAGTCCCTTTCAACTGTTATTCCATTATTCCTGAGAAACACACACACACACACACACACTCAATTTAAGCAAATTCCCTAGTTTTGGAGACTTTAGAATCAGAAGGTACCTTGGAGGTGTTATAGTTCAACCTTCTGCTCAAGGCAAAAGACTTCATACATATGCAAGTTCACAGACATCCCAGCTTTGGCTGCAAGAACTGCAGGCAACCTTCTCCACCACACACTTCCTCCTCTCACCACTCCATGTGAGGTGGGAAGCCCAAGAGAAAGCCCCTGGTCTGGGCACACAGACCTCCATGACAGAGCCCTTCCCAGGGAGCAAAGCAAGAACTTACTGATCCATCCCAAAGGCAAGCTCCAGAGTGGCAGTGGCGGCGGCGGCAGCAGAAGGAGAGCTCCAGAGCAGCAACAGCGGCACTCCGGGAGGGTGGCCCTCAGGGAAGGAATTCTCTCTCAGGCCTCCCACCCATCAAGATGTTGCTTGATCTTGTGGCCGCTTCTTGTGGCCCTTATTTGTGATGGGCATGCCTTGGGTGCTTGGGGAGACGCTCCACGTACTCTCTGGGTCGGCAGCTGCTTCTCTCCATTGCTGCTCTTGCTGGGAGAGCGTCTTGCGCAGCACAGAGACGTTTAGCAGCTGTGAGCTGCCACTTTCCTCTAAGTCCCATCTGGAAAATGCGGGAGAGAGAAGCAGCCAGGTTGAATGCTGTTTCTCTCTGCCGCAGCGCTTTCTGGATGGGACTTACAGGACCCAAAGTGACGACTCATGGTTGCTAAATTTCACTGTGCTGCACAAGACTCTTTCCTAGCAAGAGCAGCGGTGGAGAGAAAACAGCTGCCGACCCAGAGAACATATGGAGCAGCTCCACGTGTTCTCCAGGTCAGCAGCTGCTTCTAACCAGCCAACCCAAGCCCAAGCTGGGCTGGCCGCTCCGTCCCCACTGGTGGCTGGGTGATGCTGTGCAGGACATTGAGTGGCTATCAGCCGTGTGGCTCTTTGGTGGTGGCCAGCCAGGCGAGGAAGCACATGGCCTCAATTCTGCACTCTGGGAAGTGTGGGGGAGTGGTGTGACAGCAGCTTCCCTGCTCAGCCCTGACATGAGCCTGCCATTTGAGGGGGGGGGGGGGCAAGAATGGCAAAACTCAGGGAGTAGGTCAGGTGGAGCTGGCTGACTGGGGAAGGGGATCATACTGCTCAGAAGTCCCTCCCACCCCCACTGCTGCCAGAAGTTTGGGTGTCTTGGCTGAAGCACAGATCGCTCCCTCCCTCCCTCTCTTTCACACACACACAAAAACAGGGGTTGGAAAGCTCTCTTGCTCTCTCTCTCCAAGTGCCCCATGTGCACACAGACAGCCCATTTGAGGAAAGGCCATGCATAGCTGGGCGCACTTCCCAGTAGGAGTAGGCATGGCACAATGGAGCCACCACAGCTGCTGCTTGTTTAGTGGGAGTGGTCCTGGCTATAACAGGTGGCTTCGTTTTTTTCCCCACTGCGATTCCGCCACTTGCCCATCCACACCAGCCAGATGCTCTCACTTCCCCAAAGCATTACTTTGTTTACCTGATTTCCAGCTCTGTCACGTTTTTTGCTATCATGTGCAGGAAAACAGAAGTTTATGGGACTTAAAAAAAATTCAATCAATTCCAACTTGCGAGAATTTTTTCTTCCTCAAGAACTTGAAATTGATTGATTGCACTTTATTTTTAGTCCCACAGTTTTGTTTCCCTGCACACAATGGTGAGAAACGCAACGGAGGAATGTGATGGAGCTGGAAATCAGATAGGCAAAAAACTGCTTGGGGGAAGCGAGGGTATCTGGCCGGTGCCGGCAAACTCTTCTGCCCACAAAAACCTCATCTTTGACCGTTGACACCAAAAGGCAGAGCAAGAGCTGCCAGGAAAAAGCCAGTAGGCCCGGGAGTCTGGAATACCCTTTCTCCCCCGCCCCACCTTTCCCCAACTGCCACACTCCCAAATTACAGCGAAAGTGAGGGGCAGGAAGCCCTGCCATGCCTGGCAAGTGGGGGGGAGAAAAGAAGCTGCAAGAGGAGCACCATCTCTCGCTCCATGTGCTCCAATGAAAGGAAGCGGCAGCCCGTCCGCTTCCCTTGCCCATTCTCTCTGGCACTGGAAGCCAAGTGTCAGCCACATGCCCAGTCGCCCATGCAGAGATCAAGTAGGCCGCAGCAAAGGCAGGCAAGAAGGCTGGTCTGTGTGGGAGGCAGCTAAGGGAGGAAGACTCAGCAGGCAGAGATCAGCTGGGCTGCTGGGGCCACGGTCAAGGCAAGTGAGGGAACCAGAGAGCAGCAGCAACTATGCCACAGGGGTAACTGTAGACATTAGTCAAGGTGGGCGGGGCGAGATAAGGAGTGAGGGGCGGGATGGGGCCAGCCAGCAATTTAACAACTGGCTTGGCCAAAGTGATGCGAACCGGTTGAATCCCACCATTAGTTGTAAATCACTTTTTTCAGTGCCATTGTAACTTTGGGCAGTCACTAAATGAACTGTTGTAAGTCAAAGACTACCTGTATTGCCATCTGTTGGGGATTTACAACACTGAAGGCTTTATTTTTCAATCAGGTAATCAAGATTTGAGTTCAATTTATAGATTTTTTTAAAGAAACAAACCTCATATCTGCAAATGGGAAAAATGTGATATTTAACAATTAAGACTATTTGACATCTCATTACCTCAGAGTTAAAATACAAAATATGTGCAATATAACATACATCATGTAAATAAAATGGACCCCAAATTCATCTCATAGTCTCTGATAAAACTCATTCTGCACCATATGGGCTGTTTAATGAATGTCATAAATTAGTTTACTAAATAAAATTTCTCCTCTGTCTTCCCAATGATTTGTAATCTAGAAATTGATAGAGTGCTGCTTTGAGAGGAAAAATCAAATTCCTGATAATATGTAATCTTACATCTAATTAGAATTCAGCTCATATGAAAGGTTCATCTTTTATTTAGAAATAGTAAGATTACAGTTAAAAAGTAGTTAAGAAATGAATAGCCTTTAAGACAGAGCAAATGTTGGAAATAAGGATATTAAAGCTTGTGCATAAAACATTCTGACAGGTTTGGCTGAAGTCGTGTTTTATGATAGTACTGAACATGCTGCTAATTTATTAGCATTCTATGTAATAATAAATACATTTTAATTATACCAGAAAATGCAGCAAAAAAATAACAACCCAAATACACTCACAGATCCAGTGTTGTTTCCACACTGAATTGCTAACTTAGTTTTCCCCAACTACAACACCTTGGAAGTTCCACCATATCATGAAATGTTGAGTAAGAAAAATATGATGGGCTCCCCAAACATATCTGGTACTATTTCACAATAAAGATCACATGAAATAAATATCTGCAGGTTATTAGAGGAAATGTATTTTTTTCCAGCAAAACAGACATCTATATAATCTCCATAGTCCTAATTTTGTATAAAAACGCCATCCTTCTAAAGATGGTTTAGCACTTTTAGATCTTGAGTGCTCTGTAGTGAAGGTTCGTATTTAACAATATAAAATCTATCTTTATTTTGCTACTAAATAACACGGCAAAAACATATAGAGGAACAACCTAATGCTTGCTATTCTAGAACAAGTTAATTCTTGCTATATTTTCTAAGTATAAAGACTATATGTAAGAATAGCAGAAGAATTTAGCTTTGAGTGTGCTGAAAAGGAATGTACTGAATACTCATATCAGCTAAGTGTTTGATTTTGTTGAAATTGATCTGTAACCAAACTGACTTTAGCAAAACCCTTAAATATAAAACAGAGCATAATTCAAACACTTTGGCTACAGATTTTCCACACACTACAAGAGCAAAATTTTTATTTACCAGTAGTTCTTTCTTTATACATGCAGATTATTTGAAAGGTAAGATTACAATATTATGTATGCTTATTTGCAAACAAACTTTAATGCAGGATTCATTTCCAAGTCTATGTTCAAAGGCTGAGTCTGAAATAACAATCTGGAATTTTCCAGAAGCAAGGCATACTAGCTATCAGGTAGTACAATTTTTTTTCTCCAACAAAGTAATTGCCCATGCAGCTTAGCAAGCAAAATAAAAGATGTCTAATTAGAGAATTAAAAACATTGCTGAATGGTCAGAGGTAGCTCATGAGATAGAAATAAAAGATGAGCCATCTGGGTTCAATCGACAACCCTGGGGAGTACATGCCAGCACATCCTGGAGTTTAGATTCTTTCAATAAGAAATACTATGAAGATTGGCTTTTATAATTCTTCACATCTGAAGTCAGATATCTCAGCAATCCTCAGTTCTCAGTTCTCAGATACATCAATAACTGGCCCTTAAATAACAGTACTGCATACTTTTTAAATATATATTTTAATATAGATTTGTGTTCTCTAAAATATTCTTCTGTTAGAGAGATAAATTTTTCAGGAAAGTATTTAATAACTTTTAAAAAAATGTCTGAATTCAAATAAAGGTCTATTTGTAACTGCTATTTTTCTGACTTCCCATCACATTCCATGTTACAATCTGCCTTTCCTAATATTCCTGTAAAGTCATTGTAAGCTCATGGGCCAGGTAGATATTACTTTCCAGAGTTCAGTGCATGGAAGCTGTTCCAATTAAAAAAAATTAAATGTGGTCAAATTTTGCAAAGAAAGAGGCCGAAGACACTTTTGACTCAGAAGTCAGTCTGCATTATGATGCCTCATACAGAGTTAATAACTATTTCAGATATAAGCTCTAAATCAATAGGTTTTTCTTCTTAACCCAGATGATGCTAAATGACAAACATGCTTCATAATGGCATGATGCAGGTTAATGAGGGAAATAATTTAATGTATGTCTTATCACTTGCCTCTTGTCCACAGATACCTATGTATTAAATCTGATGCATCTTTAGAAGAAAAAAACCCCAGATGATTTCCAGATATACAGTATGTATATGCCAATCACATGTACCAGGATCTAGAAGAAGTTCCAAGATTAAAACTTCACTTTCACTTCCACAGCAAACTGACCATCTAATTCCGTGATGGCGAACCTATGGCATGGGTGCCGGAAGTGGCATGCAGAGCCATCTCTCTGGGCACGTGAGCTGTCGCTCGTTGCTCTTCCAGATTCCAGTGCGCTGGCCAGCTGGTCTTCACACATGTGGGAGTGCAAGAAATGCTGCCAGGAAGAACAGCCACCCGGTGTGCATGCGCATGCCGGGTGGCTGCTCTTCTGGTTTCCAGCACGTGCATGCGGACAGGCCACCTGGTCTTCCGGTTTCTGGCATGTGTGCATGTGCTAAGACCAGCTAGGCGGTGTGCATGTCAGAAACCAAAAGATCATCTTCCCGGCACGCACATGCACGCTGGGCGGCTGCTCTTCCAGTTTCCGGCACACACATACACATGCCCCTGTTTTGGCACTCAGTGCCAAAAAGGTTTGCCAACACTGATCTAATTGAAGGGTGTATTTATAGTTTGGGTGTATTTATAGTTTGATGTTGGCCTTTCTAATATTAAGATTATGAAGTTCTATGTGATCGTAAAAGCTGATGACTAGGATAGCTAAGAACAGGTAGAAAGAGAAGCCAAACAAAGGGAAACACCAAAACTAGGCAGTATGTAAGATTCTTAAATATTACTGTAATACATTACTGTAGAACCTTTCCAAACTATATGCATACTATTAGACTAAAACTTCTCTCTTATTACCGACTCAATATGTTGGATGGAAAGGATATAAGACATACTCATCCACGTCTGGAAGATATCAATGTGGTGAAAGCAACAGATTGCTGTTGTTAAGAGTTCACTTGTAAACTTCATTATAAAATCTAAAAAAAAAAAAAAACTCTAAACACGAGCAAGTTGCTTGTTTTGTGAAACAAGAAACTTCAGCATTAGAAGTTCTGAACTCTCCTAAGTCTTTAGATAAAAAAATTTGAAGGAAAAAATTGACAGTGCTCATCCTAGAAGAGAACCAGGGTAAATATTTTGGCTTACTTAATCACCAGTCATGAGGGCTGCATCTTCCTTCCCATAAAAGATTGTTTCATCTATGAACTGCCACAGCTGAAGTGTTCACCTTTTTGACTTTACAAAGATTCTGCTCCCATTTCTAAACACAATTCAAAGAAGTTATCTGAAGCACTGCTATCTCTTGCATGAAAGTTGCTATCGGCATCAATCACAGATCACATTTCCTGCCAATTACAGAAAGACATGTGGTAACCATTATCAGGAAACGTTAGGCCGTTAACACTGCATTTGTAAGACTTCTTTTCTTCCAAAATGTACCCAGTTCTGTCCTGGGTCTGGCATCAGGAGCAAACTTTAAAAACCTTGAGCAAACAGAACATTCATCTTCTGTTAAAGTTGCTTTGCCAATTTGATTGTTTAGCCTTGTTTTTGTTTGTTTGTTTGTTTATTATTTATTTATTTATTTATTTATTTATTGGTTCGATTTATATGCCGCCCTTTTCCGGAGACTCAGGGCGGCTTACAATGTGTTAAGCATTGATGTTTGATGTTTAATGAATGCTATTGATTGATTCAGATTGGCATTGATTATATAGAAACACCGAGTCCTACCAGCTGAAGAGCTGAGTTGAACATACTGAAAGCGTAATATCACAAACCATTACTGAGTACTTTATTTAGTGTATGCAGACCGAACATTATTGAGGTTTTATTTCCATGAAAAAGTGAGACTCACCCACATGTTCCCTACCAGTTCCATCATTGCATTGTTGGTACACTAGGAAAAGCCTCTGTGTGATTCACAGGTTTCTCTTTATAGGCAAGTGCCCAATACTTCATGAGTCTATCAGAAAATGTGAAAAGTGGGGGGTGGGGGAGATAATTGTAAGGATGACATTTTGCCTATAAGCTATTTTAAATCACAAGCATATCTTCTGAAAAGGAAAATAGCTACTTGCTTTTTTAAAAGCTAAGACTCTCAAATTTTATATTGAAACACAAAGCATGGGGATTAATATTGAACAGTCCTTTTTCATGACAGTTCATCAGTTTATGATGGTCCTTAGGTTTCTAGACAAAAGCTAGAATAGTTAAGCCTATTATTGTAAATTTTGCAAGCTAGCTTTGCTGTTGATGCAGTTTGTGAATTTGATCTGGAAGAACAGAGGAGCCTTACTATTATCAAATTTCAAACTAATTTCAAACATGCTGGTGCAGGAGACAGGAGAGCTTCAGAGAGCTGGCTTCCTAATAATGGTCACCACAAATATGAGAGACCGCAAAGGGTTAAACAATGACAAAACTAATAAGGTATTACATAAAAGCAATAATGTCACTATATAGTCACTGCAGCACCAGTTATCACCTTTGAAATGCAAAGCCCTGAACAATCAAAGAACTACTTACAAGCAGCATTGAATTTAGTAAAACAAGTGTCTGAACTCTGCCATTTCAGGTAATATTTCTTCTCCTTAATGGAAAAAAGCCTGCTTTAATTTTGAATTTGCATATAATTAAAAATAAGTATATTTTAAGATGTTTTACAAAAGTTGGTGATTCAATAAATCATGCCAAGAAAAGTTATCAGAATTTAAAACATAATCATAATAATTAGGATAACTTGAATTTATTTCAAATCATGTAGATTTATATATCTGGCACCTGAATTTTTTAAGGAACCTGACTTCCATTCATTTACACATCTTTCCCACTATTTTCAGTGGAAAACACAATAATTTGTAATGTAAACCTTAAAACAGGTTTAATATAGTTACTATATACATGTTTATATTGCTCTCAAAGGTGCTTTTTCAAAAGGCAACTGTTTTTTGAGGAAGAAGCTTCACTTCTCAGCCAAGAAGCTTTATCTTGGATGAGAAGTGAAATGTTTTCTTCCTTAAAAACAATCTATTTGCCTTTTGAAAAAGCACCTTTGAGACAACTATGACCTGGATGACTGAGAATCTCCAGAGATATCTGCTTATAGTGCTATTACCTTTTGGAATAAGCAGTGCAGAAAAGCAGTATGTATAGTAAATTAAAGATATTAAAGGTATGGATAAGAAAATAATATAGAAATAGTTCGACTCCTATATAATTCACTATACCTCTTTACTCTTGTTCTAAATTTCAAACTACCCTTGTTTCTATACACTGTTTATACATTGATTTTTGTTGTTTAAACTTTTCACTCCTCTCTTTTTGAAGATCTCATCAATTCCATCCATCCATCCATTCACATCTTTCTTGGTTTTCCCTTCCTCTGGAGCATTCACTCTTCCATCATATTTGTTGTTGAATTGTATTTGCATTTATTATCATAATTTTACTGGTATGTTAACATTTATAGCATTTTTGCTTCAATTCTACTCTTCAATATTCATTCCATACAAATCTCCAAAACTCTCAATTCTAGCAGTTCCTCATTTCATTTTCATCTCAAGGAATTTCATTATTTCCTTTTTAATTCATTTATTCTGCTGGGGTCCTAATTTAGCCCTTTTCTCTAATTTTCAAAACTACTGATATCAAAATTGCTCTGTGGTTTTCTACCTTTATTTATTCTACCTGTTCATATTCATTCCTTTGATTACATCTTTTTGTAAATTTTTTTCTCTATATATACATTATGCAAACTTTCCTTCATGCTTATTTTTATAGCAATCTTTTTCTTATACACATTTTTTGTCACCCAGAAGTTCTCTATACTATCAGGGATCCTTTCTCATACTTCTATTTTCCACTGTTGGGTGATTAATCTATTGTTGGGTGATTAATTCTAAACTATACAAGATTTAAACTTTCTGATCCTGCAGTCTTTCTATAGTTCCTTTAACTATATCCTACAGTTCTTCTATGTCAATTTCCCCAAGATCTATTCTATAAAAAATTACCTTCTTATACTTCACTAATTCTTCCAGACTTTCATTATATTCAAATTAGCTATGCTTCTAGATTTATTATAGATATCCCTTCCATGCGTATGTATGAGCAGCCTAATGATTAAAAGTTTTTAATGACTGATCTAATAAACTCATCAGACCACCACCATTCTTTTTCATTCTTGGATCTACAAATGGCTCAAACACTTGTTCTCTACTTTGTCTCATTCTCATCCATCAATTCATTTTATCCAGAATAATTTTCTTGTCCTGGAATTCACTTCTCTTAAGAATGCTGTGTAAATTTTCCCAAAGCTCATACTATAATCAACTTATAGATTCTTACATTCATATAGACCCATAATAACCTAGATGTTACCAAGCCATACTTTGACATAGTTTTTTCCCCCACTTTCATTCATAATCTTCTCTTCTCTGTATGTACACCTCAATTTCACTCCACAAGATCAGACCAGATATTTATCTCTAACACCCATTATGGCTTTGTTCAACCAAAACTTTCACATAATGCTTTTTTAGTCACAAAGAGAAAATGTAGATTAGAATAATAGCCATAACTACCATATTTCCCTGAAAATAGGACATGTCCCGAAAATAAGGCCAAGGGGTGGGCGTGGCCAGCACTTTTGGGAGAGAAGGTAAAGGGGAAGCGATTGCTTGCAAACTCCCACTGAGCTTCTGCCTCTCCACCCGGAAGGCCCAGACGCCCAAAACTGGCGCCTGCCTGGCTCCCTTTTCCACAGCACCCGGCTCTTTATCGAGGGCGGTGGCAGGTGGGGTGGGGGAGAAGCGAGACATGCTGTCTCTTCTTCCCCTGTCCCTGGGCATGGCAGGGCTTCCTGCCCCTGCCCAAATTGAATGCAATTTGGGGGTGACAGATGGGGAAGGGTGGGGCCGGGGAGACATGCAGCCTGCCTTGCAGCTCTGTCACATGTCTTGCCATTCAAGAAGTTTGATTGAACTCGCGAGAAGTTTGGTTTTACCCTACGTGTTTATCTGCAGACAACAGCGAGACATGGAGCTACAAGACAGGTAAGACACATCTCACATCTCCCCAGCCCTACCCCTCCCCACCTGCCACCCCCAAATTGCATCCAATTTGGGCAGGGGCAGGAAGCCCTGCCATGCCCGGCAAGAGGGAGAGAAGAGACAGCAAGAGGAGCCCCGTCACACTCCACGCCTCTCGCTTTCCCCCCACCCTACCTGCCACCCCCCCTTGACAAGGAGACGGCGGAGAAGGGCAGCAGCCAGGCTGCTGTTACGATACCATTGGGGTGCATGAAGCTGTCTTAGCTGCTTTGTAGTTGCGTTGCATGTCTCGCTGTTGTCTGCAGGCAAACACGTTGTAGGGTAAAAAAAAAAACTCGTGAGTTCAAACTTTTTGAACTCGCGAGAAGTTTGGTTTTACCCTACAATGTGCCTCTCGCATTTCCCTAGCTCCTGGCAAGAGGGGGAGAAGAGACAGCAAGAGGAGCAAACCCCATCTCGCTCCACGCCTCTTGCTTCTCCCCTGCCTCACATGCCATCCCTCTTGATAAAGAGCTGGGTGCTGTGGAAAATGGACATTGGACTTACCTGATATGTCCGTTCTCTCTTAGTAAGGAACGTCTGTCAGACTGGGTTATGGACTCCACTATGCAGCCTATGACCGAGTCTGCGGATTTAAATAACTCCACCCTCTACTGGTTGAGCCCCAGTGTTTCGGCAAGGGCGCTGCCGCAGACTGGAGTGTCTTTCTGGAAAATACAAAAGGAGAGGTAAGAGAACACCACCCACCCCCGGGAACAGGGCACGGCAGAAGGGTGGGGCTGACAGATGTTCCTTACTAAGAGAGAACGGACGTATCAGGTAAGTCCAACGTCCATTGTCCTCAGCGTAAGGAACGTCTGTCAGACTGGGGACATACCAAAGCTGAATGTCCACTGGGAGGGAAGAGCAAGGGCCCTGTTACCTCAAGACGAGTGAACAGCCTGGAGGACACTCCGCCCGAAGGCCGCGTCAGCAGATGCAAACGAATCCACACGATAGTGGCGGATAAAGGGAGAGATGCTCGTCCAGGCGGCTGCTCTGCAGACTTCCTCCAACGTAGCCTGGGTTGCCCACACAGCGGAGGTCACCGCACTCCTGGTGGAGTGGGCCGTGATGTGGTGAGGCACCGGCAATGATTGTCTTTGATAGGCCGTAGATTGTAGCATGGATCCAATGCCCCAACATAGGGGCAGAGGCTTTGGCCCCGATAGACGCGGGTTGGTAAGAGACAATTAATGCCTCTGTCTTCCGAAAGGAGGAAGTGCGCCTCAGGTATATCTTGAGGGCGCGTCGCACGTCAAGCGTGTGCCATGAGCGTTCCAAGTGGTGCTGAGGGGACGGGCAGAAGTTGGGTAGAACCAACTCCTGTGCGCGATGAAAGGGAGAATTGATTTTAGGTATGAAGGAAGGGTCCAGTCGGAGGACTACCCTGTCTTGGTGAAAAACGCAGAGGTCCCTTCGAGATGACAGAGCCGCCAGCTCCGAAATGCGGCGGGCCGAGGTGATAGCGACCAAGAAGGAGACCTTGAAAGACAAGAAACGGAATGAGATGTCTCAAAGAGGCTCGAAGGGGGAGGTTGTAAGAGTTGAGAGGACCTTGTTCAAATCCCAAGTAGGGAAGCGATGAACAGGAGGAGGTCTTAAATTTGCAGCTCCCCGCAGAAATTGTTGGACGACGGGATGTCGAGAAATCGAAGATGCTGAACCGCAAGTCAGAACTGTAGAGATGGCGGCAGCTTGCCTCCGGAGGGTGTTTGGAGATAGTCCGGCGTCAAAGCCCTCCAGGAGAAAACATAAAACATCCAGGATTGAAGCAGAAAGGGGATGAATGCGAGCGTGCTGACACCAAGAGGTAAAAGAGGCCCAGGTAGAGTTGTAGATTCTATTAGTAGAAGGCCTGCGGGAAGCCAAGATGACGTCTATCACGGAAGAGGGGACCTTGGCCTCTTGTAGGAGGAACCGCTCAGCCTCCACGCGGTTAAGTGGAACCATGTCGGATCCGGATGGCGAAGGGAACCCTGAACGAGGACTATCTGGTCGTCCGGAATGGTCCACGGTCGAGCGACAGATAGGGAGATTAAGTCCGAGTACCAGTGTCTCCGGGGCCAGCGGGGCGCGAGAACAATGATTTCCGCCCGTTCCTGAAGAACCTTCCTGAGCACCCTGGAAAGCAACGGGAAGGGGAGGAAGGCATATAAGAGGCCGGAAGGCCAAGGACTGCGGAGGGCGTCTGTGGCTTCAGCCCCGTAATCCCTGTACCTTGAGAAGTACCTCGGGACCTGGTGGTTGGTCTGCGATGCGAAGAGGTCCACCTCGGGGGACCCGAAGCGCCACGTGATCTCCCTGAAGAGAGAAGGGGGAAGGCTCCATTCTGCGTTGTCCAGGCGACATCTGCTCAGGGCATCTGCTTGCGAATTCTCCTCCCCTGAGATATGATCTGCACGAAGGGAGTGAAGGTGAGATTCAGCCCAGAGGCCGAGTAGCATGGTCTCGTCAATGAGAGCCTGAGAATGAGTGCCTCCCAGTCTATTAACAAGAGCTTTCGCCGTAACGTTGTCCGTAAGGACCAGGACGTCACGAGAGATGATAAGGTCTCGAAGGTGAAGCAAGGCTAGATGAATGGCTCTTAGTTCCAGGAGGTTAATGGGGAGAAGCTGCTTGGATGAGGTCCACTGACTTTGCGCCAGGTGATGTTCCAGGTGAGCTCCTCAGCCCTGGAGGCTTGCGTCCGTGGTGACTATTATGCGAGTTGATTTCCTGAAGCAGCAAGCTCCTGATAAGGCCGAGGACGTCCACCACCTGAGGGAGGAGATGACGGATGGGGCTAGAGGTACTCTGAGGAGGGACATACTAGATCGATTCCGTTGATGAAGGAGCAGGAACCATTGTAACTCCCTACTGTGGAGACGGGCCCACAGCACAATGTCGTACGTAGAAACCATCTTGCCCAGAAGGCAAGACAGACTAAGGAGAGAAGATGATCGGTCCGCAATACAGCGGCGGGCAAGTGAGCGTAAGCTGTCTTGGCGTTCCGAGGAGAGGGAAACTGTAGACCTTATTGAATCGATGACAGTCCCTAAATATTGGATAGAAGTGGCTGGGACCAGATGACTCTTGGCCCAGTTAATGGAGAACCCGTGAGATTGGAGAATTTGGATGGAAGTGGCCAAATCGGTTTGGGCCTCCTCGAAGGAAGAAGATTGCAGAAGGATATCATCGAGGTAAAACTGGATTCTGATGGGGAGGGAACGAATGTGTGCCACCAGAGCCGCCA
The DNA here is from genome assembly GCA_022577455.1 of Arizona elegans. NCBI lineage: Eukaryota > Metazoa > Chordata > Lepidosauria > Squamata > Colubridae > Arizona > Arizona elegans. The sequence goes on along the minus strand of JAKOOJ010000003.1, from coordinate 98,373,183 downwards.
TGATCTTAGTAAAGACGCGGGGGGGGGGAGGGAAGGAAAGGCCAAAGGGGAGTGCAGAATATTGAAAGTGTCGCCCCCGGTAGTGAAAACGGAGATATTTATGGAAATCCGGGTGTAGGGGGACATGGAGGTAAGCCTCCGTTAAGTCTATGGAAGACAAGAAGTCCCCAGGGCGAATGGTTTCCAAAATAGTATGGAGAGTGTGCATCTTAAATTTGTGATACACTATGTAACGGTTGAGAGCCTTTAAATCTAAGATAGCCCTCCACCCACCAGAAGACTTGCTAACAATGAATAATCGGGAATAAAATCCAAGGCCATGCTGGTCGGGGGGTACTGGTTGGATGGCCTTGATGGCAACTAAATGGGATATAGCCTGAGAAACAAGGGATCTCCGGACCCTGTCCCTAGACACCGGGCAAGAGATAAAAACAGGGGGGGAAGGGAGGAGAACTCAAGAGAAAGACCAAACTGAACCGTACGTAAAATCCAAGAATCCGAAGTTGAAGAAGCCCACTGAGCGGCAAATAAGTTTAAGCGGCCGCCAATGGGTGTCTCCGGGTTACCCTCACTTGGACCGTCTGAACGATCTTCCCCTGCCTCCTCGAAAGGAACGCTTCTGGAAGGGCCTATTGCCCTGTCTAACCTGGGAGTCCTGGTGAGACTGGGACTGAAAGGAGCGTTGAAAACGAGGCTGGAAGGAGCTGGAGTCTTGAGAGCGAAATGACTGAGACCGGTTGTAAGGAGAAAACCGAGAATTGGAACGACGGGAAACAGAAGGCAGGATCTTGCGGTGGTCTCTGGTTTCCACCAGAAGTGGCTCCAGGGGAGGACCGAAGAGAGAAGAGGCGGAATAGGGTGAGGAAGTTAGTTGCCACTTGCTCTTGGTGTCCGCTTGCCAATGGCGGAGCCATAAAAGTCGACGTGATGTGACCGTGGAGCCAATGGATTTGGCTGAGAACCGTGCAGAGTTTAACGTGGCATCTGCGGAATACTCCAAGGCGGCGATGATCTTGTTCAAATCTTGGTGTGTGCGAGAGTCAGACGGAGGTAATCTGTCTTGTAATTGTTTTAACCAGAGCAGGGAGGCTCGATTAAAAAAGGAAGCAGCGGTGGCAGTTTTGACTGCCCATGCCGCGGATTGATGAGCCTTGATGAGGGTCTCCGCCCGCTTGTCTTCGGGTCACAGAGATTCCTCAGGAGAGCTGGGAAGTCTGGAAGGAGAAGCCAAGGCCGCAATGGGGCCGTCCACGGGGGGAACCTGCAGAAGGTCAGAAAGAGAAGGAGCAGTCTGGTACAATCATTTATCCAAGCCATTGGATGCCGGGGCTGAACCAGGCAAGGCCCATTGCCGTTGGACAATGTCCGTGAAAAGCTTGGGAGATGGAATGAGCTCTGGCTCAACTGTTGGTTCAGCAAATAAGGATGAGGCTGGATCAGAGGAATCCTGTGGTGCTGAGCCCGAGGCCGTAGGAGACCCCAGCCTGGTAACTGCTAAAGCTTTAAACAATAAGGAAAGGAATAATTGGGGCCTGAAAAGGCCAACGAAAGCGGGCTGGTCTGGAGCGAGGCCCTCGTCGTCAGAAAGAGATAGCTCCCTAGATTCTTCCTCCTCAGAGAGAGAACCGTGGTCAGACTGCTCAGGAGAAGGCAAACGATCCTGGTGGTCCCCAGAGTGGACAGAGGCGAGATTGAGTTCCAGACATGAGAGGGGGAGCCTGAAGGAGACCCTGTTGCAATCCCTGAGAAAGCCCCTGTTGGATGGCTCTGGCTATGATGGCCTCCAAGGTAGCATGGGGGTCTGGTTGGGAAACGCCCCCTGTGTAGGCCTGAGAAGACCCATATCCAGAAGATGGGCCAGAGGTCTCCGGTTCACTGTCTCTTCTCTGTGCAGGGGCATCAGAGGGGTCCGGGAGGGTCTGAAAGACCTGTTCTGCCTCAGATGACGTAGGACCCCGAGACGAAGGATGATCAGGGGAAAGTTCTCGATCGGAACGGGCCATGGCGGGCTGAAGCGAAGGAGGAGAGGGCCCGGGTAGTAAAATGGCCGATGTGCGGGACAAAATGGCGGCCGGCTGCTGTTGAGCTCTGAGCGCTGCTTTCTCTAATGCCCTGTGCCGCCTAAGTTCCTCCCTGGTAGGTTTGATGGCTTGACCCGAGGAGGATGTTGGTCCTTTGGATGGGGCTTTGCCTGGGCGGCCTTGATTGCTAGTTCCCTCCCCGGGGTCGCTAGCATGGCGATGTCGGGACCTGGAGGCTGCGGAGCGAGATCGAGGTTGATTAGTGGCGTCCGCCATCTTAAAACGGGCCGCTACGCTCTGCCAGTGGGGTCCTGACCGAAGTGAAGCTCTCAAACCTCTGTGAAGGCGAAGCTCCGCCGAGATGAGTGCAGCCGATGAGTGGGAGGCAGATCCGCTGTAGATAGGAGCCGGGAGAGCCGTCCGCACGTCCATGTCAAGCAGCTAGCCAAAGGCAGTCAGAGCGGCAGGAAAAATATGGGCCGTTTGAAAAGCCCGCCAAGAGAACGGCGCCGACCAAACTGCTAGGCGAATGCCGTTAAAATGCAGCTATCTGTCTCCTGATGGCAAGGGGAGACGGAGGGGGAGACTTTGAGCTCTAACCCCTCAGGGGGACTCTCGGCAAGCCGCCCCCTGCCGCAAAAAGCGGCTGCGGGCGGTGTTGAGTAAGGACTCTTCGCGCCGCTGAGACAAGGCAAAAAGAAAGAAAGAAAAATATTTAAAACGTCCAATTTGAAGAATAGCCGAATTTGAGAGGAAAAAATAGAAAAATAGCAAAAAATAGCAAAAATCGTCACAAACAGACTGGATCCAGAAAGACACAACTGTCCAGCATAGGACCGAGTCGAAACACTGGGGCTCAACCAGTAGAGGGCGGAGTTATTTAAATCTGCAGACTCTGTCATAGGCTGCATAGTGGAGTCCATAACCTAGTCTGACAGATGTTCCTTACGCTGAGGAGAAGGGACCCAGGCGGGCACAGGTTTTGGGCATCTGGAACTGGCGCAGGTTGCCCAGCGGAGAGTGGGAGCGGGGCGAGAGTTTGCAGGCAAGGGGGATGGATGGATGGAAGGCAGGCAAGTGCCAAGAACGCTAGGGAGATTTCCATCTTTGGTTGCCCCAGCAAACAGCTGACGAGCGGCTGTGTTACATTGCTACAGCAGCGCAACACAGCAGCAGCCATGAAGTGCTTCCTGCACCGCCAAAATAATAAGACACCCCCCCTCCCCGATAATAAGGCCAAGCCCTTATTTTGGGGTTCAAAAAAATATAAGACAGGGTCTTATTTTCGGGAAAACATGGTATATTTGTGCTCCACGCAGCATTCCCTGTTAACAACAAGGACAGTATTATTTCTGGCACATTTTGGTCAGTATTTCTTTTATTTCTTAAATTTATTTATTTTCTAAATCAATATGCCATCCATCACACTGTTTCAACAACTCTGGGCACCTTACAGCATAATAAAAATATAATATAAAAACAATTACAAATTAAGAAAGATTAAATAAAGATTAAAACAAACAAGATGACAAGTGACATGGGTGTGCGATTTTCTGTCTATTCCATCAGCCACTCCCAGCATACAACACCCCTAAATAGACTCCAGGCCAGCCAGCCAGCAGAGCCAGGTTTTTAAAGCTCTTCTGGAAGACCAGGAGTGTGAATGAGGACCTCACCTCTGATGGCAGAATGTTCCTAAGGGAGAGAACTAAAAGCAGAAAAGACTCTTCACCTAGACCCTGCTGTATTTTGTTCCTGTTTTAGCTTCCAAATACTGTTCAAGGGTAGCTTCATGTAGAGTGTGTTACAGTAATCCAACTGAGAGATGACCAAGGTATGAGTGACTGTATCCAGGGCCACACAATTCAGCAAAGAACACAAATGGCACAAAACGCACAAGCCACAACTGCCATCTGCTCTTCAAGCAAGAGTAATGAGTCTAGGAGAATTCCCAGATTGCACATGTGACATGTCTGTGGTAGTGCAACCCCATTCAGTATTAAAGATAATCAAGACCCAGATGCAGAGGCCCCCTGAACCTACAATCACTCCACAGTTTCCAGGTATTGCAAGAGGGCAGCTGCAGCATCACTTGGATCACTAGGAATGGAGATGTAAAGTTTAGTACCATTGGCATATTGGTGATATCTCATCCCATGGTGTTGGATGATCTCACCCATAGATTAACACAGTAGACGTTAAAAAGGAGCAGAGAGAGTACTGAGATATGCAGCATCCCCAAAAGCAGGGACCATTATTGAACAAATGCAACCAAGAATCAACTTTATCCCAAGCATATCTCTGTTTTTTAATGCAAGCTAGATTTCTATTTTACTTCTAATCTTAGAAAATACAATCAACTCTGCATTTATTCTTTAAATTCTTGCAATTTATTCCAATTTATATATAGACAGATTTTTATATAGACAGTACACAACAGTCTTTTCAAGTCATGCACTACATGCAATGGTTTTAGAAGTCAAGCATTTAGTGCATGAAAGCACATTAAATCTACAACTGTTCACATATGAAGACTGAAGCACTCAGTATTTAGTAAAGCAAATTTACAGGTTATCTGTAGCTACGTACAAACATGTAAGCGCTCCTGATCAAATTGTATGTTTCAATTAATCCCTAAAACTTTCTGCAAATTTAAATGCATACCATTTATGTATGCTTATAGAATGAAAGTAAGAAAAAAATGAATATGGCAGATGCAGGAATTTGGCCACTCTTCCAGATAGCAATTTGTAACACCTATTTTAATAGAAAATAACCATTTCTAAAATTTCCTGTGGTATGCTAAGAGCCCTCGAATTCTTGTATGCTAAGAGCCCTTGTATACTTGGATTACCAATTTTTCTTAGAAATATTCTTGGATCTCCTTGATAAAAATAAAATCAGTTTTGGCTTATGAATTATGATTACTAATTGCTTACTACAATTACAATGACTACAATTACATTTTTTGCTCACCAAAACATCTTGCCTGCCAATGAGTCTTGGGCACTAATTAATTATGTCCACTTATTTTGGCTGTCTAACATTTTCTCCCACCAAATGGGTTAGTTATTGATCTATGGTTGGCAGTTACCTCTGCAAATATATGTAACCACAGCATAATTACTGCATCAATTAATTACTTTCATAGTGGCAAAAACCTTCCAGACAAAAGAGTTTAACATCAGGGTTGTACAAAAAAAGGAACAAGAGCCCAAAATATTTCACCAAGTAATATTAGAATTGTCCCAATACACATTGAATAAAATGCTGGAAAACACAGGCACTTTTTTGATGTTCTTAATATATTCTGTTCAAAGGTAACCTTTTCACTTTTTCTTTTAAACTCTATATTGAGTTCTAAGCAAATTGTTATGTTTTAAGAATACAGACTTCTCTAAGCAGGTTACGTAGTCAGCATATTGGTCCCAAAAATCTGGGTCCTCATTTTACCAACCTCAGAAGGATGGAAGGCTGAGTCAATCCTGAGCTGGAAGGAAAAAAACTTAAAACTTAGGGTCAACCTTAAATCAACCTTGATTATGGGTTATGAATGTAATCTTCTTTCAAACAACTCAAAATGAAGATTAATCAGTTTAGAGATCAAAAAGAACAAGGAAACAAAACAAAATTTCCCAATAGTCTTTCTTGTGCTCTAGTATTTTTAAGAATTACAAGACAAGTTCTCTGCTATTTAGGCCTGTGTTAGGGTGTGTCAAATTTTTCAACTTTTTTTTTTTAACAATAGAATAGAATTCGTTATTGGCCAAGTGTGATTGGACACACAAGGAATTTGTCTTGGTGCATACGGTGTCGGAGTACATGAAAGAAAAGATACATTCGTCAAGAATCATAAGGTACAACACTTAATGATAGTCATAGGGAAACAGTCAATATAAATCTTAATAATACTAGCAACAAGGTTACAATCATACAGTCATAAGTGGGAGGAGATGGGTGATAGGAACCATGAGAAGATTAATAGTAGATAGAATAGAATAATAATAATATTAATAATAATAGAAGATTAATAGTAATGCAGACTTAGTAACTAGTTTGAGAGTTACTTTCAATTTCCAAACATTAGGGGTGACACGCCTTGGGGGTTGTAAAGATTTTTTGGTTACTTTTAATATAATTTAGATGTGCTTCATAAGTAACTACATAAATATCATAACTTTTTAACATTTTGTTTGTTTCATTTATTAATAAGCTATAGTTTACACTCATGGTTGAATGTGGTGAGCACGAAGTGCAATTTGTGCTGCTTCACTGACTTCTTAGATTTTAATATATCACCAATGTAATTGAGACAGCAGGAATCTGGTATTTCTGAACATTTCTTATGGCGCCCTGAACCTCAGGTTTCTATGATCCCATTAAAAAAAAAACTCTTTTAATTTTAGAATTTATAAAAAAAAAATTAAGTGAAAAACTACCATCCTGCAAAGCACCTGCCTCTATCATCATTTGGTTTAAAAGAATATCTTTAGCTCTGGTCAGCTTCCTTAAAATCTATGGAGCACATTTACACAAATATTATTTTGGGAGTTTATTTTTCATTTTTATTTTATTTTCAATTTATATACCGCCCTTCTCCCTGAGGACTCAGGGCGGTGCACAGCCAGAATTAAAACATGAAATACAAATATTAAAAACAATTAAAATCTATCTATATAAATCTATATTGAGCAACATATAAATGATAATAAATAAATATGTATAAATACAGTTAGTCCTCAACTTATGACTAGAATTGAGCCTAAATTTATATTGCTAAGTGAAAAATTGTTGAGTTTTGCCGCATTTTACGACTTTTCTTGCCACATTTGTTAAGTCAATCACTGCACTTGTTAAATTAGTAACACAGTTGTTAAGTGAAACTGGCTTCCCCATTGACTTTGCTCATCAGAAGGTTGCAAAAAGGGATCACATGAGTCTGTGACACTGCAACTGTCATAAATGTGTCAGTCGTCAAGCATCTGAATGTAAATCACGTGACCATGGGGATGCCGCAATGGTCATAAGAGTGAAAAGTGGTCATAAGTCACTTTATTCATTACCATTGTAACTTTGAACAGTCACTAAACGAACTGTTGTAAGTTAAGGACTGCCTGTAATTAAAATGTCAGGTGCTCTTTATGTGAAAATGTGCCCACATACCAAGAAAAAAGGCAAAGGTAGGTAAGGTGGTAGATAGCTTCCTGGGGGATAAAATTTGCCAGTTTGCCATAAAAAAAAAAGGGTGTTTTACAACTGCTGATAGCTGCTATTGCAATTATTTTATAAAACTACCTACAATCCACTGAAAATATCAGTCATTGATTAAGGCCCATGAACACCCAAATCCTTACATATCCAGGAATGCCACTTCAGTTTTTGGTAGTAAATGCTGTCATATTCTGCAAGGATTATGTCTTAGTTTATTCCAGTAAAAATAAAGAACTTGTGACACTTTAAGAACTAGAAATTTTATTACTGCATAAGCTTTTGTAGATTGCAATGCACAAAACTTTGCCATAATAAATATTAGTATTTAAGGCTCCACAAATCTTAATATTTTTTATTATATTCTAGAGCTTTATGTGTGTTTAAGTTAAAGAAAGGTAACCTTTTAGGTTAATGGATTATTTTCCAATGTTATAGAACAAGCTTTCTGGCTGAGCTCTCTGAGCACAAAATATGTTTTCCAACAGCAAACCAGCACAGGAATCCAACCATATTGGCTGTAATATCGATAGAACTCCTGAAAGCTGAAGCCATTTTGGTTTGGTAAAATCAAGGATGAGAAGTGTAAAACTCCTGTAAGACCATAACAGCAATAGCACTTAGACTTATATACCGCTTTACAGTGGTTTACAGCCCTCTCTAAGCGGTTTATAGAGTCAGCATATTGTCCCCAACAATCTGGATCCTCATTTTATCGATCTCAGAAGGATGGAAGGCTGATCAACCTTGAGCCGGTGAGATTTGAACTGCCAAACTGTCTGCAATATTGCATTCTAACCACTGCGCAATCACTGACATAATAATTATGCCCTATGAAGCATTACACCTATTTGGCTGGGGGAGATCAAAAGTCCATAAAATCTTCAACAGCTAAATACAACACTCACAAAAAAGTGAAAGATGTATGGTAATTCAGAATAATTTAGAGTATGGATTACTATTAACTAGTACAGAATGTGGAACATTTAATATTAATTGAGAAAGTTATTTTCCACCACCATCATTTTATTATTATAAATAAACCATTAATAACAATTACTGTCACTACCATATTTACTAACAATGAATTACATTAATTGTATTTGAAGGAGAAAATTCCTGACCATATCCAGACCTAAAGCCAATGCATTTCAAAGCTATTTTAAACCATTTATTAGAGTAGGGATTGATTACGGACTTTAATGGAACCAAATTAAAAAGGCCAGAAATTTGAGATTTAATATAATCATAATAGAAAATAACAAATCTATGCAGAGATGCTAAAAAGTTTGTATAGATGCTGAAAATGTTAAGCAGATAAATGTTAGGTATGATTTCTAGGAATAGAAACATCTATTTAACCACTAGAGGGAGTTAAGATATTCACAACTTAATTGGTATTTATGTAGCATATATTATTAAATGCATTATAATTATATTTAAAAAAGATTGAACAAGCTTGCCTGAATTTTGACACAATATAGTATTACAACAATTCCAAGAATTATCTTTAAAGGCAAAATTTCTACTATACATATCAAATTTTTGGTCAAACTTAGGTAACAAAGAAATATATAGAAATTATTTATACTGAGAAAACATTCATTGTTCCTGTCCATAACAACGTCTCTGTGAGACGGCATTGTTCAGCTCACAAAGATATAAACAGATGTTCCAGCTAATTCCATTCTATCACTCCCACTATAACGCCTTCATTTCCAGATGTACCCATGTTTATTATAAAGCAACTATTCAAAGATTTCCCCTCTTCTATTGCAGAGCATGCCAGTAATTTCACTCGGTACTCACAGCAAAACACTAACTATTGAATGAAGTGCTTCTTTCATAAGGAAATGCTGCAAATCTAAAAACAATTCAATTGTCTATTCCTTGTGAGTGATATAAGCACTTGGACTGTGACTGTTGCCTGTTCCCATTTTATTGACAAAAACTCAGGGCAAGATATCATATTTTGAAAGAGAACACTTCAATATCCATGACCTTTCTACAGCAAAAAGACAAAAGGAAAAAACAATCTCTTATTTGCATTTGCACCAGATGCTTATTGATGCTTTAGGCTTTGTACTTGCTACTATTTCCTACAGTCAGCAGATACTCTAATGTCTGAACTGGGAGCAGATTCAGTGACCTTTATCCAGACCATACATAAATGCATACTATTTCTTAATGACTACCAAAGCTATTTGAGTAGAATGTTGAGACAAGGAATTATTTAGCCTGGGAAATCAGTTTATAATTAAAAAGAGCCATACATTTCAAGCCTGGAAACTACAAGTAAAAAGGATCAAATCCCTTACTCTAAAAAACACAGAAGAGATCACGTGAGACACCATTCAGAGTTCCTTAATATGGCAGATATGATCAGATGCCCTTCTCCCAGAAATCCAGATTCAGATGTGTAGAATACCAATCCCATTATTTAGCAGACACTCTCCTGACCTATAACCACTTTACTAGCACAAATATTTCAGATAAATGCTTCTTGTATTACTTATTCCTTACTTTTGAGTTCATGCTCAGTTAAAAGTCTATACAGTATGTCAATTTTCATCACAAAAGGCCAGAAGAAAAAACATAAATAGTAATTATTGGGCACATGCAAATGCTCCAGAAGAATGCCCCCTCTTGGCATAGATATTGTATTATTGTATTATTTGGGGCAGGCTGAACGGATAACAACCTTGTCTGACTTATTTTAAGGAAACTCCTCAGATTTTATTTACAAGATGAAATCTTTTTAAGAGTAAACCTGTTAAAACATGTTCCCAGTGAATTATGATTGTTATCAGCCTCTGAAAAAAAAAAGGTTCTGTTTGAGCTCACTAAGAAGCAACGTTCAGATTTATTGTGAAATGGTTCATTAGTCCAAAAACCATCATTTATATAGTCATTTGGTGAATGAGCTTATTCAATGGATAGAATCTGGTTTCACTTTGGACAAATCAAAATGATATCTGTGCACTTATTATATGTATGGTAAACAACTTTAAACTATGGGAAGGCTGAAACAGTCAGAATAAGAAGCAAAAAATAAAGGAAATAAAATATTTACCCTTCCAGTTCATTACAGCACATAGAATCACACAATTAATCTATATCCAACACATACCCAGATTCATCTAGCCTACTTATCCTGTCTTATAGGAACACAGTAATCACACCAAGGGTTGTTTTTAGTACAATACACACAAAAACTTGAAAAGCCTCTTACACATATATTTTTAAATACTGTTCTAGTATATAGTCACTACTACCAACCTTAATGGCTTTTTTGTTTATTAGAAACTAATTCCACTATTTGATGCTTCAAGATTTAATCTGGAAGTTTATAATGGTATTTGTTACATTTTGTTTTGCAGAATGACTGAGTTATAATAAAAAGACTAGGAAGAAAGTTTATTTGTTAAATTGTTTCCCTATTCAGCACTTTTGGCTGAAAAGTAATGTAGCCCTTTACTTGCAGGGAAAAAGGAACCATTTTACAATGGTCTTATGAGCCTGGGGCCAAAATAATGCAGAATTGAAAGTACTATTTATCCAGCTACCGGCAGTAAAAAGATCAGAGGAGCAATTTTGCTAAAGCAGATAGATAAGTTGCATTTTTCTTCTTTCTTTCCATTGACGTAATGCAAATTAATAAGGGCATACCCTGACTATAGGATTTGACTCTAAAAGAGATTGCTTCATCTTGAACTCAAGCTCAAGGGTTATACCTCAGGGTTTGCTCAGAGAGAAGGCTTGTATATCTCCATTTGACTAAAATAAGAATTTGTTTTTACAGAGTGAGATATGTAGACTATGGGAGATAAGCATTTCTCAATGTCAGAGAAACAGATGTAGGAGTTGTTCTTCATATTCTGTAAGAAGGGCATGTGTAACATTGTTTCTTGGAAATGCAACTGCATGATAATGTACGTGCAGGAATTATTGGTCTTCAAATCCTATTCAGACAGAAAAAAGTGCACAATTGAAAAATTGGATATATAGTGTTGATGAAATTGCAAATATTGTAAAGATAACTTTTGGTAAGAAATGTAGACTATTACCGTATCACTGGTGTGGGTGACTGTTGATTTTAGGCAGAATTAAGTTCCATTTGCTGGGATGATAATTATTGCCTAAGAAAGTGTTTTGAATGGATTCCAGTAAGTATTTTCAATTAGAGGTAACTCCCAAACATTCCAATGATTTTCTATGGTCTCTTAAACAAAAACACCCAGATGGTAATGGATATTTATACTTTTGTATTATTCGGTATACAAGTAAAAGAATCCTTTTAAAAAATCAACATTCACTGTTATTACTAGTTGACTCCAATTCTCTTGTAACTTCACTTCTATCTCACCGTATCCTGCAACTTTATGGATAATGAAACAATTTTACAGATAAATGGAAAACAGCACCTCATGGTTCTGAGATAAACAGAATAGCAATAGCAATAGCACTTATTTATATACCGCTTCACAACCCTCTCTAAGCAGTTTACAGAGTTAGCATATTGCCCCCAACAATCTGGGTGCTCATTTTACTGATCTTGGAAGGATGGAAGGCTGAGTCAACCTTGAGCCTGGTGAGATTTGAACTGCCAAATTGCAGGCAGCCAGCAGTTAGCAGAAGTAGCCTGTAGTTCTCTTAGAAAGTAGATGTGCCAGTCAAAGTTGATTCCCCTTGAACTTTCTCCAATTCAGTTATAGAAGATAACACATATATAGCATCTGCATTTTGGAAGTGATCAAAATGTCAAATAATTCACAAAGGTTTGCAAGTTTTTCAAGGGATGCTACCTCATAATTAAATAACAAATTATCCTCAAAATATGGGATTTAATACAGGCTAACCAACAATGTGCAGAAATTACTGAGCTAATTTTTATTTTCTTGCTTGCAAAGGGGAATTAATAAATCCAAGAATTTTTAAAATGTTAAGGTATCACAAGATTAAAAAACATTAAGCATATTCAATTCAAAGCAGCTGATAAAAGCTAAGCCAACCAAGGTTCATATGGATGCCAAAAATTAGACTAATCAATTAACTAAAGAAAATGGAAAGGTTAGTCCTTGGAACTTAGAAGCAAAGTCTGCTTCAAAAGACAATTTTGTTCTTTTTAGTATTGAAAAGGAATTCAATTTTATGCAATATTTGATGTGTAATAAATGTATTCTTTCACCTTGCCTCTATTATGCTGTACTGTTGTACAAAGCTTTGAACAAGAACTTTATTTTGCTTGAAATTTTGGCATAATGAAGCAAAGCTACAGAACTCATGATACAGAAGATGACTGAGCTTTTTCCTGCCAAGCTCTTAAGGCTGGGCAGATGCTTTTCAGGGAACACCAAGGGATAAGACTGGGAAGATCGCCGCTCCTCACACTAGCTACTTCAAGGAGAATCACTTTGTTTTTAAATTAAATGTTGTATACTCCCCAGAGTAATTTCTTGTGAAATGGGCAGCCATACAAATATGCTAAATGAGTATCTAAAATCACAAGGTCACATTATTTCACTGAAGTGAATCAGGATGCCTTCATGGCCTGAATCATTTCATCAAAGCAGATCTGTCACTTTGTAAGTATCTATTATGCAGTTTATGGATCCTAAATGTTTGATCTCAGGGGCCTTCCTGTTTTAAAATTCCATGACTGCTGCATAAGGCAAGCTGAATAAAATGTAAGACAATAAATTTAAATAAGAGATTTTATTCCTTTTGAGAAGTGGGTTACCTAGAAATCAGGATGATATATGAAGTTGCTTATCTTTTCTTATAAGGTGCTCTCAACTTACACTGAAATTCAGTCAATTCTACAATGAAGCCTCTGAAGCTATTCAAAATTAATACCTCTCCCGCTTGCCTGTAATTTATTCCATCCAAACACTGAGATTCTTAAGAGCATAAATGTAAATAGCTTAAAAAGGAAAGAGGAAAACCATTTCTTTACATCTTGGAAATCACTTAACAAGTTGCAAGCATATTCTTGCCTGCTAATGGCAATTTTTAGTAGTATCTGGAACTAAAAACCTTAAGCTGTAAGATAACACCCACTGGCTTTTGTATGAACTGCCTGGACATTGCTGGCCAAATAAAAGGGTTCAAATATTTTTATTAGTTGATCAAAATGTAAAGTACAGAAATACAAAGAAAAATGAAAAGAATGGGAAAAGAATGGAGGAAAGGGGGAAGAGAGAAAAGTGAAGGGAAAAGGGGAAAAAGAAAAAGCATTGACTTCTGACTCCTTTTGGTGCAGTAGAATAAGATAAAACCTAAATCTTTTACTTTTATATGATAATATATATTAGCCATTTCGAAAACAAATTATCTAATCAGCAAAACCCAAAATCAAAGTTTCATTTTTAAAACAAGCACAAAGCACAAAGTTGAAAAGAGGTTTCCAAGGAAAACAAAATTGTGTTCTTTTCTTTAATCAAAGTCAATTTAGTCATCTCTGCTAACTCCATCAACTTTTGCAGCCATTCGTCCATTGTGGGGATCGAAGTGTCCTTCCATTGTTGTGCATAAAGTATTTTTGCTGCCACCAACATATATAACATCGAAACTGCTGGCCAAATAAAAGGACAATGAAACAACTTCCACACACAAATTGAAAATGAAGTTCCAGTAGCTGTATTTCAGATTGTATTTTGAGATACAAAATAATGAAAATTGAGCGAGTGAAATCTCTTGCTAAAGAGTTTTTATTGAGGCATAAGACACTTGACTAGGATGGCAAGAAGCATTTATTCAATACAATAAAATAACCATCACTTCTGAATTTTTAGAAGCATTTATACAATACAATAAAATCACCATCACTTCTGAATTTTCTCAGTGTAGTAATTGTGTAACCAGATATGTTTTATATTTTTAATAAACCTTCAAGTTGACAAATTCATGTTTTGTGTATAAGCCTCACAATTGTAATGCAAGCAGTCACTCTAAAAAGGACTCTTACTTCTTATTGCCAGAATAATGAGTAGCTCTTTGTTGGGGGTACGGGTGGGGGTGGGGGGAGATACAAGGAAAGAGGAGAAAGGGCAAGAAAGAGATGAAATGTCAGAGTGGGAACTACTTTAGTTATTTATGGTCTGGGAAGCCATTGTATCTCATAAATGATTCCAAGTTTATCTTTCTATAAAGGTGACCTTTCAGTTATGGGTGCAAATTAACTTTTTGTCTGACAGTCCAGAAAGAAAATAAAAGAAACACAGGAAGGTCAGTTATGCCAGCATTTTTTCCCACTAGAAGAAAAGTCAATCATCACCATCACAGCAACTTCTCTCATTGGAGAATTATACTATAAAGTTAGGCCTGAAAAGCTGCCTCACTTTTGCCATGCACAAGTATGTAACTTTAGATCATTTTCCTCAATAACTTAATGAATGTATAATGTTTTTGACTCATTTGTTTAATTGGGTTTTCCTAATCTAGTTTTAAGACTAGATCCTAATGAGAATAGACCATATTATAGATCATGTTTCTGCAGAAATATTTAAAATTAGAAAGGGTTTGCAAACTTTTAAGTTTCATGTACTGCTGAATGTGGGTCATCTGTAGGTATGTGATGCGGAATCATCAGTATGCTGATGATATCCAGTTGCACATCTCCTTGGACTGACCGAGTGATGATGTCAAGGGGCTTTCCCAGTGTCTGGAGGCTGTGATGGGGGAGAAAAAGCTTTGGCTCAACCCTGGTAAGATGGAGTTTTAAATCCCCTAGTTCAGGGGATTTTACCCCTTTAACTCTGATGGGAGTACGTTTTCCTAGTCAGAAATTGGTGTGCAATTTGGGGGTCCTCTCAGTCCCTGCTCAATGAGCAAGTGGTAGCCGTGGCAAGGGGGAGGGAAAGGGAGGCACAATTGCACAGGTTTCTCTTGTACACTAACTGTGCCCATGCCTGAACCAAGAGGCCTTGCTCTAGTGACTCATGCCTTACCCATCCCCTAATTAGATTATTGTAATGTGTTCTGTATGGGACTGCAGATGGTCCAGAATATAGCAGTGCAGGCAGTTTTTAGTATTTCTCATTACATCCATGTAACACTGCTGCTTCATGAGCTACACTGGCTCCTTGTAGGCTTCTGGATACAGTTCAATAGGTGCTGGTTGTTACCTATAAAGCTTCTATGGCCTGGGCCCAGACTATTTGCAGGACCATCTTTCTCTTATTGCTTCTGCCCATCTTACCAGATCTATGCACCAGGTCTCTTCTCTTAAACAATGTCAACATGTTGGATCCCAGAGTTATGTCTTCTCAGTGGCAGCATCTGCCATGAGGCAAAGCATCTCTCCGAAACAGAAGAAGTAATCTTTAGGAAGAGAGGTGCATTCTGACTTGCAAGATTCTGTTATAGCACTAATAGCACTTAGACATATATACTGCTTCACAGTGCTTTACAGCCCTCTCTAAGTGGTTTACAGAGTCAGTATATTGCCCCCAACAACCTGGGTCCTCATTTTACCGACCTCGAAAGGATGGAAGGCTGAGTCAAACTTGAGCCTGGTGAGATCTGAACTGCCAAATTGCAGTCAGCCAGCAGTCAGCAGCAGTAGCCTGCAGTACAGCAATCTAACCACTGTGCCACCATGGCTCACCACGGTTATTATATCCTTATAGAAATGGAAGTATTAGGAAACTGGAAGCGTCACGGCGATACTGGCTGGGAAATAGCGAAGCTTCGACAAGCTTCGCCGAAACCCAGCCAAACAAACCGCTGTCGGGGGAGGGGGGGTCTTCAGACCAGAACTGTCTTGGAGGGATGGGGGAGTGAGAGGCACCTCGGGAGACCAAGAGGAACAGGCAAGTTCCTCAGAAGGTCTGAGGTAGCTATTTGACCTGGCAGTGGGAGAGGCAGCCATTACGACCGCTACAAGCTGGGGCAACCGGACTAAGATTTGAGCAGGAACAGAGATTGAACAGAGTATTGTTACCGGATGAGTGATTGGCCAACTCACAGGTAAGAAGAATTTTTTTTTTAAAGCTGGAAAGAAGTCCCAACGAGTAATTAGTAGCTAATTGGCCCTCGGGAATTAAAGTGGAGAAAAAAAAAAGATGAACTTTAAAACTAAAACCCCTAAAAAGAACCTTACACCTGGATTTAAAACTGGACTTGGAAGAAATTAAAAATAAGATAAGAAAAAGAAAACAGAGAAGTATTCTTTAAACAACAAAAGGATTTAATTTGGAGAAGAGGAAGTAATTATTTTTGTGGATTTACAATGGATACTTTGTTGTCAGGAGATTTGTGAATTGGAGAGAGACATCTACTGGTGAAAAGAAAGCATCATATTAAGTTTATGTAGACCACTGTAAGAAAATACTGGAGGAGTGTTTATTTAAACAGCTGGAGCACAATTTCAAAAGAAGTGGAAAGAACAAAGACTGGAACTGGAATGGTTCAAAAGAATATTTGAATTGGACACTATTTGGAAAGAAAAAAGAAAAAAAGAGACATTATAAGGACTTGAATTTGAACTATATGCAAACGAAAATAATAAGTTTAAAAATCTTTGCCCTTTAAATTGATAACATGGAGAACTGGGAGGATGTGATTATGAGAAAGAGAAATGTTTTAAAAGATATGAGAAATGTTTAAGGGAAATAAAGAAGCGGAGGGTTGGTTAGAATGCAAAAAAAAAAAAAAGGAAAGACAAAAAATATGAATGAGAAGCCTTTTTGGATAAAAATTTGGTGGGTTATGCAGAATGTTTTGAGGAAAAAAATTCAATTTTCTCCACAATTGTTTTTACTGGGTATAGTTAAGGGTTTTACATTGGATGAAACAAAGTTGATATTGTATATGATAACAGCAGCGAGATTATTGATAGGTAAATACTGGAAAAATGAAACTTTGCCCACTATCGAGGAATGGACTTTGAAGATGGCCAGCTTTGCAGAGATGGCGAAGATTTCAGCATATCTAAAAGATCGCTCACAAGAGACTTATGAATGGGAATGGAAAAAGTGGATAGATTATGTGCAGAACAAATATCAAACTAGGAAGTATCAAATAGCTTTTCACTGATAGTATTATATTTAGACAGATATATTTGAATTTTGTGAAGATGAAAAATTATATGGGGGATGGAGGGGTTCAAGTTTTATATAAAGGGGATTTTGATGGGAGTATATTCTGTGGAAGTCCGGGGGGGAGGGGAGGGTTAGGGGGGGTTAGGTTGGGGAGTTTGGGTTGGGGAATGGGGTGAAAATGTAATTGTAAAACTTTTGCAATAAAAAAAATATGAATGAGAAGCAAAAGAAGCAAGAAGACAATATTGAAAAGGAAATAATTGAAAATAAAGATATAGATGATTAGGCTGGGATTGACAGTGATAGAATAAAAATGGATAAGGGAGATTATCTCTCAAAAAAGAAGAGGAGAGAAGGAAATGGAGAAATATTGAGAGGGAAAATTAAAAGAGTAAAAATTAGAGAAAGGGAGATATAAGAAAAAGAAAAAGAAGAAGATAAGAGAATGGGAGAAAGGGGGGAAAATATCAAGAAAGGGAATTGTGGAGAGATTAAAAGAAAATGGTTAAGGGGAGAGCAGAAAGGAAATTAAAATATTAATATGCTGATTTAAGAGAAGAATATTAGTAGTAGAAATTGTATGTAAAAAGTAATTTAGAAGAAATATATAGATTATTGTAAAAGGGATATAAGTAAGGATGAAATGAAATGTGGGTAAGCAGCCAAAAAGAAGAAATATGCGGTTTAATGTAAAATAGATCAGTAGATGCAATGTGAAAGACAAAATGGGTTATATGTTTTGCTATTTGAAGATGTATAGATTGGAGAGAAATAATAGTGGACGGTAAAGAAGTATGTCTTAAACATGGAGAACAACAAAGAAATTAATTGAAATTACGATGAAAAATTGAAATGTAAAATTGAACAAAATTAAAACGTCAGTAAATGATGTAAGTAAGAATGAAATGAAATATAAGTAAGAAGTAAAATAGAAGAAATATATTGTTAAAGATAAAATAGACTAAGGGTTGGAAGCTAACTTAGCAAAGGCTTTAAGGTAAAAGGAATAAGTTGAAAAACATTGTTAATAATTAAAAGGATGAGGGGAATTTTGAGAAATATATTTAATAAATGGAGGAAAAGTCGGGGTTGCCTGGACACCATAGTGGAAAATAGTAAATGGAAAATGAATACAGCAATAAAAAGAGATGAAAGAAGGAGTAGAGGGATGGAAGGAAGGGAAGAGGGAAGGAAGGAAGGGAGGGGAAATAAGATTAGGAGAGAAGGTTAGATAGGGAGAAAGAGAGGAGGGGGGAGAAGGAAGGGGAAGTAGTGAAGGAGTAGGAAAGGAGGAAAGAAGAAAGTAGGAAGGATAAAAGAAGGGAGGGAGATGGAAGAGAATGAGAAGAAAAATTGCTGTACAATAAAAAAGATGAAATAGAAGAAAGGCAACCCCGAACATGTGTAAATGTACTAGGTTAAAGAATGAATTCTTAAAAAACAAGAGAATAAATATGAGTAAAAATAGATAAATTAGAATTTGAGGGCTAATGAAGATGTTGTTTATATAAACAAGCATAGAAATATTAAGATATGATCAAAAAACATGGAAAAAGAAGATTTTGGCAGAAATTGTAACTAAGTAAAATGTATTTGGATACAATAAGTTGTATAAGATATGATATGGCCAATACTCTGTTCATAAAATATACGGGTGATGTGGGGGAAAAAAATCAATAAAACTTGATTCAAAAAAAGAAAAGAAAAAAAGAAATGGAAGTATTAGCATGCATGACTTTGGTTGCCTAAGGTCATCTACCTCGAAGGGCTGACTTCAGTCTGGCACGTCTCAGTGCACTTTCCCCTTCCTCCTTTTATTTTTGTGAGAACTAAGAAGAGTCCGTCCGAGATCCTTTTTCAGGTTACAGTTCTGGCCTAGACTTGGATATATTTTATCTGACTGCTGCCATGGTTGTGGCTGTTCCTTCTGCTCCTCAAAGTTATTCCTTCTACCCATTACACAAATACATAGACATAGATGGTGGTTAAGATGACCCCAACCCTATTAGCCTTTCATAAAGCATTGAAGACCTGGGTGTTTCCGTAGATATTTGGATCAGAGGTGAAGTGAGCTCTGCTTCTGTTAATAGTTATTAGTTTCTTATTGGGAGTGGAGCGAGGCATATCTTTTGGTCAGTTTGCATGTTTTTATCCAGAGTCACTTGTGTGGGATAGGAGACTACATAAGGGTTATAAATAAATAAAATAAAATAAAATATCAATTTAAATTCTCACCTGGATAATCTCTCCATTTGAAGCTATAAGTTCTGTAGGGATGGTGACTCTGAAGGTGCGACCTACCACAGCAGAGCTGTCTGGAATTCCCACCACTGCTGGTGCACTCTCACGGAGGTCCGAAAGCACCAAATGCATGGAGGCTTCTAACTGATGTTCCCAGTCCCGTACAACTTCTGAGGTTTCACTGGGCCAATGGCACTTAGCTGAAGTAATCATTGTCAGAACCAGCAAAGTCCTCCCCAATACTGGGGGTAGTTGTACAAATCCAGGATTCATTTTAATTATATGCACCAATTATACTAGCCACAAAATAAGGCTCAGAGCCAACAATCTATATAAAATTGCTTAATCAAAAAGTCTTCACACCAGATTCATTGTTGTCAATCTTGATGCCTGAAAGAAGAACATACACAACGGTGATCAGAAAGTGAAGAAAATTCATTAAATTTTAATGAACATTAAATGTTCTTTGATTCATTTTATTAGCTAATTAGTACATGAAATCTTTCAAGAATTGAAGCTAAGCAGCCTGCCTTAGGTCCTTGCTTTTCAAATTTTACAAGTGTGTTTCAGCACAGATGGATGCCGGCCAGTGTAGGACCCAACAGATTTTTCCCACATGTACACTCTTATTCAACTAGTATCCTGCTCTTAAAGGAGCTATCAGAGATTTTTATTTACATTTTTAATCAGGCTCATGCCATCTTAGTTTTAGCAATTTCAGTATTAGAAGTTCCCAAGATATTTACTGTTTCCTCCCTCCATGAGTAATTTTAATGAATCATAATAATCTAAATAAAAGAAAATATGAATTGAGGAATTATCATGGAACCAGATGACCTTTCAAGAAAACAAAAGTGCACTTGTGCAAGAATTTTACAGTTTAGTTATCAGACTAAAAGATCATTTGTAGTGAATGACAGAATTATTCCCACTATTTTGAGCTTTTTCCACACTACACTTTCAAACCATCAAATCATAACTTGGACAGCCTTTCTATATGATCTTTTTTCCTTTGGGGACAAAGTTCTATGTAAGACACTCTGTAATCCTTAATCCACTATGCTATATTGCAAAAAATGTATGTGTTTATTTTGACAAATATGTATACAGCAAGATCCCTCTGAAAATCTAGACTTCCTATTTCAATTATGACAAAAGTTTGCCCACATCCACACATAATGAACTTTCCACACAGGGAGTGAAAGCAACACTCCTTCTGAAATACAACCCTCAAATTCTCACTCTGCACTACTACAGTCATAAACTACAACAAAACCATAAATCACTATTAAGTAACCTCTGGCAGGGAAGTGTTCTAAAACTGGCTATGCTCCCACTTTCCTTTTGGTACTGCAATAATTCCAAATAAGTATTGGTTTTTAAAATATACAGGTTAAACAAGAGTTAGTAGATAGTTACATTTCATTATATCCAAAATGTAGAGTGTTAACAGTGATAATACATAGCTATGCAGTATTTGGTATACTATTTGTGGCTATTTATATTGATATTGTTTCCGGATTGCTTATTTGTACCCTATGACTATCATTAAGTGTTGCACCTTATGATTCTTGATGAACGTATCTTTTCTTTTATGTACACTGAGAGATATGCTCCAAGACAAATTCCTTGTGGTCCAATCACACTTGGCCAATAAAAAATTTCTCATTCTAATTCTAATTTTAATTCTATTTTTAATCTATTTTTTAAAAACTCATGTAAAATATAATGTTCAGAATAATTCACATATGTAAATTATAAATTAGATTAATATTTGCATTGATGAGTCATTAAAAACCCAAATTTTCAACACCAATAAACAATTTTGGCACCTACCCTCTGGAATCAGCTCCCCCCAGAGATAAGGAGAATCCAGAACCTCAGTGCCTTCCGTCGTGCCCTTAAAACCCATTTATTTAAACAAGCCGGGCTGGCTTAAAATGAAATTTTTAACTGTTTTAAATGTTTTAAACGTTTTAATTGGTAATGAGTTTTAATTGGGCCAAATTTATATATCTTTTAATTGTTTTTTAATATTTGTCTTGCATGTCTTTTTAATTCTGGCTGTACACCGCCCTGAGTCCTCAGGGAGAAGGGCGGTATAGAAATTCAATAATAAATAAATAAATAAATAAATAAATTTATTTCTTGAAATTTTGGCTCACATTCAGTTTTCAGTTAATCTTTATTCCAAAATCTTTTTCATAAGCATTATCAGGTGAGGTATCTTCATCCAATACTCGTGCATTTGATTCCTCTTTCCTCATTCTGTTTTGTCTTTACACTTGCCCCTGTTAAATTTCATTCTGTTTTCTCAGTCCAATTAAATGTTATTTTTATCTTTTAGACAATTAGCTATCTTACCCAATGTTGTATTATCTGCAGATTTGGCAACTATTCTTTCTGCCACCTCATTGAAGTCATTCAGGTTCTAAACCTTGTGGCACCTCAATCAATAAACTTGGAAAGAAACAACTGATGTGTACTATGGTCTACATCCAAAAGCAACTGATCATCTACAGATATGATTTCTCCCTCTTTCTTCACTCAAGTCATTACTGAAAATATTGAAGAACAATGGCCTTCGAGGTAATACAGACAAGAGGCACAACAAAGAGTACCAGTTCTATTTTTATTGTAAGATTACATTAACTGGTCTTGCAAGACTAAAAATATTTCTCCCTTCCTTTTCTTTTGTTCTCCAGAAAACTAGGGAGTGTCCCTTCCTGTGCCTCCTCCTTCTGTGGGCCGAGGTAATTTTTACACTCCTATTTTTCAGTCTACAACTCTCCCTCCTGTCTTTTAAGGTTATTCTCACATACCATTACACCACAACTGATACCCAATTTGATACTTCCCTATTTCAGAAACCACCAATAAGCAACCCTGGAGTATGATTTCCAAGCTAGCTATAATATTCACTTAATTACATGCCATCTAGCTCACATTTAACTACTAGTTAACCAACTTGTCATAGAGTATTTATAGGGATTAACTGCACTCAGAAGTACTCTGATTACCTGTACACATTTTACTGTGTAGGCTGTTTACATCAAGAGCCACTGATCTGAGCTAAGCAATGGATTCCTTTCAGTATAGTGTATTACTGAACAATAATAAAAATACATGTGTGATGACTGGTGTAATATACATGTACAGAGCATATTTCTATCATTTAGAAATATTTGCAACCTTTCTGCAAAGTTTAGCTAAGTATTTTTTTATATTTGGCGTTTCTGCTAGTCACTGTAAATTCAAGTACAGTTGGTGGAAGACACTGCAACTAAGACCCAGAAAAAGCAAGCAGATCATTTCTGCTGACTGCCGGCTGCCAGCAGTTCAGAAGTTTGATTCTCATCGGCTCAAGGTTGACTCAGCCTTCCATTCTTCTGAGGTCAGTAAAATGAGGACCCAGACTGTTGGGGGCTCAGGACTTTCCTTTCGAATTATTTTATCAGCCTATTTTTCTAATGTATTATTCTTTCATTTGCTATTTTCTTAAGATTCGTATCCCGTCAAACAAGGATTTTCAGCTGACAGGCTCCAGGAGAAGAGCTCCTGCCTTTTGGAACATCTTACCCCTGGGGTGAGATTGGCTCCCTCCCTCCGGACATTTCAAAAGAGCCTGAAGACCTGGCTCTGCCAGATGGTTTGGGGACCCGATGGGAAGCTTCATACTGGAGGTGGTTGATTAATTAAAACCTAATCCCAATTCCCCATCCCTTGTGTGTCTGGCCCCCACCTTTCCCATCTGGTTTTAATAGTTTGTAATTGTCTATGGTTTTATCTACTGTGTGTCATGACTGTTGATTTTAATGTCTTTTCTGTTTTAATATTTTAGGTTGCTGTACGCCACCCAGAGTCATTGAATACGAGATGGGTGACAAATTTTCTAAATAAAATAAAAATAATACATTTTCTAAATAAAATAAAAACAATAAATAAAATAAAATAAAATCCCAGTCTTCCAGTAGGAATTCATGGCAGAGTACAATGTGCTCAGTCCTCCAATTTCTCCCCACAAGAACCCAAAGTTCAAAGTCAATTAATTTTTCACAGCTGACTAAATTTGGTTCATCTCAATTTTAATTAACAATTCTAATCCTTTTACCACTAGTTCTATATATTCTTAATAATTTAGTGTTGGGGAAATTAAAGTTACTTAAGTTTTACTATTTGCCACCGCTCCAGCTTTTATTGTATGAATCTTATTGCATTTCAGTACAGGAGAATATATTTTCTAATCAATCCAAACCATGTTTTGCACACTGTTTTGGAAGAAATAATATTTTCCTTAACTCTCATTAGGATGCAATTTTCATGGTAAACAGATTTCAACACAATGGTTGCACCCAATGACTTTTAACTTTATTGTGCAATTTCTACTATTCCAAATTCTATTCCATGATTATCCATAATATTTGACTGTTCTTTACACTTACTATTGATAGGATTTTTTGTATGTTTATCATTTTTAATATTGTTACCCACTCAAACTTATGTAGTTGAGGTGGACAGTGCTATAAATCTACCAAATAAATATTGAGGAAAAAAAAGGCCCGAAGGACCTGATTTCTGTCTAACAACACTGCTTATATTAAATTAAGATTTCTGCTCACATCTAGCTTCAACTAGTTCAGATTGCTCTATACTAGTTGCACCTCAATCCCAGGCTCCTGTGAAAATTGGAAGTGCTCCTTACCTAGCTTGGACTTAGCCATGAAGAGATACTTTTGTCTTCCTGTGAGAGAAAAGCCAAATGGATCTGGCCCATTTTCTTTTTAAAAGTCCATTTCATTGAGAAAAACCTAAAAATCTTCTTCTGCTTTGTTGATTAGATTTCCATTTTTCTGGGCTTTGATAACTTCTGCTCTATTTAGACTGATAGGATGGATTTGATTGACATATTGTATGAAGTTGAAGGGTTTTTTATAACTCTTTCCTGCTTGAATCCCTTAAGGTAGGATTTCTCCGCATTCACTATAGTAATACAAAATGCTATACTGTAGCTATATATGTATAGATACATGTAAAAATGAGAAAGAGAAAGCAAATTTGGAGGCGGGGGAAGGTATTCCTCTAATGTCCATAGAGTGAATGTCCAGATGAAAAGAGAGGTCTGCAGCCAGCACCTAAAGGATATAATGGTAGATTCCTTTTAGATTTTAGAGGAAAATGTTTAGAAAATGCCTAGAAAGGGCACAAAAGATTGCACTACAGTGCTAGACACATGCAATAGACTTCCCCTGATGATCCTGATCTCAGCAACTATCTTTAACAGCAAAGGCAATCCATCAAATATCCTAGTCCCAAATTGGTCAGGGCTTTATATATGTCAAACCTTGAACCCTGTTCAGTAATAAGCTGTCACCAGGGTAGATGTTTCAATAGAGATGTAGTAAATGTATTAGAAAAATGGCTGCAGCATTTTACACTAGTTGAAGGTTTGGAACTAGAGTAAGGGTAGTCTCATAGAGCACAATGCAGTATATATGTAATCATCAATTTAGGACCACAGTTGGGACTGGAATCTTGAGCAAAATGGTTGTTAAGGGAGATGCCCACATGACTGCTTTGCTCAATGACCATAATTCTGGCATTCCTGGTTGGGCTGTCAAGTGATCTCCTAGGTTATTAAGCAGATGGAGCAAAAGAGCTGCCTGCAAAATTCTGCTCTCCTCTGTGCATGGAAGGAAACTATTCTGGTGAGCTTCAGGAATAGATTTTCAGGATATGAGCTCAGTTTCTCCACCCTGTCAAAAGTTTGCCTCCCCTTTCTGTCTAGAAGGGAACTGCTCCGGTGGCCTGCAGGAAAAGAACTTAGATTTTTGGAATCTGAGCTCCATTTTTCCATTCCACTGGAGGAGTTCATCTCCCCTCGAGAGGAAGCTCCCAGAGGGGGGGGGAGAGAGGGAGAGGGAGGGAGAGAGAGAGGGAGTCCTCTCAGCAGGCATCAGCAGCTTGCAACCTTCCCTACTGCCTTCCCTATTGACTTTCTGGGAAGCTGGCAGGGAAGATTGCAAATGGAGATTACACGGATTGTGGGGTGCTTGGCAACTAGTCATGTGATTATGTGACTAGGGTGCAGCATGATGGCTAGAAGTGCTTTACCCTTTCTGAAACCCATCATAACTTCAAATGATCATTAAAAGAGCCTTGGTAGTACAGGGGTTTAAGGCACCCTGTTATTAAGCTGGTTATTAAGACCAGCTGCCTGCAATTACTGCAGGGTTCGAGTCTCGCCAAGGCTCAAGGTTGACTCAGCCTTCCATCCTTTCTAAGGTAGGTGAAATGAGGACCCAGTTGTGGGGGCAATAAGCTGACTTTGTATAAATATACAAAAGGATGAAGGCTATTGCTGAGCACATTGTAAGCCGCCCTGAGTCTCCGGAGAAGGGCGGCATATAAATCAAATTAAAAAAAAATAAATGATCAGTCATAAGTATTATATGTAAGGTGACCAGTATATGAACAATCAAACCCAGGCTGGTTATAAGGAGCTCTCCTGGTCACAAAATAATCTAAACATCCAATATGTTGGATGAGCCGAGCTCCATCAAATTCCATACTTGTTCCTTCTGAGAATGCATTATTGCTGAGAAGAAGCAGACTCCCAATTCTCATATTTGCTGATCACTGAAGATGAAATCTTGTCAGGATTCAATCTCAGTTTATTGGCCCTCATCTATCCCATCACTTCATCTAGACATTAATTCAGAACACGAATAACTTATTTTGATCATGGTATTATGGAGAAATTGAACTATGCATTGTGATACCTGCCCTCAAAAATTTTGTTGATCCCCAATTTGCAGTTGTGTAGGCACTTCATCAAAGGCTTTGTTCAAATTTGAAGAGGTTAAAGAAAACAGCTGAAGAAGAGAGAGAAAAAATCTTTTAAAATGCAGATGCATACAATTTCCTGGAATCAATAAAGGGGGGGGGGAGTGTTGGGGGGGTTGCTAGCTGGATAAGTGTGATGCAAATTTCTACAACAAAATTACTTTAGATACTTTGTTTGATGTCTCTGTAGTATAGATGAAAAGCCTAAACTTATAGTAGGGGATCTAGTTACTATCCACTTCCTAGGCAGGCAGAGAGGAAGGATAAATACTTAAATTTCTATGCCACAACTGAAAAAGGAAAATGTAATACAATGATGCCTGATAGATCAAAGCTTGAGAATAAAAACTGAACCATGCTGCATAGGAGCAGAAGAAATTGCTGTCTTGTCTCACCCATCCGTCAACTTTATTTTTTTTATAAGGGACATGGCTAGATCTGGTAACACTCAGTAGTTCAAGTTACCGTATTTTTCAGACTATAAAACGCACTCCCCCCCCTCAAAAAAAATGGTGTGTGTCTTATTGACTGAATACGGGCCTGTTTTTGGCCTCCCAAACCCTCCGCGATCCCATTTTTGCCTTTCCCGGCAAAAATACAAAACGAATGGACATTTGGAAGCTGTTCCTCCTTTTACATGTATTAATCCACCACCATCTCAACTAACCTCTTGAGGAAAGATCTTCATTCTCAAACACTCTATCCTTATAGGCTTCATTCTTGCACATTTTTTATTAACTGCTAATAGATATCCCAACATCCTTAAATATTACATTTAAGAAAATAACATAGAAATGAAGATATAAGTAGACGGACAAAACTGATAAATGGTGTTTTCTTAACCTTTCTGACCTAACATTTTAAGCTCTTGACTAAATTTATTTCATATTTCATCTGCCCCAGAGCTCTCCCCTCTCCCATGCCTTGAGATAGTTTAGTTATCCTTCCCTAATCTGTAATGAGCTTACATATTGTACCCACACACTATTTTAAGCAACAAGATTTATTTCCAGATTATTGCATCTTTCTTTGTAACTGAAGTATACAGTACTGCGTTAGGCAAGGTCTTCCAAATGTGGTCTATTCAGACATAAGATTATAATTTTTTCCCCATTCCACTATCTCAGAATCTGTTATCCCACATTCCATTCTACTTAGGAGAATTCCTGTGGCAAAGCAAAGGGAATGGAGACTGGCATGGAAACAATTCGGACAGCAGAGTGATAATAATTGCAGAAGACTTTTATGATAAGATTCTTAAATGCACTGAGCTACTCTGAGGTGATGGAATGAGAGCTATTACATTATTTATTTCTGTATGGGGTCAACACAGGACAGAGTGATGAGAGTATCAAAATGCTTCTTCACTTACAGGGAACTATCAATTGATAACCTTGAGCAATTATATAACCTACCTTAAAGAATTGCCAGAACTGTAATACCCCTGAAGAATAACTTCTAAGATGTTTTATATTCAAATATTTTAAAATGCTTGGATTCTGCTGAGTGTTACATATTTGGCTGCTAATTACTTTGCTGAATCAAAATAATTTTCATCACGATAATCATTCAGTTTGGAAACAGGTATCCTAAATCTTCTTGAAGCTGACAAAGAAATGTAATGATTACATTGTCTGCACCAGTATGTTGTACAAAGTTAGCAGTAAAGAATTTGTCCTTTGATTTAGTACCAAAATTTAAATTTCTTTATTTTATTAATATTCTTCAGACTTCCATTTTACTGATTATCTCCTTATTCAAAATTGAATATAATCAATTTTGTCCTAACAAAAGTATATGCTTCTCCCTGAAAAATCTATTCCAAAGCTTTTTATCTATCAACATCTAATATTTTGCAGAAGAAATTAAGCTTAACATAGTGATAACTTGGCAAAACATATTTAAAGCACAGAATGAACATTGTATTTTCAATGTACTGAAAATTTGCTTCACTGCTGAATTCCATTACTCCTCCACTCCCCAAAAGAACCTTTCCTATAACCTACTTCCCCTATCAGCTCCTTTTTGCTTTTCAGTAAACAAACCGATGAGACCATCTAGATGCAAATTAAGATGTCTACTGGGTACAGAACATGAAAGATTCCGTAATGTTCTTCTATCTGCTTATTTTCCTCGAGTATTCTTTAATCAGTAGTAATCACTTCAAGACCACATTTAGGTTATAATAAGGTAGTGAACAACTGGACCTTGAAAGCTGAATTCAGAACAAAATCTACCTGCAATGAATAAAGTTACTATATCAAAATCTGTGTCAGAGAAAACAGATACATAAAGCTGTTGCACGAATTATATGAGAGATTTAAAGAAATAAACCACTCTCTATTAAATGTGTTGTGACTGATAATCACATCTGCCTGTCCCCACCTGGTGCTTACATTCCATGCATTCCCCAAAAACCTCTCCTGTGATTGTTGATAAGGCGTCTTTTTTCCCCCTCAGAGGAAAGACTACTAACAAAAATGAAAAACTGTTTTATATAAAAACATATTTTTACAAGGCTGGAACTAATATAGCACAGTGGATAGACCATGCTATGAACTGGGAAGTCCCTGGCTCAAATCTAATTTCTGCCATGAGCTTATTAAGCAAACTGCTGCCTTATTGCATCTCTAATATGAAGGATCATACCGATTTCTCACATCAAAGGCGTGATCTTCTATTTACCCCAGACAACATTGTAAACTGGTTGAAAATTCAGAACTGGTAATTTGTAACCTTGGAGAGTCACAGATATTTTCATCACTACTTTACAGGATTCCTGTAAAAATTAATGCATATTAAATTATTTGAAGTTTGCTCCTTTAAGTTTAAATGTGCTATATAAAATGTGGTTTAATTTTTTTATCATGTTACAGACACTATATGTTTATGGGACCATGAGAAAGATTTTAAAATGGTGTTTACTTAAGCCAAAAACAAATGGATATAACTATAAAAAGCATTCAACAATATTGAATTTTCACTTTATTCAGCAATATCCATTGTTAACTTATGTTTGTGAGTTTTATGGTTTTTAAAATGTTGTTGTATTTGTACACCACCTAGCCACATTTTGTGAAGTGGACAGCTATATAAACAAACAAACAAAATGAAAGTGCAAGCTCTTCACTACATGCTGCAGAAGCACAACAAATCTTCATGAATAGTCTTGTTTTATTTCTATACAGACCACAAGCTCTATAAATTTTAAAGATTGATAGACGTGCTATATCAAGTCCCATCAATTTTAGTGAAACATTTACAGCCATAACATCTGATGTAGGGGTATGCATAAAATGAACAATGTACTTTATTCTGAACAGGCAGTGGCCCAACTGAAGCACCATGTTTTGGCCAAAGAAAATGAAGAGAAGAAGTGGGCAAAGCTGGTGCACCTCATCCCTTCACAACCTCCACAGCTGTGTACTAATTAGTCTACTGGCTGATCTTTACAGCACATTCCACTCCCTTGCCTCCACTTACCTGTTGCCAAGAATACCACCTGGCTCAACCACCTTTTTCCCCACTGTCCGTGTACTTCTTTCCCCATTGCTGCCACTTAGCATCCAACCAACCTCTCTAATGTTGTATATCCTCCTTCTCCATCTTAGAATCACAGAATTAGGGCTGAAGGGACCTTGGAGATCTTCTAGTCCTATCCCCTGCCAAGGCAGGAGATTGGTTGTCCAATCTTTTCTTGAAAACCTCCAGCAATGGAGCATCCACAACCTTGTGAAGCAAGCTGTTCCCTTAATTAATTGTTTTCACTGTCAGGAAATTTCTCCTTATAATTTCAGGTTGCATCTCATTCTGATGAGTTTCCACTGCTGCTTATCCTGCTCACAGGAACTTTGGAGAACAAATCAACCCTATTCTCTGTGACAACCCTTTATGTATTGGATTGGAAGGCAGCTATCATGTCACCCTTAAGCCTTCTCTTTGTTAGGCTAAACATACCTAAATTCCTTAGCCATTCATCATACAGTTTAGTTTCTTGATCCTTTATCACATTTATTAGTCTTGCCTTTGGAAATTGTGGATGCCCCAACACTGAAGGCTTTTAAGTAGAGACTGGACAACCATCTATCATAAATAGTAGAGGTTTCCTGAGAGAGCAGGGGGTTGGATTAGATGACTTCCAGGATTGCTTCCAACTCTATTAGTTACTGTTTCTGTTACTATCTTCTCTGTACTCTTTCTTGCTCTTTCTCTACACTTCTTTCCTAGGCATTCAAATGTACACAGATCACCTGCCTGATTTAAGCATGGGACTAGCTACAGTTTTCATATGGCCCTTGGAAGAAATATACTTTGGAAGTTTGGAGAGGCAGAAGCTCATATATGCTCTGACTTACAAGCAACAATTTTATTCACATCAAGTCTCCACTTTAATAATAAACACGAGACAGTATCCCTCTAGTAAACTCTTAATTACACCAGTATTTAAATAATAGTCCCATACAAACATATCCATATGCTAAACTCTTTACTAAGTAGATTAGCTAGCCAGTTATATGACTATATTTTGATACGCTCTACATAAATTCTTACATTATACTGTACTTCTAACATCAAGTAGTTTTCCTTTTTTGGAAGAATATGCTCACCATTAGGAAGAACAACTAATTCAGATACTATGAATAGACCTACAATATTTATGTGAAGACAAGCAATCCTTTCTCCAGGAAGTACAAAGTGAAAAAAATAATCTAATTTACTGTATTTTCAGTGAATCAAAGATAACTCTTATAGTATATTATTTGGAGAAGCAATTTAGGATTCTTTTCAAGTAAAATTGTACTTCCTGGCTTTAGAGTAAGAACATACTTAATTACAAGCAGAAATGGACCACACCACATGTAAAAATGCAAAATTATATTACACATATAGGGGTTAGGTGGAAAAAGACATGCATGGCTCACTACCAATGATATCCTTCTTAGCATACTGATCCTGTATGTAATTAATACACAATGTGAAAAAATACATCTCATTAATTTAGCAGATATGACTTTCTAACATAATAGCAATAGCAATAGCACTTAGACTTCTATACTGTTGTATAGTGCTTTACAGCCCTCTCTAAGCAGTTTACAGAGTCAGCATATTGCCCCCAACAATTTGGGTCCTCGTTTTACCCACCTCGGAAGGATGGAAGGCTGAGTCAATCTTGATTATGTTAGAAACTAATGTTTCCAGAATTTGGAAAGGTGCCTATAGCTTACTTTGCATGTATTTTTGAGTAAACAGATTATCAATTTCAAGTCAC
Source organism: Arizona elegans (assembly GCA_022577455.1). Classification (NCBI taxonomy): domain Eukaryota; kingdom Metazoa; phylum Chordata; class Lepidosauria; order Squamata; family Colubridae; genus Arizona; species Arizona elegans. The sequence continues at coordinate 98,341,558 of JAKOOJ010000003.1, read as the reverse complement.
GTATTATGGAATACATACAATTTATTTACCATGTAGAATGAACTACAATGATAAGAGGTAAGGTTTCAAAGAATGTGAAACTTGCTAGATACTTAAAAATGAAATGAAAGGGTCAGATAAGAAAGTTATTCAAAAGCAAAGTAGGGTAACATAATCTGTAATGAACTATATGTTTCAATTTTATTCAGCCACACAAGCTTATATACTCTAATATGCTATCTAGTTAATAGATGCTACCCTAGAGTTTTCTAGCCTTTTGTAATCCTCTAAACTGGTTGTACAACCTAATGCATGCTTATTCCAGTTACAACCTATGTGTCTACAAAAGAAGCTACCGTATTTTCCGGCGTATAAGACGACTGGGCGTATAAGACGACCCCCAACTTTTCCTGTTAAAATATAGGGTTTGGGCTATACTCGCCATATAAGACTACCCCTCTTCCAACACACACCAAATAAAAATTAAAAAACATCAACTGCCTCAACACAATGTAAAAGCAGCTGTGCTAGACCCAAAATGGCCCCTGCAACTAGCAGGAACCTCACACAGCCACAAAAAGCCCAAAAAAACAACTTTCACACTTTACACACACACACACAACACAACATAACTGGCTCACCCACAATGTAAAAGCAGCTGTGCTAGACCCAAAATGGCCCCTGCAACAAGCAGGAACCTCACACAGCCACAAAAAGCCCAAAAAAATCAACCTTCACACTTTACACACACAAAATTCCACATACAGCTTTGTGAGATTTTGTGTGTTTGTGTAGTTAGAGTGAAACACTACAGAAAGACACCACATCTCAGAAAGCTGCACAAATATTATTTTATTTTTATTTTTATATGAAAACTAAATTTAAAACTTCCTAAACTTTAAATGGCTAGGTCTAAAAAAGAACAACTAAAAAAACCCCAATTAACTATTTTTTTAAAGCTCCCAAAGGGTTAAAAAACTTACCCAATAGAACAGGGGTCTCCAACCTTGGCAACTTTAAGACTTGTAGACTTCAACTCCCAGAATTCCTCAGCCAGCTTTGTTTTTACTGGCTGAGGAATTCTGGGAGTTGAAGTCCACAACTCCTGCCTGCATGATTGCAGGCAGAAAGTGGCTTGCTGATGGAATGGATTCAGGCAAGCGAAGCAAGGCAAGCGAAGCAAGGCAAGCGTTGCGATTACCAGCTAAGGTAAGCAAGCTGGAGGGGGAAAACTTTTTTCTTTTTACAGAGCTCTGGGCTCTGGCGATCCCAGCTGAGTTGCCTGATTAGCAGGCAACTCAGCTGGGATCGTCAGAGTTTGCAGAGTCACATAAAAGGAAAAAAGTTTTTTCCTTTAACATGGCTCTGGCATCCCAGCTGAGTTGCCTGATTAGCAGGCAAAGCTGGGATCGTCAGAGCTTCGATCGCCAGAGCCATTTAAGGCTCGTTAGAGTCCTTTGGGCTGGTCTGCCTGGTTACAGGAGAACGACACCCGGCGTATAAGACGACCCCTGACTTTTGAGATGATTTTCATGTGTTAAAAAGTCGTCTTATACGCCGGAAAATATGGTACTATATATCAACAATATATTCAAAACAAATATTAAACTAACATATTGTAACAAAATACTACAGTGAATGACTTCCATTGATTCTGGTACTATATTAATCTTTCTAGAATGAACATTGTACCTACCTGAACATTCGTTCTATATGCGCTGCGTGAGAGTCCAAAGCATTGGTGATAACCTTGTCTGATTGGCCAGAGACTGAGTTGTAATTTGTTTAGACACGCCTACTCCTTCCTGTTAGCTCCAGTTTGTTAACGATGGTCTGTATCTGGAGAACACATAACCTGTAACGATAGAAAAACATACTCTCCCGGATCCTAGATCCTGTTATAATTAGTGAGGGGTTGGACTCTCACGCAGCGCACATAGAACGAACGTTTGGGTAGAAACAACATTCATTCTCCTGTGCTCTGCTTAGAGAGTCCAAAGCAATGTTATATGCCCAAGCTAAGTATTGGGGAGTAGACACCTCCAGGGTCCTGTTGACGGGAAGAAACTGCTGCAAGACCCGTCTCCCAAAGGCCGTCTCTACTGAGGCAAACATGTCAAGTTTATAGTTTCTAATGAAGGGAAAGGCGATGCCCAAGTAGCTGCCCTGCAAATCTCTAGTATTGAAGCTTGAGGGGGCTCAAGCCACTGTTGTGGGTGCACTTCTAGTAGAATGGGCCAGAATGAGGGACGGAATAAGCCGGGCCTGATGGTCGTAAGGCAAAGAAATACAGGCTTTGAGTCAGCAACCTATGGTAGATGGAGAAACCTTTGTGCCCAGAGACCTGGGCTGAAAAGAAACAAACAAACAACTCCTCCATTTTCTGGAACGGAGCCATCCTGGCGATGTATATAAGCAGGGCCCTGCGCACAACTAAGGTGTGCCACCGACGTTCCCTAGGATGTTTGGGATTTGGGCAAAAATCTGGTAAAATGACCTCCTGGGCCCGGTGGAACCAGGAGTATTAACCCCTAGTCCTGCCTATAACCCTTCCTGCAGGAAGTCCAATACAGACGCCGAGGTTGGAACCAGTAGTTGTCTAGTGCACCAGCAGCAAAAGGAGGTCCACATAGCACTGTATATACGGGTTGTCGACGGATGTCAGGAAGCAAGGATGGTAGAGATTACCTTCCTTGAGAAGTGGTCCCTTTTCAGGATCTCCCTTTCAAGTGCCAAATGGCCAGCTGAAGCCATTGAGGGTCTATGTGGAGCACGGCCCTGTTCTGCCCCAGCTACAGACCACAAAGAATGCAGCACACACAAAGTCCGTACAAACCTTAGTTTACTAATTAAGGACTATTAATGAGCTTTCTTAGTAGTTGTTCGAACACAAGTACAGTTTAAATCAGTCTTTTCTGAACAAGGGCTGTTAATTTAATTTCATTAACAGCCAACGAGAGTCAAAGGAATAATAACTCAATTCTGAGGCACAGTCTTTCAGATAACCGTAAGTTTACTGTGGTTGGCAGAATGCCCAGAAGCAATTTGCAGGAAAAATGACAAGAGAGAAGAGCCAATCAGACGTTTCTGGAGTCAATACGCGAAGGAATATGAACAAGTTGTTTTCTGCAAATTGCCTCAGTCATCATTTCTTAAATAGGCTCGGGGAGTGGCCAATTAGCCCCAAGCCTTACTCTCGAGACCTCCTCCTGAGGAGCCATTCCTGCCTTTTGGCAGCTCGGCGCGTCCGTGCATTGAGAAGAGAGTCCTCCTCTTTTTCCTATTCACTTATGGGAGCTTCTGAAGGCCCTGGCTGAATCCCCGCCTCTGGCACCAAATCTTCTCCAGCCTCTTCATTGTCTGACTGAATCACACCAGCCTCCTTGCTGTCAGAATCAGCTACCAGCTGCACAGGCCGCTGGCGGGCCACAACAGGCTCCCTGGCTGAGGGAGATCCTGTCTGGAGGAATCCTCTAGGGAAGTGATATTGATAGGGTCAATAGGTCCGCAAACCAGTTCTGCCTGGGCCAGTGAGGAGCTACGAGAAGAATCTCTGCACCTTCCTCCACGAGCTTCCTGATGACTCTCAGTATTAGAGGTATCGGTGGAAATGCGTACAACAGGCCCTGGGGCCACGAACAACAGAGACTGTCCATCCCTTCGGCCCCTGGTGATCGGAATCTGGTGTAAAACCGAGGACGTTGAGCACTCGCTGGGCTGGTAAAAGGTCTACTTGAGGTGGGCCGAATTTGGTTGACAGCTGGTGGAACAGATCTGAATGAAATTTCCATTCTGCCTGATTGATAGTCTTTCTGCTCAACCAATCCACTTGGGTGTTGTAGGTACCGGAGATGTGCTCCACCCACAGGGAGGACAAATGTTTCTACACCCATAGACCTATCACAGCAGCCTTGCTCATCAGTGCCCTGGATTGGGTGCTCCCTTGGTGGTTCACATGTGCTTTGACTGTAACATTGTCAGTAATAGTACGTGTTGCCCTGACAATTGACAATGGAAGTGGCAAAGCGCCAGATGAGCGGCTCTCAGTTCCAGCCAGTTGATGTCCTTGAGGAGGTCGTGTGGAGACCACTGACCTTGGGTCACTCAAGATTGTAGATGAGCACCCCATCCAAAAAGACTGGTGTCTGTGGTCAGGGTCAATCAAGATTGGTCCTTGAATGAGCAGCCCTGTTCCAGGGCTACCGACCTCCACCACTCCATGGATCTGAGTATCCTGAAGGGAACTTTGACCCATTTGGAGGAGTTGCTGAGGCCCACCCGTTGACTTGGTAGTAGAAACCATTGAAAAGGATGGGAGTGTAACCTCGCCCAAGGAACAATCTTTAGGTAGGAGATCATTTTGCCTAACAATTGGGAAAGAAGCATCAAAGGGACCCTTCTGAGGGTTCTGACTTGCCTTATGGTGGAACTGATGCTGGAGCGACACTCCTGGGAGAGGAAGATGAGACTGGCCTGAGTGTCGATCCGTGCTCCCAAATGGACAAGGTTGGTGGAGGGGTTCATGTGACTCTTCTCCCAATTCACTGTAAACCCATGGTTTTGGAGGGTTTGAACCGTGGTCTGGAGATCTAGACTTGCCTGTTGAGGGGACGAAGACAGAACTAAAATGTTATCCAGATAACATAGCAAACATATCAGTTTCATCCGTAAGTGAGCAGCCACTACATCCAGAAGTTTTGTGAATACTCTGGGAGCGGACGCAAGTCCGAAGGGCAGAGCTTTGTATTGGTAATGCAATCACGCGTGGGAGAACCTGAGGAATCTCCTGTGGGACGGTCTGATGGGCATGTGCAGATAAGCTTCTTGAAGATCGATTGATGTCAAAAGATCTCCCTGTCTTATGCAACCCAGAATGGTGTGCAGGGATTGCATTTTGAAGCATTTGTATTTGATGTATACATTCAGTTTTTTTAGGTCTAGGATGTCTCTGCAGCCGCCCAATTTCTTTTGCACCAGAAAGAGTATCGAATAAAAGCCAAACCTCTGATATTGAAGAGGCACAAGTTCTATGGCCTGAATGGCCAGCAGGTGCTGGATTTCAGCTTCCACTAGAGATCTCTTGGTGGGATCCCATGAGACGGAGCATTGGATGCACTGTCGAGGGGGTTTGGAACTGAACTCTAGGGTGAGACTGAGTGTTATGGTTTGTAATGCCCAGGCATCAGTGGTCGTGTGTCACCAACAGGTTGCAAATCTGCTCAGGCAATAGGGCCTTTGTCTGGACCGACGGTAAGGTTGGTAGCCAGCTCCCCGAAAGGGGCATCTATTCTGTGGCTGTCTAGAGCGATCCTGAAAGAAAGACCTGTCCTGTGGCCTGTCCGCGGTTGGTAGGAAGGCCCTTTGGTAGGCTGGGCTCTGAAACATTGTGTCAGATGCACGAAAGGGCTGTCTGCGGTAAAGATACCCAATTCGTCTGTCCATTCGACGAGAGACATGAGGGAGGACCTTCCTCTTATCTTTACCCTCCACCAATATATGGTCTAAGGCTTCCCCGAAGAGAGAGCCACCCTTGAAGGGGGCCGCTGCTAGGCGCCATTTTGTTTTCATGTCCGCCTGCCAGTGCCTCAGCCATAAGAGGCGTCTGGAGGTGACGTCAGACGCTAAGGCTCGAGAAGCAAACTTAGCGGAGGTAGGGGTATCATCTGCTGAATATTCTGTGGCAGCAATTAGCTTATTTAAGTCCTGATGCAAGCGGGTGTCCTCAGGAGATGCCCGGGATTGCATTTGATGTAGCCAAATTAGAGAAGTCCGAGAAAAGAAGGACGCCGCTGTGGCAGAACGAATGGCCCAGGCTGCTGCTTGGTGGGTCTTACGAGCAGCAAGTACTGCCCTTTGGTCTTCTGTTTCCAGACCCTCAGATGAATCTGAAGGAAGGATGTTAGGTGATGCCAAACTGGCCATCGGAACATCAACGGTTGAAAGTTTGAGGAGATCCTCAAGTTCTTGTTCCACTGTGTACATTTTCCTATCCATGCCACTAGGGGCAGAGATGGAACCTGGCTGATTCCACTGTCGTTGTATGACATCCACAAAGAGCTTAGGGGATGGAATTGCCTCTTGCTCTGTAACAGGCTCGGTAAAAAGAAGAGCTGGGATCCTGGGGGTCCAAAGATCCCTCAGGTTGCCCAATAAGTGCCCCGATATTGGCTGTTGTCTTTGCCTTGTACAATAGTGTTTTAAATAGGCTATGACGAAACAGACCAATGACAGGGACTTTATCAGGAATGACCCTTTCATCTTCAGAAAAATTATAATCCAGCAACTCCTCTTCTTCGCCATGAAAGGACATGTCACTTTGCTGAGAAGGTGAAGAAGAATGAGAGTCTAGAATATACTCTCTGTCCGAGAGAGGAGTGGAGGAGGAGTGGCTCTTGGATTCGGGTCTGTCGCTAAAAAACCCCGTTGCAGAAGAGCAGGGTCAATGCCCCTGGTAATAGTTTGGGCAATCATTTTGTACAAGTCTTGTGACAGTGCGGTGCCCTGGCCTTCCTCCGGGCGGAGCCCCTCCACAGTAGGCGTAAGGTAGCAGAGGCATGGGAACTGCTGAGAGGATCCTGGTTCAGGAATGGCTATGCCCAAGAGAGCCTCCATATCTGCAGCCTGCAGTGGCTGTATGCTGGTGGAGGCAGTGGGAAACCAACCAAACTGGTTGGGAATCCAGAATCAGAGGGTCCTTGTTTAATGCATCAGTTGTTTCCCTGATGCAAGGTGGAGTGGAATGTGGCTTGCTAGCCTCTGCCTTTTTCTGGGCCTTATCAAACTGTTTATCTAAGGCTCATTGTTGCCTCATGGCATCCTTATCAGCTGCAGATAAAGTTGAGGCTTGAACAGAGGACTGGGATCTAGTAACTGGTACTTTGGATCTAGATTTTTCCTTTTTTGTGACTGGAGCTCCAAGGCTTGATGCCTAACGGAGGGAGAGGCAGAGGCATGAGAAGTAGATCTATTGCGAGACGCCATTTTGGAAGCCACAAGGTAACAGTGAATCAGCCAAATAATTTCCTCTTTGTAAAATCTCAAGTAATTGTTGACAATTTTTTTGCAATCACCTCCCTGGTGTAAACAAACCCCAGTATGGAGGGCAATTAAGGCTTTAATCATGCCAAGCCAACACCACGGCTTGCAAGGAGAATAGAATAAAGGCTGGGGGGGGGGATTCCAAAATGGTACTGAGCCTACACCAAGGCTTTTAAGCGTGAATTGTAACACAGTCTGCCCAGGGAGATGGAATCTGACACCACAGATCCTTGCCCAGCTAAGAGGCATAGAGCCGATACCTTGGCTCTCCCCACGCCAATCCACCAAAAACTCACAAGACCAGTCCGGAGCAATTGAAGAAGCTGGAGACTCCCAGTGTTGCGCAGGCCTCTCCGCAGTAAAAAACGCCACCGCGGAACCCCGCGACTCAGCTGTTCAGCACTTGGCTGGGCGCAGTGTCAGAAAGCGCTCCCCAGGCGAAACGAAGCAAATTGACAAGAAATTCTTCTACTGTGTGCTTTTAAAGAGTCCAAGCAATGGAGATAATCAGAATATGTCTCTCTAGGCTGACTGAGTTAACAAACTGGAGCTAAACAGGAAGGAGGCGTGTCTAAACAAATTACACTCAGTCTCTGGCCAATCAGACAAGGTTATCACCCATTGCTTTGGACTCTCTAAGCAGCGCACAGGAAAACTGAAGGGCTTCCAAGACTCTTCATTTCCAAAAATAAGAGAATAGAAAACCCAAAGATAATCCAGAAAAATAATTCAAGAAAAATAATAACTATACTAAACTGTTTCATGTACCCCAAATTCCTCTTCTCCTTCCATTCAAGGCTTAATATTGCAAGAAACAATTACATATGACATATATTTTAAATCTATGTTATTTCCCCTGAAAAAAAGACTAGCAAATTGAAATTATTCAATTACCTAAAAATTATTTCCTCTAGGCAACCTTGTAGGCAATATCAGTTGTCCTGATAATTTAAAATATATTTTAATAGAAGATACACCCGTGTGCTTTTATTATTGCGCATGTATTTTCCTTGTTGCACATTAACCAAATCTTGTGATTTGAAAGGTAAACAAAAGGTTTCTTTAATATATGACAGAAAAAAGATGAATTTCCCATTAAAAACTACCAAATAATTTATGCCCCTAACAGAATTCGAAGAATTTAGCTGTAAATTAATCCATGCAATAAAAATAGCATTCTTTTCAGATATTCACCATATAGTTTTAAGTCGCATACTTATATTTGAAGACTTCAAGAACAATCAGCTAGACCATCATAGTTGTATTTTTTCACTATGTACCCCAATAACAACATGAATACTTATTTGATATTTCTTATACCTGACTCTAGCATTTCTGACATTCCTAAACTGAAAATTTTATTTCAGTTAATAAAGACACAAATGAAAACAAATGAAAATTGCAATATCTTACAGTCCACAAGGACGACACATATGAGGAATATGATGAAATTTATACTCTAAGGAGATCCCTGGATGTGAAAGCATCAAATTCCATTCATACCTATTTTTACAAGTGATAGTTATTATTATTATTATTATTATTATTATTATTATTATTATTATTATTATTATTTAATGAGATTTATATGCCGCCCTATCTCCAGCCAGACTCAGGGAGGCTCACAACAGTAAAAAACATCTAATGAAAAAGTTAAAAAGAAATTAAATCCAAATCTCATAATTTAACAGTAAAAAGTGCAATTAAGACTAACAAGTTAAAAATTAAAACCCCATCAGGCCAGGCCAGCGAAACGAAACAGCCACGTTTTCAGGTCACAACAGAAAGAGCAGAGGTCAGGGGCCACCCGGAGCTCCAGGGGCAGTTGATTCCAAAGGATAGGTGCACCCACAGAGAAAGCTTTCCTCCTCGGGGTCGCCAGCCAACACTGGCTGACGGCACCCTGAGGAGGCCCTCTCTGTGGGAACACACCGAGCGATGGGCAGCTGTTGCTGGCTGCAGATGGCCCCCCCAAATATCCCGGGCCTAAGCCATATAGGGCCTTATAGGTAATCACCAGCACCTTGAATCTCACTCGGAGGGCAACCGGCAACCAATGCAAGTCACGTAGGAGAGGTGTAACATGGGAGTATCGAGATACTCCCATCACAACCCGCGCGGCTGCATTCTGCACCAGCTGAAGCCTCCGAGTGGTCTTCAAGGGCAGCCCCATGTAGAGGGCATTGCAGTAGTCAATACGGGAGGTGACAAGCACATGAGTAACCGTGCGTAGGGCATCTAGGTCCAAATAGGGGCACAACTGGCGCATCAGGCACACCTGGGCGAATGCCCCCCTGGTTACGGCTGTTACATGATCTTTCAAGTTTAGCCGCGAGTCCAGGACACCCAAGTTGCGCGCCCTGTCTACAGGGGGCAACACCTCATCCCCTATGACCAAAGATGGAATCTCTTGATCGGACTGAGACGCTGGTATCCACAGCCACTCGGTCTTAGCAGGGTTGAGCCGAAGCCTGTTCCTCCCCATCCAGATCCGCACCGCTTCCAGGCACCAGGACATCACGTCGAGGACATCACTGGGTTGGTTTGGGGTGGATATAAAAAGCTGGGTATCATCAGCATACTGATGATACCTCACCCCAAAACCCCGGATGATCTCACCCAGCGGCTTCATATAGATGTTGAACAAAAGAGGAGAGAGGACCGACCCCTGGGGCACCCAAGTGAGGGGCTTCGGGGCTGACCTCTGTCCCCCAAATGTTAGAGAAGGAACATTTCATTTCAAATTAGGGGAACCTTCATAATGAACACTGCTTCTGAAAAGCTGGTTGCCCATAATTTGAGCAGTAGCAGCAGAATGATGGACAGATGCAAGAAGAAAAATAGAGCTGATGCATACCCAACTTGCAGTGAGGTTGACAGATTCTATTTATTAAGGAACATTAATGGGCATGAAATATTGCAAGTACACCAGCCAGTTGAAGAAAAAAAGGGGCATTGGAAGGTTATTTGAAGGACAGTGAAGAATATACTCTTAAGCTAATATACCAGGAAGGCTTACTGAGTACCAAAGAGATCAAACTGGTTTACAAGAGCAAGAATAAAAGAGACATAGCAATATAAAGTATTACATGACCAGTACATAAAAGAAAACTAGCAAGCAAAGTAGATGACAACGTCTGACAAAGTCTAACAGCAGCAAAGTTGAAGAAAGAGACAGAGACAGGGACTAATCATGGCTGCACAACACCAAGCCTTAAGAAAAAATGCATACAAAGCCAGAATTGAAACACAAGAGGCAGCAAATGCAATCTCTATAAAGAAGCTGAAGAAAAGTGGACCACCTAGTTAGTTGCTGCAAGAAAATAACACAGACTGACTACAAGCAATGGCATGACAAAGTAACAACAACAGTGTGCATTGGGATGCCTGCAAATGCTATTTGCCTGCAAGCAAGTGCTGGTGGAACCACAACATAGACAAAATAATAGAAATGATGAAGCTAAAGTACTCTGAGTCTAAAAGCACTTGCCACATAGCACTGCAGACTTAACAATTGTTGGTAAGAAAAAAAATATGGATAGTGGACATTGTAATATTTGGGGACAGCAGAAGAGAAGGGAGAAAATCACAAAATATAAAGATCTGCAAAGACAAGTAGATAAAGATAGCATCAATAGCAACAAGTGTATAGGGTGCAATCCCAAAACATCTGGAGGACCATTTGAACACTATCAGCATTAACAAAATCACCATCAGTCAATTGCAAAAGGCAGCTCTACTTGAAACAGTTTTACATCCTGCGATGATACATTTAACACAATTATACAACATTTGAATCCAGGTCCTTAGAAAGGACTTGATGGATAAAAATGACAAATCCAGCCTAAATAGCTGACTGACTGTGTGATTAACCATATAGAGTATAGCTGCCCAATCCAAAAAAATCATTTACAACCTAACAGCCCAGACAAAGACAGTCATAGTACAGCAGTAAAAAAAAAAAAAATCAATCCCACAACAGGTGTTAGTAGTAACATACTAACTCCCAGGCCTGGGAACAAAGCAACATCTGAAACACTTGGGAGAGTGGAAGCCATACATATTTTTGGAGGAACATAGTTCTACAAAATTAAACCTTGAAAAAATTAAAGATGCATACTTTACAGTTCAAGATGGTTATGAACATACAAGTCTCTTCTGGCATTTTGAAATTAATTGCATTAAGTATATAAAACATGGATAAAAATTGTTACTGAAGGCTACATCAATGGTTAATCTTTAACGATGCACTGGGAGATGCAATTTATATATGAACAGATAGGATTTTAAAAATAAGTTGGTAATAAACTACATTAATTCAAAAAGTACTACTATTCCAGTTAAATTCAGATGATCCCTTTTCAACATTTGATTCTTGGATTTAAAATTGAGTACATAAAAAAGAAGAAAAAACCTCAAATTATTTCAGATATATTGTATATTCTCCAATATACAATATGTAGGCTGGTGACCCCCAGGGGGAGGGCCTTCTCTGTGGGGGCACCTACCCTCTGGAATCAGTTGCCCCCAGAGATAAGGAGAATCCAAGACCTTAGTGCCTTCCGCCCTGCCCTTAAAACCCACTTTTTCCAGCAAGCCGGGCTGGCTTAAGAAGAAATTTCAAATGTTTTAATTGGTTTGTAGTTTTAATTTTGGGCCAAATTTATATATATTTTAATTGTTTTTTAATATTTGTATTTTATGTTTTTTAATTCTGGCTGTACACCACCCTGAATCCTCAGGGAGAAGGGCGGTATATAAATTTTAAATAAATAAATAAACAAATAAACAAATAAATAAATAAATAAATAAATAAATAAATAAATACATACATACATACTAACTAACACACGTTTCATAGGGTTATGGAATACTGTCACTGGGCAGAATTTCAGCTCACATAAGGATTTTTTTTAGGACATTGGTATCATCTGGTATCCTGGACAAGAACCAAATCCAGTTCCTAAATCAAATTCTGATCCAATGGAGATTTCCAGATCTCTTTATTATAACCTGAGAACTTCATTTTCCTCTGGCGATCACTGCCAAGAATTCTGTGAATTGATCAACATATTTGGAGAGCATCCAATGTGGGGAACATTGAGCTATGCATTGTGAAGGGATTTTCTAGAATCATCACCTGATGAACTGAATACATACAAGGAATCCACAGGTTAAAAATAAAAATAAGGGTGGACTTCCGGTTTGCGCCGCAGTGATTCAGTCGGGGAAATAGCGGGGCTCTGATGAGCCCCGTGAAAACCCTGACTGTCGAACCGCCGCTGACAGGTCTGCAGACCGAACCTGTCCTATAGGGACAGGGGAAAGAGAGGGACACCTTGGACGGCTGAGAGGAAGGGGCGTTGGTCCTACCTGATACGCTCCTTCTCGTTGAGTGGAGACAGCAGCCAGTGTGGTACTACTCATCCAATCAGATTGAAGGACTGAGTCAGCCAATAACTTTAAGTCCCGCCTTTGTTGCCAGGCAGGCCCAGCTTTGGCGAAGACACGTAAGACTGACTCGGCGTGTGGGCACAGAAGGCAACATAGGCCACCAGGTAAGTAAGGAGAGGAGAAAGACAGACAGAAAAAAACCCCAGCCGGAGTAAGGGAGGGTCTGGCTGCTGTCTCCACTCAACGAGAAGGAGCGTATCAGGTAGGACCAACGCCCCTTCTCCATTGAGAGTGGAGACAGCAGCCAGTGTGGGACATACCCCAGTTCACTGTCCCGAGTTCAGGGTGGGAGCCGGCTGGTCGACAACAACAGTCTCCCCGGAAACGACACGCTGAAGCACCCGTCGTCCGAACGCCGCCTCCGCCGATGCAAATTGGTCCAATCGATAATGACGTATGAAGGGAACCGGCGAAGTCCACGTGGCCGCCCTGCAGATCTCAAACAAGGGCGCCTGGGTAGCCCATGCGGCGGACGTAGCTGCGCTACGGGTGGAATGAGCGGTCAAGCGAGCTGATCGGGAAAGGGAACGAAAGTCGGAAGCTGAGGCGATGGTGTGCCGAATCCAACAACCGATAACAGATGAGGAGACCTTGCACCCCTGGGAAACGGGCAAAAAGGAGACAAACAGCGACTCCGAACGACGGAAAACGGATGTCCTCTTAATGTAGATCCGCAAAGCCCGTCGTACGTCGAGCGAGTGCCATCTGCGCTCCCGTGGGTGAGCAGGTCGCGGACAGAAATTAGGCAGGATAATCTCCTGCGAGTGGCAGAAAACCGAATTGATTTTCGGGACAAAAGTGGGGTCCAAACGGAGAACTACACGGTCTGAATGAAAGACACAGAGGTCAGAACGGATGGACAACGCTGCTATCTCTGATATACGACGGGCCGACGTTATTGCCACCAGAAAGGCGACTTTGCAGGAAAGAAGCCGGAGACTGGTAGTCCGCAGTGGTTCGTACGGAGGGCCCACAAGCGACTCCAACACTAAGGGGAGATCCCAGGTCGGGTATCTGTGTAGTACAGGAAAACACAAGTTCGTGGCCCCTCGGAGAAAACGCCGGATTAGAAGATGGTGCGACAATGATGGCAGGGATCCGCACACCAGGACCGAAGACAACGCGGCCACATGCCTACGTAACGTATTGGAAGAGAGGCCGAGTCAGGCCCCGCTGCAGAAAACATAAAATGTCTACAGTAGATGGCTGAAGAGCGGAAACTCCAAACTCGGAACACCAGGAACAGAAGGCACGCCAGGTGGTAGAGTAAATCCGATCCGTAGAAGAGCGGCGCGAGGCTTGCAATGTCTGAATAACGTCCGGCGGAATATGCACTGCTGTCAAAGTGCTCCGCTCAACCGCCAAATGGTCAGGTTGAGCCAGGCCAGGTCCGGGCGCCCTGAGACAGAACGTCGTCCTCGAGGGGGATACGCCACGATGGGGCCACCGAGAGGGACACGAGGTCCACATACCAGGGTCTCTGGGGCCAATGAGGTGTTACAAGGACCACTTCCGCTCGCTCATACAGGATCTTGCGAACCACCTTGGGCAGGAGGTCGGTCGGAGGAAAGGCGTAGAGAAGGCCCGCCGGCCATGGAATTCGAAGAGCGTCGACGCCCGCAGCCCGAGGATCTGGGAACCGGGCGAAGAACCGCGGCAGCTGAGCATTTGTGTGCGTTGCGAAGAGGTCGATGACAGGCATGCCAAACCGACGAGTCAGCTCCTGGAAAATCCGGGGATGGAGGCTACAATCTTATTGAGGTCATGCTTAAAACGAGCATCCTCCGGCGACAACTTCTCTTGTAACTGGCGGAGCCACAACAAAGTGGTGCAGTTAAAGAAAGACGCTGTAGAAGCCGCTTTGATGGCCCAGGCCGCCCCCAGATGAGCCCTTTGGAGGACCATATCAGCACGGCGTTCGTCAGGTCGCAAGCTTTCAGCAGGATCGCCCGGAACAGAGGCAGAAGACAGGAGAGCGGCGATAGGAGCATCAACTGATGGAAGCTGCAGAAGAGTGTCCAATTCAGATGCGACGTGGAAATTCATACGGTCAGACGAAGACGGGATAGGGGCTGACCCCGGCGAAGCCCACTGCCGTTTCACGACATCCAGGAAAAGCGGAGGCGTGGGAATGGTTGTAATCGGTTTGGCCAGTTCAGCGAACATAGGGTCTAAAGTCCCAGGAGGTACAGAAACAGAAGGTTGGGAAGCAGGAGAGGAAAGTTGGGCCGTATTAACGGCTTTAAACAGAAGAGATCTGAACAAGGGCTGCGGAAAAAGGGCAGTAGTTGCAGGCTGATCAGGCGGAAGGTTTTCGTCGTCTGACAGCCCAGAGTCACTATCCTCTGCCTCTGACAAGGATGAGCGTTGACTAGCCTGGGAACAAGAAGGAGAGTGGTGCACTCTGGAGGAAGCGTGACCCGAAGAACGAGGCTGCTCCGGCGAGGCGGACCGAACAGAGCTAGCCACACTGGAAGGACGAAGGCCCGCTGCCAAGGTCTTTTGCACCGCCGCTTCAATCATCTTCTGCAATTGGTCGGGAGGAAGAGGGTAATTCACAGCCTCCTGAGGTGGTACCGGAACCGAGGGAACCGCAGAGGAGTCTAGAGGAGGTGGAACATCAGGAACAACCTCGTCTGGGGGCAGATCAGCGACAAGGTCCTTCGGAGCAGGGCCCCACAAATTTGAAGTGGAGATAGTGACAGGGCAGTCCCTGAGAGACAGCTGGTCAGGAGTCTCTGGTCGAGAACCTTGTAGTGGAGCAGAAGCCGTAGAAGCCTGAAGGTCAGAGCTCGCCTTTGCACAAAGTTGAGTGAGGACTCTGTCCCTGCGTTTTTCCACTTTGTCCAGCGCGCTGCTATGTTTCCTGCTCTTGTGATGGGTGTGAGCAGATGGGGCAACCTGTGACTGTGCCGAATCTTGAATCGAGACAGATTCATCCTCCGATTGCCTCTGAATGGCAGAGCTGTGCTTACGACCATGTTTGGATTTGGTCAATGACTTTGGCATGATGACGGATCCCAAGACAGAAGCAGCAGTCGCACGATAGGATCAGGTGGGGAGCGCGGCAACTCCACTAAATTCAAGCCCTGTACACACGCTCCAAAGGCAGAAGGGCAAGGGAGCGCAGTCACTCCACAAAATGGCCGCTGCAATCTGAGAGGCAGCAAACGGAGGTTGGTAAGGACAGCGGGAATACAATCAGGTCCAATAGCCAAGGAGGGGGGCGCAAAGCTCCACGAATACCCGCACAGCCAGCTCAGCCAATTGCAGTCCAAACAGTTGCCCCTTAAAATCTCCAACGGCTTCCAGGCAAGGCCAGCAGCTTAGAACTGTCGCTGGGGGGGGCGCGAAGCTCCACAGTCAAAGGCCTCAACAGGCAAACAGTCAGGAAGCCCCAGTAGTGCAGCAGCAGGGAATCATGCAACAGAGAACCTTCAGCCTCGGCTCAGCTGCTCGTCGGCTCCAAAAAGGCCCCTAATTAGCTCAGCTGTTCGTTGGAACGGCGAAAAAAGCGCTTGCAGCCAGGTCGGGTTTAAACAGGAGAGAAGCAACCAGGAAGCAATGAAGACAGGAAATTCAGCCCCCAGGGGGAAAGGGCGAGGAAGGCCAGCAGTCCAAAGTCCAAAATAATAGGCAAAAGTCTCTTTTAAAATTCGGAGGCTCAATAACGAAGCGAAGGGCGACAAAATGGCCGCCGCCACAGAAACGGCACGAAAAAATGGCCCCAAAGAAAGATACAAGCCCCTGGGTGAAGCGTTTGGGAAGGAAGGGCCAGATCCTGAAACGAAGGGGCTGCCAAACCTGACAGGAACGTCCAGGAAGCCCCCCAGGGGTCCCTAAAGGGACAAAACAAAAAACGCCTCCACACCAAAGGATTAACAGCTCTCAAAGGAAACCAAAGGGAAAAAACTCACGAAATCCAAAGGCAACCAAGTCCATAGGGAGAAGCAGAGAAACGTCAGAAAACAGTCCAGATCCAAAAACACCAATATTTCCAAAAAGGGACAGATAATTTGAAGAAAGCAGTCAGAGCTAAAGACCCACACGCCAGTCCAACTGAAGGACTGAGCCAAAGCTGGGCCTGCCTGGCAACAAAGGCGGGACTTAAAGTTATTGGCTGACTCAGTCCTTCAATCTGATTGGATGAGTAGTACCACACTGGCTGCTGTCTCCACTCTCAATGGAGAATGGGCAAGTTCCTCAGAGGCTGGAGGAAACCCTCTGAGCCAGCGGCGGGGGTGCAGCAGCCATGGCGGCTGCCTCAAAGCCGGGGCAAACCGGAGAAGCACTGTGCAGGAGGAAGAAAGGAGAAAAGAGAGAAAAGTTTGGAAGCCGGGTGACACCAACCCAGGCGAGAGCAGCGCTTAGAACATGGATTTTTACAATTAAGCCCCCAGCCTTAAATAGCGGCTACGGATCAGTGGGGCAAGAAGATTTAGTAAACAAAAAGTATATGTATGTATAAATGTATATGTATGTTTATGTATGTATACATATATATGTATATATAAATTTGGTGGTGAAATAAGAATATAAAATAGTCTGATTAAATGAAAATATAATGTTTAAATGCTTAAATGAATTTGGAATATCAACAGGAGGTGCTTATGGATTAATAAATATGGAAAACTGATCCTAAGGTGGATAAAAATGATGTTTTTATAGAAAAATACAGAATAGGTATGTATATTGGATAAATTCAAGACAAATTTATAGCCAAGGAGAGAATATGTGGAGAATATATATGTTGTAACACGTTTCTATTCTAACAGCTAGAATATGCTGGAAATCAGCGGGAGGAATGGAGGAGACTATGCTGGAAGACAGCCAAAATAAAAATGCTGTAAATCAGCCAAACAATAGATCTAGGTGTAGAGGAGAATATACTGGTAATCAGTGAGAGGAATGGAGGAGATTATGCTGGAAAACAGCCAAAATAAAAATGCTGTGAACCAGCCACAAAATAGATTTAGGAGTGGAGGAGAATATGCTGGTAATCAGCAGAAGAATGGAGGAGATTATGCTGGAAAACAGCCAAAATAAAAATGCTGTGAACCAGCCAAACAATAGATTTAGGAGTGGTGGAGAATATGCTGGAAATCAGCCAAAATAAAAGTTTACTGGGAACCAGACAAAATAAATGAATGGAGACGTGGAAGACAATAGGATGGAAAATAGCTTAAAGATAAAAATGTTGGAAATTAATTGGGGTAAAAGAAGACAATGAATAATAAATGATGTGAACTGATTTTGAAATGATTTTATGTAAAATGAGAAGTGTAATTGGTGATAAGCCTAAGAAAATTAGATGTATATTAATAGAGGTTAAGATAAAGATTTGATGAAATGGGTATTGAGATTAAGGAATATATACGAAATTTTGATTTGTAAAATGACATAAAAATTAGAATTGTGTTTATCTGGAAACTAAAGATGGTATATAAAAATGAGCTGTGTTTATTTGGGAATTAAGATTTATGGTGATATGAAAGAATGCTAAATGTTTAGATCAAGATGTCAGAATTTGTGATAAAAAATTTGTGGTTTGATTTTTATTTTAAAGATTAAATGGATGAAATTTGGAATCAAATTTGTTAAAGAAGTGTGAGCAACTGTATCTACCTATGACCGGATCAAACTTTTGCTCTCAAAAGATATATTTTATGCTTAAGAGTTTTTTGTTGGGGAAAAAAAATTGTTTTAAAAAAATAATAATAAGGGTGCCCTTGAGTTGCACTTAACCCCTATAGACTACATAAATAAGTCAACCAGTTACTTTGGCAGTGTTAAGAAGTTTGTCGCTGCCCTATTACATTTTTAAAAATGAATAAAACAAATTATTTTTATCATTAAAAAGAATACTGATTACCTAGGCCTAGGATTACCTAGGCTTCTGAAGAAAAATAAACCAATAATATTTTGAAAACTATAACATGAGCTATGTTGAGAACTGGATGTCAGGAACACAGCCTATTTGCTCTCCTGGATATTTATTATTTTATTTATTACTGCAATTACATAACATCTTTTCTTTTGAGAGTTCAGTATACCCAGCTTTTTATATCCACCCCAAATCAGCCCAGCGATGCCCTCGACATGATGTCCCATTGCCTGGAAGCGGCACAGACCTGGATGGGGAGGAACAGGCTCCGACTCAACTCTGCCAAGACCGAGTGGCTGTGGGTACTGGCATCTTGGTCCGATCGAGATATTCCATCGTTGACCATCAGGGTGATTGATGTGTTACCCCCTCTGGATAGGGCTCGCAACTTGGGTGTCCTGGATTCACGGTTGTCTCTGGAAGATCATGTAACGACCATGACCAGGGGGGCATTTGCCTAGGTTCGCCTTGTGCACCAGTTGCGCCCTTACCTGGACCAAGATGCCCTACGCACCATTACTCATGCGCTGGTCACCTCCCATCTTGACTACTGCAACGCTCTCTACCTAGGGCTGCCCTTGAAAACCACTCGAAGGCTTCAGCTGGTGTAGAATGCGACCGCGCAGGTTGTGATGGGAGCATCCCGACATTCCCATGTTACACCCCCTCCTGCGTGATTTGCATTGGTTACCGGTTGCCCTTCGGGTGAGGTTCAAGGAGCTGGTTATTACCTACAAAGCACTTCATGGCCTAGGGCCGGGATATTTGTCGGACCCCCTGCAGCCAGCGACAATTCCCAATCGCCCGGTGCGTTCCCACAGACAGGGCCTCCTTAGGGTGCCATCGGCCAGACAGTGCCGTCGGCCCAGGGGGAGAGCTTTCTCTGTGGGCGCACCCACCCTCTGAAACCAACTTCCTTTGGAGCTCCAGATGGCCCCTGACCTTCGCTCGTTCCGCCGTGATTTGAAGACCTGGTTGTTCCGCAGCCTGGACTGATGAGAGGTTTCTTAATGAATTTTAAATTGTTTTAAATTGGAATTTTAATTTTATATTGTCTTTTAATGAGGAAATGTGCATCTTTACCGTTGTGAGCCGCCCTGAGTCCTTGGAGATAGAACGGCATATAAATTGCATTATAAATAAATAAATAAATTCATAAATACATAAATAAATAAATAAAAGAACACCCTTTTATTTCCACAGCAACTCAGAAAGTGACTGGCACAGAATAATCTAGCAAGCTCCATAGCTCAAAACAAATGAAAATGGGCCTCCCTGATTCATCTTTGGTCTCCCTGACCTCTCAGCAGCTTTCGATACCATCCAACATGATATCCTTCTGGGCTAACTTCAGATAAATGCAGGGCACAGGATTATGACAACTTTCCCCTTTCTTCCAAGATCCTTTCTAATTGGTGTTGGGGAAGGGAAAATTCTAGCCCACAACTCCTTCATGTTCTGGATGGGACTACCACAAACAAGATACAACTTGGAGGTCCTCCCAGACCCAGAGCTCCTGTTCAAGGAGCAGTTGGCAGCAGTGGAAATTTTTTCACATTTTCATTTTCTGCACCAGTTGCATCCCTTCTAAAGGCTTTGCTCATGGTCACTCATGGCTTAGTCACTTCTTGAGTGGATTGTTGCAATATCTTCAACATTGGGCTAACCTTGAAAAGCATCTGGAAGTTGCAGCTGATACTATTTTCTAGCACCACTACTAACTGGATGTTGGGAGCCTGCCCCAAACAGATGTCCTCCAGATATACTGGCTGAGCAATTCTCAGAATTCCTAGACAGTGCTTTAGGAAGACCTGAGGTCTTAATACTAGAGCACAACTTGAAGACAATTGATTTATGATGGCATACACAGATTTGATCCATTTCCTTTGTTAATATACCTAACACCACTAAGTGAGGTCACCATAATTTGGAGTGAGTAAAATCAACCAGTTTGTGTAGTGGTTAAGGTGAATATTTGTAGCTCAGGGTTGAAATGAGTGGTCCTTGGTACTCTCCGAGATTGTGTTTTTACTTGCAGACGTTTCATTACCCAAAACTAGGTAACATCATCAGTAGTATTAGGAATTTGGATTTGCTCTCATTTTATATTCTAGCGACTTGCCCTGTCAGTGTTGGTGGAAGTTGTCTTGATGGTTCTTTGGTTGGGTTGCAAAGGGTTATAATTTATACAGACCACATCTGAGGAAGAAACAGCAAACTGGAAGCAGCTCTGTCAGAATCAGAGCCGAAAACCAAACAGAATGTGTTTGAAATATGTTATGGGAGAGGAACACGTTTTACTGGACAATAAAATGGATTTTAAAATGACTACAAAAATGATATGGAAAAAGATGATACACTGGACATACAAATGAAAGAGCCAGTTGGGTGTAGTGGTTAAGGTGTTGGCCTAGAAACTAAGAGACTATTCTAGTCTTGCCTTAGGCACAAGAGCCGACCATGGACCAGTTACTCCCTCTCAGCCCAACCCCCTCTTCACAAGGTTGTTATTGTGGAGAAAATAGAAGGAAAAGGCAATATTAGGTATGTTCACCACCTTGAGTTACTTATACAAAGTAATAAAGGCATATAAAAATCTAATAAGTAAATAATAAATTGGTTGATATCTTAATCATTAAAAGGGACATATAAATACCAAGCCAAAAGAGTGACTCAAGATAACTTTCTTATACTGGATTTACAAAAGCGACATCTTAAAGCTTTGAAGAATTTTGTGTGACAATACAAAGAAAAAATTAAAAGAAATCAACTTCTAGCACATTGTTTGAAGGGTTTAAAGATCGAGATTGTTAAAAGTAATTGGAAGGAATATAAAAGTTGCTTTACTTGATTAAGGTTAAAATAGATATAACTCTGGTAACTCTTAATGAACTTTTGCTATCAGGACTGAATAACAAAGTTTTTAAATATTTATCTACAGATAAGAGATGAGATATAGGCAAAAGAGATCATTTGTTGTATTTTAAAAGATTATAAATTATTAAAATAGTTTATACTTCTTGTGATGAAGGGATAAGTCATTTGCGATTTTTCTTCACTATGCTATTTTTCTTTTCTATTTTTTCTATTTTCTTTTTCTTTTTTACACTTTCTATTTTTTCTTTTTTTTCTTTAATTTATTAGTATCAGTTTTCATCTTTTTAATTATGTTTTGATATATCTGCAGAATTTTTATAGGAAAAACTGGACATATTTTACTAGAAAGAATTCTCATAAAACCAAACTAATCAGCATTTTTGGAATTGAGGAACAAGACAGACAACACAGAATGCAAATAGCTAAAATAAAAAGTAACTTAATTAGGGAATGGAAAATGTTAAAAAGATTTTTAGTACCAGTAGGATAACATTCAGAGTGCTGTGCTGTAGCAATTACATGTTTGAAAAAAACAACCACTTACTTAGGTCAGCAGTAAGAGAAATGATGCTACAAAAACTAAAGAGTTTTTTATCATCTTAGGTTCTGGTGATAAGCTAAAGAGGTACTGGCAGACCAAAAGGTTTATCAGTAAACAAAAAAGCCTGTAGTGTCTTAATAACTATGGAGACTTTCTGACAAATCAGGAACTCAATAAGAAAAGTCAAAATAATTCCTCTGCATAAAAGAAAACAGTTAAAGTATTTACCTGTTCTGTTTTCTAGATTTGGCAAAATGCTGCGTTTTCTAAGGAAACATTCATATTAAAAAAACATATTTTGGGGTCAATGCTCAAGAAATATGCATGTTTCTCCTCCTATTCCATAAATTAACTTGATCAAGCAAAATGTGATGGTCAAGCAAAATATGACAGTCAAGTGACTGTGGACACATGGATCAGGAGGAATCAAAAAAACCTGAATACACTATCACAGGGATGGGTAATTAATTTTTTCAAGGGACTATCTGAGAAATTGGGACTGTTTTGGAGGGCCAACCCCCACCACTGTGCCCAACACTATTGCCTCCCCACCGATGCTGCATAGATACCCTGCCACTCTCTCCACCAATGCCCTGCCCCATGCCAATACAACAGACCAGACTGGGACCACCCACAGGGTGGATGTGGCCTGTGGGCCATTAAATGCCAGGTCTGCTCTAGAGATTATAAAATGAAATGCCTGGAAGGCATGTTGAAGATTACCTAAAATAAATCCTGCCCATGCAGAAATCCACTACTACAAATCCAAGCAAACCTCTACTAAGTGTTATTTAAACATTTTTAGTGAAGTAGAGTTCTAGTACTGAACAGTTTTTACATTTAGAAATATTTTCCTAGCAGCCAACTGAAATGTACATCTTTACCAAACAGTTTCTTGTCCTGGAATAACTCTGAACAATATTGACACCTCTTCTGATGCTTGAAGCAAATTGTTTATTTAAATTTATATGCCTCCTATCTCACTCTGCAAAGTGAGTATATTAAAATAATATAAAAATATTAAATAGAGAGAGAAGAAAAATGCAAGATCAGTACAGTGGTATCATCTTCTCTGTTAATCCATCAGCCACCTCCAACATAAAGTGCCTGGTTCTTAGCCTGGTCTACCACTCTTCTAGAACCTGCCAGCCAAAATTTAGCCATATGCTGGATTGATTGGAGCAAGCCGATACCATTGGGTGAAATAGTTCCTTGGATAACCTGGTCCCATGCCATAAAGAGCTTTGAAGCAACACCTTGAAATAAGCAACACATTGAATTGAATCTCGAATTGAATGCGTAACTCTCCAGTAGAAGTGGTACGTTGATGATGGTGGCCACCCCTGGACCAGGACGGTCATCAGGGTGAGTTTGGATTCTCCCTCAGCGCACTCAGAAGAGGTGTATCAGGTAAGACCAACGCCCCTTCTCCAGTGCGCTGCTTGGAGAATCCAAGCATGGGACATACCCAAGCTTAAAGTCCTAGAGACGGGAAACGGACTGGTCCCAGGTCCCCAAGGTGGGATGAACTCTCTGGAGCACTCTCCGCCCGAAGGACGCCTCAGCCGAGGCAAAAACGTCTAGCTTGTAGTGGCGGATACAGGGCAATGGGGAGGACCAAGTCGCCACCCTGCAAATATCCTCAATGGATGCCTACATTGCCCATTATGGCTGCATCCTGGTCGAATGGGCCATTATCCGCTCCGGTAAAGGTCTAGCCTTAAACTCATAGGCCTTGGCAATGCACACTTTCAACCAATGGCCTACAGTGGAGGGAGTCACCTTCCTGCCCATGGATGAAGGTTGAAACGAGATAAACAGGGATTCATCTGAAAGGATGCTGTTCTTTTGATGTATCTGTACCTGACGTCCAAGGTATGCAATCTTTCCTCCAGGGAGTGATTAGGTCCCGAGCAGAAATCAGGCAGAATGATCTTCTGGGCCCTATGGAACAATGAGTTCACCTTGGGCAGAAAGGAGGGGTCCAACCTCAGAACTACTGTCTAAATGGAAGATGCAAAGATCCTCTCGCACCGATAGGGCCGCTAATTCAGAAATCCTCCTGGCCGAAGTGATGGCCATGAGGAAGGTAACCTTAAGGGTCAAGAACCGGAGACTGGTGGTCCTCAACAGCTCGAATGGCGTGGACATGAGGGCCTGTAGTACTAAGGTAAGATCCCAGCTGGGGTATCTATATACCACAGAGGGCTTCAGGTTAGCGGTCCCTTTGAGAAAGCTGCGCACTCTTGGATGTTGTGTGAGGGATTGCAGATTCTCACATGTCAGTATTGTGGACAATGTTGCCACCTGCCGACAGAGGGTGTTGGGAGACAACACTTTGTCCAGCTCCTCTTGTAGAAATCCAGGATCTCTGGGACCGATGCCGAGGTGGGGTTGATGTGTCCCTTGGAGCACCATTGACAGAACGCTGTCCAGGTTGCATTATAAATTTGATTTGTTGAAGGCTGTCTGGAAGCCTGAATCATCAGTATCACCTTCCTGGAGAAGTTGTCCCTCTTCAGGAGGTTCCTCTCAAGTGCCAGTCAGTCAACTGGAGCCACTGAGGCTCTGGAAGGAGCACGACTCCCTGGCTGAGAGAAATCCTTTTCCTGGGGAATCCTCCAGGGTGGGGACACTGAAAGGCTGACCAGACCTTCATACCGGGGCATCTGGGCCAATGAGGGACGAGAAGAAGGACCTCCGCCCTCTCCACTAACACCTTCCTGATTACCCTCGGGATGAGAAGAGGAGGAGGAAAGGCGTAGAGCAGCCCCTGAGGCCAAGGACTGCAGAGTGCATTGACCCCTTCTGCCCCCGGTGTTGCAAACCTGGAAAAGAACCTCAGCAACTGGGCGTTCGTCGGATGGGCAGACAAATCCACGATCGGATAGCCGAACCTCTTGGACAGTTCATTGTCGTCCTGCTTAGCCAGTCTGCCTGCACATTTTGTCCCCCCTGATATGTGCTCTGCTCTGATGGAGAGCATGTGCCTCTCCGCCCAGAGCCCCAATTTCTCTGCCTCGTTCATGAGGGACCTGGAGTGGGTGCCCCCCTCGTCTTGGTGGCCACATTGTCTGTTGATCTGTCCCCGTACCCACACACACACAAACAGCCAGCCGAGGGTTAAGGAAACACTTTGGAACGCACCCAGTTTCTTTATCTCCCACTTGGCAGCGATAGACACACCGTCTGCCAAGTGCCTTTATTTTCACAGTAAAACAGAAAGATTAAATACTCAAGAGTCCAAATGTCCGACAACAAGAAATCTTTCTCTCAGCAATTCCAGACGAGGCTTTAGTGACTATCCAAGGTTTGCTTTGTTCGTCACAAGGATCTGGGGTGTGGTCCAGTGACTCAGTTCTAATCCCTAGCACGCCTCCTAAGCTGCTGCGTTTATCACGCCTTCGGAGGCGTGCGTCCAGGAATGATGTTTCTTCGTCACTCTGATCCGAGCCACCTGTCTCCCTACTGATCTCCTCTCCCTCGGCCGGCACCTGAGACAATGCCAGAGGGGAGGGGCCTGGAGAGGGAGGTCTGGCTGACTCCTCTTCCTCATGCTCGGAGCTTTCTTCCTCCGATGGGACAGGCTCAGAGGGCGGGGCCACATCTGTTAAAATCAGGACGTGACAGTCTGCAATGGCTTCCTAGAAGCGGCGGAGAGCCAGGTGTGCTGCCTGGAGCTCCAGCCAGTTTATATTGTTTTTTAGATCCGCCGGAGACCACCACCCCTGAACCACCTGGGACTGGAGGTGGGCGCCCCACCAAATAGGCTGGCATCTGATGTTATAGTTATGCATTGGGGCTCCTTGAATACGCATCCCTTCTTTATGGCTCGTGAAGTCCACCAGTGAAGAGAGCGAAGGACCTTCGGTGGGACCCGCACCCTGGCACTGGAGATGCTGCTGCCGGCTCTCTGGTGTGGCAGAAGAAACCATTGGAGAGTTCTGGCATGCAGACGTGCCCAAGGCACAACTGCAATGCAAGAAATCATCTTTCCTAGGAACTGCGAGTGGAGAGCCAGGGACACTGTCTGAAGTGACCGGATCTGGTTCACTAAGGATCTTATACTGTCCTGGTGGTCCTGGGAAAGGTAGATCTCACATGACCTGAAGTTTATCATCGCACCGAGATGAAGAAAGCAAGTAGTGGGGACCAGGTGACTCTTTTCCTTGTTCACTGAAAACCCATGTCTCTGAAGAGTCCGGATCACGGTTTGGAGATCCTTTTTTGCTTGAGATGGGGAGGACGACTGTATTAAAATGTCATCTAGGTAACACTGTACCCATACAGGGAGTGCTCTGATGTTTGCTGCCACTGCTGCCAACAGCTTTGTGAAGGTTCTGGGGGCTGATGACAGGCCAAATGGCAGGGGCCAGTACTGAAAATGGCGCCATGCATAATAAAACCGCAGAAAACTTCGGTGGGAAGGGCGGATGGGCACATGAGGTAAGCCTCCTTCAGGTCCACAGACGTTTTGCAGCCCAAGATGGATTGTAGGGACTGCATCTTGAAACATTTGTACATTACATGAGCTTTGAGTTTCTTGAGGTCTAGAATTCCTCTCCAGCCCCCCAAACTCTTCAGTACTAGGAAAAGGATCAAATAAAACCCCAGTCCCTCCTAACCCCTGGAAACTGGCTCAATGGCATGGATGTCCAACAAGTGTTGGACCTTGGCTTCCATAAGGGCTCTCTTTATGATGTTTTTGGGGACTGGGCAATGTATGAAGTGAGTCAGAGGAGTGGAGAGGAATTCCAGTGGGAGGCCTAGCCTCCCTGTTTGTAGGACCCAAGCATCCATTGTGGTCCTCCCATTGGCTTGCAAAAAGATGCAGTCGACCACCAATGGGGGGATTGGCTTGGTAGTCACTTTCCCTGGTGAAAGGACCTGCTGCTGGACCCTCAAAATGATTGCTTGGCTGGAGGTTCTCACCTGCCTCTGTCACGGAAGCTAGATCTGTCTTGAAGATGGTCGGAACCCTGGGAATAGGTCCACTGAAACTGCGGGGTGTTGGAGCTGGTGTCAGCAGACTGAAATGGCTGCCTTTGGAAATAAGGTGAGATCCATTCTCTTGTGGATGTAGGGCATCAGCTTCCTCCTATCCTTATTCTCTATGAGGATGGGATCCAGTGCCTCTCCAAAGAGATTAGAACCCTTATAGGGAGCTGACGCTAACCTTCACTTTGACCACATGTCGGTCTGCCAGTAGCGGAGTCACAGGAGGCAACGTGATGTAACGCTGGAAGCTAGGGCTCTGGATGTGAATTTGAGTGTTGCGTCGGCTGAAAATTCGGTGGCTGCCACCAACTTATTTACATCTTGGTGCAGCCTGGTTTCCTCAGGGGGCAGCCTCATTTGCATCTGGCAGAGCCAGAGCAAGGAGGCTTAGTTGAAGAAAGAAGCAGCTGTTGCTGCTGATTGCCCAGACGGCCGCCTGATGAGTTTTGTGGAAGGACATTTTTGCCTTCCTATCCTCTGTCTTTAAGCCTTCTACAATGTCAGTAGGAAGGATGGCCGAGGAGGTCAGAAAGCATCCACCATCGGTAATTGTCGGAGCTCCTCGAGATCCGGGCCTGCACTATAAAGCTTCCTATCATTCCCACTAGGAGCTGCAAAGGAGCCAGGTTGGTTCCATTGTTGTTGAATTACATCAATGAACAGCTTTGGGGAAGGGATGACCTCTTGTTCTGTGGTTGGTTCCGAGACAGCCCTTCATGTGGGTCCAGAAGGCTCTGGGGGGTTTCTGCAAGAATCTCCACTACTCCCATATTAGTCATTAGTCACTTGTAAAGTAGTGATTTAAACAGAGGGACAAAAAAGACCTGTGAAAGCAAATTGGTCAGGTATCACCCCTCATCAGCCCCAAGTTCTGCAGCCAGTTCAATAGGATACAACCGTCAACTGATCTAATGGTTAAGGCACAAGACTAAAAACAAGGGGGCTGTGAGTTGTAGTTCTGGTCTACACCTGAAACACTGAATCACTTTGGTTCGATCGCTTTCAGCCCAACACTCTCAACATAACAGATTTGTTGTTATGGGGACAATAAGAGAAGGAAAGATATGTTTGCCAACTTCAGTTATTTATAAAAATAATAAAGGCATGATTAAAAAGTCTAAAAAAATCTTGTCCAAGTCGATAAAAATTTGGCAAAACAGTCCTAGAGCCAAAAGCCTGATTAATCATATGATGTTTTTATAAGAATAATCATATGATGTTTTTACAGGAATAAATCTAAACAAAATTTCATCTTGGAACATGAGGAAATGGCCATTAATTGCCAAAGAGCTGAATAATGATGCATAACATCCAACTTCTGGAGAATTGGTTTCTTAATTCCTATTTATATGTTAGATACAGGGCTATGCTATGATCCCTGCTTTAAGATAAAATACATTCAAAAAAATATAAATTTTATAGATTACAATTTACAAAGTGAACACTATATTATCAAGAAGGTATCAAAGTGCCAGGAAACATTTACCAAGTCCTCCACACAAAAAGTTTACAGTACTAGACAAGAGAACAGAATTAACAACTTTTTTTTTCATTTTTCCCTCAACAAATAGACCACCTTCCATATAAAAATTATTCAAAAATGTGAATTAAACACCCAGTGGATTTAGTAATTCCTGAGCAAGAGGAGTACCTGACAAGAATAACCTTTGCCAAACTGTCTAGAATCTCATAGTGAGACTCCAAAAAGTTTCAGTCTAACAAGTACAATAACTTTCCAGAGTCATGGTAATAAAGCTAATTTCTTTTCAGTGAGTGGGTGATGGAGGGAGGGGATTTGTAAATGGAACAAGTGTTTCACTATGAATGTACTTTGTAAATATATTTTACATCACTTCAGAGCTGTAAGACAGAAGCCTAATTGTATAAACTTTGGTTCTTAGCCTCATCACCACTTTTCATCACCTCAGTTAGGACTTATTTCTCCATATAAAGACTTTCTAATGATTCGTAACAAGTACTGCAGACTTTCTGTATGGTCTAATAAGATATGAAACACTGAAAAGTTTCTAATATGCATTCATATGCCTTAAAATATTGGGCTCAGACCAGCAGTGAAACCCACT
This sequence comes from Arizona elegans, assembly GCA_022577455.1. Taxonomy (NCBI): domain Eukaryota; kingdom Metazoa; phylum Chordata; class Lepidosauria; order Squamata; family Colubridae; genus Arizona; species Arizona elegans. The sequence continues at coordinate 98,312,703 of JAKOOJ010000003.1, read as the reverse complement.
TACCTTCGCTACCGGTTCAGAAACGCGCTATCCATACACGCGCCTCTTTTGCACATGTACAGAGCCTTCTGCGCATGCACAGAGGGTCAAAAACCAGATGTAATGACATCCCAGCAGGTGGGTGGAGCCTCCCACCGTCGGCACTACCAGATAGATCCAGCCGGATTTCACTGCTGGTTCAGTCTCTAAGAATCAGTCCACTTATTCAAAAGGCAGGTGGTCTTCAACTTACAACAGTTCATTTAGTGACCATTCAAAAACAAGGAAGCCTTGGTAGTACAGTGGTCTAAAGCACCCTGTTATTAAGACCAGCTGCCTGCAATTACTGCAGGTTCGAATCTCACCAGGCTCAAGGTTGACTCAGCCTTCCATCCTTTCTAAGGTAGATAAATTGAGGACCCAGTTGTGGAGGCAATAAGCTGACTTTGTATAAATATACAAAAGGATGAAGGCTATTGCTTAGCGCATTGTAAGCCGCCCTGAGTCTCCAGAGAAGGGCAGCATATAAATCAAATATAAAAAAAAAAAGTTATGACAACATGGGAAAAAGTGACTTATGACCATTTTTCACATGACTGTGGCTGTATCCCCATGGTCATGCAATCAAAATTCAAATACTTGGCAACTGACTCATGTTTATGACTGTTGCAGTGTCCCAGGGTCATGTGATCACCTTTTGCTACCTTCTGACAAGTCAATGGAGACACCAGGTTCACTTAACAACTTTACAATGGCAATGATTCATTTAACAACTACAGCAAGAAAGGGCGTAGAATAGGGCAAAATTCATTTAACAACTGTCCCTCTTAGCTAGTAACAGAAATTTTGGGCCCAATTGTGGTGGTAGGTTGAGGACCACCTGTACATTAAAAGTTTCATGATTATGCCAAATTAGTTATTTTTCAAGGAAAGATCAAGGTGAAAGTCACTGTTGACTACGAAAAGCTTTGATGTTCATCTCAACTTTGCCAAATTAGATTAAACTGGATTATTTTAACTGCTGTTTTAAATGGATTTTAGCTGGTTTTCTCTTCTCTTTTTGTCTGATTGCTTGAGTGCTACACTAGTATAAAGACAGGGTATAAACCAAGAAAAAAATAGCCTAAGAGCTTATACCTCATTTCCAGTGTTGTTTGTAGTTTGAACTTACATCTGAACCTAGATATTCCAAGTACAAAACAAAACAACACCTAACTATAATGAAGGCTGTACTTCAACTGTGAAGAAATCTAAAGGATAAAAAATGTTGAAAAGCCAGTTTTAGGTTTTGTTTAAAATTCCATTAATTTCTTCTAATCAAGTAACATCCATATTCCACACAGAACGCAAATGACTATTCTTTATCAAGGTCAAGTGCTTCAATAGCAATAGCACTTAGACTTATATACTGCTACATAATGCTTTACAGCCCTTTGTAAGCAGTTTACAGAGTCAGCATATTTCCCCAATCTAGGTCCGTAATGGCGAACCTATGGCACAGGTGCCACAGGTGGCACGCGGAGCCATATTGGTGGGCACGCGAGTGTTGCCCTAGCTCAGCTCCAGTGCACATGCGCACACCAGGCAAATTATTTTCAGGCCTTCCGGTCCCACCAGAAGTCGGGAAACTGGCTGTTTCCAGCCTCCAGAAGGCCTCCGGGGGGATGGGGAAGGCTGTTTTTGCCCTCCCCAGGCTCCTAGAAAGCCTCTAGAGCCTGGGGAGGGGGAAAAAACAGGCCTACCGGGCCCACCATATCATCACATGCCAAAAGCAGGGGGAAGTGTGGGGGGTGATGTGTGCATGTGCGGGAGGGCGGGCCACATTGAATTATGGATGGGGGTAGACGCACCCGCGATCCCCCATGCTCCCCCCACTTTTGGCACGTGACGGCAAAAAGGTTAGCCATCATTGATCTAGGTCCTCATTTTACTTACCTTGGAAGTATGGAAGACTGAGTCAACCTTGAGCTGGTGAGGATCAAACTCCTGGCAGTGGGCTGAGTTAGCCTGCAATACTGCATTCTAACCACCATAGCTCTTTCAAACATCCAAAAGATACTTATTTGATCTACTAGTGCAGGGATGTCAAACTCGCAGCCCATGGGCCAGATGCGTCACGTGCTGGCCACACCCATGCAAAAAAGTCACAATATCATGTGACAACGCCATGATGACACAAGTTTGATACCTCTGTACTAGTGAAACCACTGTTTTCCATACTGGGATTCATAAACTATTTATCAACTCAAGATACAAATTAGTAGTCATATGTTTTGTAAACGATAAACAATTTTCTTGTGATATGGTCATGTATCTTGGCTATTAAGTTTTGCATGAGTTAGAAATGAAAAAAATATAGGAAGTTTTGCTACTGAAGAGACATCAAGAATCTACATAATTCAGCAACAGGGATCGTAAATGAAGTATTTGGACATTGGTCAAATGTTCCTAAAACAAATAAAAGCAAGCAGTCTAATGAGACATTTTGTTACTCATGTTCTAAAGGAAGTATTTCAACTAATACCAAAAGAGTCGGTGGCAAGAATGTTAATTGGTTTGGGTAACAGTGTTAGATATTTTAGTGAAATATTTAGATTAAAATCAAATCTACATTCAATCTCTAATAAGTTAAGCATATGTGTCAAAAATGTAATCTTATATAAGAAATGGTATTTTAACTGTCAGAAATGCACAGTTCTATATTGTCATCTTTAGTCCCAGAACAAAGGTTTTGAAATAGTTTGTAATGTTAATGAATTCTTTAAAATTCAGTGCTATTGTATATTTCACCCATATTTTAATCCTTATTTATATATCTTGAACAAAAAGCATTACAAATCATTGGGTCTGATAAAGCTGTATAAGAAAGACAAATATATAAAGAAAAGTTAGTTTTGTATAGGAAAAGTGTTTGAATTCTGCACTTAAAGGTTTTTATTTTTTTGCACAAATCATCTTGTTATGCCACTCTATAAAATCAGAGTATATATGGTTTAACTAACAGTATTTACCTATATTTAGCGTTTCTGAAGATGTTTTACTTCAGAATGCAAGTGGAGAGAACACATTTCAATACCTCTACCTATACAAATTGAGTGAAAAAAACTTTTCTGATCCAAATAATTTTATGAAGTTAAATATTAGTATCAGAGACAATTTCTCCATTTACTTTTCTTTTTCAGTACTGCATTTTTTTGTTGATGCAGAAAGATTGAAGTGTTTCCAACTTAAGAAATCTATAAAAATTCTTAATTAAATTACATGAAATAATAACTTTCCTAGTTCAACCATACTTTGCTTGAAGCAAAGATATAGAAATGTGAGACATCCAACATGAGCCTAAGCCAAGCATCCCTGGGTGCTAAAGAAACTTATGAATCAAGGCTAAGTTGGAAAGTTTATTTATTTCATTTGCAGTCATGGCAAATACACAGAAAAACACATAGCAGAAAAGGCCTTTATTTCCAGGAGTACAAGCAGTGAAATATCTTTGGGCTATATTGGAATGTAAACTGTGTTCTAATAATGAAGTTCATAAATATCTATGGCAATACTTTGGAAAAAATCTACTATTGGAAAGCTCAGGCAGAAGTTGGAATCATGCCTTTAAATCAACTACTATGTAATAAATATTTTAAAGTATTTTGCCTATCTTCAAGTTCGCTCTGGTCTTCCCAATTCACCACATGTCGGTATCTTCAGTTTAAGCATGTTCTAATGAAATAATATGGACGAGGGAATTTGGGAGCCTCAAAGGATCAGAGTTGCTTTATTACCTGATGGAATCCCATGTCAGAATTAAAACCTATAATAGATGTCTATCAAAAGCTCAGAAATATTTTTAAAGTGGACATTTTTGGGATATTTCAAACATGGTCTAAAAAAATTCTTTATGAGAATAGTTAATTGTGGATATACAAACTAAAAAGTTGTAAAAAACTTTTACCTCAGAACCTTCAACTATTTATTACTTCTGCAGTAGCCAAATTCTGTATTGCTGTGATGAAAATAAGGCATAATTGGTTACAGAAATAACCAGTTTTTATTCATCATGTTTACTATGTTATTTCTGTTATTTTTGCTGTTTCTGCTAGTTTTTTGGAACTTAAAAGGTCCTTAAAAGGACAGTGGGGTTGTGTGTGAAGCCAGGAGATCCTCGCGGATGTCTGGCTACCAGTCCGTCTGTTACTCATTTAGCATCATCCACCTGCCAACCCTCTCGATAGAGAGATGGCAAGGAAGGGAAGCAGCCAGGTTGCTGTTGCCATTGGGGTGGGGTGGGACATTTCGGCTGCTCGGCCGGCGCGAAGAACAAGAAGGGGAGGGCATATCCCCTCTTTCCCCCCCTCTGGCCTCACCTCATTTTGGTTGCGCAGCAAGCAACCAGAGGAAATGGCGGGACCGGCTGAGCATGCGTGTAAGTAGTTGGTGGGGGGGGCTTATTTTGCGGGGCTGGCTTATATTATCATATGCACTGAAAAGCCTGATTGGACTTATTATCCGGACATGTCTTATTTTCAGGGAAACACAGTATGTTTTTATTATAGAGAATCTTTGTTATGCTAGTACTTTATCTCACCCATTTGATTTTACTTCTCTGTTGTATATTTCCAAATCTTGCTGGTCACTGATCAAATGCACAGTATTTTAGTTCAACATGAGTTTGTTAAAAAGAGATTGTCCCATATGTGACTAATTAGTAGACCAAAGGAAACTTGTATATGGGGTATGCATAGAGTTAGTAAAACAGTTAATAAAGCTGACCAGAGTTTCCTTCTTGATAAAGCAGAACAATTCAGGATAGAGGTCCCACTATCAGATGGATTCACAACTGGCTGAACCACCATACTCAATACATGTAGTTCTTAATAGATCTATGTCTACATGGAGAGATGGTGTAGGGTACCTGAATAGGCTCAGTCCTGTCCTCTTCAATATTTTAATATATGAATAGCGTGTCCAGTTCTGGATAGTGCAATACAAGAAGGATGCTGCGGAACTGGAAAGAATGTAGAAAAGACTCACAAAGATACTGAGATGCTTGGAGATTAAATCATATGAAGAACTGTTGAAGTAATATATTTAGCCTAAAGCTACATGATAGCAGTCTTCCGATACTTGAAGGGCTGTCACAAGAAAGAGGTTGTGGATTATTCTCCACAACACCCAAGGGTAGATGAAAACTAATGGATGAAAAGTTTTACAGAGAGATCCAAACTTAAAATAAGGAGAAATTTCTTAACTGTGAGAACTACTGAGCAATGCAATATCCTACCTTCTGGTGTCATGGGTGCTCTATTAGTAGAGATTTTCAAGTAAATATTGGACAGTTGTTTGCATGAGATGATATAAGGATTCTTGCCCTGGATTAATTTTTTTTTTTGGGTGGGGGGGGGCTGAAGACTTCCAAGGTTCCTTTCTAATCCTATGTTTCTACAAAGCTCCCTGCAATGTGTCAAATAGCATCCAATCCCAAAATAATTACTAGGAAGCATATATTTCACTATTGTATCATTTTAAAAAAGGAAGAAAGCTTTTAAGAGAATATTAGATATATAAAGCATTGACTTTAATTACTTAAAAAAATGTTAAATGGGGAGGAGGGAAATCAGTTGTCCATATCAGAACTCTAGAAATTGATTGAATTAATTCTGATCAATTTCAGGATGTCTGTTTTCTACCCAAAATTCTAAACTAATCTTTTAATTTGACTGCATACTGAAATCAGAATAAAAATTCTCAGGAGGAAGGATAACTTTGCTTGATACTATACCATCTAAGTTATATTTTACTCATGTTTTAGTAGTCAGATGTTTCATACCAGGAACAAATATGTTCATCTACTGTACTGTTCCAATTTACCACTTTCATCCTTTCTTAGCATAAGGATTTAATACTCGGTAGAGGAAATTGTTCTTAACATTCAAGTTAATATTCCATGTTTCTGATAAAAAATATATCATAACAACTTGAATAATGTTTATCCACAAGATTCTTTGTTTTCACTGCAACACATACTCCCCTACAATTAGTTTCAACTGTATATTATAAATGGAAATTATATGCTCATAAAATATGAAAGTGGCCCAAGAGACATTCCTACAGACAGGAACAGTAACTTATGCATATTTACTTGTGAACTCAATACAAGTATGTGTTTAAAAAACAAATTTAAAACTTCAGCATAACTAGATGAATACTTATTACTAGCGACAGTACAGATGCCCCCCTTCAATTCTAATATGTTGTTATATGTTGTATACTTACATACTAAAATGCATCAACTGAAGTCTGAAGGGATTGTAGCTCTCCAAAAACCTATTAACATTCCAGATATTTCAACTTCTTAACAGGATGTTCCAAACTGGCATGCTAACCTATATTTAGGATACTACTGTGGTGCAACCAATATTAAAAGCAAGCAAATCAGCATGCCTGGACTAGTATAAATATGTCTGCAGTGCACTCTAAATTAAGCAGTAGCACACAGACTGGAAATGCAAAGAAAACTTATTGAACAAATTAACAACACTGTAAAATTAAAGAAGCAAAAGAATACCAAAATTGATATGTACTACACAGGACATGTAGTATGTTTGCACAACATACCGAACTTGGTTACTCAATTAACCTATTTTCTGGGTTCTCAAAAAACTAACTGAGAAATAACAAACCAAATGGCTTACATTCGCTTAGCATACTAAGACAACCATCCTCCCCTCCCCACTCTAAAGTGAGAAGTTAACTAAGTTTAACATATTGTGCTAATGCAGCTTGTGCTAATGCAGCTTGTGCTAATGCAGCTATTAGTTCTTTAACTGTCTCAGATAAGTGTTGTGAAAACAAATTAAGATTACAAGGAATCCATGTAGCATGGATTTTTATTTATTTATTTCTCCAAAATTACCAAACTACAGAAACAGGACAGGGAGCTCTTTAATTGTAATTGTTTTCTATTTATAGAGTAGGATGTTTAGAGATACTTAGCCAAGGTGACATAAGCAAGGGAAGGCATGGCATAAATCATATTTCATAAGAAAAAGAGATAGCACTTGGCTAACAAAATTGTCAGGGACTACAGGTTTCTTTTAAACACCACAATCTACATTCACATCCTCTCATTTTCTCATTCTCTGCTGATTAACAGGCTGGAAAATCTGGATTGAATTCAATGGCTGTCAAGCAGGAAACAAATCTCAGATACATGATGTTAATCAGACTGAACTTGTCCTTTTCCCCCATTTCCCAGAATCAACCATTATCCATGTTCTCGGCCCTATGAAAATCATTGCTCATTTCAATTTCCCCAATGTTAGCCAATTTTTTATGGATTTTTAACTTGGGACAATTCTCAAGTCAAACATCAAAGAGTACTGCTGAGTTGTTTAATTAAATTTCCTGACTTTTTAAACTTTATAATATCACTGTAGCCCCCAATTTAAAAAAAACTAAAACTTAGTCAAAGTTTCTCTTGATTTAAATGACCCAAAATGATGAAATTTCAAATTTTATTTATTTTTATCTATTTTAAATTTTTATGTCATCCATCTTCCCTACATGGTAACTCTGGGCATCTTATAAGAATGCCTGTTCCATGACACTAGGCCAGCTTAAAACACGCAAAGGACTGCAACAAGAATCAGTTAAATGTTTTACTACATGACATAATAAAAACTACACATTCAAATTTGTGTGCATGCATATTAATCTAAGAACAACAAAAGATCATAATTGTATTAACCAGCTATTGATTGGCCAATATCCATGTTAAAAACATTTTCCAGGTCTTTATTAGGTACCATACATTAAGTCATGACCTAATATTCCAACTCACTTTACTACAAACTAAACAACAAATTTTGCTAGGAAAATGTCACAGCTTTGAAAGTGAGTCTGTTGAAAGCAACTTGGGGCTTTTATATAGTTTTCTTTAATCTCCTGATGTACAAAATTTGAACAAACCAGAAGTTAATGTATTGTGAACAAGGTTTATTGTGATCAATTCAAATCTACAAGTTAGTCAACCTTACTTCTGACTTAAGCACATCTTATCACCTCCACCTATAATTAACATTACTGGTTTCACATACTTTTATTATGACATTCCATTACCGAACAGTAATGAAAAGTTACAAGTAATCTCTGTAATTGCTTACACAAAATTCTGACTGATTAATTACATCTTTTCACTCCAATGCACAATGCACAGTGGCTAGAGACTTTCCTCTTTTCCAATTCCTAACCTAATAAAATGTAAAGCCAGCCATCTATTCCTTCTAGCAGAAATTATTTATTATTTGTCAAACTTGTAATATCTGTATGGGAGCTATCAGAGATAGTAGTAATCTACTTTTAGAGAGGGAGATTTACATTTTCCCTATAAACTATATTCATTCTTGAGGAAGTTTATATAATTGAGGGACACTGTAACCGCACAACTCTGCACTGACAAGTATCGAACTAGGTAAAACTGAGATATTTTGAACATGAAATTATATACTTTAGACACTGTAGATACAATTTTCTGTAAAAAGACAATGTTTACCAATTAAAATAGAAAAGTAGATCCATAATGGTGGATCTAGCCAGGAATCCATTTAATTCAACAATATTCCTGTAGTAGGAAGCTTTCAGGAAGTCCATGAGCAAAGCACTGACTACTTGCTTCGTAGGTCTACATACTGGTAACAAAAATGCCGCCTTATTAATCATGTTGGATCTCTCTCGTTTGCAATACTGAGTTAAATGTCTATCCTTAAGAATATATTGATTTTTTCCAATCATTTTGTCTGTGAAAAACCAAAATTCGATCACTGGTGAAGCCACTTTCTTCTCAAAAGTGACATGAAATTTTCATAGAGTTCATGTTATCATCGCTAAAATTGTTTATTGTATTAGCCATTGTTCTGGAGTTGAAAATGTTAGTTTACTACTGGTAATAACCAGTTCTATACATTAGACTGACATAAATATTTCTAATTCCCACTACAGATCCTGGGAGATTTTTCTGCCTATTTTTTTTAAAAAATTGATAATACATTCAATACTCGGTTCTATTCTTCCACTGTTCTTCTCTACACAAGGCATTATCTCCTTATTCCATAAATGTTTTAAATTTAAATTGCTTTTCTTTACAATAACCACCAAGATTATATGATAACAGTAGAGAAAAAAAACAAGTGGCAATTTACTCAAGAATCTTGGAGAAATTAACAGAAAATCCAAAAATGATCTATTTATCCTTTGTTACTAGTGCCTGATGTCTTTAAAGAGTACATAATTTATTTCTTGGTACAATGACTTTCTGGCAATGCCATCCATGTAAGACAATGAATATGTGCTGTGGCTAGTGAAATGTCAAGATATATATTCAATGTCTCTCATGATTAGCATTCAAAAGTCAATTCATAAAGAAATAGTAGATATGAAAACCTATACTTTGCACCTTTTTTCTTTCTTCTTTTAGTAATTAAGAACACTGATAACACATCCCAAGAGAGCTATATAAATATTTTGCAACAATTAAGTAGTCCATTTTACCACTGCAATATCAAGAATAAAAAAGCTCTATATGCTCTAAGACTCTAAAATACCAGCTCTGCAATAATCCCATCATATTTGTTGTGGTGGTGATTTCTAAAGCTACTTACAATCAATGATTATTGCCTTCACATATTATTTTGGAAGGGCTTCCATTATGAATTAAGTGTTATGGTAGCAATTTGCCAGTTAAATCTTGTACAGAACCAAGTAATTATGTATGGGAAGTTTAAAAAAATAGGAATGAGATATGAAATATATCAGAGTTTTTTCAAGAGAAACAAAAAAAGCACTTCACATGTGTTGATGTTTAACGATGGAGCTCAACAACTTATCGAATTCACAATTAAAAACTAAGGGTTCTCTTCCATTTGAAGTATTTACTGAAACAGGCCAGAATATTTACACTACAAATGCATTCTTGATTTTATATGCTGAAGTTCCCATCGTACTTTAGTCAAGGAAGAGTTACAATCAAATACAAAGTAGCTAAAATAGAAGCAAAATGTATATGGAACTCTTTTGTCTTTATCCGAATTATGAAATCAAAAAAGAAATTTACCAGTATACTGTTACTCTTCAATGCTCTGGACTGATTCTAAGAGTCATGTTATTTTGAATTATTTCTGTGCAATGGTGGTTTACAATCTAACCAAGAAGCCAGATTCATATACAAACAAGCATTACATTAATCACTATCAACCTAGTTAAATTGGTGCAATGCTTCCCAAATGTCTGAAAAAATGTGCATTTACTTACCAGAGAAATTCTAAACATTAGATTTAAAAGGATTTGTGTTGGAGTGCATAGAAATATGCTCATTCAAAGGAATACCTCCTTCATTTTTGCATACATCAATGTTCATGGCATGCCATCTGGCTGAATACAATGGGCAGCTTCCTTTGAAGGCAAGAATCCCGCTGCATGTCAAGAATTGGAAGTGACTGCATGCTCAAATTATAATGAATGCAGGGACTACATAGAACTGCAAACCTCCAGTGAAGTCTTATTGGAGAGAGATAAGAACATATGCAGCAGCAGCCTATAGTTTGTGTGCATACTAAGTATGCACAGTACTCTTTATTTAACTTATTTAGCATAGCAAGTATGCAGCACAACTGATACACCATTTGGGAATTAATGAACAAACATAATTGGTATGCAGGTTACAGCCAACATACCACCATACATCTTTATTAAAAGGAACTTTTCCTCATTCTCTATGCATTTGAGAAAAGAATGTGGCTTAGTAACACATTTAAAATAGTTATGTCTTTGTAAAAATGGGGATTCATAAAACATCTTGCATTGGGTACTCAGAAAATTATTTTTTTGTACATTGAGGAACTTTCCTTGTCCCTAAACTAAGGAATGATTTTTGTCCTAAATGATTAGCACTCTTAGTACAAGCAAGGGAAGCCCTTATGCTGAACCAAGAGTTGACCATAAACATTTTTATTCACTTGGAATGTTAACACAAAATGTTAGTATATTCTATGAGAAACCTGCTAATCTTTTAGGCAGTAAAAGTTATAGAACTGTTTACCAAAGCAGGTCAATATAAAATATTGCATAATTTTACCACCTTTGACTTGCCATTTAACCAATAGCTCCACTGAAGTCCCAAATAATTTGTAATTAATATTAATCACATAATTATTCAGTGCCTTAAGCTAAACAGCTGAATACCACCATATTCTGATTTCATATATCAGCCAGGAGCAAGAGAGACCTCAAAATTATAACCCTTCATCACAAGAAAAACACCTTCACAAGGGGAAAGCAATACAACCACATATCACAGAGAAAGAACAGCTGGAATAAAGTTACTACATTGTTAGAGACAGAATACTCACCTTCTATGAACAATTCTACTAGAAAGGGAAAGTTGAAAAAACATTTTGGTCTCATCTATCCTTCAAATATTTAAGCAAAAATAACAGCAAAGAGAGATACTGAAAATAAATAACTGCTTTAGTTTACTATTAACTCTGAATTCAACATTTGCCTCCTGAAACTTTCTTTTCACTTGCCTTCTTGGAATATCTTAATTTGCAAACTGCTACCAGCCTCTCAAATTGACATAAGTTCAGAACATAATTGTTTGAAAAGTAACATAAAAATTAGCACATAATTTACAAAGGAGTCAAATAATTTCAAGATAGAACACAAACATCTTAGGAATTCATGTACTGTAATGTTTCAATCTAAAAATCAGCAAATGAGGTAAGAATTGATGTGGAAGCTGTTTACATAGTAACTTTTCTCTGTGAAATATTAATGGAAGAAAAAGAACACAACAGAGAAAATCGCTCTGCTTACTCTCTCAAAGGGTCAAGGTCTAGTTTTAGAACTCCAGCACAAAACATAAAAAAAGTAAACCCTGAGGTCGTTCCAGATTTTCAAAAAAAGCAGTTGCCTTTCTATGGAAAAAAGCAAAATTTAGTTACCTCTTTTCTTTTTCTTACTTACTCTGCATTCATGTTAGAAATTAAAAACTTTGTATCAGATTTTTAAACTTTTGCTGCAATCATGCTTTGAAGTTCCTCTTTATTAAGATACTTTATTAAGATAGTTAAAATGTACTGTAAAGTTTTCTCTAAGGGATCTCTGTTGCCAGGGCCTTCATTGGAATTGTTTTAGAGCAGTTAATCAGGTTTAAACTATCAACACATATATTTAAAGGATTTTCTTTCTTTTGCTGTATTTTTGTTACATGCATGATACACAAGGCTTTTCAGTAATATTTCCTGGAAACATAACTTTGCACACTGAATGCAACATTTCAAATAACATTTATATTAGGAGTTATTTCCCAAGAAGCCAAGTCCACAATACATACCTAAGCGTCAACTACCGATATTTTGGAAACCTTTAAAAAGATCAACTATACAAAAGCAGCAGGGTCTAATTCCTATAATCAGTATAAGTAAGTTCTGTACACGTTCATATGTCCAGAACAAATAATTGTGGAACTAGTGCAATATGGGGGAAATGTCCACTACATCAGCTAAGGCGGTCACTATTTGAACATGCCCTTACGTATTGCTTCTAAATATACAAAAGATTTATAAATTTAGCTGAATGCTTGAACTAAATTCAGCTTTTGAAATGCAATGTTTATTCTCCATATGGTGGATACCAGCATTTACTGGTATCATGACAGCATTACCTACAAGAACAACGATTCCAAGACATTACTTTACAGATCAATAGAACCTCTGGTGAATACATCGATCTTTTTAAACAAACTTACATTTAACTTGTCAATGATTCCTGCAGGCCTAACTCTCCGGGCCACAAACATGAAGGTAACTTTAATATATAAACATGCACCAACAGGAAAACACTATCTCCTGCCTAGCACTTAAAAAGCCCCTGGTACTTCCAACTGTAAAAATTAGCTACACACAGCTGCAAGCCAACCAGTACATACTTTACTGACAGCAAAGGATTATATTTCTTGGTTTCCTATTTTACAAGATTGTTGGAAGGCCCACAGAGACATAATGCTGAATACTTTTATCTAAATCAAATTACAGTGGCTGTGAATTCTGGACATTGCAAATGAATGTTACACTATTCTATTCGGCATATAGTATACAATGGAAGCTTTTAACGATTTCCCAACCCCTTTTTGAATCTCTTAACTTGGATATCTCCAGAACTTTTGGGCAAAACCTAAAGAACCTTGCCTGTTCAGTAGTACCATATTATCAAAAACATCTATTCCTCACCAAGAGAAACAACTGCAGCGTTTCTGAGAAAGGCCTGCAAGGATCACTAAAAATGGCAAAGAAACAAGAGCTACCCTCCTCGGCTGTAAGGACAGACCGCTCAGTTTCCTAGCCTAGGTTCTTATTTCCCAACGTTTCCCCGTCAATGACAACCAAGGCTCACCAACCTAGCTCTGAGGCACCTCAGCGCGCACCCCCCTCCTCCATGCCCAAAGGCCACCTGCACCTGCTGAGCTTGTCTCGGTTGCATTCAAGGATCCCCCGCTCACCGGCTACCTCACCGCCACACGCCCCTTCGGCCGGGAGGGCAGCGGCCCAGGCCCAAGGTGAGAGACCCACGGCGAAGATCACCAGGGGAAGCCCATCCACCAGGACGCGGCTGTGAGAGAAAGGAGGCGCCAGAGCCTTTGAGGGGGGGGCGGGGGTTGAGAACGCCCAAAGCGCCAACCGCTGCAACTTAATCCGGGGCGCCGAGAGGCCTCAGGACTTCCCGGAGTCCCGCAACACCAGCTTTCCACCGATGCTTCCGTCCCCCTTTACGAAGCTTCTCCGGCGCCCGGGCTCACTTACCACGGGGCTCGCGCGCTCCTTGCCCACCCCGCCCCGCCAGCCCTTCCGAAGTGCGGCCCGCGAGGAGGCCGCTCCCTCCCGGGACCCGCCACCGGCACAGTGACCGACAGACCAGGCGACAGAGCAAGCGCGACGGCGCGCGACACGTACCTGGGGGAGGGGCGGCGCACAGGAGCCTAGCAACCGCCGGCACGAGCGCGCCACAACCAATCACGGAGCCTGCCCGAGCTCGAGCTGCAACACACACATCGCCGCTCGGCAGCGTCGGCTTGTTTGGCCAGCGGCAGCCCAGCCCAACCTAACTCAACTCGTCAGACTCCGCCTCACGCGCAAGAACTCCCCCTACCCGACCGCAGGACACGCCTCCTCTCCGAGCCAAGCCACGCCTCTTCTTCGCCGTGCGCGTTCCTCGGGCTACACCTTCTGGGATCTACTTACACTGTTTCCCCCCCCCCTCAACTCCCAGAATGGAGACCACGCCCCTCCTTATATTTCTTATTGGGCAAAACTGAGTAAGATTTCAGCTTGTCGGTTTCCGATTGGTGGGTCCCGACATTCTTGCGGGAGATGAAAGAAATCCCGCACATGCATCGCCCCACCTGCGAAGCCCTCTTGGGTTTCTCCTTTCCTCCAAGGGACAAAACCCAGGAGGGGGATGCAAGTGCTTTCCTGAGGCCCGGCCTCATAGGCTACATTGCAGCGCCTCTTTGTAGAAGCGAGGCCAGGGCTGAAATCTTTTCGGAAACCCTAAAATATCCTTGTTTTGTAGGGAACTGCTGAGGTTACCCGGGGAGGAAGGTATTCTATATCTCCACATCTGTAAAGTGCAAGGAAACAGCTGTAGAAAAAGGGGTCAATAAAAGCTACGACGTTATTCCCCGAAAATATTGGAATTTTAGTTTAAGGATCCTAAACTTCAGTTAGCTTGACCGTTTGAATGCACGTGTTGTATTTGGAGGGTAGCTGCTGGCTGGGATTTTTGGAGCTGGCCCAATCTAGCTGGAGAACGCCAAGTCGGTAAGCATGTGGATGCACAACCACTCTGAAATCTCCGGATGAAAAAGAGCAACCAGACAGTTCAGTTTGATTCCTTCAGTAAAGCCAAAGTTAAGTGTTCAGCAGGTCCGCAGATTATGCAACTGAATCCCTTAGTACAGGTGTTCTGCAGATCGCTACACCTTGTTGTTGTTAGTTGGGAAGTCCTGTCTGACCCATCGTGACCCCATGGACAACGTTCCTCCAGGCCTTCCTGTCCTCTACCATCCCCGGAGACCATTTAAACTCATGCCTACTGCTTCAGTGACTCCATCCAGCCACCTCATTCTCTGCCGTCCTCTTCTTCTTTTGCCCTCAGTCTTTCCCAGCATTAGGCTCTTCTCCAGTGAGTCCTTCCTTCTCATTAGGTGGCCAAAGTATACCTTAGCTATACCTTAGCTCAGGGGTGAAATCCAGCAGGTTCTGACAGGTTCTGGAGAACCGGTAGTGGAAATTTTGAGCAGTTCAGAGAACTGGCAAATACCACCTCTGGCTAGTCCCAGAGTGGGTTGGGAATGGAGATTTTGCAATATCCTTCCCCCAGGAGTGGGGAGGGAATGGGGATTTTGCAGTATCCTTCCCCTGGAGTAGGGTGGGAATGGAGATTTTTCAGTATCCTTCCCCTGCCACACCTCCCAAGCCACGCCCACAGAAGCAGTAGTAAAAAAAAATGGATTTCACCACTGCCTTAGCTCCTGCTTTTGTGTTGGGACTGAGGTAGGTTTTTCTGGATTACAGAATGGTATCCAGCAGAGCAGAGGCAGATGTCAAAACACTGGCATTAATTGCTTATAGTGACACATTTCTTATATGACAGGCCTGTACATTTTGCAACAGCTGATCCGTCCCAACAATGTTCACAAGCAATTCCATATGGAGCTATCATATTAGTCTAGCTTTAAATATGGCCATTTTTGTTTATTGATTGGTTTACAATCTTAGCAACAGGGATGAGATGGGGGATTGTTTATGTAAGGAAGAGATGCCTTTAATATTTCTGTGTTCACTTCCTAAAAGAAAAATAAATTTGGAATATAGCATATCTAGTGTGTTCATTCTACAGGGACAGGGACCACATTGACTATTTACAAGTGTTACAACCTTAAGCAAAAAGCAGTTGACAGAATTATATTTGGGACATCTTTAGGACCCAAATGTCTTACAGGCACTGCACAACATATCTTCCCTTGTGTACAAATGTGGCTGATTGTTTACAGGGCATTATGTCTTTGGGCAACATAATGCCAGTTCAAGATGGATTTGTGGACCTTATTACTAAATAAATATAATGATTTTTTAAAAGGATACAGATGGATAGAAATGAATTGTGGCCATAATTCTTCTAGATTCTGCAATGCAATGTCATAAATATATTATCCTGCAATAATCAAGTAATAGATACAAAATACACAATGTGTCCTAGGAAGATGCTATTAATATAGAATCTGGGAAATAATTTTGAGAATCACTTTAGATGAAGAGCTTTGTAGCATACCATACAAATTTACCTGGGAAGGAGCGCTATTCAATTTAATAGCACTTATTTTCAAAGAGTTGGGAGGTGTCTGAAGACTGGGAGGATCTGAAAAACATCAGGCTTCAGTTGAACCTTGGCAAAGATGAGTGGCCCTGGTTTTTGGGTCCTGCCAATTTCAAGACTATGGCATCTTTCCTGCTGGATGGGTTGTGTAGCCTGAGAGAAACCCAGTATGCAACCTGGGGCTCCTCCTGGATTCATGACTCCTATTCATAGAATTGTGGCTAACAGCCTTTTCATAGCTTCATTTTGTGCATCAGTTGTGCCTTCTTCCTGGACTAGGGGGTTGTGCTCACAATCACTCACACCCTAGTCACCTCCTACTTGGATTACTCTAATGTGCTTTTCATGGGGCTGTCCTTGAAGAGTATCTGGCAGCTTCAGCTGGTGCAAAATGCAGTGGCACAGGCAGTTATGTGTACTTCTAGAACAGCCTTACATCTCTGCTGTGTGAGCTACATTGGTTACCAGTCTGTTTCCAGGTCCACTTCAAGGTGCTGGTTTTGACCTTTAAAAGAGCAGATACAGATTAACAGAGTTGGAAGGGATCTTGTAGGTCATCTAGTCCACTCCCCACCCTCCCACCCAAACAGGAGACCCTACAAGTCTATCAACTCACAATACAATAATAATAAAAACAAACAAAACCAATAAGTTTTTCATAACTGGACCAAGCCTTCATGAAGCCTATCTTTAAAAGAATAACAAAGAAAACTGGGCTATATTGTCTGCATAAATGGAAGGTTTATACTTCTCTTTCATCCATATCTATTCATTTCATGTGAATGTACAAGTGTACATGAAAGTGATTTACAGTATTTGGGTATGTACCTCTCTTTTTTTATACCAGAATTCCAAAAGTATAAAATTATTCATTGATCAGTGAGCCTTATGTATAACTGTTAAGTTATAAATATTTCTAAATTTTAAAAAGATGAAAAAAGCTTTCTTAATAATCATTCTTCTGTTTCCTAAAAATGTGGTAATTTCGTTTACTATAAAGTCTCTAATAACTGGTTGGTTGTGACATGTTAATGAATAAAAGAATTGTCTCTTAAAAGTAGGTTTTGTAATTACTTTGCCCAGGTGTTTCACATCTTTAGAATTCAAGTTGTATTCACAGGAATACAACAGAACACGTTCTTCATTTTTTTTACTTCAGAACATTCATTTGCTGGAAAACTGCCCAGCACTTTACATACAGTATAAAGGGAAAGGCTAACAAAAGGTAAAGTACAGAATTTTTAAAGTGATAATTTGGTGCTTTGAAAGTGGAATTTTAGCTATTTCTAAAAGTATAAAAAAAAGTATGTGGGAATATTTCTGGACATACTCATAAAATCCTAGATATCCAAGCAGGGGAAAGGAGGAAGGAGGAAGTATAAGTATCCCAACTGATGGTGAAGGAACCCTTTCAGAAACTTAAAAAACATTTAAGTTCTATACAACATATATATCAGGGGTGGGCAACTGTGGCCCTTTTACAACCTGTGGACTTCAACTCCCAGAATTCCTGAGACAGCCAAACTTGAAGTTGAAGTCCACAGGTTGTAAAAGGGCCACAGTTGCCCATCCCTGATATATAGGCATTTGTACAACTGTTCCACGGTTTTCTACCTAAATAGATTGTTCCTAGTAAAAAATAAAAAGACAAATAAGATATTTAAAAAATAAACAATTGGTATCCATTAAATAATATAGTTTGTATATCTTGTGAAATTATCAATAAACTTGACACGGTGCACATTAACATTCCATCTTCCAACCCTTGTTAGACTCCACATCACATCATGACTGATTATTTGTCATGTTGCCTGGAGCTGATAAGAAATGGGACCCAAGTTCCTTATTCATGCACAGTGCTATCAGTTCCAGGCTGCAATTCTGATGTTAGTAAATAGATGAAGAAAACCATTCAATACTTTGATGCCATTTAATGATCATTCATATTTTTGCAGTTCTGATCTGGCAGTCCTACCGTTCAATGGCCAGTATTATAGTGAATGAGATCCATGCACTAATCAATTAGTTTTGACAGGGAGTGATATCCGTCCTTAAATCAAGGGATCTCCCTGCTGCAAGTCTATTTTATTATTATTGTTTAAGGGGTTTCTGCAACAGCTTATTGTCTTCTTGTTTAACCTCATTAACAGTCCTCAGAAAAGAAAGTTATCCTATCAATTATATTTTGCTGTAGTCCTTGAGTGATCGTTCTACCACTTCAGTACTGACTTTCTGTTGTTTTGATCCTCTTATTGTAACTTTGACTTTTTTCTGCTTTTGCCAGATTATTTAAAGTTAAATTTGAAAATCCCCAAAGAAACAGGTGTATGGCTTTTTAAAAGAAGCTTGATGCTATTTTGAACTGATGAGCAAAGGACACAGCATGGCTATACTGAACTGTTATGTATGAGCAGTAGTAATAATATATTGCTGGTTTACTGAGTTCATTGCAGTCAGCTCCATTTCAGATAGGGTGCTGAAAGCTGCCTGGATGACATGAAAGTCTGGGGACCAGTTTAACAATAAATACATAGAATCCTCAGAAGTCAACTTTCTCTAGGACTGCCATATAAGTAGGCAGGGAAAACATGTTGTAACAGTATACAAGAATTAGCAGAAAATGTTTTTCACCACATGCCAAAGAGAGAAAATATTGTCTCTTGCAAATGTTGGAAGATCAGGTTACTATAAAAGGTGCAGAGAGATATGCTTTCAAAAAAGAAAAGGGAAAAAAATCTGTACATTTCTCAATCAAGTAAATAAAGGATTACGGAATCAGCTACGATGACTTTTTCCAACAGAAATGACTTTCCTAGAAACCTGTCCCGTTGGGTGCAATTCAAGCAGCTGGTTGTTATTTTTAAGATTCTACAGGGCATAAAGCCTGGCTGTTTCAGGACCTATCTGCTTCCCATGGTTTCTGTCCATGGGAAGATCTGGCAGATGAATCCTGGGCCCATCAGTTAGGCAATGTCCTCTACTACGTCCCAGGAGGTGAGCCTTCTTTATTACACCTTCCCTCTGGAACAGGATTCTCTGGGAGATTCACATGACACCCACACACACACCTTAGACGCCTTTAAAAGTGTATTAAAAACTTGCCTTTTTCACCAAGTAAGCCTTTTGTTTGTTTTTATTTCTGGGGTTGGGGTAGGGAGTTGGTGGTTTCCCATTCCACACTGTGTTTGCGTTTTTATTTTTATTATTTACTGTTTTTTGCATGTTAAGCTGACCAGAATTGTTGATGACCTAGAAATGTCAGGCAGATAGGCAGGCAGTTAAACAGATTTAGCTGGATTGGTACCCTCCAAATATAATATACTAATTTTGCTGGTTAGGCCCATAGGAGCTAGTGGGGATCAAGCGGCATAAAGTTGGATTCTTTATTGTTTTTCCAAGAGTTTTAAGATTAAGCCACAATCATCTCAGTTCACTTGTCCTCAGTCCCACCCATAGGTATCTAGAACAAGCCATTGGGATGTTAATTGTGCATTTTTTTAAAAAATTATATGCCGCCCTTGTCCGGAGACTCAGGGCGGCTTACAATGCATTAAGCAATAGCCTTCATACTTTTGTATATATATATACAAAGTCAGCTTATTGCCCCCACAATCTGGGTCCTCATTTCACCTACCTTTGAAAGGATGGAAGGCTGAGTCAACCTTGAGCCTGGTAAGATTTGAACTTGCAGTAATTGCAAGCAGCAGATGTTAATAACAGTGCTTTAGTCCACTGTACTACAGGCTCATCATTTGATACACTTGCCCTCTCCTTCTGTGGGAAGGGACATGTTAATTATTAATATTATAATACATACATGAAACCTTAAGCTATACATATGGCATCTGTGCATTCACCAGTGCTCAGATTCCAGAAATTAGTATTTATATGTTTCTGACAACAAGCATTTAGCAAGAGAAGGGGGTTTTGTTGAGCAAATTTTGGACAAATCCTATTTCAGAATAAAAATCTGTTCTCTTTTCTCCTCTTTCCATGATATAATACCACATAGACAACATTACTGTATCTACTTACAGAAGAAAAGATATACGTTCAAGGAATCACTATCTTTCCACAGTGGAAAATATAAAACAAGCAGTACCTTAATCCGTGGGCAGTGCAAATTGATACTGACTTGCTTATAAGATGTATTGCAAACACTGAAACTATTGCAACAGGTGGTCATTCTGGAAAGACCAAGGACATGAGCACTCTCCCTACTTTCATTTTATTTGAAGTCTTTATCTTCAAACAGGTTGCTGAGATTCTGATTGCTAGCTGTTTACTCTCTGGGGTCGGTCGCTTTCATGTCAGCCTTTTCTCAAATTACTTCTGGAATGTAATCATTAGTGATACAATGTTAATCAAGCGGTCAGATTTACTGTGCCACTATGGTACAGAGCAAGTTGGCCATCTATAGTTTTGAAGATGTCATGAGATTTCTGGAGGTAATAGATCGGCGTATTCCACTTGGTGTATCTTCTAATAGACTGATTTGACAGCATTCTTTAAACCGGGATTCTCAAAACTTTTTCATGGGGTGGAACCTATTAATCCTCAATCCTTGATCAAAAGGCAAAAGCTTTACTGTTTAAAACATAAGCTGTGAGGAAGTGAACATTTTTTCCCTCTTACTCTCCCCCGGATCCTCATCAAGTTCTCCTATGTGATAACCTCCCTGAACAGAGGAGGAGGCACTTCATGGAGAGCCCTCTCTAATTGGATGCCAGTCCTAGAGAGGAAGAGATGCTTGAGACAGCAACATATGGGGCTCAGAAAATAAAGAAAATGGCCACCAGAAGAAGAAAGGAACACAAGTTAGCAAGGGGCAATTAAAAAAATAAAGGGAGAATGAAAATTGGAAATGAGATTATAAAGAATATGAAAACAAAACAAAGTGGTCTGAAGAAATGGAAGTAGAAATAGGGCAGGAATTCAAGGGCTCTATTTTATCTCAGTATTTGATGAGAATTATACTGACTCTGGATTGAAAGAACGACCAGTCTACACAACTCAAAGTACTCTATGCCCCATAATTCAGTGCGTTGAGCCTTTCTGTGTCCATGTTTCACATTCCTGGTCCAAACTCATTTGTTCCAGGATCTTTCTTCCTATATTGCCAACAGTTAAAAGCTCTGATGGTGATGCTGAATTCCTAATCTTTTTCCTTCCTTTGCTGTTTGTGTTCATACACTCAGGAAAGAGAGTCATGGAACCAGTGGAGGATGAGGCAAGCTGAGACATCCGGACAAGGCATATGTACACTTGGGCAGAAGGGGAAACATTTATGATGCAGGTGCATCCAAATGTGTACACTGACTGACCCAAATTCCTTTTCATTCTTGCATATCTTTGTCAACTGATCTAATACAGGCTGAAAAGTCTTTAGCCAGCCTTCCCCATATTGTCTCCTCCAAATTATTGGCCAACTTGCTGAGTTATTGGCCAGCATATGTTCTGCCATGCTAGTTAGTACTAATGCTAACTAGATTCTGGGAGTTACAGTTCAATACATCTAGAGGACAACAAGTTAGGGAAAGGGCCATATCATTCACTAAAAAGAAAATAGAAGGAAAGACTTAGAAGATCTCAAATCACAGAAGCTGGGAAGACATACAGTACAGCAAGAAAGGTAAGTGGGTCTGGGTGTTGCTCAAGGCCCCTGTGGGAAAGGAAGTGGGTAGAAAGCCATAAAGCCCATGAGCTGTTCAGAGAAGGTTTATCTCTGTGGGTGCAGCATGAGGATCTCAAGCAGATTCTTGAAATATCCCCATCTCAATGCTACTATTGTCTGGCTATGCATGCAGGCACAGGCCCAGTTTCTACTGCCACAGACCCACAGTCTAAGGAATGCTGGATCTTTCCCTGCTGCCCTTTTCCAATGCTGACTCTGGTGTTAAACTCACTATGGTTAATCTAATCCCATTGCAGTAGGAAGCATAAGAGGATCCAGTAAATATTTCCGTGAATAAGAGAGTCCATCACTTGATCTTTTCAGAGGAATACAAGTAGACTGCCTAGGGGAGTTGGGCAGCTAAGTAGCCCTTGGCAGCGCTTCTCCCTTCAACACAAATAGGAAGGAGGCTGTCATAACAGCCATTGTTGAGAACATTGGAAGAGAAAGAAATTGACCTCCACGAATCTCCCTTGTGAAGGATAAATGCTGTTCGCTGCCTTTAACAATTGTGTCAGAATTTCAAAGTCTACATTTTTCTCCAAAGCAGGAAATACAGTAGTAATGGAAGACACACTTTCTACAGGGTGTTTGAATTGCTCCTGTCATTCTGGAGAGGAGCAGGCAATCTCTCTTGCTGGTTTGAAGAGAACTCCTGACCTGCAGTGCTGTCACACACACACACCCTGCCCCAGTCGCCCCTGTATCTCTCCGCCACCTGTTCCCACACTGCTACATTCTTTCTCCACAAAAACAAGGTCTTTCCTCTGCCAGCAGCTGAGCAAACACAACCTTCCCAGAGAGTGAGAAAAAGTTATCAATAAGCTTCTGTCAAGCCCCAGGAGCAAAGGTAACATTGATTTCTTCTGCATTACCAGCTTTGGGGTAGAAGTAGAATCCTAAATTTGGGCTGGTGCGCAGGTATGGGACATGTGGCTGGTGCATCAGATAATAGGAGGAGAGAAGAGATGGCTAAGGGCAAAAGTTCCTAGAGTTTTAAAAGTTGTGCAGAAGTCAAGCCCATTACCAAAAGAGGCAGGAATCTTTCTCTGTGTGGTCTTCCTGAGTGGGAACTGAAGACAATCAAGAGTTAAGTGTCCAAGGCAAAAAGAGCCATTGAGAGAGCAAGAAAAGAACAAGGGAGCGATATGGTGCTTTGAAGAAGGTTCCAGATCAAGTGCTCAAAAGCGGAGGAGGCATTGTGTAGAGGGAAAGATTGTATTCCTGGGATTTCTGCACCTACAACTGACGTTTCCTGCTGCAGTTAAAGAATCTCCTAACTTCTCCAACTGAACTTTGCTCTACTGAGTGATCAATCTGGGTCCTAATCTCCAGGAACAAGTTTAGCCGTCTCTGATGCCGGATCGTCATTCCTCTCCGGCTGTGGTCATGAGTACAGTGACTCCCCTGTCCCACCTCCCAGTTTCTCTTCTGCTATAAAACTCCTAGATACAGGCTTTGTTTAAAAAACAACAACATTTCATAGTTTGGATGTTGTGAAACAGAATATTGTAACAAATGCCTTGATATCAAGTGTGAGATTGTGTGGTTTGGGCACACAAATAGTAGTAGTAGCTGAGGATTAATAGGCACATCAGTGTGTTTCCTGACATGTGAACTGAATGATAGGGTTCCTGCCTACTAGAAAACCCAGTCTAAATTCCTAGCTTGTTGCTAATGGACATCCTGGCCCTCAGAAACGGTAGTCCCAGCAAATCGGGGTTTATGTTTGGTTGGAAATTTAGCAGGAATTAAGCAGAGAGAGACAAAGTCTGTTCTGGGTGTCTTTACCTGCCCTTGCCTGGCTGTGTTTTCCACCCAGCAGATCTCCTTGTGTGTTGCTCTTCTGTGATATTTTTAGCCTCTCTCTCCTTTCCCCCCAGCTCCCGCACGCCTCTCCTCTGACTCAGTGGCACCAAACTCCCAATCTCTGGAATTGGACTGAGCTCATCTTACAGCTCTCTTTCACTCTGTGTGAGACGTGCCAAACCCAAGCACGGCAATGGGCAGGGCTGCCAGCAGTGGCAGGAGAGCAAAAGAGGGTGGGCACTGTGGATAGGGAAGGTGCCGATGGGGGTGCTTAGCTCCAAATGTGCCCTGTCCTCTGCAGCTGCCCTTTGCATGGAGAGGCCCTAGGGTTTTTTTGCCCTGAGTCATAGAGGAGTGGTAATTGTAAAGTCTCTTTAAAGAGAGATGCTCTAGGCCAGGGGTGTCAAACTCAAAGTCCCCGGCCCCAGATCTGGCCCATGGGTGCTTAGATCTGGCCCGTGGGGCCACCCTGGAAACAGTGAGGAATTGGCCAGCAGTCCCTCTGCCAGAGAAAATGGTGCTTGGGAGGGCTGCGTGCTGCCCTCCCGAGCTCCATTTTCACTGGCAGAGGGTTGTAGGAGGCCATCATAGCCGGAAATGGAGCTCGGGAGCACATTTTCACTGGCAGACCACTCTGGCCACCATCGCATGAGTGATGTCGAGCTGGCCACCCTGGCCACACCGCCCCGCCCCCCCCCCGAGGTCAAACACAACCCTGATGCGGCCCTCAATGAAATCGCGTTTGATACCACTGCTCTAGGCAATAGCCTGTTGACCTGATTTCTTGAGTCTAATTCTTGTCCAGGTTAGTGGTGCTAGTAGGAAATATTTGGTTCTGGTTTTAATCAATCTATGAAGGCCTCCCTTTTTGGAGAGCAGAATTCAACCATTTGAAAAGTGAGAGAAACCAGACTTGCTTTAGCTTGACTATTTATTGGGAGGTCTCTAGATTCCTGTCCAGGGACTCCTGGTTCAGCATTTCTTAATCTGATGCTGTCCATATATGTTGAATGATAATTTCCATCATTTGGTGAGATATAGTCCGATAGATTTAGAAGGGCCCTAGGAAAAGTGGCTTTTCTTAAGGAGGGGGAAAAAACCTTGAATGGCAAAACTTATTCAGCCTTCATTATTCTTCAGCATAGGACCCAAAATCTTGATTTCCCTATATCAAATGTCAGCTTTTTTTATAACTGGAGAGAGGGGTTGAAAAATAAAAAGCACCATCAATCAACATTTTTTTAAAAAATAATTCTATTTCATGGATGACCTAAATAATTATACGTGCATTTGCCCAGAGTACTGTATTACCACTATGCAAATGAAATTCAGTGAAGTCAAATTTTATGTAATTTTTCTTCTAAATATCAGCTTTAAAAAAAGTATTTGAAATTGGTCGAATGCCTGACAATCCTGAAACATTAAGGAGGCTCCTCTCAGTTTCTCTTGCTCAGAGCTAAGAAATGTTGATGAACTACAATTCCCAATATCCCTCAGAATTGTTTGTGCTGGCTGAATGTGCTAGAGATGTAGTCTAGCAACAGCTAGAGGCCCTAACCCACCCAATTGTACACATTCTGTTTGTGAGTGTGTGCACATGTGTGTCTGTTTGTACATGCATCTGCATCTGTTTGCACATTTCCTGCCTTTATTGTTTTTCTCTCCCTCACCTGACAAGCCCCATAATCCTGTCTAGCTAAAAAAGTGTAGCTTAGAGAGAATATAGAGTTTCTGAATGTTCTGTTACCAAGACTGATGCTCATTGCGTGTACCTCTCCTTTCTTGACCAATCAATGGTCATTTTACAACTTGCAATTCTGTTGAAGCAAAGTAGGTCCTGAAAAGACAAGAAGTCACAGGCCTTACTGTGATGAGAGACCATTCCAAGAATGTGGAAGAGAAACAACACTTGTCCCATGGTAACTCAGTGGCAAATCAAGAGGTAGCTTCTCTTGCTGTAAAGGGAGTTGCATTTCTCTTAGCCCTCAGTGAGAACAGACAAGCTACAGTTCAGCTTGAAGCATAGCATACCTTAGTAGAGTTCTGTTACATAATTTTGAACAGTTGTTAAGCCTGACTAGGTGGCTCAGTGGCTAAGACACTGAGCTTGTCAATCAGAAAGGTTGGCAGTTCGGCAGTTCGAATCCCTAGTACAAGTCTTCTGCGTGAGCAGAGGGTTGGACTAGATCAGGGGTGGGCAATTGTGGCTCTTTTACAACCTGTGGACTTCAACTCCCAGAATTCCTGAGACAGCTTGAGAGTTGAAGTCCGCAGGTTGTAAAAGAGCCACAATTGCCCACCCCTGGACTAGATGACCTCCAAGGTCCCTTCCAACTCTGTTACCGTTACAATCACTGAGATATGTGGATTCAAACACATCCACAAATATCTATAGGAGGATCAACTCTAAATGAAAAAAATCAGCAGAGATCCCATTTCGGCTGCAGATCTTCACTTAAATTATTCATCTTATTTTTTTGGGAATGTCATAGAGAGGTTCCCAATACCTTTATGTTTTAATAATGCCTACATAGATATAAATTAGATTATTTTCCAAATTACATTCATAGTAACAATATTAGAAGACATTATTTGTTTCTGTTTCTAATCTGGGTATAATGGCAGATGCAAGGAAGGAAAGCTTTATTGGGCTAGTTAGTATAAGCTTTCCATCCAATGCTCTCTAGACACTGGGGGACACGGGGCGATCCAGTTTGAGAGCACTGGACTGGGATTTCCTTTCTTTTCCCCCCATTCTATGCTTTTTTGATATGGTTTTTTTTAAAAAATATTTATTTATTTATATCCCACATTTATTATTTATATAAATAACTCAAGGTGATAAACACCTTCCAACCCATTTTCCTCCTCTTAATTTCCCCACAATATCAACCCTGTGATGTGAGAGAGAGTGACTGGCCCAATGGTATTCATGGCTGAGGCAGGAATAGAGCTCACGGTCTCCCCTCCCTGGCCTGGAGCCTTTGCCACTAGGCCAAACTGGTTCTCCTATTGAAAATCCTATTGAAAGTAGTGCTTCCACCTCCTATTTTTCCTCATAGCAAAAATCTTGTTAGGTAGGTTGGACTGAGAGGGAATGATTGGCCTCAAATTATGGCATGAGCTTCTAAGGTAAGGCTGAAGGTGGACTGGAACTTGAGTCTTTTCAATGCCACTTGAACACTAATGTTCATATAATGATCTTCCTGGGCATCCACATGTACTATCCCAGGGGTGGGTTTCAAAAATTTTTACTACTAGTTCTGTGGGTGTGGCTTGGTGTGCATGGCATGGCTTGGTGGGTGTGGCAGGGGAAAGATACTGTAAAATCTCCATTCCCACACCACTCCAGGGGAAGATTATTGCAAAATCCCCATTTCCTCCAGATCAGCTAGAACTCGGGAGGCAGAGAATGGATGGGGGCAGGGCCAATCAGAATTTTTACTACCAGTTCTCCGAACTACTCAAAACTTCCGCTACCAGTTCTCCAGAACTGGTCAGAACCTGCTGAAACCCACCTCTGTACTATCCCTCTAATTTATCTCTTCTATTTTATATGAGAACCTTCCAGGGTATGTCCTAATATTCTAGATAAGTGGCTGAGAGAGTGATGCTGTTTCATGTACAATTTGATTTTATGATTGAGCAAGGATTGAAGCAAAAGTTTCCCATCTACACACAGAGATCAGAGGCTAAATGAAAGGTAGTGACTGCATATGACAGATTCAGCAGGCTTCCGTACTAAGCATAGCCTGATAGTAGCCCCGGAAAGACTATACAATAATTGAGAGCTGGCAGTGACAAGCTAGTGCAAAGTAAACATATAATTTCATTGATACATAATTAGGTAGCCTTAGCACACATTGGCAGATGTGTCAAACTATTTACAAAGAGAGGAGACACTTTCCTACATGAAAACAGAGCTAAGCTGGCTACAGAGGACTTGCTGCTGAACAAAACCTGCTGTTGCCCTCATCAACTTTCTTTTACTGTGGGGATAGGACTCTTGATTTGTTAAATGTAGTTTTAAATGAATAAAACGGATCAGTGTTTTTTCAGGAGACCTTGGCAAGACTAATTATGAAGCAAATTGTTGAACTGGCCCTATCTCTTTTTGCCAGCAAGTCATTGGTAGCAATGTGTGCACGATGAATAATATATCTTGCCAGAAACCTAGGTGACTTTGTCTGATGTGTGTTGAAGAGAATGCAGTAGAACTCGCTGTAGCTGTGTTTGTGTGAGCAATTTTGATATGGGATACATGCTGACTTTGGGGGTTGGATTTGCTGGTGAGCCTCAGAAGCATAACATCTGAAGTGCAGCACCTGCAGTTTCATGGAAGGTTATGGGGGAACTCAAAACATAAAGAAAAAAAGAGTACAGATGGATGCATCAAAAACAGGAGGGGGGAGCGATTATCTCATTTGCATATACCATTTAATTTAATGGATATCGGGGTGGATATCGGGGTGAAGAGATTAAAAAGAATCAAGGTAGTATCAATAAAGGAGAATATTTGTAGTAAATGAGGGCTGTTTGGTGCTTTCTGAGCTTGCTTGCTTTCTTGAGGAACGTTTCATTACCCAAACTAAGTAATATCATCAGTGCTAGTAAGGGGTGGGGTTTGTTGCCCGTTTATATTCTATAATCAAGATAGTGAGTGTGGTCATGAGAGTCCTGCCCATTTTTGCCTAGATTGCACATGCAATGCAATAAAAAGAGTGCAGAGCTTCAACTTCATGGTGCCATCTTGATTGTTTTTTAAAAAAATTGATTTATATGCCGCCCTTCTCCAGGGACTCAGGGCGGCTTACAATGCATTAAGCAATAGCCTTCATACTTTTGTATATTTATACAAAGTCAGCTTATTGCCCCCACAAACTGGGTCCTCAATTTACCTACCTTAGAAAGGATGGAAGGCTGAGTCAACCTTGAGCCTGGTGAGATTCGAACTTACAGTAATTGCAGACAGCTGGTTTTTGACTCTCCCTCTCCCCACACACAGGTGCCTGAGGATAAAATAGACATTTCAACTGTCAAGGAGTTCTAATGAAATGAAATATACTAATATATCGGCTGCTGGTATCTGCTGTTTTCTACAGTACATTATTGCATCATTGCAGCCATTGCAATTTAGAATCTTTAATAAGAGAAATATGTGCCATAAAACAAAATTGTTTCTCCCTTGTGTCTAAGGAAACTCCTATTCCTGGTCTCGGCCCAGACGAAGTGTGCGCGAAGTGCTCCCTTTTTGGCACTTGGTGCCAAAAAGGTTCGCCATCATTGCAATAGAATATACTTTAAAAGAATATTTTGTTTAACAACAGTTAAGAAAACTTCTGTAATTACTGTGTAACAGTTGCAAGTCTGAAACTATCCTTAAAATCTGAACCTTTGCATAAATCCTCACTATAGAGAGATATAGGTGAGAGAGCCTTCGCCTTTTGCCCAACCCATCAACCAAAGGGGGAATTTAAATTTATTATTATTATTATTTATTTATTTATTTATTCATTTAATTTGTATACCGCCCTTCTCCAACAGGACTCAGGGCGGTGAACAGCCACAGTAAAACACAACATATAAAATTTAAAAGCAGTTTAACAGACATTAAATGATTTTGGCCATCTATTCTATACTGACAGAATAGAACTCAAGAGCTATGGAAATATAGATTTCAGTGGCTAAAAGCCATAAAGCTACCCATTTCAGGCTTGGATATTTCCAGTGTTTTGCTATATCCCTTTGGGCAGAAGGCTGTTATCAGTAGGTTGCAGTCTTTAGTCATAGTTTGTGGCACTCTGCTGCATTTAACTTTTTAAGAGGCAGAAGAAAGAGAGGAATGCATGAAAAAATAAATTAGGTTGAATGATTGGCAGATGTGAAGTGCCTGACAGGTGGAGAGTGGAGGTTGAAAACTGTTGGAAGAGTCAGGTGTTGGTGTGTGTATCTGTGTTTAAACTAGCTTGCAAAAGCTGGAGGTCAAGATTGAGGGCAGAGAAAAGAATTTGGATATGCTGGGCCAGTTTTTTAAGACAAGCATTGTTTCTGCATCTCACTGCAAGATTGTTCAATGTTTCAGCTGTATATTTAAGGAAAGTCCTACCGCTGCATATTCTGCATATAGTTCAGTAGGCATCATATTAGCAACAGCTTGTTCTTCTTCTTTTTGTATGTGTTCAGGGTGAGTTTAGACTCCGTAGATAGTCCAGACTGTTAAACAATTGTTTAATCTGGTTTTATCAGAGATCCCTTGGGATCCCAATTTTCTTCAAGGGTTTGCACTTTATATATTCCCAGGTAGTATGATACACTTCTCAATGTCTCAGGATGTTCTGGACAGACAGAACTGAGTGCTGTTCCAATATGTAAGGGGCTGCCACAAAGAAGAGAGCTCAATTTATTCTCCAAAACACCTGAAGGCAGACAAGAAACAATAAATGGAAACTGATCAAGGAGAGAAGCAACCTGGAACTAAGGAGAAATTTCCTAACAGTCAGAACAATTAATCAGTGAAACAGCTTGCCTGCAGACTGTGGGTGCTCCATCGCTGGAAGTATAGCGTTTTCTGCTTATGTAGGGGTTTGGGCTAAAAATCCTCAAAGGTCTTTTTCAACTCTGTTGTTCTGTTTCTGAAATCCAGGATGTGTGTTGCTTAATTTTTCTCTCTCTCTCTATAAATATTTCCATTTCGGTATGACTGAATGATGTCTGCTCTCTAAGGCCTCCCAAGAGTGGTATTTCTCAACGTTCAAGAAGGGCCATTGTCATTTCAGAATGCAGAGAATTTGTCCATTTGAAAGCATGCGCTTTCTCCCTAAACCCCTGATTAAGGAGGCTGAAGTCTGGGGAATCCGGAGTTAAACTACCTTGTGTTTCAAAAGTCTTCGTTATTGCTGGAAGGCATTGAGCTGCAGTTTTGTAGCTAGGCTGCGTTTCCTTTTAACATGTAATTGGGTCTTTGAACTCTCCTGCAGCAGCTCCGCCACGGACTGGCCCAACCAGTTTATACTCAGTAGGTCATTGTTCTGAGTCATTAAGAGACATCTCCGGGCCTGGCTCGCTACCCACCCACATCCTGCCTTACAAAAAAGGACAGAAGGTTAATAAAAACTCTCTAGTAATGGAACAATTGTGTGACACTCAAGAGCCTAATGATTCAAACAGTGTTTCAAACCAAATACCTGCTGTATCCGGTCACCGAGGTGAAACCCACTGGCTGGCCTCTGTTTTTGCAACAGATGCATATTTACAGAATGAGTGTCCAGGATCTTGTGGAGAATGAAGGTATAAGAATTTACCCTGCAATTTTTGCTCAATTTGCTGACAAGATCTGCTAGGTAGCCTTTCCTTTAGCATAGAAATGTGTGACAAGGCAGGCTTGAAGGGATGAAAAAACAAAGTCATTATCTCATTCTGTTATGAGTTCCTGTTAGTGTTCTCACTCTTTCTCTTGGTGACCATAAGCTTCTCTTATCTTAAGAGAATAGCTGCTTATGAACATATGAAGCCATATTGCATTTTGGCCCATTGGTCCGTATAAGATCAGGATCATCCATTCACTGTGATTGGCAGGAGGTTTCAAAGTCATCAGTCAGAGGCAGTAGTGGGTTTCAATTTCAGCTGCTACTGGTTTGCTTGTGGGCGTGAACCAGCAGCCACCCACCACTGGTCAGAGCCAGTGGTCAGAGGCCTGTAAGAAGTTCTACCAGCAAAAATTCTTTACATGAGTGAGATCAGAGATCAGAGAACTTCTGTTCTCCTCTGAGACATAGACCCATCCCATTTGGGAAGGAAATTGTCCCCCATAATTTCTTTCCATATCATCACCATCCTCATCCAGACTTCTTGCCTGGGATAAGAAGAAATGCAAAAAAGAGATATGCATGGAATGTCCCATATAATCAGTTCACAAACATACACCAAACATTATTTTTGATGAAATTTTCAAGTCGGGTGAGAAATGAAGAGGGCTTCACTCACTTTATCACCAGTTCCAGTTCAATCTTTTTACAAACTAGTTGACAAGTGCATGAAACTGATCTGGCAATCTTGTGGGGTTCTATTATGAAAAAGATAGGAGAGTACAACTCACTGTATTTCTCATAGCCCTCACCTGTTTTCAATACTTGATCAACTGTCTAGAGTAGAGCTGAGAGCATTGTCCATTATAATAGATTCTGCAACTACATGATTGGTGGCTTCCAGAGGATGGTACTGAAATTTGTAAAGCTGCTCTGGGACGACTAAGTCATGGGATTCGTTTCCTAACCTATTTAGCATCTATATGAAACCACTTCCACCAATAAACTTCAGTCTGTTTCACACTGTAGGTACACAACCACTGAGCTCTATATTTTCAGAACTAAAGGGACTTGCGAGATGTCAGCTATAGCTTCTTTGTTTAAAATGCTCAGAATAGTCTGATATCTGCTATATTTATTACTGATTAAAGCATTTGGTCCACAGTTTATTTTATGCTGACTGAACATAAAATATCTGAACTCTCTTTTAAAAATGTTCCTGCTTCTTTCTTACTGCAATTATGAAACCCCTATGGGACATAATCTGGAGGTGATGGATTAAGCTGTCATTGATGTAAGCATGACACATAGCTTTATCTGTTTTTTCCTTTCAAATAGTTGAGGGACTCCACATTAATGTGGAATCTTCTAATATATGGTACTGAAAATAGAAGTGATGTGCTGGAGATGTGAACAACAAGAAGAGACATTTTATCATGTTTGGTGGATATGTAAAAAAAAGCAAGAAAATGTTGGCTTCAAATCAGAGGTGATATTCAGCAGGTTCTGACCAGTTCTGGAGAACCGGTAGCAGAAATTTTGAGTAGTTCAGAGAACTACTACCACCTCTGACTGGCCCCGCCCCTATTTATTCTCTGCCTCCCGAGTCCCAGCTGATCGGGAGGAAATGGGGATTTTGCAGTAACCTTCCCCTGGAGTGGAGTGGGAATGGAGATTTTACAGTATCCTTCCCCTGCCACCAAGCCATGCCCACCAAGCCACGCCCACAAAACCGGTAGTAATTTTTTTTTGAATCCCACCACTGCTTCAAATGAATACACTGATTCAGAGAATCTCAAAGACCAAAGACCACAGAATTTTCTTTTGGGATTGAGGGACAAACTTTTTTTGGGGGAAAGTCATGCAATCTTGTTTTTCTACATGATAACAACAGCAAGATAATTGTATGCACAGATAAAGATTTGGGACTACCCACAATGGAGGAATAGTTGATGAAGATGATGGAACTTGCTGAGATGGCTAAATTGAATTATTTGGTCAAAGAAAAGCCAATATCTATGCTTATTGAAATAGGAGTGATGTGTGACCATTTGGAAGAACAGGGCAGTTCAAAATACCAGTGGCTTTGTTCACAGAGCATAGTCTGTTATGAAACTCCAAGAAACAAGCTCTCCCCACCTGGGTTTTCAACCAGGCTGTTGTACGGATCTGAAATGACCACCATACTCATAAATGACTGGATCACTGTAAACTAGATATTACATCTATAGTGATTTTCCAGCAGGGCATCTGGTTTCATGTCAGTAACTGGCATCCAAGGTCTGTAGCTATTTAAATAAATAATAAATAAATAATTTTATTTCTATACCACCCTTCTCCCGAAGGACTCAGGGCGGTGTACAGCCTATTAAAAGCACAAAGACAGACATCAGTTAAAAATAATTAAAATTATTAAATAATTTCGGCTCAAATTTAAAACCCCAAAAACTTAAAACACCCAATTTAAAAATCATTACATTGATAGCCCTGTCTGGCAGAACAACAGGGTCTTGAGGCCACAGCGAAATACACGGAGGTCGGAGATCTTACGCATTTCCAAGGGCAGTTCATTCCACAGGGCAGGGGCTCCCACAGAGAAGGCCCTCCCCCTGGGTGTCACCAGCTGACATAACTTGGCTGATGGCACCCTGAGGAGACCCTCTCTGTGGGAGCGGGCTGGCCGGTGGGAGGCTATTGGTGGCAGAAGTCTCGAAGGTACCCAGGTCCTATGCCATAGAGCGCTTTAAAGGTGGTAACCAACACCTTGAATCGCACCTGGAAGACCACTGTGAGCCAGTGCAGCTCACGCAGGAGGGTTGTCACGTGGGCACAACGGGTTGCGCCCATAACCACCCACGTGGACGCATTCTGGACCAGCTGGAGCCTCCGAGTGCTCTTCAAGGGGAACCCCATGTAGAGAGCATTACAATAGTCCAGCCGGGAGGTGACAAGGGTGTGAGTGACCGTGTGCAAGGTGTCCTGGTCCAGAAAGGGTGCAACTGGCGAATCAGGCAAACCTGATAAAAAGCCCCCTGGCCACGGCCGTCATATGCTCTTCTAAGACAGCCATGCATCCAGGAGGACACCCAGATTGCGAGCCCTCTTTGTGGGGGGCAGGGATTCACCCCCAATAGTCAGCGATGGCACCAGCTGACTATGTCGGGATGCCAGAAGCCACAGCCACTTGGTCTTGGATGGGTTGAGTCTGAGCCTATTTCTCCCCATCCAGACCCGCACGGCCTCCAGGCAGCGAGACTTCACTTCAAGGATATAGTTGGGGTGGTCTGGGGCTCTACATGACACAGTATGTCTGAAACATCTGTTAAAGATCTCTATATGCTGGTGGTAAAGATGGCACTATGGATTCATTTACTATATGAGGCACATAGCTGAATGTGGTGTGCAACGCACGATATTAAAATCAATCTGAATTTTGGCTTAAAAGCAAATAAGCAATGTGCTCAGCTATTACTGCTCAGATCATTCTGAGAACAACTGTAACTAACAAATCCATAAGAGATGGTCCCTCCATGAGTTCAGTTTGGTCTTCTCAGAACAAGATAAAGAAGTTATAATTTGCTGTTTGCTTTATTCCCGAACAAGCTAAATTCCATGTTAGAGACAACATGGACAACAAACATAGCTGTCAGTGTATCAGAACAAGAAGAGGGATGTGATTTATTCAATGTACTGTGCATAATTTTTTTATTATTTCTCATTGCTCCTCTCTTATATTTTGTCCCTCAAGCACAAAAAAATAATAAATCCAAGCAACCAGACATCAGTAACTGAGTCTGAAGCAGATTTTGCTGCTGGGGAAGAAGTTTTCTCTAACTCCAGCCAAGAAATATAACCAAATATAAGAATGCAAGCTAACAATATACCAATAAACTGAAAGTGACATTCACACAAATGTCAAATTGTAATGCAGTAAAAAAACAACCAAAAATTTGAAAAAGTAGTCCTGCATTCATTGTTGTGCTTGTCACTAGGTTACATGGAATGATCCAATAATTTAGCAGCATCTGGGAGGATTTTATTCTTTTGACTTTGCACATTTGTCCTTTGTTTGGTGATACCCCTTTACATCATGACTCTCCACCGTGATCTAGTCAGAAGCTTCACAAAGTGTAAATCTGTTTCCTTTTCTGGAAACTCTGCAGAATGTAGGGTAAGGGATGCCTTTGAACTGAGGTGCTGCAGGAAATTGTTGAGAAAACCTTAGACCACAACAGGAACAAATCAATCAAAGCTAGATTAAGAAAAAAACCAGGGGGTTCACTGGCAGCAGTAACAGTGAAGCTAAATATTTCGGGCACATAATATAAAAGCCAGGCTTTGGAGAAGACCCTGCTTGGAAAACTCAAAGGCAAAATAAAAAGAAAGGTTGGCAAAAGAGAAGATGATCAATATATCACTGAAGATACAAGCATAAGTTTAAAAAGAAGCAATTAGTTCTGGCAAAAAAAATAATAATTGTCCAGCAGGACATGAACCGTCAGCAAGTCTAAATGACTAAACCACAACAAAGCATGCCTTTTTGTTGTGATTATTTCCCACTTCTCTTCTGGTTATTTTCTTCGGTGGCTCATTGTTCATATTTAGATTTTGCTTGCTTAGCAGAGTCCTTGTTTGTTCTAATAGTTATTCACCCACTGCAACCTAAGGGAAGAGAAAGAAAAGAAAGAATTACGACCCACCACCCTGGTAGAAATTCCTGTCTGGTCACCTGGAGTGGCAAGGGGGCAAAGCAACAGAGCACAGACTAGCCATTCCATTGGGCATTGGGTGGAGACAGTATTTCTTCTCAGGCTGACCCATCTTGACCTTAACTTAGCACACAAAGGCCTACGTGGCATTTGGATGCTGAGGGTAAGGATCATGCATGTTCTTCATCAGTCATGCTGTTGATTTTAAGAATGGCTTCAGCTGAGTTTTGTCCCTGTTTCTTGATAGTCCCTGCAAGGCACCTGAGTTTGTTATTCCTGTCCATTCCAGCTGGAATTCAAATGGCATGACTTTATCTAAGGAACAGATGAATGGCTCAGCAGGAATGTTTATGGGTGAGAGAGGATAAGAAACTACATTCTCCACCCTTGCCCGGACCTGCTGAGAACTAATGGCCAGATCCCCTTTCACCTGCCTGCAGCTCAGTCTTGCTTCCAGGCCAAATAGTTCAGCCTTTTAACCTGGCAATGCAGGAATGTATTATTCCACCCAAGAACCATTACAACTGAGTCACGTTTTACAGCACCTTTTCTCTGGCCTAAGCATCTGCCTTTCCACGCTGTGCAGAGTCAACATTAAACCTGAGATGCATAGCTGCCCTCTTTTGCACATCCATTTCATGGAAACAAATGTTGAATGAAGTCCATTTTCCCTTCCTAAGGCCAAGGACCTAAATGCCAGGTAGAACACGTTTGCATATTACTCATATCAGGACCAGGCAATGCTTTGGAAGGTAGCATAAACAGTCCCTATCTGCAGCTTATTAAAGCACTATTTCTGTTTCCAGGCACCTCAGTTTTAAATGCCTGGAATTCCAGTAAAATGATGATTTTACTCTTGTTTTTTGTACTGCTTTCACCAAACACTTTGTTCAGCATGCTGAGCATTTTAGTCCTCTAATTTCTATACTTTTCAGTAGCACTGCCCTCTTGAGAGTTGGGGGTGCCTTTTATATTTTACTTTCATTTCCTCCTGCACGAAACATCATTTTGTTCATTATGAATAGGTATGGCATGAAATGCTTCAATCATTTCCTTCCTCTTATCCTTGACTGTGAACCTCTGGGACTTTCAGTTTCCTTTACCAATTATCTTCCCTGATCTCCACTGCTGGGAAATATTAATTGATGGCTCTTAGTGATATCGAAGAAGGTGGGTTTTTGTATTTAAGAAAAAAATGAATATATAAATAAATATAAATATATACAAATATAAACAGGAGGCGACATCTGATCATCCCATATCGTTCCACAAATGGAGCAGGCCATTTCTGAAGCATCCGTGGGTTCATGGGAAAGTTTCGCTGAGGATTGAACTGACAAGCTTTTCTCCTATTTCTTCAGAGAGAAACGAAAGGGGAGAGACCAATGGACTGGATGGAGAAAAGAAGAGAAGACTTCTCCCCAGCATCACCCACATCACAATCAGACCAGTGGTGAGTTGCTCCCGATCCGGTCTGGTTCTATAGAACCGGTAGTAAAACCAGCAGGAGGCTCTGCCCACCCGCCATGACATCATCATGGGTGATCTGCGCATGCGTAGAAGCGCAAGCGCTCCCGCTGGAAACCGGTAGTAAAGGTAAGTAGAGCCCACCCCTGAATCAGACTCACTGATTCTGGTCACAGGACATGATGGGCTTCTTACCAGGGTGAGGAAGAGCCAGTTCTTCTGAGTTATTAGCACTTAAATTGGGGAAATAAACTTTAATCTGTGAAGTGCTAATTTATTTATTCTTTTATGTTTTATTTTATAATTTATTTGTTCAATTTCTATGGCCACCCATTTCAGTCAATGGCTAATACTTAAGAACTGAAGCAAGGGCAAATTTGAAGTAATGTATCTTTGATTTCATCTTTCAGCAACATGATATTTAAACTAGCTCAAGCTGTGAAGCAAACTGCGGGCCTTGCTAAATCACAATCTCCACTTACTGCACATCAAAAGATGATTGTGAGGCTGAGGCTTCAGTTATACGGGAAGTGGGAGATCTGTGATAAGAACATTGGTTTGTTTATAATTTAATTACAGCTGCTGGATGGGGATGATGCAAATAGCCCAGCAGCATGTTGACATGGTTCTCCTGTGTAATTTTCCTGGTCAATATTGCACAGATAGTCCTTGACTTACGACCACAATTGAGCCCAACATTTCTGTTGCTAAGTGAGACAGTTGTTAAGTGAGTTTTGCCCCATTTTACGACCCTTCTTGCCACAGTTGTTAAGTGAATCACTGCAGTTGTTAAGTTATTAACAAGGTTGTTAAGTTATTAACAAGGTTGTTAAGTGAATCTGGCTTCTCTATTAACTTCGCTTGGCAGAAGATCACAAAAAGTGATCGCGTGACTCTGGGACACTGCAATTTATTTAAATACGAGTCAGTTGCCAAGCATCTGAAGTTTGATCAGGTGACCAAGGGAATGCTGCTACAGTCATAAGTGTGAAAAATAGTCATAAGTTCCTTTTTTCAGTGCTTTTGTAACTTGAACAGTCACTAAATGAACCTGTATTGCAGTGTTTCTCAACCTTGGCAACTTGAAGATGAATGGACTTCAACTCCCAGAATTCCCTAGCCAGCATAGCTGTAGCATAGCATATTGGATCCAATAGCTTGAAGAAGAAGGGAGACAGAAAGCCGTAAGAACACAGAAGATATATTCTGTGAGCATATTCAGGAATTCAGATACGAATTGGTGTCTTACCCAGAGTTGCATAGATACAACACACACACACACACACACACACACACACACACTTCTCTCTTTCTAAAGGCTGGATTATGAAACGTAACGAGCCCAAATTTCTTGCTGAGAAATCAGATGCCTATCAATAGATGTGGTCTCCATTGAAGTTAGAAGGTTGAATTATGTTCTGAAGTTTCAACCCTGCTTCTTTAGACCTAGCCGAGACCTTGTACCAGAAACTACATAATAAATAAGATCTGCTCAGAAGGGAACATGTTGATGTCTTTCTTTCTAGATACATTTTTGTAGAACACATGGCACCATCAAAGTTGCAGTTACGCAGGTAACAATTTCTTTTTCATCAACTACTGTAAACCAACCAAATCAAAGCCCATCACATTTTTTTCATCTGAAGCAGTTTGTGAGGAGAGCAAATTTTAATGCTGGGTCTTACACAACAAAAGTAAAATGTATAAAAACGTTCACAAGCACGCATTCAAGTAAGTGTCATATCTGTTTATATATATTTGAAAATCTGTATTATGTTTTGCAGACTTCCAGGCTCCAGATTCAGCTTCAAATTTCCAGTCCATTGGTCTCAAGTGTACTTTAATGGAACATGAAGACATCGCTTTTGTTCTATAATACAGATGCACACCGCTCAGCTAAAAAGATGTATGTGTGTGTGTGAGAAAGAGAAAGTAAGAGAGAGAGAGAGCAGATTTGAAAACCGATGTACTGTCAGCTTTCATTATTAAATAAACTACTATAAACTTCAACAGAAACTAGCAGGGAGGTCTGCAATAAAAGAAAAAAAGACAATTTCAGTTAATACTTAAATCCACCGCCAATCTGGAAATTAGCTAGACATGAGAGGACACACACTTATTTCTTTTAGAGCAGGACAGATAATCATGTCTAGTCTAGACACCGGATCCATCCCCTCCCTGCTTGGGCAAGTTGGATGATCCAGAGGTAGAACTTAAGACGGTCAGGTGGGCAAGTCCCTGCCCCTTCATTAAAGACCCATCTAGTGGTGAAATTTAAAAATTTCCCTTACCGGTTCTGTGGGCGTGGCTTGTTGGGGCGGAGGTCATGTGACTGGGTGGGCTTGGCCAACTCGACATCACTCACATCGAGGGGCTCCTCACCGGCCCCTCCCCTCCCAGCCACTCCTTGTCACGAATGGCAGGAAAATGGGGAGGGGAATATTCCTGCCTACCATCCTTCCCTCAGTCTGTGCTGAGATTGAGGAATGGATGACAGGGAGGAAAATCCCCTTCTCCATTTTTCTGCCTTTCACAAAAATGGCTCCATTCCAGCTGCTCCCCCCCATCCCCCTCCCTCCTGGGGACTACCTTAAAGGGATAGGCTGCAGCAGTTCAGTTCTAAATGGAGGGAGAAAAGTTAGCATTCTCTCTGCTGCATTTAACATTGAATTCTGTGGAATATTGAGTGGCCAGGTGAGTGGCAACTGACTGGGCGTGGGTGGGGCCAAGGAGGGGTAATTACTACCGGTTCGGCGAACTGATGCCCATAATCCCTAGTGGTTTTCCTGAACCGGTCCGAACCGGTAGGATTTCACCCCTGGACCCATCCCTAATAGCCTACATTTCTCCACACAGGATGAAGCAGGGAGCCAGCTGTGTCAATGGGAGCCTTAGCTTCCTGTCTTTCCCTGCATGAACAGTAGTACTCCATACAAGCTGAAGAGGAAAGCTCAGGCTCTTTGGTGTCCCACTGGATATTAGACCAGGTTCACCTGCCCAATGTCTTTCCCGACTGAAGAATGGGTGGACAGCCGAAACACATGGTCTCCCCTATTTGCAAAAGTGGTTCTTGTCAGATATTGGCCATCTATTTGTTGAAAAAGCACACAGTGGCTGAACCATATTTATTGGCAATTCATCTGAGCTGCTTGCAAAGAGGAGGCTGTTATTACAAATTCAGGAACAGGTTCAAGCAGAAAACCAGAAGACAGATGGAGACTACTGGAGGGTGTGTTTTTTTTCCCCCAGCCCTTATTTAGGGACTATATAGTCCCATTTAGAGCAGGATGAACATCAACTACTTTGAGCGGATTAATGTCCTGCATTTATCCTCCCAATTGATCAAGAGAGAGCTTTAACTTGTTGGCCCTAATCCCATCCATTACTTTCCCCAGATACAATGTCTATCTCTCCTCTGAAAGTTTTGCTAAATGGTCTCTCATTTTTTTGGGAAGTAGCCAAGGTTCAATATAGAGATATAGGCTTCGCAGTTACTTACAAATGTTCTTCTTCGCAGTAAAAGGTTTATACTTGTTACAGTGAGCATGTCGTATACCTAAAATGTCTCTCTCTCCGTGAAAACATGTGCTTGTTACACAGTCAACAACATGAACTTGTGGGTACAAGTATCTGTGCTTTAGAATGATATCTACAAGACTCTTCCACACCATCTGTATCCTCAGGCAGAAGAGAGATAAGGTCAGTGTTGGCTCCAGCCATCGGTTTATCTCCTTATCTCACCTGCTGAAGATGGAACTATGACCAAGACAGGATTTCACAAGGCTGCCTCTCTCTCTCCCCCCCCCCTCTCTTTCTCTGTCTCTTTCTCTGTCTCTCTCCTAAACAAAATAAAATTGAGGGCAGGGTTAGGAATCTTGCTATTAAAGGAAGGTTTTAATACTCTCTTCTCTGCTCTACTTCTCTAGGGTCAACCTCTATTTTCTCCATCACATTAAGGCCCTTCTGGGCTGCAGTCTCCTAAAAAACAGTTGTTGTTTTTAAGTGAAATTCCTAAGAAGCTTTTTTCCACTTGGAAAATTGTGATTTTTCTCTAATGTTTCTATTGCTACATTATTGAAGACTTTGTCAAGACAGAACATGCAGGTGTATCTTAAGTCTATACTGGGCCATGCCTGTGCATCAGCCCTGACAAACAACCCAGCCCCCTCCTCATTATTGTCATTGTGATTTCTATTTTTTTTTCTCGCCCAGTTTTTGTGATATACGAAGGCTATGCATATAAGTAATGTTCCACATAATATTGTCCTTCCATTTCACTAATCTTGTCCTTGGCTTTTAGGAAAAATCGGTAATAGAATTAGTTTTAGGCAATAAGACAATCCATAAAACTTCATACAAAACGGACTAGTCTTGCAATACAATAAAATACCCCTTGCAGATTTTAAATCCAAACCCAGCCTTTCCATCAGCCTTCCTAAAATATGCTTTAAAGAAACACAGAAGTAACTTCCTCTTCAAGTTTATTTATAGACTTCATTTGCATAACCTGGTTATTGAGTTTAACCCATTTTTTGAGTATTCACAATATACCACACTATAAAGCAAGCAAGCAAGCAAATGGACTGGCTTTACATCTCTCTCTTCCTCTTCCTCTCTCCCTTGCTGTCATGCGTGTGCAGGGGGGGGGAGAGTTTAAAATTAAGCAAGTTTTAAACATTGTGCAAAAATGGCTGCTTGTAATTGCCTGTCTCATGCAAATATAAACTGTTCTTCAACTCAGAACAAGAGGCAGAGAATAGTCTCCCATAATGGCAAAAAAGCACAGATATGTTTAGTGCAAAAGCATATTTCTTCTCTGTCTTTATG
This sequence comes from Arizona elegans, assembly GCA_022577455.1. NCBI lineage: Eukaryota > Metazoa > Chordata > Lepidosauria > Squamata > Colubridae > Arizona > Arizona elegans. The sequence goes on along the minus strand of JAKOOJ010000003.1, from coordinate 98,270,512 downwards.
TGAAGGAAAAAATAGTGGTATGGTTTATTCCCTTGCAAAAAAAGCCACCCAGTCTGTAAGGACAGAACAGAATACTACTGTTCTATCCTTATTGTTCAGTATAAATACTAAAAATAGATTTGGGGTATAGTCTAGAAAGGTTTGCTATCCAAAATGCCACAGTTCAAAGTCTATTTTGTTGCTAATTATCAACCAGGTCATCAAACAAAAATTATATACCATATTGCCAACGTGGTCTGGCAACCCTAATTTTTCCTTCTGCCCTCCTAAGAGAGGCCTTGCTTGTCCCAGGTCATGGCGTAGATGCTTGACTGTTTACTTTCCCAGACTGCAAAACACCGAGCAGCTGTAGGAGAGAAGAGTGAAGAGTCGAGGTAAAGCTGCATTATGTTGGCAGCTCTTCTCTGCTGCCAGGGCTGGGTTCTTCTGAACAGCACTTACCATGGACGCCCCTCCTCCCCCCAGTTTAGCAAGATTGCATCTTCCAAAGTGCAACCAAATTGGGCCATAAGGAATGCCTCCCTGGGCCTGCCAAGAGGCCTAGCAGGGCAACTTTCTGTTTATCATTTTGGCCAAACTGCATGTGAGGCAGGAAAGCAAGAACAGCATGTTGCTGATGTTGCATCCCAGAAACTTTGCTTCTGAAAATGAGAACGTTATAGAGCCATCATGGTTCATAGCCATCTGTCGACTCTGTGGAAAAGCGTTCAAGCCGATGAGCCCCACGCATAGTCTGGACTAAAAGTGGGATTCACTTACCTTCCCTACCGGTTTGCAAATGTGAGCGTGCACACACTCATATCAGTTCGATCATATTATATCATGATCTTTGGTTTAATAAAATATCCCAAGCACTAAAAAGGGATTTGCCAGGATAGAAAAGGAGGGTATTAAAATACATTTCAAAACAAAAGTAATGGCATTTCATAAATAATGTCTACACTACTATTAATCTTCTCATCATTCCCACCACCCATCTCCTTCCACTTATGACTGTATGACTGTAATTTTGTTGCTTGTATCCTTACAATTTATATTGATATTGTTTCCTGATTGCTTATTTGTACCCTATGACTATCATTATGTGTTGTACCTTATGATTCTTGATGAACGTATCTTTTCTTTTATGTACACTGAGAGCATATGCACCAAGACAAATTCCTTGTGTGTCCAATCACACTTGGCCAATAAAAAATTCTATTCTATTCTATTCTATAACTTGAAGAGGGGGGTGAGGGGGAGAGAGAGAGAGAAAGAGTGAGTTAAATAGATTCAGTTGCACTAAAAATACATTTGTTTGAAATATGAAGAGGGAAGTTTGAAGTTTGAAAATACTCTATAAATACAGTATTTTCCTATTCAGAAACATTGATTTGACCCCTGTACTCTCCTCAAGTAAACAGGAATTCTAAGTTGGTGCTTTGCGACATCCTGTGGTCACCTGGGGTAATGCATAAATCTTATTGTGCAATATTATTGCTTCCTAGTAGACTTCTAGAGCAAAGGATATTGCAGATGAAGTTGAACCCATCGCCTCTATCAAGATATCCCTAAGAAATTCTCATGTGAGGGAACATCCTTGTGAGGAACACATAACCCTAGATTTAGGAATTGTAGCCAATGAGCAGTTTCTTCTATTTATACCAGTGGTGGGTTGCTCCCAGTTCTGTCCGGTTCTTTAGAACCAGTACTAAAAATGGCGGGAAGCTCCGCCCACCCACCTGGATGTCATAATTGACTATCTGCGCATGTGCAGAAACGCAAGCGCGCGTGAGCGAAGCAAGCGCAAGTGCACGCTCCGCTACAAACCGGTAGTAAAGATAAATAGAACCCACCCCTGATTTATACCTTTAGCATTTTAAACTATTCTTAAAGAAAGAAAACTAAAATAGTTTACAAGATTAAGTAGTAAAACAATCTATGATCTCAGGGACAAGAAAAGGCACAAAAGAGAAAAAGCAACAGGAGTCAGAAAAAGAAAGCAACTACATCTAAATAAAATAGTATATTAAGCTACATTGAAAACTGCTCAGGGGAAGATGTTATTCTAGATGTTGTAATACTTGGGATATACTAGAAACAGATAGAAAAGGGCAGTTTAGAGCAGGTCTGTGGATGACTGAGGCAAAGGATAAAAGACAATTACAGAATTATGAAACCAGAAGGGGCTTTTGAGACCAGCCTCCTGTTCACAGACCACATCCAAATTTAAGTGTCTTTGTCAGGCAGCTGTTCTTTTATTTGAATATTTCCACTTGAATATTTCCAGCTGCAAACATGGAGTTGGCCTTTAGATAATTGAATGGATGAAGAAGTTAGCTCCCTTTCAGTAAAGCTGAATCGTCCTACATTTCTGGAGGCAGGACAATATCTTTATCTTCCACAAGACCAATCTGGGGGTGAGATGGGGTGGGTGGGGAATCACATCTCTCAAATAGCCAATTTTTCAAAGTGGCAAAATTTTCCATTGCAATTGTGGAAAAAAGAAATCAGTATTAAAATGTGTACGCCCAACTTCCAATATGCTTAATGTACATATTTTGCTTAAAAGAAAACCCTAAAGAAGAAGAGATGCCACAATCTTAACGCCAAGGCCTGGATATATAAGATTACACTCAAGGCAAGCGCTGTGCACCCTTTGCTATTCAATCCCAAAGACCTCAGATAATTGTCTTAATTTAAAGATATGGGAAATATCTCAGCTTTAAGGCCTGGAAACGTTTAGAATGGGTAAGACTGAGTATGAGGAACTCATGAGTTGATTCATAACAGAACAGCTTCCTATACATTCATGGTATAGGGATATTAGGGCCAATAGTATACAGGTAGTCCTTGATTTACAACCATTCATTTAGGGTCTAATCAAAGCAACAGCACAGAAAAAAGTGACGATCTGGGTCCTGGGGTTGCCATTTGAGACCTTCGCAGCCGGCTTCTGACAAGCAAAGTCAATGGGGGAATCCGGATTCGCTTAACAAAAGCATGATTCACTTAACAATTGCAGTGATTTTCTTAATAGGAAGATGGGGCACGACTCATTTAACAACCACCTTGCTTAGCAATGGAAATTCTGGTTCCACATTGTGGTTATAAGTCGAGGACCACCTGTAAGTGAAGTTCTTTGGGTGGATGTATTTTTGCATTTTGATTGTTCAATTGCTTCTAATCCTTTGTGACCCCCAAAACATAGTTTTTCCAGGGATAACAGTAACTGCTTCTTTCAGTTCTTATAAGATCATGTTCCTGGCATTAGGGATTGGAAGCAGTGGTGGGTTCCTCCCGGTTCGGCCCGGTTCCACTGAGCCAGTAGCGGTGACAATATGATGTCACCGAACTGATTCTGAGGGCCCCCCCCACCCCAAGTTATTCTTACCTTTTATTTGGCCCCACCCACAATCTATTGCTGCCTCCTGAGTCCCAGCTGATGGCTAGAGGGGAAAAAAACTGTTTAAACTCTTGCCGTGGGGCTTCAAAGGGCCGCCCTACAGCTGATCAGTGTTAAAAGAAAACAAATGAGTAGACCAGTGTCTGCAAAAATAAATGGGTAGACCGGTACAGCTCTGCAAGCAGTACCACAAAATAAGCCACGCCCACAGAACCGGTAGTAAAAAAATTTAGAACCCACCCCTGATTGGAAGTATCTGGTTCTTTTTTTCCCTTTTTTTTGGTGTGTGTGTGAGGTGCTTTCAAATCAATCTTGACTTAGGGTGACTGTTTGGACAAATTCACGCAATTTTATAAGCATGAGTGTTTGCCATTGTCGTCTTCCTATGGCTCAGATAGTGCCACCTCGCTGATTTAGTGTCTAATGTGTGTCTAGAACTTATGGCTTTTGGGCTTGAATTTGCTTGTACAAACATGTGGTAGTGTTCCCCCCCAAAAAAAACCAAAAAAAAAAAAAAAAACCCCAGACCTTGAAAAAAAATCAACATACTGCAGAAGAGAATGAAACAAAATTAACAAAAACTCCATTATATCCAACAGTGTAAATGAAAGCATGCCATAGATTTTAGTTTCTAAGGGGGAAATTGAAAATGAGGCTTGTCAGATGTTACATCTTTTCTATCCTGCTCTACAGAGTAGAGAGATGGTCTCTAACAGAAACCACTTGAAGAGACTAGAAGCATTTGAAATGTGGATTTACAGATGGGTGTTATGTATAAACTGGGTTGACAAAATCATAAATGAGGTGATAAGCCGCCTGGGAAAGCCAAGGGAAATCATCAAAACAATAAAAAAAGCAAAAGTTAGAATACTTCGGACAAATGATGTGACACCTGGAAAAATACAGCATACTTCACTTAATCCTCCAAGAAAACATTGAAGGCAAACGAGGTCCAGGCAGAAGAAGAACATCATGGCTTCAAAAACTAAGGGACTGGTTTGGACAAAACTCAGCAGCACTTTTTTGTACAGCTGCTGATAAAAATAGGATCGCCAGCATGATCACCAACATCCGATGACGGATATGGCACAAGAAGAAGAAGGGGGAAATTATGAAAATAAATTCATATATGCAGTAAAAATATTGAAAAAGGACAAATGTGCAGGTATAGATAACATTAATAGAGTACAGATACCTCCTGGACCTATGACTACAATTGGGACCAGAATTTCTGTTGCTAAGCCAGGCAGTTAAATTAATCACAATAAGATTTTACAACCTTTTTTTTTGCCTCAGTTGTTAAGTAAATCATTGCAGCTGTTAAGCGAAGCATGCAGTTGATAAGTGATTTCCCTTTCCTCATTGACTTTCCTTCTTGGAAGCTGGCTGGGAAGGTTCCTAAGATTTTATTTCATTTATTTTATTTCAGAATAAATCAATGGGCAATTTTATTTTAAACTGTTATAAATAACAGTTATAATTTTGGATGGCAATTTTTATTATCTGAATAGTTTCCATTCCATGCATCCAAGACAGACGTACAAAAAGAACTTCATAATATCACATATAACCTCTCCAGAACTCATTCCACAGTAGAACTCATTCTACAGTAGCTTCTGATTTGTGATTACAATGCAAATGAGAACACACTGGGAAGGTTTCTAATGATGATCACATGACCCCAGGATGCTGCATCCATCATAAATATACGTTGCCAAGTGCCCAAATTTTGGTCACATGACCATGGGGATACTATAACAGTTCTAAGTGCGTGTACCGGTAAGTCCCTTTTTCCAGTGCTGTTATAACTTCCAATGGTCACTAAATGAATGGTTGTAAGTCAAGGACTGCCTATATGGCAATGTATGAAGTGCTGCACAGATGTGGTGAGAACAAGGTTAGTCTGCGAGGGCAGGAAAGCAGGGGGAGGAGTGATGCTAGGAATGTTTCCTTATATTTTTCTCAAGTCTTTAATTTTTTTGAGTATTTGTTATTCCTTTCCTACTTAACCCCAAGAAGAAATGTGCGGTGAGCAAATATGTATGTACAGCATAGACCTGGAGTAATCTACAGCTTCTAGCTCCAGCTTTTGTAATTTTTGACTTTGACAAATCCTGGATTTGTGTCACCAGGATGGAGCTGCTGGATACGGGTTGTTGAAAAGCTGGAGAAAATTCCTCATGTCAAAACACGACATACATACAGCTCTGGTCATCAAAACGGGTGGGAGAGAGGGTATAAATGTGGCTATATATTAAATCCTTATCCAACCCACGTTACATTTGGTAATGGGCTCAACCTTTGAAAAAACACTTTGGGTGGAGAGGAGCCAAGGGGCCTGGCCCAGAGAGGAAACAGGGGCCCCTCTGAAGGGAATTCCCAGCCAGACAGCCTACGCCAGCCTTTCAATTCCAGTTTCAACAATGTACACGAAACCAGGGGTGAAACAACCAGCTCTGGGACCTCTGAGTCAACAACCTGTTTCAAAAGAAAAACAAAATGGCTGAGGAGGCAGGGTTCCCGCTCAGCCAAACTGGTACTGAGCCCAGCGGGGCAGTCTCTCAGCAGGCTCCCAGAACAACCACAGCCACCACGCTCCTCTTCCACCACCCACTATGGACTGTCTGGAGTAGAGGGCTATTTTATTTCCTCAGGGAAAACACTACAGGTAATCCTTGACTTACAGTGACCGTTCAAAGATACAATGGTACTGGAAAAAGTGACTTATGACCGTTTTTCACACTTACGACCATTGCAGCATCCCCTTGGTCACATGATTAAATTTCTGATGCTTGGCAACTGGCTCATACTTATGACGGTTGCAGTGTCCCGGGGTCACCAAATTATGTTGTTAGGTCCTTGATATATACTCTGCAGCTCTTGGGTCCAAAAATAATATTAAAAGATATAGCCTCACAAAAAAAAAATAAGTTGACTATCCCATCAATATTTTCACCACACGTTATCCTTTTCATTGATTTTAGAACTAGAGTAACAGCATTCAATAAACTATAAGTCAGAAAAGGCTTTTGATATTGCCATCATATGTTTCTTCCAAAATCACGTGCCCCAATACTGATGTTTCAAACATTAGCATATAAACCTCAATTTCTCCCCATTTTTAAAAATATAATTTGTGCCATGATTCATTTGGTACTTTTCCTTTTATAGCTTCAATGGATGCCAGAACTTGCTGACAAATCCAACTATCCCCCTTGATCACTTGATGCTGGCTTACCTAATTGGTAGCCCAGAATTTAAATTGGCAACTGGCTCATACTTACGACGGTTGCAGTGTCCCGGGGTCATGTGATCCCCTTTTGCAACCTTCTGACAAGCAAAAATCAATGAGGAAGTCAGATTCACTTAACAACCGTGAATTCCCTGTGTTATTAGCTTACCAAATACAATGACTCACTTAACAACGGTGGCAAAAAAGATCGTAAATTGGGCCAAAACTCACTTAACAGCTATTTTGCTTAGCAACATAAAATTTGGTCTCAATTGTGGTCGTAAGACGAGGACTACCTGTACTTTCATGTTGGAACACCATCAGCCTGCCTCAGCAATGTGTTAGCTATGAGATGGAGCCTCCATTGTGTGGATAGGGCCATCTTCACATTGCAGTAAACAGGCTGTGTGAGTAACGGTTTATCCACAAGAGTCCTTTATCTCTCACAAGATCTTTATTTTTTCCAATGTAGCTATTTCAATTAAATCCATAAGAGGGCACTGCAAACAACAAAATATCAAAATGCACCCATACGAAACATTAGAAAAATGGCTCCTCCGTTTATTTACTGTTGCAGAATACAAACTTTTACATAGAGATATACAACTGCCTGCTAGTTATGCAACTGTTTGCTAAATTCTGAATCATTCCTTCTAATATAGCCTACAAATTTGCATTTGCCAAAATATTGCTTGCCTTGTGATACTGATTTAAAGAGATGTGATTATCTTTTAAAGAACTCTGTAGAGAACCACTATTTATGATAGTGGATTCTTAGAAAACATGTATGCACAATGTTTATCAGCTGGGTGTCACAACTTAGTTTTGGCTGATCTAGAAAGGGGAGACTATCTGGAATCTCGAAACTTATAGGCCATCTGAAGAGATGCCAGTGGAAAACCCTATCATGCCAACAGAGCTGCATGGATGTGTTCATGTATGTTACCAGGATATGAGATTCATTTGAATATGACTTTACTTGCTGTTACTACATGCTGACAGCCCAATCACCTCTTCTGTAGCACTATTAATTCTATCCAGAAATATCTCCTTCATATAATCAGAATGTACTTTGGCCTTTACTTTCCACATCCTCTCCGGTTCATCCTACAGGACCTAGGACTTCTCCAGCTTCTCATACACCTTCTTCCTGAGGTTGCTGTCCCTTGGCACTGCTGCAGCATCTATCATATTTGCTGTCTTCTGGTCTTTGTCTCCTATCACAATGTCTGGTTGATTGGCTGGTACCTGCCTGAATCTGGAAGTCTCACAGGTCTTAGCTTTCTTCACAACCCTCTATGGCAGGGGTCCTCAAACCTGGAAGCTTTAAGACTTGTGGACTTCAACTTCCACAACTTCCACAAGCATAGCTGTCTGGAGAATTCTGGAAGTTGAAGTCCACAAGTCTTAAAGCTGCCAAGTTTGAAGACCTCTGATCTATGGGATTTCCCATTTGAACTTAGAAGGGTCTAGCCCATATTAAAACAACAATAACAACAAAGCAAAACTAAACATTCCTGCACCCTCGTTTGCATTTACTTATTAATTTAAGATAATTTACCCGTATATGGCTTCCCAATTCACTCTCAGTGACTCTGGACGGCTTACAAAAATAAAAACAAATTATGTTGTTAGGTCCCTGATATATATACTCTGCAGCTCTTGGGTCCAAAAATAATATTAAAAAGATATAACCTCACAGGAAAAAAAAAATAAGTTGACAATCCCATCAATATTTTCAGCGCACTTTATCCTTTTTCATTGATTTTAGAACTAGAGTAACTGTATTCAATAAACTATAAGTCAGAAAAGGCTTTTGATATATATCGTATATTTTTAATTTGATTTATATGCCGCCCTTCTCCGGAGACACAGGGCAGCTTACAATGCGTTAAGCAATAGCCTTCATACTTTTGTATATTTTATACAAAGTCAGCTTATTGCCCCCACAATCTGGGTCTTCATTTTACCTACCTTAGAAAGGATGGAAGACTGAGTCAACCTTGAGCCTGCTGAGATTTGACATTGCAGTAATTACAGGCAGCTGATGTTAATAACAGTGCTTTAGTCTGCCACGCCACCAGGCTCATATGATATTGCTATCATATGTTTCTTCCAAAATCACTTGCCCCAATACTGATGTTTCAAACATTAGCATATAAACCTCAATTTATCCCCATTTTTAAAAATATAATTTGGGCCATGATTCATTTGGTACTTTTCCTTTTGTAGTGTAGGAAGTTAGCATCCACTCCTTTCCTAGAGGGATGAAATATTTTGGGAAATATTGAAAAGGCAGAGAATGTTTCCCTGGATGAGAAATGGAGAAACATGTTTTGAAGACAGAGCAGCTCCCACCTTCCTGCCCCACCCTTTGTCAATGGACTATCATCTGTAACACAATAGGACCCATCTAGCAACAGAAACTAACACAATAGGACCCATCTAGCAACAGAAACTCACTACATGGCACCTGGGAAGATTACATCAGCCAGCAAGGCTAGCTAAGACCCCCACCTGAGTCTGACAACAAATCAGGATACACTTTCAGGGCCCCAGGAAGTTCAAAGCCAGAGAGGGCATAAAACCCAGGGACTCGCAGGATCTCGCCCCCTTTTTCTGTTCAGGAACTCAAACCATGTGATCCTGTCCACCATTAAACCATCTTTCCAAGCAGTCTCCATGTTTCCAGTATCTTTTTCCCCACTTGGAGCTGAACCCAGAAGGGGTTCTTCCTACAGTAGCTTCAGTGGATGCCAAAACTTGCTGACAAATCCAACTATCCCCCTTGATCACTTGATGCTGGCTTGCCTAATTGGTAGCTCAGAATTTAAATTGTCACATGTTGCTATCTCATGTTCCACAATAAAGCAAATTTTCCTGCTTCTTCCTATGCTGTCAAGTTTGTTTCTCAGGGTAGAATCTAGAGAGCTTCCCCATATATTTGGGGTGTAATAAGGGGCTTGGTGGCACCGTTCTCTAACCACTGAACACTTTTAAGGAATACGGCTTTATGACATCACATCCTCAGCCCATTGCAGAACCAAACTGAAATTATTTTTTTGGTATAAAATTATTTCCCTGTTAAAACAGTCTTTTCTGTTTTCTCTTGACATAAATCAAGGCTTGACCTCCAATCTTCCTATCTTTTTGTAAGGGCCTAAAGATGTGGCTGTGCCAGTCGGGGGCAATGAAGGATCAGCTCAAGGGAGATAGCTGATTGACTAATAACAAATCCCCCCTCTCCCCCCTCACTCCACCTGTGCCCTTCCCATCTGCCTTTGGTTTTAATGTTCGATTTTAACTTTTTTTTATGTTTTAGCTTTTATGTAACTGTAAACTGCCCAGTTACCCTATGGTAAGATGGGCAGCCAATAAATCTTATAAATAAATAAATGAAAATCGCATCATACAAACAATCTAAGTAGTACAGCGTTTTCCAAAGTTGGCAATTTCAAGACAAGTAGACCAACTCCCAGAATTCCCAAACTGTATACTGGTTAGGGAACTCTGGGAGTTGTCCATCCATTTTAAATTTGCTAAGTTTGAAACACACTGGTCTGCAAACTATTGAGGCTTAATGAATGGTGCAGAAAAAGTATCTGCTCTGTTCCTATTAATCACTTATCCCTGCAACCACCCTACCCCCTGGTCAATCCAGTCACTGGGCATTGCTGTTATGACCATTTTAGCTGGGATTATTTCCTTGCTGGTGATTTACAGCATCATCACATCATCACACAGTCATCATTAAGATTATATAAAACTATCCATCTCCTGTTTTCTTGCTGACCATTTTGGCTTGGGCTGCAAGAGAGATTGGACAACCTACAACCAAAATAAACCTGTCAGCTGGGAATTTAGACTTTTTTCGGTCACAGGATTATCAGTCTTCCAGGGAATCCATAATCCTTCAGTCCTACAGGTGTGAAGTGCAGCTGGCTAGTCAGTGAAGCATATGTGGGGAACCTGATAACGTGCTGGCAAGCACTGATAGGTTATAATCCATTCTAATACATGTTTGGAAAATAACAAATGCTCTGTTTAATTTGTGGCCAAGGAAGCAAGGGAAAATACCAATCAATGCCCTGAAGCTATCTACATGAAATATGTAAGGACAACACCACTCCTTGTTGTAGAGGGACAGTAAAGGTTAGCTGTGGGAGCAGCACAAAGTATGTTTACCTGTTTTCTGCCAATCACAAGAATGCCTATTTACACAGGAGATTCGCTCATCAAAACAAAACTTGGGATGGAGGGTAGGATAAATATATCTGTGATTAAAGGGGAGACGGGACAAAGGCAGGTGAGTGCAAGTACAAAATGGCATAAAGGCTTCCTTGTCCCTTGTATTTGCATTCTGATATTTTGGAGGAGGAATATTTTGTCTACCAAGAGGTCATGCTAATAAAATGGGGCAGTGCTGTAATAATACTTTAGGCTCCATGAATAGAGTAGAGTAGAGTAGAGTAGAGTAGAGTAGAGTAGAATAGAATAGAATAGAATAGAATAGAATAGAATAGAATAGAATAGAATAGAATAGAATAGAATAGAATAGAATTCTTTATTGGCCAAGTATGATTGGACATATAAGGAATTTGTCTTTGGTGCATACGGTCTCAGTGTACATAAAAGGAAAAAAAGAAAAAAAAAGAAAATAACACAATAGACACCAATATACAGTATACACCAGCAATGAGAATGGTACAGTTTGGCAGTAAACCACTACAGATCTAGAATGGAACTGGTAATTGGACAATCCTAATTTAGAAAGGCAATATTGTTTGGCCAAAATATTAAGTAACTGTTGGTGCTCTAAGACAATAGTGTGGGAATGGCCTTTGACTATTTGGCTTTCTAAAAGTTTTTAAATAATTTCTATGGGACATTCAGCTCATCCTTCCATTGGCCACCTACAAAGATTAATTATCCAGAAGCAGATATTTCTCAATCCCATTGTTTTCCTTATATACCTCAGTCTCAGATTTGTTCTATACTTGTGGTCTTTCTATTCTGAAAGCTAATTGTCTTCTTGCATTTGGTTCAAGGAGAGCTTGTCTTGTTTTCGCCAAGGTCAGTTTATCTCCAATTGTCCCCCACTTTGGAACCAGGCATACAGGTTTGTTTGTTTTTAGGACCTGTCTCTCTAGGTTCTCCACCGTGTGAAATAGGTAGCATTCCTGGAAATCCTCTTTTTCGAAACAGCTGTTGAAAGCCAACAAAATAAAGTGGTGGAAGGAGTGAACATGACAAGGCAGAAACCAATGATTCCCAGGCTAGAAAGAACTGCTATGTCAGCCTAGATCAAATACCTCTCTCAAAGCCAGCAGGAGAATGTTCAAATATGTAATCACTTGGGAAGATAGGAGAAAAGTAAACATTGGAATGAAGACCTACATGCAGGTTTTAACTCCTATGCATTGCAATAGGCAGATATGGAATATGTTCCATTCTTAATTGCAGTAACTACGTTAAACTAATATCATTGTGTATTGTGGCTGTAAATCTGTGTCAAGTAGTTTCAGCCCTTTGAGATAGAGCAGCTTGAACACCAAAGTAATGAATACTAAAACTACTTTTATTTTACTAAAATTACTTTTATTACAGTCAGTGGTGGGTTTCAAATTTTTTTACTACCGGTTCTGTGAGTTGTGGCTTGGTGGGCGTGGCAGGGGAAGGATACCGTAAAATCTCCATTCCCACCCCACTCCAGGGGAAGGATACTGCAAAATCCCCATTCCCTCCCGATCAGCTGGGACTTGGGAGGCAGAGAATAGATGGGGGTGGGGCCAGTCAGGATTTTTACTATCGGTTCTCCGAACTACTCAAAATTTTCACTACCGGTTCTCCAGAACTGGTCAGAACCTGCTGAAACCCACCTCTGGTTACAGTAGAAAATTTTTGCAACTTTGAATGTGCTTCCCCTCCCTCCTTTCCTTTTTTTTTCAATTGAGCTGAGGTGGCGTGGAGGTTAGAGTGCTGTACTGCAGCTACTTCAGCTGTATGCTACTTCAGCAGATCAGCAGATCGAATCTCACCGGCTCAAGGTTGACTCAGCCTTCCATCCTTCCAAGGTGGGTAAAATGAGGACCCAGATTGTTGGGGGCAATATGCTATTTAGTATACTGTCGATTGTTGTAAGCCACCCAGAGTCCTTGGAAAGTGGGCGGCATAGAAATATGCTTAATAATAATAATAAATAATAAATAAACTAGGAAAGATCAAGTCTGAAATCCTTTCCACTTCTGCTTTGGTCTCAGATTTCTCCTATCTGATCATTGGCTTCCCTTCCTGCTCTTCCACAAAGTTATTCTCACAGTAAGTCAATTCCTGAATAAAGGGGAAAGTATCTGGAGAGACAAGATTTACTGCCGTGCCTAAACTGAGATTAACAGTCATGCTTCACTGGAAGCTGGAAGCTACTGGAGTAACCTTCTTAGAACTAGAAGAAATCCATAGCTCTAGTCAAAAGAGACTTGAGGTAACAATCGCAAACAGAAAACCCACTCACACTCCTAACATCAAGAATTCTAGATATAAAGACACCATGAAGATACATACACACATACTCATAACTATAATCCCTTTAGAGTATAGAAAAGGGAATACTAAATAATAAGCAGAAAAATTGTTGAGATAGGAAAGAGGAAAGGAAACCCAGCTAAAACAAATTCATACAAACACTTGGTTCCGTTTGCTGCTCTTTTATCTTGCAAACCATCATTGGTTCTACCACATCTCCACACTGCTTCATGCACTATGTGTTTCCCCCCCTTTAAACTTCTCTTTCAGGATCTCAGCTTAATCAGATGACCCACCTTCACTCATCTTTAATATATTTGCTATTAATATATTTGCAATGTGATCCTCATAAATTCTCTCTATGCAACCAAACCACATTAACATATTTCTTTCTTCTGGCAGACATGTTTATATTCAATCCATAGAGGAGCCTTGGTGGTGCAGTGGACTAAAGTGCTGTTAAGTAGCACTTAGCTGCCAGCTGTCTGCAATTACTGTGAGTTCAAATCTCACCAGGCTCAAGGTTGACTCAGCCTTCCATCCTTCCGAGGTAGGTAAAATGAGGACCCGGATTGTTGGGGCAATAAGTTGACTTTGTATAAAAAAGAACACCACTTGGGGGGGGGGGGGGGCGAAAGTCCTACTAAGCAGGTATATGCAAAAGTATGAAGGCTATTGATTAATGCATTGTAAGCCGCCCTGAGTCTCCGGAGAAGGGCGGCATATAAATCGAACCAATAAATAAATAAATAAATAAATAAATAAATAAATAAATAAATAAATAAATAAATAAATTCAACACTTGTCCATTCTTGACCTTATCTATTTTTGTTTTATATATGAAAGTTATATTCATATGCATTTCCTATGTAACCCTCTCATACAACATTCATCTTACTCTTATGTTTCCCTTGACATACACACATTTTATTTTATTTTATTTTATTTTATTAATTTTATTATGACACATAACAATCATATAACATACAACATATAAATATCTCCTCTTTTTTAAATATTGTTTCTTCGTGGTCTTCTTTTCGTTATTATATCTTTCCTCCCATATCTTTTCATTTTTTTCCCCATTGTTCCCTTTTCTTTGGTTACATTAATAAACTTAATTTTATACATTTCTATACATTTATTATATACATATTTTATACTTTTAATTATATTCTTAATTTTATACATTTCTATACACTTGTTATATAGATATTTTATACTTTTAATTATAAGCTTAATTTTATCCCACATTTTATTTTCATGTAATAAAATGAGCAGAAGCCTATTCTTATATGCAGCCATTTTAGCTTGGTTCAACAAATATTAATTCCTTATAAGAGGCCACATTTGTACAACTAAGATTTATATGTGCATTTCTCCATTTTTTTCATAAACATTCTACCAAAGTAGACATATTCATCTTTCTGCTCTAGTGCTTTGCTATTTATATATTACATGCAATCATTAATTCCATTTCTACCATCAAAGGGAAGAATTTTGGTTTTTGATACATTAATTTTCAGATCCAAGCTCCTTGTTTCATTGTAATATTGCATTTATCAATATCATAGGGTATGATTGAAAATCAACTAGACTGAGAATGAAAAATAAAGAAAATGTAAAAAATATATATATTTAACTTCAGGTAGTCCACATGTAAAAACAATCAGTGGTGGATGAAAGGATCAGCAGCAGCTTAAAGGATTCTCCCATTAAAAGCTACTAGGGAGAAAGTTATATTCATAGCTAAGGCATATGACATAATATAATGCATTGGTTTTTTTTACCAGATCTCAAAATGCATCAGACCAACAGTAATTGAGCTTGCATAGATAGGATAAACTTCAGAATCAATAAAAAGTCTAAGCAAGCCCAGAAAATAAAACACAACCTTAGTGCAACACTAACTAGACATTTCCCCATATCTATACAAACAAACATTCTTTTTACCTGAAATTGCTTCTTATTTTTTTTTAAAGCCCAAGGTTTCAATCCAAAAGGGAATGGTTTCACCTTTCCCCTTTTTCACCCCAGCATTTACTTCTCACTTAAATCTGTATTTCTCAATTCTATCTGCATTTAGCAAATGTTATCATTATCTGCTCTTGTACCCTTCTAATCAGAAAGCTTTCCCAGGCAAGCTAAATAAACTAATCCACCCATATGTTTTGCATTCATTTTTGCTAATGAGTTTATCTTTCCCTTTGAAGAATGCCAAGCTTGATAAATAAGTTACAGAGCCACTAAAGAAAACCATATCTCTATATTAACATTTGTCCAGTTACACGGTCTACACTTCCATTCTATCATTTTTCAACATTTTCAGGATATTTATGACTTTCATCGTTTTTCCTTTGACATCATGTTGATAGCATTCATTTAAATTCTATACTCATGGGACTGATAGCCTATCACTGTCAATCCTATGCAACTCTTTAAAATGCTCCTTTCAGCATTTCCTTGCTTCACTTTCATCACAAATCATTTCATCACTTTTATTTTTAATTCCGTTCATTCTGTTGGAAGCCCCTTGTGTAGCCCTCATTCAATTTCAGAACAATTTTTTATTTCCATAAGATACACTTTCTGTTCTGTAAGAAGTTAGCATCCACCCCTTTTCTAGAGGAATGAAATATTTTGGGAAATATTAAAAAGGCAGAATATTATGTTTCCCTGGATGAGAAATGGAGAAGCATGTTTTAAAGATGAAGCAGTGCCCATCTTCCTGCCCCCACCCTTTGTCAATGGGCCAGAGGCAGAAACTCAATCTTTATCAATGGACCATCATCTGCAACACAATAGGACCCATCTAGCAATAGAAACTAACACAATAGGACCCATCTAGCAACAGAAACTCACCACATGGCACCTGGGAAGATTACATCAGCCAGCAAGGCTAGCTAAGACCCCCACCCCCTGGGAGTCTGACAACCAATCAGGATACTCTTTCTGGGCCCCAGGAAGTTCAAAGCCAGAGAGAGCATAAAACTCGGGGACTCGCAGCATCTCGGCCCTTTTTCTGTTCAGGAACTCAAACCATGTGATCCTGTCCACCATTAAACCATCTTTCCAAGCGGTTTCCATGTTTCTAGTGTTTTTTTCCCCACTTGGAGCTGAACCCAGAAGGATATTTCTTCCTACAGTTCTTACAGTCATTCCATTTCCATTCTGCTTATTTTCACTTCTTTCCATTTTACCATACCCATTTTTAAGTAATGGCATCAAACAAGTTTTGAGATTTATATTCATTCCTTTGCCATCTGTATGAAGGAACAGAGCTGCAAATGCTTAAATTACATCTTGGAAACAAACAATGTACTTTTGCTAAACAAATTTGCATTCATTCTCTTGACTCCAAAAGTCCCAATCACTTTTTGTGCAATTACTTCTCATTTCCTTCCCTATGTTCATGTCACCAATCAAAATATTTTTGTTCGAATCACATTCACTCA
The DNA here is from genome assembly GCA_022577455.1 of Arizona elegans. Lineage (NCBI taxonomy): Eukaryota > Metazoa > Chordata > Lepidosauria > Squamata > Colubridae > Arizona > Arizona elegans. The sequence continues at coordinate 98,253,918 of JAKOOJ010000003.1, read as the reverse complement.
GAATTAGTTTTCCCCCAAAATCCTTCCTACTTTTTTCATTATCTTCATTCATTGCAAAATAAACACATAGCTATCATCAACCAAGGAACCCCAATTTTCATATGCATCCTATGTGACACCGGTTCATACTTTCTGATATCCTGTTTGCCCCTTCATTCACAGACCTTAATTTAAAGTTATCAAGCCCTCCCCATTTCTCTGCAGTTTCATAGATGCATAAAAATATCTAATTTTTTTTGTTCTTGTTTCTCAATTTGTGCTTTTTACCAATTACATCTTAACTTTCAAGTCACAGTCTTCCATATGCCATGGTTGTCAGCAGATGGGCCCAGTTCTAATCATGGCTCAGTCGAGGTTTTCATATAATATTTTTTGTAAGATACACTAGGTTACCATACTTATGTGCAGTATTCCTTGCATTCACTGTCAATTTTGACATGTTGCGAGTATAACCTGAGTTCAGCGTTAATTCTAAGGATACCATCAGTATTCTATACAAGTTAGGATATCTAATCTAAACATGTTATGATCCCACATATTGTGTTGTTCTGTGGATCGAGTAATGCATGTAATATAAATATCCAGCTCAGTTCTGGTAATAATTAAAATGCATAGCTTTCTTCTGTCCTCACTTCACTTCAATTTTATTTATTGTAAGATGCTGAAGTTTGCATTTCATTTGTTTGCCTTGTTCCAGGACTCAATGTTCTCAGCGCATGTTCTTTCCAGATTCACAGTGGTGTCTCCATAGGGTACACTTTCAGTCAGTTCCCAACATGACTTGGATAAGACATTGTAGCTCAGAAACCCCATTTACATTTAGATCACTTTTTGTATATGCACTACATGTGTTGTTCAGGTTGTCATATATCCTGCATTGGCTTGCTCTGCATTGACCTACCCCTAGATGAAACCGTGTCTCCTACTGGGCCTCTGAAATGTGCCTTTTCTGTGTGTTGAGGCCTGCTCTGCAGAACAACCTCTCTCCAGAGATAATAACAGTTCTAACCCTGTTGGCCTTCAGGAAGGTGGTGGAGACTTGGCTTTTTTCCCAAGCATTGAATCCAAGATGTTGACAGAATGGCTGGTGGATAGATATAAGTTTTATTGGGGTCTCAGTGCAGTTTATTGTTTTAAACAGGTGTTTTAATGTATTATGCTTTTATTTTGTTCCTTTTGGTAGACAGTTGGCTATATAAATTAGTTTAATTAAATAAATATACTGTAGGTCAAGAGTGGAAAATCAGGAATCTAGACAGGTGAAATGAATATATAGGTTTATTGCAAAGATGGGTTTCAGCAGGTTCTGACCAGTTCTGGAGAACTGGTAGCAGAAATTCTGACTGGCCTCGTCTCCATCTATTCTCTGCCTCCCAAGTCCCGGCTGATTGGGAGGAAATGGGAATTTTGCAGTAACCTTCCCCTGGATTGGGGAGGGAATAGAGATTTTACTCTTTATTCTTCCCCTGCCATGCCCACCAAGCCACACCCACCAAGCCACACCCACATAACTGGTAATAAAAATTTTTGAAACCCATCACTGGTTTATTGCAAGTTTAAGATGTCTACAAGAATCTGAACTACTTATGATCAAAACAAATTGGCAGTAGATAAGAGTCAATGGAATTCAAGGTGGGCCGGATTTAGATCTCTTGTGGGCGTGAAGACTGATGATGCGTTTGACCCCTCCTTCGTGCTTGATTTGGTCATCTCTGACCTACAATATCTCCCCTACTCCAGATTATAATTTTCTCATGCTAGATTCCATAAATGGTTATCTATCTGAAGTGTTCAATATTGCTGAAGTCCATGATGTTTTAATTTTAAAGCCTTCTCCTGATAAATCTATCATATATAATTATCATAAGATATCTTACCTAATACCCCTTATATTATAGGTTTTAACCAAAGGTGAAATCTACTTACCTTTGCTACTGGTTTGCAAATTGGAACTTTGGTCGCGTGCGATACCCGTGTGCATGCACAGAACCTGCGCATGTGCAGAGCGTCAAAAATGGGATGTGATGACGTATGGGCAGGTGGGCGGAGCCTCCCACCACCGGCGCTACTGGTTCGCCTGAGCCAGATGGAACCGGCTGCATTTCACCACTGGTTTTAACTTGTTTCCTAACCACATGAATGAATGGCTACTATCTGAAAGTACATGGTATAAAAACTTGAATACTGTAGCGCAAAGTTACTTATGTCATGATCAGAACACTACATGGTGCGCAGGCAGAACTTGTGAAAGAAATATAGCCATCTGTCTATATTCATTGCTAGAACCATGGGTTGAACTTGATAATTGTTGGCATCTGTTGTTGCAAGTATCTTTACATTTTTTCAGCAACTATATGTGTTTGCATTGTCCCCTTCTATGTATTCACAATTCCCTGAACTGCAAAAAGAACTGGAAGCACAAATTCTTGAAGAAACTTTATGCTGGTGACAAATCACATCATGTTTAGCTATTTAAAAACACTGTTGGTACTGTTATTGCTTCTTAAATATGTTCAGCATTGAATTCTACAATAGAGGACTGTGGCATTCTAACTTTGCTTTATGTTTTGTCTTAATCTTTTTAATGAAGTGCTTCTTGAACTTTATTATTTGTAGAAGTGAGATTGTGGTATAGCTTATCCTTATATTAATGTTTTCACTAATAAACCACAAGATCTGTGGAATCAGTATTTCAAGAAAATTATGACTGATTGCACAGGAAAATTCCAACTAAAGCATAGCTAAAGAAAGTCAAGTCTATATCTACAAATTTGCAATACCTGAAGTCGACACAATAGAAATTGACCAAATTTTAAAGTAAATTGTGTTTCTTCCTATGTATTATTCTGCATCAGTGCACAGGTGATCATTTACAGATAATTTCCATATTTTAAGTAGGGTCAATGTATTAATTTCAAAGTGCCATTATGTTCTTTCTTTAGAGAAACTCAGAACATTATGAGCTAAGCATATCTCATAAAAGTATCTGCTACAATGTCCTACCTGTCAATGACTACTTCAACTTCAACCACAACAATATACAAGCACACAAAAGATACAAATTTAAAGTGAACCATTCCAAACTTGATTGCAGAAAATATGACTTCAGCAACAGAGTGGTCAATGCCTGGAATACACTACCTGACTCTGTGGTTTCATCCCCAAACCCCCCAAATTTTAACCTAAGACTATCTACTGTTGACCTCATCCCATTCCTAAGAGGTCTGTAAGGGATATTTGTATCTATTTTATGTATTAAATTCATGCTTATACTTATATATATTACCTCATATGTTCTTGACAAATAAATAAAATAAAAATAAAATAAAAATTATAATAGCAATATGGATGGATTTGAAACAACACCGAAACTATTTCCAGTATCTTGATGGGCATGAATTAGAGAGAGAAGTAATGAATGAACCAAATATTTAATCTATCAGAAGAAATTCTATACTGTTGCCGTCACTAAATGGCCATCAAATGCAAACTGCAAATAGACATTTTTGTGCCTGCATCAAATTAAAACTTAAGGAACAATATGAGTGATAAACTTTTAAGTAGCATTAAAGGTTTCCCCTGTCCAGTCCTGTCTGATTCTAGGGGACAGTGCTCATCTCCAATTTTTAGAAAAGGGAGCAATGTTGTCTAAAGAAACAGAAACTGTCCAAAATATCATTGATCTTGAAACAATGGTTAATTGCTTTGCAAAACTGGGTAAGAATTGGTAATTCAACTTCCATAGATATTTACAGACAGTGTATGTATTTTGTTTCCATTGTTCTCCCTCTCACTAGTCTTTCACTTCAATTGGTCAGCCAACTTGGATAAAAAAAATAAACAAGACCTTGGATAAACAAGGTTATCAGTTTGCTTCCTCTCAGTGTTGCAAGTATTTTCCCTGAAGTGTCTGTATCAGTAGTAACTCAGAAATAAGCAATTGTATTTTTAAAGGCACCCTTTTCCGCTGTATTTTATTCTGTCTATTCTGTTCATTAAATGTTTATTAGGCATTTTGATTTGGAAGAAAATGTGTTGGGAGTTGTTTTCCTTTGGAAATTAAAGAATTAATTTGGAATTTAGTTACTAAATGCTTGCTTGCAACATAAAGCATTCCAACTACTATGCACTTGACTTCATCTAAACCAGTAGTTGCTTTTTTTTTTCAAAGAACCTACATTTAGCATGAAGGTTTGCTCATCCTATCTATCTGTGCCCCCATAAACAAAGAGAATCATCAGTGATCCCTACATAGCCATATAAGAGGAAGACAGTCCCGTCTCAAGGTCCAATGTTCTACTGCATTTGCAGAATTTGGAAGCAACTAGAAGGGGTAAGGAAACCCAACATTTTTCTTCCATCTTAAGCATATGTTGGCAAAAGAAAAACAAATGAGCCAATCCTCTTGCATAAAAGCCAGAATTTCTCCCAGCCCCCAAGGACTCCCACTTTCTCTTTGGATGTTGACTACAGAAAGGAGGAAAATTACTTATCTCCCTTTCTCCTTCCTCTTTTATAGCCTCATGGGAGATTGCCACATCACATCAAGATTGCAAGAACCAGCACACAACTATTAATTTCTAACGTCTACATACATACACGTCCTTATTTAAAAGCAAGTTTTAACAAGATGCTCAGAAGTCATTCTGATTTGCATGCCAAGCCCAAGATTTTAATAACAAGATTGTTTGAAGCAAGTACTTTCTTCCTGGCACCACCTAACATGAAACCTACAACATTCACCATTGTTTATTCCACTTTGGGCTTGTAAATTTCCTTTGCATTTTCTATATCTGCCCAGAATTCATCAAGTATGAATATTACCTAACAAAACAAAGGAGGGAAATCTTAAAATTTCAACCTTCTGTTGGAAGAAATATCCTTCTGGGTTCAGCTCTAAGTGGGGAAAAAGACACTGGAAACATGGAGACTGCTTGGAAAGATGGTTTAATGGTGGACAGGATCACACGGTTTGAGTTCCTGAACAGAAAAGAGTCTAGACGCAGCGAATCCCTGGGTTTTAGGCCCTCTCTGGCTTTGAACTTCCTGGGGCCCCGAAAGAGTATCCTGATTGGTTATCAGACTCCCAGAGGGTGGAGGTCTTAGCTAGCCTTGCTGGCTGATGTAATCTTCCCAGGTGCCATGTAGTGAGTTTCTGTTGCTAGATGGGTCCTATTGTGTTGCAGATGATGGTCTATTGACAAAGATTGAGTTTCTGCCTCTGGCCCATTGAAAAAGGGTGGGGGGCAGGAAGATGAGAGCTGCTTCATCTTTAAAACATGCTTCTCCATTTCTCATCCAGGGAAACATAATATTCTGCCTTTTTAATATTTCCTAAAATATTTCATTCTTCCAGGACAGGGGTGGGTGCTAACTTCCTACACTTGCTTGAACCTTAATAAATTCCCCTGCCCCCCTCTTGTCTGTGCTTCTTAGGCAATCTCTCTCTTGGCCCAACCAAAACAGGGATGTTTTGGGAGCTGCTCTTTAGAGCTGTACAACAGTAATGGGGAGGGGGGGCACCTTTTGTTTACAGTGCTCCAACTCTTCTTTCACACTATTCAGACTGGTGCTTAATATTTGGGAATAATTCCACTGACATGTCCTGACAATTCATAACTCAATATCCTTGTTTGTATATTAATCTTCTCCTAAATCAATAGGGAAGCTAGGGCACTTAGAGAGTGTTAGACATGGATCTCATTTACACTTGTTCACTGACATTGCCAAGATACCTTAAATATTTGTGGTAGAGCTCTACTTTAAAGGGTGTAAAACCTGGGTGACTTTAATAGTTTCACTCTCTAGGTTGAATTATAATCCAAGTGTATTTTTTTCTTCAGTTTGAAACCAGGAGTTATTATTACTGTCTTTTGCCTGGAAGAAACAAAATCACAGAGCCGCCCTTCAGTAGTAAAAAGGTCCTGGCCCGGCCCTCTCCCGCTACTCCTTACTGGCCTCCAGGGCCGGCTCTGAAAGAGCTCCCGCTGGCAAGCCAAGCCGTTCCCACCGCTCCGCGCTCTCCAGCCGCTGGGCTAGGCCAGGCCGCCAGCCAGAAGCCAAGGGAAGGAAGCGCCTTTTATGGCACAAGGAAGGGCCATATATGGCGCGCAGGAAGCTCCATGTATGGGCAAGGCAGTGCTTGCGTGGAACCAAGCGAGAGCCGCTTCCGCTCGGCCTTGGCTCGGCGGCTGGAATCAGATGACCGGAGTGGCTCGTTTAACTGCGAGGAGGAAGGCAGCCGGGGCCAGGCCAGAGCGAGGCTCCCGTTAAATCGCGGGCTTGCTCGAGCCAGGCCTCGGGAGCAACAGGACCGCTCGGTCCCTCGGCCCGGCTGGGAGGGAGGGAGGGAGGGAGGGAGCTCGGGCTTCCCGCCTTTAGCGGGCTTCCCGTCCCTTCCCTTCCCACACCTGGGCCGCCTCCAGGAGTGACGCAAGGCGTTTCCTGTCGCTTCACGGTCAAGCTCTGAAGCCGCGCGTTCAATTACAAACAGCTGTTGGCTCGCTGCGCCAAAACAGATTCTCTCCCACCGTCTGGCCCGTCGGGAGAGCAGCGGCTTCCAAGGCGCGCAAGAATCCGGTGTCCTTGCGGCGAAAAGGCGTGTGAACCCAGCAGGGCGAAGTGCCGCCTCCTTCCTGCTGCAGCCAGACCGAGTCAGCAGCCCCCCATCCCCTCATCCGTCCCTGCTGGGGCGGCCATCTCAGAGCGCTTTTCCGTTTGGCAGCGTGGAGCTTCGCGCTTGCCAAGCAAGCGAAGCGGGGATTCCCAGCCTCCGCTTCCCTGGGAAGGCGGGTGAAGTCAGGCCCATTTTAAAGGGCTCGCGCCTGTCTCTGAAACGCTGGGCTGATTGTATGTGGGGAGGGAGGGGGGGACGCTCAAAGGCATTGGAGGAGCATCACCAGAGCTTAATGCCGGGAGAGTTACTTCAAGGACTCTCTAGCCCGAGAGCCAGATTTCATTCAAAGAGGGTTCAAAGTCAAACCCCTTTCCCACTTAGGGTACACAGGATGAGGATCCTGTCGGTATATGGACGTTCTTCATTACCATGAGCGTTTTGGCGATGGTTTTAGCGTAGGTCGACTTTCCTGATTGTTTAACCTGTCACAGGAGGGAGGGAGCGACCGCCTGGAGGCATTGATTTACTACCTCGACAATGGTTCCGCAGAATGTTTGCAAATTCAGACAACCCCCCAGACAATTTCCCCTTCACTTCTTCGAGTCCCGGACCTCAACAAGCCCGTACCTAGAAGTGTTGTGGGAATCAGGGATCTTATCCGAGCGTGGGTTTTCTATCTGCTTTAACTAGTGTAGTGTAAGAATCCGTCCTTAGTGGTGACTACTCCTGTCTAACTACTTACCGTAATTCCTGAAGGTGTTCGCTACTCGGGTTTATTTTCTTGACACTTGCGTTCTTTTGCCCCGGGCGTTCTTCTCCCTATTCCCAGCTGTGTGCCAAGTAGGTGCGGTTAATCCACAGCAAGGAGAGCATTCTGCACAAGCTTAGAGGCACGGTTGCTTTACTGTCCCCTCAAAACTGATGGTGTTGGGAGAAACCATCTGCCTCAGCCCTAACTCGCCTGCCTGGCCTGATTTATAAGGAGCTACATGTTTCATCAAGTTAATCAACTGAGAGGAATGGAGGAGAAACCAGTGAATCTCAGCCAAATATTTCCTCCCAGGATAGGAGCAGATCCACATTCTGAAGAGAATTTTGTACCGACCAAAATCTAACTTTAGGAAGAAATAGGGAGGAAGAAGCAGTTTTTGAAAAACTCAAGTCTGTGGTAAAAATGGGTTTCCTATAGGTCCAGATCTCTCCCCCCATCCCCCATCCCCCATCATAAAAGCTGCCCAATAGTCAGTCCAGAAGGCAAGCTGGAAAGGCAGAATTGTTGTCTGGACCAAGGATCTCCAACCTTGGCAACTTTAAGAATTCTCCAGCCAGCAAAGCTGAGTTGAAGTCCGTCAGGCTTAAAGTTGCCAAGGTTGGAGATCCCTGGTCTGGACCACAGTTACGCCTGTTGACTTTTTCTGGCCTGGATCATCCCTCGATGTGCCTCGGTGCCTCTCACGTTAGGCTTTACTCGACGCCACCAGTCAGCCGGTTCCACTCCCCCACGTCTCTTTTTTTTTATTGAAGGATCGCGAGGCTGAAGCTCCCACAGCTTTAGGGAGGAATCTTGCGGCACCCGAAAGGCTACCGCCATATTTTTCCTTGCAGAAGTTTTCCGTCATAAGTAATATCTTCGCCTTGGATATATGTCGCAGGACTGACTCCACTTCCTTAGCGCTGCAAAAACAGGAAAGCTGCCTCCTTGGTTGCCCTTGTCCTTTGTTGCTTACTTGGGAGTAAGTCCCCGGAACTGCTCTCTTGAGCGGAGTAGGGAAAGCTGACAGGACGGAGGGAGAGGTCTGCCCTTTAGTGCTGCGATAGAGATTATTGAAGGCCTCTTCCTGGTCTGGCCCGCCTGCCCCCTCGCTTCCCTTGGTGCTTCCAAGGATGCCGAAACAACCCTTTTCTGCGATTAGAGGACTCGCAGCAGCGTGGCAGGTCAATGCTCAACTTTTTTGCCCCAGGGAGGAGCCCCGCTGGCCGTCGGCACTCGGCCTCAGGTTCTGGTAGCCAAGTGGGAGCACGGGGTGGGGGCTCTCTCCGGACGTGTCAGTTTAGAAATTGTGGAACATATTTGGAGAAGAAAAGTTCCCCGCCTCTCCCGTGACCCGTCCGAATTATATGCTAGAGGTAATCACCTCGGCCTCCCTTGCAAGGTTGTTCTAAGGATCGGAAAAGGACGAAGCGGGGAGGGGACAGGTCCCGCCAAATCCTACAGCGCACCCGCTGCTCGCCAAGTTGGTCATTCCCCTTTCGGCCGATCCTGGTGCTCGAATCCCGTTCACGTGTTTCCTTCCTAGTTCTGAGGGTCCTGGTAAGGCATAATAGTGAATTGGGTCAGGAAACTGGGGCTCTATTAACAGTGGGGGGGGGGTAGTTTAGCGCGCCGTGTGAAACACGTGCGGTTTTATTAGTAAACATATGGAAGCTTTATGCAAGATGAGCAATGCAACTCGCTTTCTTCAATTTAGCGCCTTCCAGCCTGTTGAAAGTATAAAACATGGGATTCCCGGTCAAGCAGAGGATTCTGGACGTTGCCCTTCCTCCCAGACTATCTGGCGGTCCAATTGCGCCAGGCGTAGCTAGAAGAACCCTTAACCCGGGATTGTTAAACCCACCACCCCACAACCAGCTCTCTGGTCGTTCTCCGGGGAGCCGGGAGACTTCTCCTGCCCTGCGTTACGGGACCACAGGAGTCTCACGAGCTTCCGGAAGTTTTGGAGCCTTTTTCCCCCGGCGACCGTCGTGTGTAAGGAGCGTTAAACATACCCCACTGACCGACACAAAGAACCCCAAGGGACCATCCTGACAGTGGGAGCCTTTTTCAGCCGAAGTTTCCGGGCCGCCTTGACCCTCCCTGGCTACTGTCCAACTTCTGAATAAGCCTGCTGCCATTTGAAACGTCCAGCCCACCCTCAAAGGCGGCTTGCTCTGCCCTTCGAGGGCTGGTGCTGCGGGGCTTCAAGGACCACTCTTCCCGGGCGAATCCCCAAGCACCCGCTCGGCGTTCCAGCTCTCTTCCTGCTGGAGGGAAAGGAGGCACCTTCTCCTGATGACATGGCCAGTTCTGATTCTGCCCATTTCCGACCTGACACCCCCTTTTGTTTTAGACCACAACTCCTATAAGTTCCAATGCAAAGAATGGCAGGGCCCCCCACCCTAAACACCAGGAGGCAGCCCCTTTGCCAGTTCCTGTCCAGCTTATCCTTCGGCTGCCCCAGCGGGGGAGAAGTCTTCCTCTGGAGGCAGGACAGCGGCTGCCCCAAGGTATCCAAGGACCCTTAGAGTGGCAACAGGCACCTGCTTGCTGGGGATTCCGGACCGGACCGGACGGCTAATATCTGTCCGGCTTTCCAAAGAATCGGCTAGCACCTGGATGGAGGAGCTGCCCAAAAGACACCTTTTGTTCGACAGCACGGACAACCTCCGCCTTCTTCAGTAGCTACTCCGCAGAGACACAGGTCCTTTCTCTCCCCCACCTTAAGCGCAGGGACCGAATATTAGGCTGTTTGGAAGCTTTAGGCGAGAAGCCAGTTTCTCCACCTGTGGTGCTTTTCTCAGGACAGGCAGAAATGCGTCCGATGTAGCTTTTTAAAATTGTTTGCCTATACTGGGTGAAGATTCTGCCTGCTCTGCACAGGAATCAGACCCGAAAGACAAGAATGGCTACCTTCCGTTTTGGAAAGCCCAGATGGGGTTGTTCACGAAGCCTCTTTCTAACCTGTTAGACTAATGCCAGAAATATCAGGGTCTGGAAAGGGAGATGTGTCAGAGAATTCTCTACTATGGTCCGAAGCCCCTGTAGGCTTGGGGATCGAGAACTTCTTTTATTTCCATCCTCTGTGATAGTTCCCAACCCACAAAGCTGTTGAGCTGGACAAGAGGGCCTCCTGCATTCTAATCATGGAACTTGAAGCCCCCGGAGAAGACTGACTCGGAGGGACAGGTGAGGTTTAAAGCTGCGGCGCAGTTCCTTCTTACTACAGAACTTGATCTAGCGCCGGAGGCTGCGCATGTTTCGCGCAAACCGGGATGGAAGGGGAGCGTCAGCCTTTTGCAGAATAAAAGAGCAAAACCCCAAAAGCTGTTTTTCCCACAGAAATCAGGGTTTGGTATCCTCGCCTTTAGCGCCGTCGCCGCCGCAGCCTCGGAACACCCCGGCTCTCGGAAAAGCTCAATAGGAAAAAAAAAATAGTGCAAGCAAACTAGAGGTGGGAATGAATGCAGGGCAACTTCGAGGGCTTCCCGCTGCCCGGGGCTTGTACTTTTCTCACGGATCCCCCTGCGCTGCTCTTGTATTTCACCGGCAGCTTACCACGGCGAAGGGATTCGAAAGGGGTTGTGATCTAAACAGATTCTGTCCGGGGCAGCATCCTTTCTTTAAGGAAAGCGCCGGGGCTACTGAGTTCTTAGCCTGCTTGGTTCTGCCTGAGTTCTTGGGATCCAGAAAAAATAACAACCGATTCCGCCCCCCTCCCATCGCTGGGATCCGCCTGGATCTCAATTCCATTCCACAAATTTATGTGTCATATTCCTCCTCCACGGTCTAGACCGTGGAGGAGGAATATGACACATAAATTTGTGGAATGGAATTGAGATCCAGGCTCTTCTTAGTATTTAGGATCTAGGGTTCCCTAAAGTCCTCCGGGCAGGCTCTCCCCCCCCCCTTCTCCAACTGCCTCTAGAATTGCTTGGCTTCTGCATTTAGGGTGCACCAATCGATCTCTTTGGGTGCCCCTTTGATTGCTTCCCCTTCCCCTATGAGCAAATGATCCTTCTTTCTTATCACCGGAATAAAATGATGGCCTGAGGGGGTGGGAGAGAGGGAAAGGAAAGAACAGTAGAGATGTTACAGTCCCCGGGGCAGATCCCAGGGAAAGCAGATCCCTCTCTCTTCCCCTCACCTCCTAGGTATATATTCGTTAGCCATTGATGGAAGTGTGGGTTTTTGGGGTCAGGTACCTTGAAGTAGTGTTGTAAGGTAGGAACACTGCAGAACCCTAAGTAGTGTTTGGACTCCAACTTCCATCTGCCCCAGCTAGGATGGGCAATGATGAGGAGTGGCAAATTCTGTGGCCCCAGAGAAAGCCATGGGTTTTTAATTTTTCCTAAGCCCAACTCTTTTCTTTTGACAAAAGGGGGAATCCATCAGTGACCCAACCCAGCAAAATCAAAGTATCAGGAAGAGCTTACATTCCCCCTCATCCCACTTCCATGTTTAGACACCCCGCCCCTCCAGCCCCGCTTCCCAGTATGTCATGGGGTTGAGAGTAGATGGTGATACTGACTGGGTCACAAAGAAGTGGCCAGTCAACCCATCAAGTTCTTCCCAAGTCACAAAGATAAAGTGTCCTTCCCTCCCCACCCCACACCCCTGGCAGCACCTTCCCAGTGGAAAGGAGCAAGGGGAGCCACCAAGCTGGGCCTGGAATAAGGAACAACAACAACAACAACAGGACTGCTGGTCTCTCGATAGTTTTATTAACTTTTCTGGAGATTATTGTACACCAAATATCCCATTGGCAGTAAAGCGCATTCGATGTGTTGGCTTATAAACAAACACAAGTACAAAGTCAAAAATAAAACCACAAAAATAATGAACCGCATGTTCATAACATACAAAATTGCCGCCTACTCAGTAGGTAACTACAACATTTCAACTGCTGAATATATTTATAAATTTTTACACTTCTGTAACAAAAATAGACTTTTAAGAAGTACGGTTTTTTTGTGTTTTGTTTTTGCTTACATTCCACCTTACGCTCCTTTTGCATTTTTGTTTCTGAGCCTCAGTCTCTCCTTTTCACACTTTCCCTTTTCCCTTAAGGCTAGATGCAAAGCATCCAATCACACGAATGCATGACGTCAGCAGGGCTTCACCACAAGGCACCAAGACTTGGGACTGGGGGGAAAAAAAACAAAAAACCCAGAGGAAAACTAAGTAACTTTTTGCCACGTGAGAGTGCTTTCATCCCTAAGGTGATATTTACAAAGAACATCACACTCTTGACATGCTCAAATACAGTTTTAAGTGCTGCTTTTTTTTTTTTACTCCCAAGCCCCCTGCCCCAGACATGTTGTAAAACTCAGTACAGCTTTGTCGTCACTAAAAGAGCAAAACTCACAACTTACAAAATAATAAGAATGGTCTTTCGTACTCCAAAGAATAAGCAAGATGAATCTGCAAAGAGGTTGGCACGTCGAGGGTTCTCAGGGGAAGCAAAGCCGTGGCAGGGCAGGCACATGATCACAACTGAGACTGCCTGGAGCCCAACGTCCTTTGTTTTCTGATGGACCACGGGGCCCGGAGAGAGGGGAAAGGAGCCGGGGCCCGGGCTCTTGGGAAGGAAGGTCGCGCTTGCTTATCCATGCAAGATTAAGTTCTTGGACAGAAGTGGAGCAACTCCACGGTCTCTCAAGTTCTCGAGCTGCTTTTCAGGCAGTTGAAAGGTCTGGAGGCCCTGCAGGGGGCTTGCTGTGGCCTGGGTCAGGCTGGCTAGGCCTGGGTGAGCAGGCCCTTTTGGGACCTCGCTTCCTTTTCTTCTCTCAACAGATCTCAATGGTCCGAGGCGAGAAAGTGGAGGCCAAGTCGGGAAGGGTTGAAGTCACTGAGGAGCTGAAGGGGCTGGAGAGACCACCAGGGGAGGGATAGGGGCTGCCCCCTACCCCCGCCTGGCTATGAAAGGTGGAAGAGGCAATTGACGCATAGCTGGTGGCCACCGAGGGCGAGGGGTACGAGGGGAAGGCCGAAGTCACAGGGGAGGAGTAGGAGGTCACCGGGGAGGAGTAGGAGGTCACTGGGGAGGAGTAGGAGGTCACCGGGGAGGAGTAGGAGGTCACCGGGGAGGAGTAGGAGGTCACTGGGGAGGGGTAGGAGGTCACCGGGGAGGAGTAGGAGGAGGGCACCGGTGAGGGGAAAGAGGAGGCTGCAGGTGAGGGATACGAGGTAGAGCTGGTGGCGGTCGAGTAAGGAGCCAGGGGGGAGGAAGTCGAGGGCGCCTGGGGCCCGGTGGGGCCTTTGTCGGCCTTCTTGTCCTTCTGCCGGAGATGGATCTTGGTGTGGCGCTTCCTCTCATCGCTGCGGGCAAACTTACGGCCGCAGATGTCGCAGGCGAAGGGCTTCTCGCCCGTGTGCGTGCGAATGTGTGTGGTGAGGTGGTCGCTCCGGCTGAAGTTCCGCATGCAGATGCGGCACTGGAAAGGCTTCTGGCCGGTGTGGATACGGATGTGGCGGGTGAGCTCGTCGGAGCGTGAGAAACGGCGGTCACAGGACTCGACGGGGCAGGCATAGGGCCGCTCGTGTGGCGGGGTCTTGCTGGGCCGGTTGGGGTATTTCCTCATGCGGCTGGGCTTGACCAGCGTCGCCTGGTAGGAGCCGCCGCTTGGGAGGCTCTTGGTCTCCTGCGGAGTGCCGCTGCTGCAACTGCCGCCGCCGCCGCTCTGGGTAGCGAAGGCTTTGATGGTGGAGAGCGGAGTGAGCGAGGGCTGCGGGCCCGGGAAAGGCTTTTGCTCCACAGAGCCCAGACCCAGGTCGCCCGGCTGCGGTGGCGGCTGAGGCGGGAATAAGTAGTCCGGAATGATGGGCAGCTGGAAGCCGCTCTTGGCCGTCGGGTATGCCGGAGGCGGAAACTGTAGTGAGGCTCCCGACGGACTGGGAAAGGGCTGGCTGGACGGCTCTGGGAAGATGTCAGCACCGCCGGGGTTGGGGAAGGTGGGCGCCGCTGAGTAGATGGGGCTGGGGTCGCTGGCTTGCACCGAGCAGCTCAAAACCGGGCTGGGAGAAGCGGAGCTGGCGATCGGCGAAGAGGAGGAGGAGGACTGGGAGGACGTAGTCGGAGGGTTAGCCATACCCACCAGGCCGCTCACCAAGCTGAAGAGAGGCTCCGGCCATAACGGGGTGCTGCCTCCACCGCTCGACGCCGGCTCCAAAGAAAAGCGGCCGGTGTAGGTGATGGGCGGGAGGCGGGTAGTCTGGGTCGGATAGCTGGTCTCCGCTAAAGGTTTCTCGCCGTTCAGAGAGATCTCGGGGAAAGTGTCTGCCGAGAGAAGCGGAGCCAGAGATCAGTCCCAGCAGGGTGCCTTCCCCGATCCCCACGAGCCCTGCGTGCCTCCAAGAGGCGAGACTTTCCCTTCCGCCCCACTGGCGGGGCACTGCCCAGCGCCCGCGTCTCCCAAGGACCGTCCCCTTCATCCAGAGGAGCCGAATGTCTATGCACAACATCTGGCAGCGCTTGGCGCCCTTCCAGCCGCAGAAGGCCGGGGCCGGAGTCAGTGACGCACACTGGAGCATCCCCCCCCTCCCCGCTCCCTTTGGATAGCGGAATTCCCTGCTGGAGAGCAGATGGACGGGAACTCCCGGCCGAATCTGTCCCATTCCCCCACCCGCGGGCCGTGCTTCTGCCTACCTGCAGCGAGGTGCTCGAAGGACTGCTCCCCACTTTCGCCGGAGGGATTGAAGCCGCCGCCGCCGCTCTCGGGGCCACCGGCGGGATTGAGGAACTGTGGCCCCCCACCGGCGAGCAACATGATCTCTTCTAGCTTGGGGTAGTTGGTGTCCATAGTAGGGGGAGAGTGCGGGAAGGATCCGAAAGGGTCGGCCATCTGCAGCGAAGGCAGGAGCTGCATCTCGGCCTTGGCTGCAGCCATGGGGGTGTTCTTGGGCTTTGCCCGGGGCTATACGGAGGCTGGGCTGCCGCCCGCCGAGGGGTCCACGTGGGGCCTGCTAAATCCGCGGCCGGCCCGGGGTTCCCCCTGGCTCTGCCCGCGGGAAGCGGTTGGCTCCCCACCCACCCTGCCCTGCCCTGCCCTGCCCTGCCCGGGGCTCCCCTTGAATCTATTCGCTGAAAGCTCTCGGCTCGCCGCCCGCCCCACAACAGCCTGTATATATCTCGTCTCATCTCTCAGGACCGCCTCTTTCCTGACGTACATGTCCAAATATGGAAGGCAGGAAGCCCTTATATGGTGGCGAGCGAGAGGACCCGGCTTGGCGTCAGAGCTCGACACTGGGGGAAGCCGAGTGGCGCGGTTGGGGAGGGGGAACGCGCGAGCTTCCCGCTATCGCCCTGGGGCCTTTTTTTGGCTCCTGCCGTGCCCGTCCCTTGGCGCGAGCCTCTGCGGTGCGGTCTCCGCTGTTTCCCTTGCGAGGTTCCCCCCCACCTTGCCGCTCCAGCCACGGCAAGTTGCCGGAAGCCCCCCGGACACTGAGGCCATATATGGCGAAACCCTTATAAGTCCTTGTTCCGGCCGGAGCCTTCCTGCTCCTTATAAGGCAATTCCGGCAGAGGCGGGCGGGAGAACGACGAGGAGAGTCCGGCTGGGAAAGGAAAAGGGGGAGGAGGAGGAGCGCTCGGTCTCCCTGTCAGGGCCAGGAGCTGCAGAAACGCCTCTCCCGGTCTCCGCGGCCGAGAGCTACCATTTAAAGCTGCCAGGCCCCGGGCGAGGGGGATCTCCTCTCAGCTGAGGCGACAGGGGGCGCGCGGCAGGGTAAACACCAAGCAGGGCGGCGCTAGTGCTGTGGGGCAAGTGTCCCAAACAAACAGAGCCCAGACAAAACAGCCGGGGGAGGCCCAAGCGCCAGGCGGCTCCAGGGGACCGTCCCCCAAATAAGGGGCATCCGCTGAAGCCCGACCAGATATAGAGTTTAGAGGCGGCAGCAGCAGCACGCAGGGCGAATTTCCGGTTTCTTTTTCAAGCGCAGCTTCTAAGGAAAGTTTCTAATTTTCCCGAGGCCTCTTTGAATTTGCTATTAGGAAACGGCTTTGCTTACTCGGAGTTCCCTGTTCTTGCATTTGTACATGCAATTAAGATGACAGGGCGCTCCCCACCCCGCGCCTTCTTCACAAGCGGTTTGTTTTGGGGGAACCCTTCCTCTCAACTGTCTTAAGCGGGTGACATATATGTGTCGTCTATTCTTTTACACCGCAGTGTTGTTCCCGAGGTGCCTCATATGGACACCGGGTGACCAAAGGCCACTTACTCCCTTCTTAACATGATCGGGAAGCCAAAGTCAGAAATCTGGCAGAAAAATCTTTTAACGCCTGCTTTCCTCTCACTCGCTAGTTCTTCGGTTGGCCGACCCTCAGTCCCCTTGAACGTCCCTTAATTCTCTTTGCTTTTCTCCCACCCCGCCATTTTTTATGTTGCATGTAAACGCCTCGTGTCCCGATTCCGAACCGAAGCCGCAAGACCCTGTGATCTTTATTTCTTTGGAAGGTAAACAGCGAATCCTGCAACCTGTTTGGGAGCGGGAGGTTGGAGGGTAAGGAAAGGAAACCAGGCAGCGTGCCAGCGCCAAACACTCGGAGCGCGCGCACTGCAGAAGGCTGCAGAGGCATCGCGTCAAAGGGAATTTCCCGATGATGCGAAATGCAGGGAATCTCGGGGAGTTTGCAAAGCAGGCGGCTCAACGCTGCCCCCTGGTGCCCAGAGCTTGTCGCGACCAAGCGTCGGCCCTGCAGCTGGCTGGCCTTGGAACTAGATTGGCAGGTGGGCAGCAGCAACAGCGGCAGGAGGGATTCGCTCTATTTCCCAGGCCAGCCGGGGATTCTTCAGTTCCAAGGAGAAGCGCTTGCTGCTGAGGATTTTACTGGGGGCGGGGGGGGGGAGGGGGCGGGGGATTTCTTTCCTCCACGCACGGGGCACCCCATCTGCCCTCTCTGCCTCGGCTTCGGCCCAAACCAGAACCCGAGACGCAGTGAAATCTCACTGAGCCTGCGCGCAGCCGCCTCTGCAAGTGCTTCCCCCGCAGTCCTGAGAGACTCGGCTCGCGCTCCGAGCGAGAAAGGTTCCTCTGCTGGAAGGGGGGTGGGGGGTGGGGGGAGGGGAGGCGAACGCTGCAGAGAGCCGGCGAACCAGCTCTCGCCTCCCTCCGCGTGGGGCTGAGGAAACCCTGTCACGGAAGGGAAATCCTCAGATTCAGCCGCCAGAGCGCGGGGAGTGGGTGGCTGGGTGGGTGGAATAGCAGAGTGGTGTGGCGGCGGCGGCTAATCAAGAATCTGACAGCCGCTGGTTTTTGCATCCCTGCTTCTTGTGGGAAGAAGAAAGACCTTGGGAGCTGGATTCCACCCCGCTCCTAAAATACCGCCTGCCTGCCTGGGGAATTCTGGGAGTTAACGTTCACGCATGCCATAGGGATACTGCATCCCACCACTCCCGTTTCTATAAAGAAAAAGAAAAAAAAAACTAGAACTGGGAAGGAATCTTCCAATCATCCCTAAATTCCTTCTGGCGACTGCAGTGTTTCTCCGGGGACAGATCGTCTGAGAGTGGGAACGTTCTGCAAGCCGAGCTCTCCCCGCCCCACCACTCTGGGCCGCGGGGCTCAGGAGCCCCCGGCTTGTCATAGGCCTTGTTTTGTTCTCGCGGTCACGTCTGTCTGCGGGCTGTAGAGGTTCCCTCGTCCTCTCCTCTGCTTGGCTTGCGGCTGCTTCTCGCCGGCGTTCACAACCTGCCGTGATCCATTATTTATGAGGCACAGGTAGCAGCTTCTCCGCCTGCAAACGGTGCTTAGGCAAGCAAAAGACCCCAGATGACTCCTTTCTCCTCTGGACTTTCTTTAATTTTACATGCAGCTGCACATATCCAGAATGCTATATATTCAATCACGACCGATTTTCAGCAATTCTATGGACGGGCTTCTCTCCACATTTTCTGATCTCCTATGGCTTCTTTTATTTATTTTATGCTCTGGCTGTTGCCAGCTTTGATGGTGTCCAACCACCATATTTTTTGCTTTCCCCCTTAAATAAACAGAGAGAAACACTGATAATGCTATCCATTTGAAGTCTTTATGTAAACACTGCACTCTTGAGTTAAATGGAATAATTCTAAACAATCATAAAGGGGATTAAATTCTACATCGTTGATAGAACAAAATTTCACAGCTTCTGTTATTGTACAATTTGCAGCGCATTCTATCTTTAGTCATAATTAACGGTATCATAGTAACTCTATCTTAGATACTAGTTCAGTTTTCACCAATCTGATGTCCTCCAGCGCCAATAATCCCCAGTCAGTACTCAGAGAAAATGGAACAAGCTGCATTAGTCATTTGCATGAAGAACTATCATGCTTACATCAGATTTCCTTAACAGGGACCTTCATATGAAAGTACTAGATGTCTTTTGAATATTTTCTGTTGCTGCTGCTGTTGCTGTTTAGGGAATGTGGATTTAGCATGATGTATATTTTTGTTTAGGTGATTTTTAAAAATCACGAGGGCTGAGTTAACATGACTAAATATAGGATACTAGACACTGAGCATGCATATAGTTTAGCTTCCTTGAGAGGAGGTTGAACTTGAATGGGAGTCTAGATGTTAAAACAAGAAAAGGTCATTTAAAGAATGAATGAGTGTGTAATTAATGAGGATGGAATCTAACAGTGAGGGATAGAAGTTGAGATGGTTTGATCATATAAATAGCAATAGCATTTAGACTTATATACTTAGACTTATATACTTAGACTTATATACCACTTTGCAGTGCTTTACAGCCTTCTCTAAGTTGTTTACAGAGTCAGCCTATTGCCCCCAACAATCTGGGTCCTCATTTTACCGACCTCAGAAGGATGGAAGGCTGAGTTAACCTTGAGCCTGATGAGATTCGAACTGCTAAACTGCTGGTAATCAGCAGTCAGCAGAAGTAGCCTGCAGTACTGCATTCTAACCACTGTGCCACCACAGCTCATGAAGAGGAACAAGGACTGGATTGCAAAAGAAATACAGGAAGGAAGAGTAAAAGTGCTGACAGGAAGAGGAAGTCAGAGTTATGGCTAGATAGAAAAGTCAGGCTTTTTTTTTTAAAAAAATGTGAATCAAAGAAATGGTGGAAGCGAGGATGGTTTGACAGGATAGCAAGGAAGAGGTATTGTGAATGGTGTTATTCAGTTGTATTTTCTTTTTCATGCTTTTACTTATTATTTATTTATTATTCCTTTTCTAGGCTTTACATATCATTGTTTACTTAGGAAAGCAATAGTGGGATGGATATATAGGTATTGTAATACTGTACACAAAACAAGCAAAAGAATAGCCATGCAAATACTGTAATGTCAAATGTTATGATACCATCCAGCCACCAGAGGGCAACCTTCTCTATAATGTTAGGTGGGGGAAAACAGTGTGCTGCCTAATCATTAATTAGGATGGTCAGACATTGCATTTGTGTGAAACACAAGTAAGTTCAAGCTTTCAGTCAAAAATCAGTTACCATATGACTGCAAGCACATAGCTGAATGCCCTTGATAGGGCTCACTTTATTGACAACCTACAATGTGAAAGATGAACTCTTACGGTGTAGGCAAAGAGGAAAGTTTGAAATAAATGATTTAGTTCTGTTGAAACATCCTTGTTTCAACAGATTACCTGGCAGCAGGGCAGGTTCTGACAGGTTCTGGAGAACTGGTAGCGGAAATTTTGAGTAGTTCGGAAAACTGGCAAATACCACCTTTGGCTGGTCCTAGAGTGGGGTGGGAATGGAGGTTTTGCAATATCCTTCCCCCAGGAGTGGGGAGGGAATGAAGATTTTGCAGTATCCTTCCCCTGCCACGGCCACCAAGCCACGGCCACCAAGCCACAGCCATAAAGCCAGTAGTAAAAAAATTTGGATTTCACCACTGCCTGGCATGTAGAATAATCCGCAAACAGCAAAGTAGCTTTCCTTACTCAATGCCATCTATGTAGGCTGGATTATGACTTCTGTTATTCCTCAGGATGGTGAGAAGTATAATATAGCATTTTAGCATTACAGAAATGATTTGGAAAATAATTTGAATGCAGAGGAGCACAAATATAGTATCTAAAATTGTTTAAAACAACCACATCTTTTTCTGTGATCTTGGGGAATTGTGTGTAACAATAACAGAGTTGGAAAGGACCTTGGAGGTCATCTAGTCCAGCCCCCTGCTCACGCGGCTGCTTGAGGGAGGTGCAGCCATGTCTTGTATTTGTGGCCCTAGGAATTCTGAAACACTTTTTGGAACTGAGTCTAAAGTTTGCCTAATCCTAAAATGTAGCCCAACACATTGGAGGGCATGGCTGGAGAAAATGAATTCCCCAAGAATGTGCTAAAATTAATGGGAAATTCGCTACTTGTATAAACTAGATATGGAAGTCATCACATAGAAACAAAGGCAGACCATTCCTCTTGAAGCAGGTACAACTATCTGAAGGAAATCAGAGAAAGAAAACCAGAGTCCACAATCTGTTTACAATCTGAGACAACATGCCTGGAGAGCATATTTCCAGATTTGTTATTGGAAAAATTTAACCATTAGCAAAAAGAGGAGTGTAGAGACGGAAGAGGCCACTGGTTATCTTCAGGCCTTCTAGCTATGGAACTGTTCAGGTTGAAAGTAATCCTCCAATGTCAACATGGTAAAGTTAATCAGAGGGAAATTTAAAAGAATTTTTTACAGTCTGAGAAGTCCTACTTCCTAATTTCTGCTGAGAAGAAAAACAGATAAAAACTAAGTTGAATATTCTTTGGATTAAGTTAGATTACATTATCTAAATTAAGGGGAAAACATTGATATTTCAAATTACCATATTTAAAAGCAGGCTGGAATTTTCTGTTCTTTCAGCTGCAATTTTAATACATTTGCAAATTATCTATTTTTTAAAATAATATTAAGAAACAGGTAGTCCTCGATTTATAACCGCAATTGAGCCCAAAATTTATGTTGCTAAATGAGACATTTGTTAAGTGAGTTTTGCCCCATGTTACAACCTTTCTTGCCACAGTTGTTAAGTGAATCACGGCAGTTGTTAAGTTAGTAACACAGTTGTTAAGTGAATCTGGCTTCCCCATTGACTTTGCTTTTCAGGAGGTTGCAAAAGGGAATCACATGACCCTGAGACACTGCAGCGGTCATAAATATAAGTCCGTTGTCAAGCATCTGAATTTTGATCATGTGACCATGGGGATATCACAACTTTTGTAAGGGTAAAAACGGTCATAAATCTCTTTTTTTCAGCACTGTTGTAACTTTGAACAGTCATTAAATAAACTATTGTAAACAGAAGACTACCTGTATTGTGCTAAGGATGGAGAGTTTGTACCTTTCTAGATAATTGATCTGATTATCTGATCTGATCAAACTGATGTCAACCATTAGCAATACACAAATAGATATTTTTTTCATGACAATCTGTCCCTAACAATTAGAATGATGTTCTTGGTCTTCCAGCACTGAACCATCCCTCTTGTAATTGAGACCATCCATCCTGGTACTGGTTCATCCTCTTTTTTCCCCTTTCTTTCCATCTTTCCCAGCATTAGAGCTTTTCCCAGAGATCTGAGGCGTTGCGCCATGTCTCCAAAATAGGATAATTTGAGCCTGATCATTTGTGCCTTGAGTGGGAACCCTGAATTGATTTGTTCGATGATAAGTTTATTTGTTTTCTTGACTATCCATGGGGTCTTCTCCAATGCTGAAGTTCAGAAAGAATGGTACTCTTTCTATCCTGCTTCTTCAGAGTCTTAACTCTCATCTCCCTACAGTGTCACAAGGTGATAACATTGCATGTGCTATTCTGATCTTTGTAGGAATAGATACTGAATGGCATACGAGTATCGTTTCTAAGGCCTTTGTGGCTGCTCTACTGAGTATAGGAATTCTTTATTGGCCAAGTGTGATCGGACACACGAGGAATTTGTCTTGGTGCATATGCTCTCGGTGTACATAAAAGAAAAGATACATTCATCAGACTTAATGATAGTCTTAATATCTTCATCGTCAGTTTTAAGGGTGATTGTTGTACCTGTTACCTTTGGTTTGATCTTTATATTTACTTTTAATCCCATTTTTACTCCGTGCTTCTTGACTTTTACTACTAGCATGTGCAGATGTTTTGTGTTTTTGGCTATGAGTGTATTCTACATATTACTGAACTCTAAATCTCTGTATTCCTCACTATAGGATATGCTACCTACGCTATGGTGGGAGTTAAGGTTGAGAACATTTTGAAATCCACAGTGCTCCACT
The DNA here is from genome assembly GCA_022577455.1 of Arizona elegans. Classification (NCBI taxonomy): domain Eukaryota; kingdom Metazoa; phylum Chordata; class Lepidosauria; order Squamata; family Colubridae; genus Arizona; species Arizona elegans. Next base: position 98,231,321 of record JAKOOJ010000003.1, on the reverse strand, counting down.
CTTAACCTAGCACTTTGTACTTGTTCTGTAATGTTTTGGATCTATATTCATTCTTATTAGTCTTTGCTGAAAGGTAATACAGTACCCTGACATACTCCCTGATCCTACATGTGAGTACTCATAAGCGGTCTATCTGTATTCCTATTCAGTGGACAACACAGAAGATATGCTTTTTTGTAATGGAACAGTTGATCCAGGGACAACAGCTTGTTTGCATTGCAGGGCATTGCAACTATCTATAGGCTAAGACATTTCCCCCAGTTTAGGAGCTGTACCATACTAGTTGCAAGATGTTTTGGATTCCAAAAAATTAGGGTTCTGAATGACGTCATTTTCTTTTGAGTGACATATAGCATCTTCTAGAGTTATTCAGCCATCATTGTGCAGAAATCTAAGGTGACAAAACTTTGGAACTGGAGAAGTCCAGCTGGCCACTAAGAGATACAAAAATCCCTAACTCTGGCATCTAGTGGTTGTCCAAATTTTTGCAGACCAAATATAGTAGTCTTATATATAATGGTAATTAGATCAAGCTTTGTATTGTGCCAGTGAGGTAACACAACAAATCACAGCAAGTATCTGGTAGAGAAATTGCTGGGCTCTTACAGTCAGTCCTACCCAGTGGTGGGTTGCCCCCGGTTCGCACCGGTTCTATAGAACTGGTAGTAAAACTGGCAGGAGGCTCCGCCCACCAACCCCGACATCATCAAAACACTTCTGTGTATGCACAGAAGCTTCTGTGTGAGTGAAGCAAGTGCTTGCGGCCCCGCTGCAAACCGGTAGTAAAGGTAAGTAGAACCCACCCCTGGACCTACCATACTAATAGTGTATCCTACTGATAGTTTCTGGGATAAATGAACATGTTGGCTTTGACCTTCAAAGTTGTATACCCTTTAGGATCAGAATATTTAAATATTGTTTCTCCATGTATGAACTTAGCCCAGTGCAGGTGATTTTTCCTCACTTTCACCTAACTTTGGTACCAGCATATTGCAGTGATCTGTTTATTCTGCCAAATCCTTATGATATTAGCTTTACTCATTCTAGCCGCTGAATGAGACAAGGTTAAGTCGTCTTTAGCTGTACTAATGCCAAAAGGTTTCCTGCCTTAAACTGGCAGTATCCAGCGAGCACCATGGAGTGTGCAAAATCTGTTCTGCTCTGCCACCCATGGAGTTGGAGGTGAGGTCAGCATGGATGGGATTAGAGAAGTGCTTCAGTGGCTGTTCCAGGCATGCTACATCCAGACCCACATTAGCCTCCTCTGCCCTCATTCTGCCGCCTTTTCCCTAGAGGGCAGGAGCAGGACACAGTGATGGTGTGCCGGTGGCTTCTCAGAATTTCAGTGATACTGTCCTGTTCAGCCTGCAGTCCTTTAGTGTTGTAGCTCTATGGATCTTAAAATTTGAGCATGACGAGACCTCTCCCCCCTCCCCCACCTCTCAACCTGAGAGGAAGCATTTCTGGCCTGTGTAAAGAAAAGAAAGACGGGGGAATCAGAAGTAAAAGTGTGGTGACTCAGCTCCCTCTGGGATTCCAGTTTGTTTTTCTTTTACTTATTGAGCTCAGATTACAAGAGCTTTAGGAGAGGGGCCTAGGAGAAAGCCTAGGGCTGACCAAATCTGGCAGCCAGACCCACCTCATTCCTGCTATAGGCCCAGGATTGGTAGACATTTTTTCATGCCTGCTAGTGATATATGGGAATGAGAGAATAATAGTGTTGCAGAAATCAACCACTCTCTTTGCTTATCCCCATTACACATACACAACACACACACACACACACACAAACAGGCCTGCACATTTGGGAGTGAGTCAGAACAGAGGTCAGAGGGAGTGCGGTGATCCACAATGAGGACAAGAAAAGTAATGATAATTAGTTTTTCTTTGCCAACTCAAGGATAGGTGGGTGGTATTTAACTCTGTAGAGAGAAAAGGCCCCAATAACATTTTTAAAATTATCTTGCCTTTATTATTTTTATAAGTTATTCAAGGCAGTGAACATACCTCAATTCAATTCAAATCTTTATTGTCAGTGCACAACATATGTACAATTGAGATTGGTTGAGCTCCCTCAGTGCACCCCCCCCAACACAATACAACTCACAGTGAAGACAGAAAATCGCTAAACCAATAAATCATATTAACCAAACATCCAGTCCTATTGCACCAGTGTGACCATGTTACACGTTGCGCCGGCCCTTCAAGTCCATCATACTACCTAGTTATGGTGTTATTTTACATTCAGGAGTCTGACAGCCCACGGATAAAAACTGTTCTTCAGCCTGTTTGTGCGGCTGACTATGCTTCTATATCTCCTTCCCGATGGTAGGAGCAGTGGTGGGTTGCCCCCAGCTTGGACTGGTTCGTAAGAACCGGTAGTAAAACTGGCGGGAGGCTCCACCCACTGACCCAGCCGTCATCATAAGTGATTTATGCATGCGCAGAAGAGCGTGCGTGCGCGCAATGCGAACCGGTAGTTATGGTAAGTAGAACCCACCCCTGGGTAGGAGGGTAAAGAAGTGGTGAGTCATCCTTAATATTCCTTCCTCCTCATATTTTTCCCACAGCGGCAATCGTGTGAGGTGGGTCTGGGCTGAGAGAGAGAGTGACTGGTCCAAAGTCACTCAAGCTGACTTTCCTGCCTAAGGCAAGACTAGAACTCACAGTCTCCTGGTTTCTAGGCCAGCAGCTTAACTACTAACCAAACTGTTTCTCAATGCAATGATTTGCTGAGGTTTTGAGTTACTTATCCTTCTAGCCTTCCAAACTGGCTTTTCCCACAAGAGCTGGGAGTGGGTGAGATGGACAAGAAGATTTAATGAAGCACTGAATGTGGAAGCTTAACTTCGGAAGCTTGAACATTAAATATTTATGGCTTTAATAGATATATGTATTGTTTCATTTTATTACTGCTGTTGTTTAATTGTTGATTGTTTAATTGTCTGATGCAAGATGAGTGGCTTTATAAATGACTTAAATTAAATTAAATTAAATTAATAATGCTGTCTTATCACACTCTTCCCCCCCCCCTCCCGTAGTTACTCCCTTAAAAGAGCGTGGACTAACTGTGGACATAATTTATAGAAGGTTCAATAAAGTTCTCATTATATTTTAACCAATTAAACCTGAAATAGTTAATCAGAATTTCCTGTCATGATTGGAAAAATATTGTCAAAAATAATTGATTTCCCCCAAAAGAGAGGCATTTCATCTGAGATGCCTCATCCTCTTTTCTAGATCAAATGGTCTTCCACATTTTTGTGAACAAGTTATAATGAGTCAGCAGTGTGTGACAGCAGCCAAAAATAGTTAATACAATCCTTGGTTGTATAAACAGAGGCATAGAATCAAAAGCACATGAAATATAAATCCTTATATAAAGGATATATATATTTATATATAAATCCTTTATAAAAACCACACCTGGAGTACTGCATCCAGTTTTGGTCACCACCAGGGTTGCTATTCATCAGGTTCTGACAGATTCTGGAGAACCAGCAGTGAAAATTTTGATTAGTTCGGAGAACTGGCAAATACCACCTCTGGCGGCCCCAGAGTGGGGAGGGAATGGGGAGGGGATTTTGCAATATCCTTCCCCTGCCACACCCACCAAGCCACAGAACCGGTAGTAAAAAAAATTGAATTCTACCACTGGTCACCACATTACAAAAAAGATGTTGAGACTTTGGGGAAAGTGCAGAGAAAAGCAACTAAAATGATTATAGGCCTGGAGACTTAAACATGTGAAGAACGGTTGCAGGAATTGGGTATAGCCAGTCATGATAGCAGTATTCCAGTATTTGAGGGGCTGCTACAAAGAAGAGGGAGTCAACTTATTTTTCAAAGCACCAGAAGGCAAGACAAGAAACAATGGATGGAAACTAATCAAGGAGAGAAGCAACCTGGAATTAAGGAGAAACTTCTAACAGTGAGAACAATTAACCAGTGGAACAGCTTGCCTTCAGATGTTGTGGGTGCTTCATCATTGGAGGATTTTAAGAAGAGCCTGGACTCGTCTGAAATGGCATAGGGTCTCCTGCTTGAGCAGGCAGTTGGACTAGAAGACCTCCAAGGTCCCTTCCAGCTCTATTCTGAATTGAATTGAAATAAGTTAGGGTGAAGAAGGAGAAACAGCTAACCCTTCAGAAAGCCAGCCCCTCGTTTTCTTTTTTAAATGATTCAGTCTTCTCTGCTCTTCACAAGTTAACTGCAGTACACCCACTTCTTTCTTCCTTTAATAAAGCATTCCTAGACTTCTTAGACTATGCTGTCAACTTCCCCATTCAACACTTTCCTAGCCACTCCTGTCGTTTCTCTTCACTTTTGTCCTAGTGACAAGACTACTTCCGGTTCCTTTTATGGGCACATGTGTCTAAGGAGGCGGTGCATATATTTATAAATCTCTTGCAACAGCTGGGGCAACATTGCCCTTGTGTTTGTTTGTTTTGGCAGAGAAAGAAACCCTCCTTTCTGAGCTGCACCTCACTCTACAAGACCCAGGATGGAGTTAATTGAAGTTATCTGCTGGTCTCACTCAAAGGCTTTTTCTATTAATTTTTTTTTAAATTAAGTAGAGAGAAAGGAAATGTGTGTCCATGTCCGCACATTGTTTTGTGTGGTGTGTGTGTGTGTATACATGTATGCCTGCCTTTAGGTCAGTCTTGACTCCTTGTGACTGTCTGGACAAACTCCTGATGTTTTCTTCACATTTTTGAAAGTGGTTGGCCATTGCCTCCTGCCTGAAGCTGAGAATGACTCAGCCAAGGTCACCCAACTGGCTAAAGCAGGACTAGAACTCACAGTCTCCTGGTTTCTGGCTTGGTTCCTACTCCAAGCGGGCTCTCATTCTTTTGATGCTACTCTGAAAAAGCAATCGGGCTGAGCAAATAATCACACTGAGATTAGGCAGTGACATTGTCCAGCCTCCCCTGACCTTGTTGGAGAAATTAGGTCCAACTGGTCATCGGAGTTTCACAACATTCTAAGTTAGGGGTCTCCAACCTTGGCAACTTTAAGCCTGGAGGACTTCAACTCCCAGAATTCCCCAGCCAGCAAAGCTTTGCTGACTGGGGAATTCTGGGAGTTGAAGTCCTCCAGGCTTAAAGTTGCCAAGGTTGGAGACCCCTGTATCTAAGTCACAATAACTATCTCCTTATGCTCCACTGCAGGAGCACCTCCTAACCCCCACCAGCCTGTGGAAACTGTCCCATTTGCTTTTCCCCCCTCCCCTCCCCTCCCCTTATGAAAATGGCACCTGTTCCTTTATATCAAATATGACATCGGAACGTACTATTTATATGGCAAAGGAAAGAAATGAGGCAGACCCATATTGAAAGACTTGTCTGTACAGGGGAACAACATGCCCCGTTCCACCAGGCTGTAAATGTTTCCACTCAATATTATCCTAAATAGTTTTGGTCTTTAAAAAGAAGAGGAAGAAGGATGCTTCTGTAGTACATTTGTTTCCAGACTGCAGCATCACCACCCGAAATAAGCATTGTGGTTTTTCATTGCATCTCAGTCACTCTGACACAGGAAATGCAGCTCTCTGTTTCTGTCACATTTTCCACTGCTCTAAGAAAATCAAGATTTAATGCGATCAGCTTCAGGAGACAGAAAACAAAGGATCCCACAGCACATGACTGACATACAAAAAAAATTTTTTTTTTCCTGACACCCCTTTTAAGTCACTGTTGGACAAGCTCTTGTGTGGACATCATGTATTCTCATGTGACCGGGAGACCACACTCCTAAGGTCATAGCAGTTATGTTATCATCAGAAACCATCATAAAGTTAATAGTTGCTTTTCAGTAGCCTCATTGGAGAGCAATCACATATTGAACTACCCAGGAGCAGATGGAATGAACCGCTTCCAGGCAGTTAGGCAGAGCCTCCAAGTTTTCTGCAAATTGTAATATGTGCCAATTATAATCAAGAGAACTAGTTTGGTGGTAGCAGTTAAGTTAACAGGCTAGAAATCAGAAAACTGTGAGTTCTAGTCTTGCCTTAGGAACAAAGTCATCTGGGTGACCTTGACCCAATCACGCCCTCTCAGCCCTAGGAAAGAGACAAGGGCAAGCCACTTCCAAAAAACCTTGCAGGGACTTGTCCAGGTAATCTCCAGGAATCAGAAATTGAATCAAAGGTACACAGACACATTCTAATCAAACCAGAAGAAGACATAAGAGTACTTATATGCTGCCAACTCTGATTTGAGACCTTGGAGCAGCTCAGCTTTCAACAGTTGTACCTTGAGGTTGTTGCTATCTCTGTTTTTATCTACTATTTGTTTGGTTTGTAGACCATCCCATTGTGAGGGCTCAGAAGTGAAACCCCCCACAAAATATCTCTGTCCTTAAAAAGACCTTCCAGTGTTGTCCTGTCCCACCACATTCCAGGGGCAGTGATTAACACACACCCCTCCATTTTTGCTTGAGAAGAGCCTACAGCCTGAGGGACTAATTTTACAGAGCATGTAGGAATATGCTTTGCTGGCTAAGTTCCCATATTTTCATGCATTGCACTAAGCTGTGGTTCATTAAATCATGGTTGGCTGAAAGAGCCACAATTGTCTGAAATCATCCATCCTATTAAATCACAGACCACAAATCACTACAACTGTCTTTACACACCTATTTGGCTTATCACAGCGTGTGCAATCCACCTCTTCCCACCCTTTTTCTCCCCCATACAAATACTGTCACCAACATGTTGAAAGACTTGGGCAAACGTGCCTTTTCCCCTGTCAGGTGGAAAGCATGAAAGTAGCATGCCCTGCTATTATGTAACATCCATGTTTTCAATGTTGTTTCTTTTCTTTTTTTAAAATTAAAGTGTGACTAGGGTAAAATTCCCTTAAGAACAGGGAAAGTAAATTTCAGTTTGTTGCTATAGCAACACCTTTAAAGTACTTCTGGCCTTCCTCTAGTGTAAAATGGCATCGTCTTTATTAGTGGAAGCAAACATTTCTCAAATATTCTGATTTTTTTTAATTGCTTATGATTTTCTTTTGGAAATACTGCTTCTAGATGGGTAAGAAGAAGGCATATCCATTCCAGGCTAGGTCTTAGCATTTCACTGTTGCCCCTCCCTTCGTATGCACAATCAAATTGCACACAGGTTTGGGTTGTGTGTGTTGTTTTTTTTAAAGAATCTTACAGGAATTTTTCTATTCCAATTGCTGAATTTGCTCAAGGTAGAGGTAAATGAACAAGGCAGTTAGTTCAAGGAAGTGACAGGGTTGAAGGATTTGTGAAACGTTATGTTCAGTTTATGAAAGGCTCATTAGCTGAAAGAAACCACAAATGACCAAGCTGAACAATAAATAAACCACTGGGTGGCTGGTAGAGAGAAGAGCTGAGGAACTAAAACATTCTTCAATTATTCCATGATGGGGCATTGCTCAGGAAAATAGTCAGAAGGCTTAAGAAAGGTAATCTTCCACTCGTGAGGTCTTTGATTAAAGATCCAAAAGTCTTCATATTTTATTTTATTTATTTATTTTGTCGAGTACATATTAGATAATATATATAAGTATAAGCATGAATTGAATACATAAAATGAATACAATTAAAGGGAACATTAGGACAGGGACGGTAGGCACACTGGTGCTCTTATGCACGTCCCTTACAGACCTCTTAGGAATGGGCTGAGGTCAATAGTAGCCAGTCTAAGGTTAAAATTTTTTGGGGGGTGGGATGAAACCACAGAGTCAGGTAGTGCATTTCAGCCATTGACCACTCTGTTGCTGAAGTCATATTTTCTTAATATGCGTTAATATATTATTAATAATATTCTTAATAAGGTGTGGTCTAAATTTTTCATAAACCTACCAGCTGCTTTTTCCAGTGTTAACAATTACTACTTTTACAGCAATTTTGGTACACTCAGCCATTGCCTTTTTAAAAAAAAAACGAACAACCCATCCTTCTTTTTAATGTGAGTTTTTCTTTCTGACAAGTATGCTGAAATTGTGATATAAACAAAATTAATTAAGCCATACACAACACCCTGACATAGTGGTCGGCATGACTGCAACCATGGGTGTTTTGTAGGGCATGGTAAAAAGAAGCCAGGATGGGGGTCAGGTTGATGTGATAGAAACATTGTCCATTTACACACATCTTGACTTTTTTTGAGCACAGCCTGCAAACATACCTGGTAATGACTTGGCAGCACTCTTTTCATCAAAATGTGTTTTTGTTTGTCGAAGGAATACAACCCCTTTAATTCATTATTTTAAAATTTCTGGCTTGCATCTTTAATAGATTTTTTTTAAAAAAAATGGTTTTCTTATTCTGGGAAACTACAAAGTGTTTCAGAGATAAACAAGTAAGTCTGATTTTTCTAAATGTTTTTATTCTTTGTAGATCCAAAGAGAAACACCAAGCATTAAACCAACAAATAAAATAATCCTGAGCCTTGATAGTACAGTGGTTTATGCACCCTGTTATTAACACAGCACCCTGCAATTTCTGCTGGTTCGAATCTCTCCAAGGCTCAAGCCTTCCATCCTTTCTAAGGTAGGTGAAATGAGGACCCAGTTGTGGGGGCAATAAGCTGACTTTGTATAAAATATACAAAAGTATGAAGGCTATTGCTTAACACACTGTAAGCCGCCCTGAGTCTCCGGAGAAGGGCGGCATATAAATCAATAAAAAAATAATAATAAAAAAAAAAAAAGAAAAAAAAGAAATAACTTGTAGGTATATATAGTACCAAGAGCAAATTTGAAATAGGCTTTTGCTTGTTCAAAATATATCTGAAAGGTCGGCTTCTACAATAGTATCCACCTTATTCCTTCATGATTTACAGAATAAATGGAGATGGATTCGAGGCTGTAGCCAGTGTTCATAAGAACGCATAACAACAAGAAAAATTATTTATTTATTTATTTATTGGTTCAATTTATATGCCGTCTTTCTCCAAAGACTCAGGGCGGCTTACAATGCATTAAGCAATAGCCTTCATACTTTTGTATATACCTGCTTAGTAGGGCTTTCGCCACCCCCCACAAGTGGTGTTCTTTTTTATACAAAGTCAGCTTATTGCCCCCACAATCTGGGTCCTCATTTTACTTACCTCGGAAGGATGGAAGGCTGAGTCAACCTTGAGCCTGGTGAGATTTGAAAATAGCAATAACAATACATTGTTCTCCTTTCATTTTGTCTAGGTTTGCATCTGATCATTCTAAGAAAAGAGAACTGGATATGGTTCCATTGTCCAGGCCCTGCACACTGTCATGCCTTTAGAAATTCCCTCTAGCTTTCCCAGAAAGAATGAAGAGCACGGATGGGGACATAACTGATACGGACAGAATCTCCTTCTCTCAATGACTGGCATCTTTCACGTGGAGCTGCTGTGTCTAGTGCCAAACAGAAGCCTCACCTAGAACAGGAGGCTTTCCCCATGCGTGGGTACTGTGGCTCTTTGGGATAGGACTTTGCTTGATATGTATACTGACTATGCTTATTGGTATGCATGGTGATTTGCCTTGTTCTTGCTCTATGGCTCTTCTGATTTGCGCACTGAATTTTAAATATAGGAACACGATGACCTGAACTTTCCAAAAATCTAGCTGGCAGTACAAAAATGAAAGTGCAAGAAGTTTAACTTCCTTTTTTTAAAATGGCACATAGCAAAGTGACTATTTGCAAGCGACATCCTCTTAAAAATGAAAGTTCATGCCATAACTTTGCTTTCCGAGTTCTTTTTTTAGCCTCCACAATGGAAAAAGAAATTGAGAAAGGCTGTAATGTGGCCCTGTTTTAGCAGCAATGCACTTTTCTGCACTCAGTGACTCAGGCTAATTTTGTAAAAAGGAAGCTGACCAGTCAAAAATAGGTAAGAGTGCAAATCTTTTAGACAAAAGTCTCATTGTAATAACTATACAGTATTCACCATAAGAGATGAAATGTATTTACACTGAAGTATTTCAACCCTCCCCTCTCCTCACAATAGTCCAGTTTTGTGCTAATTGGTGGCGCGGTGGTTAGAATGTAGTACTGCAAGCAAACTCTTCCCACAGCCAGGAGTTTGATCCTGAACTCAAGATTGGCTCAGCCTTCCATCTTTCCAGGGTTGGTAAAATGAGAACCCAGATTGTTGGGGGCAATATGCTGACATTATAAACCTCTCAGAGAGTGCTGTAAAGCACTATGGAGCGATATATAAGTGGTATTGGTATAGCTATTGTAAATCTAAGTGAGGGGCTTCTGTAGGATGATGGAAAATAGCCCTACCAATTTATTAATGATCTCATTGTTTTCAATTTGGGAGGAACTGAACTTTGCCCTTTTTTTACTTGAAGAAAAACAGGATTTGCTGAATTCTGCATATAGAAGGGCAACGTTCCTTATCATTTGCTGTTGTATTGAATGAGACCTGTTCTCACTGCATCCAGTAATATGTCACCCTTTTTATTTCCCTTGGAGCTTCCCTCAAAGGTTCTTACATTCCATTATCAGTACTCAGGATGATGATGATGATGATGAAGATGCAGCCTCTAACAGAATTGAGAAAGTTGTCCTGATATCAGTAAAATACTGAATTTGCAGATGGAGAGCAACAGATTGAAGGCAAGTTACAGTTGGTAGGAAAAGCAAAGCTCTTGGAATGTAGTGCAGGAATGGAACAAGGCCAGAAGAGACCAAGCCAAATGACAATGGTTGCAACGTTGATTAAAAGGGATATGAGCATATAGCAACACTTAAGTAAATTATTCCATGCAGGAGAGACTGAAAAAGACAAAAGAAATATAAGGCGAGAGACATCTGTTTCTCAAGTATTGTTGTCATCATTTATCACTGTGTGTTTTGTATGAATCCTTTCTACAATGATTGACATGCAAGGATTTCAGAGAGCAAAGTCTCCTATGCAGATCTTTTTTAGTGCTGTTTAGTCAGAGGGGATTATTCTAGAGATAATGACATACTGTAACTATTCACCTAAGAGCTGGATGACTGCAATGGTCCAGGGTCAGACTAATCTTTGATACTGGGAGCTTCTGTCTGGATGAAACTGTCTGGCATGTCTGTAGAATGAGTGGCACTAAAGACAAGCTTTGTCTGCCTGCAGAGAAAATTAATTTACATCAACTACCTGCTCACAGATTCTGATCAAACAATATAACCAATGGATGTTAATGAGCTAATGCAGCTGTCTTTTAATCACTAAAGGGATTATATGAATAACCTGCAAGGTGTCTAATAATTGTTAAAAGGAATTACAAACAAGGTTTATCATTTTCTCTCAATGTTTCACACAGACTTTATCAATCTAATGCTCTTCAGATGTGTTAAGACTACATAATTCCTGATCAGTATAAATACTGGGAGTTGTACCAAAAACACATCTGGACATAGCCCAATAGGGAAGACTGACCTATGGGAGGATGCAGGATGCTCCCACTTGTTGCTGCGCCTGATGGATAATGCAGAAATGATAATTAGAATCAGGATTTAAATTGTGTTATGCATTTTATGCCCCTTTGTAAGTGTCTCTTAGCCTGAATACATGTCTAAATACTCTTTACCACAAGAATACAGCCTCCTTTCTATCACAGGCAAATATTAATTTTTCTCAGCAATATTTACTGAATCTTTGGAGCAACTGATTTCAGAAATCCAGAAACAGAAATATTTTTGCTCCATTAGTAGTCAATTACAGGTGTAAAGGAGAAAGAGGAGGATGAGGGGAAGGTGGGAGAAAGGACTCCTGTGACTGATAGACAGATGAAGTTTAACTTTATAGAGATGCATGGATTGAAAATTTTACCTGTTTGCTCTCACTTAATGGTTAAAAGCAAAAGTGCCACAGCCAGAATCAAAGATGGAGACTGGCTGCCTTTCAGACTGTCTCCTATTTAACGCATGGTATAAAGATTTGTTTCTTTAAAATGTAAACATAATCAGCCTATACTAGTTTATGGGTTACTTAGGAGTTTCACAGGTGACCTGGATTGCCCAGTCATCTCATAATAAAAAGCCTAACTTCCTTACAGTTATTTTCATCCAAACATAGCTTGATGTTTCAAGAAAATATTCTAAGTCCCTAGTAGGAATCCCACACAGACTGACATGAAGCAGTGTTCAAGAGACACAATGGGACTTCATACCCACAGGTCCCTGGCATTATTTTCCTGTGCAGGTTAAGTTATCTTTACCTATGTTAGTGTTCAAGTAATCTTTAACCAGGGCAGGTTTGAGTAAAATCTATTTATACGGTGCCCCTTTTTGTTTGTCAACCATTGTATCAAAGTCAAGGGGTCAGTGGTAGGTGGGATCGTGGCATTTCATGGACCATTTCAGATGAATGCGGGCACACATCCTCCTCTCCAGGCCACAACCAGGTCTTGCCTCCATCTAGCACCAGACCCAGCAGCAGCGTCCTTGGGTCCTTTTGGATTTGAACAAAAACAATAAGGCTATACTGTTTTTAACACGGGGATTCATTTTGTGTTCCTTGGCAGCACAAGAATTCCCTCCTCCAAAGAGACATCTACCTGTGTCTTTGGGGCAGGGAACTACACAGTTGTCACCTTTCTACGCACTCCAAGCAATGATGAAAAATTATTGGTGGCCAATCTCTTGGAATGGTGCAACGATTAAACAGTTCAATTGACAAGACTTCTTAATTTGCCTCTTAACTCTCTGGCCTTTACTGTTTTTGTACAAGGCTGAAATAATGTAATTGGTAAGGGACCAATTCCCCACCCACCCCGTTTCTTGAACAAAACATGGCTGAATTTGTTGCCAATATAAAGGCAAGAAATGAAGGGCAGAAAAGTCCTAAACAAGGGGACAGTTTGTGACTTAATCAGTTCCCTTTGTGACCCTTGTTGCTTTACTTGATTCATCTTACATGATGACAAAATGGGTAGAAGGAGAGGCCCAGGGAGGAAATGAAAGACAAAGTCCTAAAGTCAGATCTGCTCTGTTCTTACTACAATGTTGTGATTGGCATTTTTTTTTTACTGCCAGCTGGTGGCACACTGAAGTAGTGCAGGGAGCCATGGAGATGACCTGGTAGAAGCTACTCAGAAACTGTTACAAAAACAAAATGTGCAAATGCATGATTTGAAACAGAGAGAAGGTAGAAAATATTTGGGAGAAACTCAGACTGGCTCTTCCCTGACTCATTTGGGTACAAGAGGGAGGGAAGTGAAAACACAACCAGAACCAATGTTCTGTTACTTGCACGCACATCTGTGAAGTATAATATAATATAGTATAATAGTATAATGGAATGGAATGGAATATGCATATTTATATAATCTTACAAACATGTGACTCTGAGCAGCATGCAACACAATAGTTAAAAACTCCATAATGATCTAAAAATATTACAACATAAAATAAAATATAAAAAAGCAAACATATTGTCAGGTACAAATGACCAGGTCCACATATGAAAGTCCAATTAAACTGATTTATTGCTAATCATGCCTATGCACAGGAATCTTCTCAACTAAGGTTTAGCCCCTGCTTGGAGTTAAAGATCAATAGAATTCAAGGGACTTGGTTTGCTTGTGGCTATGTAGGGATTCTAGGCTGATCCCTCTTTTAACTCGACCCCCTGGGTTCAGCTATTCATTCTCCTATACATATAAAATAAACAGGTATCCCTTTAAACTTCTGTGTTATATAATGTTTTTATTTTAAATTTTTATCTTTTTTATTGTTTAGATAAGCAATAGCAAATTTTCAAAAGGAGATACGTGGAACACAAATAATTGTCTTTGCCTTGTATTCTAGCACATATCTTCTCTATTTCTCAGCCAAAATCATATTAATGAATGAGTCACTTTTTACATTATGCCCTTTTGATTGAGCACTTTCCTTGAGTTGTAGTCTTAATAAAACTGGAGTTGGGGCATTTATCTTACTAGACAAACTGCTGGAGTTGAAGCAGGCCCTCTTCTTATGCTGGTTTAGAACAGTGTTTCTCAACCTAGGAAGCTTGAAGATGGGTGGACTTCAACTCCCAGAATCCCTCAGCCAGCAGCGCTGGCTGGGGAATTCTGGGAGTTGAAGTCCGCCCATCTTCAAGCTTCCAAGGTTGAGAAACACTGGTTTAGAAGGAAGCACAAAGATTTTCTTTAAACTTAAGTAGTTTCAAGCATTATTACCATTTTGTGAATTGACTTGAGTCATTGGGGTTGGGTGGCATATATCTTTTTTTTTTTAAATGAATGAATAAAGTTCTTCAAAATTGAAATCTCATATTGAACTGAGTTTTAGTGAAAACAGTGCTGAATACTTTGGTGTAGGTTGTGCAGATATGTGCTGTACAAATTCACTATCATGCTGTTTCTTAGACATGGTCTAATTTAGGTGCTGCTGTCAGATGTGTCGAACATCTCTCTTTGCTTCCTGATTAATCTCCCAGGAGGAGGCCTATTCCCAGGAAAACTGAGTGGTTATACAATATCTGTGCAGCCAGAAGGACTCGACTCCAAAAGGAGACCCTCTTTACCTTTTTTTATAGTAAGACTGGCCTATGTTGAATTAGGCTAAGAGTTCATCCACCACCACCCCACCCCCGTTTGGTCTGGGAACTATTTTGGAAGCTTCAAAAGCAGGAGTTTTGCTTAGCTCCATTGCTGGAATTGTTTTCAATAAAACAATTTGGTGGGATTGAATGTGCAAACAGTACATTTAGGATACTGCCTATAACTCATGATGGTTTTTCCCTATCTCATGAACATCACAATTTTGGAAAGTTCCCCTCCAGATTTTTTAAGGCTGCTGCCATTGAAAGAACAAAGAAGAAAATTGTGGGTATTCCCAAGGTTGCTTCTCATGGTCTACTAGCTGCAGCACAAGGATGCCTCACTAACTGTTGTTAAAGAACATATCCCCACAACATTGTCCACCTCATTCCCAGCCCAGTGCACAAGCAGCTTAATCTTGTATTTAGATGATCCAGTGTATGAAGGAGTGTTTTTCTTCCACTCCTGAGCAAACCATAAAGTTTTTTTCAATGATGCTGGAGACAGAGCATCCTGCACAGCCCCTCTGGACTGCTGGCTCTGCATTACCTCCCCACCATGCCCATTTTAGCTTGAGGAGAGACTTGATCAGTAACTTTCAAATTGCTCCTTTCCCAATATATCAACCCATGCCTGCTTTTGTAGGGAGAGCAGTGGGTGGTAGTGAGGGGGATACCATGGGAATCCACCAATCACATATTTTAAGTTGTCCTGAATCAAATCTCTGAAGATGTCCAATGGTGGCAGCACAAAGCATGCCAGCATGTGGGGTGTTGCCTCCTGGACATGAAGATGACTGTGAAGAAAAACCCTCAGGTGTAGCAGCTTTTTTTAAAAAAAAGAACTGTGGTTTATTGCAGAGGCCTGTCAATGCTTCAACTCGGTGGTTACCATGGAAACCCAAACTCCAGGATTTGCTGCTAGAAGTAATTGGCAATTATATCCTTCTGCCTCAAAAAGTAGCTCCTGAAATCAATTCAGCCTTCTCTTGTGGCTGTTCCTCCTGCCGTCCTCAAGCCTGGCTCCTGTTGCCTTTGACAGGCAAGAATGCAACTGGTGTAGTGTTGCCAAATATCAAGAATTCCTAAGAAGAGAAACATAATTTGTGGAGTGCCTGCCGCAAGTCTTCTTCCTCAAAATAGTAGGGCAGGAAAATTGGATCCTGATGAATCATCAGGACTCGAAATTTCCCACCCTCTATTTTGAGGAGGGAGACATGGGACAAGGCCTCGCAAATTAGGCCTGCATAATTGTTGTAACCTTGAAAAAAAATAACATGTTACAGCAGAACAAAGCAATATATTTCATCATCGTTCACTTATATATAAATGAACTAATAACACAACAGATATATTGATATGCATGGTCTTTGAGGAGAACTTAATTTGGTGTTATAAGAGTCCGGTGCTGCAAAAATATTTAGATAATTAGAACTATATTGATTTTTTTTTCAGATAACGCCTAGATAAATAATAATTACCTACTTCTAAAATATTTTAAGCTGAAGTTATTTCCCCATGACTATATGATAGTAATTAGATAGTAGAATTAGAAAAACAAATCAGATTTTTACAAATATACTATGGGTCTCCACTATTAAGCTGTGAAATAGATTGACTTTCAATTAAAGCCAGTGGAGGTGTGATGTTACTGAAATCCAATTAAGATATGAACATGATACAATTGATAAAGTAGGTATGCTGTCTTGAAACAGAATCAGTTATCAAAGCAGCATTACCCAGGATCTGTTCCAAGGGTATTTTTCACTCCTTATTGACTTTATTGCCAAAGAAAGAATCAAACAAGATTAACAGATAAACTATATGAAAGCCAAGCTGGAAATGATACAAAAGTCTGTTAATTATAAGGTAGTCTAAATTATGTTTATGACCATTTAAAAAAAAGAAGTATAGCCCTGAATAATAATATATATCAGTATAGGAAATATGGTAAATGTCTAAAACAAGTCTTTGGCTGAAACCAAATGATTATTTTATAGCACATTGATTGGGAAGATGTTTCTGGTATGGTTAACGCTCATTTTATCATGATATACAAATTTGTTATCATATTATGCAAAACTGTGTTCCATTCACATCTACTCAATGTCAGCCAATGCTGCCTTGCAAAAGAATTCTAAAGCACATTGTATAAATAAAATAACAAGGTCATACATGCATCGACCCATCAAAAGGTTCGGGGAAGTATACTGTGTGTGTCCAGCTATTATGATTTGCAATGTTACTCCATTTTGATTGAACAAAATCTGTGAACTCAATGGCGCTAAACTAATTGTTTCCTTCTTTCTGTGCATGTACATCAGAAATAACTTTTCCTTATTCTTTTATTACCCTGCTTTCCCCAAAATATCCCGATAATAAGCCCAATTGGGCTTTTGAGCGCATGGCAATAAGGCCAAGCGCTTATTTCAAGGTTCAAAAAAATATAAGACAGAGTCTTATTTTCGGGAAAACACTGTAGCAATCAACATGCAAATAGGGAAATGTAAATTTATTTCAACCTTCCTATCAAATCTATGGCTTTGTAATTGGGCAAACAGTCTCACAGGTCTGCAGAACAGGGGGATGCCAAATAGCTGCATATTCTCTCAATTTTTCAAAGTATGGAAAAATTCCTCTTTTTTCTTGTTACAGTTAGTCCTCAATTTACAACCATTCATTTAGTGACCAACCAAAGTTACAACGACACTGGAAAAAAATTATTTATTTATTTAATTAATTAATTAATTAATTAATTAATTAATTAATATCCCGCCCTTCTCCCCAAAGGGACTCAGGGCGGTGAACAGCCGAAAATTAAAATAACATACAATATAAAAGTTAAGATAATTAAAATAAATTAAATTAAATGGCCTCCCAATTTAAAACCCCTAGCTATACAATTAAAAAACTAACCATAGTCATGGTCATATCATACGGAATATAAATATAAAGTCACTCGGGGGGGGTTTATACAAAGAAGTACTTTTTAATGATGGGGGCAGATGGCAACTAAAGACATTGAACACACTGTTGGAAGAAGGAATTAATTTAACTTGGTTACAGTATAATCAACTTCAACTGAGATGGAGAGAAGATCAAAAAACTGGTTTAATGTTGCATGAAGAAGAATTGGTTAGACAGATAAAAGAGAAAGGCCCAATGCATATCAAGAGGGTTTATAATGTTTTGTTAGAAAAAGACTCAGAAAATGAACTGGTTAAAGATTGTATGATAAAATGGGCGCAAAATTTTGCAGAACCAGTTATGATGGAAACGTGGGAAAAAATATGGGTTCAGAATGTTAAATTTATGCAGTCACAGAACTTGAGGGAAAATTTTTATAAAATGTTTTATAGATGGCATTTAGATCCTAAGAAATTGTCATGCATGTATCCTAATGTTCAACCAAAATGTTGGAGATGTGATTGTTTGGATGCTACATATTATCATATATGGTGGACTTGCAAGAAAGTGAAGGCTTTCTGGATAAAAATTTGGTGGGTTGTGCAAAATGTTTTGAAGAAAAAACTCCCATTTTCTCCTCAATTGTTTTTATTGGGTATAGTTAAGGGTTTTTCAATGGGTGAAACAAAATTGATATTGTACATGGTGACAGCAGCTAGGTTATTGATTGGTCAATATTGGAAACGGGATGTTTTGCCTACTATTGAAGAATGGACTTTGAAGGTGGCCAGTTTTGCAGAAATGGCGAAGATATCAGCATACTTAAAAGACCAGACTCAAGAGACTTATGCATGGGACTAGAAGAAATGGATAGATTATGTGCAGAATAAATACCAAACTAGGAAGTATCAGATAGATTTTAGTTGAATGTTGTGTAGAAATGTATAATATATAGGGGGTAGAATAGTTTAATGTTATGTAGAAATGTATAGTACACAGGGGGGAGATTAGAAGGGCGGTAAAGTATGATATAATATGATGTGGATTTGGATTTCATCTTGGGGAAGTCATGGGAGGAGGGGAGGGCTGGGGAGGGTTAGGGAGGGAAAGGGGGGGGGGAAATGGGAAAATTTGTAAAACTTTTCCAATTAAAAAAAAAAAAACTAACCCATAAAACCTATTCAGGCCAGGTCAGCTTGCTGAAATAAAAACGTCTTCAGGGCCTTACGGAAAGTGCGGAGATCCGGAATCAGCCGTATTCCGGGAGGTAGCTCGTTCCAGAGGGTGGGTGCTCCCACAGAGAAGGCTCTCCTCCTGGGGGCCACCAGCTGACATTGCTTGACCGATGGCACCCTGAGGAGGCCCTCTCTGTGAGAGCGTATTGGCCGGTGGGAGGTTATCGGTAGCAGAAAGCGGTCTCGTAAATACCCTAGCCCTAAGCCATGGAGCGCTTTAAAGGTGAGAACCAACACCTTGAAGCGCACCCAGAAGACCACCGGGAGCCAGTGCAGCTCGCGCAGGAGAGGTGTTATATGGGAGCGCCATGTCGCTCCCGTAATCACTCGCGCGGCCGCATTCTGGACCAGTTGGAGCCTCCGGGTGCTCCTCAAGGGGAGCCCCAGGTAGAGAATGTTGGCGTAGTCCAGGCGAGAAGTGACGAGAGCATGAGTGACTGTGCATAAGGAATCCCGACTCAGAAAGGGGCGCAGCTGGCATATCAGGCGAACCTGATAAAAAGCCCCCCTGACCACGGCCGTCATGTGCTCTTCTAAAGACAGCCGTGTGTCCAAGAGGACGCCCAAGTTGCGAGCCCCCTTTGTGGGGGTCAATGACTCGTCCCCAATAGCCAGCGATGGCACCAGCTGGCTATATCGGGATGCCAGCATCCACAGCCACTCGGTCTTGGAAAGGTTGAGTCGAAGCCTGTTCCTCCCCATCCAGGGGATAACCAATCCTCGTACTTATGAATGTTGCAGCATCCCACAGTCACATGATCAGAATTCTGTTGCTTAGCAACCAGCCTGTTTTTACAACAGTTATAGTGTTTCAGGGTCATGTGATCATTGTTTATGAGCTTCCCAGACAGCTTCCAACAAGGAAAGTCAATGTGGGATGTTGGATTCACTTAACAATTGCATAATTCACCCAACAACTACAACTGATTTGCTTAGCAACCCCTGGCAAAAAAGGTCAAAAAAAAAAACCAAGCACAAATTCACTTAATAATCACCTAGCTTGGTAACAGAAATTCTGATCCCAATTGTGATCATAAGTTGAGGGCTACCTCAATTTGGGCCATTTAATAAAACCTTACGATTGTTCTGCAGTGAAATGGCCTTAAAAGCAGACATTTGTTTTCAAGGCAGGGCCATTTCTTTCCTTTTCTCTTCTTCTCTCTTTAGCTACTGCTTCTCTCTCTTCCTCTGCCTCAGTACCAGGAGTTGTATTCTGAACAGTTGGTCCTTGGTAACCATGACTACGCCATGATGACATCTACAGAAAGTCCTACCATCACTCTACGGAATTGGATCTTATTATTGTAATGCCTGTGATCCTGTTTAAATGGATGTTTAATATTTTTGAGTCTTCTTCTTGCTCTAACATAGCCTTTGCTTGATTTATAAATTCGGTTTATAGCTCTGAGAGCAAGTTATTCATACAGTATAATACATATAGTGGTTATTAATGGTTATGAGCACCTCCTGGGCTATTTTAGACAATATGAACATCAAAATGTAGTTCACCTGGGCATTTTACATGTATATTAGAAATCCCATAAGGGGGACGCATAACAGATGTGGAAAGAGAAACATAACAGCAGTTTCATATAGATGTTAAACAGGAGTGGGGGAGTGGGGGAAGCACCTGCAAAGAAGGGACCATGAACTGGACCTCTTGCTCCCCATTAACACCAATTGGGACCAGCCTAGGAAGAAGGAGGTAAACTAGCACAAGACTGTGCCACATACCCCCCAACTCCCTAAGTCAACCCAAAAGGATACCATGGTCGATGACATCTAAAACTGCTGAGTTCAAGAAGAGCAAGGATGGATACATCACCTCCATCCTGCTCCTGCTAGAGATTGTCCACGAGTGTGACTTATTCAGTTTCGGTCCCATGTTATATGTTATAGTTTTATTGTTGCTATGTATAAATGCTATAATATTTTACAAAATGCAAAGATGGTTCTCAGGTAACTTGGCCCCCAAACCATGAAGGGCTTTTAAGGTGAAAAGCACCTTGAATTGTACCTAGAAACACACCGACAACCAATGAAGCTCACAGATTAGTGGTGCTACATGTGCTAAATAACCAACACCACTTATTATCTGTACAGTTGCATTTTGCACCAGATGAAGCTCCTGAATGCTCTTCAAAGGCAGTCCCATGTACAGCATGCTACAGTAGTCCAGATGGGAAGTCAAGAGGTTGTGAGCGATGGTGAGCAGGATCTCTTGGTCCAGGAATGGGTGCAAATTGTGTGTGTGTGTGTGTGTGTGTATGCCTCAGTGGTGGGTTTCTACCGGTTCGCCCTGGATTGGGCGAACTGATAGTGGTGGCAGTGGGAGGCTCTGCCCACCTACCCAGACGCTTCTGTGCAAAAACGTCACATGCACAAGCGTGTGTGCACCCATAAGCAAACCAGTAGCAACGAGTTTTGAAACCCACCCCTGGTATGCATGTATGTATGCATGTATGTATGTATGTATCTATGGGGTAGGTGGCATATACACATACAGACACATGTATGAGAGAGTGCAAGTTCTCCAGCTGGCCAGCCATCAAACGTTTCTATCTATTTATTTTGGCATAGTTTTATTGTTGACATATTTTGTTAGCACTTTTTAAAAGAGTACCTTGTTGCCAAATCACTGTAAAAACAAAACAAAACGAGGAATGTTCATTAATTGGTATTTTCATGGAAAAGTATAGAAGACAAATTTAAACTTGGATTTAAAATATCTTTCCACTACACTACAGTTAATAGAAGGCTGCGCAGGGGCTCAGTGGTTAAGGCATTGGGCTTGTCGGCTGGAAAGCCGGCAGTTCAAGTTTGAGACCCAAATGCCATGCGATGGGGTGAGCTCCTATCCTCACCAATTTAGCAGTTCAAAAGCATGCAAATGCAAATAGATAAATAGGTACCACTTTGGTGGGAAGGTAACAGTGATCCATGGCATCATGCTGACCACATGACCGTGGAAATGTCTTTGGACAGCACTGGCTCAATGGCCTTGAAATGGAGATGAGCATTACCCCCT
Source organism: Arizona elegans (assembly GCA_022577455.1). Taxonomy (NCBI): domain Eukaryota; kingdom Metazoa; phylum Chordata; class Lepidosauria; order Squamata; family Colubridae; genus Arizona; species Arizona elegans. The sequence goes on along the minus strand of JAKOOJ010000003.1, from coordinate 98,209,657 downwards.
ATAGTTAGCAATGACTAATGGAATAAAACCCGCAGGGACTCCTTTACCTTTTTACCTTTACTGTTAATAGAACTATTTGGTCTCAATTCAGTGCTAATATATTTTTTTTAAGTCCATCTTAAAATATTGAGTTCTGAAAATGATCAATTCATTCCTTAATGAAATTGCTTTTGCCCCTGTTAAATTATTTTCTAAATGATTAAGTTGTACACTCAAAGTTAGACGTATGATGCCCACTGAATTGTACAGCTATACATATGGAAAAAGCACTAAATCCCTGAAGCATGGCAAGTCTACTCCAATTTGTCCTGTAGCTAACTCTCAATATTGTCACTTCAAAATGTGTTAAACTTCCCCACTGGACTTCAGAGACTGTCTGTGCATTTCTGCTTGGTAGAACCCCGAGTTTCTGCTAGAAAGGTCTGCTTTGATAGTTATTCAGGCAATAGTATTTTCCTAAATCACCTCTCCTGTTCTAGCCAATCCGGGACTAGAACTAGGTTCAGCTTAGGAAAACAGATGAAAATGGGAAAGCAGAGACGCAGGCTCCCTTCTTACTCAACTAGATCAACAACCCAATTAAAAAAGTAGGTTAAATATTAAGGGGGGGAGCTTCCCTTAAATACGTATGATAGCACTGTATCTTGAGGATCTTACTATTGTAATTTATTTGTTTGTTTATATCCCACTTTTATTATTTTTACAAATAACTCAAGGTGACAAACATGCCCAACACACCTTCCTCCTCCTATTTTCCCCACAACAACAGGGTTGTTGGGTTGAGAGAGAGTGACTGGCCCAAGGTCACTTTACTGGTTTTCATGGCTGAGTCTGACTTGATCTCCCAGTCTCTTGCTTTCTAGCCTGGTACCTTAGCCACTAGGCCAAACTGGCTCTAATGACTGTGATATCTTGTATTTCCCTTTATGGAGATTGTAACATGAACGTAGCAATTTTTTTTTCTGCATTAGCAATCTTCTTGGGCATAAAAAAATGAACTCAAAGATTTCTAGAAAATGCCATGCATAATTCAAGGCTTGTTTTCTGCCTTGAAACTGTGTCCATTTTTTTATTGTCCCCCCCCCCGCCCCCGTTAAAAACACATTTCCGAATTCCAAACAATGCAGATTTATTATTAAACTGACATGCACAGAGTCATGTTATACCTGTGAAAGAATGCATGCATCTGAGTCTTATGCGCATCCCAGGAAATGTCAAGGATTCATTATTAGCTTGATCATCCTCCTTTTTTAAAAAAGCATATGATTGATTAAATGTCCTCAAGTCAGCATCAATTCTTAGTAACCACATTCTTAGTTTGTAAAGGATAAGGCAAATAACTTTAATGGAAATGTGCAAGAACCATTATAGGCAAAAGAGGCTGAAGCAATTTATAACTCCCAAGAAATAAGATAACATAGGGAAGCAGCTCAAGCAGATACTGCTTTGATTCCCTGGAGTATAGGAAGGGAAAGAAGATCCAATATAATCTGAATTGCAAGATTCTGTCATTATAGCCCAGGGGTCAGCAACCTGCGGCTCTGGAGCTGCATGTGGCTCTTTCACCCCTCTGCTGCGGCTCCCTGTCACTCAAAATATGCGTCACAACCGCCAATGTGCGACACCTGCCGGCATGCAATTTATTGAGCTTTTCAAACCCTGGTAGGCCAACCATGGATAGAAAAGACCAACCAAGAAAAGAAAAGTTTCAGAAGAAAACAGAATGTTTAATTCAACTACATATGTTAGTTATGTGGCTGCTCAAGAAATAGTCAGGCACGGGAAGGGTTTTGTGGTTCCCAGTGTTTTCTTTTCTGTAGGAAACAGGTCCAAATGGCTCTTTCAGTGTTTAAGGTTGCAGACCCCTGTTATAGCCAATCTCAATGAAAATAGTTCTAGCCTTCTCATGAAAGTGATTTCCTGGCCTTGTCTACCTAGTGGGACTAACATCAAACTTTCCCAGAAAGGTCAGTCCCAAAACATGGCCTTTCAGATCTTCCAATGGTACAACCATTACCACTGTAATCTAGTCCATTTTCCTTGCTGTTATTCATCCTCTTTTTAAGTCCATATTTGAAACAGCCTCAGTCTCAGTCTTAACTAAGTCTATCATGTCTTTTAAATCCATTTTCATGATAAGAGACATTCTTAAAAGTAATTTCAGCGTGCATTGTTCCCAAATAACCTTGAATTCTTCCAGTTAGAATATTTTGCTCCATTCTCTATTAATGGCCTCTTCTCCTTTAATCTTCTTTCTGTTCTTTGTGTTTCTGTCTATTGTCCAACTATCCCAACTTAACATTTTTTTAAAAAATCCACACATTTTCCCATCGGAGGATTCCTTAAATATAGTTTCAAAATCTTCATTAAAAAATAAATAAATAAACAACCCATATGAAGGATTCTCATAATTAATTTCAAAATCTTATTTGATGTAATGCAATATGTGGATTATCTTGAGGAATAAGGGGAAGTAATGCTTCCTAGGGAACATCCAGACAGGAAAGCATGAGTTCCCAGTGGCTTTAACACTCAATGGAAGAAATTTAGAAAGGATCCATCTTGGATCAAGCAGTTAAAAGTGGTTGCAGGAAGTTTGTACTTTCAAACTTGCAAGATTCTGTTAATATAGCCTGACAATATAGCAGAATTAGTGCATTTAGTCATGTCGCCTGTCTGGAAGAGCTGACATTTCCAATCAATCTAGCCCCTCAAGACCATTTTTAACTCTCCAAAATCTACGTCCCCATCATCCTTTTGTCATTTATTCCAAAATAAGAATATTTTAAATTCTTAAATTTGCATTAAAATTCTTTTGTCAAAGATTGAGGGAAACCTATCGGGTATAATGAAACTTGCCTTTCTTAAAGTTCTTAATATCCAAAAGTCAGTAACAAGCAATTTCAGAAGTAATTAAGAAAAGAAGCATGCACACCCAATGTTCTTTTTAAAATGCCAAACTGTGACTTGGGCAAAAATGACAACCCCTCTGCTCCCAGAGTTCTAACCCCACCAGAGGTAACTGTCCTATGGCCTTCCTTGCAGGAAGTCCCTTGGGGCAATCCCAAATATTCTCCTTTATCCAGAGAAAAATTCTGAGGAACCAATCTGTTCACCAGTTCCTTGTTTCACCACAATTATGGACTCTACTCTCAGCGGAGCCATCTTCAGTCCAGTATAACTTTCCTGGAATTGCATCTGAATATATTTTCTAAGGATTTCATTGCTACCTTACCAGGTGCTAGTTTGCAATGTATTTGTTGACTGTTAATTCATTTAATGTTGATATCAATCCTAAAAAAGTGAGAGATTCTAGGGTACAGCTACCATGAACCTTTTCCTCCCTCTGCCATCTAATTTAGGACTGTGCAGTCTCTTAATTCAGGCTTCTCTCTGGTATGTACTGCCTCCCCTCTGGGAAACGATGGTGATGCTGCTGGAATCCCGTCCCTACCCCACCCCCAGTACTCCTTCTCCAGGTTCACATTCAGTGCCTTTATTGATAAATCTCAGGGTAGTCACTGAAGATCAAATACTTTAATCATCCTTGTTTTTCATTTTGGTGAATTCACTGTTATCCTTCACTTTAATGATTAACGTTTGCAGATCATTTGCATTTTCAGCTATCAGAATAGTATCATCAGCAAAAAGCAGGTTATTGATGTTTCTTCCTCCAGTGTTAAAATTATGCTCATCTTTTTCCAATCAGCTTCTTTCTCTGTATTCAGCCTTATCTCATTTTTTGCCCATCTGGAGCCAGTGTATTTTACCATATTGCATCCAGACAATGGCTCCCTGCCCTGTTTTTTTTTTTTAAAAAAAGGACACTGAGATGTTCTGCCTTTCTCATTTTCCTAAGAACATTCCACAGTTTGACATGGTCAACATAATCAAAGGCCTTTCTAAAATCAGCGAAGCACATTTTAACTTATTTTTGGTACTCTTTGACATTATTTTGCTAGCATGTGAAATAAAGGATATTGTGCAATACTTTGCACTTTATGTTCAGTCTCCTTTTCTTAGTGTTGACATATTGACTGACCCCCTCCAAATCTGTGGACTTCCAACATCCTCCTATATCACTACTGCCCTGTGGTGAAATCCAATTTTTTTTACTACCGGTTCTGTGAGTGTGGCTTGCTGGACATGGTGTGGCTTGGTGGGTGTGGCTTAGTGGGCATGGCAGGAGAAGGATACTGCAAAATCTCCATTCCCTCCCCACTCCTGGGGGAAGGATATTACAAAATCTCCATTCCCACCCCACTCTGGGGCCAGCCAGAGGTGGTATTTGCCGGTTCTCCAAACTACTCAAAATTCCCGCTACTGGTTCTCCGCTACTGGTTCTCCGAACTGCTCAAAATTTCCTCTACCAGTTCTCCAGAACCTGTCAGAACCTGCTGGATTTCACCCCTGCTACTGTCCAATAGAGGTGTCTACTTGCTTTAGCTGAGCAGAGGGATAGCCTTTCTGACTTAGGTGACTTTGGGTATACCTCCTTGGAACAGTCCACCCCTATGGGGAAGCAGCAGAACAGCATAATATTACAGGGCAGCCCGTATACTGGATTACATATTGGATTCAAAAATGATCAGAGAGAACTGATTAGAACAGACTTCTCAATCTTGAAAACTTGAAAATGTATGGACTACAACTCCCACATTCCCACAGCTCACATGGGGAATTCTAGACGTTGAAGTCCATACATCTTCAAATTGCTGAAGTTGAAAAATACTGGATTAGAATGATCCAATTGTGTTACTATCTGAAAACCCTGGGACATCTTTCCAAGAGTATAGGATCTGTTGATTCTCCCTCTTTGACACTGGAGAGCCCCTTCCTATCATCTGTACAAAGTAGACTGCCCTTAATCCTCTCTAGTTTGGATCTCTTTATACAGCAAGTAGGACTTCCTTGAAGAAGGAGGAAGAATCACAGGAAGATAATTCCAGTATCACTAATGTGCAAAATATACTAAGGAGATATTCAAGGACACAGTTCCTGTGTTTCTCCCTAAACTATATTTTCTCAGGAATAAGTTCCATTAAACTCAGAAGAATGTATACCTTAGTAATCAGACTTTGCATATAAGTCTCAGGCAGCATGATAAAACAGCTTTTGTCAGTCTACTTGCCATGAAGTTTCTCACCCCACAAAAGCAAACACATCAGAACTGCAGCTTCATGCTTTTTCTCTCCCCCCAACCACATCGTCAGCATTATATATGCAGATATTAATGCTCACAGCTAAGGAGCTACATCCTTTAATAATGCAAATGCTCATCTGCAAGTTCATGATTTACAAAGGCTATCTAGTTAACTACAGCAAGAAAAAGGATAACAGAATGACCTTATTTCAAGAGCACAATCTTCCTTCTCCTTCAGCACATACTTGCATGTACACACTGTGGTGTAATTTATTCCTGTCCTCTACGTATTTATATCTTCTTCCAGGCAGCTTCTTATTGCTGTGTTCAATAAAGCTGTTCAGAGGCGGTTATTAAAAGCAGCCAGAGCATTAGGGACTCTGGAGGCATAAATACGTCGACTTTCCTCTGACGTCAGAGTCTGGAAATCCCATTTTAATCAGGTTTGTTGATTTTTATGTGTCCCTTCTGATGAGGAGAATGAGAGTGAAAACTTGTTTAATTGCTGTGGGAGGCAGCTTCATTTTAACTATATACTCATTTCCTTGCTGCTTATATTTGCAGAGTGGGACATGAGCTGGCATAAAGAAGGTTGCATTCATTGGTGAAAATCTAGAAACTTATTTCTAATGAAAATTGACAAAATATGCAAGTGAAAAATCTCTTGCCAGTTTTGGTTCTTAAAAAGCCAACCCCCCCAAAAATAATACAGGAACTGCTGAATATGGCTGTAGCAATATACTGTATATATATATATATATATATATATATATATATATATATATATATATATATATATATATATATATACAGCTCTCTCTAAGCTGTTTAGAGAGCCAACATATTGCCCCCAACAATCTGGGTCCTCATTTTACGGACCTCGGAAGGATGGAAGGGTTAGTAACCTTGAGCCAGTCAGGATCAAATTCCTGGCAGTGAGCTGAATTAGCCTGCTATACTGCATTCTAACAACTGCGCCACCTTTCATATTTCCCTTGGGAATGTATATTTTCCTAACTTTGGGAAAAATAGGACACAAAAGTATGCACAACTATTACGTGTGTTGCTGAGAGGTACTTGCCAAAAGAAGCAATCTGCTAATATTTTTGCAGGCACCCTTCAGAATAACAACAACAAACTAGGGTGAATCACACTATAGACTGCCCCTCGACATTTGATTTATGACAATCTTTGGAATAATTTACTGTGAGATCAGAGTGCATATTTGAGCAGTTTTACCACAAAGGAAATCTTATCAAATGTGCTGTTAATTCAATTTATTTCATTTATTATCTCAGTGTAATGAGGTCTGAAATCTAGAGCGCACTAGGCTGTGGGATGAGTGGGGGTGGGGGTACTCAGGCATTGGAAATTACTGCTTTGGATCAAAATACCCAGGAAGAAAATCTACAATGATCCACCTTCAAAGAATGACCAAGATGCTCTATTTTCCAACTGCAGCATGAAATAAGGGAGGTTAATAGCCAAGAGGTATCAGCTTTCTTTTTAGCAATTCTTTTCATCCAGTCATCCAATCACCTGAAAGGATATCACTTGCTTTTGATGCCTTTTAGGAAGCACATGTATGTGCTGCTTAGGGATTTGATGGACTAGATCAGTGATGGCTAACCATTTTGTTGTCGCGTGCCAAAAGCCTGCACCCATAATGCAATGTGTTCGCCATACCCCCGTGCCCGGCCCCCCACACATACCTTGACTCCCGTGCTCCCCACTGAGCATGCGACCTTGTGCATGCGCATGCAACTCCCCCACGGCCTATTTTTGGCCCCAGGAGGCTGCAGGGAGGCCTGTTAGGCCCAAAATGGGCCGCAGGGGGCTTCACTGCACCCCCCCGCACTCTCCCCCACCGCCGCACATGTGTGTATGACCCCTCGCCCACCATGCATGTACACATGACCCCCCCCACACCCCCAGGCATGTGTGCATGTCTCCCGCATGCGCCCTGCCCCCCACACATGCGCAGCAGAGAGCCAAAAATCAACTGGCCGGCAGGAGGTGCAAGTGCGTGCGGGGTGGAGCTGAGCTGGGTGACGGCTTGCGTGCCCGCAGAGAGGGCTCTGCCTGCCACCTGTGGCATGCATGCCACAGGTTTGCCATCACGGGACTAGATTATTGATATAAATGCCATGAGTGAACCCTACAAAAGGCAGAAAAAATCCTGATTCTGCATCATCTTTCAAATGAAAGCTGTTGCTTAAAACAACCCCATCGGTCTCAGTAAAGCTTCTTCTACATTTCATATACACTTTGCTTACGATGCTCATTCAAACTTGCTACAAAATTTTCTCTGCCTCTTCTAAAATTTCAAATCAGTATTACATAATGAATGCAGGAGATAATGATTTCCGGGTCACTATAGAAAACAAAACCCATCATTAAGAAGCAATGATGGATGGACACTCCCAATGTTCTCCAACCCATTGATTTATCAGCTCAAATTGTAAGAAGAATCCATACCTCCCAGTCAAGAGAGAAGACTGATAACCTTGTTATAGTACCTTGATGGACCAACATCCTGTAAAACATTCCCTGTAATTATAATTCATCTAAATTTTACATATTATTACTTCATTGATATTAATAGTTTTAGATACTTTTACTTTACTGTAATTTTTAGATGTTGTTATATTTAATATAATTTTGGTGCTCATATTATGATATAATATAGGCTATATCCTGGATCTCACTAATTGGATGTTAGTTAGGTCATTCTATAAATGTATTTGAACCCTGTCCTAAATCTTATTTTTTCATTACTTGAAGTGGTCTTTGACTGTAATAAACCAAAACAAACAAACAAACAGCAGGAGGGATATTTGTTTGGGGTTTTATAACATGGAATTCAGAAATGTGGAATGGAAGATTGTCCTGATAAGATTTTTGATTTCTGGTGAGCTTTGAATTGACAAGTTGTTCATTCATTCAGTCAGTCAGTCAGTCATTCAAAAGTTAGATATTGCTTTTTACTAAACCACATTGGCTCTTACAAGATTTCTGATGATGATAATATATCTGAAAAGCCAAGACATCTTTTTTCTTAGACAAATGTTGTTATTTGGAGGTCTTTTGGCACAGGCATATTATTTGGGGAGAATGCTTAGTGAACTGTTTTCCCAAGATTTTTTATAGAAAACTGGGCTCCTAAACTTCAGACCTGCTCCCTGTTCTTGGCCCAATAGCTGCAGTGTCAAAGGCTCTGCTTTTTTCCTGGTCTCTTTAGCAGCACTTTGCTCCCGAGAAGTAATGAAGTAGATTATATGATGCAGAGCCTGGCATTTTTATTTTAAAATTTTATTTGCCCAGCTCTGCTAAATAGGTAGCTTCATTAAAGACTGAACAATTTTATGGAAGAGGAAGAGAGCACTGTGTGGCATTCATGGAAAGAATGGCCAATTAAATCTTTTATTTAGCTCAGGTGCAGCATCTGTATGCTGAGACAGCAGCACATAGCGTTAACTCTATCAACATGTGGGAGTTCAGTGAAGATACTTGCTGAACATTTTGTCAGACACAAATTTAGCTCCCCCCCCCCAAAAAAAACCAGTTGTGGCTGATTATTAATTTATCTATGAGCATCATGTTCTAGAGTATTTCATAGCACAATTTTTGTTATCTCAATTATCCTTAAGTAAGACAAGGTAGTAAATTTCATCCCCTTAAGGCTTGGCTTCATATGTTGGGCTAACAGGGAATCAGAGTCTTGATAAAAGAATTTTAAGGCTTGTCAATGATTAGGGAATTCCTGGAAAAGAGCTATCAACCCTGACCGGAACCATATTGGAGCTTCAGTTGCCACACTGAGCTGAAGGAAAGGGTGCGGGGGGGATTAGAGATAGTGGGGAGTTGTGTAGCCAAAATAAAATACTTTCTCTTGAGAACCAAGGACATTCTCACACCTGGACCATGGAAGGAGGTCACCAGACTGCGTCTTGATTGGGCCATGTGACTGATTGTTTGGGGTTGTGGGAAAACTTTCTCTTTTAATTAGGTGAAAATCTCAGGAATCTTCAGAGTTGGTTTTCACCAGATTTGTGCCAATATGATATTTCCAATAACGCTATTCTTTGAGAAATTCATTCGTCTCGGAGTTTTGCTTGCTTTGGGACTATTACTTGGAACCCCGACAAGGGCTTCCATACAGGTAGCTCCTAATGATAACATATCACTCTTCTGCTGTAAGCCACAAGTGGGAATATGATTAAAAAGATGGAAGAGTGTTGGGGTTCTCTTCAGTAGTGGGTTTCAATTTCAGTCACCACCGGTTTGCTCGCCGGTACGCGGATGCTCACGCACGCGTGTGATTCTTCTGCGCATGTGCAGAGACATATGGGCAGGTGGGCAGAGCCTGTTGCTGCCACTGCTACTGGTTCACCTGATCCAGGGTGAACCGGTAGCAACCCACCACTGGTTCTCTTGAAAACTAACATTTAAGAGAGATCTAGATTGGTGGATCTAAGGTGCTAAATTAGAAATGGGAAAACCATGAGTTCTAGTCCTCTCTTAAATGTGAAAGTCAACTGGATTACTTGAGCCAGTAATTCTTTCTCTTTCAACTCAATCCACCTCACAAGTTTGGAAGGAAGGGAACATTAGGCCAACTTGAAATGTACAAAAAAATATGGGATATAAATCTATAAATAAATACAGTATGTGATAATTGCAATTGCTGAAAAAAATAGCAGTTAGGATGCTATCCAGTACAAGGTACAAGAATCATGTGGTGTCCACGGTGAAACATTTGCATTATTGCCACTTGTTTTCTGATTTTGAAATATAGTGATTCTATTAATCTTTAACTCTAAACCAAGATTTCCAGTATGTGGTCTGAGGGTGAGGCATACTGGTGTTCCGAGAAGCTATTGCTAAGGCTCCTGATGCAGGTGCCAAAATCATTGATCAGAAAAACAAATCTTATGAGATTTGGTCACTGAAGATATTTTTGTTTAATTTTGGAGCCCTGGCATCTGGGGGAGGCATGACTGCCTTGGTGTCTGCAGATCCCACATTGGTAAACTCACTTACATGGTAGTTGTCAAACGTTTTTGATAATTAAGTAGTGATGATCTATATAAGGGAAGAGAATAACTTAGGACCCGACTATTTGAAATGTAAGTCTTAAGATCCACAGGAGAAGCCCCCTTAAAAATGCCTTCACCGCCAGAAGCTCTTCTCTCTGAGAAGTCTTCTTCTTCTGTCATTACTGGGCTATGGAATAAACTCCTTCAGGTGTTTTCCTTGGTACACTTTCGCATTATCAAGAGTACAGCCTTGTATGAATCAGTTCACATATCAGTCTGTTAGTCCCTGTGATTTGCTATAGCAATTCATAGAAGGCAAATTGGTAAATAGCAATAGCAATAGTACTTAGACTTAAATACACTTCATAGTGCTTTTACAGCCCTCTCTAAGCAATTTACAGAGTCAGCATATTGCCCCCAACAATTTGAGTCCTCATTTTACCCACCTCGGAAGGAAGGTTAAGTCAACCTTGACCAGTGAGCATTGAGTTGGCCTGCAGTACTGCATTCTAACCACTGTGCCACCATGGCTCTAAATCTAATTGATTTTGCTAAATGTAGACTCCTAACAAAAATATTCCAGAAAACTAAACTTAATGGTACTGAGTTTGAACAAGCTGATGTGTGCATCTCTCTTTTCTTACCAAACTTGTATTAATCTTCACCTAAAAGTATCTTTATAGGTTTTTTTACAAGCATATCATGGTCCAGAATGCAGCCGCGCGGGTGGTTATGGGTGCAACTCGTTGCGCCCACGTGACACCCCTCCTGCGCGAGCTGCACTGGCTCCCAGTGGTCTTCCGGGTGCGATTCAAGGTGTTGGTTACCACCTTTAAAGCACTCCATGGCATAGGACCCGGGTACCTTCGAGACCGACTTCTGCCACCAGTAGCCTCCCACCGACCAGTCCGCTCCCACAGAGAGGGTCTCCTCAGGGTGCCATCGGTCAAGTTATGTCGGCTGGTGACACCCAGGGGGAGGGCCTTCTCTGTGGGAGCCCCAGCCCTGTGGAATGAACTGCCCCCCGAAATACGGAGGATCTCCGACCTCCGGGTGTTCCGCTGCGCTCTGAAGACCCTGTTGTTCCGCCAGGCAGGGCTATTAACATAACGTTTTAAATTGGGGGTATTTTAAATTTCTGGGATTTTAATTGGAGCCTAATTATTTAATGATTTTAAATTTTAAATTGTTGTTTTGTTTCTGTGTTTTTAAATAGGCTGTACACCGCCCTGAGTCCTTCGGGAGAAGGGCGGTATAGAAATAAAATAATAATAATAATAATAATAATAATAATAATAATAATAATAATAATAATTATTATTATTATTATTATCATCATCATCATACTATTTCTAACCTGTTTTACTGCTCTTATTGTGTGATTTTAATTAGTCAGACATCCAAATAATACATATGAATTAGAAAGACTGAACCTACATCTTTATATGTGAATAACAGAATAAAATATAATCTGAAGAGAAAAAGAATTGGAATAACAATACTTTGTCAAATTGCATCATTAAATTCATCTGAATTTTTTTCTTTCTCAAAAGAAAGATAAAGAAACAACAAAAGAACTAAAACAGGGATCATGAACAATCTCAGTCATGAGCGTCTATGGAGATTCTCAGTCATCTAGGTCATGTTTGTCCCTAAGGTGCTTTTTCAAGAGGCAACCATCCAGTCAGAGCTGAAGAAGCTTCTTGGATGAGAAGCAAAATATCTTCAAAGAAAAACCAGAGAGTCCAGTGCCTCTTGAAAAAGCACCTTTGGGATCCAGTCATGAGCCTTATGCCAAAAAAGTCTGCCAGATCAAAACAGGATTAGCTATCAATGACAAGGGGATTATGTGGCCCTATGGATATTCTTGGAGGACCTGCCCATTCTGTAATGAATGGTGTTCTCTCTTCTTTGTCCAAGATGATAGGAGCTGAGGCACAAGGTTTCACAGTTCAGGAAAGATTCGGGTAGCTATCCCTTGATTACAGACTTGGTAACTAATAAAATGATCTTTAATGTGCATAATACTATTTCCTTTTTGTGTATGATAAATGTTTAAATGTGTGAGGGGAAAAAAGCCATTGAAATAATGAATGCACTGCAGGACATCTCAGTTTATCAAACCATGATATAAAGGATTTTTTATACAGCAGCACACCAAATTTCTGTTGTAATGATGTATTCTGGTATTTAAGAGACATTAATAAATAATGGCCATCCCTTCCCTTTCAAATTAATGAGTTAGAATGAGGTTTCTTTGCACATTGCTTTAAAAGAGTAATCGGTAACATGATAAAAAATATTCATATTTATATCTTGTAAGTTAACTTTTTAACAATTTTAGAAGAAACAAGCTCTTGCATACTTTTTAATGTAAGCAAAGAGTCATACTTCTTGGTTCAAGGGCACCATTATAACTGAAGCTAAAAAACAGCATAAAAGAAAATGCAAAAGGGTGAAATTTAGCAGAAAAATATTAATATGCAATTCTTCAAAGATCACATTTCTGTCTCTGGGGTTTTTCTTTCCAGGGTTCCTTAGGATATGGATGAGAAACATACTTTGGCTCAATGTTTATGGAGATTCTCAGTTATCCAGGTCATAGTTGTATAAAAAGTGTTTTTTGTTTTGAAAAGGCAACCAGACTTTTTATTTTGAGGAAAAACAAGGCGTTTTGTTTCCTATTCTGGAAGCTTCATCAATATTTTGGCTCAAGGATTAAGGTAGACTTCATGCTTAGTGGGAAGGGCCCCGGGGGGGGGGGGGTTTCAGAACCCATCACTAACGGTTCGCTTGTGGGCATGTGCAGAAGCGTTGGGCGGGTGGGCAGAGCCTCCTGCTGCCACTGCTACCGGTTCACCTGACCTGGGATGAACCGGTAGCAACCCATCCAGTTGTGGGTTTCAAATTTTTTTACTACCGGTTCTGTGGGCATGGCTTGGTGGGCATGGCATGGTATGGTGGGCGTGGCAGGAGAAGGATATTGTAAAATCTCAATTCCTTCCCCAATCCAGGGGAAGGATACTGCAAAATCCCCATTTCCTCCTGATCAGCTGGGACTTGGAAGGGAGAGAATAGATGGGGCGGGGCCAGAGAGAACTTTTACTACCAGTTCTCCGAACTACTCAAAATTTCCACTACTGGTTCTCCAGAACCTGCTGAAATCCACCTCTGAACCCACCACTGGAAGTCCCCATTACTGTATCTTTCTATTTATAGCACAGTGGATTAAAACCTTTCCTCCACTTTCCATCTCTTAGATACCCCACTCCCCACATACACACCCAAAACACCCTTGCCAGTAATTGTCTATTGAAACTGTTCCCATTTATACCAGTAGAATACATTTTGAAGCCTGATTTTTTTGGGGGGGGGAGGAGCAGAACTGTCCCAGGCTAAGTAAAAGCATGATGGATGTGGGAGATTCCTTGCTTGTCCTGTGATGTGTCCCTTCAACTGGCCCTGATTGGGACTCTACTAATAGCAACGGACTGTAATGAAAGTCTATTTGCAACACAGAAAGTCATTTAGGAGTAGTGTTAGAAGAATTATCCTTCTGGGTTCAGCTCCAAGTGGGGAAAAAGACACTGGAAACATGGACCCTGCTTGGAAAGATGGTTTAATGGTGGACAGGATCACATAGTTTGAGTTCTTGAACAGAAAAGGGTGAGATGCAGCAAGTCCCCGGGTTTTATGCCCTCTCTGGCTTTGAACTTCCTGGGGCCCCAAAAGAGTATCCTGATTGGTTGTCAGACTCCCAGGGGGTGGGGGGTCTTAGCTAGCCTTGCTGGCTGATGTAATCTTCCCAGGTGCCATGTGGTGAGTTTCTGTTGCTAGATGGGTCCTATTGTGTTAGTTTCTGTTGCTAGATGGGTCCTATTGTGTTGCAGATGATGGTCTATTGACAAAGATTGAGTTTCTGCCTCTGGCCCATTGACAAAGGGTGGGGGCAGGAAGATGGGAACTGCTTCGTCTTTAAAACATGCTTCTCCTTTTCTCATCCAGGGAAACATAATATTCTGCCTTTTTAATATTTCCTAAAATATTTCATTCTCCTAGGAAAGGGGTGGGTGCTAACTTCCTACAGTAGGTTCTAATATTGCCCTTCTGCCAGAATGCAAAATTATGCTTTAACTATCCTCCATTGATCTTGTATGGTGTGGGGGGGGAAATAATTTTTCTCCACCTAGCTGCTGATTGAAGAGGATTTTTTTTTTGTTCAAGCCTCGGGAGAGAAAATGGAGCTCAGGGGAAAGGGTGCTTGAAATAATTGAATGAGTCAAATAGAGAATCTACCTATGGGCCAGAGATTGTTCATACCTGAGTAATAATCAAAGAGCAATTATGAAATCATTATTAGGAAAAATAGGGTCAGCACATTAGATCACAAGAAATCTTAAATTAACTGACTTATGGAGTTTTACTCTATTTTTAAGCATACAGAATAATTAGAATACAGAAAAACAGAGTTGGAAGGGATGGACCTTGGAGGTGTTCTAATCCAACCCACTGCTGAGTCCAACTGTCTGCTCAAACAGGAGACCCTGTACCATTTCTGACAAATGGCTATCCAGTCTCTTCTTAAAAGCCTCCAGTGTTGGAGTAGCTGTGCTTTGTATTGTTTATAACAGAACATTCTTGTAATTGTTTTTTAAAAGAAGTATGCTAATTTCAAGTCACAAACGAATATGGAATACCCTATTAAGAAAGATCCTATATGACCTGGTGCTCCAGATGGGACAAGACAGCTGCAACTGGCCTCATCCTAGCTGCTTCTTAAAAACCAGATGGAAGTCAAGGAAAAAAAGTTATAATACTAGATTTAGAGACATAAAACAGGAGATATTAATAGTCAGCATTTAAAGCTATGGCACATCCATATATTTTCTGCACTCATCGGCTGGGATAATTACACCTCTGCACAATTGGTGTGACAATTTAATTCCTTCCTATGTTAAAACTTTTATTTTTACATTGCAGAATTTTATTTAGGACAATCATTAAGTGGGAAACGATATTTGAAGCAATTTCAGCACACACAAAAAAAGACACTGGGTCACCATGAAAATATATGACTAAGAACTCTGAAATAATCTATTTTTCAAAGAATACAATGAGAAGATGCCTTTAGTCACTCTTGTTTGGGATTGGTGCTTGGTGACTTCTTTTTTTTCTTTTCTCCATTATGTGCTTTTACTTTGTCCCTTTGTTAAATTATTTAAGCCTTTTCAAAATAAACTAATTGGTTTCCCCTATATAGAAATGCATACCCAAACATACTTTAGTGCAGTTAGATTAATGATGAGGATCCTACAGCAACACTGCTAAAGGTTAATCTAAACCAGAGTTTCTCACCTTGGGAACTTTAAACATGCTGGCTGGGGAATTCTGGAAGTTGAACATTTTAAAAGTTTTCAAGGCTGAGAAACACTGATCTAAATACTAAATGATCCCCATGTTCATCTGTGAGCAGCTGGGAGACATTCTGGAAAGACAAGACGTACTTTCCCGTTTTATGATGAATAGCAAAATAAGCTTTTGTTGAACTAAATCTGTATGATATGTAAAGAGGTCAACATGTAGAGTAGAGCTTCTTCTTATGCTACCAGACTCTTCAGTAAACAAAGTAATATTCACACAAATGCCTTTTTAAGATTTCAGTATGAGCATGTTTACAAACATTAAAGAGATCCTTGGAATGAGAGAGATCCTTGTGTCAACATGCAGCACTTATTTTCTGATATCTCACAGCAAAATCTGTGTCTTACCCAATTCTTCCAGAATCCATAATTAGGACAGATTCCGGGATGGCTGGGAAAGGAAGGAAGAAGGTAACTGTGGGAAAGTCAACCGACACTTTATCTCATGGATGGCAACAGAGCAATGGTGGAGGAAGATCTGGGGAAAAGCATTTGAAAGTATTCAGAGACTCCACCTTAATTAACTCACAAGAAAGGAAGATGGGAAATTCCAATTATAGTTTCCAAGATTCTGTTTTTATATGAGACTAGCATTAAAGATACCTTGTTGAAATCTGAAATTGCTTCCCTTGGTCTTGCCAGCCATGTGGGGTTTGACACCAATGCTCAGTATTGTGAATTTGAGAAATGGGGGTGGGATTGAGATTCATATAATAACTTTCTAAGGTATCGGGAAACAGAGGAACTCCATTATCCTTCTGAAATTTAAAATATACTTTGATACCATCATGTAATCAAAACATTCTCTCAAGTATTGAGAATAAGCAGTCTTTCCCATAGACACACCAAAACTGTGGAAATCTTTGCCACAAGATGGATGATTAAACTCCTCTTTCATAATAGGTTTGTTTTATGCACCATCTTTCTCTTTAGTGAGGTTTAGGTTTTACCAGAAGGTGAGGATTAATCAGGCCCCTGGTTGTATGTGCTATAGGTCTTCTTCTATCTCAGAGTTCCCCAACCTTTTCAGTTTTGCGGACTGGCAGGGGGGGAGAGGGGATGGTTCCATGTGCTTGCACGCGGCAAGCAAGCGTGTGTTTATGCACAACTCCATTTGTGCGAGGGGTGGGCAAATGCACACGCCACTGATGCAAATGGAGAGTATGTGCACGCACTCACCTGCTGCTTGTGCATGTGGGGATGTGCATGTAGTTGTTTGCCACTTCCATGGCCTGGTTCCGAAAGGCTCAGAGCCCAGTGGGGGGCTGCGGCCTGGCGGTTGGGAACCCCTGTTCTATCTTCATGCTATGGTTGGTGTTAATTATTTAGAAAACTTTCAGAATTCACAGTGTATGCTGGTTTCTTTACTTGAAAAATTTAAATTTGTACGACATCAATCTTCAAGCCATTCTTTGAAAATATAATTTTGAGGTACTTGACATTATCATGTTTTGCCCTCCTGTAATCATTTGTCTCAAGGCCAGAAGCAAGTCATTGGTAATTGCCTAGCAACCAATTACCTGACACACTTTGTGATGTGCTTCTTGAATTTATTTTGAATTATGGCTCTCTGATATACACATACATATACATGGAGAGAAGACCAAATGAGGCAAGAAATAAGAGTTTGCAAGGACCTCTTCCAGTTGCTGTGGAAAGTCTGAGGAAAATATGTTCTAATAAACATAATTAATGAAGAATTTCTATTCCACCCAATCTCACTTCATGCGGCAACCAAGGTTGCCCGTCCTGGCTTCTTAACCCAACACTCACTTGTGGGGTAAGGCAGGGCTTGGTCTTCTCTTATTTAACATCTACAAGAGGTCACTGGGTGAAGTGATCCAGCAGTTTGGGATGAGCTATAATTCACATACTAAAAACATCCAACTTTTTATACTCACCCCCTGGGCTGCCTGAATGATGCCATAGATATCCTTCCCGGTTTCTAGAGGTTCTAAGGGCCTGGGATCTATAGCCTTGGTTTAACCCAAGCAAGGCTGAATGGCTTTGGGTACTTGGGCTTTCTGGTGTCAAAGTCCCAGATGGGGTGGCACTGCCTCAGAGAGAGACACGGTGTGCAATCTGGGAGTCCTCTTGGAGTTATGGATCCTGCTGGAAGAGCAAATGGTAGTTGTGGCTAAGAGGGCTTTTACACACCTTCAGGTTGTACCCATTCCTGAACTGGGAGGTTCTGCTCACTATCACTCATCCTCTTATCCCAAAGGTGGTTTTTCAGGAGCCAGATGGACTTTCTCATAGATGAGAAGTGAAATGTCTTCAAAGAAAAAACAAGAAAGTGCAGTTGCCTCCTGAAAAAACACCTTTGGGACAACCATGATCCGGATGACTGAGAATCTCTACAGACTCTTAGCTGTACAATTTGGGATGAGCACCCTCTGAATGATGTGGGAGTATGAATGGATTTCCAGAAAAATTGCAGACTACAGGAAGCATTAGCACTACTCAGGTGACCCTGAGGATACAGATAAACCTCCAAGTGCTTCAACAACCCTCATAAAGGATGCAAATGACTAGCTGTCTGCAAGGAGTATAAATCCTTTCATTCCCCATCATCCAGTCAGAACTGAAGAAGCTTCTTGGATGAGAACTGAAATGTCTTCAAAGCAAAAACCAGAAAGTCCAGTTGCCTTCTGAAAAAGCACCTTTGGGACAACCATGACCTGGATGACTGAGAATCTCTACGGACCACTCAACTTCTTGTGACACTTGCAATGTGCTCTACCCGGAATTGAAGAGCATTTGGAAGCTGGAACTGGTGAAAATACAGCTGTGGTTACAGCTGATGTTGGTTACAGCCACTCAGACCTGGGCTGCTCAGAATGGAATAAAGCACCTGAAACCAATTGCTCTGAAGGGCTTAAGAGAATTCCAGTCAGAACACAGCAATTTTGAACTGAAGCTGGAAAACATGGACGCAGGGTGCATTTGCAAAGATTCTGCAAGTGGGAGGAAGAGGATATCATCCATTTCTGCACTCAGAAGTGGTGTGTGAAGGGACAAAGCAGAAAGTGTGAATTTGCCCAGAGCCTTTGGGGGGTGGGGGAGAAAAGAGAATGCTACAAGCTTGATTCTGTAGATTATTATCGATCTATTGCACAAGCCCTTTGATTTCATGGTTCAAGACATAGATTCACTGGTACCTTGGTACTCAACTGCTTTGAAACTTATTGAATTTGGTACACAACACATTTTGACATGAAAATTTTGTCCCACTACACATCATTTGCTTGGTATTCAATGCACAAGCCAGAACTTGTCTGTGCCAGCTGCCTTATGACTCACTACATTATTCCTTATGGGAAAATTTTGTAAGATACATTTTTGATACTCATCACACCTCCCAGAACCAATTAACAATCAGTACTGACTGAGGTACCACTGTATTGGATTCTGCATAGGATTAGGAATTGTTCAGTATGGCCACCAACCCAAGCATTTATTTGGAATATGAAAAACTGGGAACAAATAATGTCAAGAATCAATAAAACTCTTAACAGGGAATAAAAATGGATCACTGAGCTAGGTAGATATTTGGCTAAGAAACTGATGCTTTCCATTTCTTCCTGATTAATCCCGAGGAAGGTTTATGTGACATTAGTATTAAATGTCTCTATGCTATGCTCCGAGGATTTGATGGTTGAGGGCAGATTGCTTGGAAATCCTGTTGATCCTCAATATTTCATGCCACCTCTAATGCTTTTAACCAGCTTGCCAAACTATGCTATTCTAGAACACCCTCACACCTTTAGATTGTAGGTGACATCTCCATCACATGTTTCCCAAAGAGTAAATTTAAATGAATACAAGCACACCATTCCATCAATGCCCAGATGATT
Source organism: Arizona elegans (assembly GCA_022577455.1). NCBI lineage: Eukaryota > Metazoa > Chordata > Lepidosauria > Squamata > Colubridae > Arizona > Arizona elegans. Next base: position 98,190,198 of record JAKOOJ010000003.1, on the reverse strand, counting down.
CATGGTGGTACCAGAGGCAACAGAAGCAGGCAGGGACTTTCACATGGACAGGGAAAGACCAAGGCAGCCAACGTAGCTCCTGCTGAAATTCTGAAGCTGGGGTGGAGCCCATCACCTGCTATGGGTCAATTCCTTATTTAGGGTCATGGATTTATGGTTATTTAAAGTTCGTAAGTCTCTGCTTATGGGTGAGCTCCTATTACTTGTCCCAGCTTCTGCCAATCTAGCAGTTTGAAAGCATGTAAAAAATGCAAGTAGAAAAATAGGAACTACGTTTGGTGGGAAGGTAACAGCGTTCCGTGCACCTTTGGCATTTAGTCATGCCGGCCACATGACCACAGAGACGTCTGACAGTGCTGGCTTTGAAATGAAGATGAGCACCGCCCCCTAGAGTTGGGAACATCTAGCACATATGCTAGACGGGAACCTTTACCTTTACCTTAAGTCTCTGCTGAGTGTTTTTCTGTTCAGTTTGATCACTTGCTTTTCTCTTGGTAGTATTTCAGATTTAAATACTTAGCATTATATAAACTATGCATTTCTAATCATGCAGAGAAGGCAGAAAAGCAACTTGTTATGTTTTCAGATTGAATAATGGCCAGCAAAGGGGAAAAAAAGCAAAGAAAAAAGTGAGCCATTTTTCCTTTGCATTTGCACTGAGGCTTTTACAAGGAGGAAAGAAAGGAGAAAATAATATACTGAAATAAAGAAAACGAGTATAACATAATTTTTTAAATCTTGAAACCCACATATGTGTTGAGATTTTTTTTTACATCTGCTAATTAATGCTGATGTATCAATGCTACTAAACTAAGAAAGTCATTTTGACCTGTGCTCACACAACTCACACAATCACAGAATACAAATCAGCCAAATCAAGTTGCACGTACACACACACAGAGTGCTGGAAAGAAGCCTCTTTGGAAAAGTTCCAGAAAATAATCTGTTTTGTATTGATGACAGATGCTTTATATAATGATTGTGCTAGCTGGAGCAGTAAAAGATAGATCCTTCTTGGAATAAATCAAACTGACGTACAATACTGTGTTCTTATCCACAAGGCCTAAGACCAGATGGCTAGTATCTGATTTTAGGGAACAAGATTGTTGGTGATCTAAGGTTCTTTTGTATTTCTATTTTAGTTACCGGCACAGGGCAATCTCCAGAACAAACCATTAACAGCAGAATGAATCATAAATACTTCAGCACTAAAAATGAGATCAGAAGACATTTCTGGAGAGAACTCTAGATTGCCTCAAATAAATCTATTCATTGTGTTTCTTCTAGATAGGATATGTGTTTTAACACCTCTTTTAAAAGGAGAAGTCAATCTAGTATACTTAAATTTTGATAAAGCTTTCTATCTTTCAGTTACATTGCATTAATTTAAACTACCGTATTTGTTGGAGTATAAGATGCACCTATCTTTTTTGATGAGGAACAGAAGAAAAAGAAATCTGCCTCTGCCTCTGCCTCTGCGCAATTTTGCCTTGTTGCAGCAAACAGCCTGCTTCACTTTCATTTTCATTTTCAGCATAGCTTGATTAGCAGAAGGAAAAAAAAAATCTGCTCCAGCAGTTTACCTCTTTGCAGCAAGCAGCAGAGCCCTGCGCAAACAGCTGAGAGTTGGGAGGCCAATCCAATCAACTTGTGCAAATTAGGCTCTGCTGAAGCTGAAAGGAGCTGTTTTTTCTTGCTGTTTGCTTGCAAAGAGGTAACTGCTGCGAGGCAGAGGCAAAAGGGTGGGGGCCAGTGGGTGGGTGGGGCTACATTCGGTGTATAAGATGCACCTAAATTTTCACCCCCTTTTAGACGGGAAAAAGGTGTGTCTTATACTCCGAAAAAAACGGTATATTAAGAGAAGAAGTAGTTACCAGAAATTACATCAGGAAATATGGTCTTCAGATCTGAGTTGTGTTTCAGCTAATGCAGTAAAACGTAAAGTGATTGTATCTCGCTGATGTCCAGTGCTGGGCCAAACATTACAATTCTGGCTACAGCATAAATACCACTCTTAATTTGATTTATCACTTGACTTCTTCCACAGTTACTTATTCAGATCATGGCCTCATATTATGTCTCAACCTGAAAAGGAGACTAGCCTTTACAGGTAGTCCTCAACTTACAACAGTTCATTTAGTGACCATTCAGAGTTAAAACGGTACTGAAAAAAGTGACTTATGACCATTTTTTACACTTACGACCATTGTCCCATCCCTGTGGTCACATGATTTACATTTGGATGCTTAACAACTGGTTCCTATATTTATGATAGCTACAGTGTCCCAAAGTCATGTAATCCCCTTTTGCAACCTGCTGACAAGAAAAGTCAATGGGGAAGCCAGATTCACTTAACAACCATATTACTAATTTAACAACTGCAGTGATTAACAAATGTGTCAAGAAAAGTCATAAAATGGAGCAAAACTATTTAGCACATTTTCAACCTAGCAACCTAAATTCTGGGCTCAGTTGTAGTCGTAAGTTGAGGACTATCTGTAGTTATCTTCCTTTTCCCGCCCTGGCAGAGAAATGGGTTTTGGTGTGACAGTGGCTACACTGATCCCATTTTCTTTTTAATTCCTATAACTGACATGATGAAAATGGCCATTGTTTCTGGCCCTGATTGAACAATTGAGAGTTTTTGTTTTTTACAAAACTATTTTTTTTAAAAAAAGAGTTTCACTCCTGTCCAGGTAGCTGGGATACTGGGATACATATATGATTTTGGCACATTGGAGATAAGACATTGTTTACTATCTGGAACTTAAGATAGGTAAACAGCTTATTCATGACTAGAGCCGAATTTTTCTTGGCAAATTAGATAAATGTGTTCTGACTGAATGTCAATATTTACGATTCTTAAGCATAGTGAGATACCCAGTTTTTTGAATCCTCTGGTTTCAGGATCTCCTCAGGTTCAGCCAATTCCATCTCCTGGAATAAGCTTATAGAACATCATCATCATCAATCATTATCATCATCATCATCTTTGTTGTTGTTGTCGTCGTCATCATCCTAGCCCTTCTACAATTAGCTATTCAGAACCACAAAGCAAAGCTTCAGAGTTCCTGCTCTGGTCACTTTTTCACATTCTGATCCTGTCAATTAAACTCTACAACTTTATGCTCATGTAAATTCACAGCTCATGATGCTTTTGGTGAGGGAAAAAATCAGAAATCATTTCCAAAGGGAAAATCATGGACCAATTCAAGCAATACGTGAAGATTTTTAAAATACTGCTAATTGCAGGACATAAAAATGCAGAGAAAAGGAGGAACGCGACTCTTCATCTTAATCCAGGTGGTTCTTGCTTAACAAGTGCTTTGTTTAGCGACCAACTGAAGTAATGACAGTGCTGAAAATGTTTCTTTACAGCCAGTCCTAAAAATTACAACCGGTGCAGCATCCCTGAAGTCACATGAGAGAGATTTGAGCACTCCCCAGTCAGCAGGAATTTATGACTGGTGCAGCATCCCGCCCTTGTGAATATTATTTGCACATTTCACAGCTGGCTTCAAACAAAGAGAGTCAATGGTGGATCCATCAATGAAATTTCAAATCGCGTCACTTTAATGATGAGTTGCCGGTCCCAACGGTACAGTAGTCATTAAGACTAACTGTAGTGGCTCAATGTTGTTGATATTTATTTTCAAAATCTGCTTGAGCGCTTGAGGGATTAAGAAGTTGTATTGCTCTCTGGTAACATAAGGTAAAGGTAAAGGTTCCCCTCGCATATATGTGCTAGTCATTAGTCGTTCCTGACTCTAGAGGATGCTGCTCATCTCTGTTTCAAAGCCGAAGAGCCAGCACTGTCCAAAGACGTCTCCGTGGTCATGTGGCCAGCATGACAAAATGCCAAAGGCGCACGGAACACTGTTACCTTCCCACCAAAGGTTGTCCCTATTTTTCTACTTGCATTTTTTATGTGCTTTTGAACTGCTAGGTTGGCAGAAGCTGGGACAAGTAACGGGAGCTCACCCCATTACGCGGCACTAGGGATTCTAACTGCTGAACTGCCGACCTTTCAATCAACAAGCTCAGCGTCTTAGCCACTGAGCCACCACGTCCCTTTCTCTGGTAACATAGGTGTTTTCATTATGAAAAACTCAGGAAGGGAAAAACTTAAGAACTACTAATGCCAAGAGACTAAAATAGAAATTGTTCACTCAATGCACTATCAGAGCTATACATACAGCATGAGACAGATAGTTCATGTGATAGCATAAGCTATGAATCACTATAGCATATCTCTGGGTCAGGGTGTCATGCAGACAACAAAATAAAGACATTTTTTTTAAAAAGGAAAGGCTTAATATTTTGTTCAAAATTTATGACTTCTGCTTTCTTTTCACTTATATACTTGGACTATTTATTGGAAGATATTGGAATAACTGCATTAATTTTTCCAGATCATATATTAATGGACTACTAGTTATAACTTAGTTTAGTCTACTACTCCATTCTCTTTCTACAACTAGCCAGTTAGCAAAACCAATTACAACTATGACTAGGAATTATAGTAACCCATATATATTTGAAGAACACCCGGCTGAGGAAAGGTAACATGAATGCTTCATAAAATGAAATGTATTACGTCGAATATCCCCAATTTATTGCCTGCCCCCCACCTATGTATTTAATATTTGTCAGATTCTTGTTTCACATGGAATGGATGGATAGTTCAGAAGAATGATGGTGGAATAAAAGTTCAGCTTCATGAAATCTAGACAGAACTTTGCAATCATGTCTTCTTTGTAACTGCAGATAACTTCCTCTCCTTTCTCTGTCTGACTTAAGACTGAACCATTCAGCCTAGACACTATTGTGAAACTGAACAATATATTTTTTTAAAAATTCGATAAGAAACTAACTGTTCATTACAAATGCTTACATCATTCTAGCTTCTTTTCAACACAAAATCAAACATTTACAAAAAGGATCCAGTAGACTGATCTGAGAGAGTCACACCTGGAGAATTTAAATGAGGAACTTTCTCATACTACAATAGCCACTCAGTGAACTGTTAGTAAAAGATTTATAAAAAGAGCCACACTGGTCCCCAGGAATCATTTACAAGATGTGGAATAGCATTCATGTGAATAATCAATTATCTATGAAGCAGCCTAGACAGTTAATTGCATCACATGCATTGAACACTCCAGTATGTTGCCTGACTTGCCTCTAGCCATTATGTGGTATTGACTACAGACCATTGATGATTCTTTATAAACTTTGTAAATTCTCCTTATTGTCACCCTTGCAGAACTCAGCACTTTTTTTGCTGCCCATTCAGCGGTGAAATCCAATTTTTTTTTACTACCGGTTCTGTGGGTGTGGCCTGGTGGGCGTGGTGTGGCTTAGTGGGCGTGGCTTAGTGGGCGTGGCAGGGGAAGGATATTGCAAAATCTCCATTCCCACCCCACTCTGGGGTCAGCCGGAGGTGGTATTTGCCGGTTCTCCAAACTGCTCAAAATTTCCGCTGCCGGTTCTCCAGAACCGGTCGGAACCTGCTGGATTTCACCCCTGTCCCCATTACCTTAGCAATGCATACAAGTCGCATGAGAGCAGGTCTATTCCAGGGCGGGGAAGATGTATTTTCTTATTGGTCAAAGTACCTGGCAGGCACCCTATCTCCTTGCTCTGTTTTGATTGCCTAATTTGTGGAAAAGCCAAGGAATGTTGCTTTGCCCTCACAGAAAGTGGGCTTTCAGCTATGAGTAAACAATTTCCATCAGCAAAATCAAATTGGCCCTAGGTAGAGAAAAATACACTTTTATTTATTTGCCAATTGTTTCACCATATATATTTCCCTTGAAGTTCTCCACAATATTTCCCTCTCCCATTGTTGCAACTTATCAGGGAGTAAGTGCCATAAAAATGCATCAAATAACAATGAATAAATGAATATTGGGGAAGGTAGGAAAATGCTAGAAACATGTTTATTTTTTATGATTTATAAAGTCAAGTGAAAAGACGCTTGTTATTTCACACTGGAAATTTTGGGGTGTTAACAGCAGCTAACTGGCTTGCATCTTTTGCATTTAGCTCTTGATTTTCTTGGGTTGAACAAAGATTAGATAAAGATGCAGTCTGTGTGCTGTAGAACCAGAAGCATACAAGTGACATTAAGGTGAAGACATCTGTGATCTGCAGTTGGTGAGGCTGATGGGACAAAGCAGAGATTGGGTACATAGTGCTTTGGGAATTAGATGCAGGCTGAGCAATTAGTAGTGTAACAATTCTTTGCGTTATGGTGATTGGGGGCCCTATTGGATATGTTTGAGGATATGGGTATTGTTAGCCGGACTTTCCATCTGTTCTAGTTTCTTTTTGCTTTTATTATTTCTTTGTTTTTAATAGTTTTATTATATTGTGTTCGATTTGTTTGATTTTACTGTACAATGCCCAGAGTCAGTTTGAAGTTGGCCAGTACTAAAATTTAATTAAATTGTATCAGTTTCCCTCACAAAGTGACTTAAAGTATGAAGATTATGAGAATATTAATATAGAACTTTAATTTCACATCTTAACAGGGGGTATTGAGACATGCTAGACATTATATTTTCCAATGTAACATTCTCCAGCATTATGTACACCAGGTGTGCTCAGTTATCAACTGAAGAGCATCAGATTAGAGAAAAATATGCTAATAAAACTTTTTATTAAACATTATTATGAGTCTTTTTTCTTCTCCGGTGTACTATATACCCTAGAAAACTACAAGAGAAATGTCAAATGAATATATGTGGTACCGTACTTGAATTCTGATAAAATTTTGAGCAACTACACGGGCCTTTGCTCTGTGGTACTACATCAATTTATCAACTATATCTTAAAAATACTTACTGCGTGAGGATATTTACTGACTGCCACCTCACATAGTTGTCTATATAAGACTCTTTCCCAAGCTAATCAGAAAGTTTTTGTGCTCACAAAAGAGCACAAAGTGCTGGAAAGTGAGTAACTTTATATTGTATTATAAGGCTCCAATACTTCCAATAACTTTGAAAAGGAACAGGGGAAGTGTTATTATAAATGTATCACAAATGGACCTGAGTGGTTTATTTATGGGTACCCATCATAATCACGTTTAAGATTTAAGCCAGGATTTGCCCAGTATCCACTCTTAATATAAGTTCTGAAGCAGAAAAAGTGGGTTGAGGGCTACACAATTACCCAGGCTACTGCTCAATGTGGTAAACTACAATAGACTCCCTTTCTAGGGTCCCACAATCCCTTAATTTGGGGTAGAGTTCAGGCCACTGGATGGAGCTGAGTGTTTACTGGCCGGATGCCCTTCCTGACGCCACATGGAGTTCGCAACACACACTTTTTCTTTGTGCGCTAGAAGAGAAACATCTGCTGCTACCTAGGATTGAACATTCTGAGTGGGAGGCAAGCATCTTCACTGCTCAATGTGGTAAACTGCAGTAAAGTAATATATTTTCACCCTCATGTATAGAGTATCATGTCTTGAAAGGACCTTTTTTTTGTAGTTTATCATTTCCTAGAAAAGCTGGCTCTCTGGCCAAGACATCTTGCAGAAGATAAATCCAGTTAATGAGCTATCTTTCCCTCCTTGCATCATCATCATCGTTTAATTAAATTATTTTCTGTTCAAATTCACTTAGGCCAGCACCTTACCTGACAGCTTCCTGCCAAGCTGGGCTCACAGGCTGCCCTGCTGTGATGACAAAATCTCCATAGCAACGGGGTATTTGCTGGAGTGACGTGGCTGCTGCACTTGCCTATCAGGGAAATTGATTTGAAAGTGAATCTATAAATATTGCAGTTACTTAGCTGGCCTGTTAAACATCTTTCTTTGGTTGACAGAATAAAGATTAATTAAAGAATTGAACTTGCCTGTCTTGGCTTTACAATCATTTTCAAAGAAATCAGAAGGAAGAGCTATTCTGTGACATTTTTTCTTCAGCAGAAAGATTTACTGTCAAGTTATCTGAGGGTGAAAAATAGTTTCTGCTTATCTCCCATTCTTTAAGTTGTGCCTTGCTTTGCATTGAAGCAGTGTCCCTGCCTAATGCTTCATAATGGTGTGTTCAGTAGCTAGGGTGACAAATATGAGAAAAGTACAACTTTAACTAACAGGCTATTTCTGGCATCTCCTCAAAATTAAAACCATCCAATTCAAACCAGCTCATGTCCACAGACTTTAGATCATACAATGGGGAAATAGTTAATAATTATTTCTCCCTGCGATTTTCTCATGTAAATCACAGGATTAGGATAAAGGTTTGCTGACTGTTTGTGTATTAGACCAAAACCAAGACTCTGAACCAATGTTTCTCAAACCTCAAAATTCTTAAGATGTGTGGACTTCAATTTGCAGAATTAAGCATGGCTGGCTGGGGAATTCTGGGAGTTGAAGTCCATTCATCTTAAAGTTACCATTGAGAAACAGTGGTCTGAAGAGATTCTTGAAAATAGTGAACCAGGCCTTAAGTTATGCACAGTTCTGGGAAACATAAATTACACGCCTTGTTACTTCAAAAAAATGGTTGAATTCATAGAAGATACTTGGGCATATTCTACTGCACTGTAGCCTTAAACTGCTTATCTCCCTATGAAAAGTGGCTAGAAGTAAAGCTGGCTCCGCAAATACTTTTCTAGAGTTCGGTCCCATCCTCCAGAGCAATGGCCAAATGTTCTGCCAAATTGCATGGACTTCATCTTCTGATTGGCAAATTCCCCAGCCTTTTTTTTTAATCTTTCCCACCTGTGCTGGGAAAGCATGCATCAATGGCTTTCTTATCGATGGGCAAGTCCTTCAGGACATGTGATTTTCAATGGAGTGGGAGAAGGTGAAAAAAAAAAGGCAGAACAGTAAAAGGTCCTTTCCGAAGAAAGCAGGCACCCTGGGACAAGATGGCCATGGAGGCAACAACGATAACTAGAGGGGACGAGGCCAGTTTGAGTGGAGGTATTTGTGTACCATGAAAGGAAGCAAATCAGACAGCACTTCTTATGCTGGCACAAGGTGGGGGGGGGAAGGTGATTTCTGATGGTTTGGAATAGATAGAAAAATAGCTCCGTGTGTTCCTGCCGTCATGAAACAGTAGTCTGTTCTCATAGTGAGGCAACCTGTTGCATAGATTAGCCCTTAACCAGTTCGGGCGAACTGGTAGTGGCGGTGGCAGGAGGCTCGACCCACCCTCCCACCCACCCAGACATCATCAAAAATGACCTGTGCATGCGCAGAAGCGCTGCATGCTTGTAAAGCGAGCCTGCACACCCGCGTGCTACCAATAGCAAACTGGTAGCACCAGGTTTTGAAACCCACCACTGCCCTTAACCCAGGGGTGGGTTCTACTGACCTTTACTACCGGTTCGCAATGGGAGCGCGCACTCTTCTGCGCATGTGCAGAAGCTTTTGCGCATCCGCAAGTAGTCCATTATGATATCTGGGCGGGTAGGCGGAGCCTCCCGCCGCTTTTACTACCAGTTCACAAGAACTGGACAGAACCAGGAGCAACCCACCACTGCCTTAACCATATGTCAGCAGTCATATTTTAATTAGTATAGTGTGTGTACAGTCCATGATACTAATGTATGGTTCAGTGTATCATGCAAATAGAAAATTCAACTAAATAAAATTAATTGAACAAATCATAGTCCACTTTGTCCAATTGAAGGTCTCTGTGCAACGATTAAAAAAAAAACACCATTAAACAGCAACAAGTGTTAGGAGCATATTTGTAGCAGAGAAGGGTGGGATGGAAAGAGCAGCCTGAATCTTTCCCCCCACCGAGCTCCACCTTTCCTTCTTCCCAGACAGATTCCACAAGGAAAGAAACCTTGCCATCTTATCCTTGGTAGAATTTCCAGAAGAAGGAAGAGTGCAAATGCAAATCCAAACAGTGTTTGGACAGTTATATATGTTAATGTTATTTCTCAGAGTGTTGCTGCATTTATTCCTGTACCCGAGTGTTCAGTTGCAGAAAGTCTGCAGGTAAATATACATGTATAAAATGAAATAGGGGCATGTGGGTTGTGCATGGAAATACCTCTGCATATATGCAACTTACATCATCTCATTCCTTTATAGCAAGGACCAGGGGAAGCATGGAAAATCCATTAGGCAATCATTTCATCTCTCTCGGGCCTCTGAGTATTTATTTATTTATTATGTTTATATGCCACATCTCTTGCTGATAAGGCACCTCTTTTGTTTTTTATTCAATCAATTAATTAATCAATCAACTGGTATGTCACTCTTCAAAACTAGGCTTTCCCAAGGTATTTTATTACTGCTTAGAACTGATGAAGACAAGAGGCTGGCACATCCAACATCATCCCTGGGGCAGAAGCCAATGACAAAGGAAAAAAAGGGAGAGATTTCCTCTGGCGGAAATCTTGAGAGTGAGAGTTCAAGAAGAATCCCATCACTGAGGCATACTACCTTAAGTCTCTTAGCTTTATAGTATTTCTGAAACAGATGGTCTTGGGTCACAATCTAACATTTCATATACAGTATGGTGTTTTTATCATATTATGCATTCGCCTAAGTACGGACAGTATTTGTGCTACAAGGAGCATTCATAAGATTGGCGAATAGGTTCAGAAGTTTGGGCCATATCTTCTGCAGAAAGTCCAGAAAAATGGAAAAACAGGTTTTTTAAAAGTTGCAATTAAAAAGGTGAGGGTAATCCACTTCTAGCAGTTACGTAAATTGCATACTACTTGCTTCTTCATGCTTTTTATCTAGAGGTAAGTTCTAAATAATTTAAAAAAAAATACACATTTTAGTTAAGCTCAGTCATGGAGTGATTCTCTCATGGCAGTGTTCTCCTCTGCACTGTTTGAATGCAGTATTGCAGGCTAATTCACAGCTCACTCCAGGAGTTCGATTCTGAGCAGCTCAAGGTTGACTCAGCCTTCCATCCTTCTGGTAAAATGATGACCCAGACTGTTGGGGGCAATATGCTGACTCTGTAAACCGCTTAGAGAGGGCTGTAAAGTACTATGAAGTGGTATATAAGTCTAAGTGCTATTGCTATTTCTGACATGGTGCTTTTGAGTACCCAAGATGGACAAGCAAATGCCACAGGCCACTTAAAGCACCTCACATCAAAGCTAATGAACTATTGCCTGAATGTGAAATCATCATTAAAAATACTCCTCAGATAATTCAAGACCAAAGTCATCTCTCCTAGAAACTGACTACCATCTGTCTTCTATGGTATAGGGATGTAGAAACCAAATTAACTGCATTTCCTAATTAAAAGAACAATAGTCTCAATAAATATCTAAGTTATCAATTAGGTGATTAAAAATGTAAAGTCTGGTGCCTATTTCATTCCCAACTTCAAATTAGATTAGAGCAATGCCTGTGTTTGTGTGTGTGTGTGTGTCCACATGTTGCTGGTCTGTCTGTTAAGATCCACAAAAAGGTTCAGAGGGAGCTGTGTCAAGGAAAGAAAGCTCCTCAGCCAACGTCAGAGCAAACAGCCTGTTTTCGCCCACCATGACACCAATTTAAAGTAATCAGATCACAATTGTTCAGTGTTGAATACACTGAAAATTATGTAACTCTAGCACCTGCAGGGTTAACGCATGGTATTTTATTCAGGAACATTTCTACACAGTTAATTGGCCATATTTCACCCATGCTACCCCCCCTCAATTGTCTTCCATCAGATCTCAAAGCTAGCACTTAGTTACCATGGTCCCCTATTACCCTGGAAACTGTTAGATACTTCTGTATTTTTAGATTTCACAATTGATTCCTTTTTGGGGGGGGCAGAGGATGAATCCAGTTAAAAGCACCACCCTCCCACCTTATCTCAAAAGTCACATTGGGTAGCTGAATGGTATTTGAGGCTGGGTAAGGGAAATAAGTAAGAACAATGTTCTAGTAAGCTTACAAGAGAAATAAGTCTATGCATGGAGCCCCTCCCTGGGGAGTTTGCATTCAAAAGGCTGACTGGATATTGCAGGGATAAAAAATGTAGGACAATGGAAACAAAAATCTCTTTAAGTAGGCTTAACTGGAGGGTTTTTCATTAACTCCAGCAATGAACTAAAAAGGATCAAAGTGAAACTAACTTCATTCTAGGGTTCCTCATTGACTTTCAAACCACTAATTTTACAAACAAAGGCACAGTTTTCACAAAAATTTCAACTGCTTCTCCTGTAGGGTTATCCAAATTCTTCTCATCTACTTTCTATTTCTACCAATTGTGGACTTCAGTACTATGTGTAGACTTTCAGCAGTGTGTTATATCCGCCCTCTAGTGGACAAAAAAAATCACAATTGTATTTTATTTTTAGGTGAGCCAACAGCTGCAAACCGCTGAACATGTTATCTGGTATGAACATTTTAAAATTGTATTGTTGAGTTCTCCCATATTCAAGAAGTGGAATTTTTTAAATCTAAAATGGGGTGTTATTTTACCTTAGTTGTATTAGTTTTAAGTCAGATACAAGATTGCTTTGTAAGTGGAATACTGTAAGCTTTTAAAGATTAAAAACATTTTGCTAAATTTTGAAGGTTGCCTAATCCATTAGAAAATTAAATAATTATTGTTAAGAAAGATAACTGGAGGCAGAGTTTTACATGATATTCCAAGAGTACTGATTGAGATAGATACAAATGATATATTTTGATTAGTAGATTAGAATAACTTGAATTATATTTAATAACTCTCCTTTTTAACAATTCCCCTACTTTTAGACACTGCTGACTGTATATTCATTTTAATGACATAATTATTGATTTATTTTTCTATTTTAAAAAGCTTGTTACCCTTATAGCAGAACAGTATTGGCTAAACGTTGTAAATAAGTAGTTAGGTGGCATATATTATCTTATATAATGCATCCTTTATTAATGAAAAGTGGGGGGGAGAGAATCTCCACTTTGTTTGATAAGAAGTTCTGCAGAAGAGAAAAAATTCATGAAGTATGAAAGATTTGAATTGGCCTAAAGACAGTGTCCACTTTGGGGTCCAGGTAGAGCAGGAATTTATTTCTGATTATTAATCCTGCCAATGTCATTTCACCAAGCCCTTTTAAAGATTAACATTAAATATTACTACAGATTGTCAATATGGTAAGAGTGAATCCCCTCTGGAGGGTTCCCCCCAATACCGTTAATAACAATCTACCATTTAACAGAGTCGTACCACACCTTGGATTTGAAGACAAAAAAAGTCTTTTGGAGGATGTGGAATTGTAACCCACACATTGTTTGCACCTCTTTTAAAATTGCTGCTTTTTTTGCCATTGAACCACAAAGCTTTTATGCAACCTTATCAAAAGACACGCTTAGTTTAAGAACATAGAATAATAGACTTGGAAGGGATCTTGGAGGTCTTCCAGTCCAACCCCGTGCTTGAGCAGGAGACCATTTCATCCATTTCAGACAAATCCAGGCTCTTCTTAAAAGCGTCCTGTGATGGAGCACCCACAACTTCTGAAGGCAAGCCAAGAAGTTGGACAAGTGCTACACTCACATGTGAATATATATGCATTTTTGTATACAACTGCTGCAGTGGTGAAATCCAAATGTTTTTACTACCGGTTCTGTGAGCGTGATTTGGTGGGCGTGGTGTGGCTTCCTGAGTGTGGCAGGAGGATACTGCAAAATCTCTATTCCCACCCCACTCCAGGAGAAGGATACTGCAAAATCTCTATTCCCACCCCACTCTGGGGCCAGCCAGAGGTGGTATTTGCTAGTTCTCCGAACTACTCACCATTTCCGCTACCGATTCTCCAGAACTTGTCAGAATCTGCTGGATTTCACCCCTGAACTGCTGCCATGCTGTTGGCTGAGAAATTTGAATGAACGACAATAAATCTGAGTGTATGATGCAATGGGGAGTAGGGTCCTGAATATTTATTAAACTTGAGATAGCATCTCAGACAAGGAAAACTGAGCAAGTCAATTGCAAGTTAATGCTAAAACACGAGAACAAGTAGGGGCATCTGTGGATTTCAAAGTCTGCTTGAAAATGAAAAAATAGACATGCAAATACTGGTACAAGTTGCAAAATATCTGCTTGGTGAAAGAAGTGAAATTAGCTGAGGGCAACAGCATGGTAAAACAGGAGATGGAATCAAAATGAATGGGTACTGAATTAATATCAACTGAATACAAAACAGTGTGAAGGTAATTGAATGGTGTTTTTGAGAATGATAGGGATTGAACTGGAAAACAAATATATGAAAGAGAGTAAATGGATCAAGAGGAAAAAGACCAAGAAATTCATGGATGAATGGAGTTAATAAGATCCAGAAAAAGAAGGAAGAAATATAAAGAACAAGAGACAATCTGGACAATCTTTCATTGACATAATGAAAGCAAAGATGGTTTACTAGTAGAGAAGTATGGAGTGGCATGCTGAGTGATATTGATGTAAACTAGATTTACAATGTTTCCTTTTCTTGTTCTTATCTCATACTTTTATTTCTTTGGCTTACCATTCTTATACTTTTTTGCACTCTGCATAACTTTGCATTCCTGAAAAGGAATAGCAGAACAAGTGTGCACAAATGAATCTAAATTCAAAAATTAAAGTGATTGAGATTATCTTGTTTTACAAACTGCAAAATACAATTTGGGGTGGGGTTTTTTTTTTTTTTTTTTTTTTTGAACCACTGAAGTGGAAAATTAAATTCAGATTGTAGTTGATGCTGAACACGACAAATGTTTATTATTTGTTAAAGGCCTCTTGTTTTGTTGATTTTGCTATTAGATTATTTAAATCTGGATTGTCAGCTTGATTTAATGTTTTTAGCTGTTTGTTATGTTTTCTCTAGTTTTGTACACCACCCAGGATACACTACAGTTGGGTGGCCAGTAAATTTGACAGACAGAGAGGGAGGGAGGGAGGGAGGGAGAGAGGGAAAAGAGCAGATTGATAGAAATCTGGCCAAAAGTAAATTAACTGAATCTGTTATATGACCCTTCTCACACTGATAGGAACAAATTTACAAAGTGGATTTGATCATTCTTACCAACAATATTGCAACAGCAACTTGAGAAAAGGTCTAGATCAATGGTAAAATCCTCCGCGGATTGCCACCGGTTCGCTGCCTGTGCATGTGCAGTGCATGCCAAACACGCACTTCATGCAAAAAAAGGTTTGACAAGGTAAGTAGAACAGGGGGGGTGGGGGACAGCTGTGTTGCGCAACTTAGATTTGCTAGAAAGCAGGATTTCCTGCTTTCTAGTGAATATAAACCATGTGGCACAGCTGATCATCGGAAATACCGGTTCAGATGAACCGGTAGCTTTTTTTTTTACTACTGGTTCACCCAAACCAGTAGTTTTTATCACTACCACTTTCGCCCGAACAGGTGCGAACCGGTAGTATTTCACCCCTGGTCTAGATCAATTGTTATCACAGTAATGGCAAATATGAAAACAAATCCAGAAAAATATTTAAAACTCTGCAGTGTGCTGTGATGATGCTTACATCAAGATGTAGGATAAGACGTGTGCATGATTTTACAGCTCATTTTATAAATTCGTCCAACTGTACAATGTCAACTATGTAAAATGTCCATCTCTGTAGAAGAACCTACAGGGATCTGATTAGAGAATGAAGTAGAATGTGGCAGGAATTAAATGAGATACAGACATGATTGCATGCTTAGCATGCAATGCTTAAAACACAGAAAACTGTTCGAGAAGGATTGAAAGAATTGCCATATAATAGTTAATAAGAGTGCATCAGCTATTTCTAAAAGGCAAACCTTATAAACAGATTATAGAAGGAGACAATAAAACTAGAAGAACATCAAGAAAATTGTCAGAAACCCTGTATGATTGTGAATCTAGAAAGTGCCATTAAATATGAAAACAAAGAGGCAATAATAGTTTTTGCATTTCTGAAACTAATACCTGTTAAAAGGGGTGGGGCCTTTGACTGTTTAGGCGCACCTGCTATTTTAACATTGTTGATGACTCCGGTAGCCATCTTGTAAAGGTCAACTATTCCCCGTATTTCTATGATCCTGGGATTTCTTCAAAGACCCTTTTCTGATTCCTCCTGGTACATGAGACCAGGTCAAGAAGAGAGCATGGGTGCATCCACACTTACCTTTTAAGCTATTCTTGTCCTGTTCTCATGTCAGCTTGACAATAAGCTGGTTTAAGAAACTCCTATCTGGGCTAAAATATTTTGATAACATCTTTAAAAGCATTTAGGCTGCATGCGATCAGGTCCTCCCATCAGATAATTCTTCCGCTGCTGTACCTTCCCATCTTTTTCCTCCAAGAAAGTGATGACTAATGGTTTTCCTCCCCTCCTGGACATTTATACTTGTGCCCGTCTGTCTGTCTGTTCATCCCTCCATCCACACACATTTACTACATACTGTGCACACAAACTCTGTACCCACATCCAGTTAAACTGAATTTATATTTAAAATGCCAAATAATCAAAATTCACATGGACAGAGAAGACAACAGCTTTTAAAAGAAAATATTTCATCCAAGATGCTCAAGGTGACACAATATGGAAAAATGCACTTCGAAACATAGCAGAGAAATGCATCCTGAGATCATTTTGAAGGTAAGTGGGATTCATAGAAGGCAACGTCATTCATTTCTGTCCTCCAAAACAGTTGCCTGTCCATTTTGACAATGGGGTAAACTAGGCAAGGCAGGTAAACTCAGTGCCTTTTTGTAACAGTACTTTGTCAAATGCATTCACCAAAAAGTTACTTTTGATATAATTTTGCTCTTATATAAAGGCTGTTTTATCTAGCTTGAACTTTTAGTTTGCCCAGAATCAGACTGCTTTCTCTGAAATGTGTAGCTTTACACTGTTTCCGTCATTTTCTTCACACTACGGATGTATGAACATGAACAGTATCATTGACGAGAAGTACATTAAATCCAGGTGTTTTTGACCAGGCAAAATATATTTGTAAAAAACAATATTGTGATGTATTAAATCTATTTCAGAATATAGACAAAGAAAGCTGGACCTATTATCTTACTAGATTTTGTTAAATTAACAACTACACATGGACAATTAAAGATAGCAGATATTGAAAACTTAAATGTCCATGCTACAGCTTTATTATCCTGCTTGAATTGGTGTGAAGAAATATTGGAACTTGGAAAAAGAAATCCTTGCAGAAATAGGGATAGCATTGTAAAATGATGTGATTAAAATCATACAAATATGTTATTTTACTGTGATTTTTTTTTTATATAATCCACCCAAACAATAGGTGCTGTTGGCCAAGTTAAAAATGCAAGGAACAGTTAGTTTATTGGTTCTGCCTCTTGCTTGTCCCTATATCCTACCATTTGTTAGGTTCAACCGTTGCAACAAGAAACTTATTGGTACAGTAGTATCTCTACCTGAGTTGTGCAGTAATTTGCATGGCAAGAGGAAGAAGTAATTTAGAGTGCTTGGAGGTGGGAATGTTGTACTTGATGCCTCTCTTTAAACTAAACAGTATCACTTTGGATAATGAGATAGTCAGCATACAAATAAATAAATAAAATAAAAATGCCTTTTCCTGGGATTGTGTGTGAGTCCAAGAAATGCTGCAACCTCTCCATATTTTTGGGATTTAAATCCAGATTTTTCAGAGTTCCAAATTGTTTGGGAAACCTTCACTATCCACTGCAGCAAAACATTGTGGGAATGAAAAAGGAAGATGAGGAAGGAGCACTTTTAACTGGGTCTTGGGAAGGTAAATTCCCAAAAATGGTTTGGAAAACAGTATGGGGGAAAATAGTTTGAAATGGTGACAAACATTTTCTTTCAGTGTACTGTAGACAAAAACAGCATCTTGAATTCTGATATACTACTTGAAAAGGGACCTTTAAAAAGGGGGAAAAAAACCATTCTGAAATTATATATAGCAACTGGTAGAAGGAAATTGGTGATGTTTTTAGTACTTACAACATGATTTAAAGTATTGAAGAGACAGAGACTGAAATATTTTTTTGTACATTCCGTGTTATTTCTGATTCCACTTCCTCATTGCAAATAGTACGCTAGCAGCTTTGATACTGGAATTGCAAACACTTGTTCAAATATTGTTGAAATATCTATCGGCTTCAGAGACCCAAAATCTAACATCAAAATCCATCATTTTGGCTCAGAGAAGTTCAGAAAAAATTGATTTCATAGCATGGGTGACTATTGTAAAATGCACCATCTGTTCTGGAATTCCACAACACATTAGATTTCACTGGCCCCAATATTTTAATTTCAAATTATAATCGCTCGATAGCTGCCATACTCTGTTGAGGACAAAGGAAATTTAGCACAAACATTCTGAACAGTAACAAATATGCAAAGAAAAAGGGTTTAAGGGGTTTGGAACAGAAGAGAAACAGAATCTAATAAAGTTCTATCAAGTGAGTTATTACCAAGCTATACTAAGAACAAATGGATTAAATAATTCAAACAAAACGCTTACCAAATGTGGTGTTTCCACCACCAAATGTAGTATAATGTAGTGTGTGTGTGTATCTTATGTGTGTGCAATTTCAATTAAAATAATTCAAATAACCATGCAAATAAACATTTCCCTAATACTTTTCTTACTGGGCCACAACTAACTATGAACATTAATAAAATGATAGAAAGTGATAGAAATAAATCTCATAAACCACCGAGAGCCTGCAAAAATCAGTTAAATCATTACTAAAGATTGACAAATAATATACAGTAGATGGGTGAGTTGCACAGAGGTTCTGACATACATATGGTATACAGGCATTAGGTAGGAATATCCATATTCTGGAATTCCAAATCACATTTTTAATGTGCAAATGTAAATTCCAGAATATTTGCTCTTACTATAATTTTTCCTTGCTATCCACATATTTTTTTTAAGAAGTCAGTTATGGCAAAATATATAGATTGGCATGTGTGAAAATAGGCATAAGAGTATCTGCCAAAGAAAAGAAGGATGTTCTTTTCAGGAATGCAGCAATTTCACATACACAAGAATGGTTACCTCCCCAAAAAGAGGAGGCAATAGTCTCCTCCTATAAGGCAGCAGGTACATCTTTTTAGAGGTGAGATAAAAATATTTTTACAGGTGTTCCATGAGTCAGAATAACGATACCTGGAGGAGGGAAAGATCCCAAAACAAGCTTTTCTGGATTAGTAAACTAATTTGCATCGAACAGAGCAATATCTTAAGGAGGTCACTGCAAGATGGAAGAGACAAGCAACATCTCCACTCTAAATCAGCAGCTGTGAGGACAGTGAATAGAGAAGAGGTAGCCTTCTTCTTTTTAAGAAGAGGTAAGTTGTCAGATATGATGGGTATGGCAAATATCTATGCAGATGACACCTTGAAAGTAGTTTACTGTGTGGTTGAGACATGGCAAAGGAAATGTTTCTCATTGCTTAATCAACTATGAGACTTGATATAATGGTGTGCAGCAGTTGAGCTGTGTTCTGCTGAGCATTTGCTCAAGAAGAGGAAGACACGGCTTCACCAAAGTTGGCTGCTGATACGTTGAGCTATTTGTATCAACTCATGTAAGCTGACTCATCCTCCAAGTCTAAACAGAACTTGGGAACAAGTAGTTATTATCTCATCTTCTTGGAAATCCCCTTTTATTCCTCAGCTTAGTCATATCTGTCCTGTGGGACAATCTCCTCCAATCATTGATTCTGCAAGTTAGTTTTCCTTGTTCTACCCTGCCCTGTTCAGAAGTAAAGATATTCTTCCTCTTCCCAAAAATGCAGACAGTTGTTTCAGTCAGTTATTCTAGGGAACAGCACATGCAAGACTGCCGAGGAGAGGCAAGACTTTTTCATTTTCTTTTCTGGTATAACTGTTAATACCAGATGCTTTGAATCGTCCCATACAAGTCAAGGGATGGGGGCTAAATTGATTACCTATACCACAAGTCAATGTTTCCTGGTTCATTTCATGCTTCAAGATATTTTATTTTAAAACATTAAATATATTAATAAATGACGGAACACTGCCGAGAGGTAGTACTTCATTCACATTCTCCCTGTCTAAAGGTTATACATAGTGGTATATAGCCTCCAAGTGGATACTTCCCCCAGTTGTTTGAAAAGCTGTTCTCTAAACTCAATAAGTATCTATGCTGAGGACTTTTCATAGCAGCAAAACAATCAATAAAATTTTAAATGAACAATCAAGATTAGGGCTTCACAAATCCAAGTGAGGATTAGCTAGCAGCAAATAGATCTTTGCTGCCACCAAGTGCTCTTATAGATTTCTGCAGAACTGATATAATATCCATAATCAAGGTAACATGTTAAAATGCTTGACACACTGTACCTCTTTTTAGCTATTTTCTCTGGCAGGAAACAGAGAAAATGTACACTGCCATATTGTCATGACTGCCACAGAGAAAGCAAATTGCTGACATTTCAGGATTATAAGCCACAATTTTTGGCTCTCCTCCTGAGCTCCCATGAAGATTCAAACAAGTCATTTTATGACTGCAAAGGATGACTTTGACATAACATAAGTGAAAATGTAAACACATAACAGGCTAAACCTTGCAATAATTCTGGCTAAAGGAGCTAGCTGAACTTGGGAGCACAGATTATGTTGCCAAATACTGGATTTATATATCAACACTGAAAATGGAGTGCTTTTTATCAGCTAATAAACTGCTCCAAAATGAAAGATTATGCAAAACTCAAAAGTCTTGTTTGTTTACAATAACAGCTTGCCCTTTTTGTGCTTCACTGAACACTCACAAACATAAAAGCAACTGTTACTAATGTTTGACCAATTTGACTGAAAAAACAAAACAAAAAAGAAATAATGCAAAAACCTGAATACCACAGCCATGGTATTAAAAAATGTTTCATTCTAAGCACTGTAAGAAAGTATATTTGTTCTTGAAATGGAGATAAAAGCTTTTGTCGATATTTACTCTACCCCATACAAGCAGCACTGGTTGAAAATATAAAAGGCATTGAATTCCTGAATAAATATTTTACACTGTCTGGTTTATATATAAAATAACACAATCCAACTTTTTGATAGTCAGACATGTTATTCTTCCTCTAAATAACGTTATATTTTGTAATTGTAATGATACAAATCACAACAGGAAGACTATGATATGAACACAGGATAAGAATTATATTATTACCACCCCCTCCGATAATGGCTGTACCACCTTTGACGGACTGAGGGTCACACTTGGTCTTTGCGTGATTTGTTGTACAGTGAACCTAACTAGGATAAAGGAAGGGGTAGGGGCAGAACAAAAACTGTAATTAAAATGAGTACAATTAATCTGACTAATTAATTAAATTAAAGTTTCCATAATTTTCACAATTAAAATTTGGGGGGAATTTTTAAATGAATTTTGGGAGCATATCTGTGGCATTGCAAACAACAAGGTATGCACTGTGATCCTGAGCACTCTACATTGCTATTAAATTACCAAAGATAATCTTAGTTCTTCCATTCTGAAGGGCAAATCAAGAACTGTTTTATAAAACTAATGTGAACTGAAGTTACAAATTTTAAATAATTATTAGTTTCTCTGTAACAGTTTCATTGTCAGAATCTTTCAGCATAAAGCACTAATGATATAATCTTTCAGTCCAGCTTTATTGGATCAATCAGACCACAGCCCATCAGTTATTCAGCCACTGGTCAAGCAAATGCCTATGGGAAGTTCGTAGATAGAACATGAAGGCAACAGCATAATTTCCTTTGTGCTCCTAAGCCAGAATTAAACAAAAACATCTGATAATTGTCATAATTAATAATCATTCTCCACTTAGGTGGCAGTTCTTAATGTAGCCAAAATGACTAAACTTGTGACATCACAATGCAAACTTCGTGTTGCATAGTAGTATGTAAAGTGTAGAGTTTGCATCACAATCCTGCAACAGTCTGGCCTCCTGCACATACTTAGGATTCTCCATGCATTTATCCAATCCCTCAAAGTTATGTACTATGAGTTGTGTGGAGAAATGCTGAAAGTTATTTGTCCTGAACTTCCTACATTTAACTTCACTGCATGGCGCTGAGTTTTAATATGATGAAATAGGGAAGAAAATACGCCTAATTCCATAGACCTCTATCATTTTCCTCTTGCTTGCCATTTTTATAAACAAAAAACCCAGTATCTTTCCACAGAGGGGAGCTGTTGTCATTTTCTACATCTTTTGTAGTTTTGCAATATCTTTTTATATGCACATATGCTGCACACCGTGTTTCTATTGTCAACCCGCGGATTTGTCCAAATAACTGTGCATACAGTTGTGGCATTTAACATAAATGTATTTAATCGGGCTATTAGGACTTGATTGAAAATATCTTTGATGGATCATTAGATGGCAATAAATTCAAATTCTTTGCTGTTATCCAGTGGCTGTTCAGATTTTTATGTTTTAGATCTGGTAGTCCTATAATTATGTAAGGAAATTATTCACTCCCAGAATGGATTACTTACAGGTAATCTGTATAACTTTTTATCACTATAAATAACAACTGCTGGAAAGGGAGACTGATCTGCATTAGGAATCCAATAAAAATTATTCCTTTCTTTCCTATGCAATAGTCCTGCCAAACATTAATCTGAAAGTTTTCACTGATGCTAACTGGAATTTTCCTTTTATATCAAATAAAAGAGCCTTGATAGTACAGTGGTTTGGTGCACCCTGTCATTAACACAGCTGCCTGCAATTTCTGCTGGTTCGAATCTCTCCAAGGCTCAAGGTTGACTCAGCCTTCCATCCTTTCTAAGGTAGGTGAAATGAGGACCCAGTTTGTGGGGGCAATAAGCTGACTTTGTATAAAATATACAAAAGAATGAAGGCTATTGCTTAACGCATTGTAAGCCGCCCTGAGTCTCCGGAGAAGGGCGGCATATAAATCAAATTAAAAAAAAAAAATAGCAGCTGGTGTACAAGAAAAAACTTAAATATCATCCCATATATGCTCATACCTGATTAGTTCCTTTTTCTGATTCAATTGATACTTACAGTTTTTAAAAATCAGCAAAATGTTTAATACCATGTGTTTTGATTGCATTCATTCAGGAAAAAAGTGAATTTCAAATAAAGAATTTGAATACCAATCTACTCCCCTGAATCATCCTAGGAATCTTGAAAACCCAGAAATGAATAAGAGCCATGTGAAATATACTAACATTCCTCTCATTTGCAACAGAAGTTCAAATAACATTGATGAAAATCATGGACATTGTTTTTAATTAGTACAAAAATAAGTTAGAAGAAGCCACATCTTCAGCACTGAAGTGAACAAGAAAAATACTAAGCCAAATATCCAGGAACCACATAACAGAGCTGTCAGATCCTTTAAATTCAGACTGACAACCAAAATGAAAGATCTGTTAAGGCTGTAATATATATCTACAAAGCTGAATGCAGGCCAGTGATATAATGTTCTTGAAAGGTGTCAAAAAAGTGAATGGTATCATACACAGAGAGAGAGAGAGAGAGAGAGAGAGAGAGAGAGAGAGAGACAGAGAGAGACAGAGAGAGAGAGAAAGGGCAGAGAGAAGGGGAGGATAGGGGAAGGGAGGGGAGGAAAGAAGGAAGGAAGGGAGGGAGGGAGGGAGGGAGGGAGGGAGAGAGAGAGAGAGAGAGAGAGAGAGAGAGAGAGAGAGAGAGAGAGAAAGAAAGAAAGAAAGAAAGAAAGAAAGAAAGAAAGAAAGAAAGAAAGAAAGAACCAGAAGACAGAGGTGGTGATAGATGTGTCAAGTGACAGAAACATCAGGAAGGAGGAGTATGAGATGCTGGAAAAGAACCTGGGCCTGAAAAATAAAGACCAAAATGATCCCAGAGGCTGTGACTCCTAGACTAGGAGAAGGGCTCCAACATCAGAGTTCTCTGCCAAGAAGAGTACAGTGCTAGAAAGATCTAAGATACTGCACAGAACCCTTAAATGTCCAGGCCTCTGGTAGAAGACATGAGGAAGATGCAGACAATTCATGAGGTGAGAAAGGAATTTCACACACTTACACACACACACACACACACACAGCTGCAATGGGAACATGAACAAATAATGTAAATGACAAGCGTATCCAGGGCAGGCTAATTTGAACACTTACAGTAGAAGTTTTCTCAAGACTAGACTTGATGGGATGGGGAGAAGGCGAATTTATAGAGCGACAAGCCTCTTGCAGGAGCTTTAATTATCCAGGAAAGTACTGCTAACAGTCACTGCGGAAACTGAGAATAATGTACAAGAATGATTGCTGTGAACCTAATCCATTAACTTCTGTGCAAATCACTGACAAACAAAGAATCACGACTCCCAGGAGCAATCTAATATACATGTTGTGAGAAATAAAAGGTGCCGGTATGTATAAACAAAAAAATCAGAATGTGCTGTAAAACACAAAGAGCAGTTGGATAAAGCCTTGCAACTTTCACTCTGGAAGGGAGCACTCCTCCCCCACTAATACTGCAGAAATATAAAGGTTTACAGTACAGTCAAACCAGACTCCAACTGCACTTCCTTTTCCTAGTCATATTTTCTATATATAAATGGAGTTGTTTCATACCTAAACCCCTTGTAAACAGGACCACTCAAGAATAATTGCAGAGTGTTGGGAAAGAGCAATCAACTAACTAGCAGGCTTCTACATTTTTATTCTCAGCAAAGTCAATTTTCCAACTACTAAAAGGCTAATTTCATATTTAGGGTATCCTTGACAAATTTTAAAAAATGCATTTAATTGTTTGCCAAGTCTTTGGCATTAAACACTGGCCGGAAGGAAAGAGAACAGCAAATACACTGTGAATATTCTCTTTGTCCTTGCAGAAAAAGAACTGACAGATGTCCAAACCAGAAGTTCAACACAAGTGGAGGGATGTGTAATTGACTGGAAGTAGACTAAAAACAATTTCTTTAAAGGAAATTCCTTTGTAATCTTAACTATCTCTGCATCTCATAACAACAATGCAAAACAAGAGAGTTAGTTTTAAGATGCAACTTTGGAAAGTATGCTTACTAGGACGTAAGTCCAACTGAACTCAGTATAGATTAATTTGAACAAACGTGTTTAAAAATTAGTAAATGCGGTAGCCTGTGCTAGGAAAAAAGTTTTCAAACAACACACTGAAGTGTTATGTTGCATATCTAAAAGCTGATACTGCCACCTAAGATCTTGTGAATAAACCTAATAGGCAAAGATTTGCTTCATCTTTAAAGACTGGTGGCCTTGATGTATATGGTATTCATAAAATGGAGCTAACCTAGTAAAAATCAAAGTCACTAGTATTTATCTAAGCTTCCTAACTTTATAATTTTAGATTGTTGTATTTATGTTAAAGTTTGTGAAACAGTACATTTTAAGGATTACTTTCATTGATTTTATTGTAATTCTGTAGGATCCTTGTTTCTCTCTGAGCTTGGTTGCTTTCTTGTAGTTGTTTCATTACCAATTAGGTACTATCATCATTCTATATAAAATCTGAATTCTTGTGGTCACCTAACACCAAACAGTACTGTCTCTACCAAGTAAATAGCACAAGTAGAGAACAATGGAAGATTTGGATGGTAGAAAGTAGTAATTCCTGAGAGCTGAGTAGCCGCATCAATTGTTTACATTTAGAATAAGTGGAAATGTCCCTACCACTTATTACAAAATGTCACTCAGAAAAACTCCAAAAAGGATTATTATTTTTGGCTAGCTTGCCTGGATGTACTGATTAACTTCAATTTATAATCTGACTGCAAACAAAAGCCAGCAGAAACTTATGTACCATTCAGCTTACTATTGACCAACTGTTTTCACGCAACCACTTCTTTGAAATAATTTTTACAGAAAACAGACGAATCTATAAAACCTAAAATATCAAGGCAACTCTGAAGAAGGGGTCCAAAGGTTTGATACTTAGATTGTAATTATTCAGGATTCTAACTCTTTGGAGAGAGTGATCTAGGCTCAAGCATTCCCATATGTCGTCCTCCAACCATGATTCACTTAGTTTTGTCATCTTTCCTCTACTTTTAAAAAAACATTTCCCCTTTCCAATACTTAACATAAGCAAAGTCACAATAATTCCACCCAAGCAAAAGAGGCTTCTGCATAGAAAAACCAGATACTGGTAGCAAAGCCAGCCACTTTCATTCTCATCATTATTAGTCTTTTCCTCAAAGTCACTGCAGCCCGCCCACCCCCACCCCCTGCCAAGAAATTCTTTGCTAAAACCCACTTCACGGACAGCGAAGATGTTGCGTTTACAGCAAACTATCACTTCTCCTTCTTTCTTTTGCTGAAACAATTTTGAAAGGATAGTTTTCAGTACCAGTCACCTTGCTTCAGGCACTTCCCAACAATTCCCCATAGCAGCTAAATCATGACAGCAAGTGAAGAGCTACTAGGAGCTCTCCATGCAAATTAGAATTTCAATTGCACCAATTTTTTTTTTAACCAGCCTCTCTGCCAAAAGTGGTTCTAACCCTAATTAAAGAGGTATTCCAGCAAAGAGTTTCTCTACTAGGGTTACACATGGAGAGGGAATCCCAAAACAACAGGCTATATACAGACAGATTAGCATTTTCCATCACAGAGATGAAGAGTATATAATTCCTGAGGATGGCCATCCTCTGATCTGTGTGCCAAATTTCAATCACCATCTCGCCTGGGAATGAGCTCTACAAAGCAGTAGCTGTTATGTACATGATCTCAGCTCCCATTCCTTGGAGAGTGTCCCTCACAGTGGCAGAAGAGCGCTCTGGGACAGATTTTCAGTTGGATTGTCCTTAGGCTGATTCGCCAACAGCAGTGGAGCCTGTAGCTTTCTTCTTGGGACGGGCTTTCACTACCTTCTGTGGAGGCTGTAAAGCAAGCAAGAGATGCACAACATTACATTAGCTGCAAAAAAGATATTTTGAAAAACGGTTTTGTTTAATTCGCCACTGAGCTAACAGAGCTTCAAAAAAACGAGCAGCATTGCTAAAAATGCTGATTCTTAAATCCTCTGTTTTACTAGTAGTAGTACTCTAACAACTGAACTAGTGATTGGGATGTCTGGAAGTTATATAACAGCAGTAATATATTTCAATAAAAAGAGAGGTAAAATTGTATACTTATTTTATTATTGTCAATATTACAGTAATACAGTTTTTATTAGAAAGATTTTTATTGGGAAGGTGAGACAGAAATTTAATAAGTATCCAAGCAATCAGCTTAAGGAATTTTAGCATGAAAAGACAAGGATTTAAGAAAAAGGAATAGGGAAGGAGCGGTGTGGCCCATGCCAGTGGCGGTACAGCAAATTCCGTGGCTCCTGGAAAATGCTGATATCTCAGTTGCTTTAGGGGATCCCCAGTGATCATAGCTGTCCTGTAGGGACAGTGAAGAACGGAAGCACAAGCAGGCGTGAACAGGGAGGTTGCAAACTCCCTGAAGTGTCTGCATCAGCCTCCGACCCAGCAGCAAGGGAAGACAGTCTTTAGGAGCTGTCAAAAGCCAGGCAGCCATACGCAAGATTAGGGAGAAAGAACGAGGAGCGATGATGAAACGGAGTATTGTTACTGAATGAGTGATTGGCCAATTCATAAGTAAGAATAATTTTTTTTTAACTTTAAAAGAGGTCCCAACCTGAAATAAGCAGCTAATTGGCATCCGGGAAATTAAAACGAAGGGGGGGGGGGGAAGAGGAACTTTAAAAACGAAAACCTTAAAAGGAGAACTAACCACCTGATTTAAATTGGACTTGGAAGAAATTAAGAATAAATATAAAGAAAAGGAAATTGAGACAAAGCATTTATTTAACAACAAAAGGCCCTAATTGAAGAACAAAAAGCACTACTTTTGTGGATTTACAATTGATACTTTTGCCTGGGGATTTGTGGATTGGAGAGAGTCATTTGCTGATGGAAAAGAAATATTGCACTTAAATCAACGTAAGAAGCCATATGGGGAGTATTTGTTTAAACAGCTGCAGTAAGATTACAAAAAGAACTTGAAATAATAAAACCTTGAACTGGGGAGACTTAAAAGGACTATTTGAATTGGATACTATTTGGAAAGAAGAAAGAAAACAAAAAAGACATTAAATGGACTTGAATTCGAACTATATATAAGTGAAAATAAAAATAAATTTAAAAGTTATTTCTTCTTAAACTGAAAATATGGAAAATTGGGAACATGAGTACGAGGAGTTGAGGGAGATGTTGCAAAAGGTGCGAGAAGCGTTTAAGGGAAACAAAGAAGTGGAGGATTGGATAGAATACAAAAAGAAAGAAAGAGGAAATATAAATGAGAAGCAAAAATATAATGTGGGAAAGAAAATAATTGAAGGAAAAATATAGATAATCACACTGAGATTAACAGTGATAAAATGAAAACAGAAAGAGGGGAATATCTCTCAAAAAAGAAGAAAAGAGAAGGAAATGGGAAATGAGAAAGGGGGAGAACTAAAAGGGTAATAAAGTTAAAAATTAGAGAAAAGATGCAGGAAGGAGGATATAATAAACACAAAAAGAAGAAGAGGAAGAAAGAAATAAGTGAATGGGAGAAAGGGGAGAAAATATCAAGAGGTGGAATTCAGAAGAGTGTAAAAGAAAATGGTTAAAAGGGGAAAGGAAAAAATGTAGAAAGGAATTAAAGCAGTGATATGTTGATTTAAGGGAATGGCATTAGTAGTAGAAGTGGTATGTAAGAAATAAACTGGAATAAATATATAGATTACTGTAAAAGGGAATACTTAATTGAAATTAAGACATAAAATCAAAATGAAAGTAAAGAAATGTGTGCTAAAGATTGAAAAAACAAATGAAATTGAAGTAACAAATGAAATTGAAATGTTAAATAAATGATGTAGGAAATTGTTGTAAGTAGACCAGCAGATATAGAAATGGTCTATATGTTAAAATATCAGGAAGCAATTGAAATATTAGGAAAAGAGAAAAATAACTATTGAAATGGAAATAAGAGGTGGAAAATTAATTAAGTTGAAAGATTTTAAGGTAAAAATGAAACAAGTTGAAACATAATGTTAAGAATTTTAAAATATGATGGGAATTTTGAGGAATATATGCAATAAAGGGAGAGAAAAACGGGGATGCCTGGACACCATAGGAAAAAAGCACTGAATTGAAAATGAATACAGCAATAGAGATAGAAGAAGGAGTAGGGAGATTGAAGGAAGGGAGAAGGAGAGAGAGGAACAGAAGAAAGGGAAGAGGAGAGGAAGAAAGGAAAGGGGAATAAGAGTAGGGGGGAAGGTTAGATGGGGGAGGAAAGAAGGAGGGAGAGAAAGGAAGGGGAAGTAGTGAAGGAATAGGAGAAGAGGGAAGAAGGTAGGAAGGACAAAAGAAGGGAGGGAGAGGAAGGGAAAGAGAAGGAAGATTGTTGTAAAACAAAAAAGATGAAATGGAAGAAAGGCATCCCCGAACACGTTTAAATATATTAAGATAAAGATTGAATTAATAAAAAATAAAATTAAGGAGAATGTATATGATTAAGAATAGAAAAAATAGAATTTGAGGGTGAAAGAAGATACTGTTTAGAAAAATAAGAATAGAAAAATTAAGATTTGATTAACAAATATGAGAATGGTGCTTCTGCAGCCAAGATATTGACCCTCAATTGAAAAATGTATATTCTCAGTTCTGATTGTATTCAGATGAGTATTTTCAAGGAAGAGTTTGCTCTCCAGACAGTGATAAAATTACAATGTACGTAATGGTATCAAGTCAAATCATGCCACATGTTACTATTTATAAGGAAATGGTTAACACCCGTATCAAGACAGGAATGTTTTTTATCAGAGCGCTTTCATTTATTTAAATTCTGGCTGAGTGGAAAAATAATGTAAAACAAAAATGAAGGCTGATTTATTGGGAAAGGCAGACACTGTGTTAAAGCCTTAGTGATGAAGTAAAAAAGGAAAGGGTACCATGGTGAAGCATGTATGTTTGTGCCATTATATGATTCAAGTATTTCCACCCTTTATTTTTTAAGAAGCTGCAATGTACACATAGGGGATCCATACAACTGCAAGCCATCTCACCTCAGTCTTTATTGTTTTCTTAGGAGCTTTAAGGCTCTGGGTTCGTTTGGGAACTTTGTCTCCTGTATCATCATCAGATGGTTCAGTTCTAGAATCAGACTGTGTTCCATTATGTCTCTGAGTCATAGCCATGTCCTCAGATGAAGAGTAAAAAGATGCACCTAAGGAGAAAAACAATAGTGGGACTGCTTCATAAAGGTAAAAAAGATACTCAAGATATAGAGGCAAGGA
This sequence comes from Arizona elegans, assembly GCA_022577455.1. Classification (NCBI taxonomy): domain Eukaryota; kingdom Metazoa; phylum Chordata; class Lepidosauria; order Squamata; family Colubridae; genus Arizona; species Arizona elegans. The sequence continues at coordinate 98,160,007 of JAKOOJ010000003.1, read as the reverse complement.
AAGAAACCGAGTATATTTATATACCACGAACTGAACTCAAGGTCATGGGAAACATGAAATTAAATGTATTTCTGAATCTCATAACTGAAATTCCACTCCTTTATAAGAAAAGAGCTGCAGTAGCTTCACAACCCATCTATTCCCTCCACTCTAGGCAGCCTTTCTTTTTCTCTACTATTTTATGAATTAAATGAATTAAATGAATAGTTACATTTAGGATATGAAAAGCCTGTTCATACAGCTATGTAATCAAATTCTCCTGTTTCTACCAAATCCCCTTTCCAAGTCAGGTTCATTGGTTGAATAAAGATCTATATGGATAAAGTGCAAGAATATATACTATGGTCACTATATGCAAGGAGAAGAAAGCTCCTGTTTTGTATCCTGCTCTCTTTTACATGCAGCTGAGGAGGATAAACTTTAAAAATACAGGTGAACAGGTGCCCTTTGATGCAGGAGATAATATTTTCTTTTTTCCAGGAAAATGCAAGAGGTAAATTATCTTCTTCTTTAAGACAGACTCTTAAAACCTTTATACAAAGGCTCTTATACTTGCATTCACAGAACAATATAAAGTCATTTATAAAGCGTTAACATGTAAAAATAAGTCCCTTGCTAATTCATTTCTATAACAGGTATGGATTTTTATTTATTTGTTTTCATTTGTTGTACGTTGAATTATCTTTTGTGTGTCCATATGTTGCTTTAAATTATAAACCGGCTTCAGTGTTTAGTTTGATCAGACATATAAATCAATAAATTTAATAGAGACTGACTTCACTAACCTGAATCATCAATAGTTTCAAGATGGCCCTTAGAAGACGTATGCATGTGTGACTCAGGGCTTTGCAAATGCATTGTGTCATCATCTCGAATCAAAGTCAAGTCTTGCATGCTGAAACTCCGAAGTTTTTCAGACAAAACCCCCTGGCCCTTTAAAACACAACTTCTAGTTACAATTATCCACATGTACTACATCAGAATGCATCTTAAGGGGAACATTGAAAGAACATTTGATGAAAAACTAAATGCAAAGGCAAGAAAATGGAACATCAATGACACAATTTGGATAGAAAATGAAATGACTGTCTTTTCTCTAACATGAAGAAACAGCCCAAATGGCATGTAGCTAGTCAACAGTAAGAAAATGAATGCAGTGAAGGGAAACACCAAAATTACCAAGCAAAAGGGAACAAGGGCAGATATTAAATAAAGATATAAGGAGTTACCTTTGCAGCTGCAGTAACTGCTGCGTTTGCTGCCAGGTTTAATCCTCGCTTGCCAACACGCATCATAGTTTCATAACTCTTGTCACGGGCCTGGCTAATATATTCATCTATTTCCTAGGATTTAAGTGAAGTAAAGCTACATTTAGTAATTAACATTATTTACCTATAAAATTCTAGCATAAACTGCATACATACAAGATTCTAAGCCTTGTGGAGTACATTAGATCTTTATGCTTCAGCACTGAAATAGAAGATTTGTCCTAATGAATCACCTTCTATCAATAATAAAATAAATTCTCAACCGTATTAGTAAATATTTCCTGATCAGAATGGGCTACAAATTATCTCTAGATAATATATATCACGGGATAAGAAAAAGTATTTGGAGCATATAAGAAAAATGTTATATATTCCATACTAATTGACAGCATAGTTTCCTGTATAACGATATATAATTTTATATAGTTTCCTATATAATAATATAGTTTGTCAATGCATACCAAAATTCAGCAGGACCACAGAATACCTCATATTGCTCACTGATAATCTGAATAGGGATCATCATATCTGATTACAAGCAAATCTATTAGCACGAGATAAAAAGATATCAACTGATATACCACAGAAGCCTGGCTTATTTTTATTTTAGATTATAAATTCGATAAAGCCCCTAATAAGTACCCAGTATGTATTCTAATAGTATGTTATCTACTGTTTTAGGTGGTTGGTGTTTCATGGCTGTTTTTCAGATATTTGATCATTCTTAGTAAAGATTTAATAAACTGTGTGGGCACTGGAATTCACTATTGACACTTCAATGTCAATAGTGTCAATGTCAATTTACACGAGCACTTCAAGTTAATTTAACCCTATAAAACTAAAAGTCAACCTAGACATATCTTGGATGCCATTTTTTATATGAAAGCCAATTCTCTTACAAATTTAAAAGGCTCATTTTTAATTTCAAAAAGTGTATTCGGATGAGGAGAACGACTACTTGTGCTCTGCTACTCAGATTAATTTATTTAATATCTCTCTCTCTCTCTCTCTCTCTCTCTCTCTCTCTCTCTCTCTCATTAGTAGTGAAGCAGACTGGGAGAAAAGTGCCTGAAGTCAGTGACCAAATATGGTGAGGTAAGGCTATATACTTCATATGGTACCTACAGAGTTGTGCCACTGTGAATAACCTGCGCTCCTAGACATGTACTATCTGACGATAGACTCAGGATATTTTCTGATTCTCCTCAAATTGCAAGGTACTATAAATACATGTAACAGTATGCACATTGTCTTTCCATCATCTCATATAAATATATGACATTGTATTATAAATTCACAAGATATTGTGCTGCATTCATCATTTGCTCCCTGAACAGAAATTAAAAATACAACTATCTCATCAGATCTTCAGAAACAGAACACTTTCAAGTTTCAAGTTTCAAGTTTATTAGATTTCTATACCGCCCTTCTCCCGAAGGACTCAGGGCGGTGTACAGCCATATTAAAACACATAGATTTATAAAATTTAAAACCAATTAAAATCGAATATAAAAATTTGGCCCGCGAATTAAAACACACATACATCCATTTTAAAAATTCATACTAGGCCAGTCCGGCTTGCTGGAACAGAAAGATCTTAAGGGCACGGCGAAAAGTACGCAGGTCGGGGCTAAGACGAAGCTCTAGGGGCAGCTCATTCCAGAGGGCTGGTGCCCCCATAGAGAAGGCTCTCCCCCTGGGTGTCGCCAGTCGCCAGTTTCCTGTAGAGTCTGGGTTTTTTTTTTCTTTTCCCTAGTTCTGATATAGGATAGAAGTGGGAAAGCTAGAAGGAAGGATATGTGAGGTGTGATTGAGAGTAAATTTCACTGAGTTTAATTATAAAATGCTTTTCTGTAGCCTTATATTAAACACATTCTTATTTCTATGTTATTTCTGCTTTATTTCCTTTCCTCTTCTGAACTGCCGAAACATTTCATGTTCAGACCTGATTGGTCTGAAATAAAAAAGAAGGTTGATTTCTACTTATTCACAACCCCAAAATCTTTTCTGTCTCCTGCTCCAATTTGTTCTAGATGGCTGGGATATTTTATAGATGAGAGAACATTGTGTGTGATTTTACCAGCGACCAGGGGATGGGAGTGTTGGAACCAGTGGTGAAATCTGAACCGGTTTGCTGGCCGCGCATGTGCACTGTGTTCCAAGCACGCACTGCGCACACACATGTGCAGTTCACACCAAAATGAGGCTTGGGAAGGTAAGCAGAATAGCGGGGGGGGGGAATCAGCTGTGGCACGCGATCTTGGGAATCTTTTAAAAACTTTTTAAAAGCATTTTTTACTACCGGTTCGGGCGAATAGGTAGTAAAAAAATGCTTTAAAAAAGTAAAAAAAAAAAAAGGCTCGGACGATCACAGCTGTGCCACACAATCACCCGAGCCTTTTTTTTTAACTTATTTAAAGCATTTTTTAACTACCTATTTGCCCAAACAGATAGTAAAAAAATGCTTAAAAAGTTTTTTTAAAAAGTTCTGACGATCGCACTTCGCTCAGCTGATTGTCGGAACTCTTTTAACATTTTTTTAGTACTGGTTCGGTGAACCAGTAGCATTTTTTACTACCGGTTTGGGTGAACTGGCCTAAACCAGTAGCATTTCACCCCTGGTTGGAACCCATGCAAATCACTGCCATACTACTTTCTTGCAGGGAGCGATCCCAGTTCCTTCACTTTGGTTTGCAGACACTCAGTTCTGGATTTCAACTCATTATTATTAATTTACATTAATTTTTAATTACTCTCTTTGTGATTTTGATATGCATAAACCACATTATGCATAGTCTACAGAAAAGGATGGATGGATAAATAATAGATAGGCAGGCAGGCAAAGAGATAGAGGTAACAATAGATCACATCGAGATAAAATTGAAATACCTTCAATACACAAATCTGATATTAACACCAAGACATGAATAACTGCCTGTACTGCTGCATTTTGCTCCAGCTGAAGATTTTGGATGCTCTTCAAGGACAGACCCATGTACAGCATATTATAGTAGTCAGTTTTAGAGGTGGCTAGGGCATGAGTAGAGCCTCCAAAATCCAGAAATGAGCATAACTGGCATGCCAATTGTGCAAAGACCCTTTTAGCCATGACTCCCACCTACTCTTTGAGTAGGAGCTGTAAGTCCAGAAGAACCCTCAAGCTGCACACCAGGTCTATTAGGCTTGGAGCAGGAGTGAAATCCAATTTTTTTCCCTACCAGTTCTGTGGGCGTGGCTTGGTGGGCATGGCAGGGGAAGGATATTGCAAAATCTCCATTCCCACTCCACTCCAGGGGAAGGATACTGCAAAATCTCCATTCCCTCCCCTCCTGGGGGAAGGATATTGCAAAATCTGCATTCCCACCCCACTCTGGGGCCAGCCAGAGGTGGTATTTGCTGGTTCTCCGAACTACTCAACATTTCTGCTACCAGTTCTCCAGAACCTGTCAGAACCTGCTGGATTTCACCCCTGGCTTGGAGCATGAATGTTGCTAAATCCCCAGATAAAAAAAGGCTCTAAAATCTGAAGCCACTCAGTCTTGCCAGGATTCAGCTGAAACCTGTTGTGCCCATCCAGGCCTCCAAAGCCTCTAGGCACTAAGAGTGTGTAGATAAACAGTAGCTCACCAGGGGCAGAAATGTACAACTGGGTATACCTCACCCCATGGTGATGGATGATCTCACCCAGAAGTTTCATGTAGATGTTTAATAGGAATTGAGAAAGTACCAAACATTTCAGCATCCCGCATAGATGAGGATTTTTTTTTTACTCCTGATCAACACCAGCTGAAATGGTATTATTGATTGTAATCTCACCAGAACATGAACTTTTAATATTTGCTATCTACCTAGTGACTCCTAGTGGTCATTAGGGCCAGTGAGTTCTGGTGTTGGAGACCCAGGCTTCTTGAGTTTCCAAAGGAAAGCAGGTGTGTAAAAGTCACAAATCAAATCAATCAATAAAAGTTCATACAGTTAAAAAATTAAAAAAACATTAAAAAACCAGGATTCCCTACTGACTTCACACCCTGAACAGTGAAAACTATAAGGGCCAACAATGAATATTATGCAGTACAGAAAAGTAATAGTTTGAGATATTAATTTACGCTAGAGATGTTTCATTGAACTAAATATAAATACACATGATTAAAAAGTACAGATTTGTGTACTTTAACCAAAATTAACTTGCTTCATAAACTAGTTAAGCTCTGAGAGAAACGCTAGTGCTGGTGTCTGTTAGAATACTTTTACCTTACGTAGAACAGAATCTTAAATAGAATCTTAAATGGAATAATTAGTCTCTTCCTTTTCAATGCATTTAATATGATCTGCATCAAATGCATTCAGAAGGAAGGGCTTAATTATTTCCTAATTGGCACTTCTGGGTATTTCACAATGAAGCATGAAAATTTAAATATATATGGATCTTTTACAGCTGATATAAAACAGCATAATGTTGATTTGTATTCAAGTACAAAAAAAAATACAAATTGTAGTTTTCAGGCAATATGACCAATCTTTAGCTTGGAAAAGGGGGTCTTTACTGCATCCCTACCAACAACAACAAATTAACAAAACAATCAAGAAAATATAAAATGTATTTCATAAAATTTAAAGTTGCTAGGCAGCTAGAGGATACAATTTGTTGTTTAGTGCATTACTACTCCCTAACACGATAATAATTTATTTAACTAATTTGTTAACATTATTCTTTTATGCAATCATTTTCTCCATAAAAACCTAATTTCTTTTACTATGATACTGTAGAAAGTGACTCATTTGCTACCCAAAGCCCAAAATTCTAAGAAATTATGATAAAATAGATGGCACAACATATTGGAGCTTTAAAAGTTAGGATCAATTTAAAGTTGGCAGCAACTTTAATCTGATGCTGATTAAAGAAAAGAAGTTTAATATTCCAGTGAATGTTATTGCTCTGAAGAATGAAAAACTGCATAGCTCTTCTTACTTTTTAGCAAGAGATAGCATGAGCTACTATAAAAAGGAGACACAGGAACTTTCACAAGAAATTTCTGTCATCTACTGACTACCATCCTTCTTTTATTTTTCACAGGCATACACTGAATTGATAATTCTGTACCTCTATCATGTGCTAGAATTACAAGAGACAATGGAAAGTAATTGCACACCCATTAATTGCCACATATTTTGCATGAAATAGATATCCACGAAAAAAATCAATTAATGAAGCAAATGCGGAACATTTTGGAAAGATCTTGGTTATCCTATCAAAGAATGGGAACCATGGTTGGAGGAGAAAGGGGGGAAAAAGGTGGGGGGACAAAAGAAAACTAAACAATGGTTAAATTAGGTGGAGGAATATGGAAACAAATGGGAAGATATAAATTGTGGAAAGTAAACTAGGTACCTGTTTATGTTAAATGTAAATAAAATATTTAGATTAAGAGAATATATTACAACGGTATATATATGATATACTAGAAATATATGTATAAAAGATAGATTAAGATAAGAAAGAGAAAATGTATAAATATGGATTACTGATGCGAAGATGTTGAAAAGAAGATGTAAATATCTGTTTTTGTTTGTTTGTTTTTAAAAAACTGTTTAATAAAAATTATATTAAAAAAGAAAGAAAGAATGGGAACCATATTTGCACACATCCTGATAAAATTGTTGATTTGTGGATTTCCTTTTGGTTGGAGGTTTCTAAATCACATGAAATGCTTTTCCTAACAAGTAGTCTTCAAATATAACTTTTCAGAGGGATACTAGAAACTATACTAGGAAAGAGATAGAAGGTCCTGGCATGTGCACACGGTAAAGCAACTTGCACAGCCACTTCTTTCATTAAAAGTGGCTGTGAAATCCCAATCATGATTACTCAAATAAGAGTCAGCATATTCTGGTCAGATTGCAAATTTACTCTTGCTCAGTGAGACAACTGGTCTGTCTTTCTTTCTTTCTTTCTTTCTTTCTTTCTTTCTTTCTTTCATCCATTCATTCATTCATTCCATTTTTATAACCTCCCATTTCAAAGAAATGAGTCTGGGTGGTAAACAATCATAAAACACAAGTTACAATATAGTATAAAATTAAATATACATGGTAGCAAAGAAAAAAAATGTTATCATAGATGTTAATATAGCCAGGGAAAAGGGACCTTTACACACTCAGGGTCTCGGACCCAAGCACAAAGGCCTTATGAAAGGCCAATGGACTTGGGGTCATCCGCAAGTGTGAAAGGAAATGTTCCAGAGAGTGGGGATTATGACAGAGAAGGCATGTCTCCTAATCTTCACCAGTTGGATATTCCTTGGCTAATGGGGACCATCATAGTATGTCAGACTTAATTGGACAGGTAGAACCACTTGGAGAAGATGATCCCTCAGGTAATCTGATCCCAGGCTAACTCTAGCTGCCATTTATATTGGCAGAGAAATTCTCTTACTATTTGTCTATCAGGTCTCATTCAACTGTGATAAAGATTTGTTTTAGAAATTCTTTTAACAGGAATGGCATTTGGCATTCTTGCACTTATTTAGTGACGAGGAGAAGGAGGGCATATGAAGTACATTTCATTGTACAATAATCTTTCCAATAGCCTGCAATCTCCCTCATGCCCATTACTTTGACTAATAAATCAGGAGGGAATTCTTCCCATCAAGTCTTTTCTGGGTTGATGCTACTTTCATCCTTAAATAGGAATCCTGCCCTTGAAATATTTTTGAATAAGCTCTGTCCAGATATTAGCTAGGCAATTTTGAAAGGTTATGTATGCTCAGCTCTAGCTGCCATGCATTCAGCATGAATAAACATGGGCATGACTAATTTCAAGGTTTTTTTTTTCCTGCAACCCAACCACATTTGAAGTGACTCAATTTTCATGTCTGATAATTGGGCAAGTTGCAGTACCTTCTCCTTATTGGAGAGCGTTGGGTGAACAAACTTCCTGTACAGGACGCTGGATCCCTTGGTATAAGGAGAGAGCAGCCAGATCACAAATGCGATTTTCAACTCGAAATAAAAGGGAAACCTGAGAGAAATGGAAAAGCTAGAATCAAGTTCAAGTTAGAATCAGACAAAGGTTGACAGTCCAGAATAGTACAGATGGAATAAGCAAAGGGAGAAAAAATGAACTATAGATAGAATAGAATCAATACCAAAAAAGGCAGCTGCCTTCTATTTTTCCTATTACAACAACCCTGTGAGGTGGGTAGGACTGAGAGAGAGTGACTGGCCCCAAGTCACTCAGTGAGCTTTCATAGCTAAGGGAGGCCTAGAACTCAGTCTCCTGGTTTATAGATCAGCATCTTAACCACTATATTAAACTGGCTCTCATTCTTTTCAAGAATGCTTTTTTGAAATTTCATTTTAGATTAACTTTTAATTTTCATAAATACTCCAACAGAGCAAACATAGAATTAAACACCAATTAGTATTAATTTCAGATAGCAATAAATTATCATCACTGTGGGGATTTATATGACCAATTCTTGCCTCAAAGTCACCCAACATTCTCATCCCAGTACATACCCCCGTGATTCACATCTTTTGAACAAGTTGCCAGTAAAGTGTATTAAACAGAACTATTACTGTAGGATTGGAGTAACAACTCTTTCCTCAATGTGTTTTCAGAGAACAAATCCCTTGATAAATCACAAAGCAGAAGATACTGATGACTTGCAATAGTACCAGAAACAACCATTTTATTCAGAGCCAGAATCCAAATGTTTAAAAATTACTATTGGAAGAAAGAATAATATATTATTACCAACTTCAAACATTCAATTTATGAGCTATATCATATATGATACAGTAAATGAATATTTCTGGCAAAAAATTTAAATAAAATAAACTTAAGAAAAAACATTCAAAGCAGTCAAGAATTAGAAAATAGAATACTTTATTACAGCATCAAGTAGTTCTTACCAATGATAAAGAACTTACCATGACAGAATGATGTCTGTGAGTGTTTCTGCTGTGGTGAAGAAGGCAAACACAATCCAATACATCATCCATTTAACCTGCAAGGCAACCATTGCGTTAAAAGTATGCTGAACATTAGGCCTTACCTTAAAACATGTATTTGTTTTATAGGTACCAAACATTCTGAACAAATTTTTCTCATATATAAAAACAAATATTTACACAAACATCACTTTATAAAAGTGATGCTTGGGTAAGCAAAGTTTGTCATGCTTATTCTTGCTTTTTCTTTCTCCCTTTAATTCCCTCAAATTTTATTTGCTTCAAACATTGAAGCCTGGCAATGCATTATAAAACTGATATATTTGCTGTCCAACAGCTTGTTTAATGAGAGGTAACATTGGAAGCAGAGGGAATTTCATCAAAAGAAATCCATGGAATTTTTCTGCCAATGGAACATTTCCATTACCCCAAGCTTTTTACAATACTGGGCATTTTTTCAAAACTTGTTTAAAAGTTTAGGAGCCCTAAGGAGCATATTTGGGGTTACAGAAAACAAGAGAGTTTTCCAAAATAGTGTAATAAGTATTTAGGAGGAAAACATATTGCCTAAAAGACCCATATCAGCATCATGATTCAACACAGCAATTAACAGTTGATAGTGTTTTATTACAACATACTGCATATAACAGATATTTGTATGTCAGCATCTTGATTGCAGGCAGGCTGACAGGCAGATGCTAGCTCCCCCTGCTGTTTATTAAATAAGAATGAATCTAAGAGCATAAGCAAAGCTCAGAATATGAGCATAATGACACAGAACTCATCCATATCCTGGAAATTAGACTACAGCCTGCTTTCATCGGGCTAGCTAAAAATTCCTTTCTCAATATACAGAATAAAGCAAGTTATTTTTTTTAAATTCAAGAGGAATATACTGTATTAAGGCTAGTAATTATTGATAGCAGTACTAAACAAATACCAATAATCTGTCTAGATCTCTTCACAACCATCTAAATGTGTGACTGTTGCAAAGGTGCTTTTTCAAAAGGCAAGTGGACTTGCTTTGTTTTTGATTGAAGATGTTTCGCTTCTCATCCAAGAAAGTTCTTCAGTTCTAAATAAATGGTGGTAAGTGGAAGGATTTATATTCCTTGCAGTCATCTGGTTGTTAGTACTCTTTCTGAGACTCGTTGAGGCACTTGGAGGTTTATCTGTGCCCTCAAGGTCAGCTGAGTAGTGCAAATGGGTATGGGACCTTCTTGGAAGGTTGCCTTTTGAAAAAGCACCTTTGGGACAACCATGACCTGGATGACTGAAAATCTCCATAGACATTTAAATGTGTGACTGACATATCTTTGGACCATCACTGAATCTTTCCATATTTAACTTCACCTGATAAAATTGCAGTTATTAAACTCTTAAGGAGAACAAAATCCAAAAGTGATTCTGAAGGTTTCCAGAAGGATCTCTATAATCTGGGTATGTGGTCAACCAATATATTAAATGACTCAGTTTAAATATATGTAAATAGATACACGCTTGAACAAAGAAAACCTATCTTCACATCTACACTGACAGAATCTGGCCTGTCTGTAACCAGTTAGGAAAAAAAAAACCATTGGGCATACTGAATAACTCAGTGAACATACTGTGCTGAGTCAGTGTACGTGTTATGCAAATTCTGAAGAACTGAAAATAAAAATGCCAATATTGTAATGCTCTTATATAAATCCATGTCTGATTTAGAATATTGTATACAGCTTTGGTTGTTACAGTTGAAAAAGGTTATAATAGAGCTGGGAAAAGTGCAAGAGAGGAATATTTGCCTGTCTCCTAGTTGCAAACATTCCAGTAGAATCTAGTTGGCAGCTGTGAGAAACACAGTGCAGACCTAAGATGGGCCTGGTCTGATCCAGCAGAATTGTTTTTTCTTTTCTTATGAAAATGTGTTCTAATATTACAAAGAAAAAGAAGAATTCTCAAAACCGCCATGTCCAAACATTAATCTATATCCCCCTTTATCCATCTCCATTCTAAGCTACTACATACTTTTTTTCCTAATTAATTAGAGAGCTGTTTTAGTCTCCAATCAAATAAACCACAAGGAATCTATTGAAAATATTTTTTTGAACAGCTGATTTAGACTTGCAAATGCCTGTTCTTACTATAAAAAGATAAAGCCTCCCTCCAATTGAGTTTAACTCCTTGTGACTACATCACAGCATTTTCATGGCAACAGTGAAAAGCTTACCCTTGCTTTTATTCCAGGATGTTTTTCAACTTTCCAGTCTAGCCTATAGTCTTTTAATTCCCTGGTAGGCTCTCATCCAAGTAGTATTCAGGATAGGCCTGCCTACTTCTGAATTCAGACAAAGTTACTGACATTTTGTAAAGCTGTGAAAACAATTTTATTCAGGCAGGCTTTCAAAGCTCAGTAGTGACTGAGTTTTCATCTTACATGTGGCTTCAAATGTAAACTGACTTTGAATTGCTTACATTCCTCTTTACAGTATTACAGAGTAAATGTAAAACAATAACCAAATTATAATAAGATGAAAGTAAATAAGCACTATCATAATTTTCAATAATACCATAACTATCAATGCACTGCCTAGTACCACACTTTCAGGAGCAATTTCCACACCATTCCCAAAGGCCCTCTGAAAGAGCAAGCTCATTTTTTCATCTCTGGAGCTGCACTATTACCAAAAGGGAGGTCACCAAGGGCGAGGCTCGTCCTTGGGGTCCCTCCAGCCATCTTCCCTATGTCTTCCCATCAGACAGGCAGATTCCATTCACAGAAAGCAATTTTGGGGACCCTCGGCTATTAATACATCAAAGTAATATCCACCAAAATGAACTGTATCTGGCAACCAGTAGAATCCCATATTAGGAGTATACAACCAACTGAAATGAGCCAGTCTCTATTTGAGTTGCTACACTCTGGATGGTGTAGCTTCTAAATGAACTTCAAGAGTAGCAATATGTATAACAAATAACAGTAATCCAAAAGTGAAGTGATAAAAGCATGAGTAATAAACTAAAGCCTCCCAATTAAGGAATGTCCACTATTTCCTTCCACTTCTCAATCAACAATTCCTACTCTTCCACCATCTCCACATAAATTTCTGTTCTTCCAGCTTGGTTTCTAACTGTCAGCTACAAACTTTCCAAATTGATCACATTATCTCATGCAGGTTACAGTGCTTTTTGCTCTTTTTACCTGCCAGTTCTTACTTCATGGATACTTATTCGTAAGGAGTGGCTTTAACAGCAGCCATGGTTTGGGAAAGTTTATTTAATGCTGGGTTTGGCATGGATTCATATTTTATTATGACAGGTTCCAGATGGAGCTTGGGCCAATCCCTGAGGTTCTGGCTCACGCCTCGACTGGAGACCTAGTGGCCGCCTGGGATAGGGCGGCTGCTGGAGCTCTGGATCGAGTCGTGCCTTTGCGGCCTCTGACCCGGTGCCGATCTCACCTGGCTCCTTGGTTCACTGAGGAGCTAAGGGAGATGAAGCGCCGGAAAAAACGCCTAGAGAGTAGTTGGAGGGCCAGTCGTGCTGAATCTGTCCGGACACTGGTAAGATCTCATATTAAGAATTACCTAGTGGCGATAAAAGCAGCAAAATGTACCCATTTTGCTGCTCATATTGCGTCATCAGATAATCGCCCGGCCGCCTTGTTTAGGGTGACCCACTCCCTGCTCCACCAGGAAGCGCGGGAGGACCCCTTGGAGGGAAGAGCCGAGGATTTTGTTCAGTATCTGCATGACAAAATCACTCAGATTCGGGAAGATCTGGACTCCGACTGGGTAGATCCAGCGGGGATGATGGAGGCAGGTCCTGAGAATGTTATCTGGGATGAGTTTGATCCTGTGACCCCTGAGGACGTGGACAGGATTCTGGGTAGACTGAATGCGACCACATGTTTGTTGGACCCGTGTCCCTCCTGGTTAGTGCTGGCTTCCCGGGAGGTGACACAAGGCTGGCTCCAGGGGATTATAAATGCTTCATTGGGTGAGGGTGTCTTTCCCGCCGCCTTGAAAGAGGCGGTGGTGAGACCTCTCCTCAAGAAGCCTTCCCTGGACCCGGCAGTATTGGCTAACTATCGTCCAGTCTCCAACCTTCGCTTTGCGGCGAAGATTGTTGAGAGTGTGGTTGCACGACAGCTCCCCCAGTACCTGGATGAAACGACGTATCTAGATCCATTCCAGTCGGGCTTCAGGCCTGGGTACAGCACGGAAACGGCATTGGTCGCATTGGTGGATGATCTCTGGAGGGCTTGGGACAGGGGGTGCTCCTCTGTCCTGGTCCTGTTAAACCTCTCAGCGGCTTTTGATACCATCGACCATGGTATCATGCTGCACCGGTTGGAAGAGTTGGGGGTGGGAGGCACCGTACTACGGTGGTTCTCCTCCTTTCTCTCCGACCGGTCGCAGTCTGTGTTGACGGTGGGGCAGAGGTCGACCCCGAGGCCCCTTATATGTGGGGTGCCACAAGGATCGGTCCTCTCGCCCCTTTTGTTCAACATTTATGTAAAGCCGCTGGGTGAGATCATCCGTGGTTTCGGGGTGGAGTACCATCAGTACGCTGACGACACCCAGCTGTACATCTCCACTCCAGACCACCCCAACAATGCCCTTGAAGTGATGTCCCGGTGCCTGGAGGCCGTATGGATCTGGATGGGGAGGAACAGGCTCAGGCTCAACCCATCCAAGACCGAGTGGCTGTGGTTTCCGACGTCCCGATATAGTCAGCTGGTGCCATCACTGACTATTGGGGGCGAATCATTGGCCCCCACGGAAAGGGCTCGCAACTTGGGTGTCCTCCTGGATTCACGGCTGTCTTTAGAAGAGCACTTGATGGCCGTGACCGGGAGGATTTTTCATCAGGTTCGCCTGATCCGCCAGTTGCGTCCCTTTCTGGATCGGGACTCGTTACGCACGGTCACTCATGCCCTCGTCACCTCCCGTCTGGACTATTGTAACGCTCTCTACATGGGGCTCCCCTTGAGGTGCACTCGGAGGCTCCAACTGGCGCAGAGTGCGGCCGCGCGGGTGGTGACGGGAGCGACGTGGCGCTTCCATGTAACACCTCTCCTGCGCGAGCTGCACTGGCTCCCGGTGGTCTTCCGAGTGCGCTTCAAGGTTTTGGTTATCACCTTTAGAGCGCTCCATGGTTTAGGACCTGGTTATTTACGGGACCGCCTGCTACCACCAATAGCCTCCCACCGACCAGTACGCTCCCATAGAGAGGGGCTCCTCCGGGTGCCATCGGCCAAACAATGTCGACTAGCGGCCCCCAGGGGGAAAGCCTTCTCTGTGGGGGCACCTACGATCTGGAACGAGCTCCCCCCGGAGATACGGAGGATCCCGGATCTGCGTACCTCCCGTCATGCGCTTAAGACCTTTCTATTTCACCAAGCCGGCCTGACCTAAGTCTTTCCACTTTTTAAATGGAAATTTTAAATTTGGTTTTAAATTATTGGGGTTTTAAATTTGTTCAGCCAAATTATTTAATTTCGTTTTAATCTATTTTAAAATTTGTACTTATATGTTTTATTCCATGGCTGTCCACCGCCCTGAGTCCTTTGGGAGTAGGGCGGTATACAAATTCAATATAAAATAAAAAATAATAAAAATATGGAATGTGGACAGTGGTAATTAGTTTCTAATGCAAGTGATCAAAAGCAAATTGCAATTAAATGAACTTTCTAGTTTTTGATACACAATTTCCTAAGATTTGTGGTATAGAACATCTAAATATTATGTATTTTTTATATTTACAAAATATACATATTTTATAATAAATACACAATTTTTGGTAGAAAATATTTTTCATTAACAAATAAGAGGTTAGTCAGATGATGCTGAAAAGTTGTTTGTATTCCTAATCTATAGCAATTTAGGTATAGTTTTGTGTTTTTATTCTGGATAATCCACAGATTTTCATGCTTAATTTAGATTCTATTGGCAAACTTTGATCCTTTTAAGTCAGGATCAGAGACGTAAGTCTGAAACCTAGTTTAGGGACTGACACAGATGATTATCACTGAGGGTTAAACTAGCCTGAAAACTGGACAACTGCTATTGAAGGCCATTTATGGATAACGGTCACTGACATAGATATTCGTATTTAGTTTTTGTATTTTTAAGAGCAACCAAAAGCATTTACAATGGTCACATTCTTGGCAGGGAATAATGACTTTATTATAGAAAAACACAGATAATAACTGTTTTATTTTCAATCTTATTCCAATCATTTCTTAGTACGGAATTTGCCCTTTTCCACTGCCAGTTCATACTTAGTAAGTTTTGTAAGTTTTCTACTGTACACTTTTCGTAAGTTTTCTATTGTACACGTAAGACTTCTCCAAGATAGTAAAGATAATTTTTGATTGGGAGCTATCCAGAGTTTGTTATAAATTGGACGGCTGTATACATGTTTTAAATAAATAAATATAATCATTACAGATAGCTTTTCAGCACAGACAACATACACTAAGTAGCAGAAGCCTAGGTGCCCTACTTTACATAAGTTCCATTATTATTTTTACCTTAGTTTGGGTAAACTACTGGGCTGCCCTAAAGGAAAATGTGCTGTAAGATTCCTTAAGGTTCTTTCTGTTACATCTTCTATTACAACGCCTACCCTACCCCCACATCCTACTGAGACAGGTTTTAAAGAAATGCTTAACAAACTGTGATCAATAAGCTGGTGATACACCCAACCTCTCCCTTGAGTTTCCTGACTTTATTATATTTTAAGTAATACATTTTACTATTGTATTTTAATAGACAATCAAGATTTTAAATTATTGTAATTTCCCTGACCAGCTCTTTGAATGGTTGAGTTGGGACAAAAATCTCTATACACATGTGGTTAGATTCAGATATGGTAGTAGTCTCTGAGACAAGAAGTTTTAAATGGGAATTGGACAAATTCATGAAAGATGCGCTATTAATGGGCTATTAATAGCTACTAGCTTTGATGGCTGTTGCTACTTCTAGAATTATAGGTAGCATGCCTTGAATATCAGCTGCATCATACTCCTGAAGAAGTCTCTCCTTCTCCTTCTTCTCCTTCACCTTCTCCTCTTTAATATATTGCAAACAAAGCACCAGTCTACAGATCTTATTTATCTCCAAAAATGCCCTTAGATACTGCAAAGACCTAAAGCAGATGTGTTTTTAGAAAATAAAAATGGTGGATGATTGCAGTTTACCGATAATAATTTCTTTGCAAACCTAGAAAAAAGCCATAAACCTGGGGATGAAAGCAGAGCTTTGTAGCCCAGAAAGAATGACAGAAAACCTCTCCACCAGTTCGCTTCTGGTAAATTGGTGTTTTGTGCCAACTTGTATTAATAGTGGT
Source organism: Arizona elegans (assembly GCA_022577455.1). Taxonomy (NCBI): domain Eukaryota; kingdom Metazoa; phylum Chordata; class Lepidosauria; order Squamata; family Colubridae; genus Arizona; species Arizona elegans. Next base: position 98,143,448 of record JAKOOJ010000003.1, on the reverse strand, counting down.
TTTAGAAATGGGTAAGTTTTCCATGACAGCCATTTTCACTCCTAGGGTTTCATAATGTCAAATAGGTCCCTGGCCTAAAAAGATTGGAAGCCTTGATTTGGTCCAGAATATTTAGAACTAGCTTTCTTTCTCCATATATTGCCCCCACAGGCTGTTTGAATTTTTTTTACGGAACATATGAGCAACCCATAACTTTACTATTACATGCAGCTTTGAAATTCTCATTTGTGTTGGCTTCAGAACAACCCTGGTTTGGTACCAGTAATATTAAACAGCGAATTCATAGCTTTAAAAGATTTTGGGAGCGAGTTTGGCCAAAATAAAGAGGCTTCAGCAATTTACAGTTCCAGACAATGGGCACACATTTTAGCCCTCTATGATGGTAATATTGCCACATCACCAATCCCATCTTGGGACCAAAAAGAGAGACATTATTCATTAAAAAGTTTGTATAGTAGGCCTATTCTAAGTAAGTAACTAAGGCTTTAGAATACCATGACAAAGGCTTTTTCAGTATTTCCTTGGTGGAATAATCTTTGGAAAAAAGAAAATCTTGAGAGTCATATTAATTGTTTGAATAAAAAGGTCAAAATACGTTGCATGACATATCTTGCTAGTGTATTTGACAGATGTCTTTAATGTTCATTTATTTTAAAAGGGCAAAAGCTTTTTTGAATTATTGTGACATCTTTTTGATGAAAAACAATTTTAGGACAGCTAAATAATGTAAATATTACATAATCAAAACTGGCATAAACATTCACTTTATAAGAATAATATTCTACTTTCTAATTTCCTCTCAGAACAAGCATGACCTTAAAAATTGGAAGTATGGGTATCATAAAGAACAAACAGGCAAAGACATATGCTCTGATAAGTCCCATTTTATTAGCTCCACCATTTAGTTCTCAGAAAAAGCATGAAATATTGAAAGTAATTAACATTTGTGGATCACATAAATCGTATAATCCATGGTAGGTCAAGAATAATTTCATATGTGCTGTTTATGAAAGATAATAATGTGAAAGTGGAAATATTTTGCAATTTGGAAACTGCCAAAAACTGCTCTAGGAAGACTTTTAGCCCAGATTTTCAAATGCAACCAATTGGTTACTTTTTTCTACAATGAACTTTTGTGAAAGTTCCAATTATATGTATTAAGTAGAGAGTTATACGCTACCCAGAGTCATGCAAATTCAATAAATAAATAAATAATGATGATCCTATAAAGAAAGTATATAACTTCATTTTTTATAGCAAAGCATGGAACAACAAAATAAGAAGCATATATGTAAAAAAGCAGCACTAGTCTTGAGACTAATTTCAATCTTTCCTACTTCTTCCTTTTCCAATTCTTTACCTATTTCTCATTATTCCTGACACATATTCTTTTGCTTTAACTTCCCTATAGCAAACAAAACCAGCCTATTAACCTTTTCATGAATGGCTAAAAGTGTTCTAGGGATGTTCAATACTGTACTTTACAGTCCAATTATAAAGCCTTCATTTAAAATAAATTTTTGTTTCTTAATTTCATAATAATTGTCAGGTGACACACCCAATGCCAAGTACTTGTGACAACCCTCCAATACTCGAGTGCTACAATAAAAAGAACCATTAAAATTGGCAACAAAACTGAGCATTGTGTTTTCTTTCACCAGGGGCATAACAAAGCACTTTTAGCCTCTCATGCTTTGTGCAAATAAGTTAGTGACATAGTCATTGTTTTAATGTGCAAAGTACAATGTTTAAATTGGCTGAAGCCTGCAAAATGGTAGCTATTCCAAAGGCAGTGTACCACGATGCTTTGGAATAGCTAGTACTTTATACTAGCTTTAACTTTTACAACATTAAAAGCAAGAAGCGATTAGCTGAAGAAGCATCTGGTGACATCATCAGCTTACTGTGTGTGTGTGTGTGTGTGTGGTCATTATATGGGGAAAAATGTTTAAGAGGAGAACAAGCATGTCAGTTCTATCCCACAGTATGTTCACATCAAATAAATAAGATCCTTTTAAAAAAAAAACTGACATATTGACAAGAATATTGACAAGAATACAAAAAGTGAAATCTCAGTTTCTTGTCCATTCACAAAACCTGGTCATTTTCGGAACAGGAGATAAACCGTGAATGACAGCAGAGAAAGATTAGCCCTTAAAATAAATATGATAGCTGCCTTGCACTTACATATTCTTTCACATTTTTCGTCTTCACAGCTTTGTAGGAAGAATAGGCAGGGTACAGGGTGCCAAAAACCAGACTGCAAACAGAGTTTTGAAAATAAAAACGAATAAAAACGGGGGGCGGGGAGGGGGGGAGGAAGGAAGAGAGAGTGAGGTTCCAGTTATTCGGGATGGGCGTCAGACTCTAGCAAACCTGAGCAACGTCCAGTCTCCCCCCCACACACACACACACATCCCTCCACCGGCCCACGGAGCAGGCCGAGCAACGAGGCGCTTTGCTCTCTCCCACCTGCTGCATCTACAATTCCCTTCCTCGTCGCCCAGGACCGTCAGGCTGGCTCACCCGACCGCCCCCAAGGGGACGAAAAGAGAGCCCCGGACATCAGGCAACGCCCCGTCTGGTTTCTCCGCCGCCAGGTTCAGGGCGAGGAGCGCTGGCCTCCCCCACCCCCACCTGCAAGCTTCCCCGGGGGAAGAGCGAAAGGGGGGGGGGCGCGCGGCGCGCGCGCTTAAAGCCCCGGGGAGGGCAGCCCTGCCCGACCGCGTGCGAGCCCCCGGTCCCCATCTTCAAGCCGTTGCCTGGCAACAGCACAGAGAGGGCCTCCCGCCCAGCCGCCCTCGCGCTCTTACACCACCAGCCGGGAGATGATCCAGGACACCATGGCAAAGCGAGGCCCGGACTCCTCCGGCGGTGGCGGCGGCGGCGATTGGGAGCTGGCTTTCAGCACCAGCTGCAGCAGCAGCAGCGCAAGGAAACAGGGCGCTCTTAAAGGGCAGGTTTCTGCAGCAAGGGTAGCCCCGCCCCGTTCCCTTAAAGGGGAGGGGCTACCGGTGCGTCGGAGGGAAAAGAGCCGCGGACCTCATCGCGGAGAACACGACTGGGTGCGCGCGCGCCCCTCTCTTCCCGGGAGCAGACCCTGAACTGGGTGGGCCGGCCGGCATTGCGTCAAACGAGACTCCTTGCTGGCTTATAGACCGGGGTCCGCCCTAGAAGTGCAAAGCGGTGCGAGGGGAGCACGTTAAGCCTTCCTTCGGCCCCGGCCCTGGAAAGCTTTACAAAACCTGGATGGCTACGGGACTTGGGAAAGGTTTACCCCAGGGCAGCATTTGGCATCGGATAAATAAAAGCCTCTTTAATCCCCAGAGGGATTAGCACACCTTTTCACGAGGGTTTTCATCGTGCGTGACAGGAGGACAAAAAGGACTCGAAACGCAGGGGAAGGAGAGGAAATGACTCTCTTCCCTGAAGTTTCCCCTTTTCTAAAGAGAAAGAAACGCGGCAGCGAGCGCGCAGACTTGCACAAAGAGTACTGTATAGTGAGCTGGTGCTGTCAATCTTGCAGTATTTGAAACTATTTTTGTTGACAGGCCAGTAAGCAGAAAAAGAATAACATCTGGCCTAGCTATTGCCCTCCCCCCCATCCCGAATTACTGGAGCATGGGTTTCTACTCTTCTTAAGGTTGGAATACAACGCTCGTAGAGCGGATGAGGACTATCTCATAGCAGATTTTGCTGCTCAAGCTCCTGATGTACGATTAGCTTGCCATACCTGAAATTGTGCTAGCAAAAATGGAAGATTAGAAAGATGACCAACTGTAGTACATCTAGTTAGATTGAGAGAATCATGGGAAGAGAATAATAGGAGGGACTAGGAGTGTCAACTAATGCAACTGCAATGTGTTATATATATGTATATATTTAAAACAAGAATTTTTAAAAAGCATTTGAACAAGTATGAACAGATTTTCCTTGCAGCTATTTTAATATTTTTTTTCAGTGTTGGTTTCATGCACTTTCTGCTGTAAGTGGTAGAACCAGAACCATAATCAAACTACTTGTAGGAGAGAAGATGCCAGCAACTTTGAAAGAAACTCTTGAGATTTTGGACCCAGAAGTTAATTTTAAGAATGCACACCTTCATGTAAGAACTGTATTTAAAGGATGTTATGGAAGGGGGGCAAGTGTTATCTGACAAGATTGAGACTGATCTGAAGATTTCAAAATGACAGGCTACAAGAATATGGAAAATTATACTGCATTGGAACTACAAAAGGAAATGACTGATGTCTTAATTAAAAAGGAGATACAAATAACAAATCGAGTAATCTGGATAATTTTGGGGTATTTCAGATAACAAGAGAGGCTTGTTAAAGCTTTGAAATTTGTGAGTAGGAACAAAATAAAAGTAATCAAGTTATATAGGACATTATTTGAAGGGACTAAAGATTAAGGTTGTTAAAAAGAAATATAATTGGTTTATTTAAATTGTTTACCTTGTGAAGGGGGGATTATTTTTTTACATTGTATTTTATTTTTTTTCTTCTGCTTTTTCTGTACTCTTTGGTTTATATTAAGTTTTATTTTTGGAAAAAGGAGATAGCCATTCTATTCTGTATTATTCAGATTACCATTTCAAAACTGTGTACAATTCTGGAAATCACAATTTAAGGAAAATTAAGATAAATTAGAATAGTTTTGTAGAAGGGAACAAGAAAAAAACAAAAATTACAAATTAAGCCCTATAGGGTGGGAGTGAAGGATGGGTATATTTCATTTTGAGGAAGGAATATTGGAGAAGGGTAGAAACACATCTGGCTTTTCAGATCCTCTAAAGGAATTTTAGCTGAAGGTGATATTGACATCTGTTGGTCCAGAAAACCAGCGAATTTTCAAACTATAGGATCTATTAGAATACATTTAATCTATATGAATAGGAAATGCTACAATGTGAACTTTCATAAACTTCACCAGATTGCATAGGGCAAACCCCTCCTAGGTGCAGAATATACATACTTTGCCTGTCCATTTTACTAAAGCAGCACTAGCCACTATGGCAAACAGCAGCAATGTGTCATTTGGTATAAACCAGGATCTCACTTCTTTCAGGTTTCCACATTGACCTTTTGAGTTTCAGGCATAATTTCAGTTAAAAATCCCTCTCCAGTAGTACATGTAATAATAGATTTTTGTCACATTAAATATTTCGAAGAACTTCTGGAGATTTCTTAATCATACCAAAGGTTTTCAGCAGTGCATGTCATTAAAGACTCAGACTGTGAAACTCTGGTAATAGTCAGTTCCATCCTGAAGACATAATTATTATTCTAACCAGGATATTTCAAAATTGGATTTGAAACAAGCTTATTCTGAGGGTAGTGATGAGTAGGGAATCCTTTCATAGAAACTGTACAATTATTTTGTCCAAATGATTTTGAGGCAGAAAATCGTGCTATTATTTGAAAACGTAGCATTCCTTAATAAAATTTCATAACGAAGTATTCATGCCAAAGTTTACTGATGAAAATAATGCTTTACAATTAGTATAGAAATATAATGATGTATAGCAGTGTTTAATTATGGACTTGAAATAAGGTCATACATGTTTACAGCCTTTCCTCTTCCATAAGATTAGAGATCTGAAAATTATTTTTAAAGTCTTTGTACCTTTGATAGATTTAGGCTTCTGGAAAAAAATGTTTAATAAAAAAGGAAATATTTTAAGAATATTCATAAAAAGTAACTTTCTTAGTTTCTGGCAGAGGAAACTAATTTGTGATGAAATCATCCAATAAAATCAGAGGAAAAAAAAGAAATTTGCCCTCGCTTTGGTGAAATGTCTTGAGAAAGCTGGAATTTGTGAGGGAAAAAAAGCATTTAAAGAAAGAAAAGCACTGAAATCTGGATATGGCTGTATCAGCCTTCAAGACTGAGACATAGGAAGATATCATGAAAGTTACCAATTTCACAAATTTAAAGAATTCTAGCTACAATTAGATGCAGAGGCTTTAAACCAAATTTGCACTTCAAATAAATTATGCAAAGAAAGTACAAATATGAAACAGTGCTATAAATAGATGCAAACATGTAACTTTTTTGCGTCCTTGTTTTTTCCTGAGCTCTGTGAACAGCTTTTACCATTTATTGAGATTTTGATAGCATTTTGAGTCAAGTGTGATGTGGTACAGTGGGAGATGTCCACAGAAATACAAACAAGGCTTGAGTACCTGACTATTTCAATCAAGTTGCAGGTTTGCCTGCTCCCTAAAAAGGATTTCTGATTACGAGGGACTTGGAAGGAAAACAATGCACCAGACTTCAGAGTTGCCTTTCTCAAAAGCACATATGTATGTAGCTCACAGGGATTTGGGGGATAGAAAGAGAATAGAAAAGAAAAAAATACCTGTTCAAAAGCTTGGAAGTGAGGTGAGACAGATATGCTTGCTTTTCCTACTTCTATATCTCCCCATGAACTTCCAGTATAGGTAAAATATAGGTCAAAGACAAGTCTACAGTAAATGACTTTTATTTTTTAAAAAATGAAATAACCGTGAACATATTAACAGGCCTGCAGGTGGCACTACAGTACAGCTGGATAGAAGGTAGATACAGTCCCAATGAACAGTAAAACAATGGAATCCATCAGTTCAATGGTGACAATTCTGAATACAACTCTATCAAGCAGGAACATTTTACTGAAAATATTTCTGGACAAAGCTGATATTGAAAATTATTTTTGGGAAGCAGTAGTCCCAATCTAAAACTGACAACTGGTATTTACCAGTTTAGGGAGAGATGTACAACACCTCCAAAACATAAAAGTTCTTTTCCCCCCTTTATATCTTTGTATTGGAAGTAAAATTATTTTTAGCTCTCCTCAGGCCAATTGTGCTATTGGGAATTATTTCTAAGAATAATTTCTGGAAAAGTTTTATTGAAAGGAAGACTAAACACAATGTGCCTTTCCTTGTAGTCCAGGAACTGTTGTGGTATTTCAAATTCTAAAAATATCTACTTTCATGAAATACTGTTTCACTACAAACCTAGTTTTTCACTAAATACACATTTTTTAAAAAAATCCTGGAGCCCTCTGGGAAAATCAGTGGTTTCTCTCTGTGTTTCTGCATTTCTACAGTGTATAAAGAACTCTTAAAGGGAGCATGAAGAACAATTTCTTTTTTCCTTAGCTATGTCAGAGACAGGAGATCTCGTGTTCGTGTTTTTGCAGCCAGGATGCTGGCGTGTATAATCATTCAGAGCTAGCTATTTAGGTCTTCAATAAAATGTCCAACCTTGCATCATTCTTCCTAACTTACTGGAAAGACTAATTAGGTATGAAAAAAGAGTCACACATTTTTCTATTCATCATATGCAGGAACACCACCTGGTTTCCATACAATTTCAATTTGCAAAAGGCCACCAGAAAGGGACTCAGCACCCTTCATTCTTCAGGAATTCTGTATATTATTGTGACCATCTATTAGATATTCAAGACTGAGGCAGCATATAGGCAGTGGCTGGAGAGTGTAATGAATGCCATGGCATCTCTTAGCGAGAGGTTTCAGAGTCCTTCAGAGGCAGCCACGTGCATCCCCTTTCTATACTGTGAGCAAAAAAACAAAACAAAACAACTCCGGGGGAGGGAGGGGTTGGAATCATCCGTTCCTAAGATCTAGCCAGTTTGGATTCATGAGCTTTCAGTGTGCCAACAGCATCTTTGACTGCATGGTAGATAATGTTCTTCACCTGCAAAGAGAATGTAATGAATGAATGTAATGAAGAATAAGACCATAAAGAAGTGTTTCCATCTGTCCCGTTACTAATTATCAGAGTTCTTTATCAATTGCCTATAAAGTTTGAACATATATAAAGAAAGAACATCCACTAAAGTGATGGAGCTATCAGTAGAAAGCTTATGTACAAATGGTTAGCTGATTTCCTCATTAATATTCATATGCAATTTGTTGATAATATTCTGCATATGCTAAAATCTTTATAAAAGGCATGCTAAACAAGTGGAATTACTTTAATTTCCATATACATATACATGGAATTGTGATGTTCAACAACAATACAATACTAATGTAATTTTTAAAAAAGTAACTCTCAAAAATTCTTGTACTCATTCTTTATTAGGAAATTAAAGAACTGCAACCTAAACCTTTTACTCCTGGCACTTCTGAATAAGATTTTGCAACTCCATTCAGCTTGCAAACATCAAATCTCTAAACAGTTTACCATTGTGTCTATCTTAAGGGAACTAAGGATGGATAGGAGTTTCTTCCCTATAACAAATACGTGAAGATCCAAGAATATTGCATTTTGAAGTCTCCAATACTCTGTGCAATACTCTCAATATTATTATCTCCAATATTCTCAATAATCTCTTTTAATCAGAGAGACTATTATGAGAAGCCAACATATTGTATAAACTGGTCTGAAATAAACCTGAAACTGATATAACTATGTCTTAGAATTTCACTTAGTTAATATGGCCATAAAATACCTCCTTTTTCTATAAAAAATTTAAGTAATACAATTTATTTTTTGCAAATGGTATTCCTCCCTTCTTACAAATATGATATTCATCAGAGGTTTTACCAGAAGATTTGCAAACATTTACCTGCAGTTTATCCTCATGGTTTGTGTGAGTATTAGATAGGTGCCTGAATTCTTGAGTCAGACGGAAGCAGTGTTTCACATGTTCTGGAGATACAAAATCTTCTGCCACTTTAATGCAGCTATACAAATTATGAACCTGAATAAATAAGAAAAACAATTAGGGTAGTGTACAACGCCATAACGCTAAGAATTCAACATATTCACCACTACATTTGGTATAAGAAATCTAAATAGACAAATTTAGCAGTTCTAATGGACAATTTATGATACTCATGAAAAAAATCTATTAAAAGAACTTATTACAGTCTTAGATTTACAATCACAATTGGGACAGAATCTCAGTTGTTGAACAAAACAATTGTTAAGCGAGAAGTGTAGCCACTTTGCTCAATTACTGCAATCCTGTAACTTCTGGTTGTGCTTGTTAAGCAATGTCGAGAATTGATAGTTACCTCTCCACTCTGGGGCTAAAAATCCTCCATTGCTGAAAATCCTACTTGGATTTCAGCACAGACCTTTTTCCACCAGCCCAGCTTGCAGCCTTCTGTGCTAGCTTCCACACTGACTTTCTGGGGAAGGTCAGGTTGCCAAGCACTCAGATTTCAATTACATACATGTGTGCTACAATGTCCATAACTTCAGTCACAGGTCATAAAGACCCTTTGTTCATCATCCTAACTTTGAACAGTCGCTGAATGAATAAATCAAGAACTATGTATTAATGACTGGATACAAATAGTTCTCTCTTAATACTAATTGGGACCAGAATTTCCATAGTTAAGCAAAGCAGTCCTTAGGCAAAACATCAAGTGACTGTGTGGATTAGTGATGGCGGTTCCAGTAGTCCTGATTGTGGATATTAGATGAGAACTATGCTGTCATTAGGTAAGCACTTCACGCTTTTCCTGCCATCCTGCTGCGTCCTCCCCAGCCAGGCCTGATATGCTCCCTTCAGCAGATGAAGTTCACTGCCCTCACTTCTGCTTCAATTTCCCCATCTGTCTCTCACCCTATCTATTTCTGTCCTCTCGACTGCCTGTACTCTACTGCTACCACCTTCCCTGCCACCCTCTGTTGACATTCACTGTCTTCTTACTGCTGGCTTGTGATCCAGTTGCCAGACATGAGGGTGATCCCAAGACACGTACGGTGAACGTGGCAGGGTGGCGGGGATCTGTCTGCCAAACAGAGCTCCCAGGGCCAAACTGGCAGAAGAAGTAAGGGGGCAGCTCCCTGAGTGAAGGGGTGACTGTCAGACAAGGTGGCAAGGCTTTGCAAGGACTTACACAATGTCAATAGCTGCCACCTTTGCCCAGGGAGCTGCTCACCTGCACCTCTGCCATGCCTGCTCTGCTGGCCCATCCCGCTGCCTTTTGTCGGAGTTAGCCTTACAACTCCCTTCTGCAAATGAGTTTCCACTGTGCTTCCACTGTACCCTTGTCTCTGGTATATGGATCTCAGGCCAGCAGCAGCAGAAGACAAACCAAGGTCAGCTGGAGCCGTAGGGATGGCAGGAGAGGCACTGGAGGTGAATGCAGGGCAGTCAAAACAGTAGAGAAGGAGAGGAGATAAATGTGGATGGGTTGCCAAGTGCCAAATTTTGTTCACATGTTCATGAAGGTGCTACAGGTGTAACTTTTTAAAAACCCACTCACCTGATGTGGAGCCCCTGCAGGAATAAATACAGCATCTCCCAGGAACTGCACGATTGCCCAACCTTGCACTCCATATTCCTCGTACAGACGCTTACGAAGGATCTGGTCCAGATACCAGCTTTGGTCATGGATTGGATCATGATCAGGAGGATTTTCTTGCCCCTGTTCTTCACCAACCTAGTGCAAATGTATTCGGATTAAATTATTCTAGATCTACTGGATAGCTGAAGGATCACCTCCTACTTGCAAATTATTTCATTACTGGAATATTGGCCTTGTTTAAACAGTTCTATGGCAATGGTGGGGGGGGGGGGGGGGATCCAATTTTCACAACTAAAATTGTTGAATGTATGACCAGATGCCAATATTAGTTTTATAAAGATAAATTTAAGAATTAGGTAAACCTCAGAAGTTTAAAATAAATTATTTGGAAAAGCAAAACCTGTGGTAAATTCTCTATGTGAAATTCCTTACCTTCCGAAGAAGCTCCCTGATTTTTTCAGCATCCTTAGCAGCATAAATGTGCCACAGTGCCCCTGGCTTCTCCTTTGCTTCATGGATTCGCTGTTTTGTAACATCATCGGCATCCCCTTCATCTATGGTTTTTAACACCTCTGAAATCCAATTCAATAACATATATAGCTTTTTTACTACGATGTGCAAGCAATTTTGGTATAAATCATCATACTATAAGTGAGTGCCAGGGAATCTGTAACTGTATTTCCTTCTGATAACAGAACACCAATTACCCTCATATACAATTTAGTTGTCTTAAGAGAATGTATTTTTTATAAACTCAAGAGCATGCCTGGCTATCTACCCCAGGAAAAACTCACAAAGCCATTCTTGTTCAGGCGATATATGTATGGTTAGGGCATTCTGTTCATGCGTTACCTTGCTCAGTTAGTACTGCAAAGACACATTTTACTTTTCATAATGTTCCTCATGATGCCTGGACAGGTTATCAACGGGGGGCATTGCTTAAAGACAAGTTGATATACCTATACAAAACTAAAAATTCACTCATGACTAGATAGTTGTTTGTTTCTCCCATTACTCCTCTTATGATTTTTGTTCACAAGTATTATAAGCAGAAAGAGCAACAAAGGAACAAACAAAAATAAAACAAACAGAATTTCAAGTTATTCCCTGAAAAAAAAAATCAGCTTGGAAGAAAGCTTACCATCATCATGGGCACCATCCCCAATAGGAATTCCAACATACACCATAACATTAACTGCATCTGATACATCTAAATGTAAATTAGTTGTACCAACTCTTCGGTCTTCTGCCGTTATTAGTCCTAAGAACAATGGAACAGACAAATAATCTTTATTCTACTGGCATTAGTATTTTTATCTGTGTATAGCAGATAAATTCCCTATGATGGAATAAAAAGTCCTTGTTGCTTCATAGATCCCTATAGTGCTGAAGGGGCTTGTGCATCCCAAATAATGCTATGAATTAAACTTTGGGGAATCTGCACTCATGCAAGAGTCATCCAATAGCCAAGAAATGACATGAATTACAAGAAATGACATGTAGTTGTTGATGTGCCTGGAAGGGGGGGGGTGAGTTTGAAGCTGAAAACATGTATATCACTGCAATGTGGAATGTCAGAGCCATGAATCCTGATGCAATGAGAACTGAAATACCACGACAGAACACTGATATTCTGGAAATGTGCAAAATGAAATGGATCTGGAACGAATCACTTCCCATTAGAGTGCATACAATCTTCTACTGCTGACAAGAAAATCATAGAAGAAATAAAATAGCTATCATTATTAACCAAAGAATGTCACTGCTTGAATATAATCCAAAAATGGCAGACTTCAATTAATATTAAATTAGCAAGCCAACTACACTGATCCAAATCTACACTCCAATCCTTGATGCAGAGAAAAGTGAACAATTATTTGGCCAACTTGCATTGTCTTGTCAACACCACCAAAAAAAGATCTCATGTTAATTATAGAAGTCTGGAATATTAACACTGGAAGTAAAAAAAAAAGCTTTTGGAATAAAGGAAAAAAATGGTCTTAGAATAAGAAATGAAGCAGGAAGGAATGCTGTCAAATCTCTCTCACTCTCTCCCAACCACTATATATGGACATCACCAGATGGCAACACAAAAAACAAATTGATTATATACACAGCAAGCAAAGATTGATGAAAACTCTATATTTAGTCAGCAAAAACAAGATTTGCTACTGACTGCAGGGCAAATCACAGTTATTTGCAAAATTAAACTTTCAGAAAAACAAATAAAGCCATCAGATTAACAAGAACTCAACAATTCTTCACATGATATAACGAAGGTAAAGAATACATTTAATGAATTAACTCTGGTAAATAGAGAATTCTAGACTGAAATTTGTGACATCATTAAAGATGAAGCAAACAACAATATCCCCAAAAGCAAAAGAAAGCAAACTATCTGACATGCTAAAAAAAAACTGAAAAAAGGCAGAGCTCAGAAGTTAATATAGACAGAGGAAAATTGGCCATTCTAAACATTTCCAAATAACAGCTAATTGAGACAAGGAGTTGTATTTTAATAAGCAAGACAAAGAAATTGAGGTTAACAATCAAACTGAAAGGCCCAAGGAATTAAGAAAATTAGAGAAATCAAGAGATCTTCCTGTGTAAAGATGATATAAAAATGACCAAAAAGGCAAAAAGATATTGTATAAATATACGATAGAAGCACACAAAATAGGTCCCCAAAAATGACATGTATAAATATATGACCATTGAATTAGAGTCAGATGTTCTGGGAAGTAGATGAGTCCTAGAAAATATTGCTAAAAATAAAGTTGCAGGAGTTGGTGAAATATCAGCAGAACTATTTAAAATCTTACCAGATGATTCAGTTGAAGAGGTACAATACATATTTTGTAAGCCTGTACAGAAAACATAACAGTAGTCAAAGGACTAGAAAAGGTAGATTCAAATTCCAAATATCAAAAAGAACAATCCTAGATAATGATCAAGCTACAGAATAATTGAACATATTTCTTATCTTTGGAAGATAATGCTCAAGACTCTGCAATTTAGATTTCAACGTACTTGAAACAAGAACTACCAGATGTACAAACTTGATTCAGAAAAGCCAGGGGCATCTAAGATCATATTGCTAACATTCAATAAATAACGCAAAAGGTAAGTAAGTTCCAAAAAATATCTATTTTTGCTTTATTGATTATATGAAGGCTTTTCATTATGTAGATCTTAAATGTTTATAGACCGTAAAACATGGATGTACTGGGCCATCTCACCTGTCTAATGAAAAATTTCTATGGTGAAAAGAAGCAACAGTTGAAAAGGAAAATGAAGAAAATAAATAGTTCAAAATTGGAAAAGAATGAACCATTTTTTATACTATCACCTTATATTTAACTTGGAGAAGAAGTTGGGATTAAAATTGCTGAGAAGAAATTAGAAGTAAAATTGCTGGAAGAAACATTCATAATCTCAAGTATGTCATGGAGGAGAGGAACACATAAGAAATTTCTTACTAAAGATGAAAGAAGAAGTGCAGAAGTTAGTTGGGCTCTCATTATTAAAACAACTAAGGATATGGCAGCAACTAGTGTTAATTCAATGCAAAGAAGAGAAGAAGCCAAAGTAATAATAGGCTTTGCTTTCCTAGGCTTAAAAGTTCCAAGAATAGCCACAAAATAAAGAGATGTTTAGGACAAAGACAGATGTAGCCAAAAATTCAATTGCAGAGACGATATACTAAGTGTACATATTCGTTTGCTTTTCCCTGTTGCAGTATATGGTTGTGAAAGGCTAAATGAAGAAAAACTGATGTCACTGAAATGTGATGTTGGAAAAAAAATTGCTGAGTATCTCAACAATTCTCAAAAAGAATGAAGAAATCGGTGTGGAACAATTGTATTATTTATACCGTATCAGTTATGCTAATTATATAAATGTATGTAAATGACATGAATAATTTAATGATGTCATTGTCAAAACACCTAAACCACAGTAAAAATTTGGCAGATGAAACAGCTCTTTGGATACTAGAAGAGATATCACAATCTAATATAGAAAATAATTGGTACACAAGCCCATCATACTTCAATTTTAAAATTATGGATTCTTAACAAATTTCTTTAACTAGTATGCATGTTTTCATTTTTGTATTAATTTTTAATCCTAAAAAATAAATTCTAAACAAATGTGTCTATCAAATTTTGTTGCTTATTTATTCATAGTCATATCTCACTCCACATATTTTCACTTTTAGGACTATTAATAGGCATCAAAGCACAACTTTTAAATCACGCACCATATGCATTGTACATTTTGGGGCCTAGATCAGGCCGCACAAAGTAACTTGGCAACCTAGATGCCAGATTCAGTCTTCCATCTCTTTTAGTATATTCTGGAAGTGGAAGATTCTCCATTAAATCTGCAAACCTGAAATAGGCAAATATTATATTAGACACAAACATATAAAAAAATTAACAATACAATATCCAAATAAGCAAACTTTGTCTTCAATCGTCCAACAGAAGTAACTTACCTTGTAGGCATCATATCCCTAAAATCCTCTCCTGGAGGCCAATCTTTTAACTTCAGTACCATAGGCTGCCCATCGTCTGCCCTTAGTCGTTCTGCAAAGAAGTAATTACATGCAGCTTATTCCCCACCATTTTATTAAATTATAGAATATGCAAGCCCCTCCCCCCTCACTTTTCTTTCCCTTTCTCCTCACCATGGTGTTTTCCTAGTTGCTTTTGTATTTTTGCATTTTATTACATAATTTAATAAAATGTTGAGGAATATAGCTTTTGAGTTCTGTTCTCACTTTTTTTAAATGAAGTACAAGAGTAACAACTTAGATTTGCAACTGTACAGCTGAAGTAACAAATCTGAAAAATGTTAGATTCAAAACAATTTAGCATTTATTGATTAATTTATACTGGGCAAGCCAAATCTTTTATAGTGCTCTTGAGCACTTGATAGAATATTTTGTATAATGCACAGCGTATGATGGCAGGATATATGTTCATCAAAATGCTGCCTGATGTTGATGAAAACATTGTCTGATTGTTCTGTTGAATAATCATAAATTAGTGTGATTATCTTTATGCGGGAATTATGAGAAATAAAATGCGTATAAGATTTGTTATTGGACCCAATGACAAAATACTACAAAAATTGAATACATGCTTATACAAAAAATCTAATAATTACCACAAATTAAACTAACTTTTTCAACATCTAAAATGTAAAGAAGAATATTAACATAAAAGAACAAGTAAGGTGGAAGAACGTATCTTCATAATATTATAATTAAAAATTATGTACAATTAACAAACAGTGCTTAGGAAAACTCTATTGGTATAATAATGTGTTCTGTGCAAATATACTTTTTAAAAAAAGCTAAACTGAGAAAGTCAGCACATTTTTCACAACGTGTAGGAATTCACAAAAGAGAATGAAAGTCAGAACATGATCTCATCTATCAGACTTCACTTACTAGAAATGATTTCAAATCCATCCCAGAAGTCACGCACTTTAACATCTGAGATTATGGCACAATTTCTACAATTGACCAGATCTACATCCTGATCTCCAAATTCTTGGCTAAATGCATCTGGTTTCCAAAGTTCAGGCTTCAGTTTCTTATGAACACCAGAAACTAGAACAGGCTGCAGAAGGATAAATAAAATATATAAGGAATTATTCTAATATATAAGATTTCTTAAAAAGATACCTGGAAATGAATAAATGTACATAATAGAAATAATCCAGTAAAAGTCATTGAAACAAAGCTGGCTAAAACACACCTCACTGCAACAGAGTGAAAAAGAAAAACTATTATCATGAAGGACAGCTTTAAGTAATAATAATAAAAAATACCCAGTTAACATAACTGCTCAGTTTATGTTTATAACTCTTTTTTGACTCAAATGAAGAGTTATGCATATTTACAAACTAAGCCAGTTAAGTTTTCTATGTTAAGAACCACTGCTGCTTAGTGTACAGTTAACAAAAGTACATATTTATCTGCATAGTTTAATTAAAAAGTAAAATTACTAACTTTACATGTTTTTCAACTATTTTGAAAACTATAGTTTGAAAAGCTATGCAGTATCTTGACTGCAAGGTATCCTGAATAGTCTAATTTCTGACAGTTTATCAGGCATTGTGCATATTGCATTTTCTAATTATGGTTTGACTCTAAGCAAAGACTTGACTTCTTAAGATATTATATTCTGTTCGGATTCAAATTTCTATGCCTTTACTGTGTATTTCCTAGTTAACAGTATTTTCACAGCAGTGAGTTTGTCTTAAGAATAATATATACATTTTTATAATATAAAAGAGGATCTGGCTTTTTAAAAATCTACCTGTCCTTGTTTCCAACATTCTCTGAAGATCTTCCAGTTGTTCTTGTTGCTGGGGTCATGAAGACATAAAAGTCTTCCATCACAAAGCCAAGAATGAGAAGTATGTGGGTCCAGCACATTTAAACCCATTACCATTTCTTTTACTTCTTTAGGCGTATCAGCTACACTGCTTGCTCGCTTGGCAGCATCAGACATTTTCTTATTTTCCACTACTGATGCAATTATATGATCAAGGAAGTTTGGCAAACTGGCTTTACTCTTGGCCCCCTAGAAAACAGAATTCACATAACAACCTAAGTACTCTGCTAAATTAAGGAATATATCTTTGGTTGGATCTTTCAACCAAATAAACTCTTATAGAAAAATGAACAGCTGGCAGAAAGGGAAAACCCTAAATGCTTGGATATGTTAATTACATTCTCCAATAGTACAAATGAATATTGTACTAATAGGTTTTACTATCCTATAAGTTAAACGTATTTATCATATATGGCAGGCTTGTCAAACTGCCATGCCCACCCTGGCTCCGCAAAGGCAAAAAATATCGTGATACATCATGATCCAGCCCACGATGCAATAGAGTTTGACACCCCTGATCTATGGACTTAAAATATAATATATCCATACCGCAAGACTGCCAGTCATGAATCTCAGTGCAATGTCTTTAAAGAAATACCCAATACATTATGTTTCTGTGAGTTGACGGGGCCAAAACCTTACTGCATTCAAGCTATGCTCTTCAAATGGGCCTGCCTGGTCCAATGGGACTGCTTTGGAGGATGGACAGAGGTAAGGTGAAGGAATGGCAACCCTTCTAGCAGTCATCTATTTCATAGAGTTCCATCCATTGTGGTCCAGTGCCTATTTCAATTAATTTTATTCTCTCACATTGTTTTATTTCATGGTATTCTCACTTGCATCTACTTTTCTATTATCAAGTCTTCTAGTTCTAACACCTCATTCCTTTAAATTAGACAACCACTTTTTAATCTACCTAACTATACAGTTAAAGAAAAAGTGTTCCTTACTGTGGAAGCTCCAGAAAAAACAGGAGGGAAAGGAATCCCTGCATCATGTGAGGTCTGAGGCAGCTTTCCAGGTCCAGAGTTAAGCAAATCACGAAGACTGGAACCTTCTGTCTTGTTGCTTGAGGCAACTGGACCCAGCAAGAGACTATTAAAAAGCTTTGGAGTTAAAGGTGAGGCTTTTGTGTTGGAGTTAAAGGAATCCAAACCAAAAGGCGATGGAGATTCTTTATTGAGTACTGATCTCAAAGAACCTGCTTCTGAAAAACCATAAAGGACAGCATATAGAAGAAAGAACAATTTTAAAAACAGAAGTACTTTAATAGTATAATAGAGGTTGACTACAATTACTCATTAAAAATGCAAGAATAGCATTAATAACTGTATGTGCGATCTAAATTGGGATGATGGCGGAGAGGGAGGAAGGAGAGGAAAATAGGTTGGGTAGGCAGCAGGTTACATGTAAGACAGACTATACTGTATCGCTCAGCAAGGAAATCATTTCACATCTGAAGTTTTCAGGCAATCTCAGGTCTCACCAAACATAATGCAGTTTTAACACATTACAATTGTTGATTAATAAGCCATTCTGTGTAACTGATGAAATCAGGCATATAACATAATATCAGAATTGGAAGGGACCTTGGAGGTCCTAATCCAACCCCCTGCTCAAGCAGGAAATCCTACACCATTTTAGACAAATGGTTGTCCAATCTCTTCTTAAAAACTTCCAGTGTTGGAGCATTCACAACTTCTAGAGGCAACTCATTCCAGTGTTTAATTGTTCTAACTGTCAGGAAATTTCTCCTTAGTTCTAGGTTGGTTCTCTTCTTAATTAGTTTCCATCCATTGCTTCTTGTCCTGCCTTCAGGTGATTTGGAGAATAGTTTGACTCCCTCTTCTTTGTAGCAGCTTCTGAGATATTGGAACACTGCTATCTTGTCTCCCCTAGTCCTTCTTTTCATTAAACTAGACATACCCAGTTCCTGCAACTGTTCTTAATGTTTTAGCCTCGTGTCACCTAATTATCTTTGTTGCTCTTCTCTGCACTCTTTCTACAGTCTCAACATCTTTTTATATTGTGGTGACCAAAACTGGATGCAACTTTCCAGTGTCGTCTTACCACGGCATTATAAAGTGGTATTAACACTTCATGTGATCTTGATTCTATCCTTCTGTTAATGCAGCCATCCAAGCTTTGGTTTGTTTCAATCTAGATTTTTGAATTCAGAACAGCACTTGGTTTTTGGGTGGCCTGCACATCAGTAGAAAACTAATACCTTAATTGGATTACTGCATAATTCAATTGAATTGAATAGTCTGTATGATTACATATTTAATATTAAATATGTAAATTAATGCAGCCGAGGACTTTTTTTGGCAGCTACAGCATATTGCTGGCTCATATTTAAGTGATTGTCCACTAGGATTCCAAGATCCCTCTCACAGTTACTACTGTTGAGCCAGGTACTACCTATTCTATACTTGTTCATTTGATTTTCCTTGCCTAAATGTAAAAGTTTTTCTCTACATTTGATTTCATTTTGTTAGATAGGGTCCAGTGTTAAAGTCTGTCAAGATCCTTTCCATATCTTGAGCCTATCTTTTGGAGTATTGTAGCAAAGTATACTCCTGTTAGTAGCAAAATATACTCCTTTCTTCTACAGTATATTTTGCTACTAAAGCTGAGGTGACTGATAGATCAGTAGTTAGCCTGAAGATTCCAGTTACCTTTTCCTTGAAATTAATTATTGACAAACATGTCATAGAAAAGCAACAATTTCTCATTATCTGCAAATAACAGAAAAACCCTGCTTTAAACAGCAAAGTCAACACTAAGTGAACAAAAAAAGTTGCTCTTTTAGACTATGCCAATTTGATTTTTTTTAACCATTTGGTAAAAAAAATGGTAAAGAATACTTGAGACTCGAAAAACAGTTTACTTGGAAATGTCCTTGACTCTCTGTTTTTGAGATCATTGTCCTCCTTGCCACAATAGATACTGGGCCATTAACTAAATTTTTTCAGTTAATCAACAGCTTACCTTTTGTTTCTTCTTTTGCCTTCTGAGTTGCTAAATCTGCAAGCCAATGCAATGCTGATGAAGGACTTGCTTCTGGACACAGTGATTTGTTAGGCTTCATTTCCCCACTGTTGCTGGTAGCTGTGGGCTCTGCTTTAATGGGCTCCTCTACTTTGGCTTCTACAGTTTCAGATTTTGGAGCATTTGTGTCCAATGGCTCATTCTCAGTTGTCCCTGCGGCACGGGAAAATGTGCTTTCATTTGCAGGACCTGGTACACTGGGATTCATACTGGGCAGCTGCTGACATAGGATCACACACAAAGAGTCAAAAATATCTGAACCAATTAATAAAAGCCAACACCAATACCAGTTAGAGTAAGAATAAAACTATTTCAAAACACAAAGGCTGTTACCATATTGTGAAAACCATGATTACAAGTTCACTGACATCATTTGGCAATTAACAATTAGATGATACTAAGTAACCAGATCTATATTTTAATATGATTAAAGAATATTCAAAGAACAGTCACTTCAGGCTAAAGCTGGTGAAAGTCTGTAGACTTTCTCATCCAAGAAGCTTCTTCAGCTCTGATAGGATAGTGGGGAATGGAAGGATTTATATTCCTTGCAGATAGCTGGTAATCTGCATCCTTTTAGAGGGTCCTTGAAGCACTTGGAGATTTATCTGTGTCCTCAGGGTCACCTGAGTAGTGATCCTCTAAAAGGATGCAGAAGCTTCTTGGATGAGAAACGAAACGTCTTCAAAAGAAAAAAACAAGAAAGTCCAGTTGCCTCCTGAAAAAAGCACCTTTGGGACTGTAACTGGTGACCGACAGAAACAAATACAGGATGGAAAGGAAGTCTTAAAAAACTACTAAGGCCCCATCCATTAAAATATCCAGTAGCCAGAGCCATTTTCTTCGGAATTCAAGATTCTTTATTTGATCATTTCCCTAGCCAATATTATCCCCAATGCATTATATTCATAATTTTCCTTACTATGTCCCTATTGTCCAATAAACAGATAAAGTACTTTAATGTTTTCCAGGATGACTTGTTCTTTAATTTCTACATTTTCAAGTCATATGGTATGAGCTAAAACCTGATTACACTTTGCAATTCAGCTGAAAATGATAGCTGCAAAGAGAAACAAAAATCTGTCATCTAGTTGGGGTAGTAGAGGTTGACAGACACAATCTAAAACAGCAGAAGCATTTCTGTCACCATGACTTTGGTCTAGTCTAACTTGCCTCTCTAGATCTATTAGCCTAGATAGATAGATAGATAGATAGATAGATAGATAGATAGATAGATAGATAGATAGATAGATAGATATAGATATAGATATAGATATAGATATAGATATAATGTAATAATGGTGAAAAGAAAGTTGCTTATCATTAGGTCCGCCATATTATATACATATTTTGTTATAGCTTTAGTGGGTTTGGTTATAAGTTTTTTAAAGAGGTAAAGATAGAATTATTGTAACTAAACACTGGATAAGGTCACCAGAGCAGAAAATTATCATTTTAAAATTTAAAGAGTTTTGTACTTCTTTTGCCATGTCATTCAGAATAGATTAAATATGTAAAATATGAGTATCTTCCCAGCAACTACATTGTAAGAGATCTAAAAAATTACAAAAGATAATATGATCCAATTAGTATAGGGTATTTATTTACTGTATATCTTGCTATGGATATGCTAACTTTATCCCACTATGCATAATGCACATTGGGATACTTTTAAGGAAAGTCCTAATTACTGTCAAACTGAAAATTCACATACCTGTGAAATCCCATTTGTGACAGCAGGTCGCAACACAGATTTGTTCTGCCGATTAATACATGGACAGTTAGCTTTAATTCCCCATTTGCCACGTGCTGCATGAACCATGTCTCCAATATTATATAATGCTAGAAAGTTAAAACATGAAATATTATACTCTCTAAGAAAATCTGGAAGCCTTGAAAAGCAAGCATAAATATTTATGTTCAAAGTAGGGCCGAGGTAGTGAAGTTTTTTTAAAAAAACAAGAAGCCTACCTTAGATAGTTCAAAAATTAACAGATAACTCATTCTGGGGCTGAATAGTAAAGTTCTCTCTGGTGGAATAATATATTTCTTTATTGTAGTATATCTCTATAAAACTCCTCCTCTAAGCTGCTTTAGAGGTGAATTTTTTTAAAAAAACCTAGAATATATTCAGAGCAGAATAAAAGAAACAAAATAGGTATGGAAAAACATTAATGATTAAAGTTTTACCTGTGCCAGGAATGATTTGTGTTGGCATGAGATTCTCTGGTTCATGCGACTGCCCTTTTGCACACTTCAGCCATGAGAAAACCTCTTCATCACCCATCTCCTCTGTTTCTGGAATAGGAAAAAAAAACAAACCAGTTTTTCCAAATGTTATGCTCTGGTAGCTTCAAAGTACTGTATGTTAATAATTTTTCAAGAGAGCCAGCCTTTAATTTTAGTGGGCGATAGTTTCATAGTAAGAAAATTTGTACTAATCTGCATTGGTGCTAACTACACCTATAGCATATATTATTTATAATGTTTAATATCCTGCTGGTCAGTACCAACATAACAGGTTTATAAGACGAAAACCTAAACAAGCTTAGAATCAACCTTCCAACATATTTCCTCATCACAAAATAAAATCAAATAAATATCTCTAAGGTAACCTACTTAATCTCAGTAATCTATATCTATATTCTAATTTTTCACTTCATGTAAACAGAAATAATATCACTTTGCATATAATATACAGATAGTCCTTGACTGTTCATTTAGTTTTCGTTCAAAGTTACAACGCATTGAAAAAAGTGACTTATGATTTTTGCAGCATGCCCATAGTCGCATTATCAAAATTTGGACATTTGGCAACTGGTCTGCATTTATGACAGTTGCAATGTCCTGGGGTCATGTGATGTTTGCAACCTTCTGACAAGCAAAATCAATGGGGAAACTAGATTCACTTAATAACTGTTTTTCTAATGTAACAATTGCAGGGATTTACTTAACAACTGTTGTAAAGGAAGATCATAAAATGGGGCAAAACTCACTAAACAACTGTCTTGTTTAGCAACAGAAATTTTAGGCTCAATTGTGGTTGTAAGTCAAGTACTACCTGTATTTTTTGAATTAAAAAATGAGTGTTCATTACTGCAGCCTAAGAGATTGTTTTCCAGACTAGACTTGAAGTCATATATACTTCTAATCTGAATCTCCTTCCAAGTATCCTTCCATGTTCACAGCTTAACATCAAAATGACAAAAGAAGTCTCTTGTTCCTTCTGCTGCTAAATGGGAGTTAGAAATTCTTCATGATCTGTACAAAATACTGAAGAGATCCATCATTCCTCATATCATGAATTGATCTCCTCAAAAGACAACTTGCTAGATACAGACTATTTGTTTAGGTTTTACAATATTCCTGGACAGTTTCTAAATACTCACCACTACGTGGACGGCTTTTTCTCAGACGGTAACAGTCCAAACAAACCCCGAAGCCACATTTGCGACATACCCAGTGAATATTGAACAAGGTTGTTTCACATACATCACACATCTCTCTCACACCACGTACAGCTCTCTTCCAGGCCACTTTCTCTACAAGGAAGAAAACCAACAATTAAAGGATGGCCGGTTATTCACAGCAGTCATTTTAAAAATGTAGAGTACTTTAGAAAATACCTTCAAAACAGTGTATTATGATTTATTTAATTCAATTTTGAGGCTGCTAAACTCCTCTGCAAGTTTGGAAATGAAAAACAACTATATAGGAAAAATAGCAATTGACTAGAAAACCGCTAAATCATAGGGATTTAGGGGGCAACAAACCTATCCCAAGGCTGCATATCATTAAAGTGAGAACTATATGAATCCTTGGGGAGAATATCATTCTGGAGAGTAGGCATGGCAACAAAGAAGGCATACTTCTTAGGTCCTGCAAAGTGACACCGTTTCTCTGACAGGACCTAGGACATCCCCATTCCGCCTGACTTCATGGAACGGAAGACATAATTGGAGACAAGCAGTCACTCAACTATCCAGGCTCTATATTATGAAGGGCTTAGCACCTTGAATTACATCTGGAAGCCAACTGGTAACCAGTGCAACTCACAAAGCAGTGGGGGATGAGCTTAACATAACACATCTGCTTTTGCCACTGCATTCTTGATCATCTGTAGTTTCCATATGGTCTTCAAGAACAGCTTCATATACAGCACAGGTGTCAAACTCGCGATGTCACATCGTCATGTGATGTATTGTGACTTTCCCTTCGCTAAACCGGTGGGGTGGGCGTGGCCAGTGCGTGATGCATCCGGCCCATGGGCTGCAAGTTTGACACCCCTGATGTACAATGTAGCAAATTACAGTAATCCAATTTTGAGGTAACCAAGCCATGAGTGACTATCCGAAGAACCTCCCAATCCAGGAATAGGTTCAACTGATACACCAGAGGAACCTGTAAAAAGGGCCCTCTTGGCCAAAGATTTCTTCTGCTTGCATAAATATCCTTGTGCATTTCTATATACTGGATTCAGGATAACCTGTTTCATATTTTGAAGTGGATATGTCACATTTTTGAAGATTTACATTGGGAACAAACTCTTGAAGTTCAACACATCTGGAAGGCACCATGCTGAGAAAAACTGTATCAGCACAAGGCAAATAAAGGAAATTATGCCTATCTTGTTCCATAGAACCATATAATGTTAATCTAGCTTCAATAGAAAGCATATGAAAAGCAATGCATAAAATCCCGTTTTCACACATCAAATAAAATCATTTGGGAAAAAGAGGCAGCCCCTCTTCAAACTTCATGAGGACAAAATTTGCAGAAAAAGGCAAATCATTAATAATGATTTGAATTTTTTTTCCTTTTGATTATTCCCATTTCTATACATTTCACAGACAGGTTAAAAAAGAAAAGAGGAACTTACGGTGTGGTTCTACCATCATCATTGCTTCTTTCTCAGACATTACTAGCTGACAAAACTGATCACCAACATTGGCCAGGATATATTTAGAGGTCTCCAAATCAATCCCTTCTGCAGGTGATGCTGACGGGATCCACAAGCTCATAGCATCAGAATCACTTTGCTGGGGATTTAAGAATCCTTCCACTCGCAATATCCCCTTCCTGGTAAATATCAGCCTGAAACAGAATTGCAGGTATCAGTTGCTCTTCAACAGAAAAATGAAATCCAAGCTTTTTTTATGGTATCATTCAAAATTAGCAAAATCGATAAATTATTTATAAATTCTTTTTTTAAAAAATCCTAGTTTTCAAAGGAATTTTTGGAGATGATGCAGAAGAGAAGCCTAGAAAGCTATGGAAGGAAAATAAAGAACAAATCCTAACTGAACATGGATAAGAGCCTAATCTTATAAGAAAAATGGTAATATTTTCCCACTTTTGTTGCATTTTGCAAAATTAACATACCATAGCACTGTTTAACCCCTTGGGAGGGAATCAGTCAAGATTATTTGAAGGGCTACTGTGAGGAATTGTTTAGGTATCTGTCAACCAAAATTGCTTGGATAAGCTGCACACATGTACTGCTGGGTTGACTTAAGACAATGAGTTATATTGTTATCTAGGAAGAGTTTGAGCCCGCTGGTCTCCAGGAAGTGGACAGAACCCTCAGAACTAATGCAAAACTCTCTACAAGTTACAACCACGACCACAATTGAGACCAGAATTTCAGTTGCTAAGCAAGGTGGCTATAAAGTAAATCACAACAAATTTTACCACCTTTTTTTTTTTTTTGCCATGATTGTTAAGTGTTATCACTGTAATTAAGTGAATCATGTGATTTTTTAAACCAATCCTGGCTTCCCCCAGTTGACTTTGCTTGTCAAAAGCCAGTTGGGAAGGTAGCAAATGATGATTGCATGACTCAATGGGTGCTGCGACTGTTGCAAATACATGCTGGTGGCCAAGCGCCCAAATTTTGCTCATTTAATTTTGGGGATGCTGGGATGGTCACAAGGGCATGGAAATTTGAGTGCCCTTGTAGCTTCAAACAGTCACTAAATGAACAATTGTAAATCGAGGACTACCCATATTAGATCTACATTCCTCCTGATTAGTCACAGCCTCCTGGGTGGTGAAAAGTTGGATCCAGGCACTGTAAATTCATCCTCAAGTGGTTCTTAATGTGGTTCTGTCTACATTTAAGGATGCAGTGATCCATCCTCTCCCTCTAGAAGCCATCCCCAGGAATTTTTGAAAATCATCTTCCCAAAATGATAGCATGCATACTAATAGTTTACTTTGATATACTGCAGATCTGCAGTTTAAAGTACCAGCATATAGAATATATTCCAGGCTTATTATAGAATAGCCCGTGTAGCTTTTGGACTACAAAACATTTAAACAACTGAAATAAGGAAAATATTACTGTCGATTAATGCTCAAATCTGTCCCAAAGTGTCCCTGGAAATTTTGAAAATGCATTGGAAAACTGTTACACGAGTGGAACTCTGCACATGTGATACTGCCCTTCATTTTAAGAATTTTTTTTTTCTAGTTTGACTGCTTACATCCAAGAGAGTTAAGTAGGGTTTCTCGGAGTCTCGGAGTCGTCTTTTTTTGTTGGGGGCTTTACTTGGAACCCTGACAGCTACAGTGTTAATAAACTCCAGTCAGATGTTTTCTCCACCAGTCAGATATTTCCACACAGTTTTAATATTCATTATTATTCTGTTGCACTGGTCTGAGCCATGCATGTAGCATTTCTCTGGCACTATAGAGAACTGTGGAAGCTAAGTGAGATCAAAAGAGATCTTACTTACTGTACTTACTTGCAGAACGATAATGCTAACAAAGAAAGGAGAGAGTACAAATAACTCATGAGAGCTTTATCACCTGCGGAAGTGAAAGAACCGACAGGCTACAGTAGAGTCATCCTGTTCCTGTTCCTTGAACTTTCGATAGCGTTCCAACCGGCATTCTCGGCACTTGTGCAGATGAGGAGCCACATTGATGCAGGAGCCATCCTGGAGGAAGGGCTCCCCTGATTGCTTCAGCTTCCTCACCTTACTCATGTCTTTCAGTACAGACTGACCAACTACAAAGCAAAGCATCTATTACAAGCAGGTTACAAGACAGCATTTTTGCCAATATCAAAAAGTATTTACTTAATCTGTAAAATGTATGTTTACTTACGTAGAGCTGTTACTAGATAGGAGCAGGGTTCTACTTGCTGTGAGCTGATAAGGCAATAGGCCTTATCCGATTTTTGTACAATACAATCAGTGCACAGGTTTAATATTTCGGCAGAAATGGTAGTATAACCCTACTCTCCCACTGTACCAGGGGTGAAATGCTCCTGGTTTGGACCAGATCACCCGATCCGGTAGCGATGGTGGCGGGTGGTTCGGAGAACCAGTAGCAAAAATCCCTGCCCACCCCTCATGCCCAGCTGAGCAGCGCGATCATCAGAGCTTTTTTTTTTCTTACTTTTAAAAGCATTTTTCCTATAACCTCTTCGGCTGAAAAAATGCTTTTAAAAGTAAAAATTAAAAAAAAAGCCTCTGATGATCGCGCGGCTCAGCTGGGATTGTCAGAGGCTTTTAAAAGCATTTTTTCTACAACCTTCTACAACTTTTTTCTACAGCCGAAGAGGTTGTAGAAAAAATGTCTTAAAAAGTCTCTGATGATCCCAGCTGAGTTGCCTGATCGTCAGAGGCTTTTAAAGGCATTTTTTTTCTGTAACCTCTTAAGGTTGTAGAAAAAATGCTTTTAAAAGTTAAAAAAAAAAAAGTTGGCCATGCCCACCTAGTCACATTACCCTCCCCCATCAAGCCACATCCAAAGAACTGGTAGTAACAAATTTTACATTTCACCACTGCACTGTACTTACCCTTTGTTCGAACTAAATGATATTTAAATGATAGCTGTAATGTGAAATATATTTCACACTACAGCTATCACAGAGATTATAAGTGCTTAGATATATCAGATATGAGCCACCGTATACATAGATACATTTTTTAGCAGTCACTTCTAACTTCCTATTCAGCTTGTACCTGTATTTTTCCCAGTAATTAGATTTCTTCAATTTTTGAGGTTGGAAATGTGAATAATTTAAATGAATGTTTTCAACACCCAAATCTGATGTAAGGATCTCAGGGACATGGTATATCCCAAAGGTGCTTTTTCAGGAGGAAAATTGACTTTCTGGTTTTTCTTTGAAGAGGTTTGGCTTCTCATCCAAGAAGGCTTCTTCAGCTCTGAGAAGAAGCTTCTTGGATGAGAGATGAAGAAGCTTAGTTTAGTTTAGTTTTGGTTTTATTGAATTTATATACCGCCCTACTCCCGAAGGACTCAGGGCGGTGAACAGCCATAGAATAAAACATATAAATACAAAATTTAAAATAAGATAAAACGAATTAAATAATTTGGCTGAACAAATTTAAAACCCCAATAATTTAAAACCAAATTTAAAATTTCCATTTAAAAAGGTGAAAGACTTAGGTCAGGCCAGCTTGATGAAGTAAGAAAGTCTTGAGCGCGCGACGGAAGGTACGCAGATCCAGGATCCTCCGTATCTCCGGAGGGAGCTCGTTCCAGATAGTAGGTGCCCCCACAGAGAAGGCTCTCCCCCTGGGGGCCGCCAGTCGACATTGTTTGGCCGACAGCACCTGGAGGAGCCCCTCTCTATGAGGGTGTTCTGGTCAGTGGAGGGCTATTGGTGGTAGCAGGCGGTCCCGTAAATAACCAGGTCCTAAGCCATGGAGCGCTCTAAAGGTGATAACCAAAACCTTGAAGCGCACTCGGAAGACCACCGGGAGCCAGTGCAGCTCGCGCAGGAGAGGTGTTACATGGGAGTGCCACGTCGCTCCCGTCACCACCCGCGCAGCCGCACTCTGCGCCAGTTGGAGCCTCCGAGTGCTCCTCAAGGGGAGCCCCATGAAGAGATTGTTACAATAGTCCAGACAGGAGGTGACGAGGGCATGAGTGACCGTGCGTAAGGAGTCCCGATCTAGAAAGGGACTTCTTGGATGAGTAGCAAAACATCTTCAAAGAAAAACCAGAAAGTCCAGTTGCCTCTTGAAAAAACACCTTTAGGACAAACATGACCTGAATGACTGAGAATCTCAATGGACATAGTATATGTTTGCTTGTTAAGTAAGCATGTTCAGTAAGGATAAATGCTATAAGATATATTGCCTTAGTTGGAGAAATGCTGGTGTCAGCCATTCCCAAGTATAATTTGTAGACTGCTACAAAGAACTACAGAGATTTTTGTGATTATACAAAATACCTCTCTGGTTTATTAATATTTCTTTTTATGTTAATTCTCCAACCACCTTTCTAGTACCTATGTAATGCTGCCCTCCAATTTCCCAGTATTTTGTTTTGCTATCCAAATTTCTTTTAAATGAAACCCAATATAAAATCTGTAATAACAAAAGTAGTCTTGTTTTAGTCTGAATTTCTAAAAAGGATTTACTATGGTAAAAGTATCATGAATCTGAAATGAAAGCCAAGTCACATTTCTTCTCTCGAATATCATCTATTTTAGATGGTATTCTAAACTCTAGGGCTGGGTTTCTACCATTGCACAACTTATTTTTCCTGACATTTAGTATCTTACGCTTTTAGAATTTTCAATTTTACTATCTTGTGAGTTTAGATGCATGCACACATAGCATAACACACATACATATGCACTTCACTGAAAAAGCTTGCAAAATGACCTAAAACAATTACGACTCACATAAATCCTGTTATGTATCATGTTATTGATAGTATAGCAGGTATATAAATACTGAACTAAGTAGCCCATCATCTGTCCTCCCCAAATTACCAGACTCTGCCATTCTTTAAAAAAAAAAAACATCACCTTTCAGGGGGGCTGTGCGAGGCCTGCCCTTAGGGGTTTGTTTCCCCTTTCCCTTGCCCATGAGTAGTTCAGCATTCCGCTCGTCATTGGGACCCAGTTTGCCAATCAAATGCTCTGGAATTCCCTTCAGACAAGCTTTGGTATGCAGTTGCTCCTCAGAATCACTCATATCCGAGAGGTCACTATTGGTGCTAGAATCAGAATCCTGTTTAGATGGCATGCTCCGCTCATCTAGAGAAAACCTTTTTACAGATTCAAAGGGGGGTTTGTTCTCTAGTCCTAGCTCTGCCTGTGGAGAGAAAAAGCCACATGGATGTCTGCCAAACACATTAGAGAAAGTTTTCATTAAAGGATTGTCCTGTTGCCCAGGCCCAACAGATGGCTTTTCTTCTGTTGGGCTTGAGGAGAGTGTGGGCATTTCAATAGGCTGTGTCAGACTGCCAACTGGTGAACTAGAACGACCATTCCCCAGAGTAGATGAACTCTGAACACCAGCAAAGAGAGTTGCACTAGGCACACTGGGCAGCGTCTTGGAGGAATCTGTCATTATAAACAAGCTTTTCTTTTTAGCGGAAGATTCAGTTGAGGTGTGCAAATCTGGCCAGCCAGAAGCAATCTTGGAACCAAGGCCTGAAGAGGGAGAAGCAGAAGCTCCTGACTGCTGAGCTGAAGATGCAAAGCTACTGAAAGGGCTAAGTTCTGATTTTTCTGCAAATGCCAGAAAAGGGTTGGAGGGCTCTTCTCGTGACAATTTGGGAGGTTGTAAAAAGAGATTTTCATGATTATCAGGAGTTCGTGTGCTCATGAGGTTTCGTGGAAAAGCCGGAGTAAGGGTAGGCATGGATTCCAGCGGTAGCTTCCGTTCTGGAGGAGTGCTCAACTGAGTTCCAGGATTAATTTCTCCAGTGAGGCCTTTACTTTTGCAGATCCCCAAACTCAGGTTCTCTGGACTTTTTTTTAACGAGTCCTGATTTGGGGATTCTTCCGTCAGATTTTCTGACATAGTTGTGAAGTAGTTACTGGAGGGAAGATTCTGGGACATGCACTGAAAAAACAAGTTCTTTGATGGATCTGAATCTTGCTGGACTTCATGACCAGTGTTACTACCAAAGGAAAATCCAACAGGTGCCTTCTCTGAAGCTAATACACCATTGGATTGGCTTTGCCCATCATCAAACACTAAAGGTTGAGATGCAGATGATTGTGTCATTCCAAATCCTGCAGAAGCCGATGCTGAATTTTGGGTATTCTGAAATGAAAAACTTAGGCAGCTAATTATATTCACCCCACAAAATACAAATTTCACCATACTCAAGACAATTTTCCAATATATTGGCCTAGCAGGTCTTAATAATATATTCCATATCAAAATGTATATAGTGTGCAAAAAAAAAAAAATTAGATATGGCAGGCTGCCAAAATTAATTCAAACTGATAAATCACTAAATCTATATGCACAGCTGAGTTGTTTTCACAAAGCTGACTTTGTAATTCTTTTCTAAAAAAGAATGTAAAGGTAAAGGTTTCCCTCGCACATATGTGCTAATTGTTCCCGACTCTAGGGGGCAGTGTTCATCTCTGTTTCAAAGCCGAAGAGCCAGCATTGTCCGAAGACGTCTCTGTGGTCATGTGGCTGGCATGACTAAATGCCAAAGACGCATGGAACGCTGTTACCTTCCCACCAAAGGTGGTCCCTATTTTTCTACTTGCATTTTTTACATGCTTTCGAACTGCTAGGTTGGCAGAAGCTGGGACAAGTAATGGGAGCTCAGCCTGTTATGCGGCACTAGGGATTCGAACCACTGAACTGCCAACCTCTCGATTGACAAGTTCAGCATCTTAGCCACTGAGCCATCCCTTAAAAATCCCCATCCCTTAAAAAAAGAATGTATGGTTCTGGATTTTTATTTCCATTTCTGAAACACCTAAATTGTCAATTTCTGTATTATAGCAGTTATTCTGAAATAATAATTTGTTTCCTTAAACAGAGATAGTAAACATCTGGACTACAAGTTCTGTCTCTTCTCTCCTTCCCCAAGTCCCTCCCTTTTTTGCAACTCTGTTACATTTTTTTCTCTTTCGAAAGGCGGGTGGGGGGGAGGTCCAGATGGAACTGGCAGAGATGGATCTTGCTGACATTCTTTCAAAAATACCATCAAGATTTGTTCTGCTTTGCCTGAACTTTGTATTTCCTCCATGAAGTGAATAGAAAATGTGAGTGAAATCAGTAAGTTTATTAAGAGTGGCCTCTGCCTTCTTCAATAACTTCTCTGATGGAGGAAGACAAATCCTAGATAAATTACTTCAGAATCTGCCGTATGTTCTTTGATCAGAGAAAGAATAAAGGACATTCTATCCTGGACTGTCTTTATGTAAGGCAGGGAAAGGCAAGACTAGGAGCAATGACTCAGTATGTTCTCCTGCACATAGAATTTTTCTCTGTGCAAAAGGAAAACAGAAACCATGATTCTGAATCCCATTTCCAGACAAGATCCAGTTCCCCGCTTGCTCCACATTGTAAAAATACCTCCGTAAATAAACCATCTTCACCAAATAATTATATAACTTGCTTTTTAAAAAATACTTTTTACTAAGATAATTAATGTACACTAAACTGAATACTTTTGCGTTCCAGTTTCATTTAATGTGCAAATTAGTATCTTTTGTCTAATGAGGCAAGAGGATACACTTGTATAATTGCTCTTACTTTCTATTCATGTACTGCATGTAGCCTTTTTGACAGAATACTTACAGTTGCAATTTTACAAAAAATCTGTTCCAAGATCCTATTATACATTCCCCATCTTTGTGACCCCATCAAAACTGAACAAATTTATACAAAATATGTGTGTGTGTGTGTGTGTGTGTGTAAAAACAAATTCAAAGTTGTAATGTGTCAGTTTATAACGTATCCTTTGATGCCGTCTGATATAAAATCCTAGCAATTCCCAAAAAGTCTTAGCATTCTATATACTGTCATCAGCTTTACAATGCTAGGTATTCTTCACACTGGTAATAAACAACTTACCTCTCCCTGTATCTGCGAACGGCCTGTTTTCTGCTTTTCTTGACCAGAAATTGCCGACAGGCTAGTATCCGAGACCTGTACAGTAGCTGGCGTTGTCCCAGTTGTAGCAATTACTGTGGGAGCTGCCACTAAACCTTGACTGCTCTGTTCTAAGGATTTTGTCATCTCTTCACTTCCAGCGCCACTCAACAGGGCTTGCGCAGAAGCTGAAGGAAAGGAAGTGAAGGTTGCGTGAGTGTCACCACCTACTGGTTCATCTTGGACCACAAGAGTTCGTCCATTCTCCTTTGTGTATGTGGCAAAGCGAATACTTCGATTAACTGGAGAAACAAATGTGGGAAGTTGCTTGGTCTTTGGATCCAGAGTCATGTCACCGCTTCCCTTCCATGCTCCTTTATTTGCCTCACCACCATCGTTTCCATTAGTATCTACTTCGCCCCTCTCTTTTAGCTTCTTTGTAGCATGGTCACAACCAGTATCAGAAGTGTTTTTTCTTCTTCGTCCATCTTTCCCATCCACACACTCTCTCTTTTTTTTCCCTTTGGAGGATTTACCTGCCTTTAGGGATCCCCCCTGTAATAGATAAAAAACATTACATACCTCTCAACAAAGTCAGTAGAAATCAGTATTGTTGTCTACCCAAAGATTTTAAGAAATGTTGCTTAATGTTAAGGAACTTTAAATAAGTTAAGATGCTTTAAATAATATTTAGAAGTTATGTTAAATAATAGATCAATAAGTAACTTGACATTCATTAACTTGCATATAATTCCATGCCTGCCAATTTAGGCTATGTTTGATTGAATTCCATATGGCTTAAGTGTGAATAGGATCTGGTTATAATTAATAAATCGAATTTACATAAGCAAAACAAATAATTATGAAAGCTCTATCAAACTGTTACAATACGATAACTACTTTGATTAATTCATCTATCAGAAACAGTCAAGCTTTATTTAAAATAGTTTATTAAATGAACCAGAACTGACTGGAATCATGCACTTTCTTTTTGAATAAACCCTGGCTTACATATCACAATGACTGGGTTCATATAACATGCAAAACTAAGCTCAAATAAATTATAACATGAGCCAGATCTTCTGACAGTTAGCTATATGCAGCTCACAAATCACATGCAGTCCTTAAAAGTCCTCAAGTAGTCTATTGTAGATGCTTATCAGTCCCCTGCAACATAGTCTGTTTCACCATCTTCACTAGAATTGACCACAATCATAATATAATCACTGAATAACAGAGACTCACTAGTCTCATCTCTCTACAGCAGGGGTGTCAAACTCACGTCATCACAGCGGCATCATGTGACATATCGGGACTTTCCCCCTTCACTAAACCAGGTGGGGGCAGAGCCAGAATGTGACGCATCTGGCCCATGGCCCGCAAGTTTGACACCCCTGCTCTACAGTAATCTTCCCTGAATTAGGGAGAGGTGGAAGATTAGAGCCTCCTAACAGGTGCAGAACAATATGCACACCTGTGTGTAGCACAACTAGACTCACCTAGAGGTATTGGAGAAACAATGGAGCTCTAGCTACACACTTTTATTTAGCCCATAACTGTTTAATTCATGATCTACTAAACATGATACCTCATTCTGAATAGATGCGTCGATCACTACATGAATCAGTCGAGGATCTACTGACTTGATTTCGCCGGTCTGTTTTTTTATGCAATGAATCCAGAAACAAAAAAAAAAAAAAAAGGAAAAGAAAATCCAGTATTAGAGAAAAAAAATACATTGTTCATAAAGCAGCAAAGTATCTGCAAAGTATGTCCCTAAGCTCTGTTTTTACCTTGGCTGTGCACCGCCCTGAGTCCTATTTGGAGAAGGGCGGTACAGAAATTAAATAAATAATAATAAATAAATAATAAATAATAAGCTATGTCAACTTCTGTTTTGACATCTCGTATCTTTATCATACTTATTGTTTTAAATGTGGCCTATTATATGACGTGCTATAGCTGATTTCTCTTATTTGAAAATTATTCTAATTACATATTAATTATATAACTCTAATATTAGGTATTATAACTTGTGTTAATGCTTTTGTTTATATAAACAGAAGGCGTTCAAAGTGGCTGTGATTTTCAATTATACCAGATAATACAAAGATAAGACCGAAGGTATCACTTTTCCTAAATAAAAAAATGAGATATTCCTTATATTCCCTCCAGTACCATCTGCAGTTCTACAGAGAGTGAGATCAAAATTCAATTTGGACACAATATTAAATCACTTATTAGTATTAGATGTATGAGTTTCATCAAACTTTGGGTTCACTAAAATAGTAAACTAGAAATATTTATTCCTTTTTTAAAAATAAACTACGATTTCCTTAAAGTACAGAGTGCTCTGGTTCATTTTAACTTCTGGTTAGGAAATAAATCAGGACCATAACCTACAATTTAACTGGTCTTATTACTTCTAGTTAAGACTTTAAATTAAACAAAAATTTATGCTCATATCACATTTAAACTTATCATAGTTTAAAACTAGAAGCAGATACATTCTATCTCCCTTTTTTATACACAAAAGGCTATTATTTCTGAACAAGCTGCTGTTAGTCCAATTGCATGAATCCAACAATCTGCATAAAAACATACCAGCAAATAAACCAAATATTTGACAGAATAAGGATACTAATGTTCTGAGGTAAGACTTTGGGTAGGCACATTCTTCTTCCATAACTACTTTTTATTACATATTCTTGGCAGCAGAGAAAGCTGCTAAAGTTTTTAAAAATAGTTGATATAAAAATCCACGGGCAGAACAGAATACCTTTTAATAATATTCTGGATTTTTATATAAGTATTGAAAGAGTTGGCAACACGTGGAGTACAATGTCCTAAAACACTACCTATGAAATCCCAAAATAATGTGACATGTTCTTGCATAAAATGAGATCTCACGGATGAAATAACTGTAATCTTGTGAGATTTAACAATCTCACAAAATTGTGGC
The DNA here is from genome assembly GCA_022577455.1 of Arizona elegans. Classification (NCBI taxonomy): domain Eukaryota; kingdom Metazoa; phylum Chordata; class Lepidosauria; order Squamata; family Colubridae; genus Arizona; species Arizona elegans. The sequence goes on along the minus strand of JAKOOJ010000003.1, from coordinate 98,107,906 downwards.
ACTTTTTTGGTACCCCATCTTCAAAAGATACTAACATTTATTTATTGTGCGGTAGCACATTCTAAAAAGTTTTTTTGCTTGCATAAATGGACCTGACTTCTCAAAAAATTTGCCTCAAACCACAAGATGGGCAGCATATAAATTTAATTAAGAAATGTAATAAATAAAAAATGCAAAATGTTTAGCAGCATATTAAAAAAAAACCAAATGCATGTTTTTAAATATATTCTACTTGCAATATATGGATTTTAGAAAATATCTAGAAGCTCTCTAGAAGCTATAAATTCAAATAAATAAAATAAATTTCCATTAATCTCATTTTTTTGTAACGAGCATTACAAACCTTGAAACGGATGGTTAACTCTGACAGAGCCCTAAACTGTGGAATGAGGATGCACAGAATGAATTCATAATAGACCACAACCTATATTAGATCATCCAGAAACTGGAAAATTGGACATGACTGATCTCAAGTGTCTACAATATACATGCATGTGGAAGTCCACTTACAAATAAACTTGACCTTCAAATGTTTATAAAAATACCAGAAAAGATGTGCCACCTGTGGATGATCCATATTTTGGTTTCAAATCTGAGGGTTGCTATATCCATGAGTATATACGGGAAATATGAGTACTTATAAGTATTACTATACTTGTAGGTAAACCAAAGCCAAGTTTTGGAATGTATTTGGCACTTAAAATTCTTGGCTTATCTGCAAGTACATACCTTAGTTTTCATGTCTATGGCCTTGTGAGAACTTGGGCCAGCATACAAACACTGAAAAAGCAGAAGCACCAGATGTTGTGGAATGATCTGCTTTCAGTGTTTTTCCCAGGAAGCCACTTGCACTGTCATGCTGGTTTCTTAATCCATGACAACACAAGACTCAAGTGTATGTTCTTTGCCCAGGCATAATAAGGGTACCGTATTTTTTGGAGTATAAGATGCACCTTTTTACCCCACAAAAAGGAGTGAAAATTTGGATGCGTCTTATACACCGAATGTAGCTCTGCCCACCCACTGGCCCCTGCCTCCCAGCAGTTACCTCCTTACAAGCAAACAGCAAGAAAAAACAGCCCCATTCAGCTTCAGCATAGGCTAATTAGCACAAGTTGATTAGATTGGCCTCCCGACTCTCAGCTGACTTGCTCTCAGCTGTTTTGCATAGGCTCTTTTGCAAGCTCTTGTTTTGCAAGCTCTTTGCTTGGTGCAAAGAGTTCTGGAGCAGATTTTTTTTCCCTAGCTAAAACGAAACTGAAAGTAAAGCAGGCTCTGCTGCTACGTGACAAAATGAGGCAGGGAGAGAGATTTCTTTTTCTTTTTGCACCAAAAAAGGTAGGTGCAAACAATGGGAAATTTAGGGCAAAAGAGGAGAGTTCAAGATTTTAAAACACAAAAGAAAAAAAAGGTCTATTGAACTAGGGAATTGTAATAATTGAGATGCTATTAATTGTATATTGTGTTGAAAGCAGAAATGGTTAAGTTGTGGTTTGGAGGAATATATGGGGGAAATTATTTGGTTTATTATTATTGGTAAATATAATTGATTTGTAAGAAATTGGATTGCATGGAAATAATTGGAATATTCATGTTCATATTGATTAATATACAAAGATAGTTATAACTGATTTATATAAAAATAGTAAATTTGTATTAAACAATTGTAATATTAAATAATTAACCAATGTGAGGATGGATATAAAAATAGATGACAATGGGAATGGGTATAATATAGAAGGGAAAAATTGAATTTGATTAAGATTAGAGATGAGGATGAAGGGTAATATTGTTTTTTTTTAAAGTAGATGAGAAATAAATATGGCAAAAAGGAAATACAGAAATTGTAAATTTAATTGAAATGAGTAAACACTGTTTAAATTTGTGAACCAGCCAAATACTCTGTTCAAAGAAAATACATTGTATGTTTGTTTGTGTGCTTGTCTAAAAAATAATTTAAAATTTTTTTAAAAAAAAAACCAAAAAGGGTAGGTGCGTCTTATATTCTGAAAAATACGGTAATTTATGTGCATCCAAGAGGAGGAAGTTTCTCCAGGAATGTTGGCGCTTACAGAACGGGACCTTCAATGTCATAACGGAAGAAGGTACCAACTAAATCTTAAATAAAATAATCGAGAAATAATTACAATAAAATGAACACTTTAGAGAGACCAACGAAGAATAGAGAACCTAAGGGGAAGCCATGACTAGGAGCATTTGTTGCATACAAACATGCAGGGCATCCATTAAAAAAATTAAGTTTTGTTATGATCCAAATAAAGAATACTCACAACTGCAAAACTTGGAGATTTCAATGCAGAACAGTATAAAATTATGATCATTTCAAGGACCAAAAAACAAGTTACAGTTACTAATAAATGTGAATTAAATATATGTATACAAACATAATAGAATTATAGTAAGCATAATTTACAAATTTACCATGCTCTTAGCACAAATGTTTTCATAAATAAGTAGAACAGCTAGTCATCAAAAGACAACTAGGGAAAGTATCAACTTTGCTATACAAACAAAGCAGGGAGATCATCAGTAACATCCTGTTCAGTAAACTGAAATGACGAAATTGGACCTCAAAACCCCATAAGAAAAGCTTCACACCTCAGTCAAAACCACCTCCATCAGACGTGTGAGAGGATCTTGACAACTCACAACCGCAGAGATCCAGCTGATTTCCTCTTCAGGCTGATACACCTTAACTTTTTGACCCTGTATACTGTAAAGTCCTGGAAAAGAGTTCCACATGATCATATAAGAGAGAAATACTTTCCCCCCCCCCAAAAGATTTAAGAAAAAAAAACCACCCTAAACAAAAGTGCTTATTTCTTAATATTCAAAACATACTCATATTTTTAAGTATTTGTAGAATATAAAGTAAATATGTTTTAAGAGGTAATATTGTGAGAAATAGCTACCACAAATGTATAGGATAATTAATCAATTTCTAAAATGTATTTTAAAATATTTTAACTTGCTGACAGTAACTTCTATTTATTTATTTTTTTACTTTTTTCAATCACCTTTTATATGATCAAATTAGCAATAACTAGTGAAAACATGAAATGAAATTGGAGGACACCCTTGGACAAAATGCCTTTATTCAATACAAGGTCATGCACCTTGTTGTTCTCCAGAATTTTCAACTACAACACACATTATTTTTTCACATAACTACTCACTCTTGGTTCAAGAGTGATACCATTTATAGTAATACCAGACTCATCTTTGATTTACTATATATCCCAATTTTCGGCCATGAGGACAGCAACAAAACCAACCATCTACCTCTATTCAAAGCATAAAATGAGTGAAAAAAAATACAAACCTATCAGTAAAAAACTAAAACCATGTGCTCTGGCATCAAAAAATAGTTCAGGTCTACCATGCCAATAAAAGTCTAGAAAGGAGATCAGACTTTGAGGAAGAGAATATAATTGCCTGAGAAAAGGCCCTCTTCTCTATACATTTCAAATATTCTTTAATAGTGCCTGGCCAAAAGAAGACTGTGAGTTAAGAACAGATTTATAATGGAAATCGTGATTCTTCAGATAACTTAATCCCAAAATATTTAGGACTTTTAAAGATCATGACCAGTATTTTGAATTATGCCCTAATCAACAATCTCAATTCTAATATTTTGAACAAGCTGAAACTTACAAATATTTTTCAAAGGAAGCGCTGAATAAAAATAATTATAGTACTCTAAAAAGCACATGTTCCTGAAGCTTGAAATAATGGATGCAAGTGCTCAATAATAATAGCTTCTGGACACATTTAATATTTCAACACAGAGATTTGAAACTAAAATCTAGGAATATACGTATGTAACGTAAAAGGGAAGTAAAGGCCCAAGACCAAAAGAAGCTAAGCCCTACATTTTGATATATTGCCTATACTGTCCAGCAGAACCCTTATCTAATGCTCTGCAGATAGCAACCTTTACTTCTAAGGATGTGAATATTGAAACCCACTTCTTGAACAGCAGAAAGTTGCTTCAGGTGATGCAGAACAATACTTGACTAATTTTGAGGTTTTGGCTTGAGAAGCCTGGAACATAAGAAACATTTCAAACAAAATGAGGCTTTTTGTTGATCTTACCTCTGCTAAAGATCTCTTGAAGCTTCTGATCCCCAATCAATGCATTGACAGCTTCTCTTAATAAAGGCTGCTGTTGGAGAAGTTGGCTCTGACTTTCTGTTGGCATCTGTCAACATGTTTTTAATATGAAAAAATAGATGAGAAATAAGATAAAAGCATGAGTAATACTTACTGCCAAAGTTGTTCACAGATAATGACAGGAGCCCAAGTTTTAGAACTGCTTCTAAGTTCTAAAAGTTATTTTGGTATTATACAGTTCTGCTCCTTCTCTCAAGCACATTGTAAAGTTTGATAGATATTTTTGCCAAATACAACCTTAAAGAAACAGAACAGGTACGCTGATGGAATTATGTACGACCTTTATACTGCTTTAATTAGGGATAACAATATGTGTTAAAGCCTTTCCACAGCACATACGCTAAACTGAAAGTCTTGCATCCACATTTTACTTGCTTGTATGCCACCCATTCCCCCCAAAAAAGCTCATGGTGGGTAATACCAGCAACAAAAAACAGTAATTCAAAATCTCAAGTACCCCACATAAAAAAGTGGCAATTAAAACATAAAATTTAAAGATTAAAAACTGACGGATACAAATGCCACACACTTCCAAGCCCGACTATAGCACACCATCCTCCTGCATCACAGGCACATTCTCTTGAAGCTCAAGAGGGATGAAGCTTATCAGATCTCTACTGGGCAGGGGGACTAAAAATGCCTGTTTCTGGAGATTTTATCAATTGATGGTCTGATAGGAATGGGATTTAGAGTGACTTTATTTGATCTGTTTGAATGAGCAAATGAATATAGGAGAAAGTGCTTCCACAGCTAGTCAAGTCCAGAGCCATGTACAGTTTTAAAGTTTTAAACCACCAGCATCCTGAACTACATCCATAAGCCAAATGGCAACCAGTGCAACTTCCAAAGCAATGGAGACAAGAAGAATATTGGACCATACCCATTACTGCCATGCCACCAAGTTCTGTAATACCTACAGCTTCCAAATCCTTTTCAAGAATAGCCTTATATAGAATGAGTTACAGTAGTCAAAACAGGTAGACCATAAGTGATTGCAAGCAGGGACTCCTTGCCTGATGTTTAAGATGCAGAACAAAAGTCCCCCTGGCCACAACTGCCACCTGTTTAAATATGCACTGTAAATCTAGGAGAACCCTCAAATTATGTACATCTGAGCAGGGGTATACAACCCTGTTCAGAGTCAACAATGGCGCTTTCTTGAAATTGGTAGGTCTAAAGCCATTCCATCTTGCAGTGATTCAGTTGCAGTCTCTTCTTCCCCATCCAGACTATGAAGGCTCGGTCACTGTTTCCACTACATAAGCTGTTTGGTTCAGAAATGAAATGTATAGTTGGGCATCATCACCATACTGATGATACCGAACCCAGTATTGGTAGATGCAGTCTAGGACAACTCACTGTGACCAGCTCACCACAGCCAGTTTGTTATGGCCAACTCACTGCAACCAACTTGCCAAGGGACCACTCGCCATGGCCAACTCACTGCAGGACGAGATATTACACTAATACCGAAGAACTGGTGGAACAGAATCATTAAAGAAAGGATGCAAAAGGAAGGACAAAGTGAAATATGAATGATAAAAATTTACATTTTAAATAATTGAATCGTCCTGTGGTGAGTTGGCTGAGGTGAATTGTCCCATTCTGTGGTGGACGACCTGTCCATTCATATAGAAGTTAAAAAGGAATGGATAGAGGACAAAAGTGTGAGGAACTCCATAAAGTAGAACTCTCCCCTTTTATCATCACTGAATGGAAATGTCCTTTGAAAAAGAGTTGAACGACGGCAATAGGGTATAGCGCCCTATACTCTAATCTTTCTAGAAATGGTCCAGAAGATATCTTGGTCAATGGAATCACAAGTCACTAAGAGATCAAGGAGGCTTTGCCTGATACAGATATCTCCAAAGGCCATCAAGCATGACAAATGCATTTTCCATGCTGTATACCAGCATGAAACCTGACTGCAAAGAATCCAAATAATCTGCCTCCTCTAGGACTCTCTGCAATTGTAGGGCCACCACAATATTTCCTACAAAAAGAAAGGTTGGAGGCAGGTATACCACAGCCACCTTCAAGGGTGATGGAAATATTCCCTCACTCAAATGAAGCACAGATATTTGCTCAAATCCAACCCTTGTCATCTCATGAGAGATCTTGGGAAAAAGATCCAACTAGATGTAGTCGAGACGATACTGCAGAAGGTCCTATCTTAGGCCTCACAGACTCAAAATGATCACAGATCATTTCACAAGGCCCAAGTCATCTCTATTGGCACAGTCCAGCCGGACTCTAGTCCTCTTGGATTTCAGTGGTTTTGTCTACCAATATGTGAAAATTCTTCACATAATTCTTCTGATGCTCTTGGCAAACTTCCTTCCCTAAAAAGAGAATGTGTTGTTTTAAAAAGGGCCACTGGACAGCATTCAGCATAGGCAATAGGGGTAGCAAAAAAAAATCCTCTATTTTGCCACTCACCATTGTGTAGGTTCTAATATAAGCTTATATTAGTATGTCAAATTCAAGACGGATCTTCAAGTAACACTCTAGATGTCCATTCTATTGCTTCTTCTCCATGCACTCTTTTAACAGCTCCTTCCCCACTGTGGGGGAGTTGCACCTTAAATTCTACTGAAATCAGAGTGTGATCACTTCTTGGCAAGGGGTGGAGTTCAATGCCCCCCTTTAGATGTTGCCTCTATTTCAAAACAAAAATGAGATGTTCTCGTGCATGTTGGTAACTTGGTTCATAATTGTAATGGCAACTATGAACCTGTGGGCTGCTCCATACCATCCAGAAGATAAGGCCAACATTTCTAGCCAGGGGAACTCCATCACCACCTTAGCAACCAGGCTGGGTATTCCTGGAACAGATGCTACTTGTAACAAGTACAACATTACACAATCTGCAAACCCATCTGGCCCCTTGGGCCCAACTGCACAAACAAGGTCTCAAACATCTAGTTATCTACACAATAGTGACACTTGATGCCAGGAGAGCCTTATGGATGAGAACAGCTACCTTCTTCTACTACTACAGGTAGCCACTGCCTTACGATCAGACACTTAATGACTTTACAACTGCAATGACTTGCTACCAAAATTCTGGATTCAATTTTGGTTGTAATTTGAGGCCTACCTATACCCAGAGTCCAGGTCAAATATTAGAACTGAAACCCAGGAGATTTACAAGGCAGGAACACTCCTTACTTCTCCACCCAGGTTTCAGTGATATAAGCCTGCCCACTCATCCATAAGATTGTAGTTGAAGGTGTTTTTTATAGACAGACCTATAATTTAATTGCAATAGCCAAAACTAGCAGACTTCAAGAATCTAGAGTCCTGGTTCCTGGTTTTAAAAGTGAATGCTGGAAGGAGTGATCAATCCAATGTATTGCATCTACTGAAATCTACCTTCCCAGAGTGTGGCCAGCTGACATTCTCCTTCCAGCCAATACTTAAAAGAGTAGGTAGCCCGAAAATATTCCTCCAAAACATTCTCATAAGTGGTCCAAATGACACAAAACGTTTCTGCAGCAAAATCTGGCTGAAGAACTCATAATTTAAATCCAACCCCAGGCCAGGAGCCATAAATACAGATCTCCTACAACCTTCACCTTCCTTGAAATTCCCATTTGCTCCCACTGTTGGTAGGCTCAAGTTTCTGAATGATTGAGAAACAGCTAAAATAGTGACTGAGGCTATCCAAGCTCTGATACTATGGGCTTGGCAACATTCCAGGAAATGTCCTCTAGGCAAGTACTATCGCTCAAGTTATGGTGCCATGCTTTTCCCCAGTACGCCGGCTGGCACAGGCCTTAACAGGTCTTCCAATACATTCCACGTATCATGTTGTAAGAACACTGCCAATATTAGCTGGGAAGTTGTCTGGCGTTCCAACTCACTAAATATCTTCAAAACCCAAACTGGTAATTAGCCATACTCTGCATCCTCTGACACACCCTTAGAGTCACTTTAACTCTGGCACTTCTTCAAAGAATTCTGATGGAGGTGCCATCATTTATTTACATTTACGTTTTTAAACTGAAGAAGTTTGATTTCAGTGAAGACCAACCTGCCCAAATGCAACATTACATAAGCTTTTCTAGCACAAACGAATGTTAAAGCAGCCTCAAATATCAATTATTTAACATGTACTAAGAAGCATCATAGAATAAAACTTAGCAGCCTTTCACAGTAGACCAGATCAGGAAGTCGATAACCTAAGAATTGAACTTTACTGATATAGACTATAATAACAGAATCCTGACCACTTTCTCCTTCCCTCCCTCCTATACCAAAGAATCAAGGCAGGGTTATCTAAAGCACTTTCTCATGTTTTTCTGGGCTATGCTAATATTTTACTAACAGTTGCCACATATTTTCATTAAGGCCATCTCCAAACATCTCTAAAAGTTGCACTATTTCTTAGCCAATTGCAATAGCACTAATGTGCTTTGTATTTAAAAAAAAGACTCAATAGTAAAATTCTACAGTTACTTCTGGAGACATCTAAAATAGGATTTTAAATAACTTTTCTTTCACAGATCTCCATTTCACTGCAAATGTTGCTTATCATGCAGCATGATAGGTCCTAGCAGTATTTTGCCTAATTACTGCATTCCCTTCATTCCCAAACAAGATAGCGTGATGGATGAAAATTGAAGACAAAGCACAATTAAAAATCAAACTCATATTGCCTTCATATTAAAATCATGATAAATAAAAGATGTACAATTCTGGACTAACTTACCTGAAAAAGATGTAAACCATTAGCATCAGACAGGAATCTCAAGTCTCGGTCTACAAGAGATTCTACTGGAACCACAGACCCTAAACCCAGTTTATCTACCAAAGGAGTGAATGTCTGACAATAAAAACAGAACAAAAGTAGAAATACACATTAGGAAGACAGCACAGACATACACAAATACACCATGCTCTCTACTTTCAAATTATTTTTAACATGATCAGAATAATCAAAATTTTGTCTGATAAATATTTTCATCTGCTAAAAGGAATTATACAATTTTCTTTAAAAGTGAAGGTGGCCACGTTTTCATCCCAAAAAAACTAATATGCTTAGTTTTTTACATAGGGTCAATATAGAATGATACCAATAATACAGCTTGCCCTATCTTATGACCAAAATTGGGATGGAATTTCCATCATTAAGTTGGTATGCTTGTAAAGTGAGACATCATGGGACCAGACTGAGTTATTTTGGGAATCTTGGTTCTCCTTGTAGTTGTTAAGCAAGAATTGCAGGTCTGGGGCTGCTTGCCACTTCCCAAGGCAGGGTGAAGGGTGGAGAAAAGGGCAGAGATTGGAGGGAGAAAAAGGCAGATGGAGGAGTTGAAGGGTCCCTGCAGTTTTAAACACAGAGGACTGCCAAGTGGTCAAAGTTTGATCACTTGACCATAGGGGCACTACAATGGCTGTAATTTCAGGCTCAGGTCATAAGTCATTTTTTTTCAGCAACATTGTAATTTTGAGCAATCGCTGAATGAATGCTTGCAAATCAAGCTACCTGTAGGGTAAAAAAATTTCCATTATAATTTTCTTTCTCATTTCAATAAGGTTTTTCCCCCTTCACTACAGCCTAAATCCATTTTAGCCAAAAAGTAATCTAAAAGGCAAGTAGTTTTTAGGTCTCATACAGTAAAATCTGATATTACGCAAGTTGCTTCAAATTAAGTATAACAAATGGTGAAAGTACTCACCAATGCAGGCCAATGTTCAACTGACACCCTGGTTCCTTGCAGCAAAACTGGTTCATTTCTAGGAGCCCAAACAAGGGAACCTTCCAGCATCAAAACTATAACTTCTTCTGCATGAACTTTTACCCAAGCATGTTGCTTCCAGCTGCACCGATCAAATTCCACAAATATCTGTAAAAAGATTCCAGAATGTGCTCATTCAGATATAAATGGAAATAGTTATTCTATGCCAAGCTGTCATACAGTATATGTATTCCTAAAGGTATCTAGTAATATCAGCTTAGCTTTTCAACTAAGACTCTATTTATGTACTTAGCAGTACAACCCCCTTCCCTTGAGATGTGCAAGCACATTAAGAGAGGACAGCACACACTGGTGGTCCTCCCCCCAAACAAGCAATCTCTGGGGTCCCCCCCCAAACTCCCACGAAAGTGAAAAGGTTCTGTCTCTTTTTCAAAGATGCAGAGGCAGTCTATCCTGATAGCAATGTAGTTGTGAAAAAAAACCAGCAGACTGTTTTTTTTCAAACAAGTCCCACTGTGGAAAAAAAATATAAATCTATATAAATATAATCTCTTCCAAGCCTATGACTGCTTCTCACCCAGACTCTAAAATACTTTGTTATAGGAAGCTCTGGAGAAGGTATAAAAAAGTTGGTGAAATTGCTACTGTTCTTTGCCAATTCTTCTTACAATTAGCAGAGTGTGCTACAGGTAGGAATTTGGATTCCTGAAGTTTAAAATGATTTAAATGGATTGTTCTAATTCTATGATATACAAACCCCTTTCCAACACAAAGTTCCAGGAATAACATAAAGGTTTCCCCATCTTCAAAACTTCCTGCAAGAGAAGATCCTACCTGTCCCTTTAACCTTCATACTCATCAGAGTCAAAGAAAAAGGAAAGCATTTTAATAGTAACTGTTGTCTTTCACGAAAGACAAGGTAAACTGAGTTCTTTGGAGTAACAAAAGTATTTACAGTATTGTTTCCAGACATCCTACAGTACAAAGGTGCTACAATATGCCAAATCCTGGGCCCTCTGATTTAATATAAGGCATTAAAGGGAAAAGAGAATAAAGTACATTTGTTGTCTGTATTTTAAGACAATGAAAGGAAAAGATAGAACAAAGAGTTTGGTCTTGATCTAGGAATAGGCAAGCAGTCAGGGTAGGAATTTAAATATGCAGAGATAGAAGTTACTCAACAGTTAACCAGGAAGGCAATTACCATCATCTTGGGGAGAGCACAGAACAGGGCACATTGTTTTTCTTGAGAAGTGTGTCACTATCTTTGCAGTGCTGTTCAGATAAAAGTGTTTCAACCTCACAGGAGACCATCTACAACAAGGGTGTTAAGCTCAAGGCCCGCAGGGCTGCCCTGGAAACGGCCAAGGACTGGCCCGCAGTGACTCTGCCAGCAAAAACGGACGCAGCCCTCCAAAACTCCATTTTCGCTGGCAGAGCGCTTGGGCCACCACAGACACCCCTGACACTAGTGATGTCGAGCTGGCCACGCCCACCCTGGCCATGCCCGTGCCAAAGCGAAACACAACTCTGATGCGGCCCTCAATGAAATCAAGTTTGACACCCCTAATCTACAACATACAGTGTAAGGACTGCAGCAGCCAATATGCAGGACAAGACAGAAGACTAGCAGAGCGTATCCATGAACACTAATTATCAGTCAGAAGACATGATTGAAAACTCCTTAATTTCACAATGCATGGACATACTTAAACCATTGTTAATGCACATTATACATAGAATCATACATTCTATGTACAATGTGCATTAATTATGGTCAAGTCTTTCCAGGCATTATGAAATTAAAAGATATTTCCATCAGATCTTTTGACTGCTAGTTGGTGTTCATGGCAATAGACTGGATACATTGGGAAAAAATGTAAAAAGTTACAGCTTTTTCTTCCACCTAAGAGGTAGTTGATTAACTCCATTAACAGATTAGAACTAAAAACAAAGGCTTTGAGACAGAGAAATCTAATCTTAGACATGCTGAATTTAAGACCTGATAAATAACAGAAAAATACCACAGAAATAGCTGGAGACCTCAGACTGGCATGAATTATCTGTACCAATTGTACCTTACATCTAATGTTAATACTGGTCTTAACCTAATTTTCAATTTTTAATTATTTGTTTATATGTTTTCATTAAAAATGTCTCTCTAATCTTAAACATTACAAAGATTTGTGAGCTGAATTGAGATTTATTCTTGAGTTACAGAACTGTAATTCTGTACCTAAATACTTCAATATTCTTTGCATTATATTGCCTATCTGAGAATTGTATCAAGACTGAATTATATTCATCCCAAAAATGTAAAATTATGACCTAAAAATGTCTATTCTCCAGAAAAACACCTTGGGTTCAATTATGAGCTGATCCCCTGCTGACTTTTTAAAATTAGGTGCCTCGTAATTTCTTGTAGTCATTGGGCAAATGCCTCATAAAATAATTTTTCTACATACAATACTGTGTAGGGATAAAATATTAGAAAACATAACTTAAAGAATAGAGCCAGTTTGTTCCAAGAATTAAAGCATGAACTGGGAATCCGGCATGTCCAACTAGCAATTTGAAAGCATGCAAATGAGAGTAGATAAATTTATTTATTTATTTATTTATTTATTTATTGGTTTGATTTATATGCCGCCCTTTTCCAGAGACTCAGGGCGGCTTACAATGCGTTAAGCAATAGCCTTCATACTTTTTGTATATACCTGCTTAGTAGGGCTTTCAGCCCCCCCCCCCCCCCAGCAGTATTCTTTTTTATACAAAGTCAGCTTATTGCCCCGACAAACTGGGTCCTCATAAATAGTGAGAAGGTATCAGAATTCCATGCATCCTTGGTTTATGCTGGCCACATGACCACGACAATGCTAGCTTCCTCAGCTAAGAAACGGAGATGAGCACCGTCCCCTAGAGTTGGTCATGACTAGACAGGGAAACCTTTACCTTTAGGAATAAGGCAACCTGGTTTTTAGTCTTGGATTCAGCATGGAATTTAGTTGGGAGACTTTGCTAGTCACTATCAATTAGCCAAAGGAGAAGCACAGGCAAACCACTACTAAAAATGTTGCCAGAAAAACAAGTAAACTGCACATGAAGTCACTAGAAATCATGATTGATTCAAAAACACACATCAATAATCCCTTCCCCTGCAAGAATAGAACTTAACAATATGAAATAATTTATTCTGAATCAATCAAATATAAATATTTCAAAAGCCTTGAAGAACAGAAAAGTCTTAGTCTGAGGTAAAAAAAGACAACAACACTAGGCTGAAACAGTTCCAAAGGTATGTTTTTCAAAAGGCAACTGGACTTTCTGAAGAAGCTTTTGGGATAAGAAGCGAAACGAAAAAAAAATTTTAATTTTATTTTTTTTTAATTTGATTTATATGCCGCCCTTCTCCGGAGACTCAGGGCGGCTTACAATGCATTAAGCAATAGCCTTCATACTTTTGTATATTTATACAAAGTCAGCTTATTGCCCCCACAAACTGGGTCCTGATTTTACCTACCATAGAAAGGATGGAAGGCTGAATCAACCTTGAGCCTGGTGAGATTCGAACTTACAGTAATTGCAGACAGCTGGTGTTAATCACAATGCTTTTAGTCTGCTGAGCCACCAGGCCCATCCATTTCTTGGATGAGAAGCAAAAGGTCTTCAAGGAAAAACCAGAAAGTCCAGTTGCCTCTTGAAAAAAAGCACCTTTGGGACAACCATGACCTGGATGACTGAAAATCTCCATAGACATTTAGGCTGAAGCAGCATTCCAGAGGTACAACTGAAAATATATTTTTTACCAGAAAAATGAAGTATTTGAAACAAGGTCTGTGGATGGTCTTAAAGTTCTTGTTTTACTAATAAAAACTGGAGCTAACTGGATAAATCCCTTTACTTAAAAAGTGAGAATGAGATTACAAATGGAATTAAGTATAAAATATAATTAGCTATTCTATAGAATAGTTAGCACTGATGTTCATATCTTACTCAAGAACAGCTTTAGGAGACCTGCTGGAGAACCTGCAGCTTCTTTAGGCCAAAGTGTAAAAGCAGTTTTTGTATATATACACTACTTAATAATGAAACATACAATACACAAATTTGCATTTAGCTAAAAAGTTAAGGGTTAAATATTATTTATTTATTTAAACGGAGCTAGGATAGTTAAATATTCTACATGGTAATACAAATTTTAAATAATCAAGGTAATTGAGATAAACTCTAATGAATAGTAATGAATTTCAATAATAACTAAATTAGGAAATATAACTTAGCCATTTATTACTATATTTCTATCCATGTATTCTGGGCAAGCCAACATAATATAAGCAACTATCTACATGTTTAATAATAAAGCTCCACCATATTATTGTACAAAGTATCTATGACTTTCCATAGCAGTGTATTAAGCTTTTTTCTACAAACTGATACTATTTCAGTACAAAATTATGTTAGATAATTCATGAACTCACTCTAAAACACTGTATGTCAATACTTTAAAGAAAATAAATCAACCACCAAAATCAATGAATCATTTTAAACTATTTATATTTTGTAATCAACTGGAAGTAAAGGTGATCAGGCATAGTATTTAAAAAACATGAATCTCTCGAAAGAAAATTCTTCAGTTCATAACATGACAGTCAAAATGGAAAGGAACTGATCTATAAGCATAACTGTTATTGTCATACTAGCTTTGTAAGTACAAAGTAATAATAAAAAGAACAGCTGTACTGAGATTAGTTTCTAATTTAACAGTCTTCTGATAGACGATTCAACCCCAAAACAAATCCTCTGCCTCAACATCTCTGAATTTTTGTCATTTGAATTTCCCCAACACAAGGTGTAATAGAAACTTTTACATTAAATGCTTTCACCTCCTACATGATTTTTAATAATCATGGATTCCTGTCATTTTCAATAATCATTTGTCTAAATTAAAAAGTCCCATTTACTGCATTTTCCTTCAATAATTACTCAACTGGATTTGCCATTTAACCCATAGTTTATATTTTTGTTACATCTTCCTAAGGTATAACAATACTAACACATTTTAAACATTCTACATACATATTGTGGAAGTTTGCTGCTTTCTGAATGTGCTTTTATTTTCTACAATCATTACATATTGAGAAAATGTTTAAGTTGCTGTGCCTCTCATGGGAATCTAACATTAGGAAGCTAAATCATAAAAAAGTAAAGAGACAAACTAACTTTCCAGTCTTTGGATCATAAAGAATAATCACAGATATGTCACAATCCTTTTAAGATTTTTCCATTTCAACCTTGCTCAATCTTCATACAAGCCAGTAAAACTATTATAGCTTCCCAAAATACTCCCTGTGCACTTATTTGCAATTCATTTCTATAGTATACTTCAGTCCAGAATATTTTATTATAAAATTTATTCTAGTCATTTATACACTGTAATTCTAGTCCTCTGTCATTTACATTGTAAACATTTTCTACAGATCTTCAATATCCATTTCAAAAATATGACTTGATCTGGATAATTAAGTCAATTTACTTTTTTAAAATTCCCAGATTACATGTCCATAGTAAAAAGCCAAATCAAATGGCATGGTTCCATCTACCATTTCTTCATTATCCACCATGAAAAATGTCAACTACAGTATAATTCTATACTGAAACGCTCTCTTCATGGGGCTCCCCTTGAGCACTCGGAGGCTCCAACCGGTGCAGAATGCAGCCGTGCGGGTACTTATGGGGGCGAAATGGCGCTCCCACGTGACACCTCTCCTGCGCGAGCTGCATTGGTTTCCAGTGGTCTTCCGGGTGCGCTTCAAGGTATTGGTTCTCATCTTCAAAGCGCTCCATGGCTTAGGGCCCGGTTATTTACGAGACCACCTTCTGCCACCAATAACCTCCCATCGGCCAATACCCTCCCACAGAGAGGGCCTCCTCAGGGTGCCATCGGTCAGGCAATGTCGGCTGGCGCCCCCCCCCGGGGAAGAGCCTTCTCTGTGGGGACACCCACCCTCTGGAATGAGCTACCCCCAGGGATACGACTGATCCCGGACCTCTGGACCTTCCGCCGGGCCCTGAAGACTTTTTTATTTCAGCAAGCCGGGCTGGGTTAAAAAATTTTTAATTGGTGAATTTTATGGATAAGGGGTTTTAAATTGGGGGAAGCCAATAAATTTAATTTTGTTTTATAGTATTTTAATGTTTATATTGTATGTTTTTTAATTTTGGCTGTTCACTGCCCCGAGTCCTTCGGGAGAGGGGGCGGTATAAAAATTTAAATAAATAAATAAATAATTCCACGGTTATTGAGAGACATCTGTAATCATATGATATGATAAGCTAAAACATATATTTGCTTATGGCTTAGAGTTATGAGCAAATCCAGTTAAATTATCCAATATATAGGCTAATTATTAAAACAAACAATGGTTGATACAATGTATAAACTCTGACACCAACTATCAATTCTGTAATATATACTCTCCAATAACTACATTATTAGTAATAATAAATATAAATATAGAGGTGCAGAGAAGAATTGCTACATAGTTCTTTGTGATTTTTTTTCTGACTATTTTTAAAAAACTTCAACCTAATGCTTCATTCTTCATTCTAAAGTTCCCCAACAACTCTGTTATTTTCTTATTTTTCTTTTACTTACCTACACATTTTTATAAATCTTTTGAAACAAGTTCTAATTTTCAATCACTCAATCATAGTTCTTTCTTGAAAGGTAAAATAAGTTGGGTAGGTCTACTGAAGCTTGCATTTCTTTTTAATGTACCTAAACGTCCTTTGAAAAATAGTCAACGAGGAAACTGCTAAGGTCAAGCAAGGACATATTATGAAGTACCCAATTCTGTTGAAAAATTTTGGAAGCAAGTTAAATCATGAAGTGTGTGTCTCAGAGTATCAAGCAGATGATAAAACAAAACAAAGCTTCTGGGTTCATATAACTTTGCTCCAAAAATCCATACATTTTTCTTTAGATGATGGACTGTTTTACACACACTACACTAAGAAAACAGCATGCTGACTCAGAAACAACTCCATGCATCTTTGTTTAAACTACTGTGTTGTGCGACTATGCCAATCGGTATAAAGGAGAGTAGAGAGCTCAACTGCTGTAATAAATGGCTGAGACTACTTTATGGAAAAATGTTGATGTCAAATATGTAAATTGGAATTTTGGTTCATACCCATATTCTACTTGTATTTACCTATGTCAGATTAAATACAAAAAAGAATATATGTAGCTCAGGGATCAACTGTGGAGTTCTTGGTGCTCTATGAGTTTGGTCATTTATTTGCTTTCAGATATTTCATTACCCAACTAGGTAATATCATCAGTGCTATAGACAAGTTTGTTTCCTGATTATATATAGCAATTCCCCTGCCAGTGTTGATGGGGATATGATTTTCTCTTTAGTGATTCATTTATTATTTTATTTTCTGCTTGATTGTCAGGTATCAATCCCACCTTCTCTGGGTATTGGTTGCTGGAGAAGAGTTATTCTGATCTTTTTGTTTCCTTCTTCAACAGACACACAGAGATAAACCACATTTGCACACCATTCAAAAAAGACAATAAAAAAGTAAGGAAACAAAAAGACCAGAACACTTCCTCTCCAGCAGCCAATACCCAGATAAGGAGGGATTAACATCAGACAAAAAGAAAACAATACCCTAATCAAGACACTACCAAGGAGAAAACCACACCCCCACCAACACTGGCAGGGCACTCACTAGCACTGATGTTACCTAGTTGGGTAAAGAAATGTCTGCAAGCAAATAACCAAATTCAGAGAGCACCAAGATCTCCAGAAATTAAATATGTCATTTGAGGATGAAATCGAAACTATGTCTTGCATTTAACAATTAAAGTCAATTTATGTATGTATCCCATAACCAGGAAAACAGATACAACAAGTCCTACATGTCCCCACCCCCAATAGTTTCACATGTGAGGTCTGCAGGTGAAGAATTCCATCAAAATATTTTGATTAGCCCCCGGCCACCCCCTTCATTATCCCAGATGCAATTTCCCATAATTCTGGAGATTTAGCAAAGTATACTTAAGTGGCAAAAAAAAAAAAAAACCACCTAAAAATGACCCAAGTCTAAAAGATCCAACTAAATTAGAAAAGTGTGATTTAAAAACAACAACATCGTACTCCAAACACACTGCAGCTAAACGGTGCCACCGTTTTCCAAAGGAATTTGCAAACCTACCAGCCAAACAAACTATTGCGAATATTCTTTTAATATTCTTTAATAAGCGATGTTCGCTTAACAAACGGATCCTCGCATTTTCAGCTCAGGATTTGGGGATCCGAACGCGATTTTTCGCCGAGAGGGAGAAAAAAAAAAAGAAAAAACAACCACCCAAGGACTGCCGTAAACGCAGCACCTGAAATTCGAGATCGGTGGCCCAAGAGCGGCCTTACGCCAGAACCTACGGCTTCCACATAAGGAAGGGATCCCGGGTTATTTCGCGCAAAGGCGAAGAAAACGAAGAGAGACGCTTCCTCCTGATCTCCCCCCCCCCCCAAAAAGGGGGCAGCTCCTCCGCCATCCCTTCCTCCCCGGGGACACGACGGAGCCCAGGGGGAACACGAGCCCGCCAAGGGGACGAGCCCGGACGCCCTGCCCGCCCGAGGGCTCTTACCGCTAGATCCTGAGGGACGGCCCCGCTCATAGCCCGCACGGTCCCGCTCCTCCAGGCCCGGGAGGGCAGAGCAGGCCCAGGCTCCGAACCCGCCGCTTCTCCCTCGCCCGGACCTGCTACCAGCAACAGCAGGAGTCGCTTCCCCACCGGGGAGGCCGTCGCGTCTGCCATCCCTACTGGGCAGAAGCCGCCTCCGCCGCGGTTCTCGACCTCAACGGCCTCCAGAGACACCGAGCGAGTCAGCGACAGCTCTCCCTCTGGGCCCCCCGAAACACTGCCCGCCCTGTTCCCGGCGTGCCCCGCGGCAGGCTCCGATTCATCCCGGCGTGCCCCGCGCCTGCCGAACCCTCCCCCGGCTCTGGGCTCCCAGAATGCAACGCGCGGAACGCTTTTTATTTATTTACTTTTGGGCTCCCGGCATGCAACGCTGACCTTTTCGTTCTTGGTAAAGCTTCGTTTGTTCCGCCGTTCCCCGCAGGAGGGCAGAGAGGATACTGCGTTGTACGCGGTTATATTTATATATATATATTTTACACACACACCCCTGGACAAGTTAAGCGTCTGCGCCGGGCCAGGACTGTGTGGGTATGGGGGGTGTGGGTATACGCATGTATATATGTATATGAAATTTATATTTGCTGATAAAGGACCTAGGTAAACCAAGATATTATGAAGCCCTAGTTCAGTGAAATCACAATTCACTAGTTTCTGGGCTTTTTTTCTTCTGGCAGCCAGCAGACCCTTTGCTCCCCATTGGGAGACTCCCAATGGAGACTAGGGCTGCATAATATCTTGGTTTAGGTAGGTAGAACCTGGCTAAAGAGAAATACATACACATACACACACACACACACAAATACACATACATATATACACATATATACACACATACACACACACACACACATATATATATATATATACACACCCAGACGCTTAATTAGTCTAGCAGCGTGTGTTACAATAACAGGCTATATGTTAATGGAAGAGCAGGAGTACAAACCACTCTATCAATTTTGTTCCATGGAACTGGTGTTGGAAGGGCTATTACTTTGGTATTACTTTGATACTATGGTAATATTTTTTTTATTTTATTTTATTTTGAATTTGTATACCGCCCTTCTCCCTGAGGACTCAGGGCGGTGAACAGCCAAGTAAAAACATCAAGTACAAATATTAAAATACAGTTAAAAATATACATATATAAATTTGGCCCCGTTAATTAAAAACAATAAACAAAACACTTAAAAACACTTTAAAAAAATTAGGCCAGCCCGGCTTGCTGGAAAAGGAAGGTTTTAAGGGCACAGCGGAAGGCACTGAGGTCTTGGATTCTCCTTATCTCTGGAGGCAGTTGGTTCCAGAGGGTAGGTGCCCCCACAGAGAAGGCCCTCCCCCTGGGGGTCACCAGCCTACACTGTTTGGCTGATGGCACCCCGAGGAGGCCCTCTCTGTGGGAGCGCACGGGTCGATGGGAGGTCATCGGTGGCAGCAGGCGGTCTCAAAGATAGCTAGGCCCTATGCCATGGAGCGCTTTAAAGGTGATAACCAACACCTTGAAGCGCACCCGGAAGACCACTGGGAGCCAGTGCAGCTCGCGCAGGAGCGGTGTTACATGGGAGCGCCAAGCTGCTCCCATCACTACCCGCGCTGCTGCATTCTGGACCAGTTGGAGCTTCCGGGTGCTCTTCAAGGGGAGCCCCATGTAGAGAGCGTTGCAGTAGTCAAGGCGAGAGGTGATGAGGGCATGAGTGACTGTGCACAGGGAATCCCGATCAAGAAAGGGCCGCAACTGGCGAATCAGGCGAACCTGACAAAAGGTCCCCCTGGTTACAGCCGTCAGATGTTCCTCCAAGGACAGCTGCGTATCCAGGAGGACTCCCAGATTGCGAGCCCTCTCAGTGGGGGCCAATGACTCGCCCCCAATAGTCAGTGATGGAGTCAACTGACTATATCGGGATGCCGGGAGCCACAGCCACTCAGTCTTGGAAGGGTTGAGCCTGAGCTTGTTCTTCCCCATCCAGATCCGCACAGCCTCCAGGCACTGGGACATCACTTCAAGGGCATCGTTGGGGTGGCCTGGGGTGGAGATGTACATCTGGGTGTCATCAGCGTACTGGTGGTATCTCACCCCAAAGCCACGGATGATCTCGCCCAGCGGCTTCACATAAATGTTGAACAGGAGGGGCGAGAGGACTGACCCCTGAGGCACTCCACATATAAGAGGCCTTGAGATTAATAGAGCATCAAAACAAATATCCATTGATAAGCTTTTCCTGTATGCTGATGTAGCGCATATTCAGGTGACTCAATTACATGTTATGACCAAATGATGTAGAAAATGTTAAAAAGATGTGTTGCACGCCTTTGAGTCAGTTGATTGCTGGCAACTGTCTGAACTAAGTCCCTGCAATTTTCTTGGCAGGATTTCAGAAATGATTTGCCCTTGCCTCCTTCCGAGGGCTGAGACAAGTGATTCAAGGTCACCCACCTGCTTCATCCACAAGGCAGGACCAGAACTCACTGTCTCCTGGTTTCTAGCTTCATATCTTAACCACTACACCAATGTAGCTCAGATAATTACCATGGGAAATAAGGGATAGGAAGACAGTAGCCTCCACATTTTTAAAGCAGGAAGACCACCATAGTGTTTTATGTGTTTTACTAAACTAAAGATTGAGATTATGGCTGTAGCTGTTCAAACTTCATTTTTATGTTCTCAAAAATGTGTAAAAATCTCCTTTTTCCAGATTATATAAATATTTTTTTAGGATAGTAAAGCATTTTCTTTGTGAAAAACTGTTATTTCTTTTATTTACGTTATTACAGCTATAGTCTTTACCATTCCTTTTGGAACAGAAGCTCAGCTTTCTGTAACAAATTGTGGAAGATGTGGCATTTAAAGGGAGAGGTTTGTGTACTTAAATGTTTGCAGTCATCTACATCTTACCATTAATTATTCTGGAACCTTCATCAACGGCACTTTCATTATAGCAGGTTTATTTTACATCATCACCCATCTTTAAGTTTACTAGCTTTTTCATTTTAAGAAAAAGGAGATTTACATCTGCACAATTAGATAATAAGGCAACACTTAAAGATACTACATTCCATCAATATTAGTCAAGGCAGCCACACACTTAAATGAGAAGACCCACATAACCGTAAACGAAATATTTATTAAAATATATTCAAGAAACTGTCAAACTTCTAACAAAAGCCAAGAGGGAATTGAAGGGAGAAAAATCTGTACAGGAAACATTGGAAATGCTTTTACATGCCTTATTAAGTTTCACAGTTTAGTTATTGTCTACAAAAATATATTTCTGAAACTCTTGAGTCCTCTATAAAAAGAAGCTGGCCAGCAACAGCAAATCTGACAAGCAGAATATTCCATAGGACAGAGTGAACTCCTCTTGCAGATTAACCTTGGCATGACCCAGAGTACTCCTGTCTTAATAACGTTATGAAAAGACATTCTTTGGGATTAAGCTCCACATTAATTTTGAAGGAAGATTTAAAATGAATTTTCATTCTAATTTACTTCCTTAGCATGCATAAAATTTGGAGCTTGGAGCTGTATGTCTAAACACATTAAGGAGTTGCTGAATAATGTTTGGTACCAGGAGGAAAATTTAGTATATATGTCCACTTTTACCCATTTTTCTGGTAAATGTTCTAAGAAACAAAAACATCACAATGTGCAACTGGAGCACTTTATAATCAGACCTAGCCTGTCCTGCCTTCTAGAACAGAAGTTTGATTAGCTAAAGTCTAAAACCTGATATGAATTCATATTTAATGCTACTCTGGTAAGCTCAAAATTTCTAAATTCCCAAATATTGGTTTCAGTAATACTGGCTATTTTTGAGGATTTAAGATTTAAATCATTTTCCACCAGCAATAGGAGACAGTTGCAACTCTTCTACTGTTAATATTTTTCTAGTATGCCAAATAGCATATTTTCTAATCAAAACAAATATCTCGCTGTAAACCAGCTGAGATCCTCCCAGTTTTTCTCTGGAGGTTTTATCTTATAAATCTTTAGAGGTATCCATGTGTAAAAAATATTTTGCTTACTAATGTAGGCTGCCACTATGAGGTGAGTGTATCTTGCACTATTCCCTGAAACAGGCAAGATAGGAGACTCTGAGCAATCCCACAGCTTGGAACCTTGATCAGAAACCTTGAAAACAAAAGACAGCAACAGTCAGCAACAAAGCAGTTGCTGATAAACTGTACTAGAAACACAATATGATTCTGGGCTATCACTTCCAAAATCTCTACAGCTGGAACCAAAGGCATCCATGGGTGGAACAATAGAGGCAAATGACGAAATGTGCATTGCAATGTAAATGGAAGTACAAAAGCATGGGTCTTGGGTCACCATGTCATAACACAAAATTCCTTCCTTGTGGCATAATGGTAGCAAACTATAGACATCTGTAGCTGTAAGATTGAACCTATAGGTTCTCAGAATTTAAAACTGTAGCTATAAAGCTACAGTGATATATGGGTCGCAAGAGGCCAGTGAAATATACATCATTATCAAACTAAGAATATACAAAGGCTTATTTCCTCATCTCCAGGGCAGTATGTATTTGACATCATACAAGTATAGAATCTTTAGTATTAGAATTTAATATCCTGAGCATCCCAGCTTTCATTTTTAAAGCATACAGTATTTATGCTTTTATGGATGTAGCCAATAAACTTCATGTATTAACAACTAGTGAAGCTGAACTAAAAAAATAGCATTCTAGGGCTTCAATTATCTTTCACAGTTCTCTTTTTCCATGGCTACTATTTCCTACAATCTAATTTTCATTTCCCTCATCCTCCGTTTTTATGCCTTCTCAGTTACAACAAAACATCTCAAATATGCCTGTTGGAAACAACTATGTCTTTTATGCTTTATAGATAATTTTTCCACTTCAATGCATGGACTGTGAACATCGTACACACCATTAAATCTGAGCTAGGCTCTTACTAAACGAGAGAATATAATTTTTCAAGGGATGTTGCAAAAATATCTGCAAAGCTGCAGCATCACATGCTGTGATTCCTTTTGCCATCTTTACCTGTTCAAAGTTGTTCAAACAAAATTAATCCCAGTTTACATGTAGAATTGATGTTATCATGCTTCTAGTTTTTTAGAATGGGAAAGAAAAGTATAGAAAATTTATGAAGAGATGGGCAAGGGAGTGAGCCACCTCATCACCACTCCTGATTCTTCAACCATCTTAAAGGCTAGCATTAAATTATGCTTGCACCTCAATTCCAGTTTTTAATTGGTTAGAGATTTAGTAAAGATTCAATAAAAAGATGCATTTGTTGCTTTTGCCCTAAACAAAAATTCTCTGAAAGTTCACTGAAGAGTCACTGAAAGGCCCCCTATACTTAACTGTCACATATGTAGTACTAACTTGTTAATTTACCCCACCCCAGATACTGCTAAAAAAACCTGAGCATCCCAAGAGGTATCTGAATTTTAAACACATAATCATAATCATCCGTGCCAATATAAAGCAACTATGTCTCCCAATTATCAGAGCTTACACTATATCAAACACTTCCAACTTACATTCTAACATAACACATATCAAGGAGTATGCCATCTCAAGCAAAAACAAAATCAGAATATGATCAATATAAAAATTAATTTGCTTTTCTCCATTAGTATCTCACTCATATTAAAGGGGATATGCACCTGCCAGTTAACCACTGACATTTGTTCTGAAGAACAATCTGAAATTTGGGAATATGCTAACCAATTATTAACTTTAAGCTGTAAGTACAGATTGAAGTGGGTGGGTATCTTACTTTATCTTTTTCCAGATTGCCTGACTGATAATTCTGTTTAAAAGACCCACCACAAAGCAAACCAAGACAACTCCTAGGAAAGAAGAATTGCCATTTTCCACTCCCCAAATTTATCTGTTAGCTGTATACTTAAGCAGATTGGTTAAAAAAACATAATTTTTCATGCTCAAAATTCCAAACAATGTAAAAATAATATATATGAACATTAATAAATATTTTGTTTCATGATGAAATATATGCTGTGTAGACAATATGCTAAGGAAAAAGCAATTTCCCCCCATCCACACCCCCCAAAATTATACTCTAGTACTGCCTCTATATAGGGTTTAAATGCCTCATTTAAAACACACTCAAGTTAGAAAACTGTCATAGAATAGAACAACTGCATCTTTCAGGAAGAATGTGCATAGCTAGTTGCAGGCTTGAGAATAAGATCTGTTGTTTGTTTGTTGCAAAACAAGGAATTCAGAGAAGAGTAGGAGTAAAAAAAAAAATGAAGACTGGACAGACACATCCCTAATACATTTCACACTAGACAAAATCAAAAGGGAAAAAATCCTAGCTTGGCCTTTGAAGCTATAAAGAGACGGGTCAAAGAAACTTCAATCCTAAATTAAGTTATAGGATTTTACCTTTTTTGCTGCTGCAATGTTTGTACTATTTGTACGCAGACATCCTGTAACATGAAGTCTTGAGCTCTAAAATTCCTCCTACTTTCCTGCGTGGAGCTGAGTCCTCTTTCCCTGAGCTGGGCTCAAAATCTCAATTCAATCATCTTCCTGTAACCCACCAAGAATCTTAACTATTAAAACAATTCAACTGATTTTCTGTAAATGTTTTACGTACAAATTCCAGATAGAATTCCACATCCACTCTGGGTTTTTGTAATTATTTATCCATAGCCCTGGGAACAAATCATTCAACAACCACATCGTTAATGCAAGCAGGAAGGACTGAAGTAGTAAGTGCTCACAACTGAGCAAGAATTCTGCTTCTTTCTATCAAGCAATCCAGATGCACAGGTTCCCCCACCCTATCCCAATACAGTGTTTTTATTACTTGTACCTGAGACATAACTGATACGCAACCTAAGAAATCACATTAAAAACCACGCCAGTCAAAGAAATCACTGGAATTCATGTGTTCATCCAGGTACTGTTCAGTTTGGTACTGTTTTCCTCTATATCATACATTGGAGGCAGGGGCATATGAATTTGCATGTTAAAACTAAGCATTATCAAAATAATGAAAAATCACTACTTCATTGCCCCAGGTAAAGAAAGAGATTCACCAAGAGATTTAAACTAAATTCATTATAAAAATACCTGTTTAAAGGCAAAAGCTAGAATTTGCCAATAATGAAATGCATTCTCCTGTCCGTTGAGGAAGCAGTCCAGGAGAGGAGGGGGTGTCACAATATGTCCTAAAAACAGGAGACTTTCCCTGTTTTATTTTAAGGGCTGAATAAGACGAGAGGTGCTACTGGTCAGTGGAGATTTCTCTGTCTGGCTCCAATTTGCTTGACTCTCCTGGAGAAGGAGTGTGTGGTGCAGAGTGAGACACAGAGGGAATGCTGTGAGCTACAATTCCCTCAACTGGTGGCTCCGGCAGCCCAGAGGTTCCTACTCCTACTACTCCTGGAGGAAACCTGTCATAAGAAGAAAACATATGGTAATCGAAAGTCACTTTGATAAGCATTCCTTTTACAATTTCACTGCTAAAAATTCAGAGGTATGTATCTCACCTGTAAGCTGTAGCTCCATTAAGCTCTGGATGTACAGCTGCAGGATCAATGCTAGACCACTGAGCCGCTAAAAGCAAGTATTCCTTGTTAACACAGTTCCTCAACCCATCAGGTATGTGACCTATGTCAAAGTCCACAAATGAAGAGAAAGATTATGCCAACAACCATGCTTGTATATAAATATATATTCCAAAACGTATCAAAAGTTCCTCTGACTACCTTGAACAAAGCAAAGAAAAAAATACACAGCAAATCATGCATACATGAATAATCTGAGTTTTCTCTGCAAAATCAGAGCCATAAAAACATGTGCCCTATTAGACCAATAATTGAAAACAACTGTCCAAATGATCATTGCCTATAAAGGCAGCAGCAAATTCAAAACTGGATACATACCTCTGGCTCATGAGTCTCCTTTTCCCCCTCTCTCCAGTAATTACACTTCTAATGTCCGGTAGAACAAGTAGAAGATTTTAATAAAAAAAAAAGATATTATTGTGCCCAGGATGGGGGCTTACAACTAAAAAGGCAAGAATTCATTTTTCTCTCCAGATACCCTGTGAACTCTGCAAATTGTTTTCTGCATATATTTAAGATTGACACTTAACTCTCCACAATTGTTTCAAAGGGATGGGATGGGATGGAGGGAGAGAGATATAGAATAGAAGAATATAGAAGAATGGACATGTATCTCTCTATGAATGAAATGTGTGAAATTAAAAATGGTGCAGGCCTGCTCATTCTTGCTTTAATCCTACAGGTATGCAGCTCCTACTGTTATGCATGATTTAAAAGAAAAACCTTATAAATAAGTAATCTGAAGCTCAATAATTACATTGGACTTTGGAGATGTAGCTGATCAGCACAAGAAAATGCCATTGGGAAAAAGCTGAGTAGCCTAGAAGCTAAGCAGCATCAAGCCTGATTAGGATTTGGATGGGAGATTTTCAAGAAATATCCAGAGCTGTAAGTGAGTCTTGGGAATAAAGATATCCCAGATAGAAGATACTTTGGATCTCTTGTAAGAAAACCGTGTGTCCAAAAAATTACCAAGAATCAAGCTTGACTCAAAGG
Source organism: Arizona elegans (assembly GCA_022577455.1). Taxonomy (NCBI): domain Eukaryota; kingdom Metazoa; phylum Chordata; class Lepidosauria; order Squamata; family Colubridae; genus Arizona; species Arizona elegans. The sequence continues at coordinate 98,080,704 of JAKOOJ010000003.1, read as the reverse complement.
AGTGCACTTTTATTCCTTCTGCCATTAATGATATGGAACAAAGCAATCTCCTGGTCATATACTTCAGATAAATGTTTTCCTACGCCAATGGTAACAAGAAACAGCGATTTAGAACAGTCACTGAAAGGAAGACAAGGCAGACTATATATGCACATAAACAGATCTGAAAAAAAACCTTGCAACTTGAAAAAATGAAATATTCAGTCAAAACAAGGAATCAAAAAAGCAAAGTCCATATATACAATGACACTTAAAACACAATAGAATAGAGGAAGGTCAAGTTATTTTTTTAAGTATTTATTATTTGGTCACACACAAAACGGTGCGTAACCTGTTGCTATTACACAGTCCTAGTCCAGTGAAGTCATTTGGGAAGCAACTACAGAGCTGGTTTTTCAATTACCTGTGATGGCTCTTCGGATCTCCTTAGCCGCATCCTCTCTCGACTCAATAGAAGCCTGTTCACTGTACCAGGCTGTGTGAGGAGTACAAATCACATTGGGAGCATCTTTTAGGGGCCCATTAGCAAAACTGTGATGTAGAGAAACAGGCATGTTTTGGATTATGATCGCTGGTGGCTCTAAGATGCAGAGAGATATGTATCCTATTGAAAACTGACAAAGGCCTGATAATGTAATTGTTACCTGAAAGGTTCTGACTCATGCACATCAAGAGCAGCCCCTCTGATCCTCCCTTCCTTTAGGGCTTGAGCTAGGGCCTTCTCTTCAATCAGACCTCCACGAGCTGTATTCACTAGAAAGCAACCCTGACGCATCTATATAGCAAAATATAGAAAGGGCCACTGATATTAAATTATTGCACATAAACAGCAATATGAAAATGATCATTGTAAAATTCTAATGTATTTATTCATTTAATTCATTTGTGTCTTGCCTCTATACAAATGTCCCAGGTGATGTTGTATATACAGTAAATTAATCTGCCTTATCGAAACCTTGCTCCTATTTTTTCCAAACTAAAGGTGACTTATGTGAATAAAGCGTGTCAAGACAACTACATCAAATAGTAACAAACATGAATAAAACCTCCATAAATCCTAACACATTTGTTTCAATGGACTTGCCAGTTTACAAATTTATTTTAAATAAAATATATACTACAGGCAGTCCCTGGGTTCAGAACAAGTTATGTTCCTAACTGTCTGTAACCCAAATTTTTATGTTAGGTCAGAACTCGTATTTACAAACAGACTGTGTATTACTAAAAATGATGGACAGCATTGTCCTTCCTTGGGCAGAGAAACTGCTGAAATTGCTCAGTTTTTAAAGAAATCACTAAAAACTTCAGTAAACAGGCTGTATATTAACAATGTGCAATTTCAGCAGTTCCTGAAAGTATTGCACAACTTCAATGGTTTGTCAGCTCAAGGAAGGAGAATGCTGTCTGCCATTTTTAATAATAGACAGCCCACTGGTATTTAGGGGTTGTCCTTAAGTCCATTGTTCTTAACCAAGAGACTGCCTGTGCCTCAAAAATACAAAGATTTGCATAAAATAAGTTTTCCCGCTGTTCCAAAAATGAAGATGGACAGGTACAGAGTGAATCATTTTTCACACAATAGATCCCAAAATATTTCAAGCTTTGTAACTCAGAATCAGCATCTTGAATTCGGCCCATTTAAGATGCCCATTTCAGATTCAGTATCATAGAATCTCTAATAGCTATACTTATCAGTGTCTCGATTGCTCCAGTTTAGACCAACTATACTTTCAGGATCATTTTCATGAATACCCAAAAATAAATGGGCTTATAGCAATCCATGTCAGAGGACTGGCAACTTCACACTAGCCAATACCGGAAAAGGGTATTCTCTGTTATTGAGACCACTTGTGTCTGTGATAAAACTGAATCAAGAAAGTCCCAAATGTGCACACCTTCTCTTTTAAGAGTACTGCATTCCCATTCATAATAGATTATCTACCCACTTTTTAGATCTGAAAATTATCTGCCAAAGATGTCTAATGACATCTGTTGTTAGAGTTAAGTTGAAATTTGTGCCCACATACAACCCACTATTGTCTTCAAAAATTTATCTAGCACCTATATGAGAATTACATCTAGTACTCGGGCAATGAGCATAACACCCCACAGGTTGTGTGTTCTCTCTCCATTGTTCTTTTCTCTCTGTACCAATGACTGCACCTCAAGGGTACCTTCTGTTAAAGTTATGAGGTTTGCAGATGATAGACCTGTTATCGGCCTCATTCGAGACAGTGATGTGTCTGCATATAGACAGGAGGTTGAACAACTGGCCCTATGGTGCAGTTGCAACAGTCTGGAACTGAATATGCTTAAAACCTCGGGCCATCACTCTGCTGAAGACCTAATTCTCACAGTGCTGCCTATGTATATTTTCCCACACAGTATGGCTGTATTATTATTATTTATCCTTATTATCTTTCTTACTCCCCCCTCATTGATATTATTATGATGATTATCATTATTCTGTTGCTTTGCATGTACACTGAGAGCTTCTGCACTGGAGACAAATTCCTAACGTGTCTAATCACACTTGACCAAATAAAGTATTTGATTCAATTCAATTGCTACATATAAACCTATGCATGGCATTACTTTCCTAAAATTTGCACAATGCCCCGCAAAGCTGTACCTGTTTAATGGTGAAGTCATTGATGAGATGATGATTATGCTCATTTAGACTGCAGTGTAATGTGATGCAATCACTGTGCATTAGGAGATCTTGCAAGGTGGCCATCCGCTGTAATCCCAAGGAACGCTCCACTCCATCAGGCAAATAAGGATCGTAAAAAATAATGTTGAAACCAAAGGGTTTTGCACGTAAGGCAACTGCTTGCCCAATTCGGCCTTTAAAAAAAAAAGAAAGAAAATATGGGACTCTTAAGCACAGTGTAAGGCATTGGTTGTATTCACACTTAATACTAAGACAGGATTGTTTTAGACAAAATAAACATAAACTGCCCAATGTTTAACTTGCTTTTCTCCAATTTTTTCTACCAATACACTGGACATATCTCTAATATTCTAGTCATGGTAAAGATGAGCTTTACATATTTGTAGGAATAATGGGATGTGTGTGTGTGACAGAGACAATTTACCTGAATGTTTGTGGTGGAGGAAGGCATATATTTAGAGATCTTTATCTCTTGGGATTGTATTTGATTTTTCTGAGATAAAATTGTTGCCTTTTTTAAATTTGTGCTTGTAAGTTTTTGGATTTCTATGGAACACAATTAAATTTTGCCTGTCTTTGAGGATTTCTGTTTATTGTGGATATACATTAATGAATGTGGAAATGTTTTGGGTTTTAATACAGAACTAAGCTACAATTCTATCACCTAGGAGAAGCCATGGTGTGAGATGCTAAGAACAACAGAGTTTCTATTACTGAGAAAAATAAAAGTACAGTAAATAGAAATAATAATTGTAGTCCAGTTTGGATGTGCAGCTATCCAGTTCTGAGAAATTGCTTTTAAAGTTGTCTAATGGTCCCAAGCAAATATGCAAAATAATCACATATTTATTTAACAACAATACAGTTATTAGGAGATAATAGCTAGTGTTCTCCTTTTCCACTTTAATGACAAAAGAACAACTTCAATTTAGAAAAAACACATGCATCAAGCACAATACCTACTCACCAGAGATGTGCAAAATAAATTTGGAAAGAGAATATTCCATTCTTTAATCAGTTGTGAGTTGTGCACATCTCTACTATTTACTCTCTAGCTCTTTCAATTCAGTGTTCTCCTTCTGAAACTGAAGAATTCCAGTACTTGGGCATACCTGACACTCTTAGATATTAGTTATTAGTTTGTCTGATTATCTAAGCATTAGCACATTAAGAATTATGTTAAAATGGCTCCATAATCTTGGAAGAGCACATTCAATAAAATAAGTCAGGTGTGACAAATTTCTAATATAATATCTAATATAAAATATAAATATAAAAAAACACATTTATTGGCCGCCCATCTTATCATAGTATCAAAGTAACTTTGGGCTGTGTACAGTTACATAAAAACTAAAAGTTGAAAACAAATATTTGTTAAAATCAAATATTCAATCTTTCTCTCACCTGCAACAAACAGCTTTTCTAATTGTGGCTTTCAGAGTAAGCACAAATCCTAACTTTGCTACCAGGTTAAATGGAAAGCAATGGATTTCTTCGTAATGAAAGTAGAAAAGTAACAGGCACGAGAGAGAAATACAAAAAACTGAAATGTTTGAATGTTTGGTCACACTAGAACATTATCCAAGCTACAGAAAGCACTAACTGCTTACCAAGGCCAATGATGCCCAAGGTCTCACCACGGATACGTACAGCACCACCAGCCACTTCTCTGATTTGCTCCATACTCGAGGCTCTGTTTCCTTCTCGCATGGCTTGGTGAAGCCATGTAACCCGACGATAAAGGTTCAGGATGTGGCAGAGGGTAGAATCAGCTGTTTCTTCTACAGAAGATGAAGGGATGTTGCATACTGCAATACCTAAGGAAATAGGAATACATAATACATTTTACTGACCTCCTGATATAATCTCAGCATTTTGTTATCAATCTGATCCCGTACTTGAATTTTATGTAGGCCAAGATAGGAAGCTTTTCTTTGCCTGCCAATTATATTCCCTTGGAAATAATCTATTGAGAATCACACACCATTAGTGAATAAGACGACTTGCTGCCTTCTTTTTCTTTTTTAAAATTTATTATATTTATTAAGTATTTTTTATAGAATAAAAGAGAATTCAAAGAAAAATGGAAAGTAAATTAAAAAGGAGAAAAAAATAAGGTTAAGAAATATGATTTCCAACTTTCTTTTCAACTGATAGTTACCATTTTATAGTCCCTCCTCCTTTTAGATGTTATACAAGTCCCTCCAACCTCTCGTTCTTCTTTTCTTTAGTCCTACAGAATCTATTCTCTCCTGCTCTCTGTCTAACAGTTACTAAGAAAAGAGCAGGTAACTTTTATCAGGTTGCAGGACTGATTATCTGCATTGGGCTGTTGGCTACATTACACTATTCAAATGGTAGGTTCGTTTAATTTCTTTTATCCTGGCAGATCTTCCTAGCCCTGCTTCTTGAAATTATTTTAATTGACTGAACTTGAAAGGACTTTTTACACTATCTATTGTAAAGTTACTTCTCACACAAAAGAATTGCTTCTCATCAAGCAAACCATAATTTGGGAATATTATTATTCTGGCAAAATTCTCATTTCAAGAAAGTGTAAACTTGAAGCTCAACAAACATTTGATTGGATCCCAATAATTCAGTACCATGAAAGGTGTATTGACTAGAAATCTGGACCTAAAGAAATCAAAAACTTCTTCAGATCAGCCTCTCAAATATTGAGACGACCTCACTTATGAAATGTTAAATTATACTTTTCTTTCTTCAATTATATCAGATTGATTCAATTATCTGAATTTAATAATCCCAGTTTATCTGAATAATTTAGATCCCATTTCAATATATATTTGTTTAAAACAATAATATAAATCAGCACAAATTATCTGGAAATAAAAAGATCGTAAGACCGAAGAGTTACACTACTGCTTTCAAAAAAAAGAAAGCAACCAATCACTTGCTTGAAGAAACCATGTATAGTATAGACAATACATGGGCCTCATTTATATTTATGCAAAAGCATATCATATTTATGGGTTTCAAGCCATACTTTATGTTTTTAGCCAAGTAACTATTTTTCTATTTCCAATATAAGGATAATATCTTAAAACAATTAATATTCTTATGGAAACAATTTAAATTTATTTTTGAAAATTTATCTTAGTAATAGGAAATATTCTACTTGCCTCTCAGAAATTTAATTTTTTTTAGTAAATTCAGTCCAAACCCCAGAACTGAATACAGAGGAAGGATGTACTCCTTACCCACCAACTCTCCAATATTCCTTTTTTTTTTTTTTTTTTTTTTTTGCACTGGGATCACCATACCTAATTCTGCAGCTGACTTGATATCCACATTGTCATAGCCACTGCCAATTCGCACAATGACCCGGAGAGCTTTGAATTTCTCCAGGTCCTGGCGCGACAAGGTAATGGTGTGGTACATCAGAGCCCCAACAGCTTCATTTAGAACCTAGAGGAAGACAGAACAACAGAATAATGCTTACTTCATAGCATTAGAACTAGTGAGCTCAGGATTCCACAACCTCACTTATTATTCAGCATTCCACTTCTGATCGACGCTTTATTTGCTGTTCAATGAACTGCAAAGTACTCCAAGAAAGGAATGGAATGTGAAAGACAGAAAGAGAATATAATTGCTTCTACAAAAGGACAAACACCATCCCTCTTTTTTTCACGTCCTTTTAAATTCACAGAAAAGAGAAAAATAATTGTTCCTCTCCCTTCCCACTGGCCTTTCATACTTAAGCAGAGTAGCAAAGTGCAATATGCATTTTCTGCAAAATTTGCTAGACAAAGGACCACCCCTTCTGAGTTCTTTTAAATTCCCATTGGTTTCCATAGAATTTGGTTCAAAATGAGGTGGAAAGCAACTACAAATAATGGCTAGCTCTCAAAGCAGAATTTATGAATTCTACAACTAATTCATTTTTCATTGGAAAGTGAAATTTCCCCCATCCCCTTTTTAAAAAAACACTTACTTTTTCATGGATTTCCTGAGTTGATTGTGCATCACAGAAAGCCACTGTGGCAACATCTTTCAGGATAGGCATTTCTACAGTGCAATCCCTGCCATCAAGGAGGGCAACCAATGGACGAGCTGGCATTGGACCATTACCAATAGGAGGCCTTATGCCTACAACAGAAAATAGTATTATTCACCCACAAATAAAAATGAAAGGTATACTTCTACTAGTCCCATTGCAAATGAATTATGGCATCCCAATATGTTAAGTGTTGGGAAAAATTCAGGAACAGTATTAGATTATTGATAGAGAGTTTTTATAAGTGCAAAAGACCTCAAATTCAAATTCTACCATTTTTCCAATAAGATTGGGAAAGATACCTCTTTTTTAACATATAATAATAACACTCAGTTATATATTACATGGTCAAGTATTGTCAATCATTTTACAGAACTGATTTACATTATATTGTACACACACACACATAATTTATTTTTGTAAAATTTCATTCCTCATATCTTGTAACTTTATCTCATAACACCCCTTCAGAATATTCAAAATATTTGATGGTCTAAGTTAAACATTTTTGAAATTTACAAAAGTAATAAAATGGTAGCATAAATTATCTGGCTGAGTTATGGGTCTGAGTTATCATAGGCCTACATTTGCTATAAAGTCAGTTTTCAAAGAGGAACTTGTGATTTTTTTTAGCATTATTATTTCCACTCATATTATTGCCTTCATAAATAAGTATTTTATGCAGTAAAGAATATTTATCGCTTCTCGGCCTTTTGGCTAAGATCAAGTGAAGAATATTTATCTTCATATTTTAAACAGAAAATTCCTGTCTGGAACGCTTGAGGGTTGCTTCAATCAGAACAGAAGTTAGTAAACAAATAAGCCAATAACCTGATCAGTATAAGGGAGTACCCAGCAATCCCTTTTATCACCCTTTCAGTATTTTATGTGCTTTCAAACTTGAATAGCAAAAATAACTTAAAAACCACTTAAGAAATGGTTATTACATCTAAAAAGGAACTCAATTTGTTCTCTCCTAGCTAAGGAAATGATGAAAAACACAATAGAAATGCACAAATGTTTCAAGATACTATACTAGTCTTCCTAACAATGATATAACTCAAAGATGGAAATTGAGTCCATAGTTCTCATTAAGTTACAACATAGTGGTTTTGCTTTAGCAAGATGTGTGAGTGTAATGTAAAGTAAAATGATTATGAATTAGTAATCTATAAGCCTAACCAACTGATAATGTTATCCAGTTTGGTACTAAAACGTCTGCAAGAAAGCAACCAAGCTCAAAGGACACCAAGGATCTTGCAGTTCAAGCCTTAGCTAAAAATATTCTCTTGTATTGCTAGCCAATTGTATTTATGCAGTGAACCATGATTTAGCAAACCTTAGGTAAGTGTGATATGCTAACCCAACTAAATATATCCTAACAAGTTTATAGACAATTAATATAATTTGAGCCCCAAATAAAGTAAAAAAAAACTCCTGCTAATCCCTAGCTATTAATGGAATAATTCTCAGAGCAAAAATCAAAAAGTTCTGGCTGGCCTTGTTAGCCAGACAGAAAACTATTGGGAAGCTAAGACACTTTGGCATGTTGCTTTTCTGTTCCAAACAAGCACCTAAAGAAGAAGGCATTAATTAGGCATAAAAGTCTGAAGCTAGAATCAGAAGAGCTTGCTCTTCTGGATGGAGGAACCTATATCTCTTTGTGTTCACTAATGGCTTTCTCTCAATATCGTAAGGGGCTAGTGTAATTGTCATCTTCTGTATGAAGTAAACACCACCAAATTGAGCAAAACCTAATGTCATATATCTCTATGTATCTATCATTCCCAGGCTCAAGGTTGACTCAGCCTTCCATCCTTCCAAGGTGGGTAAAATGAGGAACCAGATTGTTGGGGGCAATATGCTGACTCTGTAAACCGCTTAGAGAAGGCTGTAAAGCACTGTAAAGCGGTATATAAGTCTAAGTGCTATTGCTATTGCATAGCATCATTTAGGCTTCAGTTCAAAACAAGACTAATTTATATGCAACAATTTGCTTCCTTTAAATCATTTATTTTTCATTTACTTCTTCGGAGGCAATTTTATTAGCTTTTATCGTATTATTATTATTATTATTATTATTATTATTATTATTATTATTATTATTATTATTATTATTATGGGACGTGTGTGTGATGTTAAACAGCTTCATAATCTGCCCAGAAAATATCAGTTAGGTGCTGTAAAATATAAATACATTATATATAATATAGGATTAAGTAGTATCCCACAGAAATTTAAAAAAAATAAAACAGCTGATCCTCAACTGCTACTACTTAATACAAGAAGGTGAAAGATAAAAGGTACACACAATTCAAATGTGCTTTTTAGACAACATAAAACTGGTTTAGATTAAAAGGCTGCACTTTTTTTTTTGACACATTTGCAAGAAACCAAAAGATACACATTAATAGAGAAAACATAGGTTTGTGCTTTTCAATGGCAAATAAGCATCATCTATGATCTCTTTTGAAAAAGACACTTGGCATACTTGGACACCTTAAAAGAAAACACCACTATTAGACGTTTCCTCCCCTTCTGTCAAGTGGGGGACCTTAAGGCTATCCGGGTTCATGGGGTATGGCAAGAGCTGAGATAGCGGTCTTCACCAAGGTTACAGATCGCGGTTTTTAAAGTAAACGAGTCGGGACTGGCGGTGTAATCTGGGCATCTCTGTCTACGGGCAGGTCGGACCCGGCCATAACTCGAGGATCCCCATTTTTCAAAGGAAGGATTAGCTCACAACGCCTCACAGCACAGGCAGGCGGGCGCCAATACTTCCACGAGCAGCCTTCTGTCACAACACCACGTGGGGAGAGAGATTCGGGGCACGAGGTCCGAATCGTCCGGCAGCTTCGTTCGACATTTGGAGACTTCTTGCCGCCCGGTGCCCGCCATCCCTCCTTCCGAAGCTCAGGAAGTTTTGTTGTGTGTGTGTGTGTGTGTGTTGTTGTTTTTTTTACCTTCGCAAATGCGGTCCAGCCTCTGGCGCTTCACTTTGTGCCTGTCCATGGGACACACCGAAAACGGGCCTGGGGGCGACTCTGAGCAGGAGGCGGGAAGAAGAAAGCGAGAGCTACGGAAAGCCGAAACCTGACTGGGTGAGCGGAACACGCGAACTAGTCCCCCGCCGAGAACTGGCGGCGGAGGCGGCCTGGGCCTCCTAAATCTGAGGGGAGGAGGGAGGGCGGGAAAGAGCCAGGCCGGGTGGCCCGATGAGCCGCAAAATCCCGCTGTCGCTGCCGCCTCCTCCTCCTCCTCCTCCGGCTGTCTCTTCCCCGCCGCTGCCCTTCCCCCCCCTCCCCTCACCGGCCTCCGAAACGGAAACGGAAGGGCTGGGCTGAGGCCTCGGAAAACAAGATTTCCCGGCACAGGCCCGACGGGAGCGTATCGGGCTCTGCAACCATAGAGTCGCTTCTGAAAGTTTCCCACGCTTCCGGTCTGCTCTCGAGTCGTAATAAATGCGGATTCCGTGGGAAAATGATCGGCAATGTCTGGTGATGTCAGCACAATATCAGCAATACCTTGTCTTCTGCTTTTCTTTCCCTCGTTTAATTTTTACCTTGGCTAAGAAGCCGGCGTTTTATTTTTGTGGGTGACTGATAAACTATATAAGGTTGAAAAATATTAATAGGGCTCCAGGGCTTAAGAGAGCTGTGTCAAGTTAAGAGGAAATGTTGAATTGAACTGGATTTATGCATAATAATCCTGTAAGAGCATAAGTGGTTTCCCACCCTCTAATTAAAATGTATAAAATACATTTTTGTCTTCATTCCTTTTCTTTCAATAATGAAACCACAGGTTTTGAGAGATAACATACAGCATCATTCAAAAACTGTTCTCATGTACATTTTTGTATGTCTGGCAAACAGGAAAAGGTTAATTCTTTTCAATTGAATAAAATAAAGCGTTATAGTCAGACAACAGGATGATATTTCTTGAATTCAAAAGCAAAGGGCAAAATGCTTACTTTTGGAGCAATTCTTCATGGAGAAAAACAAATGTCTATGCAATGTTGTGTTTAATTTTGCTGCTTTTCTGTATCTTCCTATATTAGGCTGTGGATTAAAATTCTAAGGTGACAAGTAATGTGGATGAAGATTCATCCAGTAAAAATACTCAACAGGATTGTAACATGATTTCAAATTACTGTATCACTGTATTTTTAATTTTAAAAAATCAATCAATTGTATTGTTATGCTTATATGTAGGACTTTATTAAGTATATATCATATTTTCTTTCTTTTAAATAAAGGTCTCTGAGTGTTGTGATCTGGGACAGACCAAAAAGCTTGCCAAGAAAAGCAAATTTGTCAAATTGCTGACAAGGTTTTCTACCTGTCTCCTTATATTTGACAGGCTTGATCATCCCATCTTAGAGACATACAACTCCCTTTAGTAATTTCTTTTTATTTTCTCTTTTAATACAAAAGAAACAAGCAGACAAAACCCCGTTATCCTACCGCCACTTTCCCTTCTACCCCCACCCCACTCCCCCACCCTCATCCAGGAGTGCAGCCTCCCTTTGCGGCTGACTCCAAAGTCAGTTTTTCAAGGAGACATCCAAAATGCTAGTTCTCTTCAATCAAAGTTAGATCCAGATCACTAAAATCTGGTTGGAAGAGTGTCCTTTTGCTTGCTAAATTCCAATTTATTTGTCTTGCTGCTTGTACTGCTGCTGCTTCTTCTTCATCCTCCTCTTCACTTTCACTGAGCACCTGGATACAATTATTAATGGGACTGCAAGGAGCTGAGGGTGATTGTGGGCTGCAAGTCAAGAGCCATGATGGATAGCCACCTTCCTCAGATTTGTCTAACTGACAGACTTCCCCTGCAAATGGTTTCTGTCAAAAAAATAAAGAAATGTATATTTCAACACATTTATCTTGTGTTCTAATGTCAACTTGTGGACATACACATTGTCAGGTGAATTAGAACATTAGTATGGTTTACTATAGTGATTGCTCAGTTCCAGAAATTAAATATCATTATCAAAATTGCATTATTATATAAGAAGCTGCTATTGTGACTAAATTTTACATTGGCATCCTTCAGTCTCAAAAGACACTGCTATCATGCTCTGGAAAGAGGTCCTAAAACATCATCTAGTGTGACTAAAAACACCAATTCGAGAGTGGCAATCCCTTCCACACCGAAGGGAGATACCTTCTGTCCCCTGCCCAGCCCCCAAAATTCGCTGGTTCCGGGACTGCCTCTTTGCCTCAGCCTGCCGAACAAGTGTCTCTTCGAATTGGAGAAGGCCATGCTGTGTCTTTAGACTCCAAGCTGAACGATCGGAGGTCAAGGTTTGTGTAACTAAATACCAGAGACATTTTTAAAGGTTCAGCTTGCTGGGATAGACATAAATGTTCAAAAACTGCTTTTATTAACAAACCAAATCTGCCAAGTCTATGGCAAATAGTGTTCCTTATACTTTCTGAAACATTCTAGATACACATAATTGTTCTATTGACATATCTACTACTCCTAGGCTATCTTTATTGTTTTATAGTAATTTTATCTATGGTCTCTCCAACCTCTGGCTATAGATTGCATAACAGATAATTATTGGTTAACAACGACTTGTTCGAAGTTATGATGGCAATGAATGAGTGGTACTTACAATCAGTCCCTGAAGTTCCATTTGTCCCAGTACCCATTCAGTCACATGATCACCACTTGTGACCTTCCCTGTCGGCTTCCCACAACCAAACTCAATGGGGAAGCTGGCAGGAATGACTTCTGCTACTTTCTCCCAATTCTGCAACACCTACTCACGCCTAGCCACACTTGCACTGAGCTGCAGCAACCACCTGTGTATTCTGCCCTCCAGAGCAGTGGTCACCAACTGGTGTTCCATGGACCACTGGTGGTCCATGAGAAAATTTTGGTGGTCCATAAAAAAATTATTTGCATTTTTATATTACACTAAATACTATTTATCTTTTTTTAAAAAATTCATATTAGTGGTCCAAGGGATTTAAAATTATGAATTTAGTGGTCCCTGAGGTCCGAAAGGTTGGCGACCCCTGCTCCAGAGCACCAATCATACCCCATGTCCAGCCACGCCTACATTGAGCTGTAGCAGCCACCTATGTTCTATCCAGAGCACTCACTCAGCCACCCTTGGGCTGTTCGCAAGCCACCTGGGATTTGCGACTTTTTGTCAACTTCCCCACTTACTTTGCTTGCGAAGTTTGTTGGAAGCTGGCAGAAAGTAGTGAGGAGGTCCTGATTTAACAGCAATAGGGATTACCAGGATCGCCGTTGCTAAGCAACACGGTCCTGCAACATTCCACTTTACAACCACATCCAGTGGTTGTAAAGTGGACAAATTCCAGTTCAATTACCATTGTTTAAAAGAGGACCCACCTGTGGACTAATCAGGAAAAAAATTCAGCATTTTTCCATTAAAGATCATTAGGTAATTTTTTGCTTGCAAATTAAAAAAAAAAAACAGGATCTAGAGTGGATTGCTTTGTTCTACGTATGAAGAACACTGTGAGCTGTCTTCAGCTACTTTGGTTCTAATTCTCCCTGCTCATGAATGGTTTCAAATAACCACTGGCTCTTCTAACAAATTAATATCCTGCTAATACAGGTTATTATAAATCCCAGCATGCATCAAGACAAAATTATTTCACTGATATTACCTAGGTTGTCTGCATGAAAACAACCAAGCTCAAGACAGCACCGAGGACCACTCAAAATTATTTCAATATAACTGCCAATGCAAGTCTCCTCTTTGGAAGGATTAGAAATCTGCCATTTCTAATAAATATACATGGAGCAAAGTCCTCAATTTACAACAATAGAGACCAAAAAACTAGTTAAGTGGTGCAATCATTAAGTGAGGCATCACGTGACGGAACATGGTTTTACCTTTTTTGACCTGACATCACATGACTGCAACTTGTGACCTTTCCTGTCGGCTTCCCGATTGGGGAAGGTCGCAAATGGCAAGTGATTGCAGGATGTTGCAACAGTTGTAAATGTGTGATGGCTGACAAATGGCCAACTCATGATCACATGACTAGAGGGATGCTGCAGCGGTCATAACTGCAAGGACCAGTCATGTCACTGATGAATTTTGTTGGTGTCATATACACCATATGAGGTATTCCTCAATTTGAAATTGGTTGCTTAGACTCTTCGAAGTTACAATGGTCTCCCAAAAGTTATTTATGATTTAGATTTGAAGACAGCCCGGCTCCTTTCCATGGTCACATTTTGGGCTTGGCAACTGGCTCACATGTACGGCCATTTGTAGCATCCCATGGTCATGTGACTGCAATTTAGTGGTTTTTTGCTGGAAGCCAACATTTAACTTCTGTTTCAGCAAAGAACACCTATTGCAGACAAATGAATTTGCTTAACTACTGTGGATTCACTTAACATCCATGGCGATTCACTTAACCACCACTGCAAAAAATATTGTAGAATTGGGTAAGTCATGTGATGACTAGCACAACTTGCAAACATATTTGCAAGCTCAATTACAGTTATAAATCGAGGACTACCTGTAGATAATTCCCAATGTTTTCCACAGTGTATTGTACTCATTTATTGCTTAGCACCATATAATTGTTGAATATAATATGTTCTGCTACATGGAAAAATCCAATTTTATTTTCAGTTTTTTACTTCCCTTTCACTTCACCTTTTCACTGATTTTACAGGGAGGTTTCAATCAACGTGGCTCCAAAGCCAGGTAAATGATGCTTCCTTTCTTACCTGATTCATCTTGTAGAAATCAAGTGAGGGCCTATGCCACCTCACATCCTCTTCATGGCGCCGCTTGAGACCACATTTCCTGGTGTCCAAATCACAAGGCTGTGAGCGGCTGCGAGGGAGGCTGTGCTGGTGCCGAAGGAGCTCTGGTGTGGAAGTGGTAGAGCTCTGGGGGGATGGCAAGAATCTGACCGGCGACAGAGAGAAACGGCGTTGCAGGGGGTAGGGCTGCAAAGTCTCTCCTGTCTCCCATGGTACACTTGCTGGCGATTCTCGAGACAGAGCCAGACTGAAAAATGGTGGGCTCCTGCCACCAACAGCACCATCTTGAACACACTGATAAGAGGCACTGGGGACTGGATTGAAGCAAAGTCTGTTGGCTTCCTGAACCAGGTTCTGGGATTGTACTGCTAAAGTATCCACTCCACTGGTCTCCCGACGTTTGATATGTGTCCACACTTTGGAGCCCAGGGGCCTCCAGACAGCTTGCCAACGGGAAAGGTCTTCGGGCACTGAGAGTGAACGACAGTGTCTTTTGGTAGGGGGCACAGAAACTTTTTCTGAAACTAAAGAGTTGGTGGCCAGTGCTTGGGATGCAAGATTGTTCAGAGGGCTGTTTTCTGGGCTGCAAGTTGGCAAGGGAAGGCTTAGGGTGGACTGTTGGTAAGGAACTGTGTTGTCTTGGAGATGGATCTTTGGACAGGGAGCTAGGTCCCTCCATGAAGTCCCCTCTGTAAAGAATAACACAGGACAGGAAATTTAAGTTGAGAGCCGCAGCTGTCATCCAGATCAACTTAGTTAAATATTGTATACATGCGATTTAACAAAAAGATACTGGATTCCTCACATGAAGTTGGAACACCTTACAGCCTACTCCTTTAAACATTTTAAATATATACAGTATATTAACAACTGTCGAATAAAGATATGCCTAGTTAGTATATTAACTCATAAATGATCTAAATTTAATAACTCTTCTCTAACTCCATTAAAATGTTTAATTCCCCAGCCAAATATTCACAATGTGTTCTTTCTAGTCCCTTAATTATAATAATGGTAGATAAATAAGAGGTTTCTGAATTAAAGATGTGATTATTTCTTACTATACTGGAAAGGAGATATTTATGAATCAAAGAAAGAATAATGCTTCTTGGAGAAAATCACATGTTCATAGAGAAGCAGCAGCATACAGGAGGAGGTTTACATCATCTGTATCTAGACACCACCTTCTCTATGGCCTACAATCAGCTCATCGGAGATTAAAATCTAGAAAAAGTTTCCTTAGGTCAACGGAAGACTTCAAAGAATTTAAAAGCAGAGAGAACCTATGAAAAGCTACAAAGAACCAACACTGGATGGAACCATCGGGAGAGCTGGAACTTGGGTCTGGCAAATGTGGAAAACACTTAATAGACTGTGCATGGGTGTAACAAGATCCAGAGATACTCTGAACAAATGGCACTATCCGGTAGCTTTTGCCCTTTGCAACTGTGGTGACATGCAGACAACACCACATATGTTAACCTGTCCTTTGTGTCCTAATCAATGTACACTTGAGGACTTCATGACAGCACAACAGAATGCAATTAATATTGCTACTTTCTAGGCAAGATCTGTTTAACTTGTTTAATCTTGTCTTTTACATTTTATGTCATATATTTTAAATTTTATGTCATATAGTATGCCTTATTTTAATTGTGATGTTTCTGACATGAATAAACAAACATTGTTGTATTTCATTTATAGTTGGATGTAGTTATAAGGGGAAAAATATACACTATCACTTTTATTTCTTTCTACAGGAGAAACTAAAAAAAATGAGAACTGATTGAACAATGGAGAACACACTTTTAGTTTATTTAAAAACTTCCTGTTTTCAAATGTTCAGCATCCCTGAGGATATAGGGCTGTTTTCTATTGTTCTCTTCCATCTATATGAAGAAATACATCTAATGCAACTACTGGATTATATTACAGCTACTTCCTTCCTAGTCATATCTTTAGAAAAAAAAGCCAAAAAAAAATACTGTTTTAATTCTATTAAGATTCCTTTGCCCAACACCCTGTGTAACTGCAAAAACAGCCAGAATTACTCGTGAAAATCATCAAATGGGTGAAGTACCAAGTTAAAAATACATGCAGCTATGAAATAAACACAGAGAAAAAACTCTTTAAGAGTTATCTGTTTTTATATATATGACATTGGCTTTCTCAAAATAGCTAAAAATCAATACAGATTATTTGAGCCAAAAACATCCACCCACAAGTAAAAATATTTGTGTTAGGTTGGGACATGCAATTAGGGGAACTAATCTATAGTGTAAGGAACAGACACCAGACAGTGAACTCTAGACAGATTGCGAAACATAAAATTATGATTTTAGACAAGACACAAGGGAGTCATTATCTGTAAGACCAACAGAATGATATCCATATTAAATAACCGATTTTAGCTTTAACATCATAGTTAATATATAGTAGCATAAGCAATAGATATTATAGAACTCTAAAGATGTATTCTTTTAAATTTCCTTAATTTGAAAAGTAACATTTTGTAGAAGAAACAAGATCCCTAAATTAGATTCAAATTCTGACAGGCCAGTAATAATCTATACAACAAGTAAGTGAACAGGTTTAAAGCCAAATTTTGTGCTTTACAAACTATCTAGAAACTTGCTAATGAAAAAAAGTAAAAATTATGGGATTTATTACCTTAAACAATACTTTCAGCCAATGCATTAAGACATTTATATAAAAACTATCCCGATTCCAAATGTTTACAATATAATGGTGTTTTAAGGCAAATTGCTGTACAATATATGATAATAATTATATAATATAGTCACAAGATGATCAGAACAATTACAGGAATGATCCATTTTGGGAAAGTGCATTTCTCTCTTGTATGAAATGTGCCTAAAAGGAATTGGGCACGAGTTAGTGACTAAACAATAAAAAAAGAAATCATACAGCAAATAAAAATCTTACTTTTAAAAATAAAAACTATTTTATTCAAGAGTCTATTTCAGGAAAATAAAGGTTGCTTTATTTTAAGGGCCATTTAGGAATCCTGAAATATATATAGCTTAAAATATGACTGTATAACTAATATTATTCCAATATTCTATTTGTAATAAGAGTGGTAGCTATTAATTTTAAAATTTAGAATATATGCTTTAATTTATTCACCTTGAATTTCTTACACTGCATGTTAAAATTGCTCTATTTATGTATTAAGGTTGTTATATTATTGACTATTAAAGTCCTTTAAAATTATTCATCACAATAGGTTTTTACTTTTTTGCTAAGGCCAGTTTTTAGAAAGAGTTAACTATTATGTATATTATACATCCTAAAATTCTTATGTAAGAATACCATTGGAACTATTTATTCAAGTCCATAGGAAGCAGCTAATATGGATACTGCAACATGAAACTATTGAGAACTTTCAATACAAACATACAGAAATAAGAAACCTACAGTTTAAAACCTATTAAAATTTTGAAATTTTCCCTCCTCTACAGATTGCCTGAAAATAGTAGTTCCTGTTACTATTTAAACATTCTTCCAGCTTTTATCATAGTGATCACTGATTAAAAATGAACATTTGCTATTTTGACCAAATGTTAATTTAAGAAGGGTAACAGTATCTCATATAGCCTACACAAGAAGTCGAGAAAGTAAGTTTATCTTGTTAACTTGTTAAGCTTTATGTAGAAAACATAAGAAGAAAAAGAAGACAAGAGATGTAAGCACAAAGGGCAGAAGTTCAGCCAGATGTTCTTACCAGGCGCTATCTGGAAGGGACTGCCACAGCTGGCCACATTTGCATGATCGGGCAAAGGCTACGAAGGGAAACACAAAGAGTCACCATATCACAGCAAGGACCAGCACTTTATAAACACGTTTAGTTCTGCAATTCCCACTATTAAGCTTCTCGTAACAACCTAATTTCATTTATGAGATTCTAACAGCATTCAAATATGATGCCCACTTCCCAATTCCTATAGCATTCTCTCTAAGTAGACAACATTTAAGTTTTACCTCAAAGGAATCTTTCTAACATTTCAATTAAACTGAAAGCTGAGACAGTTGGGACAAAATAATCAATCAGAAACTGATTTACTCAAGCTTGATCACTAGACTTCCATATCTTGCCATCAACCATCAACTATTAACTATGATGTTTGACAGAGTTTTAAAATTTCCCATTTATACTTTGCCCATATTAGATTAAAATTTTAAAGATACTTCCCTACTCCAACCCATGGGAAATGTGAAAATGCCCATGGAAATTTTTTTTACATTTTATTCATGAAAATAATTTACTTGTTTAGTTGGGTTCCATTTTTCTTTGCTGTATTTTTTTCAATTTTTCAAAAGCTCTCTGAATCAATGACAATATATTGTTAATTATTTATCTGTACAAAAGCTCTATTATTGAGAAAATGAGCAGGTATAAGATAGTTTTCTGAACTATGATTCACCAGATAATCTACATTCTAATATCTTCAAAAATCATTAACAATGACAGAATATGCTTGATTGAATTTCATGTCCCACAGAAAATTAGTGGAAAGTCCCATTTATGGCACCTTTATCCCTCCCCATCCTGTAATGTTTTACTTTCAAATGCTGACAGACTAACATGTAGCCATGTTACAGGGGCGTATTTTCTATTCCAGGTCACTAGTTTTCTATTGCATAGCTTCATCTACTCAAAGAACATTACAACAACAAACTTGACTCTACCTTTCCTGCAAAAGCTTCATTAGGCCACATCCCATTCTTGGAAGTCTACACCTCAGTGTTCAAACTTCTGGATGGAAAAGATAAGTTCTGTTCCTGGCTGCACCTGCAGGGACTTTGTGCTGCTATAATGTATTAATTTCCAGGCACATTCACCGTGGACTCCAGACCTAAAAAGAATCAGGAAGCACATGCTTCATATTCCACTGAATCACTCCCTTTTAATTTATATTTTGATACAGGAGCATATTGTCCTTGGTTTTTCAAGTCAGGTCAACTCTCCTTAGGTTACAAGGATAGTCTGTGGAGGGAATTTCTTTGTACAGATGTTTCTGCCCCTATTAAGAAAAAAAAAACATGGAAAAAGTACAGACCCAGAAATGCTTTACATTATAGGATGACTGGAAATTAAGATAGAAGTCATGCACACAAGCTTCAAATTGGTGGGAGAATAGGACAGTCTTTACCCTGGTTCATCTTATCCTCCAGTTGCACTGTTGCTAGATCTGGAGACTCTGCTCACAGATACTCATGCTTTAGTATCCTCTGTCTCGTTACAACACACTGCACGTGGGGCTGTCTTTGGAAAGCATTCAGAAGCTTCAGCTGATACATAACATACCAGCATGTGTCGTATTGCATGTACCAAAGTTTGCCCATGTAATACTTCAGATGTGTGAAGAACAGTGTTCCCAGTGATCTTCCAGGTGCAATTCAAAGTGTTGGCTATCACCTTTAAAGCTCTACATGGCACAAGGCCAGATCACACATGAGCCTGCCTGTTTCCATTCATTTGTGCCCATCTCACCAGATCTGGCAGGGTAAGCATCTGCTGGATCCCTTTAGTGAAGGGGTGTCAAACTCACCTTGTCACGGTGGTGTCACGTGACGTATTGTGACTTTGCTAAACCGGGCGTGGGCATGGTCAGCATGTGACGCATCTGGCCTGCGGGCCGCGAGTCTGACAGCCCTGCTTTAGTGAAATAGGGTCATTATGCAGACATGAGGGACATTTCTTTTCTGTTGCCATGTCTGCCCAGTGGAACAACTTCCCCTTGTTAAGTCAGGATAGCACTGACCCCACTGGCCTTAAGGAAAGCTATAATAAAACTAGTTTTTCTCATATAAGCATTAAAGCTAAGTTGTTAATGCAGTTTGATGTTAGTGAATTAGATATTAAGGATAAGGTGTGAGATACCTTGACTTTCATATTCTGCATATTACCGGTATATTTCACTGCTGTTTTGTATTTGTATTTATACTGTTTTTATTGTTTAGCACTGTGACGTATCCAGAGTTGTTTATTTAAGATCAGTGGCCATATAAATTTTATGAATAATAACTCTTAGAAAACAAGAAATTTCATATAAACTGAGTTTCTATACGTCTGCCATAAAGTCTGCATTTAGAAGCCTCTAACATTTAGCATGGAATGGTTCTGACACCAATTCTTGTCAATGTACATGTGCAGTTATTATAGCAAAATATTTGCTGAATGGTCATCCTATGGAAGCAATACACTTGGTATTTATTCCCTCAAGTAGCAGAATATTGTAAGATAGGAACAGGCAAGTAGCACCATCAGAAGGTGATGGCAACAGTGGTAACAGCAAACAAAACCAGGAGGTGAGAAAGGCCTGAAATAAACACAAGTTTTTCTAATTTTTCTAATTTATTCTATCATGTCATCAGAATTTTGTGAGAAGAGAATATGATAATATAAGCTGCTGCAACAAACTCTTAATACTTACCACAGGCTTATTATGTGATCCAAGGAAACAAATTTATACTTATCTGAAATTTTCCTTCTGCAAACTCCAAAATTTCAAAAACTTTGTTACCAGTTCACAGAATATTTCTTATCCTTACTATTCTTTAATTAAATTCAGTCTGCTTTCCCCATAAATGCTATCCCCATAATTGTTATGCTAAATCAAAGCAGAGAAGCATGTGGTTCAGAACTTATTTTAGCAGTGGCCAGCCAGAAGGCAAAAAAATGTTGTAAGTAGAATATATTAGCAAAATTCTTCCATCTGTTGTGACTACAGCTACCTATAGCCTATAATTTATGCAGTAGGTATCATCATGCAGCATTAAATTCCATACGTTAATCACATCTGTACATAAAATAGCCTTTCTGTTCGTAAACAGGCTACAAATATCATTTTTCTAGAGGAAGAGAATTTATTACCCATACTAGTAGTTTGATAAATATACAAATATATGGGGTGGGTGGATCAGGGAAGAGCCTAATGATGTTTCTATTGATTTTTTAATATTAAAAACTAGCTGTTCCATAATCTCAAAAGTAAACTAGCCTAAGCAAGTGTCTAGGACAGTGATGGCTAACCTTTTTGCCATCGTGTGCCGGGGGGGGGGAGGGTCGTGCGCGCACGTGCCCACGCGCATGCGTGCGCAACCCCCTCCCCGCTCGCTCCTGGCACATAATGGCCTGGTAGGCCCGTTTTTCTTTCTTACCTGGTTCCAGATCCTCTCTGTGAACCTGGGAAGGGTGAAAACAGCCTTTCCCACTCCCTTGGAGGCCCTACAGAGGCTGAAAGGGCCCATTTCCCAACTCTCGGTGGGACAGGAAGTGACATTTTTTGCTGTCCCCAGCCTCCAGAACCTCTCTAGGAGTCTCTAGGAGCCTCTCTAGGAGTCTCTAGGAGCCTCTCTAGGAGTCTCTAGAAGCCTCTCTAGGAGGCTCTGGAGGCTGGGGACAGGAAAAAATGTCACTTCCTGTCCCACCGGGAGTCGGGCCCTTTCAGCCTCCGTAGGGCCTCCAAGGGAGTGGGAAAGGCTGTTTTCGCCCTTCCCAGATACACAGAGGAGATCTGAAGCCAGGTAAGAAAGAAAAACGGGCCTTCCCCACCCCGCCCCCAGGCCCTCCAGAGGCAGGAAACAGCCTGTTTCCCTACTTCTGGTGGGCCCAGAAGGCCCGAAAATCAGCTGGCCAGTGCGCGCATGCGCCCCAGAGCTGAGCTGGCGTGCCCACTAATATGGCTCCGCGTGCCACCTGTGGCACGCGTGCCATAGGTTCGCCATCACAGGTCTAGGAGATCAAAAATTGCTTCAGGTCTACTCAGTTTTATTCTTTCAGCAAGAAAATACCCTGTTGTTCAATGCTAATTGCAACCTGTCATTGAACAGGTTGCAATTTTTTTGATCTACCTGTTGCCCATCTCAGCTTTATATGTATTTTTTAAAAAAACACTTAGGCATACAGGTTACAGGTTCTCACCCATCTTTTCACATATTTGTTTTTAAAAACGTTCTGCATCTCCTGATTATTGAGATGAGGTGTTGGATAAAGTAAGCATGAAAAATTTCACAGACACTGATGCCTGCTCTCTCTAAATAATGGCTTCTTTAAAAATATCACAAATCTACTGCAAAGATACTAGCAGTTTCTGAAGTTATTTTAGCTTTTTCAAGGTGCAGAAATGAAGCACAGATTATCTGACAAACAAAACTAAAGTAGCACTTCCAGAGAAGATATAAATTACATAATAAACACCATTCTGTCTCTACAGAATCTAGCATACTATCGGTACTGGTTCTGACAGGCAATCCTCATTTAGCGACCACAGATGAGATGGCAATTTGGTTGTTAAACAAAGCGATTGCTAAGTGGATGGTATATTGATTGGTCTTATGACCATATTAAAAATATAAAACAAAAATAAAATACAGGATATAAGTCCAGGGTAAAATAGGCAAAAGGAAAATACAATAATATATATGTGTTGAATATTGCTAAATGAAACCATTACTATGCTTATGATATTACTTTAGCTTTTCTTTGTTTTCCAGACCTGTGAAGGTCAGAAATGGGAAAATTGGTCATAAAGTTATTTTTTCATTACCACTATAACTGCAGACAGACACTAAATGAGGCAGTCACTAAAGAAGGATTACCTGTTATTTAACATAAACTGCCCAGAGTCGCTTCAACAGTGAGATAGTGCTGCACATAATTTAATAAACATAAAACAACAGAACCTTTTTTAGCTCATACAATAGGTTTGCACTAGACTGATAAATAAAAATATCCATTTGAGCTGCAAACTTATACCCTAAAGCTGTTTGTTAACTTCTCCTCTGTTTTAAAAACAGTTTACCCCATAACATGGACAGGAAGCTGTTCAAGATAAAGAGTTCAAAATCTCCTGATCCTGGCATCTGTAGTACATTGATGTTAGTACAATATTGTTAATATACTAGCAATATAATATATATATATATTATAAAGAGAAGAAATCATACCAGGTTGATGCTGAATGATATGCATTTCAATTTCTCCAAGCTCTGCTTTTTGTAGCTGCTCAGTTATCAGTGTGATCATGGCTTCTTAGGAAGGCCTAGCATTTTCTTGAGACTCCAGCACTTGCCAGCCTTCTGCCTTCCTCAGCAAGTCCAGCTGTGTTTAATCATCATCAGTTACCATATCTGCTCATTCACAATCTAGCCAAATTCCATGTCATTCTCCTGATCCCTGCAGGAAACAGACATATTAATGAATCCTACTTGTTCAAGTCTGATCTGTTCCTTAAAACCTGAATGTGCACATTGGTTTCTTCCTTGTATAATCCCTATCTGCAATACGCAGGGAGAAAGCAAAGTCTGACAAGCAAATCAGATTGCAAAACAGTATTTGTGTGTGTGGTGGGGGGTGGGGGGATATTCTGTCCCAAAGAAGTCCCAGAGCATAAACTACCAGTCAACCAGAAACATCCATGATTCTCTTATCCTCTTCAGCAGGACTCAACACCTTGTAGCTTCAGTAATGAATGAGGCTACTTAAGAACCTTTTTGCAGAAACACAAAAACTTTTGACTGTGATTCCTGAAAACTTAAAATACCATAATTTATCATTCAAAAGAAAAGTCTTAAATAGTGTCCAGAACAGTTTAAAAACCCACGTAAACTAAGCCTCACTTACACATACCACAGTCCCACTAAATATTCAAATGCTATAGACAGAAGTGATTGGCACAGTCATCAATGAGTTTCTTGCTATCTGGGAATTTGAATGGCCTGCCTGTCTAAAATCAGCATTTACCTTTTTAATTTCATTCTTTTTTTTTAATGTTTCAACAGACTCTCCTCCAAAGTTCCAATGCCTCATTTTGTGGCATTGTACCACAATGTACAAATTTGTACACAAAATGTACAAATCTAAGAAGCTAGATTCTCTTTTCTTAAGAGAAATTTTATTTCAGTATTTATATCTCACCCCAATGAACCAGGTACAGTTAATAAAAATAATTAAAACAACTGCTCACGCCATAAAATTCAAAATATTTTAAGAGTTCTGATTAAAAGTAGTGAATATTGAACGGAAATAAAAAATAAAAATAGTAAAAACCAACTATCAGAAATAAGGCAGTCAAATGATCATTAGCTACTCCTCAAATGCTCACTGAAATAAAATTCTTTTTACAATCTTCCTCAAAATAGATATTGCGGGGGTGGTCAGGGCTTCTGAGGACAAACTAATTGTAATGGGGCAGACAATAAGAAGACCTGTCTCCAGGCTCCCACCCCCTCACTCCTAATGAAGAAAGGATCTAAAGCATCCTCTCTCAGCTTAAATATACTGTAAAAGCAGATTCTGTTTGGAGGAGACATTCTTTAAGATATAGGGGCCAAAATCCACGGGACTTTAGTTTAATACCAAAATATTGAATTGTACTCAGAAACCTAGTGGCAATCAAAGCAAGCCTGCAAAATAAATATTCCATTCTAAAATAGCTCTGATCTGTTAACAAGTGAGTAGCTTCCAAGTAGTTTTCAAGAGCAATAAACTAACCTTGAGGTGCTAAGGGCGGGAGTTACTGTAACCAACGTTTGTGCTCCAAAAAAGGCTGCAACTGGAATACCAGCTGTGGGTGACCAAAAGATAATTTCTACTTGCTGATCAAACAGGAACCACACGTCCAGGAGAATCCCAAGATTTGTTCCTTCAGGGATAGACTCTCACAGTCTCAACCACAGGAATCTGACCAAAGTAAAGGACTGATCACAATATCTTCTATCTTCTAATTCGGGGTGTCAAACTCACGTCGTCACAGCGGCATCACGTGACATATCGGGACTTTCCCCCCTTCGCTAAAATGGGTTTGGGCGTGGCCAGCGTGTGACACATCCAGCCTGCAGGCTGGAAGTTTAACAGCCCTGTTCTAGCTCATACTTCATCTATCCTGAGGTAAAGCCTTCTTCCACATGAGTCAGGCCAAAAAAAGTCTGAGAAAAGTCTATGGTTGCAACAGAAGCTATGAATTCTTGATCCCATCCAGATCACAAGTCCAGGGCATGGAAACTGGAGTCCACCAGCTACCTCGAGTGGGGAAGAATCTAATATCAGTGTTTTAACTTTAAGAGGAAGACAGTATGCCAGCAGTATACCTACTTTATCCCCACAACTCAACTTCAAAGAGTATCATTTGGGGGCAGGACATTTGGTGACAACCAAGATCTCCCGTAAGATCATCACCACCATCAACCCCCTGAGTCTTGGAGCCATGGTTACAGAAACATTCAAAGTGAGGGCAAATTTTAGACAAAACTACATATCCTTCTTTGCCCAATTAGGATCATTATCATGCCAAATCTAAACATTCATCTACCTCTTAATGTGGAATGTGGCTTTATTATATAGGCTTCTGGTATCCACGAACAGCGGCCTTAGACCAGGTTGTTAAGTAATCTGGTCTCCCATACCCATAGAAGAGGTAATTGAGTTGAAAAATGGATTGGCACCTAAAGGCCAATCCCATCTCCTCCTTAAAAGGAGCTGTGGTGCCGCAGTGGTTAGAATGCAGTACTGCAGGCTACTTCTGTTGGCTGCCAGCAGTTTGATCCTCACCAGTGTCAAGTGATTCACCCTTCCATCCTTCCAAGGTTGGTAAAATGAGGACCCAGATAGTTGGGGGCAATATGCTGACTCTGTAAACCGCTTAGAGAGGACTGTAAAGCACTAAGTAAAGTCTAAGTGCTATTGCTAAAACATCCTGCTCAAGGCATGCCTTCCTCTGCCATCACAGTGGTAATTTACTCTTGCTCTTAACACTCACCCTTAAGGTCTCAGACCTCCTGCCCCCACCATATTTCCTATATAGTTAGCTATCCAGAGTTACTTTATATGGGTAGCCACATAATCCAATAAATAAATAAATACCTTCTTAAATATATTATGGCAAAACATACAATGCTTCATGATAAGGAAACCAAACGAATTACTGTATGCAAAAACATGAACAATCCCATAGTCCATGTGCTGTTTCTTATCAGCATTGCTCAGCATTCAATAAATTGGATTATAAATTACAGTCAACTATGTAATATTGCTATCTTTATCCCAATTTGAGATTCCTTTCTTCATTTGTATAACTAATCTCTCATGTTGTATTTTACTAAATTATTTACTTCAATTTTCAATATACTTTATTTGCTTTCGGAATGCTAATTTACCATTTTGTTTTGTACAAGTTAATGAAAATTAACAATACTATTTGTTTATCAACATAGACAAACTTTGTTATGTATTTTTTTAAAGTGAGAAAAACAATTTTTAAACTGTAGCAGAGAAAAACTATTTGTTTCATTCATTCTTAGTAAAAGCAGATTAATGTTTAAACAATACTTTGAATATTGCAAAGTTCAAATCCTCTGCACATTTTACCTATAAATAACAGTAGCTAAATGTGTCTTATGTCTAAGTACATAGCAACAGGTTTTCATTGCAACCAATCTAGTCTAATCCAATACATATCAGCATACTTGCTGATTTCAATAAAGCTTACTTTTGAGGAAGAATAGTATTTTTGTCAATATATAGTAATCTAGTTCACAAATCATGCTGTCCTAACATCTTTAAGAATAATATGTTGATTAAACCACAATCAGCTATTTGTACCAAGCTATAAATGATAATTCACAAATCATTATGGCTAGGTGTACACTGCATCTGAAGTCAAAACAAAATAAGTTTATGGGTTAATTTTATAAACTCAATTAATTATAACTATTCAAGGATTAGTATAACTCACTCATCATTTAATCACAAGTGACTATATTTCAGATTAAAATAGTTGGCAGCCTAACATCTATCTTAAAGAAATTAGAAAAAACAGGAAAGATCCAATGATTTTTTTTCTGAAACCATACTTTATTTTTTTTAATGTTTCATTTCTTAATTATTTTTTAGTATCTTTAACTTCCATAATATCCTTTCTGCTCAAATATTAATAATAAAAGTGATACAAAAAAACTTTTTGCTATCATGGGTGAAGGGGCTCCATAGATTTAGTAGCCTTATCATTTAAAGTAAATAATGATTACATATCTCAATGATAGAGAAAGATAGAATTCTAAACACAAAAAAATACTGTACAAAGGAGAAAGGGCTTTTATTAGAAATCTAATACTAATTTAAGTAGATTTGCTCACATTCAGTCTCTCCATCTTCCTCTTCTTACCGCCCGGTTTTATTCTCTTCTTCATTGCTTGCTTTAAATGTTAAGGTCTTTTAGGTTGGACACCTACCCCCTTGTTTATATTTGCTTTTGAAATTCAGGGAGGTAGAATATACTAGTGGTGCTAAATAAGTAGAAACAATAAAATGCATATTCAAAAATGTTAGATTCATTAAGAATTAAGAGGGCTATCTAAAAATACCTTTTTATCCTACATTTTAAAGAGATACCTACAACAGTTCAGTTACTATTACAAATTAACTGCAATTGTAAATTGAGGCTTTGTTCACACAACATGCAAGCCCATAATTAACCCAGCTGTCTGGGTACATAGTGCACACTAACCAATAAATTAAATATACAGTACTGGCTGGGTTTGCACAATGCAGCGAGTCACACACTTTATTTTACCCTAGCAAGTTATGCAAAACCAGGCTTACTTTGGAGCAAATTAATTTAAGTTAATGGAACTTGTTCCTCTACATTTCTACGTTTTCCATTTCACTTAACAGAAATAACCATTAAAATCAACATTACACTTATCATACATAGGTGTTTATAAAATTTCCTCAAGTTTTTCTGGGCTAAATGTGTCTTAGATGCCAATCTAGACAATTTATATTAGCTCTATTTTAAAATTAATCAAGAACTGTAATCCTGATTCATTTAGCAGTTAATAGAATATACTAGATTTGCATCTGAAAGAAGTTCAGACCTCTCTGCTCAGTCAGGGAGCCTACTGGGTGGCCTTGAATAAGTCAGTATCTTTCCACTATTTCCTAACTATTAGGACTATTGTGAGAATCAGCTAAAACATGTACTTTAATCTTCCACAGACCTCAAGTAAATAATGTAAAAGAAGTGTGGAAGAATAAGTAGAATTTAAATCTCGTATTATCTGGAAAACACACCTCCTGATTATTCTTCACGACTGTTAGCCAAAATTATTATTTTGCTTCATTTCCTGTTCTGCAATTATACACTGCATCTTCCTGTACTCCTCCTTATTTTAATAGCTTCAGGTCATGGGCCTTTAAAAGGCTCCAGATAAATGAAGCCATTTTACTTGATGCCTTTTAACATTAAAGCCGAGCATGCCAACAACCCTTTTTAAAAGAAAGTATTTTCTTTTGCAGTTGCTTTCTCATCCCGGTCTCTAATTTGATTTCATTCAGTTCCTTCAATTACATAATTACCTACTTACTAAGCACAAATCAAGAGGTAGGCCTTAAGCAACCTCAGGGTTCCCTGCTGCAAAGACACATACTAGTAAGAGTCCACACGCCAAAAGACTGTATCACAAGCAGTGGGGATTCGACTGCTTTTAAGAATGGGTCCCATCAACCTAGTTTTAGAAATGCATCCACAGGGGACGCAGTCTCTTAACAAAGCAGGCCCTGTTCCACCCTCTTCTGAAGGAGCCAATCACCTCCTCCCCACTTCTCCACCGAGGCCCTCCATTCTACCCCAAATTCCCATACAGATTCACCCACTTAGAGACAACAGCCACCTCCTTGCCCGAAATCCCCCACCTTGCTTCTCTCTCTCTCTCTCTCTCTCCATCAACCCCCCCTCCCGCATAAAAACAAAACCACCCCGACTTCCTTTTTTATGACATGTCCACAAGCCCCCCATCTCTTCACAAAGACCATCCCACCTTAGCCTGCTGATGCTTTCCCACCTCACGCCCAGTGTGTTCCCCCCCCCCCACATCCCCACATTACCCACTCAAGCTCTGCAGCCCCTTCGGCACGTACGGAACAGCCGATCCCTCCCCCGCCCCCTCGCGCTTGCTGGAGGGGGCGGCAGCTCCAACACCTCGCGGCGGCTCAGCCAGAGAAGTAGTGCGCCCCAATAGTCTCACGCGCCCCCCACTCCCTATTCTAAACACCGCTGGAACCAACCATCTAACTGAAGGGAGATTGCCTCCTGGACTCCCAAGCACTGGCACCCGCTGCCGGCCGGCCCTCTCCGTCTTCCAGCTGCCGCCCCCACCCGGCGGCCCGGGCTCCCAGCCCCCCGCCAGGAGCCTCCGCTCCCCTTTCCGTCGGGAGTGGATCGACCTGCTTGGGCCGAACCAACCACACAACAGTGGGGGGGGGCAGGGGGGTCAAATATCTCGGGGGCAATCGAGAAGGCAGTTTCAGAAACAAGACTCACGCATCCGTCCAGAGCTAACACACGCCTCCCTCCGGCTACGCAAAGATTTCCATCTTTTACGAGGCACACTCTCGGCTCCACAAGTACATCCCCCCCCGCATGGACCGTACCACGTAGCAAAGTATGACGGGATACGTAGTACAATGTGGTGGGGTGTTTTTTGTTTTTTTTTACTAGAATGGACAACCTTTGGATGACTGGGGTGCAATTCGTTCTTTGGATTTCTGCCGAGCCACAGACATGGTTGAAATTCTGAGATTGCGCAACTTTATTAAATACATAACATTTCCGAATTCATATTTTATGGTAAAAAATATATCTAAAATATAGCTTGACAAGCATGTCAAGAGTATTTTGCTTTCTACCAGACATCTAATTCCTATCTGAAATTGCACAACAGCCAGCTGAGACTATTACTCTTGAATGTTGACCTTTCCATTAAGAAAAAAAAAGTATCTCCAAGTCTATTTATAAAAAGCATAAACAAACAACTATTACCCTGATTGGAACAAAGTATGAGATTGTAGGAGTGTAATGAATAATTACAGTGTACTCCAACATTTGTTAAGTTTCAGTAAAGCAAATATTTACTTTCAGAAGAGTACATAACTTGTATTAGCACATGCTTACTTATGGTTAACGTAACCCAATCAATGTGTTTTACTACCCACCTACTAAACACATGGGCTGAGTTTGCAGAGCTACAAAGCTAAAATTTGGTAAGCTAATTTCTAGTTCTATATATCATATGAATATAGTTCTAGAATTACAACTTTACGCTGTCATCATGTCTAAAGATTGACAAAGTGGCTGTATTCACGCAACTGTAATGATGTGATTTTGGTTAGTGTTATGTGAACCTACTTATTATGCTTTAACTTGCATACACCAGGTCACTGTAGTTCATTCAAAAATAAGAGAGTCTGCTCAGTACATTGTGTGAATCAGTCATGGTGTAAGACCAGGTTCCTCGTTTTTTTTTTTCCCTGAAAGCAATTTTAAATAACCAAATGAAATTCAATACTATAAGCTC
The DNA here is from genome assembly GCA_022577455.1 of Arizona elegans. Classification (NCBI taxonomy): domain Eukaryota; kingdom Metazoa; phylum Chordata; class Lepidosauria; order Squamata; family Colubridae; genus Arizona; species Arizona elegans. The sequence goes on along the minus strand of JAKOOJ010000003.1, from coordinate 98,049,859 downwards.
AGGCAAAGATATTCCAATGATTCTGTTGCTTGTTGTCCACTACAGTTTCTAGTAGACAGCTGTCTGAATATTCCTACAGAGGGCACACTTATTCAGATTTAACAGAAATGGAATAAAACACTTTTATCCAAAAGGAAAGATGCAAATTGTACCCCTTAACTCTTATAATGAACCTAACACTTTTTGCCATGCCTCACCATACACAAGTAACATTCATATTCAAGCAAATAAAGGATGTCAATTAGGAATCAAATACAAAATATGTTATTTTATCCAACTACAGGGCATGTGTGAAGCAGACAGGAATTAACCAATAACAAACCAAGTGACAGAACATAAGCTCAGAGCAATTTAATTACCTGTACATAGTTCAGAACTTTGATTCTCAATTTTCTTACTGCAACTAACAAGCCATAATGCTTTAGTAGCAATCATCAATTGCTTTGTACACTTGTAATAGGAATATGAATAATGGAGAGTCAATAGGAAATGCTTTGTGTTCTAGCTAAATAACAATTACTCTACATAGAAAGCTATCAAATATAGAAATGGAAGATAATCTTGTTATAAAATAATGGATTTTGTAGCAAATTGAGTGACAATACAGGTGGACCACAGTGGCAAAAAAAAATAATCCTTGAAATCCTTGAGAAGCTCTAAGTCTTCTCTTTTAGATCACTGACTGCGTTGGGATCCCATGAGAAGGAAACAAGAGCCAGGAGTCAAATGCACAGTCTTCAGCATCTTCCTTGAAATGTTCCATGTTGGAGAGTGTATCCTGAAGCAGCGGATATAAATGGCCAGAAGAGGACAATCCAGAAATCTATGGGAGCAGAACAATAACATTAAATAAGTAGTCTAATTTAGTGACTGGTCTGAAGATGTCATTTTAAAAAAGGAAGGTTTTGTATATGTCCATAATACTAAGCCCATACTTAGAATCTTATGTCACATAAAGATATAGAATGCTCAGCTCTGCTTAGCATTAAATACAGGTTATGATTTTGTTCACACATTGTCAAATCCTTTTGTTATTTAACTATTCCAAAATAAGGCCATATAGAATATAATTAAACAAAATCCCAATACCTGTTCTCCTAGGACTTCTTCACAAATATTTTCCTGAATACACTGAGCATCAAACCAGTCATTTGGGGAATTAGACCAAAGATCCATTTTGATCACCAGCTCCTGCCTTGCAAAACAGAGCAGGTTGTTCATACTAAGCCAGGCAGCAAATGCATTAAATAGCTTTAGAGCCTAAACTGGAAAAAAGCAATCTGCAAGTTGTCTATCTTAACAGTTGGTTTAGACCTCCAGAAAGAGCTGTCTAGGTTTTTGCTGACAACTCATTTAGAGCCCAGAGAGAAAAGAGGGTGACCCAGTCACTTTGGACTGTTCCCTTGCCAATTGCCATGTGACCCTTCAAAACATTTTTCAGAAATTCAGTTTTAAACCCACAAAATGTTCCATACTCCTATCTTAGAATCCTATCTTAGAATGCAAATAAAAACCCATTGGAAAAATGGAATAGGAGTAGTTGAATGTGTCACCCTAAATGCTTCTACCTTCTGCCACAGAATGGTAGCCAATATATAGGCAACCCATGGAAATTAATGGAATGAAAATATAAAATGGTGTTTTACTCACTTCTTCCTTCTTTTCTCATATATGTGATCCTTCTCATTTTCCACCTTAATATAGTGCAAAATACTCCCAGCCTCTGATGGGCACCAGAATCATTTGCTCTCACTGAAGAGCATGACAACTCTGTTGACAATTAACTCTGTCTCCATGGTGATAAGGAATACCAAGGAGAGTGCATATGGACTGGAGACTAGGCCTGCAATTCCTGAATAGTGTGGGAGCATTACTTTATAAGTGGGTCACCAGGTGCTGGCAGTAAATATTGCACAATAAAGGTGGCTATTTACAATATAGAATTGTGTTTAAAAGTAAACCTGCCAAATGATGGATTTTATTAATAGGTTTCTGATAGCAAAATATCTGACCGGAGAAGTATATGGTTGGGTGTCTCTTAATTTACTTTTACAAATTTCTGCTCAAACCAAATAAGCATAATTAGGAATCTAAGGGTCTTCCTGGACTCATAGCTCCTACTTAATGAACAAGTGTTAGCTGTGGCCAGAAAGATTTTTGCACAACTCCATCTAGTGTGCCCCTTACACTGTTTCCTAGATTAGGGGGTCCTTCAGACAATCATTTATACTCATGTCACCTTGTGATTTGACTTCCACAACACACTGTACATGAGACTGCCCTTGAAAACCACTCAAAAGCTCCAATTGGTCCAAAATGAAGCATGCCTCTATCTGCCCATATAATTTCTCTACTTTGCAAGCTGCACTAGTTGCAACTGGGTTTGATACAAGGTGCTTGTTGTTATGTATACTTAAAGGCATAGAGCTGGTTACTTGAGGGACTGCCTGCCTCCCATAGCATTTTTGTTTTTGTTGTTTATTTGATTATTGTGAGTCATTCAGATTTGTTGAGAGTTGGGCAGCATTTTTATTATTAGAAATACTTCCCTCTCATGTCCAGGTGGATCCCAACCATGAAGTGCCCTTCGCCAAAGCTTAATCTGCATGTCCCATGAACGACGACTGTACTTTTTATATTTATTTGGGGTACAGGGATGAATACCTGACTGACGAGCCATCCTAGAATGAAGCATGAGAAATTAAAAGGCACCTCAAGGCCTCCCAAAGAAGGAGCACAGAGAAAACTGTTAAAGCAAGTCTTTCAAAGGTCTTTACCTCAAGACCAGATTCAAAAATGAACAGCCCAAATATCAGAACTTTGAAAAGAACTGCTAGCGATGACCACAATAAGAGCCCACCCAAGCTTTCGTTATGTAGAAGTCTAACAGTTACTGCTTACTTGGGAACCTGTTGGACAAAGTGCTGGTAACCAATGGTATTTTTCCCATAATCTATCTGCTTTTGCCTTCTTCGCAAGACAGCCTCATCTGTCTCTATATAAGTTCTACAAATGGAAGGAAAAATGCTAGACAGAGAAACATATCAATAACTTAATAAACTATAGAAATATCTCTTACAAAACTTACCCAGATCCTGGACAGGATTTTCTCACCCAATTGGACCTTGTACCTACCCCCACACTCACCATCTTTACTGCAGGTGAGAATACCTGAAACGACCTATTTGAAGAAAATAAAAAAGTTTGATTACTGAACATGGAGACCCAATGCATTTGTATCTTAACTTTCCATTTGTGAAGTCACTATTCTTCAAATATTCATAGAGCAAAAGAGATCAAGTGAGACTTTCACAGAATTTGGAAAAATGTAACTGATTTCTACACATTAGAGATAAAGAAGAAGTTCATGGTAAGAGCTCTCTCAATATGTAATCTTTTTCTCTGGAAAAAGAATTGAAGCATCAAACCTTTAAAAAAACTATCAACAGTAAGAAATTATCATTGGAATTAAATGTTTTCTAATTTCAGATCATTTAAAATCAGGGCTTATTTCCTTCTAAGACACTGGTAGAATTCTGAGCACACAGCATTGATAACCATCATTAAATGGCATCCATGAGGTTTATGGCCAGTAAAAAATAATGCATTTACTAAAGGGCAAACTTGTGAGGTTGTTCTCCACCTGCTCTTTAGCTCCGTCCCCAAGTTATTCTTTACCTTCTTCTGGGAGACATGAATGTACTCCTAAATAATGCACTGGGCTGCATTTATTTATCTTTTTAGCCTCCATGACTACATATCAAGCCTAGAGGCATTCTAATGTTAGATTCAGGGACTTCTTTGCTGCATATCAGTCTCTAGATCCTTTTCATTAAAGTATTTTTTTTGAAAAGTAGTCCTTAGAAAAGAAAGCTTAGAGGATTCAAAAAAGATGTCTGCAGCCACACACCTGCTTGAAGAAGGAAAGAAGAAAGCAGGTTCTACACAAAGTCGTGGCTTTCTCAAGAACAGATTCTAATACTGTGTTTCTCCAAAAATAAGACCCTGTCTTTTATTTTTTTGAACCCCGAAATAAGTGCTTGGCCTTATTTTGGGGGAGGTCTTATTATTTTGGGTACGTGGAGCAAGATGGGGCTCCTCTTGCCGTCTTACCTGATTTCCAGCTCTGCATTGAAATATTTTTGGGGAGGGCTTATTTTCAGGGGGAGGCTTATTTTAGTGCACGCGCTCAAAAGCCCAATTGGGCTTATTATCAGGGGATGTCTTATTTTCGGGGAAATAGGGTATATAGTTCTCAACTTACAGCAGTTCATTTAGTGACCCTTCAAAGTTTCAACAGCACTGAAAAAGTGAATTATGACTTTATGAATTATGACTGAAAAAGTGAATTATGAATTTTTCATACAACCGTTGCAGCATCCCTAGGGTCATGTGGTCAAAATTCAGATGCTTGGCAACAGACATATATTTATGGCAGTTGCAGTGTCCCAGGGCCATTTGAATCCCTTTTGCGAACTTGTGACAAAGTCCATGAGGGAATCCAGATTCATATGGGATAAAACTCATGTAATAACTGTCTTGCTTAACAATGGAAATTTTGAGTTCAATTGTGGTCATAAGTCAGGGACTACCTCAGGGATGAAATCTAAAAATTTTTGCTACTGGTTCTGTGGGCGTGACTTAATTAGTGGGCAGGGCTTGCTGGTAAGGTGACTGGGTGGGCGTGGCCAAGTCAATGTCACTTCTTTACCCTTTTTTAACCTACAAAACACAACACAACACAACTGGCTCACCCACAATGTAAAAGCAGCTGTGCTAGACCCAAAATGGCCCCGCAACAAGCAGGAACCTCACACAGCCACAAAAAGCCCCAAAAAACAACTTTCACACTTTACACACACACAACACAACACAACTGGCTCACCCATAATGTAAAAGCAGCTGTGCTGACCCAAAATGGCCCCTGCAACAAGCAGGAACCTCACACAGCCACAAAAAGCCCAAAAAAGCAACGTTCACACTTTACACACACAAAATTCCACATACAGCTTTGTGAAATTTTGTGTGTTTGTGTAGTTAGAGTGAAACACTACAGAAACACACTAAATCTCAGAAAGCTGCACAAATATTATTTTATTTTAAATAAAATAATATTTGTGCAGCTTTTTTATTTTTATATAAAAGCAGCTAAATTTAAAACTTCCTAAACTTTAAATGGCTAGGTCTAAAAAAAGAACAACTAAAAAAATCCCCAATTAACTATTTTTTTTAAAGCTCCCAAAGGGGAAAAAAACTTACCCAATAGAACAGGGGTCTCCAACCTTGGCAACTTTAAGACTTGTGGACTTCAACTCCCAGAATTCCTCAGCCAGCTTTGCTGGGAGTTGAAGTCCACAAGTCTTAAAGTTGCAGATAGAGCTGCTCACCGATGAGCTTGATTGCAGGCAGGGAGATTCAGTTGCTTGCTGATGCAATGGATTGCCTTGCGACCAGCAGCTAAGGTAAGCAAGCTGGGGGGAGGGAGAAAAAAAGAAACTTTTTTTTCTTTTAAATGGGTCTGACAATCCAAGCTGAGTTGCCTGATTAGCAGAGCTTATTAGCAGATCGTCAGAGCTTGGATCGTCAGAGCTTGGCTGGTCAGAGCCATTTAAAAGGAAAAAAAGGCTTTGATGATCACGCGGCTCAGCTCGGCATGGGGGGGCAGGAGCAGGGATTTTTGCTACCGATTCTCCGAACTGCCCGCCACCATCCCTACCTACTCGCCCGAGTCGGTCCGAACCGGGAGCATTTCACCCCTGGACTACCTCTATTATATCTTTTGTTATCCCATGCTTTTTTTTGTCTATACATCACACACTTGGAATACTCAAGTGGATTTAGGCTTTTTATTTAACACAGTAAATCTAGTTTACAACATAATCCAGTGATCTTTACTTGGGCTATTGACTTCAAAATGTAGTGGAAAAACATTATGTTCAATACAGTGAATGAACAGTGGGGGGAAAGACTTAAATGAATATTCTACCTACAGACTTCTCATAGCCTTAAACAAAGCACAATTGAAGTGGCATAAAAGCACTCAACACAAATAATTTTGTGTAGAAATGGCTAAATATTAAAGTACCATGTCACTCAAAAATGTTACTGCTGCATGTGGCAACTCTGACTAGAGTTATATTATTAACATAGAGGCTCATCTACTGGATGAAGATCTGCAATTCATTTTGAACCATACCTTCTGTTTAGGCAAGAATCTATTAGATTGTAATTTAAATGAAAAGCCTTCCACACCGTTTCCATTTCATCTCTGATACATCCAAAACAATTAATGTCACTACTGCCACCACAAAAGCAAAATGTACAAAGATTATTATGCATCAATCTGTGCTTCCTCCAATTGATCTACAGAAGAATGCAATATCCATCATGCAAGCAGAACTTTGTCCTCAAAGTAATTACATGTTCTGGAATACAGTAACAATTGTCTTCATACCCCTGCTCCAGTCCTGTCCATCCATGTTGCTAAGATGGGGAGCTTTGTAAACATCTAGACTATCCACAGGTATTCTGCTGAATTTAAAAACTGGGAATACTAGGGGAGAGAACCTGAGAATTGGGATAGCTCTTAGCAGTTGGAAAAAGACCTCTTAAAGCAGTGGTTCTCAATCTGTGGGTCGGGACCCCTTTGGGGGTCGAATGACCCTTTCACAGGGGTCGCCCAAGACCATCAGAAAACACATATTTTCAATGGTCTTAGCAATAATTTTATGGTTGGGGGTCACCACAACATGAGGAACTGTATTAAAGGGTCGCAGCATTAGGAAGGTTGAGAACCACTGTCTTAAAGGCTTCACAGAGAACTTCTGAGGAGAAGCTCCTATTTCTTATTCCAGAGATACTCAAATATTGCAGAAACTGTGCAGCAAAATACCTGTGCCAGCCACCTGAGAGAGAACCTTGAATAAGATCTGCCTGTCAGAAAAAAGTAGAAACAGAGTACATCCATCATATTTTTCTCTCTAAGGCATTGTTATCTTTCTCTAACGTATATTTTAAAACTTGAAAATTAAACAACCACCCATTTCCAAGTGAATCTCCTAATTTCTTTAAGCATTAATGCACTGTTTTCATAAAGATTCCTTCTTCACAAAAAATAATGGGCCATATTAACTTTTATTACCACTTTTGAATGAAGTTACATTTTTAAAGATAGTTGAGATTTTTAAAAATGTCAGGGCACTGATGGAATCACTGGTTGTTATTGATATGGTCTTTTGAGTGAATCTTGACTCCAGGTATCTACATAAAATGAAGATTGCCCCACTTCTTATCTAATTGGTGTGTTCCTTTTATAGTAGTATTATAAATAGAATGGGGAATATTTTATCTTTGTCCTGCCCTTCTTTGAGAGAATCCAAAGTGATTTGCACAAATTTTCCATCTGGTAAAATGTATTCTCAAAGGTAAAATGCATTATTAAACTTAGGAAAGATTTGAACTATTTTCATGACTTGGAACTGTTCACTTTGTTATTCTTATTATCTGACGTAGCCTCATTCCAGGACATGGCCGCCAACTTTCTCACACATATCTCACCTGGTTGCAGCATCTGTTAGGCATCAAACAGAAACCAGTTTAATACCCAGCTATTTTAGGCAATAAGATTTCAGCAAGTCTTTTAACTTTTTTATTGACTTTACATTGTAAACAGTATGAAAATTCAAAAACATGACTAATTCATAGATGCTTTAGCATGCATCTTTGTAATTTTCCCCAATTTGAGATTTATGTAGATAGTAACTGACTGAAACATTGTGCTCAACACAATATCCATCTTCAGAAACTTCCAAACACTTCTGAGACATCAAAGACTAAAATCATAACATTAAACAGAAACATTAGTTGTCCACTCACACCTAGAATAATAAGTCGTTCCTAATTGTTTGCCTACATAAACTATGTTTTACATAGAGCCAAAGGATTTGGGCTTTTCTTGAGGCTTCAAAGAAATATCCTAACTTTAGACTCCTATTATGTTAATAATGCAACTTCTCTTCCCAGTTTTGTTACTTATAAGTTCCTTTCAAACACAGATATGTCTGCAGTAAGTTGTTCTTCGCTGAAATGCAGCGATTCTTCCAGCAGACAGCCCAGGCAAATTTCAACAAATAAGGAAAAGCATCATTGCAATATAAAACTAAACTTAATCTTCAAAAATGTTTACCCACTCTAGCCATTCAGACTGACAGGCTCACAAATTGGCACATAGCCCTTAATGCAAGTAGATTGTAAAATATAGGAGAAAAAAAAAGATAGGCAAACTCTGCTGAGTGTTCCCAATCACCTAACGCAACTCAAACACTTAGTCTACTGAAACAGTATGCAGTTAGTCCTCGACTTACCACAGTTCATTTAGTGACCGTCCAAAGCTACAATGGCACTGAAAAAAGTGACTTATGACCATTTTTCACACTTACAACCATTGTAGCATCCCCATCATCACATGAATTACATTTGGATGCTTGACAACTGACTCACATTTATGACAGTTGTGGGGGTCCCAGAATCATACAATACCCTTTGGCAACCTTCTGACAAGCAAAGTCAATGGGGACTTAACAACCAGATTCACTTAACAACCATGTGACTAACTTAAGAACTGCTGTGATTCCCTTAACAAATGTGGCAAGAAAAGTCACACAATGGGGCAAAACTCACTTCGCAATATAAAATTTGGGCTCAGCTTTGGTCGTAAGTTGAGGACTACCTGTAACGTTCCCCAATTAGGAAGCCAGACATTGCACTCCGTCTCAGCAGCCTCCACCCCGCTCACTTTACCGACCCAGAGAGGTAAGAAAACGGGAGAAGGTCGCCAAGTTTAAAACGAAGCTCCACCCAACACCCGAAATCTAAAGGCAACTACCGGCCAGTTACGGCAGTCGAGATGTCCGACAAAGAATTCGGAAATTGCATGATTGGCCCCCCGAATCGGAGCACCCCGTTCCAAAAATCCTTATGGGCGTCATTAAACGCGGCTTTAAATCTCCCTCCAGTAAACAGGGAGGGCGTGGCTTTTTGCAGACCTCCGGCCTATCGCAGAGTAGGAAGAAAAAAGGAGGCGGATCTTCGGTCCGGTGATTGGCTGGGCGAAGAGTAAGAAACATGGGCGTTATCTCCCGAACGCAGCGCGGACCATAACACACGTGCATAAAAAACCCCGCCTACCCATCCAATCAGCCGCGCGCGCCATCGTCGACGTAAGGCCGTCGGTTTGCCAATGAAAAAGCTGTTGACTCCGAGACCGAGGCTCTTCTCGCTCGAGCGTTCGAGGGTTGGTCGGTCAAGAGAAAGAGGTGATCGGGATTGGCCGGCGCAGCGGCGATAAATTTTAATTTCTGAAGTGCTGTGGAATTTTCAGCTCGCCTTATTTTTTTTAGGGGCGGGGGGGGAGGGTGAGAGGGAGGAAGAGATTTCACAAGAAGGGAGGGGGGGAGGCAGAAGGGGTGCTGTACCTCCCGAGGTCCTTTGCCGTTCTTTGCAATGGCTCTGCTGGGTTGGGGGTGATGGAAGTCCAAGTCCAAACCATCCGGGAAGGTTTCTCGGGTTGTCCGCAGCTGATCTTTTTCTCTTGCCCCGGAGAACGAGGGAACAAACCTTAGTTTGTTTTGGAGGCGGGGTATTCTAGTTTATGAGCCAGCCGTCGATGCTGATGATCCAAAATTCCGTCTGAAAAATTCAAAGCTCTCGTTTCCCTTTAAGAAAGGCAGCCAATCATCCTTTCTCAGCCCAATTTATTATCTTGCACTGTTGATTTTGTGGAGGGGGGGGGGGGGGAAATAGGCGGAAGCGGTATTGGGTATGTTTGCTGCTATCAGTTATAAAAAATAATGTAGGCGAGATTTAAACAAAAAAAAAAGTTAAAGGACATATCTTTTTAGCCTGATTGTTACTAGCTTCCTTGTTTGCTGTTTTCCTAGTCTTATCTCTCAGAGCTTGCTGCTGCATATTTCAGTTTTTAGGTACCTGATTATGAGCTCTTAAATTGTGATTATTACAATAAAGAGACAGGCTTGTAAAAAAAAGGAAGCTGCTGTTTTAAGTGGTGTCTTCGTGGCGATCAGTAATGCTACCTGAAAATTATCCCCTTGTAGAAATTATTATTTACTCCTTTTAGGTTTCAATCTAGCTACAGGATGGCACTGAATATGATCCAGGATGTCAAGATATCTCTGCCGTTTACTCCAGAACCACCTCTTACTCCTGTGTTGAATCTCACTTGGGATTTCCAAAACCTTAGCACTTTAGCAGGGTAATTTTTTTTTCTTGTTTGATGCAATAATGCGGGGTGGAACATTTTCTCTTTTTTCCAAAGGTGTGGCACAGAATTAGCTGGGAAACTAATCTGAAATTTTAATTCTTTTTAAACAATCATATTAGGGAATACTGTATGCCCAATAACTATAAATGGCAGTCCATTTATAAAAGTTCCTAAATCCATGGTTAGGCAATATATTTAGTTTTAGGAAAAATTAAACATAGCTAAAACATGAATAAGTGGTCTCCAGGTCTTCACCAGACATAAGTAGGTATAAAGACTGTGCATATTGGGTCACTATATTTACTTTATAGTTTAGATAACATGCCAACTTTGAAAATGAGTACACTGAGTTTGGTAGTTGGATAAGGGGGAGGTTTATGAACTACCTGTAACTCATCCTGTGTATAATCTTGGTTGTTAAGCAAACCCAAGAGCATTTAGATGGTCAGAGAGGGTCACTTGTCACGGATCCTCTGTTTAACCAGCAGTAAATGATAAGAGTAATAAACTGCAGCTTTGAATTATAGGGGAAGAGGGAGATTTTTAAAAATTCCATTTTGGGGTTCTGACTCTTTACATCTAATCTGGGAGCCATAAACTTTAGTCTACTGTACAATGTACAGTCAAACTTAGCCATTTTCTGACTTCTTTATATTGGTTTCAATGACACTTGACTAAGTTGGCTTTGATCCAATCTTAGGTACCATCTTAGGTTAGATTTTATCGTCCGGGGATATATTAAAATGGGAAGTTTTCAAATATAATCTGTCAGTTGATGTACGAGACTGCCTAAGGGTGTTCATCCTAATAAAACATGTTTCTATTTCAATGGCATAATGCTAATTTCTGTGGGTTTCAATGGTGCATTGCTAATGTGTGCGGATATGTGTACCTAGCTGCCTGTTCAAATTTGTAGGGATACACCAAGGCGTTGCTTAGACCTGTCCAATCTCAACAGTGGAGAAGAGGAAATTGCTTTCACCTTCAGCCAGTCCCCAGCAGCACTGGAGATTGGTAATAATTGCTGCCTGCTATAGAGTTTTAGTTCTGCTATTACTAAGCAGTTTGATTAGCATGCAGGTAGTCCTCAACTTACAACAGTTCATTTAGTGACTGTTCAAAGTCACAATGGGACTGAAAAAAGTAATTTATGGCTGTTTTTCACAACTCTTGCAAGCATTCCCATGGTCATGAGATAAAAATGTGATTCATATTTATGACAGTTGCAGTATTCCAGAGTCATGTGATCTCCTTTTGCGACCTTCTGACAAACAAAGTGGGGAAGCCAGATTCACTTAACAACCACGTTGCTAACAATTGCAGTGATTCACTTAACAACTATGATAAGAAAGGTCATACAATGGGCAAAATTCACTTAACAAATGTCTTGCTTAGCAACATAAATTTTGGGCTCAATTGTGGTTGTAACTTGAGGACTATCTGTACCTATAAAAGCAAGTTTTGTTGTCATAGATAAATTATTTCATCTATTATATCACGGGTGTCAAACTCGTGGTGTCACGTTGCCATCATTATATAAACTGTAGTATTCTAACCAGTTTAGGCAATTATTAGAACTAAAGCTATGAGAAATTCTGCATTAAATTGATTTTAGTAACCTTAAATCCAATTATCTGTATTATCTATTTTATTTAATATATTTGTTTCCCAAGCTATTGATAGGTTTATAGATCATAACAAACGTAGCAATAAACCCAAGCCAGATAGATATTCATGTAAATTTCACGCTATATTCCAGGTTACAAAAAGTGTAGGGTTACTTGCCTGCATACATAGCTGCCTCTTATCTACTGAAGTACAGTACTCCACTTACAGTTTACTCTCAAGAAAGATAGTTTATAAAATTTCATTTTTAAAAAAAATTTCAAAAATTCCAAACCGCTCCTTGATTTCACCACTTAAAGTATATTATCTATGTAATTTCTTATATGATAAGCTTGGTTTTATAGAGCTATATGATAGTCTTGTATTTATGGTTTGTGGGGCTCTAGCAGTCTTTTAAACAATTGAATATATTTTGCAAGCCTATATTCCATATTGACTGGACTTCTTTAGCTGAACCAAGATAACTAATTTTCAGATATGAAAGAAGATGACTTAATCAGTTCACTCTGATTTAGATTCCTTAAGCTCAAGTGTATGTACTATTTAATAGTATAACCATTCCTAGGTTTTCAGGCTTCTATTTTCTCACTTTGTGACTTGCAGATAAAAATAACTTAACAGAATTCCAGGATCAGCTGTAAGTTCTACCTACTGATTTTATAGCTTATCATATTAGCTTTATTTTAATTTGGGTATAATTGATCTGCTCTCAACACTGAAAATTCCTTTGTAGCACTTCTATTAACTCAGCAGTGGCTAATTTGCTCAGCACTGATGGATGTATTAAATAAGTTTGTGCATCATGCTTAGTGATGGACTCATGAGTAAGAGCCTATTTGCTCCTTTCTCAGATGGTGTGGCTAAACAACTGCCTGTGGGGCTGGGCTGAAGAATGTGAATCTTTTTGTTTCAGTTATGGACAGTCGCTTTTTTTAGTAACTGTAGACACCTGTAAGAACTAATGGGATATGATTGATAGATGGGAAGAGCAAAATGGTTTACCCTGTGGGACATTTTAAAAAATGAAATAGGCCAAGTAGGTGTGTTTGGCCGACAGAAGAGTCTTTACATCTATTTTTCTTTTAATTTTGTTTACAACCCCCAGTACCGAAATGGCAAGATTTTTACTTGGTATTTTTTTGTTTGTATACTGTAAAGAAATATAGGTGGCAATGGGAGCAGGAAGTCTCTGGAAGGGAAACTGCATTTCCACAGTTAACCCTGTAACCCTGGCCAAAATTGTACATTCAAAATTTCTAATTTTACCCTCAAAATTCCAGTAAGACTTGGCCAACTGGCAAAGCCATGTCTCTAGGCCTTTACGAAAAGATAGAAGAGTTGAAGCCAACCTCACATCAGGGAGCAAGATGTTCCAGAAGGCAGGAGCAACAGCAGAGAAGACCCTCCTCCTGGACCCCGCCAGCTAGAATAATTGGCTGACGGGACCAGCAGCATGCCTCCTCTGCCGGCACAAGTAGTACAGGCCAATCCCAGTGAGGGTGAGACAGTCCCTCAAGTATCCTGGACCAATGTCATGAAGAGCTTTAAAGGTGATCAGTAACACCTTGAATTGCACCCAGAAGCAGACTGGTAACCAATGCAGCTCACGAAGCAGTGGTATTATAGGGACCATTCTCGGGTGGCCCAAAATTACCCATGCTGCTGCACTCCGCACCAGCTGTAGCTTCCAAAGGCTCTTCAAGGGTAGTCCCATGTAGAGCACATTACAATAGTCTGGCCGTGAGATGAGTAGGGACTGAGCGCAGGTAATCCTGGTCCAGGAAAGGCTGCAACTGGCGCACAACACAAAGTTACTTTTACTTAGCATATAGTGGAAACCAAGCCAACTGTTGATTTATTCAATAAACTATTGAATGATTAAACAAAACATAACATATCCCAAAATGTGAATAAGGTATCCAATGTTAATGGATGCACGGGATTAGATTGGGGAATATGCTAAATTTTTACTCAGTTCATACTAAGGATCTCTGACTAGCTCTCTTTTTCTCTCAGCAGAGACTCAAGGAAGCAGTGTGTGCAGTTTCTCCAGGTATTTCATTTTTGTTATGATGGAGTTTAGTTACCTTATTAAAGGCTTTGAGGTGAATCTGAGAACCAGGAGCACCAATTGTTGATGCTCTAAGTCTCATATCAATATATAAATCAACATACATATATATGTACCAAACCAGAACTTGACAGTGCCATTCATTCCCCTTAATATTTTAGCCTGAGGTATTGTGCAGCACACCAAGTTACCTCCAGCAAATTAGCAGGGAAATTCTGTGTCCTTTGATGAACAAGAGAAATGGGAGTATCTATTGTAGCAGATGGGCTTTTCTATAAATACCCATAATCTTGTGTCAAGATTTCTGCTTCATGGCAGTGATGTCCACTCTAGGTTTTCTGATATGGATGATGCTTTCCAGAAGCAATTTGCAGGTATATCTAAGGGTTATGAGGGGATGAGGGATTTTAACTAACTCAATACCTATTGTAACCACATTTTGCAACCAAAGAAAATGGTTGAGTCATAAAGTTGAGCAATTTCCAAACACCCAAAATGTGATCACATGATGGGGGAGTATGGCTATATAAACTTCAAAATCAGGTTGAAAGTGCCTTGGAGGTGGGTCAGTCATAACTTTGAACAGCCTCAGGAGTACTTATATATTCTGGTAGCTCTTAATAGATTTTTGTTGATTAGGACTAAATGATGAGTTTTTACAATTTGAGCATTAATAAGGGCTGAGATATGAAAGGAAGGGGTTTTTTTTACTGAAATTTAACACTGAAGGTGTTAAATTACTGAAGTTGTTTATATTTGCCTGGAGGAAGGTGAGGGTCAGTGATACAAAGTGGCAGGGGAAAAAAGATAACTTTAGATTGCATTAAAAGAAAAGTTTTTTTTAAAATGATGAGTTAGCTTTACTTTATAGTTGTCAACCCCCACTTTCATTATTACATTCGGGTTTTGGCATATTTTTAAAAGGATTCAGAAGATCCAGAGAAAAGCAATGAGGAAGTCAATGAGGAAAAAAGATCAGTTGCAATATTTTGGCTTGGAAGATTTGAGTACAATATGACTATAGTATTTTGGATCTCATTAAGTGGAAATCAAAACACATCTCATTAGATACAGGTGCTTCTTGACTTACAACCACAATCAGGACCAGAACTTCCATCACTTAAGTGGTACAGTTGCTAAATAAGTCATCATGGGACCACGCCCAGTTTTAATGACCTTTTTGCCATGGTTGTTAAGCAAATCGTACAGTCATTAATCAGATGGCTTGTTTGGAAGCTGGCTGAGAAGATCGCAAATGGCAATCATGTGTCCTTGGGACGCTGCAACCATTGTAAATACGAGCCAATTCCAAGCACCCAGATCACAATCACGCAACTGCAGGTCGTAAGTGGAAAGACCGTCTGACAGTCATTTTTTCAGTGCCATCATAACTTCGAATGGTCATTAAATGAATGGCCATAAGTCAAGGACCACGTGTACAGTAAATATTTGCACATTTGAAAACCAGTGAATTTCATCTGTAATTGGTTTTCTTTCCAGAAAGCAGAGGATTTCATGGACCGTGAGATAAAATACCTTGGCAGCCCAATAGATGCTTCAGGAATCCCAGAAGCCTTGGGTAGCTTTTCTGATGAGCTCCATTCCAGTGAAAAGGAAGAAACGGAGGTGAGAAGGATGAGTTAAAAGTCACTTTGTGGGCAGTTGTATTCATTAAAAAAAACAACAACCAGAGAAAGCAAGTATAGCTTGCCCACCGTTGAGTAGCAGTAATGCCAAGTAATAGCAGTGTTGGGTTTTGTCTGTTGCAAGGCTGGAGGGAGAGTCTTTGATAAGAGCTACCTGAGTTATCTTTGGGGAAATTGGAGGTAGGAGCTTGTATTCCGTTACACTGAAACATTTTCAAACATTAGGGAAA
Source organism: Arizona elegans (assembly GCA_022577455.1). Classification (NCBI taxonomy): domain Eukaryota; kingdom Metazoa; phylum Chordata; class Lepidosauria; order Squamata; family Colubridae; genus Arizona; species Arizona elegans. The sequence goes on along the minus strand of JAKOOJ010000003.1, from coordinate 98,034,007 downwards.
AATGGCTAGGTATCTTGTTCAAGGGTAAGTTTAAATACAGTATTCCAAGACATTATAGGTAGTCCTGTATATATAACAGTTATATATACAATTATAACACTTCCTTTAGTGACCATTTGAAGTTCCAATGGCACTGAAGGCACTTATGACCATTTTTCACACGACTGTTGCAGCATCCTCATGGACATATGATCAAAATTCAGATGCTTGGCAACTGACTCATATTTATGACGGTCGCAGTGTCCCGAAGTCATGCGATCACCTTTTGTGACCTCCTGACAAGCAATGCCAAATTCACATAACAACCGTGTTATTAACTTAACTGCCGTGATTCACTTAACAACTGTGGCAAGAAAGGTCACAAATTGGAGCAAAATTTGTCTCACTAACAAATGTCTCACTTAGCAACAGAAATTTTGGGCTCAATTGTAGTCATAAGTCGAGAACCGCCTGGATAAATATCTAGTGCTCAAGATTGGTCGTTGCATTTTTGATGATAATTGTCATAATGGTTGTGAGAAGCTTATATATTAATTTTATCCCGAGGAGAAGATTCAGTCTTAACTTGGGACTGATCTCTTAAAACCTAGATATAATTCAGTTTATTTTTTGCAACTGGCTAAATTTCTATGAATTCATTCACATCCCTAGGGTAGCATATTAGAATAAGTAAAAGTTCATTCCTTCTAGGATTTTGATAATGAGTTTTTTTTAATTTTCTACTCTAGTAATTTCAATCACGGCCTGAAACGTATCTCAAAATGTTGAACACCTTTAGCAGAGATTCTTTGAACCACTTCTGTTTCTCTTCTGCCATATAAAAATGGACATCCCTAATTAGAGTTTGCTCCAAAGCCTAATAGAATTTCTTATACTGGCTGCTACTCGTTTGTCATGAGTTCTAGAAATGAATCACCTCAGAAATACCTCCCTTTCTGTACTGTTATCTGTAGATTTCTAAATGAACTCTTGTAAGTACAGGTAGTCCTCGACCTACGACCACAATTGAGCTCCAAATTTCTGTTGCTAAGAAAACATTTGTTAAGTAAATTTTTCCTCATTTTATGACCTTTCTTGCCACCTTTGTTAAGTGAATCATTGCAGTTGCTAAGTTAGTAAAGTGAATCTGGCTTCCCCATTGACTTTGCTTGTCAGAAGGTCACGAAAAGTGATCACTTGGCCCCGAGACCCTGCAACCATCATAAATATGAGTTAGTTGCCAAGGGCCTGAATTTTGATCATGTACCCCTTGGGAATTCTGCAGTGGTTGTAAGTGTGAAAAACGATCATAACTCACTTTTTTCACTGCCACTGTAACTTCGAATGGTCACTTAATGAATTGCTATAATTCGAGGACTACCTGTACTAAAATATAGTCATTCTTTCATCCCATTTTGTTTTTGTTTTACCTACACAGCCATCCTTTCTTTCCTTGCGCATTTCCTCATAACTTTGACCTCTATGGGATGTGAAAATGATCCAGATTGGGAAGCCGGGAGGGGAGAAGGGAATGAGAGTCCTAGAGAGCAGTGTTTCTCAACCTTGATAGCTTGAAGATGGATGGACTTCAACTCCCAGAATCCCCCAGCCAGTAGCTGGGAGTTGAAGTCCACCCTTCTTCAAGCTTCCAATGTTGAGAAACACTGCTGTAGAGTATTAAATTGCCACTCAAATGCTGGCAGAATTAAAGGAAGGATTGTATTTTTGTTAATACAAGTGGTTCTGCATTTGCCACTCTTCTTCTGTATAAAGAAATAGTTGTCGGGTTCAGCATACATTAGCCAGATGAAAAAGAGGACTGAGAATATTTTGTAAAGTGAACTTCCCCGGTTGAAATCCTTCTTTTGTACAACTATTAAAGCTGCAAGTGCTTAATGTTCTCTTTTCATCAGGCAATTCCGTTTTTTTTAATGCTCTGTTTTCTCCTGTGATTCCTCCATAGAAGTCCCTTTCTGGGCACCACTCTAGCATGGCTGCCTTGTTGTCTGGACCACTCCGTGCTCAGGACATCAACATCAGTGAGGTAAACAGGGATTTTTTAATCAGCAATTTAGTTAACTCGGGCTCTTGCCTTGTAGCCAGTAGCAAGTAACATCTTGTCTTCCAAATGATCCAGTCTGGAAACAGCAGCATTTAAAGGCTCAAATGTTTAACGTGTTTATGGCTGGGCCATTAAAACGGTTTGTGGGCTAATTTGCAAGGCTGTTGCAAAACTGAGGCTGTCAGACTCATCTGAGAGAGCTAGCAATAGTTACATGGAAGTACAGTTGATTGAAAAATCTGTCAATCAGCCTTAATGAGACTGATGAAGTGAAATGTAGGGTCCTTCCTTCCTGATGTCCTGATCTCCGTTTGGCACATTTAGCAGGTCTCCATGAACAAGAGCAGCCTCTTCCGATCTCCATCTCTGCCAGCAAAACTAAATAGACCTGCATCAAAGAGGACAGTGAAAAGCTATGCTGATGAAACTCCAGCTAAAGTGACATGGAAGTGCAGCTCAATCCAAGAAGGGCCAGATGGGGTAAGAAACAACAGTTGGTCCTCATATCCAGGACCTTTTCCCTAAATTCGTGGGTTTTGATATTTTATTTATTTATTTATTTATTTATTTATTTATTTATTTATTACATTTTTATGCCGCCCCCTCTCCCGAAGGACTCGGGGTGGTGAACAGCCAAAATTAAAAACACACAATACAAATATTAAAATACATTAAAACGAAATTAAATTATCTTTGGCTTCTCCAATTTAAAACCCCTTGCCCATAAAATTCCCCAATTAAAAGATTTTTAACCCAGCCCGGCTTGCTGAAATAAAAAAGGGAGGGCCCGGCGGAAGGTACGGAGGTACAGGATTAGTCGTATCCCTGGGAGTAGCTCATTCCAGAGGGCGGGTGCCCCCACAGAGAAGGCTCTTCCCCGGGGGGTCGCCAGCCGACATTGCCTGACAGACGGCACCCTGAGGAGGCCCACTCTGTGGGAGCGTGTTGGCCGGTGGGAGGTTATTGGAGGCAGAAGGTGGTCTCGTAAGTAACCGGGTCCTAAGCCATGGAGCGCTTTGAAGATGAGAACCAACACCTTGAAGCGCACTCGGAAGACCACTGGAAGCCAATGCAGCTCGCGCAGGAGAGGTGTCACGTGGGAGCGCCATGTCGCCCTCATAAGTACCCGCGCGGCCGCATTCTGCACCAGTTGGAGCCTCCAAGTGCTCCTCAAGGGGAGCCCCATGTAGAGAGTGTTGCAGTAGTCGAGGCGGGAAGTGACAAGGGCATGAGTGACCGTGCATAGGGAGTCCCGATCCAGAAAGGGGCGCAACTGGCGTATCAGGCGAACCTGATAGAAAGCCCCCCTGGCCACGGCTGTCATATGCTCTTCTAAAGACAGCCGTGCGTCCAGGAGGACACCCAAGTTACGCGCCCTCTCCGTGGGGACCATTGTCTCGCCCCCAATAGTCAGCGATGGCACCAGCTGACTATATCGGGACGCCGGCAGCCACAGCCACTCAGTCTTGGAGGGATTGAGTCAGAGCCTGTTCCTCCCCATCCAGACCCGCACGGCCTCCAGGCACCGGGACATCACTTCAAGGGCATCGTTGGGGTGGTCTGGAGTGGAGATGTACAGCTGGGTGTTATCAGCGTACAGATGGCACTGCACCCCAAAACCACGGATGATCTCGCCCAGCGGCTTCACATAAATGTTGAACAGGAGAGGCGAGAGGACCGACCCTTGTGGCACCCCACAAACCAAGTGCCTTGAGGTCGACCTCTGCCCTCCAGCCAACACAGGCTGCGACCGGTCAGAGAGATAGGAGGAGAACCACCGTAAGACAGTGCCTCCCACTCCCAACCCTTCCAACCGGCGCAGCATGATACCATGGTCGATGGTATCAAAAGCCGCTGAGAGGTCTAATAGGACCAGAACAGAGGAGCAACCTCTATCCCGAGCCCTCCAGAGATCATCAACCAACGCGACCAATGCCGTTTCCGTGCTGTACCCGGGCCTGAAGCCGGACTGGAATGGATCTAGATAGACGGTTTCATCCAGGTACTGCGGGAGCTGTCGCGCAACTACACTCTCAACAACCTTCGCCAAGAAGCAAAGGTTGGACACTGGACGATAGTTTGCCAAAACAGCTGGGTCCAGAGAGGGCTTCTTGAGGAGGGGCCTCACCACCGCCTCTTTCAAGGCGGGAGGCAAGAACCCCTCACTCAAGGAAGCGTTAACAATCTCTGGAGCCAGCCTCGTGTAACCTTCCGGGTAGCCAGCACCAACCAGGAGGGACACGGATCCAATAAACGTGGTTGCGTTCAACCTCCCCAGCATCCTGATCACATCCTCGGGAGTCACAGGGTCAAACTCATCCCAGATAACAGTCTCAAGACACACCTCGGACAACCTGCCTGTACCTACCCAGTCAGAGTCCAAGCCTTCCTGAATTTGAGCGACTTTATCGTGCAGATAATGCGCAAAATCCTCAGCACGACCTTGCAAGGGGTCTTCCCGCGCTGCCAGATGGAGAAGGGAGCGGGTCACCCTAAACAAGGCAGCTGGGCGATATCAAGGCTAGAATGGTCAACTGTGTCAAGAAGAATAACGAGGGAAGCACAGGTATTTTTCTCTTGTTCAAATAGAAGGTAACAAACAACTAAGATGTTTAGAGGAACCTTGCTGGCCATAAATCTGTTCATTACAGCATTCTGTTTCATCCACTGGTAGGCAGGTACACCCATTTTACACACTTGATAGGGCCAACTCTTTTACTGTTATATCCAAACAACTGGGACTTAAGCTATGATGCACTGGATTCAACTATAATCCATAGGCCTGCTATCCCTGTATTTATTTGAGCTAATTAGACTCAGATGATGTTCAGACCACTTTGTAATTCCCAGCACAGCAGGATTACAGGTAGTTCTAAAACAGGGGTGTCAAAATCATGTCATCATGACAATGTCACATGACGTATCAGGATTTCCCCCCCCCCTTTGTTAAACGTGGGGGTGGCCAGCATCTGGCCCATGGGTCAGGAGTTTGACAGCCCTGTTCTAAAGGATCATAAACTTTTGTCACTATTTTGAAGCTCAGCTGCTCAAAGATTTTGCATTAGCTTCTGTTGAACTGCATTTGTCAATTAAAACTCGTTCACTCAATTTAGAGAGACTCTTGGTCTTTATTTTTAATTTAGCACCCCAAATAATTTTGCATTTAAAAGTCACCAATCCCAATACTGGTCCTTAAAGAATTCTACCTTGTACTCTTGCCATTAGGATAATTGTCCACTTACCCCCAATCTCTTGCTTTAAAATTACTGTTTTAAATCTTTTTATCATTAAGTTCTTCATGGTCTGTTTCATAATCTTTATTGTCCATTTGTATTCCCACTGTTTTGTTTTCATTTAGTTAAGAATTCTTTTTTTTTTAACTGAAGTTTCCTTGTCACTCATATCATTTCTAACGTGCTCATTAATTGAACAGAGGGCCTCCTGTATTTATTGGGGCTGTTCTTGTCCCAGTTGTATTTACACTTTTCTCATGGTTTAAATTCAGGGGTTTTGCTCAGACTGACAGTTGAATCAGTCAATGAACAGCATGTCAAGGGTCTCATTAAGCTTTCCTCTAGTATTAAATATTCCAATTCTCCCACTTTGACGCAGATTTTTGTATTTTTTGTAGAAATATTTAACTATGGTTTCCGTTCATACTTTGCTATTTCAAGCTTTTTCATGCACAGAAGACTGATCCTCACAGTTATTTGTCTGCATATGTATTGATGGATTGCCTGCTTGTTTATAGGTTATGCTTTTGAAGAAAACAGCCTCCCTTTCTGACATCGAGATCGTCAGAGCCCTTGATCAAGACCAGGGCTTCAGACAGTTAATTGGTGATTTCTCTAGTGTAGGTGCCTTCTTGCTTCTCTGATTCTTCTTTTGGGTGGGTAGGATGAAGAATGCTGACTTTGTCCATGTCATGCTATTCCAAACTTCCCTTCCTAATAATTGCTGAAACAGTTTTCTGTATTGCTCAATCTAAGCACTGATGAAAAATTCATCAGTGTGGGAAATTTGAGTATGTGTTGGCAGACAAGACCTACCGTGATCTGGTAGGTAACAGATTAGAAGAGTTATTTGTCATGTTCTACAGCTGGGTGATTAAGACTTCCAGTTAAGAAGTGTATGAGTAGCAGCTCACACTTGCATAAAGATACCTACTTCACTTTTAGAAATTCAGATAGGCATGATTCTAATGCGCCAAGCTCCAATGAAAGGTCCCTTCTGTAACGGTGTGATGTGAGACTTATCTGTGGTTGGCCATTCTCACGGATTACCAGAGGGCTCTGAAATGGACACTAAATCAACCTGAAATGTTCTTATAACTTTTGAGCATGTTTTATTGTAGATTCTGCCATCCATGGTTCCATTTCTTAGGGAAGAGTTTAATGTGACCCCTTCTTTCGATTCTCAAGGTTAACACTACTCTTTAGTAGTCAGTGTGATGCCCAGCATAAGATAGCTTCCAGAATTCCATTAATAGATTTATATTTTGAATTTTATTAGTACCCAACTAAAAGTGCACATTAATTTTTCCCAGATCCAATGAATCTTAAATTAACGTTCTTAAAATATCTAGACCACATTTCTGCAAAGAAGCATTAGAATAAATACAGAAAATGGAACCTGTGATGTTATTATCAGTTACTACATTATCCTGCATTCAGTTTAAAACAAGAGTTATAAGAGCAAAATAGTGAAAAGTGTTTGCAAACAAATTCTAACTATGCCTAGATGAGCTTGCCTACCTAGTAAAATAGAGCATCACCTATATTAAATTTGACCAAAGCAATATCTCTGATATCAATACATAAATAGCCATCCAGATATAGAAGTTGCATGAACTGGTACAATAATAACCAGAAAGAAAGTTATGGGCAAAAAAACCCATTTACATAATAAGTTTGTTTCTTCAAATGTATTTGTAATAAATGCACACCATGTTGCTTTTTTATCCTTGTCACATCCTGCTATTGCCATTTTGTGATCCTGATTACTTGAATAATATGGATACCATAATATACACTGCTCAAAAAACTAAAGGGAACACAAGCAGAAGACATCCGAGATCTGAATGAATGAAATAGCCTTATTAAATACTTTGTTCATTACATACAGTAGTTTTGTGTTCCCTTTAGTTGTTTGAGCAGTGTATAAACTACTGTATGTAAAGAACAAAGTATTTAATAAGGCTATTTCATTCATTCAGATCTCGGATGTCTTCTGCTTGTGTTCCCTTTGTTTTTTTGAGCAGTATATTAATAATATATTGTGGTGGTGTTATTACAGTGCAGCCTTGAGCAACTTGCAATAATCTCCATCATGATACTAGTCACAGTAAACAATCTTTATTTGGCTTCGAGAAATTAGGCAAACCATGAAAGTCCCACTATTCAGCATACTCCCACAAGGGAGGATACCAAATGTTCATTGACATTACATATGTAAGAACAAAGTAAATATGCAAGAACAAAGTGGGAGGGTGGGAAGTGTTAGTAAATGGATTATCAAATCAAAATTTTTCAGGCAATAATTTTTAACAGTGCAATTTTCAGCAGTGCCTGAAATAGCTCAGAAAAAACAACCTTAGTATATGGCCCAAACTGTCTTCAAAACATGTATGAAGTTTTGAATAGGGAATCATAATGTATATTTATTATTGCTTCTTAATATACATGTAGGTGAAATGTTTGCAAATTTACTTCGGAGCATTTACTCCTGAATCCAGTGCATCTTATTTCCCAGCAATTGCATTCAGGATTATTTTGCTGGCGTTAAGATTTATCTAGCTGAGGCTTGAAAAAAGCTAGAGGATCTTTTGAATTGTAGAGATTTTAAACATGATTGTGTTTCTCTAGGTCTATGTATTGCCAACAGTCACAGGAAGGCATTCAGATCTGAGATATATCACTGCAAATACTGTGAGCAATCTTGCCTGCTTTAAAGTGTTCATATGTCTGACTTTCTCTTTCCTTTTGACTTTGCAAATATACTTTCACAGGTCAGCTGAATTGTAGCTGTACCTCCTTTTCATTTAGGGTCACTTGGTTCTGTAAAAGTTTCAGAAGATAGCTGAGGGGGTCTTGCTGTAGCACCTAATCAAGCAAGCTTCTCTGTTCTTAACATTCTTCTGTAGAGTATCTAAGACTTCAGCTACACCATAGTCTCCATGTTTAGTCAACTGTCTAGCCAAAACATTTATTCTTTGCCTTCATAATAACTCTGTGATCGAAGTAAAACTAAGAGATGAACATTACATCAGTGTGGGTGCCATTCTTCTTTTTTACAGATGGTAGCACTGCTCCACAATAAATTTCAAAGCCTTATTGAGAAGTTCTACATTATTGACTGCCGCTATCCATATGAATATCTTGGGGGCCACATCAAGGTGAGGGATTCATCTTAAGAGCAGCCTTCCTGGTCTGGTGGCCTTCAGTTATGTTGAAGTAGAACCCCCAGCCATCCCTACCTAGCACAGTCTGTGGCCTACTTATAGCATAGCCCAATATTTTGTTTCTTTTTACAGGAGGCCTTGAATATTCACAGACAAGATGACTTATTTGAACTTTTCCTGAGGAAGCCTCTGCTTCCATCATCACCTCAGAAACGGCTTATCCTTGTATTCCATTGTGAATTTTCTTCTGAAAGGGGTCCCAAGATGTGAGTGTAGACCACAGAGGGCTATGGAGGTGGAGGGGACTTTTTTGAAAAGGGAAACAGGTGTTTTTGGAAGTCCCTGGACAGGCAGGATAACCAGTTGCCTTGCTGTGAAGGTGTCGTTACCTGAGGGAGGAAGACCGAGCCATGAATGAATATCCTGCCCTGCACTACCCTGAACTTTATGTCCTCCAAGGTGGCTACAAGGAGTTCTTTCTAGAAAACAAGGTAACAATGAGACAAAGACTATTATTATATATTATAGAAATGCACTTCATCTGTCAGATGCTGATGATTCCAACAATAGCAAAGATCATATCTTCTTTTCAGTATTCCATATCTTTCTACCTAGATTGATCTTAAACTAAGAAACATTAATAAAGAACCCTTCAACAATATAAAAACAAAAATGAAAATCTGGCTGTTAAAGAAGCAGTTAAGAATTAGATATTATTTGTATAAATATTCAGCCAGTTTAATCTAACACTTTTAAATTAGCACCAGGCAAATTTTTGGATATTTCATTTCGGGTAAGGTCTTAATCTCTATTCACTTCACTTCTGGAAAAGATACATCGTAGAAAGGTTTCTATCACTTATTTTAACATTTAGATTTCTACATAGTCCTACCTATTTTGATTCAAGCTACAGAATGCTATAGAGATTGAAATCAGCACTTTGAAATGGGTCAAGTTCTTTTAAAATGAGAAAAATATTCTGTTTGACAAAAGATGCAGTATTTTGTATAAATAGAAGTCTACAAATTGTGTTGTGGCCCATCAGCGGCCTGTGCGGATTGTAGCTGATTCTGACAGCGAGGAGGCTGGTGTGGTGCTGCGCCAGCAGCCTGTGCAGCTAGCACTCGAGTCAGACAATGAGGAGGCTGGAGAAGATGTGGTGCCAGAGGCAGGGATTCAGCCAGGGCCTTCAGAACCTCCAGAAGCTCCTTTAAGTGAAGAGGACGAAGAGGAGGAGCCTCTTCTCAATACACGGCACACAGAGCTGCCAAAAGGCAGGAGTGGCTCCTCAGAAGGAGGTCTCCTCGAGAGTAAGGCTTGGGGCTAATTGGCCACTCCCTTAGCCTATTTAAGGAGGAACACCGACTGAAGCAATTTGTAGGGAACAACTTTTAGTTCATTCTCTTTCGTGTCTGGATTCTCTGCAAATTGCTTCTGGGCTTTCTGCCAACCTTAGTAAGATTGTGATTACTTTATCTTTGGTTTCTTGTAGGCTGTTAAGAAAGTTTCTTAACAGCCTTTGTTTGGAAAAGACTGAATTATTTTAGTAAATTTAAGTTTTGTACAGACTTTGTGTGTGCTGTGTTCTTTGGGGTCTGTAGCTGGGGCAGAACAAATTGTCTTCAGAGGCAGCCCTATGGACAATACATGCCTTGGTCTAATCCAGAACTCTGCATTTCTCAGAGTGGTGCTATAGGCAGATTGTTGGGCAAAGATTTACTTGATGCTGTCCCTTTTTGGATTATGTTCAAATTTAGCCTCAGTTAAGAGGATATTACTTAGAAAAGTATGTAGCAATCTTATGCATGAAGAATCTTTAAGAACAGAAAAATATTGCACCTTATAATGTATCAGAAAAAAGAATGCAGTTATAAAACAACTGAATATCCTTTTCATATGCAAGGCAAAACTGTGACAGGTAAAAGTGCTGGACTAGAAAGTGGAGACCCAGGTTCAGATTCCCAAAACCATGAAGCTTATAGAGCCGTGATGGCAAACCTATGGCACGCGTGCCGGAGATGGCATGCAGAGCCCTCTCCGCTGGCACGCGCATCATCACCCCAGGTCAGATCTCTGTGGTGTTTCTTTCGTGAGCTTCTGTTTCCCTGCAACCGACGAAACAGAAGCTCACAAAAGAAAAAGTTCTTACCTCTTGCCACGCTGCCGGTGTTGGGATGTCCTGCCTCCTGCCAGCCAGCTGGTCTTCGGGTCTGCTGCACATGTATGCATGTCCATGCATGTGTGCATGTCCGTGCATGCGCTCACACATGTCCATGCATGTACACATTCACATGTGGTCACTTTTCAGTTTGGGCATGCGCACACGTGCAGTTTGGGCACTTGGTGTCGAAAAGGTTCGCCATCACTGTTAGAGAGTGATGGCAAATCGCATGCTTTCGAATTTATCCACACATGGTAGTTGATGCAGGATATAGAAAAAGAAAATGAAAGTGGGTGGAACTATGTGCACATAATGAGGCACTTTCAGAAATTGAAGGAAGGAAGATTTTACACATTACTTGTGTTTGGTTTGGAACATCTAGATCCAGATTTGGGAAGGAATGGCATTGAGGAATGACACTGGAATTTTATTTTTGCACTCTGTAAGGCATCCAGAGTCACAATTCAGTGGAACGGCTTATAAATTCCATAGATGACTAAATAAAAGGAAAAGCAATGTGCCTAGTAAGATAGGGGCTTTTCCCCTTATCCCATTCATATCTTTCCTGTTTTTTAAACATTTAATGGAAATAAATTACGAGATTTTACTTGTTTTCCCCTGTAAATCAAAGAGCCATAATATACCGATTCTCTTTTTTAGAAGTTGTATGTTGTTGTTGTTATTTTGGTGACTAATAGTTGTTGTGATTAACTAAATTGTGGGCTTTAAATGATGGGAAAATATATCATCATTGATCTCCTTTTCTGATAGGAGCTTTGTGAACCACAGAGTTACTGTCCCATGGATCACCAGGATTTCAAGGCAGAGATGGTCAAGTTCCATGTTAAAAGCAAAACCTGGGCAGGGGAACGAAGGCGCAGAGATCACATTGTTCGTCTCATGAAGCTATGAGTTCAGAGTCAGTAGCCAGGAGGGGACTCTCTCCAAGACAGTTCCTTAGCCAAAGGAAAAGCTGCAGCATCTGTAAAATGTGCTGAAAGGCTAAGAAAGTGAGCTTGCCAGAACCAAGCAGCCCTGGTAGGGGTTACAATGAGGAGAGCTCAGATATGTAGAGATCCCTAGTTTGAAAGTGCTGTGGCCAAGTGCGGACATTCCTAATGGAACACCCTCCATAGAAATGGCAATAGCCCCTGTGAGAAACAATGCGTAGAAATCTCTCCTAAAGCAGCAGGCTGAGCTGCTCTGTAATCCAGACTTTAAGCTAATTTTCAGAGGGAGACTTAATTCCTTTTAAACATTACCTTAGGTTTTTGGCCAGTGAGTGCCTTATTTTAATGGAAGAATAAACTGTTCTGGAAGATTATCAAATGTTGTTTAACTGCATATCCAGTTTTGTATGCATATGTAAGTAATAGCTTGTAGTTTGGAATAGTACCATTCAGGTGAGAAGAAAAAGCATGAGGGAGTCATTTCATACTTGTTTTCTTTTAAGGGGGTATCTTCGTCTTCTGAACATCTTAGCGAAGGTGTAAATTAGTGATTTGGTATAGAAAAGTATAATAAGCTGCTGTGGCCCGTACCTTCAGATATTGTAAATTTGCCATTCCAGGTGAATCACTTCTTTTTGGCAGTTCTGGAAAAAAAATTTTTTTTTATGATAGCATACATGAGCAATTGTAATTCTAGGCAAAAATAAAATTGCATATTCAAACTTGTTTCTAAGTTAATACTTCTTCAGACAATAAAGGTGACTAGGCAATCTTTCACAATATTGTAAAATCTCTTCACAGTATTGTAAAATTTTAGAGGTTTGTTGTAATTACCAAGATGCTCAAATGCTTCTCCCCTCATCCCTTCAAGACAATGTAATGAGGGAGATTAGGTTGAGTCTCTCTTGCCCATAAGTGCTACTATCTCCATTAAATCCCACTAACATGTTCTTGAACTTACATGAAAAGAAGAGTTATACAGGCAGTCCTCGATTTACGACCACAACTGAGCCCAAAATTTATGTTGTGAAGTGAGAAATTTGTTAAATGAGTTTTGCCCCATTTTACAACCTTTCTTGCCACATTTGTTAAGTGAATCATAGCAGCTGTTAAGTTAGTAACACAGTTGTTAAATGAACTTTTATTCCTCGTTGACGTTGCTTGCCAGAAGGCCGCAAAAGGTGATCACACGACCCTGGGACACTGCAACCGTTATAAATTTGAACCAGTTGCCCAGCCTCCAAGTGTAAATGACATGACCACGGGGATGGTGCAGTGGTCATAAATATGAAAAATGGTCATGTTACTTTTTTCAGTGCTGTTGTAATTTTGAACGATCACTAAACAAACTGTCGAGGACTACCTGTGTCACTGGGTTTTTTTATTTTTTAAATCATGATTTCTTACATTGGAAGGTTGAAGTGATATTTTCCATTTTGCTAATTCTTCGCTAAAGGAAAAGTGTTTCCAGCAGATGGCGTAACTGCCACACTCAGGGCAGGAAAGAAAGTGGCTTCTGGCAGCGCTAAGAAGCGGCCTGCCCTGGAGGATGGTGAAGCTTACAGAAGTACCAGGATCGGATGAAGAAGCCTTCTGCATTTCAAACACAGATATCAGAACTCACCAAAATTAAATGCTCTTCTCTTTTAGCAGAAGGAGTTCTTCCAGCATTCCTCACTCACTTTCCTTTGCTCAATATAAAAACCGTAATGCAATGGTGGTGATGGGGCCCTTATGCTTGGTCAGCAAAGGGTCCCATCACCACCATTGCATTATGGTTTTTTATATTGAGCAAAGGGGCAATTTTGCAGCCTTCTGGCTTTATCTTACAGTTTCCTGCAGAGGGAGGGGAGGTATTGGTTGAATGATGAACGTGTCAGTTCTCCCAGGTAAAACCAGACAAGAAACATGACCAGATGAGCTAAATCTACATTATTGTACAGTTACATTAATAGAATCTTGCAAGTTTGAAAGAACAAACTTCCAGCCTTGCATTTTAACTCTTTGCTCCATTAGGGCAGGTCCTTTCTTAGTTTTCTTTCTCTGATTGTTAAGCAACTGTGGGGCTCGTGCCCCTCTTGATTGATTATTTCCTGGGCAGCATTTCTTCCCCTTTCCTCAAAATTGTTACCCATGCATTCCGTTACACAATGTTACTGTTCCAGTTTGATAGGCTGCCCAATTCATGGGGAGGATCAGCATTGCAAAGCAGGCAATTAGGCCAAGGCAGCAAATGAGGGTTTAGGGCAGGGGTGAAAGCCAGCAGGTTCTGACAGATTCTGGAGAACTGGTAGCGGAAATTTTGAGTAGTTCGGAGAACTGGCAAATACCACCTCTGGCTGGCCCCTGAGTGGAGCGGGAATGGAGATTTTGCAGTATCCTTTCCCTGCCACGGCCACCAAGCCACACCCACAGAACTGGTAGGAAAAAAATGGATTTCACCACTAGTTTAGGGAATGAATGAGGGTTTAGTGGCAGAGTGGAAGGGCCCATTTATTCCTTTTGCTGCACTGCCCCAATTTAAATCAGAACCAGGAGGCTTCCGGGTGGAGTAAATCATGAAATCACATATCTCTGAGGAGCAGGGACAACGCTGAAATGGAAATTGGGGACAGCCAGTGAGCCCAGACCTGCAGATCTCTGGATAAGGAGAAGTCCGAGATTGCCCAACTCTGCTCCTCACAAGGAAAACTGCAGGATCTGGAAAGCAGAGCACCAACTACAGTATGGACATTATCTGGAAGCTTCTTTTATCTGCTGAATTCTCATGACATTGCCTTGCCCATAAAGTTAAAGGAGTGTTTTTCCCATTCAGGACCCAACAAGCTGCTTTCAGTTTTACTGTGGGACAATCAATCTGGCATGCTTTTGTGTGTGTGTGTGTGTCTGTGTCTGTGTGTTATGGAATGATGGGACCAAACAACATTCCTGGTCAGCCAGAGACAGTTTTATTGCGCAGTTTCAGAACCAGATTTGTATCTGCAATTCTGAACCAAGAAGAACTCTGACACAACTGCTTTTATACATCTCCAAGGCAAATGACTTTGTAAGCACAGCAGTTTTCCATATATGGTTAACATACATTTGTTACATTATAATTGACACTTTCTAATTACTAAATTCTTTCATTATTTTCTAGTTCATGAGATTATCTTAGCTAAACAACCTTCCTCAATTCTGTGTTTGCTGATGCATAGATTCATGGCTGTTTTTGCTTAATAAGTAACTTTTTGTTTCAGATGGATGTCTCTGCATCCTTGATAGATAGGCTCCTCAGAAGATATATATATTACCAAGAATGGAATTTAGCTGACCTAGTGTATTTCTAAACAAGCACATTTCTTTCTTATAATAATGTGAATAAAGAGGGTCCTTCAGTGTTCATATAGCTGATCCTGTACTATTCACATTATGTGTGTGTGTGTGTGTGTGTCTTCAAGCCATTGTTGATTCCTGGAAACAGTCTAGACAATCTCTGCAGCTTTCCTTGCAATATTTCAGAATTGCTATTGCCTTCTTCCTAGGGTTGAGGGAGAGTGACTAGCCTAAAGTCTCCCAAGCGGCTTCATGCCTATGACAGGACTAGAACTCATGGTTTCCTGAGTTCTAACCCAGTCCCTTCATCTCTACACCAAACTGGGTCTGTGGTATGTTTTTTGAGCCTTGCATCAGTGGCCCTTTCAGGGGACCCCAGAGAGTAGGGTATGTGTGGCACTTCCCAGCCAGCTTAGGCTGGTGTGCACATGTCCCTGCCCCCAGGGCCAGTCTGCTTCAGACAGCAAGTCTAGCCTTTTAAACAGGGCTTTCGACCACACCCGAGGTTTCTGAACCATTCCATTGCACAGCAGCAGCTGATCAGTGAGGTAGGAAAGTTGTGCAGGAAAGCAGGGCAGCCACAGCCAACATCTTTTCCAGAGAGTTGCAAAGAACGTGGTTAAAAAAAAAAACAAAGAAATTTAAAGCTTTAAAGAGGCAAGAAAGATGCAAAGTGTCTTTGATGAAAACAATAGCATTTTGGAAGTATGTAAAGAAGGCTGTACAAGGAGCTTCTGACAGAGAATTTTTAAAAGAAAAAGTGATAACATTTGGAATTAAACTGAAGTGAAGAGAAGCTGAGTATTTTAGAGATGAGTTTGGGGTTAATAATAATATGTCAAAGAGTAGAATTGTATACATGTTAGAGTACAAGGAAAAGTTATGAAAAGGCGGAACTGCGAAACAAATGTATGAATGAAAGAAGAGCGAGAGAGAAGGAGAGGAAGGCAGGAAGGAAAAGAAAGATAGATAGACAGAAAGAAAGAAAGAAAGAAAGAAAGAAAGAAAGAAAGAAAGAAGAAAGGAAAGTAATGGATTGTGGGGGAGGAGGAAGACCAAGAATGATGCTTAAAATGAATGATGCATGAATTTCAAAAACAAAAAGCAATATAGGAATTCCCTTTTTCTTACTTTGTGCCTTTATTTTTATTTATGTTTTTGTTTGCTATTTCATTTCTCCTTTTCTTCATACAGAGTTATGTTGCTTATCCTGAAAGGGAATAAGCATTAAAAATATATGTATGTATTTCTCCTTGCCCTCATTCATTCCTCACTAATGTTCCATAGCATTTCCTGTGGAATAAAAGGCTAAATTTATATTTAATTGGTTCACTTTCAAATTCCCAAGCCCTCTGGGTACAATACTGCAGGGACACAGGGGCAGGGAACTGAACTTGGCTTAGCACTGAGTTCGCACATGGGAAGGACCTTAATGTTAATGGTCTGGGGTAATGAGAAAACGTTGAAGCTGATTAAAGTGCATCATCATCCAGCTGTTGTATTCATGCAACACATGGCAAATATTCTTATTCTCTTATCCAGTCAGGTTGTCAGGAAACAAAACTGCTGGCAATTCTTCAAATGCTATGTGCTATGCCAGTGTTGGCGAACCTTTTCGGCACTGCCCGATGCACATGCGAGTGCCAGAAGATGATCTTCCTGTTTCCGGTGCGTGCATGCGCACCAGCCAGCTAGTCTTCGCACGCACATGCACACCAGAAACCGGAAGACCAGGTGGCCAGTGCGCATGTGTGTGCCATAAACCAGAAGATCATCTTCCCGGTGCACACATGCGCTCCGGATGGCTGCTCTTCCGGTTTCCGGCACTCCTATACATATGAAGACCAGCTGGCCAGCACATTGGGAGCCAGAAGAGCAACAGGCAATGGCTCGCATGCCCGGAGAGATGGCTCTGCGTGCTACTTTCGGCACGCATGCCATAGGTTTGCCATCATGGTGCTATGCTGTATGATGAAAACTGGTTCCATATTCTTTAGTGTTCTCTCAATGGGCTTTTATTTTATTTTTTAAGTTCAGCTAAATGGATAAGCTCTAAGTTTGGATATATTTTACGTTCCAGTGCCATTCAGGGTAAACATATGTTAATCACAAATGGATTTCTTTAGCAATGTTACAAATAATATTCTTTAAACAGACAGATAATTGTCTTATAGCTACTATGTACTCCACTATTACAAATTTGATTTATTGGACTGTTAGAGGTTCAAAGGATTTGATTTTTTGGTTTAAGACTATGGTATCTGAACAAAACTGTACTTTCCCCCTAATACAGCTAATTCTAAATTATTTGTAGAGGTGGTATATGCATAATATAAACAATGAATATAGGTTTTATGAAACCAGACGGTATAGGAAAGACTTACAGTTACAGCTTTCCTTCTTAGTGCATGTTGGATTACAGCTACTTTAAAAGCTATAGACATCTTCTGAGTAGAAAATAGCTAACCACCTGGTGAGTTATTGTTCAGCCCAGGGAAAGATTAAAGTAAAAACTAAATAATTATAAAGATTTCATAGCAACTATGAGCAAAAAAACTAATCCAAAATTTGAAATATAAAATTGGAGATATATATATATATTAAAGTAGTTTTGAGTTATTGGAATAACACATGTCTCTTGTGTTAATGAAAACTGTTTGAATTTCCTAAGAGGAGAGATTGGATTGGATTGTTTTGTTTTGGAAATGAGGGAAAATTGTGAAAGATCAATTATGATCATAGAACTACGGAATACCACATGGGACTAAAGAATTAAGAACAAAGAAATATCTTCTCTTTTATTATTCCCTTTTTCTGAATTGTAAATTTAAAAAAAGAGAAATGGCCGCTACCAGGAAAGCAGCAAAAATCACAGAAGGGAGGAGAGAATTATTAACAAATAACAGATCAAATAACAGAACATCAGAGATTTTACAAATGATGTTCGAAAAAGTGAAGAAAAATGTTACAACATGAGTGGCAGTATGAGTGGCAGAATCTGTTAAAATAGATCTGCTAACCAGGGAGAATAGAAGAAAAATTTGCAAATACAGTAGAAAGTATTGATTAAAAATTTGAAGAAACTGAAGAAGTTAAACAAGGAAAAAAATGGAAAATAACAATAAACTGAGATATGG
Organism: Arizona elegans; assembly: GCA_022577455.1. Taxonomy (NCBI): domain Eukaryota; kingdom Metazoa; phylum Chordata; class Lepidosauria; order Squamata; family Colubridae; genus Arizona; species Arizona elegans. The sequence continues at coordinate 98,016,003 of JAKOOJ010000003.1, read as the reverse complement.
AAAAACATTTAGACAATGTGGCGCTACTGGAATTTAAAAATAATTCTGCCTAAGATTGAGAGCAGAGAAACCTGTTGAATTCTTAACAAAATTTTTGAAATAGGATGAAGAAGACATGCATGCTGAAGTGGACAAAGTGTACATAATTAATAGAAGATATGCAAAGCTAGGAAACATACCAAGAGATATACTTGTGCACTTTGTCAGGAAGAAGACAAGAGACCAGGTTCTACAACAACATTTTTAATACTAAATTAAGGATTAATAATTCAGATGTAATTCTGTTTAAAGAAATACTTATTAGATAAGGAATAAAACAAAAGAACAAAATAAACACAATTTGAAATTGAATTATGTACAAATGATGAATATGTGATTGCAAAAAAAATTGTTAAAATTTTAAATGGATAAATAATAAATGAAAGAGTTCATGGTAAAAGGGACTAAAGATTTTCATTATAATACTGGACAACCTGTGACCTATTGGGTCATGATTTATAGATATTTCCTTATCTAAACACAGAAGCAGAATGACCGTGGCAAAAAAAGCAATGGGAGTTGGATCAAGTTCTGACTTCCTGTTAGCTTCCCTATTGATTTTCCTTGAAGGAATCTGGCAGGGAGTGTTGGAAATAACAGAATAACAGAGTTGGAAGGGACCTTGGAGTTCTTTTAGTCCAACTCCCTGATCAAGCAGGAGATCCTATACCAGGGCTGTCAAACTCCAAGGCCGCAGGCTGGATGTGTCACGCTCTGGCCATGCCCACACCTGGTTTAGCAAAGGGGGAGAAAGCCCCGATATGTCACGTGATGCCACCATGACATGAGTTTGACACCCCTGCCAAATACCATTCCAGACAAGTGTCTGTCCAGGCTCTTCTTAAAAGCCTGCAGGGATGGAGCACCCACAGCTTCCACTGGTTAATTGTTCTCACTGTTAGGAAATTTCTCTCTAGTTCTAGGTTGCTTTTCTCCTTGATTAGTTTCATCCATTGTTTTTGTCCTGCTTTTGAGTGCTTTGGAGAATAAATTGACCCTCTCTTCTTAATGGCAGCCCCTCAAGTATTGGAACACTGCTATCATGTTGCCCCTTGTCCTTCTTTTCATTAGACTAGAAATGCCAAATTCTTTCCAGAGTCTCAACATCTTTTTTTATAATATGCTGACCATAATTGGATGCAGTATTCTAAGTGTGCTCTTACTAAGGCTTTATAAAGCAGTACTAATACTTCACGTGACCTTGCTTGATTCTATCCCTCTGTTAAGGCAATCTAGGATTGCACTGGCTTTTTTTTTTTTTTTTTTTTTTTGGTATGATAATCACATGACTGCACCAGTGCACCAGCACTGAATTAACCACACCTTTGCCAAATTTCAATCCCGTGGGAGTCGTGGGACTTGGATTTTGGATGCATAGTTCAAATTCCTGCTGCCAAGAAAGACCCCTCATGTCTGCCTTCTTTAAAGGTAAAGGCACCACAGTAATTCATCTTATTATTCATCTGTTAAAGCAAATGGGAAGTACCTGCCCTTCTGCTCCAGCTGTCCATATTGACTGTAGCTGCAAGAAATGTGGGGAGGAGGGAGGCGCCTATGGCTCTGTTGTCAGCCAGGGGTGGGGCACAGACACACAAAAGTGTACGAGACAGATTGATCTGCTGAATGTCACTCATTGTTTTTCTCTGTCTCTTTTCTAGTTTGCACAGAACAGTAATTCTGTTTGCTAAGAGATGCCAAATTACTACTAAGTGGTGGTCAACAAGCAATTTATGATACTCTGTCTTGCTATACCTGTAAAATGTCACTGGGGCTGAAGGCTTAGCTTTCCGTTTTAGGTTTTCTGCCTATTAACACAAGCAGCGCAGAAAGATGCTTCTTTTTCTGAACAGCTGCTGCCCTCAGGCACTGGCCCAGTTCTTGCTCTCTTTATGTGCCAGTGCACATTCAATTCAGAGTTGCTTTGGGGGAAAGCAGTTCACCGCCACAAAAAAACCGCAGCACATCTGCAAACTGGAAGAGAAAAACGAAAGAGACAATCTTGAAATATGAACAGCTGCTACTTTGTTTGATACCAAAGATAGATGTGTTTTTAAACACCTCTGCTCCATATTTTCATTTAAGTTTGTTTCTATAGCTTGGGGATAGGACAGAAATTTTCAGTTCCATTTGTTCCATCAGATATAACAATCTCAGATAAGTGTGCATGGCAAAGTCCATAAAAATGTATGCAATAGTGACCAGAAATGGTCAGAACCTGCTGAAACCCACCTCTGATCAAGATAGACCTGTCTTGCTTGAATTTATTAGATCCCCTTTTAAAACCATGGAATTAGCAGTCATTGCATCATATAACAATATGTTCTTCAGCTTATTTTATATAAATCTTTGTGCTTATTTTAAATTTCATACAGTCGCCTTCATTGGGTGACTCCTGGTCCCAGTCTATAACAGAAAAACAGCACTTTTCCCTATCCATTTTCCTCAAACCATATATGATTTTATAAATCTTAATCTTGTCCCTACTCAGATAGCTTCTTTTTACAGGTCAGAAGATCCTAAATATTCTAGTCTTTCCTTGCAGGACAGTGTCAAGGCCCCTGCTGATTTTGTTTGCCCTCTATTCCTTTTTCTACCTCTTTTTATGAGGGCTCTTTGCTCTCCAAAGAATTGAATGCACCACAGCATATTATAGCAGATCTGTACAAAATACTTTATTGCAACACATATTTTCCTCAACAATAGGCTGTTGTTCTGGGTCAATTTCACACTTCTAGGCTTGGCAAGTGATGTTGCCACATGAATATGTCTTTAATATTCAGGCCTTTGATATTTATTCTTTTAATACTCAGATCACACAAAAGTCTAAAAGTAAAATAACATACAACTTTTGCCTTTTTCCAAACATTCCTGCACTAACTGGGATTAGGTGCTGCTTCGGTATGTTTGCTCCTTTTTTAGTTCCAGGTAATGTTCCAAGCTTCAGACAGGCCTCTCTGCTGCTCAGTGTAGCCTGTGGTTTTGGAAGTTGAATGGTTGAGTCTGGGTGGGAGCCCAAATGTCTCCTCTCCATCACCCAACTTCAACTTGAAAGAACCCTCCCATGACTCAACAACCTAAGCTGTTGTTGGGGAAAATGTATGCAGCAATAAAGTATTTTCTACATATTTGTTACACTGTGGTACATCCAATCTTGATGAGCAAAGAAACCGCACAAGTGGTGGTAGTGGTGGAATCCAGGCCTGTGGTAGGATCCAAGACTCATATTTGGGAAAAGGATGCATGAGATCCAAGACTGTGATGGAATCCAGGACTGCAGAGCAAGTAAATGTATGAATGCATTTATGAATGTATGAGGGAAGGGGTGGGTGGGTGGGTGGGGTGTTTCTGCCTTTCCCAAAACACAGGCAGCAACCCCAACTTCATTCTTTCACACTCTTACATTCTTTTTTCAACTCTACCAAGTTTTATAGATGCAGATGATTTCTATAAAAGCATTACAGTGTTTGCTCTTTTATTTTCAGCCTCTTTCCTAATGTGCCTTATATGAAATTTGCCTTGTTCACAACAACCTCATATGAGGTATTAACGATTGGTGGACTACTAAGAGTTTAAATCCTTTCCATTCCCTGCTGAAAAAGCTTCTTGGATGAGAAGTGAAAGATCTTCAAGAAAAATCAAGAAAGTCCAGTTGCAGATTGAAAAAAGTACCTTTGGGACATACCTCATATGAGCTAATATTTTCATTGAACTCTTTGTTGTTGTCCAATATCCGGTTAGTTAAACAGTCAGTAGCATCTGCAGTTAGTGAGACACTCAGACTGCATCGAAATGTGTGTTGTCCCAGTATACTTCCTTTACACTTAAATTGCATTTGTCATTTGACTGGCCATTCACACAAAGAAATCTTTCTGCAGCTTTTCCTAGTCTTTTTATTTTTTACCACCTGAAATAATTTAGTACAGAGGTTCTCAAAAATGTTTGTTCATAGTGCCCACAGCATTTCTCAAATTATGCACCACAGTGTTTTGTGCAGAGTTAGAACAGTTAAGTAGTTAAACTACCCCATGGCACCTCTGTGAGTTCACACATCTTAGGAACCACAAGTTTATTATCATCCATAATCTTGACTATGGCTCTTGGGTGGCTCATTGCCCACCCAAAAGTCAAGATCATTGATAAAAAAAATAATAAAAGCACTAATTTCAACCCAAATCCTTGAGAAATTCAGCTTCTTTTGTCTTTTCATTGCCTCTTTACTCCTAGTTTTTATTTTCTGTTCTTTAACCAGTTAGCAGCAACAGGACAAGTTTTCTCAACCCATGAGCATTAAATTTACTCAAGAGTTTTTAATGAGGAATTTGTTAAAACATTTTGAAAACCCAGATATGCAGGCTGACAGGATCACCTTAATATATATGCTCATCTATCAAAAAAAGGGTTGGTAAGGCAAGATTTGTTATTGCAGTATCCATGATGGTTTTTGTTAAGCAAACTTCATACTAATTTGCCCTGTGTACTGTACATGGTAAGCCAGCATAGGCTTCCCTAGAACTGCCCTAGGTTCATTTTAAAAATTGATGGGGCACTGGCTACCTTCTAGTCCTCTGCCACTGAGGCTGATTTGAGTGAGAGGTTATGTATTTTGACAAGGAGGTCACCAGTTTCATATTCTTCACATTAAGAATTCTTGGGTGCATACCATCAGGACCTGGTAGTCACAGTATGTTTTTTCAAAATGTTCTGGAATATTTTCTATCAATATATGCAACGCTATGCATTATTGACAGGTTAATTAAATGAAGGATTGGCATGTGCATAGTCCATTGCCCTCAGTGAGGATTTATGTTGTATAGATTTTACATGTGGGATGATGAGGGAATAATTTTCTCCTTAATTTAAATTGTTTTGATTTCATGCAAATAACTCAGTTTGATCTTTTGTCCTTGTTATCTCTAGGTTACGTGGGGTGAATTGACTGCAGTGCAGCTGCATGGAAATAAAATTAGTAACTAATCAAACTTCAGTTTAATTTATTCGATAGGGCCACCCACTCCAAAAGATTCGGGGCAGTTCGCAAGATCCACAAAAAGCTGTAAAATACAGGTAGCCCTCGAATTGCGACCACAATTGAGCCCAAAATTTAGGTTGCTAAGTGAAACATTTGTTAAGTGAGTTTTGCCCCATTTTACAACCTTTCTTGCCACAGTGGTTAAATGAATCACTACAATTGTTTAATAACACAGTTGTTAAGTGAACCTGGATTCCCCATTGATTTTGCTCTTCAGAAGGTTGCAAAAGGGGTTCACATGACGCCGGGATAATGCACCCATCATAAATATGAACTAATTGCCAAGCATCCAAATTTTGATCATGTGATCATGGGGATGCTGCAATGGTTGTAAGTGTGAAAAATGGACATAAGTCACTTTTTTTCAGTGCCATTGTAACTTTGAACGGTCATTAAATGAATTGTTGTAAATCAAGGATTACCTGTAACTGAAACCATTAAAACCCAAGCCAACAAGCAGCTGGATTAAAACAACTAGAATGACAAATGGTACCAATAGTAGAAAAATACGAACAGGAGCCCTACCAATACATTACAATCCCATGAACTCCCCTCCTGGGAGCAATGCTAGGGCTTAAGTACTTTACAGAAGCCCAATGCTCAGTTGATTAAAAAAAATAAGATCGTAAGTCTGGATTCTGTTTAATTTTGCATAATTTTTCGGAATTGAACAAAGTAGTGGTCATTTGTGTCCATATTGTTGCTGAGAAAAAAACATGGATGTGTCCATGAAGACATCAGGAATCAACATCAATTTATGAGGCACTTTATTAATAGAACAAACACTATAAAATCTGAAGTATCGGAACAGCTGCTATGTCATCTTATTAAATGTGCATCTCCCTACAAGTTACCATCTTAGGAAAATGAAATAATTATTTTTTCAGCATCACAGTTGTCCTCTGGATTAGTTGCAGGGAAACAAATTTCACATGACATGCTAAATTTCATGTGGCTTGTTTGGTTTAGGATTAGCATGTTGGGCAATTCGGTCACTGTGTTTTTTAAACCATGTTTATGACTTAATATATTTTGCAAATGCAGCAATGGTTAAAGAAAGCTTGGCTTGCAAAAATCTAACTTGCTACTAATTAGAATATCATATCTGCAGTTATTTACCAAGGCACAAGCAGAGATTTTGAGCCATGAGTGCATATTTCTCCTGTACTAAACTCTGGACTGTACTTTATGAAGCCTGTAATGAACAGATGTCAAGAAACAATAGCACTTATGTTTGTGTCCTTTGAATGTTGACATTTGCTTTCCTTGGCTGTTTGCTGGAGGTTAATAATTCTGTGTGCCACAGGTACTAAATCATGTTTTGGCTATGTTGTGCATGGCTTTGCCCATATCCTAAGAAGGCTCCATTGTTCTATTGAATTGGCAGGTATAAATTTGAAAAGCATCTTATTTCCTCTCCTTCCATATGCCCTCAAGAACTTCTGTCAGAGAGCAATTTCACATGATACCAATAAAGCATGTCACTACATTGTGGGAGCCAGCAAAAAACAATGCCAACCTAAAGAATTGCTAACTGTACTTCTAAACTCTATTCTGCCTGACAACTACACTAGGCAGAGGTTGTGTCCACACAAAAACCAGCTGGCAGTGAGAGGCACAGAATAATAACCTTCTGTTTTGGTGCCAGCTAGTCATCAATTCTTCGTCCCCCAGAGTGATCACTCCATGGGAAATGGAGAATGGCTCTTTCTTCTCTCACCTGCTCTCTCCTTTTCTCCTGCCACCCATGGCATGAAAGGCAGGGAGAGAAGAAGTAGATCTGGGGATCTCCTCCCCATCTTTTTTCAACCACCCGTGGCAAGGTTTCCCAGCTTTGTTTCCTTCCCACCCAGTGCCAGCTGCCAGAGAGAAAAAATGCCATCAATCACTCTCCCTTAAAGTATAGTGGAACAGGCTTGGGTAAGTGTGGGTGAATTCCTAGAAGAGAGGATTTAGGAGACATTGCCTGAGTGATAAGTCACTGGTATGGAAATGGCTATAAAGGGGAATTACCAGTGACCAGAGAGAGAAAGGCAATGCCAGTTGGAATTAAGCCATTGCTTATGGTGACATGAAGACCTACAGACAGCACTGTTTATGCCACACATTGGAAACATCACATCTGATGCAGAGCAAGGTGGGGGGGATGGAAATCACCCCTGCAGTGGGCAGGAGTATTTTCAGAATGCTGTTGTACATTCCATGTCCAGAACATTTTCAAGAGATGGATAATTAAATAAGCCATAAAAGAGCTCATGCCTAAGTTAGTTAGAATCACTAGCTTAATTCTGATGGGGAATCTAGGTTTGATTCTAGCAGCAGCTGCATCTTTCTCTTAATAACTAATTTCACATATTGTTTCAAGTTAAAATGTGATAGTTTTGGATTTGGCATAATGCGATGTGTGAATCTAGCCACTGTTTTTAGATCAGTCTTCTCTAAGCATGGCATCACTCAACTGTCCTGAAACTGTAGCTCCCAGAATTTCCAGCTGTTTGGGAAAGACGTTTTTGGGTTGCTGTTGCTATAACATAATACCCTTTTAAAATTTTGTGTTCCTTTTAATTATTAATTATTAATTGAGTAGCTAAACTCAATTAATGGGTGGGTGAGGCATCTGAGGTGGCTCGGGAGTTCATGGCTTCCATGACAGCCATGGACCTGACCCAGTTAATTCATGGCCCTACCCACACGGGGGGAAACACACTGGATCTGGTTTTTGTCTCTGGACAGTGGTTGAGTGATCTTGAGATAGGGAATATAGTTACCGAGCCCTTGTCATGGTCAGATCACTCTCTCCTTCGTCTTGACCTCCGAACCGCTGCACCCCGCCACAGGGAGGCGGAGCCGGTAAGATGGTTCCGCCCCAGGGGCCTGATGGAACCTGATAGGTTCCAGATGAAGCTTGGGCCATTTCCTGAGGCTCTGGTACACGCCTCGGCTGGAGACCTAGTGGCCGCCTGGGATAGGGCGGCCACTGGAGCTCTGGACCGGGTCGTGCCTTTGTGGCCTCTGATCCGGCGCCAATCTCATTTGGCTCCTTGGTTTACTGAGGAGCTAAGGGAGTTGAAGCATCAGAAAAGACGCCTAGAGAGTAGTTGGAGGGCCAGTCTTTCAGAATCGGACCGGACACTGGTAAGATCTCATATTAGGAATTACCTAGTGGCAATAAAAGCAGCGAAATGTGGCTATTTTGCTGCTCTTATTGCGTCATCAGATAACCGCCCGGCCGCCCTGTTTAGGGTGACCCGCTCCCTGCTCCACCAGGAAGCGCGGGAGGACCACTTGGAGGATAGAGCCGAGGATTTTGTTCAATATCTGCATGACAAAATCACTCAGATCCGGGAAGATCTGGACTCCGACTGGGTAGTCTCAGGGGGAGGGACTGGGACAGGTCTTGAAAATGTTATCTGGGATGAGTTTGATCCTGTGACCCCTGAGGACGTGGACAGGATTCTGGGTAGACTGAACGCGGCCACTTGTTTATTGGACCCGTGCCCCTCCTGGTTAGTGCTGGCTGCCCGGGAGGTGATGCGAAGCTGGCTCCAGGGGATTATAAATACTTCGTTGGATGAGGATGACTTCCCCGCCGCCTTGAAAGAGGCAGTGGTGAGGCCTCTCCTCAAGAAGCCTTCCCTGGACCCAGCAGTGTTGGCTAATTATCATCCGGTCTCCAACCTTCGTTTTGTGGCGAAGGTTGTTGAGAGTGTGGTTGCGCGACAACTCCCCCAGTACCTGGATGAAACAACGTATCTGGATCCGTTCCAGTCGGGCTTCAGGCCTGGGTACAGCATGGAAACGGTATTGGTCGCGTTGGTTGATGATCTCTGGAGGGCTCGGGACAGGGGCTGCTCCTCTGTCCTGGTCCTATTAGATCTCTCAGTGGCTTTTGATACCATTGACCATGGTATCATGCTGCACCGGCTGGAAAAGTTAGGGGTGGGGGGCACTGTTCTACGGTGGTTCTCCTCCTTTCTTTCTGACCGGTTGCAGTCTGTGTTGGCAGGGGGGCAGAGGTCGTCCCCGAGGCCCTTCTGTTCAACATTTATGTAAAGCTGCTGGGCAAGATCATCCATGGTTTCGGGGTGAAGTTCCATCAGTACGCTGATGATACTCAGTTGTACATCTCCACCCCAGACCACCCCAACGATGCCCTTGAAGTGATGAGCCAGTGTCTGGAGGCCGTGCAGATCTGGATGGGGAGGAACAGGCTCAGGCTCAACCCATCCAAGACCGAGTGGCTGTGGTTTCCGACGTCCCGATATAGTCAGTTGACGCAATCGCTGACTATTGGGGGCGAATCGCTGGCCCCCACGGAGAGGGCTCGCAACTTGGGTGTCCTCCTGGATTCACGGCTGTCTTTAGAAGAGCACCTGACGGCCATGACCGGGAGGATTTTTCATCAGGTTCGCCTGATCCGCCAGTTGCGTCCCTTTCTGGATCGGGACTCCCTACGCACAGTCACTCATGCCCTCGTCACCTCCCGCCTATTGTAATGCTCTCTACATGGGGCTCCCCTTGAGGAGCACGCGGAGGCTCCAACTGGCGCAGAGTGCGGCCGCGGGGGTGGTTATGGGAGCAACATGGCGCTCCCGTGTAACACCTCTCCTGCGCGAGCTGCACTGGCTTCCGGTGGTCTTCCGTGTGCGCTTCAAGGTTTTGGTTACCACCTTTAAAGCGCTCCATGGCTTAGGACCTGGTTATTTACAGGACCGCCTACTACCACAAATAGCCTCCCACCGGCCGGTACGCTCTCATAGAGAGGGTCTCCTCTGGGTGCCGTCAGCCAAGCAGTGTCGACTGGCAGCCCCCAGGGGGAGGGCCTTCTCGGTGGGGGCACCCACTATCTGGAACGAGCTCCTCCCGGAGATATGGAGGATCTGCGCACCTTCCGCCGTTCTCTTAAGACCCTCTTATTCCAGCAAGCCGGCCTGGCCTAATTTTTCTCCCCTTTTTTAAATTTTAAATTGAAATTTTAATTGGTTTTAAATTCATTGGGATTTTAATTGTCGTGGGCCAATATTATTTAATTTGGTTTTAAATTGTTTTAACTTTTGTATTTCTGTATTTTATCTTGTGCCTGTTCACCGCCCTGAGTCCTTCAGGAGTAGGGCGGTATACAAATTTAATAAAACTAAACTAAACTAAAACTAAACATTTATCGACTGGATTTACACATTGGCTTGGTTTTCATTGGGGTAGCATGCGGGCTTGGAAATTAAGATGCTGGACTTGTTGCCTGGAAATACCTGAGTACCATGCAATGGGGTGACCTCCCATCCTCACCCCAGCTCCTGCCAACCTAGCAGGTTGAAAGCATGCAAATATGAGTAGATAGATAGGTACCATTTTGATGATATGGTAACAGTGCAACATGACATCATGCTGGCCACATGTCCACGGAAATATCTTCGAACAGCACTGGGTCAGTGGCCTTGAAATGAAGATGAGCACTGCCCACTATAGTCAGCAATGACTGCCAGAGTAAAATTTGCAGGGATTCCTTTACCTTTTTTTGTAGTTAGTTCGTTATCATTGGGCAAAACTAGTCATTATGGTTATAAACCAGGTATTACTATTTATTCATCAAAATATATTTCTGAACTGCTTTTTATTACAGGGAAACTTAATCACAACACATTTTTGACAGCCTGCATTTTTCACATCAACTTAATTTGCGTGAAACCAACCAATTGTGGTGTATTCAAAAAAAATAAGCACAGTTTAGTGTAGCACGTTGTATAAACACAGGCAGCTTGGTTATACTCTCTACGGCATAAATAGTATGGTTCCCAGACCTCAGTAACTGGGTTCACATATTGTCGAATGCCAAAACCATCTTCTAGGTTAGCACAATGTGTATGGATCTTGTCAATAGGCTTGTTAGAAGCCAGCCAATTCACTATATTTTGGTGCTTGCTGTATACTCCCAAATTCCCACTGATTAACAAAAGAGTCCAGAGTCTACAAATGTCTTTCTTTCCATATTATGTCTTCCCAGATATTATTGGCAAATGTTAACTGTAAGCAAATAATTGTGAGCACTTTAGCAAGTTGTTAAGGAAACAAACAAACATCTTGGTTTGTATGCAATATGAGTAGCGTTTCACAGCGCAAGCACCTCCCCGTACCCTATAAATTCTAATTCAAAGTCTGTTCAAAATTGTTTCTAGGCTATTTTGATCATTAAGGAACCAGAATACTATGAAAATGGACACAGTTATACAAAAAAACCTGCTGAATTAGCCAACCAACACTCTGCTTCCAGCCTACCTTTGCTCCAAAGATTTGCATTGCTATTATGGTTCATCACACAGTCAGCTGATGTTTAAAGTAGATTTAGCATTACTGAGTTCTTTCCCAAGGATCTGGGATATGCAGATATTGTCATTTGATTATATTAATTATTATTATTATTATTAGATTTTTATCCTGTCATTTTTACATATAACTCAGGGCTGCAAACATATCTAATATCCCTTCCTCCTCCTATTTTCATTTCCACACTTCAAAGAAAGAAAAAAGCATTTAATGGTGTTTCCTCAGGCTTCCTTGTTCCACTCCATTATCTTCTGTATAAGTGCTGCTGCTCACGTATCCATAACACTGCATTTCAGCACAAGTGACAAGCACACATACTGGATTCCCTCCCAATAGAAAAAGTAGACCATTCATATGCCAAGTGCACGTAAGCTGTTTACAAGAATCACTTCTACCATAATAATGGTTATGGCTGTTTCCCAAATGACCAAAACATTGGGAATTCAGCATCGTGTAACATTTTACAAAGCATCAACTAAAGCTGTAACTGAAGAGTAGAGAGCTCATCGTTTACCTTGTGTTCTCACAAATCTTATCACCCTCATAGGCTAGCTCTAGGCAGTAAACAAGGATTACTAGTGTGGTTTTTAGGTAGGTGATTAAAGCTGCAAATTTCCCAGATTCAGTTCCAGGAGGTTCTTTAATGATGCTTTCAGCTGATCTCAGAAGTGGAAAAAAGTGGTTCAACTTTTCCATAAGCCGCTGACCCAAATCAGGATGGAAAGGATGGGAATGTTCTGTTTCTTACAACCCTGATAAAAAGGAGAACCCAAACTTATTTTCTCAACTCCAATTATTTCTTATTCTAAAACTGGATCCAACTCAACCTTTTATCAGGGCTGCCAAGTAATGTTCTGGGTTTTTGTTAGGAAAAATCCAACAAGTCTGGGAATGAGGAACAAGAATGTTCAGAATGAGCTGAACAAGGAATGAGGAAATGCTCTGAGTTTCTTTCAGCAGTTGTTAGGCCACATCATCAGATTAGCAAAAGTTAGATGCTATTTGTATAATTGCTAAATAGAATTTAGAATATTATGGCTACATACTTTTCTCCAGGGCTTAATTTGAGCTAAAGCTCACTCCAGAATCTGTTTTCAAAAGCAGAGCTGAATTCAGAATTCATAAACTGTAGGCATGGAGTGTCTTTTGCTTCATTACTGTAATAGTCGTCAGAGCAACCCATCAAAAAGTCTTATTACTTCTTAATAGCTAAAAAAGTGTTGGAGGGAGAGGCATAGCCAGGCTGGCAAAGAAGCAATTGAATCCTCAGAGAAAAGATCTCAGCACAAAGACTGGGGAAGCTGGACCTCTGGCTTAATTCCTCTTGGAACTTGGTGGAGGCTGATGCTAGTTGAACCCAATGTTTTTGTCACCCAAATATTCCCTCTGTCACCTCCCTAGCAACATAAAGTTGGAAGGGGTCATTTAGGCTCCTGAGTCCAATCAGTCCCACTCCCGTATGCAGACTTTTGGTTTTCTACTTGCTATCGATAAAATTCCTGTTTAATGTTGGTAAGTTTTGTGGTTCTAGAAATGAACTGGGGAGTTTTTTCACCCTCTGACATTTTGGCAGACTTTTGGGGAAGCTGCCATCTGGGTTCCTATCTTCCATAGGCACATAAATATCCAATAGATAACAATCAGATACTACAAGTGGAGTGGGATTGCCAAGTGATTTTCCTATGTCCTGGCTTGATCTCCTGCAACAATACTGTATATAGAGTGAAAAATAAAAATGTTATTCAGGACTAAACTGAAGGGAGAGAATGCTAGAAAATGGAGATAATATAGCAAAGAGTAGAATTGAAACAAATGCACAAATGTTGCAGTAAGCATTTTGTGGTAAATTAGTTTCTCAGTCTCCTACGCTTGAAACTTCATAAATTTAAAGTTGAAGTTATAAAGACTAGATGGACAAGAGAGGGGTTTTGTAGATGATTCATAAACTGCCCTTTGACACCCAAAGTCCAAAGCAATATACAAAACAATCTAAGGATTGTTTTCTCCTCTTCCATTCAACTACAGTATGAATGTTACTTGGAAGCTTCTTTTATCTGCTGAATTCTCATGACATTGCCTTGCCCACAAAGTTAAAGAAGTTTTTCCCCATTCAGGAGCCAACAAGCTGCTTTCAGTTTTACTGTGGGGACAATCAATCGGGCATGCGTGTGTGTGTGTGTGTGTGTGTGTGTGTGTGAATGTCTTCAAGCCATTGTTGATTCCTGGAAACAGTCTGGACTCTGGACAAACCTCTGCAGTTTTCTTGGCAAGATTTCAGAAATAGCTTGCCATTGCCTTCTTCCTAGGGCTGGGGTAGAGTGATTGGCCTAAAGTCTCCCAAATGGCTTTATGCCTAAAACAGGACTAGAACTCATGGTTTCCTGGGTTCTAGCCTGGTCTCTTCACCTCTACACGAAACTGGATCTGTGGTATGCTTTTTGAGCCTTGCATCAGTGGCCCTTTCAGGGGACCCCAGAGAGTAGAGTATGTGTGGCACTTCCCAGCCAGCTTAGCTTGATGAGCACATGCCCTGCCCTGCCCCTCTAGTTCCCAAGGCCAGTCTGCTTCAGACAGCAAGTCTAGCCTTTTAAACAGGGCTCTCACCTTGACCATGCCCGAGGTTTCTGAACCATTCCATTGCACAGTGGCTGACAGAGAATAAATATTTAAAAGAAAAAGTGATAACAACATTTGGAATTAAACTGAAGTGAAGCTGGATATTTTAGAAATGTATTTGGGGTTAATAATAATATGTCAAAGAGTAGAATTGTATACATGTGATGTTAGAGTGCAAGGAAATACTATGAAAAGGCAGAAATGCAAAACAAATACATGAAGAAAGAGTAATGAGTTGTGGGGAAGGAGGAAGACTGAGAAAGTGGGGCTTAAAAATGAGTGATGCATCCATTTCAAGAACAAAAAGCAATATAGGAATTTCCTTTTTCTTACTTTGTGCCTTTAATATCTTTTTTGGCTTGCTATTTCCTTCTTCTTTTCTTCACATAGCATTATGTTGCTTATCCTGAAAGGGAATAGCATTAAAATGTATAAATGTGTATTTCTCCTCCAAAGAATTTCTTGAATCCTGGAGAATATCCTGTGTTTTTTATGACTGATGTTGCTAGCCTTGCCCCTCAATCGCCCAGAACAATTTCAGAGTTCAAGGCAAGTGACCTCACTAGTTCTCTCCCCTATCAGGCTTTTCTCCAACCAGCCAATGGAAGAGCTTAAAAATGACAGCCAATTAGTACCTTGCCCTCATTCATTCCTCACTAGCATTTCCTGTGGAATAAAAGGCTAAATTTATATTTAATTGGTTCACTTTCAAATTCCCAAGCCCTCTGGGTACAATACTGCAGGGAGACAGGGGCAGGGAATTGAACTTGGCTTAGCACTGAGTTCACACATGGGAAGGACCTTAATGTTAATATTCTTGGGTAATAAAATGTTGAAGCTGATTAAAGTTCATCATCATCCAGCTGTTGTATTCATGCAACACATGGCAAATATTCTTATTCTCTTATCCAGTCGGGTTATCAGGGGGAAAAAACTGATGGTAATTTTTCAAATGCTATATGATGAATACCGTGGTTCCATATTCTTTAGTGATCTCTCAATGCCCGCCCCCCCCCCTTTTAAAAAAAACTTCAGGTAAATGGGCAGCCTCTAAATTTGGATATATTTTATTTTTCAGTGACATTCAGGGTAAACAGGGATCTCTTGAGCAATGTTATAAATAATATCCTTTAAAAAGGCAATAAATATCTTACAGCTGTCCCACTATTGCATATACTCCACTAACTATTACGAACTTGGTCGTTGGAATGTCAGAGGTTGCTGTATCCCAAAAGCAGACTAGAGACTAGAGCCCTTGACTTTAACTTGTCTCTTGGTGATTACATGAGTTTGTCCACATCATTATCTTAGCAACAGTGAGAAAGTGAGTCACTTCCCTTAATTTCCATATAACAGATACAACCTATGATCCAAAGCTGTTTTTTTAGAAATGAACCCAAGACACTGTACATCCAAATTCTGCATAGTGAAAATAACCAATGTATTTTACAATATTATTTTCAAGGATTGGAAGACTATGGTATCTGAACAAAACTGTACTTTTCCTCTTATACAGCTTATCCTAAATTATTTTCATAATTTAAACAATGAAAATGGGCCAATAATATAAACAATGAAAACGGGTTTTAGAAACCAGATGGCATAGAGAAGACTTATGGTTACAGCTTTTCCTTGGGCTAAACTTCATGGAATATTATTCGGTGATTTTAAAAAAAAATTCAAACTTTTTATGGCTTTTATCCAATGAAACCATAGGATCTATTTTTAAAAAATGATTATATGATTATTCAAATTATATAGCCAAAGCTTTAATTCCTCTGATTTAGGTGAAGCAGTGACTAGTTAGTTAATGATTTATATGGAGAAGTCCTGAGTTCAAAAGTTGAGTGAGAAACACATGTAACTATAAGGTTCTGATTCTCAATAAATTTACTTTTGGAATTGTTGTTATGGTTTGTTGCATAGTCAGCCAGATATTTTAGACTAGATTTGGCATTTTTATCACCTATCAAGTTTTTCCCAAAGACCTGGGATAGGCAGATGTTGTTGTTTGATGGTGTTAAAGATATTGTTGCAGGATGTAAGGTGTTCTAAGTAAAGCTGCCTTTTCCAATTGACTGATGGTGTTCAAATGGTGGTCCAGTTATTTGGGAATTTATCCAAGGCGCCTATTATTTATCCAAGGCACCTATCTTTGTTTTCTTTTGCCACAGTCATTCTGTTTTTATTTGCAGTCTTTGTATTTTTTATTTTTTTCCAGTTCTTTCCCTTCTGTTCTGCTGTCTCCAGGTATTGCGGTACCCGCTATCCAGATATTTTTGTTTTTCTTATCGATAATTGTTAAGTCTGGAGTGTTATGTGGCAGGTATTTGTCTGTTTGAATTCTAAAGTCCCAGAGCACTTTTACTTTGCCTATTTTGTGATCCCACTAGTTCTTGGTTGCAGGCAAATAGTGATTTGGGCAGATATTCCAATGCACCATTGTCTCTATTTTGCCATGACATTGTTTGTAGTCAGTCTGTGCAGTCTTCTTGTAGCAGCTAACTAGATGGTCCATTGTTTCTTCAGCTTCTTTGAATAGGCAGCAATTGCAGTCTGTTCTTCTCACTTCTGGCTGTGTTGCAAGTTTGAAGACCTCTGGTCTAGGGTAAGATCTGCCCCCATCCTCCTATCCTTCCACAAGAGCCAAGAGCGTGAAGACCTGGCTCTGCCAATTGGCCTGGGAACTAAACGGGGGGGGGGAGGGGAGGGGGGGAGTTCTACATTGAAGGTGGCTGCTAGATTGATGGCAGACTCCCCCTCCCACTCCCTTGCTCTCTGCTCTCCACCCATCCATCTTTTTGGTTATCATAATAAAAAAGGTAAATTTCTCTTGTTCAGTCATGTCCAAGATAAGGGGGCATGCTCATCTCATTTCCCAGCCAGATGACAGCATTGTCCAAAAACATAGTCCTGTGGTCGGTATGACTATACACCGAGGCGCACAGAATGCTATCATATTGATATATTTATTCTTGTTGTGTTCCTTTGTTGTTGTTTATTTTATTGTTCTATTATTTTACTTCTGTTTACATGCCTTTCATTTTTCCTCCTTTTTATTATTGTAAGCCATCTAGCCCTATGTTGAGATAGGCAGCAAATAAATTTAAGTCACAAAAAAGAAATTATTATTATAGCAAAGGAACTTAGGAAGCTAATAATTCAGTGAAGAAAGACAAAGTATTATGAAGGTACTGAATGAGTCACATGACTATTAGTTTATCAAACTGCATACAGCATGTGCCTCTGCACCTATTCAGGGGTTAAATATAATTTTACAGAATTGTTGCCATATATGACAACAATGGCTGCTCATGTAATTAAAATTGTTTAGTGATTCACAGTAAATAGAGTGAAAATATCTGAGACAAGAAAGTTTTTCAAAAACTTTGAAAAAAAAAGAAACAAGAAGGCAACTTTTTCTTAACAAAAATCAGAAAAGGAGCCATATCATAGGGGGCGCCAGAATGCAACTTTGCCTAGAGCACAAAATGCCTATTATTGGCTTAGTTCCATTCAGTTCCTTGTGATTTATCCTTAGGTATGCAGAATTACAGGTTTACCATATTAATAGCTCTGTCATTTGAAATAAATTCTGTGCTTAATCTGTGCTTAATTAAAGCCAAACTGTTTCTTGAAACCACAAGAAGATACTGTGATCCAAAAATCATACAGGATGTGGGAAGAATCTTCTCTGTTGGGATTGTTGCAGAAGTTGCATTAGTAAAATTCAAATAAAAGAAGACCGTTGATGAGTATGTGTGTTTGTGTATATGTACATGCACGTGTATGTGTATGTATATGTAAAAAGAAAAATAGAAACCACGGTAGCCCTTAATGAAACTAAAGCATTAAATTAAGCATTCAATTAAGCATTCAATGAGACTTCAGTATTTGTACCTCCTCCTATGACCTATTCATATATTTTATCTTTGAAGTTTTAATTGTTTATAATCAAGCCCTTGGAGTAAATGAAATATGAATACAATACCTTCCTCCCTGACGTGTGTGAAGGGTGGCATAAAAATTTAATAGATAAATAAAGTATTATGTTTTGAGGGTCAGATTTTTTCACCTTTGGGTTAAATCACTTTCTATGTGTTCTTTTTATTCTTCTTTTTGACTATGTATCACTATCACAATTATTTTTGGGTTTTTTTTTCTCTTTTTTGTTATTAATTTACAATCAAAAATAATATCTTCACCAGTTGCATTCATATATGGCTAATCAACTTCTTGAATTAAGCCATCTGCATGCATTCACAGAATACATGATTAGAGTATGTTGACCCTAATTTTATTTTAGTTTGTTATAGAAATTCAGCCCTTATGGATTTTCAAGTTAAAATTGATAATGGAATTTGGAAAAGAAGCATTTTTAAAATTAAGTACAGCTGTTTTCAGTTTATTTGAGATGTTCCCCTTTATTCTGCATTTCATTTCAGTGCTGTCATAAAGAGAAATACATAGATACTCTGTGGTTCTCTGTTCTTCATTCTGAAATATATTTTATTCCTAATCAGAGAAACCTTTGGAAAGACTGCTAAGATATTCAAAATGTAAGGTGAAATTCACCAGATATCTTAAATTTGTAATGACAAGAATACTTCAAGAACAGAAAACTCCGTTATTTGCGAATAGTTCCTTGACGTTGCTGATAGTTCATTAGGTTTCATTTTTTATCAATGCAAAGGGAGCAGCTGACATGATCGCAAACCAATTCAAGGTGCCCAATGTGGGGCTCTCCTCCTTCCAACTCCACAAGCCGATCGCGTATTCTCAACCTGGGTTTCAGGTTGAGTGTTAGACTACAATTCCCAGGCTCGGCAATGAGCAAAAAAACATGGGAATTGCATCCCAATGTTTGGGCTGGGAAAAACGGAGGTAAACAAAGCTAGATTTCTCTACTCCATCCACCTGCTCTGTCGAATTTACGTGCCAAACGGCGAAGCGAAGAACCACCGGCTGCCACGAATGTTTGATTTGCTATTTGCAAAGTTCCAACAACGTTGGGTTTTTTTTAATGCCATGTACGGTGAAGTGGTTCGGGAATGACGAGAGGCACAAGCAAGCAAGTGACAACAGCTCTTTAATATACGGTGAGACTTCAGCAAAAACTCAGAGGCTGCAGTCCTCCTTATATACAATCCTGGAGAGACTGTCAGCCAATCAGAAACGTAGGCAGGTTTGAAACTCCCGCTTAAAAGTATCAATACATAACACCCCTCCCTTCCCAGAAGGCACTAACACTCAAAAATTAACATATGTACAAACAAAGTCTCGCAGGTGCTTAGGCTGAGTTCTCGCCCTAGTTGACCTGCGCAGTTCAGTGTTTGGTGAGGCGTCGAGCTGGTCGGAGGGACTCTTTGTCTCTCCCGGCTCCGCCAATGGAACCTCCTGGATTTTGTCCGGGGCGTGGTTATTCCCGGCTGGGAGTGGCGACTCGCTGGGGCGGCGCTGGAACCAGGGCTTGTCAGCTAAGTATTCTCGCGGCCCCGGGCTTGAGTTAGCTGTTTTGGAGAAGTGGTCATAGTTAGGCTCGGACATGTCTGCGTTGATGTTTGCCTCGCCAACCACCCGTTTCCTCAGTTGGTCTATGTGGCGCTTCCAGAGTCTATCTACCCCCACATCCACCGTGTATGATTTTGGGCCTGTTATCCCCACTATGGTTCCTGCAACCCACAGAGGACCGCTGGCATAATTGCGAGCGAACACCGGGGACCCGACCTGAAACTGCCTTAAGCCACAGGTCTCTCCCTTAAAGTTTTCGTGCGAATAGTTAGGGTGAAGCCTGTCCAACACGCACCGGAGCTTTCTCCCCATGAGGAGCTCTGCTGGGCTTCTCCCAGTTGCTGTGCATGGTGATGCATGCTGAACCGCAAGGAATTGATCTATCCTGGCCTGCCAGTCCCCATTGTCTAATCTGGACAGTGCTTCCTTGGCTGTCCTGACAAATCGTTCAGCCAATCCGTTGGAAGCCGGGTGAAATGGGGCTGATAGGGCATGGCGGATCCCCAGGCCGGCCAAGTAGCCTTCGAAAAGGGTTGCTGTAAATTGGGGACCATTGTCCGATACCAAGGTATCCGGCAGGCCGTGGGTGGCAAACAACTTTCTTAGGGCCTTGATAACCGCTTCGGCCGTTGTGGATGGCATTAATACAATTTCGAGCCATTTTGAAAAGGCATCCACTACTATTAAAAACGTTTGGCCATGGAACGGGCCGGCAAAATCAATGTGGATCCTCCCCCATGGGCCTTTTGGTTTCTCCCACTCTCGGATGGGCGCTACTGGGGGATCGGGGCGAGACTCCTGGCAGGGTCTGCACTTCCCCACCCACTCGGAAATGACCTGGTCCATGTTGGGCCACCAGACATAGCTGCGGGCTAAGCACTTCATCCTAACGATGCCAGGATGCCCTTCGTGCAATAATTCTAAAACTCTATCTCGTAGTTTTGCTGGAATTACCACTCTGTCACCCCACAGTAAGCACCCCCCTTGCGTAAACAGTTCATTTCGTTTGTTGGCAAAACCTTGGTACTCCTCCCCGACCACCTTGTCCGGCCACCCTTTCAAAACCCAACCCATAACAGTCCGGATAACAGGGTCTCTATTTGATGCCTTCGCCACCTCGCCGGAGGAGATGGGCCCCAAGGTTAACGTGTCCAACAACAGGACGGAGGTTTCCGGTGTTGGGTTGTCCAGCAGGTCGGGAAGGGGGCAACGGCTAAGGGCATCCGCATGACCCAGGGTCCGCCCAGGCCGATGGACGAGCTGGTACGAGTAGGCCGATAAGAAAATCGCCCATCTAGTTAAACGGGGGGAGAGGGCAGCGGGGGTTGGCCTGTCGCCTGCTAGCAGTCCTAGCAACGGTCTATGGTCAGTCACAAGTTCGAATTTTCGGCCATAGAGGTATTCGTGGAACTTTTTAACCCCCGCAATCGCAGCCAGAGCCTCTCTGTCCAATTGGCTATAGTTTCGTTCTGTGCTGGACAGAGTTCGGGAGTAGAAGGCAATGGGTGCCTCTAGGCCGTTCGGCAGTCTATGGCCTAGGACGGCACCAACTCCTACGGGGGAGGCGTCGCAAACCAAGACGAGCGGCAGCTCTGCATTGTATTGGATCAGGAAACTGTCCTCAGATAGGAGTTTTTTTACTGCCTCAAACGCGGCCGCTTGCGGTTTCCCCCAGACCCATGGTACATTCTTCCCTAAGAGTTTGTGAAGGGGATCAGCGACCGTGGCCTTATCTCTTAGGAACATTGAGTAGAAATTTAGTAGTCCAAGGAAGGCTTGGAGCTCAGCTTTGGATTTGGGGGCTGGTGCGCTTTTGATGGCCCTCACCTTGCTTTCGGTAGGGTGGATGCCTGTGCCGTCCACCCTGTACCCCAGAAATTCTACCGAGGGGACCGCTATCCTGCACTTGTTCTTTTTAAGTCTTAGTCCCGCTTCTCTGAATCTGGACAGGACGTTCCGTACCCTGTCCCCTAGCTGGTGTTCGTCTTGGGCGCTGACTAAGACGTCATCGAAATAGGGGACTACTCCCGGAAGTCCTTGCAACAGGCGCTCCATGGTGCTTTGAAATAAGCCGGGTGCGACGCTCACCCCAAATTGGAGCCTGGTGCATTTAAATGCACCCCTATGAGTCACGATCGTTTGCGCCTCTGCCGTGGCGTCGTCGACCGGTAACTGTTGATAGGCTTGGGCCAGGTCTAATTTGGCAAAAATTTTTCCGGGGCCCAGGGAGTGTAGTAGATGGTGCACGATCGGCACCGGATAGGCGCTCGGCTGCAAGGCCTTGTTGATCGTGCACTTGTAGTCGGCGCAAATTCTGATTGAGCCGTCGGACTTAACTGGGGTGACTATGGGGGTCTCCCACTTGGCATGGTCAACGGGAACCAACACCCCTTGCTTAATCAGTTTGTCCAGTTCTGCATCGATCTTTGGTTTCAATGCGAACGGCACTCTTCTGGCCTTTAGTCTTACTTGGGCTACGTTGGGGTCTAAGTTTAGTGAAATAGGGGTCCCCACATACTTGCCCAATGTGTCCCCGAAAACGTCCTGGAACTCGGACAGGAGGCTGTCTTTCAGGGTTGACTTGGACATCAGGTGGACGCCGGTGAAGCCCATGCCAAGGGCTCGGAACCACCCCATGCCCAGGAGGCTCGGCAGCTGCTTCGTGACGATGGTCAGCGGCAGGTCTCTTTCGTAGTCTCCGTAGGTGACCCGGAACGTGCCCACGCCTTCGAGGGGGACTCGGTTCCCCTGGTAGTCTAGGATGCGCAGTCTCTGTCTGGAGAGTTGATCCTTCCGGAACGACGGCAGGAGGGTCTTTAGGGTTGTCCACGACATGATGGAGAGAGCTGATCCGGTGTCGATCTCCATCGAACACGGTCTTCCGTTGATCTCGACCACCGTGCTGACTTTGTCCTCGACCGTTGTGCTGGCCTGGTCGATGTGTATGCTGCGGCCATCTCGCGGTTCAAATTCGCGCCGTTTTTTCGCGCCGCCTTCTCTCGTTGGCTGCTTCTGGCGCGCTGATTCCGGTTGGCTGCGGCGCTCACGTGGTTTGAGTCTTTTGGGCAGAGTGGCTCTGCAGACTCGCGCCAAGTGCCCTTTCTTCTCGCAACGCCTGCAAATAGCCTCTCTGTATTTGCAGGACAGTCTATCATGGTGCCCGCCACAGCTGGGACAGCTTCGCCGGGGGCTGCCAGTGTCTTTTCTCCGGTGCTCTGTTCGGAAGACGTCCTCATCCGACTCGGACTCCGAGCTGGATCCGGCGTCTTCTCTGTGCACCGGGGCAGACTTGGGGCTGTCTTTGCTGGTCGGCGGACGCTGTAGCGTTTCAGCGGCCTTTGTGGAGGCTTCGTGAGCCCTGGCCTCATCAAGGGCTCCGGCAAGCGTCAGATCAGGCTTGGCGAGCAGACGCCGTTGCAGCCTAATGTCCCGAACACCACAGATCAGTTGCTCAAGCAACGCATCATCCAAGTCTCTGTAGTCGCAATGAGTTGCGGCTTTTCTCAGGCTGGCCATGTACGCGCTGACCGGCTCTCCCTCTCGTTGGACGCGCTGCCTTAGTTGGTATCGCTGCACGAACTTGGAGGGGACGGGAGCGTAGTGAGCCCGGAGAGTTGCCATCAAGGTGTCCCATGAGACTGTTTGAACCGGCGTTGGCTCACACAGTGACTCGGCCATCTCGAACACGTCCGGTCCGCAGTGGCTTAGGAATAGGGCTCTCTTTCGATTAGCCGAGAGGCCCTGCATGTCGCTGGCTTCTAGCGAGCATTCAAACCTTGTTAGGTACGAGACCCATTTTTCGCGGGTCGGATCAAAAGGCTTGGGCGGAACGTAGGCAGACATGTCCGATATGTCTCCTGTGGTTCGCCTCGTCGCCTAGCTGAAGCTCGTGGTCTCACTGGTTGGCTTCTTGTAGCCTCAATCCCACCTTCGTCGCCAATGAAGTGGTTCGGGAATGACGAGAGGCACAAGCAAGCAAGTGACAACAGCTCTTTAATATACGGTGAGACTTCAGCAAAAACTCAGAGGCTGCAGTCCTCCTTATATACAATCCTGGAGAGACTGTCAGCCAATCAGAAACGTAGGCAGGTTTGAAACTCCCGCTTAAAAGTATCAATACATAACATACGGATTGCAGCCTTTGGAGCGCAGAAAGGTGCAGCGAAGGGGGGGGGGGGTGCCTCGAGCGTGGCGGGAGGCGTCTTCGTCCCGCCCGTTTTCTCTGCTCTGGCGATGTTCTGGCACAGCCCAGCCGATTCCTTCGAGGTTTTGACAGCGCCGCTTAAACGCGATAGGAGCGCTCCTATTGGGGGCTGCTGCGTCCTGGTTTACCAAAGCCCCCGCCTCCGCTCCCCCCCACCGCCCCCACAGCCCCGAATGGAAAGATATACAAGGAAACTGGCAGTTGTCCTCGCAGAAGCTGCGCGCGAGGTTGCCTCTCACCCTCCACGCTCCCCGCCCCCCCGCACCCGAGTCCACTCTCCCGCCGTTTGTCAGTTGCTCGCGCGCTCCCTCAGAACGGTGGCTGCTCCCTCGAGCCTCCCTCGTGCGCGCTGGAGGCGAGTTTTCAGTTCGGACTCCGCGCCGACGCCTAGCCCAGCCCCGAAGAGGAAAGTCGTCGCAAAAGCGGAACGAAAAAAAAAAACGGTTGGGGCTGCCCGGGCTTCGCGGAACCAGGAGGGCACGCCAGTTCTCCTTCGGAGACCGTTTGGGAGCGAAACAACCACCACCCGCGCGACGTCTCTTTCGCTTCCCTTCGCCATGGGGCTCCCCCTGCTGCTGGGTCTGCTGCTTTCCGGTAAATTTGGGGCTGCGGGAGTGTCGTCCCCTTCACCGCAGGGTTAATATCCCTATTGAAGGGAAGGGAGGTTTATTATTATTATTATTATTATTATTATTATTATTATTATTATTATTATTATTATTATTATTATTATTATTATTAATTCCTGAGGGCTAAAGGCTGCGCTGCGCGGGCTGTCGACGTCTCATAAGACCTGCCTGTTGCTCCCCAAAGCTCTCTTTAACCTTCCTCTCTTTTTAGGGCAATGGTTTAATTGTGTGTCCCGCCGCGGCTTTTTCTTCCTATATATCAGATATGATTATGAACCGGTCAGCCTTTTGCTTTTTAAATATCTATCTATCTATCTATCTATCTATCTATCTATCTACCTACCTACCTACCTACCTACCTACCTACCTACCTACCTACCTACCTTCCTACCTACCTTCCTTCCTTCCTACCTACCTTCCTACCTACCTACCTTCCTACCTACCTATATATCTATATCTATAAATGCTTTCTTGGCTTTCTGGCTCCCCTTTCCATAAGGGGGCTTTTGTTGCAATTCCGGGTACAACTTGTTGGTTGTTAAGATAACTCTCCCTCTCCGAGGTTTCTTTACGCCCCCAGCACGCTTAGGATCGAGCCCTGAGGCGTCTCTTTTTCGAGGCTCGTCCAGATTTCTAGTCTGCGTGCGGGCTCTGTAGTTCAGGTTTGCAGCTGAGGAGGACGTTTGATCTTCTGTGATTTGCTGGTCACTTGGGGTGTGTTCGGGTCAGGCGGGTCCCTGGTTCACTTTATGGATGATGGGTGCTGTGCGGGAAAAGGAGAAGGTGTTGGAGTATAAAAAGGGGACATTAGGACAGGGACGGTAGGCACGGTGGTGGGCTTATGCACGCCCCTTACAGACCTCTTAGGAATGGGGTGAGGTCAACAGTAGACAGTCTTAAGTTAAAATTTTGGGGCTTTGGGGTTGTCGAAGTGGAAATAGAAAATACGGCGCTCACAGTTTTTTGTTCTCAGTGGCAGGCTGAGCTGCTCCAGTGCATAAACTTTCGTCAGGTGCCTGGCTAGGAAAGAGCAAAGATTTCCCCTCTCCCCCCACCCCCCCAGCGAAAGATCTGTTTACTAGCATGTTATAGAAGTACTTTACAACAGGCAACTCATTCACTTAAGTAATATGAAGAGAATTGTCCTAAGTAATGTTAAATTAGATATCCGTATTTCCAGAAGAGGGGATTTGAATCAAAGGGTTTTCATTCATGAGGCTTTTAATTTTGGTTTTTGTTTACCTTTTGCCTCTAATCTTCAACAACTGTACAGTTTTAAAAGATTTCCTGTGATTTCATGCTGGTCAAGGCAGTTTTACTAAACTGCCCTGAAGAAAAAAATCTCGCTAGCGCACCAGTTGAGAACCTTTAACTACCAGATGTTGAACTGACTATACCGTATGCTGATTTTGACTTTGGGGAGTTGCAATTCAGCAATGCCTGGAACCCAGGGATTTCTCATCCTAGGTTACCATTTGAAAAGATCCTTTCATCTAATCTAATATAGACAATTCTTAGATAACTTAGTTCATACTAGGAAAGAGAGACTGGTCAATTTAAAAATAACCCATCTGTTTAATTTGCTAATAACCCAGGAACATAAATCACACAATTAATTCAGATATCCTGAACAAGATCTGTAGGGTTCCTATATTTGACAAGATGCAAAAGCAAGTTGATTATATCCAGTTTGGAGCAGTTGCAACTGGGTTCCAAGAAGCAACTTTTTCCATTCTTCCCCTCAGCCTTTTCCTCTCAAATGCTAAATTTAGAATTGGAGATACAGCTTTATAGCAAAGGTTGTTGTTAATTGCATTTATATTCCATCATTCCTGCTGAAGCAAAAGATGCTAAACAAAATTTTCTCAGCTCCCTTTTACCTTCACAACAATTTTGTGTGGCAGCCTATTGTAGTCACTTCTTATTTATTTAAACATAATTCATGAATAAGCTACAAGAAGGATGTTACACTAAGGCCATAATGACTGAATTTACTTATTGTACTATGTCTGAAACAGACCAATTGGATAATGACTGAGCAAAAGGTGTGAACCACTGAATGACCAGCCCCAAGTCAACTTCTTGACTGAATGGGAATCTGAATTTCATTCTCCCAATATTGCTAGGATGCTCTAACTAGATGTTTAAAATTACTTGAACTGAAGAATATGTAGTTCTTCAGCTCTTGATGAAGAACTACATATTTGGAAGAGTTTCTTGCTTCTATGGTGGCTAACCGGTTGGGAACAAATAGGATCAGAGGCAATCTTGTTCCTCCAGCAACTGTTGTTTAAAAGGGTGTTGTCTCTGTTTATGCAGATACTACCTATATATTGTATAACAATCAAGACGAATACACCACATTGTAATAGTAATTTTAAAAAAAAGAATTAATGGCAAAATGCATTGTAGCCTCTTCCCGGAGTTCTGCCATTGATTTTGGCTGGGTTCTCACCTCATACTAAGTCAAACCCCAAAAACAATATGATGGTATACCATGCAGTTTGAACCTAATATTTATGTACAAAACAGCTTGATTTAACATTAAGTCTGCTAACATTTTTCTGTGCTGAACTCATGGAGGAAATCAAAGTTATGACTTTTCTAGTTGCTTCTGGCAGAGTATTAGAATGGTATATAACTGTGATGGCGAACCTATGGCACGCGTGCCAGAAGTGGCACACAGAGCCATCTCTCTGGGCACACGAGCCATCGCCCATTGCTCTTCCAGGTTCCAGCGCGCTGGCCAGTTGGTCTTCACGTGCGCGAGAGCATCAGAAACCGGAAGAGCAGCCGCCCGGTGCGCATGCGCGTTCTGGGCAGCTGCTCTTCTGGTTTCTGGCATGCACACCGGCCAGCTGGTCTTCACGCGTACATGTGTGCCAGAAAGACCAGGTGGCTGGTGTGCGCAAATGCACACTCCCATTTTGGCACTCTGTGCCGAAAAGGTTCACCAACACTGGTATATAATCATATGTATGTGTGTATATATGTGTGTGTGTGTGTGTGTGTGTGTGTATAAATAAATAACTTTTATATGTTGTACATATAGTGAGAAATAATTAAAAAGGTAAAGGTTTCCCCTTTACCTTTTTCAGACTCTAAGGGGCGGTGCTCATCTCCATTTCTTAGCGTAGGGGAATCAGCATTGTCTGAAGACCTTTCCATGATCATATGGTTGGCAATGGCAGGACTATATGCTGAGGCACATGGAAAGTTATTATCTTCCCACTGAAGTGGTATCTATTTATCTACTTGCATTTGCAAAAAAATTATTCTCTCCTTATAAACTTTGACATTTCTCTTATGTCTCAAGTGCTTATGTTACTTTTTATTTGTTGTTAGTCATCCCAGGCCAGACTCATTACATATGATGAATTAAAGGTATACAGGCTGGTGAAATAGGTTGTAGGTATCATTGCTCAGTGAAGAAAGTCTATATGAAAAAATACACTGTCCTATGTTGTCAGATATATTCCATTGTCTGACAAATCCAAGATCATTTCTAAAATATCTTCATGTATCTTTTAATACATTAATTCAGTTTCTACAGATGTTCCAATCTCTTCAAATTATCATTATTTTTCCTTTACATGTATATTATGTACAGCATATAGAATCAAAATATTCAAGTGACCTCTTTTGGGAATTCCAAAATACTGTATTCTAATTATTAAATCTGAGTTCAATTGGGTAGATTAGCAATCAAAATCCAAAAGTACAAAATAAAGTATAGCATTATGTTAAATGAAATAAAAATAGAAGGTAATAACACAAAATGCAAACAGAAGTAAGAAGCTTTTTATTGATAATCAGTCTTATAGAAAGGTTTGAATAGTGTT
Source organism: Arizona elegans (assembly GCA_022577455.1). Lineage (NCBI taxonomy): Eukaryota > Metazoa > Chordata > Lepidosauria > Squamata > Colubridae > Arizona > Arizona elegans. The sequence goes on along the minus strand of JAKOOJ010000003.1, from coordinate 97,987,812 downwards.
AAAATCTCTTATTACTTTAATCTGCCTGGGAATATGAATTCCAGTGTATGGGAATTGTTTGAGAAACAATGCTATAGACACATTTAAGGAACAGAAATAGTTCATGAATTACTCACATGCAAGTTCCAAGGTAAGCTAGAGAGAAGAATAAAACCAATTTCTATGTTGTGGTCATTTCCATACGATTTTGAGCAAATGCCCACATCAAAAGAATAACATCAAAACATGAAAGTCATATATAGGGCACTAGAAGAACTGTGGAGTGAAATCAAAGAAGTTGTTAAAGTTGAACATGAAAAGAGACAACCAAAGACCAAGAAACAGAAGAAGCAAACTGGATGTTAGATCAAACAGTGGAAATTGCCAATAAGAGAAAAACCAATCCAAGAAAGACAAAAGTCTCAGGAAGGAACTTGTTTAAGGAATTTGAGAGAGCTGTTTGAAGAGACAAAGAGCAGTATTGCTAAATATTGATATAGAGAGGAAGAAACAAGGAAAGTCTTCCAAAAGCTTTCTAAGCTTAGAAGGAAATTCCAGCTTTCAAAAGGATGAAATGTTAAAGGATGCCAGTAGGTGGATGGAAACTGATTCCGAGAAGATCAAACAAAAATAGAGGGAATATAATAAACTTCAATACAGTAGAGAGGCTTGTATCCAAGATATCTTAGAAGACATTCCACATTCACAAGAAATTGAGTAAAGGTTCTGACCAAACCATGTCAGTAAATCTGAAAAATGCTATAGTAACCAATAGTTGAAGAGGTTGTCTGTATACCAATGCCAGAGAGAGAGAGAGAGGGAGGGAGGGAGGGAGGGAGAGAGAGAGAGAGAGAAAGAATTAACAGACTGTGGAAACTATTACACAAATCCTTAATTTTTCACATGCCAGGAAGCTAATGCTTAGGATCATCCAATGCAAATTACAACTCTCCATGCAAACAGTGGTGCCAGATGTTCAAATTGGTTTTATAAAAGGCAAACTAATAAGAAAAAGTATAGCTGAATAACAGAAAATAAAGGAAAACCAAAAATAAATCAGTATACGCTATATGAAAACAAAACTTATAATTTGAAGAAACAAAGAATGGAAAGAATATTGATATTTTTGTATTTTATTACTGGAGACAATTCTTGAAACAACCACAGCTGACAAACTGCAGAAGACAAACAAACATGAATCCAATAAAAGATAATATTTGTAGCTCAGTGTTGAAATTAGGGGTTCTTGGTGCTCTTGTTCTTGGTTATTTTTTTGCAGACATTTCATTACCCTAGGTAACATCATCAGTGCTGGTCTAAATAGATGGATAGTACAATAAATCAATTTAGTGTTTTTGTGGCACAAATGACCAGACTAAGAGTATCATATTTTGGACACATTATACAAACAACTAACACTCTGAAGAAATCTGTAAAGCTGGGAAAAGTGGAAAGAAAGAGAAGAAACAGCAAGATGGATGGACTTAATTACAGTAGCAACTAGACAATTTGTGACCTGTGGGATCATCAGAGATATTTCTTTACCAAATTCCTCAGTGTCTTCAACAATGGCAGAGTTTCTAATGTATTCTAAAAATTCAGGGAGGAATTCAGAGATTAACAGATTAACAAAGTTGGAAGGGAATTTGTAGGCCATCTAGTCCAATCCCCCGCCCAAGCATGTATCTGCCTTGAAAGTAACCCACACTGAAGTGTCAAACATCAGGAGCTGACCACAGAAAATGGTTTTTGATAATTTTTATTCAGTCATAAAGTGATTTTTGATAATTTTTGTGTCATAAAATGTTTTATAAAATTTATCAAATTTCAAGTCCATGGGAGTCATGGGTCCTGAATTGTGGATACATTCTATAATTAAGGTCATTTGAAGTATCTTGTTTGAAAAAGTTTTGCTCTATGATGCACCAGTTGAGAATTGAGCATTTCAGTAATATATAGATGGGTATACTGTTGGAAAACCTGAAAGGCCAAGATCATTCTAGAGAAGCAATTTTCATGTGATCCTTAAAAGTTGATACCAACTTAATGGCACCTAATGAATTTTTTTTGGAAATTGAAATAAGTTTGGGGAAAGGGGGCTTAAGAGTTGTTGGGATAGAAGGGAATTTTAGAGATTATGGGTTCCTTTCCAAAGCTCAAATATAGTTCTGTAGCCAGAAAAAAAGTAAACCAGTATAAATGTTGCTATCTCTTTTTTTTAACCCTAACAAATGCTGGCCTCCTGATATTTCAATGTCATCAGATGGTATGAAAGCTCTCTGCCAATGAAAACATTCCTGTAATACCAATGTTTTTAATACATGGGTAGACTTGAAGACCTGTTAGAACTGTTCCCACTTCTAAAAGAAATCTCATAGAACTTGAGGGAGACCAACAATAAAAAAAAAGTAGATTAGTTTTTTTCTTTTTCTTCGCCTGCCTAGCTTCTCCAGCCGCCCATCGCTCCAGTTTCGGACACAGCGCATGCGCAGAAGCTTTCTAGCTCAATTGCTCAATTTGCCTTGTCAGCGGGGTTTTCACAACCCTCTGTGGCATTGAGGACCTTTCTCTGACTGAATAATCAGCACATCCTGTTATTTCATTTATCTTCCTTCCTTCCTTCTTTCCTTCCTTCTCAATATACTTCCTCGTGTTCAGCCTCGCTTAGTGTCCCTTGTCTCGTATTTATAACAAAAAAAAACCAACTTGAGTACCTACCTTGTTCCCACTGTGTCTTTTCCAATGGCGGATCATGCGTTATCCTCAGACCCCGAGCTTTCCGATGGGCCAGATGTCTCCGTCCAAGCCTCTGCCAAAAAAATTACCAAGTCAAGGTCACGTGCCTCACGGGCGGCCTCCGCTCCTCCATCTTCTGCGGCCCAACCCGCTCCCGCTCGCTCCTCTTCAACCAAGGATGAGCAACGACGTCATTGTGCCCTAGAGCGGCAGTTCAATATGGCCCAACAAAAGGCTTTAACCGTTCTTCCGCACCAACCATCAGAATCGGAACCTCCCTCCATTTCGGGGCAATCCGCCCTACCTCCTGCTTCATCGACCACTGTTTCTGCACCTGCCCAGCCTGAGGCGGGATCCAGTTCTCGGCGCCCCTCTAGCCGACCCACTCCATCTGCTACGTACACACGTACTGCGGCTGGCCTACGGCAGGGAGATGGCTCCCGTGCTGACTTACCCTTGGACGTCCAGTCCATCGTGGCTGCCACAATTTCCAACCTGATGGCTTCAGGCACCTGGACTCCAGCTGCCACCCACGGTTCTCAGCCTCATCACCAGCCTCCAGCTACCATCTCGTCGGGTCGCTCTTTTGAATACAATTATTACCAGGATTCTGTCCATAGTGAGGATTCCAACTGGGAGGATGAGGATCATAGCAACTCTGAGTTCTCGGAAGACGAGGGTCTTCTGCCAGACAGGCCTCCACTGACTAGGCTTTTCCGCCTGGCCTTGTTCAAGACCTTGCTCCACAAGGCAAAGGTCTCCACCAATTTGGCGGATCCTCCCGACCAACAGGCCACGTCTGCATCCTCCCTCCCTTCTGATGGCCTATTTCATGTTCAGGCGGAGTCTCAAGACGCTATTCCCTGCCCTCAGCTGTTTACTGAGGTCATTCAACGTCCATGGAGCTTGCCGGTTTCCTTGCCACCGCCGAATGGCCTGGACAAAAAGTTATATTGTTCAGCTCCCAACCTGCAGGAAATGTTGCTCCTGCCTACGGTGGACGCTCCCGTGGCTCAATTGACAACATCATCTGTTTTGACTGGCGATGTGGCGGATGGCTTACGCACGGAGGACAAGCGGGCGGAGGTCCTCCTACACAAAAACCATCAGGTGGCTGCTTGGGCGATCAAGGCAGCGACTGTGTCATCTTACTTCAATTGCGCCTCCCTCATCTGGCTTCGCCAGTTACAGGATCGCCTTCCCCAAGATGACAAGCGTCTACATCAGGACGTCAATAAACTGGTTGCAGCGGCTGAATACTCTGCAGACGCGGCACTGGACGCGGCCAAGTTCGCCTCCCGGTCCCTCGCTGCCACTGTTGCCTCACGCCGTCTCCTGTGGTTGAGACAATGGAAAGCTGACAATAAGTCCAAATGGCAGCTGGCTTCCATACCTTTCAAAGGAGTGAAACTCTTTGGTGACGCACTTGATCCCATCCTCGTTGAGGATAAGGACAAGAGAAAGGTGATGCCGACTTCATTCAGACGAGGGGATCGTCGTTATTCGCCATACTCACAACGTGCGCCCTTTTGGACTGATTCCGGGCCCAGCGGGTCCTACCAATACCGTCCGTCATCCCAGGGGTTCTATAGATCCTCCGACCACTCCAGTTTTTGCGATAGAGGCCGTCGCCAATCTTCCTTCAAGAGGCCTTACCGGGGCTCTAACAGCCGTCCCTTCAGAAGAGGAAAGTGACTCCCTCTATTTGGCTCCCATTGGAGGTCGCCTCCATCTTTTCCAGGCCCAATGGGAGCAGACCACGACGGACGCCTGGGTCCGCCAAACTATCTGTCTCGGCCTCACCCTGGAATTCAGTTCCCTCCCTCCTCCAAGATTCATCAGCTGCCCCGTCCCAGCGAATCCAACAAAGCGGGACTTAATAGAGGCGGAGATTCAACATCTCCTGGACATCCGGGCTATAGAAGCGGTTCCCCTAAATCATCAAGGGACCGGCTTCTACTCCGTCTTTTTCCTGGTGGCCAAAACTTCCAGAGGATGGAGGGGAATTCTGGATTTAAAGGCGCTCAACAAATTTATAAAGTACCATCAATTCAAAATGCAGACGCTACGGTCGATAATGGACTGTATTCGTACGGGAGACCTGATGACTTCCATCGACTTGAAAGAGGCCTACCTGCATATTCCCATTCGTGCAGCACATCGTCAGTTCCTCAGGTTTACCTACAACGGCCTGCATTTCCAATACCGGGCAATGCTATTTGGCCTGTCGTCGGCCCAGTGGGTCTTTACGAAGGTGTTGGTAGCGGTAGCCGCCTCTCTCCATCTGATCCCCATTCGGCTTTATTGTTACCTCGACGACATCCTCATCCTGTCGTCATCGCCTGTTCTCGCCATGAGGGATCTCGAGTTGGTGACATCTTCCCTTCGCTCACACGGCTTCACCCTGAACATCAAAAAAAAGCCATCTCCATCCCACCACTCGGATTCTCCACCTGGGGGCGATCCTGGACTCTCAGCTGGGCATGGTTTTCCTGTCGGAGGATCGTCGCCTCAACATTCGTTCCGTGGTTCTCCAGATTTTGTCACTTCCCCGAGTACCGTTGCTGCTTCTTTCGACTCTTCTAGGCAAAATGACATCCTGCCTCTACATTGTACCTTGGGCCAGATTCCACTCCAGGCCTCTGCAATGGTACCTGCTACCTTTTCAGAAGACACACCACAGCAACTCCAAGTCCCGAGTACGGTTACCTCGGGCAGTTCGCGATTCCCTACTTTGGTGGATCTCGCCATCCATGCTCTCCGGGTGTTGGTTACAAAGCCCTCCGCGAGTGATGGTAACCACAGACACGAGTCTGATGGGCTGAGGTGCCCACATTCGGAACCAGGTCACACAGGGTCGCTGGTCTCCAGCAGAGGCAGCCAACGACATCAATTGGCTGGAGCTTCGTGCAATCAGGTTCGCACTAACGCACTTCCAGCCTCTATTGGAGGATCAACACGTCCGCGTCCTCACAGACAACGTGACGGCAAAAGCGCACGTAAATCGCGAGGGGGGATGCACTCAGCTCCACTGATGGCGGAAGCGACCTTGCTCTTGACTTGGGCGGAGCTACATACTCGGTCGTTGACAGCAGACCACATATCTGGAACCGACAACTGCCAAACGGATTGGCTCAGCCATCAGCAGATCGACCATGCCGAGTGGCGCTTACATCCGTCACTCTTCCAGGAGTTATCCACCAGGTTCGGCCGCCCCATTCTCGACCTCTTTGCCCATCCGTCAAATGCACAACTACTGAGATTTTTCTCCCGCTTCCATTGCCTCATTGCAGAAGGCACCGATGCCCTTCTATGCCCCTGGCCACGGGGCCTTCTTTATGCCTTCCCCCCCTCCCTCTCCTGCCGAGGGTGATCCGGAAACTTCTTCTAGAACAAGCGGACATCCTTCTTGTCGCTCCCCACTGGCCACGCAGAGCCTGGTTCGCCGACCTGGTGGACCTGTCGGTGGCTTCTCCGTGGCGGATCCCGGACCACAGGATCTCTCTCAACCAGGGGGTCATACTGCATCCAGAGCCTCAATGGTTGCAGTTGACCGTCTGGCACTTGAGAGGATCCTCCTGACCAAGGACAACTTGTCCGGAGTGGTTGTTTCCATCATCCAGGCCTCCCGGCGACCTTCCATGACTAGAATTTACAATGCCACTTGGCGCTCCTTCTCTTCCTGGTGCACCGCCAGACATTCTGATCCCACTTCTGCTTCGGTCTCTGACGTGTTGGAGTTCCTGCATGCCGGTTTCGACAAGGGCCTTGCGGCTAACACGCTCCGCAGGCATGTGGCTGCTTTGGACACCGTTCTTTCTTCTGATTCGGATGTACCTCTTTCTCGCAACCAACGGATTAGATCAGTTTTGAGGGACGCATCTAATCTCCGCCCTCCGTGTATCCATCGATATCCTTCCTGGGATCTCCCGCTGGTCCTCCGAGCCCTCACGGCTCCCCCTTTCGAGCCCTTGGGATCTATTGGTCTGCGCTTCCTGACCCTTCCTGACACAACAAGGTTGTGTTCCTGATCGCGGTGACATCGGCTCGACGGATATCTGAATTGGCTGCCCTGTCGGTTCGAGAGGATCTATGTATATTCCATTCTAATTGAGTCATCCTCAGGATGGACCCCTCCTTTCTCCCGAAAGTCAACTCGGTTTTCCACCGTGCACAGGAGCTGGTCCTCTCTGATTTTTGTCCAGACCCCAGGCACCCGTTGGAGGACCAGTGGCATACCCTGGATGTTCGGAGGGCCCTCCGTCGGTACATCAAGAGAACCTCGACATTCCGTCGTTCGGAAGCTCTTTTCGTTTCATTCCTTCTGGCCTCTCTGGGCCAAAAGGTCTCATCTACCACGATTGGACGATGGCTAAAAGCCTGTATCTGCAAGGCTTACTCCGCGTCAGGCAAGCCTCCCCCGGGCAAAGTCCTTCCTCATTCCACCAGGAGTGCCTCTACATCAGCTGTGTAGGCAACGCAAGCCTCGGTTTCGGAAATTTGCAGAGCAGCCACCTAGACCACCTTATCCCCCTTCATTAGGCACTATAAGATTGATTCCTTTGCGGCTGCTGATGCTTTCTTTGGCCACTATGTTCTGCAGTCGGTAGCTGCTCCAGTGCTTGCCCCGGACCTGCCTGATGGCCCCCCCTAATTGACTTGCTTTGGTATATCCAAGCAGCGCGCTGGAGGACGAACGTTGCTTACCTGAACGTTCCTTCTCGGCGCGCTGATGGAGAATCCAACCCTCCCTACCTTAAGGATTCAGGTCCGACGCTTTGACTGTGGACTACCGTCATCTTCTTATTTGTTCTTCATGAACTAAACTGACATCAGTCGAGCAGAAGGGGCAGAACTGAGGCAGAAGATTTAAAGTGATACACTCAGTCTCTGACAAGCTCAACGTGAATATTACCCACGCTTTGGATTCTCCATCAGCGCGCCGAGAAGGAACGTTCAGGTAAGCAACGTTCGTTTCCTTCCATTGAAACAAAGATGATTTCAGTTTGGTGTAAAGTAAAAAGGAAATTCATCACTGAAACACCATGTGACTTTCTCTTGCTTGACTTACTAGTTAAGAAATCTGCCTTTGATTGAAGTAGTACAGGATCAAAGTATATTAATAAGATTGATCAGCCAGGAGATGCCAATGTTCAAGGAGCCAGCCAAATATACAAATATATATATTTTGTTTTGACCTTTTCCTTCTTTAGAAAATTTTAATATTTCTTTTGAATCAGGTTAGTAGAGCAGGATTCTTTAAACACTACAATAAAGCATCTTCACACTCCTAAATCCTGACCTTAATCATAGGTTTAATCTTTACATAATCAAAGAGAAAGGGGATCAAAATTGATAGTTTTGCACATATGCAAAAAAAATTAAAAATTAAAAAGGCTCAGACTCAACCCATCCAAGACCGAGTGGCTGTAGTTTCCGACGTCCCGATATAGTCAGCTGGTGCCATCGCTGACTATTGGGGGCGAAGCATTGGCCCCCACGGAAAGGGCTCGCAAGTTGGGTGTCCTCCTGGATTCACGGCTGTCTTTAGAAGAGTACTTGATGGCCGTGACCAGGAGGATTTTTCATCAGGTTCGCCTGATCCGCCAGTTGCGTCCCTTTCTGGATTGGGACAGTTTAAAAAACAATTAAATAATTTCGGCCCAGTAATTAAAACAACCCAATTAAAACCAAATTCAATTAAAACTGAGAGGATGGGATCAAGCCAGCCCGGCTAGATGGAATAAGTGTGTTTTCAGGGCCCGACAAAAAGTCCAGAGGTCCGATATCGTGCGTATCTCAGGGGGTAGGTCATTCCAGAGGGCTGGTGCCGCCACAGAGAAGGCTCTACCCCTGGGGGTCGCCAGCCAACACTGTCTGGCCGACGGCACCCTGAGGAGGCCTTCTCTGTGCGAGCGAACCAGCCGGTGTGACGCTATTGGCGGCAGAAGGCGGTCTCGCAAGTACCCCGGCCCTAAGCCATGGAGCACTTTAAAGGTGGTCACCAACACCTTGAAGCGCACCCGGAAGACCACAGGAAGCCAGTGCAGCTCGCGCAAGAGAGATGTCACATGGGAGCGCCCCGTTGCTCCCATAATCCCCCGCGTGGCCGCATTCTGGACCAACTGGAGCCTCCAGGTGCACCCCAAGAGGAGCCCCATGTAGAGAGCATCGTAGTAGTCCAGGCGGGAAGTGACGAGTGCTTGAGTGACCGTGTGTAGGGAGTCCCGATCCAGAAAGGGACATAACTGGTGTATCAGGCGAACCTGATAGAAAGCCCCCCTGGCCATGGCCGTCATATGCTCTTCTAAAGACAACCGTGCATCCAGGAGGACGCCTAAGTTGCGAGCCCTCTCCATGGGGGCCAGTGATTCGACCCCAATAGCCAGCGATGGCACCAGCTGGCTATATCGGGACGCCGGAAGCCACAGCCACTCGGTCTTGAAAGGGTTGAGTTGGAGCCTGTTTCTCCCCATCCAGGCCCACACGGCCTCCAGACACTGGGACATCACTTCAAGGGCATCGTTGGAGTGGCCTGGGGTGGAGATGTACAGCTGGGTGTCGTCAGCGTACTGATGGAACTCCACCCCAAAGCCACGGATGATCTCACCCAGCGGCTTTACATAAATGTTGAACAGAAGAGGCGAGAGGACCGACCCTTGTGGCACCCCACAAGCAAGGTGCCTCAGGTCGACCACTGCCCCCCTGTCAACACAGATTGCGACCGGTCAGAGAGGTAGGAGGAGAACCACCGCAGAACGGTACCCCCCTCCCCTAGCTCTTCCAACCGGTGCAGCATGATACCCTGGTTGATGGTATCAAAAGCCGCTGAGAGGTCTAATAGGACCAGGATAGAAAAGTAACCCCTGTCCCGGGCTCTCCAGAGATCATCTACCAATACGACCAATGCCATTTCCGTGCTGTATCCAGGCCTGAAGCCCGACTGGAACAGATCTAGATAAGCCGATTCATCCAAGTACTGAGGAAGCTGTCGCGCTACCACACTCTCAACAACCTTCACAACAAAGCGAAGGTTGGAGACTGTGAGTTTTCCGTGGGCCGCCCATGAGGTCAATATTGAGGAAAGACTCGGACATGAGTTTTCTCGGGATGAGACGGCCCAGATCTGACTCCGGGAGCCTCTTTTATTGTACACAAACAAAGGCAGGAGGGGTTTGTTAGCATAAGCCAATAATATATTACAGCATGTCTCATGTAATGCATACGTAAGTACAAGTAATACATGGAAGCAATACCCAAATTTGGGAAGATCTACAATCCTAGCTGCTAGTGAATTGTTACAGCCCTTATCTATGAGTTGTTGCAACCTTTATCTAGTTTTTCGCATATGCGGTACAGCATGATTCTCTCATGCCTGCGCGTAGCTCCTGAGCATGTTACAACAGGAGACTGGACGGTAATTAGCCAACACTGCTGGGTCCAGGGAAGGCTTCTTGAGGAGAGGCCACACATTAAACCAATGAATTCATTTATATTTCTCAGGAAATATGAAATAAATAATCAAGAAGATTTATTGTAAAGATGATTGGGTAATTTTCCCAATTTCTTCAAAAACTTCTTACTAATTGGACTTGTTCATATAAATGTAGCAGTATGCTTACAACCCTGCCAGCATAATCTAGAAAGATTATAATTTATTTAGTGTCATTTACTATCATTTTAACATTAGTGCTATTACCTACATGATATCTTCATGATCAGTTCTTCTTGACCTGTTGAAGTAAATTTAAAAGAAATTCTGTGCCACAAAAAACTCTAATAATATTAATCAAGTTCAGATACCAGATGATCCTTGCAGAGTTTTTAAACACTTGGGTAAGAGTTTTATGATATATTAATATTACCAAGAATCCTTTGCTTTTAAGTGAAGTGGGTCTACATCATTCTTCAGCTGTTCTTAATGCTCTTAATTGATGCAATCTAGATAATTTATGAAGGAATTATTGAACTTGACTCACTTGTAACCAAATTGAACATGAAATTAGGAAGGCTCCTTTGGTAACCAACACTATGGGATGAGAAGTTGGCTGCAGTATATATAAAATGATGACATTCCTTCTTTTCCCAAACAGGAGGATTCCAAGTTATGTCCTTTGAGCAGCCAAACAACTGTCTAACAGCTGAGACCCTTTGTCTAGCTGAGCCTTCCTGCAGTACCAACTATCAGATCCTGCAAAACTGTTCCCAGCATCTTTCTAAGAATGGTTACATCTTTCTGTACCATGAAGCCAAGGACAGATGCACAGAGGCACAAATAAAAATGAGAAATAGTTATTTTCAGCACTGCAAATGTCATCAACGGGCACAGAAGAAGGAAGAGCGTTGCTTGCAAATCTACCGGGCTGTTTATTCAACTTTAACACAAGGTGTGATAGAAACATGATGATGATTGATTTTCTTGTATCACTAGAGGTAACAGAAAAAAATACCCAACATTCTGGTAAAAAACAAATGCTTAGACCTAAGAGGAAAATAACTGGCATCAATTTCTGAAATCTCATTACGGTCTTTCCCAGCTTTGCCATTTGAGACTTAAGTAAAGAACTTGGAGACTGAAGTCCCAACCCCCTTATGCTCAGGGCCATAAGGAGTACTGTATATCATAATAAGTTACAATCTGTTAGAAAGACTTGCAATACATACATGTGTTTTATGCCTTAAAAGATAAGAATTACAATGCCACATTTTGGCAATGAGAAAGAGGTGGTTGTTGTCCAGGAACCAGAAAAAAGGGGCTGGGATCATAGACCCCATTTGGAAGTGTCTTCTTTTCTTAGGATTAGCCCTCAGACTGAGCTATTTGCAGACGAGAGCAAAGATGACTTTTTTTTAAAAAAATATTTTTTATTGAATATTTTATATTTTTAAAACCAAAAACATAATAGAAAAAGACAAAAAAAATGAAAAAAGAAAAAAGAACATACACATAGACATACACCAAACGGTAAAATACAAAACATAAATAACAATATTATATAATATTTTACAACTTTCTGCATCGACAATTATCTTTACTTTTAAATTCAATCTTCCTAATCATTCTCTTATTCTTGTGTAACCATACTGAGCATTCTTATAAACTAAATTGTTATATATACTTACATCCTATTTATTAACATAGCCAATATTGACTTTTGTTGTAGATTGGAATCCCATTGGCAGACTCCCTGGTTCAAACTCGGCAGAAACTATCTAGATGCTTGACACAGCATGGCTAGCTAAAAATCTTTATTGCATACTGAATGAATCCCCTTTAAGCAAGATATCACCTTCTGTCAATATGCAACTGTTGTCCCTTTTTATACCCATTATAGTTTAAATTCAGCACTACCCCACCCACCCACACATCTCAATGGGCATTTTGCTTTGCCATTTTCAAGGGTGTTGGTCCCTTCTACTGTATCCTCCCATCCATCAGCCAGTAGAAAAACAAATTGGTGTAGATTTTGTTGATCCCTTCACTAATCTCAGTTGGCAGGAATCTGACTGACTGCCCGGAGCATCAACTCAACCCCCTCCCTCCCATGGAAGTGGTACCTACTTGTATAGAACATGATTTCAAACTGTTAGGTGGACAGAAGCTTAGGCGAGTGACAGGAGCTCACCCCGTGGTACAGTGCTAGGACTCAAACCGCTGGAACAGAGACTATCTCCAGGCACTGCTTTTTTGATGGTACATACTTTAGCTTTGACTTTTGCCACCAACACTTCATGATCTAAGCCACAATTATTAAGGATATGTGTCCGACATATATAATGTGAAGACAAATAAATAATTGAAACAATTTTATTTTGGAACCTATGTTAAGAACCTAAAACATTACACTGCTTCATATTGTTTTAGATAAATAGTAGCTGAGCATAATTCTACTCACTATATATTATAGTATGTTATTAGCAATTATTAAGTTCAATAATGTTAATATTCAGATCAATTGTTCTTTTATAATGTTTGCCTCCCAAACTAACTTGTTTACTGTGTAAACTGTGTAATGTACACTTTGCTGTGATCAGGCAAGCCCATTTTCTAAAACTCTTGTTTTTAGATAATGGTTTCTCATAATCTCTTGGGAACCTTTCAGTACTTTAGCAGATAAAATTATATTTTTTTATGTTGTACAGATGACTTTCATTTGGAGGTGCTTCCCCATAGGGATATAGCAAACAAAGAAGCTGTGAAGATAAAATACAACAAGCTGGCAACTCGTGTCTCAGGTAGAATTTATATCAACCATTCGCAATCTTTAGCATACTGCCTGGAATCCCTTAGGACTAAGATAGTAAAAAAAATCTTACGAAGAAATTAAATAAATTCAGGTCTCTTTTTTTCCCACCTATAAATTGCATGTAGGATAAATCTGAGATAGAGGCAAATATTTGATAGGTAATTTTAAAGATAGCTTCAAGAACATTAATGCATAGAGATAGACAAAGACATTTCTTTGAACCCCCAGTTTTCTACTCTAACCAAAACCATTACTTTCACAGAAAGAGAAGCCAAATTTCCCTCCACTCTAATTAATCTGTAATTTTCCAAAATCAGACTCTCACCCATAAAGTGATGCCTCCACAATTATCTCTCGTACTGTCAATCAATGCAAAACAAGCCGCCACATAAAACCAAAAGTAAAATATCTTCCAAATCTATCACCTTATTTATCTCCACACATAAGCTTATTACATCTAAGGTTACTTTTTATCCAAATAGCTATCCATTCCAATATAGCTATGTGCCCCATCCACCCATCTCTTGCATGGAATCCCAGCTCTGCCTTCTACAATACCAGCTGACTTTCTAAATACTTAATTGCATTCTCAGGTTTTTTTTTCCTGTTATTCTGTCCAGTTTCCAAAAGAATATCCCTCAGACACCTTTTCCTTTTCACCTGGCTAATTGAAGAACAACTGTTTCCCAGCCCAGTTCTTTTATTCTGAAGAATCATCTGAGTCCAGAGGATATGTTGCCCAGGGGTGGCACATTGCCAGCAGTTTATCCAACTATTATTCAGACTACTGACAAAAATGCTGAACGCTGAATAACTTATGAAGAACCTACTTTCCTCAATTCTCAATTCATGCAAAAAATATTATAGATTTGCAGAAGGAAGAGACATTATTTCAAACATTCCCACTTATTTTTTCTTATTTCATAATTTATTTAATTAAGCCAGTGGTGTGTATGACACTTTTACAGAGTTGTCCCAAGGAGTTTTCTGTCCTAAATTTGACATAGGATAAATAACAAAGAAAAAGAGTTGGGTTAAACAGAAAAAGAATTCATTTTTGAATTGTAGAGAGATTCTGGCAATTGTCTTTTTTCTTTAATCTCCTTTGGCAAATCATTTCTGGAGTTTACTGTTACCTCGTTGTGTTTCTATGGATTTATAGGTTCCCATAGAACCAAAAATAGGCCAAATTCCTGTGTGCTTGCTGCTAATACTTGCCAATTGGACCACAAATGCATGCGTCATCGCTCACAGTATGCTCAGGCCTGCACTACAGGATACCCCTGTGACCAACGCGCATGTCACCGAAATCTGAGATACTTCTTTGAGAAGATTGGTGTGGAATTCACCAAAAGGCTCCTGTTTTGTCCTTGCCAAGATGAAGCTTGTGGGGAACGACGCTGGCAAACCATCGTCCCACAATGTTCTTTCCTGAGCAGCAGCAAGCCCAATTGCCTCCTCTTGCTGGACGCCTGCGTCAAGGATAATACCTGCAGGTGGGTCTAATGAAATGATTATCTGAGTAAGTTTCATGGCATATGCGCATCTGAATATTAACGTCTATAAGAGCAGTAAAACGGATGTGTTACAATTCTGATAGTGTGATGTACCTATTTAAAAAGTACACACGCTCACACAACCCATCCAGAAGTGGCCACAAGGGGTTTAATATCATGTCCACTCATGTGACTACAATCCCTAAGGTCCTTCATTATTTTTATGAAAATGGGGGAACTATAGTGCAATCTCTCACTTAAAAAAAAATCCTCGATTTTGATTTACCTTATCAAATACTTGGAAAACATATAAATAATTTTGGGCTAATAAAGGGGTTTGTCATTCTGATAGTTGTGTCTCCTGTCAGATCCCGGCTGGCTGGTTTCCAAGAAAAATGCAAACCGTTACAGGCATTAACAGATAGCTGCTCTCCGCTGAATTATGCAGCATGCCTGCAGGCTTACATGAAGATGATTGGTATGTGTTGGAACTGGTGGAATTTATTGGGAAGTTTAATAGAAAATATTTTCTGACTTTGACCAGTGTTGTCCAAATGGGTCTCCATACTCCCATCATAAATGCCTCTATTTCTATAATCCTTTGCCTGGGTAGCTCTAGCCACAGGGTGCTGAAATCAATACATCTTTTGATTTATTTTAGTAAGACTTATGCTTCAATCATTGATAGTAATCCAGAATAGAATAGAATAGAATAGAATAGAATAGAATAGAATAGAATAGAATAGAATAGAATAGAATAGAATAGAATTCTTTATTGGCCAAGTGTGATTAGACACACAAAGAATTTGTCTTGGTGCATATGCTCTCAGTGAACATAAAAGAAAAGATACATTCATCAAGAAACATAAGGTACAACATTTAATGATAGTCACAGGGTACAAATAAGCAATCAAATCATATTAGGAAACAGTCAATTTAAATCATTAGGATACAAGCAACAAGGTTACAGTTATACAGTCATAAGTGGGATGAGATGGGTGATAGGAACAATGAGAAGATTAATAGTAGTGCAGACTTAATAAATAGTTTGACAGTGTTGAGGGAATTATTTGTTTAGCAGACTGATGGCATTTGGGAAAAAACTTCTTGTATCTAGCCGTCTTGGTGTACAGTGCTCTATAGCGTTGTTTTGAGGGTAGGAGTTGAAACAGTTTATGTCCAGGATGTGAGGGGTCTGTAAATATTTTCACAGCCCTCTTTCTGACTCGTGCAGTTTACAGGTCCTCAATGGAAGGCAGGTTGGTAGTAATTGTTTTTTCCTTAGTGTTTTTCCTTAGTGTCTCACTGTAGAATATCCCCAACATAAGTTGTTGGCAGTTAAATAACTATCAATACACTATATGGACTGAAACCTCTCTGAGAAAAAGGTGGTGCAGGTAGTTTATTGAAACTAGTTTATTTCCAGATCAGAATTATATAGTCTTAGGGTGCTGACTGAAAAGAATGATTCACCAGCTTTATTGCACGTTTAAAGAAAATAGTTCTGTGGTTTTATATTTAGCCTTTTTGGTTTAGGAATTAAAAGGTAAATCTCTGTTAAAACTATATTTGGTTCCTTAAAACTATGTTTTAAAACTATCTTGATTAAAATTATCTTGTAATTTCATAAACACATCTATGTAGTTTTCTTGACAATAACATGTACCTGACCTACTTTATTCTGGGTTGTCTGATTTTATTGTATTGCTTTATTTGAAACAGGTACATCTTTGACCCCCAATTATGTGAGCAATTCCAGTACTGAAATCACACTTTGGTGTTCCTGTACAAACAGTGGCAATCATAAAGAGGACTGTGATCAAATCCTTAACTTATTTTCCAGCAACAAGTGTCTCAGTAAGTCAATATTGAATATGAATATTAAGGCAGATCTTGATTTTTCTAACCGCAAAAGTTTCCCAATGAAATAGATTGGCAGAGGATTCCATGGAGAAATGAAAGTAGATTTCTATGCAGTGTAAAATTAAACTTGAAAGTTATTGCTAGAGGACTTTAATAAATACTCCATGTATATCCCACCAGTCTTTCAATGGTGTTCAGGTCCATTACAGATTTTCATAAAGATTGGAGAAATTCATGGAGGACAGATCTGCCAGGTATTGTTAGGATACTAAACTAGGAGTCCACATTCAAAGACTGCAGATGAGATTTATTCATTTTTTACATTTATACCCTGCTGCAATCTCAAAGGATATTGAAAATATAAAAAATATGCTGTTCTTGCCTTCATTCCCTAGTTTCAATTTATCCAATACCTTTAATTTCTTTCGTATTTTGGAAAGAAAATTTGAAGCTAGACTTTTATTCCGATACTATATATTGCAATAAGCAATATACACTATATTGCATATTGTATTTTTATCTCATTAATTATAATTAATGTTACTTTATTAATATCTTACTTCATTAATTACATCTGCATTCAGTAAGAGAAGTTGATGCTGATACTGGAAAGGTGACAGTCAGTCACCTGAGCACTAAAAGTATATTTGTTTTCTATCCGCATCATTGCCTATAGAGTTTAGAAAGTTAAGCCTTGTAAGATAAATATTTTTCACTCTTGTAAAAGTGAGGTTAAACATTGGTTTCAATTCTTAATGTTTCACCTTTTTAAATTGTAAAAAATGCTTTTGAAAAAAGTTCTTTGTGCTTCTTGATTAATTTTTAATTATGATTCATTATCAGATTCTCTTATCCTCTTTGGAAGGGAAGAAAGACATATGCCTGAACTTGATTGATAAATTCCAATCCCTGCCAAGCCTGGTGATATATTACACTGGAATAGTTTTCTTGATCAAGAGCAATATACAGTGAGTTAATTGCCAAAATGCTCTTGCATTAAAGCCAAAAATCGATGAGTAAAGAAACTGCAGGTTCCTGTGTAGCCAAAGAAGAATGGAAAATGCCTGCTAGTTTTTGATAGAGACTTGTGAAAAATATAAATACAATAATTTATCAGCATATTTACTCTGCTAAACCTAGAGCCTTCAACCAATGGCTCAGAATTTGTATAATGGACGTATGAGCAGTTAGAGCTCCTCAACACTCCTCCATATTCTCTGTGTCACAGATAATGCGATCCAAGCGCAGATGAACCTTGGCCAAAAGAATAAGGACCAGCCGCAATTCACCCCTTCCTTAGACATTCAAGGAGATGGCACCAGTACAATGTTCACTGAAAAACTGTATCAGGTAAGTTAATTATGTTAATTAAACAATACTATAACTGAAATCAGAGATATGACTCTAAAATTACCAGCTTTCAGTTAAATATATTCTGAGAGGTTTTCACCTTCCAAAGAGGCCTCCAGAAAATCCAACAGAAAAAAAGAGAGAATTTAAATGAGAGATATCCAATCAGAATTTAATGTTTTCCCTCTTTCTCTGTCTCCCTTTATAGGAACCTGAGGTGAAGGAGGAGAAGAAAGATTCAGAACTTCTTACCCTCAATGAAAAATCACCCCCAAATTCTGAATATCCCAGAGCTCAGTTTTCCTCACTCATCTTGATCTTAACCTTAGTCTTCTTATTTCTTGGCCCACCTTAACCTAATCTGAATTTCATTGCTACTATTGTATATTTCCTTGAGAAGGGGAAACTGACTTGTTTCATGCAGAGAGGAAGCATTGGTCCCTGCATATTTGTTTAACCTTCTATCAGCACAGTGGGCCTTTGACTCATTTTTGTATACAGTTGCAATAGAAGCCAGTGGGAGGTGACGGGGAGTTCAGATTACCTCCCCGCCCTGCGAAAAAGGCAAGCAGATAGGAGATTCTAGGGAACTAGTTTTTAAAATCTAAATCAGGGTAAAATTTTTATATTCCAAGATATCCTCTTTAAGAAGACAAAGAAAAACTGGTTCATCCTTAGTCTGTTAAATGATGTACAATTTCTGGCCAAAGGAAAACCCCAACATCTGGATTATTTTCAGGACTATGTTGTAGAATAGTCTTTTTTTTAATCAGCCAAGGCAAAAATGTTATGTTAAGGGCATGATACTGAACTGTAGCCTCTGTACATGGTTTCTTGTTTGACCAACTAATCTTAAAATGTTAACTGTTCAGGGGAAATTTAAATCACCTGAGCCAAGATGGATTTATGTATTTTTTTCAATAAAATGGATCTTTCTTAGCAATAGCTACAAAGTCCAGATTTTCACAAGAGTCTGCATGCAAGCTAAGATTTTATGCACCAACAGATTCCTAGATGCATCAAATGTTGTTTGCCATAAGTTAGCATCCCCTTACATACCTTTCTGTACATTGTGTAGAACTAAAAATTATCCATGATCTGACAATTGTGGATGTAGAAACTGTGATATTATATGTTGTTCTTTTAAACTGCAATGGTATGTTGTTAATGCTGTTTATAGATTACTTATTTACATTTCTTATATGGACACTGCCATGAGAAACTTTCAAGTTTTGAAAGAACTATCAAGAAAATTCAGTAGTTCTTCACTGCATCTCTTTCCTTCTTACTATAAAGAACTGGAATGTTGTGGCTGTGAAGTTGCCTGTCATATGTGCAAGGATTAAGACTGTGCTGCATTCCATAGTGGTGATTATTCTAAAACAAAGTTGTAACACAACGTATAATTGTAATAATTCTCTACATTTTAGCATGTTGTGCACTTTTTTATTGTGGCATAGGTTTTGTCTTCTGAACAGTGAAGGATGTGGAGCTTCATCTTCATTTACTGTATATTTAGTATCAAAAAATGAAGACCTTATTTGCACGGATTCCTACACCATTCTGCAGTAACAATGGCACCTATTATGGAAATTATAAAAGGATTTGTCCCCTTTTTAAATTTGCAATTATATTTATAAAAAAAATTGGAAGCATGGCTTATTTTTTAAAAAAGGCAAGAAATTGTTATCAGAAGGAATATAACAATATTAAATCTTAACGATTTTTAAAAACAATTCTGACTGTAAATAAAACATTAGAACATATTATAGACTGGAATTAAGCATTTGAACTTTTGTACAAATTCTGAAGATGGGGAGTTATAGAATTCATTTAGATAAAGTTAATAATTTTGCAATATTAGGAATAGTCTACAATTTCCATTAAGAAGACATGACAAAAATGCAAAGTATTGGAAAGCCCTAAAATTAAACTTTGTAATAAGTAAAAAGGTAAAGATAATTTTAAAAAAATCATAGCATTGTTTTCCATGATTGATTTTCTGCAGTTATTACATTGATAATAAATTAATAATAAAGTAGAAACATGATTATGAATACAGGAAATGTATACGAATTGTACCTCTAGCTCTTGTAGAGCTAGAGGTACAATTCGTATACATTTCAAGTATTCATAATCATGTTTCTACTTATATCTGTTATCTTATACATGTTTGACAACCTAAATAAAATAAAAAACAGCACAATTACAAAACTGAACATCCATATTATAATGAATTAAGAAACTAAGTTTTCAAGAGGGATGTGGTGGCTCAGTGGCTAAGACGCTGAGTTTGTTGATCGAAAGGTTGGCAGTTCAGCAGTTCGAATCCCTAGTGCCACGTAACAGGGTGAGCTCCCATTACTTGTCCCAGCTTCTGCCAACCTAGCAGCTCGAAAGCACATAAAAAATGCAAATAGAAAAATGGGGACCACCTTTGGTGGGAAGGTAACAGCATTCCGTGCATCTTTGGCATTTAGTCATGCTGGCTACATGACCACAGAGATGCCTTGGGACAGCGCTGGCTATTCAGCTTTGAAACGGAGATGAGCACCGCCCCCTAGAGTTGGGAACGACTAGCACATATGTGCAAGGGGAATCTTTACCTTTACCTTACAGGTTTTCAAGGGTGTGGTCCTGGTATAGCACCCATATACATCAACAAAACTCTGATAAACTTTCTTTTGTTCACTTTGGGCTGCACATTTAGGCTTCTCTCTCCTTCCCCTAGATAGGAGGAGAATGTCCCAATCATTCCATAGGCCTCATATACCTATGTATATGGTAAGTGGGAGAACAAGATATTGAAAGGTGTGGTATTGCAACTATCAAGGTCAATGTTTATCAACTGTGGCAACTTTTAAGTTTCATGAATTTCAACTTCCAGAAATTCTAGTGACTGGAGAATTCTGGGAATTAAAGTTCATAGATCTTAAAGTTGCCATGGTTCAGGAACATTGGCCTGGGACATACCAGTGAGCATTTTCAGCTAAAGTATTGTTCCTCCTCTATTTACTTATATTGTTCTAATACTTATTTCATATTTCTTATATGGTTATATTGATTTTATTTCATATAATATTGAATACATCAACAATTCCCATGCCTCTCCTGAAAGGAGAAACTGCAGAACACTAGACATTCCTAAAATGTTATCAAATGTCTATAGTATATTGTCTAGGTCTCTTGGCAAACATAAAAGAAGTGAGAGTATTCTGAATTACTGTAATAAAAATTCCAATATCTTGTACGTGTGATTCAGCTTATAATGTCAAAAATAAAGTTTACTTTACAACTCGGCGTCTTGTTTTCCCCCCTTGAATTCAGCAAGAGATGTATTGAATGTCAGTACCTCTGTGATGATTCTACAATACAGACGGCTCTTAATCTCAGTTATGAAAATGGAACTAAGCCTATCAGTAATCTCATCACTGTTTGCACTATTCAGTTGTGTGCATATAACTAGACCCAGAAAACATTATTCCTCAGCTATTTTGAAAGTAGGTTGTTACTTCATGAGAGGTATTTCCCCAAAGACATGAAGTAAAAAGACACTCTCACATTGCAAGAATTAAGTTTCCTTTAGAGATTTCCGTATTTTAGAGCTAATTAAGATTTAGAAAATGCTAAGAGCTAAATTGTTCATATGACTACAGAGTTGGAAAAACATCTGATTTAATATTATTTCTTGAATCCTTGGAGGAGTTTCCAGTTGATACAGTATATTCTATTGGTAGAAAATGTGGATCCTAGGTGTCTTCTGCTTATCTGAGCTTCATAAAACTAGGAAAGTTTGAGTAATAAAACAAGTGAGATAATTTGAAATGCAGAATGTAAGTGGAGAAAGACATACAAATTAATCAAGCCTAGATCTCACTTTAGATCCTACGCTGAGTGACAATGGATAAATAAATGTACATTTCACAATAAGCACTCTAGTGCAATCTAAACAAATTGGATTGAGTCTTATAAGTGATTTTAGCTAGTTGCAAGTATCGGAGCATGTTTCTTTGTAATATCAAGCATTTTGAGTTTGAAAAAAATCTTCAGTTACAATTTGGTCTAAATTACATAAAATGTCAAATGTAACATTGCATCTAGTGTGTTGCTTTTAGAAATGAAAATTGAATTAGCACAGAAGCCAATAAGTAATGAGATCAGAATTGATATACAGAGGAATACATTCTTTTCTTAGATCTGAGTACAATGCCTCTTCCAAAGCAAGATCTCTTGTTGAGAGATGGGAAATTTTCATAGCTACCAATGTTACCAGCCCTGGTAACCCCCATATGACTTTTGCTAGAAACTCTGGATCTAGGAAAATACTAGGAAGTATCGTTGTTTACTTTTCTCTCTTCGAATAAGTCACACAAATAGTTCTTGGTTAAGAAAGGTAAGTGGGACTGGACTTTGCATCACTAAGCAATGCAGTTGTAAAACATCATGTGACTGCATTGGTGGGTTTCTACCAGTTCACACCGTTTTGGGCGAACTGGTAATGGCGAGAGGCTCCGCCCACCCGCCCAGACATCATTACGGACACACTGCGCACTGCGCACGAGTGAAGCAAGCGTGCATGTGTGCTCCCGGTTCCGAACCGGTAGTGAAGGTAACTGAAACCCACTACTGGACTGCATCACTTAGCAACAGCAGTTTTGCCACTTGCAGTTGCTGCTGTTAAATGAATCCCATAATGTTAAAGTGCAAGGTCACATGGTCGCCATTTGCAATCTCTTGTCCATTTCCCCATTGACTTTGTGAGAAACCAGCAGAGGAGGTCGCAAATGGTGATTGGATGAGTATGGGACATTATGTCTTAATTGGGAGCTGGTTGCCAAGTGTCCAAATCATGATCATATAACCGTGGGAATGCTGCAATGGCTTGAAATTTTAGGACCAGTTATAACTTCCACTTGTTGGAAATGTGCCATTGCACATTTTGTCAGTGAACAAATGTTCATTAAACAAGTATTTGAATAAGTGGCATTACACCTACCAATATTTCCAAATTGAAGCAGGAAAAAAAGATGGGCTATATGCCTGGTCTTACATTGGACAGCTATGTTGACTTTTGATGCTATCGGCTGATATTCTCTTAGAGCACTTGAATTGAGGTAGGAGACAATTATATTGATTTGCTTATATTTAGCAAATGGACCTGTTATGTTGTGGTTTTATCCTTTGAAACATCAAGCTTTATTTTCTGTTCCATGCCTTTCCACATTTACATTACACTAAAGCTGTCCGAAGAAACGAAGTTATATGCTTGCTTTTGATAGCTGGCAATATTTTTCATCTAACCTAGATTGATCCTGAACTAGGTGAGAGGATGGAAATATTACTCATGAGCAGCCACTAATCAGAGAGGAAAAAGCAGTGATTGAGTATTTCTGTATCAGTTGCAGTATCCCTTAATGATCAGCTTCACAATCTGGGAAGTAGTATTAAATGAGGCCTTAATTTTGAATGAAGTACAAAGCCTGTTTAATCAAGCATTCATCTGCCAGATACACTTTTACCATATTTTAGTAACAGTGATCATTGTGATATACCTCATAAGAGAGAATTTGGAGAAGGGAACATAATGAACACTACTGATTTCCTAGGGGAAAGTCATAATAATAATAATAATAATAATAATAATAATAATAATAATAATAATAACAACAATAACAACTTTATTGTCATTGTACGTGTATACACCGTATACCCATACAACGAAATTCACTTAACACCCAAAGACCAGGTCCAACACACATAACAATCCCCACCCACCACAAATTCCCCACCCCTAAACCACCCAAATAAAATAAAAGGAAGGGGGTTTAACTTGTCTTCTCAACCCTGCCTCGTGGATACACATACATCTTAATCCTAAAACACTTTGCAAAGCAAATATAACTGTAGTGAGCTACAAGATAAAGCCTTCTTTTGAAGAAAGGATAAACAACTTACTGTACTTTGTGTTTCCTTAATCTCTCAATTCTTACTTTAGTCATGCAAAAGCTAATGGAACGATGATATAACTTTTGTTGTTGTTCAGTTGCTAAGTTGTGTCTGATGTTTCGCAACCCCATGGACCATAGCATGCCAGCACCCACTTCCCCTACACCGTGCTTTCCTGTCTCCTGGAATTTGCCTAAATTCATTGTGTCAATGACGCTATCTAACCATCTCGTCCTCTGTCATCCCTTTCTCCTTTTGCCTTCAATCTTTCCCACCATCAGGGTCTTTTCCAAGGAGTCCTCTCTTCTCATTAGGTGGTATTTGAGCTTCAGCTTCAGTATCTGTCTTTCCAAAGAATAGTCAGGATTCCTTTAGGAAACTTATTACTTTGGCTATGTTTTAATTGCTAAAAGCAATTGTTTTAGCAAAATGGTGACAGAAGTGAATATATGGCTGCATTCACATTTCAGGTATTATTATCAAATGCATCACAGTTACATGTCATGGGTGTTACCTATGCAGTTTATATCAACATGGTATTTCTGGTCCTGTTTCAGGGAGCTAATTTTAGCTTTCATAGAGAGCAGCTTGAGCACCATGAAAGCCTATAATTTGTTCAGAAATCATGATGGTGTTCACAAACTAAACATCAGTAATGAGCCAATGAATCAAAATTGTTTTGCTTCTAAAAAGCTATTTTCCAGATGCAGCTAGATACAAGTGACACATTACTTTTGAAGTGTACATTTTAAAAGCAAATATTTTCTATTTCTAAAATACTCCCAAAGAAATTGTTTGCTTTGTTGTGATTTAATATTATAGAAAAGTACAGAAATGGCTATAAATAAGGCTATTGCATAAATACCAGCTTACCCCTGGAAGGGAAGAGTGAAAAAGGAACTCAAGATTGTCCCATCTTGTCTTTGGCATAAAAAGGGGAAAAGAGAAGTTTATCAGACCCTGCAGCAATGAATTAAAGTTCCAGTATTATTTGTGGAGTCTTGTCTTCTGGCCTGGCTTATCTAGAACAGCTAACAAATATATTATTTACTTCTTTATTTGCCATACATTACTTTAAGAAGGTTTTGCCCTAAAAGATTGAATATGTAGGCATTAATGCATAGTTGAATCAGCTTTGATGCAAGGTGATGGTAAGACAAAATGTTGGTGTTTTGTTTTTGTTTTTTTGCAAAAATCTACATTATGATCACAAATACACTTACCAACAAGCCAACACTGACTATATTCTAGGTTACTGTATTTGGAGTTGCTTGTGAAATGCTAATTTCTGACATATGGTGTGCAAAATAGCCACCAATGCACGAAAATATTTGAAATAAAGTTTAAAGGCCCAACTTTATATTCATATAGGTCGATTACTAAAGACAAGTTTGTCATCTGCTTTGCTAATGATTACTGTCTCCAGATCTTTTCCGGAAGCTTTAAACAAGCATACAGTACTATGTCATAATTGCTTTGTTTTTAAAAGCTCCTTTAAAAGTATTCCTTATTGATAATTATTGGGGATAGTACTTTGAGCTCATATAGGTGAATTGTTGATCCATAAACAATTACAGAGTAATCTGCTGATTCAGTAATTCTATTATGGAGCGCATGGGACTTCTCAATCATTGAAGATAGACTCTAATTCTCCAAGTCTTGCATGAGTTTATAGGAAAGTAAACCAGCTATTGGATTTACAGATTAATCCCCAGTTACTGTTTTTTTCTGAGTCTAAAGCAAAGTACCACAGACAGATGCCAGCCCAACATAAGTTCTCCATTCACATTTTCATTTTCCAGGCATGTTTCACAAGTAGATTCTGCAGCAAAGGTTATAGTAATCATGACAATTTCCCCGAAATGTAGATTTTCTAGTAGTAAACATAAGCCTCCATTTTTCACTTGCGTTCTTATTCAATCCATGTTTATTATGTGCCAATCCATGAATTAGGCCTCTTCCACACTGCTCAATTGCCCCATTGCCAGACTCACCTTGCAACATGTTCCATTAATTGCCTTTTCAGCTTCAAACAACCTCAGAGCATCAATTTCTCCTCCATTTCCAAAGTACACATGTCACCTTGAGTGCTCCTGTCTGCCTCAGATAGAACATTTTATTTTTCTGCAAGCTAATTCAAGCAATTCAATGGTTACGTCACAAAGGAGGACCACTGCTTCAACCATCAGTGATTACCATAGTCTCTGACACTTTTTAAAGCAGGCCTGTCATGGATGCGTCAAGTGCTGGCCATACCCATACGCAGTTTAGCAAAGGGGAAAAAAGTTTTGATACGTCGCGTGAAGTCGCCATGATGATGCGAGTTTGACACCTTTTTTTTAGAGTTACTTTTCCTATGAATGCTGTAATATAACAATTGCCTAGTAAAAAGGCTGCAGGTTTGAGATACAGCAGAATTATTTAAGCCAAGTATTTTTCTTGTGTTTATCCAGACCTCCAAAACCTACAGGCACTAAGGAAGAACCTCAGCAGAAAAACATAGTTGAGTATCATCAGCACACTGATGATGTAGCCAGTAAAAAATGATGACCTTATCCAGTAGTTCAGCAAAAAGAGGGTAGAGTCCTGAGGCACCTGCAAAGCAGAGGTCTAAGGCAAGACCACTTGCCCCAACATTGACTAAAACCAGAAGGAGTTATTAGTATTACCTCTGCAATACTGAACCTCCTACTCCCACCCCCGGTGAGCAGTGGTGAAATCCAAATTTTTTTATACCGGTTCTGGTGGTGTGGCATGGTGGACGTGGCAGGGGAAGGATACTGCAAAATCCCCATTCTCTCCCCACTCCTGGCGGAAGGATATTGCAAAATGTCCATTCCCACCCCACTCTGGGGCCAGCCAGAGGTGGCATTTGCTGGTTCTCTGAACTACTCAAAATTTCCACTATTGGTTCTCCGAACTACTCAAAATTTCCGCTACCGGTTCTCCAGAACCTGTCAGAACCTGCTGGATTTCACCCCTGCCCGTGAGCTAGTGCAGAAAGATAACTAACACATTGGAACATACTATGATTTTTGCCATTGCCAATTGTAGTTATCTCCAGTGAAAGAATCTCGTTGTAAGCATCAGCAAGACCTTCTGCATGTTTTGTTTGGATATTTGCTAACCTAAAAGGCAGATTGGTATGGTCTCTAAAATGAAAGATGTTTCTTTCATTTTTGCAAAGTTTCAGGCCAAGAGAGGTTGTTTTAGGCTGAGCTTTTTCCACAATGCCACGAGCAAACAAACCCATGCCCTTTACACTTGCAGCTGATCACTTCCATTATCCGAAGATGAGATGATCAGTAATTGTTAAGTGCTTGAATCAGACTAATAGCTGCCTGCTCATTTGCTCTGTAACATGAGTCTGTATTCCTGGTAAACAAACTGGCTTCTTTTCATACACAGGGATGTTTGCCAAGAACCTAATATTAGAACTCTGGAGTGAAGGCTTTTAGAGCAATTCCATCCACTCAAAGATGGTTAATGACATTAAATTGTGTACTAAATAATTAGAAGATGAAGGCTCACTTGGAGCCAATGGTTATTGTCTACTTAAAGTAGGGGGGGAAAGCTCAGTTCTACTTTTAAACAACTTTCCTAAAACAGTACACCTGATACATTATAAGGATAACCAGGCCTTTACCTGTGGTCAGGAAAATTGGCACCAGAAGAAGCTATCCATCAAGTTCATGGAGGATAGTTCCTGGCTTCAGCTTTCTTCCAGTTGGCCTTTAAAAGCGTACTGCTATAATGGTGCCATAGTAAAGCCAAATATAGATCTAAATTTAAAAGTAGCTGTTGGCAAGAATGTATGGCTTAGCGAATAGGTTCTCTGCTTCGGAGAATGTATCAGAGATTAAAAAAAGCAGCTGTAGGGGAAAAAAAACAATGCCAAGTTTAAAGAACATCCACTACCTGGTGACTCTCACTGAAGACATACACACACTGATGAGCCAAGGAGCATCTGACTGCATGACTAAATTAAAGCTAATTGGCAAACTTGTGCATCAACTATCTCACCAACATAAGCAT
This sequence comes from Arizona elegans, assembly GCA_022577455.1. Lineage (NCBI taxonomy): Eukaryota > Metazoa > Chordata > Lepidosauria > Squamata > Colubridae > Arizona > Arizona elegans. Next base: position 97,960,160 of record JAKOOJ010000003.1, on the reverse strand, counting down.
AGACCAAAAAACTGCAGGCTGTGTTCATGTGTTCAGTGCAAAAGGAACCAAATTTTCCCACACTCTTTAATCTACGTTAACTATGTCTAACCCCTTTATCATATTCATAGACATTTTTGGAGTTGGCCTCTTCCATACTTTCCCAACAGTTAATATTTAGTTGATGTGCACTAAGCATTCGCATGGATGCAGTTCTTGTAGATTTCTACCTAGGCTTGCAGTTCCTTCGTTTCCCATTGACAGCAGGGACAGATGGGGCTGGTCACAGAATGGTGAGTATTTTACAACCTTGGACAATACTTTACCTGTTGTGGGAAGTCACCCCCCTCCTAGGAGAATGAAATATTTTGAGGAATATTAAAAAGGCAGAATATTGTATTTCCCTAAATGAGAAATAGAGAAACATGTTTTTTTAAAAGGCAGGAAGCAGACTCAATCTTTCTTGATAGCCCCCAGCAGATATTTTGTGCCCATTAAGAAAGATTGGGCCAGCCTATTCAGAAACCAGCCCCAGTCTCCCTGCCCTCAAGCAGAAACTGAGGAGGCCACCTTTTAGAAATGCAGATTTGATAATCCATCCAAGACAGGATATTTTGAAACAAAGGCAGAATGGTAGGATTAGAAGCAGCCCAGAGCAGTCCAAAGCCCCTTCATTGAACCATCCCCAGAGCAGTCCAAACTTCAACCAAATTAGCTCAGACAAGCACCTGGGTCCTAGAATTTGCATTTCCTCTTTTGCCTATAGAGCTAACTATGACCTCTATGTAACCTCTACATCAGTGGTTCTCAACCTGTGGGTCGGGACCCCTTTGGGGGTCGAATGACCCTTTCACAGGGGTCGCCTAAGACCATCGGAAAACACATATTTTCAATGGTTTTAGGAATAATGTTATAGTTGGGAGTCACCACAACATGAGGAACTTTATTAAAGGGTCGTGGCATTAGGAAGGTTGAGACCCACTGCTCTACATGAACCCATAGGAATCTGACAACTGCCAATAGAATATTAGAGGATATGTTCTTGCACAGGAACAGGAAGCTCAAATACGAAGCCCAAAGAAGGTATTGATCTGTCCCCGTCCACACACACACACACACAAACACAGCCAGCCGAGGGTTAAAAAAAGTACTTGGCACGCACACAGGTCTTCATCTCAAACTTGGCAGCAATATAATCACCATCTGCCAAGAGCTTTTACTGCAACAGATAACACAAAATTACATACGCATTGCAAATAGTCCAGCAAAACAATATTCCTTTTGGCAGCTTCAGACGTTATTCAAGTGACTAGCCAAAGTTCGTTTTTGTTCGTCACGGAGTTTTACCAGCCACCACCCTCTCTTATATAGTCTCTAGGGTGTGGTCCAGTGACTCAGTTCTAATCTCTAGCACGCCTCCTTAACTGCTGCAACCGTTTATCACACCTTCGTTGGCGTGCATCCAGGAATGACGGCTCTCCTTCGCTCTCATCCGAGACACCTGGCTCCTAGCTAATCTCCTCTCCCTCAGCTGGCACCTGAGACAGTGCCAGAGGGGAGGGGCTTGGAGAGGGAGGCCTGGCTGACTCCTCTTCCTCATGTTCGGAGCTTTCTTCCTCTGATGAGATAGGCTCAGAGGGCGGGGCCACAACAGGTATAACCCCCCATTCTCAACTCCATTTTGTCAGCTGCCCAGAACCACAAAAGTGTCGTTTTGCTTCACCAATAACCATCTTTCCAATCAGCCTCCATGTTGTTTCCAGCTTCTTTCTCCCAGCTTGGAATTGAACCAGATGGATATTTCTTCCAACACTACTTTATAACCAGCAAAACATTCATCCATATCCATTTATATCACATTTAAAAAAACGTGCATATATAACTGTGCACAACTACTTAGTGGTGAAATCTTCCCCAGTTTGCCACAGGTTTGCTGCCCACGCATGCACGGTGCATGCCATTCACAGTATGCACCAAACGCACGCTGCATGCGGAAAAAGGAGGCTTGGGAAGGTAAATGGAACAGCAAGGAGAGGGGACAGCTGTGCTGCGTGATTTAGCTATTTTAAATTGCATGGCACCGCTGATCGTCGGAAATACCGGTTTGGACCAACTGGTAGGCTTTTTTTTACTACCAGTTCATTGAACCAGTAGCTTTTATCATTACTGGTTTGCCCAAACTGGTGCGAACCGGTAGGATTTCACCACTGCAACTACTGTATATTCTAATCTAAACTACTGTATATCCAATCTATATTCTGAATGAATTTACTAGTTCCAGTTCTTCTACCATTCTGTCAAGGAGGTTAACAGCATATTTTTTATTATATGCAATTTCAAATTCATTTTTTTTCACTAAAATGTCTTTCCAGGATACAGATAATCTGGGATTTATAGTCTCTGAAGCTTCTTCCTATCACAATTGCAAAAACGACTTAATATAATTTTGAAAAACAATCTTTTCCCAAACTTGTTTCCCCAAACCCGGGGGAAAAAATCCAAGCAAGTCTGCTTCTGTCCAACTATGTCTGACAGAGCTCTGCCCTTTAAATCATGTTAATCCTATTCCAGGCAACCAAATGTTTGTCCGGCCTGCAATATAACAAAGCAACCAGATATTGCTGAAATTTCAACTATTTCAAATGGTTGATAACTCCAACAGTGATCAAAATCCAAAGAGCATTTTAATTAAATATTATCACCAAACTTATAGCTCATAATGATTCTCCCTCATAGCTTTCAGCTAGATTTCTCACTTGCAATCTTCCAATGCCCAGTGTTATCTTGGATTAAATCTCTGCAGGTGAGCTTTAACTCACCTTGCCATCTGGTCTAGAACGGCTCAGTTGTTGTCAAAATAAAAGTAATCCTGTTATATCTGTAAAAGCCTAGTGCAGAGGTGGGCAACTATGGCCCTTTTACAACCTGTGGACTTCAACTCCCAGAATTCCGGAGACAGCTTGGCCCATCCCTGGCCTAGTGCTTTTTAAATTGATAATTGTGTTACACTATTTATACTCTGCTGTATGAAGTGATGGTTGGCTCCCATTGATGCATAAAAGAAGGCTAAGTTCTTTGTGAGTTGTTCTTGCTATGTTCATGTTAAAAGTAGCCTCTTTCTCTACTGGAATGAGCCCAGAAGAAACTCAAGTTGTTGCTTTTTCAACTGAGGAAAATCTAGCTTTTAGCATTAATTGGCCAAAGCCTCTGTCACCAAAATATTTATTTATTTATGACTGATGTCTCACCTTTTGACTACAAAAGCTTTTAAGGCTTTTAAAATATAGATCAAAGCATGTGCAATGAAATCATTACATAACATTTTAAAGAACATTTATTTGCATGTTATAATAACAGGCTTATTAATGTTATTGAAATATTACACATGCAGTGTTTTTTTACAAGCATCTTATTTAGTTTAGTTTAGTTTAGTTTTATTACATTTATATACCACCCTTCTCCTGAAGGACTCAGGGCGGTGTACAGCCAAGATAAAAAACCAACAATATAAAAGTTAAAAAACAATTTAAAATTATTAAATAGTTTGGCCCATAATCTAAAATAATATAAAATAACCCATTAAAAATCATATTTTAGGCCAGCCCTGCTTGATGGAATAATAGTGTTTTAAGGGCGCGGCGAAAGGTACGAAGGTCGGGAATCCGACGAATCTCCGGGGGCAGCTGGTTCCAGAGGGTAGGTGCCCCCACAGAGAAGGCTCTCCCCCTGGGGGTCGCCAGTCGACATTGTCTAACTGACGGCACCCTGAGGACACTCTCTCTGTGGGAGCATACTGGTCGGTGGGAGGCTATCGGAGGCAGAAGGCGGTCTCATAAGTACCCAGGTCCTATGTCATGGAGCGATTTAAAGGTGGTGACCAACACCTTGAATCGCACCCGGAAGACCACCAGGAGCCAGTGCAGCTCGCGCAGGAACGGTGTTACATGGGAGCATCGAGTCACCCCATAATCACCCACGCGGCCGCATTCTGGACCGGCTGGAGCCTCCGGGTGCTCTTCAAGGGAAGCCCCATGTAGAGAGCATTACAGTAGTCCAGTAGAAAGCATTTAAGATTCTGATCAAGTTTCACATATTTACAGAGCGATCCTCTTGTTCATTGGAAGGTACCTTAGAGATATTGTGGATTCGCAATAAGTCTCAATATGGTATGTATGTTTTTTTTCTTCCAAATCAGTGATGGGCTGTCCCTGGTTCAGACCGGTTCTATAGAAGCGGTAGTAAAACTGGTGGGATGCTTTGCCCACTGACCCCGACGTCATCAGAAAGCTTCTGCACATGCACGCGGCCCCATTGCGAACCGGTAGTAAAGGTAAGTAGAACCCACCCCTGTTCCAAATGCTTCCCATTCTCCACTTGCTGCCCCCCTCCTGCCTCCCTCCGATGAGTTATGCAAGATTTAGAAATCAGCAGTTTTCTTGCCATCAGTCTTGTCTTCTCTGTCCCCATAGGCACGTTCTGCTTTTTATTTGTTAAATGATACATCAAGAATGGGCAACATGTGGCCCTCCACACATTGCAGAACTCATTCATTAATCTTAGCTAGTCTAACCAAATGTATTGGTCAGAATCTTCGTAACATTCTGTGAATGAGGCTGGGTGATTATAGAATAAAAGCATCTTTACATCATCTGAAATACGCGCACATGGTAGAGGGTTGTCAGATAACATACTTCCGATAAGCAGAGTTATTTTTCAGGATGCTGCCTGTGGTTACTTATACATGCTTCCCTCATTCAACATTCTTATGGAGTAGGGGATTTATTTATTTTATTTTATTTTATTACATTTTTATACCGCCCTTCTCCCGCAGGACTCAGGGCGGTGAACAGCCAAGAATAAAAACATCACATACAAAATTTAAAATTTTAAAAAGAATTAAACAAAATTTTGGCCCAATAAGTTTAAAACACCCCAACTAAAATCTATTTACAATTAAAAATATCTGGGGGGGGGACTTGATGAAATAAGAAAGTTTTAAGGGCACGGCGAAAAGCACGGAGATCTGGGATCCTACGTATCTCCAGGGGCAGGTCGTTCCAGAGGACAAGTGCTGCCACAGAGAATGCCCTCCCCCTGGGGGTCGCCAGCCGACAATGTCTGGCTGATGGCACCCTGAGGAGTCCCTCTCTGTGGGAGCGTACTGGCCTGTGGGAGGCTGTCAGTGGCAGAAGGCAGTCCCGTAAAAAGCCAGGCCCTAAGCCATGGAGCGCTTTAAAGGTGGTAACCAACACCTTGAAGCGCACCCGGAAGACCACTGGGAGCCAATGCAGCTCGTGCAGGAGAGGTGTCACATGGGAGCACCACGTCGCTCCCATAACCCCCGCGCGGCCGCATTCTGCACCAGTTGGCGCCTCCGGGTGCTCCTCAAGGGGAGCCCCATGTAGAGAGCATGTCTAATAATGAGCATGTCTAATTATGAGAGCATGTCTAATTATGAAAGAATACAAAACTTTTTTGCAATGTAGCTTTAAAGTAATTGATGATTATGTGCCATCAATTCTTGATGACCACAAAGGTAGATTTTCTCCAGGATGATTTGCCCCCAACCTGCCCTTCAGGTCTTTCCATGGGGCATCCATTGCCGCTGTAATCAAGTCCGTCCATCTTGCTGCTGGTCGCTCTCCCCTGTGTTATAGACTTCCTGAGAGAATCGTACCAAAGGATAGATACTATGTCTCTTCATTTGCCAAACTGATGTCAACTAAAATATTGATGTTCCCCTAATTATAAAAGTCTGAGGTAAATTTATTTTGCTGTTTTCCAGACTAGTGCAGAGGAAAAAAACCTAAGAACAAATAATTTTGAAAACATATTTTAAGTAACTGAAGTCAGCTTTGCTAAGTACTAATACGGTAGTTCTCAGAAGCTGGTTCTGTCAGAGATCCCCAAGGAAACATTATGTATTCAAAATAATATAGAAATAATTGCGGTTGGTTTTCTCTCCTCCTTTTCAGAAAGGGACAATCATCAAAGCTATTTCCCCCAAACTATAGCTCTTTGTATCTGTGTGCATTTCCTCAGCAATGACTTACTGACTTTTAATAACTGGATCTATATATCTATAAGTAGCAAGGACAGGTTTCATATCCCTTTAATGATGGCTGACTGATGTTATAAGTCACCTGGGGGAAGTAGCCACAGCAAAAAATATTTTGTTCCAAGAGAGAGCAATAGCTATCTTCTCCTAGGACAGGGATTACAAGATGGAAATGCAGGCAGTACCTCAACGCTTTACATCTTACTTTTGAATTTCTAATATGTGTTTATCTCAGACTTTTCATGTCCAGGTATTATAATGTCACCATCTTCACAACTCTTTTCAAGGTGAAGTTCATTTTGCTCTATGGATCTACTAAACATTGCTTGATGTTCCTGCTAAGTCTATTCCACTATGCCACTGATCATCATCTCCAGCCATTCCAATGTTGTCTCTGAATGATTTTGTCTTGGAATTTTTGCCGAAGAAAGGAGCACAACACCGAGGAGAAATCCCAAACTTTATTCAATGATTGTTGGGTTCCTGCTTTTCCCAAGAAGGATGCTGAAGAATAGAAAGAAAGACAGAGTTTTTTAATACACTTCAAAGTTCAAAGGTAGGAAATCTAAAAGAGCAGATTTGTGATCACATTTTGAGCAAGTGAGTTAAGTATTCAAGCAAAAGATATAGATAGAGGTAGAGGTAGAGATAGAGATAGAGAGCTGTAAACCAAAGCTGCATCTTTCTAACAAGACAGCCCAGGTAAGAATTTCATTGCTAAGAGGATGGGATGCTGAGATAATCAAACACTGGATTAGAATGGAACATCTGTGCAGTTTCCCACCTTCTGCTTTCTAGGTGAGGACTTTTTTATTGTTTTCCTTATACCGGTAATAGCACCAAAAGGCTATCTCGGAAGTGGAAACAGATTCATCTTTGGGTTATACAGTGCTCTGGGGCTGGTCCAGTTTATGGATGCAAGTGGGAGGGAGGAGGGGTGGTAGAGGGAAATGGGGAAAAGAGTCTGTATGGGGAGTGGGGGCAGAAAGAGGCAGGGGGAAGTTGGAAGTGTTTGCAGCTTTATTTTATAATTTTTCTCCCTCATAATTTGCCTTTTCACTTTCTCTTTATTTGAAGCAATGTCTCCCAATAAGGTACAGATTTCTTTCCACTTGTCTACTTGCTTTAGTTTCATGCATAGCTCTTGAAGCATAGCTTTGGGAAGTCAGAAGGCTCTTTCTATACACGATACAATAACTAAAACAGATCCTCCTTGCCGTAGAATGAACAAGATTTAGTGGATATTTTGCACAAACCCTTTAGCTAATTCTTGTAATATAAAAGAACAGCTATGAAAGACTTGTTTGGCTATTTCAACCAAATATGAAATTTCATTTTCTTGACCTTCCTAGCCTCTTCTGGCCTCCATAATAACTTTGTATGTCTTACCCAGGGGTGAAATCTACTTACCTTCCCTAATAGTTCGGAAGTGCGCGCTCCTCAACACAGGCTAGGAAAAACACATTATTTTATGCAAGTGTATCACATGGTGACATTCAAAGGTGGCCCAGTCATCAGCTGTTTTTAGCTAATACTCTAATACTTTTAGCTAATACTTGTTTAGCTCACTCTGCTAAACAAATAATTCCCTCAACACTGTCAAGCTGTTTACTAAGTCTGCACTACTATTAATCTTCTCATCGTTCCCACCACCCATCTCCTTCCACTTATGACTGTATGACTGTAATTTTGTTACTTGTATCCTTATGATTTATATTGATATTGTTTCCTGATTGCTTATTTGTACCCTATGACTATCATTAAGTATTGTACCTTATGATTCTTGATGAATGTATCTTCTTTTATGTACACCGAGAGCGTATGCACCAAGTCAAATTCCTTGTGTGTCCAATCACACCTGGCCAATAAAAAATTCTATTCTATTCTATTCTATTCTATTCTATTCTATTCTATTCTATTCTATTCTATTCTATTCTATTCTATTCTATTCTATTCTATTCTATTCCAATAGTTGAGCCCCTTTTGATTACAGGCTTTGCATTATTCTAGAACAGCGGTCAAGGTCATGTTCAAAACCATCCCAAATAACAGCTAATAGGAGAGTGAAAGTTGGCAGCAGGAGATGCTGCCAATGCTGGCCAGCTGTTTTTCAAGCTGTTCTAGGTCTCAACATAGGATTGGTTTGGAGACCAGACCAACACAGAAGAAAAATCTGGTTTGAAAGACTGTATAATTTTCCTGCTGTGCAAATCACAATGTTCCTGCCCAGAAATAGAGGGGAGGACTGAGTTCTTCCACCAGCCTGAAGGGCCAATAGAAGCTGAGCCAAACACAGTCCCTGGGAATGACCTGGCCATATTAGAAACAGGATGGTCAATGAGTCATGCCATCTTAAATCCATAACAAACAAAGATAAGAACAAAAACATTGCATTAAAACTAGAACAGCTAAAGATGATGAATGGCTGCTTGTGATGTGGTTAACTTGGAGGGTATAATAAAAGCAACATCCTGATGAAGGCAAGATCTTCAAAACAGCATCAACATAAAAAACGAGCTTGCTTGCTTATGCCATAGTTAGGCCATGGGAGGAAAGCCTATAGTCCCTTCTCATTCATTACTCAAGTGCTTCTCTAGCTCTATTTCCAGTTGCAGTTTACTTGACCCAGTAATGCCTTAAAAGCATGAATTGTACAATGTGGTTCCATGACACTGTCTCCATCAGCCCATAAAAGAAATAGCGTAAAGTCTTCTCTTCTGCTTCTGCTTCCCCTGCTTCCTTTTCTTTTTTTCTCTTCTTCCTCTTCAGGAATATTCCATCTTTGATCTTGAATGTGATAGCACTCTCCCCTTCAGGCTTGGTGTGAAATCTGGAGGTCTTCCTTGACATCAGCTCCTGTTAATGAAATTTATGAAGGCTCAAGGACAATACTATACAGTATATATATATATATATATATATATATATATATATATATATATATATATATATATATATATATATATGTGTGTGTGTGTGTGTGTGTGTGTGTGTGTGTGTGTGTGTGTGTACATAAATATGAAATTGTAGTAAAAACATTTTCAACATTTATTTTTACATTTCATAAAGCATTAAAAGTGTTTTAAAAATTACTGCCTTCACTTTCATTACCATCAATCATTTATTAGGGCAGATTAGAAACTATTCAGAATCAGAAGAAATTCATTCTTGATAAATTCTTTTTCTTTCCTGGTTTATAATTTTCTGTGGTGCCTAAGTATACATCCCCCAAATAGGTCTAGTGTGAATAACTATTTGTTTTGAGTTTGGTTTCTCTATTCTTCTTTATGAAGCCTCAAACAAACATATATTTCTCCTCTTGTCTAAAGTTTTCCCTTGCCCACAATTAGGTAAAAGTATATCATTAATCTTTTCCTTTGCAATAGTTTCATTCTTCTTCCTTTTATGGTTGTCTCTCACTGATAATTTCAACAAATGTGCCATAGATTAGCACATGATAGAGTAAAAATGAAGAGCTTGGAAAAGATGTTCAGACACGATGATATATCAATACTTACAACAAATTGTGTAGATGATGATTTTCCTGTAACAGTCTATGGGCCTCCAAAAAAAGCAATATAAGATAGTGAAACTGTAAAATTTTAGTGCAGGAAAATGCCATGGATAGCCAAAAAAACAGTATAGAACAAATCAGTCCCAATTTTATACTTGAGGCACAAATGAACAAACTGCCATATTTTGGATACTTTATTTGAAAGTGCAACTCCCTTAAGAAATCCATAATGGTGGGAAAGGTGGAAGGAAAGAGGATAACCAGGAACAAGGTGTATGGACTTATTTACAGGGGAAGTGAATGCACCACAGGAAGACTTAAAAATCCAAATTATCCTAGGGACAAATAATCCTGGAGAAGGCCTCCTAGGTGTGCAGTAGTCACTAAAATATTGCTTTGATGGTGTAGAATCAATCCATCGATCTCCGATAATTAGGTTTTTCTGAAATTCTTTAATTTCCATATTCTTTCTTCCTAGTATTTTACCACAAGTTCAAGATCCAGGGTTTTTTTAAAAATCAACTGAGTGTTGATCCATTGGTTGTGACAGGAATTGATGTATAGGCTGGTCGTCTGAGCTTGATGTTGTGGACTGAAAGAGCGTGACTGGCCTCAGTTCACAAACCCCTAGTTTTTTTGCCTGATGCCTTAACCCTTAGATCAAACGGGCTCTCTTTAATTTCTATATACTGTACTCAATAACCCAACAATTTTCTGTAAATTTCAGGGCCACTTTGCTGGATTGTTACTGATGAACCAACTAATGCCACCTTTAGAGAAAAGGCCCCCAGCCATGAAGAGTATTTTAACCTTTTCCTAATCCTTTAAACTCACTAATATTATTTCTGATTTGTGCAACTCCCCCCACCCCCTCCGTGCCTGTTAATCCTGACATTTGGAAAGAAAGTGGCTTCTGCAAGTACTGGGCCATGGCATAATGGAGTGTGTCATTATGGCCGTCAAGGCATTCATGCAGCTCAACTCAGGGTCACACTATTAACTCAGAGTGAAAGGGCTCATTATGCAGATGCATTTCTTCAGAAAGAAAGGAGAGAGGATCAAAATCAAATCAGCCCCAGTCCCTCTTCTTCAAGTGCTGCTAGTTGGTGCATTCCAAGGCGGGTAATAAGGACATAATCAGATGACATTAAGCAAAGGGAGATAGAGAAGGAATTTTTTAAATTCAACTCAATTAGCTATAGTGCAGAGACAAGGCACTCTAGTCGTATTCAGATGATCTACAGGTCAAATGGCTGAAGTTCATCTTTATCTATTACAGCTGTGACATTAAAACCTGGCACGTTCCTCCCATGCAGCTTTTGATGAAAATCTGTGTGTTTTCTCCGCAACTTTAGCAGGAAAAAGAAAAGTAGAGAGAGGAGATGGCTGCTGAATCTATTTTCTCTAAGCAAGAGTACATATGACAGCATATTTGTCATTTTTTATTAATTGGCATAATTTGTTCTTCTTGCAAGTGTTAATCCCAATGAAAGCACATATGTCTGTTCAGGATTTTTTTTTTCTTTATTCACTGCATGTACTTTTATGACAGGCACCTGGGCTAAGTGCCTGCAGAGTTTTCATTCCTACCCTCTTTACAATCTCTAGCTGTTTGGACTTTACAGTTCGTGGGGGCAATAAATTGACTTTGTATAAATATACAAAAGTATGAAGGCTATTGCTTAACGCATTGTAAGCCGCCCTGAGTCTCCGGAGAAGGGCGACATATAAATCAAATTAAAAAATAAAAAAAAATTAAAAAATGTGCACAAATACTGTATTTTTAGGAGTATAAGACACACTTTTTTTCCCTCCTAAAAAGGCTGAAAATTTGGGTGCGTCTTATACTCTGAGTGTAGCTTTTTCAAAGCTTTTTTTCAGACCTAATGAGACACTAGCGAGTGAACTGATCTCCGTGGTTTGCCTGCTTTTCTCATTGCTTCTCTCTCCAAAGATCAGTTGTGCTTTAGAAGCTGTTTTTTATACCCAAGCAGGGAATAAAAACCAGAAAACTAATGTGCTGAAGCTGACCAGACTAAGGTCGCTACCCCCCCCCCCCGGTATTTTCCTCCCCAAAAACTAAGCTGCGTCTTATACTCCAGTGTATTTTATACTCCGAAAAATACAGTAAATATTTCTTGTGCAAGAAATTGCAGTAGGCATTACAATGCAAAATGAAAGCTTGTACAATGAATGCATAGAAAGTAAAAAAAAAAAGTTCCAACAATCAGCTGTACATCAATCAGCTGTGCTTCACGATCGTCAGAACTTTTGTTTTTACTTTTTAAAGTATTTTTTTACTACTGGTTCCAGTGAACCGGTAGCATTTTTTTACTACCAGTTCTGGCAAATTGGCCCGAACCGGTAGCATTTCACTCCTGAAGTAGGTTGAACTGAGAGAGAAAAAGGACATCTTCACCCACTAGACTGCTGTGATTAAGGCTGGATTTAAATCTGGGTTTCCCCAACCATTTGTCTGAAATGGTTGGATAGGAGTCTGGATAGCTCAACAGACAGAAGCACTGTAATTTAACACCAGCTGTCTGCAATTAAAGTAAGATCAAATCTCACCAGGCTCAAGGTTGACTCAGCCTTCCATCCTTTCTAAGGTAGGTAAATTGAGGACCCAGTTTGTGGAGGCAATAAGCTGACTTTGTATAAATATACAAAAGAATGAAGGCTATTGCTTAACACACTATAAGCCGCCCTGAGTCTCCAGAGAAGGGCGGCATATAAATCAAATTTTAAAAAAAATTTTAAAAAATGACATAGGGTCTCCTGCTTGAGCAGGGGGTTTGACTATAAGACCTCCAAGGTCCCTTCCAATTCTATTATTCCCTCTGCTCTGCTCAGTGCAGAAACTCAGATTAAAGTATCCATACAAATACTGTACTATCTCGCCTCTATCTGCACACATTCAGTTGTTGCAGATTTGAGTATTGGGATCTTATAGAGTAACAAAATGCTCCAGGGGACACAACACAGAGGATTTTTGTTACCCTACAAAAGCTTTATTAATTACAATTGCTGAAGTGTTACAAGGGCACACACATGCACGCGCACACTTCTACGCATGTATACTGTGCTGCACCCTGGCCAACTGATGGATAGGGATTTGGGAAGAAAGGAGCACTTTGTGGATAACAGTTGTATGTCAGAGTGGGAATCTGTGTAGCCCTTTCTTTTATTCCATTCTCAACCACATTCCATCAGTATTCCATCATGTGTCACCTCAACTGTCTAGTGGTTGATCTGTTGGGTTCTTGGGTCAAATGTGACTTCCGGCATGGCAGTTAACTTTCTTATGACCCTTCACCTTGTTTGTTCCTGGATGTATTTTTCTCTAGGACATTTTTTTGATTCTGCTCCCAACATTTTAGTTCTTATAACACAATGAAGGGTGAGCCTACTCTTTGTCCAGCTATCTGGTTCTATACTGAACTGTTTTTATTGTTAGGAAGTTTCTTTCTGTCATCCAGATGGAATCTGCCTTCCTGTAATTTTTATCTATTGTTCCATGTTCCACAGCCTGGAATGCAAGAGGTCATGGCCTCCTTGAGTGTGACGTTCTTTCAGGAACTTGAAGAATGTTATCATATTCCCTCTCAGCTATCTGTACTCAAGACCAGACAAAGATTTCCTTTAATATTTCTACAGAGGACCTGATTTCTAATCTCTGATTATCCTTATCCGTCTTTGAACTGCAGAGTACTAACTATCCCACCCCATTCTGTGACATCTGCTAATGGGATAAGCATTCCCTCCACATAGCAGCATTTGTAATAAACTGCAATAATATAAAAAATGACATGCATGTTATGTCGTAACAATTGATGCAATACATAAGTTGCATTATTATCATTTCCCTGTAATAATTTGACCCCTTGACCTCCTGTAGATACCTGTCTCCACCACTTTATCCAAGTCATTAATAAAAATATTGAAGAGTTAAGAGGATTGATTTTTAAAGCATTCTACTTGATACCTCTTTCCAATTTTGATGAGTGATTTATGAGCAATTATGAATCCACTTAATTGTGCCATTTAACACATTCTTTATTCACTTGCTAATCAGTATGTTGTGGATGTTTATTCAAATGTTTTGTTGAAAAGATATATTATGTCTACAGCATTCTTACAATCTATTAAGAAACTTGATTTTTTAAAAAAAAGTAAGATTAGTCTGGCAAGATTTATTTTTTAAAGAATCCATACTGACTTTTGGTAATTACCAGATTATTTTCAAAGTGAGCAGATGAATGTGCTTATGATATGGTTTATAATCTTCCCGTATACCAGTGACTATCTTCTCCTAAGTTAGGAACAATATTTGCTCTCTTCCAATTATTTTGTGTAAACTTACTGCATTCTATTGCTATATTGTTTCTGTCATTTAATTTTTTGTTTTGCAGTGTTGGAAGAAATGTCCATCTGGCTTCAGTTCCAAGTGGGGAGAAAGACACTGGAAACATGGAGGCTGCTTGGAAGGATGGTTTAATGGTGAAGCAGAACCACCAAGCACGTGTGATTCTGGGTAGATGACCATATGGAGTGGAGAGTAACATACATTTATACCCTCTCTTGGGCCTTGCAAGAAATGTATCCTATTGGTTGTCAGACTCCCAGGGGGCTATGCGGGGGTCCAGCTAACCTTGTAGGCTGTCTGTGTCCCAGGTTTGGTTGAATCTTGCTGGGTGATGATGTAATGAAGAGGGTTGTGTTCTGAAAGGGTGTTGTAATTCCTATTATGGCTTAATGGCTTTGTCCTGGTTTGGCTCTTGAGTGAGGTCTAATCTTATCACCCTAGAGCTGAAGGTCTTTTATCTTGTAGATAGGATGGCCCAGTCTTTCTGGGGCTATTAACAAAGGTGGGGGTTGCTTTCCAAGAGCAAATTTCTCCTTTTCTCATCCAGGGAGGTATAATATTCTGCCTTTTTAATATTTCCTATAATATTTCATTCTTCTAGGAGAGGGGTGGATGCTAAGTCTCTACAGCAGTTTTAGTACTTTCTAATGCTTTTCACAGCTCCTAATTATTATTTTTCCCAATTTATTTACATCAGATTTTTTTAAAACCTCAAATATGTGGTTGACTACACTCAGCTTTAGCCCAGAACTGTTAGATCAGGGAAAAAGTTAAATATATAAATAAATACTCTCCTTTAAAATAAAACTCTGCATTAGATGTTCAACTTCTGCCAATGTTATTTCTGCTATTTATTTACATAGTTTGATTTATATTCCACCTTTAGTTTATACACATTTAGTTTGCACATAATGTTTCTTTCTCCTAGTTTCCTCAGAACAATAACTCTTGTGTTAGCAGAAATAAAGTTGGCAAAAGTATACCAAAATACTTCACAGATAAAAGAGACAGTAAATGACAGCCCTGGAAAAGGAAGAAGTGCGAGAAAGAGACTTGAAATCACCAGCGGTGGGCCTCACATAACTGGCCATAATTCCTGGTTCCCCTGAACCGGTCTGAACCAGCTAAATCTCACCCCTGGAAATAACTCTGCCTTTATTCTATTTGATGTAAGAGGGAACAAAACAAAATTCTGCAGCTTTTCAATCCTTTCTTGAAATAATTTTAAACCCTTTTCAGTAACAAAAATTGATTTATTTAAATGTTTTGGCCCCCCAACTCCCATGGACTCTGTAGCCATTTGCTGCTCCAATCCTTAACTGATTATTCAAGGAATGCCACACATTTTGCGTTTGCTGTAAATACATGGCAGGTTATTTTTGGGCAGGGATAAATACACTAAATACATTCCAGACTGCAACTGCAATCTGCTGTTGGGTCTACTCAGAGGTGGGTTGCAGCAGGTTCTGACCAGTTCTGGAAAACCGGTAGAGGAAATTTTGAGTAGTTCGGAGAACCGGTAATAAAAATTCTGACTGGCCCCGCCCCCATCTATTCTCAGCCTCCCAAGTCCCAGCTGATCGGGAGGAAGTGGGGATTTTACAGTATCCTTCCCCTGCCACCAAGCCATGCCCACCAAGCCACACCCACAGAACCGGTGGCAAAAAAATTTGAAACCCACCACTGGGTCTACTTTAAGTTGCTTCTTATAGAACTACTTGCAAAAAGGATTTATTTCATCATATTCATTCTCAGATTCTCATGTCTGTCTGATACAAACTCTTCCCAGAGAAAATCTTTCCTGGCAAGCGCATGCTCAGAGACATCCAGGCAGGTGGGCGGAGCCTCCCACCGCCACTGCCACTACCGGTTTGCCCGATCCGGGGCGAACCAGTAGCAACCACCACTGGTATAAATACAGTCTAAACTTTGGCACCAGGTAGAAGTGTTTAACAAATAAAATAAACTGACAATAATAGTAATAATAACAGTAACAGGATAACAGAGTTGGATAGGATCTTGGAGATCTTCTAGGCCACCCTCTGCTCAAGCAGGAGATTCTTACACCACTTCAGACGAATGGTTCATCTGAAGTGTCCAATCTCTTCTTAAAAGCCTCCAGTGTTGGAGTATCCATACCTTCTGGAGGCGGGTCATTCCACTGATTAATTGTTGTCACTGTCAGTAAATTTCTCCTTAGTTCTAGGCTGGTTCTCTCCTTGATAACTTTTCATCCATTACTTCTTGTCCTGTCCTCAGATGCTTTGTATTCAGGTGCTATAGAAGTGACAATATAGTTATAAAACCTAGTATGTATAGAAATATAATAATATATTGTAACATGATATCATAGGATATATAATAGGAACCACCCTGCTTAATTTTCTCCCTTTCAGCTCTTTTCCTCACTTTCTGCTTGTGTTTTATTTCAGCTTCTTTTCTCCCTCCTTCACTCTACGATCTTCCCACATCTTCACAAGCCTCTCCCTGGTCTTCTTCCTCCTGTCAGGATCAGAATCTCTGGACTAGACAGGCTCTGCTTCACATTTAAAAGGCAACATCCTCTCCAGCAGCTTGTCCTGCAGCATCTGCAATATAAAAATACCTCCCTAGCTCTTTTTATTTTCTACACCCAGGACATATAACATGCCACGGTACAGTGCTTTTCCCCCTTTCTGCCTACATGTTCTTGGACTTGTGCCGAGTCAGCTGCCTTCCCTAAACAAACAAACAAACAAACAAACAAACAAACAAACAAACCACCACATGACTTTAGCACAGACCCAACTGCTTTCTTTCACCCAGGCACTTCAACCTACCACATAGTTGCTGCAAATAAGCAAATGCATATAAATTCTTCCTTTCTAAATAAAAAGTTTTGAAACTTTTAAAGAATACACAAAATTCATCAACTATCAAGGCACTGAAAATATACTAAAATTGTTTTGTCCCCTGTTAATTACACTGCTGGGTTCTTCTACTATACAAAGCCATGGCTTGTATTAATTGTGGTTTGTTGCATATAAGACAATAGTTAGATTTATGTTATACCATAAATTATGAATAACGGATGGGTTTATCAACACCCTGTGTCAAAGGCAAATAAACATGTGAATTCAGCCACTGTGAAATACCTCAGTATGCCTTCAATATTTCTTTCCCAGAAAAACATTCTTGCACGTGAATAAGCTTAAGACAGCTGTGAAAACATTTCCTACACTCAGGCTGCAAAAGGAAAGAGCAGAAATAGTAAGGAGAGAAGGGCGAGGTGGAATTAGGAGTAAACCTGGCCAGAGAATTAGGGCATTTGCAACTTTCTGGGTGTTGTGAACTACAACTTCTGGCAATACTAGGTGGCATGGGCAGTGGATGATGGGAGTTGTAATAAAGTGACATCTGAAGGGTTCCTCACCCCGATTATTGTGGGGGGAAATTACCTTGAAAAAGAAACTAAGGTTTCTCAGCTCCAAAACTTGAGAGGAAAAACAAGTGGGGACCCGACTGGAAGGGAGCTCTTGTTCTGCCTCCTACAGATGTCAGTTAATTAGAGGAGAAGGTTATATCATTAGTGGCCAAATCGATGCAAAAAAGATTAAGAGCTTTAGACAGCAAGCCCCTGTGCTTTCCATACAGCACCCGGGGCTGTATTTAGTTAAAATTCAATATACATTAGCAAGGCAATCAATGTAGAGTTGCACTGGGATGTCTTCTTGAAATACTTAATTGGACTCTTTCTAGAATTATCAATGCTGCCCACCAAGACGTCAGCTTTAAGCAGGATTGCTCTCATACACCCAGAGCCTGGAAAGCAGAAATCTGCTCCTTGTAACTTTTCTTCCTTTTAGATGCCTATTAATAATGATTTTCCCTCCAAAACTGCCTGGCCTTGAATGATTTAACGAGTATGTTTGCTAAAAAAAGGGGGGGAGGGTAGAGGCCTTCAGACTATTTATAATGTCAGTTGTGCCCCCTCTCTTTTTACAACCATGAATATCCTCCTTTCCCAGGTCTAGATGACATTTTTTGGATCCACGCCCCCCCTCCCCAATACAAGTAATAAGGGTTGACAGCCAACCATTTATCTTGAATTTATATTCTAAAAAGGACACAAATCAAAGTACAGAACTTGCTTGAAATCATCAGGTCAATAAGCAGAAAATGCCAAATCAGTAACATCTATGATGGACTGATATCTGACATTGCAATATTATGTGAGGCTGCACAAATGGCCCTAATAACAACGCTTGTTTCCATCCTACTTGTTGGATGTTGAAGTGCATGAGAAAGACTTCTCTAAGTTTGCCTTCTACACTCACCTAGAAAGAACTAGTATACTAGTATGTGCTAGCTAGAGCCTTCTCTCTGAACTGAGAGACAGCAGGAAAGTGTTAATAATAAAAATATTTCACACATCATTTTTATGCAGTAGGGAGTTATAAAGAAAGCTTACAAGAAACAGAAATCTAAGGCAATGGCTGCCTGCATGAGTAGCTTGGCTTATGCGAAGCTCCTTTGTTGAATATCCCTGTCAGATGATGTTGGAAAGAAAGTGGCAACTTTCCAGGTACACCTACTGTTCTCTAAATTACTGTGATGTGTGTTGCTATTTATTTGCTTATGGAACGCTAAAGCTCTCATCAAAGCAGGGGTAAAATCCAGCAGGTTCTGACAGGTTCTGGAGAACCGGTAGTGGAAATTTTGAGCAGTTCAGAGAAATGGCAAATACCACCTCTGGCTGGCCCCAGAGTGGGTGGGAATGCAATGTCCTTCCCCCTGGAGTGGGGTGGGAATGGAGATTTTGCAATATCCTTTCCCTGCCGTGCCCACCAAGCCACGCCCACCAAGCCACATCAAGCCCACCAAGCCATGCCCACAGAACTGGTAGTAAAAAAATTTGGATTTCACCACTGTATCAAAGTGTAGTTTTTCATACTTTCCAGCTCAACAGAATATAGGAAGACAATGATAAAGAAGCTATACAGTCTATCCATCAACAGGATTGCTGAAAACAGAGTGGAATGGAAAGAGAATCTGACAAAAGAAAAAAATCAGGTGTGAAAATGGGCTGACTTCCCCTGGAAGACCCTAAGATCTACTTTAATAGTCACTTGAAATAGAGAAATGCAATAGGTAAAGTTTTTCTGGCTGTTTGCAATTAAAAGTGGAGATACATTTTACCTGCCAAATGTATTTGCCAAATTAATATATATCTTTTTAATTGTTTTTAATGTTTGTATTGTATGTTTTTTATCTGGCTGTACACCGCCCTGAGTCCCTCAGGAGAAGGTGCAGTATATAAATTCGAAATAAAATAAAAATAAAATAAAAAATAAAAAATAAACCTATATATTACTCAAACTCTAGTTTATATCTTTTAACTGGGTAAAATGGTGCATTATAGGACAAAACTTTTTCAACCAAGTTACCTCAACTAGGCTAACTTGTAGAACAACACATCCAAAAGCAGGACTCTCTTAGGATTGAAAGTTGGCAAATTTTTAATAACATTTTATGACATAAAATTGTCACAAAGCATTTTGTGATATAATACAAAATGTAATAGAACATTTCCTCTGGTCAGCACCTGAGGTTTGACTGTGCTGTACAGTTCAACGTAAGTTATTTTAGGGCAAACAGATCTCTGCATATCTCCCTAAAATTTAAAAGCTTTTTAAGTACATTAGAAGCTCTGCCATTATTGAAGGCATCAAGGAATCCGGTAAAGAAATATCTCTAAAATGATGACCCAAGGGGTCACATGTTGTCTAATTTTATTGTAATATTTTTTTCATTTACTATTTTCTTTTGGAAATTGTTTCAGGTTCCTTTCTTTGGAGCTCCACTTCATGGCATGGGTCCAGGCTACTTGAGGGACCACCTCAAGTGGACCCACTGGGATTGGCCCACCCCACCCATGCCAGTAGAGGAGGCATGCTGCAGGCTCCGTTGGTCAAGTATTCTGGCTAGACAGGATCTAGAAGAGCCACTTTGGAACATTTTGCCCCCACCTCCCCGGAGTGAGCTTGGAGCTCCAAAGGGGAGGCTTCAGGTTGGGGGTGGTTGATATATTAATATTAGATCTCAACTACCCCCCTGCTCATCCTTCCCTCCCCATTTTTTAGCTATTTAATTTTGTATATTTATATTTTTATAGTGTGTTGTTTACATAGTGTTATCTTTTTAATACTGTAAGCCACCCAGAATTATCCTGTGGTAAGATGGGTGTCCAATAAATTTAATAAATGAATAAATAAAGTTAAGAACAACCCTAGTAGAAGTAATTTATTACTGCAATAAAGTATGCTTTTTTATATAGGAAGAGTTCTTTGGAATTGCCTCACTGGTTTGCTGGTTTAAATATGAGATACAAGAACCAAAAAGAATGAAAGCATGAAAACAAAAGTGATCAAATCACTTTATTTTATTGTTGTGAGAGCACAACATTATATGGACTTGCAAAGGGCATAACTTTGTGGTTTTGAGACATTTTAGCATTGTCTAAACACTTAAGTAAATGAGCTTTTTTGAGAGACTACACCAGCCCTCTTCCTGGCCATTATCACTTGGCAGTTTCCAGTAGGCCTTGTGATAAAAATGCATTTTAGGAATAATTTTGAAGAAGGCGGTAGTTGCATGCAGAGTTGCACTGGAAGACGTGGCTTTGCTCAAAGAGAAGAGCTTAGAAGAAAATGCCAGAAAAGAAGACAAAGATTGCATGCTAGCTCCACGGTGGGGTCAAAGCAAGAGGCAGCTTCAGGAAGCCAAACACTTGTTGAACAGAACAGTACAAAATAACAGAGCTGGAAGGGACCTTGGAGGTCTTCTAGTCCAACCCTTGCTCAGGCAGGAAACCCTATATCATTTCAGACAAATGGTTGTCCAATCTCTTCTTAAAAACTTCCAGAGTTGAAGCATTCAGAATTTTGGAGGCAAGTTGTTCCACTGATTAATTGTTCTCGCTGTCAGGAAATTTCTCCTTAGTTCTAGGTTTGTTTGTTTTTTTTAAATTTTGATTTATATGCCGCCCTTCTCCGGAGACTCAGGGCGGCTTACAGTGCATTAAGCAAAAACCTTCATACTTTTGTATATTTATACAAAGTCAGCTTATTGCCCCCACAACTGGGTCCTCAATTTACCTACCTTAGAAAAGATGGAAGGCTGAGTCAACCTTGAGCCTGGCGAGATTCGAACCTGCAGTAATTGCAGGCAGCTGGTCTTAATAACCAGCTTAATAACAGGGTGCCTTAGACCACTGTACTACCAAGGCTCTTGCTTCTCTCCTTGGACTACCTTCCATCCATTGCTTCTTGTCCTACCCTCAGGTGCTTTGGAGAATAGCCTGACTCTCTCTTATTTGTGGCAGCCCCTGAAATATTGGAACACTGCTATCATGTTACCCCAGTCCTTCTTTTCATTAAACTAGATCAGTGGTGGGTTGACCCCGGTTCGGACCAGTTTGCAAGAACCGGTAGTAAAACCGGCAGGAGGCCCCGCCCACTGCCACGGATGTCATCATCAGCAATCTGCACATGCGCAGAAGCAAGGCACGCACATGAGCGATCCCATTGCGAACCAGTGGTAAACGTAAGTAGAACCCACCCCTGAACTAGACATACCCAATTTATCAACTATTCTTTATATGTTTTAGCCTCCAGTGCCCTAATCACTTTTGTTGCTCTTTTCTGCGCTATTTCTAAGTTGGAACCATTTCTGGTTTTGGAGGCATATCTCTGAGGAGAATAGTAGGGAAAAAGTGTCAGAGAAGGGCTGGGTGATTTTCTGAGTGACTGCATTCCAAATTCAGCCTTTGCTTTCTGAGCCTGTAAGGTTATGCAAGGCCAGACATTCCAGAAAGGCCATTGTCATAGCAATGCAGAAAACTATGGCGGGAACAAGAAAGTCACAGCTGCACTGGCAAGGAGAGGGTCATTGAACTTCATCTTCCAGATGGACAATGCTGAAGGTATCCAATTAATTTTCTTGAATGAATCAATATATCATCAAGATAAAAACCCCATGGTTTTTAAACTGTGCAATTGCTTTTCTGCATGTAGAAAGTAGCTAAATAAATTGTTCTGAACAAATCTATCTAAACTTAGACAGTGTTATTGAGGGAGTGAACATGAGGTTAGGCCAACTCTGGGAGGCAGTGGAGGATAGGGCAGCCTGGCATGCTGTGGTCCAAAGGGTGGCAAAGAGTCAGACACAGCGATTGAAGAATAAAATCATATCTGGGGCTGCAAAAGTTTAATGACCAGGAGATGGCAGCAAAAAGCTACAGGTATCTATTACTTTGCTGCCATCTCCTGTCTATTTCACGTTTTGCAAAACAGAAATGATTAGCTCTATGTCCATCCAGACTAGATTTTCAAGTGATCATGATCATTACTTTGTATCCCCTTTCCTCTGAAATAAAGGACATATTACCACTGAGATCTTTTCACTCTTTCTCCAGAAGGTTTTTCTAAACCTATTCTTTGTCACCAAACAGTGGCAAAAGGTGTTATCATTTTATCATATGCCTAGCTTCCCCAAACTACCATGCTATTTCCCCCAAGTTATAGCCTGCTCCTTATTTTGGTGAATCATAACTCCCTACCACCAGAATTTACTAGGAAAACTCTAAAGTGCCAGTCTAGTAATTAGTTTGCCAAATTCCTCATAAACATTTTCTTTCTTTAAACATGGGGAGGGGAGGATTCAGTATTATGCATGCCAAACATAACAAAGAACTTAATATTTCTGGATTGATAGCAAAATAAAATAGAAATAAAATAAAGATATATAATCAGGGAGGGAAATAATGGGTTGAGATTAAACAGTTGAAAATGTAAGATCCTGTCTAAAGCCTTAAAGAGCGGCTATATTTTTAAGATGTGCATAGACAGATAATCTTCAATATATTTCCTCACCACTGAGGAGTCATGATCTGAAAAACCTAGACTTGCTCTACACTTGGCAAAATTAATTTTGATTTGAAACCTACCAGGCTTAATTAGGATAAGATGAAAATAGATACCCCTTATTTTTTATTTTGCTATTTCCCTATATGTATCTGACATAGCTAATAAAACAGCTGAATTTTCCCTGACACTTTCTATCCATGTTTGAAGAGGCTACTTTTCTGAATACGAGGCTATTGTTAAAAGTACAGCTATGAGTCAACTTACAAAGCGGGCAATGTCACAGTAAAATAATGTGATTTACAGTATCTGGGAAACTGTCTATTCAGAGTTAAAATGAATCCAATCTGAAAACAGGAAAATAAGGGCTTTCCCCCCCCTTTTTAAATGGGTAGGGACCAGCATAGTAACTGGCACCAAAGGCAAGTGATACAAAAAAACCCATTACACTGCTTAGCGAATGCATTACAGTATATTCCAGAAAAAAGCTCGCATTTACTAAGCACAAAGAGGGAATTTATTAGAGAATATTCTAGAAGATATTGCTCAATTAACCCCTGAGTGCTTTTGCTACTGCTTGAAAATTGCAAAGAAGACTCACTTGTTTTAAAGAACACTTCTAAAGGGCCCAAAAAACTAGCTATAGTTTGTGCTTGAATAGGTAAATGCATTCCTATGCAAATATTTACCTTTCAGTTTTTATATGAAAAAGTGAATGTTACTATACCTTGAAAAGTTGGATAGAAAAGGGAATATTAATAGCGATTCCTGTCCTATCTTTTGTCTTGTTGTGATGTTTGTTTCATAGGTTCATCCATGCCTCATATTACCAGCTTTATGCTATTGTTGATTCTGTTCCTATTGACACGTAGATGATAAAGCAAGGATGAAGAGTTTAGTGGCTAATTCTCAGTTCTCTATTTGCATGAAAATCTGCAAAGTGCTCAGATCAGTGAACTTCATAAGGAATTTCTGCACTACAAAATGAATATTCTTCCATATTGATCTCTCCAGAGAAGAAGAGGGGTTCTTATTTATATGAACAATAATGAAAGTGGGGACGAGCACAAACAGGGGATGTTTTGGAACATGCAAACTATAGGTTGCTTCTGCATGCTCTAAAGACATTCAAGTTTGCAGATAGAAGAGTTATTGTTTTGGAATCCATGATCTATGAGTTCTTTTATGAACTTTGCCTCATATACCATGGATAGAGACAGTTTAGTTATAATCACTCATGCTTTATTATAATGCCTTGCACATATAGGTCTCTTTAAGCAATTCAGAATATGTCTACATATTTACAAGCAATGGTTGGGGTAGGGGATCAAAAAGTCAAGATGATGGCTACATCCTTGCAATCATGGCCACCATCATTTGCTTTTTTTTTGGCCACTGTCTATGGACACAGCTTCATATGTTTAACTAGAACTGGCTGCCATTTAACTAGAACATTAGCTGCAGAGACTCTCAGTTTCTAGTGTGAATTTAAGCGTTCATCTTTAAAACCTAGAATAGTTCACTTTGAGATTACCTTTTCCTAACTATATTTCCCTGGTATGTTCCTGCCCAAATCTTTTTTTTTTTTTGAAAAAAGTTTTTTATTTTTAAACAAAACATAAAACATCCATCATCCATTACAATTGCAAGCAGCGTGTCGGTCGGTTACAAAACTTTTGTGCTTCATCTCATATTCATAATTTACTAATTCTCTAATTTCTCATATTATCAATCTAATGTATATCTTTATATTATTATTCTCATTTGTCATTCATTTAACAATGGCATTTTCACACCATTAAAATCATTTCCATATATTATATTATAACATCCATTTCATATTTCATTTCCATGTTTTATTATGTAGCCATTGATAAAATAAATCCCATATCTTATAATATTGTTTATCTTCCTGTTCTCTAATTTCAAATGCCAATTTGCTCATTTCAGCACATTCCATGGTTTTCCTAATAACTTCTTCTTGTTTGAGTATTTCCTCATTTTTCCAGTTTTTAGCGAACACAATTCTAGCCGCTGTCAATACATTCACAATCAGGTATTTCAATTCTCTGTTATATGTTTCTGGCAAAATCCCTAATAAAAATGTTATGTCCTTATAAGGGCATCCGCCCGGATTGGCTGCCAGCCATCGGGCGGGAAAGTTTGAATCACTGTCAGGGGCGGTGCGACTGCCGGAGCGAATATAAGGAGAGCTCCGGCAGCGCGCAGCCAGTCTTGTTACCGTTTCTAAATAAAGATATTAATGTAGCGAGCTGGTCACGTCTTCCATTTCCTGCACCGATCTAACACTGGCGACGAAGGACTAGAGCAAGCGACGAACCTCGTGGCGCCAAGCCAACAAGACCAAGACACCGGCACCTGAAACCACAGTAGGCATTTCCGAAGGCATGGCATCCGCTGAGGTTACCTTGCCAGCCCTTGCTCCATTCTGCCCAGGGAAGGACAAGTGGAAATCCTACGTGGTCAAATTTCGGCAATACCTGAGAGGCAACAACATCAGGGATGCCGACGATGACCGCAAGAAGGGCATTTTCCTGGCCAACTGCGGCTCCGAAGTCCTCGACATGGCAATCGATCTCGTAGCACCACGAGACATCGAAGAAGTGCCATGGACAGACCTGCTGCAGATCCTGGAGGACCATTATGCCCCAACAGGAACACCAGTGGCGAACCAGTTCACCTTCCATCAGAGGGACCAGAAGGAAGGTGAAACCATCAAAGAATTCGTGGCTGCCTTGCGCCAAATCGCAGCCAGCTGTGAGTTTGACCACGTGGACAATGCCATCGCTGACCGTGTGGTTTTCGGCATGAGGGACAGAGGCCTGCAAAAGAAATTCCTGAGCAGGAAGAAACTCGTGCTCAAGGATGTGGTGGAGGAAGCCACCGCATCCGAAATCTCGGAGAAAGCGGCTGCCGCGGTAAGCAGGGCAAAGGGAGTCCACAAGATTCGCTCTGCCACGCAATCATCAGCTGAGGAGTCCACTGCTGGATCGGAGTCGGAGGAAGAGTCCACCGTCCACAAGGTATCCAGACCCCCGAGGTGGGAAACCGCTCAACGAAGCTACAAGGGGGAGCGCTGTGCCAGCTGCAGAGGGGACCATGCCAGGGCAACCTGCAAGTGGAGAGATGCGACCTGCAGACGCTGCAACAGAAGGGGTCACATCGCCGAAGCTTGCAGAGCCGAGGAACCAGCCCCAGAGCCCTCCAGCCACCATCCCCGCGAAAATCGAAAAGATTACCAGAGATCATCCAAATGGTCCTCTGGCCAATCTAGACGCAGAGACGACGAATTTCCCCGGAGCGGAGCGGTCCACCAGACGACCATCGCCCACACAAACTCGGACAAAGCCACCAAGTTCCACGTGACCATCCACGTGGAAGGTTCACCCTGCTCAATGGAGGTAGACTCGGGCTCAGTCTACTCCATTATGGATTGGCACCAGCTGAAGCGCCTGCAACCCAGCATTAGCAAGCGAGACCTGAAGCCACTACACTCCAAGCTCGTCGACTTTGGGGGAAACCCCATTGGAGTCTTAGGAAGAGCCAACATCCGAGTCTCCTACAACGAGTTCCAAGGCAAGCTTCCCATCACAGTCGTGGAGAACAGCCGACCGAACCTGCTAGGAGTGGAGTGGTTTAAACCGCTGGGGCTATCCATCGGAGGCATCCACCAAATTCGCAGGGATGAACTCGACAACCTCATTGAAGAGTTCAAAGAAGTCTTCGATGGTAAGCTGGGGAAATTTGTGGGGAGGCCAATCTCATTTAATCTGGACAAGGGAATCACCCCAATTAGGCTGAAGCCCTGCCGGGTTCCATTTGCCCTGCGGCCTAAAGTAGACGAACAGCTGGATAAGCTGATCGCCCAGGGCGTCCTGGAACCGATTGATCATGCCTCATGGGAGACCCCCATTGTGACCCCACTGAAGCATGATGGGTCTGTGCGCATCTGCGCCGACTACCGTTGTACCATCAACAAGGCACAGAGCGCATACCCAGTCCCAGTGGTGCAACATCTGCTGCATTCCCTGGGAACTGGCTCAATTTTTGCAAAACTGGACCTGGCCCAGGCTTACCAGCAACTGCCAGTGGACGAAAAAACAGCGGAGGCACGAACAATAGTCACGCACAGGAGGGCATTCAAATGCAACCGTCTCCAGTTTGGAGTCAGCGCTGTCCCCGGCATCTTCCAATCAATGATGGAACGCCTTCTCCAAGGCGTTCCAGGGGTGGTGCCATACTTTGACGATGTACTAATCTCCGGAGAGTCACAGGCACAACTCCTTGAAAGGCTCAGGCTTGTCCTGCAGCGCTTCAAGGCCAAGGGCTTGAGAGTCAGGAGAGATAAATGCATCCTAGGAGTACAGGAAGTCGAGTTCCTGGGCTATCTCATAGATAGCAATGGCATCCACCCCACCAAATCAAAAGTGAAAGCAATCCATGAAGCTCCAAGCCCAAAAAACAAAACGGAACTACAGGCATTCCTTGGGTTGCTTAACTTCTATGCCATGTTTCTCAAACAGAAAGCCACAGTTGCTGAGCCACTCCACCGCCTGCTGGGGAAAGCGGCTTCCTGGAAGTGGGGCCAAGAAGAGGAAGCAGCATTCCGGGCCGTGAAAGGACTTTTAACTTCCAAAAGTGTCCTCATCCAGTACAATGAAATGCTCCCCATTAAGCTAACCTGCGATGCGTCGCCTTACGGGGTGGGGGCAGTCCTCAGCCACGAACTGCCCAACGGCTCCGAAGCCCCAATAGCCTACTTCTCAAAAACCATGTCCGGCGCAGAACGCAACTACAGCCAGCTGGACAAAGAAGCCCTGGCCATCGTTGCAGGAGTGAAACGCTTCCATGAATACCTCTACGGGAGGAGTTTCACCATAGTAACCGACCACAAGCCGCTCCTGGGGCTCCTCGCAGGCGACCAACCCACCCCGACCTTCATGTCCCCGCGGATGACGAGATGGGCCATCTTCCTAGCCGGCTACTCCTACAGGCTCATGCACCAGCCAGGCACAGCCATAGGAAATGCCGACGCGCTGAGTAGATGGACCCATTGAAGGATCCAGTAGAAGACCCAGCCCCCACGCTCCACCTCTTCCACATAGACGACGCCAGCTGTCCAGTCTCGTCCGCAGATGTGGCCGTCCACACCCAAAAGGACTCCACACTCCGCCAAGTGAAGTCCTGGGTCCTCAGGGGGTGGCCATCTGAGAAGACGGAGAAGTTCAGCCCATTCGTCAGGAAGCAGAAGGAGCTGTCCACCATGAAAGGCTGTTTGCTATGGGGAGACAGGGTGCTGATTCCAAGCACTCTGCAACGGCGGGCGCTAGAGACATTACATAAAGGGCACCCAGGCATCGTCTGCATGAAGGCCCTGGCACGGAGTTACGTCTGGTGGCCCTCACTGGACAGAGACATCGAAGAATGGGTATCCAGATGTGACCCGTGTCAAGAAGTTCGCCCAGCGCCACCACAAGTCGAAACAGCGAAGTGGGAGACCCCCAGCAACCCCTGGTCGAGGATCCATATCGACTTCGCGGGTCCGATGCAAGGGCGCCACCTACTCATCGTCGTCAATGCCTTCTCCAAGAAGCTCGAGGTGGTACCCATGGCATCTACCACAACGGAAGCGACGATCCGGGCTCTGCGCCGCCTTTTCGCCACCCATGGACTGCCGGATGTGCTGGTCTCCGACAACGGCCCCCAACTCACATCCCTGGCCATGGAGGCATTCCTGGCAGGACTGGGCATCTGCCATGCCCTGTCCATCCCGTACCGGCCGGCTGGGAATGGACAAGCGGAACGAATGGTGAGACTCACCAAGGAGGCATTCACCAAGATGGGCACGGGCGACTGGCAGGAAAGAATAGACAACTTCCTCCTCACCCAGCACATCACGCCGCATGCCACCACCCACAAGAGCCCAGCTGAATTGTTGATGGGCAGAAGGTTGAGGTCACCATTGGACCGGCTGCACCCCCAATACAGCCCAGAAGTGACCGCAACGGCCAGCCGCCCGCTTCGCGCCTTCAGCAAGGGAGATTTGGTTTTCGCGCTAAATTTCCACGGCTCTCCTAAGTGGCTGAAGGGGAAGATAGACAACACAACCGGCCCGAAGTCATACACCGTGGAGCTGGAAGATGGACAGGTCTGTAGACGTCACATCGACCAGCTCCGGAAAAGGTGGGGGGAGCGCAAGAAAACCAGCCTGACGAGGGAGGCCTACAACACCCCGACGAGGTAGGCCTGCAACACCCCGACGAGGTAGGCCTGCAACACCCCGACGAGGTAGGCCTACCACACCCCGGCGATGCAGACCATCACCACCCCGACGAGGCCGGCCAAGCACACTACCAGGCGCTAACACACCAACAGTCCAGAGCGGTAGACCGGGGCCAGCCGCACGGGGGATGGCAACACCAACCCAGCGAGGTAGGCACCCGGCACGACGGGGCGAGGGACCACCAAAATAGCCCTCGAGTAGACCGGGACATACCCCGAAAGGGAGCATCACACCCATCCGGCAAAGGCAGCCAGCGACAGCCCTATCAGGGAGACCTCCACTACAGGCAAGTAGACCGGGGACCATCCGAGGTGGGCACACCACAGCCCATGGGTGAGGGTGGCACACAACTCCCCGGTGAGAGGGATCCCCGCCCAGCACAGAAGACAACCCGGCAACAACAACCCAGCCCAGATGACCCCAGCCACCAACCTGCAGTAGACCAGGGACTAGGGCGAAGGGAAAGCTGACAACAACCCGGCCAGGGAGGCCTGCGCCACCCTGGCAGGGGAGACCTCCACCGACCCGCGGAGGTAGCCCCACAACGACAGCCCGACCAGGTCGACCACCGCCGACCCGACGGGGTAGGCTAACACCAGCCCGGCCAAGGAGACCTGCGCCACCCCTGTGAGGTCAGACAGCACGACCCAAGCCAACACCATCCACCACTGGCAGACTGGACCCGAAGGCACCGATCCGAACCACCCCTCAGACGACAACGAGCCGAACCGCAGCCGAACCGCAGTGCCCGGGAGACCGGGGAGGAGCAAGTGACAGCCTGGGACTTACCGAGATTCAGACGGTCTTCCCGGGTCGGAACCGAGCAGCCTCGACGAGACAATAGATCCACAGGCCAGGAGGAAGACCACCAGAACCAGCCATCCAAGGTCTGCGGTCCGGCCGGAGGCTCTGAGGGTGACCCCGCACACTCGCCAGCCGAACCGAGCCCGGTTCCGGGGAGGGAACCAGGAGACACAGGGGCTCCGTCCGTCCGGGTCGGGAACAAGGAAGAAGTGAGACTGCACAGGTCAACTAGGGTGCCGAGGCGTCCTACGTACCTGCGTGATTACGTGACTTTTATTGATGAACATTGACTGTTTCGGACTAAGAGGGGAGGAGTGTTATGTCCTTATAAGGGCATCCGCCCAGATTGGCTGCCAGCCATCGGGGGGGAAAGTTTTAATTACTGTCACGGGCGGTGCGACTGCCGGAGCGAATATAAGGAGAGCTCCGGCAGCGCGCAGCCAGTCTTGTTACCATTTCCAAATAAAGATATTAATGTAGCGAGCTGGTCGCGTCTTCCATTTCCTGCGCCAATCTAACAAAAAAAAGTCTCTGGTTTAAAGTCTATGTGTTTTCTTGTCATTTTTCCCAACCATGTGTGGATTCTAGTCCAATATCTTTTGGCTTCTACACATGTCCACTACATATGGTAATATGAGCCCGGTATCTGATGATATTTCCATTTTATAATTTTACAACCACAATTTTTGCCATCTCTCTAAATCAATTCCAGGGCCAAAATTTTTCTCCCATGCAATCATTGTTTCCTTCCTGCCCAAATCTTAAGGTCTTAGTTGGCTGCTATGGTTTCCTCACCAAGTGATGTGAGGGGTATGACTAAAAGAAAAGAACCATTCTGATTTCCACAGCCCTTCCCAATACAGGTAGTCCTAAACGTACAACCATAATGAAGCCTACCCATCACGATCATAAGTCAAGCACTTAACAACTCCTGCTGTTGTTAAGTGAATGCCACAGTCTTTAAGTGAACCAATGGTTCGCTATGGAAATGGTCTTGCAAAACAAAATTTAGAAGTAAATGCCAGTTTTCTGCAAAACCATTGTAAAATGTGATCAAGTGACCACAGGACATTGCAAATAGCCATAAATGCAGCCCAGTTGCCAAGTGTTTGGTCATGTGACTGGAGGAGGCAACCATTGAATATGAGGAGCTCCTAGGTCCGTGATGGCAAACTTATGGCACGAGTGCCAGAGGTGGCACGCAGATCCCTCTCTGTGGGCATGTGCACCATCACCAGCTGCTCTTCTGGCTTCTGAGGTGCACATGTGCACTGGCTACCTTGTCTTCGCCAGCACCAGAGCGCTGGAAAACAGCCTGAAAATGGCCAAAAATCAGGCCATTTTTGGGGGGTTTTCCAGGCCTTTTCCAGGCTGTTTCTTGGGCCATTTCTTGGGCTATTTTCAGGCAGTTTTCAGACAGTTTTGGGGACATATTTTTGGCCCAAAAAGCAGCCTGAAAACGGCCTAAAAATGGCCCTGAAAACGACCTGGAAAAGGCCTGGAAAAAGGCCTGGAAAATGGCCCCCCAAATGGCCAAAAAACAGGCATGTGCATGCCAGCCAGCTGGTCTTCAGGTTTCCAATGCTCTGCTACGCCACATGCATACACATACACATGCATTCCGGTTTGGGCACTCGATGCCAAAAAGGTTTGCCATCACTGTCCTAGGTAGATCCGTGATAACTTTGAACAGTCATTAAGTATAATTATATCCTGGACCAATTCTGATGGATTCATGGTAGATAACAGTAGTAAAAAATGTGCCACTACACAGACAATATATGTAAAGTAATATATAGATACAATAATATGTATAACAGATAATATATATATATATATATATACATAAGTAAGGAACAAGGGAACCACAAATGTAAATATTTGTAAAGACGGGGAGGGGAAAAACGTGAATTTTAAAAGAAGACCGATATGAAACTGTTTTAAATGGAAATTTATGTTTTGTATTTGTTTCTGTTCTTGTTTTTAAAGAAAAAATATTTTTAAAAAATATTTTTTAAAAAACAGTAGTAAAAAAAATGTGAAATAGAAAAAATAAAGTGCCATCAAACATGCTGTCGTGTGTTACTTTATTTATTGACAAACATGTCAAAGCATGGTCAAGCATTTTGATTATGACACTTTCTTATGGAAGAACTTCCCCAAAGACTCCATATTTATAGATTTGGGCTCAGGGCAAAACTTTTTCTCCCTATTATTGTGACTCTCAATCAAATAAATATTTGTCTATTTGTTCATGTAAGCTAACTTAAAACAATGCTTTGTAGCCTGGCCCTTTTCAGTAAGGCTTTGGGTTTAATCATTTAAATGTAATTGCTGATTAGCACATTGAAAACCTCTATTATGAGCTACATTTGAATTGAACTGAATTGTCGTGAACTAGAAATGTTTTATTTTGAAGTCTCCTGTCTTTCAAATGAGAAAACCATTGATAAGATGTTGGTTTAGGAATCTAATTTCCTGATCCTAGGGATCATTCTACAACAGTCATCCTCTCTCAAACTAACCAACTTCTCAGAGTTGTCACAGTGGGCAAAAATAGGAAAAAGTACAATGGATTCTACCTTAAGCTATTTTACAAAAGGTGTGCTGTGAATATAATAAATAAAATTGAGTATTATCAGAATGTTGTAAGTTTGCACATGTGAAACAACCATTTCAAATTAGAAACAAGGTATTTTAACTTCGACATCCTTTGATTCTAGAATATTTTGTACATCCCTACAGATAGTTACTACTTTACAGTAATAAAGATTAAAAAAAATAATCTATCATATTGCTGTAGTATACATCTCATTAAACCAATCAACTTACCACAAAGTATGAAGAACAGGGAAGCGGAGGAATTCAGCTTGCTATTTTAAAATATTTTATGTATACGATATATGCTGATAGTGAGACTGAGAGTATTCTTCCGATACAGTTAACTCATCCAAATCGATGTTACACTCCCTAAATTGGCATTGCTAGCTGATGTATTCCAACTTAATTGAATGTTGCTAGGATCATCTTATGTTTCAATTCTTGCAATGTGTTTCTAGAACTAACTGCTCTACTTATTAGCTGACTCAACAAAGTTGGTTCATTTCAGCTTAATATACCTGCTGCTCATTTGAAGCTAGGACTCCTTGGAGGTTTGCTAGACAAGTCCTTTTGTTTGTTAGTCATTATCCCTTATGGCTCTGGGACTGAATTATTTATATTTATTAGATATCTATATACAACTTTTGAGTCATTATTTTTTATTAGAGTGGATAAAGACAGGAAACCAATATTATATATCTTCTTTGGAAAATACAGAAAAAAGTTTTAGTTTTTGAAAAATGGAAGAGTGGAAGTGTGATGTGTGGTAAAAAAACCAGAAACAAACAAAAAAAAAACCTTTTGATTTTGTTTGCATAAAGTCCTCTGTATTTCTATATTAATAGCAATAGCAATAGCACTTAGACTTATATACCACTTCACAGTGCTTTACTGCCCTCTCTAAGTGGTTTACAATCAGCATATTGCCCTCCAACAAATTGCCCCCAACAATCTGGGTCCTAATTTTACCGACCTCGGAAAGATCGAAGGCTGAGTCAACTTTGAGCCTGGTGAGATTCGATCTGCCAAATTGCAGTCAGCAAGCAGTCAGCAGAAGTAGCCTGCAGTACTGGCTTCTAACCACTGCACCACCACAGCTGCTTAAAAGGTGGCCTAACAGTTAAGATGCTGGACTTGTCGACCAGAAGATTGGCAGTTCAAGACCCAAGTGCCTTGGGAATTCCTGCCCCTGTTCCTGCCAACTAGCAGTTCAAAAGCAGGCAAATGGAAGCAGATAAATAGCTACCACTTCAATGGAAGGTAACAGTATTCCATGCGCTTCGGCATATAGTCATACTGGCCACATGACCATGGAAATGTTTTCGGCCAACGCTGACTCCCTCAGCTAATGAGCATTGCCCCCTAGAGTCAGACACAACTGGACAGGGGAAATCTTTACCTCTACTTTATTTTTATATTACTATACTTATATAGCTAGAACTCTGGATAAGGGAAATCCATTGAAGGATTTTGTTACAGCCCGTGATGGGGGTCATTCCTCTATCGTGGTGCTACTTGACCTCTCAGCAGCTTTCTATACTATTGACCATGGTATCCTACTAGGCCAACTAAGGGAGTTGGGAGTGGGAGGCACCGTGTTATGGTGGTTCTCCTCTTATCTCTCTGGTCGGTCACAGTTGGTGTTGATAGGAGGACAGAAGTCAACCCCTAGGCCCCTCGTTTGTGGGATGCCTCAGGGCTCGGTCCTCTCTCCCCTTCTATTAAACATCTACATGAAACCACTGGGGGAGATCAACCGATGATACGGGGTGGGATATCAGCCGTATGCCGATGATACCCAGCTGTATATTTCCACCCCGCATCATTTCAGTGAAGCAGTGGATGTGATGTGCCAGTGCCTGGAGGCTGTGAGAGTCTGGATGGGAGTCAACAGGCTCAGACTTAACCCAGACAAGACCAAGTGGCTGTGGGTATTGCTTCCCAAGGACCATGTCGATTGTCCATCCTTAGCCCTGGGGGGGGAGAAGCTATCCCCCTCAGAATGGGTTCAAAATTTGGGTGTCCTCCTTGACCAACAGCTGAGATTAGAGCAACACCTGGCAACTGTGGCTAAGGGGACCTTTGTACAGGTTCGCCTTGTACACCAATTGCGACCATACTTGGATTGGGAGGCTCTTCTCAGAGTCACTCATGCCCTTGTCACCTCATGGTTGGATTATTGCAACACGCTCTACATGAGGCTACCCTTGAAAAGTGTTCGGAGACTACAGTTGGTCCAGAATGCAGCCGCTCAAGCTGTTGTGGGTGCACCTAAGTACTCCCACATTACACCAATCCTTCGTGAGCTGTACTGGCTTCCTATCAGTCTCTGGTCACAATTCAAGGTGTTGGTTATTACCTTTAAAGCCCTATATGGTTTAAGGCTAGGCTATCTTTGAGACCGTCTTCTACTGCATAGCTCCCAGCGACCGGTAAGAGTCTACAGAGTTGGCCTCCTCCGGGTCCCGTCAGCTAAACAATGTCGGCTGGCGGGTCCGCGGGGGAGGGCCTTCTCTGTGACTGTCCCGGCTCTCTGGAATCAGCTACCTCCTGAGGCCCAGACCGCTCCCACCCTACTGGCCTTCTGGAAAATGGTGAAAACCTGGCTTTTCCGGCAGGCTTGGGGCCGTTGATCTCGCCACTGCGATCTTGTGAGATCCTTCCATGAGCAGTGTGTATGCGGGTTTCTTTTAATGTTTTGTACTTTGAAATTGTTCACACTGTTCTTGTTGTAAGTCGCCCAGAGTCCTCAGAGAGTTGGTCGGCATAGAAATATGAAAAATAAATAAATAAATAAATAAATAAATAAATAAATAAATAAATAAATACAGTTCCCATTGTATAATTTATTTCTCTCTAATACCTGCGTTCTTAATGCCTGGGACAACAGTAGGCATTGCAGCATTCTTAGAATCCAGCAATCACTTTGATTTTCTAAACTGATATAATTAAAAATATTAATTATTTTAAAATATGAAATGGACATGCATGACATCTTTCTCTAGCATTGCTTTTTATTTACAGGAATGCTTCAAAGGTTAAAAATACTGGTTGGATGCAACCCAGTCTTTTTTTTTTTTTTTGCATATATGCTCACTGCCCAATTGTAAGGGTTAAGAAGGACCAGGGAGGGATAGCATTTTTTTTTAGTTTGTCTATTGATCAATGGTTGAAGTGATTGGGTGTGCACATTGCAATAACCATTTTGCCAGTGCAACAGCCATTTTGCAAATTGGCAACCCAGTTGTTACAGTTGTTTTGTGAAAGAACCACATCAACTCAAAATGCTAAACATGTCCTACTGTTCAAGAACACCCCCAATTCTTGCCCTGGATGGTGTATTTTTAGTTTTAAAGTTGCCTTTCTATTAATCATGCTTTAGTTTGAAAGAGATGAGAAGGTGATAATAGAGCTAATTTTGGGGGACCAAAAGTATGCCGCAATGTGAGTGAGCTCCAAGGCAGATCCTCTTAGCACCTCAAGGCTTTGTGGAATGCTGTGAACATCTATGCTCTTGCTGTTCCTCTTCAATGTGATGGAATGTGGTGGCTGATGCTATTGGGACTCTGAAGCCTTAGCAACTATCTAAGAATGTTGCTGACTTGTTATGCATAGATAACAAGTCATACCTTTCCAGGGCCTTTCCCTGCTGCTGAGCTGAAGTGCTCTCCAGTCAAGAGAGCAACTTGAGTAGTCAGAAAACTAGATGAACACAAACTAGGCCGCTGCCATTGCCCATCCTATCCTGCCTCTGTTGCCAGTCATCTGACTTACTTCCAAAATAATTGTTGACAATCTAAGAGATTTTAGACAATAAAGATGCCCACGGACTCTGTTGGAATACATGGAAAAGAGCTGAAGAAGCTTCTTGAATGAGAAGCCAAACTTCTTCATAAAAAACAAGGAAGTCCAGTTGCCTCTTGAAAAAGCACCTTTGGGACAACCATGACTGGACGACTGAGAATTTCCATGGACAATACATGGAAAAATGCTACTTAATAGCAATATAATTGGGGACTCATGTTCATGCACCTATCTCAATCATAAGCTAGGCCAGAGATGAAGGCATATGAGATGAAGATGCCACCCTCGCGCATGCCCAAGATGGCGACTCCCGATGGAGCTCCGGTTTTGCGGGGGTAATGTCCTGACGGTTGGGGGGTCCTTAGGGCCAATTACCCACCTATGGCCCATGGTGTGTTGAGAGGGCTGATTTGCCGATCCGATGGGAGCGTTTTCGGCTCCAGAAGACCTTTTAGGAGAGTGGTTTGTGGCTTCGCTCTCTGAAACAGCTTATAATGAGACGGGCGGTGCTGATGGGATTTGAATCTGCGAGTTTGGGCCGATAGCTTCGTGACAGCCGGCCCTGCATTCATCAGAGGCTGCCGGAGGGATGGCGATATGCGGCTGCGGTGACTGTCTGGCACCCTGGGCTGACTTCATTGGACCCTTGGCAAGATTGGAGGTTGCCTGCGGAGGCCGGCGGTGGGCGGAGTTGGTGCAGAGGAGGCCGATGGTGATGGCGGTGGTGATGACGGCGCCCAAAATGGCGCCCAAAATGGCAGTTACAGTTGACAGTTACAGGCGGCAAAAATCGAAGCAATTTAGAGACCAAAGAGGCCACAAAAAGGAGAATAGGGACCTTTCTTATTTATTTTCAACTGAACTCATGGGCAATAGAGAGATGCCGACCCTTCCATTGTCGGGCCAGCCCTGGATTACCTCCCAGAGGCCTCCCCCCTCTCTTTCTATAGGGGGGGGAGGTTAAACCTTCATGCATAAAAGACCTAAAGAAGGCTAAGGAGATTAGAAAGGATTGTTGTG
This sequence comes from Arizona elegans, assembly GCA_022577455.1. NCBI lineage: Eukaryota > Metazoa > Chordata > Lepidosauria > Squamata > Colubridae > Arizona > Arizona elegans. The sequence continues at coordinate 97,922,807 of JAKOOJ010000003.1, read as the reverse complement.
TCTATCATGGGGGCTTTGCTTCTACAAAGTGACTGCCTTATTCCATCTCCCCTCCTGTATTTTTATCTCCTGTCCCTCCTTTTGTGACCGGATATTCGGCTTTTTGTGAATCATTTGCTATCCAGGTTTGTTGTTTCCTGTATATCAGGATGAGAATTTTCCTTACTTTTATTTCATCTGAGTCTCCCTGGATTTTCGCCTACTATATATACTTCCCACAGACTATCCGTGTCTCTAATCTCAAGGATTAGCTATTCCATCTATGCCTAGGTACAACACTGAAAGAACAGGACTATAGCTGCTGTTTTTCTCCCTTATATCTGGTTGCCGTGAGAGGGTGATCGATGTTTACATCTGAGTTCAAAATGGCTTTTTTCTACCGCTGATGTGAGAGATCAGCGGGACTAAAATAACTTGTACCTCTGATTGATATTCTCTCCACAGGACCCTGGATAACTAGGACATGCCTACCAGCTATAGACTATCTAGCTACAAAATGTACTCATTGGGAGAACTCCTCAAACTGCGAGATGCCCCCCTCTCGCAGGTCTGGCCCTCTTCTTTATCGAGGGCCTATCTCGATGACGGACTTTGGAGTCTGGAGAGATGGCATACAGCAAAAAGAGTGTTATGGGGTTTTTTAGGGAAATTTCTTAATAAGATTTTAAGGGATTCTGGGAGGGGGGTAGGTTACGTGGGTTCGGGGGAAGACCCGCGGGGGAGGGTATCTGGGCCAGCCGTAGGGCGTGGCATGGGTGGTGCGAACTCAGGGGTCAGGGAGATGATTAGATCTTACAATACAGATGCCCATAACATCGATACTGTAGGTGGGAGGGACAGATATGGCGGGAGCAGGGGGCCACATCATCCTGCGGGAGTGCGTCCTCGCTGTTTACAAGCGGTGGCGCGCTCTGACCCTCAAAGCTCTTCTCGTTCCCCAGGTTGTACGGAACCTCGGGCCCCAGGCCTTCGGCTGATGCTGTGCAACGCCAGGTCCGTGGTAAATAAAGCCCCCCTCATTTGTGATCTTATTCAGGAGGGGGGTGCAGACCTGGTGGGTATTACGGAGACCTGGTTGGGCCAGGAAGGGGGAGCCCCCCTTGTTGATATGTGCCCACCAGGTTTCCGTGCTTTCCATCAGCCAAGGTCTCAGGGGAGGGGCGGAGGGGTGGCGGTTGTTATTAATGAAGGTCTTGGACCAAGGGAGGCCACTGTTCCTCAGACGGCTGGATGTGAGTCCCTCCTTGTGAAGTGGGGTCATAGGGTGCAGTTGGGCTTGCTAGTCACGTACCTGGCTCTCTGCAACGTGGCAGCAGCCCTGCCTGAGCTGCTTGATGTTATAGCCGCGGTGGCTGTTGACACCCCCAGGCTTATGGTCATGGGGGATTTTAACCTGTCATCAGTTGGCGAGACGTCTGAGGTGGCTCGGGAGTTCATGGCTTCCATGACGGCTATGGACCTGACCCAGTTAATTTATGGCTCTACTCACATGGGGGGACACACACTGGACCTTGTTTTTGTCTCTGGACAGTGCTTGAGTGATCTCGAGATAGGGGATATAGTGATTGAACCCTTGTCATGGTCAGATCACACCAGTTGCGTCCCTTTTTGGATCGGGACTCGTTACGCACGGTCACTCACGCCCTTGTCACCTCACGCCTGGATTACTGTAATGCTCTCTACATGGGGCTCCCCTTGAGAAGCACCCGGAGGCTCCAACTGGTCCAGAATGTGGCCGCGCGGGTGGTGATGGGAGCAATGTGGCGCTCTCATGTAACCCCCCTCCTGCGCGATCTGCACTGGCTCCCGGTGGTCTTCTGGGTGCGCTTCAAGGTTTTGGTTACTATCTTTAGAGCGCTTCATGGCTCAGGACCAGGGTACTTACGAGACCGCCTCCTGCCACCAATAACCTCTCACCGACCAGTTCGCTCCCATAGAGAGGGACTCCTCAGGGTGCCGTCGGCCAAACAATGTCGACTGACGGCCCCCAGGGGGACAGCCTTTTCTGTGGGGGCACCTACCATCTGGAACGGGCTTCCCCTGGAGTTACGAAACATCCAAGACTTACACATATTCCGCCGTGCCCTGAAAACGTTTCTATTCCAACAAGCTGGTCTGGCCTAACTCTCCCTTTTTAATTGGCTTTTAAATTGGCTTTTAAATCGGGTTTTAGACCTCTTTTAGATAAATTTGGATGTTTTAATCTTTGAGCCAAATTACTTAATCTGTTTTTTAATAGTTTTTAACTTCTATATGTATTTGTATTTATTATGGCTGTTCACCGCCCTGAGTCCTTCGGGAGTAGGGCAGTATACAAATATGAAAAATAAATAAATAAATATCATGAAAAAATAGCAGAAAAATGATGTTTCCAAGACATGTTTGTTCAATGGCTAAGTGCAAGTGGTAAAAAGCCTACTCACTCTTCAGTTGCTACTGACCTCTAGGAAGCATCATGTGATCAGTTTAGTCCTTGTTTTGGGACTCATCAGGCATATCTAGCCTCTCTTTAGTGAACCTAACCTTGTTGTATCAAAATTGTGCTTGGCACAGAATAATAAGGAAGACTGTTACGAACATGGAATATGTGTGTGACTTAACAGAACAAAGAAAAACAGTCAACAACTACAAGAAGATTTTGTAGGTTTTGCTTGTGGGGGAAAAGAAATAAGAAAAAATGGTGGACTTATAAATGGAAAAAAGTCTTCTGTATTCCATAGAAAGTGGCCAAAACAGGCTAGACAATTTTGATCAAATTAAAAGGAAGAGCATATACATTTGTAAATGGGATTGGAGATAGAGATGGCAAGACATGGCAGGGCCTACAATTCCACCATTTCTAGCAGCCTAGAACAGGGGTCAGCAACCTGCGGCTCTGGAGCTGCATGTGGCTCTTTCATCCTTCTGCTGTGGCTCCCTGTCACTCAAAATATGCGTCACAATCGCCAATGTGCGACACCCGCTGGCAGGGATTTATTGAGCTTTTCGACCCCTGTAGGCCAACAATGGATAAATCCAAGAAAAGAAAAGTTTCAGAAGAAAGCAGAACATTTAATTCAACTACATATGCTAGTTTTGTGGCTGCTCGGGAAATAGTCAGGCATGGGAAGGGTTTTGTGGCTCCCAGTGTTTTCTTTTCTGTGTGAAATGGGTCCAAATGGCTCTTTGAATGTTTAAAATTGCCGACCCCTGGCCTAGAAGATTGCAATATTTTAGTATGCTAGCACAAGTTCTTTGCTCAAAATGTCTGCCTCCTCTGCATTCATATTAATATTTTTGAATACAATATTATTTTTGGCTTGAACAGATTGCAAATCTGGGGAGGAAAGGAGAGATGAAGCATACACAGTCTGATGAGTTGTTTTCGTTCAGCAGCCTTTCATGCAAATCTTTCCCAGTAGTCTACACAAAATCTTCTAACTCTGGGGAGATGGGAGAAGAATGCAGTAAGAGCCCCTCTACCCATGACCTTTGTGTCTGTCCTCACTCAGCATTGTGTCACTGTTTTCCCATGACTGAAGTGCTCTTCAGCAGCAGTTCTGTATCTAAACCAGTTAGCATCTGGCCCAGCTAAGCACAGGAAGAACTATTGCAAAGATAGCTTGGTAACGTTAATGTGAAGCAGGCAATTTCCCAAGAACTGCCATTCTCTTCCCTTGTCTCACTATTCAGCTCCCTGGCTCTGATCCCTCCCTGTTGAAATCATGGCAGGATGGCACCTCATCATCATTTGACCATGTTGTTCAAACTGAGCAATTAGTTGCAGTTGTTCCTTTTGCTTTGAAAACGGGTACAATGGAGCAACTACAAGGAAGGGAAGGGGGCAGACTGGAGACAAACTTTTTCACATGTCTGTTAGTCACTTGGAAGAATTGCTGATAGGCTCAGAGGGATTGAGGGCTGGTAGGACAGCCAGACAAATGAGGGCATTTGTGGGCTGGTGCAAAAAAGTTTCTGAGGTTGAGGGAGGAGTGAAAACACTCCCTAAAGTAACCTTGGTGCCAGGAACAGAAAACAAAAAGAAAAACAACTCAAGGAAAGAAAGAAAAGAAAGGCGCAGGAACACAAAGGCAGACCTGAATACAATCTGCCTAATTTTATACAAACCATTTGGTCAGCAAAAACTTATCAGCATTGTGCAGGTGGCCTTTCCCCTCCTCTTCCCCCTCCTCTTTTCTTGTTCCTTTCTGAATGTAAGCTCAAAAACAGGTACTAATGTTTTATATTTTTAATTCACTTTTAAGATGAGGAACAAGGGCAAAATTGTTTTCGTTAATTAATTTTACTTACAGTCATTAGAAAGAGAACTTTATGTTCCTTTAAAAAAATTCCAGTTTGAACTACCATGATGCCTCTCTATCCTTTATCTTCTAAAATACTAAAAGCAGAGTTGAAAATAAAGCCATTCTTACAGTGATTTTAATGAAAGTGAACAGCACATCCAGTGCTCTTGGGATTTTATCTAAATGCAAAGGAGAATCTAATTCTGAATTATTCCATCTAAAAATGATTATCTATTCCCTTCACTTAACTTAAGTGCAGTGATGGCTGTAGATACATATTAATACATGATTGTGCTTGGACTTTCAGCCCAGAAATGTGAGTGGTATTGCAAAATATTTTGCATTGTGAAATAATTATCAGTGGTGGGTTGCCCCCGGTTCACACCGGTTCTATAGAACCGGTAGTAAAACTGGCGGGAGGCCCCGCCCACTGACCCTGACATCACCAAAACGGCCCCGCTGTGAACCAGTAGTAAAGGTAAGTAGAACCTACCCCTTATAACTATGGTCAGTTTTCCAACCAGCAGCTGCCTAGAATTCTTAAAACTAAGCTATGGGAAGTAAAGGGAAAGACTCTGAGGCCATAGAAGTCACAACAAAGTAGAGAAAGTTAGTTCTCAACTTTCAACAGTTTGATTAGTGACCGTTTGAACTTACTTACAATGGGAATGAAAAAAAGTGACTTATGATTGTTTTTCACTTTTATGACCACTGCAGCATCCCTGTGGTCACGTGATCAAAATTTGGATTCTTGGCAACTGACACATACAGTATTTATGATGGTTGCAGTGTCCTGGGGTCCACTACTTCCTAAGCCCACTAGACAGCATCCTTTAAGGACCTGAAGATTATATTGTTATTACTCCTAATGAGCAAAGAACAGCTGCTCAGCACACTTACAATCTGTAATTATTTCAGAGTAATGAGGGCCAGTGTTTGAATATAGTGTTTGTTTTTCTCTTGCTGGATTAATTCTCGACTGTAGAGATGATGCATCATCTGTATATAATGTTTCCGAAATACTTAGGTTGCCATTTTTCATTGGCATTATACCTGGAGATCCACTTAAGCTGATATGGCATTTTCCGTCATATAAACAGAAAATGGGTACAATACACAGAGTTGTTGTAAGTAACCTCCTTAAGGCAGAGGTTACTCATGCACAAATGACCACATACAAGATCAGGAGAAAAAAAAAGATACAGGTAGTCCTCGATTTACAACAGCTCATTTAGTGACGACGACACTGAAGGTTCAAGGTTACAATGGCACTGAAAAAAGTGACTTGTGACCGTTTTTCACACTTACTACTGTTGCAGCATCCCCATAGTCATGTGATCAAAATTCAGATGCTTGGCAACTGGTTCTTACTTATGACCATTGCTGTGTCTCAAGGTCATGTGATCCCCTTTTGCAACCTTCCGGCAAGCAAAATCAATGAGGAAGCCAGGTTCACTTAACAACCATGTCACTCATTTAACAACTGCAGTCATTCATTTAACAACTGGGACAAGAAAGATCGTAAAATGGGGCAAAACTCACTTAACAAATGTCTCACTTAACAACAAACATTTTTGGCTTAATTGTGGCCATAAATCGAGGAATACCTGTGTTGCTGTCTCTCTCTCTTTCTTCTTCCTTTTTTAAGTACTATATATTAGATAACTCCCTACCATTTGAAGTTGAATTCCCTCTTGGCGTAAAAAATGCTATTCATCAGAGATTATGAGAACAGAGCAATCTCTTTGCAAATGTACATCTTGTCAGAGTTCCAAGTAACACCCCCAATGAAAGAAAACTCTGAGGCTTGAGTTTCCTCAAAGTTACATTTTATTAGAGATGTCATATTGGCATATCTGGGAAAACCCGAATCTGAAAGTTTCCAGGTTTTCCCCACCCAAGGGAAAGTGCAAGTCCCTGCCCAACACCCACAAGTCCATCACATGGTCCAATCAAAGCACCGCCCCAACTGGAGATGCCTCCCATTTCCAGCCTTCCAGGTGCAAGGTAAGATGACCTTGACTCTCTGAGAAAGGAATGTTATTATGACTATATATCACCCATGCTCCATATAATCCTCCTTCCCAATTTCCCACAGTAGTAAATGTGGCAGGTCTGAAGGCCCAATGCAAAAGATGGCTTCCAGGCCTGACACATCTTGGGAGGTGGTGATAGACACATAGGACTCCTGTTTCCTTTAGAAGAGAAGGGAAAGGCAGAAAGGGAGAGAGAGAGATTGGATGCATGTCAGAGGCTGTTTTAACCTTCGGCCTGCACACCAAGGGCCTTTCCCCACTTGGATCTCATCATGGTACCAAAACATGATGAGATCCTTTTTCTGCTAAGCTCCTGGAATATCATCTCCATTTTATCCCCACCCTATGAGTAAGACAATCTTAAATTGTCCTTAGTTGTTAAATTAGCGTTTTTGCTCCTCTTTCAGCATTGTCCAAAGGTGCCCCAAGGTATTATCCCCTGTAGTCACTCTCCTGCCTATCAGGACTTATGCCCCACCCTCCTCAAATCTCTTTTGAGTCAACAACAAAGCAACGGAGGGCTTCTCTGGGACCTCTGCTGTCAGATCTCCAGTCCTAATACGAGAGTGATCAGGGCACTGGTAGCAGGAAGTCATTCTCTCCCCACTAAATGGAGGAAAAGCAGACATTCTGGCCCCAAACAGACCCCCTTTTCCCCACAGAGTGGTGGCTGAAGGTTCACTTCCCTTCCTGCATGAGGCAAATGACTCTGCAGTCAGTGGCCTACGGTAAAGCTCCCATAGCATCATTCATGGGGTGGCAGGTTGCAGGGGATCAGCAAAGGATGATTTAAGTCTGTCTCAGTTTTGATCTGTGAACAAGAGGAAGGCAATATCCTGCAGACATTGCAAGGGGTGGGGGGAAATGTTGCCAGAACATATTTGCAGTCTGGTTAGATGCAAGTGGGGATATAGCAAATAGGGTTTATTTCTGCCTTCAGGTAATGAACCTGGAGTATAAAAAGCTTCTGAATAAACATGGTCAGAAGTTCTACTCAGTGGCTGGAATTTATTTTATTAGATGGAAGTGGGTGGGGAATGCATTTGACATTTTCAAGCAAGGCAAGAATTAATCAGAAGATGATTTGTTTTTAATTTAACGCTAGTTGATTTTCCAGCCATAAAAGTTCCCTTTCCTTTTAGAACACATGACAGAGTCCTCCGACTCTTAAAAAGAATATACCGGTAACTGCTGATTGCTATAAAGGTATATGATGATGTTGCAGCCTGTGATACAACTTAATTTTCTTCAAATTGCCTAATAGAACATCTTACATAGCAATATCCAGGAAACAAGTTTTACATTTGTAGCAAACGTACTGACAGCATATAAATTATTGGCTGATTTATTGCTTTGTGAAGGGAATGTACATAATATCATCTTATCTTTTCTTTGAGTCAATGTGGCCCATAAAAATAGAAATTACACTATGACTGATTAGTTTAGCTCAAAACCATTTTGATTCGTTATTAGGATTATGATGATCCAGCTTTCTGGGAAACTTTTATAGTATGATCACAGCAGAATTGGGGGCAGACATATTCATAATATATATTAGGTTACCACTTGCACACTTCCTATGATCCCATCCCATCCCATTCTATCTGAAATGTGTTTTTCAATAATCTTTTGAAAATTATATCATGAACCTTACTAAGTCTTTCTGGGTTTATTTAAATACTCCCCTTCCTTGTCTTGTTTAGGATTATTATAAACTCTAAAGAAAAACTTTTCAAGGCTTTGTGAGCTGTTCTTACTCCTATTTTAAAGCTCTTTTTCAAAATCATATTTTACCTGTAGTTTTTTAAAAGTTGTGTGTGGGAGTGCAGTAGCTCATGTGGTTAAGATGCTGGGTTGACAATCAACCATGTTTGAGACCCGAGTGCTGCTGTGTGATGGGTGAGCTCTCATCATTCACTCCAACTCCTGCTCATCTAGCAGTTAGAAAGCCTGCATTCACAAGTAGATAGATAGGTATTACTTCGGTGGGCCTTGAAAGGAGCTCCCAACCGGGCATCTCCCGGGCAACAGTGATGTAACTGGCTAATCCTTTCAATGCAGAACCGCCTTAGTGCTTCCAACACGAATTTAAACATGAACAGTTGTGTCACTACTTTTTAGAAACATTTTAAATATCCTGGTGGTAAAGCCTAATTATCTTTTGAAAAAGTTAGATTTGGCTGCATGAGGCATCTAGCATTTACTTCTATATCAAGTGCCCCAGAAGTCTATATATTGAAAATATTCTCATTCTTGATTTATTTCTCTGCTTCCCTGGGCAGTAGTGAATGAGATGGGTGGTTTCCTAAATTTGACAACCAACCAAACAAATCATTAAATAAATATTGGCTGAATCAGGTTGGAGAAGAGTTTGATTTTTCTCCTTTCATTTAACCTTCTTACATTACTGACTGCCCGGCAACATGGCTTATGTTTGTGAACTTACATTTATTGGGGATAAACTGAAATTTGTTAAAAATTTCATCATCAACAATTCTCAAATATGACTGAGTTGTTTGTTCCTCAGTTTTGCTATCCCTCTGCTGTTTCTCTGAGTTAAGATGTAGAAGTAGTACCTTTTAAGAAAACAATTCATAGAGAAAGGCATATACTTCTAGTTTTATATACCAATAGTTCTAATTCATGACAAAAGCCTATAAAGGGCCCTAGATCTGCAATATACTCTTCAGAAGATTGCTTGTGATGGCTACATTATATTGACTCCAACAAAATTCACAATTGGCAGATGGCAAATGTTAGGGTTTGCCAAGTACATCAACATGATCTATCAATAAGTATTAAATTAGCAAGGGTGGTAATTACTGAGGCAACACGGGCGGCAGAGAACATCATTTATTGAGTAACGAACATAACCCAGTAACAATAACAGAAGATAATGCCTGACAGCTCTTATATAGCTGCTATCAGAATCTCTCTAACCAATCAGGAACTGCAGAAACTCCCGCTTAAACAAAAGGAATAATGTGACCAATTAGGATGAGGCGGCTCCATTGTCAGGGCAACGTGCCGACACAACACCCCTCCCCCCCCGGATGACGCATGCGTAATCTTGCAAGTAAGCAGGGCACCTGCGCACTTGCTCAGATCGCTGTGGTGCAGGAATTGCTTGCGGCGCAGATTCCTGATCCGTAGGTGGGTCGGGCGAGGTTTCCACTGGGGATTCAGCAGGAGTAACTTCTCCAGATAAGTCCAACAGTGGGTTGTTTGGTATGGTGGGTGGAGGATTGGCAACAGACCTCAGAAACAGTGGGGATCTCTCCAGGGGCAGGCGCGGTACGTCTCTTGCAATCGGCTGCAGACTAGTTGTAGCTCGCTCTCTTAATTGGTTCACATGGTGCTGCCAGGTTCTTCCATCATCGAGTTGAATCCTGCAAGAGCAGGGACCCATTACTTGGGTCACTTATCCCGGCAACCAACGTGGATCCCCCCCCGTAGTTCCGGGCGTAAACCAGACCTCCCTCATTGAATGTCCTGGAAACCCCACCGGTATGTCTTGGGCCCAGGAGCGTGTATGAAGGGTGCAGCCGGTCTAGCCTAGTCCATAGACAATGGCCCATAAACAGTTCCACAGGTCTTAGGTTAGTGGATGGGCAAGGGGTTATATGTTGCGCGAGTAGATAGGTGGACACCCGCTCCTGCCACCCCACTGGTTCTAACCTGGCCAACACTTCTTTGGCCGACCTCACTGCCCTTTCAGCCAGGCCATTCCTGGCCGGATGGAAAGGGGCTACCTGGGCATGGCGGATACCTAAAGTGGCTAGGAATAACTGGAACGCAGCGGATGTAAGTTGCGGTCCATTATCCAACACCAGGATGTCAGAAGGCCATGTGTGGATAACAACCTGCACAATACCCTGATAATGGCCTCCGATGTGGTGGAAGGCATTGTTTCCAGTTCCACCCACCTAGAGTAGGCGTCCACTTCTATAAGGAAAGTGTGGCCCAAATAAGGGCCCGCAAAATCTATATGAATCCTTGACCATGGGGCCCTGGGAACTTCCCATTCCCTTGGAGGAGAGGCTGGGGCGGAAGCTCTGGATAGCTAACACTTTTGACATTCCGTGACCAAACTGGTGACGTCCTTATCAATCCCCAGCCATCAGACATAACTTCGGCTCAACCCCTTCATTTGTATAATACCAGGATGGCTTTCATGCAACATCTTGAGAACCGAGGGTTGCAATTTGGGGGGAATCACCACCCTACTCCCCCAGAGCAAACAACCACGTTGGACTGACAATTCATGCTGCCGAATCCAAAAGGATACATAAGGCTCGGTCACCTTCCCTACAGGCCATCCTCTTGTCACACAGTCAATGACTTGGGCGAACAGAGGGTCCTTCCGCGAATGAACGGCAATGTCTGTAGCTGTTAAGGAGGGGTTAAGCTCATCTATTAAGAGAACGGAGGGGGCTGGGGAGGGATTGAGGATAGAGATGGGCAAAGGGCAACGGCTGAGAGCATCTGCGTGCGATATCAATTTCCTGGGGCGGTAAACTAAGGTATATGAATAGGCTGCTAAAAAGACCGCCCAGTGGGACATCTGGGGTGACAGAATTAGAGGAGTTTGCCGGTCCCCAGCCAACAGACCCAATAGTGGCTGATGGTCCGTCACCAACTCAAACGGTCGACCATACACATAATCATGGAAACGTTTGATTGAGGCCACAGCCGCTAATGCCTCCCGGTCCAACTGGTTGTCATTGCGTTCCGTAGAGGACAACGTCCTCGAGTAGAACTCAATCAGAGGTTCCAACCCGTTTGGGAGCTTATAGCTCAATTCAGCCCCTATGCCAAACAGGGATGCATCAACTGTCAGGACAAGGGGAAGGTCTGGATTATACTGAACTAGGACAGCTGAAGAGGTGAGCAAGACTTTCACAGCCTGGAAAGAACGGGATTCCTTAGCCCCCCAGGACCAAGATGCGGATTTATCCAGCAATCTGTGAAGAGGCTCAGCCACCGTAGCCTTATGTGGCAAGAATACACTATAGAAATTTAAAAGGCCCAGGAAAGCCTGTAAATCAGATTTACAGGTGGGCATAGAAGCAAGTTTAATAGCGGCCACCTTGGAAGGGGTGGGGTGAATTCCAGAGGCATCCACCAGGTAGCCTAGGAATTCCACCCTGGGGACACCAATTGCACATTTAGTTTTCTTTAATTTAAGACCAGACTTCCTAAAATGTAATAAGACAGACCAAACACGATCGATGAGCTCATTCTGGCAAGAAGCGGAGATGAGCACATCATCGAAATAGGGGATGACTCCAGGCAGGCCATGTAATAAACGCTCCATTAAATTTTGGAAAAGACCTGGGGCTATGCTAATGCCGAACTGTAGACGCCGGGATTTAAAGGCTCCCCGGTGTGTCACAATTGTTTGAGCCTCTGCCGATGCATCATCCACCAGGAGCTGCTGGTAAGCCTGGGCTAAATCCAGTTTAGCAAAAATTGAACCCGGCCCTAGGGAATGGAGCAAATGCTGAATTACTGGTACAGGGTAGGGATGGGCTTGTAACGCCTTATTTAGTGTACATTTAAAATCGCCACAGATACGAATCGAGCCATCTGGTTTTATAGGAATTACTATTGGGGTCTCCCATCAGGAGTGGTCAGTAGGTTCTAACACCCCTTGGCTGATAAACTTGTCTAATTCTGCATCCACCTTTGGGCGCAAGGCAAATGGGACACGCCGGGGCTTGAGCCTAATAGGGGCTACCTGAGGGTCTAGATTTAGGGAGATCAGGGACTCAACATATTTACCCAGGGATTTGTTGAACACATCAGCAAACTCAGTGTAAAGTGCGTCAACATCTGCCACGACTGTGGAGTGGATCCCAGTAATACCCAACCCCAGAGAGCCAAACCAATCCAACCCTAAAAGACTGGGGAGGGCTCCGTCTATGACTATCAAGGGAAGGTGGCCAGTGAACCCATCCTCCTCTACTAAAAATCAGCCATGCCCAACAATGGGAATGTGATTCCCCTGATAATTTCTAAAATGAATGGGGCAGGGCTGTAGGCTGCTTTTCCACAGTTGGGCAGCAGTTTCTTCATGGTGGACCAGGAAACGATTGACTTAGACGATCCGGTGTCCAACTCCATCTGGCAGGTTGCACCTTCAATTTTGACATTCATAAGGAGCTTGGCGGATTGGGCTGGACTTCTGGGATGTGCAGTCACTTCAGTGACCCGGCGGCTGCGGGTAATGGCAAAACAATCTTTGTTAATTGGAGTTGATCCGCCAACAGCACGGTTATACTTTTGGCCAGTAGTAGACTGATTTCCCGAGCGGCAGACCCGTGCGATATATCCTTGCTTCCCACAACGGCGGCAGGTGGCCGTGCGGAAACGACAAGTGGAACAGGGGTGATCATCTCCACAACTGAGGCACAATGCCGGTGGATTCTTTTTTCCGGTCAGTCCCTTTGGACGGGGGGCAGATGCCCAGAGGCGGCTGACATCTGCCTCATCATCTGTGGCCTCATCAGAATTTACTTCCTGGAAATGAACGGCTGCAGGTTGACTAATTTGGGTTTGAAACCGGTGTATGTCCGTAATAGATTTATCAGACATCTCTGCTGCCTGGGCTTCTTCCACAGCTGTTTGGAGGTCTAAGCTCTTCTTTGCCAAGAGCCTTTTTTTAAAATCGATATCATGCACCCCACAAACTAATTGTTCCAGCAAGGCATCCTCTAACTCCCTGAATTCGCAGTCAAGAGCAGCAGTCCTGAGGCGAGCCACATATTGGTTAATTGGTTCTCCCTCCTCTTGTAGTATCTGCCTTAATTTGAAACGGTGGGCTATGCGGGACGGAACCGGAGAATAGTGGCCCCTTAACTTTTCCTTCAGAACATCCCAAGGAATTGTGTGGACTGGCTGGGGTGCTACTAAAGCTCGGCTGTCGCAAAGACCTCAGGGCCACAAGCATTTAAGAAATGTGCCCGTTTATGGCTGCTAGACAAATCAGTGTAGTCATTTGCCTCCAAAAAACATTCAAACTTCTCTTCGTAGGCATCCCAGGTTTCGGCGGCGGTGTTAAACGGGGCGAACATGGGCAGAGCCATTTGTATAGTGCTCTTAAACTGTTGTTTGTTAAAATTCACTTTCCAGCAAGCTCCCTCAACGAATCAGCCCCTTCCTCAGGGCTCCAATAACCATGCGCCTCAATATCCCATCCTCGTCGCCAGTACTAAATTAGCGAGGATGGTAATTACTGAGGCAACATGGGCGGCAGAGAACCTCATTTATTGAGTAACGAACATAACCCAGTAACAACAACAACAGAAGAAAATGCCTGACAGCTCTTATATAGCTGCTGTCAGAATCGCTCTAACCAATCAGGAACTGCAGAAACAAAAGGAATAATGTGACCAATTAGGACGAGGCAGCTCCGTTTTCAGGGCAACGTGCCGACGCAACAATATTGGCTCCAGCAAAATTCACAATTGGCAGATGGCAAATGTTAGGGTTTGCCAAGTACATCAACATGATCTATCAATAAATAGTGCTTTTTATAAGGCTGTTTATGCTGATTTTATAACTATTTAGTCAAGGGCCACTCAGATTCAATTTTCACTACAGTACTTAACTGTCCATCAAGAAAAATGTAATCTTTTAAATGTTGCAAAATCCAGATTATTGTGTATGAAAAAACCCTCCCTTTTTATGACCTTGTAGTCCCTATTATAAAACAATTATTCTTTTACCTTGGTTCTATTGTTTATTGTCAGCATTCCCATGCCTTATTATTTTGTTGCTATTGTTATTGCTTTACTGGTTCTACTGTGATTTTTTGGGTTCTTGTAGACGGTTAACAAAGAACTCCATTCATTCCAAAGCTCTTATCCTATTTTGGAGATATAAAGTTCTGCCAAGAGAGCTAGTATCTTGGAATCACACAAAAAAATGGAGATTGTGGCCAAACAGCCGACAAGATGCAGAACCATTCAGGATACTGCTTTACTCTAGAGCAGGCAGATTTTCCTTCAATGGGAGGACTTAGGAGTGGCTCCCTCATCACCTTCTCTCTCTTTTTTAAAAGAATACTATTTACAATCCTATTTCAATTATAGTATTCTACATCAAGTAAATCTGAATGTTAGACTACCATCCTTGCTCCCTCCTTTTTTTTGGGGGGGGGAGGGGGTGCCTTCAAATCACTTTTTGACTCCTGGTGATTCCTTAGACTCCCTGCAGTTTTCTTGGCACAATTTTGGAAGTGATTTGCCCTTGCCTTCTTCCAAGGACCGATAGGGAATGACTTAACCAAGATTATCCAATTGGCTTTGTACCTAAGAGACAATTAGAACTCACCCTCCCGGATTCTAGCATAATGCCTTAAACACTATACCCAACTATCCCATTTACTCAGTGGTAAATTCCATTATTTTCCATCTTCTTATCACCTAGTAAGTATGCTTAAAGCTCCCTTACCTGAATGGTTTTGCACATGGCAGTCGGGGGTTTTGAAGCCAAATGCTCTTGGAAGGCCTGAGTTGGTCATTTGGCTGTTCTCAGTCACCCTGGCTGTATGTCCAAATTATGCCTGGTTCCCACCAGGCGATTTCTGACACGACAGAGGACTTGTGAGAGGGGTAATAGCAATGGCAATAGCACTTAGACTTATATACCACTTCATAGTACTTTACAGCCCTCTCTAAGTGGTTTACAGAGTCAGCCTACTGCCCCCAACAATCTGGGTCCTCATTTTACCCACCTTGGAAGGATGGAAGGCTGAATCAATCTTGAGCCAGTCAGGATCATACTCCTGGCAATTTATTTATTTATTTTATTTTATTAAATTTCTATACCGCCCTTCTCCCGAAGGACTCAGGGCAGTGAACAGCCACAAGATAAAACACATAAATACAAAAATTTAAAATAAATTAAAAATGAATTAAATAATTTGGCTGAATTTAAAATACCCCATAATTTAAAACAAATTAAAATTTACATTTAAAAAGGGGAGAAGATTTAGGCCAGGCCAGCTTGATGAAATAAAAAAATCTTAAGCGCGCGACGGAAGGTGCGTAGATCCGGGATCCTCCGTATCTCCGGGGGGAGCTCGTTCCAGATCGTAGGTGCCCCCACAGAGAAGGCTCTCCCCCTAGGAGCTGCCAGTCGACATTGTTTGGCCGACGGCACCCAGAGGAGCCCCTCTCTATGGGAGCGTACTGGCCGGTGGGAAGCTATTGGTGGTAGCAGGCGGTCCCGTAGATAACCAGGTCCTAAGCCATGGAGCACTTTAAAGGTGATAACCAGAACCTTGAAGCGCACTCGGAAGACCACCGGGAACCAGTGCAGCTCACGCAGGAGAGGTGTTACATGGGCAGAGTTAGCCTGCAATACTGCATTTTAACCACTGCGTCACCACGGCTCTAAAAGAGTCATTGGGGAATGGGTGACTGTATAAACTTACATACATACATACATACATACATACATACATACATACATACATACATACATATGCACACATACATATATGGAAAAGATTTGTGCACTAAATTAAAGTCGAGGCCAGAAACCAGTTGCCACTATCACAAGGAAGGACTATTATATGTAAATAATCAAACCAGCCCCTTCTACTGATAAAATAGCAAAGAGATCCAAGAACTGAATTTCAGCTTGTCACACATAAAAGAAGCATAGGGTACAGTATCATAGCAGCCCTTTTTCTGTCGTTGCGCTGAAAATGCATTCAAAATAATTAAAAATAATTCAAGCACATACTGAGAAAGGAGAGGCATCTTTTGTGCCAGTGTTTACAGTCTTCATTGTTATTGCTTCTGTTTACTCTTCTATTCATTCCTTTCATTGTTGCTCAATGGCACTTAAACAATACAGCAACCCTCAGGTTGACCAGAATGGTGTACTTTTGCCAGGTAATCAAAAGCTCCTTGGTGATGTGGCATCCAGGTAAAACTACACTCAGGTTAAATAAGGTACTGTACATTTAAGCTGCATATTGATTTTAAAGGCATACTATAGCGGTTGGGGTGGAGGAGCATTGCTCATATCATGGGAATAAAACAGAGGCGTGTGCAAAGGAACTGAATCTCCTCTTTCCTTGGTGGACTCCTGAACAAAATCTCTCTTTGAAATTAGTCATTGTTTTGAAGACGAAGGGGAAGAATTCACAGGCACCAAAGTAAACACCAGCTCTTTTTCTAAAACCTTCTGGACCACAGCCCAGGAAGAAAAGACTAATTTCACCCCCATTGCCATGCCCACTCCCATTCCATTAATCAGCCCATACAGTAGCTGATGCATTTTGCATTTTTGCACATTATGACCACAAACATGCATTTAGTTCTACATGTAATTTGATTCTCATTTGATACAGAACCTCCTGTTTGTATGAAAAATTCATTTATTACAAGCTGTAATTATAAGGGCTAATATTGTAGAAGAAAATGGATAACATTTATTAAAAAAACCAACACTTTCAGTGTTGCCCTGAACTCACAGCTTCTACTTGAATGGCAGATGAAGGCTATGGCCAAGATAAAATTTGCAAAATTACATCTGGTATACTAATTGTGTCCTTTCCTGGATGTGGCAGGACTATGAATTTCACTTGTGGCTTATCAACTCACAGCAGACCTGTTGCCACTCACTCTACATGGTACTGTGATGGAAGACTACTCAGACATTAAACTGGTACAGCTTGCCCATGTAACATCTTTCTTCTAGGAGTTGCCCTGGTTGCCAGTAATCTTACGATTTAAGGTGCTGGTTGCTCCCTTGAAAGTCCTGCCTGGGGTTTCTTCAGTGACAGCGCCCATCAGGGGATTACATCAGCAAAAAGCCCACAATTGAGATCAGCTTGCTCTTACATCTACCATCCTTCCTTGTTATGATTTCACAAGACTGTAAAAACCCTCTAGCTATTTTAGAGAATATTTGGGTTAGATCCAGATTTAGTCTGGTCCCAGTGGATAGCAATGGTACTGTTTCTGAGGTTATATGGGTGAAACGCCTGCTGTTTTAATTTAAAGATTTTGATAACTGCATGCTGTTTAGCAGGAGCAGATCAGAAATCCCAATAAATAAATAGGGTCTGTCATCAAACATCATTATATGTTCATGTCATATAACATTTATAGCCCTTACATTTTGCAAGTCACAAATATAGCGCAAAGTACTGAACAGAGGAAGCTATAGCTTCCAAGCTGCAGCCTAAAAGAGCATTAGTGCACTCTTAATAGGTGCACAACAAAAAGGAGATTTTCTGTCAACACGAACTATCTTAATCAATGGAGCTGAGCTGTTCCAAAGTAATGTTTACCAAACTTTTCTCATAAAGGTTCCCTTGGGAAAGAGGCCGAATTCAAAGTATAGAAACGAGTCCTGATTCAATTTTCTGTCAGTTTTAAAGCTCATCGTCGATCTGGCTGATGGCAACAAAGAATGTTTTCTGGCTGACTTTAGATATTGTGCATTTACTAATGGAGTATTGGGCTTCTTAAAGGAGCAACTTAAGGCAAGGTGTCTTTATATTACATGAATCTGAGTGTAGGGACAACTATAGTTAATCAAACTCAATCTACTAACCCTATCACTTCTCTCATCTAAGTATTACATAAGTCAAATGACTTACAGGCAGTATTCTTAACACTCAAAATTCTCACTATGAACTTGTTGTAACACAGGTACAAATCATTATATGGCTGGAATTAAGTGCTGAAAAGAAATTACAGAAGGGCAGAAAATGGAAACATCAGAGAAAGAATCTGAAGGCAAGCTGTTCAGGAGTTCCATGTGATTTTTCACTAATTTTCAATGACCAGCCGTGTCTTTCTTAATGAGCAATACTGTAGCTTTCACCTTACTATTCTTCCATGGGTGCCATTTTAACAGTGCATTTTTCTAATACTGGAGTTATGGACAATGAACAAAAACATTACCTGAGGCAAGGATGTTATTGGGAGATTTTTTAAAAATAGTTTGTGTTTTGGTGACTTCTTAAATAATTTAGTGTAGCACTGGTACAGTGATTTTGACAAGACCCTTCCTTCCCTCTCTTGGGAAGGTTCGCTATTACTTCAAATCATTTTGAAAGTATATCACTGACTATGGATTACTGGACTCCTAAAGCTACAAAAATAGTTTCATAATCTTTTCCAGATTGATATGCATCAGTCATCTTTTTGCAGAAGTCTTTTGAAATATATTTTGAGCTGCACATGATGTGCCTCTAGAGATATGGTGACAACTTCACTGTGATGGTGGATACCCAAAGTTTATTTGATTTGTGCAGTGCTGGGTCATATCAGTTTTGATGTAGTATTTTTTCCACAGAGGTATGAGGTATAGCAGACATACTATATAACAACCTTGCAGATGTGAAACAGTCAGAATCTTATCAGTATCAAATACAAGAGTAGATTATTTTGTATCCAAAGCCTTCACCCCTAAGAGTCAAGTCAAAATATAAATATTTCTAGAAGAAATATTTATATTTTGGAAAAGACGCCTGGAGAGCGGTTGGAGGGCCAGTCTCGCTGAATCTGATCGAACACGGGTAAGGTCGCATATTAAGGCCTACCTAGTGACGATAAAGACGGCAAAGTTTAATTACTTTTCCGCCTCTATTGCGTCATCAGGGAATCGTCCGGCCGCCCTGTTCAGGGTTACCCGCTCCCTGCTTCATCCGGGAGTGTGGAAGGATCCCTTGGAAGGCAGGGCGGAGGATTTCGGACAATACCTGTATGATAAAATCGCTCAGATCCGGGGGGATTTGGACTCTGACTGGGTAGATCAGGGCAGGGTGACGAGGAATAGTCTTGAGAATGTTATCTGGGAGGAGTTTGATGCTGTGACTCCTGATGATGTGGACAGGATTTTGGGGAGACTTAGTGCGGCCACATGTTTACTGGACCCGTGTCCCTCCTGGTTGGTACTGGCTTCCCGGGAGGTTACACGAGGCTGGCTCCAGGGTGTTATCAACGCTTCGTTGAGTGAGGGTTGCTTCCCCACCGCCTTGAAAGAGGCGGTGGTGAGGCCTCTCCTCAAGAAGCCGTCCCTGGATCCAGCAATATTGGCCAACTATCGTCCTGTCTCCAACCTTCGCTTTATGGCGAAGGTTGTTGAGTGTGGTCGCACGACAGTTTCCGCAATTCCTGGAGGAAACATCTTATCTAGATCCGTTCCAGTCGGGTTTCAGGCCTGGGCACAGCATGGAAATGGCATTGGTCGCGTTGGTTGATGATCTCTGGAGGGCTCGGGACAGGGGTTGTTCCTCTGTTCTGGTCCTATTAGACCTCTCAGAGGCTTTTGATACCATCGACCATGGTATCATGCTGCACCGGCTGGAAGAGTTGGGGGTGGGAGGCACCGTGTTGCGGTGGTTCTCCTCCTTTCTCTCTGACCGGTCGCAGTTTGTGTTGGCAGGGGGGCAGAGGTCGACCTCGAGGCCTCTCATTTGTGGAGTGCCGCAGGGATCGGTCCTCTCGCCCCTTCTGTTCAACATTTATGTGAAGCCGCTGGGCGAGATCATCCGTGGCTTTGGGGTGAGATACCACCAGTACGCTGATGACACCCAGCTGTACATCTCCACTCCAGGCCACCCCAACGATGCCCTTGAAGTGATGTCCCAGTGCCTGGAGGCTGTGCGGATCTGGATGGGGAGGAACAGGCTCAAGCTCAACCCTTCCAAGACTGAGTGGCTGTGGCTCCCGGCATCCCGATATAGTCAGTTGACTCCATCACTGACTATTGGGGGCGAGTCATTGGCCCCCACAGAGAGGGCTCGCAATCTGGGAGTCCTCCTGGATAGGCAGCTGTCTCTGGAGGAACATCTGACAGCTGTAACCAGGGGGACCTTTTATCAGGTTCGCCTGATTCACCAGTTGCGGCCCTTTCTTGATCGGGATTCCCTGTGCAGTCACTCACGCCCTCGTCACCTCTCGCCTTGACTACTGCAACGCTCTCTACATGGGGCTCCCCTTGAAGAGCACCCGGAGGCTCCAGCTGGTCCAGAACGCAGCAGCGCGGGTAGTGACGGGAGCAGCATGGCGCTCCCATGTAACACCGCTCCTGCGCGAGCTGCACTGGCTCCCAGTGGTCTTCCGGGTGTGCTTCAAGGTGCTGGTTATCACCTTCAAAGCGCTCCATGGCATAGGGCCTAGCTATCTTCGAGACCGCCTGCTGCTAACGACGACCTCCCATCGACTCATGCGCTCCCACAGAGAGGGCCTCCTCAGGGTGCCATCAGCCAGACAGTGTAGGCTGGTGGCCCCCAGGGGGAGAGCCTTCTCTGTGGGGGCACCTACCCTCTGGAATCAGCTTCCCCCAAAGATAAGGAGAATCCAGGACCTCAGTGCATTCCATCGTGCCCTTAAAACCCATTTATTTAAACAAGCCGGGCTGGCTTAAGATGAAATTTTTAAGTGTTTTAAATGTTTTAAATGTTTTAATTGGTAATGAGTTTTAATTGCGCCAAATTTATATATCTTTTAATTGTTTTTTAATATTTGTCTTGCATGTCTTTTTAATTCTGGCTGTACACCGCCCCGAGTCCTCAGGGAGAAGGGCGGTATAGAAATTCAATAATAAATAAATAAATAAATAAGAGATTTTCAGGACCCTGATTTCTTCATTTGCTGTTGCTTTTTTGTTGAATGTGTTTTACTTTCATGTTATCAAGTCTGTTGCAGAAACAAATAAGTGCTATGCAAACAAACAATTACACATAGAACCAAGGGATGTGAAATCTAGTCTCATTTTAAGCGCACTCTGGTGAATTCAGATATGCAAAACTAATATTTTTATTAGCTAGCAGAATTATGTCTTTGAGAGGCAGAGTATACTGATAATAGCATATAACGTATGCGGGATTTCAGATATCATATATATTTTAGGCCCATGTTGTCTGCTAATTGTTTCTTTCAATGTCTTGGGCAAATAAGATACAGTACTGGGAAGTGAAGTAGCTATTAATTTTAACATTATATTTCACTGTCATCCACAATTAAATCACACATAAAGCATTGGTCCTGTCTTCGCTTGCACTCAATATGACACAATCAATTTCCCTCTTTGGCCCAGTGACTCCATTTCCTCCCAATCCATGAGTGAAACATGTTTGTCATTGGCTGCAATGCTACAAAGCAATATTCTCCTTGTTATTCTGCCGCTCCCTAAGGACAGCTTCAAATGGGTAAAACAGGCCACCTGTTACCTGGATGCTGAGGTCAACTGATCGGTTGTGCATCAGGTATGATCAGAGGTGGGTTTGAGAGTGTAAGGATATTTAGTGGCCAGAAGGGCATACCTTCTGGCCACTAATACGACATCTCTTTAGTCTGCTGAGCCTTGGTGGCACAGCAGACTAAAGTGCTATTAAATAGCACTTAGCTGCCAGCTGCCTGCAATTACTGCAAGTTCAAATCCCACCAGACTCAAGGTTGACTCAGCCTTCCATCCTTTCGAGGTAGGTAAAATGAGGACCCGGATTGTGGGGGCAATAAGCTGACTTTGTATAAAAAGAACACCGCTAAGGTGTTCCTACTAAGCAGGTATATACAAAAGTATGAAGGCTATTGCTTAACGCATTGTAAGCCGCCCTGAGTCTTCGGAGAAGGGCAGCATTTAAATCGAACAAATAAATAAATAAACAATAAATACAATAAATCTCAGTTAATACTCTCTATTATCACTTTGTGTCCTGAGTCCTGAGCTAAACCCACCCTCTTTTTCTAAGTTTTTTGACACCATCTTCTGTTTAGGCTTTGAATGAGGTGAATATGGGAATAGCAAACTCCATTGTTTATTCTGAAGAAGGAGGTATATTAGTGCTTATTCTGCACTGCATGATGCAGACTGGAGCTATTTGCACTGTGGTATCTCCTTATGTGTTTCTTTATTTCACATTACAGTCAAGAGTGTCAGCTTGACACAGAGTTGGAAGAGGCCATTCACTGAGTCCAATTCCCTGCTCTGTGCTGAAATCTAAGTTAAAGCATTCCAGTCAGATGCTTGTCTAGCCTGCTTGAATGCATCCAGTAAAGGGAAATTCGATCCATCTGTGAAATTGGTTCCACTGCTGAGTTGCTCTTATTGTCAGGATATTTGATACTTTTCTCCCTGTTACATATTTAGGAGATGCCCATATGGGATTTGAAAGGTGAGGCAGACAAGCCAGCCTCAAGAAGCCACACAGGGTCCTGAAGTCAGATCCTTCCCTGCTGAAACATGACAGCAAAATCGAGAAGAACAACTATTATCTTCCTTGTAAGGAAGGCCACGTTTGCCAGTTAGGACAACATGCTCAGGCAGCATCTCAGAACAGATGCAGAGTTGCTCATATCTGCATAGATCCTAATAGTCTTAATGAATCAATCCCCAAAACATATACAGAATTTGCCTGATCAACCTGATCACCAGTCAAGCTCAATCCAATGCTGATCTTGACATGCCTACTGCTTTCCAGCAAACATCTGCTCACCAAGATTTTCTGTAGAATTTAAAGATTGGCCACCGTGCAGTTATGCCTCAAATGTGCATCTTTGCTGTTGGATTGATCCCTTTCAGCCATTGACTGGCTTTTAATTATGTGTAGTGCTGCAACCCCAGCTGGCTGAACACAGTATTAAGACCACTTCAGACTTCCTGTTAACTTTGGGAGTTTAGGGGATAGAGAGAAATAGCATGTATTCCAAAGGTGCTTTTTGAAGAGGCAACTGGACTTCGTTTTTCTTTGAAGACATTTCTCTTCTCATCCAAGAAGCTTCTTCAGCTCTGACTGGATGGTGGGGAATGGAAGGATTTATATTCCTTGCAGACAGCTGGTCATTTGCATCCTTTTAGAGAATCATTGAGGCCATTGGGAGGTTTATCTGTGTCCTTAGAGTCACCTGAGTAGTGCAAATGGGTGCGGAGCCTTCTTGGCAGCAGGATGCTTTCTGCCCTGTGTCCCTTCTCTGTTGAAGGCAGGCGCAGGCTGTTGGGGATGAGTCTCTGTTGTCTGCTTCTCAAACTGAAATTTAGCATGTATTTCATCTTCCAGTTCTTTTCTTTTTCCTGAATGCCTAAAAAAAAATCCTTAGCATGGCTATTAAGTACTAATTAATGCCTTAAGGCTGGCTTAATTTTTTTTTAAAGCTGGAGCATGCAACGTGGCAGCGGTCTCAAACCTTTTTGGCACCAGGGACCAGTTTCATGGGAGATAATTTTTCCATGAACGAAAGGGAGGGGATGATTTCGTTTTCGTTTGCTCACATGCTGCTTACTCCCAGATGTGCAGCCTGGTTCCTAACAAGCCATGGACCAAGTTTGGGGACCCCTGCAATATGGGATGGGGGTGTAGAGAGTGAAGGGCCACATTTAGCTTTGGAGTAGCTTGTTCAAGACAACACTATAAAAATGATTTGGGCCAGGATATAATGGCAAATTAATTTAGTGAGAGTGGGATCTAATTACAAATTAATAAAATACATCACTATGTTTCCCCCTTCTTCATGTTAACAAATATTTAAAAAAAACATTTTGAGGAAAGTGGGGACCTACCTCCAAAGCAGTGGAAGAACCACAAGATGTGCAATCTTTATTCAGGTATAACTGATAATATTTTTGAGCTCCAGCTCAGCAAAAGTTTCTATCAACCTAAAACATACTAACATACATTTCACTGTATTGCATTTAACCCCAAGGGCTCCACTCGGAGGTGGGTTTCAGCAGTTTCTGACCAGTTTTGGAGAACCAGTAGCGGAAATTTTGAGTAGTTCGGAGAACTGGTAGTAAAAATTCTGACTGGCCCTGCCCCATCTATTCTCTGCCTCCCAAGTCCCAGCTGATCAGGAGAAAATGGGGATTTTGCAGTAACCTTCCCCTGGATTGGGGGGGGGGATGGAGATTTTACAAGATCCTTCCCCTGGAGTGGGGTGGGAATGGAGATTTTACAGTATCCTTCCCCTGCCATGCCCACCAAGCCATGCCACGCCCACCAAGCCACACCCGCAGAACCGGTTGTAAAAATTTTTGAAACCCACCACTGGCTCCACTAATATATGGACTTCAACAGGGACATATCATACTTATTCCAGTTGCCAACTCTGACTAGGTTATTTCAGACATCTTTAGTTTGGCAGCCTTTCAATATGAAGGAAAGTTGTCTTGGCATATTTTATCATATTAGCAGGGAAAAGGAAAAAGGGGATGATCAAGATGTTATGGAGATTCTCAGTCATCCAGGTCATGGTTGTCCCAAATGTGCTTTTTCAAGAGGCAACTGGACTTTGTTTTTCTTTGAAGACGTTCGAAGAGTTGAAGATCTGAAGAAACTTCTTGGATGAGAAGTGAAAAGTCTTCAAGGAAAAACAAGGAAGTCCAGTTGCCTCTTGAAAAAACACCTTTGGAAGATGATCAAGAGGTGCCACAATGTCCATTTATGTATCCCAGATTAATATTTGACCATGCTAAGATGGTCTAATATATTCTTATTTCATGTACATTCACTGATTTCCATGCTATCGTTACTACAAATGATAATAACAGTTTCATATCCTTCTTGTTTGTTTGTTTTCCTGGTCAATTATACAAACTAGCTTCCCTCTCTCGGTCTTGACAGAGATGTCAGAGACAGCATAAATCATGGAGACCGCGTTCATAATCAGTCACAGAAGTAACTTTTTTTTTTTTTGAAAGAGCCATGAGATGGGGCTTCTGCTGTATAAGCTATGGGGCTGGCTTAGAAGAATTGAGTCCAGGCCTCGCACCTTCACCAGCAGATGACAAGAATAAACTCTTGCAATGAATGGTCTGCTCTGGCCATTTCTGTAATGAGGGAACGTCTGTTTTCAATCAGTGTTGCTCCCTGCTTTCCCTTAAGTGTATTCTATCATTGATTGTCCCCTAAGGGCTGCTGGCTAGATAGCAGTGCATCAAATAATTGGAAAGTCAAACTCTGTGCTCTATTACTCATGTTAACAGGCTCTCTAGATAGTAGATGTTTCAGATTGAGAGCTAATCATCACCGTCACCAAGGTCTGTGTGTTCTTGTGTGTGTGTGTGCGCTGCTGTACATTCTTCAATCACATAAGACACCATCCTGGCAATTGCCAATGATATGGTCTTTTCCATTTGGCAATGCAAAAATGAGAAACAGAAACAGTGGGAAGGTGTGGAAGAAAATAAGAACCTGAACAGTGATACCTAATTGCCCCCTTCGGCAATAGGTTGTTCATGCAGACTTCTAGTTTCTGTGGCTTCAATCTTCCCTGAGGAGCTCCACTTCCTCACAGAAACTGAAGAACCTATGACAAGACTGCTCCACTTTAATTTGAGTTTATTTTATGTACGCAGAGAGCGCATGCACCAAAGACAAATTCCTTGTGTCCAATCACACTTGGCCAATAAAGAATTCTATGCTATGCTATGCTATGCTATTCAAATCCATGTTTTGATTTAGCGCCTTGGCTAATGAATGGATGATTATACCTTCTTTCTCAAATATGAATTTAATCCTGATGAGTCACATTTTGAGTCCAGGAGTAGAGCATCAACTATCTTTATGTATCTTTTCAGGGATTTTTTTAAATGAGTAATTTATTAAGAGCTAAATAAGTACAATTTTACTTAGCTAGCAAGTTTGTGTTACTATCCATCTGTTCCACCTTTCTGTTTCCTTCATAAATCAAGGCAGCTAACTTGTTCATGAGGCAATGATACAATTTCTTACAGACTTTAGGAGCAAATTAATTTATGTATGTATTTTCATAGTAATCAGCATACTTTAAAAACAGGGACTGTTTAACTGTGGTGCCAGCCCCAAATGAACCTCCTTCCACACTAAATTGCTGCTTTTTGTCTTTTGGTTGTTTGTGGAAGTATAACTTGGCACTCACATTTATTCCTGCTGTGTGATTCATTGCAAAGGAATCCTCCACTTTAGTTGAAACATATGACAGGGTAAATTGCTATGGACATGACTGAGTGTTTATATATGGTACCTGCAAATGAACCCTTAGAGAAAAACCAAATATCAACTATTCAAAACTATTCAAAAAAATCTGAGATTTCAAAATACTACAAATACTCAGTGCCACTTGCATTCTTTTCCTATTAATACCGTAATAAATAGAAGGAATCAGATAGCAACTTCTGTATTAAAAGCATGGCTTTTGTGAACAGCCACTTATTTCATCAGATGCATAGAATATCATGGCTGCCATAGATCAACATGGCTGTTCTCTTGAAATTGAAATACTGTAATACAGTAATGGTATGCTGTATTTTAGTAACAGCAGAAGCATCAAAATAGGATTCACTAAATCCAGCAAGCTGATGCCTAAAGAACTTCCACTAGCAAATGACATAGTTGACTTTATCTCAACTGCTTTCCAGATGGACAACAAATCCCAGAACTCTCAGCCAGAATGGCTATTGGCATGTGGTATAAACTATCATGGAAGAATGGGTAACTCACAGACCATGTGTTCCTCCAACCCAACCTCTTTTTAAAAAAATATCAAATAGGTTTCAAGTAGTTTTAAAATATGAAATGTTTCAAAAACAGCCATAATTAAATTTTAAAACCAACTCTAATAAATAAACCAAAATACAATTTAAGATATTAATAAACAAACTGAAATTCAAAGATGCATAAAAAATAATTAGATTTTACAGTTTTAAGCTG
Organism: Arizona elegans; assembly: GCA_022577455.1. NCBI lineage: Eukaryota > Metazoa > Chordata > Lepidosauria > Squamata > Colubridae > Arizona > Arizona elegans. The sequence continues at coordinate 97,895,826 of JAKOOJ010000003.1, read as the reverse complement.
TTGCCACTGCTTACATTGGGCAAACTTCCAAGGGTGGAGGGGAAGAATACCAGGAAACTGACTGGGAGGCAACAGTTTTTCCAGTTGGGAGTGTAAAGAAGACCTACTCAGTATACAGGGACTATACTGGTCTACTCCAGTCTTGAACTGCTTGAATATCAGTGTTAGAGCTTTTAAGAGATCTTATCCTTCATGTTCAATAATTTCGTTTAAAAATGCCTGGCAAAGTTTTATAGAATTGTGCAATGTGATGCAGTTTGATGTAGGTTTTAGAAAAGGCCTGTCCACCTAGGCCAGGAGGAGATGGTTGATGCAATCATTAAACAATATTTTTTAAAAAACAACTTTTAGTTCAAGGTACTAATTCCAAGTGGATAAGTACCTATATTTTTCATCACACTAAATAGGCCATTTTGCAGGCTTTGATAAATTTCCCTCCTTCAATAACAACTGGCTAAAGGAAAGGAAAATGTTTCCATGCAAACAGCAAAGGTTTTCTCCTCTTGCCTTTTCTACTTTCTTTAGGCACAAATAATAATGAACACAGAATGGATGTTTAAAAAACTATTTGCATCCTTTTGCAAATGAAGACAATGATCTTATAACAGAGTACTAAAACTCTAATGCACTTATAATCAGGTTGGAAGGATGGATTCAGGACATAGTGTCATAGTCTAGCTTTGGGCGTGTCATTATTTCTCAAACTAATGCAATAGAATGTTTTGCTGTACACACTTGAGGAGAACACAGAAGAACCAAAAATTAGGGTTGGTGAAAGCAGCGGAAAAGGGTGCTTCAAAAAACAAGGCATCCTGCCTCAAACTCTTGAAGCAGCCATGTCCTTTGGAGGGTTCAACATGGCTACTTCAAGGTTGCTTGTTTGTCTGCACATATGCTTGTACAGGTATTTCACTGTTAGAGGCGTTGCCTGCGCATATGCATTTATAGACATCTCAGGACCATCTCTGAAATCACTGTCCCAAGACTTCCCAAAAGATATGACTGCTTTAATGTTCCAAGAAAGGGTCTTTTACTCATATTATTTTTTTTTACAAAGTATCCATTTGATGTGTTTGCACAACTCATATCAAAAATGGTTCCTTTCTGCCAGTAAACAAGGCATCAGTTATTTTAAGTGGTTTTTGTATTCTGTTTTAACCATTGGTTTTATTGCACACTGCTCGAGTCTCTTTGGGTGAGATGGATGGCCACATAAATTGGATTAAATGAATAAATAATATTTTTGGATATTATTATAATAATGCCCTCTGGAACGATTTGCCCCCGGAGATACGAAGGATACCAGATCTCCGGGCCTTTTGCCGTGCCCTAAAAACTTTTCTTTTCCATCAAGCAGGGCTGGCATGAAACCCCCCCCTCCCCTTTTTAGCTCTTTTTAGCTCTTTAAGTGTAAATTGGGTTTTAATTAGATTGTTTTAAATTGTGGGCCAAAGCTGTATAATTCTTCTAATTGATTTTAAATTTTATATTGATATGTTTTTTATCCTTGGCTGTGCACCGTCCTGAGTCCAATAGGAGAAGGGTGATATATAAATTGAATTAATAATAATAACAACAACAACAACAACAACAACAACAACAACAACATCAGGGCTAGTTTAAGACATTTTGTATTCTAAAAGAAACTCCACCATTGCTGACCGCCAGTAAAAAGACAACTAGTCTGGCAGTCAGCATTGGTGTGGAACAACATCTTCTACAGCAGAAGACAGATGGACATATGAGCCATAGCATTCTTCCCTACCCTTTTGTCAACTTGTACCTAAGGTGAAATCCAAATTTAAACAAAACTGCTCACTCTAATCTGCAAACCCATCACAGGGTATCCTTTTACTTATTTATTTGTCAGACTTTAAGGCTGTCCAACTCTTAAGGCAACTTTGGGTAGCTTCCAATTAAAAAAACCAACAAATAAAGAACACAACCGACTGCAGGAATAAAATATCCACCATAAACTACCAGAGCATAACAGGACAAAACATAATCACCTTGTCCCCAAAGCCTGAGAGAACAATTAGATTTTTAAAGATTTCCTAAATGATATAAGGTTACATGAAATTTGTACAATGAAAAGGTGCTCGTTACTAGGAATCATATTAGGTGAGATCTTAAATTTGAGGGGTACAACATAGAATAGAATAGAACATAGGGAGAAATTGAATTTGGTTAATATTAGAGGTGAGGATAAAGGGTAATATTGATTTTTTTTAAAAATAGAAGAGAGTAAATATCATGGCAAAAAGGAAGTATAGAAATTGTAAATTTAGTTGAAATGATTAAAAACTGTTTAAATTTGTGAACTGGCCAAATACTCTGTTCAGAAAAAATATATTGTATGTTTGTATGTGTGTTTGTGTAAAAAATAAAAAAAACGTTTTTTTTTAAAAAAAGAAAAGGTGCTCACATATTTATTAATATTAGTTAATCCAAATGTAAACTAATTTTCATTGAATTTATATTGCCGCCTATTCGCCCATGGTGACTCAAGGCAGCTTACAGAATATAAAACCACATTTAAAACAATAAAAACTAACAAAAAGAATCAAATAAATTAATATAGTAAAATATTACAAAATCACCCGCCATCTTCCACCCCCTGCCCTGGCGACAGCAGATCACACAAGCCATTTAATGGGCTCCATCCCACTCTGGGTTTCCCAGGCCCACTGGCAGAACCAGGTCTTCAGTGCCTTTTGGAAGAGTATTAGAGTGGGGGCCATTCTAATCTCTGGCGGAATGATGTTCCAGAGAGAGGGAGCCACCATGGAGAAGGCCCTTCTTCTGGGTCCCACCAGGTATATCTCCCTCGGGGATGGGACCCGCAACATTCCCTGCCTCCCCACTCTGATAGGTCAGGTTGATGTGACCGGCAAGAGATGGTCTCTCAAATAACTTGGTCCCAATCCAATCTTTTGCATCCAGGAAAGAATAGCTTCTCTTATAAAATTAATATATATATATATATATATATATATATATATACTGGAAATTGAAATATGCATATTTGATCATGTATACAGTACATGTTAGCTTTTTAATTACTGAATGAGTAATTGATGGCATAACATAAAGATAATTTCTAATACATTGTATTGTATGTGTTTGTGTGTGCATCAGAGAGACTACAGACAAATAAATAAAATAGACAAATAAATATAGATAAATAAAAAAATACAGAACAGACATTAAAATAAGAATACAATAACAAATAAAATGAATCACAGTTGGTCCAACACATAATCAATTGATTACATATTTCTCAGTGGCTTGTATAGCAGTTATTGTAAACAATACAAATCTTAGGTTTGAAACCTAAAACAAATCCTCATTTTCACCTTTGCTTTCATGCTGTTGGACATTATGTTAGCAACTTCAAATTTTTGTAAGGAGAAGTATAATATATTTACATCTATTTAGAAAGAAAATATTTCCATCTTACTTCACGAAGCACATTATGTGAAAGAAGATGAAATGAAAACAACATATACAAATATGGCTCAACGCAAGATAGCGGAAAGCACAATCAGTCACGCCTGCTTCTCTGCAAAGCAGCGTGAGGTCACTTTTTACCCGTCTCCTTAGACATCTTTAGTAAAGATGATTAGGTTGGATGGTTAATTATCTGCTCCATGGACAGGACTAAAATATTACTCTGCATTATTACTCTGTACTAATTAAATTGAATTTGCCCATGGGGAATGTTTGGCGTTTCAAAAATATGACTTGTATTATTCAGAATCAGTTCTGAAGCACTTTTAAGAGGACTACTATATATCTACCATTCCTTAGCAGTACTAAAGAATATTTCTGTTTTACATTTTATACCTATGTCCACCTGTCTGCATCATATAAAAATATAACTAATTTTATAATAGGGAAAGTAAACAGCAATCCAAAATTTCACCATCTCTGATATCTTTTTACATGTTTCGAAAATAAAAGAATGAACCAATAGAAGATAGGAAATATCTACCTGTGATAGATAGGAAAACACTTTGGATCATCTCTTCATCACATTACTCCTTTGTTAAAATCAGGTCCTGCTTCTTCATTTAAATAAATGCCAAATTCACAGCTGTGAATTATAAACCTTCTTAAAAAATACAATTCTGAATACATATACATCAGATCAATTCTTATTATATTGTAACAGATTCAAAGTTAGTGATTTTCTGCCTTTTAAATCTTTTTTTTTTCCTCCCACTTTTCTTGTCTTAGTACATTTGTTGCTGGGACCAAAGCTGGTGTGCTTTTACATGTGAACAGAGAAAGTAATTTTAAGTTTCAGAAATGATTATATACATTTCATGCCAACTTTAACTATATGTGAGAATGCGAGAAATAAAGTTTGGGGAGCAAAATCTAATCTACTTATCTTCCCTGTCCTGTTCTTATTTTTGGGTTTGGCTATAAAACCTTATTTCGGAAGCAAAAACTATTAATTCTTGATTGTTTACACTTCCCTATAAGAGGGTTGGAGGTTTTCACTTATGAAAAGTTAGAGTACATACAGCCCATGGTCTCTACCTTTTTCTCTTTGCTGAGCATTTCCTAAAAATGGTGCACAGGCTGCCCATAACCTGGGATTGCATTCTTACTATCACTGATGGGACATTGTAGACAGTGGTTATTCAATATTTTCCTGATCAAATGCGTTAGCTTTAGTTGTGTTAATGTATGATAACATAAGGGCTCATATGAGATTGAAAGTACATGCTTGTGCTTGTCTTTGTCTTCCCATGTTGGGAACAGATGTGATTGTGCATCTGTATGGCACTCATTGCTGAGCATGGCAGGAATGACATTTCAAACTTGCAAACTTGTTTCAAAGTTAATTCTCCCATATCATATTGTAAATGTGGGATATTTAACGTGCTACTGAAAGTATAAGCTCTAGTCTTTGCAAGAGTTATGACTATTTTGGAGTTTTATTAGTTCATTTGCTAATTGCAGTGTATCATTAAGGATCTAATGCACATGCTGTCTTGAAATGACTTAGATCCTAACAATATATTTGGATTCCTTCATGCTAGTGGGACAATGTCTTGCAACATCCCACTTTCACAATTACTAGGGGCTGAAGACTGTCTTAAATAAAAATAACGAACCTGTCTGTTAGCTTTCATGTAAAAATCAACAAAAACCCTACAAAAAGAAAGTAAAAGATGGTAGACAGAGCATGGATAAGGGTCTTGGATAAAACATAATTTTTCAGATGCTGTTGAAATTCATAGACAGTGGCAAGAAAAAAAAAAGAATAAAGGCAAGGTGGCAAGATACAGATAAAGTAGAACCTCTGGTCATGACCATAATTCATTCCATAACTTTGGTTGCAACCCGATTTGGTTGTGACCCGAACCTAATTTCTGATTATTGTTGGAAAGATATTTCCTAGCAGCGGGAGCGAAAGTCTTGTGCAGCCAATGGCATGGAAGGAGAAATCGGCTGTGTTTGGTCATAACCCGAGTATGTGTTTGTGACCAGATTCAAAAATTTTGTGGATTTTTTGGGCGGAACCCAATTTGGTCGTGGTCAGAAGCATACGTGTCCAGAGATTCTACTGTACCAAATAAAATAAACTATACAGCAAGAGAATTAAGGAAGAAGCCAAAGAATAAAAAGACTTAAGAGTAAATATAATTATGTCCTTGCCCATCAAGGAAACAAAACAGACTTGCAAAGCCTTCCAAAAGGCTACCTGGCACCATGTAATTGACATGTTTTCTTCACAATATCCTGGCTTTGCTTTCTGGCAAACCACCTTAATGGGGAGGGAAAAAGAACTGCCTGCAGAGATTCCAACAGGCTATAAGAGCCAGCACTGGAATCATGCTGATGAACCAAACAAAGTAATAATCTAAGATTAAACATAATGTAGTCATACTTACACGAAGAGGAATTTGAAAACATGAGATGTACAATGGAAACCCATCGAGATGTAATGCAAAATGCAGATAAATACATTCATTACGAACTCTAAAAGGATATTTCCATTCCTTTTGGTGTTTCAAATTTATTTAGCATTATAATCACATAGGACGGTCTACTTCTGCAAAATGCTCTTTGCCAGGATCAAACATTATTCTGGCTGAATCACTTTTACTATAAACTGTGGGCTTGAGGTCTCTAACCTTACAAATAAACCTCTACAACCCAGTAATTGTTGCTTCTTAGCAATTTATTCATGTAATGGGCACATTAGCCTTCATCTTTTTTTATTGATTCTCGGTCATTCTCTTGCTAGCAGATTGTTCCAGGGGAAAGTAGAGATTATTAGTCTAAAATTGGGCTGTAGTGCAATGATGTGATGAACTAACTTCTGCTCTTCCAATGGCTCCTCACTTAATGTCAGCTAAGTTAATCTGCAGCTCTTTCAGATGCTATCAGCTTCATGTACAGCGTATTTAATTAGCCTCTTGCTTTAAAAGCCAGCCCTGGGTGTCACTTAAAAGATGCATTTATTACATACTGGAGTGACAGAATGAATTACGAGCTCTCATTATGAAGCCAGTCTGGAGAAATTGGATTACTGAACTCTTAGTGATCAAATACCCTTTCACCCTTTTTTTTGGCTCCAGCTTTCAAGGAAAAGCCCAAAGCGCCATCTTCTGCTCACTAACTGGAACCAAAAATAATGTGAGCACTCAGCTCCGTCCAAAGGGATTTGCTAAGAGGGAGATCTTTGGCATTTAGAACTAGCCTTCTGTTCATCAGTTAAATCACTTACCTATTCTGCTTCTGTGGGCATGCCAGGTGCCAGACAGAAACGCTGAAACTTCCTAACAGCTGTCTAATGCACAATCAGGAGAGATTGATAAAACTGGCAGACTGACTCTGGGAAACACAGGTTGCATCAGGAGTTAGAAGGCCTAAAGAGGAACACAAAATTAAAACTGACCTTTGTATGAATATACTATTCTCAAAGGATAAAGCAGCTGAAGGGTACTGCAATGTATTTGCATCCAGCAGAGCTATAGAAACTTTTTTATTCTTGCATATTGCAAGTTTCAAATTGAGTATAGGGGAGGGAACTGTCAGAAATCATTTGTATCCTTATAAAGGCCAGCTGACACAAATGACTATACATACTTTCACGCTCATCTTGGTGAACCTGGAACATGCTGCCATCGTGTGTGTGTGTGTGTGTGTGTGTGTGTGTGTGTGTGTGTGTGTGTTAACATATAGGCATTATGATTTTCAGAAAATAGGTTCTCTTTCAAATACAAAGATAATTATTAGAAAAATAGGTTTGGATGGATAAGAAAGTTTGGATGAATAATAATGGATAATGAACTGCTGATCCAGTTCTACAGAGGAATTATTGAGTCTGTCATTCTGCACCTCTATAACTGTCTGGTTTGGTTCTGCAACTCAACAAGACAGACACAGACTTAAGAGGATAATTAGAACTGCTGAAAAAACAATGGCTACCAACCTGCCTTCCATTGAGGACCTGTATACTGCATGAGTCAAAAAAGGGGCTGTGAAAATATTTAGACCCCTCACATCCTGGACATAAACTGTTTCAACTCCTACCCTCAAAATGATGCTATAGAGCACTGCACACCAGAACAACTAGACACAAGAACAGTTTTTTTCCGAACACCATCTCTCTGCTAAACAAATAATTCGCTCAACACTGACAAACTATTTACTAAGTCTGCACTACTATTAATCTTCTCATCTTCACATCGTTCCCATCACCCATCTCCTTCCACTTATGACTGTAACTTTGTTGCTTGTATCCTTACGATTTATATTGATATTGTTCCCTGATTGCTTATTTGTACCCTATGATTATCATTAAGTGTTGTACCTTATGATTTTTGATGAACGTATCTTTTCTTTTATGTACACTGAGAACATATGCATCAAGACAAATTCCTTGTGTGGCCAATCACACTTGGCCAATAAAAAATTCTATTCTGTTCTATTCTATTCTATTCTATTCTATTCTATTCTATTCTATTCTATTTTCTATTCTATTCTATTCATCTGAACCAAAGCTACCTCACACAAAGCTGTTATGAAATTAAAATTGGATAATCCATGAACTTTTTATCCCATTTGTATCCTAGCTTTCCTCCACGATATCAAACGAATACATATGTAATCATTTCACTGTATTCATTTGCTTAAGATCTTAAGAACAAGTCTTGATGCAGGATCCAATCTGGGTCGGTCACCAGGACCACTGGTTTTGCCTTCTGAGCTTTCAGACTTGTACTGGAGCCCATCTTCAGGGAACTTCTCTCTAGCAGAGTGTCTACACACTCTGCTAGAGAGAAATTTCCTGAAGATGGGCTCCAGTATGAGTCTGAAAGCTCAGAAGACAAAATTGTTAGTCCTGGTGACTAACCCAGATTGGATCCTGTAACATTATCCTGGGATACGCCTTTATTTGTGAAACAAATCTTGATTTCTGTATTGACCATCATACCAGCAGGATGATGGACAAAAATATCTCCGGGAGTAGCTGTTTCACAATATAGGTACCATCCCTGAAAAGGTCTGCCTCTGAGACCCCCATTCCCTTACCTTTTTGTGAATTGTGAACAATTAAGTGTCCTTCTTTGGGAACTGCATAGAAAACATTCTAGTATGTGAAAACAAATTTGTAAGCCCAAGAGAACCAAAAATTTAGGACTTTACAAGATGATGCCTGGGCTTTAAACAAACCCAGAAAACTATTGAATTGGGTAGGCCAAAAATTTTGGAACTTTTTTTTGGCTTAAGGGTGGGAGAGATAAAGGGAGCAAAACAATTGTTCTAAGAGTCATAAGATGTGATAAATTTATTTTGCCCCTTTGCTTTGCATCCAAAAGAAACAACAAAAGCTTCTTTTGTTGCTTCTTGCTGCTGAAAATCAGAAATGTTTGCTGCTTTATCTCCAACCATTTGATGTAGGATTACTCTGGGGTTTCAAGAGACCGGGGGGGGGGGGGGGAACGGATGGACGAGACAGTGGGGACTCTTGTTTTTATGGGCTGAAGGTCATATCATCAAGTAAACAGAATACACAAGTACCAACAGACATGGCTCAGTTCTCAGATTGATATCAGTTCCAAGCTCCTAATGTCCACCAGTTTGATAGTTCATAGAAAAGCAGTAAAAAAAAAAGAAAAGAAAAAGAGAAAGGTCTTGCCCTGATATATGTTGATACTGGCAATTAGTTCAGTTGCTGGCATTGTTACCCTGCCCCTCTTTCCTCTCAATACACTTTGAGAGAGAAATGTATGCTTGGAAAAGAAATTCCTGTTGGGTTCAGGCAGAGACCAAAAGCTTGACACTGGGAAAGGATGGGATGATAAACAAATCAGAGGTTAATGAAATGTAGACAATACCACCAATAAAAATTACATTAACTGCACTCATTGAAAAGAAAAAAGAAAACTGAGACTAATGGCAATGAAATAGAGGCATCCCATCAGTGGCAAACATAAATATAAGCAGGAAGCCAGGACTGGCATTAAATGAGGAGGTAGATGATGGTACAAAAAGATTCTCCTCCAGTGTCTTAATGGCCAAGCAGAAAGGAGGTGCTTATCTGTGACAAGTAGAGAAATCCTCCATAAATTGCTGCTGAATTATGAGTCTGTGGAAAAGGAGAACGTCTGAAATTATTGGAAGCCATAATATTAGCTGTATTTATTCAATTTATCAGTTCAATTATTTCCATTCAACTTAATCGAATGCTTGGAAAAGATAATTTAGGCAGAGATCAAATGCCTGGCTCTTGGAAAGGATGAGATGGTAAACAAATCAGTGATATTAAATTGAATTCAGATGGCCTATGATTAAATGAAATCATACGTACCTTTCTTTTTAATTCTCCCATTTCTTCATCTAGTCCTTCAAAATTTTAAATTCAAATTTACATACATATATATATATATATATATATATATATATATATATATGTAGGTCTTTGGTTATTCGGGTCTTCTCCCACGTAAAATTGGAAGTGTCTTGGCGACGTTTCGACGAAGTCTCATTCGTCATCTTCAGGCTGGTGTTCTCGGCTTCGTGCTTCCAGGAGCTCCTGGAAGCACGAAGCCGAGAACACCAGCCTGAAGATGACGAATGAGACTTCGTCGAAACGTCGCCAAGACACTTCCAATTTTACGTGGGAGAAGACCCGAATAACCAAAGACCTACATACAAACACCCGCGAAAACCTGAGAAAACAAATATATATATATATATATATATATATATATATATATATATATATATATATATATATATATATATATATATGTTATTTACTTATAAGAATTTTCTGTAACTACAGAAGTAGAGTCACGGGGGCTTCCTGGGGCTCAGAAAGATGGGGATGATTTTTTTTTTTTACAGATACAGTAATAACGTCGCCACGCACCTTTCCACCCAGCCAATAACCCTGGTATCCGGCTAGCGTTTACAGGAAGGACATGCGCATTCCCCCAATAGATACTATCCCCCGCACACCCGCCCCCAAAAAACAAAACACCCCAGAAAGGGTGCCAGATCTCTCAGCCAACACGTGAAAAAGGCCGAAGGGGAGAGCGGCTCTTCGTCCCTTGTATGCCACCTCCTTTCCTCGAGCCTGTCATCTCTCAGCCAATGAAGACTCCGGATTTCGGTCCCCTCCGTCGCTATTCGTCAGCCAGCGCAAAAAAAAAAAAAAAAAAAAAAAGGAGAGGGACGAATCCTCCAATAGCCTCCCGAGTTATGCGCGGCGCGCGCGCTCCGAGGCCCCCGAGTTTGCCAGACCCGAGCTGGGGGAGGCTGGGAAGATGGCGGCGGGAGCGTCGGTTTCGGGGCCGACGGCGGCAGCAGGGGCCGACTTCGCTTGTGCTGATTTCTCCGACTTGCGGGAGATCAAGAAGCAGCTGCTGGATGTGGCGGAACGGAGCCGGGAACGCGGCCTTCAGCATAGTGGGAAATGGTACGGGGACGCCGAGAGGGAAGGACGCCCAGCGAACGGTCCCTTTTGTAGGCTGCTCTTCCGAGGTGGCGGCGGTGGCGGTGAGGAGGGGGAGGGTTTGCGTTGGCGAGAAGGGAAGTGAGGAGGCTCTTGCGGGCGCTTGCTTGGAGAACGTCGATCTGTGCGGTTGCTAAGAGCCGAAAACGACTTGATGACGCTCAGGCGATCCAAATCGATGCAGGCAGATCCTTAAGCCTCAGAAGTAACGGAACTGCCCGATATGAACTCTTTAAGGGGCCTGGTGGCATTTGGGTGTGGGAGGAAACAAATTTAGTTTGTTTCGCTATAAACAAAACAAGTTTATAGGGGATAGCAATAGCGCTTAGTTCTGCAACCCAACAAGACAGACACTCACAGACTTCAGAGGATAATTAGAACTGCAGAAAAAACAATGGCTACCAACCTGCCTTCCGTTGAGGACCTGTATACTGCACGAGTCAAAAAGAGGGCTGTGAAAATATTTACAGACCCCTCACATCCTGGACATAAACTGCTTCAACTCCTACCCTCAAAACGATGCTATAGAGCACTGCACACCAGAACAACTAGACACAAGAACAGTTTTTCCCCCGAATGCCATCACTCTGCTAAACAAATAATTCCCTCAATGCTGTCAAACTAGTTATTAAGTCTGCACTACTATTTAATCTTCTCATTGTACCCATCACCCATCTCCTTCCACTTATGACTATATGACTGTAACCTTGTTGCTAGTATTATTAAGATTTATATTGACTGTTTCCCTATGACTATCATTAAGTGTTGTACTTTATGATTCTTGACGAATGTATCTTTTCTTTTATGTACACCGAGAGCGTATGCACCAAGACAAATTCCTTGTGTGTCCAATCACACTTGGCCAAAAAAGAATTCTATTCTATTCTGTTCTGTTCTGTTCTTACACTTATACACCGCTTGATAGTGCTTTACAGTCCTCTCTAAGCGGTTTACAGAGTCAGCCTATTGCCCCCCCCCCCCCAAATCTGGGTCCTGCTGATCATATAGCATTTTAGCAAGCAGCCTATAGATGTGCAACTTTAAGATAGCAGTTGCAGCTGGGAGGGCTTCCCCTAGTGTGAAGTTATTATGAGTCCATGATTGCTAGGTTCATATATGATATATGACGATTTGTTTAACTGGGAGTTATTGAATGATCTATAATTGATTGGCTTTGGAAAACATGCTAAGATGTAAATTGAGTTGCAAATCAAGAACTGGTTCACAGAATATGCCTAGCCAGAACTGAGTAAATGGTATTGTGTAAACTTAGACAACGTGTTATAATTAACTAGGCAGTTTATAAGCAGTGTTTGCTTTAGCACAGTGGATGTTATTGTTGCAGGGCCTCAGAACTGGCCTTTGCCTTGGACCCTCTACCCTTGAATGAACTACCGCCTGTTCCTGAACTTACAGAGGTAAGGATAATTGTCTATATTGTCTGTGTAATACTAAACTAAAAATTATTACTTCAATGATATTGTAAAATCCAGGGACATTGTATATTAATAGTTGGTGATATATGCAAGTTAGTTGCTAAGCCTGCAGCCCCAAATTTACTTGGGAATAAGATTCATTGAACATAATTTTTATTTATGATTGTATTGTGTATCTCTGACCTATTGTTTGTTTGAAAATCTTTAGCCTGAAAGGCTCCCAGTACTACTAATTGATCAATTTAAAAATATCGTTCTTGGCTTTAGGATTACAATTTTTTAAAAAGATATGAAAAAGGAAATTGATAACTTGTGAAAACAAAACTACTCAGGAATCAGTTTAATGATGTAAGATCTTAGCCTTCCTCTCTACAGCCTGATGGAGTGAATTTTGGACTGTATTGAGAGTGGTAAATTCTCATTAAATCTTCTCAAAAGAAGATATGATGATTCTTTTTCTGAAAAAAACAGAGGGCGAAATTTAAGATGTCCTGGTATTCCATTGTATGTTTCATTTTTCTCTCATAACCTACCAGTCCAGCTATTCTAGAATTGTTTGTTGTAGTTTTATAAAAATAGATTTTCTGAAAGTGATTTCTTATGTTCCAAACATAGTGTAGATCTGATTTGCTAGATTTTGCACATTATTGAAGAGTACTTATATACTGCTCCATAGTGCTTTACCGCACTCTCTGAGAAGTTTACACAGTCAACATATTGCCCTAACAATCTGGGTCCTCATTTTACCGACTTCGGAAGGATGGAAGGCTAAGTCAACCTTGAGCTAGTCAGGCTCTTGGCTATGGGCAGCATTGGTCTGCAGTACTGCATTCTAACCACCACACTACTGGGGGTCATTTATTATTAAATATATAATAATCATTCTCAGAGAAGCACAAATCTTAATTTGTTGTAGCCAATACAGTTTGAAAATTCACAATTTAATTAATGTATTAAATTCACAATTTAATGTTGCTGTTTATAATGGGAATTGGGAACAGGTGGGTCTTCCAAATGCTACTGAACTACAATTCCTAGCAAGCCTCAGTATGTCCAGGCTGTGTAGACTGGAATTGCTGTGAGTTATAATTCATCACTGTTGGAAGGGATTAGGTTTTCCCACTTTTAAGGAAATTAGAGAATTGAAAGCCTGTTGTTCAAGAATAATATGTTTTTTCCCACAAGCTTTCCATGCAAGCAATGTGTCATTTGTTATGGAGCAGTTTAACATTGATTTCTCTTTTTTTCACAGGAAGATGCTTGTGATTTGGATGCTTACACTCTTGCCAAATCTTACTTTGATCTAAAAGAATACGACAGAGCAGCCTACTTTCTAAGAAACTGCAAGAGCCCAAAAGCCTATTTTTTGTATATGTACTCCAGATATCTGGTGAGCTATTACTACTTCCTTTCTGTTTCTGATGGTCAAACCAGTGTGATAAATATGAGAATATAATATGATTTACACTTGCTTAATCTTAAATTAATTGTTCTTTGTTTTCAGTCTGGTGAGAAAAAGAAAGATGATGAGACAGTGGATAGTCTAGGTAAGGAACCCAAGGTAAATCTTTCATTTGACTTAGTTTGATTGTTGATATGCAGTTTCTTAGGCATATTGTTCTTTAGAAGAAGGGTGTCATGCCCCCGTCGGAGCCTGAATCTGTAGGGGAATATTAGCTGGAACCTGAGCCAACAGAAATTGAGGGGACGGCTTTTTGTCTCTGGAAAAAAATGGGGAAGGCCAGGGCCTTTCAGGATTATGACAGCTTGTAGACAGGGAGGAACAGGGACAGGATGAACATGAGAGATAGAGCTCAGGCGAGGAACAAGGACCACCCTCTCCTGATCCAAGAGCTCAGAGAGTGGACAGAAGACGTGAACAGCGCAGACTGATCAGGCTATCGGGAGAAAAGTGCCCCGCCCATCTTCACAAGATGGGGAATGAGACTTAAGGAGACGCTGTGAGGAGGGGCATTTGTTGGGAACAAATGCCGAGTTCCTGAAGTGTTGAATGCTGGCGTTTGAACTTTCCAAGAGTCCTTGCATTCTTTCTGGCATTCTGGACTAATTACCTGGATCTTTTGCTTCCTGAACTCCTTGATTTGCCCTGCTGGATTTATTGCTGTCCAGCCCTGGTGTACATAGCGCTGGGCTGGACTAATTGCAGCCAGAGGGTGCTTGAGGTTTGTGTGGGGGTTTGTTATCACTTTGCTCTGGGACTTGCCAGAAATGTGGGAGCGTTTGGAGAAATTTGGAGCAATAGAGGGGCGGTTTGAACTGCCAGCTATTTTGTGTTATCTCTGTGCCATGCCCCGGGTTATCACAAAGGGTGCAATTCTTAGCATAGCTAGGCAGAAAAATCAATTCTCAATATGATACTATTATGGAAAACACAACAGCCTAACAATATAACACTGAAAATGATGTAGCTCAGAGTTATCTTAATAAATTCCAGGCCAGGGGTTTTAAATTTGTCGGGGCCAAAATTATTTAATTTGATTTTATTCTATTTTTAAATTTTGTATTGTATATGTTTTTATTGTTTGGCTGTGCACCGCCCTGAGTCCTTCGGGAGTAGGGCGGTATAGAAATCTAATAAAATAAATAAATAAATAAATAAATAAATAAATAAATAAATAAATATAGATCTAAATGCAATGGTACAAATACAGTATATGTGTTTTATCCTTGATTGCTGTCTAAGAGATTTTGAAAGCCTGAGAAAGATTATTTTATCACCTGAAATATAAAACACTTCTGATCTAGCTACAAATTGGAAGGATGTGAAGTTGTAAATTACACATCCATTGTTAGCATGCAAAATATGATTATATGACAGTGCAGAAAAGGTGACAATTAAAAGGCAGTTTTCTTTCTCTACAGGTCCCTTAGAGAAGGGACAGGTGAAGAATGAAGTTCTGAGAGAATTAAGAGTTGAACTTAGCAAGAAGCATAAAGCCCGAGAATTGGATGGATTTGGACTTTATCTGTAAGTTTGTATGAGATAACCAGTAATATAAGCCATATAGAAGCATTTGCATTCATATGTGAAACAGAAATTGTGAAAATAGCAAGGCTTTTTTTTCCCGGTTTATTTGTCTGCTATTCATTGTATAGCATCATAAAGTGGGGCCACATCAGGGGTGAAATGCTCCTGGTTCCGACCAGATCGCCCGATCCGGTAGCAATGGCGGTGGGTGGTTCGGAGAACCGGTAGCAAAAATCCATGCCCACCACCACCACCACCATGCCCAGCTGAGCTGCATGATCATCAGAGGCTTTTTTTTTTTAAAACATTTTTAAAAGCATTTTTTCTATAACTTCTTCCGCCGAAAAAATGCTTTTAAAAGTAAAAAAAAAAGCCTCTGATGATCGCGCGACTCAGCTGGGATCGTCAGAGGCTTTTTAAAGCACTTTTTAACCACCTCTTCCGCTGAAGAAGTTGCAGAAAAAAATGCTTTAAAAGTGTCTCTGATGATCCCAGTTGAGTTGCCTGATCGTTTTAAAAAATGCTTTGAAAAGTCTCTCTGACCATCAGGCAACTCAGCTGGGATCATCAGAGAGATGATGCATTTTTTTCTGCAACCTCTTCAGCGGAAGAGGTGGTTTAAAAAATGCTTTGAAAAGGTTCTGACGATCCCAGCTGTGTTGCCTCATTGGCAGAGGCTTTTCAAAGCATTTTTTTGCTTTTGCAGAAAAAATGCTTTGAAAAGTTAAAAAAAAAAGTTGGCCAGGCCCACCCAGTAACATTACCACCACCCCCACCAAGCCACGCCCACAGAACCGGTAGTAACAAATTTTACATTTCACCCCTGGGCCACATGATTACAGAGTTTTGTCCTTACAGTCTTTGCCTTTGTGTCCCATTAGGTATGGAGTTGTATTGCGAAAACTGGATCTAGTGAAAGAGGCTATTGATGTGTTTGTTGAAGCAACCCATATTCTGCCATTGCATTGGGGAGCCTGGCTGGAGCTTTGTAACTTGATCACAGACAAAGAGACGGTAAATTGTAGGATAACTTCATGCCCAATCCTTGTTTTCTCCCATTGCTTGATCATTAAGCGTTGGCTGGTCTAGATTTGATATTGTTCATGGTGTTTTTCTGATGAAGAAAAAACAAATCTAGCCTACCTCTTAATTAAATAAATAGCCTTGGAGGTTTTTACTGTAATCCTTTCTAAAGATCTATTCAAATGAGCAGACGCAGTGATTCCTACAATTCAGGGGAGGTGCAATAGACTCCTTCTCTAAGTGTGTTCCTCTTCTATTTGGTGCTTGCTGCCAGCTGAAGTTCCTGTCCTTGCCAGATACCTGGATGAAGGAGTTCTTCCTGGCACACATATACACAGAGCTGCAACTGATAGAGGAGGCCTTGCAGAAATACCAGAGTCTCATAGATGTTGGGTTTTCCAAGAGCACCTACATAATCTCCCAGATTGCAGTGGCCTATCATAACATTCGAGGTCAGTGAATCTTTTTAAGCTTGGTGTGGGAGGGTCTCTTTATAGTTCCATTATGCGCTGATCAGAATAACTGTTGGAAGGGACTTTGGAGGTCTTCTAGTCATCCCCCTGCTCCAGCAGGAGACCCTTTGCCATTCTGAACAAATGGCTGTCCAGTCACTTAAAAACCTCGTGATGGAATACCCACAATTTCTGAAGGCAAGCCATTCCACTGGTTAATTGTTCTCATTACTTCTAGCTTCTCATTACTTCTAGCTTGGTTCCCACCTTGATTAGTTTTCCATCCATTGCTGTTTGTCCCGCCTTCTGGTACTTTGGAAAATAGCTTGACTCCCTCTTCTTTGTGGCTGCCCCTCAAATATTGGAACTCTGTTATCATGTCACACCTAGTCCTTCTTTTCACTGGACTACACATAGTGAATTCCTGGAACCATTCTTCTTATATTTTAGCCTCCAGCCCCTTAATCATCTTTGTTGCTCTTCTCTGCACTCTTTCCAGAGTCACAACATCTTTTTTATAATGTGGCGATTAAAAATGGAGGCAGTATTCCAAGTGTAGTGTTACCAAAGCATTGTAAAGCAGTACTAACACTTCTTGTGATCTTGATTCTGTCCTTCTGTTAATGAGGTTTAGGATTGCAACGGGTTTTTGTGAGGCTGCAGCACAGTGCTGACTCATATTTAAGGGATTGTCTACTAAGACTCCTAGATCCCCCTCGCAGTTGCTGCTATTGAGTAAGGTTCCACCTATTTCGTACACATACATTTGGTTTTTCTTGCCTAAGTGTAAAGCCTTGCTTCTCTCACAATTGATTTTCATTTTGTTAGATAGGGCCCAGTGCTCAGGTCTGCCAAGATCCATCTGGATCTTGGGCCTATCTTCCGGGGTGTTGGTGTTGCCTGCAAATTTGATGAGTGCTCCTTCTATTTCCTCATCTAAATCGTTTATGATCATGTCATGTTGCTTTTTCTTCAGATATTGACAAAGCACTATCCATCTTTAATGAATTAAGAAAACAAGACCCTTTCAGGATAGAAAATATGGATACTTTCTCCAACTTGCTTTATGTCAGAGTAAGTAACTTTTGTATTATTCACAGCCATACAATGTGTTCACACTGTCAACAATGTCTGAAGCAGCTTCCAACTCTTCCGATGCTTTCAATCACTCTCTGCATGGAAATCCAGTTTCCACATAGTTAGCAGCAACCTTTGATTTAGACGTCTTCTGTTCATTTGACTTGCTTTGCAACTCTCCTGTGCAATGCTGTCCTTATTCCCTGTTCCACACACACCAGCACAGCATCTCTTCCTAACACACTTATATTTTGATATAGAAAGATGCAGTTCATGCATCAAAGTTCTGGAGAAAAGGAAAAAAAGCAGGAAGGGAGGACTTACGCAGACTGTTGCATGTGACTTTACTACAAATAGCTTTCAAATATTCCAAAGCCCTAAAATATCTCACCCCTTTTGCTGAAAATCAAGATCCCTTCAAATCAAGCTGATGCTTGCCTGGATACATCCATATAGGTTTTCTTGGCAACACGGGTTGTTTGGGATATTTGTTTGCCTTCCCGTCTTCCCCAAGTACTAACAATGTTTGATCTTAATTATCTCTTTCCAAAATCGGCCAGTGTTACCTAATGCTGCCATCTGCTGTGACTTTACAGAAAACTAGATAATATAGTGGGTTTGTTGGGTAATTAGGTTACAGTATTGCTACAATAATCAAATAGGCTTGTGGTATAATTTGTTTGATTTTATACCTTTCTTTGCTTGGTTATCTAGAAACAACAAATAACAGTAATAAAGTACCAGAAATCACCTTGATGGATTTGTTTCTAAACTTGTAGTGTGGCAGTCAAATTCTTAAGGTTAAGTAGGTTAAGTAGATTCAACCAAGTGGCTGAATCTGAGACCTGAAGTACTGTATTTCCTAATTTCCTTTTGCAGCAGAGTAAATTTTCAATTTTTCCCCTCGCTCCTTTCTCCTCCCCTTACTAGGGTATGAAGCCCGAATTGAGCTATTTGGCCCATAATCTATGTGAGATTGACAAGTATCGTGTAGAAACTTGCTGTGTAATTGGTGAGAAACTTTGCATTTTCTTTTCTTGAAGAAGCTGATTTTTTTCCCTCTTAAACAGTGCCCGTGAAGCTATTATTTTCTTTCTTTTTCCTCATTTTTTTTAAATTTAGGGAATTATTACAGTTTGCGTTCCCAGCATGAGAAAGCAGCACTCTATTTTCAGCGAGCACTGAAGCTGAATCCTCGGTATCTTGGAGCATGGACCCTGATGGGGCACGAATACATGGAGATGAAAAATACATCAGCAGCTATTCAAGCATATAGGTGTGTACATGTAAGAGTTAGCTCTACTGCCTAGAGCTGGAAATGCTTTAACTGGGTGTTACCTTTTAAAAAACTTTTACCCTGTCCCAAACGAAATGCTCTGGGTATCGAATGAGAAAAGATTTGTAGCAATAGCATTTAGACTTATATACCACTTCATAGTGCTTTACAGCCCTCTCTAAGTGGTTTACAAAGTCAGCATATTGCCCCCAATAATCTGGGTCTTCATTTTACTGACTTCGGAAGGATGGAAGGTTGAGTCAACCATGAACCGGTCAAAAACGAACTGCTGACAGTCAGCAGAATTAGCCTGCAATATTGCATTCTAACCACTGCGTCACCACAGCTCTCTTATAGAAAAAAAATATTTACTAGACGCAATCTATTAACATAACTTTAAGCCTAAAATATAATTATGGTTCTCACAGTCAGTGTAGGGAGGAAAAAATGACAGGAAATAGGATTGTTTTCTCTTACTTAGGAAAACCAAGGAGGATAGCAGCTGCTTGTCCCCTTGGCAGGAGAGAGTTCCATAATGTGGAGGCTACTGCAGAGAATGCTTACCACCTCAATCACACCTCACTTACCTCTAAAAAGAACCTTTTCTTATCATAAATAAAACACTTTTTTTCTTTTATCTTCCCTCACAATTCTTTTCCTTCCAAAATAAATAAAAATATGTGATGATTTTAGCTATATTACTCTTTTTTTTTTAAATGCCTCCTCTGTTAGACATGCCATTGAAGTGAATAAAAGAGACTACAGAGCATGGTATGGCCTGGGGCAAA
Organism: Arizona elegans; assembly: GCA_022577455.1. Lineage (NCBI taxonomy): Eukaryota > Metazoa > Chordata > Lepidosauria > Squamata > Colubridae > Arizona > Arizona elegans. The sequence goes on along the minus strand of JAKOOJ010000003.1, from coordinate 97,875,798 downwards.
CATATGAGATTCTCAAGATGCCATTTTACTGCCTTTATTATTACCGACGAGCCCATCAACTCAGGTAAAACAGTGAGCATGGTTATCCCTATTGCCGATTTTTAAAAAAATCAAATATCTTGGTATGTGAAGTTAAATTATTATATATGAAATAAATTCTTTATTTGGAAGTAAAGAATAATGCCCTGCAAATGATAAAACCTTGGTTTTAAGTGGTTTTCAGACTACTAGCTTTATAAAAGGCAAAGGATTATAAATTGCAAAGAATTACAAAGATTAAAATTTCATAAATGAATTATTGTGGAAAAAGTAAGTCCTGTGCTTATTTAATGTTAACCTTCAGGGTTTGGGTTTTTTTTGGCCCAGTTTGATGAATAAAGCCATGACATTAGTTGATATTAGGGTAAGTTCTTCCAGTAGTCAAATTTGAAAAATCCCATTGCCAAAATCTGATAAGTCTTTAATTTTTTAACTTTGTGGTGAAGCCAGCTGCTCAGCAAGTTATAGATGATTTTAAATGATTTTAGTCTTTTTGTCAGCTAGGTATCTTGTGTTTTTCGCAGACCCAATGATTCCCGTATGCTTGTTGCTCTTGGAGAATGTTATGAAAAATTAAATCAGCTAGTAGAAGCCAAAAAGGTACTAGAAAGAACAAATTTGCAAAAGGTGGGGGGGATTTGTGGTTTCATGGGGAATTATTGCATGTATTATGTTGCCCTAGTCTGTGCATCATCCTTTTGGTTTGTGAGATGTAGGTCATATAGTTAAGCTATCTTTGTTAAGAAAGGGACAAAAAACATCCAAGTCCTTCCTAGAATGGAATGAAAAATTTGATTATGATGTGCATTCATTTCCACACTTTCACATGCCCAATATAATAGGGACTAGTCCTTTCTTATTGCTTCATCCTCCCAGATGAAGAAAAAGAATGTCACTCAAACTCAGTGTTATAAAGTTATTTTCATTCCCAAGTCCTGATAATAAATTTACAAAATACAGTCAGAATAACTTAATATAAATATTACATCAGAATCAGTGAAAATCCAAAACATCAAAAAGACTTTTCATTATAATAGTGTTGCTCAATTTGTTCTGATGTTTAGGATATTTTTGCCCAGATAGAATAAGGACTTGTTGGCAAATATAACAAACGTATAGCAATTGCGAAAGAATCATTTTTATTAAACATGTTTGTTAGTCTGATCAATGATGTTAATATCCCAGTAAATGCAAAATTCCATAATCTTTCACACCAATAACTCAAAAGTCATTTTTACTGTGCATGGGCCACCAACAAAAGGAAATGGATTTGATTATCTATAAATTAGTTTATGTGACATCTGTGATATATTTTAACTAGCTTAACTAGCTTACTCATTGGGGGGTGGGGGTTGTGTTAACAAAGAGTGCCACCTGAGTCTGGAGCCCAGAGATGTGGAGAGTTGGATGGCATACAAGTTTAATAGCTTATTATTCTTTACTTCATCTTTGCTTTTATCCTTGGCAGTGTTACTGGCGAGCATATGCTGTAGGGGATGTAGAAAAAATGGCACTGGTGAAGCTAGCAAAGTGAGTATGGCATTGTATTTCTCTTGCCTTACTTCCTCTATTAAGAATGGAATATTTTAAATATGGAATGTTTCTGTTTTAAAAGGAAAGAAAAAGTGGGGCTTGTAAAGGCATGTGAGCAGCAGATGTGTTACATCATTGTACTACGGGTATTTTTCCCTAGAAATGCAGTTCATGTGTGATTAACTTCTGAGCTTCTGCCTAAAAGCCCCTTGCAGGGTGAATCAAGTTCTACAGCTTTGTACTCAAAAGTATAATGTTGAGTAGGAACCTCCTGCTCACCTGATCTTTTTATCATTAGCCAAGAGCATCCTCTTACTATTTGTGTCCTTTCTTAGACTTCATGAGCAATTGAATGAATCAGAACAAGCTGCCCAGTGCTATATCAAATACATCCAAGATATCTATTCTTGTGGGGTAAGTGAGTTCTAAATAAATTTGAGAGGAAATATAGGAAAATCCCCAAAGTCCTTACAGGTAATCCTTGGCCTAGGATGGAATTGGGATTGGATTTTCTGTTGTAAACTGTGATGTCACATGACTGCATCATTTTGCAGCTGCAGTCCCAGTAGTCTCAGTTGCCATCATAACCCCAGGATTGTGTGGGTGGGAATCCCAGGCAAGCAAGAGGTGGGAAGAGGTGGGAATCCCAGGCAAGCAAACTGGTCACTACTACAGGCAGGTGCTAGGGAGCAGGGAGGGGAGTACCATGGGTGTGTGGAAGGTGCCAGAAGTGGGCATGGGGATGGCTGTAAATGCAGGTGGCTCAGATGTTGATCACATAATCATGAGGGTGCTGAGCTGGCCAGAACTTTGAAGACTCATAAGTCATTTTTTTCAACTGTAGTTGAAAAAAGTCACATTTAGTTGTGACTTTGAATGGCTGCTGAACAAATGGATGTAACCCAAGAACTACCTGTATTGTATCCCAGGAAATAGGGGAGAACTTGGAAGTAAGCACCGCCTTCCGCTACTTGGCTCAGTATTACTTCAAGTGTAAACTCTGGGATGAAGCCTCAGCCTGTGCCCAGAAATGCTGCGCCTTCAACGATGTGAGTAACAGCTCCAGTTTAAGTGGACAATTTTTCACTGGGGCTTTATAACTACTTCATATCTATCCCCATATGTATGTATACAACATTAATATATGAGTCCCTTCTCCCCCTTCATTTGTCGCTAGGCCAAAAGCTGTGTCCTCCACGCTTGGTGTAATTCATATCTAAAAGTAATCTGGCACAGCTACTGTTTTAACTTAGGATGGTAAAAAATAATGCCTTGTGATGAGATAGGTGGCAAATAAATTTAATAAATAATTATTTAGTAGAGGTGGCCCTTATTATTTGTAGGAATTCCATTCCAACCTAATAAGTAGATAACAAAACTGCAGCCAACGAGATCTTGGAAATAATTTATTCTATAGTGTATGAATTCTACAGAATTTATTCTACAAGTACTTCTTCCCAATAATTTTTTGGTTTATTCAGACATTTGTGTATTTGCAATTTGCAAACAACTTTTGGCTGTTAAAATGGTGGCAAATATAACAGAGCTTACTACTTTTCTTTCTTATCAGAGAATGAAGTTCTTTAAATTAATACTGACAGATCCCAGAAAGCATATAGGCCATTACAAGAAATATTCATGTAGCTGCCTCCTCCATCACATATGATCAATACAAAAGGCAGCATATAGCTGTCTCAGTATGTTGCAGAATTCACCTTTGCTTAGCTGCCGTTCAGCTGTTTAATGGACTAAGGAGATTGATACTGTAATATACTTATGCACAAGAGATTTACCATTACTATATATCCTCTTTTCCATCTATTGTGTGTGTACATTCTTTTTTTTTAATATAAAGCATTACCTATGGGTTTAGTTATAATTTAGTGTGATGTGCCTGTGCTCAGGAACATCCATATAATTTCTTTTCTATCAGCATCCTCCCTTTTTTCCCCCTTTCCTCATGCATCTGGCTTTTATTTCTAGACAAGAGAAGAAGGGAAGGCTCTTTTGCGACAAATCTTACAGTTACGAAATCAAGGGGAGACATCAAATACAGAGACGGCAGCCACACCTTTCCTACTTCCTTCTTCACTCTCTGCCAACAATACTCCAACCCGCCGAGTGTCCCCACTGAATTTGTCTAATATTACACCTTGAACTGAACTACCTTTCTGTACTGGCTCAGTTTAGAGGACAATCCTGTTGTAAACTGGGTCTTTCTCTTGAATACTGCCGTTCTAGGAAGGCTTGTGTATTCAGTTCGGGTGGCTGACATCACGTTGCTGAGGATGACTGTCTATTGTATTGTAACCATGAAATGGTAATAGCTCAGACAGTGCAGTGAGCTGAATTCACTGTACATCTCAGTCTTCTTACAAGTCTGGCATCTGCGAGAGAGAACCTCTCTTTACACTGGCTGTGGGGTTGCTTTCTGTCCCTTTCTTCATCACATGCCTTTCTGAGGATGTTGCAGTAAGATGCAAGTTATCCGTTTATCAGACTTGCGTCATATTTGAAACCGTATCACATTTATTTGAAACTGAAAAGGAGTGTCTGTGAGCACCTGACTTTGTTTTTTTATTATGTGACTAATAAAAGTTTATCTTAAAAGATAGCAACAAGATAGAGAACGTGGATGGAAAAGCAAATAGATTACATCTAATTTAATGCTAGGCTGAAACTGGCAACATAAAGTGATGAGTCTATTTTATGCCAGCAGGTGCAGTGTTGCTGCTTTCCCACACAGGCTCTAGAAATTGTAAAAACTATTTTAATTAAGTCTTTTGTTAAGAATCAGGAAATTACTTGAACAAACCTGTTCATTTCTTTGACTTAGCAGCTTGTAAATGCTCAGTTTTTAAACAATGACTATGTTATTATAGCTTAATGATTGTAATCAGTCTTTAAATGTCAGGACTGTTAGAATTCAGGAGTCATAAAACAATTTTGTGTGGTTAAGAATCATGTTATCATTACCATTTATCAGTATATTTTCAAGAAATCAGATTTATGGCTTCTGATATGTTTCAGAGATGTTGAGACTTCAGTATTCATATTTAGAAGTTTATCCTCCTCAAGGAAATTCAGTGTGGGAAACAGCCTTCCAAATTTATAGCAGATAAATCAGTATCAGCCAATTGCTTGGATCATCTACTTATAAAAAAATTCTTATAAAGTAGAAGTAATCTAGCTATCCCATACTTCTATAATTGTAAAATAATCCAACCCACTGTTGTACTGTATGGTAGTCATTACATTTGGTGCCTTGTTATATTAGTGGAAACTGAAGCAAGACTGCCACCCTTTGAATAGTAGATCTATTTTTTTCCACATTAAAATCAATAAATTTGTGCACAAGGAGGTTCCTGCAAAATAGAGAACCAGAGTTGTGTTTGTGTTGGTTGTTGTTCTAGAAGTATCCCTCCTTTAGCCTTGGATTATTATTCCAAGGCTAAACTTGGAATAATGCCTCACATGATTATCAAAATCTAAATATCTTTTGCTATTGAAATGAGGTATTTATCAAAGTTAGTGTATACCCATAATTTTAACAAATGCCAGTTGCTCAGGTGAAGCTGAAGCCCATTGACAGGTGCAGGACAATGGCTACCACAAAAAAAGACCTTTCAAATATAAAAGAATCCCCTGAGAAACATCCCAAGACCTGAATAGCTACATGGAACCGCTTGCACTTCTGGTTGGCATTATTTTTTAGTTGTAATACATTGTCACACTAGCTGTTGCCAAAGCCTGTAACTTTTTTTTACCAAAACTGAGTAAAAGCTGTCTGCTATAAATCTATAGGAGCATATAACACTGCCTAATGTTGACATTAATGTTGATAGAAGAGGGTTTTCTAAAAATGCCCTCACTTTCTGAGGACCATTTGCCAAGTACATGGGAAAAGGCCTCCTGTGTTACTCCCAAGTTAAAGAAGACAAATCTTTGGGAGATGTGATGAGGCTTCACTTCAGCTTTTAGGGAAGAAGCCAATGTTTTCCTTTCAGTAGTTGAAAGGTTGTGATCCCTCTGACCACATTTGAATTGGGTATGGCCTTGTTAACCACCTTGAATGCCTTAGATAGAAAGAAGATATAAATTGTAAGAATATTTTGCAATATTCCCCCCTCCAATTCCTCTAGAAGGAACTCTATCTGGCCAATATTTTTAAACACCTCAATTGTATCGAATCCAGTCTACACAATTCTATAACATTTCAGAAGTGAAAACAATGCATTTATTATCTGTTTAACATAGATAAAAATATATGTGGTTCTGCATGCTGTGTAACATTTTTTTAAAACAAAAATAAAACAGACATAACATAAATCTAGGTTACATAACCACTGGAATAGCAGCTGGCCTGGAAGAAAAAACATGCATAGTAATCATCTTTGGGAAGCCAAAGGTGTTTAAAAAAAAACCCCTCAGGCCGTATCTCACTAAATATAGTATAATTCATATACATTAATTGGATCCAAAGGTAATTGAACTTGAGGCCGACCTGTTTAAGGCACTTGGTCACAATCCTCTTTTAAACTCTTAAAGCTTTCCTGTATGTGGAGCCAACTCACTGATGGTAAAGGCACTAATTGGCTGCCCTGCCTGACAAGGCCTGGGTTCAAAGCATTCAGTATTTTTTGCTAAAGGGCATTGGTTTAAACTCTGGAGTTCCTCGGGCACGTAAGATGCGAGTATAAGGGCTCTCCGTCGCTGCAGGCTGAGCCACTGTCCGAGTGAGGAAGTTGTGCAAGAATGGCTTCTTGATGGGAGGCTGACTCTTGGGCTGCAAGTTTTCATTATTTGCAGAGAAGCGTTTTTTCATAGAAGCAGGTGCCGCCACGTGTGCTGCAGCCTGGAGCTTCTGTACAGTCTGATATTGCTCTGCAATACAGGCAGCTTTCCTCCGCATATCCAGCTTCACCAGTATCATGTTATTCTGAAGTTCAGCCAAGGTCTGGTCCTAGAAAGAACATCCAGCCAAAAGATGGTGATTTATCCAGACCAGTGGTCCTGCCAATCCAGCTGCCTCCTAGCTCTATGAACTGAAAGTGACACACTAATTTGTGCCTCTTCCAGGCTAACTAGCACCATTTTGATCAGCCAGAGACCTGCTCAAACTGCATGAATAAACAGCCTCATCTCCATAAGATCTGTTGATTGACTTTGGGTTTGGAATGCAAAGTGTTACAGTGATACCTTGGTACTCGGTGTTAATTGTTTCTGGGAGGTGCAGCAGGTACTAAAAAGGACGAGTCGCAAACAAAGTACACGATTTACCATGTGACCCTTTGTTTCAGCAGGGAAGAATTTTGTCCGCCCTCTCGCTCCTTTTGCAGCGACCTTCCCAGCATGGCTGACTTCCTGTCTATTCCCCAAAGCTTTTCATGCCAAAATGCATTGAGTAGCAAATAAATAAGGGCTTGTGGCAGTCCTGTCTTCTTCAAGGAATTTTTCTCTTTAGTACTGTACTTGGTAAAAGCATTCCCCAGCCCCCACACCAATTAAAAGAAAATCTAATTTATTGGGCTGCTGCCTCTGCTTCACCATTTTACATTTTCTCTATACCGAGGGATTACATTTTGCAATTTGCTTATGCTATAAGGCAGGGGTGGGCAAATGTGGCCCTTTTACAACCTGTGGACTTCAGCTCCCAGAATTCCTGAGACAGCCAAGCTGGCTCAGGAATTCTGGGAGTTGAAGTCCACAGGTCATAAAGGGGCCATATTTGCCCACCCCTGCTATAAGGCAGTGTTTCTCAACCTCGGCCAGGCGAAGATGTGCGGACTTCAACTCCCAGAATTCCCCAGCTGGCAAGGCCAGCTAGGGAATTCTGGGAATTGAAGTCCGCACATCTTTGCCTGGCTGAAGTTGAGAAACACTGCTATAAGGTTTTCAGCAAAGGATAAAAGCAACCTATAAAAACAAAGTGTAATCCAAAAAAAGAGCCTCACAAAGTAGCTAGATTCAACAGGCCTTTCCACACCTGCTTGACCAGGATACTGTCACATTTATTGAGGGCTTCGCGGAGTTTCCCAGCACTTGTGCGGTGACAACATGCTCTTTCAGCTGACTGGAACAGCTCACCAAGATTCAGCAGCTCTGAACGTAGCATCCTCACGTTCTGAGAGAGCAAGGAAGAGTCACATAACCAAGTAGAGAAAGACGAGAGCAGAAAGCTTTGATTATAAAGGGCAAGCTTCCTACCAGCGGAGAAGAGGAGCTAGAAAGAATACAGGTAGTCCTTGAGCTAGGACCAATCATTCAGCGATCATTTAAAATTACAGTCGCAAAATTGAACAAAAGGGGTTTACAATTGGCCCACAAAACTCTGTGAATGCCATCACAGTCACTCAGGCATCCAGTTTGTGACTTCAACGTCACGGTGAGCTGCAGTCACGTGATTGTCACTTGCAACCTTCTTCCCAGAATATAAGTCAATGTGGGCTTCCCAGAATATAAGTCAATGGGGGCTTCCCAGAATATAAGTCAATGGGGAATCCAGAAGGGAAGGTCACAAGTCGCTCTTGTAAGTCGCTCCCATTGCTTTTTCTCCCTAGGAGTTCCACTACATAGAACACGATCCCAGAGAGCCCATGCCAGCCTGCAGGGCCTATCCACGGCCTACCCAAAATGCCCAACCAAATCACATCCACACTCCTTCACATTCCTTGCTCGGGACTCCAGTTTCTACCCACTTAACAACCCATATTGTCCTGGGGTTGTGATGGCAACCTGGACTGCCAGGATTACTATTGGTAAGTGATGTGGTCACATGACATTTCATTTTATTACTGCATCACTTAATGACAGCAATCCCACTCTCAGGTACTGTTGTAACTCAAGGACTACCTTGGTCAGCAACATCCAAAAGAAAAGAAAATCTAATTTTCTTTAGCAAGCTTTTCCTCCCTCTGTTAAAGTTACCTTTTGACCTTCTCCTAGTTTCCGGTCTAAATCAGCAGCAATGGGCCTTGCTGAAGGTGGAGGCTCCAACATTTTTCGATACTTAAGCAGTTCTGTAGGAAAACAGGGCCAAGTGCAAGAAGAAATTAAGCCTAGCAAATGAATTGCTAATGAACATGGTGGCTTCCAAATCAAGACCAAGCTGTGAAAGATAGAGATGTTCCCTGAGAAATATCAAATCTCTCTTGCTTCTTTTCCACAAAATAAAGCAGACTCACTGAAATTAGATGTGAGGAGATTAGAGATGATGAAGAAAATAATTATTTGTTTTTAAAGCTATCATATACCCATACAGTGATGGGCTTCTTACTCAAAGGAAAGCCACTAGTGTCATAGGACACAATTAAGAGGACTAAGTAACACAGGAAACGGGATAATTTAACATTGGGCAGATGTACATCAATTTTCACAACACTACAATAATTAAGGCAGTTTGATTTTCTCCAGATATATGGTCTGATCTCCATGTGAAATGACAAGAAGAGGGCCTCACCTTTGGTAGATGTACTCAGCTCTGCCTGGCACTTCTCTAGTGTATATTTCACCTCCTGCAATTCTTGCTGCATAGATGTGATTCGTGTGGATCTACGACAAGGTTCTTCCATATCTTGTCTCTTGTCTGCTTTGGAATTTTCTTGTTTTGCCTCCTGCAAGGCAACTTCCAGCTCTTTGATCTTGTCATCCCGATTCTGAAAAAATAAATAAATAAGATGCTTTAACTAAGGAAATGGAGGGAAAAGAGCTGTGGAACCAAGAAGGTACCTCCCCCAAGGTTCCTATAAAAATGTGTCACTCTTAAGTATCAGGGACGAACAACCAGACCCACACTTGTAGAGTTCAAACAAGTTATCTTATTGTTCTATGTGTATTATGCGGACATCTCCCTATTCTGCTAGCTTTCGCTGGGAAAGGCTAGATAAAACTCAAAGGCATGGGATGATTAGACCTTGCTCTCTTGTGTTTAACAGACTGATTTCCCAGTTGAGCCCTCCTCCCAAATGATTGCTCTCCAAGATCAAGGCAAATTATCACACATGTAAGAATCTTCAATTAGCAAAGAATTTCCATTATAGAATCATGTATCTGCTTTCTTTGTTGTTAGAATAGTCAGCATTGTATTTATTGACTGGGATTATAAAATTGCCAAATTGTCAAGCAGCTCAAGGCTATTTTACCAGCAGGTTCCTAATCTAACCCAGCATGAAATAACCAAATAGCTACCAACTCTTAAAGGAACATCAGTTTTGGAGAAGAGATTGGGCCAAACTTGACATCCAAGTTTCACCTGGAGTCAGCTAAGCACTTAGAGTTGCAGCAGAGCTTTTTTCTAAGGAGCTTCATGTGGCACAAGCCCACCAAAATGTAGACAATTTTAATGCTCACAAGCTTTGGAGTCAGAATGGAAGGAGGGAGGGAGGCAGACAGGCATCAATTACCAGAAGATTGATGGTAGGTCTCTCCACACTACACTACAAATATATTAAAGTTAAAAGAACATTTCTTCTCTAAACTGCCACTTCCTTGTTTGTGGCAGATGATATAGTCCCTGTCTCCAGAAAACCCCAGTACATCGTCTACCTCTTTTTCCTACCTCAATTTCCTCCAGATAGTAGTCTGTCAGTAACACCTTCAGATTATTCAGTTTGTCTTCATAAAGCTCCTCTAACAACTCCTTTTGGGAATCCATATGGTCACTACAGTAGACATAGAAGAAGGAAAAAGGAAGATGACACTGTAAGATGGGTGGATAGAAAGCCAAGGATCAGTCAGGTTTCCTAGAAAGTACAGGTGGCCCCAAAAGTACCTGCTCCACTGATCTCTCTGTTGTAGGTGTGTCATCATCTCATTGCAGATTTCATCACGGAGACGCACCTCCAGCTGAAGCTTCTCGCGACGTTCCTTCAGCAGAAGCTGTTGCACAGCTTCAACTATATGCACAAGATCCTGGATTTTGGGATGGGAAAATACAAAGAACATGGTGATTCAGGTTCAGTGGGGAGCCATCAGAATGCATCACACCCCCAACCATCTGATTTAAAAGTAGTGATCAATGCTTAAATCAGATGTTCAAAAGCTGAAGGATTCTAAAGCCCCAGAGATGTCCAATTGAGTAGCTCTGAAAACTTCTCCATTCAATAAATAAGGAAAGATCAATCTCTTACCTCCTTATCATATGCAGCCACATCTATTTCATCTTCACTGTCTTCATCAGATTCTGTTTCTTCATCCAAAACAGACACAGAGGTGTTACTAGTTTGAATGCTGTGTTCCTTGACGAGTGAATGGATAGACAAAAGCCCCACCTTGGTAGGAACCTGAATAAGCTGTAAGAGACCAAATTATACTATCAACAGTTAAAAAAACAATGGCACTCATTTCCTTCCACCTTATGCCAGGGCTACTCTGAGCAGAATACTTTATGTTTTTGAAAAAGGCTTCCAGGACAAAGTGGCCCTGATGTTTACCCTCAGGAGGAAGCAACGTGTGAAAAAAAACAAAACAAAAACCCACCACATAGAACACCATCTTAAAGCATCTGCATAAAGAATAGGTTGCTTGAAATTGTGGCTCTTTGGGTGATCATCTTCTATATACACAGATTGTGTGCCTCCACATCGGCCCACAGTGAAAATCTTCTAAAGCAGGAGATTTTTGTTGGGAACTGCCACTATAGCCAAGCTGTCTCAGGAATTCTGGGAGTTGAAGTCCACAGGTTGTAAAAGGGCCACAGTTGCCCACCCCTGCACTATATATGCATGTGAAAGACAGCTCTTTCCTTTTCCCTCAGTCCCTTGAGACCACTGAAGCAGCCCTAGAAGTCCAATCTTACATGCAACAGTAATATAAGAGAAGGTTGGCAGTAGGACTGCCCAGAGAACCACTGGAAAAACCAGTTATAAATAAGTAACTTTTTGGTCTTTTATATAGTCTCCCTCACACAATTAGCAGTCTCATTTATTCAGATACCCTATCACAGTAAAAAAATAAAGGGGAGAATAGTACATTCAAAGGAAGCAGCAGATCACAAGCTACCCAAGCCACAGGGAACAGATTAAAACCAAGTAGCAACCTTTCAAAAGTCCAGCAATGACAGGCTCAGAACGGAGTTATAGAAGTTGTAGTATATGGAGTAGAATGTCCTTCAGTGCTCCCTGGAGTGGGCTTGTCACTATCAAGTCCACAGTTTAGTAGAACACTAGGGGGTTAATGGCATAAGAGAAGGTGTACAGTAGGACTTTTAGCCAGTCAACATTGAAGACTTTTGTTGCCACCGCTCCCTGGTTGGAAAGCAAAGGATGAAGCGCTGTACCTTTGCAACTGATAAGGGTGTAGCTAAAAATTTATTACTGGCCTCCCAAAGATCAGCATAAATTGCTCAAACGTAATTTGTTTGCTTCACAAAGTCCTTGTCATGAGTGATGGGTGAAACCAATGGGGCCCACATGCTCTCCAGAGCAAGCAGAGTCCACAGGAAAGAACATCCAAATTTGTTCTAGTCTGTTGTGGCCCGCTAGGGGCCTGCGCGGATTGGGGCTGATCCTGACGACGAGGAAGGTGGTGTGGGGTTGCCCAGCAGCCTGTGCAGCCGGCGCTCGCATCGGACAGTGGAGGCTGAAGAGGATGTGGTGCCAGAGGCAGAGACTCAGCCAGGGCCTTCAGAACCTCCAGAGGCTCCTTCCAGTGGAGAGCGCGAAGTGGAGGAGCCTCTCCTCAATGCTCGAGCACGCAGGGCTGCCAAAAGGCAAGAGTGGCTACTCAGGAGGAAGTCTACTCGAGAGTAAGGCTTGAGGATAATTGGCCACTCCCTTACCCTATTTAAGTCGCACACTGTTAGTAAGTTTCTTGCTGGAAACAATTCGTATTCTTATCAGAGTATTTTGGTTTATCATATCTTGTTTTCTGGGCTAGTTGCCAAGCTTTGCCGGTCTTGTGTATTCTTGCTACTTAATAAATTTGATAAGGACCATTGGTGTGTGTCAATATCCTCGGAAATCTGGAGCTGGGGCAGAACATAGTCCCGCAAGTACAGGGAGATGATCACTGCAGGAAAAAAAATTCTTGCTCCGTAACTTCTGTGTTGACAGCATAGGTAGGAGGAAGGACATTCTAGTAATTAGATTAGTAATTGGCCAGGTAGTCACAGTTAACAGTACTAATAATATTGCAGTGAACTATCCTATTCTATCCTATCTGTTTTCTATTCAGTAAAGAATTCAAAAACTACACAAATGAACTCCAATATTCCTTTTTTTTTACCTGGCTGGCAATGGCAGAGAACTTAGCCACATGGAGGGTCTCATCATATGATGAAGCACATGGGTTGATATTGACAATCATACAGGACTGCCCATGTCCTGTGAAAAAGCCTTGGAATACACGGGTTAGTTTGCTATCCCGGAAAGGCACCACATTCTGCTTGGACCTGTTTAAAGAGAGAAAGAGGAGGATTTGTGCGCTGGAAATGCTAATACAAAATGTGAAGCCTACCCCCCCACACATCCACATCCTCATCCTCATCTTAACCTAGGAAACTGTATACACATTCATCAGTATCTTCAACCAGATTGGACTTAATACCAGAAGAGCCAGACAAAGCTACAGACTTATCAGTGAATGCTAAAAGTAGAAATTCCTTTAACTTACTTGGTCTGATTGTGGCGCAAGATTGTGAGACATCGCCCCAGCGTGTGCAAGGAGGTATTGATGTTATTGGCTTCTTTCATACGGTCCCCCGTTCTCTGTTCTTTGCAGCGTTCTGAGCCAGCAAGGTCACACAGCGACAGCCTGGTGAAGAGAAAGAGGAGTATTTGATGCAGAGCCTGGTTTCCCACCTCTCAGTGTAGTTCCCCCACCACCACCCCAAATCAGGTTCTAACTTGAGGTTAGAAATTCTGGCAATCAGCATGAGAATCCATGACAAGGTCCAATCATAGTTTTGCTCTTTAATTCTGTAATTTTAGGAGCCACAGTGGCATAGTGATTAGAATGCAGTACTGCAGGCTACTTCTGCTGCCTGCCGGCTGCCTGTAATTTGGCAGATCGGATCTCACCAGGTTCAAGGTTGACTCAGCCTTCCATCCTTCCAAGGTCCGTAAAATGAGGGCCCAGATTGTTGGGGGCAATAGGCTGACTCTGTAAAACCACTTAGAGAGGGCTGTAAAACCACTGGGAAGCGGTATACAAGTCTTAAGTGCTATTGCTATTACTACACTGTTCAAAAAAATAAAGGGAACACAAGCAGAAGACATCTGAGATCTGAATAAATGAAATAGCCTTATTAAATACTTTGTTCGTTACATACAGTAGTTTTGTGTTCCCTTTAGTTATTTGAGTAGTGTATAAACTACTGTATGTAAAGAACAAAGTGTTTAATAAGGCTATTTCATTCATTCAGATCTCGGATGTCTTCTGCTTGTGTTCCCTTTATTTTTTTGAGCAGTATATTTTAGGTTGCTTTGCTTCATACAGGAACAAGTCTTTTTCATTTCAGGTTAGACACAAGACTGAACATTTTACAGCAACCCAAAGTTGTCATTCTGACAAATACATGTCAAAACTACACAGGGCAGCTTTCCCTGGGCATATTTGTCAAAACAAAGTTCTCTTTCCCATTCCCTTCAGGCCTTCAGTAAGAAAGTTTCCCCTTACTCGCTGATCTTTGAGATCGTTTTACTGCTCCTTTCCTGAAGGTGTAGAATTCGGATGGAGAAGATGCTGTGGCTACAGAGAGCAAGAGAAGAACCATTTTTAGAAAATAAACCAGTTCAAATGATTAAGGTCATTTATTCTCATATTTCCCAAACCTGGGCAAATTATATTTTTTGTACAGAGAACATACTTTACTAATCATTCAGAATCCCAACATTCCCTCTGTCACCAAAGTGAGGAATAGGACAGACCTGCGGCTAGAATTCTCATTCATGTGGGTGCTGGCAAAACTTTGATTTCTCCGGCCTAATTTCAGCAGTTTCCAGGCCTCTTCAGCATTTTGCACATTGACCCAGTTCAAGTCTACAAAACAAAGATGAGTCAGGGAACTGAAATAGCAGGAATTGGACTCCAAATTTATCTAGGAATCACCAGGGAAAACATCACACCTCAATAAGGGGACTGTGTCTTCTTACACTGCTTCAAGCCACTCAAAATATGGCTTATTAGTTGACTGATCAGCTGGATTAATTATTCTACATGTTTAGTCCAATTTATATACTGGGTGAGAAGGCTGGGCTGTACCTTTAACATATGTATTTCCAGTATGATCCTCACACAGCCGCAGTGGGGGCCTCTTGCGGTTTGGGGCAGATGCAGGGGTCTCCAGCAAGTCATAAATCAACTCATTGTAGATCTCAAAGAAGGAGACCCAGATAGAAAATTGCACATCCTCTTGAATCACAAATGAAACACAATCTTGTGGGTCAATCTTGTCAGTTCCTATCTCTATCAATGAAAGCAAAACAAAAAAAGTTATCAGTGATTGTAGCAATTCGTAGCAGACCCAATTAACATGGACTTTCTGAAAGTAAAACCAAAGTGCATAGTGATTGTTCCCAATAATCCCAGCTTCCATACATTTACTAATGTTTCCTTACTCTTAAAGCAGAAAACAATGTTTTCTTTTCAGACTAAGTTTCTCATATATTTCTGAGAGCCAAGTGAAATTTTAGTTTCATTATACATTGCAGGTAGTCGACTTACAATAGTTCATTCAGTGACCGGTCAGTTACAACGGCACTGAAAAAAGTGACATATGATCATTTTTCACATTTACGACCTTTGTAGCATCCCCATGATCATGACATTAAAATTCAGATGCTTGGCAGTGTCCCAAGGACATAACTCTAACCCTAGGCAACATTCTGACAAGCTAAATCAATGGGGAAGCCAGATTCACTAAACAACTGTGCTACTAACTTACTAACTGCGGTGACTTACTTCTCAACTGTAGCAAGAAAGGTTGTAAAATGGGGCAAAGTTCAGTTAACAAACATCTCACTTAACAACATAAATTTTGGGCTCAATTGTGGTCCTAAGTTGAAGACCACCTGTATACCTTCTACTTTACAAAGCTTACACAGTTAGCAACAAGAGATGTTTCATTGTCCAGTAATTGTTAAACCAGAAGATATTTGAAGGGGCAGTTTAAATTGCACTACAGAAAAACCAACGATTGCATAATCCCAGTCCTTTTCTATGAAATGTAATTTAAACATATTTTGATCCCCACCTTTGGTTAAGGCTGTTTTACAATAGGCTTATGGATATTCTTCTGATTCAAATGCTTCCCTTGAATTCAATTTTTTCATAATGTCTTTTTACTTCATTTCTTAGTGCTGAAGACTTTATTATTCTTAGTTTTGAGGTGCCTATAGTGCTTAGCTTTTCAATTCTACAGAAAATAAAATTGCCCCAGAACCAAGGTTCAGGACAGTGTGTACCTTCCAGCTGGCTCCAGTTTGTCTGGTTTGTCGACTGGCAAACAGAGGAGAGTCCACCAATGCCACTGTCAATACTGCCACTTGTGGGTGCTTGTGATTGGAATCCTGTTCTGTGACTTTTGCGCAAAGAACTACAGAGCACCTCCTGCCAATCCAAAAGGAAGAATTATAGCAGGGATTTTGACCAACTCATCCTCTTCCTTATCCTTAAGGGCTTTGAGGCACTTACCTCCTTTGTCCCACCATAGATCAGAGCCTGCTTCTTGGCTTCCTCTTGATGACTCTGTTTGCTGTCCAGCCAATTTACTATGTTTGATAGGAAAGGTTTCAGGTCTGTGGCTCGGTACAACCGTGTCCCAATACTGTTGAACATGATGGCTAGGGAACGGGGCAGGATCCCTCTGTTAGTACCATCTCCTGCAAGCCAAGGTCAAAGAAGCAAATAGTCAAGACAAAGGACCTCTATTAAGCAGAGGTTATCTGGAACATTATACACCAAGCACTGCTTACCTTGGATTGTATAAGTCTTCCCTGAATTCGTGACTCCATAGGTATAAACAAGCCAGTTCTGCCCATTGAGGACATCCTTCACCACTTCCTTCATTGTTGCGTCAAAGAATGCTTTCTGGCCTATCTCTGGTCCAAAGATCTGAACATCAAATACTAAGGATTAATGTCATCATACAGAGTACGATTACTCTAGATGTATGGTTAATTACATCAAATTATCAGGAATTAATCCCTGCTTCTCCATGAGTTCTCTAATCTCCTTGCAGGAATCCTGCCAAAAGAGTTTCAAACACCACAATCTCTATTGGTTTCAATAGAGGTCCAAGAAGAATGAGCACCATCACATTAAATGAAAAAAACATACCTGGCTGAAGGTGAATTTGTGCACTGCCTGGCCAATTCCTCGCTCAGTGTTTCTCATTGTAAAGGAATCTCTGGGTGCTTTGAGAAGAAGGGCATCAGCATTTTCGATGCAGACACAGCCCTAAGAAGTATAGTTAGCATTCAGTATCTAAAACCATCTGCCATAGCAGCAAACCACTTTTCAGTAGGCATTCTTAATTTTAAATATTTATATCCAGCCAATCTATCAAAGTCACTTTTTTCAGTACTGTTGTTTGAACTAAGTTGTAAGTTGAGGGCTATCTGTATTCTAGCACCCCTGTGCTCTTTTGCATATAAAACTCTGCAAACTAATTTCAAGTGAGCCCAATAGGCAAGCAAAGAAATTGGCCTATCAAAGTTCTCCTATACTAATTGATGGCTCTTACTCTGTTTCAGGTACTCACCTGATCCTCATGCTTCTCGATTTCTGTGGGCTTCAGTGGGCGCACTCTTGCATACACCTTCACCTTTCCATTGTCTCTGAAAACAGTCTATAGAAGTTACAGATTGTTATTCCATTACCAGTCTGGCAAAACAGAACTAGTATCAATCTGATTTACACACTAACATTCTACCATATTAAAAATAGTAGCCAACAACCCTAACCCTTCCTCCTCTCCCCAGCAACCCAAGGATACTATAGTCCTGTATTGTAAACTGGAACAAGATAAACATGGAGAGGCTGCACAGCAGTTATAGGAAATAATTCAGAAGCAAGAAGAAATTAGGGAGCATAAAAGTTGTTAGATTTAAAATAGGGATGCATTGCAAAAGGAATTCAGCTGCTAAGGGCTTGAAAAGGCCTTGGGCATAGCCACAAATTTGCTGCAAAACTTGCTCCCAAACTGATGTTTAATGTAACTGAAAGCATAAGTTGTTACAAGAATTACATGTGGATGTTACCATATTTACATTATTTCATTTTAATTAAATATATGTAAATCAAATGCAATGGAGTACTCATCATTGCCCTGATTACTTTATAGAGTATGGCTCTAGCATAAGAAGCCAGCCCACCCACCCCCATTGCCTGCTCCTCCACTTTGAATCTAAACTGAAGGAAAAACCCCTCACAGTTTGTAGAGTTGTGGAGCATGTTACATCAGTTCTATTTAGATCACATGTCTGGTGAGAAGACAGATGAAAGGGGAGGGTGTACTTCCTTATTCTTCCCATGTTACATGAATGTATGAGCTGACTGTCTGAATAAAGCCATATAGTAAGTTGCTAGTTCTAAGAAATAATGAGCATTGGGCAAAACCAAACATCGTGTATTGATCCAAAACTAATTCTTTAACCATGTCTAATAGAAACATTAGAGACTATCAAAAAAGTAAACCAAAAATCATATTGCACAAACTATACTAGGCTACTAGGCAAGAGAGAAATTTGTCTCTTTATTTTCACATTATCAGAAATTCTAGAAACAAAGGTCTTCCCACATGGGAAAGCTTGGCCTGCTTTACTAATGGCTCAATGCCATTCAGGTTCACCAACCTGAAGCTTTGTGAAAGCATGCAAATAGGATTGGAAGTCTACGAATCTATTATAGCAATATTAAATTCCTGATAATCTTACAGCAGACCAGCAGAGCTGAATTTGGAATTCTTGCCCTGATCCCAGGGGACTAACAATAAAAATTAAGTTGTTTCAGCATTTGGTAGAGAGGAGACCCCCAGCCCAGCCTCTAACTCCTCTTCATATCTCCTGTCCTCCTTAATGTTACCTGCTCTTGATCTGCAGAGATGGCAGAGAAATCTGGCAAAAGAGCTCGCCGCAGTCCACATTCTGCTGCAGTGGATTCCAGGACAGGAGAGATACCAGCTTCTTCATCAGAAAACAATCCAACCGGGGAGGCAATTCCCTGGGCCATGACAGCCAAGTGCTCTTCCTGTAAGAGCAGCAAAAGGAAGCATAGGCATTCCTGCAGGCTCTTGACTATTTCTAAACACAGCTTAGAATAGATAGAACTACTGGAAGAAAATGGCTGCACTGCATACCAACCAGCAGCAGGTCCAGGCAGGCCTCACAAAAGCTTCATCACAGAGAATTGAGCTCTATTAGCAGCTTGCCCCTTTCCCCTCACTGCAGCATATAATGGATGATTTAGGGATTTAGTACGCTCACACACACACCCCCCCAAAGAGGCGCAATTATTTTCCTAGACAACAGATCTTCATCCAGGACCAGGCTCCTGTAGTATCAGAGGCAGGCTCAAACCTATGGATTTTACTACCTATCCTGCAATATGTGAACGAGAAACCTTTTTTTAAATTAAGGCGTCTATGTTGGTGTAGGAATATTTAATCAGTCGCGCTCACTCCTTTAATTCCGAAGGCGCTTAATAAAATCCGCGAAGCCCACCTGGAGACCGTTACTGAAATCAAGGGGCCGCGTGGTTCCTCGTTAGTCGGGCGCCGGGAGCACCCAACCCTGGGACTTCCTCCAGCATAAGCGACGAGATGTAGTCCAAATGGGAGTCTTACCTAGTGCTTTCAGTTCCACTTCCACCTTCCTGCTCTGTGCCGCTCCGCCGCCGCCTGCTCGATGAGCCACTTATCTTTTCTTTTCCGACCTGTTTCAAACCTCGCGGCCAATCCGCTCAACCAATCAAAGAACGGGATACCCAGGAGCCAATCGTTACCCGGGGCTCACCTACCGAAGAGCCAATAATGTCAGGAGTTGCTTTCCCCTTCACGTGGAGGCTCTTTTTGTACTGGCTGGGAGGGGGGAGGGGCGGATGTTGTGCGGCGGAGATTGCTTTATTTCGATCATGGGTTAAAGCGAGTGGCGTTTTTGCAATCAAAATAGATGCGATTGTCGCACGCCCACACGGTAGCGTTCTACAGTCCACCATCTAATTTAGTGAATTTTCAAAACTTGGCAACTTTAATACCTGTGGCTTTTTTTTTCCAATACACTTTATTAAGCTTTTATTACATTAAAAAAATGAAAAATAATTTCACTGAACAACAGCTATTTGTGGCGTTTTTCTTGTGACGATAATTCGTGCATCATTTACAAAAATTAAATTGTGCATATTTACATTCTTATTTTATCTATTACTAAAAGTCTAAAAGATAAAGAGGCATCGATATTTTACAACGTGTGGGAACAGTGATATAATTGGATAGAACGGAGATAGATTAAAAATAGATAGTTATTAAGTATAAATACCTGTGGCTTTTTAACTTGCAAATGCTGGTTGGGGAATTCTAGAATTGAAGTCCACGCATCTTAAAAGTTGCCAAGTTTGTAAACCACGGTTGTAATTGTTCAAGCTCCTGAAATTGCATTCTGGAAGCCATGTTGCTTCTGGGTCCACCAAATTTGGAAGCACGATCCTGGTCTTGCTCTCAGCAAAGCAATATTGGGGCGAGGACGAGGTTTATATTTTAATACAGAAGGGTCTTAACATGAACGATTGAAACCAGAGGTTTTCCTTTTAGGATTACTGGACAAGGAACTTGAAAAAAAATAGGAATTTTGTTACTTTGTATGTTAGTTGCAGGGAGGATTCTTTATGCACAAAAATGGAAAGACTATCGATTCCCATGATAGAAGAATGGATGAAAAAAGGATGGAGATAGCAGAGGGCAAAATTAACTTTTTAAATGGAAACCGTTTCTAGGCAAGACAGAAAAAAAGTTGAAATCTCGATTTTGAGATTTGCTGATTAGTTTGTTGCTAAAAAAAATGGCTAGTGTTTGGTGCTCTCTGAGCTTGGTTGTTTTCTTCCAGATGTTTCATTACCTAACATAATCAGTGTTAGGTGTGGGGTTTGCTCTCATTTTATATACTAGTGGCTTATCCTGTCAGTGTTGGTAGGAGTGGTCTAGGTCAGCGGTCACCAACTGGTGGTCTGTGGACCACCGGTGGTCCATGAGAAAATTTTGGTGATCCACAGAAAAATTATTTTTTATATTGCACTAAATCAGGGGTCCTCAAACTACAGTCCCTGGGCCGGATACGTACAATGAACATTTGTGTTGCTGCAGAGTCTCCCTGTTTGGGGTCTTTTTGTGCGGGTTGGGGGGGCAGAAATTCCAACTTGGGGTCTGCTTCAGCCTCCTGGTGTAGGGCTTTTGGCAAAGGCTGGAGGGAAGTGCCGCTGGTGGCAAAGAACTGGAGGGCCTTGTTCCAGTGCGACTGCATCATGGCCTAGAACTGTTCTGCCCCAGCTACGGATCCCAAAGAACGCAGCACACACAAACTCCGAACAAAACTCCGTTTACTATAAAACGCAGTCTTTTGCAAATGCAGGCTGCTAATAAAACGTTCTTAACCACATGCCAGAAATTCCACAGATAAGATAGAGTCTTACTAGAGTTGGCAGAAAGCCCAGAAGCACTGTTTGCAGAGAAAATCCAAACTCAATGATCAGCGAACAAACGTTGTTTCCTGCAGCTTTTTACAAGCTGTGTGCACTCTTAAATAGGCTAAGGGAGTGGCCAATTAGCCCCAAGCCTTACTCTCGAGGAGACCTCCTCCTTAGGAACCACTCCTGCCTTTTGCCAGCTTTGTGTGCTTGTGCATTGAGAAGAGGCTCATCCACTTCATCCTCTGCACTTAAAGGAGCCTCTGGAGGTTCTGAAGGCCCTGGCTGAATCCCTGCCTCTGGCACCACATCTTCTTCAGCCTCCTCATGTCCGACTCGAGCGCCGGCTGCACAGTCGTCGGGATCAGCAACAATCCGCGCAGGCCGCTGGCAGGCCACAACAGGAACTGGCTGACCATCTCAGCTCACTGAGCCTCCAGGCGGCGGTATCTGGCCTTGCACTCCCGCAGGTCTTCCCTCTGCTTGGAAAGCCTATGCTCGTAGTCCTCAGTGAGGTGCTTTTGCTGAGCCTCCTCAGTCAGATCCAATTTGAACTGAGACAGCTGTTTGCCCAACTCTTTCTTGTGGTGGCTGCTTAACTCCAACAACTCCTTCCTGTTGGGGCCCTAAGGAGCCCGGGTGGGGAGGCGAGGAGTGGCTGGCAGGGGAGGAATGAGTAAAGGCTGACGAGGCACCCCTCGACATGAGTGACATCAAGTTGGTCGCAAACAATTACATTAAATATCTTATCTGGAAACACTACTCCTGAGAGATGTCATGGCAGGAGAAAAAAGTAGAAACTTTTGAACAATCCACTTTTTTCCATTTTTTCAAATAGCTTTCTTTACTTTTTTCAGAGAAAAGTTTGTGGAAACACGGGTTCTTTTCCTTAATTCATATAACCATGGATGTTGCAGAAAGGAAGAATCCAGACTGTTCGCTAAGCCACTGCTCTTGTATGATAAGGATACTTTCACACTATTCAAATCTTCCTAACTCATTCCTAACTCACTCATATTACAGATTTTCATTAAATTGAAAGAGTTTCAATTCGAGAAAAATAACTATCCTTTTTGAAAATGTGCTTTTAAAATATGCTTTGGAAAAATAAAATGTTCTGCAATTGTCAAAAGGTCCAGAGTCACTTTGCAGAATGACTGGCTGACATATAAATTTAATAAATTAATGTTTTATTGGAATAAGTTTTTGTAGCTCCTTCTGAGTACACGCTATCAAAAAGTTTGATATATTACAGCAGCAAAGTTTCACTTATGCTATGGCCTACAGCTCGTCTTCATTTTTTATTTCCCAAATGTTACTTACTGGTAAGATTCTGAGCCAGAGATGATAATGATTTAAAAGCAAGCAGTAAAAGAAACACAATATAGTACTTTTATTATTGTCTAAGAAACCAATGAATCTCCAGATATTAAACAAGTCTCCCAATGAACAGAATAGGACACACATTCTATCATGAAGATTCTTAAGAAAAGAAAGTGAGATATCAGGCAGTGCTAAATTAGTAAACAAACAATTTTTTCCTTAGAACAAGACTTCAGGAAACAAGGTTGAATTCTTAACTTCTAAACATGCACCTGCCCTTTTCATGTCTTCATCACCACCTGTAGAAGAGAAAGAAAAGTAAAATTTTCCATGTTTCGAAGGAATTATAGTGTCCCAGAACAGTTTCAAGCTCTGCTATGAAAACATCATTTGTGTACTATGTGAAGATCCACTGAGAATAAAAGTGGTATCTTAAAAACAGGTATATTTGTTATAGAAAGAGTTAAGAAAGGAAAAGGCTTCCAGGTGGAGATAAATGCCATTTACAGGTAGTTCTTGACTATGACTACAATTGAGTCAAAAAATTATGTTGCTAAGCAAGACAGTTGTGAATTTTGCCCCGTTTTATGACCTTTTTTGCTGTTGTTAAGTGAATCAATGCAGTTGTTAACTTAGTAACATGGTTGTTGAGTAAATCTGGCTTCCCCATTGACTTTGCTTGTCAGAAGGACGCAAAAGGGGATCACATGAACACATGACAGCGGAACTGTCATAAATGCATGCCAGTTGCCAAGTGTCTGAATTTTGATCACCTGACCACAGGAATGCTGCAACAGTTATAATTGTGAAAGCAGTCTTAGATCACTTTTTTCAGTGCCATTGTACCTTCAAACGGTCACTAAACAAATGGTTATAAGTGAAGAACTATCTGTATATTTGGGAGACACAAGCAGGGTTACTGATGCTTGTAGGGCGGATGATTGTCATAGCACCATCTTTTGCTTTCCAGGCATGAGAACCTAGCAGAGGAATAAGGAATGTGATTTCTCCTGTTCAGAGATGAACATCTTACCTTCTCACAAATCCTCGCATTTCGTCGGAGCACAGGAGTGCCTCGCCCAACATCTGGAGTTGCTCCAGCACTTCCTGCTGCATCTCCACAGCAATGCGATGGATGTGGTGGTTGGAGTTATTGTACATGATGGCATTCTGAAACATCAGCATGAGATCACGTTGGAACTGGACCATGTGCTGAATCTGGCCTTTGGACAGGTTTCTCTTTATGGAGGAAAGATCCATTGGTCTTCAGAAAGGTAGGAAAAAGCACAGGGTTCAGCTTTGTGTAATAACTTATAGAGTTTGCAAAATAAAAAGGATGCTTTCCAGATCCTTTTCCATTATCAATATCCCAGAACTACTGAGAAATCAAATTAAAATTAGACTAATAAAAGCAAGTAGATATGAAACTTTTATTATCAGTTATAACTGATATAACTGCTCTCTACATGGGGCTCCCTTTGGGGTGCACCCGGAGGCTACAGTTAATCCAGAATGCGGCCGCGCGGGGGATTATGGGAGCGACGGGGCGCTCACATATGACACCTCTCCTGCGCGAGCTGCACTGGTTTCCTGTGGTCTTCCGGGTGCACTTCAAGGTGTTGGTGACCACCTTTAAAGCGCTCCATGGCTTAGGGCCGGGTTATCTGCGAGACTGCCTTCTGCCACCAATAGCCTCCCACCAACCGGTTCGCTCGCACAGAGAGAGCCTCCTCAGGGTGCCGTCGGCCAGACAGTGTCGGCTGGCAACCCCCAGGGGGAGAGCCTTTTCTGTGGCAGCACCCGCCCTCTGGAATGACCTACCCCCTGAGATACGCACGATATCAGATCTCCGGACTATTCGTCGGGCCCTGAAAACACACCTATTCCATCTAGCCGGGCTGGCTTGATTCCATCTCCTCAGTTTTTTTAATTGAATTTGGTTTTAATTGGGTTGTTTTTAATATCTTGGGCCGAAATTATTTAATTGTTTTTTAAATTGTTTTTAAATTTTATATGCAATGTTTTATCTTGGCTGTACACTGCCCTGAGTTCCGCAGGAGAAGGGCGGTATAGAAATAAAATAAAATAAATAAATAAATAAATTTGCGTTTACAAGATATTAAACGTAGAACAGAAAACTAGGTTTTCGATAGTACTCAACCTTTGATAAAATAATAGCAATTCTAAATACATTCCCTTAATATTGTTATTTAATGCTGATGTTTATGGTATGCACTTTCAAGCATGCCTAGGATCAGTTTATGATGATACTGTATTTCAGAGAAAATAATGCTGAAGCAAAAACCAGTATTATAGCACCTTCAAGGCTACATCTATCACACTTTGGGGGTAAGCTACATTGTACAAGTGTAGAAAAGGAAATACTAAGCCAAAGAAATTAAAAGCTTGACAAGAAAAAAATAGCCAATATTTTAAGACTGATAAATACATTATAGCATACGTTTTTGTGGATTACAATCCTTTCATCGGCTTCATGAAGTGTCATTTTGAGAGAAAGGAATGCATGTGGAGGGATATAAGCAAAAGAGAGATGGGAGAGCAAGAAGAAAATCTAATGTCTAACAAGGTACTTGCAAGTTATTTGCAAATAGGGGCAATTCAGAAAACAATAGTTATGCTATGAAATCTCTTACAATATTGAGTTGAGTAACACGTGTACATTAATGGAAGCTGGGAGAACCATACGTTAGTGACTCAAATAGCTCTCCTGATTGAAATATCTACTTTTTCATGGGTAGAAGTTCCACTATTTTTTTCTGAGAACCTAACAAACATGGATGGCATCTTTACACTAGACTTCAACCTGTCACTGTACTTTGTTTTTCTTTGAAGTGACTCGTTCTCTCTCCTTCCCATCTCCAGAACTTTGGTTCATACCTTCTGTTCTTTGGGAGATAGATTTAGCCATGTTCCACTATTTCCTGGATTTTAAAAAAATCACTGTTCCTTCCCTTTCAGAACTGCTATTTATCAACGTGTATACATATATAGAGGGGGAACAAATATAACATTAGTACCAGTCAATGGTTAACTGTAGATGCAATGAGAAAGCCATTCAAGCCAGAAAAAACTGCCCAGCTTTGCAGTACCAATTCATATCCTACCTTTCAAAGAGCTGATAGAAGAAAGTAAAAAGGACATAATGCAAACCATGGTGTTTGGTCCCTCACTTATCACATGACATTACCGCAAATTAGTATAAAGTGCTCCTGCGTTCCAATAATTCCATTTCTTCTCTCCTCCTTAAAAACAGATTTTCTTCCTCTGCTGCATTTCTGCCACAGCTAAAACTTTTGTCCCAGTGAGATAACCCTATGTTGCAGGCATTTTTAAAAATATATTTGACAGGCTACTTGCTTCCACTTCTGTTGCACAGTTTAAGAAAAAAACACCTTGAATGCAGTTACACTAGGAGAATTTAACGGAATTACACACTCCGTAGTTTGCCTAAATAGTGCATGAGGAGTTCAAAGCATTTTGGGGCAAGAAGGATTACAGGGAGGGGAAAAAAACTCAGTGGCTGGCATTGATTGGTTTCCGAACTCACCTACTGGTTTACTCAGACTGAGTAATGATTGGCTGAAGGTTCTCCCTGTGATTTACCATGCTAAATGCATTTGGGAGTTACAGATGGGGCCAAAGCAGGGGAAAAGTGGATTATAATTTAAAGTGTATTAGGGATTACTGGAAATGGAATGGAATTGTGGGAGGGGGGGCAAAGCTCCAGAATTTCTGGACACTCATCTAATAAGCAGTACAGGAGGAACAATTCCTTGCCATGACAAAACAGAAATCGGGACTACAAAATATATTGCAGAGAGAAAACTATTTTCCTATTTCTAAAGAGGAACATGCTCATAAGCAGTGGACAGAGACAGAGGTGGAAAAGCAACTGAAAAAACACATTCCTTACTTACTAGCACTCTCTTTTCCCTCACTGACCTTTTGACCACATCTTTGTAACCAGGAGCCTGCTTTTCGGAAACCGGCTTCAGGAAGGGACCGCTGTATCTAGGGAGAAAGACCAAAAAGTGGGCTAGCAAACAAACCGCACATCGTTTCCTGTGCAGTTCAAATTAATAGTGAAAAGGCAGAAGGATGAAAGTCAACTCCTCCAATCAGCCCAGAATCATTACAATAGCAGAGTAATATTTTGAATGTTGATGTTAAATATATCATTTCATATACAAAAGCATCTGGAAGTAGTTTATGGAATATAAAATACACAAAACAAAAGCAGATTCCTCTTCAAAGCATTTCTTGAAACATTCATAGATGGTTTAAATGAAAAAAAGAACAAGTTCAACAAGCACTTAAAAGATGTAAATTTGGATCTCACAGATTTCAAGAGAGACAGATTCTCTCAATCACAAACGAGTCACCTAATCTTAGAGCATGCAGTAGAACCTCCTCTCATGGTAAAAGTTATCTGCTCTGCAAGGTGAAGATGGTTCACCCCAGGGACCTTGTATTACATAATTAGCAAAAACTTAGAAACTGGTTCAATAACTAACTGGTCACACCAATTATGGGCATGACACATACTTTCTTGTAGACCTCTACTCTAGATGATTTTTTAGTCATCTTCTCCTCAGTGGTCAGTAGTTTCACTAGTTTAGTCGTTTACCTATGGCCAGCAACCATCTTCCAGATAGATAACAGAGTTTTCTTGAAGAGCAAATGCTGTTGAAATGGATCATCTTGGCTTAAGTGCATCCTGGATAGAAGAGAAATCAAAAAGATTCATTTACATTTGTGAATGGGAAAGTAAAGAGGCCAGGAAAATAGATGACAAATCCTTCAAGTAAAAAATGTAATCTTATGAACCTCGGAAGCATGCTTTTTCTGTCGCAGCTGCTACCCTCTGGAACACCATAATCCCTCCTGACCCCTGAGATAAGATTGGAACCTACTCTCTGGTGTTTGGTGAAACATCAAAGGCCTGGATATGCTCCAGAGCTTGGGAGATGGAAGGCTATATGGCTCAGTTTCAGGTCTTTATCAATTATTTTATTTGGCTTTTTTATCCTTTGCTAATATGATTTTTCCTATTATTTAATGTGTTATTTACCTGCCTAGCTGTCTGAGTCACTCACATTTGGGTAGGTTTTTTTTTTTTTTTTTTTAAATTGATTTATATGCCGCCCTTCTCCGGAGACTCAGGGCGGCTTACAATGCGTTAAGCAATAGCCTTCATTCTTTTGTATATTTTATACAAAGTCAGCTTATTGCCCCCACAAACTGGGTCCTCATTTCACCTACCTTAGAAAGGATGGAAGGCTGAGTCAACCTTGAGCCTTGGAGAGATTCGAACCAGCCGAAATTGCAGGCAGCTGTGTTAATGACAGGGTGCACCAACCACTGTACTATCAAGGCTAGTTATATACATTTATTTAATAAATAAATGTATCAGTGAAATAGGCGGTGTAGAAATATAATAAACAAACATCACCTTTTAAAAATTCATATGAAATGTGTTAATTCAGCTACCAAACCTAGCAATAGTTTATTCCTTTATTGAAGAGAGTTGTACAACTCAACCAACCCACATAATTGTTCTGATTCAAAGCTACAGTTGCATATACCCTGTTGGAAGCCACTTATACAGTCTCCAGAAAAACAGTTGTTTTCTAATAGCACTCTTCACTTCAGATTCTTGATACTCTTTTCTCCCTCCTTTATTGGTCAGAATGTTTATAAAATGGCCCAACTCCCCCTCTTTCTAGAGAGTTTTAGGCTGCAATATCTACTTATCTAAGAGGATTATCCTATTGAATTCAGTGGACATCTTTCTAAATAGGTAGAGTGTTGTGCCATTTAACTTAAAGTGGCAGGCATAAAGTAGAGAAATACGCTAATTCCATTCAAAATCCATGTTATCGTTACTTACAAAGGCAGGGAGGCTGTACTTGTGGAAGGAGAGCTTATTAGGGGTGTCCCATAAGGACTGGAGTCGTCATTGCTGTAACTCAAATGGAAATCACTGTCTTTCCAATCCTCAGTTTGATCTTCAGTGTTTTCCACAGCCACCTCCTGATGATCACATACAGTAGTAGGAATTAACCACTTGGCAAAATAACAATAGGAATCCTAAACCCCATAAAATTCAGCCATGAAGTTCCAGCATAGAAAATGCACTTCTCTGGGAGAAGTAGTACCAAATACCTCAAAGGAGTTGGTAAAGTGCTCACCCCTCAAAAAAATTAAAAACTTTATAAATTCCTTAGATCTTAGGAACTACCATTCCTTAGTTAATATATGATTTTTAGGGAAGCTATTTGATAGGGTAAAGACTGTACAATTGCAGGCACTCTTGAAAGAAATGGATTATTCCTCTATTTCATCCACTCTGGGTTCAGTTTTAGTTTATGGAGTTGAATGAGAGTTGTTCGGCCTTATAAGACAATTTGAGGAGTTCAGAGCACCATATTGTAATATTTCTGTTCCTTCTTATACATGTTCAGATGCAAACATAGAATGACTGTAGCTCAGCCTCTTATAGTTGGGTATAAGGTTCCCAAGGATACCATTCTCCCTCCCTCTCTCTCTCCCCCTCTCCCTCCCTCCTTCTCTCCTCTTCTCTCCCTCCCTCCCTCTCTCTCTTCATTATAAGATTTGGAGTGAACTGTTACACTAGAAGTATGCTGATGATATCCTATTTCTCCATACTATCAGTTGAATTAGGAAAGGCTGATCTGGTTGTGCAATTAAATGAACGCCAGTTAGCTGAGGCTGAGTCCTAGTCAGATGGAGGCTTTATGAAAAGGCAGTTCCCGTCTTTAGAAATCAGGAAGCTGTAGGTGGAGTTGCATTCTCCCTAAAGAACAAGTGTGTAATCGGGGGTTGTTCCTAGAACCATCACTCTTGGTGGAAACACCATGGTCTCTGTGACATGGAATGTTTTCCAGCTCTTTCCTGCCGCCTTGAAAGAGGCGGTAGTGAGGCCCCTCCTCAAGAAGCCTTCCCTGGACCCGGCTGAATTAGCCAACTATCGTCCAGTCTCCAACCTTCGTTTTGTGGCGAAGGTTGTTGAGAGCGTGGTGGCACGACAACTTCCCCGGCACCTGGATGAAGCTATCTATCTGGACCCGTACCAGTCGGGCTTCAGGCAGGGGTACAGCACAGAAACGGCATTGGTCGCGTTGGTGGATGATCTCTGGAGGGCTCGGGACAGGGGTTGCCCCTCTGTCCTAGTCCTATTAGACCTCTCAGCGGCTTTTGATACCATCGACCATGGTATCATGCTGCAGCGGTTGAGGGGGTTAGGAATAGGGGGCACCGTTCTGCGGTGGTTCTCTTCCTTCCTCTCCAACCGCTCGCAGTTTGTGTTGGCAGGCGGGCAGAGGTCGACCTCGAGGCATCTCGCATGGGGAGTGCCGCAAGGGTAGGTCCTCTCGCCTCTCCTGTTCAACATTTATGTGAAGCCGCTGGGTGAGATCATCCGTGGTTTTGGGGTGAAGTGCCATCTGTACGCTGATGATACTCAGCTGTACATCTCCACCCCAGACCACCCCAACGATGCCCTTGATGTGATGTCCCGCTGCCTGGAGGCCGTGCGGGCCTGGATGGGGAGGAACAGGCTCAGACTCAACCCCTCCAAGACCGAGTGGCTGTGGCTTCCGGCGCCCCGATATAGTCAGCAGGTGCCATCGCTGACTATTGGGGGTGAATCCTTGCCCCCCACAGAGAGGGCTCGCAATCTGGGTGTCCTCCTGGACACACGGCTGTCTTTAGAAGAGCACATGACGGCTGTGGCCAGGGGGGCCTTTTATCAGGTTCACCTGATTCGCCAGTTGCAGCCCTTTCTGGATCGGGACGCCTTGCGCACGGTC
Organism: Arizona elegans; assembly: GCA_022577455.1. Classification (NCBI taxonomy): domain Eukaryota; kingdom Metazoa; phylum Chordata; class Lepidosauria; order Squamata; family Colubridae; genus Arizona; species Arizona elegans. The sequence goes on along the minus strand of JAKOOJ010000003.1, from coordinate 97,845,436 downwards.
ACTCACGCCCTTGTCACCTCCCAGTTGGACTATTGCAATGCTCTCTACATGGGGCTTCCCTTGAAGAGCACTCGGAGGCTCCAACTGGTCCAGAATGCGGCCGCGCGGGTGGTTATGGGTGCAACTCGTTGCGCCCACGTGACACCCCTCCTGCGCGAGCTGCACTGGCTCCCAGTGGTCTTCCGGGTGCGATTCAAGGTGTTGGTTACCACCTTTAAAGCGCTCCATGGCATAGGACCCGGGTACCTTCGAGACCGACTTCTGCCACCAGTAGCCTCCCACCGACCAGTCCGCTCCCACAGAGAGGGTCTCCTCAGGGTGCCATCGGCCAAGTTATGTCGGCTGGCGACACCCAGGGGGAGGGCCTTCTTTGTGGGAGCCCCAGCCCTGTGGAATGAACTGCCCCCCGAAATACGTAGGATCTCCGACCTCCAGGTGTTCCGCTGCGCTCTGAAGACCCTGTTGTTCTGCCAGGCAGGGCTATTAACATAACATTTTAAATTGGGGGTATTTTAAATTTCTGGGATTTTAATTGGAGCCTAATTATTTAATGATTTTAAATTTTAAATTGTTGTTTTGTTTCTGTGTTTTTAAATAGGCTGTACACCGCCCTGAGTCCTTCGGGAGAAGGGCGGTATAGAAATAAAATTATTATTACTATTATTATTATTATTATTATTATTATTATTATTATTATTATTATTATTATTAGTGCTTTGCCATTCAAGGCAACTGGTCCTTGATAAGAATAATTTGCCACAGTGATCCATTCATTGGTTACCTCGAGATTATTGCAATGTGGTGCATGTGGGATTACTCTTAAATTGCTCCTGAATTTGCAACTAATCCTTGCAATGTCATTTATAATGACATACAAACATTGTCTAGATCTAGGCATTTAACCAAATGGCTTGACCAATCTAAGTTATATTTAGGAAGTTCTTTGGAAGGTACCACATCTATGAAGCAATCCAAGGCAATCATTTCCAACACAAACAGCTTGGTTGGGGATTCTTCTCCTGTTTGGATGTTGGTAATGTCAATGCCTTAGATTTTGGAGTCCCTTATGTTTACGATATTTATATTCATTTATGTATTATGGGTATTACTGTCCTGCATTTTAGAGCTTTTTATGTTAAGATTGTTTTTAAAATATATAATTTTCCTATATTATGTTAAATCACGAATGTTTTAATACACTCTACACCCCATTGGAATTATCTTTAATAATGAAAACACAACTAGTAATTTTATATATAAAATAATAATAAATACATCCAGCTAAGTTACCAAACATTTTGCTCTCACTTTCTTTTATCCCACTACTAACACGCCATTATTTTAACTTTCCCTTGGTTCTTATCTGGCTGGGTTCCTCTATATTTGTCTTTTCAAAAGAACACAATTTCGCCCTTCATCTAGTGAAATGAAAGTGTTTCTCATACAGTTGGTTTGCCTCAACATGGAATTTACAAGGGGTTCAAAAAAACTTTTTACTCTCCACAAAACATGCTTAAGGAGGGCAAGATGGAGCAGCCAAGCAATGCCTCCAGCTTTGGAGCTGGATATTTAGCAGTCCACAAAGGCAAAAGATAAGATTCTCCATTGATCATCCAACCCAAGTAATCCATCTACTTATAAAACAGTGTTCTGAGCGAGCCATAGCTTACCATTCTAGTTGGAGGCAACCCTTTCTTCCGTATTTTCCACTCACAAGGAGTTTGCGTCATAAGTTCTAAAGTTGAGGCCTCATCTACATCTGTTTCTGCCGTACTGGCCATCAGGTAGTGCGTGACTTTCTTTCCTGAATCCTCATCGAACTGGCTATCCTGAAACTTAGAGCATCCAGGCTCCTCATACAAACCAGGAAGTCCTTCCATGGCCTCCACTTCCAAGTTTACAACCGGCAGCCCTTCCAAAACCTGCAGTGCCCAATTTCCCCTTCTTTCCTTAGCTTGCTTTTTAAAAATCTCTGAATGACTTTCCTGCCCCGATTCTTCCTCTTTGGCTACAAGCGATCCTTTCGCAGCACCTTTGTGAGCCATGGCAAGCCTTCCATTCTGCTCTCCAGCACCAGAGAAAACCTGAGATCCCTGTGCCAAGTAAGGGTTGCTAACACGAACTGGCTCCATTAAATATGTCACCTGGAACAGAAGGTAAGAAGTTAACTGCTGAGGCTTGTAATTAAAAACACTCAGAAAAGCACACATGAGGCTATTTTTCTTTCAGATATTATGTTCTTTCTTAATGAGCGTGCTTTGCAGTGACACTGAGACCATATCCCTAACTTGGCAATTTCTCTCCTCCAACCCTCCAGGATCTGTACAGCAGGTATCTGTTGGCTAAGCCCTAAGAGTTGTTGTCAATCTTGCCCAAAGGGCATTAAGATCAGGATGGCTAAAGTGGAATAACATATGTTCTCAGAGGCTAGCAAACTTTTCAGGTCTCCTGAAAATTATTTAGTATCCAGGTGCCAAAAAAAGGCCAATATATTAAATTGTCATAACAGATTGCATAAGATTGGAAAGAAATCTCAGAGATTTCAGCAATTTTTATTTCTATTTCGGGAGAGTTAAAAGTACCTTGGGGATCCATTGGAAGTCACTTTGCTAACCCCTGATAAATATATGGAATATATATATATATATATGGTTTCAATAGCACTAGATCTCTATCAGAATTAAGCCCCATATAAGCAGTTAAGATCACCATTACTCATCTTATTATTTTTGAAATAGTAGAAAATATTAATCTTTGCTCATCTTTACCATTTAGAATCCTGACTTTCTAGCCTTATTGAAATTTGCCTCTGTAGGCAGACTACCCATTTTACTGAGAACTCTAATCTCGGCCACCGGAGGAAACCAGTATCATATCCCACCACTTGTAGTCCTCCCTACTAGCTGCTATATACCTCAGACAGAAATCTCAAGAGGGCATCCTCTTTGCATTTCCCACTCTCATCTTGCTCTCCTTCGTTAGCATATTCCCACGCTGTGGAGTCACCAGCTTCCAGCTGGCTCGTTGCCTCCTGGCTGCTGCTCTCTTCTAACTTCTCCTGAGCATCATCTTCAATTTCCCTCCAGCTGCTCAGTTCCTTTAGGTCAAGGTCTAAGCTAGAGTCTGAAGAACTACAGAGAGATTTGCAGCAGCTGCTCTTCTCAGACTCAGTAAAGTATTCTTCTCTGGATTCCAGCCAGGTCCACATGTGACCCATCTAAAAAGGTAGAGAGGGTAAAAAGTTCGTGACTTATGCAGTTGCTTCTTTTCCTTTGAGACATTCTAGGCTAGGGTCTCCCAGATCTGAAATGGCTCCATCTCTGACTCTAAATAGAACTACTTAACAACTTAGAACTACGCCGACTTCAGTCTGATCTAAGCATAGTACATAAAATTATCTGCCACAATGTCCTTCCTGTCAGCGACTACTTCAGCTTCAACCACAATACATGAGCAAATAATAGATACAAACTATTAGGTAAACTGCTCCAAACTTGATTGCAGAAAATATGACTTCAGTAACAGAGTGGTCAATGCCTGGAATGCACTACCTGACTCTGTGGTTTCATCCCAAAACCCCCACAATTTTAACCTTAGACTGTTTACTGTTGACCTCACCCCATTCCTAAGAGGTCTATAAGGGGTGTGCATAAGCGCACCAGCGTGCCTACAACATTTCTATTACTAAGCAAGACAGTTGTTAAGTGAATTTTGATCCATTTTATGACCTTTCTTGCCACAGTTGTGAAGTGAATCATTGCAGTTAACTTAGTAACGTGGTTGTTAAGTGATTCTGGCTTCCCCAATGGCTTTGCTTGACAGAAGGTCACAAAAGGTGATCAAATGACCCCAGGACACTGCAACCGTCATAAGTATGTGACACTGTTGCCAAGCATTCAAATTTTGATCATGTGACATGGTGATGCTACAACAGTTGTAAGTGTGAACAATGGTCATAAGTCACTTTTGTCAAGGCTGTTGTAATTTTGAATGGTCACTAAATGAACTGTTGTAAATTGGGAACTAAAGGTAAAGGTTCCCCCTGATATGCATGCTAGTAGTTTCTGGCTCTAGGGGCAGTGCTCATCTCCGTTTCTAAGCTGAAGAGCCAGCAATGTCCGAAGACGTCTCCGTGGTCATGTGGCCAGCATGACTAAACACCAAAGACGCACGGAACACTGTTACCTTCCCACCAAGGTGGTCCCTATTCTTCTACTTGCATTTTTTACGTGCTTTCGAACTGCGTTGGCAGAAGCTGGGACAAGTAACGGGAGCTCACTCCATTACGTGGCACTAGGGATTCGAACGGCTGAACTGCCAACCTTCTGATCGACAAGCTCAGCGTCTTAGTCACTGAGCCACCACGTTCCCTAAATCGGGGACCACCCAGACTCTATTTTATTTTATATTTTCTTTATTGTTAATTGCCCAGTCATTGAGATTGGTGACCACATGTATTCTTTAAATACCTATATTTGTACACATTCATTGTTCAAATGCAACAATATATATTCCATGACAGCCATTTCAAGCCAAGAACTTCAGTAGGGAGGCTGAAACCTGGAAGAAAGCCATTGGTTAACAGCCAGGATTAAGACCAATGCATTTCAAAAAAAGAACGCCACTTCTTGGTTAAAATTAGATTGTCATTATTTCCCTAATAATGACAATTGATTCTTTTCATGAAAAAACTTTGTGGCCTTTGTCTTATTACCCTCAGATATAATGCTCTACATGGGCTGCATCAGTGTTCTTGGGAAATAAAAATGAAGGCTGGCTGCAGTTCAATGCTGTATTTGTAAATGTGCCTCAGCATACTCATGCATTGAAAGAAACAAAGAAAAAGAAGCTGGGATAATAGACAAAACCCTAGGTCCTAACAAGGATGGCAGGGGAAAACTTTGCTAGTTGACTTCCAGGTAAATTGATATCTTGTAATTAACTATATCCACCATGGCAGGCATTTTCCGACTACAGGTAGTCCTCGACTTACAACCACAATTGAGCCCAAAATTTATGTTGCTAAGTAAAACGTTTGTTAAGTGAGTTTGCTCCATTTTACAACTTTTCTTGCCATAGTTAAGTGAATCATTGCATTTGTTAACTTAGTAACACGGTTAAGTGAATCTAGATTCCCCACTGACTTTGCTTGTCAGAAGGTCGCAAAAGGTAATCACATGACCCTGGGCATTGCAACTGTCATAAATAGGAACCAAGCATCTGAATTTTGATCATGTGACCATGGGGATGCTGCAACATGTGAACAATGGTCATAAGTCATTTTTTTCAGTGCTGGTGTAACTTTGAACAGTCACTAAATGAACTGTTGTAAATTGACAACTACCTATATTTCTGACTTTGTCTCAGGTCAGAAAGGAATAAAACAGTCTTTTACTCTTTCCTTATTTATCCAACCAATACACTGAATATATTTATTGAAGGAGGCTGGATCAGAAGGTGATGAGTATGGTTTTAAAACTGGAAGAAGCATCACTCTACTAATGACACTATTCAAAATGAAAATGATCTGTAAACTTTAGTAATGAAGATCAAGGAGCACAGTGAAAAAGAGGTCTAAAATTCAATATAAAAATGGCTAAATTAATGATAACGGATACAACAATCACCATTAAAACTGACCATGAAAATATTGATGTGGTGGATACCCTTGCCTAGTATTTTATGATCAACTGTCAACAAAAGGTAACTGTCAATCAAGAAAAATGCTGCAGACTAATATTTGATAGAACAACAAGGCCTCTGATGTACCTATAGGTACGATATCAGAATTATGCAAGTAAATTGATTTCCCTGATACTCTTCGGAACCAAAAATTGGGACTTTGAAGAAGATAGGAAAAGAATGGGCATGTTAAAATTTTAGTATTGGAGAAAACTCCCAAGAACATCAAGGACAGTTAAAAAAACTAATGGATAATAGTACAAAACAATCCAGAACTCTCATTGAGACACAAGTGACCAGGCTCAAATGACTGTATTTTAGATATCTATATAAATAAAAATGTAAATGTTCGTTTGTTCAAAATCTTAAATCTCTGAAAGTTCTTCACCGATTGCTTTGAAATTTTGACACAACGTTGCATTCGAATACGCGCGTGTTTTTATATACCTATATTATATAGATGTTACATCTGTGACAGGTAAAAATATGCTTTCAAAACATGCTTGAAAAACAGTGCCATCTGTTGGACATAAAAGCAACACACACCGGCCACCGTCCTGGAGCCCCAGGAACACAAACTCACCGATGCCAGCCTGCCCGGAGGCCTCCGTCAATCCCACGACGTGCAGCTCTCCCAATACAAGCACCAAATAGGTCAAAGTCCAAGAAAGCAATTGATTAAGCGACGTTAAAGTCCAAAAAGAAACGTAGAGAAAGGCAACTCAGGTCTGAATCCAATCCACCGAGTGAAAAGACTGGTGGGACCTGAGCTACAGAGGGAAATTATTGGCACTCGGTCAAAAAATATTGTATACCCACAAGACTGAGCCACGGCAACGCGTGACCAGGTACAGCTAGTATTATATATAGATGTAGATATCTGAAAAATCTATAATCCTGAGAAAGATGGAAGGAAAGAGATGATGAAGCAGAAGAATAGCAGATAGATTGTAGATTGTAGCAAGGATGGGTGTGCTGATATTTGAAGGACCAGGACAGAGACATACTATCATTCATTTATAGTCACTAAGAATCAACATCGACTTGATGCACATAATCAACTTGCATGCAACAAGGTATTGTTTAATATATATTGAATATAACATTCAATAGATTTCTATGACTTAATGTCTGGTCCTAGAATGTTGTTTTGTGAGGTAGGTGCCCAGAATCCAAGGACACATAAAGAGTCAAAGCTGGATTGTGTGTATTTCCAGCTTGATGTAGTGCACAGGTGATGAGAACGATGATGTTCTAATTGTGGTGTCTCTGTAATACATAGACTCAAATACTACATTATTTAAAGCAATGCAATTACTTTAAATAATAATGCCATTAATGTAACTCAATTCACTCAGTGAACATATAATGGTCAATAGCTTTTGCCAGCAGCACTCAATTAAATGCACAATGTACTTGCAGGTAGTTATTTCCACATAAGGAACATATCTATTATAAGATGTTAAAAGAACTGTCTGTTTACTCCTTCTTTGTGTTGTTCAATTGAAGCAAAAGAGCTTAATACCAGAATGTGGAAGTGTTGTGTGTAAAAATTGGGCATCACCATTTAAAGTGTCGTCTTACATCAGTTCTTAACATTTGTAGTTTGAAGAGTGGATAAAAAACATTCAATTAAGCAAAGTTGGAAAAGATGCAAAAGTTACTGTCAGTCAGAGGCATCATACGCTATAGGGACAAATAGTATGATTCAATCTAATTTAACGTGGATATTCTTTTAAGAAAAAATGTCACAGTTCCACAAAGCAGATTGAAGATTTTCCTGCTATATAGAAAGCATATAGCAAAAGAATGATCCTTGGCCTTCCACTATGCTGTTGACATTCTTATGTTTTTAGAAAAGTTTACCACTTGAGCTCATGTCCTGTATCAGAAATGTTTGTATGGCTACTGGAAGAACTGATTGCAAAATTATGTTCAGGAGATCTTTATCGTATCTGGTCTGGCTTACATTTTACAATTACAACAAAAATTACAGTGGGCTGGGGCTGGTGGGACAGACCCAACAAACAGAAAAACCTGGCATATTATGGAGGTAGCATCTGCCTGTTCTGACCTAGGCTTCCTTAGAAATTAAACAGCACAAACTTAATCCCGGCAAACCTCTATAATTCATATGGCTCTAAATTACTTTCATTTACAGTCCACAAGGCTTGATAAACAGTCTTTCAGAGGAAAGTTATCAACATCCACCTATCTCACATGGAACACTGCCAAAGAGCTAATTTCCAGGCGCAAGGCATGGCCAAACTTGGCAGAGTCACAAACAGAATTTTCAAATCTTGAATCGGCCAGATGAACTAATTGCTTCCAGCAAAAGCTCACGTCCCGTTCACTTCTCTTTTATGTCTTATGGGAGGGGCCAATCATCTCCAAGCCTTACTCCCAAATCAGCCCTGTTTCCTTAATTGTTTCTGTCTCCTGGCAGCTCTGTGCATGCTCACGCTGTTCTTCTGCCTTGCTGATATCAGACTTGGAGACTCCGGAGGCAGCAAAGAACTACCAAATAGCCTTGGCTCCTCTCTGCCTCCGACTCAGAGCCATCATCTGAGCCTTCCCCAGACTCCAGGACTGGCCCACATTCCTCCCCAACCTCCTCACTGTCGGAATCTGCTGGCCGCTGGTGGGCCACAACACTGCCAAGCTTTCTTCTCAGTATTTTATGATTTGCAGACAGATGTTCAAGGTGCACAGGGTTGAAATTTTATTGCATTTGAGACACACAATCATAATGTGAAACCTTAACTCCCTTGAGACAGGAAGAACAGTTATTTTACACATTAGGTTTTTGTTTTGTTTTTTTGTATTTTGTGATTGTCCAGATAGCTGAGTTTGCTGAACAGCATTAACAATTGAGTAAATTTTCAACTGAACATCTGAAGTTTTAATGCTGTTGTGTCCTTGGACTATACTACTGTCATACCAGTTGTTGAAGGGAAACATTTATTTATATCCAGCCTTTATTATTTTCACAAATAACTCAAGGCGGCAAACATATCCAACACACTTTCCTCTTCCTATTTTCCCCACAGCAACAACCCTCTGAGGTGGGTTGAACTGAAAGAGGATGATTGGCCCATCTGGCTTTCATGGCTAAGGCAGGATTTGATTTCTTACTTTTTAGCCTAGTGCCTTAACCACTAGACCAAACTGGCTCTGGGCATATTTTAAGTACCATATTTTTTGGACTATAAGATGCTCCAGACTATAAGACGCACCTAGCTTTTGGGGAGGAAAACAGGAAAAAAAATCTACCTCTGCCTCCCACCAATTTGCCTCCTTGCAGCAAACAGCATGGTCAGCTTCAGCACAGCCTGATTTAGCATGAGCAGCTGATTGGCAGTTGGATTGGCCTCCTGGAATACCACCGATCAGCTGTTCCAGGCTGCCACTACCCATCACCGCCAACACCATTTATCGCCACCTCCACGTGCCCCATTTTCGGCCTCAGCGTGTCCCATTTTTGGCCTCCACACGCCCCATTTTTGGCCACTGCCTATCCCTGCTGCCTGGAACGGGCCAAAAACGGGACATGCAAAGGCTGAAAATGGGGCACACGGAAGTGGCAATAGGTGGCGGTGATGGGCAGCGGCAATCCCCACAGCCTGGAACAGCTGATCGGCAGTATTCTGGGAGTCCGATCCAACCACCAATCAGCTGCTCATGCTAAATCAAGCTGCGTTGAAGCTGACCATGCTGTTGCTGCAAGGAGGCAAATTGCTGAGAGGCAGAGGTAGAAGGGTGGGAGCTGGTGGGTGGGCAGGGTTTTGGCAACATTCGCTCTATAAGACACACTTTTTTGGGGGGGTGGGGGTGGAATGAGTCTTATACACCGAAAAATATGGTAATTTAACATTTCCAAGTTTTTATAACAGAAGCTAAGTAGCCTGCAAACACATCTTTTTTCTTCAATATAAAATGTGATTGATTTGTGCTATTACATGTCCAGCACGAGGCATCTGCTGCTCGTGTAAACTGCTGCTACAAGTAAAACAAATTAAATTAAATTTAGAAGCCAAAAATAATAGGGAAATGAATGCTTAATAAGATGTTCTGGCCTGAAAGTAGTAAAATACAAAAATGAAAATAGCCAGCATACCATGCTATACTTGATTCTCTACAATTTATTATACACATTTACAATCCACAAATACATAAAAAAAATCTGTACACATCACATTACAATACATACTAGCCACCAGTTGCTAGCTAATCAGAACACTCATAGGACTGATTACAACTGCCTTAGAACAGGCAGACGACTGTTCTCCTGGGCCTGGGATTTACCCAGTTAAGTATTCCAGGACAACACACACTAATACACATGGCCATCCCGAGCTGTGTCTCATTCAGAATCAGGAAAATTCTCATTCAGATGCCAAAGCCTAGGGTGTCTCCTGCTTTTGCGTCATTTCTTCATCTTCATGTCTGCTTCAATGGCACAACGACGTCCTCTAGTTCCTCCATCCTGTTCAAAATGCAAAGGAAAAGGGAACACACTGTTACTAGAAGGACTTATCCAAAGGACAGAGAGGCTTGGCTGCTATCTGTGTTAGCAGGAAAGACTCAGCACCTAGTCTGACAATACTGCTTTCCTTCCTATAACACAGAGGATTCTTTTCTGGAATGGAATTGTGGGATTTCTGTGTCAGCTCAGGAGCAAATGGGGGAAATATCTATTGTGGCTTGTTTGGGGATGCTTCGAAATTTCTTACATTTGAACAACATGTGCTCATTTCTGCAAGTGGACAGAACAGATGTTGTCTAACATACCTGATCAACTGCTGCTCTTTACAGAAGATCTCTTCCAGATGCAATACCCTGGCACTAGTTTCCCTAGCATCTCCTCACAGCGGCTCTCCATGAATGTAGGGCAATCAGATAGCTTACTTCCATTTGCTGCCCTCTCCATCTGGCTGCCTGTCCTCATGTTTCTCTGTCTTAATAGATAAGTATTAGAAATATCCTGAACCCTATTCTTTTGGCTGGAGGATGAACCTGCCAAAATGTATTTTTGGCGTATTGAGAGACAATGATTGCCCTGATTACCCATGAAGGAACAAACAAACCACTGTATTTTAGTTTTGTGATAGTTACTATATGTCTCAGAAATTTGGTTCTCATGAGTCAGACTCTTAGAATTGAAAGGAGGCAGTGAAACCAAAGTCTCATTAGGTACAAAATTCAAATTAAAGTATTTAAAATAGATAGCTAAGGTTTGCCAGAACACATCCAGTAATGATTAGCCCACCATCTTTTTTGCTAACTGTATGATTGTCAAATTACTTTTACTGTTAGGAAGTCTTTTTCTTAATTCAATCAGAATCTGTGTTTAAGACCATTATATTAAACATAATGGATTTTAATTTGGTTTCAGTATAGCATGTTGTGAAAATCCAAAGAGTGGTGGTTAATTCAAAAAATGTAGGTTTAGGAAAGTATCTAAACCAAGCCACTGTGTTGTTGAAGGACTGCAATGATGGAATACCAACTCTGAAAGCAAAAACCCTTAATGAAACAGGCATGGGTGGAGAGGAATAAAATTCCTCTATGTAAAGGGAAGCAAATTAAAGAATATTTACAGGTTTTTCATCTTTAAAATATGTGAGGAATAAATCTATTCAATATATTCTCCTACACAACAAATAAATGTGTATGGTATTTTCTTTTACATATAACAAAACTAAATATAAATTACTGTAAAAATGATACATGATCTGAGAGCGACTTCAAATATCAATGATATATTCCAACTGTGGCCATGAAAATTTATCTATTGGGTTCTGTTATTGCTTTTAGGCTTTGCCATGGTTATGTCATACTGCATTTTTACATAACTTATTTAAAGTTTCAGTTTTTCCAATAACACTATATTCTAAAGTTCTGGAACATTTAAACAAAGAAATATATTTCCACCTAATTATAATTGAAAAATGAGTCAATATGTAAAAATTAGTTCTCAACTATTCAGCTAGGCAAATATAGTTAGAAAACCACAATATGCAACGTAAAGATCATTCAGCAAAACAGGTACATGCATATCATCTACATACAGTACTTTTTTCCAGAGTGGATATAAGCAAGGTACAATCCATAAAGCAAGGTTAGCAAAATCTTGCAACAATATGCAATGTATATTGGAACAATGAATCCAAGAAAAATATACACAAGTTTCACAAGAAACAATGTTCTAATGGGAAGTAAGGCTCAAACAGCACTTGCAATCCATCTGTAGGAACAATTATTAGGCGGAGAAACTGAAACTGAACACAACGACAAACTACAACATAAAACCCTGGATTTTTAAATAAAGTCTGATTTTTGGAGCACAACTAGGATTCTACTTCCCCTGATTTTTTTAAACAAAGTATTTATTTACATAAATTACCTTCATTTTCAAATGAACCATTATAGTCATTTAAAAAGTACTATTGCATCATATGATTCTAGTATTTTCTTGCTAAAAATTGAATTAAAGAATTCTGTTTTATAGTTAATTTGTCAACTGTTTGTTCAAAAAGATCAGGGCTACTTTTTTCTGCCATTCTCTTTTTAACAACAGCTTTACAGAGGAGTTAAGTAAAAATTTAATGATTGGTTTAAAATTATCCAAAGCATTACTTGATGATGTTTGAACAGAAATCCTCCTGCTATTTCAACCAACACTATAACACTTCTCAATTCTTTAGAACTTTCTGAAAGATATAATTGGCTGTCTCTGGAATTCCTTGTCCAGACAAAATCAGCGCCATCCAAACTTTAACAAGATTTTTTTAAATTAGATTCTAGTCAAATTATTTATGTTCAAGGAGGATGAATAAGATTGGAATGGTTCTATATTTAAATATTTGTATTGATCTTTGCTAACTACCTAAATGTTTTGTTGCAGGTTTATTGTACTATTATATCTCAAAGGTAAAGGTTCCCTTAGCACATATGTGCTAGTTGTTCCCAACTCTAGGGAGCGGTGCTCATCTCAGTTTCAAAGCCGAAGAGCCAGCGCTGTCCAAAAATGTCTCTGTGGTCATGTGGCCAGCATGATTGAACGCCAAAGGCGCACGGAACACTGTTACCTTCCCACCAAAGGTGGTCCCTATTTTTCTACTTGCAATTTTTTACGTGCTTTCGAACTGCTAGGTTGGCAGAAGCTGGGTCAAGTAATGGGAGCTCATCCTATTACGCGGCACTAGGGATTTGAACTGCTGAACTGCCGACCTTTCGATCGACAAGCTCAGGTCTTAGCCACTGAGCTACCGCATTCCTTTTTAGTATATCTCTAAAAACACCAAATATCTGCAGGCAAGTAAAGAAGAACAATATAAAGTGCTGCAAATCCAGATATTACTAAGTTACATTCATTTTATTTATTTTCAATCACCCACTTTGCCTTTTCAAAATGCTGACGACAATCTTACGAAGTACCATATATAGTACAAAGCTACAAATGTAAGGCACAGCAGGGTCTTCTACCCGAAACTGACAAAAGCCTCTATCTCTGTTATACAATTAAAACACTCTAAAGCAGAACTGAATGTTTCTTAGATTTCAGTAACAAAAGAGCTAGAATCTTCCTAACATTTTAGGAAGGTCTCTATCATGTATTCAATGTTTCCAATTTTATTGTAATTGTGATTGTTAAGTACTTACAAAGAGAGAAAGAAGGAATGCTGGGGAGCCCATAGGGCCATTGTCCTATTAAGAAACAAACAGAAGAGGTAAATGGATTTGACAAGAATGAATACAGAATATCTAAGCTCCTAATTGTAACGATAGTCACTATTTCATATATTTTACATTCAGAGCCAGGAAATCTCTAATTCATAGGATACTATTAGACAGGAAAGTCTTAACAATTTAAATATCAAAACACCAGTTTTGTGGTTTCAAAAGCTGCTTTAAATCCTCCCATGTCCATGATAATATTAAAAGTCAAGATTCATCAGCTCTTATTGATCCTACCTTCTCTGAAGCATCTTGTTTCCGAGTAGAATCTCGTCCACGGAGACTTTTTGCACTGATCCCAGACTCATTCGTCTGCATGATCAACTGAGTGGCTAGAAATTGCTAAAAGAAAACCACATTGCACAGTATGCATTAGGATTCAGAATGAATAGAAAGTTTTATTCTTTCTCTTACCAAGATGGTAAGAACAGCATCTTACCATCATAACATTGGAAACAATTAGCTTGTTTTTAACCCTATATTCTTCTTGCTTGCTTTGAAATAGTCAGGTATCAGTCTTGTCAAGTTAACCTATTTCTTTCTATTTTATGCCAGGGAGACATTAACAATACCAGAAGAAGCAGGACACTCCCCTAAAAACATTAACATCTCCCATGTCAAATCAGAATGTTGTTCAATGAAGACATTAATTTTGTGCCTTTACCTGAATCTGCTCTAAGACATCTCGCTGCATTTCCACAGCCATGTGATAAACATCATGATCAGAGCTGTTGTACATGACAGCGTTTTGGAACATCAGCATAATATCTCGCTGGAACTCTGCTGTGGTTCTGATCAACCCATTCTCAATATTTTTCTTAATTGTTGACAAATCCATTGGCCTACAAAAAAAAATCAAGCTTAAAATTAAATGCATTAAAAATAAAGCGCATTATGAATAGGCTCCAAGCATCACAGTATCACTTAAATTAATTGTGCTCTCATGTTTTCCTCTGCTATTTTATTATTAGACTGAATGGGCCCCAGGCCAGACTATAAAAGCAGTAGCAGACTAAGCACTGGTGCTGACAGGTGGCTCAATATCAATGTAAAATGAATACTAACCTCTGTACAATACTATGGTAGCCTGGAGCAATATCATCAGTCACGGGCTGTAAGAAGACATTGGCATACCTGTTCAAAGAAGACATATTAGTCCTAAGAAATATTAGTCCTAAAATAGACATATTAGTCCTAAGGCAATAAACATAATTCCCATTTATTCATTTGTATCTCACCTTTATTATCTTTACAAATAACTCAAGGAGGCAAACATATCCAGCACACCTTTCTCCTCCTATTTTTCCCACAAAAGCAACCCAGTGAAGTGAGCTGGATAAAGAGAGTGACTAGCCCAAGGTCACCCAGCTGGCTTTCACGGCCACTTGAAGAAGCTTGGAAAACTTTTCTAATATACCACCCATTTATTTGCTCAATATACTGTAAAAGGAAGAAATCTGTGACATGAATTCCAGAAAAAACAGAAGTGCATATTTGCACCAGATGATACAATACAGTACAGCAAAGCTGTAATATATAGTAGCAAGCATGCAAAAGGCAAGTAGATGCTGCTCCAAGAAAAAAAGGTGCTAACCTCTGATCACTAGACATGCACTGCTTTTGAAAGCTTCTGCCAAAATTAATTCATTTCACGTATTTTCTAATGCAGCTCTATGTGCCTGATAAGAACTTTTTGGTAAAGAAGTTGTTAAAGTAAAAAATGGACTTCAGAGGCTGCCAGACTATGTGCTAAAGGCTCCCATGGGTAAGTCTAGACTGGAAAGTTTTTTTAAAAAAAACATTTTAATAAGAAAAATAAATTCTCTCTATATAAAATAATTGATAACAATTGCAAATTATTTTTTTAATAATAAAAATAAATTCTCTATATATACAATATTTGATAATAGTTGCAAATGGCAAGCATGCAATTAAGAAGTTCTCTCCACCCCATCATCCTGCACAATGTAAGCTTTCTTTCAAGATGATGCTTGTTGTGACATACAAATTCCTATTTCTATTTTCCAGGAGAACCGAGGCAAGTCCCAAGGTTGCTGATTTACCTGTGATTAGCAGCTGCTCTCCAAACCAGCATAATAGCCTTCTTCCAGATTTTTTGTGCCTGAATAGCCTCCTGATCTTCACTGCAAACAGAACTAGAGCAAGACAGGAAAAGCCATTCTTCAAAAAAGGATACAATTACTTTACTTCCTGAAGTAAAGCATATAAAGAAGGATCTAGTAATGAACTCTGACCCTCAGTGGGAATTCCCATTTCTTTTACATTTTTCTGCAAAAAAGGATGGCTTCTCTCCTCGAAGCTGGAGTCTAACCATGAGGCTCGACCAGAAATCAACAACTCATTAGACAGTGTTCTAAATTAGACAGGTTGCAATTAATACATACTACAGACTATGGTACAAAGGGACAAAACTATATCTAGCCTTCAGCCAGCTGGAGTTTGCTCTGGGGTATCTACTGAGTAGCTGGAGATTGACCGATACTCACAACTGTGAGGAGGCAGGGCTGCTGGGGATGGAATCAGCCAGCGTGTGAGACTGCAAAGGTGCATTATGGATACTGAAGCCATCATCACTCTCACTCACAGGGGGCTCATTGTCCATTTCTGAGAGATATCCCTCACCCTGATCTTCCTCTTTGGGCTCCTCCAAACTGGCAGCCTCGCTGGCACCATCCTCCTCATCCTCTTCACCCTGAGCATCCCGAAATACAGGATTAAAAGTCTAGCAAGTCAGCCCAGCCAAGATGCAGCTGCCAACAAGAAGCACTTCCACTATCCTCCAAAGATGATGGTTGCAGGGAAAGCAAAAGCTACATGCAGACCCCCAGCCCCACAAATGGCAGAACATGCTCAGAACATGCCAACAGCTTCCCCATCTAATCTGTGCTGCCTGATTAGATGTTCAGATGGAGCTCTATCTCACATATCTGAATATGGACCGAGGGCCTTTTTAAAACCAGGTCCTTCTCAGCAGTGGCATCACCGTCAAGCAAAATTCAGCCATTCCTTTAGATTAGTAGTAAATAGTACTTTTCCCAGAACCCATTTTCAGCTACTGAGGTTTTGTTTCTCCTTGGTTTTTGTTATATTATTTTTCATGTTTACATTGTAGACATACTGCTGCCTTTTTGTTTTTACCTGTCTGATTGTAATTATGCTGTTATCTAATACATATAATTATTCAGGAGGACCTTGGCTAAAAAAAAGCAGCACAAAAAATAAACTCCTAACATTAGCAAAGCTGTAACTGAACCCCTACCCACCACTAAACTCCCCCATCTACCCTTTCCCATTGCTTCCAGAAAAGTTAATTGATCCCATATGATTTCTGGGCATCAGGATGAGTTGGGATGGGATTCTGCAGTAGGTCTGGGTTTCTTTGCGTATAGATCAGTTGCAAAACAATGAATGTCTGCTTTTATCCTCCACATATGCAAAGAGTAAATAAAATACCTTCAGCTGGTTTTCAAAAAGAGCTTGAGCTTCATTTTTCATTGATTCTGAAAAGAAAACAACAGGTGAAATCCTCATAATTTTAAAGGACATTCTCCATCAGATCCACATAGGTTGTCCTTCCTGCTTCCCAGTGTATACAGTGCAGTTACCTGACAGCTCATATTTGTGGTGGACATCTGCCTGTGAGGAATCCTCACTTGCACTTGGAGCATGTGGAGAGGAAGTCTCCTCATCAGGGGGAAGCTAGAAAGAAAAGCATTTTTGTTGTGTAGGACAATGAAAGCAGGCTGGGAGGCTGAAGTGACAGAACCCGAACTGGACAGCTGCATGTATGCATATCCAGACAGGGGGCTCCTTGAAAACCTAACCAATGACCAGAGCTCTGGGTGGGGTATAATCTCACAAGGGGAAGAACGGTAGTATATTATATTGGGAATTGCCTTCTAGTTCCTGAGAAACTTGGGCTTCATTTATGAAGCAGCGAGGGACTTTTTTAGACCAGTGACTGTACAGGAACGTTTGCAGCAGTCTTCAACAAGAGAAGAGAGCTCAGTACAGTTATAAAAATACTGAAGCTGAGACACTTTGACTCCTAGATACTTCTGGTTAATAAACAATGATACATTATGTAAAATAATAACCGATCACAAATGTTTTATATTGGGTTTAACATTCAAGGTTGAATTTTAATGTCTTGGCACCAAAACAATACAGTGCCAAATTTAGGCAAAATGTTAAACGGAACTAAACCCAATACATGGGCTACCCTTTCCATTTCTTACTCACAAATTCTAAATTACCCATAGCTTCTTTATCGATTTACCTCTGCTTTCACACTGCCACGATCCATGTCATCTTTTGTTGATTCTACATCCATATCAGAGCCTGTCAAACCAACCACTGTTGTCTCTTCATCTTCAGATATATGGCCCCTCAATTCAGAAGCTTCACTTGTTCTAGCTGCTAGTACAGCGGCTTCTTCGGAGCCCAAACGTACCTGCCCTTGTTCAGCAGGTTCAGTTTTTATATCTGCTCCCAAATCTCCAAGGCTCATCAGATCTCGGATCCCTTTTGCTTCCAATTCCTCACAGTCTGGTCTTTCTTGCTTTATTGTTACTGTCATTTGGGGCATCTGGCTCTGCTTGTCGTGCTCCTGTTGGATTGGATGCTCCCGCTGGAGGGGGTGCTCCCAAGGACTGGTCAGAGACTGAGGATCCTCAATTTCTTCACAGAAAGATAATGCAGCCTCTACCGCTGCTACATCCAAGACTTCAGGATGATCATCCACCTTTCCAAACAAGAACGTAAGAAGCAGAAATAGATCATTTGTACAATAGAGAGGTAACCGGGACTGCAGGGGTGAGGTTCCAACTATTCTACATGCCAGAATGCAGTGATAGTATGGATGGAAACATTTTTTGCCACTTTCCCATAAATCAGGCATACTATTACAGATGGATAATTATGTAAATCAGTGGCTTTTGGATTGTGAAAGATTATAACAAAGGCAAAGCTTCTTTTTAAAGGAAATTATTTCCATTTTTGCCTCTGATTACTAAATCTGTGAGCCTCTATTCTTCATCAGTCAAAGAAACTTAATATATTTTGAGCTGAAACTATCTGTTGAGGTAGTTAAAACAATGAGGGAAAGTAAACCAGGCAAATGCCTATTCGATGAAATAAATTTTGATTTTTGTTAGAAACTACGAATAAAAGCTCAGGCCTCTGGATAGTTACCTTGTCCTCAATGATAGCTATGATGTCCCCAACAGTTTCAAAATCAAGTTCTTCCCCAGTGTAGGAAGGCTCTTCCCCTGTGTAGGAAACGGCAATATCCATCTTCTCAGCCAGATCCAGGTCTTCTTTGCTATCCATGTGGTCTTTGGAAGTCCCTACAGCACCAGATGCCCCAGAGCCTAGGCAGTCTTTCTTGATGGAATCAATGATCATGGAAATTTCACTGCTATCCATTGATACTGTCACAGTGTGAGGATCAGGTACTGCCTCCATGGAAACACAGGTGTTGGGCTGATTCACTGGACAAGAGTGACAAGTCAAGTGAAAGCCTGGCAGCTGCAGCAACCAGCAATGTGGGTCAGATCAAGGCATCAAAAAAGCATTCCACAGCCCTGCATAAAGGCACATGCAGGCTGGTACCACTTTCTCTCCCCTCCCCCACCAAGTTCTGAAATCAAAAGAAGAGCTATTTCTTAGCCTCAAAGCCTAATTCTAGTCCCACTGCAGTACTTTTACCATAACCCTTTGTTTCATCTGTTCTGACTGAAACTCACAAGAACTTTTTCTTAACAGCCTTGAGCCAATCATTTGCTGTATAATTAGCATGATGCTGCTGAAGTCCAGCCATCTATCACTCTGCTATTAAATTTAGATGCCCACAGCCCACATTCATACAGCCCTTCCTCTAAATCAAGGGAAACAGTCTTCAGTTAGGTACTGAGTGGCATATGAGTGCAAGGACGCACCTGTCGCTACACTTTCTGGAGTTGCAGCAGATGGCACAGCAGGTGGCGCTTGTAGCGTGGGCACCATGACTATGGTGGCCTGAGACACGGTCTCTATAGGGGGAGGCAGGAGTTTGGCTGGAGGTTCACTGGCAACAGCAGAAAAGGAAGCAAGCGATGTGGTGAATTGTGCTGGACCAGCTTCTAAAAGGCGGGAAAGAGTAGGAGCACCTAACGAAGTAGGAAGACAGGAAAGGCACATTAGGCCACAAGCAACAGCTATAGAAGACTACAAAGCAAGCAATTCCTGTACTTATTCCACAATAGCTCATGCCACAACACTAACATACAACACCTTTTACAAAATGGCTTCAGGCAACTATGCTGGAAGTCACCTATTGGAATCCCAAAACATATGCAAACAAGGTCGTAGAATGCTTTCAAGTGGGCATTAATACAATTTATATATTACTGGAAAAATGCAATCCATGTTTTGCACCAAAGAGTTCTATTTCATTTTTGTACATCAAATTATTAAAAAAATGGTATTTAACTTATAAAGATATGCAGAATTTACAATCTCTGTCTATCTTTCTCTCATACTTGGGAAAGCAAATTCTACATCATACTGAAAGTATTGAAATCTACAGATCAAGTAACAGCAGAAGGATCAAATATTACGTAACATTCATAATGCCTAGATTAAAAATACTGCACTTTGTACAATTATCATGTCTTCCAAGAACCTAACTTTTGCAGTGTTACATTCACAGGTTTTAAACAGTAGATAAAACAGTTTAAAATAACATGTCCTACCTGAAGCAGCAGGGGTCGCAGGAATAGTGGTAGAAGACGACTGCATTTCCCCACCATGTAATACTGGAAGAACCCCTCCCACTTCCAGGAGGAGACCAGAGCTGCTTGGATGACCAGCAACAACAGAGAGCTCACCCTCTGCCACCTGCCAAAACACATCATATTATAAAGGTCAACACAAAGATGATTTAACTTTCTGTAAAGTAACAAAGTCTCACCCAGGTACAATATGTTGCACCACAATAAATTTTTTTAAGGCTTTCTTGCTTTTGTAGGAATAAAGAAATATAAATGATTTTGTTGCAGTGTGCAAAAGTTCACCAAGGAGAAAGAGAGGGGAAATTCTTCAAAATGCAATATCTATCCCTATCTAAACAATGCTTCTATATTGGGTTGGATTTAACTGAGTTCTTTAGAGTGAACACCAGAACAAAGGAATTTCAAATTCTGATGTTAAATTCAGGGAGATAAGTCTCCATTTGCCTGGCATTCTAACCTAAATTGAACATGTAATGTAGAATACCACAATGGCTTCTGCCTCTACATAGCATACCAGATTAAGGCTTACTATGCTGTCCAAAAGTTCTTTCTGGCATCAACTAACAAAAGAACACAGCCATGATTTGTTAGTTACTACATTTCTGATAGAATCCTGTATCTGAATGATAATCAGCAATGGCTATTTAATAACTGCATCAACTGGGAGGATAGGAACCAGAATACACTGGAGGATGTATTCCTTGCTTACCAATAAACTAGAAGAATGTGTCATGAAAACCGGCTCTAAATAGACTTATGTTGGATTCAAATTTTTGATAAAATACCAGGCAACAAAATTTGGCTACAAAATGGAACAAAGCTGAGAACATCTTTTTAGAAACTAGAGAACCTTTCCAATATTTTTAGAATAACACACTCAGAAACAAAGAACAGGTTTCATCAAAACACAAACACAAACACACACACAAGAGGAAGAGATAGATTAACCATGGTGTAAACAGTGAAATGAATGCTAGGTATATATTACCAGTACCTCAATGCAAAGGGTCAGCACCATCATCCAGTGGAATGTCCCTAACATGGCTCATTAGACGTCTCTTTTTCTTGCATAATCTCCCACCCTAATAGAAGTTCCTGTCACAGCTACCCCTACCTATATGTACGTATGTATACAGTATAAGTTGTATAATTGCCCATCTTATGGATTTGTGATTCATACAGTTTCATCAAAACAAGAGAAAACACAGGTTTTTTGAGCTCCATGAATGTTTCCACATTCAAGGATGTGTTCTAAATATATTAAGTCATCCAATCTAATGCAAACTTTAAGCAGTAAAAATGAAGTAAAGTTTCATGTAATTACTGCACTTTACATTTGTCCTATAATAAATAGTTCAAGAGACACCATTTCAAGGAATCTATAAACTACTAAAACTCTGTGTGCAACCTATAACTGTACAAAATGTTGCATCGTAGGGCAACAATATTTGAACCACAATATCTCAAATGTGCTAATTTACAGAACGTGTCCAAAATCCATAATTCAGTATCCCGTGGAATTATATCTGGCAAATTTCATAAAATATTTTATGACATAATACAAACTATTAAAAATGTTATGACAGTTTGCATTATTTTATCGTCAAATGTGGTCAACTCCTGATTCTTGACTGTGCTATACAGTTCAGCATGGCCTATTTTCATCTCTGAATATCTCCCTGAATTGTTAAGAACTTTTCCAGTGAAGGCAGTACATTAGAAGCTCTGCCATTGTTCAAGGCACTGAACAAGCTGGTGAGGAAATATCTCAAACCATGGCCTAATGGGTCATGGCCTTTCAGGTCACACATAGCACAGGCAAATTTTCTTTCATTCTATGCATTTTGGTTAGTCCTGCCACCTCTTTCAGTTTTAATATTTGAAGAATTCATTTAAGATATCTTTATTCTACCTAGATTGCATACCTTTATAACATACAGGAAGTCATGAGCATTCATTCAGCAACCGTTTGAAGATATAACGGTGCTGAATGAATGGTTGTGATCAGTTCCAGCCATCTCAGGACCTTTGCAGTCAAGTGATTGCTATGTAAGCGCTTGGCAATTGCTTTGTACTTATGAATGGTTGCAGTACCTCATGATCATGTAATTGTCATTTGCAATCTTTCTTCCTGGTTTCCCCAAAAAGTGAATGGGGAAGCCAGCAGGGAAAGTCACTGGGATAAGTCTTCCATACCCATACACTCACCCCTAGCCCCTCTGCATTTGGTGCCATGCTTGCCACTCATTCACCCCCATGTACCTTCCCTGAGCATCAACGCACTTCCCACACCACTCTCCCTGAACCATGATACACCCCCTCATGGACCACATTGTGCCCTCCCCCCCAACAGCAGCCAGTTACCTGCCTGCCAGCCTGCTTCTGAGCTGCCTGGGACTTAACTTCCTGCAGGCTTCCCCACTAACTTGCTTGTGGGAAGTCAGCAGGAAGTTGCCTCTCCTAATTGTGGGATTTGGTTAACAGTGGCAATCAGTATAGCACGGATTGTTATTGCTACTGTAAATGATATGGTCATGCTATATACACTTTATTTTTCGAGTATAAGACTCACCAAGATTTTGAAGAGGAAAACAAGAAAAAAAATAGTTTTTGGCCTCCATGTGTTCAGTTTTTGCACTCCCCGGCCCCCAGGAGCACTCAACAAAGTTTTCATGAAAAATGGGCCCATTTTTGGCCTCCCGAATCCCCCACACATCCTGTTTTTGCCCTCCCCGGCCCCCAGGAGCACTCCGCAGGCCTCCCAAACCCTCTGCACAGCCCGTTTTTGGCAAAAACAGGATGTGTGTGTGTGTATGTGTGTTTCGGGAGGCCAAAAATGGCCATATTCAGTCTATAAGACGCACCGACATTTCCACCCTCTTTTTTTTGGGGGGGGGAGTGTGTTTTATAATCTGAAAAGTACAGTGATTTCATCGCTTAGCGACAAAAATTTCAGGCCCAGTTGCTGTCTTAAGTCAAGAACTATCTGTACAGGTAGTCCTTGAGTTAGGATTGGTTTATTTTATTTATTTTATTTTATTTTTGAACTTGTATACCGCCCTTCTCCCTGAGGACTCAGGGCGGTGAACAGGCAAATAAAAACATCAAATACAAATATTAAAATACAGTTTAAAATATGTATAAATTTGGCCCCATTAATTAAAACAATAAACAAAAACAAAAACAATTAAAAACACTTAAAAAGAGTTAGGCCAGCCCGGCTTGTTGGAAAAAGAAGGTTTTAAGGGCACGGCGGAAGGCACTGAGGTCCTGGATTCTCCTTATCTCTGGGGGCAGCTGATTCCAGAGGGTAGGTGCCCCCACAGAGAAGGCCCTCCCCCTGGGGGTCACCAGCCTACATTGTTTGGTTGATGGCACCCCAAGGAGGCCCTCTCTGTGGGAGCGCACGGGTCGATGGGAGGTCGTCGGTGGCAGCAGGCGGTCTCGAAGATAACTAAGCCCTATGCCATGGAGCGCTTTAAAGGTGAGAACCAACACCTTGAAGCACACCCGGAAGACCACCGGGAGCCAGTGCAGCTCGCGCAGGAGCAGTGTTACATGGGAGCGCCATGCTGCTCCCGTCACTACCCGCGCTGCTGCGTTCTGGACCAGTTGGAGCCTCCGGGTGCTCTTCAAGGGGAGCCCCATGTAGAGAGCATTACAGTAATCAAGGCGAGAGGTCACGAGGGCATGAGTGACTGTGCACAAGGAATCCCGATCAAGAAAGGGCCGCAACTGGCGAATCAGGCGAACCTGATAAAAGGTCCCCCTGGTTACAGCCGTCAGATGTTCCTCCAAAGACAGCTGTGTATCCAGGAGGACACCCAGATTGCGAGCCCTCTCTGTGGGGGCCAAAGACTCGCCCCCAATAGTCAGTGATGGAGTCAACTGACTATATCGGGATGCCGGGAACCACAGCCACTCAGTCTTGGAAGGGTTGAGCCTGAGTCTGTTCCTCCCCATCCAGATCCGTACAGCCTCCAGGCACTGGGACATCACTTCAAGGGCATTGTTGGGGTGGCCTGGGGTGGAGATGTACAGCTGAGTGTCATCAGTGTACTGATGGTATCTCACCCCAAAGCCACGGATGATCTCACCCAGCGGCTTCACATAAATGTTGAACAGGAGGGGCGAGAGGACCGACCCCTGAGGCACTCCACATATAAGAGGCCTCGAGGTCGACCTCTGCCCCCCTGCCAACACGAACTGCGACCGGTCGGAGAGAAAGGAGGAGAACCACCGTAACACGGTGCCCCCCATCCCCAACTCTTCCAACCGGTGCAGCATGATACCATGGTCGATGGTATCAAAAGCCGCTGAGAGGTCTAACAGGACCAGAACAGAGGAACAACCCCTGTCCCGAGCCCTCCAGAGATCATCGACCAACGCGACCAATGCCGTTTCCGTGCTGTGCCCAGGCCTGAAACCAGACTGGAACGGATCCAGATAGGATGCTTAATGACCATTTGAACTTAAAAAAAAGTACTTATGATCCATCCTCAACATTGACTGCCACACACTCCATGGTCATGTGATCACATTTCTGGCACTTAGCAACTGGCTTACATCCATGACTGGTTGAAACATCCTATGGTTACATGACCACGATTTGCAATGCTTTTGGCCAGTTTCTGGCAGGTTTGTCAGTTTTTTAAAAGAATGGATTCGCTTAATAATCACGATTCATTTCACAACCATCCGATTCATTTCACAACCATAGTGACTCACTTCACAACTGTTATAAAAATGGTCAAAAAATCAAGTCCAGTCACCTGGTGCCTCAACTTATAACTGAAATTTTGGGCCCCACTATGGTCATAACTCAAGGACTATCTATAACTAAAAATAATCTGACCCTGAATCATTATTGGAGTAATGAGCGAAGCATAACCATTATTAATACTAACCTTACTAAAAGAAAAAAAATGTAGAAACTGCCTTCCCCAAATCTGATATTTTGGAATTGGAACTTATAACTACCACAATGAAAGCCAATATGCCCTGAACATGCCAGACTGTGGAAGGCTGATGATCAGATTAAGAAGAGTTTTCTCAAATTTGTTGTCCACATGTGCCAAAATATAATTGACTGTATATATTCCTCAACCACAATAGGGATCAGGAAATTTATTGTTAAGCTTTGCTTAAGTGAGGCATCACACAGCTACACTCAATTTCACCACCTTTTTGCCAGGGTTGTTAAGCATGCTTCATTGCACCATGGAAAAAGTACTATGTTGATGCCGTGCATCACTTTCATTCCTAAAATCTATCCAAACTATTCAATTTGAAAAGCTTTGTGCCCTTTCTGGTGAAAGTCAGTCACAGAGATTCCCCCAGATTTTTAAACATGTAAGGAGGGGACTCCATACCAGCCTGGGGCTTGTGGGCAGGAGGCTGCCTTTCTTCAGCAGCTCTGAAAGCAGAGGAGAAGGAGGCGGAGTCGCTTTCTGTCCTAGCATCTTTTTCTGGGTTGAATCATCTGTGACTGGGGTCAAGGGGGCATCCAAGGAGGTGGAGCCCATAGGGGTGTCAGGGATCCCAATGAAGGAGGCAACTGGGGTGCTGGGCAATGTCCCTGGAGTTACCTGAGGAAGAGAAAAACCACACTGTTCAAAGCCACATCCTCACCATCTTGACATGTCCCTGTGACTCCTCCCAACAGGGCCAATGACACAGCCTATCCCAAGCAGCTCCTCCATCACACTAGTTTCCCTTGCCATTCATGTATCTCCACCTGTTTTTCCCTGTATTAGTACTGTCACCAAAATGTGCCTGTAAAGCAGGAAGTCTGTGAGAGCTGTGGAAAGCTCTGTACAGCCTAATGGCTTCATGTTCCTGCCAGATCTTACCCCTGGACTTGTCTCTTCCACACTGGGTTGAGACAAGTCTCCCAGAGCATACTCTGCTCCTGGTGATGTTGACCCTGCTGGAGAACGGACCATCATTCCCGGCATCCTTCTTGATGGATTTTTAACTGCTTGACGAGCTAGAGAAACAAAGGCAGAAAAATTACATTCTAGTTCAGATCAATTAAGAATTGTCAACACAAAATGTGGTCAATTTTCCCACCCCCAAGTCAGTCCAATGGGTATCCTCCTAAATTCTTTTAATTCCATCACAAATGCTATTTATGAATACGGAACAGGAAAAATGTTCATTATTAGTTCTCTGATAATTTCTTGTGTAGGTCCATATTGGATAGGTTTTCTTTTCATTTCTTCTATGCTACTTTTTTGGTACGGGATCATTATGGCAATCCATTTTGCCTTAGAGTCCTAAGTCCAGCCTTAAAGACAGTATTGTAAAGAGAAGTCTATGAAATGCTCAGCCTATCCACAGGAACTTTGAAGAGGAAATTGGGATGACCAAATAATTTTGTAGGTCTTACTTTTTTAAACTGCATTTTACTGCTTTTAATTTCTGTCTAAGAAGTTTAATTCTGAGGATCTTGGCTCAACTAAAAATCCAAAATTCCAACTAACCTTGATAAGCAGCATCAGTAGCTTTTCTCTTCACTTCAGCCTCTTCTTCTTCGATTCTTTTTTTCCTGAAAAAATACAGATCACACATAGTTATGGAAACAAAACAGGCTACTTCCCACTCATATAGCTGGACCTCACTTAACAATAATTGGGAACAGAATTTCTGTCACCAAGCAACCTGGCTGTAAAGCACAATGTCAAGTGACTGTGCTGTTCAGTAACAGCACTTCTGACTGCTGTCATTAAGTGAATCCCACATGGATGCCATTTGTGACCCCCTGCCAGATTTCCCATTGACTTTACTTATCAGAAATCGGCAGTGACAGTCATAAATGGCAATAACAGGACCGGATGCTGCAATGCCATAATTGTGAGAATTGCTAAGCACCTGGATCATGATCACGACTGTGGGGATACTGTGAGAGCTGCAACTACAAGAACCAGTCATAAGTATCACTCATTCAGCACCATTGTAACTTTGAAACAAAGTTGCTGAACAAATGGTCATTAAACAAGATCTACCTGTATATAAGACAAACATGGGATAAAAACAATGAGAAACTCTATTTTTTTTATCCTTGAAAACTATTTTAACCAAAATTTAAAAGATGTCAGGTACAGGTAACAGAACCTGTAGGCGATTCATCAAAATTCTACTACAAAGGGCAGGTAGGCTGGCAAGGCATACTACGATAGAAACATAAGAATACATTGCTTATCTCAGTAATTTTAATGTATACTTAAATAAACTTCATTTTTGAGGTTCATTTAAAAGCTTGCTTGATCCCAAGGATTCAAGACATGGAGTTTAGAAGTGGAAAAGTTGGGGAAGAATGTGACAGAACAGGGAAATAAGATAACCCACATCACAATGTCATTGTAAATTTCCTCCAGCCTGTGATCCATATGTCCTGCCTGGATCAGTTCTGCATCTCTCTTCAGCTGCCTGTAAAGAAAATACAGGGTGTACAATTAATTTCATTAATTATTAGCAAATATTCTTGAAGAAAACAAGGATATCATTGATATCTTAAAAATCTGAGACCTACCTGTACTTTTCCTGTGTTTCCTTAATCAACTTCTTAAGCTCCTCCACTCGTTCTGCTGTCAGTTTTCTCACAATAACATCTTCTACAGTTTCTACAACTTCTCCTTTCTCACCACGCTTTCTTCTACACACAAAAAACCAGAAGGGGAGGGAAGAAGACTCTAGGGACCAGTAACAGAAATCTGACCCCTGCAGATGAAGCACCCTGCATTCATGTACATCCAATCTTTCTGTACCTCCTCCTTACTCCAATTACTTATTACTTACTGCTTTTGGTCTTTTGTAATGCATTACAAAAACTATTGTAAAGTTTAAGAATACAGTAAAGTAATCTCAGTCAAGTACCTATTGGGCTGAAAGTTTGTGATCAGAATTAGCTATTCCTATAGTACTGTGTGTACAATTTAATGAGAGCTTCACTTCAAATCTATTTTAATTAGATTCTGGTTAAAGAAACATCACACAATATAGTATATTTTGCTATATTTTTTATTGAAAACACTATTGGAAAAAGTATGAGAAAAAAAAACTTCTGAAAAGTAAGATCAATAATTAAATAAAAAGCAGAATGCATTCCTGAGTTGGAATTATTTACTCTATTCTTATTTTTAGCCAGCAAATCTACAAAGTAAATGGGAAACTGGGATTCGAGTTATTTGCATACCAGCAATATCTTCTATTTGAATGTACTCAAATTATCACAGTTGTGATAATCCTGAATAATCACTGTCTGGGAGCAGTTTCAACTGCTCTGGTAAACTCACTCTGCTGTCATGCTCTTCATTTCAAAGGCTGAATATGTTAATAGAGATGAACCAGCGTCAAAAATAATTTAGAAGTGCTTTGTACCCAACATTTTCCAGGCTTCCATGGAAGCCTGCCAGCAGTCAGGCTGCTTTAACAAATAACAAGGACATACGTTGTTCAACTTCTAATCTTCCCCTGATAAGAAATGGTTCAGCCGTTAAACTCACTTTGGAGTCTCTGTTGTCTCCAGGAGCTCAGAATATTGCGATGCACAGTGCTAGAAAACAGTACATATATACATTTTTTAGAAATCAGTCACTATAAACAACACTAAAAAATAATATTTCAACAATATGTAGTACATAACACATTTCCCACATTGTAAAGATATTTTCTAAAGTTGTGGAAGAGGACATACTTTCCTGATAAACTATATGGACTTTCTCTGTGTGTAGCAACCAGGCAGAGATGCTGACCGCAGCACTGGCACCATTAGAGCTATCTCAAGAGACTTTCTAAAATAGTGCTCTATTAATGATAATTAATGCAATGTCAAGGGTTGTTTTTCCTTTCCTTTTTTTTTTTTTTTTTGCAATGTGAATATGCTGTGGAGCAAAGCTCCAAATAGTTTAATCCATGTTCTTTATTTCCCAGATGTTCACAATAAGTCTCTTGAGCAGATATTCCCTAATAGTAAACCAAAAGACCATTATTATGCACAAATGTAGCATTTAAGCTTCTTACCTTCTGAGAAAACCAATCTGGTGGACGGCCTGGTTCTGCAAAGGGTTTAATAGCTCGGCTGACAGATACCCTACAGATAAGATGGATTCAAGATTTTCTTTCTCTGTATATCAGAGATGATACAATGTTTACTAGAGTGGGAAAATACTGTAAAATACACTTTACAATTCATTCTGGTTGGTATTCCATTCATAGAGATCTAGGGTCAAATATGTATTCATATCTGAAATTTATTGGATGACATTGGTCAATTATACTCCATTAATCTGATCTATCTCAGCGTTGATACCTGGATAATTACAGAAGACAACCACTATGAGTAATTTGATTCTTGAGGAATAAAAATGTTGTAAATGTAAACAACAATCATCATTCCCTACTGCTTTTTTCTATTACACAAGTCCAAATTGAATAAAAATACACCATTCTGTTTTCAAATGTATTTTATGAATTTTAATTAATTTCTCTTCAGATTTGTGTCTCATTCCACAAGGTGAAATCCAGTATGACTAAGATAAAAGTGCCAAATTGTAGAATCTCTAGTGCATTTCAACAGTCAATCCAAAAACTATGGTTATGCGCTCCCCCTCCATGACTTCAATCTGTGCTTCTGAATATAATCAGTAGTGGTGCTTAATCACTTTTCAACTAAAATTTGAGGCTGGAAAGTAGTACACGATCTGTTGATTTGGCTATTTGCACTAATAAATAATCTCAGTTTTCATTGCCATTAACAGTACTAGTGGGGATTGTAGGTTTTGTATCAGATCAAAGCAATCAAATAATTTCCACCTTGGAGTTTGCAGAAAAAACGGGAATGTTTATTGCAAATTATTTTAGGAACCTCTGGAGTATGAGAATTGGAAATAACAGATATTTCTCATTTCATTTTCATCAAAATACCTATCACTAATATTGAGGTACATTTTAAAATAATTTAATAATATTTAATTAAAAGGGTATTGTAACATGGCCTACTATAAAATTACTGTAGTTAGTTCTTTGGTTAATATTAGGGATACTGTAAACTGGTACATAGCAGTTTGAATTAAATTACTTTTTATTCCAGTACTACAGGTAGTCCTTGACTTACAACCATTCGTTTAGTGACTATTCAAAATCATAACAACACTGAAAAAAGTGATCTATGACTGTTTTTTACACTTACAAATGTTGCAGCATTTCCATGATCTTGTGATCAAAATTCAGGCACTTGGCAAATGTTCCGGTGTCATGTAATCACCTTCTGTAACCTTCCCATTTGGTTTCTCCGACAAACAAAGTCAATGGGGGAACCTAGACTTACCTAATGACTGCATGATTCACTTAATAACTGGCGTGATTTGCAGATTTAACAACTGTAGTAAAAAGGTTACAAAAATGGGGCAAAATTAATTTAGCAATTTAACAACAAAAATTTTGGGCTCAATTGTGGTTGTAAATCAAAGATTACCTATACTCTCAAATGTTAATATCACTAACGGCTTTCATGCTTATTTGGTATTTAGAACAATAAGGTTCACAAATCGCTGTCCAATTCTGCACCATTGAAGAACATGCACTACCATTAACAGTATTTCTCTCACCAGTTCTGGTCCCCACTTCGCATGACAGAAGAAGCCAAGCACAGCTTCTCTCGAATAGACCAAGGTTCTGTGGGCCCGGCATTCATCAACTTGTGTTCTAACAGGGGGGGAAAAATCATAATATGGGTGTAGGATGAGGCAAATTCTATATTCCTGATTTACCTGAAGAAAAAACTCAGATACAATTATCTGGAAAACTCTGGCAACAGGAGAAAGAAAGAGTATTACGTATGTTCGCCCCATTACTTATATATAAAAAAAAAAATAAGAAAGGCGAAATTAAATTTTAAAAAATCATTTTTTCGCAAACAAATGGTCCTAGAAGGCAAAAAAAGGTGACAAAAGGCAAACTCCAATAAAATGCGTGCAACTGACAGATACACAGGATGAAGCTTTGGCTGTACCCAGCTGCGCCAGACCACCTTCTGCTTCTCAGAAATGTAAGGCAAAGGGCATCCTAAGATAAAAAAAAGGAGGCCCCGATATTTTTGCCCGCAGCAAGAAAAAAGATCGTTACTTACTACCCGCTCCGGCCGCCATTTTCGCGAAAGGACGACAAATTGCGAACCTCCACAAACATCGAGTCCCAAACGTTAGGTCGGGCCTCTCGGCTCAGAGCGGTAGGCGGTCCGTTCTATTCGAGGCCACCTCCTATTGGTTGATTGCGGCGGTCCGTTCTCTTCGAAGCCTCCTTCTATTGGTTGATTGAGGAGGGAAAAAATGGTGGCCCGAAACAACGGTTTAATAAAAAAAAAAAAATCTCTATGGTGGGTTTCCCAGGGTTCAGTGCTCTGAGAGCGGAAGCGGAAATAGGCTAGTAGTGGGTAGAAGTGGCGCGTGGGTCTCTGGCTTCTTCGAATTGCGGCTATGGGTCGAGTCAAGCACCAGGAACCCGAGGAAGCGCCGGAGACCGAGGCAACAACCCCAGAAAGGTCGTACCACGAGCTGGTCGCAAATGTAAATGCTATTGCGCGGCCGTTAGCCTCTCGGAAGCTCACACGCAAACTCTACAAGTGCATCAAAAAAGGTGCGTGCGATGGGGAGGGGAAGGAGCCCTTCCCGGGTGGGCTGTGACATGGACTCCGTTTGGAGCTTTACTGTCTCTTGGGATCTTCCTGAAAGCTCTCCCGTTTTATTTTGTAGCATCGAAGTTTAAACAGATCCGGCGAGGGGTGAAAGAGGTCCAGAAATTCATCAACAAAGGCGAAAAAGGGTAAGAACCTGTGATGCTCCAGGCGGTGGAATAACCGCTGTGGTGTGCTTTGGTCTACTCTAACTCTAAAGCAAACCTCTTTAAATCTATGAAAATATAAATGCTTAAATTAGCTTTTTCTACACCAAGTTCACAGAAACTAGTGTGACATTCTAAGCAAATTAGAGACATACTTTCTGTGTTCGCGATAATACTTTCTGTGTTCGCGATAATAATAATAATAATAATAATAATAATAATAATAATAATAATAATAATAATAATAATAATTTTATTTCTATACCGCCCTTCTTCCGGAGGACTCAGGGTGGTGTACAGCCTATTAAAAGCACAAAGACAAACATCAATTAAAAATAATTAAAATTATTAAATAGTTTCGGCTCAAATTTAAAACCCCCAAAATTTAAAACACCTAATTTAAAATCATTACATTGGTAGCCCGGCCTGGCAGAACAGCAGGGTCTTGAGGGCACAGCGAAATACATGGAGGTCGGAGATCTTACGCATTTCCGGGGGCAGTTCATTCCACAGGCAGGGGCTCCCACAGAGAAGGCCCTCCCCCTGGGTGTCGCCAGCCGACATAACTTGGCCGATGGCACCCAGAGGAGACCCTCTCTGTGGGAGCGGACTGGCCAGTGGGAGGCTATTGGTGGCAGAAGTCGGTCTCCAAGGTACCCGGGTCCTATGCCATAGAGCGCTTTAAAGGTGGTAACCAGCACCTTGAATCGCACCCAGAAGACCACTGTGAGCCAGTGCAGGTCGCGCAGGAGGGGGGGGGTCACGTGGGAACAACAGGTTGAGCCCATAACCACCCGCGCAGCCGCATTCTGGACCAGTTGGAGCCTCCGAGTGCTCTTCAAGGGGAGCCCCATGTAGAGAGCATTACAATAGTCCAGCCGGGCGGTAACAAGGGCGTGAGTCACTGTGCGCAAGGCGTCCCAGTCCAGAAAGGGCTGCAACTGGTGAATCAGGCGAACCTGATAAAAAGCCCCCCTGGCCACGGCCATCATATGCTCTTCTAAAGACAGCCGTGCATCCAGGAGGACGTCCAGATTGCGAGCCCTCTCTGTGGGTGGGCAGAGATTCACCCCCAATAGTCAGCGATGGCACCAGCTGACTATATTGGGACGCTGGAAGCCACAGCCATTTGGTCTTGGACGGGTTGAGTCAGCCTATTTCTCCCCATCCAGACCCGCATGGCCTCCAGGCAGCGAGACATCACATCAAGGGCATCGTTGGGGTGGTCTGGGGTGGAGATGTTGGGGTGGTCTGGGATGGAGAAACTTGTTTGAGATTTTCCATTATGTTGAATGTTATGTTTTACTAATCCCTAATTTTTAACCAAGTGCTAAAATTACTTTGTCTTGTTTCTCATAGAATCACAGTTCTTGCAGGAGATACATTGCCTATTGATGTTTATTGCCACATCCCCATCATGTGTGAAGACAGGAATCTTCCCTATGTATATATTCCATCTAAAACGGTAATAATTGGTTAAAGGAGTTTTCTTCCTGCTGGTCCTTGAGAAAGGAATGAATGTATAAAATGGGTCAAAATTCAATAGAATTTTGTCTCGCATATCATTTTATTTTCCTATGTAAACAGAAATAAAAGCCCAGATACTTAGATATGAATACCTAGTTTTTCTCAAAAGCTACTATTTATCTCTACTCTTTAAATTCCATGAAGCGAATGTCGTTGATTATTAGAAGTCCCAGTAATAGTTTATGAACAAACCTTTGTATATTGTTTTGTATCTTTTCAGTTGTGACTTGAATATATAACAAAACTGGGTGCAATAACATGTTAACATTCAGAAGCTGGAACTCTTAAGCTAGATTCATTTTATAGATGGCTTGCTGAATAACATATGACGGGTATCAAACTGGCGGCCCACAGGCCAGATGCGTCATGCGCAGGCCATGCCTATCCCAGCTCCACGAATTGGAAAAGCATAGCGTGACAGCAATGTGACGCTGCAGGTTTGACACCCATGACATCTGCATTCATACAATAGACTGTCATATACAAGATTAAATTATTGCTTAGTACAGTGTTTGAATCTAGCTAACAAGTGAATATTAGATATTCAGGCTGCAGATCCTTATAATACCAAATATAGTTTCAGTATAATCATGTCCAACTGTTGGATATGATACTAATACATGATTTTTAATAAAGTAGCTAAAAAGTGGTACACATCATGTTTAAAGACTTCAATACCATATTTTGTTAATACTTTGAGGTTATGAGAGGCCAGTTAATATTTAAGTCCCTGAGAATTCCTTCCTAATATGAGCTCAGAAGTTGAAATGACAGGGAAGTGGTAATTTAAGAATTTTAACACCTATGATTCCCATGTATTTTGTCCTGCAGGTGCCATGTTAAATTTTAATCTATTTTTTGTATAAGGTTTGTAAATATGGTCATACAAAAACATTGGAATCCCTAATATTTCTTTCTTTTAAATTATTTTAATATCTTAGCAAGATCATTTTGTCTCACATCAAGAGTGAATTCTGAAGCATTAAGTAAGCTTTATTTATTCTCAAGTTGTTGAAATTTGATTTCCATTTCTTAAAATTCAGTGCAGTTGCTGAATTAAGCTTTATAGAAGTTAGATCTTCACCCTGAGGGGGGCTAAAATCAAATTTCTAAAATACTGGATTTGTTTAGTTTGCAGCTTGAAATATGTATGAAAAAAGAGAGACCTTTGTGTGATCCATGAAACTGAATCCTTTTCTTCTTTTGCGTTCAGGATTTGGGAGCAGCAGCAGGCTCAAAACGCCCAACCTGCGTTATCATGATAAAGGCTCATGAGGACTATCAAGAAGCTTACAATGAGTGCTTGGAGGAAGTGGAGGCTCTTCCCCTTCCTTTGTGAAGAACATTGATAACGGATGCTATTAAGACTCCAGGATATGATATACTGGATTCTATAGGCTTTATGTGGTTAAATATCAGTTTCATGCCAGTTTGATATGACAGTTGGCCTGGATTGTTGCACTGAGGAATATATCAAGTGACCTATTGAGAGCCCAGGAACCATGGCAGCTATACTGTAATCATTTATTTTTGAAGAGTTTTGATGGCAATTCTTGCTGGAAATTTGTGTTGAAATGTTGGCCAATGTTCAGCTCTAAAAGAATTCTAGACCATTAGCATAGAGGAACTGTTAAATAATAAAAATATTTGTAGATATATTGGCCTTATCCAATTCAATATACTATAGTCTTACTTGCTTATTTCAAAGCAGGGATCCCCAACTTCTGGTTCATGGACCAGCATCAGTCCACAGCATGCCAGCAGCCGGGCCCGCAGAAACAAGCAAAGCCCCATCCATGGGATGCAGGCATTACATGACCTCTCTGGTCCGCAGAAAAACCTCTATCCACAGAACAGGTCTTTGGTGCCCAAAAGGTGCTCCAAAATACCTTCAAGTTGTGTTCCTCTCTCCTTGGGGTAGAGAACATTTCTTGCCTCACTGTACGCTCCTTTATGCATACAGAAATGCTATTAAATTTAAAATACAAGTCATCTATAGCCTCTTTATGAAAGGGCAGTGTTATTTCAGCCCTTGTTAACTAGATCATACTATACTGCAGAAGCAAATATGAAGCATAAAAAAAAAATAAAAATCCAGCCCCAGGCCAGCTAGACTAAGTTGCTTTATACAAATTAGTCTTACACTGAAGATTTAAATATAAGTTTGTAGGTATTGCATTGTATGGTAACATGCAAAGCAAACGAAAAATAATTTATTTCAATTTGTTTGTCTCCTGCTACCCCCTTCAGTTGTCTGATATGTACAAGATTGGATGGAACTGAATACCTGCAGCAAGATAAAGCCTCTGGCTACTCCTAAAGGCTATAGTGGCAATTGATTTTTTTCAATTACCCTTTCTCTCGTGTACAGGTTTTTGCTTCAGAAAAAGGCAGCCTCATTTCATAAAGCGTATGTTGTAAGCATTAGTTCTTACTTGAAGCCTCCAAGTTAAAATAACACTGTAACACTTTAGAAAATTATTTCTAAAGAGCTGTAACTTTGAGGAAATCTTTAAGATTAGTCCATGAGAACACCAATCCTGGATATTAGGAATAATCTATGCCTAAGGATATGTCTAAATTAAAATCTCTAAGGCAGATTTAAAATCCCTTTTACATACACAAAATGAAACATTTTATTACAAGCTGTTAACACCAAACTCTTGTTCATTACCTATACAGGTTTTAGATTTAACAAATTTAAATAGTACATGCTCTGATGCTATAAATTGTTTATATAAGGAAGAAAATTGATCCTGACTTTTGAGCTTTTATTTCTCAAGTTTGTGTATTTGTATTCATATTCTAAGGAAATATTCCACTGTATACTCATCTCTTAGTCTCTGAAGAACAATATTGTATACAGAGGCTGACTTAAAATGTTAGGAAATGCCAGTAATCTTACAATTGTCCTCATTTGCATTTTAATTTACTTGAAATTTTTCTTCAAAACAGGAGTAAGCTGGATTCTCCACATGCTTTTCTTACCTCAGAAACACATTTCTGTTTTCAAGAATTTGGTAATCTGTAAGCATTAAAAGTGGGGAATAGAGGGTAGCAGCTCCACATACAGCACTTGTGGTATCCAACAAGAAACAGAATTGTGACCAGGGACAGGATAAACTCTACAACAGGAATAGTGCCTGTTCAAGTTGCCAGGATGAAGCCAAAAACAGGCAGATATGGAGTATACGTACAGGAGATTGCATTGACTCAACCTGTGAAGTTTTTGTCTGGTCCACTAAACTAATCAGCTTCCATTGTATAGCAGCTGTTATATTAAGCAGGACATTATAGAGTTCTGCTTGCACACAACTGCTGTATTTGAAGAGCCTATTTCATAACAAGTCTTGCCATTATCAAAAGATGAGGCGTTTTCCATCGGCTGGGTTTTGTTCCATGGGGCAATATGGACACTTCAGTCTGCAAAATGTAACAAAAAAGAATTAAATCAGGACTTTGGAATCCTTACCAGAAACTACTTTTGTAACAAATTTGAAGATGATCCACCCCACACTCCTGGAAAACTGGCAGCAAATTCTGTTGTATGAAAGTGTGATGGAGTGATTGTGCTGGCACCACAGACATCCACGCCAAGTCTATCGTCTGTTACTGAAGCTTGCTGGGCTTTAGGCTTATTTCTTTGTTGTTGGCCCAGTTTACTTAATGTTTGTTATGAAAAATGGGAGTACTATGTGTCTTGAGTTTCTGAAGGAAAAGCAGGATAAAAATCTTAATATTCACCAACTTTGTTTCTATTTTTGACTCCATATTAATTTTTTTTTAAATCTGGATTTGGTTCCAGTAATGTCGGTTAAGTCATTCCTTTTTAAGATGTGTGGACCTCAGCTCCCAGAATTCCCCAGCCAGTATGTGGCTGGGGAATTCTGAGAAATAAAGTCTACACATCTTAAAAGTTGCCAAGTTTGAGAAACATTGATTTGGAGTTTTTAAAATAGCCTTGTTCAACAACTGAGCTGAAAAGTATTTTGGGGGGAAAGTTTTAGTAAATCTACATGGTATTTACATGTATAAATATGGGATGAATAAAATATATGATCTAACTGTAGTATGGAAATGGAAATAGTTCAGGCAATTACTTATCTACCAACCCCCGTAACTTTCATTGAGATAACAAGATTTGATGAAAATCACTCACTTCCCTCCATTGATAAGCTTGTTGAGAGCATCTCTAGAAATAACATGTCCACAAATCAACTTGATAGGTGGATTGGAATCTGTGGTCTGTTGGCGCAGGATGGGACATGCAAAGACTGAATGATACCAGCATTTCATTCCTAGCTCAACTTCAATCTGTTAAGAAAAGTTAACTTTAGCATGTAGTTCTATTTATTTTCTTCAGCAATAGTTCCTCCCCAGAATGGGTTAAGTAACTCACAGGCAGCTCATCCTTGTGGCTCCAGACACCTGTGCATTGTCTCTGCTCAATCACAGCCTTGATGTTCATCAGAACTGGCAATGCTACACACCCTGCGGCAAAACTGCAGAGACAGAATGCTCAGTGCTGCCCAGTACAACCCCCAGTCCCACCTGAATGAAGCTTTACCTGACACTAAGAGGTGACTCCACTGAGAGACCAAGCAAGGAACATGCATCACGAGTGAAAGTCTCACAAATCTCTGTCCAATGACTTTCATCCAGTAGATGCCTATATGGAGAATTCTGAAGGCCTAAGCGTAGGTATACCAGACTTCCCATCATCACTTGGATCTCTGTTCAGCAAAATACAGGAAGTGCCACTTCAGTGAACAATCTTCACTAAGGCCACCTAGGCCTATTTCAGAACGATTTGTAAGAAACTGGTGACAACACAAATGAACAGGCTGAGGAGACGATTCCATTGTTTTGAATCAAGGAATTCACCAGTTTAGTTTACTTCTTGTATTAAAACTGGGGAGAGAACACGTAAACCATGGTTTCTGGAATTCTTTTCTACCCCTTCATACCAGCTGCACTCAGTCACATGACCAGGTGGGAAGAAGGCGAGGCTTAAGAATGGAGCAGCTGGTAGCATTCCAAGGGCTGTCCAGCTGCTTCTCCCATATGAATGAATTAAGGGGAAGTTTTCTGGGATGCCTTTCTTCAAAGCCCCAAGCTGGATCAGGCCATTTTCAAGCTTGATCTTTTGTCAGCTTTTCCCACTATGCCAAATCTGGTCCTGTTTTTTTCAGTTCTCAGACAGGTACCCTGCTGAGAGATGAACAGGCTCAGTCCCTTTCCACACTCTCTTTCCAGCTCCCATTGGGTTGGAGAGAAAAGGGGAATAATGAGATTCCAACATTCTTTAGCTTTAAGAGTTGTTTGAAGTAACAAAATCAGAAATGAAAGCCATCAGTTCTGGCAACTATAAAGAAACATTATGAAAAACAATCTTAATACAAATAAAATGTGTTATTTTACCTTTGTCTTGACAAAGGATGCTGAGCAGAGCATTAGCCCAACAGACCTAGGAAAGAAGTATTAGTCCATAGCAAGAAAGCAGATCCAAGGAAAAAGTGTCCCACCTTGCTTGTGTAGGTGGGCAAAGGGTTGAAAGTGACGTGCATAGCTCAAGGCCTCCAACTCCTTGCCGGGGCCGCCAGAAAGAAGTCTGATGAAATGGAGCCGATGCAGCTGAAATTCCAGAGTACTGTTCAGATCGGCCAGCTGCTGCCTGTGGAAGACTGCCCAGCTAGGCAAGGTACATTATTCCCTCAGCACCAGAGTCTATAAAGGAACTGTCCTCAGAGTGATTATAATGAAAAAAAGACTTTGCAATGTTCCAAACTCACATATCGGCTACAGGAGGTTATGAATGCTGGCAGCTTGTTTTTAAGCGAAATCTCAGAAATGTACTAGATTTCATAGATGAGAAACAAAGCATCTTAAAAAGTAATTAAAAACTAATCAAAGTAAATTAAAAACCTAAACTAAAATAATCAGATTAGGAATTATAGGAAGAAAAGAAACGGGATTCCCCAAAGGAAAACAGTGCCTTGTTCTAAAGACTTACCTCAGAGCAGGTCCCAGGTCTTGTTTGTGCAGAGCTTCCAGAATGCTGTTCAGTTCCAGGAATGGTTTTTTGAAGTCTACATCCACATTCACAGTTGATTCCTGCCAAGGAGAAACCAGAAGTTGATTGAAAAACAAATTGTCTTGCCGTCTCCTGAAAATAAAGGAGCAGGCAAGAAGTGGAAATATCTGCAGATGGAGGTTCAAATAAAGATTATGGATAATCATTGACTTACGACTGGTTGCTTAATGACTATTCAAAGTCACGATGGACCCCTGAAAAGCTACTTACAAGCCAGTTTTGAAGTTACAATGGCCATAATCCCCCACCCCGCACGGTGACATGATCGCATTTTGAGTGCTTGGCAAGTGGCTCACCTTTACGGCCATTTGAGCATCTCATGATCATATCACCACAATTTGCTATGAATTCTGCTGTTTTCCAGTGTCTACTTCCAGTTTCTGGCAAAAAAATGCATCTGGGGAAAATGGATTTGCTTAATGAGCACGGTGTTTGCTTAACAACTGCTACAAAATATGTCCAAAAAAAAAATCAGGTCCAGTCACATGATGCCTCGACTTATGACTGCAATGATTTATGACCATAATTGTTATCTGTCAAAAACTACCTATAGCCATTTCAGAATGGACAAGAAAGATATAGAACAGAAGAGAGTAATTGGGTTAAGCGCTTCTCTGGTGCTGTAGGCAAGAAAGTAAGTTTGTGGCCAGCAGAATTGAATAAACTAACTGAAGCATAAGCCAAAAAGGGTAACACAATGTAGGATTACAACCATTATGTACTATACATAGTCCTTGCTTACTGACCATTGGTTCAAAGTTACAACTGTTCAAAGTTACAGTGGAGCTGACCAAGGAGATTTAAACTAATTTTCAAAGTTGCAGTCATTGTCACATGATCATTATTTGGGTTCTTGGCAACTAGTGCACATTTATGATAGTTTCAGGTCCCATAATCATGTAATCATCATTTGTGACCTTCATAGCTGGCTTCTGATAAGCAATGTCAATTGGGAAGCCAGCAGGAAGTCACAAATTGCACTCACATGATGTCAGCTTAATGATCTGTGGCGATTCGCTTTACAACCACATAGCGACAGGGTTGACAGTCTCCACTCTAAGTTGGTAAGTGAGGACCTCATGTATACCATGCAAAGATTTTTGTCATTAAAGAGATTAGTACCTGACACAGTTCTTCAGCCACTCCCAGCATTCCTTGTTGATAGAGATGTTCTATAATTGCCAATACCAGGATCTGTTTCTCTTGGGTTTCCCAGACCAGAGCAGGGACAATGCCACACAAATCAGCATCAAAATTCTGAAACCAAAATTTGTGAAAATTAAAGAGAAGCAGATGATCCTTCAATCTGTATTTCAGAAAGGAAGCAAAGTAACTTGCTAGAATGATAATTTGCCTTATCTTTAAGCATATAAATATGGTGTAAATTCTAGCAATTTAAAGAAGGATGCTATACCATCTATAATGAAAGCTAGGTAGTCCTCAAATGAGATTAAACTTCTGATGAACAGTATAAATTGATGCTCGATATGAAAACTTGAACATTTCTCTACTGTGCAAAAATATAGGAGATTCTCGTTCACAGGCCCCACCTCATATACCTCTACTTAATGCCCTTAATATTTTTATTCCCAAAGATGACTCACAACCAAATTGCTTCTTTATTAATTAATTTCTGATAAGAGAAGCCCACAGATCACAATTATTTAGCATATAACAAATAATATGGTTAGCTACTTTACATAATATGGGTAGTTCTCATTTAGCAACTACAGTTGAACTGGCAACTTGATCATTACGTGAAGCCATTGCTAAATGAAACCAAAACAGTGTCTATGATCTTATTTCAGCTTTCCTTTACTTTACAGACCTGCAAAGGTCATAAGTGCAAGGATTGGTCAAAAAGTTACTTTTTCATCACCACTATGATTGCAAATGGTCACTAAAAGAGGCAGTCCCTAAATGAGGACTACATGTAGTCACATTTTGGAGAACCATTTGCTTGCATACCTCTTGGACCATTTTTCATGCAATATTTTAGATTCAGTATAATGTGAAGAAAATACAATGCTTATGAAGGTTGAGAAAACAGAACAAGAGTGTTCTTGTACTGTACTAAATGAGTGTTTATGCTATTAAAGAACAAAACAATAGAACATGCATATTTCACTAGTTCATAAGCATTCCAAAATCGACAGCATAAAATATATAATAATTGGGGTAACATCTACTCTCATTGCTCCCAATTTAAAATCCAAAGCAATTTCCTTCTTGGTCCAACCCCCTGCCCCTAAATTAATGGAAGATACTTACTCTATCTATTGCTTTGCCCACGCGGGAGATACTGCTGTGAATATCTTTGTGATCCGAAGCTAAGTTTTGAACAGTATCCTTAATTTTCTTACAGCACTGGGACATAACAAGGGAGAGTGTAGCAGAAAGAGGTCCTCGCTGCAAGGCTATAATAGGAAAAGCAATGGCATTTTAGTTTTAAATATCACCTCAAGTGTTCAGGCTGTGCTTACTTGCAACTTTCATTTGACATAAATAGGTGAAGATATTTTATGGTATCCTCACCTGCAGGTATTTCACATTTGGGGAAAGGCACCACTAGATACAATTCAGTTCCATATAATAATAATATTTTAATACTCAACATTCAAACTCACAAGTGTCTTGGAATTCAATTGTGGAAATTAAGGGAAGACAGCAATGAAAATAAACCAGTTGTTGTATAATACCACAGAGAAAGTACAACTTCTGGGTCCCAAGAGATGGCATTGTTTCAAAGAAGTCCCAGCAAGTATGGCCTATGTGGACAGAGAGATACCCTTGGGAGCAAATACTGGTAGTTCCCAAATAATCCAGTCCTGTCTTTACAGGTGTCAACCAGCACACTGAATTGCACCCAGACCCAGAACGCTATTGGTAGCCAGTGTCAAACCGGCATAACAAGCAATGTCCACAACCACTTGCATCACTGCATTATGGATCAATTGAAGTTTTTGGACGTTCAAAGACAGCACATTGCAATTGTTCTGATGGGAGATGACTGTGGGTGATCATGAGCAGGGCCCATAATCCAGAAATGGGTACAAACTGCGCACCAAACAAAGTTATGCAAAGACACCCCTGGCCACAGCTGCCAACAGTTCTTCAATTTGGATCTGGGAGTCCTGGAGGACCCTAAAGTATGCACTGATTTCAAGCAAGGCAAGGTAAGACTGCTCAGTGTCAAAGATCAATCCTCTCCAGTTTTGGGACCTTTGGAACCTAAAACCTACAGCCACTTGGTTTTGGTAGGCTAGAGCCAAATCCTATTCTTCCCCATCTGGACCCTTGCAACCTCCAGACACAGGGACAGAGCCTCAATAGCTTCACTTGAATTTGAAGGAGGAAAGATGTACAATTGAATATTACCTGCATATTGTAGTGCATTGTAACAGCCAATAATTAGATTGATCATTCATTCATTCATTCATTCATTCATTCATTCATTCATTCAAACAAGCTCAGTTTTGGCTAACCTGAAAGAATATACTTTTTATTGAATTAACCCATTTTCTCGGTTTACTCAAATACATTTGACTCATAAACTAATTAAATGGGCCGGGTTCACATAACAGGCTTCACAACCTGTATATCTAACCCAGGGGTGAAATCCAGCAGGTTCTGACAGGTTCTGGGGAACCGGTAGCGGAAATTTTGAGCTGTTCAGAGAACCAGCAAATACCAACTCTGGCTAGAGGTGGGGTGGGAATGGAGATCTTGCAATATCCTTTCCCCAGGAGTGGGGAGGGAATAGGGATTTTGCAGTATCCTCCCCCTGGAGTGGGGTGGGAATGGAGATTTTGCAGTATCCTTCCCCTGCCACGGCCACAGAACCGGTAGTAAAAAAAATTTGGATTTCATCACTGATCTAACCAAGGACAAAACTTAAGGAAGGTTGTTTAAAAATTTCACTAGTTTTATTAAGTGTGTTTGGCAAGCCCACTCAGTTCAATAAGCATGTAAAACATAAAATCTCCCAAGCAAAGCTCAACTT
This sequence comes from Arizona elegans, assembly GCA_022577455.1. Taxonomy (NCBI): domain Eukaryota; kingdom Metazoa; phylum Chordata; class Lepidosauria; order Squamata; family Colubridae; genus Arizona; species Arizona elegans. Next base: position 97,801,755 of record JAKOOJ010000003.1, on the reverse strand, counting down.
CCTACAGTTTCATGGATCAATTGTGTGCATTCTTTTCAGGCAACAAGATAAAGGTGGTTGTTTTTTTTTTTCCATTGTGTTCTTCCAGGATGCCTATGACTTTCTAGTGTTGGGTTTGCCGTGGTGGTCTCTCATCCAAAGGATTAGCCAGATCCGGATCTGCCTGCCTTTTTATGACCAGATGGCTGATTATGTTCAAAGCCGAGACCGCGATCCCAAACCCCTTCCGCGCCTGTCAGGCAATGCGAACCTGCCGCAGCCCTGCCTCCAAGGCAGGGGCATCCGTACCTGCAGCGCCCAGCTCCTCCCTTAGCTGGCTGACGTAGCGGAGCAGCTCTTCCAGGCCTCGCTCACAATGCTGGCCGTAGCACAGGAACTTCTGCAGCACTTTGTCCACCTCCCTCTCTACGCAGGCGCACCGCTCCATTAGCCCGGCCTGCCTGACACGCTCTGAAGCGGAAGGAGAAAAAGCTTCCAGTCAGGACAGTCGATGGTGACCTTTCCAGGCGAGAGCCCGGGCGCGGGGCTCGGCTGAGGCGGAAGGTCCTCGCCGGTTGAACGCCGGCGGCGCTGACGAGAAGAACAGGAGACGAGGCCAACTAGCTGGGCATCCACCTCTCTTTCCCCCCTTCCCTACCCCCGGTTTAAGGGAGAGAGAGAGAGAGAAAATAGTTCGCGGACGGGATTCTGCCTGTGTGTCGGCTCACCCCGTATCGACCCTGTGGGATCCTTGGTGATTCCTATCACAGACGAGCGATAGGTTAGAAAGACACCCTCCGTACGCTGAATGGCACGTTCCTTTACTATTCAGTATGAAGGTTGGGTGGAGCCACTTCGGAAAAAGGGGGGGGTGAGGGAAACTTGAAATAACGCTAACCTGAGAACCGTGGAAAGGAGACGTCAGTTTTCTCCAATATGAAAAAATAGAATAATTAATAATTAGCTTCCTCCTTGTTTTATGCTGCCGCCCTACGCGTACCTAATTGCTAAAGTTCTCTCATGATGGAGCAAACCATTTTTTATTGGGAAGGGTGTGCCTGGAATGAACTACATAGGGTGCAACAGCTGATTGGGACAAACCATTTTTGGCTTAGGTAAATTGTAAGTGAGTTGGAGTGAACCATTTTGTAGGCAGTTTGGAGTTGCTTGTACGGTGAGAGTCCAATGCAGGTAAGATGAAAATATCAATCGCAGATCAGGCAAACGTTTGATGAACGGTGACCCCAACCTGTCTTAGACTTGGTATTATCAATTAAAATAGATCAAGTCTTTCAGCTTTCGCCCTCTCACTGGTGATTAGAGGCCCTGTTCCCACATGCAGTTTGGGAGCACCACAACATCCTGAATAACTTGTCTTCTCCCTTGGTATCCAATGCTGATCTGATCTTATCTTATCCCCAGCTCATTATTTAAATAGTCTCGTGTCATCACTTCCTGTCCTGGAATATTTTTCTCTCTCTCTGTTTCATAACATCCCATCAAAATGTCACATTCAATAAAATTTAACACTGTGCCATCCATTAGGTTGGAGCTAAATTCAAATTACCTGTTGTATGCAAATGACCATGTGCTTTGGGTATGGCTCTGCCATTCAGAGGAAAGATGACCTGTTATAGGTGTGTTCAAATTATGTTTTGGTGTATGTGCTTGGAAATATAGACACTCCTCCCTTGTGGTCATTAGTCTTCATTGCAGCTATCACTCTCAGCAGTTACCTTCTCGTTTATCACTAAATATCCTGTGTTCCTTTCATCCCGGTAATATTCCCCCACCCTATTTTGGAATTAATATCTCTTCAGTATTCTAACCAGATACTCAAAAGAAGAGACAGGTTCATTATTTTATTGAGAGAAGTGTGTCACGTTTATGCAATTCTACATTTGCATAATTCCAAAATGTTTTCAGGAAACAAATCCGCTTCACATTTTTCGTCAATGCAGCATCTGGAAAATCATGAGGGTTGTTAAACTGGCCATTTATTATTTGCCAGTTTCTCTGTGTTAATTTCTTACTTTCCTGGAAATAATTGTGTACACAGGATATAGTTATACAATTCTGTAGGTTTTGGTTAACAATGTAATTATATCAGGGTCTCTCTCTCTCTCTCTCTGTTTGCAATGATTTCCAGTCTGATATCTCCCTAAAAGTGTTTACTTTTATCTCAATTAAAATATGCTGGAACTGCTCGATTGATTCAAACATTTTTGGAGACAATTGGGAGCCTTCTTGGTATTTGCCGAAGATGGATGTGGAAGATAAATCAATGTAAGGAGTTGTCCCTAAATTGTGGAATTATAATTCCTTTTGTGCTGCATTGTTCCAGTTGGGGAATGTTTTCCTGCTAGATAAAGATGGAAAGATGGATAATAACAAAGTTATAGAAAAAGGCAAATTGGCATGCATATAACAAATGGTGTAGTTGCAAATCTGGACTGTGCGGTTTAGCAGGCAGTTGCAACAGAAAAGCAATTGAGATTGGCCCTTCTGAGATGCAATTTTATGATGGGATTATTTTGTACTAACATGAAGAATGGAATTTTTTTTAGATTGCCATTTTGTAATGCATCTTTCTGGAATACAACTGTTAATTCTTTGTCTTAGAAAATTACCAGATTGTGTGAACCTTAAATATTTATATTTTAATTATATATCTTAATAAATATTCAGTTTGGCTGCTGTAATATATTTACATTGTGTGGCCGTGAAGTCATTTTAGAAACAACTGTTCAAAATATAGTGTCTGATTTATTATCTTGGGTCATGAATACAGAGCACATTAGACCAATTACTGCAAAAGTTATAGTAATTTACAATTTATTTCCAATTGAAGCTAGATTTGGTATATTCCCTTAATAGTCTAGGCCTGCATATGTCATATATCAAACATCTATCTACCTGCAGTATCTATCTGCGGTTGAAAATTAACACAACTGTATCTTAAGAAAAGTTTTTTATTTAGTCTTTCTCTTGCAGGGCTACATGATTGTGGTTATTAAACTATTATTAATATTTTTGTGGTTATTAAGTTGCTTGATCTCAGTCAAATACTGATTGCAGTCATTGAAACATCATGTCGCAACTTGCAATCTCCTACCCGCTTCCCTATTGACTTTGTTAGTTGGAAACTGGAAAGGTTGCAAATGGTGAGCATGTGACAATAAGATAATGCAACTGTCATTAAGCGAGGACCACCTGTACAGCAATTTGTCCACATAGAAGGGACTTTGACATCCCAATTGTCAATGAAGTTATACTGGAACTTATTTCAGTCCCTGGTATTACTAGAACAAACATAGGTACATCTTTTGTCAGACTATATTACAGCTTTTATTGGTACTGCTACTGCTGCTACTACTACTACTAATAATAATAATAATAATAATAATAATAATAATAATAATAATGGGAAGTGAGCAGAAAAATGTCTGAAGTAATTAGAGATGAGGTTTGTCACATCTAACCTTGGATTGTCACAAATACACAGAATCTAAATCTTTGCTGAATATGAATAGCAAAAATACAAAATTAGCTGCGTGAGGCCCAGCTACAGGATGTCACAGAAGTGAGTACACCCCCTCACATTTTGTAAATGTTTAAATATATATTTTCATGTGACAACACTGAAGAAATAACACTTGGCTACAATGTAAAATAGTGAGTATACAGCTTGTATAACAGTGTAAATGTGCTGTCCCCTCAAAATAACGCAACACACAGCCATTAATGTCTAAACTGCTGGCAACAAAAGTGAATACACCCCTAAGTGATACATATTTGGAAAATAAGGTAAATCTGATAGGTTTTAAGAATTCCTAGCAATACAAATGAAATGCACAAAAAATGAAAAGCATATAATTTAGGAGCTATATCATGTTGCTCTTTCAGTTCCCTGAGAGAAATGTGGTTCAGATCTAGATGTCTAGAGGGGTCAGACTATCTGAGCCCACCAAGTGTTTTTAGATTAGAACTATAACTCTGCATCCCTCTTCATATATTTGGCAGATGCCTGGGCTTTCCTACTTGGATGAAATGAACCAGTCCTGTGGAATTCAGGAAACTGGTTTATCCAGCAGTTCTAAGAGGCAAATACCCTTGTTACTTTTTGTGACGCCTTGACTCTTCCCTGTGGCATCTGAGCAAGCAACTTGGTTTCTGGCTTAGCTGCCAAGTTTTGGTGCCGCCCTCCCTGGGTTGCTTCTCAACTCCCTGCAGTTCTAATTGATGGGTGGAAACTTGCTGTGGGGATTTTGGAGTGAGGCACAACAGAGTTTTGGACTGGCGTGGGCACAGGAACCAAACAAGAAATTTCAACAACCAGCTGTCTCGCAAGAAAAACAAGCATTTGTGGTTTTTTGGGACCAGCAAAGAAAAAAACCATCTGATATAGTAGGAAGTATGTTACTAGTCCAGCACAGTGTAATCTAATTTAGAGTATCTTTTTTTCAGTCCTTTTATAATTTGCTAATTTGGGTTGGTATCTTGAAAATTAACCACATCCATATAAGTAGTTCCTGATAAGGGATTAAATTTATAAAGTGAGAGTGAGACTGCAGTAAGGGTCAACCGTTTAGTGGATTTCTAATTATATTAAGTGCTTATACTCAAGGATAATTCAAAGATGATTCTGCAGCAAAGAACTCTGGCATACAACTGGACTGTTTCACATCTAGTGTGATACATTTTCATCTAGATTCCATCAAATCACTTAATAGCCAGATAGCTTTTCTGCTCTGGAAAATGAAATATAGTAGGCAGTGATGTCTTATAGCTAAAATGAAATATGCTAGGCAGTGATGTCTCCAGATAACATACTAATGGCAAGTTGTGTAGCATCAGTGAACATGGATTAAAACAAGAAATGCAATCTGAGACATATTAAGATGTCCTGAGCTGATCACTATCAAACATATTTAATATAGGATTTCATGCACCATATTGGATAATGGCAATCCAAAAGTAGTAAGAAGATTTGAGTAAACTGACAAAATGTTGGCATTTGGAACATAACAAGACAGCACTCTGCATTGATCTGTCATATAGTGATATTTTTCTTAGGGCAGGGGTGTCAAACGTCACGTGATATATTGCAACTTTGTCCCCCTTTGCTAAAACGGGTGGGCGTGGCCAGTGCGTGACACATCCGGCCCGCGGGCTATGAGTTTGACACCCCTGTCTTAGGGCATATATACAGTAAAGCTTCTGACTTCATGCCAGAGCTACATTCTTAAGCACCAACTTTTTCCTTTAACTTCACATCTGTATAGTCCATACAACATACCACCTGATACCATTTGGCTTGGGCAAGCACTATTCTACAAGCAAGGCAGTTTTTCCTCATCACTGCAGGTTTTCCTTACCAGTGGGATATGTAAAGCTCTGTTTTAAAAGAGAGAGAAACTACAAAATCGTTGAAAACATCATTCATCCTCTTTTTGGTGGCTTAAAGAATATTTGGTATAGGATTATTTTCATTTTACATCCATAGATTCCCAAAAGTATTTTAAGAGATTTCCCAGCCCAATCTTCCTCCCCTCAGAGGAAAAATCCCCAAGATTAGACATTGTTTCTTTGTTAAAAATGCATGTCCTAATTTTTTCTTATATTGGCTTATCAGGTTTTAGAGTTTATAAAACAACATGCATTGAGAACATCCCTTATAGCACAAATGGCAAAAGTACTAGGAACAGAAAACATTACAACAGGGGAAAAAATAGCAGTCATAGAGCCAGAAGATTTAGGCAAATATTTATTCAATACATTGCCAGGTTGTGCTTCCATTTCAGAATTCTTTACGTTAGCAAGAACCTTCAAACCTAGAACAGAGACACTAAGCAGCAACCGAACAAATATGTTCACAGCTTCATTCTCATTATTATGGAGAAACTGACCATAAGCCAGATAACATTGTCCTATGATATTTTAATGGCTGAGCCCAAATGGCTTGGCTTGTGCTTTTGTTTCATAGGCCAATGGAACTGGAGTTGCTGCTTCGCTTTCCAGAGCCAAAGAAGGATCTCTCTTACAAGATCATACAATCACATTATACCTGGAGCTTTGACCTTGACATAGCATGAGGCCCAGCCAGATGGATAGAAAACAAATGCTATACAGAGGGATTCCTGATAGAGCAGATATTCTATGCCTTTCCTTCTAGTACAGCAAGCCAAGTTTCAAATGATTAATGGACAAGGCTAAACCTTCCTAATAATGAATAACCTATATATTCTTCATTTGTTTTCCCCACTGAGCCATATCAGGAGGGTTCCCAATTACAGCTAATTCACATTCCATAATTTAAAAAGAAACTTCTGTATTGACTCCATGCAGGATACAAAAGGAAAGCCTTTTGCTCTCCAACACAGCAGTGGTACGGAGGCAAGCGTCTACCTGGATTGGCAAAAAATTCCAAATATATTGCTGTGATTACATTCTTTGAACAACAATCTGCAAAATCCTGTATGTTACTACAGGAACAAACTTCTGCGCTGGGATAACAGGTTCTTTAGTTTAGACATTTCTTCTACCAAATCTGTAGTCCATGTTGCAGTATGGGGCTTCTGCCCATTTGCCATCCCAGCAGAAGATCTTTCTCAAATATAGCTCAGATTTTAGAAGATTCAGCTCTCTCAATCCAAGGTGATTCTGAATCGCTATTTCTAGATTCAGCTGGGAACTGACGAAATTCACTCAGCTGCCTTTCCAGAGCCTGATTTCGATGGTACATCTCCATGTAGCTGGCCTGAATCTCACGCTGATAACGCAAGACTTTTTCTTTTTCCTCTTGCCATATTTTTCGCTCATGCTCAAAGTTTACCGCTTGCAGTTGGGCCTGGCGCCTTTCCCGCAACAATTCTGCCCACAGCCACTCAGTTCCTTCTGCACTCTCACCCTGCATTCCCCGACATTTAGAATCATCTGTTTCACAACCCAAAAAGTCCTGGCACGCTTGCATGGGAGACTCCCTGGAAGAAGGAATAGGGGAACCATGATCTGATAAGGGTTGGAAAGAGTCCCCCAACTGCGCCAGCTGTGAGTCCTTGGCTTGCAACTCTGTTCGAGCCTCCCGCAGCTGTGTTTTCAAACTGAAGATTTCACCCAGTTTCTGGGTCATCTCTTCTTGGGCATCGCGGATCTGCTGCTTCAGCAATGAAATCTCTGCAGTTTTTTGACATACCTGTGAAGAAATATACTAGGATGAAGACAAGAAATTAACAAAGAAAATGTAGTAAGATAAGAGAGTCTGTGAGATGGTAGAATATTTCCAACAGAGGCAACAATGACAACCTCAGATACAAAGGGAGATGATGGGATAGCTCCGTGTTGGTGAACCTATGGAACACGTGCCGGAAGCAGCACGCAGAACCATCCTGCAAGGAAAGCACAGCCTCGCTGGCTCTTCTGTGTTCCTGTGCACACATGTGCGCCGGTCAGTTGGCTGTCACGTGTACGGAAGCAGCAAAACCTAGAAGAGCGGTGTTCCGTCGCGCATGCGCAGGCCGGCACCTGAATTTCCAGGTTACATCACACGCATGCGCGATGGCCAGCAATTCGCCGGGCGCACATCCATACCGGAAACCGGAAGTTTGGGTGCCAGCCCAAGCATGCATGACGGACCACCGCTCTTCCGGGTATCGGCGCTTCCACGGATGCAAAGGCCAGCAGGGCCACGCATTCTTTAGGGATGGTTTCGCGTGCCATTTCCGGCACATAGGCCGGCAAGCGGGGACGTAAAAGGTTAGCCATCACTGGGATAGGTCATACTGAAGATTTTTTTGTGCCTTTACATATGAAATCTAGTTTCATGGTTGGACAAAGCTCTAGTATGGCAGTAATCTTGTCAGTTATCTAAAAAAATATACCTGCTTCATAAAGAAGTTCAAAAGTTCAGTTTAATTCACTGCTTGCACTCAGCATGGACATTAGAACTAAATAAAGATAGTCTTTGGTGCATATTTCTCACCTCCCATTTGGTCTCCTCCAGTTTTGGACTGAGGCGTTCTGCTTGCTGCTGCTGTGCCCTCAGCTCTTCACAGTGGTTCAGTTGAAGATCCAGTTCTTCTTGCAGCCTCTTCTTTTCCTGCTGCACTTTGTAGAGTTGTAGTTGAAGTGCCCTCTGGCTGCGCTGGGCTTGGTACATTACCTGTTGCAGCTTGGCCACATACATTTGCTTTAACTCATCCAGCTCTTCCATCCAAAGACGCTGTTTGTCTTCAAACACCTGCCAGAGTAAGAGAAGGTTAAGGTGGGCTCACAAAGATTAGGCTTCCTATGGAACGTCACATCCATTTCTCTCAACAGATGACATAAAAGTCACATCTATACATAGATACACTGCAGTAGCTGAGTATATCCTAATATTTTGCTGCTCATTGGAATTAGCCAGTACCTTATAATCAAACTGCTTAAAGGAATATGAAGATGCAAGATTAAACTTAGTAGTAATTAAATTTACATTTTTTCTATAAATTTCTTGCCATCCAACATTTTATAGATGGCAAAATAAATCATATCCTGGTGGTATGGGTACTATTGTGAACTCCCAAGAGTGGATAACAACACACACAGGCATTGCTCTGATATCTTAAAAAATAAAATATAGCAATATAGCAGCCTATTCCAAACTGGTACAGGTAGTCCTCGAATTACGACCATAACTGAGCCCAAAATTTAATTGCTAAATGAGGCAGTTGTTGAGTTTTCCCCTATTTTACCTTTCTTGCCACAGTTTTAAGTGAATACTGCAGTTGTTAAGTTAGTAACATGGTTGTAAAGTGAATTTGGCTTCTGCATTGACTTTCTTAGAAAAAAGACGCAAAACATGTCCCCAGGACATTGCAACCATCATAAATATGAGCCAGTTGCCAAGCATCTAAAATCTGATCACGTGATCATGGGGATTCTGCAACTGTCGTAAGTGTGAAAAACATTCATAAGACACTTTCCTCAGTGCCGTTGTAACTGAACAGTCACTGTTCAGTTACAATGGTTATAAGTCGAGAACTACCTATATTTTCTTGAACGTCTACAATGGGAAATATTACCTATCATATCTGGGTTTGAGAAAGCTGCTGTATATAGTATTTTCCATCCTTTAATCTAGATTTTTTTCTGAATTCATTTATTTATTTAACAAATAAAGAAAGGATTTGTCAACCAAACAGTTTCAGGAAAAAAATATGAAGGTTAATTCATTTGATTGCCTATGACATATGAGAACTAGCATCCGGGGAAGAAGGTTGGAGGCAAAATGCCAACCACCTAAAGCTATAAGCCTGGGTTTAAACTTCCCTCAATGCTGTCTTCCCCCACCTTGATAGTTAGATCAATAAAACCACTACTTTGGAATGCTCAGGTCTGAAGTGATGGCTTCCGAGTGAGACAGCTTCATTTCCCTTTCTTGGTGAGGCATGCAAACGAAATGCAGGGATTTGTGAAGCATTTGTGAAGATTTTCTCTGCATCATCAGAGAAAATATTGATAGTTTCCCCATCTTAAATATAAGCAATCAGGCAGGAAAGCACACAGACACACACACATACATACCCACATACGTATGTATGGCTGTGAAAGTTGGACCATAAGAAAGGCTGAGCGCCAAAGAATTGAGGCCTTTGAACTATGGTGCTGGAGAAGACTCCTGCGAGTCCCTTGGACTGCAAAGCAATCAAACTGGTCAGTCCTAGAGGAGATCAACCCTGACTGCTCTTTAGAAAGCCAGATCCTGAAGATGAAACTCAGATACTTTGGCCACCTAATGAGAAGGAAGGACTCACTGGAGAAGAGCTTAATGCTGAGAAAGATTGAGGGCAAAAGAAGAAGGGAACAGAGAATGAGGTGGCTGGATGGAGTCACTGAAGCAGTAGGCGTGAGCTTAAATGGACTCCAGAGGATGGTAGAGGACAGGAAGGCCTGGAGGAATGTTGTCCATGGGGCCGTGATGGCTTGGACACGACTTCGCAGCTAACAACAACAACACTTCAACAAACGTTTAAGTGCTCTAACTATATAAAAAATTACATATTTCTGTAGCTTCAAAAAGTCCAATAATGTTCCCCAAAATGTTATTATAGAGTCTTGACTATTATAATATGCACCATATGGGGCTACCTTCAAAAGTATCCAGAAGATTTAGTTGGTTCAAATTGCAGCAGCCCACATGGTTTTGTGCAAATGTAGAATTGCACATGTATCACCTCTCTTGGGGAGCTGCATTAGTTACCAATTTTCTTTGTGGGTCTAATGCAAGGTGCTGGTTATTACCCGTAAAGCCCTATATGGTTTGGGCCCACCTTATTTCAAGGACCATCTTTTCCCAATTACATTTACTCAATTCAGCAGATTGGAGACGCAGAGTATATTATAGGTTCCTCCTACTAAAGAGGTCCACCTTTTCCATGGTAACTCCCTCCCTGTGGAACTCCATCCCCGCCAAAGTAAGACTGGCTTCATATTCTGCCAAAAGCTCCTGAAGATCTGCTTTTGGCAGTGGGCCTGGAGATTGATATAGAGCCCATCAGATGGCTTCTTTGAATGCTGTTACTGGATTGGGGTGCAAATAGGTTTTGTATTTGGGGGTTTCATTCCTGTAAGCTGCCTGGAGTCACTGTGAGTGAGTTGGTCAGCCATATAAATTCCCTTAATAAATAAAAATAAATATTAATATTAATAAATAAAATAAAAATAATAAGAATCATTAATCTTAATATTAAAATATTAGGATATGTCTAGTTTAATGAAAAGTTCTAGGGGTGATATTATGTTCCACTATCTAAAGGGTTGCCACAAAGAATGGGGGGTCAACCTATTTTCCAAAGCACTTGAAGGCAAGACACGAAGCAATGGATGGAAACTAATCAAGGTGAGAACCAATCTGGAAATAAGAACAAATTTCCTGACAGAACAATTATGCTAATCAGTGGAATGACTTGCCTCCTGAAGTTGCAGGTGAACCATCACTGGAGGTTTTTAAGAAGAGATTGGACAACCATTTGTTTGAAATATTAGTTTCCTGCTTAAACAGGGAATTGGACTAGAAGATCTCCAAGGTCCCTTCCAACTCTGATCATCAGAATAACATTCTGATCAACAGCCAAAAATGGGAGCATCAATTCCCAACTATCCAGGCTCCTTCACACAGGACATCGTTCAAGATAGCTCATTTCTTAATAAAAACATAACCTCCCACTGACACAATACACACTGCAAACAACTCAGGCAAGTAACACAACTCTTCCTACATAAACTTTCTTTTCTGACTCTATTATAAATTACAAACAGAATGAGATATATCTGCAAAATTAAAAAAGCAGGTTGAGGACTACATCAGCTGATTTGCCTCAGCTTGGGTGTGGAAAGCAGACATAAGAGCTTCAAAATAAGATTCTTGCAAACAAATCAGAACTACTTGTCTACTTGCCCAAATATACCTCTTATTTGTGGCATGCTGAAAGCATAAAAAAGAGGGGAAAAGCAACCAACTGCCTCTCTATAAAAGCTTTCAGCTTCATTGCCTTGAGGCAATTTTTATTCATCAAGAGGTATCCATGCAAGTGGCTATTAAAATGCTTATAGAAAGATTAAAGAATGGATAACAGAGACAGATAATAGATACCGTGTTCCCCCGAAAATAAGACCCTGTCTTATATTTTTTTGAACCCTGAAATAAGCGCTTGGCCTTACTGCCATATGCTCAAAAGCCCGATTGTTGGGGAAAACAGGGTAACAACTATTACAGAGTCGTATGGAGAATTTTACAATCCGAGATGAAGCCAAGTCCAGTAGGCTAATTGAGTTCCTGATATCCATAGGATCCAAAAAATTCCTATGAAGAAAATGTACCCACCTGTGTGAAGGGGTCATCATTCTCACTCAGATTTCTCTTAAACTGACGGAGCTCCATGCCTTTCTCACTCAGTCGGTCCTCAAGCTGCTTCACTACATCTTCCAAAGAATACGTGGGCTCATACGGAGGGGGTGGTTCCCCTGAGCTCTGTAGTCGGCTCAGGCTCTTGCAAGACAGTGGAGCTTTCTCTACTGCCAAAGGATCTCGTGGTCCCAGAGAAGCCCTATCTAAGGAACCACCGATGTGGTTGATGTGTCCTATGGAAGCACTCAGCTGATTTGGACTAGGCTTGAAGCGGGGATTGTATGTGGGAAAACTTTGAATGGAGTTTGTGCCTTCATCAAGACTGATGGTGTGCAGCAGATGGCTACGCAGAGGTCCACGTTGTGAGGAGCTGCCAGTACTGCTCTGGGTTAACAGTGTATGCAAACTCCCATTGCTCTTTGACATCTTCTGTCCTTTGCTGGATGACAGTCCCTGCATAGACAATAAACTCCTCCCGGGCACCACCTTGAAAGCTGAGGGCCTGATCCGACACTGAAATTAACAAAATGGCCATTAGCAGTTAAATTGGCTTTTGCACCCTGGATGAATTAGTTTAGCAAGATAGTTTAGCATAGCTGGAATGCAAGGAAATAAGCATATTATTATCATATTTATAGAATTAGTCATTTAGAACAGCTCGCCTCTTTCCTACACATATTCAGCTTTTCAATTTCTTTCATCTAGTTGTTTTTTTGTAGACGTTTCATTATCAAACTAGGTAACATCATCAGTGCTGATCAGAAGGGAGTACACCAAAGACCCCACAGTTCAACTCTGAGCTACAAATATTCTCTTTTATTAGTAAGATCCAAAGTGGTAAACAATAATTTCTTTCTAGTCAGGATGTGAGGGGGAAGAGATGTCCTTTGCAGCAGCTTTCCAGAGATTAAGCTGTTTTTAACTATAAAACGTAGAAGCAACCCATCTGGCTGGCATTAAATAAGGATACTGTTCTGATAGCACTATTAGCACTGTTTCTCATTGCCTAGATTGGCACTAGCATTTAGGATCCTGTTTCAGAGCTAGATGAATCTTTCAGAGCTGAAGGAAAAGATTCCTCTGCTCCAACTCCGATATGAATGATTGTGATTATCTATCTCAGAAAGAATAGCTTTTTTTAGCTTGGCTTTTCTGCTGTTTTAGAGAGTTTCCTGGAAATGACCATAACTAAATGAAGTTTAGCATATCTGACAGTTTGGCACCAGTTCTCAGCAATCACTTTTGCGCTTTTCAGACATAAACAGATCACATTGCAAGAGCCCCTGCATTTAACATCAGGGCCTTTGAGGCATTGCTTCTTTAGGTACCATGACACTAAAGTGACCTGGAAGTGGAGAAATAAGAGCTGTGCATGGATCAACAGGTATTTTTTAAGACAGCAGAACAACATGCTAAGTGACATCTCTGAATTAATTAGTGTTGAAATTTGTAAAGAACTGGCTTGGGGTAAATGTCCATCACATGGCCATTCCCACTCTAAAGATTCAGTAACCAATTCAATTCTGTTCAGGGAAGATTACAATTAGCTCAGTTCCTCTGATCCATTAGCTTCTTAGTTTCACACATCATCACACAGCCTTCCCAAAACACATGCTAGCCATAAATCTGTATTTTTTAATATCACAAAACTCAGAAATACTCTAGACCTACTGGATAAAGAACAAATGTATTTGTTTCATGCCAGAAAACTATTTCTAAAAAAACTGTTACCACATTCTTGACATCCATACCTTGTCAAAACGTCCACGTTCAGGCAAAGAACTCTTGGAAAAATCTGCTCCTCGTTGATTGTCCTGGAAGTACCGCTCAGGGGACTGATTCTCCCGGTCACTCTCATAATCCCGTTTAAAGCCACCACCAGATGATGGATGCTTCTTCTCAGCCCGAACATCCCGTTTTCCCCCATGTGGGTAACCAGAGACTTCACGTTGCGATATTCCTTTCCGGAGCAACCCGTCTGGTTGGCGCATCCGTCGCAGACCTCCTGATGCAGAGGGCGAGAACTCTTGCTTCTCTACTAGACTGCCCACGCTGCCCATCTCACAGTTGTTGTCAGGCTCAGAATCCAGAGAATGAGGATCAAAGAGACAATGGCTGAGGTCACAGGTCACATGAGAGGCCTGTGCTGTTGCCATGGAGATTTAGAGATAATTCCAGCACTGCCAAAAGAAATCATATTCACAAAAATTAGTGATGACTTTGATCCCACCAGCCCCTGTGGGGACATTGATCCCAATCTATTCCTGACAGTCAAAGAACACCAGTTAAACATATCACGGGGATAAGAAAATGGTAATCTTTCAGGCTCAGTAGCTTCAATGCCGGAATCCCCAGTTTTATTTAAAAAAACAAAAAGAAAAAACAACCACCACCAATACTCAAAGACAGCTAACTGCATGAACAGAACTATGTGATTTTCTCAACAGAAGTTCCAAAATGATTTGCTATTACTTCTTCAAACACCACTGCTAACTTCAGACTCCTGGCTTCTGCATCTCTGTCGTGCTTTACTCACCTCCTGTCAACTACGTTGAAATGGTGCCTCACCAGGAAGAAACCTTTCCCAAAAAGGACTACGTTCCACCCAGTTCAGGCCTAAGGGTATGTTGCACCCTTTCTATGACATGCAGATTCTTAAATCAAGCTCCTCCCCTTACTCTAGGCAATACTGGAATTACTTGTACAGCCACCAGCTCTTTATTGATCAGAAGGGATCGATCTTGGGCTGATGAGCATATGAGATTTTCTAAGAACACCAAAAGCAATCACTGACCATCTCCTCTGCTTACTTGGCTTCATTTACGGAGTTCTGCCAGGAGCAAAGCAGAGGTAGTCCCCCACTTACAATTAATTGTTTAGTGACCATTTGAAGTTACCATGGCACTGAAAAAAGTGACTTCCGACTAGTCCTTGCACTTATAATTATTACATCATCCCTATGGTCACATGATCGAAATTTGGGTGCTTGACAATCGGCACATATACATAGACATAGACATACATAACCAAAGACCTACATACATATACATATACATATATATACATACACACACACACACACATACACACACACATATATATATATATGTAGGTCTTTGGTTATTCAGGTTTTCTCCCGCGTAAAATTGGAAGTGTCTTGGCGACGTTTCAACGAAGTCTCACAAAGCCGAAAACACCAGCCTGAAGATGACGAATGAGACTTCGTCGAAACGTCGCCAAGACACTTCCAATTTTACGCGGGAGAAAACCCGAATAACCAAAGACCTAGAAAACACCCGTGAAAACCTCAGAAAACAAATATATATATATATATATATATATATATATATATATATATATATAACTGTTGCAGCATTCTAGAATCATGTGATCATTATTACTGAACCTCTCAGCCAACTTCCAACAAGCAAAGACAATGGGGGAAACCAGATTCACTTAATGACTGTGTGATTCGATTAATAACCATGTGAATTTCTTAACAACTGTAGCAAAAAAGGTTATAAAACCAGGCACAGTTAACTTAGCAACCTCCTTGTTTACCAACAACAATTCTGGTTCTTTTTGATACTTGTGTATCAAAAAAAATCCACAGTTCAGCAAGCAGCTCCACACTACTCTTAAATCCTTCTAAAGTCAGATATATTTAGAATATGTTTGAAGCAGTAACACAGTCAAGTAACAAGATAACCAGCCAGTGGCTGGCCCAGAATAGCCCACGCATTATCAACTGAGAACTTGATTACTGGAATTGCAACAAAGCTAGCATCTCATCAGTGCCAATTTAAATGAGCTTGTTGACAAACACCAGTGCTCTGACTTCAGATGACAATGTCCCTAAGTACTATAAAGGTAATGGTAAAGATTCCCCTCGCACATAGGTGCTAGTCGTTCCTGACTCTAGGGGGCGGTGCTCATCTCTGTTTCAAAGCCGAAGAGCCAGTGCTGTCCGAAGATGTCTCCGTGGTCATGTGACCGGCATGACTAACTGCCAAAGGCGCATGGAACGCAGTTATTTTCCCACCAAAGGTGGTCCCTATTTTTCTACTTGCATTTTTTTACGTGCTTTCGAACTGCTAGGTTGGCAGAAGCTGGGACAAGTAACGGGAGCTCACCCCATTACGCGGCACTAGGTTTCAAACCACTGATCTGCCGACCTTTCGATCGACAAGTTCAGCATCTTAGCCACTGAGCCACCACATCCCTCTTCCCTAAGTACTATACAAGCTCCTTAATCATTACATAATTATTAATTAATTAATTAATGCCAGAAGTGAGAAAGCTTGTTGGATGAGAATTTAAATGTTTTCAAGGAAAAACCAAGAAAGTCCAGTTTCCATTTGGAGAATCTCCATTGACAATTAATTGAACCAATATACCAATAACCAAAATATTGAAAAATATCATATGGGAAGAAGATGTTTGTCAACAGATACAAAAACATCCATAGCTGAATGAGAAACAGATCCTATGGTTTCCAATTTTCCCTTTCCACTAAGCCAACTCAAGTTAATTCAAGTGGTCAACATCAAGGCAATATGAAAGGGTGTGTGTGTTCCATGGTAGCCATTTTCTATATGCTTTTCTTCTTCCCACATGTGTTAATAATATAATCTTTCCAAGTAGGCCTATGGTAGAGAGCCAGACTAACTATACTGTAGCTGATGTTGGCACTGCTCTTATAGCATTTTAATGTATGCAGCTGGGCCCTCAATTTAAATAAGAACAAGAAAGGGCAAGAGCTGAGGTCTTGCATCAAAATGTTCTTTTTTCAACATCAGTAGAAGAGAAGTGGAGGATAGGTCCCAGAGGTGTGACCCAGATGGGAATGGCAAACCCCCTGATTCTTGGAACATCTCTGTTCCAGAAGGTCATACCCATTGACTTCCAATATCCTGTGTATAATGTAAATAAAAATAATAATCATGATTCTTAATTGCTCATACACATAAGCATTTGCACATACATGTGCATCCTATCTAGCAATTAAAACTGGAAATTGTCACTGTCTTTTAAAGCTCCATTTCTTAGCAGCCAAGTACTGTGTGCGAATTCCTGAGAGGAGGAAGCTGGCAGTGAAATGGAATAAGCAGCTGGAATTCATACTGTGGATACTGTTTGGCATTCAACATAGTGTACAAGATGCAGTTTGCTGTATCTAATCATTTCAAAATCTTCCACTTGTTTTGAAATCTTTGAATTCCTCTTTATGGGCATCTTAAAGAATATGCCTTAGTATGTTAAATACCATATTTACTAGGACCTACAGTACATACATACATTTCCATTGCACTATTTCCTTTCAGGATAAGCAACATTATGTAGAGTGCTGAAAAAAGTGCAACAAATAGTTCAGCCAAGGAAATTGAAGGCAAAAATAAGAAAAAAAATACGGCAATGTAGCTGATTGCCAAACACAAATGCAATATGCACAAACACATTAAACAAGTTTTATAGACATACATATGCAAGCATAGCTGCTGTTGTGGGGGAAATGCCTACTTTAATAAGGAAGTGTAGCATTTGGAGACTGTTGAAACAGAAATATTTTTATTGGCATGCACAATTACAGTAATCACTGGGCTTTTTGCCAAAGGAATACAGAAGAGCCTTAAACAAAACTATGGTACAGATTGTATGTCTTTGATTTGTTGGACAGGAATGATAAAATAAATATTGAATATCATATTATAACCTTTACAACCATAATGTAGCAACTGATAATGTGAGTCCTCTAACTACATATACTAATACTCATACCATAAACAATTTATTGTGGCCATTTACTGCCTCCTCTTCATACCATAAAAAGACAAGTTTGGGTTTTATTATCTGTCCCTTTCTCAGGATCAAAATTCCAGCTAGCTGTTTTTTCTTCTCACATTTTCTCATGTTTCAGTCATAGCCAGAATATGTCATTAAACATCCACTCTGTCATTTAACATTTCTTCACTTACAGTTAACAGTTTCAGTTAAGGAAATGTGGTTACCAAAAAAACCCACCGCACAATTGCTAGATATCATCAGCCAACACCAAACTGAGCATACGCCAAGTGAAAGAAACCATACAAGGCTAGAAAACGTGGAGACACCTGGTCCATAGAATGGCTGAGAATCGGATATGATTGAACAGATAGCATTAGCATCTTAAGTCGCGCCATCTATACTTGCAGCTTTAGCCTTCCATTTAAAGCGTTTATTAGTTCCTTTCCAGCATTTTTTTCTTCAACATTAATAATTATAGAATTCGTTTCGATTCCATTTTTCAGTATATCACTATCATTCCGATTCCACTGCCGATTCCTTCACTTTAGTTTCATCATAAAACATCCCCTTCATTAATAGCAGAGTAAAATCACTCTGCTAGAAAGTCCTTCTTCAGCTCACCTCCAGAGGAGGGATCTATTAAAGCAGGGGTGTCAAACTCGGATACGGTCCACCAAGTGCTTAGATTTGGCCCACGGGGCTGCCCTGGAAACAGCGAAGGATCGGCCCGTGGTGCTTATGCCAGTGAAAATGGAGCTCGGGAGAGCTGCACATGCCCCCCCAAGCTCCGTTTTCACTGCCAGAGGGTTGCAGGAGGCCATCACAGCTGGAAACAGAGCTCACTAGGGCCACGCACAGCCCCCCCCCCCACAGCTCTGTTTTCGCTGGCAGATATTTTCAGGAGGCTGTCGCAGGCGAAAACGGAGCTTGGGAGCCTATTTTCACTGGCAGAGGTGCCTGTGAAAACAGGCACCTCTGGGAAATGGGCACACTCATGGGAAACCATGAATGACACTGAGCTGGCCATGCCCACCCTGGCTGCACCCACCCCAGCCCCGAGGTCAAACAACCCTGATGCAGCCCTCAATGAAATTCAAGTTTGACACTCCTGTATTAAAGCAATGAGAAAGTAAATATGGCCTAAGCCCAAATAACGTAGGGGTTTTGTGTAAATGTCTCAGACAGAAAACCCCCTAATTCATATAAGAAGGGGAGAAGGTATAGCATAATCAGACTTGCAAGATTTTGTTATTATAGTGTATCTTAATAAAAATTGTTTTAGTCTTCTGTGAAATTTATTTCTTAGTCTTCTCTACCTCATGGAATTGACAGCTCCCTTGACCCACTTTTACCAATTTTTATTTCCATTAAATTGTTCTGCAAATTCTCTGACTCTTTTAATCTGTATCGTTCCTTGTTCTCTATATAAATTATACAATATCTTTCTTCTCATTCTCATTTTTGCAGATTAATTTTTATGCATATAATCTCACCCACCTCATCATTTCATGAAGCATAGGCATACCAAGAAATCAGTGTTTTTGTCAACAGCAGTGCAATCTCTGTCCTTTTTGTATATGTATAAAAAGGTATGATCCTACAACATGCACACAAAAGGGACAAAAAAAGCACCACATCAACATGATGCTCCTTTCATAAATTTTCCTCTTTGCCCTTCTTTTGCGGATGCCTCTCCTGGAGCTATCTACAGGAGTATCCAGTATAAAAAAAATCAAACTGATTATAATCAAGAAAGCAAAACCTAACCTTTGTATTATTCCCACCCGTATTTGTGGGTGTCATTTGTGTCATTTATATCATTTATTATCATCTTAAATACCATCTAATTTTTTATTATCATCACTCACCGTAGTCTAACATTAAATTATCAGCAACCTATGGATTCCTAACACAACAACAAACAGCAACAACAAATAGCATGACAAGCTGTACTCTCTAACATAAATTTTAAACTCTTTTGTTCATAATGAAACCTATTCCTCCACTTCCTGTCTATATTCATCAACTCCACATCAAGATTAGACCACCTTCATTCATATATCTGTTACATCAATCCTCTTTCTCTTATTTGCACAAACATACAAAATATTTCATGCTCTTTACCATTTATTCCTCTTGCATTCGAAGTCACAATATTCTATATTCCCTAGTTGTCACTAGATGAGCCCATAAGATTGACGTCCGCCAACCCTTATGGCTTTGGTCAACATAATGCTTTTTAGTATTAGAACTACAGTGGAACAGTGGTTAGAATGCAGTAGTGCAGGCTACTTCTGCTGATCACCTGCTGCCAGCAGTTTGGCAGTTCGAATCTCACTGGCTCAAGTTTGACTCAGTCTTCCATCCTTCTGAGGTGGGCAAAATGACGACCCAGACTGTTGGGGGCAATATGCTGACTCTGTAAACCACTTAGAGAGGGCTGCAAAGCACTGTGAAGTGGTATATAAATCTAAGTGCTGTTGCTATTGCTAGTAAAGTAGAAAATGTGTAAGTAAGCTAAATTCCCAGTCTTGCAACATACGGCCAGGGTGGATAAAAATCAATGATTTTATAAAAAAAAATAATTTAAAAAATGGATTTTTAAAATTTAAATCGGATTTTTTTTAAATCAAATTTATTTTAACAAAATGCTTTTGGAGTAAAACTCTTTCTAAATATAGTTTTCTATTTAAGATACATTAATAATTTAGTTTATTCAGCATGAAATGGAGCTTAGTTATGTAGCATGAGGCTGTATATTCTGCAAAATTAGGACTGTCAGTGAGTCAACAGTGGGTTAGAGGAGAAGCCGCTGTGGGAGAGAGATGGCATTTCCTCTTTAAAAATTATGATTTAAATCGAGTTGATTTATATCAAGGCTTCTTAGTAGTGATTTAAATCATGATTACTGTAAAGACAGCTTGGATTATTTTTGGTATATGTGAAGCAATATGCTGGAAGTGTAACCAAATATGTTTTACTGTCAGCATGTTTACATGAGTAGAAATACATTTATCATCGTCATCATTATGATGAGATAAATATGCTGGGGTGGGAAAACACTAGATGGCAAGAGAGGGTTTTCTAACTCTGCTACCATCTAGTGGTTGTTTGGTTGTTTGCAGCCTAGATCAGATCAACAGACTGGGGAGAAGTATGAATTGGTACTTCTAGACTTAAATGTTCAATATGAAACTATACCAGGGTGAAATGCTCCCGGTTTGGACCGGCTCGGGCGAGTAGGTAGCGATGATGGCCGGTGGTTCGGAGCTGGAGGAAGCTGGAGGCTCCGCCCACCCGCCACCTGTCCCATTCCTCAGAGTCGGGGAATGCACCATTCCCCGATTCCTACTGCCCACTTTTCTCCCACAGCTGGCTGTCAGGGAAGGCAAGCGCCTGAAAGGTACCGGACTCACTCACTCACCTTCTTGAATGAGCCGTTCTGGTCCATGCGCCGGCTGCGCAAGCGCACACTGTTTAATTCAGTGGCAGGTTGGATGTGCGCTTGCACAGCCGGTGCGTGGACCAATGCGGCTCATTCAAGAAGGAGAGTGAGCAACTCCGGTACCTTTCGGGCGCTTGCCTTCCCTCACAGCCAGCTGCGGGAGAAAGGTGGGCAGTAGGAGTCTCGGGGAATGGGGAGGGTGGGCGGAGCCACGGGAGAAAGGTAAGGACACGCATTTAAAAAGTTTTCCTACCGGGTTCTGTGGGTGTGGGTTGATGGGAGGGGGGTCTTGTGACTGAGTGGGCGTGGCTGAGTGACTGAGTAGGCCACGCCCAGTCAGTCACAGGACACTCCCACACCACCAAGCCATGCTCACAGAACCAGTAGTGAAAAATTTTAGATTTCACCCCTGAACTATACCCCAATTAAAAGAGGGTAATCAGCAAAGGAAGCAGAGAGTATTTATTGCAAAATGCAATTATGAGAATCTCATGTTTGTTTCCCACTTACAATTGCAATTGTTATTGCATCTTATCTGAACTGTATTTTATGATTCTTGTTCTGTCACAATAGGGAGGATCAGTGCCTTCCATATAGGAGAAGAACTCTGCCTTATTGCAAAACGGGGCACTCCAATCATTTCTCTGTTGAGCACTTTCATTTCCATACAGCATCAGGAAAAAGCTAGTTATATAATGATTATATTTGTATAATAGGCTTAATCTGATTACAGTGAATTTATTTCCCAACACTTATATACCACTTACGTAAGTGAACCCTGGTTCACTTAAGTAAGTGATATATAACCCCTGGTTATTTCATAATAATAATAAACAGGATAACACTATCAGTAGATGAAGGCATTAAAAGAGAATTAAAATCAACCAAATTCAACAGAATTAAAGTTAAGATAACTAAATTCAGTCACACCACTGAATGAGTACTCTTGTAGTTCCAATGTTGCAAAAGGTTGGAGCTGGAAGACTACATCTTCAGTTCTTGAAAGTGGCCTGTGTAGGGCCACCTGAATTTAGAAAGAAGCTTGTCTGAGAAAACCTGTTTCTGGATTCCTCCCCTCCCCATTACTGCCAGAGATGCATCTATAGTACCGGTATGTACCTGTTGGCTAAACAAACAGGATGATGAGATTCTGATCCAACTGGAATTGTGAATCCACTGTACCTCCAAATCACAGACTTGCTCCTCTGGGAGGAATATGATCCCCACCAAAGTCAGAAAAGGGACCCTGAAACTGCCAAGTTATTCTGTATGAACACCTACTCTGTTTTTTAACAACTCTGTTTTCTTTGTCCTATTCAGTCTCATATTGTTTCCAGATACCAGGTAAAGAACTTCACTGCATGTCTGTGAAAGCAGAAGAGTTACCTTAGTCTTGGAAGCAAAAAAAGACCTTGCTGTATTTCCCCTCTTTTTATAAATATTTACGATCCTTCAAATCTAGAGACCAAATGCTCCTGTTGCAGAATATACAGATCCTGTTTTACGTTAACTTCTAATTGCCTTAAAAATTTATATCATGATTTATATTTGAAGATTAGAACTGAGGTCTGAGTAAAATGGACCCATTCTATAAATGCTGGTAGTTTGCAATGTTCGGTTGTGGATAATACTGTATTTTGGACATACTCTTCATGGATTCTTATTTTGTATATTTTTTTCACTGATTAGAGGCCTATCTAGTCCATCATTCTGTGCCACACTGTAAGTGAACTTGACATATGTGGAAAGCTGGACTGGAATCAGTGTCTCTTTTCAGATCATTTACAATAAGCAGTGATTAGGAACAATAAATACAAATCAATATTACCAAGTGTACTACATAAAATTATTTCTATCAGTCCTGAATCTCTCTGCAATTAGTTTCAGTGGATGATTTAAATTCTAACACAAGCAGAAAGGAAAAAAAAAATCCTCTTTATTCATATTATATGAGCCATGCATTACTTAATAGGCATTCATTGCCTCTCCCTTTACTCTTCATTTTTCAAGTGGAAGAACCATTCCTCATAGAGGAGTTATTTGGTTGTCATTTCTGAAGCTTTCTTAAAAAACCTATTGTGGATAATATTATTAGATATCTATTCTCAAATTCCATTTAAATTCATCTAAAATTGATAGTGCATTTCATTCATTGATGGTGACATAGTAGTAATAATAATACTTATTTGAATTCATTTCTTTATTTTTTAATCTACTGCCAAACAATTTTTGCTAAAAGACAATGAATTCTAGTAAGAACTGTACTCTTTCTGCACAGTGCATAATTTTTCTAAACCTTAGTTAATCATGTGTTCCCGCAAAGAGCTTCATATGCTTAAAATTTTCCTTAAAGGAAAATATTTCCATGCCATGATAATTTCTTCTAGTTATGCAATGACCTTTCTCAGACAGAGGAATCATAATCATACATTTCAGTCAATAGAATAGCCAATGGAAACTTCACTCCCAAATTAGGTCTTCATCAGCCAGCTTCTTAATTCAGGAATACCTTTTCATGGAATCCATTATGTTTTGTTTCCGGAACCTCACATCCTCCAAGATACCCCAAGGGGATTTGTGGGCTATTTACTGTTGTAAACCTGTGGCAAGAGCTATTTTACAAGACATGTTTTCCAATGGGGAAAGGAAAAGTCATGGAGAAGTACAATAAAACCTTGATATAATGGGCTGTGAATACAATGGGCAAGAGGGGAAGTGAAATCCAGGTTTAATTATGCTATGGTATTCAGTATCTATAGATAACAGATAGTGTTTACATATTGCAATAAGCCATGAAGTAATTTGTTTGGTCTTGATTTAGCATAATTTACCCTGTTGGATAAACCAATTGACTACAGTTTATTCAAAGTTAATGGGTAAACAAAATGTTATTTAGTAAAATGTGTGAAGTAGGTCACTATGTAGATGTTCTGAGTTAGCCACACTGTTGAAGATTCTTAGTAGACTATGCACACTGCTGACAGTACAGAATAGTGGAGCACCTCTCACTACCAACCAAATACTTTCAGGCAAGACCAGTATCCAGAGAGGAAGAAAGACAGCCTTAATCCCTGTGTGGCCCATGTAAACTATAATTTCTTCTCTAAACAAGGTGAGGCAGCAATTGAAAACAAGGAAATAGCCAGTATTTCCTGTAACCTACAAACTCTAAGAATAGCAATGTCACAGGAAGCAGCTTGTGAAAGCCCCAGGCAGGTAAAGCTGACTGTGTCTGGAGCATTCAGAACTGGAAAGCAATATCCAGACATTCCTTGGAGTATGAGTATTTTCAGTCTTGGCTCTGCTCTGAGAGCGCTCTTTCAGGAACAAAATAAATATGTCTACAGAACTGCTTTGCCACAGACAGTATTTGCAGACACCCCAACTCAAATCATCATATGGCAAGAGATACAGGAAATAGCACATGGCCATCAATGTCTTACAAAGAACTCCAAAGAAATGCACAAGTCGTTTGGTTCTAGCTCTCCTACAAATGAATAATGAAATCACCCTCTCTTTAAGGAGAATTCTACACCCTAATGTTCTTGGCTAGATGATTCAAAGCAATTAGATTTGTAGTTTCAAATACAAATAGAACTATTTCAGATACGAGTGCATAGCTATTGGGCTTATAACAGCTACAGGGGGCCATGTTGCCCACATACACTCTCAGGGTTAATTTAATCACAGTTTATTCAATTGAACCAATTTTCTGTGTTCTTTTAACAATGGATAACATTCTCTATTAATTAGTGGTATTAATAATTATTAGCTACATGCTAATTGGAATTATATGCTAAGCTAAAACTGGGTTGAATTAGAAGTATATGCTAGGCTAAAATCGGTTGGACAGACTGGGGCTCAGTATTTTATGCAAACTTTTTCTTTATGTGTTTTAGCACAGTGTAAAAATAATAAATACAATATTGCCCACATAAAGTACATATTCATATAAAATGTAAACAACTTGTATTCTGAAATAAGAAAATGCCTTGTTTTAGTGTATATAGCCTATTCTCTAATGCAAACTACACATTTTTAAAAGAAATATTTGATTTATAAACTGCCATACTTCATAGGCTCTACACAATTATACAAAATCAAACCCAGTACAAATAACAATTGTAAGACAATAAATTCACTTAGGTAAGATGGGTGGTAAAGAAATGTGATGAATGAATGAATGAATGAAATTGTAAAAATAATAAAAAAAGCAATGATGTAGATCTTCCTATAATTTAGTCACTAAAGGCCTTCCAGAAAAAGTGTTGTCAACAATGTTTGCATATATTATATCGCTGAGAGAATACTTCTGATTATCAAAAGTGGGAAGATAAGACCAAAATAAAATAGCTAGGATAAAATTGGTTATCTGATAATTTTTTGTACCATGAAGTGCAACAAATATGAAACCAAGTATTAAAGCTCTTACCTGATATAATCCCACTTTGATTTCATATCTAACAAAAGATTTTATTCCAAACTTTAGCAAATTTTCTGCAACTATTTCTGCACATTATTTATAAGAATTGGAAAACAAAGTACGTACTGTGACTGAACCCTCTCCCTACATAAAAATCCCCATGAAATCAAAAGGGCATTAGTGCTATCTTGTTTGTGATCTGGATTATAGTTTGCCCATGGCTCTGATTATGAATGCATAGAGAACTTGCACAATGTTTAGCTTATTTAACTTTTCAGAGTTGGGAATTTCCCTCAACAATCAGCGAGCCTGGAGGGTTCTATATTCCCTAAATTGAAATATATCACTTGGCTTACAGCAGGAGACAAGCTATTTTTGCAGCACAACCCACTGTTTCCATTTAGTAAACTGTAGTTAGAATGTGTAACTTGATCTGCAGTAGGTGGAAAGAATGATACTGTACTGCTACCATTGATAGATAAATGATCCTGATTCCTGACTTAACATTCTTTTCTGCCCAAAGTCTTGATTCTACCAATAATCAAATGTTATATTTGTAACTATAAATTAATGAGTGACAGCACAGCAAACTAGTCGTACGTATGGAGATGAAACCTTATAATCAGACTTGGAGATTCCTTATAGCAACCTCTCCAATAAAGTGGGTTAGAATGAAGATCGTATTTCACTAAGACTCAAACGGAATGGGGCAACTTGCCACGGCCATCTTGCCATGGCCAACTCATCACGAGACAACTTGCCATAGGACAATTCAACAATTCAGTTTAATTGTCAAAAATAATTAAAACATTTTAATTTTTGTCAATCACATTTCATTTTGTCCCTCTTTTGGCATCCTTTCTTTAATGATTCTGTTTGACCATTTCTTTGATATCAGTGTAACTCTTGTCCCGTGACAAGTTACACCATTTGAAAACAGGTTAGGATCAAGTTGTCATGGAGAAAATCTATGTAACCATTAAGAGCCAATATGGATCTGATGGCACACAATCAGTATTACAATATTGATGAAGCTTGCTTATGGAGTGGCTGAACAAGTTAAAAGTTGTTGGCTACATATGAATGGAGTGATATTAATTATGGAAGTAAATCATATGGGAGAATAAATAAAATGTTTGAAAATGCTTCAGTAGGGAGCAGGAACTAAGGTAATGTGTGATTAATTTATAAACAGATAAATCTCTAAATACTTATGGTAATAATAGAACTATGTTGGTTGGGGATGTGAATGTATGTGTTCTTTTTATGAAGATGCCATTTTGCTAGCCAAAAACTGAACTATTTACAGTCAATATTAGATTGATTACATGTTGAGAAACACTGATCTGAACATGAACACACTGACATGCCTATGTTTAAAAGCATGCACCTGTCCCTTTTGTTATGTGGGTCAGGAGAAACATAAAATTAAGTTGAATATTACAGGAAGAGAACATTTGAAAAATGTGTGTGATAAAAGAGGAAGAGATAAGATGAAGGAGTAATGAATGAATGTAGACAGAATACAGGTAGTCCTCAACTTATGACCACAATTGAGCCCAAGATTTCTGTTGCTAAGTGAGATAGTTAAGTGAGTTTTGCCCCATTTTACCTTTCTTGCCACAGTTAAGTGAATCACTGTAGTTGTTCACTTAATAACATAGTTGTTAAGTGAATCTGGCTTCCCCATCGATTTTGTTTGTCAGAAGATTGCAAAAGGTAAATCACATGATCCTGGACACTGTAATCATTATAAATATGAATCAGTTGCCAAGCGTCTCAATTTTGAACACATTACCAAGGGGATTTTCAAATGGTCATAAGTGTGAAAAATGGTTATAAGTCACTTTTCAGTGTCATTGTAACTCTGAATGGTCACTAAATGAACTGTTGTAAATCAAGGAGTTCCTATATAATGTGGAGTAAATAAGTGTGAGTTTTAGAGTCTTAGACCAATATAGAAAAGTAACTCACTAATAGGAAAGAAATATGCTGAAGGGGTTTGAAATGGACTGAAAGGAAGGGATAAATTGAGAAAATTGTGGTGGAATGGAGTTAGGATAAATGGAAAGAAGGAGAAGTTTAGAGGTTAGTTTATGAAGCAATGTATGGATATGATAAAAGCATCAATGATTTGTAAAGTAGAAAAATTTACAGTGAATGGTCTATATAATCACAATTTCCTTTTCTGGTCCCATGCCTTTAAGTTTTTGAGCTATTTTTACCCTCTTTTTAGGATTTATATAATACAATATTGCTTAGCCCAAAAGAGAAGAGCATGATAGGTACAAATACAAATGAATATTATATAAAAAATCCAGAGTTTAACATCGGAAAAAGATTAAATTATCTGTTATTGATATTAGCTTATACTTCCTAACTCAGAAGTGAAGGGCCACAAAAAATGTGAAGTTTTCAAGTTGGTCCTTTAATACCATATAATCAAAACTTAAATGCACACCCACACCCACAAACAGAAATTATATCATAGCAAACACAATCCCATACACATTAGGTGTATCTATAAATACATCTATAATCGTAGCAAGACTAGATTTAGATATCCATATTTCTATCCAAGCACCATTTGCAAGGATGAATCCATTAGAAATTAGCTGTTAGGCAATTTGGGGGCATTGTTCAAATGTTTGGGGAAAGATGTAATGATGGCAATGGAATCAGTTTGTCTCCCAAGACCTCCCATTCTCACTTTTAAATCTCTACACACAAATACACACACAAATCACCAGAACGTTTTGCCCATGCCAATATTTGGTGTTTTCCAAACATTCTTATTGTTTTGTAAGAATTCTCTGGCGACCTTAGAAGAAATAACTGCATTTGTTCCATTTTAAAACAAATGGTAACTTGTGAACAATTCTTCTGCAAAGCAGCTTCTCACAAATAGGTTTTCTATCAATAACCAGTTGTATAAAATCCACTAGTTGTCAGTTAAACCGATGCTGTTTATCCATGGATTTAAAATATGGGTAGTAAGGAGTGAAAGAAGGATCAGGGACTCAGAATTCATTTCCTGCTCTTCCAAACTTTTACAGTGAGATTTAAATATAGATTTGTGCTACTACCTTATCTACGAAGAATGCTATTACAATTGTTCTTTTGAATTCTAGGTAATTTAACTGAATTAATTTAAAAACATCACAACAGTGTTCCAAGGCTGAAATCTTGCAATTTCCATAAGGAGAGTTTCCTTATTTTATAAATTGCATAGTCAAACATTTGCATATTCAGGAATCTGCCCCTTTTACAAACAGAGGGCAGAACTTCAGGGTGGTCTCTTCCAAGAAAAGAATAAGGCCGGTAGCAGAAGAGCAACAGTCCCAAAGGAGTTGGATGATGGTTTCATGCAGACAACTAAGGGCGCACAAAAGACTGAAGGAAAAGGATCGTTTACAGCAGAACTGTAAATGATCCAAATTGAAATGAAAGCCAAATTG
Source organism: Arizona elegans (assembly GCA_022577455.1). Lineage (NCBI taxonomy): Eukaryota > Metazoa > Chordata > Lepidosauria > Squamata > Colubridae > Arizona > Arizona elegans. The sequence goes on along the minus strand of JAKOOJ010000003.1, from coordinate 97,772,779 downwards.
GATTTAATTATTTTTAAATTATTTTAATTTTCATACTGTATGTATTTTAACCCTGCCTGTTCACCCCCCCCCCCAGGCCTTCGGGAGAAGGGCGGTATAAAAATTTAATAAATAAATAAATAAATAAAATAAACTATATAGACACACAACATACTCGAGATCTACTACTGAATTCTGAACAAATTTATGCCTGATGCCTGTTATATCTTGGACTCATCATACATTCCAGAGGATTCCACCTGTATACATGATTTAAATCAATGAACTTTTTTTTGCCTTTTCTGTTGCGAGGGCAAAGCGTTTGAGAACTGTATAAAGAGATCGTTCGCATCTACGGCACTGATCTGGAGCTTGTTTATTAAAAGCAGCTCCCCGCATTTTTATTTCATTTTTCGGGGACAATGAGCGTAGGTGAAATCGTTTAATCTCTGAAGAGCAGCAGCCCCAATTCACCTTCGCGTGAACTATGATTAGGCTGCCTGCTGGCAAAAAAACCAAACAAACAAAAAAAACAACCAGGCGCTGCTCTGCTTTCCTGCCGGGCTATATTCTAATCTACCTAGTTTGCTATTCTGCCCTGCCGGATAAAAGGCGCGCACAGAACCCGACCTACCGTATAGCTATCATGTGTTCCGGTTTATCCAGATCTACGGCTCGGTAGAAAACTATCCCGGCATTAATGTCACAATGCGAAGTTACCCAGGAGGCAATTCATTGAGAGGAGTTCTCTACACAAACTAATTACATCGCTACCATGATTATCCCAGCTTTTTTTACCCCAGCCAAGCGGGACCGCGCCGAGCCTCTGCCATGGAGGGATCGACCTCCACAAATAAAAAGGTGTCACTTTTCTCTCTCCCAACTCGGCCTCGGGCAAATCAGCAGCTGGCTCTGCCGGACTGGCTCCGCTGGCCGGCCATCCTCCCCACCCCACCCCACCCCATCACTTCGAGATGCTGAGTCCGGCACTAAAGAGACCAAACTCCTTCGCTCCAAGTAATGTCCGAGGCAACATGAACCAGCCGTCCTCCACCGGCATCTTTATAACCCCCACAACCAACCATTAACCGGTCCCATATCCCATCTGCCGCCCCCAACACCCGTAACCCGGCCTCAAGGAATCGGGTCCAGCCGGCTGCAAACCACCAAGGGAAGCGGTTCCCCTTTTCTCTTTGGAACCCACGTGTCGGGGAATCAATGGATTAAATCGAGGCGGGTTTCAGAAGGGCAGACCAAAGTATTGGTGTCCGAGGAAACCCAGAGGACAAAGGCAACTGGACCGATCTCGAATTTTTTTTTTTTTTTAAAAAGGGATTTTCGAGAAAACTTCCCGGCCCAGTGGCCAAGAGCGACTCACCATCGTTGCTGCTCGAAAGGTCGATCCTTTGCTTAGATGGGATTCGCCTCCATTGCTCCGCAGCCCCTCAAGCTTAGATCCGCCTTCCCTCGCTGAGATTTGAACACCCCACAGTACAGTAGGCAAGGAATCCAAGAGTTTTTGGCTGCGCCGCTGGGGAGGCAGCAAAACCCGGACTGGAGTTATTTTAGCGTCTACACGCCTACTCAGATTTTAGAAGTGAAAAAGCTAAGGCTAAAGCTAATAGACTGCGGCAAGGGGAACGCTAAAGTGCGGCCTGGATTTTGCCTTTTTCCTCTGACCTTGGCCTGGCCAACAAAGGGGAGGGAAGACACAGATTTAACTTTGCTGCGGTATTTCAGCGATCGTGTATTCTAGATGTTGCCCCACTGATTCAGAAAAAAAAGTGCAGCAGTCTAAATTGAGCAGGATTATAAAATCAATTAAACTGTTCCCTAAAAAGGAAAAAAGTACAGTTTTTTAGGAATGAAAAAAAAAACTATATATTGAAACTATATATGGGAAAACAAATACTAGTATCATATAGTTCTGAATTAAGTTGTTATCTCCACTGAAATTCTTCTGGATATCAGAACAGGGAAAAAAATATAATTTAACATTCGTAATCATTGTTCCTGTAATTCAAACTACTACATTTTCTGTAGCGTTTCTTTGCAAGTTTAGTTCTGACTGGGTCATTGAGGAGATTAATACTTAAAGGAACTGGGGTTTTTTTTTTTAATTCCAGGGGTTCCAGTATTAATATGTTATGGAACTCACGTAAGGACAAGAGCCAGACAGCAATTGTGTGGCTCCTGGAAAAAAAATAGCATCTACAGAGTTGAGTCAGTAGGATGATTTGTATCTGGATGTCAGGAGACTTCAACTTGTAGATCATGGTATATCAAGCACTCTATGCTGGTATTCAATACCTTCACAATCTATAGAATGGGAACGACAGAGGTGTGGGTTTTAGCAAGTTCTGACCAGTTCTGGAGAACCGGTAGTGGAAATTTTGAATAGTTCGTAGTAAGTTGGTAGTAAAAAATCTGACTGGCCCTGCCCCCATCTATTCTCTGCCTCGCAAGTCCCAGCTGATTGAGAGGAAATGGGGATTTTACAGTATTCTTCCCCTGCCATGCCCACCAAGCCACGCCCACCAAGCCATGCCACACCCACCAAGCCATACCTACAGAACTGGTAGTAAAAAAAATTTGAAACCCACCACTGGAACATGAGTGTATTAATCCATAAATTTGACCCCAAAGTCATAAAAAATATTGCTGTCAGCTTTGGAAGCCATATTAGGCCGGAAGCTCCAATGCTGCCACCTTCTCATGTGTGGGAAAGTAGGAGAGGGGGTTAGTAGACATAATAGCATTCTTCCTGTCGTTCAAGGTCAGGGCGATCCAGCATCTGGAGAAGGAGTGGTCAGGGGGCTGAATCGGGATGGAACGGATGTTGATTGGAGCATGTGACTGACTGGATGGAAAAGGGGATGGTTTTGGGAGCTTTGACTTACTGAAGGAAAACCCGGGCTTTTCAGATTTGGGTTTCCCCAGATGTGCCAGTTTGCCTGTTCTAGTAAAGAGAACTTTGGAAAATGCTTGCTTCCGCGTCTTTACTTGGAGTTGGGGTTTTCCTGGAACGTTGACAATTGCATTGAAATATTCAGTACAATTCATATTGCTTCCCTAGAATAGGGAATTTGAACTTGCAACAACCATTAGTAAAAAATGAACTTGGGCCAGAATGAGAAAGAATGGAAAAGAAACTAAAGATCATCCCACTTGGAGTCTCTTTGGTATAAAACTGATGGAAGAAGAAGCATTATCAAGTGTTCAATATTCTGATAATATTGCCTAATATTGGTAGCGGTCTAGTGATGTCTGATCCTGCCAACCTTGAAGGACTGAAGACTAAACTTTAGTAAGTGTTAAGGATAACACTTTTTAAATTATATACATAAGAAAATGTATTTGTCCAAGATATTACCAATCTATAGATAACAGACAAGTAGTACTGATTTTGTAGCATAAATAAAAACTTAAGGGAAATGTGTTAAATGTATAAAAGAAACCATTTTTAAGAAAAGGCAAGATATGCAATTAAACAATACAAGCTATATCAATCAACTGTCAAATCAACTCCAAATCCCTGTGCTATCTTTAGATATTAAAATCAGTACTGTGCTCTTTTCAAGATTGTCTCTGAGAATACGTCCTTATCAAAGAGTCTTTATATTCAAACAAATGTACAATAGTCACTTTAGATCTGATAATACTACTGAGGTATGCCATTACCAGATCAGCTGATAAATTATACCAAAAAGCTGCTGTAACTGGATCCTAAATATGCTTCTACAATTATCATAGATATGCAGTCTACCTCTTTGAGGATCAGCACAGTTGTGTAGAAGGCCACTGAGAACTAGACATAACAGTTACTAGCCTCAAGAATAGCTGGCAAGTTAATATTAGTAATCCAAAGCAGGTGTACAGTACACACTTGTGGCTAAGGCTGCAATCCTAGAATTGAATCTCAAAGTTTTAATGGTCAATAGAACCTTTCAGAGTAGCAAATTTGAACACAATGAGAAAATGGGAGCTATAGTTTGACTTGAGTCCCTGAAGCAAAGGGCCAAACCATATGCTAAGTTAATTGTGTATTCTTGTTTGACAGAGCCAATAGGCAGTCATTGCTGAAAAAGCAACCTTGCCATGTCTAGATTCACAATGAACTGGGAAGGACTTTAATATTTTTATCCCACTGCACCCTTTGTGGAAATCATTGTTTGCCCTAGGAGACAAGATATCCCCCTAGAACTAAACTTTAAAAGAGAATATTTTAGTAGCTCAGGGTTGAAATGAGGGGTGCTTGGTGCTCTTTGAGCTTGGCGGTTTTTTTGCAGACAATTCATTACTCAGACTACCTAATATCATCATTGTTAGTGCTAACAGTTAGACTAGCACTGATGATGTTACCTTGTTTGGGTAATGAAATCTCTGTAAGAAAACAGAGAGCACCAAAGACCTGTGAATTAAACTTTTTACACACAAAGTGTGACCTTCACCTCCAGATGAGTCCCAGGAAAATGTGTTTATTTAATTTTGTCAGTGTACAATATATAGCCATCCAATTCACAAATTGGGACTCTAAAGGTTTCTCTATTCCCCATCTTGGCCAAAGTCAGATGAAGTCAAATTCTTCTAATCAAGCTTATTTCACTTTTGTATCTGCATTTTCCAGCCTCCTCACTTTGCCCAAAAAGCAGGTTGCCATTTCAATCTGCACAGCTGAAACCCAGCTGCCCCCTCTTTCCTAGCTTTGGGTTCCGACAGTTGTTGTTACCTTTTGACTATAATTCTCTCATTTCCAGCTGCTAAATCACATTTAAAAAGCTAAAAATATACTAAACACTCCCCTGATGTGACTGTTGTTTTACATGTCAAAGTAATTGCCACAAGAAAGGCACGTGATCATGAGTTGGAGGAGAAGAACTAGATCCTGGCAACCAGAGAACCCCTACCCTGGAAGCAAAATTCAAAATGGGAAGAAATTAATTATATATATTGAACTTGTGGGTAAAATAAAACAGATTAATGTCCACAGCAGTGGTGGGTTCAACCAGTTTTACCACAGGTTCACATCGCACACTCCCATTTCTTTCTCTCTCCTCTCTCACTAGCTAAACTGTCCTTGAGCCTCAAATTTTCATATTTCCAAGGATGCTTAGAGATTTCCAGCTATGAAGGAACGTAACTATTTTTGTTTCCACCCATGTTTGTTGATGGTCCTCACCATGCAATTGCTCAGCAATAAATCTGCCCAGGAGATAATCCAGATTGATAGACAAATATTTGTGGTAGTGGGTGATTGTCCTTAGACGTTCTCTGAAGAACATTTTGGGTGCATATAATAGACATATGATTATCCAAACATCACATGAAAATGTAAGAGGAATAGCATGAAAATTACTGTTGTGAGCTGCCCTGAGTCCGGCTGGAGATAGGGCGGCATATAAATCTCATTAATAATAATAATAATAATGAAAATGCTGGTTCAATACACCATAAAGCATAATGAGCATTTGTTTATTTTTCAAATGAGGCAATTTAGATGCCGGTTAAGAAATTATTTATTTATATTTATTTATTTATTTATTTATTGGTTCGATTTATATGCCGCCCTTCTCCGGAGACTCAAGGCCGCTTACAATGCATTAAGCAATAGCATTCATACTTCTGTATATACTTGCTTAGTAGGGCTTTCGCCCTCCCCGCCGCGGTGTTCTTTTTTATACAAAGTCAGCTTATTGCCCCTACAAACCAGATCCTCATTTTACCTACCTCGAAAGGATGGAAGGCTGAGTCAACCTTGAGCCTGGTGAGATTTGAAGTTGCAGTAATTGCAGGCAGCTGGTGTTACTTAACAGCACTTTAGTCTGCTGCGCTAGCAAGGCTCTTATTATTATTTGTAAATACTGTATATGCAGACTTCATCTTGTAGCAAATAAAAATATGCAAGCGTGCAATTCAATTGGATGATCCTAACATTAAATTCTCAGAATCGGTTTTCCTGGAATTGTGAGAATTGGGTGGGTTGTCATAATTGGCTGACAGCTACAGGGAACAGACTATCACCAGGCTGAGTCAGTGTTGAAGGTTTGCACAATATTAAGGATACTTTTTTATCTCTGCTGTTCAAAGAATAAAAGTTAGACATGATTTCGGTATTCATATAGCTCCGCATTTGTCAAAATAATGGATCCTGCATGAGAAAGAGCCTTTGTTCATAGGGAAGGTTCTCTGTGCTTAATTCTTCCCTCCTAAGAGCTCATTCTTTACAAGAAGAGTTCTGACTGGAGAGGAAAATATGAAAAACGTTTAAATGATAATCAGTGTATGAGATTTAAAAAGCCTTTCTTCAGCCTTTAGTTTAGATTCAGCTAAGTAATATTAGTATATTAGACTATATGGTCTGATCTCCTAACCTGGTCTATAACATCGTACTTTTGCTGAAAAAAATATTATTATTGTGGCTCAGAAAAAATGTAGTCCTCCTAAGGAACAGAGATGTAATTATTTTTGGGAATGGGCCAATGCTTACTTCCCTTTTTCCCACTTATCTGGCCACAGAGAAAGCTGTTGTGAGCATTTTATCTTGCTGCTGCTTAATTGTATTGCAAGGATACTGTAATTCCAAAACAGATCTCTGAATAACAAATAGATCTTATTGAGCTCTGATGTGCAGCCCAACTGAATTTCTGCTTCCAGACAAATTACCAACTTATACCCAGATGCTGCTTCTAAGCATTCAGTTGGAAGATCAATCTTATTTCGTTGGGGTGGTCATATAACAATGCAATAGCCATCTAGGCTGCAGCAGAATCCTCATCTGGGATTGTCCCAGGCTCTGGAATGTGATAGCTCAGCTATGAATGGCCTTGTCAGAGGACAGATCAAATTGCTGCAAGAGCAACACTTTGTTTCATTATGATTAATAGTTGTAGGAACTGTTGTTCTGCAGAAGCTCGGATTTGCCAGGACTTGTCAAACACTCAACTCTACAGCTAACAGAACAACCCCCTTGATATATATCGCTGTGAGTCAGCTTGTGAAGCCTACGAAAACCAATAACAGGAAACGAAATTGGCTACAGATGAAACGATTTGACTGCATGATGAAGCATCCCAAATTCCCAGCCACTTGCAGGTCAGAATCTGGAAGGCTGCCTAGGATTCCAGCTTTGACTCTCTGATGTAATCACTTCAGCGTGGCTTAAGCTGAAAAGCCTTGGGAGAAATTTAGCAGCTTCAAATAATGCAGCAGTTGGGGTTGGGGACATCCTCAGGAGTCTTCTTCACTTCTAAAGACTATTCATTCAGGACAGAGTTGTCTGCTTTCCCCCTCCCCTGTCTCATCTTAGTTCTTCGTGGAAGTCTTGGCTACAGAAAAATCAGTGGCAAGTTGCTAACAGGCCTATAATGGCATCAGAATCTGGATTTCCTGAATGGTGTCAAGAGTTTTTTCAGAACTAAGTCCTTCAAAGAACTATACTGAGGAGGTAGCTCATGATGCACTGAAGTTAATAAATAATAAAATGTGTGGTTCAGAATGCAAACACGATGTTTGAAGGTTTTCCACAAAACCTTCATTTAACTAATCCTCTGGAAAAAAGGAACAGTGTTTAGAACAGTTGTCTAAAATGGGCACCCTCTAATTTTAACAATTTCATAGATAGATATTTTCAGTATGAATGGAAGAGTTAAAGATAACCAAATACGTATTTCCCTTTATTCACTATAAAGCTCATTTTTTTAGAGATTGGTGGTGTTAAGTTGGGTGAATGAGGACGCAGCAAGCCAGAGTAGTAAGTGACAACAGCTCTTTATTATAGGGTGAGACTCCAGCGACTGACCTGGGGAGCCAGCTCCCTTTATATACCTTGCAGCTGTGGTGGTCAGCCAATCAGCTGAGGGTCAGTTAATTTAAACTTCCCGCCAAACAAACCTATTTACATAACACTCCTCCCCTCCCAGAAGTCACTTGGGGTGTTATTTGCATACAAAGTCTCTCAGGTGACTAGGGCGTGTGCGAGCCCTAGCTGACCTGCGCAGTTCAGTCGGAGGGGCGGCGTCGAGCAGGTCGGAGGGACTTTCTGTTTCTCCCTGCTCCGTCAATGAGGCCTCCGGGACCTCCTCGTGGGCGGCGACTTCTCCCGCTGTTGGGACTACCTCGACGGGGCGGCGCTGGATACCGGAGTCCTCAGCTAAGTCCTCCGCTCTACTCGGGCTAGTGGTTTGTGCTTCTGGTTGGTAGTCGTGGTCGGACATGGGGTCGTCTAGTGTGTCTTCGGTGTCTGTGGTTACCCTTTTTCTTAGTTGGTCGATGTGCCTGCGCCAAACTCTCCCGTCCCCCATGTCTACCCTGTATGACTTGGGGCCTGTGATTTCTGTGATTGTTCCGGCCTCCCAGAGTGGGCCCTGTCCATAGTTTCTAGCGTGTACCGGTGTTCCTATGGTGAACTCTCTAAGTTTCCTTTCCCCCCCCTTGAAGACCTCTGGGGAATAATTGGGGTTTAGTCTGTCTAGAACTCCCCGGAGTTTCCGCCCCATTAGTAGTTCGGCCGGGCTTCGGCCTGTGGCTGTACAGGGTGTGGAGTGCTGGGCTATTAAGAATTTGTCTACCCTTTCCTGCCAGTCTCCGGGGCTTAAGCGTGAGAGGGCCTCCTTTGCTGACCTCACAAATCTCTCCGCCTGTCCGTTACTAGCCGGGTGAAACGGGGCAGACAGGACATGTCTGATCTCCAGTCCCGCTAAGTACCCCTCGAACTGTGTTGCGGTGAACTGTGGCCCGTTATCTGACACTAGGATGTCCGGTAACCCATGTGTGGCGAATAATTGTCTTAGCTCTCTGATGGTTGCGTCGGTGGTAGTGGCCTTCATTAGCTTGATCTCCAGCCATTTGGAGAATGCGTCTACGACGACCATGAAGGTCTGTCCATGGAATGGGCCTGCAAAGTCAATATGTATTCTGGACCAGGGTCCCTGGGGCCTTTCCCACTCCCTCACGGGTGCCGTTGGCGGGTCTGATCTGGACTCTTGGCAGGGCTGACATCTCCCCACCCACTCTGTAATGTCTGCATCCATGCTGGGCCACCAGACGTAGCTCCTGGCTAGCCCCTTCATTCTCACAATCCCAGGGTGCCCCTCATGCAACAACGTTAAGACCTTTTCCCTTAAGCGTGAGGGAATAACAACCCGATCGCCCCATAGTAAGCAACCCCCTTGCATTGTCAATTCGTCTCGTTTTCCCGCGAACGGTTTAAATTCCCCGCTCCCAATCTTTTCCGGCCACCCCCTCATGACCCAACTTGCGACTGTCCGGATCACGTGGTCCTTGGTTGAGGCTCTTGCAACCTCGGCTGATGTTATGGGCCCAGAGTCCAAAACGTCTATCAGCAGGATGGGGATGCCGGGTGTGGGGTCTTCTAGGCTGTCGGGTAGTGGGCATCGGCTGAGTGCGTCTGCGTTGCCCATGTTCGCCCCTGGTCGATGTACCAGGCGATAGGAGTATGCTGCGAGGAAGATGGCCCAGCGTGTCATCCTGGGTGACAGTGCTGCCGGGGTTGGTCGATCTCCCGCGAGGAGACCCAGGAGTGGTCGATGGTCTGTGATTAGTTCAAAATCCCTCCCGAACAAGTACTCGTGGAATTTCTTTACTCCCGAAACGGCGGCGAGGGCCTCCTTGTCGAGCTGGCTGTAATTTCTCTCGGCACTTGATAGCGTTCGGGAGTAATATGCAATGGGTGCTTCCAGGCCATTCGGGAGTCTATGGCTCAGGACAGCTCCCACCCCGAATGGGGACGCGTCACATGCTAGCACAAGGGGAAGCGTCGCGTTGTATTGGATCAAGAAACTCTCAGCTGATAGTAGTTTCTTAATGCCGGCGAATGCCCTGTCTTCAGCCTCCCCCCATTTCCACGTGGCTTTCTTGGTTAACAGTCTATGTAGGGGTTCTGCCACTGTTGCCTTGTCTTTGAGGAAGATGGCGTAAAAATTTAATAGTCCCAGGAAGGCCTGTAACTCTGCCTTGTCCTTGGGGGTAGGTGCTTCTCTGATTACCCTGATCTTGCTCTCTGTGGGGTGTATGCCGGTGCCATCTACTCTGTATCCCAGGAATTCGACTGAGGGGACTGCGATCATGCATTTATTGCGTTTTACTCTGAGTCCCGCGTCCCTGAATTTCCTTAGGACCTCCCTCAGCCTTTCTCTTAGCTGCTGCTCATTGTCCGCGGTGATGAGCACGTCATCAAAATAGGGCACCACCCCGGGGATCCCTTGTAGAAGCCGTTCCATGGTACTTTGGAACAGTCCGGGGGCCACGCTTACTCCGAATTGCAAACGGGTGCACTTGAAGGCCCCTCTGTGGGTTACGATAGTCTGTGCCTCTGCGGTAGCGCCATCTACTGGCAGCTGCTGGTATGCCTGCGCAAGATCGAGTTTTGCGAATATCTTGCCGGGGCCCAGGGAATGCAACAAGTGGTGAACGACTGGCACTGGATAGGCGCTCTGCTGCAGGGCCTTATTGATTGTGCATTTATAATCAGCGCATATGCGCACTGATCCGTCCGGCTTGACCGGTGTCACAATTGGGGTCTCCCATTTGGCGTGGTCGACTGGGACGAGCACCCCTTGTTTGATCAATTTATCCAGCTCAATGTCTATTTTGGGCTTCAGGGCAAATGGTACACGCCTGGGCTTTAAGCGGATGGGTGCGATGTTGGGGTCTAGATTAAATGAAATCGGGGTCCCCACATACTTGCCAAGCCTCTCGTCGAACACGTCCTGGAACTCCTGCATCAGGTCTTCCTTCAGGGTGCTTCGAACGTTCCTTACTCCGGTGAATCCCATGCCTAGGGCTCTAAACCAGTCCATGCCCAGGAGGCTGGGAAGGTTGTCTCTGACGATGGTGAGGGGCAGTTTCTCGGTAAACTCCCCGTACTGGACTTGGAACTCGCCTCTGCCTTCGACGGGTATGCGGTTCCCTTGGTAATCCTTCAGTCTGCGAAGCTGTGGCTGGAGCTGTCGCTTGTGTGCGCTGGGGATGACTCTCTTTAGGGTTTCCCAAGACATGATGGATATCGGCGATCCCGTGTCGATCTCCATCTGGCACTCCCGTCCCTCGATCTCGACCGTGGTGTAGGTCTTTTCTCCGGGCGAGGTGCAGGTCCGTTCGATGCGAATGGTGTAGGCCCCAGCGTCTTCAAATTTCGCGCCCTTCCGGTTTCCGCCGTCCCTGTTGGGCCTTCGGTGTGGCGCCGTCTCGGATTGGGCCGTTTGGCCACGTGGTCTGTAGCTCTGGTGTGTTTTCGACCTACAGACTCTAGCGATGTGGCCCCTCTTCTCACAGGAACGGCAAACGGCGTCCCTGAACTTACAGTTTTGTCGTGAGTGGGACCCTCCGCAGCTGGCGCATCCGTCTCTGGGCTCTCTGCGGGCTGCGCGGGGCTGCTCGGTGCGGTAGACCTCTTCTTCAGACTCCCCCTCGCTGGCGGTGCTTACAGCCTCTCGATGCACTGGCGCCGTCTTCTGCGTTGTTTTGGTTAGGTGGGAGCTCTTCAATCTCTCAGCGGCCTTTACTGACGACTCTTGTGCCCTGGCCTCGTCTAGCGCGATGAGTAGAGTCAGGTTTGCCCTCGCAAGCAGCCTCCTCTGGAGCCGGCTATCTCTCACTCCGCAAATTAGTTGCTCTAGGAGCATCTCATCCAGGTCTCGGTACTCACAGTGGGTTGCGGCCTTACGCAGGGCAGCGACGTACTCGCTGATCGATTCTCCCTCCTGCTGGAGCCGTTGCCGGAATTCGTAGCGCTGGACGTACTTCGATGGCGTTGGCGCATAGTGGTCTTTCAGCAGGGTCTGCAGCGTGGACCAGGAGATGTTGTGGACCGAATTCGGCTCCGACAATGCCTCGGCTGTGTCGAAAACCCTTGGCCCACAGTGACTCAGGAATAGGGCTTTCTTCCGAACGTCCGGTAGCCCTTGCATGTCGTTTGCCACCATGAAGCACTCGAACCGGGACATGTAGGATCCCCACTTCTCTTCCTTGGGGTCGAAAGGCGCTGGCGGGGTGTAGGCAGACATCGTTTCGGGATTCTCCTGTGTTCCGCTCGCTCGCCTGGCTGGATTCAGATGCGGTCTCGGGTCCCCTTTTTCTGAACGTGGCTTCAGCTCCTTTGAGTGTGGCTTCAGCTCTTTTGCGTGTGGCTTCAGCTCTTTTGCGTGTGGCTTCAGCTCTCCTCTGCTTCTGGCCTCAAAATCCCACCTTCGTCGCCAATGTTAAGTTGGGTGAATGAGGACACAGCAAGCCAGAGTAGTAAGTGACAACAGCTCTTTATTATAGGGTGAGACTCCAGCGACTGACCTGGGGAGCCAGCTCCCTTTATATACCTTGCAGCTGTGGTGGTCAGCCAATCAGCTGAGGGTCAGTTAATTTAAACTTCCCGCCAAACAAACCTATTTACATAACAGGTGGCATATAACTTTACTAAATAAATAAAATGCAAATGATTACATTCTTGTGATTTCAAAATAAATATGTTTAGGGTTATTATCATGCAACATGACCTTACACATTCAGAAAAAAATCCTGTTTCTAAGCTTGATGTGAGCTTCTCCCAGCAAATTTGCAACTATTTCCAGCCTTAATTTCACTTGTTTTTGCACCCAAGATAGAGAAGGTCTTTATAACAGCACAGGTACTGTTCTTATCAGGTTCACATCATTGCACTTCTATTCTGCTTTGATCAGACTGCCTCTAGAATACTGCATCCCATTCTGGGCAGCAAATTTTAAGGTTAGATACTGATAAACTAGAATACGCCCAGAGGAGAACAGGCAAGACACAAACGAAAGAAATTACGAGGAATGGTTGAAAGACATTGAATGTGATTAATGAGAAGAATGGCTGTGGGGGGATGTGATAGATGTCTGAAGGACAGAATTTACCAGAAAACAAGACACAAAAATACAGGTTTAAATTACAAAGAGGTAGATTTGGATGAACATTAGAAAAAATTCCTCACAGTAAGAATTGTTCAACAAGGGGAGAGACTGCCTTGGGAGATGGTGAGCTCCCCTTTGTTGGCTGTGTTGGAAGTGCTGCTATTGTGGATTCATGCACTGGGCAAGAGGTTGGGCTTGGATAGTCCTCAAGATACCCTCCAACTCTTCTTTCCATGATTCTTTGAATTAGCTATGCTAAGCCAATTGAGCTGATAACATTCAGAACATAATTGTTCAGCATCCTATGGAGACAGCTAGATTATCATCAGCTGGAAATCGAAGAGATTTGGGGAGGAGTAAGATAATGCTGTTTAAGTGAACAGTTAAAGCTCAGTTTGTAAATTCAGCCTTTGAAATAACAAGTTGATCATTTTGGAACCCAAGTCAGCTATTCCCAGCCTGCCACACACACACATACACAACTTGCCAGGTTTGCAGTGGGATCCCAAAAAAACTATGTCTTTGGGCAGGCATTCAACTCAACTTGGCTTGGCAACTCCACTGCCTCTGCCATCTCATTATGCAAATGAGACGTGATATAGCTGAGTGGTGGTGACTCAGTCTTGCTCCCTCCTAGCCACATTCTGGGGTTTGTTCCTTTCTGTCCCTCCCCAGCTGTCACGGGCTCATGAGGCAGGAATTGGGGGCGGGTTGTCAGGGAGCCTCCTGGCTTAGTGTGATGGTTACACCTGGGAGAGATGCCAACATCACTGCAGTTCAGCTCAAAACAGGAACCCGGGCAAAGCACCTTCTGGCTTAGTAATTACACACTGTGCTCCTAACACATGCTCAATGCTGGGTGTGTTCTTCGTCAGTCATATATGACAAATTCCAAATTTCTCCTTAGCCTCCTGCATATTTCTAGGCAGAGATTCAAAACTTGACCTATAATCTTCTCTCCCCAAAGTACAGTGCCCCACATTCCTCCTTATGATCTTCTCTCTGCCAGCCTATTTAACAATTTCTGTGTGGGGGTATTTTTTCCCAGTGGTCTTTGAAGGTACTATCTTCCAGCACTCATCCATACTTCTGTCCAGTTAGATCTTCTCAATATCTTTGTTGTCTCATATTTGGTTATTAATGCTGTCTGAACCTGACAGAAATAACAGGGCTGTGCAAAATGCCCCAAGGGGGCTTTAGACCCCCCCTTTTTTTGGAAGGTTTCACAGATTGTCTTCACATGCATGTGCATACATAGCTGCTTCTGTTTAGCAAATTGAAGCAGTCTTACACACATAGAGAAAAGCTAGGGAAACCCACGACGCTGGCAGGCTGAGCTTTCTGCAGGACATGGTGGCCTTGGCAGTTTGAAAAGATGTTCTCATAACATCATATTTTATGAAGCAACCCTTTGAATCCTTTCCACATTCATACCAACAATGGTTGGCTAACAATGGTTTCAATGGCCCCTTCCAACTCCATAATTCTGTGGTCTCCAAACACTTGTGGTTATGCCACAAATCCTGTCAGTTGTAAAAAGCTAGTGTCCCTGTGGTGCACATTGCTACCACACTTGCTGTCACCAAGTCAGTATAGTTTTTGCCATTTATTGTCCCAAACAAAGTATCCAATGGCCACAAAACAAGACAAAGAAAGTGCAGGTTTGCCTCACAAGCCTTTCTGTTCTGCTATACTATGTTCTCCTGGCTCTTGTCACCGGTGCAATCTATGTTTGCAAACTGACAGGCAAGTTCTATGAAATAATATATCCAGTAAGCACAAATAAAAGGGGTATGCCATTCTCTTGCTGGAGTGGCGTTCTTGCATAAGTCATCTCTTGGGGGCCTCATTTCATGCCAGGTGGAATTGAAGAAAGCTGTGGGAAGATCAGAGCCAAAAATGTTTGGGGCCACCCATTTTCTTTTTCTTTTTCTTGCAGCACTCTCTTCCTCCCTTCCTTCTCCCTTAACTGTCTGTGAAGAAAAAGACAGATTATTCTTGCCAAGGGTTTTTGAAAATATGAAATCAGTCCAAGAGTTGCATATGGTCCTAAGGTTGCCCATTTCTGCCCTCCAGAAATTGTATGGTGAAAATTGGAGTATGAGGTCATAACATTCCCTTGAATCATCAATGCAGAAGCCCTAGTTAAGTAGAATAATAGACTGGGTGAAGGTTAATAAACTGAGAGTTGATTCAGAAGACAGGAGTATTATTTGTGGATGATTTAACTGCTAGGCTGAATATTCCACTCCCACAAAAGGGTCAAAGCAACACTTATGGAATGCTGTTGGATCCACTGCTGTTGCTAGAGGCACATGTGATGTTCATGGAGTCATGTGCCTTTCATTAGACTAGGCCAGAACGAGCAACCTGTTGTTCTCCAGGTGTTTCTGGACTATAACTCTTACACGTCCCAGATGGCAAGGCCATTAACCCATGGCAAAGCATTCGGGGGAAGTGTAACCCAAAACATCTGGAAGGTACCCAATTGCCTAACTGATGCCTTGGGAAAGTTTTATTCATGTTCAGGGAATCCTTATGGCATATTACATGTGGAGCTACCTTTGGAGACTAATTCTGCTAATTTGTTAATGGGGATAGATCAATCACATTATGCCACATTTTGCCATTTATTTATTTTTATATTGGCTGGAGCTGGTCACAAGAAAAATAACTTTTTAGTAGTGATACCATCTGAGAAATAATCTCCCAGAAGAAGTTCATTTGAAGTCTACAGTATGATAAGTCTAGTGCCAAGTAAATGTCTTTTTGGTTCCTGAGGGCTTAATTCCTATTGGTGATTTCTACTTATTTTTAATGAATGACTATTTATCATACCAAAGAAATAATTCATCTTAAAGTAAAAATGGCTAAAATCAAGTATGGTAGTGAAAGAATTAAGGTCATGACAGCTAAGAGAAATAAAATCAGTGTTAACTTCTGCTTCCTGCCTGGACTAATCCCTGTAGTTTTATTGGCAAGATTTCAGAAGTGGCTTGCCATTACCTTCTTCTTAGGGCTAATTGAGACTAGCTGGCCCAAGGCCACCCCATTGATTTAGTGTCCAAGGCAAGACTAAAACTCAGTCTCTTGGTTTTTAGCCAACTAGCTTAACCGTTACAGCAAACTGGCTCTCTTGGAATGGGGAAGGGGAGGCAGAATAGTAGACTGCCTTCTGAGAGTTTTCCCTTGGGATAAGATGGATTGTACAAGGAAATTTATTTATTTATTTAGTTTATGGCGGTACAATTTGTCAGGAAATTACAATGTTTGTATAGTTATTTGGCAGCTGAAGAGTGCTTGTTTGTTTAGTTTGCATGCATGCTATCCAGGGGGCACCACACGGGAAAAACTACCTACGCACCAGAAAGAAGAGTGCATCCTACAGCGACATCCAGCGACTCTCACCACCAGTGTCACCTCGCTGTTGGGCATCATAACTGGGCAGGTCCAGCACTGGCAGGGGTCCAACTGTCCGCATGAAACACTGCCACAGTCCCCCACTGAAATGGTACCTATTTATCTACTCATGCATAGTACGGTTTTGAGCTGCTAGGTGGGCAAAAGCTGAAGCAAGTGATAGGATCTCACTCTGCCCCACGGTGCTAGGACTCAAACTGCCAGAGCAAAGATCATCTCCGGTGTCTTTGAGCTACTGAGCTATCACGCCTCTTGTACACATCCACATCTGAATAGCTACAAATCGGAGACTCTTCCATGGAGTGTGGATGTGGGTCAGTTTTTTTTTTTCCTTTACATTTCTGGCTGCAGCAGAGGAGCAGTCATCTATGTCCCTATTTCAGAATATTTGGAATCTCCCAATAAATCCTGATCTACACTCTATAAGGTCTGTAGTGTACTCTGCAGAACATTAAAATGTAAAAAGTAAAATGAGGACCCAGATCATTGGGGCCAATATGCTGACCCTGTAAACCACTTAGAGAGGGCTGTAAAGCACTGTGAAGCGGTATATAAATCTAAGTGCTGTTGCTATTATATTGTCCTGCTACTCTTCTGAGGAGGATTGCACATCCTTCTGTGCAGACCTCTGAGCTGTTGTTCATGTTTTTTCATAAAGGAAAATACACTAATTCTCTTTTCCTTTTACAATTCTCAGGACCGGAGTTTCAGTGTATTTTGTTACTCCATTTTCATTATACAAACAGATGGCTTGAATGTACTTCATTTCAAATTATACATTCAGTCATGGGGATGGTGCAAAAAAAAAGTACTAAAGTATACTTTAACTGCTTCTGCTATAACATTATTCTTAAACTTCAAACTATAATATAAACTTCAAATTATAGGAATAACTTCAGGTCAAAGTTACACAATGTTTATTTCCTATTGCAGGGAACGTCTATATAAGAAGTACATGGTTGCAGAAAAAAACAGGTATTGCTATTTTTTCATTTAACACATAGTGGTTAAGTCCAGGAGTGGGGAGAGACCCAGGTTCGAGTTCACTATTAGCCATGGAGATGCACTGAATGACTGTACCAGTCAGTCTCTGCAGTCCAGTCTACCTCACAGGGATATTGTGAGAGAAAATGAATAGAGGGAATGTTATGTTGCCCTGAGCTCCCAAGGAAAGATTTATTTTTATATAAATCTAACAAACAAGCAAATGCATTTCTTAATACAAGAAGGAAAATCAATCAAGTGGGACACTGATCCAACATCCTCAATTTCAAATAGAATTGGTTTGAGAAACAACAATTCAATTGGTTAACGTGCATCTTTTAAATCTCACTTTGAGAGAGGGGGCTATTAGAGCTCCCCAAAAATGAAATATATGTGTTCAAATGCCAAAATGAGGGTGCCATTTTCTTGCATTTTGAAGATGAAGAACTGTAAGTTTAAATAGGCTTCTTTAAAAGCAATTCATATTCCTTCCCTTAACTATTGCCTAATAGTGAAACCTAGCAATTATGCCTTTTGTGTCGTGCCTCCTACCCTGTAGAACATAGTCCTCTCTGATGATCCAGGAGGCTCCCATCCTTTTAGCCTTCCAGAGGGCCATAAAGAGCAGCCACTTCCCCCAGGCAGAGGTAATTGTTGCTCAGATCTGTTCAGAGTTCTGCTTCATGACAGGCGGCCATACAAGTCTTTAAAATAAAAAATTGTAAAATTCAACTGCACATGACTTTGGAAGGTGAGCGCCCTCTAGTGCAACAATGATGTTACTGCCGACCTCTACTTCCACCTAACCTTAAAGAATGCATTGAACCCCAGCCTACTAAATAAAAAGTGACAAGAAATTACTCTAGTCTACCACAAGCCAGGCCCCTGGTGATTTAATTTTTATGATTGTTCTGCTGCATATGGACACCTAAAATAAGTAAATCTATCATCTTTTAGCCCTTTAACCCTTTCCCAAATGTAACGTTGGATCTTTAAATCAAAGTGCACAGAAGCTCTTCAGGCATCTTACCATTCACTTTTGGTTCTGAGTGGGTAAAAAAAGGTGTAACCTATGCAAACCAATTCAGTTCACAAAATCCAGGGTTTTCAGTTGAATGTGAATGTGCAGAAAGGAGGTGTGCCTTCTGCTTTGTTTATGCCCATAGCAGTATCCAGTTCAAACTATACACTTTGAGGAGTAGAGGGAAACTGGTAGGTACTGTAACACACAACATCATGGGGCTATTGGGTGTTACTGGGTGTTTTAAGCCTTTATGATCTTCTATGGGAATTGAATAAGGGGACTTCCCCATATTTCAAAGGGAGGGAGGGAGGGAGAGAGAGAGAGACAGAATTTCTAGATAGTCCTCAATTTACAACCACAATTGAGCCAAAATTTCTGTTCTTAAGTGAATCATTTGTTAAGTGACTTTTGGCCCATTTTATGGCCTTTCTTGCCAGAATTGTTAAATGAATCACTGCAGTTGTTAAGTTAGTAACGCGGTTGTTAAGTGAATCTGGCTTCCCCATTGATTTTGCTTGTCAAAAGGTTGGAAAAGCTAATCACATGACCTTGGGACACAGGAACAGTCATAAGTATGAACCAATTGCCAAGCATCTGAATTTTGTTCACATGATCGTGGGGCTGCTACAAAGGTCCTAAGTGTGAAAAATGGTCATAAGTGACTTTTTTTTCAGTACTGTTGCAACTTTGAACAGTCACTAAATGAACTGTTGTAACTCAAGGACTACTTGTATTATGTTACTGGATCAAGTCTGGATCAAGTATAATTTATCTACTTTGATCACTGAGGAGGGCAACTAAACAGAAGAGGGAAAAACCTCCTGCAGTTGGATAGAAAGAAGAGAGAAGAATCTTAGCAGCGGTAGCTTTATTAAACCTGAGGCAACAAACTTTTTTCAAAATCAAAATTAGGTTCTCATTCCAAAAGCCATTCCCATAATGCTAAATTAGATACTGTTTGACAATCAAATTTAGCAACAGGTGAGGCCTTGTTGAATAGGTGGGTGGAGTTAACCAGAAATCTATTCACTGATTGTCCACCCAAGCAGCTTCCATGTTCTAGAATGGTGTCATTCAGAAAACAGTTTGAGGCGGAGGGATTGATAAGATGGAGCTGCACATAAATCAAGGAGGGACAAGGTCCTTGCCGTTGGTCAGGTAGAGTTGCTCCATATATATTGATTCCCTTAAGAATTATTAATGATATGTGTCAACCCTTTTTTCAAGAAATTCTGATTGGTTCAGTTGTTGTTAGAGTGATCCTGCTGTGTTGGCCTCAGCAGGTAGAAAGGGATCAGATTTAAGAGCAGATCATTGTTGTTGGCTGAGCTCTGCTATATTCGGCTTTCCCTTCTCATGCCTTCATTTCTTGTTTCTCTCATTCCAAACTAAATAAATTTCTCCAGGATATGGATACAGCCAGCGGTGGATTTCAATTTTTTTTACTACCGGTTCTGTGGGTGTGGCTTGGTGGGCATGGCATGGTTTGGTGGGTGTGGCTTGGTGGGCGTGACAGGGGAAGGATACTGTAAAATCTCCCTTCCGCCCCCACTCCAGGGGAAGGTTACTGCAAAATCCTCCTGATCAGCTGGGATTTGGGAGGCAGAGAATAGATGGGGGCAGGGCCAGTCAGAATTTTTACTACCGGTTCTCCGAACTACTCAAAATTTCCGCTACTGGTTCTCCAGAACTCATCAGGACCTGTTGAAACCCACCTCTGAATACAGCTTTCTCTTCTTAGAACACTGCTCCTGCATTCCTTTTAGAATTACGGTTTAGCCATACCCACTTTTATCAGGGGTGAAATCCAGCAGGTTCTGACAGGTTCTGGAGAACCGGTAGCAGAAATTTTGAGTAGTTTGGAGAACTGGCAAATATCACCTCTGGCTGGTCCCAGAGTGGGGTGGGAATGGGGATTTTGTAGTATCCTTCCCCTGCTACGCCCACCAAGCCACGCCCACAGAACCTGTAGTAAAAAAATTTGAATTTCACCACTGACTTACACACACACACACACACACACACACACACACACACACACACACATAT
The DNA here is from genome assembly GCA_022577455.1 of Arizona elegans. NCBI lineage: Eukaryota > Metazoa > Chordata > Lepidosauria > Squamata > Colubridae > Arizona > Arizona elegans. The sequence goes on along the minus strand of JAKOOJ010000003.1, from coordinate 97,752,439 downwards.
TGCTCAAAAAAATAAAGGGAACACAAGCAGAAGACATGCGAGATCTGAATGAATGAAATAGCCTTATTAAATACTTTGTTCTTTACATACAGTAGTTTATACACTGCCCAAACAACTAAAGGGAACACAAAACTACTATATGTAACGAACAAAGTATTTAATAAGGCTATTTCATTCATTCAGATCTCGCATGTCTTCTGCTTGTGTTCCCTTTATTTTTTGAGCAGTGTATACAGTATATCGGCCACTTTTTGTAGTGAAAGATAACTTACTTACTAACTCCTGTATTTCTGACCTGTTACTGCAAAAAAAAGGTGCTGCCAGAGGCAAAATTAGTTTTCTGCCACATACCATGTTGTTTTCTTACTTTCCCACAGAACATTAACCCAGTTAACTTCAGCTATATCAATGACTATCCCTGTTTCCTAAATCCAATATAATGATGATTGATGTCTTTATAGGGTAGATGAGGACCTAGAGAAAGAAAAGGCCTGGCATCCTACCCACCTGCAACTGACCGTCCTGCGTGCCTGCTCCCTGCGCCCTAAGGGAAGCATGGGCACCAGCAACCCTTACGTTGTGATTCAGCTGCAAAAGCAGAAATTTAGGACCTCTGTAGCACCACACAACCTGAGCCCTGAATGGCATGAAGAGTGTACACTACAACTGCCAACTGTGCTGGACGACTCAGAAGAACATGGCCTTATCCTTACTGTCATGCACCAGTCTGTTCATCACTTCAACCAATTCTTGGGCAGAGTCAATTTGCCCCTTGCCCAACTTTTTCAAGACAAAACAAAGAGGAGAAATGAGTGAGCACAATCAGTTCTGTATTAATTTTAGGAGAGATAAGCAGGCTTTACCTATCTGAGCCCAGAATGGGACCAGGGAAGGTGTGGGAGGATACAGCATGAAAGCGATAGCCCTGAATTTTCCTATCCTTAGAGAAGTGGACAACACTTCTCTAAGAGGTCTCCAACCTTGGCAACTTTAAGACTTGTGGACTTCAACTCCCAGAGTTCCACAGCCAGCAAAGCTTGCTGAGGAATTCTGGGAGTTGAAGTCCACAAGTCTTAAAGTTGCCAAGGTTGGAGACCCCTGTCACAGATAATTCAGGAAGCAATTATATAGCCAGGAGCTGCCATATGAATCCTCCATATACTTTGGCAGTAAAATAGGCAGTAAAGAAAACCAACTAAAGCAAAAGCAACATTGAACAGTTAAGTTTCTTTAAATCCTACGCACGCATTACGAAGCTAGAATAATGTTCTTAATTTTGGCAGGGAGTTGAATACTAGTACCGAAATGGAATAGGCTGATGAAAAAAAATCGTATACTGAACTTAAATGGATAAAATATTCAATGAATTGTATCTGATAGAAGCCGCAAAGTGAAAAGGAACTTTGCAAGCATCAGTTCTTATTAAATGTTTGATATCTAAGTACTCCTGTCTCATTCATAATCTTGGCAGAATCATTCTTAGCCCTTAGCAGATTATCTACTTACAATAGGATAACACATGTAGTGGATCGCTAATTAACACCAATATTCCGCCGGCAGCATGACATCAGAAAAACAATACCCTTAGGCACAGATGAAGAAGATGAATTTCTAGGGTTGTATACCGTCCCTGAAAATTTAGGAATAGAGACCTTCACACAAAATTTTTAGCAACTTGTCACTCTTAAAACAGGAGAAGAGGGTAATTATTATACACAAAATTGAAAATCATATCGTATCAGCTATATTTAAATTGAACTGATGTAATTTAAGTTTAGTCTTTGTCCTGGTCACATCCATTACCTTTTGGCCCATGATCCTTGGTATGGAGTTCAGTAACTTAAGTAGTGTCCTAGGTTGGTGGAAAAAAAAGACTACTGGTCCCTTTTTTTTAACTGGGTGATTTTAAAACATCAATAAACTGCTTGAATGGCAGTAGCATTGAAGGGTACTACAAGTCCTGCAGTACAAGTAATTGCATTTGTTCTGCAGGTGGTTTATGCTGCAATCTCGACCTGGAAAGAAAGAGAAGATCCGAGGGCAGCTGCAGCTTGACATCCAGTTCTTACAGATCTCATCACCAACCAGTGAGCCAACAGTGAACTCCCCTGGAACTTGGACCTTCTTCACCAGACTTTGTGGGAGCAAAAAGGGCAGGAAGTACAAAGCCTACAAAGAAACTCCATCTCAGTCATCCAGCTTGGTATGTCCAACAGGATGAAATTTATTTTCTTTTCTTCAAGTGTAAACTGAGAAAAACAACCCACTGATGCTGAAAAACATTGAAGCTCATTTTACTTTTCTGTTTATGTAGTTATTTAAATCAATTTGCATGGTGCCCAACTCACAAATTGCCAACTCTGGGCAGTAACATATAATGTAAAATCAAAACAGCACCATCAAGATTTCAAAAAGACCCAAATAAAGGATAATGTATTCAAGGCCAACCCACAATCATTCAGCTCACCACCAGGAGAAAATCCAGGTTTTCAAGTCCAAAAGGACTAGGGCAGTGTTTCCCAAATTTGACCCTTTGAAGATGTATGGACTTCAACTCCCAGAATTCCTCAACCAGGCATACTGGTTGGGGAATTCTGGGAATTGAAGTCCATGCATCTTAAAATAGCTAAGTTTGGGAAACACTGGACTAGAGCCATCCAAATCTCAGAAGGACCCAGAGGAAAGGAATGTGTCCTGGGTCACCCCAAAACAGGGGTGAAATGCTCCTGTTATAACCTAATGAGTTGGTTGGGTTCATACAATATACAGATAATTGCTGGGTTCCCAAAATACACTGAATCACAAGCCAGCTAATACCCTGTACATTACAGCCAACTGGGCAGTGGGCAACGATCCTCAAAGATTAAACAAGGAGCATAAACTCAGTATACAGTATCTGAATTGCACCTACAAAGACAAAATATCTCTGAGGTGGCTGCAATCTTCAGGTACTTGTCCACTTCTTTTCTCCAGGCTAACAATGAAGATTCGTCTTCTTCAAGCATCAGTACTGAGTTGGAAGCTTCAGCAGAGAAATCTGGAGCCAGTCTCGGCAGTTCCTTGCACATGGCAACAGGTGAATAATTAAGTAACCATGCCAGCTCTACAAAGCAATTGAAAGTTAAAAACCCTTTCTTCAATTAGTCAGTTTTTCCCTCTTGCTTTTTTGGCTAATATACTGCCTACTACAGATAGTCCTTGACTTACAACCTTCGTTTAGTGAGCATTCAAAGTTACACTGGCATTGTAAAAAGTGATTTTCGTCTTTCACACGACCATTGCAGCATCTCCATGCTCAAGCGATCAAAATTCAGACGCTTGGTAACTGGCTCATATTGATGTTGGTTGCAGTATCCTGGAGTCACCTTTTGCGACCTTTTGACAAGCATAGTCAATGGGAAATCCAGATTCACTTAACAAAAGTTTTACTAACATAACAACTGAAGAGCTTCACTTAACAATTGTGGCAAGAAAGATCGTAAAATGGGGCAAAACTCACTTAACAAATGTCTCACTTAGCAACCTAATTTTGAGCTCAATTGTCAAGGACTATCTATATAACATGTCGTGAGGGCATAAGGCTAATGAAAGCTCTAATGTTCCCATCACTGGCAAGTGCTAATTTCTTCCTAATTTCTTCAGACTTGCCATTATGCCTCCAAACTATTACATCTTTAAATAGATTAAAAATACACACTGTATGGCATTGTTTGTAAAATCCTACTCATTTCATATTCAGCTAGCAGCAACTACAGCTTGTTAACAGTATATGTCATTACTTTGATAATAAAATGTAAAAAACCAGAGAGGTGAATGACGAGTATATAGCTTGCTCCAACAGATTCACATGGCTGAGCATGATGACCTTGAAACTCATGATTAAAGAACTGTTTTCTATAGACGCACAGTCATAAAGAAGACTCTTTTATGTTATGGGATAATTCAGATAAAAATAGATACAAAAGATTGGCCCACTTTTTATTACTAGCTAAGCATTCAGCAAACATAACGACCCCCCCTCCCACTTTTTGAGTAGAAAATGAATGTCAGGTTGTTATTCCAAGAAGATGCATTATAAGAATGTAAAAAAGAACTATGACTCTTTTTAAAATAAATATAACTTCAGGAATGTCAGAGACAACTATATGGGAGACAAGAAAAGCTTATTAGGAATTCTTATGACGTTTGCAACAATTCTGAAGAAAACAACAACCGACATGCTTGGAAAAACTAGTAAAACTAGAACAAACTCAAACTCAGTTATTAAGATAAATGTATAAAATTAAATAACAATTAGACATTAGGAATGGGAGAATTCCAAAAGATAAAATAGGTCAAACAAAATCATTTTGAGAATGCAGATAACTGAGGAAAACCTTTAGCATATCAAATTAGAAAAGACAAGGAAAAAAACAGCAACAATAAAGAAAGGGAGCAAATTGGGATATGCAAGTTCAGAAACCACTTGCAGGATTACTACAATACTAGCTGAATGTTTGAGGTATTGCATTTCTGTAATAATAACCTACAGATCAGTCTATATTCCAAAGAGAAAAATGAAGGACAATACACTAAAAGATCTATAATACAGGTAGTCCTCAACTTACAACAGGTCATTTAGTGACGGTTCAAAGTTACAATGGCACTGAAAAAGGTGAGTTATGACTATTTTTCACACTTATGACCATTGCAGCATCCCCATGGTCACATGATCAAAATTTGGACACTTGGCAATTGACTTATATTTAACGGATGCAGTGTCCTGAGGTCATGTGATCACTTTTTGCTACCTTTTGACAAATAAACTCAATGGGGAAGTCAGATTCACTTAACAACTATGTCACTAAGTTAACAACTATAGTGATTCACTTAACAACTGTGGCAGGAAAAGTCATAAAATGGGTCAAAATTTGCTTAAAAAATGTCTCGCTTAGCAACAAAACGTTTAGGCTCAATTGTGATCGTAAGTCGAGGACTAGCTGTAAACGCATTGGAACAGCTCAACAATAAGAAAAAGAAATTAGTGGTAATATTTTTAGATGCAGAAAAAGCCTTTGACCACTTGGAGCAATCTTTCTTATTAACAGTTTTAAGCAAAATTAATCCAGGGCAAGAATTTAAAATTTAGATGGAGAGCATATATCAGGGGCAAATAGCAAAGGTCATAACAAGTGGTATCTTCTCTACACGTTTTTCAAAGAACAAAGGTACCAGACAAAGATACCCATTTTTTTCCTTATTATTTGTAAATGTTTTACTAGCTTTGGCAGACAAGATCCAGAGATAAATATTTGGAATCAAGATTCAGGGAGAAGAATTACAAGTTGAAATGTCATGCAGACAATCTAGTACTAACCATTATGCAATCAGAGTGCTGTAAAACCACTGAAGAAAATAATCAGACTTTGGTGAATTCTCCAGATACAAAATCAAAGATAATAAATCACAAAATATTTAACGACAGAAGAAAACTTTTTGAAAAAAATCTGGTTGTGGGATCTTTTTAAAAAAACAACAGCAGTCAAATGCTTGGGACTTTGTTTGATAATATGCAATAAAGACATTTTCCTGAACAATTATGATAAATTCTGGAAAGAAATTTAAAAAATGAAAGGTTGAAAAAACTAAAACATTCTGGGTTAAAACATATTGTGGCAATAAAATTAACATACTAGAGAAGGTGAATTTATTTTAAATAATACCAATTTCAATCTCAGACAAAACCTTACAGGATTGGCAAAAAACTGCATGAGATTTATATGGAGCAGGAAAAAAATCCCCAAGGGTAAGATTTAAAATTTTGCAACATTCAGAAAAAATAGGTAACCTCACAGTTTCTAACTTTAAATCATATTTTTGTCCAACCAGCCTATCGTGTGTCAATGGATAAAATCCCCAAATAGCAGAATATTAATCATAGGAGGAGCTGGCTTTGTCAATGAACTTTATAGATACCTATGGTATAAGGAAACAAAAGAATAAAATAGTCTGAAAAAAATATTATAGACAAAATTTGATAAAAGTATGGAAGAATAAAAAATGATCTCAAGAAAGAATGGAATAATTTGAAACACTTATACAAAACCAGTATCATTTATTAGAATACCTATATAAATTGTGATTGAATTAGGCCATGGAAATAGAAAAAAGTCAAAAACTGAATGGTAAAGTAGATGAAAAATTCAAAGAAGTAATCACATAACGATGGGACAATTTATGGGGGGGAAGCAAATTTATTCCATATTATAATTTAAGGAAAAATTAGTACAAAAATGTTTTATGGATAATAATGACCAAGGTAGGTAAATCATAATAATACTGTAAATGCTGGAGATATCATAACAAAGAAGGAACTAATGTAGTGGTTAGGTAAAAAAAAATCATCAAAACTACTAGAAATAAATAAATCAAAATATTCAGAAAATACTAAGAATAACTTTGAATTGAAACCACAAATATTTTGGGGGGTACAATCTCAGAAAACATAAATGAAAAATAACATAATTTACTAAGACAGATGTTGGCAGCTGCCAGAACAAATTTGGTCCAAGACCAGAAAAGAAGATCTTTTGCCATCAATATCAGATTGGGAGGCTATAATTGAAGAATTTGCATCTATCATAGAATTCTAACCAAATTTAAACAAGAATGTATCCCATACATACTACACATTAACAGGGAAAATTTAAAATATGATTTCTAAAAAATATATTAGGAGACAAAAAGTATAATGGTAATAATCTTCACTATAAATTATAAATATCTAGGTTGTGGTCAGGGGTTGGAAAAATAGCTGGAAAGGGAAGGGAGAATGTGGTGTTAGAAAGTTTTTTAAAAAATAATATTGTTTTTTATTTGTGCTTGCTTCTCTTTGTTTTATTCTATTGCCTGTATTCACTATCTAATATGGATTTTTTGCATTTTATTACACTACTTTTAAACAATAAGGATATATTTCAAATTTTAAAAAATTAAACCAAAGAAGCAAAACATATGCACAAAATTTTTCCCCAAAAGAGCAAATCTGGACCAATCAGGAATTCAGTATACATCAATAGCAAGTTAATTGATGGATCCTTCTCACTGCTGCAGTTTTAGCCCTTTCAATGCATCATACAGATTTGCTTGATTTATGTTAATTGGCTGCACCCTATATTTTCCCTCAAATGTGGAAGATCCTAATAATGAATAAAATGGTATGGGAAAAAAATAAAAATAATTTGAGACAAGAGGCATATACAAAAGCTTACAGGACAAGTAAAGACAGGGACCTATTGAATCCCATTTCTTCACATTTAATAGCTTTTTGTTATGGGCAAACACATTGTTCTTCAATTAAATATTCCAGTTTCTGTAATGAGTAGAAAATATACAAAAGTGGCTCTGACCCATCTTATAGGAGTCTTTTATCACTACAGATTTACAGTGTAACATGGCAACACCGTGCTTGTGGATGCCAACAAATCTGCTAGGCCAGCATTGGCGAACCTTTTCAGCATCGAGTGCCGAAAGAGGAGTGCCCCCACGCGCATGTGTGCAAGAATGCCAGAAACCAGAAGAGCAGCCGTCCGGTCCGCATGCATGCGCCGAGCGGCTGGTCTTCCAGTTTCTGGCGCGCCGGGAAGATGATCTACTGGTTTCTGGCACACGCATGCACCCCGTCTAGCTGGTCTTTTTGTGCACATGCACGCCAGAAACCAGAAGACCAGGTGCCCAATGGGTATGCATGCACTGGAAACCAGAAGAGCAGCTTCCTGGCACGCGCATGCACACCAGGAGGCTGCTCCTCTGGTTTCTGGCGCTCCTGCGCATGTGAATACCAGCTGGCTGTTGCGCTGGAACCTGGAAGAGCAACGGGTGACGGTTCTGCGTGCCACTTCTGGCACGCGTGTCGTAGGTTCGCCATCATGGTGCTAGGCCATTAAATTATTTGACTTCTGTTTATGTATTTTTAAAAAATAAACCAAATCTCATAATGCTCGCGTATACTTTCATGAGGTTTTAGACATTTTGTTTACATTTTATATACATACATATTCTCGCTATTATGGAGAACCCCAGAGTGGTTCCTACTGCCTGAAATGATTCCTAACTCATGATACAGCATGTATGAAATATTCCTCTGTCACAAGCTATTTTTTTTTTTAAAAAAGATGAACACTCTTATGGAGGGGGGCATCTTAAGATATTGCAACTCTATTAACCCTTTTGGTTCTACCTTATCCTCTACAGCAACCTGTGTTGGCAAGAAATCTATATCCAAACCCCAACTGCAGAAGCTCATCTCGTGTAACTACAAAGAACTTCCCTCTGAAGTTACGAACACAACACAGTCTGAACATCCAAGTACCTTGGAACAGTTCAATAGCATCTTTAGTCAACAGCCCAAAAAGAAATCAAAACCCTTGAAAGAGGAAAGAAGTCCAGAGGCAGCAGGCATTTCTATGGAACCCTGGCAAGCGTCTCTTCCACCCCTTCATACTATAGGGCACAGCGATATTCCCCCAAGGGCCCAGACCCTCCATTTCTCTACAGTGAGTCTTCAACAGATCACCAATATTGCACCAGCCAACTCTGTGATCAGACGCTTACACAGATGCCGAATGCAGCTGCATAGGAGTTACCAGTTCTGTCGCAGGTGTTTTGGTGTGGGCCTTTGATCATGTCATATTAACTTTGTCTCTACCTTTCTCAATGGAAAAAACTACTACTGTATCCAGAAATATACAAATGCATCATATTCAGATAATATACATGTATGTTCTGGTGCCCAGTTCTTTAACGTTAAGGAGTGTTGGGGGAAAAAAATTACAGTCATCATAAAAGAGAAAGGTATGTTTAAGTCGGAATTCCGTTAGTACAAAATTAGAAAATTCGATACTGTTCATAGCAGTACATAAAACCCTGTTCAAACACATTTCAGTTATAATATTCATTCAATCCATTTGTTTTAATAGCTGTATTTCAGTAAAGACAACAGCCTTTACAGTTCAAAAGATTTGAAAATGAGATTAACTAAAATGGTTGGCCACGAGTTGCTGGAGTCAAAAAGCAAAGTATGCACTGTCAAGAGGCACCAGAGGAAGAATACAGTATAAGAATATTTTGGAGCAGATATTTCTGCATATTATTATCACACGAGAAGCAAACGTCTAACATTCCTTTGAGTTTTAGTCTGGATAAAGAAATCTTCCAAGTCCTGGCTAGTGGAGAAACAATAATTTAATCCCTAGAGTGCCTCTGAGTTCACAGTTTCTTCAGCTTGTTGAGATGAAGATACCTAAGACAATGTCCTTCTAACTGATAGAAAGGCACTTGGCTTATTTAATGTTTCCATCACCACTGTAATTGTTGCCACCTTGCAGTGTCCTTGTAGAAGAGGTAATGATCTGCATTTGCTCTATCAACTAGTGTAGATCCTCAGTTCTCTTTTTAACCACTTTGTCCTGGCGGTTAAGACTGCTTGTCGGTTCCTACAGAAGGATTTGCCAACGGAGAGCTGAGCTGCAATTCTGCCCATGAGCTGGTAGAGCAGCAAACAAGACAGGCAATCTGTATAGTAAGCATATCAACCAAACGCGCACCAGGGAGTCTCACTGGAGTCACATTCTAGCAAGATATTAAGAACTGTGCAGGGAGCTCCAGCCACACTCAGTGGAATGTGTGATTCTACTCTGTATTTTAGGTTAGTCAATCCTCCAGACCGGTCTACCTTGAACTGCTCCTGTGAAAAGAAAAATGTCATGAATGTTACATGAAAAAGTCAACAATACAGAAAAAAAAATTACCAATATGGCATCATTCAACCATATAAATTTTGATCAACATTTAAAATATTCGAAACAAGAGCTTTGAAATTTGACGCTAAAAATATAGAATTACATGGCACCACAAGCTCCAAGGCTACAAATCATGCAAACCCTCTATAAGTCAGCTTATGCTATAAACACTGATTGCTTATTAAGTTTAACAATTTTGCATTCATTTAAGAACCAGAAAGGTGAAAATTGCATAAATTTAGGAAGGTCTGATTTCTAAATATTACAGTAGAATCCCATGTTAGAGGTCATTTTAACAAAAGTCATCATTGCTGCTTCATGAACTATTTCTGATCACTGTTCTTCAGTAAAATCACACACTTGCAAATTTGCAGATTGTGTAGTTAAAATATGTGTATTTCTTTACCAAAATAGAGATAGGAATGGGGAATGAGGAGGTGTTCCTTCATGGAAATTCTGTGTGCACTAATTCTGAGTATCTTCTTCTTAAGTATGACATACACTTTGGGACATTTTGTCTAGTGATTTAATCTTAAAACACATGGCAGTACCTGCCTTTTACCCCAATTTAAGCATTCAACACACACAGATATAATTAAGTGGAGGGATGGACTTGATCCACACATATATAGATACATATTTTTTCTGTTGGAAAGAAGACCAGCTTTAATATATAAAAATGGAGGTGAAACAGCAGCAAGGACTTGCAAATGCTACTAAATATATAAAAACATTTAATGAATGTTCCCTATAAATATTTTTCTGTAACAACACAGTTTATTTGAGAACATTTATCTTAGTCTTTCGCTAAAAGCACCTTGAATTTTCCATTAACTATTTACTTAGAAAAAGAAATATTTGCTAGATTTACATGGCCTGCATGGTTTGTTTTGACCATAAAGCATGAATTCAAATATTTTAAAGATGGAATTTGCTTATTAATGGCACCCTAGAGAGAATATTGGGGAGAAACAGATCTCAGGTGAAAGGTCATAATGGGAAGTGATATTCATTGCAAATGGCATTTACAATTGCATTATAAATAGAATTCATGTATTCATTCCGTTCTGTGTTAAGAGTTCAGAGTTACTATTTCCAGAGTATTGAAAGAAAGACATCAGAATCTTTATTTCATGACATCAATTATGTTTCTAGAATAGCCCCCCCATTCCTGCCCCCAATACTACAGTAATAGGCAAGAACCGTATAGTATTGGCTGGTGACTGGGCAATGAGTGGCCCTCTACAACTTTTCATCTTACTACTAGTCATGTTTGCTACAGCAATTGGAAGTTAAATGTTCACTCACATTTGAAGATGCAGATTTGCCTACTTCTTGTAGATGAGAAAGGATCAAAAGGAAGCAAGAATTTCTTAGCTTACTACATCTAAAGACAAGACTTTTCAACTTCAAGTTACAACTTTCATCCCCCTCCCAAATGAGAAACCCCACCTGTTTCTGGGAAGCAATACGTTTCTGATCCCTTTTGCGCCAAGCTGGATCATGCAGATGCTGGAATGTCTTATATCCACTTGTAATACCTGAGGGTCGGAAGAGCTGAAATGAAGAACAGTGGAGCCTACGTGAGCCACTAAATGACGTCATTCTTTGGGAATTGGGAGAAAAAGTTTATAGCAGTCCCAGATCACACTGAGCACTTCAATCCCAAAGTCCCAATTCCCGCTACAAATATGATTCATCCTCACTTGAAGTCCAGCTGCTCTGATGCGGCGATAAAATTCATCATCTTCCCTGCCCCAGCCCCAGAAACGGTTGGACATTCCATTACACTGAAACAATAATAAAGCAGTTAATCCCACAGTTTGTTTCCCTCTTGTAAGATTTGAGATTTGAAAGATTAGAAAATACAGAACTATTCTCTCAATATTTCATTTCCAGGATTATGGGCCTGGCCTCCCCCACCCCTCCCATATATCCAGCAAGTTGCCAGGCAAACAAATTAAGCCTTTAGAGCACAATCAACTGGGCTTTCTGCCTTTTGTGAAAAGAAGACTCTGTAAGAAAGAAGTTGTGACTTACCATTTGATAGTGTTGCTTGGTGAGCAGCAAGATGCCTCCCACGTAGGTGCTATAATGATAGAGTGGGTGCAGCTCAGGTGATGCCACATGGAAAGGACCAGCTGTTGGGAAGCTGTAATCCAATTCTTCATTGAGAGGTAACAAATCCACATCATGCATGGCAATGTAGTCTGTGTCATTGCCACTTTCCAGGAAACCGACATTGATCAGAGATGCTCGGTTAAACCTGCCCAAGAGATCAATGTGAAAAAAGTGGACCTAAATCACAAAATTCTACCCAGGCAGGTTGAATTACTTCTTTGCTGGAATTGTTCAGATCTGTATAGTATAGCATATAGCATCCAGGCATTGTTCCATTGTTCATGTTTTATTTATTATCATCAGCAATTCTTTAACCCACAATGTACTCAACAGATATACAGAATATTTAATATAAAAGATAATCAGCTGAAATGAAAAAGACATGTGGTACTTGGGCTCTAATTGTTTCATATGTGGTCATCTGCTATAATGGCTCCCTTTTGATCAAAAAATTATTTCACATATTAATTCTAATTTTGAAGACTCACTGGTCTTTGGAAATGCTTATATAATTATTTTGAATTAAATATGTGCAATTTAGAGACATAATGAAAGACAATAAAAATGAGTATTGCATGACTTTATAGTCATAAAAATTAATAGTACAAGACTGAAGGATATCCCTTGTCCATCAATGAAACAATGGTTTGAAGAATTCAGTTCTTTTTATTCTTGAACTTTATTGTCAGAATTATATTTGGAAACTGGAACCCCACCCAATATGCTCATTGTACATTCTAATTTTTCCTGTTCTTGATTTAAGTATTAATAACAACTGTGTAACACAACATGAATATGTATTGTTTTATTTAATATGCATGAATGTTTTTGTATTTTTCCTTCTTTTATGCCTATAATAAATACATTTAAAAGTATGTAATTTTTATATTTTCAGGCATCTATTTGGAAATCAGTTTTTGTTTATTATATTGTTTATATTTTCTTGTGATTGGTTCTGATCATTTTTTGTCAATCAAAATAGTTTAGAAATATTTTAAAGAAATTATCTGTAAAAAAAATAGAAAACCACATGCGTATCTTGGAGGAAGCAAAAAAAGAATGCAGAAAATATTTTCTTGTTTTCTGGCATATAATTAAGCATATTGATATCTAGTTAATTCCCTACACTGTTATAGTTTCAGAAAAAAAAGTAAGACTTTTAACATGAGTACCAGAACCAATTTCAGACATAAAGTAAACACTGATCTGAAAGCTCCAGTGGTGTAATAAAAAATATGATTGCAAAAAAATAAAATAAAAAATACCAACCCACCTCTATGGCAAACTGTCTCAATTGACTCATTCTTAAGACCATATAACTAGAGACATAATTTAAAACAAAAGCCCAGATGCTATTTTATACTGGGAATATTGAGTGCTACTTTGGGACTGGGAATATTTGACAACATCCAATAACTACTAGGAGACAGAAAGATTATGAATTCAGGTTTGATCCTCAACTTACCCTGTTCTCTTTTGTTAAGAATTACAAATGTTTTCTTTCCAGTAAAACAGATCACCAGTTTTTAACTTTTCCATTTCAGTGTCACCCTAACCCTAAACCATTTAAAAAAGGTATGTATGAAATCCAGAGAACAGAATCAGTTGCAGAGACAGATGCTCTCTGGATGTGTTTGGCAATAACTGCTGTAATTCCCAGTAAGCATGGACTGACCTGTGGACTATAGCAGTTATTGTTCAATATACCCAAAAGGCATGAATTTGGAAGGCTAGAGAAGTGAAAAAAAGCATGAGGATAGGATTCTGAATTACTCAGATTGTAAAATACCTGTAATGATCCACCTGGTTGAGAATGAAGATATGATGGCGAATTTTCTTCCTGCTGAGGAAGCGATGCATATGGGGAACAAAAGTCAGCAACTCCTCGAAACGTTCTCGAAAGGGAACCAACACTGCCAAGCGATGTGGTCCCCATGATGGATCATCAGGAATCGGAGGTAGAGGCTCAAGTACACATGGCTTTTGAGGCACCGTTGCCTCAGCTGTTTGACTTCTAGACTCATCCCCTGAGCAACTGAACTGCAGCCACAACAGGGAAAAAAAACCCAGCAACAGCACAATAAAGAAGAGCTGAAAGAGAGAGCATTTCCAGGGTAGAATGCCCAGGAGTCGGAGAAACCTGAAGCAAAATCAGAAAAAGCAATACAACACTGTGATGGATTACTCCAGTAAAAAAGAATGGAAGACAAAACAAGCTTCCACAGGCTTTTCCAGAGTAAGCATGGCCTGTTAAGTGTCTATGGAGATTCTCAGTCAAGGACATAGTTGTCCCAAAGGTGCTTTTTCAAGGGGCAGTTGGACTTTCTTGTTTTTCTTTGAAGACGTTTCATTTCTCATCCAAGAAGCTTCTTCAGCTCTGAGCTGAATCATAGTTATGAATGGAATTCAAATCCAAAATACAAAAGTATTGGGGAAAAATATGGGGAGATAAACATTAAGCATTTACAGATCCATGTTTTGCTTTAATCATGGTTTAGTGAACAAACTATATAAAATTGAAGCCGAAAGCCATGCTTTATAAATTACTATGGCTAAATTCACAGGTTTTGCATTAAGCCAAAACCAAATAATGGCCAGCTTCACACAATATGGTAATTTGTTTATCTGTCAAATTTATATCGCTGCCCATCTTACACGAAGTGCCTGGATAACATACAATAAAACCTGTTATTAAAACCTACTAGGTATAAGACCAATTATTTATTAATTAAATTTGTTTGCCGCCCAACTCGCTGCTAGCCTACTCTTGCAGTAAAACATAAACATATATTACAATAAATCCATAACCAGGGGAATATCATACATAATACAGTCAACAGGTGGGCTTCCTATCACCAGGGATCCACAGGTTCTTGAAAAATGTATTAAGGGCTTTCTGGAAGGCAATAAGGATTGAGATAATCATCAGGAGAGATGATGTTCCAGATGGTGGATGCTAAGGCAGAAAAGATTTGCCTCCTAGGTCCCATCTCATTCACATGCCTCTCCTACCAGAACCTGATGGGATGGGTAGATATAATCGGGAAGAGGCAGTCCCTTAGATAATCTGTCTCCATGCCAAGTAAGGCTTTAAAAGTCAAAACCAGCTCTTTGAAGTGGACCCAGAAGCCAGCCAGCAACCAATACAGTTCATAAAGCAGAAACATGTGTTTTCTTAGGGGCACACATAAATAACTGCCTGTGCTGCACCAATTAAAGCTTTTGGATACAAGGGCATCCCTATGTAGAATGTATTACAATAGTCTATGTGTGAAGTGACTAGGGCAAGAATAACTGTGAACAAGACCTCAGAGTCCAGAAATGGTGCACAACACAGTTGTACAAAGACCCTCCTGCCCATGACTGGCATCTGTTTCTCAGCTAGGAATCATGAGTCCAGAAGGACCTCAAGATTGTGACCCAGCTCTGCCTGGGGCAGCAGCACCCCATCCAGGACCAAAGATAGTAAGGTCCCAGATCTAGAAGGCTCTAAAACACAAAGCTATTCAGCCTTGTCAGTTTAGGATGTTCTATGAATGTAGTCACCATGATTTACTCAACACAGTACATCAGTTTCACATACTGTATGGCATAACACTATCTATGGACCTCATCAGTTGCCTAAATATGCTTTTGAATCACAGAATGTTCAGATCAGATTGCACTCATGAGCTGTAGCTGTATTTACATGAGAGTGAGTGCTTTCTCAAGCTGCTTTCTGCCTAAGGCTGGATATACGTGCATGAATATGCATACTGCAAAATCAGTCCTCATAATCCAACCTATTCCCTCATAATCATCTGAAATTATCTCTTTTTCACAGGGATATATACACGAGGCCCAGGATTATACACTTGAGGCTTGCCTACAGCTTTAAAACTCTTTCTCTTATGATTTCACATCTGCAGCATAGCTTCCATTCACTTGGGAAACAAAGGAAGTTTGCACAACCGGCCGTTATTTTTTTAGTTCCTGTTCAATAACTTGCTTAAAAGGTTTTGGAATGTGGGGTGAAGAATAGGGAAGATTCTATGCTTTTCTCTCAATCATCCTCCATCAATGGCACTCTGGCACTGGCTCATATAGCCGCTGTTGCAGCTTTCTCATTCATTTCTGAGCTTATTCACTAGAATAGGCTATTATGTATGCAACCAACAATCCACACAAAAAACCAATCGGTTCCCCAGCTATTAAGCGTTTTTATGTTTTAAATACCCAACAGAATCATGTCCAACCCGTGAATCATAGATTCTGGTTCCTGGTCATTTTACAGATCTTCAGAAATTAAAGCGAATCGTCTGAGCCCCGAGAGAGGAGCAAGGCTTGCTTCTACCACGGCATCTCCCAAATATCTTCTCGATCTGATTCCTCCCGTTCATATTTTATTGACACTTACCCGCCGCCGCCCCCGCCGCCTCCTGCCCGGCGATACATAGTCGACTTGCGTCGAGAAAGCAACATCCTGCCGACTTGCCGGTCAACACCCCACCCGGGACACGTTGGCTAACACACCAGGTCCAACAACTATCGCATCCCTCCAGAAACGCGCTCCTTACCAGCTGTTCCGTCTAACTTTTGTTCCTAGTCGAAGATAAGTTCCTCCCTTAAGGTTGAGCAAAGCGAATTGCTCCTGAATGATAGAAAGTAGAGTACAAAAGGCAGGGCGAATTTTTAAGTAGCCCTAGGAAAAGGGCTCGTTGATTTACGCTCATTTATTAACGTAAGCCTTAAACCAATTATTAAGCATATTGCTGAAACATATACTTTAGATGCCTTCTGCTGCAAAATGTGGGATGTAATAAAGACAGTACACATTTTAGAAGGAAACAACCATTTTTAATTTCTCTCATTACAATACCAACCAGAATTAAGTACCTTCAAAAAACAAAAAAATCAAGGTCAGATTGTTTATTAAAATTACCCACTCTCCCATAAAAGCCTTAGCTACAGTATTCTTCTCCCACTTTAAAAGATAACTTGTTTCAAGTATAGCAGTAAAAGTAAGGTGGCCAGAAACTCAAAATGCTTCAATTGGATTGTATAGACATACTAATTTAATGTCCTTCTGACACTGTGAATATACCAATGAATGGCAACGGTGAAGTCATTCTAAAATGAGTTATTACAAAACTTAAAAATAATTCCAAAGACATCCTTCTCAGCACACCACATTCCAAGAACAAGATAACAGAAGCTTCCATCTTGCCAGTACACCAAGATTTATTTCAGAATCAATCTTGGCATGTTGTATAGTCCAATCAAGAAATACAACTGAATTATGAAAAACAATTATTTTGAGTGGAATTTCATTCAATATTGTTTTGTGATTTAGTATTATGGATAATTGGAAACAGGTTGGAGTTCACTTGTCTGATTCAAGTTTCTTAACAATTTAAGTTCATCCCCAGGTATTTCAGCAATAAAATCACCATTCCATCCATTTTATTAAACCAGTTACATAACACATTCATACCACGTACAAACAAGGTTCATTAGATTCATTTGGTGACATCTGAATTGCAGAACTCACTGCAGTTGCTTCTAGTTCTCGGTGTTACAGAGTTCTGCGTCTGCTTAGGTCAGGGCTGTTAAATTCATGGCCCGTGAGCCAGATGCATCACATCCATGCCTGATTTAGCGAAGGAGAAAAAAGTCACGATATGCCACGTGACGACATGAGTTTGACACCCCTGGGTTAGGTAATAAACTACCATTAGCATTAAGGAAAGCAAATCCTTATAAAGCAAACCTATGCAAACTTATAAAGAAACAATACATATATTTCAAACAGATGTGGGCCAAATAATACACCATTCAGTTTTATACTCATTCTTTACAAAACTGCAAATAAAATTTTCAGACTTCTATAGTAAAAAGGAGGTATAGATAGACAAAGGAATGAATAGAGCACAAGAATTCTTGCATTCATTCCATCAATCCTGCCATGCTCCCCGGAAGAGATAAAAAAGCGAATCAGATGGTCAACATAAGCCAACAATGCTTCAAGCTTATTCAGAAGTGCATTTCACAAACATAAAGCAGTAACAGAACCTTCACTCTGGTTCCCGAAAAATAATGGCCCAATTCAGACAAACAAACTGAGTGCAAAATGAGTAGTCTGACAACATAAAATATTCCATCATTTTGCTACTCCCTTTTGTATACCTATTTTTGAGGCTGACTTGTCCATTCAGTTTCCCCTGTGTTCCAAACTAAGGTAATTTGGCTTAAACTTTGCAGCTTAGAACCACCGCTTGTTAAAGTATGACATGTAAACTATCCAGGATATAAGAAATTATAGCTAGGTGCACAAGGGGAAAACAAGATTTTAAAGTTTATTCTTTTGGTATAGCAGAATAGAGTTTACTGGCCACAAATTTTAATGTCTGAATAAAGCCATTTTTTTCTTTTCTTTCCCCCAAATCTGCATCCCATATTTAGAGAAGAGACAACAAGGAAAGGTTCCTTAATTTTATAAGAATGAATAATTTTATAAGAATAATAATTTTATGTAAAATTTGCTAGATAGCCAAGAATTTGGCAATAGAAACCCAAAAAAGACTTAAGCTATAAATGTTAAGGGCATTCCAATGAAATTAGTAGGATTTTCTTCCAAATAAATGTAATTAGGATCTTATTGGTGGAGCAGCAGAAACATATATACATGAGCATTTGCAAGGACATGACAGATGACAAAATGAGTGCCATGTTGACATGCAAATGCCAACTTATGTACAAATAACAGATACTGAGATGCAAGTAGGTGGCATCTGCATAATATATTTATGTCATACTTTTTGTTTCACTGTGGTTTGCTGCAGATACTGCTGCATATATCCCATTGAATGCTGCTAAATTTAAGTTGCACTGTTTTAAAAGCAACCTTGCAACTGCTTATACATTCAAGGTAATAAGAAAATGAAGTACTGTCAATGCTGGAAAATGGTGAATAGGTATATACAGGAAAAATTATTTTTAACAAGATAGAGAAGAGCATAAGTAAATTTCAATACTTAATCATCTTTTATTAGTAGCCCAGTGATCAGCATATTAATCCTGTAACGCAGATTTCTTTCAGAAAGAATCCTATTAATTCCATAGCAGCAAATCCCCAAATCAAATTGCACCCTATTTATGATGAATAGATAGAAAAGGAGAATTGAAAGGATCTTCTTATTCAAAACTTTCCCCTGAATGATGCACTGGTGGTATTTAGAAATCAGTACTAGTACATATACAACAGTTAAAAATAGCAAGTTTTCTTGGCTCTGATATACTGTGATACTGGCTACACAAAGTTCCAATCACCTTTCAGAAGAGAGTCTAATTTTGAAGAATATATTCAGTCAGGAGAAAAGTTGAAGACATGGTGCCTTCCTCCCTTCTCTGCAAATACAAAAACAAAACACACTCCTCATATTGAGCTAGAGAGCGGGGCTGGTCTTGACTATCTGGAAAGAAGGCAGCATCTTCCTGGGACCAAAGCACTGCACTGAGATCACCACAGGCTGACATGTTGAAGGAGGAAGAAGAGCTGACACAGTGGGAGGTAGATGGCACAGATCCTGGCAAGTAACCAGTCTGGTGGAAAGGGCCAATGAGAGAAGAGAAGATCAACGCAGACACCTGAAGTGCCAGGAACTGTTCCCGGGAGAAATGCAGGCTTTGGGCTGATATTACTCTCTTTTTATACCAGCTTCTTGGCTTCAAAGAAACTCTTGAGATGTCTCATTTGCCAAACTCCAATGACTACAAGAATGAGAGTCTGGACTATGGACCACCAGAGAACCCTCTGGTTTGTGCTTTCACTGGTCTGCCGGAAACGCTCCTCCCGCCACTGAAAAAAAGAGGGAAAATATTATTGAAACAACATTAAAATACAATGGGATATATTTTTATGGACAGTTTGGGGGAAACAGCAAAATATAGAAAACTCTGCATACTTTCAACAATACCCTCATCACAATAAGGTATGTAGACTGACCAATTTCCTTATGATACTTCCTCTAAAGAGTTAGGCCTCTTCCTCAACTTTAGAACTTCATTTATTCATCTAGTCTTCTAACTAGAAGAACTTCTCTAGTCAAAACTTTAACTTTCAAGAAGCCTTGCAAAAGTTCCTCATTAAAGATTCTCAAGTAAACTTAGTGGTCATGAAATGAGAGAATCTATCTTTTTGAGAATTCCTCACTGATTAAAGAACAAAACCAAACAGTCAGAATAAGTGGATAATTTTCTCAAAGTTGCACGTCCCACAAAGATCTGTGTTGGGACTGTTGCCTTTTAACCTGTTCATGACAAACATGACTTAGGGTAAGGAGAGAGTTGGCCAGGTTTGCAGATTACGTCAAATTATTAAGGGTGATGGTAGTGGTGAAATTCAAACAGGATTTGTGAAAAGCCCAGACTGACTGGTCAACACAATAACAATTTAAATAAGTGTAAAACACTAAACATCTGGGCAATCCCCACTAACTTTACCTTTACAGTGATCTTTTTTTCTGGGTCATTACAAATATGTGCCAGTTGCACATCTGGCTGGTTGAACTGCCACAGAGCTATAATCCTGCCTTTCTTACCCTTTGATAGTTTTGTTCTTTCTGGATCTGTTCTATCTGTTCCAGAAGCTGGCGAACGCGCAACTGCAGCTCACTCAGCTTGTCCTTAGCTGCAATCTCAGCATAATCATTGGCATGTTCCCCAACTTGGATGTCAAGATGGACCCTCTGCAAAAAAAATTAAAATAATAAACCTTCTGAAGTGCAAATATCAAGGACAGCAAGATGCCTTAATAGCAAGCATGGGGGGAGGGGGAATCTTCTCTAAATTTAACAAATATCTTACCAGCATGCCTCCTGCAAAAAGGGAAAACTTTGTGGAATTGGAGTGCAAGCAGATCTGATGCTCTCCTGGGGTGTGTGAAGTAAAGATGAATCTGCCCTCTGAGCCATACTGCCGGGACAACACCACCTGTAAATGGAACAGATACATGAAAAAGCAAATGAGAACAGTCAGACCAAAAAGGTATGTATATAGGATTTCAATCTGAGAAAAGACTGAGCATTTTCTTGCAAACCTTTTCACCATACAGTGGATATTAAAAGTTCTAAATGCAATCAATTATTTCAGCATGGTTCAATATTCAGGATTTCATAATATACAGGCAGTCCCCGAATTAAGAACATCTGACAAGGACAATCCCTAGATGTAAAGATACAACTTTTGTGTTTTTAATATACAGCTTGTTTTCAACCGTCCCTGGAAGCATTGTGTGGCTTCAATCCTTCATTGGCTCAAGAAATGACAACACAGTCTGCCAGTTTTAGTAACAGGCAGTCCTTTTGTAAGTATGAGTTCCAACTTAGATACAAATTCAGGTTAAACACAGAGTTGGAGAACAGAATTAATTCTTAACATAGAGACTATAGTTCACTTATTAAATTATGAAACATATAATATTAAGTATGGGAAGAAATCTATTATTTAAAGAATGATGTTTGAAATCGTCAACTGTACTAAGCTGACGAGAGTAAGGGGCAAACAGCATGGAACTTTTGTATAGTTTATCTTACATGCTGTACAACCTTATTAAGGAAAATATGAAATTTGTTTCTTTTACTTCTCAATGAATTTGCTAGGTAACTCAGGTTATTTCACTTATTCCTGTTATTATGTACCATATATACTTGTGTACTCTAATAAAAAAATGAAATTAAAAAGGGAATGAAGGACCACAAATGTAATTCTTTTATTTATTTTTCATTCCAGATTACTCTGTACTATTTTCCAAGAAGAAAACGGGAACTGTTTTTTTTAAACCATTCTGAAAGGAGTGTCTTTTTGATATGATTAGAAAGGTGGCCAGATTTGTTTAACTTTCTGAAGATACAGAACAGTAAACTGCCTAAGAATAGCAATGGCAAAGTATAGAGGTGAGAACGCATCTGGACACGAAAGCATGTGTTGGTTTTTACATAAGGTACAGTCACAAATTCCCAGGCTCGACATGCGCACCTGTGTTTACACCCACCCAATCCATTACTTTGCAGCATTTGGCTCTGGGTTTGTTAAGTCTCTGGCGTCGAGTCGAGAGTTTCTCCCGATGTTCCGCCATGTGACAGAGTCCCAGAAGGAGGAATGTACCCAAGAACCTCACTGAGATCATGTGCTTAATGTACCTTTTCATCGGGGTCCTTCACTTCCACAAACATGCCCAGACCGGGAGTAGCGGGAAGGTACTCTTCTCGCTGCTTATCGTACAACTGCGTCCGGTAATTCCCTGCGTGGTAGAGGGGGAAAAGTTGGCCTCGGAACAGCTCCGTCCGCTCATTTCCAAAGCCCACCGCCGCGTCCCACCCACGCGCGTCCCCAAACCCACCACGCGCCTCGGCACACTGAAGTCCCCCCGTCTCGCGCGACCCCACCACCCCTTTCCGAACTCCCTCCCTTGGTACGATCAGTCCTCCCCCGCGCACCGATGACCATGGTCTCGTCCGGGATCTCCTCGATGAAGCATTTGCGTTCCGTTTCGCCCAAGTGGAAGTAAAGGCCCCACGCACGGGGTGCGACCCCGGCCACCAGCAGCAGCAACAAGAGCACCCTCGACCGACCACCGGGAGCCGCCATGATGCCGCGCTTGCGTCCTGCCTCCGCTTTCGCGCCACGTAATCGCTGCACAGCAGAGGGCAGGCCCCGCGTCGCCAAAAGGCCGAAAGACTACAACTCCCAAGGAAGTTTGGCGTGGGGGGGAGCCTCGAGCGCGGATTGGAGAGCTTTTCTCTCTCCTAGCCAGCGGAAGCGCCGCTATGTTTAGTGGTTGGTACAATAGGTTGAAAGCTAGGGAGTAGCAGGGTACCCGAAATATTTAGGTTCGCGGACCAACAGTTTCAATGGCCCCACTTCTGTCCCCTGGGCCTGACCGATATGTAAGAAGAGCCCAGGACTATCTTAATATTGTAGAATGGCCTTCCACTGATTTGTATAGGTAAACCTCGACTTACAACCAGAATGGAGCCCCCCCCCCCAAATTTCTGTTGTTAAATAAAACATTTGTTAAGTGAGTTGTCTCATTTTACGCCCTTTCTTTGCCACGGTTGTTAAATGAATTACTGCAGTTGATAAGTTAGCAGCCTGGTTATTAAGCGAGTCTGGCTTCCCCATTGACCTTGTCAGGTCACAAAAGGGGATCACATGACCCCAAGACACTGCTACTGTCATAAATATGAGTCAGTTGACAAGCGTCTGAATTTTGTTGGCCACAAGGATGCTGCAATGCAATGGTGGTAACTCTGAAAAACGGTCATAAGTCACTTTTTTCAGTGCCGTTGTAACTGGGGGAAGTACCCCAAAAAGACAGTGTCAGAAACTTCACAGCACCAGAAACCTCAGAAAACAGTGCCAAGAGACTCAAGCAGGGGTGAAATCCAGCAGGTTCTGGAGAACTGATAGCAGAAATTTTGAGCAATTCAGAGAACCGGCAAATACCACCTTTGGCTGGCCCCAAAGTGGGGTGGAAATGGAGTTTTTGCAATATCCTTCCCCCAGGAATGAGGTGGGAATGGAGATTTTGTAGTATCCTTCCCCTGCCATGCCCACCAAGCCATGCCCACAGAACTGGTAGTAAAAAAATTTGAATTTCACCACTGGACTCAAGCCAGCCTTTCCCCTTTTAAGAAAACCAAGACGCACCACCTGAAAGGAAAACTCAGAGCAGCCTTCTGTTACAAATGTAACAAAGGAATTAGGCTAAAAATAAACTCTCCAAGGTAAACTGCCCGACAGGATTAAACCCCAAGGATAGGAAAAACAAAAGACCTGGGACTAACATTAACCCAGGAAAACAAAACTCAGGGCATTCAGAAACACATCAAAACCCATCAAGCTGCAGAAGCTTCAAAGAAGAATTGAGCATAAAAGGTTGATTCACACTCCCAAGCTGCTTGCGAGCCAGGAACGGACCAGCTGTGTCACTTTTTGCTTCTTGCCTTCCTACATTAAAAGAATTCCACTTTCTGGCAGCTGGCTTCTGCATCCATTTCTTCCCAGTGTCTGTGGTGTCCCAGCTGGGAACGAAATGGAAATTTCTTCCAACTTTGAACGGTCACTAAATGAACTGTTGTAAGTCGACTACCTGCACCAACTACGAAATGCGATTATTTTGGCTCTTGTGAAGATGAAAGATAAATGTATTTCATTGCGTTTATTTTATGTAGTTGAATCAGTTTTGACTCTTGGTACTGCCCAAACTAGTCCATATAGTTTTCTTGGCAAGGGTTTCCTATGTGGTTTGCCATTACCTTTTTCTTATGGTCCACAGAGTGACTGGCCCAAATTCACCCACTTGGTTTTATGCTCAAGGCAGGACCAATGATATTAACAGCCCTACTGCAAACTATGAAAATATGTTCATGTGAAAAATATTTTTTTAAAAATCCTGAATTGCTCCATTATTTACACTTTTTGATACCTAAAACTTACCCAGCATGGAATTAGGTTCTTGCCCCACCCCCAGCCCATCCACCATTCACTTATTAAGCCTAAAATTAAAACAAACCACCAGGATAAATTTTCCATTTTATTTCACATTGTCTTTCTTCAGTTTATCATCTTCCATATGCACACATAACAATGTGGCTATGATACACTTCAATTCTGCCTTTAGAATCAGCTAGTTTAGATGTTTAATAAATGGGGCACATAGTCCATATTGTCTAGAAAAATCAAGCCCCGCTCTCCCAAGCCAATGCAGTCACAGATATCACATTTCATGGATGCCAGTTGTTTTGGTGCTAGTTACTTTCACTCCCAGCAAAACAGAAATAGCTGGTATTAAAAAAAGGTTCTGGAATAAGTGAAACTATGAAATACATTCAGTTCAAAAAAATAATTTTCTTGAATTAAGTTCATAGGCCACAGCAAGAAAACCACCCTCCACATAGCTGAACTACCAAAATACTCTTAAGAGTAACTGTGTGGAAATACTATCTGAAGTGCAAAACATGCCTCTCAGAGAAGAAGCAACATTTTCTAAGTTTGAACCATACTGTTATTTGCCTGTTTTCCATAAAAAGATTTTATAGAAGGACTGAAGGTTCCATACAGCTTTCGAAATGGCAGGCTCCCAAGTACAGTACAACCTATATTCCGGATTATTTGACACAATTGCCTATTGTTGCCAAGAAAAAAAGAGGGGATATGAAAATATTCCATACATTTCTCTGAAAGAGCCTTTTAGAAACCAGAGTCTATACAATTCTCCCTCCCCCTGTAAAAAGACATCCCCAGCTGCCCCAAATTTCAGCCTCCTACACCTTAGTAAAATCGCTTGTTCCGCTCCTGGCGTTTCTGGAAAACCACAGCTCCCACCACAGCACATACAATGATGCCAAGTAGAGAACATAGTAATAGTAAGAACACTTTCCAGCCTGTCAAGGGCCCACTACGAAAGTTTCCTGTTGGATCATCTACATTATCTGAAGAGAGAAAAAAAAAAAGCTGAGTTATAGTACATATTACATCCTTCTGCTACATAAAGAATAATTTAATATAGATTAGCATAATTCTGGATTACGCAGATTACACAGAATAGCTGTCCTCTCTAGAGCTTGTGAAAACCTTCTCAAATTTCTTTGCAGAACAGCTAATAATCATTCAGTAATGAGGAGAAATAATCTGAAACAATTTTAAACGTTGCTCTCTAAGATTCTGGTCCAGCTGAGACACCATGGTGAGACTTCTTCAATGCAGCACACACAATTGCAGACAAAAGTATAGGCATTCTTGGTCAAATTGTATATTTAAATAAATCTAAGTAAACAGGAACTAGTTCTATTGTACCAATGTCTATATGGTAAAAGTTATACAGAATATCTTCTTGCAAATCTGAATGCATATTTACTATTTATGAATATTTTCAAAAAATCAAATAAGAAAACCTAAATATGGCAAGTGCAGATGTTTGACAGAGTGTCAAAAACGGTAGGAGCGAAGTGGGCTCGCGTATGTGTGTGCCTACACCCATAATTCAATGCCCCCCGCATGCCATGCCCCCCCGTACATGTGCATGTGATCCCCGCCCTTGCTCCCCCTGCTTTTGGCACATGACAGCAAAAAGATTATCGATGGGCCCAGTAGGCCCATTTTTCGCCCTCTCCAGGCTCCAGAGGCTTTCTCGGAGCCTGGTGAGGGCAAAAACGGCCTCCCCACCCCAGAGGCCCTCCGGAGGCCAGAAACAGCCCATTTCCCGATGGGCCCGAAAGGCCAAAAATTAGCTGGCCGGCACGTGCATGCGCACTGGAGCTGAGCTAGGGCAACGCTCACATGCCCACAGATATGGCTCCGCATGCCACCTGTGGCACAAGTGCCATAGGTTCGCCATCATGGGTCTTTAGCTTTAAAAGTGAAGTACTTTTAGGAAAATCGATGTTTGCGCCTGTGGGAAACTGATCTCCCATTTGCTTCATTGAACATTGAGGACCCAGTTTGTGGGGACAATAAGCTGACTTTGTATAAAAAATATACAAAAGTATGAAGGCTTTTGCTTAACGCACTGTAAGCCGCCCTGAGTCTCCGGAGAAGGGCGGCATATAAATCAAATTAAAAAAAAAAAATCAGGGTAGAAGCATTAGTAAATCACCTTTGGGTGATTTGAAAAGACTGACGCTGGGCTCAATCTTTGTCCAGTCAATGTTTTCGTCCTCTGGGGAATGTTCCACCATCAACTGAAATAGCTTCATTGAAATGATATCATGATTATCTGGAAAAGAAACCAAGTTATAGTCATTGTACAGCTGATTAAAATTAAAATTCAATGACAGAAGGTTTCTTATTTTATAAAACTTCTTGTAAGTTTTCAGCAATTCAGGTAACTGACAAGTTGTGAATACTAATTCAGGTGATAATTCAGGTATCAATCCTTGACTTACAACTATTTGTTCAGTTACAATGGCACTGAAAAAATTGATTTACAACTGGTCCTTGCATTTCCAACCACTGCACTATCCCTGTAATCAATTTTATGTAATCAAAATTCAGGCACTGGTGTGTGTGTGTTCTTGGATCATGTGATCACCATTTATGATCTTCCTGGATAGCTTCCGACAAGCAAAATCAGTGGGGGAAGTTGAATTCTCTTAACTGGATGATTTGCTTAACATTTGCAATGATTAGTTTAACAATCATGGCAAAATTGCCATAAAATCGGGTGCAACTTATTTATAATCCACTTGCTTAACCCCCATAAATTCTGGTCCTAATTGTAGTTGTAAATCATGGATTACTTATATCTTGTGCACTTTACCAAACGCTGTCTCTACTTTATGTGAAATAACACATGCAAATAGCACAGTCACTTTAACTATCTAGCAGGTATTTCTCACCAGATAGATCTCCTGTACCAGCAGAAGCCCCAAAGAAATAGCCAGTGGGTAATCGAACTCCTGCAACATCAAAGCAGTTTTTCCATTCATTTTTATCCTCTACGTCAGTCATCACCTGCAACATAAAAGTCATCTTCCACATTAAGGACAACTTAGTTTTCACACTTTCAGACAGTTGAACAATCCTATGGAAATGTATTAGAACGTCAATTCTGAAATATATAAATTGGTAAATTCAAAACTACATTATCAGGATTATTATATTCATGTTCACTTTTTACGTTTCATTGACTAGAGCTGTAGCAAACATGATGCAACTTATTCATTCTAAGTTAGTATGGAACCTCCATGGACTTTCATCCGTTATTTGTGTAATGTGATAGAATGTCATGTAATTCACTTATGCATTTTGCACCCAGCACCTAAGATCAGGCTTACCGTCAGACGCCCCCGAGAATATCGGACAGCCAAAAAGGTGTCGTGGTTCTGATTACGAATGTCAGCTGTACATCCTGCCAGCTCCGTCCAGCGACCATCTTTACTATGGTCATAGGTCAGGGATCCATTGTTAACCATGGCAGAAATGTAAGGAAACACACGCTGCAGAATAAAATAAATTTGAATCAAACTTGTCTCTGTGATGCTCAAAACTCATGCCCTAAATATTTTGAAATCTGCATGCATACAGAATCTCTACTTATATGGGATTGATCCTGCAGGAAAAGCAAAACCCAGTGTTAGCTTTCAAACAGAAGCCATTATCATTTACCTCAGTAGTTTCCTCATTGGGATAAGTATCCATGAAAATGGCCAATCCATGGAATTTGTCTTTACTGCCAAATACGGGTCCTGAGGGTGATAAAACAGAAAAATATGAATAAGGGGTCCATGTGCTTTTAAAGAGCTAAAATCAACCAATCTTCAAACTGAATACTGATCAATTTAAACATTTTACATGAAGTCATTTTGGAGTGGATGGCATATAAATATGTATAATGAGCAAACAAATAATGCTTGCTAGCCAGAACAAATGTTACCCATGTAACAAAGCCATTCCAATGGGAGATTCTGGAGATTATCAGCTAACATTCCATGAGTGGATAGCCTACTATTTCATGGCATAAGACCAGGTTATCTGTGGGACTGCCTTTCCCTGATTGTTTCTACTTTTCCTATTAGATCCGGAAGGAGAAGCATGTTGCAGGTCGCATTAAAGAATGACATCTTGAGGGACCCACAAAGTAGACCTTTTTGGTTACTGGCCCTGCCTTACAGAAAACTATTTCCCCTGAGATGAGAATGACTCTTTCAGCCTTTCAGACATTGATATATTTCTGAGGATGATGGTTAAAATGCTAGTTGTTATGTGCCTATTGTTTCAAGTAGAGTATGTTCTGCCAGGCTGATTGCAACAACTGGGAAAAAAATCTATTTATCTGTATTAAAAGTCCCAAACCCATGACAGTGGGATATATTCTAAATTATTAGGCTAATCACAGTACCTGCAGTAAGGCGCTCCTGAATGTACCACAGGGCAAAACCATCTCCATGGAGATTCTTCTTCCCTGCCCCATGAATTTTAAAATGGACATGAAGTTCCCAATCCTTCAGAAAACAGGGCTAGAAGACAAAATAGAACAACCCCAAAGAGCTTTTCAGGAAATCCAACATGGAAAGTATGCAGGCTGCAAATTACATCTAAGCAATATCCCTCAGAGTCTCACCCCATCCTTTCCATTTAGAAATAACACTCACCACCCGGTTCCAGATAGAACCTTCCTTGCTGCGCTCATCAGGGGTCAGTCGAACATACTGGCTAGTCAACATTGTACTCCCTTGGAAATCCCAGAGAGGCATTGAACTGGAGCCAACCCCTAAAACAGAGGATACTACAGAAATAATGAACTGTGGCGCACATTATTATTATTTTGTTATTAGGGGACATTTGATGTTATAAGCAAGCCGTAGGCAGGTAACAGATTATCTGAATTAGGTTTTATTTCCTCAGAAGTGGGAATTGTGTTCTTTGCATTTCTCCTTCTGCTACTGTTCTGTGGAGGTCTTAGGACAGAAACTGAATCTTATTTATTGCCACCAGGATTTTCTTCTTAACTGGTGAAATTCATGCACTTTTTAAATACATAAAACAGTGTCACCTGCAATTCATAATCATAATCATCATCATTATTGGTGGGTAGATCTGTTTAGGGCCAAAAAGGTTCGTGAAGTTTTACGGGCTAGGTACCCCCGAGGAGATGTGTGTGAACGGGCAGTGCTCTCCCCAGAAGCCTTTCGGTTTTCCTCCCCCTTCATGAAGGGGCAAAACCAAGCCCAGCCCTTGGGATCCACACAGACGAGCCTTTAACACAGGAGAGGTCGGCCACCGACGGGCTCAAGCGTGAGCGCGGGAGAGGAGGGAGCAGACAGACGGGTCAGCAGGGTGGCAGCCATGCCCTGCCCTCCCCACGCACCCTGATAAGGCTTGATAAGCGAGTGTTCCCGTTTTAGATGCTCGTTGTTGCCATCTGTGAGCTCCGCGGCTCCTGGCGGCGCGGTCCCGGCCAAGAGGAGCGGAAGAAACAGCAGGGGTGACAGCACCATGCTGGTCGCCAACCCCCGCAGGCACCAACTCCCGGACGCTCTACCCTCCTATTTCCCTCTGCGCGTCTTCCTCCTTCCGGTTGACCCCTAGCCCGGAAGTAAAGGCGACGCCCGCGAATTTGTTATCTCCACGCCACCTTCTCCCTGGGCGGTTACGAGATAGGAAAAGGAAGGAGGAGCGGACACGCCCCTTCTTCCGGTGTTTTGCCTTCGTGCTGCGTGTACCGCGCGTGTCGGCATCTCAGTGGACGGAGTGAGGGCGGAGGACAATTCAGCCCGCCTCGTTTACGTTGGGTCTTCCCTGGACTTTCCTGTTTGGGTAAGCAGCGCATCCTGGTATTTACATGCCAATTCCTGGTATTGGAGAACGTTGCGGGGGTTGAAAGCCTTGCTGTGCCTTTCGTAGATGGGGTTAAAAACGGCAAGCTGCGTTGTAAACTTTTAAACCCGTTATCTTTGGAAGCGATTATAATCCTCTTTCATTTCGAAGTGACATTTCTAAGTGCCGTGCAAATCCCTTCGGTAGTGGGGCGGGGAGGACTATATAATATCGTTACAGTATGAGATATTCGGAAAAAAACCTCAGTGCATCTGAATAGCTTTTTTTTAAAAAAAAAAAACCATTGAAATCTGAACTTTTACTTAGTTCACTTTTGATAAGTACGTATAAGATTATATTGTGAAATTCTTGCTGAATTTTGGGAGGTTTTCCAACTACTGTTTTTTTTATGCGTTAAAAAAAGACCTTTAACATTTGCGTGCTTGTTGGAAAGTTTTTAAAGGAACACAATTTAAATAAGTACTATATGCCCATTTTAAATAAACAGCAGTGGCATGGAAGAATGTGGATATTTTAGACTTTTTTATTTACAGGGAGAGAAAAATGTCCATAGACTGTAATTTTCCAAGGTTTTAAAGGTTGTTTTTATTTTTAAAAAAGTTGTTTATTGGCATAAATACAGCAGTAACTACATCCACATATCCAATAAGAGGTTTTTATTGCCTGATCTTATATCAATTTACTGTCATTAAATTATAGATTTAGAGAGGGCAGGGGAGAGCACAGGTTAGAATCAGATGGAGTATTATTTGGGGCCAAGGGGCAGGGAGAGAATTGTAAATAAGGCAAGTAAGTATATAAGTTAATTCATACATAGAACTTATTATTCAATTTTATCTTGTGTGTTTATACCAAACCATAATGTCTGGCCTGAGAAGATTACAGTAGCAGAACAGACATTTTAATGCTATTTAAAAATGTAGCATTAGGTACTTTACCTTTTGTAGCTTTCTACATAATACAGCAAAAAGGCCATATAGTCACCCACCTCAGTATTAAGTACTAGAAGTGCTGCTACAGAGCAGAAAAATAATAGCAATGTAGCACTTACTTACATACTGTTTCACAGTGTTTTACAGTCCCCTCTAACCAGTTTACAGAGTCAGCATATTGCCCCCAACAATTTTGGTCCTCATTTTACCGACCTCTGATAAATGGCAGGCTGAGTCAACCTTGAGCTGTTCAGAATCAAACTTCTGGAGTGAGCAGTGAGTTAGTCCTGCATTCTAACCACTATGCACCATGGCTCTTAATCTGTCTGTTCCCTTCCTTATTCAGCCTTTAACAACCTTCTGGGTTCTTTTTAACATACTAGACTAGATTCTGCCTCAGCACACACTTCTCCAATGTAAAGGTGTCTTGTGTGTGTTTTGGTTTATAATGTGTGTATTATGGCTTGGTGTATGCTGATTGATTTTCACCAGGTTTTAGGACATTCTGGGTTTTGTTTGTCCGTAAATAAACATGTAGATGGACTTCCTCTAAGGCAGACATGTCAAATTCAACTCATTCCTCTCCACCAGGGAACATTGCAGCAGCAGTTTCCAGAGCCATCACCCACAGCGGTCATCTGTCAAACTGGAAAGCAGCTCCCACACTAGCAGCCTCGCACTGGGAACTCCATCTCCTCCTCCCTGTCGGAACGGCTCCCCTTATACCCCAGAAGATCCAGACTCACAGCATCCTACTGAGTCTTCAGAGTGGATACCTAGAGCACTCACAACTGCTCGCCTCACGCAGCACCTGGGACTTTGACCTTTCTGTGCAGTCTCATACTCCATATATATAACATTGGTGAAAAAGACCTGCGTGCCTATACTGATATT
This sequence comes from Arizona elegans, assembly GCA_022577455.1. Classification (NCBI taxonomy): domain Eukaryota; kingdom Metazoa; phylum Chordata; class Lepidosauria; order Squamata; family Colubridae; genus Arizona; species Arizona elegans. The sequence continues at coordinate 97,720,395 of JAKOOJ010000003.1, read as the reverse complement.
TAAACCCCCCAAAATGGCCAAACGGAAAGTGGACTTTGAAAACAGATGCTTCCAAAAGAGGTGGGAGGCAGAGTACCTGTTTGCTGACATTGATGGTAAGGCCATGTGCCTTGTTTGCGGAGCTCATGTGGCTGTTCTTAAAAAATATAACATGAGACGGCACTATGAGACGAAACATGAGGACAAGTACAAACACATGGACATCCAGCAGAAGCTAAAGAAGGTGGAAGAGTTTAAAAAGAGTCTGATGATAAAGCAGCGTATGTCCAGAAAAGCAAAATCACAAAGTGAGGCTGCTGTGAAAGCTAGTTTTATAGTGACAGAAGAGATAGCTAAATCAGGCCGGCCGTTTACAGAGGGGGAGTTTTTGAAGCGCTGTATGATTAAAGTGTGTGAAGTCTTGTGTCCAGACCAAAAGCAAGCATTTTTGAATGTAAGCCTCAGCAGAAATACTGTTGCTGATCAGATATGTGAGCTTGCCACTGATTTACAAGTACAGTTATTTGAAAAAGGAAAAGATTTCATTGCATATTCCCTTGCTGTGGATAAGAGCACTGACATCACTGGTATGGCACAGCTGACAGTCTTCATCCGTGGAGTGGACTCAAGTTTATGTGTTACAGAGGAACTTTTGGATATGAGATCAATGCATGGCACTATCACAGGAAAAGACATATTTGAAGCAGTATCTAAATGTGTAAATGACATGAAACTGCCCTGGGACAAACTTACGGGACTGACAACAGATGGAGCACCTTTGATGTGCGGGGAAGAGAGTGGATTAGTGGGAAGGATGCGAGAGAAGATGAAGAGTGAGAATTGCATAGGTGAGCTGATAGTATATCACAGCATCATACACCAGGAAACACTATGTGGCAAAGCCCTGAAAATGGAACATGTAATGAACACTGTAACACAGATAGTTAACTTTATAAGAGCCAAAGGTTTAAATCACTGTCAATTTAAGTCTTTTCTGGAGGAAATATATTTTGAACTTGGTGATCTGCCCTATCACACAGAGGTGCGATGGATATGTCATGAAAAAGTGCTCAGTAGATTTTTTGAGTTGCGTGAGGAGATCTGTCGGTTCATGGAAAGTAAAGGAAAAGACTCCACAGTACTGCAGGATGAAGAGTGGCTATGTGAGTTAGCTTTTCTGTGCGACATAACTAAGCATCTCACTGCACTAAACCTTCAGCTTCAGGGACGGCACCATGTGATCACGGATATGTATGATGCAGTGAATGCCTTTCAGGTTAAGCTGCAACTGTGGGACATTCAGATGCAGCAAGGAAACCTGGGTCACTTTCCCTGTTGCCAAACAATCATAAACCAAGTCTCCACCGCTGTGTTCTCACATACTTATTTTGGTGACAAGCTCAACACACTTCACATGGAGTTTACCCGTCGCTTTGTTAAATTTGAAGGACAAAAGTTCAATTTTGAACTGCTCAGTAATCCATTTGCAGTTGACGTGGAGAAAGCACCTGTAAATATCCAGATGGAGCTGATAGAACTCCAATGTAGCAGCACACTTAAGGCAAAGTATGATTCTGTAGGGCCCATACGGTTCAGCAGGTTCATCCCTGAAACGATGCCCCAACTCCGCCTACAAGCTGCTCAAATGCTCTGCATGTTTGGTAGTACATATATCTGTGAGCATGTTTTCTCTGTGATAAAGGTGAACAAAAGCGTACACAGAAGTCTTCTCACTGATGAACATCTCCACTCTGTCCTGAGAGTTTCCACAGCTCAGAACCTATCCTCAAACATAGATGAACTTGTAAGCAAAAAAATATGCCAAACATCTGGCTCAGACAAAACAGAGAAAGAGAACTAAATAGCTTATGCTTTTTCTTTGTTGTTGCAGATTTATTTGAAGTATTTGAATTGAATGTTAATCCTGTTTGGTCTACATTTTAGACATAATGCACTCCTGAACTAATATGATACATTATCTTACATGCAACTGGCCCTTTGAGGGCAACCATAATGCTGATACGGCCCTCAATAAAATTGAGTTTGACAACCCCTGCTCTAATGTATGCGTCCACCTACCAGCACATGCATGCATGCACACCAATCTGAAGTCCTTCAACAGACTGCTTGTATTTGCCATGATCAGTCCTACAATCTTAAACCTTCTATGAAGCACTTCAGGTGCAAGGGCAAAATGTGTTTCCTATGTTCAATTCCTTAATGTAGCTGCATATGGTAAAAGGAATTGAGGCAAGTGCTTTATGGGTGCCCTTATAGACACTGCTGTTATTTCCCAACCTCAGCAACTATAAGATGTGTAGGCTTTATATCCCAGAATTTCCCAGCCAGTAGAGGAATAATATCCTGCTGCAGAGAATGATAATTTTAAATCCTGTTTATTAGCAAATATCAATAAAGGGACCCCATTACAAGATTCTCCTTTACTATCAGTTTTAGTAACTTCTATCAAAAGAAGAAAGTTCTGGAATATGACAGCACTGGAGGATAATGGGTTCCTGGTAGCTTCATGTTTGATTCTTCTCAAATCTTTGGCAGTTAATGTGCATCTTTTTTTCTCATCACATTTCTTGCGACCCTGTTGACTATTTATTTATTTATTTTATTTATTTATTCAAATTTCTATACCGCCCTTCTCCTTTTGGACTCAGGGCGGTGAACAGCCAGATAAAAACATCTATACAAACATCACAGTTAAAAAATAAAGTTTAAATAATTTATAAATTTGGCCCATAATTTAAAACTTGTCAATTAAAATCAATATTAAAATTTTAAAACTAACCCTAAAATCAAGACAGACCGGCTAACTGAAAAAAATAAGTTTTTAGGGCCCGACGAAAAATCCAGAGGTCGGAGATCACTCCTATCTCTGGGGGTAGATTGTTCCATAAGGTAGGTGCCACCACAGAGAAGACTCTCCTCCTGGGGGTCGTCAGCCGGCATTGTCTGGCCGACTGCACCCTGAGAAGGCCCTCTCTGTGGGAGCGAACTGGCCGGTGGGAGGCTATTGGTGGCAGAAGGCGGTCCCGTAAGTACCCTGGCCCTAAGCCATGGAGCGCTTTAAAGGTGATCACCAACACCTTGAAGCGCACCCAGAAGTCCACCGGAAGCCAATGTAGCTCGCGCAGGAGAGGAGTCACATGGGAGCGCCCCGTCGCTCCCATAATCCCCCGCGCAGCCGCATTCTGCACCAGTTGGAGCCTCCGGGTGTACCCCAAGGGGAGCCCCATGTAGAGAGCGTTACAATAGTCCAGACGAGAAGTGACGAGTGCTTGAGTGACCGTGCGTAGGGAGTCCCGGTCCAGAAAGGGGTGCAACGGGGCGTATCAGGCGAACCTGACAAAAAGCCCCCCTGGCCACGGCTGTCATATGCCCTTCTAAAGACAGCCGCGCATCCAGGAGGACACCCAAGTTGCGGGCCCTCTCCGTGGGGGCCAATGATTCGCCCCCAATAACCAGCTATGGCGTCAGCTGGCTATACTGGGACGCCGGCAGCCACAGCCACTCGGTCTTGGAAGGGTTGAGTCGAAGCCTGTTTCTCCCCATCCAGACCCGCACGGCCTCCAGGCACTTTTGATTTGCATCAAAACATTTGATGGTTCTGTGATCATGCCCCAATATCTTAGCAATTTCAAGAGTGCTGCATCCATCTGAAAGACGTTTTACAATTTTTGCCTGTGAAAATATTTACAGACCCCTTGCATCCTGGACATAAACTGTTTTAACTCCTATCCTCAAAACGATGCTATAGAGCACTGCACACCAGAACAACTAGACAGAAGAACAGTTTTTTCTCGAATGCCATCACTCTGCTAAACAAATAATTCCCTCAACACTGTCAAACTAGTTACTAAGTCTGCATTACTATTAATCTTCTCATCGTTCCCATCACCCATCTCCTCCCACTTACGACTGTATGACTGTAACTTTGTTGCTGGTATCCTTAAGATTTATATTGACTGTTTCCCTATGACTTATCATTAAGTGTTGTACCTTATGATTCTTGATGAATGTATCTTTTCTTTTATGTGCAGCGAGAGTGTATGTACCAAAACAAATTCTTTGTCCAATCACACTTGGCCAATAAAGAATTCTCTTCTCTTCCCTTCTCTTCCCTTCCCTTCCCTTCCCTTCCCTTCCCTTCCCTTCCCTTCCCTTCCCTTCCCTTCCCTTCCCTTCCCTTCCCTTCCCTTCCCTTCCCTTCCCTTCTCTTCTCTTCTCTTCTCTTCTCTTCTCTTCTCTCTTTTTTGACCCATTTTACCTGAAGAAAAGAAGCTGCCTAATAATTATGCACACCTTGATATAGGGTGTTGCTCGCCTTAGGCCACACCCTCCCCCATTACACAAATACACATTACCTGATATACACTTACATGGTGTAGTAATAATAAAAATTGTTTCCAGCTCTCTATTATCCTCTTCGATCTTTCCTTTTCTTGCTAGCTCCTGCTGATATGTTTTAATTAAAGACTTTATTAAAGGCTCTTTAAGACATTCAACCTCTTAAATTTGTTTTCTGTGAAAGAAAAGGGCAAATGTCCTATTACAGCTAGAGTGATTGTGAAAAATATGTCTGCTGTCATTGATTGTGCACTGTATCATTTTACTGAGATAAGACAAATGATGCTTGTTAGCAGTACTGTACTAAAATCTTTAAAATAGAATCCCTTATAACTAAGTCAATATAACTAGATCATAAAAGAACATAACTTGCAACATTATATTATGCAGGTTTACATGAAATGTATCCCACAGCTTTCAGTGAAATTTACTGTGCAATCTTACATATTACTGTTAAAAGAGTTACTAAATTCAAGGGGGCTTACTTCCAGTTAAGTGTACCTAAGAGCTTTCTCTTGCTTGCTGTTCTCCAAGTGTGGTTGTATTGCAACTACAATTCTCTCATAGCATGGCCAATTGAGTTGACTGGGATGATAAGTTAATGTTGATGAAATCTTCTATATTGGTCTGTTCATAAAGAGTTTAGGTTTAAATTATATTACATAGAAAATCATCATCAACCACCTGGTGGCTTGTTAGGTAAGGAATGATTTCTCCCTACAGAGCCAATTGAAACAGAAGCGTCAGGAAAGAGACCTTTCCCTCCTTTTCCTATTGTTCTGTTTCCAGTTGCCCTATTTAGCAGCAGCTGTTTCTGATCAAAATGGAACATTAGGCTATTGCTTATGTGGTTCTGCTTACAATAAAAACAACCTTAGCTTTTACTTCTCAAAAAAGTATTAAGAGAAAACGATTTCCAGTGGAAAAGTGATGCTGTTGTGACATTCTTTACTACCATTGAGGCAGCTTTGAATGGACATTTTGTATTTTGATGTGAGAATCTGAATAGCTTGCACTTTCATCAGATTTTTAAATTGGATACATTTACTGCTCCATGCCAATGTCCTAGATCCTCCCCCAAATTATTTGCATAGAGCTTTGATGACCCTGTATATTGGTCAAGGATTTCCTGTTGGTCTGAAGAAAGAATAATCGAAAGGACCATGTTTTGCTTGTTAGAATCTTATTTGCAGTCTGCTATTTTAACACAATTTATTTTTGATCCTTTAGTAGTAAATTTTTTGCTTTAATACTCTATGAAGGTTATAATGCTGACAACCCCTATTGCCTCACACTTAAAGTTTAGGTTTAGGTTGATCCAGCACAAGAATAGACTAATGACCCATTTCTCAAGGGAAGATGTTCACAGCATTTTATCACCACAATGATGCTGGGTGATGCTAAACAATGTTCTTGCAAAAATGACCCTTTGATTCAAATGCTGCTTTACATATTTTTTTCCTAGCTAAGTTCTTTCTTAGACTATGATCGTACCTGAGATAGCCATTGGAAAGGCATTCTCTGCCCTTTTTTTGCCACATAACACAAAGTGTTTTCTGACTTGCATTGGCTCAAGCAATGCTATCCAGCTTACATGTTGCCATTTATTTCATAGTAGATACACTCTTTCACTATAGTTGTACTGTGGCAAGAATGCCCTATCTAATTACTCATGTTTTCAACATTTTAGTTGAAAATCTAGATTTACTAGGAGTAATCTTCCCATTCCTTAGTAGCTGCTTGTTCTATTTACCTGGAATAGAATCTCACAACTTTTCACAATTGAAGACAAATTGATCTCTATCCAATTGCTTTGATTATTGTTTTCAGAGACAGAGATGGAAAGAAACTTAATCGTAAAAGAAAAAAAAAATGGTGGGATCTATATCTGGAGATTGGCAATACAATGGGTGTAATTGGGCAACATTTGCGGATTCTGAGAATATTCATACATTTTATATGTCTTGAAAAATGCAAAGCTTCAGAGAGAGCTCCAGTGCCCTAGAATGAAGTTCCAGCATAAGCTAATGGCGTATGTAGAAAAAACAGTATCAAGGTTTTACAAATGAAATGGCAACAAATTGAATAGTGAATTTTTTAAACTTGCATAATTTCTATAAAGAGAAATCAACCTGGTCTCACCACCTGCCCAATGGAAAGTCATGCCTCTTCACTGATAAAGGTTAGGTGGCATCCTTTTGGGTTTTTCCCCCCCGCAAGAGATGCAAGTGTCAAACAAAGAATGGTGTTAAGGCTACCTAACCAACAACACTGGTAGTTTTTAAGAAGATGGGAATTCTTTCTGAAAGTCAGTAGGTACAATTTCTGAAGTTTACAATCATGTCAGTAACGAAAGATCTGCTACTCAAAACTATGGAAAAAGAAGAATAGGTTTATTTAATATTTTTACCTTAACTATTGGAATAGTTCTGAGTTATGAAAGGTAACCAAGAAATGTAATCATTAATACAATTTGACTGAATAGCACCAGTATGTATGAACATGAATTGTTTTTCTTAGTGGATAGTTTTTAGTTTGTCACAAAGACTATATAATGTTCCCTGAAAACTCCACAGTTAGCTCAGTTCTCAAAATAATCCAAATGGAAACTTCCCAATAAGGACCTGGCACTGAATGCCAGAATGCCGCTCTTAAAAATTAATAGTTCCCAAACAAGAACATGATCCTGATATCATGGAAAGTTTGCCTTAAACTTATGAGATACCATGGAAAGCAGGGCAGATGTCAAAGGTAGACAGACTGCCAACAGAGCCAACAGAGTGTTATTTCAATGCTGGGTGGAAATTTGCATTGTAATAAAATACAGTTAAAAGCCATAGAATAATATATTTCAAATGGATAGACTCATCCATCATAGTTCCAATCTAAAGTAATAGTCATTGGTTTCCCATCATGCTTGTATATATTATTATGAATAACTCGCAGAAAATATGACTTCAGCAACAGTGGTCAATGCCTGGAATACACTACCTGTCTCTGTGGTTTCATCCCCAAACCCTCAAAATTTTAACCTAAGACTGTCTACTGTTGACCTCACCCCATTCCTAAGAGGTCTGTAAGAGGTGTACATAAGAGCACCAGTGTGCCTACCATCCCTGTCCTAATGTTTCCTCTATTTGTATCTATTTTATGTATTCAATTCATGCTTATACTTATATATATTACCTAATATGTTCTTGACAAATAAATAAAATAAATAAAATAAAATAAATTACTAGTAAAGGTGCTTGTATGCTAATTTGAAGAAAATACTTTTCTTACATAGATAGAAAACAGAGTATATCTAAGGATGGGAAATACAATACCTCTGTGAAAGCAAAGCAGATCATAGAAGGAGTTTTTCCTAGATACTTTTTTATAGCAAATATCTAATAGTACAGGAACACTTACCAGCACTAAACATTCTGATTATGCAGTGCCAGTTTATAGCATCACTCAAGCTAACATTAACAAAGGCAGGCTTTCCATCACTATAGTGTGCTGGATGATGCTAAACTATGTTCTTGCAAAAATGGCCCTTCAATTCAAGTGCTACTTTACACATTTTTCCCTTGCTAGGCTCAACAATCTTAGAATACGAACATAAGTCTGAGATGTCTTGGTGACATGGCTACGTACAACAAATTGTACTGCCTAAAAATACCTAATCATGCTATGTTTGGTTCTTTGAAGTTCCTCCCTCAGTCTTGACGAATGTACAAATTGTTCTCTGCCTTTAAGTTCAGATTTTATGTTGGAGAACATAGTCATAGGCAAAATTCCATATTAATTGTCCACCTCATAATATCCACACAACTTTTTCATGTACTTATTTTAGCTTGGTTTGTTTTCTTTACAAAGATTGGTTTTTCAGAAATAATCTATTTTCTGTGTATATAGTAAAGACAGGGTAAGAAAGAGAGAGAGAGAAAAAATAAGGGGCTAAGAAAGGGCAAGAAACATTGCATAGACACAATCTGAAACCCTATCCCAGGCATTAAGTAGGCTTACATTTCTTTTAATAGTTGTCTGTGTGTTTAGAATTGGCAGATCTGTGGGTTTTTTAAAAAATTCACAGAATCAAAACAAATCAAACCAAAGTGACCTCAAAAGAGCAGGCACATACATATAAATATCTTGGAGTGCAATTCCAAGCTACCTTATCATGGCATATACAGTCATCCTGTGCCAATATGACATTCCCAATAAATTCATTCTTTGAGGAAACTCTGGGCCTCAGAGTTTTGATTGCTTTGGGTCAGTGGTGAAATGTAAAATTTGTTACTACCGGTTCTGTGGGCGTGGCTTGGTGTGTGTGGGGGTGTAATGTGGGTGTGGCCAACTTTTTTTTTTTACTTCTAAAAGCATTTTTTCTACAACCTTAAAAGTTTGCAGAAAAAAAATGCTTTTAAAAGCGTCTGATGATCAGGCAACTCAGCTGGGATTGTCAGAGACTTTTAAAGGCATTTTTTTTCCCTACAACATCTTCGGCTGAAGAGGTTGCAGAAAAAATGCTTTTAAAAGCCTCTGACGATCCCAGCTGAGCCGCGCAATCATCAGAGGCTTTTTTTTTTTTTTACTTTTAAAAGCATTTTTTCGGCCAGAGGTTGTAGAAAAAATGCTTTTACAAGTAAAAAAGAAAAAGCCTCTGATGATCGCGCAGCTCAGCTGGGCATGGGTGGGGGGGGCAGGGATTTTTGCTACCGGTTCTCCGAACCACCCGCCACCATCGCTACCGAACCGGGAGCATTTCACCCCTGCTTTGGTTCTGTTACTTGGAACCCTGACACATACATTTATTGACCAAGTATGGTCTTTCTCCTTAATTTCTGTTGAACTTGATTTTCTTATCCTGTGGGTCTGCTCCCAGTGGTGCTCTAAAGATCATTTAAAATCAACCTGGCTAACAAAAGCTAATGGCAAACTCTAGTCCTTAGGACTCTCTTTGGAAAGTCTCTGTCCATTAATATTTTAAAATGCCAGGAATCATCTTAAACAACATATCTGGGACATTGATTTTCAAAACAGTTTTAAGTCCAGTATTTCACCCTACAGTTAATGTATTCCTCTTAAATGTGCAAGTGCCATCATCTTGATCTCTTTTCCATTCTAATTCTGAAATTTCATTGAGCTTTTACCTTGGCCAGGTTAGTTTCATTACCCTCTGCTGTCTTGAGTGGTGCATCCCTTTTCAGCAAATGCTTATACTCATGTGGAGATAGCTCTGTGGAAGCTGTGCTCCCCTGTTGCTTTCTATATAGGGAATCTAGGAAGACATATATTTATCTCATTTTAAAGAACTACCATGGTAGAGAGCACAATGTCTATCAGTCACTGTTTCTAACTGACCAGGATCATGCCATTATCTTTCTAGCTTGGCTTTGTGCTACCATTTGTTGTATCTATCTTACCTATGATTGAGATTTAGCACAAACTTTGATGATTGCCCCTGCCATCTGTACTACAGTTATTATAATAATGTGCCATGTAAATTTCATTTTATTTTTTAAAAACGTTTTATTAATAATTACAGGTTTGTATATTTTATTGTGTTCTCTGGCCCAAAGGCCATAATAAAAGTTTGACAGAATCCGGATTCTAGATGGTGTGTAGGATAATAATAACGTTGCCAGTTGACTGGGACTTGGGCTATCCCCCTTGATGATAGGCCTTCCATATGCGTGCTGTGCCATCTAGTGAAACTGACACATACTGCAGAAAATCAAAGAAGAAAGTAAGTTGAGAGGAGCAGCGGCAACACTCTATACAAGGCTCCAAGAACTGGATAAAACATACTAATTGCCCACAGTCCTTGTCTCATGAGTTTTCTGACTGTATTGGTCTTCCATCCAATTGTACGCCAAAGACTGGCCCTAGCCTAAATTCCGATTGGCCATACCTCAAGGATGTGGCCCTCCTACCTGCTTCATTTCTGGGACATGGATGAGACCCTTGATGGAATCTTGATGTCCTGTGTAACTTTGCAGTAGTGCTCCAGAGTTGGGGTCATAAATCCTGCAAACAGAAAAAGGCAGAGTTGCAAATCTGTTCAAGGATAAGCTATCCTTTTTTGTTTCCGCTTCCCTTATTACCAAGTGCCTTACCCTGTGGCTACCTGATAGTATCGTGGTCTCCTGCCATAATACATCCATTGATCTGGTCAATGCAAATACATGTGATTCCTCTATGGGCTTTTATGTTCTGCACACAACATCCACCATCTTTACTCTAGGAGAACCAGATAAAAACAAATTCCACCATCAAGGAAAACACTTATTCCCCAGCTTCAGTGATATACCTCACTATACAAATATAACTTTTGAAATTCTATTGTGACCTTTGATTCTCTAATAATCATCAGGCAGAACTATTTGCATTTAGTCAGAAAATCATTATAGGTCTGTAAGGGCTAATCTATTTTTCTACTGCCTACCTATCACTACATGAAACAGGGAACAAAGTTACTTACCCAGAGTTGAATGGTGCCATCTTCGGCACCAGTGACCCATTTGTTTTGTTGTGGGTGCCATGCCAGGGCTAGGACTGTGATTTTGTGCCCACAGAGTTCAGCCATGAGCTCCAGGTCAGCACAATGAAAATTGAAAGTGCAGATGAAAACTCCAGTGCTGGTAGAAAAGGCAAATTCCCTCTTTTCATGAGAATGTGGGTGTAGGCTGTGAATAGCAAGGATAACAGAACCTTGGCAAACTCAGATTATTAGTGATACAGTCTCTCTGACAGAGGTGGGCAACTATAGCAATTTTATGACCTATGGACTTCAACTCCCAGAATTCCTGAGCTAGCCATGCAGGGACTTGTACTTCTTATGTGCACTACTATCTGTATTGCCATGGAAGATGCTTTATAATCCTCCACTCATGCATCCAATTTAAACTTTCAGAAGATGAAAGTCTTCTTTGTGTAGAAAGTCAGCACCCACCCACCCACCCACCCACCCTCTTAGAGAATGAAATATTTTGGGGAATTTTAAAAAGGCAGGATAGAATATTACCCCTAAAGGAGAAATGGGGAAAAATCTTAAGGGAGGCAGAAAACAGCCCCAGTCTCCCTGCCCCAAGCATAAACTGAGGAGGCCAGCTTTTAGAAATGCAGATTTGGTAATCCATTCAAAAAGATTGGGTCAGACAGAAACTCCAGATCAGCAACACAATTAGGAAAGTCAAAGGTTGACAAGATTAGCTCAGGCAAACACCTAGGATTTGTATTTCCCCTTTTGCTTATAAAGCAGAACTCGTGGCCCATGGGCCAGATGCATCATGCACCGGCCACCCCTGGTTTAGCGAAGGGGAAAAAAGTCATGATATGTCACATGATGACAACGTGACATTGCGAGTTTGACACCCGTGCTACAGGGCCAGCCAAGACTCCTACATGACCCCACAGGGATCAATAAGGTATTAAAAAACCCACCCACTCTCAACTCCTTTTTGTCAGCTGTCCCAGAACTGCACGCTGCGGTTCTGCTCATCAATAAACTTTCTTTCCAATCAGCCTCCATGTTATTTCCAGCTTCTCTCTCCCAGCTTGGAACTGAACCAGATGGATTTTCCTTCCAAAATCTGAGAGCACATTGGAGCTGTTTCGTTTATCAAATCAATGCAGGAAGGTTTACCCACCTATTCTGGGAACAGGCCACATCCAGGATAGGCCCGTTATCCCCAGGCAGATTGGAGAAGGTGTTTTGAAAGGAGCGCTTTTGAAGATTCCAGAGGCACAGCCTTCCATCCCATCCCCCACTGAGCTGCAATGAAAGGTTGCCAGGTGAGAACCTGCTTCTCAGGGCTGTGCCCCCTTTACTCCTCTCTCCCTCCACCCCCCTTTCATACCTTCATTCCTTGAAGGCTGTCTCTGCTCCCACTCTCTCCCTTCTCATCAAATGAAGAGATTGCTGGAAAGAGCCTTAGAGGGTTATGGGTCCCACTTTACAGAGTACACAATGCTTGCTTTTTGGGTATCCTTTATGAAAAGGATAGTGCTGAGCTAGTCCACCCCGAGGCGCACTTCTGGATAGCACTCAAGCGTGAACCAAACTGATTAGCAGTCTTAGGCAGCCAAACAACTACAGGTAGTCCTCGACTTATGACAGTTCATTTAGTGATGGTTCAAAGTTACAGCAGTGCTGAAAAAAGTGACTTATGACTGTTTTTCACACTTATGACCGTTGCATGGTCACATGATGAAAATTCAGATACTTGGCAACTGGCTTATATTTATGATGGCTGCAATGTTCTGGGCTTTTGCGACTTTCTGACAAGCAAAGCCAATAGGGAAGCCAGATTCACTTAATACTGTAACTGGGTTACTAACTTAACAACTGCACTGGTTCGCTTAACAACTTTGGCAGGAAAGGTCATAAAATGGGGCAAAACTCACTTAACCAAAGTTTCATTTAGCAACATAAATTTTGGGCTTAATTGTGTCGTAACTTGAGGACTACCTGTATTCTGTATTAACACTGTAGTCTCCTGGCTAATGCCATACACTTTTTTTAAAAAATGAAAAGGCATCTAGTTCAAAGCCATTTTAAGGCTAAAGATTCATCAAGTGGGAGACCAGCAGGAACAATGAAAATTTATAGTTGACACTTGTATGCCAGATACAGTCACAAAACAGTTTTTCTGATATAGTGCACTTAAGTGATACAAAGTATTAATTCATTTACTGTGCAAATTGTCTATGTTTATATAATCTTATTCTCTTTTCATGGGTCATATACCAGCATCTACCTTATATAATCTTTTTCCAACCTTCCACTTACCAGATAAGGGGCGTGAATGCCATTCTCATTTGTCACCAATGCAAGGGCTGTAATCATGCCAGTGTGTCCACACAATACTATTCTGCATATGAGATCTATTTAAAGTAATGAGACGGGGAAACAGCGATTGGATGGAAAAGAGAAAAGAGAGCTCACTCCACCATGATGAAACTGAACTGACACTACTATTATAACAAGTATCAATTTGATTTATATTCTATTTTTCCACCTATAGGCTCTTTTAAAATACAGAAACATTAGCCTGGCAATGACAACCTGCAAAAATCATTTGCTAAGATAAACAGAAGGTAGACGCCAATGAAGAGCAGGGAAGAATTCTCAAAGTCACATATAAAAGAAAACTATAGTGCCATACATTTATAGTATGTTGTAGTTCTTATGTTTCATCAAGCCCACGGTCATCTAATTTAGCCCCTAGATCTGTTTGATCAGTCTAACAAGAAAACAAAACAACAAGAACAAGAACAACCCACTAAGTTCTAGACTCTAGAGGCTTTCTTTGTTCAGGTCTCCTGTTTATTTGTCACCCTGTTTAATTCAAAATAGCTCAGACAATTGATAACAGCCCACATTTACAGTGCCTCAGTTTCTTTCACTACAAAAAATGCCTTTGGACAGCAATAGATCATTCAGTGCTTCTTTTGGGATGCCTCTGAAATTTCTATCCCATTCTGAATTATTTTTACCTGAGATACAGCTGCTTGAAGGGTCATAGACCATCTCATCTTGGGCACAATCTTTTCCTAGTGTTTGGGAGTCTTGATCCAAGGCAGAAATATTTTGCTGTAGCACAAAGAAAAATATCCAATAGTTCCTGAATCTTTTTTTTGCAATAAATCTTTCACCTGGATATTGTTGTTATGCACCCATGAGTTTATTGCAGCCTTCCCCAACCTTATGATTACTAGATTTGTTGGACTTAAAGTCCTACAGTTTCTAGTTACTATGGCAGTATTTCTATAATAACTAGGAAGTGTACGAATTGAAGTCCAAGTTTGGAGATTATTATGTTTATCAAGTTAGGGAACACTTGTCAGTTCCACAGATGTTAAAGTAAACAATTTGTGGTCCCTGGGAGAGAGTCCAAGTTACTAGTTAGGCCACATATCCCTCTAATCACTATCCCTTTGTTCAGAGTCAATTATTTTTTCCCCTAAAGCTATATGTCTTTCTCTCTGATGTAGCTTTCCTATGTAGGAAGGTAAAGTCATTACTCTTTGAAGATGGCCGACAAAGATTTGATTTTGACTGCCTTCCATCCAATCATAGGAAGAAGGGTTTGTTCTTACCTGGACAATGGGCTCAGCACCTGGGATGAAGGTCTCAAATTCCCAGAGATAAATATTCCCGTTAGTTGCTGACATCACTAGAATATCCAGCTGTTCGACAAAGATGACCCTGTCAAGGACCAGGGTTTGGTTATCAAAGCTGCCCTAAATCAGCATTCAAGGTCTGATTTGAAAACTCAAACCCAACTTTTCTGTCCTTTTTCTTGCACATATCACCCCCACTCCCCCAGCAGCTAAGAAGGTGTGGATTCTTTTTAAAGAATTGACTTGGCAATTGTAACCAGGCAACTTCAAAATTAATTATTTTAAAATTTTAAGTTCCGGAGCTTGCAGAATGTCTGCTTCTTTCTTTACTAATATACCTGGAAGTCGTATTTTTAGAATGAGCCGTGGTGGCGCAGTGGTTAGAGTGCATTACTGCAGGCTACTTCTGCTGATCACAGCCTGCCAGCAGTTTGGCAGATCGTATTTCACCAGGCTCAAGGTTGACTCAGCCTTCCATCCTTCCTAGGTCGGTAAAATGAGGACCCAGATTGTTGGGGGCAATAGGCTGACTCTGTAAACTGCTTAGAGAGGGCTGGAAAGCACTGTGAAGCGGCATATAAGTCTAAGTGCTATTGCTATTGCTATATAGCTTTGTATATGTGCAGGTGCTGTATTATAGTTACTATCTCTTTGAAGACCCTATCTGACATAGCAAAGAGGAAAAAGCACCAATCTATGACACAGATGGAGAAAGGCCTATCTCATCTCTAGGGGAAAAGGCAGAAATAACTCAATCTAATGTTCTTAGTTCGGCTATAGTAGCCTGTATCCGGAGAGACCAGATCCTGATAGATACCTAGTGAACCCTATTTTTTCTTTTTCTATGCCTTTGGCTGTGGTCTGGGATCTGCTGTAACAACTTCGGAGCCTACTGCAAGTCCTCAGTTTTTGTGCAGATTCTGGACAAGGTTCTGATTCTTTCTGCTGGCCTTTCTCCATCTGATCAGCCAAAGGTCCTCGTCGCTCCAAGTGGACTTCGTCTAGATGGAAGGATTCCCTGCTGAATATAACAGACACACCATGTACTTAATCAGATTCTTAAAAAATAACTCGCAGATACATTTGTACAACCTGCTAAATTTGATTAACATTAATGGTAGTTGGATGTTTAATGGCTTAGCACGACGTATGAATCGAAGTATTCAGTTAGTTTCTTTACAGTTCAGCATATTTTGCAAATCCACAAAATAAATTAATTCAGTAAACAAGCTATTGTGTGAACAGAGCCACAAGAGAAGAAAGACCAGAGACATTGCTGTCGAGCTGGGTGAAGGGGGTTAAGGCTGAGCTGCTGTATGACTAGAGCAGGTTAGAACACGAATAGAGGAGACAGGAAAGAGGATGAATGACACCCACTTTTTATACAGTACAAATGAAAGAGGCAGACTCATCTAAGTGAGAGATGGAAGTGAGATCCTTTGCAGATCATAGCACACTGCAGCCTTGTGTCTCTTTCATGGACAAGTGCTCTTGAAGATAATGATCAAATGAAGATAGAAAGCTTAGCAATTAGACTACATAAATCTGGAAATTAGCAAAACCCCAGCATTAATATGCTAAGCATCTTATCAGCAAGGATTGTGTGTCCTCTTTTTATCAGCAGCAGCTTGCAGGTCTCATTATATAACTAGTTACATCACTAGTAATCCATTTCTGGGCAATAGAAATCTCTGGACAAATTATATCAGTGCCTGGAGGTATTTCCTGGGTGTAGTGATAAACCTTTACCTGTAAATGAAGGGAGATCTGTAGCTTCTTTCCCATTTTTGCAACATTCCATTGCTGTCCCCACCAAAGAGCAAAATGGGCTCTTTTTTGGCTAATAAAGATAAGAATGAGAAGGTGAACCAAAAGTAACCTGGACCTCATAAATCAGATTTAACAGATTAACAGAGTTGGAAGGGACCTTGCAGGTCATTTAATCCAACCCCCCTGCCCAAATAGGAGACCTTACATCTGCCTCTACCTAGGCAAGAGCTCCACCTCTAGGCCACTACACTAGGAGCACAAACAGTTTACTGCTGAGGAGATGACATAAAGTTCAGCCCAAATCTTAAGATGCATATGTAAATTATGTTACATTACAATGAAAAGTAAAAGAAGAATGAATCTAATCTGTGTAGAAAAATAACACTGTCTGACTAATTGTACTGTATTGTATTATAATAAATTTCAATAATTTTTTTTTTAAAAAAGTTCAGTCCAAATACTAACTAGCTGGCTTGACTCATTCGAAAGGTTATTTTGGCTATGAGTTGTTGCATCTGATAAAACGTATATTCCCTGATCCAGTGCAGGTTGAGACTGAGCAGATAGTCAGGGTAATGCATGGCTACTTACCGTAAGCAAGGCATTCCAGGGAGTATTTGCAAGGCAGCAGTGTTAAACATCCCAACTCACTGTAGCGCCAGATCACCACTTGCTGTGGTTTTGCTATGCCTCAAAAGAGAAGAGAACAACATTTAATGTGATTTACCTAAAATAATCTTTTTGGGATTGCTTAAAGTTATTTGGATTACTCTAAAAGGTCTTACCAGCCACCAGATTATATAATACATCGAGAAAGAGAAAGGCTATGGCTGGAATTTTTCTACTTAAAATAATCATCAGTTCAATTTATATTCCTGCAGAACAGAAACTTCTTATTGAAAAGAAATATTGAAAATGGAATTTGTTGATGTGCCAATTAAACATATGAGACTCTCCTCAATCTTATGCTCTCCACTTTTATTGGGACTACAATTCCTAGAATTAGCAGCAGAAGTTCCAGTCAGCTGAAGTGGGTTCATAAAGTGGTCGGTGGACAAAGGTTTTCACTCCTGTTTATCCTCCTAGCCATCTTTTATCCCTGCAAAGCAGGTGAATGGAGTGATATTCAGTTTAGCAGAGAAATTAGTCTGGAATTGCACTGCCAATATCATTCCTAAATCAAGACTCAGTTCTCGAAGCATGGTTCAACTTTGTCACCTCAGCTTTTGGGAAAATTCTATCTTCTCCAAGTTAATTTCTGCTAAATTAATTGATGGTGTGACTTTATATTCTGCTTGCCTTCCCTCCATTACAAATTTCTCCTTCATAGTATCCTCACGTTAATCCTATAAAGTAACTATAGAGGCTATTAGGCTGAGAAACAGGGACAGACTCAAGATTATCAAACGTTATTGCTGAACGGTTTGAACTAGATCTCCAGCAGTTTTCATACAATACTCTGACCTAACTTTCTGGAACTTGATACATTCTAGATCTGATGAGGTTGTAAATCCCATAATTATCAGCCAGTTTGTCTATGTTCACAAGGAATAGCAATAGTACTTAGATTTATATACCACTTCATAGTGCTTTACAGACCTTTCTAAGCGGTTTACAGTGTCAGCATATTGGCCCCCACAATCTGGGTCCTCATTTTACCAACCTCAAAAGGATGAAGGATGAGTCAACCTTGAGCCATTCAGAATCGAACTTCTAGAGTGAGCAATGAGATAGCCTGCAGTACTGCATTCTAACCACTGCACCACCATGCCTCAAATAGTAGGAGATGCATTTCTAGCACATGTGGAATGTATCAGATTGAGGTGAACTGGTTTACTCATTACATCAAGTCTTCCTTGACTCTTTTACAAATGTAATTTTATGTTAAGAATGTGAAAGGATTGGTTTATAGTAGGAGTCTCCAAATGTGGCAACTTTAAGACTTGTATACTTCAACTCCCAGAACTCCCCATAGCCAGCATGATTGTCTTAAAGTGGCCAAGTTTGGAGCCCTCTGGTTTATAGGATATGAAGACAGAATCCATGGTAAGAGGTTTGGAAGGCCAGATGAGATTTTGATTTGCAAATCTTGACGGAAGAGGTATCAGTGTGTTGCTGGAGTACTCACCAATCACATGCCTTGAGTCTGGCAGGCTGAGGAGCTGCTGGAGAACCAGCTCATCCTTCTGATTGTCCTGGAAGGTGGATATGAACTGTGAAACCTAAAAGAGAGATAGCTATTTAATATGGTTTTACTGTTTATGTGTAGCCAAAACCTTTTTATCTGTGAGGAAATGAAAAAGATAAATTTGTGGCAGTGCTCTGAAAACCTCTTGTCAAATGAAGTTGCACAGCTACAGAAAAGAACACCAGAAAGATAAACAATATTCTTGAATTGTAACTTTTTATTTTAAAAATATGAGCTTTCAACATGTCTTGGAGCAATTGGAAGATCCCAAAAAACAAGTGAGGAGTCCAAGCAGCCTTTGAAACATCGACTCAATAGAAACCACAAATGAAAAACACTGTTCACAATGATGGAAAGAAACAACAGCTAAGCCACAGCTTAGGCAGTTAGAATTTAATCTTAATTATATCTACTGCTGACATTTGAAAGAGCATCATAATGTTTCAATATAAAATAGTTCTGTGCAGTCTTGATGTCATTTATACGGTACCATTAATCTGGCAAAATGGGTCTAAGCTCTCAAGAGGCAAGGGACACACTTACAAGAAACATCCTTCACAAACAGTAAGATGAAGTCATTAATGTGAAGGAATTTGTTCCCTAAGAATGGACAAGGATGAAATTTTACTCCCTCACAGAAAAATCCTTCCTGCTGAACAACTAGTAAGAAAAGAAGAAGCTGCTTTATATGCATTAGAAGTCAAGAGTCAGACAGATAAATCTTTAAAACATCTAATACTCGACGTTGTTTGGTATGGCCAGAACTTATACTGTGAGTTTTTTGTATGCAATGTATCATTCAGCAATGATCTCTGCCCTCAGGAGATCCCTTAGTGCAGTGATGGCTAACCTTTTTACCATCGTGTGCCAAAAACAGGGGGAGTGGGGGGATCATGCACGCTCGTGCCTATACCCATAATTCAATGCCCTCCTGTGCCCCACCCCCCTGCTTTCCGCGCTCCAGAGGCTTTCTTGGAGCCTGGGGAGGGAGAAAACGGCCTTTCCCACCCCTCTGGAGGTCCTCTGGAGGCCAGAAACAGCCCATTTCCCGACTTCTGGTGGGCCTGGAAGGCCCGAAAATCAGATGGCCAGCACGTGCATGTGAGCTGGAGCTGAGCTAGGGCAATGCTCGCGTGCCCATAGATATGGTTTCACGTACGTGTGCCATAGGTTTGCTATCATAGCCTTAGTGCAACTGACTAGTAAATTTAAGAAGGATCTGTAGGATTACCCAGTTTAGATTACTGTAGTTTGACAAGCCCAAAGTATTTGGACAAAGTACAGCCTGACTAGGTGGCTCAATGGCTAAGACACTGAGCTTGTCGATCAGAAAGGTTGGTGGTTCGAATCCCTAGTACAGCTCTCCTGCTTGAGCAGGGGGTTGGACTAGATGACCTCCAACGTCTCTTCCAAGTCTGTTACTGTTACTTATTTGTAAATGGGCAGATTTTTTTTGGCCTAATAGATATTTAACTATAGCTCATGTACTTTCACCCCATGGATTTAACAAAACATTTGGAAAGTATTTGTGCATCCCTCAGATTTGGGGGACAACTGTTTTATGTTATATAAACATGAATCCTGAAAGCAAACTGGCCAAGTTTAGTCCACAAAATCTTTCCGTGTGGGAAAATGCTGTGGCTGGCCACTTTCACACAAGTTCTGAACTGATTGGAAAGCAATTCCAGAGCGGTGTGGGTGAGCACCACTAAGTTCATTTCCTGCTTGGTTGCAGTGCAGATAGAATGGCCATTTTCTACATGGGAGAGACATCTTGCTTCATCCACTCTACAGATTCCAGTCCTCTAACCAAGGACCAACCCTAACCAAGTGTGCCTTTTTTTTTAATAAAAAAAAATCATTTAACGGGGCTGAACTTGTTTTAAGGTTTGGATGAATAATCTGAAGGACTGAAGGTCCATGGGGTGGGGTGGGTCAGGATCAGCCTAGTAAGGAAAGTGGGGGGGGGGGGGGGAGAAACCATCCTGTGGATGACAGTGACAAGGATTCAAGCTCAACTCAAGGCAAATTTGCCTTTTTATCCCACATTTCACGGTGACAGAAGCAGGGTGGATTTGATTTAAATCGAGTTGATTTAAATCACGATTTAAATCATGATTTAAATCACTAGTAAAAAGGCTTGATTTAAATCAACTCGATTTAAATCATAATTTTTAAAGAGCAACTGTCATCTCTGCTACTCCTTTGACCTACTGTTGACTCACCGATAGTCCCAGTGTTGCAGAATATACAGCCTCATGCTACATAACTAAGCTCCATTTCATGCTGAATAAACTAAATTATTTATGAATCTTAAATAGAAAACTATCTTACAATAGATTTTTACCCCAAAAGTTTTTTATTAAAATAAATTCGATAAAAATCAAAAAAATCCAATTTAAATTAAAAAAAATCCGATTTAAATTAAAAAAATCTGATTTTTTTGATTTTTTTAAAAAAAATCAGTGATTTTTATCCACCCTGGACAGAAGTAAAGACAATCATGGATTGCCCTGACTGTTTTTGAGGATTTAGGGTGTGAAATGGTGCGGTAAGTGCCCATAGTTGCTTTTATTCTTTTTTCTATCAACTGTAATATCAAGCATTGCCAGTAGAGGGCTCCTTATAATCACAAATCCATTCAACAGAGTCTGAGTTACTGCTGATAGGCAAAATTGCATCAAATACTCTTGTGTCACTCACTATTTCTCCAGACTGCGGCTCATAAAGGGTGGGCTGGGAAGTGCTGCTAGTAATCCAAATGATGCCAGTGAGTGCTACATAGCACAGTCCAGTTATGTTGCTGAT
Organism: Arizona elegans; assembly: GCA_022577455.1. Taxonomy (NCBI): domain Eukaryota; kingdom Metazoa; phylum Chordata; class Lepidosauria; order Squamata; family Colubridae; genus Arizona; species Arizona elegans. The sequence continues at coordinate 97,699,178 of JAKOOJ010000003.1, read as the reverse complement.
GAAGGGGCCGAGGCGCTGGATCAATTTGCCATCCTGGGACCAGATGCCAACAGTCTGGTCAAAGGAGCCCGAAAGCACCCTGCAAATGAATTCCCATGTCAGTGCTTCAAGGAAATAGGAAATCACAGTGAATGGAGGGCTAGTGGAGTTTTCAAGCAGCTGGTTAATACCCCACATTTAACAAATGCTGTATTTTCAGTATGTTGGAACCAGGGGAGAATCTTTTTCCATCAACAATTCTGTTTATACCGCTCAGTTGTTTTTCTCTCTGCCAGCAGTTCTATTTAAACCCTGAATTGTCCAGTTCCTCTTTGTGGTAAACACCTTCCCCAAACGTCTACCTCTTTCATTTGTTATAGTCCAACCATTATGACAACACAATTCAGAGGAAAAGGCACCTCTTTCGGCCTGTACCTTCCCAGTAACGGGGGCAAAGTTCCCACTAAAAGCATGTGGACATGTAGAAGGATGCAAAGAAGAAAAAAGGCCATGTGCCAAATATCAAGTCCTTCATCTAGCTTGTACCTTGTAGTTTCTTGCTGGCGCACCAGAATCAAATGGGTGATGGCTGCATTGTGGGCACGTGAGATGCACTGCTTCTTTGTCAGGCCTTTTCTGCCTGCGGTCTGGTAAGTGTCAAAGATCAGCAGTTTTTTGTCATACCTGGAATTGGTGAGGAGGAATGATCAACCAAAGATGAACTTGGATTCAGTAGGCTTTGTTTAAACTTTTCAGCAGCCAGCTCAAAGCATACCAGAGAACCTTATTGGGACTGGCAAAATGTGGCTTCTATTTTCAAAAAAGTGCTGTAATTCACATAATTGTCCTTCAGAGCAATCCAGTACCCACAAGACTATTTTTTTTAAAAAAATTTGCTGAGCTGTTCTGGGATCCTTTTGATAAGTCTCTTCTTGTAACATCAACAATGGACACAGGATTTCAAATTACAAAGCAGCTATTTGACCTTCTCCAACATATATGTTCCTATGGCTCCCATGACTTCCAGCCAATATGATTGTTGAAGTGGTCACAGGAATTTGGGGGTGGGAGGGGGGAATCCTATCTTACAAATCTGGAGATTACCAAATAGTCAAAAACAGGTATACCAATGGCTGTAATTTATTATTGGCATCCAAAATATTTAGATTCTGAACCTGCCTCCAGGGGGAAAACTATCTCCACTTCTTTTACTTTACTTTACTTTTATTTGATTTATATACCACTCTACTCCTGAAGGACTCAGGGCAGTGAACAGCCAACAATAAAATACATACATACAAAATTTAAAAAGCAGAGATAAAATTGAATTAAATAGTTTGGCCCAGACAAATTTAAAACCCCAATCAATTTAAAACAAATTTAAACTTTGAATATTAAAAATACTAAAAAATATTAAAAATGTTTAAAAAGTTTTAAACATTTAAAATGTTTAAAAAGAGGGAGAAAGTTAGGCCTTCTAAACTCACCCAGCAGTATAAATGTGATTGTCAAGGCAGGTGATGCAGGATACAATGTCTTTGTGAGTCCATTCAGAAAAGCTTTGGGTAATGTTGACTATGTGCCCAGATTCTTTTTTTTCATCCAAGGGGAAAACTGTCAGGCGTCCTTTGCTGCCACAAAGAAGGAGATGCCGAGCCAGGCTGATTGCCAAGGTGAAGATGGGGTAGCCCAACTGTAGAGAAAAAAAGAGGGCAGGTCTACCTAAAGGACATAGAGACTGAGAAAGGCATCACTGTCATAGCACAATCTAAACACAATTAGTCTCAGTGATCTCAATTAGACTGACCAGTAAGACACCTGAGTCCTACAGGCAGACAAGTCCACTCTTGTTAAAAGAACAGCTCAGAGATTTTTTTAAAAAAAAGTTCTTATAATCCTAAATGGCTTCTAAATGCTTCCAAGGCAGATTTCTAAAATAATTTTAGTGCCCAGAATCCCCAGGGAATCATTCTCAAGGCTGAGATACCTTGAATGGCAAGTGCCTGACATAATCATTCTATAACCTTATGACACCATGTTTGCCATGAGCTGGAGATTATTGAAGTTGCAGTGCATGGTGAATACAAGGTGACTAGATCATTGGTGAGCATGAGGTTGGGGAAAGTTCTTGAACTCCTGCAATCAATTCTGTACAATAGCTTGTGATTTCAGAAAACGTTATTACTGATCTTATTATGATTGGATTCCTAGTCCTAAGGTGTCATGAGGTGCCACTCTTACCAGAATACGCTCAAGCACTGTACCACCTGGAGCCCAAACCAGCACAGAGCTGTCATTGGAGGCAGAGAAGAGGAGCCGTGCCTGTATCCAGGAAAGGAAGTGGGTGACCCAGCCAGCATGTTCTTTGGTGCACAAGGTCATGTGCCCACTTTCCATGTCCCACCATTTGATCACTCCATCTATCAGAGTAATAAAGGTGACATGCTACTTATGTGAACAGGAGTTCACTTCAGGAAGAACCTGGAATTTTTATTTATATATGCATATAAATATAGATTCCATCCATCTATATGCATAGATGGAACAGAAAAGCTGTTTCTTGGTACATACAGAAAGTTAAATCTTGTTCTCATCTTTGTTGTAACAGAAATTAGACCTGTTATACTGATGTTATTATCTGCCATTCAGACCCAATTGGCCATTGCATGACAGATGCAGGAAGCTGGCTCTGGAGTGGAGTTAGATGCAAATATTTAAAGTTAGAACCCCAGAAAAATGTTCCTTCCCAACATGGACTCACCTTCAAACCCAGTGAGACATTCCCGTCGAGCTGAATGGTAGCCAAGAGCTGTTATTGAACAGCGGTGACGTTCCTTTATTCGCAGGTGCTCTTGCATAGCCATTATCTATAGGTGGAATGAAGAATAGTATGAAGAACAGGCATTAGAATGTGGTCACACACGCACATTCACCCTGGGATATTGTTTTAATGTGTCAGTCTCATGTTTTTGAAATCAGCAACTCTGCTCCTTCCAAAGGTAGAGCTGAGTTTAACATAGGTAGAATAAGGGGTGGGAGAGGAATTTACTTTGGAAGGCTTATGAAGGCTGCATGAATGAGATGAGATTGTGTGTGTGTGTGTGTGTGAGAGAGAGAAATTTTCAGTGTTAGCAAATATGAAATAATTTGAAACAATTTTAGGCTGAATGTTGATATGTGCTGTAGAGTTTTCCTACTGCATTGTTTCTAAATCAGTGCAAAAGTGCATGTGAATCAATCTGATATGAGGGGAGGGGAGATAAAGCAAAACAGAGGCTTCTGGCTGAGCCTTGAATGGCAGACAACACAACAGGGGCCAAAAAGTTGGGTGAAACTATGCAGTGCAGTCCAAGCAGTGCTCAGATGCCACCTGATGCCTTAAAACCGCAACATAGGTAATCATTTGTGGAAGGATGGCTCTGCTAATCTGTAGCAGCCAGCAAAGGCAAAGTGGCATCTCTTAAAACTTTAATCCATCTCCGTAAACGACTAGGTTATGATAATCCATGTCTGGCCAAAAGGAAGTTCTCTTATCCCTCTTCACCTCATCCTCCCAGCCTCTCGTCAACTTTATCTCAATACAGCAAACAACCATCTTAAATGGAAATAAATTGCCCAGATTTCTTTGGAAATATCCAGAAATGAAAATTCAGCAATGAACAACGTTCTGGCACAGGTGTACCAAAACACACACAAAAAAAACCCTTCAGCAAATATCTAATCCCTTTAACCCAGGGGTCAGCAACCTGCGGCTCTGGAGCCGCATGTGGCTCTTTCACCCCTCTGCTGCGGCTCCCTGTCACTCAAAATATGCGTTGTAACTGCCAATGTGCGACACCTGCCGGCACACAATTTATTGATCTTTTCAACCTCCAGTAGGCCAACCATGGATAAATCCAAGAAAAGAAAAGTTTGAGAAGAAAACAGAACATTTAATTCAACTACATATGCTAGTTTTGTGGCCGCTCAAGAAATAGTCAGGCACAGGAAGGGTTTTTGTGGCTCCGGGTGTTTTCTTTTCTGTGGGAAACGGGTCCAAATGGCTCTTTGAGTGTTTAAGGTTGCAGACTCCTGCTTTAACCATTGTGTAGAAAGGGAATGCCAGGAAACGATTTTTTTTCCTCCTGAAAAAAAAGTTGCATTGTTGGGTGTGTGTGTGTGTACAGCAGTGCTTCTTAAACTTTTTCCTTCCTTACCCCAAACCGCTGGTCAGGAAGTACTTATTTAAAACGTCCCTGTTGTGATACGGTAACGGGTTCGTGTGTCGTTACTCAAAAGGAAACCACTTCTGCCCAGTTTGGGGTAATGTACCCAAGTTTGGGAAGCACTGGGGTTACAGTCCGAGATTTACCACACAATTTCCCAGCTTCGCCTAAGATCGCTTGCAGTAGGTCTCCCATCTCGGTTCCCTAAGAATGACAAACGACTGTGATTCCACCGCCCTCCTGTGAAGCCCCCCCTCCCCACCGCCTCCTTCCTCCGAGACTTGCCCAGATACGCCTGGAGGATTTATCGCAGAGTTCTTGGCGTCTCAGTCGGTGGCGGCGCCTGGGAACTCGGAATTAGCTTCAAGTCTCGTTTACTTCCTCCGCCTGTCGCCATGGAAATGAAGTGAAGCGAGGGCGGGCGAAAGCTAATCCCAGCACTGTTTTTTCGGCAGCGAATTGGAGTCGTGAGGATGCGATGTGCCGGGTCGACAGCCGAGGCCGCCGAACAGCAGCACCTCAATTTCTACTTCCTTCAGATTTTTTTCAGTACTGGACGGAAAGAGTTGCATCTGCAGCCCTGTTCCTTGCGAAGGCATGCGCGCTTTTTAAAATTGTATAGGGCTCCCCCCCACGCCCCCGAGGAGCATCGGGGAGTTTCCATGATTTTTTTTTTCTCACACCTATCCTGCAAGATTGAGAGACAGTGATTAGACCACATTCACCCAGCGCTTTAGGGGATCAGTGGGGATTAACCAATTTGGGTCTCCGCATTTTAAGACACCTCTTCCCAATCTGGGTCACATACGTTGAATTATAATTAAAAATTATGTCCAGATGTCATAGATTTGTGTTGTTTAAAAATCTTGAAAGTTGTGGTCCAACATTTCTGGGAAATGCAAGGTTGAGGAAGTCACTCCAGCCAGCAGCCCCTGCTCCACTCTTTCCCCTTGAATCCTAGAGTTGGAAAGGGCCACTTAGATCACTGAACCCAACTCATAGCTCAACACAGGAATCCAAAAGTCTGTAGAGATTCTCAGTCTTCCAGGTCATGGTTGTCCCAAAGGTGCTTTTTCAGGAGGCAACTGGACTTTCTTGTTGGGTTTTTTTGTTGGTTTTTTTGAAGAAACGTTTTCAAAAGAAAAACAAGAAAGTCCAATTGTCTCCTGAAAAAGCATCTTTGGGACAGGAATCAAAAATTAAATCATACTAAGATGATTTCCTAATATTCAGTTCAGTTAGAATCTGCCTTCTAGTATTGTAAAGCTGTTATGTCACGTTCTGCTCTCTGCAATGTCAGTCAAATAAGCTATAATATATATTTAATTATTACAAGTTTTGGATCCAACCCAAATATTTTTCTGCATGACATCTTTCCAGTGTTGTCATAATTCCTTCAGTCCTCCTTTGAGAGCTAAACATCCCCTATTCCTCCGACTTTCTTTGTAGGACATTATTTCTACTTCGCTGATTCTTTTTTTTCTCTGAATTTGGTCTTGAATTTCTTGAAAGACATGATCAGAACTGGAATTCTGTAACTTAAGGGAGAGTCTGGCTAATGCAGAATGTTGTGTAACAGTTACTTCCGGTGATTGGGAAACTATCATTCTAATGATGCAGTTGAAAATTGTGTTTGTCTTTTTAGTGGCTATGACAAACTGCTGACTTCTATTCAGAACAGGATTCATGCTTGCTATTATGAAGTCTGATAACTGTGCATTTAATTGTTTTTTTTTCCTAAATGAACTTTTGACTTCATGTCTGTTATTTCAGTTTGTTATTTTTAGCCTACTTTTTACTCAAGGTATGTTTTTTTTTTCATTTTTATCTTCTAAAGTATTAATCTCCCCACCTCATTACATGTTGGAGATGCACCTCAAATAGATATGTCATCAGCCCATTTATAATTAGATTGCTAATTGGAAGGTTATGAACAAATATCAAAGTCTTAGCTTTTGTCAAATGTGTATTATGTTCATAGTATTCTGACAAACTATTAAGGAAGACATCCAATTAAAAAATGAGAAGTAAATCTGTTCTTTACAAATCTATGTAGACTTCTAGTAATCACTGCATTGTTTTCAAAGTATTGACAAATTTATTGTGTTAGACTTTGCTGTAGAAATTTCCTAAATGTTATTACAAAATGGGCTGCTCAATAGTTCTTGGCTCCTCTCTTGGACTATATTTGAAGATACAGACAACCTTTGCTCTTCTTTAGGCATATGGCAATGCACCCATTCGCCAGAATTTCTTACAGATTTGACTAAATCATCACTGCAAATTCTTTCAGTATTTTAGGATACACTCTACCATATTTTGGTGATTTGAATTCATAGATGACCAAGAGGTATTTCCTGAGTATGTTTCACTATGTTTCAGTCAACTTCTGAGTTAAGTAATCTTTCCTTTGTGAGTCATACACTTGTTTTTGTCTCCTTTGCTACAGCTATGTTTTTATAATGCCTTAGTAATTATATGCTGATGACACCCAGCTGTACATCTCCACCCCGGACCACCCCAACAATGCCCTTGAAGTGATGTCCTGGTGTCTGGAGGCCGTGCGGATCTGGATGGGGAGGAACAGGCTCAGGCTCAACCCATCCAAGACCGAGTGGCTGTGGTGCCATCGCTGACTATTGGGGGCGAATCGCTGGCCCCCACGGAGAGGGCTTGCAACTTGGGTGTCCTCCTGGATTCACAGCTGTCTTTAGAAGAGCACTTGACGGCCGTGACTGGGAGGATTTTTCATTAGGTTCACCTGATTCGCCAGTTGCGTCCCTTTCTGGATCGGGACTCCTTACACACAGTCACTCATGCCCTCGTCACTTCCTGCCTGGACTACTGCAATACTCTCTACATGGGGCTCCCTTTGAGGAGCACCCGGAAGCTCCAACTGGCGCAGAGTGCGGTTGTGCAGGTGGTTATGGGAGCAACATGGCGCTCCCATGTGACCCCTCTCCTGCGCAAGCTGCACTGGCTCCCGGTGGTCTTCCGGGTGCACTTCAAGGTTCTGGTTACCACCTTTAGAGCACTCCATGGCTTAGGATCTGGTTATTTACGGGACTGCCTACTACCACAAGCAGCCTCCCACCGGCCGGTACGCTCTCATAGAGAGGGGCTCCTCCGGGTGCCATCAGCTAAACAATGTTGACTAGCGGCCCCCAGGGGGAGGGCCTTCTCTGTGGGGGCACCCACTATCTGGAACGAGCTCCCCCCAGAGATACGGAGGATTCCGGATCTACGCACTTTCCGCTGTGCTCTTAAGATTCTTCTATTCCAGCAAGCCGACCTGGCCTAATTTTCTCCCCTGTTTTAAAATTCTTTTACATCAAAATTTTAATTTGTTTTAAATTATTGGGAATTTTTAATTGTCTTGGGCTAAATTATTTAATCTGGTTTTAATTATATCTTTTAACTTTTGTATTTATGTATTTTATTTTGTGCCTGTTCACCGCCCTGAGTCCTTCGGGAGTAGGGCGGTATATAAATCTAATAAAAGACAAAAAAGACAAAGAAAAAAAAGTAATTTCTAAGAGTAAGAGGTCTTTTTCTATGGGACATCATGGATGAACTCAGTGCTTTAATATCTATAAGTGGAGACTAGGCTGTTTTCCTCAGCCTGGGATCTAGGCACAAAGAGGTATAGTAGAGACAGTTCTAAGAATGGAAGCAGCTGTGGGAATGGAAAGAACAATTCATGCTTCTCAAAACTTCTGTTGGAATAATAAAGTGAGATAAGAGAGAAAATAAAATGGCTGTCCTGATTTACCTTGCTTGTTTCGTAATTCAATATCCCCACTTGCCACCCCTGTACAAGAAGCTTTTTCCTGGGCAGCATTTTACCCTGTTTCTTACCCAGTAAAGAGAAAGAATCAGAAATGAATGGCTGAAGGAAGTGGTGACAACAGCTAAATCTTTACAAAGGTACACATTGAGAAATAAGCAACATATGGACAGGAAGTACAATTAGACTCTCAAGAAGCACTTGTCCCTTGAAGAACAAGAATCTGTTTCCAACTTCTCTTTTTCGTTCTCTCTCTTTTATTATTAACTGGAAGAAAGGAATGAATGAATGAATGAATGAATGAAGGAAGGAAGGAAGGAAGGAAGGAAGGAAGGAAGGCATTCCCCACTTAGAAAGGCCTAAACCAGTGCTAGCAATAATGGTGTAACTTTCACTCCAGATTCCAGTATGTTGTTAAGCTAACATTATGTTTTACTTTATAATAATTAAACTTTTACAATTTTCATACTTACATTAAAAGTAGAGAAAGAAAAACTGATGGATTACCAAACACAGTTTAAAATTTTTGATGATTAATTGGGAAGTGTCATGACTCTTTATGGTAACAAAGTATAGTGTCTGAATTTTGATATTTTTTCTGAAAAAAATACTGTTTTGCATTGACATAGAGCAGAATGTCAAGAAATACAAATTGAAATTGCACACTATTACAGATCATAATCTCTCGACTGCATGAAAATCTAGAAAGGTCTTTTTCCATTGACTTGACAGAACAATATATAAACAATGGTAAATTGCGCTGTTAAATTTCTGTGAGTAGCAAATGACCATAGTGCTCCTCATTCTGAAAAATGTGGTCAGGAACTTCAGATTGACAAAAGGAATTATGATAGGCTGGAACATTCCTCTGATGCTTTCCATATATATTTTGCTTAACTATTCTTTTTCTTGATGCAGATTCATGATTTTATGTAAAAAAAAAAAGAGATTATTGGAAAAAATTATTTTCTCCCATCTGGGAGGGAGAAGGTGAGATTGTTTTAAGTACAGCACACAGTAAGATTGCAAGAATTGAATGTGATAGAGAAGAAGAGTCCAGGAAAGTGAGTTTTCAGGGATTTCTTTGTTTGAAAATAGAATAAAAGTATGAGAGTTGAGATTCAAAACATTGGGAAAGCACTGGTTTGGGCAAGACTCTGCTACGTTATGTACTTATGTTTCAACCGTTTTTAAAAGAGAAAATAATGTTTGTAGTGTATTCAGAGTAATTGATCTTTATTTTTTTTAAAAAATCCACAGAGTAGCTTTCCATGGTGAAAATAAACCTGTGTTTATAAACCTTGGGAGTGGGGGAACTGCATGCTAACAGTAACTACAATGACAGTCTTGTTCTCAGTCAGCCACTGGCATACCCTTGCAATCAGAAAAGACGAACCCTCCCTGAAATTAGGATAACCTCTTCTCTTCCTCAGATATGCATTTTACAGTGCAAGGGAAAGGAATATTTGTTGCCATATTCTTTAAAAAATGAGAAAGGTGGCTATTTCTTACAAAATAGCTGTTACTTGTAGGCATGATTAAAATAGTAATACAATTTAATGCCCATTTTCAAAGAACAGCCATGTTGATGAAGAAAGTTAACACCCACACCTGCTTGGTGGTTCTGCTTCACCATTAAACCATCCTTCCAAGCAGCCTCCATGTTTCTAGTGTCTTTCTCCCCACTTGGAACTGAGCCCAGATGGACATTTCTTCAGGGGTGGGTTCTACTTAGCTTTACTACTGGCTCGCCGCGGGGCCGCGCGCTTAGAGAGGGCTGCATGCGCAGAAATGTTTTGATGAGGTCGGAGGCAACCCACCACTGCATTTCTTCCAACAATTTGGCACCCAAAAATGAGACTCCAAGCTAACCTAACCAATGGACCTGGCCCAGGTAAGCCTCCCTTGCTGGCAGCAGACCCATTGAGTCTGTGGGTGAGTTTTCCTGCACCTTGGACATTTGGAACAAAGGTTTTAAGGGGTTTTGAGTGTTGAGCTCAAAGGCTGCTTAGAAAGAAGGTGAGTACCTCTGTTTTTTTCAACTTTTAAAGCCCAGAAAAGTAAAGGAAATGTGTGTATGCTTGTGTGTGTGTGTGTGTGTGTGTGTGTGTGAAGACTCTTCTCTCAATCACAGCTGGATCTTGCTCCCTCTGTGCCTTTCCCAGCCACAGAAAGGCTCTGATCTACCAACAGAGCCTGGAAAGTATAGGAGGTCAGGCCAGAGCACAGGACCTTCTGTTAGGGAAAGGGAGAGAGTGTGTGAAAATGGAATGGAAAAATGAATGAGAGAGTTAAACTTGGGCAACTAGCTAAGAAGTCACTGAGCAAAGCCCTAAAAAAAAAAGGGGGGGGGGCTTACCTCTGGGAAGCAAGCAGAGGTGTCCCCCCCCCCGACTTTAGTGAGTCCAAAAACTGAGGCGGGAAAAGGAAAATGGCCAGGGAAGGAGGTGCCCTTATTCATTGCAGGGAGCAGTGGAGTCCTCCCGGACTGTTTTTAGTCTGCAAATTGACAGCGGATGTTTCTCTACAAACGAGGGGCCCTTACTCTGATAGGGAACCAGAGTCCTCCTGGACCCTTTTTTGGTCTGAAAATTACTGGCGGGGGGGCGGTCTCGTTTAGGAAGCTCCATTCATCGGGACCCGCAAGGGCCGAATTGAATCCCTACATCGGAAAGGGAAACATGGGATGCTCTAGCTCGAGGGTCAGGATAGGCTCCCCTGTGGAAGACTTGCTTGATGCCTGGGATGAAAAGAGGCAGTTGCCTGTCCAGGTGGGCATGAAAAAGGAAAAAGGTTGTGTAAAGAAGTGGGCTTTGCTCAGGGATGAAGCTGGAAAACCAATTTGGCTAAACAAAGGTATTTAAAAGAAAAGGGAACATATAAATAGGAATGGGGCATTTGTTTGTTTGTCTCTCTTCTTCTCTTTCTTCCATGCAACCACGTGATATGTTTGTTAAGATTTGTGCCTTCCCTAATTTAACTGAGATTTATGATGGGAATGACCAGTGTGTATGTGTATAAACCTGAGAGTTCTGTTTTCCTTTCTTTTTCGCCTTGCTTTTGTGTGTGTATTTATGTCAAAGTCTCTGTGTGCCCTCAAGGTAATTGTAACTGTAAAAAGTCTCCAGTCCAAAAGACAAAAAATTTAAATTGCTAGAAAGAGTTAAAAGCTTGCTTTCACCCCGTTTTGTCTGGCCCACAAAACAGGGTGAAGAAAACTGAGTTCATTTTTCCTTTCCTCTGCACCATTAAGAACAGCCCAAGGTTATGAAGGAATGTTTTAAGTTCATTTACAAGAAAAATTTCATTTTTGCATTTACTGTTTGTTTAAATGATTTCATTTGTCCATCCTTTTCCTGAAGCATGTGAATCCAGTTTTTTCTTTCTCATCTGTTATGTCCCCATCAGTTGAAACTGATTTATCTGTTTACTAATTGCAGTACTGATGTGTTTTTTTCTCCCTCGAACCCTGCCTGCAAGCTATCTACCCACCCCCACTCTACCTCCTCATCTCTAATCCTCCTCTATTTCTTTCCTGGGTGGATCCCCAGCAAAGGGGGGAGTGGGTCTTGTTCTCATGTCTTTCAGCCCTGCACAGATGACTCTGTAACATGTGGAAACAGATGCTGATTCCAGAGGAGACCTTCTGTTATGTCCTTATAAGGACATCCGCCCGGATTGGCTGCCAGCCACCGGGCGGGAAGATTTGAATCCCTGTCAGGGGGTGGTGCGTCTGCCGGAGCGAATATAAGGAGAGCCCCGGCAGCGCACAGCCAGTCTTGCTACTGTTTCTGTTCTCAATAAAAAGTTACTAATGTAACGAGCTGGTCACGTCTTCCTTTCCTGCGCCGATCTAACACTGGCGACGAAGGACTGAGAGAAGAACGAACCTCGCGGCACCAAGCCAACAAGACAAGACTCCGGCACCGGGAACTACAGTAGGCATTTCCAAAGGCATGGCATCCGCTGAAGTCACTTTGCCAGCCCTTGCTCCTTTCCGCCCAGGGAAGGACAAGTGGAAATCCTACGTAGTGAAATTCCGGCAATACCTGAGAGGCAACAACATCAGGGATGCCGATGATGACCGGAAGAAGGGCATCTTCCTGGCCAACTGCGGCTCCGAGGTCCTCGACATGGCAATCGATCTCGTAGCACCACGAGACATCGAAGAAGTGCCATGGACAGACCTGCTGCAGATCCTGGAGGACCACTATGCCCCAACAGGAACACCGGTGGCGAACCGTTTCACCTTCCACCAACGGGACCAGAAGGAGGGTGAGACGATCAAGGAATTCGTGGCCGCCCTACGCCAGATCGCAGCCAGCTGTGAGTTCGACCACGTGGACAATGCCATCGCTGACCGTGTGGTCTTCGGCATGAGGGACAGAGGCCTGCAAAAGAAATTCCTGAGCAGGAAGAAGCTCGTGCTCAAGGATGTGGTGGAGGAAGCCACCGCATCCGAAATCTCGGAAAAAGCAGCTGCCGCAGTAAGCAGAGCCAAGGGAATCCACAAGATTCGCTCCACAGAGCAATCTTCAACAGAGGATTCCACGGCTGGATCCGAGTCGGAGGGAGAGTCCACCGTCCACAAGGTATCCAGACCCCCAAGGCGGGAAACCGCCCAACGGAACTACAAAGGGGAGCGCTGCGCCAGCTGCAGAGGGGACCATGCCAGAGCAACCTGCAAGTGGAGAGATGCGACCTGCCGACGCTGCAACAGAAGGGGTCACATCGCCGAAGCTTGCAGAGCTGAGGAACCAGCCCCAGAGCCCTCCAGCCACCGTCCCCGCGAAAATCGGAAGGATTACCAGAGGTCATCCAAACGGTCCTCTGGCCCTTCCAGACGCAGAGACGACGAATTTCCCCGGAGCGGAGCGGTCCACCAGACGACCATCGCTCACACGACGTCAGACAGTGCCACCAAGTTCCATGTGACCATCCACGTGGAAGGAGCACCCTGCAAAATGGAGGTAGACTCCGGCTCGGTCTACTCCATCATGGACTGGCAGCAGTTGAAGCGCCTGCAACCCAGCATCACCAAGCGAGAGCTGAAGCCACTACACTCCAAGCTCGTCGACTTCGGGGGAAACCCCATCGGAGTGCTAGGAAGAGCCAACATCCGGGTCACCTACAAGCAGTTCGAAGGCAAGCTCCCCATCACCGTCGTACGGGACAGCCGACCGAACCTGCTAGGAGTGGAGTGGTTCAAGCCGCTGGGGCTCTCAATCGAGGGCATCAACCAAATTGGCAGGGACGAACTCGACTACCTCATCGAAGAGTTCAAGGAAGTCTTCGATGGTAAGCTGGGGAAATTTGTGGGGAGGCCAATCTCCTTCAATCTGGACAAGGGAATCACCCCAATTAGGCTCAAGCCCCGCCGAGTTCCGTTTGCCCTGCGGCCCAAAGTAGATGAGCAGCTGGATAAGCTGATCGCCCAGGGCGTCCTGGAACCGATCGATCATGCTTCATGGGAGACCCCCATTGTGACCCCACTGAAGCATGATGGGTCTGTGCGCATCTGCGCCGACTACCGTTGCACCATCAACAAGGCGTTGGCACAGAGCGCATACCCAGTCCCAGTGGTGCAACATCTGCTGCATTCCCTGGGATCTGGATCAATTTTTGCGAAACTGGACCTGGCCCAGGCTTACCAGCAACTGCCAGTGGATGAAAAAACGGCGGAGGCTCAAACAATCGTCACGCACAGGGGGGCATTCAAATGCAACCGGCTCCAATTTGGAGTCAGCGCTGCCCCCGGCATCTTCCAATCCATGATGGAACGCCTCCTCCAGGGCGTTCCAGGGGTGGTGCCTTACTTCGACGATGTGCTCGTCTCCGGTGACTCAAGAGCTCAACTCCTTGAAAGGCTCAGGCTTGTCCTGCAGCGATTCAAGGCCAAGGGCTTGAGGGTCAGGCGGGACAAGTGCATCATAGGAGTACAGGAAGTCGAGTTCCTGGGCTACCTCATTGATAGCACAGGCATCCACCCCACCAAATCAAAAGTGAAAGCAATCCATGAAGCTCCAAGCCCAAAAAACAAAATGGAGCTTCAGGCTTTCCTTGGGTTGCTCAACTTCTACGCCATTTTCTTAAAACAGAAAGCCACAGTTGCTGAGCCACTCCACCGCCTGCTGGGGAAATCGGCTTCCTGGAAGTGGGGCCAGGAAGAGGAAGCAGCGTTCCGGGCCATCAAGGGACTACTGACGTCCAAAAGCGTCCTCATCCAATACAGCGAGACGCTCCCCATCAGGCTGACCTGCGACGCGTCGCCATACGGGGTGGGGGCAGTCCTCAGCCACGAGCTGCCCAACGGCACGGAGGCCCCCATCGCCTACTTCTCGAAAACCATGTCCGGCGCAGAGCGGAACTACAGTCAGCTGGACAAAGAAGCCCTGGCCATCGTGGCAGGAGTGAAGCGTTTCCACGAATACCTCTATGGAAGGCGCTTCACCATAGTCACCGATCACAAGCCACTCCTGGGACTCCTCGCAGGCGACCAACCCACCCCGACCTTCATGTCCCCGCGGATGACGAGATGGGCCATCTTCCTGGCCGGCTACTCCTATAGGCTCGTGCACCAGCCGGGCACAGCCATAGGAAACGCCGACGCACTCAGCAGATGCCCATCGAAGAACCCGGTGGAAGACCCAGCCCCCACGCTCCATCTATTCCACATAGATGACGATGCCAGCTGTCCAGTCTCCTCCGCAGATGTGGCCGCGCACACCCAGAGGGACCCCACCCTCCGCCAAGTAAGGTCCTGGATCCTCAGGGGGTGGCCAGCGAAACAGACGGACGAGAGGTTCAGCCCGTTCACCAGGAAACAGACGGAGCTGTCCACCATAAAGGGCTGTCTGCTATGGGGAGACAGGGTGCTGATCCCAAGCACTCTGCAACGGCGGACGCTAGAGACTCTGCACAACGGGCACCCAGGCATCGTCCGCATGAAGGCCCTGGCACGGAGCTACGTCTGGTGGCCCTCACTGGACAGAGACATTGAACAATGGGTCTCCAGATGTGACCCGTGCCAAGAAGTCCGCCCAGCACCACCACAATCCGAAGTCACGAACTGGGAGACCCCCAGCAACCCATGGTCGAGGGTCCACATCGACTTCGCGGGCCCGATGCAAGGACGGCACCTCCTCATCGTGGTAGATGCCTTCTCCAAGTGGCTCGAGGTGATACCCATGGCATCTACCACAACAGAAGCGACGATCCGAGCCCTGCGCCGCCTGTTTGCCACACACGGACTACCGGACGTGCTGGTCTCGGACAACGGCCCCCAGCTCACATCCCTGGCCATGGAGTCCTTCCTGGCAGGACGGGGCATCCGCCATGCCCTCTCCGCTCCGTACAGGCCGGCCGGAAACGGACAAGCGGAACGGATGGTCCGGCTCACAAAGGAAGCCCTCACCAAGATGGGCCCGGGAGACTGGCAAGAACGCATCGACAACTTCCTCCTCACCCAGCACATCACGCCGCATGCCACCACCCACAAGAGCCCGGCCGAACTCCTGATGGGCAGAAGGTTGAGGTCACCCTTGGACCGGCTGCACCCCCAATACAGCCCGGAAGTGACCGCAACCGCCAGCCGCCCGCTTCGCGCCTTCAGCAAAGGAAATTCAGTTTTCGCGCTGAATTTCAACGGCTCTCCTAAGTGGCTGAAGGGGAAGATTGCCAGCACAACCGGCCCCAAATCCTACACCGTCGAGTTGGAAGATGGACAGGTCGTGAGACGTCACATCGACCAACTCCGGAAAAGGTGGGGGGGAGCACACGAAAACCAGCCTGACGAGGTAGGCCTACAACACCCAGACGAGGTAGGCCTGCAACACCCCGGCGAGGTAGGCCTACAACACCCAGACGAGGTAGGCCTACCACACCCCTGCAAGGCAGAGCAACGCCATCCCGACGAGGTCGGCCCAGCACACTACCAGGCACTGTCACGCCGGCAGTGCAGCGAGGTAGACCGGGGCCAACCACACGGGGGATGGCAACACCAACCCGACCAGGTGGGCACCCGGCACAGCAGGCCCAGGGACCCCCGACCCAGCCCGCAGGTAGACCGGGACCTGCCCAGAAGGGGAGCACCGCACCCCACCAGTGACGGCAACCCACGGCAGCCCTACCAGGGAGACCTCAACGCAAGGCGAGTAGACCGGGGACCGTCGCAGATGGGCACACCACAGCACATGGGCGAGGGTGGCACACGATTCCCCGGCGAGGGGGACTCCCGCCCAACGCAAGAAACAACCCGGCAACAACAACCCAACCCAGACGACCCCAACCACCAACTGGCGGTAGACCAGGGACTAGGGGGAAGGGAAAGCCGACAACAACCCGGCCAGGGAGGCCTGCGCCACCCCGGCAGGGGAGACCTCCACCAGCCCGAGGAGGAAGCCCCACAACGACACCCCGACCAGGTCGACCACCACCAACCCGACGGGGAAGGCCAGCACCAGCCCGGCAAAGGAGACCTGCGCCACCCCTGCAAGGTCGGACACCGCTACCCGAACCAACACCACCCACAGCGAGCAGACCAGACCCAAGGGCACCGGCCCGAACCACCCTCCGGACCACAACGAACCGGGCCGCAGCAGAACCGCAGCCACCGGGAGACCCAGGAAGAGCAAGTGACAGCCGGGGTCTTACCGAGACTCAGACGCTCTTCCCGGGTCGAGACCGAACAGCACCGCCAAGGCGAAAGATCCACAGGCCAGGAGGAAGACCACCAGAACCAGCCATCCAAGGTCTGCGGTCCGGCCGGAGGCGCTGAGGGTGACCCCGCACACTCGCCAGCCGAACCGAGCCCGGTTCCGGGGAAGGAGCCAGGAGCCACAGGAACCCCGTCCGTCCAGGGCGGGGACGCGGAAGAAATGAGACTGCGCAGGTCAAGTAGGGTGCCTAGGCGTCCTACGTACCTGCGGGACTACGTCACGCTCATTGACGAACGCTGAACTGTTTTTTTCTTTGGACTAGGGGGGAGGAGTGTTATGTCCTTATAAGGACATCCGCCCGGATTGGCTGCCAGCCACCGGGCGGGAAGATTTGAATCCCTGTCAGGGGGTGGTGCGTCTGCCGGAGCGAATATAAGTGGAGCCCCGGCAGCGCACAGCCAGTCTTGCTACTGTTTCTGTTCTCAATAAAAAGTTACTAATGTAACGAGCTGGTCACGTCTTCCTTTCCTGCGCCGATCTAACACCTTCCATTCATTTGAGCCAGAGAATTGGGTTTGGATCCAGTCACCAAAAGAGTCATCACAGCAACCAGAGTGGAGCAGACCTTCCCAAGCCTTATCACGAAGCCAAATCTAACAAACTTGAAAGAAAGGACCCTGAGATGGACAAGTAAAGACTAAAAGACTCTTTTCAATCCCCAGAAGACAGCTGGAAAGACTATGGGGGAGGGTGGAAATTCATTGTAAGGTTTTCTTTCTTGTCTCATTTATGTTGTACTCAGTTAAATGGATTCTTGGAGGGATTGCATTTGGGAGTGGTTGGCACAGCAAGTTATGAACACCTTGGACTTCTGTCTGGTGGGAGGGAAATTTGTCCAGCATGTTTGTATTGCCAGTATTGTGAAAGTAGCTGCATACACACACACACACACAGACACCCCATTCAGAATCATCCCCTTCACCTATCTCCACACAAAGCTCCTTCTAGGTTGATTTTTTGCTCTGTGGCACTAAGGCCCAAGCAGTCATATCTCCCTGCTAATTCCATGGGAGAGGGGCATTCCCCTCAGGCAATTTCCTCACTTGAAGAGATAGTAGAAAAGAGATCTCCAAACTCCAAGTCCTGATTGTGACTCACAAAGGATGCTGCCTAGCTGCCCACTAAAAACAGGATATGTTGCACTGGTGGTCTCATGAGAAAGAGTCCCATTGTGTGTAATTTTAAAAATACTAAATAGCCTGGATTGCACAATAGCTAACCTCAATTTGGCCTCATAAAAGTAAGAGCTAGGGCAGGTTCAAGAAACAACCCTTGGAAACGGGTAGCCTGTAGTTATTTAAAGGAAAACCATGGCTGTGAAGAATTTTGGGACTTGTTGCTTGCTTAAAACCTGACTGTAAGCTCACAGAAAGTGACATCTAACATCTGAAAATAATTGGCATAGAAAATTGGATACTGTAAATTTCTTCCCAGAACTTTTGTCCTGATTGTTAGACCTTCATAAATTGAAAGCTCTCCTTTTGGGAGCCACTGAGGGAATCCTTTTCTGCTGCCTCTATCAATGCCTTGCCCTTTGCATCAGAAAAATTAAAAGCACCCATCAGGTCTCCCTAATCTGATCAATTTTTAATGTTTTGCCAATAAAATATGGGTGCTACCCACATATTTTGGCAAAAAAGGGGGGGGGGTTTGAAGAAAGTTAACACCCACCCCGCTTAGAAGAAAGAAATATTCTAGCAAATATTAAAAAGGCAGAATATTATATTTCCCTGGATGAGAAAAGGATAAACAAGTTTTTAAAGACAAAGTAGCTCCCCCTATTTCAGCTCTAGGGTGATGGGATTAAGACATGGCCCTCAGGATATGATAGGATTAGCCCTCTACCCATCTAACAGCAGGGCTCACTGCATTGCAAAATCGCCTAGGGACATTACATCAGCCCACAGTTCAACCAGACTTATCTCAGACAAACTCCTAGGATTTGCACATGACCTCTACAGCAACCAATGGGATACCTGCCCTTACACAGGAACAGGAAGCTCTAAAACGGGGCCCAAAAGAGGGTTTAAATATCTCTTTCTCTCTCCTCCATGTGTTCTTCTACCCAGAATCACAAGTGCTTGGTGGTTCTGGTTCACCATTAAACCATCCTTCCAAGCAGCCTCCATGTTTCCAGTGTCTTGGAAACCCACTTGGAACTGAGCCCAGATGGACATTTCTTCCAACATTGACTAATGGCAATTATTCTAAGTAAACCTGTAACTCGTAGGTAATCATTGTTAAATCTTCACAATAAAGGCCATTTTCCATGCAAAAGATGAATAAATATATAGTAGCCCACTGGAAATTGCAGGCCTTGCATCACATCACAGGTGATTCACTGTGCATAACAGTCACTCCACAAATTTTCATTCATTTGCTAAGACTTTAACTGGCATACTGTGAAATGTATTGAGAAAATCACAGACACGCAGGAAAACATACATATAGGATCTGATATTCTGTGCAAGCCAAGCTAATAGTATCAGAAAATATAAAGCAACTAAAACATGGGAAACTGAAAAAAGTCCCCTGATTGCTTCAGTTCTAAAAATGAATTCAGTACATAATCTAAACATTTTCTGGAATATCAAGCCTGAATACTAAGTGCTTGCTGAAGGACTATATATAGATACAAAACATAGCCAAGTGAGAGAGAACCACCCACAATCATTGTCCAAAACTTTAAAAATTCAGACAAATGTGTTAGTGAATTAATTTCTGCTGCTGTTTCTTTCTCTGATTGTTTGGGAATGATTTAGTGTACCCACTTGGGGGTCAAGTGGATTCTGTTTGCAGCAGATGTCACAAGAATAGAGGGAAATAAATAGGCTAAGAGCATGAACTATATAGATACAGAGGATATATAGATACCTTAGGCCAGTGGTGAAATCCAATTTTTTTTACTATCGGTTCTGTGGGCACTGCTTGGTGGAGGTGGGGTGGCTTGGTGGGCATGACGGGAAGAATACTGCAAAATCTCCACTCCCACCCTGCTCTGGGACCAGACAGAGGTGGTATTTGCCAGTTTTCTGAACTACTTAAAATTTCTGCTACCAGTGTTCCAGAAGCTGTCAGAACCTGCTGGATTTCACTCCTGTCTTAGGCTCCAGCTACCTCAAACTTGTGAAGGGACCCGCTGTTAAAATGGATCAGTCTTTCACATACTGCCTGCTCTGTCCAGTGATGGTGATGATGATGATATTATTATTATTATTATTATTATTATTATTATTACTACTACTACTATTATTATTATTTATTTATTTGTCAAGAATGTATTTGGTAATAAGTATAAGCATGGATTGGATACATAAAGTAGATACAAATAGAAGAAACATTAGGACAGGGAAGGTAGGCACGCTGGTGCTCTTATGCAACCCCTTACAGACCTCTTAGGAATGGGGTGAGGTCAATAGTAGACAGTCTTAGGTTTAGTCTTAATTTTGGGGGTTTTGGGATGAAACCACAGAGTCAGGTAGTGCATTCCAGGCATTGACCACTCTGTTGCTGAAGTCATATTTTCTGCAATAGAGTCTGGAGCGGTTCACTTTAAGTTTGTATCTATTGTGTGCTCGTGTATTGTGGTTGAAGCTGAAGTAGTCACTGACAGGTAGGACATTGTAGCAGATAATTTTATGAGCTACGCTTAGGTCATACCGAAGGCGGCGTAGTTCTAAGTTTTCTAAGCCCAGAATTTCAAGTCTGGTGGCATAAGGTATTTTGTTGGGAGCAGAGGAGGACTCTTCTTGTGAAATATTTCTGGACACGTTCAATTGTATTAATGTCCAATATGCAGTGCGGGTTCCCGACCGATGAGCTGTATTCGAGAATTGGTCTAGCAAATGTTTTGTATGCTCTGGTTAGGAGTGTGATATTACCGGAGAAGAAGCTACGCAAGATTAGGTTTACAACTCTTAATGCCTTTTTGGCAATGTTGTTACAGTGGGCTTTGGCACTTAGATCATTTGATATGAGTACTCCAAGGTCCTTGACAGAGTGAGGATAGGTGAAACCCATCTCTGATGGTAGATACATAAACAGAAGCTTCTTGTTTCCTATTAGACAGTATCTCTTACAAATGGCCATAGGAAACTAATAGGACATTAGTGGCTTCTGTTCTGTATTTAAACAGCAGTCACTCGCAATCAGTATCATTTTAGAAATTCAACCATTGTAAGCACCACCCTCCACGCATGCACACAGGGCCCTCCCGCATGCATCCCACTGCACATCCACCCCTCGCACATGCTCTGTGCCCCGCACATGCGTAGCAGACACCCAAAGACCAGCTGGCCGGTGGGAAGTTTGTGCGCATGCGCAGTGGAGCTGAACTGGGGCGAAAGGGCGTGCCCTAGGTTCGCCATCACGGGTATAGGGTCTCCTGCTTGAGCAGGGGGTTGGAGTAGAAGACCTCCAAGGTCCCTTCCAATTCTGTTATTCTGTCCTGTGCATAATAGCTGCAGCTGTTGAAGAATGCTAGGAAACAGTCATCTTTAGGTGGATGGCAGTGTGTTGACTTTGGAGAGTGCCACAGTGCCTGTCAGCCAGTTGCCTTTGTGCTCGTCTGCTGCCTTCGATGTATCTGCTGGAGCTTGCCTTTATCCGTTGCATCCCCCGAGGGCTGTGTCTCGGGGTGCTAGAAAAATTCTTGGCTCTAGCCACAGATGCTCCCGGTCCCTTATCAGGGTGTGGGATCCTTTAAGGAGCCTTTGGCTGCAGCCTTGGACCATTTTCAACACTTTGGGCTGGAGGTGTCAGTGGGGCTGTGCTCATAAGGAAGGAGTCTCTCCCTTCCAAACCCCATTTTGAGCTGTGGTTTTGGTTTCCATGGTGACACTTCCTGTGGTAGAGAAAAGAGGTAGTGAATGCTGTACTGTGAGCGTGGCAAGCAGCTCCACTCCTTCTTTCTCTCCCAGCCGGGGATGCTCTGAAGGCCGGCTGCAGCCTCAGGGAGGGGCTGCTCCCAGCCTGATGGTCCTGGGTTTTAAAGTCTACCTGTGACAACAGCAGGAGAGGCATGCTGGGAAAACCCAAACATCTGGGTGTCCAAAATGGCCGAATGGTGAGTGAACGTACTTCAGCTGCTACTGGGGGAAGGCAAGGCCAGCAGCTGCAAAGGAGCGTCTGGTCTTCCTGATGAAAAGGGCTCCTTCCTAAAATCTGATCCTGGCATTTGGGGGCTCTTTCCTTCAGGGGGAAGCATAAGCTAAGCTTCTAATGATCTTCCCTGGTTTTCATGCCTCCCCAAGCCGTAGGTAGATTGGTGAGAGAGGGATTTAGCTCGGCTCTACTGCTGCAGCGGTAGGGAGGGTGGGATGTTCTTGTGTGTGTGCTGCCTTGTGATTTTGCCCTCTTCTTTGTAAACTATTTGAGAGAGGAAGGGCTCTTTCAAAGTAAAAACTCAGCAGCTGTTGCTTTGCTCTAGTTGGGGCATGTTTTTGCATGTTGAAGAGTTGCTGCGAAATCACGGTGCCTTTCAAACTCGCCAGGTTATACTGCATAATCTGCTGTGGAAACAGAACGGGCAGGCTTGAG
This sequence comes from Arizona elegans, assembly GCA_022577455.1. NCBI lineage: Eukaryota > Metazoa > Chordata > Lepidosauria > Squamata > Colubridae > Arizona > Arizona elegans. The sequence continues at coordinate 97,676,952 of JAKOOJ010000003.1, read as the reverse complement.
TCTGTTATCAGGTTGCACAACTGAGCATGACTGGCAGCCACAAACAGAAAAGGAATGAATGTAATGAAATGATTAGATGGATCGACCTCATGGAATGCAGGAACCTCTCACTGTCAGCAAAAGCTGTTGCAGGTTATGTTGACTTGTCCAGGGACCTTGTACAACGATCCTTCCTTTTTAGAAGGAACTTACTCTAAATTAATCTCATGAAATCAGGTTCCTATTTGGAAAATGGTATGGTATTGCCTCTGGCTTTTCTAAATAGGAAGAAGCATGAACAATAATGTCTTCATTGGGTTATCTTTACAGAAATCCTTCTGGCACAGCCCACGCACAGATTTAGTGGACTGAGGTCGAAATAAGGAGTTCTTTCATATAGTTTGTTCATGATCATTTAGCGTTCAAACAGATTCAGACCAGTTTTGGCAAGGGCAGCTTTGGGCTTCAAGGGAAGTATAACTGTTTATGTTCTAGTTTGGATTCCTTGGAACTGACAGGGGTAATCACACTAGGCCTACCTACTGCAGCCTGTTTGGGCTGCAGAAATCCAGAAGACCTATCGATCTCGACAAGGAGTTAGTATTTCCTGCATTTCTTTACTATTATCTAGTGGTAATTCAAACCTTTGCAATCTAGATACTAGTCTTGTCCCATCTATGCAACTTTCATTACTCATTTTTAGAATGATTAATGTGACCAGAAATGTCTCAACAGAAATCTGACTATTAGGAGTCGTGATAACTTGTGCAAATTCTGTCAGCTGCACTAGTAACAAACCAGAATGTTTTTACCCTGGGTCAGGGGTGGGAGACTATGTCTCTAGTCTAAGTTTTGGGTAATCCTCTGCCTAATATGATTCTGTATTCCTTGTATTTCTGTTTGTCCATGTGAATACATAGACAGTGACCAGTATAAGAGGATTACTCAAAAACAAAATAAAGAAAAATCTATTGAAATAGCAGTTAAATGTTATTGTACAATACAAAAATAAAATAATATGTTATACCCAGAATGATTAAAGCATAGCAAATGAGACAGTTCACCTTAAAGCAGGAGTCGTAAATTCCAATCATCAGAAGTGCCACATGAGAATTACTTCATCTGCCCAACACGGAAGCCTTTTCATACACTGATGCTAACATTTCTAGTGAGTCAAAAATTGAAGATGTAGTATCATGTATGCCATTAAAAATAAATATATTAAATTAAAAACAACTTTACCATAAAACAAATCTGCATGAGAAATAGCTGTACTATAGCACCATTTCCTTTTATCTCTTAACTAGTAGTTATTTTTCATTAATGAGAATGCCTTTGTTTGGTTTTAATATTCGGCTGTTATATAATCTGTTGTTCAAGATCAGATTATACAGTCTAAGAAAGCCATCCTAGAGCTGCCACAATCTTGCTCTTTCCCCCCCCCCCCCCCCGCCTCCGTCTTTTTCATCTTGCCGTTTCTTGTCTGGCAGAGCCCTTTGTTCTTCCTTTGCACAAGCAGAGGGATCTTGCTTCTTTGTTCGCTGTCCTTGCCTGGCAAAAATACCCTAATGGCAGGACAGTCAGAGACAACCAGCTGCCTCTTCCTTCTCTCCCTTGGGCAACCATACCTTCCCAGCCCTTCTCTTCTGATCAAGCCCCCTACCCTACCAGGGCTCCTGCCCAGAGTCCTCACTGCCACCTTAAATGTAGCCTCTTTCATGGAGCATGAGAGCAGGTGGAGTTTCCCTGAGGATGGTGTAAGAAATGCCAACTGCATGGGCCAGCTGGGAGTCATGTGCCACTGCCACGCTCCTATGCCTGGAGTGGCTTTTCCTGTGGCCCAGCCTGGGATCTTCACAGCACCTTAGTCTTGCTTGGCAGCCTTATCAGTGTCTACAAATAAAAGATTGTCACTGGGCAGAAAAAGTGATGGGAAGGTCACATAAGGCACACGGAAGTTTGGGATCCCAGGTGGAAATGATAATAAAAGGATATGCTCTGTGATGATTAGAAATGATAATCGATGGAAATATATTAAACATGCAACTGATTATGTTAATGAAAAGTTTAAGTGATGAAAAAATAAAAGATATCACACCCTAAATTGACGTAATATCAATGTTGGCAGCTAACATATTCCAAATCCTGACCATAACAGAAATACATTTAAAATTAAAGTCATCTCGTTTCATCTGAACGCATCCCGTAAAAGAGACCCCATTCCCTCTCTACTTGATCTCAAACATTTTTGTAGAAAAAACAGAATAACCTCACAGTGGCTGGCATGCCAATTCTTTTATTCTGAACTTCCCCAAAGAAACCCTTGGTATCCTTTCTAAATTCAATTTATGTGGCGTCCCTGACATAAGCGCTACTATTCAGAGCTACATATTCGTAATTTTTTTTCCTGATTGGTCTCTCCTCTCCTCTCCTTTTTCTTTTTCTTTTTTCCTTTGGCTTTAGCTTTTTCTACTGTCTTCAGTTCTACTATTTTTAGCTCCTTTTCCTATTAAGTTCTCTGGCCATGGGTTGCTATTAAAATTCCTTTAAAAAAAAATTGATATACACATTTGACTATACCCAGTTTTAATTTGGTTAAAATCAGGAATTCCAGCATGAGGTGGTCACCTTCTACCTTCTTATATTTCCTTAACTAATCAAGCATTTATGATTCTCTTGTACCTTCAAAATGTAAAGGAAAAAATTGTCAACAAAACAAGTGGTGTATTTATCTCTGAAATGGATATTTTAAAAACAACCAAAGGACTAATTCCAAAGGAATGACTGATGGAGGACATTTGAAAAATTTCTCTTATAAGGAACTAAGTACAACAAAAGCAACAGAAAAGAAACTTTCAGTAATCTTGGTACAAGTAAAGAAATAAACCAATGAAGAAATAATTAGAAATAATTTTGTAAAATTTAATTTATAATGAGGCAAATTATAGGGACGATGCTTACTCAACATCAGAAATAAAACTAACTTTCAAATAGATATTTAAAAATCAAACTGCTATCTATCAATTTCCCATCAAAGAAAACTTTCTGTGGCAATTTTTCAAGCTGAGAGGAAATAAAGGAAACTATTTTTTTGCTTTTTAGTATCATCTCAATTGTTAAAACTCTTTTTTCTTCCTCAGTTTAATTAATTTTTATATTTTAATTTAATTAGGGACAAGGAACTCTCCCAGTGCTACAGTATCTTCCAAATGCCACCCTCCCCGCGCAAACCCCAGTCTTTATAGTTTTGGCAGCTCTTCATGATATTTTCCTTCAGCTATCATCTTTCTTCCATGAAATATATGCAACTGGGAAAAAAGCTGTTTATTATGATTTCTTTAAATAGATTGTAATCAGTAGTGAAATCCAAATTTTTTTACTACCTGTTCTGTGGGCGTGGCTTGGTGGGCATGGTGTGGCTTGGTGGGCGTGGCTTGGTGGGCGTGGCAGGGGAAGGATACTGCAAAATCCCCATTCCCTCCCCACTCCATGTGTTTTGGATACCGCTATGGGTACAAAATGTGGCACCCAGACTGTTAATTCAGTTCCTTTAGGAATTGGGCCAGGATACTGTGGGAGCCAGCAGAATATGCTAATATGTGTGAGATTGATATTGATCCCAGCACTATAGGCATTTGCATGTATTATCCTCCCCCCTCGTTTTCTGGTTTTTTACAATACCTACTTGGCAAACAGCCAGCCACATAAACAAAATACAATAAATAATCAATTAATAAAATAAGAAGACCAGGATATGATGGTGACGTGATGCTTACATTGATGGTTCTGCAGCAGGTGCCAATGACCTTCTGGGCACAGTTTAAGATGTTTACTTTTGTTCTTAGATAACTTGGGATCTGATTTAGTGAGGGACCACATCTCTTGCTATGATCCTGTCTGATGACTTAAATCAGCAGGAATGGTCTTTTTGAAGCATCCTTTCTGTGGGAAGTTTGACTATCTGGTGGGCAGAAAAGGGTCTTCTTCTCCTTTGAAAATTGTCTCTGAGGGAGGAGAATTTGGTTTCCACTGGTTCAGTATTTTGGGAAATATTTATTTATCTATCTATCTATCTATCTATCTATCTATCTATCTATCTATCTATCTATTAGTTTGATTTATATGCCGCCCTTTTCCGGAGACTCAGGGCGGCTTACAATGCATTAAGCAATAGCCTTCATACCTTTTGTATATACCTGCTTAGTAGGGCTAACCAAATAATCAAAACACTTTATTTCATCAGGCTTTTAACTGATTTTAATGGTCTTGATTTTGAGTGTCATTTTAACTATCTTGTTTTATTGTAATTTAAATGTGTCTTGTTTTGTTGGTATGCTTATACAAGCAGAAAGCCTGGGTGTAAATATCATAATGACAATGAGGAGAAAGATGATGCCTCTTTTGAGATAATCTCTCTCTGATAAAGTACTCTGACTGCTCTCATCCTTCTTTTGCAGGGCCTGGCGGTATCCGATGGAGGTAGGTGGGACATGTGACTGGGTAATGCTATTAGACTTTTGGAGAGAGTGTGTAATAATGGCCACAAGATTTTGCTGGCTACTTGGAGATATGCTTGATATGGAGGTTGATAAACACAGTATCAGGGAATTACCCGTTACCTCCTAGTTGAATGTTGGCCCTTTGAACTATATAAAACAACTTTCAGGTTTTTATTTAGAAATGACAGAACTGGATAGGATACTCACAGGAACAGATGATAAAATAATTTAAAAAATATACAATTCCTTACTTAGTATTGATTTAGAAGAACAAGTAAAAGAAACAATGATAGTTTGAGCAAAAAAATTTGGATATTCAATTGAGCTATATAAATGGCAACAATTATGGGAAAAGAATTACAAATTAATGATGTCTACAGCATATAAAGAAAATCAATATAAAATATTTTACAGATGGCACCTGAAAAACTGGCAAAAATGTTTAAAGATAAATCAGCTAAATGCTGGAAATGTCCTCAGATACCAGGATTGTATTATCATATGTGGTGGACATGTCCAGAAGCAAAAAACTATTGGATTAAAGTTAAAACATGGTTAGAAGAAATGATACAACAACATATAGATTTAAAATCTGAACTGTTCCTATTGGGTATCCTACCAGAGAAATTTAGTAAAGAAAATATATATTTGATTATTCACATAATAACTACAGCGAGGATAGTATCTGCGCAAAGATGGAAAGCAGATAAAATCCCTACAGAGTGTGAAGTAATTAAGAAAATATTGGATTGTGCAGAAATGAATAGATTGACTTTGACAATCAAAGAAAGAGAGGAATCTGAATATTTTAAGATATGGAGACAATTTTACCATTGATTAGAGAAGAAATATCTATAGGGTAATGTTGTAATGAAACATGGGAAGAAGAAAGAGGAGAGAGAAGATAAATGTATTAATAGTAAAGTAAGAAATGTGGGAGAAATGTTATAATAAATGAAATGATGATATTATGAAATGATTAACATTGGAGAACAAGAAGAAGTCACAAAAGATGTACTCAGATGAAGCACTGAACGATTGATTATGTATTGTATGTTTGTTTGTTTATAAAATAAAAAAAAATTGAAAAAAACCCCAACTTTCAGGGGATTAGATGCAGGGGTGGTATTCACTTACCTCCGCTGCCGGTTCACTTATATGCGCCACCCTCTGCACATGTGCAGAGCATCAAAAGTGGGACATGATGACATCCGGGCGGGTGAGCGGAGCCTCCTGCAGCCTCTGCTACCAGTTTGCCTGAACTGGATAGAACCGGCTAAATACCACCACTGATTAGATGCTAAAACAAATGTTTGACCAAACTATCCTAGGATGCTTGACTGGGGAATAGACAGACCCCTGGTTTTATACTGCCATTAGTAATAAGAAGCTATCAAGCTAGAAATTTGTTCTTCACTAATGAGCTGATGAGAATGAACAAACCATCAGCAATAGGAATAAACCAGACCTTTGCACAATGTCATCAGGAGGGACAGGAATAAGGTTTTCCTTCTCTCTAATGTTCTGTTCAAAATCACAGGTTTACCTGTAGAAAATCAGTTATTAGCAACAGTTTTTGGGAGAAATGGAGTACCTTATCATTTTTTTCCTTTGTCCCCGTGGTTCCTTCAAGATGCTAATTCCTTGCTGCTGTTAGCAGGAGGAACTGGTGATTTTGAGCAGCTCCTTGGTAGATGGGAAACAAGGTGTCTTGCCTCTCAGAGATTCTGCTTAAAATCTCTGATTTCCAACGATGGGAAATTAACTATCAGCCTACAGTAGCTGTCTATAGAAACTCCAGCAAGAGAAACCGCTCGTTTACAAAGATCTCAGGGTCACTGTCCCATAACCAATATTGAATTAAGAATAGATTTTGTACATGAAGTGAGCTGATGACATCCTGTTGGTCATTTCAGATAGAAAAATGTTTTGGTTTACCCTGGTACTTCAATATTCCAGATTCATGCCACCTTTCTAGATATGAGGCCTCTGAAAAACTTGAAACTTTTCTCTGCTTCACAGAGTTAAACAGCTCTGGCAGCCGGGGTAGTAATAACAGTGTGAACAGTCTGCCGTGCACTCAGAGTGTCACTCCCTCCCTGGGGCAATCCGTGGCCCGCTGGGCTGAGTCCTTTGAGACACTGCTACAGGATCAGCTTGGCGTTGCATACTTCACTGTGAGTTCCATATCACCTTTCTGTTTCCTTTGATTTTTCACTGAACATTCTTCCGTTTTTACTATTATTTATTCCCCCCCACTTCTAAGATGGTGTGTATTTGGAGCTGTTTAGAGCTATATGCTTTATACCAGTCTGAAATTGTGCGGCCATATCTCTCCTCTCTAGTCTTTTTAATCTTGAAACAGAACTCCTTTCCTCTCTACTGGTTTGCTAGAGAATAGAGCTGCTTACTGATGGCTATTTGCTACCCAATACAACTTATATGGTGATCTTGCACTTCGGGCAAAGATAATAATTTGGCTTCGCTTAATGTTGCCTGAATCCTTTGATTTCCCCCTTGGGTGTTCTAGAGTTCTGGATTATGATAATGTTGCAATAGATAGAGAATTATTATCCTTTTCTTTCCAGGAGTTCCTGAAAAAGGAATTTAGCGCTGAGAATGTATATTTCTGGCAAGCCTGTGAACAATTTCAGCAGATACCAGCTAGTAGCACTCAAAAGGTAAAAATTATTCTTCTAGAAGACCAAATTTCACATTATGTGGACTTATTTTGTGCTAAGAAAATATATGTAATTCATATGTATGAGATACGTTTGATCCTAATTGGAATTCTACAGAATATTCAACTTTTATCTTATTATGAGGTTTGGAATATAATTTATAAAGCGAAGACTGTGAACCTCATAAAACCAAATTCTGTGTATTATTTATAATTCCGAAATTTCACAACAGACAGCAATGTGTCAAGGAATAATATAATGCCCCACAGCCTCAAACTGCATAGAACAGAATTTTATATAAATAGCAAGAGCAAGCATAATGAGAAGGAGGAAGACAAGAGGAGAGTGATGATTATTTAATATGTTATTTAGGGAAGTCATATTCTTTACCAAGAAAAAAACCAAATTCTGTAAGATATATTCACTATTGAACCTTGTTCGTTTTAGCTACATTTCCCCCTTTTCCTTATCATTGGGGAGATGCAGTGCAGAGTATTAATTTTCTTCCTTTTATTATTGGAAATCCTACTTAACTGGTCTTGGATTTAGATACATTATTATACCCCCGCTTTTCAAATGTATTGACATATCCATACGGGCACAAATCTTGCCTTTTTTGCTGTAAAGCATGGGGGAAATGGATGGAGGGAAGAAAGGAAGGAGCTCTTGTTGAATTTTTCACCCAAATGAATAGCATTGATATTTCTTTATTTTTTGCTGAGAACCATTGAAAGCACACTAACCTATGAGATGAATAGAGCGCCCAGACGGTTCTCTCCCTATATTATGTACTTAGGGAGAAAATACAAGCCATGTTGATTGCTGCAGCTGGTCTGGATATTTCTGTTCTTCACTATTGTGATATTGTGATTCTCACGCCGTGTACTTTCTTTGTAGCTGGCTCAGGAAGCTAGGAAGATCTATGATGAGTTTCTGTCAAGTCATTCAGTAAACCCAGTGAACATTGACAGACAGGCGTGGATTGGTGAGGAGATGTTGTCCACTCCCACTCCTGAAATGTTTCATGTCCAGCAACTTCAGGTGAGAACAGTCCATGTCCACTAGCTGATATGCCAATATAAAATACATGTTTGTAAAAAATAATAAAGGCGGAATAGAAATAAATTATATAGCTATGAGAAGTATAGCAGATATGAATTTGCTCCCCAATTAATAATTAAGTACATTTCTGATTCAGAATGTTGTGATTCCTGTTGGATGAAGCCACCTAAGTGCCAAGCTTTAGAGACACTAATGATACTCAACTTTGCTTCTTACAGATTTTCAACCTGATGAAATTTGACAGCTACGCACGTTTTGTCAAGTCTGCATTGTACCAAGCGTGTGCAAAGGCAGAAAACCAAGGGCAGCCCTTGCCAGAACTGAGATCCAGTTCTCAGACTGGCAGCCCACCTACCGAACATAGCAAGGTGGGAAGCCTTTACTTCCAGCCTAGAAGATAGTGTGATTTGGAGCAGAGGTCTCCAACCTTGGCAACTAAGACTTGTGGACTTCAACTCTCAGAATTCCTCAGCCAGCTTTGCTGGCTGAGGAATTCTGGGAATTGAAGTCCACAAGTCTTAAAGCTTTGCTGGCTGAGGAATTCTGGGAATTGAAGTCCACAAGTCTTAAAGCTTTGCTGGCTGAGGAATTCTGGGAATTGAAGTCCACAAGTCTTAAAGCTTTGCTGGCTGAGGAATTCTGGGAGTTGAAGTCCACAAGTCTTAAAGTTGCCAAGGTTGGAGAGCCCTGATTTGGAGGGATTTGGGAATGCTACTTAAGCAAGTCCAATAGATCTAGAGCTCTTATACTCTCTGGTTTTCTCTTAGAAAACAAAACTAAAGGCAGGGAAATCGCTACCATTAGGAGTGGAGGCAGCTGGTAACCTGGCTGGGAGGAGTCCTCGGAGATCCTTTCGGAAAGGAGACCGGAGGGACCGTCCCTGGGGAGGTGAGTCTAGAGCTGAAAGTAGGGATATAGTTGAAGGAGGTGACAGAACAGGAATGATTAATAATTGGCCAAGTATTCTCCAAAGTCCTAACTCCTTGCTAACTATCTGTCCTAGAGGAGAGAAATGGTGGTGAGGGACCATCCCCCTGGCGTGACTCCCAAGGCTCTTTGAATTCCTCAGCTAGTCTGGACCTGGGCTTCCTATCTTATGCAACCAGTGGCTTGCAGGCAGAGGTGAGTGGTGTTTAGCTAGATTTTGAGCTGCAGCTTGTGAAAATATTCTCTGCTCTGTTTGTTGCAATGTGGGCGCTTGGCTCTTGTCTTGCTTAAACAGTATGCCATGCCTGTTACATCATAGGTTCTACCCAGCCCCCACACTCTATCTATAATAGGCTATGACTGTGCTTCGTGTGGAGGAGTTCTCTACAAAGTAGAGATCTCTGCAATTGCTACTGAGAGCATGCTGGTATTTTCATGGCTGTATCCCCTCTCTAAGCCTCTCTCAAGGTTGCCCTACCTTGAAACTGTTGGAAAGTTGTTGCTTAGAATGCCAGGGGGAGTCCCAGTTGGTGGGAAAGCAGCCCTTCTCCTGAGCATCATGGCCGATAAAATAAAAGTGGAGAATGAAATTATCCAGAGGAGAATACCGCTAGCAAAAAAAAAAAAACCCCACCCAGGACAATGTACTTAGTAGGGACAGTAGAGTTTGGCTAATGATACAGCTACATAATGGAAACCACTTTGTGCTCTTTGACACAGCATCTTCCCGCTCTGTTTCCCAACCAAATCCCTTCACATCATTGGGAAGACAGCCATTGATTGCTGACCTTGAAATGCTGAAGGGGGTTACATTGAGATCACCATAAATCAGCCAGTGTTCCTTCCAGTTGACTATTAGTAGGTTGCATTCTGTATGTCATCAGTCAATACTCTGCCCTGAGCTATTATTGCTCTTCCCATCATCAAATTCCTTTGTGTATGTACACACAGACACACATACAGTACAGCCTCCCATGTTTCTAGCACATGTTTTGTGCATTCTGGCCTGTTGCCCAAAATTCTGTGCTTCTGTGCTATTATGAGGGGAAATCTTCCTGGCTCCCCTCCCCCAAATGAAATGATAGGCTCCCAGTTTTCTATAGTCAAGGCCCCAATGAATGGATGGAGATGGGAGCAGTGGCAGGAATTGGGTCAACCTGGGCCTGAATGCTTCTGCTGTTATCATAGCCATGTAGATATCTACAAATCCATGCTCCAGGCAGGCAAAGAAGAAGGATGAAGTAGTGGTAGGGCTGTCACAGTCATAGTGTCTGATGGCAAAATATGACTGGGTAGGAACATGCTTGTTAGGTGCTGCCTGTATTCCTGCAGGTCCCACTCCATCATTTTTTGTTAGCAATTTATTCTGTTACCCATTCACACTGCTTGCCCTCCCCCCACATCCCAATGGGGCAAGTTAAAGAGGCAATTCTATGGTTGCAACTCCTGCTTTTGCCACTGATTTCTTTGCTACTTGCTTACTCTGTTTCTTTCCTGAGCCCCAGAAGGAATGGCAAAAAAAAAAAAAAAAAAAGGCTATCCATATACTGTAATTTGAGAAAGAAAAAGAGAGTTAAGTTCTACCTTTGTTCCAGTTTCAAAAAAAAGCACAAACACGTTTTGATGCAAGAAAGATGCTAACTTTATTTTCCAAGCATATTAATTTTATGTAGTGAGACAAATCCAAAACTGTCTCTGGAAGGGCCAGAGATGCCAGGTAGAGCTTTGTACAGTCAAAGTCTTTTCCAAATAAATATTTGCTCCTTGGTTGTGGGTGGTTATTTTTTTGAAGTATGTGTACCATGCAAATAAAGAATGAAACATTCTACGCGCATCCCCATCTACCATGGTAGCTCATAGCAGTGGTGAAATCCAAATTTTTTTATTACCGGTTCTGTGGGAGTAGCTTGATGGGCGTGGTATGGCTTGGTGGGCATGGCAGAGGAAGGATACTGCAAAATCCCCATTCCCTCCCCACTCCTGGGGGAAGGATATTGCAAAATCTCCATTCCCACCCCACCTCAGGGGCCACCCAGAGGTGGTATTTGCCGGTTCTTCGAACTACTCAAAATTTCCACTGCTAGTTCTCTGAACTGCTCAAAATTTCTGCTATCGGTTCTCCAGAACCTGTCAGAACCTGCTGGATTTCACCCCTGGCTCATAATAATAAATTTGCCCACAGAGAGGTACAGCTCTTGAAGCTGAAACCAAATGCTTCCCGCTGTCTAATAAACAGATTATCTGACAGATCTATGGTTTTATAGCAAGTGACACAGCAAGTTGAGTTGGCAGAATTCTGGCTGAATTACTTCAAACTGCTGGTAGAAAGAAAGGAGCATTTCAATTCTGTTCTCAAAAAGGAGAAAATGTACATATTTGCATAAAGTGTAATTACCATGAGATTCACTGCCTCAAGATTCAGTGGCAGCTGCTGGCTTCCATGGTTTTATAAAGGAATTATGTATGCTGGCTGGTACAAGAGCTCCCAATATTGTTTTTAGTATTTAACATTGCTGAGGAATAATAGGAAATAGCTCATGCTTATTGAGTTCCTTCAAGCAATGTTATCAATCACTATGTAAAGTGGGAATATCTGGACTTTTTTTTGATACATCAGGCTTTCTATAATACTAGATGTTCTTCTTGATGTGCAAGTTTTCTTCACCATGTTGCTTCAAATCACCAAAAATCCATAAAGGAATTTTCTTTAAAACTCCATCTTAACTGTGGCCCAAAGTCCTACTATTATATCCTTCTGTAGAGAAAGCAATTGAGAGAAGAGTTTTGATTGATTATGTGCCATCAAATCATTGTCAGCTCTTAGCAACCATATTTATAGATTTTCTCCACAATAATCTGCTCTTAACTTGGTCTTTCAGGTCTTCCAACTGTATAGGAAAAAGTATATGTAATTTTTTTTAAATTGCAGGTTTGGCTAAAAGCCTTACCAAGCTCACACCTGCCATAAGTGCATGCATTGATAGATATACAATATTAATGATCTTTGATCTCAAGTAATTGTCTATTGTGAAGACTGTACTTTCAGATTGAGATTGTAGTAGGTTAGTAAATGGAGCTGAATGTGATAAGTTCTCTTCTCTACAGAACCACAGGAAGAGTCTGACAGGCTCAGAATCTGACAGTCAGAACCATCCCATTAAATATTGTTGCATTTATCTGCCTGATGGGACTGCATCGCTGGCCCCAGTACGTTCTGGCCTCTCTATCCAGGAGATGCTGGCTGGAGTTTGTCAGCGTCGTGGTCTCAATTTACCTGATGTAAAGATCTACCTAATGGGAAATGAAAAGGTAGGTCCAATTTGTTTTAGACAAAAAGGAAACATCACTGGAAGAACAGGACTTTAGGAACCTAAAAGAAAGAGATTTTTCTAGGTAAAATTTAGATTGGAGCATCTGTAATCTCTCTCAATATGTACCAAGGTAACATCATAATTACTCTGTTTCCCCGAAAATAAGACCCTGTCTTATATTTTTTTGAACCCCGAAATAAGTGCTTGGCCTTATTTTCGGGGAGAACTTATTATTTTGGGGCATGAAGAGGAAATGGCAGGGACCAGCTTCGCATTTAAATATTTTCGGGGAGGGCTTATTTTCAGGGGGGCTTATTTTAGCGCATACGCTCAAAAGTCTGATTGGGCTTATTATCAGGGGATGTCTTATTTTTGGGGAAACAGGGTAAAGTTGTGAATTCAGAAGTTGTAAACAGAAAATCTACTGTGGTTACAAATTCACTTTAAGCCAATTTACTTGTAATCTCCACATGCAATATTTATCTACTTTATCTAATTTAATTGAGCAGAAATTGGGCTTTGGGTGTAATTCTTTGGATAATTCTCTGTTGGATTGAGAGTTCACTGTTGTTTGGCTGAGCTTTCCCTGAAATTCTATTTCTTAGTCCTATGCAGTAGGGCTAAGGAATATCGGCCCTTAGAGATTGTTCATCACAACTTCTAGTATGCTTCACCATTGGCCATGCCAGCTGGGAGTACTAGGATGTTTTATTCTATATATTTTATATAACTTTTATTTCTATGTTCTATAGCTTCTAATTGCCTGGTTGGCTTATGAAAATAGGTCATTGGGGCCCCTTTTAATTAGAGATAGTAGTTATATTCTCTAAGTATCTATCCACATAACACATATTGTTAACAAGCCAAACAAATAAATATTCTTCAAATGAAATTGAGTTCATTATAGAAAGTATCTTTTGTCTAGGCTTAAATTGGTATATAGTTTCAGCATCTTTTAAATTCAATACAGCTTTATTGTTTTTCCTCTTTGAAAGGGCTGGAGAAAAATATACTTATCTAGATATCCAAAGTTATAGTTCAGATATCCAACCTGATTGTACATTAAGTTTTTCCACGGCATATTTATATTGGGCAAATAATTTTTAGTCCACGGATGATTAAAGAATGTGCATATATTAGGTGAAATCAACAAGCAATTTCAGTTTTCAAAGAATATTAGTATCATAATTAAGGATATTATATCTATTTCTTTGTTTAGAAACATTTTTATCCTACCACAATTAAAAATATCTCTCCCCAGTATTATTTGTAGATTTCTTAAAAGCTATTTTCCCAGAATTGCATCATTGATATAAAGTTTGTATGAACTTTATAGTTTCATACAAATAGTCCTTGACTTATAACCACAATTAAGACCAGAATGTCCATTGCTAAGAAATGCAGTTATGAAATGAGTTTCCACAATTTTACAACCTTTTTTGCCATGGCCGTTAAATGAATCACACGGTCATTAAGTGAATCCAGCTCTCCTCATTGACTTTGTTGGGAAAGACGTAAATGTTGTGACCGAGGCCCAAGTAGTGATTACCAAACACAATTCAGTCCTCAACAAACTTATTTTTATTAAAACAGCTGAGAATTAATTCATTCTCAGCTTAGTCCAAAACAAAATTCTTAATAACCAGTCCGTCAGCCTTATCACCAACCTTTGATGTCTTTGGCAACCTGCCAAAGGCATTTCTTGGCAGAAATCCCACAAAGTTCAAGAGAGGCTGACAAGAAGCATGGGAATCAACGTTGCTTTTCTACAAAGATCCCAAGAGCCATTGCTGCTCTTTTAAGCCTTACGGGAGTGGGCAAGCATCTTCTGGCCTTACTCCCGAGTTGTCCTTTTTTCTTCAGCTGCTCTTGCCTTCTGGCAGCTCTTCGCACGCGTGCACTAGGAGCAGGCTCCTCTTGTTCCTCTGCCTCTCTGCTGTCCGCCTCTGGAGGCTCTGGAGTCCGCGCATCACTCCCAGATGTCCTGGCCCCATCTCTGCCTCTGACGCAGAGCCCTTGTCTGAGCCTTCCCCTGACTCCAGGACTGGCCCGTTGTCCTCCCCAGCCTCCTCACTGTCCGACTCCACTGCCAGGTCCGCAGGCTGCTGGCGGACCACAACAGTAAATGGCAATTGTGTCATTCTGGGTTACTGCAGCCATCATAAATATATGCTGATTGTTAAGTGTCCAAATTTTGATCGTGCGACCACAGGAATGCTATAAGTGCAAGAACCAGTTGTCACTTTTTCCAGCATGGTTGTAACTCCAAATGGTTGTTAAATGACCTAAGTCAAGGCTAGCTGCAATGAATTAATCTGTGGGTTGATGTAGAATCATATCGTACATTAGCAAACATTTCTATGCACATTCCTACTTGAGTGTTCTTTCTTTGCACTATATCGATATTTCTGTATTTCTTTGGCTTTTCACAGAAGCCGCTGGCGTTGAACCAGGACAGTTTGGTATTGATGGACCAGGAGGTAAAGCTGGAGACCAGGGTCAACTTTGAGTGAGTGTGATCAGTGAAAACTCCTTCTGTTCTGGGTTGGTTTTGCTTCATCTTTCTTAATACCAGGCTGAGATTCCTGCCCCAGAAGAGTGACCCATTTGTTTTTACAACACAGATGAAAACAACTCTTTTGCTGTTTTGGGGGCATGCATACAGCAGTTCAATAGTACTCATTATTGATTATATGTGGTTGAACCAGAAGTGAGCTTAAGTTGCCTAGCCTTCACGTTGGTACTGATAGTTGAATAAGTAGACTTAGAGTCTTCTCTCAATGCTGAATTCAAGTGTTATTCACTTGATCTTGGCAAAAACAACAAGAACCAAAACCAACCCCACCCTGTACCCCTGGCATAACATTTTCCATTTCCTTTGCCAATCTCTATCACACAGCTATTATTTCCGTTTTGGCTTGCCAACAAATAATAATGCCCTGATTTCGGGTGTGCAACGCATGTTAAGCAAAGTGGTTGCTTAATCACACAAATTATGGTGCCCTCCTACTCATTGAAGTCTGAAGGAATCCATCCATCAGTCACAACAGGGAATGTGAGGCTGGCACTGGGATGGGGTTTTGGGATAAGGCAGATGCCTTGGCCTGCCTCTCTTCTTTACTGTGCCTGGCAGACCAGGAGAGTAGGGGTCTGTTCTCCAACTTCCAAGTCCACTGAACAGCAAACAGACTTGCTGAGGCACATAGGAATGAAGCTGTGTTTCACAAGTAAGAAAATGTAGTCCTTTTAAAACCTAAAGCCGCTCAGAGTCTATTGCTTTAGTGAGATGGGTGGCATAAAAATTAAATAAATAGATAAAACCCAGCCACCTCTCAACAATTTCCACAAGGAAGAGCAGGGAGGAAAATAGTGGTACAGAAGAGTGCTTGGGGTCTGGAGCAGGGGTGAAATGCTCCTGGTTCGGACTGGATCTCCCGATCCAGTAGCGAAGGCAGCGGGTGGTTTGGAGAACTGGTAGCAAAAATCCCTGCTCCCCGCCCCCACATGCCCAGCTGAGCAGCACAATCATCAGAGGCTTTTTAAAAAAAATTTAAAAGCATTTTTTCTACAACCTCTTCGGCCAAAAAAATGCTTTTAAAAGTAAAAAAAAAACCTCTAATGATAGCAAGGCTCAGCTGGGATAGTCAGAGGCTTTTAAAAGCATTTTTTTAAAACAACCTGTTTGGCCGAAGAGGTTGTAGAAAAAATGGTTTTAAAAGAAAAAAAAAAGTTGGCCATGCCCACCCAGTCACATTACCCCCCACCAAGCCAGCCCACAGAACCTGGAGTAACAAATTTTACATTTCATCACTGGTCTGGAGGGAAGGGTTGTGCCCTCACCAACTTCACGTGGACAATAGGCAGCTCAGCTAAGAATAACTTCAGATGTCTCACACATGGATTGAAGACCCACACCAAGAGATGTTCATGTTCATAAGAGCCATGGCAGCGCAGTGATTAGAATTTAGTATTGCAGGCTAATTGTGCCATACACCAGCAGTTTGATTCTGAGCGGCTCAAGGTTGACTCAGCTTTCCATCCTTCTGAGGTCGGTAAAATGACGACCCAAATTGTTGGGGGCAATATGCTGACTCTGTAAACTGCTCAGAAAATGCTGTAAAGCACTGTGAAGCGGTATATAAATGCTATAGGTATTGCTTTATTTCTGGTTTTGTTCAAATTAGAAAAAGACTTTAGTGCAGGGGTCTGCAACCTTAAACACTCAAAGAGCCATTTTGACCCGTTTCCCACAGAAAAGAAAAAACCGGGAGCCACAAAACCCTTTCCGTGCCTGACTATTTTTGGAGAGGCCACAAAACTAGCATATGTAGTTGAATTAAACGTTTTGTTTTCTTCTGAAACTTTTCTTTTCTTGGATTTATCCATTCTTGGCCTACCGGGGGTTGAAAAGCTCAATAAATTGTGTGTTGGTGGGTGTTGCACATTGGCGGTTGTGACACATATTTTGAGTGACATGGAGCCACAGCAGAGGGGTGAAAGAACCACATGCAGCTCCAGAGCTGCAGGTTGATGACCCCTGCTTTAGTGGTTGAAAGTTAACAGCACAGAAAGCCACTATCTATGCTACACTATGAGATGCTATTTCTCCCCGGGTATGTGACCATTTTAGCATCAATGTTTATGCTAGTATAAATAATTCAGAGCTCATAATTCATTTCAGTGGATCTACAGTATATGAAAATTTTTCTTTCTGGTGTGTGTGTGTGTGTACGTACATATATATATATACACACACACACACACACACATTCTGCCCCTTTCCTAAGATGCTTTCTCATTTTCCTTTGTATTTACCATGATCTGTAAATAGGCACATAGAATTCAGGAAGGATTGAGGCGATGCAAAAGATGGCTGCAATTTGCCTATGACTTATGTAATGTGTTACACCCATTTAATATATTTATAGTGGTTTTCTCACTTTGTGCTATCAAGCCAATATTGACTCTTAGCAACCACAATAGATAATCTTTTTCTCCAGTATGATCTGTCCTCAACCCGATCCTTCTTTTTTACAGGCTGCACATTACACCTATCAATAAGACAGTCCGCATTCTGGCAAAATCAACTAAAACCTTGCAAGAAGCATTGCAGCCCATCTTGGAGAAATACAGTCTTGATATTAGACAAGTGTCACTCAAACGGGTAAGAACCATCATGAAATAGGATGGGTAAATATAGGTAGTCCTAGATTTACAACATAATTGAGCCTAAAATTTCTGTTGCTAAGCAAGACAGCTGTTAAATGAGTTTTTCCCCATTTTACGACCTTTCTTGCCATGATTGTTTAAATGAATCACTGCAGTTAAGTTAATAACATCATTAATAAGTGAATCTGGCTTCCCCATTGACTTTGCTTATCAGAAGATCGCAAAGGGTGATCCCATGAACTTGGGGGACTGCAAATATGAGCCAGTTGCCAAGCATCTGGATTTTGATCACATGACCATCGGGTTGCTACAATGGTCAAAAGTGTGAAAAATGGTCATAAGTCACTTTTTTCAATACAGTTGTAACTTCAAATGGTCACTAAATGAACTGTTGTAAGTTGAGGCTACCTGTTGTGACCCATGCCCGCGTAGATAATATTAAATGTAAAACAGTTCCAAAAAACAAACAGATTTTATTAAATTAATTAATAAAATTAATTAATTCATAGAATTAATTCATTCTCATCTTATTACAAATTAAATGAAAGCAAAGTTCTCAAAACACCTTTAGTTTATCTCTGACCTTGGGATAATTAGGCAAACTGCCAAAGGCTTTTCTTGGCAACAGTTCAGGAACAGAAGACGCTGACAAGAAAGAAATACATCCAAACATGAAGCAAATCTCTCAACGGTTGTTTTCCGGTAAAGAGGCCAAGAGCCGTTGCTGGTCTTTTAAGTCTTATGGGAGGGGCCAATCATCTCTTGGCCCTACTCCCGAGTCGTCCTCTCTGCTTTAGCTGCTCCTGCCTTCTGTCAGCTCTTCCCATACATGCACTAGGAACAGGCTCCTCCTGTTCCTCTGCCTCTCTACTGTCAGCCTCTGGAGGCTCCGAAGTCCGCGCATCACTCCCCGATGGCCCTGACTCTATTTCTGCCTCCGACGCAGAGCCCTCATCTGGGTCTTCCCCAGCCTCCAGGACTGGTCCATGTTCTTCCTCAGCCTCATCGCTGTCTGCAGGCTGCTGGCGGACCACAACACTATCTGCAGTGTTTGACGAAGCTGGGATTTGTCAATATGACATGGCTGCGTACTTCTGAATTTTCAGCTTGCTCCCAGTTGCACTCTGCAATTCTTGGTCTGCACTAGAGACATTGCTTCTACTTTATTTATTTATTAAATTTATCTGCTGCCCATCTCGTCAGAAGGCGATTTGTCAGGAGTAAGAGCTATGAAGCTAAAAAGACAGCTACCTAGACTGGAGTTCTTGGTAGGTTTCTGTTTTGTTCTGTGGGTGAGAAGAAAATGCCCATTGTTCTCTGGGTCCATGCTTTTTGGAGTCCCATTTCCTTGTAGATCTTCTGTTGAAAAGCAACGCCCACTCTAGCAGGGTATATGTACACTACTATTTGGGCCATCCATTTCCGGTGTGTGTGTGTGTGGGGGGGTCAGTTCTTTTCCCTCCCCCTGGGCAATCCTGGCCTTTTTTTCCCCTCTGTTAACTTTGTTCTCTCCTGCAGTCTGGGGGACTCCAAACTTTGAAGTTGGAAGAGAAGGTCAGTGCAGTGGCTGCTCAGAAGCTTGTTCTAGATTCAGATGCAGGTATGTGATGCTCAAAGGAACATAATTATCTGTGCAGGATTGTAACTCCTAAGCCTGATTAATTCTATTGTAGACAGAACTGTTTTCCTCTAGGGAGAATTAATTGAAGAGGGTTCCCAAGAAGAGATGACTACATATTCTTTGTACCTTTTTCTTTCCCATCAGTGCTAGTGAATCGATGCTCTTTTTTATTCACCATAAGCAATGGTTGCAACTGATTTAATTAATTAATTTATTGAATTTATTTGCTGCCCATTTCCCTCTGAAAACGTGACTCAGGGTAGCTGATGTGATGCCAATGTTGTGTATTTTGCCCTATTAACCTGCTCAGTGTTGGATGCAGTGTATTTCTGGAGAAAATGAGGTATAGGCCACTTAACGTAAGCAGGTCAGCTGTTTTAAGCACATGAAACATCTTTCCCATGTGCGGCATAGATCTGCCTACATGCTGGGATGTTTGCCATAAAGAACATGGAAATAAAAATTTCTTGTCATTTATTTATTTAAGAAAATTTATATGGCTGCCGAACTCACTCTCAGTGATTACAGTCAGCATGCAAACATAAATCCCATTACAAAAACAATACAAGAAGCAATTTGCATTGTTCTTTGATGGTCTCCATATCAGGTTCCCAGGTCCATTGGCAGAATCATGTCTTCAGGACCTTGTGAAAGAATGTCAAGATTGGGGCTAAATTTATTTGTGCAGGGGTAATGTTCCACAGGGAGGGAGCCACCATGGAGAAGGCCTTCTTCTTGGTCCTGCCTGAAGGACCTCCTTAGGAGAGAGGACCTGCCTCCCTGCTTTGGTGGGTTGGGTTCTCCTCCTCCTCCATTCTCTTTCCTCTTCCACGTTCACATCAATTAATAACCTCCAATCTCACATGATGGACCACAGAGGATGTTACCTGCTTACCTGATAGAAAACAAGATAGTTTATAAAATGTGTGTTTATAAAAGCTGAATGGAAGGAAGAGAAAATGTGATGGAATATGGTAGACCTGCTAAATGGGTTCCTACAAGGGGGCCTTGGCAGAATAAAAATGGTAACTCTGCTTTTATTTCCTGCCCCCCTACCTGGTACTCACAATTTTCCTAGACTTGGATATGCTGGCATACACAGTATTTCCTTCTGCTGACTTGTGCTGTCCTTTAAGGCATAGTTCAGTATCTCTCATGCAGCCACATAAAGCAACTATCTTTCCTCCAGAAATTCTAACATCCATCTCTTTTATTGCAGAAGTGAAATCTGTCATGGTAGCAGATGCTACTTGTGAGCAATTTGAGGTGAGCAATGATCATGAAAGCAATAACACTTTATTAAGTTGCTTCATGCTTCAAGGGGAATCTTAACTCTTCCATGACTTTTAAAATGCATCACTGCATATAATTTTTTTTATTCCTTCTCTAGCATTCTTCCTGATAACGATCAGGATGAATGTGCAGATAATTGTTTTATTTTTTGCTCAAAATGTGGATGCCGTACATTTATTGTGAATGGTCACAGGCTAGGAATGACGTTACTGTTTCCCTTGTGATACACTATACTTTGGTTATAGTTGTGACTTACATACAAATGGATCATTTTCTGAGGCTGGCTTTCTCCCACTGTGGTTCTAGGATGACAGTACTCTGGAGACCGAGTCTGAAAGTGACCCATTCCCAGCAATGTCCTGTCCTTTTACCAAACCCATCAAGAATAACCAGAACCGCCACACGTATGATATGGAAGGTAAAGCATCTCTCTCTCTGCTTGCAACCTAATAAAATTGAGGAAGTCAAGGAGATGCTGCTTATAAATGTGTGTGTGTGTGTGTGTGTGTGTGTACATACCTTTTGAGTCAGTGTTAACTCCTGGGCCTGGCCGCAGCAATTTTCTTGGTAAGTTTCCCCCCTCCCCGCCAGAAGTGGCTTGCCATTGCCTGCTTCCCAAAGTTGAGGCAGAATGACTGGCCTAAGGTTACCCAGCTGGCTTCGAGCCTATGGCACGACTAGAACTCAGAATCTCCCAGTTTGTAGTCTAATGTCTTAATCACTATACCGGGCTGGCTCTTTAGAAGATTAGTAACTCTAGGAAATTAAACAGAACCAAGCCATACTAATTTGGATATATCTTTATAAATTATAGTTTCTGGCAGCAAATTAACAAACTGTAGAGCTGTGGAGCACTTTAATTTGGAAAGCAAGAACAGAGGGAATCTGGGAATTTAAATTGGAATTCAAACCTACATCTTCCTGATTCAAGTTCAACACTAACCACTACATCACATTGCCTACTGAGAAATAGACGGCCAGAAAGGCAGGGAAGAAATGGAAAGAAAACTGGAGGTGTCATACGGATTAAACTGCATTGAAACTAAATTTGTCATTTCCTATCCCAAAGGCACTCTTGGCATACAAGTTAGACTTCCCCCTTTTTAATTTTCAACATTTATTAAATATGATCAATTATGTGCCATCAAGTCAGTGTCAACCCTTAGCAACCATACAGATAGCTTTTCTCCATGACAAAAATTGGTTCTTCAGGTTTTCCAATGGTGGACTTGGAATAAGTCTAACTGAGTCTATCCATGTGGCCATGCTCTTCTCTTCCTTGCTACCTTTCCCAGAATTAGAGTCTTCTCCAGAGATTAAGGTCTTTGCACAATGTGTCCTAATTAGGATAATTTAAGCCTGGTTATTGTACTTAAAGTGAAAACTCTGGATTTTTTTTTTTTTTGATAACTCCATTTATTTGTTTTTTTGGTTGTCCATGATACAGTATTCTCAGGAGTTTCCTCCAACATCAAATTTCAGAACTGTTCTATCCTACTTTTTCAAAGTCCAACTTTTCTTGCCATAAAGTGTCACGGGGAATACCATTGCCTGCACTGGTCTGCACTTTGTAGCTACTGACATATCACAGCATCTGAATAATTTTTATATGGCCTGCATGGCTATTTTACTAAGGGCTAATTTATGGTGTATTTTTTGACTGCTTGCTCCTTTAGCGTTGATAGTCAATCTTAAAAAGCAAAGATATCCACCACTTCAATATTGCATCTTCATTGCCAGTTCTAAGGCTGATTAATTTGGTCTTCTTTATATTTAATCTTAGTCCTATTTTTCACTGTGCTCTTGATTTTTATTCCTAGAGTTTGCAAATTCTTTGCATTTTTGGCTATCAGATTAATGTCATCAGCATAGTGCAGGCTACTGCTTCTTCTTCCTCCAGTTTTAAAATCACATCTTCCAGTTTCCCTTAATACAGTATACACTGAGCATACAGGTTGAATAAATAAGGAAAGGGTATACAGCCTTGCCTCACTTTTTGCCTACCTGGAACCAGTTTGTTTCACCATGTACTAGCTGCTCCCCTCAAACAAGAGGCTCTGGGTGGCAAACAATAATAAAACAATTAAGAAACAGTTAACAATTAAAATAAAATAATCCAAACAGTCAACAATTTAAAAAGAACAGGGATGTTTTGGAATTTATTTATTTATTAGATTTATAACTGAGCATCTCCTCCACCTTTTAGCAATTATAGTCTATTTGATTTCTATGTTGTCCATCTGGTGATGTCCGTGTATAGAAGTGTCATTTTGGTTGTTTGAGGACTGTGTTGGCAATGAAGACATCATGGAAGTGCCCGAAATTGATAGGTCACACCCCTATTTCTTTTCGGTTTCCTGAGCCATACACTCTAACATTTTCCTCCATAATTATTTCCAACTATGGCCTTCCACTTTCCAATCACAAGCAGCCCATCTTGCTTGCATGTCCTGTTGATTTCAGACTGAACTTGATCATCAAACTCATCAATCTCCTCTTCATCTGCATCAGTGGTTGGAGAGTAAATAATAATTGTTACATTAAAGAGTTGCTTAGAAAGTCTAGTTGTTATTATTCAGTTGTTGACTACATTACTGTCAAGTACAGGTCATCCTTAGTTAAGAACGACTCATTCAGGAACTTTCTGAATTTGCAACAGCACACAACAAATGATACTTAATAAGTGATCTTTGGAGCCATCATAGCATCTCACAGTCACGTTTATCATTTGCAACCTTCTTTGTTGGCTTCCAACACACAACATCAATGGGGAGGCTAGCAGGAGGTCTCAAATGGTGACCACGTGGCATCCTTGCTGATCAACCTGTGGTGATTCACTTAGCAATGGCAACTCGGAGTGCTGGAATTGCCGTTGCTAAGCAAAGTGGTTAGATGATGTCACACTTTATATTCATTCCAGTAAGCAACAGCAAATTCTGGTTCCAACTGCCATCGATAATTGAAGACTACCTGTACTATTCTTGCTGTGTCTTTTTTAGCTATACAAAAATGTGGTTCCTTTTTACTTTTCATGTCCTGTACAGTAAGCTGTGTGATCTTCTGACTGAAAGTTTCAATCTCAACATCTGAATTCATTGATTCCAAAAATATTTGGAATTTGTAGTTGTTTCATTTCATCTTTCACTGTGTTGAGCTTTCCCAAGTTTATGCTGTTTCTGTACCATGTTCTCAGTAACTCTGCCCTTGCAGTTTTGGATTTTCATACATGTATCACAAAGTGAACATACAAGATATCCCAAAGGGTTTTAGTCTAGCCACATTATAAACACAATTAGTATTCCGAAAGATTAGCAGCCTTTCCACAGTAAGATGTTGAGTATCATCTGACCTGACGGGCCATCATCCAACACTTTATCTTCACTTTTATATGTTATATCCATGTGGTCTTCCTGGTAAAATACAGCAGAGATTTACTATTGAATTGTCTCACATAATATGAATGGATGTCTACAAAAGTGATAATCTGCCTCCAGTATCCTTTTATATTGCTGCTCCCCAATACAGGTGCCTACTAGTTTTATCTAGGATGACCATGTGTGACCCTGCTGGGAGTTTATACATATAGCACTTAGCACTTAGACTTATACAGATTTACAGTGCTTTACAGCCTTCTTTAAGTGGTTTACAGAATCAGCCTATTGCCCCTAACAAATTGGGTCCTCATTTTACCCACTTCGGAAGGATGGAAGGCTGAGTCAACCTTGAGCCCGGTGAGATTTGAACTGACAAATTGCAGGCAGCCGGCAGTCAGCAGAAGTAGCCTGCGGTACGGCACTCTAACCACTGCGCCACCGTGGCTTGAATATACATATATTCCTAATATTCTTTGCTCATTTTTCCCAGGAACACTTCCTTGCCATAGTGAGGCAATACAACAGGACGTGGGTGGATTAAATATAATTACATAACAAAAATTATGCAAGGGCCTGCTGGATCATGAATATAGGCTCTATTACTGGTCTCAGCGGCTGGGTACATATGCATGAAGTTGCAAGCATGTGATGTTGGTAATGCATCTCTTGCAAGTGGTGCCCCCTTTCATGTGGAGCGCTTGCCAGCTGCACAATTTGTAAACCAAGTTGCAATAGCTATATACCAAGGGTATCTGGGATTTAAAATATCTTATTTAAGAGTCCAAGGGCTCTGTGAGAGCTTTAGCATTCTCTTCAAGATTCCTTTAGAGAAACTAAGACTACGAAAGGCATATATAATTAATATAAGCAAGTTGAAAGAGCTAAATGTTGCTGTTTGTAGAGTGACAGTACAAAGAATGTCTGGGTCTCACGTGGCTCTCCAGATGTTGTTCAATTCCAGGTCCCATCAGTCTGGTTCATGAGGAATGATTGCAGACCAACTGTATCCTGAGAGTACTCGCCCCCCCCTCCAACTATGATATTATGATTTTAGATACATTGAAATATTTCTTCTCCCCTAGGGCTAATGGAACTGTTGAATCGTGCACAGAACTGCAGGGTCAATGACCAGCGTGGGCTACTGTCCAAGGAGGATCTAATACTGCCCGATTTCCTTCAGGTGCCTGAACAAGGTGGTGTCACCTGCACAAGCCATTCCTCATCCAGCCCTAAGAATTGCACCCTCAAGGCAGCAAAGGCTGACACCTCTCAGCGTCAATCCCAGGTGCAGTCACAACCCCAGGTTTCTCCTTCTTCACCACTGCAAATACCAACTTCATCATCATCAGCTGCTGCTGGGAAATCTGACCTGTGATCTACTCCGTGAGAACCTCAGCCCACCCTAGGCCCTCAATTGTATGTTTTTTGCCGTGAAGCCAGGCCTTTCCTGTTTGATATCTGTCGTAGTATCATGATCTCACAGACTTGTCCCCTTGGTCTAGGAGGTTGAAGCCTGGCTAGACCCCATCTAGCTCTTGGGACTCTCAGGCTGTCTTCAGGAATGGACATATGTGCTCCTAATGTTCTGGCCGACTTTCACTAACTGCCCATGCTGGCTGGGCAGCAGAGTGCCAGTATTACTTACTTGCTGTACCAAACTATTGTACGGTGTTGCTCTATGTCGTGAAACAACTGCCAATGGCTGCTCCAATGGCAACTACAACCCTGTGGCTAGTGGTGATGCTGCCTGTATATAGTTTGTAATTTTCAGTCTCTGTAAAATGTAAAATACACTACTGATTAAGTCCTCAGTTTTTATTTTGGGGTGCATGGGTTTCAGTTGGTGGTGGAAGGCGTGGCATGGTTTGGCATGAACACATATAAATCAGTGGTGAAATTAAATTTTTTTACTACAGGTTCTGTGGGCATGGCTTGGTGGGCGTGGTGTGGCTTGGTGGGCGTGGCAGGGGAAGGATACTGCAAAATCTCCATTTCCACCCCACTCTGAGACCAGCCAGAGGTGGTATTTGCCGGTTCTCCGAACTACTCAAAATTTCTGCTACAGGTTCTCCAGAACCTGTCAGAACCTGCTGGATTTCATCCTTGACATAAACCCACAAGGCAGATACACATTTCTTGTTCAGTTGTGAGCGGAGAGGCTTTGGGGAATCCATGCTTCCTCTTGAAACAATAGAGTGAGTTCCAATCAGCATTAGCATTTGCTTCCAAATTCGTATATTTTAACACATGTGAACAGAGATCCACATCTACCAAGTCTAAGATGGCCTAGGTATAACAGAATAACAGAATTGGAAGGGACCTTGGAGGTCTTCTAGTCCAACCCCCTACTCAGGCATTACCATTTCAGACAAATGGTTGCCCAATCTCTTCTTAAAAACTTCCAGTGTTGGAGCATCCAAAGGTAAGCTTTGTGTTGTAAAACCTGCAAATGATCCCTTCTGAAACATACACAAGGATCTCCCTTCATCTTGATTCAGGGTGTGGAAGGAGTTATGACTAATAATGTTAAAAACCGTTTTCGATACTGTGGGGAGTTCTTCCGGCTGGAGTCTGGACGCACCCACACTGGATGGCTGCAACCTCCACACTGGATCCCATACTCTATCCTTGAACCGGGGGGGGGGTGTTCTGTGTGGCCCGCATTGCCGCGTTGAACTTGTACAGGATCCTGTACAGAAAAAAAAAGGATCGGGATTCGAACCTTCCTCCTTTGGTCCCTGAAGACTGAACTGCTGTCGAACGCTGCTTCGCATGCTAGGAACGTCGGCGGAAGCAGTTGTTTCCCCATTGGCTGCCCCTAACCGCATAAATCGGCTCCTCAACATCTGAATGAGAGGAGTTGGGGAGGAGGCAGCGAGGGAAAAGAAGGAAGGAAAGAAAGAAAGAAAGAAAGAAAGGTGAAATCACTGCAGATCCCTTCCTGGGCGGTGAGGAACCTCTGAAAGCCGCATCAGGCATTCAGGCAGGTAAGCGAAGATAAGCTGATTCGGAGTGGGGCGGCTGCCGCGGGCTTCACGTTTGCTTGCAAGGGCCGTGGGGGAGGTAGGAGAGCCATTCATTCATGCCACGGACGATCTTCTCCCGACAGTTAACATCGCTTATGCTGCAGGCCAATAGAGGGCGCTTGGGTTTTTCACTTACCCAGCTCCGTCGCGCAGATCGTTTCCGCGGTTCAGCGCTAGGGGGCGCCGTGGCACCAAATGGCGGAGAATTCCGCTTGGGATATAGTTAGGAGGAGGAGTCTACGAAGGGGTTTTGTTACCCAGAGGGATGCTGCCTGCTGCTGGGCGGATGGACAGGATCTCCGGTTCTGCTTCACGGAGTCCTGTGCTGCTGTCATTAGCCCGACGCCTTAATTGCTGGATTGTTTTGCACTGGGCTACTTGAGAGCCTACTTGAGATATCGGGACAGGTCCAGATATCGTTGGGATTTTGCTTTCCGACGCAGGTTTTCCTGCTCGGTCACATTCTATATAGCGATGATTCCTCGTTCCGACGAGAAACGGAAGAAAAGTCAAACTTTTCTTTCAGTTGCAGCTTTCCCAAGTGAGGTCTTTCAGATATTGGGGTACAATTATATCTTTTCTTTAATGTACACTGAGAGCATATGCACCAAGACAAATTCCTTGTGTGTCCAATCACACTTGGCCAATAAAAAATTCTATTCTATTCTATTCTATTCAAATTCTATTCTATTCTATTCTATTCTATTCTATTCTATTCTATTCTATCCTATCCTATCCTATCCTATCCTATCCTATCCTATCCTATCCTATCCTATTCCTGTGCCACCATACCCAGCACAAACAGCACGGACCGAAGGAAGAGTTTTGCATGGGAAGAAAACTGTAATAGGGAAGAGGACGAATATAACAGCAAGCAAGCTTCTGGGTGGGTTCCCTACAGGTGGCATTGGGGGCTTTGGTGCCATTGTGATGACCTTCCAAAAGACAACATTTTTAAATAACTTGGTACCTGAGTTGAAAACATATTCCCAGCCAAATAATTTAATGAATGGTCAAGTAATTGATTTCTTGCTCACCTTTGAATAGCTAAAGATAGGAAAGACAGGTTCTTAACCTTATTACTTGGCAAGCAATCAGTCCATTCTTCAAAAACAAAAATATATGTTCAGAGGAGTGATTCATAGGAATATGCAGTAAAAGTCTCCTTTTATGTCTTCCTCATCACCCAATTCTCAATGTAAGGCAAATCTCCCTCTCCAAGAGGTGGCAAAAAAGGTGTCTTAGTCACAGCATAACTAATTTGAGATTAGTGCTGAATTGTTCATTGAGGTGTTATGGGTGATCTTACCTAAAGTGGCACTTCCGTTATAAGAAGATGGCATTCTCCACATTCATGATGCATAGAAGCTGGCTGAGAAAATAGGCAGTTTAAGATATATTTCTTCTTCTGCTAATATTCCATAAGATTCCCTTCCCCTCCTAGGTGCATTATGCTTCTCTCCAAAAGCAAGCTGGATCGTGGAAAATGATGCTTTCTTCAATGGTTTGTCTTTACAGAATTTGTTGTCTGATCAGAGAGAAATCTCAAAATATCCACCAGGGAAGAGCCATGGAAGTGAACTCAAAGGTATTTCAGGAAACATGTAACACTTGGGAGGTCCAAAATTATGTTTCAGAAAGACTATTCCTCACACACTGCTGGTATACCACCACTAGTGTAGATATTCATCAGGTCTCATTGATGTCACAAGCTATAAGTAAAAAGATAGATCCCCAGTTTTCTATTCCAAAGATGGTTTACTATCATTAGGTGTGTAAATGCTTCCACCAATGTAATACTGATATATTAAGAACTAATGTGTTCTTCAAAAACTATTATAATTGGATCAATTCTGTGTTTCCGTGTATTTAGGAAGCAGTTGAACTCACTGAAAGAATAAATATGATTAGCACGCCTTCTTAGATTAAATCTCAAATATCTGTAACAAATTGTGATCTCAGACACGAGGGTTGGCATAGATTATTTCCTTGTGATCTAAAGATCCACAAGGAAACTGTGGAAAATTAGACCTCCAACATTTTTATGCTAATGGACATATCTAAATTACAGAGGGAATGTCATGTGCATTTCTATCTACCACTGCAGTCTAGACGTTTAGGCTTTTAAAACATTCAAAACATAAAAACTAAATAGTTTTCTGCTCCCAACGCCCATTTCATAGGAAGGAAATTTACTTTGGCTAAGTAAATTGGCCAAAGAAATTGAGTATACAGCAAAGGTAGCCAAATCACATAATTAGTTCACAGAAAGCAATCTGGTGATTCTAAAGAAAACTACACACCCATTAAACAATTAGCTGATACAAAAATGTAACAAGCAAACCAATTGAACAGATTAGGCAGAGCACAAATACACATCCCACCAAAGGTAACACAAGCAAACCACTTCCTTGCTTTCCATCTCCTTTCCCAGAATGCTGTTTTCTGTCCTCAGTATTTTTTCAGTATGCTTCTAAATGAACAGAAGGCAACAGCTATATCTAAATGCAGCCACCTCCAAAATTACAGTAACCCAGAAATGTTTTTTGGGGGGGAAAAGTGCTCTGCACCACAGGATACTAACATTCTAGTATCTACATTTAATTAATAAATTATAATAAATAATTAAAAATAATGAGGACAGGGAGCCTCTTTCAGGTTGAAGCTACTTGAGCTAAAACATCATATATCAAATAGAAATAGGATTAATTTATTGGAATTACAGGAAACTGGGAAACTACAGAGAGATGGCATAGGACACACATTGCTAAATTTTGATCAGCTAAGTATAGGAGCAAGTATGTTGACAAAGAGTTATAGAGTGTTTAGTTCTATTTGTTGGACTTTCTGTCAAGCCATCCACAGTTCTTCAGCCTTCACTTCCTATCTACTAACTAGATGATACAATTGTTTCCATCCAGAGCCTCCCTCAGATACCTCTGAAATTATTGGTCATATCCAAATTTTGTTTATATAATGATCAGAATTGTGCAAACTGAGAGTTTTGCTCCAGAGTTCTCTGTAATGTTGTGTTTGTGTAAGTCGTCTTAGATATTACATGCACCTAAATGCTGCTGTCATTCACACTGAACTAAAGGGCTGCTTGTCAGGAGCTACATTACAGCACATGTTTGTTTTATATAGCATTTCAAGAGGTTTGACATGCTAACCCAAGCTTTTATGAGAAATGCCAATCAATGCAGGAAAGCCAATGCTATCAATCCTATTCACTTCTCTGGGTGGCTTAGGAGATGACTCCATCTGGTGGGGTTTTATGTTACTATGGTATTCATCTGAACCCTGCAATTATGTGGGCACGGTATGAATCTCTCTCATTTTCTAGGCCATTAATTAAACAGGGTACCCATAGCCTTTCCTAATATGATTCCTGCGCTGTGATGCAGAGACAGGCTCTATAGAAGTGGCTTCTTGAGAGGGATTCCATGATGATCTCCTCAACCTTTTCAGAAGTGGTATATCAAATGAGACATTATGCAGGTTTCAGTGCAAGAGAATGACATAATAACATAGTACATTTCCCTCCTGTGCTTCAGGAGCAGCCCGGCTCCCCTCAGAAGGAGGGAGTGAAAACTCAGTCCAAATCCACAGAGGAGATGCAGCCTGCCAAGAAGGTAACTGTACCAGCCAAAGTCCACTTAGGCCAAGATCCCACCATGCTTGGTGAGAGTCATAGGTAGTGTGTTGGCTGTCTGGAAGCAGGCATGTTTCACTGGGGGAGCTAATAAACCAAGAAGAAGCAGAACATCAGGTGAGGTTGTCTTGAGTTCAAGGGATGTGCAGAATCCACTGATTCAGTTGGCAAGGATGATACCCATTAACAAGCCCAGCAACTGGATTAACCGAGGCTACTAGATTACACCCTGTACTTAAGGTTTGCCATGGTCCATTTTCCTCTCTTTCAGTCATCCTGAATTAACTATCTCTTGATCCTGGATGACTAGGCCCTGTTTGCCAGGTCAGTGGGGTGATCAGTTCCTTTGGGCTTCCTCTTTGTTTTTGCAGTGCTGTTCTGTGAGATGATTGGGGAACTTCAGGGCCAGGAGGGAGTCAGAAATCCCTGTGACCACTGACATCAGAGGCTGAAGTCTGTTACCTAAACAGAGCTGTTATCAGAACCTGAACCTTTCTTATTTGGGGAGGAGAAAGACTCAAAAAGTGGAAAGGATCCAACCTTTACATTTAGCTTGATACCTTAAGATATTTGTGCCAGTAGGAACCTTCGGAAATTTTAGAGCCATTTTCGCAAATGGGTGCCAGGGGAAGAATTTTCCCATTATAAAATGGCTGCCACAGTGGGCTAGGCCAGTGAAAACAACCCATCCATTTCGTAAAAAGCCAGCCATCAAACTTTCTAGCTATCTGGTCTGCCTTCCACAAATCCATCTTAGCACTGTGTTCTTTCCACACAGGTAGAATCATAGTCTCAAACCTCAAAATGAGCTGCAATTGCTCACCATTTTCTTGTGGGTCTTACATGGTCAAGACACACACACACAAATAAATACGGTGCTTGAAAATAATGCTTTGCTTTGCAGCATGCTTGCCTTCTTTTGCCTCCATTTCCAGTTAAAAAATCATTTGAAAAATTAAGTTGGGTGGGATAAATAGCTGTTGCTAAGGGCAATGCCTATCAGCACATTGATGTCCACAAGCATCTGGTTTATCAACCAAATTCAAAGTATTTTAAGATTCATGCCTGTCCAGTTAAAAGAATCAGTAGCTGGTGATGAATCTGCTTATGCTTGCTTGTTTATTAATTTATTCATTTAAAACTGGCAACTTTAAGACTTATGGACTTCAGCACCCAAATTCCTCAGCCAGCCATGCTGAGTCTTAAAGTTGCCAAGTTTGGAAACCCCTTATTTAATACATGTTTCTTTCCATACAAATCACGCATCAGAAAAGTTTACAAGATAGGGCCATGTCAATTGGATGTTCAAAAATGCAGTCCAGAACATATTTTCAGAACAAAACTTCAATAGAAACTTCTCCAACTTTTCCCTCAATAGAATCCAAAACATGGCCTTGGAGAACATCAGGCTGGGGCTGACAGGCAAAAGAAGACCCTATCCTAGTTATCCTGTATGGTTAGATGGGAAGGTATTGCACATATTCACATAGTCTCAGTCAAGGTTACTTGATTCAACTCAGGGTACTTGATTCTTATTACAGGCCTTCCATACTCCACAGAAGTCATTACCCAATCAGATGGATGGAGATGAGTCCAAGGTATGTCAGTCATCAAATAATTAGAATCTGCTCATCTCCACTCTGCTGTAAGTCCATGTACCAAGGTTAACTTCTTTGCCTCTTCTAGAATTCTCAGGCATCTATTCTATAATTGGCATATGATTCTGACAAAAATGCACATGTTTCGGCTTGGTTTTCAGCATCTAGATGAGCAATTTATCAGTATTTGGGATAGTCCTTAAGAAGACACGTTCGTGGATTCAAAGAATGTGGGAGGAGGAATCTGATAACTGTTAGGAGAGTTATGATTCTGGTTTCCATGCTAGTAGACATTTGTGAAACCTACATAACAAAAAGCAGTATAAACAGTTAGCAGTGCAAACAGAAATAATGAATACATTATTTATTAATTTTTAAACTTTTAAAAATTTAAAAATACATATTAAAAATAAATAAAATAAACAAACAAGCAGACTTGTCGGACCCTTATAGGATATAGGAAGGCGACTATAATGGTCTTATGGGGAGGATGAAAGAATCTAGATGAACAAATTTTTGAGATGGTCTCAGGAGACCTGCCTCCTCCTCTCTCCCTTCCCACTCAGTAGAGATGTGGGTGGTAATGCCCAGGGAAGGATTTGGGTAAAACAATCCACCTAATCAAGTTTCTAGATGGTCTTCACTCTCCTTCTGTGATATACAAATTCTCACATCAAGAAAACGTGTCTGAGATGATCATAAATGAAGGTACCTTAGCAACTGACACATTTTACTGTCACTTCAGTTTTTATTCAAAATATTCACTTTGTCAGGTGTTTGAGAGAGTGAGAAGTGGAGATTTCTGAATTGTTTTTCCTGCCTCTGAATCTGTCCCATTCTGCTGTGCTCCTCAGGGCTCCTGTTCTGCCCCACCATCTGATGCCTCTCAGCAAAAGCAGACCTGAGGAGCAGGAACTGCTTGGGTGCCTGTAACAAAATATGGAGTTGTGCCACTCTTTGGCTTTGCATTATTGCTCAAACTTCATGTCCGTGTGGATGTTATTGTGGGTCTGTCTATCCAGCTGTCAGTGTTTAATTGTTCTATCAGTGGAATGAGATCAAGGTAAATAAAGTTTGAACTTTTTTTATTTTCAGTTGTTACAGACATGCAGGTGCTGCTTGCACGATGACAGCCTCTTGAGGTATAAGAGCAGAAATAGAGTCTAAATTTGTTCAAGGACTTTGCCTTTCATATATTATATGCTGATGGATATCAGGAGTGTCTCTGCAAAGATGGCTATGGGATGACCAAATAGTGATTACAAGTGTATCTGGAGAGAAGGACCCTTCAGTTCCTCATAGTTAATGAATAATGTCTCACGACTTATTAATTCTAAGTTAGTTTTTCATTGAGAAAGACTCGACATCTAGAGACTACATGAGCTCATCTATCCATTATTGTCTTTTCCTTTTACTTCTCTCAGTTGTTTTTCCACTCTGCCCTTGCTCTCATTTCAGACTCAAAGTATGTGAGTCAGTGGTGGGTTTGAAATTTTGTTACTACTGGTTCGGTGGGTGTGGCTAGGTGGGGGGCATGTGACTGAGTGGGCATGGCCTACTTTTTTTTATTGAAAAAGTTTTCAAATACAAATTTTCCCCCCATTTTTCTCCCCCCCTCCCCCCTCCTCCCTAATCCCCCCTCGCCACCCATCCCCCCCTGCGACTTCTTCACAACAAAAACCTAATTCATAACAGATTATATAATATTTTACCATCCCCTTACTCCCTCCTCTAAATACTGCCTTACATGCTAATAATATTATTAATATTATTACTTCCCCCTTACCATACATTTCAAAATAACATTATATAATAACTTCTAATTTAACATAATAATATTATTATAACTCCCAATCTAGCAACAATCTGCTTTTTTTTTCCTCCTCCTCCATACTTATATATATAACATTACAGAACAGCCTTCCCCATAAATCTTAATTTAACATTTATTCAGCTCTGTCCATTTCCTCCCCTCCCCTAAATATATCACTTAAACATCCCTTTTCTTAAATTAAACAATCAGTAAGCTAACCTATTTCCACCCACTTTCCTATAAAGTCGCCATCCACAACAATTCTTAATATCTTTGATCTACTGCCCACCCTGCTAAAAAAAAATATTCCGTTATATAGAAAAGATCAATGAATTTAAATTTACAATCCATATAATGTCTTCTTTGATATCTTTCCACTGGATTGTTGAGTCCATCATCCATCTTAGGGTAACATAGCATCCTGGTTGCAACAGGTTGTTCAGAATCCTCAGTGATCATCTGCCCCCATCAGTAATAAATATCCTCATATATTATATATAAACAAGGAAAACAACCACCTGAGTGACATTATAATTATATTCCATATAATATCTGTAATTGTGGCTTTCTTCAGGATTATTAATTCCCATCATCATAATGGGTAACGACCAGATCTTCTGCATGCCCCAGCGTGACTCTCTTGCCTTATAGCTCAACATAAATATAATACATTTATCAATAAAAAAAAGAAATCCAAAATAGATAATTCCAGTCCAACAATTTAAGGCTCTTTTCGCATCCCAAAATTACGGCATTGCAGAGGTCTATCACTCTCCTCAGGATAATGTTAACCAATACTTCGCCTCAACTGTCTTTTCATATATTCATTCATTTAAAAATAACTGGCTTCACTGTTGCTTAATTTAGAAATTTTTATTTTTGTGAGACCTATTTCTTTTTTTCTTTTCTTTTTGTGGGTTTGATCTCCATCCAGGTTTCCTTTCTACAGGTTGTATA
The DNA here is from genome assembly GCA_022577455.1 of Arizona elegans. Lineage (NCBI taxonomy): Eukaryota > Metazoa > Chordata > Lepidosauria > Squamata > Colubridae > Arizona > Arizona elegans. The sequence goes on along the minus strand of JAKOOJ010000003.1, from coordinate 97,641,990 downwards.
TCAACTAATCGGTTTTCATTCTGCTTTATAACTTGATCTTGTTGGTTTTGCTTTTGTGTCTCATATTTCTTTTTTATCAATTGTATATCAGCTAATTGGTTTCCATGCTTATCTGTGATTTGATGAATCTTCACGTTAGAATCTGATGCCACTTCTCTCATATTTTTAGATAATCCAGCTGAGGTGTCTAAAGAGTCCAAAGGCAATTTGTCCACAGCAGCCTCTATAATCCGATGTTTTCCCTTTATTTCCAACTCCTTGTGCTTATCCTGTATTGTGCATAAAGATGTTGAGTTCATTTTCAAAATTTTTTGATAAAATTCTTCCGCTTTTTCAACAGTATTTAATTGGTATCTTTCTCCTTGATATCTCAATATTATACCAACTGGAGCGTCCCACCTGAATAGAATATTTCTTCTTTTAAGCTCAGTCACCAGAAAACCAAATTTCTTTCTTTCCGATAACATCTTGGGCGGGAGCTCTTTGTATATCCAAATCTTTCTTCCAAACAATTGCAAATTAGAGTTGAAGGAGTTTTGCACAATATTATTTCTTATTTCTTTATCTGTAAAATAAATCACCACATCTCTGGGTAATTGCCTTTGCTTTGCAGTCCAGGAATTTATTCTGTAAACTCTGTTGATCCTACAAAATACTTCCTCAGGTTGAACCTTTAAAATCCCAGCCAGAATTTCCGAAGATATTTTCCTTAAATCATCTCTGTTATTTTCCTGCAATCCTCTCAGTCTAATCACATATTCAGTAAAATTATATTGCATCATTAAAACTTCTCTTTCAATCCGTTGTTGTATGTTTTCTGCATTACAAGTCTTTTTATCAGCCTCCATTTTAGGTTTTTCTTCTGAGCTATTGTCTTGAGTGTTTGTCAAATCATTTTCAAATTTTTGTATTCTATTATCCAAATTGTCCTCAATTTCTTCCATTTTAGACTCTAATAAATTAGTATTTGCATCCAACCTGATCATAAATTCTGCAAAACCATTAGCCATTTTTATAATCTTTCGGTCCAAAGTATCAAACTTTAATTGCACTAATTCTTTAATTTCCTGCTTAAATTTTTCAAAGTTCTGATTCACAATCTCATCCCTTCTTACAATCTCCTCTAGAAGAAATTCAATTATGTTAAAATCAGTTTTCTGAGTCTGGAGATTTAGAACTTGTTCACGTAATTTATTAATGGGGGAATCCCCCCCCCACTGCTTGTTTGTCCGGCTTTGTAAGTTTTAATGCCATGTTTCCACACAGATAAACTTTTTTAGAAAAGAAAAGAGAAGCAGAGAAGAAAAAAAAAAACTTCTTTCCAACCAAGATCAATATCAGATCTCCAGGAAAAAGAAAACACAAAAGTGAAGCTTTATCTTCAATTGTAGCCAGAAGTATTTATTCCGCTACTTTGTAGCTCAATAGAAAACGGAAGGACTCTCCCTTTCATCCCCTTCTCAAACCGCGGCAGTCGCCATTTTTAAAAAATTCTTTTTTCCTTCTTCAGTAACTGTTATAAAATAAATGAAATACTTGCGATTCAGGGTCACAGGTCCAGCTCACATCCTTTTTAATTAATCTGTTGATTTTTGTAGGCTTGTTCTTGTCGCCTAGCTCTGCATAAGCAGAGGTCTCCCAAAGCCCGGAGCGACGGCGAGGGAAATAGGGAGCCTCATCTGCTTCGTCCCCAAAAGCAAAAAAAAAAAAAAACTTTTGGGGCTACGCAGAGAGCTCTACCTGCCTCCGCCGGCTCTATCTCCATTTCCACATGGAAATGGAGTTTTTTCGAGCCGCCTTTCAGTTGTAAAGGCGGCTCTTTACAGGCAATGGGGCTGGCGATCCGTAGGGATCGTCTGGCGGCGGCAAGAAGCAAACCGGAAGCCGGCATGGCCTACTTGACGTCACTCACGCCCACACCCACTCAGTCACATGACCCCCCCCCCACCTAGCCACACCCACAGGAAAAGGTAGGAAAATTTTTGGAATTTCCACCTATCTACCCCCGCCCTCCCTTCGCCAGTTGCCCCCATTTCCCCTCCTTTAGCAGCCCCGGCCCTAGCTCCACTTCCTCCCCCACCAGCACCTCTTTGTTCGGGCTGCATACTTTCCATGGTGGCTAGTCCAGAGTCCAGAAGGCAAGCTGACCGGAGTTTTTGGAGGTCCCCAGCCAACCACTGCTGCTGGAAAGTGGCTGGCAAGGAAGTCTCCCAGCTGTTGCCTCTTTGAGAGCCTTTTTGTGGCTGCAGTGGCTAGCTGCAGGCCGCCAAAAAGTACTGGAGGTTGCGGAAAAAGCTGCTGTGCATCCCATTGGACTTGCAAGGCAATGGGATGCCTGTGCATGAAGAACATGGTGGTGATGAACATGGTGGGTGGGGCGAGCGGCGACCGGGGGACCTGTTCGGGGGCATGGCCAGCTGGCCATTGCTACCGGTTCGGTGACCTTGGCCATATTTCCACCAACGGTTTGCGTGAACCAGTGCAAACCAGTTGAATATCACCTCTGATGTGAGTTTCTGCTTATTAATCATTACATCAAGGGATCTTTATTTCATCCAGGATCCATTGATTGTTTCTTCTTAGTATCCACACTAACATCTACAAATCTGTAATTTGGAGGCATCTCTCTTCCTCCTCTTGGTCATATCCACAGAGCTACTTTGGTAAATTTCTCTCCAATCCTAAACCAGAATAAAAAGATGCTGCCCTGACTCTTGCGATGCACACAACACACCCTTAATGTTGTGCTACTCTCCTTACACCTTTAACATACATCTCTCTTCTTTCTCTTGGGTCACATTTATATTTTTTCTCTTCAGTTATACTCTCAACCAAGTAAACTTTTAAAAAGTCTTTGAAACCATGAATTAGCCATTTAACCTACCTATCATTAGATGGCATCATTATAAGGGATAATATTTTGGCTGCCATCAACTGGTCCTATGTGCAGTTGCTCAGTATGTGTTACTGGAGAACTGAATTGATATACTGAAGAATTGACGAGTCAGCATGTTCATACTCCACTCAGTATCAAGGATGCAGCTGTAGAGGTGGTCAACAGTATTAAGTATCTGGAGGTGCAGATAACTAACAATCTGAACTGGTCTCTTCACATGTCATCCTTAGTGAAGCGTCTGCATTTCCTTTGTTGGATGAGCACATATTTCTCCTTCTGTCCTGGCTATTTTTTTACAGAGGCACGATTGACAGCATTTGAACAAGCTGCATCACTGTCTGGTTTGGTGGAAGTAGTGCCTCAGATAGAAAGTCCATGTAGAGAGTAGTAAGGACAGCCAAGAAGATTATAGGAAGCTCACTTCCAGCTTATAAGAGCTATATGCTGAGAGCTCAAAGCATTGTTAGAGACCCTACACACCCACTTTACGATCTGTTTCTGTTGCTCCCCTCTGTGAGGAGGTTTTGAAGTATTTCTAGCAGGACTACCAGATTCTATAACAGCTTTGTTCCTATGCCATCCTTCTGGTAAACTCACAAGATTCATTTTTCGTGCCATGTACATATATACATCCGAACTAGACTATGTTGTTTCTCTGTGTCATATAATATATTTGGTTATATGCATAATTTTGTATTTATTTATTTTGTCATGTTTATGTAGTGTATATTGGAGGTATGATGCATACCTTCAATATACTTTTGAGAGCTGTATGCAACGAAATTTCATTTTAATGTCAGCCGATTAGTGTACATTCAGAGTGACAATAAAGTTATTCTTAGTCTAAATTTAAAAAATGGAGCTAGCTGTGAGGATCAGCATGGGAGGTGTAACAAACCATCCCCACCACCCAGGAACATGACCTGAGGAAGGGTGAGGAGGAAGGGTTCTTGGAAGCAGCAGCAGGGAAGAGAATTCTGGGCTGAGCAGGCTGCAGAAGTTATATCTCCAATTACATGCTTTAAACCAACATCAGCCTACTCAGTTTCAGGCAGTGGTGGGTTCCTCCCGGTTCGGTATGACGTCACCAAACCGGTTCTCCCCCCCCCCACGTTATTCTTACCTTTTATTTGGCCCCACCCCCAATCTATTGCTGCCTCCTGAGTCCCAGCTGATGACTAGAGGAAAAAAAATACTGTTTAAACTCTTGCTGCGGGGCTTCAAAGGGCCGCCCTACAGCTGATCAGTGTTAAAAGCAAACAAATGAGTCGGGTCGTAAGTGCGAGGACCTTCCAGAAATGATTCTGACCAGCTAGCCATGCCCACCTAGTCACATGACCTCCAAGCCATACCCACAAAATAAGCCACGCCCACAGAACCGGTAGTAAAAAAATTTAGAATCCACCCCTGGTTTCAGGGCTTTGTACTCTTCAAGATGGATCAATCCATTTTTAAAAAGGCAAAAACGTGGCTATTGTGAAAGCCAGCCTTCTGGTCTTTTTGCCAGCCAATAGGATTGAAACCACAGCTTTACTGACAAATAACATCATTTCACACACATCAACATGGCCAGTGTTGTGCACACAATGTCTGGAGGTGGGATTGCAGAGAAAATAGCATTTCCAGAGTAGTGGAATTCCTTGACATCCTTGGGCTATCTCCATGCAGGTGGATGATGAGATACAGAGAGTGACTTTTGGACATGACAAGCGGGCAAGAAAGTTGTGTGGATTTACCCTTTCTTAATGTACAGCTTTCATGCTGTCCTGATCTTCTGTTATTCTCATTGTATTGAAATATCCTTAACATTTTTTGTCTTATTGCCTGATTTCCTAGCATAAATTTTGTCTTGACTTTTACAGTACCCCGTCCATCTTAATGGATTCGTGAACCTAAGAAGCAAAATTAGTCTATTGCTGTGACTTCTTCATTTAAACTGTAAGTTCACTAAGCCTCCAGCCTTAAATTTCTTAATATTTACTTTACCCCATGTTTACTTTCATAAAATGGTTTTCCAAATCTTATTTACTTACAGGCTAACCAAGTGGCATTGGCAGAATATCTCACGTTGTTTCTGGTTTGCCCTCCAGTGTTGATTCCTGTTGCCATCTTTATCAACCTTGTCCTTCTTTCAAGATACTTACTTTATAAGTTAAACAAATATTACCAGCCCAACCACCAGGTGTCATCGGCACATCAGATTTAATTGATGGCCCTAAAATGACCACCGCATTGTCTGTTTTCGATTTCGACCATAAAGGAGACAAAATGGCCTTTAAAGAAGTCCACAACAGATCTCAAGTACCAGACTTCTTCTGCCAGTACAGTACTGTCTCCCAGATCCACCAAATGCCATTGATTAGACACTTCATGGTATGAGGGATCCTTGGTGCTCTCTGAGCTTGCTTGTTTCCTTGCAGAGGTTTCATTACCCAATCTAGATAACATCATCAGTGCTAATAAGGAGTGCAGTTTCTTTATTAGCACTGATGAGGTCACCCTTCATGTCACCCCTGAGTTACAAATATTCTCCTTTAGTGGTACTTCATGGTATCTTTGGAGTTCTTTAAGTCCTAGGCCTAATTTGGAGACTACAAACCACACCACACTGCACTGTCCATCATGGCTAATGGCCAGGAAACCATCAACCTTCACCCTCATGCTCCACCCGAGCTACAATATTCGCCATCATCGCAAACCATGATGTTGCTGTTGCCATTTTCTGTGTCACCACTTCTGTTGCCAAAGCCACAAATGCCAACATATCCCTCAATCTATCTCTTCTTCAGGGAAGAAATATAAATCAAGTTGTCTTCAGACCAGACTTGTTCCATGTTTGTTGACACACAGCTATTAGCACTTTAATTGTCTCTTTTCTTGTAGATTTAAGCCGTTCAGGAAGCATTTTATCTAAACCTGGTGTTTTTCTCTTTAACAGTTGTTCTGCTGCCTCTCATACTGCCCTTTCTCGAAGAAAATATATTCTCTTTCTACATTTTTAAATGCATCATTCTGTTTGCAAAGGGCTTTAGTGTAGACTTTTCCATCCTCTTTTGCTAAATTTTACTAACCTTTCTGTTTGCTTTATTAACCTTTCTGTTTGCTTAATATAAATGTTCCTGTAATTAAAGTGCCTCCTTTTCTTCCTCATTCCAATCACCTGTTAACAGAACTATATCTTTTTAGATGTTGCATTTAAATGTTGCATGTAATATCTCTTTCAGTTTGCCAGCGGATTTTTCAACTTCTTCCATATTGTAAATAGACAGTGTTATTTATCGTTGATGTTCATTAATTCTAATAAATATCCTATTGTTTATCAGATTGTAGCTGAACATATATTGTGGAATCTTTTGACTTAAAATGGCCATTTCTGGTGCATCTATTTGCTTTTACTGTATTTAAAACATCCAGTTTAGTGCACTAGTCTTTTCCTTAAGAAATGCAAGTGTTTCTTGATCAAGAGAAGCATCGAGCATCAAGAGAAGCATCAAGTGTTTCATGCTTATTAAATTCCATGCCCCAGTTACATGTGTACCTAAGAAATGAAAAATCCCTCTTTAAATATTGGAACCATCAGGGACCCAGCTGCCTTGTGGCTTTGATCTGGTTGCTTCACCTTGAGAGCTACTCATCAAAGTTCACTGTTCTTCTCCAGTAACTAGACGGATGCCTTACAATACGGGCAGTCTGAAGAGTTGGTATCAGTGGTGGGTTTCTACCGGTTTGCCCTGGTTTGGAAGGCTCCGCCCACCCCGCCCAGACGTCATCACGGACGCTCTGCACATGCACAGAAGATTCTGCGTATGTGCAGAAGCGCTTGCACACAGGTGCTCTCCCAGTTCTGAACTGGTAACAAAGGTAAGTGAAAACCACTACTGGTTGGTATCCAAACTTACCTAAACCATTTAGCCATATTTATACAGTCTTCTTGGCAAGAGTGCAGGAGTGAGTTGCCATTGTTTCTTCCAAGTGTTAATTTGGAATTTCTTCTCTTATTTATTTATTTATTTATTTATTTATTTATTTATTTATTTATTTATTTATTTATTGGTTCGATTTATATGCCGCCCTTTCTCCGGAGACTCAGGGCAGCTTACAATGCGTTAAGCAATAGCCGTCATACTTTTATATATACCTGCTTAGTAGGGCGTTTGCCCCCCCACCCAAGCGGTGTTCTTTTTTTATACAAAGAAAGCTTATTGCCCCCACAATCCAGGTCCTCATTTTACCTACCTTGGAAGGATGGAAGGCTGAGTCAACCTTGAGCCTGGTGAGAATTGAACTCGCAGTAATTGCAGGCAGCTGGCAGCTAAGTGCTACTTAACAGCACTTTAGTCCACTGCACCACCAAGGCTCTTGGGTAGAGAATTCCTTTTCTGCCCTCACCACTTTGTGGATTAACCTTAGTTTCACTCATCCCTTAGCAGTTTTTGCTTGCTAAAACGGATAGAAAATCCTAATCACTGAGATTAGGCATCCATATTTGTGCCAAGAACAATGCAAACAAAATATTTGATAGTTGAATGCCATATAACCTAAAAGAAGAATACACAGAGCCTTTAGGCAGCAAAACTGGCAACAGTTGCCCCCTCACATCTCCTTGACTCAGCATGCCAGGGGTGGGCAGAAGACGAGGTCTGTGCAACCTTCCCTTCTAGAAGAGGACTTTGGTCTGGCCCAGTCAATGAGTGATGGGCTCAGGCAGGATGGATTAATTAATGATTGTGACATGTTGCTGGCAGGGAAGCATTGCATCTAGTTCTCTTGGCCAGACTCTTTCTGCTAGTTTATAAAGTGCTTCAAGTACCACCACATGCTAGTGTCTTGAAACCTCTAGAGAAATAAATCACTATTAATAATTATTCTTGTGATGGTCTCAGCAATTCGAAGAATCTCACATGTATGTCGATAATGGAATATAACACTTTGATTCATAGCTCTATGGTGGGTAGTGCATTTAAAATCACTGTTCAAAATCACTATATAAGGGATAAGCCTGAATTTTTCTAAGCACTACTGTACTTCTCTGGAGATTGAGTCAATATTTGTCAAAATAATAAAAGCAGCACTGCACTCTTTTTCGTTGTACATCAGACTCATAATGGGTGGACCAAAGAGGTGGGGCTTCCATTGAGAAAGTGTGACATCATTTTTGTCAGACTGGCTGGTTTGAAAAAAACCCCTCCCCCTCCCATGCCACTGGATCCAGTCTTTCCCATTAGCAGTAATACCGATCAGCTACATCTAGAATAATTTAGGTAGGAAAAGATATGTTTATGTAGCCACGGGGTGGACTGTATCCACTGAATATGTACAAAAGTGCTTCTTTCCTCTCTGGGTTCAAGTATCACATTAAGCCATAGCTGATTTTGAACATGGTTTGTTGAATAAAGCATAATGATTCAAGTCACACATTCTGTCTTTATGCCTACATAGTTACCAGATGCTTTTTCCTGAAATCTTTTGTTTATTTCTAATTTTGCACAAGGCTATTTATTTCACACTCGGTGAACGTATCTTTTCAAGATGATTTTCGTATTTTATTTTTCAGAGGCTGATTATTTCCTGCAAAGAAAGCTGTGAATTAAATAGGCATGTGTCTGGTTAGGTAACTGCATCTGAGAACAAATCAAAGCCTAAAATTGCCTCCAAAATCTAAAGAACAATCCAATTATGGAATAATGAAGCATATGTGATGTAAACCAGATAAAGAACAGGATATGTCCAAAATAATACAAACAAATAACATAAGCCATGGAATAATGTAATAAAAAGGAGTTTTAACATATGTACAAATGCACATGTATATCAAATGCTATTTTATTTAGTGTGTTTTAGTTGTATTTTTAGCCACTCCTCACCAAGTCAAGGCTGCTAAATCTAAACTGCATATATTCTGTTGACCAATAGATGGCAGCAAAGGAAGTGTACTGTACTCTCTCTCTTTGACACTATCTAGTGGTCATCTGGGTTTATGAACCCCAGATCTAGCAGCCCTAACTAAAAGATCTTTAAAAAGAAGAAGACCATTTTGGTGAAGTGTTTAATGCATTAGGATGAAAACCTGAGAATTGTGAGTTCTATTTTTTCATTATAATTTTTACTAAAACCTTTAAACAAGAAGGTAAAAACTAATACAAACTAGTAGACAGTACGAAAGGGAAAGTACCAGAAAAGAAAGAAAGGAAAGTAGAAAAGAAAGGAAAAAAGTATAAAGTTTTCTGATTTCTGAAAAAAAAAAGTATAAAGGTTTCTGATATTCACAGCAATTATAAGTACAAATATATTTTGATGACACTCTCTAAAGTTACTTCATATTACTCTTCTTTCTATAATCTATCATTCTAATCTTCAACACTAATAAGAGCCTTGGTGGCACAGCAGACTAAAGCACTGTTAAGTAACACCAGCTGCCTGCAATTACTGCAAGTTCAAATCTCACCAGGCTCAAGGTTGACTCAGCCTTCCATCCTTTCGAGGTAGGTAAAATGAGGATCCGGTTTGTGGGGGCAATAAGCTGACTTTGTATAAAAAAGAATATCTGGGGAGGGGGGCGAAAGCCCTACTAAGCAGGTATATACAAAAGTATAAAGGCTATTGCTTAACGCATTGTAAGCCGCCCTGAGTCTCCGGAAAAGGGTGGCATATAAATCGAACCAATAAACACTGAGATTGTGAGTTCTAATGCAGCTTTAGACATCACTATGAAAATTCTCAGTCATCCAGGTCATGGTAATCCCATAGGTGTTTTTTCAAAAGGCAACTGGACTTTCTTTGTTTTTCCTTGAAGATGTTTTGCTTCTCATCCAAGAAATTTCTTCAGTTCTGAACTGAAGCTTCTTGGATGAGAAGCGAAACATCTTCAAGGAAAAATAAAGAAAGTCAGTTGCCTTTTGAAAAAGCATCTTTGGGACTTTCAACATGACTTTCTCAGCCTTAGGAAGGAGGCAAAAACAAACTACTTCTGAAAAAGCATGTCAAAAAAACTTCAAGGACTTGTCTGGCAGTCAAGACCAATTCTATGGCGCAAAACAAAACATCAAAAAAAGGAAGAACATTTTAAAAAATAATAAGATAGGATGAAATATTTATCTAGGAACTTGGCTAACTTAGGAATTTTGTCATGTGTTCAAAATGTAAGATTTCCTCTTTTTTTTTATGTGCTCCCTCACCCAATTATTTTTAATTTAGCTGAAGCTTTTAACACAATTTGGCCCAAATCTCCTTTTAGAAATATTTTCATGTATACAAAGATATGGGATGTGTGCCTTTTTTTGTGGCAAAAGAGATTGCTTGAAACCTTATACAGTATTTATCAGGGGTGAAATCCAAAATTTTTCCCTACTGGTTCTGTGGACGTGGCTTGGTGGGCGTGGCAGGGGAAGGATACTGCAAAATCTCCATTCCCTCCCCTCCTGTGGGAAGGATATTGCAAAATCTCCATTCCTACCCCACTCTGGGGCCAGCCAGAGGTGATATTTGCCGGTTCTCCAAACTACTCAAAATTTCTGCTACCGGTTCTCCAGAACCTGTTAGAACTTGCTGGATTTCACCCCTGGTATACATACAATATGACTACACAGAATATATCATTGGCTGCAGGTTTAGCATTCAGTTGTCGGTTTTAGAGTTTCTCTCATGGATGGAAAATCTGTGTCAGAGTAAAGATTGAAGATAATGGTCAATTAAAGTGAGGCGTTTTCAAAGCCCAGGCTTGATGGAAGTTTGGGCAGTTTAATACTTTCAGGGCCACCACTGAAGACATTCACCAGATGGGTTACCATTGTCAGCTAAGTAATGGGAGAGTGAGGAGTCCTGTGCACAAAAGCCTGACTGTTTGTTTCTATATATGCCTTTGCTTCTGATTTTTGCTTTAAGATCATTTGTTAAAAAAATAAGCAGCACTTTCATCCCCCTCCCCCTTTTTAAGAGGGCTACCAGATATTAACTGCAAAAATCTGGACATTTGTGTTATAGTTTTCTGTGTCCTTCTGTGCCTATTTAATGCTCTGGATTTTTGCATTGCCCAGTGTTGGCTTCTATATCTGAATCTTCTAAAATCTACTGGATTAAGCCAGAGAAAGGAAACCCTCTAGAAAACATATTTGGGATTTTTATTGAAATTTAGTTAATCTAAACAAGACCATTAGCTGATTTTTATGAGGCAATATTTTCTACAGAATTCCCTCACATTAAATCCACTGGAATTTGCTTCTAAATCAAATAAAATTGATTATATATTCTACCTGCATACCTGTAAAATGATGAGTACCCAGCTTGATGGGTTCCATCTCCATAAACAAACCATTCTGTTTTTAGTACACAAGAATGGAGATTGTGATAAGGATGAAAACTACAAAAGCCTCCACTGAATCAGACCAAGAATCAAAGTTAGTTTTCCCCAACTGTGCCTGTACATCAGTCCTAGTCAGCATGGCCATATTGTAACTGGATAATCTAGAAGTAATGATTGCTATTCATCGGGAGGGCACTGGGTTGGGGGCATCTATTTCTGCTCCTGTGGGGACCAAAAAGCCAATCCCCACACTTCTTAACACTGGAAGTTCAACACTCACCCCCATGCTTGATAGTCATATCTAGACAGCCTCTGAATGTGGATATTCTATTCTATTTTATTTATTTATTTCGTCAAGCATGTATTTTATGACAGATACAAGTGTAAACATAATTATAAATACATGAAAAGGATATGAATAAAAGAAAATGTTAGGACAGGGACAGTAGGCACACTGATGCGCTTATGCACGCCCTCTTAGGGACCTCTTAGGAATGGGGTGAGGTCTACAGTAGACAGTCTAAGGTTAAAGTTTTGGGGATTTGGGGAAGAAACCATAGAGTCAGGTAGTGCATTCCAGGTGTTGAGCATTCTTTAAATAAACCTTATTGAAGTCACACTGTATTACCATGTTTTGCAGCAGGGAATTTCATGGCTGTGAACTCTTTGAAGTACTTTCTTTTGCCTTTCCTAAGTCAAAGGAAGGACGAAAAGGGCAGGCGCAATGCATAAAAAATAATGGCAACATCTACTCCTAGTTACTCAGTAAGTAATTATACATTCTCATTCTTGTATGGAACAGGGGAAAATATCCCACTCTTCATTTTTAAAATAAAGTCACACATCTGTAATATGCCTAACGGGGTTTTTCCCCCCCCCAATATTAAGCAGCACCAAACACTTTAATCTTCATTGATAAGAAAATTATTCTTCATCATTCTAGTTAACTTTTTTTGTGTTCTTTATAGCTCTGCCATATATATATTTCTAGGTACCATAAACTGGTCAGAAAGGAATGCACTTCTCCAAATGTGACCACACCATCCATCCTATACGTAGCATTATAATTAATATAATCTGCCATAATTTACTTTTTAGGCCCACACAGAGCAACAGCATGGAATGTGCATTCTCAGCTAGTGGACATGACTGGCAGACAGGTGCTTTCTGGGTTGGTCAAGTTACCCCTATGCACTAGCAATGCATAGTTGAAGATGTTTGGCCATGCAGCAGCCCTTTCTGAACTTCTCTTGGGTGCTGCAAAGGAAGCTGGGAGATGGTCATGTGTGGGGAAGCATGCTATATATGGAAGGACTGCTTATAAGCCTCACTAAGGTCTTCTAAGGGCTGTGGTGGCGTAGTGATTGGAATGCACTAGGCTAACTTTAGCATACTAAAAAGCAGAGACATCACCCTGCCAACAAAAGTGCGTATAGTCAAGGCTATGGTTTCTCCAGTTGCAATGTATGACTGTGAAAGTTGGACTATAAGAAAGGCTGAGCGCCAAAGTATTGAGGCCTTTGAACTATGGGGCTGGAGAAGACTCCTGCGAGTCCCTTGGACTGCAAGGAGATCGAACCAGTCAGTCGTAGAGGAGATCAATCCTGACTGCTCTTTAGAAGGCCAGATCCTGAAGATGAAACTCAAATACTTTGGCCACCTAATGAGAAGGAAGGACTCACTGGAGAAGAGCCTAACGCTGGGAAAGATTGAGGGCAAAAGAAGAAGGGGATGGCAGAGAATGAGGTGGCTGGATGGAGTCACTGAAGCAGTCGGCGTGAGCTTAAATGGACTTCAGAGGATGGTAGAGGACAGGAAGGCCTGAAGGAACATTGTCCATGGGGTTGTGATGTGTCAGACATGACTTTGCAACTAACAACAACAAGGCTAACTTTGCATTCCACTGCCAAGAGTTCAGCTGTGACCAGCTCAAGGTTGACTCAGCCTTCCATCCTTCCCAGGTCGGTAAACTGAGGACCCAGATTGTTGGGGACAATATGCTGACTCTGCAAACTGCTTAGAGAGGGCTGTAAAGCACTGTGAAGCGATATATAAGTCTAAGTGCTATTGATATTGCTAGGTCCTTTAGAGTATACTTGGAGGTGCTTCTTTGCTTTCTGGTAAATTGATGTTTTATCACTGGCCATGGCTTCTATACCACAATTTTGTGAACCCACCACAGATGCTATCACTCTATTTCAAATGAGCTAGTGGCCAAGAAAGGTTCTCTGCCACTACTTTATCTTATTGAAAATTAATTGGAAACATTTTGTTAGCTCTCCAAAGCCCACTGTGGAGCAAGTTCTTTGAAAAGCAAAAACTAGACTCATTTCTGAGGCTTAAGCACTCCCATATTTAGAAAAGTAGCTTGAGTGTCCTGCAGCCAGAACTAGATTGATATCCTGGGCAGTTTGGACTCAGCATGTACCGTACCAACAGGGCAAGAGGTCATTTGAGTCCATAACTCTGAATGATGTAGAAGTTAGCAATTAACTAAAGGAATTTCTGAGAAGGGAGTGGGGGGACTGTGCAATTGATGTAAGAAGCAACACACAACTCTTTAGACTTTGCTCCTGTCTGGTGTATAAAGGACATAGTGTTTCTCCACTTACTTTGTCTGCAAGGGGACTGTGGACCTAGACTGTAAGCTTGAGATGTTTCCCCTGGGTATCTCACCTGCAGCAGGTAAGGGAACACAAAGGAACAAGAGCCTGAAGTAGCACCAACAGACATGGATTGGGCATCTGAACCTAGCCCATTCCAGGGCAGGTTCTTACTTCTTAAGACCTAGCATCAAATCAACCCAGGGTAAAAAAAATACCTGTATCAAGGCAGGCATAGATCCAACCCAGCAAAATTTTCTGACCTTTTGGCTAACATAACACCTGTCTAATCTCTTTTCCAAACAATGAAGAATCTTAGATATGGCCTCAATGGCAATAAAAATATAGGTACCGGTAGAAGCAATAGATATGTATCTATCTGCAATACTAATCCATTACCCTGGATAAATGATTACAATATATGGCTTCTTGGCTGCTGAATATAGGGGAAGCATCTGGAATTTCCTTGAAACCAAGACATCAGGACAAGCGTCACATTTATCGTTGGCAATCTCTGTTTCAGCTGGCAGGCTATGATGTTACCTTATGGGAGAGAAAATCCAGTGCAATGCTGTCAATCCACAGGAAGAGTCTTGCAGGCACCACCCTTTCCCGTCGGACATAACCTCCAAGGTACTCAACTCAAGAGTCTTGTGCAGCCTCTGAGCACTGTAGCTGAAATTCTGTCCTTTTTATTCTTTCCTTCACTTCACTTTCTTCATGCTTTTCCGTGTATTCTTGGGCCAGTTGGGTATTAGTCTCTTTTCTGTTCAGTGTAACTCCCATGGGATATTTTTTTTTATTGGCCCTTAAAAAAGTGATCATAGCAGGTGCTTTCTCTATAGATAGAAGATCCTATTTACAGAGTACTGTAGAGGTTCTTGGAGTCTATAGAAGAACTATGTTCGTAGCCCATTTTTGCACATAGCTAAAGAAAGCTACATGCTTCCGAGGTACAGATACTGCAAAAGTTCCAACAAGAGCTGGTATTGGCTCTTCATGGGATGGCACAGTAGGCTTTTCTACCTCTTATTTTTTGAAGAGTGTCCTAGATAATCTCACAAGTGATACAGGAAGCAGAAGATCCTATCATTTGTGAGATGCAGTTTCTTTAATAAACATTTCTTTCTCCATAGTTTTACAGATGAACCCGAATCCTAGAGAATATTTCTTCCCCGCTGTCAGTTCTAACCTTGAGCACTTTCCCCCTGGCTCCTCAGGGAGGCTGACAGAAAGCATGGAGAGCCATGAAATCAACATTCATTTTTCCAAGATGTGGGATCCATACACAAGTTGGGATGAAGCAGAGAAACCAGGTAAGGGAAACGAAGCTAGGGATATAGCTGTAAACAAGCAAGTGTACCAGACCTCTCATTTCTTTGTAACATCATGTCACTTTCAAGTCAGGTTTGGCTCTGGTGATTTCAAGGACATGTATATGCAGAACCATTGACAACAATATAGAGGTGTCTTTTCATTTCTTTCTTCTGGAATTACTTTTTACTTTCCAGTGTCTCTACAGGCTAAGTATTTCCTGGTGATATGAGCTAGGATCAGCCCAGAGGTGGGTTTCAGCAGGTTCTGACCAGTTCTGGAGAACTGGTAGTGGAAATTTTGAGTAGTTCGGAGAACCGGTAGTAAAAATTCTGACTGGCCCCACCCCCATCTATTCTCTGCTTCCCAAGTCCCAGCTGATCGGGAGGAAATGGGGATTTTGCAGTAACCTTCCCCTGGATTGGGGTGGGAATGGACATTTTACAGTATCCTTCCCCTGCCACGCCCACCAAGCCACGCCCACCAAGCCATACCATGCCATGCCATGCCATGCCACGCCCACCAAGCCACACCCACAGAACTGGTAGTAAAAAAATTTGAAACTTACCACTGGACCAGCCCTACTTAGGCTTTCAAAATCAGCCAAAATGACCTAGGTCAGGGGTATCAAATTGGCTTTCAGTGATTCCTCCATAATCACTGAAAATGGGAGTGTGGTGTGTGGTGAAGTGTCAGGTGAAGGTCTAAATTCGGGGTTTTTCCTGAATTTAATATTCTAAGATCAAATTTTTTAAAGTAAAATTTACTTACATTGCACTGTTGTTCATGCATTGGCCTGGATCCCAATTTCTTTCCTTTAAGCTAATATTTTTACAGTTTGAGGAATGTTCTGCTTGCCAGAACTCCAACAGAAATGATTGGGTGCTGGAATCATTGACGTCTAATGGTTGAGAATGTTGTATGCAGTATACTTGCGATTGTTAACATCAAGTGTTCCTGTTAAATACTGGACTATGACATGGTTTGTGGTTAGAAATGGATTTGTCTACCTTATGACATTTTGTTATTTTAAAAAATTCTTCAGAAGCTATGTGGGCCTTTATTGTGCTAGTCTAGGACAAGTGTACATATATAGACAACAAATGTTAACAGGTCCTCTTGAGAGGAAGGAGGGAAGGAAGGAAGGAAGAAAGGAAGGAAGGAAGGAAGGATCATTTTTGAAAGAAGACAAAAAATTCACTGACTTTAGGGGAATGAGAAGAAGCTCTTTAAGGAATACACTTGAGTTAATCAGGATGAAATAAAATAGGATTAACTGGAAATGAGAAATATTTTTTTAAAGTTTTTTTATTGATTTTACAACAACAACACAACACAACACACATAGCACAAACACATAACATTCCCCATTTTTCCCATCCTTCATTATCATTATCTTTATCGTCCTTTTATATCTAATTTTTATTCATTTATAATATTTTACACATTTGTCACATTCTCCTCTCCATCATTTATTCACATTTACTTTCCCTAATCTCGAACCAATCGTACCACTTATTCCATACTTGATAGATAGGACAAATTAACGAAAGAAATAAAAGAAAAGGAAGATACAGAATACTATCAAGTATGAAAATGAGAAATCTTTAATTAACAGAAATGGAAATCTTGTGCAGAATAGGGTCTATACATATATCCACACACTTATTAGGAGGACCACGGCCATGAAAACCATTATTTCTCATTAATAAAGAGATTTTATTTGCACATGGGATATTTCCATCTTAATCCTCTGTCCAGCAAATTGCAGAAAAGCTGATCTCAGCAATGTGAAAGAACTCTAATATGGAATCAATTTTTATGGACAAAGATTCAAACAACAGACAAAAATACCTTGTTTTTTTTAAAAAAATCAGATATTGTTTACCAATGTTTCCAAGATAAATTTGTACCTTGCAATGATGTATGCTACAATTCAAGCTTTCTATTTGTGGTAGAATTACTTTAGCTATTTTAGTACTGTTGCTTGGTAACAATAAAAAACACGCCAATCAAGTCTTTTTTCCTCCATGAAGCTGCCATTTGACAACTTCTTTCTGCCCCTGTCATAGTGTTTTTAATGATCCACAGTTGCAGCAGAAGAAAATGCTTAGCATTGTGTTCTCCACAGCTTTCCCTACTGATTTCTTTTGTGTCACATTAGCTCTCCCTAAGTTGACACTGTGATTTTTAACCAACAGCCCTCTGCACCCTCAGCATCATGGCTTTATTTGTCATTTAAAAGCACAAGAACAAGCAGCTAAGGCAAAGACATTTGCAGCCAAGGGCAGAAACCTAGTCTTCCCTTGTATATATTAGAGTCTCTCGGGGTCCAAAGTATGACCATATCAGTTTGTTTCCTCCCCCCCCCCAAATATGCCATTTAAAACATTTTAAATCAGTGCCAAATGATTAGAAAAGACAGAGCTGTAAAATTTGAGAGGCTGAATGGCTGAGAATCCATCTTTTTTCCTCCATGAGGCTGCCATTTGTCTATGGTTTTTGTGCCTATAAGAGACTAAACCAAAGTGAAAGTTTAAACAGGCTGGTTGGAACAGTGGAAGCAGCCCGATACTATTGGTCCACCAGGCCATTATTGATGGTTTGAGTTCTGAGCAGGAGATTTTTCAGCCCAGCCCTATCTGGAATTGCAGCTGAGATGAACTTCTATATTCAAAGCTTATGAATTTACCTGAGGGAACATACCTGAGGGAATGTCCCACAGAAGATGCTCAAGACCTGTTATATTTTTCATTCCATACTATGGCAAATAATGGTTTTAAACAACATAAAGGCAAGATTTTGATGGAAAGTGAGAAAAAAAATTCCTACCAGTAAGAATAGTTTGACAGTGGAACCAATGGTCCAGTGGGGTGATGGCTTCTCCTTCATTGGATGTCTTCTCTTCTAGCAGAAACTGGACAAGCTGGAATTCTTTCATTTGGATTCTTGCGCTGAGTGGCCTTTGGACTCCATGAGCTAAATGGGGCTTTTCAACACTATTATTCATGTACTATTATTCATGTACTCTATGATTCTATTTGTGCCCCATGGCCCTCATATTGCAAGGGAATGCAATGCGTCTTCCTAACAACAGAAGACACAGATGTCTGAACAGAGGAGGCAAGCAGGAACTTCAAGACTGGGAGATAGAAAAAATGTCATTTGCTGCTTAATAAACAGTAGGAGTTGGACACTATTGTACCCTGAGTTGAGTTCATCACTAGGAGGAGCTTTTTCCCAGCTGTGAAAAAAAAGCCCAATAAACTGTAGGAGACTTCAAGAAGCTAGCCAATGAGGAGATGATCTAACTCTGCAAAATACTTAGGGTCCAAACCAAGTAGCTAAATTGATCCAGGATGCATATAAGAATCAAACATAGCAATCTGATTCCTTGCAAATAGGTTGGACAGTGATTCCTAGTAATCCTACCTATGTTAAATTTATATTCCTCCCAGAGTGGGTTTGGATTGTGAGATAAGCAACATATACATTTAATAAATATAAATAAATAAGTAAAATTCTAGACAATATGGAGTGAAAAATGTTAGAAAGAAAGATTATATACACACACACACACATATATAATGCCTAAATGAAGTACTTTTGATGACCATGGATGACCGATTGTCTTCCTCAGAACATATAATAAGTTCAACATACTTCCTTTTGTCATGTCACATAGAAAACCAGCATGAGCAAAAGTGAGGAGACAGGCTTCTTTTCCTTTCTCAAGTATAGGAAAATTGGAATTCTCTAAAAGGGAACAATTGGTTCCCAAACTTAAGGAGATCTTTAATGGAAAGGAAGAGAAAGAGCACACTATGAATCAATCTTAAGCATCAAACTGAACCCCGGAAGCCCACAAACCAAGAATGAAAAATACACTATGTTGCAATGCTCTCTACATGGAGCTCCCCTTGAGGAGCACCCGGAGGCTCCAGCTGGTCCAGAATGCAGCCGCGCGGGTGGTTATGGGAGCAGCGTGGCGCTCCCATGTGACCCCCTTCCTGCGCGAGCTGCACTGGCTCCCGGTGGTCTTTCGGGTGCGCTTCAAGGTTTTGGTTACCACCTTTAGAGCGCTCCATGGCATCGTACCGGGGTATTTACGAGACCGCCTTCTGCTACCAATAGCCTCTCACACCGACCAGTACGGTCCCATAGAGAGGAGCTTCTCCGGGTGCCGTCTGCCAAACAGTGTCGACTGGCGGCCCCCAGGGGGAGAGCCTTCTCTGTGGGGGCACCTACCATCTGGAACGAGCTGCCCCCGGAGATACGGAGGATCCCGGATCTGCGCACGTTTCGTCATGCTCCCAAAACATTTTTATTTCAGCAGGCTGGCCTGGCCTAACTCTCCGTTTAAAATTTTTAAATTGTTTAATCTGTTTTACAAATTGGGTGTTTTAAATTTGTTTTTGGCCAAAATATTTAATAATTTTAATGGATTTTTAATGTTTGTATTATCTGTATTTTATCTTGGCTGTTCACCTCCGGGAGTAGGGCGGTATAGAAATTTGATAAATAAATAGATAAATAAATAAATAAATAAATAAATAAATAAATAAATAAATAAATAGTTATTTTGAGCCCACTTCAAGGTGCTGGCAATTTGCATCCAGTTTATTTGGAGACTGGTCCAGCCTTCTAGATCAGCTTTAGACTCAAAGGCTCTGCTTGGGGTGTTATGGAAACAGCCACACATCCCCTAACTTCAGCTCAAGGGTGCTCCTCTAATCATCATATAAGATCACATCCTTTCTTCTCATCTTCCATAGCCAAGACCACCTAATATAGGAGTTTACTGATCTAGTGTGAAGGTGGTGGTTTGCATTTTCTTCCAGCACAACCTTCCTATTTGGTGATGATTGGGCTCTACCTAGGATTTGCCTAGTTGCACTGCAGGCTGTGTGTTATGGGTGCTGCCGATAGCCTGGAGTGCCCCACTGAGTGATTAGCCTGTCCATGGCTTTCTACATGGGTCATCACACATAAAAGGAAGCTTTGACTGACAGACAGATTGTTCAGCAGCAAAAGTACCTTTCTAGTACCCCCTACACAGGTCACCTACAAAGTCTGATTCATGGATGGCAGAAGGTACCTGGTGAAACAGGATTTACCAAACAGTTTCACTTGTAGGAAATCCATGGGATGGCCAGGGGTTTCTAGGGAAAGCAGGAGCAGAAAGTTCCTACCTACCCAATGAATTAACTTTTGAGAGATGGATAAAATATTACTCATCTCTTAAAAGTCATACCTCCTCCTGCCCCAACCCATCTTGGGGAGAACAAATGGTGAATATTTCCCTGCTGAGAATGAAACTGCCAATTTATCTACCTTAACTTACCTAAAGTAAATAGAGCATCACCACTCAACAACCTTATTAATGACTGAGAAAGTTTATGTTGGTTTATGTTGTCACTTCATAGACAGAAGGAAAATGTATCCACCTGGCTACCTGGATGAGCCCTGACACCAAGAGCTGTTAATTACTGGAACAAGAGACCCAGTGTTGTTTGAAGAATTCCTTCCCTATGTCCTTCTTCTTTCCCTTTGATTTTTTGGATAATTTTCAACATATCACTTTGGGGGAATTTTACCCCCAAGGACAGCACCCAATCTTTAAAAACAGGAACAAATACAAATATGGACACTCCATGGATGCAAAACTAATCTCAAATGCTAGCCTGTTTAGGGAAGCTGAGTGAACTTGTGCAAGAACAACAATACATCGAAGGCAGACTCTTCCCAATGGCAGATCTATTCATGTGGAGCTCAGCAAATTAGGTGTAATTCCAAGCTGGGGATTTCTTCCAGCTAACCTGTCAGTTGTTTTGTGGCCACTTAAAGGTTTGTGGGTTTCTGTTCTGCTCTGCGTACTGAACCCAGTATAAGCAATCGCTCAACACTTGGATAATAACTATTAATTTTACGGCAACCATCTAGATATGCTTTCTTCTGCCAACTGGGCCCTGCAACATGGGATGCAGCTTCAGTAACAGCAACCGCAATGCAGCAAATGTGTCTTTTAGGCTTTTCACCATTGCCATAGACCAGGATGGAGAACTCTTATCTAACAGAGATGTTAATGGATCCCACCTCCCAACAGTCATGTGGCCAGCAATATGAATTGCTGGAATTCAAATCCTACAACCCTTGAACAGCTAGATATTCTTCCTCTCCTACCCGGAATATTGACCTACCATACATCCTATTACTCACAGTCAAACCCAGAATCTGAAATACCACAGCACTGCAAGAGCAATGGTCAGGGTACTTGAGTAATTTTTGTGCAATAAAAAAACCCGTGACTTGGTCATGAATTGGTAATGACTCTGTATGTGTCAGAACTAAATCATTAAGGTTGTATAACCACCATCAACACCACCACAGTATATGCTATATGTTTCCAACTGATAACTCACAGTATACAAGGAGAACAATCTGGCAGGGTCCTTCCACCTTCTTTCAAAAACTGTAGCGTGTGAAATTTGGTCTTCAGTGGCGTCAGTGTTTAGGTGTAGTTCTGCAGCTTCCTTCTCAATCCACTCTTCTGACTGTGGGAGTGCTGTTCCCATTTCAGGCTCCTTCTATGTTGCGAAGCATTTGCCATTTATAGAAAAATGACCGGCACGTTCTTTACCGTTACTAAGCAACTCAAGCAGAAGTTGCAATAGTTGTGTTTGTTTAGGGCTTGGAATGCCTGGAGGATGGATGGATGGATGGATGGATACCTCTTTTTCACATTCCCCCTTCCTGACAAAAAGTTTCTTTTTACCCTGAGTGCAAGCAGAGTCAGGGGCCATTTGGAGACTGAAAACAAAGTCTCCAAAGCAATTTCATGTTTCCTCTCAGGGTTTGGAATTTGGGGATGTGGAAATCAGGGGCTTTCCAGATTCAACTCTCAGTTGTTGTTGGGTTGTGAGAGATGAACTGTACTTCCCCTGTCTCAGGAGTATAAGTTCCCTAATCTTTTTGTAAATTATTGTATTTAAGATAATCACAGAGTCTTTCCAAGCAATCACACTTCAAAGCACTACAAACAGTGAAAGTAATACAAACTAAACCTGTACACATTAAAACAACGTTTAAACAATCCACGTTCAGTAATAAGGTTGTTGGAGGACAGGGCGAGTAAACAAAATCATCCTACATTTTCTCCTGGGAAGGTTGGAAAATGTAACGATTCACCAGCTCTGTAACAGCAAAGGCAATTTGTTCCATATCCTGATCCAAAATTCCCAGGGTCTGATCATTGAAAGCAAAATCTTGAGGCTGGCTTGGTAGCTAATTAGCAGCTGCTTTAAAGTCATGGTTTAATGTGTGCATCACAACAAGGTTGCCATATCCTCTACAATTAAGAGAGCGCTTGAAGAAATTAAATATGGAGTTAGCAGTGTGTTGATCATGCTGTGACTCAAGGAAGACATTAAGTTTATGTAAATGTAGAGAAACCTATTCTCCTGAAGTTCAGGAATGGATTCGAGATACATGTTCATTGTCAATTTTTGAAATGTCAGCATGTTCTAAAAATGTGACGGTGGAGCAATATGTTTCTATGTGGCCTAGATTTAATTACAAAATGTAACTGACTTTATACTGATACTACATACCGGTAGGTCTTTTTTCCCCTTAGTTACTTTTTCTTCTTTTAACTTTAGTCCCTGTAATATATGTAGATTTTTTTCCTATTTTTGAGGCACAATCACTGGTATATCTTTTTGTTGTTGTTATTTATTAGTTATGATGAAACTTAATTGTAACTGATTTAAAAGGCCATCTGGAGCGCCTGCATAAGCTTTCCCAGTATGCAGCAACTACATGGAAAGTTTAGTGTTGTGGAAAAAATGAAATGGAGCACCAGCAGGATACAGTTGGATAGTCTGTGGGTGATAAAAGTTGAACTGAATCTACTGCATGACTGTATTTAATCTCTGTTCTTCCTTTGCAGCCCTTGGCAAATGTGCAAGAACCAGATCCATCCTTATTTCCTTTCTCAAGGTCCCTTTGATGTTTGCCTTTTTATACCTGTTTGTGTGCTCTCTGGATGTGCTGAGCTCCGCTTTCCAGCTGGCAGGAGGTGAGGTCACCCTGATACTTGCCTGCCTCTCCTCTCCTCCTCTCCAGCCATCCTCCATCCCTTCCTCCTTAACGATCCCTCAGAACGAAAGTGCTACATGTCCTTCTGTGTGGGTTCCACCTCCTGTCTGTCTCTGCTGCTGGCGTGGGTGCTGTTGGAGTTGGGCTCTGAAGAAAGAGGCTGAGGGCAACACTGGGTCATCACTGGACAGCCCTGTCATAGTGGAAGAAATACGTGGCGTGAGAAACATGGAAGTTAGAAGGAGTATAAGTGTTGTAAGGAAGTAATCTTGGGTAAAAGAAGATAGACAAGATTTATTTAGGGAATAACAAGGTGATAGGAAAACCTTTGTTATTTAAGTCCATCTACAGTTCAAATCCCATGGACAGCACAAAAGGAAAAAAGATATGATGCCGGAAGATGAGCCCTCGGGTCGGAAGCAGTGGTGGGTTCTTCCCGGTTCGGTTCGGTTCGGCCAAGCCGGTAGCAGTGACGATATGACGTCACCGAACCGGTTCTCCCCCCCCACGTTATGCTTACCTTTTATTTGGTCCCACCCCCAATCTATTGCTGCCTCCTGAGTCCCAGCTGATGACTAGAGGGAAAAAAACTGTTTAAACTCTTGCCGGGGGGCTTCAAAGGGCCGTCCTACAGCTGATCAGTGTTAAAAGCAAACAAATGAGTCGGGTCGTAAATGCGAGGACTGGTCGTAAGTGCGAGGACCTTCCAGAAATGACTCTGACCAGCTAGCCACGCCCACCTAGTCACATGACCTCCAAGCCACACCCACAAAATAAGCCATGCCCACAGAACCAGTAGTAAAAAAATTTAGAACCCATCCCTGGTCGGAAGGTGTCCAATATGCTACTGGGGAAGAGCAGAGGGCTCGTACTAGTAGCACCAGAAAGAGTGAAGCAACTGGGCCAAAGCCAAAAGGACGCTCAGCTATGGATGCATCTGGTGGTGAAAGGAAAGTCCGATGCTGTAAAGATCTATTCTCCATAGGAAGCAGTAGGCATGATCTTAAATGGACTCCAGAAGATGGCAGAGGACAGGATGGCCTGGAGGAACGTTATCCATGGGGTCGTGATGGGTTGGACAGGACTTTGCAACTAACAACAATAATAGTTCAAAACCTTAGCATACTGCCCTCCATTGTGGAAACAAGGCTGGTCAGTCAGGGAAGTGCTGTTGTTGCACAGGTCTAAGTCAGAAGATGAAGAGAGCTGAGCTGAGAGTAGAAGGAATGGTTGAAAGCCCTGGGAGTGTGAGTAGGAAGCATGTTATCATGCAAAATAAGTCTTTTGGACAAGAAAGGAGATCAAGGTGCAGAAGACACCTTGGTTAATTATTTCTCCATCAATGGGGTCAGTACGTTTATTAGGGCAGAAAGCTGGTGCGTGTAAAGTTGAATTTCAATAGAGATTCATGTGACCCCTTCCCTCCCCTCCAGATATTTTTTCTGTTCCTAATGAGAAGTCCATAATCTCTTCTCCAAAAGGGTAAATTTTGTTTACGAAAGGAAAATGTCACTTCTGATTAGCAAATGCTTTGAGGATATCCTCATCTGTTCAGCTCCGTCACATATCAGCTACAGTATATTGCGATAATTCTACCACATTTTCCTCTCCTCAAATTTTCAGGATCTCTTTTTTTTAAATTAGAATTTCAATTAAGCACCACAGAACTAGCAGAAATGAGAAATTGCTTATGGTATCAGTACTGCTCACAATTCTGATACAGAGAAACTAACTTCATGTTTTCTTCGTTTACAAAAAGAAAGAGCTTTTAAAGGGTTGTTTTCATAGACTTCCTATAGATTCCCCCATCCCATTTCCAGAAAGAGCTCATTCTAAACCGGAATCTTTTAACTGGGGGTAATAATACACAAGCTATATGTTCAGCCAGTAATTAACAGACTCTGACTAAAACTTGCTTTATGAGTAAGCTGGACTAGACTTGGTGCCATATGTTCAGATCTGTTTTGCTACTCTCTGCTTTTTCCCCCCAGGTAAAGTAGCTGGAGATATTTTCAAGGATAACGCTATCCTCTCCAACCCAGTGGCAGGGCTTGTGGTAGGAGTCCTTGTTACTGTCCTTGTACAGAGTTCCAGCACCTCCACCTCCATCATCGTGAGCATGGTTTCCTCAGGGTGTGAGTAACACTGACGGACTAAAATCAGAATCTGGCTACATGAATATACGAAACAAGTGACTCCTCTGACCCCCCCTTACCCTTTCCTATTTCCTAGTTTCTTGTGGCATAGCTATATAGCTTTAGTAGTTATTCTTCTTTTGTTATCAGGGATAGGAACTTTTGGCCTCCAGATCAGGGGTGAAATCCAGCAGGTTCTGACAGATTCTGGAGAACCGGTAGTGGAAATTTTGAGTAGTCCGGAGATCTGGCAAATACCACCTCTGGCTGGCCTCAGAGAGGGGTGGGAATGGATATTTTGCAGTATCCTTCCCCTACCACGCCCACCAAGCCACATCATGCCCACCAAGCCATGGCCACAGAACCAGTAGTAAAAAGATTTAAATGTCACCACTGCTCCAGATGTCATTGAACTACAACTCCTAGTACTCCCAATCAGACAGTCCTAGAGTTGTATCTTGTTGTAAGAGGTCCCAGGTTTTTCTCTTCTGGTAATATTTTTATTGATAATGACATACAGGGCCTGATAATACCGTCATTACAATAGTAGGGAATTACCGTATTTTTCGGACTATAAGATGCACCGGAGTATAAGACGCACCTACCTTTTTTGGTGAGGAAAAGAAGAAAAAGAAATCTGCCTCTGCCTCCCAGCAATTTTGCCTTGTTGCAACAAACAGCAAACAGCCTGCTTTACTTTCATTTTCATTTTCAGCATAGCTTGATTAGCACAAGGAAAAAAATAATAATCTGCTCCAGCAATTTACCTCCTTGCAGCAAGCAGCAGAAGCCCACGCAAAACAGCTGAGAGCAAAACAGCTGAGAGTCGGGAGGCCAATCCAATCAACTTGTGCTAATTAGGATGTGCTGAAGCTGAAAGGAGCTGTTTCTTCTTGCTGTTTGCTGCAAGGAGGTAACTGTTGGGAGGCAGAGGCCAAAGGGTGGGGGCCAGTGGGTGGGCAGGGCTACATTCGGTGTATAAGATGCACCTAAATTTTCACCCCCCTTTTAGGGGGAAAAAGATGCATCTTATACTCCAAAAATACGGTAATACATTGGTGTATCTGATGGAGATATACATAGGACTGGAGAGGAAGAGTCTGGCCAGGAGGAAAAGTGTGCCCGAACTCTCATTCTGTTTATGATGCTATGGTGGCATCTTCAAGCCAGAGTTCTCACCAGGTGCTCTTTGCCCTTTGCTCTCTAGTGCTGGAGGTAGGTTCAGCCATCCCCATCATCATGGGCTCCAATATAGGGACCTCAGTCACCAACACCATTGTGGCACTCATGCAAGCTGGCGACAGAAGTGAATTTAAGAGGCAAGTATTATTGGGTGGGAGGTGGGAGTCCAGTAGCTGCAGATGGAGACCGAGAATGTAGCCAGCTTCTGCCTTGGAAAGAAGGCCAGTTGCGTGTCTGGCAGAACTGGATGAAGAACAGGAGTAGGCTGGCCGAAGGAGAAAGTGTTCATCAATTATAGGAGGATGCCAGTAGACGGCTGAGGTTGGTGGGTTCTGGGGCTACAAACCTAAGTCAGGAGTAATGAAGAACAGGCATGTGTTAAACCAGGAGTAATTGGTAATTCAGGTAAGCAAAACAAATAGGCAGAAGTGGGGCTCAGAGACACTTCTGATTTGGATGGATGCTCAGGTAGGACCCATCCATATACCCCATGCTGCAACTCCGATATTTCACAACAGCAAGAACTTCTCTGTTGTCTAACAGGGCCTTTGCAGGGGCCACGGTGCATGACTGCTTCAACTGGTTGTCAGTACTGATTCTGCTGCCTCTGGAAGTGGCCAGTGGCTATCTGCACCACATCACCAAAGTTTCCGTGGCAACTCTCAACCTGCGCAGTGGACAGGATGCCCCAGAGCTTCTGAAAGTAATCACGGAGCCCTTCACTGGCCTTATTGTCCAGGTGTGTGTGCTATGCCAAGGTGGAGGATTATGACACTGAAGATCTGGAGGGTACCAGTTTGGGAAAAACTAATCTAAATTCTTGGTCTTTCTCCTGGGAGCTCCTTCTCGGTTTTCTATACAAGTGGTCCTCAATTTACAACAATTTATTTAATGAAGTTACCACAGCACTGAAAAAAGTGACATAGGAGCAGTCCTTACATAGCACCCCCATGGTCACATGATCAAAATCCAGGCACTTGGCAACTCGCACTTGGCCACCAGCAACAGTTGCAGCATCCTGGGGTCAAGTGATGGCCATTTGCAACCTTCCTAGCTGGCTTCCAACAAGCAAAGTCAATGGGGAAGCCAGTTTCACTTAGTCTTGCATAATTCACTTAGCAGTTGCAGGGATTCACTTAACGACAGTGGCAAAAAGGTCAGGCGTGACTTGCTTAGCGATGGAAATTATGGTCCCAATTGTGGTTATAAATTGAGGACTACTTGTACAGTGACCTGGGGAGGTGGGGATGAGAGAGGTATCTCCCACTCTTGCCACAATTTAAGGATTTTTCTTGTTTCCTTCAGCTGGATAAGTCAGTGATCACAGGGATTGCCACAGGCAATGAAAGCTTGCAGAACAGAAGTCTGATTCGGGTGTGGTGTGAAGCGCCAGCTCCACAGGTGAGAATTGTGCCAAAGAAGAGAAAGGATACAACCGGGGAGGGTGGGGGGAGAGAATATAAGAGATAACAGCAAATACTATGCAGAAGATGTTCCAGATTCTCTAGCCTATAAAGAGGCCACCACTGAGAAGGTTTCTCTCTGATTAACAGTCTATTTACCTCATTTGATGGAGCCTCTCTGTAAATGTGCATGAATGGAAAACATTTTGACATGCATTTCAGCCACCAATGAATTCAGTGTGCTTTTTCCCCTAATAGAGTTCCATATTGGAATTAGAATATGTTAATTTTCTCTTTGGAATATGTTAATTTTCTCTTTGGAATAGGTTAGTTTTCTCTATCTACGCTAGTTCAGATGCTTTTTTTTAAATCCAGTAACTAAATGAGTAGTTACGCAGTGATGAAAGGATATAGATTTAAAAAGAAAGACATTCATAGTTATTTATAGTTGTGCACTTCTATTATGGTGGGGAGTGAAAGCTTAGAGAACTTCTGAATGAGGATTGTGCACAAATTCCAAAGGCTCATTGCATCATTTGAATCTGAATATGGAGCCAATCTATTTCCAGCTCAGCTGTGTTGTAACCCCCACTGTAAAAACTCTTCTCTTTCATTTTTCAATCATGAAATTTTCTGGAAAACATGGATGGTCTGTTTCCCCACCAGGAGGGATTCTTGCCAGCTCCCTCTGGCCCCAAAGCATCTGCCCCCTAGCAGTCCTTTCTGACCCTGCCCCGATCTCAAGCTCAACTTGCCATAGCGAATGGCTTACCAGGAGTAGGTCCTTGGACAAAGGGCTGCTGTGCTGAAACGTTTTTATACATTGATCCAAAAATCTCTAATGAGTCAAACATGAATATCATGGCATATTATTAAACGTATAATTTATCACACACCCAAATATATGTATATGTGTGTGTGTGTGTGTAAGTATATGTACCATATTTTTCGGTCTATGAGACTCACTTCCCTCACCCAAAGTGGGTGGAAATGTCTGGGTGTCTTATGGAGCGAATATTGTGGCTGGGGGGGAGGGGGGTTGGTGGGGCAGCGAGCAGCTCATTGGCAGTTGGATCGGCCTCCCAGAATACTGCCGATCAACTGTTGTAGGCAACAAAAAACAGTGGCAGCAGCAAACAGCGATGGCGAACAGGGGTGGTGAATGGCGGTAGCGATCCCTGCCACCTAGAACAGCTGATCGGCGGTATTCCAGGAGGCCAATCCAACCTCCAACCTTCCAGCTGTTCAGCAGCGAAGGCTCCATTGTTCCCGGCAGAGGCAGCAGACACAAAGGAGACAGCAATGGCAGCGTTTCCAGTTGGCCAGCTCACTGATCGACGGGGCTATGGGAAGCCGGGATCCAGCTGTTGCTCAACTGTCAGCTGTGGTGGGCGCAACGGAGTGGAGCCCTGATGAGCCACATGCTGGGGCTGTGATAATGTGCTGAAGTAGACCAGGATGTTTGCTGTTTGCTGCAAGGACACTAGCCAGATGAATACCAGATGGATGCTGGGCAGCAGAGGCAATTTTTTTTTTTCTTATTTTCCTCCTCTAAAGCTAATGTGCCTCTTATGGTCCGGAGCATCTTATAGTCCAAAAAATATGGTATATGTATATGTATGTATACACACACATAGACACACACATAGTAAAATAGACAGCAGTGAAATTAGTTACAATACTCTAATGTCCTTTAATTTCTGGGTTGATATATTCCTGTCCTGTCCTCCCCACCCCTCCTCTCCTTTCCTCCTGTCTGGTAGAGTCCTGCTGCCTTTCTAGCAGAGAAATCTTCCTTGCATCCTTGCTTGTTTACTCGCTCCTGGTCTTTCTTGAGAATGAACCAGTCATGGCAGAAAGACCCTCGTTGTGGGATGATCAAACCTGGCTCTCCTCCTTCCTTTCCTTAGACAGCCCTAGCAGCTCTGCCTAGAGAGCCCAGTGCCACCCAGTACCCAGGTTCCCAGAGGCTCTTCCTGATTGTCATGAGAGTCTTCGGGGCATTGATTGTGGTCAACCAGATGTCCAGGCTCCCCTGTGGTCAGGAGGTTGTCAGAGTGAGCCAAAGTGAACTGTGAGGCTTGTGTGTCTTTGAGGAACTTTGAGGACAGTGCTCCTCTT
Source organism: Arizona elegans (assembly GCA_022577455.1). Lineage (NCBI taxonomy): Eukaryota > Metazoa > Chordata > Lepidosauria > Squamata > Colubridae > Arizona > Arizona elegans. The sequence goes on along the minus strand of JAKOOJ010000003.1, from coordinate 97,611,940 downwards.
TTGCCAGCAGCAGCAGGGCCCACAGAGTATCATTGTAGACTGTCTAACATGGCTTGTGTGGGCTTGAGGCCCCTGTACAGTATTAAGGGGGAATCCCGGTTTGATTCAGCACAATAAAATTGAGCAAGGGACAATGGACATACAAAGGGCCAGGCTGCTTGGGAGGTTTAGTTTTCTCTTTCTTTCTTTCTTTCTTTCTTTCTTTCTTTCTTTCTTTCTTTCTTTCTTTCTTTCTTTCTTCCTTCCTTCCTTCCTTCCTTCCTTCCTTCCTTCCTTCCTTCCTTCCTTTTTTCTTGTTCTTCTTCCTTTCTTTTTCCCTTTCTTTTTCTTGAAAGGGAACAGTGGCAGAGAAGTGTTCGTCCAATGGATTCTAGTTCCCCCAGCCCAGAAAGGGTTCATTTTATTTAGAACATTGCCTCTTTGTCTGCATTTTATCAGCTGACCACAATCATAGTTCAAAATGCTGGAGATGCCATCTGATAGGAGAATAGATGATGTGACTTCACGTCACTTGCATAGGTCTTGTGGGATTTTTTAATACAGAAGAGTTGTGGCATTGTAGCCAGTTACTTTCTCCTTAGTTACAAATGCTCAGAACTTTTGGGAAAAGACCAAGTCAGAGGTGGGTTTCAGCAGGTTCTGACCAGTTCTGGAGAACAAGTAGCGGAAATTGTGAATAGTTCGGAGAGCCAGTAAATAACACCTCTGACTAGCCCCGCCCCCATCTATTCTCTGCCTCCCAAGTCCCAGCTGATTGGGAGGAAATGGGGATTTTGCAGTAACCTTCCACTGGATTGGGGTGGGAATGGAGATTTTACAGTATCCTTCCCCTGCCACGCCCACCAAGCCATGCTACGCCCACCAAGCCACACCCACAGAACCGGTAGCAAAAAATTTTGAAACCTACCACTTGACCAAATGTATACCATATGGCATATTCTGATACAAGTAGAGGTGGGAGTGTTTGTAATTTTTGATCTCTGATTTGCCTGGAATGAGGCAGGGGCATTTTCTATTGTTGTTCCGGATGGAATAATAGCTGAGAAGTGGCAAGGACTGATTTATGTTTTCATTATATTCCTATTAGCCCACTGGAAGGAGACTATAGATTGGTATGTTGTGTTTTCTGCATTTGGAGGCTATAGGAAAGGATCTGCTTTGGGAGAGATTTGAAGAGGAGGAATGGTACCTTTGGGAAGTGCCCTTTAAACCTCATCCCCAAATAGATGTATGGCCTTGCTGCCTGCAAATTTCTTCAGGAACTCAAAAGTGGGATAGGGCAGATGTTGCCAAACAGATTTCTTAATTTTAAACTGCTTGCGCAATACACAGCAACATGTTGCTTGCTCGGAACAAGGGTAATTTTGGGAGTGCAGTCACTGAAAAAGTATTTTGGGAAAAATGAAACCCAAGGAAGGAAACAGCAGCAGAACAAGAGGTTGGGAAATGTCTTTTTTCCCGAGGGAGTTAAACAGATGTCACTGCCTTGGAACCGATGCTAAATGTGTCCTTATGGATGAAATATGAAGATTGTTATGGAGGCTAATTGGTATTAGAATTAACATTTTAGCAACATTTTGCCTGCAAGGATCACTTCTGAATGAACAGAAGGAATGAGATAGAAGGATTGAATGGCTAAGTATTAATGGCATTATAATAAAGCTGTTTTTGGCTGGAAATGAGTAGGGGGAGGTTCTCGTTCATCTCCCCAAAGTTCCTACACAATGTTATGATGACCCTTTTTTTTTTTATAGATTTCTTCAGCAGGCACAAGAGGAAGATCCCTAAACTGCAGCTCCCTTGTGCCAAACAGTCTGGAAACTGCTGGGAACTTCAGCAGTGCCATGCCACAGAAATGTAAGCACCAGCAACTTCATGCAACAAAGCTCTGAAAGAAATGGCTACAGATGCCACAGATGCCCCCGTTCTTCCTGTCAGGCCACAAAAGTAAGAGGGTGGGGGAAGGAAGCCTCTTGCATTGAATACTGATCCTTTGTCCAGGCAACCACCTGTTTGTGGACTCCTCTCTGCCAGACTTGGCTGTAGGACTCATGCTGCTGGCTGGATCCCTGGCTGTACTGTGCACCTGTCTTATGATGTTGGTCAAATTACTAAACTCTGTGCTCAAAGGCCAAGTGGCCAGAGCTATCCAGAAGGTCATTAACACAGGTAGGCTGATAGACTGGTTCTCTCCCCCACCAGGTTGGAGATTTCTTGGGTCAAAAAGTTTAGATGTGGGGCCTCTGAAGGGCACTACTCTTCTTGTAGTAGAGCCCACCTATGTGAATCCTCTCTTCTCCTTGCTGTTTCTGACATTGTACTGGTTTGGGCAGATCTTCCATCACCTTTTGGATGGGCCACCGGTTACTTTGCCATGCTTGTTGGTGCCGGGATGACGTTTGTTATGCAAAGTAGCTCTGTCTTTACTTCAGCAATCACCCCTCTCGTAGGTAAGTCCCTCTATATCTTCCCTCCCCCCACCCCACAAATCCCAGTAGCAACTCAAGAAGGAGGGACTGTGTTGTACAAAAGAAACTCTGGATGAGATTTACTGTGGATTTTTAGCCCCCTGCAAGAGAAACACCAATCTGCTAACAATGTTCCTTAGCCGCATCTGTCCCATCCACCATTGCAGGAGGAAGTCAGCCTGGGTTTAAGGGTGTAGCTGCTCTGGGATATATGGAATAAATAAGCAAGATGTTACTATTTTACTTAAACAGGACGTAGTGATGTAATGATTTGAAGGCACAGCTATCTCAGAAATTACTGAGATACAAGGTGCTGTATCTATATTCACATAACATATTTAGCCAGATCAGTTAAGAGCTAGCAGGTGCATAAGCAATAACCTTGATAAGTGATCAGCTTGGTGATTTTTCATGGCTTAATGTGGGTGCAAACCCATCTTGCTTGGTTCAGAATATACATCATAGAAACATGGAAGGAATAGTCCATATTAGAGGTTATCTAGTCTAATCTTCTCCTTAGTACAGGACGCAAAACCGGATAGTTTATTCAGTAACCTGGTTAAATGAGATGACTGAACAGGGACAATGAGTAACTGGACTAGTGGTGGGATTCAGCCGGTTTTCTCCGGATCGCACGAACCGGTAGTGGCAATTGTGAGAGGCTCCGCCCACCCACCCGGATGTAATGCGCAACTACTGCACATGTGCAGAAGGCCGTGCGCATGGGCAAAAGTGTTGCGTGCGCTCCCATTTGTGAACCGGTAGGGAAGGTAAGTGAATCCCACCTCTGAACTGGACTCATCTTCAGGAACTCTGCTTTTGTGGAATAAGGAGGGCTCCCTTTGCACTGCTCTAGTATGTATTGTGGGGAAGGAAGTTCTTGCTTTCTGACCAGTTCCTCTTTTCTTTTGTGGGACAGGTCTCGGAGTGATCAGCTTAGAACGTGCCTATCCCCTCACTCTTGGTTCTAACATTGGAACTACAACTACGGCTATCCTAGCAGCCCTGGCCAGTCCAGGGGATAAATTGGCCAGTGCCTTGCAGGTGAGGAGATGCCCTCTTTCTATTCTGTTGAACTGGAGTGGATGGCTTATGGCAATAGATTTCCCAGCCTAAGGATGTCTTTACATGTCACTAAGGACTGCCATTCCCATCCTCTATAAACAAACTCCCCCCCCCCCGGAAAGAACAGCAATGGCAAAGCAGAGAGGCACTAGAATGAATCAGAAGTGAAAGGGCTATTACTAGGTTCCTTTCCTTGCTCTCCTCCCAAACCCCGTGCCTGATATGCAGTGGTGGGTTGCGCCCGGTTCGGACCGGTTTACAAGAACCGGTAGTAAAACCAGTGGGAGGCTCCGCCCACTGACCCCAAAATCATCAGGACGCTTCTGTGCATGAGCGTGCCTGGCCCCATTGCGAACCGGTAGTAAAGATAAGTAGAACCCACCCCTGTTGGTATGCATTTCTTCCTAATGTTGCGCCCGAGAGAACTGCTATGTTTCTGGCTTCCCTTCTCAGATTGCTCTCTGCCACTTCTTCTTCAACATCTCTGGGATTTTGCTGTGGTATCCCCTACCTTGTACTCGCCTTCCAATCCGCATGGCCGAAGCATTAGGTGAGCAGACAGCCAAATACCGCTGGTTTGCTGTCTTCTACCTGATTATCTGCTTCCTCTTGTTGCCATCGTTGGTTTTCGGACTCTCCGTGGCAGGGTGGCAGGTGCTGGTTGGAGTGGGAGCTCCATTCCTGATCCTTCTAGCTTGCGTGGCCGTTATCAACCTCATGCAGTCACGAAGCCCCGACCGACTGCCCAGGTGGCTTCAGAGTTGGGACTTCTTGCCATACTGGCTCCATTCTTTGCAACCCTTGGATGGGCTAATGACCAGAGCCACACCGTGTTGTGCTGCCCATTGTTCAAGTAGCCAAGAGGAACGTATAAAGAAATCGCCAGAGGTTAAGGTCAGAAGAGGCTTGCCGAAGCCTTCTGTTTTCTTCTTAGAGGAATGGTCTCCACCACCAAGACTTTCACCCCAGCTGAATATCCTGCCAATGCAGCGTGCTAGCCGCCTGTGATTTGTGCTGGAGCACAGCTCTGCAGACAGCGGTGCTCAGCAGACAAGCAATAATAAAAGAAAAAGCGTGACAAGGAATTGCATCAGTGCAAATATTGGAGTTTGTGCCGATGGTTGCCCTCCTCACTGGAGCTCTGCCATTGCCACGTGTATATTCCAGCCAATATAGATTCATGTCTCAATGGGCAGAACTTTTCATGGGAAATATGCCTATAACTGGCATTTGGTAATCACTGTGCATATCATTTTGACATGAGCATCAATGAATGAGTGCAAAATAATCAGCGTCTGGACTTACATAATGTGCAGGAGAGTTTATAGTACTTACAAGCAGCAAAAAACACCACTCTTGATTGCCCTTAGCATCTGTGTAACAGGAGCTCCATATATTCAGAAGTTATTTTGGAGCAGAACTGTAGGTCTCCCTGAGTACTGTTTACTCAATGTGCAACACATTTGCAGAATTACTCATAATGGTGCTTGAAAGATATTTCCTTTTTAACTTGACAACAAGGTCCTTCAGATGTCTGATGACAACTCACATCATCTCAAAATCATTATATGTGCTAATTAAAACTGGTGGGAATTGGAAGCAAAAACCATGTAGAGGTTGTTTGAACCTGTAGAATATCTACTTCATTTTTTAATATGGTCTACTGACCATCAAATTCTTTATGAGCAAGAAAGTAATAGAAACTGATACAATGGTGTTTCCTAAATAGTCGCTATAATAATAATTTTGGAATCACTAAGCAACCAGTCGCTACATTTATACCACTTATATTTCTGCTGGGTAGTTATAGATCACTTCAATTTGGGTTCCAGAAAAATTCTAGAAATAAAACTGGGGAGACATTGTTTCTGTACTTTTACTGTACTGTTCTCATAATTTTCATTATTCCAGTGAAAATGCAGATTGTGAAGAATATGATGTGTACTATTTATAAAATATGACACAATATTCTCTTGGCTACTGCTGAATCTCAGCTGAGGTTGAACCAATAACATGATGCAGATCAGCAACTAACAATCCTAAAACAGGAGCCATTTCCTTTGATTTTTAAGTTTTTAAGAATAGAAAACTCTATGTTAACGGAGAAACTGATCACATAAGAAAATCACTTTGGGGGGAGGGACTGAATCTATCTCATTAGCAGACCCTGAACATGGGTTGAATTAGGAGTTCAGCCGCCACTTTGGATGTTTTGATTGCTTTTTTAAAAAAAAATTGCAAGCACTACAAATCTTGTCTCGTGTCTCATGTTCACATTTACTTTATGATTATATCACCAGAATGTGCACTCTGTCATTTTTACCTTTGCTTTAGCACATAATCCCAGGGCAGCTTGTGTTTCTGCTTCTGTCGAGTTTGAATTTGCATTGTTTCTTTCAGATTTGTGTCCCCTGTTGCATAATTTGAGCATCCAGATGTGTTTCTAAATCACTCCTTCAAAAATAAAGTTCACTGATAAATCTGTTCTTTAAGCCAGTTAGAATATTACAGTATATATTTTTCTACTTCTTGAATGACGAGGTCCCAAGAATAGCATTACTTTTTGGAGAAGAAAGTACGGGCCTAGTTTACGGGCATAAATAGAAACCATTGTTACTCAGTGTATTAATACACTGCACTATTTGATTTGCAATCCAAGCTTCTCTTTCTTTTTTACCTAATGAGAAGATCAAGCTTTTCTTCCTGGTTAACCACAATTCCTTAGGCATCTGAACTCAAAGGAACTGAAGTTTGTTTACACAATGAGTTTTGAATGCACTGCCTGTGGCCAATATTGTGATCACCCAGCCACATTATGAAACCCATTCTATGATTTGCAGATAGTTCTCGGCTTATGACCACAATTGAGCCCAAAATTTCCATTGCTAAGCAAAACAGTTGTTAAGTGAGTTTTACTTCATTTTACGACCTTTCTTGTCACAGTTGTTAACGGTTGTCTGGCTTCCTCATTGACTTTGCTTGTCAGAAGGGCGCAAAAGGTGATCACACGACCCTGGGATGCTACAACCATCATAAATAAATGCCAGTTGCCAAGCATCCGAATTTTGATCATGTGACCACGGGGATGCTACAACACTTCCATTTACAACAGTTGTAAGTATGAAAAAGGGTCATGTCACTTTTGTTCAATGCCATCGTAACATCAAATGGTCACTAAACAATGGCTACAAGTCAAGAATTACTTGTATTGCTGTGCAAATGAATGGAACAATATCATTTGGAAAAAGTGCCCCCAAAGGCAAAATCCTGTCCCTTGTAATTGGGCAGCAGAATCCTTGACAGTAGTTTTTCATTAAGAAGTTATTCCCACAAATATTCAAACATACAGAGGTGTTTTATTCCAATAAGCGAACTTAAGGGAGAAGTACATTTCCCTGCCACAAAGCAACAGTGGGAAGAAGACTTCAGTGAAAGATTTTGAGCAAAGCCCTTAGCATAATTGGATAATTACCTGTCTTCATCTAAGGTGCAGCAGAGTCCTTGAAATTTGGGAATATAAAGCAGACATGCCTGGGCTGTCTTATATCACTTTTGCATTTCTTAGGGTGGTCTTGGTGCTTCCTCCTCAAAGTACCATATGTGCACAGATTTTGTATTAGAGCTTCCAGCATTCTGCATGCCCCATAAAACCTCTGGACATGCTCTGGACAGGCCTGCCCATGAAAGATACAGATGTGCGGACTCTTTCATGACAATGATTAATCTTGCATCCAGATTTTACAAAGGAAATAAATTAACAATGTGTTAAGGTACTAAAAAAGCAGAAATGGGCTGTTGAAGATACTCCTTTTCTAGTATGGCACTTTTTGGTCTATGTCCAAATTCAGATAAAAATCTGTCTAACTTTAACTATCTCTGAAGATACCTTACCCATCAGTTAAAACAAACACGTCTTTTAAAAACAAGGAACCTCTAAATAACTGATAGTTGTTTATGGTCCTTCCTAAACATCTGAAATCATTCTGAAGGTTCCTAAGCTTTCTGGTGTTGTGAGCTCATAAAATTATACACATGTGCAAAACACACATATCCACCTCACAAATTAAACAAATTATTTTATTGGGTTCGAGTTGGGAAAGAAATAACGGTACCACTTACTTTTAGTAATTTCATTATACAGATTATACATTATAAGATTTCCAAACTTTGAAACACCATAATTGTGTACTTTGGGTTTGTGCAGAAAAATCAAGCAAAACTGAGAGGAAAATCTTGATAGTAACTTCAACTGTGCCGGAACAAACCTGGTCAGGTTTCAGAAAATTGTGATCCTCTCTATATGGTTTACAACTCTCTCTTCTACACCCCGCAGTCCTGACCCACAGTTGGGAACTCCCAAGTTAGTCCATGTCTGTCATTACAGTGGTTCAGAAATAATCCCAAAGAATGTTGCTTCCATGAAAAACTGCCATTTTTAGTGAAACATGTCTCAAAGATTCTTCTGAGAAACAAAATAGATGATAGTATCCTGTGATCTTTAAACCCTCATTTGTTTGTAGGTTTATGCACAAAAATAGGATTCTTCCAATTTCACACCTTAGGAAGTCTTGTTAATTGCTTATAGGTCTCTTCTGGGCAAATCTGGTATTTAATATAGCATAGGAAAATTCCCTGAGATACTTCATTTGCATTGCTAATACCCAGGCTGGATTTGAGAAAGAAACTGCATTGCTATAAATGGTTCATAAAGACCCTTGGCAAACAATACCTTTAAAAAGATTCAGCCACCCACTCCTCTCAAATGCCTGTCAGTAGGCGAGCTATATTTTAAAATTCAACCTACTCTTTTAATTGGCACTATTTCTATAACATGTTATGCCAGCAGCCTCTTCTGGTAGTGAGGTTGGTGCATAGACAACTCTGGCCACTTGGTGGCAATGTGGGATAACGGGAATCTGAATTCCAGTCCTGGAAGAGCTAGCCAAGGAGCAGAGGCCACAGGGCTCTGCTGAAACAGTTGGGATGATGGGCCCCGTAAATTTGCCAGTGAGGAACCAAAGGTGGGTTTGGGGCTGTGTAAGGATCCTGCTGAAGAAAAGCAAGATGAGAACAGAAATAGAAATAATAGAAATAGAAATAGAAATAGAAATAGAAATAGAAATAGAAATAGAAATAGAAATAGAAATAGAAATAGAAATAGGGTAGGGTAGGGTAGGGTAGGGTAGGGTAGGGTAGGGTAGGGTAGGGTAGGGTAGGGTAGGGTAGGATAGGATAGGAAATGGAATGGAATGGAATGGAATGGAATGGAATGGAATGGAATGGAATGGAATTCTTTATTGGCCAAGTGTGATTGGACACACAAAGAATTTGTCTTTGGTGCATATGCTCTCAGTGTACATAAAAGGAGAAAAAAAGAAAAAAAATACATTCATCAAGAATCATAAGATACAACACTTTAGGGATAGTAACAGGTTACTAATAAGCAATCAAATCATGCAGATAGCTGAGAAGAACCAAGGGAGTCATTGATCTATTTCAGATCCTGCTAATTTGAGGTTGCCCCCAAAGCCTTTAAAATACAGCTTTCAGTTGAGGAACTTGATGGATTAATGAAGGTGATTCCGCTAAGCATGTGCAGAGGTACACAGATTTCAGGTCTAAGCAATCACAGCTACAGAATCCAGGAGTTTTTTTTTTTCTCACAAAACCTAGCCATCTTTTTTCCCCTTTTATTCCCCCTGCCCACTAGAAGCATAATGAAGTCTCCTTCAAGTGGTGCTTGATGCCCGGGGATGGTATGCCACCAGAATGCATTCTTTGGGTTGGGCAGGGGGCAACACAGTGGTGGGATTCAAAATTTTTACTACCGGTTCTGTGGGAGTGGCTTGGTGGGCGTGGCTTGGTGGGCATGGCAGGGGAAGGATACTATAAAATCTCCATTCCCACCCCACTTCAGGGGAAGGATACTGTAAAATCTCCATTCCCTCCCCACTCCAAGGGAAGGATACTGTAAAATCCCCATTTCCTCCCGATCAGCTGGGACTTGGGAGGCAGAGAATAGATGGGGGTGGGGCCAGTCAGAGGTGATATTTACCAGTTCTCTGAACTACTCAAAATTTCCGCTACTGGTTCTCCAGAACTGGTCAAACCTGCTGAATACCACCTCTGGGGCAACAGCATGATTGCGGTTTGCCATTACTATCTTCCTGGAAGTCTTTCTCTACTTCTCAAAGGAGCCTCCAACCCTGCTATTCTCTGGACGGCTCCCCTCCAAGTCCTAATTGGGCCTAACTGTGCTTGGCATCTGACCCCAAAGTTGGCCAGGACTGCCGAATTGCAGAGACATCCCACCCTCTCAAGAACTACAACTCCTACCAATGTGTACACTTGCTGGCTTTCCTTCCAAATGGATGTGGGCTTCTAACAGATTGAAGGAGAAAGACAATACTCTGAGAAGTTAATGCTTGTTTCTGTCATTAAGCCAATTACATATTTCTGTTCCAGCAAAAAGTTTTATTGGTAGGGAGGAAGATTAGAAAATAAAGATCTTGGGAGTTTTTTTCTCCCCTCTCTGACTGGACAAACAGGGATTGCAAATCCCAATATACTTTCTTAGAAGGGCTTTATGTTGAGAACAATGATCTGCACAGTTATAATTTCAAAAATAGCTTGGAATAGGTGACTGAGGCAGCTGGGCACAGTCCTTCCCCCTTTGCTGCCAGTTTGCACTTACCAGGTGGGGCAATACTAAGCAACTCAGACTCTCTGAGACTCTCTGAAGCTCATTAACATTGGTAGCAAATAGCCTCTCCCACCACCAGCGAAATCTGGCTGGGTGCCTGCAGGCCGAATAGTAACTCCGTCAGCCCCTCCCTTCCCTTCTCTACAGGGAGCGCAAAGACCAGACTCAGAGAGACTCAAGCTGGAGCAGTCCAGCTGAGCTTCACATCATTTCAACAAAAAGGAAGTATCCAAGTAGACTGGAGTTTTCTGTCTTCTCACCAATATTGTCTTGGATATTCCCAACAACCCAAATCCGGAAAGGTTACAGCAACAGGAAGAACTGGTGATAATAGCTGAAGTGAGCTGGGGAAACTATCAGATCTGCTGCCTATCTCAAAATATTCTGGAATCCAGACGGCTTCTTCGGGATCCATTTTACTCTTCAAGGTCCATCATGCCTTCTTGAAGACTGTGATTCTGCTTCAACATCCAACCTGATAGCTTGGATTCTGTAGTGCCACTGCAGGTTTGTGCTGTTGCCTCCTAGCTTAGAATGGTGCCTACCGAGAAGAAGGTTGGTGGCAGTGCCATCCTTTTCTGCAGCTGTCCTGACTATACAACTTGCCCTACCTGAGCAAGACTTGGGAGCTGGTGAACCTTGCTCAGGCAGTCGGGGTATGGCCTGGTCTGGGGATGAATGGGATGGAGCCACAGCAAAATGCATCTAGCAATCAGAGTGAGCAGGGACCCACCATCTTTCCATACTCACCTCTGGCCACAACTCTCATCCTTGTGGCAGGACTGACTGTGGCTCTTGTGACGTTTACAGGGAATGTGCTGGTTGTATTAGCTGTGTACACTAGCCGTGCCCTTCGGGCCCCACAGAATCTCTTCCTGGTGTCTATGGCTACAGCCGATATCCTGGTAGCTACCCTCATTATCCCATTTTCCTTGGCCAATGAGATAATGGGCTATTGGTGTTTTGGGGGTCTTTGGTGCAGTTTCTACTTGTCGCTGGATGTCCTGTTCTGTACCGCCTCCATAATGCATCTGTGTGCCATCAGCTTAGATCGGTACTGGGCAGTCACCCGAGCTGCCCGCTATAATCTGAAAAGGAGCCCCCAGAGGGTCAAATGTATGATTGGGGTTGTCTGGGCCATTGCGGCCATTGTATCCCTGCCACCACTGTTTAAGTCCAGACAGCAGGACCAGGTCTGCCTCCTGCATGACGACACCTGGTATGTGCTGGCTTCTTGCACTGCCTCCTTCTATGCCCCTTGTCTCATCATGGTTGCAGTCTATTGCCGGATTTATCATGTGGCCAAACACAGGAACTCCATGGTCATTGCAGCACGGCGGGTGTCCTACCCCAACTTCATCCCTGTGGCCAAGTACAATCCCTGCAGACAGAGCACCCAGCCTCCTGGGGAAACACAGAAGGTGGGAATGGAGTCTGGCCACCTTCCTCATCCCCAGCCTAGCTTGCCACGGCTCTCTCGGCAGTGGAGAGTAGATGACGATGGCAACAGCAGTGCTCGGCCACCAAGGACCCCAAGGCTTTCTTGGTCACTTCCCTCCAGTCCCCATCAGCGCAGAAGCAGGGACATGTCCCTCTCCACAAATCGGCTGATGCAGGCCCGGGAGCGCAGATTCACCTTTGTCCTTTCTTTTATCATTGGAGCTTTTGTCCTCTGTTGGTTCCCATTCTTCTTTACCTACAGCCTGGAATCTGTGCTTGGAGAAGGCTGCTGCATCTCCGAGCCTCTCTTCAAATTCTTCTTCTGGATTGGGTACTGCAACAGCAGCTTCAACCCCATCATCTATACGGTCTTTAACCGGGACTTCCGCAGAGCTTTCCAGCAACTCCTGTCCCCTGCCCACTCCTTCCTATGCCAAAAATGAGGACTCTGCTAGAGGGTTGTTGGAACCCAAGAGAGGCATGATGGACAGGGCACGATGGCTACAGAACATCCCTCAGGGGTCCCAGAGAAGGTAACTAGTGGAGGCTGGGGAGCTGAGTATTTCCGCAGCTGCCTTTTAATGAAGACTTCCCCACCCCAGACTTGCATGTAGCTTGAAGGGCAGAAGTGCCACAAGAAGCAAGATTTCTGTGACTTACTGGCATGCAGTTGGTTTGCGAGAGTCAGTTTCACACTCCTGCCTGTTTCTCTAGCTTGCTTGGTTGCCTGATCTGTTGTTCAGGTAATCAGGTAATTAAGCTAATTAACTGAGGTAGTGGGAGCAGAGGGGGGCTGAGGTAAAATTATTGATGTACAGTAATGACTACTATAGCAGCTTTGACTCCCAATGCAGACCTGCGCCAAATTTTGGTCATTGTTATAATAAACCAGCAAATGTATGTTCTTGGTTATGCTAACCCTAATCCTTGATTTATGGGTGCCATTTATATTGAACCACCTCAGTGGTTGGGGTCCATCCTTAATCCTAAAATGGAAAGTCTGCTCCAAAACCAGTTCTAACTCAGAGAAGCTTTGGAAGGAACGTTCATTTATCCCAGCTGCTCTGTGGGAAGGGGAAAGAGAAACAGATTCTATTAAAGGGGATTCAGCAGGCTGACTATTTTGGTACTGGAACTAAAAATGTACAGCTGCGTATTTTTCTGTCTCACGTATATTGTCCCTTGTCCAAATGAGGGTGGGGGCATTTGGAGGAATTGGAGGCCTATTAAAATCACAAGAAGATCCATCTAGTGGTCTGGTACTCCATCAGAAACACTGGCCAGCTAGGAGGCCTTGAAGGAAAAACTCACAAACAGAATGCGATATAATCAAAATGATATCCTCATGTTTTCTCTCATTGCATAATTGTAGCAAGAAGCATTCTACTTCTGAACATTATTTCCTTGTTACTTTGGGTCTGAGCAACTTGAAGTTTGGCTGATGTCCTCCACAGAAAGAACGAACAGGAAAGGAGCAAAATCATGGACGTCCTAAAATAACTTTTCCCAATCCCCAGAGCCCTCTGTATCAGAGCTCCCGTATGCTCAGCCATTGGTCTCACTGATTGGGGATTTTGAAGGCTGATGGGGTATCAGGATGGGAAGAACTTTTCCAAGGACAGTAGATGACTTGACCAAGGAACCAACTTATCCTAGGGATGCCCTGGGATTGCAGAAAGATGGATAGACCAAGAGGGAGAGGGAGAATATTTCCTGCAGAATCAGTGGATGATGGTACATTACTTGGTGATGTGAAGCTGCCGGTTTCAGAGTCCTCTGGCTAGCCTTCCTGCGAGCTCAGAGGAAGCTGAGCTAAACAAGCGACATACTGCAAAGCTTACTCAACCATCTGGCTTGAGGAAACATTACCCTGATCCTGTTTCTGGGCAGATGCCAGGCATAAATCTTGGCAAAGAGGTTCCTGTCAATCATAGTAAAGGTGTCTTCCATATTGCCTCCAGCAATTAAATTTTTCCTGTTGTTCCAGTTTGTTGAGATTAGTTTCTCAAGCTGAGGCTGGTGCCACAGCCAAGCACCTACCATCTCTTAGGCACTTCTCCCCAACAATCAACTCTTTTTTAAATGTCTCATATGCTTAGCAGGGTAACTCATGCCATTGCCCTGAATTACAACTGAGGCACAAGTTCAGGTTCTGGGCTCCTGCCTCATATTCCAGCCTTAATTTTAACAGGCATTCAACATAATATTTTCTTCCTGGTACTGTAAGGAAGTGGGGTGGAGAGCGAAGCAAGGCAAGTTCTGTTTGCCAGGAACTTAATTAATGTCTTAGAGACTGTTTAAGGACAGAAAAAGAAGCAACAGTTGTAACCCAAGGCCAATTCACAGAGCATACTTTGCAGTCACAGGACTGCTTTTTTAATGCACTTCCCTGTGTATAAAATGACTTTTCTACTCATCTGTCACCTGTGACTGGATAATAGTCTGTGGACATGGCTTTAAGCCCCCAATAAGTCTACTGCCTTGTTCTATTGTGATAAATAGTTATCAATGAGGGTGATTTCATTTGAAGTCTCTCTTCCTGTAAGCATTACTGATTATGTTGCTAAGGAGACCAATCCAATAATAAAACTACAAACAAGGCAAGCATTTCTACCAGCTAATAGAGCGACATCTGGCAGCTCATTCTTCCCAGAAAACAGAGCAAACCAAGGATGGCGTAAATTAGGCAGGTATCCACGGAGATAGGCCCGTTTAATTCCATATTACTCATTCCAGTTCCAGACACCTAGAAGGGCAGCTGGTGTCTAACTATTATCTCTCAGAGAGTTTGGGTAAGCTATGTTCTCATGTACAGATTGACCACTGAGATAAACTGAAAGGAAAAAGAACCTGAAAGAAAGAATGCTTGTTTCTTCTCACATCTCAATGAACCCCGACACTAAGAGTTACCTTTTCATTATAAAGCATGTTACCTGCCATGCTTCAAAAGAACTCCAGCATCCAACCTGGAAGTCTACACTGCTTATTCTTTCTACCCAGAAGTGCATTAAAATGTCTCTACCTCTCACATTTCACTTTCATCTTCCTGGGATGTCTCCTCTGTACCTTTTCCACTAATTCTGCAGGATTAACATTTTGCACTCTTCCATGATGTTGTGTTTAGTCCTAATAAAGGTTGGTCTAATTTTGTTTTGTTTGGGGTTTTTTTCCCTGTTTTTTTTTTTAATGGAGCAACTTTGGCATTTGATCAATATGATGGACAGTCCTTTCAAGGCAGCCTGGACAGGTCCAGAAAGCATCTTCTACAGAGTATTGCCCTGAGCTATGCTGGGATCAAGGCAAGGAGGTACAGGACTGAACTTGGAATCATTAAAGGGTGCAGACTTCCATCCAGAACCACTGTGTGGTTGGTCAGTTTAGCAAAATTGGGTTTGTTTTTTTTTACAGAATGGCCTTTGCAACACCAAGGAGGGGGGGAAACAGCAGTGCTCCAGATCATCTCCACTGATTATCTTTTGAAACTCTGTGTGTATTATGTAGTCCTGCTACCGCATCTTCTGTGAAACTATGAATTCCTGGATTGTCTATGGTCTATTTTCAATGGGATGGGGGTTGTTCATTTTTTTAATAGGCAAATTAGACCTGCCTACATTCTGTGATTTAAGTATAAATTAAGTGAAAAGGCTACATTTCATGTGATTTCCATCTGGCCCTTGGGATTGTCCAGGATTTGGACAAATATTAAATACCTGGATCGTGCAGGTATAAATAAATTTGTATCCTAGGTAGTAGGATGGAGCTTGTTTGAGTTGCACTAAAACATTTATGGCAATGGCCCTTTCCCATTCTGACATCTCTGAGTTACAGAGAGCCAGCTGGCATGGGAGAGAATAGGGCTGGAAATGAATTTTGATATCTAAAGGGGGAGATGGGACCCTAGGGAGCTGTATTAAAATGATGGTGCAAGGAAGCAAAAAGAGAAGTATGTTCTCAGGATGTTTCCTGATCCAGTTGTTATTTTATATCCCTCCCTATTCTTCAATTTCCCTATGGAAGTATCACCTTGGGACAGAGAGTCCTGAGTTTCATCATTGGGCCAAGATGGGAAATGGGGAATCCAGTTTTTTGCAGTTTTGACTTTGGCTCTTAAGATTAATCATGCAGTCGTTTTAAAGATGAAATTTGGGTGTCTGTATATTGGGGGGGAATATTTACTCTTCCTTTTCAAGCTCATTTCCTCTCTTTTCTGTTGATGGGTTATTATCGCTGTAACCATTTTTGTTTTGTTGTTGTTGTTAGTTGCAAAGTTGTGTCCGACCCATCGCAACCCCATGGACAATGTTCCTCCAGGCGTTCCTGCCCTCTACCATCCCCCAGAGACCATTTAATTTTATGCCGACTGCTTCAGTGACTCCATCCAGCCACCTCATTCTCTGCTGTCCCTTTCTTCTTTTGCCCTCAATCTTTCCCAGCATTAGGCTCTTTTCCAGTACTTCCTTCTCATTAGATGGCCAAAGTATTTGAGTTTCATCTTTAGGATCTGGCCTTCTAAAGAACAGTCAGGGTTGATCTCCTCTAGGACTGACCAGTTTGATTGCCTTGCAGTCCAAGGGACTCACAGGCGTCTTCTCCAGCACCCTAGTTCAAAGGTCTCAATTCTTTGGCGCTCAGCCTTTTTTTGTTTTTTAAAAAAATAAATTTTATTAGTTTTTCCAGATTAAAATCAACACAAGACAAAGACATTATTTATACATAAAAACAACAACCATACATTCCCCTCCCTCCCTCCCCCACCCATTCATAGCACTAAACATACAAACACATCTATCCTGGCAGATATTGTCCTTGCCCTCATTGGTAAATAATTATGCCCACAACAAAGAATAGGGTAAGTAATCCCTAGATATTATTTTCATACAATTATCTTTCAATCTAAATAAATATATTTCTCCTCATGATTGCCTAGGCCCTCACTTCGTCTCAATTATTTTATTCAACCACTGGTACCAACTGTCCCAACTTTGAAAAAAATCGGAATCTTCTTTTTCTTTCAACATAAACGTCATTCTGTCCACCTCAGCGCACTCTAATACTTTATTTATAATTTGGGTACTAGCTGGTATTCTTTTCCTTTCCACTATTGGGCGAACATTATTCTAGCTGCAACTAAAATATGTAGAGCGAGATACCATTTTTTTCTTATTAAGCCCCTCTGGGCAAATACCTAGTAAATATATGTCAGGTTTCCATTGGAGGTCCACATTAGTAATTTCCTTAATCCAATTCTTAATCCTTCTCCAATACTTCTTCGCCATTATACAAGTCCACCATTGGTGGAAATACGTACCTCTGGTTTTCCCACATTTCCAACATAACTCTGATGCACCCGGAAACATTTTAGCAATTCTTGCTGGTGGGAGATGCCACCTATACAACATTTCATATGCATTTTCTTTAAAAGACGTTGCTGTAGTCATTTTAATATTCCCCCCCCCCCCCCACATTTGTTGCCATTTTTCTAAGGGAATCGAGCCTTTCTTGTGGTCCAACTTTCACAGCTATACATTGCAATTGGGAAAACCATAGCCTTGGCTATACGCACTTTTGTTGGCAGGATGATGTCTCTGCTTTTTAGTATGCTGTTTAGATTTGCCATAGCTTTCCTCCCCAGGATCAAGCGTCTTTTAATTTCTTGGCTGCAGTCCCCATCAGCCATGATCTTGGAGCCTAGGAAAATAAAATCTGTCATTACCTCCATTTCTTCCCCAACTATTTGCCAGGAGTTTTTGTTTTAATTTCCACCAAATGGAAGATTAAGAAGTTAGATGATGATGCACTGTAGCTACTTTGTGCTGTTTCTATTGGTGCCATTGGGCCATGTTTGGAGCAAAGTCCCATTCCAGGAAGTTGCTGGTAAGGCAGCTGCTGGAAGGGCAGAAGGTGAGAGATGGTGAGGTGGCACATGGATGGTGAGAGGCAGCCCAGAATTCCTATGAGGGAAGACCTTGCAGCTTTCTGAAAGAGTCCAATGACATGGGACTTCTCACACAACATTTCCACCAGGGCGATGTAGCTGAAGTTGACGAGGCTGTGATGTATGTGTGGAAAGACGGCGATGCAAAGGGGCATGAGAAGATTAAGTGACAGATCAGGCAAAGTCTCCTCAAGAGGCAGGGTGGAATGCAATTTGGATTGGAAAGGACCAGACTGGCCAGCCCTCTTGGCTCAGACATGCAGAGGCAAGAGTAATTTCCCCAGTTTTGGGGCTGAAAATAGAAAAACTTGAAACACTGACCCTCAACCTATCTAAAAACAGCTGTTGGCGCCAAGGGAGCTGGATTCCACAAGCCAGAGGGCCTAACTCCAAGCTCCAGCCCTCCCTTTAGTTTCCAAGCTTTGTGCGGTTGTTTGTCTGAGTCGTTGGTCTTTTTCTTTTTAAATTTGATTTATATGCCGCCCTTCTCCGGAGACTCAGGGTGGCTTACAATGCGTTAAGCAATAGCCTTCATACTTTTGTATATTTTGTACAAAGTCAGCTTATTGCCCCCACAATCTGGGTCCTCATTTTACCTACCTTAGAAAGGATGGAAGGCTGAGTCAACCTTGAGCCTGGTGAGATTTGAACTTGCAGTAATTGCAGGCAGCTGATGTTAATAACAGTGCTTTAGTCTGCTGCGCTACCAGGGCTCTTGTCTTCAGAAGGAGATTGTACTGAACAACCCTCAGAGTGCAAGTTGGGTTGGGGCTGGGCTTGGATGATGGACTCCACTCTCTTTCAGTGATTATCATAGAGGAGCTCAGTAAGCAAACCTTAGTAACATTTCTTACACTTTAGAATATTCATAAATATCCATATCCACAGGCTGCATTCATTCCACACAGTTAATTTGATAACTGAAATAACCAAATTTCCGGATTCATGTGAACCTACCCAAGGTGATCATTAACGAAGCTGAATATGTTTAGCAATGTGAAATGATTTCACCTGGGAAAGCCTATTAATGTGAAGGCAGTTGTGGTGTTTAAGGATGACTGGAAAAAAAAGCAATTGCATTCCTTTTTACCCTCCATGTGACTGAAAAGGGAATGAAAAGAAAAATAGGAATAAAGATATTTGCTATAGCAGCTCCTTTTTTTTTTTTCAGAGTTGTTCTACGACTCACCCTGTCTGCCAGCAGCAGGAAGAGAAAGTTAATTCTCTGTTAACCCTTTCTTTCCTATTTCTATCATATGGCTAAGATTGAACAGATTAAACAATCCCAGGGATGTTTTGGAGTAAAATACAGGTGGTCCTCAATTTATGTCCACAATTGAGCCCCAAATTTATGTTGTTAAGTGAGATTCGTTAAGTGAGTTTTACCCCATTTTACAACTTTTCTCATCACATTTGTTAAGTGAATCACTGCAGTTCTTAAATTAGTAACACAATTGTTAAGTGAATCTGGTTTCCCCATTGACTTTGCTTGTCAGAAGGTCGCCAGAGGAATCACATGACTCCAGGACACTGCAACCGTCATAACTGTGAGTCAGTTGTCAGGGATGCTGCAATGGTCGTAAGTGTGAAAAATGGTCAGAAGTAATTTTTTTCCAGTGCCGTTGTAACTTTGAACGGTCACTAAATGAACTGTTGTAAGTCAAGGACTACCTGTAAATTCCCTCTAAACCAGTGTTTCTCAACCTTGGCAACTTGAAGATGAGTGGACTTCAACTCCCAGAATTCAGCCAAGCTATGCTGGCTGGGGAATTCTGGGAGTTGAAGTCCACTCATCTTCAAGTTGCCAAGGTTGAGAAACATTGCTCTAAACCCAACATCAAGTGGATTTAACTATTTACAGAATAAACTAGCTCTTACTAGACTCAGTTAAAGTTGTTGCGCAACAGGGTCATGGTATCAGTTCCCATGAAGCATAAACTTTGCTCAGAGTGCTTTTATCAGGGTAACAGTTGGATTCGTGGGTTTGTTTTACATATAGGGGCTATCTGAAAAATCCTTATCTGTTATGGGTTTTTGGTTTTTGATACTATTATACTGTATAAACAAAAGTTTGGATCTACATTGTTGGCCCCATATGAAGCCAATATGTGAATCTGAGGCACAAATCATGTAGAAGTTTCATAATCTACATGGTGTTTATAGGTAACCATAACTAAAACAAAGATCACAGCCATCTGCATACAACAACCAAATGCAATTGTAGTTCCAAATGTTTTGGACACAACTCAGGATAAACATAAATATTCACATTATTTTACATGAGATGTCTGTTGAACCAGCAGCAAATCAAAAATCACCTCATGCACCCACACACATTGAGCTACTACAGTTGTAGGTGTGCCACTTTCTGCTACTTCTATAATGTACAATATGGAGCTAAACTATGGATTTTCTTGATCAAGGAATGCTGACAAATTTGATTTATTATTTGCTTATCATGTCAGGAGAATTCAATGTAAACATTGAATTCATGTCAGGAGAATCCCTGTTTGCTGTCCTGAGTACAACTTTCCAATTTTTCACTTATATTCTTCCCACCAATTATTTTAAAAATGTATATCATGTAATAATAATAATGTAGGAGATGACCAGGCTGAGCCCGAGGAAATGGTCAAACTCATCATTAGTTATGAGTCCCTTCACACCCACAAGAGATTTAAGTCCAGCCTACCTTGAATTTCATTGACTCTTATCTACGATCAGTTTGCTTGGGCTGTTAGTAGTTCAGATTAATGTTGAGAGCTTAAGCTTGCAATAAATCTTTATACCTGTTTGAACTGCCTGGATTTTATGAATTTCCTGGTGCTTGACAGTACAAATAATTCTCACTTACCACCTGCCTTATTCAGGGATTGTTGGAAGTTATGATAGTACTGAAAATATAACTTTATGACCTTTGCAGCATCCCTCAGTCAAGTGATTGTTATTACAACCAGGGTGCATTATATTGTGTCTGACATGTTTTGTTCTTCTCCCGGCACCCGCTTTACAGAGTGAAGAGATTGGAAAAGAAGGGATTATAAGAGAATAAGCAGCCACACAATGTAGAATAAACAGAACTGTTTGCACAGTAAACTTGAGGCTCCCAGCCCAGAGCACGCTCGGGCTGACAGAGCCACTACGTTGCTTTCAATATGCATTCCCCACTGTGTGCCTACTTACTCTATTGCAATCCCTTCCTCTCCAATGAATGTAAATACAAACAAAAATACCCTCCTTGATCATTATTCCAGAGCTGAGGTGAGCATTCCAAAAGGTATGCTCACCAAAAGTGAGGAAAAGGAAAGCAGTCATATGATTTCCTACTTAGCAATTTCTTCACTTAGTAATGGAAAACACCTGTAGAGATGGCTTGATCTTGAAGATAATCTAATCCAAACATCTGATTTATACAGTAACTTTTCTAGTTATCTTGCACAGGCATTTGACTGGCAAGTAATAAGATTCTAAGCTTATTGACGGATCACACACAGTGATGATTAATGGATATCATTATACTAAATCTGTTAAGTTCTTTCTAAGACACTAGAGCATAGGATCATTGGGAGTGGAATTTGTCTGTACCCCCCAGTTTCCATACTAGATCCGCTTTCTGCAGACAAATATTTGCATGCTTGACCCTCTGGTCTTGCTCTAAATATCTCCAAACAAGGAGAGCCTAGTGCATTCACATCTGCCTGTTCAAAAGTCATACAGTAGGAAGTTTCTTCTAGTATTTGGCTAGATTGTTGTCTTGCCCACAGACTATGTCACTGCACCTCCGAAAATATGTATTCTTTGAACATAGCTTTCTGAGTTTTTGACAAATGTGCTCCCAACTAATCCTTAATAGATAGGCTGCCTCCAGACCAATGGTATTTAGATCTTTTTTCTTTAAAATAAGCATTCCAAAATTACTTATACATTTGCTAAATTCTTTGTCCAAGCCATAAGGTCTGGCTATGCTGATCCCTAATAACAGTGCTAAGTAATTTACTTACTTTATCAGATTTTTCTGCATTCCCCTATTGCATTTGGTTGCTTTAACTTTTATGACTATAATAAAATGTTCACTCTTTCCTTTTCTTGCCATTTATTTCCATTGTGTCATTTTTTCCTGCTCTCTGGATAGAGAACCAGCCATGTTGTGTGGCAGCTCTCAGTTACTTGAAAACAACTAGCTCATAAACCCTACATGGTCTTTGCCAAACATAAGACTTAGTTTTATGTCATGAGATAAGCAAAAAGCCTGCTTTTGAGGAGTTTCTCATCAGGGCCAGAGAAAATTTGCTCTCCATGCTTCTGGTTTTCCTTACAGAATTAACATGGACATGGGGTGCCCTCTGCTGTTTAGAGACTATGGAGATTAATAACCTCTGTTGAAAAAAATTTTTTTGTCTTCCCTTCCCCAACCTTCTACCCAAAGCATATTTTGCTGAACTTGGTCACTCAAAACACAAAGTAGATTCATAATTTTGATATTCCTGTGTGAAAACGTTCTTCTACTGAGAATTTCAGTGTTCAGTATTCAAGGGCTTCATTTAGCTGAACTCCATCTTTCGTGGTTCTGTCCATTGGAGGGAAAAACTACCTTTTCAGGGTCTCCTCAAGAATGACACCAAAGAGATGCCTGTTGCTGAGATGTATTTGGCATGGAGAACAAATGTGAGGCTTCGGGAGACAGTGCAGGCAGCCACCCTTCTGGCATTTGTAGCCTTCCTAGCAGAGAGGAGGGAGCAGTCGAACTCAAGCCTCCCATTTTTCAGCCTACAACATGGAGTCTGAACATTTGGTGCAGGATGATTTATTATCCCCAAAAGTAACCCACACAACTGGTATCTTCTGATTCTGTAATGTTCAGCATCTAGCCTAGGGAATTGCACATACAATAAGAGAGAAGAAGATGTTCAAGCCCATGGGGAGAGCTGCCGCATGACCCAGGATTTCAGTTTCACTGGCTTTCCACTCTCTGGCTTGCTAATGCATGTTGCTCTGAATCCAGCTGAGGTAGCGAGCGACATTGGTGTAAACCCCAGGTTTGCTCCTTTGGGCACAGCCTGTGCTCCAGCTGACAATGCCACGGATGGTGGCCTTGCCTCGCTCTTCACATACCAGGGGCCCGCCAGAATCTCCCTAAAACACAGAAGGGGAGAAAGATAGATCAGCAAAGGGCAGCATCAAATGTATTGCCTCTTCAACTTTTCTTAATGAAATTGGTAGGGGTTGCAATCCCCTCTGCCATAGTCTGCTTCAGTCCTTTTACTTTCTGAGAGTAAACTACCATTTTGTGGCTCCTGGCTGTGGGGATTTTGATTGCCGTAATTTTGTTTCAAAAACAAGACTCCACACACGACTGAACAAGACTGAACCCTGTCCTCTCTCTACAAAGTTGCTGCAGTGCTTGTTCTTAAGCGGGATCTTTTCTTATGTCCCCAGAAAACCTTAAAAGGGTGCCTGATTTCACTGAAGCAAAATCCCAAAACAGCAGGTATGCAATAATTCCGTACCTCTTTATGTCTACAAGATAAATCAAATAGGTTTATTAAAAATGGGAGAAGTAATTGATAAAATGGGATAATATGAAGGAACATTGATGCATAAGCTTCAGCAAATGAAATATTAGGTACATATTTACCATTCATACTTTTAGAGTTCACACCCATTCTTCCAAGAATATAAGATCATCCTTTCTGCTACAAAGCTCTTCATAAACACAGAAGTTACAAATGTGGAAATATAATTTAATAATAAACTACTTTATTCTTAGCAACTTGGTTAGTAACATTAAGCCAAAAAAGTAGTACTACGGGTGAACATAAGCAAAGCATATGCACCATAGGAAAACATTGGAAAACCCCAAACATTCAGAATCATTTTGATTCTTGAAGTCTTTAGGGGCAGGCCATCCTAACTGGTATAGAGAGGTGTAGCAATCCATCCAAACTATACCATGAAATGATACGACCACACACAGCAATGAATTATGCATATCCTTCCAACCACTGGTTTCCTATACAATCACTCAGAAGCAAAAACTCGCTGGATCATCTGGCCTGCTCAGTCTCTCAGCTTTCTGATTTACTAAGAATCCTTATCATAGTAGACATGAAGACCTGAACTAGTGAAGTCTAACAAAAAACAACAACCCCAAAGCTGGAAATTCTCAGAGATCATTACGGAAGTCATTGGACAACATGGATGACATAGCAACAGGTTCCCCATTGTGTCTGAACCAGCACAAAGTAAACTGAAACCACTGTCAAACAAATCAGTTTACTGGAATTACTCACTAAAGCACTCATGACCCACAGGTCAGTTGTTTGGTGTACTGGGAGAGATACCTGGTTTTAACTAATGGTAAACTCTCAGATCTTCTCATCTGATAAGTAAAGACAATGCTTCCTACCAGCTAATGGCACTTAAAAAGGGAAATTAACACAAAGCTAGAGGGATAAGCCAATAGTTTATCCTACCCTGCATTCCTGAAAGTGTGAAAAAATTAGAATGCCACTGTCCAGTAAGAAGACATTCAGGATAAGATTCAGCAGTGAGGAGAGAAGATTTTATGCCTCTAGAGCAGGGGTATAAACTCAAGGCCCATGAGTCAGATCCGGCCCGAGGGGTGGCTAAATCTGGCCCGCAAGGCCAGCTTGGAAATAGCAAAGGACCGGCCCACAGTGCCTCTGGCAGCCAAAACGGGGCATGGGGGGAGGCGCATGTAAGCCCCCCACACCCCATTTTTTTGCCTTGATGGCCTCCTGCAGCACTCTGCTGACCAAAACAGAGCCCCTGCACCCTGTTTTGGCTGGCAAAGTGCTGAAGGAGGCCATCCAGGCCAAAAATGGGGTGCGGGATGTCTACACCCAGCCCCCATTGCCCCGTTTTGGCTGGCAGAGTGCTGCAGGAGTTGTCCGTCCTGTCCCGTCTCTCCCATCTCCCCCACCCCAGCCAGCCCACGGAGAACAACTACAATGCTGATCTGGCCCTTGAAGAATTCCAGTTTGTCACTCCTGCTCTAGAGTTTTCTGCCAGTTCAGTGATAGGTGAATAGCACTTCAATTGACTACGGGGAAAGACCCATTTTTCACTTGTCTGTAATATGTAGGTTTTGTCTGAAGCAGCTATTAAGAACCAGAACTGGGATAAGCATTTCTTGATATCACCGCAAACTTCTGAAGTATAATTTTGTTGATATGGTGGGATTTAGCTGAGAACTTCAAAAGGAAAAATAACATTGGAGAGAAGTGCAAGGTAGCCTATTGACCTTAGAGAGTGCTACAGAAAGACTGTCTTTGAAATGTAGGTTACAATATGGAACATTTTCTTCTTCAAATCTGTTTTATTCTATTCTCTCTACCTCAAGGCATGCGATGGACAGCATATAAATTTAATAAATAAGTAAAAATAATAAGTACATACATTCTGGGTGCAAGCTGAGATTGAGCTGAGATGCAAAGATTGAACAAGGGGCTCCAAATGTATGGCTCTATGGGAAGTTCACAAAAAAAACCCCTTCCTGGCCCACTTGACAGATTCTGCCCCAAAGCAGGGGTGCTATTCAGCAGGTTCTGACAGGTTCTGGAGAATTGGTACCGGAAATTTTGTAGTAGTTTGGGGAATTGGCAAATACCACCTCTGGCTGGCCCCAAAGTGGGGTGGGAATGGGGATTTTGCAGTATCCTTCCCCTGGAGGGGGGGAGGGAATGGGGATTTTGCAGTATCCTTCCTCTGGAGGGGGGAGGGAATGGGGATTTTGCAGTATATTTATTTATTTATTTATTTATTTATTTATTTATTTATTTATTTATTTATTTATTTATTTATTTATTTATTACATTTTTATACCGCCCTTCTCCCAAAGGATTCAGGGCAGTGTACAGCCAAGATAAAAACCAACAATATAAAAGTTAAAAACAATTTAAAATTATTAAATAGTTTGGCCAATAATCTAAAATAAAACAACCCATTAAAATAATATTTTAGGCCAGCCCTGCTTGATGGAATAATAGTGTTTTAACAGTGTGGCGAAAGGTGCGAAGGTCGGGAATCCGACGAATCTCCGGGGGCAGCTCGTTCCAGAGGGCAGGTGCCCCCACAGAGAAGGCTCTCCCCCTGGGGGTCGCCAGTCGACACTGTCTAACCGACGGCACCCTGAGGAGACCCTCTCTGTGGGAGCGTACTGGTCGATAGGAGGCTATCGGAGGCAGAAGGCGGTCTCGTAAGTACCCAGGTCCTATGCCATGGGGCTCTTTAAAGGTGGCGACCAACACCTTGAATCACACCCGGAAGACCACCGGGAGCCAGTGCAGCTCACGCAGAAACGGTATTACATGGGAGCATCGAGTCGCCCCCATAATCACCCGCACGGCTGCATTCTGGACCAGCTGGAGCCTCCGGGTGCTCTTCAAAGGGAGCCCCATGTAGAAAGTGTTACAGTAGTCCAGACGGGAAGTGATGAGGGCATGAGTGACCGTGCGCAAGGCATCCTGGTCCAGAAAGGGACGCAACTGGTGGATCAGGTGAACCTGATAAAAAGTCCCCCTGGCCACAGTCATCTTTCCCCTGGAGTGCGGTGGGAATGGAGATTTTGCAGTATCCTTCCCCTGCCATGCCCACCAAGCCACGCCCACCAAGCCAGGCCCACAGAACTGGTAGTAAAAAATTTTTGAATTCCACCACTGCCCCAAAGGCTAGACTTTCAGAATTCTCCCCTGCAAGCTGGCTTTACTTCGAATCGGTTTACCTGGCATGCATCGATTCTTCCTTCCAGATACCCTGCACATAGCATGTGTTGGGTAATCTGGGACCCATGTACCTCTGGGGAACGGCACTGCTCATGGGGAATGATGGGCACATCTGCCTCCTGCAGATATACAGAGAGTTTGTCAGCTCCTAAAGAGGAAGCCAAAGAAAGAAGCACATTGACACACACAAGACCTTGCTCCAGTTTTTGTCAGGATCTCTCACACATACTGGTAGCCTTTATTCAGTTTTGGTACTGGACCCACATATTTGTGTTCCACAAAGTTGTTCCGCTTGATCAGCCCCTTTTCTTCTAGCTTGGCTGCAATGCAGCTCAAAGGGCAAATCTTCTCTTTTTCTATTTGCAGCACTGTAGGAGTTGGGCTGTTTTGCCATTCACCAGACATCTTGCCTCACTAGCTCCCGTGGCCTCAGAGCTCTCTGGTAGGTTTCATAAGCAATATTTTAGCAAGTTCAGTCCTAATTCTCTAGTCAGGTTTTTCCTTCACACTTTCTGTAAAAATGACCCAGCTTGACATTCCTTGCTTCTTTAAACAGGATGCACTGAAGTCCTGTCTCACCGTGCCTTGCAGCTTCTGGGCTCAAATGAACCATTGTTCTCTCTGAAACACCCATGTACACATATACAGAGTCTCTTCAGTGAAACCTATACTCATGGATGAAGCTGCTAAGGAAAACACCTGGGTGCAAATTTGCAGTATGCCATCATCACAGTTTTCAATTTAAATCTATCTAGAAGAGAAGGAAGGAGGGCCAGCCTATTTTTTTCTTCACACTCCACACCATAGGTCAGTTTTGCAAATTGCTCTGACAGCATGAAAACTGAAACAGGGAGACTGGGAAGAGATAGATGCTATTCTTTTTCCCTTCTACAGAGAACACAGACAAGGGGGGAATTTTTTTACTCCAGGAACTAGAGAGAAGGTGAGGCATTGACTGAAGGATGATTTTTGCTTTTTTTCTATTGGTTAATAAGAAAAGCATTAAGAGTTGTTAACCTAATCTTGCGTAGCTTCTTCTCTGGTAATATTGAACTGCAAACTAGGGCATACAAAACTTTTGCCAGACCAATTCTTGAATACAGCTCATCTGACTGGAACCTGCACTGCATATTGGACATTGATACAATTGAATGAGTCCAGAAATATTTCGCAAGAAGAGTCCTCCACTCCTCTGCTCGCAACAAAATACCTTATGCCACCAGACTCGAAATTTTGGGCTTAGACAACTTACCATATTTTTCGGCGTATAGGACGACTTTTTAACACATGAAAATCTTCTCAAAAGTCGGGGGTCGTCTTATACGCCGGGTGTCGTTCTCCTGTAACCAGGCAGACCAGCCCGAAAGGCTCTGACGAGCCTTAAATGGCTCTGGCGATCCCAGCTGAGTTCCCTGCAACTCAGCTGGGATCGCCAGAACCATGGCTCTGACGGTCCCAGCTCTGACGGGCGATCCCAGCTCTGACGATCCCAGCTGAGTTCCCTGCAACTCAGCTGGGATCGCCAGAAACCATGTAAAAGGAAAAAAGTTTTCCCCCTCCAGCTTGCTTACCTCAGCCGTTGGTCGCAACGGTTGCCTTGCTTCGCTTGCCTGAATCCATTCCAACAGCAAGCAAGTCCCTGCCTGCAATCAAGCAAGCAGGGAGTTGTGGACTTCAACTCCCAGAATTCCTCAGCCAGCAAAGCAAAGCTGGCTGAGGAATTCTGGGAGTTGAAGTCTACAAGTCTTAAAGTTGCCAAGGTTGGAGACCCCTGTTCTATTGGGTAAGTTTTTTCCCCCTTTGGGAGCTTTAAAAAAAATAGTCAATTGGGGTTTTTTTAGTTGTTCTTTTTTAGACCTAGCCATTTAAAGTTTAGGAAGTTTTAAATTTAGCTTTCATATAAAAATAAAAATAAAAATAAAATAAAATAAAATAATATTTGTGCAGCTTTCTGAGATTTAGTGTGTTTCTGTAGTGTTTCACTCTAACTACACAAACACACAAAATCTCACAAAGCTGTATGTGGAATTTTGTGTGTGTAAAGTGTGAAAGTTGGTTTTTTGGACTTTTTCTGGCTGTGTGAGGTTCCTGCTTGTTGCAGGGGCCATTTTGGGTCTAGCACAGCTGCTTTTACATTGTGGGTGAGCCAGTTGTGTTGTGTGTGTTTAGAGTGTGAAAGTTTTTTTGGGGGGCTTTTTGTGGCTGTGTGAGGTTCCTGCTTGTTGCAGGGGCCATTTTGGGTCTAGCAAGCTGCTTTTACATTGTGGGTGAGCCAGTTGTGTTGTGTGTGTGTAGAGTGTGAAAGTTTTTTGGGGGGCTTTTTGTGGCTGTGTGAGGTTCCTGCTTGTCGCAGGGCCATTTTGGGACTAGCACAGCTGCTTTTACATTGTAGGTGAGCCAGTTGATGTTTTTTAATTTTTATTTGGTGTGCATTGGAAGAGGGGTAGTCTTATATGGCGAGTATAGCCCAAACCCTATATTTTAACAGGAAAAGTTGGGGGTCGTCTTATACGCCCAGTCGTCTTATACGCCGGAAAATACGGTAGAACTTTGCCGTCTTCAGTTTGACCTAAGCATAGTACATAAAATCATCTGCTACAATGTCCTACTAGCCAATGAATACTTCAGCTTCAACCAAAACAATACAAGAGCACACAATAGATACAAACTCATGGTAAACAGATCCAAACTAGACTGAAGAAAATACGACTTCAGTAACAGAGTTGTCAACACCTGGAATGCACTGTCTGACTCTGTGGTTTCTTCCCCAAATCCCCAAAACTTTAACCTTAGACTGTCTACTATAGACCTCACCCCATTCCTAAGAGGTCTGTAAGGGGCATGCATAAGCGCACCAGCGTGCCTACTGTCCCTGTCCTAATGTTTTCTTTTATTTGTATCTTTTTCATGTATTTATAATTATGTTTACACTTGTATCTGTCATAAAATACATGCTTGACGAAATAAAAAAGAGAACTGTTTGGCTCTTGGTATTCTCAGCCTGTTCTCAGAATTCTGAAGTCTCCAGGAATGAAAGCAATCAAAACAAAACACGTGAAAACACTCGGAGGAAACTGAAAAATGAAAACTCCACTGCATGGAGGTTCTCCTAAGAGAATGTTGGGTATCAGGATCCATCACTGGGGGGAAAAATGACCCCCTTTAAGTCAGCTCGGCCCTACCAACTTCATTTACTGTACCATATGGCCATTGCAAAAATATATGACTGCTGACAGCCTCAAACCACTGCTCTTTTTTTTCCCATCAAGTTTTTATTGTTTTTTTAATTTATACATATCATTATGTGGATGGTGTGGTGTTTGAGTAGCATACATTTCAATACTCAAACCACTGCTCTTGTAAGGAAGAATTTAGTTTAGTTCTCCAGGAAATGTTTTTACTAACCAGACAGTAAATGAAATGACTGCTGCTTTTTAAAGCACCTTTCTTTGACATCGTGTTCTCTAGATGTGTCAATCTAGTATTCCTACACTTGTTAAACAGCAAAATTGGACTTGTTTTCTAGGGAGTATCAGAGTGGAAAACTGTTTTAAGGACATTGCGTGCTAGACCTGAAAGCAAATATCTCAGCAGAAGACCAACAAGTTTCAATGAGTCACTGTACTGGTATAGTTTAAGATTGGAAAAATCATTCTGTAAATTGCATTCTGTAAGCCCTATCTTGTTCTGCTTCCATAAAAGTAATGGCTACATGCCTTGTCTAATATTAAATCAAAAGCAAGTTGCATCTGGATGCCAATTACTGGAAAACTCAAGCATAAGAAGGCTATGGCCCTTGTATTCTCCTGTGCCATTGTATCTGGCTCTGCATCTGGGAACATAATATTGGGTTACATAGGCTCATCAAGCAGGTTATGAGGGGCTGGAGACAAAATGAGAAAACATAATTTTCCCGTAACAAAGTTAATGAATGGATGAAGCTTGATATAGAATGATGGTCAGCCAATCAGGCCACCCTCAAGTCTAGCTTATCTGTTATCTGTTTAGCATTGCCTCCTTACCTTCATACATATGTCCCCATCCTGCAATTTGGCAATGTCCATTGCTGTCAGCTGTCTCCAAGGAACCAGGCATACATATAGGCGAAATGGAGTTTGAAAATCCAATACAATGTCCTGGGGACTTTTCCTTCAGTTTCACCAAAGCTGGGGATAACAGGCCAAAACTGAATTAGGGCTAAAATATGAAGATTTTAGGAAGCAGGCAGACTGAATGAAAGAGTAAAAAGGCTAGTCTTGCTCCTAATGGAGTATGGCTGAAGGCATGGAGACTTAGACCAAAATAAGATTCTTTCATCAAGAAGCATACGACGAGTTCTGCAAAACCCAGCATTATTTTTACTACAGCATGCTAGAGCTACAGTGCATGGATTAGAGTCCAACAATAAAACTGTGCCATTCTAGAGAATGATTATCACTCTGATCAGACCCAGCTACCATCGTCAAAATAATTCCATCGATTCATCATCCATCCACTAGGTTTGAATTACTTCTGAAAGCTGCTTGCCCTTGACAGAAACTGAGATATGCAATGAACACTCTATGGACAATCTAAGATGAACTTGTAACATGTACTTCATCTGACAATCTAAGATGAACTTGTACTGAATCTGGGAGACACTGGAAGCTAAGACATGTTCATTTCCAAAGCTGCAGAGTGTGGATGAAATAGATATTTGTAACCCTTGAGGGCTGGATTTAAAAGAAGAGGTCCTCACCAATGTCATGCTTCTTAGTTATTTGTGAATAATTCTCATGCAGTTGATACTTCTGTACCTGGAACTTCACAGTGCTTTCAGTGCTGGTGTTGTAGAAGATCTGGCCAAGCACCACTGAAATTCTAGACACATCTGGCCTACAGCACAAAATGTATGATCAGCAGAAATTTTTGAGGTGAGAACTAGATTCTCTAAAGGAGCCTTTAACAATGCATGATGTGTTAATTAGAAACCCCATGATTCCAACATCTTGAGAACAGCATGTTATGGAAAACTTCTCTGGAGCAGAATTAGACAGTCTTTTGAGGGAGGGGGAAATCAGCAGGGCCCAAGCTAAAAGTGGGGGCAGATATTCCCTTTAATCTTTCCACCCAATGTATCAAAAAAGGAAAAGATCGGTAATGCCAGAGATCTCAAATGAATACTTCAAGGCCTTTTGAATTAGGCTAATGGCCTCATCTACTTAGGCCAAGGGGCAGGGACGCTCAGCTACTTTTGTTTACACAACAGTAATCCAAAGCTTAGATAACTATTGTATGTTAAATGCCAGGGTTGTCCTTCCAGTTGATCAGGAACTTGCAGCTGAGGTAGAATGTGGTAGCTAGGTTGTGAATAGGACACCTAGCTGTGCAGAGCTGTGCAGCAGTTACACTAAAACTAAAATAAGTTCATGGCCGCCTGTTAGCTATTGAATCAGGTAGATCCTAAACAACTTAGAATTAGGACAACTTGTGGCAGTCTATCTTTGCTATTATACTGCAGGTCTGGTTAGTCACCAAGATCATAAATAAGATCCTGCTGAAATTCCAAAGTTCCTAACAGGTGAGTAATAGTCATAGCATGGAAAAGACACTGAGACTTGCCTGAATTCCAGACAATGTGCAGCAGTCAGGATCCAACAGGAATCAATGAGGCTTCCTCCACAGAATTGCTCTCCAATGTAGAGAGCAGCAAGATAGGGATGGGCACCAGGAAGTGCTACCATACCCCCTACGATACGGCTGCGTGAGGAAACAACTTTTGTATAGCGTTGTCCACAAACGGGAGCTGAGCTAGTGGCAGACTTGGGTTTGCTAATCACATGGCTCGTGGTCATCTCTTCCAGAGGTGCTTCTGTTGCTTTTGTTATCAGTTCATCTGTGTGAAAAACCACCCTGTTGTGATTCGCTAACACACGACCCCTTGCCCTACCACCCACCTAAGCCCCGCTGAAGTATTAATGGGTCGGCGATTATGTACTGTCTTAGACCGTCTACACCCCACCTATGCCCCAGAGGGTTACTGTTATAACGGGGGGGGGGTTCGGGTACTAAAAGAGAGTGACTTAGTATACACACGGAACTTCGGGGGTGAGCCATGATGGCTACCAGGACTAGTGACTGCGGTAACCAGCCCCTGCTCTTACAGGATACTGTTGAATGATGGCAGAACGTGGACCAACTGAGGGTACGCCAAACAACATGCCCGATGGTCCAGGACAGGGAAACCTTCTACGAGGAGCCTACTCCCCTGCCAGTTCCAGCTGCCGACCAGCCACCTTCTGCGCCAGAAAATCAAAAGGCAACTCGGGACTTACCGCCTGTGGCCACACCTTCCACCAACCAGGGGGAGCTATCCGCAGCGCCACCTCCTGGAGCAGAACCTGCCTCTTCTCCGACCACACCTGCACTGAGACGATCGACACGAGTACATAAGCGCCCGGAATACCTAAAAGACTACATATGTTCCATCCAGGGGTGAAGGAGTGTTGTGATTCGCCGAGGCTTGACAACAAGAATGCTGACTAGGGATTGGCTAGGGGGAGTGGCTAAAAACAGGCGGGAGTTCTGACTGTTCTGATTGGGTAGTTAGCTGACAGCTCGGAATATAAAAGAGCTGTCATCTACAGACAAGCAGTTCTGTTACGTTACGTTGCTGTTGGTTCCTGTTAATAAATAACATTAACTCATGCCTCAGTCGCCTCGTCCTTGCCTCAGCTATACAATATAACACACCCGACTCATTCACTTATGGGGTTCAGCCATACTCAGCTCTTTCAGAGAGAATGATGTGTCTTACCAGCACTTTGGGGGTAACAGCGGGTAATGTTACAGTACTCCCAGGTGATTCTTCTGTCTTGTAGCAAGAAACACCATGGCTGGGTGTCGTTATCTGGATTTCTGCCCGAAGAAAATGTTTAGGATTTTTCAGGTTAGACTAACATTCCTTTACAATATAGTGTTCCCTTTCTTACAATTTCATTGAAATTTTCTTTAATCTGTTCTACTGCTTAGGAGCAGTTGGACTTTCTACATCCCTGGATACTTTCCTTTTTCAACCCTTTTATCAAATTTATCAGCTGCACATCTTACCACACGGTAGCTCTGGGCAGCTTACAATATATTGACTCTTTCTTTGATTCTCATTAAATGGATCTACTTTGCCCATTTGTACCTCTAACTACTGCATACATCATGTCCCATCAATGTCGTTTTTTTTCTTGTGCTCCAATGAAGTTCCCTTCAACTAGTCTCAATTTCATTGATGAGACTGCCTTAGGTCATCCTTAGCTGACTTACTCTAGAAGTATTTCCCTCCTTTTTTCTGACACCTTTCAAGGATGGCCTCAGAATATGTACACTCTGTTTGGCTTGGTCACCCTTAGAGGGCAGTGAAATGGGTGCAGTGACTTGAAACAGACCTAATAGAAGTTTGGCAGTGGGGTAATATCGTCTTATGACAACTCAAGGGTAGGCGGATAGTCCTTCAACTCATCAGTGGGGAAAGGTCCATCCTAAAACTTGGTCTCACCTGCAGAAGGCATGTTCCCCTAGGCCCAGGCTTACTGCATTCCTGAGTTTGATGGAATACTCCATAAGCAGGATCGGGGAGTCCCAGGGTAAGCAAGGTGCCCCTGAGGAACTACTCTGAGCCATGCCTCGGTATAGGTGCCCATTCCCATTGTAGCAGATTTCAGTGTGATCTAGGGCACGAAGAGATCAGAGATGGATTGTAAAATGTTGAAGAAAAATGTCAGGAATCTGACTCCTTACCATGATTTCAGAATGTTCTCCATCTTCTGGGTTACATACAGGGAGCATATTTTGTTACTTGAGAGAGGAGAACCCACAAGGAGGGCTCAAATAAGTCAAGACGATGGCCAAGATTGTGACCTTGATTTTCTTAAGAATCCCCTCCCCACAATGCCCCTGGCTTGAAGTGATGGCCCACATACAGAGTCTGGCTGGCAGTTAAATCAGTAAATAGGTACTATCTGATCAGGAATATGGAATTTAACAGATTAACAGAGTTGGAAGGGACCTTGTAAGTCATCTAGTCCAACCCCCTGCCCAAGCAGGAGACCCTACATCTGCCTCTATCTAGGATTGAACTCACAACCTCCTGATTGTGAGGCAAGAGCTCTACTTCTAGGCCACAGCAGTTGGGTAGAACAAATGCCTCTGTTTTCTTCCTTGTCAACATTTTATATGACCAACTGCCAGCCTTCCCCATTTGAGGCAATTATTCTGCTGCCTGCTAATAGTGCTGGCACTTGATTTTTCTGTTCTTTGAAACAGCTTTACAGAAAGTAGATGTTAATGCTGGGCCAGAGGAATAAAGTTGGCCCTCGTTTAGAATGTTTCTATTACATGGATCGTCCTAATCAGTTCTGCCCCTCTTCTTTTACGTTTATTGGACACAACACGCTTTCGTAACTCAAAGCCCACAACTCAAAAGTTTCTTTGACTTTATCATACATCCAGCACTGGAAGCCCATCTGTCCATAACATCAGCCTAGGAAACTATAAAATATAATTGCATTGACTGGATATTTTATACAGAAGCCAAAACCAAGACAGAAATATAACGATTTTATTTTTCCCAGTGGGCTCATAATTTCACCTTTGTTATTTTCTTTTCTTTTATGCTGGCATATGACATATCTGTCAATTTATTTTTGGTTTTTTTGGCCCTTTCTCTAGCACAGCTTTAGTGCTGGGAAGATGGATATATGAAAAATAAGACTGTAAACATACCTATGTCACACAGTGGTCCAGAAAAATTTTCAGGGCAGCTGCAGACCAAGTTCTGACCCAGCTGTATGCACTGACCTCCATTCAGACAGGGGTTGCTTCTGCAAGCTGTGGGTCCCAATAGAGAAAGATACAGAAGAAGCTGTCATGCTAGCTCAAACAATGGTAGGCCTCACATTTGGTAGCTTGTGTTGACTTAGCACCTAGATCTCCAACAAGCCCGCCTTCCTTGAGGCCTCCCAGGACCCCTACCACTCCTGATCTGATTTATTTTATTTCATTACTTTTTCTTTTATATTAAAATAATAAAACATTATTTTAAAAACTGGGGGAAACTAGCATTATAGAGCAAGGCAACACTTGGAACTTCCAATATGTCATTGGCCCACCTAGACATTTAGAGGCTTTCTTCCAAAATTATTTAATAGGTGGCTTTCTCTCATGTTGCCCACTTACACAGGGAAAAAAGGAGAAAATTAAACTGAAGTGGTGGAGAACCTCCAGGGGAGCATACTTATGTTGAAGATATACATACATACATACATAAAATGTTTTTCTATTGAGGCACCTGGTCTACCCCAACATGTGGGAGGGAGCATTATGCTTTCCTTTCGCCTTTCAGCTCCTGGCTTGGAGCTGAAAGGCGAAAGGGAGCAGAATGCCCCCTCCCATATGTTGGGGTAGACCAGGTGCCTCAATAGAAAAACACTTAATCTTTCCCCTGGCTCAAGCTGGTGAAGGGAGGAGAACTTGTGGCTCAGAGGTTAATACAACTGCCTAATATGCAGGCAGCCCTGACTGACCAGTTTGTTGCCCGAGCTGACATCATGCACACACACAGAGAGAGAGAGAGAGCGAGAGAGAGAGAGACTGGCTCAAAGTCACCTCGCTGGCTTTCATGCTGAAGGTGAGACCAGAACACCCGGTCTCCTAGTTTCTAGCCTGGAGTTTTAACCACTAGACCAAACTGGCTCTCACAATTCAATATATTGTATAAACCAAGAAAATCTGTTTATTCAATAATGTTGTGCAAACATGATCTATAATTAGCATTATTGTAATACGGGGGCCTAAGTACACATTGCAAACAAATGCACAAATTACAGCAGTCTTTTAATGTGTGCCACTGCTGTAAACAGAGTGCAGATTCCATGCTTGGAGTATTACGAAGGGATTCAAACATACGGCCGCCAGTAAAACTGTACCCTCAAGGAAATATATGGTGAGACCACCCTTGGAATGCAGTCCCCACCCCTTAAGAGTTGTATCATGGTAGTAGGAAAGGTGCAAAATTGGGCAATCAAAACAACTAGGAGGCTGGAGCAGCTCCCCTCTGAGGAAGGATTCAGCAAGGAGGGCTCTTTAGCTTCAAAAGAAAGGCAAGGGAAGTGGTACACTAAGTAAATCCATGCCTGGCAGAAATCATATTGTGAGAGGGAAGGTTATCACCCTCTCTTGTCAAAGTTATTCAGGAATGACAGAAGGAAATATTTTATATAGCACAGTTAAGCTTTCTGGAATTTACTGCCAGAATTTACTGCCAACAATCGGATTCAACAGCTTTGTGAAACATCAGCTTCTAAATGGCCATATCACTGGTGGCTGTTTACTACCTCCCAAGTTGTAGGCAGCAGGATGCCTTAAATAGGGTCCTGAGAAGTAAAAGTGGAAGGGGACTATAGTCCACCTGATCCAGGCTGGTGAGCGTCTCAAATGCATCCTAGTAGCCTGATCCAGCAGGACTTCTCTTCTATGAATTCCTCATTAATGAATTTAAAGAAAAAGACTTTTTCAAGAAGAGGATGAGAAGTGATGGTGGCTACTGAAAGGGGTAAGAACATTCTCACGCAAACATCTCCAGATCAATGAAACCCCAAATATTTTTTCTTTAAAAATACCCAGTACCCTCTGGGATTTTTTGAAAGATACACACACATGATAGAGCAATGACTTCTATTATAATAGTATATACCTGTACATTTCAATCTTTGCCTCTATAAGACAGGGGTCAGCCTCAGAAGCCATATTAGGCCGGAAGCTTCAATGCTGCCATCTCCTCATGTGTGGGAAAGTAGGAGGGGGGATTTAGGAGAGGGGAATTAGTAGACTTAATAGCATTCTTCCTATTGGTCAGGGTGATCCAACATCTGGAGGAGGAGGGTCAGGTGCTGGGTCGAGGTGGAACAGACAGTGATTGGAGCATGTGATTGATTGAGGAGAAAGGGGATGGTTTTGGGAGCTTTGTATTACTGAAGAAAAGCCCGGGCTTTTCAGATTCGGGATTTCCCAGATGTGCCAGTATACCTACTCTAGTAAAAGGAGCTTTTACTGCTTCCGCGTTTTTACTGGGAGTTGGGGGTTTTCTGGAATGCTGACAACAGGTGGATTTCAACTCC
Organism: Arizona elegans; assembly: GCA_022577455.1. Classification (NCBI taxonomy): domain Eukaryota; kingdom Metazoa; phylum Chordata; class Lepidosauria; order Squamata; family Colubridae; genus Arizona; species Arizona elegans. The sequence goes on along the minus strand of JAKOOJ010000003.1, from coordinate 97,574,438 downwards.
TAGAATTGCTGGCTGAGTAATACTGAGAGTTGAAGTCCACCTGTCTTAAAGTTGCCAAGGTTGAGAAACACTGATATATACAGTCCACCTTCCCTTAAGCTCTCACAGCAGACTGATACAAACGTTATATTACGTCATGTCCTCATGTATGAGGTTTTACATGACTTCTTGCATGGATACAGAGTATATCCTATGTGGAATTTTCAGTTACGTTGACCGCCAGGAAGGACCATGTAATCAGTATCACCCATTTGGGCCTCATCAAATATAGGTAGAATAATATTGGGCTACTCATGTCTGAGGAGTTCCAGTAATAGACAAAATTGGCCATAGGGTGCCTTCTAGTGGTCAATGTAATGGTGCCATCTGACTTGATACATGAACAAGATAAAACTTCTTCAAATCAAGCTTGTTTTCTGGGACTAATTTTAGTTTGAAATTTGATCTTTTTTCAACTTCCCAGTCTAGCCAATAGCCATAGGGTTGCTTACTGGTCTTCCACTCAAATAATAACTAGGCCTAATCCTACTTACCTTTTTAAGATCAGCCAAAATCAGTTAGATGCTACCAGCTACTATTAAAACTATTAATTTTGGTATTGCCTACTATTTGAATCTCAGTGAAAAATGTAATCCTTACTTTATTCAAGTCTTTATGTGATCCTACTTCATTAGAAAGTGAAGCTTATACTTTGAGCAACATTCAATGGAGAGATTTCTCCCTTTTATTTCAACATAATTGGTTCATAGCTTGCATCTGACCTTTTCCATGCACTGTCCTGCAAAGAATGTTCTTTCTGTTACAGCGGCATTCCTTCAGTCCAGTAAAGGGAAAATGTTGCAGCCATGTTTCCTTCTTGCCAACATGCAACTGTCTTTGTGATCCAAAGCAGCCTTCTGTGAAGTCAAGCCATGGGGTGAGACTGGACTCAGCTCATATTAACCTTCAGCAATTCTGCCTGATCATCAGAGAGATTTACAAAAACAGCCCATCCCTCCCTACCCTACAGTTCAGAGGAAGCCTATGGCCTCATTAGAATATGAAAGACTTTAAAAGTTGTCTGGCTTCTTAAAACCCCATTAGGTAAAGGAAAAGCTTCCCCTTGCACATATGTGCTAGTCGTTCCCGACTCTAGGGGGTGGTGCTCATCTCCGTTTCAAAGCCGAAGAGCCAGCGCTGTCCGAAGACGTCTCCGTGGTCATGTGGCCGGCATGACTAAACGCCAAAGGCACATGGAATACTGTTACCTTCCCACCAAAGGTGGCCCCTATTTTTCTACTTGCATTTTTTACTTGCTTTCGAACTGCTGGGTTGGCAGAAGCTGGGACGAGTAACGGGAGCTCACCCCATTACGTGGCACTAGGGATTCGAACCGCTGAACTGCAGATCTTTCGATCGACAAGCTCAGCATCTTAGCCACTGAGCCACTGTGTCCCTATCATTAACCCCATTACTACATCATAAAATTATTTTTCTTTTCTTTTGGACCCTCTATTCTGCCAGGAAGAAAAATATGACAGTATGAAATCCAGGAGTTCTTTCTAAGAGGAGTTATGGCTATCATCAGTCAATGAATTTGAAACGCCATAGGCTCCTGTAGACTCCAGGAAGGAAAAGCATGATCTTACATTGACCTTACATTGACCCTGTGCAAAGACCTCTATACCTGACAGGAAGGGGACAGGACAGGGGTGAAATGCTCTCGGTTTGGTCTGGATCGCCCAATCCGGTAATGATGGAGGTGGGTGGTTCGGAGAACCAGTAGCAAAAATCCCTCCCCCCACCATTGCCCAGCTGAGCCGCACAATCATCAGAGGCTTTTTTTTTATTTTTAAAAGCATATTTTCTACAACCTCTTTGGCCGAAAAAATGCTTTTAAAAGTAAAAAAAAAGCCTCTGATGATTGCGCAGCTCAGCTGGGATCATCAGAGGCTTTTAAAAGCATTTTTTCTACAACCTCTTCGGCCAAAGAGGTTATAGAAAAAATGTTTTTAAAAAGAAAAAAAGCTTCTGCCGATCAGGCAAGTCAGCTGGGATCATCAGAGGCTTTTAAAAGCATTTTTTTTACAACCTCTTCAGCCAAAGAGGTTATAGAAAAAATGGTTTTAAAAATAAATTTAAAAAAAGTTGGCCATGCCCCACCACCAAGCCACGCCCACAGAGCTGTAAGTAACAAATTTTACATTTCACCACTGGGACAGGGCTATAGCTCCAGAATCATACCTTTCTCACAGCTTCTCCCATGGAAACCAGCTATGCAGGTGCAGTGGAATCCAGCCTTCCTAGCTTCGCAGGCACCCCCATTCTGGCAGGGGTTAGGATCACAGTACCCTGAAAAGAGATGACTATGGAGTATAAACTATCATCCTTGGATAGATACAGCTAATATTTGACTGTGTAAAAACCACAGTAAAGCATGGGCGTAAAATTTGACACTGTGGATTGCAGCCATATCAGAAATACGATTTCACGTAAGATACATTCACAGGGAATGCTGCCCCTGAAAAAAATCCTTTGTTTGGGCCATAATACACAGGCTTAAACAAATAAATAAATACCACTGACTCACCTGTTGGCCTTTCCTCTTTCTGACAAACCTTCCATTGTTGGTCTCCGTCATAGTTTTCTGTGGTGGCGCACCTGATAGGGAAGAGTCTCGTCTCATACAAGGTGTGCAGGGAAGATGGGCCACTGCCACAATTTGCACATTGTGACTTCTTTTTTTTTTTGTTTAAGGCCAATCAAGCCGCAAAGTGTCTTCTTCTCTGCTCCCTGCATGCTCCCGAGTTCTCATTATTCCTGTGAGCAATCAATACTTTTCTGACTAATCAATACTTACCAGCGTTGAGATTTAAGGAAGCCACCAGGAAGACAGGAGTAGTGCATTTTGCGTTGGTAACGGAACGGGAAATGACAGGATTCCTCACTGGATGATGTCACTGCAAAGCAAAGGGAGATGGGTCTATTTCTTGTGCTAAAAGGCTGCCCTATAGCTATCCTATTTCTGCTAGTGATGTGACAGGGCTATCTAGCTTCCCTTCATATCTATGTACCTTCTGATTATAACAAGAGGACAAAGTCTTTTTATGCAATTATTACAGGTAGCCCTCAGCTTACGACTACAATTGAGCCCCAAAATTTTGTTGCTAAGTGAAATATTTATTAAGTGAATTTGCCTCATTTTATGACCTTTTGTGCCACAGTTGTTAAGTGAATCATTCAGGGATGGGTTCTACTTACCTTTGCTACTGGTTTGCAGCAGGGCCATGCACGCGTGCTCGCTTTGCTTGTGCACGTGTTTTCTCTTCTGGGCATGCGCAGAAGCATTTTGATGACATTGGGGTTGGTGGGCGGAGCCTCCCGCCGGTTTTACTACTGGTTCTATAGAACCGGTGTGAACCGGGGGCAACCCACCACTGGAATCATTGCAGATGTCAACTTAATAACATAATTGTTAAGTGAATCTGGTTTCCCCATTGACTTGACTTGTCAGAAGGTCGCAAAAGGGGATCATATGACACTGGGGCACTACAACTGTCATAAATAATGAATCAGTTGCCAAGCATCCGAATTTTGATCATGTGACTATGGGATACTGCAACGGTTGTAAGTGTGAAAAATGGTCATAAATCAACTTTTTCAGCACCGTTGTAAGTTTGAATGGTCACTAAATGAACTGTTGTAAGTTGAGGACAACTTGTATTTCATAGAATTCAGGTTCCATTGAACATAATTGCTGAAAGGGCATCGCATTTTCTCAACAACAGATCTCAAAAGGCATCCACAGCAAAATTGACTTAAGGGCCAGCAGCAAACATCATGGAGGAACGGATGGCTGTGACTGAGTCATCCTTCCCCCACGTATCTTCTCATCCTCTCCATTACTGGCTGCCCATTCTGATGCAGCCCAAGTACAATCCATACATATAATAGAAGCATGGCAAATGGTGGGGTGGAGACCTCAATTTAGTAGAAATTACCCCAAAATTATAGGATAAAAATTAGTAAAGAGCAAATCCGAGCAGCCAATGAGAAATGAGTTTGTTGGATGAGAATGAGTTTTGAGAATGACTGCCAGAAAGAGCAGAAAACATGAAATTGTAGACTGCAGAAGCGAACATGATTTGGAGCCTAGAACCCTCACTTTAATAACTGCATCATTCATTTGCTCTTTTTAAAAATATTTTGATCATTTATTATCTCCCCTCCCCATCCCATCTCCTGCCAATTATTTCACAGGTTCAGATAGGTGGATGGATGGATGAATGAATAATATAAATGACAGAGAGACATAGAGAAAATACTAGCAGGTTATTCTTTTCCCAGCAGCAACCTTTTACCTTTTTATACCCCCCCCTCCAGCCCTCCTTTACCTATAAATAGTGATCCTTCTTCTCCCATTTTCAAAAATGCCCCCACTTGGTCTCTGCTTGCAGGAAGTCATAAACAGTCAGCTCTTTCAAAAACACAGGCAACAATCCTGTAATGAGGCTTCCACTCCCTTACATCTTTCCCTGGTGAAAGATTATTGCATTTCTTAAGTGCTAATGTGGTGGTGATGGTGGGGAGATAGTAGAAGCAACACAGCCTTATTCCTGATACTTTGGGCTGCTACCGGTATATCAGCACATTGGCCTGCTTCCTGCCCCACCCTCTTTGCCCCCTTCTTCTATTCCTATTAAATGTGGCCTAGCCACAACTCTTGCTTTAGCTGTCCTGATTTCCAAGCAACTCTAATGGGGAGATGATGGAGGCAAGATCCAATTTCTTGGTGTTGCTCATGATGTTGTAGTGATCCAACAGTGAAAGATGTGGTGCAGCCCTCAAGAAAACGTTTTTGCGGAAACTCCCACTTTTATGCTGAGCTGAAGGGAGTCAGAAGCTCCAAGCTTGAACTTGGTAGGATTGTTCTCTTTCTTTGACTGACACAAATCTCTCTCCCTCCCTCTCTCCCTCCCCCCTCCCTCCCTTCCGCTCCCCCTCCCCTTCCCCTTCCGTCATGTCCAACTTTCAGACATGTTATAGACTAGGATAGCCATACTCACCTTCATGTTTCGCCTTCTGGGGCTTACCAATTACACCCTGCCAAAAAAGCAAATGGCCGTGTCACAGCAACCTTACAAAACTTGATTTACATTCTGTGCAAAGCAACTTTCCATTCTTTCCAGGATAACAAAACACCTTGAAAGATGCTAAGAGCCTTACACTGAACTAGGAAAGGAACAAAGAGATCATCCGTGGTTTCAGTAAGATCTATCTTGAAAAGCTGTCCACTTTATTTGTAAGAAAAGCAGTACAAAATATTTACACATTTTCTCTCCTGTCCCTTTCTACAAACTATCAGTTTTTTATTAAACGTCCCACATTATTTGATGTTTTTGTTTAGTATTTTTTCTAACTTGCAGGTAATCCTCAATTCAGTAACTGTTGAAAATTATGACAGCACTGAAAAGTATGCTTACAATTGGTCCTTGAATTTACAATTACTGCAGTGTCCCCATGGTTACATAATCACAAGTAGGGTGTTTTACAACCAGCACATATTTATGACAGTCATAACATCCCATAGTCATGATTTGTGACCTTCCCAATGGGAAAACCAGCAATTTATGTTGGAAATGTGGACGACATAAGGGGTCATTTTATCATGCTTGATGGACTTGTAAAAAAACATACAAATTTTGAGTTCAGATGATATACAGCAATATAAAGAATTCCAAAGACTAAGATTTAACTGGAAGCAGAACATTTTTGTTGGGATTAATGGTCAGCCAACTTGAAAAAAGCCAAGGAAGATTATTTTTATATATGACCATTGCTATGAGACCACTGTATGTGCAAAAATGGAAAGATTCTTCCTTAAATGGAGGAATGGTTGGTGAAGATGATAGAATTAGTGGAGATGGCAAAATTAACTCATTTGCTTAGAGAAAGATCAACTACTGCATTTATTAGTGACTGGAAATCCCTAATGGACTTTTTGTTGAAAAAATTTAAAAAATGAACTGATGATTTATGGATGTGTTGATTAGAAAGGTACAATATGGAAAAAAGAAAACTTTGATGTAACCATAGAGAGAGTAAAATATAAATGTACTTATCAATGTAATACGTTGAGTATGATCATGGGAGGTTTCACTTAATGCCCGTGTCATTTAGCAACAGAGCTGCAGGTCCCAATTGCAGTCGGTAAGTGAGAACTACCTGTATTTTACAATTCATTTGTAGCATCCTTTTATTTTAAAACAAGCAAGCAACCACTTAGAAACTGCAACTGGTTCAGAATGCAGCAGCACACACACAATCGAGACCGCTAGTTTTATACATGTAATATCTCCGTTGTTTGGACTGCACTGACTTAGTGGATGCAATTCAAGGTGCTAGTCATCACCTTTAAAGTCCAGGTTAATCCAGCCAGGTTATCTGTGGGATCACCTTTCCCTAAGGACAACTATCTTTCCTAACTGGTCATGTTGCTAGCTAGTCCCTTCCACTAAATATCTGATGGAAGCTAGGAAGCCTTTTCCATGGCATCCCCTATCCTATGGAATACCCTTCTCCCAGAAGTTCGGCTAACATCCACCCTCCTAGCCTTCCATAAAACTTTAAAGATCTGGCTTTTCCCTGAAGTGCTGGTATAAGAGACGATATCACTTGGCGCCAGGTTTTCAGTGTTTTTAACATGCTTAGTTTTATAGTTGTTTATAGTTTTATTATGATTTTTATGTTGTTGGGAGCCATCCAGAGTTGATTATAAAATGAGCGGCTATATAAAATTTTAAAATAAATAAATATTGTCCACTTACAAAGTCTTACAGCTGTCTTTAAATTTTAATGTAGTAAGTGAATATATGTAACAGCTGTCTCTGTAAGCTGTTTTTACAGCTGCCTTCCGTAATACAGACATGTACAATTTCCATCCCTGTCAGTTAGAGAAAGCTGCTGTGTAGCAGGGAAGTAGAATCCAGCAGATAATGTCACTGCCAGAAACTACACATTTCCCATTCTTGCTAGATAAAACCTCTTTTTCTTTCTCCAGCCGGAAAGAAGCAAACAGGATGACAGCAAAATAACTTATGGCTTAATATAATGGTATGAAGGAATGACCTTGGGAGTTGCAGGATCCCATTCCTTCTGCTGAGTCTGCAAAAAGAATGGGAACATGCAAAAGTCTCAGAAGAGACGCTCCCTAATTTCTTGGAGTATAAAGGCAAAAGGGGAAGAGATGTACTTTCAGCAAGATTCTATTAACATAACCTTACTATAAAGACAGAACTAGTACTCCTGGGTGAAGTGGTTCGGGAATAACGAGAGACACAAGCAAGCAAGTGACAACAGCTCTTTAATATACAGTGAGACTTCAGCAAAAACTCAGAGGCTGCAGCCCTCCTTATATACAATCCTGGAGGGACTGTCAGCCAATCAGAAACGTAGGCAGGTTTGAAACTCCCGCTTAAAAGTATCAATACATAACACCCCTCCCTTCCCAGAAAGCACTAACATTCAGAAATTTACATATGTACACACAAAATCTCGCAGGTGCCTAGGACGAGTTCTCGCTCTAGTTGACCTGCGCAGTTCAGTGTCTGGTGGGGCGTCGAGCTGGTCAGAGGGACTTTCAGTCTCTCCCGGCTCCGCCAATGGAACCTCCTGGATTTTGTCCGGGGCGTGGTTATCCCCGGCTGGGAGTGGCGACTCGCTGGGGCAGCGCTGGAACCAGGGCTTGTCAGCTAAGTATTCTCGCGAACCCGGGCTTGAGTTAGCTGTTTTGGGAAAGTTGTTGTAGTTAGGTTCGGAGATGTCTAAATTAATGTTTGCTTCGCCGACTACCCTTTTTCTAAGTTGGTCTATGTGGCGCTTCCAGAGTCTGTCTACCCCTACGTCTACCGTATAAGATTTTGGGCCTGTTATGCCCACAATGGTTCCTGCAACCCATAGAGGTCCGCTGGCATAATTGCGAGCGAACACCGGGGACCCAACCTGAAACTGTCTTAGTCCCGAGGTTTCTCCCTTGAAATTTTCGTGCAAGTAGTTAGGGTGAAGCCTGTCTAACATGCACCGAAGCTTCCTGCCCATGAGGAGCTCTGCTGGGCTTCTCCCTGTGGCTGTGCATGGTGTGGCATGCTGGACAGCTAAGAATTGGTCTATCCTGGCCTGCCAGTCCCCGTTATCTAGTCTGGACAGTGCCTCTTTGGCCGTTCTTACAAAACGTTCGGCCAATCCGTTAGAAGCTGGGTGGAACGGGGCCGATAGGGCATGGCGGATGCCCAGTCCAGCCAAGTAGCCCTCGAACAGGGTCGCTGTGAATTGAGGGCCGTTGTCAGATACTAGAGTATCTGGTAGGCCATGTGTGGCAAATAGCTTGCGAAGGGCTCTAATGACTGCCTCGGCTGTGGTAGAGGGCATTAGGATTATTTCAAGCCATTTCGAAAAGGCATCGACTATGATTAAAAATGTTTGCCCATGGAAGGGACCGGCAAAATCAATATGGATCCTCCCCCATGGCCCTTTTGGTTTCTCCCACTCTCAGGAGGGCGCTACTGGGGGGTCAGGACGAGACTCCTGGCAGGGTCTGCACTTTCCCACCCACTCGGAGATAACTTGGTCCATGTTGGGCCACCAAACATAACTGCGGGCTAAGCTTTTCATTCTGACAATGCCCGGATGCCCTTCGTGTAGCAATTCTAAGACCCTTGTTCTTAGTTTCGTTGGTACTACCACCCTGTCACCCCACAACAAGCAACCCCCTTGCATAAACAGTTCGTTACGTTTGTTAACATAACTTTGGTATTCCCCCCTGTCCACTTTGACCGGCCACCCCTTCAGCACCCAGCCTATTACAGTGCGAATGATTGGGTCTCTAGCCGAGGCTTTTGCCACCTCGCAAGAGGAGATAGGCCCCAAAGTCAAAGTGTCCAGTAAAAGAACGGAGGCTTCTGGCGTTGGGTTGGCAAGTAGGTCAGGTAGGGGGCAGTGGCTGAGGGCATCCGCGTGACCCAAAGTCCGTCCAGGTCGATGGACAAGCTGATACGAATAGGCCGATAGAAAAATGGCCCATCTGGTCAAACGCGGGGAAAGAGCAGTGGGGATGGGCCTATCGCCTGCCAAAAGTCCTAGCAGAGGCCGGTGGTCAGTCACAAGTTTGAATTGTGGGCCATAGAGGTATTCGTGGAACTTTTTAACCCCCGCAATTGCAGCCAGAGCCTCTCTGTCCAATTGGCTATAGTTCCGCTCTGCGCTTGACAGGGTGCGAGAGTAGAACGCAATGGGCGCCTCTAGGCCGTTCGGCAGTCTATGGCCTAGGATGGCACCAACTCCTACGGAGGAGGCGTTGCAAACCAATACAAGCGGTAGCGCTGCGTTGTATTGGATTAGGAAACTGTCTTCAGATAGAAGTCTTTTTACTGCCTCAAAAGCGGCAGCTTGTGGTTTCCCCCATACCCATGGTACATTCTTCCCCAAAAGTTTGTGCAGGGGATCTGCAACGGTGGCCTTGTCCTTCAGGAACATTGAGTAAAAATTGAGGAGTCCAAGGAAGGCTTGGAGCTCCGCTTTAGTCTTGGGGGTAGGTGCGCTCTTAATAGCTCTCACCTTACTTTCGGTAGGGTGGATGCCTGTGCCATCCACCCTGTACCCCAGAAACTCCACAGAGGGAACAGCGATCATGCACTTGTTCTTTTTAAGTCTAAGTCCCGCTTCTCTAAAACGGGAAAGGACGTTCCTTACTCTGTCCCCTAGCTGACGTTCGTCCTGAGCACTGACCAGAACGTCATCAAAATAAGGCACCACTCCCGGGAGCCCTTGCGACAGGCGCTCCATGGTGCTTTGAAATAGGCCGGGTGCGACACTCACCCCAAACTGGAGCCTGGTGCATTTGAATGCACCCCTATGAGTCACAATTGTTTGCGCCTCTGCCGTGGCATCGTCGACTGGTAATTGTTGATAGGCCTGAGCTAGGTCCAATTTGGCGAAAATTTTTCCGGGCCCCAGTGAGTGTAGTAGATGATGCACGATCGGCACCGGATAGGCGCTCGGCTGCAAAGCCTTGTTGATCGTGCACTTGTAGTTGGCGCAAATCCTAATTGAGCCGTCAGATTTTACTGGGGTCACTATGGGGGTCTCCCATTTCGCATGATCGACGGGGACTAACACCCCCTGTTTAATTAATTTGTCCAGTTCTGCATCGATCTTCGGTTTCAATGCGAACGGCACCCGTCTGGCCTTAAGTCTTATTTGGGCTACGTTGGGGTCTAAGTTTAGTGAAATAGGGGTCCCCACATACTTGCCCAATGTGTCCCCGAAGATGTCCCGGAACTCGGTCAGGAGACTGTCCTTTAGTGATGACTTGGACATCAGGTGGACGCCGGTGAAGCCCATGCCGAGGGCTCGGAACCACCCCATGCCCAGAAGGCTAGGGAGCTGCTTCGTGACGATGGTCAGTGGCAGGTCTCTTTCATAGTCTCCGTAGGTGACTCGGAACGTGCCCACGCCTTCGAGGGGGACTCAGTTCCCCTGGTAGTCTAGGATGCGCAGTCTCTGCTTGGAGAGCTGGTCCTTCCGGAACGATGGCAGGAGGGTCTTTAGAGTCGCCCATGACATTATGGAGAGAGCTGATCCGGTGTCAATCTCCATCGAGCATGGCTTGCCGTTGATTTCGACCACCGTGTTGACTTTGTCCTCGATCGCCGTGCTGGCCTGGTCTATGTGTATGCTGCGGCCATCTCGTGGTTCAAATTCGCGCCATTTTTTCGCGCCGCCTTCTCTCGTTGGCTGCTTCTGGCGCGTTGATTCCGGTTGGTTGCGGCGCTCACGTGGTTGCTGTTTTCTGGGCAGAATGGCTCTACAGACTCGCGCCAAGTGCCCTTTTTTCTCGCAACGCCTGCAAATGGCCTCTCTGTATTTGCAGGACAGTCTATCATGGTGCCCGCCACAGCTGGGACAGCTTCGCCGGGGGCTGCCAGTGTCTTTTCTCTGGTGCTCCGTTCAGAAGACGTCCTCATCTGACTCGGACTCCGAGCTGGATCCGGCGTCTTCTCTGTGCACCGGGGCAGACTTGGGGCTGTCTTTGCTGGACAGCGGACGCTGCAGCGTTTCTGCGGCTTTTGTGGAGGCTTCATGAGCCCTGGCCTCGTCTAGGGCTCCCACAAGCGTCAAATCAGGCTTGGCGAGCAGGCGCCGTTGCAGCCTAATGTCCCGAACACCACAGATAAGTTGCTCAAGCAACGCATCGTCCAAGTCTCTATAGTCGCAATGGGTTGCGGCTTTTCTCAGGCTGGCCATGTACGCGCTGACCGGTTCTCCCTCTCGTTGAACGCGCTGTCTGAGTTGGTATCGTTGCACGAACTTGGAGGGAACGGGAGCGTAGTGAGCCCGGAGAGTTGCCATCAGGGTGTCCCAGGATACGGTTTGAACCGGCGTTGGTTCACACAGTGACTCGGCCATCTCAAACACGTCCGGTCCGCAGTGGCTTAGGAAGAGGGCTCTCTTTCAATTAGCGGAGAGACCCTGCATGTCGCTGGCTTCAAGCGAGCATTCGAACCTTGTTAGGTACGAGACCCATTTTTCGCGGGTCGGATCAAAAGGCTTGGGCGGAACGTAGGCAGACATGTTCGGTATGCCTCCTGTAGTTTGCCTCGTCGCCTAGCTGAAGCTCGTGGTCTCACTGGTTCGCTTCTTGTGGCCTCAATCCCACCTTCATCGCCAATGAAGTGATTCGGGAATAACGAGAGGCACAAGCAAGCAAGTGACAACAGCTCTTTAATATACAGTGAGACTTCAGCAAAAACTCAGAGGCTGCAGCCCTCCTTATATACAATCCTGGAGGGACTGTCAGCCAATCAGAAACGTAGGCAGGTTTGAAACTCCCACTTAAAAGTATCAATACATAACACTGGGTATGCTTGTTGTCTGGACTACCTCACAAGACCGACACTTACGGAGAGAAGAAACAGAACCCCCACCCACCACTCATATATATATGCATAAACACGTGCACAGACATTGAACTGAGCAGTCTGCTTATCTAATTCCATCCCATATAGAACACATGTGAAGCTTAATGGGCTTTTTGCCGCAGGAGCCCTTTTTCTGCTACTTTTCAAATTGCATAGCGAGATCACTTCTGCTGAAGGCAAAAAACACACATACCTATTATGCCTCTTAAAACACGCATACCTATTATGGCCCTTAAAAATCTCACAAAAGAATAAAGCATTGTGAAGGAGGAAATAGCCTTGTGAAAGTTTTCCAATTCTTATTTGGAATTTAGTATCTGTGTGGGTGGTTTTATTTTGGAGGAGAAGTTACCATTTTAAAAGTCAACATGAAAGCTCCTATGGGAACAATTATGAGCAGTGCTACTTGACTTCTGGAGTCCAAAATATAAATGCAAATGTTTAAAAATCTTCCATCTCTCAAGAAAATGGTGTTTCCATGAGGAGGGGAATAGGAATGTGCTGTTAGCTGTCGCTGGTGATATGGCAACAAATCCACACAGCTTCCACACATTTTTAAACAGGATCCCTAACATTAATAAACACATATAAGGATGGTCCACAAACACCATTGAGGACAATAGATTACTTGAGTGCTGAGGAAATCAATTGTTTTCAATAATGGCTATTTTTCTCCCACAAGACAAACGAATAACAATGAAGCATATCTCATGTCACAAAACAATACACAGAAAAAAGCCTCCTGAGATTCACAAATCCCAATCTTGTGCTTGAGTCAATAGACTTGAGAGCACATTGCAAGTCTCAATAATAGATCTGAAATATTCCGGGGTAGGAAACACGGGTAGGAAACAGCTCTGCATCACATTCTTCGGGATTCTAGACCATGCCCCACACATTTTCCATTTTGTCTCCATTATATCTCCCCATATAGACAAATACCTTATATATGAAGACTGGGTGTAAATACTAATAGAATGAAAGAAATATGAAATTTGATGTTCTGGAATCTCACCAAGAATAGCTCCCCTGAATTCAAAATCACAAATAGCAGAAGAAGCAGCAATTGAGCTGTCATGGTGGTGTCCGGGGACAGATGAAATAAGAGAGGTTTTGTTGACTGCTTTAGACAGAACAAACAGTTCCTGGTCGATATATCTGAAAGCAAAGGTCTTTGTGTTAGGTTTACTCAGCAGGATGGAGATTGCACCATGGGGATAAACACCGAATCGTAACAGAAGCCAAATAAAAAAGATTTAGTATAAGTCCCCAATGGGACCGTGCATATTATATATGTGTCCCAGGCACTCTTCTATCAGCAGAAAATTGGCAAGAATGCCGTTTTGTGGGGATCCCAGCTACACCTGTATAAAAGATGCACGGACGCTTTGAAGGTGTATGTTTTCAGCGGTGGAAGCTTTCTTCTAGCACTAGCACTGATGATGTTACCTTATTTGGATAATGAAATGTCTGCAAGAAAATAACCAAGCTCAGAAAGCACCAAGGACCCCTCATTTCAACCCTGAGCTACAAATATTCTAGTTCATTAGGAACTTTTTTCTGACATTTCAGTTATTGAAAAGGCCTGCTAGTCCAAGTTCTGATGATGAAAGATATTGCTCACATCTCCCTGCCATGTTACTGCATCTCCCCATAAACCACCCGTAGGTTCCTTCTTTGTGGCTATTAAAAGCTCAATAGAAGGAAATGTGCAGTCCACATGGGAGGGAAGTCTTTTTGTCAAAGCCCAGATCCAAATCACACTCTTCTGCTCCCTCCCTCCCAGAATATGCTCATGATTAAAGAAGCTGAGAGTTTGGTTTGCAGATCAATACAACGTGTTGTTTAGCTCTTATTTTCCAAAGGTTATGTCTTCTTCCCTCAAAAAAACCAGCCCCCGTTTCCCCTCAGGTTAAATTGCCAGGAGTGCCCTAACAAAGCATTCTGAGGACAAGAACAGACATTCTCAGTACTTTCAACAGTTACCAAATTGGTATTGGATTTTCAGCTACCAGTCAAATTTCACATACCTCTTTTGTACAAAAATAAGCAGCAGCCATGTGGGATCCGACAGATTTATTCTTGTTCTGCTTGTTTTGGATACAAATGATGGTGCTGCAGTCAGAGAATAAAGATTCTAGCTCATTAGGGTTTTCTATCAAACAATATAAGTGTGTTTCTTACAATAAGAGCTTCCTCATGAGGGCCTTGGTCTCCATTACTGTTGGGATTTTCAGCCTCACCTAATATACCATAAGTATTTATAGCCAGGAACATGTGGGAAAGTTCTTCTGTTTGTCCTGAGCATAATGAGAAATTTTCTGATCATTATTTTGACTTCTTGGAGGCCTTCCTTTCTGATTGAAAGACAATCTGGATAGAATAGTATTGTATGTGAGTTTCAAAATTAGCCAATCCAGTAAGTTTATCTTGTGGCTCATTAGGTTTGTAAAAGTTCTTGGTATGTTTCCTAGGGAATTTTATAAAAAAATCATTCATAATTCTAATCTTATGCTGCAATTTTGCACATCTTTTGTTGGAAGTAAGTTCCACCAAATTGACAGGAGTTTTCATTCTGCCTAGCCATGTATTGGAACCAGGGGTGAAATGCTCCTGGTAGCCATGGCGGCGGGTGGTTCGGAGAACCGGTAGCAAAAATCCCTACCCACCCCCCCCCACCATGCCCAACTGAGCTGCACGATCATCAGAGGCTTTTTATAAAAAAAAACTTTTAAAAGCATTTTTTCTACAACTTCTTCCCCCAGAAAAATGCTTTTAAAAGTAAAAAAACAAAAGCCTCTGATGATCGCGCGGCTCAGCTGGGATCGTCAGAGAGACTTTTAAAGCATTTTTTCTGCAACCTCTTCCGGGGAAGAGGTGGTTAAAAAAATGCGTTGAAAAGGCTCTGAGGATCAGGCAACACAGCTGGGATTGTCAGAGCCTTTTCAAAGCATTTTTTTAACCACCTCTTCCCCGGAAGAGGTTGCAGAAAAAAATGCTTTAAAAGTCTCTCTGACGATCCCAGCTGAGTTGCCTGATCGTCAGAGAGACTTTTCAAAGCATTTTTTAAAACGATCAAGCAACTCAGCTGGGATCATCAGAGAGACTTTTAAAGCATTTTTTTCTGCAACCTCTTCAGTAGAAGAGGTGGTTTAAAAAATGCTTTGAAAAGGCTCTGACGATCCCAGCTGTGTTCTTAATCGGCAGAGGCTTTTCAAAGCAGTTTTTTTGCATTTGCAGAAAAAATACTTTGAAAAGTTAAAATTAAAAAAAAGTTGGCCACGCCCACCCAGTCACATTACCCCCACCACCAAGCCACGCCCACAGAAACGGTAGTAACAAATTTTACATTTCACCCCTGATTGGAACATACCTATATACAAATGTATCTATTGTATAACTGACATAATTCATGTCGCATGCAAGAGAGTAGTATCCTGCCTTGAGCAAACAGATCAGAAACCATGGAGGAACAGCTGGAGCATCTGTTTCACTGGATGTACCTCCTGGACTGCTTTCCACAAACAGAATATGAGCCAGTGTGCATTTAATTTAGTTATGTTTTTCCATGGCCAAAGCATATGCTGTGAAGGTGTTCATTCTTATTGAGTTTTTTAGCTTATTGAACTGATTGACCATGTTTAGATGGGGCATTTCTCCTGGAACCACTGACATTTGGGCCATTGGTGACCTTTGGGCAAATTGTAGACAGCTAATTTTGTTGAGTGATTAAAGCATCTGTCTAGAAACCAGGAGACCATGAGTTCTAGTCCTGCCATATAAAAGCCAGGTGATTTTGGGCCAGTCACTTTCCTTTAGCCCAACTCGCCTCACGGTTTGTTGTGCCAACTCTTATTGTTGTGGGGAAAATAGGAATAGGAAGATGTGCACTCAAACGCTTGAAGAGTTTTCAGAGGTTATAGCTGGATGCAAAGTGTGGCGGTGCAGGCAGTTCTTAGGGCCACTAGAATGGTCCATGTTACATCACTGCTTTGTGAGATGCAGTGATCGCTGGTCTGTTTCCGGGTACAATTCAAAGTGTTGGTCATCACCTTTAAAGCCCTGCATGGCATGGTTCCAGACTACTTGAGGAACCATCTCGCCCTGATGGGACTGGCTGGTCCCACCTGTGCTGGCTGAAGGGGCAAACTGTGGATCACATCAGCCAAGGAATTTTGGCTAGCAGGAAGAGCTTTCTCTGCCATGGCTCCTGTCCTCTGGAACACCTTACCCCCCTGGGCTGAGATTGGCTCCCACCCTCCTGATGTATTACAGAAGACCTGGTTCTGCCAAATGGCTTGGGGACCCAATGGGGAAGCTTCATACTGGAAGTGGTTGACTAATTAAAATTCAACCCTATCTCTCCTCCCCCAGCCCAATGTGTCTGGCTCCCTTCTTTGCCCTCTTGTGTCCATGATTTTAACTCTTTAATATTTTTTGTCTGTTGTGTTTTTATAATGGATGATTTTAATGTTTTTCAATGTTTTTATGTTGTAAGCTGCCCAGAGTCATCGGATGCGAGATGGATGGAAAAACAAACAAACAAACAAATAAATAGGGTGTATTGCATATGTTCATTGCCTTGAGTCATTTGTAAGGCTAATAAAGGCAGAATACAAGTAAATAAATAAAATAAATAGAAATAAGTAAGAAACTGGTTCTGTAGACCTGGCATAAAGCATGGCAGTGTCTGCTGAATTTTTTTTAAAAAAAGTTACCTCATTTAAAGTTACCTTTAAATGAGTTACCTCATTTTTTAAAAAAAAGTTACCTAAAAAGCTACCTGAGAGTTTGGACTTTCGAACCTCACTAATTTCAGTGAAATCATTAGCTTTATTTATGGAGGGATCTTACACATTCCTTCATCATTTTATGGGTCGCAGTGTCACAAAACTCGAGGAGTAGTGCCTGGGGCATCCTCAGAAGAGTCAGAGTCTGCAAGATGTTTTTATGTTTTGGCACGAGGAAATGGGGCTGTCTGCAGAACCCATGCAACTATTTAGTGAAGGAACATGCAATTTTGTTAGAGACAGAGATGTTATCTAGCCACTTTAGTCCAGAGCAGGAATAAAAACTTGGACCACAATCAGACTAAATCAGGTTTTGTATATGCAGAACCACGTACCAGACTGTTTGTTTGTTTGTTTGTTTGTTTGTTTATCAAAGTTGTGTGACACCACAACTTTGGGTTGTGGTGTTTCCAACAACTCTGGGTGACTCACAACAACCCAAAACAAGAGAGTTACAGTAAAACCAATTGAAAGGAAGAAAGAGGAAAAAAATGACAAAAACAGACTGGATGGAAATGAAGGAAGGGGTCTCACTCTCCTTGACAGGAAAATGTCAAGAAAATGTGAGAAAAATGTGGCTTTTTTGGTTTAGTGTTAATTGTATTGAAAATAGTGGGATGTAAAGCACCCAATGAACCATTTAACTTCTATTGATTCATTTTTGATAGACCTTGATATATATTTTATTATAGAGGATTTTTTTTTCAGTTTTTTAATGAGTACGTATACTCTACCTACTTAATTCAGTAAAGCATTGGACACAAAAGCACTAATTAAACCGGCATATTGCTGTAAATTTAGGATTGCAGTTAATGCCTTTGAACTAGCAACACATCTACTGCATTAGCAATATTTTAAATAGAAAGGAAAATAAAAGGGAAAAAACATTATTGGTAAAGACCAATCACACTCAGGAAAAATATCAAGTTGTTTCTTCTTATGTCTTCAGTTTTCTGAATAAGGCAACTGGAGCTAAAATTTCTATCCTTTCATTATTAAGAAACGACATTCAGCTGAAAGAAAAATCTTTATGTAGAATATTGTTTTTCTGTTTTACTTTCAAAGATAACTGCATTTCTCAAGGACTTCAATTTAAAGCAATTCTGAATTTGTGATAACACAAAATAAAAAATGTCAATCCTTTACAAAATGTTAGGGGCTTGTGATACTCAGAAGAATTATTCTCTTACGGTTGCTATGGTTTACCTTGCCGTGTTGAAATAATCCAGTTTCTTTAAAAATCCTAAATACTTTTGTATTTCTCATTTTAAAGGGTTAACATGATGAATCATTATCAGAACCCATTATTTGGGTAACCCATTACCCATTATTGCCTAATTTAGTTACTACCTCCGATTTGGGTTTTTGTGTAGGAAGCTGGGGGCTACACTCCCCAAAAGTTGGGAGAGGACATAAAAATCATTTCATTTCATTTGAATTTAAATTAATAAGCTACAACTGATAACAATTATTAAATATATGAGATTAAGATTCCTTTTCTGCCCCATTACAAAGAACTACAGTTTGATAATAACTTTTAGATTGGCTCTGAGAACTACATCCAAGAATTAAAAAAAATTACCCTGAAGTTCTGTATTTTAGTGTCCTTAATAGTTGTGTCATGTTTGTAGTATCCAGAGGGTACTGCTGAAGAAGTAGGACTATTTGTATATCATCACGCTTTATCCATATAAATCTCACATTATAAGAAGTCTGCCTTAAAGTCCATTTAAATACCAATGGACAATGCTGTTTATGTGTAACCTTCTTAACAGTTGCAAATGGAAAGCTTTATATTTTCTCCAGATCTTCTTCCCTAGATGGATATTGATCAAGATTCTGTAAAAGACCAGATTCGGACATATGTCCACATTTGGCAGTTGTAAGAACTGAAGAAACCATGCTATGCCAGTGTAACTAGGACCCCCTTAATGGGGCCTTTTAATCAAGTAGTTGAGAGGAATGTCTTTTATAGCTTGTGTGCTGTTGTAACTCTTGATGCTTCAACTGTTAGGCTGAGAAATGTATTGGGAGATGATAACAGGTAATAAATTAATGCATATCCTGCAAGGTATTTCCAAAGCTGATTTGTACAGATTATTACTTATTTATCTCCCAATCTCCTGGACCTTGAGCCAAAATCGTGCACAATTATATAAATAGAAAGTAACAATCCCAACAATTACAATGCTTCCAGTCTTGATTAACATGATAAACTTTCCTTGCCTCATATTATTCCTGAACTCTGAGTCTTGCCTGCCAAAGTTTCTCCATGCCAAGCTTTTGTTAGCCATAATCTGTTAAATAAATCATAATGGCTGAATTCACGTGCTACACAAAGCTGTAAAATCATAGTTTAGAAAGCACAATGCTAACTTGAACAGTACAGTAAACCCAAACCAAATTATATTATGGTTCAGCACAATACATGAAACCCAATTAGAGTCACAACAAACACAATTTTTTGTTGCTTCCCAAACCATTATTTTCTGCTGTCATCTGTATTAAGATGAAAGAACTAGGCCGCAACCACATTCTGTCATTAGATGGGAGCAAAATGGGGGCAGTTCTAACCCAGATTATTGCAACACAAATCTGATAGTTCTAGTCTGGATTCCTGGTTTATTTTTATTTTCTGTCCTCATCTCTAAATAGTCTTTGCTCCCACTGCTTCAGACTGATTGTTCTTGGGCTACAGTTCTTATCTGATCTTGAAAGAACATTCTAATCTAGTCTTCAACCTGAGTGATGACCAACCAGCATTATCCATTGGAGCGCTGTTTGGGACAGTGGAAACTATAGAACAAACACTCTGGTGAAGACAAGATTGGGAGATACAGTTTCATCCATTCCCCTATATCTTAACTTAGACAAGGCCATGATATAGGCTAGGCTAATGATGCATTATGCCAGTCGAAGCAAGCATTAAACCAATAACTCATGGATAAAATTTCTCTCTCCCTTTTTCTCTCAGTCTGTCTCTCTGCCAAAGAGGAGCATATACTGTAACTTAGGTTACAATAACATCCTGATTCCGCTTTCACCTAGATGTCAGAAAGAAGCCATAGACAAAGTTCAGTCTCTAAGAATTATGCTCCTTCTAGGGCGCTCCCCTGTGCTATCAGCAATCTCACCTGGCTCCATAAGATTTTGACTGACTGAGCCACAGCATGGTAGCTTCCAATCTGCAGGCTTCATGTTAAAATAGTATACCAAGGGGTCAAGAGCACTGTTGATACTAGCAAGGGCCATAGCTGCACGCTGGGCTGAGCAAGTGAAATGCAGCAATCCTGGAGCCGAAAGAATGCCAATACGGCCCAGGGTATGTAGCACATGGATGATATGAAAAGGGAGGAAACAGAAGGTGAGCAGGCTCGTCACCATCAAGAGGGTTTGAAGGGAATGCCTACGCAATGAAGATGCCTGCATTGTCCCATGGCCCAGATTCATAATTCGGTGCGCAATCACAATGGAACAGATAATGATAGTAAGGAAGGGCAGGAAGAAGCCCAGGGCTGAGGAAGATAGGACCATGGCTGCCAGACTTCCACTCCAAACTTGGGCTGGGAAGTTTTCCATGCAGGCGGTGTTTCCATTGGAGAAGCGATGAGTCACGGTGCTCCTGGAGAAGAAGATCAGCAATCCAATCCCTACCAAAGACCAGATAGCCATGGAGAGCAGCACACGATACAGAGGCCATTTGAGGCGCAGGTAAAAGACAGGATGGAGGACAGCCACATAACGCTCCAGGCAGATGCAGGCCAGGAAAAGGGTGCAGCTGAACATGTTGGCCAGGAAGAGGGCATTGGTGACCTTGCACAGGCCTTCTCCAAAGGGCCAGTCATTGTGCCTGGCATGATACACTGCCTGTGATGGCAGCGACAGGGCAAAGAGCAGGTCAATGATAATCAGGTTGTAGATGAAGATCATGATGGGTGGGGCCTGGGCTCGGTAGACCCAAGAGCTCCATAAGGCCACGCCATTTGAAGCCAGGCTCAGGATGCAAACCAGGCTGTAAATGATGGGTAACAGTAAGTGCTGGAATGCTGCTTCAGCCACACACTGCAAATGTGCTGAGTTGTTAGGGAGAGAGCCTGGCGTTTCCCTCAAAGGGAAGGATGCATCTGTGCCATTCTTCCACATCTGCAAAACAAAAATAAGACTTGCATGTTAGCTTAACCCAGAGTGGACAACCTCTGGGCGTCTTAAGGAACACCAATTACAGCAGGCCTAATGTGAAGTGGAAACTCTGAGCATAGAGTATTTCCATTGCTTTGCTGGCTACATGCAGCTGCAAGGGCAGAAATATGGGTGGAGAAAGATTGGACTATCTACATTCTTTAAGGTTTCTTTCCTAAGGGTCTATCTCCTTGGCCTGGTTTGCAAAGATGCCTACTGATTGTTTCTGAAGAACACGAATGCATAGCATCTTTCTCAGACTTGTTTCCTGACCCACCACGAAAACAGCCTTGTTCTGTTTTTTTCTCTCCACTTCAAAAGGGGTTTTTTTCAACTTCCACCAACGCAAGTCATGCCGAGGGTCAGTCTAAAGCCAATTATTCTGTGATAATTTAGAATTAGGGTCTGTCCTGGTCCTATGTCCCCTCTGAGGCTACTGTGGATGTGGCATCCCTTCTGGCTGCTGGCCACTCATTTTCAGCAGCAGGAGAGTCAGGGCTGTCCCATTGGACCAAAAAGCCACCTTGCTGACTTCTTTTCCCAGCCCATGGGTAGCAGATGAAGCAGGGGAAGAAAGAGAGGGGGCATTTCTGCCAGCAACAAAAAGACTCACTTCCACCTGTGGAGTAGCTAGAGGGATGTGTTAGATCGGCGCAGGAATGAAGACGTGACCAGCTCGTTACATGAGTAACTTTATTAAACAGCAACAGTAGCAAGACTGGCGTGCGCTGCCGGAGCTCTCCTTATATTCGCTCCGGCAGACGCACCGCCCCCTGACAGGGATTCAAACTTTCCCGCCCGGTGGCTGGCAGCCAATCCGGGCGGATGTCCTTATAAGGACATAACACTCCTCCCCCCTAGTCCAAAGAAAAAAAACGTTCAATGTTCGTCAATAAACGTGACGTAGTCCTGCAGGTACGTAGGACGCCTAGGCACCCTACTTGACCTGCGCAGTCTCATTTCTTCCGTGTTCCCGCCCTGGACAGACGGGGTTTCTGTGGCTCCTGGATCCTTCCCCGGAACCGGGCTCGGTTCGGCTGGCGAGTGTGCGGGGTCACCCTCAGCGCCTCCGGCCGGACCGCAGACCTGGACTGGCTGGTTCTGGTGGTCTTCCTCCTGGCCTGTGGATCTTTCGCCTCGGCGGTGCTGTTCGGTTCCGACCCGGGAAGAGCGTCTGAGTCTCGGTAAGACCCCGGCTGTCACTTGCTCTTCCTCGGTCTCCCGGTGGTTGCGGTTCTGCTGTGGCCCGGCCCGCTGTGGTCTGGAGGGTGGTTCGGTCCGGTGCCCTTGGGTCCGGTCTGCCCGCTGTGAGTGGTGTTGGCTCGGGTAGCGGTGTCCGACCTTGCAGGGTTGGCGCAGGTCTCCTTGGCCGGGCAGGCGTTGGTCTTCCCCGTTGGGTTGGTGGTGGTCGACCTGGTCGGGGTGTCGTTGTGGGGATGCCTCCTCGGGTCGGTGGAGGTCTCCCCTGCCGGGGTGGCGCAGGCCTCCCTGGCCGGGTTGTTGTCGGCTTTCCCTTCCCCCTAGTCCCTGGTCTACCGCCAGTTGGTGGTTGGGGTCGTCTGGGTTGGGTTGTTGTTGCCGGGTTGTTTCTTGTGTTGGGCGGGGGTCCCTCTCGCCGGGGAGTCGTGTGCCACCCTCGCCCATGTGCTGTGGTGTGCCCATCTGCGATGGTCCCCGGTCTACTCGCCTTGCGTTGAGGTCTCCCTGGTAGGGCTGCCGTGGGTTGCCTTCGCTGGTGGGGTGCGGTGCTTCCCTTCTGGGCAGGTCCTGGTCTACCTGCGGGCTGGGTCGGGGGTCCCTGGGCCTGTTGTGCCGGGTGCCCACCTGGCCGGGTTGGTGTTGCCATCCCCCGTGCGGTTGGCCCCGGTCTACCTTGCTGCACTGCCAACGTGACAGTGCCTGGTAGTGTGCTGGGCCGACCTCGTCGGGATGGCGTTGTTCTGCCTCGTAGGGGTGTGGTGGGCCTACCTCGTCTGGGTATGGTAGGTCTACCTCGCTGGGGTGTTGTGAGCCTACCTCGTCTGGGTGTTGTAGGCCTCCCTCGTCAGGCTGGTTTTCGTGTGCTCCCCCCCACCTTTTCTGGAGTTGGTCGATGTGACGTCTCACGACCTGTCCATCTTCCAACTCGACGGTGTAGGATTTGGGGCCGGTTGTGCTGGCAATCTTCCCTTTCAGCCACTTAGGAGAGCCGTTGAAATTCAGCGCGAAAACTGAATTTCCTTTGCTGAAGGCGCGAAGCGGCCGGCTGGCGGTTGCGGTCACTTCCGGGCTGTATTGGGGGTGCAGCCGGTCCAAGGGTGACCTCAACCTTCTGCCCATGAGGAGTTCGGCCGGGCTCTTGTGGGTGGTGGCATGCGGCGTGATGTGCTGGGTGAGGAGGAAGTTGTCGATGCGTTCTTGCCAGTCTCCCGGGCCCATCTTGGTGAGGGCTTCTTTTGTGAGCCGGACCATCCGTTCCGCTTGTCCGTTTCCGGCCGGCCTGTATGGAGCGGAGAGGGCATGGCGGATGCCCAGTCCTGCTAGGAAGGACTCCATGGCCAGGGATGTGAGCTGGGGGCCGTTGTCCGAGACCAGCACGTCCGGTAGTCCGTGTGTGGCAAACAGGCGGCGCAGGGCTCGGATCGTCGCTTCTGTTGTGGTAGGTGCCATGGGTATCACCTCGGGCCACTTGGAGAAGGCATCTACCACGATGAGGAGGTGTCGCCCCTGCATCGGGCCCGCGAAGTCGATGTGGACCCTCGACCAGGGGTTGCTGGGGGTCTCCCAGTTCGTGACTTCAGATTGCGGCGGCGCGGGGCGGACTTCTTGGCACGGGTCACATCTGGAGACCCATTGTTCGATGTCTCTGTCCAGTGAGGGCCACCAGACGTAACTCCGTGCCAGGGCCTTCATGCGGACGATGCCCGGGTGCCCGTTGTGCAGTGTCTCCAGCGTCCGCCGTTGTAGAGTGCTTGGGATCAGCACCCTGTCTCCCCATAGCAGACAGCCCTTTATGGTGGACAGCTCCGTCTGTTTCCTGGTGAACGGGCTGAACCTCTCTTCCGTCTGTTTTGATGGCCACCCCCTGAGGATCCAGGACCTTACTTGGCGGAGGGTGGGGTCTCTCTGGGTGTGCGCGGCCACATCTGCGGAGGAGACTGGACAGCTGGCGTCGTCATCTATGTGGAATAGATGGAGCGTGGGGGCTGGGTCTTCCACCGGGTTCTTCGATGGGCATCTGCTGAGTGCGTCGGCGTTTCCTATGGCTGTGCCTGGCTGGTGCACAAGCCTATAGGAGTAGCCGGCCAGGAAGATGGCCCATCTCGTCATCCGCGGGGACATGAAGGTCGGGGTGGGTTGGTCGCCTGTGAGGAGTCCCAGGAGGGCTTGTGGTCGGTGACTATGGTGAAACGTCTTCCGTACAGGTATTCGTGGAAGCGCTTCACTCCTGCCATGATTGCCAGGGCTTCTTTGTCCAGCTGACTGTAGTTCCGCTCTGCGCCGGACATGGTTTTCGAGAAGTAGGCGATGGGGGCTTCCGTGCCGTTGGGCAGCTCGTGGCTGAGAACTGCCCCCACCCTGTATGGCGACGCGTCGCAGGTCAGCTTGATGGGGAGCGTCTCGCTGTATTGGATGAGGACGCTTTTGGATGTCAATAGTCCTTTGATGGCCCGGAACGCTGCTTCCTCTTCCTGGCCCCACTTCCAGGACGCCGATTTCCCCAGCAGGCGGTGGAGTGGCTCAGCAACTGTGGCTTTCTGTTTTAAGAAGATGGCGTAAAAGTTGAGCAACCCAAGGAAAGCCTGAAGCTCCGTTTTGTTTTTTGGGCTCGGTGCTTCATGGATTGCTTCCACTTTTGATTTGGTGGGGTGGATGCCCGTGCTATCAATGAGATAGCCCAGGAACTCGACTTCCTGTACTCCTATGATGCACTTGTCCCGCCGGACTCTCAAACCCTTGGCCTTGAACCGCTGCAGGACAAGCCTGAGCCTTTCAAGGAGTTGGGCTCTTGAGTCCCCGGAGATGAGCACATCGTCGAAGTAAGGCACCACCCCTGGAACGCCTTGGAGCAGGCGTTCCATCATGGATTGGAAGATGCCGGGGGCAGCGCTGACTCCAAATTGGAGGCGGTTGCATTTGAATGCCCCCCTGTGCGTGACAATTGTTTGTGCCTCCGCCGTTTTTTCATCCACTGGCAGTTGCTGGTAAGCCTGGGCCAGGTCCAGTTTAGCGAATATTGAGCCAGATCCCAGGGAATGCAGCAGGTGTTGCACTACTGGGACTGGGTATGCGCTCTGTGCCAACGCCTTGTTGATGGTACAACGGTAGTCGGCGCAGATGCGCACAGACCCATCATGCTTCAGTGGGGTCACAATGGGGGTCTCCCATGAGGCATGATCGATCGGTTCCAGGACGCCCTGGGCGATCAGCTTATTCAGCTGTTCGTCTACTTTAGGCCGCAGGGCGAATGGGACTCGGCGGGGCTTGAGCCTAATTGGGGTGACTCCCTTATCCAGATTGAACGAGATTGGCCTCCCCACAAATTTCCCCAGCTTACCATCGAAGACTTCCTTGAACTCTTTGATGAGGTTGTCGAGTTCATCCCTGCAAATTTGGTTGATGCCTTCGATTGAAAGCCCCAGCGGCTTGAACCACTCCACTCCTAGCAGGTTCAGTCGGCTGTCCTTTACGACGGTGATGGGGAGCTTGCCTTCGAACTGCTTGTAGGTGACTCGGATGTTGGCTCTTCCTAACACTCCGATGGGGTTTCCCCCAAAGTCGACGAGCTTGGAGTGTAGTGGCTTCAGCTCTCGCTTGGTGATGCTGGGTTGCAGGCGCTTCAACTGCTGCCAGTCCATGATGGAGTAGACCGAGCCGGAGTCTACCTCCATTTTGCAGGGTGCTCCCTCCACGTGGATGGTCACGTGGAACTTGGTGGCATTGTCTGAGGTCGTGTGAGCGATGGTCGTCTGGTGGACCGCTCCGCTCCGGGGAAATTCCTCGTCTCTGCGTCTGGAAGGGCCAGAGGACCGTTTGGATGACCTCTGGTAATCCTTCCGATTCTCGCGGGGACGGTGGCTGGAGGGCTCTGGGGCTGGTTCCTCAGCTCTGCAAGCTTCGGCGATGTGACCCCTTCTGTTGCAGCGTCGGCAGGTCGCATCTCTCCACTTGCAGGTCGCTCTGGCATGGTCCCCTCTGCAGCTGGCGCAGCGCTCCCCCTTGTAGTTCCGTTGGGCGGTTTCCCGCCTTGGGGGTCTGGATACCTTGTGGACGGTGGATTCTCCCTCCGATTCGGATCCAGCTGTGGAATCCTCTGTTGACAATTGCGCTGTGGAGCGAATCTTGTGGACTCCCTTTGCTCTGCTTACTGCGGCGGCTGCTTTCTCCGAGATTTCGGATGCGGTGGCTTCCTCCACCACATCCTTGAGCACGAGCTTCTTTCTGCTCAGGAATTTCTTTTGGAGGCCCCTGTCCCTCATGCCGAAAACCACGCGGTCAGCGATGGCGTTGTCCACGTGGTCAAACTCACAGCTGGCTGCGATCTGGCATAGGGCGGCCACGAATTCTTTGATGGTCTCACCTTCCTTCTGATCCCTCTGGTGGAAGGTGAAACGGTTCGCCACTGGTGTTCCCGTTGGGGCATAGTGGTCTTCCAGGATCTGCAGCAGGTCTGCCCATGGCACTTCCTCGATGTCTCGTGGTGCTACGAGATCGATTGCCATGTCGAGGACTTCGGAGCCGCAGTTGGCCAGGAAGATGCCCTTCTTCCGGTCATCGTCGGCGTCCCTGATGTTGTTGCCTCTCAGGTATTGCCAAAATTTGACCACGTAGGATTTCCACTTGTCCTTCCCTGGGCGGAAAGGAGCAAGGGCTGGCAAAGTGACTTCAGCGGATGCCATGCCTTTGGAAATGCCTACTGTGGTTCCAGGTGCCGGAGTCTTGGTTTGTTGGCTTGGTGCCACAAGGTTCGTTTCTTCTCTCTAGTCCTTCGTCGCCAGTGTTAGATCGGCGCAGGAATGAAGACGTGACCAGCTCGTTACATGAGTAACTTTATTAAACAGCAACAGTAGCAAGACTGGCGTGCGCTGCCGGAGCTCTCCTTATATTCGCTCCGGCAGACGCACCGCCCCCTGACAGGGATTCAAACTTTCCCGCCCGGTGGCTGGCAGCCAATCCGGGCGGATGTCCTTATAAGGACATAACAGGATGCTTCCCTTGCTTCACACTGCCCTGTGAGATTGAAGACCTCAAAGCAGAATTCCTGTAGATCTTCTGCTTCAGAAATCAGCATCAAAGGAGGTGTTTCCCACTCACTTCTCTTCTCCCACTCCCACTTGTGCTGCAAACAGACCCTCTCCTCTGTTGCATTGCTAAGGCAAAATAGGCATCCGGAATGCAATCAGCACTTCTTCAAACCAGAATGTTTTTCTGCTGGCTCTTGCCTTGAATAATAACACTTTGATGTGGTGGAACATTTAATGTTTTCTTTCCCTCATCAAGTGAAGGAAGCAATTCATATCAACCATTCAGCTATTCATCCTTTCTGCTCCCAGGTAGGGGCACGGCCAATAATCGGTTTCAGTTCTGGCACAGAACTTACTAAACTTGGCAACATCCAAAATGGATGTCAAATCTAGAATTCTGAGGAAGAGCTATTCCTGATGGCGGGATTCTGGGAATTGAACTTTTCCTATCTGGAAGATGCTCAGGTTGCCGTGGCAAAAATCCTCATGCTTTCCAGTCCATCCCCCTCCTTTACAATCTCCTGTCAATAGGCACAAAATTTCACTTTAAGTCCAGGAGGGCAGGATATGCAGACTACCAGAAAAGGACATATTTTCCCTATATGATGCATATTCTCCTTGATTGACATGATTCTAAGAAAACAGCATATCTCAAGGATTCATAACAGTTGAGAGAAATATTTCATTTAGCTGGTTGTGTTAGAGACCAAAGCAAACTTCAGAACTGGGTGGTGGGGGAAGCATCTGTTTCATTTGGTGCTGCTGCCAGCTTCCCCCCCCCCCAAGTACCTTTGACAGCTCATTTCCTCTCTGCTTTCCACACTTCCCGCTGAAGCTTCCCATGCCCCTAACTTCTGTCATGAAAGGAAGCGCTCACCATACCCCAGAGAAATTAGTTGGCTGAGAGAGATTGCAACATTTTTTATTCAAAGATGAGTATCAGTCTAGCATCTTTTATTTTTTTTTCTTACATATGCTGAATTTTTTATTAATTCGAACCATGCTAAAATGTCATTTGCAAATGAAAGGCAGAGCATTCTGTAATTAATATGGGAATGGCTCAGAAAGCGGGAGCGGGTTGCCATATTCCTTCCCACATTAATTAGCATATAATTCTCTTTTTTATTTGCCTTTCCAATATCTCTAAGGATTTGTTAAAGAAAATATACAGTTGTATTAAGAATGGTATCAATTTTAGACACTGCCTTGCTTGGATTATCTAAAATATATAATTTTTTTTCCAAGAAGATTTAATTTTCTGATGGCTATTTTACTTATCTCAAGGAGGCAATTACAAATTGCATTCTACAGAGTAAAAAGTCCACAAACAATTAGAACCTTAAATTTTTCCTATTATTTTTTTTCAATTCAATAGAATTTGAAATTTGTATACATCTCTACCTTGCTATTTTTTTATTATTCCGGTAAAAAATGTATCTAGCAGATTGGGAGAACTTGACGATGGAATTAAAGGAAATGCCATTGTCATTAAAACTTTATTATCCCTGTTCCAGACCAAGAGCAATTCAGAAATAATCATCAGTTGTAAATATGTTCCATTTTTAGGAGAACAAAACAGATCTTATCCAAATTTATTTTAGGACGTAAGCGATGTTCACATTTCACCCGCAAAGCAGAATAGTATGAGGCTGTTAAATGCATTAAATTGAATGGCATCAAAATAATGTGAAAGGCAGATACAAAGAAAAGTATATTCCCACTATAGCATTCTTGCTGCTATCTGCAGTATCCATACTTTGGGTGTCTTGGTGATCTAGAAGATGCCTGCTCCTTTGCTGGCTCAAAGAACTTGGACAAGATGAAAATGGGTGGGAATTATTCTGAAACAACATTATAGGCACCCTATCACCCTGTCCTGGTTTCCTGTTTCAAGGCTAGGCTGGCATAGGTTTTAAAGAACATTTGTGGCATTTACCACTGCTGAGACCTCAGTGTTACAAGATTCATTGTAGTCAGTGGAAATAAAAGACATCCCTACATCTAATTTCCAGTCTGACCATTATAATTGTAGAGGGGTTGGTGTTGCTATCTTCTATAAAAAGTCCCTAGGTCTGAAAAAGATAAATGTTACATAGGAGCTTGCTCTTCCTGAGACCATTGTCTGCGAACTGTCCCTAAATACCACAGTTCATTTTTTGCTATGTTATAGAGCCGCTGATTACAACCTTGGTCATATGAACAAACTAACTGCACTACTAACGTGGGCAGCTTCCTGCCCCCACCCCCTTTTCTTTCTTGGTGACATCAATTTGCCTCTTATTAATTGGACCCTAAACAAATGTACAACTGAACCTATACATGCAACCCTGTACAATGCTGTTATGACTCTGGGGCTTGAGCAGTTGGTAACGAACAATACTAAGCTCAACAATTGCTTAAATCTCATCTTCTGCAATAGCTTAAACTCAATTTATTGCCTACAAGTTAAAGAACCTTTTTCCAACAGTGATCACAGCATGATTGATTTTTTTCTCAATTTGTGTCCTTACAAAGAGGTTCATAATAATAAAACTGGCTACGTAGCTAACTTTAAAAACCACTACAAAGCCTTATGCTGCCAGATAAAGGCTGAATGTACCAATCACCATTGCAAACAGGAGGAAGAGCAGTTAAACTCAAACTCCTCCCGAACCTTCTATAATTTTGTAAATGCCAAACTTAAAGACTCGAAAACTATCCCACCCCTAAAAGGGCCTAACGGGGAAGACTGTAACGATGAAGCTGTTAAGGCCAACTCTTCAATACGTTCTTCAGTTCAGTCTTTGTCGACAGCAATGACTGCTACTCCCCATTTCCTAGTCGTACCATAATAAATTGTAACGATTTACTACATATTGATTTTACAGTAGATAACGTTGAAACGGCACTACGTAACCTAAAGCCATCTCTATTTATTGGTCCTGATGGATTATGTGCCTACTTTTTGGAAAAGCTTGCCACTGCCCTAGCTGAACCTCTATGCACAATCTATGAGGTATCCTTCAGAACCAGCTCCTTGCCCAACCTATGGTCATTAGCCACGGTTATACCTATCTTTAAAAAGGGAGACCCCTTTAGTCTAGTAGAAAATTACAGACCAATCTCACTGTGTTGCATCATCTGTAAAGTTATGGAATCAATTATAAACCAATCCATCACCCTCAAACAACCTGCTATCTAACAAGCAGCTTGGTTTTAGAAAGTTTTTTCCTGTAATATGTAACTCCTACACTGTAGAAACATTTGGACCACACATCTTGACCAGGGTAAAGCAATAGACACAATTTACATAGACTTCTTTAAAGCCTTTGATTCAGTGGTGCACAACAAACTACTGTTGAAACTAAGTTCCTATGGCATCTCTGGATCCCTGCACAAGTGGATAGCCACATTCCTATCCAACAGGCAACAAATAGTCAAAATAGGGAGGGCCCAATCAAATACGGCACCAGTTAACAGCTGTGTCTCCCAAAGCAGCATTTTAGGACCCACACACTTTCTGCTTTACATCAATGACCCATGTGATTATATTAAATGCATTTGTGTCCTCTTCACTGATGATGTAAAATTATTTAACACCACTGACAATGCTGCTGCCCTACAAAGCGACCTTGACTATGTGTCTGAATGGTCACGGATTTGGCAACTCCAAATCTCAACTAATAAATGCTCTATCCTGCACACTGGCAAAAAAAAAAAAATCAGAACACCAAATACAAGTTGGGCAGAAAAGATCTCGTAGATGACCCTCACTTTGTCAAGGACCTAGGAGTACTCATCTCAAATGATCTAAGCCCTAGAGCTCACTATAACAGCATTGCCAAAAAGGCATTAAGAGTTGTTAACCAAATCTTGCGAAGCTTCTTCTCCGGTAAC
The DNA here is from genome assembly GCA_022577455.1 of Arizona elegans. Lineage (NCBI taxonomy): Eukaryota > Metazoa > Chordata > Lepidosauria > Squamata > Colubridae > Arizona > Arizona elegans. The sequence goes on along the minus strand of JAKOOJ010000003.1, from coordinate 97,543,415 downwards.
ATTGTATTGATAAATAGGGCATACAAAACCTTTGCCAGACCAATTCTTGAATACAGCTGATCCACTTGGAATCCACACTGTATATCGGACATTAACATGATTGAGCGGGTCCAGAGCAGGGGTGGGTTCTACTTACCTTCGCTACCGGTTCACAATGGGGGTGTGCGCACTATACTATAACTTTTCTGCCTGTTGTGAATTTGCTTTCTGCAGTTTGTTTTGGGATGTTCTTAGATAATTTGGGTATCACAGATTTAATTCTCTCCCAGCTGCCACCATACAATATTTACTTTGGGCTTTACACACACACACGTGCACGCACACACACACACACACACACACACGGGGGGAGGGGAGGGAGAGAGCATTTGTACATTCTCTGTGGAGATGATGGACTGTATCCAACACAGCTGAAATGAATACTGTAGGTTTAAATATGCCCCTTAGTAGAATTAAGCTTTATGAAATGCTTTAATTACTGTGAGCTGCTTTTTTCCCAACATATCATTTTGCTTCTATTATCCAGATCTGGGGGCTGGAGTAGCAATGGGGAAAAGTACACAAACAAGATGCAGAAGGTTTCAGGTGATGGGGAGGGGTGAAATTCCCCTACTAGGAAGTCATAGCAAAGGAACTCACCAGCCTTCCCTAAGCTGTCATTTTTGAAAAGCAATTGTATCTTTCTTGTGGCTGAAATTTTGGGGCATTTTAGTCCCAACAAAGCAACAATTTGAGAAGACTGGTATGCACAGTTGTGTTATTTTGTAAGTTCAGCTGTTTTCATGATTAACAATGTCAGTGTGGTGCGATTGTTAAGCATAGACCACGAAGGTCCAGAGTCAGATGCTCATTTAGTGAGAAGCTCCTGGGTAATCTTGAACCAGCCTCTTGAGCTTAATCTACCTCACAGGATTGTCATGATGACAGAAGTTAATGGTAAAATCATACATGCTGTGGAAAAAAAATGCATGGGTTTCTGCAAGGTGGTGGGAGGAGGGATAAAGATAACACATGCATGATGCTATAACCATGCATATGCTACTACTTACACATATGTATGAGATTAGATATGTGATTATGCCATCATCATGCCTATCAGCATGTCAATGCTACAAAAAAGGTGGACTTTAAGTATAATAAACAAATACTGACTCAGAAACAGAGTACAGGTAGTCCTTGAGCCCAAAATTTCTGATGCTAAGTGAGACCATTGTTATGTGAGTTTTGTCCCATTTTACGACCTTTCTCCCCACAGTTGTTAAGTGAATCACTGCAGTTAGTAACATGGTTAAGTGAATCTGGTTTCCCCATTGACTTTGCTTCTCAGAAGGTTACAAAAGGTGATTATATGATGCTAGGATGCTGTCATCATCATAAAAATGAGTCAGTTGACAAATGCCTGAATTTTGATCACGTGATCATGGGGATGCGCAACCCCATGTGTGAAAAACTGTCATAAGTCACTTTTTCAGTGCTGTTGTAATATCAAATGGTCACTAAATGAATGGTTGAGAATTACCCGTACCATATTTCCCTGAAAATAAGACCCAGTCTTATATGTTTTGGGGCTCCAAAATAAGCACTAGGGTTTATTTTCAGGAAAATATCATTTCAGGGTGATCAGCCCAGCTGGGTGCTCTGTTCCTCCAGTGCATGCACAAGAGGTGGCAAGCGCATGGGGACCAACAGTATCTGGCAGCAGCTGCAGCCCCCTGGTCTCTTGGTCAGGGCATTCTGGGGCTGTGCAGCCCATGCAGCATAGGTGAGTTGATTCCCAGTCCAAGCCACAGAAAGAGGCAAAGTCGAGTGGGGGGTGGAGGCAGGTGATCCAGCCATGTCACACTGGCCCCAGGAAAGCCAAGAGTCGATGGGCTGGAGTGGGCAGCTGGCTGCAGGAAGCTGATCTTCATGTGGTGGCAAGGGCAGCAGATGAAGGCAGAGGTGCAGGCTGGAAGGTAGGCGATCCCAATGTGCTGTGCAGGCTACAGGCAAGCCAAGAGACATGAAGACGAGCCTCCCGTGATGCTCACCCGCTCCAACCCATCAACTCTCAGCTGTCACCCAGCCCATGCAGCGTGTCTAGATCGCATGCCTCCTCCCTGCCTCTGCCTCCACTTGCTGCATGGACAGGGAATCAACTCACCTTTGCTGCACCAGCTACGACCAGACACCAGACACCCTTTGCTGCACCAGCTACGACCAGACACCAGACACCCATGCGCGCTCGCCACCTCCTGTGCTGGCCACCTCCACCCACCCTTCACTAGGCCTTATTTCTGGGGTAGGGCTTATATTAGGTGCACACTTAAAAATCAGGCTATGGCTTATTTTTGGGGTAGGTCCTATTTTTGGGAAAACACGTTACATCAAATGGTTCTCCTCTCAGTTAAAGGAGAATTGTATAATATTCCCAGCCTTAAGCTACAACTGGGAACAAGCTAATGGGGTTTCACCAGATGCTTTGATCTTAATGCGTTCCGTCTAGCACGTTCATTCAGAGTCAAATATCTCTTTCCCAACTGTGTGTGTGTTTCCATTTTACAATCCAGTTCCCAGCCATTTATCATCTCCTTCACATTTGCTTGCACTTCTGGGAAACTGTTATCTCCAGAGAAGAACATCCTACTTGTGCCACTTTGGCCCTTCTGGAAGGCTTCTGATAAAACATAAAGAATAATGTTAAGCTCATGGATGCAAAATGAAAAAAAAAAAGCAGAAGTGGCTAACAGATGCTTATACAGGAACTAAACTTCAGAGAAGACAGCAAACAGCGGAATTTCATCTCTCCCGTTCTGCTGAAGCTGCCTCCTCCTCCCACCCCCTCCCCGTGTCTTCCTTTCCTCGAGTGCCACCTGCTGCTCTAGGTCTGTCACAGCAGGAGACAAATCCATTGAGTTGTTGAACACCTCTGGAAAGTTAAGAATATGTCACAACATGACTTTGTGGGGAAGACCGTCTTCTGTTTATAGGAGGATCGTCATGCCCAAAACCAAGGATGCTCTCTACAGCCTCCTCTTCTTCCAACCCAAGAGAATCTTTACTAACCTAGTTGACTAGCATTCCATCTTTTTTAAAGGTGATTTTTTTAAAAAAAACACAGCTTTCTGAGAAGGAGCCAAGGTAAAGCATATAGATACAACTCTCCATCATCTCAGTCTCTGACCGCAACTGAGCATTTTGGGTTAAACCAGCCCCAATTTATAAATCATGGTAATCTAAACCAAAGGTTGACACAAAGCATGAGCAACTGTATCTAAAGCTTTCTCCATCCAGTTAACTCACATATCAGTCAAAGCTGTAAACAGTGTGGGGAGATACAGCCTGGATTCACTCCAGGGGTGGGTTCTACTTACCTTTACTACTGGTTCGGATTGTGCTCGCACGCACGCTCTTCTGCGCGTGCGTGGATTGCCTATGATGAAGTCCGGATCAGTGGGCGGAGCCTTCCGCCGGTTTTACTACTGGTTCTTGCGAACCGGTCTGAACTGGGGGCAACCCACCACTGATTCACTCACTTGAACAAAGCCACGGTTGGACTTGTGATTTTAGCTTACTGGGTTGTGTGAACTCAACCTTTGTGGTTTATCCACTGTGTTTTATTGGAGGTATGCAAATTTACTTTGGCTTGAGGGACACACTAGAATTTGCAAAGCATGCTGAAGGTCTTGTTCAAAAATGGGCTAGGCCAAGGCCTATTTGAAGGTTTTATTTCATTTTGTGTGCCTTTGAGTCAGTTTTTGACTCCTGGTAACTGCCAGGCCAAGTCTCTGCAATTTACTTAGCAAGATTTTTAGAAGTGGTTTGCCATTGCCCTCTTCCTAGGACTGAGAGTGAGTGTCTGGTCCTAAGGCAGGACTACAACTCACAGCCTGCCAGTTTTTAGTCTGATGCCTTAACTGCTATAACGACGACTTCTCTTGTTTGAAGGTAGATTTTAAAAATTGAGGGCTGCAGTGCCTGCCTTTAAGAATCTGCAATGCTGAAGATCTACTTGATAATCCTTCACCCCACAAATCCAGCCAGGCTGCCCAAAAAAAGTCTGACCTGTTTAGCTCTATTCTTCAGGGATTGCTTTGCGAGCTACAAAAGGTTGGGGTATACTTTTGTGTTTTGGGTTTATGACATGGCAGGTTGTGTCTGTAAGAAATATTTACTCAATAAATTGTGATTAAACTAAGTATAATTTAAGATGAGGTATGGGCCCAGCTACAACCCCACAACTCCAGCCATTTAAGCTTCTAATGAAAGTGTTTCACCAGTAAGCAGCAGCTGACTCTGGAGCTTCCTTGGCTTATCGGGAGATGACCTAAAGCTGAGGTGTCAAACTCACGTCGTTATGGCGGCATCATGTGACAAATTGGGACTGTTTCCCCTTCACTAAACTGGGCATGGGTGCGGCCAGCACATCACACATCTGGCCCGCAGGCCGGGAGTTTGACAGCCCTGTCCTAGAGATACACAGCAAGGTCACTGGCTCTTCTTCATTAGATGAATTCAAGCCAAGATTATAGAACATAGAATAACAAAATTGGAAGGGACTTCTAGAGGTCTTCTAGTCCAACTCCCTGAACAAGCAGACAAGTTGCTATCTAGTCTCTTCTTGAAAACCTCCAGAGATGGGACATCCACAACTTCTGAAGGCAAGGCATTCCACTAGTTAATTGTTCTGTGTTAGGAAATTTCTTCTTGATTCTTCTCTCATTGATTAGTTTCCATCTGTTGCTTCTTGTCCTGCCTTCAGGTATTTTGGAGAATAAGGTTACTTCTCTCTTTGATTTGTTTCCATCAATTGGTTCTTGTCTTGCTTGTAGTGCTTTGGTAAATAGTTTGCCCCCCTCAACTTTGTGACAGGCCCTCAAATACAGGAACACTGTTATATCTTCTTTACTCCTTCTTTTCACTAGACTAGCTACACCCAATTCCTGCTACCGTTCTTCATGTCTTAATCTCCAGCCCCCTACTCATCTTTATTGCTCTTTTCTGCACTATTTTAGAGTCTCAACATCTCTTTATTATTGTGACCCAAACTGGATGCAGTATTCTAAGTGTGTACGTACTAAGGCTTTGTAAAGTGGTACTAATACTTCATATGATCTTGATTCTATTCCTCTATTAATGCAGTTTAGGATTGCATTGGCTTTTTCAGCTGCTGCCACACACTGTTGGCTCATATTTAAGTGATTGTCCACTTGGACTCCAAGATCCCTCTCACAGTTGCTGGTATTGAGGCAAGCTTGACCTAGTCTGCACCTGTACAGTTGGTTTTTTTTGCCTACGTATAAAACCTTACTTTTATCTACATTGAATTTCATTTTGTTAGACAGGGCCCAAGCATTCAATTTATAACTCTATGATATTCAGCAATAGTTATGGGGAGCTAAATCCTACTTCTTCTATCTCAATAAACAAAAAGGAACCAGCTAGATAGATATTTCAATCCCCATAAGGAAATTGGGTTTCCTAGTCAGTTTTCCATTCTCCATTGTTTACAAACCACTGTGTTTAGAGGAGACCTGATAGATTACGTACCAGAGTTCTGAAGGAGCTGGCAGATGTTATCTCAGAACCATTGTACCAGTGGTGGGTTGCCCCTGGTTCACACCGGTTCTATAGAACTGGTAGTAAAACCGTCGGGAGGCTCTGCCCACTGGCCCCCATGTCATCAAAATGCTTCTGCGCATGCACATAAGAGAGCATGCGAGAGAGCAAAGCGAGTGCGTGCGCACGGCCCCACTACGATTTGGTAATAAAGGTAAGTAGAACCCACCCCTGCATTGTACCATATCTTTTAAAAATGCTGGAGCACCGGGGAACTACCAGAGGATTGTAAAAGAGCTGATGTAGTTCCCATCTTCAAAAAAGGGGGGAAAAACAGGCCCAGGAAACTGCAGACCAATCAGCCTAACATCAATACCTGGGAAGATACTGGAAAAAATAATTAAAAAACGATCTGTGAACATCTAGAAACAAATAAGGTTATAACTAGTAGCCAGCAATAGTTTGTTAAAAACAGATCATGTGAAAACAATCTTTTTTCATTTTTTGACAGAATGACTAAATTAGTAGACCAGCAAAATGCTGTGGATATACAGTAGTATACTTAGACTTCACCAAGGCATTCGACAAAGTAAATCACAAACCTACTTCTTTGTAAACTAGCAAAATGTGGGATAGATAGCATCACCATCAGAAGGATTTGTAATTGGTTGACAAAACATATTTAATAGTACTACATCTACATGGAAGGAGGGAAGGAAGCAATGGGATACCATAAGGCCCAGTACTCTTCAATATCTTCATAAATGATTTGGATGAGGGAATAGAAGGGAAACTCATCTAATTTGCAGATGACACTAAGCTGACAGGAATAGGCAACACCCCAAAAGACAAGCTCAGGATCCAAAAAGTTCTTAACAGACTTGAACAATGAGCTCTATATCCAACATGAAATTTAATGTGGAGAAAAGCAAGGCTTTACACCTAGGCAGGAAAAATCAAAGGTACAAGTTTATGTGTACAGTTTATGTGAAACCTGCTCAAAAATAGTAACTGTGAGAGGGACCTTCGCATCCTAATGAATGATCACTTAAACATGAGCTAGCAGTGTGCAGCAGCAGCCAAAAAATTAATACAATCCTTGGTTGTTTAAACAGATGCATAGAATCAAAATCCTATGAAGTATTAGTACCATTTTATAAAGCCTTAGTAAGACCATACCTGGAATTGGGTATCCAGTTTTGGTCACCACATTACAAAAAAGATGTTGAGTCTTTGGAAAAAGTGCAAAAAAGAATAAGATTATTAAGGGCCTGGAGACAAAAACATATGAAGAACAGTTGCAGGAATTTGGTATGGCCAGTCTAGAGGAAAAAAGGACTAGAGGGGACATGATAGCAGTATTCCAGTATTTGAGAGGCTACCACAAAGAAGAGGGGGTCAATTTATTTTCCAAAGCATCAGAGGGCAGGACAAGAAACAATGGATGGAAACTAATCAAGGAGAGAAGCAACCTGGAATTAAGGAGAAACTTCCTAATAGGTGAGGACAATTGATCAGAAGACCAGAAGAGCTTTTTTTTAGAAGTTGTGGGTGCTTCATCACTGGAGGTTTTTAAGAAAAGAATAGACAGCCACCTACTGAAATGGTATAGGGTCTCCTGCTTGAGCAGATAGCTGGACTAGAAGACCTCCAAGGTCCCTTCCAGCTGTATTCTGATGGATTGAGTGACAGATGCAATGATTATTCCAACATTGTGTACACAGAAATTTTCAGAGGCAGATACCACTCATTTTAATTTTTGTTCTCCAGAAACCCATATAACTTTTTGATCCTTATCCTTTTTTAAAAAATAACTTCTAGCTGGGGGTTGGGTTGGTGGGTGAGAGGACTGTCTCAATAGACCCTCTTTACCCCTATGATCTAAATATTTAAAGCCCGTACTTCAGTTTGCCCATTATCACACAATGTGGCTAGGCAGGTTCTGGATAGGCATTTCTGGATGATCTGAATTCATTTTGATTAACGTTTTTAGGATCCAAACTGTTTTTGCCAAAGCATTTCATTCCGGAAGACAGAGTTTCTTGGGTTTTTCAGAAACCTTTGTGACAATTTTGCAAAAGTTGTATAGATTAGAGACTCGGCAAATCTTCTCTTGCACAAATAATGGTGCTGCAAAATGATTGGTTATCACTACAGAATAGCAGGTCCCCACTGTGTGTCCTTGATTGGAACTACAAAGTTGATTTGAAAGATGGGCAGTCACATAAATATTTTAAATAAATAAATAAACTCCAGAATCTTAAGCTATTTTGACAGCATATTTTGGGATTCCCAAAATGTCAGAGATGGAATTATCCTATTGTTCAGTCATATTTTACCTGTTGCCAAAGTCTACGTTAGGGCTGTAGAACCTGTGGTCTGGGATTGATAGGAGTGTCACAGGTTCCTACCCTTGCCCTATATAGAACTCATGAGTAGTAGTGTGGTTTTGTTAGAATATTCCTCTTAGGCATGCAGCAGAAATCACTAATCATAGTTCAAAGACAAGTCTGGTTAGATGAAAACTAATAAATAATAGGGCAGGTTTTTCCACCAGGTGTCCTTCAGGTGAAAGGAAATGTCATTCCTGTGTACTTTGTAAAGCAACCATTTGGGAAATACTTTCTTAGTCCAATTTACTTTTTAAAAAAGCAATTCATCTGTAGCCAAATAATAATTGGCTTAACACATACAAACATATGTCGATAACGCTTGCACTGTAGGACATTTTCCCTAAGAGTTCCAAGAACTGTAGAAGTTCTTGCACCGTTGACTAAGTACAGAGGAAAAGAGAAGAAACTGGGGAGAACTACCATGTCCTTCTGTCCCTTCTCTTTCTGTTCTGTATCACGGGGCCTTTCACAATGACATACAACTGGAGCTGGTCTATACCTCCATGAATTTTAAAGAAAGTTCTGAATACATGGCTTTTCCAGCAGGCTCTGAGGCAGAGCAATCTGTGAATCCAAATTGGTTGGGTTATATTTTAATCACATTTCTAACTTCCCTGATGTGTGCCATTTGTTATTGGCATTGGTTTCTTTTTATTTGTTTATTTAGTTTTATGATGTGATTTCAGATTTTTATATGTTGCTTTAGCCTACTTTTCAAGTGTGTGTGTATGTATGCGCGCACGCACCTTAGAGTCAATGTTGAGTCAATCTCTGCAGTTTCCTTGGCAAGATATTTCGGAAATTATGTGCTCTTACTTCTTTCCTAGGGCTGAGAGAGGGTGACTGGCCCAAGGTTATCCAGCTGGTTTATTAAAACTGGAGAATCTCAGGATGGTCACGATGGAACAGAAAGAATTCTGGATCACACCGAGAATGATTCTAAGTAATTCTTTGCATACAGTATCCCATCTGCTGTAGGGAGATACCGGTAATAATAGCCCACTGCAAAATTATGTTATAACTCTAATATGGATACCAATCCACCTCTTTACATGCCCACTTTATAGGGTGTATTGAAAGCAGGAAATTTTATAGGCAGTATTTAAAGCAGGAAACTATGAGTTCTAGTCCCATATGAAATCAGTTGGGTGACCTTGGGCCAACACTGACTCAAAGGCAAACAAAAGAAAATATTACTCCTGTGCTAGCCCCTAGAGCAGGGATCCCCAACCCCCAGTCTGTGGACTGACACCGGTCCACAGCATGCAAACAACAGGGCCACACAATCAAGCAAAGCCCTATCCGCGGGATGCAGGCAGCATGCAAAACCATGTTCACTCCGGTCTGCAGAAAAACCTGTCCACAGAACCATTCCCTGATGCCAAAAATGTTGGGGGCCACTGCCCTTTAGCATAGCATGCTGCAAAAGTTGTTAGAGGTCAATGTGTGAGGTTTAATCAATTAAAAATATTAAGAATGTTGTCTGACAGTTTTTAAAAATTGGTTTGCTTCTTTACTATTAACTGAAGAGTTCATCTCTTTTCTCTATCCAAAAGTCCATAAGAGCCTGTAGTACAGTGGACTAAAGCACTTTTATTAACAGATTAACATCTGCTGCTTGCAATTACTGCAAGTTCAAATCTCACCAGGCTCAAGGTTGACTCAGCCTTCCATCCTTTCAAAGGTAGGTGAAATGAGGACCCAGATTGTGGGGGCAATAAGCTGACTTTGTATAAATATACAAAAGTATGAAGGCTATTGCTTAACGCATTGTAAGCTGCCCTGAGTCTCCGGAGAAGGGCGGCATATAAATTAAAGCAAAAAAAAAAAAAAAAGTGCACACATGAAGGTTAGATTCAGATTTTTTGATAATAGCTGGTACCTGGGCTTCACTTTTTAAAAAATCTTCCATTTCTATAATACACCCTGTCACGGGGCACGGGAATTGCTCAAGCCATGACTTTAGAAACAAGGATATTGTTCCCTAATTGCCATATACATTGACAGTTGTGCCAATTGCCAGTACAGCAACTGCCTTGTTGAGCAATTAACCTAAGCAGTAGTACAAATTGTTCAGCCACATCATCTAATATGTTGTTCAAACGGCAATCAGAATTCTCTTTTCAGGGCCAAGAGAAATTTCTTGGCTAGAAATATATTTATTTATTTTGCTCATAAGTACAACCACATAGCAAGTGCTATGTTCTAAAATTTTGCAGCCACACAGAGTAAAAAATTAACAATATTAAATTCACTCGAATTTACTGCCCCAAAATGATTAGGGTTTAAGTCTCTGTTTGGATAATATGAGAATTTTGAGATGTAGGATAAAACTGACCCATGAATTGGCAAGCCTTTTACAGGCGGTATTACACATATCATTTTTAGCTTACAAGAGCTTCTAGGGCTGGCATTGCTCCTAGATACAGGGACATGTTGCGGTTATTGAATATACCTATTTTTCTTAGATTTGAAACCATTTGAGCCGAGGGAGCGCAGTGGTTAGAGTGCAGCACTGCAGGCTACTTCAGCTGACTACTAGCTGCAGTTCAGCAGTTCAAATCTCACCAGGCTCAAGGTTGATTCAGCCTTCCATCCTTCCAAGTAAAATGAGGACCCAGTTTGTTGGGGGCAATATGCTGACTCTGTAAACCGCTTAGAGAGGGCTGTAAGAGCACTATGAAGCAGTATATAAATCTAAATGCTAATGCTAATTTGTAGGTACTCATTTAATTAGTGTATGATGCAACCTTCACACACATATATATCACTTTGCAAATTTAAGACCATATTGCTGGATCATCATCTGAGATCTTTTTTTCTTTTAATTTTGCCTTGTACTCCTTTTTCCTTACAGCAGCCTGACTGGACTATGGAAACTATAAATGGCTGAAAGCATATCCAACTACTGAATTGTTGGATCAACAATGCTGGACTTATCTGGACTTATCTCATCTTTGTTGTTATGTCAGAGGGTAATCATGGTAGATTATTCATGTACAGTACTTAACAAATATGCATTAACATACTTGACTTCATTTTTAGCATTCTCACGTTTTGTTACACAAAGCAGTAAACTTTTATTTCTTGCAGCTAAAATAAATGGTCTAGTCAATGCTTTAAAATTGTCAGAATATATTAACACAAATGGATTTTTAAATTTTTATTTTATTTATTTCTTTTCCACTTTTACAAATATATACATCATATCTTCCTCCTTCCTATTTTCTCCATAACAATAACCCTGTGAGGAGGCCGAGAGAGTGTGACTGCCCAAGGTTACCCAGCTGGCTTTCATGGCTAAGATAGGGACTTGAACTCACTGTCTTAACCACTAGACAAAATTGTTGTCTAATAATTTTGTATATATCTTCTGAGAAATCTCACTGAGATAAATGAAAACTATCTTCAGGCATGCAGGCATAAGATCCCAACTTTGGGAATCAATTTAATTTCAGAATGGGCTAGGTAAATGGCTTTTCCCATTTATATGTCCACACCATAGCTACATAATCTATTTTAAGTAACAAGGTAGATCTAAGAAAATCCATCTGTAAGAAAATGGTGTATATATGCCTGTATGCATTTATTTGGGCAGTTGACAATGACAACATAAAAAAATAACACAGAAACAGCAAACACATATAAAAAGCAAGGAAATTAAAAAGATAAAAATGGAGAAAAGTGTGGTATAATGATGAAGGTTTGGTTTTAGTCTCTTGGGCATAGAAGCTGGATGACTGATTTTGGGCCACACTCTTTCTCAGCCTTAAGTAAATACAAATACATCTGTCTGTGTGTCTGTGTGTCTGTGTGTCTGTCTGTGTGTCTGTCTGTCTGTCTGTCTATCTATCTATCTATCTATCTATCTATCTATCTATCTATCTATCTATCTATCTATCTATCTATCTATCTATCTATCTACATATATACACACACACACACATATATATACACACCTATCTACCTGCACTGGACTAGCATGTTAGATAAATTTTAATGAAGACAGCTTCATCTAGAAGTGGATTGATTTGGACAGATAATACAGTAATAATATATGCATATAAACATACACAAAGATAAATTCCCCTTCAAATTAGCCTCATAGATGCGAGTGTACCCATTATAAATACTGTGCATATTTTTTCTCTCCTAGTCTGGGCAGTTGCCAGGAATCAAAACTGACTTGAAGACATACACATAAAAAAGGGAGAAACTACTTTATCGGGGTATATTTAATACTCTACTGTATCAATGCAATAATTACACATTCACCATTAGCTTTCACCTTAACACCATTAGAACAATCATTAAAAAAAATAGGCCAGGAAATAATTGAAGAAGAGTGAGTCTGCACTTGCAACAGCATTTGAATCCAAAATATGGATCAAAATCACATCCATATTTGCTCAGCGGCTACAATGCTGAATAGCATAATGTTCAAGACTTTTTTTTTTTTCCGTTCTTCAAGGATTAGAGCTGTAAATCTGCACGCATTCCAATTCTATCTAAAGCAGTTCTCCCAAAAAATTGATTGGGGCTTTCATTTGTAAGATATTTACTTCCGTCTCTGAGATCAGGCTGCTCGCTCCTTCTGTCTTACTCAATAGAGATACTTTTAAGTTACACAAGTAGCCAATTTTCATTTCATGTCCATGTTTATACATGTTCATGTCCATGTTTATACATGTTTTCTCGTACATGTTTGACAAACTAAATAAATAAAATAAAATAAATAAAATAAAAGCCTTGAAACCTACTCGACATTCCGATTCGTCTATAGGCCAACTATACGTGATATCATTGTTTCATGACCTTTGAAGCTACCTGTTACTCTCTGATTAGCAACCTTCGCAAGCAATTGCATTTTGGGGAGAAGACGTTAAGCCCAACCCTTTCAACCAAAGTCTTTGCCATGATGACCCGACCGACAGCTCCCTTTTTTTAAGAGCTTCCCTCCGCCTCGCGAAACAGTGTCAGCCAATCACCCTGCGGCCCATGCCTTCTATGTGGCTTTCTTTTTTTTTTCTTTCGGTGACCAATGAGAAAGAAGGGCAGAGTGGAGGCGGGGGAGTTCCTCGGGCCATTTAGGGACCGATGCGGGCCATGCTGGCGCGGGGATTGGTCGGGCTGAGCAGGCAGTGGGCGGGCTAAGAATGGAGGTACAGTAGCTGGGTGCCGGACCAAGCGGTCGGAGGTGGGGGGGGGGGGGGGGGGTGAACGTGAGCGGTCGGGTGGGAAGAGGTTGACAGCAGCGGCGGCGGCGGCGGCGGCGGCGGCGGCGCCTCGGGCTGGCTGGCCCCAATGGAGCTGGAGAATATCGTGGCCAACACTGTGCTGCTCAAGGCGCGCGAGGGTGAGAACCTGGTCTCGGTTGGGGAAAGGTTTGGGCATGACCGGGAAAGGAACCCCGGGCATTCTCCGGACTGAACCAGGGCTGGTCCTTTCTGGCCCAGCGTCCCCTTCTCTTGTCTGGGCACCGCGGTCCTTATGCAATGCACGGCCTCTTCGATGCAAGGGGTAGCCGGCGGAGCTGTGCTCTGGCCGGCCGGCTGGCTGGTAGGTAGGTAGGTAGGGAAGTGGGCGGAGGACCCGGTGGTCTTCAGAGGCAAGGCGGCTCTGGTGGAAGATCCCGAGGGCCAGCCCGGCCGGCGTGAGTGGTCAGGCGGAGGTGAGGCTGGGCTGGCAAGGTGATGATACTTGTTTGAAAAAGCATCGGCGTGAAGGAAGTTGTGGCGCGGTGGCCAGAGAGCTCTTGCAACCTCGGCTGCCCTGCTGTCGGAAGGACGAGGCAGCAGAGCTTCTGAGTCACCAACTAGCAGCCAAGAGAGGTGGACGTTTCCTAGGCCTGGCGGAGGAGCTGTCCACGAAGTGGTGAAAACAAGGATAGATACTGTAATTTGAGAAATAGATCAAAGGGGCTGTATTGGTTATGGGGGTGGAACTGTAGTTTGGGGTGAGATACTATGGAGATGCTCTGACTGACTTCTTCTTTTTTAAAACTATGAACTTTTCTGGACTTTAATCTGGACGCGAAGAGGATATCCTCAGAAGTCTTGCATCAACTCAAGAGTGTATTTCCCATGCTTGAGAGGAGCTTAGAAATGCCTCAGTGTACCACCCAATTCTAAGGGAATCCCTATAAGTTTGTTAAACTAGTATGCGTCTGACAGATAAGTTTCATTTTCATATAACTAACCCAGAATTTAATCATGTTTCATTGAACAAGCTATAGTAGTCTGACATACTATATTTACCAGATGAAACTTTTAAGGCTTAGTGATATATGTGGATCAGGCCACAACAATTTCTGTGGGTGCCGTTGCAAATCTTATCATTATCCTTTTATAGGTATGATAGAGGTATATGCATATAACATATGTCCTCTGTAAAAGGTTTGATATGACTGTGAGGCTTTGTATGTAAATCTGTATAGATCTATGAGTGTGGATTTACTAAACTGTTTCAGTTCTGCTTATTGTGGGGGAGGGTTTATTGACTTGTGAAATTCTTGGTTCTTCTGATTCAATTCCTATGGTCACAAGTAACACATTGAATGCCAGTTTGAATTCTGAATTTAGCAACTAAGTTCTTATAGCTTGATGGCAAGGGAGAAAATTTTTGGAATTAACTTCTATTAAGGCAATGACTTTGCATTAAAGGCCATGTTGATGTTTCCTTTACAAGTTTATTGCTGGAAAATGTTCTTTTAGCATTCTGCCATCTACCCTTAAGCATATTTTCTTAAAGGTGCTTCTGCTTTTACATAGGATTTATATTGTCTTTATATAGGATTATTTTTCCTGTATGTACAATTTGTGGGAAATGGGAATCAGTTACTTAGACTAAGACAGCATACTAATCTTTATTTTATTTAGAAAATGTGCCACATATCATTGGGACTTGCTCTCAGGAAAGTATGGATATCATTGCAACCTAAGCAAGACTCCTCATACTAATTGAAAATTCCAAGTAAGCACATATAGGAAAGTGTCCAAAATGTTTTAATTATTTAAATTTAAAAATTTCATTGAAATACTGCAAACTATTGTGAAATAAAGGGGAACTTCTATGACAAAATCTAGATTTCTTTTAATCAGAACAAGTATTTCCTCATTTGGTAGCTATTTTGATAGATAAGCTGTATAAAAATTAAGATTCTGAAGAAGTCTCTGCTTAGACTTTAAAAAAAAATCTTGAAAATAATCATAAAATTTATAGAATTGAATATCCCTATTGATAAACCACCTGAATCATAGGAAGGAATTGACATATATAATGAACAATTGCTGCTGAAATGCTTTGGGATAGTAAAGAGAAATGTGGAAAGTTAAAATCTGTAGAAAATTGAATTGGGATAAGAAAATGTCTGGGTCAGTGCAAGAATGGCTTTCTTATCAAGGTATAGAATTGTATAGTACATAATTTTAAGTTGATTATAAAGAGGGAATAGTTTGTATTATGTTTGAAATAATAGCTATGGCATTATAAAATGCTTAGGGCTTTTGTTTTTTGTTTTTTAAAGAAGACAACATGCTATTAGGTCTGGAAGATTTTCAGGCAGTAG
The DNA here is from genome assembly GCA_022577455.1 of Arizona elegans. NCBI lineage: Eukaryota > Metazoa > Chordata > Lepidosauria > Squamata > Colubridae > Arizona > Arizona elegans. The sequence goes on along the minus strand of JAKOOJ010000003.1, from coordinate 97,527,917 downwards.
ATTTAGATTACTTCTTTATTGTCAGTCATTGTCCAAATACAGCTGGATATAATTTAACCTGTGTCCATTAAAAGTGCAGCAGAAAATGTCTGTGACTGACTAGGCATTTATGTATTTATCAAGACTCAAGACCTTAGTTAAATATGCAGTCTTATAAATATGTGTTTCATAGTAAATCCACTGAATCATACAGTTTGATAAGTGTATGGGGTGCAGTTTTTTATGTATTTTAAAGTTTCTTCTTTTGTGTAGGAGTGTCGTAATAATGAACCTTCTAAATTTGACAAAGGAAAAGATAGAACATTAGTTCTAATGGGGCAATACGTTTTATAAGACATAGTTTTCTGAAAAAAGTATGGAGGCATGTGAGGCAACCAGACCCGGCCCCTGCCATGTGCGTCATTTGCATAGTGTACTCTGCCAGGAGTTGTGTCTGAAATCCACAAGCTTGTTTATAAGGAGAGTTATAAAGAGTAATGTAGACACAATAACATTAGGTCTCTATGTACAGATTGTCTCATAGGTACAACCATTTATCTCATTGAAAAATCACCATGCTACAATTCTAACAGAAATCACTTTATAGGGCACAGAGATCTACTATTTCAATATGTTTTATGCAGTGCATTGAGATGGCTCAAGTAGCTATGTAAATAAGCTTAGAATCCTTAAGATATTTGAAAAACTACAATTTCAGTCCAATATGAAAACTGGTAGCTTGTAGGAAAAAGCATCCAAAGACCTTGGAGGCCTGTTTTATTTGTTTATTTATTAGATTTATATGCCACACATCTCACTTTGCAAAGCAACTCTTTGTTTCGTTCTGTTCAATCAATACTCAATTAGAATAGAGCTGGAAGAGACTTTGGAGGTCTTGTAGTCCAGTCCTCTGCTCAAGCAGGAGACCCTATGCCATTTCAGAGAAGTGACTGTCCAGTCTCTTCTTAAAAACCTCCAGTGATGAAGCACCCACAACTTCTGAAGGCAAGTTGTTCCATTGGTTAATTGTCCTCACTGTTGGGAAGTTTCTCCTTAATTCCAGGTTGCTTCTCTCCTTGATTAGTTTCCATCCATTGTTTCTTGTCCTGCCCTATCATGTCCCCCCAGTCCTTCTTTTCTCTAGACTAGCCAAACGCAAATCCTGCAATCATTTTTCATATGCTTTTTGTCTGAAGGCCCTTAATCATCTTAGTTGCTCTTCTTTGCGCTTTTTCCAAAGTCTCAACATCTTTTTTGTAATGTGGTGACCAAAACTGGATGCAGTATTCCAGGTGTGGCCTTACTAAGGCTTTATAAAGCGGTACTAATACTTCAGGTGATTTGAATTCTATGCCTCTGTTTATACAACCAAGGGTTGTATTAGCTTTATTGGCTGCTGCCGCACACTGTTGACTCATGTTTATGTGATCGTCCACTAGGACTCCAAGGTCCCTGTCACAGTTACTGTTTTTGAGCCAGGTTTCATCTAATCTGTACTTGTACCTTTGGTTTTTCCTGACCAGGTGTAAAACCTTGCTTTTCTTCACTTTAAATTTCATTTTGTTGGATAAGGCCCATTGTTCAAGTCTGTTCATTGAGCACAACAAACAGTAGTACTATACTAGTTCAGCTGGCTATAGTTTTTACGTACAGCAAAATAAATACATGTTTGGTTATTATATAAGATCTACATGTAAATTCTTGATTGATTTTTTTTTCTCTAATTTAAAACATTTGTGTAGCTGCCCATCTTTCAACCAAGTCCTGGTGGCTCTCAATCAAACTATTTTTCTGTATAGGAAGTCTTTATTAAAAATAACCATCAAGGCTAAACACGTTCTCAAATTCTCTTTTGTACAGACATATTTTTAAGAAAACTAACACTTTGTTCTGTAGAGATTAACCTCTTCTTTACCCTTGGTGCTGGATCTGTCTATGAAATTTTCACCCTTTTATGCTAAAGTACCTATAATCTAATGTTCAATATTGGTCAATATTGTAGGTTTTGGGTGGCAGCAATTTTGCACTGCAACAGGGCTAAGCAACCTCTGAGTGTTGTATTTAATATTTTGATGAAAACAAAAGAATAAGATGGCATAATCATGCAAATAAAAAGGGGTTGGTGTTTTTTTCTTTCCTGGGCTTGGGAGGAAATTAAAGTTTGCCTATTTTTAAAAGTCAAAGAGCACCGCGAGAAAAATTAAATATGGGGAAAAAATCAAACTAATGACAATAGATACAAAAACCAGCCTTAAAATTGACAATGAAGATGTCAAAAGGGTTGGATAGATTCTGCCTTGTGGAATCAACCATCAGCAATAAAGGAACAAACAATCATGAAATATGCCGTGTTCTGTCTATACCCGTGATGGTGAACCTATGGCATGCAGTGCCCTCTCTTATGGCATGTGAGCCGTCACCCCAGTTCTGCTTCGCTGCGCATGCGTGCACGCCTCATGCCGGCCAGCTGGTCTTCAGGTTTCTGCTGGGCATGTGGGGGGCATGCGAGGGGCATGCATGCATATGGGGGGGCATGCACAGGGCCACGCACGCATTGCATTTTGGGGGGTTGGGCGCGCGTACGCACTTTGGGCACTCAGTCTGGAAAATGTTAGCCATCACTGGTCTATACTTACAGAGTAAGCTATGGTGTTCCCTACGGCACTCTACGGAAGCAAAAGTTGGACTTTGAAGAAGCAGGATAGGTAGAGTATTGACACCCTTGTACTTCGTTGTTGGAGAAGGCTCCTAAGAATATTAAAGACAGTCAAGAAAATAAAGATTGGCTCATTGAACAAATAAACCTGGAATTTGCACTCGAGGTACAAATAGCCAAGCTCAAATAATCTTATACTTTATGTAAAGACTTAGCTCGCTGAAAAACACTGTAATAGTGGGAAAGATGGAAGGAAAGAGAAGTAGAGGACAGCCAGCAGTGAGGTGGTTGGACTCAATTACAGAGTGCACCATCGGAAGAAAGACTGGATTAGGGACAGATTATTAAGGAGAAAATGTGTGTGGTCACTTAAGAGTTGACAATAAATCAAAGGTACATAATCAAGCCTATTATAGAGCTTACAGTAATATGTTTCCTGCTTCAAAATGGCAGATAATTACACTAGCAGCCATATCAGTGAAGACTCTGGGAGGTAGGGGGAAAAAATAAAATTCCCAACCTTGAGATGCAATAATATTAAGATGGAACTGAGACAATGGCGTTCCAAACCGTGTAAGATAAGTGATTTTCAATGCAGCACTAGTAAATCCTATAGATGTAAACCAACATTATATGATGGAGTGTAGTGTAGATCCCCAGGAGGGAGGGGGGGGAAGCATTGCAGAGGAGTAAGAGGCAACTCAGCCCAGATAGCATATGTGAGAGAAAAAGGGTGAAGACAGCCTTTCTCTAATAGTTAACAGAGAATATTGTAGATATAGCTACTAGAGTGCTCAGTCTGGCAAGATTTTGTCTATCGGTTTCAAACAATAAAAAATTTGGCTTGGGAGAGTTATCGTGTCATACGTGATTTTTGGCCTGATACAATCATGTATCTGTAAACGTGCAAGGAATCACAATTTGAAGGAGACTTTATGATAGCTAAACATTCTACATTTTTTCATATATAAATATATATTTAGCAATACGTATACACTCTGATTTTACAGCATTCTCCTTCTGCTCATCAAAGAAAACAACATTAATTTTGTACATCGTTATGATATGCCTCTCTTTGGCTCTCTTCTCATAAATTCCCTCTAGACTTCAAAATAACTTACAAAAACTAAGCTGCTTTTATTCAGCTGTGCCTCTTTGCAGTTATGTACATAGTGAATCCCATTTGCAGAACAAATGTTTTCTAAAGAGAATTGGTAAGGATTTTACTAGGGGAGAAATTGGAGGACCTTTTCCCCTTTTTGAGCAATTCTGCCATGGTAGATGACTGTTCTACAGAGATAAGATGAATAGAATGGCTGAGCTGCAGTCTTCTTTTTTCTTTGCAATGGATTTCTCCTTTGGAAGGAAAAAAATAATGATCGGTGCTGGGCTTCGGTAAATGATCGCACTGGGAGCCTTGCATTGGTAAAACCTTTACAACATAGACCTTTATAAGGAATATTTACTTCTGGTGCTAGTTAGCGTCTCCCTTCATGGAGCTGCATTTGAGAATATTGTACAGCTGGCTGCCCATTGCCTTGATTCACTTCCTTCCTAGATTTGTATAGTCAACATATGGTACAATTGTTTTGTGCCATTTTAAGCAATGTCTGTTCTCTAATAAGAAAGAAAAGGGTTTGCTTCACATCAGTCTTTTGTATTCTTCTGTCCCTTTCCTGCTCTCTGTATTCCATGGCTAAGTTTCCAGGAAAGGTAAAGATGCCCTCAAGCTCAAATCATGGTGATTTAATTCATACATTTTTCTTAGCAGTGTTCAATAAGTTATTTGTTATTGTTCCAGGATCTCTTTTTGACTTTCTAATCTAGCCAAGACTCTTAGAATTTGAAGGTAGTCCCCCATTTAAGCAATAACCAGGGTCAACCAAGTTCAATTCCTGAGATCAGCCACAGCAGTAAAATGAGTCTCAGAACCACGATGTGTTAATTCTAAATATCATCTCTAATGTCAACACTTAGGCTTCTCTTTTCAATATAATAATGTGATCTGTACTGTAACTTCTTTCAAACATGGAGCTTTATTTTCTAGAAATGTTGCTCATCTTCCATTCAATTTCAGTTGATTACATAATGGATGGACTGAATGCTGGTGGTACAAAGAACTGGTTTTTCTTTATAAGCTGCAAAAATAATAAACACACAGTTTCTTCAGTTAACGAGATAGTTTCTAACTTCTGTGCAACTGAGCTGACTGTTGTGTTTCTCTACTCTATAGATGCATTTAAATTGTCTTGTAAAAGAGTTTCACCGGAAATCTGGCCAACCTGTTTCAGTTTAACCATACTGGTTCATTACTAAAGGTTTAGGCTGACAGATATTTCTTAAGAGTGAACTTCCCTTTTGCTTCCTTCTTAGAAGTATAAGCATTGCAAGAGAAATTAATATTAGACTTAAATCCTGATTTATATTCTGATTACTGTGTTTCCCTGAAAATAAGACCCTGTCTTATATTTTTTGAATCCTGAAATAAGCGCTTGTCCTTATTTTCGGGGGAGGTCTTATTATTTTGGGGTGCGTGGAGCAAGACGGGGCTCCTCTTGCCATCTTACCTGATTTCCAGCTCTATCTCCCTAACCCTAACCAGAGGAAATGGTGGGGACCAGCTGCGCATGCAGTTAAATATTTTTGGGGAGGGCTTATTTTTGTGGGAGGGCTTCTTTTCAGGGGAGGTCTTATTTTCAGGGAAACATGGTAGATGGTCTTGCACATCAGTATTTCTCAGCTTCTGATTCCTTTGCTGTAAGAATATTAAGGCTATAACAACCTGTATAGTTTATACCAGGAGTGTCAAACTCAAGGCCCACGGGCCGGATTTGGCCCACAGGGTGGTAAGATCTGGCCCGCAGGGCCACCCTGGAAACAGCAAAGGACTGGCCTGCTGCCAATGAAAATGGAGCTCATAAGGGCCACCTGCGGCCCTCCCGAGCTCCGTTTTCACTGGCAGAGGGTTGCAGGAGGCCATCACAGCTGAAAACAGAGCTTGGGGGCCCGTTTTCACTGGCAGAGCGCTCGGGCCGCCACAGGTGCCTCTGACACGAGCTATGTAGAGCTGGCTATACCCACCCCAGCCATGTCCCCCCTGCCCCCCCAAGGTCAAACACAACCCTGATGCAGCCCTCAATGAAATTGAGTTTGACATCCCTGGTTTATACTGTTATGGAGGTGTTGGGGGGGAATAGGGGGGAGGAATCTGTTTTTCTGCAAAGCATCTATATGGGTCAATGCTGTCTAGGTACTCAAGGCAATAAAAAGGCCTAAGTGGGGAAAAAGTGGTTGCTGGATACTTTATGACAAATTGCTGGTACATATAGAAACTTAAGTAGTTTTAAATTCCTATAATCCATCATAGAGCATTTTAGAGGAAGTCAGCAATTTAATTTCTTTTTATTAGCATTGTAAATTATATAATGCTACTTTGGTTTAGGCTTAGGCCATATCCTTATTTAATGTTCAGACTCAAGTGATCAATATATTGGTAACCAGTGGTGGGATTCAAGTAATTTAACAACCGGTCCTCTGCCCTAATGATTTCTTCCAACAATCAGTTTGCCAAAGAAAGTTAACAACCAGTTCTCCCGAAATGGTGCGAACTGGCTGAATCCCACCACTGTTGGTAACCCATAAATTCACAGGCTGTGCAAAACACTTTGGATTAGGTACCCTGAAGTATGTGACTATAGCATCAATCTGTAATTCTTTTAAGAAGTGGCATCTTTTCCCAGAATCATACGGCTTCCATCTGTGACTGTGCTACTCAGTCCTAGAGATGTGATTTATTCAAAGAATTTCAGATAGGTGCTATATTTATGCTCCTGTGCAGTCCACATGTGACCTGAAACTCTGCACAGCCCTATGAGGTAAAATCTTACAGGTTCCTGTCCTTTGGCACTTGTTCTTTTGTAAAGCAACGTCATTCGCGTATTCAGGACTTGGCACTGAGTAGAGTATATTGTTTACCTCCAATTGTGATATGGAAGAAAATCCTGGAGATCATATTTCAATGCACTGTGTCACTGAAGGTTATTTACAGGGAGAGGATCCATGATCTTAATGAAGCTCTTCACAGTTGCACTTTCAGCATTCACATCTACAGAGAGTTCTTTGGAAATGTTCTAGATAATATATTGCTCAGAAAAAATGTTGGGGTAGATTTGACCACTGATTGAGTTCTAATGGTGAGCAACAGTTCGTAACAACAGATTATGTATAAATAGTGCGTTCTGGTTTTCTCACTATTTTATTAGTGTTTTCTTTCTTATTTGTCTCACGTAGGTGGAGGTGGGAATCGGAAGGGCAAGAGTAAGAAATGGCGTCAAATGCTGCAGTTCCCACATATCAGCCAGTGTGAAGATCTTCGGCATACATTGGGTGAGGAGTAAGATTTTGCGTGTTACTTTCTTGACCCTACTTTACTAGTACAAGGATTGCTTGGTTGTAAGTGAAAAGACTTCAAATACTTGGAACCAGTGGTGGGTTCCTCCCGGTTCGGCCTGGTTCTCCTGAGCCGGTAGCGGTAACGATATGATGTCACCGAACCTGTTCTGCCCCCCCTGCCCCCCCCACCCCCCACGTTATTCTTACCTTTTATTTGGCCCCACCCCCAATCTATTGCTGCCTCCTGAGTCCCAGCTGATGGCTAGAGGGAAAAAAACTGTTTAAACTTTTGCCTCAGGGCTTCAAAGGGCCGCCCTACAACTGATCAGTGTTAAAAGAAAACAAAGTAGACCAGTGCCTGCAAAAATACATGAGTAGATCAGTGCCTGCAAAAAATAAATGGGTAGATCGATACAGCTCTGCAAGCAGTTAAAAGCCTGGTAGACCAGTACCTCTGCTAAATCCTAAATAATTGTCACATGACCATCAAGCCACGCCCACAAAATAAGCCACACCTGCAGAACCGGTAGTAAAAAATTTTAGAACCCACCCCTGCTTGGAATAAGACCATGCTCATTCATCCTCGGTGAACTGTGTTTGTTCATGTATTATTTGCATGACTGTGTTGGATTTTATAATGGTGCCACTGTAATGAAAAACATTTCTGACATGGAATTATGACCTAACTTGTACAGGTAGTCCTCAACTTGTGACAGTTCATTTAGTGACCATTTGAAGTTACAACATCACTGAAAAAACTGACCTATGACTGTTTTTCCACACTTACAACCATTGCAGCGTCCCCATGGTCACATGATTTGCATTTGGATGCTTGACAACTGACTGACGCTGCAATGTCCTGGAGACATGTGACCTTCTGACAAGCAGAGTCAATGAGGAAACCAGATTCACTTAACAACCTTGTTACTAAATTAACAGCTGCAGTGATTCACTTAACAAATGTGGCAAGAAAAGTCGTAAAATGGGGCAAAACTCACTTAACAAATTTCTCACTTAACAACATAAATTTTGGTGCTCAATTTTGTATACAAAATAGCAGAATACAGGTAGTCCTCAACTTACAACAGTTCATTTAGTGACTGTTCAAAGCTACAACAGCACTGAAAAAAGTGATGTATATCCGTTTTTCACACTTATGCCCATTACAGTATCCCCATGATCATGTGATCAAAATTCAGCGCTTGGCAACTGACTCATATTTATGATGGTTCACAGCAGCCCAGGGTCGTAATCACTTTTTGTGAACCTCAAACAAAGTCGATGGGGAAGACAGATTCAGTTAACAATCCTTTACTAACTTAACAACTGCAGTGATTCTCTTAAGAACTGTCGTAAAATGGGGCTAAACTCACTTAACAAATATCTTAGCAACAGAAGTTTTGAGCTCAATTCTGGCTGTAAATCGAGGACTACTTCTATAGGAGGGAATTGCAAAAGCAAAATTTGTCTTTCGAGGAAGAAAAAGGACCTGGTGGCTCAGCAGACTGATAGCATTGTGATTAACACCAGCTGTCTGCAATTACTGTACATTCGATACTCACCAGGCTCAAGGTTGACTCAGCCTTCCATCCTTTCTAAGGTAGGTAAAATGAGGACCCAGATTGTGGGGGCAATAAGCTGACTTTGTATAAATATACAAAAGTATGAAGGCTATTGCTTAACGCATTGTAAGCCGCCCTGAGTCTCCGGAGAAGGGCGGCATATAAATCAATTTTTTAAATATATATATATATATATATATATATATATCTTGGCGTTTCTCTTGTTTTGTCCAGAATACTAAGCCTAGAAAACCATAAACTGCTTTCGGAAAATCTCCAGACTATCCCTAGTGTGGCTCAGTTAGCATGGTCCAGGAAATGAAATGGGCCACTCCAGAGTTCTGCTTAATATTCTATTCCTGAAATGGTAAATTTCGCACATCTGTACTTTACAGTCCGCTAGATTCAGAGACAATCTCAAGTACGAAGGCTAGCAGGGGGGAAACAACCTTCTGCTTGAATTGTTTATGAACAACTGCCATTCAGAGTAGGCTCAAGCATGTAGGTTCATAAATTAACTAAAAGGGTCACTGATCAAAGTGTCACAGTCACACACCGCCATCTTCAAAAGTTCCAAACACAGCTGTAACACATTAAATGTGCATAATACTTTTAAGTTTTTACAGCAAACTCAAATAAAGACCATATGAGAATCAATTCTGGTAGAAAGTTTTGAACTTTTTGATAAATCTGGAGGATGTGGATCATCTTTTCAGACGTGTTCAGGCTTGGATGCAGCACTGGAAAACAGCATTGCTTCTGCTTGTTGAACATGTCTACTGGGACTAAAATGAGGGCAGTACAGTTCTCCTGGATTTATCTCTCAGCAGCTTTCAGTGCAAATGCTATCCATCATGGTAACCTTTAGGATTGGCCTCAGGGATCAGGAGGAGAATTTATATTGCAGTGGTTCTCCTTCCTCTGTGGTCAGTTCCAGTCAACATTGGTGGGAGGGAGGGAGCGATTGAATCAATGTCCTTTGCTTTCTGGTGTTCCTCAGGGTGCAGCTCTTACTTCTTGCCTATTTAACATTTACATGAGGCTGTCAGTCAAGGTGATCTGACAGCACAGTCACAATATGCTGAAGATGCCCAGTTATGTCTCTTGGCCTGTAACCAACCAAGGTCAGTCTCAGTCAGGGGTGGACTGCTGGAGGTTCACAAGGGTTCGGGAGAACCTCTAGCTAAAATTCTGTGCAGTTCGGAGAATCCCCAAATCCCACTTCTGGCTGGCCCCGCCCACCCCGCCCCTCCCAGGAGTCCCCATATGGCCTGTTTTGGATGCAGGTAAGTGCAGGGTGCACACGGAGGCTTGGGGAGGGCGAAAAACGGGCTTACTGGAAGTTTGGGGAGGCCCGTTTCTGGCCTCCAGAGGGCCTCCGGAGCCTGGGGAGGGCAAAAACGCCCCCTCCCCATCATGGTGCAAGAGGCCAACTAGGCCACGCCCACCATCGCCACGCCCACCCAGCAACCGGGCAGAGAACCCCTTGCTAAAAAATTTTAAGCCCACCCTTGGTCTCACTGATGGAGAAGCTCTTAGGGTCTGGGTGTTAAGAAACAGGCTTTAAGCTTAAGTCTGTACAGTTCCTTAAGGCACCTTTAAAAATCTAGTAACCATTTCCCACTTCAATAGGACATGAGGTGGGCATTTGTGAGATGGACAGTTATATAAATTTGTTAAACAAATATTTTTGATTTAAAAATTACTACTATTTTTTTTTTGAAGAAATCTATTACATGAGACTTGACTTTTTGTCCCATGTTTTATGGAGAGTTGACTGCTTACAGTGTGTGCACCATACTATTTTAATACTTTTTTCTCTAAAAAAAATTAATAACTTTGTAGTACTATAATTGCATTAAGGAAAATCAAAGGCACTGGTAGTTTGGATGAATGCTGATCCTTAATTGTTGAATTCAATTTTCCCCCTCTGGCATACATAGAGTGTTAATGGAAGGAGGTTGGGCAGAAATTTCTTTGCACAGAGTAACAAAAAGAGAAAAAAAATAATGTGAGCTCCTATCACTGCTCAAAAAGGAATTTTATTACTTGTTTGAAAACCGCAATCTGGTTAGTTTTGGGGGTTCTGCTTGCCTAGAATCTGAAAACATTCTTCCTGAAAAATGGATTCATGGATACCTGTACGTGAGGCTTTTTGAACCTCAAATAAGGAATCTGAAAGAAGTGGCACCAGTTGATAAATTTACACTGACATAATTAGGCTTTGGTGTAAACTTAGCTGAAAAGAAGAAGCTCATCCCCAAACTTGGTTTTTTAACACACAGAATAATGGCGAGTCTGTTCTTATTTGGAAGACTGATGTACTGAATGATTCTAAATGATGTAGGCTATAGATTGAGTTGGATTGTTGTCCATCAAACTTTGCAGTGATTCTTTGGAGCTCAAATCGAAAAATTGAATATGGAACCTCCTGAATACAGATCATATTATTATACCACTGACTCATTAAGTCCAGTTTCTCTTTTGTTCCTGTATAACCATTTTTCTTGTTGGTGTATTGAATTAGGGCTTCTGTGTGCTGTCCACAGTAATGTTTGAGCTTTTTCCTTGAGTGGTTTTACTTAATTATTCCTTCTGATGCATTATCTCGTATTTGATGGAAGAGGAAAATTCAGTTTTGGATCTTGGCCAGAATTTCAATGTTGACCCTAAAAACCTGAATGTTGTCTGCGTGGCTTAGTTATTTGTTCTCTTAGGAATTGTAATATTGACTTGAGTTAATTTGAAAAGTACACTTTTCTCTTCCCCATCTTGAAATTGGAGTAATATCTAGCTGACTTATAAAAGGCTTGTTTTCTTTCCAACTCTTTATAGCAATAGCAATAGCACTTCCACTTATATACTGCTTTACAGTGCTTTACAGCCCACTCTAAGTGGTTTTACAGAGTCAGCATATTTCTCCCAACAATTTGGGTCCTCATTTTACCTACTTTGGAAGGATGGAAAGTTGAGTCAACCTTGAGCCTGGTGGGATTTGAACTGCTAATTGCAGGCAGCCAGCAGGCAGCAGAAGTAGCCTGCAGTACGGCACTCTAACCACTGTTCCACTGAGGTTCTTTTAATGCCCAATTTGCAGTTTACCAAAATTATTGATGACACAATGAATGCTTCTGTATATGTAGAAATGGTACACATTAAAACATTGATGTCCACCTAGACCAGGGGTGTCAAACTCAAGGCCCAGGGACCAGATCTAGCTCATGGGGCCGCCCTGGAAACAGCGAAGGAGGCCCTCCTGAGCTCCATTTTCACTGGCAGAGGGTTGCAGGAGGCTGTCGCAGCTGAAAATGGAGCTCAGGAGCTCATCTTCTCTGGCAGAGCACTCAGGCCACCAGAGGCGCCCCCGACCTGAGTGACGTCAAGCTGGCCATGCCCACCCTGGCCACACCCACCCCAGCCCCCTGAGGTCAAACACAACCCTGATGCGGCCCTCAATGAAATCAAGTTTGACACCCCTTACCTAGACAGATGTCTTAAAGATTGTGAGTTGGGCACAGAATACAATGTAGGTTTTCAAATCTCTGCAGATGTATTAACTAATGAGCAAAACTGAAATTGGCAACCTGTGATTGAAAGATTAGAGAAAAGCATGAAATTTCCCATCTCACAGGAAATCTATTTTTCAACTATAATGTGTTAATTTCCCTCAATTCCACTATGGAGCCCTGGGGCCAAATCAACCTATAATATGAAGCTTCTGTCTAGCACGTAACTCTTGCCTATATTTGGCTTGACCATGTTCTTGAGTACTGAAGAATAATCTTGCCAGGCTCTGAACCCCTCACCTTCCCTTATTCAATGCACTCATTTCCTATCAGAGGAAGAAATGGTTCGTTTGCATGGAGCCCCTCCCCCTCATGTTTCTGGAGTTGGTGTTGTTTTTCTTCACAGATCAGGAAACCACAGCTTCCTTAGAGAAACTGCTGCACAGAGAAGGAGAGTCTTACAACATGTGCCATGACAGGGTTGGGGCAGGCTGATTTATGGGCAAGAGGCTTCCTGGGAAATTATGATTAGTCCTGATTCCAACAATGCAGCAAGATAATAAAACAACACCACAAATTTGGAGGCTATCTGGAAAACAAACCAGGCCACTATGATTATTATTATTATATTTTTGCTCAATACCGACTTGAAAAATCTTTAAACATTGTTTTACTGGGCACAAAACTATTGATCTGCCTTTACTGGTTTCTAACAAATTGCAATGGCTCTTTCTTTCCCAAAATCCCAGCTTGGAAGTGTATACAGAAATGAGGTCCATTGCATAACTCTGTTAACATGTTTCTGAAAACCAATGTCCTCAGATAATGCTTCAAGCATAATTTGAAGCCGTTTGTTTGTTTATTAAATGTATTTGCCACCCAACTCATTCCAAAGCAACTCTGGGGGCTTTATAACATAAATAACCATTGTAGTCCATTCGCTCTTAATAATACAGTTATGCAGTGGTTCTCATTTATGGACTTCAATATAAAGTCTAATTACTAATGAAATGGAGGTACGTAATACTGGAGGAAAATATCTTCAGATAGGATGTTGTACTGACCTTTGTGGAGAGAAAGAAAGTGGCAGAAAACAAAGTACAGAGTTACTGATAATGATAGAAATGATGTGAAGGATTACTAATCACTTAAAAGAGGAATCTACTGCTATAAAGTACATACAAAATGTTGGATATATTCAAACTCGACTCTGTAATTGTTTGAATTTGTGGGATATCTGTAGAGTAGCTATTGTGTAATAATAATTAAGGTGTTAAGGTAGGACCAGGGAGATCTCAGTTCAAGTCTACATTCAAAGATGTGCTACATGAGATCCCAAAGGATAGAGGATATAATTCCAACATATAAATTGATAAAAGTTGGAATTTCTCAAGATTATAAGTGTATTGGAACAATATTCTCATTGTCTATATATTTCAGTTCAGTTCAGCTAATTAGCAGGCATTCCGACTGGGAAAAAGTCTGGATAACTTCACAAGGATTATTAAATAATGTATCAGTCCCTGGATTATATAAAATCTGTTTCTCAACCTCATTAAGTTTTGTGTATCAGCAGTGAATTATCAAGCTAGATGGTGGGCTAGACACCTGTGAGGCTGAAGTATACACCTTCAGATAAAACTGTTTATTGCTCTCTGCTCAGTTTCATAGTAATAATCTTCTTTTTCTCACTTGATATGGGCAAATCATCATGTCATTGTCTAGTTAAACCTGATGCAACAGAATTTTCATTGAAAAGCTATCTTGTTGTCTTTTGATAGAAGTCACTCCTAAATATTTGCCTCCTTCCAGTTGTATTGACATGCCCAAAGCAGGAACAAAGACCTTGAGAGAACAATTCAACAAATGAACTGAATATTTATTTTTCTCTCCCTCTATGCTTTCTTGGATGATGGCAAAGATTGGAATGAGGTTTATCTTTGGAATTAACAGAGAGGAAGAGAGAGAGAGAGAGAGAGCTTCAATGTCTTGGGTGTAAAAATGAACTAAAGGGCAGAAAAATAATCAATGAAAATGTGGTGGTTTAATTTTGGCAAGCAATTGAGGGAGGTAGACCTCTTTTCTATGGGTCTGCAATAAAGAAACAAAAGGAGAACTTCAAAAGTCATGAATAGAGATGAGGTTAGGGTCTGAGAAAGATCCTTTCCTCTCTAGCTGAGAATAGTCACCAGGAGGTTAAAACAAAATACCAAAATACCAAAATACCAAATACCAATTAACTGATTTTCTCTCAAGGAAAGCCTGCTTGGAATCTTGTTAGACAAAGAATTATTTGACATGAAATGCAAGATTTCTTTCTTGGAAACTCTTCAGTGTGAAAAGAAAGCTTTTCCAAAACAATTGTGGATTTGGCTTTATTCTTGAAATTTAGAGGTAATAAACGATGCCACACAGCCTCCTCAAAGTGGCACATCCCCCCAAGATGTATTCAGACAGCAACTTTCAAAATTCTTAGCCAGCAGGTCAATGTGTTGGAAAGTGTTTTAAGTGTTGTCTCGTTATGAAAATACTGAAAGCCATATCACAATGAAGGAGGGTTCGAGTATTTTCATAATGAGACCATGTTTATTTTGCTTTCAGAGCAGGACTACCGCAGTTTGTGTGATAAACAGCCAATTGGACGTCTGCTGTTCCGACAGTTTTGTGACACGCGACTAGAACTCATGCGCTGTGTCAAGTTCCTGGATGCTGTGGTAAGCACAATTCAGTAGGAGTACCTGATGGGGATGGGGGCACTAATTGCACATTTTTGCACCTGGGGATCCTACAGTGCATCCATTTCAAATTGTGTGCATAGCCCTGTTGCAACTTCCTTGTTGTGCTCTCTTCAGATCAGAGTCTAGTATTATCCCTGAAATGTACTACAATTTCTCCTCAAGAGATACTGGATACTGTACTGGAACACATACAGAATATTCTCCCAAACCTGTCTCTTTGTACATAGAATGGCCGTTTTGAATCTTTTAAGCTGTGCTTTTATTTCTAAGCAGGGATCTGTAATAATGGTGCTGCTTGCTCTCATTTCAGGCCGAATATGAAGTGACCCCGGATGAGAAACGGAAAGAATGTGGGAAGCACCTGATTGAAGCATATTTGAATCCTAAGGTGAGCAGCTTCTTGGGTTGTAGCAGCCAAGCAAAGGAGCCAAGGGCTCATTGTGAGTTACTCTAATAATAAGCTGAGCTTTGGGAAGAACAATTGCCTTAGTGAGAACTCTATTTGTCTTTTTTCAGGGTTTTGTGGTACGTGTATGTGTGTGTGTGTGTGTGTGCAGATTGTCAGGATGGTCACAACTTGGTAATCTTGAGATGATTGTGATCATGATGCAAGTAACTACTTCAGCCCTTCCTTATTCAGTGCCTGGTCCTTGTAAAAAAGCAATCAAGACTACTAATTGTCAATATCATTCATTGCCAAAGTTCCTATCCTACAACAAACTCTAGCAATGCAAGGAGAAACACCAAGAGGCTACAGTAATTTCTTCCTGTTTATTCCTGCTGCTGCCCGATTCCATTCCCTCCAGCCCCACGATAATTCTGCCAGGGACTAGTGCTTCGGGAGGGTATTTGTTGCTTTTTGCAGAACTGTGAATCCTCATTTGACACTGATTCTTTGCCCTCAGAGTGCGGACCATGTCCCTGAAGTGCCCTTGGAGCTAGTGAATCTGTGTTCTGAGCAACTGGAACAGGAACCAAGTGAAGAACTCTTTAAGGAATCTACCAAGTGAGTGGAGAGAATAGGTGGAATTTGATTAATGCTCTATATATTTTTCTGGACAATAATTGGTCACCCAACAAGATCTAAGCTTGCTCTTCACCAAAAGCATAAAGAACTTGTTCTATAGCAATGGTGGAATTCAATTGTTTTTACTACTGGTTCTGTGGGCGTGGCTTGGTGGGTGTGGCAGGGGAAGAATACTGCAAAATCTCCATTCCTACCCCACTCCAGGGGAAGGATACTGTAAAATCCCCATTCCTTCCCCACTCCTGTGGGAAGGATATTGCAAAATCTCAATTCCCACCCCACTCTGGAGCCAGCCAGAGGTGGTATTTGCTGGTTCTCCGAACTACTCAAAATTTCCATTACCGGTTCTCCAGAACCTGTCAGAATCTGCTGAATAGCACCCCTGTTCTATAGTATCATTCATTTCTCTGTCACAGAAGAGCTGCTAGGCAACATAGAGCAAAACATCTTTGTGCACATCTTAATAAGTGATATTTAGATTATTAGCAGATATGTTGAAGAGATCCTAACCTCATGTTTCAGACCCAGATGTTTTCTTCTGGGTCATACTCTTTGTCCCTGGAAAACACTATGCCTTCATTAGATAGCTGAGGGTGTGTAAGTCAGTTAGCAACCGGATTAGTAACTATATTAGAGATTCCTTAGACACCGTGAGTCCATTATATTGATTTCAAGAGAGGCAGGGCATATAGAAATAAGGACATTCTACATTTCAAACCTCTTATATTATCTGGAAACAAGTACTGGCCCAAATTTGTCTAGCAAAGAACTTCTAGTCCTCTATTGCATCTGTCAAAAAAGTTTTATCAAGTGGGTAATGAATCAATGGACTCCTGCTCTTTCTATAAATGAGAATCACTTTCCTAATGCTATCTTAAGTTGAGTATTATATCTTTGGCTTTCCTATAGGGTAATGTCTTTGGGATAGCCTTGGCCACATAAATTATGAGTTTTCCTAATTCCATGAGGGTTTTCCACCTTGTGTCCAGTCAATCTTTTGAACAAAGAAGCATCTGGCATCATCTTTATTTTTCTGCATGAGGGTGACTTCAATTTCCCTAAGAGGATCTAGTTCCTTTTCTAGGCTCATCCATGACTACCTTAGCGTGGCACCTTTTGCAGATTATCTTGACAGCGTTTATTTCAACCGCTTCCTGCAGTGGAAGTATCTGGAAAGGTAAATCTTTGTTATGGACTTTGTGGTACTTGTGATCCAGCTTCTTTGGGCCTTTTGTTTATACAATATATGATTTAAAGAACCTGTTTCTTGCCCTTAACAATTCTGCTGACTGTTGGGTGGGAGCAGTGGTGGGATTCAATTTTTTTTACTAGCTCTGTGGGCGTGGCTTGGTGGGCGTGGCAGGGGAAGGATACTGTAAAATCTCTGTTTCCACCTCACTCCAGGGGAAGGTTACTGCTAAATCCCTATTTCCTCCCGATCAGCTGGGACTTGGGAGGCAGAGAATAGAAGGGGACGGGGCCAGTTAGAGGTGGTATTTACCAGTTCTCCGAATTACTTAAAATTTCCACTATCGGTTCTCCAGAACTGGTCAGAACCTCTGGGTGGGAGGGGAAATCTTGGTTACATAATGAAAATGAATGCAATCCTCATCAGGATTTTTCATCATTAGCCTGCTAGAAATTTTTTATTCTGGTTTATTGGGCTCATGTATAAAATTTTGCTTGCATGTTGTATTGATCAAAAGAGAATAGAATTAATACTTCATCTTTCTAATGGGCAACTGATCTTTGTTTTCTCTTAGGCGGCATATAACCAAGAACACTTTCCGTCAATACCGTGTGCTGGGGAAGGGAGGCTTTGGAGAGGTTTGTAATTTAACCAACCCCGAGGAAGTAGCTCCCCTGCCTGCTTTTGGGAACCTACCTTATGGAATAATTTTGTGTTTCTGAATGAGAATTCCACAAGAATGTGATCTTGGTTATTTGAGCTGCTGGTGATCACAAGTACCTTTCTGAATAGCATGATTGATATGCAAAGCATTTAAAGATGCAAAGCATTTAAAGCTCTTTCTTGCTACTTCCTACAACATTCGATGCCCCAAACTTTGCAATCAGGGTAACACTAATGGCTGCAAAACATGAAAGGATTCAGCAAGAAGTATTGCCATTTATTTATGTTTGATTCTGAGCTCCAGGACTATCATATTATTCTCAGCAGAAAGGTCATGAACTCTTTCTTTTCTTTTCTTTTCTTTTCTTTTCTTTTCTTTTCTTTTCTTTCTTTCTTTTTTTTTGCAGTAAAAGCCAAGACTTTTGTGATGGAGTCAATAAACCATTTAATCGCTAAGATATCACAGCATTTTTGCTTGAAGATATCAAAGTAATGACTTCAGGATCCAATAAACCACTTAACTGATGAAGCTGATAAAATCCTGTGAACTGCCAAAACCATCACCTTTAATTTCTTCTTTTCAAGGTTTGTGCTTGCCAGGTGCGGGCTACCGGAAAGATGTACGCCTGCAAGAAGCTTGAGAAAAAGCGGATAAAAAAGCGGAAAGGGGAAGCCATGGCCTTAAATGAAAAGCAGATACTGGAGAAAGTGAACAGTAGGTTTGTAGTAAGTACATAGGAACTGCTTTACTTCTGCCCGGGGCTTGAGAGGGGGTTGGTCATACAATTACTTGCTGCCCACTTGCTCAATCTCTGCTCCATGATGGGCCGGGGTTAAAGCAGGGCTGTCAAACTCGCTGTTCTGACCCGGCCTTAACAGAAACAAGAAACAGACTCCTTGTCTCAAAAACCCTCTCTTTATTATCTCCTGTGGCATTCACACATCAAAAAGTCCAGGCAATAATCCTTCAAAGAGTTAATTGCAGTAACAGACCTTATCAGTTCTTTGAGATAATTGCTAGGCTGGGAGCTTCCAGCCGCAAAGCTGTAAATAAAGTTCTGGCAAGCAGTCTCTGAGGCACAAAACACGATGAGCCAAATCTTCCAAAATCCGAACGGTTGTCTCCTACAACCCCCCCCCCCTTTCCTTCTATTTATTCCCCAGCCAGGGAGGGGCCATTCAGTGTCCACGTGTACCTTGCTTCCCGAGTTGGCTCCTTGTCCTCAGTTGTTCTCCTCTCCTGACAGCTCTGTGTATACGTGCATCTGGAACAAGCCCCAGCTGTTCTTCCTCCCAACTTATCTCAGCCTCCAAAGGCAGCTGTCTCTCCGGTGGATGGGAAATGTCGGACTGCCCTGGCTCTATCTCTGCTTCCAATGCAGAGCATCCATCAGTGCCTTCCTCAGACTCCAAAACTGGCCCAAGTTCCTCCCCAACCTCTTCCTCACCTGAGTCTACCGCCACCTCCACTGGAAGCTGGCGGGCCACAACACTCGCTGCCTGCGGGCTGGATGTATCAGGTGCTGACCACACCCACGCCCGGTTTAGCAAAGGGAAAAAAGTCATGATACGTCACTATGACGCGAGTTTGACACACCTGGGCTATAATAAGTGGGATTCCCTTAACCAGGTGGCAAGGCTATTGGGCTTTCCCCCTCCTGGCCTATAAACCTATAATGCTAAACCTATAGCCGCTACAGAACTACTGGTGTCAGTTTATATGGGATTTTGGACTACAGGACTACAGACATCAGTTTATATGGGATTTTGAACTGCCAGTAAATGCTTTATGGAAGGTCTGAATGATAATGGGCAATTTTCACACTTACGACAGGTGTAGCATCCCCACGGTCATGAGAGGGCGGGCGAGGCAAAGTGCCTCTCGACGTAAGTGACATCGAGTTGGCCACGCCCAGCCAGCCAGCCAGCCATTAGGGCAGAGAACTGGTTATTGAAAAAATTGCAACCCACCACTGGCTACACCTTTTTGGAATTGAAACATTAGGCAAATTACAGAAAAAGAGTTATAAAAAAATAAGCCAAAATAGTTAGGGAATGAGGTGGGAAGAGGAAAGGATATAGAGTTAAATCTATATCCGGACAACATGTTTAGTGCACCTCTATATATTTCTTGTTCCCTGAAAACCATGTCCATGCAACAGTTTGTATATTTTGTGTTTTAAGCTTCTTATCTCTCTATTGTGCTAAGAATCTTATCAACTCCATTTAACTATAATTTCCACAGTCTTCATCTTGGACCATTCTCCCGTCCTTCCTTCCTTCCTTCCTGCCTGCCTGCCTGCCTGCCTGCCTGCCTGCCTGCCTGCCTGCCTGCACTTGTATTTAACAAAATGATGGCAAAACTCTTCAATGGCTTTACTTGCCATTCAATGTGCAGCACCTGAAACTTAGGCTACATAACAATAGCAATAGCACTTATATACCACTTTATAGTGCTTTACAGTCCTCTCTAAGCAGTTTACAGGGTCAGCATATTGCCCCCAACAATCTGAGTCCTCATTTTACCCACCTCGGAAGGATGGAAAGCTGAGTCAACCTTGAGCCTGGTGAGATTTGAACTACCAAATTGCAGTCAACTGGCAGTCAGCAGAAGTCGCCTGCAGTACTACATTCTAACCACAGCGCCACCATGGTTCATGGCACATAGGTAGACTTAACTGCATGGGTCCTGTCCTTCCCACCTGATTCTAAATCAGGCCATATTTGATGGGAGAGAATACACAATTGGCCTTGCCTGCAATCTGCTGGACTTTCTACTGATGCTTTTATTGAAACCAGTTCAAGATCCCAAAGGGGATACATAGAGATAACTGAGCAACCTTACCTACCTGCAATTGTTTTTGTTTCACTGAATAGAAACCAATTGAACAGCGTCTTATTGCAGTGACCTCATTGTATTTGGCCTTTTCACTACTCCCGCTGTTTCCTCTATTGTTTTTAGCTCCTCTGCACCACTTAACTTTACATTAAACTTTATAGCAGACAGTTAGCTATTAACTATCATTAATGCCTGCTTGAGTAACATCTCATTTCAAGACCTTTTTCTGTTTCTGTAGATCCAGAGTTTTTGTAAAGGTGAATGGATAGTCAGCGCAGCTCTTCATATTTGAATCTGGATGCTGTGCTTTCTGGAGCTATTTTAGGTTTGTTTTAGTCCTGAAACGACCTGATTTTATTGTAGGTGAGTTTGGCCTATGCCTATGAAACAAAAGATGCTCTCTGCTTGGTCCTGACTCTCATGAATGGTGGAGACCTGAAGTTCCACATCTACCACATGGGAGAAGCAGGATTTGAAGAGCCAAGGGCTGTTTTCTATGCGGCTGAAATCTGCTGTGGCTTGGCAGATCTCCACCGAGAGAGGATAGTTTACAGGTGAGAATGCACTTACCTTCTGGGCACAGCTGGAACTCAGCTGGGGATCAACTCAGAAATACTTTGAGTGCTGTTAATGTGAAATTAACACTTATTGTTCAGAAACTGGGCAGATGCATTTCCTCCCGAAGGAAGTGAAAATACGTGTTGGCGAAATCTAAGGAAACTAGTTCTGACTGACCAATATTCCCTTTACCCAAGATATAGATAAATACATTGCATGAACATCTTGATGACATTATTCTTACAAATCCATGTTCCTCTCCAGGGACTTGAAGCCAGAGAATATTCTACTGGATGACCATGGTGAGTAAATGTTTTTCACAGACCAATTGATCCCCTCCATGGGTAAGTTGATGCTACTCCTCTTTTATAGCAAGTGAGGGAAATCTGTAAACAAGACATTCTCACGATTCCGTTTTCCCTAACAAGGTCACATCCGTATTTCTGACCTGGGACTAGCTGTTCATGTTCCAGAAGGACAGACAATAAAAGGTCGGGTTGGAACTGTTGGCTACATGGGTAAGTATCTAAGAAGGGCTCTGGAGTGTTGACTGGAAACTAGAAATCATGAAGCCCATCAGAGCAAGGGCAGAATATTTTGTCAGAACTTAACAGGGCAAAACAGGTGAATGTCATCCTAAAGGGCATCTGGGCTTAAGTTTGAATAACTGGTAGAAAGTGGTCGCATATACTCGATCTGCAGGGTAGAATAAGGAAATGCATTTGTTGCTTCATTTGCTTCTATTTTGACAATAACTTTGCTTGATCCAAATATTTCTCCTTCAGGGTTACCTTTAGACTCCCAGTATTGTTTGTTTTGTGGAGCCAACAGAAATATTACAGTACTGGTAAAACAAATAAATCCCTAATGTTTCTGCAGATCTGTAGGCAGACCTGTTGAAGAAGCTGAGGCAGCTCCTTGGGAAAGTGTTTTCAGGTTGCCCATAAATAAACTTTCATTTCAGACTTCTGACTGTGGAGGATTTTTAAATATTCAGCTTCAGGATTGTGTACAAATGTAGCAGCATTCCTTCCTGAAACATCAGTACCCAAACCCAGATGCACTAAATTGGAGTAACTCAAACAAGCAGAATTCCATTTGCTCTCAACTAGTTTTTGCACATTCTATGTCCCAAACCATCCAGGGGTTGCAGACTAGAAATACAATTGTACTTGGAAGAAAATATTCAAACAGTTCAAATTGGTTTGCATTCATCTTCTGAATATTTTCGTAGATATCCCTAAGAGATTGATTACCTTGTACTGCTTAGATGGAGGAGAAGGACTCAACAGTTTTGTGACAATGCTGTGCAAACAGTATGGAAAGGTTGGAGCCTGTAATTACAATAGGATACAGAAAGAGATGGCTTACTCTTGCATTTTGTGTTACATCTCTGAATCCCAAGTAAGGGGAAATAGAAAATGCAAAAGTAAAGATTGTGTCAAGATCTGGTTCCAATGGTTCTTTTTGCAGCTCCTGAAGTTGTGAAGAATGAACGGTACACATTCAGCCCAGATTGGTGGGCTTTCGGATGCCTGCTCTATGAGATGATTGAGGGCCAGTCTCCATTCCAGCAGCGCAGGAAGAAGATCAAGCGTGAAGAAGTGGAACGTCTGGTGAAGGAAGTCCAGGAAGAGTATTCCGAGAAGTTCTCACCTGCCTCCCGCTCCATGTGTTCCATGGTACGTCTGTTGCCTCTTTGACCATCAGGCACAATTAAAATTTGCAACATAAACCCTTTCCTTTTCAAAGGGATTGGTGCTTGGTGGACTATAATATAACTATAATATAATTAAAACTGAATTTGCTGTGTTGGCTTACTCCAGAATGGGTTCAGCCAAAACAAAAATCAAAGTTTTTTACTATATGTGTTAAATTGTTTTTTTTTTTAAAAAAACAGGAACAGAAGTACTTTTGATGTAGTTTGGTAGCCAGTTGTGCAAGAATTTCAGTTTATCATCAATGATCAGTGCCTTGGTTTTTACCACATACTAAATCATGGATTATTGTTAATATATTCTAAACCATTAAAGATGGTTTACAGAGGCTATGTATCACCCGCATAAGTTGAAGCAAAACAAACCATATTATATATTAAAGTTATCTGCAAACCTGTATTTAGACCAGTATGCAGCACAATCTTGCTGCAATTGTGCTGTACATCTCAATGTATCTATATACCAACTAATCCTACCTGACATCTACTGTACCTGTGAGAAAGCAGTTAAATCATACTTCAAATCCTTTGTATCCTTGTATAAACTTGTATAGATGTTTATTCTGAAACTTTCCTTTGTTTAGAAAGCAACTTGATTTCCCAGTTTATGAACCAGTAAATAAGTAGCCATTGTTTCAGATATCCTTTCTGCACAGTTTTGTTAGAGAGAGGCATGGAAGAAGGAAGGATATAGATCAGCTTCCCGTTATGGGTCTCAGTTTCCCTCACTAGCTTGCACATCTGCCTCAAATCAGAGGAAAAATGCTTACGTATCAGAAATCTACATGTCTCTCACTATGATAGTTTAATACCACCGTGTGATATTAAATTAATAACCCCTTTCTGACCCAGTTTTATTAGATATCCCAAGAAGACATATAAGTGATCTTAATTTTGCCTCTTAACTGTAACTGCCAGGTATGAGGAAGACTGGAAAGGCTGTTAGCTATCAAATAGTGAGGCATAAGTGTTAGGAGGAAAAATCTATAAGCTAGTCCTTATTTAGCAACTGCCTCATTCCATTCACTAAAACTTATGACAGAGATGAAAAGTAGTTTTGCTAGCAGTCCTCATATTTATGACACAAGCCTGTAAAGCAAAGGAAAGCCAAAGTAAGTTCATAAGCGCAGTTGCCATTTTATTTAGCAATTGCTTCATTTAACAACCAAGTCACCCATCCCAGTTGTGGCTGCTAAATAAGGACTACCTGTATACTTCTGTTATGATCCATGAAGAGCCCTAAAAGACTACGGAAATAAAGCAGGCAAAAGACTCACTTTTACCACCTGAAGATGATTTATTTTATTTATTTATTTTATTTTATTTTATTTCTATACCGCCCTACTCCCGAAGGACTCAGGGCGGTGCACAGCCAAACAATAAAACACATACATACAAAATTTAAAAGGATAAAATCAAATTAAATAATTTTGGCCCTGACAAATTTAAAACCCCAAACTTTTAAAACCAATTTAAAATTGAATGTATAAAATACTAAAAGATATTTAAAAATTAAAAATCTTTTATAAAAGATGATCCTCCACCTATGTTGCCCTAGACTAGACAGGCAGTGTTTGGTCACCACGATTCACGCATTAGGGAAGGAGGTCTCCCTGGGATTGGTCCGAAGGCTATAACTAAAGCAGAATGAAATGGTTACGTTCCTCATTGGAGTGCTTTATGTGTATGCGCCCCTGATTGCCAATGAGCCAGATTCAAGGGGCTAAAATTCTAAATAGGTTAGCTAAAAGAGCATCTCCTAATACATATTAGCCTTCAGATATTGCTCTGTCCTGTGATTTGCAGATTAGCAGTTGGTGTCATTGCCAAGATGGCCTCTCTCAACAAGGGTTCTTGTCATGTATAGCCACTTCCCCTCTTGATAAGACAAAACCAGAGACAGTCCTGCATTTTAGGTGTATTTTGGTTGTCCTTTCATTTCCCCCATCTGCTTTTGTGTCTTGTATTTTTTATTGGGTTGTTTTAAGGTTTTTTTAAAAAGTTAAATTTTATCTTGTGTTGTAGCATATTGTATAATTGTTTTAAATCATGTTGGGGTTTTTTTAAAGGTTTATAAACATTTAATAGATTACTATATGGTGTGCCATTTTTTAAATTTGATGGTAAATAAATGGTAAGGACAAAAAAAAAAAGTGCAGTTTGATGCCGATTTCTAATCGGCCAAAAATATAAAATAATATAAAATGAGTTTCGGGATTAGCAAAAACCAGGACAAAAAAACAGTCTACAAAGAACACTTCACGTTTTATGTCAGTATCCCCCCCCCACCAAAAAAAAAAACAGTTTTAACAGTTTAAATGTGGGTTAAATTTATTCCCCTTTTAATGGAAGCTGTGTAACCGTATAGAGGCAGCTTGTGTTTGATCTTCTTGTGCTGCATTTTAGCTCTTGTGTAAAGACCCCTTGGAACGGCTGGGGTGTGGAGGGTCCGGTGCTCAAGAGGTGAAAGACCACCCTCTGTTTAAACATCTGAATTTCAAGCGACTGGAAGCTGGGATTCTGGACCCACCTTTTAAACCTGATGTGAGTTGAAAATGCACGTATGGTGCAGCCATGTTTTATGCTCTTATGATATTGTTTGCTATTTTACATGGAAGAAAATAACCCTTCTATGCATTATTTTTTTCTGTATTCCTTCTAGCCCCAAGCTATTTATTGCAAAGATGTCCTGGATATTGAGCAGTTTTCCACAGTCAAAGGGGTAGAGTTAGAACCAACGGACCATGATTTCTATCATAAATTTGCAACAGGAAGTGTCCCTATTCCCTGGCAAAATGAGGTAGGTTTTCTTCCGGGAAATGATGCTTCTGAAAGGAGAATTTGAAAATGGCTTATCTGCTTTTGCCACAAAAGCTGGTACTGGTAACTGATTTTGGATGCGGGCAGCTCTGAGAAACAAGTGGGTAGCCATAGCAGAACTATAATAAGTTCTGAAATTTTTGTCATTATTATTTTGTAGATGATAGATACAGAATGTTTCAAGGAGCTGAATGTATTTGGTCCAGATGGCATCATACCTCCTGATCTGGACTGGAAAGGGCAGCAGCCTCCCCTGCCCAAAAAGGGTCTGCTCCAGCGTCTCTTCAGCCGACAGGTAATTCATCTGACAGGTGAGAGTGGGATTGCCTGAGGTGGAGATCTCATTTGCCTTGAGACGCGTTTGTTTGGTATGGTCCCCTTCAGCTCTTCCCATTAGGTGTTTTCTATAGCTCTTCATCTCAGCTTTCCCAACACATCCTGTATTGGAGCATTTCTAGGACATAGTTAATTTACGACAGAGGAGAATATTTGTAGCTCAGGGTTGAAATGAGGGGTCCTTGGTGCTCTCTGAGCTTGGTTGTTTTCTTGCATTACCCAAATTAGGTAACATCACCAGGGCAGTACAGTTAAAATTTAGTTGATTGGCAAGATCCTTAAGGTGTGAGTCCTTAATATCCAAAGCAACTTATTCTCTGAATGATCAGAAAAGGTTTAGTAAGCAACAGGTTTCAAATTCCTGGAAGGAATTTGAGTGTGACTGGCAGCAAAATACAATTATTCTAGGCTTGTTTGATTTGGGTTGGTAACTAACAAACGGATATTCCTTTTAATTGTATTAGCCTTATGATCCTTGACAAACAAAAGAAAAATATTTATCTTATTTATATATATATATTTATCATGCCTTTCTGTTAAAAGCATTTTAAGACAATGTACAACAACTATGAAAACCAATTAAGTCACAGAAATATTGTCAGATTATTATACCAAAGGTATATTGCTAGTTGTTAACCATAAAGAGCCTTGGTGACGCAGCAGACTAAAGCACTGTTAAGTAACACCGGCTGCCTGCAATTACTGCAAGTTCACATCTCACCAGGCTCAAGGTTGACTCAGCCTTCCATCCTTCTGAGGTAGGTAAAATGAGGACCCGGTTTGTGGGGGCAATAAGCTGACTTTGTATAAAAAAGAACACCACTTGTGGGGGGGCCAAAGCCCTACTAAGCAGGTATATGTAGTAATATATATATGCAGGTATATGTAGTAATGTAGTAAAAGTATGAAGGTCATTTCATACATTTTTAAGACTACTTTAAAGATGAATTACCTTGAACGGAGGACAGAAAACATAGAGCAATCATGCAGATTTTTCAATATTTATATAATAGAGTGCTAATATTAATATTAAGTAACGGTCAAAAGCCTACATGCAACCTTTTATATAAGTTTCTGAATGCTTTTCACATGTTGTAAACAGCATAAATCATCATGCCAAATTATACCAACCCAGTAAAGGTCACAGCTGGAACATTTAAATGTAATTGTGCAAACACTTCTTGCCAAAATTACAAGTTTGCTCTTTTGGAGGGTTGCAACCTCTTTCAAAACAAGTCCTCTCTGAACCAGACTTCCTCTTCAGCAGCAGAACTGGACTTACAAACTTGTTCCTTCTTATCGAGCCTAAGCAGGATTGAAGGATATGAGCTGTTTCCTTCATACTGGTAGTTGCCCAAGAGTGATAGAGCTAAAGGCCATCAACATATTGGTGATATCTCATTCCAGAATTCCAAGCAATCTCTTCTACACAGTTTCATGTATAAAAACTATTCGTTGAATAAGGTGGGCCACATCACAATCCTGCACGATCATCATGGGAGAAAAGCTTTGTTTATTGCCTCCTGCAACCTTTCATAATCATCTTCATTTCCCATGACATTAATCTTTTTAGCTTATTTAATTAGCAAGGGGGAGCAACGTTAGATAAACATGTAGTAGCCTTCACTACTGTAGATTCCCTGTTCACCTCCTTAAGCTCAAAGGATTCCAAGAAAGCAGATAAGTAGTTGCCAGCTAATATAGTAAGTTATATTAATTTGACACATTATTAATTCAATTTAGTAATGGAGTCTCAGTCAGGGTGAACATTTTTTCATCTACCAGGAATGATCTAATTCTGCTGTAAGGGGAAGGTCAAATTAGGACTGATAGGAATAAGCCATTTTCATATTCCATACGAGCTAGCTTTGACATTCTCTAAATGAGGCAGGAAATTTCCTAAGCGTCTTCAAGTGGCCATTTTGATCCATTTGCTGTTCAGAGGAAAGTCGATATTAGTATTAAGTCCGGAACAAACCATTATGATATCAGACCATTAAACAAAGATAAATCAAAAGGCTTTTAATAGCACTTTTTTAAGCTAACCAATTTTATTAAAAGGCATAAACTTTTGTCAGCTATAGCTTACTTTGTATAACTCTTCTTCCTTCAGAGTATCGTTTCCATCCATCAGACTACCAAATGAAATGGTGTTCTATTGCATTACATATTCATTACCACAAGTTGCTGATGGACATGAAATTCTGGGTTATTCCTAAATAGACTTGGACATTTTATAGTCCCTAGGCCACATCCGGTCCTTTGGCTGTCCTTGTCCGGCCCTCATGAAATCAATCAGAAATTAGAAATCAAATGTAAATCAGTGTATGCCATTCACACAATACAACTGCATTGTTTTTATTTTGAAGGTGGTTGCTATTTTTTTTTCCAAATTACATATGTGTGTGCATACGTGCCTATGCACCTTCACAGTTCTATTGGTTCAGCTGTCCACCACAGTCCCAGTTTCTCTTGTGGGCCCTTGGGAAAATTAATTGCCCACCTCTGCTCCTGAGCAAACTAGATGGATTTGTTAAATTACTACGACATAGTAATCTGGGTTGGTCCAGCATGAACCTCCAAAGTTGTTCCATGTTGCTTTAGAATTTGAAACAATTGGGCAACAGGTCATAAGGGATATCATTGTCACCTCATGTATCAAAATTAGCAGACTGTTGAATGGTTCATCTGACTATATAGACATTTAGCATTCCTGCACATTCCTGTTATTCCTCCCAGCCTTGCTTGGTATTGTTCAGATCTCTGGGATATGTATGAGGTTTGATTTTGTCATCAAAAATCAAATTTTGAGTGAGCGATGTCTTCCCAGTAACTGATCAGGAGCCTAAATGCAGTAAGGCTATCATAGCTGAATTAAAAAATCTGGACTGCAATTAGCTGGCTGCTAATAGCAATTCTTGACGGAGGTTTTCTGGTCATCCAGAGTTTTGCATCTCAAATGCAGTAATTTTGTCTTAAGGTCATGTGGACCACTTTGTAGTTATCTCAGTTTCCTTCCTGAAGTAGCAGTCTATATGGAGGAATACGTTTTAAAGGCTACCATCTGTTCTTTGCAGTGATGATAACCACTTGTGAAGTCATTTCCATGAAGGTCCATTTAACGTAAACATTCCATTTGCTCCTGAATACAGGGGATGTGCTCGCAACCAAATGCTTTTAAAGCTCTTCCGGGGATAGCAGCATAGAAGCAGGGAGGCCCCTTTGCAAGGAACAAACCTCCTGGGCCAGCAGCATCACATTTGTAGCCCCGTCTTCAAAGGATGATGAGTCTGAGGCTGCTGAAGTGCCTCTTAAGAAACGAGAAGCAACACTGAGTCTTCTAAAAGACCTGTTGTCCATACTGGGGTCAGAATTTCTGTGTCCCATGGGGAAAACTCCAAGCCGGCAGAAGCAGGAGAGTTCAGAACCACTTGAAAGTCCCATTGTTTTCTCCCAGGGCTGTTCCTTCTCTTTCACATGGCTTTATGATTTAAAAATAGAGCATTTTCCACAGCGCCCACAGCTCCCATGTAGTTTAAGAATAATGCTGTGTCCTTTATTTTAATTATTTATTTTACATTGCATAGATATAGTAAACAAGGGCACTTTTGAATTGGCCTCTGTGTTCTATGGGAACTTGCTGCTTTCCAGTAAAACTCCAGTAGCCTCCTCTAGTGGCTCGGTTTGATGGCGGAGCAGAGATCCCTGGTTGGGCCTCTTACAGCGTGTTCGCTTTTTTCAGAGGTGAAGAACCTCTTCTCTCCCAGCTGTTCCAGACTCCACTGCAGGCATGACAAGACAAGGGAAAGGAATGTGGACTCCTAACCCTTTCAGTTCCTCCCTGCCCCCTCCCCTGCCCATCAAGAAATGCTGCTTCTCTACATTAATAATCCCTTGAGTCACTATTTCTACTTCCTGCAAAACACCAAGATTGCTTTATCTCAATCATTCAGTATGGACTTTTGAAATATCTCCGTTTATTATGGCTCCTGTATCTGTAGTCCCATTATTTGAAAATGAAAGGGTTTTTTTTTCTTTTTCATCTCGTACCAAACATCCTGGGGGATTTCTAAGATCTTGCTAATATTTTGGATACTTGAAACTTCCTGAATTTAGGTTCCTGTGGCCTTAGTCAGTCCAATGGAATAAGTGGCCCATAGTTCTGTATTGCACATCTTCCAGCTGTAATTTTACTGAGCTGGGTTACATTCTGATCTTTGGACTGGGTTCACTAATACACACACACAATAACAATTGCTTTGTTCATGGCCACTAATGGCATTTATATTGTCCATTAATCCATAAGTCAGAATTACCGGTCCATGGGAAATGCAAAGAGTGGCCAGAAAGAAATGGAATGGAAGGTCCAAATAGTTTTGGCTTCAGTAGAATAGTCCTGTACTTTGAAAGCAGTACTTTTGGCAGCCTTGTTTTAGGTGGGGCTGGGCCAAAAAGTATATTTCTGAGTAATGGAGTTTCTCTGTGGGGAATGGGAATAAAATCCTGTGGCTCCCTGCTTGTTCAATAAGTGGACTCACACTGTGCTTGCTGTGCGCTCTCCCTTTCTCCCTTTCACTCCCTCCCTCCCTCCCTTCATTCTCCAGGACTGTTGCGGGAACTGCAGTGAAAGTGAAGAGGAACCAACTCGCTTATGAGCTGATTCAGAAAAGAAGGCCCTCGCTTACAGTCGAACACATGCCACCACCAGCATGTGTGCAGCTCGTTGTTTCAGGCTGGCAGCAGATTCTCACCCCAGAAGGGAAGTGTTCGAAGGCCGGGCAGAAGAGGAACCTCTGCAGAAACCTTCTGTGTACTGCTAGGGAGCTGTCTGTCTTGCTACCACTCTTCCATGATGAGAGAGTGTTGGTGGCAGGAGTGACTATGGAATATCCCAGGGCTGGCCCTGACCCCAGTTTTTGACCTGCTCATCTGCTGGTGTTCGTTTGTTTGTTTGTTTTTTAAAAAATATTTATATTACTATAAATGTGAATGTATGTATAAAACATACGTACATTCTTAATGATTGGAAAAAGGGTCCTTCTGTATTTCTCTCTGCACTTCCTTCTCTAGCCCATCATCACTGCTTCATCTTACTGATGAGCCTGCGCCAGCCTTCCGCTGGACATGATGATTTGAAGATGCTAAGGTGTGGCAGGTAAAATGAGAGAGCTGCCATGGCTGTTATATCTGATCTGCAAGGACAACCGTCTCTGCACATGTCTTCTTCTCTCTTAGCCAAACCCTCCCCCACCCCCAACATTGTAAGCTGTTGACTTGGTATGTTATCCCAAGGCACTGTAAAAATGATGGTAAGTTTTAAGTTTCCCTTTGAATTTGCAAATACGTCTATCATTTAGGCAGCAATCATTGATTTTTCTTGGATGACAATCTCTGAATTTTATCTTGGGAACTTGGCTTAATGAGAATAACAAATTCTATTAATATCAAGAATAGTTCCATTGCTAATGGAAGTACACTGGTTTCTGGCTTTATTTCTGTTTTGGAACTCCAATTGGGATTGATATAATCGAATAGAATGTGAAAAGTGTTTATATCCCCTCTTCCCAGCCTTCATGGGAAACTAAGCCCACCCTTTTTCTTCTTTCTCCTTCCCTTTCTTGTAACACATTGTCCTCTTTCCCCTCAAGGAAAAATAAATGATTCCATTAACGTTAGTCCTGATTGCTTTGCAAATTCCCAACTGTACTCATGAAAGCAAATACATATTCCTTAGCCTAGAAGCTCTTGAGCAGAGAACCAAGCTACGTTGAAGTGGGAGATTTGAGATCAGATCTTTCGACATCTTCATCTGTCTTGGAAAGCAGTTAGAAGTCTTTAATTTTTGGAGCAACACTGCTGAGTTAATCATGTTCGCTTGCGCAACTTCCTCATTCACATTTGCAATTCCCAAACTGCTGTTAGGCTTGCAATTGATTAAATTGTTAGGGGAAGGGATTAACAAGCCCTTCCCCTGTCACACAGAGGGGCAAATGCAGTTTTGGAGGATGAATTAATTTGCCCTTTGGCCAAGAGCACAGTAAAAGCGAGAGATCCAAAGACAGATGCCCTGGAGCTCCTTACCCAAAGTCCTGATCCACTTTCCATATGGAATCTCTCGTATGTGGTCTTCCATGACTTGGAGCCCTGGGCCCACCCAGTACTGCACTTGTGCCTTCATGATGCTCTCCTGAGCAGGCCTCATTCAGTCCTGCTTAATGCTGGGATTAAAAAGTTTCTAGTCTTATCCTTGACCCCTGTCCAGAGGGCAAATCGTTCATCTCCCCAGTTATTTCCAGCCTTGTGCTGTACTTGTGCAGCTGCCTTGTTTTGGGACAGGTTAACTCCATTTTATCGTTCACTAGTGGTACCTCACGCTAGTATGGCATTGTACTGGCAATACTGAAACTACTCTTACTGTGTTAATTGTTAAGTACTGACTTGTCATTGCTGTGGTACAGAAGGAGATGGCGTGAATACATTCATAGGTGCTGAACAATCTCCTGGCGATGCACTCTTAAGAATGTGAACATCAACCATCCTGCCTTTCAGTTATAAAGAGCAGCCACCTTGCACAACTTACCTGTGTGTCTGACTGCTTTGGTTACTGCCTTTTACCCTTGGCCACTTTCTCCACTTCTTGATGCCTCTGAGACTGTTTTTCACAGTCTAGCAGTAGATTTACCGTCTTAATTTTTCCCTTGGAATTTCTAGCAGAATATTGTATGACCTCCTCAACATGAGTGTGTACGCATTTTGTCTTTCTTTTACTCTTTCCCTTAACTTGATCCTTCTTTCAAAATTCATTCTGGCCATCTGAAATAGTGTGGTTTGTTGTTTTTTTTTAAAGAAAATGGTTGAGAATATTCTGTATGGATTTAAATGACTAAGCCTCAAGCAATATCTTAAATCAGAGAGTAAGGTTAAAAATAGAAAAGTATGGTGCAATCATGCTTGCGTAGACGTTAGGGGAACAAGAGTTGCAGATCTATTACAGGGAATCCCAGTATTTAAATTTCTGTGTATTGCACAATTAGTAATGTTGTCTATAATTTTATCATTTAAATTGTGGTTGTTTTTGAATTTTTTAAAAATGTGAGTTAAGATTTCTTAAATGTACATATTGTAAAAACATCAATGAAAGAAACAGTTTCTCAAGTGTGGAATTACTTGATTTAATAAAACTACTATATGTTGCTAAGAAGGAAATTTCATCTTTCTAGTTAATCTGGGAGTATCAATTACTCTGTTTTATATTTTAAACAATGTCCCATCAGACTATAGATGATTCTAAAGCCTAAGAGTAAAAAGCAAAGGCAGAGCAGCTTTGTTCTAATACCAGTTTTGTATTCTAGTTTCCAATACAAGCTGAAAAAATAAAGTTTTTATCAAATCTGGAATTGGGGAATAACCTGAAGTAGGAGGGTTCTTCTTGAGAACAAGGTTCCAAATTATTCACTAACCAGGATTGTCTGCTCCAAGTGGCAATGGTTCCCCAGGGGTCTCCCAGCTTTTACTTCCTTTTCTTCTTTAAGAACAGCTTCCAAATACTGAATCTGGTGTCCAGAGGTGTCCACAAGTGATGTTGAGAAATGTCAAGGTGGCACCCACAATAGTTAATGAAAGCATTGCATTTTTATTAGTCAAAGTTTTTATTATTTTTTTACCCACCCCCCCGTGGACCTTCCTGCTAGAGTGTCTTGTAGGTATCTTGTACCAACAACCTATAGACTCGAGCCTCTAATCTGACAGCCCCTCCAATTAGACTATCAACTAGCTATTTGGTCTTTATTTGATTTAATTTAAGATTAGAACCATAGTTAATATGCTGGAGATCTGTCTTTCCCTTGTATCTGTTTTCAGGCTTATGCCCTGCCAATATATAGTAGAAGCCAGATGCTCTAAAATTAGGAACAGTTTTATGTTTTGTGCTCATTTCTCTCTTTTTTTCCCCCTGCATGATTGCTAAAACTCTGGTTTCATTGGAATAGTCTTTCTCTCTCCCACTCTCTCTCTCTTTCTCACTTACTCACTCTCCCCTCTCCCTTCTCCCCTGTCTCTTTCTTCTTGACTTTTTGAGGATTTAAATTCTTTTTCTCCTTTCTTTTTAACTTAATTTGCAGCTGTCTATGTTTGTTTGGCTTTCCTTGCTGCTGTTTAAAATTGTATCTATCTTTAGATTCTCCTTCGTAATAACAATCTGCTTTATCTTGGGTATCAGCACTTTTATGGATCTTTACTCTTTTTCTGACAATTGTTGTCTAATCCCTGTGTTTTTGTGTCTACATAGCAACAATGAACAGGTGCATAGAGAAAATTATAAAACTGTGAAGATGTGCACTATAATATATAAAACAAATATATCTGCAGAAAGAAATTAGAGCAATCTATTCTCTATTTTTCTTCCAAGAGTGATTGTTTCTGGAATTGTTTCCTTCTATCCTCTCCACTCCATCTTCCCTTGAGCAAAATTCCATGAACATAAAATGAACTTCTTCAAAGATCCTATTATGGATCCATTCATAAGCTGAACAGTTGCAAACATGATTTGTGAAAATACTTAAAAAGTAAGTACTTGTTGGAATGGCATCTCTCTCCTAAATTATTTGGAGGATTAAGTATACTAGAAATCATACATTGCTCTTCAAATCAACTTCAGAGTTTGTCTATGGAGATTCTCAATTCTCCAGGTCATGATTGATCCAAAACTGAAGAAATTTCTTAGATGAAAAGTGAAACATTTTCAAGAAAAAAAAACTAACAAAGTCCAGTTGCCTTTTGAAACGTGACTTTGGGACAACTTCAGAGTTTCTAATGCAACTCTGTATCTTTGAATGCCATACCTTCATCTTAGCTATGAAATAAGATTAACTGAAGACAAAAGAGCTTGGTTATTCATTTTGCTGGAATTATCCATGTTTTATATGTTAGGTATAAATCAGTGGTGAAATCCAATTTTTTTTACTACTGGTTCTGTGGGCGTGGCTTGATGGATGTGGTGTGGCTTGGAGGGCGTGGCTTGGTGGGGGTTGCAGGGGAAGGATACTGCAAAATCCCCATTCCCTCCCCACTCCTGGGGCCAGCCAGAGGTGGTATTTGCCAGTTCTCCGAACTGCTCAAAATTTCCGCTACCGGTTCTCCAGAACCTGTCAGAACTTGCTGGATTTCACCCCTGGTATAAATTCACTTTTAAAAGCCTTAGTTTTACTGTTGTTTATAAAACAATCTTGGGTTGCTGTTGGGAAAACAGCAGTCTTGGAAAGACTTCAGACGTATTAGATGTTCTTTTTTAATACAAACCAAAGTTCCATCAACTGAATACATCTGGGACAACCTATTCTTGGAATTAGTCTTACCTAATCCCACGGTCCTTTAAATCAAGTCCATTCCTAGTTAGAGCACGTGTTTTCCATTTCAGCAGTCCTATTTGCTGAAGACAAAAGCAATGCTATTTTTTTTTTCA
This sequence comes from Arizona elegans, assembly GCA_022577455.1. NCBI lineage: Eukaryota > Metazoa > Chordata > Lepidosauria > Squamata > Colubridae > Arizona > Arizona elegans. The sequence goes on along the minus strand of JAKOOJ010000003.1, from coordinate 97,492,475 downwards.
GTTGTTAAACAATCATCAAGTCAACAACACTGGTTGAGCTACAGCAAATCATAAGTCCCAGTCTGTTTTCTGTCCACTTCAGCTGTAATACTTTGGTGTTTTACATAAAACTAAAGCTATAATCTGACCTTGGCCAATGGACACTTCTGCATTTTCTCTAATAGCATAACAAATGGCATTATCTAGCTTAAATTTTTTGATCTCTTAAAAACATTAAGTAGAATGGATCTTATTAGTGTTTGGATGGTAGAGTATCAGGAAATCAGAGGGCTGTATTTCTGGCTAGTAAGTTAAGAAGGCAATGACAATTCATCTTTGTATTATTATCAGGAAAACTATCTGTCCCCTTTCTTGAATCAAATAAGAATCGGATTCAACTCCAAACAGCTTTTCCCTTCATGACTGAACTGATTCTATTCTTATAGTACAGAATTAAATTCTATTTCTTACACATATTAATTATTAAGTGAGTAGAATACTTTGGTTGTTGGCAGAAGGTGGTTATCTTGAAAACTATTGTCAGTACACTACATGTAGTTATGAACTGGTGAAAGAGAGGCAACAGTTTATTCATGCATAGAGATAAAGGTTCCCCTTGCACATATGTGCTAGTCATTCCCGACTCTATGGGGCAGTGCTCATCTCTGTTTCAAAGCCGAAGAGCCAGCGCTGTCCAAAGACGTCTCCGTGGTCATGTGGCTGGCATGACTCAACGCCAAAGGTGCACGGAACGCTGTTACCTTCCCACCAAAGGTGATCCCTGTTTTTCTCTTGCATTTTTTACGTGCTTTAGAACTGCTAGGTTGGCAGAAGCTGGAACAAGTAATGGGAGTTCACCCCATTACGTGGCACTAGGGATTCGAACCGCTGAACTGCTGACCTTTTGATTGACAAGCTCAGCTTTTTAGCCACTGAGCCACCGCATCCCTTTTATTCATGCATACCCAGCTCTATTTTAATCACTTTATGCCACTTGACTTGCAACTTGCAAGGTATTCTATGGAGATTCTAGCTTTACTTGCCTAGTATCATTGCATGAGCTTGCTTGGGTTAAAATCAGCTTTGGTTGTACTATGGCATACTAGCCAAAATGTTTCAGAACAGATGATCCTTCCTGTTGGCAAGAAATACCGCATGCATCAGGGATGCGATAAGGCTGGCGATCTAGTCTACATCTTTTCTGCATTGATAAAAAGTGTTATATCAAAGCCTCAGCTGACTCTAGGTAATGGTGTTCAATGCCTATGGTGATGACCAGGCATATAAAAGATTGCAGCTTATGAGAGAAATAAAAGGCAAAGACCATAAGAATTTTGGATGAAAAATGTGTTACGGGTCTGAGAAAAGAAGAAAATGGTGAAGAAATAACAGAACTGAATGAAAGTAGCTTGGTCATGTAGTAGAGTGTTTTGAATGAGAGGGCTAAAATATATGTGAGAAAGTATAAAGTAGAAAAGGATGGACTACGGTAATTGCATGCTACACTCCAGTGAATGGTGATAATGGGAGACTCAGAGATGAATGTAGGGAAAATTATGGACATTCTGAATTAATACACTTCGGGGGGGGGGAAATAATTCTGTTCAGTGACATCAGTGGACAGGTGAGAAAAAGATGAAAAAGTAGTGAAAACATGATGGTGCCATTCTGAGATCCAAGACTGAGTAAGAATGGTGATGAGTGAATATCTGCTTAGAAAAAGGTCTGCTTCAAATAGGTGATTTAAACATAAGTCTATTTCTGGCAAAGGAATCAATATAAATGTTAAAGCATTTGAAGCTCAACGATTGACCAAGCAAGATTTAGCAGAGGAATTCAACTAGAGAGAGAAAAGATACCGAGAGAAGAGCCAAGGGGAGAAAGAGGCTACTGGCTGACTGATGCTGCTGCTTCCTGAGCGGCTGCTGATTGCCCATTGTGTGTAATTGGAGCATTGCTTGCTATTGATCTAGTTGAGCCATCTTCAGGGTACATACTCTATAAGGAAGACGGCTGCCCAGAGATCAATCTCACTGAATAAACAAAAAGAAAAAAAATAGGAATATGACAGGGGAATACTTTATTATTGTTCTTGGTGGTTCATCAGATGATCAAGAAGATGCATAGGACGGCTCTCGTGACCTACAGGGATTTGCTCTGTTTTCTTCCCCAAAGATAGAGAGCTTTCTTGGAAGAGAAAGTGAAGAGGCTAGACACCAAATAGCCTAACTTTCAGGATTTGGGAGAAGTGAGGAATTCTTGAATCGGATGCAAGAGGTACTTAGGAAGTGGAAAAAGAACAATTTCTGAGAAGGTAGAGGAAAGCCAGATAGATGAGATTGAACAGTGAAACACATCTGTCAAGCAAACCTCCTATACTTGGGACTTTGATAACAGATTTCTGAGCCCAACTATTAATGTTTCAGAAACAGCAGCTACCCAGGTCCAGGGACTGAAGACGAAGGCCCTACAGGTCATCCAAAGGGAAAGATTTGTGCTTCTGTCCCAAAGGAGAAGCAACAAGCAATAGTAATAGGAGATTCTGTACTTTTCTGCTGGCAGTTCTAATGTCAGCATTCCAGAACAACCGAACTCCATTTAAAAAGACAATCTTCCATCCAAGACAATCTTCATCTCAAAATCTTCATTTATTGGAATAGGTATACTGGCACATCTGGGGAAACCCGAATCTGAGAGTTCCGGGTTTTCCCTCAATAAATCAAAACCCCATATCCAGCCCCTGCACCCATCAGTCCATCACATGGCCCAATCACCATCCGTCCCAACTTGAGACACCTCTGCAACCACTCCTCCTCCAGATGCAGGAACACCCTGACCTTGACCAAAAAGAAGAATGCTATTATGTCTAACTACAATCCCTCTACTAGATCCTCCCTCCTACTTTCCCACGTGCAAGAAGGTGGCAGTGTGGACGCTTCCGAGGTTAATATGGCTTCCAAAGCTGACATCTAAAATATACAGACTTGAATGTTCTTGATTGATTGATTCAAAACCACAAAAGTTTTTTTTTTTGTGTTAGTCCATTGTTGGAATCAGCAGAAATTTATGGCAGTTTCAAAAGGATTGACTTACACCTTCAATTCCTGTCTGCCTTGGACCCAAAGTATGGTAGGAAGTCTGTCTGCACCAAAAGTGTGAGGTGGAAAGAGATAGAGATGGATTATGGATTATCAGCTTTGGTGTCACTAACTGGTAGCAAGAGATCCATAGGTTTTCTGCTGTCAGTCAGTTCTCTGATCCCCGGGAGTGTTTGCTCTGTGGAACGTCTGCTGCTCCTTCCTGTCCCAGGACAAGAGAGATGAGAGGAAGAAGAGAGTCCTTCCTCCTTTGCCCCTCACTTATTTTCATGCTATGGAAAGAAGCAGAGAAGCAGATCTTCTGCTATCAGTTCTCCAGAGTAAATCACTGTGGAATTGGAGAAATGGAAGCAAAGGAAGCCATTCTTCTCAGTCCTTTCCTACCCTTTTTTTTCTTGACAGCCATGGATGGCAGGCAAAGTTGAGGGAAAAGGGAAGCAGAAGTTTGAGGCCTGTATCTAAAAGAACCACTTCCTGCCACAGAAAAACAGCTGAAGAGCTGCTTACCCCTACTTCTGTTCCCACAGGGGGAGGAAAGGGGGGTGGAAGCAACTCTGTAGCTGGCAGTCTCACAGGAAAGCTTGGCTTCATTGTGGGGATACAAGATGCAACTCCTGCTGACAGCCTGCATGAGCGACATGCTAGTGGTTTCATTGCAAGGGTGCCAATGACAGGTGTTCAGCTGGCAATGCTACAGTGAAGTTACCCATTCCCTGGGATTTAGATGCTGCAGTGCCAAAGCTGCAGGGGGACATGGTACAGGTAGTGCTCGATTTACAACAGTTCATTTACTGACTGTTCAAAGTTACAATGGCAATGAAAAAAGTGACCATTTTTCACACTTAGGATCATTGCACATCCCCATGGCCACATGATTGACATTCGTATGCTTGACAAATGACTCACCTTTATGATGGTTGCAGTGTCCTTGGATCATGTTGTCACCTTTTGCAACCTTCTGACAAGCAGAGTCAATGGGGAAACCAGATTCACTTAACCGTATTACTAATTTAACAATTGCAATGATTCACTTAACAAATGTGGCAAGAAAAGTCATGAAATGGGGCAAAACTCACTTAACAAATTTCTTACTTAGCAACAGAAATTTTGGGCTCAATTGTGATCATAAGCTGAGGACTACTTGTATACATTTGTCTAGGATGCTGGGGTGGCTTCAGTGTTTGGGAGAACTGGCATCCAAGAGACCCATCTCCTTCCATCGCCCCATGCTTCTCCGGCCACTGAGGGTTGTCAAGAGAAGTGGAAGCAAAGGATTTTCATTTTGAGCAATAGCCCTGGCTCTCTTGCTGCCAAAAGGTGAACAAAAATCGGTGACCAGAAACTAATGTGAGAATCCATCCACAATAACCTTGGATGGCCAAAAAGAGCAAAACAGGTTTGCTTTGGAAAAGTTATTCCCAGACAGAATGCTTGGCATGGCATGATTGTGCTGAAAGGGGCTGAAAGAATATTATTTGGAGCAGAGCAAGGAAAGATGAGAGCAAGCTACTTTGTGGCGGTCTGAGGTGAGTTAAAATGACATTGCAGAATTATGCCCTTGAGAAACAGTTAATGGTGCATTTTCACCCTGGCGTGAACACAAAATTTGGAGGAACCTTTAGAGGTACAGTATAGAATAGAATTCTTTATTGGCCAAGTGTGATTGGAAACCCGAGGAATTTGTCTCCAGTGCATAAGCTTTCAATATACAGTACGAGCAACAAGTAATAAATCATGATCATAATCATTATAAAATACTTACCATAGAAGAATAGAATAGAATAGAATAGAATAGAATAGAATAGAATAGAATAGAATAGAATAGAATAGAATAGAACAGAATAGAATAGAACAGAACAGAACAGAATTCATTATTGGCCAAGTGTGATTGGACACACAAGAAATTTGTCTTTGGTGTATATGCTCTCAGTGTATATAAAAAGACAAGATATACTCATCAAGAATCATAAGGTTTTTGAAGAAAAAAATTCAGTTTTTTCCACAATTGTTTCTATTGGGTATGGTTAAGGGTTTTACATTGGGTGAAACAAAGTTGATATTATACATGATAACAGCTGTGAGATTACTGATAGGTCAATATTGGAAAAATGAAGCTACGCCCACTATCGAGGAATGGACTTTGAAGATGGCCAGCTTTGCAGAGATGGCGAAGATTTCAGCATATCTAAAAGATCGCTCACAAGAGACTTATGAATGAGAGTGGAAAAAGTGGATAGATCATCTGCAGAACAAATATCAAACTAGGAAATATCAGATAGCTTTTAACTGAAAGTGTTATATAAAGATAGAAATATTTGAATTTTGTGAAGATGAAAAAATATATTGGGGGTGGAGGGGTTCAAGTTTTATAAAAAGGGGATTTTGATTTTGATTATATTCTGTGGAAGTCCGGGGGGAGGGGTGGGTTAGGGGGGTTAGGGAGGGTTAGGGGGGGTTAGGGAGGGTTAGGGAGGTCAGGGAGGTTAGGGAGAGTTGGGGGGGGGGGAAATGGGGAGAAAATGTAATTGTAAAACTTTTTCCAATAAAAAAAAAAAGAATCATAAGGTACAACACTTAATGATAGTCATAGGGTACAAATAAGCAATCAAATCATACTAGGAAACAATATCAATATAAATTGTAAGGATACAAGCTAGCAAGTTACAGTCATGCAGTCATAAGTGGGAGGAGATGGGTACTAAGTAAGCAAACAACAGCAGCTATCTGTTGGCTGGAAAGCCCTTCAAGAGACATTCTTTCTAGATCTGGATCTGACAGAAAGTCTCCCAAGACAATTCAAGCCCACTGATAAATATCCCTTTCAATAGATCCACCTGTGAATAAATGATTTAGCCTTGAAGACACCGCAAGGGGCTGTAAAGCAGTGAGTGGATGGAGGCCCTACAGGCACAAGTGTCCTTTTCTTCACTTTTTTATTATCAAAGAACATAGTCCAGAAAAATAGAGGGTACTGAAAGTGAGTAGTTGGCCAAGCAGATGGTGCCAATGGGAATAACTGATGGGACTCCTGGCAAAAAAATAGGCTATGCTCTATTGCATTAGTAGTAGGAAGAACATGTCTGGAAATCACCTTGCAAGCCTTACCTGGAGAGTTTTAAACTGAATCCGGGAGGTGGAGGGAAGAAAGCCAAAAAATAATGTGAGGCCAACTGCTGAGAACAGGACTGAGAGGAGGGCAAGGAGATTTTCAGTCATCCAGTTGCCTCTTGAAAAAACACCTTTGGGAGGACACAGAAGGTTAAGGCATCTGATAATGTCTTTATTCATGTAACAAGGAGAAGTGGTTTACCATTAGCCACCATAAAGCTAATTAATTATTTGATTTCTATAGAGTCATTTGCTGAGATGGGCGGCTATAGAAATCAAATATATAATAAATATATTAAGGTCTGTCACGCAATATGAAATTATGTCTTTGTTATTGTCCCTAAAATAATTGTCCACCTCCAGGATTTCCCTTTATTGTTGCTGCCAAATTTAGATGCCTGCTTGCTTTAGGTGGGCAGCTGAGGTGACTGTCAGTGCCTTGAGTGACCAGCTGAGAATACTTGTCTTTGGCATACGCTCCTGCTGTTCTCTGCACATCTCTCCCAGGACATACTCTGCCACAATGAGACAGCAGCATAGCAGGGCTTTTGCAGTGTGAGGAGTTATTCTATATTTTGCCAAGAAAAGCACATGGATAGAAAATATAAATAAAATAATAGTATTATTTCTTATATTAAATAAATAATGATTAGTGATCTAGTGGTGGATAATGGTTCCCCTCGGGTCAGAGCTGAGAATCTTTTGTAGAGCGAATGGAATGTTTAAGAGCCTTGATGGTACAGTGGTTTAATTCACCCTGTTATTAACACAGCTGCCTGCAATTTCTGCTGGTTCGAATCTCTCCAAGGCTCAAGGTTGACTCAGCCTTCCATCCTTTCTAAGGTAGGTGAAATGAGGACCCAGTTTGTGGGGGCAATAAGCTGACTTTGTATAAAATATACAAAAGGATGAAGGCTATTGCTTAACGCATTGTAAGCCGCCCTGAGTCTCCGGAGAAGGGCGGCATATAAATCAAATTTAAAAAAAAAAATGACCTGCCAAGGAAAAAGCCTTTTTGATGGATGATTGTTGATGTTGCCATACAAGAAAAGAAAATCCAGAAAGAAAATTACCCTAACGTGGTGGTTGGAATTAATAATCTAGATAAAAGACACTACAGAAGATACTACATGGAATATAAATATAAAGTCACTCGGGTGGTTTTTTATATACGAAAACACTAATTATTGATGGGGGCAGATGGTAATTGAAGATACTGAATATACTGTTGGAAGCAGAACTTGATGTTACCCTAACATGGGCGATGGAATTAATAATCCAGTTGAAAGACATTACAGAAGATACTATATGGATTACAAATTTAAAGTCATTTGAGGATTTTATTTATATATGGAAATATCTTTTAGTGGTGTGGTGTGGGCAGAAGAACAAAGATATTAAAAATATTATGTATGGTAGACCTGTAGGAAAATGGGTGGAGATAGGTTAGGTTACTGATTGTTTAGTTTAGGAAAAGGGATGTTAGGTTCAGATATTAATATACATAAAAGATTTGAATTAAGAGATATATGTATGGGGTGGAGGAAATGGGTAGATTATGAGTTGAATAAATGCCAAATTAGGATTTATTATATAATTTTATAGCTGAAGGTTGCTTTGAAATGTATAGTATAGGGGGGATATAAAATAATGTTAGAAAGAAATGGTTAGCATATGGGGGGGTGTAAAAGGATGGTAAAGTATTATATAATCTGATATCAATTTGGATTTTATTTTGGAGAAGCCATGGGGGGAGGGGAGGGGGAGGGGGGTTAGGGAGGAGGGGGTAAAAAAGGGGGAAAAATCTGTATTTGAAAAACTTTTTCAATTAAAAAAAAGAAAAGAAAAGAAAAGAAAATCCAAAGCTGCAGTTACAGTGGGAACGTGGAAAGTAAGAAGCCTGAACATGGAAAAACTCAACACGATGAAAGATGAAATGAAACAACTACAGGTTGACATCTTAGGAGTCAGAAAATTGAGATGGATGGGACTGGACATTTTCAGTCAGAACATCATACTGTTTTTACCACTCGTAATAGTAAAAAAAGAAGAAAGAATGGCATAATCAGAAATCATAAAGTAAAGCCAGTCCTTGATTACAATGCAAGCAATGATTTTATGAGATCAACTAGATTTCATGTACAACCCTTTAATATGGCAGTCTATGCGCCAACCACTGATAAAGAAGATGAAATTGACAAGTTATATTGCCAAGTTCAATATGAAATTGAAAGAATGTGGCAAGAAGATGCACTGTTTGTGGCTGGACACTGGAGTGCCAATATTAGAAATACTGAGGAAAACATGGCTTGATTGTATGGCCCAAGAAACAGAAATGAGAAAAGAGAGTGACTTATCAGTTCCTGCCAACCTGATGATGTTGTCATTGCTGACACTGTCTTCCACAAGCAAAATCACAATTACATACATAGCCTTCACCAAACAGAGTGCACAGAAATCAAATTATTGATACAAAAGGGTAGAAGAGCTCATTTATAACAGCAAAGGTATGGTCAGGGCTGACAGTGAAACAGAATCATGTGCAAGTCAAGCAGAAACGAAAGAACTAATTCAACCAGTTTCCAAGATATGATATTGAGCACATACTCACCATTTTCAAGGAGAATATCAGGAATTACTTAGAAATTCTGAATTTCATTGACAGAGAACCAGAAAAATTGTGGAATTAAATCAAAGTTGTACAAGATGAATGTCAAAAGAGACTGCCAAAGAAACAGAAGAAAGCCAACTGTATGTCAGAACAGATGGTGGAAGTTGCTAAGAAGAAAAGAAAAGCCGAAGGCAAGAAAGACATTACTAAATTAGTAGATTATAGGAATTGGTGGAAGATCTTCAGAAGTATGGCAAGCAACAGAAGAATCAGTAAAGGTTCTAACCAAACTCTGCCAGCATGAGTGGAGAACAGGGTGGCCAAGGGACTACAGGCCTTTCACAAGGCCCTGAAGATCTGGTTTTGCTGATCAGCTTGGGGACCTGAGAGTATACTTGAGATCTAAAATATGGTTGTGCTAATTTTTGTTGCTTGTTGTCTTTCTCATTTATTACTTTTTTATAATTGTTTTTACCTTGTTTTCATAATTATGAGTCACCCAAAGTCATGTATTTGACATGGGTAGACCCAGAAATTAAATAAAAATAGTAAATGGATAGATAAATCTGTTTAAATACAACTACCAAAGAAAGGTGACTTAAGAGAATGTCTAAACTATCACACAATATCCTTATTTTTGCTTGCTAGCAAAACAATGCTTACAATCTACCAATGCAATTAAAGCCCTACATGGAACGAGTGATGCCAGATGTTCAAGATGGTTTTTAAAAAGCTAAGAAAGAAGAGACCATGATGCATTCTGGATAATTCAGAAGGCCAAAAAATGTCCTCAGAATGTCAATATGTGCTTCATTGGTTACAGAAAGATTGTTGGCCATGTCAAGCTGTGTAACATCCTTAGGAAAATTGGAATCCCAAAATATCTCTTGTCCTCCTATGAGATCTATACACAGGACAGAAAGCTACTGTGTAGATGGAACATAGCCAGGAGATTGGTTCTAAGCTGGTAAAGGACTGAGCTAAAGTTATGTCCTTATTTATTCCACCTTTATATTAAACATATATTAAGAGCAAATGAAAACTAAAAGAAGAAACTTCAATAACCTGTGTTCCAGGGATGAAACCGGTTCTCCGGTGCTCCCGGTTCAGACCGGATCACCTGATCTGGTAGTGATGGCAGCGGGTGGATCGAAAGAACTGGTAGCAAAAATCCCTGCCCCCACCCCCATGTCCAGCTGAGCCACGGGATCATCAGAGTTTTTTTTTTACTTTTACTTTTTTTTTACTTTACTTTTTCTTCGGCTGAAAAAATCAAATCTTGTATCTGATTTTTTAAATTGTCAATAGGTACTCCATGAAACCCAACACATGCTCCAAAATATCCCAAAGGTGCTTTTTCAAGAGGCAACTGGACTTTCTGGTTTTCTTTGAAGACGTTTCACTGCTGATCCAAGAAGCTTCTTCAGCTCTGAAGAAAGTTTTCAAAGAAAAACCAGTTGTCTCTTGTAAAAGTACCTTTGGGACAACCATGACCTGAATGACTGAGAATCTCCACAGACATGTTCCAAAATACTTTTTTCCCTTTTGAATCTGAAGAGTTTTACAGCACACGCTGACTGAATGCGAAGAAAAGTGAGTCCTTAATCCCTTGGTATACTGTAAAACAGTAAACATGTTATTGTATAAATGAACCGTATAAGTATAAATGAAGTAGCATGTTGCATATAGCACAGAGGTTCCTGAAACAGGAGACAAGATCAACATCCCAGGGTTAAACAGTAAATATTGGAAAGCACGTACTGAAACTAACTATCAACAAACTTTTAAAGTCAAGCAGGTTTATTGCTTTATGCTTCCAAGGATTGGCTAAGTTTGAAGAGAAGTTGATAAGACAAGAGTTTGAAAAGCAAGGGACAGCTACGAAACTAGACTCAGAGCTAACACATCTATTTATTTGAGATGTGATTGAGATATCATTGAGAAGCATAAGGACAATTTGTTCCTCAGTGTATGCATGGGAAAGCAGAACTCTATTAGATAATCCTGCTTAATGTTCTGTAGCCCACCAATTCTACCTGGCTTGGGAATCTGTATCACTGAGATCACCTCCTCCAAACTAAACCTGCCTCTACAAGACTTGCCAGCAGACAGGACATCAGTCCCACAAACCATGGTTTTGTTACGCCACTTAGATTCCCTGGACTGAAGCAGCATAATAAAAGCACCCGCAAATTAAGTATGTACATATCTGTGTATGTGCAAGCATACACATATATAAGAGACACTTAGCCTGGAGACAGTACCATACTAATTAAGGCAAAGGTACATATGAGCTGGCTATTATTTACCCTGATAATGGTATTCAGTTCTACATTTTAAAAAACATTATTTAAATACCAGTTATGGTGAAGTAACAATTGAGCAGGCCTTCTCTTTGTTCTTATCTATGGCTTCCAGAAGGCATTTGGTAGACCGGGTGACCAAGAATGCTGAACTGAAGGAGTCTTTGGCCTGATGCAGCAGGGTACTTCTCATGTTTCCTGTGAACTTTATTGCCATATTTTGCACTAGTAAAAGGCAGCTCCCTTTGGCAGATACGATATCCTCAGGGTTATTGTTATTCAGGTTGTTAACAGCTGATTCCTCAGAGATGGGGGGGGAAGCATTTCTCCTAGGTTCATGGCAATGGTGGGTTGCCCCCGGTTCGCACCGGTTCTATATAACTGGTAGTAAAACCAGTGGGAGGCCCCGCCCACCGACCCTGATGTCATCAAAGTCCTTCTGTGCATGCGCAGAAGCTTCTGTGCATGCGCAGAAGCTTCTGCACATGTGCAGAAGAGTGAGCGCGCACGCACGGCCCCGTTGTGAACCGATAGTAAAGGTAAGTAGAACCCACCCCTGGTTCATGGATGTATCACAGCCTGCAAATTTGATCTCTTGTGATCCAATGTAAAACAATACCAGATACATATAGCATTCTTGTATGATTTCTTATTTTTATTTTAATTGAGCTTCTGTTTTTTTAGCCCTCAACCAGCCATTTGTTATTCCAATGCCCTCATTTAGAATGAAAGTAAGAAATAATTAGGAATTGCCAGAGTAGAAAAATATTAGGCTCAGCAGTTCCCAAGAAGTAGCTTCATAAAATGTTTTTGAGCTGAAAGCGACTTCAAAGAAATGTAATATACCTCCTGCTGTCAAAGGGAATTCATTTCTATACCTTTTCTAATACAGCATGTGGTCATGCTGACTCTGTTTAAAACACTATTTATTTTTAATTATTTGTTGAATTTCTATCATAGTTTTTCTTGAAGGGCATGACGCAGTTTATAAGAGGAACTCCATTTATTTTATCCACACAACAAGAAACTTCTTGGATAGGTTAGACTGGCAGAGACTGGCCCAAGTTACCCAGTGAGTTACTATAGTTGTGGTTAGACTTCAACTGGGTTTATCCGGTCCTTGTCCAAGCCATTATCCTCTGACCACATTGGCTCAGGTCCTACATCCAACACACAAATCTTCCACAATATTTAACTTAAAACAGACTAACGTGTATTCTATGTGATAGACATATATTTATTTTTATTGTGCAGCATTTTATTGATATATATTGTGCAGACTACATACATCAAGAAAATCTCTAACTAACTCCCATTTACTAATTGACCAAAATACTTTCCCTTCCTCTTATGGTATTTTTTTTTTTTAAAAGCATTTGCTAAAAGTTAAACTGTTTAAAATTGACTTGATTTAATGCAAGAATTGCTGTTATGCTAAGAAATAGACAGTCAGGGCCTATAATGTTTTGTCAGTATTGCACTTTATCATTATTATTGGAAAAAATTGCACTATTGTATGAGGTGATTCGTTCTCCGGAACATTTTTTTCCCCCGAACAAGCAAGTACACAAAGTATCTGTGTTGACTGTAGCCAATGATGGAAACTTTGGCATTGAAAGAATACATTATAACTAAATATGGGCTGGCTCCTCTTTAAACATTATTTATTTATTAATTTACCCATTGCCTCAATCCTAGTGGACTCTGGACAGTTTATAGATATCAAAATAACAATAATTAATAATACATTATACTGAATCATTAAAACTACAGCAATGCATACTAGGATGCCTCTGGCTCCACAGTCAGCCCCTGAATATCTGAAAATCGCTGGCATATCTAATATGTATAAATTGAACAGTGTGGCTGTCATTACAGAGCCTTGTGGTAGACCATTGTTCAATCTTCTGACCTTACCTATGTTGTCCCTCATTATTATCTGAAAGGACCTATCACTCAGCATGTTATTAATTAGTCAAGATTTTTGCAGGGGGATAATATGGCACAGTTTGTATAACAACTCGTCCTTCCAAACTGTCATATGCCACAGATAGGTCTACAAACACAGCCACGGTTTTGAGGCCTTGTTGGAATCCTGTTTACTTAATGAACATAACTTCTGCAGTGCTGCTTTGGTTCTTTCGTGGTTAAAGACTAGAGTTGGAGTACATTTTACCACAAGAACTGGGACAACATTTTCAAAAACTAGCTGTTTGTGGTATTCAGAGTTTGATTGTTCCAAGTAACACCCTCAACGAAAGAAAACTCCAAAGCTTGGATTTCCTCAGTTCCATTTTATTAGATATGTCATATTGGCACATCTGGGGAAACCTGAATCTGAAAGTTTCCAGGGTTTCCCCACCCAAAGAAAAGTTCAAGTCCCGCCCAACGCCCACAAGTCCATCACATAATCCAATCAAAGCACCATCCCAACTGGAGATGTTGGGTCCAGGTCCAACCTCCCGGGTGCAGGGCAAGATGGCCTTGACTTTCTGAAAAAGGAATGTTATTATGACTACAAATCACCCATGCTCCATACAATCCCCCCTCCCAATTTCCCACAGCAGTAAATGTGGCAGGCCTTAAGGCCCAGATGTAAAAGATGGCTTCCAGATCTGACATTGCTTGTGTAACAAAAAAGGATTGTTCTCTCCTTTTCTGTTCCTCCTCCCCACCACCACCCCGATTAGCAGATAATGCACTGTGGTGGCAAATGTTTCTCCTCAGATATATATGAGCTGGATTCACTACCAAAGCTATGAGATGCTCCCCCCCTCCCCGGAACATGTAACCAGTCCATGTAAATGGTTTGAAGTGCCCTTGGGAAAAAAGCATTCACAGCAAACTGACTTGATCCTGATTGGTGCCAGGGGAAGAATCAGTCAGGAACCTGTGGCCCAGAAATCCAAATTGTTTATATTCATTGACCAAATCTCAGAGGTAGTATGGCTGCATGCCAACTCAATAGGAAAGGATAAATTATAAAAACATCACCAGGAAGGTTTATCAAAAACATTCCAATGGCATGTGGCAATATCCATTGTGTTTGCCTTTGTCTTTGTCATACCTTTGCAATGTAGCATGCCAAGGGTAAGATAAGATCTGGTTCTGCCTTTGTTCAGGGCTACCCAACAAGCTGCCAATGTACACTGTATTGTTTGCATGCTTAATAAAATTATGTCTTTTATTCAAAGAGATTTGGCTACTTTACCTGAGCCAGGTTTTGGACACAACAGCACTTTTGCTCCTTGAATCATCTTTCCCTAACAAACCCTTCATGTTGCATATTTAGAAAAATAGTTAAAAAGATTGTGGCTAGCCAGGCAACTTACTAAGAGATTGGACAACCATTTGTCTGAAATAGTATAGGATTTCCTGCCTGAGCAGGGGTTGGAATAGAAGACCTCCAAGGTCTCTTCCAATTCTGTTATTCTATTCTAACCAATATCTCTCTCTCCTCCCTCCCTCCCTCCCTCCCTCTCTCTCTCTCTCTCCTGGCTAACTATATACGTGCACACACAACAGTGAAACACATACACTGAATTTAATAATGAGAGTGGTATTTAAACCACCAATCAGCTATTCTGAATCATGAGTTTTTCTTAGGAGAGCATGCAGCTTTTAAGACTACAAGGAGGGGCAAACCATGCCACATAAAGCAAATCTTCATCTAGAACAGAGGTGGGTAACGATGGCCCCTTTATGACTTGTGGACTTCAACTCCCAGAATTCTGAGAATTGAAGTCCACAAGTTGTAAAAGGGCCATTGTTCCCCACCCCTGATCTAGAAGTATCACAATGTGAATTATATTATTGAAGGTAAAACCCCCGAAATGTTAGGTTCAGAAATTAGATGAGACTACTACCTTTATGTATGATAGAATCTAGAAAAAGCTACTATTAAAATATCTATTGTTGATTTAAATATTACCAGTAGTACAATCTAGTACAAAGAGCTTCAGTTCAGATACATCACATTATTGAAGGGCATCAATGCACCTGTCTGGATAACTGGTTCTCTAGCTGAACTAAGTTTCCTTTAGGGAATTCTTCCCTGCTTGAGTCAGAATGAGAATCTGCTAAGTGTAATAAACTAAGAGAAGGGGGAATTATTTGGAAAATACAAATGAAAATGGTCTGCACTTGTGGAGTGGAGTAAACAAAAGATATGGATTTCATTATGAATGGAAGAGCTAAACTGGATTTCCAGAGGTATCAAATGGTGACATCTAGATTTTTCTGATGGATTTATATGAAAGTAGGAATTCATAGGTTGGTGATTCTTACATTTTATGTCCCAATGACTGGCAATAAAAAAAAGCAAGATATGAGTTTTGGGGGAATTATAGCAATAGCAGTATCATTTAGATATACCATTCAAGTCCTCTCTAAGAGGTTTACAGAGTCAGCATATTGCCCCTAACAATCTGGGTCCTCATTTTATCCACTTCGGAGGGATGGAAGGCCGAGTCAACCTTGAGCAGAACAGGATCGAACTGCTGGCAGTCAGCAAAGTTAGCTTGTAATACTGCATTTTAACCACTGTGCCACCACAGCTGTAGATAGGAATGAGAAAAATATATTGTGCCAGTTGGAGATTCAAGAATGATTGAGAATGGTGACACTCGGTTAATAGCTGCTTAGAAAAGGGTCCATCTGTTTCATAAACATGGTTTAATTATAAATCTGTTCCTATGTACATTTTACAAAGGAATGAATCAAAACATGATATTTTCATTGTCATGATGAAAGACTAAGAAAATTAATGAAGGGTGACAAGAGCTTTCAAATATGACACAGACTTTTTTTCTCAATACATCAAGAGTGGATCTTGGGGGGGGAATAAGAATGAAAGAAAGGAGTAAAGAGAAAGAAACTAGAAAAAGTAGAATGACTGCAGGAAGTATACCACCTGTATTAAAAAAAGATTAGATAACCAACATAATCAGTGGAAAGTGAATATGTATGGAAGCTGCTTAGACCACAGTGAAAAATTTATGTTTTGGACAGCAATAGAAGCATGTGAACTGATAGTTGAGATATGATAAATGATACTTGATGAAATTATGAAGTAAAATATTGTGGATGAGGAAAAAATTGTGGATGAGGAAAAAATTTGCATTAGAAAAAGATTTCAGCAAAAAAGAACGATAGAAAAATATGGTACAATGTGTTTAGACAGAAAAAGATAGCTGCATAGAATGTAATCAGAAAAAAAGAGCAAGAAATGGAGGTGGAAACAATGCCAAATTATTTTGATGGAAATAAAATATTTTTAAACCCTTTTACTTGTTTTTACAGCTTCCAGACTTCGCTTCTAACAGGGAACATAATTAAAAACAGAAGTAATGAAATGATTTACAGTGAAATTGAGGTGAGGAAATGCTGCAGGGAGTACTTTAGTTTTTATATGGGAATTATTGCAATATGTCAAAAAGTAGAATGGAAATAAGTGCTATAATGATCAGTGTGTAAGAAAACAATGAAAACAGGAAGCCCAAACTGTGGTGAGAATGGTTGAAACTGATAAAGCTCCAGGTGTTGATGGTGTAACAAGAGAAGTGTTGCAATATAGATATGGCTTTTGCTTATGGTATGTCTGCGCACTTCATTTGATGTATGTGTGAAGTCTGCCTCACTGTCTGACGAGAAGAATGCAATATGGAGGGAAATCTACAGTCCCTATATCCATTTTAGTGCAAGCAGAAACACTACTCAGTTAGTGAATGTAGCTTGGTGTTTATTTTTTAAACATCAGCAAGCATTAAAAAGTTATCTGAAAAAATGAGACAAAAGGCAGGCAGAAGTAAGAAAGAGCGATATGACCAAGAAACAAAAATTTTTGTGAGTTACTTATCTGTATCTACAGAACATTCAAAAACCACTGAAAATGGTATGCCAGGCAGTTTGCATGGACATCTCAAAGAGGTAGGCCTTTTGGTTATTCCCACACTAACCCCTTTATAAGTGTAACTGTAGCAAAACAAAAATGGAAAGTAGGACTCCAGGTGATTATTCTGCACCAGGAAGAAAATAATTTGGTGGACAAAAATACAAAGAATGTGCCAAGTATTTGCTTTTCAGAGATCTTTGCCAAGTGTATGACTGTGAGAAATAAAGTTAATTATATGTTTGCTGTTTTTAGACGACATGATAAAGTGAAGAAGTTTGAATTATGAAATGTTTTATGGGAATATGATGCTGAAGATGGGTTGCTGAATATGATAAGAACAAATATATGATGGAAGTTCAGCATTCATAAAAATAAATTTAATGCTTAGCAATTGGTTCAATGCTGAGCAGGAAATAAGACAAGGATGTGTGACATTGCCTTGGCTGACTAATATATTTATAGATAATTATATAAGGAGTGCTTGCTATCATTTGGAGATGTATTAGAAGCATTAACACATATGTACATTTACATGCAGATAATTTTGTGCTATTAATTGAGAACCCAAATGATTTACAACAAATGTTAGACATATTGTATGATGCAATAGTATAGATCTCAAAATTAATGTATCAAGGTTGCTGTGTTTGATAACATAAAAGGTTTACCCTGGCTTCTTGTTTAAGATGAACTGGAAACTTTAACTGCTCCAAAATCTAACTGTCCATCTAATAATGGATGAGACCTGTGTTACGTTACACCTTCATTACTGGAACTACATTAGCTACCAGTTAGCACCCAATGCAGTTCAAGGTGTTGTTTTTTACCTATACAGTCCTCCAGGGCTTGGGACTAGGATATCAGAGCCGAGGTGGTGCAGTGGTTAGAGTGCAGTACTGCAGGCTACTTCAGCTGACCGCTAGCTGCAGTTCGGCAGTTCAAAACTCACCGGCTCAAGGTTGACTCAGCCTTCCATCCTTCCGAGGTGGTTAAAATGACGACCCAGATTGTAGGAGGCAATATGCTGACTGTGTAAACCGCTTAGAGAGGGCTGTAAAAGCACTATGAAGCGGTATATAAGTTTAAGTGCTAGTGCTAGTGCTATCTTCAAGACCACCTACTAAAGGTGGAATCGACCATCCAACATGTACAGAGCAGTGGTGGGTTCCTCCCGGTTCGGCCCAGTTCTCCCGAGCCGGTAGCGGTGACGATATGATGTCACCGAACGGGTTCTGCCCCCCCGCCACCCCCCACCCCCGCATTATTTTTACCTTTTATTTGGCCCCACCCCCAATCTATTGCTGCCTCCTGAGTCCCAGCTGATGGCTAGAGGGAAAAAAAACTGTTTAAACTCTTGCCATGGGGCTTCAAAGGGCCGCCCTACAGCTGATCAGTGTTAAAAGAAAACAAATGAGTAGATCAGTGCCTGCAAAAATAAATGGGTAGACCAGTGCCTGCAAAAAATAAATGGGTAGACCAGTGCCTGCAAAAAATAAATGGGTAGATCGGTACAGCTCTGCAAGCAGTTAAATGCCTGGTAGACTGCTAAATCTTAAATAATTGTCACATGACCATCAAGCCACACCCACAAAATAAACCACGCCCACAGAACCGGTAGTAAAACAATTTAGAACCCACCCCAGTAGAGAGGCTGTCTGCTGAAGATTCCCAACAAAAAATGGGTTCCCAGAAGGCAATTTTGGGTGGGGAGAAGGCTTTGCACTGATGAAGCAGCTTGCACCCTGAGACAAGGGTGGTCCCTTTCCTGGTTTCTCCAAAAGATTTTCAGAAACTAAATGGGGTGGATTCACTGCCCACTGTGCCATAAATGATGTAGGTATAGGTACTCTTTTAACTACCATGCTTCTTATGATTATATTATTTTACTGTTCTTGTGTGTAGTGGTGAATGTATGCCACTTAGAACCAGTCAGATTGAAGCAAAGTAAAAATCTTTATAAATGAATAAGAATAAATGATTTCAAATTTTAGTACGAATGGCAGCCTTTAAGATTTGCAAAAATGGTGGCAGAAAGGAGTGGATAGTTTATGGTCTGTGGCAAGGGGAATAAATGTTTGTTGAAAAAAGTCAAAGGGGCTGTATATAAGAGCGTGGTTCTGCCTACTTTGTTATATGGATGTGAGGGATAGGTAAATCAGGAGAAACATGAAAGTTCAATGCAGCAGAAATTGGGTATTTAAAGAAGCGTGCCTGATAAAATAAGAATGGGGAAGGAATAGAGGCTGAATACAAACGTGAGTGACCAGTAGGAAAGAAGTAAGTTGAGATGGTTTGGTCATATAGAGAAAATAAATAAGAATTGAGTTTCAGAACAAATATATGAAACATACATTAAGAGGAAGAAGAAATCTGGAGTCGATGAGAGCTTCAAAAACAGAGAAGCAAGAAGTTTAAAAAACAAAGCACAATTTATGAAGTAGTGTAATTGACTAGGTGAAAGCAATGAAGGCGTTAGCATAAACTTGATTTATATATCCCTTTTTTCCTTACCTCAGGCCTTCAGTTTCTTCGGCTTACTTTTTTTTTTTACTTTATGAACTTCACATTACAGAATGTGATGAATATGGGTCTATGTATGCCATATTCATCTTTCAATTTCAAAGCAGTTGAAAAAGGTGGAGACAGAAATGTTCTCCTTAAAACTTTAATATAGCTACATAATTTCCTTTACGATATATTGCTTAAACGATGGTTCATTTTCTTCTGGAATTCAGATCAAATATATCTGAAATGCTATGACAATGTTAAAATCTCCACATGCTCCACTAATGAGGCAATGTGTGTAATGCAAAACAAATTCATGTGACAACACACACTGTACAAAGATTCTGCCTACTGGGCTCGCCACAGCTATAAAGAGAGAGAGAGAGAGCAATTCAGCTCCTCTCTCATTTTGCACTTTCACCCTGCTTTGATAAGTGCATCCCCAAACAAATTTCTTAATCTATTACCTGGGGGGGGGGGTATCAGGGGTGGGTTCTACCTACCTTTACTACCGGTTTGCAACAGGACCGCTTGCACACGTGCGCACACACTCTTCTGCATATGCGCAGAAGCATTCTGGTGACATTGGGGTTGGTGGGCAGAGCCTCCCACAGATTTTACTACCGGTTCTATAGAACCGGTCCGAACCAGGGGCAACCCACCACTGGGGGGTATGTGGAAGTATTCAATTTAATTTACCAAAGCTGGAGTTGACAGAGTGGGGTCTAAGAAAGGGGGGAAAATCAAACCCAAATTGCCTGCTTCTTCCAGGATCCATGTCTTGCCACCTAATAAGAGCAGCAAGTGCTGGGAAAAGTGGGGTGCTCAAAGAAACCAATCACCCAGGTTGAGCCCTCATGTCCTGTTTATTCATCTCAAAAGGGAAGTTAAGGCTCCTGTTCCACACAGGTGAGGTTGGTCAGATCTGGGTATGAGAGTTTTTGGTGGTGTCCCTGCCCTAAGGAGCAACCTCCCTCCTGGCAGCCCCCAATCAGATCAGATCCCCAGCTTCATTCTGAAAGGCAGCCAAGATGGCGACAACACAAAAGTTGATCTTGTCTATGCCAGCTGCTCTTCTTATCTCATGTGGTACAAGTGATTGTGTCGGTTTTGCTTTTTTTTTTAAAAAAAAATTTTTTTACAGTGGTTTTATCTGTATCATTTCCCACCAAGCATCATTCTACTCCAGAGGTTTAGAAAGGCGAGAAATCATGAGCCATTAAAAGTCATAATGAGAGGCTGCCCTACCTTAGGCAAACTGGGGCCAGGGAAAGAAGAACTCATTCCTTTGTGGCTTCTCCATGCCAGGAAGAGGCTACAAATCCCGAAACTTCCTCGTTGCTTCCACCCCCACCCCTACCTTCATTTCCGAGAAGAGGAGCCTGTAGGCGCCAAGGTGGGTTAAGCCTGAAAAGGTAGCAAGCGGCGCTCCTGAATTAGGGCGCGGGATTCCGATCTGGCCAGCCCTATTTTTTGTCTCTCGCGGAAGGGTTGGTTGTTCCGTTGGGACCGGGATTGTTTTGGGCAAGGGCTGGCTTTGTCGGGTGGAGTTAACAGTAGTGTCTGGAGTGGAACGAAGCCCGGAGACCGGGATTGGCGCAGCACGAGGCTCGCCCAGGATCCGGAGAGTTTCAGCTCAGCCCGTGCTTTTTATGCGACTCGTAAGCATTTCCACCAGGCGGTGCTGGGGTAAAATAAAACCGAAGCGGTTCTCCTCATGACATTTCGCTTCGCTCGACGTGCTTGCGAGGCACCTAGCCTTCAGCTGAGCCTCCCTCCCCCTCCTCTCCCACTAAATTCGTCCTCTCCTTTCTTTTGGAACAGTTTACTTACCCCCCCCCCCCAGAGGAAAGAAAAGGGCGGAGAAATATAAACGCGTGCAAGATCCAAACAAGTTAGTAAGAACGGACTTGGATCATTTTTTTTCCACGCTCCAGGATTGGTTCGGGAACTTCGGGACAGGCTACTCCAGATCCTTCCTTTCCCGGCTGCCCTCCCCCCGCCCGACTTGAGGCTGCAAAGCCTGCGGCTTCCGACCGATGTGCCTTCGTAGAAGCAGCCCGCCCCACCTTGGCCTGCGTGGAAATGCCCTAAGGAGAGAATTTCCCAATCTCGCAAAGGCCGTTTGTTCCATTGTTGAAACGGCCTTGTCCTTAACGACGTATTTCATAACCTTGGCTCGGCCTGGCTTCCTGTCTTTTAAAGTTTATTGTTTCTCGAGGGGGCGGAAAGTCCGCTTTGGGTGGCTTTGGCGTCTGGTTTTGATCCCCACACGCGCGCGCAAGGCCGCACGTACACCCTGGTCGTTGGGCCTCGAGGTGCGGAGCGCCGGGAGCGCGCACACGCAACACACACACACACTCCGGGGGAGGAAAGGCCGGATGAATTGAGGCTACGGGACGACAGTCCTTCCAACGTATCTCCAATTCAGCGTTTAGCAAGTCCGCTTTTTTTTCCACCTCCCCTAGTCACAGCTCCGCCTCTCCGACCGAGAACAGGTTACGTGGGGCGGAAGGCTGTCTGCTGAAATCTGGATTCATTTATACTGACTTCAGATCTGCCACCTGCGGTTGAAAAAAAAAAAAAGTGACGATGGAAAAAAATGAGGACCAGATTGCCTTCCTTTGCTTAGTAACCGAGCAATAGCAAAGCGAGGTCTTTCTTTTTATGGCTGCTTTACCTTCCAAGAGGAAAACATTCAGAGTTTAGCTGTTTTCACTCAAAAAGCTCCTGCTAAAACAGCTAAGCCACATTCCCTTTGACTGAGCTCTTCCCAGGCCAAGCCCTGGGGTCAGACTGCAAGAATCTGAGGAGCTATAAAAGGACAAGTCAGAAGCTTCAAAAGGCTGCTTCTCTCACCTTAGGTAGGATAAGCTTTAGCCATACCTTTAGAAAGCTTGAGCTTTTTCATTGACAGTTGTTCAAAAGACAGCCCAGGTAATCCAAAAATGGGGTTCAGTCTCTTGACTGTTGTGATTACTGGGAGCTAAAACTCCCATCCCCTTGGGCTCAACTGGCCTTAGAAATGCTACTTAGAATTGGCTTAGAAATCCAATTGTTCCTGCTTTTCCTTTATGGCAGAGCCTGCCCAAAGGTCCTTTGAAAATGGATCCATTAAACCCATTATATGCAATCCCCACTTTCAGCATCCCTTGAGGCCCTCAAGATTGCACTGGCATAATTCAAAAGTGTTTTACAGAATAACTATTTGATTTATACAGCTGCCCATCTCACCATAGCAACTCTTTATCATCTACCATCGGGTGGAAAAAAAATAAGAAATCTTCCCAAAGCCCTCCGCTCCTCCCCCCAAAAAAACACAAAAAGGAAAAGGGGGACTAAATATCATAGCTCTTGTCTCTTTGCCAAACTTCATCAGTAACAGATTCTATCAATTTGTGGTTTTCCGTGGCTGATTTTTTAAAAAAGAAAACAATTGATCTTCGACCATGTAAAGGTAGGTCATTATTACATTAAACTGAGACTGTGTGGCTTGGGCATTCCAAGGCTCAGTGCAAACAGTTGGCTGAGATAAAGATTCATTGCTCTTCCCTGGCCTTTTGCTTTCCAGGGGCTGATCTGGAGCTTGGCTACATTTTTTTTTTGCACTTTTTTTTCGGGAGACTGGTAAGTGCAGTTTGTTATCTTGGGAACTGTTGCTATAGAAACAGGCAGAGGTGGGAGGATTTTTTTCCCCCCCCAGTAGCAGGAAAAGGGGGCATTTTAGGTAAAAATCGTTTGAATAATCTCTACCGTGGAACAGCATTGGCATAACCAACAGCAGTGGAGAGCTGACTCCAGAGTCCAGCTCTGAACCCTTGGCCTGCCAGCTTGGGAGGGAGGGAGAAGCCATCTGTCTGCAACTACTAATCAAGACAAAATGGCTCTGTTGATTTCATCACTCCTTACTCTTTACCAAATCTTTCTCAGAATGCCACTTGCAGTGACAGTGATGCATCAGGTATCTGAAGAGATTCAACACAGGAAGCTGTTTTATGGGTCAGAAATCCAGCTACTTGATATTATAGATTAGTACTGACTGGCAAGAGTTCTCTACATATTTAATCTACCCACCTTGCACTTTATTTTTACATGGGAGCCTATTAAGAACTTAACCTAGGAACTTGTACCTTCAAAATATAGTATGGTGTCATTCGGCTTAGCCTTAACATGGTACAGTCATGTGTTTGAGACAAGGAGATCAAGCAAAAGAAAGAAAGCACACCATGCCCCACATATCCTGACTCTCCCTCCCCCCAATTCTCTTATTTATATGCCGCCCTGAGTCTTCGGAGAGGGGAGGCATATAAATTGAATTAATTATATTAAATTAATTAAATTATTCACCCAGTTCTATTCCTGTTATTAAAGATACCCTAACTGGCCATTCATTTCTCAGTCAAATATAATCTCATCTCTCAGGCAAAGGACTGTTGTGGCAAACTAATACAGGCCAAGTTATAAATTACAAAAAATTCTCAATGAAGGAGTGCTAGGATCAGAAAGCCTATTGGTGCTCAAAGTTCTTGCAAACATTGCAGTGGGCCAACGCATGAAACCACACCCCCTCCGATCCGGTGGGGGAGGAAAACCTCCCTCCAGGGAACCGGTCCCTGGTGCCCAAAAGGTTGGGGGCCGCTGACTAATACAGACCATGAACAATAATATGTGAACATAACTCAGTTACAGTGTGAAATAGTAAAAATGGCAGCTCTGCGAATGTACAGATTTCTACACTCACAGAGTAGAAGGGACTTAAGCCAAAGGGAATGGGAAAAAAAAGAAAAGTATTCATCAGTAGATATTTATGTAATATATACCGTATGTGCATACTAGGGGTTAAAGCGGGGGGGCCAGCCCGTAGGTTCCCTCATTTTAATTGATAGTGTTGCTCATCACTGAAACAATATGGTGGTTGTACTCTCCAAAACGCTTTCTATTCCTGGGAAGGTACAAAAACGAAGTGAACAGGATGCTGGACAATTGAGTTTGAAACAAACTGCTTCCAGAATGAATATGCCAAATGTGTCAAAAGTGTTTTGCTATATTTTTAGAGCCATTGTGATTTTCCATAAACACGATGGGGAGAAATGCTGCCCCACCTCTGGGTCAGGATGGACTGTTACAAAGTGAGAGTCCCTCCCGTAATTTCAAAGGGTGCCTGTGGAGAGGCCCCACCCCCCTCACTTGGAGAATGTTACCCTCCGGTGCTTGGCTAGATAATCTATGACAGGTTCAATCAACCACAGCCTTTTTGCAGGAGACTGCCAAACAGTCACTTTCTCTGTTGTCATGCTTGGAATGAGGTCAAGTACTGAAGTCACGATTCAGATGATTAAAATAAAGATGTGCCGATTCTGCAACTGAACAGAACTATGAATATTTGAACTATGTTCAAATGCTGGAAATAATCTTCATTTAATGGTATCTCAAATGATGTTCTCTTCCCTCTGACTTCTGTTTGGACTTTGGCTGTACTACCCTTGTGTCCCTGCAACAACCTGATGTGTTGCTTTCCTGGGACGAGCTGTAGGAGGTTCCTTTGCCGGGCAAGCGATGCTCTCAGCTGTTGCTAGGAAACACTTTTCATCCTGCATAGCACACATGGCTGATAGCAGCACTTTTTTCTTAGATACTCCCTCCCCTTTCTCAGTTCTAGCCTTGGTTTACGCAGTTAAGCTATCTCCAGCAGCAAATCTGATTTTTTTTTTTTAAGCAGGAGAAAGTTGCAGTCACAAGTGCTGCAGTGCTAAGCAGAGCTCCACAAGCCCAATTCAAAAGGCGAGATGGTGTAGTATCTTGGGTGGGTCCAGGCTTAAATTATGCTTAGGGTAGACCAACCGAATCAACAGAATTTAGACTTGTCCCATTCATTTCATTGGTCCTGCGGTCCACTTGAGAAAAACCTAGATGCAACTTGCTACCTTCCTGCATCTTAGTCCAATTTTCTTTCTCCTATCCATTCAGCAGAAGCAAGGCAGATAGAAATGCAGACTTTTTTTTTTTTATCGTAATCAGGTCCAGGTAGCCTCCCGTTCAAAGTACCATCAGCTCTGCTGCTCATACAAAACAAGCAATGGTATACAAAGGCACAAGTGCTTCAAGTATCACAGGAGATTTCTGCCCCCGCATCATCTGAAGGGCAGCATGAATCGGTAGGAGAAAATACTGGGCCCAAAGAAGATCTCTCAAAGGGTGATGTGATGCTTTTTTTTTTCTTTTCCAATAGCTGACACTGTAGAGAACTTAGCATACATGTCTTGGTTAGCCTGGGCTATTTTGTGTTACCGGATGGTGTAAGCATTTCTGAAGTGTACCCAAGTGATATGAATAAAAACAAACATAGGCTAAAGCCATCTAGGAGTAAGTCACTATTGTTCAAAAATGGGAATAGCCACAAGTGACTATTCCAGTAAGAAAATAATGTTTTGTGGTTAGTGCTGAGTAAGTCTCAGTTCCTACCCACACAGAGGAAGCGCTATTCTGGGTCGCATTCCACAGAGGGCAATACCCACAATACAAAGAAGCTGACTCACAACAAGGAACTGTATGCTCTGTCCCATGCTGCATGAGGCTTTTGAGATTCTTAGGCAGCCCGTTCACGAAAGGAGCCTATGACAAAGGTGGCCTAGGTCAGCACTGTTATCCAATGAATCGGAAGGCACAGAACAAGAATATATGCCATCTTTCATTTAGCTCCCCACGTGCACACACAAGCATATGTTGCACTGTTGTTGTTCATACTGCTGAAAAGCCTGAATTTGGCAATTGAAGTCATCCCCAGAACTGGCTAGTTCCAAAGATTCATAAAGAACCAGCTAGATCTGTGCTTCTCAAAACGTTCATTGGCAGCACCACTGATTGGCCGACCTCTATCTTTCCACCACAAAAAGTGGAAACTTTTAATAATATTTTTGAAGCAAGTCAGGAAACAGCCATGTCGCTAACACATGAGAAACAAGAGGGATATTGCCCGGGGCAGTAGCTGGGCCAGTGTCAACAGAAAGAGGATGCAGCAAACACGAAGAAGGAGACAGGAGGGTAGGAAGACCATTGGGCAGGGATGTAGTTGCTGTATCAATATGGGGAGGTCCCACTGTCAAGGAATGCCAGCGCAGTAACAGATCTCCAATGACAGAGCAACCGGGCCCTGATCTCCATTTCTTCTGGGGGGGTGGAATCCAGGACCCTTAGGCTAACAAACTGGTATAGCTCAGGGGTGAAATGCTCCCGGTTCAGACCGGATCGCCTGATCTGGTAGCGATGGCGGCGGGTGGTTCAGAGAACAGGTAGCAAAAATCCCTGCACACGCACACACACACACACACACGCCCAGCTGAGCCGCGCGATCATCAGAGGCTGGTTTTTTTACTTTTAAAAGCATTTTTTCCTGCAAACTCTTCGGCCAAAAAAATGCTTTTAAAAGTAAAAAAAAAAAAGCCTCTGATGATCACGCGGTTCAGCTGGGATCGTCAAAGGCTTTTAAAAACATTTTTTTCTGCAACCTCTTCGGCCAAAGAAGTTGTAGGGAAAAAAAATGGCTTTAAAAGCCTCTGGCGATCCCAGTTGAGTTGCCTGATCGTCAGAGGCTTCTAAAAGCATTTTTTCCTGCAACCTCTTAAGATTGTAGAAAAAATGCTTTTAAAAGTTAAAAAAAAAGTTGGCCGCACCCACCCAGTCACATTACACCCCCCCACAAGCCACACCCACAGAACCGGTAGTAACAAATTTTACATTTCACCACTGGTATAGCTCCTGCCTAGAAGTATGGTATCTTGGGGTGATGTGCATCATCCACACTCATGAAGATATTGGTCAGCTCTCACAAGAGTATTTACTGTGTCAGGGAAGCAGGAAAGCAGCTAAATGTTACAGGCAGACTGGCTGTTTTTGGTCTTCAAGTGGTTGTTACTCCTTCAAACTGGTTGTGGGCCTTCACCATCCTTTCCTTTAAGTAAAGCTAAATCAGGCCCTGATACTTTTGCTTCATATCTGCCTTGTACTGGGGTGTAAAATAATCTGTCCCCTTAAATTTCCTTGACAGGCCCATGATAGCTTCTCTTTCCAAGGCTTTGCCAAGCAAGCACGACACTTTTCAATAGCAACTACTGAGGGGTGGTTTTGTATGTTTCTCCGGGCTTTGTTGCCATGGCAGCAGCACAGAGAGGCCTGCAGGCAACACTGTCATTCCAGAGAAGGGGGCTTCCTTCTCCGCAGTCAGGAATGGCAGCTGTCAGCTCTGCTGAGAATATATAGATGGGGGGGGGGCAGGAAGCTACAGGCTCCTCCCTCTACCCTGCCATAAAGCCATAGGGTGGCCAATTCCTCAGGGCATCATAATGGGCTCATCCAAGGAAGGAGGTCTTTTAGGGGCTAACACATCCTCCCCTACATACATTGGGGCCTTCCAAGTATGTTCATTACCGCTCCCATGAGCTGCAGCAAGCAGCTACCAAGCCATTCAAAGTTTGGTATTTACGGGTTAATCCGTGTTTACTCAGTCATTAAACGAAGTGGTCGCTAAGTGAAATCACCACTGCTTTTATGATCTTACTACAGCTTTCCTTTGTTTTACAGACCGGTGAAGGTTGGAAATGTGAGGATTGGCCATAAATTTGCTTTTTCATCACCATCGTAACTTTGAACAGCCACTAAACAAGGACTACCTGCACTTACTCTACAGTCTGTCTAGTTCCACCTTATACCAGTGGTTGGTTGCTACCGATTCACCACGGATCAGGTGAACCGGTAGCGGCGGTGGTGGGAGGCTCTGCCCACCCGCCTGGACGTCTCTGCGCATGCACCCACGAGCGAACCGGTAGCGGCCAAAATTGAAACCCGCTACTGCCTTATACCCTTGGATAAAGGCCAAATTGTTGCACATCCTAAGGCAGAGAAGCAGAGACACCTTATTTGTTCTACTCTGAAAGAAGGACGGGAAAGCCAAATTAAAGACTCCATGGCTAAAGCCATTCCGTCTCTGATAGGCAACTTTTGCACTGGGATTCACTGAAAGGAAAACTGGTAAGGGAGGGAGTGCATTATATGGCTCTTTTAGTGGCTGGGGCTGATCTTAACACTATTTTAAGGAGACAAAGACCACCACACTTTTCATGGTTGTTAAGGGAATACCTGCTTCAGATAGCACAAAGGTAGTTGCTGAAGGCTTTTCAAATTACAAAGCAGCAAATGGAATCATTAACAAAATACGTTTTGTGCCATGTGCCCATAAGAGTTTCAGCCAACCTCTTCCTTGTATCTTCCTTTTCTTGTGGAAAATAATCTCTGTCCTGGTCAGTGTTGTGTGGTCACTAATCAGACCTGGACTTTATTGAACAGTTTGGGCAAGTGGGTGTGTAGGTGGCTTTTTCTGTTGCCTGGTTGTGTTTTAGCACAAGTTAAGAGATTCTGGTGCATGAACGGAGCTGTCTTGGTTTCCTTAAAGGACCGCAATAGATAACAACTACTGCAGGAACGTTTTCCTCCATCTGAGGCTCTCAGAGTTCACGATCATCAGCCTATGCCTGGCATGCTCATCCGGAGACCATGCCCGTTCAGGTGACAGGGCTTCCCCACAGCTCCAGCGCTCCCCGCCCCCCACCCCCATCCAGCTTTCGTCTATTTAGCGACACAAGATTCTAGGAATAGCTCTCATTCTGCGTCTATGTGTAGGGTGGCAGAGCTGGGGGGGGGGCGGAGAGTGGGGAGGGAGAAGGCGGCTATGAATCAAGACCTCCATTCCAGGCACTATTCTTGGCTCGGGAAACGGGGAGGGAAAGCAAGCACGGATTTCTCTGTGGGGGCTGAAATCGAGCCTCGTGGATTATCGTCGGAAGCCTTTTCCGCTGTGGCGCTCCCCACCCTTTCCCCGCTGCCCTGGCGTGCTACCCGGTGTCAAGGGAGGCCGCATTCGTGACGTTGACTAAACGAGAGGCCCGCCCGGATCGGGAGGGGGGGTGGAAAGAAACGATCCTAAGGGGAGCCAAGCGAATATTGGCCGGAAACTCCGATCAGGAGCCTCCCGGGACCGTCCCCCGGGATCGCGCCGTGGCGGCAAGGGCTGGTGTGTGTGGGGTGGCTGCCAGCTGGATCGCTCGGTTCACCGCCTCGCCCGCCGCTCTCTACCAAAGGTGGTGTTGGTGGGGGCCGCGGGATCTCTCCCAGGAAAGCCCCGCGAGCCCCCCGAACTGGGCAGGAATTGAGTGGAAACTGGCGGCGGCGGCGGCGGCGGCGGCCGAGGGTGGAGCCAGTGGGCGGGGCTGGCAGGGAGCGAGCTAAGCAGGAGCCAGAGAAAGAAAGAAAGAGAGACGCGTGAGCGCTCGCAGCGCAGAGGACAAAGAGAGAGAGCCCGGCACCGCCCGCGTGGAGGCTGCGGCGGCCGGCCATGGGCAAGGCGAGAGCGGGACAGCGGACCGGCCCCCCGAGCTGCCTCATCTCTTGCTAGGTTGCGCGCCCGCCGCGCTGGACTGAAGGCTGGGGGTGGGTGGGTGGCGGACGGGCGGCAGGGAGAGGGATGGCTCTGCCGCCGTCCAGATATGGGGCTCCTGCGAGCGATCCCTGATATCGGCGCTGGAAGAAACGGTGAGGAGGAGAACGACCTTACTCGTACGGGTGGGGGGGGGGTCCGTCCTCCTAGGGCTCTGCGCTCCTGCTCCCTCCTCTGCCCCCCCCGAACCCTTTTCCAAAGCTGCCCTCCGCTCTCCACGTGCCGGTGCCCCTTAACGTGTCAGCCAGCCGTTCGGAGCTTTTTTCCTGCCGCCGCCGCCGCCACTACCACCCCCGAGCCAGGCGACCCGGACCATCTTCTGGGATTGGAGATTCGTCGCCTCCTGGTGTTTGGGCACCTGGGAGCTTGGCGCAGCCTGGAAACGTGGCATCCCTTTCCCGTGGCTGGCAATGGACTTGGCCAGGTGGCGATTGGCAATATATGGGGGAGGAACTCAACGGGGTGGTGAGGTGGGGGTGTGGAGGGGGGGAGGCAGCAGAGAGAAGCTTGGCGCGTTCTCGTTTGCTTGCGGGAGCGCGCGCTTCGGCTTCTGCGTTTCGTGTGTGTGGTTTGTGTGTGCGGGGAGACCGGGGGGGGGGGGGTACGCGCAAATGTGGCTTCTTCGGGGCGCAAGAAGTCTAGGATCGGGGTGTCTCGGGCAGCTAAGAAGGTGGGTGGGGAGAGAGAAACGACTGTAAAGCGTGGGTGACACCGGCACAACAGTAGACTGAACCACTACTCGAAGAGCTGGTCTCTATGCATCAGGGATCCAGGAGGGTTGGTGGAAATGCAGGTGGGAGCTGGAGGTGGGGGGCTCCTTACGTCCAGTTGCCTTCTCTGAATGGAGGCCAAGAGGTTTTCCTAGCTGTATCTTCTCCAGCCTTGATTGTCCAAATGCTGTGATTGGGAGAGCTCAAAGTTAGTAGCAAAAAATGATGGAGGATGGGGGAGGAGAATTCCCATTATATCCCTTTTTTAGTAGGAGAGATTAACCACATTCAGGGGCCTGGCCTTTCTCAATCTGCTTGCTTCTTTCTCCAAGACCCATTTCTGTATACAGTATGGATTTTTAATTCCTCTGAATAGCATGTAATCTTTTTGGCTCAACCTGCCATTCCAGGTTTAGTTTTTGTTACGAGCCATTTGTTCTGGGCTGGCTCCAGGTGGATGGAAAGCAATGAAAGAGAAAAACCTTTAACCTCCAGGGCAGCACTACTACATAATTGAGGGAGCAGATACAGGAATGAGGTTCGGCTCCTTTCCGTTGAGGCAGGAAGTGCTCCCAGAGAATCCTTTTAAGGAGCTGGTTCTGAGCTTCCCTGACTTCTCGTGCAGCATGACTTAGTTCTTAAATCAATCCTGCACATGATGCCTACATGGTTGTCTCCTTGAAGCCACCTGGAACTAAGCCTGACTTGAAGGAGACTTTAATGTATATGTATGCGTTAGTGGCAAGGTTGAAAAACAGCATCTTTCTGCTGAGTTTATACCTTGAGTCTGAATCCTTGCCAAATCCAAGGCAAGGATTTCACCACCATTGCAGGTCTAGAAGAGATAATTTAGATTATTCTCTCTTAGTCTCTGAGATAAGAGTGAGGGGTGGTTAGTTCCCATTCTGTTCTGTCTAGACGTCCACAAATCTATCCTTTACTCCCCTACTCCCAAATCCAAGAAAACATCTCATTTCCTTGCCAGTACACAAGGATGGTTAGAATGACAGGCTTGGATGAACAAAGCTAATGCGTGAGAATAAGCCACAAGAAGAATCTGGAGCAGGGATTGAGGATTCAAGATAACTGCATTAAGGCAGCCCAGAAATGAGCTGTAAAGCACTTTATCTCCAAAACTAGCATTCAGTCTGACCCTATGTCAGAAGCTAAAGAGCCAAGCGGGCACTCGATTTGGGCCTCACAAAGGGGAAGAAAGGAAGTTCCCTTATCAAGAGCCACCAGAAGTTCCAGCTGTAGGTCAGAGGCCTCTGTTCTGGCTGGATTGATGGGGGGGGGGTCTTATCTCTCACTAAGCCATCTGTGCTTTGAGGCATAGCTATTCAGGTAGGCCAGTCTTTTGATGCATTGCTTTTAACTCCCCCACCAGCCACAGCCATTTTCTATTGCTTCCCATTAATACCAGCCTTCCATTAGGCCAGATTCATGCTGAGGAAGAATCAGTGCCAAAATGTTGCTGAAGCATTGACATTTATGGTCATGATTTGGTGCTGGAATCTGCAGCGCCCAGTACAGGCATCCCCTTTATTTGGGAGTGGGTACAAGGAGAGGTACTGAATTCTTAGTTTTGCACAATTCCTGTT
The DNA here is from genome assembly GCA_022577455.1 of Arizona elegans. Classification (NCBI taxonomy): domain Eukaryota; kingdom Metazoa; phylum Chordata; class Lepidosauria; order Squamata; family Colubridae; genus Arizona; species Arizona elegans. Next base: position 97,460,181 of record JAKOOJ010000003.1, on the reverse strand, counting down.
AGAACAGTCTCTTTTTCTCATACAACACAGAACATTCATAACAGACTGTTTTTTTAAAAAAACATATGCATGAAGAATTAAAGTGCACATAATATGTATTACTCTATCTAAAGATCAGTTAAATTTAGCTCTTCTAGCCTTTTCCTTTGCCAACAATTTCTGCTACTTTCCTGAACTCCCAAATTCAGTAGAATATAAAAGCAACTGCTGGCATTGTTTTGGAAAAGCTTTCATGCTCATAACATCACACACAACTGCCTTATTATGCACCCATAGAATTATCAGACCATAATCCTGGGTCCACCAAAAATTCACCAAATATTTTACCCTATAATGACAATGTTTTATGGCATCTTTAATAGCGATTTTTATGTGGAAGATACTACAAAGGCCAATTAAATCAATGCCCTTCTGAGTGCAAGATCTATTGGACACATGGCCCTTCAGCATGTATTTCAAAATCTTCCATGAAGGAGATTTCATGTGGCAGCCTGTTCCACTGACTGACAGTTCATACACAATTCTTCCTGATGGCTAGCCTGATATGGCTCCCAGTAGTTTTAACCCATTGGTTCTGTCCTCTGGAGCATTAGACAATAAGTGCAGTCTTTCAACTATGTAACATTCTTCAGGTAGTTATGTATTGTTGTCATACCTCCTCACACTTATCTCTTCTTCCATAGGCTAAACATACCTCATTAATTTAACTGTTCCCCACTGGGCTTTGTTTTCAGACCTCTGGCCTTCTCTGGACTTGTTCCAATTTGTCATTGTACTTTTTCAGTTATGATGCCTATGATACAATTATGATGTCACACAATATTTTCTCCCCTATCTGTGTCTGTATATTTTATCTTGTTCTAGTCTATTTTAATTGGGATTGTCCCATCCCAATATACTCGAGGAGAATATTCAGAACAATCTTACACTATAAGGTCTTTAGCTTTTTGTAAGAATAGAATATGGTCACAGAAGGAAGTTTTTTTCTGATATTAACATCTTGTCTTTGTTTCAGTTCTTGACAGTCTGTACTTTGGATGTGATTGAAACTTTATACTTTTCCCCCAAACCGTGGTAACCAGAGCAATATGCCAAACCAAGATTGACATAAGATAAAAGCAAAGAGTGAGGCTTATTTCAACAATTCAAAGTTTTTGACAAAGAAAATCAAAATTTTCAATTTGCTGCATATCTGCTGAATAAAACAGGAATGTTTGTCCATCTATTCTCTACTTATCTATCCAATTTTATTTGCTATCTTGACTAGATAAATGTTATTGGGTAGTAACATTTGTTGAGGTCAAGTAAAATCATAATTCACCCTGGTTCAGATGGAAGTTTAATACTTTGCTAATGAAAATAACATGTTGAAAAGAATCGCTGGAGAATCACAAAGTTAGCAGAATATAGAATTCCAAACAATACAAGATACTGTTTAAGTCCAGGAAATGTTGGCATTTAAGAATTCACTGGGAAAGAAGCTGTTCTGTGATCTGTTTAAAATGTAAAAACATTGTCTGTTGGTAGGGAATTCTAGAAGATGCTATCCCAATACATTTGGAGAGGTCCGAATTAGTAAAGCTTTTCTTAAATAGTATCGCTCATCACAAACTGTACTTTAATTTTAAACGTAACAATTTCTACAATCTTGATTGATCAATTTAAAATTGTCTTAGTCAGACATGGGGAGATTAGCAAAAATGAAGTACCATAGACATATACAAGCCTGAAACCAGTTCGCATTTTCTATTTTATGGATTAGTTTGGATCCTGAAGATTTGGGGATACAGTAGTTTAACCTCAGATAATAAAGATTGGGGTAAGGGAATAGTTCTCTTTTGATATGATTGATCTTCTTAATGCTTCCACTGTGTAACTGTGATTAACGAGGCAGAAGCAGCTAGATTTTTATTTTATTTTGTATATTTTTTGCAATATGCCTCCCAAGGACGCATTGGTAGGCACAGATGCAACCTTGCATTCAGTTTTGCTTATGGATCTTCTATAACCTATAGTCATCCTTTTGACTTTTGTAGATACAAAAATTTGGATGAATTGGCATTCAGAATCTTTCTGGGTTTTTATAGCTTATCAACACACAGAAAACCTACTTGGGTCTATTTTTAGATTTTGTATTTGGATTGTCTCAAATAGAGAAGCTATGGCCTAAAGACTGTATGAGATCTTGGATTAACTTGCCCAAAGTGGATCTTTGGGCACTTTTCAGATATTATCCTTCTGTCTAGTTCCAAGGCCTTGGAGTCAGAACTTCACTTGCATTTGTTTCTAACCCCGCCCACAGATGGACTGTGGACTACAGCAGAGGTAGAGCTGATTTTAACATGAAAGAGGTTTCCACACAGGTAGAATTTCTGCAAAGGCTTTAATTAATTTTTGTAATTGAAGTTGATTAAAGGTATTATTAATTTTTGATTGGCTTAGTTTTATTAAGCTGTCCAAAGCTATTATATGAACAGCTCTCACATAAGGACCTTTTCAAAATCTATGCACTTAATTGTGCTATTGGTTTGTATTATTAAGCCATGTGATACAGTGTTCAGATCAGATAATCACCTAATTCTGTAGAAAATATAGTGCCCATACAAGATGTTGAAAGGCATTCTGTCACTTGTAGTATTAATACATCTAGAGGGTGCCAGTTAGGAAAACAATGAAGGAGCGTGTGCCTGAGGGATTGTAAAACTAAAATCATAGAGTTGAAAGGGTCCATTTGGATCATAAAGTCCAACCCTTTGCTCAATGCAAGAGTCCCAATTAAAGTAAGGTTACTGCTTAACCTCTTTTTGAAAGATCCCTTGGTAATTGGTTTCACTATTGGAACTGTTCTTACTACTTGGACGTTTTCCCTAACATTCCATGGGAATATGTCTTCTTCTATCTTAATCCTTTATGCCAAGTACTGCACTCTGGAGCAATAATGAATAGATTCTGAACCTCTGTGTGATGTTCTTTCAGATATTTGAAGATTGCTACCGTAACCCATCTCCCACCTTCTCCTCTCAGTTCCTTCCGTCTCATCATAGGCCATCATTTCTGCTCCCTATTTCATCTTTATTGCCTTTTCTATTAAACCTGTTCTACTTCATCTGAATCCTTTTTAAAACTTGATGCCCCAAACATGAGATATTTATTATTTGAGATGGGATTTGATAAATGCAGGATAAAGTGGAATTATTACTTCTTAAAATATGGAAACTATACATCTGTTTTTGCAGCCTAAAACTTCATTTGCCTTTTGTTGTACCTCCTTAAAAATACTGACTCTTACTCAGTCAATTATTACTCTAAAGTATTTTTCACAGGGACTATTGTCATGTTAGGAATTACCCATTCTACACCCATGTGTTTGATTCCTACTTCCTAAGTGGTAACTTTTCATTTTCTTCATTAAATTCCATTCTTTGACATTCCAGCCTATTTGACTTTCTCTAACCTATAGTATAAAGATTCTAGGATTTTTATTTTCCCTTCTAATTTAATTATTTGCAAATTTAATAAGCATTTCCTTTACCTCATCCAAGTAATGAAGAAAAATGTTGAAGAGATTAACCCTTGTGGCACTCCACATGATACTTTCCTCCTGTTGATGCAAAACTCTTAATGAGCATCCTTTGAGTATGATTTACAGGACACATATGTGTTCACTTAATTGTCATACCATTCATCCCACACTAGACCAGTCCTAGCGTAGCACTCTTTTCATGAGATCATGAAAAGCCAGAAGTTGTCTCTTGAACAAGTGCTAGAGAAATGTTCAATTTGTACTTCAAATGTGCTCCTGAAAATATGGGCTGAGAATGTCTTTTTCCAAAATATTCTTTAAAATATGTATAGTTGGCTGGAAGTTCTGAGCAGCTCAGTTCTGAGCAACTCAGGACAAGAAGGAAAAGAACATGAGCTGAATGGCAATTGTGGGGGTTCTTCCTGATGAAAGTGTCCAAATCCTCTTTAACACCTTTGTTACCAAGCCACAAATAGCACTAATATTCCCACTTGGGTGTAGGAATAGTACACTGAATAAATCTTGGCAATTTAGGCTTACATAGCATGTGGCAGCCAGGCTTTGAGGGTGAAGCTGTGAAGTGTGTGGGTAGAAGGTTGTTGGTGAGCAGAGGAGCTGGCTGCCATTGCCATCAGGAGTGGTGAGGCAGCATTTTGGTGCTCAAGCTTTGCCCATAGAAGTGTAGATTGTTTCATAATTTTCTGAAGCCTCTTTTCTCAACCTGGGTCCTTGCATGCCAGAGAGTTTAGCTCACTTTTTTTTTTTTTTTGGCTTTAATTTATATGCTGCCCTTCTCCGGAGACTCAGGGCAGCTTACAATGCATTAAGCAATAGCCTTCATACTTTTGTATATTTATACAAAGTCATCTTATTGTCCCCCCAAACTGGATCCTCATTTCACCTACCTTAGAAAGGATGGAAGGCTGATTCAACCTTGAGCCTGGTGAGATTCGAACTTGCAGTAATTGCAAGCAGCAGTTCTTAATAACAGTGCTTAGTCCACTGTACTACAGGCTCTTAATTTTCCCCTGATACTCATCATCTTGGTGGAATTAGTTATAGTAGTGGGACCCAGGTTGAGGATCACAAGCTATCCAAGACTCTTGTGTGAACACAGATGATGATGGGTATACAGCGGTAGCATAGAATTTTGGGTTGCGGATTTGAGCAAGACTGACTTAACTTCTGGGGCTGCTTTAGGTGAGGAAGACAGTGACTAAAGTGTCAGTCAATTAAATAAGTGCCTCTATCTAATTGAGCAAGACGCTTTCCATTCGTCCCTGTAGCTGCTTGAAAATGCAGAAAGCATGCTAAGACATGGTTTTAACTTATCGTTTGAATAAGCTGCAGTGGTTAGGTTCACACAATGCTCCACAGTATATTGTAAATGATATGCAGCAGATAAATCCACACACTACAATAATCCAGAATCAAGTGAACCACATACAGTAACTGCATAATGTGGTCCCTGATGTAATATATTCTTGTTTTGGGAAAGAGGGTGCCTGCGAACTGTGAACTGTGAACTGAATTGTTCACTAGGAAAGTGGTAGCAAATCTAATAGAGCCTCTGCAAATGTAAAACTTGCATATCTCTCTTACACTGACCAGCATTATCTGTTTGTTTGCAGAGAAAGCGTTCCCATCAGCACCGCCATCGGTTCCCCAAAGCCCTAACCTAGCAATGGGAAGAAGTTGGGCTGGGTGCTGGTGTTACTGGTCGTGCCAACCCAAGTATCCAAGAACTTGGGCAGTTGAAGAAAAGAGCAAAGGTCGTGTCTATGAACTTTCCCAGCATTCTCCTTTCCTCCATCGGGCTCCTATAGGGACAAGAACTCCTTCTTCTTCTTCTTCTTCCTCTTCTTCTTCCTCTTCCTCTTCTTCTTCTTCCTCTTCTTCTTCTTCTTCTTCTTCGTGAAAGGCTTAAGAATTGGTCTTCACATCTGGTGAACCATTTCCATGGCCACAACTGCCAAGGGCTTACAGAAGACTGTGTGACTGAATGACTGGAAGCACTCAGACGTCGGCTCCCGCCAGCACTGTCCCAGACTGAAGTAGCACCAACGGGAGCATCTGTTCCATAGTGCAGGCCAGGGAGACTGAGAGACACTTATGGCCCCATCGGCATGAATAGGTTGCAAGGAAGGCAGAGACAATTTCACCTGCAGAAGTAAGCCTTTCCTTGCCTCTTTGCAGAAGAGACCTGAGAAAGTGGGATCTTTCTTTCTCTCCAAGCTGGATCTAAGGAGGACTTTAAATTCAGAGCCTGTCAAGAGAAGCCTCTGAGGCCCTGCCCTAATTCCCAGTGTAAAGATGGTGATGTCCCACGGCACCTACACCTTCCTCACCTGCTTCGCCGGCTTTTGGCTTATCTGGGGGCTCATTGTGTTGCTATGTTGCTTCTGCAGCTACCTGCGACGACGTATGAAACGGCGACAGGAGGAGCGGCTGCGGGAACAGCACCTGCGCACATTGGAAATGGAGCCCTTGCATTATGAGGGCTATGGGGGCCCTGCTTACGGGGGCCCTGCCTATGGGGGAGGTTACATCAGAAGCCCACCAGGCATTCCCGTGCCCCACCGACTCCGCATTGAGCCCCACCACCCTCACCACCTCCCACCCGCAAGGCCCTGGAGCTGTAGGCATGGTAAGAGCCAGAAGATGCCCTTGTGATGACTTGTGCTTGCTTCCTAAGGGGTGAAAAAAGAGGGTAGCCATACCAGATTCAGAGGGAGGCCAGGAAGAGCTGACACTGACTTGAAGGCATGTAATCCATCAGTCGGTGCAATATGGGTTTTATGCTGCTGGCTTAAAACCCCTAAGTTAGCCATGCTTGTCTTTTGTAGTTGAGAGATGTAAGACTTCAAAGAGTTAGTCTTCCATAGTCCACCTAATTTCGATTCCTTTCTTGTGGAATGGGAGGGACTCTTGGATAGTTCAAAGGGTTAAATCAGTCTCATGATGCCCCATGTGTGAAGATGCTTCTTGAAGGGGAAAGGTGGATAGGAAGTTCCTAATCCCTTCAGCGCCTCAGATGTTAGAGGATCTTGCTATAAGAAAGTTGAAGGAAGGAGGGGAATCTTCCTCCTGCCACTGTTCCTACTTCATCCAGTATTGCTATATAGAGAGCTTATGACTTGGAATCTCAGTCAGTGGGCATGGTGGTAATGTTGTTACCAATGCAACTGTTGCTTCCACTCAATGGCTGTGATCATTTTGCTTGCAGAGCCAGACCCATCTAAGCCTCCATGCTACGAGGAAGCAGTGCTGATGGCTGAGCCACCACCACCATACAGTGAAGTCCTGACAGACACACGTGGCTTATACCGCAAGATCAACACTCCCTTCCTGAGCCACGAGCAGCCTGAGAAGCAGGAGCAGCCTCCCAGCTATAAGCCCCTTTTCCTGGATCGGGGCTACGGCTCAGCCCTCCACCTGCCAAGTTCAGCCGGGCAGGGCCCCACCTGCACCAACCTCTACTTGGAGTCGGAGCACTCACAACGTATCTTCCCAAGCTGGACAGACTCTGAACTCAGCACCAGAGACAGCTACGAGCCCGGGCCCTGGCATCTGCCCGTCTCAATGCCTTTATTTGGCAGGACTACGGCAGTGTAGCGTGCCATACTGCGACCTACGTGGGACTCTGGTTGCTGCATGGATCTGAGCAGCCTGTTCCCTTGGTCTGTGGGAGCCACCAGGTCCCGTAGCCCAAGCCTTCCAGACATATCTGGGCCACAGTCTTCACAGCGCAAAGATCCCTGTTGCAACTGACCTCTTTGGCCAGGGCGAGATTGGGGCTGGTCTCCCCGTCTCCCCCACTTCCCTTTCTCTGGGCCCACTACTGGCTCTGTTGGTGCTGACTGTAAGGGAGGCCTCTGGCTTGGCCTAAACTTTGTTAAAACAATCTTTTGTTTGTTACATTTTGACAACAATAAAGTTTGTGGAACCTGATTTATTACAAACCTGGTACTGGCTGCTTGAGTCTGTGCACAAGAAAGGCGGATGTGGTTTCCCTTTAAAGCAATCCACATGTACAATGGTACAAAGTGAAGCAAGCCCTGGCCTCCCACCCAAAACACCCAGCAGCTTTCCGTCCTCTCTATTCAGTGGTACAGCCTGTTCCGGGACAGCATTCCTTTATCACCAGCTCCACCTAGTGGTGTGTTCTTTACTTTCATGCAAGGTCGGTCACTGGACAGATGTTTACTACCATTCCTCCATGCTCCTTTACCACACAAATGCTTGCTTGCCACATGAATTTTAAAAATTGCACAATCCTCCCTCCCCCCAACACTCTTTATAAAGTACATTTCTAACCATTTATGGTAGCAGAGAAAAAGAACGCCACCAGAAATAAAAACAGACAATAGAGTTCCCCTCAATGGTTTTCTGTAGAACTCAGCCAGATTCCTTGGGCCTCTGCAGTTCTTCAGCAATTGCACCCCCACCCCCACACTTCCCCCCCCCCTTTTCAATAAAGCCATCCTGGATTTCAAAGCCAGCTGCCCTGCTTGGAATCAATTTATTTATTAACATACATAAGCACATTGCTGTTACAGAATTTGTGCTTTCAAAAAAAACAATTACTGTACGGGAGGGAAAGAAAACGAAGCATGGAATGGACAAGGAAAGAAGAAAGAGAAAGGAGAAGGGTGCCCATCCAGAGTGTCCCCTTGTCCCAGGCTCTCAGGGCAAACAAAGACCTGAGGAGAAGGGTCTGGAACAGGCTCGCTCTCAGACAGAGGGCCATGGAGCTGAGCTGAGCTGTGGGGGGGAAAGAACTTCTCTTGCTGCTAATGTTTGCTGGAACCCAGAATGGACAGGGCTTCTGCTTCTCTGGGAACAAGGCCTCTGGGGACCAAGTGGAGAAGGGAAGAGATGGAAGCCAGTGCCTTGCCCACACAGGGCCATTTTATTGCCATATTTTATTTTAAATTCGTGCAAAATACTCAAAACTCTGGCAGAGTCCGAGTGGAGGAAAGGCCCTCCCATCCTCCCCCAAGAGCAGCACACCTCACCCCCATCTCAAGAGATCAACCCAAATGGCATAAATGGCATTGGGACAGGAGGGATCTGAAAAACCCCCATGGGCAAAGGCAACAGGAAAGGGGTCTGCAGGGAAGCTACCAACAAAGAGGGGACCAGGCAGATTTACACATTTCCTATTTGACACCATTAGAAAAAGAGAGAGAAAGAGAAAGAGAGAGACAGAGAGAGAGGAAGAGAGAGAGAGAGAGAGAAAGAGCGCGCACTGGAAAAAGTTATCCCCCCTCCCAGATTTTTCTATCTGGCCGGGGTACAATCTGAGGCCATGGACCGCAGGGCTACAATATGGAGCAAGGGGGCACCAGGCCCTCACTGCGGCTGCTCCAGGCTTGCAGACACTGGACTTGCTAGGTGCAGGGTTGAGGTGTTTGGCCTGAGAGTCAGCCTTAAACGCTGCCCCCAAAGCTCTCCTCATCTTCTGGCACTGGGTCAGCATCCCAACAGGTGATGTCAATCTCTGAGGGAAAAGAAAAAAGAAGAAGAAACAAAACAAAAAAAAAAAAAGATTAGCTGCAAGCAGGGCTGGCTGTTTGCCTTCTCCAAGGAAATCACTAATGCTTCTATTTCAGGAATCCCAAGGGGAGCCCATTTTATGCCTCGACAGAAGGTTAAAAGTGTGTTCAGGCATTAAGAATGTCTGACTGAGCAGGCTACAATGGAGATGCATCCACCAGATCCACCTCTTCATTTCCTCTGTTGATGGGAAAGCCTGAAGGACAGGCTGGTGGTCACGACTGAATAAAGTAACCATGATCCACGTGATAGGACAGCATCCCCCAGTCACATGAAATCCTGTTTTCATGTCTGGCCTAACTGTTCTGATGTTCCCTGTCTATTAGAACAATATGACCATGCAAGGCCCACGTGCATCTGTTTATATTGCCCTCACAATTAGCCCCCCTTAGAATCGCAGAGCTGTAAAGTACCACAGGGGTTATCTAGTTCAAACTAGATAAACTAAAGCATATTTGGGAACTGACCTCCACCTCAACCAAGACAGATCTCATCACATCAGGCTGCAGCCTATTCCACTGGCTGACAGCTTCTACAGTCAGGAATTCTTCCTTATCTCTAGCCTCAACCTTGTAATTTTACCCCATGCTGGCTGGGGAATTCTGGGATTTGAAATCCACACATCTTAACATTGCCAAGTCTAAAAAACACCAGTCTAGATTCTATGTTCTCCCCGTCAATTCAATTCAGGATAGCTGTTTATCCAGCAGAGTTGGAGGGGACCTTGGAGGTCTTCTAGTCCAACCCCCTGCTCAGGCAGGAAACCCTATACCATGTCAGACAAATGGTTGTCCAATCTCTTCTTAAAAACTTCCAGTGTTTCACGCTGGTGGCTCATGCTTAACTTGGGGTTGACAAGGACATCCAGATTCATTTCGTAGGCACCACTGCCAAGCAAGGTCTGCCAGAGTTTATATTTGTACCTTACTTTTTTTTTTCCTATCAAATGCAGAATTTTATATTTCTCCGATTTAAATTAATTTCTTGTTTTTTGTTATGGAATGGATTTCTCTAAGACCACCTATCAATCTCAGAGCCTACCTGGGGGCTTATTGTAGAACACTGGAGGAGGAGCTTTAGCAGAGAGTTCTTCTGATTGGTTAAAATCTTCATCTTGTGATTGGCTAAAATAGCCCTCGCTGGTCTGGAAGAGAAAATCAAATGGTTGCATTTACTTTCCTTTGAAAGATGTTCACAGTATCTGTTTCCAATTTATGAATACAGAATAACCATCATCTGTGCTTGCCTACTCTACCTCATTACAATTTGCACAAAAGGTTGCTATTCATCAACATGCATTTGAAAATAGGGGAATAGCCCATCTTTTCACAACTCTCATTGTACAAAAATATTGAAAAAAAAATCACCAAAGATTAATTAATCCACATGAATGGAACAAACACTATTTAAGACTGCATATGGAATTCATCTGTCTTTTCATTCATTTACAGGAAAGGAAACTCTAGGTATCACTTCTCCAGTAGCAAGGTTAGCAAATACTTCAAGTTCAGAGAAAACGCTAAATATAAACCCAAACTAACAAAACCCACTGATTTTCTTTGTATATCATTCTATGCTTCAATCATACCCTGGCATAATATGATGGCCTGGTTTACACAATAAGTTAAGACAACAGCTGGGTTGTCACCGTGCTCTCAACCACAAGCCACTCCAACTCGTTTCAGCTAAGCCTGGTGTGAATCCTATCTGTGAAAGTATGCTACAGGAAGCCGTGATATAGTAGCATCACATGTGAGCTTTGTCCTACTTCCAAAAGCCAGCATAGGGATTGCAAAATTGTTTTGAAGCCTTGTCAGCTTTACCTGCGTGCTTTCCTTTTGGGCAGTCTCCCCATTGGTGAGCAGTTGGGGCTCCTGGTGCACCCCGGAAGCTTCCTGCAGGGCATGCTGGTAGCTGAGTGTCATCTGATGCAGCCCTTCAACAGCAATAATGCTTGCTGGCTCTTCGTCCTGATCTGCATCACAGAAAGTTGCTGGGGGCTCAGGCAGGTCATTGAAGTTCAAGAGGTTATCTTCAGGAAGGCCTGCAGAAGATGGGGGCTCTGGTGCCCCTGGAGGGACATCCACCTCAACCAGCATGGGGGCAGGCATGGGAGGCCCATCACGAAGATCCCACGGGGCTGGAGTGGGAGGTCCACCCTGCTGGAGCTCCCAGGCATCAGGAGGGTTGGGTTCCGCGACGGTGCTGTCATTCTGCCACAGGTCAAGAATGTTCTCAGAGGGGGGAGCAGGTGGTTGTGAAAAACCAAAGGCCTCCCCCAGATCTAAAGCATCCTCACTCTGCACAGAGACCGGGGCTGCTGGGAACTGAGGCTCTTCTTTGGGAGGCGGGGCTACTGGGAAGAGAGGCTCTTCTTTGGACTCTGGGAGCACCACGTCTTCGACAGGGTCAGTCCCACTTTGCTGTGGTTCTGTCCAGTCAGGGCCTTGCCAGGCTGTAGCCCCAGGAGGCTCTTCTGCTTTCTCCACTGGTTGTTCTTCACTGGGGGGAGCCCAGTTCGTAGCAGATGCCATGCCTGTCTCTTCACTGCTCGGGCTGGAGGAGTCTGCAAGAGGGAGGAAGCAAGAGGGGTTGTTTGGAGGGTGGCACAGGGCTGGGCCTCTGTGAACTGGACAGAATGCAAAGATAACCAACGTCCTGCTAATTCATCTGGGAACAGAGACAACACTGACTGTGGAGACAGGAGCAGCGCCTACCTTTTAAAGCATCCTGTTGCGTCACCTCATCCAGGGCACGCTCAATCTGCTCACCCACTGGCGTGGAAGCCGTACTGGAGTCACAGGGGCTACTAGCAGAGGCAGAGGCCTTTCTGTGTGTTTCCGTCTGGCTGCCTGTGAATGAGCCACATAGGCACTCAAGAGGGAGCGGACAAGGCAAAAGCCACAAGTCCCTGAGGCACAGGGCCCCCCCAAGTGCCTACAGAAAAGATGTGGCACCTTCACTTGAAACCAAAAGAGTAATATGATCTAACAGCATCTCCAAAAATACATGATTTCATAGGCAAGAATAGAAACCCAGGGTCCTCCCAGTATCTCTCTTTCTCTTCCTCCAAGAACAGTTGCAGCGCAAGGCCATCCTCCCTTTCTTTTCACTGACAAACATGCTGGAAAGTGGAGTAGTGAACCCCCCTGCATTTCCTGCTTTTGATGGGGCCGGAGGACAAAAAGCAGAGGTAGCCCCAGAATCATAGAACAATAGAAAAGGGCCTGATTCAAGAAAATGCAAGGCTGCAGCTGCAGGTTTTCCTGCTGCCAAATGACATTTGGAAGTAACAGGCTGCATCCACCCCTCTTTTAGCTATCTTCGGAAGCACAGCCCACAGCAAGCCATAGGATCAGACAGTTGTGCCAGATTCTCAGGGTCCCCAAACCACACATGGGCAGCCGATTAAGCCGAGAATGCCACCCGTGGCTTTTCCCCACCAACACAATCTATACAGGGAATCCTCCTCCCCTCCACCCCCAAACAGACATGCTGTGTGTAAATGCTGCCAGGCTTCACATGCGGGTGGCTTTAGCTTCCAGCAAATGAAATTTACATCAAAAGCTTAAACGATGGTTGCCCCAGGTGGTGTTAATACTTTGGCCTGGGAACCAATGCTTGGATGTAGGAGTGTTCCTGAAGCAACCCATGTGCCAAGATTGCATTAATGGGGAAGGAGGGCAAATGAATGGAGAAACTCTCCGAGGATTGTTACTGTGGAAACCTCATTCAAGACCTCACTCTTCCCAGCATCATTGCTTTCATCTGAAGCGAGGAGGCGCTGCTTTTCTGTGACAGTGTGATGCTGGGGAACTGGTTTTGACCAGGGTAGGACCTCCCTCTCCCCTTCCTTGCTAACGTTTTAGATGCTTTTAAATGCCAAGTTGTCCCGGAGAGCCTTCCCCTGATTCTGTCAAGACATCTCGATTTTTATTCTTGATAGTTTTGGGCGAGATTGTCTTCTTGTTTTTAATGGTGTCTGCTTTTATGTTCAGTTTTATATTTTATGTAAGCCACTGAAAGTCCCTGAAATTGTGACAGAACAGAAATGGTAAATAAATTCATAAATTGGGGTGACGATGCATGCAGCCAGTTCACAAGCAGGATGCCAAAAGAAGAGCCAATCCCTGAGCTTTCGTGAGCCAGTCTCTGATGAATGGTTACTGGCTCCTGTTCCTGCTTTCAGAGGTGAGATGAGATGGGACATGGCAAAAAAAAAGAAAAGAAAAAAAAAAGCCTCTGGGGGTCTATCAAAGCCCCTTTAGGAGCCACCTCTGCAAACCAACTTCCCAAAGCCCAGCTGGGATCTGGCTACCTACATGGGAAGAAGGAAGAGAGGTTTGGTGTGCGGTGGCAAGTGATATAGGGGAAGGGAGTCCGTGGAGGGGAGGAAGAGGAAGAGGAAGAAGAAGGCGGCCCACTGTCAGGTGTCTTTATGAAAGGACAGTGCAGACGACCTGCTGAGAGAAAGACAGACAGACGGACGAAGACAAAGAAAGCAGAAGAGAACAGTCAGTCTTCCCTCCAGCAGCCCACTCCATTACCCACCCACCCTTCTCCTGCCACTGGGCGGTCCATACCCAAGTCCAGGGCCAGATAGCAGGGAAAGAAGCAAGTCCCTGAGAAGCCAAAAAGAATGAGAGGACACTGCCAGGGGCAGTGCAGGAGGAAATGGGAAGCAAAGTCGGGGACTATGGAATGGGAGGGCCAAGACAGATCAGCGTGAAGGGTTTGAGCAGCTATGCAGGAAGGTTGAGGGAAGAAAAGAGAGAGCCAAGAGGCAGGAGATGTCGGTAGTGATGGGAAATGAATCTGTACTTGAAATAACTGTATCTGAGTCCCCAAAGAGCTAACCAAATAGACAGTATGGAGGTCCAAAACGTAAGGCATAATGCAGAAGATTTCAGAAAGTATAGCTGTTGACTTACTGCAGATAGGGACAGAAGTGGTTGGCCAGCTCTTGGGGTCAACCCAAAAGGAGACAGAATAAGTCACAGTAGAGGTGCAGCAAAGGATCAGTAGACTAACAATGGCTGCCCTGAGCTGCCTACCTCCCATTTCTTGCAGAAGCAGCTCAGGAGATTGTAACATGCATTAAGGCTATTGGCCATCCCAGATCATCTATCTGACTTCATTAAAAACCTTCAGTTTAGCTCCTCCTCTCAAAGACTGCATCTGTGTCCTAAGCAGCAGATCTAGCTTGCTTGCAGAAAAGGATACTCTCTGCTGGTCCTGCACCTCTTATCCAATTACAGCCTTCGCACACACCCCACTGCCACCCACATCACATTGTGAAAAACTGATTCTCCCAGAAGCCAAGATGGCCCCACCCACTGTCTCCAGGAAGCGACAAAGATCATTTTATTTAGTCATTCGAAACTTAAGTTAAGAGACTTCTCAGGAAACAACAACTGAATGAAAAATTGCTGGTGACCTTCTACCACTGCACTATAGAGTATTTTAACTTACTGGACCTGTGTATAGTTTGCCAATTGCACAGTGGCAGATAGGATAGCGCTCTAGAGGGTTAATATCATTGCCCAGAGGATCATTGCTTGCCCTCTCCCCTCCTTGGAAGAGCTTTATAGCGCCCGCTGCCTTAAGAAAGTTCAAAATATTCTTAAAAGATCCATCTCATGCTAGGCACCCTTTTTTTGAACTATTACCATCTGGCAGGCAGTATAGGACAATAAAAATAAGGACCAATAGGCTGAAAAACAGCCTACTCAGCCTAACTCAGAGCAGTAACTATATTGAATTCTACTGTATAGTGCAATATTAATGCAATATCAGGAGTTTTCAATTCAGCTGTATAGAATGTGAAGGATGTGTATTTTTGTTTTATTTTATATGTATAATCTACACTGAAGATAGCATTTAATTTCGTTGTACGAGGTGCAATGACAATAAAGCAAACTAAACTAAGTGCCTTTTGAATAGTTTGCTAAACAATTTGATTTTCATTGAACAAGGATAGTGATATGAACTTAGATTTTATTTGATCTTATATATTATTGTTTTGGGACCACCTGGAGTCTGGTGATAGGAGAAGTATTTAAATATTAGAATAAATAAAGCAATGCTTTTCATCCCTCATCATGCTTCCCGTACTATCCATGATCGAAAGTGCAAATGCTTTGCAACATGAATATGTTGTGCCTCTGAACAAAAGAAACTGAGCAAGTAGGTAAAAAAATGTTGGACATCATGATATAAACTCTTCCCCTTGTTCACTGGGTGCAATATAGTGATGTATTGTGATGTCAAACACATATTTTGTCATTCTGGGGTCACTTTGGTTAGGAATGGAGGCCTATGCATGTACACATTCCAAATCTCAAAATCAATGCACATACATATCAAATTCTATGGAATAACTGGATTCAATCATATTCTGTGAGTTTGAGTTTCAAAACCTGTTTATATGTTAAATGGAATGGTGTCCTTCTATTTGTAGTAGACGGTATCCCATTTTTTAAAGTCAGCTTTGTTATAAGGTGCTGGCTTAATGTGCTTTCCTGTATCAAAAAAAGCAATCACCACCCAGCTTGTCTTTTTCTGCCACAATCGTTCTCTGCCTAGATTCTCCCAGTGGCAGAAGTTGCCAAGGACTCTGGATATTCAATGGACTTTAAACATCAGTGTGCATTTTCTCACTTTCCAGGGCAAAGACCACCTAAGTATTGACAATAAACCCCCAAACCCTCATTGCCACGTTTCTATGGTTATTATGTCCCTTTAAAGCCACTGTTGCATTTTTTGCTTTCTCTTTCCATCCAGAGCAGGAGACCTTGAAATCTGCCTACCTGTTCTGTTGAAGGGTGAGGGTGTCTCAGAGCTGGCCGAAGCCACTCGTTCTTGCTGCCGGAAGAACTCCCGAGGGTTCTCAGGCCGCTGAGCAATAATGGCAGCTGCCTCCTACCAGGAAGCGAGGGGAAGGGGAGAGAGACAAGGGTCAAGCACAGCACAGCCTTTCAGATACCCACTGCCTTAAATACAGACTGAACTCTCTGCCCCATCCTTTCCATGCAGTATAGCCAGGTCAAGAGTGACAAAAGTAGACACGTGCCACGCATATGCAATGTGCCCCCATGCCCCTCCAGCAGGAACAATGGCACAGAGTGACATCAAGAGGAACAGCACGACAAACTGGCTTCCAGCGAAATGAATACGAAGCACGCACGCACGCACACACACACACACACGTTGCTTCCCCCAAGATAAAACTCAGGCCCAACCCTGCTGCTTAAGCACAGACTCCATTCATCGACATACAACTCCAGCTAGATCACAGCCATCAAACTGAAGCCTACCTTTCCCTGCTGAACCTTTGCACACAATGCCACAACCTCATGCAGCAGTACCCTAGTAGGGTGCAAGGGGAGTCCTTTGCCTAGACAATGCATGCTGTGCCCCGGGGCCGCACTCACCTCCACCTCCGACTCAGACTTTTTGGGCTGCTGCCTGTCTTCATCGTCCTCCTGCTCCCCCTAGGGAGAGAGGTCAGCGTCAGCCCCAGGGCACCTCAACCACACCAAAAAGCCCTACTTATGCCCTGACCTAGCATTAAGCTGGAGCAAGGGAGAGCCCCTGGGAAGAATGTCCTCTCCCTGGCTGCAGAATCAGTCCCCAAAGTCCCCTGCCAGCCTTGGTGCTCCATTCTTCCTCCTGCCAAGATCCTGTGGGGGAGCCGGCTGCACAACTAGGCAACCTTCCCCCAGCTCCTGAAGCTTCACTTACAAAGATGGATTGCTCCTTCAATCGCTGCTTGGCTTCTTCTGCTTCCAGGGTTTGCTGCTTTCGCCTAGTGGTAAAGGAAAGATGGACATTTGCGACACTGACTCAAGCATCCTAGGCAGAGTTGATAGGCTATTTGAGTTTCCTAACATTAAATTTGATGTCCACAATTCAATACTCTCATTCATCCAGAGGCCACAAAGAGCATTTCACGCTCTGGGATTTATTTATTTTTATCAAACCTGTTATTGCGTCTTCTTTCAGTGTTCATTAACAGGTCCAAATGTTTCATTTGTCCATTCTAAAACTGGCTTTGCATCTCTGTTTTCTGGCAATAACCCTTTGCAGCTGAGGGAGGAGGCACAAATGTAATGATTTATTTGGCAGCAAGAATTAAAGGGGGCAATGGCGATCATAATGATGTCATCACCAAAGGGGATGGAGAATTTCCAGCCCATTTTTCCCCCCCAAATTTGTGGAAACTCTGAGGATAGTTGGTTTGTAAAAATGTTTTAAGTTCCTGCCAGAATTCAGTAGAAAATTATAGAGACTCTTATTCAGAGCTTAGAAATTATAAACATCCTTTAACCTGTGGATTGCTTACATCCATTGTACCCTGAAGGATCCAAAGCGAAAAAACATTGCTGCCATATTATAGTCTAGGTTTAGTTCTAGGTTTAGAAAAAATGTTTTGCAAGAACATTATATTTCAATTCTCAACTTACCTTAATACCTTCTTTTAAAATTGCTGTTTATCTGAATGTTGTTTCTGTGTATAGTATTACATTTTATAATTCAGACTATTATTTTGTTTTTTGAAAAGCAACTATGTTTCATATTTATTGTTTAATTTTGTATCCTAATGCCTGCTTGAAAGTTAACCAGTCTTCACTATTTCATGCAAATGATGAAGGATTATTCTTTTAATTTAATTCTTCCTAAGCCTTCAGATATAGCAATAGCAATATCACTTAGATTTATATACCATTTCACAGTGCTTTACAGCTCTCTCTAAACGGTTTACAGAGCCAACATATTTTCCCCAACAATCTGGGTCCTCATTTTACCAATCTCAGAAGATTGGAAGGCCGAGTCAACTTTGAGCCGGTCAGGGTCGAACTGCTGGCATCGGCAGAATTAGCCTGCAATACTGCACTCTAACCACAGGGCCACCATGCTCTTACATATATTAATCTATATTAAGCTACAGATAGTCCTTGAGTTACAATCGCAATTGGGACCAGAATTTCTATTGCTAAGCAAGGCATTTGTTAGGTGAATTGTGCTTGATTTTACAACTTTTGCCACAGTTGTTAGGCAAATCATTGCGGTCGTTAAGTGAATCATGTAGTTGTTAAGCGAATCTGGCTTCCCTCATTGATTTTGCTGGTTGGAAGTCGGCTGCAAAGGTCACAAATGGCGATCACATGACCCTGGGACATTGCAGCCACTGTAAATACACACCAGTTGCCAAGCACCTGAATTTCCATGATGTGACCATGGGAATGCTGCAACTGTTATAAGTGTGAGGATTGTAAGTCACTTTTTCAGTGCTGTTCTAAGTTCAGATGGTTAAACAATGGTTCTCAGTCAAGTACCTGTATAAAGATCATCCCCTGGAATACAGATCTGGGTTGCGGTCAAGCAACCTCCATTAAAATTCCTTGACTTTCACCCATATGAACATAAACTTATTTGCTGCTGATACTTTTAAGTTTTAACTGACCATAAGCACATCTTCTTTGAAGTAAGACCTACAGAACTGAAGTTTGCAGTTTCCTGACATTGAGTGATTAGAAATGCTATTTTTGCATGTAGATAGAGTCTCGTAAGAGTGGCAAAAATGCTTTTGTTTCTGGGAAGTTGTGGAATGTGCATAATTTCTTACATACCTAAATTCAAAACCACAAACCCTTATACGATTTTTTTGGTAGATGGTTCCTACTGCCTGCCTCCCACTGCAAAATTAAGCAGAGGGTACAAAAATTGTCTCTTTTTAACATCCCTTCTCTCTCATTTACTAAAAGAGGGGCTACCTTAAACATAGGAATTAAAGGCAAACAGAAGCACTGCATGAATCATCTTTGTAAATAATGACTGCTATAATAATAAAAAAGACACTTCTCATATGAAGAATAAGCCAAATGATAGAATCTCTCCCCCAGCCCAATTAGCTCAGCCAGCTTTATAAACATTCAAATCTAATATTGTTAAGTCATACCTTAACTAGGTATTGTCAGCATTCTGATGCTGCCATAAAAAGGAGGAGACGAGGCTTGACTTTTCACCTACTTATTTTCTCTGTAGATAATATCCCCTAGGAGATGGGATGGGAGGGGGGCATTCCTGTGGGCTGAGGTCAGAAGCTGGGGAGACTGACTTGGAAGATGGCCAATGAGAAGATGAGAATTGGGGAATGGAAAAGGAAGGGTTTGGGGGTCAGAGGGTTAGTATCGGCTATGCCGAAGTCGGGGCCAGATCTGTCATACTCAATAAATGAAATATTTCAGCAAAGATTAATTGTTTGGGAGTACAATTTATTTAAGATGACATCGAAACCTGACAGGTATCTTAACTAGAACAATGTTTCACAATCACCATGCTCTGTGGTAGCACAGTGGTTAGAATGCAGTATTGCAGGCTAATTCTGCTGACTGCCAGGGGTTCAGTCCTCACCAGGCTCAAGGTTGACTCAACCTTCCATCCTTTCGAAGTCAGTAAAATGAAGACCCAGATTGTTGGGGGCAATATGCTGACTCTGTAAACTGCTTAGAGAGGGCTGTAAAGCACTGTGAAGTGGTATTGCTATCTTAACAATTTTTAAAAATGTGGATTTCAACTTCCAGAATTCCCCTGCCACAATTCTTTGAAAGAATTGGTCCACCCATCTTAAAGATGCCAAGGCTGAGAAACACTGCTCAAGAAGAAAACTGGCAATACTTCTTGAGATCACTAACCTCTTCTCCATTGATCAGTTATCTAACAACCTGTGTGAGTTGAGTCAAGTAGCTCAACACTGTTGGGAAGGTATGTTTTCTGCTGGCAGGGTTTAGCAGTGAGTTCTGTGCAAATAGTCCTCATTTAGTGACTTACATTTGGAACTGGCAACTCAGTCGTTAAGTGAAGTGGTCACTAAGTAAAACCATGACTATGCTTACAATCTTACTACCGCTTTCCTTTGCTTTGCAGATCTGTGGAGATCATAAATGTGAGGATTGGTTGCAAAGTTACTTTATCACTATCTTAACCACGGACAGGTCCCAACCAAGGTAGTCACTAAATGAGAACTTCCATGTTTTTGTAGCCATTCTTTGTTTTCAGTAATTCCCCCCGCCCCCCCCCAAAAAAACACAATGGATAGGGTTTTGATAATCTTCCAACATAGCTGATTGACTTAGTGTAACGTGTCCATATGGGGGTAAGTTTTGAGCTGAATGGACTCCAGCTAACTGGAGTCAATTAACTGCATATTGTTCTTGCAACAAACTATATTCTTCCAACTGGCCCATTTAAGCATATGAAAGGAATGAGACCACAGATAGCTTGTAACAAGTGGAAAGGTGTTTTTTTAATCAATCTGATTGCTAGATAACCCTGCAGAGCTACCACAAACTATTGTATAAGTAGTATTTTATCTGTCTCTGTCATTGTCTATCTATCTATATTTTAGCCTGCCCCAATCCTAATGGATCTTGAGCAGGGAATGACAAAACAAAAACAATAATATATAAACACACAAGGCAATTAAAAACCATATACTCACAGGCACCCAAGATCCAAAATCAGTTTGAATAATATTACTTTAACTTGTTAATGAACTATAAAAAGAGTTGGGGCCACATGTAGTTTCAGGATGAGAGCATTCTGTGACATATTGTCTCCCACTGAGAATGTCACTCATGGAGGTGCCTTGCCTATTAATAGAGGAGGGGGTCCCTCAGCAGACCCTCTGGGGACAATGGGACTGCTGGACAATTTTGATTCTAGTGGGGACATTTCAATCAAGCCACCAGTTAGGCCTTTCGGGCTTCCCATTAAAAATGCAGAGAGAGATTATGCTCTAGTCTAGTGCACAGCCAACAGATTTCTGTAAGTGCTCACTTCAGGGCACAATCAGGAAAAAAAGGAGCTGCCTTTTCTAGTTATCATATGTTTCCAAGAGACCGAAGAGTGCCATAAAGCACAGTCTGAAAAATTATATATGGATTGAGGAGGCTGAAATCCCCACTTTCAAAAACCAATTGGGAGGCCTATAGGCAGTCACTGTATCTCAGTCTAATCAACCCACAGGCATGCTGGGAGAATGAATTCCTTGAAATGTTTTTTATTATTATAATAAATAAAACAAGTTATAGCTTGCTCAACAATTCAATACACACACGGCAAAAGGCCAAGCAGTTAGGGAATGAAACAAGTTTTTGTAAACTATTCAAAGCCCTTTTTGATGGGCAGCAGCACTTGAACCTGGGGCTTTCCATTGTCAAAACGTAGCCTGTACCCTTGAATTCCTGTGCGGCCTTTTCCCAGTACTGAAGAAACATGTAAGAATCTAGCTGCAGCATGTTCATTAAAATTAGATTGATGCAGGCAGAACATTGAGACACAACTTGGACACACCGAGGACAAGCCAAACAGAAGGAAAAGCAACTGGGCAAGCAATGAGACAAGACAATTTTTACTTCTAATATGAAAATGTGTCGAAGAAACATCCTTGCATTTCTACATAACATCAATGACGCCTCCCAAAGAGAGGTAGAACTATAACTTCACCCTAGGAGACCAGCAATCTCTTCTCAAAGAAAATCAATCAGACCATGAAAAACATGACATAACCACGATCGGCAAAAAACAAAAAACAAAATAACAGGAGTATATAAAATTCTAAACCTAACACGTCAAAGAATAATGGAGAAAATTACAGCTGCTCATAAATGCCACCGTCTGTGGGAAGAAGCAGCTTTTGTCTCAGTTGGAGAATGCCATAGATCTGGCTATTGCTTCTCCCACTCACTATTACTACTACTGTCAGCACCCCCAACCTCCTCCTCCTAGTCCCTCCCTTGCCTATGCTCCTCGATCTGCTCTTCACGCTCCCGGTAGCGCTTCTCACGCTCCTCTTGCTCCTGCCTCTCCTGCTCCATGCGCTCTTGCTCAAAACGCAGCCGCTCGTCCAGGGCTTTCTTCCGCTCTTCTTCTTTGCGTAGCTCTTCCTCTTTCTGCAAAGGAAGAAACAGGGATGGTCAATGCCAACTCTACTCATAACATGCCTCCCATCACACAGTAGAGGTGATCAAAGGAAGCCAGGACTGACTGTGTGTTTTGTGCAGGTCAAGAGGCATATTGGCACCCACACATACAGTATGTGTGTCTCAGCCTGAGCTATGTAGAACAGGGGTGTCAAACACAAGGCCCGCAGGCCGGATCCGGCCCATGATGTGGTTGGATATGGCCTGTGGGGACATCCTCGAAAATGTAAGGGCCGGCCTGGTCTACCCAATGTGAAGAGGAAACATCGGGCCAGTGTGGCTTCAGCCTGGTCTACCCAATGCAAAGAGGAAACAGCAGTTTGGGGAGTGGCGTCAAGCTGGCCATGCCCACCCAGTAGGCCACACCCAGTGAGTGGCATCAAGCTGGCCACACTCACCCAGTAGGCCACGCTCAGTGAGTGGCGTCAAGCTGGCCATGCCCACCCAGTCAGCCACGCCCCCCGGCCCCCCCAAGGTCAACCACAACCCTGATGCGGCCCTCAATGAAATTGAATTTGACACCCCTGATGTAGAAGAAGGATGACCAACCTTAGCCTGCTCCCAGAACTGTTCCCGGTTGAGGCGTTTCATCTCCACAGCTGCATCCGTCTTCTGATAGACTGTGCCCTAGAATTCAGAAATCGGTCAGAGAAGGCTCATTGGGACATGTGTGTTTGTATTCTAGGTTTGCTGTCGCCCTTAAAAAACAACCATCTGTTCTTACTAGAGTGCATGTCACCTTAATGGAATGATTTCTTCCATTGTGCATGATCATAATTGCATGGGAATAGCTGCCTAGACATTTCCATATAACTTCCTCTGAAGGAATATGTAGCAAAAGATAAACCCCAAGAACTGTTTTTCTTCTGTATTGTCACTCTTAAAAACGAAATGTTTTGTCCTTGAGACCCAGAAATAAGCTGGGATCCTGTTGTTTCTGTTCCTATCCCAACAGCAAAAAAAGAAAACTAATATGAGGTTGGCTGAGTGAAGAGTGTAAAAGAAGCATTACCACAGGCTGGGCATTCTCATCCTCGCGCAGGCGAAGGCGGTGCAGCACTGGGCTGGCAATGCGCGCCAAGCCATTGGAGAGTCGCTGACCAATAGCTCCCGGGTCTATGTCTTCCACACTGCTAGCATTGACAATTACATCCACACCCTGTCAAAGGAGGCATTAAAATCACAAAGTATTCAGGATCAGCTTTTCTGAGACAAGACATGGCCACCCCAGACTCACCATGTGGAACTGGGCCCACTTTCAAATAGTTCATTATCAACACATTTTAGGGGTTGGCCATCTTTAAATTATTATTTATTACTTTTTTTTTTAATTTGATTTATATGCCGCCCTTCTCCTGAGACTCAGGGCGGCTTACAATGCGTTAAGCAATAGCCTTCATACTTTTGTATATTTATACAGAGTCAGCTTATTGCCCCCACAAACTGGGTCCTCATTTCACCTACCTTAGAAAGGATGGAAGGCTGAGTCAACCTTGAGCCTTGGAGAGATTCGAACCAGCAGTAAATTGCAGGCAGCTGTGTTAATAACAGGGTGCGTAGACCACTGTACTATCAAGGCTCTTTTTATCCTTCTTAGTCTTATTATTATTTATGTATTACCTAGGAGTTATCTGTTGGGGTGTTCATGATAGGTAGGATTGAAGCAAACTGTGATTGGGACCATACCTAAATAATTAATTCTTTAATTTCCCTCTTTTTTCCCCTTCCTGACATCCTTATTTTTCTTGCATTCTGTTTGTATCACTTTCTTTTCTCTGCAACCAACAACCTGCCCCATAAGAGGCAGTGTGGAAAGCCATTTTTTAAAGGCTGAAATTAAGATACACGTTACATTTATTTCTAGAGCAATAGGATGCCCTGTTCTATCTTTTATAGAGTAAATATCATGCTTTTGTGGAGTCCAAAAGCATGATATTACACTATATGTAAAATGGCTATTATCTCAACGTTTTGGATACAACAGAAGTTTAATTATTGATTTATTCTATTTACATCCCATCTTTTCTCTAAGAGCTCAGAGCAGCTTATAGGAGATTATCTCCTAATTTTATTTTCACAGCGACAATGCGGCGAGATAGACTGAGCTGAGAGAGAGAGTGACCAGACCAATTTCATCCATATGGCTCTCCCCAGTCCAGATCCAACTCTTAACCATTAACCTGCTCTGCCTCTCATTTCCATCTGCATGTTCCATTCACATAACTTCTCACCTACCTGGAAGAACTCTGCAATTTTGGCCACGTGGCTAGCACAGGCACACTTGCGGGCATCAGCTACATCCTCTCCAACCTGCCAAGAATAAAAGGAAAGAATGATAGGGAAGATTAATGTTGAGAAATGTCATTCATTGCACTGAAAGTAGCAGGCATGTTCCTCATGTACCCACAGGGTCTCCAGAAAAATTAACAGAAACAAAGATGGCACCAGACCAGAAGAAAATCAGTAAAGTTTCTTAGGTTTCAGAAATGAAAGGTATTCCAGACATACATTTGGGCCAGCAACAAGAGATGTGATACTTAGACAAAAGCCATATCATTCTGCTAGCAATGTAGAAAAGCAATGCCCCTCTCCTTCTGACCTCTCTTAAATTCTATGGATGCCAAGGTGTTCCCCTCATTTGATGTGATCCTATTGCCCTGATCTTTAGTAAATATAATTTTCAATAAATGGGAAGCAAAGCAAAGCATCATGCATACATTTCTAAGGATATATCCCAAGGAGTCCCAAAGATGCTTTTTCAAAAGGCAAATGGGCTTTGTTTTTCCTGAAAGACCTTTTGCTTCTCATTAAAAAGCTTCTTCGGTTCTAACAGAAGCTTCTTGGATGAGAAATGAAACATCTTCAAGGAAAAATGAAGTCCAGATGCCTTTTGAAAAAGCACTTTTGGGATAATCTGGGTGACTGAGAATCTTTCATAGACAAACTCTTGAGATATTCTTAGAAATTTTTTTAAAAAATGGATGGCTGCAATCTAAAGCATTGTGTGAATGTTTACCCACCCGGGGAAAAAAGGTTTTCAAGGATAAGCAGAGAAGTGAGAGAAATGGGGAAGAACAGTCTCACCAGTTCTGTGACTGCCCTCACCCCCCACCCCCATGACTATCATGAGAGCCATTTTATGTTATAGTCTCCCACTTTTGAAATTCCAGATGTGCCTACCAGCACAAATAGGGGGTGGATCTCCATGGGGACTCTCATAGCAACAACATCTGGAAAAAGGAAGCTGGGACTTACAGAGTCAACATAGCTTCTATTGCTTTATATTAAATCCTCTCATAGTGGAGGAGTGGACAAGCTCTTCCTAGGGCATGTTGCTCATCCCCTTTTCACTTTCTAAATTAAGATAACAATTTGCAGCTCAGTAGCTGCTCTTAATCAAAAAGCAAGGCATTTATAGGAAGGTCTGCTGCGCAGCAGTATCCAACCATGTGATATCCAGGAAAATGCCATCACCCCCAGGCAGTCAAACAGACATGGTTGCACTTCACAAATACACTCAGCTGTTTCTTTGCCATCTCAATTACTGCAAAACACCAAGGGATATCCTTTAACTATATTCCTCAAACAGTTTTCTCTAGCTTGGCATCCTCAAATGTATTCCATATAACTCCCATCGTTTCCAAGCAGCACAGCTCTAGCTATTTTGGTTGGTGGTAATTATAGTTATAATCCAACACATCTGGAGGGTAATAATCTGGGGGAGGTAATCCTTGAGAGAGTGGACACAGCAGCAGGAAACTGGTATTCAGGATTCCTAGGCCTCTCCTGAATAACGGGAAAACAGCACTGCCTTCTTTGTAATTGCCAAGTATATTCCTACCAAGAATTCACTTACTTTAAAAAATATGCAAGCTATTTTCTCCCTGAAGAATATTGTATTTAAACATTTCCATTAGCCAAGGTCTGAGTTAAGTGCTGAAAATATAGGTTAAAAACTAGGGAGTGATGAAGGAAAGAAAGACAGTATGGTATTGTGAGAATGGGTGGTTTCTGGATGGTGCGGTAAGCAGTATAAACTTATGCTGTTTATTACCACAATAATTCCATTAGAGGGCAATACTGTACAATCTACGGTGGTCAGTGGAAGCCAGCAATATGTCTGCTAAAAGTACCGGCTTTTCCTTCACTGTATTCCTCAGAGCCATCTTGGTGTTTTCTTGAATAGGAGAAAGCACAGATGTTCTTACAAAGAGATCACCTTGTGTTGAAAAACTGTCATGTATGACTGGTCCAAAAGTTGGGAGAGACACCAATCTTCATCATGAGGATCAATTTCATGATATTAGAGGGCCACTTTCTATCTAAATTCTATCTAAATCTTAACGCTGTTATACCCAGATCCCAAAAGGACTCCTGTGGTGTAAGAATAGGAAGAGGGGGGAAAAAAAGAAAAATGTAAATTTGTGGTGAGGAAATCATCACTTGTAAGTTCTCCTGTTCAATTCTTGAAAGATAGCGAAGTCCACTCAGGACCAAAAAACACAGCACGTGGAGCTTAAAATGATTGTGTCCTTGTCCAATTTTTTTTTACCATGAGGGAAACACACAACTGCTTGCTTCAGATCAAGCTCATGTTTGAGTAGGGTTTAGGAAGAGGCCTCTTACTCCCAGCCCCTTGGAAGAATGTATGTGCACACACTATTCTACCCAAACCAGATATGTGACTGTATTTACTAATTATTTTAAACAAAGATAGTGAGAGCAAGGTTCGGGCCACTCAGCCTTACCTATCGAGTATCAATCCAGATAGGACTACTCAATCAAATGAGGGTGAGAGGAGGGAAAAGGAAGAGTATCTGCTTAGTATACATTTTAAATACAGCATAATTTGTTCTTCTAGCCTAGACAATTTTATACCACGCATATAAATGAAACATCAGGAAACGAGAGTGAGCTATTCCCCAGAGAGGGTTTTTTTTTTAGGCCTTACCCAATTAACAAGGACATATTTAGGCAGGGTGGCCTGCGGATCTTTGACACTGCAGAATCCGTACATCACCTTCTGGTTCTCAAAATGGCTAGACAGCTCTTGCAGGCCACCAGCTGGGGAGAGAAAGCAACACACTCATGGGACAAAGCAAGAGTCAGACCCTTCTGCTTTTCAGCTTATGATACACTTTATAAAATTAAATCTGTTTTCTCTGCCATCTGGGGAGATTCCTGTCACAAGTCAGGAGCAACTCACTCCCAAATTCAACCCCCGGTCTATGCAACCGTGCCCTATGGAAGGGAGGAGCAGATATTTCTTTGTGGAGACAAAAGCTGCTCGGACTAAAGACAAAGATGCCAATACTCACTTCCTGAGGCTGCCAGCTTCAGATTATCAGAGTCTTCTTCATAGGTATACAAAGCCCTGGAATAAAAAAAATAATAATGCAAATACGTTGGAACAGGAAAGCATGTATAGAAGTCTGACTATTCCTGCTCTCCCAAACCTGCACAAAGGAAAGCCGGAGTCACTACTAAGGAAAAGACAATGTGATGGTTTATATTGCAGTAGTTTTGCACATGTTGATCATTTGTTCTCCTGCTACAATCCCAAAAACTGTGCATGTCTTTAAAACACTTTATCTTAATTACTTGCAATACAGACTTCTGTAGACAGAAATGAACCTCACCCTTCACAAGGACTAAATACATTTGGGATCCTTTCGCTTTCTAAAAAGTGAAAGATGTGGCTCATAAAGTTGAGTTGAGTGATGCTGAATTAATTTGCATGCTCTCTGCACAGAATGCGTGCCATACTGGCCTTGAAGAAAGACTTATTTAAAATATATTGCGTTCGGTACAGAATTTCACTTCCCAAACAGCTGAAGTTTTTTACAATAGAATTATTAAAAGTATTATGATGTATGTTTTCATGAATTAGTATCTGTTTCATCAAGGTCTGAAACACAGTCTGAGTTCTAGATTTATGGAGGGGAGATTGTAAAAAGTGAAATCGGGGAAAATGAAATCAGGAAGTACAAGTATTCATGCAATCGTATTAAGAGGAATCCTGCACAAAACAATACTTATTGGGAAAATATAAATATAATAAGAAGAAATGGATTGAGGGAGACATGGTGTGAAGAAGGAGGCAAGTTACTGTAGGAGGAGGGTCAAAAATTTGGTGCTGCTCCCCACTTCTAGCCCAAACACCTCAATCTGAAATCTAAGAAGTAAAACTGCTAGTGATCCTGGCCTTGAGTTACTAATGGTAGATGCCAGATTTACTTGTAATTTAATCATATGCATCCACACTTTGATACCGGATATCCAAGTGGATCTGGCATGCATTATCAAAATCTTGTGGGGGAAGAGCAATGATGTCATCCTGAAATTTCCCCTAACTACTCTAATTTTGAGTATTTCAGCAACCAACTCCAGGACTGGGTGAGGTTGTGATAATTATGGGATCCATCTTGTCTGTGGCCAAGGTTTCAGTTCTGGGGAAACAGGGCATTCGTGCCTATGTGTATGAGTGCGCAACAGAGATAGGTTGGGGTCCTGTTAAATGTTCTGATTGCTGTGCTGCTGAATATGATGCTTTTTTAAACCTACCTATTAAGACTGGTTTGGAAATTGCCACATCTTGAGAGAAGCTTCAGAGAAGGTTCAGGAGTTCCAAAACAACCATTAGGCATATCCACATAAATCTGTTCATACACATACATACCTGAATGTGTATAGGTTGGGAAAACAACCTATACCTAGGTTGTTTTCTCAGAGCAATTAATGAGGTAGCGGGCATTCGGTTGAAGTTTTTTATGACAATAAGATAACTCTCTGGTCCAGATAAGATTCATAATTGCCCAGAACCTCTTCAAAGCAGGCCTGTCTCAGCAGCCTAATGGATTCGGGTAGATTCTAGAGGGCATTTGGGAATCATCTTAATGATCTTAGAGTAACCCATAGACTTTTGGATTCAGGAGGCAACTTTAATACTTAATATGTTTGCTCCTAAGTGGCCCCTTCCCATTAACCAATTCTAGGGAGCTCTTCGGAAAATCAAGGAGATGAAGCAGCAGTAACTATGCCTGGAATGCTGGTGGAGGAAAATGAAATGTGAATCCGACTGCGTAGGGGCATGAGCTTATGTTCAAGCCTACACAATAGCAGTAAGAGCAAGAAAGCATCAATCCTGTGCTGCTAATCTCACTTTAGATGAATGTTCAATTCTTGCCAGGGGAAGGATGAGCAGGAAGAGCTGCCACCTGGCTTCTATGACTTGTTAGTCCAACATTTTGATAATAAAAGTCATTGCAATTTGGATTTTCCATGAACAAAGACAGAAATGATGGCTGGGATAAGGACTCCTTTCAGCCTATGGACTCCAATGAAGTGGACAGGGTGCTGTTTAACAAACTATCTGTGAGATTTGATCCATGCTTCTCTTAGATCCTTCAGTTTATTTAATTTTATGTGCAGTGTGGGACACACACTAACTGGGACTAAGAAATAATCAGTCTCTAAGGGAGGGGATGATATCAGCCATCTTAAGGAGGCAGCGGTACACTGCCTTTTCAAGAGGCTTCCTTCAGCTCTTTCGGACAACTATTGCCTGGTCTTCAACCTTCCTTTTTTGAGGAAAGCTATAGAGAAGATGGTGAGGTATCAGTTAACAAACACCTTAAAGGAAGCAGATTATTTAAATGGCTTTTAGTCTACATCTCCACCTTTTCACCTATATACCTCAACTTCTGATTGGAGGTTCAGGAACCAAACAGCCTGAAGTTAAATCCCAGCAAAACTGAGCTACTGTTTAGTCAGAAGAGCTTTCTATCAGCTTCAGGTGTAATTCTGAAAGGGTTGTTCTAAACCCACAGTCTACTAGATGGATAGGTAGAAGGCATGATCAGTTCTTCAGTTTTGTGCCAGTTGTACCCTACATGGAGTGGGAAGTTTAGCAACAGTGACTTATTCTCTTATTACCACAACTGGACTACTGCATGGGGCTGCCTTTAAAAATCACTCAGAAACTGTGTTTGTTGCAAAATGCAATGGTGTACTTGCTGGCAAACGAGTATCACCATAGTTACGTGACACCCATTAACACAGGGCCTCAACTGGCTATAAATTTGTTTCTAATTACAGATGGTTTTAGCTTATAAAGCCCTATATTGCTTGGTTTCAAAGTACCTCAGGAGCACTTCCACCTACCAGATGTATTCTCCCTGGCCAAATCTGGGCATTTTTATTGCAATCCCTATTTTGGAACTCTTCTCTCTTCCCCTCAAGGCCAAACTAACACTTACACTGGTGGCTATTTGGAAGTTAGTAGAGGCTGAACATTTCCCAAGAACATTCAGGAAATGATGGCTTGGTATGATCTTATTGTCTATATTGCTCAGGTGTTGTTGATTGTATGCAATATTGTTTTATTCAGGTCAAATTCCAAGAGCCCATGCAAATTGCAATGGTATAGAAATTAAATACCGGTAACCATGAAACTTTCCATTTTCAGAAGATAGAACTAAGCTTCTGGATGAATTGTTTTACTTGATTCTGGATTTTTGGAATACCTACCTGAAGTATTTGTGTTCCTGGACATCACCTTAAGTTTAACAATATAATTATTGGGGAAGTTGAAGTGTTTTATTCATTTTTTAACAGTGCCTTTTTAAAATATTGTCACTTCAAATCTCAGATTTTTATGTTGAATTTGACTTCTCCTTAGTAAGAAATTAGAGGTATGTTGTATTAAGGCATTAAGACAAAGAGTGAATCTAGGCCCTCCTAAAAAAACTGAATACCAAACATCATTGGGTCCAGAATGTAATTCCTCAGGAGATCTCAAAATAGCTCAGATGTGAAATCACTTGTCTTCTAATAAGAGGGTTGAAAGCACCTCCCACACTAATGTTGCAAAAAAATAATACAACCCAGCACCATCCACAGGCATTTATTGCCTTAGCCAAGTTGATCAAAGCAGCACTGCAGCATTGTGTCTATGGAGATTCTCAGTCCTCCAGGTCATGGTTGTCCCAAAGGTGCTTTTTCCCCAGAGGATTTCCAGAAAAATTGCAGGCTACAGGAACCATTTGCGCTTCAGTTTGAGATGCAGACAGCACAGACGCATCCCCATCAGCCTGTGCTCAACAGTGAAGGGACACAGGGTGGAAAACATCCTGCAGAAAGCACAGCAACTTCTCAATGAAAGAAAACCAGAAAGTCCAGTTGCGAAAAAAAAGCACCTTTGGGACACTGCAGCATTGTGACACAAGTCCTGCCCTTAAGTTCATGTGACGTTATGATGTCTGTGGAGAAGAGGGGGGGGTGTCTTTCCTCATGATGCTGCTTCTGTCACTCTAACTCACTTGCTCCCTGCAGACCCCACGGAATATAACAGAAAATAAATGGAAAAGTATCAACTATATTTAAATATGTTAATTTGATAAATGTCAATTAAAATTAAATCAAAATTAATTTTTGTCCTATTCCTGACCAATTTTTGGAGTATAGCTCCTGGCATGCCACTCAAAAATGGTCCTTAGTCCAAAACAATTCAGCACCCTTATATAACAAAAGCATCCCTAATATATTCTGTACCACAAAACATAAAAGTGGTTACGATAATGTTAATTAAATAAAAAAAAAAGGATTTGGCAAGGAAACAATAAAAAGCTGACCAGTTAGCTGTTTAGAGTATGCCCCAAATAAACTGATGGAAAGTATTATTAATGATAATTTTCTATAAGATATATAGAAAGCCAAAGGAGATGGTTTCTACAAAAATGCAATGATGGTTATCTATTTGAAGGGTTTTAAGACAAGACTAGACACATTTCTTGAGACTAAAGCTATCAACACCTTCTAGTCATGATGGCTGTATTATTGGAAGCAACTACTAGTTACAGGAGAAATGACGGGAGATTTTTGTGTCATGCCTGTTTTATGGACCTCCCATACTCAAGTTTCTTGGCATTTTCCCTATCAGGGAAAAGCAAAATTCAATCATCTATGTCAGTAAATTCCACAAAGCATCTGGTTGGCCATTGTGAGGACAGCATTAGCTAGGCAGGCTTGGGACTAAATGAGGCAATCTCTTATTAGTTGTATCTTTAAATTTATATTGTCAAAATATTTCAGAGATCCCGGACAGAATGACAGATTAATAATTGGCTGCAAAGCAAGGTGTCGACTGCTCAGCCTCGACAGAGAGTTGCCTTCCTAACAGTTCCTGCAAAATAATGATCATCACAAAATTGTGTTAAAAGAAAGCAATGATCATTTCTTATTTTAGAACATAGCTCATCTCAGAATTGTCCAGAGCATATTCTTTACTTTGGGGGAGTTGGCCTGGCAAAGTGAAGATTCAGAATCACTGCCGTGAGACAGGCAACTGTATCAGGCAACTGACTGATTGATTGATTGAGACAATCAGTCAGCTGACCTGTTTGCCCACGTCCAATTCCAACTGCAATATGACAGGGCAAAGATGCCAAATTATAGCGCCTTCCACCTGAGCAGGACTGCAGCTCCTATCAACCTGGAGCAGCAAAACTACTGGAGGACTGAGGGAGACTGAAGTGCACTAGAGTTAAAAAGCATAGTATTCAATTAGGGCCCCCAAAGCAAGACACCTACTGCAAGGTAACCCAATTCTTTTTCTTCTACATGTAAATTGACAGCATAAGTCATTTGCAAGGTCGTGAAGCGGAAGAAAGGATTTCCACTGAAACAGCAAATTAAGAACTAGAAACCGGATGGCATTAACGCCCTCCCTACCTGGTCTTAAAGACCCACACAGTTCTGGCGGTGAAGAACAGCCCATTAAGCACAGGAGGGAGGAGGAGAGGGAGGGGAGAGAGCGTGGCAAAATTAAAACAGCAGCTGCATATTAATGAGCCATCGTGGTTTGTGTGAAGGGGCCTCCATGGAGACAGTCTCTAAGATACTGCCCTTTTTTCCATATCTACTGAGGGAAGCCTATTTGTCCACCATTGCCACTCTTCCAGCAGGAATCCAGTCCAAATGCTTTTGCACAGCCTCCAAAATGCAGAGGGTTCTGTTCTCTTTACCACCTCATCTGAAGGCCTCCTGTGAAGGAGGAGGAAGGAGCATAGAGAATTGGTCTAGGCTGCGTGGGTGGAGAGACTTAAATCTCAGCTTATCAAGGCAACCAGCATCTCTCTATCACCATGGCAACTACACTGCCATCCAGCGGGAGACAGTTCATATGATGAGAACAAGGTGATTTAGAGGGGAGTGGGGGATGAGAGACCGTTGGCTGTGTGCGGTTCCTGCCATGTACAGAGCCACCATGGCATTACAAATTGAGAGGCACTTTCGCTTCTGTGTATTTAATGGCTAAAGTGGGAGTTTACTGAGTAAGGTCTCTTTCTGGAATATCATGTGCTCTGTTTGCTGAATTGCTAAATTTTTTTCTCCTGCACGCCTTCCAGCATAGACTACGTTCCATCTGCTCTCCATTTCTTGCTGCAAAAGTCCTGGTAGAATTTAAAGAACTTAACATGGACTTCATCCTTCATAAAAACATTAGATTTACACAACCAGCTTCTTGGCAATGTGTCCATTCCTTTGATATCAGAACAGGGAATTTTACAAGATTCAAATTATCCTATTTTGGACACATTATGCAAAGAATTAGCTCAAGGGAGAAGGCTGGAAAGAAAGAGGAGATAGACAATGACCCGCAGCAAGGTAGCAACAAAGATGATTAGGGGACTAGAGGTTAAAACAAATGAAGATCAGTTGCAAGAGTCAGGTATGTCCAGTTTAATGAAAAGAAGGACTAGGGGTCACATGACAGCAGCGTCCCAATATCTGAGCGGGTTATCAATCTATTGTCCAAAGCATCTGAAGGGAGGACAGGAAGCAATGGGTAGGAACTAATCAAGGAGAGAAGCAACCTAGAACTAAGGAGGAATTTTCTAACCATGAGATCAATTAATAAATGGAATGGCTTGCTTCCAGAAGTTGTGGGTGCTCCAATATTAGAGGTTGTTAAGGAATTGGACAACCATTTGTTGGAAATGGTATAGGGCCGTGATGGCAAACCTATGGCACGTGTGCCCAAAGTGGCATGCAGAGCCATGTCACCTGGCATGCGCAGCATCGCGCAAATAACATTTGCCAGCAGTCTGACTGACTCCAATTTATCAATCAGTTTGCCAAAGATGTTAGATTGCAAATGACACCTTTGGAAAAATGTGGTTGATCCATGAACAATTTCCTATTCGTTATCAGAGGGACACAGTGCCTTACCTGTACCCCTGGTTTTGAACCTCTATTTTCCTATTGCTGCAGCAAGCTCTATGCAGGCTCTGAGGGTCCCTGCTGGCTTATTTCTCTTTTGCCATAGTAACAATGGGGTTAGCAATTTATTTCCCAAGTAATGCTCAGGAAGATTTGCTATGACCTAAATTTGAGGAACCTGAATTGATTGGCCATTTCTTCGCTGACCTTAACCAAGAAACCTGTTATTTTAAGAATCCAAATGTATATTTAAAAGGTAGTTAACCTTGTTTAAAAGTCATCTGTCTCCATCAGTGATGGCTGTTTATGGAATTTGACATGTGCTAAAAGCATCTATATTGAGAAACTACATATGCCTGCAGCGGTTTCAATCATGCAAAGCCATCAATGTTTCCTGGAATTATTTACGTTATTTTATTGCTATCTCTTTGCCTTCTATACAGCAAGTAATTTGACAGGTCATCTCTATACTGAAAGCATTTCCATCAGCTGAAAGCTGGCAGCCTGTTGGTTCGTAGAATAGCATATTTCTATCCAAACATCCTGAAGTGACACTCAAAATATCTGAGTGTGATGTTAAACAGGGTATTGTATTCAATTTATCAGAGGATTGTTTTTCAAGCAGGAGAAGAAGAAAAGCAAGAAAGACAAAGAGATGATTGTGTCAGTTAAGAAGTGCTCAGTAGAGTTATAAAGTTCAAAGGCTTACAGCTATAGATTGTCACCAACCTTCTGCTACTCTTCGAGTGTTGCCCTACTACAGGAGTACACACTTTTATCAGCTTGAGCGCTGCACCGTGTTGAAGGTTGCATTCCACAAATGGGAGAATCCAACTCATTTTGGGGGAGAGGGAGATTTCCAATGATTTTGAGATGAAACGGGGGCTGAATGTCCCCGGAAGGCTTAAGATTTTAATTAGTCCCTTATAAGCCATGTTCAAAAAGAAAAGCCTGGAGAAAAAGGTGGTTGCGGTGACTCACATTTGGAGAGCACCAGACTGGGTATGGCTGCTTTATTTTAATATAAAAACTCCTGGGACAAACACTGAATATTTTTATCCCCCGTTTTAGTGGGGATTATCTTAATAATAGAGTATCTGCACTGTAGAACTAATTTAAACAATTGAGTGATCGGTAAAACATAGCAGAGAGTTTGGAGATCCTTACCGAACAGAATTGGTAAATAGTGAATTGGTAAAGGGAAACAAATAGTTTGCCCTTGGATATTGTGGATTCTTTCATCCATTAAGTAAAGTCCAATTCCTGATCTTTGGGTAAATATCTTAGATTGTATACCTGGAGCTCTTTCATATTAGCATTATAACACCCAGTCAAAACTACATTATGTTGAGATAGGATTGGTCAATGAGAATCACAGCTGGCCAGCAATCTGGATCTAGTCCTGCTTAGTCAAAATCCAACACTTTGTACTAACTTTAGACCTTTAAAGACCTATGGCTAAAATAATATGTAGAGTATTATATTCTCCTAGATGCCAACTAAACAGTTGGGTAAGGAAAAATAACCTTACCACATAGTAATCCTCAGAATTAAGGGAGAGTAAAAAACATGGTTAGTTAACTGGCCTGCTCTCAGCTAAATCCTTCTCCTGTTCTTTTTAGACAGAGGCATCTTAATCTTCTTCTCTTGGCACAAGACATGTTATAGATATTATAACATTTTCTCTTGCACCAGCGGATGTCTTAATTTCTGTAATGGAAGTAAAAAGCACAAAATCCAGCCTGCTTTTTTTGCTCCAGGCATTATTTTAAATGTTCAGGCCTAAAAGAAAGAGTAATGCAGTGAGTATAAAGGGCCATAGACTGCAGTTCAGGTTTTCTCTCTTCTGAAGGATATCTGGGGATTTAGGTAGGCCTGAAATCTTTTGAACTTTCTTTTTTTTAAAGGATGGGAATAGGAGCAGAGGGCCTCCTGGAACCAAACGTCTCTTATCTTAAACTCTTCCTTCTGAAACAGCATAAAACTGCCATTCATCAGGCTAATTTGGGATCTTTAGTGGGTGGGGATGGGGATAAGAAAGCTTCCCAGGGATTTCCTGGGGAATCACATGCAGCTCATTTATTTATTTATTTATTTATTTATTAGATTTTTATACCGCCCCCTCTCCCGAAGGACTCGGGGCGGTGAACAGCCAAGATTAAAAAACATACAATATAAACATTAAAATACGTTTAAAACAGAATTAAATCCAAAATGGCTCCCCAATTTAAAACGCCTTACCCATGACCCTATAATTAAAACAAATTTAAAATTTCCACATTTAAAAAGGGGCAAGATTTAGGCCAGGCCAGCTTGATGAAATAGAAGAGTCTTAAGCGCGCGGCGGAAGGTGCGCAGATCCGGGATCCTCCGTATCTCCGGGGGGAGCTCGTTCCAGATCGTAGGTGCCCCCACAGAGAAGGCTCTCCCCCTAGGGGCCGACAGCCGACATTGTTTGGCCGACGGCACCCGGAGGAGCCCCTCTCTATGGGAGCGTACTGGCCGGTGGGAGGCTATTGGTGGTAGCAGGCGGTCCCGTAAATAACCAGGTCCTAAGCCATGGAGCGCTTTAAAGGTGATAACCAAAACCTTGAAGCGCACTCGGAAGACCACCATGAGCCAGTGCAGCTCACGCAGGAGAGGTGTTACATGGGAACACCATGTTGCTCCCATCACCACCCGCGCGGCCGCACTCTGCGCCAGTTGGAGCCTCCGAGTGCACCTCAAGGGGAGCCCCATGTAGAGAGCGTTGCAATAGTCCAGACGAGAGGTAATGAGGGCATGAGTGACTGTGTGTAGGGAGTCCCGATCTAGATAGGGACGCAACTGGCGAATCAGGCGAACCTGATGAAAAATCTCCTGGTCACGGCCGTCACATGCTCTTCTAAAGACAGCCGTAAATCCAGGAGGACACCCAAGTTGCGAGCCCTATCCGTGGGGGCCAATGATTCGCCCCCAATAGTCAGCAATGGCACC
Source organism: Arizona elegans (assembly GCA_022577455.1). NCBI lineage: Eukaryota > Metazoa > Chordata > Lepidosauria > Squamata > Colubridae > Arizona > Arizona elegans. The sequence goes on along the minus strand of JAKOOJ010000003.1, from coordinate 97,422,915 downwards.
AGCTGACTATATCGGGACGTCGGAAACCACAGCCACTCGGTCTTGGATGGGTTGAGCCTGAGCCTGTTCCTCCCCATCCAGATCCGTACGGCCTCCAGGCACTGGGACATCACTTCAAGAGCATCGTTGGGGTGGTCCGGTTCAGCAGGAGTCATGCTTTCTTGACTCCTGCTGAAATCCAACTTGGAATTATACTACTTTATAATACCACTTTATAATGCCTTGGTAAGACCATATTTGGAATACACTGCATTCAGTTTTAGTCGCCACAATATAAAAAAAGATGTTGAGAGTGCAGAGAAGAGCAACAAAGATGATTAGGGGACTGGAGGCTAAAACATATGAAGAACAGTTGCAGGAACTGGGTATGTCTAGTTTAATGAAAAGAAGGACTGGGTGACATGATAGTAGTATTACAATACCTAAGGGTTTGCCACAAAGAAGAATGGGTCATCCTATTCTCCAAAGCACTTGAAGGCAGGACAAGAAGAAATGAAACTAATCAAAGAGAGAAGCAACCTAGAACTAAGGAGAAATTTCCTAACAGTGAGAACAATTAATCAGTGGAACAACTTGCCTCCAGAAATTGTGAATGCTCCAACATTGCAGGTTTTTAAGAAAAGATTGGACGACATTTGTCTGAAATGGTATAGTGTTTGTGCTGGAGCAGGGGGTTCAACTAGAAAACCTCCAAGGTCCCTCCCAACTCTATTATTTTGTAATGCTTAGGTTTACTTTTCACCATTCATATACCTGTATGTCCAAGGGCAGCTCTGTAATAAGCCAGGTGAAGCAATCAATTTCTGGTCTCAGCATGGATTTAGAGTTAATGAAAGCAGGACTGAGTTTCTGAATGGTTCTCCCTTCCCCAAGTGCTGACCCTCTGTGCCTTTATATTAGTAGGGCATCTAGACTCTGTTTCAAGCCTCCAATGATTTGGCAGTAGTGCACACTAAGGTGGATGAACCATGGACATGAGCATACATGAATGCTATCAAGATAAAAAAAATAATTAGCATCTGGAATGGAATTGGCTTCATAAGGGCCAATGCTTTTTGTTTTTCATTGGAACAATGTAGAACTCTTGCTGCCTGACAGATTTTTAATATCTCAAACTAGCATCCCTATCTGCCTTTTAGCTGTGATTCCCTCTTTAACTGCTGAAAATCTGGCTTCTTCTCTCAGTCCTCCTCCCTCTTCTACCTGCCTACCTCTTTATCTCTTTTTGCTAACATACAATTCTTTTGTAAACCTATAATTTTGTTTTTCAGTTTTTTGTTAACTGCTAATTACAGGAACAATGCCAAGCCAAATAAAAGTATGTAAATTGTGTAATGTGCATACTTTATTCCAAATACTTCCTTGTTATGAAAGCAACAGCACGGCATATGACAATATAGTGTACGGAAACTTCAGCACTTCTAAGAAACAGCAGCATAAAATATTGGCCTTATATCCAAGGGGGAGTAGGAACATTTCTAGAATATGATTTATAATAAAGTCTTCTTGAAAACTGGAGATTTTATGCAAGCCAGTTGTACCCAGCCCATTTTACTTGCAAGTCAATGGCTGGGGGGAGAGAGAGAGAGAGAGAAAACCCACAGCCAGCTAGAAGAAAAACTACCTCTGCATTCCCAAAGTATCTGTAAGGAAAAATTGGCATAAGCAGAAAGCATTACATTTCCCAACCCCACCCAGCAATAGTTTGATAAACATGGGCTTGGTAACTACCACTTATCCTCACAGATTCAAAGAGTTAGAAGGGTCCATTTGAGCCACAGAATCCAGTCCTTTGCTTCATGGAGGAATCCAGATTGAAAGTATCCCAGCAAAGGGAAAAATGCCACATCTCTCTGTAATTGGATTCCAATGTCAAACTACTTTTATGCTCACTTTTTCCTAACATCCAGTCAATTTGCTGTCCTTTAGCTTCAATTAATTATTCTGTCTCCAGTATCTCTGGCAACTTCTTTAAACTTTCTGCTGCGTGACATCCTTTTAAGGATGAAGAGAGCTGCCAGTCTTTTCTTGTCACAGTTAAATACTCCCTCTTCCTTCAGCCACTCTTCATAGGACTTTCTTGTTCCTGGATCATCTTTGTTGTCTTCTAAATCTGTTTTTATTTTTGAGGTACCTATATATCCACCTAATTGCCATGTCATCGTGTATACAGCTTGCTAATGAGAGTATCATGGGATATTTTGTCAAATGCTTTACAAGATATGTTGTAGAATTTCTACAGATGCTAAGGAAATCACCTGACCCAAACATGAAATTTATTTTGTCTGACAATGGCTTCTTGAAAAATCCATGTTTCCTGGTAATAACTTCATTGTCACTAAAGTGAAATAAGGTTAGTCTGGCAGGATATTATTAATAATAAATCACATTATGAACTCTCTATAACTTTTTCTCCTTTCTGTAGCTAGGGACAACCCTCTAATTGCCTGGTACCTCAGGATTTCTCAGTGCATAAAACCAGAAAGTCCTCCAATATTCTAGGATACAATTCAACTGGTCAAAAGATTTAAACATTCAGTATAAACCAATATTCTCTGACCATATTTCTATCAGACTCTAACTTCAATGCTGTCCATTCATCCTGTTCTTTCTGGTTGCCTCCTGGAACACTCTTCCTCTCAACCAAGACAGGTTTTTTTTTAAAGAGCTCCCACCCATTTTGAACTCTTTATCCCATTAGTTTATCTTGCCTTGGAATCCTAGTTATACTGCTCTGCTTTTATTGCAAACCACTTTCTTGAACTCTAAAGTATGCGTTCAGCTGCACTTAGTTTCAGTTTTCCCTCAAATGAGATACAGCAATTCTCCCAATCTTCTTGCTATTTCCACATCTTTGACTAAGTTTATACTGATTAGTATCAAGTCTTATTGATCCTTTCTTTGCTCTCTGAAGAAAAAACAGTATCAGCAAGAATCAAAAATTTCCTGGAAAAAAACATGCTTGGCAGAATTTGCCTTTCCACAGATGTTGGAATAATTAGAGTTCCCTTGTTATGCTCACTTGTTGAAGTTTAACACAGATTCACTCCTCATTCCAGTTTATTTTTCACTTTGGGGGCTGTAACAACATTGAGTTCATTGGTGAATGAGCTACCTCAGGAATTGGACACGGAGAGGACATCCATATTGTTCCTGCTGGATTTCTCAGAGGCATTTCATGCTACTGACCATAGGATCTTTCTGGGATGCTTGGACTGATAGCTTTGAAGACTCATTTGGCTCAGAGCCCTAAGAAGTGCATGCCTCAGTGAGCCACTCTCCTCAGAATTTCATCAGGAGTCCATTTTACACATTATCCATGTTATACTTTTTAACATGGGAGTCTTGGGGGATACCTTCAGGGTAAGTCTTCCAGAGTTTGGAGACTCATTTCTATGATAGTGATAAACAAGTTTACTTCTTTCTTTTTCATTTAATGTTAATGAGGATGTACATTGTTGCACTGAGGCAGAAATGCTCTGCAAATTAGTACTCAGCTTAGAGAAAGCAGCAATTTGATGATGTGGCCCACCCTTTGCAGTCTCTACTGTTCTTTCATCCTTCATCCACAAGATTTTTTTGCCCATCGTACCTGAACCCAGGATTTTCTACCCTTGTGAAATGAAGTTTTTAAAGTTCTGAAGTGGGGAGCCATTTTTCAAAGTAGATGTGACTATTTTATATCCTTAAGCTCGAAGTAGTGGCAGGAAATTTGGTTTCCCCCAATGAAAACCCAGTCGTTCAGATCCTGTCTTGAATTCTGGAACCCCCCCAATTCAAATGAGTGCAGTCACAAAGGGATGGGCAGTAAAGGAAAAGCACCAGAAAGCTATGGATTTTGAATATATTTTAAGGTTCCTGATGCTTCCAGGAACCCCTTGGCTTGTGCAAATATTTCACACCAGGCTGGTTGCATCTGCTCTTGCAATAAAAAGGCAGCTGTTCACTACACCTGAGGGAAACAAAATTATGAACGTATGTGCATGGGACCATGGTGACAAGACATACCCACACAAACATCACTGGAGGACTGTCTTCACAATGTTTGCATAAATTCTGTGACTTGGGAACATCACTGTAATGTGGCAAATTTCCTCTGATCAGCCACATGTTCTGTGGCAGAGAAACCCATGAAGCCTCATGCTGTACACATCTTAAGGGCACCCTTTAACATTGCTGTGAATGAGGCATGCTCTTGCATCGACTGAATGGACCAAAGAGCCTCCAGGTGCAGGTGCTTCACATTTCAATTACAGCAATTGTCTACATGGCCTTTGGCTTCCCACTTCTGTTAGAGGGCTTGTTCTTATTTATAAGGCTCAAAATGTTAGATACCATGTTATCTGACGTTTCCTGCTTGTAGAACCCATCTTCTTTTTAGGGACTGCTATGCATTCCAATATCATAAGAAACAAAATCAGGGTCAGATCCCTTTTCAGTTGCAGCAATGTAATTCTGAAGCTGCCTTCCTATTTCACAGCTCTCCCCTTCAAATTGGCATTGTCCTATGTAAAGAATTATGTTGGTCTACTGCTTAGAGACCTCTGTGTGGGACAAACAATGGCTAATAAATATTGTAATGAATAAATTGAGGGGGGAAAGCCAGATTTCCATGGTAGAGTGTAAAACAGTGTTTCTCAACCTTGGCACCTTGAAGACAGGTAGATTTCAACTCCCAGAATTCCCCATCTTAATTATGCAGGTTCCCATGGCTGGCTGAGGAATTCTGGGAGTTGAAGTTCACTCATCTTAAAGTTGCCAAGGTTGGGAAACCCTTCTGCAAAGCATTGTTGGTTTTTTTTTTTTTCTCCATATGAAAATCAGCAGAAGTTCCCATTATGTAGAAATGTGTCCTCAATTTTGTTTCCTATCCCTGGAAAATGCACTCACAAGACTGCAGCATCAGTTCCCTCACTACATAATGAATGTGTTGACTAAGCATTTCTGAATAGGTGGCACTAGCCCTGGAACACAAAAATAGAGCAAACATTTCTCTTCAAGTTCAAGTTTTGAATTAACATGGTGACAACCCAGCCACCTCTGAAAATTCAAGTTTTTCTGAAGAGAGCTGAAGGTAGTATTGCAGTGGCAAAAATGGGCATTATAAAGTATCAAAATGTGTTAAGTAAAAATAGAAATGGACTGAAAGAGAAATGTTAGGCTGGCAGTCCTAGGATAGGGACTGAACTCAGCAGATTCACTTTCACTTTCCAATCATCCTGCACCCAATTTGCTTCTACTGAGCCACTAGATCCAGGAAAATCATTGAAAACCTTCCCCAAGGCTACTGCCACATTATAGACAGCTAGACACAGAGGGCACAATACATGAGAGGGACGCTGAATGGAAAAAATATTGAATATGGGTGCAGCTAATTTGCGGGGGTGGGGGGTGGGGAGACCATCTGGATCCTGAGAGCAAGCGAAAGAAAAACCTTAATTGGTCCACACAATGGATTTGTACACTCGGGCACTTAGAAGGTGCTAATAAAAAAAGTTGTGATAAGCTTGATAAATTTGTCAGCTCTGGAAGCTGGAAAATCAAATAGATGCTTGGCTTCTGAGGCCATGCGCCAGAGCTAAGGAAAGGTATCAGGCTGTTAACTTCCCCATTGGATCTTTGGGTATACAGTCCTAGTCCAGAAATCCAGGCTCCCCAAAGATTCAACATAGTACTAGCTCAATAATGTCTAACCCAACGCCTGGGTGCCTTCTTTCCATTCTAATGTCCTCTCTGCCCATTTATTACCAGGAAATCCTAACCTCAGCCTGCCTATTTCCTAGAGGCATCTAACTAATACCCCAAAAACCAAACCTATGAGATTGGAATGCCTTCACAGATTTGGTAGTTAGTAGCAAGGTACCAACGAGGCAGAACTAATATATGTCATTCACATCTCCCTCAAAAGCATAAAATTACACAGTACTGCTTGAAATGAAGCAGCAGCTGTCTGTGGACAGCAGAGCAGGGCAGCTGGGAGCACAGCCACATCAGATAACAAGAGGACTTGGGGCTTCCCGGACCATGTGAGATTCATACAGGAAGTGAGCACCAAAATGAGGCTATAGAGATAAATGCACCTCTTGCTGAGCGAAAAAAGTAAATCATAGTTTCCAAGACCTCAACCCATTTATTTTACTGCTAGGAATTGAAGGGGATTTTCCTAGATGAAACATATTATGCTGATGAGTTTATAAAAGTGCCCACAATAATATTAAAAGCATCATTTATTACTCCTGGTTCTCCCACAGCATACTCTGTCATGCTCCTCAAGATACATCTAGCTCTACACTATGTACTACTTAGGCTCAATGTCTTATCCATGGATTCAGTGACTGGGTTAAACTCTCTAGGATTCCTTCCTGCTAGTAGAGAAATACATATTCAAAGAGGAAGTTAATTCCTCCTGTGATTTAACCTTACTGTGGGCTGAAAATTTATTAGAGTATAAGTCACAAGATTTAGTCACTTATATTTCCTAGAAGGATTAATAACGCAATTCCTCTGAAATGGGACCACACCTATGATTAGCTGTTTTCATCTTCACTCAGTATTTGGAAGGAAGAGGACAAAAGGAAGACCTCATCCTTTCTAGCAGCAGATTTTGTCAAAAGACATCTGCTGTAGCCTACTGCAGTCTATTGTAGAAATTGCTTGTGCTGGTTTTAGCTGCAAGTTGCTTTATCCCCTTATTATTAATTCAGGTAGTCCTCGGTTTATAACCTTTTGTTTAGTGACAATTTGAAGTTATAACAAACTGAAAAAAGTGACTTATGACCATTTTTCACACTTATGACCATTGTAGCATCCCTCTGGTCGCATGATCACATTTTGGATCATATTTATAATGGTTGCAAGGTCCTGCAGCCATGTAATCACCTTTACCAATCTTCTGACTAGCAAAATGGGGAAGCCAGTTTTACTTTGTTTCACTTAAGTTAGTGTTACTAACTTAACAACTGCAGTGGTTCCCTTTACAACTGTGGCAAGAAAGGTCATAAAATGGGGGCAAAACTCACTTAACAAATGTCTCACTTAACAACAGAAATATTGGGCTCAATTGTGTCGTAAGTCAAGGACTATCTGTACTTTGAAAAATATTATTTGATTTCCACTATGCCTGAAACACTGAAGACAAAGGATAGAGAACTGAAGTGGGATGATTAATTTCAGAAGTGTCACTTCTTAGAACTGGTATCCCCTTCTCTATTTTTTCCTGTCTTTCATATGTACACACATATACACAGATTTTCTGGAACTAAGACAGGTTTTGCTGTAAGAGACATAAAGTGCAAATATGGCAAAGGTCCAATAAGAGTTAGATTGCACACCTCTAAGCAGTAATAGCAGGATCTTGCCACCAAAGCAGTTTAGCTTACAGCTGTTTGGGGACTAGAAAAAGAGCCATGCTGTATTCCATCATTCCATATGAGCAGTGTTCAATACGATTATTAAGGTTATTTATTGTTTCACACAACTGCTTTACTTTTCTTCAGTAGCTTTGTCTTCAATTATCAATATAGCAGCAATATATTCCTTCTACTGAATCCTTTTCCAATTTAAGGTCTGTTTTGAGAATTCATGGCTTCTGCTGCAGACCAAGAAAGGTCAGTGCCCCAAACACACCATTTACAACAAGGCTGTGCCTAATATGGTCTTGAGAGGGGTTCGGTCATAGATGACTTGAGTGTTTTCATCAAGAAGAAAAATCATTTTAAAAATGGGAGGAACAAAATACCCTGCCTGTGAAAAATGGATGTCCGGGACCAAGACAGATGTTTCATTTCTTCATTACTGAATCCAAAATCGATTAATAGTTAGGCCGAGTTAATAAAAATATTAAGAGCAGAGGAGAGATCTATCCTCCTGTTTTTATTCTCACAACAGTACTATCAGATAGATTGCTTAGAAAACTGGAGACCAGCTCAAGGTCACCTGGCAACAGAGTCAAGCAAAGATTTAAGCCTGCCTCTTTCTGAACCTGGTACCACAGTTTCTAATCACTATGTCACATTACAAAGTATAGTGCTGGATTTGGAAAAACGGAGCCCTAATTTCAAGACAGAAGGCAGGCATCTCATCAGAAGAACTTTATTGCTACCTTACTGTACTCCTGATTGAATGGGGAACTACCAGTACAGGAGCTCTGTTATTTCTAAGTCCAGAATTGCTCTGTGCCCTTTTTCCAGGTCACTGTGCAGAGAAGCCCAGCTTGGCACCAACTGAGGCACCCACACTGCCTTTAGTTCAAACAATGCGTCACTAATTACAGTAACTTCCATCCACTACTAATTTGGCACTCAGCTAGCCGATAAGTGCTGGATAGAAAATTTCCATGGGTATTTGGACGGAAAGGGGCACAGCCTGTCATAAGGAGCAATGCCCTCCCAATGCTCCTGAATTCAGCAATTAAGCTGCTGGCAAGGGCTGCATGCAACTTAACCCTGAAATATAATTGTTCCCCACGGGTGGGAATGGAAATGCAGCAGCTGCTGCTACTCTCAGCTAAGTAGTGTTTCGCCCTGATTCTCCCAGCTGTATCACATCTCTCGGCTTCAACAGCAGGCAGTGCTTTGGGTGGAGATATGATGCACAACTTCTCATTGCCAGCTGCTCTGCTCTTTGTCTTTTAGCCAGTTGCTGTTGGACTGTCATTTTGACACAGAGACAACTGCCTTCCCCTCACTATGTCCTAAAAGGTAAGAGTGGGTCACATTTTCTAGTTTGAGAACAATTACAAGGCCCTAAGCCTACATTTTGCATCAGGGGACTATCCGAAAGGGAGGGAAGGGAAGAGAGATAGTACTAACCAGGTCATCCAGGAGAGGGAAAGGTTTCAGCCTTGATCTTACTCAAAACCTTCTGTGGTTTTGATTTTTAACACCTTTGTAAAAAAAGTAAAATTCTTCTAAGATACACCTTTCAAATGGGGGTGAAGTTTGGCTGTCCCATCATGTACTACAGTGTGCAATAGTAATGTTATAAAGACCAACTATACCCCATATACAACTTGTGTGTATAAAGGTAATTACACATAGGCCTTGTTTGCAGGTCATACTTAAATTAACCATGGTTTACTCAAGCCCCAGTTTTCTAGCTTTGCATGTCACTGAATCCTCATTAGACCATGGAGATTAAGATGTGGATGGCTAATCCCTAGTGCAAATTCATATATTCACACTTATCTGCCTTATTCCTATGTTAGGAAATCAAACTCTTGTTACTGAGGTTTTAGAAATGGTTGTACTACACCTGAGATACCCCATCAGAGCTCTTTCCTCTCATTGGAACTGCAGGCAGGGCCTTTGGTGAGAAGCACATTTGCACAGTGAAAGCTGCAATACAGGTAGTCCTCAATTTACAATGGTTCACTTAGTGACCATTTGAAGTTACGACGGCATTGAAAAAAGGGACTTATATGACAATTTTTCAGATGTATGACCACTGCAGCATCCCCATGGTCCTATGATTTACATTCAAATGCCTGACAACTGACTCACGTTTATGACCGTTGCAGTGTTCCTGGATCTCGTGATCACCTCTTGCAACCTTCTGACAAGCAAAGTCAATGGGGAAACCAGATTCACTTAACAACAGGTTACTAATTTATCAGCTGCAGTGATTCACTTCATAGACGTGGCAAGAAAAGTTGTTAAAAAGGGGCAACATTTGTTTAGCAAATTTCTCACTTACCTAGCAAGATAAATTTTGGGTTCAATTGTGATCGTAAATTAAGGTAACTACCTGTGGTAACTGCAAACCTTTCTGAGCCAAGTGAATTGTTTGGGGGGGGGGAGGCAGCAGGGCTGGGCCTATCTGAAAGATCTGCATCGGTTGTTTCTAGGACACAGATTGATGGGTTGGTATTTATTTTTAATCACATTTCCTTTCAAAAAGATCAGGACAACCATAAGTTAGCAACAAAGAGTTTTCTGCATCTCTTTGCTATCATCTAGAGTTGTCCAGATTTTGGCAGCTGGTGTTTAATACCCTGCCAATGGGTTAGGATGTGATTACCTAAATTAGTGCTTCTCCCTTTCTGAACTTCTGAACTTGTCCAGCCCTTAAAATATAGAGAGACACCCCTTCTCAGAGGCCAGCCTTTCTCCACTTCAGGATAAACTAGCCTTCTTCTGCATTACTCTCAGGCTATGGAATGTACTTCCCTGGGAACTGCTTTGGCAAAATTCCTCTTCCTGCACCTAAAGTCGGTAAATGTGCCCCTCTTTCTCCAGCCTATTAATTTATTGTGATATTAGGTTTTAAACTTTTAAGTTGATTTTTCTTTTCTTTTCCAAAGGACAGCCACCGGAGTGCTTGGTCTTGTTGGGGTGGGGGGTGGGATTTAACCCCTGTAATTAAAGAAAATGTTTAACCCTGCATGTTTTCCCACCGTGCTCCTCGCCTTTAAAAAAAAAAAAAAGCCGGGACATAGACCCGGCATACATCAGCAGCTGGTTGCTAGGCTCAGAAGAGAGGCTCGCCTTAAAATCGAGCCCTCCCAGCCCGGGGAAGAAGGTCCGGGTTTCTGGTTGCAGGAGAGGCACAGTCCCCCACCCCTCCCAGCCCCTCGCGCACTCTGCCCGGCGAGGAAGAGCCGCCCCCACCCCCGGGCCGCCGCCTTATGGAGCCGGGGGTTCAGGCACATGTGTTTCTAATGCACCACGAGCCCCAGGGCGCCGGCGTGCGGAAAACGGCACCAAATTCCTTTCTGCTCAAGTAATGGGCCCCAGCAGTCTCCGCAAGGGGGAAGGGCGGTTGGCGAGACCCCAGGCGTGGAGGAGGGGGAGCATCACGCCGTCTTTTGGGGGGAAGGGGGCGCAGCTGCTCGGGAAAGGCGAGCCTTAAGAGGGCGTGGCTTTAGCTGGACCGATGCTCGGAGAAAGCAAAGGCCAACAGGTCGCGGCTGCTCTCGGCCTTTCTAGAAAGCCTGGCAGAGCAGCTTCCCCAGGCGGGGCGGCTCGCCGGCCCTGAGCGCTCTCTCCCCTCCCACGCCCAACTCCACCCCCGGGAGCAAAAGGCAGCGGCACCCCGGCACCCAAGCAACTCCTCCCTGCGCCCTCTCGGTTCTGACGTACAAAGCAGCCACGTGCGATTCTCACGGCTGGACACCCAGAGAGTATACATTCTGACCCCAGCCCCGAGGTGCTCCCCGCCCTCCCGAGACCCTCAGTGGGACCAATATTTTCCGAAGGTCACAGCCAGGTAGGTGGGAGAGAGGCCGCTCCCGCCCCAACATCTCCTTCCCCGCCCCCCCGCCAGAGCAGCGCAGAGAGGCAGAGGCTTTGTCCGTCCCCGCTCTCAACCCCGCAGGCAGTTTCTGCCGCGTTCAGCACTTTTCTGCCTCCCAGCCAGGAGCCATGCCTCTCCCTAATTGAATTGATGCCCCACAGCCCACCAACCATGCACGGCCAAGGAATAGGAGTGGTTAGCCTACTCCCCAAGATCAGGAGTCTTGTCACCCACCCAAATGACCTTGAGCCACAAGAGAAGGCGGCCAGGTGCTTTCCACCCACCGCCCTGCCCTCCAACAGTCCTTCCACCACACTCTGGGGTTGAATGGCTCCAGGATGGGGCCTGCTGTGTGGACAGCTGCCCACCAGCCATGGTAAGGCTTGCTGCATAAAGAAGTTATTGTTCAGCCCCACCCCAACCATCCCCAGCTGGCTTCCCCAGCATCTTTTGGGAATAAGATCCAGACAGCAGACTTTTCTTGGCCCCCTTTCTTAGAAACTTGGGTAGGGTTTCTTTTGTCCCACCTCCAGATGTTGCTTTTAGTGCTGGAACTGAATCCTGAAGGGTGCTGCAACCTTTGGCTCATTCATTGGCTTAAACATTTGAGGTTTGCAAGCTCTCTTGGTCCTTTAGCAAAGCACTGTTATCACTTGAGTGTGCCCTGGAGCAATAATGACCTGATGGGTTCAAACCACAGGATAATTGTGGGAAATAGTGGGCTTTTTAAAAAAGGAGGTGGAAGGGGGAGATCCCCACTTAGAAACCAGCTTTAGGCTCAAGTAACCTTCCTCCCTCTTGAAAGGTGACACTTGATCAAAACCAAAGGAAATCCTGGTCTTCATTTTCTCTGAAACTCACTCTTCCCATTTAGAGCCCTATAGACACACCCAATTTTGCTGAGCCATGTGGCTTCCCAATTTCATCCTACCAAATTCATCAAAGCTAACCCAGCCTCTGTAATTCCATCATACTTCAACCAACCCTACAGTCTACCCCTAAATCTCTGCAGCTGCCACACATCAGGGTTCTTCGCTACAGGTTCTCAGCTTCAGTGATATCATCCCTTCTCTGTTTCACTACTAGAGTGAACCGGATGAGACTCAACCCAGAAAATCTGGGCAGAATCCAATGTTGGGTTCCAAATGGGAAAGGCTTTAAAATGCTAGAGGAGGAAGCGGCATGTTGCAAGAGGAAAAAGACTTTTGGTTGCAGCATTGGGTAGAAGGGGCTGTTTCCGCCCAGCAGCCTTGGAGAGCAAGCCGGATGAAAATGCTTCAAGAGGACAAAGGAAGGCCAGCCAACAGGGGAGAGAGATCTCAGGGCCAGGATAGCAGCATGAATGGAAAACTAATGCAAATGGAGAAAGAAAGGAGAGCCAAAAATGGGGCATGGAACTAAGATCATGGTAAGGCAGAGGATCCCCAAGTTCAGATCCCTGCACAATTAAGATTTTATTAGGACCACTGATACATGTGATCAGTTTTATTAATTCATATAGTTATTAGGAGTATAAAATGCCACCCCAGGTTCTTTGGAAGGAGGAGATAAAATGGCCTAAAGCTGGAAAAAGATGGCTAGTACAACAGTGCAAATACAAATGGTTATAAAATCTTGAAAAATTGCAAGGATATAATTCCAGAATCCAACAGCAAATTAACAGAGATTTTAATATTCTTACTCGAGCCTCAAAAAGGAGGGTGGTAGCTGGATCAATGGGACCAGAGGAGAGAGGCTGGTTAGCAGCAAATATCTTTAATTAAATTCCGACCAACTCACAGAGCACTGGTATAATAATAGAAAGCATCTCTGAAAGCTCAGGGAGGGGTTTACTTGATAGCTAATGCCATCTTCAAAAACTGATTTACAGGGCAGAATTAATGTCATGACAGGATTTTAAATTCTGATTTAACATGCACTATTTGCCTGCCTGCTTATAATAAAGATCCAGGAATCTCTCTAATTTCAAGAAGCTTGAGAAAGAGCTTAAGTATGTCATGTCACAAAAGCCAGTAAAATAACTGCCAAGCCACCAAATCTGACTGACTTCAAGATGGACTTCTCCCTACAAAATCCAGCCACACACATTTCTGGAGAGATCAAAATCACATGAGTCTTGTCTTTAAAAACACAACAGCACTACTTCTATTATGGGTGTATTTTGTGCTCTCTTTTTAGAGAAGAGTTTTTTCCTTAGGAGCAATTCCATGAACATTGTTGCAACACTGTCTAATTTTATAGAAATTTATGCTTTAGGTATAACCCCATCTTTGATTCAAGGGATTTTCTTTCATGTTGATTCCTTTACCTGCTCCCTAAGCTGTTGACAGCAGTTTCATGTTGATGACTATTACCTCACCCCCACTCACCCCAAATAGCCTGCTCTCCCAGAGATACGGCTTTTTCATGGTAGATCCCATGAATGTAATTTGCCCCTTCTCTAATTCTCCCAAGTAGTGTTGCTACTTAGGCAGTATTATTAATTTCACAATTTTAAAGTATGTGGGAAGAGGAAATGACAGGCCACTATCCTAAAAAGCTGACAGCTTAATTTCTGACAGTGGGAACAGAACAAAGGAATGAGTGTATTTGATATATTATATAGTCTTTGCTTGCTTTTAACTCATTTTGCAGCAAACTTTCCCTTCTATTGCAAATTCATGATTTTCTGAGCATAGAATTCATACAATGCTGTGATCATTTCCCATTGTTGTTTCTCCACTTCCTACCACAAACCCTACCCATACTATATATGCTCTTCCAGCTGCCTCTTTATTGTTAGCAAGTGGATGTATAATGATTTATAGGCAGTGTCTCCGGCTAAGCAGTCCATGAGGCCCTAGCTTCCAAGTTGGAGCCAGGGAGGAGGGTCTCTGAGTGTTTGGGCTTTGAAAGGGAAGGAAGTAGGCAAAAGAACAGCTGGAGACCTTCTGCTGTGGAGGAAAGAGAAGAAGAAGAGTGAGCTTCAAAGAAAGAAGACCTCCCCCTATGAAGCACATGGTGTGTGTGTGTGCATATGGTAGGGAAGAAAATAGGAGCACTAAAAGGGGAAGAAAACTAATAGGTTGGAAAAAAGTAAAGCACAAATGAAGGCTTTTAATATCCCCAGAAAGCCATGTCTATCATCTACCTTTCCAGAAATGAGTATAAAACTCATGGCTCAGCAGGAGATGACAAGAACTAGTTGTCCTTCTGCAATCAATGTGCTGATGATATGGGCAGCTTCAAAGACATTGTAGTAGATGAGAAGTAGGGGCAGATCAAGTTCAAAGCACAGAACAGGGTTGGCTTCAGCTTCTGAACCAGAAGTCATATCCTGCCAAGAAGACCAAAGAAAATAAAAGATACCATCTTACACAATGGCACATGTGTAAGATTTGGAAGGAGGAAATAAAAAATGTTGGCACCTCGCTGGCTCTCTCTAGGTTTGGAAACCAAGCATAGGTAAGCCAAGTTAGAGTTGGGAAGTTTAAAAAAAAAAAACACCCAGGAAAAAGGCAATGGCAAACTACGTCATTGCTGTTGCCATAAAAACTGTATGGAGGTATCTGTAAAATCATTAGGGGTCAAGCTCAACTTGGAGATTTTACTTTTTATCACAGTATGCATGGCACTCTTGCTAAAATTATACTTTATGGGGTACGCAAGAGCTTTCAAGCAACCTGAGTGGGGAAAGAGAACCCCAACAATGACAGAGGGAACAGTCTTCCTGGCAGATAGGGAGGGAGAGATGTAGCAGGCTCAGGAGATTCAAGAAACTGTTTTCAGAAAGGGGAAACCCTGCATTAAAACAAAACAAACATTGAAAATGTGAGGATCAATATGCAAAGTAAATAAAGCCTCATGGGAATCCTAGAACTTTAATCACTTACATTTAAATTCTAAAGTACTTTTCTATCTATTTTCCCAACTATCACCCAGCTGCATGGGATTAAGAAGGTAATAGCAATACATCTGGAAGGCATCCAGATGGGAAAGGCCGCTATGAAGACAAATGCAGGATTATATAAATTATTAAAAAAACTTAAGTCCGCAGAGCTGCATTAGAAAATATTGTGAAGCCTACAGTGGATGGAATCCAGTCAGCAGCAGTCACTTATGTCACATATGTATAGTAAAACATTCTTTCTATTGTTCCTTAAGTTACTTATCTAAATAAAAGAGTAAGAGTAAATGCTGGATTTCACCAGTAGGGAACTGATGCTGAAAAAGAGAGACCTATTCAAAACACCCAGAGGATAATAGGCCACCATTGCTTTAAAGACTAAAAAACAGTTTCCCCCTCCCTCCCTTTTTTAAACTGTATAATAGGTAACAGATTAACTCTTCTATAATTTCAGGCTAAATGCAGTATTGGTGCCTTGATTTAGGGGACTATCTGAACTTCTCCAGTGAAGTCTGCACTTTAGAAAGTACACATACTAAACTGCCTGGGGGTAATCTTCAATGGCCTCTGAAACAAAAGTTGCTTTAAATTTCTGAAAATGATTAATGAGATATAAAGGGAAGATTCCTTCTGCTTCAGAGCTGCGAATACCTATTAGCTAGAAATATGAATAAGCAAGTCTCATTATCAAAACCTGCCTTACTCCATCCTATTGGGTGGGGGGACTGCAAAAATGGAGCAGATGCCAATTGTGTTGTCTCTTTGTAAGGAGGCGGCTTCCACAGGCAGCCTTCAAATCAAGGTTGCTCTGGGAAGGAGTAGCCTCAAGGCTCTTGACCAACGCCTCTGAAGGCCTTTGAATGGTACGCCATGGCTACAGAGACTCCTATAGGCTTCCTCTGCCACAGAGAAGAAAAGGCCTAAAACACACAAAATTCCCCTCTTCTGCAGACCCAGGCCTCAGCAGCTAGGATGAAAGGCTGCCACAGTTTGGAGCCGAGCATTTCTTGAATTGAGATACCTAGTTCTGGATGCCTCCCTTTACTCCTCTCACAGACCCTCCTCCTCCCCCTCCCAGTCCACCAGTCCCTCCCCTCAAGCCTTCAGACCCCCGCCTCTCTCCTTGCCCGGCCCCACCTTCCTTTGTGTAGCGGGTCTCTATCGGAGAACTTTCACTCACCCACCCACCCAGCCCCCCCCAAAAAAAACCCGGGGAAAAGAGTGGAAGGCAAGGCCACGAAGGGCTCTAGGATGACCGCAGCAGGGGGCAGCCTTCCAAGATGACGGCCTGGGGCTGTCTTGTGCGGGGCTACGGCCGCGAGGCTTACGACAGCTCCGCGCAGGCAGCAGAGCAGGTGGAAAGAGCGAAGGGCATCCGCCCCCGCCCGAGCCAAAGTGCCGGGGTGGGGGCGTCCGGAGACGGACGCAACTGCTAGGACGTGCCTTCGAGCCTCAAATCGCAAGCGACGGCTTCCCTGGCTGGTCCCCTCGCCCAAATGGGGCGCTGCCGTTAGGGGCGTCTTTTTCAGCTCCGCTCCGACTACAAAAGACCGTCGGAGCATCTTCAGCCGGTGCCCTCCTTGTATCCCACAAAAGGAGCCGTCGCCCCACCTCGCTCGGCAAAGCGGTGTTGCCAATGCACCACTTGGGGTTGCTAATGGCTTCTTCCTCCGGCTGCGCCCGCCCGCCCTCCAATCCGTCCCACGTTCAAGTAGCATCTTGCCGGTGGGAGGCGCGGAATTCCCTTGATCATCCTCCGGGGCTAAACGGGGAGCGTGCAGGGGAAGGAGCGGGAGAGCGATTTCCCAGAGAAAAGCAGGCAGGCAGACACCGCCCACGCCCCCCTGTACAAAGCGGCTGGAGCCACCGCCCCCCTCCCCACCGAGGGGACAAAGAGCTGGATCGCCCGCTCTCCGGGGGGCTTACCAGTCCGTGGGGCTGTCTTCCCCGATCACCTCCTGATATGAGGCCAGCAGCTCCAGGCGGTTCGCGCTGAAGCTCACGCCAGCCATGCCGGCGGCGACGGGAGGATGCTGCTTTCGGGAGCAGAGAGCAGTGCCGGAGCCGCGCTCGGATTAAGACAGGCCGCCTTGCCTGCTTGCCT
The DNA here is from genome assembly GCA_022577455.1 of Arizona elegans. Lineage (NCBI taxonomy): Eukaryota > Metazoa > Chordata > Lepidosauria > Squamata > Colubridae > Arizona > Arizona elegans. The sequence continues at coordinate 97,405,693 of JAKOOJ010000003.1, read as the reverse complement.
CGGAGACACTGCAGCAGCGGAGAGGGAGCCGGGCGGGCGAGGAGCAGAGGCTCCGCCTGTGCGCGCGCTGGGTCCTAGCGCCGGGACCACGGGCTCCCCCTCCCGCCCCGGCTCTTCAGCACCAGAAACCGCCGCCTCCCGGTTTCTCCACACGTGGGTGCGCGGAATCAGCCATCTTGCAGCCCTTAAAGCCTTGGCCAGAGTCCGGCCGGCACGAGAAAGAAAGAACCTGCCCTGCCCTTCCCACCCGGCCTGCCTTCAGGTGTAAGGTTTGGGCGTAGGAGATGGGCGATCCCAACAGATCTTCTGTTCCTTGCGTGCAGCCGCTTGGGAACTGTATAGAGAGCGCCCTCGGGGTGAACTTCACTCAGGAGCTGCACTCTGCACAGGCACTAATAGGCTCTTTTGTAAAAAAAAAAACAAAACAACTTTCTGGTTGTGATCTGTCCCACGATTACTGGCCAGAAAGGAACTGACCGGTTAACCTCTTCCAAACTGCATTTTCTGGTCCAGATCACAGGAAAGTACAGTATAAACTATTAAGGAAAACGGAAACTTCCCCAATCTTGCACCTTCTGGGGTGTTTCCCATTGCAAAGTCCATCGGGCCTGATGGCTGTGTGGATGGTGGTAATCATATCCAGCACATCTGGATATCATCAGGCTGGGAAAAGATTTGAGTAGGGAAGGCATCCTCAGCTGGGATGATTTACATCAGAACAATTGCATCAATACAGACAAGAGCAGCTGGGGGGGGGGTGTTTCTCTCTCCAAATGACATAGATCCCTCCTGTGTTTTTTTTTGAAGTTGATCACTGCTTGCTGCATTTGGGAAAATGCAGGATGCTTACTCCTACCAGATTTTTCTTCGTATCACTCTTCAGCATTTCTCATAGGCATTAGATGTCTGCCTGTTTGAAAGATGTCTGCCTCCTGTTTAGCTTCTCTAGGTCATATTCTGGGACTGTGAAGTCAGACAAAGGCTCGTTCCCATAATGAGTGGGTGGCAGCTGGGCTGTCATGGCACCTTGCAAAATCCATCAAGTGAGAGGCTTTCTCTCCCTCGGCCCTGCATTTCTTTTCTAGTCACCTGGCTTCTTCAGCTAAAGCCCATGTGGTTTCTAGTGGCAATGCAATCAAACTGAGCAGCTGTAAAGATGACCTGGACAAGGTGAAGAGTAGGGGGAAACTAATTGTCCCTGCTTGACATTCCCATTTGTTCCATCTGCTCTTTCCAAAACCCAACAAGCAAATCTCTCCCCCCACTACCACCAATAAAACAAGTACAAAAACCTGAAGAACCAGGCTCTGCCAAACGACTATATTCCAAAATATTTATAAAGCAAAAATCCTAGGAGTAAAGGTTGGTCTAGTTAGTATTAGAAGGGCAGAGGAGGGTGGGGGGAACTGGCACGAAATATCATGGAAGTTGAAAAATATCCTAAGAGATGGTCATGGCAAACAACTATATTGCGGCTCCAAAAATATGTCCATATGATCCCCAGGAGTCAAATTCAATTTGAGGTGGCCTTTACCCCTTAGCAACAATTATGAATGAATTGAGTTTAACAAGAGTTTCCATGTGTGCTAAGCTGCTGTTATCATCTATCTTACGGTCTACTTATAGATCAACTTTCCTTGAAACAATGACCTCAAGGCATTGATCTAGTGTGTGCTTTTGATGAGGCTTTGCTTGCCTAGAAAAATGTGCTCCATTGAAAAGTTGCCTCATTACAATAAATCTTTCATAAAAATTAGGATCAATAATCATCAAAAGCACAAAGGTAAACATCCAACAACAAAACGACCCCCAAAGCAGACACCAAAACTGAAATAATCACAGCAGGCATATGCTATATAACTCAAACAAGGAAGTGCAGAAAACACTTCTCCAGTTTATGAAGCATAATCCATTGATTCATTAAAAAGGATAAATTAATTTGTAAATAGAAGAATTTACGGTGGAGCAAAAAGAGCAGCTTTCCTCATCTCCAAACAAAGTATATGAAGTATATGATATCTCAGCAGGTGCCATGTTCCTAAGAATCTGTCATAAACTTTGACCAAGCAACATTAGCATATTTTGCTGACTCTAGTATCTTCCTCCTTTTGATCCCACTGTGGCTCTTCTCCCATTATTTTTATGAAACGGTGGACAGCCTTTGCACTAAACAGACTTGAATTGGGGGGGGGTTGGGTTCTCACTCTGCAAGACTGCTTATTTTTCACTGAACTATTGTCAGAACAGAAACAATCTGTCTACATATGACAGTAAAAGTATTCTGTCCACCTTGTTCCAGATTAGGCCATTTCCTTATAAGAGAATTATTCCCAGCAGTTTGTGACCTAAAATATCATCATTGCATGAAAAGATGCTTGCTAGTTGTCGCTTTTCAAAATAAGTGGTTCTGAATTGCAGCAATAATAGTTACTCTCTCTTGAAATTTCCTCTAAGTACAATTGGAGGACAAGGAATAGAAAGAAAGAAACAGCACTGTGCTCTGAATGGCCATTATTTGCATCTGATTTTTCTACTTCCAATGTTCCAAGCATTAGGAACTCCTAAACAATCAGAGCCCACAAGGATGAAGAATTAAAAGACGTATTTTATTAGGGCATCAAAGGTGGCGAGGAATCACAGACTCCTAGCTGAATAGCACAGTTCTGAGAAATACATTTAGAGCAAAAGAAAAAATACTAGGTCTTTGGTAGGGGTGCTTTGGGGCCAACATTGACCTCAGAAGCTTTGTGCTACAGTATATATAAAGTTGTGTTCCTAAGTATAGAGTCCCAAGTTCATCTCATGATGGAGAAGCAGTTTTTGCTAGTGTGAAGAAGCAGGATCTTGAAACTGTTCTTTCCTGTACAGTACTTTGAAGTAAGCTTTTTCTTGGTCTGTGGAAACTTACACCACCATCCTTTAGATAAGCCACTCACTTTCTGTGGTAGGGGGGCTCATATTTTTGTTACTAGCAAGTGGTTAGGAGGAAAAGAGATTTAGGATTTGGGGCTTTTTTTTTCTCTCTCTTTTTTTTTTTTTTTTGGAAAAAGCAATTTCACTAAGCAACATAGCTAGAAATACATGCCAATGGGCAAAAGGCAGAACCAACCTGATTATAGAAGCCCTTTGCAAATGCTTTGTCAGAGAAGGAAGGGCAGAGGATTGTTGGTAATTACATTGCAAAGGGGACAGAAAGTAATGCTAGTGAACTCTGGGGAAAGCTGCCTTCCCTCACTTTTCCCTGGAGTGTTAATAGCAAGTTTTCACTGAGTTAATGACTTCAGGGGAAGGCCAGCTGATGCTTCCTTTCAAGCATGCTATCATTTGGGATCCTTTACTAGGGAGAAACTTCTCAAGACTTTCTTTCTTTGGCTGCAATGGGCACAGAACTCTACATTATCCTTCCCTAAGCTGGTGTCCTCTAGAAGTCCTGGACTTCAACTCCCCAAATATCTAGCAATTTCAACCACAAGTTGGATGGAGTCTGCAAGAGATAAAAGCCAAATACATAGGAAGAACACCAGTTTAGGTAAAAAAAAAATACAATAGTTGTAAACCTCCCTAAAAGGACCCTGAGCGTTTTACCCTTTCCCTCTATGGGGAAAAATGGTCAAGTGAGACATCTGGTCTGGGAGCTCTCTCAGGACAGGAAAGAGGAATGCAGAATTTGGGCAGGCAGCAGCTTGGGCACTTTAAGGTCTCTTCCGCCTCACACATGGGAGAAAGCGTGGCTCTTGCACAGCGGCTTGTCCTTTTTGGAATAGAATGTCTTTCCTTCCAAATTGATCTGGCAGATCTGTGAGGAAAAAGACATTCTCCATGAGATTCACACCAGTTCCCTCCTCCCACTCCCCTGATAATAAAGGCCTGGATAGATGATAGAAGGGGGGAAAGTCAGCCTGACAAATCCTGCCTACTGCTACTATCAATGCATATCGCAGTTGCCCCCCCCAACATTAATTATAACTCTATGTTTTCATTTCCTCCAGGAGCTCTGCAGCAGCAACCCTGCAAGGTAGGCTTGGTTAAAATGGAAGACTGGCTTTAAGCCATTCAGTGATTTCCCATGGCGATGGAAAGCTTTGAAAGGGTCTTTCTGCTGATCCAACATCTCAAATGCTTTGCCACATTGGCTCTCCGCTATATTTCATCAGCAGGAGATCTTCATGTTGCTAGTTACAAAGCAATGAGAAAAGGGCTTGCGTAGGCACCATCAAGTAGCTCCAACCTCAATGCACAGGAAGAAGGAAGCACATCTTAATGCCAGCCAGTCCTGCCCCTGGCTGGGGATAATAGCCTGCAATTATTTTATAATACATTTCCCTGAAGTGCAGCAGAAGATAGTAGAATTACTTAAAACCTGAGAGAGGGAAAGAAGGGAGGAAACTGTCTTACCGCACAAACAAAGCAAGTGTCATGCCAGCTGAAGCCCAGGGCCTCAAGGAAACGATCACCAGCATCTATTTTGAAATCACAGCCGCGGCACTTAGTTCCAAACATCTTGTCATAATCTTGCACAAAGGGGAGAGATAGGACGACAGGAAAATGACATTATTCCTAAGCCAGCGTTTTCAAACATAATACTGTATTGTACCTACGCTGGGAAAAAGGGCTTTGCTTGCACTGCCCTCCATAACATGCATTTCCTATGGAGTAGTAGATTGGATGGTTTGGTGGGAAGGCCAAGCCCCAAAGCATCTAGAGGCCCAAAACCATCCATATACTTTATTTTGTAGCTTTATTTTGCTTGAGCAATGCTGAGCATCAAAACTCTCCATGGTTCCTTACTGGAGTCCTTCTCAGCCCAGAGGAAGATTCTGAAAATTCATCACAGGATCTTCTGCCACTGCTTTTCTAACTTTTATTAACATGGCAACTCTTAAAAATAATTGACAGTTCATCTGATTTTGTTCAGGGTTAATTTTCCAGTGCCTGAGCTCCTCAAGTATACCACCAGCTCTACTTAACATCTTTTAGTCCAATCTACAAATCTGCTATTTCTGTTCTGGGTTTCCTTCTGACCTTCTCCCCCACCCCCACCCCCCCCACCCCACAGCTCCATCTCTCTGCTGTTATAAGCTAATCTTATAGTCTAACACAACCGTGCTGCTTGTTGGGCTAGAGATGGCTGACAATCCTCATACTCGAGTCAAGCAAGGCTACACATGCTGTTAAGAATCCTGTGCACTGTCCCCACCCATTTTCTGATGAAAGGCAGCTGCTTGTTCATCTGGGAGAATACCAGATTTGTTCACAGCATCCAATAACAGGGAATGGAGATGGAAGGAGTGACTATTTCGTTAGTGAAATCACATCCCTCCCCCCCCCCCCACCATTTCCTAATGGAATATTCCAGAGCAGTATTGTTCAGACCCAGAATGAAAGGAGGGGAGAAAAAAACAACAATTCCCAGCATGCTTGTTGGTGTTTTATGTGATGCAGGTACTAATCTATCATCTCCATAGCAACCTAGCAGAACTGGCACTGCCCAGCAACCATCAACAAAAGGTGATCAAATCAGGGACAGAGGATAATTGCACGGCAAGTATTTTATTTTGCAACTTCTTCCTGCTGCCCAAGATAGGAAATCCAGGGCTAGCAGTACATTGCATGATATATGTTTTGCTCAAGGCTTTCCTTTTTGGTACAAGGAACTCTGATGCTACCAGGACCAATCAGGAGACATTCCATCTCATCAGGCTGGAACAGCAGCTAAAGGCTTTCAGAAAGCTTGAAACACGGAGCCATCCCTCAATTATTCGGTATGCAGTACCTCTCTCACAGTAGGGCTGCCCTTCTTCTATGTAGAAAGCACGATTGCGGATGGGAGTTCTGCAGGCAGCGCAGACAAAGCACTGAACGTGCCAGGTCATCTTCAGAGCATGCATAATTTCCTAAAGCAATACAGGAATGTGAATCACTCCACTGAATGGATGCACTTTCTTAGCCAACACGACGAGATAATTGGGGGAAAAAAGAGCTTTATGGAGCACTTAGCATTGAACATGCTGTACAGCCATCATCTTGATAATCCTAGGCCAGCATGTGCTCACATTAGGAATCGGGAGAGAAGGAAGAGGTTAGAATAGGCAGGAGATTGATAAACAAGCCTGGAGAAAGACGGACCAGGAACTTCTAGCTTATAACTCTTAATCTTCAACACATCAGCACCCACTTCTGTTCCAGGCCTGAATGAGGCCCTTGATGAAACAAGCATATTACTATCTCCTAAGGCCATGATGGCGAACCGGTGGCACGTGGAGCCATATCAGTGGGCACGTGAACTCAACTCCAGCATGCATGCGTATACTGGCTAGCTGATTTTTGGGCCTTCTGGGCCCACCAGAAGTAGGAAAACAAGCTATTTCCTGCCTCCAGAGAGCCTGGGAGGTTGGGGGAAGGCCTGTTTTTTGCTCTCCCCAGGCTCCAGAGCCTCTCTAGGAGCCGGGGAGGGCAAAAACAGCCTTCCCCACCCCTTCAGAGGCCCTCCGGAGGCTGGAAACAACCCATTTGCCGACTTCTGGTCCCACTTTCCAGCCTCCAGAGGGCCTCCGGGGGACTGCATAGAATTATGGGTGTGGGCACGCATGCGCGTGACCCCCACTTTTGGCACACAATGGCAAAAACGTTAGCCATCACTGTCCTAAGGCATGAACCACGCTTGAATTAATACAATGTAAGCTTAACTGTGACCCCCTAGCTGTTTCTGGACTTCAGCTCTCATTGGCTTAGCCAGACCAATTAAAAAAGTGGAAGGAGGGGAACTGTAAGTCAGGGACAGCTAAAGTGTTAAGAGTCAACCAGGCTTTCCTAAATGTTCCTAACTTCCAGCATACCTGAGGGTGTAACCTGCTACCCTGAAGGCCACGTTTCACTTGAACTCACCCCTGTAATCTTCTTCTTGCATTTGGCGCAATTGGGGGCGTAGCGCATGTCGTAACATTTGGGGCAAAAGATGGAGCCCTTTTCTTCAAAAAAGCCACCCTCATCAAGCACCTTCCTGCACTGTGAGCAGGTGAACTCTTCTGGGTGGTAGTAGCGTCCCAGAGCCATCAGGTAGCGCCCCCTGTTGGAAAGCAAAGAGAAAGGGTGAGTGGTGGATTGGCAGCAACTCTCTTGTGTTGGAAAGACAGGCTCTCTCTCTCACCAGCCTGCATTACTCATATTGCAGGAAGCCAAAAAGCCCACTTCTGAGACTCCTGTTCACTTCACACATATTCAATCCTCATTAGCAAAGGCAATTTGTACATTTATCTCCTCAATCAAGTCATGAGGGAGAAAAAAGAGGAATAGCAAGGCCCCACTAGATGTTGCTAAAGTACAACCGACAGCATTTCTAACCGCTGGCCATGTTGGCTGGGTTGCTGGAGCTGTAATACAGCAGTGGAGGGAGACCACAATGAGTTCCCTACCCTAGACGAAAAACTCCATGGCTTACCTGATGATTTTGTTGCACTGATAGCAGATGGGCGTTTTGCTGGCACACTCCGGAGCTTGCTGTGCTGCCTGGACAATAGAGTTGCGATTCTGCACAGGCGTTGGGGTGGCTGGCTGGCTGTGCGTACTCAGCACAGTGCTAGTTTTATCTGGTGCATATCGCTCAGCGAAGGAAGGATCCACAGCCCAGGGTGGACGACTGGAAGGGCCTGTGATAGGTACAGGCTTTGGAGCAGTAGAACCTGGTGGAAATTACACAAGGCATCTTATCTGGCACTGCACGTTCATGGGGTGCTTGGGTGATCCAAAATGTGCAAGGCTCATGCTCCGATTCTGTGTGTGGGGGTCATTGGGAAAACATTACCCTTGGTATTTCTTTAGGGAAATAATAAATCTGCTTCTAATCTAGGCACACACAAAGGACAATTTAAAATGAGCTCACTGTTTTACAGAGTTGAAAGCTGTAGCAGCTTCCACAACCAGGAAAGAGACATTCCGTTGAGGTTTCCCCTGCCCCCCTTCCCCAACTTTCCTGCTGAGGGACCACCACTCCAGCTGCCTTTCTCCTTAGCATGCACAGGGTTCCTGCTTACCATATCCAGGCTCCACTGTCAAGGCTGGTGCAGAAGGCGGATCTGGTATGGAGACCTGGCTACAAAATAACCAATTAGTTCCAAATAACCTGGCCTTTTACCTTATAACCCAAGCAGAGGCTGGCCCTTCACAATGCATTTAACAGAGGAGAGAACCCAACCTAAATTCTTAGGCTTCGGGAGCCCCCCTTTCCTCCTCCCCAGGCAGGAATTAAAACCAGGACAAGGAGACCATAGGCCGAGTTCTCTGTGTAGCAGTGACCCCTATTGGCTGGTTTGGTTCCCCAACATACAATAGAGTTAAAGGAAGGGGAGTTCATGAAACTAAGCAGGAAATGTCGGTTCTGAGCCCAGAAAGGCCAAAGCTGCCTGAGAAGAAAAGTATTCTTCCAACTTATGTGGAAAAGTGGCATCCCACTTTTGCTCTCCACAGGACCAAAGAAAAGTCCAATTTAGCCTCAAAAGAAGATTTAAAGAACTACTGTAGAGAGCGCCAAGGACAGGGACTGTTGTCCACACACACATTCAGAAGAACATTGATTCCTCTAGTTTCCCTTTCTAAAAAAAGACATAGGAAACAGCAGTCAACTCTTCTCCAGGCCCGCTACATTCCTCCAAGCCAGTCAAGATTGAGTCAAAGGCTGCAGGAGGAGGTGTGTGTCTGCATTACTTACAAAGGAAACATCTCTTAAGTAGTTGTTCTGTTGCGACAGTTGTTAGGATAATAATTGTTGGGGCAGTTCCCGAGTCATTAAACAATGGTATAGAAACAATGCCTGGTATTAATGTTGTAGAAAAGCATACTCTACTAAGGCTCCCTGCAGGAGGTAGTAGGACTTTCCCACACAGGAGAGTTAGCAGAATTGAAGATCCTGATCAAAACAAGGAACAAAACGTCATCCAGTACCTCTGACTGAAGGCTTGAGACAAAGTTGTTACAGTGCCAGAACTGTTTTGGAGTTGGCAACTTACACTTAAGCTGTGCGTCTGGTGTAGCTGTCAGCAGGCAGCTTTTTTTTTTTTTTTTAAATAAACTGAACTTTGCTTGAAAGCATCCCCAGAACATCCATCTTTTCTGAATCCTACTGGAATGATGCTGAAGTAAATTCTTAACATTTTAAGAAAATTAGCCAACCCAGCTCTTTCTGCCCTCATCTCTCTGATGATTACATGCTTTTTGTGATACCCGATAAAGTATCATTGGAAAGATGGGGTGGGGAATGTGGTGAATACTTGGGTATCAATGCTAGTTTCATGCTGTTTTCACATACAACTCTAGTCAGGGGTGTTTCAATGGGAACATATGCCTATCCCAAACCAAAAGGGTAAATAGGGCCACGCTAGATTTCCCCAGATGTTCAGGCCTTGTGCCTGCAAAAGGACAACCGGCTTATCGAGTAGAAATAAATTATCAGTGCAGAGCTTAGAGGGACATTTCAAGGCCAAATACTACCGCAGGGAGCTCTATGGCAGGGAAGAGGTGAAATCAAGTGGCAGTTTAGTTTGTGTGATGAATCGCAGAGGAAGCCACCTCAGCCCTGGAGCCAGCCTTTTCCATCAGATGATCCAGAAAGAAGAGAGCAAGATGCTACCTGCACTTCAGCAGAAAATGCTGCCGGCCAGGAGCAGCGGGCCTGCACTGGAGCAGAAGCTCACCGAAAACAGAAAGATGGAAGAACTGAACAAATGCATAGAGCTTGTCAGACGAAGTAAAGAGGCAGAGAACATTCCTGAGCAGCCCTATGAAAGGGAAAATAAAACACACACATCCCAGGATGTTCACCAATTCTCTCTTTCCCCTTTCTTAGATACCTAGTTGGGTTGAGCTGGAAGAAAACATTCTCTCAGGGTGCAAGCACCCCACCCCACCCCCATCCCATGCAAGAACAACTGTGGTTATGTACATTTATCTAAATTCTACCGTTCTGAGTGCAAGCGATGGGCTGTAGATCTGAAAATAATCAAACACACCTTTAAAACACACAGGCAACGTTTTTTCACATCAGAGACCGTCATGTTTGGGGAATCTCACATATTTGTATCACCAGGCAGGAAACGGAGGGGTTTTTTTTTCTCTCTCTCTCTCCCTCTCCCTCTCGCTTTTAACACGGATTGTTCCTCACACTTAAGATCCCCCACCTGCAGTGAAAAGTGGCACAGCTCAGCAAGGTCCGCACCACATCCTCCCAGGCTGAAAAGAACAATGGAATGCTGGCACATTACAGAGGCCATGCAGTGGGTTTGTTCTTCTCTAGATCAAGGGACTTTGTCCTTTAAAAAAAAAAAACACCCCTCTGTGCATTTTTACCTCTAGTCCACTCATACAATGATTTGCCTAAAGGGTGTATTTTGTATCTGTGCCCCATGACAAGAACAGAAGGCTCAACCACCATCCTGTTTCTTACTAGCTACCTAATAACGTAATTGCACTAGAAAATAGTACATTGAGGAAAAGGAAAAGAAAGAAGCTCCAGACTGCTGATAGGCTTCTGCTCCCAAAGTTGCCAAGATAAAACAGCACCTGAAAATACTGATTTCTTTTATATATGTATTTATGTATATACAGTATGTATGTGTGTATATATATGTGTGTTGACATATATACATTAATACTGTATGTCTGAATATGTATGTGTACGTGTGTGTGTGTGTGTGTACGTGTATAGCCATATCTCCCACCAAAGTGGTCCCTATTTTTCTACCTGCATTTTTTACGTGCTTTCAAACTGCTAGTTGGCAGAAGCTGGAACAAGTAATGGGAGCTCACCCTGTTACGTGGCACTAGGGATTCGAACCGCTGAACTGCCAACCTTCTAATCGACAAGCTCAGCATCTTAGCCACTAAGGCACCACATCCCTTTGAAGGATGCACTACTTCTGTGCAAATCTCAATAAAATCATCAGTTTGAGAGGCCAACTCCATCTCTGTCCTATGTTCAAAACTGAACTTTAACTGAAATACATTCAAATAATCTGCTTCTTCTAGACTGGTCTTCTAGACTGGAATCCTTGACAAACTTCTTCCCAGTGAGCTGGACTAGCAGCCAAAGGTACGAGAACATGAGACTTACTGTGGAAAGTCTAAGAAGCCATTACAAAAGAATTCCAGCAATTGCTGGGTGTCCAATGCAATTTCTACTTGTAGTCCAATCGATATTTATATTCTTGCACCTCTCTCCTACCTGTGCTCAGTGTACATGCCTGCAAGTGACTATCTTTTGGGTGGAATGGGAAGTTTCCATTTGATCCATGTTTTGATAACAGCCAAATGTGACATCAAGTTGTTTGTTTTTGATTGTGTAAGAACTGTTCCCAACCACCCACTCAAAAACGTTCCTTAAAAAGAGGTGTCAAATAGTTGTCAAAAATAACCAGATGCAGGGATAATCTATTAAGGAGAAGCTCCACCGAAGCCTCCTTCAAAACTGCTGGCATTGTCACCTTCCAAATCCAGCCAGTTATGCCCCCACCAATACCTTACAAAGCAAGTGAGGGCATGGGGATAAATCACAGTGTATCCAGAGACTACATCATCAGAATCTACAGGCCAAAAGCATAATATGATAAGGTATCACCTGTGTCACCTCATTGGACATTAACCATAAAGAGTCAAAACTTCAGCAATTCTGAGTAAGTATATCCGAAAATATTGTATGAAACAACTACAATGGCCAGGAGGCAACTACACCTACTCATGCTCCCCAAGAAAGCCCTAGACATACTAAATGATGCTGCTAATCAACAGTCCACCACTGCCAGTTTGATCTAATAATTAAAGCATCAGGCTAAAAAGCAGAGACTGTGAGTTCTAGAACCCCCCCCACCCTTAGCCAGCTGGGTGCCTTAGGCAAGTTGTCATTCACTCTCTCCTTAACCCAGCTCATCTGACAGGATTGTAGTTGTGAGAAAATAGGAAGAGGAAGGTGCACATGTTCACCACCTTGAATGATTTGTAAAAATAATAAAAGCGGGATATAAACAAACAGACAAACATGCAACAATGGAGAACTGCACTTTTTTACTGCCATGATAAAGGTATGAGTTTGAGTTCCCACCCATACTCAGGTTGAGTCCTTGTTTTTCTTCATCAACTCTCCAAGTATCACATTTTCTGCTTCATCTCTCCCAAAGTTCCTCAATAATCTAAGATGTACTCTAGGAGTAGTGAATGCAATCTTGTCAAAGAGCCTGAATCACCCTCCTGATGCCAGAGGTCAACCTGGCAATAAATGAAATTGCCTATCAGGTAGAGAGAAATTTCTCAAGTACCTCCCAGAAACCTGCCTTGGACAGACCATTCTAATAAGTTACATAGTCCGCAAAAGTCCTCAGTGTCAGGACATCTCAAATGGACCAGGAAATGATCTGATCACAACCAAGAGATCAGGGATGAAATGCTCCCGGTTCGAACCGGATCGCCCAATCTGGTAGCGATGGTGGCGGGTGGTTCAGAGAACCAGTAGCAAAAATCCCTGTGCCCCACCCCCCATGCCCAGCTGAGCCTCACGATCATCAGAGGCTTTTTTTTTTACTTTTAAAAGCATTTTTTCTACAACCTCTTCCGAAGAAAAAATGCTTTTAAAAGTTTAAAAAAAAAAAAAGCCTCTGATCATCGCGTGGCTCAGCTGGGATCATCAGAGGCTTTTCAAAGCATTTTTTTCTGCAACCTCTTGGCCGAAGAGGTGGTAAAAAAAATGCTTTGAAAAGTCTCTGGCAACTCCCAGCTGAGTTGCCTAATTGGCAGAAGCTTTTCAAAGCATTAGAAAAAATGCTTTGAAAAGTAAAAAAAAAAAAAAAAAAAAAGTTGGCCACGCCTACCCAGTCACATTATCCCCACCACCACCAAGCCACGCCCACAGAACTGGTAGTAACAAATTTTACATTTCACCCCTGCAAGAGATAGATATGCTTTCCACATCAGGATCACAGCCCAACCATTGTGAGGAAAATTAATGTTCATTATAGGCCAATCTGCATGCATAGGAGCAGAGATTGTTTGGGACAAGCCTGTGGTTGCCAGTTGCCACGAAGGCCATCAATCCTCTAGTTATTCCAGACCTAACCCTCAGGGCATGGAGATGGATGTCAACCAGCACCAAAAAGTAAGAAAACTCCAAATTTAAAAGTGAACAGAGACTGCTTTCCCAACTGCATCCTAAGTGACCTTTCAGATGACACACAGGCTGAAACTCCACTGAAGAACAATTCCTCACCCACAGCTTGGCTTAGTTCACCAGTGACTCAGCATCTCCAGTTTCAGTTGCCTATACAATAATAAATAGGCAGAAGCCAGATATGAGAATAGAAGCATTTATTTTTTACTACAAAATGGAAAGTAGTAAGTGAGTCTCCATCTAGACTCCAAAGTCTTAACTACATTTCAGGCACTCAAGAATGGGCGGTTATAACACTGTACAGATAATAGTTGAATTCTGCATCATGCATGTAGACCAAACATTGATAAAATTCTCACAACGGCAGAGTTGTAGCCAACAGAGGAGCATGCTATGTGCCCTCCATGAGGGAAAAGGACATTCTAGATCAGGGCTCTCCAACCTTGGCAACCTTAAGACTTCTGGACTTCAACTCCCAGCTTTGCTGGCTGAGGAATTCTGGGAGTTGAAGTCCACAAGTCTTGAAGTTGCCAAGGTTGGAGACCCCTGATCTAGATGCAGAAAGAGATACAGAGCAATTCACCCCTCTTCCTGAGTTTCTTCTGATCCCAGCAAGAGCATCTCTATCGCACTTATCAAATGTGGTTGTCTTTTGCAAATTAAGGCGCCTTGGTATATAGATCAAGTGCAAAATAGACATCTCCAATCAAATTATGGGCAGCAAGATACTTTTGCAATCTCTCAAGATCTCATCGGCCCACCCAGAGAGGAATGCCGGTTCTTCCCCACAGGTAGCAAACACAAACCAACACTCGTAGCCAAGGGAGCAAGGAGAGGACAGGATAGCCATGGCAGGGTGGAAGACTGGAGGGAAGACCATTTTCTCTACCAGATATGGAGAGGCAGAAGGGGGTTTATCTGGGGAAGAGTGTTTCTTCAATTCCAGTCCAGGACTGAGAAACTATATCAGAAAGTGGCAAAGGTAGACTGTACAGCCCTTACTGTTCCAAGATTCTATGCCACCCAAGGAGATTTTTGAATTGGTTAAACTGAGAACTACCTGTGCAGGTATTGGAGACTAAGGCTTAAACCCCAATGCTTACACGGATTACGCTGTGTTTCCTTGGGCCAGTTGTTCTTCCTGCACTTAGCTCACCTGACTGCATTGTGAGGAAAGGGCAGAGAGCCATGCATGTGATCTTACATTCCTTGGAAGAAGGCTAGTTTATAAGTGTCATCAATAGAACCCAAACAAAACAAATGGCTAAAGATGCCATCTTTTCCTGTAATGCTTATCCAGGAGGGAAAAACTCTTGACAGTTCATAAAAACAAGGCCAGTCTGAGAAATCTAGAAAATCTTCCATTGGTAGAATATGCCAGCCGTATATGAGTATACATATTCAGGAAATAATTCCCACTTATTTCCTTCTTCCAGAACATTTCTTTAAGGTGGGGAAACTAATCCTCCTCTCCAATGGTAAAGCTGGATTCTAAAGTTTCTTTCCATTGAGGACATGGAAGTGAGGCATGGAATTCAAAGTGTGAGTCCGTAAAACAAAAGTCTCCTGCTTATTTCTAGTTCCTAACTAAGTAATTCTCCAGCACAGATCAATCATTACATTCCAGGAGTTGTGGGGACTTCCTATTTTCAAGTTACACTCAACAGCCAGAAGGAAACAGACAGAAATGTGCCCTCCCTATGTAACATCTGCATTGCATACAATCAACAGAAGGGTCGAGTTGGAAGAGCAAGACAGGATCAGCCTACACATCCTAGGACAGCACATTCAGAGAGGTAGCTGATCGCTGGTGGTGCCAGTCACGCAGGTGAGTGTAACGGGGGCTCCGGAGTTCCAGGACAAACTTTTCTCTAGAAAAAGAAAATGAAAGGGAAGGCAGACAGTGGAGAGGAAACAGTAATGTTAGGGGAAGGGAGGAGAGAGGAAAGAGACAGAGTGCATGCAGAAGACACTTCACACAATGCCCAACCTGTGTCAATAGCACCCCACCCTCAAGGGGAAAAAAGGACTTCTTTCTTTCCCCACCCCCTTTCCCACCAGCAGACAATAAGGCCATGAAGCAAGTGTGTTCATACAACACCTCAACTCATCCAACAACAGTTTAAGCCATTAGTTTAGGCTCTAGTGTGCCATATGAACCCAGAAAACTGGCTTAATAAACCATGCTTAACTATGGATGTATTGTACAAACTATCTGTAGTAAGAGATCAAAAGTATCTCTATAAACAAGTCTGAAACCCTAAACTCATCTCAGCTGGCATCCTAGCACTTGAGGAACTCAGGCAGAAATCCTCTCTCTAACCCTAAGAAATCCAAGCCCCAAAGATCTGGCCCTTCTTACCTGGCCGCCTTAAGATGGTCATCATCTGGGTCGCGCACTGGCAGCAGCAGAAGGAAAGGAGAAAGAGAGAGGATCAGAGTTTGGGCCAATCAGGTTGGTAGATGGAAAGAAAAAGCAAGAATTAATTAAGGTTATCCCCAAGAGAGGTGGGGCCTGGGCATAGCAATTGGGGTGAGGGAAGCAGAAGGAGATGCCTGAAGAGCATTTAGCTGCATCCCCAGACAGATTGCACGAGGCCAAGGGGGCATCCCCAGGAATATGAGAGGAGGAGGAGGAGGAGGAGGAGGAGGAGGAGGAGGAGGAGGAGGAGGAGGAACACAAGCACTTGACTCTGACCATGGAGACCGAGTGAGAGAAGGACCAGAGCTGTCACCAAATCTCAGGCACCACTGCACCTGTTTCCTGAAGTGGCAGATGCAAAAAGCTTGCGATTTCCCCTAAGCCTCTAGCAGGAACTGGCCACTCAAGAGGGATAGGAAAATAAAGCTTGCCATGCTCCTTACATAGGTCCCACCGAAGGGGCACTTACTGAATTCTGTGCCTGTGAGATGGGCCAGAACGCGGAAGGAAGGAGACTGAGTAATCCCAGTCCGTGGTCGCCAGTCCTCTGTGTCCTCAATAAGTCTCTTTTTACTGGCATCGCTGGGGAAGAAAGCCGGCAGGCTCACCAGCCGCAGAGAGTGCCTACAAACAGACCAGGGCACTCAGCCAGAACTGCACTGAAAACAGCAGTTGCCAGGCATGCATTGCACCCAAACGCACAAACACATACACATATACACAGCAATGAATCAAGACATGGCCACTCTAAAGGGCCAGATAAATAACCTGTCCTTCAGTAGTAATAATGGGATCCTGAAGCTCACCCTATCAGTCCCTTGTCTACAATGGTTAATTTTCTGTAGCTAAAGAAATACATCAACTAGAACTGCAGATGGCTGACAGTCCTGAGAGTCACAATCTTAACAGATCTGGAGGGTGAAGGCTATGAAGGCTGCTTAATATCCTTCCTACTTGCTGGGAGGGAGACTAGGCGGACCAGACTCTGGGAGGAAATAGGAAACCATCCTATTTGCACTTCCTTCAAGCAGAAGGGAAGCTTTTCTATCGGGACTAATCAGGGGGCTGATCATCTGGCTGGGGAGGGCTAGGGAGCTGGGGTGTCACTGTTAGCATCAGTGACAAATTAGTTTCTAAGAGCTGTTTGGCAGTGAATATAGATGGCATCTGAGGAGCCACACACAACACGACCAGAAAGCCTTGGGCCTATCATCCCTGATATAAACCTGCGGCCATTTTCTCACCTCTTGATAGTGTAGGATTGTACTGCTACCGAATATGAAGGGTCTGATTAGGGAATATAAGGGATAGCTGTGAAGTGAACTGTTCTAGGTCCTT
Organism: Arizona elegans; assembly: GCA_022577455.1. NCBI lineage: Eukaryota > Metazoa > Chordata > Lepidosauria > Squamata > Colubridae > Arizona > Arizona elegans. The sequence continues at coordinate 97,388,789 of JAKOOJ010000003.1, read as the reverse complement.
TCTGCATCAGTCTTCAGCCCTTTCTGTGGCTGCTTGAAAAGCAAGCGCTTTAAACATACGAGTGTCTGCCTATACAGCTCTTATTGTGAGCTACAACTCATTTTGTTCTGTCCAGACTTGTTGTTGTTAAACATCAGCAAAGTCCAGACCTTATTCCCCCCCCCCAAGCCAATCAATGCATGGAAATCCTTCTGCAGGCCGGAGCAAGGGTTTGAAAATATGTGCCAGAACAGGCAGCAGATTGTAAGAAATTCCTTCAAAAATCCTGAGAAGCAAAGAAAGACTATTTGTGTGGGGAGTGGGAGGTCTGTGTGTCTGAGTGTGAGGTATATGTGGGTGTGTCCTAGCAACCCCACTCTACAGAAAGGCTACAAAAAAACAGTGCTTCCTACCCTGAACGCCACCAAAAACCTTCTGGTTGTCCATTATAATCACAACAGAAGCCATTTGCAATTGTAAATTGCAATCTGGCTGGGGAGAGGGAGGGAGGATGCTTCACAGCCTTTAGGGCCTGGCTGAGGGGGACTACAAACCCAAGGATATGCAAAGCATCAGAGAAAACTGGATTATCAAAGAAAGCATGAACTCTTCAATCCTCGCCTAAAGAATGGCCCAAGAGAGAGGTACCTGGAAATGTCTGATCCCACAAAGGAATCACCTTAAGAGGGAAAAACTGGATTTCCACCCCCCAAGGACTGGAACAACCAACAGTTAAACTGTAATCAGGAGTTAAATATGAACTGCTTCATGCGATGGTATGTTGATTCTGAGTTAACAAAGCACAGAGTTTGTTAACAGACTACTCCGGTGCTGTTAAATCAGGCAGCCAGAGGGTTAGCTGGACTAATGTCTGACTTTGTGAGAGACAGGCCTTAAATCATGAACTTTTGTGTCTTACAGTGGCCTAGTTTACCAGGTGATGCTCTAATATACCCCCTTAACCAGAGTTTTTTTTTTTTTTTTTTTTTAAAAAAAGACTTGAATTGTATCCATAGGTGTCTCAGAGATTGTTCCCCATAACTTTTGGAACATTTGCAAACTATGAGGCAAGAACATCTACATGCAATACAAACATTACTGACATTGCCATCCTAGCCCCGAACCCTGTTCCCAAATCTTACTGGTCCTCCAGGTAGTAATCTCCATAATCAGGTGGGGGGTGATTTGGGGACGCAGCCTTCACTTCAGGTGGGTGAACAGTCACACTGAGGACAGGAGCAGCAAAGGATAAGAGAAAGTGAAGTACCAGTCAGGTAAGAAATATTATTCCCTCCCAACATAGCTAGAACATTTACATCTCTGCTGCTCATAGGGGAGCAGTTAATGTCCCCGGAGATATCTGCAGCTTCACTGGGGAGAAGAGAAGCCACAAGCTCCCTGCCAAATTTAGCACCAATTCCTCACCCTTATCTAGGTCAGGCAGTCACAGTTATAGATGTATGTAGACTAGGAAGAGCTGCACCAGACTGCTGTTCTAGCTGCAGGCAGAAGCACCAAAATCCTCTTTTAGAAATCAAATCTTTGTGGCAATCTTGACCTCAGGGTAACTTCCGTGGCTTCTTGCCATATAAAGAGATCTTTTCACTTCCACTTATTTCCAGGAAAATGGGAAAAATGGGACTTCAAAGGGGTTTCAGTATGACCCAAGAGGATTTGGTTAAGAAAGTACAAGTAAATTTTGCTTTAATTGTTTAGGTAAAAACAGCTCTTCCCATCTAAGCCTGTTGTGGGCTTTGAAACTTTCTGATGTCATCTCCCCCCCCACCCCATCAAAACAAACTTAAGATTTCTTTAGGAAAGGATAATTTCCCACTCCTGTCACAACCGTGCCCCTCTAAAGTGGGGCGAGATGGGAAATGAGAAACCCGACATGGAAAACATCATGCAAATTAGAGAAAGAAAAAAAAAAGACTACAGAGAAGACCAAAAGCTTACTGACTTGTCAGGATTCTGTGCCTGCAGGAGGGAAAAAGAGGGAAAGAGAAAAAAGACAGGAAAGGCAGACAGATTAGAATCAAAGGCAGAGAAAACAATGCTCCCCACATTTCTCTTTTGGGTAAGAGACAGGTGGCCTTCAATCAGAGAAAATCCATAAGGGAGTCAAAGCAGCAGAATGGCAGGCACAATGATGACTGAAGCCCAGCCCCTTTCAAACATGCACTGCAGGCAGGTAAAAAGGAGTAAGGTTGTGATCACCCAGTCACACCCACCATTTTGATGCCATTCCATTTTGATGCCGTTCACACCCCTTCCATCCCTGGATCCCCCTACTTTTGTTATCTCTAGCATGACACCCCTCTTAATCAGGAATACCAGGAACTGAAACCTCAGCATATTTGGAGGGCACCAATTTGAGAAAGAGTACATTAAATCATGACAGGTGTAATCACAGGAAACGACAATGCTGGCTAAGGATGTTGTACGGTGCAATCCCAAGCAAAATCTAGGACAAAAGTCTCCCATCCAAAGAAGAAAATGCTTACTATGTAAAAACTCTCATCTCCAAGCAAGTTAAGAACAGTCCTCCATAGTTATATTTACATGCAAGTGACAGAAAGTTTATAGAAGCCCTTTGCTGAAAACTACAAAGAAAGATCTGATGAGTTCACAGTGAGTCTTCACAACTCCTTTTGTACTATAAATTGTTGCACAGAAAACTTTTCCTTGCTAAGTAAATGAAGTTATACTGAAGCAACTAAGAATATACAGCACTGGTATATACATTCTATTTCTATTGCTACTCTTACTGTTCCACCAGTACCACTTATTAGTTTAAATAAATAAAGTAAGAACCAGCTGAATGCACCAAGTTAGAGGAGCTCAACTAAAGCATCATTATTTTCAGCAACAAAGACTGTCAACAACTTGCATGCAGTTAAGCACTTAGGGCCATCTTCCACACATGAGCAGCTCATCCTGGCAGAAAAAGCAGGCTAATGTTGCTGATTCCAAACATATTCTTTTCCCCTCTCCTTTTCCGAAGCTTATTATTTTTACTGAATTAATCCCCATCCATCCGGCAGCCTTTCTACCAGTTGTACCCTTCAGGCTTCGTTTTTCTGCATTAACTGAACAGCTTGTTTCTCTAGTCTCATGATCCTGCTCTGGTCAAAATTTGCAAAGCTATCAAGAAGAACCTAAAATTTCACAGAAGAGAAAGTGAAAAATAAAAAAGGCAACAACCCAAAAGATTTTTTTTTTAAATCCCCACTTTTCCCATTTGCGGTAAAGATAGAACTACCAGTTTAATGTTGGAACAATGAGATGCCACAGAATCTTGTATTTTACGTACATTTCCTTTGTAAGGTGTATTTTTCATTTTAACATATTTCTTCATAAATTAGAAATCTTAGTTTAAAAGAATGGCATTTTGTTCTTCATTCATAAGAAAACATCTTGGCATCTCAAATCTGTTTCTTGGTGTCTTCTCTGAAATGTGCAGCTTTAGGCTGAATAGCACTATACTTCAGATCTCTATTTCTCTGAGCCTGTCTTTCAGATCGAGAAATATTTACCCTGCAAGCAGCGAGTGTGTGAGGGTGGAGAATTTCAAAGACATCCAGAAAGTACATTTACTCTATTTTATAAAAATAGAATATATAACTCATAAGCAGGCAATAATGAATGTGTAGATGCAGCTGAATTGCTATAATATGCTATCATTACAATCAAAATATCTGATGTAAGAATTATTTAGGATTGGTTGGTAAAAAGAACTATAGGTACCATAGAACATTTTCCCTAGGACACTGCTTTATATTTCCAACTTCATCTATTGGGGTGCCCAGAACATGTAAGAAGACTCAAATTTTAAAAAGTGAGATGCTATCATTAAAATCACAATTTACTGGGCTGCCAGTCTGACATTCTACACTGAATGAACATCATTAAATTGGGGAATGGTTTTACTCAGGAATTGCAATATCTTTTCCAGCCACAAGAGGTCACTGCAACATCAGAGGTTTACATTTTTCAATGGGGAGGGACATTCTTACCTACCAGGTAGGTGAGGTGCCCCTCAGTGGAAAGCCTCACATGCACAAGTTTACATGCACAGGTATATAGAGGAGGGCCAGTGTGCAGTTTGACAGTCGCATCACTACCCCCGCCCACACCCCAACCCAGATGGCCAGAAGCACAGCAACCTACCCATTGTGCTGTGTGGTGCAGTCGGATGCAGGGGGAACATATCGCACGGGTTTCGTCACCCGCCCGGGCTCAGAGTTTGGAGCAGGGTTAACTCCAAAAGGCCGGGCTGTCTTGTTGAGGGCAGAACTGGGAGTGAAGTTGTATTTGGGGGGCTGAGAAGAAGGGAGTGCATCCTAGACAAAAGACAAAACAACAATGCCCAAGCTGGCATGGCAGGCAGCATGCAAGAGCACCCAATAATCAGGCAGAGCCAGAGGCCACAGTGTCCCAGATGGAAGCCAGGCCATTCAGGACTCTTCTTTGAGCACCAAAGCAATAAATACAAGCTGGCACAGAGCAGCTGTAACATAAGCCAGTGGTCCATCTCTGTCTCTATCTCTATCTGCCTACTCCTAAGCAGGCACTGCCTTGTTCAGCAAATCCCTTTGGCGGCAGAAAGAGCCCCCTCTATGGCTGCCCAGAGGGTGTGCAAGGTAATCAATTGCCTTCCATCCAAACAGCAGAAACAGGACACAGGCACATGCTGAAGTTTTGAGGAGCAAAAACAAACCATGCGTGTCCCTTTATCTACTCTCATCTCATTTCCCTCTTCCACCAATGGACCCGAAAAAATGAATGGGGATCTTCCAGGGCAGCCCTCCCAACACCTTGGAAAGGCCAGGATCTGACCCTTTGCCTCTCTACTGGGTGAAGCAAAGACACAATTCAGGGATCAACGTAGCCCTACTTGTAGCTTCAAGTTTATATCCCTGTTTGTCTTTGAGAATTGCACACAGCTACACCAGGGTAATGCCCATGTCTAATTTCTGACTTTGGGAAGTTCTGAAGTACAATTTAAAAATAAGCTAACGATGAGCAGTAAGCCAGAAATTCAGGAAGGGAAAAAAAGGTACTGCATTCTACAGTTCCTTAAATTGCCGCCCTGTATCAGAACATCACATTTATATGAGATTAAAACACCAGATTAATTCTAAGAAAAAGTAGAAGGAGAGGAGAATTTTAATTTATTTATTTATATACTGGTAGCCCTCAACATACAACCATTCATTTAATGGCCGTTCAAAATTACAACGGCACTGAAAAAAGTGACTTATAACCAGTTTTCACACTTACAACTGTTGTAGCATCCCCATGGTCACGTGATCAGAATTTGGATGCTTGGCAACTGGCATGTATTTATGACAGTTGCACTGTCCTGAAGTCATGTGATCACCATTTCTAACCACCTCAGTTGGCTTTTGACAAGCAAAATCAATGGGGAAAGCCAGATTTGCTTAATGACCGAATGATTCACTTAGCAACTGCAATGTTTCTGCAAGAGATCATAAAATGGGGAAAAACTCACTTAACAATTGCCTCGCTTAGCGATGGAAATGTTGGCCTCAATTGTGTTCATAAGTTGAGGGCTATCTGTATCATATTTAGCAACTGCTCATCTCCCTCATAGAACGACTCTGGGTAGCTTACCAAAATCAGATGCAAAAAAGAAAAAAAATAATAAAGCATTTCTACTGATTGCTGAGAAGTTCCAGTTGGCATTATTCAGAAACTCAGCATGGATGTCCATTTTAGACTAAGAAGGCTCACTGCATACCTTCAAAGCTGAAGTCCCCTATATCTACTATTCTTTTGGGTATTAAAATAACTATCTGAACAAAGTCAGTCTTGGCTTGGTTGCAAAATGTTTCACGGTCAGAGCTTTCAAAGTGTGGAATATTTTTCACACTTCTACCCAAGCTATATATGGACATTTATTATCCTGCTTTTGAAATACATTTTTGTATCTATGTATTGCAGTTTCCTTTGTAACTTCTAGGAGAGGCTAGGAGATCACCTCCAACCTTATTTCAGAGTTCCCCAAAGAGACAGAGAGAGAGAGGAACAGCTGCACACGCACCTTCTGAGGTCTGCCTAGGAGATTCTGGACTCTGGAAGAGAAAAACCGTTGTTAACAGAGGCAACTGGCCTAAGAAGTTGAATTCAGCTATACAATTACAATCAAAGCTTTTTGCAAGTCAGCCCCTCTGCTGCAAGAGAGCTAGGTAGCTGCAGCCATCTGTAACCATGGAGAGCTAAAGCAAATAAGTATAGGCAATCCAGCTCCTTTCACACCGTAAGGCATCTGGAAGGAAGCTTTGGGAGAGAACAGTCATAAGAATTCAGACAGTTCAATGAGTGCATTTGTTTTTGGTTTTTTTCCAGATTGTCTGGAAATTCTTTCAGTGAAGAAATAATATTTCTCCTTTGCATTCTAACCTACTCTCTTTTTAAAAAATGATTGCATCAGTTCAGATCACTCTTCTGCAAATATCACCTTGGGTATTTGCATACTCTATGTACTTCCATACTGCCAAAACAGTAGCAAAGACTCTATAGTCCTCGTTTAACAACTGCCTCGGATAGCGACCATTCAGTTACCACAGTGTTGAAAAAGTAACTTTGCAAGCAATCATCATTTATGACCTTCATAGGTCTATAAAGCAAAGAAACACTGTAAGCACAATAGTGGTTTCACTTAGCAATTGCTCTGCTTAACAACCAAGTGACTGGTCCCCCTTTGCTAAACAAGGACTGCCTGCACAGGTTAACCTGCTTTTGCAGACTGAAAATAATAGGGGACAAAAGATGAAAGTAAAATAAATAAGGTATATGTGCTTTCCTGTGCTTTTGCTTTCTGGCAGAATCCTGACAAACAGGATTTTTTTAAAAAGGGGGACTACTTTGGATAGTGACAATTGACTGACACACAAGAAACAATGATTTAACTTGAATAAAACATAAAAAAACATTATGGGTAACTTTCTAATAACACATTCTCTACTTCCCTTCCAGATATTTCCCCAACTACTAACCGCAACCTAGATACAGTATACATGCTTTACATTAAACATGTAAGGCTATTGCTAGTATCTAGATTCAATTCTTTCATCTATGTTTTTTCATTAATCTCATAACCTCCTTCCTAAAAAACTATATTCCAAATGTCTAAATTTGCCCTGCTGTGTAACCTGCAGTCTATATGGAAGTCATTACCGCACACATTTGGTCAGACTTCCATTATGAATATATATTGTCTATTTTGCCATTGCTGCACATTCTCCAATTATGGCCTCCCAATCTGATACCGTCAGCAAAGGCCCCCTTTTCTAATGTTGTGCCAAATTTGTTCTTGCTGTTGTCAGCACATAGTATGGTAACATTTTTGTTTATTTTATTTTTCTGGGATTGTACCCAATAAAAATGTTTGTGGTTTCAGTTTAAATTTTATTTTTAGGATTTTTAGAATATTTTGATGTATTGCTTTTCAATACTTTTGAGTTTTTGGCATAACCACCAGATGTGATAAAATGTTCCTTCTTTGTTGTGACATTTCCAGCATTGATTTATCGAACTTGAAAATTATTGATGGAGTCATAAATCATCTGTAAAACATTTTATATCAATTGTCCATTAAATTATAACATGGAGTAAATTTTGTTTCCCCTCCCCCCCCCCAATAGTTATTGCCATTTTTGTATTACAATTAAGGATTGTTTGTGTTCATGTTATCTTTCTGGGAAAAAAATCCTGTTAGATGACTATTCCTTTTTCCAGATGATAAAAAACATGGTTCTTATCAAGAACACATATATACTGTGGCATACACGTACAGTGCATATTTTATTAATTCTGTATTATCTAGATTTTTATGCAGGGGGAAATCACAGCAACAAGCAAATATTGCACCAATTGGTAAGAGAATTAATAAAGCTGCTGCAGAATTAAGATAGCAAAAGAAATAATTTTGAGGCCAAGTTTATGTTTTAATCCAGAAGATTATTAAAAGAAATATATAAGTGAAATCAGTTTTTCTTTTAGGATTATTGGATAAAGATCTTGAAAAAAATAGAGCATTGTTATATATGTTGATATATATATATATGCAAAATATATATATATATATTTTGCAAAGAAATTTATATATGTAAAAAATAGAAACATATGTCAATTTCTGCAATGAAAGAATGGATGGAAAAAGTGATGGAACTGGCAGAGATGACAAAATCAACTGTCCTAATTAAGGGGGGAAAATGTATCTTGTTTTTACCTGGAGACCGCTTCTGGATTTCGTGCTCAAAACAGGGGGGGAAATTGCCTGGGTTTTGATGCTTAGATTAGTTTGTTGTTATAGAATTGGTATTTACTAATTACTAATTATATAAAAGTAAAAAGCTGAGATTGTAACTTTACTTTGTATCTTAACTGAACCGATAGTTTTTTTTCTTTCTTTCCCCCACTTTCCCTATTGTCTTAATTTTTACTTGTATTTTATATTAACATAAACTTCAATCAAATTTATGTTATAAAACAGACAGCAGAAAAATTAAACCCTAAAAGTCACTCTACTAAAGACAGCTAAACTGCTTTTCTGAGACCAGAAAGCCTCTTGGGATAGCATTTCATAATTTTGGCATCATGTTTAAGAAATCCATCAGTGATAAGAACAGAGTTTCCAGCACCTATCATAAAGTTCATACAGATAAACTACAATTATGAATGTTTGACTGTTAAGGGTTTTAGAATTCATAGCAAATAACAAGGTAATTCTACTAACTACATTCTGTATCAATTGCAGCTTCCAAGCTATCCTTATAAGGAAATCCAACAACAAACCTTGTATTCATCCAAAAATAATTTTATTTGCCATGCTTTGGCCAACCCACATTAATTTTGGCTATAACGTTTTTCATGCTATCTGTTTCACAGGTGTGGAACTGAAATAATAAACAATTAACAAGCAAGGCTGTTTTGGCAGGCATTTTCTCTGCCTCTTAACTTTCAGGAAATATCAACCAGCACCACCTTGCTTGTCAATTGTTTATTATTTTAAATCCACACCTGTTTTCACCTAGGAATCCCTTTTGTGTAGCTTGAAATCAACTTGGATACTTTGGCTGAAATCCATGTGAAGTCATGCTATTGCAAGACAGTCAGTCTAAGCCCTTTTCTGCAGGAGAAAATGCACATCTGGAATCAGAAGTACACTGGTTATGCAGGAAACAGTCTACAGGCTGTAAAATTTGCTTAGCAATTCTGGACACTGAGCTGCCACTTTGTTTGGGCTATTATTATTAATATTAAATTTGTACATTGCTTTATCATTCAGATTCTCGGGTGCTTAAAAGGTAAAATGCAATAGTGGACTAATTCAAGCAGCCAGATAGATAGATTTCTCTCCTGTTAATCGTAATGAAGCTTTATTTCAGGAACAACTGGAGTCCTAGTTTAAAAATCCAGATGCTCTGATCTAAAACTTTCTACACTGCTTATTACTTTGGTTTAAGTTTTTAAACAAGGAATGTGATGGTTGGGAAGCCCTTTGGGGAAAAAATAGAACATGCAGTTTATATTTCCTATCAGTTTGGTGTGACTCAGAAGCCTTTACCTTCAGGATGTAAAATTCAGGCAGGTGGCTGTTTGTTTTATTAAATACCAAAATTAAAATTGGCAAGCATCTGCTTTCCAAAAGGACTGAGTCTGAATGAAATAAACCTCTGGATGAAACCAAATCATCATTATTCCAACAGGCACATTATGTTCCTAACAGAAAACCCCCAGCATCAGCATAAGAGCTACTTACTTGCTTAAGCTGAGGGAGAGTTTGTCCCCACAGGCACGGATCTTGTTCTGGGCTTCAATGTGGGTCATGGTGCTGGTGCTCTCTCCGTCAATGCTGAGCACCCAGTCCCCAACTCCAACCCCTGCCTGGGCTGCTTTGCCCCCGGGGGTGAGCTGCGAGGAAAGAAAAAGTTATTCCCAACATGAAGACATCATTAATGGAACCTATCATAAAAATCCTTCCAATGCTATTAACAGTAACAGAGTTGGAAGGGATCTTGGAGGTCATCCAGTCCAGCCCCTTGCTCATGCAGGAGACCTGTACGAGGGATTCGAACAGCCAATCTTTCTGATCACAAGCTCAGTGTCTTAGCCACTGAGCCACCTATTTATTGATTCAATAATATTCAAAAATAAATAATAAACAAAGGAGAAATGGGAGCGGTCACAACTCTTGTTTTTCTTATACTTTTTTGCTAAATAACAAGCGTAGTAAACGTATTTATTCCCAAAGAAGTTTCTTAAAAGATAATAGTGCATGGAAGCACTGTGATATAGCAAGCTAAGGGGCACACCTGAATGGTGGCCACCAGGGGTGGGTTCTACTTACCTTTACTACCGGTTTGTAACGGGGCCGCGCGTGTGCTCTTCTGCGCATGTGCAGAAGCATTCTGATGACGTTGGGGTCAGTGGGCGGAGCCTCCCACCAGTTTTACTACCTGTTCTGTAGAGCCAGTGCGAACCAGGGGCAACCCACCACTGGTGGCCACCCATACCTTTGCTAAATCATATTTCTCACAGTCTTCCCAATCTCAGAGTAGTCAAGCAAAATATGCACTTAAAAAGAGTTTGTGTTCACTACAGAACACCTATTTTCTTTATTACCAAAAGACTGATTTCTATTTTCAGGCGGATCCTTTTTAAGTTTCAATAAACAGGTGATTTTGTAATAAACTAAGCCGGAGATGCTTCTGCTATTGGCCCTGTCTTCCTGCTCATTAAACTCTAGTCTAGAGCTACTCCTTCAATGTTTACAAGTAAGCTGGATTGATGCTATCTTTCAGCAAGAAGGCAAACCACTAACACCAAAAAGCAAACAACTTTTACCACTCAAATAGTCCGAAGATTTACTCATCATCAAGTTGTGTCTCCAAAACTTGTGTTGCTATTGTTTTATACTGCACTGAGAAGACCACAGGTGAAATTCTATGTTCTGGTCACCACGATACAAAAAGGATTCTAGAAAGAGTACAGAGAAGAGCAACAAAGATGGGGACTGGAGGCTAAACCATATGATGAAGGGTTGTGGAAACTGGGAATGTCTAGTCCAGAGGTCTCCAAACTACGGCCTGCAGGCTACATCCGGTCCTCCAAAAGGTTCCTTCCGGCCCACCCACCCACCTCCTCCCATGTGCTCTGCTCTGATCTTTTCCAAACAGCACAGGGAGAGAAGGCAGGCTGTATTCACCACTCTTTGGAAAGAAAGGTAGGATTCCCTGCGTTTCTCCAACAGAAGTGGGGGGGGGGTTATCACATTGAGCAAAATAAAACACATTTATTCAATTAAATTTTATTCACTCATTTGTAAAATTGATTTTCCCCCCTCCCCCAACAATTGAATGTTTGCAAAATGCCCAATGTGGTCCTCGGACTGAAAAGTTTGAAGACCCCCGGCCTAGTCTAATGAAAGGAAGGTGTAGGGATGTCATGATAGTAGTCTTCTAGTATTTGAAGGTCTGTCACAGAGAAGAGGGGGTCAACCTATTCTCCAAAGGTATAAGTAGAGGTGCAGGTATAGGGTCACCTCCTCGAGCAGGGGGTTGAACTAGAAAACCCCCAAAGTTCCTTCCAACTCTGTTATTCTGTAAACTTAAATATTACAGTACTGCCAGTGCCAGACTGAACTATCTCTATGTATTGTAGCAGATGTGTCCATGCCGAGGAGAAATAAGTGTAAGTGGACTAAAGGTTTTCTCTGTCATGTTTCTTTTATTATGGAGGAATAGTATTGCCTAGTATTTTTTCTTTCATTAAAAAAAACAATAAAAACAAACATGCAAACAATACAGTCCTCATAGCTAGTCTCATTCTGCTCAGGGCATTGAAATAAAAAGAGTTTCAGACCTGGAATCCGATAAATCCTTTGATGTGTTTGAGACTTCAGGCAGCTCAGAAAACAATCTTTTTTTTTTTTTCCACTAAAATCTCCCTACCACAATATCCTAAAATGCAAAGGGTGCTAAGATTGCCCTCCTGCCTACAGCTTATTCAAGAGGGTGTTGGTCTATCCTGCCTAATCATAATAAATACAGAATAGGTTTCCTTTTCTTTCAGCACTCCATTCTTTGATATCTGAGTATGTTCCATACTAAATCTTTTTTGGCCAAATGTGTAAATATGCAGCTTCGTTTCCAAGAGACTTAGCAAAGGATAACAAACATCTTACCACTTTATTTTCCTCTATTCTTTCTTTTTCTCCCTTTGATCCTTTCTTTGATTTTTAGGAAAGTATTTTAAACTGAATCTTAAACTAAATTGTACAGTGGTGAGTCTGTGGCAAGCCTCTACTACCGGTATGTTACCCTGGCATGCCTAATGGGGCAGTGAAAAGCAAGCTGGTTTTGTCCACAATGAAGGGAGAACTCTAACTATAGTACTTACTAGCAATCCTAAGAAGAAAATTATACTGGGCTTTAGGCCAGGATTTAAAGAGAAAGGGCATTGCATTAATGTGTGTAACTGGCCTACCTTAAGTGGGAGTTGTAGTCATGGTTTCATCACGTTGGTTTTTGTAGAATTTTTCAGAGAAGCTTTACAAGATGGCTTATCAAGCTGATTTTTATAAAAACCAAAAAATGCAAGTCAATATAAGCAACCAAAGCAGCATAGAAATGGATTAAAAATGAATCTGTACAAGATGAGAGCTAAAAAAGAGGTAAACTGGGTGAGCCAGGCTGCTACCACTGTAACATCTATACAGATGTAGAGATTTTGGTAGGTGCTAAATTTTTAATTCCTGCATCATAAGTGTTCTGGCACATCAGCAGCCTGTGAAGATTGTAGCTGATTCCGACAACAAGGAGGTTGGTGTGGTGCTGCAAGTCGGACAGTGAGGAGGCTGGAGAAGATGTGGTGCCAGAGGCAGGGATTCAGCCAGGGCCTTCAGAACCTCCAGAAGCTCCTTTAAGTGAAGAGGACGAACAGGAGGAGCGTCTTCTCAATGCACAGGCGTGCAGAGATGCCAAAAGGCAGGAGTGGCTCCTCAGGAGGAGGTCTCCTCGAGAATAAGGCTTGGGGCTAATTGGCCACTCCCTTAGCCTATTTAAGAAGGAACGCCACTTGCAACAAGCTGTAGAGAACAACTTTAGTTTACTCTCCTTTGCGTCTGGATTCTTTGCAAAATTGCTTCTGGGCTTTCTGCCAACTCTAGTTAAGACTGTGATTACCTTATCTTAGAATTCTGGTAGGCTGTTAAGACAGTTCATTAACAGCCTTTAATTGATAAAGACTAAGTTATTCGAGTAAAATAAGCTTTGCATAGAGTTTGTGTGTGCTGCATTATTTGGGCTTCGTAGCTGGGGCAGAACAATAAGCTGAAACCTGCAGAAATGCCTTCAATGATTGCTGGCAACCCCAGCAGGTTCTCCATCATCCTTTGCAGCAGTCAGGTTATCTAGTAGAGCCATTGCAAAAAATTAAAAAAAAATTGAGCAACCAATGCAGAGTGCTTGAGCAATAAAGCACATTCTTCGGAAAATCTCAAAGCCTGTGGGAGTTTAGACTTGCTGATGAATGCAGCAGATCAGACAGAACAACCTCAGAAGAGTTGAGCAGGGGCCAGCTGCTGATCCAAAGCGCACTCCTTAAGGCCTTCAAATTGGAGCACGTCAATTGTCAGCCAAGTGGCAGAGATGGTGCACCTGCTGTTATTTGTGACATTCAGCTATTAAACCCAGGTAAGTCAGAAAGCCTTTGCCATTTAGCAACACGCCTCCCCGTAAAATATTTGGCTTCATATTCCCTTTGCTTCTATTTGCATCATTCCCAAATTTAGCAGCTGTGTGCTCACATACACAAACGGTCCTTTGAGGACAGCCCAATTAAGACTACCCGAACAAGCTGACAAAATTCCTCACCTTCTGAACACTGGAATACAGGAACCTAATTCCACAAAGAATACTGAATTTTTTTTAAAAAGCCATTGGTGCATTAAATATTAATTGAAAACAGAAGGAGGAAGAAATAAAAATATTTCATTTTCAGACTGGACTTGGCTCTCTCCTTTTTGCTTTCTTTCTGCCTTAATTAGATGACTCCTTATGCAGTCACTCATGCCCTCGTCACCTCCCGCCTGGACCATTGTAAAGCTCTCTACATGGGGCTCCCCTTGAGGAGCACCCGGAGGCTCCAACTAACGCAGAGTGCGGCCGCGCGGGTGGTAAAGGGAACGACATGGCGCTCCCATGTAACACCCCTCCTGCGCGAGCTGCACTGGCTCCCGGTGGTCTTCCGGATGCACTTCAAGGTTTTAGTTACCACCTTTAAAGCGCTCCATGGCTCAGGACCTGGGTACTTGCGGGATCGCCTACTACCACCAATAGCCTCCCATCGGCCGGTACGCTCTCATAGAGAGGGGCTCCTCCGGGTGCCGTCAGCCAAACAATGTCGACTAGCGGCCCCCAGGGGGAGAGCCTTCTCTGTGGGGGCACCTACTATCTGGAACGAGTTCCCTCCGGAGATATGGAGGATCCCGAATCTGTGCACCTTCCGCTGCACTCTAAAGACCTTTTTATTCCACCAGGCGGGCCCTGGCCTAACTTTCTCCCTCTTTTTAAACAATTTTAATAATTTTAATATTTTTAATACTCAAAGTTTAAATTTGTTTTAAATTGATTGGGGTTTTAATTTGTCTGGGCCAAACTATTTAATTCGATTTTATTTCTGCTTTTTAAATTTTGTATATATGTATTTTACTGTTGGCTGTTCACCGCCCTGAGTCCTTCGGGAGTAGGGCGGTATATAAATCAAATAAAAGTAAAGTAAAGTAAAGATGTATTTACACATTACCTTTTTAGAAATGAAAACAACAATCATATTCAGAAAACAACTATCTGTACACCTAAGTTACACTATTGTAACTGTATTTGAAATGTGGCCTTCACACGATGCTCTGAAAAACAATTTTGCTTGCAGAATCGGCAGCCTAAACCTCTAACAGAAGAATAAAGTCTCTTTCCACTTTCCCTACAAGATTGGAATCCTCTGTGGAAATCTGGAAGCCCAAACGAAAAATATTCAAAATTAGAGCTGGGTTGGTTACTGGTTTGTTTGCTTGGTTATTTTTCCTTCCCCATCTTAAACTAAAAAAGCAGAAATAAAGCACGTGTACCTGCCTATTGTGATAAGTAAACATTCCTGTGATTACAGAATGTCCGTTTACAAAAATTGTTTTAAAATTTGAAAATTTGCAGGAGAAACCTGGCAATCCTGTACCAACAACTGCAGTTTTCTAAAACACCAACAGTTATGATCATGCTGAGAGTACCTAAAGTATGCTACATCCATCCTAAATGATCACACAAGGAGCTGGAATATCTTTCCATCTGCTTTCTGAGTACTGCCACAGCCTCCTGAATTAGGCAAAAGGCACACTTCTGACCACAGCAAATGTGGCATTTCCTGAAAGCACAATAACATTCTCCTACTCTTATTGCCTTCCAACTGATTTTGACAGGTCCGTCCTCTGATATTGTGCATAACAACTGATAGACCATGTTCATTTGATAGTCGCATCTGGCATGAATTCATCTAAATATCACATCTTGTGGGAATGAATCCCACCATTCGGTGTTGTATCCATAGCAGGTATGCACAAACAGAGCTGCATGCTCCAAGAAGGCGAAATCACAGGCATTGGATCTTCAGCACAGTTTTCATGCACCACAGGATGGGATGTGTGAGTTTGCTTTGGGAGTGGAGTCAGTTCATGTTCATAGGAGTTTAAAAGGCAAAATAATAAATTAATTTGAGGGGACAGGGAGAAATGAAATATTGTTTATGGAATGGTTGGCCTGCTGAAGCAAAAATTAGAGATACAAGAGGAATGGGGGGGGTTATGTATGCTGTTCTACTTACACCTTTCACCCAGGTGGTTTGGAGAAATCACTTGCCTTTATTTTATCCATCTTTTCTTCTGTCTAATAGGTTATTTGTGACTGGCCACACACTCCCATCACTGTTGTTGTATGACTTTCTTAAAATTCATAAAGTCTTAAAATTTGAGATAAGCCACACACCTTCAGAATGATCCTTTTTCATGACAAATTTGGATTTTATTTTTTGGCAAAAGGAATCACGCAAAGCTGCATCCCCAAGATAGTTTTAAAATAGAGCTATTGGTAGGACTGGTAGGATGATTGGTATAATTCTGCAGTTTGACCATCATTTAAATCGAGACTGCAAGTCTGTACTGGATTGTAGTATCTGTGAATCTAGGGAAGCAAGCTCTAGTTTACCAAAGTTCTTGCTGCACTAAGTATTTCAAATATCATGATGCAACAGGTTTCTAAATGGGCTAACCTATAGTTTAAGCAGAAAAAAATGTAGTGCCTTATTGAGAAAGAAAAGGGGGTGAGGAATGGGGAAGATAAGCAGCATTTAATGACTAATGACGAAGACTGTTGGTACAAATGAGAACTAACCTGAGAACTAACCTTTGAGTAACCTCCATTCCTGCTCACAATAGGGCAATTGTGGATTAGCTACTAAACAGGAACTTTCAGAAAAGTATCAACCTAGGTTCAAATATTTACAGCCTTAAAACATAAAAGACTTTGCAGATCAGGTAAAAATTTTAATTTGCTTCACAAAGCAGGGAGACTGGTAGGGAAATGATTTTTTTTCACTTTAGAAACAGTCATAACTGAAATTTATGAAATTTCTAAAATTTCAAGCCAAGAATTTAAAAGACTATAATTTATGTAACTGGAAATCATCTGAGGAGAATCAGATGCATCTATTGGTAAGATATTCAGAAAACTGAGGAAGACACTACAATTTCCAGTTTTCTTTTTATAGTTTAGTTTGGATGACATTTCTCTGTATGCTCAAAAGCATTTTATTTTTCAGACAACACCAAAGAGGCTGGGAATATATTTTAATTTTCTGACATGTAATTAAACTTATATTTGTTTGATTTATAAGCTCTTTAAAGAGTGATTCTAATCTGAAGGGCTAATATTAGATCTTTCTAGGAGTTTTGTTTTCTATTGTTTTAAAACAAACATCTTCATTCAAAGTTCAAAGATACTTAACAGATATCTTTGAAGGGGAAATTCACACTTGGATTAATCTGGATAACCTGGCTGGTATGCAGATCTAGCTGCCTCCTACTTTATGTTGGTTGACATTCTCTTTTAAAAACTCTCTAAAATAGCTTCAGTCTCTCTAGTTAGGTAACAGCCATCTCCTCAGAGAAGGTGATTTACAATTGCATTTTTTTCAAGCTTCTATTTTCTACAGAATTTGAGGGACATCAGATTGTCCTCAACACTTAATTATATTTAGTAATCCTATCTTTATTATTTTATAAGTAACTCAAAGAGGAAAACATATGTAGAGATGGGAAAGCCTGGAAAAAAACTGGAAAAATTGGGGGGAGGAGGTTTTTTTCTGTCCCCCCCCCATTTTTCCATTTTTTTCTAGACCTTCCCATCTCTAGACATATGTAATACTTCTTCCTCTTCCTATTATCCCCACAACAACCATCCTGTGAAGTGAGAGAGAGAGACTAGTCCAAAGTCACCCAGCCGGCTTTCATGCCTAAGGCTGGACTAGAACTCACAATCTCCTGGTTCCTCGCCAGCGCCTTCACTACTACACCAAACAGGCTCCCATTTTCCTCAAAGAAGCTCACCCAAATTACTATGGGTATTATATGGAATATATACTGCAGGAACTCCTGAGTATTGCTATTTGTGAGCAACTCTCGGTCAAGTAAACTGACTTTTTATCTTTTATGGCACTAGCTTTCCTTCCAAATGGTTTCCAGATTGTCAGACACCAATAATTCCCAAGCAACATGGCCAATAACCATACCGGCTAGGAATTATGGAAATAAAGTTTAACATACTGTATATGGAGGGAACAAGATTGTTCAAGTCTGGTGCATACTAACTTTTTCCAGTGCTGGAACTCATAGTTTCCTGCCAACACCTCACACAAATATACACACATCTTTAAAAAAATAAAAAAGGCACGTCTTCTGTTAATGGAACTGAAATGGAGGAAAACTGTATAGTTTTGAAGGTTATTTTTGGATTGGTACACATGATCATTGATCATCTGGACATATACTGGAGAATGAAATCACAATGTGGTTTGCCTATCTTCTTCAAACTGGGAAATCATGACCTCAGTAAAACTTTAGATTTATAAAGGCCACTTGTCTATTGCTTAACCCTCGCCCAACCAAAAGGAGAAATTTCAGATAGCTTAACTGGAGAATGACAGCATTCTTCATTCCTCTTTCCTATCTCCAGAACTAAGCACTAAAATGATGTCATAACATTAATCCTAATTTACATTGATAATCTAACCACCATTTTAATCAATTCATCCAGAGTTGCGGAAGAGAAATTGCCCATATGCACTCCAATATATGCTTTCTCGCATAAACCATATTGAATAAAATTAACATGGGGACAGTATCAGACTTCCAGTTAGAGCCAATTCAGGCATACAGTGAGTTGATTAACTCATAAGCAGGGATGGGATCTTCTCGGTTTAACAATCAGTTCAGTGATCACGCACAGTTTGAAGAAATATTCACTTCCACGTTTCTTCAGAGGAGAAACACAGCTGAGAGGCGGCAATCTGCTCTGCCGCATGAATCAGCCGAGAAACTAAAAGTAGGAAAATAGCGCAGGCAGGCGGGTGGGCCCATCTGACCGTCGGGGTGAACCGGTTCACTCCCAGCTGATGTTGGAGCTACTGGTTCGCTTGAACCAGTCCGAACCAGTAGAATCCCACCCCTGCTCATAAGTACTTCTTTGTGTCCTCCTCTCTTACCCCAATCCCATTCTATACCCTACAAAGAAAGTTCTCACACATACACAACCAGTGTGTGTATTCATCTTTGTAAAAGTACAGAAGACAATTTGGAGGAACCCATTGAACTGTTCTTCCAGCCTGATTCATTCAGAAAAGGAGGGGTTGATGGACTCCAGCACCTTCAGACCATCACCAGACTTGTAGAGAGAACAGGGCACTGGAGTGAATCAACACCTTTCTCGTAACACAATCCATGTGGTCACACTCATGCTTCTCAGAGCTACCAAGCCACAAGAATTCCTAAAGCTTTTACATCTGCTCTGTGAAATGGAGGGGGCTGCAATCAGCCCACCTCTCCACAGGGCTCACCTCTCCCGGCAACTAATTTATCTCCCTCTGTCAGCAAACAGAGACATTAGCTCATCAGCAGCAATGCAATACCTACCCTGGGGGCAGGGAACCATTAACTCAAAGCCTTCTTGCTACAGGGGCCCCAAGCAGCAGCCAAAGCAGAGGAAAGGAAGACTGCTCTTGTACCATTTTGCTAGGTCTGAGACGTGTCTAGTCGCCAATGCAATATATAACAGTGATAAGCAGGAAGCCTAGCTGGAGAACATACAGTAGATACAGTCATCTGCAGAGACTGTAGGAAAACAGTTTCATATGGAAACTCGTTTCCAATGTCTGTTGGAAAGTCAAGCTGGCCATGCCCACCCTGGCCACGTCCCCCCACAGCCACCCCAACGTCAAACACAACCCTGATGCAGCCCTCAATTAAATCGAGTTTGGCACTTCTGGTCTAAATGCTCTGAGACCCATAACAGTTTCTACAATACTGAGCAGCTCAAGCCACAACATGGACCACCATTTTGGAAGCTATCCTTTGGCATAATGTGATTAATATGAACATAATACAGCCTTTTTCTAGGCCTTCTGAGGGAAGTCTTCAGTCATAAAATAGTTTAGACATTAAAACCACCAATTCATTCTTCAGGATGAAGAATGCAAATGGCTTCCTAGAAAGGAATAGAAAACTAGCCTTGAAAAACAAAAATACATCCCCACCCTCAGTATAGTACTCTACAGCAGGGCTGGGCAACTATGGCCCCTTTATGACCTATGGACTTCAACTCCCAGAATTCCTGAGCCAGCTGGCTCAGGAATTCTGGGATTTGAAGTCCACAAGTCATAAAAGGGTTGCCGTTCCCTACCCCTGGTCTATAGGAAAGAGGCTTTGTCTGGAAATCACTTAGTTTCCCAAGATGGCCCTGGAATCAGTATGACCTTGTAAGTGCTGAGGCCCACCTCCCTGACCCCGATAAAAACGGAAAGGAGCACATCAGCTGGCACACAAGTTACTCATACTCTTCCTTCTTCCACAGCCTTCCACGAGGAAAAAGAAAGGTTCCCCAGAAACCTTTAAAGCAGGACTACGAAGAACATCTAGAAGCAGAATACATGATGTGCATTTGGGGCGGAGGGGGGCTTTATTCATATTAGTACTAAGAGTGTCCACTGCTGGATGGATTGAAAAGAATGCCAAGCTCCACTCTCCTGGAGTTCAAAGGTAGAATTACTTGCTTATCCACAAGCCAGTAACAGTTTCTGCATACAGCTCAGGCTACAGCAGTAGAGATTATAGGAAAAGATGGATTGTGATAATATGCATACAAATATGAGTCCACCATGACTTTCCTCACAGGCTATTCCCCAATCTCTTCCACACAAATGCTGGTACAGCTTTTTCTGGAAGAAGCTTGGTTTGCCTCATATATCCTAGCACATTTTCAATGCCATCATCAATATTTCCATGGATAGTTACTATAAAGCAGAGGTCTTCAAACTTGGCAGCTATGCTGGCTGGAGAATTCTGGAGTTGAAGTCCACAAGTCTTAAAGCTGCCAATTTTGAAGACCTCTGCTCTAAAGAGTCAAGCAACTGTGTTCCTCAGCAACTCTCCTAGATAGGGCTCAATAACTACTATAGCCACCTGGTATGAACACACAAATAAGGAGTCATACCTTTAGGAAATGTCACTTTATCATATTAAAAAAGCACACCAACCATTGGGCTTCCAATCTCCCTCACAGATTTTTTTTTCTTTGCCTCTGCAAAACTGTTTTTTTAAAAAAAATTGGAACAGCAGAAAAATAGGACACAATATGTATTTTAAAGATGCTAGTGTTTAGGACACTAAATGTATTTTAAAGATGCTTCTAGCATGCGATGCAGTTTTGGAATGGAGATTTCTGAGTACTTGGGAAAGAATAAAGTATTTGTGTAAGTCCAGTTCGACATGGACATAAAAGGACCGAGCACTTGCTGACAAATCTCCATGGAAGCCCAGCAGTAAAGCCCTGCTTTCTTGACGCAGATTCAAACTGTCTTTGGGCCTGTAAATATCACACTTAACACTGTGACAACAGATCCCAAGAGACATGCAAGCAATAGCAAGGATAGAATGCTCCAGTAGGGCTGGAAGAGTGAGAATGGATAACGAGGTAAAGAGCTACAAAGGAATTAGGCCCTGATATTTGCCAGAGCAGTCCTCTTTCAGAGCTATTTTTTTTCTCCAGATAAACAGGTGCTTCATCCGTTCATATTTTCAAAAAAGGAAAACTACTGCAAGAAATAGATACTGCTATAAGAGGCAAGACCAGAAGAGGCTGAGCCAAACTTTTATGTTCCAAGGGTTAATCCACCCCAGGTTTTTCCAAAATAGCACTCTCCAGATATGTTTGAACAACAACTCCAGGAGTTTTGAGACAAATTCTAGAAATGTTGGAAAACCAACACAATCCACAGAATGCCACACCAGGAAAGAATGCTCTATAAAACCATATATCGGCAAAGTTAGAAGAAACAATGCCAGGAGTATTAATATTCAGAA
The DNA here is from genome assembly GCA_022577455.1 of Arizona elegans. NCBI lineage: Eukaryota > Metazoa > Chordata > Lepidosauria > Squamata > Colubridae > Arizona > Arizona elegans. The sequence continues at coordinate 97,367,101 of JAKOOJ010000003.1, read as the reverse complement.
AACGTGGAGGCACAAAGAGTAAGGAAGATGACCTTGATGGAAGCATGTAAGATCTATTGGTAGGGTGATGTGGGGAGACCTCTTTGTTTGGTATACCTAGTGGGGCAGATTCGGAGACGAGAAAAATAGGAGAAAAGTGAAACTTATGGGCTTTTGAGGAATGGAATAATCAAATCAGATCAACTTAACCCTTTTAGATGTGAGCAATATTGGATGAGAACCATGGTGGCGCAGTGGTTAGAATGCAGTACTGCAGGTTATTTCTGCTGACTGCCACTTTGGCAGTTCGAGTCTCACCGGCTCAAGGTTGACTCAGCCTTCCATCCTTCCGAGGTGGGTAAAATGAGGAGCCAGATTGTTGGGGGCAATATGCTGACTCTGTAAACTGCTTAGAAATGGCTGTAAAGCACTGTGAAGCAGTATATAAGTCTAAGTCAGGGGTGCGCCCGTGGGGTGCTTAGAGCTGGCCCGTGGGGCCACCCTGGAAACAACTAAGGATCAGCCCACGGTGCCTCTGCCAGTGAAAACGGAGCTCCATTTTCGCTGGCAGTTGGTTTCAGGAGGCCATCGCAGCCAGATACGGAGTTCCATTTTCGCTGGCAGAGGGTTGCAGGAGGCCATCGCAGGCGGAAACAAAGCTCAGGATTCTGTTTTCACTGGCAGAGTGCTCGAGCTACCACAAGCGTCCCCAACACGAGTGACGTCGAGCTGGCCATGCCCACCCTGGCCACGTCCCCCCACAGCCACCCCAACGTCAAACACAACCCTGATGCAGCCCTCAATTAAATTGAGTTTGGCACTTCTGGTCTAAATGCTATTGCTGTGAGACCCATAACAGTTTCTACAATAATTGAGGAGCTCAAGCCACAACATGGACCACCATTTTGGAAGCTATCCTTTGGCATAATGTGATTAATATGAACATAATACAGCCTTTTTCTAGGCCTTCTGAGGGAAGTCTTCAGTCATAAGATAGTTTAGACATTAAAACCACCAATTCATTCTTCAGGTTGAAGAATGCAAATGGCTTCCTAGAAAGGAATAGAAAACTAGCCTTGAAAAACAAAAATACATCCCCACCCTCAGTATAGTACTCTACAGCAGGGCCGGGCAACTATGGCCCCTTTATGACCTATGGACTTCAACTCCCAGAATTCCTGAGCCAGCTGGCTCAGGAATTCTGGGAATTGAAGTCCACAGTTCATAAAAAGGCCATAACTGCCCAGCCCTGCTCTACAGCATAATACACACAGAAAGAACCTTTAAAGGAGAAGCAGTGCATACAGGCCCATCACCCCAGGTGTTAAAGGGCAAAGAAAGAGCTTGGAATACTCGGAGCAAGAACCAGGAATATCACAAGACCTGAAGCTGGGCAACCAGCATTTATCAAAAATGCACTAACCTTCCATTTTCTGGCACAGTTGAATTCCCTCCCTCCTCCCCACTTCCTTCCTTCTTTACAGACCAAATAAGTCTACAAACTGCCCTCTCTTGGCTGTATGCTTAATCATGCTGGGCAGGAAGTTCAAGGCTCCAGGGTCTGCCCTATGGACAGGCAGTCTATTCCCAGGCATACATCATCGCTGAGGCCCAAAAATCTCCACTCCAGGGAAAGCAGGCAGGTCGTGTTCCTTCTATAAGCCAGAACTTCCCTGTTTCCTGCCTGGGTTGAGGTTTCGGTCCTGAAGCCAGCTGCATCAGACAACACCTGGCCTTCGGCTTCCTTCCTTCACTCTCCACCCTCGGGCTTTTCCTTTGGCAACTTTCTGCATTACATGCTTCTTCATTCCCTGACCTTCCCAAACGCTGATGACCTTCCCATTGGATGTTCCATACCTGCTTGCTGTAGCCAACCTTGAAAGAAGAGTCAAGGCACTGAAACTGGCTCTCCATTCAAATATCTAGCTCTCCTGTTGAACCAATGTTGTGGAACCAACTGCTATCCTACTGTTACTAATGTTTAAGCATGGAACGTTAATGTGATTATGTTGCTTTTTAAGAATTGCACATGTGTATTGAAACTCATCTTTACTGCTCTTATTTGGCCCTGCTTTCAGGCACTGGTATTTGCATTTTACAGATATAGGAATTCACAAGCATTCCGGGAATTTTATTACTGGGCCTTTTTCTAGTTTGACTAGAAATGTATATTTCGTATATGTGTGTGTGTGCTCGTGTGTACTTGATGACATGCATTTGGGGGCAAGTAGGGCAGCCTTCCTCAACTGAACAGCAGGGGTGGGTTCTAAATTTTTTTACTACCGGTTCTGTGAGCGTGGCTTATTTTGTGGGTGTGGCTTGATGGTCATGTGACAATTCTTTAGGATTTAGCAGAGGTACTGGTCTACCAGGCTTTTAACTGCTTGCAGAGCTGTACCGGTCTACTCATTTATTTTTGCAAGCACCAGTCTACTCATTTGTTTTTGGAGGCACCGGTCTACCACCACACTGCCTTTTAACACTGATCAGTTGTAGGATGGCCCTTTGAAGACCGGCAGCAAGAGTTTAAACATTTTTTTCCTTCTAGCCGATTAGCTGGGACTCAGGAGGCAGCAACAGATTTGGGCGGGGGCAAATAAAAGGTAAGAATAACGCGGGGGGGGGGACCAGGGGGGGCAGAACCGGTTCGGTGACGTCATATCGTCACCGCTACCGGCTTGGCGGAACCGGGCGGAACCCACCACTGCTGAACAACATCCATCAAGTTCAACCTGGCCCAAAATTATATATGCAGTAATCAAAATGATATAGATGGGGACAGTTTGGGGAAGAAGAGGCCCGCAATGAAAACAAGTTTTAAAGGACAGTAAAAATATCTGGCAGAATCCTGAAAGGCAGAGGGTATATTCAGCACCTCAGGAAGGATTTCCATGTTCTGCCTCTCACCTTGATCAAAAACCTGAGCTCATTACAGTTACACTTGACTTGTATGACTTAGGCAGTTCACAGCATCTGGCATGGATTTCTAACCTAAATTTCCAACCCTGGAATAAACTTTCTCTGCTTAACAGAGCCATACTCTAAGTTTGCAACCTTTCTCATCCACAGTTCTGGCAGAATCAAACTTCAACAAGTGTTTTAGGTATCTAACCAGGGTTTTCAGAAATCTGCCAATGATCCCATTCTCAGTAAAAAGCAGTTCTGCATCCAGTTCCCAAGCTACCAGACAAATTGGGAAAATGTCCCATATAAGGCTATGTACAGCACCTGGGGGAGGCACCTCTTCCATCTGGCCAATGAACTTCCTTGGAAAATGCCCACCTTGCTTCAGCCTTATTTAACAGCAAGGAGTGTATTTTTATCCTGTTTTCCATTTGACCTCAGCAGTCCTCCCTGGTTTTCAGAACTCAGCTTTGGGACAGCTGAACAAGATGGACATAAATCATTCCATCTGCTTTTTTCTGTCATCAATCATTCCCTCATTCTTTTGGATATGACATCTACGCCCCATACAATATCATCATCCTGGCTGTTGGTTTAGGTAATTCTTCAAATAACCTTACTATAGCACATTTTCCCTACTAGGAGAGAGGCACCAAGCACAAGAAAAAGCAGACCACTTGGTATGATGAAGAGAGTCAGGAACTTAAGGAATGGAATTCATCCAGCTTCATACTCCTTGGCAAGTTGTGCCAAGCTACATATATCAGAACAAACATAAAAAGCTTGGGTTTCTCCAGCTGTACATGAGTTGCAAGACCACTCTGACATATTGCTGCAATAAGGAAACCAAAATATTTCATCTACTCGCCCAGTGTGTGACTCACACATCTTTCTACTTGCACACTGGAACTATGCAAAAGTTACAAGCTCACAATGACCTAAAGAAAGCAGGTAGCACAGAACAGTCATACATTCCATGAACCCTCAAGTTCTAAGGCATAGGATTTAATGAGTCAATAGGTTCTGCTGTACTGCAATTGGTTAATGTTTATTTAGTATCTACCCCACAGTGCAGAAACCAGACACATGACAAACTCCATAATCCTGGAAGGTAGTTTCTTCCATCTCTCAAATCCAGTAGGATGTTTTAACCACATAGACAAAATGAGCTAGATGTCTTGATTATTCAGTGTTCTAATATCTGGAATAAAAGAGCATCTCTGAAGAAGAGACCGGCCAAACTGTAGAGAAATTTGCCCAACAAATAATTTCTTTTTTTAAAAAGTAAGAAGCCTCAAAACTTCTTGGTAAGCTAGAAAAATGTGGGATAGCCAGCATCACCACCAGATGGATTTGTAACTGGCTGACAAACCATACCATCCAGTGGTAAAATGTAAAATTTGTTACTACTGGTTCTGTGGGTGTGGCTTGTTGGGGGGGTAATGTGACTGGGTAGGCGTGGCCAACTTTTTTTTTTAACTTTTAAAAGCATTTTTCTACAACCGTAAGAGGTTGCAGAAAAAAATGCTTTTAAAAGCCTCTGATGATCCCAGCTGAGCCGCACAATCATCAGAGGCTTTTTTTTTTTACTTTTAAAAGCATTTTTTCAGCCAAAGAGGTTGTAGAAAAAATGCTTTTAAATTTTTTTTAAAAAGCCTCTGATGATCGCGCGGCTCAGCTGGGTATGGGGGGACCCAGGGATGTTTGCTACCGATTCTCCGAACTACCTTCCACCATCGCTATTGGATCAGGCGATCTGGTCCAAACCGGGAACATTTCACCCCTGGTACCATCCTTAATAGTACTACATCTATATGGAGGGAAGTAAGCAGTGGGGTGCCACAGGGTTCCATCTTAGGCCCAGTACTCTTCAATATCTTCATAAATGACTTAGATGATGGACTAGAAGGGGAACTCATCAAATTTGCAGATGACATTGGCAGGAATAGCCAACACCCCAGAAGACAAGCTCAGGATCCAAAAAGATATTGACAGACTTGAACAATGGGCCCTATCCAACAACATGAAATTTAATGTGGTTTTCAGAAAAGCAAGGTTTTACACTTAGGCAGGAAAAACCAAAGATACAAGTACAGATTAGGTGAAACTTGGCTCAAAAACAGTAACTGTGAGAGGGACTTTGGAGTCCCAATGGACGATCACTTAAATATGAACCAGCAGTGTGCAGCAGCAGCCAAAAAAGCTAATACAATCCTTAGTTGTATAAATAGAGGCATAGAATCAAAATCATGTGAAGTATTAGTACTGCTTTATAAAGCCTTAGTAAGGCCACACCTGGCATACTGCATCCAGTTTTGGTCACCACATTACAAAAAAGATGTTGAGACTTTGGAAAAAGTGATAAGGAGAGCAACTAAGATGATTAAAGGCCTGGAGACTAAAACATATGAAGAACAGTTGCAAGATTTAGGTTTGGCTAGTCTAGAGAAAAGAAGGATTAGAGGTGACATAATAGCAGTATTCCAATATTTGAGAGGTTGCCACAAAGAGGAGGGGGTCAACTTATTTACCAAACCACCAGAAGGCAGGACAAGAAACAATGTATGGAAACTAATCAAGGAGAGAAGCAACCTGGAACTAAGGAGAAACTTCCTAACAGTGAGGAAGTTAACCAGTGGAACAGCTTGCCCTCGGAAGCTGTGGGTGCTTCATCACTGGAGGTTTTTAAGAAGAGACTGGACAGTCACTTGCCTGAAATGGTATATAGTCTCCTGCTTGAGCCAGGGGTTGGACTAGAAGACCTCCAAGGTCCCTTCCAGCTCTATTCTGATGATGATGAATTCTAATTCATAAAATGACTTATTGGCAATCATCAAACTTTAGAACTATTAATCTCTGTTTTTCCAGAAAAGAAACTCAGCCTCTTGCTCAGGACTAGGTAATAGCAGAAACTTTAAGAACTTGATACAGGTATAATAGCTGTTAACGTCAGACTAAAAGAAGTCATATCTATGCGGAAGATCCATCTAATGAAGAATATAGAAATCATGCTCCTTCTGTATTGGTCAGTCATGCCTTTTCTTTTCATCCTTTTCAACAGACTTTTGGTTATGTTTGAATGAATGAACCTGTTCTCTATTTATAGAGGGCTCTATAGCAAATCCTATAGCTCAGGGGTGGGTTCTACTGTTGTGGCCCGCCAGCGGCCTGTGCGGATTGTTGCTGATCCCGACAAGGAAGAGGCTGGTGTGGTGTCGCGCCAGCAGCCTGTGCAGCCAGCACTCGAGTTGGACAGCGAGGAGGCTGAAGAGGATGTGGTGCCAGAGGCAGGGATTCAGCCAGGGCCTTCAGAACTTCCAGAGGCTCTTTTAAGTGAAGAGGATGAAGTGGAGGAGCCTCTTCTCAATGCACGAGCACACAGAGCTGCCAAAAGGCAGGCGTGGTTACTCAGGAGGAGATCTCCTCGAGAGTAAGGCTTGGGGCTAATTGGCCACTCCCTTAGCCTATTTAAGTTTGCACACAGCTTGTAAAAAGCTGCAGGAAACAACGTGTGTTTGTCCGTTCATTCACTGATCATTGAGTTTGAATTTTCTCTGCAAACCTGGTTTCTGGGCTTTCTGCCAACTCTAGCAAGACTCTATCTTATCTGTGGAATTTCTGGCAGGTTGTTAAGAATGTTTTATTAACAGCCTGCATTTGCAAAAGATTGTGTTTTGAAGTAAACTGAGTTTAGTTCGGAGTTTGTGTGTGCTACATTCTTTGGGATCCGTAGCTGGGGCAGAACATCTACTTATCTTTACTACCGGTTCGCATCGCGCCTACGCATGCTTCTGTGCATGCGCAGATCACTTATGTTGATGTCCGGGTCAGTGGGCGGAGCCTCCCACTGGTTTTACTACCAGTTCTTGCGAACCGGTCCAAACCGGGGGCAACCCACTATTGCTATAGCTGCTGTAGGTTTCTCTACTTCTTCCTGGATAACTGCAGTAGTTAAGGATAGAATTCATGGGAATAGCATTCATGGCAATCAAGATCAGCTGATCTTGTTATAACATCCAGAAAGATATTAGATGACCTATGGGTAATGGAACCATTTGATTCTCAGGACATGAAACCCAGTTTTTAAACAAGAAGAAGGGAGCAATGAGCAAGTCCAAACTTAAACCATCATGTAATTATAAGCCTCAAAAGGCACTTTGAGATAGAATAAGAAATAAACCTAGCCTATATTTCTAAGGTGTTGCTGCATACAACCACCTACAGTATATCAGTATGAAACTGGTCAGAGGCAGCATCCCCATGTATTTATTTGTAGTTTTCAGGCAAGATGTAACTGAATTTTCAAGGTATATTTATTTGTTGTTTTATATCATATTTTAATTATATGACTGTAAACTGCCTAAAGTTACCTTGGCAAGATGGGCGGCTTAGAAGTTTAATAATAAATAAATAAATAAAAAGATACCATGCTCTGAGCATTGCAGTTTGCTTATAAATCAAAACTAAATGAACACCAAAACTATTCTCTTGTAGGCTTTTGACAGGTCAAGAGGTTGATAAACTAGGCTACAGTTATCTAAATGTTACAGAATAACAGAAGAAACCTTGTGTATTACAGCAGGAAAGGTTTTTTAAAAAAAATCATTGTGTATTCCTCCTCACTTCTAGCTAAATGCCAGACTTGAGGCTGACTAAGCTGCATGACTTTGTCTGAGTTAAAAGTAAAGAACAAGTTAAGAGAACAGACCGCCTAGTTTTAGTTCCCATCAGACACCAGCTAATTCATGCAGAAAGGATGACTTTAGTTAAAGTATAATTTAAAACTGTCAAACTGGCCTATACTTGGGAGCCTGTACAAAATGTTAGCCGAAGTGGCCTACATAATACAAATACAAATCATAATATCTGAAACAGAATGCCTGCTCCAATAGCATCTCCCACCATCTCTCCATTCTTTCTCTATTAGATACGTATGCCAACATTTGCAGGAAAGAAGCCCACACACATAGCAGAATTGGGTGGAGATGCTAAATAACATAACTGTCTCTTCCAAGAAAGACCCACATTCATCTTTGCAGAATCACACACTAAAATGTTAGAGAGCTGCTTCTGCTTTTGGCTGCATCTCCATTCAAGATACCAGCTATACTGCCCAGGGTAGATTTGATTTAAATCAATTGAATTCAAATCACAATTTAAATCATGATTTAAATCACTAGTAAAAAGGCTTGATTTAAATCAACTCAATTTACCATAAATCATAATTTTTAAAAAGCAACTGTCATCTCTGTCCTGCAGTGGATCCTCCTCTGATCCGCTGTTGACTCACTGACAGTCCCAATATTGCAGAATATATAGCCTCATGCTACATAACTAAGCTCCGTTTCATGCTGAATAAATTAAATTATTAATGTATCTTAAATAGAAAACTATCTTTAGATGCATTTTTACTCCAAAAGCATTTTATTAAAATAAATTAGATAAAAATTCTAAAAATCCAATTTAAATAAAAAAATCCATTGTTTTCTTTTAAATGATCGATTTTTATCCACCCTGATGCTGCATTCATTAAAGTGGCCTTAATTAAGCTACTCTTTCTCATCCTTGTGCCATTAACCACTAGCTATGGACAGGGGGAACTGAGAACTAAGGGGAAGAAAGCCCCCCAAATGCTAGTCAAGCTCTGCTCTTCCACAAAGCCATCTCAGAACAGATGGGCTCTAGAAAGCCATTTCAGTCATCCTGGGCCAAGAATTCCTTAGAAGCACGACTCCAAAAGGGAAAGCAGTCTTCTGGGAACTCACTTCATTTTCAGACAGTAGTAATTGACTGCCTTCCTAGTTATTTATGGGTAACTACTAAGAACTGGATCTGGATTATCTGAAAGATAATTATTCCCATATTAAACTTGAACCAACTTTCTGATCTTCAAGGATTGTTCTTCAGAGTGCAAAGGACAAAACATGTGAAAAGCACGTGCACTCCTTCCCCACATTACACTGATTTGGAAACACCTATTCAGACTGGAAAAAAGACTTCATTGGTTAGGATAGAGATATCTAACCCAGAATGAACACCTGATCTTGGAATAGGACATTCTGCCTAAGAAGCACTACAGAAACCATAACCTTAGAGAGCAGTCCCAAAAGAGGGCTCTTATACTTAGAAATAGAACAGTTTTCCATACATTTCCATCTTTAATTCCTCTTCCAAATGCCCATATCCTGTCCGCCATAGCATGGCGTCCTCCAAGCTAGCATTTGTAAGAAAGCAAACCAGAAACATACATACATACATACATACATACATATTCTAAGATGTTACAGGGTAATAAAATTATCATAAACAGTGGTATGAAGCTACAAAGTGTCAATTCCTCTTCACATTTTGGGTCCTGGATTAAAACACGGCTCAGGATTCAGGAAAGCTAAAACTCATATTCTCCCAAACCAAAAGGATGACATCCATTAATCAATCAAGCTGAACAATATATGAACCATATCCTGGAATAGCCATTTGGGGTTTTAGATATTCCCCACCTGCTGTCTATATAATATACAATTTAGCTGTTGCCATTCTGTTTTATTTTAGAATAATACAGCTGCTATTCTCTAGATTTAGACTATAAAATCTTCTATGTGATCATGTCTATTGAAAACTCTAAATATGGTAATCAGGCATTCCTGCACACGTGATTAAGGGTAAGTTCCAGTAGTGGGTTCCACTTACCTTTGCTACTGGTTCAAAACCAGGAGCGTGCATGTGCACAGAGTGTCCGTGATGATGTCCGGGCGGGTGGGCAGAGCCTCCCGCCACCGCCACTACCAGTTCGCCCGAACCGGGGCGAACCGGTAGAAACCCACCACTGGTATGTTCAATATCTCACAAATTTTTTACTAATATTTGAATGGGAGATGCAAGTGCAATACCTATTTGCACTCCACTACTTATTTTCCATGCTAGAAGTTTCTGCATTTTGTGTCCAGAGGTTTCACACCAGTGGTGGGTTGCTCCCGGTTCGGCCCAGTTCAGGCGGTAGTGGTGATGATGTGACGTCACCGAACTGGTTCTCTTTGACTGGGAGCTGGGCCCTCCCGCCTGCCCCCGTGTTATTCCTATCTTTATTTGTTTTTTTTTAGCCCAGCTGATAGGCGCGGCAGAGTGGATTGCCACACCTCAGCTGGGCAGAAACCTAATGCGCTTGCGCAGAGCACAAGTTTGGCAATTGTGCGCAAAGCGTGTGCGTGAAGAGAACTGGTGGTAACACCGGTTGGAACCCACCAATGTTTCACACTGTCCTCTGCCCTATGTTTTTACTCATATCATAGTTGGGGTACTACAGCCATCAAGATCAGGGGTTTTCAAACTCTTTTAGACCCAGAAGCTGGTTAAAGATATTTTTTTCCAGCCTCTCTAATCAAGAGGTAAATCTGCAGTGTGTTTGCTTCAGCAGCCCATATACTAAAATTGTTATGATATAGGGACAATTAGCATGGCTCCTGCACATGGATGAAGCCCCCCCCCCCTTTTTAAAGAGACAACAGTATAGAATAGTGGCAAGGGAGCATGTTATTTTGTTCCTAGTGTCATAAAACTCCAAGTTCTCACATACCCTCTGAGTTTTATGAAACAAATGTTTTACTGAATTACAACTCCCAAAGTCCTCACTAAAGTCACACTGGCTGAGAATTGCAATTCAGTTTCCTTTAGAAAGCAACAAGTTTCACCTCCAGTCTTTGAATAATTCTATTGCCCCTTTCCTCAACCTGGTCCATGTAGCCATAGAGTATCCAGCTGGATTGAAAGGCATCTTCAGCATTTTTCCACCGCATTAAATGCCTTATTAATTTTTAACAGAAACAAATCCTAGTTTAATCATTCCTGATACGTCATAATCGACATATCTGACCATCTCCTTCCAGAAGTTTCCCAGCATTTATTAAGCAGAAAAGGAAATTAACATTTTTTTTACCAAGAAGAGGAAAGCATATACTGAAAAATGAACACATCGATTTTGGAAGGACAAAAGTAAAATGAGGCAACTCTAGTGGAAATATGTAACAGTGCCAGAATCAGCAATGAATCTTTGCACCATATTCCCTCTGAAGCTTGCCAAAATAGACAACAGTGCTCTGCCAGAGTACAGGTCAGTGGTAGCCATCTGCCTTTGCCCAACGGTAGGGGAAGGAAGGAAGGAAGGAAGGAAGGAAGGGAGGGAGGGAGGGAGGGAAGGAGGGAGGGAGGGATACTGACTATTCTTAGCCGCGATGCCTGCTGGCAAATGCAGCGAGCCACAACAGCATAGGAAGGAAACTTTTCCCAAGGCCTGACCACTAAGGAAGGGCCCACCTCGCTTGCAAAAGGGATGGGCTGCTGTGGCATGTTAGGGCCAAGGAGAGGGGCTGCAATTCTTGTCTGGTATGTTTGTGGGAGGCACTAGCTGGGGTCTCGCCACAGAACGGCTCTACCCTGTCTAGGCTGGGGCTTTGTTAATAGCTGGCTGTGAGCCAAGAGAAATCTTTTTCCAAAAGGAGAGAGGGAGGGGGTGGGAATAGCTGGGGCTGTTTCAGCAGAAAACCTCCTAGCAGGAAAGCAGATCTCATTCCCCCCGAGATGGCCAAGCAGAGAATAAAAACAGGACTGCCCCAGACAAACCGAACTGGAAAGAGAGTGGTGCTCTGGAGGGTGAGAGGTGTACAAACAAAGAATTTAGGAGTGGGTTTGCACGGGGAGGAGGTGCCTAGCTCTGGGAGACTTCGTGGTGCCCTTCTCCAGCCCTGAGGGCTTCTAGCTCATAAAGAAACCTTCTGCTTTGCCAAAGGGCTGCAGGCGTCAGCAGTGGCTGCATTCAGCATTCCTAGGCTTATAAGGCAATTCCAAGGAGAGGGGGGAACTGTCTGCAAGCCATCTAGTGACAGCTTTGTAAGCAGCCAAATCAACCCTGAGAGGCACTTTCAGGTCAAGAATGATCCACACTGGGTGACAGTAAAATGGCCCTCCAAGCCCAGAAAGCAAGCCCAAGGTACACTTAATAATGAACAATAGGAAATACTGAGAAAATGCCTGTGGATCCTAAGAGGCAGCTGTTCACTAATCTTAACAATAAAGTAGAGTTCGTGGCACTTTGTGGCTGAAACGTCTTCATGGGTTTGTTTGTTTGTTTGTTTGTTTGTTTGTTTGTTTGTTTGTTTTGGTTGGAGGATGTCAGTCCCAGAAAGTACACAGACAAACCCATTAGTTTTCTTAGTGAAATTTATCAGAAAGGGTTGGTCTTTGCTTTCTTCTCAGCACACACAGAGACTGATTTGCCCAAAGTCACCCAGCTGGCTTTGTACCTAAAGCAAGACTAGAACTCATCATCGCCTGGTTTTTAATCCCAATATCAATCTGGCCCTTCATGCATCCATTATGGCCTTATAAAGAGACAGTTGTGATTCCTGCATAAGGCATGAGAAGCTGAGGCATTTAAAAAGTATTCATCTTAATGCTGTTTTGCCGAATTACAGCTGTATCGGTATTTGAATTGAACATTCCCAAAACATGGTTCTTTGTAATCTCAAATCCCACTTGCAGATCAGAAAAGTTTGCCATGATGATTGGTAATATTGAGAGCTAGAGTCCCAGTCTATCTGCTTGGGAGCTTATATAAGCAGAAAGGATTAGTATAAATAACCAATAAAATAAATGCCGGAGAGTGCCAAGTTATTAAAACCTTATTTGTACTGTCTTGTGGCTTTTCTGCCCACAGTCTCTCTAGCAGGAGAGTTAATCTCTAGGCTTTCCTGTAGAATGTGTCAAAAAAAAAAAGATCAGGGAAAGTGAGGGCGGCTCCTATATATTTCATTTTGGAGATGCAGAGACTGAGCTTAGAGTGAGTAATCTCCAAAAAGATCTGTGCATCTTATTCTTATCCTGCTACAAAACTCTTATTTTGCCTAAGTGGGAAACCTCCTGAATTTGCAAAAGGGAACCTAAAAAAAGCCCAAATTTAACAGCTGGAAAGAAACAAGATTGATTAGGTACCAACAAATATCAGCTGCCAGTAATGTGTCAAACCGAAACTGCTGCCCTCTGGATCAACTAAATTACACATCTTGCCAACACATTTGGAACTGCAGGCATGTGTGTATTCATATTACCACAATCCCTTCCTGTGCTGCTATCTCCACCTAGCCACATGGCAAGAGCTATTGCCACAGATTCAAAAATAGTGTGTGGGAGCTCCAAGAGCCTGATATCAAGTAACAGCCTAAATGCTGAGGTCCTTCTCATTACATCATGGGAGCAATCCAAACTGGCAGTTTCCTGAGGGAAGGGCCTCACTTGGCTTGGCGAACGAAACACAAGCCCACAACTTGCTGTGAACATTTTAACTTAAATGTTTGCAACCAAAATGATGAAGTAACACAGCAATCGCAATGTCTCAATATCCTCCAGTGTGCATGGTAGAGAGAAGAGAAATGAAGAATACAACACTTCCGTTAACAAGGCTTTAGATGATACTACTTACCCTGGAAATGGAGAGTGGCATATTGAAGTCCTTGCCACCTTGCAGTCTGAACCCCCATGGTGCTGGTCCATCTAGAAGAACCTTGTATGAGTCCATGTCACTCATTTCTAAGGGGTTAGAAAATATTAACTTAATAGTTACCCAAAACAGTAGAAACAAGTAACATCAGGCATGCAGAAGAGGAGTGGTGCCAAAAGGTGAGCGAATGATGGCATGCTGCAGAGCAAGATCTTAGAATTTTGCTATTTTATGCAAACAACATTGCCCAATTGCTGCACTATTAAACTTCTTCCATTTGCTCCAGAGCTAGTTTCATTCCCCACCCACTTCTTTACAGAAAATGTCCACAAGTTTTCTTTGTCCAAAAACATATTGAAAGCCTGTTAATAGAAGCCAAGGTACTTCTCTATTGAGTTGTATTTCCAATAGCCTTGATACACCAGAGCTTCAGATATTTGGAGCCAATTTACATGGTGTTTGGATGGGTTAGTTTTATATTCTCATCAATTTTGCTTAGGTGTTATTAAGTACCCGGAGTAGTTGGATAAATAAGGCTTCCACATACCTAGGCACTAAATTTACTCCTGGACAAGTACAAATGGGAGACTGACTTCTTTTCGTTTCTTAAAAAAAACAGGTTTTACATGCATTTATTTAATTAAACAGAATAGAGAAGGAAAACAATAAAAAACAAAACAACAAAATGGCATTATATATATTCAAGGACTTCTCCTACATGCATTTACATGATTATATACAGTACATGATTATCATATTTCATTAGAACTACTGTATCTATGCAACTTCATAATTCCAATTCATGTCTTCAATCCATTCAATAATTGGGGCCATAAATGATTCCTTCCAATGTGAAAAGGCAAGACTTTTAGCAATCAGAAAGGTCCAAGCAATAAGTATATAGTTCAAAAGAGTACTGATGACCAAACTATCTCAACCTGCCTCAACCTGCCTCAAACTCAACTTAGTATGCGGAGTGATACTTTGTCAGAACATAGCAATTTTAGGATGGTACAAAAATCTATTTTTCTCATGGCATCTCCAACAACACTGTTCTTTTGTAATGGGGCCTAATCAGGGTGAAAGATCTAAGATCTACTGAAATTTTCAGTAAATGTTTTCCCACTGTTTTGGCAAAATGGAAATCTGCCAACTCCTTGTTCCATTCAGTTTTTTAAATGCATGGGTTAAATTTATCAACAAGAAGTATTTTTAAAAACCCTAATTCGGTGAGAACAATTAACCAGTGGAACAGCTTGCCTTCAGAAGTTGTGGGTACTTCATCACTGGAGGTTTTTAAGAAGAGATTGGATAGCCACTTGTCTCAAATTGTATACGGTCTTCTGCTTGAGCCGTGGGTTGGACTAGAAGACCTCCAAAGTCCCTTCCAGCTCTATTCTGACTGCTAAACTAGTCCTAAGATCAGAGAACCATCCTTAGTAATGTTCTGCACTCCTATAATTAGAAGGGAAATATCTGATACGAATGCTAATCTCTCCTAATATTAAGGAAGAGATATCTTCTCTTAGACATGGCTATCCCCTATCTCCTTACAAATAAGATGATTAAAACCCCCTCCCTGTACAGTAAGCAGGAAAGGTTTCCTCTGAACACAAAGCCCTTCCTTTGCCTCCTCCATTTCCCACAGGCGGTGCGTTGTCTATATAAGGCAAGCATTACTGTCATGTTCCAAGGCTTGCTCATCAAGGCTGCAGCGCTCACTGGGAACTCTTCCAAGTGTCAACTTCGTTCTTATTTGATCTAATAGAAATCAGGACAAATCAGAAGGAAAAATGAAAAATGTACTCCCACACCCAAAACATTTTCTTTCTTTTAATGCAGGATGGATGGATGGGAGAGTATATCGTGAAGACAAACGGGGGGGGGGGAGGAGTATAATGACCCCCATCCGCTCCCTGAGAAAACACTCTGGCAGCAGCAGCAGCATACAAGCTTGAACTATCCTTCAAGCACCCTTGGGGTGCTTTAGCTTGGAACGTTTCCAAGAGTTTAATATCTTCTCTCCTTGGGAATCACAGAGGAACATGCTTTGCTGGAAGAATCTGAGAGCCTAGATTTCTCCCACCTCCTCCCAAACCTGAGTCGGCAAAACATGCCTGGGCGGGCAGGAGGAATGTCTTATGCCTCACAACAAGAGCTCACTCATCAGTTATTTGACTGCCTGGTGCAAGGTTTCTACAGCATCCTCAGACTCACCAGAGCATCCCCAGCCAAGAGTACCTGGGTGAAGAGTGGTAGTATCCTGTGTTACTCAGCATTTGCAGTCTCAGGCTACGTCTGTGTTTCTCAACCTTTGCAGCTTTAAGATGTCTGGACTTCAACTCCCAGAATTCCCCAAACAATATGCTGTCTGGGGAATTCTTGGCATTGAAATCCAGCTATCTTAAAATTGCCAAAGTTGAGAAACACTGAACTACACAAACTTTGGTCCTTGGTGCTCTCTGAGCTTGATTGTTTCTTGCAGATGTTTCATTATCAACTAAGTAACATCATCAATGCAAGTAAGGGAGTGGGGTTTGCTCTCATTTTATATACTAGCAGCTTGCCCTGTCACTGTTCGTGGGAGTGGACTTGGTGGTTCCTTGATTGGGCTGTTGTTTACTGTTAGCTTGTTTATCTGAGTTGGTAGTTTCTTGACTGGAGTACTGTTTGCTTTTGTAGTTAGAAAACTATAATAATGTAATCAGCTCTCCTTGTGATAAAACATACTGGATATGGAGAAATAAAGGTGAATCAAGGTGCTGAGAAAAAGAAAGGCTCTCTCTAAATGAAGGAAAACACTAGTCAGCAGCGACAGGTTTTCATACAGTCAGATTTCTGCCTTATTAATCTCTATGCTTTTCTCACTAATGACCAAGTTTTGAAGCAATGTGTCAGTTGGATAGGGTAACGTACCTACATACACCAACAGGCACTGCTAGGATTTGCCTGCTGAAAAGGAAGGAGACAGGAACTACAGAGATTCCAGAATCTCTGAGAATCCCTTTGAGGGACCCTGCTTCCCTCAAAGCACTCTGGCATTTTTAAAGAATAACAAATGTATTTGTTTACATGAATCAGAAATCACTTCATCGTGTTATTCTAAACAGGCATACATATCTATCCTGGCTGGGAGGAAGGTTTGAAGTGTTGAGATTAGCATTAAGGTTGAAATGAAGAGATTATATTCATTATTATTCAAGCAGGCTTTAACAATGTTTTAGGAGCTGACAGGCACATTTGAAATTTTGTGTATTTTACTAGTGTTTTCCCAAGATGGCTGCCCTGATATATATATCCAATCATAAAAAAAATCATTTATCAAAAAGTAAACTGACAAATTTACTTTCACAATCTCATCCCCAAATGGATGCTTTCCACAACCCAATTTATTTTTGCCTTTTTTCCTGAGCTGGTTATTATAAAGAAGAATGGGCTGTGTAACCATCCACCATTTTTATTTTCTATCTATAAGGTCTTCTGTAAGTAAAAAATAACACTAAAGCAATTGTGGACACACTGCAGACACAAGAATCTATGAGAGAACAAATTATGACAAAGGTGTTGTAACATAATAATGCAAATGATATGACTGAGATACCTCAGAAGACCTCATGATGCAAGCACATAATTTTGTCTGTGATGATATTATGACACAGGTTATCATTTTGGTGTCACAGTGGCTTACAACATATATCTTTAATTTAGTTTTAATTATATATCTCAATATTGTCAGCCACTCAGAGTGGATGGCCATAATATATTTAATACATGCTTAGGCCTATAGTCTAGAGTTACAAACAACGTGGAATCTCCTTTGACCATGATTCTGCAGCTACTGGTATTTTACAGCAGTTTCCAAAATTCCCACACCAAGTGCACTGTGGCTGAATAGCAATAGCACTTAGACTTACATACTGCTCCATAGTGCTTTACAGCACACACTGAGTAGTTAACAATGTCAGCATATTGCCCCCAACAATCTGTGTCCTCATTTTACTGACCTCAGAAGGATGGAAGACTGAGTCAACCTTGAGCTGGTCAAGATTGAATTCCAGGCTGTGTCCCCCTATAGCCTTCCCAAATGTCCTGAGCCATTGAAAGATTGCCCATCCCTGTGCTTTAAATTTAGAATTTTTCAAAAACTTAAGTCAGGCAAGGCAGAGTAATTGATAGGCATGAAGGAAGTTCCAATATAAGAGAATATCTGTAACTCTGGACTGAACTGTGGAATTCTTGGCGCTCTCTGAGCTTCGTTGTTTCATTGAACAAACAATTTCATTGCCCAAATATGACTTGCATTGATGATGTTACCTAGTTAGGTAAGGAAACTTCTGAAAACAAACAACCAAGCTCAAAGAGCACCAAGAGCTGCACCAAGGAAGTTGACCATAGCATAGCATCTACAGGTAACCAACCACTCTGACAAGGAAATGGGTAACACACATACCAACATCATGAGATAAACTCTGTCCCATCAGACATACAGCACATAAATAAGTCAGAGAGTTCATTTCATGAGGTCAGTCACACATTTCATCACTTGCTTTGCTTCCCCTTCTTGATCCCCATTAGAATCCCTAATGATCCGAGGATCCTAAAGCAGAAATCAAACCTAAACTGGAAAGCTAATCAATCCACCGACAGACATTAACTAAAAAGTAGGGAATAAGGAGAGGCTTCTGCCTTGAAGCAGAAGAGAAAGGTAAAATTACTCAAGCACTACTGTACTGTCTTGAAAGTAAAATCACTCCGCAATGCTGGAGTCCACTGTAAAAAAAAGGCAGATATTTTTTCCATATATTTACCAGCACTAAAGAAAAAGTCTATTGAATGTTAGTTTTTAATAAATAGCCTTCAACTCCCTTGCAAAGTTTAACACAAAAATACTCCTCTGTAATAAAACTTTTCAAAGTAAAAAAAGAAATATCCCTTCCTACTTTCCCCCTTCACTTTGGGAAAGAAAAACATATCTCTTATTTCATTACCTAGCTGAGTGACCCAATGGATTTTTGTTTGTTTTACACACAAATCTCTCAACTTCAAGGAGGCAAGTTCTGTCCCAGGAGATAGCATGTTTAAAATCCCTAATGTTTGCAAATGTCAGAACTTTCATCTTTTCAGAGTAAAGTCACTTTGGAGTGGAGAGCAATGGAGAATGACTAGGCTTCCTTTCTCCCTCTTTAACCCTGCACTTCTCCAGAAGAAGTTTATTCATTATGTGGATTCAGCTGGCAGTTCTCCCAAATGGAAAGAACCAGATGAGCAATAGCCAGGGAGTATTAAACCCAATCCTTTTTGGAAATCTTTTTCCTCATTAATCTTGCTGTTTAAGATAAATGACTTAATAATGCAATAGCCCTGATCAACCACACTTTCCTTAAAATTAAGAAAGAATTTTGACACATGGGAACTGAACTTTCTTTTGGTTAGGATGTCCCTTCACATCACAGGCTGATGTCACAGAGTAAGAAAGAAACACACATATATGATATGTATGCCATTTAGTTTATTTGTTCCCCTGACAAAACAATTTTTTAAGCTATCCAAACAAGAACCTCACTAGATAAGATCAAAAGATCATTTTGTTCAGAATTCTATTTCTCCATCGTGGGCAAAACTTTCTAAAACTCCATTAAAGAACAACTAGGAATTTTCCTACTGTCTTGTTTTCAAAGATATACTGTTACATATGCTCCCTTTCAAATCCATTCACCATCAGATTTTTTTTTTTTAAAAAAGTCCTATAGTTAAAATGACAGAGAAGTGCTATGCTTTACCATCTTAATAGCATCCCAGCTCAGGCCCACTACAAAAGCCACACTATCCACAGCTCACCTGGAGCTGGGTTCTCCTAAATGTTACAATACTGTATTAAGTTGAGCTCAAAGGTACTGTAATATAAATGACAAAGCGGAAAGGTCCATTTACTAGGAGGCAATACTACTGTACACAGGAGACTTCCCACACCTTGGAACAGCCCAGATGCATTGGGTAACAAAACTCACCATCCCTAACCAATGGCATCGTTGGCTGGGGCGAAGGATGTAATCCAAAAGACCGGAATAGTTAAATTCCAGGGAAGGCTAATAATGTTCATGTTTCCTCCTTCACGAAAAGCTCCTGATGCCACTTTGCAGCAGCCCGGGTTCCCTTCCCCGATTGAGAGGAGAGCCTGCCGTTGTCTGCAACCCCGCTGACTCCCAGAAAACGGGGCGTTCCGATCCGGCACAGGAAGCCGGGAAAGCCGGTAACAATCCAAGGAGGTAAAAAAAAGCTCATGCCCATCGCAGCAGACGCCACAAGGGCCGCGCAAACATCCCCAGACAGTGTCGCAGCAACCCGGACTCGGGGCGCCGAGGCTACGCGGCGCTTTGCATCGCGTCTGGCCCTCGGCGGCAAGATAGAAACGGGACTGGGGTGGGGGGGACGGGACGGATAGTCTCTGGATGACTTACTTGGTGCCCCGGCTCTTTCCACCTCCGGGACACGCGCCTAAGATGCGGGGTAGGGAAAGGAGGTGGGAGAAAGCCCAGGAAAGCAAACGGGGACCCACCGCCGTTTGCTCAAGGACGGTCGCTTTGCACCGCTACGGCGCGATCCGGGCTACCACGGAGACCCAAGTCACGTCTCGGTACTTAGTTCAGTGGCCAGGCTCTCCACCCTCCCCTTCCCGAGGCTACAGCAGCTTTAAGGCTCCCCCAGAAAAGGCCAAATCTAATCTACCGCCTTCCCGTCTCCCCCATAAAGTGGGCTACCTACCTTGCAGGGCCCGCGCACGGCAGTCTCCCCTGCCTCGGCTCTCACGGAGGGGGCCGCTAAATGCTCCAGCGCGCTCGCCGCCGCGCAAACGAGAGCGAGCCTTTATATATATATATATACCTCGCGCTCCTCTCCGGCCGGGATAGGAGAGCCCCGCCTGCTCAGCGTTCAGCCAAGCCCCCTGAGCGCCTTTTGGTAAGAGAGCGCATGCGCGGCGGTGGGAAGCAAGCGCCTCCTCGGCGCGAAGGCTCCCCCTGGAGTCGCTGCTGGGGGTGATGTCGCCGGGGAGGGCGCGGCCGCGGGCGCCGCCGGTGACTTCCAAGCCCGGCGATTGTGGGACTGGATAAGCAAGAAAAGCGATTCTCCTTTTGGTGGAGAGGTGGGGCGCGCCCCGTTGACATTCGGCTGCTAGCCGGGTCTTGAAAAACCTTTCTTGGGAAGAAACAAGCCCAGGAAATTGTGGCTGCTCCCTTTCCAAGTCGGCGGGATGTAAATTAGGGTTGCCGTATTTGAACACAGGAAAACAGAGAACGCCTGGAAATGTTTGGGGTGGGGGGGGAGGGCTCTTTCTGGAGGGAAACAAACTTTATATATGCTCAGGGGATACTTGTTGCTTCACACAACTGAGGAGTGAAGATCTCTGCATTGACTGACTTAAACCATCTATAAGCTGTTTCTTTTTTCTTCTTTAAGGCCACATTGTACAGTAATACCTAAAGGCAAGAAAGCAAACTCGAGGGGGAAAGATTTGAAGTTGGGGGGATTGTTTCCACAGTCCATCTTATCCACTCCCTGGGCAGAATAGCTAAATCTGATGTGCGGGCAGTCTGGGAAGTGGCCCAGATAGAATTAAGACTTTGGTACAGTACAGCATTCCAAAGTCAGAAAACATGCCATATAAAGTAATCGGTAATAGCTCGCATGATCCTTATGTTTGCAGTACTTTTTCCCCAGAGGAGGCAAATAATAGATGCCAGGGTACTTCACCACATAAAACCAGGCGCACAAGAGACTCCTCTTCCAAAGGGACTCCCAGCAATGAGAATGCAGCATATTGCAAAGCCATTGTTTGCCATTTCCGATCAGGCCAAACTCTCAATCTCTCCTGAATATGGTGAAATTTTTTCCCCTACTTGATTCTTTATTGCCCACATGTGCACTGTTCCAGATCATAAAAATGGATTTGATCTAATTGTTATCAAGCACCAGGTTGTTAAAGGTGCCAAATAAACTATCTATTGTCCCTGGATCAAATTAAAAAGGGTTCATCATTAGGTGGAGTAAGCTGTCTCCCCTAAATGTATGGGCTTTTGTGTACAGAAAAAGCGCACACAATGGCTCTGACAGAGTTGTACATACACAAAGCCAGCTCAGGTTTATAGCATGTAAGGCAATTACTTTTAAGTGGTGCAATTTAAGGGACATTTCCATGTTGAAAACAATGAGCAAGACTGGACTAGTTCTCTGCATGAGCAAAAACTGAAATGATACATCACCATTTTTGGGATAAAACCTCTGAGGAACTTTTGCACTTCGCACAGGAATCTAGCTTTGTCCAAAAACGAAGACTGTTCTCTCTGCCTGAGTGTGATGAAGTAGACAACAATTAAGCTGGTCCTGGTTTTATAAAAGATATCACACATCTATTCTTTACAAGTGGGATTCAATTTTGTGTAGCTTCTCAAGGCTCTGAGGCAGGAATTTCCTTACAGAAAGTAGAGGTATTAACAAATGAGCTTTTCATTGGCCAATTACCCTAATTGCACTGAATTTATTGAGACGAATGGGAATATCATTTTTGCAATCCACCCATGCCTTCCCAGAGTTTTCTTCACATTTTTTTCTTACCAAAGAAAATTTAGGAAAGACAAAATCACTGGATAATAATCTCAAAATTATTATTAGCAGTAGAAACTCTCAATTTGGAAGGACTTCAAAGCTTTCTAATGAATTTTCAACACCTCTGAAAATTATAATACCTGAGCTTCTTTCAGGAGCCATAACAGTTATACTAGCTTCAGACAATTGTGATGAGGGTGGATCTCAAACCTCTTTTGTGCTTTAACTTGTTGAAGCTATGTACTGCTTTGTTTCCAAATTACATCTTTGTTATTATCATCGACCAATTTAAAGTAAGAATGTAACAAAGCAAGCAAAACATTAGCATGAAGAGTATGTTGGTAAGATCCAGGTAAATCTCAGGAACAGGTAAAGCTCAGGAACAGCTTGGCACTGTTCCAATTTTGGGAGTCATTTGATGGACCATGGCACAAATTTTGGTCACATGAAGAATAACTGCTGTATCTGTATCTGTATATGTGGCTACAGGTTCTAGTGATTCTGGGATTTTGTTTTGCATGTTTATAATTCCTAGGGCAATCTGCCATAATCCTTTTTTGAAGAGAAAAAGAAGTTCATTAGAGATTTCATAGCTTCAATTATTTGCAGTGTTCAACTTGTGTGCCCATAACTTTCCTCCACTTACTCGTGTTCACACAATGAATTAAGGACCTTTGCAAATGACCAAAGAAAATAACAAAAACTTGAAAGTAGTGTACATGCATATGGAATCAATACATATGGATTTATGTACACATACACCAGTTCCATCAATATTATATGAAGGTCATCAGAGGACACCTTACCGAGGAGTAAAAAGCCAGCGCAGAGCCAGGAAAAATTACTGGGCCAATGCAACTGCATAGCTGAATAAGGCAAATCTCCAGTTGCTTTCTTTTCTATTTAAGGCAAAATGCTGTGATTCACAATTCCCAGAATGAACTGTAATGTTAGAAGATGACAAAGCTCACACTCTCCAGATTTCTTACCTTGTAAACAATAACATAGTTTGTTGAGTTCTTTCCAATTCCAAAATATTGTCTAATACTGTATTTATTAAATATCCATAGGTTATTGTAGTAGGCAAGAATCTATGATCTTGCTGCATTTGCTTCAGTCTAACTGACTTCAGTCTAACAGAAGACGGCAAGACCAAGATGGCTGAGAACCATGTTTACCTTTGATTTTTCAACCACGAAATGTTGCCAAGTGTGTGGAAATATACTGCTAAATTTATTCATTTTTTAATCCTACCATTCTTCTAAAGTGATTGTGATATATTTTTTCTTCCAATGATATCCTCCCCCAAAGCCTTGTGAAGCAGTTTAATCTGTTCCAAAGTAAATCATTATCTTGATCTGCATAGCACGGTTAAGTCATATTGTGATTTGTTACATTTTGCCTTAATACAACGTGTACTTTAGCTGTTAGGTATTATAAATCATGGTTTCTGATTTAGTGTTCTGTGAATCAAGCTGATATGACTGGGTTTATACATCATGCTAAACAGTTTAGGTTTATTGAATTAATCACAATTATCTGGGTTCATACAATATAGCACAATAGCAGGATTCTCACAATCCAAAGCAAGCAAACTTAGTTGCGTGATGTATGAATTTGACTAACTACCCTGTTTCCCCCCAAATAAGACATCCCCTGATAATAAACCCAATTGGGTTTTTGAGCACATGGCAATAAGGCCAAGCACTTATTTCAGGGTTCAAAAAAATATAAGACAGGGTCTTATTTTCGGGGAAACACGGTAGTTTATAGTCCAATGTGTGAACTTGGCTAATAAGACAGAGGAGTTAATAATTGAACCCAATTCTAAGTGGCCTATATCTTGCTTTATTAGTTTATATTATATTATATTATGTATATTTATATTATATTATAAATATTATAGTTTAATATTTCTGTCAAACTTCTAGCAATGAGCTTTCCATTCTCCCAACTGCTGCCGAGCACTCATCTTGCCAAAAGAACAAAAGTGTGAAAACCCTTTTTCAGGTCTGTTCAAAACAGACCAGGTTTTCTTTCCAAAGGAGATGTGTGAGGGACGCAGTGGCCCAGTGTGGCTCTCCAGCTTCCACCATACTAGATTTCAAGCTCTGAAATCCTGAATGCTGCTGTTAGAAATATTTACTGTATTTATCAAGCGCATATATTTTTTTATTTATTGGTAGCCCATCTTACTACACGATAAATATCAAATTAATTGGACCTGCATGTCCACTGTAATGGTAAATTAGTGGCTTGTGAGACCTTTTATGGTGGGTAATCTATTTATTTAGAATTATTATGCAGAAACTGATGATTTTGAAAGTAAATCTCAGTGCTACCACAAAGGAAAGGCTCAGCATCAGGCTATTTTTGCGTGTCTGCATGCAAAAAGAAGAAAATGCAGAATTCAGATGTTGGCCAGTAGCTCAGATACACCCTTTTCTAGTCTAACAGTCCCTCTGCATTATATGATACTGTAGTTTAATAAGCTCGGTCCTCATTTGGTTGTTTTTAAGGATGTTCTCTCAATTATTTTGTTTATTTGCAAAAGATTGGTTTCTCATAAGCCTGCTGAAATCCTCTCTTTTTGAGCATGTGCAATCTTCATAGAATATACAATTTTTAAAACAGTAGTACTTTTTTTTAATGTACATTTTGAAAAGAATAGATCTGGTAAATTAGGCTCATACATATGTTAAAAAGCAGAAGAGAGGTAGTTATGCTTATAGCTCAGTTTAACTTGGTGCTTTCCTATCAATAAAAATGTAGGGATTGAAATGAAATGAAATGAAATGAAATGAAATGAAATGAAATGAAATGAAATGAAATGAAATGAAATGTAGGGAATTGAAATATTTAGATACCTAAACTAGTTATATCAGGTCTACTTTCACAACAGAGGTCAGAGGTCAGCCAGTGTGTATGGAGTATATGGGATTCTAAATTACAAAGGGAATTATAGTATTTTTTCCGCTTTCTTCAATGGAAAGGAATTGTTTCATTTATCAAGGAGCTATTGGTTTTATAGCAACAGTAAAATTGTGCTGATATCTGTTTAGTTCCCCCATGTATTCTTACATTCACTGCACAATTCATGGCAACCCTGCACACTATGTACTACACTTTTGCAACAGTCCTTCATAACTAGTTTGATTTCCAGGTGACAAGTAACTGCTTTGATAAAAAAAAAAACATCAAAGCTTCTACTCTGCAAACTATCCCAGATATCCGGGCTTCTTCGCTGGCATTCAAGCTGTTTGACTATTAGGTTCAAAGGACAGAAGATAACATTCACTCTACCTATCAAAAGATATTTGTGACTTGCCAGGAAGCAAAGACTGAAACACACAGTAGACGTGATGGTGAATGGGGGTGCTGGGTCAGGCAGAATGGCCCTCGCTTCCAGATGGATTCTTTCTACTGCTGATGTTTGATAAAATCCAGTGATGAAGAAATGACCCTTCTTATGGTTCAGAGTGATTCTTTAACATGGTTTGAAAGGATATCTGCCTCTGCTAGATACTATAAAGTACAGGCAATCCTCGACTTACAACAGTTCATTTAGTGACCATTCAAAGACAATAGCTCTGAAAAAAGTGACATGACTTTTTCACACTTATGACCATAGCAGCATCCCTATGGTCACATGATAAAAATTCAGATGCTTAGCAACTGGTTCGTATTTATGATGGTTGCAGTGTCCCAGTGTCACGTGATCCTCTTTTGCGGCCTTCCATCAAGCAAAGTCTATGGGGGATGCAGACCAGTGGTGGTATTCAGCTGGTTCTATCCGGATCGCACGAACTGGTAGCGGCAGCTGCAGGAGGCTCTGCCCACCTGCCCGGATGTCATCACATCCTGTTTTTGATGCTTTGCACATGTGCGGGTCTGCGCATGCGCATAAGTGGCGTGTGCGAGCAAAGCGTGTGCACGTGCACTCACATTTGCAAACCGGTAGCGAAGGTAAGTGAATACCACCCCTGATCCAGACTCACTTAACAACCGTGTTACTAACTTAACAAATGCAATGATTAAAAACTCACTTAACAAATGTTTCACTTAACAACTGAAATGTTGGGCTTAACTGTCGTAACTCGGGGACTACCTGTATTTGGTTTAGCATGTTAGGTAAAACTAACTACTGGATATGTAAGCTGTAATTTATGGCACCATGTTGAATGAAACACAGTTAAGCAAACTGATTTAGAGCTATACATGAATCCAGTTATACTGTTTTAATTACGAAATGTTGACATCCATAGGTGTTGTCCTATGGATTATACTCTATTAACCTTAGTAGCATAAGAGAACATAATGACTACGTGTGTACAGTATGTTTAACTTATTTACTGTTGTACCTGTAGGGAACATGTTACGTAATTCTATAGCCGTTGAGAGAGTGAAAGAAAACTAATGTCTAGCATCAGAAAGTGCAGCCTAGTTTCTCCCAAAATTGGGTTATTAAAAGATGGTTCTGAGGTCTGTATATACACTCACAATTTATTCTGTTGCAGCCAAGGGTGAAATCCAGCAGGTTGTGGAGAACCGGTAGCAGAAATTTTGAGTAGTTCAGAGAACCGGCAAATACCACCTCTGGCTGGCCCCAGAATGGGGTGGGAATGGAGATTTTGCAATATCCTTCCCCCAGGAGTGGGGAGGAATGGGGATTTTGCAGTATCCTTCCCTTGGAGTGGGGTGGGAATGGAGATTTTGCAGTATCCTTCCCCTGAAGTGGGGTGGGAATGGAGATTTTGCAGTATCCTTCCCTTGCCACGCCCACCAAGCCACGTCCACAGAACCAGGAGTAAAAAAAATTGAAGTCCACCACTGGTTGCAGCTATGTACCTCCCAGATGTTAAGATCTGAATTCAGAATTATTATAAAACTGCTTCCAGGGGAGGAAAAGGCAATGAAAGAATGTAAAAACAAAACTGAAAAGCTACAGAGTTGGGAGAGGAGGAGCAAAGTTTGCAGGGACTAAAGAAACAGGGAGGTCTAACACAATCGTGAAGCCAATTCCTTTAATAGCCACCATTTTAAGCTTAATTATCCTCTGCTTGTAGTCTTCTAGAAGAGTCAGTAAAAAGAAAAGAAACTGGAGCTCTGGAGTGGAAATAACTTTACAATCCACTTCAGTAACTCAGATTCCAGTAACAAAACTCATTTTTAAGATATTGGCTGGTTTCATTTCTCTTACCTCCGTCTTAAATTACACTTTACAACACAAGCAGTTGGTGCAGAAGGGTGAAACATACTGTGTACATGATCCTACAGATGTTGAGCAATAATTCTCATTAACCCTAACCAGATATGAAACAATATATTGTCTCATATTCACTCCGGTATCCCAAAGTTAATGGAGCCGGCATCCTCACTGGCTATATTCTGACACATAAGTTGTTGAATTCCCAGCAAGCTTTGTCCTGGCTCAAGATTCAGATGGCTCTCGACAGGCTTGAACACTGGGCTCTGTCTAACAAATGAAATTCAGTATAGAGAAAAGTAAGGTTTTACTCTTAAGCAAGAAACCCAAATGTACATTACATGTGCAGATTAGGTGAAACCTAAGAGAACTGAGAGGGATCTTGGGAGTTCAAGTGGACAACCGGCTTTTAAGAAGAGACTGGACAGCCACTTGTCTGGAATTGACTAAAAGACCTCCAACCAGTGGTAGGTTTCACTTACCTTTGCTACGGATTCGCTTGCACACATGCCCACTTCTGCACATGCGCAGAGCGTATTTGATGATGTCCAGGCGGGTGGGCGGAGCCTCCTGTGACCGCTGCTACCGATTCACCCGAACTGGGGCAAACCAGTAGCAACCCACCACTGCTTCCAACTCTGTTATTCTGGCCATGCTGAGTTTATAGCAAATGGGAATATTTGAGGACCATGTGGCCCTATAACATATTACTAGCTGAAGGAGCTGATCAGCTCACCCCCTCTGCTGGATAAACCTAATAGTGCAGCAGTCAGGATACTTGTCCTTATGCATGAGACCCATCCAAATGGAAACCATCTTAACATAAATTTGTGTTGGCCGAACAGAAACGTTAGCTCTAAGCTTGCACCTGGGCTCTCTCCTTATCCTACTCATTTGAAATTTATTTTTTTTATTTTATTTTATTTTATTTCTATACCGCCTTTCTCCTGCGGGACTCATGGCGGTGTACAGCCGAGATAAAACATAGCATTTAAAATTTAAAAACAGTTTAAAAAACAATTAATTGAGTAATAAATTGTAGTGACTCGCAGCCTTACTCCTCCTGATATATTGATTTGTGACTGATTCCTGAGCTATCACTTAAGCTACTGTACTGGCAGAGCAGGGCCTTTCGTCCTTTTTACTGAGGCCTGGAGTTGTTTACAGCAAGTTGCCTGCTGCTTCTATTCAGGGAGCACATCTGGATTTGCTTAGTCAAGCAAAGCAGGAAGTGGCTCCATTATTGTCTTCAGATGGTGGCAACAGGAAATCTTCCTTCTATCCACTCCATGAGTTTGCTGTAGCCTGTAAACTGAGCTCTTGCGGGGGAAAAAGAACCTCCCTCATTTTTCTACACAGAGCTGACAGATGGCCTATATTTTAAGACTGGTCTATGTTTCAAAGCACTACAGCTCTAAAGTTTATTTTTGTACCCTTTCTTTTGAAACAATCCAAAACAAATCATAGCATACTGTACTGTAGTATTAATGTTCATGTATACAGATGTATACATATACACACTTATCCATGTATTTGTGTGTATGTGGGCTATGCATAGAAAATATGATAGATACTGCCTTTCTCTGGGTTTTGTGGCTTTGACCCACTATGGCAACACTTAAACTATATTTCTGTAGTTAACACACCAAGCTTGTATGGTTTGCATATCGAAGTGCACTCTAGTCCATTAAGTTTATGCTGCAATAAACTCCATATGGTTTGTTAATTAAACTATGGTTTTAGTTGTGTTGATGCTCTAATTCATAGGCTCATATTCTTTCTTCTGGATATATTTACTGTATTAGGCTCAGGTTGATGGCTATTTATTTATTTGAATTCTGCCTTTATTATCCTTATAAATAATTCAAATAATTCAGCAAACATATTCAACACACCTTCCTCCTCCTATTTTCCCCACAAGAACTCTGTGAAGTAAGTTGGGTTGATAGTGACAGGCCCAAAGTCACCCAGCTGGCTTTCATGGCCAAGACGGGGCTAGAATTTATGGTCTCTGCCTTTTTAACGTGGTGCCTTAACTACTAGAGTGACTAAACTGGCACTCCGTTAGAGTTCCATTAAGAAAAAAAAGGCAAATTCATAAACCTAAAAGCCAAGATTCCTCCCTTTTTTGTGTATAAGACTGATCTTACTTACAGCTTTTCACAGAACCAAACATCTACATGGCAACTCTTTCACAGTGCTTCACAATAGTTGCCTCTTCTCTCTCTGATCTTTTGCACTGTCAAAGTGAAGTGCTGATGTTCCAACTTATTAATCAAAAGACACTGTAAAACTATTATTTTTCTAAAGATAAAAAATGGGATGTTCTCATCCAAATACATACCAAGAAATATATTCCTAAAAGGTTAGGCAGTTACAAAATCAAATTCATAAATACCATTTCTCATAGAGTTCTCAGTTCTTGGATGTTTTCCTCCTCTAGGCATGTGGAGAAAACTGGTTTAGATGGAAGATTATTTCAATATATGATTACTGTGGTACTATATGCACAAAGATGGAAAGATTTGGCATTATCCACCATGGAGGAATGGTTGGTGAAACCGACAGAACTTGCTGAGAGGGATAAACTGATTTCTTTGATTACAGAAAGGATAATATTTATATTTATTGATGACTGGAAACCTCTTATGGACTTTTTGAATAAAAATGAAAGTGATTTACGTTTGATGATTAGACAGGATAGATTATAAAAAGAAGAAAGCCATGATGTAACTTTAAAAACAGAGGGGTTAAAATATAATTGTACTTATAATTTCTATGAAGAATTTTGGAAGCTGCTTCCTTATATATCTTTTCTTTTTTTCCTACTTTTTTCCTTTTTTTCTTCTACTTTTAGCTTTTTCTTTTCATATACTCTGTTCTATTTTAGATTGTGTTAGTTATTACTATTGCTGTTAAAACTTTCAATAAAAATTATGTATATAAAAAAGAGACAGTTGGTTTAGAGCCCGTTATTACTGTTGCTATGAGGCTAAGCTTTCTTGATGCAACTGTTAATCTTGATAATTACTGTTGGGATTGTTTAGCAATTTTGCCCTGCTTTTGTTTATTATGGATAATTAGTTGGAGCAGTTATATTAACTACTTAATACACTAACTAATTAAATTGCAATTATTTATGAGCAGGCCAAGGGCATCTGTGTAATTTCCATGTATCACATTATCTCAGAAATAAGCAAATCGCATGGTGGCTTCAAGTTACATATGAAATTGAATTGCACTCCTGAATGATCTATCCTGGCATATTATAGCTGCAATTATTGCTTTGGTTTTCCCCAATGCATAATACTCTTGCCTTAAAATGTCTGAGGCTCAATTTTCAGAGTAAATGCCATTCCAGAGTAAATGCCTGAGGAACAACAGAAGGGAAACAGAGCTTCAAATGCAGATTCTGTTGTCTGCATTCTAACACTCTATAGCAGGGGTGTCAAACTGGTGGCCCGTGGGCCAGATGCGTCATGCACAGGCCACGCCCACCCCAGCTCTGCAAAAAGGGGGAAATGTCATGTGACATGACGCCACAAGTTTGACATCCATGCTTTATAGGGTTTAAGACGAATGGGCACCCTATCAGATCCACATCAATTCAGCCACCTAGTGTCTTATGGAGCAGAATCTCTTCTCAAGCTGAGCTCTTAAATGCAAGCGAGACACTGCACTCTAGTGGAAATAAAAGAGCAGGACTAAGCAATTATGAGAAATTTACGTACTCGGAATAGCTATGTATTTAGTAGCTATATATAATAAAATTATATATTTAAAAGCTTGAATATTAAGCTATCAATATATTACATTATATAGGTTAAATATTAAGCTATATTAAAAATAAAGCTATATATTTAAAAGCGTAAATATTTATATTAAAACCACTGTCTTTCCACCTCTGTATGAGTTAGCAATATTTTTCCAAAGTCACACCCTTTTTTCCCCATTTGTTGGATCATAAAAGCAGGAATGGAAGAAACCCAAGGTCTTGCATCACTGAGTTATCATCTTCACTACATATGGAAATGATTACAACTGATAGTTCTATAGTACCAGCAATATAGTGAAATGATCTGTAATAGATGGAAAGGAGTGAAGAGAGTCAAGATTCTACAGCAACACACACTTGAGATAACAAATGTTATTATTGATTGCCTAAGATCATAGTATTGTAAAACAAAACAATTAGATATCCACTTAGCCTTCGAGGAACGGAATAGGCCTGGAGGATTTTATCTCCACCATGCATAGGTTATCCCTGCTTAGAGGTTATGGCTATGAGGCAAGAGAAAGAAAATAAAAGATATGCAGATCAGAAGAACCTCAAGCCTTGGGACTTGACCTCTCAGCTACAGCAGTTTATTAAGGCTTGTCCACATGATTAGAGTTCTTGTTTTTACCACCTCCTCCTTCTCTACTAAGCATAGTAACCAGCTTGTGTCTGAATGCAGCAGCTCCTTTTGCCTTGGGCCTATCACTCCTTTCGCTTCCACTTGCAGTCTCCTGGCCATCTAGCAGATGAGATGGACACTGTCTGTCCGGAGAGGAGTCCGCCCTTGCACTTGAGATAAGATGGCCGCTCAAGCGCCTGAGTGTTTTAGGACTATCATAAATGGGTAATTGGTCATTGTTGTTGCTGCCCTCAGGGGAATCTCTGTAGCTGAAGCCAAGACATTCTGAGGCAGAGGCACGGTGTTCCAGATTGTGCAGGTTCTCGTAGAGATGGTCTGAGAGCTGTGCTCCCTGCTCTTGGGATTCCGTCTCTGTCTTACCCCAAGGCTGAAACATGAGAGGAAAGCTCTTGCCAATGGAAGCGTAGATGATGGGTTGTTCAGGAGACTCAAGCTCTGGGGAAACAGAGTGGTTTTCGCTAGAGAGGTTAATTTCCTTGCTGCCCTTCGGAAGTGGTTGCATTTCATCCAAACTCTGTGTGCCAGAGGGCCATGACCATAGCTCGGCTTTCTGCATATTGTCTTGAGCTTGAGAAATCCCACCTTTCTTGTTGTTCTCGATAAGGATGGCCTTTTGATGCTCTATTGCAGCTGAGACAGCTTTGCATATTTCTGCAGCCTGTGAAGTATTAAAAGTGAAGAGGCCCTCTCCTGAATCACAGCGGCGACCTGCCTCAAAAGAGAAGGCAGTCTGGGGAGAGAGAAGAAAAAGAAAACTTCAACAGTTATTCTTTTAGAGTAATTGCTAGCACTCAATATATCAACCGTTTATTTATTTGACTTAGGTGCCGCTTGATTCCAATCGACTCAGGGCACACGAAACCATAAAAACGAAACAACAAACATACAATAAAAATGGAACATTAAATAAGGGGGCAAATCTGGTCAGCAAAGCAGAACCAAAAAAAATCATACACCAGGTAAGGGGCTCCAATCACCTAGCCCAGAACTTAGAGAAAAGCCCTCTGAAACACTATCAGGGTGGGAGCAATCTAGATCTCATGAAGAATCTCATTCCAGAAGGAAGGTGCCACAACACAGAAGGTATGCTTCCCGGGTCACTATAAATGGCACTGATCAAAGGAATCGGGATCCTAATCGATTAAATTAGCCAGGTGACACCAGAAGAAAAAGGCAGTCCCTCAGATAACCTGGCACTATGTCATATACAGCTTTATAGGTCATCATGATTTCCTTTGTTCAATTTTGCCAACAACTACTAATTTACAGGTGATGCTCAATTTCATCTCAAATCCATGAAAACAGATCCATAAAAAATCAGCTACTGAAATCAATATCTGTTTTATGTGGAGTCAGATCATTGATATTATCATATATTCAAAATAATCCCATATCACCCCTATGGGGAACATATATCTTCTTCAATCTCAAATCCTCTACCAGAGGCCTGGGAGTTTGAAGGTTCTGCATAGTATTTCAGCTGTTCCTAGCACTCCACCCTTCTGGACACAGAGTTCTAGTTTTGTTCCTGGGATCTTGTTCCAGTTGGAGCCATTCTCCCAGTTTAAGAGTGACAGCCCCCAGAGCTCCTAGCATCACTGGAACCACTTTGGCCTTTACTTTCCATATCCTCTCCAGTTCCCTCTTCAGACCCTGCACTTCTCCAGCTTCTCATACTCCTCCTTCATGATATTCCTATTGCTTGGCACAGCTACATCTATTATCACTGCTGTCTTCTGCTCCTTCTCTACTACCAGGATGTCTAATTGGCCAGTACCTGCTTGCCAATCTGGATCTCAAGAACTTGGCCCTGATCTTCTGTGGAGTCCCCCATCTAGACTTGGGTCTAACCCATACACTGTGTAGATGCTTTTGTACACAATGCCAGCTACTTGCTTGTGCTGTTCAGTATATGCTGTTCCTGCCTAGATCTCATATCCTGCCATTATCTGCTGGACTGCCTCTGAGGCCTCTCTGCATAGTCTGTGCCTCAGTCTTGTCTAGTGTGGAGGACCCCCGCTTCTATGGAGCTGGTGCTGAGTGCCTGTTCTTGTGTGCTGCTATAATCAGTGCCTCAATGCTGTCTTTTAGTCCAGCCCTTTCCAATCACTAATAGGATTTCTCAATGTTGGCCACCTCAGCTACCTGTTGAAGGTACATCGCACACAGGGTCTTGTCTTGCCATAGCACTTCCTGTTTGATCTTCCTCTCATTAATTTCCATATTTCAGTGACAAGGGAGCATAGGAAAAAAAGTTCTAGTGTTCTGCTGGGTAGTTCTCGACTTATGACAAGGCCAGAATTTATGTTGCTAAGTGACAAATTTCTTAAGTGAGTTTTGCCCCATTTTATGGCTTTTCTTGCCACATTTGTTAAGTGACTCACTGCAGTTATTCAATTAGTAACATGGTCGTTAAGTGAATCTGGCTTTCCCATTGAGTTTGTCAGGTCGCAAAAGGGGATCACATGAACCTGGGACACTGCAACTGTCATAAATATGAATGTCAGGCATCCAAATGTAAATCACATGATCATGGGGATGCTGCAGCGGTCATAAGTGTGAAAAATGGTCATAAGTCACTTTTTTCAGAGCTGTTGTAACTTCGAAAGGTCACTAAATGATCTATTGTAAGTCGAAGGCTGCCTGTATATGTATACGTACAGCTTTGGTTATTTTGAAACATGCTGACGTTCTTATGGCCTGATTAGAGCCTGTCAGTATCATTCACAGAAACTGATGGCAGGTAAGAATAAACTGGAAGAACTGGAAGAAGAGCTGCAAACAAGGCAATGATCAGATTTTTTAAAAAATGGGTCTGAAGTAGAAATGTAAATTGAGAAAGCATCTCAAGACTTGACCCTCTCCAGTTCTCTTGAAGATCAAGGGAAGGAAGCGGGAGGCACATTCAGATCTGCAAGATTCTGTTCGTGTAATCCTACAATAAAAGTAGCATTCATAACTTTGATTTCCTAGTCTGGTCTACTTGAAGGACTGATAACTCTCTCATGTGGTTCAACAAGTGAGGAAATCCTCCATGTGTGACGCTCTTAAGTCTTTTCTGCCGTAAACAAAGAGAGAAGAAAGAAGCAGTTATATACCTTTTCCTGGCCAAATCTCCGGAGGAAGGTATAAGGCCAGTTATATTGTACTTGTCCAGACTGCACATCCTTCAGGACCAGTTGCTCAGGTAAAGAGGCCATCAGGTAGTTCCCTTTCAATTGACATCTTGCAGAAGCCTCTGTTGGGAATACACCTACTGGGAACTCACAAACTGTTGGAAAAAAATATCAGACTTTTTATTTACTTATCTAATAATCTTAATCTTTTACATAATCCTTCATTGGTATCATTTTTTAAGAACCATGGATGCCTGATGTTTTAAGCTTTCTCATTCTGTGGTGACTATTTGGGTTTGGCAAAATGAACCAAATTTATTTATTTATTTAAAAAGACTTACTAGCCACCTGGTTTATGTAAGATTAGACAGCTCACAGAATAACATTAAGAGCTGTTGGAAAATAAACAGGACATCCTTGAAGAACAAAGGAAAGCGATCAGCTCCAGAGAGCAGGAAAAGCCTAACTGCTAAAAATACTGAACTTGAAGACTTAAGTTTTAAAGCCCGAGTACAACTAAGGATTCACTTTTAAAAGTAGAATTTGAGACACTATCTCCTGGATGGAAGGTATTGTGGATGCTTACGTTATTGTTTTGTTCCATAATGATGGTTGCTGTTTGAGAATCTTTGTCAGCACTGACACAATGGGGAATCAGATGTGGACTAACAAAGTCTAGTACCGGAATATGTATCACAATGGTGAGCAACCTTTGTGTGGAGATGGGCTGCACTTGGCATAGAGAGATTGCACTCCTGTTAACTTGGATGGAACCAGGACAAAAACAATTTGGTTTAACTTAAGTAAAATTAAAAATTAAACCTAATTAAATTAAACGATAAAAATTAAACGTTAAATTAAATTAAACCTATAATCTGATGGCAGCTTTGGGTGAAAAACTGGGATCCATAACCACAGCTTTGGGGCCATAGACTAAGTTTCCATTGCTCTACAGCAACCTCAGCTACAGCAAGTTGTTACGCTTGGCTTTCTCCAGAGGGTTTTTCTTTCGCCAGCCCAAACGAGTGTTAACCCCTTTAATGGCCTGGCTGGCTATAGGTCCTTCATCCCAACTCTTGGCTCAGTATACATACTTTCCTTCCAGGATGAGTAGATGGAATTCTCCTCCATTAGGGGTTGGGGGCTTGAAGTGTTTCCAGCTGTATTGGACTGAGAAGGTCTTCTCTGCATGCACCAGAACAAAAGTGAAAGAAATGAGAGGGATTCTCAGATAATTACCTTATAAAAGCAAAGTTGCAATATTTGAATGGCCCCTCTTTATCACCACTTTACCATCATCTTTTATCACCCTATCCAGCAACCCTTGCTGCAACTTATTATTTGGTATGTTTACATCCCACCTTCCTCCAAAATTTCAAGGTCCTCTATTATTGTTTCCACCCATCAGTGAAATAATTTGTCTGAGATCACTGAGATCAGTACTGATTTCTCCACAGTCCTCTAAAATGCAACACTCTGACTACTTTGCTACACCGGATCTCAAACCTTATCAGTCTGGTATGCAATTCAAGCTACTGATCTATCCATTCAATTCCAATACTTTTACACCTGTTGTTCATCTTTGTATCTTTTTTTGTTTCTATGCAAGCTACCATCTATCTAATCATATCAATTACAATATTTCTTTGGAAAACCCTACTCCAAGAAATTAAATTTATGGTTTCATTTGTAACATAATAACTATGGAAAAAGTCTGCTGTATTATTTATTACTTTAAGGATAAACACTACTAGGCAAGCGCCCAAGTGAATAGTTAAGAAAGGGGAAAACGATGAAGCCGTGTAAACATTACACCTGAATTCCTATACATTCTCACTGAAAGACACTCTGAAATCACTAGGATCCTCTTGTGAATAAGAAACCATAATTTTGTCATGTTAGCAATCCCAGAATTTCTAGTACTATGTTGCTATGTGGTTCACTTAATCTCTAATGAATGCTCTAATGAATCTTCAGTGAATGCTCCAACACTGGAAGTTTTTAAGAAGATATTGGTTAACCATTTGTCTGAAGTGGTGTAGGGTTTCCTGCCTAAAGATGAGGTTGGACTAGAAGACCTCCAAGATCCCTTCCAACTCTGTTATTCTGTTTTGGCAGCAGAACTACATTTTTAAAAAATTGACTAGTAAAATAAAATAAGTAGATGAAGAACATTCATTATTATAGCAGTCTCCTTCAAAAAACTCTTCATGCAGTGTATTAAGAAGCTTCTGAAATGAGAATGGAATCCTGAAATTTTAGGGTTGGAAAGTCATTCATCCAACCTTCCATGAATAATATAACAACAATCTTGGAGGAGCAATTCCATTATGGCTTGTAAGAGCCATGGTAGCCCAGTGGTTAGAATGCAGAACTGCAAGCTAATTCTGCTGACTGCCAGCTGTCAGCAGTTCAATTCTCACCAGCTCAGGGTTGACTCAGCCTTCCATCCGTCCACAGTCGGTAAAATGAGAACCCAGATTGTTGGGGGCAATACGCTGACTCTTAAGAGTAAACTGCTTAGGGAGGGCTGTAAAGCACTGTGAAGCGATATATAAGTCTAAGTGCTATTGCTGTTGTAGGGCTAACTTTTGGGCATCAGAAATCATCCTATAATTCAGTTCAAGAAGATGCAAATGAATGGTATTCAGTTATGCACAGTAGTGTACTGTATTGATCTATACCTGAAAAGCTAGTTGGCAGATGAATTCAATCCATTCGTTTGGTTGATCTGCTGCAAACATCCAGTTGCGTTCCAGCATGCACAAGTAGAAAGGCACTGTGTCCTTGGGGGAGCTCTGATCTTCAGCTCTTTCCACAGAGACGCAGTCCGAGAGGCGAATCACTTTACGTTCCCCTTTCCTCAGGGTTGCTTTTCCTGCTGCACCACTATCACGTGCTTCAAAGTACTCAAGACGGGCAACACCAAAGGGACTGTCAGCAAAAAGCTGGACCCATACTTTCCGCCAAGCCTTCTGTGAATGGAGGCAAAGGGATGAGGGAATGAAGCAATCCAGGAAACAATCCAATTGCAGTCAAATATTTGCACACTCGAGGGAGAAATAAGAAAGTAAGTTTGAAGTAGCTGCACAGAAACAGAAAAAAAATGATTCTGCTGCTACTGAGCTACTCACGGAAGTAGGAGCCAATGTATAGAATCACAAAAAGGCAAACATTTGTTTTTCATTACTACATAGTCCCCCTGTGGCATTTATAATAAGCACAAAAAGTATTTGTACAATTGCCTCATCTAATATCAGGCCTACTTTTTTAAAAAATCTTTTTTTAAATAACAATTTTATTAGTTTATAATATAACATAAAAAAAAGGATAAAAGCGAATTCTAGGAAAAATAGGGAACGAAAAGTGTGGATAAGATGTGGCAGGAGATGGTGCAGTAGAATAGGGTAATAACATCAAACCACAACTTTTTACTTTTACATAATTAATTGAACTAGCCATTTAACAACAAATCTATCTAACCGGTAAAATCCAAAATCAAAGTTTCATTTTTTTTTCTACCTCAAGCACAAAGTCTAGAAAGTGGTTTCCAGGTGGAAACAAAAGTATTTGTGTTTTTTTCCTTGTTCAAAGCAATCAATAGAAATGTAAACTTCTAATCCTCGTGGGATTCAAAAAACTACAGACTTGATATTGAGTAATGGTTTCAGGGCCCTCAGCTATTATTTATTTGACCATCTCATCTTCTAGCTCATCTTCAGCCTGTCCCTTCCCTTTTGACATTGCATTTCATAGTCTGAGATCAGCGATTGAGCAAGTGAAATATAGTAATTTCCATTACGCAAGTCAGATATGTAATTTGTTCAAAAAAGGCCAGAGAAAAGTGTGTGCACTGCTTTTCCTTAAGTGGATTTGTCTTTAAAACATAAAATACTCCAGATTCAAGTCAGCTTTTCCAGACAGAATT
The DNA here is from genome assembly GCA_022577455.1 of Arizona elegans. Taxonomy (NCBI): domain Eukaryota; kingdom Metazoa; phylum Chordata; class Lepidosauria; order Squamata; family Colubridae; genus Arizona; species Arizona elegans. The sequence goes on along the minus strand of JAKOOJ010000003.1, from coordinate 97,328,460 downwards.
AAAATCTGTCTAAATCTTATGAAACTGCTGCCTATCAGCGTCAATAAGTCTCAGCCAATCTAACTATGTTCTGAGCTATTTTCTAAACCCACCCACTTAATTTTTGATGGAACAGCTTAGAATCAGAGGATCTGATTCTAAGAGAAGTATAGACAAAATGTCTGGAAATGATGGAAATACTGTTGAGAAGATGGGACGCATCAGATTTAGGAAGGCTAGTATAAATATCTGGAAGATGAGGATTATCATTGTACTTACCCACACCAATTGGTGCTCATCCTGTAAAATTCCTCAATGAGTAGCAGTTATCAAAGGGATACACTGAATCAAATCATTGTTAAGCTGTGGGTTCTAGAATGGTTTATTCTAGAAAGAATGGTTAGCTTGGTTCACACTATGCCAAACTATATTAGTTTTAGTGTACTGTATGAGCCACTTACTTCTGCAGAACATGATATGAGAAAGCTGTTAGAAAGAGCATCTCAGTTGACTGAATTTTAGCCAATTTTGGGTTAAGTCACCAGGCTAGAAACCAGGAGATTGTGAGTTCTAGTCCCGCTTTAGGCATGAAAACCAGCTGGGTGACTTTGGACCAGTCACTCTTTTTCAGCCAAAACTCACCTCACAAGGATGTTGTGGAGAAAATAGGAGGAGGAAGGATATGTATTATTATAAAAATAATAAAGATGGGATAAAAAATATTTTTTAAAAAAACAGAACTCTAGGTAACCCAATATAGAATCTCTGTGACATTTTAAAAGCAAGTTAAGAGTTTGGAATGAAACATATTTTTCCACTAGCACTAAAGGAGTAATACTGAGGCCTGGAGGCTCCAGCCATTAGAATGGTAACAGCCTATTTTAACCTATATCCATTTCCATGAAATCAAATTTTCATTGTGGTTATAATAAAACAAGAAAGCAACTTCAACTTGGCATTTAATTTTGCTTGCCAGCAGCCATTTCACAAACTTTAAAGTACAATAAGAGATTAACGAAAGAGGATTGAAATCTAGTTCCCTGATTTTTCAGTTGTCACCAGTAACCAAAATTGCCAGTTAGAAAGTCTTCAGTTGGTCTTACCCTTCGAAAAGGATTTTGGCTTCATTGGGAGCCACCAGGCTTAGTGAGATAACATCATTGACATCATGGAAATACTTTCAAGAAATGCTAGACTATTAAAAGCCAAGTTATGGCTCCTTTTCAGTCCTGGGGGTGTCACCTGACATCTGTCAGTCCTGACCTATAAGGCAAGTGACTGAAAATGAGAGAATCACTGAACCGTTTTGATTTTGTACTGGTGATTTCCCCACCTCACACTGACTAATTTTACTTTTGGGAAGACTTTGATTGTATTTGCATTAGTTGGTAGCTGCAACACCAGAGCTGAGAAGAAACAGGAAAATGAAGAGGGTGGGGAATAGGACAAAGGGATCCAAACCTCCCTCCATCCCAGCCTAACATGGGTGTCTCAAATTTAAAAATGTCTGAGCTTTCCCAAATCTCCCCTACTTGGGAGACTCGGTACAGTACAAAGACCCTGGTCTTGGGTTTCTCTATTCAAAGGCATACCCTACAAAGTAATCTTGTCCATATTCCATTCAGAATGATTGCTTCAGGCCAATTTCCCACATTTTGCCAACAGATATATTTATGCTACACTCTTTAATGTATACAGCATTTAATTTTATTTGTCATTTGATTTAATCATATCCAGAAAAAACAGAATATAGAGCTGTACACTCACAATTCAAAATAACAATAAAGCAAGAGGATGGAAAATAAATACCAGATAATCACAGCTACTGCAGGCTCTGCCTTGTATGGCTAAGGCTAGCATCTTAAGCCCTAACAGTGCAAAATATACAGAAAATTTTCCTTGACTTTGACAAGACAAACAAAACCCACAAATCCATTCACCTCTACCTTCAAGGTTCTGTAGAATCAGCTTTCCCATTACAAGTGAAATACCACATTTACCTTCCCAAATTTCGCGTGCTGAATATACAGGAACCCATCTTTCATAGGGTGCTCCATAGGAGTAAGATCCAAGCTAGCAACCCAGTAAAGTGTGCGACAAATACTGTCAAGATGATGAGCTCTTGTGGCTGCCCAAGGGATGAGTCAGTAAGTATGATAGTGCAGGCAACTTCCTCTGCCTGCTAACTTCCTCTTTGGGGCCTGCAAGCACGCAGAAAGTTATAACAGGCAAAGAGTCCCAAGAGAGACAGACTGTCCCAGGAGACATTCAACTCAACAATTTTTAGCAGGCAAGAACAGCTCTTCTGCAGCTGCAGGAGCTGTCATCCAAAACAGAGCTGTTAGAGAAAGCAACATGGCTGCAAATAAGATGGGTGGAGTCAAGCCAAGGGGTAAATAAAATTATACAAACTGTTTTTATAGTGACCAAAAACCAGTAGTAGAATGTGAACTACATACTGAGTCTCTGGCTCCTCATTATGGTCAACTGCTGAGGAGCGGAGCAATGTTTGCCCAGCACGCGTGACAATCTCTGATGCAACAGATTATTGCAACAATGGCTTCCTACCCTCAAGAAAAAGTACACTGAACAGTTTAAAAACAAACAGGTGTTAAAAAAGGATGGAGCATGCCTTTAAAGAATGTACAACTCCAGAAACCAAGGTGATGTGATTGCCTCAAATTAGCACAAAATGTCCACACAGAAGGCAACGTGGGAGATAGGACAACCAAGCCTAGCACTTGACCTTGAGGTGGGATCAATATTTTCAACAGAAGCATTAAGATCCCCAAATGGAAAAAGAGGAAAAAGTCCTCTTCTGTCAGCCTGTTTTCTACTTCTATTGGTGATTGTTGTTCCAGAAAGTGCATTGGAATTATTTCAGAAAAGATGCCTTTCCAGGAAAAACAAAAACAAAAAAACTATGTCTAGTCAAAAGGCAGAACCAGTCTAGAAGTCCATGGAGCTGTGTGCCAGATAGTCTTTGCGTCCAATGTTGCTGACTTGCTTGGTCTGCATGGCTTCCAGCTTGGGGCAGTCTGTGATACGATGACCCAGTCCCCCACAGAAAGCACAGCCTCTTTCTCCTGGAAGTGAAAATACTGCATCAGTTAAAAGTTCAGATCATTGAAAGGTGATTACCACATGGGAGGAGTAGAAAGATTTCCTATGTAGCTCTCAGCCACAAGACATGCTTAGCTTATTATAGCTGTAATGTGACTTAAAAACCTCCCGCACTTTGTGAAAAATGCACCTGGCTGGCATCTAATTTGCATAGCAGTTATTTCTTTCCTTCCTTCATGAGGCCACTGAGCAGATAAATCCTTCCATTTCTTCGAATAGCAGATGACCATAATTCCAACATGCTTTTACCTAACACAGCCATGCTGAAGGTTGAACTATCTCAACTGTAAAACCATTCTAGTCTCCCAGGCCTCCTCTCATCCCAAACTTTACGAACCAACTACTGACCTCCAATATCCAACATGGATTCATCTCCACAATGCAACACTTGAAGCACGGGGGGCACCTTCTGCTTGGCCTCCAGCAGCAGCGCCTTCAAATCCATGAGTACCGATTCATCTAGGGACCAAGAGACAAGTCATGTAGACAAAGGTCAATTTCTCAGATAGAACACAAATGCATTTCAATTACAGTAGACAAAGAACAGTGCCTATACAAGTAGCTGTCTCTATAAGGTATCGCTTGTGATATGCCCAAGCCACCCACTGATCATATCCCAGTTCCCCAGAATATTCTTTGTTGTTAATGATTCATTAGGAAGCATGACTGGATGAGCCCAGCTGACAAAAATATAATTAGTTGAAGTTCATTCATCCTTCACCCTCTTAGTTCCTCTGGCTCCATTCATCACAGCCCAGCTTTTATATCAGCTTCTCAGTTCCTTACCGCAGGCTTTGTTGATGAATGTGGTGGCAATGCCAGTATTCCCTGAGCGGCCCGTACGCCCAATCCGATGAACTGGGGAGGGAAAAAAATCAGACACAAATACATTTTTAGCCCAAAGAAATATGACTTGATTATGCTTCCTCACCAAAGCAAAATAAAGTAGCCATGGGAAATTAGTAAACAAAAAAACCAGACCAAAAACAAACCGTTCAGTTGTCCTATCAGGTTAATTTAAGCCTATCCAGGTTAATTTAAGCCTATTCAATGAAAAAAAATCCTGGAAAGCCCTTCCCACTCATGAATAATGATTGATGTGACACACTTTACATGTGCATACATATAGTTACATTTTTTTCTTCTTATGACTCTGTAATCCCTTTTATAGCGGTGGCATCGTGGCAACTGAATGCAGCTCAGCATTTATATATGCATACAGATGGTTACATATACCCACCAAAAACCACATTCCAAATAAAATCAGGACCAGACTGCTCATACAAATTAATTGAATTCATGAGCCCCGATTTCATTAGTTGTGGGCAAAATAAGATACCTTCTCTCACATACATTCAAATTCCCCTTGCTCTTTCAAGAGAAGAGCAAAAAAAAAGAGAGAGAGAGAGAGAGAGAGAGAGGAGAAAATAGGAATGAGCAAGAATAATAGAAAATAAAAAGGGGGAAAAAACTAGATCTTTTATATGAAAACAAAAGAAAGTAGACAGAAGCCACAAGTGTCCAGTAATTCAAAGTGATATCGCACACATCATGATATTGTCACTCAAATAATGTGTATTATAAAACCTATATTGGGGAGGGCTTCAGTCATGAGTGACTCGTGGCTTGACTACTGCAACACACTCTCTATGGGGCTGCCCCTGAAGACCACCCAGAAACTGGTTCAAAAAGCAGTGGCATTAACAGTAACAGTCATGCCCATGTAATATGTCAGCTTTGATTGCACATCACTGGTTGGAGGTTTACTTCTCAGTGCGATTTAAAATACTGGTTGTTATCCATAAAGCTCTCCATGGCGTAAGTCCCGGTTACTTGAAAAAACCCACCTGTATCCCATAATATGACTGACAGATTCAATGGTGGGGGAGGAGGGTGTGTGACATGCTCCAGGTTCCTTCAATTTAATCAGGTAATCTATCAGAAGCCCAGAAGCACATTTGCTTCCCCTGAGATCCAATCTGGTATTGTTTAGAAGAGCCGTGAAAACCTGGCTCTTCACTCATGCTTTTGGCAAGGGACAGTTAGACCCCTTGCTTCATCACACTTGCCATCCTTTACCTTTATTTTTATCATTTAATGAATTGATCGTAATTTCTTTTATTTGACTGACTTAAGCTGCCAGAGGCATTGAGAGTCAGGCAGCATGCAAATGATTATGCCAATTACACAATCCACACTACAGGTAGTCCTCGATTCACAATCACAATGGAGCCCAACATTTCTGCTGTTAAGTGAGATATTTGTTAAGTGAGTTTTGCCCCATTTTACGACCTTTCTTGCCACAGTTGTTAAGTGAATCACTGCAGTTGATATGTTAATAACCTGGTTGTTAAGTGATTCTGGCTTCCCCATTGACTTTGCTTGTCAGGTCACAAAAGGGGATCACATGACCGTGGGACACAGCAACAGTCATAAATATGAACCAGTTGCCAAGCATCTGAATTTTGATCACATGACCAGGGGATGCTGTAAAGGACATAACTGTGAAAAACGGTTGTAAGTCACTTTTTTCAGTGCCGTTGTAACTTTGAACAGTCACTAAATGAATTGTTGTAAATCATAGGACTACCTGTATCTGCAAAATGATGCAGATGATGTCCCTTGTCCCCTTGGCCTATGAGAAGCTGTTAGGTGTCACAAAAGGAATTCAAATTCACTATCAACAGGGAGGAGCTTCATTTCTTCCTAATCTTCGGTCCTCAACAGCTGATTTCTGTTGCTATTTGCATCTCCCAGCCATTCATTTGTTGGACCCCACCCAATAATTTATTTATTTTATTTATTTAACACAAATTTATATGCCACCCTTCTCCCAAAGGACTCAGGGCAGCGAACACAAGCTAGAAACATACAATGATAAAAGAAGAGTCTAATTAAAACCAATTAAAATCAAAATAATAAATAATAAAACCCCAGAATCAGAAGTCAGCCCATTTGTTGACAAAGCCAACTCTTTAGACCCCGACGGAAGGAGCGGAGATCAGGCGCCGTCCGGAGCTCGGTGGGTAACTCATTCCAGAGGGTAGGAGCGCCCACAGAGAACGCCCTACCCCTGGATGTCGCCAGCCGACATTGTCTGGCCGACGGTACCGAGGGCAGCCCTATGTGAGCGGACAGGACAGTGGGAGACAGGGAGGAGATGGTCCTGCAAGTACCCTGGACCTAAGCCATGTAATAAAGCTAAAAGATACAGTAATAGGTGAGCCAGGCAAAAAATTGATAAGAGGAAAAGTTAGGAGGTGTCTCATATCCTATTTTAGCTGAACTCATTTTAGAACTCAGATACTATATATATATAATTTCTGCAGCAACCTCGCAAGCCAAATTCTGCTGATTGTTTTTTCACTCAATACTTTTTAAAATATTGCTTTTGTCACAGTGGATAAATTCTGTATATGTTTAAGGATTCCAACACATGAACCTGGTAACCAAAAACCCCCCAGGAGTCCCTCTCTTTCATACCATAGTTTTCTATTTCCTCGGGCATGTCATAATTGATGACATGCTGAATGGCTGGGAAATCCAAGCCTTTGGAGGCAACATCTGTTGCAACAAGAACGTCCTTTTTCCCATCCCGGAAAGCCTCAATAGCCTTTGTCCGCTCCTCTTGGTCTGTAAGATGAAGTAATGCATTAGAAGAGCAGAAGGATTTCCCCATATCCCTAATCCAGAAGCTTCCATTCTCTGTGAACATGATTCACACTCTTGGAACAAGAGAGCCTTTATCTTTACGGACACTTTTATGAAATGACAAGAGTAAACTGCTTTACTGGCCAAATCTGGATAATTTGTTTTGACATTTGTGTGATACCACAGGCAATACTGAGAACTCCCTAAAAGATCTGATAAAGCTGCCAAAGCTCCTGCCTGAATCTTCTTTTCTAGAGCCTTTTCTAACCTTTACCATGCTTCATACCATGTGACTGCAATTCTGTGATATAAAAGAATAGAAATAGCACTTAGACTTATGTACCACTTCACAGTCCTTTCCAGCCCTCTCTAAGCGGTTTAGATAGTCAGCCTATTACCCCCAACAATCTGGCTCCTCATTTTGCCCACCTCAGAAGGATGGAAGGCTGAGTCAGCCTTGAGCCTGGTGAGATTCGAACTGCCCTCTGCTGGCAGCCGAAATAGCCTGCAATATTGCATTCTAACCACTGCGCCACCACAACTTTGAGGCTGGCAGCAAGAAACGTTTTTTAAAAATCTAATCTAACTATAGTGAAGTCAGAAAAACTTTTATATATACAGTTTCTGCTCTTTCAGATTACTACATTTTATATCTGGGACCAAAGGTGTACTTTTATTCAAAACCAAAAGGTTTTACAGACCTTTTCCACCATGAATGGCCACAGCCTCTACACCTTTGAGTAGTAAATATTCATGAATTGCATCTACATCGGCTTTCTTTTCAGCAAAAATAAGAACCTGCCAAAGAAAAACAAAAAATAAGTGATGATTATACTACAGTCCCTTAATCAAAGGGAGATCCCACTTCAGAAATAAGATCACAACAGCCAAAAAATCAGATTGTTCTCATGCAACACTGCTTCCTTTTCTACGACAAGAGCAAAAATCCAGATAAGATGACTTTGGGAGTGATAAAATCAGATCAGATCAGGACAGGGCTGAACTTACAGGTGGTGGAGTCTTCTGTAGACATTCAAGTAGATATACCATTTTAGCTTCCTCTTTCACATATTCTACTTCCTAGATCGAACGAGAGAGACAAAGTGAAAGATACTACAGAAAAATCAGCACAGGGTGGCTCATTAGGGCTCAACAAATTAGTACCTTGAAGTATTGAGTATAAATATGAAAAACCAAGGCTGACATTATGCATGAATAAAGACTAAACAGGATATAATGAATTATATAATGAATAAATTAACAGAACATTTTGAGATTTCTCCTACCCAACACCCACAATCTAAAGAACTCACAGGCAGCTCACTTTAATTTGGACTCCCTACGCAGTACAGTTTGAGGTACAAACAGAGCCAGACTAATGAAGTGCTCTAAACTAGTGACATACCTGTATGACATCTAAACTGGCAGCTCCTGCACGTCCCACATTGATTGTGATAGGCTTTACAAGGGCACTTTTTGCAAAATTCTGAATCTTTTTAGGCATGGTAGCACTGAAGAGAAGGGTCTGTCGCTGTCCCTAACAGAAAAAGAGAACCACAGATGGCAAATATGCAATGATGGACAATTTGCTCTGCTGATGCCACACTGTAAAAATTCTGCTTCCAGATCTGGCCACAAGATATATTTTACAGGATTTGCAAGTCTGAATAAATGCAGACCAACATTTGTACTGGGCAAGTAAGAATTTCATCTTTTATTTCTGAAAAGTAAGTTTGAAAAGACAGAAAATAATGCCTCAAAAAACTCACAGGATCTGACCTGCAGGGTGCTTAGATCTGGCTGGCATGGCCCGCCTGGAAATAGCAAAGGATTGGCCCGTGTGGTGCCTTTGCTAGCAAAAATGGGGCACATGGGGGTCAGCACGCATCCTCCTGCACCCTGTTTTGGCCAGCAGAGTGTTGCAGGAGGCATCTGTCCCGTCTACCGTCCATCCCATCTCCTCCCCCTGCCCCCCACCCCGGCTGGCCCAAGGAAGACAACTATAATGTGATCCAGCCCTCCAAGAAATCCTGTACTAGAGGAAAGAGAAAACAATAAGTGGCAGAATTTCTAATAGCCAGAAAAAAAGATCTTAGTGGCCCACATAGCTTTTTGGCTATGAACTAAGATGAATTATCTCAAGAGGCAGCATGAAAATTAAATTTTATCCTATGTCCTCATGAAAGCTGGCTCTTTCTGATAACTAAGAAAGAAGAATTGGTATGATAAGTAGCTGTTCACAATATATTATTCAAACATCTGTGCTTCTATCTACTCAGTGCATGATTTCTAAAAAGAGCACATGTACCAGATTGCCAATCTGCCTCGCAATCTTTCCAATTAGTCTAATGTTCTGTCAGGTTTATATAAGTTATAAGACCAACAAATGGAGACATCCAACACACAAATAAGATCCTAACAGGTGCGGATTAAATCTTATCTCTACTACTAGCCTAAAGCTTTTATATAGACCAGAAAAACACCACAGTTGTCATTAGCCACCTATCCGGTACCAAAAAATGCATAAGGCTGAGAGAAAAATAATCATTTAAGTGATCAAGGGTTGACTGGGATCAGGTTTGGAGCAAAATCTGCCCTCCCTAGTACCTTGAAGTAGGAAAAGATGGTGCGGATATCTCCTTCAAAACCCATATCAATCATCCTGTCAGCTTCATCCAAAGCCAGGTAGCGGCAGACATCCAAACTGACCATCTTTTTCTGTAATAAATCCATCAGACGGCCTGGGGTTGCCACCATCATGTGTACGCCACTGAGAAACAGAAGGGTTAGAACATTGGAGAGCACCCTGTACTAGCAACAACAACAGAAGCATAGCGTAAAAATGTGGTTATTCCCGTGAAGCATTTGCATCTCACATTTCATAAATGTGATACCTACACAGACCTTGATTACTGGTCTGTGGGACCTCTAGAGGTCTTTCCTATTTTTACCACCAACCAGAAGATCAAGTCCTAAATTATGGGAACGATGCCACTGGAGCAGGGTCATTAAACAAAGAAGCTTTCTTTCCTTCCCAGTGATACCATTCAAGATCCCTGCCAATAAGAGTGGAATAACCGGTAATTCTGTGCCACATGTGCCGCACAGTTCTTCTCTCTTAACTCATCGGGGTGAAACACAGCAAGCCGATGCGAGGACAGGATGATACATGGGCATGGGCATCCACGTGCATCACATCAACCCACTATCTATTTTTGCATGCAGAGATAGCTGTGATTTCCTCCCTTCAACAATGAAAATTAGAGGAGAGATTAATGTGGCTTTTGCTCTGGACTCCTAGCAAGCCAGGAATCAGATTAATTTAGATATGTATGTAGCCAATATGGGTGAGACAGAGATCCAGATCTTTTCAAAAGAGGAATTTCTGCAGATGAAAAATAACAGGCCAATCCTACTGACAATAAAACCACAATCTTTTATACTGTGTAGGAAGAGGGGAAAAAAGCGTATTAAACCAAGAAGCTGAATGCTGCTTTGCTTCCTTAACACCCACACAAGAAAAATGTAGCCACTCTGCTTTAAATGTTCTTCAAATGTCGCCCTTACTGTTTGATAGTCTCCATTTGTTCTTTCACAGACATGCCACCGATGCAGAGAGCACAGCGCAAGGCAGGCATCCCGTCCTCGTGCAGCAGGCGGCAATAGTACTCCAGGATGCCATGGGTCTGTCGAGCCAGTTCCCTCTGTAGAAACAAAAACCTGATCAACTAGGGACCGTTGTCACTAAGTTGATTTAATTCTCACCTCTTTCTCTTGGCCAAACCACTCCCCATGCGAAATGCACAAGCGCAGTGAAAGCTGGCTGACTTACAGAGGGGCAGATGATGAGCCCATATGGTCCTTCCCTTTTGGAAAATGGCAGCCTCTTTTCCTGCTCCAGGCAAAACATGATAACTGGGAGGGTGAACACAAGGGTCTTGCCAGAGCCAGTGAAGGCAATACCAATCATGTCTCTACCAGAAAGTCTGTGGAGGAAAACAAAGGAGCAAATGAAGCCCTTGCTGCAGTTGGAACAAACAGGGCTGCAAAAGCTGCTTTCGGGTGCATTAGGCAGGGAGGAGGAGAGTTGAACTGCCACTGCCTGGCAGACTATGAGAATACAGGTAATCCTCAATTTACGACCACAATTGAGCCCGACATTTCTGTTGCTAAGCGAGTCAGTTGTTAAATGAGTTTTGCCCCATTTTACAACCTTTGTTGCCACAACTGTTAAGTGAATCACTGCAATCATTAAGTAATACGTTTGTTAAGTGAATCTGGCTTCCCCATTATCAGAAGGTCACAAAAGGTGTTCACATGATCCCGAGACACTGCAGCCATCATAAATAGGAATCAGTTGCCAAGCATTTGAATTTTGATCATGTGACCATGGGGGTGCTGAATTCGTCATGTTTTCAGCAGTGTTGTAACTTTGAACAGTCGCTAAATGAACTGATGTAAGTTGAGTACTACCTGTATGTTGAAAAGTTGAAATCACACAGACTTTTAGCCTCCAGATGCTGAAGGCACCCTATAGCTTCCTGTCAACTCTGAAGTCTGCCCTTGTCTTTTTTTTTATTATACAAATTTTATTATAAGCTAAGTTTGCCCTTGTCTGAAGCTGGTTGAAGGTAAGAAATCTAACAGTTTCTAGAGATCCACAGGTTGCCTCCACTGCTTTATCTAATTAAGAAATGTATTTAAAATCATTTATGTATTTAATGTATTTAAAATCATAGAAAGTCTAAAGGAAATGGAAGAACTGAGGTTTCCAATAGTGTACCTGTTAAGCTTATTTAGTTTACAAAACAAAAAGTCCAGACCATATACTTGGGTCCTAGTCTCTTTCTCTATTTTTGTCCACTTTCTGCATGCTTTGATCCTTAATAAACAATTCCAAAATAATGAACAAATGACTCTTTTGCAGATCATCAATTCAGGGATTCTATTGGACTTGATTCAGCGTTGGTGGTATCACCGGAAACTTGTGACAGCGATAATTTTGGCTGGTACACAAACTGTACTCTATCTAGAAAATGCCATCTTTTGAATTGGCTTGGTGCACAAACTGTACCTTATCTAGAGAAAATTAAGCTTGCCTTAGGTTTAAATTGCCATTGTTTCTTACAGACTATATTAATATATTCTACATAGAGCACCATTTAAAGACCATTCAGAAAGTTCAGCTGATACAGAGTGTAACTTTTCAAATGTTGGGAAAGGGAGAAAGCGGCTGATGTAGAAGCTACTGTATATACTGCAAGAATTATATTGCTTATTAATTTGGAGATCGGGTTTAAGATGTTGATAATAGCCTTTGAAGACTTAGATTTCAGATCTGGTTAAATATATGCATCTAAAGACATTAAATTATAGCAGGCAAAACTGCTTTTCAAAATGCAATTCTGTATTATTCTAACTGCTATTGATTTAATGTTTTGCTTTAAACTGCAGCAGCTTATCTGTAATGATTTAATGCAAGCGAGTTCAAAATCTGGCATTAGAGCTTAGAGATGCTTGCAATAATAAATTTATTTCAGACTTCCGGTGGCTCCGCGTAATGCTGACGGAGCTCCTTTTAGGAGCTCCAGCCCCGTGACTCCGTATAGCCGCTAGAAGAGCGAAAATCAGCTGTCTAACGGCTTTAAAACTCTCCCCCAGGGAAAACGGGGAGAGAAGAGCAGAAGGGTCTGGGTAGAGCTCCCCTAGACCCCCAGGCTTTTTTTTTTTTAAGCCTGGGGTTTGCAGGGTGAGAGCTCCCTGAAAGCCCTTCAAAGCTCCGGAGCCGGGACGAGTCTGCTTAAAGCAGACCGACGCGTCACGACCACACCAGCAAAGCAACTTGAAGGATTAAAAATAATTTGGATTTTGGATTTTGGATGCTGGCAGAGTTAATCCAGGAGACTAAAAATGCAAGTATTGTACGCTAACTCCGTTTTAAAAAAAAGATGGCGCCTTAGGGCGTGAAAAATGAAACTTATAAGTGAAAGTCCTTATTAACATCAGTAACATTGTTAAAGCTATCGGGTTATTCAAGAAAAAGATTTAAAGTGGAAGTGGATTGGAAAAGACTATGGCATTGATTTTAACTAATTTATATCCCTAAATTGTCTGGAAATAATTGGAGTTAATGACCTGATAGCTGAATTAATACAAACATAGACAATTGAAAAATGGCTGAAATTAAAGATGGACTATATGAGTCAGCAAACTTACAAGTAGTGACTGCGAAGGACTTAAAAGACTTTTTGAAATCTTTTACTACTGAGATAAGACAGATAATTAAAAGAACTATTCAAGATTTTAAATTGGGGAATAATAATGACTTGCTGGCTGAAAAAGAGGAAGAAATTAATCGGGACAACGTGTCTTTGGAGGGTAAAAGAGACATTGTTGGTGCTAAAATGGAGGTTATTATATCAAAAACACAGGTTTTGGAAGAGGCTTCCATTCAATTAACTGAGAAATAGCAAGAGTCGAAATGGGGGCTTCAAATTAAAGGAAACAACCCCAAGAAGAGAACGAATTCGTAAGACATACCAACTACAATTTCAAATCAAAAAAATTTCGAAAATAAAAGCAGGGGGAGGAGCAATGCTGAAGAAGAATGTAGCATTATTATTATTGAAGAAGGACTGGAAAAATATAGAAAGAAAGAAAGACTGGTCATATCTTGGAGATTGTCTCATGATGTTAAAAGATTTAATTAAAGTTGGATAATTTCTGAATTTTATGGTAGTTTTAAAGTATTGAAGTTTAAAGGTAAAAAATATAAAAAGAGAGAAAGACTGGTCATATTTTGGAGATTGTGTTATGATGTTAAAACATTTAATTAAAGTTGGATAACTTTTGAATTTTATGGTAGTTTTAAAGTATTGAAGTTTAAAGGTGGATAACTTAAAATTTAATGGATAACTTTTTGAAAGTTTTGAAACTTATATTTTGGAGAATGTTCTGCTAATATATTAAGAGATTTTAAAATGTTTAAAATAAGATTATGGTTCTTTTTTTTACAAATGTGAAATGTGATAAGAGAATTTATAAAAGGAAGGTTGAAGTATAATTTTTAAAAGGGGAGTTAACAAGTGTGAGAGAGTTTTGAATTCTGTAATAGTTAGCATATGTTAGCTTATGTTTGTTAAATGCTATATCCTGTTTTTGCTCTGGGAAGTCGGGGGGGGAATTGGGGAGGGGGGATTGGGGAGGGATAAAATGATGTATGATAATTGATTGTGAAATGTTTGGTTGTTTGAATATAAAAAATAAACTTCTGTTTCAAAAAAAATAAATAAATAAATTTATTTCAATGATTTATATGGCCACCCATTCTGTGAGCACAACTCTGGATGGCTAACAACAATAAACATAAAACCCAAGAAAAACCAGGTGCCTAATTCATTATTTGGATTCATTCCTCTGTGTAATCTCCGGGCTCCAATCTTATTATCCCAAAGCTAGCAGTTTATCACTTTCAAGGAAATGAAGAGGAACAAACCCTGCCAGATTTTAAAGGGGGACGATTGCAGCAAATCATCTTGCAGCATCAAATATCCCACATATTTATTGTTGTTAAAAACGGGTCTGAACCAGAAACTCAACTTTGCCAATATCTGATAAAATGGACTCTCACCTAAACATCTTTCCCACAATAAAACTACAAGATTTGAAAGTTCAGTTTCTTTATGGATTTACCATGGCAATGAGGTGAAAATAGAGAGCATAACTAGTAATAAAATTTCACATAGGGCTTAGTAGACTTATCAGAAGCAGGCTGGCAGTACTCATGCAACACTCACATGGTAGGAATACCCTGTATCTGGATAGGAGTTGGTTGCTGGATCCCCTTCTTTTTCAAGCCTCGCAGAATTGCTGGAGGGAGAATTCAGTGAAAAGATTAGTAAACTAAGCTAAGTAGATCAGAAAACAGAGTTGTGTGTTTCCAGAAGAAGGATATTGAAGCAAGATGGGGTACTTTTCATGCTGAGATTTAATAATGTGACATCATCAAAAAATTCCCACGTATCCCGTTGAATATGAAGGGGTGTCAAACACGAAGCCCACAGACCATATGCCCATTCCGGCTCCGCAAGGGCAAAAACAATCCCAATATGTCACAATAGGGCCTGCAATGTGATCGGGTTTGACACCCCAGTGTAGAGTCTTAAAGGTGACAATCAGCACTTTGCTTTATTTATACCAAGAAGCCAATTGGCAGTTAATGCAGTTTCTGAAACACTAAGATTACCTAAGCATAGTGGAAAATACATGTCACTGCCCTGGTGATCCATTTTGCACCAGCTGTAATTCCAAAGGCTTTTCAAGAACAACCTCATATAGAGTGCATTATAGTGCAATAATTCAAAGGGGAAGTGACTAGGACATGAGTGATTCTGAGTAGGAGTCCCCAGTCCAGAAATAGCTGCAATTGGCACACAAGATAAGAGCTGTACTGAAGCCCTCCTGGCCATCTGTCACTGATTCCTTGAGCAAAAGCTATAGCTAGATGAATCCCAAGTTGTAGACTACCTTTGGATGGGAGAATATAAATCTGTTCAGAGCAAGATTGGTGCAATTATGGGATTGCTTGCCCACAGAGCCAAATCCCTCAATTTTGGAGGGATTCAGTCTGTTCCTCCACTTCCAAACACTGATAGCTTCCTGGCACTGGGTCAGCACTTCTTCTAGTTGGCTGGGACAATACAATCCTTGATTTAGTTACTAACAGAAAGCCTGCTTTTCAGCCCTTCTCCCCACAGTTCATATAAGACAAACTCTGCTGAGATTATTGGGATTTCAGCAAAAATTAGATAAAATAATATCCAATCTTAACTAAGCTTAAAGAGGAAAAAAAAGATTACCGGTAGATCTCCATAATATTTAATCTAAGTGAAAATTTCCCCACACACATTTCCCCCAAACAATAGAGCACTTAGACATTTCTAGTCAAAGTGACTATCACAAGAAAAGCAAGCCAACATCTTAACAGAAACATATCTAATGAGTTCGAAAGAAATCACTACTACGGTAATGATAAATCACACCAAGGAAAGTGATGAATAAAAGAATGGAAAATTAGTCTGGAACCTCTAAGAAAAAGTTTAACTTTGCTTATTCCAATAGCCATAAGAAACTTCTGGTACTCTCAAAGACAACTTATTTCTGCAGCAATGAATAAAAACTGCTCAAGTCAAGTTGTGTATATGAATTGTGCTTGGTACCTGCCTGTTAAAATTGGTGATTACTGCTTTTTTGGGAAGAATTTTTAAGTGCTACTCCTTTAAATTCCAGGCACAGAAGTGAAGCCACCTGGACCTGGATATATAACAGGTTCCTAGCTCAGAAGGTTCGGCTACATTGGAAGATTTCATAATTCTTGGATGCTTATTTTGACCTGAGTTAGAACCAAGATTTCCTGAGCCAAAAGGGAACAATCATTCTACCACTTGCACCTATCATTCTTAATTTTGCATGTCCCCTTTGATAATATCGAGGCAGGTGAGAATGCATGTAATAAGCACTAAAGACAAGGAGATATCAAAGCTTTGGTCCCTTCCACTCTGACATTGTGAAAATTAAAGAAAACCATGGTCACCTTCATGTTCTTTTTTGTTGCAGAGGCCAACCAAAGGGACTCCCCACTAATCCATGATTGTCTAAAATATTTCTGGGTACGATGTCTGCTCTACTTTTGTCAGGGATTTTATAAAATCAATCTGCAGACACGTTCAACATCCACTTTGTTATATACTTTCCACTGAAAGGAAGGTATGAGGTCTTTCTACCCACAGAAACAAGTGAGAAACCTTTATCTTCAGCCTGCTTCCCCCCCACCCCCCCTTGACTGGTGGGTATGCTTTTCTGTAGATATTGTCTGTCCAAATTAACATATGGTTCCTTTCTCTCAGTCTTCCAATGCTAGGCAGCCTGCCTCAGCTTGCTGGGAAGGCATGATTCTTCCCTGGATCAGACCATGAGATGAATGACTGATCTCCCAAACCCAACACGCTAGAACCCATGATGGTTTGGTCCTTCTAGGGTTCTCCAAGGACATTCCTCTTGACAAATTGTTGATGCTAACCACCACCAAGAGGAAGAGACCATAGATAGTCCTTGACTTACAACAATTCATTTAGGGATCGTTTGAAGTTACAACGGTACTGAAAAAAAGTGACTTATGACCTTTTTTCACACTTATGACTGCTGCAGCATCTCCATAATCATGTGATAAATTCAGACACTTGGCAACTGAGTCATATTTATTGCTTAATGCATTGTAAGCCGCCCTGAGTCTCTGGAGAAGGGCGGCATATAAATCGAACCAATAAATAAATAAATAAATATTTATGATGGTTGCAGTGTCCTCGGGTCATGTGATCAACTTTTCGTGACTTTCTGACAAAGTCAATGGGGAAGCCAGATTCACTTAACAACCGTGTTACTAATTTAACAACTGCAGTGATTCACTTAGCAACTGTGGCAAGGAAGGTTGTACAAAGGGGTAAAACAACTGTCTCACTTAGCAACAGGAATTTTGGGCTCAATTGTGGTTGTAAGTGGAGGACTACTGTACTGCAATTGTAACCTACAGAATTAAACTTGTATTTAAAATGATATGTTTCTGAAACACAAATAGAAACCATTGTGGTGGGTAGTCTTGCATATGATTGCATCCAAGGAACTGTGTTCTGAGTCATAATCACAATTCCTTATATCCTTGCAAAGGCCACAAGAAAGTGGTTCCTGAATATTAGTATTTCCCAAATTGCAGCATCAATTTTTTTTATTTATTTATTTATTTGATTTGATTTCTATACCGCCCTACTCCTGAAGGACTCAGGGCGGTGCACAGCCAAACAATAAAAACACATACATACAAAATTTAAAAGTAGAATAAAATCAAATTAAATAATTTTGGCCCCGACAAATTTAAAACCCCGAACTTTTAAAACCAATTTAAAATTGAATATATAAAATACTAAAAGATATTTAAAAATTAAAAATCTTTTATAAAAGAGGGGGAAAATTAGGCCAGACTGGCCTGGTGAAATAGTAAGGTCTTTAGAGCGCAGCAGAAGTTGCACAGATCCGGGATCCTCCATATCTCTGGGGGGAGCTCGTTCCAGATAGTAGGTGCCCCCACAGAGAAGGCTCTCCCCCTGGGGGCCGCCAGTCGGCATTGTTTGGCTGATGGCACCCGGAGGAGCCCCTCTCTATGGGAGCGTACCGGCCGGTGGGAGGCTATTGGTGGTAGTAGGCGGTCCCGCAAGTACCCAGATCCTAAGCCATGGAGCGCTTTAAAGGTGGTAACCAAAACCTTGAAGCGCACCCGGAAGACCACCGGGAGCCAGTGCAGCTCGCGCAGGAAGGGTGTTACATGGGAACGCCATGTCGCTCCCATTACCACCCGCGCGGCCGCACTCAGCGCCAGTTGGAGCCTCCGGGTGCTCAAGGGGAGCCCCATGTAGAGAGCGTTGCAATAGTCCAGGCGGGAGGTGACAAGGGCATGAGTGACCGCGCGTAATGAGTCCCGATCCAAAAAGGGACACAACTGGCGAATCAGGCGAACCTGATGAAAAATCCTCCTGGTCACGGCCGTCAAGTGCTCTTCTAAAGACAGCCGTGAATCCAGGAGGACGCCCAAGTTGCGAGCCCTCTCTGTGGGGGCCAATGATTCGCCCCCATAGTCAGTGATGGCGTCAACTGACTATATCGGGACGTCAGAAACCACAGCCACTCGGTCTTGGATGGGTTGAGCCTGAGCCTGTTCCTCCCCATCCAGATCCGTACGGCCTCCAGGCACCGGGACATCACTTCAAGGGCATCGTTGGGGTGATCCGGGGTTTCATCATACTCTTGAAAGATAAATATTATTTTCACTGGTTGTTGTGAACACTCCCCCCACCCCCATACAACATCCATCTAGAATGCTAGAGAACTTTTCCCAAGTCACCAGAAACTCAAATTTATACAACATAAGATAGTCTAAACAGTGTTCCTCTTTGCCCTGTGAGAGGACACTCTGAATAGTAAATCATCATAATAAGCATAGATAAGAATCTCTTGGTCCTCACATTTCTGATTAGGGCCGTGATTAACTTTTCAAAGATTACAGGGGCTGAAGCAGAGTCAAGTGGAAGGAGTCTGAATTGAAGCAATCCTGAGAAATATGTGGTGATTCACTCTAATGGAGATGTGAAGGTATGCATTAGAGAGGTTTATGGTAGCCAGGAAACCTTTTGTCAAATGTCTTCGCTCTGAATATAGAGCGTTCAATCAATCTGTTCAAATTTAAAAAGTCCTCTAAATCTATCTTCTTTGGGGTCATGAACAATACCAAGAACAGGCCAGTACAGTAAATCGCTCATGCTGATGCACCTGCTCAATTATTTGAATGGTCAGCAGATGACCCAGACAGACCAACGTCCTTTGATGTAATTCTGATTTCCTGGATGTTGATTATGGTAGAAATCTAATTATTGAACTGAGTTCCAGAGCATGTCTCCACTTGATCCAAGCATCAACTGTTGTCCAAAAATGAGCTAGGCATTTGCCCATGAGTTGTTCTCTTACATCAATTTTATGTTCTTTTCGGTTAGGGCTAGAATCCTTTGACATCATTAAAATGCCTGCCTTGCAGATCCTGTTGACCCCAGCTACTGCTTTCTTAACCACTTCCAAAATGAAAAAGACAACAACAAACTGGCAATGTTTCTCTAATGGCATCTGTTTTTTTCCCTATTTACTTGAAAGTAGATACTTTATATTTTTAATCTCCACCAACACCATGTCAATGAACTCACCAAACAACTTTTTGCCCTTGAAGGGCTTTAATGTCACATTTGCCCTCGACTAGCAGTCAACTTGCCAATGCCTGAGTGACAACCCTTGATGAGCAGTCACTCCTGGTGCCATTGAGTACATCCTCAAGATACGATGACAACGGGAACCAGAAATTCCACTGCTGAGGTCATAAAGCATGGTATCACATGACTACATGCTTAGCAATCCTGGTACACCAGGATAACCCCAGGACCGTGCTGATCTTTAAGTGGGAAGTGAGTACCAGAAGTGCAGGAGTGCTGCAAGGAAGTAGGGGTGCCATGGAATTCCTAACATTTGAAGATAGATTTTTAAATGATATGTGGGATCAATTACCAGACTCTTAAAACAATGGAGGTATTTATCAATACTCTAACCTCCAAAGAACCTGCTTTAAGAACTCTTTTCAACACTCTGTCTGCCCTACATTCTGTAGGCTCTGTGAGAATCTCATCCCCTCTTCTCTGGACTATAGACAAAGAGATGAGAGCTGCCACATGTTTATGCATTGATGGAGTAATGGTTCATGTTCTTGTGTGGAAATGCATATGATATATTAGCTGTGGAAGGAAGTGCCTTGTGATTGAATAAACACCTTAGTTCAAATATATTGACTGCTAGGGAAGTCTTATATAAGGGAAATATAATTTATTTGGGGCAATATAAAAGTAGGTCTGGAACATTTTGCAAACTAGATAACTGTGTCTTGATCCAAAGATTGTACATGTTTGAAGGCTTTACCATACTATAGAACTGCTAATTTATTTGTTTTTCAAAGTAAAGCAAGTATATATGCCTCATAATCTGAACACTCAAATCAAATTTGAAATCAGTAGCATGGATACTTACCAGCTGGGAACTTCATCTCTTTGAAACTTTTGAGAGGAGGTGGAATGCCTTCCCCTTCCACAAGGATATGGTATTTTTTACGGACACGGTCATGCCTTGCTTCTGACATAGATAGGATATATCGGGGAGCCTTCCAGCTGGTGCAGAAACACAGAAAAACCTTATTTATTATAATTACTATTTCTGATCCTACTGATTGTTTCATTTGAAAATTTCTGTCATGATGTTTTAAGCAGAAATTGATAAACAGTGTTTGTTCTCCTAACAAGCCAACATCAACTGCAATTTTCAGACATTTCTTTGTAAACAATTGGACAGAAGATTTGACAAAGAGATCAACCACCTATTTTATATCCAACCCATGAACACCATGGCTACAATCTTATATGTGATTGCAACTTTTAATACCCGTCTATCTATATAAGTAGACAAAGTCACATGAAAATGTTAATTATTTCAAGGTAGAACCTCAAGATAGAGGCACATTTTTTATGCATTTTAACGCAAATAAATGTTATAGAGAAATGTTTGTCATATTTTGAAAAGGGTCTTGTACAACCAGCATACATCTACCTGGTTTTAATTGGATCATCATATGTGATGCCCTTTGCCATTTCCTTCACAGACATCAGAGCTACACAAGAAAAAGAAAACAGTCAGCAGCCATGAAAAAATAAAAGCAACCTATTTGAACATGGCTTTATCCTATGCAATAGCAACAGAAGGCTAAAGTTCCTGGGAAGCACTCGGGATTTATGGTGCAGATTGTAGAAAACCTTCCATGCATAGATTGTTCTGCAATTTCAGCATGAATCTGGAACATAAATGTTCCAGAGTGAGGTAAAAGGGAAAGTCAATAGAAGTTACAGTACATAGTAGAAGCTAAACTGAAATAAGGGAATCAAAGGCACAGAAAATGTGGGTATGCATAGCAGTGGAGACACAGTAGAGGAAGGTAAGAAAGATCAAGGTGAGGAGTCCCACCGGGGATCTAGACAAGGTACATCAGCCTTGTCCTATTCTCCTGAAAGACCCCTCAAGTCTATCTCAGCCAAAACTTGGAATAACTAAGATGTTATGGGTTTCAGTTTGGCTGGCCACAAGCATTCCAGAATGGCCCATCCAAACATCTGAGCCTTAACATGCTTCTTCTAGACATGAAATTTAATGCATGTTTTATTCTCTACATGTTCAAAATTAATTGTTATTTCCCAACTATCCCAATTTTTCCATCTTCTATAACATCAACACCATTTTTCCAAGTACCAAAGCTATTTGAAAAAATATTATTTTTGCCCTTTACCTCGTCCTTCTGCCACACTTTCCAGGATCTTTTCTTCTTCTTTAAGCTGTTTCTCTTTAGCTGACTCCTTACGTGCTGGAAAGAGTAACATATTAGTTGGTTAGACCAAAATTTTCTCTCCAGTAATAAATCAAACCTAGTATGTTGATTGTTACCTTCTGCCTTCTCTTTGAGATGCTGGTGCTGATCCAAAAGGCTGATGTTAGACTGAGGGCCCAGGGGAATGTCATCTTCATCACCATGATACTCGCTGCCACTGTCTCTTTGTTCCTCCTCCAGCACTCCTTTGCGACGAATCTGCAGCAACTTTTGCAACTAGAGGCATGAATTAATGAGCTGAGAATTCCATTAGAGGCAGGCTTTAAGTACAGATCTTGTATTTGTTGGAACCCTCTGAGATTTGTATTCTCAACTGTTTCTCAGTGAAACTCACCTCATCAATATGTATCTAACCCAGTGATGGCTAACCTTTTCTGGACGGAATGCCCAAAGTGCGTGTGCATATGCGCACGCCCAAACCCGCAAAATGCAATGCGCGCACCCCATGCATGCACACAAGCACCTGCATGTGCCCTGCCCCCGTGTGTGCACGAGCACCCCCGTGCATGCGTGTGTGGGCCCCCGCACCCCCCTGCCCCCTGTGCATGCGCAGCAGAGACCTGATGACCAGATGGTTGGTGGGAGGCATGCACGCATGTGCGGCAGACCTGAACTGGGACAACGGCTTGCGTGCCCACAGGGAGGGTGCTGCGTGCCACTTGTGGCACACGTGCCATAGGTTCACCATCACGGATTTAACCTATTCAATTCTGCCTATTACTAGGCTAATTTTAAATAGTCAGGTTTTATTTGTATTTTTCACAGCAAATATGAAAAGTACTTTTAGATATTAAAAGAGTGAGTAGGAGTCAAGGGGAATGAGAATCTAAACTCATATAAATCGTTTAGAGTACTATATTCAAATTTTCACAAAGTGCAAAATTTATACCAAGGTTCTTATAGCATAGCTTTTTGGAGATGTGTTTTATAGAACTGGTTAAGATAACTGGAGTATTTCCCCAAAATAAATCTGAATGTCCACAGAAAACAAAATGAAAATAACTATATGATATACAGTTGTGGGAATTAGGTATGTCTAATCTAATGAAGAGATGGACTAGGGGAAATATGATAGTCTTCCAATATTTGAGGGGCTGTCACAGGGAAGATCTATCTATTCTCCAAAGCATCTGAGGGCAGGACCAGAAGTAACAGGTGAAAGATTATTAGAAACATCCAACCTAGAATTAAGGAAAAATTTCCTGACAGTCAAAATGACTTGCCTCCAAAAGTTGTGGGTACTCTTTCACTGGAAATTTTCAAGAGGTTGGACAACTATATGTCTGAAATAGTATAGGGTGTCCTGCTGAAGCAAGGAGTTGGAATAGAAGACTTCCAAGACCCCTCCCAAACCTGTTATTCTATGTTCTATGTATACAGCCTGAGAAGTTCCACTCTTGGTGAAAACTAAACATACATTTTACAATGAGAATTTCATAACTACATTAGTGCTATGATAATCAGAGGCAGAATTATACAACTAACAGTGGTAGAGGACATGAATAGGATGTTACAGTGCTCATGATTTAAATGACATCTAAATAATGCCACCTGACTGTGATTCTGGGTGGTTGCTAATACTTAAGCAGACCACAATACTACATTAGTATTTCTGTGGAACTATCAGGGCTTTTGTTATGTTATTATGGGATAATAACAGCACTGAAATTATATTCAAAATAAATTACAAAAATGTTTATCACTATGCTGCAATTAATTCAAGTCTTGATATGTATTGCTATAGGTGTATTTAGTGGAACCTCTCAAAGTAGGGTGACACTAATATCTTGCACTATTATACTGTCCACAAAAATACTGCTGCCTTACAAAGCAGGTTCATTCAAAACTCTAATTAAATGCAGAATTGCAGTTCTGTATATAATACTTGTATCTTAATTACTGTTCTTTATATCAACCAGTATGCTCTTTACTAACTAAAAAGCATTATGCTGAGCCAGTCATAGGGGACTTGCTCCAAATATTGTTGAGCAACAACTCTCAATCACCAATCATTAAGCAAAGCTTAAGGTGGGGTGATTTGGAATTCAACATCTGATGAGCTACAGGCTTCCCATATCTGTTTTAGTTATTAAGCACAAAACAAAAAAGTATTAAGTGAGCCACATTTAAGAATAATATTTTAATAATGTCAGTAGCTACTCTAGATTTTATAAAAGTGAAAAAAGAAGCACTTTTTAGATCACGGGTGTCAAACTTGTGGCGTCACATTGCCATCACATGACGTGTCGTGATGTTTTTCCCATTCACGGAGCTGGGGTGGGCGTGGCCTGCGCGTGACGCAACTGTCCTGTGGGCCACCAGTTTGGCACCCATTTTAGATCTACAGTATCGTAGCCCAATTATATTTACCTGCATTTCCTGCCCCTCTTTTCATTCAATTGTGTCTGATTCTCAGACAGCGCCTGGAAAAGTCCTTGCAGGTTTTTTTCCCCCAAGGTTATCAGAAGTGGTTTGCCATTCTTCCTGAGGCAATGAGGTAACTTAGATGGAGTGATTAGGGCAAGATCACCCAGCTGACTCTGCGTCTAAGGCAGGACTGGAACTCACAAAATCTCCTGGTTTCTAACCTAATGCCTTAGCCACTACACCAAAGTGGCTCTCATTTATTGTCTTACAGCGCAACAATTTATAGGGATTATTTAGGGCAGGGATTTTCAATCTTTTGTATCTAACTCAACATCAACTATATGCCCTTTCGGGATAAGCAAAGCACTACATGACAAAAGTTTTCAAACCGTTATGCAAAATGATTCTATTAACTCTCACCGGCCATTCTACCAAACACATTGGGTCCCACCATGATAGATAACAAAGGCTACTTTTCTCAAAAGAAGATGTGTACGTTCATGGACATTTTTAAAGTATATATTTACCATGTTATGTTAAAAAGCTTAACTAAAATGCCAGTGGCTTTTCTGATATACCACCCAACTTATTTCCGAGTCTCACCCATCTCCCACAGACTCCAGTGGGGAACCATTGACCTCTTCTTTGGTCCCGAAAACATACAACAGAGCAACCAATAGAAAAAGGGAAGCAGAAAAAGTGCGCAGACCCTTAACTAGAAGACCCTAGAAAATCCTCAATAAGGGTGCATAGGATCGGGTCACACAAGCCCTGCGCAGTGAGGAGACAACAAGCTGCGGTGTCCGTTAACCCACGCCAACCTGTCCCACCTTACCAGCTCCTGCTTGCGCTGCTTAAGGGGCACATAAGGCCGGTAGTCTTCGTCTGCGTCATCATCTTCCTCCTCCTCGACCTCTCCTTTCACTCTTTCTTCTTCCTCTTCGTCGTCGTCTTCTCCTTCTTCTTCTCCAGACAGGACCGACGCTTCCGATTCTGGCTCGTGCTGCCTCTGAGAGGGTTAGGGGGGGGAAAAAATCACTCGACCGGCGTTCCCCAAACGTGGCCGAGACCCCGCCGGCCCGAGGCGGCCTTACCTTCCTGCTACTTCCGGCCTCCATGTTTTCAAGCTACTCCGCTCGCTCGGCCTTCCGCGCGTGAGCGAACGGACGTATCCAATGAGGGAAAGGTTACCGTTGCTTAGCAACAGCAGCGCGCGCCTACAAAGCAAAACAAGCGACGAAAACGGATGTGCGACCGGCGGAAGCACAAACGGCGGAAAGGTGCAGCGGAAGTCCGGTCTGGGGCCGTCGGGCGCAGAGGAGCGCGCCGGGAGCCCTGCTGATTGCAAGCTGCTAACCTTAGTTGGCGCTAATACCTCGGGTTCGCTTTTGCGACCTCTTTAGTAATTTCCGGCGAGAAGGAGTGCGAAAAGAACCCCATTCTGTATGGGGCGCTTGGGGCTCTCTGAGTTGGCTTGTTTTCTTGGAGACGTTTCATGACCCATCCCTGGTGATGTTACCTAGTTCGGGTAATGAAACGTCTTCAAGAAAACAAACCAGCTCAGAGAGCACCAGGCGCCCCGCATGTCAATCCTGAGTTACAAATATTCTCCTTTATTGGTCCCATTCTGTGTGGCTGGAGTCGCTGCTGAATTAGCAGATGGAGGGTCGTGTTTCTGGTCTGCCATCTGTCAGGAATTGTGTAGGCAGGGTCTCCTGCTTAGGCGTGGGGGAGGGGACTTGGACAAGATCAGGGTTGGGCAATTGTGGCTCTTTTACAACCTGTGGACTTCAACTCCAAAAAAAGCCAAGCTATCTCAGGAATTCTGGAAGTTGAAGTCCACAGGTTGTAAAAGAGCCACAATTGCGCACTCCTGGACTAGATGACCTACCAACAAAGTCCCTTCCAACTCTGTTATTCTGTTATTATTCTGCTTCTCTCTGGGTTAGCGGGCAGCAAGACTATCCTGCCCGGCGTGGAAAACGTGGAGACCAATTCTAAGAGCGCTTTTTGTAAACCTTAAGCCTGATGCTACTTGGGCTTTCTTGGCTCTGGGCGTGCAGAATAATGTAGGCAACTGTTTTTAAAGTGCTGTTTCTTCAAAGTTAGGGTTTATTTTTAGGCTGAATTTGAGGTCGTCATTGTCCCGTCCCTGTCCCCGTCCCCCCCCCCCCTTTGATTCGCGAAGCTGCTTCATTAGCGGTGGATGGACCTCGTAAGTTAGTTTTTTAGAAGCCGTTTGCTTTTAAGCCACATGCATGGATATCCCTTTGGTCCCTGTAGATATTTGCAACCTGCAGAATTTGTGATACCATGACAATTCAGGGCTACGTGTATGTACATATTCCAGTCGTCTGGGCTATTGAGATACAACTAATAGGGTTTCAAACAATAGAATCCCTTGATTTGTTCTGATATTTGATTGTGTATTAATACTGTAGTATAATATGAAAAGGAGTCCTAATCTAATAAAATGTAAAATTCAGAAATAAATGCCCCTTCTGTTTACAGGTGATCCAGAATTTAGCAAACAATGCATAATTAAATAGGATAATAAATGGTGAGCTTCAGCATTCAACAGATTTTAGAAAAAGTTAGGGGAACCCATATTTTTATGTAAATAATTGAACTACTATAAGTCATGAGCATTCTTCACATTAAATAAACAGAGAATCTGAAAAGGTTATTCTTGGTGATCACTCTCTTCATTATCAGTTTTCATGCATGCATCAAAACTCTTAATTCATAGATTGAATCCTGCCCTGATTATAGACTTTTCTTCCTAAGGTTTTTCCCATAAACGCAGGGTCTGGGTTTTTTTTGGATCCACCAAGTATTGATTGCCTAACCACTAGACCAAACTGGCTCTAGGACAGACAGATGCGCATACATACAATTGTTATTCATTTGCTTCTGTGTCATATTGTAGAACAACCCCATACCATTCAAGCATTCTGTTGACTAACCATTCAAATTGAAAAATTGGAATAGTACTATACACTCCCATTCTTGGAGGGCAATCATCTTTATAGTCATAGAAAGTAGCTGTACAGGAATGCCTCCTATAGTGTAGTCTTTCCTAAATTTTAAACAAAGTATTCATTTGTAATTCATGATTGAATTCTTTCAATCTCCACTGTTTGGAATGAACCAATGAAGAAGCTGACTACGAAAGATTGTTAAAAATTATGTAATATTCTGAAACATTATAAATGAAAAGCTTAATAGAAGTAAATGATTGGGAAATTCTGCAGTTTTCAGATGCATAGATCCATAATGGATCAGACAAGATGGGCATACAGTAGGTGGTCATAAAACAGACAAAAAGGATGATTCCAAAGATATTTCAGCCATCACAAAACAATTTGTTGATGCAGTTCTTGAATTCTGGTGTGTATAGGGTTTTGAATTTTCAAATTAAAACAAATACAGAAATTATGTTTGACGAGAATTTCTTATCCAGTCCTACCATAATTATGTAAATCATCCAAGTAGTCTTTTTGTTTGTATTACATTATTTTAGCACTTCCCTGGACATGCGATTTTTCAGAATGTTTCACTTTTAAACAACCTACTGTTGAAAAATCATTAATTAGAATAGAATAGAATAGAATAGAATAGAATAGAATAGAATAGAATAGAATAGAATAGAATAGAATAACAAGAGTTGGAAGGGACCTTGGAGGTCTTCTAGTCCAACCCCCTGCCCAGGCAGGAAACCCTACACCACTTCAGACAAATGGTTATCCAGCATCTTAAAAATTTCCAGTATTGTGGCATTCACAACTTCTGCAGTTGTGATTAAATGTAATACTTAAAAGATATGTGCATAAAGCCCTATATGACCATTTTTGTCGTATAGTTAAAAGCTGACCAATAAACTGATTTTAAAATTAATGGAAGTAAATTTTACAAAAGTGAAGCCAATTTTTGTAGTCATAGCAAATTCTTAAAATAACTTGTACTACCTCTTTTAGTTCATTGGAGTAATTTATTTTCAATTTATATTAATTAATTGTTCCTATAGATGCTATTTCTCTCAGTTAAGTGGCCTTCTTCATTACCACTACCCAGTTGCTTTTGGATTAAAGTTGGAACAAAGTTTGACATATTTAAGAGCATGAAAAAAAATGTATATCTTATAAAACATTTTTTCCAAGATAATGTAAGAGAAATAGGGAGAAAATGTCTATGATATAATGGGAAACTGAATAGCTTTTCTCTCTTCCCCCACCCTGTATGATTTAACAGACAGTCATGTGAAAACATAAGTGCACCCATGTAAAAAAAATTTCCCCCCTCTCTTTGGACATATGTGGACACAGCAATATTTAATCTTCAAACTGTATATAAAGATGCATAAAAACATAACTTTGAACATAACACTATAAAAACTCAACTTTGCAAATATTTATTCAATAAAAAAAGTAAAAAATAAATTTTCTTCTATGGAAAAGGCAAGTACGCTCTTGGCCCTACTACTCTTCCCCCTTTGGCAGAAACAACCTCAAGTAGGCATTTATTATAATAGTCTGCCAATCTCTGACATTGACTGACAGTCATTTTTCCCACTCCTTCATGCAGAATTTTTTCAGCTATAGTTGCTTAAAAGGGTTTCTTGCATGCACAGTTTACAGTATCTCAATGGGATTTATAGCCAGGCCTTTTCTCTGTTCCAGAACCCTCCATCCCCCTCCCCCCAATTCTTGGTGGATTTACTGGAATATTTAGGGTCATCATGTAGCAAGTTTCACTTTTAGTTGAGCTTCAGATTTTTGATAGATGCTCTCACATTCTCATAGACCCTCTAGTACAATGAAGAATTCATATTGAATTCTGTAATAGAGAGCTTCCCAGGCTCTACTGCAGATAATCATAAAATTTCCACCACCACATTGTATAGCTGCCATCAGGTTCTTCTGGTGAAACGGGTGTAAAACTCAAGGCCTGTGGGCTGCAACCGGCCATGGGGATGGCTTGGAAATACCAAAGGACCAGCCCTCAGTGCCTTTGCCAGCCAAAACAGTTGCATGCGCTCCCTCCACGGCCCATTTTAGGCCTCCAGGGCCTCCTGCAACACTGCGGCCAAAAATAGCCAAGCAGAGGCTTGCGGGGCCTCCGTGAGGGCCATTTTTGGCAAGCAGAGTGTTGCAGGAGGCCATGGAGGGCAAAAATAAGGTGTGGAGTGACCGCGTACGGCCCTACATGCCCTGTTTTGGCTGGTAAAGTGCTGCAGGAGGCTGTTCAGGCCGAAAACAGGACAGAGGGGGCTGCACACACACGTGGCCCATTTTGGCCAGCAGGATACTGCAGAAGTCCATCCCGTCTCCCCCTGCTCCCGCCCAGCAGAAAACTATAATGCTGATCCAGCCCTCGAAGAAATCCAGTTTGACACCCCTGTGGTGAAATGGTGTCTTTGGTTTTGGTCAAACATGCTGTATTTTGGTACTGTGGCCAAATAATACTATCTTTGCTTCATCTGTCAGAGCACATTATTCCATGAGTCTTGGCCTTTGCCTAACTATTCCATAAGTAACTATAAGCTCAGCCCAAGAATGACATAGAATAATCCTTGCCAAACTTGCTTGTACCAAATAGACAGAATCTTAACAGACAAACCTATACTACTCTGACCTTAGAGGATGTAACCTGGGAACTTCAAGGAAGTGGCTGTCCTAACTCTCTTTTGTTTCTGATCCAGCTCTTGGATCTTATCTTTTGTTTTAACCTACTCCTTAGAATGTGTTCCTTCTTTCCTGAGAAACTGCTGTTTCACTGTAGCCCAACCAATATATCCCTCTTCATAAGCACAAGTCCGTCACACTGACTTTTAACTTTGTCCCGTTCTTTCTGGGCAGCAGAGTTTTCCTCCTGGTACACCTTCCATGTAGATCTAATTTGAGCAGCTTCTTTCTAAAAGTTCAGTCATGTACTTTGACATCATTAATGGTGAGAGCTACCTGTAAATTACAGGATATTCTGGGGTTCTTAGATACTTCTTTCAGCATTGTGTGTTCTGGTCTTGCAGAAGGCCTGGCCTGAGCAGATTGGCAGTTGTTCGAAATCTCTACTTGTGGAAGATTTTCCAGGCAATGGAATAATTGATGTTGAATCATTTGACAATCTTTTTAAAGAAATGAGGAGAAACTTTCTGACAGTGAGAACAATCAACCAATGGAACAGCTTGCCTTCGGAAGTTGTGGGAGCTTCATCATTTGAGACTTTCAAGAAAAGATTGGACAGCCATTTGTCAGAAATGGTATAGGGTCTCCTGCTTGAACAGGGGGTTGGATTAGATGACCTACAAGGCAGGGGTGAAATCCAGCAGGTTCTGACAGGTTCTGGAGAACCGGTAGCAGAAATTTTGAGCAATTCGGAGAACCGGTAGCAGAAATTTTGAGTAGTTCAGAGAATCGACAAATGCCACCTCTGGCTGGCCCCCGAGTGGGGTGGGAATGGAGATTTTGCAATAACCTTACCCTGCCATGCCCACCAAGCCACACCATGCCCACCAAGCCACGCCCACAGAACCGGTAGTAAAAAAAATTGGATTTCACCACTGCTATAAAGTCCCTTCCAATTCTGTTAATCTGTTAAATCCCTTCCCAGATTCATAGGTGTTTATAAATTTACTGGAAGCCTCGAAGAGTTTTCAGTCTAGTCATGGTGATTTCAAACTCTAACAACATAGAGCAAATCCAACTAAACACCTGAGGTTTAAATAAGACTCCCTGATCCTTTGTACTGTTTTTTTAAACACTAACACTTGATATGATGCTCCTGATCCTAATTTTAGTTATTTGAGGTTGTGAGAGATAATAAGGGTATACTTACTTTTTCCAAATCTGAAATTTGCATTTTTTAATCTAAATTAAACAATGGCCCACACAATGTAAATGGGATGTGACATTTGTTTTATCTTTCCTCCAGCAATAGGATTGAAATGTCTGTTAAAATTTGTTGAAAAATTTGAATGAGGTGGACTTAGGGTGAATTCTTATATTAACTTTGAATGACATCAATATACAGATGACACCCTACTATTTTTTAATTATGTCCTAGCATTATAATTTATTTCTTGAATCAGAGCTGATGATGCATATTGCATTCTCATAATAATCACTTGTACAATTTTGGATTTTACAGGTAATCCTCGGTTATTGACCACAATTGAGACTGGCAACTTGGTTGTTAAGCAAAGCAGTTGCTAGGTAAATCTATAATCTTACTTCAGGTTTGTTTTACAGAACTGTGAAGGTCCTACATGCAAGGTTTGGTCGGAAAGTTACATTTTTATTACTATGTGAAGCAGTAGCTAAACAACTGATTATTTAATTACATCCAGTTTTGATTATGTGATAAATAGAGGATGCCTTAAAATTAATTTTAAAAGTCAGATGCTTCAGTATACATTTACTATATTCAAAGTATGTTTCTATGTCTACTTCAAAGTATTTTCTTTAAAAACCAGAATGGTCTAAAATATCTATTAAGTCCTTTCTCTGTGTTCAGAAACTTGGTGCCATCAGGAGTTTGGCAAATGGCTATAGAAGAT
Organism: Arizona elegans; assembly: GCA_022577455.1. NCBI lineage: Eukaryota > Metazoa > Chordata > Lepidosauria > Squamata > Colubridae > Arizona > Arizona elegans. Next base: position 97,296,715 of record JAKOOJ010000003.1, on the reverse strand, counting down.
AGCCTTTTTTTAGGTTGGCATCTTGCTTTGGAATGTGAAGTTTGCACAGTACATTATTTAATTGAAAACACATCATTTGGGTCCAGCTCATATTCATCTAGATGTTCATAATATTCAAATATCAATTCAAATTTAAACTGCTGATTTAATAAAAAAAATATGTAATATGTCCTTAAGTTTATATATTACTAAGAATGACTGTGTGGAATCTCCATATTCACTGGTGATAGTTTGATATAATTATATAAATTATTATGCCATACCTGTGTTACAGGCAACTTGAAGTTTCAGATTATATTCCCATAAGGCTTAAGATGGTCAATGATCAAGGATTCTGAGAATCGAATTCCAAACTAACTGGAAGGCATTAGCCAGGTTATCCCAATCAGAATCTCCCTGGAAGCACCTGCAGGTATTCTGATCTAGCAGTTACTGAAAATTCAACATCCTATTTGTTTTGTCTATTTTATATCTAGAGAAAAGAAAGGACCTTACGTTTGGAACAACTAGTTGGGATGGGATTTGTATTTATTCCTTAGTTTTAATCTTTGGGTATTTTGATAACCCTTTTTGTCATATTCAGGTTATGCATGCTTTGCTTAGAGAAGCAAAATATCTCATACCATGAATTTGGCACAAGCATGATCACCCGTAGTTATGCCTAATGGATGGTTTTAGGCACATACAGACAACCCTGAAATGTTTTCTCTTTTCTTTTAAATGAATTATTGTTAGCACAAGGACTAGGAAAGAAGGTATTAGATGTGCAATTTATTGCACTTTAACTCATTCTAGGATCACATTAAACCCAAGCAAATTATTTGTAAGTGAGGCACTATTGCTCAATATACACAATATGCTTTACAAGGCTGAGATGGGTCATGGCAGATAATATCAAAAATTACTGAGATTAAGAGATGCTGGGGAAAGAATGTCATTCAGAGTAGCTGATACTGAGTTAATCTGACCTTGCTGAGAGGTCAGGGAGGAACTTGTCCAAGCAACTTCTGAGAATCGGACGTGACTTGAGTGGAAGAAAAATAAAAAATGTAAATTACTAACAAAGACATGTAGGGAAAGGAGATGGATCCCAAATTGATAGTAAGCAAATGGAAATAAAATCAGTTGGTGAAAACCTTGCCAACTTTTATCAAATCAGTATATTTGATAAAATACTGTATACCTGCAATGAAGAATGTTATTAGAAATGTGAATTAAAATAAGGTGTATACTGTACCATCATTCTTACCAGTATATCTGGTCCTTTTTGGGATACTGATCTTCTAATAAAGGATGTGAACGATATGGGAAAGAAGGCAATCCTGTGAATTCAGTGAGGTTTACTCCACAGTAGATATTTTTGTGTACTTCCCTTCCTCCTGAGGGAACTTAAAGGGGTCCATATTTAGGATTCTGGACTAACTCATAAGAGATTAGTGTGTCTTATATGTGGTGTTTGGTTAGTGATTTAAATTTTCAGCATCCTGTGTGAAAAACTTGTGCTTTTCTTGGAACACTATTATTCTGAGATTGCAGCATCTCAGGTTGCAGACAGATGAAAACAAGTAATAGTATAATAGAGTACATCATTACAAGTGGCTTAGGTAACTTAAAAAAAAACCCAAACCAGACAAGTTGAGGCCTGTTGGTTCAATATAGTATATCATACTTTCTGTTGGTTCAATATAGTATATCATACTTTTTACCAGATTCTGAAGGCAAAAAAATAAAAGTTTGCTGCCTTCATGTCCAGCCTGGGATCTTTTGGACCTTGCAAATGCAGATCAATTTTTGATACATCTAGAAAGGCAGCCCTTATTCTTTCCCAATCTAGAAAGTATACCTTCCCCACTACGCCCTACTCCAGCTACCATTCTGCTAACATCTCTAGGGGGGCATAAACATTCAAATAGTGTAAAAAAGTAAAAGTTGATTTTATTCTGTCTACAGAAGTGTGGCTTTCTGGACTAGCTGGATTTTTGTTGTTGGTTGGTCTTAACCAAACGTCCCCATAGAATATATACCGTACTTTTCTCCACCAGATACTAGCAGAGAACTATATCATACTGTATCTATGCAGTGTTTTGATGAACAATGCTTGCTACAAACCTGTATGGTTTAGATCACTTTGGCTGGGCAATTCTGGGAGTTACAAGTCCACACCTCTTCAAGTTGCCACGGTTCAGAAACACTTGCTTAAGATGAACACCATTTTATGTATTTCATGAAACTATTATGAGCAACAAGATTTTCAAATACAGAATGAACTAGTATACAAGAAAAATCTAATATGCCACACTGTGGGAATTCTCCTATTTATTTCTGTTCTTCCTGCTATATGCATGGTTTAAGTTAACCAATGCAGAAAAGATTACTTGGCTGCCATATCTCCAGCCCCATTTCAATGTTAGCTTTTTAGATATTAAATATTCTAATAATTCAAAATAATAGCATTGGAGAACTAGACAATGTGCACTCCAGTTGTAGAAAACGTCTGATATGATTTAAAGATATTTGGTTTTTTAGAATTGGAAGGATGACACTTCTTACCATGTGTTGCACTGATGAATGCCTTCAGCTCTGAATCAATACTAAGTGCTATAAATTCATTATGTTCCCTGCTTCTGCAATAAAGCACCTACCAATAATCCAGATGAATTCTTGAAAGTGGGGGGGCGGGAAGAGAGGCTGATATCAGTAAGCAAGTTGAGCTTACTTCAAATGAGCCTAGTGGCTCAGCAGACTGATAGCATTGTGATTAACACCACCTGTCTGCAATTACTGTAAGTTCGTACAGTAGGCTGTACTTACCAGGTTTAAGGTTGACTCAGCCTTCCATCCTTTCTAAGGTAGGTAAATTGAGGACCCAGTTTGTGGGGGCAATAAGCTGACTTTGTATAAATATACAAAAGTATGAAGGCTATTGCTTAACGCATTGTAAGCCACCCTGAGTCCCCGGAGAAGGGCGGCATATAAATCAAATTTAAAAAAAAGTTATAAATTGTCAGCAACTAGCCTTGGCCTTAGTGAAATTCTCTAAGCTTTCTGTATTGTGACTTAATGACCAAAACTCCAGGTTCTTAGCACTTATCATATAGGCTGTAATTACACTGTTGATTTCTGACTACGTCAGCATGAGCATCTGCAGAAGGGCGTCAGGGGGAACAAATGAACCAGCATACAGGTAGACGTTTGCATCAACATCAGAATTCAAGTATGTAACTGTGGAGTTTTTACGAAAAAGGTATAGTGTCACTGAAGTTGACTTCAGATGCTGCTGCTGCATAGCTTATTATCTCACATAAAGTATTTCACAGCATCTTTAAAGAAACAGAAAATCTGATCAGTTTGCTGATAATGATGTCACATATTTCAAACCCTCTGGGATGTAGGAAGGGCATCCATCTCATAAGATAGAGGAGGAGGCAGGATACCTCTGAAAAGTTAGTTCGGCAATGGACCATACTCATTTGTTGAGACAGAGTGATATGCGACAAACAATATCACGCAGGCAACAATGATTGCCCAGTCAAGTACTGATACAAAGGGGGGAATCCCCCACAAAACTTGGCACAGTAAAGTAGCTAGTATTACATATGGGGAGATGATAATCCCAATTACGTTGCTAGAGGGGTGAAACCAGTGTGTTTCAGTATAATATTCAAGGGCAAATTTAAATCCAGTAGAGCTCAAGAAGTAATGTTGTATAAGAGACTCTAAGGCAGGGGTACCAAACTCGCGGCCCGCAGGCCAGATGCGTGACGTGCTGGCCACCTCCACCCCTATTTTAGTGAAGGGGGGGAAAAGTTGCGATATGTCACGTGACGTGTCATTGCGAGTTTGACACCCCTGCTCTAAGGGAATAAGTGCAAATATGTATAAGCCAAACAGAGATCCATGGTAAAACAACAGCAGGAGAGAGAACCTTTGCTTAGAAACATCTTAGAAGGAATTCCATCATTTGCACTTTTTTCAGATGCACTATTATTGGTATGACAATAGTTTACCCAGTACGTGAACTGAAAAATAATAGGGCTCTGCTGTGGGATTGTGAGATTATCTGCAGTAGAAGCAATCAGATTTCTGCAGCCATACACAGGGAGCACTATCAGATACACCTGTATCGGATGAATCGGGTGACCAACTGCAGCAAGAACCAAACCCTTAGACAGAGGCTAGAGTTTGCAAACACGTGAAAAGGGTAACAGTCATGGAATGATGGACTTTTAGTGCAGCAAGAAAGAATGGAGTCACACTCCACATTTGATTTTAAATACATAATCTATGACACAGCAGATGTGCAGTTTTACTCTTCAGTAAGTCTATTTTACATGAGGACTCTCCATAAATATGTCTTTGTAGGACGTAACACATATATCTTCATGTGCAAAGAGCACAACTATGTTTGATGCAGCCAATTGGGGGTAATTCTGTTGTGTGTGCTTATGGAGAAACAAAGAGGTGTGTGCTGTTCATACGTAGAAAGTGTACAGAATTGCCTGTGCTGAAGAAATATCTGTCCAGAATGATTATTAGATGCAGGGGAGAAGACAATAAGAGAAAAGATTAAAATTTGCAGACTTTATCAGCATTGCTCAGGCTGGCTGTCAGAGGCCATGGGCTACCTGTCTGAAATGAAACTGCAGCTCTTATTACTACCAGTAGGATCCTAGTAGCAATACTGTACTTTACGGTGTGTTGATCTGAGAGAATAACATTCCCTGAGAAGTAAGGTAACACAGCCACATTGAATGACATGTGCAATTTCTGGAAATGGACAAGGGCTGTATCACACACAGAAACAGACAAGGGCTGTATCACAAACAGAAGCTCTGCCACTGTAATTTTGCAAGGGAATATCTGGTTCTCAAAGCAGAAGACAACTTCTTGCTCCTTCGTAAGGGGAGCTCCTTGTGCACCTCCTGCCCTTTTGAAACTCAACAGTGTTGAAGCAACATGTAAGAAAGCGCTCAGGAGCAGAGGGGGTTCCATCATGCTACACCTGCCACAAAGAGGGCCACGCCCTGGCATCAAAGGCCCAGTGAAGGCAGAACAAACAACAGAGAAGATGGATTTTTTAAATAAAATAAAAAATTAAAAAGTCCTTTATTGGGTGCAGCCTGGTCCCTGTGCCACGCTGGGCCTTGGCCGAATAAGACTGCCCCTGGGCTTGGGGCGGCTCAGTCAGCATCTCCCCGAATGTCGAACACTGAGAGGTGAGGGACACGGGCTGTCCAGGCCCTGCCTATGGGCTAGGGATAGGGAGCCCCATGGGGAGGGGGAAAGGGGAGGGCCAGGGGTCAGTGAGGTCAAGTGTCTCTCTATGGGTTTGGGGAGAGGGAAGGCGAGGTGTGGGGCCCTGCGGATATACCAGGGCTGCACCGCACACCTCACTGAGCTGCACTCGAAGTGGTTTTCTTCAGGGTGAAATTGGTCCAGTTCACAGCCACTTTTTGTCGGGTCTGCTTGGCTGAGTCCAGGCAAAACCTGCAATAACAAGGGAGGGAGGGATATAAAAGGGTGATGAATCCCGGAACAAAGTAGTAATTTGTTCTTACTGTATAGGCATACAAATCTATACTTCATTATCTTCCCCATATGCACACACAAACATTGGTCACGCCTTTGTCTACAGACATAGAATGAGACATCAGGAACTTGTGAGGCAGCTACTTTATGAAGAGTAACCAATTTGAGACCACAGACTGATTTACGGATCAGAGAAATCGATTCTTTCAGACATTTCCCCCCTCATTCAGTTCCCTACTGTTAATATTACTTTGATTGCTTCTCCTTGACAAGTGCACACGTGCTTTTCCCAGAACTTGGGACAGAGGTATGTGCCTGGCTTCTTTTCAAGGTATTTATAGAGTACTCAATATTGCAGAAAAGAAATGGTTTATGCTGCACCAGCAAAGCCAGAGAAAAACGGTAGATGGATCCAGGCCTCTCTCAGGCAATTAATTAATTAATGTGCAGATCTCAACAGACCTCACAACTATTAACTGACTGCTTTACAGTAGCACATGTCATGCCTAACAACTAGGATCCTGCACCCCCTCCCCCTCATACTTGGACACTGATTCAGTGGAGAAGTCCATCTTTCTGAAAATCAACCTCCTCCTCTTAGACTTCCTTGGGTTTAATCCCCAAACCACCAGCAGTTGCCCATCAGTCATTCTTCACCAAAACTAATATTTGTACGTAGCCAATAATGACATTGTTAGACCCTGATGACTTATAAAGATTGGACAAAGCGCTTTAGTACTGAACTTGCATCAGACACAATTTTGAATGGCTAAATAGCCAGAGGGAAAATGGTTAACTGCTAGGAAATTTTTAGCTATTTTAGCTATTTATGTTGCCGTGCCTTCTGTTGTACTTCCTTTTTTCAGGTAGGTAACGTTGCCAAATACAAATGCGTATAGAGATAGTGTTAGGTAGAAGCTTTAAATCAATATCCAGAGAAAGATGGTTTTGCTTGCTTTTGTGTCATTTACTGTTTATGTTGACATGACTTCATTGGTGTCACTTTGCTAAGCTCAATCTTGCAGATATTGCTGCTGGCAGAGTGTAAAAAGTATGGTTCACTACTGTATTGCTTCTATTTCGGTCAATTTTTCTGTTGAGTGGATGGATAGCAAATAACATTTAGCATGGATTCCTACTCCATATACTTTCGTGGCCCTAAGATATAAATGAGGGAACAAGGAGTTTATTCAAGTCCCCTTATTCCCAAGGATGAAACATTAAATATGTTTCAAGTTTTGTTTTACAGAACATTCTAAAATGCTTCAAGTGCGACTACCTTGTATTGAATTTCAAGCCAAAAGATTTGATTTGATTTTTTAATATTGTATTTGATGAACACTCTTAGACAGTAGGTAATAGAAGTAAAATGGGTGATGAAGCAGTCTATAGAAAACTAGAGGAAACTCAAAGTTAATGAATTGAAAAATTTTAAAAAACTGTACATAAGAAGGAAAAATAGGGCCACATTTGAAAAGAATTTGTGATGTATGTAGGAAGCTTTGAGACAGATTACCATAAAGGCAATGGGGAGGTAAACATTAGAGGAATAAAATACAGAAGATGTATATCTTGTATACATATTGTTGTATATATTGTTCAGAGTCGTTTTATAGTTTCTTCGAAGAAAATGGCCAAAAATTAACCAGAACTGGAAATATGATTCTTTCAATTAGCAATTATTATTTAATATTTATTAACAATATATATTCAGCTATCAAAGTGCCTGAACAGAACACTAAGATAGACAATACTCTTATCTTGGATGACTCATAATATCTAGTTTCGTTTTAACAGGAATGCTTTGAAAGAGTATAAATTGAGAGCAACCCTCACTCCATACTAGCACTGATGATGTTACCTAGTTTCGTAATGAAACGTGTAAGAAAACAACCAAGCTCAGAGAGCATCAACCACCCTTCGCTTACTGATCTACCCATTAGCCATGCTTTGCAAAGCATAATAGCAGGAATTCCACATCAGAAAACCTAATAAAATACATGGTGATGTATCATGGTATGTGAATTCTGTCTTGGTATAAATAGATGAAGGTTTGGGCTTATTTCCCTTTTGTTTTCTTTCTTTCTTCCCCCCATCTCCTTCCATTCGTCTGACTGCTTTTTTCCCCTCTGTTCCCCAAAACTTATTGAGTTGATCTTTCTTCTTCTACTATGTCTTCACCATCACTGCTGACAACTCCAACATTCCCTTTTGCTTCTCCCACCCACAGCAGATTGGCCTTCCATTCCACCCCCTCCACCCTGCCTAATCAATCCTTTTTCTTTTAATATTTGCCCTTTGGTTAATAGCAAAGCTTATCCTGCCTGCAACTCTCTCAACCTTTTCCTTTACTCTGAAGAATTTTTTTTAGCCCACATGGCAAGGCAATTGCAGAAGCAAAGGGTGTAAGATATAGGTCTATTGCCCATCTAAGGTAACTTAAACAATAAAACAAAAAATAAAACAAAATAGAAACTGGATTAGAGACAGTGGATAGCCAGGAATGCTGTGGGATCTGTGTGAACTCTACATTTCCAACCATTCCCTGGAAATGCTGAGAGAACATTTCCTTCATTACTAGCAATAGTGAGTAAATATAAAATCATGAACTACCAAATTCATGAGGAAAACAACAACAACCAGGGAACTCTTCCTTCCGGTATAGTGCATCTGAACTTCCACTTCCTAACCATCTCCCTGATGGATGATGCTTACAATTAGGGACTCTGCGAGGCTGGTGTGCATATCAGTGCACCTCCTTACAAATTAATACTTTGCAATCCGAAACAATATTCTTTTTCCATTCCCGTTGAGCCAATCTCATCCTTGCAATAGGGTTCAGACACTGTGTTAAGCCGTAATATGGTTTGGTGTAGAGTTGGGCAACAATTTAGCACTGTGATGTATAAACTCTGGTTTGTTGTTTCATATATTGTGTGCACTGAACAAGCTGTGGCTTATTCAACAAACCAGATTCATTTATTGTGACATTTGGATTAGAGCTGCATGCCGCCAATCTCTTTCCCGTGGTGAAAAGATCCCAAAGGTCAATTTTAATGTGACAAAATCTTACCGCTTGAAGTATTCCACTTCTCTGTCAGTCTCATCCATCTCCACGCTATCCAAGTCTTTGGGCAGGAACACGTCATCTAGCAATGTACAATACAAGAAGGTTAGTAATTCAAAAGAAAGGTCAATGGTGAGGATCTCCTTCCCTTGATAAGCACAGCATGTGCTTTCTTATGTTGATGCAAAATGTGTTGAAGGCCACATCCTGCAGGTTAAAAGAAAGAAAACAAAGCGTCTTCCACGCTTCATTGTAATTTATTCTATATTTGTGTCACAGCAACACACTTGGCAGGTTGAGGTGGAAAGAACATTTTCTGGGGAAACACAAATATCTGAACAACAAATTCCACGTGGCCCTCCTTGGTTTCATGTGATTCTCAACATTAAATAAATCCATAATATTTTTCACTCTCACAACTGCAAGGGAACTATATAAGAGTAAAATGAAAAGCAGGCTTTAGCAAGAGGCAGAAACCCTGATGCCCTCCAGTTAGTTTGCATGCACATCCCAGAATCACTGGGCATAATGGCTGGTTTTGGAGGGAACTGAAGGCCAAAAACATTTTGGGAACTCCGGGTTGTATTTAACATTAATGTTCTCTCTCTCCTTTTTCCATACACAATAATTCTTTCTCTATCTACACACCTCTCTCTTCTGTTAGCCACATCAGCCCCTGCCAAAACATTCCAGCCTCTCAAAATCTTACATGAAAATGTAAACTGGGCATAAAAAGTATTTATAATTTACTTTCCTCACTCAGTAAAATTCTCCCTAATACCATGTTAAGGCCTTTTTGTAAAGCATGCTAAGATTCTAAGCCAGCTATTCCCAAACTTTTATCTTTCAGATAGAGTGGGACTGCATCTCCCAGAATTTATTTATTTTATTATGAAATGTATTTGCTGCCCATCTCGTGTCAAATGATTCTTGGAAACTTACAGCATAAAAACATTAAAAACATTAAAATAATCAAATATAAGATAACAAAACAGATAGAATAAAATCATTAGCACAAGATGGCGAAGGAGGGAGCAGATATACCGGGGGGCGGGGGGGATTAGCTTTTCATTAGTCAACCACCTCCAGTAAAAAGCTCCCCCACTGGGTTCCCTAGCCATCTGCCAGAGCCAGGTCTTAAGTCTCTTACGAAAAGTCAGGAGGGAGGGAGCCAATCTCACCTCAGGAGGTAAGGTATTCCAAAGGGCAGGAGCCACAGCAGAGAAGGCTGTTCTCCTGGACCCCGTCAGCTGAAGTTACTTAAATGACAGGATCTGCAGAATGCCCCCTCTGCTGATGCGGGTAAGGTGGGCCAGTCCCATCGGGGCAAGATGGTTCCTCAAGTAGCCTGGACCCATGTGATGCAAGGCTTTAAAGGTGATAACCAACACCCTGAATTGCACCCAGAAGCAAACTGGCAATCAGTGCAGCTCACGAAGCAGTGGTGTAACATGGACCACTCAAGGGGCCCTAAGAACTGCCTTTGGCAATGGGGTCAATCTAGAATGCCAGCTTGGAAAGGGCTGCTGTAGCGCTGTAAAATGTGACTATGGCAAACTGTTTATATCATCCCAGAGGAAACCTAACAACTCTCCTATTTCAGTGGCCTTCCTGACTTGCAATCAACTGACAGTGACATCATCATATACGTTTGATAGGTGTTAAGGAGGTCTAGAACTACCAGCCCTTTGGAGTGTTAAGTGGCTTATACCCAGCGGTGAAATGCTACCGGTTCACACCGGTTCGGGCGAGTGATAAAAACTACCGGTTCAGGCGAACCGGTAGTAAAAAAAAGCTACCGGTTTGTCTGAACCGGTATTTCCAACGATCAGCTGTGCCGCGCGATTTAAAATAGCTAGAAAGCAGGAAATCCTGCTTTTTAGTGAATCTAAATCACGTGGCACAGCTGTCCCACCCCCCGCTGTTCTACTTACCTTCCCACACTTCCTTTTTTCATGCAAAGAATGTGTTTGGCACGTACTGTGCATGCGTGGATAGCAAACCGGTGGCAAACCAGGGAGGATTTCACCACTGCTTATACCTAAAGAATAGTTGCAGAGTAAAAGCATGGAGAATATCTGTTACTCACCAATGGAAGGGCTTGTTTTCTCCATTTTGTTCCTACTCTTCTTGCCTTTGCCCTTTGGTTGAGGCAAATCATCTGGGATGGCTATGTGGGGGGGATGCCGGTCCCCAGGCCCAGATAGAGCAGGCTCTTGCTCAGTCTGATCAGCTCTGCCTTCACCTCTCCGGTTCTTCCCCTCAATGCTCTTCTCTTTGTCTGCCTTAGAGCCACTGCAACTCCATCCTTGGCTCTGTCGCAGCCCTCTGGCACCATCGCCTTGCTCTGCATGACTGCTGCCTCTTGGGGCTTCAGAAAGGTTGCCCTTGGAGGGATTCTTCTGCCCCATCCCCTTGGAGCCAGAATTATCATTAGAAGAGATAGCTTCCCCCTTCTTTGCCAGGCAGCCCTGCCGCTTACCCTTCCTCTGCTTTCCAGTGATGGGCACTTGTTCTAGCACTTCCATTCCCCTGCCCAGCGCTGCCTCCTTGGATTCATGGTTAGTTCCAATCTCTTGGGGAGAGTCTGTCGGCTTGGGTGATTGTACCCAAATCATGCGAGAGAGATTGGGTACAGCATTCAGCCTTTTCACCACACCATTTTCGGAGGCTGGTGACGGTACTACCTCTCCAGGGCTTTCAGCCCATCGAGGACCCACTTCATTTCTCAATAATGAATGATTATGGGGTGCATTCAGGCTAAGTGGAGACAGGTCAAGGTCAATCTCTTGCAGCTCAGAGGAGCCATTGAGGTGGGAGAGAAGGTTCTTCTGTTCCAGCACAGCAGCTTTTTTGGGAAAGTCATTCACATCTAAGTTGAGATCATAGACGCTGAAGCTGGCGCGGATGGAATCCTTGATTGTGTTCTTGATCTCCTGTAGTCGGCTGCTCAGAAAGCTGTTCACTCGCTCTAGTTCTAGCTGGGGCCACTCCAGAAGCTTTTCTTCAGGCAGCTCCTGATCTTGACCTGTAGGCGGGCTTCGATCCACACGCTTCTGAGCCTCAGCCTCTAGCTGGGCCTTTTCTTTCTCCTACAAAACCAGAATTAGCAGTATGAATCCCTCAATAGCTTCAGCAAATCGAATAGCCACTGAAAGAATAGCTCTGTGGCTGAAGGGATGAAGGATAATAGTCGATCCCAGGCTAATGAATTGGCCTCTGCTTTTCAGCCTGTCACACTCAACTCTTAGACAGCTAGAAAAGCGCTGCCACAAACCACAGAGCATCCTAGGGAATTGACCCTGGAAACTAATAAGATGGCATATACAAAGTCCGTGCTATAGTAACAAACCTTAGGGAAGAGACGCACTGCCAGCAATTTCCCACAGCAATTTCCCACAGCAATTTTCCTCTGTATACAAGTCCCAAGACTCCTACATCCCTACCTCTAATCTCAGCTCATGGCAGTGCAACATTCAGGAAAGAATGAAAGATGTGAGCAGAAAAACAAATATAAACTTTCAAGCTGCCTGACCCAGTTCAAGGTGTAAAATCGTTGAAGTGTTTGTTTAGTTAACCATAGGAAAAAATCGTCAACTCATTCTAACTTCTGGTTTATTTATATATTACAGGGGGCAGATCAGATCCTGTAGCAAGAGCATGGACTTTATTTATATCTTACCACTGGAAAGTGACAGTAAAGCCAAGTTATTTTATCTTCCATGCAAAGGTAGCAGGAAAATATTTGCACACTTCATGTCAGCTGCATTTAGAGCCGTTCTCTCACATTCACCCATTCAGGTTGGCAGGCCTCCGGAAGAACATAGTAGTCTGATTTGGTGTAATGCACCTTCATATTTTCAGCTTCAAGAATACCCAGATGGAGAAAAAGGGTTTTGAATTAATCCCTAAAGGGTCTACAATGCTTTTGGGAGATTCACACATATATTTAATAGACTCCTGCTACTAAACTCAGAGGCAGCCATATGGTATTTTCAAGTTTACATTTTCTGCAGAATTGGGGGGGGGAGGAGGGCTCAAATCCATTTATAAGTTCAAATGTTATGAGCTAATTATGTCACACATTTTTGGAATTTATGTTAATCATGAAAATATATCCAAATAGACTTTGGAGGACTATAAATGTATTATATACAGTGGTATCTCAGTATTCGACTTCTTCGAAACGAATTTGGTACTCGATGTATTTTGATGTGAAAATGTTGTCGCAGTACTCAACCTCTGTTTCGTACTCAACGCGCTGCTATAGGAAGAGGGGGACAGCTGTGGTGAATGGAGAGGAAGTTCCCATGCTGGGAAGGCTGCTGCAAAAAGCGGAGGACAGCCCCAGAGGATGGACAGGAAGTCAGCCATGCTGGGAAGGTCACCGATATAGGAAAAGGGACTGTAGGAGATTACCAGGCGGAACCCGAAGGGGGTCAAACATATCATGAGTCCCTGCGCGTCAGCAAGAGATCTAAGTCCAGTCCACCATGAATGCATTCTTATTCCTGTTCCTTTCCCTTGACCGTTAGTAGCTAAGATTTTTGTAGAGAGCTTAAGCTTGCAATAAATTTTTATATTAATTTGAACTGCCTGAATCTCCTGATTTCCCCGGCACTTGACACAGACAGACAGAAAAATCTTCTTGGCCAAAACAAAGGACTACATGGTAAATTACATGGTTTGTTTAGGACTCGCCCATTTTAGTACCCGTCGCACCTCCTATAACCAATTAACACCAAGCATTGAGGTACCACTGTATTTCATTTCATCAAACCGCTAACCTGTCCATATACCCAGATTCAGGGACTACCGTTTATACTTCTGAGGTAGTTCTTGTCCAAACCTACCCTTATTTGATATTTAGATTTGAGGAAGGCCATAAAGAGTTAGCTCTTTCCCCAAGTGCTGGGGGAAGGATAAAATGGACGTTTGTGGAAAGTTTTCTCAGAAGTATTTTGTTTTTTGTTTCTACAAAAGCTTTAATGACTTTTCAGCTTTGTTGCTGTTGAGAGCTGCCTAGAGCTGTGTTTCTAGAGCCATACAAATATTTTAAATAAATAAACAGCCATCTATTATGTAGCATTCTTACATCATTTTGCTTGGTCTAGGGTGCTCATTTTTACCCACTCCTCATATGGACACAAGCCCACCTTCTTCTTTTGCTTGTGGCGTGCACGCTTGGCAGCCTTAGCGCTGTTCAGAGGCTTCGGCTCAGTGCTGTTAATGTAATCCAGCAGCTCATCTACGTCCCGGTGGTCTACAGCTGGTTCTCCCGAGCTACTGCTATGCCCCAGCTTTTGAGGAAGTTCCTCTTTCCTCTTGGTCAGCCTGGAGCGCAGCTTTTCCCGGATCTCAGCATAGTTCCGGCTTGTTGGAGCAGCTGGAGGCTGTGGATAGAGTTGATTGTTAGTTGAGTGTAAAATATTGAGTTGCCACCCCAACATTATTCCCAAGGGATACCACTCCCATCTTTCCTGTTCTCCCCTTCCTTGGCCCAAAGTTTTGCCAAGCAAGTCTCATCCATCTAAGCCAGCATTCCTCAACTTTTGACAACTTTAAGATGCACGGATTGGGAAATTCTGGGAATTGAAGTCCATGCATCTTAAAGTTGAGAAACACGCTGATCTAAAGCATTTACCTTCATTGTTGAAGAAACCCCAGCTGAAACACTTGAGTACAAAATATAACAGAATTCAAAACTTGGAACAAAAACAACAGTCTAGATAGAGCAAAGTCAACTTGAGGAAGGCCAGCACTAGAACGAGAAAGGGAAGGGCAGTGCCTCCATTGCTAGAAAGGTGTCCTTCCAAGCTTCACATGAAGTCTAAAAGTATAGATTAAGAATGGCTGCTGGCAGTGCTTTCACTTACCGCGTTGTGGCCAAAGAACTCACAGTAGCAGCAGTCACAAAATTTCCCATCTTTCTGGGTAGTGGAGGATGAGGTGCAGGAGCTACGCTCAGAGCTGCTGTCCTCATCCTCCCCAAGCCCCTCATCTGCCTCACAGGACTGTGGTGCATGACAGCTTGTACCGTTTGGGAACTTATGACCCTTGCAGGCAGGGTCCCTGCGAGAGAAAGAGGGGGGAAAAGGAGGTAAGAAAAGGCACACACTGGATTCTCAACTTCTTATGGACATGGTAGATTTGATGCCTAATGTCTGGAATGAGTTGAATGAATGCCAGCATATTAAAGCCCCATCCAGGTAAGATAGAAATACTGTCAGTAAAAGGTTTGTCTGACTATGACAGAAGACATGTTTCAGAAACAAGGTTGCACTTCCTCTAAAAGAGCAAATCTTTGGGCCACAGATTCTCTCCCAGACCAGTCTACCTCGCACGACTGTTACAGGGAAAAATAGGAGGACAGAACGTGATATAGGCCATCTTAAACTAATCTGTAAATCTTATACTTGCTTAGGGTGAGAAACACTAGTTCAGGTGATATGTCACTATAGGAAAAACCCAAATCCACCCTTATCCCTGAGTGACTTTAGGCCAATCCTGTTCTCTCTTTTTCAATTATTCCTTGGAACAAGGTTTTTCAGAATTTAATTATTTTTTGGGGGGGATCAGTTGAAAAGTTATTACTAAAGCTACCAAAATCTTGAAAAATACTGGGATCCTTCTCAAGGGAAGTTTCAATACCTACACTTTATGCTGCAAGAAATATATGGAAAATATTCGGTAACCAATATAGTTTGGATCATTTATCCATCAAGAACTTAATTAAGATCAACTGTAATTAAGAATAATGGAAGACATATTCAGTTCCTTAAAACATGATTAACTTAGACCAAAGTAGATCTGTTAAAGGAGTTTTAAAACTTTATAAAACTTAAGAATTTGATTTATTTCAGAATTCTCTTTGATAGCTTTGAACCATTATTTGGACTTGAAATATCACTGCTTTTGAAAGTCTGCATTTAATAAAGAACTTGGAAGAATTATCTGACGCTCCCAAATGAGTAAGAGACCAATAGTATTTATATGATCTTTTGATCTGAATGTCCTGTTCTAGCAAAGTAATGACAGATTGTTTTTAAAACTGAAAAATGAGTGTCTTCTGATAAAACTGTGATTAATACAACAAGAAAAAAGTACTCTTTTTTCTACAGGAATACTACATCCCAGAACATATTCAGCAATGATTTGTTATGGTTGTCTTGCTCTTTCTTATGGTTGTTTACAATTAGAAGATGGAATATTAATTCATTACAATTTTGGCTTATTCTATTCGATTCTTGCCATAGCCGCCCAGAGTCCCTAGGGAGTTGGGCGGCATAGAAATGCGACTAATAAATAAATAGTAAAGGTCAAAATTCACAGAACTGTCTAATTATCTTAGGTCAACTGCTGCTTCTGAAATAAAAATTATTTTAATTGTAATTTTTGTTGTGGTTTTTTTTTTCTTATATTGCTGTTGTGATAGTTGCTACGTACTCAGAATTATTTAAGATGGGAAGTCATATAAATTGTTTAAATAAAGAAATAACTACACTCTTTTTAGCTATTTCTCCAGTAGTTAAAATTTAACAAGACATCAAAAATTGTAATTCCTTTATACACAGGGATTTATCAACACTGAAATAACACAATGCTGGAAAGATAAAGCTACTCCTAGTTAGTAGAGTAGACGCTGATATGTGTGTTTGTCAAATAATATGAATTATTCTTTTATTGACAGTGGGGCAAGGCAGAGGATTTTTGATTAAAGTAGTAAATTGCCTGGAGTTGTTTATTTTATGGTACAAATTTTTAGATACTTTTTCACTTTTTTACTGTTGTCAGTAAAAAAGTTAAAAGCAATAAAAGCAATAAGCAACGCTGTATTCTTATTTAACTTCTGTCACATATCCTTCCATATGGCAACATTAACACTTGATGAAACATATTAGGATTCACTCATCAGTGGGACAAATAGACATAAAATGGAGCTAGAGCTAGGATTTTGATTTAAGAGTTTCAATCAAGTCCAAAAGACAATAGCTTGACAGGAGTTCTTCAACATCCCTCTCTGGTAGCCAGAAAGAACGGACGTTGTGTTCCTGAACGTCCATTTTCGGGGCGCTGCGACTCCAATCCATGGACGGGTAGCTTCTCCTAGTTGCTGGGCAGAACTGAGTGCTAAACCTTCCCATTGTCAGGCCACGCCCACCTCAACCAATCAGCTTCAGTCTTTCCTCACGAAGGCGCAGGAACCAGGCCAACTATGAAAAACATAACAAAGTAATCAAGAGAAAACAACAACATTAACAGGAAGCCGAATGGGTGGGTATGGATTGGAGTCGCAGCGCCCCGAAAATGGACGTTCAGGAACACAACGTCCGTTTTCCATTGCGCTGCTCCTCCAATCCATGGACGGGGATATACCCAAGTTCAGGAGCTCAGGGCGGGAGGCTGACTGGAAACCTCAGCCTGAGGCGTGGCCACTTGTTGTAAAACTCTACGTCCAAACGCTGCATCGGACGAGGCGTACTGATCAATTTTGTAGTGTCGAATAAAGGAAGTGTCAGAAGCCCATGAGGCTGCTCTACAGATTTCGGACACTGAGGCATTCGTTGACCAAGCTGCAGATGCTGCCGCACTGCGTGTTGAATGTGCGTAGATCTTAGCCGGACGAGGGCGTTTTCGTATGTCGTAGGCCGTTGTGATGCAAGCTTTAATCCACCTGGCAATTGTAGTAGATGAGACCTTCTTTCCCATCGATGAAGGGGTGAACGACACCAACAAAGCCTCAGTCTGTCGAAAAGACTCAGTACGTTTGATATAACGCCGGAGGGCACGCCTAACGTCCAAAGTATGCCATAAAGATTCAGTCTGATGACGAGGGTTCGGACAAAAATTAGGCAAAACCAACTCTTGAGAGCGGTGGAATCGTGAGTTTATCTTAGGTAAGAAAGATGGATCCAAGCGCAGGATCACTCTGTCACTATGGAAAATACAAAGGTCGTTGCGGACTGATAGCGCAGTGAGCTCCGATACGCGTCGAGCTGACGTGATGGCTAAAAGAAAGGTGACTTTAAGCGTCAGAAATTTCAGAGACACTGAAGCCAAGGGCTCAAATGGCGATGTTGTAAGCGCTTGAAGGACTAACGGAAGATCCCAAGATGGGTATCTATGTACCACTGGAGGTGAGATGTTGGTGGCACCATGCAGGAAACTCTTAATCCTAGGGTTATGCGAAAGAGTACGGTATTCTTCGCACCTAATGACCGTGGACAAGGCGGCCACCTGGCGACGAAGCGTGGCAGGAGCTAGACCTTTGGCTAAACCCTCATGTAAGAAGTCGAGAACGTCCGGGATATCTGCAGAGGTCGGGTCCACGTGATGGGCAACACACCAGGAAGAAAAGGTACGCCACGTAGACTCATAAATCCTAGTGGTGGAAGGGCGTCTGGCAGCTTGGATCACCTCTATGACATCGGAAGACAGTCTGTCCTTCTGCAGCTGGAGCCGCTCAAGCGCCAAGCGGCCAATCGGAGCCACCCTGGATCGGGGTGGAAGACGGCCCCCTGGCTGAGCATCTCCTCCTCCAGTGGTATTACCCATGGAGGAGAAGCAGACAATCCCACTAGGTCTGCATACCAGGGCCGGCGAGGCCACTGAGGTGCGATTAGAATCAACTCGGCTCTCTCTGCCAACGCCTTCCGAATCAGTCTTGGAATCAGTGGCAAGGGAGGGAAGGCATAGAGAAGCCCTGGAGGCCATTGACAGCGTAGAGCGTCGTAACCCTCTGCACCGATGGTCGGGTAACGCGTGTAGAACCTTGTTAGTTGGGCGTTCTGGGGCGTGGCGAAGAGGTCCACCTGAGGACGGCCAAATTGTTGCACTATCTGATCGAAGAGAGCAGGCTTGAGAGACCACTCTGCAGGGTCCAAGTGCTCCCTGCTGAGCCAGTCCGCCATGATGTTGTCCTGCCCCGAGATGTGGTCTGCCACCAGAGATGCTGTGTGCCTTTCCGCCCACGCCAACAAGCTCTCCGACTCCATCATCAGGGACCTGGAGCGTGTGCCTCCCTCCCGATTTATGTGTGCCTTGGTGGTGACGTTGTCCGTCCGGACCAGCACATGTTGCCCCTCCAAGGCGTGAACAAAATGGCGCAAGGCGAGACGAACAGCCCTCAACTCCAGCAAATTGATGCTGTTCGTCCGCTCCCCCGGAGACCACTGACCTTGAATCACTGCACTCTGTAGATGGGCTCCCCAGCCCGATAAACTGGCGTCGGTGACCAGAACCACCCGGTCCGGTTCAAGAAATACACACCCTTTCTGCAGCGCGGGGGACCTCCACCACGTGAGTGACAGTCGAGCTTGTGGAGTCAAGACAATCTGATGGGATGATGAGCTGCGGTTCGCTCTCTGGAAGGGAAGCAACAGCCACTGGAGTGGGCGCGAGTGTCTGCGTGCCCACGGAACAACATGGATGCAGGATATTAACTTCCCCAACAATTGATTCAACAGGAGTAGCGATACTGTCCTCTGGGACTGGACTTTCCGCACCATAGATCTGATGTCGCGAATGCGATCTGGTGAAAGAAACACCTGACCCAGCTGGGAATCGATCACTGCACCCAGGTGTTGGAGTCGAGTCGTAGGCGTCAGATGGCTCTTTTGCCAATTGATAGAGAAACCGTGGCTCTGAAATGCCTGGAGGACCACCTCCATGTCTTTCCGCGCCTGCGACAGGGACGTTGACATCACCAGCAAATCGTCGAGATAGCAGCTGAGACGTATAGAGCGAGATCGAATGGAGGCCGCGACCACCGTCACCAATTTCGTGAAGGTCCTGGGAGCCGAGGACAGACCGAAGGGCATCGCCCGGTATTGAAAATGCATGTTGTTGTATTCGAAGCGAAGATAGCGACGATGCAATGGGTGGATAGGGACATGCAGATATGCTTCGCGGAGATCTACAGATTGAAGATAGTCCCCTTGCCTGATAGATGCCAGAACTGTCCTGAGGGAATGCATCTTGAACCTGCGATACAGAATATATTGATTGAGGCGCTTTAGGTTCAAGATGCCCCTGTGGCCCCCCGATGACTTGGGCACCAGAAATAAGGTAGCGTAGAATCCAGTTCTCTCCTGACCTTGGGGCACCGGCTCCACGGCGTTGATGGAAAGGAGGTGTGAGATCTCGGCTTCCATGAGCGCCCTCTGGACTCTGCACCGAGGGATGGGGCAGCGACGAAAGGTGTTGGGTGGTAGAGTGTGGAACTCGAGGCGGAGCCCGTGTTGGATAGTCGTGCGGATCCAAGAGTCGGCCGCCGAAAGGTCCCACTGGAGGTAGAATTGCTGGAGTCGACCTCCTATAGGGCCTGGGAGCAATGAGTCACTTTCCTCTGCGTGGGGGACGGTAAGAGGAACCTCTGAAGGGGCGCTTTGTTTGAGATTGGTTCCTAGACCTGTCACGAAATGGCTGTCTGTCCGATGCCCGGTCAGACATCTGGGAATAAGGGCGTTGGTAATATTGCCCGCTCGGCGTCGAGGAAGACTGAAAGGACTGGCGCTGCGTGTAAGGCGTGTATCTCCGCTCTGCACGACGGAAAGAGGACGGTAGCACCTTGCGCTTGTCTTTATCTTCTATCAAGATCAGCTCCAGACAAGGACCGAATAGCGCTGGGGCCGAAAATGGTGCTGATGCCAATTTCCACTTAGCTTTGTTGTCCGCACGCCAGTTCCGGAGCCAGAAAAGACGTCTGTTGGTCACCGTTGCCGCCATAGCTCGTGAGGCAAATTTTGTCGCCGTCAAGGAGGCATCTGCAGAGTATTCTGTTGCTGCCACAAGTTTATTAATGTCCTGGTGCAGCCTGGTATCAGAGGGGGGCAACCTCTCCTGCAGCTGGCGGAGCCAGATCAGGGAAGCCCTGTTGAAAAATGACGTGGCGGTGGCAGCCTTGATAGCCCAGGCCACAGCTTGGTGCGCTTTCCGGAACCCCAGTTCCATCCTGCGGTCCTCCGCCTTGAGGCCATCCACCACATCTGAAGTCAGCATTGAAGAGGTCGACAAAGCTGCGACTGGGGAGTCCACTGAAGGGACGGCAAGTATCTCCTCCAGGTGTGACTCCGCAGAATAAAGACGTTTGTCCAGGCCACTCGGGGCAGTCAGTGAACCCGGTTGGCCGAAGGCAGATGTAATGACGTTGGAAAACAAGGGAGGACAAGGAATCACGTCCTGATCTTGTTTAGAAACGTGGAAAAGAGCCTCGTGTGGGTGCTGAGAATCAGAAGACTTTCCAGTGGCTCCATCCGCAATACCAAACTTAGTGGCGACCTTGGCTTTATGAAGCAAGGATTTGAAGACAGAAGGCCGGAACAAATTGGTAAAGGTGGGCTTCTCGGGAGGGAGATCCTCATCCTCTGAGAATTCGACATCCTCTGGACAAATTTCTCCTTCCTCCGATTCGTCAGAAGAAGACACTACAGGACGTTGTCTACTAGTGCTCGGAACTGCATCATCAACAGGGGCCGGAGCTGAAGAAGGCTGACAGGTGGTAAGAGGCCGGGCCACCTCCTGTTGTATGCCAGCTGCTAAGATTTTCGCCAGCGCGTCTGATAACATGGATTGAAAGGTCACAGGTGTATCAGGCATCTCTGGGCGGAGCCCCGCCGCAGTAGGTGTAAAGGTAGCTTCTGGAAGGCGTTTACGGCCCAATGGAGCATCCGATTGACTAGAAACATCTGGCAATGACATTGACACTCCTTTGGAACGCTGCAAGCTGGAAGAAGCAAGTCTGGCAGCTGATGCAGTAGAAGATTCGGTTTGCAAATTACCAGAATGGCTGGCCCTGTCCTCAGAATTGGCACATTGTCTGGATAGAGTGGCCTGTTGTTTTTCTCTCAAATTGTTTTTCTAATGCTTCATGGTGCCTCTGCTCTAATGCTTCATGGTGCCTCTGCTCTGCCTTGTTGGTAGTAGAGGACTTAGATGTTGCCTTTGCTTTGCGAGACTTGGATTTAATTTTCTTACTGCCTGCCTTATGTTGAGAGGCAGGGTAATCACAGGTGCCCTCTGAATCCGAAGATAAAGCAATGTCAGCCATGCTGAACTGAGGCAAAAAGGGCAAACAGTAGGCCAAGTCCACTAGAGAGCCGCAGCACCGAGGCTTCCTCCAAGGAAAGGGCCCACAGTGCAGAGCCAGAAGAGCAGGGGGGCAAAATAGGCCCAGAAGCTGCTGAGCTCAAATCCCCAATATAAAGATCGCTGGCTGAAGCTTGCAAGGAAGGGACAAAGCTGGCAGGCTTTGGTCAGAATTCAGGGTCCAAAGTTAATAAGGGTGGTTAATAACCCTAAGCCACCCTGGCGCTAGCAGGCCAATGTCTCTCCCTTTTTTTTTTTTTTTTTTAAATTTTTGTTCTCAAAATGGCGGCCGCCACGCTGGCAGAGTCCCGAAACAAAATGGCGGCCGTCACAAAACTAATACTTGCTTGACGAGAAGGCCCTCCGGAGATGAATCAGAGCGATCCGGACCCGAAGCACACGGCGCCGAGGGCGTCTGTCCAAAAGCGCTTGTCCCCCGCTCGCGCCGCTCGTCTCCTGCGCTCACCAGCTGATCTACAAACATCGGAGGCCGCCCGATGACAGGGCCGGCACTCCGGAGCCGCTCGAATGAAGGAGCTGAGGCGAGGGCAGCTCTAACGCCTCAGCAGAAGGCTAGCCCCTCGCCAGCGGCAATGAAAGCGCGGATCCGCCCAGCCGGGTCGGAATCCGGCGTGCTGCTGCCCCGATGGGTGTGGGGCTAGGCCAGGCGGCTTGGAGCCCCAAGCACGCCGAAGGCAAACAGCAGAAAAATAGCAATCCCACGTGGCAGCTCCTTCGTAAAATTGAAGGTTTGGAAAAGGAAGGGAAAATAAGAAATTAAAATAATAAAGTAAGCAGTTAGGAAGGTAAATTCTAATTAGAGCACTCAAATTGCCAAGTTCTCACAGCAACTGAGTGAGAAAGACTGAAGCTGATTGGTTGAGGTGGGCGTGGCCTGACAATGGGAAGGTTTAGCACTCAGTTCTGCCCAGCAACTAGGAGAAGCTACCCGTCCATGGATTGGAGGAGCAGCGCAATGGAAAACACAGGAGGAAAAGATCAGATTATCAAATACCTATAAAGCCGTACTTGAAAAAGAGACTTAACACTGCCTACTTTGCCATTAGTTTGCCTGATGTCTTAAGGATTCATTTACACCAAGTAGATATGATGTTCCAAACATGACGATGTTATTCTCAATCTAAAATCAGATATTCCAAAATTATGTATCCAATGAGAGCTATGATTTTCAATAGATTTGGCAAGGCAAACAGGCAAACTATGGAGAGAAACGCAACAAGAATCCTGATTAATAATATTGGGAGTGCCCAGCAATCAGAACTCCACTTAATTACCTGTTGGTGCTGGGTAGCTGATGTGATGCGGTAGGAGGACCCAAGGAAGCGCTGCAGTGCCCGTTGCAGGGATGGGTGCAGCCTACAGGAGGTGGAATCTTCAGGAGTGGCACATTGGCAGTGGGTAAGTGTGGGCTTTTACAAGATCCAGTAGGAGGGGACTCTGCTCCTGGTTTGGGGACCGGTGCATGTGGACTAAGGGCTGGTGTAGGAAATGGGGCCGCCTGCGGTGAAGAGCTCAAGTGAACATGAGGAGGAGAGCTGTAGGGCCCGGTGTGGGCAGGCATCTGCTTTGCAGGAAGGAGTGCCGGTGGCTGTGAGGGGAGACCTGTGGGACTGTTGGGTGGAGCAGTGAGGTCCACATGCCGGTGGTGTTCCGAGGAGTGGAAGGCCTCTCCTGCAGCCAGATGGGAACAAAGTAATGTTAGGTCTAATCCTTCCAGCAGAAATTTCCATAAATTACGGAGAGGGTAAAAATACCCCGAGTCACTAAGCTGATACATCAAATACACCCCACCATAAACTGTTTCCTTCCACAAAACATTTTCCTTCTGTAATATCTCAAAGGGTCTAAGGCTACATATCTAGACACCACAGTAAAATCCAATCCAACCCAACCCAACTATATGTCTTCTCACACTTGGCATTTCCACAAGTGACATTCCTCCCAGAGCATTTTAGAAAGTCTAACTCAATACAGGACATAAATAGCAATAGCACCTAGACTTATATACCGCTTTACAGTGCTTTACAGCCCTCTCTAAGCGGTTTACAGAATCATCATATTGCCCCCAACAATCTGGGTCCTCATTTTACCCACCTCAGAAGGATGGAAGGCTGAGTCAACCTTGAGCCTGGTGAGATTCGAACTGCCAAATTGCAGGCAGCTGGCAGTCAGCAGAAGTAGCCTGCAGTACCGCACTTTAACCACTGTGCTACCATGGCTCAAAGGATGCTTTAAGTTCTAAGCCCATTCAATAACCCATAGAGATGGGTAAAGAAGTCAACCATGGCTGGCTTGGATCTGTCACACAAAATCCCCAAATTCAACCAAAAGAAAAAGGCTCTCCGTAGTCCAGGAGGAAGAAAGAGCCTTCAGTTGGGAGCCCAACAATATAGTGGTGGGGGTTTTTTTGCCCTGCCAATTTGGTCTGTTGGCCTTCCCTAGGCCCTGCATATACAGACCTGGCGGGGTGGGTCTCCGACACATGCTCTTGAACTGCTTGGGAAGCGTTTTGCAGAAGTCGAGTGAGGTAGGCAGAGGTGAGTCTGGGGTGCCGCTGGGAGCTGGGGTGAGCGCGTGACTGTAAGGACAGGCTCTGAGCCCACCTCCTACAGCAGGGGCCTGGTTGACACACTCCGGAGGAAGGCCGGGGTGCTTGTCACCTGAAACGGAGTCAGAAATGGAGCTGGCTGCTCTCCAGGCCCCTAGCTCACCTCCCCACTTGTGGAACCTTTTCCTGGTCCAAGATCATAGAGGTCTCTAGAGATAAACCTAGTAAGCAGAAGCTTTCCTATGAGCATTCCATGGCCCCAAGAGAAGACACCTTACCTTCTCTGGACCAGCAGATGTAAACACTTTCTTAATATAATTCTACAATATCCATCCCCGTAACTGACAAAAGCCTCCATGAAGAAGCTATAGGGAGAATTACACTACCAAAAGGGATAAAACAAGCACTGGTCCAGGGCCAACATGAACTCACCTGGTACAACAGGTGTTCCCCCAAGGGAGCTCCCTTGAGCTGCCCCATTTGCATGCTGGGAGTTCCAGAGCCCCGAGAGCTTGTGCGCGGACAGGAAGGAGCTAGGGTCCCAGTCTCCCGAGTTCCCATGGCACGAGGATGAAGATGATGAAGACGAAGAGGAGTGGGAGCCTGCCCCGCAGGATTGTGACTTACAGGCTGTATGTGACAGTGAGACCTGGGAAGAGAGTTGATGGCTAAGTAGCCACTCATTCCAATTTATCACTTTTGTTTGGGAAAGTAAGCTGCTGATTAATCTATGTGGGAATATAACATTGGACTAAAGTTTCTTTCTACTCAGTAGCACCTTTCATAGCAATAGCACAAAAGAGTTCTCTTTAGGGTGAGGATAGACCTGTCTAGTCTTGCCTTTAACTGTATTTCCTTTCTTACCACCAAAAAAGAAACAGTGACTAAAAAAAGACTCAAAGCCTATAACTGTTCAAAAAGCATCTAACCATGTCGCAGCTGGCAACTCTCACAGCCTTGCCCCAAAGCAATCAGAATTGTGTTCATTGAGTTTGAGAATGCCCAAATCCAGACTAAGCTTTGATATTGATATTACCCTTTGTTACCCAATGGCATCTTCCTGGAGTAAACAACTGGGCCTTCAAATGATTATCTACATTTAAATGCTTACCGCCAGAGCCTGTTCCTGGACTGCTCTTCTTTCTTCCTCTTCTACACTCTGCCGACAGCTTTGGCAGATCCACAGGGGCATCTCTCCCAGAAGGTTCTGCACCAAAGTTGGTACAAAGTCTGGGGGCAGCCGCTCACCTGGGGATACCAGCCCATTATGGGATGGCCCAAGCCAGTCTTTGCGCTCCCGATGGCAGAGCAAGCAGCACGTCTGCACCGACTGGTTGGAAGTAGGCAGAACCTGCAGCAGAACAACAAAAACATACTCAAGACACGTTGCTCAGAGGAAGCATCCAGACAGCCATTTTTTCCCAAGGTACATAACTACAGGGCCTTGCTTAAGTTGTAAGTGCTTTGCAAAATGCATTGATCTAAATCAGGGGTGTCAAACTCAAGGCCCGTGGGCCGCATCTGGCCTGCAGGGTGCTTAGATCTGGCCCATGAGGCCACCTTGGAAACAGCGAAGGATCGGCCCATGGTGTCTGGGCCCGGCACTGATTTACAACCTGGCAGAGCCTGTGCCCCTCCCGTGCTCAATTTTCGCTGGCAGCATACTATAGGAGGCCGTGGCAGCTGAAAAAGGAGCTCAGGAGCACATCTGTCCCAAGCCCCTTTTTCGCTGGCAGAATGCTAGCAAAACAAACTACTAGCAAAAGTGGCATTTGATCACAAGGCAAGGAGGCATCGAGAAATGTTTTGTATCCTCCATGTGGCCTGAGAGGGACGGTGAGGCTGCTCTGGAGGACAAGGGTTTGCCCCTTTCCCTGGTCTCTCTTTCTTCCACTGGAGACAATGGATCTACCCAGCCTCGTCCAGGCCACCACAGGTGCCCACAACACAAGTGATAACGAGCTGGCCATGTCCACCTGAAGTCAAAAGCAACCCTGATGCAGCCCTCCATGAAATCGAGTTTGACACCCCTGGTCTAAATGGAGCAATCTGCCTCAAAACCCTGAGGCAGTTATGTTTTCTAAAAGTGTGATTGTTTCAAAAGCTTATTTGGACTGTCTGCATGCAGACACAGATTGAACAAGCTCTGGATGTCCTGGTGAAACAAAGAGATTGGGCAAGCAGATAATCTATGAAACCTTTGAAGAAGTTATTCTGAGTTTTCTGAAGCAGGGTTCTCCAACCATGGCAACTTTAAGACTTACAGACTTCCCCAGAACTCCCAGAATTCCCCATCTAGCATGTCTGGCTTAAGAATTCTGGGAGTTGAAGTCCCCAAGTCTTAAAGTTGCCAAAGTTGGAGAGCCCTGATTTGAAGGATGCAACTACTTCAATGCTTCAAGGACCAATATATAACAATACATTTTGTAAAACATCTCTTCAGATGCCTTTCAACTTCTGTCTCAGTTAGTATGCTGCCTCGCCCCCCCCCCCCCCCCAATACACATATTTTCAGGGTTATGTCAAGGATCCTTGGGCTCAGCCTATTCTTTCTTTATTTTTATTCATTCAATTTATATGGCACACCTAGGTCAAACAAGTGACTATGTCCCTCTACTTGATATTTAGTGTGAGTGAAGATGGAAGAACAGCTGCAACACACAACATGGAGAGATCTTCTCCTTGCTGTTCCTTTCCTTTCTCCCATACCACAATGCCTGGCCATGAGGTGGAAGCTTGGTAACAAATCGGACCCCAGGACTGTGAAGAAAGGGCAACAAGCATGAAGTGTTAAGGGAAGGTTGTATTGCCTCCCACTAAGCAAAAAACCTGGGACAATAGGCTGTGCACTGAATGGCTTTTGGAAAGCAGATGGCCTGTCTCAGTCCCAGGTGACTCAAAGCGCAAAAAATGCATTAGTGAGAGACAGAAGGCATGCTGGTCTGTGCGCCTCATAACATCTTTAGGAACAGGTGTGCTCAGGGGGCTGGGATGGCCAATCAAAGTGACAAGGGAAAAATTTCATATCGTACCCAAATCTGGTAACATCAGATCATACATGGTAAATCAATCATACGCGCACAATAGAAAAAAGCAAAATAGCCAAACAAATAAATAAATCTACTTGTATTGATTTGCCAGAAGGCAAGTAATTTTTTCAGCACAAGTTGTCTACTACTCACCTAGATAACCTAACTTACGAGGGACATAAGCTGGCCAAGTTTTGGAGTACTGCCATTAAGAATGCTTGAGATATAGACATTAAAAATGTTGCACTAAAGGCAGCTGTAAACTTCTTTTGTATTCAACTGAAATATTTCTCAGGGTAATTTAAACTGGCTTTTCTCAGGTAAGCTAAATTTCCCAGCAGATCCAACACATCTGGAGAACACCTGATTGCTTCATCTATTAGATGAAAGCTCATCTATTAAATATTGGAGGCTATTTTGATGAAAGTCAATATCCTACATTTACCTGAACTTAAGATAATGTCCCACATAATTAAAAAGAAAAAGGAGAGAAGAAAGATCTACCTCCATTATTGTATTTCTGAGAGATACAATAATGGATATTTTGAAGATATGTTGCAGCAAAAATCTTTTAATAAATATAGTACATAAATATAGTATTTATTCCAAAAGTTTCTAAATCAGTCTAGCTTACAGATCTTCTAATATATATTACTACCACTTCTCATTAGATTATTTTGTTTATGTTTCACAAACAAGTAAAAATAAAGCATTAATTATATAATACAAAGCAATCCTGCCTAGATTAAAAAAAAACCTCATAAATTGTCAGCGTTCCAGAAAACCCCAGCTCCAAGTAAAGACTCCGAGACATTCATCTTCTTAAAGCTTCCGTTTATTAGAGTAGGTTTACTGGCACATCTGGGAAAACCCAAATCTGAGAGTTCTCGGTTTTCTCTCAGAAAATCAAAATCCCAAATCCAGCCCCTGCACCCCTCAGTCCATCACATGGCCCAATCACCATCCATCCCAACTTGAGCCACCACTTCAACCACTCCTCCTCCAGATGCAGGAACACCCTGACCTTGACCAAAAAGAAGAATGCTATTATGTCTAACTACAATCCCTCTACTAAATCCTCCCTCCTACTTTCCCAAGCACAAGAAGGTGGCAGCGTGGAAGCTTCCGGTGTTAATATGGCTTCCAAAGCTGACATAGGTCCTCATAAACCCTCATAGATTTCATAAAGTCTTAGCTTTCAGGTACAAAGCCGTCTCATACCTTGCTCTCTCATCATTATAGTTTTAGCCATAGCTAAACCCTTTTCTCTGGTTAAATGGGGTGAAAGTCTATTCCATAGCATTTCTGCCCACTTTTAGTGACTTTTCTATTCATTAAGGAATTACGATCTTGGCAAACCTCTTTCGTCTTTATTTATTTATTAATTAAATTATTAACCTGATTATTCTTCCTCTATTAGGCCTCAAATGAAGCTATGTATCACTAGCTTCACAGAAGCTAAACAGTTGCCATAGGCCTGATTTGTCTGTTCGTCATAGGCCTGATTCAAGTATTCACTGTGTACTTATATTACTGTACAGTACTGTACCTGAAGATATATACATGCTACTACATTCACATACTTTATGTCAGAATGCTACTTCCCTGAAGCTTTCTGCTGAAAGTGGCAGAGAGCCACTGAAATGGGCTAGAATGTGTTTATATATAGGCAGCCTAGACTATGTACAGTCATGGTTCAAAATCAGAGCTGCTGTTCTTTTTTCACGCACGCAGCTTGAACTGAGCATTCCCCTATCTTTGCAATTCTTCAGGCAGACTAATCAGCATATCTAGTTCTGACTCAATACTCTATTTTGCCTCTTCCTGATTCAAACAGGCGGTCTAATTTTAAAGAAAACATTCTTAAGCACAGAATTTACAAACTATAAGAGCCCCATTTGTAGATGTTGACGATGATATAATTTAAAAAGCTATAAAAGTTAATGAAGGAAGTGGTAGTAATAACACAGGGATCAGCCAATCAGATGCAAGCCTGAAATGTCAGTTTCCCCAATAAGAGATTCTGAAGGGGAATTTCCATGCATGTATAAAACATTAATGATATAGTATAGCATTCTAAAATCATCCCTTGTGCTTTGAAGGAGAAAGTAAAATAATCTGAAGTGGACCCAGCCTCTCCTCCCATCCACACACCATAGTAGTCATGCGTGCAAAGGTTATCTAAATTTTATTAATTAAATCATCTAAATTCCTCTACATAAGGGCAACCTGGGCTAATTGAAATGCCTGCTCTATAGAAGAGTTCTGCACAAAAACATTGGTATATCTGACTTTTGATAATTTTATTCCAAAATACAGAATCAAAAAAGAAAGAAAGAAAGAAAGAATACAAGGCAAAAACAAAGATGAAGAAAAAATGTATATAAAACAAAATATTAAAGATACACATAAAATATCCCCCCCCCCCCGGTTGAATACTGATAAATATATTTCCACAATAATAGTTCTCCCACCCCTCTGAAAAACAGGTCCACAGTTTATGAACTTCTACATCTATATTTGCAAAATGGCTATATGGCATTATAAAATATCACAAATATCAAAATCTATTATCAATCAACCAATTTGACCTTTCATATCTACTATTTAAAAAAAAAACCCAGTTAACAGGTAATCCCAACAACAAAGCTAAACTTCAAAGCCCTCTGTTAACTGTCTATTTTTGTACTGTATTTAACTCACAGAAAGTCCACAAGTGGCCTCTAGTCTCTCATAAACATTGCAACCATTGTCTCTGATCCATCCAGGATCAAATACTGTTGATTGATTCTTGGTAATAAAAACAACGCCTTCCAGTTTATCATCGTTACTTTTCTTTAAAATTGTAAATGGAATCTTTCCTAACAGCTGCTTCTCACTCCCAAAAAAGTAGGTCTCCATGAATATATCTCTATAGCACTTGTTCAGTAAATTTTCCTGCAAATTGGAACACCTTGACAGCTGTCTTCTAGTTACACGTGATGATTCTATTCCATAGACTTCATCAACTTTCCTAAGAAATTCCTGTTTGTTAATGCCCCCTTCAGTTCCTCTAGCAAAAATCTCCAGTTTTCAAGCAAAACTCCTTCTCTTTCAAATCTATGGACAGCGAATTTATTTCCAATCCATCCAATTGCATAGCTGATTATTGTTGCCTATATCTGAATGTCTTCTTTAGAATGATCTGAAATTGTGACAAATTCATCAAACCTTTTATCTAATTTTTCATTTAAAATGCGTAAACACTTCTTTTCAAAAGTTTCCAATAAGGTTTTAACATTAGTCATCTGAATCCCATCTGTCTTATACCGTATTTTCCGGTGTATAAGACGACTGGGCGTATAAGACGACCCCCAACTTTTCCTGTTAAAATATAGGGTTTGGGCTATACTCGCCATATAAGACTACCCCTCTTCCAACACACACCAAATAAAAATTAAAAAACATCAACTGCCTCAACACAATGTAAAAGCAGCTGTGCTAGACCCAAAATGGCCCCTGCAACTAGCAGGAACCTCACACAGCCACAAAAAGCCCAAAAAAACAACTTTCACACTTTACATACACACACACACAACACAACACAACACAACTGACTCACCCACAATGTAAAAGCAGCTGTACTAGACCCAAAATGGCCCCTGCAACAAGCAGGAACCTCACACAGCCACAAAAAGCGCAAAAAACAACTTTCACACTTTACATACACACAACACAACACAACACAACACAACTGGCTCATCCACAATGTAAAAGCAGCTGTGCTAGACCAAAAATGGCCCCTGCAACAAGCAGGAACCTCACACAGCCACCAAAAGCCCAAAAAAATCAACCTTCACACTTTACACACACAAAATTCCACATACAGCTTTGTGAGATTTTGTGTGTTTGTGTAGTTAGAGTGAAACACTACAGAAACACACCACATCTCAGAAAGCTGCACAAATATTATTTTATTTTTATTTTTATATGAAAACTAAATTTAAAACTTCCTAAACTTTAAATGGCTAGGTCTAAAAAAGAACAACTAAAAAACCCCCAATTAACTATTTTTTTTAAAGCTCCCAAAGGGGAAAAAAACTTACCCAATAGAACAGGGGTCTCCAACCTTGGCAACTTTAAGACTTGTAGACTTCAACTCCCAGAATTCCTCAGCCAGCTTTGTTTTTACTGGCTGAGGAATTCTGGGAGTTGAAGTCCACAACTCCTGCCTGCATGATTGCTGATGGAATGGATTCAGGCAAGCGAAGCAAGGCAAGCGTTGCGATTACTAGCTAAGGTAAGCAAGCTGGAGGGGGAAAACTTTTTTCTTTTTACAGGGCTCTGGGCTCTGGCGATCCCAGCTGAGTTGCCCGATTGGCAGGCAACTCAGCTGGGATCGTCAGAGCTTGCAGAGCCAGGTAAAAGAAAAAAAGTTTTTTCCTTTAACATGGCTCTGGCATCCCAGCTGAGTTGCCTGATTAGCAGGCAAAGCTGGGATCGTCAGAGTTTCGATCACCAGAGCCATTTAAGGCTTGTTAGAGTCTTTTGGGCTGGTCTGCCTGGTTACAGGAGAACAACACCCGGCGTATAAGACGACCCCCGACTTTTGAGATGATTTTCATGTGTTAAAAAGTCGTCTTATACGCCGGAAAATACGGTATATCTTTTTTTTTAGGGGGGGCGGAGGCCTACTGTAGAACATATATAATGTATAATATTCAAAGCCCTTAATTTATTATTGCTTTCATTTTATAAAATCCAAATCTCTCTTATGACCAAGTTTTCACAGTAGAATGTAAACAGTTCTTTTTGAAGGACAAAGAAAGTAGATGTTCCATAACAAATGAACCACAGAAGGAGCTAAGATAATGATTCTCACAGCAGAAAGTTTTAAAAAAAGGGGTGGGGAGAGGGGGAAAATTCCCATCTTTTTGAAAAATAAAAAGTCAAGAATATGTACAAAAGTAAAATGAAGTAATGGAGTTCTTTTAGAAAAACTAGTAAAATACAAAATCCTTAAGAGTAGAAATCCAGTATAAATCAGATCAAATCACTTTTACTGCAAAACAAAAAAGAAAAAAAAACCTATGCGGCTGACTTCTTTGTGGCGTAAGGAAAAGTATTTTAAAGCTCTGAAATAAGATGATGAATTTTGACATCTGTAATGAAGCTAAAGGGTATAGGCAAATCAGCAAGATGAAGACCCTCTTCCCAAGAGCTGCAATCCTTTTGATTTTTCTTCCCAGGTAAGTACACGGTCATAGTGGGTCATTCAAAGTTACTCCCATTCAAAACTGGGGAGCATGCTTCCAAAGAGCCATCTTTGGTAACAGAATCAGCTATTTGTCGGCAGGGAGAGAAAAAATGCCCAATCATTCAATGCACTCTTTTTTGGGACTCCTACATTGGTATACATGACAATGCCTCATGTCTGCCGAGTGTATCAATGATGGAAAGATGCAGTGTTAGATCTCATCAGCCCACATCCCCTTCTTGCTGTCTTTGAATAAATGAGAACTTTTGTCTCCATCATCTCATGCCCCTTGCATAAAATATTTATTTATGCAATTTATCCACTGCCTCAATTCTAGTGGACTCTTATGCAATCTACAAACATTAAAATAACAGTAGTAAATAATACACTATATTAAATTATTAAAACTAAAATAGAGATGGAGAAAGCACTGTTTCCAAGTAACATCCTCAGTCATATATGAATATACTTCACTAGATTTAAAGACCGATTCATCTCTGAATCTTCTTGTTTTCAAGCATAACTCCATATATTGTATGCTGCTTTGAAGAAAGGCCAGGACATAAATGAGAGACTAAGTTAGCAGACTACTTTTATGAAAAAGTAAACATGCTCTATCTTCTCTATAAAAAGGAGATATTATGGTCCCCAAGACTGATGAAACGTAGGTGAGGACCTTTATATTGGACCCTAGCTTTAATTCAGAAGGAAATTCATTTGAACTAATTAAAAAACATATACATGTCTCAGAATGAACCTCTGTAAAAAAATATTATCTGAAACTTGATCACGTCATAACTGGTGCCTCAGTTTCAAAGAAATGAATCATTAACGTGTGTTAGGTTATGTTCTCGCCACTGACTGCAGTAAGGAAGTTTCTTAATTTTTCTTAATTTTGCTATAGAGATTATTACTCAGTCAGATCCAACATCTGGCACTTTTCTAAACAATAAGACGTTTTGCTTCCACATTAGCCTGTTTTTAGCTGATTACATTTAGAACTGTCAAATATTCACAGTGTTCAATGTTCTTCTAACTTGTTTCTCCATGAGCAGAGTACTACATTATATAAAAGGCCTCCTATTAAAGTTGTCTACCGTCTGGCTGCTCCTAATATTTAGGCTTTTTTAGAACATGCATATCTGTATATTATCATAGCATATATTATTTCAATATGATGATGAATGCTAGCAAAATAGCAGCTAACCACTGAATATAATAGTAAGCAGCCTACCCACAATGCTCAATAATATTTTCTGTTAATTATTCATTCATGTACGGCCCAAAGTTATCTTACTACCCAATTTTATGTCATTTATAGACTTACGAATCATATGCCAGATCACGTGCCTCCCCCCGCACCTCTGCCTCCGCCTGCTGCTTGGAGGGCCAGCCTGGTGGTTGCAGCACTTGGACTCACCTGCGGTGCGTGGGCTGCACAGCCCCAGAGTGTGGCGGCCAATGGGCCAGCAGGCTGCGGCTGCTGCCAGACACCATTGGCCTCTGCGCGTTCGCCACCTCTTGTTCTGGCCATGCCCCTCGACAATCTTAACTGGGGCTTATTTTTGGGGTAGGGTTTATATTGTGACCATGTTGGAAAAAATTCATGCTATGGCTTACTTTCTGGTTGGGTCTTATTTTGGGGGAAACCTGGTATTTATTATATATTTAATACTTTAAAGTATTGATTTATTGGGAGCTTATTTACAAGTCCCTGCATGAAACTTTGAGCATTTAATACCAACCAACCTAGTTCCAAACCTTAATCTCTGCATATCATTTATAAGTTAAACCTCAAATCCATAAAATAGGTTTTATAACAACTATTTTACGCAAACGCTATTGCAAAGAATTCTATTCTTCCATAATACAGCCATCTCTCCCAACATCATTAAGACACATTCAATGACTATTCTGTAGAACCTCGCCTATTTGACAAACCTTTCCAATTTGCAACAAAATATATAACCAGCACTACTTCTTCAGAGAATAAACATGTTATCACCCATATTACCTGTAATTGATAAAAGTGAATTATGCTTATGGAAGAGACTGTGTCAAAGAGCACATGCCAATGAAATGCTACAAGAAAAACTGTATTGATGTAAATGTTTTAAATCAATTCTAGGTTTACCAACCCTAAATTTAAACAAAAACACTACTTCCTTACCATATACTTTACAAAATGAAAATAATTAGTCTCAATTAAAGACAACAATTTGAAAGAAAATAGCTCTCTCATATTTATTATTTAAACTGGTTCCACGTACTATATTAGATCAAAAATACTAAAAAAATAAAATCCTAATTAGAATCTGTGGTTTCAATTACCGGTACATTCTTTCTAGATCCTGTACTTAACCAGGAAAAAGAATTATTGAGCATGCTCAGACAAATCTCAGGGGTTGCTATCTTTCAGGATAATATTAAGAGAGAAGAGAGAAATAAAATATGATAGTGATCACAATCCTATTTCGGAAAATGTTTTGGAATATAACTGGATAAACAGTTTTTATTTCCCCCCCACCCTTACATCCCTGAACTTAATTTATTAATTAAAGCCTTGATCAAATTAAGTTCCAAACTTATTTTAACTGTAATGTATGCTTCTAACTAGCTTAGGTACTATGTTTCTAGCTAACACCTGATGCTAAGCAGGTGGGCCCCCAGAGATCTCCTTTCAAATACTTGGGGAAAAAATACTGCATGACAAAGAGTTTTCTACTGCTTTTAGATCTGTTTCGAGTAAGAGTATCTTTTGCTTCCTAGGTAAAGTTACTTAACCAACAAACTTCCCATCATGCAGAAGTATTCACTAGTTTATGTTTTTTTCTTTCTTTCTTCTTGGTTAATTACTAAGAGGGTTGTCTTTAAAGTTGTTCAAGTTGAAGTGTACGGGCTGCATCCTGTCTCTTGAGAGTGCCTCGTTTTGATTCTTCTCATCTGTAGGAAACTTGCTAAAACCTCATTTTAAAGATATCCTAGAAAATAACGTTGCTCTTTAAACTGTCTTAGATAATTAATTTAACCTTTGGGCAATGAAGGATAGGGGAATTTTGAGTGCAGGGGAGTGAGGAAGCTGACGTAAAGGACAATGAATAATATTTATTTGAATTATATCTGTACTTTCTAAATCTGTAGACTAAACAGCCAAGCATTCAACAAATTCTCAAGAGAAATTTTAACTGGTAAGCTTGTGAGTTAATAGCTTGTTTACCTTTTTTAAAGCTTTCTGGTATATTACTATAGTGAAAAAAACAAACACAGGCCTATTAATAACATGCAAATTTATGTGAAAATAGTCTGATATTCAACAATTCAACATTTCTGTTTTAATGGTTCTAAATGACACCATGAAATGCGAGTTAACTATATGAAAAAGAATCTAGTGAAGCAGAAAACCTCTCTTGGCAATAGCATGATGACAATTTTCATGAAGGGGTTCTACTTATAATGCTTTAACAATTCGGGTTTGTCCTTATAACAGAACAGATGGAATGTTTATCTACTTAGGACTTAACAGACAACATAAAATAGCTGCTGCTACATGAAATCATATGACAGTGCTTCTTAATTTCTGGATTTCTGGTGGGTGGCTTCTGATGAGAAATCCTTTGCAAAGCAAGCACTAGCTTCTTCAGCCTAGCACCCTCCAGATGGTGTTGGGACTGCAGTTCCCAGAATTCTTTGCCAGTAGCCTTCCTGGCTGAGAATTCTGGGAGCTGCAGCGCCAACACCATCTGGAAGTCACTAAGGTTGATGCAAACTTTAAATGGCGAAAATACCATACACTCACGGATAAACCGATAATTTTAGGTGCCAAAATATACCCCGCAAATTAAGTTTGGTTTATCTA
Organism: Arizona elegans; assembly: GCA_022577455.1. Lineage (NCBI taxonomy): Eukaryota > Metazoa > Chordata > Lepidosauria > Squamata > Colubridae > Arizona > Arizona elegans. The sequence goes on along the minus strand of JAKOOJ010000003.1, from coordinate 97,260,343 downwards.
GGGATGACCTTATCTGCAAGTATACATGTTTAGTATTACTGTATTACTGAAAAAGTATTACTTTTTTAAAGTATCTGTAAATCCCATATATATTCACAAATAAACTCATCCATGGATAAAGCCAGCCCTCAAATTTTAACCAAAATACCATGAAAAATCTGCTGCCTACAGATAAGTCAGTTGTGAAAATTAAAACATAAATATTTAGAGGGTTGACTTATTTGCAGTTGAGCTTTGTCAATGAGCGTATAGTGTAAAAAACAGAAAAAATTCCTATGGAACAGAAAATAGTGGATGGGGGAGGGGGGAGAGCATAGTATGCTGTGCCTGAACAAACTAACGAATAATGTGAGTATCTCCATGATGGTACTCTTAAAATCTTCTTCTTATTCATTCTCCATGTCTCTAAACCCCTTTGGCACTCTTTAAGGATGAACTATGTAGAGGAGCTGTTGGAGCAAAGGAGGGGGTGGGATCATTTTGGACAGAATGGGTTTAAATTATTTTACGATGCAAAGTTTTATCGGTAAAATGCCTATTCAAGTATTATTTGTTATATTTTTTTACCACTGTTTATGTTCCCAGTCACTTTCCTGTGAGCAAATGATATAATGTTTTACAGAGGCTATTAACTACAGAATTCTTAGTGTAAGCATAGCAGAGCTGCTGTGAGGTGGTTAAGGTGTTGGATTAGTACTGGCAGAGTCACGTTGATCCTCAGCTGTGGAAACTCACCAAGAGACTTTCACCAAATCGCATTCTCTTGGCCCAGCCTACCTCAAACCTTATAGGCTTCTTATTGTGAAGGTAAAATGAAAATCCTCCTGTAAACTGCCTTCAGCTTCTACCAGAAAGACAGGACATTAAAATTAATTAATTAATTAATATAGCTTAACCTTAGTTCAGGCTTTTATTGCTAGATTTTTCTGTCCAATTTGGGCTTTGATCCAAAAGAGGGAAGGGCTTAGGGGAAGGACATTCCTTTTCCCAAATAATATATGGTTTTTAAATTAAACACTTCCACAAAACTCTCCAGGAACTGACAAATACTTTAGTACAAAAATTACACTGATTCATCTATACAAGTAGTTCTGTTGCTAAGCGAGACACTTGTAAAATTAATTTCCCTCCATTTTATGACCGTCCTTGCCACAGTTGTTATCATTGCACCTGTAAAGTGAATCTGGCTTCCCCACTGACTTTGCTTGTCAGAAGGTCGCAAAAGGTAATCACATGACCCAGGGACATTGCAATCATCATGAGTCAGTTGCCAAGCATCGGAATTTTGATCACGTGACCACAGGAATGCTGCAACGGTCGTAAGTGTGAAAAACGGACATAAGTCACTTTTTTCAGTGCTGTTGTAACTTTGAACAGTCAGTAAATGAACTGTTGTAAGTCAAGAACTACCTGTAATGGAAGATATCAACTTACAACAGTTTGTTTAGTGACCGTTCAAAGTTACAGCGGCACTGAAAAATATGACTTACAACCGTTTTCCAAAGTTACAGCCTTTGCAGCATCCCCATGATCATGTGATCAAAAGCTCACTTAACAAATGTCCCACTTAACAATAGAAATTTTGGCTCAATTGTGGTCGTACGTCAAGGTAGATATCCATTACAGGTAGTTCTTGACTTACAACAGTTTTCTCTCTCTCTCTCTCTCTCTCTCTGTATAGCCCCAAATTTCTGTTGCTAAGTGAAATATTTATTGAGTTTCCCCTGCTTTTATGGCCTTTTTTGCCACAGTGTGACGTAAATCACTGCAGAGGTTAAATTAGTAACCTGGTTCTTAAGTGAATCTGGCTTCCCCATTGACTTTGCTTGCACACAAAAGGTGACCCTGGGATACTGCAACCATCATAGATATCAGTCAGTTATCAAGCATCTGAATTTTGATCACCTGATCACGGAGAGGCTGCAATGATTCATGGCATGGGCCCAGGGTATTTGCAGGATCACCTCCTACCGGCCTCCCACCGCCCAGTGCGCTCACATAGGGCTGCCCTCCTCCGGGTCCTCTCAGCTAGACAGTGTCAGCTGGCGGTCCCCAGGATGAGGGTGTTCTCTGTGGCCGCACTGACCCTCTGGAATGGGTTGCCCACCGAGCTCCGGACGGCCCCCGACCTCTTCCACCAACTTCCCTGATCTGCCGCGGATTTTAACTTGGGGATTTGAAATTGGTTTTAATAGTATTTAATTTTCACTTATTGTGGGATTGTTCTATTGTTGTGAGCCGCCCCGAGTCCTACAGGAGAAAGGCGGCATATAAATCTGACAAAAATAAAAATAAATAAATAAATAATGAAAAACTGTTATTTTTTTTCAATGCCATTGTATCTTCGAATCAGGGGTGAAATCTAAAATTTGTTACTACCGGTTCTGTGGGCGTGGCTTGTGGGGTAATGTGACTGGGTGGGCGTGGCCAACTTTTTCTTTTTCTTTTTCTTTTTTTTTTTTACTTTTAAAAGCATTTTTTCTACAACCTTAAAAGGTTGCAGAAAAAAATGCTTTTAGAAGCCTCTGACGATCAAGCAACTCAGCTGGGATCGCCAGAGGCTTTTAAAGGCTTTTTTTTTCTACAACCAATTCGGCCGAAGAGGTTGCAGAAAAAAATGCTTTTAGAAGCCTCTGATGATCCCAGCTGAGCCGCGCGATCATCAGAGGCTTTTTTTTTTTTACTTTTAAAGCATTTTTTCGGCTGTTCTAGAAAAGTTGTAGAAAAAATGCTTTTAAAAGTAAAAAAAAACCAGCCTCTGATGATCGTGCGGCTCAGCTGGGCATGGGGGGGGGCAGGGATTTTTGCTACCGGTTCTCTGAACCACCCGCCTCCATCGCTACCAGATCGGGTGATCCAGTCTGAACCGGGAGCATTTCACCCCTGCTTCAAATGATCACTAAACAAAATGTTGTAAGTCAACGACTACCCATACACTAATTAGGAGAACAGCATCTATAGCATTTTATCACAAGACTTCAAACACTTTGTGCAGGTTGCTTCCCTTTTAATGGTGAAGTTGCTAGGTATTTAATGCTAAAGAATAAAAAGATGTTCGGTCCACTGCATATCATTTTGTCTTCAGCATAATCTTGCAGGGGACTCTGTTGCTGGTATGCAATTAGCCATTTAGATTCTAATCCAGAGACAGATGCCAACTACAAGTCTGACTTGGTGTGACAGCTGCAAAAAAGAAACATACAAAAATAACTTCTGTTAATGCACCTCTGGATTGTGGCCCTGGGTATTAAGAGTGCAACTGGTACTTCAATCAAGGAGGAGATTTGTTGACTCATCAGAAAAGAATCCTGTAGCACCTTTTGCTCCCACAGACTGATTGATACCATCAGGGAATTTGTTAAATCGTATTGTCACAATCTGTTTCTAACACCAAGATGACCACGGGCAGGACTTGGTTTATAGCAAATGAAAATCAAAGATGAGATCAAATATAAGCAGCACAATCTCCACCTGGACGGGACAGTTAAGTCCAAGAAAACTCCAAATAAATTTAGCAGTGACAAGACAGCATTCTGATAAGGAATTTAGATACTGGTTGAATTTCTGTAGCAACATTTTCCTACAGTGCTTGTAAGTCTTTTATAGCATATATCATTTGTAACTATAAGAAGTAATCTCCAAATTATAAAATATTTGCATTCTGTATATTAAACCTGAAGACTTCAACTTCAACTTCAACGTGGATAGCTTCCTTATTTGTTTTCTGTGTCTTAAATTATATGGCAGGTAAGAAACTCCACTATGTGAAACTATGCTTAGTATTATTAATCTGCTTTGGAAAATAGTAACACGTGAGTGCCAATGTGTATTCAGGCAGCATCCTGTCTCTTTTGCCTTGAAGACAACTTTCATTTTAATAACTTTAATTAAATGATTATAAGTTATCCTCAATAAAGCTCAGGAGCAAGAGCTATGAAAAGTCAGCCCTGTCATTACACTCTTAATGGGTTAGAAATGAGAAGAGAATTTTTCCTCACTGCAGTGAAGCAGGTATGTCAATTTAATAACAGACTCCTATGTTTTTACAAGCTGTATAAGAGGAAGAGGATGAGTAGGCACTGCTGTTCTGATACAACAATAAAAGAAATTACACCTATTGGTCTTCCTGGCTTCTTATTTTTAAAGACACATAAATTCTGTCCTATCTGATGAAAGGCAACAATTATTTCTTAGTAGAGGTAATCCTCAATGTAGGACCACAATTGGGATCATAATTTCCATTGCTAGTGGCTGTTAAGTGAGTCAGGCTAGATTTTACAATCTTTCTGCCACCGTTGTTAAGCAAATTGCTGTAGTTATTAAGTGAATCATGCAATCGTTAAATGAATCTGGCTTCCCCCACTGACTTTGCTTGTCAAAGTCAGCTGGGAAAGTTACAAAGGGTGATCCCATAACCCCCAGAACACCGCAACCATTGTAAACGCATGCCAGCTGCCAAGCGCCCGGATTCTGATCATGTGACCCTGGGGATGCTGTGATGGTTGTAAGGGTGAGGACCCATTGTAAGTCACTTTTTTCAGTGCCACTGTAACTTTGAATGATCACTAAACAAATTGTTGTAAGTCAAAGACTACCTGTATGCCACTTGCTAGTTTTCAGCTTGTGATAAAAGATTCTAGATGATGAAGAGAAAAATGTGTGTGTGTTGAAATCTGGGTATCCAGATATGCACAGACTACACAACTTCAGCTATGCTGCATGAAAGATGTGTGTCAGGTTTGAAGAAGAATGTCATCCTAAAATCTCACTTAGTAAAAGTATGGAAAATGTGCAAATGTTTGTATTCTTTCTTTCATGCAGTACTTTTAGTATCCATAAGTTAAAGGCAAACTTCTATTTATCCTTCCATTGAACTCTCTTTTATTTTGGTTCTCCTCTACTAAGCATCACACATATGCCAGAACACTGTTCAGGCAATTGCATTGTGTAAATGCAATTGCCTGAAAAGCACTTGAATATCTGAAAATAATACTTAAATTCAAAATACTTATTTTGTTTTTAGCAGAGCTTCTACTATTCTAATTTCATCATTACTGTACCACATCATTTATGCTTTGAATAAGCATTTTGAGACAGGACAGTCAAATGAACATGTCTACATTAATGAATTTAATAGTAGAACTTTCTGGGAATATACTTAAAACTACAAGATCTGAGCTACAAAATTCTGGATGATTATTAGATGTAAAATAAATAAATAAATAAATAAATAAACAAACAAATAAATAAATAAATAAATGAAAGAAAGAAAGAAAGAAAGAAAGAAGAAAGAAAGAAAGAAAGAAAGAAAGAAAGAAAGAAAGAAAGAAAAATGTTCTGTATTCTCATCTAGTTGTCCAGATTTTTGTGGCCCAGATCTTGTAACAGTCTTACCATACAGCTAAACCATATATTATCATCAGAAACCTCATCTAGTGTCCTAGAATTTCTATCTGTGTGGCCACTATTAATCACTCTTAAACAAAAATGAATTAAAAATTCATTACTTGAAGATGATTTTGAGGAAATAGAGAAGAAACCTCAATGATACTCCATTTTTGTCTTTAAATTAGGAATGCACAACATTAATAATTCCTTCTCTGTTTCCTAAATTCAAGTGTTGCTGTGGCTTGTTCCTTTTCTTAACACTATTTTATAAACTCATTTAGAATGGTTGGATGGTTAAGATGTTGCAACTGAAAGATGGTTCACACATCATACTATGTGACAATGTGGTATGTCTGGTTTTCATTTAACACGATGCATACATTTAACACTATGGTCTGTAAGATAACATTTATTACTTAACATGAACCAGGCACAATTTGTTGCACAAATTATAATTAAAGATAATATGTGAACAATTGAGAAACCTAAAATATCTTGCAGTCTCTGTCCCAGAGTAAAAACTGCCTGTCAACCCTGTGACTTTAATTTGTGTTTAAAATACTGAAAATATAGAAGTAGCCTAACAAAAAATGAGTACAATAGATCATTATTTTTATACTTCAGTAAAAACTGCTCAGTATTTCAGTAAAAATACTGAGCAGTAAAAAAACACAAAAGGTGCAGTACACTTGAATTACTAGAAATAAAAACATTTTTAAAAAAATATCTGAGACCTTAAAATATAGCTATTCAAACAATACTACTATTACAGCTAAAACTAAAACTAAAGGAATGGAACCAACTCGATCTCTTCCAGAAGGACATTCCATAACTGAAGTATAACCAAAACAACCCTATCCCATGAACCTAACAAATACAATCTAATCTCATTGGTGATACGACATAGGCCTGTGATTAAAAACTCTGCGATATTACAGCGTTCAGATATTCAAGGCTCCAGTCTGTGATCAAAAACATCATTTTGTTTTGGGTTTAGGAAGAAGTGGAGACCCAATGTAATTAATATCTGCTGATGTCTAGTTTCTAAAGCATAAATCATATAGTAGTTTTGTCAGCTGTGATTCGCATTAGGTGAAGTCCAAAGTTTTTCAAGGGCAGCCAGTACAAAAGCTGGTTTCACACATCGTGCTAAGCCATAATTGGTTAACTACCAATTTATTGAAATACTACAATTGTGTGAAGTGCAAACCCAGTCAGAATGTTACAGTAATCACCCAAGAGGTAGCTAAGGGATGATTACAGACTAGATTTACTATCCCCAGGAAGCAATGTAACTAGCATAAAGAAAAGAATGCTTGGCTACTGTGACTACTTGACTGTCTAAAAGCAGTGCTAGGTCTAAGAATCCACACTCCCATCAGGCCACAAAACATGCAAAATTGTAAAAAAAAAACAAATAAAAAAAATAAAAGGATACAAATCCATCCATTACACATTGTGCCCAAATTCCAGGTTTGTCTGTTGTCAATCTTATGAGGTGGACCAAACAGGAAACATGATCAGATAAACCCGTGATGGCGAACCTATGGCACGGGTACCACAGGTGGCACATGGAACCATATCAGTGGGCACGTAAGCGTTGCCATAGCTCAGCTCCAGCATGCATGTGTGTGCCGGCCAGCTGATTTTTGGGCCTTTTGGTCCCACCGGAAGTTGGGAAATGGGCTGTTTCCTGCTTCCAGGTGGGGAAGGCCATTTTCGCCCTCCCCAGGCTCCTAGAAAGCCTCTGGAGCCTGGGGAGGTTGAAAAACAGGCCTACCGGGCCCACCGGGCCATCACATGCTAAAAACGGGGTGGTGGTGTCCGCACACATGCGCAGTGGTGGGGTGCATTGTATTATGGGTGTGGGCACACACGTGGGTGACACGTCTGTGGGCGCACAGAGCCTCTGGAACAAATTACCCACTGGACTCCGGATGGCCCCCGACCTCCGCTGTTTCTGCGGTGACCTGAAGATATGGCTTTTCCAACAAATCTCCTGATCTGCTGGGAGTTGTTAGTTTTAACCTGTTGGGGATTTTAATTGGATTATTATAGTGCTAATTTTTATTGTTCTGTTGTTTTATTGTTGTGAGCTGCCCGAGTCCTTCGGGAGAAGGGCGGCATATAAGTATGAATAAACTAAACTAAACTTCCCCGCGCTCCCCCCGCTTTTGGCATGCGACGGCAAAAAGGTTAGCCATCACTGAGATAAACTAATTCTAAACGTTAACAGAATCATGCAAGTCTGAAAGTAAAATTCTTTTACCATCACCATTACAGCCCAAGAACCTAGAGAGGGTCCTCTCTAAGCCTCTTGCTCTATCCACTATGCAGTTGCAGGCTGGGTGGTCTCTTATCTGACCATTCCCTAAGCAGCATCTCTTCATTCTATTCTCAAGGCCTTCCCCACATATCATTACATCAACTGACCAGTAAAACCTTCATTTTATCTCAACTGAGCCTCTCGTTGTGTGCTAATATTCAGTCCTTCATATTGTCCAGAACATCCATAGCCTTCTTGGCTCAATTGAAAAAAAGAGTTAAATGTCATCAGCATAGTATATTTTTCCCAACATTTCTGTGATGATGTGATAAGAACCAGATGGTGAAATGGTTAAGCCATAGGCAGGGGTGAAAACCACTTACCTTCGCTACCGGTTCGCAAATGGGAGAGCACGCGTACACATGTGCGCTTCGCTCACATACGACACCTCTGTGCATGCGCAGGACCTTCTGCACATCCGCAGAGCATCAAAAACGGGATGTGATGACGTCCGGGCGGGTGGGCGGAGCCTCCCACCACCGGCGCTACCGGTTTCACCACTGGCTGTAGGATTAGGAAGGGGAGACCCAGTCCACTCTCCCTCTTGGAAGTTCACAGAGTTACTATCTCTTAGCCCAACCAACTCACAGGGCTGTTTTGAGAAAAAAATAGGTGAAGTATTATGTACACACTTTGAGCTTCTGTTGAAGAAGTGCCATATAAATGTAATAAATAAAAACTACAGGGATAGTATATACTATACAATGACCCTATTGGGTCATTGCTTCAGCAATATTTCCTTACCTAAACAAACAAAATGACTAAGGGCAGGCAAAAAGTAGTGGGACAAAGAGCAAGTTCCACCTTCCTGCTGGTTTCCCCACTGGTTTTCTTGCAGGAAGCTGACAGAGAGCATTGGAAATGATGGTCATCTGATGGTGGTTGACCACAGCAGTGTAGCAGCACTGAAGGGGTCACCACCTTGCCAAATTTCAATCCTACAGAAATCAGGAGTCCCAGAGTTTCGACACATTTTTTTAAGTTAGCCCATTTGAGGTACATTGATTAAAAAATTACTGCCCTATGATGTACTGTTTCACCCAATTGAAGATTACAAACAATCATATAGACACAAGAGTTTTGGTAATACATATATGCCTGAAGGATCTACCTAATAAGCCAAGGACCAAAAGGCACTGAAATTGTCTTCTAGTAGCACTTTCTGGAAACATATGGTCAATACATTCAGGAACCCCTCTAATATATTATCCCTCAATCCTGAATTCGCCAGTTTCTGAAAGATGTATTTATAATGCTCCTGGTAGTGCTGGAAGGTCCAAAACAACTAACAGAAATGCATTCCTATTGTTTAGATCCCAGCATGACCTTCTCAAGGGTTTACTGAAGCTTGAACCCAAAATGGAATAGGTTGAAAGAATAGTCTTCATCCAAGAATACCTAGAGTTGTGTCTGGGAATATTGACTATATTTTAAAAATGGGATATTTGCTGACTGTTATCTAGAGGATTATATAAAGACTTTGTTTTGCAAAATTATTATTAGAGGAGTTGAAATTAATCATCTTTGCTTTTCATTTTCAAGACAATTCAAATGGTTAGACTTACGTCCCTTGTAATGAGCAATCAGCCTTATTTCTCTAGGCAACCTGGCTCATGGCCTTAAGTGAATCCCATTTATCAAAACTAAAGAAATCGTTGCCTCAGTTACATTAGAAGCTATGTAATATACCTTAATGTGAAAAGGGTTATTTTATCAGAAGAAGGTTATAAAGTTTATCATAATAGGTTTTGTGGAAATGGGGAAATACTCTTCTCATTACTTGGAATGTAATAGTCACTGAAGAACCCAAAATAATTCTATGAGAGGACATTGGGCTAGAGAGAAATGATTTATCAGTTACAAAGAAGGCCTTAATTTGCTTTACCAAAAGTCAGCCTGGTCATCTATTTAAGTGCTTCATTGTCTTAAGTACTATAGAAAACCAAGACATCTGTGTTCTTAGCCAATTATCTATTTAATACCTAGGTCATACCCTTCATAATTCAGTCAGCACCCCAACAGGGTGATCAGTTATAGTAACTGAGACAACTGTGGTTTTAAAAATTAATTTTAGGACTTCAAACATGTGGATTTGGGTCTTCAAAAACTGAGGCTACAGGGATGCTTTGGGCAGCATCTTGTACAAAACGTTCTTTCAATCAGATATTTAAACCCATCCCTCTTTCACATAAAAGGATGACTTGAAGCTAAGTTTTAATCTTCACAATTCAAAGGTGATATTGCCACAAATAGGTTGTTTAGGATATCTAAAGGTAGAGATATATATTTTAATAATTTTTCAATCTAGATTACAACTGAATAACAGGTGATAGATTCATCCTGGCCAAACTGCTGAAGGTGCATATCTCTAATTTCATTACCCCTTATGCCAGCAACCTGGCAAGGACCATTCTTCCTGAAAATGATGAGAGACAAAGATACATACTGTTCACACTGACAAGCTTAAGAAGCAACAGGGTTACATTAACTTCCCTCAGTTATGCTGCATAAAATCTCTTGCTACTGCTGACAAAGAGACAAAATCCTAGAGTGGCCCTACAAAAAAAAGGCAGCTCTAGTAACACCTTACAGCTTGTTTTACTTTTGTATACCTACTACATGGGGGCTAAAATGGAAAGAAACAAGCAGAGAAGTCTCCTTCAACTATGTCAACACTGGGCCAATTATCCACACCTTAGTTTTTTTTAATAATACAAAAAAATAAAAATGACAGGTAGTGATAATCTTTTGTTTCTTTTGACAGGGAAGCTGTCAAAAACAGTTACTTCCAATTTGATTAGGGCATCCTTTGCCCAAAATGCAAAGGAGTATTTCCCAAAGTGGAGCAATTAATTGTGTCAGCTGTGTCCTGTAAGTGCTCTGCTTCTTGAAAGTGGTATCATCTCTTATTTCAGGGGAATCTTTCTCCACTTCCCATCAGAAGGTCAGAAGCAAACTGTGGCTTCCTAGTCTATCCACACATCATACAATATTTGGATTTTAAAATGCAGTACTGCAACTTAACCTTACCAAGTTGATAAAGGTTGAAAAGTCATGCCATGGTGTTTAACAATGGTAAAATAGTTGGGGAGCAAAAAATAAAAAGCAAGCATAAACAGAGTGCTAGCTATCTTTATGACAGATAAAGCAGGCTGATGTTAATTTCTTTCTCAACTTTCAGAGCTGCCATGCTGCTGCTTATCTGGCTTAGTTCATGTTTGTGCCAATCTGTCAAAATCTTGATTTCTCTAATAAATATATCTGTTAAGCACCAAAGCAAGAAATCCTAACCCACAATCTAGGGCCTCGTTATCTAAAGTAAAATCCACTGAACTCAATGGAATTGTGTATATGTATGTGTGAGACTATTTTTCTCCAATGCTGATGCCTATGGTGATTTTAGTTGTTAAGACAGCTGAAGTTTTATAAGTTGTAGGAGTGTTTTCCTGGCCACAAGGCAAGTCGGGAATACTTTTCTAAATAGAAGTCATCTGTAGAAAAAAGGATATCATGCATTAAAAAGCAAGGAAAATACTCTTAGTTAAGGGGGAATCCTGATACTAGGTATCTCAGAAAAAACTCATTGTCTTAATTTTGATTCTCTGAATTCAGAAGATAGAACATTCTGTGATAGATCAGAAGAGTCCTAGTTTCTTTAATTTCTATACCAAAGGCCATCATAACCACTTTCGAAAGATTAAAAAGAGTAAGTGGGCTGTTGTGTTTGGCTAAAATTGGAATCACACCTAGGACTTACAGATTTGATTGGGAAAACCATTTATTTTATTCAAGCATATTTCAAGCCATTTCTGGGTCTGATGCCATTTCATTAACATTTATAAATGATAGCTATACAATTATTCCTGAAAATAACAAGGGACAAGTAAATAGAGGATTGCATACAAGCAGCTAGGTAATGGCAGCATAGACATTTTTTTAACCTTGGGCTAGAAACTAATGTCATTTTAGGTGAGCTGGATTCTAACTCTAGAAAACTCTCTGTCCTTGTTTCACTTAAAATGCCCATCAAACAGTTCTTGTTAGCCATACAGAAAAATATGTAAACAAGAGCAGTAGCCTGCAGCCTCCTAAGACTGTAAATGTCTTGCCAACTGGCACAGTATATAGACAAGGCCCTATTTCTACATATTCTGTATTGCTTTGACTGAGTCTTATGCATGTCTGTCTACCAATGGCAGTCTGGCTTCCCAGTTTAATTCACAGGCCTTAGTTTGCACAAAAATATCCCAAGCATTTGCCACCTCACTATATGTGGTGAACAATACAGATGTAGAAGCATTTTGCACTGTGCCAATAGAACAGATGCCACCTGTCCAGAATAGGGCTCAACAGCTATACTGAACTAGTCCTAGCATACATTAGGTTCTAGTTCTTTCTTTGGGGCAAACTGCATTATGTTTGTAGCAAAGATCCATTTCAGTTCTCCCACAATAAATCAGTAAAGTAAAGTTACTGCTGAGATCCACTCGGTGAGCCTCTTAGGGGACATAACATCACTTACACAATGACTTTTGTGGAACATGGTCAATGTCCCCTTTTGGCCTTACAGGATTCTTTGATCTACATATGTCCTTCTTGCAAGGCAGCCTTCTTGTAAAAAGTATTTTGGTAACCATCTCCTGCTTGCAATTAACTCTTTATTGTTTAATAAAGGATGTTTCAACCGCATAAGATCCAATTAACTGCCATCTCCTAGTACCTAGTAGGAAAGGGATTCTGAAATAGGCCTAGGCACAATCTAAAGGACAAGATGCAGCATAGTCCCAGGGCAGGGCCCACTGAAAAGCAAATGAAATACAGTACTCAAAATATAAACAGAATGCTAGGATATAGATGTGTAACACTAACTGATTATATTGGGAAAGGCCTGTCTTTGTATGCCTGACAGGCAGAATACAGAGTAAGATTTAAGATTTAAGAAATATGTAACTGCTTTTGCAAAAGAAATCTGAATAGCTTTTGGTGATGATTACAAGGTGCAACCAGCATATGGTGCTTCTCTACTGAAATGAGAGGGAAATTGCAGCAAATGTGCAAGCAGCCCTGCCTTCTGCATCCTGGAGTGGACTATATGCACAATCAGTTAGGATAGCATACAAGGAAAAAGGTGGCAATTGAAAGGCGAAATAATACCGACAAGCACAGCAGACATTATTTCAGGCTAACTGTTTATCTAATCGGGAGGGTTGAAGGCAGGTGATGTTGGTGGTGGTGGGTGAATAAGTGGAGGGGCTCCGGGCCTGATGGGTGCTAGATGTCGGGGGAGCAGGTGGCTGCGGGTGGGGTGGTGGAGGGGCTGGTAAAGGGCACACACAATGCCCTGTCGGGATTTAGGCAGGCTGGATCCAAGGTGGATCTTGAGGTGACCGCCAAGCGACCAGCACCAGGGTGCTGCTGGATGCACGGTAGCACGGAAAGAGGGTGCTGAAGCAACGTGCTGCGGGAGCCGCAATTTCGGGAGGGCGATCCCACCGTGCGGAGGAGGGATGGCGAGAGGCTACTCCGGATGGCTGAATGCGGGTGATCCGACTGCGCTAGGAGCAATGTGGGTGAAGGGTGGATCGCGCCGCCGATGGATGCGGGGATAAGCGGGCTGAGGGGTGTGGATGCAGGATCGGGTCTGACGGCGGGCGAGATGGGGGGCGCGCGCGCCCAGTACCTGTGAGGCTCTTCCCTGCTCCGCGCCGCTCGCCGCCGCCGCCGCCGCCGCCACCGCCGCCGCCACCTCGGGGGTCTCGGGAAGGCCGGGCCCGGCGGGGGGCGCGGGCGGCTCCGGGGGGGCTGCTCCCCCCGCCCGCTCCCGCCGCGCCCCAGCCGCGCCCACCGCCTTATTCCGCCTGCGAGTCATGCTTGTCCTGCACCCCGCGCAGTAGCTCCCGCCGCCGCTGCTCTCCGCCGATAATGCCGTTGCCGCTCGCCGCCGCTAACGCCGCTCGCCGCCACCGCCGCTGCTGCTTTCAGACAGGACAACAGCCAATATGGCGGCGCGGCCCGTCCGGCCCCTGCCCGCGGGGGAAGCCTTCGCCGCCATCGCCGAGGCGGGCAGTGCCTGGGCAGCGCGCCCCCCAGCGGCTGGAGGAGACGCCATTGGAAGCAGGCTGAGCGCACGGCGGAGGTTAAATGGCCCGGGAGGAAAGCCTGTGGCTTTGGGCAGGGAGATCCCAGGCCTCTCCCTCCCTCCCTTCCCTCTGCAACGTTTCTGACGGGCTCAGCTGGCTGATTTGTCTTTTGGAGGCAGTTTTCGAGAGCGGGAAGGCTTCTTATAGCACAAACGGGTGCAGTTCAGATAACGTTTATCCCCGGGCACTGATGCAGAAGGGAGAGTGTTTGGACATGTTAACTGAGCATTTTACCTTTCCATCCAATAAAAGGGGTCGTCGCCCTCATCTATATAGGCCGCCCCGTCTCGTCCCTATCCCGTTGACTTTTCGCTTTCCAACTACGTGTCCTTGCAATTAGTCATTAGCGCCTTCTCTGATCGCCTCAGTTAAGATGCCCGTGCGGTTTAGAACAAACTTGCAGTATCTAGTTTTTATGTGTATTTGAAAGCTTGACCACTGTAGATTTTGAAACATTTCTAAACCACATTGTTAAAATAGTCCCTAGGCAATGTATAAAGTAAAACAACGTAAAACTATTTCAATAAAACAGTGTTCATAAAAATGACACCACATATTTTGTCAGGAAAACGGAAAAAGTTGAGCAAAATGGTCTGTCTTCAATCAATGCTGGAAACAGTACCTAAAAGAGTTCGGCTAATGGCCCATCTACTCCAGCATTCTCTGTGATATATAAGGCAAATAAATACATTCTGCAAGCTTTCAAATTTAGACAGATGTGTGGCTTGTAATTCTTGTAGCAAAACTGTAAATAGATATCCAGTCTGGCAGACATTAATAGTCTAATCATGAATTTATCCAGTGTCCATTTTAACCTCTCAAAATTAACCATTCCCAATCTGATGACAGCAAATTCTACCATGTAAATATCCATTAAGTAAATAAATCTCCCTATACAGGTAGTCCTTGACTTAGGATCATAATTAAGCCCAAAGTTTCTATTGCTAAGTGAGACATTCGTTAAGTGAATCACTGCAGTTAAATCAGTAACCTGGTTGTTAAGTGAATCTGGCTTTCCCATTGACTTTGCCTGACAGAAGGTTGCAAAAGGTGATCACATGATCCAGGGACACTGCAATCGTCATAAATATAAGGCAGTTGCCAAACATCCAAATTTTGATCATGTGGCCATGGGGATGCTGCAATGGTCATAACTGTGAAAAACAACCATACATAAGTCACTTTTTTCAGTGCCGTTATAACTTTGAACAGTCATTAAGCGAACCGTTGTAAATCGAGGACTACCTGTATTCAAGTTTAATGGATGACTCTCTATGGGAAAAATATTAAAACTTCCCTCTATCTACATTTTCCATGCTACATATTACTTTATATGCTTTATACTTTTCCTTTTACTATCCAGTAGTCTGTGGCGATATTAGCAAGTTATGAACAAATTACCCATTGATGTAGATTAGCAATTGAGGTATGCAAAGAAATAAACCTATTATTTATTGAGTTGCATGTATACAACATTTATATATTGGCTGTATATTTATCCATGAACATGTATATGTATCCATGAAGTAGGGGTGAAATCTACTTACCTTCCTTACTGTTCAGAAGTGCACATGCGCACACAGACCTTCTGTGCATGTGCAAAACCTTCTGTGCATGCGCAGAAGGTAAATAACATATTACTTCCTGGTTAAAACCAGAAAGTAACGACATCCAAGCGGGTGGAGGATTTCTCCCCTGCCATAAAGCCATTTGTGCTTTTGCTTTATTTCGTGATATATATAAAGAGAATCTATCCAAGGCAATGCTTCACATTTGAGAAAGGCAAGCTAGCATGTACATTCTTTTAACAAAATTGGGAGAGGGGATTAGAGCTGCTACGTGAAGCATGCTGCATTTTGCTGCTTGTATCTAGACTAGGAAGATGTAGGTCTTCAAGGACAGGGCCTAATATTCATTTTACTTTGATATGTTACTTTATAGTTACAGCAGAGGGCACTGTTCCTTCATTCCAGACAACATCAATACAGATTATTTTATCATATATCATTTAACCTGCATTAATTTAATAATTGCAAGCTAAAATGTGGACTTAAACAGAAATGCTTTGCCTCTTCCAGTTGACCAAAATGGTCAACTACCCAAACTCTGTTAATTTGCATGAATTTTTACTCCTTCAAAAAAGCCCTTCTTGTGGGATTTCTATTTTCAGTTTTATCTATCAGACTATTGTCTGCTTTCCAGAGTCTTTCCAGTTAGCTCTGCTTGCTTATTCATAGTAACATGTCTTTTAATCATTAAGTTTTACTCAATACCACCAGGCCTACAAGGAAACTTAAGCCTTTTTGTTCTGAAAACAGTAAACAAATGATTACTGTATAGATTTTCAATTTTTAGACGGTTTGAAAAAGATCCTAGCAATGACTTCACTCAATATTTCTCTTTTTGCAGCAAATGCTTGCTTCTCGTGTATCTGAGAAATGGACACCCATCCATTATAATGCATCCTATAATAAAAGGGCTTTGTACAACATACTTCATCTGGTTTCTGAATCAACTTACTTCTGATTTTGCGTAGACATTGAATAATAAACTAACCTAGATTGGATTCACACAATATAGCAAGCACACACACACACACACACACACACACAAAACCAAGCTAAAATTAGTCCAGTGTAGCATGCTGTGTGATGGTAGCTATGTCTTTAATTGATCTTTAATTAATATCAATAAAGGATAATATTTGTAGCTCAGGGTTGAAATGAGGGGTCCTTGGTGTTCTCTGAGCTTGGTTGTTTTCTTGCAGATGCTTTATTACCCAAGCTAAATAACATCCTCAGGGCTGGTAAGGAGTGGGCTTTGCTCTCAATTTATATTCTAGTGGCTTGCCCTGTCAGTGTTGGCAAGGGTGGTCTTAGAAGTTGTTTGGTTGGGCTGTTCACTTTTGGTTTATTTGGCAGGTCCTTGATTGGGGTATTATTTACTTGATTATTGATTTGATGTTCGTCAAAGATTACTCCAAGATCAATTGAGGATAGGGGGACTTTATTCTGCAGCACTTCAGGTGCTATCCAAGGTACCTTCAGTTTTAATGTGACTTCGTCTGCTACATCTGAGTTACTCACAATCCAAGTGTGATTAGATCTTTCTTAAACCTTTGATTACATCTTTCAGCTTCAGGTCGCCATAAATGGGATACAATCATTTTTGTGACTCAGGCACCTTAAGTGAGAAATTGAAAACATACTTTTTTCTTAAAGAACAGTTTAATGGTAAGCTGGTCACTTACCACAATATCACTTACCAGTGGTAAATAGAATTCATATTATCAAAACTGAATATATAATTAGGCATTATGTCAATCAATTAAACAATGCTAATACTTATTTTTATAAATTTATTTCGCCAAGGTTTACTGACTGAGATAAGAATAATTTAGGAAGAAAAATTTGGGTAAGAATTCTATTGTATTCAGAAATGCATTCATTGGATATGATTTAGTGATCAGTTGAATCTGCAGACATTAGAAAATGTACTATTAAATTATTCTGATATTTAACAGTGATTATACTAGAGCATACCCCCAAATATAATAAATCTCTGCTTACATAACTTTTTAAAAATAGATTTCAGTATTCTTAACTACTGAAAAGGTGCTGAATCTTTGTCATGTCTAGATCTAAAACAGTAATTTGCATTAACATTTTTTTTAAAAAAAAACACACAATTGTGCATTGCTGATATAAGATGCAACTTTATTTTATCTTCCAGATGAAATTAAGTTCTGAAAAGCTAACATTTGCTTCATGTAGCATTTGAATACTTTCCATTTGGATAAGTTTATCTCAGTGTTTTCTGCAATGTTAGGCCCAATAGTTGATTACCTGATAGCTTTGTTTGTCCCTGGGTAATTTTAGGGCATGTCAAATTTTTCAACTGTCAATTTCCAAACACTAGGAGTGCTCAAAAGTTGTGACATGCCTTGGGGATTATAAAGATATTTTGGTTAGTTTAATATAATTTAGATGTGCTTGATAAGTAACTATATAAATATCATAACTTTTTAACATTTTGTTTGTTTCATTTCTGTACTGTATGTAATTCTGATAGTCCTTTTGGTTTTTGTTTCATTTTTTATTAATGGATAATGTTATATTCATTATTTTGTTCATCTGTTGTATTTATTCTTGTTTTATGGCTCAAAATACCTTTAATAAAATGTTAAAAAGTCATACAGGTAGTCTTGACTTACAACCATTCATTTAGTGACCATCCAAAGTTAATGACTTTGAAAAAAATGATTTATCACTATTTTTCACACAACTTTGCAGCATCCTTATGGTCATGTGATTAAAAATTTGGACACCTGGCAACTGGCATGTATTTATGATGATTGCAGTGTCCCAGGGTCATGTGATAACTTCGCTTGCCATCCTCTGACAAGCAAAGTCAATGAGGAAGCCAGTTTCATTTAACAACTGTTGCAAGAAAGGTCATAAAACGGAGCAAAACTCACTGGCTTGTTGTTATAAATATGACTTTAACCTGAGAGGTTAATAAATTTAATATAGACAAGATTTCTGGTCTAATTTAAAATGAATACCAATTCATTTTAATACCAATAGATTTGTAATTTCTTATTGGAACCAGAACTTTTAGAAATTATATAGAATTAATCTTGAATTAATCATTTCCATTTCTATAACTACTATACAGTCACTTAAGAGTACCTCTTGTCAGTCAAGGTTAAAAGTATCATTTTCTATAGACATCTAATTCCCTTACACTATGGAATGCAAGAACAAATGTTAACCTTGATACCCACATTTAAACCAAAAAACGTCACATTAGGTTATGCAGGTACTTATGTCAGTGTCTGGGTATCTCAGTGATGTCATCTCTAATCTTCCCTGTGGGATTATGTAAGCATCACTTCATTTATAATGATAGTATCTCCTAATCTTCTTGTCTACGACAGCAGCAACCTTTGTTTAGAAAAAGGCCATGGAAAGTGACCTCAGGAAAAAGGAGAGCATGAGGGTTGTTGTTGTTTTAATTTGGTATATCGTCTTAAGGCCAATTTCCCAAACTATAGGCAATTGTAGATATAGGTTTATCCAAAATTCTGGATAAAACATTTGTACATTTCTTCAAGAGCAAAACCAGAATATTTGGCAAAGAAAACTATTTTCACATTTAGATTTGTGAAAATCCACCCTTCCCCTTTAATTAGCTATTAGCACATCTATACAAGCTACGGATTTACAGCCAGTTAACTAAGGAGTAGTTCAGTCCAGTAGTAGCAGAACGGTTGTGTTTATAATCCCAAATAATGATGGAAACAGTTCATCTCTGTTTGTGAAACATCCATTTGGTCAGTAAATTGTAACTGCCTGTGAAATCCCTAAGAAGAAATTGTACAACTACTTCAGGAATAATTATATCTGAAAATATAAAGTGTAAATGTAGGAGAATAAAAATATGCCAGTTCAGATTCTCTGAAACTACGCAATCTTAACACTCTTTCTGAGACTATTTTTTATTGGGTCAGAGGGATAGGGAAGGATGTGGAACTCAGTGCATGAAGGATCTGTGGATTGACTCTACATTATCCTTTGAAGGCCTCCTGTGCAAAATCTTAAACTGCTCTTCTTCAGCATGAAACTCTATAGCTAATATCTCTATTGTACCATACGTCCAGGACTCCAGTCTTGCTGACTCTCAGTGAGGGAGCCATTCAGATTTTATTCTCTCTGATCCTAGTTGGTGTTTGGGATCCATTCCTTCCTGCTTGCCTCCTAGCAATCCTATGTGACCAAACACTAAGAGGAGCAGCAGCCACATAGTTACATTACCATGCCAAGAGTAGAGAATTCAGATAAAGAGGGGCTGTCAGAAGGGCTGCTTGTGAGTGAGTGCATATTTAGAAGTGCCTTTGCCCAGTGGTGAAATCCAAATTTTTTTACTACCGATTCTATGGGCATGGCTTGGTGGGCATGGTGTGACTTGGTAGGCGTAGCTTGGTGGCGTGGCAGCGGAAGAATACTGCAAAATCTCCATTCCCACTCCACTCTGGAGCCAGCCAGAGGTAATATTTGCTGATTCTCCGAACTACTCAAAATTTCCACTATCAGTTTTCCAAACTACTCAAAATTTCCACTACAGGTTCTCCAGAACCTGTCAGAACCTGCTGGATTTCACCCCTGCCTTGGCCTCTTCCTCCTGACTGAGAGTTATATTGAGTAAAAGATGTTCCTTGCTCTTCATTCCTTATAAGTATTTCTAGCTAGGCATCTCAAAGTGGGGAAATCCCTTTTTTTCAAATCAATATAATAGGGCGGTTAAATGTTGCTTATGCAGTAGTCAATACAGAAAAAAAGACAACGGGGTTAAAACGACTTCTTCCTTAAATACACAAAATCCGAGCTGAAATAAGTTGCAGGGCCGTTTTCTAAAAGTGAGCACGGGAGACCACCATCTCACCGTGGAGTTTGTCGGTCGAGGAGGATCATCACTGGTAGTGCCTGTCCTGAAGATCGCTTTTCGAACTGCACCAGTATGCACCCAACTAGCGCCCTTCAGATGGGTTGGACTCAGTGGTGGGATTCAGCCAGTGGTGGGATTCAAGTAATTTAACAACTGGTTCTCTGCCCTAATGATTTCTTCCAACAACCAGTTTGCAAAACTACTCAGAAAGTTAACTGGTTCTCCCGAAGTGGTGCGAACTGGCTGAATCCAGTGATGGGATTCAGCCAGTTCGCACCACTTCGGGAGAACCGGTTGTTAAATTATTTGAATCCCACCATTGGTTGGACTTCAACACCGGGAGCCTTTGCCTCAGTTGGCATTCGATCGGTGCACCTGGAGAATTTCAGTCAGGGAAGAAACCCACAAGGAAGCCAAAGCGACCACCCTTGTGGTTTTATGTACCTGAAATGGCAGCTGTAAGACAAGGGAATCGCCCAGCCTCTCATTGCTACCCAATGAGGTAGGATGTATCAGGATGAGCCGGTCAAGGTAGCGCGTCCAACCGCACGTCCCAAACCACCAGACAACTGGAAAGGCCGGCGAGACCCGCCCCCACCGCTAGTGCGGCGTCCTGCCGCCTTCTCCTCTCCTCTCCGCTGCCGACTACCGTCTCGCTCGCCCGTCCCGCGGAGACTTGGCTGCCGCTGCTGCCGTTCCCACCCTCAATAACTTTCATCCAGGAGGGAGCGGCGGCCGCTCCGTCAATCAGCCGAGCGCCGGCCGAGGGCGCACCAATCGCAACCCTACGCGGTCACGTTCCTGTTGGCCAAAGGCCCGCCCTCCTCTGGGCGTGGCCAGGCGCTATAATATCCCGGCCGGGCTGATAGAAGCCTTCGAGCCGCCTGTAGGCGGTGCGAGTTTCAGGCGGAGAGCGCCGAGCCGCAGGTGTGCCGCGTAAAGAGCGAGGGCGAGTTCTCCGGCCGCTGCTCTCCCGGCCCCAGCCATGCTGCCCGCCGCTGTCCGAAGGTGGCTGCACAGACCCAAGGTGAGGCTGGAGGAGCTCTTGGCGGCAGCCCCGGGGAGCAGAAGCCGGGTGCCTCTTTCTGCCACCCCCACCACCCCCCACTACCCCCTTAGTTGCTGAACTAGGCCTGGAGTCGTCCGTCCCTCTCCCCCCCCCCCCTCAACTCCACTCCTCCCGCCGGACGGTCTTTCTTCCCCGAGCGCAACCCGCGCAGCTTCTCCTGGCCGCGATTCCGTCTCTCTCTCTTTTTTTGGGGTGGGGGTGGGGGTGGGACCGAAAGACCGTCTCTGTTCAGGCTCCGACTTGGCGGGAGCTCGGTCTCCTTTTGTGCGAAGGCTGTGAAACGGAGCTTTTCCCTTCGCTCCTCCCGGGGTTGAGTAACCCGAGCGCTGCTTTCTTTTCCCAGCTTTTTCGGCTTCTGCTGGGGAGGGGAGGGGAGGGATGGGCAGCTGCCGTCCGCTTTGATCAATGTGCGTTTCTTTGGGGTCCTTTGGAAACATCGGCGGTTGTTCGTATTCGAAGAACGGACTCTTGTTACGCGAGTGTGCGGGATTGTTAGCTGGGTGTTCCGTCCCACCCACCCCCACCTTTGTCTTGGTCCGCCTCGTGCGGTTTTATAGCCGCGGCGGTGATTAAACCCGGGAGCTCCAGCGGTGCCCGAGACGCGCGGTGTGTCTGCGCTCCCTTCCGGCGGTAATTGTGTCGGGTTAAGTAGGGATCTCTCTTGTTTTTGTTTGTCTTTTTTTGTTTTGCTTCTTTCTTGCTCCGTTTATGAGTTGATACTACTCCAGAAAGCTACGCTCTTAAACTTCGTCTCGGCTCCAGGATAGCGCCTGTGATGGCCATTGCAGCTCCAACTTTCTCTCTTGTCTTGTCAACCTGATTGATTGGATTTATATGCCGCTCTTCTCCGGAGACTCAGGGCAGCTTACAGTGCGTTAAGCAATAGCCTTCATACTTTTGTACATACCTGCTTAGTAGGGCTTTCGCTCCCCCCCCCCAAAGCGGTGTTCTTTTTTATACAAAGTCAGCTTATTGCCCCCACAAACCGGGTCCTCATTTTACCTATCTCGGAAGGATGGAAGGCTGAGTCAACCTTGAGCCTGGTGAGATTTAAACTTGCAGTAAATAGTAAGCTATTTAACAGCACGTTAGTCTGCTGCGCCACCAAGGCTTGGTGTTGCCACCAAGAGTGCTTTAAAAGGGTTCTTCCTCCCTGAGCTCCCTCTCGGCAGTTTGAATTCGGGACCTTGGCTGTCATAGTACATGGGGCTGTTGGTTTGAGCTCCGAGCTTGGCAATTGGGTCGCAAATGTTTCCTTACCGTTGGAGGAGACGTAGTCAGTTCGTTTTGAGTTGGGTTCAGTATTCCTAATCCTGCAGGAAGCCGTTGAGGCAAGGCTTGTGATTCATACTTGTATCTGACTTTCTGGTATGTAACAAGATATGCTAGTTTTTGAGCAAAAAAAAAAAAAAAAAGGAAGGGGGGGAACCAAGTATATACATTGCAACCGGCAAACAAATATGTACAGCTGAGAAACATTGTATCAATCAACAATTTTTAGCCTAGACCTGTCAAAATTCTGCCTGGGAAGAAGTCTTACATTCTGCCTTTTGTACAAAAAAAAAAGTCTCAGAATAGTTGCCTACAGAGGGAAGATCTAGACTGACTCTGGGTGGAGCAGAGAAGTTGAGTTTGTGTGAGTTGTCTTGCCGCATCACTTCTTTAGATGAAGGTGTGAGTGCAACAGGCTTTACAGGGAGCATTACCGACTATTGGTTGGCAAGAGAATGGCTTCCTGCGGATTTATTTTATGACTCACTTTCCACTCAGGTTTGAATTTTGCAAGATATAATTTGAGAAGTATACTATACACTTGGTAGATCTGCAAAATTTGCCATATGGTGTGTAAGCTGTAAATTGCATTGCGTTTCTGTAGTTTATGGTAATTTGTCCACCTTGTGTGCCACCCACCTTGCCCAGCATTATCATCTTTTCTGCAGATGCATCAGTCTTCATATCAAAAGTATAAAGGTTTGTTTTGTTTCTTACTTGCAGTGAGCATTCTGGCTTGATTTCTTCTAGTAACAAATGGTTGGTTTTTCAGCCAGTGTTTCTGATGAATCTGAAGCAATCTTCTCCTTAGCTCAAGGGAGTTAACCCTCTTCTTCTTGCACAGAGCCCATCCTTCACATATGAACATCATAATGGAATTCCGCTGAGTTGACTATCTTAAATTTTGCCTTGATTGAAATATCTCAGTCTTCCAGGGGATTATCTATGACTCCCAGGGCCTTTTTTTTCATCATTTTTGTTCTTTTCTGATTTTTTTTTTTTTTGCACCATCCCTATCAATTCTGGAGCCTTATGGGAGTTCACATAAATACATCTGCAAGAAATGTGTAAGCGGCAAGAGCCAAGATGGCTCAGATAGTTATCCGTAGAGTTACCAGGAGTCAAGTAGGATTTAATAGAACCTAACAATAGCAACACATGGCATTGGAATCTTAAAGATCCACCAAGAATACAGAAAAGTGCAACATGACAGCATGATTTTATACCAGAACTTTTTCTCTCTCTGTATTCCTGATTTACACTCATGCTGGAATTCATATAACTAGTTATTCAAGTATTGTTTGATTTAAGATAACTGGGTTTCACCCGACATCAAAGGAATGCATCAGTTGAACTTCTTGTATGTGCCAACACAATCTCTTCCCAGTTTGGTATCTTCTGGACCTGTTGGGACATCAAGTCTCTGAACTCCTAGGCAGCATGCTCAAAGGAGGGTGTTGGGGAAGTTTTTTCAACACAGTCTATAATTTGTTTTAGCCATGCTGTGGCTTAAGAAGAACCTGTTTAATACTGAGTAACGCTATGCCTGAGCATTATACTTTGAATGTATATGGGAGTGACATGTTTTTCCATAATATATTAACCTCTTCCTTTCAGTTTTTATTTTCTATATGTGTTGATTTTAATTTTATTGGCATGGAGGACTGTGCTGTATCAGACCTTCACTAAATTACTGTGCATATTAGACAAGTTAATTGTTTTATTAAAACATGGAGTTTACAGAAGTTTAAATTATTTTTAATCTTTAATTTATTTACATCCTACTCTTATAACTGTTGAAAATCAATCCAGTTATGTTGTCACTAAATTTTAGTGGGGTAAACAGGATGCTTTAGGAGTCACAAATTGAGGGTGTAAGCCATTGCGGGTTGGGTGTGTGTTAAACAATCCTGTTCTGAAAAAATAAATCAGTGATTATATGTAGTGTAAAAATGATATCAGTTGTATGGTATCAAATTGAATCAGTTGTGTGATATCAAATTGAATTCCGTTTTTCTCGCCATGTACATGTAGACATCCAAACTAGACTGTGTTGTTTCTCCGTGTCATATAATATATGTGGGTATATGCATATTTATTTATTTATTTATTTATTTAGTCAGTCAGTCAGTCAGTCATGTTTATGTAGTGTATATTGGAAGTGGTGACCCTTTGAGAGCTGTATGCAATGAAATTTCATTTTAATGTATGCCAATTAGTGTACATTCAAAGTGACAATAAAGTTATTGTAAGTCTATAAGTCTAGGTTCTAAAATGAGCATAGCTTATTGCTGTCATTAGGAAGACAGGCATGTTTTCCTGCATTAAGTTGCCATATTATCAATCTAGGTACATAGCAGAAAAAGATTCGATGTAATTGTCACAACTTGACTGTACTCCAGTAGTTCAAACATTAAAGTTTCCATTTTCTTGAGTTCTGTCTATACCACGCTTTCCACAGTTTCCAATTGGTAGATTCCCTTGCTTTTTTTTTTTTTGTATGCCTCCCACCCATGCCAGGGAAACAGGCACAAAGCTCTTACCTTTCCACTGAGAGGCCTTTGAGGACATGATGCTTCTATTGATAGACCTTATATGTGGACTTCTATACATTGACTCCCCCCTCCTCTCCCTCCCCCCCCGTATTTGACACCTTTCTGTTTGGGGAAAGGAATGAGCAGCAAACAGGGATAGCCATGATTGTTCTTACCTGCAGGAGCCAGGGTGACTGTTTCCCTGGTCTTCATTAGATTTATGTCATTGGCTGGTGGTTAAACAAGGAAGTTGAAGAAAAACATCCTGGAAGAAGGCAAACCACTTCTGCATTATTAATAAGAAAACCACATGAGCTCATCCATGAAGTCACTACGAATTATATTCTACACAAAGAAATCAGCTTCTTTCCTCAAGACTTGTGGTCACCACTGTTTGTATGTATTGTGAGCAGCGTCCCACAAAAACTTGCTTTGCCCAGTAACCAAAACAAGCCTGGGATCGTCATAGCTCCTTCCCAAAGTCTCATCCTCATGTCGAACAGTTCAAAGGGAACTATGAAGTAGTTTTCTTGTTCCATGGTTTGGACCAAACAGAAGCCTTCTGAAAGATCTTTGCAATACCAACCCTCTCCAAATCACTCAGAAGACTCAGAAGAGGTCAGCAGAAGAGAGAAACTTAACTTAAAACATTTGTGGATATCTGCATCCTACATTTTTAATGATCTTTAGCTGAAAAGATCAAAAGTTTTCAGTGAGTTGCAAAGCTCAGAAAGAGAGAAGGTACAGGTAACCCTCGACCTACGACCACAATCAAGCCCAACATTTCAGTTGCTAAGCAAGACAGTTGTTAAGTGAATTTTGCCCCATTTTACAGCCTTTCTTGCCACAATTGCTAAGTGAATCACTGAAGCTGTTAAGTTAGTAACATGTTTGTTAAGTGAATCCGGCTTCCCATTGACTTTGCTTGTCAGAAGGTCACAAAAGAGGATCACATGACTCACATGACTCATAAATATGAGCCAGTTGCCAAGCATCCGAATTTGGATCACGTGACCCTGAGGATGCTGGAACGGTTGTAAGTGTGAAAAATTGTCATAAGTCTCTTTTTTTCAGTGTCATCGTAATTTCAAATAGACACTAAATGAACCTTTGTAATTTAAGGATCACTTGTATTTTATTGCTGAGCACTTTTAGCCAAAGAATGTCAGTGTTCTGAGTAAGGCACCCATTGAAAGCATAACTCCGAGGCAGGTAGATTCCTCAAAGGATATGTTTATTGGATACATCATATCGGTATAGTGGGTAAAAACCAACTCTGACAGTTCCCACAGTTTCCACCTAATTAAAAGAATCAACCCCGCCTCCCCCAAGATGTCACCGGTCACATTGTCCAATGAAAATGGAAGGCAGGCTCTTCTCTTTCAATAGCCATCTGTTTCAATGACCTTGGTTCCCACAAGAAAGCATTTTGTTTTGACTAGAGCCTGGCTATCTACTTCCTCCATTCCTCCACCCTCTCTGGCTTCATGGCAACTATGAGGCAGCACAAGATGGCTTCAGCCAGGTTCGCTTCAGAGTTGACAAAGACCTTCAGATTTTCTGGCAATCTTTTCAGAATTTCATTATCATGGGCCTCCTCTATAAATATCCTGAGCTGAGTCAATATTTTTTATAAGTTGTGTAATAGTTTTAGCTTGGTTTTAAACTCATAATGTCATTGAAGGTTAAAATAAGGTTTGCTTAACAAGGAGCCCTTTTTGAAAATAATTGATTTAACCTTTTAGCTCTTTGCAATAAAAGGATCCCTCAGCAGCTTTTTCATTGAGTTTATTCTAGGGTTAAATAATTACATACTAACCCTTGTTCTTTATCCAGTCTTCCTCAAACATTAGCCCAAGTATATGTTGAATGGCATCTGACCCTTTTCTAATGTTCCTAGATTTAATGTTAATAATTATTTGTGATATTCCATCTAAAGGAATGTCTGGATACAAATATTTTCAACATAGTATGTCTAATAATTTTGTTGCGTATAAAACACCAGGAACGGAAAATAGGTCACCATTGTGATGTCTGGATGAAGTAAAGTTTATATATAATTAGCTGAGCATGTATCTTCCACATTATAGTGTTTCATCATGTTTTTCCAGTAACATGCTTTGTATTTGTTAACACAACGTTGCTAAAAGGCCATTTGCATATATCTTAGAACTGAATTCTGTTAGCTATTGTATTTTGCAGACTGTGTAAGATTTTATACATAGTCTCTTGCTATTATTTTCCTGCATCATGATTTTTCTCAAGGGAAAGTAACTTTTTAATTTTTTTATTAATACTTTTTTTAAAAAATATACTAAATTATAAAAAGAGGCAAAACTAAAAAAGTATAAAAATGTATATTTACATTTATCAATAAACTGAGGCCATAATTTGTTACAATCATCCATGACTGATCTATATTAATCCAGCAAACCACTGAATAGTTGGAAGTGCTTGTTTGGAGAAAAGGAACTTGTTCCGAAAGTATATAGACTTATTTCACATATGCTAAGACATGGTTTCATTAATGATAGTTTGTATAAATGTAATTGTGACTTATTTAATAATCAAATAAACCAGAACTGTAAACAATACTTTGCAAACCACAAGGGGCTAGGTACACATAATAGGTTTAAGCCAAACTGAACCTAGTCATGCGCAGATTTTTAGTATTTGGGTGCTGTTATCTGATGACGTACAGATGGGGACACTGCATGTTGATTTAATTATACTGGATAGCCAAAAGATTCTGATCATCACACCTTAAGTCCAGCTTCCTGTGTCAGTCATAAGAATGAATGTGTGTAATTCAAGTTATTCAAGAAATAGTATAGAGGCTGTATTGGTCAAACTGACAGTCTTGTTATACAGGTCAGTGTAAAATCTGGTTTGATGACATCATTTGTGGTTATGACAATAGCTCAATAAATGGTCCAATAAATGGAAAATTGGAGCTGAACACAAAAAAGTAATAAACTGCATAGAAGGTTCAGTCTACTGCATTCTGTGTAGCTTTTATTTCAAAAAGGCTGTGGATTTGGAATGAGTGCTGTATAAAAGACATGAAATGGAACAGGACAGGAGAAAATTGTTATTTATTTGTACATACCTATTTGCATCCCCTGGTTGTTGGAAAACAAATTATAACAAATATAAAGACAGGTTGCTGTTACTGAATAAGCACATTTTTAGGTTTTTATCTGCGTAGGAGAGATAGAAAGATTTAAAAGATCAGAATATGGAAAAAAGCTCATGGAGGAGCAAACAGTGAATATCAAGACCAAAACTTCTTAGAACCAAAATAAATGCTACTTTAGTTGCTTTAAAGTTAGAATTGAATATTTGAAGTGGAATTGGTTGATCATGTGCCATCAATTCATTGTTGACTCTTAGTGATCAGTCCTTCAGGTTTTCAGATATGCATCCATTGCTACTGTAATTGTGTCTTGTTGCTGGTCATCCTCTTCTTCTCTTTCCTTCTCTCTTTTTCCAGCATTATATACACTTCTCCAGAGAGTGAGTTTTTCACATAATATGCCCAAAGTAGGATAATTTGAGCCTAGTCATTTGAGACTTCAGTGAGAACTCTGGGTTAATTTGTTTGATCATCATTTGTTTGTTTCCTTGGCTATCCATGATATTCTAAACCGCATTGTCCATTCCAACACCCAAATTCAAAAGTGTCAATATTCTTTCTATCGACCTTCTTCAAGGTCCTAAACTCACTTCCATAGAGTGTCACAGTATCTCAATATTTTGAGCCATTATCTGCACTACAGTATTCTGATCTTTGTAGATATTAGATATTAGAATAAGTTCTAATAGATATTAGAAAACCTTTTCCAAGGTTTTCATTGCTATTTGACCAAGTCCTGGTCTGCAGAGTATTTCCTAATGATTGGTTCCTTTACTATTGAAAGATGGAAGCTATCCAGCTCTTTCATATCTTAATTTGTCAATTCTAAGACTGGCTTCTGTATCTCTTATCATCTTCTTTATATTTAATCTTACTAACTGTGCTCTTTGACTTTCAGTAGGGTTGCAGATTGTTTGCACTTCAATAATCAGAATACTGCTAGTGCATGTTCCTTCCTCCATTTTAAACTGTGCTTATCATCTTCCAATTCAGGTTACCTCAATACTGTATATATTCAACACACAAAGACAGAATGTACTATACAGCTATCTGCCATCCTGGAGCCAGTCTGTTTCTCCATATTTCAGACTGTGGCTTACCAACCTATCTACAGGTTTTGCATTAGGAGAGTGTGATATTCTGGGCTTCCCATTTTTCTAAGCACATTGCACAGCTTTGCATGATCAACAAATGAAAGATCTTTCTATAATCAATGAAGCGCATATTTGCTTCTATTTTTTTGTATTCATATTTCAAATATTTATTCCCTAAGTGTAATCTGACTACATTTGTGTGCCATCTGGACTTTTGGCAGGGGTCTGTTCTCAGAGCTTTCTGTTTAACTGCTGGACGTTTCATTAACAAACTAGGTGACATCTTCAGTGGGGTCTGCATCTGGACTTTCTCAACAGGTTAGGGTCCCATGTAAAACATATTCTGGTAGTTAAGCAGAATACCAACCAACCAGAATATCTACTGTATCTCTATGGCCAGCTAAAGACCATAGTGAAGAATGGATGAAATAACACTCCATAATTAAAACAGAGTTAAATATAACTAAGCCTTCATCTAGAATGCATTAACTCCCACCTTTCTGGCCAAACTATTGCTTTAAGTTCCTCTGCCTTGTCTGAATTCAGCTTCAATTTACTGGCTTGTGTTCAGTCTACAGAGTATTCCTGCAACTTTGCATGATTTTAAGGAAGATAAATGGAGTTGTGAGCCATCAGTGCTTCTCTGTTCCAAGACAACTTCTCTCAGAGTCAGACAACCCTGTAGAATACTGCCTTGGTACTGAAAGATGTTGAAATATATTGGTTAATGAATAGGGTCAAATTTCTCTTGTCATGCCAAACAGGCCACATATTAAACTGAAGATATTTCAGTGTCAACAAAAAGTAAGGAATCAATTTATAATAGATTCAGAGAATCCCAGTCCTCCAAAGTTATCTTGATTAGCAATGCTGCAACACATATATCTTGTCCAAAAGAGATGTATTTGTACTTGGATGATGGCATTGTAGTTTAAATCAGGGTGCTAAAATATTATTCCCACCTACATAGACCCATTTATAACCTTAGGAAACTAGTCAATCTACACATTCTCATTTTGTTGTAATGATTGAGGAGAAATGAGTAGACAGATGTTAAGTGGGTCTCAGGAACTGCAACCTATCCAACAACACCCATTCCAGAGGCACTGAAATTAAAGCTGCATTCATGGGACAATCCATATGTGAGGGTTATCCTCAAAATGTTTAACAATCAGATGTGAAGGTCTAAGCAAATCTGTCCCAAAATTTTAACATCTCAGCAAAAATCCTGTTTAAGAAGTCCACATTTCCCACCCAGAGAAGTTTTATTGGAAGAGGCTAAGTATGGAGATGTAATCTCTCTTGGAGTCTTACAAGGTCTTTTAGCATCACCTCCTTTCTGACTGGAGTCTTTGGCTAAGAACTGCTACATCCCTTACCTGGCTTTTTATTATGGAATCTAATGTCTTTCTGGGAGCTGACTTTTTAACCAACAAAACCAAATTACTATTCTCGGTTTCTGGGAAAAAAATTAAGCAGTCTGTGACTCGTAACAGATCTTAGATTGCAAGGAGTAAGCCTATGTAAAAATCCTAATGGAAATCCAGTCAGGCTTAGCTTTAGTAGATGTTTGACTTTTCAACCTGTACCATTTCTCTGGGTTTTTATTTAATAATTATGTGAACTCAAGGGGTGTCATCAGCTAAATGAGTAGAACTAGCTAGCTACAAGTGCAGTGTTTGTACTTCTGAGAACATCCTTTTTTTTCTTTTTTTTTTGGTTAAAGCTTCCTGCCTTCCCAAGCATGTGGTATGACTTTATACCAAAAGGATGGGCACATCCTGAGATTGCATTATAATTTATCTTGACTCTAAAATGCCACTACAAAGTCAACTATTTGAAAATGATTACTACACTGTGCAAATTTACAATCCAACCCAGTTAGTTCCTTGTCATCTGTTTTTGATATTCTTAATCATACTAGAGGAGGAAAGGAAATTCTTGCTAAACAATGATGCTATTCTGTCTGTGTGACCTTGAGCCTTTCTGCATTTGTGTCTAATCATGATACAAAAATGCTCTGGATACTTCTCTGTCTTTCTCTCCCTCTCTCTCTCCCCACCCCCTCTAAGTCTCCAAAAATTGCCTTCACCTCCTTTCCAGCCTATGAACAAGTTAGTTAATGGGAAAAACCCCAGGCCAAGAAGTTTAGATATGTAAAAGTTAAAGAAAACTGTTTGATTTTGATTTGTCAATAAAATCCAATTTGTTGATCTAGATAATGAGCAGAGACCATTAAAACCTAGGAAATTTCAAGAACTTTAACCAAGTCAGGGTGCCACTTTTTTTTTTTTTTTTTTTGCTTTGTTTAGCCTTGTTTGTCAAAGGAGGAACAGCAACATCTCCCAAGCTGTTGCAAACAAAGTAAGCAGGACATTGTGGGAAAGTTTTAGAGAACCCCTTGAGGGAGGCAGAAAGCCCAGTTCACCATATCCTAGAAGATCTATAGGTAAGTTCATATCACATTTAAATGATCTTTGTTGAAATAGTGCTTTTCCCACCCCAATTCAACAATAGCTCTGCTGTGTTAGACTTCGTTCTGTAGTACTTAAGAAGAAATTCAGAAGACCGATAGCAAAGAAGGGCTTGCTAGCTATTTCAGCCTGTTGTAGATATGTTCCAACTTTCTGGTCAGCCCCTTCTTCCTTCATTTTGTTATTGTCTCTTAGAGCAACCAATGAAAAATAAAGGAAATTACTTGCCAGGACTTAGAATAGCATAATTATGAAATATTCTAATTCTATGACATACTTATTATGTGTGTGCATGTACCTTCAGGTCTGTGTTTCAATGCTGATTCCTGGTAATTGCCTGGACTAGTCCTGGCAGTTTTCTGGGCAAGATTTTTAGAAATGATTTGCTCTTGCCTCCTTCCTAGGTCTGAGAAGGAGTGACTGGACCAGAATCACCAACTGACTTTGTGCTTAAAGTGGAACTAGAACTCAGTCTCCTGGCTTCTAGCCTGGATCCTTAGCCGCTGCACGAAGCTGCTCTTATTAAATATGGTTTGTCGCACAGTCAGCCAGATGTTCAGACAAGATTTGACATTTTTATCTACCTATTGAATCCTTCCAAAGGCCTAGAGATAGGCAGATGTTGATGTTTAATGGTGATATCTATTATATCTATTATATTTTTATTGTTTCTTCCTCTTGTACAGTTTGTTTACTTCTTTTATTGTTTCTTCCTCTTGTAAAGTTTGTTTACTTCTTGTTATTTTCACTTTTGTAGAGGTAGTCACTGTTTAGTTTTCTGTTTTTCTTTGCTTTAGCAGATGGGTTGCACTTTAATAGTGGGAGAAAGCTCTCTGTCTAAGTTAGACAATTCTGCCACTTTAAAAAAGACAATCTTTTAAAATCTGTGGTGCTGACTTTGCTAGTTCTGATCCAGTGTCATTTGGAGAATGCTGCATATTGGAAAAGGGTTAATTTTTCTGTGGTGAGTAAGAAATAGTTTTGGTGGCCCTAGAACATTTTTAAGATTAGGCCTACACCCTCTTATTTGTTTTGCAGAGGGAGAGGTACAGCATGAAAAACAAGAAGGCAAATAGCTTACAAGGAAATTTAAGAATTAGTACTCTACTACATTTACTGTACTAGTTATGGTGATGTGCTTAAGATAAATAGGAAACACAGCCCCATTCACTGAGGTTTCTTAGTTATTATTTGTACAGCTCTTTGGCCGTGTTAAGGTACAAGCAGAATTATTTTTTCCCAGGGAGGTGAAGATCCTTTAAAAAAGGTTCTATAAACCGTATCTAGTAACCACTGTATATGGGCTTTGTTTACATGGGCAGAAAAAACATTGTACTGGAAGTATTATAATGGTTTCTACTTTCTTAAAGAATGCCATTATAATTTATATTATATCTGTCCTTTGCTCCAATGAAGAGGAATAGAGTTTATTTAATGGCCATTAGGATACTCAATTCCCTTCATGGATTATTAACTTGCAATAGTGAAGGGGCTTGCACAGCCTAATAATGTGTTCAGAGAGATTAAGTCATATTATAGACAGGATGGGATGAAGATCCACTGGAGACAAAAAGAAGAAACACTTCCAGTATTCTGCCAAACAAACAAAATGAACATTCAGAAAACAGGACAATGAAGTAGACCAGAATGGTTCACTTCATATCAGAAATTGTATTGAAGACAAGAAAATCATGGAAAAATGCAGCTGCTATTTTTGTTGAAAAGGAATGGATCAAAGTTGAATACTTACCATAAATGCAATCCCAAAAATAAGAAAATGACCTCAAATGGAATTCTAGGTAAATTAATTAACATCTGATCTACATCTGTACTCCAAGTATAGGTGTAATTCAGGCAATATTTTTTTTAAATCAATAAATAAAACAGAACTTGAAAAGATCTCTTGCAAAAGTTTGAGCTACTCCCATTCTCAAAGCAGACTTCATACTAATCGTAGCTAGAATAGTATCTTGAATGATAAGAAAATTTGGGCTTGGTGCAGATATTAAATAGGACACCACTATCTAGAAGACCCCTCTACTCAGGGACATCACTAGATGGACAACACCAAAATCAAACACTCTTTTTTGTTCTGTAAGCAAAGACAGATAAATTCTATAAGTCAGTGAAAACAAGACCTGCTGAGATCATAACCTATCGCAAAATTACAATTCAAAACAAAACAAAACCCTCCAAAACCGACAGGCCAATCAAGCTATGAGCTCAACATTTATGAATGTTGAAAGTAAAGGATAGATTTAATGGACTTAATTTGATAGACTGTGTGAAGAACTATTGACTGAAATAGTCAATAGTCAACTTCATTAAAATGAAGTGAACAAAAATATCCCAAAATGCAAAAAGTAAAAAAAAAGAAGCAAAATAGTTGTCTGCTGAACCATCAAAAGTAACTGAAAAAATGTGGTAAACAAAAGACAAATAACTACAGAGCAAAAATTGTTCAATTAAACATCGAGTTCTACAGAAGATAAAGAAGGAATAAGAAGATGTATTTAAATAAACAGTGCAAAAAATTGAACGGGAAGGACAAGAGATTTATTAAAGAAAAGTACAGAAATCAAGTAAACCCATATACAAAAATGAATGTGATAAAATATGAAAGCAAAATTGTATTGCAAAAGGAAGAAAGAAATTAGAGATGGTACAAATGTTTTGAAGAACTTCATCAAAAAGTTTCTAAAACTGTTGATCTAACTGAACTAGAAACAGACATACTAGAAAGTGAAGTTAAAGGGCCTCTAGGAAATTTTGCAAATAATGCTGCAGAGTTGATAATAAACTAGCAGAACTGTTTAAAATTTTACCAGATCATGTTGTTAAATTGGTGTCTGCAGTTTGTAGGCAGATATGGAAAACCCAGCAGCAGACCAAAGAAATTAAAAAATAATTTATATTCCAATACTAAAAAAGTACAGTGTTGTGTTCAACTTATTGAACAATTGTATTTATCTCACATGGTAGTTTTACATACTAGTAAGATAACGCTCAAGCTTTTGCAATCTAGACTTCAACAGTACGTGGGATAAAAATGGTACAAAGTACAAGTTGGATTCAGAAGATGCAGGAGTACCTGAGATCATATTGCTAACTTCCAAAGGATAATGGGAACAGCAAAGCTCATTTTTCTTAATAGATGATAGTATAGAAAAACTTCCAGTGGTGTTCAACCACAACAAATTTTCAGTAGTCTTTAAAAACATAAGAAAAGCAGGCCTATTGAATTTGTATGGTGACCAGTTAAATTGGAATAATGGAACAATTAAATGATTTCAAATTGTCTTAAAATTGTGAAAAGAACTAATGTTAGTTTATTTGTTTGGCTTGCCTGCAGAACATACTACAAGAAATAGAAACTGGAATTAAAAATGCTAGGAGAAACCTCAACAACCCAGACTGGTGACTGAATGTCAGAAGTACTTATGAAATCTCTTGTTGAAGATAACAAATGGAGGTCAAATGTGGCATGATGTTCAATAGTAACAAAATGACAATAACAAAGATAAGATGATAATAACAAGCAGTGTCAACTCAATGCAAATAGTGGAAATGAAGTTGAATTAATAACAGATCTTTTTTTCGTAAAAATCAAAAGTTCAGAAACACAGTAATTGTAGCCATGAAATAAAAACATGTTGCTACTTGGCAAAAACAAAGTCAGATTGAGACAAATCATTCATATTTAGAGACATCAGACTGACAAGATTATATACTGTCAAGGACGTGGTCTAGATTTCACAGTTGTGTAACACTTAGGAAAGCCCTGTGAGAACACGAACAAAGAAAGATGTATTCCTTTGAATTATAATGCTGCAGACAGTTTTTGAGAATACTTCAAGAAAAAACAAAATAATTTAGTATTAGAAGGAGTAAAACCAAATGGCTGACTGGAAACGCTAATATTGAAAAGTTGGACATATAATCCAGAGGCAAGAAAGACCCTGATGTTTGAAAAATCAAGGACAATGCAAACAAAAAGTTGATGGGAGAAAAGATGACAAGATACCAACACTAGTGACATAAACATGAGCATACCAGACCTCAAAGAAGCCGTAACTGAGAAACTATCCTCATAAAATTATCTCTGTCAGCTGACAAAGAGTCAGAAACAACAAGAACACGGTGCTTAGTATGAATGACTGAGTTGATTAAATGTTAGCAGTCCTTGAGAAATAGCTACTGTAGCTATTGGTCTGTAGCAAGAAAAAGGAAGTGTTTTGTGTTTTTAAAGATTCATTATGACATGACTTAACTTGGGAAACAACCTATTTTGTTTTTGTTTACCAAATTTCTACCCTGTTTTACCATTACAAACAACCCCAAATCTCCCCATCTGAATAGAACAAAGCAGCCGATTAATGGGGCTGTATTGTCATTTTGTTTATTGCAGTGCTAGAAAACCTTCAGGCCTTTGAACATAACACATTAATAGTCCTACCTGTTAGTGGAACCTGAGTGAAAAGCTAGCATTCGTTTCTGTCTGAGATTTGAACCGCATCTCTTCTTTGGAATGGGCTCAAAGGGATAACAGATGTTATCCCTTAGCTGTTACTGTCTGATTTCTGTGCAGTATTTTCAAACTTCAAGCTTGATCCCAAGGTTAATCTGCTGTTATGAACTAAACTGGTAATAATAATTTTCATATCTTGTTCCTTCTGCCTCTTCTCCTATTCCTATTCTTATTTACAGTACTATATTGCATTTTTTACGCTGCCTAACTTATGGCAACTCTGAACAGTTCACAGATTAAAAACACTCAGAACAATAAAATAATGCAATGATAAAAGCAAAGAACAAGGGTGAGACAACAAGCAAAGTAATCTCACATTACTCAGAAGGGGCTTCAGTTACCTTGCCAAAACTCTGTGTGAAGAGCCAGGGCTTCAAGGCTCTCCAAAATACTAGCAGTGCAGAGCCCTCCTGGATCTTGAGGGGATCTTTATTCCTGAAGGCAGGTGCTATAGCAGAGAACATCTGCTTCTGATAGATAACATTGTTTTAATTAAAGGAACCTAGAAAACACCAACCCTGCCAGATCTAATTGGTCAGGAGGATACTATGGAAGAAAGGCATTCTTTCAAGTAATCAGGCTGTTTGCCATGTATAGGCAACTACCAACATCTTGAATTA
This sequence comes from Arizona elegans, assembly GCA_022577455.1. Lineage (NCBI taxonomy): Eukaryota > Metazoa > Chordata > Lepidosauria > Squamata > Colubridae > Arizona > Arizona elegans. Next base: position 97,223,315 of record JAKOOJ010000003.1, on the reverse strand, counting down.
TACCCAGAAGCAAACTAGTAACTAATCCAACTTTGCAAAGTAATGGTGTTACATGGGCATACTGAGGCTTGCCCATCATTATCTGTACCTCTGCATTCTGGACCAGTTAAGCTTGTATATGAACTTCAAAGACAGCCCTACCTAGAGCTCATCAAGCCATGAGCTGACCAAGGCATGAGTGACTGTCTCAAGGGGTTCAAAATTTGGAGAGCTTTCAACTCATAAAGCTGATGCAAAGGCCTTTCTGTCGCAACCTCCATTTGCTCAGGGAGTAGCAGTTGTGGGTCTAGGAAGGCCTCCAGACTGTGCACCACTCTTGAATGGGGAAGTGCTACTCTGTTCAGAATTATAGTGTAGGTGGAACATTTCTACATCTCAAGTCATTTGATCTTGGTAGGATTAAATCAGAGATAGTTCTTCCCTATTTATACCCACAAAATGTCTAGGCACTAGGACAGAACATCAGCAACCCCATTTGACCAGCCCACCATCAAAAGATATAATTGTATGTCATCAATGTATTGATGATACCAAACCCCAAAACAGTGGATAATCTTATCCTAGATAACCTAGGGCCGTGACGGCGAGCCTATGGCATGCGTGCCACAGGTGCACACATAGCCATATCAGTGAGCATGCCAGCTCAGCTCTGGCACGCATGTGCATGCCGGCCAGCTAATTTTCGGGCCTTCTGGGCCCACCAGAAGTAGGGAAACAGGCTGTTTCCTGCCTCCGGAGGGCCTGGAAGGGTGTGTGGAAGGCCCATTTTTCTTTCTCACCTGGCTCCTAGAGAGGCTCTGGAGGCTGGGGACAGCAAAAAAGTCACTTCCTGTTCCACCGGGCATTGGGAAATGGGCCGTTTCAGGCCTCTGGAGGGGTTGTTTTCCCCTTCCCAGATGCATAGAGGGGACCTGGAGCCAGGTGAGAAAGAAAAACCATCCCAATGATGCCTTGGAAGTGATGTCCCAGTGCCTGGAGGCCGTGCGGGTCTGGATGGGAAGAAACAGGCTTCGACTCAACCCTTCCAAGACCGAGTGGCTGTGGCTGCCGGTGTCCCGATATAGCCAGCTGGCGCCATCGCTGGTTATTGGGGGCGAATCACTGGCCCCCACGGAAAGGGCTCTCAACTTGGGCGTCCTCCTGGACGCACGGCTGTCTTTAGAAGAGCATATGACGGCCGTGGCCAGGGAGGCCTTCTATCAGGTTCACCTGATACGCCAGTTGCGCCCCTTTCTAGATCGGGACTCCTTACACACGGTCACTCAAGCACTCGTCATTTCTTGTCTGGACTGTTGTAACGCTCTCTACATGGGGCTCCCCTTGGGGTGCACTCGGAGGCTCCAACTGGTGCAGAATGTGGCCGCGCGGGGGATTATGGGAGCAACGGGGCACTCCCATGTGACTCCTCTCCTCTCCTCGGCTTCCGGTGGACTTCCAGGTGCGCTTCAAGGTGTTGGTGATCACCTTTAAAGCGCTCCATGGCTTAGGGCCGGGGTACTTACGGGATCGTCTTCTGCCACCAATTGCCTCCCACCGGCCAGTTCGCTCTCACAGAGAGGGCCTCCTCAGGGTGCCATCAGCCAGACAATGTCGGCTGGCGACCCCCAGGGGGAGAGCCTTCTCTGTGATGGCGCCTACCCTCTGGAACAATCTACCCCCAGAGATACGAATGATCCTAGACCTCTGGACTTTTCGTCGGGCCCTTAAAACCTATTTTTTTCAGTTAGCCGGGCTGGCCTGATTTTATATTGGTTTTAAAATTGATACTGATTTTAATTGAAATGTTTTAAATTATGGGCCAAACTTTATTTAATTATTTTAAAACTATTTTAACTTTTGTGTACAAATGTTTTATTTTTGGCTGTTCACCACCCTGAGTCCGAAAGGAGAAGGGCGGTATAGAAATTTAAATAATAATAAATAATAAAAACTGGTCTACCAGGCCATTGCGTGCCAGGAGCGGGGGGGGGGGGGTGTTGCATGTGCAGGGCAGGGCGCATAAAATTATGGGTGTGGGCACGCACGTGTGCAAACCTCCCCCACCCACCCTCTCTCCTGGCACATGATGGCAAAAAGGTTAGCCATCACTGACCTAGGGAGAGAAGGAATGGCCTAGGGAGTGATTTATCCCACCCAACTTACACAATTGAAACTAATTGTTGAGAAAGAAAGTGAACCCCCATAAAACCATGACTGCAACACCTAACCCCCAGAGTTGGTTCAGAAAGATATGGGGTCAATGATATTCAAGCTACTGAGAGATCAAGAAGCACAAGGATGGGTGGCCACCTCCATTACCATCTCCCTTCCTTCTCTACCACAAGTGATCTATGTCAATGCTAAATCCCAATCTGAAACCCATCTGAAACTGATCTACATAATCCATTTTCTGCAGTTGATGAGGAAACTGCAAACTGACAATCTTCTCAACAACCTTCTCCCGCCTCTTGAGCAGAGGCTGCCTCACCAGCTCTCTCAAAGCAAAAGGTACTACCATCTCATACAAGAAGGCCAAGACCATAGCATGGACCCAACCATGGCTTATCTCTCTGGCCACTTTTACAACCCAGGAATGGGGGTCAAGCTGACAACAGAGAGAACCCTGTCACTTCTTCAGGAGTCACTGGGTAAAACTCATCCCAGGTCATACCACCAGACCATGCCCCAGGCACTGCAGTCTGATCTGCCCAGTTAAATCAGAGTGGATCTGAGCAATTTTATCTGCCAGGTAGCCTGATTAATACTCATAGCAGCTCCACAGATGTTCTGTGGGGCCTTGGATCATCCTAAACAGCTGAATGCCTATCAGTGGACCCTCCACCTTTGTTATACATTACATCATGCCCTTTTAGATTCTGCACGTCCGTTTGCAAGTATATACTGCAAGGTTCTGTAGTCCATTTAGCTTCTTTTATGTTTGTTTTAGTTATATATTAATTTGCATTGCATTCATAGTTCTCCTGTAGTATACATTTAATCTTTCTATTGTGTTGATAAGCTCAGTTAGAAAACTGAGATTTGTTTCTGATACTTGAATTAAGTAGAGATATTGCTGAGCAACCAGCCCTTGGAGAATTTCTGCTCAATGAAATAGTTGCAAAATGTGTAACAAGAAAATTCTCTCCCTTCTGTGCTTGATAGCAGGGTTTCATATCAGGCAAAAGAATGAACCTCTCTGCTCTGCATTCCCAAACAGGCACCAGAATGTTAGACAAGGAGATTATCATGAATTGGGAAACCTGACATATACAAAAGTTCTCTGTCTGAAACACTCTGGAATCCTGTCTTCTCTGGGCTTGTTGCACCCCTCCCCCCAAATATTGAATCTTTCCCTCCAGCTTGTTTTGAGTCTGCAGCCATATATCCAGTAAACTGTCAACTTTTGAAGGGGTCTATTCTCCGTTCCTTAATTATACAATCATTTTCTCTGGGATAAGAATCAGAGGCTCCTGCCTCAACATCCCATCATCTAAAGTTGAAGACTTTACTCTTTTTGCACACTATTGACTGACTTAGGAGGAACTATAAATCTTCTTTAATTGATCTTTGTAGAAAAACAAAATTGCTCTAAGCAGAGGAATAAACACGTGAATAGGGCTTTTAAAAAGAGATGGGACTTTTCTAACTGAAGGCCCATACAGTCCCCATCCTGGAGTAAGATTGCAGGCTGGACTGTTATTTATCGTATGGCACATTCACATCACATTTCAATAAAAACACAAGAAATAAAAGTACAAAATATGAAACATGAAACATAAGGTCTAAAATATTATAAGCATATGTCTAGATTACAGATATAATTTTTGCTTCATTTGTCACAATGAAATGCAGGTTGGGCTGTGTGGGCCTTAATTTAAAAAATTACCCAGATATAGAAAACAAGCACATTGGGGAAAAAGCCAGATTAGAATTCACCTGGCAACTACTTTTCTGTACCTAGGGAGTTTCTTTGTTTATATCAAAGTATACATGCAATTAAGGTGCTGTTGAACATTGATTGTCTGATATTGTATGGCTGTGTATAATCCAGGCTTCTCTTTCTCTCCTCAGCGTTCTGATCCAAGACTGCTGTCACAGTTTTTCTATGCTGATGAACGAGTGACTCAAGTGGTAACAGAAATCAACTGCCTGGATGTAGAGACTGATCCTCAACAGTATCTGACACTGTTAAACCAGTTGCATCTTAGTCAGGTATGATTTTTTTGGAGGAGAACAAAAGGTACGAGGTGGTGGCAGATCAACAATCAGGAGGGGTGAATGTAACTGTACAGCATTCACAAACAGAAGTGGAACTTCCTCCTTGCATTTTTCCTGTATGCCCACATGTATCCCTGCAGAGATTTCTATTTGCCTTTCTCCTGATGGAACTCCAGAACTAGAAGTTATTCCTGTCAAGTAAGAGGTTTATGGCATGAACTGTCATCCTATTTCCTACCACTTCCACTCAAGCTGGACTGCAAACCCTGGTAGTTGAATAGCCTGACTCATTAATCCACTTAGCCTGTGTCCTTCAAATGGGTTAAATTACAATTCTGATCATACTCAGGGAAACCAACTAAAGGATTTTTATTATGGTTCCCTGCCTAAACAGCCAGGTGTTTAGACTGCAATTGGCATTTTTATCCACCTTTTGAGTCCTTTCCAAGAGCCTGGGATAGATAGATGTTGTTTAATGATATTAAAGGTATTGTCACAGGATGTAAACTGTTCCAAGTAAAGCTGCCTTTTGCAATTGACTGATGGTGATTTTGTCAATGCCGAAGGTGTTCAAATGGTGCTCCAGATGTTTTCGGATTGAATTTGAGACACTAATGTTGTTGTTGTTGGTGTCTTCAAATTAGTGTTAATTCCAGGCAACTGCCTGGACAACTCCCTGCAGTTTTCTTGCCAAGATTTCAAAGTGATTGGTTACTGCCTTTTTACTAGGTTTGAAAAAACAGTGACTGGTCCAAGGTCACCCAGCTGGCTTTGGATTCAAGGCAAGACTAGAACTCGTGTCTTCTGGTTTCTAGATAGGTGCCTTAACCATTACACCAAACTGTCATTAAAGGTTAATCTGGGTTTTCCCTGTTTCCAGAGTACCAGTTGTGTGGTGCAGCTTGTAATGCACTGAGTGGCAAGAAAAAATATGGACATTTTGCAGCAATGTACAGTGTCTTACTAATTATTTAAAATAATTTTATATTTCCAAAGTAAAATTTTATCTCTTAGCTAAAGGGGAAAAAAGTGACCCATTCTTGCAAATGGTTCAAACTCAATTCTGGATCCTTCCCTTTTCACTGATTTCAGTGTAGAGCAGAGCTGTCAAACTTGCGGGCCGCAGGCTGGATGCATCACACGCTGGCCACGCCTACACCCGGTTTGGCAAAGGGGGAAAAATTCACAATATGTCACATGACAACGTCATGACGATGCAAGTTTGACACCCCTGGTGTTGAGCATATTACAAGTGCTCTCTTATGGTTTGTTGATTCTTTGTAGCTTTATTCATTTCTAGCTCAAATGCAGGGCTATGAATTTGTCCTTCAGTATGGATCTGAGAAGAATGGATAACTGTCTATTGATATGTTGGGAATGTCAAATATATTTTTAGAAAAAGTAGAAATATTTCTTTTCTTTCTGGCAGGCTGAATTACTGGCTATCATAGAACAGATCATGGAGGAATGTATCCCCAAGGAACGTCATGGTCGTGACTATGTCATCAAATTCCCTGAAGACCTTCTAGTGGACAACTTACGGAACCATATGTTGTTTGCTGCTGAGGTGAGTCATGGAGGGAAGACACTGAGATGCCACCATAGCTAAAAAATATGCTCTGGTAAATTCAAATGTCTCCTATTTTTGTATTGCGTTTAATATATAATGTAAATGGAGTTGTACTCAGATATAAAGCACTTGTGTGACCATTCTCTCTGATAATCTGGTTTTGCTGTTCCAATATCCACCTCCTGTTTTTTTTTAATGCTATTTATGTATTTACAATATGTATATGATTGTCCATCTTACACCACAACTCTGAGTGGCTCACAAATCATCTAGTATGGTCCAGATGGTTGCTGAATATTTAGGACATGAAGGTTCCATCTTTACTGAGATATACCCTGGAGTTATTTCAGAAATTAAAACTAGAGTACCTTGTGAGGATTGCTCTGCAACAATTTGTGTTGGGGAAAGACTTCTTCTTCTTCTTCTTCTCCTTCTCCTCCTCCTCCTCCTCCTTCCCCTTCCTCCTCCTCCCTTTACTTCTTCTTTCATCATCATCATCTCCTTTTCTTTCTTCTTTATTCATTCTTCTCTTCCTTCTCCTCGTCCACCTCTTCACACTTCTTCCAATATCACACCTAATTCTGTTTAATTTCAACCACAGAAAATGAGGCAAGTCAAAACCAGGTGGTTTGATGGGGGATCAGTAATAGACAGGCCACAAAAAGTACCTTGGGCCATTCCTCTCTCCAGGCATTGTCAGGGTTAAACTGGGTAGATGTTAAGTGAATAGTTGTTTTCCAAGCTGGCCTACAGGATTTCAATCTTGTGATGGGCTGTGCGATGTCCTGGTGAGTAGGGAGGGCCTTGTTCAGCATCCTTCACGTAGCTGGGTTAGAACTTGTTGTCTTGTGGAAAGGTAGCTGAGGGATAAGGAGCGTTCCTATATTCTTGGTTTTTTCCCCTTTAGTGTCTTATGGCACGCACCTACATTGATGTGGAGGAGGCAGATGGAGTACGGCTGCGTCCTCTGGCCAAAGATTTGCTATGCAGTTTAGAGGTGGTGCGGATGGTACTCCGAGAGCAAAGCTTAAACCAACCTGGACCTTATTCAGAGACTATCCAGAGAGCATTAATCCGCTTTGATGTACTTTTTGCTGAGTTTGAACTGAGGTATGACTAAATTCACTTATATATCAGTTTATGTCCTACTTGTTAATCCCACAAAGAAATCGGGGTTAGAAAGGACTTTGGTCAGAGTTAGAAGTAGGAACCACAGTGTGGGCTGTGAGTCCCTGACTTTGAGAGCAATAAGCAGAACAAACCTTTTGAGATGAAAACAGCTGCTTGGAGTGGGGGTGCTCATTGATAAAAGGTAGCTACAGGGACAAGGCTTGGTAAAGTATATTAGGTAATATACTGAATAAACTGAACTGGAGCAATAAGTGATAGCTGAACTCAGAGATGAAAAATCCTAATTGCTGTTCTTTGGATCATAAACAAACTAATGCCAAAAACCTCTTGGATAAATCCAATTAGTTACACATAATCCTGAATTTACAATTGTAATTCTTGACTTACAATTACCAAAATTATGCCCCAAATTTCCATTGCTAAGCATGATATTTGTTAAGTGATTTTTGCCCCATTTTACAACCTTTCTTGCCATGGTTGTTAAGTGAATCGCTGCAGTTGTTAATAATATAGCTTTTAAAGTGAATCTAATTTCCCCATTGACTTTGCTTGTCAGAAGGTTGCAAGAAGTGATCACATGATCTGGGGACACTGCAACCATCATAAATATATGCCAGTTGACAAGCATCGAAATTTTGATCATGTGGCCATAGGGATGGTGCAACAGTCATAAGTGTGAAAAATAATCATGTCACTTTTTTCAGTGCCTTTATAACTTTGAACAGTCCCTAAATGAATGATTGTAAGTTGAGGGCTACCTATATTAAGGAGTGATAGCAAAATAGTATTTGATAAAGAAACAAAAAAGAGGGAAACTGTTTGGGGATTTGAATGCAGAGGGGTTGCATTGTATGTTCATTTGGACTTCAAACTTTGTCTCTTTTCCAGCTATGTGTCATCTTTAGTTTCTGTTAAATCCCCTGAAGAGATCTATAGGCAGCAGGAGATCGTTGTACTCTTCTGTGAAACCGTGGCTAGGTGAGCATTCTGACACAGCTTCTTCACTTTCTGTAGTCTGAGCCAGCACATATATAATACAATGATACTAGACTTTGTAAGCAAACCTTTAAGCATTCCTTTGGATAACTATCTTGGCCCAATGTACATTCAAAATAATCAATTGGAATTTAGACGTATCCACAGATTTAGTTTCTAATTCTCTGCCTCTTCATTCTCTTTGCTTACCTAGAGCTTTGAAACTTGGCTATTTGACTCAGGAGATGATTGATGGATATGAACCCCAGCTGATGTTCACCATTCCACGCCTAGCTATTATTAGGTATGTGTTTAGTAAACAGCTGGTGTTTGACTACCAAATCAGCCACCTACAAGATGGAAACTATAGAAGCAGACTTCTGTAGGTTGGAATTCTTAAAATGTTGGACGTGAGAGTTCTAATGATCAAAAGTAGCATGATCCATATATTCCTAGCAGAAGAATTTGTAACAAATAATTTGATAAAACATTTACTCAGTAAATTATTACTATGAGTTCAGATTTGCGTCTTGTGCTTTTCTGCATGGTTGACATTGGTGATTATAATATGCTCCTCCAAAGAGTGCTTTGCAATTTATGAAATTCTTTCTCCTCCTTTGCTACATAACTGCAACCCTGATTTATGTCTAAAAATTGTTATTTCATATAAAACTTTGGGAATCTGTTTCCTGATTAGAATTTATATAGTAAAGGGTCCAACTTTTCTTTAAATTCATTTGAAATTCTCTTGTGACATATTAGTTCCCTTCATCTGAAAATCACATTTCATGTTTTTGTGATCTTCATCATATGTATGAACTTGTTTCTGCTTTTTAAAGCACAGGAGTCTGCATATCAGATTTGTTCCTGATATAGAAAGGAACCCTGCTGATCTCTTAACACTGCCATCAAGTTATTCTTAGTAGCTGGTGTAGAACATGAACTAAGATTATTAATTCAAATTTTCTGGATAGCTCTCTTTTCAAACAGCCCTCTTGCCTGCCTTTCCTGAGGTGGGGGTAAGGATGGAAGAAGTGGCAACTTTTTAATTGGGTTGGTCTTTCAAAATCAAATTTTATTTTACTATGGATCCTTACTAAGATAGTATTTGCTAATGGCAAATCTATTCATTTCTGGTTTTGCCAAATTCCAATTACAATAGTCTTTCAAAACATTGTATCTCCTATCTTGGCAAAAAGCAGTAATGGTACTTCTATAAGATGCATTATGGTCAACATTAGCCACTGGTAAGAAATGAAAGGGCTCAAGAAAAGTAATTCTGAAAGCTGTTGAAAATGAAAGCTTATTTATGAAAGGCTTAGACAACTTGGTGTACTGTATAGCTTTTCTTATTTTATTTAAAAGACTTATATACTGTAGCTATGGATTACAACCACAATCCTGGGCAAATCACAAGATAATAAAAACAACCAAACAATCAAACAAACAAGCGTAATAAAAACTCTGGTACCCCTAGGGCAACACTCTCCCACACATCCACATATCATCTTGTTGGGTTCATCCTACACCAATGCTTGAGGGAAGAATCAGCTCTTCAAGGCCTTCCAGAAAGCAAAGTGACACTTATGACGGTGTCATTAATATGCTCAAAAATGATTGCTAAAAGGAATTAAAAAATGAGCAATCTGGTTTTACTAAGATTGTGCTTTCCATGAGACTCTGTGTGTATATGTCAAGTACTTTTATTCTAATGGACGTCAGGTACCCCAATTGGCATTTTATTTTATTGCCTTCTATGCAGTGGCCTTCTGATCTATCCAGATGGACCCCTCAATTTGGAAAGGAGACCAGAGGACATTTCTCGAGTCTTCAGCCCTTTTTATGTCTTGCTTAGAAAAATCAGGTATGTGACTATAGCATTGCTATATAGGAATACAATTAATCATTAAGGAGTGGGGGGGGGGGGTTAGTGGAAGTTTTTGCTTCCAAATTGTATATTCCACAGAACTCTAGGTGTGTTTTTCCTGGACCAAAGCACTTCAGATTGCAGCCTATATTCTTTCACTTGGGATGACATTCTCTATATCTAGTAATTAAGTACAGGAGAGAGATGTAGTTTCTTGTTTATGTGTTCTCACTGATGCAATGATTTAACATAGTCATGGGTTTAAAAAAGAGGGATGGGTTTTTTAAAACTTCAGTTCTTGTTGTGTTGCTCTCTGATGAAATGAAGCAACCCTGAGTACATTTTAACAGATAAAATATTGCCATCAAAATTATCCATTTTAAGGTAGTCCTTAAAAGTAGGAGGCAATGACTGTAAAAGTGACTTTGTTCTCTAAATAGTTAGCAGAAGATGAGATGAGACATTCTGAAAATGAAGTATGATGCATATCATGGAGAAATGCAATAGTTTACTAGTTAGTGGGCAGCAGGGCCAATATATTTGTGCATGTTATGAGCTCCTCCCCCGTTTTTTTTCATGCTTAGCTTTGCATTGCTTTTCACATCCTACCATATGGGCAATTTGGAGCAGCAATTCCTTCCAATGTCTATGGAGATTCCCAGTCATCCAGGTCATGGTTGTCCCAAAGATGTTTTTTCAAGAGATAACTGGACTTTCTGGTTTTTCTTTGAAGACGTTTCGCTTCTCATCCAAGAAGCTTCTTCAACTCTGACTGGATGGTAGGGAATGGAAGGATTTATAAATCCAGCATCCAGTCAGAGCTGAAAAAACTTCTTGGATGAAAAGCGAAACGTCTTCAAAGAAAAACCAGAAAATCCAGTTGCCTCTTGAAAAAGCACCCTTAGGACATTCCTTCCAATGTATTGTTGGAACACAGCTGTCCATCCTGTAGATTAGGATCACTTAATTTTGTTGCCACTGATGTTTCCTTCATGGACCCTTCCTCTTACAGGGATTTGCTGCGTGTGCTTTCCAAGGAGGAGTTATACAAGCTGGAGAAACGTGTGCTGAATGAATGCACTGCAGATTCACAGCCCTGCAGTAATAGGGACTCTCCAGACCTCCAGGGTTTTGCACCTCAGTGTGCCTGCCCATCCGTACCAAGGTAGTGACTAAGAACCTTCTCCTCCCCTGCAGTCTCCACCTACCCATTTGAATGTAGGGTTGCTTAACTTCAACTTATAAATTGGGAGTGCTATTCATATACAACTTGCTGAGAAGGTCTTTTGTGGCCATCAAAAGGTCAGGACCACGTGATACTTTGTAGTATGCAGTTAAATGGGAAGTTTTTGTCCAGCATTAACTACTTGAGATGAAAGGGGTGGATGGATAACAAGCTGTCAGAGAGAGAAGCCACAGACTCAAGCCTGTTTGATCCTTTATATCTTGCAGTCTCATGTGGTCATGTTTCTCTTTCCTAAAAAATATGTAAAGAGTTGATATTTTCATTTGTCCCCAAGCTAAAGCAGAGACACGATGTGTGCATAACGTTATTTCAGTAGTTCCTTGAGTGGCATACAGATTTTTAAGGGAGGGTATGGTTGAAAAACAATAATAAAAATAAGCTCTTTACATTTTTTCTAAAGGCTTGTTCTCCTCTTAACAGGCCTTTTGTGCAGGCATCTGATAGTGCTCAGAGAGGAATGTTCACAGATATTCCACTGAACTCTCGATGGTTGGAATTACGAGGCCGTTACCGCAATATAGAGGACATGATTCACACATTATTTGTCTGTATTTCTGGTGAGTGCTCCATTGCTTGTATTCTATAGCATGATGGCTATTAGCTTTTATCTAACAGTTTGCAAAATAATGATTAAACAAGGGTATTCTGCTGTAAGCCACTCACAATCATTTAGGGTGGAGCAACATAGAAATGTCAGTAGTAATTAAGGATATGGTTTTCTTCAAGCTATCCATCTCTACCATGATTCATTTTTACTGATAAGATCAGTAACTGGGAACTATTTATGTTAGGAACAAGTATAAAGCCTATTAAAGTGGTGAGGTATTTCCTTTTGGAAATAAATGTACAGTAGAACAAGTTCAGTGTACCAGATAAATGTCGCCAGATCTGATGAATTTTTGTAGCTTTTTTGCAAAAATTAGTAGAGAGAAGAAAAGAACTGAAAGTCCTACTAAAATGAAGCAAAGTTCCAAAAAAACAAGGCTTAGCCTAAAGGTAACCTTAATCATGTTAAGAAAATAAAATTGGGCAGATCCATATGTGGTATGTTGCAACAATGTGCCCAGTTCCTTGTTGCTTATAAAAAGGATTTGTTTCATTTGTTGCACTATTATATATATATATATATATTTTGCTTAAGTTTAGAATTTTTTTACAATCATCTTGTAAGAATGACTAGTACTACCCCTAAATGGCAAAACTGAGAATAGATTGCTTAATATGTTTGAATTGGGTACATCTCCGCTGATTTTAGGCATTGTGCTGACTTTCTAGTTGGCTCCCAAATAATCTTTAAATGTATTTATTTAAATCATTGTATACCAGTTTTCTTTTCTAACATGCTGACCTATTTAGATATTTAAATGTCTGCTCTGTTTTAGATAATTTAATAAAAATAGGGCATTTTGTATTGATTACATTCAAATAAAAATATTTGCTTATTGTGCATTTTGTTTTATTATGAAAGGAGTCTTTTGTACCAAAGTCTGCCATGATCCCCTTCCCATGTGCAAGTGAAATGCTCAAAATGCTGTGTTTTGGCAGGAGTGGCAGACCAGCTCCAAACTAATTTTGCAAGTGACCTGCGCAGCATTCTGAAGAGTGTCTTTAAAATTGTGACCTCCCAAGTGGAAGAATTGGAGGTGACAGACACTGGACGTGAGTGAATCTTCTTTGCTAACCTACAGCTCCATAACCTTGTCACCATGTGCAAAGCAGCATGAGAAGAAGATGGCATGTTATGATGAGGGCATACAGTGTTGTTCCAAAAATTACCAGGTTCTATAATAGTGTTAGTGTTGCATCAGGATTCAGGATCCTGTAACACTTAGATCAGTTGCATTTAATTACCAGGATAGCTATAGTTGATCGGATCCCTTGCTCCAGGTGATTCATTAATAGTTTAGTTTAGTTTAGTTTAGTTTAGTTTAGTTTAGTTTTATTTGATTTGTATACCGCCCTACTCCCGAAGGACTCAGGGCGGTGAACAGCCAACAATAAAATACATAGATACACAAAATTTAAAAACCCAATAAAATCAAATTAAATTATTTGGCCCAGACAAATTAAAACACCCCGATAATTTAAAAACAGATTAAAATTTAAATATTTAAAAAGGGAAGAGATTAGGCCAAGCCCGCTTGATGGAATAAAAAGGTCTTCACAGCACGGCGGAAGGAGCGCAGATCCGGGATCCTCCGTATCTCCGGGGGGAGCTCATTCCAGATAGTAGGTGCCCCCACAGAGAAGGCTCTCCCCCTAGGGGCCACTGTTTGGCTGACGGCACCCGGAGGAGTCCCTCTCTATGAGAGCGTACTGGCCGGTGGGAGGCTATTGGTGGTAGTAGGCGGTCCCGTAGATAACCAGGTCCTAAGCCATGGAGCGCTTTAAAGGTGGTAACCAAAACCTTGAAGCGCACCCGGAAGACCACCGGGAGCCAGTGCAGCTCGCGCAGGAGAGGTGTTACATGGGAGCGCCATGTCGCTCCCATTACCACCCGCGCGGCCGCACTCTGCGCCAGTTGGAGCCTCCGGGTGCTCCTCAAGGGGAGCCCCATGTAGAGAGCATTACAATAGTCCAGGCGGGAGGTGACGAGGGCATGAGTGACCATGCGTAACGAGTCCCGATCCAATCATCTTCCCTTGTTACTTTCTTTCAGTTGGGGAATGAGCAAAGTAAAAATGTCAGAGATTCTAAATGAAAAAAAAAAAATCTGCCAGAATAAAATCCCCTAAAAGGTTCAAATAAGGAAACTTATTTCTCACTTAGGTGCCACAACTGACAAGCCTCAACTCTATTAACTGCACATATTGGTTTACATTTGGATCAAGTTCACATTACTCCAGAGGTAGCATGATTCTATTTCTCCCAAACCAGTTTGAATTGAACCCTAAGAGAATTCAAAGTATAACCTGTTAGGACAATCATGTTCCTTCATCAAAATGAATGCATGTACAGTAGTCGTTGCATTTTAGAGGAAAACAGACTGAAAGCTTACAAATTTTACATAGATGATGGAAAGCTAGAGCAAATAGGATTTGTGTACATTGATGGAATGTATCCTAAGGATGAGAAAATGGGTGGAGAACTGCTGTGGAAATAGCAGGAGGAAGGCTGTGGTCAATATATGATCCATTGTGAATGGATATTTGCTGAAAGAAGAAAAAAAAACTGAAGAAAAACATGCTTCTATCACTTTGTTATATGGAGGGAAGAGCTAGGAATATTAAGAAAAAATGAATGCTGTAAAAATGGGGTATAAGTAGTCCTCATTTAACAACTCTCATCAGGACCAAAATTTCCATTAGTAAGCAAAGCAGTTGTTAGACGAAGCATAATGTGATTGCATCATGCAGTGACAGCAGTTCCAAGAGTCCTGGTTGTGGTTGTTAGATGAGGACCAACAGGCAAGGACTTCATGTTTCTCCTGCCCTGCATGCTCACTTCAACTTCAGCTTCCCCTCTCCATTTATCTCACTCCCATCTATTCCCTTTTGGCTCCTTTGCACTCCACCACCACCACCACTTACCCCTGCTGGTCATTATTGTCTTCCTTAGCTGCTGACAGGATGTGCCCAAGAGCCTTCACAAGGCCACATGAGTTAAACACACACTGTGCTCATAAATGCAGGCAGACTGCCAAGTGCCCAAATTTTGTCTATGTGACTGAGGATGATACCATGTTCATAACTTCAAGGACAGTCGTACAGTAACTACAATTTGTTCAGTGTTGTTGTATCTTCAAGTGGTTGCTGAATGAATGGTCATTAAGTGAGTGACTGGCTGAATTTAAGGGTGCATAGTAAAACCACAGGGCAAAAAAACTAAACGAATGATGAATGAATGTGGATTGTATACAATCATGAACCACCAGTGAAAGGAAGTATATAGAGTTGGTTTGGTCACATAGAATGAATGAAGATCAGGTTGCAAAACAAATATATGAAGAGGAAAATGAATAGGTTGAGAGGAAGGGGAAGGCCAAGAGAGTCATAGTCAGATGGGGTTGATGAGAAAACAGTTGAGAAAAACAAAAAGCAATTATGAAAAGGTGTATGAATGTCACAGAATTGAGGTGGTTTGAAAGGATGAAAGGATATGGAAAGATATAGTGAATAGTATACATAAAATAGTTATGTTTTCTTTTTCATTTCTTGCCTTTAATTTATTTGGTTTGCTATTTCTTACGTCTTTTCCTCACTCTGCATTTTAAAAAAAATACTGTACGTAAACAGATACATACCATTCGAAGGGCGTTCATCCCGAAATGCATAGCTAAATGTCTATGGAGATTCTCAGTCATCCAAGACAAGAAAGTCCAGTTGCCTCTTGAAAAAACACCTTTGGGACAGTTCTGGGAATGGCTATTAATGTTTTATTTGCTCAATATTTGGAACAGAAATGTTTCCATTAAGTGGCAGCAGCCCCTGTAGGCTAATATCTTTCCCCTTTTCAGAGTTGGATCTCCATGTGGCACCAACAGCGCCTTTCTTGACAGACTGTGCTCTCTGCTCCAGCAGCAGAGAAGGTGTGAGGAGAGAAGGTAAGAGCTCCAAGTGTGCAATGGGTTCTCTACAGGCTCCTAATAAGCAAGGGTTCTGCCTCGGATGACCTTGTTCACAAAGCGGCTGCAACCAATATTTGCAAGAGTTTAGGAATAATCTAGGTATAGTTAGGGTCACTACTGAGGCTCAGTTTGGGGTAGTGGTTAAAGTACCAGGCTAGAAACTGGGAGTTCTAGTCAAACCTAAGATACAAAGCCAATTCGGTGACCTGGGGCCAATCCAGTAGTGAAATGCTACTGGTTCACACCGGTTCGGGCGAACCAGTAGTTAAAAAAAAGCTACCAGTTCCTCCCAACCGGTATTTCCGACGATCAGTTGTGCCACGCAATTTAAAATCACTAGAAAGCAGGAAAACCTGCTTTCTGGTGAATCTAAATCGCCAGGCACAGCTGTTCCCCCCCTGCTGTTCTACTTACCTTCCCAAGCCTCCTTTTTCTGTGTGAAGCATGCCTTTGGCATGTACTATGCATGTGCACGTGCACAGAGTGCATTTGGTGCGCATTGCACATGTGCACACAGCGGGCATTTGGCGTGCACTGCGCATGCATACAGCACATGTTTTGCACACACTGCGCGTGCGCATAGCACACGTTTTGCATGCACTGCACACTGTGCATGCGCACCACACACTTGGCGCACACCGCACATGCGCGGCCAGCAAACCGGTGGCAAACCGGTTCAGATTTCACCACTGGACCAATCTCTCTCTCAGCCCTAGGGAGCAGGCAATGGCAAACCACTTCTGAAAAACCTTGCCATGAAAACTGCAGGGAGTTGTCCAGGCAGTAACCAGGAGTCAAGACTGACTCAAAGGTGTGCGTGTACACACCCACACTCTTGTAAATACATTATCTGATAAATGACGCTTCACTTGTCAAGTGTTCATAGTCCATTGATATCTTATAGAGCAGTGATGGCTAACCTTTTTGCCATTGCGTGCCAGGAGAGGGGGGGCGGGGGAGGGTCTCACGTGCACGTGCCCCCCTCCCCCCTCCCCTCTGCTCCTGGCACATGATGGCCTGGTAGGCCCGTTTTTCTTTCTTACCTGGTTCCAGATCCTCTCTGTGTATCTGGGAAGGGCGAAAACAGCCTTTCCCACTCCCTTGGAGGCCCTACGGAGGCTGAAAGGGCCCATTTCACAACTCTCAGTGGGACAGGAAGTGACATTTTTTGCTGTCCCTAGCCTCCAGAACCTCTCTAGGAGTCTCTGGAGGCTGGGGACAGGAAGATCTGGAGCCAGGTAAGAAGGAAAAATGGGCCTTCCCCACCCCGCCCCCAGGCCCTCCAGAGGCAGGAAACAGCCTGTTTCCCTACTTCTGGTGGGCCCAGAAGGCCCGAAAATGAGCTGGCCAGCACGCGCATGCGCACCAGAACTGAGCTGGCGTGCTCACTAATATGGCTCCGCATGCCACCTGTGGCACGCGTGCCATAGGTTCGCCATCACGGTTATAGAGGCATATCAGTCTGATGTCCTGAGCTGTATTAGTTTTTCCTATTCTGAAGCTCCCTGGGTTTCCCTAGGTTTTTGCTTCCTTAATTTAGGGTTATGTTTTCCATTTAATGAACTCTGTGCCTGACTATTCTGGGATATTTACTTGAATAAAGACACTAGACACTTGAAAAATTGGGACAGGGGACTTTATGATTCTGAGTGGCTTTAGAAGACTGATACACAACTATCTTGCCAACTACTCTTCTATACCTTTATAGATACTTTGGTGCCACCAGACTGGGTACCAGACAGCACTTCTAGCCACTGTATGGCTTGCCATGTGCCTTTCACTTTTCTTCGGCGACGGCACCACTGCCGGAGTTGTGGGAAGGTAAGCGATCAGGGCTACTTTGGGGTAGATGAACCAGGAGTCAAGAATGGTGGGAGCTGTAGTTCAATTCATGAATTAGATTACTTTCCAAAAAGATCCTTCTTGTGCCTGGAAGGGGGATCGGAAATGCAGATCTCTAGGTAAGACAAACTGAAAGAGGCAATCTATTCAGGGGTTTGGGACTGAGCTACCAGGCAGTTAAGAGCAGTAAGAAAGAGGAATGGAGTAGCCTATCATGTAAAAGAAAGGATTAAATTGCAGTTTATTGGGTATTCCTGTGTTGGGCCTTAAGTTGAATTATGATTGGGTGTTAAACCATGGTTATTATCCTTTCTACTTCAGTTTGCTTCATTGGATGTTTCGAGTTATACATACATTTATTAAATTCAAGTTCATACATAGGTTCATTCAGTGGTGGGATTCAAGTAATTTAACAACCAGTTCTCTGCCCTAATGATTTCTTCCAACAACCAGTTTGCCAAACTGCTCAGAAAGTTAACAACCGGTTCTCCCGAAGTGGTGCGAACTGGCTGAATCCCACCACTGGATTCATTATTACTTTCTTTCATACAAAGGAAACAAGGCTTGTTATCAAGTTGCTCTTGATGGACATTTTTTTTTCCAGATCTTCTGCTCTCGTTGCTCATCCCACTTGGCAGCACTGCCCCATTTTAGGCATCTGAAGCCAGTCCGCATCTGTACACACTGCTACACTACCCACTTGCCTTCAACAAATAAGAATGCCAGTTGCCTGTGAGCATCAGTATCAAATGCCATCTGTGCCTGAGGAACCTCTAAGAACTGGAAGACAATTGCAGCTTGTCTCACCAGCAAAGGATTATGGGAGCAATCACACCTGTCTTACTAGGATTCTCCAGAGGTCTGGTTGTCAGACAAGAGTTGGGTTGGAGGAAGAAGCATTATGTTCTTGAAAGGGGGAATGAACTCTTGCATTTTTATAATAAAGAACTCTTGGGATTTGTGGAGTGGGAACTAGAATCTATCATTAAAGAAGTCTGAACAAACTCTTCTATGTGCTAATAAAGCTGGCTTTTTCTATAATGGAGTGATGGCCCATGTAGAAATTACTTGGTGCTATTTACCTGACTTCTGGTAAAACCTAAGAATAATTTATTGTCCTAAGGTTGGTTTTTAACCAAAAAAATGAGATTGTGTTATCAGATTTGGATGCATGTGCAATAAGGGCTTTAGGATACTTATGGTTGGAACTGAAAGGCAGGACCTCGATTTCCAACAATAATTTGTGGAGGACAGCCATGGGCTTTTGCTCTTCAGTTCTTGATGTACGTAAGGGCTGCAGCACTGTTCATATGCAATGTATATATGTAAATTCTTCTGCCACACTGTGGGAGATGCTTTGGAAACCTACAGTATCTGGGATTCATACAACTCTTTCTGAAATGACTTATGAGCTGATTATCATCCTGCAAACTTAGCTACACTAAAAGATCTCTCTCTCTCTCTCCCTCCCTCCCTGTCTCTTCTCTCTCTCTCTCTCTCTCTCTCTCTCTCTCCCCTCTCCATCCATCCATCCCAGAAGAAGGCAATACAAATCATTTCCATAATGCTGCCAAGGAAACTGCATAAAAACAAGCCTGACTTGAATAAAGTAACTTTTTACTTGAAAAATGCTGTCTGTTGCTATTGCCATCTTGTGTATTCTGAATTCAAAATAATTGCTTTTGCTGGATTTAGCTGTTGGGTGTTGACAGACAGAATCTGCTGCTGCAAATACAGACTCTACAAATCTTGTTGCTGTGCTATTTTTCTTTTCCACCTCATTTCAACCAGAGGATTTTGTGTATTTGTCAGCTTGTGTAAATGTGGGTGACTGGTTTTGGCTCTAGTGCCTTATGTGCTAGATAATCTCTTTGATGTCAGTTGAATAGCAAGTATCAGCATTTATTAACTGCACACAAGACGTATGCATGTCTTCTAGCCCATGAGTCATCCAGGAGAAGCTTAAAGGGGAACTTGAACCACCTGGCTAGCATGGGAAGAGATTTTGACATTTTTATACTTGAATATTATAAGAATGCTATGTAACATTATTGACTGAAGTAGTATATAGATCTCTATTAACAGTAACATGTAAATCAGCATTTCAATAATCTTTCCCTTGTTGGTCTTTCTTGCCTAAGATCTGCACAATTTGTTCATGATCAGAAAAAAATCTGTTTTCTGATGATTTCCCCCTACCTGCATTGCTGATATGCAACAAAGAAGTGTTACTCCGGTTTTAAAAAACAGAATTTATAACTGGGGTCCAAATAATTCTTTAAAAATATTCAAGCCATAGTCCTCTACAAATTCATTCGCAATTTAGAAATTATTGAGTGCAAGACTATGATGGAATGTGCACCTGGAGCAGGGGTGAGCAAGGGGCCACATGAGAAACTGGGACTGTTACAAAGGGCCAAATTAATAGATTGAACTTAATTCTGCCACTGGCAAAAGGGAGGAGGGAGTGCAGAGCCACATTCTGCCACTCAGAAAAGCTTTTCTCTCTCCAGACAATTAAAGGAGTGCAGTCTGCTGCTTTTCCCACGTCCTGCAACTCATTTATTTACATTTTATTTTCTAATTTCCAATTGACCTCATGCAGGCCAGAGACAGCCAAAGGCCCGCATGTGTCCCAGAGCAGTAAAATGCTTCTGTCTGATCTGGAGAATTGGTGGATAGGAGTTTGGGCAACAGAGCTTTCCCAGGAAGGGGTAAATCTTATCAGAGGCCTAGATCACCCCTTGGATGGGGGGGGGGGGGGAGGAGGAAGAAGTTCAGTGTAGCTACTTCCTAGAATCTCTTAGGATATATCTAGACAGAGTTACAGCTTTAATCTGGTAAGATTTAGTCCATTAGGTGTAAACAAATAAAAGATTGAATTAGATTAAATTTTGCTATGTTACATTTGGGCTTGGGCCTAACAATGGCTATGTTTAAGCCAGTAAAAGAAAAATGCCATTGGAATGGAGCATAAACTTTAATATGCCCCCAAGTATGTAGGTATGCAAATTCATATCCATTAAGATACCATCTCATTTCAGATTTGCTGTTTCTCATACTGTAGCTACAGAAGAACCTTTTTCACTGAGAAATATGACATATTACAAACAAACTCATCCCATTCAAATTTTGAAAAACAGAATGTCCAGGTGAGAAGAAAAGAAGGTACTTGATTCCACATGTTCATTGCACACCCTATGTTTACAATTGTATGTTTTAAAGATGTGTTAGGGAGTGCAGCCCTCCCTCTACCATTAATTAAATATAATAAATTTGGCTTTTAATATATCTTTACATTAGACATACTTGCACTAGATTTTAATCATCGGAGTTTTGCCTCTCTGCTGAATAAAGTTGCTTCTGGAATGGACTGCTGCTTTCTGTCCCTCATATCTTGCCAACTATGGCAACACCAACACAATTTTGTTCTGTAACAAATAACATTCCTCCACCCACTCATTCCCAAAAACAGAGCCATGGTAGTGGTAGCTGAGGCAGAATATCTTCAGAACATCTGCTTGCAGGCAACATGGATACAAAAATAATAAATAGCTAGTCATAGATGTACCCTTTCATGATTCCTAGCATGAGTTGCCTAAGGTGATTTCTCATTCTGCCTATCAGTGGAGCTGTCTGTGAGTATAAATTGGAATCGTGTGCTTTTTCTATAAAAGGTAAATAAAACTCCATGCTACAATTATTTTTTTAAATAAAAACACTTCTATGCAGGAAGCTTTGTTTATGGATGAGGATAATTTACTAAATTGATATGTTGTTTTGACTCCTTGCAAGTTGCATGATCCTTGGAATGCCTTAAATGTATATTAAGGTTGCATATGAGAAAGTTTAAGGGGTGGATTACATCTGAAGGTAAAACTACATTGTGAATTTATAGCAGGAAGGGTTGTGTTTTTTTTTTGCAACACCTATTGTGCAATATGAGAATTATAATTAATAGAATTGAATTTTTTATTCGGCAAGTGTGATTGGATACACAAAGAATTTGTCTTGATGCATATGCTCTCAGTCTACATAAAAGAAAAGATACGTTCATCAAGAATCATAATCAATTAAGCATAGCTGGAGATCACCAGGTAGAATCATATGGTTTAAGGAGCTTTTATAGCAACACTCAGCCTTATTAAGGATAAATGAAGTTTGTTTCTGTTACTGTACTGATGTATCACAGCCCAGTTGCCTGAATTATTCTATGGAATAGATTATAAATGTGTATTGCTTAAAGGAATGTGTTGCCTCTTGCCTTCTAAATATTTTTTTCTCCCTAAAAATAGTAATGTATATGCTGATCATGTTTCTAACTAGGTACAGATTAGCAGCACACACACACATGAATCTACATATCGATGGGCATTGTAAACATATATCATAATTACTCAAGATCAAACCCTAGTAAGGGTGAAATAAATAATAAAAACCCTATAAAAACCCTAGTAAGACCACCCCTGGAATACTGCAACCTATTTTGCTCACCATACTACAAAAGATGTTGAGACTGGAAAACGTTCAGAGAAGAGCAACTAAGATGATCAAAGGCCCAGAGACTAAAACATATGAAGAACGGCTGCAGGATCTGGGTTTGGTTAGTCTAGAGAAAAGAAGAATTAGGAGTGACATGATAGCTGTATTCCAGTATTTGAGGGGCTGCCACAAAGAGGGGATCAAATTATTCTCCAAACCACCAGAGGGCAGGACAAGAAACAATGGAACAAGAAACAAGAAACCTGGAATTAAAGAGAAACTTCCTAACAGTGAGGACAATTAACCGGTGGAACAGCTTGCCATCAGACGTTGTGGGTGCTTCATCACTGGAGATTAAGAGACTAGACAGCCTCTTATCTGAAATTGTATAGATTCTCCTGCTTGAGTAGGGGGCTGGACTAGAAGACCTCCAAGGTCCCTTTCAGATCTGATCTATTCTATTCTATTCTATTCTATTCTATTCTATTCTATTCTATTCTATTCTATTCTATTCTATTCTATTCTATTCTATTCTATTCTACTCTACTCTACTCTACTCTACTCTACTCTACTCTTAACGGATCGGGAAATTTTACCACCTCTTTTTTTATTCATTTACTATGTACACACATAAAAGCGTGTAATTTACGAAAGCGAAAGCCTGTAATTTATAAAACCGAGCTGTGCCCAAGCAGCATTAAAAAGTGTCTCGTTCTATTTCCTCCAAACAATAAGCAGAGTGCAGGCCCCGCCCTCCGTTCAAATACCAGGCTTCATCGTTACCCGCCCAAATTTGTTTCGAAAGGGCAGTGATGGATAAACGTCTGGTCCCGTCTTCCAACCAATGACAGGCGCTGCTTTCCCTAGCCGCGCCCAGCACACAGGTTAAGATTCAAAACAAGGCAGCGAGGACGCCCCGAGCCTAAGAGTCGAGGAGCTGGGTGGGGGGTGGGTGGCTGAGTGGTTCGAAAGACGAAAGCAAAAAAAAAAAACAAACCGCTTGGCTTTCATCCTTCTTGATTTGCGCTCCCCGAAGGAGACCCACAGAGGAAGAGCTGCTGCGTGAATGAGAAGGGGTGGAACCAGAACCCCGGAGCGTTCGAAGGGGCGGGGTATGGCCGGGGTTGGTTGCTGAAGGCGGTGGGCCGGTTGCGTTGATCAGGGCTGCAAAGAAGTTCTTATTTGCGCGGGTCCCCCGTTGTCATGGAGCTCACGAGTAGCAACATTCAGGTGTTGCTTCAAGCGGCCGACTATTTGGAGCGCAGAGAGAGAGGTATTCCTTATTCTCTTAAGGGCGGTAAAAGGGGGCGACGCGTCTATGGCTTTTAACCGGAGGGCGGCTGAACTGGGTCTTCTCGGGAGGAAGGGAGAGAGTGGGAAAGTGGGGGCAGACTGAAACCTCTAAAACATATTTATACGTCTTTATCTGTCTGTCTGCCTGCCTGCCTGCCTACATATCTCTATCTATCTATCTATCTATCTACCTATCTACCTATCTACCTATCTACCTACCTACCTACCTATATATCTATATCATATCTATCTATATCTACCTACCTACCTACCTACCTACCTACCTACCTACCTATCTATCTATCTATCTATACACACCAGAAGCCGAACACGGCTATGCTTCCCTCTCGCCTTACTGCGGACCAGATGCGTTACAATCGCAGAGAAGGCCGAAAACACGAAAGGCCCTGAGAAACCTCCGGTAAGGCTTCTTCAGTTAAACCTTAAGCTGTTTGATTTTATACCTTTTTCCCTGAAGACTTTAAGACGAGGAGGAGCACTGCCCTGATCTGGAAAACCAAGTCTTTGGAAAAGGTTGCATTTCCTTCAGGCCAGCGTTAAAAGTGTGGTCTGGGGACCCACTTTTGGGGGGGAGGGGGGGTCTGTGAAGTCAAAAGCTTTAAAATGTTTTAATTTCTAATAAATACTAATTACATGATCCACAAACAACCAAAGCTCTTTGGGGTCCTCAGTCATTTTTAACAATGCAAAGGTGTCCTGAGGCCAGAATTTGAGAGCCACTAATCCCTAGACCAAGTTTTTGTGTTTTTACGTCTACTTTTAGTTTCATTTCTCTCACTAAAAGGAGAAAAAGTACTTGGAAGAGCAGTCGAATAGAAGAAGAAAGGTACTATTCACACAGGGGTGTAGTAACCAAGCCTTTCCAATTGAAAGAACAAGATATAGTCAAAAGTAAGTGGAGCTGGGTGTGAAATTTAAGAAGGATTTAACTGAAGGAATGACTGCTGGAATATCAGGAAGTATTTTTTTAGTAGTAATTAGATTGACTAGTACTGGTTTAAGAAAACAAGACAAATTCCTTTGGAGTTTCTGAATGAGCTAGGTGCTTCATAATGCCTTTTCAATTGAAAGAAAAAGATACAATAAAAAGGAAATGGAGGCTGGGTGTGAAATTTAAGCAGGATTTAACTGAAAGGATACCTGTTGGAAGTATTTTTTTAGTAGCAATTAGATTGACTAATTATTCCTTTAGCATTTCTGAATGATGCTTCATAATACTTTTCCACTTTGTACGGAAGTATATATAGACTTAGGTTTAAGTCTTTGACTTGAGTTTGAGTCTTATAGACTTCATTATATAATACCAAAACATTGAGAAATGAAGCATAGTTCATATTTTACCTCTTTTAAGGTTGTGCAATGAATGAAGATGTTACTTCTTAATATTGAAGTTACTGGTATTCATATTTTTTTAATTGATTTTGCCACTGTTGCATAAGCACGAGATTCTCTCTTTTAGCAAATCCAGCAAGTTTTTGGTTTTCTTTTGAATGGAAAAGATTACTGACCCCTCTCTTACTTCTTTGCATAAAAGAGGAAGGTTGAAATTGACTGAATGCGTGCTTAGTTTGCTTCACTGAATGATGTCAATAGAAAAAAATTATCAATTGTTGGAATTTTAAATATAGCTCATCATTTTTGATTTGTGTTTCTATTTCCTTTCAGGTCTGTACACAATGAGTTGGAGAAACACAGGTACACTTAAGAAGGAATATTCTAATTGAGTTTTTTTAGGCTCCTCTCTCCCACATTTTTTTGGCTAGGGAGGAAGGTTGGACTCATTTCTGCCTGGTCCTAGCTATATTAATAATTAGGAGCCCCAATTACTCCATTAATTTTCAGGGTTAGTTTAGGCTCCAGAGTCATGATTTAAAAATATGTTTTTCTTTTTCTGAACCAGGAAATGACCTTTCTGGGTCCTTCCTTCCATTTATGTGCAAGGACATCCTTCACCTGTTTCTCAATAATTTCATACTATTCATATGTTCATTTAAACTGTTTACCAAGTTAACCATTTTCTAGCTTACACAATGTATCATACCATCAATTAACCAGGCTGAATTTGCATAACAAACTAAGCACCAACAAGTGAATAAGGTTAACATTGGCCAAATTTAGTTTTGAGAAAATGCATATTTTTGGTCTTTATCTTGCCCTGGTAAGAATATTTCATTAATTCAAGACAATGAATTCATGCTCTTTGTAATTCTTTTCCAGATTTATTTTTCTTAAGTATTTTAAGTATCCATATATTTCAGGCTTCCTAAAGTGCGGATAGCTGATTCTTCATTAGCTTGTTATTACTGCTGTTCTCATTTCAGGTCAATGAAACTGAACTGGGAATACAGTTGATGGTAGATAATATTTTCTATGTATGTATTTTCAAGTTGAAATGCAGACCAAGACCATTAACTCTTTGCTTGTCTCTTTCATACACATCTCAATGACCAGAGTTACTTATATTCTTATTAGCAAAGGAACATAAAAGATTCAGATTCCATAGTATACAATATTATGCCTAGTATAACACCAATTCTTAGATTTTCAGTATTGTAATGCTAAAAAATGATCAATTGATATAGATAACCTATTCACCCAATGAAATTACTGTGATTAGTAGATGGCTAAACTCATTGGTTTAGTTTCCTACATGCCTGAGCAAGCCTGCCGTGGACTTGCACATGCAAAGTATGAATGAGTCTTGTCAATGACATCACTTTCAGGTCCAATTAGTTTTAAAAACCCTGTCTCCTCTGAATTGATTCCACCCAGAAAGTGATGACTCAATATGAAAATCCGGGAATTAAGGAATTATTGAGATCAGACATATATTAATGATCTACTCTTTGGAAAATGTGTTTCTGCCTTGTTCTGGAATCTAGAATTCAGTTAAGGCTTTGCCTAAAATGTGATTGTCCACAGTCTGTTTCTTCCCAGCAGAAGGGCCCAGCTACGGCAGTGTTTAGAACAGTTGAAGCAGCAGATCCCCACAAATACAGAGTGTTCTCGTTACACAATGCTTAGTCTCCTGCATCGTGCCAGATTGCACATTAAAGTAAGTAATGTACCTCGCTTCTTCCAGGAAGCTGTAATAATATTGGGAATAACTAGACTGCTTTTCTTGACTGGTTTAGTTGTTGGTAATTTGCAAACGGTATTGAGTTTTCTAGTTTTAATATTTTATTAAAAATAACCCATGGCCTTTGAAGCTGAAAAATACAAAAAAGGTTTAAGCATGATCAAGTCAATAAATGGAAATGAATAAAGAAGGAAAAACCAATTTGTCATCTGAGAAATTGTCTAGAATGTATAAAGGAACTTTGAATCTTTGTTGGAAATTTGAACAATATGAAGGGACATTTTATCATATATGCTGGACATGTAAAAAATCCAAAACAAAATGGGTACAAATAAATACATTAATCCAGAAGATTTTAAAGATTAATGTACAATTGAAATCAGAACTTTCTGATCTGGGATTTATGGCTAGCTAGAAAAAAACACATAGAACTTGTGCTTTTATGTATGACATTTGCAGCTTATTCAAAAAAAAATCAAGAGGAAAAAATTGACACTACCCACAATAGAGGAATGGTTGGTGAAGATGATAGAACTTGCAGAGATGGCTAAATTGACTTCCTTGATTTTGATTACTGGAAAACCCTTGTAGACTTTTTCCATGAAATGGAAAAAATTATACCTATGACATGGTTTTGATTAAAAAAAATTGAATAGAAAAAAGTGAGCTTTTTTATTATAATAGAATAAGACAATTATATAACATTACATATCTGCTACAAAGAAAATCAGCTTTTTTCTGCACGCGTTTTCTTTTGTTTCCTTTATTCTGTATTAGTTACGTTTTCTTTTAAACTTTTAATAAAATTTATATTAAAAAGAAAACCCTGTCAGCCTTCAAGTAAGTTTTAAAAACCAATGAAAGCAAAGGAGAAATCTTAAATCCATCCAAGAATAACTTTTTATAATTTCTTCAGTTTTGTGTTTAGGATGGACTACCTAGTAAGTGCTTCCAGCTGAATTTGAGAAAGTGGCTGTATTATTTTTTGTTTCCAACAGTAATCAGTGTAATGTTTCTAGGAGATATGAAATAAAAGAATCTCAATTATAACTCCAAATATTATTTTCTTTTACTCCCAGAAGCTAGAACACCAAGAACAGAAAGCTCAAGAAGTGAAAGAGAGGCTACGTTGTGAGCAGCAGAATTTGCACCAGCGCTTAGAAGAATTGCAAGCCCATCTGAATATGGAAAAGGCAGAAGCAGATAGCCTGGATTCTTCTCGGTTCTCCTCTGAGCATTCTGACTCAGGTGGGCAATGCCCAGTAATGATTCTAGTGCTACATCTTCATGATGCAGACAAATTATGCAGCAAAAAAATGCAGGGGCTGATAAGCAGAAAGCCACTGGCTACAGTGTTAATGATAAAAGGCATGGTAAATTTGGTGATTACCTCCTAGGGTGAGGATGACTGAGCCAGATTTACATTTGTTTTCATTTTATAGGCCACATGGCTCCCAGCCTACAACTAAAAAACAACTTATTAAAACAAAAAAAGGGAGCGAGGCTTCCCACAAGGAAGGCTTATGAAATCTCAGAGCAGGGGAGATCGTTCCAGAGGGCAAGAATTACAACAGTATGTAGGCTTCCTGGGGTCCTGCAAGATGACTTTAATTGACAGGACCCAGAATATATGCTTCTGTTGGGCTGAACTGGATAGGCAGAGGCAACAGGAAATATGTGGTCTCAAGGAAAACTGGCTATGGCTATGTTGAAAAGGAAGCTAGTATAAGAGAGACTGCATTCCATTTGAATAAAGCATAATGCTAAGGGGTTTTTTTTGTTCTGTTGCAGAAGAGGAAGTGGATGTAGAAGGCCTGGCATCTGCTAGCATTGGAGATGTCATGGCTGCCTTCAGTACTCAGCAGGAGCACAGCTATTCCAATGTCAGCAACTTCTGGTTATGGACAGAAGTTCAGTTAGGAGGACAGCATTCATCTACACAAGCTTCAAGCTTTCCAGAAATTACTTCGTGGCAGGGTAACTGATACATGGTTTATAAGACTGTTTTCTGTAAGTAAAGAGGATCCCCCCCTTTCTTACAAAAAAGACTAGGCACCTCCTCATCAAACCAAGTCTTGCATCTCCACCTTCTTCACAAAACCAACTAGGACAATTGTTAAAAGAGTTACATACTGAAGCTGGCTAACTACATGTAACACATGGTGGCAAGAGAAAGAAGAGTGAGGTTTCAAAATAATTGATATACACTTGGTTTGGATAGCTGCATTTTACACCCCATCCTAGTTAAGGTTTGTGGAACAGGCAAGTCCATTCTGCAGAGACTTGGGCTGCTGAGGACCCCCAGGCATTTTAAACAAAAGATACTTAGCTCTTATCTACAGGGAGGATTTTAAAAATCCACATCACAACAGGTAAATGCTATGCTCAGCTTTTTTTTATATGAATGGGTCTTGTTGAATGGACTAATATTAAAGTTTTGCTTCAAGAGACCTTTTGCCATTGCAAAATCTAGGTTTTTCTGACCTTTTGATTTAGGTGAACCACCTTAAGATGTACTCAGTGGGTTTTTGATAACTGGTATTTTTAATTGTAACCTAACCTAGTAATTTGTAACATTTATTCACCAATAGCTACCAATTCTCTGAAGTCTCATATACGAAGGCTTGCTTTTGAGTTGCATAAGAGGCAAGTGTAAATAGGAAGTAATTAAATCATTGATGAAAAACAGATTCTGATACTGAAATAAATTGAAGTCTATTCTTTTAATGATAAATACACCTTTAAGAAAGAAGATGATTGTCATATTTGTACAGTCTCAATTAAAAAAACATAAAATCTACAGACATTCTGGTCAACTTCCAAAGGAAGGGAAGCTTAAGTTAAAGTGAACCTTCCAGTATTATTGTACCACTCTTGCCAGTGGCATTTAGTTCCTTCAGTGGAAAAACTGTTTTCTCACACGTACTGTTGCTTTTTTGTAGTAGCTGCCTTGCCAGCAAAGTCCTTTGCCTTCTCAGTAACTGCCAAGGCAGTCTCCTTGGCCGTTTCCACTAGTGTTTTAGATGGTGCTTCACCTGTAAAATCAATAAGCCAAAAGTCCAGGAGTAAATAAATATATCCACGGTACCTAGTTTTTCTGTAAAACTCTAGTTTGGAAAATATTGTATAAAATTTTAATAGTCATTACCTATGAGGAATGATTTTACATTTTTTATACAGGTAGTCCTCAATTTACAATCATTTGTTTAATGACCAGAGTTACAATGGCACTGAAAAAAAGTAACTTATGACAGTTTTTCCACACTTTATGATCTTGCAGGATCCCCATGGTCACGTAATCAAATATTTGGCAACTGGCTTATATTTATGACAGTTGCTATATCCTGGGTTCATGTGATCATTTTTTGCGACTTTCTGACATGCAGTGGGGAAACCAGATTCACTTAACTGTCTTAATAACTTAATAACTGCAATGATTCACTTAACTGTGGCAAAATAGGTTGTAAAATGGGATATAACTGTCTCACTTAGCAAAGAAATTCTGGGCTCAATTGTGGTTTTAAATTGAGGACTACCTGTGGTACTTCAAACAAGTCCAAGAAAGCAATTAAGAATTTTCTTAATCTGCATTTGTAGTTGCTATTACAAATGTACCCACCTTGCATTTTTCCTAGCACATACTCAAAACCTTTAGTAGTCTTGGTCACATTGCTCTTGAATCTAGCCAAGCCAAATTCCTAAAACAAGAGAACAATCAGTTGAGCAAGAAGCAGAGATAAAAATAGCCTCTTCTGTACTAATTAGGAGAGCTTAAATATTGAGCAATCAGCCTGGTTTTTCAGCTAGATACCAGTAGTCCCAGATTGTTTATTACAGGCAGTCTCTTCTCTGTCATGCAAACACAGATCTGTAGCTCCCTTACCTGGATAGCACGGGAAACGCCAAAGAGACGGGAGGAGACCCAGGCTTCCCGCTTGACTTCTGTCCAGCTACTGTTTTCTGGGTTCTCTCTGTAAACACATCTCTCCTCCACTACCTGCAAGGAGACAGCATTCCAAAATAACAATCACTTCCCCAAACCTTCTGAGTCATTTTATGTTGCAATAGTGGCTGCAAGTAAATGTAAAACATTTTACTATTACCATAAGACGTGCATGATTAATGTTCCAGGTGAATGTGGTCATGGTTCGATTCTGTAGGTCCACAATGGAATCTTCTAGGATGTAGACATGGCGGCCAACATTAGGTGGAAAGAAATGTTCTGCCCAGCGTGGCATCCGGTTGGTTTTGGTTAGCAGCCTCCTGGAAAGCAGTTTCTGGTCATCGGTCACCTCTCGGTGCAAGATATCTTCTGTTAGGACATGCTTGCTAGGTAAAAAAGACAAAAGAGAATTTAAGATACTACCCTATGTTGTGCAACTATAATTAAATAGCAGTATAACACTACCTACTTATCTAGTCACGCAAATCAGTGGAGTCAAATAATATTTCTGTCTTAGCTACCCTATTTTCACATCTAGAATCTTGTCAAAAGCACACCTGTCCTGATTGGGAAGGAGAAATGGAGCAGCATTGCTTTCAAATTTACTTTTGACAGATTTGCAGTTCTACTAGCATGCATTTATTTTATTTCAGAATCTAATGGGCAAAAGAAGTGGTCTCATGTTTAATTAGGTCGACCACCTTTTAATTATTCCAGCCAAATATAGATGTTAAAGTAGGGAAAGTAAGTTAAGGAGGACAGTACAGTGACCAAGATTAACCTTGTTAAGTTAATGAGATCAGGATAAAAGAGGCTTTGCCTACTGGCTTGAGAAGATAAGCAGTTGCTAACTAAACTTACCTCAGGACTATTATTCTATACTATTGGGGTCTTTCCCTAAGAGGGGTTCATTTTGACAACGGTTTCTTCTAGCACCAGTTAAACCGAGCCAAACCATTATTATTGATCCTTCTTTTCCCACAGGAATCTTTGCATTTCTTTCTAAACACAGCAGCCAAGAAAAACACCACCCCACCTTCCTATTATTTCAGCTTCCACTCGCAGTAGTAAAGCTCTCTTAGATGACGCTCGAAGCAGCCACAAACCGGCTCAGCTCAGCACCGCTCGCTCGCTCGCTCCCTTCCTCCCTCTAGTGGGAAGAGATCATCACACGGCGGCCTCTTCGCCATTAGGAGGGGAGTGGTGGGAAAAAAAAGGAGGGCTGAGATTTGCAATCCCTCCGTTTTCTCCCCTTTCGACTTCTCCATCAGCTGCCCGCGGCTTCAGCTTTTACCCCTGGGGCGGGAATCCCGGGTCGGCGCAGAGCTTTTCCCCCCCAGATCGAGATTGCAGCCGGAGCCACCCGCGTACTTACTCGGGAAGTCATCGCAAAACAGCTGCGCTTTTTTTCCAATAGCAAGCGGGATGAACGAGACGAGGTTTCCAAACGGCAGCCCTTTTTCGCGTCTTGCCCCGAAAGAACCACCTGCTGCGTGCAACTACGGCCCCCCTCTCCGCCCAACCCACACACCTCCCTCTCTCTCAGCCCACCCCCAGCCCCACGGCCAGGAGACGAGGGTCCCGCCCCGCAGACGGCGAGGCGGAGAAGAGTCCCGTGGTCCCTTCCCGCGCGCTCCCCCTGACCTGTAAGGGTTCGGGTAGCGCTGCCAAAAGGCGGTGAAGACTTGGTCCCAAGGCCCTTTCAGGACGCTCAGGGTCAGGAAGTACTTCCCCATCGGCTCCGCGGTCACCGATCCGGCGGGAGACGCGAGAGGAGGAGGAGGAGGAAGGAGCCGGCGAAGAGCGGGGGAGGCGTCACCCGGCTCGGCTTGCTCCGACCCGGCCTCACGCTCTCCCGCCGTCCCGTCCCCGCAAAGCGGGCAGCGCTAAAGATGGCGGCGGGAGCAGCAGCTGCAGGCGCACCGCAGCCGCCATGCAGAAACAGGAGAGCCGTAACGACTTCCGCGGGGCGACGGCGGCGCTTCTTCCGCCGCTGCCTCCTCCTCCTCCTCCCCTCCCGCTTTCAGCCCAGGCCCCGCCCCCGCCTCAGAACGCGCTTGCGCTCCCGGAGAGAAGCCCCGCCCCTTTCCCCGGGTATGTCCTGGGAAACTGCTCGGCCGAGGCGGCCCGGAAGGAGGCCGCTGCTTTTCCTCGCCTCGTCTCCAGTAAGGGTGGTCGGCCGGTTCCAGCGACATGAGGCCGGGGTGAGTATCGTGTAGCGTTTCCCTCAGTACCTGCCGGGCCTCGTTCAGCGCTTTGGTCCTTGGGGACAAGTGGTCCGTACCCCGGCGTGCCCCGGCTTTTAAGAAGGGACTGGACAGCCATTTGTCTGGAATGGCTTAGGGCAGGGGTGGGCAAATGTGGCCCTTTTACAACATGTGGACTTCAACTCCCAGAATTCCTGAGACAGCCAAGCTCTCTCAGGAATTCTGGGAGTTGAAGTCCACAGTTTGTAAAAGGGCCACATTTGCCCACCCCTTGCATAGGGTCTCTTGCTTGAGCAGAGGGCTGGACTACAAGGTCTCTTCCAGCTCTGTTCTACTTCTGATGTTAGCTACTGATAGTAGGCGAAATCTCTGAACTGGAAGGGTAAAAAACTTGTGCTTCTGGTCTGGTGACATTGTCTTCTCACGGGTAGGAGTATTTAACGTGCTGTTTGTAAGAAAAGGGGTGTTGGGTGTCTTCATCCAAGGCGCCATCATTCTTGGAGGCCAAATACAGAAGGAGAACAGAAGAGAAGGATGCCTTAGCTTTTGGTCAAATTATCTTCTCCATTGTGATGAATCACTGCACTTCCTCCTCTCCTTGCTTCAGGTGAACTTGCCTAACTGAGCTGCACCTCTTTGGTTGCTCCACCCAACTGAGTTGGGGGAGTTTAGGATCCCTCTGGAGGGCAACACTCGGCTGCCAGGGCAGGAGAATGAGCGGGCAGCGTGTGGATGCCAAAGTTGTGATGCTGGGCAAAGAGTACGTAGGCAAGACCAGCTTGGTGGAGCGATATGTTCACAACCGCTTCCTAGTAGGACCTTATCAAAATGTGAGTTTTGTCTTTTTTTTTGTGCTGAAAGTTTTTCTGCTCAATTGGACTGAATCCTTCACAATTCCAGCCATTTCTTTCTCCAAATTTCACTAAGTTTGGATTCTCAGGCTTGGTTTTATTTTAATGTTATAAGCAACATCTAATCAATATTAGCTGATATTTTCAGCTAAGCAGAGTTGGTCTTGATTGACATTCAGATAAGAAATTGCCTGGGAAATCCCAGGGCCATTGGTTAGATTGGATAGTCCTCAAACATCCAGGAGGAAAACAATGGCAAATTATTTTGCTAAATGCTGCCAAGAGCTCCTTTTTTATTTATAGAGTTGAGTTTCCTTGGTGCAGTCACATAATTGAAATATTTTATTTCTTAAGGTTAGACTAGCCCCTATCTTGCTGAGTGTTAAGGAGTGCTATAAAACATAGCTATTACAGAAAGTCCTGAGAAAAGAGACCTGGTACAAGATGAAAGCCCCGCTCTGGGTTGGGCCTGGATGTTATTGTTCCTGATGACCTTTTTAATATTCTTCTGTTGCTATTCTGTTATAGAACTACTATTATAGTTCTATTGGATTTCAGAAGTAGAGACTGAATAAACAGATAAATGACAACCCTGTGGCTCTAGTCATCAGGATTTGAATCTCAGAGGGTTTTTACATTACTTATTGTGAAATGGGGAGCGGTTGATAAACTGAAGTGAAACTATTTTAAAAAGGAGCCATTTTAACTGGGGCAGAGAAATCTACTTTCAGTTTAAGGAAGCTTTGCAAAAAAATTTTCTGAGAAGTTACTGATTCTCAATATATAGTGTCTTATCTGCCAGCATGTGTTTCACTCAGTAATGCACACTAAGAAGAGAAAATGTTAAAACACTTGTTTTTCCTGTTTATAAATCATTTATGCCACAGTTGCTTGGATATGATACATCTGCCTCTAAAAGAAGTCTTTGATTCACGACTAGTTGTTTAATGACTGGTTTGAAGTTAAGATGGACTTCCCCAGAGTTACTTATGACATGTTTTCAAAGATATGGAGGTAGCTTCTCTCCCTTTCCCCCATCAATATGATTGCATTTTGGGAACTTGGCAACAGGGTCTTTGCAAGGTCCGACAGTCAAGTGACTGCATTTACAACATTTTTGCTGGCTTCTGGTGTTTACTTCTGGTTTGTGAGGGGGGGGTCCATTGGGTGAAATAAATTTGCATAGCAACCACTATAAAAATATTTTTTTTAAATGGATCCATTCACATGATGCCTTAAATTAGGATTGCAGCAATTTACAGCTGTAATTCTGGGGTCAATTATGGTTGTAACTTGACTGTGTGCATAGCTGCTTTCCAAAACTGACAGGGATATCATAGCTGTGTTCACATCTACCTTTGTTATTTTAGACAATAGGTGCTGCATTCGTGGCTAAAGTAATGCCAGTGGGAGGCCGCACAGTAACCTTGGGTATCTGGGTAAGTCACAGTTGAAATAATAGATATGTGGGCTACAGTAAACAATAAAAAACAAGAGCACTTATGGAACTTATGTTGTGCAAGGTGATGAAGGACATTCTGTATAAAGAGAATGTTTCTTAATTTTACTTCACAATACTGACAGTATATATGTTTAATCAATGTTTGTATTGCATTATGCATAGTTCTCTGTAAAGTGGAACTATACTTTCCCACTAAGTGGAAATCTGACTCTTCTCCATTACCTTTCTCTAGGATACAGCTGGCTCAGAGAGGTATGAAGCTATGAGCCGAATATACTATCGTGGAGCAAAAGCTGCCATTGTATGTTATGGTAAGCATTCATTTGCATAAAGCCATCATTTACATTATGGTAAGCATTTATTTGCATGTTGGTTCGGGCAGATTTCTAGAGCAAAGCTGATCATCTTAGCTTGGAATCATGGGAAAGTGCAATTAGAAAATGCCAAGTTGGAAAAGGCAAATTTTTTTGTACTGTTCAGACACCAACTGCTACTTTCATTTAGCTCCCTCCTCCTATGTTACTACTTGAAGGAAGTCATTTCACCCTGAAATATCTTGCAATAGGCTCTAGCTAAAATCTATTGCTACAAAGGCCAGGACGGATAGAGCTACATCTATAATACAGCTGGGTTTGAGGGCAGTGCTATAGAAATTATTCTTCTGTTCGATCACCCAGCAATCATAGTTAATACTATATACTATATACTTAAATCTAATACAACATTGTGAGACTCGTCCTGGTCAGGAAATATTATCAGTGGGGAAAATCTGATTTTCTTTTTCTAATCAAACAATTTCATAACTGTACAATAGTGCTTAAAAGTTTGTGAAACTTTTTGAATTTTCAATATTTCTGCATAAGTAGGACCTAAAATATCTATTGTCCACAAAAGTCCTAAAACTAGATAAAGAGAGCCCAGTTAAATAAGTTATACATAGTCTTCAGTTAATGACTGCTCTGTTCAGCAACCAAACTTTACAACACTGAAAAAGGTAATTTATGACTGGTCCTCAAACTTATGGCCATTGCAGCATCTTTGCAGCATCCCCACAGTCATGCAATCAGGATTTGGAAACTTCAAAATCGGCAGGTATTTAGGATCACCACATTGTCCCTGTCATGGCCTCATCTGATCCCAGTTCGGAGGAGGAGTTGGAACTGGGACTGTCCGAAGGGGATGGCATCTCCCCGTCCCTCCTCACAAGGAACACCAGGATTGGGTTGACTTAAACAGAAGCCGGGGGTGGGAGGGAGGTCATCTTTGTCGGGAACAATTGCTTTGCCTTAACATGCATTTTCCTGTCTTGGAAAAACTCTGCCTTGTATTGTGTTTCTGCCTGTGGAATTCAACTCTTGCTTGTGGACTCTGACCTTGCTCTATGGACCTGGAATCTTGTGTATGACGTACGGATCTCGCTTTATGGACTTCCACTTTATTTTTGGACTTCCTCTTTGCTTTTGCGATTTGGCTTATGTTTATTGGCTTTGTTTATGGAATTGTGGGTGGCTGCCTTCAGGGAAGTTTGGGATGGAGCTTTACCGGCCATTTGTTGTGGAATTAGCAGAGCAATAAAGGAGTCTATGGAAGCCTGCCTAGGCAACCTGGGCCAGAACAATCCCATGGTCACACATGGGATTGTTAATATCACGATAAAAGCGGCAAAATGTAACTATTTTCTGCTCTTATCGCATCGGCAGATAACCACCCAGCTGCCCTGTTTAGGGTGACCTGCTCCCTCCTCCATCTGGGAGCGTGGGAAGATCCCTTGCAGGGTCGTGCTGAGGATTTTGTTCAGTATCTGCATGATAAAATCACTCAGATTCGGGAAGGCTTGGTCTCTGACTGGGTAGGTACAGACGGGATGATGGGTGCCGGTCTTGGGACTGCCATTTGGGAGAAGTTCGACCCTGTTGCTCCCAAGGACGTGGATAGGATACTGGGGCGGCTGAACATGACCACATGTTTATTGGACCCGTGTCCCTCCTGGTTGGTGCTGGCCTCCCAGGAGGTTACTCGAGGCTGGCCCAGGGGATTATCAACGCTTCCTTGAGTGAGGGTGTCTTGCCATCCGCCTTGAAAGAGGCGGTGGTGAGGCCCCTCCTCAAGAAGCCTGCTCTGGATCCGGCTGTTTTGGCTAACTACCGTCCGGCCTCCAACCTTACCTTCTTGGCGAAGGTTGTTGAGAGTGTGGTGCGCGACAGCTTCCTGGGTACCAGAATGAAGCTATCTATCTGGATCTGCTCCAGTCCGGCTTCAGGCCTGGGCACAGCACGGAAACGGCATTGGTTGCATTGGTGGATGATCTCTGGAGGGCTCGGGATAGGGGTTGCTCCTCTATCCTGGTCCTGTTAGATCTCTCAGCGGCTTTTGATATCATCGACCATGGTATCCTGCTGTGCTGGTTGGAGGCGTTGCAAGTGGGGGGCACCATTTTGCAGTGGTTCTCCTATCTCTCCGACCGGTCGGTGTTGGCAGGGGGGCAGAGGTCGACCCCGAGGCGCCTTTTTTGTGGGGTGCCGCAGGGGTCGGTCCTCTCGCCCCTTCTGTTCAACATTTATGTGAAGCCGCTGGGTGAGATCATCCGTGGCTTTGGGGTGGAGTTCCATCAGTACGCTGATGATATTCAGCTGTACATCTCCACCCCAGGCCATCCCAACGATGCCCTTGAAGTGATGTCCCGGTGCCTGGAGGCCGTGCGGACCTGAAAGGGGAATAACAGGCTTTGACTCAACCCTTCCAAGACCGAGCGGCTGTGGCTTCCGGCGTCCTGATATAGCCAGCTGGTGCCATTGCTGGCTATTGGGGGCGAGTTATTGGCCCCCATGGAGAGGGCTCGCAACTTGGGTGTCCTCCTGATGCACGGCTGTCTTTAGAAGAGCATATGACGGCCATGGTCAGGGGGGGCTTTTTATCAAGTTCGCCTGATTCACCAGTTGCGTCCCTTTCTGGATCCGGACTCCTTACACAGTCACTCAGGCGTTCATCACTTCCCGCCTAGACTGCTGCAATGCTCTCTACATGAGGCTCCCCTTGAGGAGCACCCGGAGGATCCAACTGGTGCAGAATGCGGCCGCGTGGGGGATTATGGGAGCGAGGGGGCGCTCCCATGTGACACCTCTCCTGCGTGAGCTGCATTGGCTTCCAGTGGTCTTCCGGGTGCGCTCCAAGGTGTTGGTTACCACCTTTAAAGCGCTCCATGGCATAGGACCTGGGTATTTGCGGGACCGCCTTCTGCCGCCGATAGCCTCCCACTGAACAGTATGCTCCCACAGAGAGGGACTCCTCAGGGTGCCGTCAGCCAGGCAATGTCGGCTGGTGACCCCCAGGGGGAGGGCCTTCTCTGTGGCAGCTCCTGACCTCTGGAACGATTTGCCCCCGGAGATACGAAGGATATCGGATCTCCGGGTTTTTCGCCGTGCCCTAAAAACTTTTCTTTTCCATCAAGCAGGGCTGACGTGAAAACCCCTCCCCCCCCCCTTTTTTTTTTTCTTTTTAGCCTTTTAAATTGTCAATGGGTTTTAGTTTGACTGTTTAAAATTTTGGGCCAAAGTTATATAATTCTTTTAAAAATTTTAAATTTTGTATTGGTATGTGTTTTAGTTCTGGCTGTGCACCGCCCTGAGTCCACTAGGAGAAGGGTGGGATACAAATTGAATAAAATAATAATAAAATAATATAAACAACAGAATTCTGGATATTCACTCTGAAGTCTGATCTTCACAAAACAAGAACGTGGAAGTCTGTCACAGTTTAACAAAAGGAGATTTCTGAAGACTTCTGAAAGCTGTTCTGTAAGGAGGAATGGGCTAAATTTCCTCTAGCTCATGTTCAGGACCGATCAATAGTTATTGGAAATGTTTAGTTGCAGTTACTGCTGCTCAAGGGGAGTTCACTAGTTACCAAAAACAAAGGTTGACTTATTTTTTGTCACATACAAATATGTTCCTTTAAATCAGTTTTCCTCAATAAATAAATAAATAAATGAATGAATAAATAAATACAATTTTCTAACTTATTTAATTGGGTTTTTCTATCTAGTATGTGACTTGTGTGGAAAACATACTACATATTTTTGCAGAAATACTGAAAATTCAAAAAGAACAACATAATTTTCAGCACGACAGTATATTATTATTATTCATATTTCTATGCCGCCCACTCTCCGAGGACTCTGGACAGTTTACACCAAAGACAGTATACTAAATAGCATATTGCCCCCAACAATCTGGGTCCTCATTTTACCCATCTCGGAAGGATGGAAGGCTGAGTCAACCTTGAGCCGGTGAGATTTGATCCATTGATCTGCTGAGCTAGCAGTCAGCTGAAGTAGCTGCAGTACTGCACCCTAACCACTGCACCATCTTGGCTCTTATATATACAGAATTGAAATTGTACTTTGGTACACAGATTCTGTTGTGATTTAATGAATTGGGTCTCTTTGGGGGATTGAGCCAATAAAAATGACAGGTATCTGATAACCTTGCTTAACATGCACATAAAGTAGCCCAAATGGCTATGGTGTCAGGTCAACACTGGCTTTAATAAGAGCCCTTGAGGAAGATATTTGTACTTTCTCAACTGAATTGATCCTTCTAGTTTCTTGACATAGTTTACTTATGCAAGGATGAATGGAATTGCTTTATTTAATCTCAGGGGTGGGATCTAGTCCTGATACTTCCTCTTTCCACAGATCTTACTGACAGAAGCAGTTTCCAGAGAGCAAAATTCTGGGTGAATGAACTACAGAACTTTGAGGAAGTACGTTGATCTCTATTTGTAGGCAGAGAAAAATTGGGTACTTGGCTTTTCCAGGACAACATCAAGAAAAATTGTGGGATGATGTTTATGGGGTCCTATCAGTGGTACCTTTTTATAATATATGGATTAGGGTTGTTTGGATGGTTCAGATTATCTGTTTATTGTTTTTCTGGTGTTTAAAGTATAAGCCTCGTAGACTTCTTTTGGAATTGGATAGCAATAGCATATAAAAATACTGCTATTAGTTTTTAAAGAGAATAAATTCCCTCACCTCCATAGGAGATGCTTATGTTAGGCATTGATGTAGGCAATTGAGACACTGGAAGTACATTTTGGGAACTTGGCTTGGTCATTATGTTTATCTAATTTATCTTCCAGTGTTTGTTAAGTTCAAAACTGCTTTGGGGAACCTTCTGAGATGTTTCTAGTTAAAATACTAAACAGAATGAAGACTAACTAGCTTTCACAGTATAAATACAAACTATAGCGATTCCTATAAGGAGCAAAGTGTCAGTGGACACTTCATATATTGAAAATACTTACCTTGTTTCTTTCTTTGTAGAACTGCAGGATCTATTTGTGTGGTACCAAAAGCGACTTACTTGAAGAGGATAAGAGAAGACGAGAAATAGACTTCCATGATGTACAGGACTATGCAGATGGTGTGTTTTTGTTTTATTCTGTTATAGATCAGTGTCCTTCTTGTCCCTGTAAGTCATTTATAGGAGGTTCAAATGTTCCATTGACTATGTCCTTGGAAAGGCAGACCATGTTTATTTATTGGTTATAATTCCTCATGAAAATGACACTGCTTAAACTTGCTCAGTTTTGAGAGGAGGGCAAACGGTTCCACTGTCTTCTTTTCTAATACAGCAGTTTAAGGTTTGCAATTATGTGAGTTAGGTGTTGCCCTTCAGGGAAAATAATTTGCATCCACCTTTTTGGAGCAATGTCATTGGCTGGAATATTCATGTTTGTTGAAGGGGAGGGGGGAAATGATCTGATTCCAAAATGGCTGTAATTTGTATAGATTGCTCCTGCTCTAGATCTAGCCCAGAGGTTGAGGGTTGTAATAGTTGATATATTATCAGTTACTAACAGTTGAGAGTTTTAGTACAAAGCAAAGCATTTATCCTTGCCTTCTGACACATCATTCCAGAGATCAAAGCTGAGCTGTTTGAAACCTCAAGCAAGAGTGGACAGAATGTAGGTGCGTATCTTGTTTCTGTGCATTACATGCATTATGCTAAACATGTCTGGCATTCTTAGAACAACCTAATTCCAGAATAGGTAGAATGTTTAATCAAATGTTCATTCCCTTATTTTTCTCTCCTAGTGTTGGAGATAGGAGAGTGTGAAAGGAGTTATTTTTTATCTTTTCTTAATGAGAAAAGACAAAGCAACTATTTTTACCTTCTCTTTAGCTAGAACAGGGGTCAGCAACCTGCGGCTCTGGAGCCGCATGCGGCTCTTTCATCCCCCTGCTGTGGCTCCCTATTGGCTGAACCACCACTGGCTGGCCCCACTCCTCACCCTTCCCTCCAAGTCACTCCTCGCCTGGCCTATATATGAGAGAGAGAGAGAGAGACAGACAGACAGAGATACCTGTTTCCTACAGAAAGCACTGGGAGCAATAGTACCTGAGTAGGCATGGCTGGGAGTGTGTCATATGACTGGGTGGGAGTGAGTGACATCGAGTTGGTCACGCCCTTCCAGGTTTTGTGGCTCCCGGTTCTTTTCTTTTCTGTGGGAAACTGGTCCAAATGGCTCTTTGAGTATTTAAAGTTGCAGATCCCTGAGCTAGAACTACAATATAACTCTTAAACAGATCTGTTCAGAAACAAGTTGTACTTAGTTAAATTAACTATCCCACTGAGGGTATACAAATAGACAGACTAAAAGAGTTACATTTTTGGCTGCCTCAGCAGTTTATCAATGGGATTTTCATTGTTTGCTGTATTTTGAGTGTTTCATTGCTCTGTGTGATTTTACTTTCTCTATTTTTTAAGATGAGCTTTTCCAGAAGGTGGCTGAAGATTATGTGCATTTTGCTGCCTTTGAGTTAACAGGTGAGTTGCTGAACCAGGTGAGTTCTGAGCATCTACATCCACTTCTAAATCATTTGTTGTATTCCTGAATTAAGACATATCCAGCATATTATTCCCTGTGAAACTGAGACCTGGAGACCTTTAACTAAATTTAGAAGAATAGTTATGAATGTGTCCTGAGAAATATGGAAGGCAGCAGAATCTATTAGCATCTTTTCCAAATACACACTCCTGTCTTATCAGTAACGGAGGATTAGGAATGATGACCACAGAGGAAAGGTATTAGCTTTTATGTGTTACACACATTTAAGTGAATTGTGACTGCCAAATTTTTCCACAGAAATTTAAATGGAGCCTTAACCTTAATTTGTTTGAAATCTGTACAACTTGTATAACCTGTATGTCTTTTGCTTTCAGAGGAAAAAGGAGTTGATCTGAATCAAAAGAACACTACCACCTATTTTTACAGCTGTTGTCATCACTGAATTCTTTATTTTGCCAAAAGTAACATTTTCCACCAGAGAGAGCAATTCATGCTTTTTCTGGTGGGTCACATCTTCTACTTGCTAGTTGGAATGCCTTGCCCTTTGGATATGTAGAACATCATTTGTTGGCCGCTATCCAAGGAAACAGAAGAGAAATAGATCAAGGATATGAATATGCTGCAAAATGCGCTGCCTTGTTGAGTGGAAGACTTGATTGCCTTGTGCTCCCTTCCCAGCAGATATTGACTAAATTATTGAACTGTGTCAAGAATTATTATTTTTCATCACTATGCACAAGAGACCTTCTGCTGACTAGGGTTGTTTCTGCTATTTTGAAGATGTTGCCTGATTCTTAAGCTTATTTAAATGGCTTCTAATAAGTTATCTACATGTAAATAAAAGGCAGTGTGGTCTTGTGTGTTGAGGGATATGGTCAACTTTCTATTTCTGCTGAAAAAATTTCAGATTTGGAGAAGCACTTGGGGATGAGAATTTATCTGCAATTACAGTATGTCCAGAACTGCAGAAAATTAGGAAAAGAATCTGTGTCCTGGTTTGACTGCATATGTCATACACAGGTGGTCCTCACTTAATAACCACTTGTTCAGTGACCATACTTATAATGGAGCTGAAGGAGTGATACTTACCTCTTCTGATACTTGGGATGGTCACAGCATACCTGTGGTCATGATTGCCATTTGTGACCTCCTTTGTCAGTTTCCTATAACCAAAGTCAACAGGGAAATGTATAGGTTGCAAATAGTGATGGTGTGATGTTGTTTAATGATGGCAACTGAAAATGCAGGAATTTCTATCATAAAGTTACATAACCTCACACTTTACAACTGCATTGCTTAGTGATAGAAATTATGGTATTGGTCACTGTTGTTAAATGAGGGCTATCCGTCAGGGCCATATGAGGAAACTTTTTTACCTCCAAGCCATCTCAGAGTGGTTTAGGGATAACCATCTGTTTCTGCCAATTAGCAGCTGTCAATGTAGCAACAGAAACAACCCTTCTTTCAAATAGGGGTCTCTATTGAGATAGCTTAATCAGAGTTGGCCAAAGTAATTTAATACAAGAATGCATACAAAACAAGGCCCAATACTATGAAAGGATTTGTTTCTAAATTTTACACTGAGTAGAACTACATAGAAATTAGGATACTGGCGTTCCAGTGCAGTTACAGCCTGGTGCAATATGGGAGCTAGAGAATGCCAGAAGGCTGTAGAGTGAGATGATCACAGATGTAATCGTGAAAATGCTTTTCCTTTCCTGACAGGAATGGGTGGTAATGTTTTCTTTTATAAACACTAGCAGTAGTAAGGTATACAATATATTTACACTTTACCTGTTAATTTGTCACTGCAAAATGGTTTTTCTACCTTTGGAGTTTTAAAAGTAGGACAACCTTTTACAAAGGCACTAAAAAGAAGGCTGCACATTGTTTTGGTTAATGATAGAAAGTGGCTCCATCATTTTAGGATGGTGAATAAGCAAATGGGAGTTTTCCTATATTTTTGCTCAGCTGGAACAAGGTCTCGGATCATTCTTTGTTATGTAGATGTAACTGACAAGAAGCAGCAGGACAGAGGAGCCATAACTTTTTAGCTGCAACCTATCTCTTAAAATTGGTTGACAAATGCAGCCTCTGAATTTTGCTTTGTGGCTTAATTCCCAAAGCATGATTTTTTCCGAGGAAACTATCCATTATTTTTATGAAAAATGCAAAGTGTGTGTCACAAAACAGCAAATTAGTTAAACTGCCCCAAACCATCTTATTGCCTACCACACAAGCCCAATATGTTCTGTACAGGAGGCAGTTACTCCATAGCCCTCAGCTTCTCAAAAGTATTGAGGCTATCAATGATTAAAACCTGTCCATCTATTTTGATGTATGGTAGTTTTGCTTTTCATTTGGGAAAATAGAAAACACTTTCCACACTTCGCTACCAATAAGCTCACAACAATCTTGGGAAACTTACCTAAGTTTCTAGCTATAGTAAGGTAGAAGTTAAAATGCCTTGTGTTAAGCATCCAGTAAAAAGTACATTTTAATTTTGCAGCACACTTTAAACAATTTTTAATAATTTAGTCTGGACAGTTTTAATAAATCACCAGAAATAAGCTAGACTTCACCTTGTCCGAGTGGCAGACAACATTGTGCTGTCTTGGGGGCTAAGCACTGTTGGGCCCATTTACTGTTTGGATGGGGAAACTACCTGTGCTCTAAAAGTAGCTTTCCTTTAAGGTAGATTTTAATGCTCTGCCAG
The DNA here is from genome assembly GCA_022577455.1 of Arizona elegans. Taxonomy (NCBI): domain Eukaryota; kingdom Metazoa; phylum Chordata; class Lepidosauria; order Squamata; family Colubridae; genus Arizona; species Arizona elegans. The sequence goes on along the minus strand of JAKOOJ010000003.1, from coordinate 97,179,014 downwards.
GCCTTAATGAGACAACGCACACAGATAAGAGTAAAGTTAAACTTTACTTTACAGTAATTATGTTCTTTTATATACAAAGAATTACAGTACATATTTTGGGAATGCCTGGGTAGGGCAACCTTCCCCCCTCCCCCAATATAAATTTCACATACAGTCAACTAGGTATGGGAAGCAAAATGAAATTAATAATCCAAAGACACTTCCTCTTCTTCCAATGTAGCTATTCCAAAAACTCCTGGCAGCCAGATCTCTGTAGAATTGGGCAGCTCTGCGTAGCTATATTGGGTTGATTTTTTTCATTAATACAGGTATATGTTTTGTTGACCCCTTTTCATCATCCATGCAGATAAAATTAAGCACTGGAGGGTTATGGCAGCATATACTGTTTACTCCTGCAAACACCTCTGCTTAGCCATAATTCCCATTGATGCGCTCACCTCAATCAGTAATCAACATGCCTGAGAATGAAACAATGCATATTGCTTGGAGAAACAGTCCCCCACCCCCTCTTACGTTAGTTTTGCTAAGTGCCAATTACCTTATCTCACCCATTTTTATTTTGGTTTCATAAAGACAACGTATGATTTTTTTAAAAAAAGTTTAACATCACTTTTATAAATAACCAAAAGTATGAACAATACTGCAGCTGTTTTAAGAACTGCAATCCCCAAACTTCTGTCATAAATTTGTTAGTCTCTAAAATGCTGCAAGGAATTTGCTTTTGCTGCAAAAGATAAACATAAGATCCTCTTCCACCATCCACCCCCCCCCCGAATCAATATTACTTTTGTTTTGAGCCCTCAAATGTAAGTAAACCTCTCCAAATACTTTTGACCACATACTAGGATAGGTTCTTAAGCTTTTACAAAAGTATCTCTCTTCAGATGATGACAGACCTAGACCTAGCAAATGTAAAATCGTCACACCATAAAGTACAGTAAAAAATGATCACTGGGATATCCTGCTGCCTCAAGGGTTTTTCAACTTTACAACCAAAAGAGCATGTTCCCTGTAATCTGGCTTAATTGATGATGAGCAGAATGGACAGCTTTAGGGATTTATCTAGTCAAGAGTGCAGGATGGATTTGAGCTGCACTTTACAACTTTTCTAGATGTTGCTCTGCAGAAGCACAAAGCATACAACGACCTGGAGTCCACAAGAACTAGCGCATTCAAGTGGCTGTCACATATAAATTGACAAGATATACCATCTTGAATATGCTAACAATTGCAAATCTAGGAAAGGAGACAGAAATGTGTCCATTATTTAGTGTAACTTTCTGTCAATATTTGACTACACTAATATATCTTGATCTTGGATGTGAATGTTCTCTCAATTCCTGTACTGCAATGTTTTTAAATGGTCAATCCTGGTCGTATCTAATTTTGACAGCTTTGTACATTCCAAGGAATTCAACCACACTGTAAAATCTCATATATCAACACAAGGGGAATACTTTTTATGTAGCTCATTAGTAATTATGTGTATTTGGAGGAAAGACTTTTTTTAAAATTGAATATAAGCATATAAATGCTGCAGAATATTACATATAATTCTAAATTCCCATTTTTAATTAAAAATATGCCCACATTTTGAAACTATACATCCTAAATTAAAGGACTTGCAGTCAATTTGACATCTTCAGGAAAATGCAGAAAACTGGTACAGAGAAGCATGAAATATGGAATGGTTAGCAGCACGTTACTGAACCGTATGGCCAGAATTCTCCATATACTTCAATATTATCACAATCATGTATATCTATTGTTTCAACAAGCCCCATTCAAACCTCTGGGAAATAAACTTATGTTTAACTTGTAACTATTACAAGACTGACCAAGGAGTGCCCTCAATTTAGTTTTACACTGTACACTTTCCAGAAGTAGCCTATATATTAAAAAATAAACCTTTTAACAGCTTCATGAGTTTTTGAACAGATCTAGGCACCTGCAGGCTTTAAGGTTCACTTCTCCCTTTTCAAAGCTTAGATAAAATGTTTGGAAAAAGGAGAGGCACAAATTGTATACTTTACAGTTCTATACAGTCACCTGAACTGTATAATGCACACTGTATGTATGTATGTATGTATGTATGTATGTATGTATGTATGTATGTATGTATTTACATTAAATTCTAGCCCAGATTGTTCTCAATTCCTCAATCTTTTTAATTTTTGGAATGTGCCTTCTTGGCCCATTTTTCAAAGGCAAAATATGATCTCAGACCCCCATCTACCAAAATTGCATGACCCTAGATCAGACTCTTAATTATAGACCATCTTTTTCTGTCTAAAATAAACATGATAGCAAAGTAAAATATTTGCACATAAGTGCATCACTTTGCCCATTACTCAACAGCAGAGAAAATACGCCCAAATAACTTTATTCAAGACTAATTCTTGAATAAATTCAAGACTATTTTAGCCCCTGGAAATTCAACTCTTATCAACTATGTTCTCCAACCCTTATTTGCTCTTTTCTTTTAGACTGATGGCATTCTCTATTTGACCAGTTCCTTCTAATGTAGAATTTCCTGCCTCACGTGATCATCTGGTTATAGAGACTGCAACTTCTTACCTTATGCTAACCAAGACCCTAGGTGGTGATTCCTCCTTATGCCTCATATTTTCCTGAAGTTACATCTTGTAGTTTCTTTACTTAGCTTAATGAACTAGACATTAACCTCTGGACTTGGAGAGGTCTGTTGTGTTTGATAAAATATTCAAGTTGCTCCAGCTATACTTTTGCAATGTTTTCTATTTCATTGCTTAGTTCAATTAACAGCTTTGTACTTTAAACAAGTTTAGTTTCAGGAGACTGAAAAGAGGAAAGGTGTAATATTAAATAAGTCACTGGGCAATTGTTTTGAAATACCACTTGAAAAGTTTAAATTGGGTCAATCATGAGTTCCTAGCCAAAAATTCAGAATGTGCTGCTACATAAATCCCAGTTCTTACAGTCACCTACATGATCCCTAGGAATCTGAACAAAAGAATTCAAAATAAAAAGTTCTGAGTTTTAAAGATTTAAAATAGCCTCCACCAAAAATATTCACAGTTTATTTTTTTTCCATGAAACAAATACCTAGTTAAAACACATGACATTGCAAGAACCAAGTTGGATAAAGCAGTGCAGATATCTCTCTTCTTACAAGTACAGCTGTGAAGGGAGGGCAGGGGCTGGCACAAAGGAAGCCCTAAACACACAATCTACATGATAAAGTTCAGTCCACGGGAAGGCCTAGAGACGTAAAATTTAGAGCCTCATTTTGTTTCCGCATGAGAAATGTTTAATATGCTGAGCCTCGTGATTGGCTTGACTTGCTTGATTGTTCAAAAAGGTGGGTCTTTTCATTTTAAAAAGTTTTGGTAAAATGCCCTTGGTTTCTTGTATCTGTCTCATTCAGAAGAACTGTCCTGTTTCCTTTTGTGCAGGAGTCACGCAGAAACAAAAGGTGTTTGCATTTCGCCATTTTCAGCAATTAGCAGCGCTCGGCCTGCAGGTGTTCAAGGAAAACCAACTTTAAGCACTAAGGTTCCATTTAGTCATAATGCTTTTTACAAAGTCATTAGCTGTACTTGGAGAGAATGAAATGAATCAGAGAAGATGATGAGATGCACAACCAGGTAGGGAATATTTCGCAGTGCCGAGTTGCTATTGTCATTGTGGAAAGCCAACATTGAGAAAAAGTAATGGATCTGAATTTGAACTGCCACTGCAACATTGATGATTGCCTACAGGCCCTGAATACCCCAGAGTTATCTATTCCAAGATGAGAGGCTCTAGATTGGGACAGAGTTAGAATTTCTGCTCTGTGCCAAAATGTGAACATCTAAAGACCACCAAATGGGAGCTATTCAAAAAGTTTTTGCTTCAAACTGGAGCTTAACAGTCTGTGAGAGTTCAGATGCCCAGGCAAATAGAATAATGGTAATCTTAAAATGGTAAAATAGTTTGCCAATTTTGTAGTATGAAATGGAAGCCATATTATATATGTGAAGGCCCTGCAGAGTGAATAATATCGCCATATACAGGGTGAAATAATAATTTATTTGATTCCCCAGCTACAGTTTAAAGAAACCACCTTCAGTACCATCGCAAGCTATATTTCTGTGGTGCAGATAATATATCTGCCTCTTTATGTAATAAATGCTTCTCCTTAATGGAAAGACAGTATTACCAACCTAGCCACCAGTTGGGACTAAAATGTTGCATTAACCGGAAAATAAAGAAAAAAGAACAGGAACCTCAGGCAAGTGCTAGAGCTCTTCATGTTCCAGTGTGAGAACTATAACCTTAGCTATCTCTCTCTTTAAACAACAGGACACCTTAGGGCTGCCCCACTAAATTCAAGTCAATTTCCTGTAGGTGGGGTGTGGGAGTGTTGCAGGAGACAATATGAAAGGCTTGCTAAGCTAGATACTAATCAGAATACCGATAGTAATATTCACTTTTCATCTTGAACATTTATTCTCATATAGGTCAACTGTTTAGTTTTCTGAATTAGCTTATAATTTAGAAATACACCCATACATAATGCAAACATTATTTTTAAGCAGATTTGCCATGGAAAAGAGGAAAATTAGTTTTATTTGTCCACACTGACTATCAGTTTGACTACAAGATGACTTTGGTGAACAAACTGTAAAAACAAAAAGCTAGACGAATAATGTACTTATTTTTCTAAACTGCTCGTGTCTGTAGTGGTCAAAATTCTGTTGAAAAGGGAGCTCTAGTGCCATTGCACTAAAGGTCGAAGTCCCAAAGAATCTACCAGATAGTATTTCTGAATACTCCCGCTGTAAGACCTAGGTTCATTGAGGCACAAGTTCTTCTGTTTTGCAGAACTGAGGTCCTCAACTAACTTCAAGTATTTTTTTTAAAAGCACCTGCATTTGAAAAGCTCCACCCTGACAGCAGTTAGACTGCAAGGAATGAAAATTAAGGACTAAAAACCTACTGCATTTCCTTGTGCGCCCTCAATATCTGGGTTCATTAGTTAAACATTTTGGAAATACGAGGGGCCAGTGTGGAAGTTTGTTATGATAACAAACTATTTCTTTGGAACTACATGGGAATAATCTAGGAATCCAAGTCTGTTCCTAGATTCAGATTCACCAAATTAGTAAACTGATTAATGGAATTAAATATTTTATCCCAAGTGGATTCCTTTATTTCAGCGTTATTGTCTGCGAAATGAAGGTAAAGACCACCTACATTCTTGCTCCTTGGTTGGGCATCATAAAGATTTAGTTAAAATACGTCTGTATAGCTTGAGCAGGATGTTGCTGGAGGTTAAGAAACTGGGGAAGTGAATTAAAAAGAAAACAACAAACAAAAACAATCCTTTCCCATACAATTAAAAAACCAATCAAAACAAATAGGTGACCCGTCAGGCCTCAAACTGGCTTCACTTAGATTTAGACTCAGGAGGTTCGTGGCCAGGGGAGTCCTGGTCCAGTCCTAGCACCGCATTTTGCTCAGACAAAGCCAAGATGCCCTGCCCCACAGGTGTTTGTGTTTTCCCAGAGAGCCAAGAGATCTGCTCCAATGTCTGAATGTTTCTGGTCAGCCATGAGGTTTGCCCAGAAGGTAGTAGAGCTTCCCTTCCAGGCCAAGGGGGTTGTTCAAATGCAGACAATCTCTCTGTTGACCAAAATGTCTGCTCTGTGGAGGGTGCAGATATTGCTTCTTGGCCTGGACAGAGACTGTGCTCAGGAGACTGTAGTTTCTCAGCTGTCCAAAAAGATTGCTCCATGGATGGCAGCCCTTTTGCACTAAGCCAAGAGGTCTTTTCGTGCATTTGCAAGTTCTCTAGCGGATAGGAGGTTTGCCCTGGGAATGGCGGACATTTCCCCGTTGGCCGACAAGACTGCTCGCCAGATACAGATGTCCGTTCTTTCGGCTGAGGGTTCTGCTCCACAGTCACAAAGCCTCTTTCTTTGGGTTGAGCATTCTGGTCGACTGGCCGCAGTGCTTTCTCTGAAAGCAAAGGCCTGGGGTTTAGTGGGGCAGGAAGCCTGTCTGAGAGCTGAGGCCTCAGGCCCGCGGCGGTAGAAGGCTTGTCAGATGGTACAGGCCGAGTGTCCACAGGGGTAGGCAGCCTGCTGGGCGTCTGAGGCGGTGAGCCGGTCGGAGCGACTAGCTTCTCTGACGGCTTAGACCTCAGGGCTACCGGGATGACAGGTCTGACTGGCGGCTGCGGCTTCAGGCTCAGTGAAGGAGCTGCCTTCCCTGAAGGCTGAGGCAGCGGCCCCACAGAAATGGCTCTGTCCTGCAGCTCAGGCCTCAGAGAGTCAGATTCTACAGCTCTGTCCACTACCTGCCCATGGGGCGGTGGGGTGGTGGGGCGCTTATCTAGCAATAGGGGCTGGGAAGCACCCATCAGTGATGAGTCTGAATTCCTGGGTGCCTCTAGGGCCGAGCAGTCGACTGCTGTCTCAGATCCAGGTGGTTTTTCCTCAGTGGCGACAGAGGACTGTTCCTCCCAAACTATGGCGGGGGACAGCTTCTCAGGGGGTTGCCCCTTTCGGGCCCCAGGGGAAGCTAGCTTTTCTGAGGCCCGCAGCCTGAGGGCCACCGTGGGTGCTGACTTCTCTGAGGGGTGTAGCCTAAGAGCCACTGCCGAAAGTGGCTTGTCTGATGACTGCAATCTAAGGGCCAGGGCAGAGGATAGTTTGTCTGACGGCTTGAACCTCAAGGCCAGAGTGGAGGGCAATTTGTCAGAGGGCTTTAAACTCAGGGCTAGGGTGGAGGGCAGTTTGTCTGCTGGTTGAAGCCGCAGTGCCATTGTAGAGGGTGGTTTATCTGAGGGCTGTAGCTTCAGGGCCACCGAGGAAGGCGGCTTGTCTGAGGACTGTAGTCTCAGAGCCAATGAAGAGGAAGGTGGTTTATCTGAGGATTGCAGCCTCAGAGACACAGTCAGAGGAAGCCTCTCTGAGGACTGAGATTTCGGGCCTGTAGCTGCAGGCTGCTGGTCTGATGGCTGAGTGTTTTGGCAGCCAGCTGCTGATTCTGTGGAAGGCGCATACTCACGAATCTCTCCTGGCTCTAGAGGGTTAGGTCCACAAGGATCGTGTTCTGTGCATGACAGGCGTCCATCCAGTTTGGAGATGAACAGCATGCCTTCCCGATGCTGTTTGCAGAATGATCGGGGACACATCTCACAGAAGGAGGCTGCATCTTTGTTACACACATCACACTGATGCCAAGGACATTCCCATTTTCCTGCAATACAGGAAAAAGCATGACTGAAATGACTGATGGCAGTTTCTAGGAAACCCTGACTGGTGAAAGCTGTTCAGGGAAAATTGCTAAATTCAGCTCCAGATTCCCAGACATCCAGATGCTGGTATTAAATTGCCCAGAGGATATAACCCACAAAGGCCAATTCGTTACATACAATGGTTTCATTCCACTGTTATGTAACTATTATTGTGTTTCAATTTTGCCCTGGCTCCAACTGCAGGCACCTCCATCTATAGAACAAGAAAGGATATCTACGATCAGAAACAAACAGGGCCTTAGCGTTACCTGGAATTTTAGGCTTTATGATGAGCTTTTTAATTAAGGTGATATTAGCATTTTAACATGACAACCATGCCTCTTTTTGAAGTTTAGGAAATCTTGTTTTTCCTTTAGCCAAAGCCATTTCCCTCGATGTGCAAAACTAGCCTATTCAGAGATTTAATAATAGGATTGTATTCTGAAATCCTTGAGTGCTGCAAGTGCTAAAGAAACAAACCCAGACAGGAAAGGAGAAGATGTCACATATTGTAAGAGTGTTTATCTTTCCCTGTATCTAATCAATGTCTTTTATTATTTGATTTGTTGCTTTCTGGCATCTTATAAATATCAAATGTATTGTTTGTTTCTGTCCCCTGTATCAAGACTCCCTCCCCCTTAATAAAATGTCTTTGCTTTACCCAAAGTATTTGTGCTTAGTACTGCAAAGAGGGGCGCACTGGAGGAAAAAACACTTTGCAAAGGTATATTGTTTCTCTTTCAGATACAGGGACGAGGGTCTTTCCAGACCCATGCCATTAGAGAGCTGGAGTTTCAAGGGAACATTAGCACACAAACAGTCCTTGCATTGCAATGGAACACATGTGCTTTTTCACTAAAACAGTTTATACCCTATAGGATTAGGGATGGGCTAACGGGAATTTAACTAAGACAGAATTTAACGAGATATAAAAATTTCCAATTCTCCCACTTCAAAAAAAAAAAAAAGTTAAGAGATGGTATAGCTTCTTGTGGGTTTCAACTAATTGCTGTTTAAGATCTCATAAGCGTATGTCTGGTTCCCCTGGGCTCCTTTCCTCAATTCTTTTGATCTGACTTTGTTCCTAGTTCACTCTAATGATAAATGCTGCTTCAGGTAACAATTAAATTACTTAATTCAAACTCTAGGAACCATTTATAAGAGAATCAAATTAGATAGACAGAAGTTGTAACTGAATCATTTAACAGCTGGTATTTAAAAGCTTGTTAAAGTGGAATACTTTAATGAGAAAAAAGGTATAGGGGAGATAACTGACTCCCAATTCATCCAAAATAATTTTTTTTTCTATTAGTACTGCACTTAATGTATGAAGGAAAGAATTTCATTTTCAAACTTTGTCCTAGATTTTGATTCCTTAACACAAGATGTTTCTGTGAGAAGAAAAAAACAGAACACCTTAAAAGAAAATTATGTTTATAGGTTTATTTTAAAGAACAGAACTTTAGCCAATATGTAGCAATATGTTATTTTGTCTTCCCTACATGCATATGAGCTACTGTTTTCATCCTGGAAATACTTTCTGCAGTAACAAAATAGGAGAATACATGACTGACCTGCAGGTCGCCTAGTCAGATTGAGGCAATCAGCATGGTAGACTTTGGGGCAGCCTGGTCTCTTACAGGAAACCAACTGCCCACCATCTCCACAACTGAAACATTCATCTTCCCGCTCTTTTGTGACTTCTGTCTGTGACTTGCGCTTCCCGTGCCGCCTCTTACATTTCTTAGATTTCTCTTCTGTAGCAGGTGGCTGATTCTGAAGACAGAAAAAAATTCCAGTGAGCAATTCTTCAGGATGGAAAAAAATCCTTGTTCTCGTATAACTAGTTTTATTTAACTTGCTTAAGTAAGGTACATAATGAAATGTATAATCCTAGTTGGTCCATTAGTAGCTGTACAACTACAAGGAAAACAAGAATTGCTCTTCTTCTTTTTCTTTTTACTTTGTACTTTCAGCTGTTTAAATAATGCAGAATAGACAACAGGGATGCTACTTTTATCAACTGGAGCAAATTACACAAATAGTAGAGGACCACAGCAGTATAAACAATTCCTGTGTATCCAGTATATGTAAGGTTAATACAGCTGCATCTAATGAAAAGTATCCAAAGATACACTGTTATACCTTTGGTCGTACTCCAAGGAAGCCACTGCAGTTTGGTGCTCCACACTTGCAAACTGTTTTCCCATTCCCCAAACATTCCAGGTTGTAGTTAAAAGTCAGCTCAGTCCCTGGTAATGAAAGAAATCAGTAAGACCTACCTGGATGATAACATACAGGTTTTAGAGCATGAGATTCGGTATCTAATAAAGGAATGAAAGATCAAAAGTCAACCAAACAAGAGCGTTTGTGCAACTTTGAGTTGTGCATCAGTTGCGGCCTCTCCTGAATTAGGAGTCTCTGCGCTCAGTCATTCCAGCCACAGTCATCTCAAGTTGGACTACTGCAACACCCTCTATATTGGGTTACCCTTGAAGCGCATTTGGAAGCTATAGTGATGCAGAGTGCAGTGGTATAGCAATTCTTGGGACTCCAAGGGTGGCCCATGTAACACCACTGCTCCGCAAGCTGCACTAGCTGCCAGCTTCTGGGTGCAATTTGAGGTGTTGGTAATCACTTTTAAAGCATGGGTCCAGATTACTTGAGGGACAATCTCATCCCACTGGAATTGGCCCACCCATGCTGGGAATGACCACGGTGTTCTGGCTGGCGGGGCCCAGGAGAAGTGTCTTCTCTGCATTGCTCCCCCTCACCGCCCCCAGAGTGAGATCGGTTCCAACCTTCCTGACCAACCACTTGAGCTTAAAGACCTACTAGCTCTGCCAGTAAACTTCAGTTCTAAAGGAGGGGCTTCATGTTGAGGTTGGTTGATAGATTAATATCAGATCCCACCTTCCCCACCCTGCTCATCCTGTTCCCTCTCTCCCTCCCCCAGCTATTGTATTTTGTATATATATATATATATATATATATATATATATATATATATATATGTATGTATGTATGTATGTATGTATGTATGTATGTATGTATGTATATATGTATATATAGTATTTCATTCATGTAGTTTTATCTTGTAATATTGTAAGCCATCCAGTTACCCTGTGGCAGGATAGGCAGCCAATAAATTTAATAAATAAATAAATAAAACCAGAAGAAAAATTAAAAGTGCTGAGGTAAATCTATTTCTATTGTGTTAGGCAGTATCTAGTAGCCTATATCTCAGTACTGTTTCTGAAGTATAGCTGTAACATGTTTTTTCTAACAGAATGACTGCAACACAGAGCAATATCCATGGGTTAGTAATGCAATTATTAGAGATTAATAATTAGTCCCTTTGCAGAACCTAATCCCAGTAAATAAAACATCGGCGTTTCTTCACTGTTCCTTTTATGCCATTTCTCCCTCTCCTTTCAGAACTCTTTCAGCAGCTACCGTGTTTCCCTAAAAATAAGACCCCATCTTATATTTTTTGAACTCCGAAATAAGTGCTTGGCCTTATTTTCAAGGTCTTATTATTTTGGGGCACGTGGAGCAAGATAGGGCTCCTCTTACCATCTTACCTGATTTTCAGCTCTGTGTTTAAATATTTTCAGGGAGGGTTTATTTTTGGGGGGAGGCTTATTTTAGCACATGCACTCAAAAGCCCGATTGGGCTTATTATAAGGGGATGTCTTATTTTTGGGGAAACAGGGTACAAGACTTCTATAGGCTCCTAGAGAAGTGCAGTCTTACTAATGCTGACAAAACAGGCAGGATTTCTTCCAATGGTGGGATCCTACCGGTTTAACAACCAGTTTGCTGAGCGCGCGCACGCGCCAGACAGTTTGCATAGTTTTGAGAAAAGTCACCTTCCGCATTGCAGCCGGCAAGGAAAACAGCTGAGGCGAGGCAATCCACTCTGCTGCCCCAATCAGCTGGGCTTCGGAAATGGAAATATAGGTGAGTATAATGCAGGGGCAGGCGGGTGGGCCCACTTCAAAGTCGGAGCGAACCGGTTCGCTCATGGCTGAAAGTCAGAGCTAACAGTTCGCCCGAACCAGTGCGAACAGGTAGAATCCCACCACTGATTTCTTCAACCAAATGAAAGAAACACTGGTATCAAAAACTATGCAGGAAAGTAGCAGAGAAGGGGGAAAAGAAGACATGAGGTTAAAAAAATAAACATTCATTGTGGAGTATTTAGAGAAAAGAAATGAAGAACCATGCATCTACATGCATCTACAAGTCCTCTGCCATCTTTCAGGAAATAAATGAGCAGAGGAAATGTAGAGGAAAAAGACAAATTGCAGATGGAGTCAGGATGAGTCAGTTCTGGTTAGCAGAAGGTCCATGTACTCAGGGAACAAACTATCCACCTAAACAACTTATCTCCTAAACACTAATATATTTGTCATGGGTTTTATAATCATCACCAGACAGCAAAGACAGCCCAAATGTTTCTAAAGAGAGTTTTTATGAGACATACTGACCTGCCTTAATATTTACAAGGGCAAACAGCCCAACACGAGTATCTCCATTCACTGACCACTTCTGTGTCTCACAATTTGGCTGGCAACAATGGTTCATGAATCGAGCATAATTGCCCTTTGGTCCAGCATCAATTATTCGATCCTAAAATCACCAAATGGAATAACATCTTTTAAAAACACAGCTTTAATCTTTTTTAGCTGAGACTAGCTTATATGTAGAGCACTTTAAAGAATACAAAGATGAACAAACTGAACAGTTCAGAAAGCACAAACTTATCAAAGGAGCATTTGTTTTTTCCAAGGGTTTTTGACATTCGATTAAATACTCCAAATGCTGAAACAAAATTGTTTTTATATATCCACCTGTCACTCAATGTACAGCAAACAAAGAAGTTTTTAACTCACCTTGTCCAAGGTCAGCATATAAAAGTTGGTGATATCATGTTCTTGAGCATAGCGGATTCTGGCCCGACATTCTTCTTCATCTATCAATTCTCCCACATACTCATTCACAAACTCACCCTGAAATTCCCAGGAATGGAAGAACAAGTAAGTGCTCTGATTACAAAACTAGGAAAACAAAAAGTTCTTCATTAATGTCAATATTCCAAGCTACTTTTTTGAGAAAAGTCTGAGGAGGCACCAATCTGTTTCATATTCAATAATGTTCTCATTCTTACTATAAGAATAAGCCTGCATGCTTTTGAAAATCCAGAACCTATGAGGCTGCTAGAGAGACCCAAGCAGCCTATATATTTGTCACACAGGTAACCAACATAAGTGAAATATAACCAACTTATTTCTATAATCAATAAAAAAAAAATTTGCTTTTGAACTTTAGAACTCTTAATGATTTGGAATTGGGCTACATTAAGATTATATATTTATATTATATTCCACTCAAAATCTAAGAAGCCTACATGGGCTTACAGATTACAGTTTCCCACTCTGCTTTTTCTCAGGGCTGCTATTAAAACACTTACAAAAACCTGACTATTGAAGCATCTGTAGCAGTGGTGATATCTAAAATTTGTTACTACCGGTTCTGTGGGCATGGCTTGGTGTGTGTGTGGGGTAATATGACTGAGTGGGCATGGCCAACTTTTTTTTTTCTTTTAAAACCATTTTTTCTACAACCTCTTTGGTCGAAGAGGTTGTCAAAAAATGCTTTTAAAAGCCTCTGATGATAAGGTAACTCAGCTGGGATCGCCAGAGGCTTTTAAAAACATTTTTTGACAACCTCTTCGGCCGAAGAGATTGTAGAAAAAATGGTTTTAAAAGCCTCTGATGATGCCAGCTGTGCCATGAGATCATCAGAGGCTTTTTTTTTTTTACTTTTAAAAGCATTTTTTCAGGCGAAGAAGTTGTAGAAAAAATGCTTTTAAAAAAAGCCTCTGATGATTGTGTGGCTCAGCTGGGCATGGGGAGGGGGGCAGGGATTTTTGCTACCGATTCTCCGAACCTCCCGCTGCCATCACTACCGGATCGGGCAATCCGGTCCGAACCGGGAGCATTTCACCCCTGATCTGTAGTACCTGTTATACTAAAACTGGCAAATATTTTAAGGAACGTTTGTTCAATTGCTTCCTGATACAATAATATTAGGATCATGTTATTTATAGCACAGTTTAAGAATATTATGAATATTCAGTAGTAATTTGATGTAACAACATGGGTATCAGAAACAGTGAGCTGCCATAGATAATTTGTGTCTTTTAAATCAGAATTTGTATGACAAATAATTGACACTGAAAAAAGAAATAATTGACATGGAAAGGCAATTAGTATAAGGAATACACTGATTTGAGGGATGTAATTTAAGATTCCATTGTTGCATAATGTAACCTCTATGTAGGTAGAAAAAGTACCATGAGAAATAAAACTTCTACTATGTCTTTATGATGTATATGGAAACAAGAAAACTGGCTTTTTCTTTGTTTTTAGATATGTGGTAACTATAATGAAAATAAAAAAGCAAAAGTACCTTTTTAATGTCTCTCTTAGCTTGCAAACCCCAGCCACGTGCTAAAGTACGGACGATTTCTACTTCTGGATACTGTCTCTTGGTGAAACACTGGTTTTGGCAGCGTTCTCCAGCTAGGCAAGCCGCAGGGTGACATTCATAGAGCAGCATGCGATTAATACACTCTGAATCCAAGCCACAGGGGTTTTCATCTGTAGGCTTGCAGTTGCAGCGTGGTATTTCAGACAAATCTGCTGTGAAGATCTGCACTTTGCCCACAGACCTGTTTACCTACAAGCAGAAATAGACAATTCGAAGTGAACCCCTTAGGAAGTGTACATCTTGAAAACACCACTCAGATGCACTGTCTGGCAGTACACTGAAATTCAGTGAAAGATAAATAACTTTTGGCAACATAAATGATGAGGAAACAATGTTGGAATAGTTACTAAATTTTTTTTACAGCTGCAGAAAGTACTTTGTGCTACTTTATTACTAACACTACCAGAAGAAATAGTATATATTTCACTTCCTTTATATGACTAAATAATGGCTGTCAGATGGGTTGGCCTTCCAATAATATATATGCAAATATTATATCTTTGCTGAACCAGGAGACTCCCTTATACTAATTTATTGCAGGTTAGCACCAAGTTCAGCTCAGTGTAGCTAACAGCTAATTTGCATATGATGGGATGGGACAAAAAGTTTGGGAATCTACTTGTGTGGTTCGTTTAACAGTGCTAGGGTACAATAGCAAAGACTGCAAGAATTTCCTTCCTTCCTTCCTTCAAGTTATATCCAGTATTGACTTTCCATAGGGTAGTTGGATATTAGGAAACACGGAAATTTAAATCCAAGCTAAGCAAGGAATATATGTACTAGTTGACAGCAATTCCCGATTAAAACTAAAGCTTAATATACAATTAAGGCTTGCAAAAGTCACATACAATCAACGTCATTAACCACTCAATTACATTTAAGGTATCATCAGATCTCTTATGTTGTGCATTCTGACCTTAATGTGTTTGTATGGTGGAGGTTTCTTATCATTCTTTTTGTCTTCTTGTAGCTGACGCAGTTCTTTCTGTGCCTTTAATTCTTCAAATCTTACAGCAGCTTCCTGTAAAGCTAAGTTGAGAATTGCTTTCTTTATTATATTTGAACAGACACTTTTATATACCTTTCTGGCAATCTGGATCATTTCTTAAGATTTTTGTATGAAGAATCATATGTGAATAAATATGCAATAGGCCCCCAAAATAAGGAGGAGGACATACCCTAAGCTATGCAAAGCTTCAACTCAAATTCATCTTTCCAGCATCAGCAATGAGATATGTAGATCAGGGCAGTTTGGAAAATGAAGTATGTTCTGACCAGGGTGGATAAAAATCAATGATTTTTTTTAAAAAAATAAAAAAAAATCAGATTTTTTTGATTTAAATCGTATTTTTTTGATTTTTATCAAATTTATTTTAATAAAATGCTTTGGGAGTAAAAATCTATCTAAAGATAGTTTTCTATTTAAGATACATTAATAATTTAGTTTAATCAGCATGAAATGGACCTTAGTTATGTAGCATGAGGCTGTATATTCTGCAATATTGGGACTGTTGGTGAGTCAACAGCGGGTCAGAGGAGGAGCCGCTGCCAGAAAAGAGATGTCAGCTGCTCTTTAAAAATTATGATTTAAATCGAGTTGATTTAAATCAAGCCTTTTTACTAGTGATTTAAATCATGATTTAAATTGTGATTTAAATCAACATTTGATTTAAATCAAATCCACCCTGGTTCTGACTGAACCAAGGAGGAAGTTAGGTTGAATGAAGGTGTAACGTTTGCTTTGTATGGTCAGTGACTAGAGACCCAAATCAATGACAAGCCTTCAAGAGTGAGACACATATCTATAGAATATTATGGTGGCTTCATTTCAACAAAATCAAAGCAAATATAACATCCTGAACTCCTGCACAAAATTGACATGTTGCATAAATAACCCACAGGCAGATTCATTAACAATGAAGTTAACTACATTAACTAAAAATGCAAATATCAGATTGTCAATGTTTTAGTTTACCTTTGCTCTGAGACCACAAATAATAAAGTAAATTGAAATATCACAGTATAAGCCAAGTACTTTTTGATTTTATGATAGTTAAGCACTCTCTTAGATTGGATTGGATTAAAGTAAGTTACCCTTCTTATAAATGCCATCGACTCCCTTTGCGATCTTATCCTTGCTGCTCACATCTCCTTCCATATAAGGAAACACTCGAGCCTGGTGAGTCCAAAGGTAATCATTTGATCCGAAAAAAAGAACAGGGAATTCACCAATGACATGTTTCATCTTCTGAATGTTGATAGGAATGGTCCTAGGGTGGCAAACCTCAGCTGGCCACCACCTGATGATAAAAAACACAAGCAGTGGTGAAATCTGAACCGGTTTGCTACCAGTTTGCTGGCCGCGCATGCGCATTGCTCACCAAATGCACACGGTGTGCGTAGTGCACACCAAATGTGCGCTACGCGTTTAAAATCTACCAGTTCGGTCAAACCAGTAGTTAAAAAAAGCTACAATCCAACGATCAGCCATGCTGCGTGTTTTAGCTTTGCTAGAAAGCAGGATTTCCTGCTTTCTAGCGAAGCTAAACCCGCGGCACAGCTGATTTCCCCCCCGCTGTTCTACTTACCTTCCCAAGCCTCCTTTTGGTGCGTGCTGTGCGCGCGCACATGTGCAGTACATGCCGAAAGGAGGCTTGGGATGGTAAGTAGAACAGCAGGGAGGGGTGGAGATCAGCTGTGCTGTGCGGTTTAGCTTCGCTAGAAAGCAGGATTTCCTGCTGATCATCGGATCGTCACTTTTTTTTTTACTACCGGTTTGCCTGAACCGGTAGTTTGTATCACTACCGGTTCGCACGAATCAGAGCGAACTGGTAGCATTTCACCCCTGAACACAAGGTAAAGTAATGAAGAGATGCAACTTCTACTGCAACTTCTCTTCTCAGATACGCATCAGCTTTGCTAACTCAGTCACAATAGGACAAGACCAGATGCTTTACATCAGAGGTGTCAAACTCGATTTCATTGAGGGCCACATCAGAGTTGTGTTTGACATTGGGGGGCTGGGGTGGGCGTGGGTGCTTGTGGTGGCCCGAGCGCTCTGCCAGTGAAAATGGGCTCCCAAACTGTTTTCACTGCAATGACCACAGGCGGCCCTGAGTTCTGTTTTTGCTGGCAGAGGGTTGCAGGAGGCCATCACAGCCAAAAATGGCAACCCATTTTTGCTGGCAGAGGCACCGCGGGCCAATCCTTTGCTTTTTCCAGGGCAGCCCCATGTGCCAGATGCAAGCACCCCACGGGCTGGATCTGGCCCGCAGGCCTTGAGTTTGAAATCCCTGCTTTACATGTTCTCCACACAATGTGAAAGTCTCAGCAGGAAAAACTGAGGATAAAACATACATGTGTTAAGGTAGCTTAATTGTCATTTCAGGTAGTCTTCGACATACGACCTTAATTGAGCCCAAAATTTCTGTTGTTAAGTGAGAAATTAGTTAATTTTGCTCCACTTTATGACCTTTTTTCTTGCCTCAGTTGTTAAATGAATCACTGCTGTTGATAAATTAGTAACCTGGTTGTTAAGTGAATCTGGCTTCCCCATTGACTTTGCTAGTCAGAAGCTCGCAAAAGGGGATCATATGACCCCCGGACACTGCAACCGTCATAAATATGAGTCAGCTGCCAAGTGTCTGAATTTTGATCACATGACAATGGAGAAGCTGCAACAGTTGTAAGTATGAAAAATGGTCATAGGTAACTTTTTTTCAGTCCTGTTATAACTCCGAACAATCACTAAATGAACTGTCGTAAGTTGAGGACTACCTGAACTATAAAGATGGTGGTGATTTCTTCTTCTAATGGACAGAGTATATCTGAGACAAAATCAGTAATTTAGGTGTAACATGAATTGCTTCTTTCACTCACCTGTAACGCCCCACTTTCACCCAGACCACTTCCTTATAGTGTGGCTTCTTGCCAGCCTTGCAATCATTACAATACCAGCTCCCTTCTGGCATGTCAATGCTCAGACACTCCCGATGGAATGCAGCAGGGCACGACTCGCAGCACAAAAGGCTACCACCTATAAGGACGAAAGGTGGGTTATAACAGTCGTCAGAACCAAGTTACCATTAGTAATAGGATTTATAATTAGAGGCCTTAAAGCCAATGTAACATGCAGGTATTTAATACTACAACAAAGTCACAATGCCATCAAGGCTAACAGCCATTTGTTCCCCATGCTTTCCATTATTTGTGCAGAGATGCCCTTGTAGAACTGGGATTGCTTTTTCGACTGGCCGGCATCTTTCATCTAATTGTATACCACAAATAGTTCACAAGATAATAAAGGAATCACGGAGGAATCATCCCTATACTTTTCAGAAAAGATGCAGAGAAAAACTTAACAGATATATAAATGAAGCTTCTGCACAATCAAGCCCTAACTCATCTTAACTTCTTATGCTGAGGTTTAGTTTTATCAGACTTTGCACGGGGATAATATCTAGGATATTTTTGCTTTATTCTTCTGATACACCCATCACAAATTCCCTCTCCTATCTTCAGAGGTGTCTTCCAATACAACAACAAAGAAGTCTTCATTAAAATATATACAATGCATCACATCCAGCAAACAATGCATTACCTTCTGAGCAAACAAAACACCAGCTGACATTTACATGCTCATGGTTTCTACAGCCTCTTCGCGGGGTAAAATGATTGGGGCAGATAATGCTGTTGGAAGCAAGTATCACTGTCCCAGCAGCAAGGCAGAAATCATTTGAGTGGTATGCAACAGGGCACCGCACACAACGCATCAAGCGACCTAAACAGAAATATATTGAATTGCAGTTCTAAAAATTAATATGTCTGGGAAATAATAAAATTCAAATTTCAATTTTAAAAAAAGTCCATTGATTCTTTAAATGTCTACAAATAAAACCCACATCATGCTCCAAATTTTGGCATCTCTGAACTGACTACATAAAGAAGTCCCCTATATGTACCTTTAGATGCAGAAATATTAGCTGGGTTAGCAGCATGGCATGTCATACAGATATGCAGTGAGCAGCGAAAGCCTTTGTTCTGCATGACTGTGGGAGGATATTTCTGTATACATTCTTCATGATAGTATTTGCCACACAGAGGAAGTAAACAACGCTTTGCATTCTCCCCACTATTCTTGCATACAAAACATGTGTGAACTCCTAAAGGAGAAATCAAGAACAAGAGATACAGGCATTCAAATACAGACACAACAACAACCAAAATTTATAATTAAGACCAGAGAGAAGGTCTCAAAAGAGTTCAAATATATTCTAAATCAGTTGACCACAAGGCCATCTGTTCCCCATAGGAAAACCACTTGTTTGCAACAAGTTCAAACACTTACCTAAGAATATAAGAACCTAAGCAATGCCCTGCTGGATTAGACCCCCTGGACTATCTAGTCCAGCAGTCTGTTCTCACAGTGGCCAGCTGACTTTACAAGGAAGCTCAGTAGCCTCCAGCAGATATTCTTCAGGGGCAGTCACAATGCCATCAAGGCTAACAGCCATTTGTTCCCCATGCTTTCCATTAATTGGTCCAACCCTTTTTGAAGGCTGCCAAGCTGACAGACAGCAACATTTGATAGTAAGTTCTTTCCATCCATCCAGTACTGTACCTGTGGAACACTCAGTGCAGATAAACTTGCCCTTCGGCATTTCTGAGAGCCCGAGGCACTGCAGGTGGAAAGCACCACAGCACTGAGCTTCACACAGCAACAATTCACCTGGTTTTTCACAGATCTGCATGTAAATGAACAGTATGTCACCATAAGCTGTTTTTTTTTTGTACAATAATATACAAAACCCCAGTTGAAACTTCATTGGAAACATTCAACAATACTTTTTTCTGAAGTATACAGATTCTTTTGTAGAAATATAAGCAATTTAGACTATTGCAAAAGTTAAATTTAAGCCCATCCTACAAGGCAAAATTTAGCTTGATTCCCGTATCCCCTTCCCCCAGCAAATGTGTTTACATGCATTTCTTATCTACCATAAAGTCAATAGGAAAACATTTTATACATTGAAATATAAGGGAGTTAGTTCCCAAACAGAGAGGTCACTAAGCAAATGAATAAGAGCAGACATTTATTAGGCAGAGGAATTCAACAGAGAGGAGGAAAGAGGCAGAAAAGAGGGAAGGGAAAAGTGGAAAAGCGGAAAAACTGGAGAGACTGGTGGTTGATTGCTGCTTCTGCTGCTGACTGCTTCCTGGGTGTTCCTGTGTTTGCTTGCTTAATGTTTCCTGAGTAGCTGGAATTCTGTTTGCTGCGGGTATAGGTAGGGCATCTTTATAGGACATACAAGGAAGCCAGTTACTCAGAAACCAACTTTTAAAATTGTTTATTGCTTATTGGAACATAGAGACGGTGAGGAACCTGCTCCCATGACTTGCAGAGGATGTGTCGTATTTGGGGTGTTTTTTTCCCCTTGAAGACAAATACATACTATAAGTGTAAACTGACTGCTCCTCTGAAAGAGAAGGCCAAATTAACTATCACTCGGGTTATCAGGGAAGATGGAGAATTTTTAAATCAGGCACAGGAAATAGTCATACCGGGACCGCAGCATCAAGAAGACTCCCAGAAGCAGCTTACTGAAAGATCAGAAATAAAGGAACAATTCCCCAAAACTTTTACAGGTAGTCCTTCACGCATGACAGGTCCCCTTAGTGACCATTCAAAGTTACAAGAAACCTCCCAAGGGATCGTACAACTTAGTTCTGAAGTTGTGACATCCCCTCACTGATGGTCACATGACCATATTTTGAGTGTCCACCAACCAGCCCACATTTACAGCAGTTTGCAGCATTCTGCAATCACATGACTGCATGTTATAGTATGGGCGAACTGCCTTTTGACCATCATGACATATGAGTGTGATGGACAGGTTCCATTACGGTTGTATATCAAGGACTACCTATACACCTGCTGAAAAATATCCCTTCCTAACGATCTACATAGGAAGAAATGATACAACTTGTCAGAGCCTTGAAGACATTACAAGGTGCTATGATATACTGATAGATTGGGTGAATGGAATGAAGAAACAAGTGTTTTTTCACCTCTTCCTGTTGTAGAGCATAATAATAATACTGGATGTGAACAATCTGTCATGCAGATAGTATAGAATGGAAGCAATTTTGATACTTCCAAGGTAAAGGACTCTGGTAAACTGACCCACATATGAATGGGGAAGAAAGTATTTGGAAATCACTTTGCAACCCTCATCTGGAGAGCTTTACATTGAAACTTATCAGGGTGGGGCAAGTGGGGGTGAGTGGGGGAAGAGATCCCAGAAAACAGCATAATGCCATGTATTTAGACCAAGAGGGATATGCAGCTACTCAATAATGAACAACTCAGTAGCAGTAAAATGGATCTCATTAACAGAAATCCTTAGATAAAAGACAGTACAGAAAGGCTTGGGCTTTCTCAAAAGTTTTCTGGAAGTATTACTGCACACTATTCCATTAGGAAAAAAATGGGAAGCAGGAAGCTTAAGAAATCATTATGAATACATAGGGAGCTTTTAACTCAGCTGGGAGTTAAAAGTAACAGATATAGGAAAAACAGAAGAGAAAGAATCAGCAAGGAGATAATCAGCAAAGGCAGAAAGAACATTAGAAACACTAACATGCAATGGAAGAAACTTGTAAGTGAAGCTGAATGCAACAAAGTGACTTTCAAGAATAAAAGATCATGATGACAATAATGATGATTATGATGATGACTTCAAATTTTTATCTGCCCACTCCCATAATTCTGGGTAGTTTGTCGTTACAAGTAAGTCTTGTTTGCAAAAGTGTATTTAGGAGGAAAAGAGCAATGCGAACAAAAGCAGTTACTATACAAACACTCTATAAAGAATCGAGGAACGTGGAGTGTTTCTGGTTGTCTAATTGTTTCAAGCCATCCTTACAGTTACTGTGTTAGGACAAATACTGGAGGCTACTACCTGACACACATTCTCCTTGAGAGCAGCTCCTCCACCTCGTTCCCCCTGCATCTTTTTGGACGAAGGCAACCCAGGATCATTTTCAGAACCTTCCTCAGTAGTTTCCTTCGGGCTTCCAGCTATTCCATGAGATCTGTCACCCTTTAAAAAGAAGAAAAAATAGAGATTTTAAACACACCAACCCCATATTTAATATATCCCTAGTGGTTTCCAGACGTTCCATCGGCCATTACACACATGGAAGTTTAATAAATTATTTCATGTGAACACTTTCATTTTTAAAATAAAACCAAGTAAATGAAAACAGCCATCCAGAGCATAAAAGAGGGGAAAAACATTTTATAAAGTATATGATTTTATACCAATATAAAGTAAAAAACTGAGACACTGTAAAGATTCTTGAGTCTCTTGGACTGCAAGGAGATCACATCAGACAATCCTAAAGGAAATCCATTCTGACTGTTCTTTGGAAGGACAGATACTAAAGCTGAAGGCCAAATATTTTTGCCACCAAATGAGAAGAGAGGACTCATTGGAAAAGACTCTGATGTTGGGAAAGATTGAAGGCAAAGGGAGAAGGGGACAGCAGAAGATGAGATGGTTAGATAGTGTCATCAACACAACGAACATGAATTTGGGCAAACTGTGAGAGACAGTGGAAGACCCAGAAGTGGGGTGGGGGGGCTGGCTTGTTGTGATCCATGAGGTTGCAAAGAGTTGGACGTAACTCAGTGACTGAACAACAAAAGTTACTATTATTAGACACCTCTCAAATTTCAGAACAAAATTATCCAAAAACCTCTAGCTTATCCTGGTCATGTGACTGTCTCAACAATATCTTTTTAAATTAACATGATTAGGATTTTTAAAGCAAGTGCCTACTTTAGCAGGGAAATATTTGTTGGCAAAACAGTATTTATTAAAATGTCCCTTCTTATATGTTGTTATAAATATAACAAAAGTTTATTCCTCAATCAAAATTGCAAAGTCACATCATACAAAGCTTAGCAGTACCTCCATGTTTGGAGTTTCCTCCTGGGTATTGTCACTCTTTTCTTTTTTACAGGGAGTTGCTGCCAAGCTGCGTCGCTGCCGCTTTCTCTTCCTCTGTTTCCCAGGAACCTTTTCAGGAGCTGCAGCAAGGAAGACCACACAACTGGAGCTATATGGAGTTAACTTCCCCACAATACAATTGTGGCATCCCTGGTCCTCAGAACTGAATACCATAATCTAACCTTGGTCTGTTAATTGAGCAAAAACTTCTGCAAATTTTGATTCTCCTTCAGTGGCTATATAGACAGTGTAATGACAATGTATATGTATTCCATATTTTGGTTCTAATTGTTTGAAAAATGTATCTGTCCATTTGCAAACAGCACACCCTACTTATTCTGTAGGACCATTGTGCAACAAATAATTTATCTGTGAATTAGTTGGGTCCAAGTAATTACCTAAAAACTGACCTTTGTATTCAGAGAACAATAGAGGGACAGTGTTTTGATAATGATAATGCTGAAAAGATTTATTTATTTTATTTATTTGTTCTTATTTCTATACCGCCCTTCTCCAAATAGGACTCAGGGCGGTGAACAGCCAAAGTAAAAAACAATACATATAAAATTTAAAAGCAGTTTAAAATAATTAAATATTTTGGCCGTAAATTAAAACAACCCAATTTAAAATCAATTTAAAATTTAACTCAAGCCAGCCCAGCTAGTTGAAATAAATGGGTTTTCAGGGATGTGACTTTGAAGACCAGCCATTGCTTGGTACACACTATTTGCTTGAAAAATTTAACTCTTTTAACAGGCTTCTCTTCTTTGCCTAGTAACCTCTTTCCCCCATCATCTCCACAGTGTTTTGATGTCTCTTTTCTCTGCTTGCATTCTTAATACAACTGCCCTTTCATCATCTTTCTCCTCCTCCTTACTGTTTTTGCTAGGAGAGAGCAGAACACAGACTTCAGAGGATAATTAGAACTGCAGAAAAAACAATTACTACCAACCTGCCTTCCATTGAGGACCTGTATACTGCTCGAATCAAAAAGAGGGCTGAGAAAATATTTACAGACCCCTTGCATCCTGGACATAAACTGTTTCAACTCCTACCCTCAAAACAACACTATAGAGCACTGCACACCAGAACAACTAGACACAAGAACAGTTTTTTCCTGAACGCCATCACTTTGCTAAACAAATAATTCCCTCAACACTGTCAAACTAGTTACTAAGTCTGCATTACTATTAATCTTCTCATCGTTCCTATCACCCACCTCCTCCCACTTATGACTATATGACTGTAACCTTGTTGCTGGTATCCTTAAGATTTATATTGATTGTTTCCCTATGACTATCATTAAGTGTTGTACCTTATGATTCTTGACGAATGTGTCTTTTCTTTTATGTACACCGAGAGCATATGCACCAAGACAAATTCCTTGTGTGTCTAATCACACTTGGCCAATAAAGAATTATATTCTATTCTAAAATTATATTTTTCCTACGTATTCTTCCTTTGTAGGGCATGTTCATCTTTAATGCAGAGAGTTTACGTCTAGATAAATGCAGCAGTTTAAGAATCTCTTTGAAAACTACATTTCAAAATTAAGAAATCACCTCAATTGATTGTGAATGTCTCACCCTTTAGAATATAACCAAAAAAAAGTCCAGCTGGAGCTGAATCTCTCAAAATTAAATCAAAGACGGCCTGATTCTCATGCAACCTTCTTCTCAAGATGACTTCTATTCATACTCTTCATATGTTCATGTTTTTGTTCATGTTTTTGAATGTTCCTGAATTATTCCTCAGAATGTTCCTGAGGAATTCCAGGTAGAGCAAAGATTTCATTTTAAATCAGTTCAGTCTAATGAGATAAAAATATAGTCCTTTTTATTGGGCTCAATTTATACTTGGTTCATATGAAGATACTTACATTCACCATAGCTGATGGATTCTGAGATGCAATCCCAAACCCTGGCTCACTTTAGTATTATTTACTTATGTATGCATTTCTTACCTTCGACAGCATTTGAAAGCCGAGATGTGGAATAAAACTCAGGCATTTCAGTATCCAAAGGACCAGCCTCAGAACACTGTGGATAAGCACCATTGATAATTTAGAACATGAAAACACATTGTTCTACAAGGACATATTTTTACTAAGTTTGTCTAAAAATACAGTTCCATTTAATATGTTACAAAAAAAATTAAATGAGAAAGATGCAGACGTGGGGCTGGACGGTGGGATGCCATGGATATATAATACATAATGTATTATTAATTTCCTAAATATTGAAAATCCCAGCTCCAATCCTGCAACCAGTCAGAGTAATTCAGTCACATGGACTAAATGACCACTACGCTCAATGACCAAGATTCCAATCCCAATTGTGGTTATAAATTGAGGACTACTTGTTCAACATACAATAGTAAAATAACTGTAACAGTCACTATGCAGGAAAGATAGGCAGAAGACTAGCAGAGTGCATCCATGAATACCAACTAGTAGTAAGAAGACACAATAAACATTCCTTAATCTCATAACATACAGCCAGACTCAACAATGATTTCAAGGGAAACTGTCAGCATTCTAGATCAAGGTAAATCCAAAAGCATGACAGAATTCCTGGAAGCTTGGTATTCAGTCAACAGGCAAATTATAAAATAAACAATATTACACACCATTCAAAAGAGACAATTAAAAAATTAAAAAGAAAAGTCAGACCAGAATATCTCCCCAATCAATATCCAGATAAACAGGGATTAACATCAGGAGTAACACCAGACAAATAATCAAGCGGTAAAAATGCCCTAATCAAGCAGCTAGCAACTTAGAAAAACAAGGAGTAAACAATAGCCTAATCAAGGCACTACCAAAAAGAAAATAACACCCCCACTAACACTGATAGGGAAAACTATTGTCTAGCAGTATATATATAAAACAGAGCAAACTCCACTTTCTTCCATCACTGAAATTTCTGCCAGCAAGCATCCAAGTTCAGAGAGCAGCAACAATTCCATACTAAAAGTATCTCTTCCCTCCCTCACTTTTATTCACCCGAAAACTAGGAATGGTCCTTTCTGGGATGCTTTTTTCACTCCCACCCCTCCCCTCTGGAGTCATATTTCATTGAGCGTGCCCAATTACTGCTATCTGACTCCTCCTAAGAGTGGGCACAATTCATAAAGCAATTCAGTTCCAATCCAGGTTTCTTTACCAAATAGTTCACAATTCAGATCACCATGTCATACTGTAACCTCCGTGTATACACATGTATTTTAAAGAATATAATAATAATAATAATAATAATTTTATTTCTATACCGCCCTTCTCCCGAAGGACTCAGGGCGGTGTACAGCCTATTTAAAAACACAGACAAAACAACAGTATAAAATTTAAAATAATTAAATAAGTGGCTCAAATTTAAAACCCCAATAAATTTAAATACCCAATTTAAAACTATTGTGTTGATAGTCCGGCTTGGCGGAACAACAGGGTCTTCAATGCGCAGCGAAACGCCCGGAGGTCGGAGATCTTACGAATTTCCGGGGGCAGTTCATTCCATAGAATATGCACTGGGAATGTTATAGATCATCTTCTGAAATATATTACATGGATTTTTTTCGCTCAGCTCCTATGCGTTAATCAAACATATGCTGCCTAAAATTTCATACTTCTGCAATTTATTTAGTTATTAATTTTTTGAGTGGCATGGTGGCCTAATGTTGAAGACTCTTGGCTCTCACTCAAAAGATTGAGAGTTCAATCCTAGGTAGTGGCATGTATTTCTCTCCTAGAGCACAAAGAAAATATATCTGCTGTGCACTCTATGTGGCATCAAGAAGGGCATTGAGCCAGTAAATGCTCAGCTCCATCCAGTCACCCCAACTCTATTCCCAATTAAGGGATTACAGGGTCGCAAACAAGTTTTATTGATTGATCACATTTATATAGGTGCACAAGGCAACTCTGGGTTATGCACAATATTTTACAACAGAACATATAAAAACAGCAAGTACAGGTATAAAAACAACAATAATAAATATAACAACTAAAAAGACAAGCCAGAAGTGAAGGAGAATAAAAAACACCTCCTTAACAATGGAGCCATCTACAGAAGTCTCTGGTTCCATGGAAGCCCCAAGCCTGGTCAAATAGCCAGGTCTTGAAAGTAACTGACTTTCAGAGTAAATGGTAATATTTTAAGAATTATTTTTAAACTGAAAGAAAGATCAATTTACCTTCTTTATAGAGGTCCACTCTCTCTTTGGTATAAATGTTGTATCCAAATCATTGGATTCTAAGAGCTTTTTCGTTGGCTTTCGCTGGCGCTTACTCTCAAAGCTTCCTACAAGAAAAATGTGTATATAAAACAGTGACTTCACTGGATTAAAAAAGCAGCATCAAACAACTAAGAACAATAGCATCATTTATTAAGCTTCTTTATAACAGAAGGGAAAAAAAGCAAGAATAAATAAAATATCCCAAATTATTCAACTGCAGCTGCAACTCTGGTAATTACTGGTGAATGAACTCCTAGAAGCCCAAACCCCATACTTTCCTGTTTCTCTATGATAAAATCTAAAACAAGTAAAAATGGCAGTGTTTCCACTTGTACAATCCACTTGTGAGGAAAGTGTTATGATGCAAAGTGCCGTTCCAATGTATGAATGAATCAGTTAATGCCCTTGGGCTGCAGAGAACTGGATGTAAATTCTCTTCTAGAGTCACTTCCTCTCAGCCCTAGGAAAAAGGCAATGGCAAACCACTTCTGAAAAACCTTGCCAAGAAAACTGCAGGTTCAGGAAGCCTCTCAGAATTGGACAGGATTGAATGGGAAAAAACTCCAATAATAAATTCATTGTAAATAAATTTCATTGTATTGTTTTCATTGTTAATTTGTGTTCATTTTGGTGTTTGGATTTTTAGGGGACTTGTGAACATTAAGATTATGCTAAAGCGATGTGCATTGGAAAAAAGTTTAGGGACCCCTCCTATGCAGTGGTAAACCTCTATACTCTTAATATACTGCAAACTGGGCTCCTAAGCAGGAGTGTCAAACTAGTGGCCCATGGTCCAGATGCATCATGTGTAGGCCATGCCTACCCCAGCTCCACGAATGGGAAAAAGGTCACAAAACATTACATAATGGCAATGTGACACTGCAAGTTTGACACCAGTGACCTAAAGTGTCTTTACTTGTGGATTGATGGCTCTTGGGAAAAGGCAAGATGTAAGAAAAACTAAAGGCAAGTCAAACATGAAAAATTCCAGATCTGGCTGGATTCTTGGTCTTCTTAACAGGTTGTTTTACCATAACTAGTCTAACTAGCAAGTTAGAAAATGTAAGAGTACCACAGTGATTTTCTTATGCTTAGTTGAACAGAAATGCCTGAAACAATAAAGTAGAATGCATTCCATATTCACATTAAAATGTTTTGCAATGTTCACATAGTAATTAATGTAATTCTCAAAACATTACAAAAAAAAAACTGTTATAAACTGACATTTTATTTTATAAGCTACAAGTCTGAAAATTGTATTTATGCATTTTGTCAGAGTTAAACAGCTTGTAAACATTGAAGCAGACAGAAATAAATGCATAAGTAATATTTTTGAACAAATAAAATTGTGAAGTGGAATGCTTCCAAGAGAATAATTTACATAATTTATAAAGGTTTCTCTTTCTTGAAGCCTTTAATTTTTAAATGTTTCTGGTACCTGTTTTAATGTTAATTTTAACCTGGGGTGGGGTGAGATTTTTTTTTTTAAAAAAAATTATACTACTTCAATATTTGCCTGGCTGGAAAGGCAAGGTATAAATAAAATCCATCCAATAAATACTACATGCAATATCTTAGGTTTTCAAATGGAGTTACACAGAAAGCATATCTCCATACCTGGTTTCACTATTGGTTCTTCTCCCTGTAAATGAGAATCCGGAGCAGAGGCAACAGATTCCAACACGTCTGGTGAAGATAACGTCAAAACTGGCATTTCTAATCTGGGTTCCCTGGATTGGACATCAGACTCCTCTGACAGAGGACGCTCGGCTTCAAGGACTGGGGGAGATTCTTTTGATGAAGAAGCTGATGAAATGGAGTCCAAGGGCTTCTGCTCTAGAGGTTTATTACGTGCTTGTTTCTCAATGCTGCTTTTCTGTTTGGTTTCAGACTTCTCCAGAGAACTTGTCTGTTAGCAGTGATCAAGAAAGAAATAGTGGTCAATGCAGGAATCAGTGCGAATCATTAGCAAAGTTATATAGGATTTGACCTATTTCAGCGTATTTTAGGTAGCAGTCAATGAAAATCAAGTTTACTTTCAGCTCTACTAGTGGAAGCAGTTATGCAGGTATATAATAAACTTCTGCTTTTTTAAAAAACAACAACGTAAGATTAAAATGAGAAATAATGAAGGCACAGTATTGCCACTACTTGGTTCTTCCATAACTAATATTACACCACGTGATACAGTATTGTTAGACTAGAGGTTTCTCTGACTTTCTTCTCTGTCCATGATAACCATTAAGTGGGAATGAGGGAAGCAATAAATTGATGGCTTTGGATCATGGAGAGCCAATAGACATTTCTAAGAATGAAGGAAAAAAATTAATCATGGTGATGCAATTCGCATAAGCAAATCCCTATGTTCCTTAAGATATGTGCTTTAAAAAAATAAGACTTATAATTTTAAAAATACAATTGGTTTATTTTACCATTTTAATATGATTATTTTAATCACAAGATTTTAAAGTTACGAATTGGGGAAAAACCAGATATATTAAAACAACGAATTAATTCTTTATTCATTCATGACCAAATGTATTCCTCTCATCCCTAATCATAATTTAAAGAACTACAGTAATCTGACTAGTTTAGAGATTAAACATTGTGTACTCAAGGTAGATTGGCAAGTACTATAATACTTCTGTGAACAATTTTCTGACTGGTGATATACTCAAATCCTAATCCTTCGTAGGAAGCAAGCATGATATAGAAGTTGTTTATTATATTAAAAAAACTTCCTTTATAGGAGGAGTCAAATATTGGGGGGTATTTGTGTCACTTGTCATTTACTATCCATCCTTCCTCATTCCTACTAGAGATAGGCCTTGTTTAGTGCAATTGGGACCACCAATTCAGTTGTTAAGCAAAGCCATCACTAAGCGAAGCCAAGAGTGAGCTTCACTTACTTAAGTTATTTTTTCATTATTGTCCTGCGAATAGTCACTAAATGAGACAGTCACTAAATGACTACCCGTATATTCACACATTAAACAAAAACTATACTCAGAAGAGGAAATTGCTTCTCCCCACTCTATACACTTACTCCTATTTTGAATTCTAGTCCTAATTTTTAGCCATAAAAAAAAATAAGTTTTCCCCATTTTTCATAAATTCCTAATTTGATTCAACACCCACCTTTTGAAATGATTCCTGACTCTTTTTCTTCTTCTTTGATGCAAATATGTGATCATATTCCTCTGCGTATTCTAGAAGCCTCTTACTTGGTTTTCTAAGGCGCTTCTTCTCTGCATTTACAACTGAGAGAAGAGAGAAACAGCTTCACAGACTTCAAAAAGGAACAATGGGGGTGGGATAGAATCTTCCATTGTAAAATATCACCATCGTCTTCATCATCATCATCACAAGCTTTTTTTTAAATTATTTTTATGTATCTTTGCCCTCTAAATATCAATTTCACTTCTTCAGAGAGGATTCCATCCTCATCTCCCTTAGCCCCACAAGTCTGGAAAACAAATAGGATGCGACCAGTAGCTTTACCATCGTGTCTTCAGAGTTTGCCTTTTAGGAGTTACTCTTGGTCCTGGCCAGAATCTCATATGCTATGATATCCACAATTGCCATGCTACTGAACTCTAGTTTATAGGGTAAAAGCTTTTGATGATGATGTAATGGCGACATAAAGAAAACAGTTGAGAATATTTGCATTAACATAAATGTCTGGTCTGATAGATGTAAGCAGTCACCCACCATATTAAGTATTCACCTTGGAGCAGCTGCTAGTAATCTATGCTTGAGGATGAGACTGGTAGTATTTGCCATGGCTAAATCTCTTACTCGTTTGCCTAATGGTAGTCACCTAAAATTCTGCAGAGGAGAACCCTAAACATTTTTGAGTGCTCTCTCCCACTGTTCATACATTCCAAGGTGCCCAGTAATTTACTAAGAAGTTCTGGGAAATGAAATAACAGGACCATTGATGAAGAAAGATAGAAGTGGGTTTAAACAAACCTGGTACAAGCTCATATTTGTGTCTATGCTATAGTGATATGCGTGATGAAGTATTCTTATTTGTCTTTATTGTGCTGGCAGGCTGGGTCCCAGCAGTATTGTTCAGGATGACCCACTTCCTTTTGTATAGCAAGAGTCGGGGAAAAAACTGTCCACAAACTCATAACATTTTGCCAATAAAATTAAACTTTTCTACTTTTTTAAAAAGTAGATGCCAAAAGGACAGAATCAATGGAGGTAAGAGGTAATACAGAGCCTGGTGGCGCAGCAGACTAATAGCATTGTGATTAACACCAGCTGTCTGCAATTACTGTAAGTTCGAATCTCAGCAGGCTCAAGGTTGACTCAGCCTTCCATCCTTTCTAAGGTAGGTAAATCAAGGACCCAGTTTGTGGCAATAAGCTGACTTTGTATAAATATACAAAAGTATGAAGGCTATTGCTTAAGGCATTGTAAGCCGCCCTGAGTCTCCGGAGAAGGGCGGCATATAAATCAAATAAAAAAAAACAGAGATAAGCATTTTACAATGTTATCTATAGTTCATTTCATTCTGAGCTGTTGTGGCCCCACCCTCTGAGCCTGTCCCATCAGAGGAAGAAAGCTCCGAGCATGAGGAAGAGGAGTCAGCCAGGCCTCCCTCTCCAGGCCCCTCCCCTCTGGCACTGTCTCAGGTGCCGGCCGAGGGAGAGGAGATTAACAGAGAGACAGGTGGCTCGGATGAGAGTGACGGAGAAACATCATTCCTGGACGCACACCTCCGAAGGCATGATAAACGATTGCAGCAGCTCAGGAGGCGTGCTAGGGATTAGAACTGAGTCACTGGACCATACCCCAGAGACTATATAATAGAGGGTGGTGGCCAGTGATCTTTGTGACAAACAAAGCAAACCTTGGATAGTCACTAAAGCCTCGTCCGGAAACTGCTGAGAGAAATATTATTCTGACTGGACTTTTGTATGCTAAGTATCTTGTCTTTCTGTTTTGTGGAAATAAACGCACTTGGCAGACGGCGTGTAAATCGCTGCCAAGTTGGAGATAAAGAACTGGGTGTGTGCCAAAGTGTTTCCTTAACCCTCGGCTGGCTGTGTTTGTGTGTGTGTGTGTGTGTGTGGGTACGGGGATAGATCACTGAGCACCCTGGGGAAGAGAAGAGTATCAGTTCTCCCACATGTGAATGGAAATCCTGCCTGACCTCTGACCTCCGGGTATTTTGCTGTGCACTGAAGACCCTGTTGTTCCGCCAGGCCGGGCTATCAATATAACAATTTTAAATTGGGGTATTTTAAATTTTTGGGGTTTTAAATTCAGCCGAATTTATTTAATAATTTTAAATTTTTAATTGATGTTTGTCTTGTGTTTTTAAATAGGCTGTACACCGCCCTGAGTCCTTCAGGAGAAGGGCGGTATAGAAATAAAATTATACTTATACTTATACTTACTGACCTCCCTTCAGGAAGAAAGTAAGGGTTATCAGCTATGTCAGGGAGTTAAAGCCAAGGTTGGTGAAGGATTAGTATTATCCTCCTTGAAAAAATACCCCTGCTCACGAAGAAGCCCTCCTTTGATTTTGCCGTTAGAAAACATTTTCAAATCTCCCAATTCTGGGGAAGGTTGTGATAATACTTCAACTGCAAAATATCCAAAACTAATTGGATGATCTGATTCCGTTCAGTCAGAATTCAGGTCTGAGCAAGTAGCAGAAACTTCATAGGATGATCTGCAATGGGATCTGGATTGGGGGGAATTGCATCCCTCTTTACTGTTTTAGACTTCTCAGCAAAGGTCAATCCCACAGACTATGGTGAACCTTTCAACCATCTTAGAAGTACTGAAATTCTCCTCTCCCCCTTTAAGGTTCCAACCCAGGGTGTGCACACCGGATCAGTAGGCTCCATATGAAGTAGTTGATTCTGCAGGTATCCAAGTCCCAAGCTATATGGATTTCATAAGTTAAAATCAACACTTAATTCACCTAGAAAACTACTGGTACTGTAATTAATGCTGAACCTACAAAACCAATATAATGTGTAAGTAGCTACCTCCAAACACTACATTAGGTAAAAAGTGCAGTAACTTATTGTTAGGCAGGATCAGCTACTTGCAAAATTACCTTGTTCTACTAAAACAACAGTCTATATGTTGAAATTTTAAATCAAATATATCTGTCCTTTAATGCATATTGCAAGGCCTATTTTCAACATGAAGTGGAATTACTAGAATAAATCTGAGGTCATATTTGGGAGCAACCTAATTATGAGTGTGTTTAATTTACGTTTATAAAACAGCAGGTCGAGATGCCATTTGTGATAGCAACCTCTTAACCTTATTCATATAAGCACATATGTATGAATATATATTTTATACATAAAGAAGGTACAAATTAATATCTTTGGCACTACCAAATTATAACTGACCTTTATCCTGCTTTCTGCGCCTTCAGATCTCAACCTACCTCCACATTACTGAAATGGGAAGACGGCTTACACCATTTTAACCTATGGTGGAGATATTCTTTTCAATGCTCCCTCAGTTAAAAACAAAGCAGGACATAAAACACATGCTATTATATGAGAAGAGGGGAATTGTAGTTCAGCCCATTGTTTTCAATTCTGTTTGCCTATTTGCAGAGGTTCTTCAAGTAAAGATATTCAGATAAACTATGGTTAATAAATTAATTTCTCATGCATTAAATAATACTTCTCTTTTGTCATACTGATTATTATAGTCTGGCAGGACTCAAGCAACTATTTAAGATTTGGGGAACAGCATAACAGGCAACCCCAAGGTTGGGCATGAATGATGTAGGTGAATACTTAAACATACAATCTACAGCCCATGGATTGAAATGATACAGACTAAGTGTATTATCCCTGGGCTGCAAAAACTGAGGCAACACTAGATAGCAGCAAAGAGATTCAGAATTATTGCCACCTATATTGTCATCTGGGTATGCGCAGCCCAGATACAGTAGGCCTAATACAGTCCATTCTACATCTTACACGTCTTACCACATGTAAACCAAATTTTTGTTTCTAATAAATTTATTTATACCATTTAGTTGTGTGTCACAAAAGACACACTAAAATTCCTGCCATTTTGAACTGCTTATAGTACAGCTGGGCTTGATTCCACAACAGTTTCATTTGAAAATAATATCCTGTTGCAAAGTAAAAAAACAACAACTCTTAATGTATTTCTTTTCTTATTTGGACAGTTGTTGATTTGACTTCTAAAAATTAGAAGCCTAGATTAAGTTTAAAAAAAGAGAAGAGTTCGAAGAATTCAATACAATATAATATATGCCGGGCTATTCTCCTAAGATTTTCTCTCCTGTCAAAGTTAGCTTGCTTCTATATCTTTGCAACACTTAGTTTTCACAACCTACAAATGAGACAATAAGTAATTTAACAGCTGTACCACTTCAAACTACTGGTACAGGCACACATTTTACTCCTCCTCCTTGTATTAACAAACAGAGAATTATCCTGGAAAATTAGATGTCAAAGAACCAAGTTCTAGTCCACCTTTTTAAAAATGATTTTTATCTACAGGATTTCACAGTAAATTCCACCTGCAGCTATAGGAAATCAAACAGCCCACTTGCAGTTCTTATTATAAACAAGAAAACATTACTCGGCTAAAAAGGAGGGAGCTCTGGTAGTGCAGCAGACTAAAGCACTGTTATTAACATCAGCTGTCTGCAATTACTGCAAGTTCAAATTTCACCAGGCTCGAGGTTGACTCAGCCTTCCATCCTTTCTAAGGTAGGTAAAATGAGGACCCAGATTGTGGGGGCAATAAGCTGACTTTGTATAAATATACAAAAGTATGAAGGCTATTGCTTAACGCATTGTAAGCCGCCCTGAGTCTTCGGAGAAGGGCGGCATATAAATCAAATTTAAAAAAAAAGTTTTCACAAACTTTGCCTGTTTAGGGGTCTTATTTAATCACCCTGAAAAGCAAGGAGAGATTTCCACTCTGTCAAAATTGTTTCGTTCAGTACCAGCCAAAGATGGGCAAAATATTTCCCCTTCTGCTTCCCTAGAGCTACAGATGTGCTTACCAGCTTTAGAACTGCTTTGGTTAAAACGCTTCCATCGCTTTTTGGGTGCTACGTGGCTTACATCTTTAGACTCATCCCCCATGGAGCCTTCTCTATTCAGTCCCGTTTTCAACTCTAGGCACTCCCCATTTTCAAAGGGCCTGTAGCTCTCTTTCTTTTTACCAGATTCTGACTTCATTTTTACATGAACTAAACTGCCATCAGAGGAACTTGAAGAGTCTTCACCAGGAGAGTGTTGAATCAACTCCCAAGGTACTTTCCTTGCAAAATCTTCCTGGGTTTTGTCTAGAGATCTAGCAACTGAGCTTAGGGTAGCTCTATGCTGGTGGGACACTCTCTTTGCTGTACTGAATAAATGTTTTAATGATTTGCTCTTTGATGTTGTGTTAACTATTAGTTTAGATAGTTGCTTAGATTTTTGATAGCTGCGCCTTGCGGTGCAGTGTGTATCAGCAACAGCCGTATTTATGAGTTCCCTTTTTTTAGCACCAGGATTGATCAACTTGGTTGTGATATCATGTGAAAAAGAGGACTGACCTTCTTTGGGTTTATGGCATTCTGGTTCTTGAACACTATCTTGATTTTTTTCTATTTTAGGAGTTGCTCCCATTGTAGTCAAAGATGTCAAATTGCTCGGAGTATTACTTCCAGCACTTTCACCATTGCTAGAACTTCTGTAGGAGACAATGTTCTGCGAAGTCATGATCTGTTTCTCTTTTGTCTTACTGTCATGCATATCTTTCAACATCATTAATAAGGTGCTGTATTTGTAATCAGGCTCAATAGGCAAGTGATTTTGCCCCGAGACAGATGAAAAGAGTAAGGGCATTGCAGTCTTAGGTGGCCCATAGTCTTTAGCTTTATCATTCATGGACCTATAGGACAGCTCCGTCAGTTCAGAAAGTACATGTTTCACAACAGCTGTTTCTATTTCAGCAGAATCATGAGATTTCTCTCTAGTGCTGTTTGGCAGTTTGGGGCCATCAAGCTTCCCACTTTTGGCAGGTGTATCTAGTTGAAACCCAGGGGCACCTTTGGTAGTAGAAAAGCAGCAGTCAGGGATACATTCGTCTTTCTTAAGAGATGATTCTGTGGCAGCGGCGGCAGCAGATCCTTTATGTTTGCATTTTATAGTTCTGAATTGAAACTGTTTAATATCCATGTGACTTGTAAACCCTTTGCTTTGGAGTGTAGTGTGCTTATCTACAATGGTAAGATTGTCCTTCCTGTAAGCAGATGCCTTCCTCTCAGCTTCAAAGGATGGCTGCTGGAATTGCTCACCTCCTGTTTCAACATTGGCATTCCTATCTAAAGAGCCTTCCAGAGGTTTCTGATTTCTATTACTACTTTTGGAGAAAGATACAGGACGTTTAATGCTTCTTTGCCCCAAAGACAGTTCCTTTCCTGTTTTGTTTATAGAGTCACAAATTTTTAGATCTCTATATGCTGCTGCAATATTTTGGTCAAGAGGCTCTAGATCGCAGATACCATCAGAGTCCATTTCTTTTTTTCTCTCATTTCTACCATCAGTTCCAGAATATGGCTGCTGTTGTGATGAACTGGACATGAAGCCTGAGGGGCTTTTCATTTTCTTCAAATCTATTTTGGGGGGTTCAAGTTGGCAGTCTCTTTGAGAGATGTCGTATTCTCCTCTCTTAGATTTATTTTCAAATTGTCTTTCTCCAAAAGAAGAGAGCAAATAGTTTTCCACGGTACATTTGGAACCTATAAGGCTTTCTGCTGCTCTGCAAAGTTCATGAGATGCCTGCTTATCTGGCATGTTTTCAGAAACTGTATTTTTAACTTTGCTCATTGGCACTTCCCCTTCACACTCTTTCTTAATGCTACATTTTTTTATTCTATTCCCCTTCCTTGCATCAGAGTTCTTCCTCATTTGTGATTTAGTGAATATTTTCCCTTTAACATGGGTCAAATGTTTAGAATCAAATGCTAATGGTTTCAAATATCCATTCAGATGCCTGCTCTGCTCGTTTAAGGAATCCTTTTTATATGATCCCATTAAATGGACGCTCTCCAATTTGCTAGAAGTCCGGATACATTTTTTCATGCCATTCTGCTTAAGATATTCAGTAGTAAGGCCAACACTGATCTCCCACTTAGCCATAAATTTCTTAGGAACCTTAAAAATAAATGAAGACAGGACAAGAGGAAATTAGAAAATAAATACTTATATGCAAAAGATAGTATCACACTAAGAGATTATCATACTTTCCTTCACAAAGTTTATTTGTGATGTATAACAAAACATACAACTCAGATTTGAGCAGCATTATTACATTCAGGTAACTTGACAAATACTGATCCTAAATGAAGCCTAATGGAATTGTTAAGAATTCCACTGGTCAGCCTGGAGTATTTCAAATGAAACAATTCCCTGGATAGTTAATACTACCACTTCAGGATTAGAAAAAGGAATGCAGAACTAGGAACCGGAAATCAATGAGTTCTTACTGGAACCAGTATTCTATAATAAGTCCCATCCTGGTCATCTTATCCTATACCTGCACTTTCAAGGCAAATGCTTCATCATTAGAAATATTGTGACTTGTTCTCAAAATTATCAGTTCTACTGTTTTATTAAAAAAGAAAAGAAAAAAATGTCATTTTCTAATCCATTTCTAATCCATTTGAATATACCAATACATAAAACATTACTCTACTAACAAGTTTCAAGTATCAAATTATATCAATCATTACAGCTGGAAAATGTTATGGCCATAATCAAAATAAAACTGACATCCTACTAATTTCAATGAGGTATTTATACAAGAGGTTTCATTCCAACTGCAATCTATGCTTCTTTCAATAATAGTTCACTTTGGCTGGATCCTAACTTATATGTTATATTTCAGCAAGAAGCCTAAACACAGTATATGCATGAGAACAAGAGATTTACCTTGTGCCTGTAACCTTTCTCTTTTTGTTTCCCTCTTCTCCGAAGGACAGGTAGTTCTTCAAACTGATGTCTTCCTTCAAAAATCACAATTGCTTTTCCTACCACCCAGGCTCTTTCAGATGGATCACCCAATACTTCCACGTAATACTCTCGATATGGCTTGCGATTAGTAACTATTGAAATAAAATTAGCTATATTTACATTTTGTACTTGGTTCAGAAAAGAACGGCCTGAAACTGCCAATTTAGGATTAGCAAATGGAGCCTAAAATAAGTTACTGAAACGCATGTTCACTTTATTATAGGAGAATCCTTTGCATGATTTCTGTCAGCTTTCTTTTAGAATCAAGAACTCAAGGAAAATACATTAGACTTTCCAAATATGCATCCCCAGAACATTTCATGACCAGTAAGAATGTTCTTTTCTGCCTGTAATTTTATTTATTAAATTTATTATTTATTTATGAAATAAATGTATATGGCAATTTAACTGTTGTAATCTGCTCAGAGTCACCTCGCAGCAAGATGGGCAGCAAACAAATTTAATAAATAAATAAAATAAACTCATGTACAATGACACTAGGTAATTTACAAGATTAAAATTTCACAATGTAAGAACCCACAACCCCCACCCACCACCCATGTAGGATGTAAAGAAACCTTATCACCCTCCATATATTTAAAGGTGGCGTTTCAGTAAACTTCACCATTCTCAGCACTTTTTGATACCTTTCATACCTAGTGGCATCAAAGTTCACTATTAAAAAAAGTAAACCAAACAAATAAGCCTTTCTTTCTTTAAATATCCTAAGAATTGCTCCAAAGCAATCCCAATCTTGCGAGAGGCTTAATTTTAATAGGAGCTGCATATTTCTAAAATTAAAAGAGCCAATTTGATGTAGTGGTTAAGGTGTTGGCTTAAAAACAGGAGACTGTGAGCTCTAGTCTTGCTTTAGGCATGAAAGCCAGCTGGGTGACTTTGGGCCAGTCACTTTCTCTCAATCCCACCCGCATCACATGGCCTGTTATGGAAAAAATTGTTGGAGGAAGGAATATTGCATGTGTTTGCTGCCTTGAGTTATTTGTAAAATAATAAAGGCAGAAAAGAAATCTAATAAATAAATATATCTCTATAGCTACTGCTTTATTTTATGAGCAAGATGCAGTCAGTCTATAGTGGTTCCCTCAAAGGTCATCTGAGCTTCCTTTTTCTCCATATTAAGCTTCAACTGCCCCTATTAGGCAGAAGTGGTGAATCCAATGCAGGGTCAGAAATTGCTGAACCACAATTCCTGGCCCACAACACGGCCAATGAGGCAGACTACAGAGCAGTATTCAGCAACACTGGAGGATCTCCAATTCCTACATGCAGCATAGCAAACCATTTTGGGGACAGAAGGCAAGACAAAATTAACCCTTTTCTCCTGGGTCCACCAAGAGACTTTGAAAACTGTTCTTTCCTTGTGGTCATTCTTTTTTTTTTTTTTAAGCCCCTTCAAATAGAAACAGTGAGTCTTCTTTTCCAAGTGGTGAATTTGTGTGGGGAGAGGAAGGTTCAGGAAAAAATGAGCTGCACTTGGAATTAATCCATCCATCCCCAGGAATCTATCCTTCTCACTCCCCTTTTCATTATTATTAGATGGCTATAATGTATATCTTCTTTCTTCTTCTTCCTAGCATTATTCTTTAATAACACTTAACTAGGAGTAAAGAGATAACTTTTTCCCCTATCTCCTTCACACCAATACAGGTACTCCTCAACTTAAAGACCAGAATCGGGACTGGAAATTCGGCTGCTAAGCAAGGATGTTGTTATGAGGGGTCCTCTTTGAGCTTGGTTGTTTTCTGCTGTGACCTAGGCTTCCTGAGTCATTAAAACACACGAGTAGTCCCAAAAACCTCTTTTATTGCAATAGCTGTGAATTACGTTCATTCACAGCTGAGTCCCAATTGGTTGCAAAAACTCCTTCGGGAGAAGTCCTTCGGGATAATCACCAACCTTTATCTCCCTTGACACACTGCCAAAAACCTACTTGACAAAGCCACATGATTCCAGAATCAAACAGAGATGCTGACTGAGAACAGAATTAACAACATTGTTTTCCTGCAAAGTGC
This sequence comes from Arizona elegans, assembly GCA_022577455.1. Lineage (NCBI taxonomy): Eukaryota > Metazoa > Chordata > Lepidosauria > Squamata > Colubridae > Arizona > Arizona elegans. The sequence goes on along the minus strand of JAKOOJ010000003.1, from coordinate 97,138,882 downwards.
CCATGTGCTTTTGCTCCTCTTTTAATCCTTATGGGAGGGGCCAATCATCTCCAGGCCTTACTCCCAAGTCATCCCTTTTGTTTTAACTGTTCGTGCCTTCTGGCAGCTCTGCACATGCACGCACTAGGAACAGGCTCCTCCTGTTCCTCTGCCTCTCTGATGTCCGACTCTGGAGACTCCGGAGCCCGCACACAACTCTCAGATGGCCCTGATCCCATCTCTTTCTCCGATGCAGAGCCCTTGTCCAGGCCTTCCCCAGACTCCAGGACTGGCCCATGTTCCTCCCCAGCCTCCTCACTGTCCGACTCAACTGCCAGCTCCGCAGGCTGCTGGCAGACCACAACATTTTCTTGAAGACATTACCCAAATGAAGTCCCAAAGGTGCTTTCTCCAAAAGGCAACTGGACTTTGTTTTTTCTTTCTTTGAAAACATTTTGCTGTTTTTTGGAGAACTGAAGAAGTTCTTGGATGAGAAGCTAAATGTTTTCAAAGAAAAAAAAACCCAAGAAAATCCAGCTGCCTTTTGGAGAAAGCACCTTTGCGACAACCATGACCTGGATGATTGAGAATCTCCATAGACATTTACCCAAATGAAGGTAAAATCATTAGTGATGTTCATCATTTGCACTGATGATGTTATCTAGTTTGGGTAATGAAACATCTGCAAGAAAACAACCAAGCTCAGAGAGCATCAAGAACCCTTCATTTCAACCCTCAGCTACAAGGTGGTTGTTAAATGAATCATGCCCGATTTTATAACCTTTTTTTCTACAGTTAATGAATCACCTCATTGGTTAAGTGAATCACATGATCATTAAGCAAATCTGGCTTCCCTCACTGATTTTGCTTGTCAGAAGCCAGCTGGGAAGTTCACAAATGGTAATCATGTGATCCTGGGATACCGCAATTTTTATAAACACATGCCATCTGCCAAGCACCCAAATTTTGATCAGATGACCACAGGGATGCTATGACGGTTGCAAGTATGAGAACCTGTCATAAGTTGCTTTTTTTATAGTTCAATTGTCACATCAAAAAGTTGCTAAACAAATAGCTGAGGACTATACATACTCTGTACTGCAATTATTTTTTAAAATATTCCCGTAACTGTGATTGTACTGCTGCCCCCTTCTATTGTAAACTTTATTTTTTAAGATATGCACTTTAAAAAGGCCTTAGTAGTTGCATCTGAGGAATTCTTAAGAACTGAAAAAATTATTCTGCATAAGATTATAGTTATAAAAATCTTCACATGCATTTTTTTAAAAAATAAATCCAACAGCTAACTTCAAAATAGCCCAGTTTAGAATTTTGCTGCATGACTGCATTCATATGGATGGTACTCAGGAAGATCAAAATATCCCATTCAAGAATATTCTGACTTTAAAACAGTCATTTGAAATACAGAATAACAGAATTGGAAGGGACTTTTGTAGGTCATCTAGTTTAATTCCCTATTCAAGCAGGAGACCCTATACCATTTCAGACAAGTGGCTGTCCGGTCTCTTCTTGAAAGCCTCCAGTGATGAAGCACGCACAACTTCTGAAGGCAAGCTGTTCCACTGGTTAATTGTTCTCACTGTCAGAAAAGTTCTCCTTATTTCTAGGTTGAACCTCTCCTTGATCAGTTTCCATCCATTGTTCCTTGTCTGACCTTTGGGTGCTTTGGAAATTTGGACTGTCCTGAACTTGATCCACACTCAAAGCAAGCCCACACACTATCTAACAAATATTCTGTACTTCCCTTCTCCCCATTAAGAAAAATCTCACTCAGGGACTTCCAGCTGATGTAGCAGCGATATCAAACACAGGGAACAGATCTCCGAGTTTCCTCTGCTGAGTTCTCCCTGTCTGTGGGCTTTGAGAGGAGCCAAAGCCACCTTGTAGGGGCGGCGAAGCTAAGGAGGGGCACCCTGAGAAGTTGGGGAAGAGATCACAACTCTCCTGCTGAACCCCAGGCTTTTTTCCCACTCCAGCATAGCGAGGAGAAGAGGCAGCCTAAAGATGGCTGCCACAAAGCTGGGACAGCCAACGAAAACCTATGGAACTTTACTGGAGCGGAGTTGGTGAATAGTGTTTGGGGTGAGAAGAATCCTTTTTATTTAAAATTTAACCCCAAAAGAATATCCAGGAAAAGAGGGGCTTATTGCTATTTTTAAAAGCAGTGATTTAACATTTTGAGAAGAATTTCAAAATTGAAGGAAAAAGATTCAAAGGAAGAAAGGCAAAAACCTTTAAAAATAAAGAAAATTGGATTTTTAAAGTGAACAGGCATTGTTTTGGATAGGCATTTCAAAATGCTGGAAATATTTACTTAAAAATTAATATCAACTTTATATTTTGGACTGTTACCATTAAAATTGGATAAAACTGGGTAATATTGAAATTTGACGTAAGAGAGTGCCACCTGCTTACAAAAGGAAGGCATAACACATTCCCAAAATCCTAGAAATACTTGGCTATTTGAGATTTAAATGTGAGAATAAGAAAGACATTATTATTAAAGTGACCCCTGAAGGCTATAACACAAGACTGAATTTATAGAGGGACTTATGAAGGTTCTGGAAAAAAAATTGGGACTATCCAGAGGAACAGGTCGATCAGCTTTAATATTGAACTTTTTGAGAAGTGACTTTAGGTTTGAATATATCATTTTTGGATTATTGGACAAAAGTGGGATAAAATAAAACTAAACAAGATACTTCACCAGGAAGAAATGAATGGAATTTGGGAAGAAACTATGTTGTTAATTCAAGGTAATACTTTGACAAGAAAATGCAAGGAGATTATGAATAAAATGCAGAGCGTAGATGGACAGCTGGAAAACATGATACAAAGGACAAGGAGTGATCAAGACACCCAGGAAGAGGAGGAGCCAATTGAAAGAATAGATGAAAAAACAGAACAGATAAACCAACAAATAAAATGACAGGAAGGAGATAACAACAAAAATAATAATGACTGATGAAATAAGCTGAAGAGAGAGTATTTTAAGGGAATTAAAAAAAGGAATTAAAAATTGCAGGAAGACTTTTTTGGAAGAAAGATAAGGGCAAGAGTAGATATTTTGAAAATTAGACAATGGAAAAGGGCAGAGAAGGGAGAAATGTTTAAAATGATTATTCAAGATGTGGAAGCAGATGAAGATCCAAGAGAGGAATATGGGAGGCAAGCTAAGAAATGAACAATTAAAGCTTTAAAGCGGGCAAGAGACAATGGATAGAAAGGGAGTATTTTTAAATATAATAGTGACATAATTAAAAAAATAGGGATGGAAACTAGAAAGAGGGGGATTAATGGAATACACATTTTTATATAATAAGGTGAAGTAATAATAAAAGGGGAAATCAGATGGTATTATTAAGTATGCTTGAATAATATGGTGATTGGCATAAAAATAACATATTGAAATATTGAATAATTAAATAATGGAAGATTATAACAACATAAATGTGTATTATTATTAGAACCATTTAAGCTTGTTCAATGTAACAAATATTAATAATATTTTATTTATACCGTATTTCCCCAAAAATAAGACCCTGTCTTATATTTTTTTGAACTCCAAAATAAGCGATTGGCCTTATTTTTGGGGAGGTCTTATTATTTTGGGCACGTGGAGCAAGACGGGGCTCTTCTTGCCATCTTACCTGTTTTCCAGCTCTGTCTCCCTAACCCTAACCAGAGGAAATGGCAGGGACCGGCTGCACATGCATTTAAATATTTTCGGGGAGGGCTTATTTTAGCACGTGCACTCAAAAGCCTGATTGGGCTTATTATCCGGAGAGGTCTTATTTTTGGGGAAATAGGTTATTAAAAGGAATGACACTCAGAATATGGTGATTATCATAAAAATAACATATTGAAATATTGAATAACTAAATAATGAAAGATTATAATTCAACATAAATTGGTGTACTATTACCAGAATTATATAAGCTTGTCAAATGTAGTAAATATGATATTATTTGTACTAAAATGTATGACACTCAGGTGCCACACTGTTCACGCATTGATATGTTTGTAAAAAAGTAAAAAATAAAAAACTTGGGGGGAAAAAAGAAAATCTTAATTACAAATATGATTAGTTTAGGACTAGCTTAGTCATTTCTATTTCTTCCCTATCAACTGATCATGATTAATCTACACAATGCAAATAAATCATTTACAAAATGTTACATGTACTTAATGATGTTCAGTAATAAAACTCAAAACTTATATAAGGCAGGATGAGTAGATTACCTTTCATTTTTGAATGAGTATCTAATACAGGATCATGACAAACTTTACAGGGCCACCACGGACGTCTGTTCAATTTGGCCCATACAAGATCTCCAGCTTCATATTTCACTGGAGCAGGTTTCTTCTTGGTTCGACCCTTTGAAATAAAACAAGAAATCACAATAAATCAGTTGCTGAATTAGTTCTCATCCTTCCTCACTGTAAAAGTGCACCATATGAATTGGAAATTAAAATAGTCAAAAGAGTATTTGACTTCAAGGCAAACCTAATTACAAAATTTTGTATAAAGTTAATGTTTTGAACATTTATAAACCATACATCTATCAACTTTAAAATCTGTGAACAAACCCTAACTAGTATTTCTGCTCTCTTCTGAAAGGAAAGAGCTCTGGTCTTAACCATGATATTGCCAATAAAAATGGGGAAATGAATTTATATCACTAGTACAAAATATTTAATCACGGAGATGCTTTGTACCTTGTTAGGGCTCTATTAGTAGCATCTTCCTTAAGGCAATAAAACAGTGTTAGAAAAACAATTTTTATTAGCATGAAAGGAAGAAGAACTGGAATCCAGAATCTGCTTTTTTATGGTAGTATGGCTTTCCCACTCCACAGATCACAGCACACAGAAACCAGAACACAGCTCAAGTATTAAAAATTTGCCACAACAGTATTGTAAAAAGAGGTAGCAAAATGGCAGACATCCAAAATAATCTACCCAAGCATAATTTTTTCCACTTAAACATACCATGATCAACAGCATTTTCCTTTGGAAAACTAAGGGCGTGGCTATGAAGAATTCACAAGCATTCAATACATTAAATTCAGCATAAGTGCAACACAGGAAAGAAATACATTTATTTATTAAATTTGTATGTTGCCCATCCTGCTGAAGGCTGATAGTGCTGATATAGATTTTTTTTTTATCATTTTAGCCTTATATCACCCATCCAAAGACTAATGAATCCAATGTTATTTGCTTCTGAGAAGATGTGCACATGATTGCACTGTTCAGTAATCTCAACATCTTCCATCTTAACCTACTAAATTGGTGGTGTTGTTTTTCTGTTAAATTAGATGCTCAATCTAGATATGCAACCTCTTTTATAACATAATTTCCTCCCCTCCCTGGACTGTCCCTGGATTTTTTCGCCCAGTATTCTATACTACCCTCCTTTACACTGGCCCAATTGGTATATTACCTATTATGGCAACAACTGGTAGAAATAATTATCCCATACAAAAGCCATGCTTGTTTCTACTCAGTCATGGAGATAAAATCTATTTCACATGTGCTATTAAAATGTCCCACTGGCAACTGAACTTACTTACTTTTCCCAGTTGCTATCCACTTAATATTGTCACTGTGACCAGAATACCATTATCCTTCTTTTGGGTGCCCACTTTTAAACAAACTTAAGAAAGTTGCAAGATACATACATACATACATTTATTATTATTATTATTATTATTATTATTATTATTATTATTATTATTATTATTATTATTATTATTACTATTATTATTATATTTATTGTGGGATTGGGTCTTTTTCCTGGGTTTGATCTTGGGCTGCAAATAATAAACTTTGAACTTTAATCATCATTCCAGGATATTAGCTACTCATATAGATTTCTAAACTATAATTAATATTTTTAATGGTAGTCATCTGCATAATTGCAGATAAATTATATAGGGGAAAAAGGAATGTTATGCCATCTGAAACAGGAACAATGCTACATTCTCTGAAGAGGTATAAACCAAGAGTCCATTGGAGTTGGGTGATCAATGAATGTAAAATAATAATAACAAAAATAGCAAGAAGCCCCTGTACTTACTAGGTAAAATTACTCCCAGGGTCCAACTTTATTACCACAACACTGTCCACTACTACTCCCTCCTTCTGTTTTCTACTACTAAGAAACATTTGTTTCTTTGCATAAGAATAAACTGATTTCTGTACAATCAGACTTCCTATTTTCAGGAATAATCTATTTGTTTATTTCTTCTTAATTCCAGAAACCTCAGAAGCCATTTTATATTAACCGTATCAGCACAGTATTATGTGCAGCCTCTGCCTCTAACTAGACTTCATCTGCAGACATTGATTTCAAACTTTTTGCCTTCTTCTTCTTTCCTTCTCCAATTTTGAAATCTTGCGTGCCATGGAAGAGATCAAAATATTTCTAAAGGCTTAATAAAAATATAACCATAAAGCAGAGATTGGAATCTAAAAAAAAAAAAATTATCTTAAAGTTTGAAAAGAATTTGTGCTTCAAATAAATAAGCAAAATCTGAATTAGAAAATGAGACCGTATATCCTGTTTGCAGTAAGCATGGGAAGCTATTGTGGCTTCCAGAATGAAGAATTAGAGTATCAGAATCCCTCACCAATGGTCAAGGTTGACTCTAGCAACCAGAAGATGCCATTGATCAATATCTGGAGAAAGAGACGTCTTCACTTTTGCCTTACATGATATATTTTCTACTCTGTTTCTCCTAAAATAAGCCCCCCCTGAAAATAAGCCCTACCCAACACTATTTAAATGCATGCGCAGCCAGTCCCTGCCATTTCCTCTGGTTTCCTCCATGTGCCCCAAAATAATAAGTCCTCCCTGAAAATAAGGTCAAGCGCTTATTTCGGGGTTCAAAAAATATAAGACAGGGACTTATTTTGGGGGAAACACGGTGTGTTTATGAGCAGGCTTATATATAATTGTTTCAACATAAGGATTTTTTTTTTTTACTGGGGAATCCTAGCATAGCATAGTAATTGCTACTCTGGAGTTAATTTATTTGTTGAAAAGTATTAGAAAAATAATTCACCGACATTGGCATATTATGCAACCTCTGTCAGCATGTACATACGTTTTAATTATTGTTTACAAGTTCACAAGCATTACTGGCAATCTTCTTGTTCCTACTGGCATATCAAAGGAAGATTGTTGCTTTCAATTCTAGACATTTCCTGTAGGGTGTTCATCTAAGGATGTTCATTTATGTGAACATTTAAGGATGTTCATTTGACTCCATTGTTAGGATTATGTAAATATAGAGTTACCGGCCGCCCCCAATGCACAGTTTTATAAACTTTTGGACAACAAGAAAAAGCAGTCTCTGCTCTTGCTTAGTAGGACAGAAAAGAGAAAAATTACAAACGTTGGATATTCCTAATGGAACACAGGAAAATTTTGGAACAGGAAATACCAACTAAGGAATGACTATAGCAGATATAACACATTTGAGCTAATGTATGCTAATATGATCTGATACATTTGTGCAAAAGAATTAAAAATTTAAGAACTAAGATCTTAAAGCAAAATCAGGCATAAGATATAGCATATGTCAGGAATAAGATAAAATATGTCTTGAGAAAGACCTTTTGGGGCTTTATCATGTAGATCAATACTTAATTCCTTTGAAAGATTATTTTAAATCAAACAGCCTGATAAAATGTTATTTCAACATCACACTTTCTGTACTTAGATTGTATTTGCATACAATAGCACCACAGAAACTAAATGTAAGTCTGAATTCTCTTAGACACAAAAATTAATAATAATAAAATTAATTCTTTATAGAAGTAGGATCTGTCCCATGTAGGTGAATTGCAAGTTTTCCTATGACTCCCACCACATTTATTTCTGCACCATATCCTTTGTGCAGCTGTCTGGATTTCTGTTCTCTCTATGTTTCATATACCCATTCCTAAAAACTATACAGTATATTCCATGTGAGACCAGCATGCAGGAAAATTCATATATAAAGCTAAAAAAAATGACTTTACCTCATGAGCACTGAACAATCCATAATGGCCTAGTTTGCAAAGATTCTCATAATATGCTAAGTAAAACAAAGTCAACTCTGTCATGGCTTTGCATAACCTTGCCATTATAGATTAGCTTCATGAGCAAATTCAGCTAACATGGTTTATTTAAGAGACCATTGTTACAAATCTTGATTTCAAGTATTTATGAAATAGCAATGTTTGCATAATTATGCATACAATATTTCCAGGAATGTTTGCTTTTGGCGCGCGCACACACATATACACACACGTGTGTGTGTGTGTGTGTGTGTGTGTATACATACATGCATACATTCATACATACATATGAGATAATTAGCCTTTGTCATATACCATTGACGGTACTTGCCTATTTTGACTTGGTGCTATATGTGAACATATCTATTGTGTTTTAAAATTCATAATGCATAATTTAATATAAGGTTCTTCAAATGTGCAATGCAATCTCAATAAGCAACAATGTATCTACAAATATCTCTCTTGGGATTCAACAGGCTCTAAGTTCCACTCATTTTTAAAAGATTCTTTTAATTAAAAAAGTGATTAGGAATCTGGCATGGCACAATGCAGAAACAGAAAACAGTCCAGCTTTATTTTCACAATTATTTCCAAGAATACCCCCAGGATATATAAAGCTACTTGTAGGCATTCTTAGAAAATAGAATTACAGTGGGCAATGGCTAAAATGCAGGATGAGAATTGGGGAGATCCAGATGCAAGTAATAGAAATAGCCATAGAACTTCACAGGGTGAATTTAGAGCTATAAAGTGAGTTATAAAATGAGATGGGATATAAACCTACCAAATAAGTAAATAATGCAAGGAAATGTAAGGAATGCGTAGTGAATAGTTCAACATTGAGCATGGATTAAGATAATGATGTGTGACATTCCCTTGGAAAAATATATAAGGAACGCTTGTGATGATATTAAAGATATGTTGACTAGGATGTGGATGTAGGTTTAGTTTAGTATAGTATTAGGAAAATGCAATAATATAGATCTACAACATACTACTACATACTACAACACAGTTAATCCTCGACTTACAACCACAATTGATCCCAACATTTCTGTTGCTAAGTGAGATATTTGTTAAGTGAGTTTTGCCCCATTTTACGACCTTTCTTGCCACAGTTGTTAAGTGAATCACTGCAATAAGTTAGTAACATAGTATTTAAGTGAATCTGGCTTCCCCATTGATTTTGCTTGCCAGAAGGTTGCAAAAGGGGATTACATGACCTTGGGACACTGTAGCTATCATAAATATGAGTCAGTTGTCTAGCAGCCAAATTTTGATGACGTGATCATGGGGATGCTGCAATGGTCATAAGTGTAAAAAAATGGTCATAAATCATTTTTTCTCAGTGCCATTGTAACTTTGAACAGTCACTAAATGAACTGTTGTAAGTTAAGCACTACCTGTAGTACTGTAGAATATAGATCATAGTGGATTGTAGGTTTAGTTTAATAACAGAATGCAGAGGAGCTAATTCTGGCTGCACAAGACCAAGCCTTAAGAACAAATGCAGACAAAGCCAGAATAGAGAAGATAGCCACAGACAGCAAATGCCACCTCTGCAAAGAAGCTGAAGAAACAATGGACCAGCTAGTTAGATGCTGTAAGATCACACAGACAAAGGCATGACAAAGTACCAACAATGCTGCACTGGAGTATCTGCAAGAATCACCATTTATCAAGAACCAGTAGAACCACAAAGTAGAGAAAATAAAAGAAAATGAAGAAGCTAAAGTGTTCTTGGACTTTAGAATTCAAACAGATAAGCACACTGCCATGTTAACACCCCAGAATTAATAACAGTTAAGAAACACACAAAAAAAGTCTGGATGGTGGATGCTACAGTAACTGAAAACAGCAAAATAGAAGAGAAACCATTGGAAAAATAACAAAATACAAAGACCTGCAAATAGAGGTAAAACAACTCTATTGGAAAAGAACGCAAAGATAGTACCGAACAGTAATAGGCACCTTGGGTGCAATCCCAAAACAACTGCAGCACCACTGATCACCAAGTGAGAAAATCATCATCAAAAGTAATCTTTACTTCAAACAGCTTACATCCTGAGATGATACCTTTAACATCATGAAACAACATTTAACTATCATAGGCCTTTGGGAAGGACTCAATAGGTGGTAAAAATGCCAAATCCAGTCTAAACATCGGGCTGACTATATGACCAACAATAATAATATATTAAATTCAAAAGCTGCCCAACTCTCAGCAACTCTGATCATTTTAAACATTAAGTACATTTAAATTAAGAAAACTACACAGAAAAAAAAGTAAAGTTGACAGAGATGATAAACCCAAATGGGAAAAAAGAAGGGAGTTTTCAGTCACACCCACTAAAAGTCTGGATCAAGAGCCAGGTTTTTTGGGGTCCTTTGAAACAGCAGTAGGGTGGAGACCTTTCAAATCTTGGGGAATACCCCATTCCAGAGGTCTGGCATTATCAAGAAGGCATGCTTCTAGAGTCCTGATAGATTGCATTGTTTAATGAAAGGAACTTGGAGTGTGCCAACCCTGCCAGATCGGATCAGCTGGGTAGATTCTATGGGAGGCAAGTGGTCCTTCCAGTAATTGAGCCCTGTGCCATGTAGGTTTTTAAAGGTAGCAAACAGCACTTTAAATTATTTACTTGGAAACAAACAGGCAACCAATGCAGTTCCTGAAGCAGAGGTGTTATATAGGCATACTGAGGCATAATCAGCACTGCCTACACCATTACGTTCTGGGTTCCAGTTGAAGAGACCTCAAAGTGATGATATAAAGATAGAAAGTTTTGGAGAAATATAGATAGTGGAGCCAGTATAAACAGGATTTAACTATACTTCCATTTTTAAATTCTAGTGTCAGTGTTTAATCTAGTGTTTTAATGTCTTTTGTTCACTATTTCTCAGGGGCCACAAGCCAAAAACACAGCCATTCTCTCTCAGTATTTTGTGAACCAGGTCACTATGACTTGTTACTTTATATCGAGTTGTGGCTTGTTTTAATCATAGCTTCAAAATATAATGGTCATATAATGGCTTAGTGAGACATCTAAACCCAGCCATTCTGTCAAGTAGAAAAATTAGAACTCTTATCCCTCATAGAAATTATTTATATTCAGGTAGTTAAATTATAGGTAAAGGAGAACTAGGTTTCTTCTTTAACAGTTGTATAGAGGAAATTTCAGAAGATTAAATTTTCAAAGAATAAACGAAGCCCAAACTTCTTTTGTATCTGCTCATCCTATTCTAATATGAAGATCATGTGAGTATTGAGCTGCAATTCTATTGGCTAAGGGTAAACAAGGCTAAGAGTAAACAATGAATTTTAATGGAGCTAATTCTGAGTCAACGTTACTGCACACTCATTTCTTCTCTAATCTTGTAGAGGACAAAGCATGCTATCTCCAGAGATACAAATTGCTTGGGATTCAGAAATGATGGCTAATTCGAACATTCTACTAGCCAGCACTGGCCAACAACTCTTATCATCTTTGTTTGCTAAATGATTATGCTGGCTGGGGAGTTGTAACCCAGCATACCATTGGAAATAGTTAACGAATAGCTAAAATTTGGAATATTTAATAGAATTTCTTTACATAATAGTTCTTCCTCAACCAATTGAATTATAGTACTTGAGTTTTAATTAGAAATACAAACAATTCAAAACAGGTGTTCCTACTTAAATAGCTAGCCTCAAGTGGACACTTATGCAAAATATCTAATTATTATTATATCTACCCATTATTATTTTCCTTTTAAAATCATAAAAATATGATTTTCACAGGGGGAAAAAAACCTTTATCAATTTTAACATTTCTTAGTGATTGCAAGAACCACTAAGTAAGAAATTACACTAATCCAAAAGATTGCATTTCACTGACCATTTCCTCTGGTTTGTTCTATTGAGTACAGACAGTACTTGTTCAGCAACTGTTTGGAGTTATGGCTATAATGAAAAAAGTAACTTTACAACCAATCTTTGCATTTATGACCTTCACAGGTCTGTAAAACAAAGGAAAGCTGAAGTAAGGTCATAGGCACAGTTGCTGTTTCACTTAGTGACTTCTTTGTTTAACAACCAAGATACAGGTCCCAATGGTAGTAGCTAAACATCTACCCACAACACAAAACAATTGGTTAAAGATCCTTCTCTTATCTCTATATCTTTTGAATCTGATTAACTCTGTTGTTACCTCTTTTATTCAATAGAGAATGAGAGTCTATTGCTGTAATTATTTTGGATTTGTGAAAGTGTAGGATTATCCCCTATCTTAATTTTCATCATACCTGAACTGTGTTATTCATTGCTTCTTGATGACCTTAACAGCCTATAAATACTGCCAGATCCCATTTCAATTCTTGACAAAGAACTATACACTTAATTTCCAATTAGTCATCTTCTTGATTGCTTATCTGTTGTTTCCTCTGACATTTTTTAGTTCTCCCAAGTTGGCTAGAGGCATCAAATGCCAAGAAAAGCTAAGGGGGAGCAATTAAACAATGTGTACCAATAGGCTTGCTTGTTCATATGAGATTATAGTTCTTGTAAATTTTGACTTACTATAGGAAAATAGTTTTCTCTTCTATGCCTTCCCAAGCTAAATGTTACTTGGAATTTTATAGCAGTTATTATATAGAATAGGGCCCCCCAATTCTCAGTCCGTGGACTGGCACTGGTCTGTGTCATGCCAGAAACCGGTTCGTCCAAACAAGCAAAGCCCCATCCGTGGGATGTAGGCAGCACAGAAAACCATGTCCCCTCTGGTCCGTGGAAAAACCTGTCCAAGGAACTGGTCCCTGGTGCCCAAAAGGTTGGGGGCCACTGATATTGGACATAAATATGACTATAATTGCTAAGCCAAGATTGAAAATGTATTAATTATGGCCTCACTTCAAATTCCAGAGTAAATGAACCACATAAATAACATAATACACAGCAAACTTCCTTTGTTAGATGCAATTTTTGAACAGAATCTAACTATGCAAATCTCTATAAATAATTTGCTGATCTCTGCACCTATCTATAAATAAGAACATTCTTCTGCAGCATCTTTATGTAATTTGTGGCCTCAGAAGACATAAAGACATGTGGTAAAAAAGTTTATAGAATTCATTCAGCTGATAACCAATTAAAGTTCTACTATTTACAGGGTAACCTCCTAATAAGCCTGAGACAAGTAATATTAAAGAATATAGATACAATCACTAATTTTTCAAGAAGAAATTTTAGCTACACTTCAAATGATGGTCTTAAAAACTGAAAATAAGTTGAAGAATATAGGGACAAACCTTATTTCTTTCCCTAGGCAAGAGAAATAATAAATTTGGAAACACTGGAAGGGCTCAGAAAATCCTTTTCCTTTTCCTACTTCTCTTTTCAAATAACTTTCCTCCCATCAAGATTTTTCATCTCAAAAACATCATACTGACTCTGAAATATAATAAGAATCACAATTTATCACCTTTTCTGAAGTGGAAATATACAAATCTGAAATTATTTTGCACTATGGAAACTACTTGTCTCTCCCATTGTATGGAAGATGCATTCCCCATACATACTTGCATTCAAGAAAAGGATATTCTAGGTTCAACTATGATTTTAAAAAATGAATTGTAATAATTTGTATAAATATAATATTCCTTTGATAGCACAAAAAATTATTCAAAAAACCCCAAATTTCAATGCATTGTATCATTATATTACTACCTGTAAGTGCTTCTTTATGACAGTTTTTCACAATATTTTCCTTTTTCTATCTCTCTTGTTCTTCTATCTTCTTTATGAAAAAAAGCAAGCCAACCAGTGTAAAAAATTCATAGACCAATTCTCAATACATAAATCATGAGCAATCAATATTCCTTTAAAGAAATGCAGTTTTAGAGTAATGAGAAGTTTTGGGGGGGATTATTTTTAAACTACTATCAGTTAATAACTGCATGCAAACTCTGTCAAAAGTTTGACAGAAGTTCACTATAACTCAGCACCAATCACATCAGATTCCTAGTATGTAAATTCCACCTAAAAAACTATAACCCTGGTTGCAGAACCTCCAACTTAGGGCTCCAAAACAGTGGCCTAAGAAACTTCAAAGCGCATCTCTAGGCCAGCCATATGTGGGTCATTGCTGGCTGTGCCACTGAAATAATCTGAGCATACTGTACTTTTGTTCCACAAATTGTATAGCAGATAGGTAATGAGGATGCCTCCTTCCTCTGTGGAAAGATGCCACATAGCCATGTCACCTACAGAGTCCCCAGCTGGAGATAATGGACAATGTGAACCAAAAATCTGGCGATGCATCTGCTAATGAGGGTTTCAAGATAAAAAGTTATTTCCATTCGGATTGAGCCAGTTTGGATTCCAGTAAACACTATCCATGAGTATTGTATAAATCATGTATTTTTTTACATAGCATTTTGAACAAAGCATCTCTTCAAGAGTCCAAATAATCAGAGTTTCCCAACAATTTGGTACAGCTGCTGTGAAGGCCTTCCACTGCCAAGTGGATATATTTCTGCACGCATAGGCTCTTCGAGCAGGGCTAATGGTGAAACAAAGCAGCTGCAAATAGTCCTGATGGAAATGCCTTCTTTGCTTGCAAAATCCATGGATGTATAACCTTCACAACAACAGCATCAACTTTTTGGAGGACACATCTGCCATATCTCTTGTGGAAGCAATTCTTCACTATGAGTTACTGAATTCTCTAAAATGAATTTCCTTCAAAAGAATGCATCCTAACTCATTCTTTATGGAAAGACATATTTCAGTTGGAACAGAGGTCTCCAGCCCCTGGGCCACAGACTGGTACCAATCTGTGGCCCATTGGGAACCGTATTGCACAAGTAACGGGCGAACACGCAAAGATTCATTTCTGCATGCGCTCGAGCTAGGTTGTACATGCAAAGCTATCCCCTCCCCTCCCGCTGCCACCGCCACTGCTGCTGCTGGTCCATGGAGCCAGAAAGATTGGGGACCACTGAGTCAGAATACTGTCCCCTTGTCTTGAACATTAAGATTCTGCAGAAGTTTCAAAAGGATTTGAAAAGTTTCTGCTGTTTATCTAGAGAATGTCCACAGAAGTATAGGAAGTGAGTTTTCTGAACATGATTTCATTATTTAAACTATATCTATCCCACTTTCCATCAAAGGCCCATATTTAATATATCGGAAATGGGTTTTTCTGACAATATATATATATATATATATGCAATATTTATTGTTTGAATTGAATTTAAACGGTGCTTAATGATGGTGAAAGCATTTCAAAACCCCAAATATCTACAGATTTTAATGCCGAAGCAATCATCCAAAATGTAATTCCCTATAGCAATTATATCAGTTGAGAATTAGCTATCTACAGTATATATGCCTGAATTTAATATACACATACTACCCTACAAGCTCAATTATATATTAAACTTACAATTAATCTCACCTACGCATTTGAAAATATATTCACTTAAAAATCAATATAGCTACCTAGTATGTTTTGAATTCTTCTGTACGAAGTAAAAACTAGATAAATTTTGACATTAATACAAGATTAAAATATGCACATGGCAGAAACTAAGAAATCAAGCCTAGCCAAAACTTTTTAATAATAATAATAATAATAATAATAATAATAATAATAATAATAATTATTATTATTATTATTATTATTATTATTATTATTATTATTATTATTATTTTATTTCTATACCGCGCTTCTCCCGAAGGACTCAGGGCGGTGTACAGCCTATTTAAAAACACAAAACAACAGTTAAAAATTAAAATGATTAAATAGATTTGGCTCAATTTAAAACCCCAGAAATTTAAAATACCCCAATTTAAAATTATTATGTTGATAGGCCAGCCTGGCAGAACAACAGGGTCTTCAGTGCGCAGCGAAACACCCGGAGGTCGGAGATCTTACGTATTTCCGGGGGCAGTTCATTCCACAGGGCTGGGGCTCCCACAGAGAAGGCCCTCCCCCTGGGTGTCGCCAGCCGACATAACTTGGCCAATGGCACCCTGAGGAGACCCTCTCTGTGGGAGCGGACTGGCCAGTGGGAGGCTATTGGTGGCAGAAGACAGTCTCGAAGGTACCCGGGTCCTATGCCATGGAGCGCTTTAAAGGTGGTAACCAACACCTTGAATTGCACCCAGAAGACACTGGGAGCCAGTGCAGCTCGCGCAGGAGGGGTGTCACGTGGGCACAATGAGTTGCGCCCATAACCACCCGCGCGGCCGCATTCTGGACCAGTTGGAGCCTCCGAGTGCTATTCAAGGGGAGCCCCATGTAGAGAGCATTACAATAGTCCAACCGGGAGGTAACAAGGGCATGAGTGACCGTGCGCAGGGCGTCCTGGTCCAGAAAGGGCTGCAACTGGCGAATCAGGCGAACCTGATAAAAGGCCCCCCCTAGCCATTTAAATAATCCACCTATCCATAGCTATAATTATTGCACATGTCCAAAAGTGCCTTTTCATAATGCACTTAAAACTTATTTTCAGCTCCGCTGAGCTTGTTGAAAGCACCAGAATAATTCATGTTTGCATAAATTAACACCGTGTGTGTTATCTACAGGGAATATTATTTCTGCAGCTTTCTCTTTTTTTCTCATTGACTGATTTTCTTAGTCATTAGAAAGGAGAGGAAATATTACACTTTGTAGTTTCCTATTGAACTGATTTGGCATTCAATGGTCACAATGGCACCCCCTTTCTGGTTATATTTATTAATGTGGCTGAAAGGATATTTAATTGTATTTTCTTTAAATGGGAGTATGGCCACAAAAACAGTTCCTTCTGCAATAGTAGCACTTCTATAATGTTTTAAATTGTTCAAATGTTAACTCTATAGATTGGACCAGGATCATTTTTAATCAGCTTTTAATTCAGTGGGCAATTTTGTTAGCAAGCTGAAAAAAAGCAAGGGCTTGATAGGGTTTTGGATTAATTTAGAGCCTCTGTGGCTCTGAAAAAGATTTTTTACGGATTAGAGAACTCATCTGGACAATGAAAGAGATGGTACTGGGCTCAGTCCTGAAAGGGATGGCTGGCAAACATGGCTCCTTTTTTTGCTAGGAGGAATACTCCAAGTGGGAAAGTGCTTCATCCAACCAAGCCTCTGGCTTCTCGACTCTCATCCCCATATCCTATAAAAGTACCTCAAACCTACCCATTTGACAGGCAAAGTGCTGACATTAGCGCGATCTCTCTTCTGAACTTGCATGCTACCCGCCCTATTATTTTGCTCTAAGAAGCAAGGATAAACTGTACCCACTTGAATAATTCATAAACATATCTTCCAAACTTAAATTCTGTTACTTGATATTTTCAAGGCTATGGAAATAAAAGAGGTCCAAACAGCGAAGAGATATTCATCCTAAAGAAATGTGTAATTTTCTTATAATCCAGATTTCACTGGTGATAAAAATTCAACTCATACTGCTAACAAACATTCTTTGAGAAAGCAGTTAATAATACTGAAGAAAGTATGACATGAGCAAAGTGCATATGGACACATTTTTATGCATGTACAGAGAGGTTGAGAATTAGATATGGGAAACAATAACTCCAGATGACCATTAGATTGTAATAAAAAAAAAGTTCTAAACCAGAGGTGTCAAACATGCGTTGTCATGGCGGCATTACATGATGTATCAGGCCTTTTCCCCTTCACTAAACTGTGCATGGGCGTGGCCAGCACATGATGCATCTGACCAGCGGGACGAGAGTTTGACAGCCCTGATCTAAACCACTCTTGCCACCTGATGGTCATCTAGATGTTTGCAGCCAATCTGATAACCATCTGAGAAGAAGCTGCCACTGACTAAGCATTATTTAGGATCCAGGTCAATATTAGTAGTCAGCAGTGCATTTAAATAAGTAGGAGTACTAAGTATGAAGTTACAATTTGGCAAACACATAAAACAACCATAAATATTAATACTGTAGCTTTATCCAATACACCTCTGAAGCATATCAAAGTCCAGCACAAAAGAAAAAGAAAGAAAACAATCAAGAAAGGAGAAAGTAGCAGACAGAAGTCTATTGGGTACAGACAGAACATCTCCAAATGGAACGTACTGGTCATTAAGACAATTTCCAAAGAGAACATACTGGTTACTAAGCAAACTGGTTACACGCATTTCAGCAATGATATTCTTATCATCACAAACAAGTTCTAGAAAACAGACAATCTACACATTCAAAAGGCCACCTCGTTAATTTACATGTTCTAATGCCATTCCCTTTTATCTATAAACACTGAAACATTATATTTAACAATGTTAGGAAATGAGGGGCACAATGAAAGTGGGATAGAAAGTGACAAATAAATAGATCCGTTAACATAACAAATATATACTAGTAGAATAGAGAGACAAAGTATGTAGATTTAGATTTGATTCTCCAAAGCCCCACTGACTATAACAGGGATGTATAAAAAAGCCTATCTATCTATCTATCTATCTATCTATCTAATCTATCTATCTATCTATCTTACAGGATGCAAAATGCCCTTACATACAGAAGAAAATTTTAAATGTCCTACTTATTTTAGGATATCCCCTATCATTCTTCTCAAAAGATAAGAATGGAAAACATAGCAGTATTTTACCTTCTGTGACCCTTCACAAGAGTAGGCAGCTGTAGTTCTCTTATCTTTTTTATAAGAACTCTGGCTTGCATTAAATTCATGTTAATTTGATTTATATTGTGAGCATCTCTGTTATTTCAAAAGTTCAAAGAAGTCAAAACAATTTTAATCTAATCTGGACTATTTTCTTCATTGTCTCATTTGCTAGACTTTGGGGGTCAACTGTTATCAGCATTATAAAAGTAAAGAGTGGTATGACATTGTCTTGCCAGAGGATATTTTGTTTCAAACCCCCAATGGCTTTACTTCATTGTTATTATGGAATTTTATTTACCTCGAAAATGTATTTTAATTTTATTTTCCTATAACAATATGGTTCAGACATAGTACGATGTGATAATGCTGTATTTTGTTGGATGGAGTACCACATTTAATTTTTGAGTGGAATGTAGGAAGGCCAGAATGAGAAAGGGAAGAAGAGAGAGGCAAAAACTATAACTGATTTAAGGTTAAACTAAATTACAATAAAATTAAAACACTGTATAAAATATGTTCCTTTATAAAAGAAAAACTACATGTTGCCATATTTGTGCAACACATTGTTTCCAAAGAGCAAAGAATTTAAGATTTTGGGCTAACTCATAATTAAATTTAAAGAACCCAAATGAGAAAACAGGAAACAGAAAACTTGTTTCAAACATTAATAATATAGTAATGTAGTAATGATTTGTGGTTCTCCTTTTATAAATTTAGGACCTTTCTTTTTTCAACTCCATTCATTATTTAACATGCCTACTAGTGATTCTAATTCCAAACTTAATCTAACAATAAATTTAGCAGGAGTTCCCACCCCCGTAATAATGTTTTAAAAGCTATAGGTACAATAAAAGTTCTTCTCACTGCAAAGAGAGAAAAAGTTAGCATTCAGTACTAATAAAACGGAATATAAAATATGCAGCTGTACCCAACTTACCCCATATAAAGAATCTTAGCATAGTTCTTACTCCCCCAGTTGCCACAGTGCTGTGCAAGATGACATAGCTACATATAGGGATTCAAAAATTAACTGTGCAGCACCTGGTTTAGAATCTATTCATCAGCCCAATTAATGCTTTTTTTTAAAAAAAACCAACATTTTATGGTTGTTCAGCAGAAATACCAGAAATTATCTACACACATAAAGGTAGATTTGTTTATGGGAATCAAACTCAAGAGACTTTATCACCAAAACAAGAGAGAGAAGTTCAGACAGAAGTTGAAGTCTCATTATAAATACTATTTCTATGCAACACCACTGCCTTGGAAAAGACTTCATATTTTAATACAGAAATACTAGAATTTTCTTAGAATTTAGATGAAAAATAAAAGGAAAATGTCTTAAAAACTTCAGCACCTTGGAATGGAGAAAAAGATTTTTAAAAAGACATTGGACAAAAAAGGCTAACAAATTTATTTTCTGAATTATCCCCTAACTGAGCCTGCAAGACACTTCAAAATTCTAATATTTTTATATCCCAAAATACTGAATTGATACATGTAATATTATCAGTGTATATGAACACTCTTTTTGTTATAAATTTCCTATATAGTGCTGTGTTATCCTATTGCCGTGATGGCAAACCTGTGGCATGCAGAGCCCTCTCTGTGGGGACCGTCTCAGCCAGCTGGTCATCGGGTTTCTGGTGCTCTGGCACCCACATACACCTTCCAGTTTGGGCACTCTGTGCCTAAAAGGCTCACCATCACTGTCTTATTGCATATTGCTATCTTGTGTAGTGTCCTTACAAGCCCTGGCAAGACGTGGATTGTAGATTTGTAGTCCACCAGTCTGAGGAGAATTGATGTATATATTAAACAACTGTACTTTCTCTGTGTATTTTCTCTTCCAACAGTACATAAAAAAAAGAGGAAAAGTTTCAAGGTCAAGCTCCAACCAACAATATGAATTATGTCTTGATTTTTAAAAAATGCACCCCAAAATAATTAGTGCTTAATGCTGTAATAGACACAACTGGTAGGATCAATATATAAATAATGCTGCCAGATTAGCTATACACCATGATTAGTAACAGAAATAGATGAAAAGAAGCCATGTTCATAACGAATTTCATTTTTCTGTGTAAAAAAATTAAATATTCCTGTAAATATTTCCCTTTCCCTGGATATATTTACCCAACCCACCAGAGTGGGAAGGCAGCGTATGTTGCTGGTCCCGTCTACTAAGGAAATATACTCAATGGGACCTAGAAGTAGGGCCTTCCCTGCAATGTCTCCCTCCCTTGGAATATCATTCCCTCAGAAATAAGGTTGGCCCCCTCCTTGATACTTCTTTGGAAGGCCCTGAGGACTCCAGGATGATTCAGAGTCAATTAAGTGACTTGTATGATCAGGTTTCTCAGTGCTGGGTGCGGGGATGTTGTTTTGGGGGGTTTTATATTGATTTTTAACATTGTGTGCCAGCTGGAGTCATTGAGTGTGAGTTGGGTGGCTATATAAATCTATTTAATAAATAGCAGCATTTATTAGTGATACCAATAACTTTGATGTTAGCTCCTCAGTATACTAAACATACATTGTACAATGTGTAATGGCTATGCATTGTATAGCCATTATTCGTGCTCTCAAATTTCTTGCTGTAGCATAAGCCATAACTAATGTTTATGAGAGAATAAGAGCTCTAAGATTTCTCAAAGTCAGTGGAATCTACTATTACAATATTTTCTGATTTTTAAAAAATCCTTATTACAAAATGGAAACCAGGCAATTACTCCATACTGCATACCTAAGAGTACTTTCTTCCTAATATCACATTCTCCGGCTTTCTTTCTCTTTTGACTATAATGCAGGGTCTCTGACCTTGTCAACTTTAAGCCTGGCTGGGGAATTCTGGGAGTTGAAGTCCGCCAGGCTTAAAGTTGCCAAGGTCGGAGCCCCCTGCTATAATGCACTAAAATGCTTTTTCCCCTCACACATTGTATTTGTTGTTATAAGTCAAGTGGATGTTTTTATCTTTTTTTAACAGCATAGACTCTTACTAAAATAGAGAATAAAAATGAATTTCCATTAGTTAAATGCAGTATAGTCTCCAATTTATGTCAGCAAATTCCTTTTCATTTGTGAAAGAAATGCCATGATTTCTCTGTGATACTATAACATATTTTCCTACTGATAAAGGAAGTATCACTGCTGGAAAAAAAATGACTCCATTCTTTGTCACGAGGAGTCCCCAATCCCTTTTTTCCTATTTTACTTATGTAGACATTTATGTCTACAGAATTATGTGTCGGGACCTGAGAAATGTTGTCTATATGAGTTTTGCCAATGCATGGAACAGCCACTTCCATACTCTTATGACCGTATCTGAAAAAAAATTGGAAAATGGGTCAGAATAGAAGACCATCATCATCATCATCATCTACAAGAAAGCAGACCGGACTTCTTCGAAAAGGTAAAATAGAAAGTAAAGATCATAAGGAAAGCTGAATTAAAAGAAGATGGCAATGAGATTGAAGAAAGCATAAAATTGCCAGCAGCTTCCCTCATGTTTAATTCGTTATGAAGAAAAAGCATTATGATATTCAAAGGAAGTTTTAGAAAGAAAAACACGTAACATTTAAACTACTGTTTCCTTAAGTACTACCTCATTTACATGTAAATTCTTCTTTCAAATTGAGTTTGACTCCTAATCAATATACATACTGTTTTGTTAGCAACCATACAGAAGTGAGTGCCTGCTGCCTTCTTCCAGGGTATTTTTTTCAATATCCTAATCTAGGCTAAAAACCTAAAATTTCCCTGTGGTCTCCCATTCAAATACTAACCAGGGCTGACACTACCTAGTTTCCAAAAGCAGTGAAAAGCAACCCTTTGTCTTCAAATTAATCCATTCATTCTGGCCTTAGTAACAGAAGAAAAAATGCAATTAATTTTGTCATTTGGTGTAAATATGCAATTAGGTAATCTCCTGGTCTAGAATTTTTCTCAGTAAACATTCCAATACTAATAGGTAACAATAGGAAAAAAAATATTCCAGGTCACTAAGAGATGTTACTAGTTTTTGTTCCCCATAGTTTTAGAAAGCTTGCAACAATGTAAAACGTATGACAAGAAAAAAGAACATTAAATATTTGTTCTTTTTTTGAGAAAAAAATAGAAATATACATTAAACACATTTTCTATATTAGAAACAAGTATTAGCTTACTACAATTAGGTATCCTTTAGTTCAGTGCTATATGATAGTTGAGGAGAAAAGTCATAACTGCCACCGGTAGCTTTCCATCGCTCGGTTTGCTCCCACAGAGCTGGCCTCCTCAGGGTACCTTTGGCTAGACAATGTCGACTGGTGACCCCTAGGGGGAGAGCCTTCTCTGTGGGAGCCCCTATCCTCTGGAATACATTACCCCTGGAGCTCTGGATAATCCCCGACCTCCGAACCTTCCACCGGGCCTTGAAGACCTGGCTCTTCCAATGGGTGGCCTGGGTTGACTCTAAACTGATTTTGTAGCTTTTTAAATTCTTAAATCTTAAATTTGAATTGGTATTCCGTTTAACCTTATTTATTGGATATTCTGTTTTAATTTGTCTTTTAACTTTTGTATTCTCTGTTTCTTATTGTTGTGAGCTGTCCTGAATCCTTTGGGAGAAGGGCGGCATACAAATCCAATAAACAAACAAACAAACAAACAAACAACTTTGAATCCAGTCATATGATATCTCAACTTATGACCGCAAAGACGTATGACTGTCATTCCTGTCACAATTACGGTAATAAATCAAGAACTACTAATATTCAATCCAAGTTTAATTCACAATCTAATCCATATGTTAACCTGGCTGCACTCATCCACTGGACAATATTCTTTGGAGTATTTGGCCTGTTAAACAATGAACTACTTCTTTCTGTAAGTACACAATTAAATCTGATTTACACTAATTATAGATCCCAATTTAAGCACAAAGAAAATGATTATTTGGTACCTTTGAGTCAGTCTTAACTCCTAGTGACTACCTAGAAAGGTTCCTGCAATTTTCTTGGCACCATCTTTTAGGGGTGATTTATCATTGCTGAAAGACCCAGCTGGTTGAGGGGAGACTAGAAATTATGGTCTCCCAGTTTCTAGGCTAGTGCTTCAACCACTCTCTGAAAAAAATTATACTTTACTGAATTTTGTGTAGGAGCTACTTTATTGAAACATATTGCTTATGTGAATATGAGACAGGAAGCAATATTTCAGTACAGCCAACCTTGTCCAAGTATAACTTGAGCTCTGTCAGAAATAGTTTTATCTTAATAGTCACCATAATCCCCAAAGATAGATAGATAGATAGATAGATAGATAGATAGATAGATAGATGTCTTTTTCTTTTTTCGTAGGCTTTTATGTGCATATTCTTTCTAGCCAGGTTCCACCTATGTAAGCTAAGTTGTTCCTCAGCCCTAGTTCTGTGAAATCTCATTCACAAGTTTCTGGGCTTTTTGTATCCTGCTGAAAAGCAACAGGAGTTGTTGCTTTTCAGCAGGATACAAAAAGCCCAGAAACTTGTGAATGAGATTTCACAGAACTAGGGCTGAGGAACAACTTAGCTTACATAGGTGGAACCTGGCTAGAAAGAATATGCACATAAAAGCCTATGAAAAAAGAAAAAGACATATATATATATACATACATACATACATACATACATACATACATACATACATACATACATTCCAATTATTAAATGCCCTATGATCAAAAGTACTGTGCTTCCCCCTCCCCAAAAGCACCAAGAAATACCCTGTATTTTTCTGAATATAAACATTTGCCTACCTCTAGCAAACATTGTGTGTGTTGTACATTCATGGGCTTGTCCAAAAACTGTGCATGAATATATATTGTCCATATCATAGATGTTTTATGATACTTATGTGAAACAGAAGACCATGCCTGCTATCAATACTTTTGTCTGGTTACTCTCAAATGAACATTTGTAGTAACCTATACCCTAGTCTTCTAATCAACAACTAACTGGTTGGAATGATCCTCAGCTCAGTGCATCTAAAGTGATATTTTGATACAGATCTTTAACTTTCTTAATTGACCCAACTACCATGTCTTCTCATCCTCATTTAGCAAAAATTATTATTGACTGATAGAAAGGTCATTTACAGACCAAGATATAAGAAACAACATAATGTTTAATAGATGCCTCACTTCACCTATTTTTATGATTTTCCACAAATTAATTGTGATAAGCAAACTAAAAATAGCCACTGAAAATGGAGGAATTAAATACATGTCTTATGAACTTAAAAAGCCATTTTACTTACTTCTGAACAGAAACACAATGAACAAAGTTGTTAAGCAGTTTGTGTACAACCATAAAATAGAGGGCCTCTTGTATCTCATTTATGGAATAATCTAAAGCAGGGGTGTCAAACTCACAGGCCAAATGCGTCACGCACTAGCCATGACCACACACAATTTAGCGAAGGGAAAAAGGTCACGATACATCATGTGATGACGCCATGATGACATGAGTTTGACACCTCTGATCTAAAGTATATGGGGAGAGGTAAAAGAAATTTTTTCCCATTTTAGTATCTCCAGAAAACCCCATGACTCTTAAAAGCTATGGAGAACTAGAAATGTTTCAGAATTGAAGTTTTTGCTGCCACTGGAGCCTGGGGGAGGGCAGAAACTGCCTCCCCCATTATTTTCAGCAGAAGTCTCCATGAAAGGAACATTCTGGATCAATCCCTAAATTCATTATGTTTTCCAGGCCAAGCCTGGATTGTTCAATCTGTCATAAGGAATACTGCTATGAAGATACATTGTTCTTCTTTGAAAACAATGAAGATAATCTCTCTGAAGGTTACACAGTAATATACAGTATCAAGCCCCCTAAGATACAAGTTAGTTTTCGCAAACTTCCACAGGAAGAGCAAATCCTCCCAAGAACCTCTCCAGATGCATTAGGCTTAATTCACAACCTAATATCAGGCTGGCCGAGAATTATGGGAACCAAGATCCAATACATTTCTTGGGAAAACCACCAGTCTGCCAGAAAGTCAAGTTTAGGTACTGCCTCTCTTCTGTGATTCCAACGTTTCCTAAGCCATAAAGATGAGAAGGGGGTGGGGGCTGTGTTATTGCAGTTTGCAATAACAAAAAGAAGCTAATTGCCCAAGAAGAGTCCTCCAGTAATGGATGGAGGAGCTTCACTAGGGTTTGCTGTGTTTAATTTGGTCTTGGGCAACACGGCCAGTTTCTTCTCCTAGTTACTACCTCTTTTTTAAAAAACATTTCATTCTTAAAAGGCTCTCAGGCCACTATAAGAATACACCAGAACTATTCTTATTAGGAATCATAACCAAGGGCTATGGTAAAGCATCAACATATTTAATATTACACATTATAACAGCAGCAAGAATGGTATACACCCAACAATGGAAAAGTGAAAATATACCTTTAGAAAGGGAGATAATAAAGAAAATATTGGTTTGTGCAGAATTGGATAGATTGACGTTAGAATTAAAAAATAAAGGAGAGACAGAATATCAGATTTTACCAGTGGTTGGAACTGAGAGGTGGGAGTTGGAACAGGAAATAATCAGGATTTGTAGACCTGAAATGTGATGTAATATATGTAAATATAAATGAGTATATCAGTAGTGGGTTTCAATTTAGTTTGCTACCGGTTCACTCCATCCACCCATGACGCTCCTGCGCGTGGGTGGGTGGAGCCTCCCGCTGCTGTCGCTACCGATTTGCCCAATCCAGGGCAAACTGGTAGCAACCCACCACTGGAGTATATGGGCAGAATAATTGTATATTATCAGTAATGTATAATGAGTATATATGATATTTGCTTTATATTTTACTGTACATGGTGGAGATAATGCCAGGATGGTCACACTGTGTCAAATATTTTAATATGAATAAAATTTATTTTTTTTAAAAAAATACACCAGAATCTAGGACTGACACTTTTGGACAGCAAAGGGGCAGAGGATCCTTTTAATCCAACACATCAGGAAGGACCCCAGAGCAAAGACAAGGGAGCGTTTAGTAGGTAGATTTATTTCTCTCCAAATAAAAACTCTCTCTTTCACAGATAGGCCAGACTACCTGAAACATTCTTCCTCTATATTGATATTATGGGCAAACTATTTTATTATATACAATCAATGATGCAAAACTATTGTATCAGTGTTTCTTATGGTTTGTGCTCTCAGGACCCTTCTAAAATTTATGGCTGATTCCCAAAAGAGCTTTTGTTTGTATGGGTTACTTTTATCTTTATTTATCATATTAAAAATTAAAACTGCCACATTTGCTGTCACACTACCACTTCTTATGATTGTTTGATGGAATTTTAATATTACATTATTAATTTATCAAATTTAGATACTGCCAATCTCACTACCCAAGTGACTCTGGATTATTTACAAATACAAACCATAAAACTATGTAAAAGAGACTTAATTGAAAACCTGAATGGAAACAAAGCAGAAACAAACCACCAACCAATCTCAGGGTCACCTCTGACTCTTCAATCCCAGTGCCAGTTGGCAAATCCAGGTCTTTCTACCCTTCTGGAAGACCAAAAGAGCTGGGTACAATCTCACCTCTGGAGGCAAGATATTTTATAGGACAATGGTAATGGCAGAAACGGCTCTTTATCTAGTTCCTGCCAGTCAAAATTCTCTAACCAATCAGGCCGGTAACATACCTTCCCTGCCTGACCTGATGCAATGGGTTGATGAAATTGGGACAAGATGCTTCCTCAGATATTATTTTTCAAAATAGGTTGGCAAATTTTATTTTGCAGACCCTTAAGAGGTCTTAGGGGGACACTCAGGGGTCCTAGAATCACATTTTAAAAAACAGTCTACATTACAATAAATAATATTGGTTTAAATTAATTAAAAGGCTATTCCATTTTTTCTATGACTACAACAAATATTTTGTATATAATGCTGATTAATTTTAAACAACTAAAATTTAATATGTGTGGTATTAATATATTTAGCATGAACCCACAAATTTATTTTTACCTGTCCATTATGTTTGTCAGAAGGTCTCATTAGTTATGGGCAGAGTATGTGGGGTAGAACGGAAACAATTTATTTTTAGAAAGCCCTTCATAATTTGAGTGTTGGTAAATACAGAAACAGATGCAGAAAAGATGACCTAAGTCAAATTTTTGCCTTGAGAAACCCGAGATGGGATCTCCCAGGGGCACAGGCTACAGATCCCCCCAGCTACAAGAACTTGCCAGATCCCCATTTCTGATATTAGATGATAGATAGAATAGATAGAATAGACAGACAGATAGACAGACAATTTTCCTCCAAATAAAAACATTATACATTTTTAAAGAGAAATAGAGAAAAATAATAGGAAAGAAAAAAGAAATGAAGTAGAAATGAAGGAAAAAGAAATAATAAAGAAGTGGTTTTTAATCTACTTAACAGCAGTTATAAGAATATTTGTATTTTACCCTCTCTTACTAAGGAGGACTATATCAAAGTTTCTTTCTTTCCATAATCTACCCTTTCCAATCATCAAGTCCATCAAATTATTTTTTCTTTTTTGCAGCAAAAAAAATAATACCCACTATTATTCTACACAGAAAAGCAACAGTTCTACCTACCTATGAGTTTACTACAAGGGTTCAGGTTTGAAGTAATAGCGATCTTTAGCATCCCACTGAAACACTGCAGGCCATGTGCTTCTGTACTCACCTAAGATCCATACAAGTAAAGGTCCTGTTTCCAGTTTGTCACAGGCTATAAGTAATTCTCGTCTTATGACCATAACTGGAACTGGAAAATATGTTGTTAAGCAGTGTGGTCATTAAGCAAAGCATCATGACCGCACTTAATTTTGTTGGTTAAAAAATACATCACGATTGTGATCTGTGACCTACCCTGCCAGCTTCTTCACTAACTTGTCAGACGCTGTTGGGAAGATCACAAATGGCAATCACATGACCCAGGACACTAAAAAACTGTTGTAAATGTAAGCTGGTTGCCAAGCATCCAGACTGAAATCATGTAACTGCAGGGACACTAAGACAGTCATAAGTGTGAGGGCTCATCATAACTTCAAATAGTCACTAACAAAAGTTACAAACAAATGGTGGTCAAGGAATCAAGTCAAGGAATACCTATAAAGGTTTCCACTTTCTTCAAGTATGAGAACTAACACCATTAACCATAAATTAAGTCTTATTAACTCTTCTTACAAAAATATTACTTTCAATTGAATGAAAGAGGAAACTACAGTTTGTTAACATATTGCTAATAACCGCCTAGAATTTACTTGGTTTATTATTGTTTATATATAAACTCACAAAATTGACCCAGTAAGCTAACATACTTTTAGTCTGATTTAATCTTAGCCAAAACATTTTAAAAGAGAAATTATAATACTGAATTCTAAAAGACAAAAGTCTCTTTTTTAAAAGATTTCTTACTTTTGTCTATCTTAACAGTATCTCACACAAGCAAGCAATGTTCATCTAATATGCCTCTTATTTTGCAATAACCACCACAGGACCCAATCATGGACACTCAAGACTTAGAAGGCTTAAGAGAACAGAGATTCTAACTCAAAAAAACTAGACACAAAGTGATTTGGAAATGAAACTTGTAATTACATTCAGGACAGCGATATTCCTATGACTAACTCTTGCATTGCTTGTCCTTTGCACCTCACTTGAACAAAAAGCCAAACGTTTTAATGCAAGCAGTTACAAATAGTAGCAACATCATAAAATAACTACTTCAGAGATATTCTTGTTTGGCCTTGCACAGGAGAGAATGTCTCTTGTAGGATTATGCTTGCTTTATTTAAAACAATAAATAAGGTTCTTTAGTCAGATCAATTTCACCTATCCACAAATATAATAAATTACTCAATTCATATAATTCTGGTTGCTTCAACTGGAGGACTGCTTTAAGAACTTTTCTTGTTTATATTGTGCAAAATGTTTGTGTACACACATATATATACACATTCACATAAATATGTGCACTTAATAGTTGAAATAACCATTTCATACAATGAAGTATAAATTCTGCTGCAAAAAAATATTGTTGGGTTAGCTGCTGTTTTTAGATGCAACTATTTTCCCCCTGAATTACCTAGCCTTCAGTAAAGTAACCAATGTTACAGTTGAAGATAAAAAATTCTTATAGCAGCACTTGGTACAAATACATTGTTTGCATCTACACAAAAACTCATAATAGTCTGGTTCACGTAACAAGCAAACTCAAAAATCCCACCATATCATGTCCAAACTTAGAGGTGATGCGTGCAGACAACTGTTTGCAATCTTTTTCTTTTACCTAGAAATAGGTTCCATTTAATTACATGGAATGTACTTCTGAATGGGCAAATGCAGAATTGTTCTATTACTCTTATATCACACTCTTTTTTCTATTTATTTACTGCCACAGCACAACCTTCACAAACCAACCACAATGAAAATTCTTAAGCCAATCCCTGTGTTTATTCTTTAATACTTCTACTCAGAGCAATGAATATAGGGCTACAGCAAAACATAATTATTTGCAAAATTACTCCTGAAAAGTAAACTTTTGATTCCAGATATTATCAGTATCATGGCTCTGTCATTCCCAATCAACTCCAGCCCATGAACAGATCAACTTCTTATACCTATAAAAAATGTAATCTTCAAACCTACTTTTTAAGTTAAATCTTTCTATAGCATATTTCCCCCTACTTCATGCATGTTATTTTATCCTGATATATATGCATGGCTATCTGGCATGTGACACTTGTTGACATCACATGTATACTATACAATGTATAGTGTACCACACTATGTCAAATCATTGTATCATATGTACATGCACTGAAAAGACAAAATTGACAGCAACTATTTGAAACGTGTTCTGTGCAAAAGAAATGCTCAAAATTACACTTATTTTCATATTTTTGCTATTAATTTTGCATGGAAACCTTTATATGAAAGAGTTCTACCAATCTTGCAAATCAAATCAGAAATGCTTTGAACTGGTTTATTTTTCATTGATTTAAAGATAACCTACACTCAGAAATTACATAGAACTCTAGACATTAGTTCTATATATAAATGTTCTATCCAAAGAATATTTTGGCTTTAAAGTAGTTTTAAAATTCCAGATTTATACTAATAATTGAAACTGTAAACAGGAAGAAGAAAATGTTGTAAATGAAACTTTTTTTAAAAAAATAATTAAAGTAATATTTTTTTTAAATAATCAATAAAATATCACATCCCAATTCTGCCAAATGGTTGTCAATAAGAAGAAAAGGTGTAAATTCCTATAAAAGAAAAAATTAATGATTCAATCCTGCTTCTGTAATAAGTTACTTTTCAATATACCAACTTTGATGATTATACGCCAGGCAGAATAAGCTAAATTTGTATTATTCACTTCACTAAATCATTCCCATTTCAATTTTCATCTGAAACACATAAACAGATATATGGAAAAATCTGCCCCACAACTTTCTTCAGCCTAATGTCTTCCAGATGAATTAAATTTTAGCATCCTAGTTCAGACAGTTAATGGTTCTAAGAACAAGATTATCTGGAGGGCACCAGTTGCAGAAGGCTGCCCCATAACTGACTGTCTTTCCTCCCCTCTATTTGTGCTTCTCTACAGCAGCAGGTGGCCACAGTAAAATAAATTTCCAGAAAACTTATTTGGTACCCCAAGGCTGCTTACAGATGGTAATCCTGAAGTTGGTGGATTTGCAGTAATTGAAGATTCAAGCCTTTCTATCAAGTTTTCTAAGGTGATAGGAGTCGGATTTGGATCTTCCTTTTCAGATACTTTCATGAGACTGAATTGGTTTTCTTTTCTCAAATCAGCATCTCCAGGTAAATAAGGCATTGAGGGTAGATCAGTTTTCTCAGTCCTGCTCCCTATAGCAGACTCTTGATAAGAATTATTTTGTACATGCTCTGGAGAAGAAACTGGGGTCGATAAGAGGGCAGATATGGTCTCATTGGGTCTAATTTCTATACAGTCTCCTAGATGGAGGTCTGCCCTGTTTTCAGAGTCGGTTTCCTTACTGCAGGTGGCTGTAGCTCTATTTTCCATCCTCAAGTGAATTTCTTTCTCTGGGTTTTCCTCAGCTGTGATGAATGAGGCTTCTGAATCCACCTCCTTGTCTTCCTCGGATGAAGAAAAAGAGTCAAAATCCAGAATCCTGGCAGAATCCTGCAGAGGGTAGTCTCTGGAGCCATCTAACGACAACGACGAACTGCAAAGCTCCAGGGAGTCCCCGCTGGAGTCGTTCATTTCCAGCGCCTGCAAGGAATCAGAGCCATCTTTTGAGCCATTGAAATATTCAGCATTGCCCATGGAGGCCAAATCCTGCAGCTTCCGCAGTGGGATATAAGGGTCTTGGCCGAATGCAGCCTCGGACGCTGCTGGAGGAACCCCCACGGAGCACCCATTAGGGAGCTCGGGGCTACCGCTCCGACCCTCCCCCACGTAGGGGCTGCTGTCCCCGTCCTCCTCCAGCGCGTCTAGCCCCAAGGGAGTGGCGAAAGAGAGCAGGCAGCCCCTCCTGCTCACTTCGCAGGCCTGATCCATTCTGTGAGGCGGGCATCAACCTGTGAAGTAAACACAGCAACAATGGGGTCAGCCAAGCCCTCCATGGCCTTGTTCTCCAAAATGGCAGCCATTCCTCCTGCTCCTCCTCCTTTTCTCGGCGGCCGCTACCGCGGCAGAGGCCCAAGAGCCGCCTTCTGTTCTGGCCCGGAGGCCGCAGAACGTCTAACAAGCCGGGTGCGGGCTCCTTCCCCCGACTCTCCACTTCCAGCAACGTTGCCTCCTAATCGCCACAATCTGACGTTGCCTTCAAAACAAGGGCAGCATCCATCCTGCTGTTGCTTGCCGGGAGCACCGCAGAGCAGAGCAGAGCAGGCCCGGCCTGGCCTTGCCGCACTCCCCCCCCCCACCTCCCCGAAAGCTCCAGCTGCTACACAGTGAACGGTTTAGCAAAGGCTTCTGGACTTTTCATCCCTCCTCCTTTTCCTACCGCCCGGCTTCCCTACTAGGCCCGACAGAAGCTAGCAAGGATTTCCCCCCTCCCCTTTGCAAAGGCCCATCTGGAGTGGGCTGCAGCGCCCTTGCCATGTCCGGATGGGATTTGGCTGAAGAAAACGCTTTAAAGCCTTTTTGGAGAACGGGGAAGTCGTTCCTGAAATTTACCTGCCCCCTCCCTCAGTGCGGGGCCAAAACGAAGAGCCGACTTGGCTCCTCCGGCCCCTACCCGCTCCGACTCCAGCACAGCAGCCTGCCGGCCTCTTGCGCTTAGCTCGCTCGCTCTTTTCCGCTCAGGCGCGCCCCCGCCGCAGGCGCGCCCCCGCCGTCGCTACTGCTGTCCCCCGTGCGCGCTCGCGCGCGCCCCCTGACTGACTCTTGGGGTTCAGCAGCTGCAAACGCGGCGCTGTCCAATCAGAGCGGGCGCACCCGCTCCTGTCCCCTTTGGGCACCACACGGCCCTGTGTGCTTGTCGCTGCCCCCTAGTGCTCACTGCTGCAGCCCCTCCTGCCCCACCTCTTGCTCCTTCCACTGACTACCTCCATAGCCTGCTCCCGAGGGCTGGTTGTGAGCGAGCAATTCTGCCCGGCCTAACCTCGGCCTCCCTCCCTTCCTTCCCACTGCACATGGCGCCGAAGCTCTCCTCTCTGCCCGCGCTGGACAAGCCCAGACTATCTCGCGGCCAGCGCCAGCACCCGTCCTTCCACGCAGCTTAAACAAGTCGTTTCGTACCAAGCCACCCCAGGCAGGGCGCCGCCTGCGAGGCCAGGCCTTTGCTAGCTCCCCCGCCAAGCGGTGCGGGAGTGAGCAGGAGCGAGCAAAGATGGTGGCTGTTCAGCTCGTCCACCCACCCGCTGGGCAGCCGCCGCTTTCCTTGCCAGCCTGAAATAAGGGGAGGGGGGAGTCCTCCTGACGCCCCGTGACCACCAGCCAACCCGGCTTAGTGCCGTCCCGGGGTTCTCTCCGGTGCACGTGGTGCCGCTGAGTCTGAGCTGTCCTTCGCCACATCCATGGGGTTGACCAGGGCGCCTGGCCGACCTCTTAAACCTATTCCGCTTCAAGAGGGGGAGGGAGAGAGGAAAACCGGGTGGGCTTTCTGCCCCGGAGTTTAGGAGCAGGACGTAGCCAGGCCGCCCCCATATTCGCGCCCAAACAATGAGGGAAATTGAGCAGGTCAACTTGTTCCCTCTTCGCGGCCAACAATGGGGTGGCGAGTGAAGAAAAGCTCCGTTGCTATTCTTTTCTTTCTACCCCCGCCCCACCTCCTTCGCCGATTAAGGGAGGGGAGCCGTCTCTCCTTAAATAAACGACTGGGCTGTGGCGAGAAATCTGGCTGCCTTTTGGCCCCCGCCAAATTCTAAAGGGGGCCAGATTCTATTCTTCCGCACCAGAGAGACGAGAGCAGGGCCACACTGCCCCCGAGAACCGTGGGGCGGCAAAGGAAGACGAGGCTAGGATCTCCTCTATAGAACGAAACCAGGCCGCTCCCCAAACCCTCAAGGGGGGGGAGAGATCCACTCCCCAGCCAATGGCTTGCCCAGCAGTGAGGTTGGGTGCTGTCCTTCTTCCTCCCCACAGATTGGATGAAGCTTCTCCCGCCTGACTGTGGGGAGAGAAGCCCGCTCTACCACTGCGGGCGCTGAGAGGGCCACCCCCGCTGCCGCAGCTGGTCTCCGGGGCCAGCGAGAACGTCGCGTGCCTGTTGCCTTGGGCAGCGCTGCTTCGTCTTTATGTGGGGCAAGGGGGGCCGGGGAGCCTCGCAGGGGACCAACCGCAGCGTAGCCACCACAGCCGAATCCCCAACTCCGGCGGGAGGTGGTGTGGTGCAGCCCCCGAACGACGGCCCAGAGTTACCCAGGCTCCGGCTTCTCCGCTCCTTCGTACCCGCTTCAGCTCCTTGACATCGGTCAAGAGCGGCGGGCCTTGACCGTGTGGTTCTCCCTTCCCGTTTCCGCGTGCAGCTCCGGCTTCGCCTGGGAGCAGAATGCAGTCGCCCCCGCCCGGCATCCCCCCCCCACCTGCTTTGTACAGCAGCCATTGGGAGTTGCGAGCCAAGCCGAGCCAAACCTTCCCAGGGCACTCGCACTCAACGCAGACACACTCTTGGCAGCCCCCGTGCGGCTCCCAAGCCGAAGCGGGAGGGGTGGATTGGTTCGTTCCGTCTACCTGAAATCCTCGCCGGCGAATTTCGTCCTCAGGGAACAAGCAGCCTTGCCGAAGAGGGAACCGGGACCTCCGGTTTCTTATTAATCCTTATTTGTATTTGATATGTTTATTTATATATTTAAATGGAATCGGCTTCAGCGAAATTCTCCTCCCTTGCTGAGGGTGAGCAGGCAGAAGCAAGCCCTAGTCAAGCAAAGAGGGGAGGTAGTTGTGTCCAAGGCCATCTCCCAGCCTCCTGCTCTTTGCTGGCTTGAAAGAGCTGGCTTGCTCTTCGTGCTAGTTTTCCAGAGGAAAAACTCTTGTGTGGGGGAGTTGCCATTCAAGGATAGGCTGGCATGGGGAGATGGGGTATACCTACAGTGGACTAACTTGCTACATTCTGACATCTTGGATTGGGCTTTTTAAAATACCCACACTAAAAGCGAAAGCACAGCGCAGATTGCACCAACAGATTTAATTTTGCCACTGAGAATTTGAACAAGCCTGGGCAAATCACACACAAAAACTTTTATTCTGAAACTACCATCTCAGATGGAACTTGTGCATGGAACCTTGGCACAAATAAAGTTCTAAAAAAGGATATTTTCCTACTTTTGTCATTAGGGAGCATCATTTTGTTTAAACTGCAGCTGCTGAGGCCTCAGAATAGACAAATGATGGTTCCAAGCTAGAATGTGCCCTAGTGGGGTCCAGGTCAGTCTTCTCCAACCTAACTCCCCCAGAAACATCGGAGCTGCAGTGCAAAGAATGCCTCACCAACAATAATTTGGAAAGTTGCAGCCCCAATAAAGTTTGGATCAGCAGAAGATATACCCAGATCCAGGAAATTGGTCTAAATAAACTAATGATCTGATTAAGGGAGTTTTGTAATTTTTTAATACCAGTAGTATACTGACTACTCTTTCCAGTTACGTATTTTTGGCCAGAATGCAAACTGATCTAAATTTTTAAAAAACATTTTAATCCCCCTCTTCCACAAATATTCCTGTATGAAATAGAAATTGACAGTATTGTTCTCTGAAGTGGATACTGATTACAAGCCGTCCTGAACCGGATTCTGAAGAGTGTAATGGAAATTGGTATCTGGAGAGCAAGAAATTGGGAAATAATGGGCCACATAGAATAAAAAGAACTATCACTTTTCCCCCCAGTCTCTGTGTAGTAAAAGTGGCATACACAATTTGCTTTTTTTACCTGGCACTGTAATAATAATACTTATGCATTTGAATGCTTAGACTGATTTACATAGGCCTTGTTTATTTACATGCTTACCTATGGTTTATTTATTTTATTTGTATCGCATCTTTATTGTTTTTACAAATAACTCAAGACAGTGAACACATACCACATTCCTTCCTCCTATTTTCCCCCACAACAAAAACCCCGTGAGGTGGGATGAACTGAGAGAGACTGGCTCAAAAACATCCAACTGGCTTTCATGGCTAAGGTGGGACCTGAACTCGTAGTCTCCGACATTCTAGTCTGGTGTTTTAACCACTAGACCAAACTCTCTATAATCATGGTCTAAGGATAATTTGTGAATTTTTGTAAGTTCAAAGAAGGTGCTTGATTAAAACTCGGTTGTTACAGTTGTACCTGATGTATCATGCAAACAAAACCATTCCCAAGTTGAAAATAGTCCTTTTAACAGGAGATAGACGTTAGGAACATTTGCAGTTCTCCAGTGATCGCTGTCTTTAGAGAAACCTGGTTCATCCATGAATATCTCTGCTGCTTATTAGAATAACTGAATAGGATCACTTTGTCGGTTGTAGTTCAGATTCACTTTGCACATCTGGGACAGGGATCAAAGGTGACCTTGATTATTCCCAGTCAAGCTGCCTAAGGAAAGGGGGAAAGAAAAGGAAGGGGGGAGAGTGGAGGTTCCTTTTTAGATGTTGTCCTCCACAAAACCCAGCAGACTCAGCATTATGACCAGCAATAGTCAGGAATATTAGGACTGAGTTATCCACAATTCAACACAATTCCCTCTTTAATACAACAGAACAATCACAAAGGCTAAGTTAATAAAACACACAAGCATATCAACAAGCTGATGTTTCTCCTTTCTCTGCCTGGGATTTTCACTGTCTCTTTTCCTTCACTTCTTCTTTCTACAGTTTGATTTTCTTCTCTCAGCTTCTCTTTTTCTACCTGTTCTCCTATAGGAGAACAGCAATAGGTGTGCTGGCTATCGTTCTTTTAATCATGGTCAGTCAGTTGCCTGCATTCTTTGAACCCAGTGATGAAATCCAATTTTTTTTTACTACTGGTTCTGTGGGCATGGCTTGGTGGGCATGGTGTGGCTTGGTGGGTGTGGCTTGGTGGGCATGGCAGGGGAAGGATACTGCAAAATCTCCATTCCCACCCCACTCTGGGGCCAGCCAGAGGTGGTATTTGCCGGTTCTCCAAACTACTCAAAATTTCCACTACCGGTTCTCCAGAACCTGTCAGAACCTGCTGGATTTCACCCCTGATTGAACCTCAAAGTTGTTGCCTTGAATTCAATTTTCCATACTGTGCAAAGACAGTAAAAATATTGTTTCAGCAAATACTTCCTTCAGCTAACCCGACTCTTGTACCTTTGTGTTTAGGCCTCAACCCAGTGGTGAAATCTTTCCTGGTTTGCCACCAGTTCGCTGCCCGCACATAGCACACGTGCACTGCACACCAACACATGCTGCCCACATATGCGCACTGTGTACCAAACACATGCTGCGTGCATGTGCAGTACGTGCCAAACGTGCACTGCATGTGGAAAAAGGCTTAGGAAGGTAAGTAGAACACTGAGGAACAGGATTTCCTGCTTTCTAGAGATTTTAAATTGTGCGGCACAGCTGATTGTCGGAAATACCTGTTAGCAGGAACTGGTAGTTTTTTTTAAACTACCAGTTTGCTCGAACCGGTAGTTTTTTATCACTTCTAGTTCTCCTGAACCACTGCGAACCGGTAGCATTTCACCACTGCCTCAACCATGGCTACCTCCAGCTTCCTGGGAGTAGGTTCCAGCATCTTTATCCACTTCAAATTCCCACCTCCAAAATCTTGTCTATAGTTCCTTTTGCCTGCAGGTCTTAGATTTATTATTTATTTATTAGTTCAATGTATATGCCGCCTTTCTCCGGAGACTCAGGGCGGCATACATAGACATGCATTTCCTTCCAGCTCGAATTGACCTTTCTCTTGTTTTACAGAAATAACAGTCCATCATTTTTGGACCCATCTTTCCCAAAAGAAGATAAATTTTTGTCAGTTGGTAGTTGGGAATCTGCAGCCTGACTGCAGATATAGTACATGTGTAATAATATAACATATTCCAATTGAAATATAAGAGGGAAATTATTTTTTAAATTTCTCAATAAATTTAAGTAAATTATCTGAAACAATGTATTCTGGAGCAGTTCTGATGGCAACTTTATTGCCTTTCTCTTAATGTTTCTAAATGTAGACCAAACTATGGGATGTTTGTAATATATTGGATCACACAATCTCTGTACTAGATGATCTGCACTGGTTATGGCTTAAGGCTCAGGAGAGTTTATTAGTGTCCTGCCCAGGAGCTAAGAACTGCAGAAGTCTTTCTGAAGGAGTTCCTGCTGTCAGAGGCCTTCTATTGGGGAGAAGCCCTTCTGCATTACCCAACCGGTGAAATATGCTTCCTCAGAAATTATGCTAACCACTATCAGCATTTTAAAAATATGTAAAGAGGCTTCTTTTTCACCAAGCTTTTAATATTAAATTAAAATTCATGTCGACATGTTTTTAGTTTTGGAATCTCTTTTTTGTTCATTGGTTAGCAACCTTGAATAGGAATATGGAATGTAAACACAACAAAATAATTTAGAACGTCTTTAGAAAGAGCTTCGGGCTCTTTCTTCATTTTCATTTTTCTGCCTAAGCTACCATAGAGCCAGGGTGTGTAAATTGTATTGCATTTTCAGTTCCCCAACTCTCACTTGGGGAAATTGTGTTCACGTGACTAGCTCAGTGTCGGCTTGATAATGTTAAAGGGTTTCAAGGAAGATGCTTGAAACATAGGAATATGGGTAGGCAATAATTCTACTGGTTATTCATCAGTCCCAAAATCATAATGTGGACCATTCTGGTCTTCCCGGATCTCTCTGCAGCTTTTGATGCCATCAGCCACGGCGTTCTTCTCACCCAGCTTCAGGGACTGAGAGAAGGAGACATCATTTTGCAGTAGTTCTTCTCCTTTTTCACTGGCCAATTTCAGTCAGCATTGGGGGTGGGGATTGATCAAGCCCTAGGCCCCTCCAAAGTGGGGTGCTTCAGGTCTTGGGCCTCTCATTTCTCCTCTAACCTCTATATGAAACTGCTGGGTGAGGTTCTTTGATGGAACAGTTTACAGTATCATCAGGATGTGAAGATATGCAATTATATTCATCCACCCTTGATCTGGCCATTGACATTGTTTTCCTGCTGGCCTGGTGCCCTGAGACTATGAGGGACTGGATGGGGAGGAACTAACTTTAACTCTACCCTAGCAAGATAAAGTAGCTTTGGTTTTTGCTCCTATTCAGGGTCTGGCGATGTGTTTACCTTTCACACCTCAGCTAGACTTTCCTCAAACAGAGCTGGTACACAATTCGGAAGTCCCTCCTATCTTGCAGCTCCTGCTTGAAGAGCAGGTGGCAGCTCTGTCTAAAGAGATCTTTGCACAAATGTATGGTGCACCAATTGTGTCCATTTTTGGACTAGAAGGCTTACCCATGGTCTCTCACTCCTTGGTCATTACTGGTTAGACCATTGCCTTGAACTTTACAAGGGGCTGCCCTTGAAGACTGCCTGGAAGTTACAACTGGTCCAGGACATGGCAGTTTGCACAGTGCTGGATGTCCCTTGGTTTGTCCATGTTACATCATTGCTGTGTGCTGGTTCTCAGTTTTTTCCCAGGTGCTGGCTATTAGCTTTATAAGCCCTACATTGCATGGGGTCAGGTTTGTTTGAGAGACCACCTCTCTCTGACATGGTCTTCCTGCTCCACATAAGGTGGGTATATACCAGGTCCCATCCCTGAACTGTTACTATCTAATAGGACTTAGGAAGCATGTCTTTTTTATAGCATCCCCTGCCTTATGCAACACTCTCCCCTGAGATCCAGCAGCACCTCATCCTTTTGGTCTTCCAGAAAGCTATAAAAAGCTGGCTTTCCCGTAGGAACTCAATAAAGAAAGGAGCCTGAGGATTGTATGGACTGATGGAATTGGGGGTGATAGGTCAGATGCTTGGGTTTTAGTTTTGCTATTATGAACTGCCCAGAGTTGTATTTTACATGATAGATTGTAAACAGGAAGGAAGGAAGGAAGACAGGAAGGAAGGAAGGAAGGAAGGAAGGAAGGAAGGAAGGAAGGAAGGAAGGAAGGAAGGTGAGTGTTATTCCTTGATATCAGAAACCTAGCCTGATTTCTGATTAGTAGAAGAATATTATGTGAGTCACCAATTCCTACATTCAGAAATGGAAATTAACTTCCCAAGTCTCTGGAACATATTTTCTATTGATTTGAGATTGGCTTCTTTGTCTGATTTTTAAAAGGCTCTAAAACACACTTTGTAAAATAATAGTTATAAAGGTAAAAAGTAAAGCTAGAACTGTCTCTTAGAAATCTGTGTAGCATCCTGCTTTAAGAACTACTATGCATGTATGTGTATCTGTGTTTGTTTGTACATGGGTGTGTTATCTTCAAGTCAGGCCTGGTGATTGCCTGGGCAGAATTCTGCAATTTTCTTGGCAAGATTTCAGAAGTGGATTGCCATTGCCTATTTTCTAGGGCTGAGAAAGAATGGTTGACCAAGATCACTCAGCTGGCTTCATGCTTAAGGTGGGAGTAGAACTCAGGGTTTCCCAGTCTCTCGCTTGATGCCTATTTTTTTTTATCCTACTTTTATTATTTTATAAATATCTTAAGGCAGCATACATACTTCTTCCTCCTATTTTCTTCACAACATCCCTATGAGGTGAGTTGGGCTGAGAAATCACCCAGTCAGCTTTCATGCCTTACAACACACACCCTCCTGATTTCTATCCTATTGCTTAACCACTAGACCAAACTGCCTCTCCAATATGCCAAACTAGCTTACAGACAATATGTGTACAGTATAGATATAGTATGTATAGATAGTATGTTCTCCAAAAATCAGATTCATTCAACTCTTTTCCTGATAGTTCTAGTTTTTCTGGCAAAAGAAGAATGTAAAAATTCATATAGGGAATCCTCATGCCCATATTTTTACAGCCATTCATATATGAAAGAGCCTTGATAGTACAGTGGTCTACGCACCCTGTTATTAACACAGCTGCCTGCAATTTCTGCTGGTTCGAATCTCTCCAAGGCTCAAGGTTGACTCAGCCTTCCATCCTTTCTAAGGTAGGTGAAATGAGGACCCAGTTTGTGGAGGCAATAAGCTGACTTTGTATAAAATATACAAAAGTATGAAGGCTATTGCTTAACGCATTGTAAGCCGCCCTAAGTCTCCAGAGAAGGGCGGCATATAAATCAATTTTTTAAAAAAAGTATAAAATGTTTGGAAAAATGTGTGTCAAGGTTATAGGCATTTTGGCACTTACCTGTAAAAACAATTTGAAAGAAAGGCAGAATGAATATTTCACTTTACCCTTTCACTTTTTTACCTATACATGCAGAACTTGGCATTTGCCAGAATTACATTGCAGTGGAATGGATCACAGATAATGGAAGTCTGGATAATGAGGCCTTCAGTGTAAGAGAACTGGGTGGGGTGGGGTGGGGTAAGGTCAGTGGAGGCCACTGAATATGTGTGCATATGCAAAAGGATCAGAACCATGTGATAAAAACTAGATATTCAAAACTCTTTACCATGAATAATGTTTTATATAGATAATGTTATTATATATATGGTGGATAAATGCAACTGCAGTAAACCAGATGACAGAGTCTATCTGTATTTTACATTTCCAATAAATACCTTTTTACATTTAGTAATTTTAGCTTAATTGGGTTAAAATGAAATCTCCCTTTATAATTTTTGCTACATGCAAGACTAAATAATTGTACAGCTTTTACAAGGTTGTTAAGTTGGGTGAATGAGGACGCAGCAAGCCAGAGTAGTTCGTGACAACAACTCTTTATTGTATAGTGAGACTCCAGCAACTGACCCAGGGAGCCAGCTCCCTTTATATACCTTGCAGCTGTGGTGGTCAGCCAATCATCTGAGGGTCAGTTAATTCGAACTTCCCGCCAAACAAACCTATTTACATAACACTCCTCCCCTCCCAGAAGTCACTTGGGGTGTTATTTACATACAAAGTCTCTCAGGTGACTAGGGCGTGTGCGAGTCCTAGTTGACCTGCGCAGTTCAGTCAGAGGGGCGTCGTCGAGCAGGTCGGAGGGACTTTCTGTTTCTCCCTGCTCCGCCAATGAGGCCTCCGGGACCTCCTCGTGGGCGGCGACTTCTCCGGCTGTTTGGACTACCTCGATGGGGCAGCGCTGGATACCAGAATCCTTAGCTAAGTCCTCTGCTCCACTCGGGCTTGTAGTTTGTGTTTCTGGTTGGTAGTCATGGTCAGAGATGGGGTCGTCTAATTTGTCATCGGTGTCTGCGGTTACTCGTTTTCTTAGTTGGTCAACATGTCTGCACCAAACCCTCCCGTCCCCCATGTCTACCCTGTATGATTTGGGCCCCATGATTTCTGTGATTGTCCCGGCCTCCCAGAGTGGGCCCTGTCTATAGTTTCTAGTGTGTACCGGTGTTCCTATGGTGAACTCTCTAAGCTTCCTCTCCCCCACTTGAAGACCTCTGGGGAGTAATTGGGGTTGAGCCTATCTAATATTCCTCGGAGTTTCCGCCCCATTAATAGTTCTGCCGGACTTCGGCCTGTGGCTGTACAGGGTGTGGAGTGCTGAGCTATTAGAAACTTGTCTATCCTTTCCTGCCAGTCTCCGGGGCTTAAATGTGAAAGGGCCTCCTTTGCTGACCTCACAAATCTCTCAGCCTGTCCGTTACTAGCTGGATGAAACGGGGCCGAAAGGACATGTCTGATCCCAAGTCCCGCTAAGTAACCCTCGAACTGTGTTGCGGTGAATTGTGGCCCGTTATCTGACACTAGGATGTCCGGTAACCCATGGGTGGTGAATAACTGTCTTAGCTCCCTGATGGTTGCGTCGGTGGTAGTGGCCTTCATTAGATTGATCTCCAACCATTTGGAGAATGCGTCTACGACGACCATGAAGGTCTGTCCATGAAATGGGCCTGCAAAGTCAATGTGTATCCTGGACCAGGGTCCCTGGGGCCTTTCCCACTCCCTCACGGGTGCTGTTGGTGGATCTGATCTGGACTCTTGGCAGGGCTGGCATCTCCCCACCCACTTGGTAATGTCTGTATCCATGCTGGGCCACCAGACATAGCTCCTGGCTAGCCCCTTCATTCTTACAATCCCAGGGTGCCCCTCATGCAACAATGTTAAGACTTTTTCCCGTAAATGTAAAGGAATAACAACCTGATCGCCCCATAGCAAACAACCCCCTTGCATTGTCAATTTGTCCCATTTTCCCGCAAACGGTTTAAATTCCCCACTCCCAATCTTTTCCGGCCACCCCCTCATGACCCAACTTGCGACTGTCCGGATCACGTGGTCTTTGGTTGAGGCTCTCGCAACCTCGGCTGATATTATGGGCTCAGAGTCCAAAACGTCTATCAGCAGGATGGGTATGCCGGGTGTGGGGTCTTCTAGGCTGTCGGGTAGTGGGCATCGGCTGAGTGCGTCCGTGTTGCC
This sequence comes from Arizona elegans, assembly GCA_022577455.1. NCBI lineage: Eukaryota > Metazoa > Chordata > Lepidosauria > Squamata > Colubridae > Arizona > Arizona elegans. Next base: position 97,095,234 of record JAKOOJ010000003.1, on the reverse strand, counting down.
CATGTCCGCCCCTGGTCGATGTACCAGGCGATAGGAGTATGCTGCAAGGAAGATGGCCCAGCGTGTCATCCTGGGCGATAGTGCTGCTGGGGTTGGTCGATCTCCCGCGAGGAGACCCAGGAGCGGTTGATGGTTGGTGATTAGTTCAAAGTCCCTCCCGAACAAATACTCGTGGAATTTCTTTACTCCCGAAACGGCGGCGAGGGCCTCCTTGTTGAGCTGGCTATAATTTCGCTCGGCGCTTGATAGAGTTCGGGAGTAGTATGCGATGGGCGCTTCTAGGCCATTCGGGAGTCTATGGCTCAGGACGGCTCCCACCCCAAACGGGGACGCGTCACATGCTAGAACAAGGGGAAGCATTGCGTTGTATTGTATTAAAAAGCTTTCAGCTGATAGCAGTTTTTTAATGCCGGCGAATGCCCTGTCTTCAGCCTTCCCCCATTTCCAAATGGCTTTCTTGGTTAACAGTCTATGTAGGGGTTCTGCCACTGTTGCCTTGTCTTTAAGGAAAATGGCGTAAAAGTTTAATAGTCCCAGGAAGGCCTGTAATTCTGCCTTGTCTTTGGGGGTGGGTGCTTCTTTGATTGCCCTGATCTTGCTCTCTGTGGGGTGTATGCCGGTGCCATCTACCCTGTATCTTAGGAATTCGACTGAGGGGACTGCGATCATGCATTTGTTTCGTTTTACTCTGAGTCCTGCGTCCCTGAATTTCCTTAGGACCTCCCTCAGCCTTTCTCTTAGCTGCTGCTCATTGTCGGTGGTAATGAGCACGTCATCAAAATAGGGCACCACCCCGGGGATTCCCTGTAGTAGCCGCTCCATGGTACTTTGGAACTTACCGGCAGTTGCTGGTACGCCTGTGCAAGATCGAGTTTTGTGAAGATCTTGCCGGAGCCCAGGGAATGCAACAAATGGTGAACGATGGGCACTGGATAGGCGCTCTGCTGCAGGGCCTTATTAATTGTGCATTTATAATCAGCGCATATGCGCACTGATCTGTCCGGCTTTACCGGTGTCACAATTGGGGTCTCCCATTTGGCGTGGTCGACTGGAACGAGCACCCCTTGTTTGATTAATTTGTCCAGTTCAATGTCAATTTTGGGCTTCAGGGCGAACGGTACCCGCCTAGGCTTTAAACGGATGGGTGCAATATTGGGGTTGAGATTAAACAAAATCGGGGTCCCCACATACTTGCCAAGCCTTTCGTCGAACACGTCCTGGAACTCTTGCATCAGGTCCTCTTTCAGGGTGCTTTGAATGTTCCTTACTCCAGTGAATCCCATGCCTAGGGCTCTAAACCAGTCCATGCCCAGGAGGCTTGGGAGGTTGTCGCTGACAATTGTGAAGGGCAGTTTCTCGGTAAACTCCCCGTACTGTACCTGGAACTCGCCTCTCCCTTCGACGGGTATGCGGTTCCCTTGGTAGTCCTTCAGTCTGCGTTGCTGTGGCTGGAGCTGTCGCTTGTGAACACTGGGGATGACTTTCTTTAGGTTCTCCCAAGACATGATGGATATCGGTGATCCCGTGTCGATCTCCATCTGGCATTCCCGTCCCTCGATCTCGACCGTGGTGTAGGTCTTTTCTCCGGGCGAGGTGCAGGTCTGTGCGATGCGTATGGTGTAGGCCCCAGCGTCTTCAAATTTCGTGCCCTTCCGGTTTCCGCCATCTCTGTTGGGCCTTCGGTGTGGCGCTGGCTCAGATTGGAAGGTTTGGCCACGTGGTTTGTAGCTCTGGTGTGTCTTGGATCTGCAGACCCGAGCGATGTGGCCCCTCTTCTCACAGGAACGGCAAACGGCGTCCCTGAACTTACAGTTTTGTCATGAGTGGGACCCTCCGCAGCTGGCACATCTGTCTCTGGGCTCCCTCCGGGCTGTGCGGGACTGCTCGGTGCGGTAGACCTCTTCTTCAGACTCCCCCTCGCTCGCGGTGCTTACGGCCTCTCGGTGCACAGGCGCCATCTTCTGCGTTGTTTTGGTTAGGTGGGAGCTCTTTAGTTTCTCTGCAGCCTTTACTGACAACTCTTGCGCTCGTGCCTCATCCAGGGCAATGTGTAGGGTCAGGTTTGACCTCACGAGCAGTCTTCTCTGGAGCCGGCTATCTCTCACTCCGCAAATTAGTTGCTCTAGGAGCATCTCATCCAGGTCTCGGTACTCAGGCCTTACGCAGGGCAGCAACGTACTCACTCATCGATTCACCCTCCTGCTGGAGCCGTTGCCGGAAATCGTAGCACTGGACGTACTTCGATGGCGTTGGTGCATAGTGGTCTTTCAGCAGGGTCTGTAGCGTTGACCAGGAAATGTTGTGGACCGAATTCGGCTCCGACAATGCTTTGGCTGTGTCGAAGACCCTTGGCCCGCAGTGACTCAGGAACAGGGCTTTCTTCCGAACGTCCGGTAGCCCTTGCATGTCGTTTGCCAACATGAAGCACTTGAACCAAGACATGTAGGATCCCCACTTCTCTTCCTTGGGGTCAAAAGGCGCTGGCGGGGTGTAAGCAGACATCGTTTCGGGATTCTCCTGTGCTCCGCTCGCTCGCCTGGCTGGATTCAGGATGCGGTCTCCGGTCCCTTCTCTGAACGTGGCTTCAGCTCTTTTCTCTCGAGTGTGGCTTCAGCTCTCCTCTGCTTCTGGCCTCAAAATCCCACCCTCGTCGCCAATGTGAAGTTGGGTGAATGAGGACGCAGCAAGCCAGAGTAGTTCATGACAACAGCTCTTTATTGTATAGTGAGACTCCAGCAACTGACCCAGGGAGCCAGCTCCCTTTATATACCTTGCAGCTGTGGTGGTCAGCCAATCAGCTGAGGGTCAGTTAATTCGAACTTCCTGCCAAACAAACCTATTTACATAACAAAGGTTTTGATAAGTTCTGCAGTTGTAGGCTTTGGATAGGAAAATCCAAGCTACCTTCCTTTTTGTTTTTCCTGGAGCTAGGCTGATGGGACTAGCTTTCTTTGGAAGAAGAGCTAAGGATTCACCAACTGCACAGGTTAGGGATGCATCAGGTGGTTCAACCTGTCTGATGGCAGCCTCTCCTAATCATCTTTTACTAGGGCAATACTTGAAAGCAGCCAGCAGCCAGTACAGCGTAACCCTTTTTCTCTGCCAGTTTGTGAGTGATGGGATCGTTTATGAAAAGATCTCTGAAAATTTTAAAGTGGAAAACTATTGTTAGTAAAACAAACTCCCTAATGTTCAAAATTGGAATAGGACATTTTTATGTTATTTATGTTGTTTTTAGTTAGTCCAGAGAGATAGCAATGATGGAAATAAGAAGATTTGTTGTGGTTTAACTTCCAGCAGAATGCAAACAGGAAGAGAAGTCTGCCCTAGAACCTAGGGCAGTAAAATGAGGGAACAAAGTTAAGAATAATGAGAGCGGGGGAGGGGGGAGAGAGTGGGGGAGGGAGGCAGTGGTGGGTTGCCCCCAGTTCGTACTGGTTCTATAGAACCAGTAGTAAAACCGGCAGGAGGCTCCACCCACCGACCCCGACATCATCAAAACGCTTCTGCGCATGCGCAGAAGAGCATGCATGTGTGTGGCCCTGCTACAAACCTGTAGTAAAGGTAAGTAGAACCCACCCCTAGAGGGAGGGAAGGAGAGAGAGGAGAGGAGAGGAGAGGAGAGGAGAGGAGAGGAGAGGAGAGGAGAGGAGAGAAGAGAAGAGAAGAGAAGAGAAGAGAAGAGACAGAAGCTGGCACAAGGAAAGGATGTTTTCTTAAGGTTCTAAATGAGGGGTCTTTGGTGGTCTCTGAACTTGGTTGTTTTCTTGCAGTTGTTTCATTACCCAAAGTTGGTAACATCATCAGTGCTAGCACTAGCATTGTTGATGTTTCTTAATTTGGGTAATGAAATGTTTGCAAGAATATCACCAAGCTCTCAGAGCACCAGGGAAACTTCATTTCAATCTGGAACTACAAATATTCTCCTTTATTGCTAAGATTCTAAAACCCCTGAAATTATATAATTTTTGAATTGTGCAATGTGCAAATAAATCTCAGCAAAAAAAAATTTCTCTCATTTATATTCCTTTGATTTTCTCTTTAGTTTTTAAATCTATCATTAACGGTCCAATAACTAATACGTGAAGCAATAGTGAGTGGGCAGTCCTGTTGAGTTCCTTTTTGTTAAAGGGGGCTTTCTATCAGGTTCGCCTGATACGCCAGTTGCCTCCCTTTCTGGATTGGGACTCCCTATGCACGGTCACTCATGCCCTTGTCACCTCTCGCCTAGAATACTGCAATGCTCTCTACATGGGGCTCCCCTTGAGGAGCACTCGGAAGCTCCAGCTGGTCCAGAATGCAGCCGTGCGGGTAATTATGGGGGCGACATGGCGCTCCCATGTGACACCTTGCCTGCGCGAGCTGCACTGGCTTCCGGTGCAGGTATTCAAGGTATTGATTCTCACCTTTAAAGCGCTCCATGGCTTAGGGCCCGGTTATTTACGAGACCACCTTCTGCCACCGATAACCTCCCATTGGCCAACTCGGTCCCACAGAGAGGGCCTCCTCAGGGTGCCGTTGGTCAAGCAATATCGACTGACGACCCCCAGGGGGAGAGCCTTCTCTGTGGGGGCACCCGCCTTCTGGAACAAGCTACCCCCAGGAATACGACTAATCCCGGACCTCCGGACCTTCCGTCGAGCTTTGAAGACCTTCCTATTTCAGCAAGCCGGGCTGGCTTAAAATTTTAATGGGTTATTTTAAGGGTAATGGGTTTTAATTTTTGGGAAGCCAATTCAATTTAATTCTGCTTTTAAATTATTTTAAATTTTATATTGTATGTATTTTAATTTTGGCTGTTCACCGCCCTGAGTCCTTTGGGAGAAGGGTGGTATACAAATTTAAATAATAAATAAATAAATAAATAAATAAATAAAATACATATTTCCTGTGAATAGAAAGAATTTTTATCAGTCAAAAGCTTCAAAAATATATAAAATACATTAAGAATCACTGACTGGCTTCACTATAAAAGGCTATAATAAAGATGATAACATAGAAATAATAATAATTTAATATTTGAAATTAAACCAGTTTGATCGAAATGGCTGAATTTAGCCCTTGTTTATTTTTGTCTGTTTGTAACTAGTAAAAAGTTTAAAATCTAAATTCAAAAGAAATTAGTTTACAAGATGCAATTTGCTGCAAATTTTAAAAGGATTTGGAATCACAATTATTGGTTTTTTCAAGTATTAAGATATAAAGACTCATACATCAAATGTTCACATATCTTTAAGAAATTGTGCATTGAAAATATCCTGAAATTATATTACAGAGTCATCAATAGCATGGTTCTTTTTTATATGGACTTTTTACATTTGTAATTAATTTGAGTTACAATGTGTATCTTAAAGAAAATACAAAGGTAGAAGTGTAAGAACATAGTTCATAGATTTTTAAAATATGGCACCTGTTTTTGGTAAAGAAGTCCTTGTGTATGGAATGCATTTTCTATACACATTTTCTCAGCAGCAATCAAGATCAGCTGGCAAGAAACTTTTCTTTCACAGTGTTAAATGTGTAACAATTTTTTTTTTTTGTAAACAAGTATTAAAAATTTTCTTTCATTATACATACTTTATGAACAGAGTGTTGACTGGGTCACATCTTATACATCACCTTTTCCATATTCATCCTTTTTATATAAGTCTTTATCACAAATCCATCATTTTTCACCGTGTCTTGTTATTTCATCTCTTTTTTTTCCCCAAAAAAACATTTTACATAGTTCCAATTTTGGCCATAATATTCTTTCCATACTTCTTTATCTTATCTTAATCTCTTCTTACTACATAATACATCAACCGTATCATTATCTGCCCTTTAACTCCTAATTTCTTACAATAACATCAATTAATTGTCTTATTTCTCCATTTGCTAAATATATTTCTCAAAATTCCCCACTTTTCAACTACACACAATATATGTCATCATGTTCAATTCTTATATTAAAACCCTTTAACTTAATTAGCTATCCATATCTTATCTTACTCTCTTCTTAATACATAATACATAAACCGTATCACTATCTACCCTTGATTCCTAATTTCATACAATAACATCAATTATCTTATTTCTTCATTTACAGCATGTTTTTGAAAATCCCCATCCCACTTTTTAACATTTCAATTTTGTCTATTAATTTAACTTGTCTTCATAATTAAACCCAATTACCATATTTCATCTGCTATTCTGTTTTACTATATGCAATATACATCATCATATTGACTTCTTACATTAAAATCCTTTAACTTAATTGACTTCCACAATTAATAATATTAATACAATTCCCTTAAATCTACTAATATATACCTTATTTCCCCTCCTCCTTTCCACTATTCTTCCCCTCTTTAGCCATTTTCTCTTGGTCTCTCCAAAATTCCACTTCTTAGTAATTTCCTCCTTTTATCCCATTCTTTTAGACATATTTATTATGTCTTTTCTCCAGAATCCTTTTTCTCACTTTTAAATATATTACTCAAGTAATTCTCCCCAAGTTTTCTCCTAGTCTCTTTCCACTATTTCCTTCTTTTCCCTGTCAGGTATAAATGCCCTACCCGTGCCAGGGACCAGCTATAGCTCAGCAGTGCAAGGGTTAACCCAGACACCCACCTGGCCAGCTCCTCCCATAGGCCCCTCCTTACCTGAATCCCCGCCCACAGGTACAAAAGGTGGGCACACTCCTCCATGTTGCTCAGATCCTAATGTAACCAAGTGATGATGTGATGAACCTGCAAATAAAAGGAGAGATATTTTACTTGAAGTCTCAAGTCTCTTTATTGGGCCTGATCCACCAATCCTTGTAACAAAATGGTAGCAGAGGATGGTTGGTAAGGCCCAGAGATCCCAAGACACAAGACAAGGACCCGTACCTACCTGCAGAATGGCGACACCCCCGAAGCAACGGGAAAGCAACCCATCGGACTCGCCAGGGAAGGCAGGAACCTCAACCCCCCCCAAAGCCTCCGCGACGGAAGAAAGGGGGGAGATCGAGAAAGGGAAAAGAGCCCACCACGACCAAGAAGAAGAGAAGCTACGACTCGACGTCCTGCAGCTGTTGAAAGAGCGAGCCGGCGACAAGAACCTACTTGCCGACCTGCGGAGCTTCATAATCGACCGCGAGGTGGCAAGGAGCGAAGAAGGCTCGGACTCCGAACTCGAGGAGCTGGACTCGGTGAGTGGATCGCCCAAAAGGGCACTCCCAATGGCCACCGAGCCCCAAAGCCCCGCTCTAAATTTGAAACGGCGGCCATCTTTGTCCACATGGTCGGACAAGATGGCCGACCCCCAACCAATCAACAAACAGAATTCAAAATGGCCGGCGCGCGAAAAATGCCGGACCATGAGCCATGATGAAAGTGACCGGGGAGAGGGGACTGAATCCGACTCCGACCCCTGGTACACCCCCAGCGAGCGGCAAGTGGATAGGGCCATGAAGACCCTTGCTGCCGCCTTCGGCCCAGGCCTCAAAATCACTAAAGAGAAGCCGGAGAGGCCAAAACAAAAGGGAAAACGAGGAGAGGGGCAACGAAGCACCCACCCGAGAGCCACCGACGCCCGCGACAGCTCGCCAGCCCACCTTCGCACCCCAGGGACACCGCGCCTCCGATCGCCTAGGCCGCACACCCCGGACCGCATGGATTGGGGCAGCTACTTACAGCCACCGCCGGAGCCCCAGCACCGCCAGGATCTTCATTCGGGAGAAGCAGCTGCTGGACGACGCCTTCCGGAGCACACCTGGATCCCCAAGGCCGAAGCCGAGGCCTACCCGACCGGCAGAGACCTCTACAGCGGAGCCGCAATGAACAGGTCCTTCCACAGCGACGGCGGAGCTGAAATGGACTTCGCGCATGCGCTCTTCCGCCTAGAGGAAGAAAAAAGAAAAAAATTACAAAGCGGGACTTTTAAACTACCGGCAAGCGTTCCCATGCCTTACTGCTGCTATAGGCACATAAGGAACCATGGACAACAGCCAGCAGTAAGTAATTTTACTAATAGTGCTGGGAACTTACCTGTTGAATTTCCCAAGTTGAGAATGGATGGGGGCAATATCCTAGAGTGGTCACAGCAACTCCAAGTGGTATTCCTAAAAGAGAATATGTCTCATTTTATTAATGATCTCCCAGAGAGACCATGGTCTTTAGAGCTGGATTGCATGCACCACAGGGCATTCTACCTTTTAGTTGCAAGCATATCACCCACTATTTACCACTGTATTGGACATAACCTCACTGTATCAGAAATTATAGGAAAAATGTTTGGGTTATTTTACAGTGAGAGTGTGTCCACCACCACCCAAATCTCCAAAGACTTCTTTTCTGCCAGACTTAAGCCAGGAGCACCCATGAGTGAGCACCTAGTGTCCTTAAGCGGTACCAGGGCAGAGCTACACCTCAGGGGAGAGGTTATTTCCGACCAGATTATGAAGAGCGTAATAATTAACTCTTTAGATCACTCATGGAATAACTTCTTGACACACTTAGATACTGTTAGCCTGGGAATGCTATCCGTGGAGAAGCTATCCAATAAGCTGATCGCGGAAGATAATCTGAGAAGGAGCCGCCCCGGCCCTCCCAGAGAACATAAGAGTGAGAAGAGAGTAGTCTTCCAAGAGAGACAACACAACATGCCAGAATGTTATATCTGCGGGTCAAGGGGACACATCAAAAGGGACTGCCCCAAGAACTATAGGGAGAGAGGCAGACCAGAGCACAGGCACAGACAAACGGAAAGGCACACATCGGAAGAAAGGTATAGGCGCAGGGACTCACCCAACCCCAGGGACAGGAGGGGGAACAGAGACAGCTCACGCGACAGCAGGACAGGGTCCTTATACGGGATAGGTGAGCGCACACACATCACATACCAAGACAAAGACACCAGCTCATGGCTCCTGGACTTGGGAGCCTCCAACCACACCACCTACAATCAGAAGCTACTCTCATCATTCAAGAGGGAGGACTTTTCGATCAAAGTCGCAGATCAAAATCAGGTTAGGGTGTCAGGCAAAGGGACAGTTACATTGCCAGGCTTGGGAAAAATAGAGGGGGTGCTGCTAGTCCCGGGGATACCCCACAACATCCTAGCCGCAGTAAAACTTAGCAAGGAATCAGGGGCTGAGGTGACCTTTACAAATGGTTATGTCAAAGTTAGCAAGAATGGGGAAGATATAGGGAGAGTAACCGTCAACCAAGGGTTACCATACATAACTTTCCATGAGGATGACGCCCACAGCGTGTGCACCAGTTCAGAGGACACAGAGGGCACCGATCAGGGCAGGACTGAGGGAGAACAGGTAGATGGGAGAGAGGTAGATAGCGATGGCGACACGACACAAGAAACACGACACAACAGACACACCCAAAAGGGGCCCTCAATAGGCAAACCCATGCATGACGACTGTGCTCATCTGCTACACCGGAAGCTAGGGCACGCCAGCTTCCCCGTGGTCCAGAAAATGGCCAATTGTACCGAGGGTGTCAAAATAAAGAACTGCGAAAACTACCTCGAGTGCTCGGTGTGCAAATGTTCAAAATTAAAGGTAAAACCCAGGCCCAAGAAGTCGTTACGCGCCGCCAAACAAATATTCGACCTAGTTCACATGGACCTGGTAGGGCCCCTAAGGCCATCCATAAATTACAAGAAAAGATACTTTCTCACCATAGTAGATGACTTTAGCCGATATGGCTTCGTCTATACTTTAAGGAAAAAGGATGAGGTCTTCCAGAAATTCAAAGAGTTTTACAAAAGAGTAGAAACACAAAACAACACACAGATCAAGCAAATCATGACTGACAGAGGATCTGAGTTTCTATCTAAGGACTTCTCCCATTGGCTCAGATCCAAAGGCGTGATTCACTTTACGTCGTCCCCGTTTTCCGCCTTTCAGAACGGGGTCGTAGAACGGCGCAACTCCACGCTCCAGACGATGGTCAGGTGCGCCTTAGAGGACGCGGGCATTGGCCAGCACTTCTGGTCTGAAGCCCTGGTCTATTCCAACTACACTCTCAACAGAACATGGTCCAGTGTGATAGACAAAACACCATACGAGCTCATGTATAACAAAAAGCCACAGATAGCACACTTACATGTGTTCGGCGTGACCGCTGATGTCCACATACCCAAACAGTTACGCAAAAAAGGGGACAAGGTATCCAGAAGACTGAGGTTTATGGGATACGAGCCAGGAACCAAGGGCTTCAGGTTTGTGGATAGCAATAATAGATTCGTGATATCTAGGACAGCGACTTTCCATGAGCAGGCCAACTGGTCCAGAATACACTTAAACGAGGTACTCACCAAGCGAGAGGATAGTCCAATTGAGCAAGCTCAAGACGAAAGCGAGGCAGTGGATAGACGGGAAGGGGATAGGCCCAGGCCCAACCTCCAAGGCATCAAGGTTGAGGGATGGAAGGAGAATCACCCCAAGATAAGTGTAGACTCACTGACCCAAAGAGAGGCCAGACATCTGCATGACACTGAGCAGACGGTAGGCAGACCGGTCAGGTCTACCAGAAACCAATTGCCAAGAAGACTAAATGATTACGTGATGCACGTGCACACGAATCACGTCACACCCAACTCCTGCGAAGAGGTATTGAGACTACCCCAGGAAGAGAGGGCAAAGTGGGAGTTAGCCATGGCCAAAGAGCTGGACAGCCTGAGGAAGCTAGAGGTCTACACCCCAACCAAAGTCCCAGAGGGCAAGAACACAATAGGCACCCGATGGATCTTTAAGATCAAAAACTTAGAGGGTGGGCAAAGCCTATACAAAGCAAGATTAGTTGCCCAGGGGTTTGCTCAAAGGTTCCCGGAGGACTACACTGACACCTACTCGCCCACCGTAAGGACAGAGAGTGTAAAAAGCGCCTTGGTCATCGCATCTCTGCTAGGACTGGAGGTGCACCAGTTTGATGTACAGACTGCCTACTTGCACGCCAATCTAGATAAAGAGATATACATCAGAGCGCCTCACAGCAAAGAAACCAACAGGGGGGACACCTGGTTACTCCACAAGAGCCTATACGGACTGAAGCAATCGGGCAAGCGCTGGTACGAATGCTTGGTAGAGGCACTGAAGTCTATGGGGTTCACGGCGACCATAGCTGACAACTGCTTCTTCACCAGGAAGGAGGGGGACTCGCCAGAATACATCCTGGTTTACGTGGATGACATACTATATATCAGCAAGCACGAAGAGAACCGCGACACCTTTGCCAGCAGACTGAGCGAGCACTTCACCCTAAAATACCTCGGAAAGATAAACCGGTACCTGGGGGTGCAAGTCAACCAAACACCAAAAGGTTTCCAGCTGTCACAGAAAGAGAAAATAGAAGAGTTACTCCATAAGTGCAACATGGCAGACGCCAAGGGGTGTGATTCGCCCATGCAGACGGACTTCCTGAGAAACATGCATGATGAATCACCCGGATTTGAAGACAACACGCTGTACAGGTCAGTCATAGGCTCTCTCCTGTATATCGCTAACTGGACAAGACCGGACATTGCTCTATCAGTTAATTTATTGTCCAGACACGTGAGCAAACCCACCACATACCACTGGGACGCAGTGAAAAGGGTGCTAAGATACCTGAAACAAAGTGCCAATGCATGCCTAACCCTAGAGCCTGAAAAATCCAACGAACCCATCCTCTCCTGCTACGCCGATGCTGACTGGGCCGGAGACACCAAAGGCCGGAAGAGCACGTCTGGATACATATTCTACTTAAATAACAGTCCGGTGCATTGGTATACAGGCAAGCAAATCTTGGTGGCAACCTCGACTACCGAAGCTGAATACATATGCCTCTCCAAGACCGCCAACAACATCATCTGGTTCGACGACCTACTGGCCAGCGTGTGGAAAGAACCAGCTTACCCAATAAATGTTTACGAGGATAACAAGGCCGCTATAGAAATATCCATGTCTGACGCTGTAGGGCAAAGGTCAAGGCACATAGATATAAAGTATAAGCATGTGAGACAGCTCTCCAGAATCGGTTTCATAAAGGCCATACACTGCGATACAGAAGAACAGACTGCAGACATACTCACAAAACCTCTGCAGGGCAAACAACACTCACACTTAGTTTCCAAGCTCAACATTCGCCACAGGGTACCAACCAGTCAGTCAGGCCTACAGACACAGGTCAGGCATTTAGAGGGGGATTTGTCAGGTATAAATGCCCTACCCGTGCCAGGGACCAGCTATAGCTCAGCAGTGCAAGGGTTAACCCAGACACCCACCTGGCCAGCTCCTCCCATAGGCCCCTCCTTACCTGAATCCCCGCCCACAGGTACAAAAGGTGGGCACACTCCTCCATGTTGCTCAGATCCTAATGTAACCAAGTGATGATGTGATGAACCTGCAAATAAAAGGAGAGATATTTTACTTGAAGTCTCAAGTCTCTTTATTGGGCCTGATCCACCAATCCTTGTAACATTCCCTTTGTTTGATTTTTTTGGGGGGAATATTCCCCCAATCCACTCTTTTTTTGCCACTGTTATTCCCAGTGAAATCATCTAACTGCTTTTTGCTTTCAATTCCTTTTCTTTCAGTATTATTTTCTTGCTCCTCACTTATACTCTCTTTTTCCTGCTCTGTAAATTCCAGCAAAATTTCTAACTTTTTATTACCCTTTAGTGATTTACACATATTTTTAAACATCTCAATTAATTCTTCACACACCCAAAACTCTATATTGTCAATTTAAAAAATTGTTAACACTTTTACTTTATATTTAATTGAAATTCTAAAGTCCATATAGTCTCTTTTTAATTCCAAATGTTATCCAATTCAAATATTTACCCAATCTACTCCAAATTAAAGCTTTGTTATTTTCCACAATTGTTGACAGTCAAAACCAAGCAGTTCAGAAAAGCAGATACTCCTTAAAAGTTCTCACATTTTCCAGATTAAATCATGGTCACAGCTGTTGTTTTTTTCTTCTGTCTTCCCACCAATATTGCAGTACTCACTTTCCACCAGCAGATGTCTCTCTCAAATCCACAATATTCTCAGGGCAACTAAGTATCCAAGCTGTCAAAAATATTTTAAATCCACATAAAGAGTTATTTTCCTTGGATTTCTTTTTCTTTTGTTTTTTTAGTTTCTCCAAATTCAATTTTAAATCCAGATAAACAATTTTCTTTCTTGGACTTTAGTATTTTAACTTCCTCTTTGTTCTTTTCCTTCAGATGTCAAAACTATCAAAAATATTTTAATCCACCTAAAAAGTACCTTCCCTCGGGTTTTTTTTCTTTTATTATTTTTAATTTCTCCAAATCCAATTTTAAATCCAGTTGTAAATTTTTCTTTTTTGGGCTTTAGTATTTTATCCTCCTCTTTGTTCTTCTCCCTCCATTAACTTTCCCAAGTGTCAATTAGCTGCTCATTTCTGCTCCGGATACCTTTTAAAGTTGTTAAAAATGTTCTTTTTTACCTGTGAGTTGGCCAATCACTCACCCGGTACCAGCACTCCTTTCAGACACCACTCCTGCACAAACAACTTAGTCTGGTTGCCCCAGCTTCATTTTTAATGGCCGCCGCCCCTGCCGCTGGTTCGAAGAGCAGCCTCCAACCTTTTGAGGAACTTGCCTGTTCCTCCTGGTCATCCAAGGCACTTCTCCTTCTTCACCATCCCTACAGGACAGTTCTGGTCCGAATACCCCCCCGACAGCAGTTTGTCCGGCTGGATTTTGCGGGCCTCGTCGGAGCCCACTATTTCTCCAGCCAGTCTCGCCACGATGCTTCCGGTTTCTTCCAAATGTGTAAGAATTTTTCTGGTTGTCCAATGTACTTAGGGGATGAGTCGCAGGACATCTCTAGATTTTTAAGAGTACAATACAGTAGTTGATTTCCATGCTGACAGGCCAGAATAGACAGGATCCATCTTTTTCTTTTTTTGCAAAAAGATAACCTATGCACAGTAATAAAATACATAATTACTGTAAACTAGTTAGCATCTTTATAATTCATTCATGGGGTTATTAGGATGGTCATTTCAGCAATCAGGCAATTTTTCATTTTATTAGTTACATCCACAACATCAACATAGAAGCCTTTTGTCTGGTTGGGCAAAGCGTATGTCCAGAGACTGTCTTTCATTTATTCTTTATATATATATATATATATATATATATATATATATATATATATATATATATATATATATATATATATGTAGGTCTTTGGTTATTCGGGTCTTCTCCCACGTAAAATTGGAAGTGTCTTGGCGACGTTTCGACGAAGTCTCATTCGTCATCTTCAGGCTGGTGTTCTCGGCTTCGTGCTTCCAGGAGCAATGTGAGATCGCAGCTGTCTCTTCCTTTTAACTGCTAGTGGGGGTGTGAGCTGATTGGGTGGGAACTTGGCTGTGTTCTGATTGGGTGGAGGTGTGTTCTGATTGGTTAGGGGCTCGGCTGTGCTCTGATTGGATGGGGGGTTGGTTGTGCTCTGATTGGCTGGGGGTGTGTTCTGTTTGGGTGGGGGCTTGGTTGTGCTCAGCTTAGTCTGAGTTGCAGGGGGATTAGAGCTGGTGAGCTGCGTTGTTGTTGTTTGGCTTCGTGTTTGTGGCCGTGCGGGCTCTTCATGGTGGGTGTCAGTCTGCTTCATGTATGGATTGGAGAGGTTTAAAGTGGCTAATGATGCAGCTGCAGTCTGGCTTCTGGTCCTTGGTCGTGGCTCATTATCAGTGTGGGTTTGAGTCTGCTTTCTGCGTGGATGTGTGGTGGTGACATCCTGTGTGGCTCTCGTGAGTGTGGGTCTGGTGTCATTCGTCGTGTTAGGGACCCGTTTGTCAATAAGGGCGGGTTTCCAAATGGCTGGTAGGCGGGAGGTATCGTCTCATTTGTTCATGCTGTGTGGGCGTTTTTCTATCTCGATGGCTTCTCTGATTATTCTGTTGTTAAAGTATTCAGTTTTGGCGATAGTTCTGGTCTTTTTAAAGTCAATATCATGTCCTGTGGCTTTAAGGTGTTGGACCAGGGAAGAAGTTGGTTCTTCTTTTCTGACTGAGTTCTTGTGTTCTTCTATGCGTGCACTTATTCGTCTGTTGGTTTGTCCGATGTATGTGGTGGGGCAGGCGGTGCATGGGATTTCATATACTCCTTGATCAAGAAGAAAGGAAAGAAGGAAGGAAGGAAGAGAAAATATCTTCATATGTAAAATTGCATCTCCTCTATTTCATAAAGTTTTGTTAATGCTATATTTCTGGACTGGAAATCCTGGAAGGATTTTAAAAGGACTTCCTTTCTTTTTTCTTAGAAGATGCAGGAAGAAGTCTTTTGAAGAAGACTTAAGAACTTCCAGTTGTCAGTCTCTCATATTTAACTTTTACTTAAACTTTTTTTTCCAAATAAGTTATTTTATTTTTAAATGTGTATGAATATTAAATATATGAACAGTGTGGCTTCTGGGTATTGGTTTTGATACCCAACAATAATGATAGAATTAATAATTTTGATCACCTACATTAATCATACTCACGTCTTTCTGATCACATTATACAAAATACAATCATCTTTAAACTTCTTATCCTTTCATCTATCTGCTGATTTTAGCATGTTATATAACAACATTCATTGTATTATTTCCCCCTTTCTAATTTCTGCCTCTATTTCCTATCTTGATAACACCAATCTTATATTAATAAGTATTCTATTTCTATCCTTCATCTCTTGTCCATTATAGTTATATTTCTTACATTAGTCATACTCACATTGTTATATCATTATAAATATGCAATTGAAAGTGTTAACATTATAATATTTACTCCACCTTATACATAATCCCTCATCATTTAATTATTCGATATTATTTTATCTTACTCAATGCTAATAACCATGGTAACCTTAATAATATTATTTGAGGACATATAATACTATCATTTTTCAACTTCTAATCCTTCCTTTTACATATTAATTTTAAAACATTATATAGTATACATAACAATATTTCCCCTCTTTCTGATTCCTACATCTATTGTAAATTTTGCTAACACATATCTTATATTGATGAGTACTTTTAGTACTTAAAAAAGTACTTAAACTTTTGAAGTTTTGAACTTTATAAGAGCCGAGGTGGCGTAGTGGTTAAGGTGCAGTACTGCAGCTACTTCAGCTGACTGCTAGTTCAGCAGATCAGCGGATCAAATCTCACCCGCTCAAGGTTGACTCAGCCTTCCATCCTTCCAAGGTGGGTAAAATGAGGACCCAGATTGTTGGGGGCAATATGCTATTTAGTATACTGTCTTTGGTGTAAGCTGCCCAGAGTCCTCGGAGAGTGGGTGGCATAGAAATATGAATAATAATAATAAATAAGATTTAGATGTGTCAATCATGTTCAAATCACTGTTCCTTTCAGCATGTAACCCCTTACTCTTGGGCAAGTCAGAAACCATTGATCCATTAAAATGATTCTATTTAAAATTCATCTATTAGGAACAGGGCATCATCATAAGCCAGGGCCCACAATGAACCAAAATGTATGTCCAAAATCTTATAAAGTGTGAAAATTCAACTATAGAAGTAAAAAAAAAAATGTTTGTATTGTTGAATTCTAAGGGTGGGGCAAGTTTGTAATATTCAAAATATTCTCAGGATGTTGGGGTTGGGGCAGGACTCAGGAGGTAATGACCCTGCAAAAGAAACAAGACCACATCCCACATTTGGGTAACTGAGTCAATTCTTTCCTAGATTTTAAGGTTTCAGTTTTGAGTTTGATCCAATCCTTTCCTTTCCCCCCACCCCTTTTTTTGCTCCCAAGTTCAGCAATATTTCAAACACTTGATACTACTTTTACCTCTTGTTCCTTTATTATTCTAGGTTTGGAATTAGAAGGATGTCATGCTGATTGTAGTTCTATTCTGTTCTGTTCTCTTGTGGTTTAAAACATCTGATGAATCTGAAAACAATTTAAGTTTTGAAATTGATCCATATTTTAATCATGTAGAGAATACTTTATCCTGAGTATGACAATCACATAACTTTAAACTTTAAAACTCACATTTTAGAGAGGTCTTCCATCTCTCAAAGTATGCACAGTTAAACACAGGTAGGTAAACACAAGTGGAAGATGATATAAAATAAATGGGACACCTCTGGTGAAATATAGGATAATTGAATTCTTTCAGTATTTCAATCTTTGTTTTGCTGTAGCTAATGTACATTAGCATTCTAGAATGCTTTTAGAATTCTAGCATCCTTGTCACACAAAAATGCATGCAAGTAAGGTAGCTAGAACTGAATTATCAAAATGAAATGGTAGCTTTGAACTGCTGCTATTACTGACATGGAAAGCAGCAGAATGAAAGTGTAAAGATGGTAGATAGTTTTGGGTTTTTTTGGGCTGAAGAAGAGATAAACATTGTGCTGAAGGACAAAGACAATGAGAAACTAAGATACATAATGGATAAAGGACATTACAAAAACAATCAGAATAATTAAAGCAGTAGTTTTCAGTGACAAGGTTCAAAGGCAAAAGCTGGCCATTGAGAATTATGCATTTGGTGTTGTGGTCCGCCAGCAGCCTGCGGAGCTGGCAGCAGAGTTGGACAGTGAGGAGTCTGGGGAGGAACATGGGCAGGTCCTGGAGTCTAGGGAAGGCTCGGACAAGGGCTCTGCATTGGAGGCAGAGATGGGGCCAGGGCCATTTGGGAGTTATGTGCAGACTCCAGAGCCTCCAGAGTCGGACATCGGAACAGGGGGAGCCTGTTCCTAGTGCGTGCATGCGCAGAGCTGCCAGAAGGCAAGAATAGTTAAAACAAAAGGGACGACTCGGAAGTAAGGCTTGAAGATGATTGGCCCCTCCCATAAGACATAAAGGAAGAGCAAAGGCACGTGGGCCTTTGCAGGAAGCAACATTGTGGATGGTGTCAGTTTGTACTTTGAAGCTCCGTTTTTGACTCTGTGTTTCCGTGTGGCCTTGCCAAGATAATTGCCAATTAGGTCTTTGACAGCGTGTCAAAGAAGATAAAGGTGGGTGTTTACCAGCCTTATCTGAAGGACTGTGGCAGACTTCTATTGGACTATTTATAAAATCTTGGTGATTCAGCACGTGCTGTGAATGAAAGAAATTCATAGCCGTTAAAATTTAAAAAAGGGGTTTTGGGACTAATAGTGTGCTTTTTACTATATCAGGAAGCCTAGGTCAGAACATTTGGTAATGAACCATGTAGAGTAAGAAGAACTAATAAATTGGTCCTGAACCAAACTGATGGCTCCCTTGAGGTAATGATCAGCCAGTAGAAATTCATATAATTCAGGTGCATGATTGTGAAAAAAATTATTATGCTTGGCAAGTTTTGGGGAAGACAATGGATAAAGTGGATGAATGGATGAAATAAATCACTTGAAAGGCATATGATATGTTGCCAGAAATAGGTCAAAATGGTATGCCTTTACCCATCCCTAGGAATAAAAACCACACTTGATGGTCCCTAATTAACTCCCTTGATCCACTATAAAGAAATTCTACTTTGAGCCAAATAGCTTGGGGCACATCCATTCAACAATTCTGTGGCAGGCTGAAAGCTGCCATGGGTCTTTGATTTTTTTCCCCCCAGATCATCTGCAATTTAGGAGTTTAAAATACTGCAAAGCTGGGGTTTGGGTGGAGGTCTAGGTATATTTTAAATGCTTCTTTATGGGAGGGATTTCTTGATTCACCTCTACTACTAGCTCCTAAACCTACAGTGCAAAATGTCTTCTTTGACCCGAGCTCAACTTCCAATTATTTTCTGGACATGTACTGCAAATATGAAAGGAAATTGTATAAAAGCAATCTGTCACTGCTGTCTTCTTTGGAACCTTATTTTAAAACTTTCCAGTCTAACTACAGCACTGGTATTTCCTGAAGACTTCCATCCAAGCCCTAACCAGGCCTGACCCTGCTTAGCTTCTGAGCCCAGACAAAGTGAATTGGGTGCTGCTACCAGCTGCAATGAGAATTTATAGGATTGTAAGAGAAACAATAGCTGGTTGGTTTTGCAACTTCCCCTCAGATAGCCAAGCAAAGTAAACAGGAGTGGAATGGACAAATGTTTTGCTGGTTTCCATTTTCTCTTCCTCATAGGATCAGCTGCTTGGACAAGATGTCATTGGGAACAGGATGCAGTATATTTTCTCATCTCAAGCAACAGCCATATATCTTAGCTCAATTCCGTCAGCCTAATCACAATGGGGAAAGTCTCTTTTGTCTTGAAACCAACAAGAGAAGGCAGAGGATTTTGGCAGGGACTGTGCTAGAATCCCATCTAGTATGAGGTACAACAGGGGTGATGATTTTCCAAAATGCAGTTGCTGCTCAGTAAAAACTTTGCAAACCATAGCGTACAATTTCTGCTGTGTTCACCACACCAGCCATAGGTACCAGTGGTAGGATTCAAACTTTTTTACTACCTGTTCTGTGGGTATGGCTTGGTGGGTGTGGCAGGGGAAGGAGACTGTAAAATCTCCATTCCCTCCCCCTCCAGGGGAGGTTACTGCAAAATCCCCATTTCCTCCCGATCAGCTGGGACTCGGGAGGCAGAGAATAGATGGGGGCGGGGCCAGTCAGAGGTGGTATTTACTGGTTCTCCGAACTACTCAAAATTTCTGCTACCGGTTCTGCAGAACTGGTCAGAACCTGCTGAAACCCACCTCTGATAAGTACACATCTTCTAACAGACAGAGAAACAGGAGGGGCTGGAACGGCCATATGTTTTGCTGGCCAGTAGCGTTGTAGCTGCAGGTTTCCTGCTTGTTTGTTTTAATGGAACTTTCTTTTGCCACTGTGTTCCACTTTGAAACATTGTCCCTTTATTCTTCCATGTATCATGTATTTAAAGAATACTTCCATGTATTTCTTCTTGTTGTTGTTTTAATCCTTAGTATCAATCTTTTAGGGAAGCAAAACCTTAGGATCCTTAGTTCTTTGCTAGTCGGCTTTGTAACCAAATCTTTGATACCTTGATCTAGTACTGTCTTAAACAGGATGGCTTTCTGTATTATCTTAACTACAATTCTCACAGTATATAGCAAATAAGGGAAATACAGAGTGGGGAAACAGTTTATATCAAAGTAATGTAGGACTCCCCTTCCTATGCCATATCATCCAACTTTTCCAGTTTAAAAGCAACCCTACATTCCTGGAAAGAAAAATGGGACTAGCCTTGAAGAAGGAATGCAAGAACAGTTAGTAAGCATCCAGTGTCCCCTGGGAAGCAAGAGGGGATAAGAAAGAAACTCAAGATAGCCCCGTCTTGATTTTGTTCTATAGGAGGAGGCAGAGAGAAATTCTGTCAGGCTTTCAAGATTGACAATAACAATCTAGAGTTCCATTAGTACTTTTAATGGCGTCTGTTTCCTGACCTGGCTCACCCTGAGGAGCTGACAATGCCCGTGTATAATATTCCATTTGGTTATTAGGTATATTCAGGGGATATCTTACACAACTGAAAGGAAAACAAAAACTATTAAACTATTTGAACTATTTTTGTCTCGTAGGCTGCAATTTTCCCCTCCTTTGGTCATCATGGTTTCAAAAACACATCTCATATTAACTGAATGAAATTCAGATTATTCTATAAGTGGCTCTGGTGTTATTTCCCCAAGGATACAGGAGAGAAAAACCATGCCACATTTCTTGATTTGCCAGCCATGTGCTTGAGAAAAACTTCCTGTGATCCCCAAAGGTAGCAGAAACTCATTTACCTTGTTCTTCAAACCAGAGGAAAATGAAGATTACATAGGCCCAACATTTAATAATAATTTGTTTGTAATATTTATAGGACAATCACCTGATTTTTATAAACCAGCTTGCCTTCGTTAAGAGGACACTTACACATAGAATGGTTAAAAAAAGGAAAAAGCATCTCTTCATTTGAGCTTGATTTCTAGTGACTTCATGGACACTTCCATGCAATTTTTTTTTTTACTACATCGCAGAAGTCATTTCAACCAGATCTGGTAGCTCAGCAGACTAAAAGCATTGTGATTAACACCAGCTGTCTGCAATTACTGTAAGTTCGAATCTCACCAGGCTCAAGGTTGACTCAACCTTCCATCCTTTCTAAGGTAGGTTAAATGAGGACCCAGATTGTGGGGGCAATAAGCTGACTTTGTATAAATATACAAAAGTATGAAGGCTATTGCTTAACGCATTATAAGCTGCCCTGAGTCTCCGGAGAAGGGTGGCATATAAATTAATTAATTAATTAAATAAATTAAAAACATGTTTCTTTCCAGGAACTTTTCTCAGCTTCCCAAGCAAGGCCATCATAGCACTATATGTTTGTGTGTTTGTTTTTAGAACGGAATACAATTGCAACAGCATAGTGTTATTCATGGCAAAATATTTTTCAAACATTTGCAGGGTCTTGTGCCTTTAATTAAAAAAGTAATTGTGACCAGAGGATTAACCATGAGCAGGCTTTCTTAATTGCCCTCATGCCAATCCCCACCTCTGCAGTAGTTTTGATTACTGATTTCCTCTGATTTAAAAACACCTTACTATCAAAAGTAAAAGGACATTAAAATAAATCTTCTCTGCTGGGAAACCAGACTACTGTACAATCTGGGAAAAAGAAAGACCATAGAATAAACATTTGCTATGCCACTTCTGGTCTGCAGAAATACAAGAGGATCACTAAATGGCAGCAAGGAGGGGCACAAGACAATCTCTCTGCTGCCATCTGGTGCTCCTCTGCATATCTGCAGACTTCATATGATATGGTATGCCTTATATTTCTAATTTGAGCTGGGAGAAAGAACACAACCTGTTTCACGTTATTACCAAATGTGACTTTAGATCCACACTGAAAGCTAATTGAACCCACACCAATGGAATCCTGGAATCTTTCACATCATTTTGGCTTGTTCCTGTTGCAATAGGTTGTACAACACTTCAGAAGTTGCAGTAGGAAAAAAGGATGACCCAGTGCAGTATAAAAAGTACTCAGCAGGTTGTGTGTGTGTGTGTGTGTGTGTGTGTGTTGTGTGTATCATTCTACTTTTCTGATAATTCCTTAAGCAGATCAATAATGAGATACCACATTTTATGTCACTTTTTTGGTATTCTGACTTCTCCAAGCCTTCAAAGAGGAGTAAGGTGAAATATTACTATTATAGTACTGTACTATTTTTCAATTACTCCTTTGTTACACTCAAGCATTTTTTAAAAGAAAATCCAATTTATTGATATCACCCAAGGAAAGGGCTGAAATTTCAGAGGGAAGGATAATTTGTTTTTAAAAGAAAAAATTCAAATTAATTAAAAAGGAAATGGGGGCATTATGATTTGCAGAATCTTAACCCAGTCATTTTACTCTATAATAAATTATAGAGTAAATTAAATTAAATTAAATTAAATTAATTTAAATTAAAATATAAATTAAAATATCATGCTCTCAAAAATCAGCTAATTTCAATAGCATAATCTTGGGGAACTCAAGAGATCATTCCTGGAACTATGAGATAAATAAATAGTGTATTTTCATCAATTGGCAACAATAAATGACCTATATAAGAATTTTAAAGCTTTTTTTAAAAAAAATCAAGATACTGTGCTAGGGCTGCTATATTCTGACAACAAAAATCCAGAGAGCCAGATGGCAGCAAAGTGTTAGTTTAACACAATGTTCCTCAAACTTGACTGCTATAAGATGAGTGGACTCCAACTCCCAGAATTCTCCAGCCAGCATTGAACTGAAGGCTAAAAGTGGTCAATGTTTTTTTTTAATAAAAAAATATTGCTTTTAAAATAATAACAGAAAAAAGAACAAAGGAACAAAACACAAATATACACTTTATAGAAAAAACATAAGTGCTAAGCAAAAACTAGAACAGAAAACTAGAAAAAAGATATATAAAATATACTCTATAAATATAAAGTATGAGTCATGTAAGTGTATTAGCAATAAACACACACACAAACTCACACAGGAATAATGTTTTATATATGTTGGGGAATTTAACTCCCATTATTGCCTGCCAGTTGTTCACCAGAGCCCATATCAGTTGGGGTACCAGGCTGGAGTAGCTTAGGCCAGCCTAGATAACCAGGATGGAAATCCTTCTCAGAAATGCTGCTACTCAAGTAAAACCAAATGATGTTTGGTTTCAGGCAAAAGCAAAGGAAACTGCACCGCCTGGATTTTGCAAAAGATTTTTCTAAAAGAAATTGGAACACGTACCACACGATTTCATTGGTATTAGTTCCTGTGGTGGGTGCCCTCTTGTGTCTCAAATTGGGAAAGTGGTTCTGTTGTTTTTTGCAGGCCTCCAACATGCTGTTGTCTTTGCTTCCCATTTTGGCACTATTCTTCCTTTCCTCTCCTGCTAGTAAGCAACTGCATTTTCCTTTCAAGAAAGCTTCTTCCCACCCCCTTGAGGAGGAACAGAATTCTTCTACCTTAGCATTATCCTCAAATGGTCTATGGTGAATTCGCTGCTGCACAATACTGAAAGATGAAGACCAAGATGAGGCTTTAGAAAGATTAAGGTTATATACAGAATGTATATAAACCTCTCTCTTTGTGTGATGCACGGATTCTTCTGGTTTTTGCCTGCATTAAATAGGATTTCCCCCTTAAACCTAATTGATCCCAGACAACAGGATGGTAACATAGCTTTGCATATACACGAAAGACTAAGAGGTATGTATGCTGTTTAATTGAGAAAGCCAAAGAATATAAAAAAAGAAGTCAATACAGTGTTGTGGTCCGCCAGCAGCCTGTGGAGTTGGCAGTGGAGTTGGACAGTGAAGGGGCTGGGGAGGAACATGGGCCAGCCCTGGAGTCTGGGGAAGGCTCAGACGAGGGCTCTGCGTCAGAGGCAGAGATGCGGCCAGGGCCATCTGAGAGTTGTGTGCGGACTCCGGAGACTCCAGAGTCGGACATCAGAGAGGCAGAAGAACAGGAGGAGCCTGTTCCTAGTGTGTGCATGTGCAGAGCTGCCAGAAGGCAAGAATAGTTAAAACTAAAGGGATGACTCGGGAGTAAGGCCATAAGGCTTAAAACAGGAGCAAAGGCACGTGGGCCCTTTGCAGGAAGCAACATTGTTAATTCTGTTCCCAGTCGGCATCTCTGTTTGATTCTGGACTCCGTGTGGCTTTGCGAAGTAGATTTTGGCAGTGTGTCAAGGGAGATAAAGGTTGGTGATTATCCCGAAGGACTTCTCCCAAAGGACTTTTTGCAACTAATTGGGACTCAGCTGTGAATGAACGTAATTCACAGCTGTTGCAATAAAAGAGTTTTTTGGGACTACTTGTGTGTTTTAATGACACAGGAAGCCTAGATCACAACAATACAGTATCTGCTTCATTGGTTTTAGAAAGGTCTTTGATTGTGCCAATCATGCCAAGCTAAAGAATGAATGGATGGATGGGCATCCCTTTGGGTTTGAAGAAGAAATGCTGTTGTGCAGTTCATTTGTGAACACATAGGTGGCTCTGCGGTCTCAATCTGGAAGCTCTGAGTCTAGCACAATAGGGTCACTAGAAGTCCATTGTTACAATAACTGTAGGTGTATTCTGTAAGACAGCTCACATTTTTCCATCAGTTTTTGGTGGCCTTGCCAATGAATCTTATCAGCAGCCACAGCTGCTAGTTCTGTTGGTTGGATGTCACAAGGTTATATGTTTCCTTCACTGCATCTTTGTAGAACTTGCATGGACGACCCTGAGGTCTCTTTCCCAGTCTCCAGTTTACCATAGAGCAACTGGCAAGGCATATAACAGTCATCAGTAGTGATCATATTTCCCACCCATCTCATCTGGGATCTGATATAATCAGAGACTCAATGCTGGTGGACTTTGTAGACCTCCAAGGTGGAGACACAGTCCAATAAATGCTGAGAATGGTGTGGAGTGCACACATGTGAAATTTCTTCAGTTGCTTGATGTGCCTTTGATGAGTCCAGGACTTGCCTTTATAGAAGAAAGAAGGGTAACTACAGCTCTGTAGACTACAGCTCCTACTCTGTAAGAGAAACAGATCCTACATTGATTGAGCACTCTAGTATGCAGCTGCCCCAGTACCTGGCTGTCCTTGTTGATCCTTGTTGATCAATTTCATTGTCCACAGTCCCATCACTCAAGATGACGCTTCCCATGTATTTGAAGCTGTTTACATTTGACAGCCAAGTGTCATCAACAGTGATTTTTGGTTCTATGGACTTAGTATTTGGAACGGACTGATAAAGTATGTCAGTTTTGTTCAGGCTGATAATCAGGCCCCAGAACAATTTGTTCAGCATAAATTCTAGATCACTGTCTTCCTCTATGACTTTGTCCTATCAATAAAGAAAACTTTTTGAATGACTGTATGGAGACACTTTTTCCACGCATTCAGGCAAAGTTCAAAAAGAGAGTCATTCAATTAGTACCTGGTATAAACTCCCTCTTTCAGACCCTAGACAGCATGTGACCACATGCAAGTGGAGACCAGATTGAATAGGACTGAGACTAATGTACAACCTTGTTTTACCCCACTGGAAATGGCAAATGCAGATGACATGCCACCGTTATAAAGAACCTGCCATGTCATTCCATTATGAAAGAGTTGAGTCAGTTTCACAAGTTTCCTCAAGCATCTATTGTTATGTTCGAAGCGCGGGAAAAGGAAGAGACGGACTCCAGAACGTTTTCTCTTAGTTTAATCAGGTCATTGCAGACTAAGAACTGCCGGTGTGGCAGCTGCGGCTTGACTTTTAAAACCATTCGGCTTGTCAGCCGGCCACTGACAGTTATTCCTTTTTCCCACCGCAAATTTCATCCAATCCATGGGGGATATGTAAATTCCTACGTCCATACATACGTAACACCCCTCCCCTCCTAGCTGAATGATTGTCCAATCCATGACCTATGAATGTGACGTAGTCATGCAGGTAGGCGGGGTGCCAGATCGTCCTACTGGGCCTGCGCAGCTCATTTGTTCCTGGGACTTCAGCCGGCTCAGTCGGCCCTGCTGTTGCTCCGGCTGGCTGAGATGGAACCTCGCCGTGCATGGTGGATTCTGGCCTCTCGACCCCACTCCCTGGTCCTGGAGCCACCAGGACCAGGGAGCCGACCTCGTTCGGTGAACTTTTGCCTGACCCTGGTAAGTTCCTGATACTGATCCGATACAGTCCCGCGTAGTTGTGGGCAAACACCAAATCATCCACATTGAACTCCCTTTCAGGTTTGGCTGAATATAGGGGAGTCTCTGGGTGGTACTCTGGGTGTAATCGATCCAACTGGGACCATAGTCTCCTACCCATTAACATTTCTGCCGGGCTCCGGTGGGTGGCTAAACTGGGAGTTATGTGCTGGGCAAAGAGGAACTTGTCAATTTTTTCCTGCCAATTCCCAGGCCCCATCCTGGTGAGGGTCTCCTTGGTGAATCTCACCATTCATTCCGCTAGCCCGTTTTCCGCCGGACAAAAAGGTGCCACCAATGCATGCCTTATCCCCAGTTTGGCTAAGAATACCTCCATGGCCTTAGCGGTCAGCTGTGGCCCATTGTCTGATACTAACACATCGGGTAATCCGTGTGTCGCAAAGAGTCTCCTCAACGCCGGGATGGTAGCCTCTGTTGTCATTGATGGCATTAAGGTCACTTCTAACCACTTTGAATATGCATCAATGACAATTAAAAATGTTTGTCCCCACATGGGCCCTCCCCAAGTCTATATGTATCCAGGACCATGGACCTTTGGGTGCCTCCCACTACCTCGGTGTTGTGCGTGGGGGTGCTGGTCTTGTCTCCTGGCAGGGCATGCATGTCACCACCCACTCAGTAATGTCTTTATCAATTTATGGCCACCAGAGGTAGCTTTGGGCAAGTGCCTTCATACGTATGATTCCTGGATGCCCCGCATGCAATGTCTCTAGTACTTGTCATCTCAAACCCCTTGGTACGATCACTCTCTCCCCCCACAATAGACATCCCCTCATTGCCGACAACTCTGTCTTCTTATTTTCAAATGTTTTAAACTCCTCTCCTTCATTCCCTGTGGCCATCCCCTCAATACCCAGTTCAGGACTCTGGCTAGCGTGGCGTCCCTTCTGGTTTGTTCTGCGATCTCGTTTGTGGTGGTTGGGCTGGTGGGGTCGACGTCGATCAGGAGTACCTGTGTAGCTGGTGCTGGGTCTTCCACTAGTTCTGACGTTGGACATCTGCTGAGGCCATCTGCGTTGCTGATGCTGGTACCTGGGTGATGAATCAGTTTATAGTTGTAGCCGGTGAGAAAGATGGACCATCTCGTCATTTGGGGTGCCATGAAGTTCAGGGTTTGCTTGTCACCAGCGAGTAGCCCCAGCAGGGGTTTGTGGTCTGTGATTAGTTCAAATTGTCGGCCGTACAGGTATTCATGGAAATGCTTGACCCCGGCCACTATTGCCAGCGCTTCCTTGTCCAGCTGACTATAGTTCCTCTCGGCCGGGGACAATGTTTTGGAGCAGAACACTATGGGGGCTTCGAATCCATTTGGCAATCGATGACTGAGAATGACTCCAACTCCGAAGGGTGAAGCATCACACGTTAGTAGCAGTGGAAGGGTTTCGTGTATTGTATGAGGACACTGTCTGAGGATAGCAGTTGTTTAATGGCAGTGAAAGCGTTGTCCTCACGTTGGCCCCACTTCCAGATGGTCGTCTTCCCAAGAAGTTTGTGGAGTGGTTCAGCAACTGTTGCCTTTTGCTTTAAGAAAATGCCATAAAAGTTCAATAACCCTAGGAAAGCTTGTAATTCCGTTTTGTTTGTGGGTGTGGGGGCTTTTCTGATTGCCTTCACCTTGCTGTCTATGGGGTGGATGCCATTCCCATCAATGAGGTAGCCTAGGAATTCGATTTGCTTCACCCCAAACTTGCATTTTTCTTTTTTAACTTTGAGGCCCCTCTCTTGGAATCTTCTGAGGTTTCTCTTACTTGGCTCATGAATTGTTCCATGTTTTCCCCTGAGATTAACACATCATCAAAGTATGGAACAACTCCTGGGATGCCTTGCAGGAGTCGCTCCATGAGGCTTTGAAACAGCCCTGGGGCCACACTGACACCAAATTGCAGCCGATTGCATTTGAATGCCTCTCTGTTAGTCACAATGGTCTGTGCTTCCGCCGTTGCCGCATCCACTGGCAATTGTTGATATGCCTGGGCAAGGTCCAATTTTGCAAAACCCTTGCCATTTCCCAATGAATGCAGGAGGTGCTGCATCACAGGCACGGGATATGCGCTCTGTTGCAATGCTTTGTTAAGCATGCACTTATAATCAGTGCATATTCTGATGGACCCATCCGGCTTAATTGGGGTCACGATTGGGGTCTCCCACGTGGCATGGTCAACTGGCTCGAGTATTCCCTGAGCAATTACCTTATCCTATTGCTCATCTACCTTGGGCCTGAGAGCAAAAGGCACCCGTCGATGTTTAAGCCTTATTGGGTTTACCCTGGGGTCTAGGCTAAAGGTTATAGGTTTCCCCGTATATTTACCTAGGCTTCCATCAAACACGTCCCAAAATTCATTCATCAGCTGGTCCAGTTCATCTCCTTTGATTCTGTTCAGACCGGTGATGCCTAACCCCAGGGGTTTGAACCACTCTACCCCCAACAATGTGGGCCGGTCACTTTCGACCACCGTTAGCGTAAGATGGCTGCGGAAATTCCTGAATGCGACTCTGACCTCTGCTCTTCCCAGGACGTGGATTGAATTTCCCTGGTAGTCGTTCAGTTGTATGCGTTGTGGCTTCAGCTCTTTCTGGGTAAACTTTGGGTTTAGTTGCTTCAGGGTTGCCCAAGACATTATGGTGAAGAACAATCCTGTGTCTAGTTCCATGTCGCACGATCTTCCTTCTATGGTGAGCCTTACATGGAATTTGTCCCTGTTGCATGTGTCGGAATGCCCCACTGTGGTCTGGTTGATGCCTCTGCACTCCAAGTATCTTTCTTCGTGGCAACGGTCCCTGGGTTTCCCTGGCTTCCAGGTGTCCAGCCGTGGCTTTGGCTGGACACCCAGCTGGGATTGGTTGGGTTGCTCTACAGGCCTCGGCTATATTCCGTTTCATTGGCAGTGGCGGCAGATGGTCTCTTTGAAACTGCATGCCGCTTGGGTGTGAAATCCCATAGACCCGGCGCAATGAGGTGCTTCAAGGTCATTGTCCCGGGGGCTTACTCGTCGGTCGAGGTAGACTCGATGGATGGCCTTGTTGGGGTCTTCCTCGTCCTCGCCTTCGGTGCCGATTCTTCGCTCTCCCGACGGGCATGGTAGACTCCGCTATTCTGGCGGATGTCAGCGGTGGAGTTGTCTGAGGATTCTGCTGCTCTGGCCTCCTCCATAGCAATCTTGAAATCCATTCCCCACCTCACCAGCAGCTTCTTTTGGAGGTTGACGTCCCTCATGCCCAGTATGATGCGGTCCCTCATCATTTCTTCTGGATTTATGAATTCGCACTTGGCTGCCAACTCTCTCAGGCTGGCCACAAAATCATTGATGGTCTCTCCCTCTCTCTGGTGCCGGTGGTAGAATTCATTCCTGCTGACCATGGTTGTCGCCGCCGGTGCATAGTGATCATGGAGTGTGCTCTGTAGCATTGTCCAGGAGATTGATTCTATGTCGGCTGGTGTGATGAGCGTCTGAGCCATCTTGAATACTTCGGTTCCGCAGTAGATCAGGAATAGAGCCCACTTTCAGTTGTCGGGAAGGTCCTGATAGTTGTTTGCCTTCATGTACATGCGGAATCAGCACATGTACGGGTGTCATTCCTCCGCTCATGGGTCAAAAACTGTGGGGGCTTGCGACGGGTTGGCAGCCATTGTCTGGTTGGCCGATGCAGTGTCCTGCTGTGTGATGGCTGCGGTGCCATGCGGTGAAGGTCAGTTCTTTGTCCCTCTTCTTCCTAGAATCCCATCCTCATCGCCAGTGTTATGTTCGAAGTGTGGGAAAAGGAAGAGACGGACTCCAGAACTTTTTCTCTTAGTTTAATCAGGTCATCACAGACTAAGAATTGTTGGCGTGGCAGCCACGGCTTGACTTTTAAAACCATTCGGCTTGCCAGCCGGCCACTGACAATTATTCCTTTTTCCCGTCACGAATTTCATCCAACCTGCAGCAGACATGCAAATTCCTACATATGTCCGTACGTAACATCTATCATATCTCAGGATGATTCAGAGAGCCTCCCTGTTTACAGGGTCAAATGCCTTTATCAGGTCAATGAAAACAGAGTAAAGAGGCTCGTTATTTCTGCTTGATGCACTTCTCCTGGACTTGCCTCATAGCAAATATCATGTCTGCTGTTTTGGCTGAAAATCACACTGGGCTTCTGGGAGGTTCCTTTCTGAGGCAGTGACAATTCTGTTAAGGAGAATGCAGGAAAAGGTCTTGCCTGCAATGGACAGTAGTGAGATACCTCCCACTATCTCATTTGTTTCCCCTATTTTTATAGAGTCACTATAAAGGCATCATGGAAATCATCAAGTATCTCCTCTGTTGACCAAATGTTTTCCAAGATGTCTTGGAATGCTTACAAAGTGTTTAAATCTAGTGCTTTTAGATCTCAGCAGGAATGCCATCCTGCCCTGTTGCTTTATTTGAGTTGATCTGCAAGATTGCTTTTTTGATCTTATCTTTAGAAGGAGGCAGGTCTAGGGCATCCAAGACTGGCAACTGAGGAGTCTGCTGAAAGATATGTGAATGGCCTAGTGAGTAAGTTGGAAAAGTGTTCAGCCCAGCCATTTTTTCAGTCCTTCCTGATCAGGTTTGATTCATCACCTGACAGACAGGGGGAGCATCCCGATTTAGAAGGACCATAAGCTGACTTTATTCCACTGAAGAACTCTTTGGTGGCATGTCATATCAGCATAGGTTCCACCTGATCAGCCTTCTTCTACTCCCATCCATCCTGCATTTCTCACAGTTCTGGCTATACTTTGGATTGCAGGTTCTTAAGCTTGTCTTTCTTTGAGACAGATGATGGATCATTTTGCAAGTCTGCGTAAGCCTTGCTTTTCACCCAGAGGGCTGTTGAAATGATTTTGTGTTTTTCATCAAACCAGTTCTTGATGCACCTGGCTTTTCAGAGTACAGATGTTGCAATCTGTGTGATGACATCTTTAAACTGTGTCCGCTTTTCAGAACAGGTGCCTACGAGCGGTAAACTGACAGAGTTTTTTTTTTTGAGCATATCTAAGCATTGGACTTGGTCTGGGTCTTGTAGTCTGCAGATGTTGAACGACTTTTTGACACTCCTTGGTTGCTTACAATGTAAAGGAGCTGACCAGATCAGCCTGTGATCTGTCCATCACTCAACACCTTGCATGGTGTGGGTGATAGGGACATCTTCAAGACTGTGCTGGTGTACTAGGATATAGTCAAGTATGCACCAGAGTTTGGATCTGAGATGCATCTAGGTCACGGGTGTCAAACTCGATCATGTCACATGATGTCACATGACAAATCATGATGTTTTCTGCCTTTGCAGAGCTGGGGTGGGCATGGTCTGGGCATGATGCATCCGGCCCACAGCCCCCAGTTTGACACCCCTGATCTAGGCAGTTTTGCATTTGTTTGTAAGTCTGAACGTAGTGTTAATGGTGCACAAGTTGGGCTCAGCGCATTTTCTCAGAAGCAGCAGGCCACTGCTATTTTGTTCTTGACCCCATGTTCCCAAAGGACTGCATCCCAGTTTTGCTGTCTGTCCCCATCCTGGCACTGGGATTGCCTGGAATTGGTCACGGATGGGGATTGTTTGAATACTTTTGTCCGGGTCCTGATTGAAAGCTTTCTTGTCTTCATCTGGACTCATGAGAGTTGGTGTATAAGTGCTGATTGGTGATATACTGAGACTTGCTAAGAGGAAAGTGGAACTTCATGATGCGTTCATTTATTACAGCGGGTACAATAGAAATGTTCTTCAGCAGAGCAGTTTTGATTGCAAAACCTACTCTGTGAGTCCTGTTGTCAGTCTGTGGTTTTCCTTTCCAAAAGACTCTATATCTACCCACTATTTCCTGCAAAGAACTCTTGTCTGCCAGCCTGGTCTCACTGAGTGCAGCAATGCCAATGCTATCATGACAAAATTCAGCTGTTATGAGTGCTGTTCATCTTTCAGACTTTGACACCTTGTCTCTATCCAGCCAGGTATGGATGTTCCTGTTATGACCGAGGCCCAAGTAATGATTACCAAACACAATTCAGTCCTGAACAAGCTTATTTTATTAAAACAGCTGAGAATTAATTCATTCTCAGCTTTAGTTGAAAACAAATTCTTCAGCCTTATCACCAACCTTTGATGTCTTTGGCAACCTGCCAAAGGCTGTGCTTGGCAAAACCCCCACAAAGTTCAAAAGACACTGATAAGAAGCATTGGAATCAATGTTGCTTTTCTACAAAGAACCCAACGGTTCGTTGCTGCTCTTTTAAGCCTTATGGGAGTGGCCAATCATCTTCTGGCCTTACTCCCGAGACATCCTTTTTGCTTCAGATGCTCTTGCCTTCTGGCAGCTCTTCGCATGCGTGCACTAGGAACATGCCCTCCTGTTCCTCTGCCTCTCTGCTGTCCACCTCTGGAGGTTCTGGAGTCCGTGCATTGCTCCCAGATGGCCCTGGCCCCATCTCTGCCTCTGATGCAGAGCCCTTGTCTGGACCTTCCCCTGACTCCAGAACTGGCCCGTTGTCCTCCCCAGCCTCCTCACTGTCTGACTCTGCTGCCAGGTCTGCAGACTGCTGGTGGACCACAACAGTTCCAGGCTCCCAAACATGAATTTTCTTTTATTCTTTTTTCCCCCTCTTGATTCTCAACCACTATGGAGATGATCTTCTGGCTGCAATTAACTAGCAAGATGTTGTGGGACAGGCAATTTTTAGTTTTTTAATTTCCTCATACAAGGGTGGGCTTGCTATCCAAGAAGGGCTGCTCAGTTATCCTGGGTGCTGCCAAACAACTTTACAGTACACAGACAAACAACCACTGGCCCAAGGGTCACCCACATCAGAGGTGGGTTGCCCCCGGTTCGGACTGGTTCGCAAGAACCAGTAGTAAAACCAGCGGGAGGCCCCACCCACTGCCCTGGATGTCATCATCAGCGATTTGCACATGCGCAGAAGCAAGGTGCGCACATGAGCAAAGCAAGCGTATGCACCTATTCCCATTGCGAACCGGTAGTAAAGGTAAGTAGAACCTACCCCTGACGCACATGCAGGTTTGTGACAACAACCACCAGGGTCACCTCTACCTATTGGTTCACCACTCCCCCATCGCTGCAGGACTCATCAAATTAGGTTCAGATGGAGAGGATTTGTAGATCAGTTGTAGGTGAAGATGAATTGCACAACAGAAACCTGTACACGATGGAATTTTAAGTGGGACGGCCATTGCACAAGGGAAGTCATGCTCTCTCAGCAGTCCAGTGGCATAGAGAACCATTATGGTTGGAGACTTCTCCTGCTGCAATGGATGACCAGGAGATCTAAGTGTCTTGCCGTGCTCCACAACTCTTGTTGGGGCTGCCTTTTTGACCCCTGGACAATTGATCAGTCTCCTCTACTTAGTCTGCTGGAGCCGGTCTTCACACATCGGGATTTACAAATCCACTACCTCACAGAGTGTCAAAGACTCATCGACTGCCGTCAACTGTTTGGGGCCTCCCCAAGATGGTTTACTGGGATGTGGCTTCTGCACGTGTGT
Source organism: Arizona elegans (assembly GCA_022577455.1). NCBI lineage: Eukaryota > Metazoa > Chordata > Lepidosauria > Squamata > Colubridae > Arizona > Arizona elegans. The sequence continues at coordinate 97,061,599 of JAKOOJ010000003.1, read as the reverse complement.
TGTGGCTCTGTTGCCTGAGCCTGGGCTATCGACAGATGCAGACTCTGAGAGTGGGGGAGAGGAGTTGGCAAGGCCTCCTTCTCCAGGACCCTCGTCTCTGGCAATGCCTCTGGAGGACACCGAAGACCAAGAGATAGGCCCAGAGCCAAGCACGTCCCCGCAGCCACAGGTGGACAGCAACGAAGGAGATAAGTGCTGGCTGGATCCTCGACAGCGGTGCAGGGAGAAGCATGTGCAGCAGAGGGGAAGGCGTGCCAGAGATTAGCTGAGTCACTGGACCACACCCCACAGGGTATAAATGTGGGTGTGGTGGCTGGTTCAGTTTGTGACGAGCAAAAACTAGAAATAATCCATGATCTCTGCGTTACTGGACTTCTGCCTGCCTTGTCGGACAGCATTTGGACTAATCCTTGTATTGCTGACACTTTGCCTGCTTTATCGGAATGCTTGCAGTCTAATCTTTGTTTTGTGTGAGTAAAGTCTGAATTGGCAGCTAGTCACTGGGTTGCTGCCAGCTTTATCTTCAAAAGAGCCTTGGTAGTACAGTGGTTTAAAGCACCCTGTTATTAACACAGCTGCCTGCAATTACTGCAGGTTCGAATCTTACCAGACTCAAGGTTGACTCAGCCTTCCATCCTTTCTAAGGTAGGTTAAATGAGGACCCAGTTTGTGGGGGCAATAAGCTGACTTTGTATAAATGTATAAAAGGATGAAGGCTATTGCTTAACGCATTGTAAGCCGCCCTGAGTCTCCGGAGAAGGGCGGCATATAAATCAAATTATAAATAAATAAATAAATAAAAAAGACTTTGTTGTGTGGCTTATTAACTCCAGGCCGTCTGTGGGGGTGCATGTGTGGGATGGGGACAGAACATTGTGTTGCAGCTGCTTGGAGCCACAAGTGAGAGCTGAGTGTCACTAAACAAGGAGCCCTAAAAAGAGTGTGGCAGGTCCCTTCACCAGAAGTGTTACCCATCCCTGAACACCTTTACATCTGGCAACAACAAAAACAGAAACAACAAAGAAACACATCCCTATTCTGTCTTTACTGCCTCTGTCCCCAGGTCCTACTGGTCCTCTGACTCCTTTCCAGTCTAAAGGGTGGCAAAGCCTAACAGGTTTTATATATCAAAGCTGCTCTTGGACAGCATTGGAATTATCAGGAAAAATATATTTAAACTCTCATATAACTAAGGATAACTTAAAGCTGTCTTCTCCATAGGCCAAGGAGGGATGAAGGTAGCTTTAGGGAGACCCTGCCTGCAGCACAGAGCAGACCCAAAAGCGGCTTGTGAAATTCAGGTGAGGGATGTTTTCATGTATTTTGCCTGCATTACAGAAATGAACTAAAACAAATCCAGTAGAGGGCAGCATTTCATCTCACTCTTTCCCAGGACAAAAAAACGAAGCCTGTTAACAGTCTTTCCTTTGTGCTAAACTTTAGCAGCTAAAGGCATTAGAATTACGGTAATTTCATTTCCTGATTTAGGATATTCTCTGTGGGTCACCTCTTTCCTTTGTAAACTGTTTGGGAGAGTTTTTTTTCTTATTCAAAGGAAAAACTTTAGTAGCTTTGATTGCTACATATATTTTAAACCCCTTTGTGTTGTTATTTATTTATCCATGGAAAAAATAATTTTGCAGAAAGTCATCTGTTTAAGTGGGTTTGCTCTTAGTAGCAAACCACTCCATTTATTGGCTGGTTCCTATATTGTGTTAAGATATATTTTTTAAAAGAAGCATAATAGCAAAAGTTCAGCACTCTTAGTAAGTTATCAAGGCTGCTTAAGGGTAGTGGCCCCTTTGAGAGCTGCCGGGGCCCCAGAAAAGTAGGCTAAAGTGGGATTGAGGGCAAAGAAGGGTGTGAAAATAAAGGAATGGTGATGGTTTGTTTTGGGGTTTCTAGTCCCCGCAAATTATCATCTCAATTTTAAGAGGTTTTTAGGTAGGAAGGTCTGCTGCCTGATAGACAAACATTGACCACAATGCAGCACAGACATCCACCACTGTGAAGCTAAGGAAGGCAAGTGACATCATGTGTGTTATGATATGTTTTGAGTATGCCACAAATTATGCAAATTATATACTGCAGGCTGTGCATGATATTCTGGAGCTCTTAGCAGTTTTGCAATATCTCAGAGGTTGCCAAGTTTGACTCCAAGAAAATGGAGTCAAACTATTCTTCAAAGCACCTGAGGGTAGAACAAGAAGCAATGGGTGGAAACTAATCAAGGAGAGAAGCAATTTAGAACTAAGGAGAAATTTCCTGACAGAACAATTAATCAGTGGAACAACTTGCCTGCAGAAGTTGTGAATGCTCCAACACTGGAAGTTTTTAAGAAGAGATTGGATAACCATTTGTCTGAATTTGTCTACCATGTTAATCTAGGATTTGGGAGGAGGGAGGGGAGGCCTCCAATGTTACATTGGACACTTTAATTCCCTAATCTGGCCCTATGAATTCTAACTTGGCTTGTTTGGTTTTGGCCACATGCTGTATGAATTCTGCCAGTTTTATTTATTTATTTAATTTATATGCCACCCATCCCATTAATCAAGGTGACTCTGGGCGGCTTAATGAGTGGTTGGGCAATTTGTTTTAAACAAGCCATGACTAAATGAGACTTGGGAACCCAGTCATATGTGTATGTTAGATTGCCTTGAAAAAGGCCTCTTTGGTGATGGCTAGATTCAAAGAATGAGTAAACAGATAAGATAAAATAAAATAAGATAAAATATTTTTATTTCTATACCGCCCCTCTCCCAAAGGACTCGGGGCGGTGCACAGCCAAGTAAAAACACAATACAAACATCACAATTAAATTTAAAAATTATTAAAATTCTTACCTTTGCGGCCGAAATTCGTTAACCCAAAAATTTAAAAACTCCAAATTTAAAACTCCATTACAAAGATAGCCCTGCCTGTCGGAAGAGCAGGGTCTTGAGGGCACAGTGAAAAACTCGGAGGTCAGAGATTGTGCATGCTACACATGCTTTAAAAAAAAGCTCCCCCTATCTTTGATGCAATATTGCACGGTGGAAAAGGAGCAACTATGGTGATAGATGGTGTGTGTGTGTGTGTGTTTTCCTGGATAGACACAAAGTGACAAGATCTGAAAGATAAACAGCACTTATAGCAGCTGAACTATATAGCATTGACATTGCTGCACTCCGTGAGACCAGGCAGGCAGAGGAGAGTTCACTGCAGGAAATAGCTAGTGGATATAAAGTTTTATGGAAAGGGAACCACAGACTGACAAAAGAATGAGTCTGTTTGGTAAATGTAGCAGTTTCAGATCTATGAGGCCCACTACTGGCTCCCAACATGTGGCGAAAGTCTGCCCAAGCAGGAGATGAATTATGCACCACAGCTCCTCAGTATCATGATCCCTTATTTCAAGGGTCCCCAAACCCTGGGCCGTGGCCCAGTACCAGGTCATGACCAGAGGTGGGATTCTACCTGTTCGCACCTATTCGTAGAACCAGTAGTTAATTTTCTAAGCAGTTCGGAGAACCGGTTGTTAGAAGAAATCTCCTTTTGTTTTTTTCAATTTTACAGGGTTAATCCTGTAAGGAATTACAACATTCTGGTATTGTTTCTAGCCTAATCTTTATTGCCCTGTTTACAGAAACTGCCTCTCCATTAACCCTTATTACATTCTTGACAGTACGCCTAGATTTACTGTCGCCTGAGCTTCTCCTGAGTTTTTTTTTTTCTCCTTTGCTGGTACTTTGCTGGGGCTTGACTTTCTTAAAGGGAAAGAGTTGTTTTAAGCTTTTTACACTGCTGTTGGGAAATATTCCCCTGTTGGAATTCTTCCAGCCGGGATGCAACGATCAGCACTTTGAAGAAATAATTGAATAATGAAGCAGAGCTGCTGAAAATAAGCTTTTAATGACAAGGAATCAAGATGAGTTACATTCAGCAAGGCTTCTTGGCTAGTCAGAAAGATTGACATTCAAACATGAGTTTACATACTCTTTCTGACTTTTGGTCTAAAACTCATTTTTGGTGAAGTTTAATTCTGTGCTTGGTGATGTTTAATCCTGTGTTTATTGATGGAATAATTTTCCCTATTCAGCTGTTTGGAAGGAAAAATGTTATTCTCTGTTCCTGAAAAGAAGCAGCTTCAGAAATCGGGCTAGTTCCTGTGTCTATTTGTTCTGGTAATTGGTTTAACAAGCAACAGCTAATGTGTTTGCTCCTTTGCTTCATTCTAGTGTTAATTGCTTTCTTTGTAGTTGGGCTTAATCTCAAATGCTTTTTCTATCTGGGCAGGGGATCTTCCTTCACTGCTTTAGTGGTTCTTGGATGATTTCCTTAGGATATTTTATGAGGTGAGTGAGACCAGCTGGTATCTTTAAGTGGTGCAAATGGATCTAAAGATTGCTTCTCCTGGGTGTGCTCTTTTTGGAAAGCTTAAATGACCTCTCTGCTAAAGGGTTTCACTTTCTGAGCAAGAGTTGGCTGTTGATAGTTATCATTGCATTTTAACTATTTTAATTCCTCAAGGTGCTTGGGCACCCTGCCTGATTTGTAACTCAGTTTGCAGGTATTTCTAATCTAATGATTGGTATTTAGGGTAGCTTTTTGCAAGCAAAGAAGATTTTTGTATTTTTGTACAGGTAGTCCTCATTTTACAACAGTTCATTTAGTGACCATTCAAAGTTACAATGGCACTGAAAAAAGGGATTTATGAATTTTTTTCACACTTACGACTGTTGTACCATCCCCATGGTCACGAGAGGCCAGGTGCAGCGAAGCGTCCCTCGACGTGAGTGATATTGAGTTGGCCACGCCCACCCAGTCACTGTTGTGGCCCGCCAGCAGCCTGCATGGATTGTGGCTGATCCCGACGACGAGGAAGCTGGTGTGGTGTTGTGCCAGCAGCCTGTGCAGCTGGCACTCAAGTTGGACAACGAGGAGGCTGAAGAGGATGTGGTGCCAGAGGCAGAGACTCAGCCAGGGCCTTCAGAACCTCCAGAGGCTCTTTCAAGTGAAGAGAGTGAAGTGGAGGAGCCTCTTCTCAATGCTCGAGCATGCAGGGCTGCCAAAAGGCAGGAGTGGCTACTCAGGAAGAGGTCTCCTTGAGAGTAAGCTTTGGGGCTAATTGGCCACTCCCTTAGCCTATTTAAATTCACTCACAGATAGCACATGCTGCTGGAAACAACGTTTAATGACTATGCAGAGCATTTTGAGAGTGAGTTTCTTGTTATATCTTGGTTTCTGGGCTGGCTGCCAACCCTTGTCGGACTTTGTTTATTCTCTGTAATTCATAGCAGGCTGATAAGGACATTTGCACTGGAAGCCTGCATTTTGAAAGGGGTCTGTTTGTATTAAACAGAGTTTTTGGAGCTTTGTGTGTGTCACACTCCTTGGGATCCGGAGCTGGGGCAGAACAGTCACATGACCACCAAGCCAAGCCCACTAAACCACGCCCACAGAACCAGTAGCAAAAAAATTTAAATCCCACCACTGGTCATGACCTGTTTATAACAGAAGTGACAGGCAAGCATGCCCACAGTTCCACTTGTGTGAGTGGTGGGCAGGTGTGCCTGCACAGGAAGTTCCATTTGTGTGAGCAGCAGATGCATGTACCTACCACTTGTGCAAATGGAGCGTGTGTGCACCCGCTGCTCACACAGAACCACCCGCTCCAGTCCGCCAGGCCAGAAAGGTTGGGGACCGCTGCCTTACTTGATCTGTCCAATTCATGAGCGGTCAAATCTCAGCTCTAGAATCTGAGCTGTAAAAAATCAGTCATTTTTGTTCAAAAAATTGCAGGAGAATGGGTTGCTTATCAGGAACTTGCATCTGTGCTTCATAGTTGCTTACTTATTCATTGAAGATGCTGTTTCCTTAATGGAAAGGATGATGTGGGACCTCAGGAAATGTCATTTCTATACAAGATAAGGCTACTTGCAGATAAACAGCTAACATATTTTTCTCTGTCAAATTATTTGGAATCCTAAATCTATACACTTTCATGAAAAAACTGGCAGGAAATAATAAACTGAGACAATAAAAACCCTACCTGACCTCACACCTTTCAACCTGCTCATATTGCTCAACTGGAGATGTCTAACACAGATGCTCTAACATAGGGATGGGATGGGTAGGCAATAATGCTTTACATGCAAAACATCCCTAATTCAACCTCTGTCCACTACTTGATGGGCTAGGAACAATGTTAGATTTGTAATTTGGAGAGTGATTTCCCTGCCAGTGAAGAGGTACCCTAAATTCAGTCTAAGCCATGATGTGGCTGGCTTGTGTTTATAAAACCAAGCATGGCACATTTTATGGCTCAGTATGTTTTGCAAACGAAGTACGTTTTGTGGTTTGATAAATTGCAGAACAAACCGTGGCTTAGTATGATACACGAACCCAGCTTCTATAAGGCAAATGGTTCTTTTATTTGGGGCTTCCTTCAATGAAAGAAGCATGAGAGCTTGCAATTTTGGCTGGATAGGCAGCAAGGATTCTAGGAGAAAGTGGCAAGCCTTCTACCCTGAGCCAATGGTTGCTGCTTGTGCAGAACACAAAGGATAGTGTCATTGGTCATCAGTGTGCTGGCCAGCGTGCTTCCTGATCCACACAGGGTGCAGGAAGTTATTATTTGTAGCCCTGACCCCAATGACCCCCTGCACCAAGTTCAGTCCTTGTTTTCATTTTCTGTTTTCGTTCAGGATGTTGCCAGGTTTTGACTTGCTGACCTTTTAAATCAACAGATGGCAAAGCTATTGCAGGCTATCATCTTTGGGACACAAAATCCTCTTGTTGCCCCCCCCCCTCCAGCTATGGAAAAGAGAACTTTCCTGTTTGGAAAGGACTGGCGGACTTCGCTAATGAAAGAAGATAACTGCATGTCTCAGGAAGCAGCACTTAGGCAGGGAAATCAGAATGCCAGGGATGGGACCCCATTTTTTCTGATCAAGTAGGTACTAATTCTCTATTTCTCACAGCAACATTCAGGATCCTATGCAGAGGTGAAATGCTACCGGTTCGGACCGGTTCGCCTGAACCGGTAGTAATAAAAGTGAACTGGTAATAAAAAAATGCTACCGGTTTGGACGAAGCAGTATTTCCGATGATCAGCTGTGTCAATCAGCTGTGCCAAGAAATCCTGCTTTCTAACAAATCTAAATCACGTGGCACAGCTGTTCCTCCCCCCTCGCTGTCCTACTTATCTTGGAAAAGGCTTCCTAAACCTCCTTTTTCACTGCTGTGCGGTGTGCATTTGGTGCACACTGCATGCGTGTGCACTGCACATGTTTGGCACACACTGCACATGCACATGCAGCAAATCAGTAGCAGACATCGGAGAATTTCACCACTGATCCTATGTTGTTGAGTGAGGGAAACTGCAGGTGCTGGAAATTCATGCCGCAAATAAGGTTTTCTTAAAGGCCTGGCTTCATTTGAAAACAGCCTTTTTCCAGCCCTCGATCACACCTTATGGTCAGATTCAATACTCATCATCCCTGGCTGTGAAGCAGATGAAATTTTGAGTTTAGTGCATGCACAGCCAAATTTGGGAAAGGACGCCAGCAATTTCAGAAACTTTCGGCCAGGTTTTCTGAAAACCATACAGCCTTACCCGTTTCACTGCATGGGAGATGGATGGCGAGGAGGACCCAGGACATACCAAAATTAGAGGAGATCAGAGGTGGTATTCAGCAGGTTCTGAGCAGTTCTGGAGAACTGGTAGCGGAAATTTTGAGTAGTTCAGAGAACTGGTAAATACCACCTCTGACTGGCCCTGTCTCCACCCTGTCTCTGCCTCCTGAGTCCCAGCTGATCGGGGGGAAATGGGGATTTTACAGTATCCTTCCCCTGGAGTGGGGAGGGAATGGAGATTTTACAGTATCCTTCCCCTGCCACGCCCACCAAGCCACACCCACAGAACCGGTAGTAAAAAAATTTGAAACCCACCACTGGAGGAGATGATGATGATGATGAGTGAACCCCATAGATGAAATGTGAGGCAGTTTTTAAGATCCAACTCAATCTTTGTTTTCTATTTCTGTTTCAAATTTTGGCCAGCAGATGGCAACATTGATTTTATTTTATTTTTCATTATTACTGTTATTATAATTTACTTTTGTATTGTTCTAACTTTGATCAGTTATTGGCTGTTTTAATTTAGTTATGCTTATTGTAGATGTACTATGGATGGTAAACTGCCATAAATTAGGACTGATTCGGCAATATACACCAAACAGTGTCATCATTGAATTCTCCAAAGTTGGCCCCATTGAGTAATTTCCTATGTACCAATATCATTGAGGGAACAGAGAGATAGAAGCAGTTAAATATTATCAGATCATAACCTGTGTTAACATACAAAATTCCAGAGAAATGGCTGTTAATGCAATCTGTTAAGGGTCAGTTCAATGACACCATAGCAGCACTCCAGGCTACAAAAGTCAGAGATATGATTCAGGAAAGTTCCAGTTGGTAACATCTTGACCTGTTAATCCCCAGTTCCGGAGTTTCAAGCATAAATTGCACTTACTGCTGGCACCGCAATAGGTAAATTTGCATACAATGTGGAGCAAAAACATTGTGTATTTTTCTGGTCACAGTAATAAATGGTTTGGCATTGTCTTTTTCCAGGATGCTTTTCTTTTCTTTTTTTTTTTTTTGGACCCCTCTATCTAGCCAACAGGCTGGAATATCCTGAATTCCTACTTATACATTTGTAATTATTTTAGCAACCTGATGGAAAACCCCGACTTTTATGGCAGTTGGAGCTTTGGAAGACTAGTGGGTTGTTTTTTCCCCCCTATTTCAGTGATTTGTACTGCTATTTGGACATGGGTGTCACTTTGAATAGTCTTTAAAATATTATGTTGGGGTTATTAATATATTTCTATCATCTTTCAAATAATTTTATATTTTAAATCATTTTATAGGTAGCTGCCAAGACGTGACTTTCCAAGGAGCTTGTTTGTTGGGTCGGGGCAGTGTTGTTGCACCCCCTTCTTAGCACGATTTTTACCCTTAGAAAAACCACCTGGGCATATCGTCATCCTACCCTTCTCAAGTCCCCTCATCTTCAAAAAAGGCTGTTCAATAAAGTAAAAATGAAATATTTATGAAGAAATAAAATGGAAGCTGTTAATAATTAAGAGCCTTGGTGGTGCAGCAGACTAAAGTGTTGTTAAGTAGCACCAGCTGCAATTACTGCAAGTTAAAATCTCACCCAGGCTCAAGGTTGACTCAGCCTTCCATCCTTTCTAAGGTAGGTAACATGAGGACCCGGATTGTGGGGGGCAATAAGCTGACTTTGTATAAAAAAGAACACCGCTTGGGGGCCCCCCGAAAGCCCTACTAAGCAGGTATATGCAAAAGTATGAAGGCTATGGTTTAACACATTGTAAGCCGCCCTGAGTCTCCGGAGAAGGGCGGCATATAAATCGAACCAATAAATAAATAAATAAATAAATTAGTTCAATGTATGCAGAACTACATTAGGACACCCAACTTATCAGTCAACACATTGTCTCGAATTAGCTGACTCTGTTAAGGCAGGGGAACAGGCATATTCTACATGCCAAACGCTACTAGTTCAAGCTTTGGTGTTTCTAGGTAAGAGGCAATGGCAAAGATCTGCATGAGAGATCTTGGGGAGTTGCCTCCCACCCCTCCCGAGAAGATCGGCAAAGAGGCATCTCTCTTGATTCTCAGGCTGATTCTGGAGTAAACAGTCTCTGATGTCATCGCTCCTGTAATACAGACTCCTGTAATACAAAGTCTGAGGGAATACATGACGCAACTTCCAAATAAGCAGGTTTGGATCGGCCCAGAGTAGGAGCATTCCTTCCCATGCAACCATTGATCTCTGGGCCTCCATGGCCCTTTCTCCTTTGGCCACCACCAAAACCTGGCCAAGCCCATTTTGGACTTTGCTGGGCCCCAAGGAATATTGACTTGGCAGAACCCCCTTCCCAAGATTGCTATTTTCCCCTTAACAGCTTCATGGAGACACTCAAGGACCCAGCTGACTAGCGCTCAGGCAAAGCCGCTGTGGCTATCGAAGGAACCAGGAGCAGATCTCAGTCTGCCACCTGGCCCAGCACTGCCCTTCACTTTCCCTTCCCTCTGTGCTTGCTGGGAAAAAACGCCTTTAGTTCCGACGGCCAAAATGTGGACCCTCCGAGGTGCCTGCTTGCTGGATTTCCAGCAAGCAGGGAAGGGAAGTGCAGCGATTTTGATGTCGAGGCTGTGTGGAAGAGACCGTCTTTCCTGTCTTTCTCCCTGTTCATTGTGGTTTTTATGGAAGAATTGTGGAAATTGCAGTTGTGGAATTGATGAAGGAAGGGAATTCCTGTTTAAACTCATTTTTTTCCTTTGACATGCAATTAATCTGTTTTCTGGGACCCTGATCAAAAACTCTGGAGCATATCAGGGGTTCTTTGAATCTGTTTATTGCTGATGTCCCTCTTTGGTCAGCTCATTAAGAAAGCGAGCAGTTGCTGGAAAGAAGGGTAATAGGAAGCTTCTAGCCAACCATCACTAAGGGACAAAAGGAACGGTTAGTTCAAAAAATTACATGGTCCATTTAGGTTGAGTTTATTTAAAAAAAACCACCAACAGAGTTTAAAAACATTACTTTGACTTTGGAAAAAAATTAATGAGAATCTGTGCTCTTGTCTAAACCTAGGAACTTGCTTGAAGCATGGGCACCATGCTGGCTCAGGAATTCTGTCCACAGGTCGTAAAGTTGCCATAGTTGCCCACCTCTGCTCTGGATGCTGCTACCTGAGTGATTTTCCTCTTCCTCCTCCTCCTCCTCCTCCTCCTCCTCTTGCTGTGGCTTTTGTACTGAGGCAGCAGCGGCAGCCTGGCCAGCCTGCCTGATCTCCCTTGAAAAACCACACAAGTCAGAGTCCAAGAGGAATTGAAATGAAACAGATTTAGGAAACTATATTTATCCCATGAAACAGAATTATATAAATTGGAATTGTACTTCATGATTTACTTTGGCCACTTTTCCCCAGTCCTATTTATCTATTGCAAGTTCAGCCTCCAAGGCCATAGGTCATTTAAAAGATTTATGGCACAACCCTATGTATTTTTCTTCCAAAGTAGTAACTAAATTTTCACTGGGGCTTATTCCCTGGCAGTTATGCATGGCATAGCATTTGCAGAGCAGTGGTGGATAAACTTGTGGAATTCCCTTTGACTAGAACCCATTCATCAAATAGAGCCTGGTAATACAATGGTTCAAATGCATAAATATATATTACAAATGTAAGGCAGGAATAGGGCATTTCTCTTGGACCAAAGGCTAACTCTGAGCAAGCATGTTGGAGCAGGGGCGGGTTTCAAAATCCGTCGCTACCAGTTTGCTCGTGGGTGCTTGCGTGCTTGCGCACACACGCAACACTTCTGTGTATGCGCAGAAGCGTTCGGGCAGGTGGGCAGAGCCTCCTGCCATGCTGCTACAGGTTCACCCGATCCAGGGTGAACTGGTAGCAATCCACCACTATGTTGGAGGGATTATAACATTTTACTGCAGGAATCCTACCTCCAGTGTCCCACCAACCACACACAACTCTAGCTCCTGTGTAAACCAGCTCCTGATTTTTTTCCTTGCTGCAATCTATGTCCAGTGGCTTTAAAATAGCTTCCATTGATAATAACAGGAACTAATTTAAAGACTTTTTGCAGAATGGAAGGTGGTGACACACCTCTGGAGAAATACTGTAGCCTTAATTAGATAACTTTACATGGAAATCATATAAGGGAGGAGCTGGTTATAATAACTCATGTCCTTATCATTCATTAAACTGGTGCAATCTGCTCTATTTGTGCCCATGAAGATCTCTTGAAAACTATAGTTGGTCCAAAACATAGTGGCTTACTTGTTGCCTGGTGCTAGTGGTTATGATCAGGACTGACTGTGTAATTGGAAATGCTAATTGGGTTTTATAAGATCATACTTTATAATTTGGCATCAAAGAATTTCAAGGTTTGTGTTCCCAAATCAGAATTCTTCCCATGGATGTGTTTGTGTGTGTGTGTGTGTGTGTGTGTGAATAACATCAAAATAATGGATGTGACCAAACAATTAAAGATCCACTCATTTTTACTTGCATATTTGCATGTGATGAAGTCAAAAAGGGCTGCTATCCGAAACAGCCAAATGCAGACAATCACTAATGGTCATCCAGATGTTGGCACTCTGGACCTGGGAGTCTTTCTCTTAGTTCCTGCATTTAAAAAAAGATATATTAATCCACGGTGACCTTATCGAGAGAGGTTTATCCATCCTGCTGCACCTGCTTTCTGCTCTTGTTTCTAGTGTGTGTGTGTCGGGGGTGGGGGTGTCGCGGGTGGGGGTGTCGGGAGTGGGGATGGGGAGTACAGGGTGTAAAGGAAAATAGACAAAGGGAGAAACCCAGTTTGGGGTGAAGAGGGTGGGGTGCCACTTTAGGTGTTTGATTTTGTGCCGAGAGAATGTTATTCTTCTCTTCCCAGTTGAACAGAGGATGTTTATTTTCCTAGGCTGTTTTGGATTAAAACTGACCCTCTCTAACCTGACAGCTGACTGGGTTTAACTGTTCACCTGACACGATAACCTTGCCGGTGAGCCAATTAGGTGTATCATGAGAACACAACTGTTGGGTTTCTACTCTTAAGTTAATGGAGACTTCGTGTGCTTCCATTTTATCAGCCCTTCTCCAAAAGGCATACGTGTATTCCAGTGGTGGGTTGTCCCCAGTTCGGACTGGTTCGCAAGAAACGGTAGTAAAACTGGCAGAAGGCTCCACCCACTGACCCAGACGTCATCATAGGTGATGTGCACATGCACAGAATAGCATGCATGGGCGCGATGCGAACCATTAGTAAAGGTAAGTAGAACCCACCCCTGGTGTATTCGTCATTTAACTCCAAAGCTTGCCTGAGGCTACATATTGTATTCAAACCACAACACCTGCCATTGTTAGACTGAGGGGGGGAAAAAAGAATTTGAAGTCAAAATTTGTGGAAACTAACAATAGTGACCTATGTGACATGCACAGCCACGGGCAAGCTTCCATCTTTGTTTTGTGATGGCATACAGAATCCACTAATATTATTTATTTATTAAATTTATTGGCCACCCATCGTACCACAGGGTAACTCTGGGTGATTTACAATATTCATATACTACCAAGATGGAAATATAGATAGCATAGGGTTATATAGCTGTTTCAGAATTGCTCAATTATTCTGGGAGAAGTAAGACTGTCAGACTTGACATAAGGTCACATTCAATTCTTTTTGGCTCCCAACAGCACACCAGTGGCAGATGGGCAACAGTAAGTACATATTATCCTTAACAAGCAGCTACCTCTTGCTCAAGAAATTGGGTGGATCAGCTTTGAGTCACTGAATTGTGAAACTGTTCACATCCTGTGGTTCTGGAATTGAATGGTTGAACCCAGCCTGGGAAATCATTTTATTTGTTGACATGCTAGCTCTCTTCTATCTTGACGTTATTAAATCACTAGGCTGTGCCTCCCCTTCCATTACAGAGCAGTTCTGTGGGGGTGTGAGTGGATGGTCTGATCTCTCTGCTGAGTGTGTGCTGAGGACTACATCTCTGGTGACAGCCTGCATTTGATGGGATCTGGATGTTGGAATGACACAAGCCAGCTGGCTTGGCTTTCTAGGCCACAACATGTCTCCTGATGACCCTCCCCTCCCTGTCCTGACCCGGAGACTTCAACAGCTGGTCTGGAGTAAAAAAACTTAAAACCCATTGATTCCCAAACCTTTGTCACTCAAAAAGCACGAGGAAGCTGGAAGTGATTGCCAAATGAGTAAGCATGCAATATATTACTCTGGAAATATATTGCAGGAAAAAATATTGCATAAGGTAGGATCTGTACACTAAATAGATACTGGACCTGCCTTTCAGAAAGGATAATTATATGATTACACCCTAGCATCATTAATGGAGAGCACTCATCCTTCTGTTTTTGCTCTTTTTCCTCTTTAGAATATGTTCAGCTAAGTGGTAGCATCTAGTAACTTGGCTGATCTCAGAAAGCTAAGACTCCTTAGGCTTAAGGAAATGATTGGGACACTATCAATAAATACCAGAGTATAGATTGGTGAGAAGTAAAATACAAATGCCCCTGAGAGAAGGCAATAGCAAACTATTCCATATAGTTGTCAAGTAAACTTTAGCTATGTGTCCCTGAACTCACCAAAAATCAATCTCAACTCTAAAAGAGACTTACATTTTTGGGGGGCTGAAATAATCTGTTCCCAACAATCAAGGCCTAGTCTTGATTATTGGCCTAGAGACTGAATACACCATGTGATGCCTGGTGCTAATGGTCTGCCTTGCCTTAGGGTCACGCCTTTGGAAGTTACACAGCAAGGTCTGTCTTTCATTTCCTCTTCATGGATGATTGTGGGTCTGCCATTTTAAGTCAGAGCTTAGATGGCAGGGAGAAAGCGTGCTTTAATTTAGGTACTGGAAGGAATTTTGGAATAAAGGCAAGAATTTCTTTAGGATTTTAGGATTAACTTGCTTAATATCAAGGAGAAGTAAGCGGTTATCGATGCCTTGAACAGGATCGGGGTTCCCATAATTGAGATAGCAGGTTATATGTATTGGGTTCCTTTTCCTATTAGGAGCAAATGAGCATAGAGTGACTGCTGAGAGGGAAATAAAGCCTGTCAGGTCTTGGGAGAATGGCCGTGGGCAGGGGAGGTGCCCTGGCAGACTGAGGGAAGGCAGGCTGCAACTCACTTACTTCTACCTCTTGATTGTTTATGTCTGTGTTCTCATCTATTCTTTTCCAAGCCTTCCTACAATCTTTCACAAACTGATGCAAATACAACAATGCAAAGCAAAGCAGTGAACCCTTAAATATATATATTATTTATTTATTTTATTTTATTCAATTTGTATACCGCCCTTCTCCTAGTGGACTCAGGGCGGTGCACAGCCAGAACTAAAACACATACCAATACAAAATTTAAAATTGTTAAAAGAATTACATACTTTGGCCCAAATTTAAAACAATTTGAATTAAAACCCATTGACAGATTAAAAGCTAAAAACCTAAAAAACTATAAAAAAACCCTAAAAAACTAAAAAAAAACTAAAAAGGGGGGGTGGTTTCACGCTATATAAGGTGACCTTTCTAATTGCAGGTAGTCATCATTTGACATGAATTTCTAATTCTCTCCCTCTCACCTGAGCCTGGCTTGCACATTCAATCATAATGTAGTTCATTGGTTTTGGTTTAAGGTATTTCGTGCACACATATAAGACAGTGTAGTTGATAAAAGAGTTTACATTATAATATGTTGTATGAACCCAGCCATTTTTGATCTATTCAATAAATGTTGATTGAACAAATGCTGGCTTAGCTTGATAGGTAAAACAGTCTCTTCTTGCTGAAAATTACCCCCTTGGAAAAAAGATATTGGTGTTCTGTATTTTTGCCCCATGGGAGCTGCAAGGAATAATTTTTAGTGGGGAGGGGGGACAGCTTAAAAGGAAAGCCTTAAGAAGATTTTTTGATGGCATCATTGTATAAAAAGAAACTAGAAGAAATCCATTAATTAAAGGAAAAGAGATGCAATTTATAATTCTTCCCAGGGTTTCAGTTCTTCAATGAATATAGAAAACCCAACAGGCATTCACTGATTTTGGAGTCCTACGTTCCCCATCATGACTAAATATAATTCAATAGTGCAAACAGCATATGGGCTGGCTGCATGATCAAAGTCCTGAAATGCATTGCAAGCTGATTGCCATAGTAACTAATGTATGTTGGTTTAGGAAATGCATGAAAATTAGCGTACTTTAGTTCAATCAATTATTTAAATAGGCTTCATTTCATGGTGATTAGTGTTGTAAGGTTGTGTTGATTTTGATGAATCCATTCTGTTTCTTCTGCAGATTGAACCGCTTCATTCTTCATTAAGAGGATGTCTCTGTGGTGGAGCTCCTGAGCATATATAAAAGTACATTCTAGTTTCTTTGGTTTTCATATATGATCAAACCTAGCAAGTTATGGTTTATTCAACAAACCATGGCTAAACATGATGTACAAACCTAGTAATAGCCCGATTCACTCATCATGTTAAAATATGTGATTTGTTTGTATGTTTGTGGTTTAAGACCAATGAATTTTGGAAAATTCCTTTGACAAGGGCACTATAAAATAAAAATCCTATAAGCAGTCTGTATAACTTTAAAAATATTCACGTGTAAAATAAAAACCAGTGTTTAGCATGCTACATTGTTGGGAATTAGGAGCAAAACAAATGTATTCATTCATGACAGATATGAGCAGCTACATAGTGCTTTGAACAGTTCGGCTTTGTGAATTTTTCACAGCACACGAGGTGTCCACTTATGAAAGCTTCATACACCAATGCACTTGGGAAGGGGTCATTCTATGATACTGACCACCGGTCAACTTGGAGATGGGCAGATGTATTCAAAAGCATTCAGCAAATGTATGTTAGAATGCCATCAATGACTGCCATTTAAGACTGGGCAAGTATAAAGCAGCTATCAATATACATAAGGGCTATCACAACTTGAAGAAAAACTAGTCATCCACCTAGAAAATGTTATTAGGGCCCTGGTCAAAGAAAAACAGGTGAGAAAAAGGAAACAGTTGGAGGATAATATTCAAAAGTTAATGCCATGCTCTGAAACCTGTGTGAACTCACCCCATAATTTATTGAACAAACAAGTCAGCAGGAATTACAAATACTTGAACATGGTGAGAGATTTAATATGCGAGATGCCACACCAAGAGAATTTATAGTAGATTTAGAATCCATACTCAAGAGAGTAGAGATAGAAGAGACAGAAAAACATACTATTAGATAAAAAGTCGAGTTCAAAAGCTCAGAAGAGTATATATGTCTGTCTGTCTGTCTGTCTATCTTTATCTGTGATTATCAGTTAAAACAAGTAAATTAAAGGATAGTAATAGTTACTTTGAGAAATAATACAGCTGTTTTATCTTCTAGCACTGAGATCTAGCTCAGTGTTTCTCAACTTAGCAAATTTAAGATGCATGAACTTTCAATTCCCAAAATTCCCTAGCCAACTGATTGACAAACACTAGTCTAGCTGAGAAAAGGAAATAAGATTGGGAAAGGGAATTATTGCTGGGGGCAGGGAGGATAGTGGGGAAAAAACATTCTTGGTAAATGCCTGGGGGAAAAGATGGGAAGGGAAAAAGTTTTATCAGTTTATACGTAGAATATGATAGTGTGTCAGATCCTAGTGTAAAGATCTAAGCAGAGGGCAATGTCTCTTTATACTGTGCTAGCCTGCAAAACATGGTTGATGTTAGTACACTGTATGTGGCATCTAGTTATCCTATTTTTGTTCTCAAGGTATAAGAAGTTCTTCATGTGAACTATTTGCTTTTCAAAATTGGCATTCACCTTTGGTTGAAGGTGATTTCTTTAGAGTCTTAGATTGCAATTGAAGATTTGCCTCTAAGGAGCAGTTGTGTTTGATTCTTAAAACATTGTCTAAATAGCGAACTATAATTAATCCTTGTTGCCCTTAAATATCCCTGTTTCCCTAAACATTCTTAGATTTCATCCATTAATCTGGTTCTCATCATATTATTTATGTATTTATTTATATGTATATGTTTATATATACATATCAATAAATATATAAATACATATAAATAATAATGATGAGAACCAGATTAATGGACGTGTGTGTGTGTGTATACATATACATAAACTCTTCAACCATATAATATCTTCAAATTTCAAATTTATTTCTTCAATAGGAAAACTTTCATCAATATTATTTCACCAACCTGCCAAAAACATTCCTTAGGGATTGGTGGTAGATTTATGCACTTCTTTGAAGGAGCAAATATATAAATCATCTATTTCAAAAGTGAAGTAAGTAAAGCCCATAGCTATTCTTTAGATTTTCCAATAATAGTTGTTTTCACCAAAAAAATCTTGAATAAATAATAGTGATTTTAAAAATGAATTAAAGAATGTTTATTTTTTCAGTTTTTTGCCACTGTTAGGTGAAAAAAATATTGTTCAAGAATTTTCATTTTGAAACTTGGTATTATTAAGCTGCACCATGGCTGTTTTTATCTATTTGTACAATTTCTATCACAAAATCGAACTATTATAGCATTTTACAATCCATAAAATTTTTTCTTTGTGACAGCCACAGTATTTCATTCAGGGGATAGCCAGAGCCCTCACTTATGGAGATTTATTATGTGAAATTGTATATATAATAGAATGTCTATAATATCACAAATTTATGTGGCTAGGATTATTAGGGCCCTTAAAGTTTAGACTGAGGGGAAATTAGTTCTTTTAAAAAATAACAGGAGTCTCTTTAGTAAAATATTTTATAAGGGAAAAAACTCATGAAATTTCAGAACTACATTTTTGGGCTATTCAACAAAGAATGAAAATTTTAAGGAGAAATAAAATCAACGTTGTTAATAATTAGTTCAATGTACACAGAACTATATCAGGACACCCAATATTTATTATTATTTGATCCTTGAAGGCTATCCTCCATCCTCCCCGCTTTTCCCTCAAATCTTTTACCAAAAATATTTTTCTTTTACAACATTAACAAAATGCATTCATTTTCTTCCTGACTTTATTATTTTGTTCAGCTAGATATTTCGAGTCAATTTCTCTTTAAGAAAAGAATAACATTTTTGTAGACTGAAGGGGAAAAAACCCTGCTTTGTTAATGCCAAAAGATAAAACAGCTGCATTCTCTCCACATCTAGTTTTCTAGTGTCCTTTAGCTGAAATATTTTAGCTAGTAAGAAGATATAAAAACCTTTCCTTTTGTGGCTTCATTGTTTTTCCTGTATATTTATTTTTTTAAAAAATCTGAATCCAGCTTTGTTAATAATAACCAAAAATAGTAAAAATGTAGATATTTTCAAAAACCTATATGTTCTTTATGAGGGAATGTAAAGTATAAAAATAATTAAGGAGGATAAACATGTTTTAATTTTGTATTTAATCTGTGAAATCTTCAAAAATGAAATCTTTCGTTCTATAAGTTGCTTGGTCTTGGTATCTCTCGAAAGATATGATATTGCTTAGTATGTCTTCACCAATTTGATTTTAGCATTATGTTTGGGTTTAATTTATCACTTTAAAAATATTTCTTCAAGTTTTGCAATTCTACACAATCTGATGTGTGATGTCTGATACTTTTTTTAATCTTACACAATCATTTTTAAATTGTACAAGATGCTTATATGCCTTTTGCTTTATAGTGTCCTTGAAATGCATCTGAGTTTCATGCAATCAGTATTTTTCTTATTCACATTTTGGACATTCTCTCTCCTGCCCCACACCTCCCCTTTTGGCTTTCAATGCCTGCTTGCCTGGTGTTTCTTTTTTTCTTTTAGCATATTGTGTGAATTCAGTCACTATAGTTTATTTCTTAAAATTAATTAGGCAAATTATGAATGAATATGATGTATGAATCCTATCAATGCCTCATAAACTCTTGAAATACAAGTAATAGAACAAAACATCCCAAAGCTTCTTAGTAGGGTTACATGCTTGTCCTAGATGTTTGGTTATGACATAGCTTGACATTAAATGATGTTAAAATATGGAGGATCTTCAGTCCCTATGAATAGACCTGATGCAACTGTGCCCTGTCCCAATGAAAATAAGAAATCCATTTTAAGTGGCTGTCATGAGGCTGCTTAGGATTCCTGAAAGAGTGTTATTTACCATTCTTTACCACAGTGTACATTTTAAGAAGGGACTGGTGATTTCTAATTTTCTCATCAAGTATGAACATTTCTAAGATGATGTGTTATTTATGGTTCTGAGTCTCTTTAAATGGATATTCACCAGATTCAAAATAAGAACAATACGGTAGAAAACAGATGTAATGTTCAAAACAAATCTGATAGATTTAAAAAAAAAAAAATCACAGGATGATATTTAATGGAGAGAGGTAAAAAGTACTTCACTTAAAAACAGCTTTTTCTAATTTTCTAATTTTATTTTCCCACCATTAGGCTATCCTTACCTGTGGGTTTCTTCAACCTGGTTTTCTGGACTTGCACAATGTACACTGAAGACACTGAAAGAAGTAGACTTAACCCAATCATTTGTCTAATATGCAGACACCAGTATGCAGTTCCATGTATCATGCAAACATAGTGGGGGTCAGCTTTTATATATATATAATTTTATTGAAATTTTTAAACACAAGAATGTTTAAAATACAAACTAAAATAGAGCAAAAAAGAAAAAAAAAGAGAAAAAATGAAAGAACAAACTAAAAGTGCAAAAAGAAAAAGAGTAGCAGAAAAAGAAAGAAAGAAAGAAGAATGAAAGAAAGAAAAAAGTATAGAGAAGTGGCTTTCAATCTTCTTTACAGCAGTTATAAGTACAGTTATAAATTGACTTCTTTAAGATTATCTCATTAGTCTCTTCTTCCTATAATCTATCCTATCCAATCATCAAAATGATAAATCATAAGTTCATTTTTTTTTATGCAAAAAGTCCATAAGAGGTTTCCAATCACCAATAAACCCAGATACTCTCTTTTCTCTGATCAAACAAGTCAACTTGGCCATCCCAGCAAGTTCTATCATCTTCACCAACCTTTCCTCTGTCATAGGTTTTGCCAAATCATTCTATTTTTGTGTTTAGAATAATTTCTTGCAGTTATCACATATAAAAATGATGTTCATGACTTTTTTTCCCTACTGCTTATCCATCAATACCAAGAGGGAGAGACAACAAGGGAAATTAGGTGTAGAAGCCTATAAATGTATAATACTTTTCTACTGTTTTTATTTTTAAAATTAGGATCCCTACTGAACCTCTGGTGTGTGTGTGTGTGTGTGTGTGCATATATACATATAAATATAGATATATTCTCACAAATGTATGTGAACCTTGGAGTCAGGACCATCCAACAACACTGGTGTTTTATTACAGTTTAAATTGTTCACGATGCAACATGAGCTGATTCAGTCAATTGTTTTGGTTACAGGTATTTTGCTCCCATCTATTTATTATTTTTACAAGGGATTGGGAACTGTGTGGGGGAGATAAAATATTCTCTGCAATGGCAAGAAAGAAAGACTGCGAGTAATGGGGTCATTCAATTGCATTCAAGGTTCAAGGACAGAGTAACTTAGAATAATATAAAATGATGACTCTAGATAAATGTTAACACAGAGGAGAAGAGAACAAATGATTAAAGGAGTATTTCATTATAGAATTTAGTATGAAGAAGGAAACATAAGAAACCTTGGAAAATGAGTTTGTGCTCATATATTTGTGCTATGTTCATTATAACCAAATGTCCTTGTCTTTATTTGGCCATCTATAAAGCCAGCCATCTCAACACAGTATTGATCTGATTCCACCAAATCTGTTGGGCTACAATTCCTAATACCTCCAGCTAGCATAGCTAACATACTTTATACACCACTGTAGCCATGAACTATGGAAAGGCCATTTAGAAGGAACTGAGAGAAGTGGGGAAAGGCTTCTTCAGGGTGAGGGTGACTCCACTACAGCCCCTCCAGCTAAGAAAACAAAAGTGTCAAACCGCAGTGTTTTGACTGAGGGGTAAGTCCTGGGAATTGGAATGGGGGTTACCTGCCCAAAAGAGGTCAGCAAGCTTTCACTCACGTTTCAGAATTTAATTATTTAATAGCCCATCTCTCTCCTCCCTGTTGAGCACTGAAGTGGGATTAACTAATGCTCTATTGCTGAAGCAAAGGGATATGAGGGGCGTCAGAAGCAGAACTGAAGCAATCAACAGCCTGTTGTCCCAGGTGCTGCCCGAGTTCAAATTTCTACACTGGGAAAATAAAGCATTATTTCCTTAGATTAATGGTCCTGTTCCTCCCTCTTCCTCCCACTGTTTGGGAATTGCACCCCTTCCTCCCTTGCAAGATAGATTCCTTGGGATTCAGTTTAATCCCTCCCTATCCCCCCCCCCACCCGCAGACACAGGGATTCTTTAGGGTTGACTGCCTCAGAAGCTGGTGCAAGGCACCTCCTTAAATGGTGCAAGGCAAAAGGCAGAGCTCTGGGATAGGAAAGGGGAATTGCTTTAGGCCCATGCTTAGGCTAGTTACATGGCAGAGAGAATGATGTGAAACGCAGAGTTCTTGGAACAAGAGACCTATTCAGTGACCAAAAAATTCTATGGAACTGTGTATCTAAACCAGGCGTGTCAAACTTGCGTTGTCATGGCGTCATCACGTGACATATTGGGACTTTTTCCTCCTTCGCTAAACTGGGCGTGGGTGTGGCCAATGCATGATGCATCCGGCCCGCAGGCCATGAGTTTGACAGCCCTGATCTAAACTAAGCAATCTCATTGAGGCATCCATTGCACCATCCTCTGCCCCCAAATTGCACTTTTACCTCAGATAAATTTACAGAAAGGAGCCAGAGGAAGCTTGCTCAGTGAATGAGAAGTTGGCCTCCACACAGGTTTTACCTGCTTTTACTTGTAATAGTTGTCTAGTTTCCTACCTTAAGCATAAAAGCCGGCTGGGTGACTTTGGAATAGTCACTCTCTCTCAGCCCAACTCACCTGTTGTGGGGAAAATAGGAGAGGAAAAAGTATGGTGTATGTTTCCTACCTTAAGTTATTTATAAAGTAATAAAAGCAGGATAAAAGTTGAATGAATGAATGCATGAGTGATTGAATGAATGAATGAATGAATGAATAATGAATGAATGAATGAATGAGGCTGGGTCCTTAATGCTATTCCCTGTATTTTCTGAAAAAGAATTATTCAGTGTAGATTGTAAAAGGCTTGGTGTGATTCAGCTAGGATTTGATCAGAATAGCTGAGGCTGCATCCCGAGTCCCAGCTTTGTCTATAATTCAGATCAAGAAAAGACCCTCCATCTCTGCTCAGCGGCTCCTTCCAGATGTTGGAACTGAAGACACTAAACTGAGAAATGCTGCCATTTAGCTCAGTGACAAATCATGATTGTGCGCTATTTGAAATGGGTGGCATTGGCACAATAACATTTCCTGCCTACTTTTTTTAAACCTTTTTTTTTCTTTAAAGGAAGAGCGCAGACAGAACTGGAAAAAGAAGAAAAGGGGCACAAAGTGGGAGAAGAGACAGAAAATGAGATGATCACAAGTGATACTGATAGGTAGATAAATTATCTTTATTCTAAGCCAGGGTAAAACTGGGTTCTTGTTCTAGAAGGCTGGATGAGTCCTAGTCCCTTCCTTCCACAATTAGGAGAACAAATACCCTGTCTAGTGTGGCTGTTGCCCTCTTATATACCACCGTATAATTTATACAAGTATACATGCGTGTAGATTTTAAATTTGTTGATGCAAGGAAGAATGGATGTAAAAATTGTAATCCAGTCAGTTTTTCCCCTGCCCATGTATTATAAATTATTTTGCAGGCTCTGCTGAAGGGCAGCATAAACACTATTGAAATAGAATACATTCTTAATTTATTTTTATTTTTTTGCCTGTGCCAACATGCAGGACTCAGAATTGGTTATGATATCTCTGCAATTTCCTTCCTTCAAAATAGGGAAGAAACTATGAACCACTGATGTGACCCAAAGTTTTTGTCTAAACCTCCTGTACAGCCCCTTCACAAATGATATTTTTCATAATACAAATGTGGCTTTCCATGTGTGGACTGGACATGTTTATTTTGTCCTAATGACTTATGGGGAAAACCAGAGACAAATAACCAGACAAAATGAATACAAATACATTTTTCTTAGACAATGATCAAACTAAATTATTTGTTTCTTAGGAAAAATGTCATTTCTATGGGCTCGCAAGCTTCGGAGTGATTTTCCTTGGCAATGTTTTGGAATGAGATCTGGGCCCAGCAAGCTTCTGCCAAGGAGATTGGTCCTCTGTTTCTGATGACAAGGGAACAACCTTGACTGAGCAAAACGACTGTGGCAATAGAAATTAGCCCTTGAATCCAAAGATTTTCCTCTTTTCTCCATTGAGTGAAACTTTCATAAGCCTTTGAAACTGTCAAATTAAGTCTGTCATATCCAATGATCAGGTCTTCTATGGGTCTAAAATGGCTTTCTGGCCATTTCTCCAAGTCAGGGTACTTTAAAAAGAATGGCAATTGCTTTCAAGGGGAACAGATATGAAAAGGAGCTACTGAAGGAAAGAGAGAAAGACTTATACTTGTATATGGGGTCCATGGACACTGCTCAGTAGGGCAACTTCATAACCCAAAGGGTGGGAAGGGCTAGCAGCTGGGAGAGAGTGCTTGTGTGGGAACCCCAACGCAGGAAACTAGATGGATTTACTGGGCTACTCTCTAAATCCCCCCTCACAAAAGATGCCTGTTCAGTGGGAACAGGATTCAGCTGCATTTGTTTGGCCAGTAGAGCTGGGTGGATTAGGGACAATTGGTTCAGCCCTGACAGAAAATATCAGGAATGTTAAACAATAAAACGGCCTCCAGTTGTTGGGGGCTTGGAGGAGGGCTCCCCCCACCCCAGGCTCCACATGTGCCTCTAGTTAAGAGTTTTCTCTCTCCGAATGCAGGGCTGCATTCATTCCTTTTGATTACTGATTACTTTGTAGAGTATGGGGCTGCCGCACTAACCATTCAATGGTCAGCCTCCAATAAATCAGTGTATTATTTTGCAAAGGACAGAACAAGGGCTGTTGCTGCATACCAGAGTTCTTCTTGATGAAAAACTTGATGAAAAAGATTTCCTACTAATTTGTAGGAAAGGTTTGATGAGAACAGATCAAATTTTCTCCCTGAATCAGAAGATGTATACTTTCTGTAACTGACTGAAAAATATGTTTGTTTTCATATTAAAGCAAGAGCTTGAAGTATAAATAATCATTGTATTGGGGGAGGGGGCATTTTCCAAAATATAATTTTAAAATGTTAATTTTTAGGGGTTTTTTTCCTAATTCAAAGAAGAAATACTTGTATGTATGCATATTATGTCGTACATAGCTCCTTCCACACAGTCATGAATTTTAAAAACATTCAGAGATGAAAATTATCAATATGTTCTGTTTTTAAGAGTCAGTACAAAATTGTGAAAGCGGTGCCAAAGTTACAAGGCGCATATGATCAGCCAAAATAATATAGTCCCTAGGATAGTGCTAATGATGGTATTACTTCAAAATATAATAGTGTGCTTTGCATTCAGAAGTTCTGCAAATATGAATTATTCAAAAAAATAATAATAAAAACAGTTATTTGGACTTCCTGTTATGCGTATATTTTGCACCAATAGCCTCAAAAATCCTGGTTCCAGTCTTGGGAAAAAGAAGCAGCAGAGATCTCCCTTTCTGCTTTGTAATCATCAACTTTCTTGGTTACTTGTAGTTAGGCTACAGCTTTGTTTCCACAACTCCAATCATTAACCCAGTGAAGACCTCCTTACTGGGGCCTGCAGGAGGGCCCAATCTTATTAACTAGATCAAAGATCACCATTTGTGGAAGGCAGAGACTCCACCCACTTCCTTTGGAAAGTGCCTGCTAACCCTTGAGTCCTTCCATCAAGGCATCCCTTTTGACTGATTGATTGATTAGGCATCATGAAGTCATTTTTGATTGCTAGCAACCATATACTGGTAGATGGGTTTTCTGCATGATGATTTATACCTAATCTGGTTCTTTTTTCTCCAAATCTCCCAACAGGGCACTCATTACCACAATAACTGAAGCTTTTCACCTTGCATCCCTAACCCCTTCCTATTAGCCAAGATTGCAGAAGTGTGTGACCTACCTGCTTTGGTGAGAACTGGCTGCTACTTGTGTTCGGCTGTCCCCAAGAGGTACCATTCTGGGTCCTTGGCATGAGCCTCCACCTGCACTCAAGGCAGCTTGAGCACTTGGGTCTCTTCTACTTCTTGTAGGAGGATCCTTTGTTATAGAAGGCCTGGAGCAACTATGCTTTCATTAGGTTTACAAAAGAATTTTCAAATGCTTCCTAGTTAAGGGTGGGGCAGGGTGAATAAGCAATGTTGTTGGTTTTCTGTGTTCATAGATGTGGGGTGGGTGGGTGGGTGGGATGAGGCCCCAGGAGAGAGTATTTCCTTTAAAGAGGCATGGAGATGTACACTTCAGCAAAGTACTGTGGTCCCCTTGCAAACAAGAAGGGGGAGGAAAAGAAGAGAAGCAGGAAACAGTCGTTGGAAATGCTTCTTGCCTAATATAGATAACACCCATGCAGGTTAGCAGCAGAAGGTGCTATATAGACACTGCCATTGGTCACTGTTTGGGAAAGTGTTCTCTGCTGCCAGTGAGGCCTGAGTTGGGAAGTTTCATTTTTTTGAACTGCTCCTTCTAATCAATTCCTTTTCTTGGAAGAACAGATAGGCAAAGTATCTGATAGGCAATGGACTTGGCATTGGTGTTCCCACGATACAACTTACCAGGAGTTCATTGGACCCTGTGCAAGATTGGGTTTCTTGAGCTAAATCTAAACCACTCAGGGACTGCAGATTGTGTCGGTTGAGTCCTTTGGAGGTTTCCACAGCACACTAATCCCACTTCCCTTAACTCAAATAAGCCTATCGTGGAAATGGAGCAATGTTGGTGTCTATGTAAGGCATCCATAGCTAACCACAGGAGTGCAATGTTGCATTGAAGTTACAATAAAATGGCTCATTGAGGTTAGATTCATGCAGTTTGTCAACCAAAATATAGTTGTAGCTTAGCTGTATCAGCCCATCCAATGTTGGTTTATTCAATAAACCAGTGGTTCTCAATCTTTTCTTCACCATGGGCCCCCTTTAAATATCATTTTTGGCCACGGACCATGGCCATGCACTCCCAATACTTAACGCAAGACTAAAATCACAGCATTTCTTGAAGCCTTCACGGACTCCCTCTGATGAAATCACAGAGCCCACAGGTTGAGAGCCACCACTGCAATAAACCATTACTGAAACATGTTGAGGGAATGCAGAAGCTATCAAAACATATCTTAAAATACAGAGTATGTCACTAAGCAACTGTAGCCTTAAACCCCGTGGCTCTAAAAGTGGCACCCGTATTGAAATAATGAGAATGAATGCTACATATAACATATAGTTTGCTTGTGGAATTTTTCTTCCATAAGATGTAATGATGGCAATTGTTATGGGTTACTTTAAAAGAAGGTGATACAAAATAATAGAGGATGAGGTTGTCAACAGCTGCTGGTCATGATAACTATATTTTACATTCAATATCAAAAATGATGTGTCTCTTAGCAGCGGATGCTGAGGAATGGGATTTGGAGAGCTACTATTCTTCTGTCATTCTTGCCGGCTTCCTAGAGAATTGATTTGACCACAGTGGTAGAGAAAGTTAGACCTGATAAACCTTTGGTGGCCTGTCTTACGCTTTTTAGTGAATATGGAAAGTATACTGCTGTTAGCACCTGTTTGCCTACTAGTGAAAACTCACAAACAGAATAGATTAGATCCTGTTCAAAATATGGCAGCATTACATATTCAAGAAATTTTTAGTTGCTTTTATAAACAGCCATTTTCTTCTTGATTCCTAGTTAGCTGTTCAACTTGGAGCTTTGAGCATATTGGTAAAATAATGTAATACATTATTGGTATAATTGGTAAAACTGTAATACAGATTTAAAAGAATCACTATAGTAAATGAATGAAATTATTGACTTAACAATTCATGTTATATTTCCTCAGTTGAGATGGATACCCAATAGTACCATAGAACTTATTCACAGCCAAGACAAATCAAGAAGATATATTAACCTCCCAAATTGTGAGTAACAGATAATATACCCTTGGACTGGGAGATAATTGTGCCCTCACTAGTAAATTATTTGTGGACTGTAACAAGTTAGGTCTGTTTGGAGTCAGTGGTTTCATGGGAAGAAATTCCAGCTGTGTTGAGGCTGAGTTTTTCTAGCCGTCTTTCATACCAGCTAGTCATTAATCATTTGTAGATTCAGCCTGGTGTCTTCTGGCATTATTTCTGCTCCTTGCTTCTAGGGAGAATTTAGGAGTAGCAGAATTGCAGGCAGTGCTATTTCAAGAAGGAACTGAATCACTTGGCAAACTTTTCCAGTCTTAGACTTATATAGCTCTACCAAAGCCTGTAATTTTCTAAAAACAAAAATAGTACTGATAGAGGGGAAGATTTGTAGTGGGGAGATAGGGGGAAATTTATAGTTCAGGGTTGAAATGAGGAGTCCTTGGTACTCTCTGGGCTTGGTTATTTTCTTGCACAGGTTTCATTACCCAAATTAGGTAAACATCATCAGTCATCATCTTCAGAGCACTGATAATGTTACCTAGTTTGGGCAATGAAACATCTGCAAAGAAAACAACCAAGCTCAGAGAGCACTAAGGACCCCTCAACAAAAATAGTGTTGGCTAAAGGCATTAGTGGAATAGGCAGAAACCATATCAATTGATTTTTTAGACTATGTTCTGCAGACTATGAGCTGTTTTGCAAGTGAAGGCCCTCATTCCTCAACCAAGAGAAAATACTAAAATAAGCTGAATGTTACACCAACATCATTTGATGAAAGGTGTAGGGTAATTTGATACCTTTGCTCTTACTACCTGGCTTCCAGAAGTTGGACATCTTTTCTGCAGTAATACTGTATCTTCTATGCATAGCCTTCAAAACTATGTCCTTTCTCACACTGAATTTACCAAACTCTAAAGTGTAAGCAATATGCTGATAATTCTGTCATTAGCTCTTCAGTCCATCCCCCTGTCCCCTATCCCTTATGTGAGTACTGCTTTTATTTATAGAAATTACTTTTCACACTTCATTAATATTCTAAAAGAACTAATTGTTGCCTTGGTGCAGAAACAAAGGCAAAGGTACTTTGAACAAGGAAGCTAATTCGATGCCCAGCTTAGAGCAGCTGGGGCTCCCTCTCTTCTGCTCTAGATGTGGCCCAGGGTCAAGAATTCAAGGAAGGAACATCTGCTCCATTTCTGTGAGCACCAATCCTGCCCTGCTGAGATCAGGAAGAGCTCTTTCCTATCTCAGAACTACAGTAACATATCCTCTCTAACTGGAGCGTTTTCTTAACGAAAGAACAAATGGATGGAATTTTTACCTATGCCAGGTGACATTGGCACATTGCTTCAGTCTTTTGATTAGTCTCACGTTCGCTTAGGAACTGAATCAGATCTCTTTGGTAATGGTTGGGTGATTCTTCAAAAGCCATTAGGTTTTTAATATTAAGAAGTTCAGGGGTGGAGAGGGGTAAAAAAAAAAACTGATTTAATAAGAATAAAAAGTGAGCATCTGTTTTGTATACTGAGGGAAAACAAACATTCAAAATGCCACGACATTTTCAGCATTGTGTCATTGGGCTTTCTCTTCCTTCTCCATGGATTATTTTTTCTTATCTATTTTTGTGGGTCGAATACTAAAGTTTTATGTCCTGTTTTATCATGCCAAGAGGGCCACACTGGTCTTTCTGTTCCATTTCACTCTTTGCAAACACGACAAGGCAAAGGATAACTGTTGCCAAAGTCAATACTTCACATCTGTGCACAGGGGGCAGGTTTCATGGCGCCGGCAGGAGCTTTGATAGTATTTCTATTCCTGGGCCGGTGACAAACTGCCTTCTATTCCGGGTCCCGCAAGCACACAGGTTCCATTTCAGTCTCAGATGGCTGCCTTAGGCCTGGGTGGGCCGAGCGGCTCCACCATCTTCAGTGGAGTTCTTTCGTCAATGCAGTTCTTGAAAGGCATGGCTGTGAGGGCTAAGAGGGTGAATGGAGAAGTGTAAACACACAAGTCCAATTGCTCAATTTAGGTGGCCTACAAGTTTCTCACATACAATCTCCTCCTTGTCTTTCTCCACCTGGCTCAGAGCTTGTGTTCAATATTAATGAACTCCTCCTTGCCTCTGCAATTGACTGTGGCGCTGTTTTCAAGGAGTTTTGGCAAGGCAGAGAGAAAGGGAATGTGTGGGGTGGGGGTAGGGGAGACAGGGAAAAGAAAGCAATAACACAAACCAACAGGGTGAGAGGAACAAGCTTCTGAAACCACATCCTTCCCTGAAATAGAGATCATTTATTCACCTGGGCCCACACAAGGCTGGACAAGACACCATTACGGCAAAGAGGCCAAAGACACGGGGTACTGATATTTTGTGGCACCAGGGAAGGAGGTGCGGGACTAGGTGAATAGCCCTGGGACTAGGATGGGATTTTCTGCAAAGATGAAGTGCTGAGTGAGATGCATACCAAGCTGCCCCCCCTCCCCACTGCCTCTTTCCTCTTCATGCATTAGTTTATTTATACAGAAATGAGACAGAAAGCCCCAACTCCCTTCCTACAATTCTGAGTGCCTGAGTTTGGAGCAAGCTGTTTGGTGTGGATCGAGAAAGCCCTACTGGCAAACAGGGTCTCCAATTCTGCTCAATGGGCTCATTCACTAGCTGTGATGAATTCATTGGTTCTGGCATATTAGCAGGCAGCTGGCCTTTTTCAGTGGGCCACTAAGACTTCTGGAGCATGGTAGGATTCACACCTGCTGGTGGTCTATTTGCTTATAAGAGGCAGCAGGGGAAGGACTTTTGGGTCCAGAGGAAACACTCTTTAATCCACAAGGGCCCATATTATGGGCCCATTCCTAAGTCAAAATGGCCCTACAGGTACAGATGCTCTAAGCCAGGGGTCTCCAGCCTTGGCAACTTTAAGACTTGTGGACTTCCAACTCCCAGAATTCCTCAGCCGGCTTTGCTGGTTGAGGAATTCTGGGAGTTGAAGTCCACAAGTCTTAAAGTTGCCAAGGCTGGAGACCCCTGCTCTAAGCTGTTCCTTCCTATATTTTCTTCTATATACTAGTCTGTCCGCTGGGTTAGTATTTTTGTGGGAATCTGAAATCAGGCAGAGTTCTATTCTGGTAGCTAGTCACAAAGCTTTATAGACATTAACTGTAAAATGCTGATAGTAGCATCACCTTCAGTATTGTTGGCAAAACTCTAGAATCCAGAAATCTGCTCTACACTTTGTTTTCCAACACAGGGATTCAATAGGAATTACTAAATTGCACACTGTACTTCCATTCTGCCACTGAAACTGCAAGGATGCAGCAGGACTTCATGCATGCATGCATGCATGCATGCATGCAGTAGCTTCGTGCAGCATCAATGCAGTAAAAGGCTTACACCCAATCAGAATCTTTATTGTGGAGCTTGGGATACGCAGATTCTGATAAGGATTCTATCAAGATGGAATAGCAAATATTATTTGTGAAGCTGGAGGTTCTGTCTTTCTCAGCCACAAATTATAATCATTAAACAAATGAACAAAGCACATGATAAAGCAATGAAGTATGTATCCGTTTTTAAGAACATTTAATGTGCTTGGAAGATGTAAGCTCTTTACAGCTGGATGCATGGGTCTACGACTAAGTGAAAAGAAAACTATTGTGGAATGTTTGTATAGGAGCCTATTAGCTTTGCTCACCTATGGTGAGATTTTCCAATTGGAAATTTGTACCATATGACTGACTGACCTAGCGTATATCTTGCTTTGAGTATTGAAACCTGCTGGCAAACACTCGACCTGGATACCACCCAGCCACACAGGTTCAAAATTCCTGGTGGGTGGTATAAATGTGTGGGTTCTATGAATCAGCTTTGTTGTGCTCACATCTTTGATGATTTTGTGCCATTCTATTTTAGGTTCCATCCCTTCCAATAATAATAATGTCTTCCAATGCCAATGATTCCCAGCCAAGGAAACCCATCAATATATTGTGGTCCTGATTTAGCATTCAGCTGCCAATTTTAAGTATTGGCCCCAAGCCAAAGCCCTTGTGTCATCTGAAACACCCGCTGCTTGCTGGCAGGTTGACAACCTACCACAACCTATGAGTCCCAGCTGGCCTTTGGAATGGCTTTGTGGTTTAAAGGATTGGCATTGATCAAGCACAGGATGCTAGACTTGCTTCTCTACATACGTTTTCAGGCTCTTGTCTCAAGAGAGCAAGGAAGGAAGCTCATCTTTCAAAAGTCAGTTATATTATAGATTAGTTACAATGCTCTGGCGGAAAAAACTATGTAAGAGCTGTTGACATCTGAAGAAAAGGCCTCCAAGTAGCAGTAGAAGCTAGTTATGGTCCCTATTGAATGGCATGAGGAGTCATAGGAAGAGCAATACTTGACATTTGGGTCATCCTCTGTTCAAATCCTATGCTGACCACAATGATTTAGAAAAGTGTCAAATCTCTGTAGCACAACAAGGCAGATGTGCGATATTACTCTATTGTGGTCTTATTTTAATTCCTAATAGCTGTCAGGAACCCCTTAATGGAGACTGA
This sequence comes from Arizona elegans, assembly GCA_022577455.1. Lineage (NCBI taxonomy): Eukaryota > Metazoa > Chordata > Lepidosauria > Squamata > Colubridae > Arizona > Arizona elegans. Next base: position 97,029,296 of record JAKOOJ010000003.1, on the reverse strand, counting down.
ATACCCTCCAGCATTAGCTGTTCCAATTCTAATCTTGCTGCCCCAAACCATGATATTTGTGTTTTTTCTCTTGGCTACTCTTGAGGAATCTCAAGTTGAGCAAGCTAATCGCTCATTGCAGATCTGTATGGACAGAATGATCTTGTAAATTACCAGTTTTGCTAAATGCTATGGTTTTTTGGTCCTATGCAAAGATTGCCTGGGGATTATAGGGGAAGTGGGACACTTTTCTTAGGTACCGGCTGTCTTGGTCATATGGAGTTAAGTAAAGTCATTCTAGTATAGAATACTAGTATTCTAGTATTCTGGACCACTGGTTATTGATGGGTGCAAAGTATTCATGCTGCTGCAAATGGACAAGCAAAGCAAATATTTGGATAATTCAGGAAACTGGATTCTGGTTCTGCCTTATGCAAAAAGCCAGCTGGCTGATTTTTGGTCAATCATCCTCTCTCAGCCATAGGAAGATGGAAGGTAAACCACTTCCCAAAATGTTGCTAATAAAACTGCAGGGACTGCTCCAGGAAGTAGCTAGGAGTCAATACTGACTCAAAAACAAACAAACAAAAAAAAACCCCACCACAAACCCGCAAGATGATGATGATGATAGAAACTGGGATGTTTCTGTGAGAACATATTATCCACAGGAGTAAATTAAAGGCCAGCAACAGGAACGCTATAGTATATAATCAGTTCAGCCATCAGAAAAAAATCTCCAATATTTTCCCCAGAATAAACTAAGCAATTCAATTTTATTTGTATGAAATGTTGCAACTGGAATGACAGAAGCACAGTCAATTACAAAAGTACTTCATTTATTCTGATCATAATACTGAGAATTTTTCTGATTTTAAGACTGGGCAAAAGTAAATGGTAGGATCATTGTACAGGATAAATGACTGGAGGGCAGGGGGATGTCATAGAAATCTGGCTGGATATTTCTTACAAAATCCTGTGTCCTATAGAAAAAAAAAACATTCCTCTACTACGGAACAAGTATTTTTCTAATAAATGTAAACATTCACAGACGTCTGCATATAATGATATTGCAACCACGCATGAAGGACAGTATTTGTTATGCAGACTTCTATGCTGCCATCTGATCCATTGATAAAAGTTGGCTCTGCAGTGTTGTGCTCTTGGAAAATGGAACAGAATAAGCTAAAACATCCGTAATATCAATCTCCATGAATAGGCTAAAAGAATCCTTGGATTAATGTGACTCTGGAAGCTGCTAATAAGAGAAGCCTGGGTTATATTATCATAAAAGTGCAAGTGGTCTATACTGATGAACGTGCAGGACTGAGTTTTAAGCTGATAACAGAGGGAACCAAAAGGATTAGCAGCAACTCATGTCTATTGCACCTGTTGCAACATCTCTTCTGTCCTTGGAAAACTCCTGCACAGTCTTAGAGTCTGTGGCCTAAGATAAAAAAAATCTTATCTCCAGCTGCCCACCACACTGGCTGCAGCATATAACCACTTGCCCCATTGTCATTGCTATATATTACTTTGCAGCAAAAGGAAATGCAGAAGCACAAACAACTTCTGGGGGGGAGGGAAGAGGCCTTCTTTCTCATCTCTTCACCCAGCTGGATTGGAATGGGCTACAGCTGGGAAGAGAGGAAGCACCACTGGGGAAAATGGCCCGCTGAAACCCTATCCCTAGTGGATGGCAGGAGCTACAATTCCTTCACAAGATCTCTTGTGAAACTTTAAACCCAATAGATGGCTTGGGGGTGGGGGGTGAGTGGGCTGGGAAGGAAGAAGGGGGACAGCTGCAGTTACCTCCTGGGGCTGATCCCGTGTTTTCTGCCATAGTCCAGTGGTGGAAGGGGGGGCATAGAAATTAGGATATTTAATAGGAGAAAGGGGACACAACCAGAAGGAATACACATTTTAATGTTTCCTCAGAATATCTTTGTTCTATTTCTTGGTATGTTAGATCCTCTGGAATTGTAAGCAGGGAAAGGGACTCCTTTTGATATTTGAGGGGCTTCGACCAATCGCTAGGAAGAAAACAGGGTGGCTGTTTGGCGGGGGGGTGGGGTGGAATAGTCCCACTGGGCTTTGCGATATCCTGAGACAGATTCCCAGGCTCTGAAAAGAGTAGCCAGTTGCTAGATCAATTTCAGGGAGATGTTGGTAGTGGAGTTCATGGTGGCTTAAATGGAACAGCAGCTAATGCAGAACAGATGTTGTGCATGAGCAAACCTCCTAAGAATGGACACTCCAACATTAGCCTTCCCATACTATTGTGGAATACACAGGTGCACTTGCAATGCGTGCAAGCAAGCCACACAGGTGCACTTGAATGTGTTTAGTCCTTTCTGGGCTCAAATCTATTTCTTTATAAAACACAGAAACAGCTGAATTTCTAAGGGCTGGTATAAATCTCATACATCTCTTTAATTTTTGTCCCTAAGCTGAATTCTGCCTAGCAGAGTGTGTCCAGAAAAACAAAGCATGTAAACTCTTCCATGGCACAGAGATGGCTCTCGCTATGGCACCTATGCATCCATCGTCTCTCAACCTGGTATACTCTGGATGACAATTCTCAGCACAATTGTGTTGCCCATGGATACTGGATACTGCAGGGAGTTTTACATCTGGAGAGTGCCAAGTTGGGAGAAACTACGGTATTACCGAATGGGGTTGAGCATGCTACACCTGAAATGTTCTTCTATTCTCTTTTTACATTTTTCAATGAATGATGAACTTTTGGAGAACTTTGGGGAAAATTGCAAAATTTAGGAATACTGTGCTTAGGGGTGACCTGACAAAACATCCGGCTTGGATGTGAAATGTGAAACAAGGACCCTGCCGAACATGACATCGGGCCAGAAACAAAGGGTCTTATGGCCTTTAAGAATCACAAAATTGTTGGAGCAAAAGATTTGATGAATTATGCTCTACTTCCTCGGTTAAATAGCTGAAGATAACAATTCTTTCATTTGATGAGATGGGTTACACTCACAAAAGCTCGTTACAATAAATATATTGGAATTTAAAGTGTCACCAGATCCTCTGTTGCTTTAGCTGCATTAGAGTATCAGTGTCCCGACTTGAAAAATCAAATCAACTTCTCTTCTACAGATCATGGCAAGAGTGGGGGGAGGCAGATTATGGCTAGCTGTTAAAAAGGGAGTTTAGACACACAGTTCCTTTCTAAAGCTCCACAGATATTCACTTACACAAGAACCAAATTGACTTGCAGCATTTGAACTTCACATAGAGAGTTAGGCATACCAACTGAGGCCAGACTAGTCTAACAATCATTCCAACAAGAGATGCAGGAAAAAAACCTCCAGGCAGAGGTTCTATTCCAAAAAAATAATTTATGGGTGCGGGTCATTCATGTGCATTAGAAGTGATATGTACATAAATATTTATCTCTAGGGTTATGTACAGAGGACATCAGGAGCCAGAAGGAAAGGTCCATGTCCTAGGTAGGACATCCTTGTGATTGTGTGTCCAGATAAGGATGGGACAGCCTGAGAAAGCTGTCTGGCTGACTCCTGCCAAATCATGAAGTCTCTTTAAAGTATTATTAAATTGGGAATGGTATCAAAAAATAAGCAGGATACCCTGTGATGCTCCTAAGAGCTCCTGCCGTTAGAGAGTGTCCTTCTTTTCAGGACTAAGTTATTTCCTATTAATCTGGTCATACTTGTCTTCAGTCAGCTGGCTGCACTGAAGGCTCAGCTAGAACAACAGCTTTGAGGGGACCTGAGATTACAGGGTATTGAAGCATCAGTATTAGCGCCTGGAGCATTGGTAGACATATGTAAGGAAGCCATCTGGTCCTTGTTGGTGAACTTTGGGCAGCAGATGTCCAGCAGATTCCAGAAGCTTGATGAGACTTTAAGTTCTTGCTAATATAGCTCCAGGCAGTTTCTTCGACCAGGGACATTCTGAGAACTTCAGTTCTCAAATTAGGTAATCCTTTAGGAATGAAGAAAAACAAAACAAAAACAAAAACAAAAATGCCACCTTCGCTAGTGTCCACGGCTTGTCTCCCTCCTCATGTCCTTACATTGTGATAAGGAAAAAGGCAAGGGGTGATTGGCAAAGGATCATGGGTGAAGACTGAATCATCAGAGGAACAGGTGCTAGTTGTGTCTTCACAGGATGGGGAATATTGTTCAAAAGGCATTGAAAGGTCCAGATACTGAAAAGAGAGAAAAAACATACATAATCAGCATTCACAGGGATAAAGGCAAAATTCCTACTTTTTGTTGCCAACAACCAGCTGTTTAGACATCTTCAGTGGAACCATCCCCTGGGAGTTCAAGCCAGTGATGAAATTCATCTGGCTCTATCTGGATTGCACAATCCGGTAGGCTGGCGGCTCTGCCCACCCACCCAAATGTCATCACGCTCAATTTTTGACCCTCTGCACATGCGCAGAAGGCTCTGGGCATGCATGGAGGCACGTGCCCTCACATTTGCAAACCGGTAATGAAGGTAAGTGAATACCACCCCTGGTTCAAACCTACCTCATCCGAGACAGCAACCAGGACTTTATCCAACCCCTCCACTAACTGCTTAAAGGTGGGTCGTTGGGAAGGTACAGCATGCCAGCACTCTCTCATCATCATGTACCTATTTGGGAAAAAGAAAAGCTTCAGGTATCTATTTTCCACTGGACTGTAGTCTATGGACATGGATGCAATGCATCTGGAAGACAAACAGGCTGGGAAATGTGGCTTTCGGAGGCACAGTGCTACTTACAGTTCATGGGTACAATTGGAGGGCTTGTCCATTCGGTGACCTTCTTTCAGGAGTTTGAAAAGTTCTTCCACTGGGATGCCAGGATAGGGGGAGCCACCCAGTGTAAAAATTTCCCACATGAGAATCCCAAAGGACCACCTTAAAGTGAGGAAGAGACAGAGAGAAGGTGAGAAGGCTATGAAGATTTTCAGAATATATGTATATGGAAATCAATCCATGTGGCAAACAAACCTCAGACAAGACCCTTCACAATGAAACGTGAATGAAAATTATTACAGATATTTACCAACATTTATTTGTGACCACAAATGGCAGAGCACGGTAAATAGAAAGTATCCAGTATGCAAAAACCAGGGTGAAAATAAATATCTATTTCAGGAAGGAAGGGACTACTGAATAGATCAGTTACAGATAGTTTGATGGAAACCTTGCTCTGGTTTTGCAATGAAAACTTCGATTCATGTATTAGGAACATTCGGGAACTGATATATAATAGATTCCAGTTATTCTCCATATTTCTAAAATACTCAGGGAAGAGTTGCAATACAATATGCTGTATTAGAAACACAGCTGAGGTGCAAAAAGTCCCCTCTTCAACCATTTCCAGGGAAAAGCTGGGATGTATCCTTGTCTGGAACTCTAAAATGGGTTACAGCCAGTCAGTGTAGATATTGTGGATTTAGGTAGACCAACAGGTTTTCCCCCACAAATAAGGCAAATTCCTTTGTTTTTTTAATAGGTGAAAAATCAAAGAGATGTATCTGAAACATTTTGCAATATTTATCTGTAGGTATGCAAACTTTAGATTTGATCCCCACAAGTTGATGGGAACACCAGCATAAAATCTATTTACAACACCCTAAACAATTATGCCTCTTTTCCTGGGACTGTACGGCAGAAGCTGCAATATCCTAGGTCAGAGGTGGGCAACTATGGTCCTTTTATGACTTGTGGACTTCAATTCCCAGAATTCCTGAGCTAACATGGCTATCTCAGGAATTCTGGGAGTTGAAGTCCACAAGTCATAAAAGGGCCATAGTTGTCCACCCTTGTCCTAGGTGCCTGTTTTAAGATGTTGCAGACAGGTGCTAGGCTTACATTCCAAAGCACTTTTGGAAGCAGATCCAAAATCCTACAGAGCTTTACTCAGTTATTTTACCAGGCACATTTCTATTGGGTGATTAGATAGAACCATCTAGTCTTGCATACTCATACTTACACATCACTTTGGTGTGTATACACTCTGTCAAACAGAGCTTCTGGTGCCATCCATTTTACAGGCAAGCGACCCTGCAGGTAAACATAAGAAGCTGTCAGTTCATTGCTGCTTTTTTTTTTTTTTTTTTGAGCTGACAAACCGCCTCTTACAACTCTCTCAAATCTTTATTTTCTAAATCACTTTCTATACTTCAAAAGCACAGGTAGTCCTTATTTATCAACAACTGGAACCAGCAACTCCATTGTTAAGTCAAGTGGTCACTAAGGGCTTATGAACTTAGTTCAGCTTTCCTTTGCTTTATAGATAGTGAAAGTGATAAATATGAGAGCTGGTTGTAAAGTTACTTTATCATCATTGTAACTGTGAACAGTTGCTAAAGGAGGCAGTCGTTAAATGATAGATACTGCAGTACTTTGTTTCCCTACCATTGGTCCTGTTCCTCTTAAAAATACTATCAGTTGCCTAGACAGCCAGATCTTATTGGTTCTGACAGTGGACAGTCACATTAACAGCCATCATTTTTGGAATAGTTCCCATCCATTGTCTTCTACAAGGCTATCATAAAGGCTTCACAATACACAGTCCTTCCAGTCGTGGAAAGGTTCCACTGCATCACTACCCTTGACTCCATTGGCTAGGCAGGAGTCAATGGACATGGCACGGTCAGTTTCTGAGAGTATTCTGTGCTACTGGGGCTTGCTGGTGAGTTGTGTAATGGAAAAGCTTGCTTATTCAGCCATACTCTGTTTTTTTTCTTGCAGGGCTATTAAGCAGAATTGGGCAATTTGCTGGGTTTAATGTTCTAATGACATGAGTAATTGGATGGAATTGGTTTAATCTTATGCAAAACTAGCTTGTTTCAAAACAAATCTAGAATAAATCCCTTGGGTTTAGATGATTAGATCAACTGACCCCTTCTTACATTCTTGCTATTTTGGGGAGAGGGATACTTAAAATATTCTTAATTTACCCATGTTTTTCCCTATGATGCTTTGCATTTCCAAAGCACTTGAGCAACATTAAATCCTCTAGCAACCCTGTGGCCATCAAATGGTCTTTTTACTCACATTGCTGGTTTTCTTATAGTAGTCTATGTCATGAACTCCACGGGCCAAGCCAAAATCAGCAATTTTCATCACATTCTCTTCAGTAACAAGAACATTGCGAGCGGCCAGGTCCCGATGAATACACTGGAAGGAAAACAAAAGAGTTGCATCAAACTCCAAGGACTCTACTATAACCTTGATGTCACCATAAATTATCTTATTACTCCTTCTAACATAAATATGAACAGGGACTTTTTACATCTTTCTAGTTTTCTTTTTCTCAGGCCTGATATATATACAACATTCTGTTGTTGGATCTCAAGCAGTTCAATAGCAAACTTAATATGGAGTGGAATGAAGATGCCAGAGCACTTAGTAAGCATCAATCTATATAATTTTTTTCTGGACCAAAGAACATATTTGGTCTGAGTCTTATTCTATTGGGTCTCATTCTCCAAGTGGATGGACACGAGAATTTAATTGATCTTAAATTAATCAGAACTAAATAACATTACTCCTTATGTTTTTAAATTTCTCCTGTCCCAATAAAAACGATATTTTAGTCCCCATTTTGAGAAAAGTATTGTGGGCCCAATCTAAACCTTTTGTGGCTGTGAACTCAAATTATATATTTCTGGATCAGAGCTGACTAATACACCCAAGAAGGTTTCTTGGGGCACCATAATGACAGACAGCAGTGGACACTATCTGGCCCAGATCCCTCTTACCCGCTTGGACTCCAGGTACTCCATGCCACGGGCCACCTGGTAAACACAAGAAACCAAGTCTTTGAAGGAAAGCTGCTCCTCTGGCATCTTGGTAATATCAAATGTGTAATCAGGGGTTGGAGGTCGGCGAGCTCGCAGATACTCTCGCAAATTCCCCTTGGCAGCAAACTCCACAATCACATAGAGAGGACCTATAGTTACAGTAGATACTATGAATCACACTTTGCCTCAGAAAATGCCTCCAAAATGTCCTAACCTTTGCTCCCAATTCCACCGAGTGCCCATGTTCAAGTTCAGCATCCTGACAGATCCTACAATTGCAATACCCAATTCCCCACCCCGCAATGAGTTCTGCCTCATTCCAGCCGAGTTGTCATTTCTCAGTCTTTTGCCTCCCAAACATCCTCTCCTTTCCTGCAATGCCCACTGTATTTTCTGCCATTTCTGGCCAGAAATGAAGTCACTCACCATCTTGGGTACAGACCCCCAACAGGTTGATGATATTCTTGTGTTGGTCCATCAGTTTCATCATCTCCATTTCCGAGATCAGGTCAGCCAGGTCTTTATCTGTAGCATTATCTAATAAGGCAAAGAAATAGGTTTATATGATTCCTGAAATGATATGAAGACCCGTGTTTAAGAATACCACGAATAATGAGAAAAGTCAAAAGGATGAGGCTTTGGGGCCTTATAAAATACATTTACCTTTCAGCATTTTGACAGCAACAGTGAGAGGCCGTTCTGGATCAATCCCATAGGCTTCTGCTCTCACCACCTGCCCGAAACAGCCCTCACCTAACGGCTTGCCTAGCACCAGCCTAGGAACAAAAAGGACAACTTCAGAATTGGGAAGATGGGCCAAGATTAACAATGTGCTGCAGGGCTGCAACCTTGATTAAAAAACAAACAAACACTAAATAGATTTTAAGTGTTGTGTCTTAGGCTGATCTATGAGTTGCTAAAGTCACAATGGATCCTTTTAGCAATGGAATATTATTCTTCCAGATGTCAGATGAGTGTGGATATTGAACTAGCTTTCAATAACAAGTACAGGTAGTCCTCGACTTACAACAGTTCATTTAGTGACTATTCAAAGTTACATTGCTGAAAAAAGTGACTTATGACTATTTTTCATACTTATGACCATTGCAGCATCCCCATGGTCATGCGGTCAAAATTCAGACAGTTGACAACTGACTCATATTTATGATGGTTGCAATGTCCCAGGATCATGTGATCGCCTTTTGTGACCTTCTGGCAAGTCAATGGGGAAGACAGGTTCACATAACAACCAGGTTACTAATTTAACAATTGCAGTGATTCATTTAACAACTGTGGCAAGAAAGGTCATAAAATGGGGAAAAGCTCACTTGATAACTGTCACGCTTAGCAACATAACTTTTGGGCTCAGTTGTGGTAATAAGTCGAGGACTACCTATAGCAATTCCTTTTCAATACCTTTCAAGTAACAGATAGTCCTATATGCCAGAAAGAAATGACTGAAGTGCATTTCTGATATAGACAAATGTGGCATATTTGACTGGCCTGGGGTAACTGTGATACTTGAGTTTTTTGTCTGCTGCACACTTTGTTGAGGAGCAGTGTTTCACAACATCCAGCTGTAATCCTACACATCTGGGAGGCCTTAGCTTGTGGAAGTTTAAGCTTCGCAGATGTGTAACAAAGCAAGTGTGTCATATTCCTTTATCTGTTCTGAATGGGGTAGCCATTTTGGAACTATCATATTACCAATCTTTACTAAGTTCCACCTCTGTATGGACACAGAAAACATTAATCTGTGGATATCTTTATGTCAAAAACTTGGCAAAAGCAGAAAATGTAGGAACCAGCTCCTTATAGTATAATAAATAGCAACCTTGATAAGGGATTACAAGTATTTCCCCCCCATTTTTCATCTTTTAGCAGAGCTTCAGCTTGTTAAGATATTGTAAAAGTAGCTATGCTTCTCCAGTAGCAAATGCAATTAAAAAAAACCCCTCCTTATACGCATACCTGTCCCGTGGGAATTCCCACTTGGAGTCCAATGGCAGTTCCACTTCCATAACTCCAGCTAGCATGGGAGTACAGCTTGAGGAGAGGCGAGTAACACGCATTAGTGATGTTGTGGACTTCCCTGAGGAGCTTGATTCCAAGGAGAACTGTGAGACAAACCAAGGACACACATTAGATTGGTTCCCGAATGTTAATGTCTTCCAGAGCAGCAACAGACAAGACATAAATCTGCTAGATTCAAGTGACAAAATACCACAGGTGTCAGGTGGTATAGCAAAATACATAATACACTGTACAAGGTCCATCTAGTAATATTTTGTCTTTCCAGAATTGGTCTGAGTCTTAAATGAGGTCTACACATGGGAAATGTAGCAGATCTACCATATTGAGAGATTTTTGGAGCCCTTAATGACGTAAGGAACTTGTATATTTACAATCATTTGGTGTACCGCAGATCTCTATTGTTTATAATTAAGATTTGTTCCATGCTACACAGGTAGGCCTCAACTTATAACAGTCCATTTAGTGAACGTTCAAAGTTACAACAGCACTGAAAAATGTGACTTATGACTGTAGTTATGACCTCTGAGGCACCCCCTTTTGATCATGTGATCAAAATTCAGACAGTTGGCAGCTGAGTGATATTTATGACGGTTGCAATGTCCCAGGATCATGTGATCACATTTTGCGACCTAACCGTAACCCTAACTTATCAACTGCAGTGATTCACTTAACAACGTTGGCAAGAAAAGTCATAAAATGGGGTGAAACTCATGAACAAATGTCTCATTTAACAACAGAAATGTTGGACTCAATTGTGATTATAAGTCGAGGGCTACCTATAGATAGCTTTACTCATGATTGGGGAACTTTAAAATTAATGCAGTGATTAATTTTCCTGTTTTTTCAGTAGGTCACTGTTTGTAATACCTACCTGTCGAATAAGAGGAAATTTGGAGAGTTTGTGCACAGCCATTGGTTCTAGAGGCTGCTTGCTTGGCTGAATTTGCATGCGGCATAAAATAACAATGACAATAGCCATAGCAATAGCTAAAGACCCTGAAGTGTAGATAATTATATCAGTGTATTTGATTTCAGGAGCATATACTTCTTCAACTTCTTCTTCATCTGCAAATAGCAAATAAATCTTCAGTTAATTAATTCTATAATTAAACTAACTGTCAATACCTGAATATGTTTCTGGAGATGTTAAAGCAGAGGAAAAAATATTGAATTATTCAGTGTGGTTGGTCTTCTTCAAAGGCAGCTATTTGGAAGCCACTTATAATTCCTTTTTTCTGTTCAGAATGTGATCTTACATAATAAATTATTTACAAATCTACATTTTAAGAAAAACTCCAAAATGTGCATATGTTCATATAACATTTATTATTGCTACCAATCATTTCTTGGCAAATGTATTTTAAGAGGCCCCTGATATATGTTCACATTCAGATGTTATTCATTTCAGTTTGAGGCATGAAACTGGCAAAAAAATAAATTCATAACTTAACTATCTATACTGTTTTTCACATTATTTAAAAAAAAACATTCTTTATTCATAGAATAACATCATGTTTTATCACATTTCCTTTGTTGTCATATTATTTTTTAAACTTGTTTCTTATCAGAGGGGTGCATGGCAATGTGTTATAGCCTGTGAATGAATGATATGGCTCATGCCTCATTCTAGAGATGAAATGGGTTCAAAAGTTCCTTTGAAGACACATGTAATTTGGCCTGCCTTTGCTGTTCTCATGCTGCTGTATGGAGCCAGATAACTTTTGTGGTGGTTTTCATTGAACATGGTGAATATTAGTGGGTTTTGTTTCATGTCACTATAATTTGTTAAAGGGTTGGTTCTGCACTGGGTGATGATGTCCTTCCTGCCTCAGGGGCTGCCATTTTCATGATTTCCTGAGATTCCTGAGGCAAAGGTTTTCCTGAAAGGCTGGATAGTGTGACTGCTATTGGATATGTTAAGCTGCAAATGTCCCTTCCTTCTTCCTTCCTTCCTCCCTCCCTCCCTTCCCTCCCTCCCTCTCTTTCTTTTTCTCTTTTTATTTATTTCTTATTTGTTTTCTGCCCATCTTGCTGTGAGCAATATTCCTGGTGTGGCCAACCATCTGGCTCCTGTTATGGTTCCCAGGGTTTTAGACAGTCAAAACCTCCCTCTTGTCTATCAGCAGCATCCAGCTTTTTATTCTTTGGACTTTCTATATGTTGTGCTATTTTGACAAGGATTGGGGGGAGGAATTTGGATCTGCTTCAGGGAACTCTACGTTGATAATATGCATATTTCCATAGGTCAGTGAAAGGGGCTGCCATGCCAAGAGGTCTTTCCTTAAAGCAGAGGTGGGGAACGATGGCCGCTTTATGACTTGTGGACTTCAACTCCTGGTTGCCTCAGGAATTCTGGGAGTTGAAGTCCACAAGTCATAAAAGGGCCATTATTCCCCACCCCTGCTTAAAGTGATAGCAATTGCCTTGGGTAGTTAACGAAATCAATTAGAAGTCTGGCTACTTTATGTGTTGCCACTAGAGTTTCTCTCATATTATCCAATCTTTTAATAATATCAGCTTATTGTGACAGGGCACAAAAAGAGTTAATCAGTTTTCTTTTTTCAGAAGGTTATCTGTGTACTGTCTTGCTATAGGTAGAGCAAACTGTTTGCCTGAGCAGTAAGTGGCCTTGGGGTTATCTAAAGTTGAGTGAGTGTGTCTGTGTCTGTGTCTGTGTCTGTGTGTATGTTTTGTACTCTGTTCCTATCAAGAGTTTAGTTTTAACAAAGCAACCACAAACAGCTTCCTTACAAGCCCTGAAATGTGCCACCCCTGCTCTTTCTCACCTGGAAGCACGGTAAGCCAGGCGGATTGGTAGGACAAGCCGATAGAATTTCCAGCCAGACAGGTGTATTCACCAGCATCCTCCATGGTGACATTCTGTAAGTAGAGGACTTCCACTTCTGAGCTGTTAATATCTGCTGTCTACCAGGGTAAATACCAAACAAGGGCAAAAGACAGACAAACATTAGTTGTGGGCAACACAAGAATGGTGTCCAAGCATCTCTTTGGTTAAGGAATCATTTGCTTGTTTCTACTATTAATATCATCGGGCTCCAGCTACCAGCCCTGGATGACATCTTCACATCTCACTGTTTGAGGAGTCTCAGAGACTCTTCCCATCCTGCTTACAATCTTTTTGGACTGTTGCCTTCTGGCAGAAGATACAGAACAATTAAAACTCGGGCTACATGTCTTCCGAATAGTTTTTATCCCAGAGCTATAATTGTACTCAACAATGAACTAAAAGGCCACCATCAGTGAGCAGTTGGACAGCATTACTTTGCCTGCTGTGTGGATGCTTGGGTGGTTTAGGGGTGGGGAATTTTTGGTGGGTGGGAGTGTGTCTGGGGATTGTCATGTGTGTTGGGCTTGGTCTCTGGGTGTTATGTGAATTACGTTGTATGGGTATACTGTGTATATAAGTACAATGACAATAAACTTTATATATATAATATGTACCCTGTTTCTCCCAAAATAAGACATCCCCTGATATAAGCCCAATCGGGCTTTTGAGTGCATGGCAATAAGGCCAAGTGCTTATTTCAGGGTTCAAAAAATATAAGACAGGGTCTTATTTTCGGGGAAACACGGTAATAATGATCTAATATTATTTCATTTCTTCCCACTTGGTCAGGCAGGGAAGACTTGTTGCAGACCCTACCAATCAAAGAATTCCAACTAGCAGGGTCCAGGAAGAGCGCCTTCTCTGTCATTGCCCTGCCCTCTGGAACGTTCTCCCCACCCCACCCCCGAGGTGAGGTGGATCCCCACTCCCCTAGCCTCCTGGAAAAGACATGAAAACATAGCTCTGCGGCCTTGGGTAGGTTGAACAGAGGAGCACAGAGCTGTCAGTCGGGTTAGCTCTCTGAAACATCTCGCTTCGCCTTTTAATTAATTTTTAGTATTAAATTTTAATAAGCTTTCCTCTTTTAAATATCATATAGTGGTTTTATGTTTTAATATTTTATCTGCACACCACTCTAGAGTCCCTCCACGAGGGAGATAGGCAGTTTCAAAATTTGATATATTAAAAAGAATTTACCATATGTTTGGGAAGGTCCACATTTCTGTGAAAGATATGCTATACATGTAATATATTTGTTGCTAGCTTTTATTATAATGGAGGTGTTTTTTTAATGAAAACCCTATGAGATTCAGGTTTCTAGCTGGAAAAGTGTTAAACTGTGTGGCTTGTTTTGCCATAAAACGTTTTGTTTACATTTTTCAATACACTCTACCAACAGTTGATACAAATGAACATATCACCATGTCTATGTTTGAACCCACCTTTCTTTTGGGGGACTAACAAAGCTATCATATTTTTCTTTAAAAAGTATTGCACTTATTGCACTGTATTGCAATGGCTGTATATTTACCAGGTGGCACCTTCATTTGAGCGTGCCTTAATTTGCCATGCTATAGGTCAGCAACCATTTCCAAATTAAAACCACTGAAAGCAAAAACACCCATGTCCAGCCTTGAACTGAAAGGGATGTGGAGAAAGCGACATGGGTGTCAACAGAATTCTTCAGCATGGATAGAGAGTAAGATTCTTGCCTTCAACCTCTCATTTCTTTCTCATCTACTCCTTGAGGAAAACCAATTACTGATTAACATCCAAATAGTGAAGATGGCACGGTCTCTATAGCCCTGCCATGTTATAAATATAAATATCACCGAGCAACATGATTTATTGTTTTACACTCCCATTTTTTTTTTAAAAAAGTAGATCTGGTTACCTTAAGGATCTGCACATAGGGGACTCCATCTGGACCAAAACTGCTGCCATTCACTTTGATGTGTTTAAGCCACTGTATGTGGGGCTGTGCATCACTGTATACTTTGCAAAAAAACTCTACATCACTGCCTATCACTGCTGTGGTATTGGCAGGCAGCCCAGCTTGCAAGATAGGTCTGTGTGGTGACCTCTCTGTCAAGAAACAAAATGGAAAAATGTTCAGTTGTCCAACACAGCTGAAGGGCATCATCTCTCTCAAGACAGGTTACTGCTGGACTCTCCAGTAGCAATAACATTTATTTATTTATTTATTTATTTATTTAATTAATTAATTAATTAATTAATTTCTATATCGCCCTTCTCCCAAAGGACTCAGGGCGGTGTACAGCCTGATTAAAAGCACAAAGACAGACAAAATTTAAAAATAATTAAAATTATTAAATAATTGGCTCAATTATAAAACCCAAATTTAAAATCCCATATTTAAAACCAATTAAAACTTAAGACTTATATACTGCTTCACAGAGCTTTACAGCCCTCTCTAAGTGGTTTACAAGAGTCAATATATTGCCCCAAACAAGGAAGGATGGAAGGATGGAAGGCTGAGTCAACCTTGAGTCAGTGAGACTCGGACTGCTGGCAGCCAGCAGTCAGCAGAAGTAGCCTGCAGTACTGCATACTAACCACTGTGCCACCATGTACATCAATCACAGATCGTGATTCAGAGCAGGCCAAAAGAACGAAGCAGAATCAGCTTAGATATACCCATCTAATAATAGCAGTTTGCAATTTTCATTTAACACAGCACTACTAATGGTCTTGCCTCAAAACTTGAGAGAATCATAATTTCTTCCCTTCCATAGACCAGTAAAACTTGCTGTGCTTCTGATATTACATAATACCACAGGAAGACCTCCCAGCCAGGGATGGCCCCAGAGACTCTGGGCCGATTAAGAGTAACCCCAGAGAAGATTGATAGTAAAGAATGTAGAGATAAGAAAGCAATGCTTAATGCTCTGCCTAGGGTTTCAGGCAGGGTTAATTAATTTCATCTGACTTTGTGGCCCAAGAGATCTTTGTCTTCCTTTGAAGCTAGCAAAGGATTCAGGGTTTCCCCCTCCCTCAATCTGGGCAGTCTGAGGTCAGGATGGTGCCTCTGCCTTCCTAAGGAAAATGGCAGGCTGCCAATACCTGGGTTTTGCCCCTCCCGCCCCCAACTCACAAGCATTCATCAGCACAGGGACTAGGAACTTCTGAAAATGGAAATGCTCCATTTCATTTTCAACTGTGCTCCATTTTTTATCTTTGAATTGGTCTCCTTAATACAGAGTCTGACTATTTTCCTACGGCTAACATGTTCCTTTTGCTTTGTGTTTGCTTTCCAATAGCCTTCCATTAAAGAATACTCGGATCCCATTCAAAGTTTGTGAAGGAAGGCTTTCTCACCCAGCACATCCAGAAAGTAGCTGTAGCGAATGCTGCCAAATTTATTCTCCACCAAGCAAGTATAGTTGCCTCGATCGGAAGGTACCACACTCTCCATGACCAAACTCCAGTGTTGATGCCTGAGCTAGGAGTAGAAAAAGTGATGCAAGCTGCCGTTATCACTGGTGCATTCTTTGTTTTGCAGAGCTGTCCATTTTTCCTGAGTGTAAGTCTAAGAGAATCTCATATTTCAGACATGGCTACTTCAGCTTGTGGCAAAGTTAGGAAATACAGGTAGCTCTCGACTTACAATTGAGCCCAACATTTCTGTTGCTAAGTGAAACATTTGTTAAGTTAATTTTGCTTCGTTTTACAACCTTTCTTGCTACAGTGGTTAAGTGAATCACTGCAGATGTTAAAATTAGTAACACTGTTCTTAAGTGAATCTGGCTTCCCCATTGACTTTGTTTATCAGATGGTTGCAAAAGGGGATCATGTAACAACGCCCCCCCCCCCGGGGACACAGAAACCATAATAAATATCAGTCAGTTGTCAAGCATCTGATTTGGATCATGTCCAAATTCAGACATCACACAGATGTCGCAATGTTTGTAAGTGTGAAAAAGTGTCTTAGTCACTTTTTTCAGTGCTATTGTAACTTTGAACTGTCACTAAATAAACTGTTGTAAATCGAGGACTACCTATATTGTTCTGGGAGATTTAGGACAGGGAGAGTTAAAAAGAGACCAGGGCTACAACTAGTATTTAAGGCTTTGGTAATCCTTTTTGTAGAGATGACATCTATTCCTACACACAAATCTTAAGCCCACACATGCAAAGACCTTGGAATCTACCACTAAGAGGTTCTGCATGTGCCTTTCATTATGAATAGTTTGGCTTCCTCTTCCTCTATATTACATGTTTCTGTAGTTCTCTCCACCCAAAGCCCTAATTCATAAAACCTGGTGTGCTAACCAAGAGAATGGAAGGAGAAGGAAGGGGAGGAAAGAACAATCCAACTAGGGGTGAAATCCAGCAGGTTCTAATAGTGGAAATTTTGAGTAGTTTGGAGAACCAGCAAATGCCACCTCTAGCTGGCCCCAGGAGGGGGGAGGGAATGGGGATTTTGCAGTAACCTTCCCCTGCCATGTCCACCAAGCCACACCCACAGAACTGGTAGTAAAAAAATTTGAATTTCACCACTGAACCCAACCCATTTAGGTCTTACCCGAATTCCTCCAATACGGTGCTCCCCACGGAATTCCCGCCCATTCTTCAGCCAACGGATTGAAGGGGTGGGATTTCCTGAAGCTGGACAGCGGAACTTGACCGTGTTTCCTGCTGGGACCGCGTGCAGCTTTTTGTCCATTCGATGAGGATGTGTCCAATAGGGTGCTAAAAAAAAAGTGACATGACCCATTCAGGTTTTAGCGAAGGCTTCACAAATGTTCTCTTCTTAGGAACAAAGATTGATTTTTTGCTATAACTGAAGCAGGGAGGGGATGAACCTTGAACTGGCTTCCAAGAAAAAAAGCAACAAATACAAGAGTTTAAGGAACAGATAATGTTACACAGGCACTCAATGGTGTGCCAAAATGAATGACAGCACTGCATTCATTCTGCCAGGAATACACAACATTCTGAAAGACATCAATTGCAGGCCATGTGCCATGTGACTACCAAGTCATGCATCATCCTTGGTAGCAGAGTGGTGGTAATAAGTGTCCCACACTTTGGGGTTCCTTGAGATTTTTGCAATAGAGGGAAGATATCTGGCTATAATTTTCCTTGTCTTTGCTCCTAAAGGGCCATAGTACAGAAGATTGAGTAAGTATAGATTAATGACCCCAATACTAACCTCGATGGGCATGTACAGGCTCCTCATTAGAATCAATATGAGAATTCTCCACATCACTGTCTTCATCATCATCTCCTGAACCCAATGAATCTAAAATCAAAATGAGCAGAGGTGACACTTTGTACTAAAACACCCCCAAGTAATTATGGGACAGTGGATGGATGCCACATATTAAGAGGTTTGGTTTCTTTACTGTTGTGCCAGCACTCTTCGAGGAGAAGAGGCAAAATGTTAGGTGGATGAAGGGAAGGGCAGTTACAAAGGACAAAAAAAGAGAGTTGGCACTGCAGTGCTAGATTTGTACACCAAGGGTTACATTGTAGATGTTGTTTTGCAAAAGAAATTTCACCTTATAGCCATCCTTGTGTTTTGGAACATGTCTTCCAAAGGCCTGGAAATAATGTGTGTGTGGAGACCCTGTTGCATTTTCTTTAGTTATGGTTGTTTTCTAATCTGAGTGGTTATTACTTTGTTATCGTATTTTTAATTGTGTAGTTCAATATTATAAACTGCCCAGAGTAGGCAGCCATAACAAATTTAATAAATTAATATGTAAAATCTGAGACCCTATGTTGTTAAATGGTATAATGTGTGACAGTGCACAATCTCAACCCGTGATCATTTCTAAGCAAGAGTAGGAAAGGCTCTGGCCTAAAATCATACCACGTCTGCTGACGATATCCTGAGCTCAGTGGATCGTGTGATCTGATTCAGCATACCTCAAGCTGCTTCCTGTGTTTCTTTTGAAAACAGTAAATATCTTTGGATATTTTGAAACCAGTTAGACCACTGCAAACCTTCCTAGTCTTATGCTCTTACCTACAACAGAGATAGTAAAATTACGCAGACTTTCCCCAGTATTCCGCGCACGGCATGAGTATAATCCTGAATCTTCGTAAGTGGCTTCAGGAATCTCCAGCAAATTTTGCTGAATGTGGATGCGTTCACTAGGGGGAAGTTGCTTGTCTTCCTTATACCACGTGATAACAAGACTGTGATTGGTACTGCAGTAGAGCTTCAGCTGGCTCCCTGGATCCAAAACCAGATGCTCCTCTTCTGTCTCAAGCATGTGACTGTCAAATATCTCTGTCCAACATAAAGAAGGGACGATCAATGCAAATGACAAGTTTTTCCTGCTCTCCTGCCATTTTACAAATATTTTGAGCGATGGAATAAGCCATTTAACAAACTCTACAAAGCAAAGCTATTTTTATCCCAGCATACAAATCTTACATCCCTAGTATATTAAGGCACAATGGTAGTGTAGCAGGATTTTCCATTACATATGCCAGACTTCTTCAAGCAGGTACCCTTCAGATGTGTTTAAGCTGAGTACTGTTCTCATAACAATCTTCAAATACTGCGACCAAAAGCTCATGGTGGACATTTGAATTGCTACGGTCTCAACATTCTAGGAAAGCTGCAGGCTGAAGAAACTCAGTTTAGCTACTCACTTTTTGTTATTTCACCAATTCCAAAACCTAACTTTAGGAGTGATGGAAGATCTTAAGTATAGCTGCACTTTAAACAGCAACTTATAAATATGTCCGTGCCCAGATTTAACTTGGTACAAAAAAAAAGTTTCAACTGGTTGTGTTAGTACGTCACGCTTGTCCAAGCGTAACTGAACTAGGATTTACTCAAGTGCCCTTAGAACATTCTGAACCATGAACTAACAACATGAGCTGAGTTCACGCAGCAGCCTAAGTTAAAATGCAGTTATGGTAGCTAGTTATAAAGCTCAGAGTTCTGTGGGGACCTCCCTGGGTGAAACTGATCAATAGAGTAAGATTTTGCTCTGGGACAGAGAAGTAGCAGTTTGATCAAGGAGGATAGTCCAATCTGGAAAGCTGCCCAACATTTTACTCCTAACCTCATAGCAAAACCTTTTCACAATTTAGCCTCCAACACCACTGCCTTCAGATTCCTGTCTTCTGTGCTGAGGAATAATCCGATGCATGTTTGAAAACTAAGCACAGTGCAAAGATTTCAAAAATAGCAAGTAGTATCAATCTATTATTTTCAATTCATGTAAACCTTTCACCTTCTGAAATCCACAGAGCTCAGAGTAAAATCACAAAATACATTATACAACTAGAGAGACCTGTTCATACCTTCAATTTATTTATTTTTTTTATTTTTTAAAATGGGTATAAAAGATGTACTTGGTTTCTTAGGGTGTAACAGCTCAAACTTGGTGCATATTTGTAAGTATTGTTTTAATAAAAGCATTAATCTGACAATATTGTTTACATGCTAAATTTCATACATATTTTGCATTCTTACATTCCGTTTTTCTTCAGAATCTTCTGTTCAAATACGATCCCACCCAAGTGCTTAAACATTTTTGAGAATCTTGCATTTTTTAAACTTTAATTTACAACATTTCTAACAGATCTGGAAGATAAAATTTGGGATGTGGGGAGCAGACTAATATGCAAGATATTGAGGAATCTCCGCAGTCGCTCTAACTTTAGAGGCACACACTCAATTTCTGGCTTGCTCTACAGCAAACCACAGGGTAAAGCTAGCCAAAATGTTAGGTTGCATTGGAAAAATGGTCTCTTCTCTTTTGACTATGAATTAAGCGCACAAGCCTGTGATTGTGCACAGGTTCAGCAAATCTGTCATTTGGAAGGAGAAAGCAGTATCAGGTAAACACGTATACAAGCTGAAGGCTTACTGGGTGTTTTACTGTTGTTTTTTACGCTTACAGGCGAAATAGGAATTTAAAGTAATAGAGTTGTGGAAAAGTGTTGCCCAATTCCACTCTTTCCACTTTGGGATTCTTCAAATCCTGTCCATAATCCCTTTTGTTCTGCATTCCCTCCCTTGCACCGGCAATGATGTCATCAAAGACCCTTTCCTGCCAGTCCTGGGCTGGAGAAAGGATCCCCAGGAACACTGAAGCATGACTTTTAAGCTCAAACCCACCCCCACCCCCCAAATTCTCTCTGTGGGAGCTCTCAATTGAGTGATCAGTCCCTGAGCCCAAGGTGACTGTTTTGACAGATTCCAAAATGAACATGTCAGGAAGCCCGGGACCACTGCCCCTTCCCCCATTGTCCTAGCCCCACAGCTCCTTTCCCGTGCTCTCCTTGCCCCAGCTCACAATAGGGGCCAGCCCCTTTTTCAGCAAAGGACTCTGGCTCTCTTCTTAGCTATTCCTCTGCTTCTACATTCCAGGATGAGGTGGGGGTGGGGAGAAGAAATGAGACAGAAAGTCTTCACCATTACTCCTAGTTGGGCACATGCAGGCCCTGTAAGTCCCAAGGAGGCAACTTTGTCCCCAGCTGCACCCATCCCCTCCGGGCCCCTCCCTTCCCCTCTAGCTCCCTCCCACACAGCTTTCCCTCAGCCCAGAGGCTTCCCTCCTTTCTTCCGTGGCATGAGCGGGAGTGAGAGGTTTCACACTCAGTTGACTCCACAGCTTCCCGCCTCCCTGTTTGTCTAACCTGGATTTGAACTATAATTGCTTTGGTGACCCATCCTCCTCCAACATTAGCTCCAGTTGTAGGAGCACTGCCAGCAACCCCTTCAACCAACTCGCTCCTGAACCAAGTCTGATCTCCCTCAATGAAACCTGGCTAATGGCAACTCACTTAATTGATAACGCCTCCCCCCTCTTGCTTTTTCTGAGAGGACTGAGCTCCAGGGGTGACCCACCTCTTCGGGTCCACAAAGCAATGTGTCCCAGCCTGCTCCACCACCAGCAGCTGAAACCTGCTGCTTCCCAGGTAGCCCACTGGTTCCCTTCCCTCCTACTTACCCTTAGGGGAAGGAATTCCTGCAAACAGTGTGAATTGCAGGAATGTCCAGTTCATCTGAACTTCAGGGTGAGCCCTAAGACTTTTCCTGCCTGAGGCAGAATGGCCACTGGGGCCTTCGGCTCCTTTGCAAAGGGTAAAGTGGTCTATATTATATCAGTGCCTGAGATCAAAAGCTTTACAAACTGGGAGTAAGAATTACAACAGAATTCAATGATCACATTGTTGAATGTGATTGGCTTCACATTCATTAGATAGATAGTCCATGTTAAAGCCTAAGACATTTTTATTAAGTTAAGATGAATGCTAATTAATTGCCAATTAAATAGCATGTCTGTATAAATCAACCTTCATCCACAATGTAGGAATCTGGTTTTGTGCAGAGGGGAATATTCCCTTGCAGCTGTTCTTTACTAAAAAAATCATTTAATGTAATTGCCGAGATAATTAAATTATTTGCTATAAATATTCCTTCCGACTGAGGAAACCATTCTGATTGGAAAGGAAGAAAAGCCCTCCCTTCCCTTTAGAAGAACATGATGAAGTCATGTTTGATAAGGGGCCTCAGTGACCAATTCACAGTGACTGTCCAGAGAGGGATTTCAAATGTTGAAAAACACTGTACAGATTATGTAATTTGGACCTTCAACAAATCTAGAAAAGTACAGTTGAAGACTCTATTCTCAAGTTGCTCTTCTTTGTCACCTCGTTTTCCAATTCCTAACTGATTGGGTTTATTAGCATTTAAGATCTTTCCAAGTAATTCAAAATCCTTCTACTGAGCAAGAAAATAATTTGAAACTAATATGAAATCTGGTAAAACACTGACAACTCTTAACAATGTCGCTTTTGGGACCTGTAAAGATGTCCTGTCATCTTGCCACCCAAGCAATGGACTTTGACAAGTGGAAACAGTGCTAAACAAATATCTGGCACCTTCTACTTGGGAGTAAAGTTCACATTTATTGTGAGATGACTTATTCGGAAACACCGAGTTTGTCAGTAGGTTCTCACAAACATTATTTTTATTCTTCTTCAGAAGCAGCACTGATTACAAAACTAGATTTCATTAAATTGGATTATAAAGGCAGAAGCTCCAGACTTTACCCTTATTCTTTTGATCAGGGTGCTTATGGTGCCAATCTCAGAAAAGATAGCAAAGAACAAGCTCTATATCCACCATCACATCGCTTCCTCAGTCCATTAATGCAGACTGTTGGATAGCAGCAAAGCGCAATGACTAGCATGATGTGACAGTCGGCTCAGAGGCACCCAGGCAGCTGGTTGGCACAAAAAACAATTATCCCATCTGTTTCATGGATGGGCCAGTCAGGGAAGAAGCATCTTTTCTCAAGCATGAGTGAAAGTGCCAAGCACCTGGCAGAGCAATTTACTCTTATTCCACTAGGGAATCCCAGAAATGCAAACTTAAATGAATTAGATTATTCAGTGAGGTCAGTAAGACAATCTGCAAGGATGCTAGCTACTTATTGTAGAAGCAGCTCGAAAAATGTCAAACTATAGCAATATATAAATGTATACATATGCATACATACAGTACAGACTGATAGACAAGTATAGGTACAGAGAAAGTACTATAGATATAGTGATACAGATATAGACATATATGAGATACATGGGACACATTTTTAAATGTATCTGCATAGGCTTCAGTCCCATACCATCGGTCCACAACCAAACCTACAATGCACATTTCAATAAATATTACATTTTCTTAATATGATAGCAGTCCTGTAATGTTGCAATGTTATACTTCTTCAAAGAAATCTACATCTTTCCAATTGATTCAAGTGTGCTTAGTTCTATTCTACATTACACACCATTAAAATATATAGTTCTTTTACAGTCAAGAATTAAGATAATTAAGAGGCAAAGTGAGGACTAGATGAAAAGATAACTATCCCTATTGTAAAGAAGATTAACAAGATCTCCATGACAAAGAAGCAGAAATTTGACACTATCAAGACCTTGCTTGTGAACAAAACTACTTTGGCACAGTATTTAAAGAGGTACGATTGTATGCTGACTGCAGAAAATCTGCCTGTAAATTTTACACTTGCAGTCAGAATCAGGAATTTCCTATGTGCAGAAAACATCTTGGTGATTCTTAAATTCCAGGGAATGGGAAAACTTTTAGGTTATGGCATTTTATTTTTCCTTTTTTTAAAAAACTGGAAGTTGAGATCTACCAGCTGGAACCAGTTGGAATCTTTTATAGAGAGTGAGTAAAGAACATCTTTTTGAAATATACAGTAGGAATTCCATGCCTCAAAGCAATTTGCTTTTAGTACCAGATTATAGTTTAGTTATGCAGAAACATACTCCAGCTTTTTCTATTGAATTTTCTTTCATTTTAATAGGCTTTTTAGATTAGAAGATGGGAGTCAATGACCTTTGGAAGTCTTAATCACTCAAAGTTTATAAACAGATAGGTTTATATTTTACTTTTCCTTAAGGGACAAAAGGAGTATACATAGCATTCTCTATGACAAATTTTCTGTACAACATTCCTGCCGGGTAAATTGGGCTAAAAGGTAGTAACTGATTCAAGGTTGCTTGGTGCTTCCCTGCTTGGGGACATGTACTCAAATTTTCATCTCCATGGTCCTATAGTCCAACTCTTTCCTTAACTGCTACATCACGTTGGTTATTTAAATTCCAAATGATTTACAGCAAACTCTTATTGCACAAAATATTCAGAACTAACCTTGGTTAGACAAAGAGTTGGACTTGGATCTTAAGAGATTTCCATTTCTTGCCACTGACTCACTGCGTGTCTTTGACAAACTGTATTAGTGATAGCTTCCTGTTTTCCATCACATATTTTTCTTGTCAAAAAGACAGCTCAGAACATGAAAGCTCTTCAATAAAGTAGGAGTGATTAAAAGTCAGCAGCAAAAGTCTGCTGCTGTCCACCAGTTTGAAGAACAAGTCTGAAATGCCTCATAATTTGCCATAATGGTTGAGGCTTGTAAGGCATACTCCTCAAAAGATCAGAGTATCGTCTTTTACCGCAGAAAGTGTCTTAATACCATTTTCCATATTCAGACACACTTTTCCTAATTCTATCAATAGCAATAGTTCCCAGTAACTCTCACCTGGATCCCTGGATCCTTCTGTGGATGCAGATATCCTAGGATATATTATTGCGACCATCAGAACCCTAAGAAGATCACACCACAGAGCTGTCATCCTTTTATCTTTTCTTCTTCTTCACTCTGGCTCCCAGTTGGATACTCAAATACTTAATTAAAAGAGAAAAATGAAAGTCACTCTTTTGTCCTGCAACACATTATCGATATGTGTCTGTAACTACCCAGGTTTCCTTCGAAGCATTTTGGAGGTCAGTAGATCAGTGTACAGGTACAATTATTAAAGCTTTTTAGACTGTGAAAGTATTACTTAGCATTATCTCAAAAGAAAGAAGTGGCAAGGAATGGAATACATTCATTTGCCAATCCAAACATTCAAACATTCTCAACACTAGATACAAACAACCTATTTATGAAATGCCATCAAAGAAGCAAAATAGTTTTAGTAACAAATGGTCTTTAGCTTATTACGGTTTTGAAATATAGTACTCGCTTTGAAAGTTCCCAGCAATCCTGTTCTTACTGTACAATTACCTATGCTTAACTGAACCTTGGTAAATGCAATTAATCCATTATCTGAGATAATTATCTGACACAACAACCATAAACTAATCAGGCTGGCTTCACCTAGTAAACTAACATGGGGGGGAGGGGTGTAGTTTGTTTACAGTTCATCCTGTCCTGCAAAGACAGTCAACACAAGGTTTAAGGTGTCTTTCCAAGTTGCATTTTTTTGAGCTCAAAGTTCAAGAGACAAACTTAAGAGCTTCTATCTGACAAAGGAATCAATCCCTAAGATCACCATTGGCAATCATCCTGCAACACACTGAATAAATCCACCTATAATTCCTCCTCTTTCGCACATCTCCACAATACATCATTTTCATGTGGCTCTCCAGAACTTGTGCTGAACAGATCTTGGGAAACTGGCCCACGCCACTAAAAGAAAACTTCATAAATTACCTCAGGCAATGTTGGGGGAGGGGGGGCGGGTGGAAGAAACACGGGTGAAGTTTCATCCTACTGCGAGGATTTAAACTACTTGTCCAAACAAAGCACACGTGTGCATTCGAGTAACACACACACACACACACCGCGCGCCCTCCAATAACGCAGGTTTACTCCCATTGAAATGAATGGATTTAAGTGCCATATAAGAACCCCGTTCACTTAAGTGCGGTTTTGGGTTGTGTTTGTGAAAAAGTTGCGTCTAGCCACTTTTGAAGGGGATGTTTAGAGTGGAACGGCGGGGATCTGCCTTGTCACTTACTTACAAGCGGCGCGTGTGGGCACGATGCACGTTCGCAGCGCACGGCGTGGACGTGGGGCAAGGGAAGAAGTTGCGCTTAACGATGTCCTGCCTAGGTAGAACAGCTTAATTTTTAAACCGGGGAAACACACAAACAAAAAAAGTTTCTGCGCAGCCGGACGGTTTAGTAACAGATTTACAGACCCTCCGGGTCAAAGTCGGCCACATCAGCCACCCCGGAAGGTCTCCGGGTTCCCGTGGGCAAGATCTCAGAGTTCCGCGCCTGCCTCTCGCCCCGCTGTCCGCTTTCGGAGAGAAGAGCGCCGATCCTCTCCTTCCCATTTCCATCCCCGGTGCCTCAAGGCAACCAGCCCGGGACCTACCTTTCCTCCTCCTGCCGGCTTAAGAGCTGTCCCCAACTACTCCGTCTTCCCGGGCTCCGTCCCTCGGAGGGTAGGAAGAAAAGGATGCGCCAGGGTCCCGGTCTTTGGCCGCGGCGCTTCGTCCCGCGCAAGCATAAATCCGGCAAGGCGCCGCCGCCGCCAACCTTCAGCGTTCTTCTCTGGATCTTCCCGAAGCGAGAAACGCGGCCGCGTCCAGAGCCGGATTCGACTTCGTGAGCTTTCTGTCGGCTTCTGCAATAGGCGCTGGGACTTTGTAGCGAAAGCTCTCAAGTTACACCCCCGCGAAGCGCACAGCCGGCCAGCTCCGAGCCAACAATGGGCCGCGAAAAGAGCCAGGCCGGAGGGGGAGGATCAGAGGGGCCTGCCCCGCCCCCGCCCGGTCCCCTCCTTCTGCCGCTTCTCCAGCCAGAGCCGGGGCCTTTTTACACTCACATTAGCTAAATTCTCTCCCCCAAAGCTTCGGCAAAGAGGATTAAGCAGAGTTCAATCTCGCCCAGCCTTTTGCTTCCTCTCTGCTTATAATGGTAACTAGAGATACGACTCATTAAACTTCGGCTCAAGGGAAACTTTTCATCCGAAGACAAAAAGTGAGCCGGTGGGGGGAAATTAAAAGCCCGCGGAAGGAGAAAGAGGAAGAATACTTTAATCCAAATTATGCAGATCTTTAATTTATCTGAGTACATCTGACAAAATGAATATTCATATAAAACGACAGGATCTTGCACCTGCGGAACCCACTGCTGCATGAAGCGCTTCCGATAAAGGGGTGGTGGGGGAAAATTAGCTTTCTTCATTATTCTTTAGGGATATCAGTTTCTGGGATCCAATAAGCAAACTTCATTTTAATAATAGGTAATTTGGGAAAGAACGTGATCCACTAATCCGTGCAATCAGATTGAGACTTCTAAGTGTTATTCCAGGAAAAGGCAGAAAAGTGACCCAAAAAAGTGGGTCTGATTTACTGCATCACACTTGGAGGACTTGTCACAGAACATGTATCATAAATGTGGCCCTGAAAATCGTTATGGGAATCTAAGGGTCACTCCAGTGCCTGGGATTAGTAGGATATTATAAAGTTAGTCTTTCTGCAAGATCTCGCCTCCTCCTCCTCATTTTTATCATCCACCAGTTAGCACTGGTGGGAAATATAATCCTACCCATTGTTTTTCAATTGCAGCAACTTGTAAGATGTGTGGACTACAGAGTTAGAGTCCTTATATCTTAAAGTAGCTGAGGTTGAGAAACACATCTGTGGGAAGGTGGTGGAATTGGGGGAGGCACTATGGTAGATTGTTCAAGATAAGAGCTGGGAGAGAAAAAGATGGTAAGGAAGTGGATAGAATGTAAGGCAAATGTGTGAAAGAAGCTTTCAGGGGTGTGTACATACACATACACACACACACACACACACACAGGAAAGTCAGCATTTTCAAGATGGTGTTCTAGTAAGGTAATTTACAAGATATGCAACTGAGATAAAATCAGAACAGAATATATTTTAGTTTTCCATCTCCCTCCCCCCACCTTTTAAAAGTTGCATGCAAATTCTAGTTTAAATTTCCTGTGGGAGATTATCCATATATTTTTAAAGATTTTTTTTTTTAATGAACATGCTTTAACCATATGCGCACAACAAACCTGAGTGCTGAGGCTCACACCCTCCCCAACTATCAAAATAGGAGAGAACATTTAGAGAATCCCAGGAACTTTTGATTGTTTTTACTGGAAAACCTCTCTGGAAACTTTTGCTCCTGCCCTTAGCCATCTCCCTACCAACCTCCTACCCTCTCCCCCCCACCCATTGTTCCTAATCAGTATGGCCAGTTCTGGCAACTGGGAAAAGAGGGTCTAGGAAAGTGGCTAGGAAAATCAGATGTAAGCTTGCTGAAGGAGATAGTGAGATAGTGGAGATGGTCATTCCGCCCTATTCTGCACACTTAAAAAACAAACAAACTAAGAACAATAGCAGAAGTTTTCCCTCAGGCTCAGTCACACCCAACAATCTTTGGAGGAGCCAAACTGTCTGCGCATGTTATCAGGACTTGTGGAAGGTTATCCACATTGGGCTCCTCTCTCTTTCCATACTATCCAGCAACAAGCCTTTCATTTTAATGCTCCGTGCTTTATTTTCCTCTGCAAGGTGGTTCAGTCTTGGGAAGAAAACATTTAGGCCATGACAATGGCCGATCTTTTTAAGCTAGCTACAAGAGCTATCTTCTTGGGTTTCTTTCTAATATGCTCTGGGCTACCTTGGTATATTAGCCATGATCTCATGACCCTGCGTGAACAGATGTGGATGCAATCAAGATGTGGATGGCGAACCAGGAAGGGCATGCCAATTGATCAAGGAAAAATCTACAGAGAGGCTCCAAAAAGGGCTAATTAATGGATGGCAGCCACCTCCCAAGCCAATTTTCCATGCTGAAGGTGGGGGGGGCTATTGAACCCCACTGATTAAAACCTCCTCCTTCGAATGAAACTGCATCCAAACAAACACATTCCAAAGCAAGCACAGCCTCACCCCTCCACCAAGCCAGAGCCTCCACAGTGGAGTATCTTCCTTTCAGATAAAACTCTCCATATCAATAGGCTCCCAGAATGGGGGATTAGCTTTGGCTCTGTCTCCAGGTAACTGTGGTCTTTGGGTTTTCTCTGTTCATATCCTGTTTTTCTCCTCCTGGAGCTGCAGGATCCTCTTCTCTCTACTAAGGCATATCTCATCTTGTTTTTCTCCTTCCTAGACTTAGAAGTTAAAATAATAAGAGCTGGTAAACAATCAGAGCTGCTCCAGCGAATCGGAATCCCCAGATCAGATCGGGAAGATGAAAAGCAAAGATGGGACCCAATGTGGTATGTTGATTAAGATATTGGACTAAAACCAACCAATATCTTAAGCTGGAGGTTCTGCTCCAACAGGAGCTCACTGGGTGATTTTGGACCAGTCTGTCTCTCTCTCAGCCCAACCAGCTCAGGAAGTGCTGGCTGTGGGAAATAGGAGGAGGAGGAGGAGGGAGTACAGTCTTAACTAAACAAAATGTGGGAAATAAAAATTAACAAATAAAATGTGTAGACAAACATCCTGGAAGAAGAAGGCGATGGCAAACCATTTTTGTAGCCTTACCAAGAATTTAAGTCCCTTAAATTACCAGGAATCAAGCTTGCCTCAGGGATGAGCTTTCTTGTTTTCTAAAACAGAGTGATAGTTTTAACTAAAAAGAGTATGGAAGAAGCATGGAAAAGGTTTTTTTTTTCCTTTCTGCTTCTTCATACGCTCCTAAATTCTCAGGTAATATTTGGATGATGCTAAAGAGCACATGAATTAATAGAAGGTGCATTCGGAGTGTGTATTAGCACAAAACACATAGATTTAATAAATTCTCAGTCCACCAGTAGGTTGCTGCTGTCTTTTGACATAGCATGTTTGGGTGAAACAGATGCCCTGAAACAGAAAACAGAAACAGAAAAGGCCTCTGTGTTTTTCATCATATACAGGTAGTCCTCAACTTACAACAGTTCATTTAGTGATTCTTTGAAGTTACAAGGGCACTGAAATAAGTGACTTAAGACCATTTTTCACATTTATGACCATTGCAGTATTCCATGGTCACATCATTGACTGGTATATTTAGTTGTTTGACAGCTGACTCACATTTATGACGGTTGCAGTGTCCCGGGATCATGTGATTCCCTCTTACAACGTTCTGACCAACAAAGTCAATGGGGAAAGCAGATTCATTTAACAACCATGTGACTAATTTAAGAACTGCAGTGATTCAGTTAACAAACATAACCAGAAAAGTCGAAAAATGTGGCAAAACTCACTTAACAAATTTTTCACTTAACAATATAGGTTTTGGGCTCAATTGTGATCATAAGTTGAGGACTAGCTATATATCTGCATTGGCAACTTTGCATGTGAGGCTTTTACTGTAGTACTTGCAACTTCCACGTTGCCACTCTTCCATTCTTTTACCAGTAAATAAATAAGATGGGGATAAGCTCTGCCCCCTTTGCTTGCATTTCCCTAGTAGTGCACATATTCCTGCTATTGGCTTTTTCTGTAGATTTTACTTTATTTTAGCTGTCCAGGAACCACCAAGCAAAAGACTCCACACCTTTCATACAAATTGCTCTTTTAAAATAGGATTTCATTCCTTGAGCACCACTTTGGGGAAGGAAAACTGCTCCTAGCAGATTTTGATGCTCGCTCCCGCAAAAGGACAAAAGCCTCCCATTTTCTTGATGGTGTAATTAGGCAGAGAAATAACGGAGGCAGAGAAGCGTATAATGTGCTCATATTCATCACCAGGACTTGTTTGCTTCAGGAAGTTCCATTGCATCAGGAGAGCAAAACTGTTCCATTTTGCTGTTGGGTTGGCTTCTGAAACCCAGGACAACTCCAGTTCCTTTGGTGCATTGCCAGCTCTGGCTAGTTGCCCCCAAGGCCACCTGAATTTACAATGTAAATCATCTTGCAGTTTATGGAAATGGTGTTCCTGGAAGCACAGGCCAACTGGACTTTATTGGAAGTGCTACGTGGCCAGTCTGGGCCTGGCACTGGGAGATTGGTCCAGCTCAAGGATAGTTTTTATGATGACATGCAAAGAGAGGGGCAACTTTGGGGGCTTCTCCTGAGACGGGCACAGCACTGAAGTCTAAAAGTATGGAGAACTGCAATATAGTGATCAAATCAAATCAAAACAGAGCAGGAAAAAAAAGGCAAAGGGGTGAGTTTCAGCAGGTTCTGACCAGTTCTGGAGAACCGGTAGGAGAAATTTTGAGTAGTTCGGAGAACCGATAGTAGAAATTCGGAGTGGCCCTGTCCCCATCTATTCTCTGCCTCTCAAGTCCCAGCTGATCGGGAAGAAATGGGGATTTTGCAGTAACCTTCCTCTGGAGTGGGGAGGGAATGGAGATTTTACAATATCCTTCCTCTGGAGTGGGGAGGGAATGGAGATTTTACAGTATCCTTCCCCTGCCATACCCACCAAGCCATGCCATGCCCACCAAGCCAAACCCACAGAACCAGTAGTAAAAAAAATTGAAACCCACTGGACCCAACTGGTCTGAACATTAATTCAGAGGAGGGATTAAATGGATCAAGGTCAGAGAACACAGAAGGGGAAGGATGGGCTCCAAAGAGAATTGCACTGGCAATTGCTGTATCGCAGGAAGACCAGGTTTCCCGCTACTTGGCTAGGTAATTAGGGTAGAAAATCCTAAGTGCATAAACTGTTTGACATTGGAGCGAGGCAACATCTCAGCAAATGCATATTCCTGAGCAAACATTTATACGGAGTGCTATAATTACTTTGAAATTAAGCACCTCTAACTCGCATGCAGATTTCAGGCGTGCTGCTTGCAAGCTTTGCTCCCTCCAGAATAGAAGCACTATTTAGGGAAATGTTCCAGGCAGGGCCCCGGAGTCAGGAGCCTTATCTAGGCAAGCCCTCTGTTGGCAGGCAAGGCTGTGTGATCTTTAAAAGCAGGCTGACCTGCACACAGGAAGCCCTGTCAGATACAGTCAGTGCTTTGTTATTGTTATCAGACATTTAAATGTACAGATGTTTAAAGGGACTAACTGAGCTTGATCATCTGCCAGTGCCTCTGGTGGGTCCTCTTAATACAGATAATGGGAGGGCACAAATGTCAGCAAACACGTTTTTGGAACCCGGCTTCATTTGGCTCCTGCAACACATTGTCTCCTTTTGTCCCTATTTAGGACAAAACAAAATAAACTTTTCAGTGTAAATAATGTTATAGGATATTACTCAAATTGCCATTGCAGTTTTTGCTTTATACATTTGCCAGTGTTAGCAGTTTCTACTTATGAATCTGATTTGAAGCCCTGTGTGGCTTTTGAATTTCCAGGAAATTATGTGCATAGTTCTGAGAGCTTGCCAGTGAATAGCCAAAATCAGTAAATAGCCTAAATCACACAGCGAACCATAAACTAAGTCCTATGCTTTAACCACTACACTATCCTGGTTTTTTTCAGAGTTCCTGTAGGGCACCAGACTGCCTGTCCCTACAGTGCAGTTTACTTTAGAGAAATTGTGAATAACTTGTGGGCCCCACCTTCACATTTGTGGCCCAACACACTGAGGTCATGCCAATCATTGAGTGGCAAACAGCCCCATTTCAGCCATGTGATTTTGATAGGATGAGTTTGGCCTGTTTGTGGGGATTGGGGTGGTAGTAATTTGCCTTTCAGAGGCCCATTGAGAGACCCACTTTTAAATTCCCCCACATTCCCCTTCCAAATTAGTTGGAAAAATTCAGCCATGCTGTATAGCATTTTTGCAGCCAAATGTCTGGACACTTTTGCAGTCCCTAATCCTTTTAGAAGTTGCCCAGCCCTTATGGAATGAAACAATCTAAAAATGAGGAAAAGTTGAGGACTGACAAATTATTTATGAGGATGTGATGTAGTCAAGAAGTAGTTGAAACCAGTATTCTTCCAAAATGCCATAATATAAGTTCTGGCCTTGTTAGGAAAATCTAAAAGAAATAGCTTGAAGAATACAGTTGAATGAAAACTATTTAGATAAAATGAGCTACCTGGTAGACAGGTACTGTAGAGCTGAGAGGTGCAGAGGTATCTTTGTCCACCAGAATAAAGTACTATGGTCCCCCCATAGGCACATACAACATTTCTTGAAAATGGAATAGACCAGCAAAACGGCTTGAATGTCAAGGTGAATTATTAGAAACGTATCAAAGGCCTTTAAATCAGGACAGCTTAGGTGAAGGAACCGGCTGGCCCAGCAAAAGTAAAGGCCAGGGATAATCATTCTGAACTGGAGGAGCTTTTGCACGCTTAAGGGAGTTCCATCTAGATATGCCTGGCTTTGAAATCAAGTTGTGGGGCCAAGCTACTATCTAAATTTAGCTGTGTTCTAAGTTTTACTTCAGAACCAATATAATTCATCCCGGTTCTATCTAGGAAGAGCTGCCCCAAACAAGAGCAGGAGGAATGATTTTGGCAGAGCACACAGTCCCCTGCCCATTTGCTCCAGTTCAAGGTCTCCTGTGCTGGGTACAGCTATTGTCTGCCTGTCTGTCCTTAGCTGAGTGCCCCTGCCAGGGAGGCAGCTTGCTTGCAAATTGCTGCTGTAATTAGCTGAGGGTTATCACTGCCAGCAAGACCATAAAGTGGCTGCAGCGCTCATTAGAGCCCTTTAAAGGCTGTCATAAAAAAACAGGCAAATGTGGAATCCTGAGGTTAAGCAGCTCTAATTCCCCCACACACTCAACACTTCACTGCTGATTTGCTGTCCCTGCACCTAGTGCTAAGTACTCCCTGCTTGGGTTAATTGGACAAGAGTGTGGTGGACAACCCTTGAAGCCTTTTACCCTTGGAACCATGGGCTTCAACCAGGGGTTCTGACAGGTTCTGGAGAACCAGTAGCGGAAATTTTGAGTAGTTTGGAGAACCAGCAAATACCACCTCTGGCTGGCTCCAGAGTGGGGAGGGAATGGGGATTTTGCAATATCCTTCCCCTGGAGTGGGGTGGAAATGTCACATACAAATGCCTAACACTGTGCACCCATGGCAGGGCAAGGGTTAACACTATCCATCCCACCTAGTCCTTCCCTTGACCCCTCCTCACCTTGACTCCGCCTCCCAGGTATATAAGGTGTTGTCCAAGAGTCCAAACCACTCCAGATGTTCACCTGTAAGAGACAAGTATGATGTAAATAAATACCTTTTGAATCAAACTATTCTGCATTGGAGTTATTGGGCTAGATCCTCGGAAACACGTAACAGGAAATGGAGATTTTGCAGTATCCTTCCCCTGCCATGCCCACCAAGCCACACCACACCACGCCCACCAAACCACGCCCAGAACCGGTAGTAAAAAAATTTGAATTCCACCACTGGCTTCAACCCTTGATGCCCATGATTCAGTCTCCTTTGCAGTGGCTTTGCATGTCGCAAAACAGTTTTTCTTCCTCTCTCGCCCAGCAGATTCTTAAGACCACAACTCCTTCCACCCCCAACTACCTCACAGAGTGGTTACACTTGAATGTGTTTGGAGAGGACGAGGCTAGGGAAGGGTCCAGTAAGGTAAATCAATGAGACTGGCTCATTCGCTACCTCAGCAAGTGCTGGGAGTAGATGTTTCAAGTTTCCTGAGTCTAGGTAAGCTGAACTGAAGCATACGTTTTCTTCCAGAGAGTCTCACTTTGGTCAAGAGATAGTACTGTAGATGCATAATGCACATCTCACAGAATTATAGTCTGAACAAATTAAGCTGTTTACATGTCAGCCCCATTAAGTAGACCAGAACAGGAAATCATCTCCAAAGGAAGCCTAGAACTACTTTTCTTGAGATTGACTATAATAACAACAACAAAAAAAATGCAAATCAGCTTGTGCTGGATTTCCTCCCCCTTCTTTTGCTTCCTTGAATTAGGGAGGCATCTTCCTAAGATGCTTCCAAATGTTATCTCATTCTGGACCTAAAAAATATATCAGCCCCAGCAGTGAAATCTACTTACCTTCGCTACCGGTTCAGGTGCTCTCCCATGCTATGCGCTCCCGCGCTATGCATGTGTGTGCCTCTTCTGCACATGCACAGATGGTTAGAAAACAGGACATAATGATGTCCCAGCGGGTGGGTGGAGCATCCCACCGCTGGCGCTACTGGTTCAGTGAGCCAGATAGAACCGGGGAGGGGGGTGTTTGGATTTTACTGCTGATCAGCCCCTTTTGCCTAAGTAACAGTTCCTGCATATCTGTGACAAGGTTCATCTTCCTTACTTTCTATATTACCTTTTTTGTCAAGTCTGGCTCGTAAACTGTTCTTAGTGTTCTGCATAAATAGCAGACCCATCCATAGTTTAATAGGAGCAAAGGCACAAATAGCTAGAGGAGGGGGGAAATTGATTTGCTGTGCAAAAGTAAGGTTTCACTTACTGAATCCCTTGAAATTTTGTAATATGTAAGGTCCAGAAATATAAAAGTGGTGTACAAGTTTGAGCTTGTCTGGACTTGGAAACTAAGTTGGGTCAAGTCTTTGGATGGCAGAACAGCAGCAAATTCCAGGCTCAAAAACAAATTTTTAAAAATGGTGGAAAGGAAGAGCAGATCATTTTCATATGTTATCAGGCAACTCCCATGTTATACCTCTCCTACGCGACTTGCATTGGTTGCCGGTTGCCCTCCAAGTGAGATTCAAAGTGCTGGTGATTACCTATAAGGCCCTATATGACTTAGGCTGGGGATATTTGAGGGGCCACCTGCAGCCAGCAACAGCTGCCCATCTCCCTGTGCGTTCCCACAGAGAGGGCCTCCTCAGGGTGCCTTCGGCCAGACAGTGTCGGCTGGCGACCCCCAGGGGGAGAGCTTTCTCTGTGGGCACACCTACCCTTTGGAATCAACTGCCCCTGGAGCTCCGGGTGGCCCCCGACCTCCACTCTTTCTGTCGCAAACGTGGCTGTTTCGTTTGGCTGGCCTGGACTGATGGGGTTTTAATTTTTAATTTGTTAGTCTTAATTGCACTTTTAACTGTTAAATTATGAGATTTGGATTTAATTTCTTTTTAACTTTTTCATTAGATGTTTTTTACTGTTGTGAGCCACCCTGGGTCTGGCTGGAGATAGGGCGGCATATAAATCTCATTAATAATAATAATAATAATAATAAAGTGTATGGACATTTTGAAGAGAATAAGGAAAATGACATTCAAAGCAATATACAGGGGTGAGCTTCAAAAATTTTAGCAAGGGATTCACTGCCTGGTTGCTGGGTGGGCATGGCCATGGTGGGCGTGGCCTAGTCACATGATGGGGGGCATTTTTGCCCTCCCTGGTCTCCAGAGGCTTTCCTCGAGGCTGCGGGAGAGGGAAAACGGAGGCCCTCTGGAGTTTCTGGCCTTCCCGAACTTCTGGTAGGCCCATTTTTTGCCATCAATGAGCCTCTGTGCACACCCTGCACTTACCTGCATCCAAAACGGGCCATGTGGGGATTCCTGGGAGAGGAGGGATGGGGTGGGCGGGGTCAGCCAGGAGTGGGATTTGGGGGTTCTCCGAACTGCACAGAATCTTAGCTAGAGGTTCTCCCGAACCCCTGCGAACTCCCAGCAGCCCACCCCTGGCAATATACCATAACAATTTTAACCTCCAAGCAAAAGGAGCTGGAACAGGTTTTAGGTTCAGAGAAATTAGATAATATTTGGAAGCAGTTTGGATAGACACTGCCCTGAATCACTAGAGTGTAAGAAGAGAGAGAAGGTTCTTAACTTGCAAGATTTTATTATTATAACTAAGCTTATTTGATCTACACAATGGGGCTGACACTTTTCTCTGTAGTTATCAGTTAGATAAGCTTGATTCAAGGACATCTTTATCTTTTTATTCTCAATCTTTTTCAAGGAAAACAGCAAAGTTCATTTTGAATAAATAGGAAAGTTCATCCAGGTATAAAACATTCTACTGATTAGTCCTTAGGAGAGGCGGGTTTTAATTTTTTTTAAATCTTAATTTTGGATTAACTATCTTCCTCCCCATTCTTTGCAAATAATTTAATTATCTTGGGGTTTGTTGACTTTTTGGATAGGTGTCAATGGGTTGAATTTTGCACTATTGAGAAATTTAATTTTTTTGCTCTTTGCTTGGTATTCAAAGAAGAGGATCTGTGAGGATAAGCGAATGCAGCATGATGAAGATTAACTTAAATTGGTAAATATTTGGTGGAATGTGAGTGCTGCAATAAGGGAATTGTTTTCCCAATCTGCTTTGTCTAAATATAATTTCATGACTAGAGATAGCAGTATTTCTTGTGTGCAGATAGGCTATTTTTCCCTTGCCTGAAAAGAAGGAACACATTGCACATGTATGAAAGATGAAAGAAGAGACAGATCTATACATGCTGATTCATAATTAATGTAATTTAAGTAAAAGCATAATACAATTTACCATAATGGGGAAAATTGCTACATGATTGTGAATTTGCTCTGTTTGGCACTTCAGTACTAAATGGCAATTTAGCTGATTAGTAAAGTTGTTTTACAAGAAGATAACTCTTTGTACAGTATCAATGTGTAGGAGTGGGATGGTATTGGAATTAATCCTCTTGGGCAGGGAACAGTTGGCTTGGAGCTGATAACCATTGCCTGGGAAAAGGACCTTAGCTCAGAGAAAGATTATATGCTTTGTACGAGCTGAGATCTGTATGTTTTAGATTGGAGTTCAGTGATGGTAATATTGAAATCAGTGGTTTGATCTGAAATCAGTCACATTTTTATGTTCCACTTTGAATTTGGCATGCCATGAAATCAGCAGCTGTTACATTAAGAACACACGATGTTAAATGCAGACATAAATATTGGAATACAACACAGAGTTTGTTTCCCCTTAGCAGGCCTAGCTTTTATTCAGCTGTTCCAAACTGGAGATATTTATTCCTGACATCTGTCAGTGAATAAATATAAATTATGTGGGCTTTTTTTTCAAATGTTGCTACGTTATGTATGATCTTCATCCAATCTCTTCAAGCTTTTCCTGGTTTAATCAATGATATGGGGTATGAATTAATAAGGGTATCCTTTCTGATCCCAAAGGACCAAGACCTGAGTAGGTTCTAGGCTCAATATCAAGATTTCTATTCCCAGCAGCATCTAAACTGCAAGGAAATATACTGGAATTGTTATTCCTATGCTCCCTGGGGAGCTGCTTTCTCTCTGCCCTGAAATTTTGGAGGGGTTTAAGAAGAATCAGAAGCCTAGCTAGCTTTGAACAGTTCACCTGTTTAACACCCACTTCATCCAACTGAAGTTTTTGAGTGCAGTTTTAATAAAGCAGCTCAGATCAGTTAGGATATTGAAAATAGAAATATTCTTGAAACTTTCAAGAAAGCTTAATAGTTTTGAAACTATTCAAAATAAATTTATTAGAGTCATACTGATGGTTCCAAAAAGTATTAAAAATACTCTCATACATGTAAACTCAGGCATAGTCTTATTGGATGCTACAGCATGGTTTCTAATAAACTCGTGGCTAAAGTTAATCCTATAGGTTTGGCCCCTTTAGTACTTATTATTTATTTATTATTTATTTATTAAATTTTTATACTGCCCTTCTCCCGAAGGACTAAGTGTGGTGTACAGCCAAAATAAAAACCAACAATATAAAAGTTAAAAACAATTTAAAATTATTAAATAGTTTGGCCAATCATCTAAAATAAAATAACCCATTCCCATAAAATTTTAGGCCAGCTCTGCTTGATGGAATAGTAGCATTTTAAGGGCGCTGCGAAAGTTATGGAGATCGGAAATCTGACGAATCTCCGGGGGCAGCTCGTTCCAGAGGGTAGGTGCCCCCATAGAGAAGGCTCTCCCCCTGGGGGTCGCCAGTTGACATTGTCTAACCGACGGCACCCTGAGGAGACCCTCTCTGTGGGAGCGTACTGGTTGGTGGGAGGCTATCGGAGGCAGAAGGCGGTCTCGTAAATATCCAGGTCCTATGCCATGGAGCGCTTTAAAGGTGGCAACCAACACCTTGAATCGCACCCGGAAGACCACTGGGAGCCAGTGCAGCTCGCGCAGGAACGTTGTTACATGGGAGCACCGAGTCGCCCCCATAATCACCCGTGCGGCCGCCTTCTGGACCAGCTGGAGCCTCCGGGTGCTCTTCAAGGGGAGCCCCATGTAGAGAGCATTACAGTAGTCCAGACGGAACTACGCTTAGTACTATGGGACTATGCGAGGGGTGGCATATAAATTTAATAATATTTAATAATTTAGTAAACTTAATAAATAAAATAAAAATGGCTAAAGAAATCTCTAGATAAAATTCACTTATTCGACTTCTCTATGGAAAATGTATGCTCATTAGGTTTGACCAATGCAAGAATTGCCCTCAAACTATAAATTTGGGATCTAGATTACCAAACAAGTTATTATATCTCATTATTTACCAGATTCTACCAAAAGAGCCTCTTATTTATCATCCATGTAATTATAAAATTTCATATAGCCTTCACTTTTAGCGAGACTGGATCCATTGTCTTTAGTCCTTTTGGGATATTTTTAAGAATACTCCCATGTCTCTTCAATTATGTCCATGTGGTAACAGCTCAATGGGAGCTCTGCTGCTCTGTATACGTTACTCTGCTCTGTGTATAAGAACTCTTGTCTGTCATGAAAGTCTGTCTAGACTTTCATTTATCCAGTCTTAAAATTTTCAAGCAGGAAGAGTGATTTCTACTTAGTAGTATTTCTTATGGACAAGGACTCAAAAATATCCTCTCAAATCCTCCAGTTTTGTGTTATCATCAATATGCTGCACCATTAATTACGTTTAAATATCCATTTATTCCACAATTTTTATTATATTTATTTTATTATATATGTTCTTATTTTTAGATCCTATTTATTCATTGATTTCTGTTTTATATATGTACGTACACGTTTATCTGCAATAGTTCTACTATTAGATATTTTACTGTCTGGTCTTAATGCTATAATACACTGTTTTGATTCATTCACTGTTTTGATTTGAAACATTGGAAGGTCTTAAGAACAAAACTTAGTTCGTACTTTGGCTAGGTTTGTACAGTCCAATTGTTTAATATTCACACAACTGAAGTGTTTGTGTACAGTTTTAATAAAGCTGCTCAGATCATTTGGGATATAAAAACAAATCTGATATAAGACAAATGTTGGAAAGTATGAATTGCATAACAACTTAGAACAAAATATAGTTTTCTTATTTCAAGGCAGTCATTAGCATTCAGAATTCTGGAAATACTTTTCTTTATTTTTCCTGAAAAAATGCCAACCAGAGTTACTCTTTTGAGATTAATCATCCAAGATAATTTATACATTTTATACATACATTCTACATTTTATACATAGATCTTTACAGATAGCAGATCTTTCTCTTCACTCCTTGTCCTCCTCCTCTTCCTCCAAAATATATCTCCCAAATGAAGCATTTGGAGAAAAAAGTCTGAGCTTAACTGTTGGATGTTATTGCTTTCCTTTAAATATTTCCTGCCTTCTCCATTTCTTTGAGTTTCCAAGTTCACAATTGCTCTGCTAAGTTTTATCTCTGGAATTCTGCAGGCAAAACAAGTGGAATGCAGGTTGAGTTGCCAGTAGAGAAAGAATGAAATTCACTCATAATTTAGATCACAGTTTTGCTTTAAGCCACAATATGACTGGTTTTCATTTATCTTAATGATTGAACCTTATCTTTAGGGGTTGTAATTAATAATTTAACATAAATTATGGTTTATTCAACAAATCATGGCTGAGCAAACCATAGCTAAGCACAGGAAGTGAACTTAATCTTGCTCTCTCCCTCAGTAAGATTAACCCAGTATGTGTAGTAGCAGTTACAATGCAGGATTTGGAAGTCAAAAGTTCAAATAACTCTTAAAATTTGAAACAGAGCTGAATGAGTGGCCACAATTAAGTATTTTGAAGGTTATATATTCCTGGTCCTAAAAATAAATTTTGGATTACTCTGTATCATATATCTTCATACATAAAGGTTTGTCCACTTTAAAATCCACAAATATTCTTTTCAATCTGGACTATTATTTTTGTGTCCTTAATAGATACTGAGGTTAGAACCCACAAAGAAAAAAATGTTCTAGGTGACCAGAAAACTTGGGTTACTAAAAATCCTCCAACAGTGGCCTCTTTGAGATATCACTGAAATGCAAGACTATTGCCTGCTTGCCTCTATAAATGCCATTGCATATCCAAGATACATATATATGACATCTATGGAGGTGTGAGGGGATGAATTGTTTCTGGTGACTCCTTTAACTACACTTTTCTGCAGACTAGGAAAAAGGCATTATTTTGTTAAAAGTAGCAGGCTAGGGCTTGAAGATTTAACAAATGCTCTTAAATGTGTTGGGTGTCAGCACACATCATTCCTAGCCAACAGTGGATGAAGGAAGCTGAATCTAATTTATCTGGAAGCAATCACTTGGGACAGGCCGTCTCCCTGAAATCTTATGCTGAACATTATCCAATCTATCAACAGGACAGGTAGTAAGAGCAGGAATCTGGATAATTAATAAGAATAAATTATTTATTTGTTCTGGAACATATGAAATAGTACAGCAGCAGCCCTGGAGCCTTCATGCCAAGGTGAATTAAACACTGTGCCAAGATGCTATGGCTCTGTTTATGGGACACGCAAAGCCAAGATTTGCTCAACCCTGAGTTTCAGAATGAGCCGTGATTGAGGAGGTTTGCACAGACCACTAAGAGACAAACAGGCTAACCTCTTTTCTGGGTGTTGCATTGCATGAATCTAACATACAACCCAGCAGAAGAATACGTTTAGCTATTCTCTCACACATTCCTTTCTAGAGGAAAGAGGAAGAGAGGGAGAGAGGCGGGAACATCTTCCTATTTGTTGAAGGACAGGAAATCACCTGATAGCTGGTCAGGCTATTTGCCCATAGGGGCCCTTCCTGCAGCTGGCAGCAACTCTGCAGGGACTGAAAGTTAGTATTTTAGCATCACTTGGTACCCATTTGCTTTCCTACATTTGCTTTCCTACCTTGAAATGCTGCAGACTCATTTGGGATTTTCTACATGAAAACAGATGTCTTGCCACTGGGCTGTGGCCCCTTCTTTTCTAAAAGAGCAGCCCCTGAGGAGGCCCTTGGGCTTCTCTTTTCAAAGCCTTTTGGTCCTTCCTCCTACAGAGTTAAAGTATACTTGGGTCGGTAGAAGATGATACGTCAGCCTGTTTGCTATCCCTATTGCCGGTCTCCACGCTTCTTCCACAGCCTCTGTTTCAAACCCCTGCAGTCCCTGCACTTCCCTGCAAATAACAAAAAATGTATCCTAACAGATTTCACATATCTTGAAACTACTCTAGGCTAGGCTAGGCTAGGCTAGGCTA
This sequence comes from Arizona elegans, assembly GCA_022577455.1. Classification (NCBI taxonomy): domain Eukaryota; kingdom Metazoa; phylum Chordata; class Lepidosauria; order Squamata; family Colubridae; genus Arizona; species Arizona elegans. Next base: position 96,987,057 of record JAKOOJ010000003.1, on the reverse strand, counting down.
GGCTAGGCTAGGCTAGGCTAGGCTAGGCTAGAATAGAATAGAATAGCATAGCATAGCATAGCATAGCATAGCATAGCATAGCATAGCATAGCATAGCATAGCATAGCATAGCATAGAATAGAATAGAATAGAATAGAATAGAATTGGAACGGTTCTTGGATGTCTTCTAGTCCAACCCCCTGCCTAGGCAGGAAACCTTATACCCGTGATGGCGAACCTATGGCACGCGTGCCACAGCTGGCATGCGGAGCCATATCTGAGGGCATGCGAGTGTTGCCCTAGTTCAGCTCCAGCATGCATGTGCGTGCTGGCCAGCTGATTTTCGGGCCTTCTGGGCCCACCAGAAGTCAGGAAATGGCCTTTTTCCGGCCTCCGGAGGGCCTACGGGAGGGTGAGGAAGGCTGTTTTCGCCCTCCCCAGGCTCCTAGAAAGCCTTTGGAGCCTGGGGAGAGTGAAAAACAGGCCAATCGTGCCATCACATGTCAAAAGCGGGGGGAGTGCAGGGGGAGCATGCGCACATGCGCGGGAGGGCAGGGCGCGGGGGGGGCATTGAATTATGGGTGCACGCACAATTCCCCCGTGCTCCCCCTGCTTTTGGCATGCGACAGCAAAAAGGTTAGCCATCACTGCCCTATACCATTTCAGACAAATGGATGTCCTGACTTCAAATGAAAATGTTACTAGTCTCTCAGTGGGGCAGTTCAGGATGACAGTACCCAGTTTTCCTGAGGAGTTGGGCTATGAAAAAAGTGATACCACATGAATAATGAATGCAAAAAAAAAAAAAAAAAGAAGAAGAAGAAGAAGAAGAACAGAGCATCCCTGTCATAGTTACCCTGTTTTCCCAAAAATAAGACCTATCCCAAAAATAAGCCCTAGCTTGTTTTATGTGTGTGCCTAATATAAGCCCTACCTCCAAAATAAACTCTGCTTAAGAGCCTGTATAGCCGGCCACCTTCCCATTCCATCTGGTTGCTCGCGGTGTGTGACTATGAGGCAAGGCGGGGGATGGAGCTGCCACATACACCCCGCACCAGCTTCAGGGCACCCGCAGTCAGGCCATCCACACCCTGACACCTGCCTCGCAGCAGCAGCACCAGCAGCCATGTGCATCACAGCCCATATGGCCGCTGACCCACTTCTTCTGCTTGCTTGCGGCTGCAACGGAGCAGGAGGCTAAGTGGTGTGTTGGTGCCGTGGCCACGAGGCAGGTGTCAAAGGTGTGGATGGCCTGACTGCAGGGACCCTGAGGTAAGCTGTATGGGGTGCATGGGGCAGTTCCACCAACCCTGCCTCACCTTGTGGCCATGGCATTGGTGCATCGCTCAACTTCCTGCTCTGTTGTGGCCAAGCGAAAGCAGAAGTGGGCCAGTAGCCAAGCAGAGTCCTGCTGGACAGGACTGCCAGAGCCACTGCTGCGAGGTGGGCATGAGTGGTTTGGCTGTGGGGCCTCTGAAGTAAGCCGGTGTGGGTTGAATGGGGCAGCTCTCTCCCGCCTCGCAATGGCGGCATTGGTGAACGATGCAGTCTCCTACCCCGCTGTGAGCAAGGAGAAGTGGGTCTCCTGTACATGGAAAAAAAATAAGACACCCCACCCCCCAAATAAGCCCTAGTGCTTATTTTGGGGCCCAAGAGAAAAAAATACCTTGTCGTACCGGTCTTATTTTCAGGGAAACGTGGGTATGTGCAAGTACTGAAAACACTTTTGCCCTTTCATCAATTGCCACACAATTCCCCCCAAAAAATTCAGTGATTATTCAAGTATTTCTGCTTCATGTTACATATGCACACTCCTCTTTCTACTGTGCATTTGTTTATTTATACCATATTTCTGTCCCTGAGCATGTTTCTATTGTTTAATTTACCAGAGAATGAGAAAACAGCAGCAAGGGTGCTTTTTCTGGAGATTCCTATAAGACAACCTTCTCTCTCTACATGGGCCTCCCTCAATTTTCAATCATAGCCCTGCTGGCTGGGGAATTAGAGGAAGACCACACCTCCGGAGGGCAGCCATGTTGGAAAAGAATGTCAAATGTTTTGGCCTTCTGAAGTTATGCTTAGGTTAGGAATTAAACAACCACCTTCTAACAGAAGAGAGTTTGGTGATTATTGTACAGTGGGAGAAAAGTACTTCTTGGTTTATGTGCCTTAAATATATGTAGCTCTCTCATATTTGCATTGATTGGTAGATTCTTTATTTTCATACTCATCAATTGGGGTACAATCTCAAGGAAGCAAGTCTTCCCCAAACCAAACACAATGTTTTTGCTGTGGTCTAAACGGTGCTGCTTAGTAGAATGAGCAGAATGAGTAATGTGGAGAAGATATTTTGGAGGCCAGGTTCAAATAATTATGGCAATAATTATTTCTAGACCTGTATATAGATGTGAGGATTACTACAGTAGGATTTGTATCATAGATCTGATGGAATCAAGGGTGATAATATTTGTGCCTAGGATCTCAGAGCAAGCTTGATTTTATCAACATATAAGGAAGTTTTAAATGAACAGGATGCACACAAAAGCTACAGTTTGAATGTTCTTCAGCTATTTTCCTTTTTTCTGTGAGTTACCAAGGAAGGAGAAATGACTGCTCTTCCATTCCTCAACCATGATGTAATCCAACCATGCAAATGAGGAATTTATTTATTTATTTAATTATTTGGATTGGATACATAAAATAGATACAAATAGAGGAAACATTAGGACAGGGATGGTAGGCACACTGGTGCTCTTATGCACTTATGGAGCTGACAGCAAAAAACCAGGAGGGAGCAATATATACTCTTTCATAGTATGATATGGCTTAATATGATATGTTGCATGATATGTTTTGGGCTGCAACTTCCATGAAGTGCAGTCAGAGCAAAGACAAGGGATAGTGAGAGTTGTAGTCTTGATTTTTTAACAAGCACTGAATAATTGTTAAGTTTTAAAGGAATGTTTGAATCCAGCAATAGTTTTGTATGTCTAAAAGCACCATTGCAGACTTGCATTCAGTTAAACTCAGTTGTTAAACTCAGACTTCAGCCTTGGCCTGGAAAGAGTTGGAATTAACAGCCTAATGATGCTTGAATTTTCCCCAGTGTGTCTCTTCTGAAACTTGGTGAAGCTAACCACGAAGACCTGGTCCTTCCCAATGGTTTGTCCTAAAAAGCCAAACAAAGCTGGTTAGAGTTGCTGTAGGTCTCTCTACTACTCAGGGAATACAAGAGGAATAACCATGCCCTGGTGTTTGCTGAGGGGCTGTGGGAGGAGAACATCTTAAGCAGGGTGGAATTTGTTTGATTTGGGTGGCTTAGAGTAAACAGCTAGGGTGGGGGTTACTGGAAGGAGAGGGAGATGGGAAGGCAAGGCAAGGCAAGGCAAAGGCCAGAGAGGCTTACACAGAAGAGCTCTTTAAGATCTTTCTCACTTGTATTATTGATCCTTTTTCTGTTGGGATGGAGATGAGGATGCAGAGCATGTGATGGAATGTGGGGCCCAATGGATAATCCAATAGGAATGAGGTTTAATTGGTAGTCCTTCAGTAGTTTTGTTTAAAAAATGGATTCCCCAATTGGGGAGGGAGGAGAGGGGGCGAAGTGGAGCCATTCGGCAGGACGACTGAGCCAATACAAGCCTCCTGCTGGGAAAGAATCTTCTCTGTATTTCTGAAGTGTGTTGTCCAGTGATTATTATTTTTTTAAATTAAAGCCAGCTGCCTCAGGAAGCTGCGGTTATGAGTGGAGAAGAAAGACTTCTTAACTTGTTTTGACAACAAATACATACCTGAAATATGTGTATTTACAAGTGTGCAGTTACAAGTGTGTGTGCTTGACTGTATGTGTGTGGGTGTGGAGGGGAAGATAATGAATAGGGTTTTGAATAATGAACATCTGGGAAATGGGATAAGAAGTACCTGCCCCAAGCCATTATTATTTTTTCAGTAATCATGTCATTTCCTGAGGCTGCTTTGTAATTTTAAAATAATCCCAACTTTAAATATGTTTAAATTTGTTGGTAATACATCATGTTGCCTTTGCTTTTCAGTGGAAGTTCATCAATGTAAGTTAGGATCCATACAACTTGAATGGAAAACTTTCCTAGTGCAATTTATGTTTCCATTCCATTCATCATCATTCCAAGAACAAATTCTAAAATCACAGATACACTCTCAAAGACTGCACTGTTAAAGATAAAAATGTGGTTCTCTCCTCTAATTCCATCACATGCTAGCTCCTATGTCTTAACAGGAATATTGGGTGCAGTATTATAAAGTTTTGATTAGTATGAGGAAGGCATTTACTCTGTAGTCTAGTAATTATTGCAGTAATCCTTCCTTCCTTCCTTCCTTCCTTCTTTCCTTCCTTCCTTCCTCCCTCCTTCCCTCCTCCTCCTCATCGAGGAAGCCTAGTGGGGATAGAAACCATGCTGAAGCCATCCTACCATTGTTTTCCTATTAGAAAAAGTTGGAAAATGATCAGAAAACAGTAAAATACATCCCCAATTTCCCGTATGCTGATTCTTGCTGAACATAAGAGTTTAATGAGCACTTTGTTCCTATTCCCAAGCAGTATCCTAGAACACAAAATTATTTTCATGCATTATGATGTCATCATGGTGCAACCCTGAGCTTACCAACCTGTGAGTTAATAGCCTACATCTTATATCAATAGCTTTTTTTCAAACCTGGAGCCAAGACAGTGAAACATCAGAAAATGAGGAATTGAAAGCCGAAGGCAACATAGCCCCTTTGCCATTAACTACCTGGTTCCCAAAGTGTTGGGGTAAAACAGAAGAAGATGTAAACTGATTGCAGCTAACACTTCCCCTGTTCTGTCTGCGGAACTGTAACCAAAACTAGTGTTAGAGGACCAAAAACAGCATCATTGGTTGATTTTGTATTTCCCCTACTTTTTTTTTTTTTTAAACCCTTTTGGTCTATGCAGAAAGCAGCAGATGTGCCAGTCATTGCCCTAAGTCAGCACTCTGACCTCAGCAGAGCAAAGGGCAGGCAGCTGCTTGGGCAAGTGGATGGGGTCAGAATGGGGTGGGAGAGTGGGAAGCACCTCAATGCTTAAGGCTGGTTGGCTGGCTGGCTTCTGAAATTTGTAGGACTTAGAAGGCAGTGGGCCACTCAAGAGAGCTATGCGAGGCCTAGCCTGCCACCAGCTGTGCTGTCCAGCTAGAATAACAGTAGGTTTGGAAATGACCCACAGAAAAAAAGATGCTTTGGAATTGTTCTCAGTCCTGCAGGAGCTCCCTACATAACACTGAGTATGAGTCCTTTCTTCTCGGACTGAGCTGCCTCTTCCCCAAAGGTCTTCCTCCGAATGCCTCTGAGAACAAAGGGCCCAGCAGAGAGGACTGGCCACTCCACAAAATGAAATCCCAGAATGCATTGCTTAATGCAATAAGCCACAGGCCCTGCTTGCAAACAGAGAATAAAGTAAATCAGATCCGGTAGATGCTTGTTAAAGCTTGTCCTTCTGGTCCGGTCAAAACACAATGCCTTTGGAGAGAAAGGACAAGCTGCACCCATCCTCTACAAAGGAGAATCACACCACTTTGTTAAATATTAATCGAGTCCCACCGATCTCAGCCTACTCTATTCATTGGCTCCAGTAGGCTCTCTTTTTCTTTACTCTGGAGTAGGTTTTTCCAAGCAGAAGGCCCGATGGTCACAAAGTCTTTGTATGCACTTGGAAAAAAGAAAAGGCAGCACTGTTTGTCGGGAAAAGAGAGAAAACAATATGTATATTTCCATGGGAGCATAGCTTTACTTAGGGCAAAACTTCATGAGTAACTTTTTCCAGCAGCAGGAGAAAAAAAACAAAACACCCCTCTTTAAATGAAAGCTGTGGGATAAATTTTCTCAGTGTCTCTTTTTAAAGAGAAATGCTGAACAAGCATTCAGCGTGGGAGACTGTGCCCATGGCCTATAATTGGACTGACTCACCATTAAAATATATGTAGGCTTTAGCTACACTATCACCTAGCTAGCATCAGCCTTCAGAACAAAAATAAAATTAAGTAATATTAGATGTTGGCTGTGGTCAGTTGGACCAATCTGTAGGTTCTGAATTAGATGACCAACTGAAATATTCATAACTTCTTTTTTCCTCCCACCAATTTTTCCTGCATATTATTGTGGAACCTAGGAAAGCTAATTTTTACAGATGCTGAAAACAAAAGTTTTAAGACTACAGCAATTTGTCTATAAACATAGGAGCAGGATCCATTGAAATCAGTAGCTTAGCATCATAGTATATAGAAGCAGGAAGGGATCTTAGAAGCCATCTAGTCCAACTCCATGATTACTACCCAAATCCATTAAAACATAACTAAGAAATAGCCATCCAGGGACTTTTCAAAATCACCAACAAATTGGCATCTAACTACTTAGCAACTGTATTTTCAAGAAATCCAACCCACCCCCATATATTTCATCTCTATCTTATTTCTAATTTTTATTTGTTGGTCCTTATCCTGCTTTCATTTTCAACAGAGAATAGGCTTACCTTAGAATGTAACAACCTTTTATATATTTGCTATTACAGACCCCTCTGTGGCAAGCTAAGCATGCTTAGGTTCCATAGGACTTGATCTCCAGACCTTCTGTCATTTTGGTAGCTCTCCTCTGAACTCTTCTCCATGTCCAGGAATTCCCCAGAAATGTTCAAAGTTCACAGCAGTTCTTTTATTTTTATTGAAAAAGTTTTACAATTACATTTTCACCCCATTTTTCCCCCCAACCCACCCCATACTCCCCAACCTAACCCTCCCAAACCCCCCCAACCCTCCCCCCTGACTTCCACAGAATATAATCCCATCAAAATCCCCTTTTTATAAAACCTGAACCCCTCAAACCCCCATATAATTTTTCATCTTCACAAAATTCAAATATTTCTATTTTTATATAATACTTTCAATGAAAAGCTATTTGATACTTCCTAGTTTGATATTTGTTCTGCACATAATCTATCCATTTTTTCCATTCCCATTCATAAGTCTCTTGTGAGCGATCTTTTAGATATGCTGAAATCTTCGCCATTTCTGCAAAGCTGACCATCTTCAACGTCCATTCTTCAATAGTGGGCAAAGCTTCATTTTTCCAGTATTTACCTATCAATAATCTCGCTGCTGTTATCATATACAATATCAACTTAGTTTCATCCAATGTAAAACCCTTTACTATACCCAGTAAAAACAATTGTGGAGAAAATTGAATTTTTTTCTTCAAAACATTCTGCATAACCCACCATATTTTTATCCAAAAAGCCTTAACTTTCTTACAAGTCCACCAAACATGATAATATGTAGCATCTAAACAATCACATCTCCAACATTTTGGCTGAACATTAGGGTACATACACGACAATTTCTTGGGATCTAAATGCCATCTATAAAACATTTTATAAAAATTTTCCCTCAAATTCTGCGATTGGGTAAATTTAACATTCTGAACCCATATTTTTCCCACGTTTCCAACATCACTGGTTCTGCAAAATTTTGTGCCCACTTAATCATACAATCTTTAACCAATTCAGTTTCTGAATCCCTTTCTAACAAAACATTGTATAGCCTTTTAATATGCATTGGACCTTTCTCTTTTATATGTCTAACCAATTCTTCCTCATGCAACATAATACCAGTTTTTTGGTCCTCTTTCCATCTCAGTTGAAGTTGATTATACTGTAACCAAGTTAGATTAATCCCTTCGTCCAACAGTGTCTCTAATGTCTTCAGTTGCCATCTGCCCGCATCTGTAAAAAGAACTTCTTTGTATAAAACCCCCCCGAGTGACATTATATTTGTATTCCACATAATATGACCAAGATCCAGCCATAATGGTATTTTATAATCCCATTTGAATCGGTGCTTCTTCCAAACTCTCATCAAGGAATCTCTAAGTATATGGCTTTTAAATACTTTATCCACTTTATCTTCATAAAATAAGTAAGCATGCCATCCAAATTCAAGGTCAACACTTTCTATATTCAATATTCCAGTCTTTTTCCTTCCAAACCAATCGCTTGCTTGAGTCAAGGCTGCTGCTTCATAATATAACTGTAGGTTTGGAAGTTTAAGACCTCCCCTTTCTGGAACATCTTGCATGATTTTCAGTTTCACTCTCAGTTTTTTCTCGTTCCAAACAAACTTATTCAATCCTCTTTGCCATTCTTTCAATTGTTTATCACTTTTAAGCACCGGAATCATTTGAAACAAAAAAAGAAATCTTGGCAAAACGTTCATCTTAACTGCTGCTATTCTTCCAAGTAAAGACAGCTGCAGTTTTTTCCAAGTCTCCATATCTTTCTGAACATCTCGCCACAACACCTCATAATTATTTTGAAACAATTTCATATTTGATTCTGCAACCTGAACTCCTAGATATTTAACCTTTGGTACAATCTCAAAACCTGCCCTCCTTTCAAGTTCGTGTTTTCGATCTTGTGTCATATTTTTAACTATCATCTTAGTTTTTTTCTGATTCAATCTAAATCCTGATACTATACCATAGTCTTTTATAATGTCTTTCATCTGGATTATTGATTCCATCGGCTGTGTTAGGGTAACAACCAGATCATCTGCAAATGCCCTTATTCTGTAGTCCTCTTGCCTAATCACTATTCCTTTCAAGGTACTCGAATCCCGTATTGCATTCAACAAGATTTCTAGTGTTAAAATAAATAACAATGGGGATAATGGACAACCTTGTCTTGTTCCTTTCTCAATATTAAAATCTGTTGTCAAACTTCCATTAACAATAATCTGTGCCTTTTGTTCTTGATAAATTGCTGAAACGTCTGTATAAATTGATCCCCAAAGTCCATCTTTTTTAAAGTCTTTAATAGAAAATTCCAGTCCACTCTATCAAAGGCCTTCTCCGCATCCAAGAAAATCAGCACTGCAGGGATCTGTTTATTCTTCTCAAGATATTCCAATACATCTATAACTTGCCTTACATTGTCCTTCATATATCTGCCTTCTATAAATCCCGCTTGATCATCATGAATCACCTCTTGAATTACTGGCATCAACCTGTTGGCTAATACTTTTGCATAAATTTTATAATCATTATTCAGAAGAGATATTGGTCTATAGTTCTCAGGTTTTTTAGGACCTACTTGCTCTTTTGGTATCAAAGAAATATAAGCTGTTTTCCATGATGGGGGTATTTTACCCCCTTGTTGTATATTACAAAACAAGTCTCTGAGTTGTTCCACCATTTCTGCTTGCAAAGTTTTATAAGACACTGCAGTCAAGCCATCAGTTCCGGGAGCTTTAGCTGTTTTCAATTGTTTAATTGCTACAATTATCTCCTCAACTGTTATAGGGTGATTCATTCTTTCCTTTTGTTGTTTGGTAATTTTTGTAACTCTTTTATTTTCTAAATATTTTTCTATAAGTCCATTCTGTATGTCATCTTTAGCATATAATTTGGTGTAATAATCTACAAAGGCTTCTTTAATTAATTTTTGTTGAAAAATTTCTCTCCAATATCGATACTATCAATAGTCCGCATACTCTGCTTCTTCCTTAATGTATAGGCCAACCATCTGCCCGGTTTATTGGCATTGCAAAATGTATTATGCTTCGCATATTGTAAATTTGTTGCAGCTTGTTCCGCCATAAACATTTGGAATTGATCTTTCAAAAGTTTTATAGCACCACTTATTCTTTCGTCTGTTGGATTTTTAATAAGTAACTGTTCTTTATTCTTTATTTCTACTTCCAGTTCAAATCTTTTCTTTTGTCGATTCAGTTTATGTTAGAGTTCATATGAATGAGTACCCCTCTCATGTACGCTTTACTCGCACCCCCACAATTTCCATTGGGGTACCCTTATTCAAATTTATTTCAAAAAATTCTTTAATCTGTTTTTTAAGTTCTGTTATGTTTTTTTCATATCTAAACAAGTTTTCATTTAATCTCCATGATCTTCTCTCAGTCTTTCCAATCTCAATTTCTATCCATACTGGACTATGATCGGATAGAGTTCTTGGAAAAATCTTAGTTCTTTTTGTTTTAACAAGTAAATCATTTGATAATAAAATAAAATCAATCCTAGAAAAAGATCTATGTCTATCAGAGAAAAAAGTATAGTCCAAATCTTTTGAATTATGTATTCTCCACACATCTTTTAATTCCAAATCTTCTTTCATATCAAAAAAGGTATGTGGTAGTCTGATCCTTGACTTCGCCAGACTCTTTTTATCTAATTTGGAATCAATTACTCCATTCCAATCTCCCATAATCAAAATAGATCTGTAATCCCATTGCAATATTTTGGTATGCAAAATTTTATAAAAATAATCCTGTTGTTGGTTAGGAGCATAAATTCCAATCACAAGAATTTGGCCATATACAGTGTGCAGTTCAATTGCAATAAACCTACCACCTTCATCTGCTTCTATAATTTTAGCTGATAGTCTTTTATTTATGTAAATAACCACACTATTCTTTTTTTCCAAATTTGAAGCTATAAAATGTATTCCTAATTTTGAATTTATCAAATATTTTTGATCTTGTGCTCTGACATGAGTTTCTTGTAAGCAAATTATATCATTATTAAATTGTCTCAAATATGTAAATATCTTCTTCCTTTTCTGTGGTGAGTTTAATCCATTCACATTCCAAGATAAAAACTTAACCGTCATGTATACCTTTTTGAAGCGACGAGCAGAATTGCCGGATATCTTCCGAGATCTTCGGCTTTGCTCCCCCCATGGCTTCACTTTCTTGTGTAGTACTCTTGACTCCTTTTTTATATTGTTGTGCCTTAGCTCTTTCCTGTAATTGTTTTTCTTTGAGTTGTTTAGAAACTGCTCGAGTTATACGCTGGTCTTTGGCTTCAGCCATACGAGCTAGGTCCAAAGCCACATCTCTTGTAGTCAAAATTGGAGAAGATTCTAACAGGGGCTCCTCCAGAAGACCTCCTGTAGCACCCTGCACTTCCACTGACTCTGATTCAACCTGCTTAGGCTGCTCTTCCAGCTCTTGCTGAGGTTGCTTCTGCTTATCACTCTCTTTTATCTCCAACACAGTAGATGTACGTGGGGATGATGATCTCTCTTTAAAAACAGTATAATAGAAATGTTCCGCCTTTTCAACAGTATTCAATCGATATCTTTCTCCATTGTACTTCAAAATTATACTAGTTGGAGCATCCCACCGAAATGGAATCTGTAATTTTTTTAAATCATTTACTAAAAAAGCAAAGTCTTTTCTATCTTTCAACATCTTTGGCGGTAGTTCTTTATAAATTCCAATTTGAGTTCCCTCCACTTGCACAGAAGAAAGAAAAGATTTTTGCGGACTTCCGGTTTGACTTGCCTCCGGTGAAAGACGGTCCCTCTCTAAGGACCGCCAGCCCCGCCGTTTGTAGAGCCACTTCAACTTTGAGAAGCGGCTTGAAAACTCCAGAATCTGAAGGATTTGAAGGAGAAGAGTAAGCAAGGCGCAGGTTGAGCCCCTGTGAGCCCCCAGAAGTTTGCTACTGGGAAGGAAACAGGCGCGGCTCCCTTTCAACTTGCTGAGACTCCGGACGGCGTGGGATGACTCTGCTTGCTGCAGAGCAAGCCGGCTGCAGCAAACATCCAAATTGATTGAAATTAACCTCACTAATTAGCGGAAAAAACAACCTGAACCTTTAAACCAAGAAACTGCAAGTATTGTTTCTTTTTGTGACTTTTTGATCTAAGCAAAAATCAGAGCAAGTGAAAGCAGCTTGAAAAAATGGCGCCACTCCAGCGTTAACAAGCTGAGAGTGAGAGTGGTCTTGTAAAGCTATTAAAACAAGTTACAATGTTACGCTGCTTGTAACAAGCAAACAGAAGAGGGAGAAAAAATCCTTTTTAAAATAAGCCTGAGCTCGCTTCAGCTTAATTCTATTTCCAATTTGACTAAACCTGGGGGACTTTTTTAGAGGACTTTGTGGTACTGGAAAAGGAAAAAGGATCTCCTTTTTCAGAAAATCTAAGCTACGTGGCAGAATGGCTTCTAAAAAACAGGAAGGCAAGGCAGCAGGCGGGGGGGAATCCCCCACTCACAAGCCTGAACAGCAGTTTCCTTCTGCTTAGCAGAGTCAGAAAAAAGATTTTGATTTTGAAAGTTTAAAAGAATTTATTACTCAGGCTCTGGATGATAATTTTCAAAAATCTCAACAGGAAATGGATGATAAATTCCAAAAATCTCAACAGGAAATCAAGCAGGAAATTATCGAAATGAAAAAGTTGGTGAAAGAGAATTATGGCAAGGTGACTGATAAATTATCAAATGTGGTGTCTGGCTTATCAGAAATTATTATTAAAGTGGACTCTAAATTGGAAGAATTTAAATCAGAAGTGAATGTCAAAATAAAGGATACTGATTTCAAAATTTCTGATGTGGATAATAAAATGCAGAGTTGAAAACGAAATTACGATGATGCAATTCCGGTCTATGGAATTCGCTATAAGAATTAGAGGTATTAAGGAGAATGACCGACAAGATTTGAGACAGGTTTGTGCTGATGCTTTGGCTGTGTTGTTAAAAATTAATTCTGAAGAGATTTTTTACAAAATAGACAAAATTTACAGAGTGAACTCGTGGGTGGCCAGACAAAGACAACTGGCTAGAGATGTGGTGATATATTTTACAGATAGAAGAATGAGAAATTATATCTTGCACAGCAGTTCTGATATCTGCCAGCTCCTTCAGCACTTTGAGATTCATTGTACTCTGGAGATGTGAATTAATTTAGAGTAGCAAGATGGGTTTTTATTTTTAACATTCCTAGATCATTCCTCAGTCATATTAAGGAATGCATACATTCGTCTTCTGAGAGAAGAGATGCTACCAAAAGATAATAAGCAATTTTGCTTTCTCTCTTCTTTTATATTATGTTCCCAGCTGCTATGCACAGCACAGCAACAGCCTCCCTTACTCTTCTTTTACCTTGCAAACCCTTTATTGTACCTTGCTTTCCTCACTTCATTCATGTGCTATTTTTCCCAATTCCAATTTGCATTCTGCCTTATTTACAAGGCCCTGCTTTGGTTTACAATACACACATCTCCTTTTTTACTCCAAAGCTTTTCACTGAGTTTGCCATTAACGGTTTCCTAAAGCTTTGCCCATTTTTCTTCCTCATAAAGATTATTTGGGCCAAATCTTCCAGAATTTCCCTTTTTCAGTTCTAGGAGTGTCAAACTGAAGGCCTGCGGGCTGGATCTGGCCTGCAGGGTGCTTAAATCCGGTCCACGGGGCCGCCCTAAAAATAGGAAAGGACCGGCCCGCGGTTGCCTCTGGCAGCCAAAATGGGGTGCCTGGATGGCCTCCTGCAGCACTCTGCTGGCCAAAACGAGGTGCATGGGGGCCATCTCCCCCTCCCCTGGTTGGGCCACAAAGGAGAACTACAATGCTAATCAGGCCCTTGAAGAAATCCAGTTTGACACCCCTTGACTCTTTTCCATTCAACTTCAGGTTTTAGCATCTTTTAGCAAGATTCACCATGGTGTAAGAATCTAAATATTTCCTGATTGCACCACCTTAATCATTTGTTTACTTCCAGTTTCCCATTTGTCCTTCTTGTCCCTTGATCATCAACCGGTTCAGTGGGCATGGCTAGGTGGGGGCATGTGACTGAGTGGGCATGGCCAACTTGACGTTACTCACACTCATGCCCACTCAGTCACATGACCCCCCCCACCCACGCCCACAGGAAAAGGTAGGAAAAATTTTGGAATTTCCACCTATCTATCCCTGCCCTCCCTTCGCCAGTCATCCCTGTTTCCCCTCCTTTAGCAGCCCCAGCCCTAGCCTCGCTTCATCCTCCACCACCGCCTCTTTGTTCTGGCTGCTTACCTTCCATGGCGGCTGGTGCAGAGTCCATAAGGCAAGCTGACCAGAGTTTTCTGCGGCCCCCAGCCAGTTGCCACTGCTGGAAAGCAGCTGGGAAAGACGCTTCCCAAGCTTGGCGGCTGGCCACAGGCCACCGAAAAGTATCACAGGTCATGGAAAATGCTGTTGCTGTCGCTACCATGTTCTTCGCACATGCGCATCCCATTGGACTTGTAAGGTAATGGGATGCATGTGCGCGAAGGACCTGGCAGCGACAAACATGGCAGGCACGGCGAGCAAACTGTGACCAGAGGACCGGTTCAGGGGTGTGGTCAGCTGACCATTACTACTGGTTCTGTGACCTTGGCCAAATTTCCACCAACGGTTCGCGCGAACCGGTGTGAACCGGCTGAATAACACCTCTGCCATACTTGTAAGCTTTTGAAGTATTTGTTGTCTTCTAGCAGTTTTATTTGCTCCTGACTGATTAAGCAGGAATGAATAGAAATCAGTTAGTTTGATGAGCCATGATAATCCTTCTATCATATCTTGAATATGTGCATCAGGAAAATGGAGACATCTTTGTTATCATAAGTTGTCTACAGTTCTGTTTTATGATAATGCAGCTCATGTAACTGCCTTCTTTTCCTCCCCTCCTCAATGGAGAAATTTAGTTTTTCCAATGGAGTTGAGAACCTTGTCCATTGTTCTGGAGAGGTTGTTATGATATTTCTGGCTACTGAAGTTTATGATTCATATCCAGAGCTTCAAATCACTTGGTCAGCTCCGGTGGCCTCCTGCTCCATCGACTCTTTCTTGCCAGAAAAAGCTATCAAAAACTCACTTCTCTCACTGGATATTTTATTCCTTTAGAGGCATTTCCTGATTCTTCTGCTCTTCAATAACTTCCTATATGCCATATCTTCCTCGAAGGTTTAATTCTGCTGACTTTCATGGAGTCCTTTTTGTATGATAATTTTGTGCTGTTTGCTTTCTCTGATGAGTGTTAAACAGGGCCTCAGATAAGCTAACAGTCAAACATGACACCCAGAGAAATCACCATTGCTGTTCCCCCAGTGTCCATCCATTTGGCAGGGCCTAGTGTCTTCTTCCTACTGTAAACAATCTTACAAAACTCCCTGACCCTATTTGTGAACTTAGGTTAAGACCTCCCAAGTGCCTGTTCTATTTCTAAAGAGAGCAAGTTTATTTTTGAATAACTGAGAAAGGGGATAAAACTTAATGAGAGAGAGAGCATGTGTTATACATGCAAAAGGTTTCTGACATTTCCCAGTAGGATGAGGGAAGATCCCATCTGAAGAATTCTGATGAAGCATAGACAACACTGAGCTAGATGGACCAATGTTCTGATCTGATATAGCAGCATTTCTCAACCTTGGTGACTTGAAGATGGCTGGCTGGGGGATTCTGGGAGTTGAAGTCCACCCATCTTCAAGTCACCAAGGTTGAGAAATGCTGCGGTATATAGCCTAAGGCAGGTTGACATGCCTCAAATCACATGTCATCAAGCTTTCTCCATACCCATTTCTAAAAGGGATCTTAATGCCTGTCCTACTGTAACAGACAGGGGCGGGTTTAAAAACCCATCACTACCGGTTCGCGCACATGTGTGCACTTGCGCATGTGCGCTTGCATGTGACACTTCTGTGCATGCGCAGAAGCATCCAGGCGGGTGGACAGAGCCTGCCGCTGCTGCTACCAGTTCGCCCGATCCAGTGCAAACTGGTAGCAACCCACCACTGATAACAGATATGAATCAGACTCTTCAGATGGTAAAATAAACTAAGGACTTTCTTCCTGGCTTCAACAAAATGCAATCCAACATAGTAAGCAGTGGTGGGTTTCAAATTTTTTTACTACCGGTTCTGTGGGTGTGGCGTGGTAGGTGTGACATGGTGGGCATGGCAGGGGAAGGATACTGTAAAATCTCCATTCCCTCTCCAATCGAGGGGAAGGATACTGCAAAATCCCCATTTCCTCCCGATCAGCTGGGACTTGGGAGGCAGAGAATAGATGGGGGCGGGGCCAGTCAGAATTTTTACTACCGGTTCTCCGAACTACTCAAAATTTCTGCTACTGGTTCTCCAGAGCTGGTCAGAACCTGCTGAAACCCACCTCTGATAGTAAAGGTATCTGGGATTGTACAGCAGATGTGAAGGGCAGCTGCACAGGGACATGGAAAGGCACAACAATATCAAGAAGTGCAAAATTTGCAGCTCAACGTACTCCACTGCACCATTTTGCCTTCGAAACTAAAACACTGCATGTCTCTGGAGATTCTCAGTCATCCAGGTCCTATCCTTCCATCTTCCCACCATCACAACTGATGAAGCTTCTTGGATGAGAGGCAAAATGTTTTCTTCTTCTTCCTCAAGGAAAAAAAAAACAATCCAGTTGCCTTTTCAAAAATCACCTTTGAGATAAAACACTGCACAGCTCCCCTAGATCTATCCTCATTTCCACATAGTGACCTCACTAGCCGAACCACTATGATCCTTGACTGCTTGATATTATAAGGTGAGTTTCGGCCAAATTGGATTTGTTTTAAGGTAAGCCCAATTACTGTGGATCCTTCATTGTTGTGGACAACTCAATTGCATCAGTTGATGGATTTGGCTTTTCAGTGGACCTCAGAGGTGCTTCAAAATTTAAGGTTTTCCCCAATCCTTCATGCAATCCATTGAAGAAAATAAGATGGAATAGCTGTACAATCTCTTCGGGCTGAAAGCATCTCTAGATCAAACCAGCTGCCTCTGTGCCCTTGGATGCTACGGTTTGTAAACTACACTGTTAACTGCCTGCCGCATCAGCAGCCAAGCTCTTCCAAAGGATAATTGGGGCCTGTATACTACTGCTGCTCCCAATGCACTGCCAATTCAGGAGGGGAAATGAAGGGAGCACAGATATTTGCTCCAGGAAGCCAAAACACAAGCCAGCATCTTTCCATTACAATTGCCTGTTCTGTCAGCCTGTGGCTGGTGTAGTTTCTGACTGAAGGAGGATCAGAGTCTTCCTGCAGGGAGCTGCCAGCAGGCCCTGCTTGTCTCTCTCCCATCCTGGATCCAAGTGGCTCTCAGCAGGCGTGCCCCTCCTCCGCCCCCCCATCCAATTATAACCAGCTTTCTAATCATTTGTTTGGAGTCAGAGCCAGGCGCCTGTGGCTGAGCTCAAGGGTGGGAGAGAAGAGGGCCGCCAGGGGAATCGGGGTTGCTTTCCTCTTTTCTTTTTTGTTTTCTTTTTTCTTTTCCTTCCCTTTTCTTTTCTTTTTTTTCTGGATTGCTGCTGCTGTGATGATGGTGGCAGTGGCTCCAGTTGTTATTGCAGCAGAAAGAGTGGTCAAAGTCTTTGATGCCCATTCTTGTACCTCTTGCCCAGTCTTTAGATGGATTGTGATGACTCTGCTGGGATAGAAAGGAGGGAGGTAGGTTCCATCTGGGAGTGAAGGGGGTGAACTTTAGGTCAGTCAACTCTGATAACATGCTACTTGTAGGTTGAGTTTGCACTGTATACTAAACCCTAAACCTGAGTTAGGGATACCCCATTTCTGTGTTTTCAAGTGAATACTGTAGTGTAATTATCTTTTGGCTACTGATCATGCTTTGGTTCAAACAGCATGCTAAAGCAATGGCTGGGTTCCCATGTAGCCTCAATTTAGCCTACTCTAGCACATTGTACAAATCTACGGTAGTTTTAGAGGTAGCATCTCACTCACTGGGCCCTCTGGGTTCCCTGCCTTACTGAGATTTCTTTTTGTGACAGTGGATTTCTACTGGGTTCCTGCAGACCAGTTTTTAGAGACATCAGAAACTGAAATGGGTAAGGCACATTGTATGATTTGAATCTCCCTTAGTTAAGGATTAGGTAAGGGATAAGTAAGAACTGGATATCATACTCCGTTAATATGATTATTAGGCTGTTCTTCCCTGCACTTAAATTGCATAATCCACTGGAGAGCATACCCTTACAATCAAAAGATGGATGAAACAAATGGCATGCCTTTGAAGTTGCCAGCATTTTATCAGCTTCCTTTTCTAGACTGTTTCCACTCTGATCTGCAAACAATAGCAAGCAGTCTCTTACGTGGAGTTTATAAAAAGCATTTAATCACTGATTTCTGCAAAATTTAGCGGGTTTGAGTAAATAGGTTTCCATTCTGAAATGTTTCTTATAAATTTAGAATGGAAGGTAGGGTTGCGAAATATAATTAAAACGGGTTCCCAATTCCCATCCATGGACCAGCACCGGTCCGTGGCATGCCAGAAACCAGGCCACACAAACAAGTGAAACCCCATCCACAGGATGCAGGCAGTACACAAAACCAAGCCCCCTCCGGTCCATGGAAATACCTCTCTCTACAGAACTGATCCCTGGTGCCCAAAAGGTTGGGGGCCACTGCTATAAAACACTTGAGAATATATGAATTTTAGCAACTGGTTCAAGTGAGTAAAGGTAGGGGGGAATAAGGTCCTCTTGGTTGTTTATACATAAATGTGTGAGGAATGTGTATGATGATGCTAGAAGTATGCATTGATCAAGGATGCAAATGTGTTTCCACTTTTGTTTGCAATGAATCCTAGGTACAGTGTACGATGCAACCAAGGGGAAGGATCTGAAAATTAGTACATTAAAGTTTATGGTATTTTTGTTTAATGAGGAAATAAAGTGAAAAATTTGCAAGTTATACTTAAATAATAAAAAACAGTAAAAATAATTAAATGTGTATATCCTGATAGATGCTTAAAGGTAGGAAAACAGATGAAGAAATTTTAATTTTATTTATGGCTATCACAATATCCCACATCATGTAATTATTGACATTTGCAACCTTCCCTGCTGGCTTCTGACTAGGATACTCAATGGGGAAGCCAGCAGGAGGTCCAAATTATGGTCATGTGTCGTCCTCACTTAATGACCAGCCCACTTCTTGCTCAGTGACAGAATTGCCATTGCTAAATGGCAATGTCATGTGATTTTTTTAAAAAAACTTATCACTGCAGGGTCCCAATTAGCATTGTTAAGCAAGGACTACCTGCATAGAAGGGATGAGTGAGAAATGAATTACAAAACAGATACACAGACAAGGCATGGACCAAGAAGAAGACTGAGAATGATGGCTGGATGAAGTTGATGAATTCTTGAAGAAAGCAAGGATAGTTTTCTAGGAGACTGACTGCAGCTGATGTAGATGTATTTAATTTTTCTTTTGAATTTCACATCCAAAATTTCTTTTGCTTACTATTTCCTATCTCCTTTCCTATATCTCGCATTATACTACATTCACCCTGGCAAGATGGGCAGCACAGAAGTTTAACAAATATATAAATTCTATACCCATGATGGGTATATAAATATGTACTTCTGTAGACTGTAGCCAGGTATCAGAAGTGGTTTGATAAATCTGCCTTTAGATCAGCTGATGCCTTATCACAGAATGTAATCCTCTCCAGGGAATGGGTGAGAGAAAACACTCCTGGCTTTAAGCATTATACAGTCTTGTTCTTAAAGAAGAAAAGAGGAGAAAAAAGAAAGACACTTTCCAGTGATGGTTTGAGAAAGCCTCAGTATTTATAAGCATAAGCATAGGTGCAGTCATGTTTATCAAATCAGCACTGCTCATCCTTGGCAACTTTAAGACATGTGGACTTGTTGGATGATCCATACTCAACATATTTCAGTCCTGTGAGTTGAAGTCCACACATAAGACTCCCATGGGGCTATGCAGGGGTAACTTTGTAGATTGTCTTGAGTCCCAGGCTTGGGTGAACCTTGCTGGGTGATGCGATCTCCCCAGGTGCCATGTGGTGAGTTCTGTTGCTAGATGGGTAGAGGGCTAATCCTATTATGTCCTGAGGGTGAATATCTATTGTTTTATAGAAAAGCTGGCCCAGTCTTTTGTCTTGTAGATAACCAAAATATCTGCTGGGGACAAGGAGCTGGGGCTGAGTTTCTGTCTTAAGATTTCTGCGTTTTTAATATTTCCTAAAATATTTCATTCTTCCAGGAGAGGGGTGGTGCTGACTTTCTACACTATCTTAGTCCTTCCTTATTCCTTTGGTCTCAGGCTTTAGAGATGGGTTTTTTCATCTCCCCCTCCCTCCCCCCTCCCTCCTGAGGGGCGAGGGCGGCGGCATTGCTCCTGATTTATAGCCCATAACTGCAGTCAAACAGAAAGCCCTTCATGCAGCCCGGCAAGCTTGCTGCCTCCCTGCTTTTGGCACATACCAGTGTCACCACATCCCTCTGCCCACAGCCCCTTTCCATGCCCCAACCGCAGCTGAGCACAACAAAGAATTGTGCACTGCAGCTCCCTCCTTCTGCTCTTGGCTCTCCCCCACGTACAAAGGGCTAGCCCCACACCTCAAATGAAATACCTGCTGTCATTGCCTAAGCTCTGCCTCCTGCCCAAATACCAAGCACTCCACCCCATCTTTCCAAATAATTTCTAGTTTGGAAGAGGCACTGATTTCGAGGCTATACATCCTCCTTCCCTTCCTGTAATGCAGACTGTGAAATACACAGCATTTCTTTTCTCTCACTCCCCACCCTACAACAATCCAACCAAACTTTTCACACCTCTGTCCCCAAATTTCTCAAAAGTACCTTTGCACGTAAGAGTAATGGGTGTTAATTCTTTTTGTATTCTGCTACTAGGGGAAAAAACATATCTAAAAAGAGAGCAAGAGAAATAATAACTGTTTGTACTAGGTATAAATTTCAAGAAATTACAGAGAAGGTCTTGTTTATTTGGATTTAAGACCAACAAGTAAAGGGGGAAAGGGGGAAGAAAATAAGCATTTTTTCCAGGTTATTGAATAATCCATTTATGTGTTAAGTGATCTGTATAGTCTCAGAAGTGTATTGAAACTTCCAAAGTATGATGGCTTTAGCTAAGGGGCAATTAGTTAAAATTAAGATAATTTGATTTTATGGCAACAGCAACTGCGAACCTTTACCACCCTTTTTATATAAGCTTTGGTGGAACGAATCACAGAAGTGGAATATTGCCTTGGTTGCCCTAAACTAGGACAACCCCAGAGCCAATGTAATCTGGTTAATTACCTTAAAAAATTCAATAGCTTATGCTCCAATTAGCCATTACATGCACTGGTTCCCTGGATTGATGAGTAGGAACAGTGTTTTATTTGCCAGATTTGCCTAGATTTAGCTTAACCATGGTTTGATTGAACTCGCCAATCGGACTAAGTATCAAAATGGGGCTTGTGTGATTTTTGGCTTAATGTATTGCTTAAATCCAGCCATTGGATCTCTTTGTATCTCTAAAAGGCCAGTTTCATAAACTGAGCTAAGTGGCTGCTGTTCAGCCTTATTGCGTTGCTACAGGATTCCCACAGAGCTACATTTTGTGCTTTATATCTACATGAAACTGCTGAATGAGTCGTGACAAGATTTAGAATAGGAAGTCATGAGTACAGGGGTAAAACCCAGTCCTCAATTTCAGAGCCTGCCAACACGAAGAAAGTTTTGCAGCTTTTGACTTGAATGCAAAACCAGAATGTTGCTGAGTGATAAGATCCAGGAAGAGGTGAAATACTGCTGATTTTACACACAAACCCCTCAATAATGCTTCTATATATTCAAAGAAGCAAGGCTTATTTCATTCAAGACCTTGGAAGAGACTAAATACATTTCGAGAATTACTAGAATCACAGAGTTGGAAGAGGTGAGTCCAGACCCTGATGGTTACAAACTGGATTAGGATCTGGAACAGGGGTGAAATTCAGCAGGTTCTGGAGAACTGGTAGCGGAAATTTTGAGTAGTTTGGAGAACCGGCAAATACCACCTCTGGATGGCCCCAGAGTGGAGCGTGAATGAAGATTTTGCAATATCCTTCCCCCCAGGAGTGGGGAGGGAATGGGGATTTGGCAGTATCCTTCCCCTGTCACGCCCACCAAGTCATGCCCACAGAACTGGTAGTAAAAAAATTTGAATTCCACAACTGATCTGGAAGCAGGCTGGAAGAATCCTCACAAAATAGAGGTAGCGTTTGGGAGGCCAGGATATTTTTTCAGTTTAGGAGAGTTGTGATCTATATGGGGGTTGTGTATGGATCATATTTCAAATCTGAGGAAACTCATACATTTAGTTTAACTGCTGAAAGCGTCTTTGGTTCCCCCGTCTGAGGCTGTGGTCCTTCAGAGGTGATTTGGCCCAGTGTTTGTCAACCTTAGCAACTAAAAGATATATGGACTTCAACTCTCAGAATTCTGGGAATTGAAGTCCACACACCTTTTAAGTTGGCAAGATTGAGAAACATTGCTTTGGTCACCATGACCCATGCTATGCTCATGTCCAGGTTAGAGTACTGTATTATGTTGTTTATGGGACTGTTTGAAGACAAATTGGAAAATGCAGTGACACAATGATGTACAACTACTAGGCTGCTAATGAGATTAGCTGAAAGGCAACCTAGATTAGAAGCACACAAACTGTTTTAGAGGCTATGGATCAGTTTCTGAGCACAATTCAAGATGTCATTTCCCTTGAAAGCCTGCATGGCCCAGGAAACCTGAAAGGATCTTTTGCTCCTTTGTAAACCTGCCAGTACTGTAAGCTCCTCTTTGCAGAGATGGTTCTCCACCACAGGGATGAGTGAACTAAGGACTGGAGAGTAACTGCTGAAACAAAGATTGCATTCATACAACACACTGAACCATGAGCTGCTTAATCACATTCCAGCCTAACATGCTGTGTGAACTCAAGCTAGGCAGTTTTGCAATTCAGTGTGTTGCATGGATCCAGAAAATAGCAGTGAGGTTCAATTAACTGGTAAACACAATGTGAAACAGCCCCTCTCCACTTGGACTATTTGCAGCTTAGCCTGTGGAAATCCAGTCCGTATGGTATATTAAGAATGCCTTTACTGGGACCAGGCGGAGATTTTTTTTGTAATTTTTCCAGGTTGTTAACTCTTTTAGAAAGATGTATTTTATCATTTTACTGAACGGATGTTATATTCCCAGTCTGTTTTATTTAAATCCCCCTTTCCTTCAAACCTCAAGGTTAGCATAGCCAGGGTTCCTCAACTTCCACCTTATCCCGCCCGACAACCTGGCAAGATTGGACTATGCTTGGACTCATCCGGTGGGCTGGAGAGGTATTTAGCGTGGCCATGTACGAAAACGTCCTGCTCCGCACTTTTATTCAAAAGCAGATCCGACTGGTTGCAAGAGACGTCTCGTCCCCAGGAAATTGTGCAGGCTGGCAGCGGACGCGCACCATCCCGCGCGCGCTCCTGCAGACACGTACTGCACAGCCCCCTCAGCCCTCTTTATCTTTTCCAGCTCCTTCCTGCTGCCTGGTCCCGCCGCGGAGCCTGGGGGGGGAGGCAGCGTCTCTGGCGGATGTGCCTAGGCCGCAAGCTGGTGAGAGGGCTTGGCAGCGTCTGTCGCAGGCCTAGCGAAGGATGCTGAAGCGCTTGTGTCACTAACCGCTAGAGACACGGCGTCTCCGGCACCGGAGGAATCGCAGCCAGGGGGCTGGCTCATGCGGGCTGGGGGTCGGGAGAAAGAGGGGGCTGCCAGCCACACACACACGTGGGTGGGAGACGGAAGGAGGAAAAGATCCGTGGGGCGGAAGAGGGCGGCGCCATAAAAAGAGCGGGGGGTTGGAGAGAGGAGGGGGATACCGGGGCGAAATGGAGATTCACTTCTTGCAAGGTTGGAAGAGCCTTTCGTCTGCATTTGGAACCGATCCTCGGTCTCTTTGTAATTTTGTGCAGGCCTTCGCTTCTGCTGTGCACAATCCCGCTTCTGCTGATTGGCATTCACCCCGTGCAGTTTTCAATAAAAAAGTTCCTCCGCGGTGTTCTTTTTATTGCAGCCTTCATCCGAGGGCCAGAATAATCAAAATGTTCATCTTTAAACGGACAAGCATTTGAATTACTCCGACCGCGGCGCTTCTGTGGCTCATAATAAGATCAGGCAAGCAGAACTCCTGCGGTTTCTCCTCTACCCCACCCTCCCCCGTGGCTCTCTGCTCTGTCTTGCTATGTGATGGCCTGGGTTCATGTGTGCAGAACATGTTAACAGGAAGGTTTTGTGGCTCTTCTCTTTTCGGGAAAAAGGATACCAATCACACATTAGGGATGACGCCTCGACTTAACACCACAATTGAGCCCAAAATTTCTGTTGTTGAGTGAAATATTTATTAAGTGAGTTTTGCCCCGTTTTACGACTTTGCTTGCCATGGTTGTTAAGTGAACCATTGCACTTGATAAATTAATAGGTTGTTAAGTGAGTATGGCTTCTCCACTGACTTTGCTTGTCAGGAGGTTGCAAAGGGTGATCACATGATCTTGGGACACAGCAACAGTCATATATATGAACCAGTCGCCCAGCATCTGAATTTTGGGGATGTAACTCTAAAAAATGGTCATAAGTAAGTTTTTTAGTGTCGTCGTCACTTTGAACAGTCACTAAGTGAATTGTTGTAAGTCGAGGACTACTTGTACAGCACTTCAATGATTGTTGGAAGTTTTTGCCAGATGGTAGATTCATAGGTTTAACCATCTGTTAAAACCAACCTCTCTCCCTTGCCTGTCCAGATGTTCATCTGGGAAGTAGAACATAGAAAATGGAATCATAGGGCTGGAAGGGACTTTGGTCTTCTAGTCCAACCCCCTGCTCAAACCCAGAAGCCTTGCCATCCCAGTTAACGTGCTTGCTCACTGCATGCATAAATGGGAATGCGCGTGCCAGCACGCTTGCTCACCGACCACTTCCGCGGTCCAGTTTCAGCTCATGGCCCAGTAGTAGGGTGCAGCCCCAGGGTTGAGGGTTCCTGTACTAGACAGTCCATGACCCATTGAACTCATCATTTCAAGGTATTTCTTTACCAGATTCCTCAGTGCCTCCAACAATGGCAGAGCTTTTAATATACTATCTTCAAAATTCAGGGAGACATTCAGAGATATATCAACCCTGGAAGCAGCCCATATTGAACTGTATAGTGCAATCAAGCA
The DNA here is from genome assembly GCA_022577455.1 of Arizona elegans. Lineage (NCBI taxonomy): Eukaryota > Metazoa > Chordata > Lepidosauria > Squamata > Colubridae > Arizona > Arizona elegans. The sequence continues at coordinate 96,962,246 of JAKOOJ010000003.1, read as the reverse complement.
TTAGGAGTTGACCACAGGAAATATATTACGGCATTTTGTTTTGTCATAAAATGCGTTATAATTTTTATGTAATAAAATTGTCATAAAACTGCTTACAAATGTTGTGAGATGCTGGGATAAAATGCAGGTAGGTAAGGGATAGATACTGCTGCTTTTTCTCACTTGTCCGATCATAGTTCAGACATGCCCTAGCACAGGGATGGCTAACCTTTTTGCTGTCACGTGCCAAAAGTGGGGATCATGGGGGTGGTGGTTGTGCATGCGTGTGCCCATACCCATAATTCAATGTGCCCCACCCTCCAGATATACGTGCATGACCCCCCCCCCCCCGATTGCTTTTCCTTCATATTAACTTTATTTTCCAGTTACTTCCCTGCTACCCCCACTTTTGGCATACGATGGCACGATAGGCCTGGTAGGTCCGTTTTCCGCCCTCCCCAGGCTCCAGAGGCTTTCTTGGAGCCTGGGGAGGGCGAAAACGGCCTTCCTCCCCCACCTGGGAGGCCCTCCGGAGGCCGGAAACAGCCCATTTCCCGACTTCAGGTGGGCCCGGAAGGCCCGAAAATTAGCTGGCCGGCGCACATATGAGTGCTGGAGCTGAGTAGGGCAATGCTTGTGTGCCCACAGATATGGCTCTGCATGCCACCTGTGGCATCCGTGCCATAGGTTCGCCATCACGGCCCTAGCATCTTCCTTCCTTCTTTGCCTTCACCATGTCCTCGGCATGTGAGTATTTTGAAATAGGGTAAAGTTGTCTTCAGGTTTCTGGTGTTAAACTACTTAACTGTAGCGTGTTTTTTGGTACTCTGTGAACAGGACTAATTTCTTATGCTTTACCATCTATTAACTTGGGGGAACTCAAGCAATTAAAGTGACTGGGAACAGACCCATCCAGACAGAATAAGGATGGGCAATAGAATTAGCCAGTTTCAAGTTGATGTAGCTTTCTGCCAATTCAAGGATGTGTAAGAGCACTTCAGTTCAGCATTTGGGAATTGCTGCTAGACATCTCAGTGAAAGCCCTCTTACGAAGAACATTCTTGTCATAACAAAAGAAGCACAGATTGGTTTTTGTCCTGTCTTATCAAACCAACGCTAAACAATTTTGCCTCGTTTTCTGCACGGTAGACTTCGCCATAGCCTTTTCCAGACTAAATATACCCAATGCTTCCATAGTTTCCCATACATTTTTCCTTCTAGGCCCTGTTTCTCTTGATGACTATACTCTGGACATGCTTCTGTCTGTTTGCAAGGCCCAAAACTGATGTGTGTGACTTGACCAATACAGAACACAAAACGAAATAATGACTTTTCTTGATCTTGATACTGTATTTCTTTTGATATAACCTAAAATTGCATTAGCTTTTTTTGCAACTTCTTCTCTCTCTTGGCTCATGTTCACCCATGATCCACCAGAACCTTTTTTGTATGTGCTGTGTTCCAGCATGGCCTTTACCATTGGGCCCTGCTGATGCCTTATCAGGGGTGTCAAACTGGCGGCCTGTGGGCTGGATGCATCACGTACAGGCCACGCCCACCTTGGCTCCGCAAAGGCATAAAATGTCATGATACGTCATGTGACGCGATAGAGTTTGACACCTGTGCCTTAGATTGTTTGTACCCAAAGGTAGATCTTGATATTTGTTCCGGTGGAAATTAATCATGCTGGTTTCTGTCTGGTTTTCCAGTTTCTCAAGACTTCTTGAATATTGATAATGTTCTCAGTTTCTCATCCCTTCTATCTTTATGTTATTTGGAAAGCTGATAATTGTATTTTCTAACTCTTCACCAAGTCATTTATAAGTATGTAGAATGGAGCTTTGTTGGTATGATAATTTATTTAATTGTTGAATCAAAATATAGAATGAATAAAATGGAATCTTTATATCTCTAGATCTGTTTCTGCGCATATATCTTGTTACATGTTTCTGGGCATATTGGCAAAGGCACATACAGTACTACATGGACAGGAATTTATATTCAAATTACATTTTCATCAGATAAATATGAATTTAAGCAAGCCAGGAGTACATATGATTGCTTTTCCTTCATGTTAACTTTATTTTCCAGTTACTCCTTAAGTACTTTTACAATTAAAGAAAAGTGAAATGATATATTCTTTTTACTAATCCCCACGTATTGCAGAATTGTGAATTCATTCATCCCCTGACTCCTACCAAATCCACGGCAATGAACTTGGTTAATGAATTAACCTTTTTTGTGAGCGGTTCACAGAACGCAGTGAATCATCCACTGACCAAATGGGCTGTATTCAGATAATATGCTAAGTCATCCAGTGCTTGAACCAGTCGGACTTGGCATGTTACATAAAGGCTACCAATGCTTGACTTTTAATTGTTAAGCAGGTTGAACAAATCCAGCTAATATAACCTAGTTGTTCTGTCTTAATTTAAATAGCAAACAGCAGTTTTTATTTTGTGCAGATACCCTGGATGTCATGCCCCAACTTGTGTGTGCCAGATTTTCTCTATACATGTTTATGGCTATAGAGATACACTTAGATAGATGCTGCTGAAATACAGGTATCGTGTCCTTTTTACATGCACAAATAGGTGCATGCAGCAGCAGAGTTCTGAGGGCCTATATCTCCCTTACTGTGACAGATCAGTATGCAAGGAGGCCGAATCTGGAAGGCAGCAATATGTGTAGGGAGGGGGCCAGCAAGTTTGCTGTGCAGTAGCGCCAGCCCCCAGCTCTGAAAGCCCTCCTGTCTGACTGCCAGAGGAAAGAGTCTGCCTGGTGCCAACAATATTTCCCTTGGCCACAATCCGGGTTGCAAGGAACACAGAGCCCTTGTACCAGGTTCATGCTGGCTGCCCCTCTCCCTGAACCTCGCCGGGGTTGCACCTGTAAGTGGAACGGTGGCTACAAGAGGGCTTTTTCCTTCTGGAAGTTTCTCTTGGCCTCGTTTAAGTCCCATTGTTTTAGGTACAGGCCCTCATTTGGTACCCAGACCAGCCTTCCCTTCTTTTATCACTGCAAGCTTGCTTATAAGGTAACACTGGGTGGTTACAGCAGCCTACTATGCCTTAGCTTTCAAAGCAGCATAGAAACTCAGGCTCTGCATTCACATAACAGGCCAGCTTACGGTGAAATTTGTGCTGAAATCCACTTCCGTCTTTGCCTTTCCTGGAAAACAATAATGTCTGTAACCTAATGACATACAAGGAAACCAGTGATAGTAACTGTTGGGAACTACGGTGTCATAATGGAAAAAAAGATGATTTCTAGACAGGTTTCTAATACGCTGTAACATTTTAGATTCTACTTACTGGGAAGTCCTTGTGTTGTTTTTTAAATAAATATCTGCAATTAATTTATATTCTAAGTAATGGTATCTGATAGAACTGTTTCAGTGATTGATTGCTTGTTTAGGCTTTGGGAGTTTTGTACATTCCTCTTTTTCCCCAGGTATTTGTGAAAGGATATTGTCCAGATTACTAGTCTGAATACAGATTCTTATATACCTTTTAAAAGATATTTTTAATCTCCCTCATTATTTTTATAAATAACTCAAGGCGACAAACACAATACTCCTTCCTCCTCCTATTTTCCCCACAATAACAACCTGTGAGGCGGTTTGGGCTAAGAGAGTGGTTGGCCCAAAGTTACCCAGCTGGCTTTCATTCCTAACACAGAACTAGAACTCCCAGTCTCTTGGTTTCTAGCCTGGTGCTTTAATCACTAGACACACTGACTTCTCTTCACAGTTATCCTGCCTGCCTGCCTCCCTGCTTACCAGCCAGCCAGTCCAGAAAGTTGCAAATCTTATACCAGCAAAATAAGTTGTATACACTATTAAAAGAAATGTTGTGTAAAATCTTTTTGTGTGTGTATAAAAAAAAGTTCGGTTTGATAGTTAGGGAACCAGGCTAGAAACCAGGAATTGAATTCTGTGAGTAGTCCTTGAGTTACAGCTGTAATTGACCCCCCACAATTACAGCTTTAAGTCACGGTGTTATGATCCACTTTACCACCTTTTTTGGGCAGGTATTAACCAAACGTGGTTGTTAAACGAATGCTGGAGTTGTTAAGACAACTTATTTTTTGCTATTGGGCAGTTTTTGTCAGAAACCACAAGTATTTTTTCTGGCAAAAATTTCATAAATTGCATGTGAACTGCAGCAGTGGTGAAATGTAAAATTTGTTGTTCTGTGGGCGTGGCTTGGTAGTGGTGGTAATGTGACTGGGTGGGCTTGGCCAACTTTTTTTTTTTAATTTTTAAAAATATGTTTTCTGCAACCTCTTCTGCCAAAGAGGTTGTAAAAAAATGCTTTTAAAAGCCTCTGACAATCAGGCAACTCAGCTGGGATTGTCAGAGGCTTTTAAAAGCATTTTTTCCCCCTACAACCTCTTCGGTAGAAAAAAATGCTTTTAAAAGCCTCTGATGATCCCAGCTGAGCTGCATGATCATCAGAGGCTTTTTTTTTACTTTTAAAAGCATTTTTTCTACCGAAGAGGTTGTAGGGAAAAAAAATGCTTTTAAAATTTAAAAAAACAGTCTCTGATGATCACACGGCTCAGCTGGTCATGGGGGGCGGGGGCCTACAGGGATTTTTGCTACCGGTTCTCCGAACCACCCGCCAGCATTGCTATCGGCTTGGGCGATCCGGTCCGAACTGGGAGCATTTCACCCCTGAACTGCAGTCATGTGACCACAGGGTGCTGCAAACAACTGTAAATGTGAGCTGGTTTCTTGAGTGCCCAAAATGCAGTCATGTGACCATGAGGGAACCCTGATGTTGGAACTTCATAGGTCCTTTTTTTCATGGTCTGTTGTACAGTAACATTGATTGCTTGCTAAACAGTGGTGGGATTCTACCGGTTTGGACCGGTTCGGCTGAAGCGCACGCTCAGCGAACTGGTTGTTCAACCAGTAGGATCCCACTCCTGTTGCTAAGTGACCAGTTATAAGTTAAGGACTATCTGTAATCCTGTTTTAGGCATGAAAAACAGGTAGGTGACTTTGGGCCAATCACTCTCTCAGCCCATGATGATAATCCTTAGGCGACAATTCCTGTCACAACCAATGGATCGGCACTCTGTTGATCCAAAGGGGGAGAAAAGCACACCCTGCATTTGCAGGAAAAGGCTAGGAAGAAGAAAACATTCTAACTTAGCTATTGTCTGTCTGAACATGTTTCCTGAACCTGGTCTTCAAGTTAAGCCAGAGTATGGTTTATTCATTTAGCTGAAATGTGCTATGTGAACACAGCAATTAAGTTTTACTAACCGGATTTGTGTGTATGTATGTGTGCGTGTGTGTTCAAGTCAATCTTGATTCCTGGTAACTGCCTGGACTAGTCTCTGCAGTTTTCTCGGCGAGATTTTTGGAAGTGGTTTGCCACTTGCCTTTTTTCTAGAGCTTAGAGAGTGACTGCCTCAAGGTCACCAACTAGCTTTGTGTCCAAAGTGGGACTAAAACTCACAACTAGCTTCTAGCCTACTGCTTTAATCAAGCTGCTTCACTCCCAGACTTAGTGTTACTATATTGTGCAAAGTTAGTCCCTGCACTGTTAGGATTCTACATTGCCCTAAAGAAGCCCTGATTGGAGGACTGCAAGAACAAACACCAGTAAAACTACTTGTCCTAAAACATCTTTTTTTCTTTTTCCTGGTAGGTGTTTGCCTCCTTTTGTAGAGGGGCGTGGAAGGCAGGCAGTGTCCCTTCAATAACATCTGATGGTCTACAGGGGGCTCAGGCTTTAGGATTTACAATGGATATTCAGCAGGTGAAGTTTTATATTTTCATGTGTGAAAAAGAATCAGCTAGAAAAACAACAAATTAGGAACTATATTCCCTATTCTATGATTTCACTTTAATATATTCACACTATCTTCTCACTTTCTCTTATGTAAAGTTACTCCCCCCCACCTTTATTTTTAGAGAGGAACCTCTAGCTTTCTTAAAGGCCAGAGTCACTTTCTGTGTGAATCGGCTACTATGTTTAGTTTATATTGGTCCTCTAATTGAGATAGGCTGGGGAGGTGCACATGCTGTGCCTTCTTGCTGGTTGGACCCATCTTGTTCTTTGGCTCAGATCATCTTGGTTTCCTAAGGCTGGATTCGTTAGCAGTCTGTAGCCCAAGTTGTCTGGAAAGTAAGAAGTTTGCTCCAGAGCAGGGGTCTCCAACCTTGGCAACTTTAAGACTTGTGGGAAGCTTTGCTGGCTGAGGAACTCTGGGAGTTGAAGTCCACAAGTCTTAAAGTTGCCAAGGTTGGAGATCCCTGCTCCGGAGTATTCGTTTGGCTGCCCTCTTTTTAAAAACAACAACAATTTTATTACGTTTTTAAAAAAAGACAAAACACGAAGTAACAAAAACAAGATTGAAAAGAGGTGGAGGAGATCAAAGGACAAAGAGGTTAAAAAGGAAAGTAGAATGAAAAAAAAATATTAACTTCCACTTGCTTCACTACAGATACAAATGTATAATAAAATAACCTATTTATTCTAAATTGAAACAAAAAGGTCATATTAACAATGTACAAACTAAACAGCAACAAAAATCTTAATAGCAAAATAATCATTTATTCTATCTTTCTCAAGTTGGAAGTCCAACATTTGGCTTTCTTTTTATCTGCCTTTGAGGTGCTTTATCTTTTTTTCCGAACATATGCTTGATCTATGTGGACATGGATAATATTGGTATTTTTTCAGGTTATTCTTATTGCACCTTCTATAGTTAAGCTGTTTTTGAGACTTTGGTTTGGTTTGAAGATGCTGAATTGTACAGAATTATGATGTTGTGGAAACAGTCGTAGTAGGATTTATAACCCAGACATGTGCAAAAAGGGAATGGGTAGTTTATGGTACAACAAGTTGTGAGAACCTAGCAATTGTCTTGCCAGATTGTTGAACCAAAGTGTTACTTTATGTGGCTGCAGCAAGTGAATATTTTAAATTCAACTTAAGATGTTGATATGTTGTTTGAACTCAGCTGCACAATGTGCTGCTCTTTAAGTACTGTACAAACTGTGGGGAGAATTTATGCATGCAGGAACTACACTGATGTGTTTGTGTGCACGTGTGTGTGTGTGTGTGCGTGTGTGTGTTTTACAGCAAGACTTCCTTAATTTATCAGCCAAAGCCTATACAAAATATACAAAATACAAGAAATTTGAACCTACATACAGGTAGTCCTCAACCTGCAACTACAATTGATCCCAAAATTTATGTTGTTAAGTGAGAAATTTGTTAAGTGAGTTTTGCCACTTTTTACAACTTTTCCTGCCACATTTGTTAAGTGAATCACTAAAGTTATTCAATTAGTAACACAGTTGTTAAATGAATCTGGCTTCCCCATTGACTTTGCTTGTCAGAAAGTCGCAAAAGGTGATCACAGGATCCCGGGATTCTTCAACCATCATAAATATGAACCAGCTGCAAGCACCCAAATTTAAATCACGTGACATGCGGATGCTGCAAAGGTCATAAGTGTGAAAATGGTCATAAGTCACTTTTTCAGTTCTGTTGTAACTTTGAACGGTCACTTAAACGAACTGTTGTAAGTCGAGAACTGTCTGTATTTGTTGTAAGTAGCCTATGAAAATAAAACAGAGAATAAAAACCTTCCCACTCTCCTTCACTCATAGATACATCTGACTCTTCATTTCAGTTGGATGGTTTGGAGCAGTGAGGCAAAGTCGTTGCTATTTACTTTTACCTGTAACATGTCTTCTTTCCTATTTATAGGAACTTGGAAATAAAACAGGGTTATTTATTGCAATGAAGATTCTCACTATTGATTCTCACTATTCTCACTATTGAAAAGGGGTAAAGCAGTGATGATTGTGATTAGCTATATTCATACAGCATGCTGAACCATAAAGTAGTCAATCACACTTTAGCCTGCTATCTTAAAAAATATATATAACATTGGGTGAATAAATTATATTTAAGAATCATTGAATTATATTAAAAATCATCTTGGAGATCATCTACTCCAACCCCTGCTCAGTATTTGTCTGATATCACAGATCACCACTCAGCCTGTTCATTTCCAGTGAGGGAGACTTGTACATCATCTAGTCAGCTGTTGAACAGCTCTAATCGTTAAGAATTTTTTTCCTGATGTCCAACCAAAATCAACTGCCTTGATATTGAAGCCTACTGTGCCTCCCCCCAATTTTCTGGAACAACTTTGAACCATTCTGCTCTGTCTTCTGTGTAATGGCTCTTCAAATACCTGAAGAGAGATGTAATGTTTTCTTGCATTTTTCTTTTCTCCAGGCTAAACATATTCAAGCTCTCCAACCATCCCTTGTATGTTTTTCCCCTAGATGCCTTATCTGGGCTGCTTCCTTCTGAATGAGTTTGTTAACGTCTTTCCTAAAATCCAGTACCCAGAATTGGAGACAGTGTTCTAGGTGTGACCCAACCAACTCGGAATAGAAGAAATTGTGACTTTGCTTGATCTAGACACTCTATTTATTCAGCCCAATTTTATATGTTTGTGTAACATATAAAGTTCTGTTGATGCAGCCTAGGTCTATATTTGCTTTTTTACAGCAGTATTACACTGTTGGCTTATATTCAGCGTGTGATCCACTATGGAACCTAGGTTCTTTTCCCAAGTTTTGCTGCTCTTTATAGACCATTCCTCCCACTCCCACCAATTCTGTTCTAATGCTTGGATGTTTCTTGTCCAAATAGGGGTCTTTGAATTTATTCCTTCTGTAATTCATCTTGCTGGTTTCTATCTGTTATTTGAGTTTATCAAGATTCTCCAAACCATTTGCTCTGCTCCCATTTCTGCTGTTTCATCCAAGACATTTATCAATATGTTGAACAGTACTGTTCATCCTGTGGTACGCCACTCACATCTTCCTTCCTGCTTGACACAGAGCCATTGGCATGCACTCATGGGGTATGATTGTGTAATCAGTGTATCTGTCAAGCAGACCAGCCCACATATTGCTGTGTTCTCTACTAGAATCTCATCGCAGATGTTGTCAAAAGCTTTGCTAAAGTTAACCCTGGTAAGAATATTACGAGAATGTCTTTTGCAGGGGTCAGCAACCCGTGGCTCTGGAGCCGCATGTGGCTCTTTCATCCCTCTGTTGTGGCTCTCTATTGCTGGTCGGTGCGACAATTTTGAGAGGAGCTTCTGGTTTGGGGGGCGGGGAAGCATGCCATGCCAGGAGGAGACTCTGTGGCAAGGGGTGGCTTTTCCAATTGGCTTCACAATTGATAGGGCTTTTGGTTAGGACAGGTAGAGGAAAAAGGACACTGCACTAGGAGGAGACTCTAGGATGGGGAAACCGGAGTTCCGGTCGGCTCCAGAATTGAACGGGGGGCTTCCGGTTAAGACCTTTGTGGCTCTTTGAGGGTTTGAGGTTGCCGACCCCTGGTCTATGGAGATTCTCAGTCATCCAAGGCATCGTTATCCCAAAGGTGCTTTTTCAAGAGGCAACTTTCTTTGGTTTTGACTTGAAGACATTTCACTTCTCATCCAAGAAGCTTCTTGGTTGAGAAGAGAAACATCTTCAAGTCAAAACAAAGAAAGGCCAGTTGCCTCTTGAAAAAGCATCTTTGGGACAGTGTTATAAGAAGGTAAGCAGTATGTGCTCTGCTCTCAACATTCTCAAATGAAGGCAGATATTTTGCTTTTACTAGCAGTGATGATGTTAACCTAGTTTGGGTAATGAAACATCTGCAAGAAAGCAAGCAAGCTCCAAGGGAACCAAGGACCCCTCAATTATGCTTTTGCAGTATTACTTCTAAGTGATGTTATCAGAACAGGTTTGTTTTTCTTCCTTCCTAGATTGCTCTCTGCAGCTCAGGAAGGTAGAGAAAGAATGGCAGCAACATCTCTCTACAGTAGTTGAGGCTTGTTATTAGAAGGGAGTGCTCTTGGGAAATGGATTGGGGGGAATTACAGTGATAAAGTAGCACAGGATTATGGGGCGTGGTCACATAATTTCAGTCAATTGAATCATCTTGGAGATAAAACATGGGAACTGTATTTCTCTATATAATTAAGTTTTATGAACAATACAGGCTTTAGGGATTGAATAATCCAAAGCGACCTGCCTGTTCCCATTAGTACTTGTGAATGAATCATTTTTCCTGTGTAAAAGCAACAAAGAGTTGTGTGTTGCTTTTCCAGCTAGCACATTTATTATAGCACAAGCACATTGTGTGATGGCTACTTTATTTCTGGTTTGGCTACATTCAGCTCAGAGTCACACCAAAGCCAAACTGGATACATGAGCAGATCTGGTTTCAGGCAGCTTTGGCAAGTCAGCAATATTATTTTGTTATTTAACACACAGACGTCTTGCCAACAGAGAGGACTGCTCTCATTTGACATTTTCGGATTCAGAAGACTGCTGCCGAAGGAGGGCTGTCCTTCCTTCCCTGGAGAAACTGGCTTTGCATCTTGATCAAGCCTGACTAGGTGGCTCAGTGGCTAAGACACTGAGCTTGTCAATCAGAAAGGTCGGCAGTTCGGCGGTTTGAATCCCTAGTACAGGTCTCCTGCATGAGCAGGGGGATTGGACTAGATGACCTCCAAGGTCCCTTCCAACTCTGTTACTGTTAAAAAGACCTTCACACAGCTTATTAACTAGGTTACTCTAGATCCGTGATGGCGAACCTATGGCACGCGTGCCACAGGCGGCACAGGAGCCATATCTTCAGGCACGTGAGCCGTTGCCCTAGCTTAGTTCCAGCACTCATGTGCGCACCGGCCACCTGATTTTCGGCTAGCCCCGCCCATGCCACCCCTCCCCTCCCCTCCCCGGAGTCTCCACGTGACCTGTTTTGGATGCCAGGTAAGTATAGGGCTCGTGTGGAAGCTCTGGGAGGGTGTTTTCAGCCTCTGGAGGGCCTCTGGGGGTGTGGGGGAGGCCATTTTTGCCCTCCCTAGGTTCCAAGAAAGCCTCTGGAGCCTGGGCAGGGTGAAAAATGGGCCTTCTGGGAAATCAGGAAACAGGCTGTTTCCGGCCTTCAGAGGCTTCAAATAGGCCTGCTAGGGCCAAAATGGGGCACGGGAGAGGGGGGGTATGTGCGCATGTACAGGGGAGCAGAGGGGATTGAATTATAGGTGTGGGCACGTGCGCGCCCGCGCCCGCCCCCTGCGCTCCCCCCACTTTTGGCACGCAGTAGCAAAAAGGTTAGCCATCACTGCTCCAGATCCTGCCTAGAGTAACTGCAGCCTGAAAAAAGGAATGGGGCAAATGGAGAATAAGTATAGGCAAATCAAGCACCCCCTAGAACATTTTGGGGGTATAAATCACATGCCCCCAACTGCTAGGAATTTGTGGTATTTTGCTTGCAAACACCTGAAGTGTGTCCGGTTGCCTAGCCCTGGGATAGGACCTCCCGAAGAGACTGCTTGTGCTTAATCCCACTTTCTAGAGTAGTGGATCTGTATTCCATTAAAGGGAAGGAGATTATCCCCTCTCCTCTCAAGAGGCTGCTCGTTCTGAGCTACCAGTACGAGGGTCTCTGTCTCCTGGCTCTGGTTCAGAAGAGATGGGTTTCCTCTTTGCTTCTGGGATGGCCTGGTCCCCCTGGTGGATCCCTCATGGGCCCAGTTTAGGCTACACGGGTGCCTATAATTAAAGGCCCTAATCACCACCAGGCGCCCTCCCTTGCTCGTACATCTGGGCACAATTTAATGCTGGCGACGATGAAGCCACAAGGGACAGGAGTGTTTTTGGCACGCGGTGCTGTCTGCAGTCCCCGCCTCTCTCTCTCCAGGCCCGGCTTTGTCTGCCAAGAGGGGATGGTGTAGTGGGAGGGATCGTCACCATCTCGCAGGAACAGCCGTGGCTGTCAGTGAATTGCTGAGCCCCCAGACGAGCTTCATGAGGCTGCCTAAACTTGGGGTGTGGCAATTTTCTTTTAGATCTCAGGGATTGGTGGTTTTCTGCTTCTGAGGATGGGATTCTTGAATGGGAAAAGAGACTAGAGCCATTGCTGTCTGCCGGGAATTTATTGGCAGACACTATTCTGTGTTATGTGTGCCTGGATTTACAATTCTGAAGGGAAGGGAAGGTTTTATTAATTTACAAATCAAATCAATATGCAGTTTGCTGTTTTGATATTTGCTTCACGCTTCCCCATGTTCATCAGTATCCCTGTTGTCTGGATGGCCAGTGAAATGCTGGCCCTCAGGCTTGCCCCACGCAAGCAATTGAGCTCAGTGCCAGGAGGCTAACTAGGGAGGCAAAATCTGCAAAAAGAACAATTGGGTGTGTTAACCATCTGATTTTGTTCTACTCCACAAACACATCCAAAGACAGGGATGGATAGTGATGAACATTTGCTATTCTCCCCTCCAGTAAATCTATGACTGTACACTATGTTTAGGGAGTCCTGCGTACAGGTAAGCACAAAACTGTGAGTAAAGATGAATAGAATTGGGTTGCAGTGAAAATTGGTTTTCTGAACAATCTTGTCGGTTAAGACCACATTTTCATGTATAGGCCCCAGAGATAATCTTGGCACTTTGTCACCAGAAATCATTCTCCCTTTAACTGATAATAGTCAGGGCAATTTTCCAGAAGCCTCTTATTCCTGGATACTTCCTGGAGTATATTAGGATCTACCCTAACACTTTTGTTCCCTCGGCCCCCCTCCTTTTTCTTTCTCTCTCTCTGTCTCTCTCCATCCCCCCAACCTTCTGACCCATCTCACCCATCTCCAGGTCCAGGCCCCATTAGGCACAAAGGGTCTCTCTCGATCCAGGACTGACAAGTGTGTGAATTCTCTGCCCAGACGACCAGCTGAGGGAGTGGGGAGGGGGTTGTGTAGGCCATGACGAATGGCTGCCCCTAGATCCTGAAAGGCTCCTGGGGCTGGAGGCTGCTGTCTGCTCCCCAAACAAAGCTGGGTGCGGGGAGAACTGAAGGGGCGGAGGGTCTCTCTCTCTCCATCTCCTGCTCATTGAGATGTCAAGCTGAAAAGCCCCCATTGTTCACCCGTCGCTCTCACCGGAGATGGGACCAACATGCTTTGCAACTCAATTTAGCACTAAGGTTACCGGGTTGTGTGTGTGTGGGAGAACAGGAGATCCCCCCCCCCTTTTTTAATAGTATAAGCAAGTAAATGAGTGCTCCTAAAGGTCCCAGGTCCTCTGGGTGCTCCTCACTGGATGAGAGGCATTGAGTAGCAGAGCAGGGCTGATGGGACAAGGCTTTCCAAAGCAGGATTTGTGAATGGCTAATCTATCAATCTGCAAATTGGGCTGGCCACTTGATGAAAAATGTATGCTACTACAGAGTGAGCCTCTTTACTTGAGGTAATTTGCTCTAAATGGATTCTGCTGGGATTAAAAATACATCCGCGACTATCCAACCCAAATCAAAGGGGTAGGTAATGTTGGCCATTAGCACGCAAAAACACCTTAAATATCAGGTGTTTGGGTGCAGTATCAAGTCATAACTGCATCACTGCATTTTGGAAACTTCAGTGATTGCAGCATCTCATGCCATGCAACCAAAGACCTTTCTGACATCAGTGGCCTCATCATCTTTTTCTCTGCTGGATTTGCTCTTCTCCTTAAAGAAACAAGATGCAGTAGGAAATCTGGTACTTGTCAAAAAGTTTGAACTGCAATTTCATAATCCTTTACTACTGATGTTGAGCTGAGAGTGCCAGATGGTCTACCTATATCATTGGGACATTAATTTTCATATTAGTCTTTGCTGCCGAACTCATTTACTCATGCTCCCCTCAGTTCCAGAGTCCATCCTGTCTGAGGAAGGTTTTTCTTAAGTAAACTAACCAGGAATATATGAGTAATCTAACCATACAACATATAATACCGGTGCAAAGTGGCTTCAGGACCTGAGAGCAGATCACAGCAATCTCTCAGAACAGGAACCAGTCACCATCACAGGAGCAGACATCCAACAGCGGGTCAAAAACATGAAGAGCTGGACGGTATCTAGCTCAAAAATGACCCACACCTAGTGACTAAAGAAACTAATAATAGTACACGAAAGCCTAGCTGCACAGATGAACCATCTACTAGCAACAGGTCCCCACTTAGGCTGGTAACACAAGGCAGGACTGTGGTGATCATGAAAGACTCCGACAAGGGAACAGCACTGTCCAACTGCTGCCTAATAGTCTACCTTCCCACAACATGGAAAGTCCTATCAGGCATCATAGCAGCTAGGCTACAGGACCCTATGAGCCAATATATGAGCACAGCTCAAAAATGCACTGGGAACAACACCAGAGGTCAAAACACCAGTTGCTCATAGAGCAATTGCCCAAGATTCAAGGTCTAGACAAACAAATCTGAACACAGCCTGGATTTATTATAGGACAACATATGACTCAATGCCATGGATCTCTAAATGTCTCCTGCCATACAAAATCAACAAGATGCTAAGGACCTTCCTCAAGAACTCAATGGGACCGTGGAAGACAACACTGGAAGTCAAGTCAAGACTGTTCACACAAGCAGCCATCAAGTGTGGCAGATACCAAGATGATGTACCCACTACTGTTCTGTATAGGCTTTAAACCCATCAGCCAGATAATGAAAAGAACTGAATATGGGTACACGTTCAAGAGTGGAACTCTAACCCTACCTTCAGCCACCTCTACATGGATGACGTTAAGTTGTAATCAAAGAATGAATGATACATTGACTTGCTGATCCATCTGACATGGACCTATAGTGTGGACATTGGGATATCATTCGGACTGAAGAAGTGTGGCCAGATAGTAATCAAGAGAGGGAGGATAATTAACACTGATGGGTGGAACTATCAGTGGGCCATATAGCAGACATACAAACCAGTTACAAGTACCTTGGTATCTCATAACCACATGGAAATCACGATAAGGAGGCAAGGACAACATCCAAGAACCATCAAAGGATAAAACAGGTCCTGTAGAACCAGCTCAATGGGAAGAATAAGATCCATGCCATCAGTATGTATGAATTGCCAGTCATCAGATATCCTGCCAGTAGAGTGAGCTGACCAAGAGGACATGGAAGCTTCTAGTGCAGTGGTTCTCAACCTTCCTAATGCTGCGACCGTTTAATATAGTTCCTCATGTTGTGGTGACCCCCAACCATAAAATTATTCCTAAAACCATTGAAAATATGTGTTTTCTGATGGTCTTAGGTGACCCCTGTGAAAGGGTCATTCGACCCCCAAAGGGGTCCCGACCCACAGGTTGAGAACCACTGTTCTAGTGTGAAAACACAGAAGCTCCTCATGATGTACAGAGGTTTCCATGTCAAGTCCAACATTCAGAGATTGTACACCAGCCAGAAAGAATGGGCAGTCTGGTGAATGTCAAAGCTAATGTCCTGGATCAAACCTACAGCATCTATGGATACATTAATAAGATGACAACCAAAGATGAGCTGCTGAGAGAATTCCTGAAGCAGTAGCAGAAATGGGAGGAAGACCAGGCAGAGGAAATGCCATGACAAGTTAAAACACTGCATAGAATAGAATAGAATAGAATAGAATAGAATAGAATAGAATAGAATAGAATAGAATAGAATAGCAGAGCAGAGCAGAGCAGAGCAGAGCAGAGCAGAGCAGAGCATGGAATTCTTATTGGCCAAGTGTGATTGGACACACAGGGAATTTGTCTTTGGTGCATACGCTCTCAGTTTACATAAAAGAAAAGATACATTTGTTAAGAATTATAAGGTACAACACTTAATGATAATCATAGGGTACAAATATGGGAGTGTATCCCTTTGAAAGATAGCTGAGGTAGCAAACATTGGGAAATTCTGCTAGTGGCTGGAAAGGGATAGACTAAAAGACAGCAATGAGGCATTTATTATAGCAGAACAAAAATAGGCCCTAAGCATAGGAGGAGTGGGTCTACCACATTATACAGGACCCAAAGTCCAGAATATTTTAAAATAACTCAGGGCAGTGAACACACAAAATATTCCTTCCTCTATTTTCCAACAACAACCTGTGAGGTGAGCTGGGCTGAGAGAGAGAGTGACTGGCCAAAATCACCCAGCCAGTTTTCAGGCCAAAGGTAAGACTAAAACAGTCTTTTGGTTTCTAGCCTGGTGCCTTAACCTCTAGACCAAACTGGCTCTATGAAAATATTAGACTATGCAGAGAGGACTCAGAGGCAGTCCAACACACAGTGTCAGGGTGTGAGATCCAGGTAGGAACAGCATACACTGAATCACACAATCCAGTAGCTGGCATTTGTGTACAAAAACATTTGCACAGTGTATGGGCTAGACCTTCCCAAGTCAAGATGGTAGACTCCACAAAAGGTTGTGGAGAATAACAGGGATGCAATCCTGTGGACTTCAAGATTCAGACAGACAAGCAGGTAGGTACTGGTCAATCAACCAGAGTTATGGTAGTAGACAAGGAACAGCAGTGGTGACAGCAACATCAGGAAGAAGGAATCTGAGTATCTGGAAAAGTATCAGGATCTGAAGGAGGAACTGGAGAGGATGTGGAAAGTAAAGGCCAAAGAGTCCCATTGGTGGAAGGAACTTGGGGCTGTGACTCCTAAGCTGAGAGAGTGGCTCCAACAGATCCCAGGAAAAATGTCAAACCTCTCTGTCCAGAAGAGTACAGTGCTAGGAATAGCTAAGATGTTGCAATGACTGTGCATGCGCATTGCACACACAGACACACTCACACACCCCTCAGGAAGGAATCAGAGATAAAGAAAAAGGGGATTCATTTTAGATTAGATTAGATGCATTTCCTGAGCTCTGCAAGCATAGCAATATTTGGCTGTACCTGAATATATAGGGTTTCGGGAACAGGGTGGAGAAATGCTAATTTACATTTAGCTTCTGGTGCAGCACCTTGCCTTTGGAAGCCTATTTTCCAAGAGTTTCTGTCACCATTTCCTGTGTGACATTGATCTCTTACGCGAGATGAATGTTGCACCACTGCTTTATGCCAAGAAAAGTACTGGGACCTTGTCTTTCTGTAAGACAAATTTTCTTTGCTGTCTACATTAAAATCAGGGATGGTTTCCACATGAGGTGTAGAACTTCAGACTTCAATCAATAATTGTTTCGATTGCAACAGTTACATTGGGCTTTGCCCATCCTGCTGTTCCTTTTCAAACTATGGAAATATCAGGTAACAGCACAATCATCTACATGGACAGGTCAAGGTAGTGCTACTCTTCTAATTTTTTAAATAGTTACAAAGAATTACTTTTCAATGCATACCTTCCTTATTACCACTTTCTGTTTAAGTCTGTCATTTTATTAATGCTATTTTACAGCTCCATTTTTAACATAAATATTTAACTGGCACTTGAAGAATTATACACCAGCATTTTCCGAATTAAGATAGAGAAACCACAAAATACGTCTTTCCGACAAAGTTATTTTAATAATGGCTTCTTTGGACGATCTTTAATTTTGTCCTCAAAAACATCCTGGCAATTTAAAGTAATTTTTATACAACATACAAACTGAACATGTAAAGCAGTTGCAAGTGATTAAATAGAAATTAAAACACTTATGAGAAAAAAATGGCTCCTCTGGGCAATTCCACATTTTTTTTTTACCTGTGCACACCACCTGTAAGGAGATCACAAGGAGGGAAAAAGCAACGAAGGATGGCAAGGGAATTATATATCCATATGTTGCTTTTTTAGCAGTGTTGAGATCACATCGGCAATTTTCCACTGAAAGTACCTGGAGGCAAAATGAAGCTCTGGTTGGTTCATTGGGAAACCACAGGAGGCATGCAACAGTAAAAGGCGGATGTGTGTATTTGTTTCCTACGCTCAAATGGGCCTAAATTTCTCACAGCTTTGATCCCTAATCCTGAAAGTTGAGGATTATAATGGGAAGAGACAGTTTATGACCACAATGTGAATGTGGTAATGTGCATCTTTGTACCTCTGTAACAGACAGGGCATTTCAACCTTGTACTCTTGTAGTCTAAGCCAGGTTCTTTCTCAAAAACTAACATGTTTTTGGATAGCCAATATCCAACATGTTTTTCCATTCTTGCAGTTTGTTTCTCAATTCATACAGGTCCCTTGTGCAAACTTTATAGTGCTGATTTGGCTTTCCAGTATATGCTGGCCAGGGATAAGGTGAACGTTAGCCCAACACGTCTGGGGTGTCCCAGGTGGGGCGAAGTAGCCACAGTCCTTACACCCCCCCCGCAAAGCAGCTTTTGGGACAGTTAGCAGCTGGGAAAGTGCCCTGACCTTTCCCACTTCTAATGGACTGAGCCAGCCCTGGTGACCAGTAGCCAGCGGCTCCTCTTCAGCTCCTTTTTCCACATGCCTGCGCAATCCGGGCTCTCCAGGGAAACGCTGTAGGTGATTATGCTAATCCTCCTTCCCTCTCCCACCAAGCAATCGGCAGAAATTAAGTGCTTGCTCCATTTCTGCCAAGAAAAGCCGTGTTTCACTGGTCAGGCCCCCTGTTCCCAATGCATCGACTACAGCCCTCCCCCTCCCTGCCCAGCAGAAGGAATGTTTAATCCAGCCAGCCTATTCCAGTCACGGACAGGAGCAGGAACTGTCTGATCTGCCTCTGAGAAGAGGTCAGGCCGCCCTGGCATTTAGGAGAAAGTGGGGAGGGCCTTGCACCCCAGGAAGCTCCAGAGTGGAGGAAGAGGAGGGAAGGGTGCAGAGACTTCCAAAACCAAGATAGCAGATTTGTATACAGGAGTGAGGAGAGATGCTGGAACTGGGACAAAATCTAACAAATCATCGGAGGTGAGCAGGAGGAGAGGAGAAGGAGATGGAAGCCATGCAACACACCAGTTGTTTCAAGCTAAATGTAAATAAAGGCCAGGATATCAAGGAAACAGAATAGGGGTTATGGATCACACAGTAGACAAGCAATGGAATGGGGATCCAGGACTAAAGAGTTTGAGGAGTTGATTTCCTGTAGCCTTCTCAACAAAGTACTGTATGTCAGCATTTCCTAACTGGAGTGTTGCACTTCTGCCATATCTGGAGGACACCTTGTAGAAGAAGGCTGAGTGTATTTATCTTGGCTGCAATTTTCTAGTCAACTGCTGAACGATGTCCCTGGACTTTGTGCAACTGCCCTACGCTTAGTTATGTTTGTCAAAGAAAAGCGCCAGTATATGTTCAGAAGCCTGGAGTATAAATAGCTGAAACATTCCCAATGAGTGACAGCACCTTGGGAACCAAATACCATAGGCCAATTCGACTCCAGACAAGTGAAAGCTGGCATTCAGGTGCCCTTTGGTTACTAGGGTTCTACTGCAGATTCCATAGAAGTACCCCCACAAAGTGCCACTTGCCTGATGATATACAGTATATCATCTATAGATCTATAATAGGTTCTTACTAAAATACTGAACTGAGATACTCCTTCTTTTATAATCCCACTGAGTTTTCACAGTTAAATTGCCTAGTTGGGCCTCTGGTGGCTTGTTGCTTAAGGACGCCAGTATGAGCAGCCCAGGCCACAAAGGCAACCTCAGCAAAACCTTGGCATAAACAGGACCTCCAAGGCCTGGTTTCACTTTACTCCAGATGCAGCAGCTGCAGTTTGATCAATTCAGGGAGCTCAGCCTGCTTCCTTTCCGTTTTGAGGCTAGAATATTAACTCCCTGCCCTTTTCATAGGCTCTGGTGTTTTAGAGGCTGGAATTTTGTCAGGGAAATTCAGGATGTGGATGTAAGAGCATTGAAACACAGCTGAAAGTTATCCTGCATGCCTAGCTGAATGGCATAAACAAAAACAAGAAATGTACGCAGGTGGGGTAAAAGCAAGTGCAGAGCAACCATGTGAATTAATGTTGACGGCCACAATCTCATGCAAAGCTTCATACAGGCACCTGTGTGATCTATTATAAGTGTGCACTATAAATATTCTGTTAAGAGCCAAGAAATATGACGGATACTACTGTGTATCACTTTATTCTTTCTTTATTCAATTTAATCCAGCCATAATCTTGTGATTTTTGTTGGTTACACTATTGTTGGAAGAAATATCCATCTGGGTTCAGTTCCAAGTGGGAAAAAAAACACTGGAAACATGGAGACTGCTTGGAAAGATGGTTTAATGGTGGACAGGAATCACATGGCTTGAGTTCCTGAGTAGAAAAAAGAAGGGGCCGAGTGCCTTGGGAGTATCTTGGTTTTATGACCTCTGTTGGGCCCCATCTCAGAGTTTCTTGTTCCTGTATAAGAAATGTATCCTGATTGGTTGTGAGACTCCCAGGGGGCGGCAGTCTTAGCTAGCCTTGCTGACTGATATAATCTTCCCAGGTGCCATGTGAGGAGTTTCTGTTGCTGGATGGGTCCTTTGTGTTGCAGATGATGGTCCATTGACAAAGGTGGGGGGAGGCAGGAAGTCGCTTTATCTTTAAAACATGTTTCTCCATTTCTCATCCAGGGAAATATAATATTCTGCCTTTTTAATATTTCCTAAAATATTTCATTCTTCTAGGGGAGGGGGTGAGTGCTAACTTCCTACAATATCACAGTAAAAATAGCAACAGAATTAAAGCAAGCTGTCCAAATCACGAAAAACAAAACTGAAGTAGACCAAAAAAAAAGCACAGCTGATGTTCCTGAAGGATTCTATAAAAAAAAGTCATTTTGAATAACTTCCTAAAACCTATCAAGGAGGGACCCAATCTGATTTCAGTTGGGAGTCAGCATGTAGCATAAGCAGAGCTATGGAGAAGCAAACTCCTCACTTTGGCTCCCTTGATATCTGAGAAATGTGGGACCAAAAGCAGCTTCTTCCTACTTGATCTCATAGGTTGGGCTCAATCTGTATGGAGGTCCGGTGGCTTTCATTATTGGCACAGGTACAGTAGGACTTGCAGACCTGAAGGAGTAAGATACATTTGGAAGTGTTGGTTATTGGTTAATAGATTCAGGGAAAGGAGACTCAGTCCAACAGCAACAGTAGATACAACTATCTGTGCCTTGTGGGAAAACACTCATTTCATTTTCTTTAGAGTGGAAGTATTTGACTTAATTGCTCTTTCTAGATCCCGATGTGGCTAGCAGTTTTATTTTAATCCAATTTCTGAAAGGTTTCTGATAGAATATTTGTAGCTCAGGATTTGAACTGTGGGATCCTTGGTGCGTTTTGAGCTTGATTGTTTTCTTGCAGATGCTTCATTAACAAATTAGTTAAGATCAGTGCAAAAGTTAGTGCTGTTTGCTCTCATTTTATACGCTAATGGCTTGTTAATCTTGATGTTACTCTCTGCTCATCCAAGTGTTGATGGCTGGTGAGGAAGTAGTTTGGTCTTTTTCTACATTGAAGAGTATCTTTACACTGAGAGTAGAAACATTACTTTGGTAGAGATCTGTAAGCAGAAGGTTAGAACTTATTTTAAGACCATAACAGAGATATTATTTGGCTTTGACACCTTCCTAATTCA
This sequence comes from Arizona elegans, assembly GCA_022577455.1. Lineage (NCBI taxonomy): Eukaryota > Metazoa > Chordata > Lepidosauria > Squamata > Colubridae > Arizona > Arizona elegans. Next base: position 96,940,892 of record JAKOOJ010000003.1, on the reverse strand, counting down.
CTGAACAGTAAGTAATTGGCGGTATTACAACATTATCAAACTTGCATGATTCCCTTATTATAGCCAATCTTGATAAAAGTGCTTTTAGCCTTCCCATGGAATTGATTTCTTGGTCTGATCTATCTAGCAGGGCTGACATTGAATGTTCCTTTTTCACTGAATAGCACTGACACTTTCAATTAACTCCACATTATTATGATTATGATTTGAAGATCGAGAGTGTTGTGGATGCTAGTGGCAGCTAATTGGAATTTTCATTGTCCTGGCACTTACTGTCATCTATAAATTTGGTCTTTCAATTGATCACCTCCCTCCAGATAATTCATGAATCATTTAAGTATGTACTAGTCCAAAGGTAATTCTTTGGGTCCTGTTTGTTTCTTTATATTACACTTAAGTCCTAGATTTAAATCCTAGAAAGCGCCTCCCAAGAACAAGTTTGGTATAGTGGTTAATGCATTGAATTAGGAACAAAAAGATCCAGGTTCTCGTTGTCTCTTATGCAAAAATGCCAGCTGGGTGGCAACCCGCCCCCCCCCCGCCCCCAAATCCTGGACAGGAGCTGGCAAAGCGCTTCTGAGAATATTGCCAAGAAACTGCATGGATGGCTTTGTTGCTTTTTGCTTACCCAAATAAACATTGCTCGCAACAGAGTTTTGCTTACCAATTGGTATGTCAACTTATTGTGGCTCTCTAATCAGAGATTTGCAGCATCAACACACGAAAGTGAAAGAATAATAATGGGCAAATTCTGACTTCCTACACAATGGAAAAAATGTATGCTCTGAAGCTAACTGTTAGTGATCTAAGTTCTTGTGCCCTGGAATAGCCAGTCAGGGAGCTAAAAAGGATAAATGTAACCCAGGACATAATGTTAAGTAGCATCTAGAACTTGTTAAAGACCTAAATTTTATTGAATTGATTGGAAACTGATACTGCTATAAGCAGTGGCATAAAGAGATGCCTTTAAAGAAATTCAGGATTGTCACAATTCACTTCAAAAAAGCAAATTTTTAAAATTAGGAAATTGGTAAACATTAAGTTGAAAGGGAGATTCAAAAAAGTAATTTCTCTCCACAATCCATGGAGTTTATTCAAAATGCTAACAATAGAATCTGTTAGTAAATATACTAAGCTAAGGTAAGATATTGCAAAATCCAAGGGACTAATGAACAGCTTAGCGATGCATTAAAGCAAAGAGTTCTTCCTTGAGCTTCTGTTGAAAGTAGGATATACCGTACATCCAATAAATAAGAAAGAAAGAATTAATGGCTGAATGAGAAGAACCAAAACAGCAGATACAGGAACAATTTGAAGTGCACGAAGAAACTAAGAGAAAGAACAACAAAAATTGAAATATATTTGGAATAGTAAACTGACAAGAAGGCTATTGTATAATTACGGTAGGGAAGGTGGAAGGGAGGTTAAATATATGCTAAAAGATAATAGGAAAAGAGCAAGGAAAAAGAATGTAGTCTTTACATTTGTCATCAAAGGTTCAGGAAAGATAGGTATGGCTTCTTTGGATAGGGGTGCCAAACTCAAGAACCCAGGGCCAGATACAGCCCATGGGCTGCTTAGATCTGGCCCTCGGGGTTGCCCTAGAAACAGCAAAGTACTGGTCCGTGGTGCCTCTGCCAGCAAAAATGGAGCTCTGGATGGCTGCGTGCAACCATCCCAGGCTCCATTTTCAGCTGCGATGGCCTCTACCACCTTCTGCCAGTGAAAACGGAGCTCACCCAAGCTCCATTTTCACTGGCAGAGAGTGGCAGGAGGCCGTCGCAGCTGAAAATGGAACTCTGGAGCCTGTTTTTGCTGCCATCACAGACGCCCCCGACACGAATGATGTCAAACTGGGCACGCCCACCCTAGCCATGCCTACACCACTCCTGAGGTCAAACACAACCCTGATGCGGCCCTCAATGAAATCAAATTTGACACCCCGTCTTAGAAGGTAGGTTGAGCAATTTCAGATAAATAGAAGTAATAAAATATTTAAAGAGATGCCAAATTAATACACTGAAAATAATCCTTGGGTGAGAAAGTGCCCACCAAATCATTTTCTAAAATGTAAATACATGACCCAAATTTTAAAAAAGGAATTGAGTAATAAAAATATCTATAAAAGAGTTTAATATCTGAGAAAAATTGGTGAAGGTATTATTAAAGTAAATATACAGAGAAAATCTGTGTGGTCACCAGAAGTCAACACTAATTTGATGACACATAATCGGTCAATCAAAAATAAACAAACAGAAGCATAAGCCTTGATGGAAAAGAACTCCTTTGATTTCTGCAATCGTAAGACTTGCCTTTGAGACTTTATCTGGGGGTATCAACAAATATGTAGACAAGGCTGATGACCCAATAGATGCTGTATACTTAGATTTACAAATAGTTTTAACAAAGTCTCTTAGCAAAGGTCTCTGAACAAACACAGGTGTTATGGGATAAGAGGAATAATTTTTTAATGGATTGGTGATTAGTTAAAAATAAGAAACAGAGAATAGAAATATGTAAGTAGACAATTTTCACAATGGCTAGGTGTGCATAGCAGGATCTTCTGTGTGGGGACCAGTGGTGGGTTGCCCCTGGTTCCGACCGGTTTGCAAGAACTGGTAGTAAAACTGGCGGGAGGCCCCACCTCCCACCCGGATGTCATCATCAGCGATCTGCACATGCGCAGAAGCAAGGCGCATGCATGAACAAAGCGAGCGCGTGCACGCAATCCCGTTGCAAACCGGTAGTAAAGGTAAGTAGAACCCACCCCTGGTGGGGACCAATACTTTTTAGCTTGTACAGAAACGATCTGTAGAGCAGTGAAGTGGCCAAATTTGTTCATAATATCGAAATATTCATTTGATATTATAAACAAATTTGATATTATAAAAAAGAGATTTCTAATAAGCATTTGTAGCGCCAAAATTAAAAAGAGCTCTAAGAAAGGTACAGTATATCTAAACTAGGAAATGGCTTTGGAGGATGCAATCAAGTACTATTAAGAGCTCAGTTTTGAGACTACACAGTGACAATCAAAGCTGACAAGTATAAATTCATATTTGCTGCATCTGCAGTTTTGTGCCTGGCAGCCCTGTTTAGAGTAACCTAGGCAACTTTAGAGAAGGATGGGTGAGACACAGCTCCTTCAGGAATGCCAAATGAATGGGTGGATTTCTTAGCAGAAAATGTCTCTCATATTCATTCTGCTCTAGATGCCAGTTGGAGAGTCTAAAAGTGATGAGTGAGGCAGTGTCTCATGTGATAATTTAGGATTCTTTTGAGCCTGTTGAATCTGATGGACAAAGTTGCTGTTTCTCGGTAAACATTTGGGCAATTCAAGAACATTGGTCCCTGTATTATAATCCTGGGTTACAATCCTCTCCAAAGGATTGGTTTGTAACGCAGGAGATGCTGTAGAGCTGTGATGGTGAACCTATGGCATGTGTGCCAGAGGTGGCACGCAGAGTCCTCTCTGTGAGCACGCACGCCGCTGCCAGCTGCTCTTCTGGTTTCCAGCGCTCTGGTTTGTGTGACCAGCTGGTGGGTGTACATGTGCGTGCCGGAAACCCAAAGATCAGGTGGCTGGCGTGTGCATCCACACCAGCCAGCTGGGCTTCGGGTTTCCGGTGCTCTGGCTCAAGCGAAGACCAGGTGGCCCATGGCCGGCGTGTATACGTGCACTGGAAACCCAAAGATCAGGTGGCTGGCACGTGCATATGCACCAGCCAGCTAGTCTTTGGGTTTCCGGCGCTCCAGTGTGTGCGCACATGCGTGCACGTTCTGGTTTGGGCACTCGGAGCCAAAAAGGTTTGCCATCCCTGCTGTAAAGTCTTGGAGCTTCATGAATCAGTGATGGAAGCTGTGGATACAGAAGCCTTTGCCTGACATCAGCTGATGTGCCAATTACTACCCTACCTCAACCAAAATGACATGACAAATTACTCCTAATCTCATAATCTGTTAAAATTTCTGCAATGCACTCTGTGGAGGTTGGCTTTGGCTACAACCTAAGGCAAAATATAGTTGCAAGATTGCTGATTGATTTACCTTGTCAATCTAGAATAGCACCTATTTCAGATTGGTTACCAGTAGGCTACCAGGACCATTAAAGGTGCTGGTCATTACGTATGAAGCTCTAGGGCACAGCACTGACTTATATTAGGCAATGCTTTGCTAGACCAGTATCTGCCATTTGCCCATCTAGGGAGGATGTTGAAGATCTCTCCTTTGTGAAATTAATTGGACATGAAACAGGCAACAGACCTTCTCAGAGATGGCCCTTAACCTTATGGAATATCTTACTATTAAAAATATGGCTGCTATTAAGTCTTCCAGGAAGCAAGTTTAATCATTATTGTTCTAGCAAGTTTTTGGCCTTAAGTTCTGTTCAAGTGACCATCATAGTTACTTGATTTTTAAATTATATTTTGAAACATACATTATCCAAGAATTGTATGGATTCAATTAAATATTGCTAAGTAAACAAGTAGATACAGTTCAGTGTAAAGAGGAATGAAATGATGCATGTTGGCACAAAACACAAACAAATTCCAATCTTTTTATCTGAGCTGGCAGTGAATGATTAGGAAAGCCATCTGGAGTTATGGTAGTCACCTCCATAAAAATGTCAACTTGGTGTGCAGCTACTGAATAAAGGCAGATTCCATGCCTGATATCATTAAGAAGGGAATAGAACATAAATCTAACAAATGTAATAATGTTTTTATAGAAACCACATTTGGGAGTGTTGTACACAGTTCTGGTCAGTGCATTTTAAAATAGGGAGTATGCATCAATGTCAAAAATAACTTTGTATTTGAAAAACTATCTGATACAGAATTTAATTGAAGTTGGTAACATTCATGGATTGTAATTTCACATATGGGTTTCTACTGAATTGGAAGCTTGAATTTCGTGTAACAAGATTTTCAGATCTAAGTTTGATTTGATAAATGAGAATTTAGACAAAAATATTTATAATTCTTTGATTTATGGTTTAATTAGACTAGTTATTCATTATTGTATACTACTTTGATAAATGGAATATTCTAAAGTACATTCATATAAAAGTTTAATATGCAGCACTGATCTAACATTACCTCAATTTTTAAAATTTAATCTTATGCCAATGTTATTTATGACACGTAAGCCACCCAGTATTGCTTGATAGTGAAATGGATGACATATAAATTTGATAAACAAGTAAAATGCTTGTAAATCTCTATTTTTGCAGTTTTTCTTACTTTCCTTTTTTCCTTCATTGTTTTTTTAAATAATTAAAAAGGATGTTATATAAAAAGTCGCAAAAAAAAAAAAGGCATTTAAAATGAGGTGAAAGGAGCTCCTCTATCAGAAAAGCCTAAAGCGATGAGCTGTTTTGCTTGGATAGCGAGTAAGAGGAGTTAGTGCATATTAAATCATATGGGCATAAATACTATGGATATTTCTTATACATGCAGTGTTAGAATTCGAGGTCATCCACTTCGAAATAAAATGTAGGGAACTTTAAAACTGATAGAAGCACTTCTATGCTTCTACTGCAAACATTTGTGGTTACCCAGCTTGGATAATTTTAAAAGGGTATGGGTTAGATCCGTGATGGCGAACCTATGGCACGCATGCCACAGGTGGAACCCAGAGCCATATCTGTGGGCACACGAGCGTTGCCCTAGCTCAGCTCCAGTGCGCATGTGCACGCTGGCCAGCTGATTTTTGGGCTTTCTGGGCCCACCAGAAGTCAGGAAACAGGCCATTTCCTGCCTCCGAAGGGCCTCTGGGGGTGGTGGGGAAGGCAGTTTTTGCCCTCCTCAGGCTCCAAGAAAGCCTCTGGAGCCTGGGGAGGGTGAAAAACGGGCCTACTGGACCCACCATGCCATCGTGTGCCAAAAGCGTGGGGAGCGTGGGAAGGTCACACACGCATGCACAGGGGGTGGGGCGCATTGAATTATAGGTGTGGACACACACACACACACACACACACACACACGCATGACCCCCCCCGTGCTCCCCCCACTTTTGGCACGCGACGGTAAAAAGGTTAGGCATCACTGGGTTAGATAATAATTGCTCCTAATATGCATGAGTACTTATTACCTCCTGAACCATAAGTAATATGGTAAAACCATGTTTATTTGGTAAGTAGCACAATTTCATTTAAATACTGCACCTCAGGTAGATAAACATTATCTCAGTGCTACCACCCCAAAATAACTTTCTTTTATTGATATTCTCTCTTATAAACTCTTTTCCTGTGGCACATACCTTAGGGCATACATAGTGTGTGCTATGCTCTCATTTACTCAACTCAAAGAATTAAAACTTTATTGAACAATAATTGTATGAATTGAAAATATGGGATGCAAGTTGCTGTTTAGAGATACAAAATTCTGTGCTTAGTTACTCAAAAGTTGAGTTTATTAGGGCCATTTGTCTTCCCGTTTTAATATTGACTGTCTCCTTTTCCTATCCCTCATGCGTCTCCCACTTCTAGCTTTATGTCCCACCAGCCTTATAAGGAATTGCTACATTAACCCTCTGCTCACCTTAGTAGAAAGCGAGTCATTTACCATTTCATCAGAGGCAGTACACTGTATTTACTGGTTTTTGGGGATCAATAAGAGGGTCAGTATCCTCTTTTCCAGATTTGTGAGGTTCCCATCACACATGAAGGTTAGAATGGATAGGCCTAAGGCTTCATTTACCAAGAGTAATGTCCCTACATTATCACCTTTGAAAAATTATACCAAGGTTGAGGCAAATCTTGGTACAGTATCAACTGAGCAGTATCCACAGCAGTAACTTAATTATCATTTGGGATCAAGGGCAAGTGAACTGAGCCATACACCAAATCTGTGTCGTTTCTTTCATCCTTAATATCTTTTCACTGCCATTTATTGTTCTAGATGAAACACTATCTCACATACCTGCAAAATAAAAAATGACAATCACCTGCAAGCAAACATACAAACACACACACAGTATTATTGGAAGCTCCCTGGATTCATATTTAATTATGAGTTTCATTATGAAAAAGAAGAGCTAACAGTTATGTGCAAAAATTAGTAAAAAGCTAAGAAAGATCCTCGTGCCCAACCTAGTGCATCCATGACATGTTGGGTTAAACCAGAGATTTCTAGAATCAAAGTTGAAGGTTGGATTCCATATGAGTATACAAATGCTCTCATATAATTTTCTACTACTGTATTGCATTTTCCTTTTGCTATCCACTGTTCAACTTGGCAGTAAGAAAGGTAACTGCAAAATGTACAACTCCCTTTTATTGAGTTGGCAGCATGGCAGTGTTTCAGTCAACTTTTCACATCAGATTAGGAAATTAGCACTGTAGCACTAAATGAGCTTACTTTACTGAAATCATTTGAAATAAATGAGGGGCAGGCCTTAAGTGGATTTTGTATTGCAGCTTTAAACAATTCGTAACAATGGTTCTCCATCTCCCCCATGTGGTCACACATTGTAAGATCTCAGCAGATCTATAATCCGCTTTAGGCAATTTGAACCTCTCCACCTTTCTGCCAATGCTTCTTGAAATTCTTTTCATTTGCAACCACAAACTGGGGAGGGGGACCATTTTATCCAGTTTCTCATTTTACAATAATTGGGAAAAGTGGCAGGCTTTACTTTAAGCAGTGATAGTAGCAGAATTCATTTTCTTCTCATTTTTTGCAGTTACCACAAATAAACCAGGAGAAGTCACCACAAATAAATCTAAAGAAGTCAAGCTGTTTCATAGGTAATCCTCAACTGATAACCATTTGCTTAATGACTGTTCAGTTACAATGGTGCTAAAGAGACTCTTACACCTATCCTTGCACTTTGACAGTTTTGTGGTGTCTCTGCACCGATTAAAATTTGGGTGCTTGGCAACCAAGTATGCATTTGCAAATGTTGCTGTGTTCCAGGATCACATAAGAACATCCTTTGTGACCTTCTCAGGGGGTTTCCAAGAAGCAAAGTCAATGGGGGAAGCTGGATTTGCTTGTCAACTTGTGTGATTTGCTTAATGACCCTGATCTGCTTAATGACCACAGCAAAAAAGATAAAACTTGATGCTTCCGGGTCACATGACTTAGGGATGGACATTCTGGTCCTAATTGTGGTCATGAGTTGAGGGCTACCTTTTGTGGTGGTTGTAGAGTACAGCCGTCAACTTATAACCATTTGTTTTAAGTTACAATGGCACTGAAAAAGAAAAAAACTTACGACCTGATCCTGACACGATGGTCACGGCATTCCCCAGTCACGTGATCAAAATTCAGATGCTTGGCACAACATGTCTTTGCAACAGTTGCAGCATCCTGGGATTGTGATTGCCACTGGAATCTTCCCAGCTGGCTTCTGACAAGCAAAGTCAATGGGGGAAAGCCAGATTTGCATTAGCAACCAGGGGATTCACTTAATATCTGCAGTGATTTGCTTAATAGCTTGGCAGAAAAAGTTATAAAATCGGGTGTGACTCACTTTACGACCACCTTGCTCAGCAATGGAAATTCCACTCTGAATTGTGGTTGTAAGTGGAGGACTCCCTATACAGGTAGTCCTCGACTTACAACAAACTTAGGGGTCCCCAACCCCTGGTCTATGGACTGGCACCAGTCCAAGGCATGCCAGAAATTGGGCTGCACAAACAAGCGAAGCCCCATCTGCGGGATACAGGCAGCATGCAAAACCAGGCTCCCTCAAGTCCATGTTATAACCTCTCCAGGAAACCGGTCACTGCTGCCCAAAAGGTTGGGGTTTACTTTTAGACCACTTTACCAATAAGGAGGATTATCCCACTGAGAAATTCAGGCTTGACAAATTACAATCCTGGATTTTTGAAACTCAGTTGAATTTCAAAAATTCAGTAATTATATTTATTTTTTAATTTTTTAATTTATTTATTTTTATTTGATTTCTATACCGCCCTACTCCCAAACATTTAGGAAATGTTCCTAAGATGAGAGTAATTCACAAAAACCAGGATGATCTATCATGTCTGCCACCAATCTTACGAATTGTAGCCAGCCATAACTGAACTAGACCATCTTTTATAAAACTAGTAAAATAAACGACTTCATTCCTAATATATGGATCTAATTATTACTGTGATAAAAAGGAATGGCTCCAATTTTAACTAAGTTTATAAAGGAGATTTTCATCAGATGGAGGGCCCATTTGTCTAGTTGCAAAGTGCAGATAGACTGTATATATCATTCTTTCACATACAATACCCACTATAAACCCGACAGGCTATTTACAAGCTTTCATGATTCTGATTCTGCTATACAATAATTAAGAAAAACATTTTTTTTCTTTTTACAATCCTGTAATCCCTTGCTTTGCGATGGAGTTGGGGCAACTGAATAGAGCTGAGCATTTATTGACTGGATGCCCTTCCTGATGCCAAGTGGAGCTTGCAGCAGATATTTTTTCTTGATATAGAAACATCTGCAACTGCCTAGGATTGAACTTCTCAACCTTCTGAGTGGGAGGCAAGTGTCTTCAGAAAAACATTAATTTTAAAAATTAATTCTGCTTTAACAGATTATTAAGGAATATTTCAGTTTCCTAAATTAATTTTATCCACTGCTTTTATCGTCTAGATTATTATAAGTAAGGTGCTATTTGACAGGATGAAATTACTTTTCACTAATTTGGCAAGCAATGTTATTCTATTGTTAAGCTTACACAGTAAAATAAAGTTTTAGCAACAGATATTTCCAAATTAATACCCATCAATATCTTTAATTCATCTCATCCCCAATTTTGTAGAATTATTCATTCAAATGAATGAATAAAACAGTTATCTACTCTTACCATAACATTATATACACATTGTTCACAGCAGTAAATAGTCTATATATGCCTAGTGCTATATCAAAAATGGTAGAAGATGGTACTTAAGTCTGTATGGATGGTTAAGATTTTTGGTCAAAATATAAGAATGAAGCCTGTCACAAGCTTCTATCCCAACACTTTTCCTAAATATTCTAAATTTATGACATTTATGATATGGATTCACATATTGCAATATTTGATGTATGTGCAGAATTGATTTTGAAACCCAGCTCTTGATGGGAATAATTTTTCCAAAGTACAAATATTACACAAGTAACACACTTGCTATGAATACAAAAACAATTTTTTAATCTCTAAAATAAAAAAGAGGATGTCTGGCTATTTAAAAAAGAGAAAATAGGCAAAAGGTTAATTGTAACTCACGAATTTACCTTGTCCCATTTGTACTTAGTCTGGACCAAAATATTAATCACTTTATTGAAGTGCAGACTACCCTTGCATTTGCCAAAATTTAACACTTAGCAACTGCAAAATAATTCAATAATTCAATATACAATAGAAATAAAATTCTAAAGTCAAAAGTTCATACAGGCAACCATAGTCTCCAAAACTTTACAATGTAGACTGTGAAAGCTCAATAGGCATATCACAGACCAAGTCTCAAATAGTGCACAAGATGCTGGAGAATGAGAATGCCAAAACAGAAAACTTAAATGCCAAGAAAGAAACAAATTAATGTTAATGTACACATAACCACCAAAAGTCAGAAGATAATATTTAAAGGATTGTTCACAGGAAAACTGTCATGAGAAAGTGTCTATGTGTATATATTTATCATAGATTTACATACAATATTATTTAAATCCTATTACTCCTTTTTTCTTGTAAAGATAAACTATATTTTGAGGGAAAGAAGGGAGGCTCACTTCTGAATTTACTGGAAATAATGAGATGCAACCTAAGAATACTTAAATTAAGTCAATAAGAAGTCATGAATGTAAACAGTGTTTTAAAAATAATTGCTTGATTTGGGCAAAAGTGGTGGAGAATAATTTATGCCCAAGAAAACAACAGAAGGGGTTTGCCAGGAATGATAATCAATGGAAATATATCATTATAGGAAAAAAAGTCCTTCTGGTCTACTTTGAACCATACCGTAATACTTCAGCTGGAAAAGTAGAGACACAAAGATAAGATTTTTAATTTTTTTTTAAATCAATGGATTAAAAGGGAATGTATGTACGCACATGTATTAACACAGATATATATATATATTCCAGTGAACATATATAAGGTAGCAATATTCATGTATTTCAATCTCACAAATAACGCAGGTGGAAATAGAGACTACCTAAAAAGGTAAAAAAATGCCAGGTAGTACTCTCACTCAATCAGAAGGGGATGCAAATTCACATGCTCTGCCACTATATAAAATAGAAGGTAGTATACCCCAATTTTCATACCCATTTCCTGCCAACTCGCTTCATTTAGGAAGATTAAGTGATAATAGGAAAGACTGTGCAGGACCTACAAATCAATTACCTAGACATGGTCTTCCTGTTCATTATGAAGATTGTAGATTAAACAAGCTACTGAGCAAATGACAGTAAGTCTTATGAAATTCTGCTTCGTTTGAAGTAGAACATTTGTTAGCTGGTTTTAAACAGGAATAGTTTTAAAGGTGGGGTACATAAAGTGGCTACTATTTTATGGTACTCTTAACAAATGTGGATATTGACAGTTCTCCATTTTTACATGCACAGGGAAAGAATTAATCTAATATTATAAGAACTGATTATACTTCTTTCTTTTCTAAAGAAAACATGCAACCAAATCAACTTAAGTAGAATTCTCTCCTATGTTCTAGAAATTTATCAGCAAGAAGACAATAGAAATCTTAAGAGAACAGATGCCTCTAAAACACATAATCCAATATCTAAGCTTCAGGACGGTTATAAAGGTAAGAAATAAGAGAGCTGACACTACCAAGAATAAAATATGCCTCAGGGAAGGTTCACCTACAAACACTACTTCCACTCGATAGTAAAAATGCAGCTTCTGGGTTCTCTCAATTTATTTCTGTCTGTCAGAATGCCATAAAGAACAAAAATTAAGATCCTCCATCACCACATCAAATGATTTCTCATTAACATTTTAACATAAAAAACTTGGTATACACATAGGTTCAAATACATTACAGTTTCCAGAAAAAGAATGCCAGGAACAAAAAGAGTGAAGCTTTAGGGGGGCACCACTATTTGTACCAGAGTCCCCTCCTTCTGAAGTTGATTATGTGTACTACTAACAGAAAAAAATTTACCGAACAGACCACCAGTTGCTCCAAAGCCAACATCTGCTGAAATACAAAGTAGTTATGAATCGCAAAATGGATGACTTAAGAAACGGCACACATACCCTATTAATTCCAGCAGGGGCAAGATGAATACAACAATGTAACACCCCATTCTAAACAGGGATAGTTAGTCTGTCCATTACACCCATTCCATGTCTCATAGATAACAAGCCTCGTGTTATCATGAATTAAAGAGCTTTCTTCCTAGGGTCGATCTCCTCTGGCTGTTCCTGTGTTGTAGGACTCCTTTCTGCTTCTTCTAGGCAGAAGGGAAGGATGGGCTCAAGATGGAATCCCAGCAAATGCCAAGCCTTGATGGGTCCCGAGAGAACCCCACATCCCTCCCACCCCCATCTGCTATTACAGTAAGAGATTACACAATGAAAACTACTCTAAAGGACCGAGCAAATGCCAAGTAGTAATGATGTCCCTTCTAAATCCTTTAGCCAATAGTTGGTTCTGGATCAGCTAAACCTGTACACTGCAGGCCAGGAGGATCTCTCTTAGTCAGTGAAACTGTAATATCGTAGCAGGCTGGCAAAAGGGTTCACTTTTGAGCCACGAGCAATCCAGAGAGACAGCACAGCACTTTGCTCTAGAGGTCCTGGCTGAAATAGCTCTGGCCATCAGGGCCGGTGGTTTCCTCTCGTGTGTACAGTTGTTTCTGGTATCGTGCTGTTACAGGAATGCCTCCTGGTATGCTGGGGAGTGGGGAAGGGAAGGAACAATGTTAGCTCAGTCTATGAAATGTACATATCTGCCTCCTGGAAGTTTATCTGCCTCCTGCTTAAATCAAGAACTAAAAGATCTTGAAAAATCTCACAAGATTCCAGAAGAAGCCACTTCAAAAGAGCACATGCAATTTCATGTTAAAAAATTGTTCTACATATTGTAAGTGGGAATTTGTGATAAAATGAGCATAGATGTACCCGAGAAGAAATATTGCGAACTTTTGGCGGAAAGCCTCTTCAACCCAACTAAAGCTATAACCAGAAACTTTTAAATTTGCATTTAACAGCTTGATATTTAGCGGACAGGATTTGTCAGCAAAGCTGAACAATTTCCACAAGCTTATAAATTTGGCTGATTGGTGCATTACCAGCACTCAGCAATCACTTAGTTTATGAAATATATTGTGAAAGAAGTTGTTTTTAATCACTTTATCTAAAACCAACTGTAGTGTGCAATATGCTATGGAATTAACTCAATAATTTGGATAATCCTTCAAAAAGAGATAATAAATAATAACAACCTGATCTATAGTATATATTAGGACAGAACAGAATTTCTTGCCTTCAACAGTCAGAAAAAGCAATAGGATACTATCCTCAGCAGCATTTTCTATGGCAGCATGAACAACCTTTGTGTACTTATTCAGTCCTGAAACTTTTTTTTTTTTGGCATAAGAACTTCTATAGCGATGTGAAGTAGCTAAACCATGTCACTTAACTGAGCAAAAATAGGATTTCTGGCCTTTGCAGGAAAGTGGGGTGTTTTTTTTTTTAAAAAGAGTTACATTGATTGCTTAATTAGCAAGCCTAAAAACAATACAAAAAAAAGGCATGCAGTTGGTTTCTAGTAGGAAACTGCCAAATTTCAATGGCACAACAGAAGGGTTATGGGGATCCAAAAAGGAGTTTGCTTATGGTTCTTTGAATTTTTTTTCTCCACTTAGGTTTCACAGAAAGTGTACACCAAGAGTTTTCATAAAATGTGATTTCCTCAATTAAGCGGCTTGCCATTAATTAATGTTATTATTTCTTTGGTTCTATGTGAAATATTCTAAAAATATTTTTGACCAAATAAGAAGCTCTCCCATTGGCTGATACAATTAGAACACCAAAACTATTCAACTGATTTGTTCTGAGACAACTTGCTTCAGATGATTAAAAATGGATTCACTCAGGGAAACTGAAGACATTTATTATTGACATATTCATGCAGTGTGCTTCCACCACACAGGCCTGAGCAATAGCAGTTTCTCTACTTTACAGGTAGTCCTTGACTTACAGTGGTAATTGGGACCAAAAATTCAGTGACTAAGCAATGCAGGGTGACATCATGTGACTGCATTGCTCAGCAACAGCAATTCCTGCAGTCCCTGTTGCTATTATTGTGAGCACCTCTTCAAAACTTTCTGCTGGCTTCCAACAACCACAGTGGGGATTTCAGCAGGAAGCTGCAAGTCCCAAGCAGCTCCCAAGCTAACAGGCAAATAAATGGCTACTGCCCAGTGAGAGAGGAAGCAAGGGATTCATGGGTGGCTGGGGAGATGCGGCAGGAGTATGAGGCTCAGAGAGGCTGCATAAGGTTGCATGAATGGTGGGGGCAGAAGGATGCAAGTGCAACAGGGCTTGGGGTGGCTGCACAAATGTCCATCGAGACAGTGCAAGTGTGAAGCTTGGGAAGACTGCACAATCAGCAGAAGAGGTGCGATATGAATGCAATGGGACTTGGGATAACCACATGGGTAGAGTGTGTGAGGAGTGTGCATGATTGGTCAGGTACAGTAAGTACAGTAAGCAACACTCGAGCATTCCAAAGGCAAGGGCGGGTTAGGAGGCAAGCAAAAGCCAAAGGTGTGAACCTAGGTAGTCTTTATCTCCTTCGAGCCAGAAAGCACAGTCCCAGTCCCATGACTTCCCTTTAGTGACCACTTTACTTGGCTAAATTAGGGTTGTTGAGCGAGGACTACACTATCTCTACTCTGTCAAATGGCTAGATTATTAGTATCGCCATTCCTGTGCTTAAATTTGATCCAGAGCATTGGGAACAAATTTGGGGTAGGCACAAAGGATGGTGACAACAGAAATTCAATTCAGAGAATAAAGAAACATCAGTTTATTGCTGAATGTACTGGTATTTTCTCACTGTGGTTATTTGCCCTTGTACATATTTTGGCAACTTGCAGATACATAAATCATCAAACATAAATAAAACACCCAGATTTTTAAAAGAAAAACCACTCTTATCAGCAGAGTGAAGAACAACAATTTAACCCAAAAAATATTGAAGTTATCGGAAAGAATAATGAGGCAAATGTAGCCTGCCCATTAAGAATAGATTTTTTTTCTGACTGCTTCATAATTTGTTTTTCTATGGGGTTTGGCATAGATGGGCTAAGGCAGAGTAAAGGATATCAAAGGATAGAGTAAATAGCAAAATGCCTAAATTTCCATTCTCAGAATCATAATTATGATTGCTAGTCACGAGGAACATTTTTTTAGGAATATTAAACTATGTGACTTTCTAAAAGGAAAGCATATTAATTCAATTTAATAGAAGGATGCAAAACTTTATTACCACCAAGCATTATATATCACTAAACATTAACACAATTCAGTGGTCACGTCTGAAAATTACATCCGTTATTTTAGATAAAAAAAAAAATAAAGCACTTACTGATTCTTGTGTTTGAAGCCACTGATATGAGCTTGATACTGCTCTATAGAATTCAGTACTATGTTACAGTCATTGCAGGGATATCCCTTTGCAGCTGAAAATATCACAAAATTTGAGCATCAAATTAGCTGAATTAAAGAGCCAAGTCGATATAATTAACCGTAAAGAGGCATTCACAATGACTATGTACTGTGATGCTAGGAATTCTAAGCAGTGTCATTGTCAGTTTAATTTACACAACAGAGCAGATTTATGGTCATATATCCAACTTTCCTATTTTTTAATTATAGCATTTGCAGGGAGTTCAAAACTTAATTGGAACATTAATGAAATGCTGTTTTCAGGATTTAAATGTATGCTTTCAAACAAAACAATTGTTACTGCGGTATACATGGGTGTGTTCAATCTGGAAAGAGGCATCTTGAGAGGAGATTAACATTATTGCCTTTCAAAGAGCTGCTCTGAGCCCACCATGAATGCAATGGTATTAAAAAATAATAATAATGGGAGTTCTGATCATTGATCTCCTGAAGCTTGATTCTTTATGAAAACTGTAGAACTCCTGCCACAGAGCTATATTTTTGCATTACTCTCTTTCTCAGACCCTTAAACTATACCAGAAGGAAAGTGAACATTTGTTGCTGTTAAAAAACTATTAAATGGAATGTGACACAAACACACTGTTCCAAATTGTAGTATATTTTGCAATTCATCTGTTTCTGGTTAATTAAGTTATGTTAGAAATATTTTCCTTGGTAAGAACTGCAAGCAACATATTCAACTGAATACTTTGCCATGTAGTTTTTACTGAATGTTTGAAAAAGGCCAAAAAAGACATATCTGTCAGATTATCTGGGAATTATAATAATTTTAAAGGCAAGAAATATATAAAGGTCCTCTTCCCATTCCAGAGGAAAAGAATGAAGAATGGTGACAATCAACAGATAAGAACCTTGGTGGTGCAGCAGACTAAAGTGCTGTTAAGTAGCACTAGCTGCCTGCAATTACTGCAAGTTCAAATCTCACCAGGCTCAAGGTTGACTCAGCCTTCCATCCTTTCGAGGTAGGTAAAATGAGGACCTGGATTATGGGGGCAATAAGCTGACTTTGTATAAAAAAGAACACCACTTGGGGGGCCCGAAAGCCCTACTAAGCAGGTATATACAAAAGTATGAAGGCTATTGCTTAACGCATTGTAAGCCGCCCTAAGTCTCCGGAAAAAGGGTGGCATATAAATTGAACCAATAAATAAATAAATAAATAAGTTGATTCTTAAAACATCTATGAAAATAATTAAAATGTATGTTTCTGAATGATTCCTTATAATCAACAGAATCAGCCATTTTTAAAATCAACAGGATGGAAGTTGCAGATTGGACAATTACCTAAAATTCTCATTATGGAAGCTTTTAAATAATGCTTCTCTGGGTTGCTATTTCCCCTGCTATGAACCCCAATAACACCCAATTATGACTCTATCTTATCTATTTTCCATCCATCCAATCCAACCCTCCATCCAGGATTACTGTTGCCAAGCAATGTGGTCATGTGACATCTCGCTTTATGACCACATCACTCAGTGACAGAAATTCCAGTCTTAACTGCCTTCATAACTCGAGTGCTAGCTATACTTAAAATGAAAAGAGGGATAAATGAAGATAAATATTTGGGAAGAAGATGTTTGTGGTATTACTGGCACTCACAAGATTGAGTAGTCATAAGTCAAGAACTACCTGTAAAAACAAACACTTAATGGATAGTTAAAATGATAATTTCATCACAGATCTCTGCAAAGCAAGAAGGGAGTTGCAGGAATACCAATAAATGAATCAGAATCTTCAACTTGAAGTAAGATGAACCGCACATACAGAGGCACAAAAGTGGGCAATATGGGAGGATATATTTGGGTTCGTATCAGAGAATAGGAGCAACAAACGGAAGTTAAGCTCTCTGCCTGGAAATATTTCAGGATGGGGTAGATGAGAATCATTGTCTAAAGTACGTTCCTATGAAACGTCAATATTATACTAGACAGTTAATAGGAGGCTACAGCAAACCTTTTGGAAGAATCCTCCAAATTATAGAATTAAATTCCGTTCACAAATCTATTGTTTTATTTCCAGTTATTTTTAAATATTTCTTTAAAAGGATATTTTTACCACCCTGATATTATTTTGAGAGGTCTATCTTTTTGGTCCATATATGATTTTCCTATTCATTTTGACTCAAGTGGTCACATGGGCAAACTATCAGGATACTCTGTTTTTATATTGATAGTCTCATGTGGCTGCCAAGAATCTCTTATCCAAATTACTAACAAGTTCTATAATCTGTTTTTAAAAAGTGTATTTTGCTAACTGCTAATTCTTCATTTACTTGTTTTATTTTACTTACAACACATGAAGTTATTTTATTTTACTTACAATCATTTTTCTTAATTCTTAATTCTATTTTATCGCTAAACTACCAAATGTTATCCTTATTTTGACATGCTTTCTACTCACAGTAATGGTATGGATCATTTGTACCACTGTCAACATTTAAATTTCCCACTTTTTATTTATTCGTTTTGGATACATTGCATATGATTCCTCTTCATTTTCTTTCTAACAAAAACCTTCCAACTAGATTGTAGCACTATAAACAATGAAGCCATATTTTTACAGCTCATGAAAAATTAAGGATTACCATGTTTCCCCCAAAATAAGGCCCTGTCTTATATTTTTTTGAACCCTGAAATAAGCGCTTGGCCTTATTGCCATGCGCTCAAAAGCCCAATTGGGCTTATTATCAGGGGATATCTCATTTTGGGGGAAACAGGGTAGTTGTAGAAATTCCCCCACCCATCATTGCCTCTCTTAGCATTGGCCTCAATCCACTTGCTCTCCTTTTAGTGTCCAAGATTTAGATTTGGGAGTGTTTTAAAGGCATTTGTGAGAAACTGAGATGCTTCTTTTCCCAAGCCCAGAATTTTCAGGATGTCTCTTCTAATTCTCTCCTCATCTAGAAGGAGCAGTTCCAACCTAATCACTCTGCATATGAATATAACCACTGTGAAAAATAGAAGAGTATATTTTGTTTCCAATTACATAAAACAGGTAGTCCTTGACTTACAACAGTTAATTTAGTGATCATTCAAAGTTACAATGGCACTAAAAAAACCGACATGATTGTTTTTCATACTTATGACCATTCTAGCACCCCAGGATCACACAATCAAATTTCAGACTCCTGGCAACCGATACAGTGATTCATTTAACAAATGTGGCAAGGAAGGTCATAAAATAGAGCAACATTCACTTAACAAATGTCTTGCTTAGCAACAGAAATGTTGGGCCCCTAAGTCAAGGGCTACCTGTCTAAAAGTGAGGCAGCCCAATATCATGTAAGACATGAAAAGCAAAATAAAAGGTTAGTTATGGCATTATGAACATGTACAACCGATTCTGTTCTTTATTCTGAAATTCTTCTATAAAACACTCACCATTGGAAACAGCTGGTTCCTCGGGAGTTCTCCCATAGTGTGCCATTAGTTTAAGCTTAGTTTCCTGCTTTTTATGTTTTTTGCCGACATAGTGTTGTTTTGCCATCAGTGGATTATTGAATGTAGCATGGCAGAGACTGCAGAATTTGTCTGGGTCAGAAGTGTTTTGATTCTCTTCATTAGCGGACACAGTGGTGGGAAGAAGATTAGTAGGCTCTTTCTGAATGGATAAAGCTGCTACAAATATAATCCAAAAGATAAAAAAACAAAAAGTTAGAGGAAAGATAAAAGCATATTTTCACAAAACCAGAACTATCCTCACAAGGCCAGAAATTTCCTTTCTTTTCTGCATAAAGGTTGAATGTTCTTAGCACATGCACATGTATATGGATTAAAAAACAAATAATCTGAAATGGCAAAATGATCAAGGATATGTAGTTTGTGTGCTTCCATCAGGCATTTTACCATTGTATCAGTCATCAAACTTGGGACATCGTATGCAAATTCTCAACTTAATATATATATGCTCTTGAACCTTACTATGTAGAGGACAGGGACTGCTGAATAGTGTTTGTATTATAATGTATATAAACCCTAGACTATTCTGATGAGAGGGTATTTTTTTCCCACAATGCCAGGAGAGAACTCCTCTGTACCTTCCTGATCATACCTTCTGTTTTAGGAGACTGCTGCTTCAGTTTCAAATTCTTGGCATGAGTCTTGCCTAAGTAGTGAGAATTAGCCACAACAGGTGAAGAAAAGGTCATGTTACAGATGGGACAGCATTTGTTCCTGTCTTCACCGTTACTGCTCTGTTGCTTGTAAAAAGGAACACAGACATATATTGGGATTGAAGGGACAAACGGAAAGCATATCAAAATGTCCCATGTTCAGAAACTGGAACTTAAATGAAACTGTTAGCACCACTCTTTACTAAACATTGTCCTCTTTACTTAAAGCAAGACAGTGAAGTTAGCACAGAATTATTCAAGTAAGGCCTAATATGTTGTAGAATGGAAATAATTTACTAGTAGGATCTTATCATCAAACAAATGTCATCAGAGCGCTTTAGTTTAAAATAGGTTTATATGTTTCTGTAACAATATTAATTCACAATTGTCTCTGAATTGTACCGTGTTTTCCCCAAAATAAGACCCTGTCTTATTTTTTTGGAACCCATAAATAAGTGCTTGGCCTTATTTTCGGGGAGGTCTTATTTTGGGGCACATGGAGCAAGACGGGGCTCCTTTTGCCGTCTTACCCGATTTCCAGCTGTCTCCCTAACCCTAACTAGAGGAAATGGTGGGGACTGGCTGCGCATGCATTTAAATATTTTTGGGGAGGGTTTATTTTAGCGCATGCGCTCAAAAAGCCCAATTGGGCTTATTATCAGGGGATGTCTTATTTTTGGGGAAACAGGGTAGTCTTCCAATAAGCTTCTTAAATTTATTTTCATTGAAGACTGGATTCAATGTTTTTACAATAATGCCCAATGTCAAAAATTATCTCTGGAACATTGTACTATTGGCCAAAACTTGCTGCACTGAACGCACCCGACAGATTTTTTATTTTAATAAATGTATGATGTGCTTATTCTTCTTTGGACTTCTGGTATTACCTGCTCTGTATCCAGCTTTATTTTCTTATTCTGACAGAATTCCTCTTCCCCATGGATAGACATGTATCTCCGAACTTTGTTTGCATGCTTCTTACTCTGAAGGAAGATAACAGAGGACAAGAAGACTAAGCACACCTATGAGCTTTTATACACATATCAACAATTTCAACAGCTACTTCTAGTTTAAACCTCACCTGATAATGAGCAAGCTTCTGGGATTCAGAGATGAGTACTGCGCTACATACTTTACACTGGGTGTCAGTGAAGATGTGGCTATTTTCTTTGATCAGTTGATCCACTGTAAAAGGCAAGAAGAACATTAAATATGAATGTGAACATGTGTAAATAATTTAAAAACTACGAATTCTTGCAGTCACCAAGCAATCTTCATGGACTTTTCCAGAATAACACAGAACTCAAATATTCTTTGCTTTCTGACAAATAAGAGTTAGACGTTCCAAAATGACTATTTTATTGCCTTAATCAGACAAAAAGCAAATACTTTTTGAGAAAAAATATTTTATTCATTACATTTAACTCAACAAAACAAAAAATAGTATCCTTGATGTTGGGCTTGACTCCTGGTGACTTCATGTTCCTATAGTTCTTGGTAACAATCTAGAAATAGATTGCCATTGCCTTCTCTTCCACTTGTAGAGAAAGTAATTTTAAGACAGCACAATTAAAGGGTCTACGTTTCTTTCAACAATTGATCCACATTCATTTTAAATATAATGCCAATGCTTCCATTAATCTTCTGTTAAAAAATAACCTGGTCAATGGAAGTTTTTCTGTAAGAAACTATAGTTCTAGCATTGTTTCTGGCTTATAAATCTTCAACATTTAACATTTCTCATTGTGTCAAGAAGATAAAGAACCATTTTATTGGCTGTTTTGGCAATATATGGTATGTAAAGGCAGTGTAAATATGTAACTATCCTACACCAAGTAACTGCTATGTATGCATGGATTAAGACGACTAAAAAAAATGTGTGAATAGAGAATCACATCTATCATTGATCTGCAATTCTGTACAAACACACCCCATTTTACAAACTCCAGCAAATCATTACACTGACACAACAAATTACAAATACTGCTCTTAACAGCATTAGAAAAAAAATCTCATTTGAATTATTACCTATCAATAGTAGAACAGAGTAAGAATTACCCTCAAATAACAAGCATTTGTGGTAATTTTATGTTAAGAGGTTTATTGTAGAATACGTGTTGTAGATAGTTTGCTTTGTCTTTTTTGTTTTTATAAAGATTATGGAAGCCACAGAACTGTGGAACACATGATGCTGATTTCTTATGCTGTTCATGACATTTCTGTGCAAGAATCTATTTAATAGAAAAGATTCATACCTAATACTGGTAATTGGGAACAGCTTTTCTAATCCTGCTGACAACCGTTACCTAATAAACATTCCAACAGCTTGTAATAATGTTTAGTGAAAGTTCACCAACTGTATCCCTTTCCAGTTTAGATTTGAACATTCTCCTCACCTGTTTTTAAACTTTGGAAGAGTCTGAAGCTCAACATAAGGAACTAGCTATACATTATTAATTCAGACAGAAAATATAAGCTATTTGGGGACACGAATTCTAAGATTGCCATTACTACATGTGCAATCCACATTAAATCCACATTACTGTACATTTGATAACATAAAAATTCTCTACTATTTGTCACAAGGGGTCCGGCTCTTCTCTGACGAAATCCCATTTTGCCTCCTTATTCTCCGAGGTGAAGAAACGCCAGTCAGGCTGGGTAATCGGCTCCTTTATCCAGCGTGG
This sequence comes from Arizona elegans, assembly GCA_022577455.1. NCBI lineage: Eukaryota > Metazoa > Chordata > Lepidosauria > Squamata > Colubridae > Arizona > Arizona elegans. The sequence continues at coordinate 96,918,437 of JAKOOJ010000003.1, read as the reverse complement.
ACCGGGTCTGCACTAATTTAAATAACTCCACCCTCTTCCCCAGTGTTTCGACTCGGTCCTCGCTGGATGGTCGTGTCTTTCCCTTTGGCTAGCCTTTCAGCTCTAATTTCTACGAAATTTTAAGGATTTCAGCTAATTGGACTTATTTAATTCCCTGATTATTGTTGGAGGCTGGTTGGATTGCCTCCAGCCGGGGCTCCGGCTTGGAATCTGTCGGCTGACAGATTCCTTCGCAAACGGCGATTTCCTTCGTTCTCCTCTCAGCGCTGCTTTTTAAAGGCGATAAGCCAAGCAGCGGCTCTCCTACGCTCGCCTAGCCCTCTCGTTATCTGATCGCATTAATAGCCTAGAGCTAGCGATCCCGCCACGTTGTTTGTCTCCCTGCTGTGAGCGCTGAGGATTCTTCGGAGCGGAGCGCCCATTTCAGTAAGTCTCTGGGCGTTTTTATTTGGCGCGCTTGGGGCGACGGCCATTTTCAGGAGCTTCAGAGCGGATCGTTCGATTCTACAGTCGCAGGGGCGGTTTATTTTGGCGCGCTTGGGACAGCGGCCATTTTAAAAGGGCGAAAAACAGTTTCCTGGGCTATGGCAGACAAGAATAGGGGCCGCAAGCACGCTAGTAAGCCCTCTCACTCTGGCCACGATCATTCCTCTGACCCTTTGGAGGGTCCGTCCGGCCTGGCTAAGCCTGCAAAATCTCACAAGCCCAATAAGACCTCTGCAGCGCCTTCCAAGGAGGAACAGAGGCGCCACAAGGCCATGGAAAAGGCTTTTAACAAGGCTTCCTCCAGAGTAAGGCCTATGTCTCCTGAGCGCCCTTCTCCATCCGTTACCACTTCAGGGCCAGTTATTCAAGAGGAGACCCGCAGTATAAGGAGCCTGTCCCCTGACCGCCCGGTTCCCTTGGGGCCTGTTCTTCCCCCGGGCAAGGAGCCTCTCTTCCAGACCGAGGCTGAATCAGTTCCTTCTCCCAACTCCGGTCAGACTGCCCAGCCTCCTGCTCCGGTTCCTTCTTCACGGGGAATGGAACCTCCTCTCCAGGAGCCTGTTCCTCCCCTTCCTGAGGCATTTGAGGCCCTCCTCACCAGGGCTCTCCGCCAGAGCTTTGCTCAATGTCTTCAACAGGCTGGGCTACACCCTCCGGCTCCTGCCCCAGCTCAATCCTCTGACAGGGAGGGTCATCATTCTTCTGCTACCGATCATTCCTCAGAGATGGATCAAGACGACTTGGAATTGGCTGCAGAGGAAGCAGCCGTCTCTGAACTTGATGAGGCCCCTGACTCTGCTCTTTCTGAGGATGAGGGTCTGAGCCCAGACCAGTCCCCCTTTATAGGACTCTTCCGTCCTCAAATGTTCCGTTCTCTCCTCTTTAAAGCTATTGCTACCACCCGTTTAGGCGAAGTTCCATCTTCGGAGGTATCTTCATCCTCTGCTGACCCAGCTTCAGCCTTATTCGCGGAACCAACTGTGGCACCTGAAACCATCCCGGCGCCTAAACTGTTCCTGGATGTTATTCGTCGTCAATGGTCTCTGCCAGGGGCTGGGCCAAGTCCAAATAACCTGGACAAACGTCTCTACAATACCGCTTCTACTATGTCTGACCTACTTCAGCCTCCCACTGTGGATGCTCCTATCGTGGCTTTGTCCAACCCCTCTCATCCCACGGGTCCGCCAGAGGATTCTCTACGCCCTGAGGACAAGCGCGCCGAAAAGACACTAATCAAGGGTCACCTTGCTGCTGCCTGGTCTATCAAATCGTCCTCGGCGGCCTCTTTCTTTAACAGGGCCGCCATCCTGTGGATCAAACAGCTTCGAGACCACTTGCCTCACTCGGAATCCAGGGTTCAGCAGGACATCAACAAAATCCTGGCTGCCCTGGAATATTCGGCGGACGCTACTCTGAACGCTACCCGGTTTGCAGCAAAAGCCCTGGGTTCTTCAGTTACTTCACGCCGCCTTTTATGGCTCAGGAGTTGGCAGGCGGACATGCGCAGCAAGTGGCAGTTGGCTTCCTCTCCTTACACTCCCGGCAATCTCTTTGGTCCACCTCTGGAACCTCTTCTGGTCGAGACAAGGGATCGACGCAAGATTCTCCCATCACAACACCGGCGTTCTGACTCCCGCTACTCACCTTATCCTCGACTCCAGTCCTTTCGGACATCTGATTCCTCCTTCCAGTCCCGTTTCCAACGCACGTCTCAGCCGAGATCGTCCCAACCCGACGCTCAGGTCAGATCGGGGAGTCGTTTCCCACCCAGGCGGTCCTTTCGGGGGGGAAGGGGCCGTTTTCCACGCAGAGGTAGATGAGCAAAACGGGGACCCTCCCATTGGAGGTCGCCTTTCTCTTTTTTATGACCAATGGCAGTCTTCTATTTCTGACGCTTGGGTTTTGACAACCATAGAAACAGGTCTTTTGTTGGAATTTTCTTCTCCCCCTCCCTCAGTTTTTCTCTCCTGTCCTCTCTCCAAGGACCCCGTTAAACAAGCCCTTGTTGCCTCGGCCATAACCCATCTCTTGGCTATCAGAGCCGTTCAGCCCGTCCCTCCTGAACAACGGGGCCGGGGTTTCTATTCCCGCCTCTTCATTGTAAAGAAATCCTCGGGAGGCTGGCGGCCCATTTTAGATCTCAAGGCCTTGAACCGGTACGTAACCTACCGCCGGTTCAAGATGCACACATTGTTTTCTATTTTGGAGTGTCTTAGGCCTGGGGATTTCCTGGCTTCTATTGACCTAACGGAGGCTTACCTCCATATCCTGATTCACCCCTCCCACCGCCAATTTCTTCGTTTCCACTACAAGGGTTCCCATTTCCAGTACCGTGCCTTACCCTTCGGTCTGTCTTCAGCCCCTAGGGTTTTTACTAAAATTATGGCCTCCTTAATTGGACATATTCGTTCCCTTCCCATTCGCTTACAATTTTATTTAGACGACATTTTAGTTATGTCTCCTTCTGTGTCTGCGGCACTTTCTGACCTTTCTACGGTACTGACCCTTCTACAGGGCCATGGTTTCTCCATAAATTGGGCTAAAAGCCATCTCTCACCTTCCACCCGCATTGTCCACCTTGGGGCGTCCATTGATACACTTTCTTCCCAGGTATTTCTTTCTCCCGATCGCCAAGTCAGTCTGAAAGCCTTGGCCAATCAGTGCATTGCGCGACGGTCAGCTTCCCTGTTGACGTTATCTTGCCTTCTTGGCAAAATGGTCTCCACGTTTGGGATTGTCCCATGGGCCCGGTTGCATTGTAGAGAGCTCCAGTGGTTCCTCCTTCCCTATCAGAGATCGGGTCAAAGTTCTTCCCTGTCCAGTGTCAGTCTGCCTCGATTGGTCATCTCTTCCCTCAGATGGTGGATTTCGGACGCTATCTCCAAAGGCTCATGTTTCAGGGAACCTTCTCGACTGGTCCTCACGACGGACGCCAGCTTAACAGGTTGGGGGGCCCACGTTCTTCAACACATGGCTCAGGGTCAGTGGTCCCAGAGGGATCTCCTCCACAACATCAATTATCTGGAGCTACGCGCAGTTCGGTTAGCTCTTCTCCGCTTCCAACCCTTGGTAGAGGGCAAAGACATTCTAGTTCTCACCGACAATATGGCCACAAAGGCTCATATAAACAAGATGGGGGGCACTCATTCCAGAGCACTGCTGGCGGAAACGGTCCTCCTTGGTCAGTGGGCCGAGGCACATCTCGCCTCTATAAGGGCGGACCACATATCGGGGACAAGCAACACGCAAGCGGACGCCCTCAGCCGGTCTCGGCTGGACCACGGGGAATGGAGCCTTTCCCTCCCTCTCTTCCACGAGATCACGAACCATTTCGGCCTCCCAGTGGTCGACCTTTTTGCCTCGAACTTAAACAACAAGCTCCCCAGGTACTTCTCCCGCTTTCCGGACCCTCGAGCCGAAGCCACCGATGCCCTCCGCAGCCCATGGCCACCGGGCCTCCTGTATGCCTTTCCCCCTCTTCCCCTCATCCCTCGAGTACTCAGAAAGATGTTGGAACTGAAGGCGGAACTCATCCTCATCGCCCCTCATTGGCCACGCAGGCCTTGGTATGCGGACCTTCTTTCTCTGTCGGTGGCTCCGCATTGGCGCATTCCGGAATCCAGGATAGTACTCACGCAAGGATCTCTTCATCATCCGGACCCCGCTTGGCTCCATCTAACCGCCTGGAGGCTGAGCGGTTCCTTTTAAGGGAGGCCAGGATCCCTGCCAGGGTAATTTCCACGATGCAAGCAGCTCGCCGCCCTTCTACTTCACGGATTTATGAAGCTACGTGGCAATCCTTTTCAAAATGGTGTCGGAGATTCTCCATCGACCCTCTATCAGCTTCAGTTCTTCAAGTCCTTTCCTTTCTTCAAGACGGGTTTGATTCCGGCTTGACTCCAAATACCCTACGGCGACAGGTGGCTGCTATCGCCTCCATTCTCTCCTGCAATTCTCAGGACTCTATTGCTCGTCACCCTCATATTCGCATCTTTCTTCGGGGGGCGGTCAACCTCCGTCCTCCCCCGATTCATCGCTTCCCTACATGGAACCTCAACAAGGTCCTGAACGCCTTAACTCTGTCTCCGTTTGAACCCCTTCGTCAGGTGTCCCTCCGTTTTTTATCTTTCAAGGTGGCATTCCTGGTTGCCATAACCTCAGCACGACGAATCTCTGAACTGGCCTCTCTATCTGTTCGCAGTGATCTCTGCATTTTTCATACAGACAGGGTGGTCCTCCGCCTTGACCCGGCTTTCCTACCCAAGATCAACTCTAGATTTCACCGAGCTCAAGAGCTCGTACTTCCGGATTTTTGTCCTCGGCCTGTTCACCGGCTGGAAAAGTCCTGGCATCTCCTCGACGTTCGTCGGGCGCTTAAAATTTACATCTCTCGAACAGCCCCGCTTCGTAAGACGGAGGCTCTGTTCATTTCCTTCCAGCCTGCTTCCATCGGGGCCAGAGTCTCCAGTACCTCCCTAGGTCGCTGGATCAGGGCCACGATCGCCACAGCCTATCAGCAACAGCACCTTCCAGTTCCACCTCGCATCACGGCGCACTCGACAAGGAGCGCTGCCACTTCAGCGGCTTGGGCCACCCAGGCCACTCTAGAAGAGGTTTGCCGGGCAGCAACGTGGACGTCGATCTCCCCGTTCATTCGCCATTACCGGGTGGATTCCTTCGCTTCCGCGGACGCTGCCTTTGGTCGCCGGGTCCTGCAGGAGGTGCTGCGATCTTAGAGCGGAGGTCCGGAGTTTTTTCCCACCCTGGTGACGACTGGCTTTGGTATGTCCCCAGCCTGACTGGCGTTTCTTCACCTCGGAGAATGGACGTTGGTCTTACCTGATACGTCCGTTCTCGAGTAGATAGAAACGCCAGTCAGCCCCACCCTGGTCCGGCCCTCTGGGTTGGATGGGAGGGGGGGTTTGGATATTAATTCTCTCTCATTTCAGGAAGACACGACGACGGTCTGCACTACGGCCCTCGCCGAAACACTGGAGAAGAGGGTGGAGTTATTTAAATTAGTGCAGACCCGGTCCACGCTGGATAAAGGAGCCGATTACCCAGCCTGACTGGCGTTTCTATCTACTCGAGAACGGACGTATCAGGTAAGACCAACGTCCATTCTATCTTCAAAAATTTTCTGACGTCCACTGCAAGGTCAGAAATAAAATCTGTCCTTATCCATTTTGATTTAAGATGAGCATGAGACCTAGAAAGTATATATTCATGACTGAGATTCAGAGAAACTATTTATAAGAGATATTATCTTTCCTGAAGATGTCATTTTAGGTAAAAGATAGTGTTGAAGATCTCTTACTAACTTAATGACAGAGAAGGTAAACTGGATCTACTGAAATGTTCTGATAATTAAGACAAATTCTTAGGCTTAAAATTCCTTTTTATTTGTAACCAGCACACCGAATTTAAATTCTATCAAAAATAAGATCAATCCAATAATCTGCTCATTACTGACGTAGAACACTTTAAATTGTGTTCCAAAGTGGGCCAGTATGTCTATCACAGATTAAAAGAAGTGAGACAACTTCTGGTGTTCTAAAATTATTACAAAGTCTGCAAGTGTTTCTGTTGTTTCTTATTATCAAATGTATATCAATAGACCTTGATGACTTCATAGAAGCTTCAAATCTACTGGAGCATAGTTCCTAGATGGAAGAAAGGAAAGCAATACCCTTCCAGGTATTGAATTACAATGATCAACATCCCTCATCATTTATCATGCTGGCTCGATTGCTACAGTAAGAGTCAATATTTCAGGTGTACTTAAAAGATCTCATATTCTCAATCTTAATTTAGACAATGATGATTTAACTGATTTTATGCTATAATTTTCACAGGAAAAAAATTAACTAAAACTAAAGACAACCTGCAATCTTTTATTTTCAAGGGCCTAACTCATTATACTGATTAAATAACAAATGGTACTATGTTAATTTAGATAAACAAAATGCAGAAAACCTATAGGATTATGCAGGCACATATTAAAGGTATAGGTATTTAATATATACTTAGTACCACAGATGAAATTAACCAGTTTGATTCTGTGCAAACTACAGAAGGTAATTTAAGAAGTGAAATTAAAAAGGCTTATTTAAAAGATTATGCCCATAGGATTCTAGTTGAATATTTATTTATTAAAATTTTTTGCTGCCCATCTCCCCTGTAAGGTAACTTTGGGCAGCTTACAGTTTATAAAAAAAGGAAAAAGAGTTAAAAGATTAAAACAATACAGAATTAAAATATTATTAAGAACTAAACTATAATATGGATTAACAGAACTCGCTATATGAGTACATTCTTGGGAGAGAATTTCTCTTAAACTATAAGACTGTTACAAAATATGATACAAAACTGCTCTTCACGGTGCTTATATTAAAAATGATAGAGAATATCAGTGATGCGCTAATTCTAATTCTGAACAAAGTAACTGCACAGTCCACTTACGGTTCCTCTCCCCAGCAGCTTTCTGAGACTGCAGAGGGAACAGTATGCTCTTCCTATCTAATTAGCTAATGACAAGAAGGATTGGGGTGACATGATAGCAGTCTTCCAGTACTTGAGGGGCTATCACAGAGAAGAGGGGATCAATCTATTCTTCAAAGTACTTGAGGGGAGGACAAAAAGTAATCACAGCTTATCAAAGAAAGATCCAACCTAGAATTTAGGGAAAAGCTCCTGTCAGCTAGAAGAATTATTTAGGGGAATGGCTTAGCTCCAAAATTGTGAGTGCTTCTTCACTGGAGGTTTTTAAGACTGGCAATCATTTGTCTGAAATGGTATAGGGTCCCTGCTCGAGGGGATTGGACGAAGACCTCCAAGGTCCCTTCCAACTGTTACTCTCTATTTTATGATACCAACAGGACAAAAATAATTGGCTAGGGGGAGCTTAGTATAATATAAATAATATTTTAATAACTGAACAGATAACCACATTTTGCCTTTCTTAATGCAAAGAAGCGTGCCCATATAAAGGTAAGAATACGTATATAACTAAATATCTAACTAGCACAGTAAACAAAATAAAATGAATAGACTAGGAAAAAGTACCTTTCTGGTCACCAAAAGATGAACCCAACAACCCCTTCCAGGTAGAAGGCAATTTGTAGACTTTTTCCTGTCCTGTAGAAGAAAGCTGTTGTCTTTCAATTGCATATACTGATTTCGGTTTATAGTTCCATTTTGAATAAATTTTAAGAAGTTTTCTACACACAACAAAAATTAGAAAACCAAACTATGTTTAAATAGTTAGCAAATACATTATAGCTAACTGATGGTCCCATAAGTTCTTAAATTGACTCTGTTTCTTTCCTCTTTTATAAGATAGGACTGTCAGGTCTATCTTTCAGTAACAACAAAGATAGTTCATAATTAAGTCCTACTACTTTCTTGATCACTGAAGATGAAGCCAATAGAACATGGATGTAGTACACATTCCTATGGAGTGAGTAGAGTTTAAAGTATCTTCTGTAGCAGCATTTACCCGAAGGCTCAAACTTGTCTATTTTATGTTAAATGACTATCTAATTCAGCTATTGTCCTACAAATGGCGATCAGCACTGGTAGCTAATGGAATGTGACTCTACAGGAATACACTATCATACTCTATCCAGTAGGTGAATTCATTGCTTTCTTCTTTCTTAACTCCTTCTCTCTGGTTTTTAAGGTGAGCGAAGGCAAAAACTTCTCCCTTATTTTTCTTGTCAATTAAAGAGCTTGCCTCCACCAAGCAGATTCTAATACCCACTTGTATCTGCATGTGGGCTCCATGATGCAACTGAATTTTTTTAAAAAATTTTTTTGCAATTGTCCATCCACTTGGAAAATGGCATTAATTTGAAGAACATTTTCTTTGGACCTTAACTTCTCTATCTTTCGAAGCATGTCTTGTTAGTAGACCTGAGAACTCCAGCAACTGTTTCCCTACCCTGCTTTTTGCTCATATAACGTTTAAGGTGAGATCTCTAGGCCAAAAGGATGAAATTGGTCTTCTTTAACACCTTCACAAAGGCTGTTTTCTATTAGAATGGAATTAACAGATATTCCAAATATCTTTTTTTTTAAACCAATCAATGTTTAATTGAGTAGTAGGTTCCTGGTTGGTTAATGCCCGAGATGCAGAATCAGCAATGCACTCCCAAAGCCACTGAAAATATTAGTGTAATCCAATGTTCACCTAGATCACTTGTGGAGAATGCGAGAGGCTGCCAGAAGGTTGCTTTAGTTTAAGAGACCTGGCACTTGTCCACTGCTCACCTGCTACCTGAAGGCTCCTCTGATTGATGCAATTGTGAGTGCTCGAATCAGCTCAAATATAGATCTATAAAGTTATAAAATTATTTTTGCCCCAGCATTCTCGTACTTTAATTCTTAGTTTCCAAATGGCTTTTCTACTGTGGCTGTTTTTTGGTGTGCTCATCTACTGTACTTGCCAAAGTTCTTCCCATTGCAGTGTTGGTACCAAATGTTTATAATTTGTGAAGCTTCAGCTGTGACTTGAATTTTTTCCTTTCCTGGGTTTTTTTTCCCTTGCAGTCCTCAAAATAAGACTGAGAAAAGCCACTGCTCCTTCTAGCCAACAAAACTAAGGACTGAAATGAAGGTGTTTCCTCCATAACATAGGAAGAAGTCTTAAGATCCTCCTAGAAGAGGTGGAGTGAAATCTTCCCTATCAGCTCCATCTTTGGTAACCAAGAAAGATGTATTTAAAACATATCCGTAGCATTAAATGCATCATTTAAAGAGATGAAAATATTTCTAGGATGAAAATTGGCAACCCTAATAAAAAAGTTCAAGGTTTGATGAAAACTGAGAAAACATAGAATCAGGTACAACTAAACCTTTAAATTTCTGCATTTACTGCATCACTGCATAATTACTATCTTCCTACAAATTGCTTGTATTCTATTCAGGGTGGATTTGATTTAAATCGAGTCGATTTAAATCATGATTTAAATCACTAGTAAAAAGACTTGATTTAAATCAACTCGATTTAAATCATAATTTTTAAAGAGCAACTGTCATCTCTGCTACTCCTTTGACCTGCTGTTGACTCATCGATAGTCCCAGTGTTGCAGAATATATAGCCTTGTGCTACATAACTAAGCTCCATTTCATGCTGAATAAACTAAATTTACGTATCTTAAATAGAAAACTATCTTATGATAGATTTTTACCCCAAAAGTTTTTTATTAAAATAAATTCAATAAAAATCAAAAAAATCTGATTTAAATAAAAAAAAATCCGATTTTTTTGATTTTTTTTTAAAAAAATCATTGATTTTTATCCACCCTGATTCTATTTCATTATTTTTCCCACTTAAGTTCCTGATAACATGGCTTTTACTGTGACCAACGTATTTAATTACCATAATCATCCATCCATCCTTTTTTGATTTGGTACCAACTCTACACTTACTGAGTTTGATTCTAATGTGTGATGAAAGATTAAATGAAAGACTTGGCCCTGAAAAGGTTGCCTATTCCAGATTTTTATATTATCTAAATCCAATCTAATCCAATCCATGGTGTTCTAGAATAGGCAATGTACCCATAGAATTGTCAGGCAAGGGACAAAATCTAGCTATTACTACATATGCTTAACTATTATTGGATGTGCCCTCACTACTGATGTGATGTAAAGAGATTTCCTAGTAAGATATTAGCATCCTTCTATAAGCCTGCAAGGAAATCTAGAACATTGGCAGGAAAAATCATCTGGAGCAATACTATTTCTCTACCAGGTAACAAGCCTCTTAGATGCTCAGAAATCACCCTTTCAATGTAATGCTTTCAGTTTCTAATATATGACCTGTTAAATATCTATCATACATTTCTTTAGCAGACCCTTCCTCAACACAGTGTATCTCCCCAATGTGTTGTAATTTGATATATTTGATATATAATGAGCAACAGTTTGGGAAAAACTCTTTTAGAATTTCAACTCTGGAAGTCCAGTTTATATGTATAATGAGGGAGGTAATATATCAAGTAGGATAAAATCCAATACCAGGAGTTAATCACTGGCAAAAGTCAACAAGCCACACAAAATTAACTCACTGCCCTGTATTGATTTAGAAACGATTATAAATACAAGATGCAGTTTTTAACCCTTTGTGTTTGGACTATTAATCCTTGTTAGAATCAGTATCATGGCCATTATTCTCTGGAGATGAAGATTCACAGGTTCACTCTTCTGGAAGATTCCAGGTGGAGGGGGGGGGCAATAAACCAGAGGTCTTCAAACTTGGCAGCTTTAAGACTTGTGGAGTTGAAGTCCACAAGTCTTAAAGCTGCCAAGTTTGAAGACCTCCGCAATAAACCCACACAGGGAAAGAACATTTTTTTCTCTCACCACACCACTAAATTTCCCGAGACACTAATTCTAAAGTTGTCGACCGAGAGGCGAGCGCCGTTTCCCTACAGTACAACGGAAACGGAGAACTCTTATACCATCTTATTAACAAGTAACGGGGTTTAGCGCGCGTTTTCGCAAGCTTGGGACTCAAAAAAACCCGTCCAGATTCCCGACTGATTTTCCTTTCAATCTCAAAGTGTCCTCCAACTTCGTGTCTGTCGGGCTGTCGCCGGTAACGAATTCAAACGAAGAAGTCTCCGGAGCTCTCGGCTTGGCAAGAGCTGGAAATGTCGAAGCACCTTCGGGAGGAGGCAGAAAGAGGGAGGAGGAGGAGGAGGGAGGGAGGGAGGGGGGAAAGTAACGTTTTGAGCGGCGCTCGTTCTGCCACGTGATAAGCGAGGGGGGAGGATCAGCCACCGGTCTCAATCCTTGAAGCCCCGCCTGAGAGCTGCGGGGAGAAGGGTAAATGGCCAACATCCCCGGTCCTAATTTTTGACGCAATACCGCACGCTTATGGGAATAAGGTAGGACGATAAACTACAAGACCACCGGTCGTCCGCAACAGCAAGGCAGAAACACCTCAGCCTCACCTGCCTCTTTTCCCACCGGCAAGGCTGAAGCGTCCCCGTTGCTACCCGCTTCGTCCGCCATCTTCTTCCAGCGTCGCCGCCCCCGAAGTGTCGGGTCTTCTCCCACAACTCCGAAATATCGCGAGAGGTCCCGAACCCCAAGGCGCATTACAGTAACGCGAGAGGCCCGCTTCCTTAATCGGCACGTCGAAAAGTGGGAGGTCTCCGTTCTCGCGATGCTTCATTTCAAAGCCTGGAGATGGGGGAATGAGAACACGTGACTAAAGCTGAGTCTACAAGTGCCCGGAGATGGGCGGGCGTTAGGCGGTGACGGAAGTCTCGATTGCCGTCAATTCGGCCCAGTCGACCGTTTTAAAGTTCCTCAGAAAGGTTTATGTTTCGCGCCATGCGTGAAAGGACTACACAATGCATTTGGGTTGTATGTCTTAAAACGTGCAATCTCACGTCCGTCGGAATCCTTGTGGCAATTGTGCCGACAATCTGAAACCCTTGCGGGAGTGAAAAAAAACAAACCAAAAACCGATATAACCCCATGTCATATTTAAAAAACAAGCACGGGAGGCGAGAAATAAATGCTGTTAAATGAGGATGGAAGAACAATGGCGAGTTGCATTCAAGGGCAATGCTTGGCCAGAATCCTACAAGACTCCTTCAGAATTGGGAGGGAAGCGAGGGAAGAAAAAAAAAAAAACACTTGGAGGAAAAATTAGCCGCTCAGCCGTGTCGCGCCTACAGCACCGTAAACTCGTTAACACCTCAGTTGAAAAGAGGAAGGTTACAAAGGAGAACAAATTCAAACTGTCTGCCTCCAGTTCCAGCGCCAACGATTGGAGCCAGGCTCGAAGGGGACGGTTTTCTTCTCCCCCACCCAACGCCCCGCCCGGAGAAGAAGGCGACCCGAGTTCCCGCGCGCTCACGGCGCACGCGCTCCTCACGTGACCTTTCCCGCAGCGCGCGCGCGCGAACGAGTGCCCTTCATCTTAGCTACGGGACTTGAAGCTCCCGGAGCCAACATGAATGTGGGCAAAAGGCCCGCTGTTGGCTCCGTTTGAATCTGCCGGCGAGAAGAAGCGAAGAGTCCAGGACTTGCCGTTGTCTCCTGACAGAGTTGGATAGTTGGAGGGAAACGGGGTGTGGGGAGTGACATAGACCCTGTGTGGGGAAGGACTGGGCCGGTTGAGTACAGTAATCCCGACCCTTCGCCAAATTCGCTTGACAAATCTCTTTCGGATCTGTGGTGTTAAATCTCCCTCCATCTCGGGATCTTCTTCTCCCAGGACTGGGTTGTCCCTCCAGAGTGAATCCTGTGAGCCTGCCTTTTTTTTCCCTCCTGGTTTTTTTTTTGGAATTGGCGCTCTTTCTAGTTCACTTTTTCCGCCCAAAGCAGAACGGGGAAGTAAGTTTATAGGGATGCGTGGGAGGGGTGGGGGTGGGGGTGGGGGGTCGCTGACGCAGAAATCGTCAGAAAAGGCTTCCCATAGGACGAAGATATGTGTGGTCTGTATGAATTTGATGTAAAGGCACAGCTGTGACAGTCCTTTCGGTTATGAGGAACCCCAAGAGTAGTAAGATGGTCACTTTTAAGTCAATTGGTTCATTCGATTTAAAAGTCACGTCCTTTCGGCCCTTGCCTTGCTTATTATTTAATCTTTTTCGTTTCGATAGTTTTTCTGGCGCTGGTGTGCTGCTACTTGCTTTTCACATTCCTGTGGAAAAAAATCTTGTGTGCCGTTTTTCTGGTAACTTGCAGCATCTTCATACTATCCCGCCGCCATGATAAAAAGCCCGTTTTCACTAACTTTTATTTTTGGAACAAGGATGGTGAGATAACTCTAGGAATTTCCTATATTGTAAACTATTAGTGAGGAAGATTATCCTGCAACTGAAGTCATTTTAAAGATGTCTGTTCCCAGTTTAATGTAGTTAACCAAAGAGGATAGAACTTTCTGCCTGTCTAATATCTTTATGTAAAAAGAGGAATAAAACTCATTATTTGTGGCCTTATTTGCACTTGCAGTCCTTCAGACTATATTGTACAAAAATACTAAACAAAGCATCCCATAGGTGTTTATAACTGGGTAACTTTTAGATATTTAAAATCTCTTAAGTTTTGGTTTTAATACCACAACAGTAGCACTTTCATTAGAGCCTTGATAGTACAGTGGTCTAAGCACCCTGTTATTAACACAGCTGCCTGCAATTACTGCTGGTTCGAATCTCTCCAAGGCTCAAGGTTGACTCAGCCTTCCATCCTTTCTAAGGTGGGTGAAATGAGGACCCAGTTTGTGGGGGCAATAAGCTGACTTTGTATAAATATACAAAAGTATGAAGGCTATTGCTTAACGCATTGTAAGCCGCCCTGAGTCTCCGGAGAAGGGCGGCATATAAATCAAATTTAAAAAAAGAAGTCTCTTTCCAGATGTTTTCCACTTTGTTTACATGCTATGCTGTTGTATGTCATAATTGTAAATACTGGTAGTACTATGTTCAAACAATGTTTAAAATTGAATGCAGGCAATGATTTTGTTGAATGTATCTTGGTTGCTCTTTGATTTTCAATAATGGGAAAATTTTGATTTGGATCTTGATTGAATGGAAAAGTTCTTCGTTTTTTTTCTTCTGTTTCTGGAGTTAAAGTAGGTGGGAGGACCTAGACAACTTCGGTTGATTGTAAAAAAGCGAAACACCACCAAAGTTTATTAGTAATTGAATGAATTATTTATTCATTTATTTGTCAAATTTAGATACCACCTATTTCACAGAGTGACCGAATGGGAGAACTTTAGGAAATTCCAGAACTATGGGCTAGACTTGGGAGTTGAAGCAGGAAATTAGAAATTATTTGTGTATTTTTGATACTTCCCAGTGGACTGCAAAACTGCTTTATGAGTTGTTTTGGAGATGACGAGAGGACCTAGGAAATACATGATGTAATAATGCATACATATATAAAATGTGTATGTATGTGTGTGTCTATATAGCTTTGAATAGTCATTAATGAACTGTTGTAAGTTGAGGACTACCTGTACACAGAACAAATCTGCCTGCAACGGCATCATAGAAGGTCTCAGAAGGCAGGAAAAGGTTCGTTTACAGGGCATCACATAAGTATACCTTGCAGTACCATTGCACATTGGGAGGCTGAGCATACACCATTTTGATGCTACCCTATCCTGTCTGTGTTCTGATTTCTTATTTAGTTTGTGGTGGTCTTCCTTTAGTAGTGCCTAATACTGTATTGTATGAAATTAAGCGTAAGCATGTATGTGCATGTTTTTGAACTAATGAACAGCCTCTTGTAATGTATCCTGTATGTCAAGACAGGACTACCATATATAATATCTGTTGATCATTGAATTATTTGTATTGAGCAAAAAAGCCAATTATTTCCATTGAGGAAAAAAAAATTCACTGAGGATGGTGAAATGCAATTCAGTGTAGATAAGTGTGCTTAGTAATGGAAGACAACAAAATTGTTGAAGAAGATAGATTACAGCTAATGAATGGTAATACTATAAGACAGTGGTCACCAACTGGTGGTCCCTGGACCACTGGTGGTCCGTGAGAAAATTTTGGTGGTTTGCAGAAAAATTATTTGCATTTTTTATATTGCACTAAATGAGGGGTCTTGAAACTACGAACCTTGGGCCGGATACGTGCAATGAACGGTTGTGTTGCTGCAGAGAGTCTCCCCCTTTGGAGTCTTTTTGTGTGGGTCAGAGGGGGGCAGAAATTCCAACTTGGGGTCTGCTTCAGCCTCCTGGTGGGCTTTGGGTGAAGACTGGAGAGAAGTGCCGTTGGTGGCGAAGAGCCAAAGGGCCTTGTTTCAGTGGGACTGCATCATGACCTGGAACTGGCTGACCATCTCAGCCCTCTGAGCCTCCAGGTGCCCGTACCTGGCCTTGCACTACCGCAGGTCTTCCCTCTGTTTGGAAAGCCTATGCTCATAGTACTGAGTGAAGTGCTTCTGCTGAGCCTCCTCGGTCAGATCCAGTTTGAACTGAGCCAGCTGTTTTGCCAACTCTTTCCCATGGTGGCTGCTTAGCTCCAACAACTGCTTCCTGTTGGGGCCCTAAGGAGCCTGGGCGGGCAGGGGAGGAGTGGCTGGGAGGGGAGGGGTGAGTAGAGGCTGTTGAGGTGCCCCTTGACATGAGTGACATTGAGTAGACCATGCCCACCCAGTCACATGACCACCTAGCCATGCCCACTCAGCCGGTCATTAGGTAGATCATATTAGTGGTCCACAGGATTTAAAATTATGAATTTAGTGGTCCCTGAGGTCCGAAAGATTGGGGACCCCTGCTATAAGACAATTGATGTCAGAAGGAAGATATAAATATTTAGAATTAATGTAAACCTCTAATTTACATGACTGAGTTAAGAAAATACTAGCTCTAATTATATAAGATGAATCTGAAAAATTTAAATGCAGGAAACATAATTAAACCCATAAACACTCGTGCTGCTCCTATTACTCAATATACTACAGGTATAATTGATTGGACATGGGTTGAATTAGATATCCTTGATAGGAAAGTAAGGGTATTAATCAGGGGTGAAACGCTCCCGGTTCGGACCGGCTCGGGCGAGTAGGTAGCGATGGTGGCGGGCAGTTCAGAGAACCAGTAGCAAAAATCCCTGCCCCCGATGCCCGCGTGATCATCAGAGCCTTTTTTTTCTTTTAAATGGCTCTGACGAGCCAAACTCTGACGATCCCAGCTGAGTTGCCTGCTAACCAGTAGCAAAAATCCCTCCTCACCCAGCCCCACCCCCAGCCTCCAGCTTGCTTATCTTAGCTGCTGGTCTCAATGCCTGCCTTGCTTCGCTTGCTGTAATACCTGCAATCCACTGCTTCAGCAAGCAACTGAATCTCCCTGCCTGCAATCAAGCTCATCGGTGAGCAGCTCTACCTACCTGCCTGCCTGCCAGCCTGCCTTGTACCTTCTATTGCAGGGGTCTCCAACCTTGGCAACTTTAAGACTTGTGGACTTCAACTCCCAGCAAAGCTGGCTGAGGAAATCTGGGAGTTGAAATCCACAAGTCTTGTTGGAGACCCCTGTTCTATTGGGTAAGATTTTTTCCCCTTTGGGAGCTTTAAAAAAATAGTTAATTAGGGTCTTTTTTTAGTTGTTCTTTTTTTAGACCTATCCATTTAAAGTTTAGGAAGTTTTAAATTTAGCTGCTTTTATATAAAAATAAAAATAAAATAAAATAAAATAATATTTGTGCAGCTTTCTGAGATTTAGTGAGTTTCTGTAGTGTTTCACTCTAACTACACAAACACACAAAATCTCACAAAGCTGTATGTGGAATTTTGTGTGTTTAAAGTGTGAAAGTTGGTTTTTTTGGGCTTTTTGTGGCTGTGTGAGGTTCCTGCTTGTTGCAGGGGCCATTTTGGGTCTAGCACAGGTGCTTTTACATTGTGGGTGAGCCAGTTGTGTTGTGTTGTGTTTTGTAGGTTAAAAATGGGCAAAGAAGTGACATTGACTTGGCCACGCCCACCCAGTCACCTTACCACCAAGTCACGCCCACTAATTAAGCCACGCCCACAGAACCAGTAGCAAAAAATTTTAGATTTTACCCCTGGTATTAATGATCATGAATCATGATTTCCATGTTGACAGATTTGTTGTAAATAAATTAGGGGATTATTCCAGGTAAAGCAAATGATAGAATGAAAAAAATACAACTTGAATGATTATATCAAGCATAGTAACTGGTAGAAGTTTGCAAACAGAAGGCTACTAAGTATTACACAAAGTAAGTATCTGATAGTCAAACTAAAACCTAAACTCCTCATGGGCAATATATTTATATTTTATGAATTCAATTTATATGGCTCCATGTCTTAAGCGTATTACCATGGGCAGCTAATAGAGAATAAAAACAAGGTAAAATATATCAATAAATAACCATATACCACCCAGAATAATATCAGCATTATCAATATAATCTTGATATAGGCACCCCCAGGCAGGGTTACAGAACCAGGTTTTACAGAAAGCCAAAAGGTCAGGATAAGTCTAATCTCCAGGAGATGGCACCACAACAGAAGAGATTTCTCTTACGTCCCTCCAGGTGACCCTCTCTAATAGATGGGACCCAGATTGTGCTCTGCTGCTGGAACTCACAACATAGGTAAATATATTGAAGAAAAATCAAATTAAAATTTGACTTGGCTAAAAGCTGCAATTCTTCAAAAAGAAGTTGCAGTAGCAATCCAAGCTATATAAACGTCATCAAAGTCAAAATTGAGCTCATTTTAGAAGAATTAACCTACAATACTGCATTTTAACCATTGCACTACCATAGCTCTTTCAACTGAAGTTGAAATATTTTGGAAGAGAAAGTAAATTATACTGCTAATAATAATCTGAACTCTTAAAACCATACCTATAGACCAGCCATATATTTTTAAATTTTAAATTAATTGGACTTGACACCACTGTCTTTGCCAAAAACTGTCTTGCTTGGAACTTCCTGCATACTATGATGATACCTCCATGATTCTTATGCTCTTGATTAAAAACCATATTGTTAGAAAATATAGTACTCCATCTAAACACTATGATTTTGGATGAATAGACAGTAGTTATTACTATTATTAGATATACCGCAACATGAAATGACAGTTGTCAGTTCTTTAGTTGATGTTGGCTTTCCTTTAAATCAAGTTCTTCCCTAGAACCTAAGATGTATCGGCATAGTATATGTGTATATCCAGGTAGTTTGGCCTTTTGTAATTGAGAGGGGAATTTTGTCAATGTGCAGTGTCGTTCAAGACTTTTTGATATGGTACCCAGTGTGCTGATACCATTGGGACTACCACAGCCAGTTTATGCCATAATCTTTCACTTTGATTTTCAGATCTTGATACTTTGTGATCTACTTCAGTTATTCCTTGGTATTGCTACATCAATTATTCTATGTTCTATCCATGAACTAAGGCAGAGATTGGAAACTATGTTGTAGCAAAAAGTATATTTCTGTTTTTGTTTGGATTTTTTACTCTGCAATTTCCTTAGCTTAATATAGGTGGTATGATGGTGGCATTTGATATCACTCAACAGAACTGTAATATTCAGTTCAATTTAAGCAGTTTATGAGTAAGTGGGATGAAGTTAAATAAAGAAATGGCATTAAATTTAGTGAAGGATTGTTGTACATACTATATACACATATAAACCACAAATTTTTGTGTGGTGTTAATTGGCAATTGTTGGCAAATTATGGCAGTCTGCCACAATGTATCAATAGCTGGGTGGGGCCTTCAAGGGGCCAAAGAATGAACACAGTATACAAGATACATTGTATGTCTGAATAATTGGTTTCCCTTTTGTCTTTAGAATGTGTACAGTTTTCTGGACTAATCACTCCCAATTGCTCATTTGAACTAATGGATTCCTATTTGTGGGTGGGATTCTTACTATAAGATATTTGAGTTCATAATTTTCCAAACTAGGAGCAATTGTTTCTCAGAGTAGATTTCTGACAGTCATTTAATGCTACAACCTATTCATGTTACATGTCAGATTCTTTGTTCAAATACCTGCCTGCTCATAGGTACACATATATTTAAGTGAATGAGGTAATAAGGTATATGACATATACCTTAGATGGAGGGCTATAAAAATATTTTAATGCAAAGTTTGTGTTGGATTTATGTCATATAAATCATTTTATTTTTGTGGAACACCTTCTCAGTGCTAGACATTGTAAGGAAATCTAATACTGATATAGAACATTCTGGTATGTCTGATATGCTACTCCCAGGGCAAATATCAACCTTTCTCATGTGAAATGCTGTTTCTATTTATGTGGTATGAATAGAAATTTGCCTTGTATAGATCAAAGCAAGGGTGAGAACCCAATCTAAGTGAGTGATTGCAGCCCCTCATCTGCCCAATAAGATTAGATAAGGCTGGCCTTATACAGGAAAGCTTCACCTACTGATGTTACCTATTTTCCTCTTGCACAAAGAAAAATATTCCATTCATTTTTGCTCCTACTTTATTCTTTGTGAAGTGATTCATATGGCATGTGCACACTTTCCTAAAAAGAGAAGACATTAGGTGAACCATAACAGCCTGTTTGTGCTTTCCAGGGATTGGAGAACATGAAGGATAGCTTTGGCTGATCTGGCCAAATTATATATTATATCTGCAATTATATCTGTTGCATCTTTCTCACTTGAAAAAGGAAAAGGGAAGGACAGGACATGGTTGAGCAGAGTTGCTCTTGCTAGCATTCATGCTTCACTTGAGGTCCTGTGGACTGTATGGATCAGTTTATGTTCAGAGATTCTCTATTCATGGTTTAAAGATTTATTCAGCAACAGTTATTAATTAACCAGGCATGAATTTTTAAAGGCAAGCGTACTACTACGCCAGATTCCCCCCCCCCGCCCCATAAGCAACTCGTATATTTTTGAGGAACAAATTCCTTTGATTTCAGTGGAACTGTTAAGTTATGATATTTTTAGTCGTTGCAGAAGAGAGACTTCTCTGATCCATAAGGTGTGAATCTGCATTTGTGTACTTCTCAGTTATTTGAGATTTATTGTGATCTGCTCTGTTAGCAGGTGCATGCAACTATTATACAAGAATCCCAGAGGTATTCTTTGTTTGGGAAGCTGTTGAATGTACCATTACTTGATATATTCTGTTTAAATCCTAGTATGTATAATAGATAGTAAGGCTACTTGATCTATGTTGCTGATTATCAGTACTGTATTCAGGCCTATTGTTTGAACTTTAAAAATGAGAGTTATTTGGTTTTGGCTTTGTGTTTGAGTGTTTTAAGCTGTCAAGATTGTGAATTATCATACAGATAATTGTTTTCTGATTCATCAAAGTGATAAATGATGAAGAGGGGAAGTAGCAGTCATAAAAAAGGTATTGTCAAGGATACCTTGAAAAATTCAAGTTTTCAAATGAAGCACGTGTGGTTTTCCTTATTAATGGATCACCTTGGTTGTCTTCACTGAAAGAGAAAAATGTTCTGAAAAGTTTCAAGATGAAAAATAAAAATCCTTAATAACAAGCAGGGGACACTAGAAAATCATCCTGGTAGCCAATGCATAGAATTAGTTGCAGCTGTTAATTGGCTGACACTGAGTATTGGTGTTTGTTAAACACCAGATTTTGAAAGAGAGAGAGTGGCAGTGGATGTGGGGAAAAATATGAAAGCATAGCATTTTCAGTGCTTGTTCACTTAAGCCTTGGTCTCAGTACTGTTAAGGGACAGCAGTCTCTTTGAGTTTCAGAGCTATTATGAGAGTTCTGTGATTAAATCTATAGGCCATTTTGAAAATGTAGAGTATAAGCATGAGTTATTATATACTCTAGTCACTAAGAGTAAAAAGCTAAAACTTGAAGGCACGATGAAGCATGAGCTGAAGGAACGAAGGACCAGCACAAATCTTGCTTTTTGGGGGGTCTTCCCCAATGTACCTCAGTGAATACCAAGACATTAAAATAAGATAAAAACATATCTGGATTTATTCGGCACAGCATCATTCTGTAAGTTGAAGATAATAATGCTAAAACAGGGTTTCTCTGTACTCCGATTCTAGATTTCTTTTTATTACATCAAGAAATATGAAGAGCAAGCAGTTGCAGAAGATCCTAGATGAGTGTTTGGAAGACAGTTCTGTTTGTTTATGTTTGCCTCCTGTAATATTGGAGGTTGAAGTAATAGTTGAGAGAAAATTAAATACAGTTACATCTTGATTTCTCTAGATACTGCATTCAGTGGTACAAATTCTTTTATTGTTTTTTATATCATTATACCAGTGATGCAAATGGTAAAGTTTAAAACATTTTCAGTGCTATATTAACACACTCTTTGCTTTATTAGGCTTTGGGGAATAATGGTTGCCCTTCATCCAATTAGTCCATTAAAATATAGTTTTAATGTATTTATTTATGTTTATCTGATACACTTTGCCATGCAACCTTTAATGTACAGATCAGTACACTAAAATGCTTTCCAACCCTTTTTATTTTCTGAGGCATAAGTTAAGAAATTCAATATACTGTTTTGGAAAGCAGTTTGGTGTGTTCTATTTTTTTTACCTTGGTAGCTTCAGTTAATGTTTAATTTAATCCCCATAAAGTAAGGTAAAGGTAAAGGTTCCCCTCGCATATATGTGCTAGTCGTTCCCAGTTCTAGGGGATGATGCTCATCTCTGTTTCAAAGCTGAAGAGCTAGCGCTGTCCGAAGACGTCTCTGTGGTCATGTGGCCGGCATGACTAAACACCAAAGGTGCACGGAATGCTGTTACCTTCCCACCAAAGGTGATCCCTATTTTTCTACTTGCATTTTTTACGTGCTTTCGAACTGCTAGGTTGGCAGAAGCTGGGACAAATAACGGGAGCCACCGCGTTACATGGCACTACGGATTCAAACCGCTGAACTGCCGACCTTTCAATCAACAAGCTCAGCGTCTTAGCCACTGGGCCACAGCGTCTCTCCCCATAAAGTACATTTCATTTATTTGGTTAATAAATAGCAAAATTTGCCTATAGGACAGGAATTGTGAGCCACTTCAAAATTGGCATATGTTACCAATGTACGTTGGTTGCCAGAGTGCAAACTACAGACTTAAATTCACATTCTCTATTAAGAGTAGCATACATATCCAGCACATCCTTCTTCTGGATATAGAAGAAGTTTGATCTTTTTAAAATAAGGGACAGACATTTGTAGAAAAAATAATGTTGCTTCCATCTCTTTAAAACCTTTGATGAATATTTGCAGTCCCCCAAAAGTTGGAAAAATCCAGAAGTTCAGGATGGTAGAAATAGTTAAAACATGTAACCAGAGATTTATGCTGTGTTGTCTACGTTTTATTTTATTTTTCTCTTTAAACCATGGCATTAGATGTTCATCCTTCATTTCTACTTCAGATTATCTTCATTATTATATTTTATATTTTTCTTGAGATCTCCTAATCTATAAAAATAATTTTAAACCTTAGCAATCACTCTCGTATAGTGGTCTCAATTCTCTCTCTCTCTCTTTAAGAGATTTTGTTCAGAGACCTCTTTATTGTGGTGAAACACAACATTTTGGAAGGATTTTTTTTTTTCCTTAACACATTTGTCTGCTTGGCGGCTTGATAATTTCTGTGAAATACATTCAAGTTCTGCGTTTTAATTTTTAAAGTTTAAAAGTTTTATTGCATTGCATTATTGCCTTGAAATAACGTTTTATTTTGTTTATTTTCCTATAGGGAAAGAAAGGGCTAATTTTTTTTAATTTTTTTTTATTTTATTTCAAATTTATATACCACACCTTCTCTCGAAAGACTCAGGGCGGTGTACAGCCAGATAAAAACATACAATACAAACATTAAAAAACAATTAAAAGGATATATATTAATTTGGCTCCAGTTTAAGATAACAAACCAATTAAAAATTAAAAATATGTTAAAAAATATGTTAAGCCAGCCCGGCTTGCTGGAAAAAGAAGGTTTTAAGGGCACGTCGGAAAGCACCGAGGTCTTGGATTCTCCTTATCTCTGGTGGCAGCTGATTCTAGAGGGTAGGTGCCCACACAGAGAAGGCCCTCCCCCTGGGGATCACCAGCCTACATTGTTTGGCTGATGGCACCCCGAGGAGGCCCTCTCTGTGGGAGTGCACAGGTCGGTGGGAGGTCATCGGTAGCAGCAGGCGGTCTCGAAGATAACTAGGTCCTATGCCATGGAGCGCTTTAAAGGTGGTAACCAACACCTTGGTAGTAAAGGTGGTTTAAAGGTAGTAACCTTTAAAGGTTACCACGCTTTAAAGGTGGTAACCAAGCAAACACCTTGAAACACCTTAAGAGACGGCTCTTTACAGGCGGCGAGGCTGGCGGTCCCAAAAGATCGTCCGCCGGCGGCGGAAACCAAACCAGAAGCCTACCATGTATACTTGTTGATAAGCCAAGAATTTTAGGTGCCAAAAATTGGGTTTGGCTTGATTGCAGACCACAGCTCAGATTTTTAAGCCTATCATGGCGAAAGTGCACAAATAGCAGCCAATTGCTTAGCAATATCCTGTTAAAAATTGGAGAGTCCGCTTATCTACAAATGGACTTATCCATGAGTATACATACTGTAGTAGATACCACACCTCTGTGGCAGGGGTGAAATGCTCCCGGTTCAGACCGGCTCGGGCAACTAGGTAGCGATGATGGCCGGTGGTTCGGAGAACCGGTAGCAATGGCAGCTGGAGGTTCCGCCCACCCGCCCCATTCCCCGGAGTCAGGGAATGCACCATTCCTGGACTCCTACTGTTCACCCTTCTCCCGCGGCTGGCTGGCCCGAAAGGTAGCGGAGTCGCTCACTCTCCTTCTTGAATGAGCTGCTCTGGTCCACGCCCCGGCTGCACAAGCGCACACCCAACCTGCCTCTGAATTAAATAAACAATGTGCGCTTGAATGAGCCGCTCTGGTCCACGTGCCGGCTGCGCAAGTGCACATCATTTATTTAATTCAGCGGCAGGTTGGGTGTGCGCTTGCGCAGCCGGTGCATAGACCAGAGCGGCTCATTCAAGAAGGAGAATGAGCGACTCCGCTACCTTTTGGGCGCTTGCCTTCCCTGACAGCCAGCCGCGGGAGATAGGTGAGCAGTAGGAGTCCGGGAATGGTGCATTCCCTGACTCCGGGGAATGGGGCAGGTGGACAGAGCTGTGTGGCAAAGGGCGAGCAGGCAGTGGCTCTGCAGCAAGGCCGGAGTTGAGGAATGGTGCATTCTCTGACTCCTACTGCTCACCTTTCTCCCGCGGCTGGCTGTCAGGGAAGGCAAGCGCCTGAAAGGTACCAGAGTCGCTCACTCTCCTTGAATGAGCCGTTCTGGTTCACGCGCCGGCTGCACAAGCGCACATCCAACCTGCCACTGAATTAAATAAACTGTGTGCTTGCACAGGCGGCGCGTGGACCAGAGCGGCTCATTCAAGAAGGAGAGTGAGCAACTCTGGTACCTTTTGGGCGCTTGCCTTCCCTGACAGCCAGCCGCGGGAGAAAGGTGAGCAGTAGGAGTCCGGGGAATGGGGCGGGTGGGTGGAGCTGCGGGAGAAAGAAATTTAAAAAGTTTTCCTACCAGGTTCTGTGGGCATGGCTTGGTGGAAAGGGGGTCTTTTGACTGAGTGGGCATGGCTGTGAATGACATTGAGTTGGCCACGCCCACTCAGTCACAGGACACCCCCCACCAAGCCACGCCCCCAGAACCGGTAGGGAAAAATTTTAGATTTCACCCCTGCTCTGTGGTACATGGCCAAGAGGTGGCACTATAAAAATTATTTCAATGTTTGTATTTCAACATTTTAATTTTCAGCAAGATAGACCAATGTGTGGGAGTCCTACTTCTTTTGCATACCAAAATTGATAGGTCGGCACCAAATAGAATTACCAACCAGCTACTCCAAAAGAGGAGGCAGAACAGTTTGTAGAGATCCAAATGGCATCTAGGCAAGAAGCTTTACGACCTTTGCAACCTTCCATTTTATGTACCTCAGCATTGTTTCAGCATATTTGACACATCTAATACATTGGAGGATGACTACCATGGAAAGCATAGACTTTCCCTGCCCTTTCTATTCATTATAATACCTGTATGCTATAAGATTAGAAGGATATCCATTTTTCATCAGCAGTACAGTGGTCTGAAGAATTATCTCTATTTGAATGAGCATTTTACTAGTGTGAATCATGCTTAGACGATTGTTTAAAAAGTTGAGCTGCATGTATCAGTTGTATATGCTGATTTTTCCAATTTTTCTTCCCATTGTTAAATAAATCTTTCTTACTTTCTCCTCCCCCACAATTTTATGCAATTATATGAATATATAAGTATGAATATAATATATTAATACAGGATAATTGTAAGATTTTATGTTTTTTCTCCTCTTTTTCCTTTTTCCTTTTTGCATATTAAACAATAAAAGCACCAAATGATAATTATTGGTGTAATTTAGAATGAAGTAGCTATTTTGTGAACTTTCCAGAGAGTTCAGGCTTCTGGATGGTATAAAAAGAAGCAGAATTTTGGGGAAAAAATATACAGAAAATTCAGGGCAGCATTAAATTATTTTAATTTCAGCATGAGAACACTGAAATGAGTTAATACTTCTGTAAAAATTTAAAAACCAGATCACTATGTTAAACAGGTTAAAGCTGATATCTTGAAGAACAATAGGCAGTTACAATAATAGACAACAACAACGATATAAACAATAATAGGTTTGAAAAAATTCTGGTAATTGGATTTATAGATTTATAGCTCTCTCTCTCTCACTCTCTCTCTCTCTCTCTCTCTCTATATATATATATAATATAGAAATTATGCATATATTTTCAGACTTAAGTTTTATTGTTTTAATAGCACACACATACACATATATACAGTATACAGTTGATAATTTACCATGTAAAATTGTACTGTTTTAGCAATATGATTTGATTCATATTTCCTGAAAAAGCTAAACAGTAACTTCAAAAGTACACAGGTCTTAGTTTGTAAAATCAAATTTGTGATATATGGAGAGAGAATTGCATACTAATATAATCTTAAGCATATTGACCTTTTATTTTTGTTATATGAAAAGAAAATATAATAAAATCACAAATAGTAAATAGTATTTGATGAAAAATAATCTGATACCATTACAATATTGTAAGTGTTGCATTCATCAATCAATTTCCTCAACTTACTATTTTTGTTACCTGCTTCAATGGATTGATAGAATACATGCTAGCTGTTAATGTGGGAATAGAGGCAAGGCTAGCATAGCCCTTTCCACCTGTGATTTGGGTAGTTGTAGCCTGGGGCTTGTTGTTTTTCATAACTCTGTCCATTGTCTCTTGCTTTTCATTTAACCTAAAAGTTCTTTCAAGACAAGCAACATTAGCCACCTCTCTTTTTTTAAAATCCTTCAGTGAAAATCACAGCCACCTGAATTTATCTTGTGTAATCTTTACTTCTTTTGCTTGCTCCCCTGTTGTTCCCTTTTCTTATCATAGTTAAAACGGTACTGTTGTTCTTTATATTGTAGCATGATCCCATTTTCTGTTTGATGCCAATTCATATCAAAACAGTTTCCCACCGCTGCAATTATTTTACCATCAGGAAATAGGTTTATATAGCACAGTATGAAGGAATAGGCTTTATTCTGTGACTTTTGTTGATTAACAAGGATACAGTTTAGAAAGCTAAGAGAAGAAAAGGTTTTGCAATGTTGTCCCCTTCCCTTAATTGTCTCACAGTCCATACAGCTTTCACTGATAAAGTTTTTTGTATAACTCTTTTGCTATATATAGTTTGTCAAAAACTTAATTTTAATTACATTTTTACTTGTCTTCCCTCTGTTTCTCCTAACTCTTAGAATGTCCAGAGCTAATAGTCACAGGTTTTCTCAATGTTGTACCTGCAAAGTACCTTTTCTGGAATTAATGTAGTGTAGCCCAGTAGAGGGCACAATGAGTACGCTGTTTAGCAAGAAGCTTAATAAAAAAAAAAAAAGGGGGGTGGAAACTCAAGTGTTCTTGACCTTTTTCTTCCTCAAAGTGTCATTTAATCATTTTGCCATTCTTCTCACCTCTGCCTCATTTCTACAGTGTATCAAGCCCTTGTGAGTGACAGTGTCTGAAAAATGTAACCCCATCCTATGCCTAACTGAATATGAAAAGTGCAATTGCTTCTCATATATTGGTTTTCCCTTCTAGATGACTGACTCCCTTCCCCTCACTTGGTGGGTTCTGCCCAGTATTGGAGAAGCTAATGTGGTATTGGGAAGGATGGCTGGTGGTTCCTGATATTAAATGTAACTTTTGCACAAGAGTTAACTGAGCTCTTTTCCCATTCCCCCCCCCTTTTCCTTTAGAATATGCAATTAGTTTTTGTTATACCACCTTAATCTGCTTTAAAAGGTACCCTTAATTGGATGAACAGGGATTTATGAACGCTCTCTTAATGCTCTCAATTTACCATTCAATATGATTAGAATGGAATCTAGGGTGTTTCACTTCAAGGTAATAAGGCAACATTCTGTCAAAAGGAAAGGAAACCAACTAAAAAGCTTTAATGCATTTTGTTTCAGTGGAAAAGATGCCAAAGAAGAAGCGGAAAACTGCAAACGAGCCTGATTCCAAAGATCAGGAAGAAGAAGAAGAGGCAAGGGACCTGTCAAATGCAAAATTAACACATTCTGCAGATACATTCATTATCATATCTGACAGCGATGGAGAGGTGAGTGAACAAGAGCATAAACAAAATAAATATTGACTTTGGGGATCTAGTTATATATCAATATATATGATTGAAATGAGTTCAGGCACTTGAAAATCTCCCATATAAAAGCAGAGGTGAACTATATATTTTTATTTATTTATTTATTTATTTAGTGAGTTTATTTGCCGCCTATCACATATATATAGTAGGAGCCAGTCTATTTTTAAAAATCCACATCCAAATGCCTCAGAAAGCGTGAGTTGATGTGATGACATCACAGGTGTTGTAATTTATTTATCGTACTTATATAACCACCCATCTCACATGAAAGTGATTCTGGGCGGTATATACAAAACTTAATTATAAAAAATACATGTCACAATTAAAAATAAAAAGAGGTACACAAAACAAGAGAGGAGGATATTAACCACAATAAGTGAGCCATCTCAAAATCTACCCAATCTTAGAAGTCCCAGGCCTGGTAACATAGCCAGGCCTTGAGGAACTTGTGGAATGTTAAGAGGGATGAATCTTCTCTGAGGGGAGAAGATTCCACAAGGCAGGCACTGTGGCAGACAAAGCACATCTCCTGGGACCCACCAAATGCAATTCCTTGGCAGATAGGACCCATAGCAGGCCTCTCTGCCAGACCTGATAGGGTGGGAGAGGCGGTCTTTCAGATAACCCAGCCCCATGCTATGGAGGCAGGGGTGAAATCCAGCAGGTTCTGACAGGTTCTGGAGAACTGGTAGCGGAAATTTTGAGCAGTTCGGAGAACCGCAAATACCGCCTTTGGCTGGCCATTTCAAGCCACTCCCACAGAACCGGTAGTAAAAAAATGTGGATTTCACCATTGCATGGAGGGCTTTAAAGGTAAAAATCAACATCTTGAATTAGACCCGGAAGTAGACTGAAACCTATGTAGCTCACAGAGTAAAGGTGTATACCACTCTACATGCACATATAACTGCCCATGCCACCACTACATTTCGCACTGGGTGAAGCTTCTAGATACCCTTCAAAGACAGTCCCATGTAGAGCATGTTATAGAATCCAAATGAGAGGTAACTAGAGCAGGAGGACTGTTACGATTTTTAAAGTGTAAATTGGGTCTATTTAAGATATTGAGATTGCTTCTTTCCCAATAATCTTTCATGTGTAGCTTCTACGAGTTAACAATAAACACATTTATCACATTTTTATCTCATTTTTGTTATTGATATAGAATATACTTTAATGTTTAATTCTACAAAACTCAAAAATTCAAATTTAATTACAGTCAATAATCAGCAAAGTTAATTCATAGACAGCAGGGTTCTATATTAAAAATGGAAATGAAAATATATTAACTTTACATACTGTTACATACATACTATTAAGCTCCTGATATGTAGCTCATTTTTAGAGCCCTACTTGATCTTATGAAGAGATTATTGAGGGTTAAATAGCATCAACAAATCAACAAAAAACTGCTGCAGTTAATGTTAGAAGTAAATGATTCTACCTCTTCTAGGTACCAGATGTCCATCAAGGGACTTTAAAGATAGTATCAGAAAAAAAATCTTAAAAGATTCTTAAATGCTGCCATATTTTGAAATTTGCTTGGAAGCCTGCTTAATGAGAAATGTCTAAAAGTTTTGGGGATAGCAATTCATTCCAAAATGCTTCCTTTGATACTCATTTTCTTTTAATGTTAAATTCTCATGATAGCATCTACTTGTAAAAGTGTTGTTTACTGGTACTGTATGAACAGATGTACAAATGAACTAGACTAAGATAGGAGCTGTATTCTATCCAATGTAACAAAGCTATGTTTAATCACTAAATCAGATTGTTGCCATTCTGTAGCATTCAGTACAGTATTCATATATCAAATGTAGCAATTCTTAATTTGCTGTTAGTAATATTAATGATTTATGAATTAACAATTGCATTTTTGATTTTAGGAATGATCTAAGTTTTCCTATAAACTGAATTTAAGACCTGTGAAATTACTGATGGATTTTAATTTGCTAATGTATGCTTGCAGTTTTTATAGCTTTGCCCTATTTTTTTTTTAAAAAAAGATGACTGTGATTACAGTATTTACACATTACCTAGAGAATTTCATCTCTAATTAGTAGATTTGTGTCTAGTATTTTAATGGACAATATTGATATAGTTATTATTTGAAAATACTAAAAAATAGCTGCAGATGTTAAAAGGGAGAAAACCTTTACTGTTAATAATATGGAAATTAAACACCTGTATATTTATTAGAAATCTTCTCTCTTAAGGAAACTCTTTTAAATAACTATATGATATAGCAGTAATTATTTCTTTGTGCTGAACTTCCAACCAGACAAATATGTTAAGCAGACTTTGGATTTGTTTTGTGTCATTGTTTTTCATGCTGAAATTCTGCTGTACTTGAGAGAATGGATTTATTCCATTTGCCTTCTTTCTTAATATAACCTTGCCTTTCATTTTTGTTTCTTGAAAAAATATTTTCCTGGAATTGTGAAAAATATTTTGACTTTTCAAACTTCTGGTTGCCTTATAATAAAAGGACACAAAAGTCTGGCCTAAAGTGCTATATACAGTTTTATAAGAGTTCATTCTATTTCATCTAGCAGCATTTGGATGAGGTTCCTTATGATTCACCAATATAAAGGGAAACTCTAATCAGAGATTAATTGAACTGTTGTTATTCCAGCAGCCTTTCATCAGACATCTTTAGAACTAGTCTCCAGTATTGTTTTTGAATTGGGGTATTTTGGAGCGGTTGCAGCTGGAAAATCTCCTATGTGTCTTTTGGTGTATCTCTGGCAGATTGCATTTTCTGTCATGCTTTATTGTCAATGCCATTTATGCTGTCTCGCAACTTTTTAAAACCTTTTTTTGCACAGGCTTTGTTTGTTTCAGCATCTGCTAAGGCTAATCAGGAGAAGTGTTTCTGCCCAGTTGTTTGATCATTGTCATTTGCTTCTGAACAGTACAAGCAGATGACAAAAGTGACTTGAGACAGACTACTGTATGTAATTAGTGTCTTCATCAGTTTTTACTGCTGTTGATCAAAAAATGTAGTTTTCTAACAGACTTGTGTGTAGTTAATAAGCTGGATTCTTGTATTTGCTGCATTTGTACCCCACCTTTCTCCGTTGAGCCCAAAGCCATCCAGTGAAGTAATTCACAATAGAATATAATTACTAACTAAAATGTCCCATGTTGAAACCCAGTGTCTGTCCATTGTGTCACGCTAGTTGTTTCTGTAAGATCAGATAATCAGCAAGTTATGATATGTGACAGAAAACCCAAAAAGAAAGAAAATATGCAGTACTGTTTGAATAAATGCAATTCAGGCAATGTTACGGATTTCTGTTGACTATTATGGTGGATTGCATTCTTGATACTGAGGTTAATAATTTCCTCTGTTGAGATTATATTCATTGTCCCCATGTAGTTAATTCATACTGGAACTATCAGGCTATCCTATTTCCTTTTCCTTTTTAAAAACTTCCACTAAGTCTTCTTAATTTTTCTTTAAAAAATCAAAACAAGAAATGCCACATTATAAGTTATACTACACTTGTAACTGAATCTGTGAATTTGCCAAACCATAACTGTTGAAACAAGTTTATATCTTCTCTAAGAAAATACAAAATCTCTTTACACTAATATACTTTACACGACTGCTGGTTCATATTGATAAATATGTCCTTTTTTATTGTTTATATTCATTACTACATTGAAAACCACACAAGGTATATCACTATAGAATGGTTAAAGCAGAAGAAAGGTAATATTTTGAAATGGCCAAGTCAAAGTCCTGATCTTAACCCTACATAAATGTGGAAGGACCTGAAGCAGGCAGTACCTCTGAGGAAGCCCACTAACATCCATGAGTTGTTCTGTAAGGAGGAATGAGCTAAAATCAATAGGCAGGGCTGATCAGTGGTTAGCGGAAACATTTAGTTGCAGTTATTGCTAGCCAAGAAGGACCCAGCAGTGACTGAAAGCAAAATTTACATACTTTTGCCACTCACAAATATGTAGCATTGGCTCATTTCCCTCAATAAATCAGTGATCAAGATATAATGCTTTGGAGTCATTTGTTTAACTGGGTTCTCTCTAATTTTAGGACTTATTTTAAGCTGTATTTATGCAGAAATACTGAACATTCAAAAGGGTCCACAAACTTTTAAGCACCAGTATAATTCAGACCTTAGGCTCTGACTAGCACCTAGATTTTAGGAAGTTGATTTTTCTTTTCTTGGACATACCTGAGACTGATTCTAGGACTGTCTACATGCAAATGCTCTAGCACTGAGGAAGTTACAGCCTTCTCCACCAAGGTACTGATAACACCTTCCTTCATATCCTCACAATGATTTCATAAGGGCTGGAAAACATGGGCAGATTGAAATAGTAATCCCCCAGCATTAATTACTGCAAGTCCTCTAAGTTGTTAGTGAAAATGTGGTAGGTCAGTTCATATTAGATCTATTTTTAACTTCTATAACATTCTATGTTGTTTTAAGCTTCCAAAGCAGATGTTGTGAAAGATGAGGAAGATTTGTATGCATGCATATGTAATGTCACTGTAGCTTCTTGCAGTCTCAGGGCTGTTTGAAATGTGTAAAAATAGCAGGCGATACAGTTGTTACTGGATTTTACCACTTCTGATTACCCACAGAGATTACATGTTCATGGTGTGTTACTGAAAAACAGTTCTAGATGTATAAAGTTAGCATATTGAAAGAAAATATGGTTTAGTCTAGGCTTCATTTTACTTCCATTTTATCTTTGCCAATTAGAAAATAAAAAACTTAGAAAGTCAAGTGCAACACTATCCAAAACAACAATATAGAAGTAATCTTTTAATAACATTCTGCTCAATACCTTTCTACAGTAGAAATATTTCGGTAAAGGGACTGAGCTAGATCCCAAATCCCGCTAAGCAGGTGCTCATCTATATGGTAATATTTAAGGATATGCTGAAAGGCACCTATTCCTCAAATCGCACTCTCAAATGTACACTTTCATTACAGGTTAAGAGGCACAAGAAAAGACAGCCCTTGCTTCTGTATGCTATATACAGCAATCAACAAAATAATTGAAAAGGCAACACAGAAATAAAAGTAACATAGAATAAAAAAACGAAGAAAATAAAAGCAAACATAGATACACAAGGCATTTATATAAACGCACATGCAATCTTGAGATTAAAAAATAAACTAACATGGAGAAAGGATGTACCAGTAATAAGGATTCTTAAAGAGATCCTTTAATGGAAAAGCAAAAATGGGATTGAAACAACTGGGAATGTTTATCTGGGAGAAAAGAAGAAAAGACAGAGGGGCCATAAAATGCTTTTCAAGCATCTGAAAGAATGTCACCTAGAAGAAGGTCAGGGCTGCTCTTTATCATTCCATAATACAGGGCATGACAAATGAATCTAAGTCAGAGGAAGGACAATTTCAATTAAATGTTAGAAAAAGCTAAGGGTATGCTTCAAAGTCAAAACAAATTACTGCAGTTTAGAAGTCCTGCTGAACTATTTCTGATTAAGCTTGCTTTGGCTAAAACTAAAACTTGGTATGTTTTAGTTGGTTCAGATTTTGTTTCATCCCAAACCTTAAACAACCAAAACATGTCAAGTTTTGTTTCTGCTGGATTCTGGTTGCTCTTTCATCTTCCATCCATCTCAGCCACCACAAATTGGCACATGGTCCTTGTTGTAGTAGTGTCTCAGCAGTAAGGAACCAGTTCTCCACCTGGCATATCCTACTGCCTGGCCTACCCATTGGTCTCCCCAGAGATTTCAGACTTTACCTACAAATGGATTAAGAAAGAGAATACGGGGTGAGGAGAAGGTGGCTGGAAATGTAATTACTTATTATGTGTGATCAAGGGTTCTGTTAAAGAAGTGAGGCAGTCTGAGGTTTCAGCTCAAGAGAAAAATGTATTTTAATGATAATAAACTAAAGAGAAAGAAAATACTTTATTAAAAGCAGATGTTTTGAATTAGAAAAAAATTATTTTGGAACTGACAATAACATTGGAATTTGATGATTATTTGAGATCTACCACATCAGTTGTAATTTACATGGGTCTGTGTATATAAACACCAAAGTTACATATAAAGGACACATAATACTTCACAGTTTTTTATTCTTCCTCAGTTTTATAATGGATCTGTTAGTAATCAACTTGTCACTAAATTCAAATTTAGGCCATTTAAATTTAATCTTAACCAAATGTAACCTTAACTCTTAAGAATAAAAATTACTATAGTCCCTAAAAGGTGAAAAAGAATCCAGATATTGCATACTTCACATTTTCTTTTACAAAGCTCTTAATGTCTCTCAGTTTTGAAGATGAAGTTCAAACTTCTACTACATTATGTGTTTACTTTTACATTTGAGCATATAAAAATGTTAATGTATTAGAATGTAGTAATCATTTCCAAACTCAATTGCATTCCTTCACTAATACATTTACTTTTCAAATCTTTCTTTTCATTTCTCTCCCAAGTGTATTCTACACATTTTTTTTATTAATATAGAATAGGCTTCCTGTATTATGATGGCAGCTTAGAAACATATATTAGTATATTACCTTTTGAGTATATCCAAACTACAGAATATTTTTAGATTATACTTTGTTAGAACTATGTATTTTTAATGGAGCAATAATCTAACTACACATTTTCTTCTGTATACTTGATTAAATTTATTTCAGACAAATTTTATATTGCTCTTCAGTATTGTTTTATGATTGTGAAATAAAGCTCTTGATTACTAGTTAGTTGGTATGTTAACATTCAAGAAATTAAATGTCCCAATTAGTCAAAATCCATCTGAAATTGAAAGAAAGGTGGAGAATATAGATGAGAAAAAGAAATACTCACTTGAATGAAAATTAAGTACTGTGAAGGAAAATGTGGGAGGGCTTGAAAAAAAGTAGAGAAGATCTATTTACCTAACACTAATAGTAGGATAGGAAAGCTGACGATGGGAATCTGAATTTCACATATTAGTCTAAAAACCTTTCCACTAAATATCTGAATATTATATATGCTGTCCTCTTTATTAAGACCTTGATCCTTTAAGATTTAATAGTTCTATATTTCCTGCTTTGCTTTTGACAGTAAGTTGTTATCAGGATTACAGTTGTGAGCCTTGTAATTGTAACATGCAGCCTATATTACTTTGTTAATGAAGACATGTAGTGAAATACATGAAATGCCTTAATATGATCAAGGCTCATTATATAAACTCTGCTGGTTGCCTAATCTTATTAATTTTCTTATTAATAGGATGCTTCTGTGTTGTCATAGTGTGTGTGTGTGTATGTGTGTATGTGTTGTGACAAATCCATATACAGCAGCCTTTTTTCAGCAACTTTTATCACAGAGCTCAGAAATGGACAGTTTGTTATTAGCTGTGGTAATTTGACAAGTCTCTTCTTTGCCATTTATATATAACTTGCAGTCACTCACTTCACTTTTCCTGTCAAACACAATAATCTTGATCTCTTGTTCATTGATTACTTCCAGATCTACACTAAGGGACAAAGATAAAAATCTGGAGACCATGAGTTCTAGTCCTGCCAGCTGCATGAAGCCAGCTGTGTGGCTTTGGGCCACACAGTCACTCTCTCACAGCCCTAGAAAGGAGACAGGAAACAACATGGACTCAAAGGGATAGGGGAAAAAAGCTTATGCGTTTTATAATATTTCCAATATGAGACTTCTCAGTTAACAACATTCGTGTGTGTGTACATTTACATTCCTAATTAACATGTTTTTACCATCTACTATATGAACATTCCTTATACCTTTTCCATAAATAACCAAGGGACCTTCACAGATTTCTATTTTACTCCAGAATTTGCTCCGCTACTGAAACCTTTGCTAAATATTCCATTTATTTACATATACACTTGCATCTGTCATATTGCACTTACCATATTCAACAAACCTCAACTCCATATTATGCAAAATATTCTATAATTTAAACCTACTCCTTTTGTCATATGCTTTCTCTAAATAAAATGAAACACAGTTTTACATTTACCATTTAAACTATTTTTGTTTACTATAGTGAGATCTGCACACTCCCTGCCTGGTATAAAATCACACAGCGCTTTCCAAATTTTGCTCACTGTTCACTACTAGTTTTCCAGTGCGCTGCTCCTACAATCCATAGCTGGGTTTATTCCTCATGTCCTGACAGAAACTGAGTGAAATATTTTCTTCCTTCGTGCTCTGACCACACCCATTTGTCCCATGATCCTCCAGTCTTTTTTCACTCAGTCGCTGACAAGACTATGGTGTTTCTTCGTGCTTGGTTTAACCAACAATTTTCTAGCTACCATCTAGGTAATTTACTTTATTTTTGATTAATTTGGATCACGGAAGAGAGCAGAAGATCTGAGCCTGCTGCTGAGACGCACGCGGCGGTCCTGGGGCTCCAGACCGTCCTGCACCTCTCCTTGCCACATGGGTAGCAGCATCCAGACTCTGTCCCTTCGGGGAGGATCCACATGGGCCTATTAGCCGCCAGTGTCGGCATTGGGCTGCTGGTGAGCCGGTTTGCCCACCTGCACCATCCGATTGCTCTCGTTAGCTGGTGGCTCTGGAGTCCCTACACGGTTTCCGTGCAAACTCTGATGTATTTGAAAGCTTCGCTGCGCTGAGAAGCCTGTTTGCAGAGCCCCTCTGAATTCCTGCCTCGCCATTGCAGCCGCCATTTTGGCTACGGACTACAGCGGCCGCCATTTTGGGATCACGGTGGCCGCCATTTTGAATCTTGCGGCTGCCATTTTGAGAGCCTCCATATGTTCTGGTCCAGAGCATCACCGAATCGGTTTACCAAGTGCTTACCCAGAGATTGGTTTCCCTGCTGCTCCTGTCGCAACTGCTGGGGAGGATGGTTTCGTGCTTTGCCATCGTTCCCTGGGCTCGCAGGCACACTTGCCCGTTAAAATGGTTTCTCCTCCCCTTTCAGCGGACGGGACACAGCGCCTCGACTCGCAAGGTTACCTTGCCTCCACAGATTCGTCTCTTGCTTCGCTGGTGGACCTCACCAGCCCTGCTTCGGGGCTGTTACTTTCTGGAGCTGGAAGTCTGGTTCTGACTTCGGACGCCAGCCTTCATGGCTGGGGCATGCACCTCCTCAATCAGGTGGCGCAGGGTCAGTGGTCTCCGTCTGAAAGGCTAAGCAGCATAAACCACCGTACTTTCGTGCGCACCCTATCAATCCTTGTCACATCATCCACAGATTAAAGGGTTTCTCCATGGTGCAACAAATTTATGCCCACCTACGGTTCATCGTTATCTGTCCTGGGATCTCCCACTGGTCCTACAAGTGCTCACAGAACCACCATTTGAGCTGTTGGGTTCCGTCGCTCTCAAGTTCCTGTCGTTCAAGGTGACTTTCCTCCTAGCCATTACATCAGCCAGGAGGATTTCGGAACTCACAGCTTTATCCATCAGGAAGGACCTCTGCATTTTTCATGCCAATACCATAGTCCTTCGTCTGAACCCTTCGTTCATGCCGAAGGTGAACTCATTTCACCAGGCCCAGGAGCTCATCTTGCCGGACTTTTGCCCGTCCCCTAGGCACCACCGTGAACGTTGGCACAAGCTGGACGTGAGGTGGGCACTTCGTCATTACATTCGTCGCACAGCTTCCTTTAGACGGACTGAGGCCCTTCTGGTTTCGTTCCCCCCATCGTCTATGGGCCTGAAGGTTTCCACCTCCACGGTGGGGCGGTGGATCAAGGCCTGCATTTTGAGAGCATATGAGCTCAAAGCCAGGCCCCTGCCGGGCAAGGTTTTACCACATTCTATTCGTAGCACAGCTACCACAGCTGCTTGGGCTATGCAGGCTTCTGTCTTGGATATCTGTAGGGCGGCTACATGGTCGTCCATTTCACCCTTTATTCGCCATTATAAGATAGACGCTTACGCCTCGGCCGAGGCTTCGTTTGGCCGGAGGGTGTTGCAGAGCGTACATGTGGACCTGGAGTCGGGGAGCAGTCAGCCTCCCACCCAGGGGACTTAAGCTTGGGTATATCCCAGCTATGGATTGTAGGAGCAGCGCACTGGAAAACGGACGTTGGCTTACCTGAACGTCCCTTTTCTGGGCGCTGCGACTACAATCCATTCCCTAACCCTTTCGGCTTCCTGCTCCTGAACTGGGGTGGCCTGTTGTTACTGACTTGTCTATGCAGTTCTTCCCATCTGTCAAGTGACCTCGCCTTCGTGACAAAGATTGGAGGATCATGGGACAAGTGGGCATGGTCAGAGCACGAAGGAAGAAAATATTTCGCTCAGTTTTTGTCAGGACATGAGGAATAAATCCAGCTATGGATTGTAGTCGCAGCACCCAGAAAAGGGACATTCAGGTAAGCCAACGTCCGTTTCCTGTCAAACAGCCATATAATAAAGGTAAAAATAGTCAGTGTAATACATTTATACCTCACTGAACTTGTTGCCTGGGAAGGTGTTGGCAGAATTCTGATTCTATGGTTTTTAACCTATGCTCTTGTCTTGATACTGTTGCCTTATTTTTTTTTACAGGGAAACAATAATGACGTTCTTCCAATTGTCAGGCATAGATATGGCCTTCACACAATCATTGAATATGTTGCACAGTCCTTCCATAATAATGGTAAAAAAGATTAGTGCTTACATTAAATGTAGACTTGTTTAAGAACTAATTTCTTTCTGTGTCCTTGGATAAAGTCATTTTTAGAGACAGCAATGTAATTTATATTACTGCAGCTGTGGTGGTGCAGTGGTTAGAATACAGTATTGCAGGCTAACTCTGCGAGGAGTTTTGATTCCTTCGATCCTGACTCGCTCAAGGTTGACTCAGTTGTCCATCCTTCCAAGGTCAGTAAAATGACCCAGATAGTTGGGAGCTGACTCTGAAAACTGCTTAGAGAGGGCTGTAAAGAATTATGAAGTGGTATATACGGGTAAGTGATATTGCTATTGCTATGTTTATATTGTGATGTTTTAAAAGGTTTAAGTCTCCCCACCCCCAACAAGAGTCTTTTCAGAGTTCATACTATTGGCAGAATTATATAGTGTACAAATCCAACTGAACATAACTGTTACCTTTTCTTGTAAATGGATGAGAATTATTAAAATTATAGGTCAGATTAGAGCAGCCATATAATATTTGTCTGTCTGTCTGTCTGTCTATCATCTATCTATCTATCTATCTATCTATCTATCTATCTATCTATCTATCTATCTATCTATCTCACTTTGCTGTGTGCAAGTATTTCAAGACCACTCTTGACAGATTAGAGATACTTCTGGATTAAGGAGTTTGCTTCCATGGAAGCAAAAACTTCCCATGGGTGTATTGGAAATGTAATTAAGCAGCATCTTTCATTTTTGAATTTATTAAATGAAAATATTTTTAAAAATCACAGTTAATAAAAACTGCATGTACGTGTTGAGCCCATGAGGATGAATTAAATTTGGCTCTCTGCACTGATAATTTTCAGGCATAGCAAATCATACATAGATTCCACCGAAACCATCATCTTTTTGCAATTAATATTCATTTCTTTTATTGTAGGAGATTTCCTTGTTTTTGTTTTTTTATTGCTTTTTTTTCAATATTTAAACGCTAGTGTTTTCCAGAGAGAAAATGAATTTCTCTTTGACCTCAGCTAGTGCTTATTTTACATTTGTGTATGATATATGTTTATACTGATAGTTGTAAGTACTGTGGTGCAATATCATCTGTACAAAACTATGTCTCCATCAATATTTGCCTTTGTTAGACTTTTGTTTGAAGTTATATATTTTTGTATGATGCTACTCAACTGCGTGTAGTCCTCCCTTAAAGAAAATGGAAAATACCAATAAGACAAAGCTTTTTCCTTTGGCAATGAATTATGCCTTGGACTCTGAGATGCCCGCCTTTCCTTACAAGTACAAAATAGAAGCCAGTAGCAGAGCTGCTTTTTGTAGATGCAGACAAAATCCATTTGATTATGGAGAGCAGCTTTTGTCCTGTTAGTTGGATCTACATCAATCCCATACTACAACTCTCAGCATATCAGTGCTGGAAATTCTGAGAGGCTTTAGTGCAAAATATTTAGAAAGCATCAGTTTGAGAAAAGCTCATTTATACCAATAGAAGCATAATGCTAAGAGAAAAGTGTGCATTTCTAGGTCTTGCCTGGAAAAGTATGCATTTCTAGGTCTTGTCTGATTTTCAATAATCCATAGTCTCAAAAAGTTTTGGATTGCTGCAGGACATTTTCTACAACAGTTTGATTTTTTAAAGTGTTCAATTTTAAAGTTATTGTATGGAAGCATAATGAAATAAAAATAGGACACTAAAGTAGTCAAATATTTTTAAATTTCTTTTGTGATACAGAATCCTGCATTTGTCTGGAATGGCAAAAATATTAGGCAAATGATTGGGGAAATATTTCAGTTGGGGTGAGAAATGATTGTAGAAGAAGGAAAAATGTTTTCTAGACTTCTCAAAATCTTTTTAGATGATGGTAAAGTCTTGGCTACTGTATGTTTCATGTTTTTCTAAATCTGCTTCTTTCTCATCTTCACTGCTGAAGAACAGTTCATCAAAAAAAAGCATAACAAATAGATTTCAAGTTACTCTATTTGTATAGATTTAGTTAATATATTCACAGGTTTGTATGAATCAGTTACTCAAAGCAGAAGGTTTTTTGTTGTGATGAAAAAAAAAGCCTTTGATGCAGTAGTGTACATGACAAGCTACTTCTAAAACTAAAATCTTATGGCATTTCCGGATCCCTACATAAATGGATAGCTGTGTTCAAACAGGCAACAAGTAGTCAAAATAGGGAACACCCTTTCAAACCCTGCATCAGTTAACAGCAGTGTCCTCCAAGGAAGCGTTTTAGGACCCACACTCTTTATACTTGACATAAACTACCTTTGTGATCATATTATAAGCAATTGTGTTCTCTTTGCTGATGGTGTAAAACTATTCAACACCACCAACAATGCTGCTACCCTAGAAAAAGACTTTGACTATCTATCAGAATGGTCAAACAGTTGGCAACTCCAAATCTCAACCAACAAATGTTCTGTCTTACATATTGGCAAAAAAATCAAAAATAAAAAAAAAATCAAAATCAAAACACTAAATACAAGCTGGGCGGATACAACCTTGTAGATGACCCTCACTCTGTTAAGGACCTTGGAGTATTCATCTCAAATATGATCTAAGTGCCAGAGCTCACTAACAACATTGCCAAAAAAGCATTAAAAGTTGTTAACCTAATCTTGCATAGCTTCTTCTCCGGTAATATTGAACTGCAAATCAGTACATACAAAACTTTTACTAGACCAATTCTTGAATACATCTCATCTGTCTGCAACCTGCTCTGCATATCGGACATTAATGCAATTGAACGAATCCAGAGATATTTCATGAGAAGAATCCTCCACTCCTCTGCTTGCAACAGAATACCTTATGCCACCAGACTTCAAATTTTGGGATTAGACAATTTAGAACTTTGCCGTCTTTGGTCAGACCTAAGCGTAGCACATAAAATTATCTGCTACAATGTCCTACCTGTCAATGACTACTTCAGCTTCAACCACAACAATACACGAGCACACAATAGATACAAACTTGTAGTAAACTACGCTTAAC
Source organism: Arizona elegans (assembly GCA_022577455.1). NCBI lineage: Eukaryota > Metazoa > Chordata > Lepidosauria > Squamata > Colubridae > Arizona > Arizona elegans. The sequence continues at coordinate 96,877,116 of JAKOOJ010000003.1, read as the reverse complement.
TTGATTGCAGAAAATACGACTTAAGTAACACAGTCATTAGTGCCTGGAATGAACTACCTGACTGGTTTCTTCCCCTAACCCCCAAAACTTTAACCTTAGACTCTACTGTCGACTTCACCCCATTCCTAAAAGGTCTCTAAGGGGCATGCATAGCGCACCAGCGTGCCTACCGTCCCTATCCTAATGTTCCCTTTTATATATATCCATTTCATGTATTCATATGTTTATACTTATATCTGTTACCTATTACATGCTTGACTAAATAAATAAATAAATAAATAAGCAAGCAAGCAAGCAAGCTGTTTGGCGTATACTGCTGTCAAAGAATTAGTAGAGGGTTGAGCTGAAGTGTCATGGTGTCACCTTTTATTCCCATTACCTTACTCTAAGGATACACCAGAAACTCTGAATAGTTTTTTTTTTTTTTAATTTGATTTATATGCCGCCCTTCTCCGGAGACTCAGGGCGGCTTACAATGCGTTAAGCAATAGCCTTCATACTTTTGTATATTTTATACAAAGTCAGCTTATTGCCCCCACAAACTGGGTCCTCATTTCACCTACCTTAGAAAGGATGGAAAGCTGAGTCAACCTTGAGCCTTGGAGAGATTCGAACCAGCAGAAATTGCAGGCAGCTGTGTTAATAACAGGGTGCGTATACCACTGTACTATCAAGGCTCTTTAGTGCTTTGTTCAGGATGAGAATAAGTGCTCTTAATGGAGAATCTTGAAATATTCTTTTTTTTCTTTAAAAACCAACCTAATCTGGTTTGCTAAACTGGGTCACTTGGGTTGTGGGACTTCAGTCCATTATTTTTCTATTTTTCCTTCCCCCTGACAATGTTGTATGAATTTGCTCAGTGCTTTGGTTGCCTTCTGTTGCTTTTCTTTAGGAAAGATAATACATAGTTAGAATTATTTTCTCTGGGCATCAAATGAATCTGAAGATGTATCTCCAAGCTCATGGTAATGAAAGTAGAAAAAGGAACTTTCTCCATGCTTTGTATAAAGCCCCAGCCCACTGTAACTGCTTAATTTCTCTTCCATCTGGATCTCAGAAAGAGTAACAGAAAGCGGGGGAGTAATGAGGAGAAGGGACAAGGGTTAGGATTGCTTTTGTTTAACATCTTCATTATTGATCAGCATTTGCATACTAATGAAATCAACACATGATGGTGAATTGTGTGAAGCTGCAAGCACATCATAGCAGAAGAGGCTACGGGTCCCAGGAGCAATTCGAAAACAACAGAAAATTGCAGGATTAGATTTGGTTTCTAAAAATAATAATACTTGTAGAGGTGGGGAAGATCAACATTGGCATGAGATAGAACTGCAAATAGGAACAAGAGGGAAAGTTGGAAATGGAACTCTGTTTCCTCTGTTAAATGTCATGTGTGTTCATTGTACTAGTGCTCTGGGTACCAAGGGAATAGCAATAGCACTTAGACTTACATACCGCTTCATAGTGCTTTACAGCCCTCTTTAAGCGGTTTACAGAGTCAGCATATTGCCCCCAACAATGATTTCCCTGCAACAATTATGGAAGCAAAATTAATATGCCTCTTCTCCTTTTCAAAGATCTCTCCTGGATCCCTTGCAGTTGTAGCAAGTCAGTGTGGAATTTCTCTCAAATCCCATACAAACTCATATTAAAATTAGTGAATAGAATCCATTATTTGTGAGAATGTAGAATAATGCAGTTAGAAAGAATCACAAGAATCATTTAGCCCCACCCCCTACATAGTCAGAGCTCCAAAACAAAGTGGATTAGAACTTGAAGACAACATTGGCCTACCAATTTATTTGCCCCCAGAGTTATTGGAAATGAGATGGGTGGCAAATAAATGTTTAAATCTCTCTCTCTCTCTCTCTCTCTCCCTCCCTCCCTCCCTCCCTCCCTCCCTCCCTCCCTCCCTCTCTCTCTCTCTTTCTTTCTTTCTTTCTTTCTTTCTTTCTTTCCTGTAAGGGAAAACCAAAACTTTAACTTTGTACTTTTAGCATTGACTCTTGGCGACTACCTGGACTAGTCCCTGCAGTTTTCTTGGCAAGTTTTTCAGAAGTGGTTTGCCTTTGCCTCCTTCCTACGTTGTAGAAAGAATTATTGGCCCAAGGTCACCCACTGGCTTTGTGCCGAGAGAGAGAGAGAGAGAAAGAGAGAGAGAGAGAGAGAGAGAGAGAGAGAGAGAGAGAGAGAGGCAGAGAGGCTTTGTGCCTAAAGTGGGACTAGAGCTCAGAGTCTCCTGATTTCTAGTCTGATGCCTCTACACCAAACTAGTTCTCAACTGATACAAGGATTCAAAATATGTCCCTTTCCATTTTTTACTTTGAATTTATACAGGCCTTGATATCTTTCTAAGCTGCTGATGTTAGTGTGATGAACTCTTCTTATTACTTCAGTGTTTTCAAAGTAAACAATTATAAATTACTTTGGGGCTGAAGAAGAACTGTAATGTTATTAAACAATATATTTTTCACAGTAATGAAACAAGTACTTGGTTCTGCTTTATTTTATTTTAATAGTACATTTTCTATGCTTTCTCATTATACTTAATCTGGCTCACATAATTCATGCTTATTTAAGGAACATGATTTGGGATTGGATCAATAGTCTGGTATCTGATGGGCAGGTGTCCAATTCCAATTGCATTCAGTTCATTTAGAAAGAGTTACATCTTGTGTTAGAAATCCAACCCAGCCTGATCTCACCCACCAATCTGATACCTGCTATTTCAGCTTTTTCATTAACAATAGAAAAATAGCAGCCAATTAGTTAATAGTGCAAAATATATAGTCTTATGACCTAGAATCAAAGTAAATTAGTTTCTGAAAGCTTATGTTTTCTCTTGTTTCAGATATTGTAAGATCCTTTTGTTTTTTTTAACACCTGATATGGCTACCCTTGCTAGTAATTCTTCACTGACATTTTTTAATTAAGCTAAAGCACAGGATTGACTGCAATGGAGCTCTGATTGTTCTCTCTTCTCATTTTTATCAATTCATTGTTATCCTCAGAGTGCAGTTCTTTTTAGCCACCTGTGAATGTTTAATTTGGTTCAAACAATTCATGCTTGTTTAATGAACATGATTTGGGATTGGATCAATAGTCTGATATCTGGAAATCAATCCCATGTACAGTAATAGGGCCTCCTATTCCCGAATGAAGAAGTGGGAGACACTATTTGTAGCTCTCTTGGTGTTGCTTTTATTTGAAGCTGAGGCTATGGTAGTAAAGGGCAATCTGAAGTCTTCCAGCTGTTAGTCTTAGCTGTTAGACTTAGTCTTCCATCACCTCAATTAACCTCTCCAATGATAAGATTATGGGATTTGCAAGGTAAAACATGCCTATCCCTAGCATATGTACCTCAGGCTTTGCAACTAGAGTATATTTTCTCTGTATATTGAGGTGCTGATTGACTAGAAAAAAAGTATTAAATCAGTTGGTTAAAGTATCTTCTAATATTTCACTTCAGTTTTCTTCAAATCTTTGCTGCAATATCTGTTTTCATTTTGATTCCTTGGTTAGCCTTCTCATATATAATGAATGCTCCATTTAAATGGACCAAGTAGTTTTGGCATGCTTTTCACATTCTAGTCTGTCAATATTCATAGCTATTTTAATGGTTTTTTTAAAATGAAATCAATATTAAACAACTTTGCTTTCTCTACTGATATTTCTTTTCAAGGTGAGCAGCAGACTAAGGTGTGTTGCTTCACTTACTTAAAGCAGTCTGTTATTTTACTGGTTGCAGTTCATTCTATGCTATTATCCTTCTCATCTTTTCTGCTAACTTCTCCTATCTTATTGCTATCTTATGATTATATTACTTTGTTGTTTGTATGTACACTGAGAGCTTCTGCACAGGATACAAATTCCTTGTGTGTCCAATCACACTTTGCCAAATAAAGTATTCCATTCCATTCTATGCAGGCACATTCTTGAACAGGACCATTTGATTTCATTTTAGCAATCTCCCTACATTTCTTTCTTTGATTAGTTTTTATTTTTGTCTCTCCCATTATTAAAAAGTGTCCTGCATAGCTGCACCAATCTTGTTCACTGTGTTCTGGTCTTTCCTGGCATGGATATGGTCTACAATTGTGCTTCCATTGTTACACACTGTAGAATTGAACTGTCGCCGACTACTGCTTATTATGCTGTTGGCTTTTTAAAATATGCTTAGCTGACAATTTCAAGAGGTTCAAGAGGTTGATTGCCATTTTGAAGGATATGACCTTCCCCCCCAGCTCAGAGGGAACCAAATGGATTTAGTAGAGTAGACTCTGATACATAGCAGGGTGGCTTTTTTCACAGCATAAATTGGGATTCTTTTTCTCCTGATGTTTTTAGTCCTTTTTTTTTTGAGGAAATATCTTTGCTGGTAGAGACATTCCTGCTGGATTAAGGAAGTATTCAGCTATACTGTGCATGCTAGCTGCATGAGCTAATACAATTTTTATATTCCTATCAAATTTTGAATTTTCCAGCAAAACAACTTCTCATTAAAATCTCATACAGCGGGTACTTGGCTTGGCAGTGACTGACGTGAAATGTATTGTCTTCTCTGACATGTGTTTGCTTGTTTGTCTACATCTCTTATTGCTCATTATATTTATCATACGGCTCTTTTAATAGCTACAGAGTGTTCTTTTCTTTGTATCTGAAATTTCTCACCAACTGACACTGCATTTATGCCAGTTCTTTTCTTCTGTTCTTGTTCTCTTTCTCTGGCCTGGGAGATTTGGACAAAGGTTAGGCAGGGGGCGAGGAAGGGCAGCAAATAGGATGCATCTCCTGTAGTTTATATGTTTACCATATTTTTTTTTCTGCAGCAAGAGTCCAAAAAGGAACACGATCTGCAGAAGAAAAGAACAAAACAGCAGCTGGATAGAGTGAAGTTCACCGCAAAAAGAAAAATTACACGTAGGTGTCACATGTCTGGGGGAAAGGGAATATGAGAGAATGAAGAGTGCATACTTTTTTTTTAAAAAAATCCAGCTTTTACATATGTCAAACATATATGTTGATGCTTAATAATTTAGTTTATATGCATGTGTAAGTGAGGCTGCAGCTGTGTTCTGGTATGTTGCTCCTACTCCCCAATATATCTAAGGTGATATCTTGTGTATTTGAGATCGGAAAGATGAAAGGAATTATAAAGGTTACTGGTGCTCTGCTATATGGAAACCCAGAGTAAGAATGAAAAGTGGTTTTTATCACCTTCATATATATTATTTAAGCTAGCTGTTGCAAGATTTGGTGCCGTTCCAACACATTACATTTTGATTCACACAATTGCCAGCCAGCATTTGCCTTTATTGGTAACTGGTTTTTGAGAATTGAAATCTATCTGGAATGTAAGAATTTGAGGAAGGCTGGCTAAGCTCTATCTAAAGGCAGCCTTGCACTCATATATTTTATGCTTGGTAGCTTGCCATTAGGTGAAGAACGCACACCCAGATCTATTCATTAATCAATTTAATCCAAAAGCCTCCTTCAAGTTTGTATTAAGTGAGGTAATCAATGAACAGCAACTGGAAAACTAGGTTCCATTGCTGCCACCAACTCTTCCTTATAAATCAGCCTTTGGGAAACAAGGAGAGGATTGAAGGAGAGGTCCTCACCCAATTTTGGGTCTGGCTAATGACAGAATGGGAAACCAAACTAAACCAGGTGTCTTTAGTCAACTAAGCTGATGTGGGCACTAGGAGGAAACTGATTAATTCCAGAATTTAAACAAAAACCAGTGTTATAGATGCCAAAAGAAGATACAGACACAACACACAGTTAAAAAGAGTTTAAAAAACACAAGCCTAATACAATTCTAACTGTAGGGAAACAACTCCAGTTTCAACCTGGCCTGAAATTATTCCCTTATTTAAGATGCCAGCTTTCTATAAATTTCTATAGAATTCTTTCTATAAACAAAAAAACTATTTTCATCCAGAACCCCTTCTTTTCCTTTATTGATTCTCAGGGGTCAAGTCAACTATGGGAAGATAAGGCTGGCTTGTTCTTTAAAAGGCTAGTTGCTCCCTGTTACAAATTTGAAACCAATTCCTAATGGCTTCCCAAATATATCCATAGAGTTTCCTTGGTTCAATAGGAAAATGGTGACTTGCCATTTGGTATTACCTCCATCTAGCCCTATAATTTTGGTAGACCCTGGTGATATAGCTTCTTAGGTAATTTACTTGAGAAACAAGTAATAGATTCATGAAGTTGGAAAGGATATAGGGACATGTCCAGGATTTGCTGCACCCATTCATGATAGTAGGAAGATTTCAAGGGTGTTGGTGGTTTTAGTTTTTGAAAGGGTTATTTCTGATGGACCATTAAAATGTAGCAAAAAAAATAATTCATGGAGCAAATTTTGGTTTAGTCTCCTCATGATAGCTTCATGGTTTTATTCTGATTCATAACATATGAATTCAGGAGCACCTATCCTATACCCAAAAGTATTTGCCCACCCAATACAATCTGGTAGAAAGGCTCCCTTCATGTCTCTTTGCTCAGGGGTCCTCTATAGCAGGGGTCCCCAAACTGGGCTGTGAACTGATATTGGTCTGTGGCCTGTTAAGAACTGGGCTATGTAAGCATCAGGTACAAGTGAGTGAAGCTTCATCTACGCATGTGTGGGATCTAGGTTGTGCATGAAACTATCCCCCTGGTCTGTGGAAAAATTGTTTTCCAGAAAACTGGTCTCTGGTGTCAGAAATGTTGGAGACCGCTAATCTATAAGGGGTCACAAAAACAGGTTTCCCCTATTGCTTACCGCTGAGTGACTCCTATTGTATGCTTTAGAAAGGCCCTTAGAACCTGGCTATTTCAACTGGCCCCAGGAGTGGGTTATTTTAATGTGTTCCCTCTGGAACCGGATTTTATCTTTTTGTACATTAAATGGTGCCCCAGAGTTTGTTTATGTTGACATATGGCGATATGTTTGTTTTTAACCTGATGTGGACATGTCAGAATATATGTTGCTCAGAATTCTTGGTGAATGGAATAAGCCCAATAGATTATATAATGTTTGCAACTTATCTGATCTGAAACTATATGAGATGCATTTTTGAAAGCAATGATTGTACTCCAAGCAGAAATTCAAGTCAGTATTTAAGAAGTCTTCTCTGCAGATTTTTCTAATGGAAAACAAGGCTCCAGATTGTGTCCAGCTGCATGTTATCCCTCCCTTTTGAACATCTTCTCTCCCTCGGGTTTAATATCGTGCCTCTATGGTTCGGCTTCCTTTCTCATCTGAGCCCCCATCTGGAGGGAGTCTGGGCAATTGTCATGCGGGAGCTGAGGGAGCTGCTGCCTTTTACCAATGGAGGAATAGACCATCTGACTTTCCTGAGCCATTTCCATCTGGGCTAGCCACCGTGAGAGGGTGGCTTGGATCCTTACCTCCGATTTTGGTGAAATGACACGGGACTCCTCCCACTGCAATGAGAGGGCAGTGAAGTCCAGCTTACCGGCACTGAGATACATCTTGCTCCAATACCTTTAGACTATTTATCAAACTCCTGACCAGACTTTTTACCTCTCATCTATGTATGGCCTATACCTCGGCAGACCTGCTTGCGCTGCGAGATGCCCCCCTCTCACGGCGATGGCCTTCCACATTATCAAAGGCCTACCTTAAGGACGGGCTTTGGAGCCCCGAGAGGTGGCATGTTTCAAAGCGGGGATTAAGGGGTTTTTTAATTAGGGTTTTAAATAATTTTTTAAGGGGAACTGGGAGGACGACCAAAGGGGATGGGGGGGTAATCCACCAAGGTCAGAGCCGAGCCCGGCACGGGGTAACGGTTTGGAGGGTACAGGACGAGGGAATGGGGAGGGGACGGAGGGCTATCCCAATGAGGGAAGTACCATCAGCACGTGGTTGGGAGGGGCAGATATGGCGGGAGCAGGGGACCACATCATGTGTTGGGGGCGCGCACTCGCTGTTTGAGAGCAGTTGCGCGCCCCGGTCCCCAAGGCTCCTCTCAGATACTAGGTGGCTCAGATACTCAGGATCTGGGCCTGCGGCTGATGCTGTGCAACACCAGGTCTGTGGTAAATAAGGCCCCCCTCATTCACGATCTTATTCAGGAGGGGGGAGCGGACCGGGCAGGTATCACAGAGACCTGGTTGGGACCGGAGGGAGGGGTCCTTCTGGTCGAGATGTGTCCACCAGGTTTCAGAGCATTCGAGAGCCCAGGGGAGGGGCGGGGGGGGGTTATTATTAAAGAAGGTCTCGGTCTGAGGGAGACCACTGTGCCTCAGATTGCCGGATGTGAGTCCCTCTTTGTGAGATGGGGTCATGGGGTTCAGATGGGCTTGCTGCTTGCATACCTGGCTCCCTGCCGCATGGCAGCAGCCCTGCCTGAGCTACTTGACGTGATAGCCACGGTGGCAGTTGATACACCCAGGCTTATGGTCATGGGTGATTTCAACTTGCCATCCGTTGGTGAAACGTCTGGGATGGCTCAGGAATTCATGGCTTGACACACACTTGACTTGATTTTTGTCTCTGGCCAGTGGTTGAATGATCTTGTTATAGGGGATATAGACATGGAACCCTTGTCATGGTCAGATCACTTGCTCCTCCGCCTGGACCTTCGAACCGCTACACCCCTCCGCAGGGAGGCGGAGCCAATAAGATGGGTCCGCTCCAGGCGCCTGATCGATCCTGATAGGTTCCAGATGGAGCTTGGGCTATTTCCTGAGGATCTGGCACACGACTTGGCCGAGGACCTGGTGGCTGCCTGGGATCGGGCGGCTGGTGGGGCCTTGGATCGAGTTGTGCCTTTGCGGCCTCTGACCTGGTGCCGATCTCTTGCGGCTCCTTGGTTTACCGAGGAGTTGAGGGAGATGAAGCGCCAGAAAAGACGCCTGGAGAGCGGTTGGAGGGCCAGTCTCGCTGAATCTGACCGAACACTGGTAAGGTCGCATATTAAGACCTACCTAGTGGCGATAAAAGCGGCAAAGTTTAACCACTTTTCCGCTCTTATTGCGTCATCAGAGAATCATCCGGCCGCCCTGTTTAGGGTGACCCGCTCCCTGCTTCACCCGGGAGCGTGGGAGGACCCCCTGGAAGGCAGGGCGGAGGATTTCGGACAATATCTGTATGACAAAATCGCTCAGATCTGGGGGGAGTTGGACTCTGACTGGGTATATTTGGGCAGGGTGACGAGGAATAGTCTTGAGAATGTTATCTGGGAAGAGTTTGACTCTGTGACCCCGGATGACGTGGACAGGATTCTGGGGAGACTTAGTGCGGCCACATGTTTACTGGACCCGTGTCCCTCCTGGTTAGTATTGGCTTCCCAGGAGGTTACACGAGGCTGGCTCCAGGGAATTATTAATGCTTCGCTGAGTGAGGGTTACTTCCCCACGGCCTTGAAAGAGGCGGTGGTGATGCCTCTCCTCAAGAAGCCTTCCCTGGATCTGGCAGTGTTAGCCAACTATCGTCCTGTCTCCAACCTTCGCTTTGTGATGAAGGTTGTCGAGAGTGTGGTCGCACAACAGTTTCCGCAGTACCTGGAGGAAACGTCTTATCTAGATCCGTTCCAGTCGGGTTTCAGGCCCGGGCACAGCACGAAAACGGCATTGGTCGCGTTGGTAGATGATCTCTGGAGGGCTCGGGACAGAGGTTGCTCCTCTGTTCTGGCCTTGTTAGACCTCTCAGGGGCTTTTGATACCATCGTCCATGGTATCATGCTGCACCGGTTGGAAGAGTTGGGGATGGGGGGCACCGTGCTTCGGTGGTTCTCCTTTCTCTCCGACCGGTCGCAGTTCATGTTGGCAGGGGAGCAGAGGTCGACCTCGAGGCCTCTCAAATGTGGAGTGCCTCAGGGGTCAGTTCTCTCACCCCTTCTGTTCAACATTTATGTGAAGCCGCTGGGCGAGATCATCCGTGGTTTTGGGGTGAAGTACCACCAGTACACTGATGACACCCAGCTGTACATCTCCACCCCTGACCACCCCAACAATGCCCTTGAAATAATGTCCCAGTGCCTGGAGGCTGTGCGGATCTGGATGGGGAGGAACAGGCTCAAGCTCAACCCTTCCAAAACTGAGTGGCTGTGGTTCCCGGCATCCCGATATAGTCAGATGACCCCATCTTTGACTATTGGGAGCGATCTTTGGCCCCCTTGGAGAGGGCCCGCAATCTGGGTGTCCTTCTGGATACGCAGCTGTCCTTGGAGGAACATCTGACGGCTGTGGCCAGGGAGACTTTTTGTCAGGTCCGCCTGATACGCCAGTTGCAGCCCTTTCTTGATCGGGATGCCCTGCGCACAGTCACTCATGCCCTCGTCACCTCTCGCCTGGACTACTGCAACGCTCTTTACATGGGGCTCCCCTTGAGGGGCACCCGGAGGCTCCAACTGGTCCAGAATGCGGCCGCGTGGGTAGTTACGGGAGCTGCATGGCGCTCCCATACAACACCCCTCCTGCGTGAGCTGCACTGGCTCCCAGTGGTCTTCTGGGTGCGCTTCAAGGTGTTGGTTATCACCTTTAAAGCGCTCCATGGCATAGGACCTAGATATCTTCGAGACCGCCTGCTGCTACCGACGGCCTCCCATTGACCTGTGCGCTCCCACAGAGAGGGCCTCCTCGGGGTGCCATCAGCCAAACAATGTAGGCTGGTGACCCCCAGGGGGAGGGCCTTCTCTGTGGGGGCACCCACCCTCTGGAACCAACTGCCCCCAGAGATCAGGAGAATCCAAGACCTTGATGCCTTCCGCCGTGCCCTTAAAACCTTCTTTTTTCAGCATGCCGGGCTGGCTTAACTTTTTTCTTAATTTTTTAAATGTTTTAAATGGGTTTGCTATTGTTCTTAAATTACGGGGCCAAATTTATATATATTCTTTTAATACTATTTTAATGTTTGTAATTTATGTTTTTATTCGGCTGTACACCGCCCTGAGTCCTCAGGGAGAAGGGCGGTATATAAATTGGATATAAATAAAAATAAATATATTCAGGAATCTAAAGTAGTGGAAAGCTTTTGTGCTTACTTCAACTTCTACACTATGTAAGCGCTTCTCCAGGTCCTTAAGGATTCTTTCATACCAAGATAATCTCTAAATTCCTTTACAAGAAAGGAATTTGGAAAATGGAAGGGCACATCTCCTGTTTATGCAGCATACTTACGAGACAGGTTAGTTTCAGTTGAATATGAAATTTTCAGCACATACAGTCTTGGAAATTTTGGATCTCTTGTACTTGTTTGGAGCCCACTAATGTCAGCCTTATAAGGTAGAGCAAGCTAAGAAACAAATGCTTATGTGCAGTGGTGTGGTAGTAAATGCATCACAACTAGCTACCAAGCCACTGCATTGGTGCACTAGGAATTGCTACTCTGCTCTCAACCAGCTCATAAAATTTCTGAAAACGTAACAGTTGGCTCCTGCAAGCCAGCTCCAGAACATCACTGTCCAGCACACCACTAAAGTAGTTTTATAAATACCATAGCTATAGAAGTTTAAAGAATAGCAACATTAACAGAATCTCTTAAGTCTGAATGTGCTTTCCTCCTCCCTCACTTTATCTTCATGTGAATTTGGGAAGGGCCTGTCTGAGATATTTACTGAAATTACTGTAGTTTTTTGGGAATGAATTTATGCTTCCCCTCTTTGATTGTTGCCCTGGTAACAATTCTATCCACTGTCCATCAAGGCTATTTTATGTGCCCTCTATATATAGCTCCTTCTAACTAGATCCTTAGTCCAAACCATTGGTAAAGCATGGCCTTAGCCACTCCTAACAGTGCTGGCCTAAGCAAAAGTATTTGCATTTCTCACTCTCTTCACTGCTTTGGATGCGGGTCTCATCCACTATATTAGAGCAGTCAATTAGCAATAATTAATTAGGCACATCCATTTACATGTCTGCTCTTTTATTTATTAGAACTATAATTAGCCTTTTAGTGTTTATTTTTAGGCAAATTAAGGTTCATTTCTTTGAAATAAAAATGCTGTCTATGTTTTAAAGGATTGCTTGAGTTTGATGACAAATTGGTCTCTTAGAGAAAAGGCTGATATGCAGAGGATGGGGGTTGCTTGGCCTTTTCCTTGGGGATTTAGATTTAGCTTACTCAAGCAATTAGCAACTGTGTGGGGGGGTGCGGGTGTACTTTACACACTTACTTATATGTGTATGTGTGTATAAATATGTGTCTCTGTATGTGTGTGTATTGATGGTGCAAAGGATTATCTCTCAATGGGCCCAGTTCACATTCTTCCTTGAGTTGACATTTTATTATTAATTACAAGGCATTTCAGGTCTGTTTTAGCTGTACATATGGAGAAGTATTTATTTGTATATTTTAATTGCAATAATTTATATGCTGCTTCCTCATATAGCTCTAGACAGTTCACAATAAAATCAGGCAAAACCCATCACAACATCACATTATAAACAGCATAATCTCAACAACAAAAGCCTAAAATGTTCAAGTGCTCAAAATACTTCCTGATAAATAATACCTTCTGCCTTGAAGGCCTATTGGAAAAGAGTGGTTTCAAAAAGACAATAGGGAAGGTCTGTCCTCACTTGGAATGGATCAAGCTCTTTCCACATTGTGGCAGCTGCCATAGAGAAGGACAGTTTCCTGGCTCCCTTCCACATAACATTGCAACCTGCTTTCTTGGAATTCAGGGTTCTCATTGAGCCTGGGGCCAGCAGTGAGGAATGGGTTAACTCTGTCTGATATCTGAGGACTGAGTCTGCAAGCTGTTAAGCTCCTCCTCTTCTTCTTGCTTCCCAGCTTTCAGACTCAGTCTGATCTGGACAGACATCTTTTGCTGAGCTGCCCATTCCTGATTTCTGGAATCTCTGATCTGCTCCCTATTTAGGGTTGAGCTTTACTAGCGTGAAAGGTGTACCTAACCTATCCCTTTAGGACTTTCATGGTGAACTTTCTGCCACTGTAACTGAGTTGTTGCTGGCTCTCTTTCCTTCTACCCCTCCCGGGCATGTCAAATTTTTCAACTTTCAATTTTCAAACATTAGGGGTGCTCAAAAGTTGTGACATGCCTTGTGGGTTGTAAAAATATTTTGGTTACTTTAATATAATTTAGATGTGCTTTGTAAGTAACTACATAAATATCATAACTTTTTGACATTTTGTTTCATATCTCAGCATTAAAGCCTTCTTCAGAGAACTAGGGTTTTACACAATGTGTTCAAGGTAGGATAATTTGAGTGTGGTCGTTTGTATCTTGAGGGAGAATCCTGAATTGATTTGTTCAATGAGCCATTGGATTGCTTTCTTGGCTTTTCCACAGCATTTTCAGATGACTTCTCCAATACCAAAATTCAAAAGCATTAATGCTCATTAACTTTTTTGAAAATTTTCAAAATGACGGATTTTTTTCTGGAGGGGAAAAAAAGCTAGCCTTTTTTTTTAGTTGGGAGGAACTCTTGGCATTAATTTTATGGCAATCTGATTGTAAAAGAGAGAATAATATAGGGTTTGGTGGCATTGAGGAGCAAGTTGTTAGTAATAAGACATTTTCTGAAGAAATAGTTCTTATGATATAAAATTAAAAAAGCTAAACTTGTTTGAATAATTTTCAGGTTTCAGTTCTTTAAAAATGCTCTTAACTTTTTTTCCTCTCCACCCTGTTCTGTATGTTTTCTTGGTGAAATTGATTTGTTGTTCATGCGAGGTTTAATTTGATGCTGCTTAAGCTTTTTCTCAGTAGATTTAATATACAGAAAGCCAAACATTGATTTATAGCGAAACTATGCTAGTTTTACCAAACAGCATTTCAGATGTTATAGTTGAACAAATGTTGAAAAACATGTACAAATGTTCTTCATTTGTACATATATCTACCTTGTGCAAAAAAAGCTTGGAAAATATTTTCTACTTGCAGTGTCGGCCCATTCTTACCTGCCCAAATATCCCAACATTGTTTGTTTTTCAAAGGTCAGCTTCTATTTTTGTGTCTCAAGTTTTAAAGATGTCTGTTTATCCACACCGCAAAGAAACTTAACAAAATACTTAGAATTTCTAATCATAATTAATTATGACCAATGTAATCAACATCAAGCATATACAAATTGCAGGCAGTGTTTAGAAGTGATCTGAATAATGTATGACTGTCAGAGATACATAGTATGGCTTCCATAGAGCAGACACCCTGTTTGATTCTTTTATTCTTTTGCATGTTGTATATTTCATAGGGGACAAACACGTATTCCTTTTCAGTACATCTATGAATGTGGGATAGTACAAAGCTATGCTGTGTGTTTTTTTAGTGTTCCACGTTCTTTGCTGTAAAATGAAAAGAGGTCTTCTAAGCATAGGCATAATCTTAACTATGTTTTAATAGCAAATGTGTGTGAAGCAAATTAGATTTTATTTGGGAAAGCAATTCATGTTACACAGGTTGATGTTATCTGCTTCCAAGTGAAGAATGGAATCCAGTGAAGCAATTCAAATAGGCTCAAATCACTTTGGACTGTCATGCAGGTGAAGGATCCTGTTACCCTTCACCTCCAGCACTAGCTGAAGTGCTTCCAGGTTCTGTGGCTCTATGATTATCCACAGTTTATATTGAACTCAAGGCATTCAGCACACTTAAACTACTTTGTCTTGAAACACTGGCTTGGGCCAAGGACATCTAAGCCTTCCTTCTCTGGTAGATACTGGTGGTAGTCTTTCAACATTTGCCAGAGCCTCCAGCTTGCGAAAACTTTGACCAGCTTGTGAAGATATGGCTGCTCTCAGCCTTCCTGTAAAACAGACTGTATGGGAGAAGGTTGAGATACAACCACAATCATTTTAAATTACTGTTTTCAATCATGGCAATTTTTAGATGCATGGACTTCAAAGGCAATCAGCATAGCCATTGATGAGAATTGGGGAGTTGATGTCCGTATACCTGGAAGTTGATAAATCTGGAAGTATTGTTTTAAAGCCTCCTGCCAGTGCTTGAGTTGCACTAGGTCCATGGTTAAATCAACTGAACAAAAAGTTTAGCTATGTAATGTATTCTCAGTTGCAATACACAAGTGCTGGGCAATGGGAATGAAGGATAAGAATTTTGTGCCTCCGAGTGGTAAAACTATAGCAATGGAGCAGTTGCTGTAGCTTTGCAAAACACTATAATTTCAGTATCTTTACCCCTACTTTACTTACATTGCTAACAAATTTAAACCCGCTATTTCCATTTAAGACAGAAATGGGTAACCTTTTTTTCAATGTTGCATGTCTTTGGAAATGATGGGAGAGTGGAATAGAAGTGAGTGATAAATGTGGGAGAGTCACTAATTCTCTTGCTTTTTTCAGGCAAGCATTCCCCCTCACTCCCGCTCTTTTGAAACTTGGTTACACTATAAATAGTGATTTGATGACAATAGACTGCTCCTGTGTGATGTAGCAGTGTGCCCTGTCAACACATATTTCAATCCTGTGGCAGCATGAAAGTCAGTTCAGAATTAAACTTTGTCTTATCTCAGTTGTATCTTCATCAGATTTTGAGAAGTCCATGTTTTGTTTTTATGTGTCTTTCACAGCCAAACTGGCTTGCTGTCATTCTTCTGCAACTAAGAGAGAAATGGGGTTCAGTAATCTACCTGTCAGTTCTTATTCTCCTCTGGAGTTATTTCTTATGTGAACTGAACATATGTCAGAATGCTCTTGAAGACACAAAATTGTATTATGTTGTTTTGGTGCTCAGAGGCTTTTCACTGGAATGTTTCCTTATTTTACTGCAAGTTGCTGTGTTTGTTCAAGATACCGCTTTCTTTGTTTGTACTCCTGAATACGATATTTTGATGCTTTTGTTTGCCTTAGAATTGTTGTATGGAAAAACTTACAACAGCCTATAATTATTTGATGGAAAAGTGTTTTACAGTATTCTTCAGATCCTCAGAGATTCTGAAACTCGGGGTAGAATCGTTGGAGTTATCATTTGGTTTTTTGAGCATCAATATTTTTTGTCAAGTGAAAATGGTGGATCAGAAATAACAGTGAATAGATGTTTTCTGAAGAAACTTTGGGGTTTTTTTTGTTGTTCTTGTCAAAGCAACATATGCTTTCTGGAAAATCTTGCTTAGAGCTAGGAAGTAGATAGTAGCACCATAGTTTCATATGAAAACATGCTAAAAGTTACTTGGCTTTTGCAGTTTTTCTAAGTAGAACATTTTTCTGAATAAAATAATAATAGCATTCTCCAAGATATTCTTATAATAATAGTATTATATATTATATAAACAGTAATGGCGAAAATTGTGGAAACCTTTTGGGAAAAGTGTATTTTTGAGGTTTGATGGCTAATAACACCACTTTTTTTTTGGAGTTTCAAGATAATCATATTCCACTGCTGGAATGGCCTAGGAATAGCCCAGACTTAACGCAATTGAAAATCTATGGAGCTGACTAAAGAAACTTGTTAGTCTGAAGCCACCCAGCAATCAAACCCCGTTAATAGAAGCAATCATTCAATCTTGGTTTCACATTATAACAGCTGCAGAACTAAAAGACTTGGTTCACTCCATGGGAAGACGTTATAAGCAGGGGTGAAATGCTCCCGGTTTGGACCGGATCACCGATGGAGGCGGATGGTTTGGAGAACCGGTAGCAAAAATCCCTGCCTCCCCTCCATGCCCAGTTGAGCCGCGCGATCGTCAGAGGCTTTTTTAAAAAAAATTTAAAGCATTTTTTCTACAACCTCTTCTGCAGAAAAAATGCTTTTAAAAGTAAAAAAAAAGCCTCTGATGATCGCGCAGCTCAGCTGGGATCGTCAGAGGCTTTTAAAAGCATTTTTTTACAACTTCTTCACCGAAGAGGTTGTAGAAAAAATGTGTTTAAAAGTTAAAAAAAAAAGTTGGCCGCGCCCACCCAGTCACATTACACCCCCCCAAACCACGCCCACAGAACCAGTAGTAACAAATTTTAGATTTCATCACTGGTTATAAGGCTGTAATTCATGCTAAAGGTTATCCAACTAAGTATTAACTGACATTTTAACTTTTTATATATCTCATTTTTTCTATGGTGATAATTTTTGTATATCTCCTTTTTTCTATGTGTTTCACTTTTCTTCTTTATACTGTAACTGCTATTCTAATAGCAAATCCTTCATAAAAGTTATTGCATTACATTCTTGATTAAATTATCTTTTTATTAATATATAATTTTATGGTACTAGTCAAAAGAAAGCCGTGTTATTAGCTAGTTTTAGAAAATACACTTTTCTCAAAAGGTTTCCACAATTTTGGCCACTACTGTATAATAGTCTAGAACTATACTATTATATACATATAATGTATAATATATTATATATATTAAGTAATCATCTAAAACAGGGGTATCAAACTAGATTTCATTGAGGGCCGCATCAAGGTTGTGTTTGACCTCGGAAGGGGGGGTGGACGTGGCCAGGGTGGGCATGGCCAGCTTGATGTCACTTGTGTTGGGGATGCCTGTGGCGGCCTGAGTGCTCTGCCAGCAAAAACGAGCTCCTGATCTCTGTTTTCGGCTGGGACAGCCTCCTGCAACCCTCTGCCAGTGAAAACAGAGCTCAAAAGGGAGCTCCGTTTTCACTGGCAGAGGCACAGAAGGCCAGTCCTTCGCTATTTCCAGGGTGGCCTCACAGGCCAGATCTAAGCACCCTGTGGGCTGGATCTGACCCACAGGCCTTGAGTTTGATACCCCTGGTCTAGAACTAAGAAGAACTTTCCTGATAGAACATCAGTGGAATGATTTGCCTCCAGAAGTTGTGGGTGTTCCAAGATTGGAGGTTTTTAAGAAGAGATTGGACAACCATTTGTCTGAAATGGTATAGGGGTTTCCTGCCTGAGCAGTGGTTTGGACTAGATCTCCAAGATTCCTTCCCATTCTGTTATTCTGTTAGATATTTTTAAAGCATTCTTTTGTGTTCAAAATCTACTTTCCTCTGTTCTCTGATTTATATATTGGATGGGAAAGTACAAAATAAAGCTTCTGCCGTATAATTATGTGATAAAATATTTTATTATGATGAATGTATCTAAAAAGTCAAAGTTGTGATTGCTGTGGGAACTTTAACTAACTGCCTGACTTGGGCTCAATTATTTAATATTTTTCAGACAATATTACGATTTGTTTAGCACTACTTATTCCAATTTTGAGGGTATGCACTATAATAATTTCCTATTTAAAGGTTCTTATATAATGTAGTGTGGGTTTTTCCCTTCTAAAGCTGAAAGTCTTCAGGCTCCTTCAGGTATAAGAACTAAGGGTCCATGATTTAATCATGATTTATAATTTTATCTTCTCAGAGATGTCAGAAGATGAACAATTTGCCTTGGCTTTAAAAATGAGTGAGCAAGAAGCCAAACAGTTAAATTCACAAGAGGAGGAAGAGGAAGAACTTCTGAGAAAAGCCATTGCTGAGAGCCTTAGTGTAAGTAGAAGAGATGTTCTCCTTTTACTCTTTTTTTTTTTTTTTTTTTTTTTTGCCCTGTAAGTTTCAGAAATGACTTTTCTCCAAGGCTGGTTTATGAAACTTCACTTGGAATCCTAGTCTTCGACAAAGCATCTGACAAAAGAGCAAATATAACAAATATATTTGTTAAGCTTTACTGTGCTAATGGACTTATTGATGCATAATATCTAATTTCACTGTTGGCTATCACCAAGCAGATTAATGTGGAAGTATCATTTATGTTTTTTACTGTGTAGAACAGCAGTCAATTTGATTCAATAATTAGAAGAATACATATATACATACATGCAAATCATGTTCATTTTATGCATGTTCTTGTTCTTCCTGCAGAGTTGCCAGGCTTCTGAGTTTGCTGCTGCTGCTCCCTTGCCTCTCCTTTCCGAGGCATTAGGGTCTCCAGGTCAAAACCACCCATCTGGACCAGAGGATTCTCAGCTCCTTGCAGTTTTGCCTCCTTGCTCTGAGTCTCCTTGTTCTAAGTGCAGCTCCCTCTTTCCAAGTGACAAAACTGATGAGAACACAGAGACACATGTCACCAAGAGTCCTCTGGTAGTACTGACAAGGTTAAGCCAGGACATAGTTGAAAGCTCACTAGTTTCTAGCATAATTGTATCTCCGGGGAAGAGCCAGACTTTTGCAAGATCAGGCACTTCCTCACCAGCTGGGAACTGCTCCAGTGATACATCATGTAGTTCAGAAGAGGAGTTACCTATTATCCTAAGTCCCACCTTTCCCCAAAGACCTCGGAGGTCTTGGCAGCTGGAACCCCGGAGACTCTTTATGGGAAAATGCAGCCTTCTAACACCAACAAACAAAGAAATGGAACATTCCCAAAATTACTTAAAAGGAAACCTTCATGTTGACTGCCCAGGAGTCCTACAGAAGGAAGCCCAGCAACAGAGTACATTTGATCATGACACAAGTCCTTCTGAGTTCAGAGATCAGGCTGAGCATGGCAAAAATACACTGCTTTCTGCTGAGCTTATAGAAAGGACTGGTCTACCAGAAAGTGCTCCAACAATTTGCACACTTCCTTGGACTGATGAGAAATGCCAACATGAAGAACCGGACGTGGTGCACTATTATTGGGGTGTTCCATTCTGCCCCAAAGGAATAGATCCTAACAAATATACTCAAGTCATCATGTGCCAGCTTGAGGTTTACCAGAAAAGCCTGAAACAGGCTCAGCGGCAGCTCCTGCAGAAGAAGCCATTTGGAGAACCAATTGTTCCTAATTCATGTTCCTTGAGACAAAGTAAACTTGCAAAAGACAAGGAAACATCAAGACAAAGAGAAGATACTGATGATCAAGATGGGGAAGACATGGATGAGAAAAAGGAACCCGATAATGTTGCTTGGCTCCTTTCCCGAGTAAACGGAGAGTCTTACAAACATCCAACAGGGGATGTAGCAGAGGGAAGAAACTCTGAGTGTGGAGATGAATCAGCAAGCAGCTCTCTTCAGGTAAATTTGCCCTACCTGGATAATTATGAATCAACAAAAAAAGAGCAGAGTGGCTAAGCATTTTGTTGCCATTCTTAGATCAAAATGGCAGGAAATTATACTATTGATTTTCAGCAGTTAAGGTAAGGTTAGAGGGAATTCTAGGGGACACAAAGAATTAATTGTATGGGAACTATGAATTGCCAGTTACTGTACTGAATGTTATCTAATGATGCTTCAGGGATTCTGAAGCCATTAGAGTCCTCTGAAAATCTGCTTTTAATAATACAAATAATCCTTGATTTATGATCACAATTGAGCCAAAAAATATTGTTGTTAAGCAAGATAATTTTTTGAGTTTTGCCCCATTTTATGAGCCTTTTTGCCAGAGTTATTAAGTGAATCATTGCAGTTATTAAGTGAATCATGCAGTCAGTCAGCAAATCTGGCTTTTCCAGTTGACTTTGCTTGTTGGAAGCCAGCTAGGAAGATTACAAATGGTGATCACAAGATCCCAGGACAGTACAACTGTCATAATTACATGCCAGTTGCCAAGCACCCTAATTTGGCTCATGTGATCATGAGAATGCTGTAGTAGCCATAAGTGTGAAAATCGGTGATGTGTCACTTTTTTCAGTGCTGTTTTTCATTTCAAACGGTCACTAAAGGAATGGTTGTAAGTCGAGGACTATCTGTGTACTGATTTAGTTTACAATGTAATTAAAATTACATTCATAAATGCACAGCGCTTTATAACAAATACAGTGCTCTGGATTGTTGATCAAGGGGTATTGCTAAAATAATGGCTAGATTATGTTCTATATATTAGAATCAACAGGATGTGAAATCCTGTATGGTCTTATATTCGGACAGTTGTGGTGGAACATGGTTTGCTTTCCGCTGTGAACTTTTGCTACTCTGAACTGAAATTTTAATTTATATTATTGAATTTGTTTTATTGCTTTGTCCTCTGGAGTTATTACATTTCCCAAACCTATCAATCTTTCATGCTTCCTCTATGTTTCTGCTTTGCATTTTTGAGCAGTGCATTTTCCTTTTCATTCATCGTGTTACAGGATAAAAAAAAAATGAGGCATATCCAGGAAAATTTCATAATCTCTCTAGCTGTCGAAGTTTATGCAGTGAGGCCAGAACTAAACTTAATCCTTGGCTTCGTTTGCTGAAAGTGTCTTTAAATATCTATGGAGTGGCCACTAGGTGTCAGGTTTTCTCTCTTCAGGGGCAGGAGGCAGCTTTCGGTCACCACCGTGTCTTAAACCCATTGCCAGTCAGGTGAAATATTTATTGCTGTTGTATTTTAAGTTTGTGTCAGCCTTTTTCAATCCTCATTTTTCATAATGACTTCGCTGCTAGATCATTGTATAATTTTATCTTCTTCTGACTGAAGCTGAACCTTGTTGTTACTATTTTCAAGTATATTTGATTGTTTACCCTGGTGATGGAAAGATGTTTTGTGATATTTATATTCTACCTTATAATATTGAATACTCAGAAGAAAATCTGTCACGTCTGCATATTCTTTTAGAAGTAGAAGAGTGGTACAGGTTGTGCTTTAGGTCTCACAGACTTGGATCCAAAGTGGTTATATTTAAACAACCTTAAAGGTGACCTGCAAAGAGAAACACTTGGCTTTGTGCCCCATTTCTTTACTTACTTATGATAAGCTGGCAATGACCTGAATGGTTTAAGGTCAAACAAACTGTCTCTGTTCTCTTGGAACTTCTGACCATATTTAATTTGGAATGTATTTTGGCAAGTGAAATGCACAGAAAGCCGCCATCACTGCTGAATTCTTGAGCCTTTTATGCAGCTCAAGTTGGGGAATAATGGTCTTGACATTTAAAATTGCTTTAGGACCCCAAGAGACAAATGGCATAATTGGGGAAACTTGAAAATACAATTAGAATGCAAAAAGCTTAAGCCCTCACTTGTAAATAGACACAAAAGGACTTTATAACAGTAGAACAGAGAAGTAAAAGCAGGATGGCAGCCAAGTCTGACAATATGCTTCGCGACAGGTAATTTTTAACATTGCTTTTCTTTCTTCCACATGAAATAGAACATGGAGGCAGTGGGCAGATAATTCAAAGGCTACTTTCCATTTTTTAAGCTTCATTTGAGCATTGTATTTTTCTTTGTCGTAATTACCTACCAGCATACTTTGTCACAGTTTCAGTGCCCTTTGTGTTGACAGTAGTGGAAGCACTAATGTATTTAAAGTGCCAACATGTCTCCTTACTTGTTCTGTCCAAGCAGATGCTATCAGCCAGCTGCTTGGTGGAGCCACTTGTTGATATTACAATATAGCTGAATAAGTTGTAAATGTAAAATCTGCAAGGTGCTTTTTTGGATGGTTTGCATTAGTGGCGGGCCTATTTAACTATGCAGCTTGCATTTGCTCACTTGCAAAATGGTTAATGAAGGCAACAGCCACAGTTTCGTCAGTCTTCCCTAGTGATTGTTTGCTCACTGTGATTACATGAAATGCTGTTAAAATGGTTAAAGTGCTTGAGTGACTCTTTCAAGCTCCATATGTTCTTCAGGAAGAAGCAGATACTTCTGTTGACACAGGTGAACATTTTTCTTATTTGCTGTCCAGACTTAGAGTGAAACAAGATGTTGCAGCAGATGTAGATTTCTGCTGAAAATAGCATTCCTATGAAACTGTTGTGAATTTCTCCTCCATTTTATGAGCAGCTCCTTGGGATTCAATCAATCAATCAGAATAGAGCTGGAAAAGACCTTGGAGGTCTTCTAGTCCAACCCCCTGCTGTACCATTTCAGACAAGGGACTGTCCAGTCTCTTCTTCAAAACCTTCAGTGATGAAGCACCACAACTTCTACAGTGCACTGCTTGGAGAATCCAAAAGCGAGGGTTATTCATCAGTTCAGTAGTGAGCACTGAGTGTATGTGTCTTTAAATTTCTGTAGACACGCCTCCTTTCTACGTCAGAGGCTCAGTTTTTATTCACTCAGTCAGCTAATCAGACTTGTTTTTTGCTTCTCTCTAGGTGTCTGGACTTTTGAATAAATTCTTCGCTTTTGGATTCTCATATTTTGAACTTGGATTGGACTTGACCTTGATTTTGGATTTCGATTTGGATATTTCGAATTGTTTGGGATTAATAAGGAAGTTTTTTCCTTCCTTCTGTTCCTCATTGTCAACGGCTGAGTAAGTCTTCTGGCCTCTATCCTGTCTGGCCATATCTATTTACCCATTAATAAGAAGCTCTGCCTTGCCAGGGTACCTTCTTCTTGATTAATTTGCCAATCGTGTCTGTTGGGGCGGCTAATGAGTCCCTGCCCTGCTCTCAGCAGCAAACTCGAGTATTTTTAAAGCATAAATTGCCGCTTTAGAGTCCCTGCCCTGCTCTCAGTGGTACACTTTTCCTGATCGCTTGTTTTCTGGCGCGAGGGCTGCTTTTGAGTAGCTGCACGCCTGTTATGCTGTGGGGGAAGGAGTGGATCGTCGCTAAAGCCGATTCTGGTGTTTTTCTCTCTAACGCTTGTGGAACGAGGCTGCCATAATGGCGGAGCACGTTTTCAGCTCTTCTGGCCAAATTCTGCCCGGCAACAGGCTTGCGCATGCGCAGTAAGCCTGTAGCTCAATTTTTACCCGGGAAGGAGCTGCGCAGCCACAGACTGATTCCCGACGATAGTTTCTGCCCGGCAACAGCGCCACAGCCGCACAGAGGCTTCCCTGCGCCCTTTTCTGTGCCCCTTACAGCTCTACTATGGCGAGCTGGGTCTGATAAGTGTATCTGCCAGCACGGAAGCCGTGGCTGAAGGTAACATGCTGTTACTTACTAAGAGCCAGTTTCCTTGTAGCAGCAATAATAAAGTGACTGCTCTGGCGCCCCCTGCTGTTAGCAAAGCTGTTGCAGGATATTGTCTTTGGGGATTTTATACTATGTCACTATTATTAATGCAGCCCCCTCTTGACGCATGCCTGGCTGGTATGTTTTTTCCTGGCACAGGTTTTGAGTCAGTCTGTGCTAACAAAAAAAGAAGAAGAAGAAGTGGGGGAGTTGCTGTCACCAAATAGCCTTCTGTAAATGTGAAAAATTTATATCATAGATATATATATATATTATAAAAAAATTAATAAAATAATAAAATAAAATAAAGGAAGCTTCAATTAATGAGGCATGTCTAATATATCATTGTGACAAACGCATACTTACCCTTGCTCTCCTCGTGTCTTCAGCATTGTCAACATGTCTGACTGCGAGCTTTCCTCCGACTTGGAGCACATTTCTGGACCTTCTGAGGCTCCAGCTTCTCCAGGTCCTACAAGAAAAAAGACAAAAAAGCAGGATAAGCCCAGGAATACCACCACTCCGGCCATCTCAATGAGAAGTCGTACATCTTCTGTGGCTGCTGCCAAGGATGCCAACAGACGCCATAAGGCGCTCGAGCGACAATTTGATTGGGCTCAACGACAGGCTCAGTTAACTGCCTCGCCTGCAACCATGCCACCTACCAGCACTGTAGTGCATTCTGCTCCCCATTCAGGGATCATGCCTTCTGTGTACCAGGGTCTCTCTCCAGTGATCGAATCTTCTCCGATACCTGCAGTGGTTCATCCTCCTTCTGCCGTCTCGCACGACATTGCAGTTCCGGTGGATTTGTCTCAGACTCGACCACCTACTCAGCGTCCTCCTCCGGAGGCTACTTACACCCCCACGGCCACGGGGCTCTGCCCGGGGG
The DNA here is from genome assembly GCA_022577455.1 of Arizona elegans. Lineage (NCBI taxonomy): Eukaryota > Metazoa > Chordata > Lepidosauria > Squamata > Colubridae > Arizona > Arizona elegans. Next base: position 96,852,517 of record JAKOOJ010000003.1, on the reverse strand, counting down.
GAACTTCACATGTCATGCTAGCTTGTGACATCGAGAATATCATTTCTCAAACTATATCCAAGACTTTGGCAGCTAGCGCACACCAACCTATATTATACAGGCCGGTTTCTGTGGCTGTTCCTCCTCCACCACCTCCACCTCCTCCACCACCGCCTCCACCACCTCCTCCGGCTCCTCAGGTCTCTCATTCCGATGACCCGGCAGACCACTATTCGCCTCAGTTGGAATCTACACAAGCTGAGGACTCTTCACTGGAGGATGAGGAGGCCCCAAGGGACATGGAGTTTTCTGATGACGACGATCTCCTTCCTGACAGACCGGCTTTCACTGGCCTATTTCGACCATTTCTATTTAAGTCCTTGCTTCACAAAGCAAAAGCTTCTACACATATGGCCACCTCGGAGGGTCTCTCCGATCCGCCAACAACGTCTCAGCCGCACGACACTCTAACATTCCTAAGGCTGAACAGACATTCATTCCGTGTCCTCAACTTTTCACAGAAGTTGTACAATGATCTTGGAATCTGCCATCTTCCTTGCCAGCACCTACCAGTCTTGACCGTAAGTTATACTGTTTAGCCCCGTCTACAGGATGTCTTGACCTTGCCAGTGGTGGATACTCCTGTCGCGAACCTGACTTCATCATTCCCGCTCCTGTCTCACGACATCGCCAACGGCCTTTGGACGGAGGACTGGAAGGCGGAACTCACAGCCCGCAAGATGCACAACGCGAAGGCCTGGGCGGTCAGGGCAGCGACCTCGGCATCGTTTTTCAACAGGGCGACCCTCATTTGGTTGCACCAACTTCAAGAGCGTTTGCCACCGGAGGACACGAGGGTCCACCAAGACATTTATAAGATTGCAGCAGCCACCAAATATTCTGCTAATGCTTCACTCAATGCCACCAAGTTTGTGTCTCGTGCCCTAGTCACTTCATTGACATCCAGACATCACCTGTGGCTGAGGCACTGGAGAGCGGACATGAAGTCAAAGTGGAGGCTTGCATCCACCCCATATAAGGGGACACATCTCTTCGGGGAAGCGTTAGACCCGATTCTCGTGGAAGACAAGGACAAGCGCAAGGTCATGCCCTCATCTTACCAGCGGATCGAGCACAAATTCCCCTCATACAGCCACCAGCACTCTTTCGTGCTGACCCAGGACCCGGCGGGTCCTTTGCCATGAGACAATATTCCCAAGGCCCTGATCGTTCCTATGACAGATCTTCCTTCCGAGATCGTGGCACGCGCTCGGCCCAGTCCAAGCGCCCCTTCAGAGGTACGGGGACTCGTGCCTTTCGAAGAGGCAAATGACGCCCTTCATCATCTTCCCATTGGCGGCTGCCTTCAGCACTTCGCAGCCCAATGGGAATCTACGACGTCGGACGCATGGGTGCTCCAAATGATCCAGCTGGGATTGACCTTGGAGCTTCGATTCTGCCCCCACAACAGGTTCATTCAGTGTCCTGTGTCGTCCAATCCAACCAAACGTTGACTGATGGAGGCGGAAATTCAACATCTCATCGACATTTCCGCCATATCACCAGTTCAAAATGCAATCCCTGAAATCTATCTTGGGATGCATTTGGCAGGGAGATTGGATGACCTCTGTGGACCTCAAGGAGGCCAACCTCCACATCCCGATCTGCCCTTCTCAACGTCGGTACCTCCATTTTTCTTACAATCATCGGCACTTTCAGTACAAGACGATGCCTTTTGGGCTTTCATCCGCCCCAGGACCTTTACAAAGATCCTGTCTGCTGTTGCTGCACATCTTCGACAGATGCCAATCAGAGTACTTTGTTATTTGGATGATGTGCTCATCTTATCGTCCACACAGACCCACGCCACACGGGACCTGGCCATGGTTTGCCATTGCCTTCAGCAACACGTCTTCTCCTTGAACCTGCCAAAGAGCCACTTGTGCCCCACTACCAGGATCCTACACCTGGGCTCCGTCATAGATTCCAGCAAGGGGCTGGTTTTTCTGTCCCTGGATCGATGCCACAGCATCCGGACATTGATTCGCCAAATTCTCTCGCTCCAGTCCGTCCCTCTCTTGCTACTGTCTCGTCTTCTCGGGAAGATGATTTCATGCATCTCCATTGTCCCGTGGGCGCATTTTCATGGTCGACAGCTTCAATGGTTCATGCTCCTGTACCAGCGTTCCCGTCGCAGCAATTCCATGGCTCGGGTACCCCTCCCGACGGAGGTCTGCGGGTCTCTTCGCTGGTGGACCTCGTCGGCTCTGACGAAGGGCTGCGCCTTCTTGGAGCCACATCGTGATGGGGCGCTCACATGCAGTCCCAAGTTGCTCAGGGCAGTTGGTCGCCAACAGATCGCCAGAACGAGATCAGCTGGCTCGAACTCCATGCGGTTCGCCGTGCTCTCCTCTAATTTCAGCCATCAGTGGAGGGTCACCACGTGTTGGTCCAGACGGACAATATGACAACAATGGCACGCATGAACTGCAAAGGGGGCACTTGCTCAAAACCGCTGATGGATGAGGCATCCCGGTTGCTGTCTTGGGCGGGGTGTCACCTCCTCTCCCTCCGAGCACAACAGATCTCCGGGACGACAAACATAACCGTGGACTGGCTGAGCAGAACGCAAATAGACAACTCGGAATGGCGTCTTCACCCGGACATCTTCTGCGAGCTATCCCACCGCTTCGGGCTTCCGGTCATAGGCCTGTTCGCCCGTCGGGACAACGCCCAGCTCCCTCGGTTCTTCGCTCGCCACACGGAGCGGGATCGACGCACGGAGGGGATTGACGCACTCGCAATTCCCTGGCCTCCGAGTTTGCTATACGCCTTCCCTCCGATTCTGCTCATTCCACCACTCGTCCGCAAGATCCTGCGCGAGAAGGCAGAAGTTCTACTTGTCACTCCCCACTGCCCACGGAGGGCCTGGTACGCGGACCTGCTGAATCTGTCAGTCGACCCTCCATGGCGCATTCTGGACGACAGGGTTTCTCTCAGCCATGGGGTCGTACTGCATCCAGAACCTCAATGGTTGCAGCTGACTGCCTGGCGCTTGAGAGGATCCTTCTGAGACGGGACAACATCTCAGGGAAGGTGATCTCTACTATCCAGGCATCACGGCGTCCCTCCATGTGCCACATCTATAATGCCACCTGGACTTCATTCTGCAATTGGTGCTCCAGGGGCCATGTGGACCCTACATCCGCATCTGAGGTATTAGATTTTCTCCAAGACGGCCTGGACAAAGGACTTGCCCCGAACACGCTCTGTCGACAAGTGGCAGCCTTGTCTACAGTCCTTTCGACCAAAAATGACTTGCCTCTCTCGCACGACGCGAGGATCCGAGGTTTTGTCCGGGGTACAGCGAACCTGAGACCTCCGGCCATCCACCGACACCCGACCTGGGACTTGTCCTTGGTCCTTCAAGTACTTACACAGTCTCCCTTCGAGCCATTAGGTTCCATCAGCCTACGGTTTCTCACCTTAAAGACTGCCTTTTTGGTTGCGATTACCTCGGCCCGCCGTGTTTCTGAGCTGGCCGCCCTATCCGTACGAGAGGACCTCTGCACGTTCTACCCTAACCAGGTGGTTCTTCAACTGGACCTGTCGTTCCTGCCAAAAGTCAATTCCCTCTACCACCGTCAACAGGAGTTGGTTCTTCCAGATTTCTGCTTGGACCCGAGACATCCGCGAGAGGCCCAATGGCACACCTTAGATGTCTGCAGGGCCTTGCTCAGGTATATTCGGAGGACTCGCCATTTCCATAAGTCGGAAGCACTGTTCGTCTCTTTTTTGCCCGCGATGATGGGACGGAAGGTCTCCTCATCCACCATCGGGAGATGGCTGAAGGCCTGTATCTCCAAGGCGTACATGCTTCAGAACAAGCCGGTTCCCGGCAGGATTTTACCGCATTCTACACAAAGTGCATCCACCACGGCTGCTTGGGTGACTCAGGCCACCATCGCTGACATCTGCAAGGCAGCAACATGGACGTCGCTGAATACGTTCATCCGCCACTATAAAGTTGATTCATTCACCTCGGTTGACGCCTCGTTCGGCCGGCGGGTTCTGCAATCTGTGTGTTCTGCTCCGGTCACGCATGTGCAGCCTTCCGCCCCACCCTAATTAAAACTTGCTTGGGCATGTTCCTCGCTTTTGGATTCTCCAAGCAGCACGCTGGAGAATGGACGTTGCTTACCTGAACGTCCCTTCTGGGTGCGCTGCTGGAGAATCCAACCCACCCGGTCAGGCTGCTGGAACTGGACCTCACACGTCTCCTTGAACTGTTTCTTCGTGAACAAAAACTGAGCCTCTGACATACAAAGGAGGCATGTCTACAGAAATTTAAAGACACATACATTCAGTGCTGACTACTGAACTGATGAATAACCCTCGCTTTTGGATTCTCCAGCAGCGCGCCCAGAAGGGACGTTCAGGTAAGCAACGTCCATTCTGATGGCAAACTGTTCCACTGGTTAATTGTTCTCAGTGTTTCGCCTTAATTCCAGATTGCTTCTCTCCTTGATTAGTTTCCATCCATTGTTTCTTATCCTGCCCTTTGGTGCTTTGGAAAATAAGTTTACCCTCTCTCCTCTTTATGTCAGCCTGTCAAATACTAGAATACTGCTAACATGTCCCTCTTAGTCCTCCTTTTTTCTAGATTAGCCAAACCCAAATCCTGCAACTGTTCTTCATATGTTTTAGTCTTCAGACCTTTAATCATCTGGATTGAGGACAATTATTTCAGAGAGAGAGGGGATGCTTTAGTATGGGGATAAGAGGCTTCAAATCTATCTACTTTAACATTAGGAATAATTATTATGCCTGTTTCTTGCTAAGGAAGCAAGTTAGTTTCTTAATTTATTTTCTGGGATTGATTTGAACAAACATTAACCTTTCTGAATCTGAATAAGCACTTTCCCTTTAAAAAGGGAACTGAGAAAGATAAATTCGGGGGTGGTCATTTTTATTGTATTTTAGTCTGCTCTACAGTCTTAAGACTGTTAGAGGAAGTTCTTTGCAGAGTTTGATGTAGAGGCCTCCGGGTAGAAGCCAAAAAACATTGTGAGTTCTAGTCCCACCAGAGGCATGCAGTCAACTGGGTGACTTGGGCCAATCATTCTCTCTTCCAGCCCTAGTAAGGAGGAAAGGCAAAATCATTTCCCACAAATCTAGCCATGGGCCTAATCTAGGCAGTTGCCAAGGATTCAAATATGTCACCTGATGGCACATACACATTGGAAAAGTATATTTGTTAGGGTCATTTGCTTTTCCCCCTTAAGCAGTCTTTGCAAGTTTTTCTCATAGTATTGACTCTGCTCTTGAAACATAGTAGAAAGGAGATTTGTGTATAGCATCTGTCCTCACTTATAGTTAGGGGCATGTTCTTTCCCCAAAATGGATAACTCACAGTATGTTTGCTTAGGTTGACAAAAAAAAATTGGGGCATAGGAAGAAGAGAGAAAGGAAAATGTAAATGGCTTAGGACCTGGGTATGTACGAGATCGCCTTCTGCCACCAATAGCCTCCCACCGGCCAACACGCTCCCACAGAGAGGGATTCCTCAGGGTGCCATTGGCCAAACAATATCGACTGGCGACACCCAGGGGGAGAGCCTTCTCTGTGGGGGCACCTGCCCTCTGGAATGAACTACCCCCGGAGATTTGCATGATCCCCGACCTATGTACCTTTCGCTGTGCCCTTAAGACTCTTTTGTTCCAACAGGCCGGGCTGGCTTAGAAAATGAATTTTAATTGGGTGTTTGTAGTTTTTAATATAAAGGCCAAATTTTTAATATATTTTAAACTGTTTTTAAATTTTGTGGGTATATGTTGTTTTAATATGGCTGTATACCGGCCTAAGTCCTTCGGGAGAAGGGTGGTATAAACATTTAATTAATTGATTAAAATAAATAAATAAATAAATAAATAAAGGTGGGAGTGGGGAGGTTGGAAAAATAGAAAGGAAAAACATAGTCACAAATTGAGCAGAATAAGGTTAAAAGTCTGTCAGAATTAAGGTGTGTGACAGTTGTCAGGCTAGAGATTCTAGCTTTCTATTCTCAGATTGTTTTCTTATTCTTTTACACCCGAAAGCTTTGTGTGTAGAAAAACATAGAAAAGTAAATATTTAGCACCTGGCCCTGGAAGAATTCTCAAATCCAGAAAGCCACTTCATTTAAAATTTGTATAGTAAAACATATTTACTTTTCAGAATATGCATTTAGTACAATTAATATCTCACTAATGTCTGTAGATATGAAATAATAATCCATTTGTCAACTTTACATCCAACTGATTAATTCTGATGTGGACTTCATTTTTCAGGGTATATTTTTTCACAAAACATTTTGCAAGATTGTATTTCTGTTTTAGACAATAAAGTGATGCATTCAGTATTTGAAATGCATTAATATTCTTCAGATTGGTTCTTTTTTAGAGTTAGCTTTTATAACACTCTTGCTTCTGAATTTAACTTTTGAGTTCAGATATCATGAAAACAAGTTTTTATTACGATTATTCACTATATCTCAACTTGTCCAACAGAGCATGCCTTCTTTGTTACAATTCTTGGCTTTCTGGTTATTATGCAGACCTTCTTGATAAGAGATTAGTTATGGAAAATTAGTTATGATGGTAGTTTCTTCTAGCTTTTATGAGGACTCTGTAGCGATTTGATTTGAAGGGGACCTCTTTGAATACACTTCTAGGGGAATAAGAATGTATGGACCTCCTGCCATAATTCCCAGGAAAAGACCCAGCTTCTTTAAGGAGTTGCCAGCAAGTATTAGACGACCATTTCCTTTTGGAATCTGCTCTCACTTTTATGATTTTGAAATCAGGTGATCTTTGGGTCTCTTTAGATGTGTAATACAGGTAGTCCTCAATTTATGACCTCAATTGAGCTCTGTTGCTAAGCAAGACATTTGTTAAGTGAATTTTGCCCTGTTTTATGACTTTTCTTGCCACAGTTGTTAAGTGAATCACTGCAATTGTTAAGTTAGTAATACAGTTGTTAAGTGAATTTGGCTTTTCCATTGAATTGCTTGTCAGAAGGTCACAAAAGATGAACACATGACCCCGGGACACGGCAACCATCGTCAGTATGAGTCAGTTGCCAACCATCTGAATTTTGATCATGTGATTATGGAGAGGCCGCAAGGGTTTTAAGTGTGAAAAATGATTGTTATTTTTTTCAGTTCTCTTGTAACTTCGAACGGTCACTAAATGAACAGTTGTTATAGGTTAAGGACTACCTGTAATATAGTTGATATTATAACGTATAGCCAAATAATAATTATGGGGGTTTTTTTTTTGTTTCTTAGGCTTCTCAAGTGCTGTTTGCAGAAGATATGCTTGAAGAAAGGGAGCCTGTACAGATTACACAAAGGTAAGGAGATATATTTCATCACTGTTGACTCTGTAAGAGACAAACTACCTGGGTTCATGGCTTCTGAGGAAGCCATAGCCCAGAAATTCTGTCTTGTACCTGTCACTATTTCAGAGTGCAGACTATATTAAGTTAAGGATGTGGTAGTTGTACACAGGGATATCATTCTTGTTTGCATGGTGATTAAATGTGGTAGACAATTTCTTGTCCTGTTGTGTGAAAATTGTATACAGCTAGTCCTCAACTTCCAACCGATCATTTAGTGACCATTTGGGGTTATGGCACTGAAAAAAGTGACTTATGACTGGTCCTTGCACTTACGACTCTCAGAGTGATCCAACAGTCACATGATCATGATTTGGAGGCTTGGTCTTGTGTTTAGGATTGCAGCATCATGTGATCACCATTTGCGACCTTTCCAGACAGTTTCCAACAAGCATAGTCAATGGGGGTAGCCATATACACTTAATAATCATGTGATTTGCTTAATAACTGGCAGAAAAGGTTGCAAAATCGGGTTCTGTCACATGATGACTCACTTAAAGAGCTTATTGTGTAGTGATAGAAGTTCTGGTCCCAATTGTGGTCCTAAGTTGATGACTACTTGTATGCATTATCAGTTTTACAAGTAGCCTTCAACTTACAACCACTATTGTGATCGTATTTTCCAGCCTTTATTGATTCATCTTTAAACGGTGCAGTCATTAAGTGAATCACTGTAGTCATAAGTGAGACATTGACTGTGACTTGCGACCTGCCCTGCCAGCTTCTCCATTGATTTTGCTTGTCTGAAGCCATCTGGGAAGGTCGCAACTGGTGATCACATGACCCCAAGATGCTGTGACTGTCATAAATGTGTGACGAGTGTCAGGTGTCTGATTCTGCATCATGTGAACTGTGGTGGTCATAAGTCGAGGGCTTTAAGTAACTTTTTTCAGTGCTGTTGAACTTCAAACAGTCACTAAATGAATGGTTATTAAGCAAAACTACCTATACTGCATGTATGGTCCAACAGAAGAGAATAGCCATCAGAAATATGCCCCATTCTTTAAAATATAAAGGAAGAAATATGCATTGCAACAAAGATTTTTCATAAGTACAGCTCCTGGCCAAAAAATGTGATGATTTAATTTGACATAGCTGCTCAAAGCAGTAGGCTTTCGGGAATAGCGACAGCAATAAATTCAGAGTCCATGTGTAGGCATGGTGATTGTGTGTGTGTGTGCATGTATGCACACAGGTGCATGAATATGAAATGGAAAGAATAGAAGAGGAATCTTAAGAAAACCTATCCTAATAGTGACAATATTTGTTTCTTTGAGACAACAATGTTCTTGGAAGTCCAATTAAAGTACGAGCAAGTGACACGTGTAATCTGGGAGCTTCAAACTCTATTTCTTTCAGAAAATGAAACAGAAGAACTGGGAGCTGCTTACTTTTTACATTTGGGTCACTGCTACATATCTTCTTTAGCAGGAATAGCGAAATGACCATTTCTAGGATATATTCTTGGAAGTCTGCTTCTTTGAAGCTTCTTAAAGCAAGAATGAAACATGCAAGATAGAACAGTTTTCCACCGTGGTCAGAAAATGAAGGGCATTTGAAGAGATGGCACAGGTCAGGGAAAGTTTCATGAAATAAATTCCCAGGAAAGTCCCAATATTTGTGCTCGATCAGACGCTTGCTGGGAAAAGTCACTTAATTCTCAGGTTAGTTTTCCCAGGTCTTATAATTAAGTGGCCTTGGCATGAAGCCACCAGTTTTTCACTGCCTGATATCCTGTTTTCATTGATCTAACAACATTTTGGCTGAATGTTGTATGAAGGAGCAGACTAAATGATGTGATAACTCTTCCCACCCTGCAGCAAGAAAGGAATAATATGTACAGAGTTGCACAAGGAATTTGTTGGTTTGTCTTTTATAGTAATGCTTTTGGGAGTGAGGTATTCAATGATGGATCAATTTCTTTGTCATCATTAGTGTCAGGAAGGACTGAAAGGGAAAGAGCAAAGGAGGGAAAAATTTTTGTTTCTCCACTGTGACATTATTTGGGAAGTATTCTTTAGCTAGCATTTAATTGGAACAGCCCTAATTCTGGGGTGGCATTTATCTAAATTTCAAATGGTCATAATGCAGAGCCATCAGTCTTTTTCCCATTTCGCCAGAGTTTGAGTAAAGGATTAGTATCCTGCACATTTTTCAAGCCACAGCAGGGATGATGCAGTAGAGTTTGCTTGCTAATCGGAAGTCCTGGGAACTTCATAATGTAGTTGGTGGCTGCCCTCATCAGACCTCTGGGATGAAGGCTGATCATTTCATGCTGTGACATCTAATTTCATCAGAAAGTTCATCTGCCTTGAACTAACAGTAGCCACGCTATTCTCAGTTTTGTGCACATTAAATGCTACCATCTGGCAAGTGGCCCTGTGCTAACAGAACCCTGTGGTGGACAGTGCACAGCACCCAAATCAGTGGGTTTCAAATGCTCTTTGAGTCTTCAGCTTCTGGAATAATTTTGGAAATGGTTTCTCCCAAAGACGTGTCCCTCTGTTAATTTTTGTGGGCCCCTCAGCTTTTTTGTTTCCTAGCTTACGCAAAGTACATTAGATTGAGATTTAAATAAATGATTGTAGGTTTTGTTACCAGGAAATACTTGATGTAGCAAGCAATGCATGAGGACTTCAAATTGATTAGCCCATTTTATAAATGTCCTAGCAAACTGTTCAGGAGGAGGCATTTTGATGTAAATCTTGATGGTTTACACGGAGCTTGAATCCATAACAACTGGTTTAAAATAGTTTTATTAATAGTGATGTTAAATGATTATTTAATAATTATTAATAATTATATTTTATTTAAAGAGTGAGAGAAGTCACATGATTTTCCATTAGAGTTTTCTTATTTATCATAAATTGGCGGTGGCTGTTTCTGTCTGCTTAAGGCTTGTAGCTGAATTTAGTAACTCTTTTCTTTAGTCAATACTAGGATTTATGTTTTTATATATATACACTTGCATATTTGATCGCTCCAGCAAGGGAACTACACCGAACGTACGGGAAGTATGAAAGGACGGTTATGTCATAGTAGCTTAGCTAGCCTCTTTCTCTTATGACATGGAGACAACATGACTTTGCCGGAAAGTGCAAATGAGAGGAATCAGGCAAAGTTGAATGTAGCATAGAAAAAAAATGCTCTTTTCATGTTGGCAAGACTTTGCTATACAGAAACTTTGAATTATGTCAGATCAGAAAAAACTGATCAGTAAAATATGGATAATGAAGCGTTCATCGTCAAAAAGATCCCTATTCTGTTCTGCTTTAAGGAGTTACTCACTAAGCATATGGCTGTTTTGCTACCTGGCATACTCCTGTGACCAGGACTAGAAAGCATCAAAGAAGCATTTACATATCTCAGTTAACAGCCTTCCTTTTGCACATTGCTTTTAGGACATGGTTGGGCGGCAAATCGTTTTCTTTCTTTCTTTTTTCTTTTTCTTTTTTTTTAGATTCTCTCCCCCCTCCCCCTTTGCATTCTCTTCTGCTACCCTCTTTGAATAAGCAGAGCTTACAGAATTCCATCTGCTTTGTCACCAGAATGCTTTGTGACTTTGATTTATCATGTGTTTGTGTTTTGGCAGCATTTGTGCCTTGACTCCTTTGGACAATACGAAGAACCCAGACATTGCCACAGAGAATCATGCTGAGGAGGAAATCACTGTGTGCCCTGGTATGACCTCTGTGACAGTTTATTTGCAATTTTGAGTCAGAAAGGTTATGTCCTTTCCTTTCAGGCAGGCCCATATTATTTATTATTATCTGAGACTTCAGGGCATTGTCCCCTGTCCTCCGTTCCCCCAATAAGCCCTTTGCTTCCATGGTATATTGCCTGCAGATGCCTCTTGCCCCATTATTTTCCTTTTTCTATTGTTTGCTTGGCACCAGACGAGGATGAAATAAGTACTATTTGCTGAGCTGCTTTGTTTTGAATAAGTACTATTTCAGTAACTGTTTATAGTGACCTTTTTTTCTTAGTTAGGTATAATGGGACACGATCTCTTGATCTTGTCTTTCAGAGACTGAATGACATACTTGTTCCTCCCAGTTCTGAATGAATAACTTGATTCAGTGAAATGGTTCAAGGTTAAACTGTTTTCTTCCAAAGCCAATCTAATTCTGACATTATTTTCTTAAAGCAAGCTTTTTTTCAATTGTATATTTGACACAGGATTAGGTTTAATTCTGGGGTTTCCTACAGATGATTGGATAAGGTTTTTATTGAGGGAAACATAGATAGGATACAAAGAAAATTACCAGCTATGTAGTGCTGAGCTGAGGGGCTTTATTCTCGCATAATACTGTTCACCAGCTTGCACCAACAGTGTACAGTTTACATGCCCTACTGTTCCCCGTTTCTCATTTAGCCATAGAGCGGCACTAGTTTTATCTACACATAGCTGCACTATGGCTTTAAACTTCTACTTCAGCTGTGTTGTTGCACATTGTCTGCTAACATTTGTGACAAGTCTAAAAAATGTTTAGAAACTGTGAAGACACTGTAAAGCAAATGGGATACGTTTTATCAGCTAGTGTGGAGTGTGCTGAGGGAGGGAGAGGGGGTTGGAGGGGGCTTACAGAGTCTAGGAAGGGGGTGGGCTGCTGCCGCCGCCGCTGCTAACATGGAGATTTCTGTTGCAGAAACCCAGCAGAGTCCATCACAAGCTGTTGAGTCTGAGAGTGGAGAAATCCATTCATCCAGCAAAGATGTCTTTCTGCAGGTAAGCAAGTCCCTAGCGAATAACAGCCAGTAAAGCATCTGGAATGCGGAGTCTCATTTCTTACCCATTTTCCAAAATGAGCTGCTTTGCAAACTAGGCAGCTTGCTAGAAAATCTTGTCCAGAAATGTGTGCTCTGTTCGTGGGCCTCCTGGTGTTTTCTTCGTTTTTACCATCAATTTCTCCTCCGTGGTTATGACAATTCTTGTTAGCTAAGGGTTTTCTGTTGACTTTCTCACATTCATCATTTTGGGTGCAACACTTATCGCTGCGGTGCTGTTGTGAACTGTAATATGCTAAAATATGCCAGAGGATACGACTGGATGCTCCTATGGAAGGGGAACCAGTTGCTCCTGGCTCATGTTTCACACTGAACAAAGGGGTACAAGCATGAGAGCAAAATTGATTTCACAGTGAGATTAAACTCCCACTGTTGCTTATGGAAACAGAGTGGGCAGAATGTGTGGTGTCAATGCTGGTTTGAATGATGCTGTCGAATTTTGGATTGATTGCTATGTTCGTATTAATGCTTCCATTTAACAAGCTTAGGTGTTTCTCTAAATTAACCCAGAGAAAATCTTCTCTTGCTTGTATCATTATCACCAGACGAATGCTGTTGTGTTGAGTTTTCTCTCCCTTCTCTCAGTGTATCTGTGCTGCAGTCACCATGCATGCAGCTGTCGTAACAATGACATCTGACTTTAGTTGCTGTTTCTGGTAAAGACACCTAGTTAGGTTGCAATTTAAGCGGGGCGGGGTGATCAAAAGGACTTCCAAGTGCTGTTCTGACAGGTTACACGAATGCAGCAGATTGAAGAATGCTTGACAAGATGACTCAGATGCGAAAAGTGGAGTCTGTCTATATGAAGGTGCCTATGGTATATAAAGGCAGCATAACCTTGTCATAGACATGCTAATACGTAGCTCAGGCACTTCTGACCAAGTGCCCTTCGTCTGCTAGAATTTGGGGCTGTATGAGAGAGTGTATCAATGAATAAACGAGTGCTCGTGGTCTAAAAGGGCTCTGGGCTGGTCTCAATTAGAAGAAGGTCTTTTATATTTTATGAATGGTTCTGGGTTGGAGTTAGGAGGGGGAGGAATTTCTGTTGTGGCGCTAATTCATTGGAATGACATTTCCCTGGAAAGAAAGTATAAATAAGGCTTTGCTACAACTTGGGCTCAGGCTGTAAGTCTTTTTTTATTCCTCCTGACATTTGAAAGGTTATGAAGGTGCAGCTGAACTACTCATAGCTGTTGCAATGTTATTTTATGTATTTCATTATTGTATGCTGTGTTATATATTCCTGGACTTAAAACACATTTTTCAAACACGATGCAATATATAAAGGTGCCTTCCATGATAAGGAATATATATAAACATTTAAAATAAATGAATAAATAAAAGAACTATGCAGACAGGCAGCAGGTGGCCAGAAGGACAGTCGCTCGGAATAAGAAAGTAGCCCATCTTAACACCTTGCCTTGTGATGCTGACCAGAGGGACCCAAATGCTACAGCATGATTTTATCCTCAGGTTAAACAGAGTTAGATGGAGCATAATCGTATCTTGTGTTCTGTGGCTGAGCAATTAATGAGACAAACCATTCAACATCAACGAGCTTGATTCTGTATCCACACCTCTATTGCCTCATTTGCTGGCCCACAGAGGTGGTTTCAGCTGCAAACTGCAGGGGATACTGTTGCTTTCCTCTTGGCTGGGTGGGCTGCCAATCATGCCGTTAAAGCATGCCGTTCTCCCAGGATTTATTGAAAGCCATTCAGGGGGAAGGGACTGACAAGCGTTGCTGCACAATGCTGCATTTACATTTACAATGACTTATTTACTGTGGGAATGTAAGCAGTTTGTTTGGACACCTGGCATTTGCTCCGCAAGGCTGTGTAAAGTGGAAATGGGGCAGAAGTAGACAGTTCTTCACATCTGTCTACGTGTCATCTTATTAGGGTAGCACTGACTTGATCAGAACTCCCCTTCTTTGTCATATCTCATTCTGTGCCTAGCATATCTCCCTGACACACCAAAGGAAAATGAGATGTTGCAATGTTAAGATGTGAAATACTCGGAAGATGTGGTGGTGTACTAATAGCTGCCATGTAGCTTAACAACCATAGAACTCTCACCTCAATTTAATTATCTGCCTTAGATTTCTTTAGAAAAGGATTTTGTGAGGGTTTGCCTGCAATTTAATTCTGATCACATGCCAGCAGGGTGAGACAGCCGAGATTTTTGTTTAAAGGCCAATCATACAAATCCCCGTACATGTAAGCAGTGTTCAATCAGTCAGTGAAATTCCTTACCTAGAATTGGTCTCTTACTTTACAATGTAAATTTTGTAATGAAACTACTAAGCAACAGGCCTATTTAAAAGAGACTACTCATAAAACAAAACATGAAGCGTGCCAAAGCAATCAATCAAAATGCTTTTCCTGATGGTTTCCTTGGAACTGAGCCATTCTAAGGACATAGATGACAGTTTCTCTCCATTTCTCTTGCCCTGTATCTGAATAAGAGAGAGTTTCTTAGTTTTATCCTAATAAAAATGACATTATCCTAGTTCAAATAGAATATGTTCCATCAAGCTAGTTTAAAATTTAAACAGACCCTTTAATGGTTCGGGCAAATCTTTGTTTGAAATATGTAGGAATCTTTAAATAGATTAAAATTAGGAGAATAAGATAGTAGTAGAGTCATTTTGCCTGTTGAAAACTTGAGTATTGTAAGGCATAGGCTTAAGATGGTGACTCTGAGACTCTGTGGGAGACTCAAAATGGGTAGGCTTAATGATACGTAATGAACAGTCCACAAAAACCAAGAAAGAACGCTAAAGTTTCATTTTCTATCCCTGCAATAGAATTAAATATGATTTGTTAAAAGAATATGGTTCTCATGTGCAAATCAAACTCCAAGATAGTTTTTAATCCAAAGTTCTGCTTGTAACTCTTGACAGTGGACATAAATCCAGACATTTTTGGAAGAAGGGTGGGAACAAATGAGATAAGTATAAAGTTGGTAGGTAAGAATGACTGATTATTATGAGACAATAACATCTGGAATTTTTGTTTCCATTGTCATGTGCTATGATTTGTCACAGTCATAGAAACTGAATTAATGTGTCTGGAATATGCCTGATCTTATCTGGGCTCAGAAGCTAAGTACAGCCAGGCCTGGTTCATACTTGAATGGAGACTTCTATGGAACACCAAGCTGGAATAGGCAAACTCCTCTTTACTGCTGCCAAGAAAAATATATGGATGTGTCCATGAAAGAATACTTTTTAAAATAAAATAAGGATTTCTCTTCCATCACAGTTTCCTTTTGAAATAGATTAAATGGACACAGTATTGAAAGAGCCAAATGGCTGGATGCTGCCTCCCCTTTCTGGAGGGGAAATTTTTCTAACTACAAGAGAGACAGTTATAACACCTGGGAGTGAAGAAGGAATTAGATATAATTTCTCTGGTTCTGGTAGGCAGCCTGTTTTCTCCACTCCCATCCCTTTAGGTGCAGCTAGATAATTACAGATAGCTATTCTGAGCAATTAAACTGATAGAAAGAGCAAACTCTCATGGGAATGTCAGAAAATACACATTCTCTTTTTTATATAGTAATTTTATTAAAGCTTGCAATTAGAAAGATAAAAACCAATACAAACTAAAAAAAAGAGAAGAATAAAAATAGAAAGTGCAGAAAGAAAAAAATAAAAATAGAAAAGAAAGAAAAAAAATAAGGGTATAGTAAAGAAAAAGAAGACATATACAAATTACTTCCTCCTATACCACAGGTATAAACAATTTTAGTAGTTTTTCATTTTCTCTTAAAATACAATGAATGCTCTTCTTCCCGTATCTCATCTCTTATCTACAAACAAATCCTTCAAGATCCATTATTCAGTCTTGATCAGCAAAAGTCTATTAAGAGTTACCAGAGATAACATATCTATTTTAACCTTGAGCCAATAAACCGGCTTTATATTCCTTCCTTTTACTTTTAACAGTCTTGATCTTTAGTCCGTCCAAATAATGTCCTAGAACTTGATTTCCTTTCATTTTTTTCTTTGCCCCTTCTCACAAAATTCTTCAAAGCTTCAACAAGCCTCTTTTGTAAATCTCAGTATATGAAAATTATCTAGGTCATTCGGTATTTATTCTGTGTCACTAAAGTTGGAGGTCTCTGAGTATGCTGATTGGCCTGTTCGATTTACTAAGCAGGATTTGAGCTTGCTCACAAGAAGAATCTTATTTCTTTTCTTCTGGAGCTGGGAACTAAGCCACAGAATTGTCTTTCTATTTTAAATTTTAATATAATTTAATTATTTATAAGTATTTAAAAATATTTTGAGGACTGGGAGAAGGAATCTAAGAAAGGAATCCATATTGACTATCTCCATCTAGAACAGTTGCATCAAACAATTTACTGTCTGATGTGGTTGAGTGCCTTTTAGAAACTTAAACCACAGTATATTTTCTAAGCCATAATAGTTTGGTTTAGTTTAGCTTGGACTGTGAATTTAACCATTGTGATTTGTTTACCATGCTTTATACATTGTATGAATAGTCATTGTGTCTTATTCAGCATGTGGTTAAAATAAATTGTAACTAGAAATGATCAGTCCAAGGAACAAGTCTCTTGGATCTCAGATTAGCATATTTTATATGAAAAAAGATTAAAGTAAGAAGTCAAGAATTTTGCCAAGTACTTTACTTTGAGGATGGTAGTATAGATATAGGCCAATTGAGACTGTCTTTCTTCCACTCATTTAATATAAGGGGTGTATGTCTTTTTTTTAGAAAGTGGGTCAGCTTGCATCTGTAGATTGTTTAGAATCTGCTAATAATCTTCCTATGAACATGAGAACCACCTCAGGCAGGAATGAATTAATAAATAAATGCTACTCAGAGTCACCTTGTACAATGAGATCGGTGGCATATAAATTTGATAGATAGATGGATGGATGGATGGATGTAGACAGACAGACTGGGACGATAGATAGATGTAAAAGAACTACATATTCAATGCTGCTCCAGCCTGGAAACTAAAGCAAACTTTTTTCTATTCATGTAAAAGTAATGGGATCATTTATATTAAGCTTATCAGGTTTAACAGTAGCTAGTATATGCCCAAAAGAAGCTCACAAGTGCTGAATAATGGTTCTTTGTTAAGAAAAAGAAGAACTTGCTCAGGTCAGATCCTGTCTGATTCATTTTCCTTTGCTTATTGTTCTTAGTTCTTACCATTCTCTACTTCAGAAATATTTAGCTACATACGGATCAAAAATTAATTTTGTTTAGAATAGCTAATACAATTTTAAAGAGAAGTTTGATTGGATAAAAGAGCAGCAAGAGGCTCTGAAATGTAAGGAAGCTTTAAAAAGTATGTTTAATAGGACTATGTGGCAATTTGAAGTTGAGTTTAAATTCCCTAAAGCAGTGATGGCTAACCTTTTCCAGACTGAGTGCCCAAAGCGTGCATGTGCACCCGAACTCTCCCCCAATGCAATGCGTGCACAGCCCCTGCATATGCACCCGTGCATGCGCCCTGCCTCCCCCACGCATAGTCCTGAGCCCTGCGCATCCGTATGTGCATACGTGGCAGAGACTCAAAGACCAGCTGGCTAGTGGGAGGTGCGCATGCATGTGCAGCAGAACTAAACTGGGCCGACGGCTTGCGTGCCATCAGAGAGGGTGGTACGTGCCACGTCTGGCACACGTACCATAGGTTCACTATCCCGGCTCTAAAGCAACCACCCCATCCTGGGACTGTAAGGCAATTTCAGAGGGCAGCCATGTCATCCTGGGAAAAGACATAGCTGCTTCTAAGACTATGTTCCCCAACCTTTCCAGGTTTGAGGGCCAGTGGTAGGGGAGGGAAACAGGATGGTTCTGCACGAGTGGTGGGCAAACACGCAGGCATCTCAATTTGTGCAAGCAATTTTTGCAAACGGCAGGCATGTGCACCTGTTGCTTTCACAAATGGAGCTGCGTGCACACTCCTGCTCCTTCTGCAGTTCCAAATGGGCCACAGCCTGGTACTGAGGTGTGGCCCAGGAGGTTGGAGACCTATTTTAAAAAGTGGATATAGGTGCTGTGTTCACACTCCTGTGCACTTGGAAGCACCTTTGAGAAACTGAATCTGAAATACTGCACAGCCTGAGTACTTAATTGGGTAAATGTTAACTTAGAATTCAGAATTGTGGCTTGCCTCTTTGTTACTTGAATTCCCACCATTAGAAAATGAAATGAGCCACTTATTCACTGCAGATCTGAATTTCAACCAGGTTCCAGTGAAGGTACTCTTTTCTCAAGAACTAAACTACCATTCATCCTGCTCCCAAAGGGAAAAATGCTGAGTCCTTTTCAGTTATTCTTTATGTGGATTTGAAACCAGATAGAGTCAGTAAAGAGGAAATATTCATACAGAAGCCTCAAAATGTATTTTATCCTGGTAGAAGAGCACACTGATGGAAATATGGCCACCTAGGGACAGGCAAACTCTGGATTGGGTGCATGAAAAAAATCTGTCAGTCACTTTTATTTTGGTTGCCAATGCTCTCATTTTCTCAATGTAAGGATGTTTTACATTTTCCCAAGAGAATGGCACCCTGGTGGCACAGGGGATCCTTGCTTTAAAGAGGACATAGGGCTCTTAAGGGGAGCCTCGTGGTGATTTAAGAGCACATTTACTGTCTTTGAAGGGAGCATTGATTATCAACAGCATAGGGCTCACTAATGAGTGCCAGGTTGTCTGACCTGTTGAGTAGCAAAAAAGGATCCTGGGACTGGGAAGATCAAGCCAAGGGAGGATCAGAAATGACAGATGATCAAGGCTGAGCACAGACAACAAACTTTGCAAGACAAGCTGAGCTGATTTGTTATCCTCTTTCACAGGCTGATGAAGATGCAAGAGAGCATGCACCTGGGCACAGCCCTCAAGCTGATAACCTCTTGTCATGTCCACTGTGTGAACTCAGATTCCCAGCTTCAGAAATTGAGCTACATGCTATGAATTGTAACGGCACTGGAGAGGACGCAGTTGAAGATGGTCCAGGTTTGCTGCTTTCTCTGGTTTGCAGTTGTGTTTCAGTTCTGGCCGATCCCCCTGCATCTGTTTGCAATTATGGCATTAGTTAGGAACCTTCTTTGGGGGACAACTTCCATACAGTTCTGTATAGTTTATCCAGTGCTCAGAACTGTATGTAGCTCCTAAACCTAGTACCTTAATCCATAATTTAGCCTCCATTATTTGTTAATGCATCCGCTCATTTTCACGTTATGAAGTGAACTCCAATCTTGACTAGTCCCTGTTCTCGTCCATAATATGTTTCTCTTTCCAGGTCTACTAAGTTATTTACCAGTGAGAAATCCTGTCCCTAGCAGTGGCTAACATTGCTGCATATGCTGCTGGATTAAAAGAGTTAACTTTGCAAACAGTTCTTGCTAGGCATTGATTTTTAATAAGTGAATGTCTGCCTGCTATGACAAGTATCCTAAATATTTATCCTGCCCAGTCCTATATGTATAATACTCAGAAAAAAATATTCATTGTATTTAGACATCTCATTTAGCAGCAGGAGTGGTGCCTTAGGCTCTTTCCATGTATGGGGAGAATACCAAGTTTAAATGGATATTACCTCCCTTTGTCCCAACAATGTTGTGAGGCTTACATGGGATTGAGAAGCTGAGTTGATTAGCAATTAACTAAACTTAATTCCTGTTTCAGAGAAACACTGCAAAGATAGCTTTGATGTGTTCCCTCTGGAGCTGCAGAATAGGTGACTTCCAATTAGTAGGAATGCTCATATCCCAGAGCCAAAACGCTGAAGGTGCTATTTCCTCCCATTATTTATTAGAAATAACAGAGAGATCTATTCCTCTCCCCGCCTCCCATCATTATTGCTTTTTCCATATCTGTATAAGCAACAGGAATGAGAACAAAAAGATGGGATGAATGAATGAATGAATGAATGAATGAATGAATGAATGCTGATTGGAGCATCAGTATTTCTACTCTCCCATTGGTCAGGTGATTCCCCTTCCCTGTCTACCCAGTCCCCAGGGAACAGCAGTGTTGGACTTGGAATTCAAACTATAGAATTCCAAATGTTCCCTTGATATTTTTTGATTTGATTACTATAGTATCAATTCAGTTTTCTCCACATATGGATTGATTATAGACAGTAAAGGAAACCAAATGGACAAGAATCACTAATGCAGAGTCTGGCCTCCCCTTTAGTAAGGGAGAGATAAGACACCTGATTTCTAGCAAAGACAATATTGTAAATATATCATAAGACAGGGAGAGGATGTTACCAATTTGCATTTTAATGGATATGATTAATATAATGGCACAGTTCATTTAATTAACCTTGTCATGCCACTAACCATGTCATGTCAAGCTGCAATACATTATAGGTAAGCATTATTACAGTTCTAAAATTATTACTTTCAAATATGAACAAGTTGATTTAGCCCTTCAGAAATCTTTCTATATTGAATTAGAAATTATAAAAATCAAATGTTATGAATTTGAGCAATTCAAATATAATGGTTTCTTTGTCTCTAATCATTTGTTGTCAATAGTTGCCTAAATCTTTTTATGCTGCAATGACTAATATTTCTGTAATGAATGTCATTTCCCCCCCTAAATTTTAACAAGGACTTGTGTATTTTTAAGAAGTGTCTCTGTGTTATATGCTCCCCAATATGCCCCGTGTTGTCTCCCTGTTTGTACCATAGTATTGTATACTAAGTGTACAATCATTTCAATTATTTTATTTACTCACATGTGTATATTTCTATGTATAATTAGCCATAACTCACTGCTGTACATGTAGTGGCTTGTGCAGCATATCATTAGGACTGTAATACAACCTGAATTATGGACAGAGATTCCACTTTCAATACGGAGAAAGTCTTTCCTTTTGCTTTAATTGTTTCCATTGGGTGGTTAGTTATTTGCATTTATAAATAAGGTAGTTTCTAAAAACAGTGTGCTGTGATACTAATAGGAAGAAATATGAAGAAGAGAATGTAATTATCCAGTCATGAGGTATTTTTTGTAGTTTAATGTTTTGAAAATGGTAGAAGTAAGGCAAAATATAATGCCTTATATTTATTTTTTGCCTTATAAATGCAAAATATAAAAAACAGAGAATATAGTCAATGCTATCCTTTACTTTGTATATAAACTCACAAACATCTTCCCTCCACTTAATATTTTACCTTGCTTGGATGTATGGCTAAAATGGCTCTCAAATATAACTTTCTACACCTTCCCTAAAACTACTGTAGCTTTTTCCTACTTTTTCCATAACCCCCTTAACTCCATCACATGACGTCTACCATACTGACACTGCACTATGGCAAATCAAAATCATAATTGAATTTTCAGGAATTTTGTGCTTCTCATGGTCTCTGGGTCAATGATTTTAATTAGAACAGACTTGCATCTGCAAAGTTTGTTAAGACCTTTTGATATTTTTCTGTTAAAGCAGTCTTCTAAAAGTTGGTATAACTACCTGAAGCTTGGTGAGTCACATTTGCCTGATGTTATTTTGAAAATTCTCTATTTCACATCCCCTGTACTTGACCAGTTGCTTCTGAATGTGTTTATATTTGGCTGCTCTGTAATCAGGGCAACATCACTGTGAAAGAAAATCAAAACTTTGAACCATCCTTCTCCTTGGTCTGTTCCAAGAAGGCTACTGTCCTTCTTCCGGAGTGTTGACTTGGGAGTTAATGATTCAATTTGGGGAGTACTTAATTGGTTTTCCTGTGGAGGTCTCTGGTACTATAAACTCTACCATCTTTTCAGCGTTTTTCATTACAAAAGAACGTCTGTGACTTGTCCATCTATTGTTCTGTAACTGCCTCCTGTAAATTCCCTGGCTGTTATTTGAGTTTGTAATTTAAAGAAGCTGCATCAGCTTGGCTGATACAGAAGACCATTTCATCCGAGATATGGTTACATGGCTTTTTGTGTTCAGGCAATTACTATGGTTGAAAATACACACACACTTGCAGCTTTTAGCTAAGCTGGTCTTTTACTTCTTCGGCAAAACCTACCTGAAATCTTTTCAGGAAGTGTGCAGAATAACTTCCTCACCACTGCTGTAACTTGTCAAGACTGGAGGGATGTTGGTATGCGAGGATGTGTCATTGGATAACATAATTATAATACGGACAAAACTGTGGCTCAGATGGAGTCGCTTGAATGACTCCAGTTGGATTCCTTTCAGCCATTGCTAACACACAAATACCAGGTAGTAGTATAAAATTTAGCATTTGGAAGAAAAGTTGTAGGGGGAGATATGATAGCTGGTACCTGAAAGAACTGCATACAGAAGAAGGCCAAGATCTATTTTCTGTCACTTCATGGAGTGGAACACAGAATAATACATTGAAGTTTCAGGAAGGCAGATTCTGGTTGCAGTTCAGGAAAAAATGCTTAAGAGTAAGAACAGTTTTGACAGTGAAACCAATTACCTAGTGAGGTAACGGCTTCAATTCTTTGAATATGTTTAGGCAGAGGATGGGCAGCTAGCTTTTAGGGATGCTTTAGTTTGGATTCCTGTAGTAAGCAATATATTGGACTGACTGGTCCTTTTCCATTCCATGATTTGGAATAGCCAACTTCAGGTGGAGGTCAAGAGAAGAAAATAGCTCTAGTGAAAATTCTCAGAGTCAACAAGTGTTGATTCTAATAGGAAGAAAGGGAGCTTCACGCAACAGACGACTGTCAGAGCCTCCTGCATACCCGCTTTGATTGACATTCAAGTGCGGGAGGTCCTTTCTTGGCAGGTTACCATTCTAACTCAGATTGGGATTTGGATTTATTTTCTAGATACTGTACCTGCTAATTACATAATGGTCTCTAGCAGGGGTGGGTTTTAAAAATTTTTACTACCAGTTCTGTGGGCGTGGTTTATTTTGTGGGCATGGCTTGGAGGTCATGTGACTGGGTGGGCATGGTTAGCTGGTCATGTGACCGGGTAGCCATGGGTATGTGTATAGGGACTACTCAGAGGGCTGAAAAAAGTCATTTCTGACAGGTCCTCGCACTTTTGATCGATCTTCGCACTTATGACCATCCTCACATTTATGCCCATGCAGCATTCTTAACAACCGGGTCACTCATTTCACAACTGCTTCTCTTCACCATGGTGACACGATAGGGCAAAAACGTAAAATGTGAGGACAGTCGTAAGTTCGAAGACTGGTCAAAAGTGCGAGGACCAGTCAAAAATAACTTTTTCAGCCTTCTGAATAGTCCATATGCATAAAAGGATACAGCAATAGAGAGGGATGAAGGAAGGGAAGGGAAATTAGAGTAGGAGTGAGGGTAAGATAGGGAGGAAGAGAGGAGGAGAAGGAGAAAGGAAGAGGAAGTAGGGAGGAGAAGAAGAGGGGGGGGAAGAGAAAGTAAGAAGGAAAGAAAAGAGAGAAGTGGTAGGTTTGAGGAGAAAGATTGCTGTACAATAAAAAAGATGAAAGAGAAGAAAGCCAACCCCCCAAAAATATAAAGATATTAAGATAAAGAATGAATTGTTAAACTTTAAAGAATAAAAGAGAACAAATATGAATAAATAGCAATAATTAGAAACACACATACAAACATACAATGCATTTTCTTTGAACAGAGTATTTGGCCGGTTCATAAATTTAAATAGTGTTTAGTCATTTCAATTAAATTTACAATTTCTATATTTCCTTTTTGCCATATTTATTTCTCATCTATTTTTTTAAAAAACCAATATTACCCTTCATCCTCATCATTAATCTTAATCAAATTCAATTTTTCCCTTCTATTCTATATTATACCCCTTTCCATTGTCATCTATTTTTATATCCATCCTCACATTGGTTAATTATGTAATATTACAGTTGTTTAATACAAATTCAACATTTTAATATAAGTCAATTAGTTATATAACTATCTTTTTTTGTATATTAATCAATATGAACATGAATATTCCAATTATTTCCATGCAATCCAGTTCCTTAGAAATCAATTAATTATATTTACCAATAATAATAAACCAAATAATTTCCCCCATATATTCCTCCAAACCATAACTTAACCATTTCTGCTTTCAACACAATATTCAATTAATACTATCTCAATTATTACAATTTCCTAGTTAAATAGAGCTTTTTTTCTTTTGTGTTTTAAAATCTTGAACTCTCCTCTTTTGCCCTAAATTTCCCATTGTTTGCAGTTTTGCACCTACTTTTTTTGGTGAGGAAAAGGAAAAAGAAATCTCTCTCTGCCTCATTTTGTCACGTTGCAGCAAAGACCCTGCTTTACTTTCAGTTTCGTTTTTTCAGCATAGCTAGGGGAAAAAAAATCTGCTCCAGCACTCTTTGCAGCTCTGCGCAAAACAGATGAGAGCAAATCAGCTGAGAGTCGGGAGGCTGATCTAATCAACTTGTGCTAATTAACCTATGCTGAAGCTGAAAGGGGCTGTTTTTTCTATTTTTGCGGGCACCGGTCTACTCATTTGTTTTCTTTTAACACTGATCAGCTGTAGGGCGGCCCTTTGAAGCCCCGCGGCAAAAGTTTAAACAGTTTTTTCCCCTCTAGCCATCAGCTGAGACTCAGGAGGCAGCAATAGATTGGGAGTGGGTGGGGTAAGCAAACGGCAACCAGCCCGGGAACCGGTTCGGGAGCGTGGCTGGCCAATCTTATTACCAGTTCTCCGAACTATTAAAATTTTTTACTACCGGTTCTTAAGAACCGGTGCAAACCGGGAGCAACCCACCACTGGTCTCTAGGTGTTTCCAAGATGTTAACCGAGAAGATCATCAAAATTAACAGTTAATTGTCTTCCCTTCCACAATTAGTCAATTTCCATTTTGTTAAAGTAAAATAGAGAAATAGAAATAGTGTCATAATGTTGTAGAATGCATCTAGGATTAAGGCAGGATGCCATTCTTACCCTTCTTGTAGCCACACCTCAAGTACAAGGTATCAGTCTTTCCTACCTTTAGCTCTCCTTCTGCTGATGCTGTTGTAAAAAAAGCTTCAACACCAAGAGAAGTGATACTGATAAAGCATTTTAAGGCCAACATAGCAAGAAATAATACCATTAATAAGTATTTTAAAAAATAGCATGGCTGATTAAAAAATATGCATGTATTTAACACTGGGGGATGTAAGGATTGTGGGAGAGGTCTTGAATCAACACAGTGGGAAGCCTGCTGCAAAAGGAAACCAGCTTAAAGTCATTTGTCTCATTTAGGGATATTTTCCACAGTATTTATAAAAATTTAAATATCTGCTGTTTTCTTTTAATATATGGAATATATTGAAAAGAGCTACTTGAAAAGGATACTAGTACATTGAAAAAAAATACTCCAAGATTTGTAGGCTGCTTCTTTGCTATATGTCAGGCTAGTATAGGGGACTTTCTACTTTCTACTAGATCAGACAACCTACATCATTCTGGACAAATGGTTGTCCAATCTTTTCTTGAAAACTTCCAGTGATGGAACACCCACAACTTCTGGAGGCAAGCCATTTCACTTATTAATTGTTCTCACTGTCAGGAGATTTCTCCTTAGGTCCAGGTTGGATCTCTGTTTAATGAGCTTCCTCCCATTACTGCCCTCAGGTGCTTTGAATTATAAATCAACTTCCTCTTCTTTGTGATAGCCCCTCAAGTACTGGAAGACAGCTATCATTTAACCTCTAGTCCACTTCATTAGACTAGCATATCTAGTTCCCTAAATTGTTCATCATATGGTTTAGCCTCCAGACTCTTTATCATCTTTGTTGGTCTTCTGTGTACTATCTGTAGGATCTCAGCATCTTTCCTGTATTGTGGTGATTAGAACGGGACATGGTATTCTAAGTGGGGCCTCACTTAGTATAAGTATAAAGTAGCACTATCGCTTCATGTGATCTTGGAAGTATCTCTCTGTTGATGAAGCCTACGACAGTATTGGCTTTTTTGGCAACTGCAGCACAATGTAATTCATACTTAAGTGGTGGTCCACTAGGAATCTAGATCCCTCTCACAATGATTGGACCAGGTATCACCTACTCTATACTGTGCATTTGGTTTTTCTTGCCTAAGTGTAAGACCTTACTTTTCTCAACATTGAATTGCATTTTGTTGGCTGGGCCCACTGTGCAAGTACGTCAAGCTCTTTCTGAATCTTGAGTCTATCTTCTAAAGTGTTAGCAGTTCTCCACAGCTTGGTGTTATCTGCAAATTTGGTGAGTTCCCCTTCTATGCCCTCATCTAGATCATTTATGATGTTGAAGAGCATTAGACCCAGGACAAGATCTTGAGGTACCTCACTGCATGCTTCCCTCCATGTTGATGGACTTCTATCGAGGATGAGATGCCGAGTTTGGTTGGTCATCCAATTGGAAATCCATCTGGTGGTGGTAATGTCTGTTCCACATTGTTCTGTCTTCTCAAGAATAGGCTGTCTACTTTTAGTCATTTTGTCAAAGAAGGCAAATTGTCTGGCACGATCTGTTTTAACAATCCCATGCTGGCTTCTAGTAATTGCCTTGCTCATTTCTAGGTGCTCACAAATCCAATTCCAGAATTTCCCCAGGTATCGATGTCAAACTGATTGGTCTATAGTTTCATGGATCCACTTTTTTCCCTTTTTGAAGATTGGAACAACATCAGCTCTTTTCCTCTGGCAGTTTCTCTGTGTTCCAGGAGCGCCAAAAGTTTTTGTTCAGTGGTTCTGAGATTAAACTGTAACCGAGTCCCTTTGTTTATTGGATGTTGTTCCTATTTCTATCCCCTCAAAATAAAGTATATTAGATACATTCTGAGATAAATTTTGCTTTGAACATGTACATTTATGTTACTTGAAATAGTAAGGTGATTTCAAGGCACTATCTGTACAGTATCTTTAAACAGTAAGGAAGATTGTGTTTGAAGTCATACTAGAAAATCCACCCTTTCTTCCTGTAGACCAGGAAATAGTTTGGAAAAGCTTGTTCTAAAATTTTGGAGAATGAGAAGAGCTCAAAATGTATGCATAAAAACAAATTAAAGGACAAATTGCCAGGAATGTACCAAATTATTCAAAACACCTGCAGGGGACCCTTATGGGTCCTCCAGGAGTATTTTAATTATGAAGTGCTGCCATTAGCTTCCAGACCATCTCAGCATGGGTGGAAAAAGTTAGTCAGTTTGAAATGCATGGAAGGAAGGTTATTTTATATTTGGAGGAATTGAGAGAGCTGTGGCACGTTTTGTACTGACGAGAAGAAAACTGAAACTGATCAACTTTTAATGTGACTACAGTGAACATTGCGAACATGTTTGACTTAGCCCAGCATGTCGAGAGAGAAGATGCTGTGCTCATTCTGTACCAAGGGTTGAGAAGCACATTTTCTCTCTTGCTGTAAGTGGAGATTTATCTTGTAGCTGTTTTTCCTTTGGAATCTTGTTTTAAATTGAGCTCGCTGGCATAATTTCACATTGGCTTTGTTGACTTTGGCATTTTGGTATGGAGCAGGTCAACTCAACTACAAAAGGTGAAGGCTGCTGGTAATGCCATCTCTCTGCTACTTGTGTTGGCAGTATAAACGTAGGTCTTTCCTGGCATTTCTTATATAGTGGTCCCAGAGGTTTCTAGCAGCCATATTGTGTCAGATGTGTTCTATTCTGCTGGAAAAAAAATAGCACCGATTAACACCTGAGCTGTGCACAAGAGACTGTTATAGGAATATTAACAACTATGCACCGGCTTAGAGAACTGCTTTGCTTTTGCTGCAGACTAGCTTGTTAAAAAGCCTTTGGGAGTGTCAAGTGACTTGGGGATTAACAGTCAAGTATAGAAACTACTCGTACCCAGATCCAAGCCAGGTTTGCAGAAGTGAGTTGTTGTCCCCTTTTAAGGACATTGCATTTGTGAATGTCCACCGCCAAGTTTTTCTTTTCAAGTGAGCAGCCCAGAAGTGTCTGCAAGTATAAACTTTAACCCAGAGAACACATAGACTTCACACTGGTCATTGCATCATGTAAGGAGGGGAAATGCAACCATTAAATTTGGTCTGTTATTTGAACTAGTCTGTGAGAGTAATTATCATGAGAGCAAAGACAGAGGTGCCAAGGAGCCAAAATGAATGCTTCAAAGCCCAGAAGTTGCTGGCACTGATAATACATCTTTCCATTCTGATCTCTGTAGGTGCACCTACTTTACAACAGATGTTGAGCAAACAGTAACAGTTTTATAGCGCCTGTAACACAAATTCAAACCTTTCCCCTAATGAGAGCATTGAGCACAGGAAGATCTGATACAAAGCTGTAAAAATGTTCTGATACACTGCCCCCTCCATTGGATTACCCAACAGTGCTTAAAGCAGCATCTGTTCTATATTAGAAACTCTAGCCTCCTGGTGGAAATGGCTTAGGATATCTGATATGTTCCCCAAGCAGCATAGCTGGTGGTTTGCAAACAGAAATGGAAAGGAATTCAATTGTATGAAACAAACATTTAAAAATCATGTTTATAAATGGCTAACAAGAAAAGCTGCGGCCTCTGATTGGGTTTGCCCTGATTTCATTGTAATACTGATTAAATCTAACTGGTATAAAGAATTACTGCTGCATTTATGATTATACTACTATAGGGTGGAATTTGTCTGTTAGGCTTTCTTACCTTTTTACTTGTTTAAAATATATTTCTGGTCTTCTTGCTTATGTGATTATAACCAATCAGATAGTATTTTCTGTAAAAATAAAAATAAAAATTGTATAATTTGTGACTCTGTTAGGTTTATCTTCCTTTTTGCCCCTGTTCAGTCCTACCTCTTACTTCTCAGGTTCTTATCAAAACCCCTTTTCATAATCTGCCCAAATCCAGGACTTCTTAAAAACAAATTTTGTACCTTATGAAAATATGCATACATGCAATCCACATTGAAAATACAGATTACCACTTGTGGTTTTTACCCTTTCTTCATTCCCTAGTAAACACATAAATGTACCTTATAATCAAACCCATTGAAATACTTCTCATCTTAATCCATTGAGATCATTCATTTATCCAACTCTTAACTGAGTCTAAGATCTCACAGGCCTTTGGATTTGAAACACAATACTAGAAAGAGCAGATCTTTTGAATGCTACATGCAGCATTGTCAGACTTGATTTTCAAGTCTTCCATATTTGTTTAACAAGTTAAGCAAATTGAACTTTTCTAAGTATCAAAGCAATAGATAGGTGCCTTTATTTGTTAGGTTGTTAAGAGTTCTCATGTGAATGTAGAAATGAAATAATTTAGATTACTGGTGCAAAATACTTCATACACAGTTTAAATCAACACTTCTGTCTTCGTGCATTGTAATGGCTTTCTGGATGAAGGCTTTAAAACTTCAGTTTACATAGTGAGAAATATTACACCATTATAAATTAGACCTTGCTGTTCTCATTGTGATGTCCCAAGCAAACTGGTCCTACTTGGCAAGAAGCTTTGAAATTGTTTTCTAAAACATATATTGTGTGTTTTATTCTGACACTTGACACTTCTTGAGAACTTCAAGAACAGATAGAACAACTATTCTCTTTTTGTTTTCAAGTAATGACCCGACGACAGAGGGAAGCCAAGAGCAAGCTTGCCAGCCGAAAAAAAGCCTCCAAATCTGTAGATATTGACAAGTAAGTAGGTATGCTCCATATAGCCCATTTTGATTATTTTCAGTTGAAGCCCTGGTAGACATTTCTGTTACATAAAACTCTGAAGCTTTGACATCATTCACTCATCATTTGTGTCGAAGAAGCATCCTGTAATAGAAAAGACCACCTCAGTCTAACCTATTTTTACCTTTGCTTCTAGTGGGGGTTTGCCTAGGTTTCACATTCTTTTTGGAATGCCTAATTCAGCATTGTCTGCCCAGCTGAGCTTCTCAGTCTCATCCACTTTAAAATGTATAGACCAACCCATGCTGGCTGGAGAATTCTGGGAATTAAAATCCACACATCTTAAAGTGGATGAGATTGAGAAACATTCACCTGGGGAATGTTGATGTGCTACTAGTTAAATACATTCTTTGCCCTCTCTCCTTTCAGTTTCATTATTAAACCCATAATGTGATTGAAGCAATACTTACAAAACTCTATTAACAATGGCAAAGGTGGATTCCCGGCTTTAATCATCTAATTCTGGAATCTGCCAGAACTGGCATGTAAATATAGCAATATGCCATATACTGATTATGTCTGCATAATTCAGACTGTAAAAATGTAATGATATAAAGATAAAGGTAAGAAAGAGAGCTAATATTCAAGCGCAAATGCCAGTCTGGCCATTACGATACCATATTTCATGTGAATTTGGGTGCCTTTAAGGTTCTCCTTGCCATTCCAAATTGTAACAAATGTACCGGTTGTATCCATCTCACAGCTGTTTTCAGTGTTAGAGGAAATTATATATTCCTGCAGTGATGGTGTTTCAGCATGGTGGAAACATGCAAGTCCCCTGAGCATTAAAAAAATAAGAAGAAAGGGAGATCTTAAAACTGTGGTTAGCAAGCCAAATAGAGACCACCAAGCAAATTTCTGTTGCACTAGTATCATGTTTTTCTTAAATGTATTTTTGGTCTTGGGACAAAATCACACAGTTTGTTATGGTCTTGCACAGGCTGATAAGAGGCAATAAATATCAAGGCAATTAAACCATGCTCTAAGAGCAGCATTGGTTGGAAAAGTACAGTAGATGAATTGGTGTGCATATCTACATGCTTCTATCAGAACAAAGCTATGATAGAGAAGGTTAGCATGTCTGGTGCCTACCTGTGGTTACACCGTTAATGAAATTAAGAAATTCAAATGGAACCGGTTTTGTTTAATCTTCCTTACTGCTGTCCTCCTCCCACCTGTTCACCCACACAGCATCTTAAGAAAGAATCTGACAGTAAAAATCCTGCCTGAAAATAATGTTGCTGCTACAAACACTGGATGGCAACATAACTAATAGAATTAGGCTAATTATAGAGAGGACAGCTTCTGTTTAGACACATTATCTTGGTAATCAGCAGGGACTGGAAAGAAAATATGGAAAAGTACTGCAGGATTTAGCATCAAGGGCACTCCTCAGACACATTCCAGATACCATAGTGCAGCAAATTTCACTGGATTTCTCTAGTCCCAGATCATCAATTAAGCAGCTGCCTCCAGTTCCATTTCTTCCTTCATGTGCCAAAGGCTGGGGGTGGGTGGGGGGCAGATTTGCTTCTTGGATTGTTAGCAGGGGAATTATGGAACATGGTTGAGCTAGTTGGAGTGATCGGAGAGTTGGTAGCGGGTGAGGTTTTACCATATTCTTCAGCACCAAATGCTCAATGCATCCTCGACAGTACTGCATGCTTTAAAAAGGAAATAGTGCCCTGGCAGATTTATTAGTTAGATGACTTCATTTAGACTGAGTAAAATACATCTCTGACTTAATACACTTGATTTGCTTTTTGGGGCACAACATAACTCCAATTTTACAAAAGCAGATACTTCATTCAACTGAGTTGACACGTTCTGAAAGAAAATCAGTATTGTTTGAGATAGCTAGAGGAACTGATTTCATTACATCACTTTGCTGCAGTAGCAGCACCCAGGAAAGCAGTTGGACGAAAACTGCTAATCATTCTGTCCTTTTTGATTGCCAACAGCCAGTTTTACAATATTGGTCACATCACTGTGCAGATCCTGCTCCATTGACAAGTCTTACCTACAGAACAGCTAGAAGCAGCACAAATGAGAAAGAATGAATTCTAATACAATCCCTTCCTTCCTTATTTGGCAGGTATGAGAAGTGTTATCTTTGTAAATCTCTAGTGCTAAGGAAAGAGTATCAGAGCCATGTTGATGGCTGTCTTTGTAGCCGGAATGTTGATGGAACCCAGGGCCACAGGAGGCCGCGCCAAGCAAAAGTAAGGATCTGTTTTCTTGGTTCACACTTGCATGGATAGACCAGCAGGTCTACTCTTGTCTTTGTTTATATCTTTTTCTGAAGTGATTGGATCTGCCTGATTCTCCAACCCCATAAATAAGCTTAGCTGCAGTGAAATGATATACTCTGGCTGTTTGATCCTCTTCGACTTGATTTTACAATGATGGGATTACATCTCAAACCAGAATATCAGCCCACAGCCCTCTGGATGTCGGTTGATTCCAAATCCCATCAGTTCCATCCGCCATGATCAGTGTTCAGAAGGAGGGCAGGCATAAGGGGAAAAAAGCCAGCCGACAGACTGAATGAGGAAGGAAATCCTCCAGAGTTGTAACCTTCGCTATATCAAGCAATGGCCTTTGATTCACAAATAGTATGTCTTCAGAAACTGCAACATTCACAAGAATGCTGATAATGAGCATGTTTACAATGCTTCCCATTCAAAGTGGGATGCGGTGTCAAACTCTTAGAATAACAGTCATCTTGTTTGGAATTTATGCTTTTCAAAGCTAAATATTCTGCCTTACAAAGTGTTCTCTTTCTAGATACAGGGATTCCCAGATTCCTGAATACTCCTTATTGGTTGTTTAAAAAAAAATTTGTCAAAAATCAAATGTATATCTACACCTGTCTTGAATCTCAGTAAGCCTATACAAGAACTTGGTTTACCAGTCAGTGGCAGTCTCTTAACAGCAAGAGACCAGTGGCTCATTGTAACAAATTTGTAGTTTGCATAGAACATGCATGCATGTATTTATACATGTATGTATAAATGCATGTATAAATACATGCAGTTTTCCATTCCCCTATTATCTAAATGCTGGAGCACAATATTCTCTCCACCTCTGAGAGATGCATTGCAGCCATGTTGGGATGTTTTTTTTTTTGTTTTTTTTTTATTGAAAAAGTTTTCAAATACAAGTTTTTCCCCCTTTCCCCCCCCCTCTTCCCTAACCCACCCTTTCCACCCAACCCCCCCTGTGACTTCTTCACAACAATAGGCTATTTCATAACTAGTTACATACATAATATCTTCCCTTTCCCTTAATCCCTTCTCGAAATACTGACCCTTAACTTGTTAATCTTATGGCTCCCATTTTTACGGTAATCTGCCCTTTTTCTCCTCCCCTAAACTTATTGAGTATTATTACAAATTAACCTTTAATCTTTTATATATATTAATATAACATTTTAAATCGGCCTTCTCCCTGCAACCAAATTTATTCAATTCTGTCCACTTCCTCCACTCCTCTAAATATATGACTTGAAATCAGACAATACAATTCTAAATATAATCCACTACCCACTTTACTAAAATATACACATATCTATATATGCATCCCATTTTATAACAATCAGTAAACTAACCTATTTCAACCCTTCAATTCCTACAAAATCATGCAGTACAATTCTAAATATAATCAACTGCCCACATTACTAAGATATACACATATCTATATATGCATTTCATTATGTAAAAAGAGAAAAGACAATAACTTTAAGTTTATGATCCATATAATATCTTCTTTGATGTCTTTCCACTAGATTGTTAAATCCATCACCCATAATAGGGTAAAATAACATGCTGGTGCAACAGTTTGTTCAAAATCTTCAGTCATCTTCTGCCCCCATCAGTAGTAGATATCCTCACACCTGTATAAAAGTAAAAACAACCACCCGAGTGACATTATAATTATGAATATATCCGTATGGTTATAGTTGTGGTATTCATCAGGATTGTTAATTCCCATCATCCTACTGAGTAACATCCAGATCTTCTGCATGCCCCGGCAAAACTCTCCTGCCTTATAACTCAAAGTAGTTATAATATATTTCCAAGAGAAAAAAAAGGTAAATAAGAAAAAATTAGATGATTCAAATCCAACAAAGTGAGGCTCTTTCCACATCCCAAAATCATGGCCTTGCAGAGATCTGCCACAATCCTCAGGATAGTATCAGACAATTGTTCGCCGCCACTATCTTTTCTAATATTCATTCATTTTTTAAAGCGCCTGGCTTCACTGTTGCTTAGTTTAGAAATTGCTGTTTCTATACGATCTGTTTCTTTTCTTTTTCTTTTTCGGGTTGAATTTCCATCCTTTTTTCTTGCCTACCAATTGTATATCTGCTGGTTGATTTTCATTCTGCTTTGTGGATTGTTCTTGTTGGGTTAATTTTATCATCTCATCTTTCTTCTCCGTCACTTGTATATCAACTGATTGATTTGCGCACTTGTCTGTGACTTGATGATTCATCACCTTGGGTTCGGATGACACTGCTCTCTTATTTATAAACAGTCCAGCTGGGGTCTCCAGGGAGTCCAAAGACAATTTATCCATCACAGCCTCTGTAATTTGATGTTTTCCTTTTATTTCCAACTCCTTTTGCTTATCCTGTATTATGCCTAAAGGTGTTAAATTCATTTTTAGAATTTTTTGATAAAAATCTTCCGCTTTTTCAACAGTGTGCAATTGATATCTTACGCCTTGATATCTCAATATTAAACCAACTGGGATATCCCACCTGAATAGGATATTTCTTTTTTTTAATTCAGTCACTAAAAAGCCAAATTTCTTCCTCTCCATTAACATCTTGGGCGGGAGCTCCTTGAAAATCCAAATCTTTCTTCCATGAAATTGCAAATTGGAATTAAAAGAGTTCTGCACAATATTATTCCTAATTTCTTTATCTGTAAAATAGATCACCACATCTCTAGGCAATTGCCTTTGCTTTGCCCACCAGGAGTTTATTCTATAAGTTCTATCAATCCTGCAATACACTTCATCAGGTTGAACCTTTAAGATCCCAGCCAGAATTTCAGAAGATACTTTCCTTAAATCATCTCTATTATTTTCCTGCAGACCTCTCAGTCTAATTGCATATTCTGTAAAATTATATTGAGTCATTAAAACTTCTCTTTCAATCCTCTGTTGTACATTTTCCTCATTACCAATCTTTTGGTCAGTCTCCATTTTAGATTTGTCTTCCAAGCTATTATCCTGAATGTTTATCAAATCCTTTTTAATTTTTTGAGTCATGTCATCCAAATTCTCCTCGATTTCCTTCATTTTATTCTCTAATAATTCAGTCTTTGCCTCCACCCGAATCAAAAAGCCTGATAAACCATTAGCAGCTTTTGAAATCTTTTTATTCAAGAAGTCAGACTTTGATTTCACCAATTCACCAATTTCTTTAATTTCCTGCTTAAATTTTTCAAGTTGCTGATTCACAATCTCATCCCTTCTTACAATCTCTTCAAGGATAAATTCTAATATATTAAAATCGGGTTTCTGACACTGGAGAGTTGAAATTTGTTGGCGCAATTTCTTAAGGGGGGAAATTCCCCCCCCCTGTTTGTCCAGCTGTGTAAGTCCTGATGCCATTTCCCACACAGACAAGATTTAGCAAAAATGAGAGAAGAAATAGAAAACAAAAAGACTTTCCCTCATTAAAAAAAACTTCTGAGCAGCACAGGAGCGAGGTTTTCTCTAGAAATGTAGCCAGTGATATTTATTCCGCTACATTGTAATAATGAGAAACGGAAGGACTTTCCCTTTTAGCCCTTCTCCAGCCACAGCAGACGCCATTTTAGAAGGCTCTTTTTCCCTCTTTTCCTCTGCTCTTTTCTTTTAAATAGTTTTTGAAAGGGTGAGATACTTGCGGTTCAGTATTAAGGGTCCAGTTCTTCATTTCTTTAATTATTCTTTTAGATTCACAGGCTTGCTCTTGACGCCTGGCTCTGCATAGGCAGAGGTCTCCCAAAGCCCGGAGCAGCGGCAGGGGATATGGGGCTTCTCATCCGCTCCGTCCCAAAAGTTAAAAAAAAAACTTTTGGGACTCTGCGGAGAGTTCTACCCACCCCTGCCGGCTCTATCTCCGTTTCCTCTTGGAAACGGAGTTTTTTCGAGCCGCCATCCACTGTAACGGCGGCTCTATACAGGCAGAGGGAGCTGACGATCCCAGAGGAACGTCTGGCGGCGGCCAGCAGCAAACCGGAAGCCTATGTTGGGATGTTTTTGAGTGAGATGAATAATGTTTTATTTTAATTATTGCAGCTTTGTTCTCCAGGTAGGTGATTCTTTCTTTTTAGAATACATGGCTATTCACATGGCCATCCGTCATTTGTATGTTCACCTGTATTGATGCTTTCTATTCTAAGTGTACAATGATTCACTTACTATCTTACAGTATTATTTTTCTGTTTATCATCCTTTATGGCCAACTTCTCGGCAGAAAGAAAAGGACATAATTGGTAAATGCAAATGTTTTCGTAATGTCTAATGATATTTTCCTGCTCAGAATTGTTACCTTGAACAAAAATGACCTCTGCCTGCCATATTATTGTTACACCTGAGTGCAGAATTGAGCCTTACTGGTGGACAACAGGTAGTAAATCTAAGTCTGTGCTAATTCTTTTCCTTCGGTTTATTTTGAACTCTTTCCAAACACTATAGTAACTCTTTGGATTTCATGCTATGTCAGGCATACAATGCAGTTGATAAGGAAGCACTAGCAGAGATAATGAATTTGTAGGGAGCCTAATGCATGTACTGTAAGTGAGCCGCTAGATGCTACTGAAATAAATGTAAAATAAAAGGCATAAAAGAAGGGGAGGCAAAATATTTGTTTTTAAAAAAAATATAGTATAAAAGAGAGGAAGGGAATAGGACTCACACATGGGAGTGATTGAAGACAGCTGGATTTGGAGCCACTGAAAGTCTTACTGGATAAGTCAAAGCTGGAAATGAGTACTGCAGAGGAAGGAAAGAACACATCTATCTGGTAAAACTACAGTCAGCTTACTTGAAAATAAATTATTTGCAAAAAAAGCATATTCATGGAAAGGCGAACCATACCTGAGAAAGACATGCTCTATTTCAAAAAGTGTACATTTGCCCTACATCTTCTGCTAAAAATACGGTCTGTCTGAAGATCTGTTCAAATACCGCAGAAGGAGGAATGAAAGAGTGTAAAGTTGATCACCATTAGGGAAAAAAAGTGCAAATAGTTATCTGTAAAACATAGACATCACTGCATACAGTCACTGATTCTGAATCATTTGCTAAGCCCTTGCTGGCTAATAGCCCTTAGGTTTCAGCTATGTTTCCTTCCTTCAGCTATTGCCAACCTTAATCTATGATGAAGGTGTCAAATTTGTCCAGCCGATTAATTCATGCAATTCATCCATTCAATTCCCTTATTGTTTAACCCCCGGCATGGCAGAAGGGCATCACATCCTGGTCCTAGTCCCCTTTCTAAATTGTGTGGTTGTTGCCTTACATGCATTACCCATCTTTTGCAGCGAAGTCCTGCATGTAGCTTTTGTGCTGATTTATTTCTGATGGTAAGATTTTAATCCATAGAGCAGTATGAATGCTAAGGCAATGTGATTTCTCAGCAGGAAGATGCAACATGATGTCTCTGTTTTATGTAATCCCTTAAATCCATCACAGGCCTTGGCCCCTCAGGAATTTATATGTAAATGACAAGATTGCCTGTTGATGAGTTTAACTGGGACATAGCCAAACATTCTGCAGTTTCTTGCACAATGGGAAGCTTCTGCTCCTGTCACTAGCTTTGGTTCAGAATTCCTTTTCTTTTTCTTCTCCACGGAAGAACTTGGCTGATGTTTAAAACAATCAGCAGAAATGTCAACGTGCCTTTTTGGCACCGAAGGCCCTGTTGCTTTTCAGAATCAACACAAATGATTTCTGCTGCTCCTTATTTGAGCATTGTAGCTTTTGACCCCAGATGCTCTGAATAGAAAGCATCCTTTTCTTCTTTTTGCTTTTCTTGGCCCTGGTCCCTGGGGACAGCTGCAGGGACGCCTGCCCAGAACTCTTTGAAGTATATAACAACAAATGTAAAACAATATTTCCAGAAGGGAACCTTCAGAATTAAGTTTATTTTAATTCTATCTGTAAACTTTATAGCATTTGGAAGGTAATTAAATCAACCAAAAGAACATGCAATTAATAATAGATGATACTTGGCTAGGCAAAAAAGACAACAGAAAAGTGCTGTTCTGAGCCTACATTGGATTCCGAGGCTACAACGATATTTTTATAGCTGCTGCCCAAAACTACACTCCTGCTTCCTCCTTTCCTGCAGAACATCTAACGTGGTAAAATACCTGCTGGGTTGTCATCATGCTTAACAATTCTTCACATCACTTCCCTCATGATTACTGCGTGTTGCTAGGGAGAAGGACAGAAGAAAGGAGGATTGCCCTTTTTGTGACGGGGAACTTTTACCGTCTAGCTCTATCAAAAATGTGGCTGTTGGTTTGTTGTTTCTCATTTACATAAATGTATGTAAGCTTGAGAGTATTGTGGCGAAACATAGGTGGCTTTGTATTTTGGGGGCAGGGGATCTGGAGCAATCTCACTAGATCAACATCTACTAAAGGGCAGATATGATAAAATGAAGATAAAATGAAAAAAAAAAATATTGGGGTAGTGATGAGAAAGCTGGTCTTTGTTCTGGGCAGCTGCAACATATCCAGAGTTTTGCTTCTGTCTGGGTTCTTATGAGCTACTTTGTCAAAAGCCTTCTTGTGCAAGACCTAATGGGGATGTTCTCTTACTTTGTTCTAGGAGAAGAGAAGGTGTGAAGGTGGATTACTGAGTATGCTAGAACAATCTGAAAACAAGACTGCAGGTAGGAAAGTTAGCACCCAATCAGCATTTCCGTATTGACACAATTTAGGTTGAGTCATAGGAAAAGGCTTGTCCTCAAGCAATACAGTATAACTCCTGGGCCAATGCAAATGGATAGTCTTTGTGTTTCTTCCCATTGCATGTATATCAGTTCTAAGTTAAACATTTGTATAACAAGATTCCTCTTGACTTTAATGAAGATGGGAATCATTCCTGGGAGTCTCAGTGAGATAATATTATGTGATTTGTGTGTATTTTACAATAAGACAAGAGAAGTGCTCCTTTTCCTTGTGTCATATAAAGGTATGCATTAGAGAAACTTGCAACTGCAAATAATGTATAAATTGCCCCATATCACCTACCAAGCTAGAAAGGAGGATGTTGTTTAGAACATGTTTACTACCAGATGTTGCAGTTTCTCTGCTTGTCCACTGGATGAGTCTTGCTGATCTTGAAACAGAGACCATCATCAACTTGCTGAAGTAATTAAGAGCCTGTGGTGTATTACATTCCAGATGCAGAGATGGCTGCTCTACCATCCAGAAGAGAAGACTCAAGGTTAGTTAGTGCTCTTTCTGTATTATAGGCTCTTTCAGTGGTTAAATGGGTTGTAGCAAAGTTCCTTGTCACTCATTTCCAGTGCTGTTTTTTCAACGAAGTGGAAAAGCTAAATAAAATGAAGAAATTCCGTAAGAAACTAGCTTTTAGCATTGAAGGCAAAGTCTACCCCTTCTGTTGAAATGCAGTTAAATAATGTTCTTTTTTCCTTAGAACCAAAACCTGAATTACATTAGACAGGAGATTTCTTTTCTTAAACTTGTAGAGGGCATATGGTGAGTGCAACAATATGTTAGCTTGCAAGTTTATTACTCATAAATAAATTAACAGCTCCTTATCTCGATCTTTTGCAATCTGTATTCAGTCCTCATTTGGGGACTGAAAACTGCTTTGGCTACCACAATGGGTGGCCTATATTAGGAAGAGTTTCTTCATTCATTCTTTTGAATCTCTGTAGTTTTTTTTAGAACTATCCACTTGACTGGGAGCAGTGCTTTGTAATAGTGTTTTTCTTTCCCAGATATAATTCCAGAAACCAATACTTCTACTTAACTGCTTGACTTTTAATCTGTCGATCTGCTTAAAATACACCTGAGCTACAGCGGCCCATTAGTTTGTATACTATCAATATGCTGATAAAATACAACTTAGTCCAGAAAACTGCTAGATAACCGCAAAGTGTTATATGAAAAACCTTCCTTTGCTGCCATTTAATGATAATTTTTGTGTCTTTTTTACTGTCATATAATGGTTGTCAGAATTTTTGCAGCCTGGATATGGAATGCCTAGTGATATGTACTATGTGAATTGCCTAGGCTTCAGAATGCCTTCAGAAATTATAGTTGGTAGAGAATGCATTAATCAGATATGTATATTTGGTATGCTGAAAACTGCATATTATTGTTGGTTTGCATTAGTAACTAGTAGAATATTTCCCCCCACATATAAATTGGCATGCTCCTGCATTTACATTGGTAGCCTTGATCTCAATTAGATCACTGGAAGTCACTGGATTGATTAGAGCACAAAACAAGGCATTCTCTGCCATAGTACTAGGATTATGTAAATCTCCCCTGGGAAACTCCATTGACTTTTTATTTATTGGAAGTTAGATGGGCTGTTGCAATTTTTTTTTTTTTGTGCTTTAGTTAAACTCCATGCTTTCATTATATCTCTGCTTAGTTTTTGAAGTCAGGTTTCTCTTGTTTTGATGTTACTAAATATGTGATTTAGATAGTTTTAGTTACAAATTTCTTTGTGTATTTCTATATTTTTTTTTAAATTTACAATATTGAAAGTGAGAAAGCTTTAAAGAGCTATGGAAAAAATCCACTGTGCAGCAGGGAAGCCTGGTTCATTTTTTAAAATATCATTTTTGTTAGGCCCAGCTCAACAGAAATGGAGAAGGAAACCGAGGGCAACCAGAAATCAGAAAGGTTCTTTCCTCAAGGACCATGCAGTGACTCTCCTATTAAGTCATTCACTTCCATTTCTGAAGCCAAAGATTGCCTAGTGGACTTTAAAAAACAGTTGGCAATAAAGCCACGCACTTGGAAACAGACCAAAGCCAGCCATCGGAACCAAAAGAAGTACTGAGGGTGGTGTTATGAAGGAGACACCAAAATATGGACTCTATTGAGCCTACTTGGCAGAGACCTCAGCTCCCTAATCAATTGCAGATTTTCTTCTGTTATTTTTTGTATGAATTCTCCCAGAATTTGTCATGTATTAAGTATGTACTTTATAGGTGCCTATTCAACCTTGCTTTGCAGTTAAGAAAATAAAATGAAATATATTTATTATGATTTTATAAACTTCAATTTCTGCTCTTTATGATTTTTAATACACATCTTTTTAGCTTAAAGATTGCATTGCAACCT
The DNA here is from genome assembly GCA_022577455.1 of Arizona elegans. Taxonomy (NCBI): domain Eukaryota; kingdom Metazoa; phylum Chordata; class Lepidosauria; order Squamata; family Colubridae; genus Arizona; species Arizona elegans. Next base: position 96,811,342 of record JAKOOJ010000003.1, on the reverse strand, counting down.
AAGTAAACAGTTAAATGCTGGTCACCCATCTGGGACCCATCTCCCAGAATATTCCAAAAAGACCAAAATTGTGCACGTTCATGTTCTATTAAAGGAAGATTTCATTCCCCTATTTAAAAATGTATTTAATTTTGACTAGAGCTTGCACTAATTCCCACAGAACTGATGGAGTCTGCAGAGTGATGAATAAAAAAAGGCCAGGCTTACTTGGCCTTCTATCCTGAGGAAGCAGGGATCACATCTCTTAAACCGAAATGGGTAAACATGGAAGACAGGTGTCAGAGGAAAAGGGGCGTTATGTTCTTCTGTTTGATCAGGATAACCCATTTTTGGAGTCTTTCCTGTTCCAAGCTGCTTAAGGACACACACACACACACACACACACACACACACTTATTTTGTGGTACGGTGCATGATATTTGGGGGGGGGGGGAGATGGCATGGTGTACGAAAAATCAGACCAGGGATCAGCTAAGGTCCTAAAGCTGCCAGTGATAAGCTCTGAGTTCTATAACACCCAACAGCTACATGAGGCTGTGGTATTAATACTACAGTGATCCTCATTCTCTTGCCCTCAATTCCTGATCTGCTACTGTTTTAATATAAATTGAAGGCCATACACAATATGGAATATAATTTATCCTTGTCCGAAAGCACCTTGAATTAAAAAATTAATTGCCTAACCTAACACAGCCGACGGTACGACAAGAGCAGGAGACTTGCCCCTGGGTGTTCTGTTGCTATCTAATGGTGTCCTATTCCTACCAAGCACAGTGCTTCCTTAAGACTATTTTGATGCGGAGGTTATGCTATTGCAAGAGCTCAAGGGCAGCTACAGGTAACAGTAATTACACATAAAACAGAGATCTCTGTCTCTAAATCGGGTTAGAGGCCAGAGAGAACAAAAGACTGGATGTCATGTTATCTTAATGGAACTTCATTTTATCTACTATGAAAATGCTGGCATCGACATCGACTGCAGAAGAAAGGATTTTTGCTGGCCTAGAGGTGTGCAGAAAAAGACATCTGTGTCATAACAGCAACTTGGTAAAGCAGAAGAGAAAAGAAGGGTCAGAAGAGCTTCCTTATCAGGAGGCCACCCAAACAGAAACAGCATACAGGTTAGGCTGGTTTTATCTTGGCCTGTTTATTTTCTCAGTATTTCTCATGCTACAGCTACTTAACTAGGAAAGTAAGGTTTTATTTGGAAATATTCATTTCCTGTTACCATTTGTCCTGGGTGTTTGTTAGCATTCAGGATCACAATGTGTATGCTTTTAAAACAAATTGAATTAAAAGAAAAATGTTGCTTGGCTGCACCATTTCAGGTTGTGGATGGGGAGTAGGTTGCAGATTAAAATGATGGTATGTTCAAATACAAAAACCTTTCATAATAGAGATGGAGGATGGACGTTTTACCAAATCTTAATGTAATTAAGGTATGAATTGAGCAAATAATGCAAAATTCATGCAGGAACTTTCCCCATAGTCTCTGACAAACTTTCTCAATTTTTTTCAGGCTGCAGAAGTGAAGTAAAAAAAAAATGCTGAATCCCAATCGGTAGGAAACCCCTAGTGATAGAAAACAGCTGTGTCCAAAGGAACTTACTTTCTTGTCTTTAGTCTCTCACAGGACTTCAAATTCTTGTGGCACCTGGAACATTTTTTAAAAACCCTAATCTAAGATAGGGATGGACAACACTGTAGTGCCTGGGTGCTCTGCTCAGTTTCAGAAAGACTGGGGGCAGTGGTGCAACATGGGAAAAAGATACGAATTTTGAACTGTTTTATCCTCTTGGCAGGATCGAGGCTTTCCTGTCCTTTTGTGGGTTTGTTTTAGGACTTGCTCTGCCATTTTAATACATTTCTTTGCTCAGAGTGGCAAGAAACCACAGTACTGACCCTCCTCGCTTTCAGGGCTGCAGGCAAGGAAAACCTTCACCTCTTCAATCTGTAGAATGCATTAACAGCTAGTCCCAAGCTGGCAATTCCTTTTACAAGGCACATCATCTAGTGAACTCCCTGGAACCTCACTGGTTTCAACTATGGAGCTTGCCACTTTAAGCTGACGAACCTTGACAAAGAAATAAACATAATTTTTTAAAAAAGAGACTGGATTTTGATGCAGGGCACTTAAATTCCAAAGCACTTGTTTCCCAGTTAACACACGAAGTTGAAATGTTGCCAAGATCTTTCCCTGATTTCATCAAGTAAACCATGTGTTCTCTGCAGCAGCATCTACCCACCCTCCTGGTTTCTTCCTTGTTAACTGTCAGTCTTGCTGGCACGTCCCTGGAAACAAAGGCTCTTGTTTATCTTTTCAACTGGTGACAAGGCTAGCAAAGAACAGAATAACTTTCTCAAAGCTTGGCTGTCACCAGAGCCCAGGATGAGTTCAAGGAAATGCCACAGGAATATGCATGGCAGACTTGCAAGCCTATCGGCAGCCATTCTCTTTATGCAAGACCAACACAGTCCCAGGGTCACCTTGGGACAGAGCAGTCTGTCTCTTCTCAGAGAATCTAACAATATCTCACAGAAATTACCATTCTGCACTGTGGCTTGACTGGAGTATTTTATTCAGGGTTCTTGAGAGCAGTGAGCAAACAAGGAAAAAGTCTGCTTGTTAGCTGGGTAGTAACTATCCTTCGCAAGCATGATTGTGCCTGTTTTTGCAACCATGCTTGTGAAGATTTTCTGAGGCATGCAGGGTGGACAAGGGAAGGAGTTCTGTGCATGCCGATACTGAGTGCCCTACTGTAGTCTTTCTCTGTTTTCCCAGATATTCAAAGTATTGAACTTTAATAAAATGGCATTCGACTTCAAGCTCTCCAGCATAGACACAAACACTAAGGTTCTCAGAAGAGAAGCTTCAGCAATGCAAGCTGCCTTTTCAAAGCCAGCAGAGGCTGACTGCCTTTTGCTAAGCAGCTGTTGAACTACACCTGAGTGCCCATAAGTTTCTGTGAGTAAATCTTGATAATACAGAAATTCCATTTCCCTTTTGTCCACTTCCCCTATGAAATGCATTTTGGATGCATTTGAAAGCAGGGGCCTCCAGATTTTATAAAGTGTAGTACCAAAATCATTGTGATTTGTGTGCCACTTTGCGGTTTTGACATGTAGGTATTAAAATATGCCACAATTATTTTCCTTCCCCACTTACAACCCAGAGCCCTACACACAGACAAAGAATTTTATACCAGTTCCTTGTTGTCTTTGGCTGACCTCAAAATGTTGGGATAAAACAAACATGTTAGAAGTGGATTAATATTTGGATGAGAGACTATGAGGAAATCCCAGGGGTGTAGGCAGGACTAAGAAATGGAGATATTTCAGAAGTAGGTGGTGCTAACCAACTTCCATATGATTGCCAAGAAAACTGTGCATTCATGTTTTCGCCAGAAGCTGAGCTTGACTCAACTTAGCAATTTTTTTGGGAGAGTTAAACTGAAAAAAAAAATATTGAACTATGTAATAAATTAGATAACAATGTTACTAATGCCATCTCCTTTAATGAAACATGACAGTTGAAACACCAAGCGAGCAGCAGCCAAGCCAAAGAAAAGGGTATTTCAAGCCAATTAAGGACTTCAAGGAAGCTGGGTAGGAATTGGTATTCCTTGCTAGTGAGAGACCTAACTGGCCAGGCTTTGGTAAAACAAAACTCTTTCAGGACCTTGGATAGCTCAACGCAAGAATCCACATTCTGGGTTTAGTGTCAGCACTGTTGTATGGAATGATTGCTTCAGCACTGCCTGGGAAGGATGGAAAATTTAGCAAGGTAGGGAACACATGTTGAATACAGCTGCTGGAATTATTTACAACCTCTTTAGCAGCAGTAGCCATAGGAATGGTCTCCATGATCATCTAGCTAATGAAGTAACATGGCCTGTATTTCTGCTTTCTCCCTGTGTTTTCTCACATCTTGGGATTATGGAGCAGGCTTGCATGTGTTCTGTTCTGTGTTGTATGACCTGGAGCACATAGGCAGCATTGGAAGCCATTGCCCAAATGCTTCTGTGAACAAGGATATACTGGAGAATTGGAAATGGGGGTCCTCTGTAGCTCCCATCCAGTCCCACCCCATTTCTTGAACTGAAATCTTTCTTTTACTACAAACTTGGTTTTATCCTGTTTAGTTTTCAGAGACTTCTCTTATTGATGAACAGAGTTCTGAGCACATAATTTCCATGCACCATTCCATTGGGTTTGAAAAAATAAAAGGGTTGTTAGGCCCAAGCTTCACTCTCATCTGCAACCATGTCTGAACTGAAAGAGGGTGCAGTCTGCTTCTTGGGTAGTTGACGAATGATAGTCGCTAAGGAAGCTCCTCTGGGTTTTAGCTGTAAATTGTGGGAGGGCTACATTTTAAGGCTAAGATGGTATGAAATGCTGAGTGTTTCTTTTTAATGAGGGGACCCGGAGCTTATCATGCCCAGAATTTTCTTTGGGGCTTTGTGAGCTCCTGGCTTGGGATCAGGAAAAAAAGTCATTTGTAATTGTGAAACAATATCCTTTTTTTTATAAGAATGCCATAGATTGTGCTTTTTGGCTGACATAACGTTACATAAGCATAACTATTGCAAGTCTGAATGGGGAATGGAAGGAACCATCTGGGTTTGAGTATAGCTTACTATTGCTTGTCACATCTAGGATCTGGGTCCCATTCCAGCTATACTTCTAACCCTGATCTGATGAAAGGTTAGGTCACAAGAAGATGGTTTATAAAACCATTATGGCTAAATGCTTCCTATCAAAGAAATGTAGATGTGGGCATGGTAGCCAAAATTTCAGGTTTCTAAATTTAAATTTTTATTTTTTATATGAAAATTGGTGACATGTTGCGATTTGAAGAGTTGAAGTTTCATTCTGATTTTTAAAATCTTTTTTCAAAATAAATGGAATTGCATTTTATCTCAGTATCTCCTTCTCGACTCACCAATCCTTTCTCTGGGCCGGTGCCCTTCAGATGTGTTTGCAATGACTCCTAGAATTCAAGGCTAGTAACCAATTTTCCATTACCTGGGAATCTTAAAATAATCTGAAGGACATTTGACTAGGTAAGTCTCCGGGATACTGACAAAGCAAAGAATTGGCATTAAAAGGATAAGGTAAGTTAGTTCTTTCTTACAATCGCTGACCAGGTGGACAACATTAATAAACCCCTTTTATTTCAAGTGAAATTTAAACATAAAATAATGAAATCAACAAAGCAATCAAGGCATTATGATTTTGCAGACCCTAACAAAATTTTGATGCAGCTATGGAAACTGAATCAAACTGGACTGATAGAAGTAGCTGTGCATAAAATAAATCAGTATTTGGGTACTTTACAAAATGGGCTATAAAATGGGTCTTGTTCTTAAGAAAGGCACAATAGAATGAAACAAGCCATAGATTCAATGGGTTGTTCATCACAAGGGTACAATCTTAAATCACATGGAACTCAACAGCAGTTAAGAGACCATTAAAACTAAGGTTAGATGGAGTTTGAAAATGACTTTCTCCCTTTTGTTCAATCGTGCCTGATTCTCAGAGACTGTCTGAACATGTCTCTGCAGTTTTCTTGGCAAGATTTTTCAGAAATAATTTGTTCTTGCCTCCTTGCTAGGGCTGAGAGAAAGTGACTGGCCCAAGCTCCCCCAGTTGGCTTTGTGTCTTAAGGTGAGACTAGAACTAATGATCTCCTCGTTTCCAGCTTGATTCTTTAACCACTAACAAACTGGCTCCGATTTAATTGTGATTTAAGTATGATTAATGATGATTATTTAAATAATTAAAAGAATGAGGCTTGACTACTCAAAAGCATATTCCTGAGGAGGGCAGTTTGAGCCAATTGGCTCTCATAGATCTATCATGTTTCTCAATGCAATTTGCACTCGATTGTTGCTCATGGAAATAATAGAGACAAGGCTTCCCAAGGTTAAGCAGGCAGAGTGGGAGAAAGGCAGAACATGTCTCTTCCTCTCATTCCTCCACACCACACTGAAAGTAAGTGCTTTTTAAAAACAATTGTTTATAAAAGATATGTTCATCTTGATAGGCCATGGAAAGGATGCCGACCAGAGATAACTTGTAGCAGTCTTTTCTTTAGAACTTCTGCCCACAGTCATCGCTACAAGAAATATTTCAATCTACTCCATCTCCTTTTGCTCTCCCCACTGTATGCTCTGCTAACTCCACTCTTTTCTATATTTAAGAACTCCCAATCTTTATAGTACATTCTCCCAAAGATCATTCTAATGCACGAAGGCAGGAGTGGGGTACCTGTGGGCCTTCTGATTTTTCTGACCTACTTCCAATATTCCCAAGCCACTTCTGCATTAACTAAGAACATTCTGTTAACATAGCTTTTGTAGGAGACTATCTGCAAAGGTGTAGAGCAGTTTTTAAAGTGGCTACAGAACCCTCTTGACCCAGAGGCTCACAGAAGTCCAACCTCGCCATCTTTCAGGAGTGCTATTACAAAGACATCTTTCCAGCTCCCTGTCATTGTTCTTCTCAAAGCCAAATCCTTTGTTGAAACTCTACTCCAAACATGATTTTTCTTACCTCTATTCCCAAACAAATCAAATAAAGCTATGCTTTGCTCCTTATTGTCTTTTTGCCTCGCCTTGTTTCACTTGTAAAGTTCTTTCAAAAGGGTGCCTCTACTACTTTGTTCCTCAAAGTACATTGGTGGTGCAGTATAAAAGATAAATGGTAGTTGTTTTATAAGAGGGCAATTTCAAGAGGAATGAATGTGCAGCGGCTCAGACAACAATTGTACTATGCTCTGCTTTGAAAAGACATATGCTTCAAATTTGCCATGGCACATCCGGTGGGGACAAAATAGAATAGAATAACAGAGTCGGAAGGGACTTGGAGGTCTTCTAGTCCAACCCCCTGCCCAGGCAGGAAACCCTACACCACTTCAGTCAAATGGTTATCCAACATCTTTAAAATTTCCAGTGTTGGAGCATTCACAACTTCTGCAGGCAAGTTGTTCAACTTATTAATTGTTCTGTCAGGAAATGTCTCCTTAGTTCTAAGTTGCTTCTCTCCTTGATTAGTTTCCACCCATTGCTTCTTGTTCTACCCTGAGGTGCTTTGAAGAATAGTTTGACTCCCTCTTCTTTGTGGCAACCCCTGAGATATTGGAACACTGCTATCATGTCTCCCCTAGTCCTTTTCATTAAACTAGACATACCCAGTTTCTGCAACCGTTCTTCATAGGTTTTAGCCTCCAGTCCCATAATCATCTTTGTTGCTCTTCTCTGCACTCTTTCTAGAGTCTCAACAACTCTTTTACATCGTGGCGACCAAAACTGAATGCAATATTCCAAGTGTGGCCTTACCTAGGCATTATAAAGTGGTATTAACACTTCACGTGCTCTTGATTCTATCCCTCTGTTTATGCAGCCCAGAACTGTGTTGGCTTTTTTGGCAGCTGCTGCACACTGCTGGCTCATATTTAAATGGTTGTCCACTAGGAATCCAAGATCCCTCTCACAGTTACTGCTATTGAGCAAGGTACCACATATACGGTACCTGCGCATTTTGTTTTTCTTCCCTAAATGTAGAACCTTACTTTTTTCATTGTTGAATTTCATTTTGTTAGATAGCGCCCAATGTTCAAGTCTGTCAATATCTTTCTGTATCTTGAGCCTATTTTCTGGAGTGTTGGCTATTCCTGCCAGCTTGGTGTCATCTGCAAATTTGATGAGTTCCCCATCTATCCCCTCGTCCAAGTCATTGATGAAGATGTTGAAGAGTACTGGGCCTAAAACAGAGCCTTGGGGTACTCCACTGCATACTTCCCTCCATGTAGATGCAGTTTCATTGAAGACTACATGTTGAGTGCGGTTGGTCAGCCAGTTATGAATCCATCTGGTGGTGATGCTGTCTACCCACATTTTTCTACTTTATCTAGTAGTAGGTTATGGTCTACTTTATCAAATGCTTTACTGAAGTCCAAGTAAATTATATCGACAGCATTCCTCTAGTCCACTAATTTTGTCACTTTATCAAAGAATGCAATAAGATTAGTCTGGCATGATCTGTTTTTGACAAACCCATGTTGGCTTTTGGTTATTACTTGGTTTGCTTCTAGGTGTTCGGTGATTCGTTGCTTGATTATCTTTTCCAGAACCTTCCCCGGTAGATTCTTTTTGAAGATGGGAACTACATCAGCTCTTTTCCAGTCCTCTGGCAGTTCCCCTGTGCTCCAAGATCTTTGAAAGATATAGTTCAGTGGTTCTGAGATCTTGTCTGCCAGTTCCTTCAGAACCTTGGGGTGTAATCCATCTGGTCCTGGTAATTTGACATTTACAATCCTCAGAATGAGAGCAAGACAGTGTTGGTTTAGGTATTTTCTCATAAACTCTGCTTGTTTTCTTTATTAGACATAAAGAGAACTGTTTTCAGAAAGGTTGTAACAAAAGGAGGTGAGTTGACTTTTGTTAAAAAGATACTGGGATGGCCAACTCTTTGATTAAATATAGAGGAGCAGTAGGCATAAAACTGGTTTCTCACCTTGCTCTATTCTTTCTAAGAACAAGCACCAGGGAAGGAAAACAGAGAAAGCAATTTCTTCTTCTGACAGCAGAGGAAGGGTGGAGAGAGATAAATTTTATTGCTTGACTGTAAGATATTCCTATTGTTAGTACCTGTCAGAAAGTGGACCTTAGAAAGCAGAGAAACAAACCTGATCCAGCAGCTTCATCTTAGCCCCACTCCTCACTGTTATTCCTAAATGGGATTTCTCCAGATCTAAATGCTTCCATGCTGCTCCCTTGGCTAGGAGGCTGTTGGCCACATTCTAACTATGTCAGGGACATGGAGCTGCTGCCAATACATTGCTTACCTGCTCAGCCCAGACTTGGGCAGTGCCATTTTCTGGGGAAAGCAAAATATGTGATCTTTGGTAATTATAAAATAACAATCGCTCCTAATATGGCTCACTTGGGCAATATTGAAAGAGGCTCTCTGAGCTGAGGAGAAAACACTGATTTTATTTATTTATTTATTTATTTATTTATTTATTTATTTATTTATTTATTTTTCACATTTCTATACCGCCCTTCTCCTTCCGGACTCAGGGTGGTGAACAGCCAAATATAAAACATTCGTACACAAAAGTTAAAATAGATTTAAAATAATTAAATAAAATTTGGCCCATAATTTAAAACATTTCAATTAAAATCAATATCAAATTTTAAAACCAACCATAAAATCAGGACAGCCCGGCTAACTGAAAAAAGTAGGTTTTAAGGGCCTGATGAAAAGTCCAGAGGTCTGGGATCACTCGTATCTCTGCGGGTAGATTGTTCCAGAGGGTAGGTGCCACCACAGAGAAGGCTCTCCCCCTGGGGGTCGTCAGCCGGCATTGTCTGGCTGACGGCACCCTGAGGAGGCCCTCTCTGTGGGAGCAAACTGGCCGGTGGGAGGCAATTGGTGGCAGAAGGCGGTCCCATAAGTACCCTGGCCCTAAGCCATGGAGCACTTTAAAAGTGATCACCAACACCTTGAAGCGCACCCGGAAGTCCACCAGAAGCCAATGCAGCTCGCGCAGGAGAGGAGTCATATGGGAGTGCCCCGTCGCTCCCATAATCCCCTGCGCAGCCGCATTCTGCACCAGTTGGAGCCTCCGGGTGCACCTCAAGGGGAGTCCCATGTAGAGAGCATTACAATAGTCCAGACGAGAAGTGACGAGTGCTTGAGTGTGCGTAGGGAGTCCCGATCCAGAAAGGGGCGCAACTGGCATATCAGGTGAACCTGATAGAAAGCCCCCCTGGCCACGGCCGTCATATGCTCTTCTAAAGACAGCTGTGCGTCCAGGAGGATGCCCAAGTTGTGGGCCCTTTCCGTGGGGGCCAATGATTCGCCGATAACCAGCGACAGCCACTTGGTCTTGGAAGGGTTGAGTCGAAGCCTGTTTCTCCCCTTCCAGACCTGCACGGCCTCCAGGCACTGGGACATCACTTCCAAGGCATCGTTGGGATGGTCTGGGGTGGAGATGTACAGCTGAGTATCATCAGCGTACTGATGGAACTCCATCCCAAAACCACAGATGATCTCGCCCAGCGGCTTCACATAAATGTTGAACAGGAGGGGCGAGAGGACCGACCCTTGTGGCACCCCACAAACAAGGCACCTCAGGGTCGACCACTGCCCCTCTGTCAACACAGATTGCGACCGGTCGGAGAGATAGGAGGAGAACCACCGCAAGACCAGTCCCTCCAGCCGACGCAACATGATACCATGGTCGATGGTATCAAAAGCCACTGAGAGATCTAACAGGACCAGGATAGAGGAATAACCCCTACCCCGAGCCCTCCAGAGATCATCCACCAACGCGACCAATGCCGTTTCCATGCTGTACCCAGGTCTGAAGCTGGACTGGAGCAGATCTAAATTTTAGATCAAAGAATGGTAAAACAAGGAGAAAATGACATGGCAGAACAGTGTTGGCCCATATCTGATCCTGATATGGAGTCCTGACTTTTCTCAAGGGAGAAAGTGGGGGGGGGGAACCTCATGGTCTAGAAGCCCACGGAAAGTGCAATATCACAGAGAAAAGTAAAGTGGGCCAAGGAGATTAGACTAGGATAAAATGAGCTTTGATAACATTTGGAACTGCTGGCATGATGACTGATGGAAATAGAGATAAAGGAAGGATTCACTTGAACTAAGCTTTACTTTTGGTGACCATGCAGGCACATTTGTATAGTTTTCCTGGCAACAATGTTGAAGTGGTTTGACATTGCTACCTTCTGGGATTTGTTCTTTCAATTTCCCAGTCTAGCCTGAAGCCTGGAACTAGACAGTAGAGCAGATACATTTTTATCTGTTTCCGACTCTCATGTTCATCTGCTAAAATACCATTATAAAATCCCACATTCTTGACTTGGAGGTAATTCACATGCCCTCTTCACTCTAAGCAACCGATATATGAACTGTAATTCAGAGAAGAGAGAATCCCTTAAGATGCAGTTTTAAAAAATAGATTATTTTACCTCAGTGGTGTTGTTCACCAGTCAGAAACAGGCTATGAAATGGCTGGGGATGGGGGAGGCCTTGCTAGCAGAAAGGACCCTGGTGAGATCAGGACCTTGATGAAAAAATAGGATCTACATCCCTTTATTCATAACTTAGTTTTGATGTATTCCTGAAAGAAATGCCAGCAATAGATGTTGTGGCCTGCTAGCTGCCAATGGAGCTGGCGGCAGACTCGGACGATGAGGAGGCTGGGGAGGAACTTGGGCCCATCCTGGAGTATGGGGAAGGCTCTGATGGATGCTCTGCGTCAGAAGCAGAGATAGAGCCAGGGTCGTCCGACATTTCCCAGCTGCCTTCGGAGTCGGAGATCAGTGGAGAGAACGAACTGCTGGGGCCTGCTCCAGATGCGCGCATGCGCAGAGCTATTAGGAGAGGAGAACAACTGAGGACAAGGAGCCGACTCGGGTAAAGATACATGTGGACGCTGAATGGCCCCTCCCTGGCTGGGGAATAAAAAGGAGGAAAGGGGAGGTGTGGTTGCAGGAGACAACTATTCAAATTTCTTTCAGAAGATTTGCTTATCATGGTTCGTGCCTCAGACACTGCTTGCCAGAACTTAATGTACAGCTTTGTGACTGGAGGCTCCCTGCCTGGCAAGTATCCCAAGGAACTGATAAGGTCTGTTACTGCAATTAACCCTTTGAAGGGTTATTGCCTGGACTTTTCAGTGTGTGAATGCCAGTAATTCACAGGAGCTAAATAAAGAGTTGCTTTTCGGCACAAGGAGTCTGTTTCTTGGTTCTGCTAGGGCTGGATCAGAACAAGATCATCCCCAGGTATATCTTCCTGCAAGGTGGTTACAATGACTTTGGAACATTTTTCACAAAAATAAATACACACCAACACATTTAAGAATTGCTGAGCTTTGGCGTATCCGACATCAGAGAAACCAGTATAAACCTAGAGGCATCAGGGCACATTCCAATGGATTTCCCATGTGGGCAATTGCATTGCATTGATTCATTTGCCAAGGAAGTCTCTGCACCTTTACGATGTCCATTACACAACTGGTGAGTATCACTCACCAGAGAGAGATTGCCGTCAACTATAAAAACAGAATGAGAGCATGACCCAGAGCTTGATGCAACAGGAAATATGCAGGTGAGTTTCTGGATCCCCAGACAATCCCACTGTATTTGCCAGTGTAAACAGAATGACCCCTTTGTGTGTCCTGGGAAGAATCAAGATGGTGGTAGGGAAGAGAATGAATTCTGAGCCTTGGGCAGATAATTTTGTGGTACCTACACATTAAATCAACTGCTTTAAGGTACTCCTTCTATGAAGTGGAGTTTTTGTTGGATACCTTTAATACTTTGCCTGGGATAGCAATAGCAAAAAGGAAGCCTTGTAGCCTGCTTCATACATTATATAGTAGTCAACTCTTATTACTGTTATAATTATTTATTGTTAGTAGTACCGATAATAATAGTGGTGGTAATAACTACTGTGATTAAACCACGGTTTCTCCCAAAAACAGCCTTTTGAATTTGCTGGCTACATAAATGATTGGATGCAGTCCCTAAAATGATAAATGTGACTTTAAAACTATCTGTCACACTTGGCATAGTTAAGTGATAAAGCATGTGCTTTACATGCAGGAGATCTTATGCAGGAGATCAGGTAGGTTTCCTGGAAGCACAAGACAAACTTTCTGCATAAAAAGCTGCTGTCAGCTAGTGTTGACACAGGACTAGATGTCTGCCTCTTTTTAATTCCCACACATAGAACAAGGTGTGACATGATCTTAATTAAGCTCAGTTTTTGATACAAATAAAAATCTTCATAGCTCTTTGCTGTCTTAAGAGGCCCAAATCCTTGCCACTGTTGTTCCCTCCCTGTCTTCTTCCCTACTGCCATCCAAAAGAAGGAAGAGTCAAAGCAAAATGAAAATTGTTACTCCTTAGCATGCTATTCATAAGCTAAGACAGGTGAGTAAGAATCAGTAGGAAAGAAGAACTAAAAGTTTTTGGAAAGATGTGGTGGTTTTGATAATTTACAGGACTAATATCAACTCTGGGTGATAGAGACTTCTGGGTGAGGAAAATGATGAATTAGAGGTCTCTGAAAGAGTGGAGACAATAACATGGCGATGGCTGATGGATCAGCGGCAAGCTTGATCCAATGGAATCTGTCCAGACAAGGAGAGGATGAGAGATTAGTTATTTGTGCTCCAAGTGGCTGCGCCTCATCAGGAGAATGCAGAATAGTGGTCCCTCCATGGGTCTAAGTACCAGGAGATGAGGGAAACTACTATCAAGGTCTCAACCATGGTGGAGACCTTAAGAACACTGGTTCTTCGTCCACTTCACTTTCTAATCACTTTCAGATTTATAATTACAATTAAAAGATATCTTCCAAAGAATAAGTTTAAAAAACTACTTCTTGACTAAAAACCTCATCACAAAATAGAAAAAAGCTAGCAATGTTAAATTATTTAAGGAAAATAAAACAAATGGCAAAAAAGCTAAGTATTTAAGAAAGTTTTAAACAGATTAAGGAATCAGGCAAATTTAAAAAATTAGGACTTTTGCTAAGACTTGTTTCAAATATAATTTTAGAATTATAAATGAAGAGAATACAAGTCAATACAAATTACAAAAATATACAGTTCAGCAGTTCGAATCGCACCAGCTCAAGGTTGATTCAGCCTTCCAAGATTGGTAAAATGAGGACCCAGATTGTTGGGAGAAATATGGTGACTCTGTAAACTGCTTAGAGAGGACTGCAAAGCACTGTGAAGTGGTATATAAGTTGAAGTACTATTGCTATCATCTCTAAATAAAGCATATCTCTCTTTTTCCTGTAGCTCATCTCTTATATAAAGAAAACAAAGTCTAAATGCTATGTCAATCAATCTTAGCAAAAGTCCAGTAAGTCCAACCTGATGTAATTATTTTGTTCTTTTAACTCTGGTCAAATAAGCCAATCTTATAAACCTTCCAAGTTTTTAAAATTATTTTAGTCCCTTCAGAAAAGTCCCAGAGGTAGTTTGCTGATAATCTGTGTTTCAAGATGAAAATCCAATTAGCAGCAAATTCAAAACACAGATAGTGTCACACTGCTATACACACCCTAGGATATAGAAGTGTGATATAGCCAGGCAGAATTACCCAGTCCCTCAGAAAAAGTAATCAGGCTCATTAAAAGCTATTTATTCAGATGACATTTTTCCATATTTTGCAAATTATTAAAGAGGAGCTACAAGTTTCATATATGCTGCTGCCACCTGTTACTTTGTTTCTCCTTCAATGTCTTGAAATGATGCCAATTTGATTCTTTCCTAATTAAGATTTTATAATATAGTACTGGAGACTTAAGACGGTATAACTTGCTTCATGCAACATACTACATAATAACTCATTTGCTTTTGATTCAACATTATGTTTAGGCTCAGTTAGTTTGGTTTTTTTTTTAATGCTAAAAAAACGTTCAGACGATCAGTTGTACTGCGCAAACTTTTTTTAAACTTTTTAAAGCATTTTTTTACTACTAGTTAGGGCGAACCAGTAGCATTTTCACTACCGATTCAGGAGAACCGCCCCGAACCGGTAGCATTTCACCCCTGCTTTGGGCCAATCATGCTTTCACAGCCCAAACACAGGGTGGTGGTTGTGAGGAAAATAGGAGGATGAAGGTATGTTGGCTATGGTTTTCTGCCTCGAGTTATTTGTAAAAATAATAAAAAAGGTATGTAAATAAATAAAACACAATTTATACTGTAGTTTATCATTGTATCTAAATAGAAGATAATCTCTCTTTTCACCATTGTTCATCTCTTACATAAGGAAAATGAGGTTCAAATGCTATAGTAAGGCTAACCTTAACAGAACTTTAACAAATCTTGCAGTTTGTTGATCATCTGGATTTCAAAGCAAAAATCCTTCAGAACTTTTAATGGATATCTTTTGTATCAATAATTGAAATTTATCCTTTTGTTTGTCACTTCTAAAAAACTACTTCCAAATATTAGCAGAGCTGTTTTGTCTATTGAGAAGAAGAAAAAATCAAAATACCCTGTTTCCCCTAAAATAAGACATCCTCTGATAATAAGCCCAATCGGGCTTTTGAGCGCATGGCAATAAGGCCAAGTGTTTATTTTAGGGTTCAAAAAAATATAAGACAGGGTCTTATTTTTGGGGAAACATGGTAGTTTCCTACTTTAATACATGCTCATCTTCTTCAGGGAATAAATTATCCATCAGATCCATTTGTATTTCATATACCAAGAGCCTTGGTAGTACAGTGGTCTAAAGCACCCTGTTATTAAGACCAGCTGCCTGCAATTACTGCAGGTTCGAATCTCGCCAGGCTCAAGGTTGACTCAGCCTTCCATCCTTTCTAAGGTAGGTAAATTGAGGACCCAGTTGTGGGGGCAATAAGCTGACTTTGTATAAATATACAAAAGGATGAAGGCTATTGCTTAGCACATTGTAAGCCGCCCTGAGTCTCCGGAGAAGAGAGGCATATAAATCAAATATATATAGCTTCTCTGATTATTCTGTTGTTAAAGTGTTCAGTTTTGGCGATAGTTCTGGTCTTTTTAAAGTCAATATTATTTATTTATTTATTTAACAACAGAATAATCAGAGAAGCCATCGAGATAGAAAAATGCCCACACAGCATGAACAAACGGGACGATACCTCCCGCCTACCAGCCATTTGGAAACCCGCCCTTATTGACAAACAAGTCCCTTACACGACGAATGACACCAGACCCACACTCACGAGAGCCACACAGGATGTCACCACCACACATCCACGCAGAAAGCAGACTCAAACCCACACTGATAATGAGCCACGACCAAGGACCAGAAGCCAGACTGCAGCTGCATCATTAGCCACTTTAAACCCCTCCAATCCATACATGAAGCAGACTGACACCCACCACGAAGAGCTCGCACGGCCACAAACACGAAGCCAAACAACAACAACGCAGCTCACCAGCTCAAATCCCCCTGCAACTCAGACTAAGCTGAGCACAACCAAGCCTCCACCCAAACAGAACACATCCCCATCCAATCAGAGCACAACCAACCCCCCATCCAATCAGAGCACAGCCAAGCCCCTAACCAATCAGAACACATCTCCACCCAATCAGAACACAGCCAAGTTCCCACCCAATCAGCTCACACCCCCACTAGCAGTTACAAGGAAGAGACAGCTGCGATCTCACATTGCTCCTGGAAGCACGAAGCTGAGAACACCAGCCTGAAGATGACGAATGAGACTTCGTCAAAACGTCGCCAAGACACTTCCAATTTTACGTGGGAGAAGACCCGAATAACCAAAGACCTACATACAAACACCCGCGAAAACCTGAGAAAACATATATATATATATATACCATTTCAAATTAATTTCATAGGCATCCATTACATCTTGTCTTGTTTTACAACTTCGTTAGAACCTGCGCTGTCAATTTTACCAATCATCTGATCCATTCTGTCCAAAAGCTTGACTGAGAGGTTTTCAAAAGTTTGCACTAAGGATTTGTGCTCCTTTTTCTGTATCTTCCAGCTGTAGTTGGAAGAGTCAAGGTGGCACAGTGGTTAGAGTGCAGTACTGCAGCTACTTCAGCTGACTGCTAGTTCAGCAGATCAGCGGATCAAATCTCACTGGCTCAAGGTTGACTCAGCCTTCCATTCTTCCGAGGTGGGTAAAATGAGGACCCAGATTGTTGGGGGCAATATGCTATTTAGTATACTGTCTTTGGTGTAAGCCGCCCAGAGTCCTCGGAGAGTGGGCAGCATAGAAATATGACTAATAATAATAGTTGCTGTGCTTTCAAGATCTCCTTATTATAAAAAACAAAAAAAAAAAACAATCTTTTTTTTTCCCATGAGGAAGTGTCTTCTAAATAATTCAAAACTATAATTTCAAATCCCTCTGGCCCCTTAATCCACTATTAGCTTTCCAAACTCCATATAATAAATTCTGTTTTGCTGCATGGTGCAAAAAATCATGTATTTTTAAAATTCTTTAAATCAAATTTACACCATTGTCTTAATAGGAAATGGGAACACTCCCAATGAATTCAGTAATTCAGAATTCAGTAAAACCCAATCCGAAGGGTCTTAATCTTTCCAATATACAACAAATAAAAATTATCCAAAAAAGCAATTAAGATATAAGGCTAGGTTGAGTTTAATGTCCATAAAGATTACTTTGCAAAAGTGAGTTTGATGTAATCCAGACTCTCAGCCATTCTCATTAGAAGATTGTAAAAATGGTAGATTCCATAATCCACTCATAAGGAGTGGCTGTCTTGAGTCACATGGATGATCTCAGTGATCTGTTATTGAGAAATTAATGCCAGCTCAGAAACAGCATCCAGTAGTGATTCCCCTCACAAAATTCCCCACAAAAGTCAGCAAGATCTCAGATTGCCATGGCACTTACAGAAAGTGATTTTTGCTATCACTTTAGAAAAACTGAGTAAAAGGAATTGTATTTCTGTGGCAACACAAATTGTTTAGTCAATTAGGAAAGAAATCATTGTCTGAAAGTAGAAAATAAAATTACAACGAAACTTGAGATTGTGAATATAGAAATAGACACTAGAGGAGTTTAAAATTCCAGGCAGGAAAAAGAAAAGTGAAATTTACAAAATGACAAACATATGACACCTAAGACATTTCAAAGGATTTTTGAAGAATTGGGAGAGATCTTACAACAAAACTAACAGCAATATTTTCTTTACCTGTAAATGTATTTTTGAAAACGATGATAAAGAACTGAAAGATGTGACAGACAACAACAGGGAGGAATTTATGGACAGACACAATGAAGAGGGGATACAAATCCAAGCTGATGTAGAAATATTGGAAAATTTAAAAATTGTGAAATATAAAATAGAGATTACAGTCAAAATGGAAATAGAAATGACAAACCAAGAGATGAAAAGGGACCTGGGCAAGGATTTATCTTTGGATTTGCAAAAGAGGGTTTCTAAAACCTTAAAGTCTATGGAGATTCTCAGACATCCACATCATAGCTGTCCCAAATAAAATCATCCAGGTCATATAAACCCCCAAGGGTCCTCAACGACTCTCAGAGAGTTAATGACCGACCTTCAAAGTGCTAACAACCAGAGGACTGCAAGGAATCTAAATCCTTCCATTCCCCACTTCAGTCAGAGCTGAAGATGTTTTTTGGATGACAATTGAAACATCTTCAAGAGAAAAAACACAGAAAGTCCAGTTGCCTTTTGAAAAAGCACGTTTGGGTAAAACCTTGAAGATATCTTTGAGATGAAAAAAAAAAAAGAAAGTTTGAATGGAAATTTAATCCTACAACAACCTGATGAATGAAAGATTATCAAGAGCAAAATAATAATAATAATGTTAACTTGTTTGATGAAAGTTAAAATAAACATTTTTATAAAGTTCTGGAAACCCTACAGGGACTTTTGCCGACAATGTGTTTTGGATGTGTAAATGGATGAGAGGGGTTTAAGGGAAGAAGTGAAGTATGTATTTAATATTGTGAGGATTGGGGAAACATTAATGCCTGTATTTTTTACAAGGAAGTCGCTTCTTTAAAGCTTCTCTGACATGAGATCGGGTCAGAGCTGAAGAAGCTTCTTGGATGAGAAGTGAAACATATTCAAAAGAAAAAACAAGAAAGTTCAGTTGCCTCCTGAAAAAGGACCTTTGGAATATTTTGGAGTATATTTTAGTGTTGTAAAAATCTTTAATAACAAGTATATTTTTTTAAAAAACCCTCTAGATCAGGGATGGCTAACCTTTTTGCCATCACGTGCCAAAAGCGGGGGGAGCCCGGGGGGGGTCACACACATATGTGCCCACACCCATAATTCAATGCGCCCCGCGTATGTGTGCGTGACCCCCACCGCTCCCCCTGCTTTTGGCACATGGTGGTACAGTGGGCCCAGTAGGGCCGTTTTTCACCCTCCTCAGGCTCCAGAGGCTTTCTAGGAGCCTGGGGAGGGTGAAAACAGCCATCCCCACTCCCCTGGAGGCCCTCCGGAGGCTGGAAACAGCCCGTTTCCCAACTTCCGGTGGGCCTGGAAGGCCCGAAAATCAGCTGGCCAGCACACGTTTCGCACTTGTGCTGAGCTAGGGCAATGCTCGCGGGGCACATAGATATGGCTCCACGTGCCATGTGTGGCATGTGTGCCATAGGTTTGCCATCACGGCTCTAGATGTTGAGCTTTTAAGAGACTCTACATTCCCTCAGAATAATAGAGTGATATTCACAGTAACAATTTATTAAGGCAAAGAGAGAACTGAAACTTTGCCTCTTAATGTTCTGTGACACTTTGCTTACAGTCACTCATGCCCTGATCACTTCCTGGTTGGATTACTGCAATATATATATGGAGCTGCCCTTGAAGACTATTTGGAAATTATAACTGGTCCGTAATATGGAAACCGACACAGTTCTGGGCACCCCATGGTTTTCAGGACTGCTTCTCCCTGAGGGTATCTGCCTCTCCCATCAGATTAGAGAGGGTTGGTGTGTTCCAACTCTCTTCTCTTAAATGATATCATTTAAGTGGGTCCTAGGAAGTGTGCTTTCTTTGTAGCTGCCCCTGCCCCCTTCTTCCAGAAACCTGGAAAGCACCAACCTTTCTTGCCTTCCTAAAGGCCTTGAAGAGCTAGCTTTCAACTCCAATGTTGGAGAGGAATAAGGCCGCAGCCTAGCAAGATAGCATATGGACGTATGGAGAGTATTATACCAGAATGCCAGTTTTTATATAGCTTTATAGATTTTCATTCTGTCTGGGTTCTTTGGTTGTTTTTATGATTTTGTGTGCCACTCAGGGTTGCTATAATACAGATAGCTATATAAATCTTTTAAATAAACAAATAAATAAATAAATACTCACTCCACTATGGACCCAGTTAAGCATGTAGCATCTATTGATTGATTACAACCATTTAAAAGTGTTGTCATTGCCTTAAGTGCAGATTGCTTATTTTACCAAGAACCAATCCATCAAAAGGTATTTTAGATTCAGAGTTGCTGTGTTATCTGACTGCTCTCAACCCACTATAATATGGGACTTTTACAAGGCATATTCAAGGAAACAAACCATCAAATGATCCGATAATGTTACGCCTGTAAGATAAATATAGCCATCAAACTACACCACTAGATATTTCTAGCCATGAAATTAGAATTATTTACCCCCATCACTAGTTAATCTGGGATATTATCTAAATTGGGCAACAGCTGAATCCAAAGCAGGTGAGGGTGAAGCAAACCAAACTTCTGGAGATGGTAGGTAGACACTATGCACACATTGCCACTTTGCTCTTCTAAATATGCGCTCTGCCCACCACATGCCATCAAAGGCCAAAGGCACCTGGTCAGTGGTGGGATTTAAATAATTTAACAACCGGTTTTCTGCCCTAATGACCAGCTGGGTAGGTGTGCCTCAGTAGTCATGTGACCGTGTGGGTATGGTCAACTCAACGTCACTTAGGTCGATAGGCGCTTCGCCTTAGCTGTTACAATGTAATAAGGGTTAACCAGAGAGGCAGTTTCTGTAAGCAGGGCAATAAAGATTAAGCTAGAAACAACACCAGAATGTTTCCTTCCTGCCTTCCTTACAAGATTAGCTCTGTAAAGTGGAAAAAAACAAAATAAGATTTCTTCCAACAACTGGTTCTCCAAACTGCTTAGAAAGTTAACAACTGGTTCTCCCGAATAGGTGCGAACTGGCTGAATCTCACCACTGCACCTGGTCCATGTCAGAGAATCATAAACTGGGGGAATCCACTTCCATTTGTAGTAAGAAAAAAAATACAACTGGAATTGCACAAGCCGGACTGAACCTGCTACATAACACCCCTGCCACTAAATTATCATGTTCTGAAGAAACAGAGTTCTCTTTTAGCAATTTTGCTGATTTATAAGATAATTTTACATTGGGATATTGAAAGACTATGAGATGTGAAACTATTTAGACTTTAATGGAATAGCACCTCATTACAGAAGCTAGTCTGGCAAGAATACATCTGTTCCTGATTCCCAGCTTTAAATCTATCACAGGAATATAGTCCTTTTTCTCAGCACAACATCAGACCTGTTCTCAGCTTGATTATTTTTTAGCATCTTGATCATGGAAGAAAAAAAGGCTTTGAAGATTTTTTTATTTTATTTTTTTTGTATAAATAGACACTCTACAAATTTAATGGTTGCTTGAGATGCTTTTAAGGGATATATTTGTAATCGTATTATTGTTTAGGCTTCATAGAAGAAGAGGAATAAAATTTTAAATAGGAAAACTTGGAAAACTTTTGAATATCTATGAACTACATAACTGTATTTGAACTACATAATCAGGACTATATAAAGCTTTTACAATTGTTAAACTTAATCCCCTTTAATGTGCTGGATAAATCATATAAAGCAATGATATTGAGTGTGAGGGGAAAAACCTGGTAAATTATTGGCCTCCTGATTGAAACAGCAACAACAAGAAATATTATTTACACTATTAAGCATGTTCAGTACAAAATATATGTTGACTCTGATCTTATAAATCAGTACTTTTATATCTGATTTTATAATAGTGAGTCAATGGTTACCGAAAGAGAAATTAATCAATTTTAAAATAATGTAGTTCTTCTGAAGATTACTCATGACCAAGCTGCTTATCTAGCTGTACCTTTATCTCTTCAGGAAATAATATATTCGGGAAATAATAATATATTACTTCTATGAAAACCAGAAAAGCATCTAGCCCTGATAGCTTTCCTATCAAATGGAAGAAGACATATATCTTTTTGTTTCGCTCCTATATTGCTTGAAAATGTATAATGATGCATTTTTGAATGAGGTTTTTCCAACTTATGTTCATACTGTTTAGATGACTATGGTTTTTGAAGGCTAATAAAGTTTCTGCTGTTGGGGAATAGGGTAGAGCCTGATTTCCTTGTTAAATGTGGTTGCCAGCAACTCTGGCACTTTGATCAAACATCCAGGGCAACTGGTCATTATAAAAATGAGCCTTGAGTAATATTAGTGTTCCAATTTATATATGTTTTTGCTTCAGGGATCATCATCTTGCAATAGGTGAAGGTCCCTATAAGCTCAACCACTGGGAATGTACATTGTCAGAAGGGTCACCTGTGATGTGCAAATGAGAAATATGAATTCAGGCTAAATACAACTCATTGGAGAAGTAAATGGCAAGCCATTCAAGTATTCTGCCAAGAAAACCAAATGAATACTCACAATCAGGACAGTATCAATACATGACACTGGAAAATGAGGCCTACCCCAAATTCGAAGGCATTATTAGTCTTTGAAATACGCCAGGTCAGGAAACAGACACAAAAGAAATACTAGAACTTGACTTTCTTGATACAGTATATAGACTATACTAATAGCATCTTAACTGCTTAATAATGTTCCCTCTCTCTTTTACCAAAGGCAGAGCAATCTTAAATTTCTTTCTCACATTTTCTTGCATTCCTAGACTAAGTTCATGTTAGCTATTGATTTTCCCCAAGGTCACCTCTGTGCTCCTCTGTAGGTATTCAATGTGCTATTGGATACCGTAGTGGTACTGGTGTTAATGATGTGGCTGGATTAAAGCACGTGATATACAGTTTCTGAACTCATTGAGACTTTTGCTAATGGGAAGAGAAGAAGAAAAATGCAAATTAATCAAAATAGATTTGAGATATATCCATCTTGATAAGCTATCTTTCTTCTCCGACTCAAGGATGTGCTATCCATTTTGAATAGACCTGATTTTTACTTATATGCCTACTCTGCAAAACACACACATCTAAAGCCACATAGGCTACCTTCATACTAAAACTAGCTCTTTAGCCTCCATACATACATAGCTTTGCTGGCTGGTATGAGCAAAGGTCACAACCTCCTGGCATGCTAACATGCATGTATAAGAAAGGCAACCCAGTTTAAGTAAGGCCCAGAACCTGGAACATGATTTTCATATGCTGTGTGATTATTTTTGAACTTTTGGGGAAAAAAATAAACTTACAAATACAGAAAAATATACAATCATAAATGACAGGATAGGAATTGAAGAGCACTTTGTTATGTCCTTTTTAATCTGGTTGATTACAATAATTAAATGTGTCGTCACCTTTTTAGCTGCAGGTGTCTTATTTTACCAATATGCAATAACAGTATTCTAGTTTCAAAGAGAGTTGCTGCATTCTCTCTCCTCATTAAATGTAGTGTACAGTTTGTAAGCTTTTGGAATACAGTATATTTGGGAAAATAAACTACCTGGCATTCTGACAACCTTTCTGTGCCAATAGAATGTGGATAACCATATATACCTTCTTCCCAAATGTTCTAAGCACCATGAATGAAAATAGATATTTGCTCCTCAGATTTCCAGCTAAAAATATCAGTTACATTATAGGTTGCTATATTCTCTGTCACAGATTTAAAATAGACTTGTCTCATTTTGACATGCAAGAAGACATAATTTCCAAGTATAACCTTAGATAGACAGATGAAAGTAGGTAGGTAGATAAACAGATATCAGATTGATCATATCTATCTTCTGTATCTATCTACTGTATCTATCTACGGTATCTATCTATCTATCTATCTATCTATCTATCTATCATCTATCCATCCATCCATCCTTCCATCTCAACCAGCAGCTTATTACTGACACCGGGTTCATTCTAGCATGCTTATCTGGAAAGCAATGATATAAGGAGTTCCAAACCCATCAAGGCTTCTCAAAGGAAAGGAGCGGGATACTTTCCAATTCTTTTCCCTTTCCCTCAAAGCTTTCAGTGTTACTTCTCCTAGTTATGCTTCAGTGTTTCCAACCGTACAGAGAAAATCCTCAGGGAGACAAGCATCACTTATTTAGTAAAGGTAGCCTGAAAAGAAATGTATCAGTGTTCCATTCCAACTTGCCAAAGATGCAGGAGATGTCCTCAGGCAGGACACATCTCTAGCAGGAGGATGGATGTAGGTGAGCTTCTGAAAAGAACTCTGGTGGACTCTGTTGCCTTCTTTTAATTCATCTACCCTTCTCTGTAAAACTGCAGAAACTGCCTCAAGGCAAGTAGTCTCCAAGTAATATCTATGCTGATTTTAACCTTCTTATTTAAGCCAGAGGGGAATATATGTGTAACAACATATATTATTTTTCTGATGACAAACTTGAAAGAAATAGACTAAATCTTGAAAGCCTAGAACACTGTAAAATTCTAACATTGGCTTGCTTTTTTCTCTTATTTATATACTGCCAGAATCCAAAGTCTATAGTAGTTTACAACCATAACATGTAAAACAATACAAATTTAAAAATACAATAGGCATCCTGACCCTCATTGACTGAAATAGACTGCATTAAAAAAATAAATAAATAAGAATAATAAAAGCCAGCTGTAATTTTTGGAATTAACAGCAGGGAAGCAGAGGGGAAGGGGTTAAAAAAAATCAGGATGGGGATTACCACCAGGTAATCAAAGCCCTGCCCCTTTTAAAATATGTTGTGACTACCATCTTAATTCCTCTCTCCAATATCTAGGATGTCTAGGAGGGGGGAAAATATCCTATCCAGGAGGAACCTTCATATTTGCTGCTCAGTTGAGAAAATCCTTTTTGTTTTTTTCTATGCTCTTTCTTCAGAAGAAGCTGTGCAATTCCCACCAATAGAAGTATCCCTATCCAAGCCAGCAGATATGAATAGGAATACATTCTAATTCCTATTTTTTCTGGTTGACCCTCAGTCAATTAACTTTATTGCACTCCACAAAACTAATGTTTGCAAACTGTTTTGCTATTTACATCCAACGTTTCCGCTCAACTTAACCTCAGGAATTATTCCCTAGTTATGTTTTCTATTCTGCTTTTCTGAAAAAATTGACAGTTCCTGGCTTTCCTGATCTCTTTTCATAATTCTCTCATTCCCAACTGTGGTCATATACTATATGCATCTTTAGTACAAATAATGTGAATGTAATTTCTAACTGAACTTTCTCTCAGATACAAACATTATTGTCACTGGATCTTGTTGCACTACTTTTTATGTTTATTATATTTTGTATATGATTTTAGCTTTCTTGTTCTAGTAATAGGTCAGTGCCTGAATCTATTTCCCTTGATGTGTATTTTGAAGTTGCTTTAGTTTTCTAAATACATTTCAGAGCTGCCACATTTCAGAGTTTTGTCAATGGTTATTTAGTGTAGATGTCAGATTTTTCTTTAGTATCCATTGTTAAAGGTCAGCCATCCAGCATGTGTATGTTCAGTTGATATGGTGTATACGCAAGGTTCATTCATGCATATAGTTGAGTGAATTTTGTAATAGGTGATTACCTTAGATCCTTCTCTGTCACTGTCAACCTGACCCAGCTTTGCAACAGAATTGCAAACTAACTTTGCACATTTGGGAAATAATGTTTTACTTTCAGATATCACATTGATGTACATTTACCATGTGGTTTTCCTTAATCTCCTAATATATTGTACTTCAGAGCTGTAAATATGAAATCATGGAGGACATTGATTATTCACGTGATATTTAATGTCATCCTTGGAGTGGTGCAGTGGCCTAGAGGTGGAGCACTCATCTCACAATCAGGAGGCTGTAAATTTAATCCTAGGTAGAGGCAGATATTTCTCTCTCTGGGCACACTGAGAATATATCCGCTGGACAAAATGCCGCATTGGCGACAGGAAAGGCATCCAGCCATTAAAACACTCTGCTAGCTCCATTCAGTTGCCCAGACTCCACCCCGCAGGGGATTATGGAGTTGTTAAAAGACAATGTTGATTTAATGTCATCCTTTCTTGACAATTGAATATGGATGTCAGCCCCACTAGGCAGACCAGGCCAGGAAACCATTTCCATTAAAGGCTAAATCTACTTTTCTTGAGACGGGCTGTTAATTGAATCTTGCAGATTTCCTCTGCAATTTCCTCCCTCTTCTTTACTCTGCTATGAGAGAGGTTTCTGCCTGAGGTGCTTTTGACTATTATCTAGTTGCTCTGGATTTAACAGAATAACAGAGTTGGAAGGGACCTTGCAGGTTTTCTATTCCAAGCCCCTGCTCAAGCAAGAGATCCTATACCATACCAGACAAAAGGCTGTCCAATCTCTTCTTTAAAACCTACAATGATGTTCTGGAAGCAAGATATTCCACCAATTAATTGTTCTCACTGACAGGAAATTTCTCTTTAATTCTAGGTTGAATCTCTCTTTGTTAAGCTTCCATCCATTATGCTTGTCTTGCCCTCAGGTGCTTTGGAGAATAGGTTGACATGCTTCTCTCTATGATAGCCCCTCGAAATATTGGAATAGTGCTATTATATCACCCCAGTTCTCTTTGTTAGACTAGACATTCCAAATTGCTGCAACCGTATTTTTTAGCCTCCAATCCCCTAATAATCTTTGTTGCTCTTCTCTATACTCTTTCTGGAGTCTCAACATCTTTTTTGTATCATGGTGACTAAAATTAAATGCAATTCCAAGTATGGACTTATGAGTGAAGTATAAAGTGGTAGTAATACTTCATGTGATTCTAACACTATCCCTCTGTTGAGGAAGCCTAGGATTGCATTGGCTTTTTTTGGCAGCTGCAGCACATTGCTGGGTCTTACTTAAGTGACTGTCTACTAGGACTCTTTAAAATGACACTTTATAAATATTTCAGCCCCTTTTGGCCTAGGCAAGGGATCTTGCATTTTTTTTTTTTTTTTGTCAAAGTCATCTTCCTTATTCTGGACAATGGATGAATAAATTTTCAATTATAAGTTTCCACACAAAATAAAAAGCCTAATCATTCTGTTGAAATCACAATACTACATATACAATGATAGAAATATCCTAGTTGGATTTGTTGGAGATTAAAGGGCTTCTGTGTGCAACTGAAAGCTTTCCTAAGAGAGGGAATCAGAGCAATGATAAATGAAGCAAGTTATTTAATACTATAATATAAAGAATATTTATTTACTGAAAATCTGTTATAGCTTCGGTCGTGATTACTTTGTGAACCTCATCTTTAAGTGGTCTTGGCCTGTCTCATACGATCTAGTAGGGAGAAGATACTTAGGGTACCAACTTAAAAAGAGATGAGGGAGAACTGAGATCCAAAGAATGACTGTCAAGGCAGTTCAAATGAAAACAGGTTTATTGCATGCTAGCACTCTACAAGAATCCGAACTACTAATGGTCAAAGCAAATTGGTGGTAGATAAGTCAAAGGAATTAAAGGTGGGCTGGATTTAAATATCTCGTGGGAGCAAAGGGACTCGAGACTGATGATGCACTTGACCCCTCCCTCGGGCTCACCCTGGTCATCTCCTACAGTGACATTCTCAGCAGAAAGCCCTCTACCCCTGGAATAGTTTGCTTCCCAGGACCAGATGTGCCTCTTACCAGGAGGAGAATCAAAGTACTCTGTGGATGCATGCCAGGGAAGGAAAAAGGCAATACATGATGAAATCACCTGAGATCAGCAATTTCAGAAAACAAAAACCAGGCAGAGTGATAGACAAAGAGGACAGAGAATAAATCCTTCACTCTCACTCTAACCTCTCATTGTGTCCTTGATCTTGAGATGCTAAAGATTCAGTGCCGTTAGATTCACACTTTCAACAGGATCTCCAGGACTATTCTCTGACTCAGTCTACCCCAATCCTCATTCTTAGGATAATATTCTTAGTTCACTCCTTGAATTTATTTCACATTTTCCTATAGAAACCTATCTGAGGGTGACTGACTGAAGAAGATTGTTTCTTCAGTCAATCAAACAAAATATTCATTCAAGATTAATAGTAGTAAATTAAAATAATAAAAAACATGATAAACATATTTTGAAAGTTAAATTGAAGCAATGCAGTTCGTTGTGTTTTTTAAGCAGTGAGAATGTTGAGACCACTTGCAACTCTGTAGGGAGTATAGCTATGATTAGACCACAACAATTGCAAATTGTTAGAGTGGTATGTCTGTCCCAATGCAATTCTAACATTTCTATGATTCATGTGACCTTTCCAAATTACACTGTAAACAATACGCACAACTGTAATTCAGTATTAGATTCTCATGCTGCTTTTTTAAAAAACTTTCCTGCAGGGTGGTTTTATTTTTTATTTTTTGGCCTATTGCAAAAATATTAACAGCTGTCATATTTTCGCCAGCTTCAAGGAAGTTGGTTTGTAACAATATAGTTTTAACTATTGAAGGCATGTACTGCTCAAAAATCAAAAGCTTTAAATTTTGCTGCTTTTACACAAGGAAATTCATTTTATTGTGATTTATCACATCTCATTTGATATAGATTACATTGATTAGAACTTACCACATATTTTAGTATTTTATTAGGGGTGACACAGCTTGCTTTTCAAATGTGTGCTTAAGTGAAAACAATTACCTATTTAGACCTGCTTTTGACCTTATAGCAGGGGTGTCATGCCGTCATGTGATGTATTGGTACTTTTTTCCCTTTTGCTAAACCGGACATAGGTGTGGTTAGCACATGATGCATCTGGCCCACGGGCCGTAAGTTTGACAGGCCTGCCTTATAGTGATAATTCTAACTGAACTAATGTCAACAGTATTACCTACTTAACAGCTAGGTTAACAACATGTGCTTTATCTTTATGATTTCTGTTTTTCTCATGGCTAGTTAGAGGAATAAAGGCCCCTATTTGGACCTAGATGCCCTACGCACAGTTACTCATGCACTTGTCACCTCCCGTATTGACTACTGCAATGCCCTCTACATGGGGCTACCCTTAAAGACCACTCAGAGGCTTCAGCTGGTGCAGAATGCGGCCGTGCAGGTTGTGATGGGAGTATCTCGACACTCCCATATTACACCTCTCCTACGCGACTTGCATTGGTTGCCGGTTGCTCTCCGAGTGAGATTCAAGGTGTTGGTGATTACCTATAAGGCCCTATATTGCTTAGGCCCGGGATATTTGGCGGGGCCATCTGCAGCCAGCAACAGTTGCCCATCGCCAGGTGCATTCCCACAGAGAGGGCCTCCTCAGTGTGCCATCGGCCAGACAGTGTCAGCTGGCGACCCCCAGGGGGAGAGCTTTCTCTGTGGGCGCACCTACCCTTTGGAATCAACTGCCCCTGGAGCTCCGGGTGGCCCCCGACCTCCGCTCTTTCTGTTGCGACCTGAAAATGTGGCTGTTTCGTTTGGCTGGTCTGGACTGATGGGGTTTTAATTTTTAACTTGTTAGTCTTAATTGCACTTTTAACTGTTAAATTATGAGATTTGGATTTAATTTTTTTAACTTTTTCATTAGATGTTTTTTACTGTTGTGAGTCGCTCTGAGTCCGGCTGGAGATAGGGCAGCATATAAATCTCATTAATAAATAAATAAGTAATAAATTTTAGCAACTGAAATTCAAGTACAATCTTGCCCATTAACTTAAGAAGTTGCCTGCAGGTTTTCTATAACTAACCTTAATGTATGATGGAAATTTAAAACACAAACCCATTTTGTTTCCAGAAAAAAACTCTAATCCCTCCAGTTATCCTCTTATCTGGAGTACAGCCCCTTGCTCACATTCTGAGGGAATTTAGCAATGATAATCCCTAGAAAGCTTGATAAGTTGGCACAACATCAACAAATCTGAGGAGAAATTCTTATTTTGTTTTCTAATACAATCCAAAACTAATGTGTTCTACATGGCTTGCCTAGTCTTGTTTAAATGAAGTATGCGATGGTCATGAAGATATTCAGGGACCATGAATATTGTTACACTGGATTCCTGTCAACAATAAGGTCCAATTTAAAGTGATGGCATTAGTTTATAAAGATGTACATGACTTACAATTTCATCACATAAAATATACCACCTCAACAGACTGCTTGCTGACATAAAACCAGCAAAGGATACTATGTTTATGGCCCCTTCTGTGGCAATGCAGTGGCTAGGAGAGGGGCTTTCAATGGCGGTGACAATGGGAGAACAATCTTCCAAGGATTTAGAATAGCTCTGGTCTCTGTCCTATTTTGTTTGGAAAGATACTTGAAGACAGATGTATATTTATTACTGACACTTACACGGTAACTAGTGATTGGCATTGAATTCCAGGACCTGACTTGCCGTTTTAAATTAGCATTAAATGCTATGTTTACTTTTAAATTGTGTTGTGTTGTGTTGTCTACTTACTTTGACTAAATCTTTAAGAGTCTCTTTGGTACAGGATCCTCTGGGAGGAAGAATGGTATTAGTACATTCAAGCCCACAAAAACATGCATGGCTAGACACCTGGCATCAGCTATGTATGTTAGCTAATTATTGGACAACAGTTAGAGTCTTTTAAGAGGCTGGCTTTCATTCAGTTCAGACTACTTTAAATGTTAAAAATTCTCAGCTGGAGTCTTACCAACCCAGTTTAATCCGGAAACCCAAATGTTCTGTTTCTCAGAACATCTCAGCAATAAACTGTACGGTATATATAATTCTAAGATCTCATTCAAACAGATAACATTTAACTATCTAAATTAAATCAAGTCAATTCTACTGAATTATTTTGAAGTTCTGGGTGCATGATTGTTATTTCCTTTTTCTCCTTTCATTAAATTACGTTCCTTCTAATATCCAGGCTTCTGACTGTATTGTTTTAAAAACAGAATTTCTCAATAAAACCTTCCTCACAGGCAGAAAGCCCTCGCAATCTTGCATTCTTAAAGTTGTTCACAATGTTTTGTTTTGCATTTGACAAGAAAATTGAAAGTACATGTTTTTTTCCTTTCTTTCTCCTACCTGCAGACCAGGACAAAAGAAACTTCTGAAGCATATTAGGGCATGCTAGAAAATTCAACATAATTGAAGGTAGCCTATTACAGTTTAGTGGAACATTTTTAGATTATAGATAAAATTGTCCTCCCTTCCCAAATCCATAGGTGTAGACAGGAACAGTGTCAATATTGTCATGGGAAGTATCCATTCCAGAAAGTCAAATGCTTTTTTCTTTGCATTTTTGTTAATTATTTTAGATCATAAGTGGAGAACAAATATATAAACCAAAGACCTAACTGGTTCCAAGGGAGAAATCCCAATATCTGCCTGCCTCAGTCTTCTTCTTTTAATGAGTCCTTGTGGGGTGGAGTCTGGGCAACTGAATGGAGCTAGCAGAGTTTTTAATCGCAGAATGCTCTTCCTGTCACCAATGTGGAGTTTTGTTCAGCAGATAAATTTTCACTGTGCCCAGAGAGAGAAATATCTGCCTCTACCTAGGATCGAACTCACAGCCTCCTGACTGTGAGGCGAGAGCTCCACCTCTAGGCCATCACACCACTCCACCTGCCTGCCTCAGTGACTGGACCATATTCCAAAGAGGGTTTCAAAAAAGGATACACACACATTTAAGATAGTTGTTTTCATATATATCATCAATCACACATCTAATTCACATGCTCTCACATACAGAACAAACCCACAAGAAGCCAACTTTGTTCTCATCCTCATTTATCAGTAAAGTCTCCAACCCAATTAAGTGCCCTTCAGAGAGTGTGGATGACACTCTTCATTCCCCTTGACTATGCCAGCTTGAGGTAGGATACCACATTCAAAGGGCTGTAGTTTGAAGAAATCTTATGTAGATTTGGAGGTCTTTTTCCTCAGAACAAGATATATATTTCAGTTTAAGATGATAAGTAGCTTTCCTGTATTCAGCAGCACTGAAAGTTCCATCAGCAGCACTGAAAACTCCATCAGACTGATTCTTTCCAAATGTTAAGAATTAAAACCATTTATTTTTGGTGTAACTTTCAGTAATTGTTGAGTAGAATTCTGTGATTTTTGTTATTGTCTCGATTAAACAGATTCACTAAACGGGAGAAATTTCTCTGGCAACACTGCAATAGTGATATACCACTTACCTATTATCTGAACTGTTTCAGTAATCCTAATGGGACTCAGGGAAATGTTTTCACATACTTCCAATTCTGATGTAGGTGAAAAATAGACAGGATAAAGTGAGCTACAAACTCCTGGGTAAACCAGACAGCAAACATGACTAGATGAGCAAAATCCACTTTATTGTAAGCCTACATTAACAGAATCTTGCAAGTCTGAAGGTGCAAATTTCTAGTCACCCTTTTTACCTGTCTTATCAATTAGGATGGATCCTTCCTAAGTTTCTTTCTCTGACTGTTAAGCAACTGTGGGCTCTTCTCTTGTCCATTCATTCCCTAAACAGCATTTCTTCCTCTCATCCCCCAAGGTCATCCATACATTCCATTATGCAAACACTGCATCACTGCCCTTCGTTCACTGTTATACTTACCTCAAGCCTAACCTACCACTCTGCAAAGGGAAGAAAGGATGGCAACAAGCCCAAGTTTGTGGGAGAGTCAAGAAGATGGAGTACCGTATAACAAGCAGCACAGAGAACAGCAAGCAATGTGCTGGCCGAGGCCTTCCTCTTAAACACTGTGCTTAAACCATTAAACTAACAGGTAGGATTTGAGAAATAGAGAGATTTGTACTCCTGCATGTGACTTGCTCTTTTAAAAACTGCTGATTCCAAGGCTTTTTTGTGTACAGGAAGGAAGTTCAATAGCAGGAGCATCAAAACCTTATAATCAAGGTCACAGTTGCCTCTGGGGGGAAAGTTCAGTCTTTTTTGTGGGGGGGTGGGAATGGTATAAACTACCTCTGGTTATTTAATTAAATGATTTTCTTAGAAACTAACTCAGCTACCTTTCAAGGGAATCTTACATGCTGCCAGTGACAGTGTCAAAAAGCTCAAAGGAAGTTTCCACTAAGCTAAAATGATGCAAGTTTTCTGTTTCATCAATTGAATGTGAACTTGCAAGAGATGACTTTGGGGAAATCATTCATGGCTTTGCAAGAAGCAAGTGTCGGCAGAATAAAGCTTTAAAATGAATTGGTCTGTTTATGAAATGTTATCAGTTGAGCTCTTCCATTAGGAAAACAAAATCAAAAGATGGGTAGGATAATACTTTATTGGGACTAAGGAACAACTGAGAACTTTAAAAAAATTGTCAGCAAGCTTTAGAGGATTCTTCTTCACACTGGGAATTATGTTAAGAAAAACTGGTAAAGGCAGGTGTTTGAAGACTTGATGGAAAAGCCCCAGGAAGACCATGATGTAATTTCAGAAATATATAATAAGAAAATGTAATTTCAGAATTAAATGAAAATGTTTTCCTTCACAGGACTGTATATATAGATGTGGCTGGGACTGTAGGAAAGTGTGTTGAAGGGAAATCATACTATGCATATATTAAATCATAGATGTCTGCAAGGTCTGGAAACTGAATATAAGTCATCTTAGTGAGCTGACGCTGATCCTATGATTGGGGCTCAAAAAACCTTTTGGTTCATAATCCCAAAATAATTTGGTGGCTAGAATGCCTCTTTCAAGATAAAATGCTGTTGTTCATCTTCTCAAATGAGAAATCACATGAACCCAATAAATTATATTTCTTCATACCTGGAGCACTGAACTAGAATAACTTTTTAAACTATCTGGTTAGGTTCAGACAAAATGCTAAGCCATTCTATTTGTTTGTGGGCTTTTAGTTTACTGTCTCTTTGAGTCTGTGGGTATGAATGCATTTAAAAGTATGTTGTGGGAACTGTCATGCAAACCATGATCGGTCACAAACACACAGATCCGTTAATAATAATCCGTTACCAGCCAATAAACTGGGTAAAACTGCTTTCTGTTGATCCTGGAAAATTGACTGCACTTCTTGGTCAAAATAACAATTAACTATTGTTGTATAGTACAGTTGCTAGATTCCCATTTCACTATTGCAATGTTAATTTCTTTTCTTTTTCTTTTTGAATATTAAAAATCCAAACCCATGCCAGTTTACACATTCTGGCCAAAGTGCAGGTTCTTTTGGATTATTTATATAGGTCATAATGTACTTTCATGGAGGGTGGGGGTTGAAATTCAATTAAAATCATGAGGAGAAATTAGTTCTTTCATCTCCAGGCTAGAATGACTAAGAGGCTTATGTAAGTGGGAGGACATAGCCTGGAGTCAATCTCCAGCCTAAACATTACCTTTGGAAGCCAGCACTGCTGAAACCACCACTGATGGCAGATGTATATGTAATTGTCACTGCCTGCAGATATAACTGTGGCCTCTTGGGCAGATGTGATGTTGATGGTAAACTGGCTTGTCTGCTAATCCTTTCTAGAAGCATCATCAGGCTGCTAGAGATGTTAGGATGCTGGATTAAGTAAGACTTCGATCTAATCTGGCAGAATTTTCCACACGTTATAATAGAGTAAGCCAACTCTAAATAATTTTCTTATCCAAGAACTTGGTTGAAAATATTGCATTCTGAAAGTTGATTTAGTCATCAGTTCAACTGCTAATTTAAATTTTTGAACATGTATGATTTTAATATATATCCCCCCCCCACAGGTAATTGACCCCTTTCCAAGAAGAATGGTACTGGCTACCTCATAGGTATAAATACAAAGATATTAAAATATAAGTACAACGGTGATGATGGGTAATATAATATCTCTTTTATATTGTTAATATAAGGCAGATCTTAACAATATATGTGAGCCGCACACATATAGTAAAATAATTATGTAAGAGCTTTGTTAAGTGCTTCTCTCCTTTGAGGGAGACATTGCCTGCAGGCACCCACTTCCAAGAGCAGTTGCCAAGTTATTCTTAGCCAGAGAATAAACTCAGATAGCAGGAGAATTATTTAGGTTTCATATACTAAAACAGCCTCTTAACTGATTTCTTTTCTCCTCTTCCCCCCACCCCCAAAATATAACTGTACCTCGATTAGACTTGCTAACCCAGAGGGAAGCTTCTATCAGGGACTTTGGCTTGGCTACAAGCAATGAAGCATAATTAACAAATAATCAAGCAATGAAGGTCACTCTTAATTGTCTGGCAAAAGAGCTAAAGAGTGTCTCCCAGGGTCTACCTGAAAAATGGGAAAGAGATTGATTGGAACTGTAGGAAGCTTAACTTTTGGACTGGCTGATAAATGCTACTTCACAGAATAAAGAGTAACTGATTATATCCATCATTACTATATAATATGGTGTAGTATACTAGCTCATATAGCTTTTTAAAGGAATATACAGCATGATAAATGTCTGTGTGTGTGTGTGTGTGTGTATGTATCTATATCTATAACTATCTATATCTATATCTATATCTATCTATCTATCTATATAATCATTTATCATCTAGTACAGTACTTCTCAAACTTGGCAACTTTAATACGGGTAGTCCTCGACTTACAACAGTTCATTTAGTGACTATTTAAAGTTACAACAGTACTGAAAAAAATGACTTATGACCATTTTTCATACTTACGACCCTTGTAGCATCCCCATGATCATGTGATCAAAATTCAGATGCTTGGCAACTGGTCCATATTTACGACTGTTGCTGTGTCCCAAGGTCATCTGATCCACCTTTTGTGATCTTCTGACAAGCAAAGTCAATGGGGAAGCGAGATTCATTTAAGAACCGGGCTACTAACTTATCAACTACAGTGATTCACTTAACAACTGAGGCAAGAATGGTCGTGAAATGGGGCTAAACTCACTTAACAAATGTTTCACTTAACAGCAGAAATTTTGGGCTCAATTGTGGTCATAAGTTGAGGAGTAACTGTATGTGGACTTCAAAATTACATAGACTTGAAGTTCACATAACTTAAAGATGCTAAACTTAAGAAACACAGATCAAATAGACACGAGGAACATATTTGGTTGGGTGATGATTCCAGGAATGGCATCCATTAGAATAAACAACAATGATTCATATCCCTAAGTGGCTGTTCTGAAATTTGGACTTGGCTTTTTGCAAAGCCCAGCAGGCGATCTACATATAGGCAGTTAAATACTGTTACCCAAACACAGACCACCTGCAACTTCCATCTACAATGCCACCACTTAAACATCACTGTAATTCCCTTAAATGCCTGTCAGCATTTGCTGTTGGGTTGAATGAGGCATAGAACGTAAAACTGAAACCAGACTTTGAGAAGGGAACACAATTTCAGAACTGTGATAGATCACCTTATTCTGAATGGTTTGGCTATTGAAAAAAAAAAACAAAACAGCAAGGTTACAGTGATATTGGAGAGATAATGTATCCCTTGGGTATTCCATTACTTAATGATTTATAACAAATTGGGAAAAAGAACATGGTAAAATTTTTCCCCTATTACTCTGTCATGCTCAAGAACAAATGGAGTTTATTTCTGAGTAGATATCTATAAGATTGTGTTGTAAGGACACATATCAAAGGCAGAAGGCTTCTTCGACTCAAAGACATTCCACTATAGAAGAAGATGGAAATTTGTGGACTGCACGATCTGTATTTTCATTGCAAAACATCAGAAAGACAGAAAGACAGAAAGACAGAAAGACAGAAAGAAAGAAAGAAAGAAAGAAAGAAAGAAAGAAAGAAAGAAAGAAAGAATAAAATAGAACCAAGAAGGTGTAATCTAAAGCAAGAATTAACATTTAATCAGGATAGAGTATCTGTAAAAAATATCAGGAGATCTTGCTAAGAAAGTGATGTGTGAGAATCTCTTAACATACCTTTTAAAGATTATTACATTATAGGTTATGGCTTACTTATGCATGATAGATACATATGCATCAGGGGTGGGTTCTAAAATTTTTTACTACCGGTTCTGTGGGTGTGGCTTTTTTTGTGGGTGTGATTTGATGGTCATGTGACAAACAATTCTTTAGGATTTAGCAGAGGTACTGGACTACCAGGCTTTTAACTGCTTGCAGAGCCGTACCAGTCTACCCATTTGCTTTTGGAGCATACCAGTCTACCCATTTGTTTTTGGAGCATACCAGTCTACCCATTTGTTTTTGGAGTGTTCCGGTCTACCCACTTGTTTTTGGAGCACACTGGTCTACCACCACACTGCCTTTTACCACTGATCAGCTGTAGGGTGGCCCTTTGAAGTGCTGCGGCAAGAGTTTAAACAGTTTTTTGCTGCTCTGCCACCACCAAGCGGTTTACATCGGAAACCGCTTTCAGGCAGCTTGGCCTCAATTGCCAATCTACCACCACTGAGCGGTTTACAAGGAGCTGATCAGTTCTAGGCGATCAGTTGGGAGGCTTCTTGGCTTCTCAATTTAAAGCTAAAGTGTCCTTTTTTCCCCCCCTCTTCTTTGTCAAGGGAGCCTTGATTTTTTCCTTCTAGCCGATCAGCTGGGACTTGGGAGGCAGCGAATAGATTGGGGGCGGGGCCAGGCAGAGGTGGTATTTACCAGTTCTCCAAACTACTCAAAATTTCCACTACCGGTTCACAAGAACTGGGGAGAACCAGTAGCAACCCACCACTGATATGCATCATTATGAAGAAAATATACAGTATGTGGTCGCTAAGAGACAACAACCACTTGAAGATACTTAATCAACCAACTAATCAATTTCTTCCCAAAATAATTCTCAAGACTGCTAATTTCCAATCTACAGTAGGTGCAACTAGAAGCTCCTTCAGTTTGAACAGAACTTTTCATTACTGAGATGCATAGTCTGCAACCCAGAATCACATGGGGCCTCCTTCAAAGCTTTGGGTATATCTGGAAGATATCAAATGGTAAATCTTAAAGTGACAGAAGAGAAACATTATTTCACACATGGGGAAATAATTGTATTTACTCTATTTAATCTAGTTTTATCTGACTCTGACTGGATTTTTTTGTCTGTCCTCTGCTGTTTTTAGAGCCATTCCAATCAAAGAGTAAGTTTAGTCTTTAACTAAAAAAAAAAAAAAAAGGTGACCTACCTCAGAATTATCACTTTTCTTGGGACTTTGCTCATCTCAATCTCCTGTCCTTATCTTTTAAGTTCATTGGTTATATAATAGAGTCTCCATGGTGATGCAAAAACATCAATCACATAGCATTAGTGCTGAACTGTTCCCATTACTGGTGGCGTCCAAAGAAATTACTCATCATAATCAGGGGGTGAGGAAAAAAAAAAACCTTCCATGCCACCCTTGCCATCCATGCTATTCACTAATCCCAATATCTTTGACAGAAATAGCACTTAGACTTATATACCGCTTCATAGTGCTTTATAACAGCAGTTTATAGAGCCAGCATATTGCCCCCAAATATCTCATTTTACTGACTTCAGAAGGATAGAAGGCTGAGTCAACCTTGAGCTGGTCAGGATCAAACTCCTGGCTGTGGGCAGAGTCAGACTGCAATACTACATTCTAATCACTGCACCACCACTGATCCCTTAGTGAACCCAGACAATGACCACCTAAATTATTACACTAATTAGGATATCTAGACTGAAACCGACTAAGCATATCTTTCAAAAAAGAATTTTCAAATACTGGCAATCGAATCAAAATCAAAAGAAAATTCCTTCAAGATATGAAAATTGTGCACATTCACAATAGGCTTCTCCCACTCCAACCCATTTCCTCAAGAACATAATCTTAAATCCCTGAAAATAAAAATGGATTGATTTCTATAAATATTACCAACTCATCCTTTTTAATTTGTGGCCACCTTTGAT
Source organism: Arizona elegans (assembly GCA_022577455.1). Lineage (NCBI taxonomy): Eukaryota > Metazoa > Chordata > Lepidosauria > Squamata > Colubridae > Arizona > Arizona elegans. The sequence goes on along the minus strand of JAKOOJ010000003.1, from coordinate 96,772,824 downwards.
TGCCAAGTTGTCTTTCTCTCAAATATATTCTACCTCTACTTCAAGCTGTTCTCTTGTGTTCTGGGCTGCAGTTACTCCAGAATGCGGCCGCGTGGGGGATTATGGGAGCGACGGGGCATTCACATATGACACCTCTCCTGCGCGAGCTGCACTGGTTTCCTGTGGTCTTCCGGGTGCGCTTCAAGGTGTTGGTGACCACCTTTAAAGCGCTCCATGGCTTAGGACCGGGGTATCTGCGAGACCGCCTTCTGCCGCCAATAGCCTCCCACCGACTGGTTCGCTCGCACAGAGAGGGACTCGTCAAGGTGCCATCGGCCAGACAGTGCCGGCTGGCGACCCCCAGGGGGAGAGCCTTCTCTGTAGCAGCACCTGCCCTCTGGAATGACCTACCCCCTGAGATATGCATGATATCAGACCTCCGGACTTTTCGTCGGGCCCTGAAAACACACTTATTCCATCTAGCCGGGCTGACTTGATCCCATCCTCAGTTTTAATTGAATTCGGTTTTAATTGGGTTGTTTTAAATTTTGGGCCAAAATTATTTAATTGTTTTTTAAACTGTTTTTAAATTTTATATACTATGTTTTATCTCGGCTGTACACCGCCCTGAGTCCCGCAGGAGAAGGGCAGTATAGAAATAAAATAAAATAAATAAATAAATAAATTTGAAACCCAGTGTTCTGACCTAGGCTCCCTTAACAAGAAGGAGGCAGGAAGTGATCCCGGCAAAACCTCTTTTATTTACACAAACTGTGAATTATGTTAATTCACAGTCAGCAAAGTTTGTCCAAACAGTTTTTCAAAGGAATATTTCTCAACACACCTTATCTTGTTTGGCAAGCTGCCACGTAACTTATTTCCAACTGCAATACAAGGCCAAACTTGGCACAGAGTCTCTCAGAGTCATGGAATGAACGAACTGTTTCCTGCAAAAGCCCACTCCCTTTTTGCTCCTCTTTTATTTCCTATGAGAGGGACCAATCACCTCCAAGGTGTGGCTTTACTCCCGAGTCGACCCTGCTTTCTGAGTTGTTCTTGTCTTCTGGCAGCTCTGCGCATGCGTGCACTGGGCTCCAGCTGTTCCTCTGCCTCGCTGCTGTCTACCTCCCTCTCTGCCTTCGACCCAGAGCCCTCGTCCAAGCTTTCCCCAGTTTCCAGGACTGGCCTAAGATCCTCCCCAACCTCCTCACTGTCTGACTCCGCTGGCTGCCGGTGAGCCACAACACCCAGCTCAAAAATTCTTCTAACAAGGGATATAGGGATAAGGTAGACTGTAACAACTTGGAACCTTCCTCAGATTCCTTAGGTGGCTAAAATGGCCTTGGCACAGCTACGATGCCATAATGTTGTGCCATAGATGTGCAGAAGTGTATTTGGAAGCTGAATAAGTCTGAACAGGAGTGAGAGAATCCTCCAAAATCTTGGTGTTCTACATATTGGTTTCTTAAGTTATCTGGATAGACTCAATGAGATCAATGTGTTGGACTAGATGAAATTTGGACTGATCCACCCATGTTTCTTTATGATCAGTGTTAGCTAGGTTTGCTTTTTTGATCTAATGAAAGGTTTGTACATTTTATTCTCCAACAATTGTAACTGCAGCAGCACTCCTCCAATGAAAGCAGAACACCGACATTTTGAGTCGGAGAAGAACTTTAATCTGGCCCTGTCCTGCACAATATATATATATATATATACATACATACATACATATGCCAAATTCATTTTTTCCCATGGCAATGTTCTGCCACAGCTACGGACTCCAAAGAACGCAGCACACACAAAGTCTGTACAAACCTTAATTTACTAATTAAAGACTACTAATGAGCTTTCTTAGTAGTTGTTCGAACACAAATACAATAAATCAGTCTTTTCTGAACAAGGGCTGTTAATTTAACTTCATTAACAGCTGACAAGAATTCAAAGAATAATAACTCAGTTCTGAGGCACAGTATTTCAGATAACCATAATCTTACTGTGGTTGGCAGAATGCCCAGAAGCAATTTGCAGGAAAACTGATAAGAGAACTAATCAAGACTCGAAGGAATGTGAACGAAGTTGTTTCCTGCAAATTGCATCAGTCGGCGTCCTTCCTTAAATAGGCTAGGGGGGTGGCCAATTAGCCCCAAGCCTTACTCTCGAGAAGACCTCCTCCTGAGGAGCCACTCTTGCCTTTTCGCAGCTCTGTGTGCTCGTACATTGAGAAGAGGCTCCTCCTCTTCTTCCTTTTCACTTATGGGAGCTTCTGGAGGTTCTGAAGCCCCTGGCTGAATCCCCACCTCTGGCACATCTTCTTCAGCCTCCTCATTGTCCGACTTGAGTGCCAACTGCACAGGCTGCTGGTGCAGCACACCAGCTTCCTCGCTGTCGGAATCAGCTACTAACTGCACAGGCCACTGACAGGCCACAACAGGCAAAATATTGTGCTACCTTACCCTCCCCCACTTTACACTAATGCATTGTGAAGCTCGCATTAGGTTTTTGTGAATTCATCTGCTTTGTGTGGTTCAACAAATTATGGTTAAAATAAACCATGACAGAGAATGTGAATCCGGCCTTTATCTACTCAAATTTACATGCTTTCGAACTGCTAGGTTGGATGGAGCTCACTCTGTCATGTGGTGATAGGACTCAAATTGCTGGATCTTTTAAGCCACTGAACCATTAAATGGATGCTTTAAAAAAGCGCTTCTATTTCAACATTCTCATTCTGACCACACCCCCAAATAAGCAAACAGGGTGTATTTGCCTGGCCAGTACATCCCATCAGAGGGATGACTCCCAAAAGCATAGTACATGACACGTTTCAACCCACCCTCTTCGAGTTATTTCTTCACAGAAATTGGAATAAGTATGCTTTTAGGATGATTTCTTTAGTTAATTGTGGCTTCTGCATGCTGTCAAACACAATGTAGTTCAAAGTTGTGCTACTACAACTTTTATTTGTGAGAATCTTCCAAGGGAAAATGCAGGCCTTTTATATGAATAGGGAAAAACCAAGCTTTGAAATTCGGACTCAAAAGTGGGCATTTTGCCAATTGGAGATGCAAAGTGGGAAGGAGAGGATGACCTAACCTTTGCTTCCCTCTTGAGATCTGTGAGTGAGAAAGGCATGATTTTTTTTTTTAAAGAAGTATCAAATGTGTAAAAATGGGAAAAAAAATAATGGATTGATTCTTGCATTTTCACACATAAAAATCTGAGCTAGAACAAATAATAATGGCAGCAACTGAACCTTGAAAAGAAGAGAAGATGGATCTCTCCAACACCTCCAATTTCTTCACTGTTAGAAGTGGGGCATTTCATGCTCACATTGTAAAATCAGCATATATTGCATTAATCGGTTTTACCATATGCCTCCTGAGCAGTAAATTGTATTCTGTAAAACTATTGGCCTATTACTATTGTGCTATCTTATACTCAATGCATTTTCATGCCACCATCATTTCCACTCTTAAGTCCCACAAAAGCAAGTCAGAGCTGACCAGCAATTGTCTTCATTGCCACTAACCTCAAAATAATTGGTACTGCCTCCAGCTGATCAATAGTTTTCCTAAACAAAATGCTAATACACATATTGAATCTGCTAGGCCTGTATTGTTATATAGTATGGGGTCTCTCATGCATCTACCTACTAAGCGCTACCATCTATAGCGCTACCTATCTACAAAACAAGAAAGAATACAGTACACACATATATATATACGTATAAAACACGGAAGAACTTGATTCAGAAAGAATAGCTTTAAACAGAAATGCCTTAATAATGGAATCAAAACAGGAATACGAAGGACAATATTCTCATAATAAAACTGCAGTCCAAGTGGACTTTGAAGGAATGATTCTTACAGTAACTCATATTTAAGGTAAGTAATTTCTGAGCTATTTTATACATGACAGAATCACTTTGGTGATATTCTACCTGCCTCCAGGGAACATTGTAATGGGTGGAGCATATACATGTATCTTAAAGTAAGTGGTGAATGCTGGCTATTGGGCAGAGCTCTCAGATGAAGTTTGCTCCATGTTTATAAGCACATCATTTCCCCTGCGCAAGATAGGAACACTCATCTTTTCCAGGAAGGCAAGGAGGACAGTTGCTTTGCCTCTGCTTCATAAGGGAACAGTATGAAAAGGAATCACAAGGGCAGTGTTCTCCTTTAAATTGTTTTCCTTGAAATATAACAATGAATGCCTTCTAGAACAAGCTCCGAGCCTTACCATGAATATGGCCCTCAAATGAAATTGCTTTGTCTCATCTTGAACCTTGAAATGGCATCACCCTGGGAGTGGAAAGGCAGATTTTTCATTTCCTATAACTTGGGAGATGATTTTAACTCTTTCCTCTTCTACCTGCTGGGCAACAGATAAGCAGTTTGTGTACTACTTTACCTAAACATTATTTATTATATAGCAGAAATATATCTTGCAGTTTCTCAGCTCCGGTTGATAGTGGTAGGATGGCATTCACGGGCATGAGGAATGCCAGTATTATTCCTCTGCTGGAGTGGAAGAGGGAAATTCTCAGAGAAAGGCTGGTTAAACAGGAGAAGCCACCTACATTCCAGAAGGTTGACCAGGTCCCACTTAAAAGTCAAACATGTATGGTAAAAGTCAACTGAACAGCAACATTGCTGGAGGAAGCTAATCTCAATAATAGAGCCACAAATTTCACTTTGCTAATTCTCTGCAAAGTCTTTGAAAATGTTGTCTTTATTTGATCCTGATGTGCAATCATCCAATTCTGAAAAGCCAAACTTGTCCAAAATTGAATAATTTAGGGAAGTTTGGATTTCCAGAATCGGGTGATTGCTTTTTACATGATTGTTTAAAAAAAACAAATAGAAAACCTGAGAAATTAAAATAAAACTGTAATTGTACATTGTTTTATTGCCTATTGCCAAGAGATTCTTAGTATTGGCATTCCTCACTCCCGCAGTCAATTTAGCTTGTCACAGTCAAACTAAAACTGATACTGACACTGTGTGCTTCTATTAAAATCCAGTTAAAAGCTTCTACCCAATATTTATAAAATAATTTTTAAAATTATCAGATGGAACTCATATACATGCAGTCTCCTGTGTCACCATCTCACCGACAGTCTTCAGTGGGAGATGAAGATAGAATGATGTGTCCTTACTTCCCTCGTTGATTGACCTGTTATGACCTATAGAATAGTTTCTAGTAGAGGTAGAATGGAGTGAATGTTTGGAATATTATATCTGAGATGCTAAGATTGCCTTTTTTAGAGCTTGCCTCATAGTGGCAGGATAGTACTAAGAGTGTGATGAATGCTGGATCAATCTACAGTATCTTCTTAGTTTTTTTCCCCAGGCTTGTTACTAATTTTGCTTTGGGGGTGAAATTTATATAATTTTATTAATTTATTAGTTATTCCAATTGAGTAGCTGAGTTATCATGTTTCAATTTATCTATTAATAATTATTCCTTGGGTGATTATATTATATTATATTATATTATATTATATTATATTATATTATATTATATTGTATTGTATTTTAATTATTTTGGTTACTCAAATACAATTGAATTAGTTAGATACATCTTCTTTTAAGTTGTCTTAATTACATTGGTTATTTTATTAATTCTACATTGTTCATGGTCCTAATTATATTGGTAATTTTATTAACGTTGCACTGTTGTGTCTGGGGCAGTTCCAGTGTATTCATTTTATGGTTATTAGTGTCTTTCTTTATAATACCTTGATATCATGCCGCTTTACTATTCCCTGATGAGTAGATTGAGTCAGTAATTTTAGGAAATAGGTTATGTGGTCTTCTGCTATTTCACAAAATGCTTTAATAGCAATTAGAATGTAATCTAATTGATAAACTTATTTTTAATTGCTTGTTATAGATTGTCTGCTGTTTTTAAAAAGGGTTAGTCTTTTTCTGATTATCTACTTGAGTAATCTATTTGCTGTTATCATTGAAAGTTAATTAACCCCTGAAGATACAATCTGTGTAATCCTTTTCCAAGGTGAATTCCAACTAGTCCAGGTTCCCAGACATTTAAGTGGGATAATGGTGTGGTTTTATTACTTAACAGTACATGTACATTTGTCTCCATATCTTCAGCAATTATTGATAATTCTTTTGTATTTGTATTTGTTGAAATGCAATTCCCATTTCATTGCTTAAATGCAATTATATATTGTCCATCTTCCCCTAGCTCTAGGAGTCAATTTTCTCCCCTTTACTAGAGTTAGATATTCCATTACTCCTAATTAGGGATTTCAGGATTATAATTTTCATAACAATGTTTATTCATTATTAGTTTATTTTTATGTGAAGTTATTAGGTCAACACATTCTCAGAAACATCCTCAATTTGATCTAGAAGAGAGTTGCACGGGTCCTGCATTTCAAGATTTATATATAAAAAAACCCAATTTGATTGTTTTTTTCTTCAGTGTATACCATTCCATTTTAACTTAGTTTTTTTATTAACTAGAACACTCTATTAGCTCTTTTTCTGATATCACATTGGCTACTTCTTTATTGACTTCATCTGAATCTAAATCTCCTGAGAAATTGACCAAGGCATTTAACTTGCTATTTGAGCTACACTTGACCTTTTGGCTCCAGCTTTTGAAAAGTTAGCCCTGAAATAGAGTCATCTATGGCTGCCTCTGGATCTAGGGAGCATATAAACTCATGTTCATAAACTAGAATGAAAGTACAGAAAGGATTTGTTCAGCAGCAATGAGGATTCCTTTCATACAGCAATTACCAATTTCTTTGCATTGCCAGAACAAGTCAAGTATTCCTGAAATTTAATTTCCACTCAAGCCAAGTCTGCTGGATAGCTTTTTGCTATGTTTGAATCTCTGTTATCTTAATCTTTGCCCATGGTTGCTACCAAAAGTTTCTCTTGACTTATACATTATCTGAGGACTTTTGAAAATGGTTTTTGTCTAAATTGAAACACTCCAGGCTTCCATCTCTAGGCAAGACATGATTCTGTGACTCTAAGTTGTTTATCTATTTTTTCATTTTCTTCAGTTACTGAAACTGTGGTAGCTGAAATAATTTCAGAACTTCCCAATAGTGATGCCCTTCATTCCAATTATCTTTTTTAATTTGCATAATTTTATTGGATTATTATAAAACATAAGTAATATAAGAAAATAAATATTATTTAAGTACAATAGTATTTATATAATATTGATTAGAAATTATTAACATTCTAATATTTAAAAACTTGAATCTTCACACAAGTTTTTATCAATATTAACTACATTTGTGAATATGTCAGTGTTGATAAGCCTAGACATTTAAATTTTGCATACAAAGGTAAATTCCGCATTAATAAATAATTGCAAAATATATTAACATACTTCAAGGTTTCTGTTTTAAGCTTAGTACTTAATACTAAAATCTCCATTGTATTCTTATTATTGTCATGTTAAACAAAACAAAATAAACAACTACAACAGCGAAAAGAAAAAGTACACATAAGTGAATCACTTTCCAACTTCCCCTTTTTGTGGCTCTAACAACTTGTGTTGTTTAGGCCTCACGTCCGACAGACTTTTCCATCAAGTTCTATAATGTGAAACCAACTTTTAGGGGTTCCAAAAAAGTAAAGCTTGTTTTTTTCAGATGCAAGAATAATTATTTCTTTTTTTTTTTTTTTATTGCAAAAGTTTTACAATTACATTTTCACCCCTTTTTTCCCCCCCCCCCCACTACCCCCCCCAAACTTCCCAACCTCCCTAACCCACCCTAACCCTCCCCTCCCCCCCGGACTTCCTAATATACTCATATCAGATAAAAGGAAAAAACCCTCCTTTATATATAAGACTTAAACCCCTCCCTCCCCCTTACAAATTTTCATCTTCATTACCTTAACCTCTTTCTATCTTAATATAACGTTTTCAAATAAATTTTCCTCCTGATTACCTTAAAAATATTTCTATCATAATATAACATTTTCTAACAAATTTTCATCCTCAACCTTAAAAAATTTCTATCTTAATATAACATTTTCTAGCAAATTTTTATTCTCAACCCTAAAATATTACTATCTTGCTATAACATTTTTAAATAAAGGCTATTTGATACTTCCTAGTTTGATATTTATGCTGAACATAATCTATCCACTTCTTCCATTCCCATTCATAAGTCTCTTGAGAACAATCTTTTAAATATGCTGAAATCTTCGCCATCTCTGCAAAACTGGCCATCTTCAGAGTCCATTCCTCAATCGTAGGCAGCGCTTCATTTTTCCAGTATTTACCTATCAACAATCTTGCTGCAGTTATCATGTACAATATCAATTTTGTTTCACCCAGTGTAAAACCCTTAACTATACCCAATAAAAACACTTGTGCAGAAAATTGAATTTTTTTCTTCAAAACGTTCTGCATGACCCACCAAATTTTTATCCAAAAAGCCTTAACTTTCTTACAGGTCCACCAAACATGATAATATGTAGCGTCTATGCAATCACATCTCCAACATTTAGGCTGGACATTAGGGTACATACACGACAATTTTTTAGGATCTAGATGCCATCTATAAAACATTTTGTAGAAATTTTCCCTCAAATTCTGCGACTGCGTAAATTTAACATTCTGAACCCAAATTTTTTCCCATGTTTCCAACATCACTGGTTCTTCAAAGTTTTGTGCCCACTTAATCATACAGTCTTTAACTAATTCAGTTTCTGAATCCCTTTCTAACAAAACATTATAAAGTCTTTTAATATGCATTGGACCTTTCTCTTTTATGTGTCTAACCAATTCTTCCTCATGCATCATAATACCAATTTTTTGGTCCTCTTTCCATCTCAATTGCAATTGATTATATTGTAACCAAGTTAATTTAATCCCTTCAGCCAACAATGTCTGTAATGTCTTCAGCTGCCATCTGCCCGCATCTGTAAAAAGAACCTCTTTGTATAAAAACCCCCCGAGTGACATTATATTTGTATTCCACAAGGTATGACCAAGATCCAGCCATAGCGGTATTTTATAATTCCAATTGTTTCGGTGCTTCTTCCAAACTCTCAGCAAAGAATCTCTAAGTATATGGCTTTTAAATACTTTATCCACTTTACTGTCGTAAAATAAGTAAGCGTGCCATCCAAACTCCAGATCAAAACTTTCTGCATTCAGTATTCCAGTCTTTTTTCCTCCAAACCAATCACTTGCTAAAGTCAGAGCTGCTGCATCATAATATAACCGTAGGTTTGGAAGTTTAAGACCTCCCCTTTCTGGAACATCTTGCATAATTTTCAATTTTACTCTTGGTTTTTTCTCGTTCCAGACAAACTTGTTCACTCCAGTTTGCCATACTTTTAGTTGTTTATCATTTTTGAGCACCGGGATCATTTGAAACAGAAAAAGCAATCTTGGCAAAATGTTCATCTTAACTGCTGCTATTCTTCCAAGTAAAGACAGCTGCAGTTTTTTCCAAGTCTCCATATCTTTTTGCACCTCTCGCCACAATACCTCATAGTTATTTTGAAACAATTTCATATTTGATTCTGCAACCTGAACTCCTAGATATTTTACCTTTGGTACAATCTCAAAACCTGCCCTCCTTTCTAACTCCACTTTACGATCTTGTGTCATATTTTTAACTACCATCTTAGTTTTTCTCTGATTCAATCTAAAACCTGAAACTTTACCATAGTCTTGTATAATGTCCTTCATCTGAATTATCGATTCCATTGGCTGTGTTAGGGTAACAACCAGATCGTCTGCAAATGCCTTTATTCTGTAATCCTCTTGCCTTATCATTATACCTTTCAAAGTGTTAGAGTCCCTTATTGTATTTAACAAGACTTCTAGTGTTAAAATGAACAACAGCGGGGACAGTGGACATCCCTGTCTTGTTCCTTTTTCAATTTTAAACTCTGTTGTCAAACTTCCATTAATAATGATCTGTGCCTTTTGCTCTTGATAAATTGCTGAGACCGCCCGTATATATTGGTCCCCAAAGCCCATCTTTTTTAAGGTCTTTAGTAGAAAATTCCAATCCACTCTGTCAAAGGCCTTCTCAGCATCCAGAAAAACCAGCACTGCAGGGATCTGTTTATTTTTCTCAAGATATTCCAATAAGTCTATTACTTGCCTTACATTGTCCTTCATGTGCCTACCCTCAATAAATCCCGCTTGGTCATCATGGATCACCTTTTGAATTACTGGCATCAGTCTGTTGGCTAATACTTTTGCATAAATTTTATAATCCGTATTCAAAAGAGATATTGGTCTGTAATTCTCCGGTTTTTTGGGACCTGCTTGCTCTTTTGGTATCAATGAAATATAAGCTGTAGTCCACGATGGAGGTACTTTTCCCCCTTGTTGTATGTTACAAAATAAGTCTCTAAGTTGTTCCACCATTTCTGCCTGCAGAGTTTTATAATACACTGCAGTCAGACCATCCGTTCCAGGAGCTTTAGCTGTTTTTAATTGTTTTATTGCTGCTATTATCTCCTCCTCTGTTATAGGATAATCCATTCTTTCCTTTTGTTGTTCAGTAATTTTTGTAACTCTTTTATCGTCCAGATATTTTTCTATAAGTCCATTCTGCACCTCCTCTCTGGCATATAGTTTAGTGTAATATTGAAGAAAAGCTTCTTTTATTAAATTCTGTTGAAAAACTTCTTTCCCCCCAATATCAACACAATCAATAGTCCGTGTACTCTGTTTCTTCCTTAATGTGTAAGCCAACCACCTGCCTGGTTTATTAGCGTTGCAGAATGTATTATGCTTCGCATATTGTAGATTTGTTGCTACTTGTTCCGCTATAAGCATTTGAAATTGGTCTTTCAGAAGTTTTATAACACTAAGTATTCTTTCATCTGTTGGGTTTTTACTAAGTAGCTGTTCTTTGTCCTTTATTTCTGCTTCCAGTTCAAGTCTTTTCTTTTGTCGAATCAGCCTATGTTTAGAGTTCATGTATATAAGCACCCCTCTCATATAAGCTTTGCTTGCATCCCACACAATTTCCATTGGGGTGCCTTTATTCAAATTCATTTCAAAAAACTCTTTCAAGTGCTTTTTGAGTTCTGTTATATTCTTCTCATATCTAAACAAATTTTCATTTAGTCTCCAAGAGCGTCTCTCAGTCTTGCATGTCTCAATTTCTATCCAGACTGGGCTATGATCAGTCAAAGTTCTTGGCAGAATCTTTGTTCTTTTTGTCCTAACAAGTAAATCATCAGACAGCAGAATAAAATCGATCCTGGAAAAGGATCTATGTCTATCAGAGAAGAAAGTATAGTCCAGTTCTTTTGGGTTATGTATTCTCCAAATATCTTTTAATTCCAAGTCTTCTTTCATATCAAAAAAAGTCTGTGGTAATCTAATTCTTGACTTTGCCAGAGTCTTTTTATCTAATTTAGAATCAATTACTCCATTCCAATCTCCCATAATTAAAATAGATCTATAATCCCATTGAAGTATTTTAGTATGCAACATTTTATAAAAATAGTCCTGTTGTTGATTAGGAGCATAAATTCCTATCAAGAGAATTGGATTATTAGCAGAAAATAATTCAATTGCTACAAACCTACCATCTTGATCAGCTTCTATAAGTTTGGCTGTTAATTTTTTATTTACGTAAATAACCACACCATTCTTTTTTTGGTTAGTTGAAGATATAAAATGTGTTCCTAATTTGGAGTTTTTCAAATAGTTTTGATCTTGAGCTGTAATATGCGTTTCTTGCAAGCAAATTATATCATTATTATGTTGTTTTAAATATGCAAATACTTTCTTCCTTTTTTGTGTTACATTCAACCCATTCACATTCCAAGATAAACATTTAATCATCATTCTCCTTCTGGAGCGAAGCGCAGAACTTTAGGATTTCATCTGAAATCTGTCCTGCATTTCCCACAGCCCCAGCCTTGTCTTGTCTCTCCTGCCGTAACTTTTCTTTCAGTTCCTTGGCCTTTGCTCGGGTTATACGCTGGTCCTTGACTTCAGCCGCCCAAGCCGGCTCCAAGATTGGAGAAGGTTCCAGCAAAGGCTCATCCAGAAAACCTCCTTCGGCACCCTTCAACTCTACTAATTCCTGCTTAGATTGTTGTTGCAATTCTTGAGATTGCTTCTTGTCACTCTCTTTAATCTCCAAAACTGTAGATGAGCGTGGGGATGGAGTTCTTTCTTTAAAAATATCATTATAAAATTGCTCCGCCTTCTCCACAGTATTCAAACGGTGTTTCTCTCCCTTATATCTCAAAATTATGCCAGTTGGGGCATCCCAACGAAATGGAATTTGACTATTCTGCAATTCTTTAACAAGGAAACCATACTCTTTTCTAGATTTCAACATCTTGGGTGGGAGCTCCTTGTAAACTGTAATCTTAGATCCGCTCACTTGCACAGAAGTGAGAAAAGATTTTTGCAAGATATCATTTCTTATTGCTCTGTCTGTAAAATATATGACCACATCTCTAGGCAGTTGTCTTTGTCTGGCCACCCACGAGTTAACTCTATAGATTTTATCTATTTTACAAAAGACCATCTCAGGTTCAACTTTTAAAATCACAGCTAGGGCTTCAGCACAGATCTGTCTCAGGTCTTGTCTCTCCTCTTCTCTAATTCCTCGAAGCCGTATAGCAAATTCCATTGCACGAAATTGCATCATAACCATATCATTCTCCACTCTCTGCATCTTGTCATCAACATCAAAAAATTTATGGTCATTGTTTTTCATCTTGGCATTAACTTCTAATTTAAATTCATCCACTTTTGTCTCAACTTTCATGATAAATCCTGCCAGGCCAGACGCCACATCTGTTATTTTTTTGGTCACCATCTTTTGGCTCTGCTGCATTTCCTGCATGATTTCCTGTTGTGACTTTTGAATTTTTTCATCTATTTTATTTATTTTATCATCCATATCTTGAAATTTCTCATCAAAAAGATTTGAAATGAATTCTTTTAATTCTCCCATGTCCAAATCTTTTTTTTTGACTTGTGGCTGCGTATCCTGTTTACGTGGGGGGGATCCCCCCCCTGTTTTGCCTTCCTGCTTCTTTGAAGCCATCCTGCCACGTAAGCTGGCTTTCTTAAAAAGGGAGGGTCCGCCTCTTCTGCCACCTCCACAATACTTTCTAAGAAAGTCCCCCAGATTTCCTCAAAGCAGAGCTATAGTGCAGCAAAAGCAAGTAAAAGGGAGAGATTTTCCTCTTATTTCTGTTACAGCCGGGGCAACTTTGTAACAACTCTTTAACTTTGTGGCAAAGCAAGATAGTTTCACCAATCCACACCCCCTAATTCATTTGCTAGACGCCATTTTTCCAGTCACTTTCACTCGTTCCGAAACTTTCACTTCAGTAAAAAACAGTTCAGCAGAAAACTAATACTTGCAGTTCAAATTTTCAGGGGTCAGGTGGAATTCGGATGATTATTTGAGTTGTTTCCTCGCTGTTTAAAGGTTTCCTGAGATCGGCTTGTTCTGCAAAAGCAGAAGACGTCCCACGCCGCCCGGAGTCTCAGCAGGTTGTTAGGGAGCCGCGCCTGCTTCCTCCCCAGAAACAATTCCCTGGGGGGGTTGCAGGGGCTCTACCTGTGCCCCGCTGCCTCTTCTTCTTTAATCCGAGGGATTTAGAAGATTTCAAGCCGCTCCACGATCGGGGAGCGGCTCTACAAGCGGCGGGGGTGGCGGTGCTAAAAGAAGGCACCGTCGCCGCCGAAGACGAGGAAACCGGAAGTCTCAAGAATAATTATTTCTAGTTGCAATATCCAACAGTTTAAATTATGCTTGTTAAATGTATTGTTTTACACACACACACACACACACACACATGCATAGTAATTTTATTGTTCTTTGTTTATACAATATTTGGGTATAAAACATACTAAAAATACTAAATAATAATTAAGGAAAATAATTGTCTCTGACCAAAATATTTTTTTTCTTAAAAAATAAATTTCAGTAGTTTGGCAACTCTTCATAAGCCACATAAAATTGTGATTGTTTGAACCATGATTTAGTGAATAAACCAGCATAATGATTATTATTTTCTGGTGATTATTTTTTGGCCAGTTGCTAGTTAGTTTTCTCTCCTTTCAGTTCTAAAATATTCAGACGTTAGGAGAAAGATATAAACACAGATGTATCCTAGGAAAAAGACAAGCAACTATGAATATCTCATGTCTTGCAACTCATACATCCACAAGCTATAATGCTTGTTATCAGTAAGCCCATAAGAAATAATGGGCGCATATTACATTACCACAAGACAAGCTCTAGTTTACTCATGAATCCAATTCACATATGATTCTGAGTCAACAACAAATAAACCACTGAATGGTTTAAGTAGACATCCTACATCTGAGCTGCACCAATCAGGAAGGTATTTATATTGCAGCCATGAAATATAGAAAACTGTACCTCTTTGTTGCCATGCAGCACCTGTCCTGATTTTTGGAACCCAGGTACGGTAGACCTTGGTACAGGGCAAACTGTATCTTTTTGCTGGATATAGTACAAGCAAATTACTCTCTCTCTTGTGAAGCAAACTTTGCTTCCCTCCTATATTTTTTCTTTGTAAATAGCTACATTATATGTGCCAAGATTTGTATCTGTAATATGTACAATATGTTAAGGCTTGCTTATTAGACTCAGAGTAATATCAATTATGATTAATATACATATTTAGAAGCATGTGATATATTTGGCAGAAGGACCTCTGCTTTGCTTATATACACAAATGCCAATTCCCTTTTCTCTTAATGTGATTGAGCTGTTATTACTATACATTCTGGAACAGTGATGGCATGAAACAATGTTGTTGGTTTTTTTGCTTTGAACTTCTTCCAGTTACATTGGATCTTTAGAATCGAAATACATTCCCCAATCACTTACTGTTAAATTATTTATATGCTTCCAATATTTCTTTGACCATCTCTAAACTAAACTACTACTTTTTACTAATTTCTCACATCAATTCATTGTCCCTAGTCTACATGTAGGTTACCTGTATACATACCTGTTTTAAATAATAGATGTTTTAATTATGCTGTTAATTTAGCTAAATTCTGGGTTAGCCTTTTAATCTTTGACCTTCCCTAAGTATATAGGTCAACTCCCACAATTCTCAACAATGGCCATGCAGGTTGGAAATGCTGAGGCTGCAATCATACAACTTATTTAACTAGAATTAACCCAATAAATTAAGCAAGCAGATTGAGTTCTTGGGAACCCATGTTTGCCAGACAAGCAAACAAACAAGCCAAGGTTATAATTAACCAAGTTTAACACTTTGTGCAAATTGTCTTACTTACTAGGTAAAGTAAGCGATGCAAAAGGAGCCTATTAATTGGGCTGCACATCTGGTGGACACCTAGATTGAGAAAAGATGTTCACTCACAGTATTCTAGTGACATCAAGATCATTCCTCTAGTTCTAGCGTAAACCAGGCTGATTGCCCAAAACAAAGCAAATTAATCCTCTTATGCTTGCCTTAGTATGACAGAAGGATCACTGAATTAACTCTACATAACTGTTCTTATGAGATCCTTTCCTTCTTTCAGGTTGGTTTCTTTTTCTCTACTCTACTATATTCTTCAGCATGTCAGAAAAGGTATGCTCAGTACTTGTATACATTGGATTTTTCTTTCCTGTCCATGGAAAGTGGAAAAGTGGTTTTCTGATTCTTCTTTTGCTTTGAATATTGATCCTGAAAGGTGGAGACCCTGTAGAAATGTGTCACAACTTTTGTGGAGATGGAGTGTTGCACATGGTTTTGGTGCTACTTGCTTTAAGAAAGTGTTACTTTCTTGATGAATGCATTGTTTTTTCTTTTTAGGTACACTGAGAGCATATGCACCAAAGACAAATTCCTTGTGTGTCCAATCACACTTGGCCAATAAAGAATTCTTTCTATCTCTATCATATTGATGTTTCTTCCTATACAGTTTACCTATAAGATAGAAATATTATATTAGCTACTCACAATGTTTATTTATTTATTATTTATTTATTAATAAAATTTATATGCCACCCTATCTCCAAAGACTCAGGGCAGCTCACAACAATAAAACAATCAGTTAAAATAATAAAATACATAATGTACGTATATAAGTTATATTAAAACCCCAAACTCTAAAAACCCTCTCAGTCCAGGCTGGGCGATGTAAACAACCATGTTTTTAATTCGCGGCGGAAGGTGCAAAGGTCAGGGGCCAACCGGAGCCCCAGGGGGAGTTGATTCTAGAGGGTGGGCGCGCCCACAGAGAAAGCTCTACCCCTAGGTGTCGCCAGATGACACTGTCTAGCCGACGGCACCCAGAGCAGGCCCTCCCTGTGAGAACTCATCGGGCGATGGGCGGCTGTTGCTGGCAGCAGATGGTCTGCCAAATATCCTGGGCCTAAGCCATGTAGGGCTTTATAGGTCATCACCAGCACCTTGAATCTCACCTGGAGGACAACCGGCAACCAATGCAAGTCGTGCAGGAGGGGTGTAACATGGGAGTATCGGGACTCTCCCATCACAACCCGCGCGGCTGCATTCTGTACCAGTTGAAGTCTCCGAGTGGTCCTCAAGGGCAGCCCCATGTAGAGAGCATTACAGTAGTCAACACGGGAGGTAACTAGCATGAGTAACTGTGCATAGGGCATCTCGGTCCAAATAGGGGCACAACTGGCGGACAAGACGAATCTGGGCATATGCCCCCCTGGTCACGGCTGTTATATGATCTTCTAAACTCAGCCGTGAATCCAGGAGGACACCCAAGTTGTGCGCCCTGTCTGCAGGGGGCAAAATTTCACCCCCTATAGCCAGCGATGGAATCTCACCTTCGATCCGAGATGCCGGTATCCACAGCCACTCAGTCTGGGCAAGGTTGAGCCGAAGCCTGTTCCTCCCCACCCAGATCCGTACCGCTTCCAGGCACCGGGACATCACATCGAGGGCATCACTGGGCTGGTTCGGGATGGACATAAAAAGCTGGGTATCATCAACGTACTGATGATACCCTACCCTGAAACCACAGATGATCTCCCCCAGGGGTTTCATATAAATGTTGAACAGAAGGGGTGAGAGAACCAACCCCTGAGGCACCCCACAATTGAGGGGCCTCATGGTCGATCTCTGCCCTCCTGCCAACACAGCTTGTGTCCGACCTGAGAGGTAAGAGGAGAACGAACGTAAAACGGCGCCTCCCACTCCCAACCCCTCAAAGTGCCGCAGCAGGATACCATGGTCGATGGTATCAAAAGCCGCCAAAAGATTTAATAGGACCAGAACAGAGGAATGACCTCTGTCCTGAGCCCTCCAGAGATCATCCACCAGTGCGACCAATGCTGTCTCCGTGCTGTATCTGGGCCTGAACCCGATTGGTGCGGATCGAGGTACTCTGCTTCATCCAGGGCCACCGGGAGCTGATGTGCCACCACAGTCTCGACAACCTTCGCAAGAAAGCGAAGGTTGGAGACCGGACGAAAGTTGCTCAAAATAGCTGGATCCAGGGCAGGCTTCTTGAGGAGGGGCCTCACCACCGTCTCCTTCAAGGCAGCAGGAAAGCTTTCCTCCTCTAAAGAAGCAGCTATCACCGCCTGGATCCAGCCGCATGTCACCTCCCTAGCTGAATAAACCAGCCAGGAGAGGCACGGGTCTAGTACACATGTGGCCGCACTCAACTTCCCCATGATCCTGTCCACTTCCTCTGGGGTAACAGGATCGAACTCTTCCCAAAGCACAAGACCCACTGCTTCCTCACCATCTGACCCTGTCCAGTCAGAATCCAAGCCATCCCGAATCTGAGCGATCTTGTCCTGCAGATACTGGCCAAACTCCTCAGCTCGCTCTCGCATCGGGTCTTCTCCCATCCTCTGATTCAAGAGGGAGGGGGACACCCGAAACAGGGTGGCCGGGCGATTCTCTGTGGACGCGATGACATCGGAGAAATAGCGACATTTCATCATCGCCAATTCCACCAAATAGGCCCGAGTAAATGATCTCAATTGTGACTGGTCAGATTCGGAACGACTGGCCCTCCAACTGGTCTCCAGGCCTCTCCTACGTGATTATCAAAAGTTTTTTCCTGCATGGCATTGGCTAATCTGGAAGCAGATGAGATGTTCAAGATAGGTGGGATCATTTTAATATTATATTTGCATGTATAACCAACACTATCAGCTCATTGTTCTTTCTCACAGCACCTTGAGAGTGTGCTTGAAGTTCCATTGGTTTTGCAGCTTAATCATTTTGTTTTGGCAAGATCATTAAGGAAGATGTGGAATGACCAGGGCTTACTGAAGATCACTAGACCATCCAGCTATTTATCCATCTCCAAGAAATATAATCAGCATCTTATTCCTACTGCATGCTGGGCGTATATTCCTACTTACATGTTGCCTCTGATACGGTATCTTTAAATAGTATGTTTTTTCTTGAGGAAAGATGATTTATTAAATGTTCTAATTCTGGCATAGGTCCTTGTTCTTTTATTTTTCAGTAGCATGTGTGGGTGGCAGTGGTGGGGGGGATTTCTCACCAAGTTGTGGAATTTGACAATGTTATGATTATTATTTCCTAGCAGTTCTGCTATTTATATTTATCGATCCCATCTCTCAGCTTTACATAGAATTAATACTCCTTGCCTGAATCCAAGAATTCGGAGGTCTAGGGAGCCATATTTTATTATTCTAAGAAGTGTTCTTTTCCGTGCAGCATTTTCTGCTCAATCAATATAAAAAAAAACAATGGATTCCTATATAATAATCATAGGTTATAATAACCAAAAACATAATATTTAAGGAAATAGAGAAGGCTTCAATCCAGAGTTCAGCAAGAAAGAAAACCAAGAGCTACGAGGCTGGAGCTGCAGAAATCTGGATGACATCTGGTAATAGTCCAAATGTCTGCAGTTTAGATTGGTAGTCTAAGAAAGTAGACTTGTGTTTTGGTATTGTTAAAAACAAAGTTTCTTTGACTAGGAATATATCAAAAGTTAAGATACAGATAGAATTACTCTGATTGTAAAAGTAACCTTGCATATTGCACTAAACCAAAGACAACACCCCCCCAAATTTGAGGACTAGCGGATTCGGAGGTAGAGTGCTTTCACAGAATGGTTACCATAGGAAGTCTGGTGAATAAAATAAAACATCAGTTTATTAAAAAACACTGGTGAGGTTGCTGCTTAGAAGCACTGGGTCATTCTTTATTATATCTTCTTTTGGGGCTCTTTTTTTCTACGCAAGCAGTAACACTTTCAAACAAATTATTTGATGGCTGCCCACTCCCACTCATTTTTATTTTTCATATTTTTTAGTTTTATTGTTTTAGTTTTATTGAATTTTTATACCGCCCTACTCCTGAAGGACCCAGGGCGGTGAACAGCCATAAAATAAAACAATATAAATACAAAATTTAAAATAGAATAAAACGAATTAAATAATTTGGCTGAATTTAAAACCCCAATACTTTAAAACCAAATTTAAAATTTCCATTTAAAAAGGGAAAAGACTTAGGTCAGGCCAGCCTGATGAACCAAGAAAGTCTTGAGCGCGCGATGGAAGGTACGCAGATCCGGGATCCTCCGTATCTCCGGGGGGAGCTCGTTCCAGATAGTAGGTGGCCCCACAGAGAAGGCTCTCCCCCTGGGGGCCCCCTGTCGACATTGTTTGGCCGACGGCACCCGGAGGAGTCCCGCTCTATGGGAGCGTACTGGTCGGTGGGAGGCTATTGGTGGTAGCAGGCGGTCCCGTAAATAGCCAGGTCCTAAGCCATGGAGCGCTCTAAAGGTGATAACCAAAACCTTGAAGCGCACTCGGAAGACCACCAGGAGCCAGTGCAGCTCGCGCAGGAGAGGTGTTACATGAGAGCGCCACGTTGCTCCCATCATCACCCGCACGGCCGCACTCTGCGCCAGTTGGGGCCTCTGAGTGCTCCTCAAGGGGACCCCATGTAGAGAGTGTTACAATAGTCCAGACGGGAAGTGACGAGGGCGTGATTGACCGTGCGTAAGGAGTCCCGATCTAGAAAGGGACGCAACTGGCGGATCAGGCGAACCTGATGAAAAATCCTCCCGGCTACAGCCGTCAAGTGCTTTTCTAAAGACAGTCGTGAATCCAGGAGGACACCCAAGTTGCGAGCCCTTTCCATGGGGGCCAATGATTTGCCCCCAATAGTCAGTGATAGCACCAGCTGACTATACCGGGACTTCGGAAACCACAGCCACTCGGTCTTGGAAGGGTTGAGCCTGAGCCTGTTTCTCCCCATCCAGATCTGTACGGCCTCCAGGCACCGGGACATCATGGTCGATGGTATCAAAAGCCGCTGAGAGATCTAATAGGACTAGAACAGAGGAGCAATCCCTGTCCCGAGCCCTCCAGAGATCATCCACCAACACGACCAATGCCGTTTCCGTGCTGTACCCAGGCCTGAAGCCCGACTGGAACGGATCTAGATACGATGATTTTAAGAATTCTTTTGGATTACACATGTGTGGATGCATTGCATGGCAAATTGTGAACTTCCCATTTTTTTAAAAAAATGTATTTATCTATTTGGCTGCCCATTTCAAACACATGATTCTGGGTGTAATAAAATATAAGATGAAAACATAGCAAACAAATATAGGAACCAAGATAAAACCAACAACTAAGTCAATGTAACTAAGATACAGGTACAATCACATCTTAATTTTTTTTTGAAAGAAACATTTTTTTGAAGAATTTAAAATTCTTTTTAATTTAGTTAGAAGTTAAATAAAAACAGATGTGACCCGGTGTGCTAAATACAAAAAAACCCCTATCAATGGGCATCCTGATAATTTGGTTAATCACAGTTTGTTGAGAAAACTATAATTCACTGGGTTCACTTGACAGACATAACCAAGACTTAAGCCAAACAAAATAATGCTTTCTAGCGATTTCAAAGCATATATAAACCAGAACCATCCAGCAAAGATGTCTGGAAAGTAATAGAAAGATTAAGACACTATTTTTCATGTTCTCAATCTTTCCCGGTATAATTCAAACAAAATACAAATGGGGAGAGAAAAAAATCCACAATACCTGACCGACATGTTATCCCATGTCTTCTCTTATTTTTTCTTCTGTTATATATTCCATCAACCATAGCAAACAATATTATTTTCCATCTGGTGGATGCTCTTATTAGTTATTTGGATTTTTCAGTGCCAGCAGGATACATGATTTATATTCTTGAACAACTGTGTATAATTTTTCTGTGGCTTGGAGAACATTTTCTAGACTTAAAAAAAGAAGTGAATAATCATGTTCTTAAACAGTTACAAGAATACAAGTTTTTGCCAATCTGTGTGCTGGCAGAGACCACAAACCCCTGGTACAGAAAGAAAGCACTACTGATATCCCTGATAGTAGTTATCTTAGTATGGGAAGCCCCAGTACATTTTAAAACTACCATGTTACCAAATCAGATAGAGCTGTCTACAGTGGAAGTGGGGAGAATATCAAAAATATCAGGGTGGCAGCTATAATCACAGGACCAAAAACTAGTCACTTTTTACATGTACCACACACATAAAAAAGGAATGAGGATTTCATTGTGCACTTGTGGCCATCTTGACTTTTTAAATCCTCACTACAGATAACCTTGAAGTCAAACTATTGGTCCACCTAGCTTGGTACTTTCTCTATACCTGCTGCTAATGTTTTTCAGAGTATCCTTAATTCTTTCTAGCCCAAGGTAGAAGGTCTCTCTCCCTCTCACTTTCCCTCCCGTTCCCTCTTTCTCTCCCCCTCCCCAGAGCAGAAAGATGGTTAAACATGCTATCTCTTCCTGAGCTATTTTTCTCTCCAAAACTGTACATACCTAAAAACTTCTAATGGCAAGTTGATAAGCTCAGGTGTCACCTTAATTAGTTCATCAGATAGTAGCTGGCAGCTACTACCTGAAATTGACAAGACCCCAATCAGTTTCACACTAAAGATTTTTGTTTGCCTCCTAAGGGCTGATGGCAAGAACACTAAGTAAACAGCTGGCACTAGCACCTTATTTCAAAGTGTATTTCCCATTGTGTGTCTGTTTATTCTCTTGTAATCCCTTCCTCTCCAAGGTATTGTAAATACAAATATCAATTCTTTTCTTGCCAATTATCTCAGTGCTAGGATGAGCATTCCAAAGGGTAGGGAATGGACAAAAAGAGCTATAAGAATTGCCCTTTTATCTGACTTCCTCGTGATTTGAATTCTAAAAAGCTTCCCTGCTATGGAGTTCACCTGGCTTTTTAGGGTTATATTCTTCAGAAGTTGTAAAGCTGAAGTTAAGTCATAAGCACAGTCACATTGGACCTGTCCCAATTGTGGTTGCTAAATGAGAACTACATGTGTGAATATACAATACCAAAAGAAAAGAAACAAAAAAAAGTGTTTAATTCAATTTTGGCACTGCTTGACTCCAGAATGACTCTGGGTAGCTCACAATGCAAAACAGAATGCAGATATAGTAACATAAATAAATTTTAAAAAAGAAATAATCCAATGGCAGTGCAGACAGCAATATACACACAAATACACACACTCACACACAAATCAATCACCTCTAAGAAAGTGGGATTTACATATACCTTACCTCAAGGCCTGGAAGAATGTTCAGGTTTTTAAGGCCCCCCCGAAGACCGCCAGAGTGGGAACTGTCCCGATCACAGGAAATATCATTCCAGAGGGTAGAACAAGTCTGGTATCCAAATTGAGAGCTCATTCTATGCCATAATGCAGCTTGCTTAGTTTAGATTTGACATGTCATAAATCCAATAACTCTGGTTTGCAGAGCACTGTTTGCTTTTTAAGAAGTATTTATTAAATATTTTATACCGCTGACAACCACATCCTGTCAGTGATTCATAATAAAATCATAGCTCTATACAATTTGCAATTCATTCAACAAACTAGTTTTAGCATCATGTGTGAACTATTCCCCAGCTTTGAGTATACTTGGACGTTCATCTTAACCTACTCTTAGACTTCTGCCTCTGAGCTTTTGGGTGCTTAGATCTTCTGATCTAAGATGCTTTGCTGTATGAACAAAATCAACATATTCTCCATTCTCTCCCTTCCATCAAGGTGTTTTTTTCATATTCAAAGCAAATGTATTCTGGCAGTTGACACCAAAGCCCCAAACCTTTCTCCTGATTTCTTGATAGAATATGTCTGGCAGTAAAGTGCCATAATAATAAAATACATTGCTTACAGTTTGCCCTTCTTCCATGACACCTCAAATACACTGCCAAACTCTGCTGCCCAGGGCAACAATCTTAAAGATAAAGCTTGCCCTGAATTATTCAAAATATAAAGGGTCTTCTTTAATCAACCAAGAGTCTGGTGCCACTTTAAAGATTAACTATTAATAATGGCATATACTTTATGGGCCAGAGCTCATTACATCAAATACACACTCAATAGCAGTGAGAAGGAAAACAATAAAGTCAGAAGAGCAATAGGATTGTGAATTCATGGGCATTTCTAAAATTTTCGATCTGTTGGAATGGTGTAGTCTACCTTTATTTAAGTCTCAAAGGAAGAGACATGACTGTTACATTACGTTATATCCCTAAGCATAGGGTTTTACATAACCCTTCTTGGACCCCTCCCTCTTGGAGAGGGGGGAAATTTCTCTATTTCTATAGTGTATATCCTGAGAGATGTTTTATGATTACCACCAGGGGGACAGTATGTGCTCAGTTTTATCTTTTGGGGCAATCATCAGACATACGATATGTAGCTACATCTTATTCTATGACAAGGGTCTTCAACCTTAAACACTCAAAGAGCCATTTGGATCCGTTTCCCATAGAAAAGAAAACACCAGGAGCCACAAAACTCTTCCCGTGCCTGACTATTTCCTGAGCAGCACAAAACTAGGATCTATAGTTGAATTAAAGATTATGTTTTCTTCTGAAACTTTTCTTTTCTTGGATTTATCCATGGTTGGCCTAGCGGGGGTTGAAAAGCTTAATAAATTGCGCATTGGTGAGTTTCGCACATTGGCAGTTGTGATGCATATTTTGAGCGACAGGGAACTGCAGCAGAGGGACGAAAGAGCCACATGTAGCTACAGAGCCGTGGGTTGCTGACCCCTGTTCTATGAGGTTCAAGCCCTCTCCTGGGAACTGAATTCATGGAGTAACTGAAGATGAGTGCATATAGCACATTTGGAGTTATACAGATCCTGGTGGCTTGGCTTTCCAGTTTAGCCCAGCGTTCCCCAACTTTTCTGGGTTGGCGGATCCAAGTCAATGTAATCATCCTGGAATAAAGGACAAATTATTGAAATCATCCACATGACTCCAGACAGCTGCTCCTTATGAGGCCATAGACTGTGGAAACTGCAATTTTTATGGTTGGCTTATCAGTGGAGGGGCTGAGAATCAGGACATCAAGTCAATTTTTACAAAGCAATATTTGTGGAATTAAGCTTGACATTAAGATTATATCACTTTTTTAGATTTAAAAATTTGAATTTACATATTGGAGAGATTACGACCTTTTTGTATTGGCAATGTATTACTGCATTCCTTCAGTGAGTTTCTGTCTCCTTAAAAGACAATGATTTGAATTTGATTTTCAAAGTTATAAAAATATATAAGTTTTGGAGTATGCGACATAAGAACACTTAGTATTTCGGGAAGTTAATAAAGGATTAAAGGGCCAGAGGAATTTACAATTGTAGTTTTGAATTATTTAGAAGATACATTCTCATGGGAAAATGGAGATTGCTTTTGGGGTTTTTTTTATGATAAGGAAACCTTAAAGGCTGAATATTAAAGTAAGGGGATCAAGAAAAAGGAGCAGGAACTATTAGGATTTTTGTTTTAAAACAGATGTCCAAGCAAACTACCTCTGCGACTTGTTAAAGTTCTGCTAAAGTTCTAATGTAGCATTTGAACCTCATTTTCCTTATGTAAGAGATGAGCTAAAGGGAGAAGATTCAGAAGAGAGATTTATTTACATACAGTGATAAGTTACAAAATTGTGTTTACTGCTGGGGTGAAAAGGAAAGTTAATTTTTTTTCTTTTTCCTTCCTTTTTCCCCTCCTCTGTTCCCCTTTTTATTTCCTTTTTTGGTATTTTTCTGTTTGTATTTTTTGTAGTTTCTATTGGCTTTTATTCTCTTCATTTCTAATTGTTAATACAATTATCTAAAAACAAAGAACAAAATGTACCAAAAATCAAATGAGTTTAGTATAATGCATGAAACATGTCATAGTGTCTGCTAATACTAGAAGGACATGAATTACCTATAGGGTGGCATTCATATCTGTGGGGGGAGGGGGAAACAAAACACTTATGGATACTTTAGAAGACACACAATTAGGAATTCATTACTAATAATTTGGAATAAAGTTAAAAAACAACACTATATACAAATCCCGTCTTGGATCTCTCCAGAGGAAACTTTAACACACCCAAATTTAGTAGACTGGACAAAATTAATTAGAAATAGAGACATAATAAATAAGAGGGGAATATTAAAAACCAGAAATGAATTGGAGCTGGACTTAGGAAGAGAAGTGCAATGGTGAACGTATCTACAGATAAGTTCAAAATATACAGAGGATATAAAAAAAGATCAGGTTCGACTAGAAGAAACAGAATTAGATAAAATCATATTAGGGAATGAACGAAAACTAATAAGTAGATTATACAAGTTTCTAATACGGTATAAAATGGAAGAAGAAACAGTGAAAGACATGATGATCAAATGGGCACAAAATATTAACCATGTGATAGAATTAGAGAAGTGAGAGAAGATGTGGAAAACGAACATGAAACTGACAATTACGATGGCATACAAGGAAAATCAGATGAAAACGTTTCATAGATGGCACCTTCCACCGGCCAGAGTTGCGAAAATGTTCCCTACCAACTCCCAGAAATGTTGGAAATGCAAGACTGGCTATGGAACATATTACCATCAATGGTGGACCTGCACGATGGCACAAACATTTTGGAAGAAAATTAAAACCTGGATAGTAGAAATAATTCAAAATCCAATAGAGGGAAAACCGGAACAGTTTCTGTTAGGCATTTTGATAGAAAATTATACCAAAGAAATACAGTATCTTATATTGCATATATTGACAGCAGCACGTATTGTATATGCGCAATATTGGAAGAAAGAAACAGTACCAACGGAAGAGGATTTAATTAAAAAAATCCTGGAATGTGCAGAATTCGATAAATTAACTATAGAAATTAAGGGGAAAGAAGAATCAAAGTATTATAAGGTCTGGAGTAGATGGTATGAATGGTTGAAAAATAAGGAAATAAGTTAAATGTATGAAGAAAGGAGGGGAAAATGTGTATGATCTTTTGTTAGTAAAGAAGAAATGATATAAAGTAAAAACAAACATCAAATAAGTTAATACTTAAATATCTGTAAATATTGATGTATAGAAAGAATAGACCGCTGTATATAGCTGAAAAGAAAGTGGTATTTTGTTTTTTGTTGTGTTACTTCTTGTTGTTTGTACATGTTTGATTTTAATGTTGTTTTAATGTGTTTAAAATAAAAAAACTTTTTAATAATAATAAAAAAAGAAACATGTCATAGTGTCCTAAGACTCCTTCTCTATATGTATAACATGTTAATTAAGAAAGAATCAAACTGGGCATCATTTCAAGACACTGAAGGGGAAGCAAAATAACAGGTGACGGCAGCAGCAGACATGGCACTTGTACCTGTAGCTCCTCTTTAATAATTGGTTGACTATGGAATAAAACCACTTAAACAAATAGCTTTTAATGAGACAGATCACCTTGTCCTAGGAGGACTGGATAATTCTGCCTGGCTATGTCACACTTCTATATCCTACACTGCACATAGCAGTGTGACATTATCTAGCTGTGTTTTGCATCTGCTGCTAATTGCAGCATGTGGTGGGAAAGAGGATATTTGCAACCACCCTGTGCTTCAATCAGGTGCGAAGCTTTACACTCCAGCTAAGTGAAAGTCATAGGCGTAAGAGGAAAAACTGACACAATGTCCCCCATCCCCCCACCTTTTGAGCCAATTCAGGGATGTCATTAAGCTTTTAGTAGGTGTCCAAGGTATATCACTTAGTGTATCAAAGTTGGTTCTGATTCTTCATGTCTTCATTTTGGACCTGGCCTCATATGTCCAGAGTTACCAGAATTCAAGAAGCAAGATATTAATTCAGTTCGTGCAATTATTCCTAAGCAACTGATCTAGAAGCTCTGAGCTTTTCCAACTCAGATGAAGTATTCTCATCTCATCTGTGTGCCACCAGAAAACTAAACCAGCTATACTTTCTATCCTCACTCTTGTAACTGCCTCTGTTTTAGCTTCAGTTAAAGGACTCTGTCCTCGTTTCCTATAGTCTTCACTGCTTTCCATTCTTAGCATCACTGCTGTGATCGTCAACAGTTTGACAGGTGGCTATACTCTTAGTACTTTTTCTTCACCTTACTCACCATTTCTCCTAGCCTGGAGATCAGCTGTTTCACTTTGAAGAAGTGGCAAGCCAAGGAGGAGAGGAGACTTTAAATGAGGATCTAGAGACTGGAATCACTCTGCGGATTTTACACCCCAAGGAATGGTTGACAGACTGAGAAGGAGGATGAAGTTTATGTCCATTGGTCCAGAACCAGTGAAAGAATCCATGGTAGCAGTACTACACAACACACCTGATCTAGCAAAACACACTTAAGATCAAAATACCTAAACCATGAGTCTCATCAACCTCTACCTATTTTAGTTTGATGGACAAATATACCAACAAATCAGCAGAACACCCATGGGATCACCACTCTCAGAACTCATAGTAGAGACTGTTATGCGGCATCTAGAAACTATAACACTCCCACACATACAACTGAAAGTATGGGTCTAGTATGTAGGCAATAGCTTCCCCAAGATAAAGAAGAAATAATTAAAGAAGATACATGAAACAATCACATCATCTTCAAAGGATTAAAATTGACAAGGAAAGAGGAAAACAACACACTCCCCCAATGAAAGAATTACCAAGGAGAAAACCATACCTCCAGCAACATTGGCAAGGCAAGCTATTATATATAAACAGGGAGCAAATCTCACACTTACCTCGCTTTGGAGTGGTGCACTGATGATGTTCCCTTATCAGGTAACAAAATGTCTACAAGCAAACAAAAAATCTCAGAGAGCACTAAGAATTCCAATTTCCAACCATAAGCTATATATATTCTCTTCTATTAGAATTTGCCTTTTCCACAGCTGCTGTAAACCGAATTGACATTTTCATCGAACAATCCACTTTAATCTCAAATTCTCTTTTCTAATCTGTCACTTGCCTTTTCTGACCCCCAAAGATTGATATTTTCATGGCTGGTTTCAGCTCATTGACTATTGATATTAACAACTGGGGTAACTGTAATTAACAATTGGGTTAATTATGTTTAATTGTAAACAGCCCAGAGAGGCTTTATGAATGAGATGGGCAGTCTTCAAATGTGATATATAAATAAATAAAATAAATACATTCCCGAAGAGGTAAATACGTTTGCAGCAACATAAAAAAAAAAAAAAAGAATTTTGGTGCATTTTAAACACATTTGTTTAGCCATAGGCCATTGCAAAAACAGTCAATACTGCATAAACTGTGAATAATAACTACCATCAATAGGAAAACCAATGAATGGAAATAAAATATACCTCTTTAAGAAGTTAATAAATCCTGGGAAGAATTTTCTCTTACTTGCAAGAGCTGCACACAGATATTTAATAGCATGCACTATGTTAAAAAATACCTTAATAAAAAAAAAGACTTGTGGACTTCTTCCTAGATATTTTATTAAGAGCAGTACTAGACACTAAAATGGCGCTCATAGTTTTACAAAAATCCCAATAGTAAAATATGAATGGACATATTTTCCATTCTAGTCTCCCCCAACAATACCTACCAATACATGAATCCTACTAATGGTTCCTGTCAAACTGGACACATGTATGTAGAACTACTGGTGTAACACTGGAATTATAAGAAGTTTCTTTTATAACAAATCAAACAATTCGTTTAGTTGGATTGCTAAATGATAGTGGTCATGCATGGCATATGCTAACTTTAGATCAGTCTCTTATCTATTTCCAAAAATGAATGGAGTTCTCCAAACTAGGTTAGAAGTACCAGGGATTGACCCCAGGTGGTCATGCAAGGCATATGCTAACTTTAGTCCAGTCTCTTGTTTTTTTCCATCTTCTATACCTAGACATTCAATTCCAGTTTCATTCCCACTGAAATTCCAGTAGAATACCTTAAGAAAAAACTTTTCCTTAATAGAGTAATCAGTACAAAATGGTTGCCATTAGCCAGTCACAAGTCACCATTGACCAAAATGTTAATTGGAGATTTGTTCACCAATATCCCAGTAGTATTTCTGATTCATTCCAGGTTATATTTGTCTTATTTCTGGATAAATGGGCACATTACCAAGCAAACCTTGACCGAAGTGATGCGCCATGCGTAGCTTCTATAGATGCTATGCTATGCTTTGTTATTTCCAACTCACATTTTAAATCACAGGATTTTTAAAAAAGTTTTTGAAGTTTTAAATTCACAATCCATCTAAATGCAAATCAATGGAGCACATATTTCCAATTCATAGCAGATACTAGTTCTGGGCCAGGTATAAGATTTACTGCTTTTTTTAAAAGGGAAGGATGATTTCAATGGGATATTTTGGTCATGGCGTTCAGTTCTAGCTCTGGCATGCAATATTAAAAGTAGTTTACCTTTCCAAGATTCTTTCTTTTCAGGCAACCACTTAGGCAGTGAGGCGTAATGATGATGGTGATGGTTTAGAACCTGTTTGGGGCCAAGACCACCTTTAACCATAAAAGCTTACTGAGTGACTTCGGCCATTGCTCTCAAGCCAACCTTCTCACAGTGTTGCGGTGGTGGTGGTGAAAAATTAGGAGCAGGGAGAATTTTTTCATCTGGGGAGAAAAACAGCACCCAGTAAACATTAAAAAATAACCTACAATATGAGATTCCTGCAATGTATTTTCTAAGCAACAGTGCTAGTCAACATTACAGGGGTGTTGCATGCTTCTTCAGATTCACTCCTTAGCTCTCCCCTCTCCCAAATGTGTAGCAGGGTTTATAAACATTAGATTACATTACAGGGATAGTTGTAAATCTTTTCTCTAGCTCTGCAGAACTATTCTGAATGAACTACACTGCAGTTCTCCTGGGAAACATTTTCAAAGCAGCAACTCCCCTTTTTCCTTGCAAACCGAGTTCGTCGACTGCATTCACTCCAGAATTTATTTTTTACCAAAGCTAATCTTGTTTTTCAACAAACAAAACCATTTTAATTTTACACACAGTAAATCCTCCATTAGCAAAGATGCATTTTGTCCTGGTTATGCATTTTAGCTTTAGAGAAAGATGGTAATTTCTATGGCCAGTTATCTTGGTCTCAGATGCCCATTTTAAAAATAATCCATTTTAACCTCCTTCAAGGAAGCCTGAAACATTGTTCTTCTCCTCACCCCACCACCCCCAGGCTTTCGGATAAACTGGCTGGCAGGCTCCTGTAGCATGTGAAAGGTTTTTTTTTTTTTTTTTTAAATTCTTCCCTTGGGGCAAGTGCGCGCGCGTGCGTGTGTTTTAATCTATTATATAGGGAGATTTTTTTCCTTCTGTTTTTCACTTTATGAAGCCAGTCTGAATCACTTGCTAGAAGTGAGATTAAAATAAAAAGTACAAACCGACAACATTCCTAATTGAAAAACAGGGAGGGGCGTTCTGTAACCAGTCTCTCCCAACGTGGAGTTGGAGTTTGGGTGGGTCAACTTGGATGGGCTCCCTGGGCGGAGCTTTGCAACCTGCACACACCTACGGTGGGGTGTGGTGGGGAAACAACTCACGTGAGGTCAAGCAAGGCCGTTCCAGAGAAAGCGACGCCTCCCTCTAACCTGCGCGTAACTCTGTGGTCCCCGTTCTACGCTCCCCCGCCCACCTCTCCCCTCCGGCTCTTCTCTGCCGGCAGCCCGTTTCCAACTGCCTTCCAGAGATTCTCCTCCCCGCCCTTCCCCCGCCCGCCTCCTTCTCCCTCGTCCGGGACTCCTTCCTTCTTTCCTCCCTCCTTCTCTCCTCCTTCTCCCCCTTTCCTCAGCTCCTGCTTGTTCCTCTCCTCCCCTCTCCTCCCGGGCTTCACCCCGCAACAGCTAGCTGGCGCCCCTCTTTAACCACCTTTTCCTCCCCTTGCACCCCATGCCTTCTTCAGCGCCCCAAGCCTCCAGCTTCTCTTCTTTGCCTTGTCAGGCTTCCTTTGCCTGCCTACGCTTCTCTCCTCTCCCCTTGCACATCTTGGTGACCTTGGGGCCAGGGGTCTCTTGCCATGGCTGAGCAGGGCTTAGGTCCCAAGTCTGAGCAGGCCAGCAGTGGTTCTGCTGGGCCAGAAAGCCCTACCTCTGCCAGGGGCTCTAAGGTTTCCTTTTTCTTGAAACGTACCTCAGATTCAAGGCCAGTTCCCGAGAGCTCACACAGGATCTCCTTAATGTTAAATGCCTCCCCGGACTCTAACACCTTCTTTGCTTTTAGCAAGTCGGGATCTGATGCCTCTGAGATAAATCCGCTTGACCGGACAGAGAAAGATTCTTTCTCTTTTCCCCATCAGGATTCTGCTGCCACCAACTCATCTATTCTTTCTTTTTCATTAATGCATTCCGGCTTGCCACGCTCCTCCAGAGATGAGCAAATGCTTAAGGACAGAGGAAATATAACTACCTCCTTTGTGTCCGTTACCAAAACAGCCATACCAACCGTCCCAGAAGCCAGGCCTGCTCATAGGTTAATACCACATCGACCTTCTCCTAAAATTTCCTCTATCCCTGAACACATCCAGAAACGTATACTGCCTTTTTATGTAACCCTCGAACAGCTCAAATCTGTGAAGAACTCAATGGGGGCAGCCTTGGAAAAGGGCCTCATGCAGAAGGACAAAGTAACCAGTTACTTACCTATGTTGCCAACGTATGTTTCTGCTTTGCCGGATGGTAGTGGTAAGCATGCTTTGCAATTTCATAGATTATGGATTTCCATCCTAACTCAAGGTCATCAATACCGTGTCCACTGAGACACACACACACACATATATATTTAATTTTAATTTAATTTAATTTCCAATTTATATACCGCCCTTCTCCCTGAGGACTCCCACAGGGCGGTGTACAGCCAAGATAAAAAAACATAGAATACAAATATTAAAAAACATTTAAATATATATATAAATTTTGGCCCGAAAGTTAAGAAATATACACACACACACATACATTTTAATTGAAAATTTAAAATGATACAGATGTAAGGTGTTCTCACATGAGAGATCTCACAAGGAATGAGTTTGAATGTTGCATTACTATTTATTGTTTTGCATATACCCCTGTATGTGAAATTGCACAGTGGTATAGCCTTTTCATAATTTGCTCCCAACATCCTACCTGATAATATTCATCACTACTGGGAAGGCAACTATTTGAATAGGTATGATTTAAGGCCCTGGAAAAAAGTCAGATACCACGAGTTTTTATTCTGCTGTAAAGATGGAAGCCAGCTGAGGGACAATCAGTTTCTCTCAGATCAATCCACCTTACTGGAGTAGGAGAAGGAGTACTGCACACATTGCTTTGAGTTGCACAGAAATGAGTGAGATATCATTCTAATGAGCCTGATGTATAGGTAAGAGTCAATGTTTGCCTCCATGTTCTTGCTGGAATTCTAACATCTAAAGTTGTATCCACATAAGTGGGAACATGCACATAATTCCTTTCCCCAAACAGTATTTTTCCCTGCTTGGAGTTGTGGGGAGAATATAAATTATGACCATGAGATTATTATTTTTTATCTAGTCTTTGTTTGTTGAGTCTGCATACCACTTATTCTCTAAGGCTGTAGGCAGATTACAAAGTCAACATAATAAAATAATGCCCCTGCTCCAAATTCACATAAAAATAAAAAGATCAAAAATGATGGTCCCGGAACGCCCAGATCTGCTAACCTGCGCTTTAACTGCAGTTAGTGATGTTTACTCATGAGCAGCTGGGCTGAGGCAACAATTCCTAGGGTGAGGATAAAGGTCTTGGTCTGTGCTCTGGGTTCTTGGGTTTGTCCATAATAGGCAGAGGATTCATTAATGTAGTACAGTTATACAGAATACAGTTTAGAAAAATTCTGCCACCTCCACATAATTCTTGTTGAGGGTAGCTCTCCAGTACTGTAGAGAAGCAGTTTCTTAATGACTTCACACTGAAAATGCATATGATTATCACAAAAGCAGACTCTGCACTCAAACCTCTTCAATGTGTGAAGCACTGTGGTAAGATTAGATTCCAAGGCTTTATTTATTTGTTTGTCATTTGTATAAATTGTAGCCAGATGGGCAAGTGATGAAAATTCTGCAATATGGGTATTATATAATAATACCAGGTTGTCTCTGCTAAATGTGGATTGTACTTTCATAAGTTGCAATTTATGATGGTCATCAAAGATGATCCATGTAGAACATACTACAGGTAGTCTACCCACGAGGTGATAAGGAGGTGAGAGACTATAGCCAGTACCTTCTATTTCAGGAACATTTGCAATTGGTATACAGGTAGTCCTCAACTTACAACAGTTCATTTAGTGACCATTCAAAGTTACAATGGCACTGAAAAAAGTGACGTATGGCCATTTTTCAGTTACGACCTTTGCAGCATCCCCATGATCATTGATCAAAATTCAATGCTTGACAACTGGTTCATATTTATGACCGTTGCATGAGAGCACCTTTTGAGACCTTCTCACAGGCAAAGTCAATAGGGAAGCCAAGATTTATTCAACAACTGGGTCACTAACTTATCAACTGCAGTGATTCACTTAACAACTGTGGCAAGAAAGGCTAAAATGGGGCAAAACTCACTTAACAAACGTTTCACAATAGAAAATTTGGGCAACAGCTGCCTGTTTTGCTAACTCTGAATCTCATACATGCCTCTTTCAAATTTCAGGCATCAAGTCAAGAGTTTCATTGTATTTCCCAGGTAGCTAGGAGTAAAAATGTAACTGGGTATCATTACCATATTGATGACACCTAACACAAACTGTTGGATATTAGACTCCAACAGCTTCATGTAGATATTAAGTAAGATAGATAGCAAAGAAGGTCGAGCCATGAGGAACCCCATATTGGAATACCTGGAGGTTTAATCCTTCTTCCCCATATATTATGACAAAAACCACCGATTTAGGAAAGAACTGTTGTACTAAAGAAAAGAGCTCCCGGTTTTCAAATCCAGTCTAGAAGGATGCAATGGTCAACAGTAAAGTGACCAAAACATTTAATATGGCTAGTAAGTTTGCATCCCCCCGTCCCCCATCAAAAGCCTACCATATGTCATCAAGGAGAGCAAACAGTGCAGTTTTTATCTTATGCCTTGGCTTGAATTGAAAATGTTCCAGATACTGGTACTCTATATCTTCCAGTCTCCTTTGCAATCAATAGTTGTCAGCCCTTCAAGGTAGATCAGTTTAGGAATCCCATGTCATGTAGGTCATGCAAAGCTATCGTAACACAATCTTGCAATGTGTTTCCTCCTCCCTCCCTTTATGAGAATTAGAGAAGGGATTGCCTCAGACAATTTATTCAGTTTACATTCCTGCCCAGGACTCAGGCCTCTTTCATTGGACTGTTGTCTGGGTAGTGGCTTTTCCATCTATCCCTCGAGGCCATGCCCTCTGTCCTTTACATCACCTCCCCTATTGGCCCAGCCCCCCCCTCTTGTTCTTAGAGAAATCCAAGTCTGGCTATGAGTACAAAATGCAGGTGTGCTGCTCCTCTCCACTGCTAGCAATTCTCAAAGTCCCTCAACAAATCTTGTAATTCATTTGTACTCTGAGAGTTCCTTTCTGCTGGGTTGCCTACTCTTTATCTTCCTGTTCTGGAAGAAGCTGCCTCTGTCTTCTGCTCAGTCGTGCATCCCTGAAGTATATGGAGCTGAAACTTCTCTGTTCTCTGCTTGTGTTCTTGACAGCTCTGTGGCCTCTTCAAACCCATAGAAGTCAAACTTTTGCTCATTTTGGTTTGCCCCAGTCTTTTGCAACAGTAGTAGTTCTTGTGGGTGATGTTTTTCTGGCTGTCAATCAATGAATGGTGCACCACTTGTGGAGCATGCACATCTGAGGCTGACTTTCATAATCTCTCTGAATTTTGATAGATTTCCACTGAATCAGGTATTCTAAACATTTTCCTTTCTGTCTAGAGTCCTGTATATTGTCCAATTCATGTTCTTCCCCATCTACCAGCATGAGGAAAGGTGTCTTTGTGTGTAGGGAGGAGGGTGGCTCTTTTAGAACCAGATACCTATATCTATAAAATAAAGGATAAAACTTCATTGATGTTGCAATTGCAAATGGAAGGCTGTGTTTATTTGTTTAATCGCTGGGAAGAGACTAATGAACTTTGAGTCATGTCTCTTTGAAGATCAGGCAGATGGGAAAGGTTTCGTAGAAAAACACACCAAATCCTCTTCAGCAGTTTTGACCCCTCTCCTGCTTGTGTGCAACCTATTTGTATGCTGTCTTTACCAGCTCTAGCTGCCCCTTTAAGGCCACTGGGCCACTTGCCTCTCTTGTAAAAAATCTGAGCACAGGGAACTAATGATACATTAGGTATGGAGGGAAACACATGAATGTGGCAGCTGAATGTTGCCTGAAAAAGGAACATTCTGATGGAGGGATATATTGGACTGCTGTTGGCAAATTCTGCAGGAGGCATCGTTTCAGGCCAATTCTCTTATTGTTAGGAGATGTAGCTTTTAAAATATTGCCACAATAATTGAGTAACTTTTTCAAAGTCACCATTAGAATCTGGATTATATGAGAATGACAAATTAATTTTAATATTTAAAAAGTGGGAAAGCATCTCCCAAAATATGGATGTAAATGTGTGCCATGGTCCAAAATGTCATGAATGGCTATTACTCTGCATCCAAAAACATTTTTGATCTAAAAACAAGAGCTGTGCTGTTTCCTGGGCTGTTGGGAGACTCTTGCAAGAGATTAAATGGGCCGGTTTTGTGAATAAATCCATTACTACCAGCTGCTGGTATCCCTGTATTGGGGGTAGATCATAATAAAATCCACTAATATTGAGTTCTAGGGCCATGAAGGGGTCTCTAGAGGTTACAGCAAGCCAGGCGGCTTTCCAGGAACAGTTTTTGTTTTATAATAGACACGACAAATTGAAATGTAATCCCTTACCCTTGACCACCATAAGGCCTAACCTCTCTCTCTCTCCCCCTCCCCCCCCCATGGTGCCATGGTTCTTATCTTAAAGAAGGGAAATGTATAAACAACCATTGTACAACAGCTGCCTTCTCCTCTATTATGAAAGGTGAAAAATTGCCTTATTGGGGTCCCTGGAGGTAATTCATCTAAACCCTGATATAAACTTCATGCTGTTGCAGTGCTCTGATCTGTTTTGAAATAATCACCCTGTCTCCTGTCTCCTCAGTCTTTCATAGAATCTGACTTTGGGTGGGACTCCAAATTGCTTGGTTGCAGTATGTTATTTGGAGTTGGGTATACATTGTAGATTGTACTCAGGCTTACATGAGTTGGGATTTGGAACTTGTTTGTGAGCCTGGAATGTTGGAAATACAAAAGCCAAAACAGAAGATAAAGGGTTCTCACCTGATTTATTGAATAGTGAAGAATTGTACCTCCCGCATAGCTAAATTCTTATGGCTTGTACAATGGTATTGGCAGCCTCTTCCAGGAAATGCCTCCATTATTGGAAAGCAATTTTCATTACAAATAACTCCAAATGGAAATGTCGTAGTTGCTTTCTACTGGGAGAAGCAACCTTGAATGAAAGGCACCTGGCAGTAGATTTGTCTTTTTCTTCTTTCTCTGTCTGGAGGAAAATTGTTCTTACCAGCAAATTTGAAGCTTTGGTCTATATTAAAATGGGTGGAGTTTGGATGTTTGAGTAGTGGCCGAGAATCAAAGAGTTCTTTTAACTTTCGAAGTGCTTTTATTCTGAAGTAGACCATAAGAATCAATTAACTTTTTTTAGGCTGAGACAATGGTTTTATATGGTCAGCAAAATTGGGTATGAACTTCCAGTATAAAGTAGCAAAGCTCAGAAAAACATTACACATCTTTCACATTAGTGGAGCAAGGTGTGCAAGTGTGCCAATGATAGAAAAGATTGTATATTTACAGGATCCATTTGTATGCCTTCAATAGAGGTCCTGTACCCCAAATTGTCTAATTAAGGAAAGTCAAAGGGACTCTACTCCAATTTGGCAAAGCACTTATTTCCACAGAGGTTTTTAAAGACATTTCTGAAATGCATCTCATGCAAGGAAGGATTCTCAGACTAACCAACATGTCATCTAAATACACCACTCTACTTTAGGTAAGTACAGAGTAGATAAAGTGTCCAAAAATATTTCATTCCTGAAGCTAAAGAAGACAGTTCTACAATTAATCAAGCCAAACAACATCCCTATATATTCAAACTTGTCATGCTTTGTATCAAATGTGGTCAAGTATTCACAAAATAATAAAAGTAAATAAAATAAAATAAATTATCTATCTATCTATCTATCTATCTATCTATCTATCGGCAATCTGGTAACTGGATCGTTGCTGTCAATGGTAGATATGGTCCTTTAGCCGCTCTTTGTTTTAGGCAACTTAGCACAACATTCACTCTGGTATGATCTGGGAGAAACTCCCTTGGTCTGCCCTCCATAAACAGTTCACACTGCAGTGTAAATGTCAGGAATTGGTCTTGATGTCCCAAATTTCCTAAGAAACTTCATTGCATGTGCTGCAGGCTGCTGCGGATTGAGGCAAATTCTGTCCCAACTGTTGTGTTAGCTGCATCATAGTATTTTGTAAATTGTCTATTTGTAAATTTATTTGCTGCTGGTTTTGCAGGAAAGCTACAATGAGATGTTTGGCAGATAGCAGTACAGTATGTCCTGTTATCTCCAGCAACCAAAGTGAGATCTTCTGCCTCTCTAGAAAGTAGGAGACTTGCAAGATTTTTTTAAAAAATTTATTCAATTTATATCCCGCCCTTCTCCAAGTGGACTCAGGGCGGTGCACAGCCAGACTAAAACACATATCGATACAAAATTTAAAATTATTAAAAGAATTAAATAAGTGTGGCCCAAAAATTTAAAACATTGAAACTAAGACCCCTTTGACAATTTAAAAGCTAAAAACTAAAAAGGGGAGGGGGTTTCACGCCAGCCCTGCTTGATGGAAAAGAAAAGTTTTTAGGGCACGGCAAAAAACTCGGAGATCCGATATCCTTCATATCTCCAGGGGCAAATCATTCCAGAGGGCAGGAGCTGCCACAGAGAAGGCCCTCCCCCTGGGGGTCGCCAGCCGACATTGCCTGGCTGACCGCACCCTGAGGAATCCCTCTCTGTGGGAGCGCACTGGTCGGTGGGAGGCTATTGGCGGCAGAAGACGGTCCCGCAAATACCCAGGTCCCATGCCATGGAGCGCTTTAAAGATTAATGTTAGTCCTTCTGAACAGATCAGTTTATGCTTCCAATGTCATGTAGGTCAGCACTATTTTTACTGCAAAGCTATAGTAACAGAATCCTGCAAATCTAAATGTGCTTCCCCCCACTTATCTTCATGAGAATCAGGGAGGACTTGTCTGAAACTTATTCATGTTACATTCCTGGGCAGGAGTCAGGACTCTTATTTGACTCTTTTCTTGGTATAGCAATTCTTCTTCCTGTCCCTCAAGGCCATTCCCTCCTCTTACAATGACCACTTTCTCCATACCATCCATGAAAGGGCAGATTAAGACTGAACAATAGATGTCTAATATAGCTTGGTTCAGGTTAGCTTCTTAGAATAGGTTACCCAATGCCCTCTTTAGGGACACTGATGTTTCATCCTCCCATAAGGCATTCATAACTGTTCAGACCAAGCTTTAATTCTCTCACTAGTGGCACAACCAAGTCAGGTTGGATAGGATTCAAGAACCCCCCTAAAGGACTCTGGATTACTTTACGATCTACAGGTTGCATTGTTTCTAGGTAACACTGCTAGACTTAACCATTAACATCTCTTCAGATTCTGTTTACCTTTCTGACTGAATGAAGGCAAACTGTTTTGTTAGTAACTCACAGTGGTCCATTGATGGTTCTTCCAAATCATTTTTCCCTAAAAGGCTATATAGGTTTACTGTAAAAGAGCTGCTGGATCCTTGGGGGTATCTGGGAGGGGTGGAGGTTGTTGAATAAGAACAGAGAAATAGTTCTGTTTTGCTGATCTCCTCACCACAGCATAGGCCCAGATCTGAGTTTCCATTCGTGTTCAATCAGATTTGCTTGTTTTCTTCCACTAGTGATGCTCTAAGTATCTCTTCTGATGCTTTGTTTGGGAGTATTCTAAAAATTAAAGGACTCACCAGGACTAGTATATAGGAAGAAATCACTTGGGAGAAATCTTGTGGAGAGTTTTTGTCATCTCCATATTCCAGAGTTCAAGTAGACTCCCAACATAACCACATTCTAGGCTACTGGGAAACTCCCAAAGTGAGTGCTGTAAAGAAACAAGCTGGACCTATCAGGTGTCTGGGGCAGAGCATTCGAATAGCTCTCATCTCCCTACAGAAGTTTGTGGCATTTAGCAACCCCATAGTTGTCAGAAAGTGAGCCAAAAGAGGTGATTGGCCTCAAATTTGCAATCTTGCATCTGGTTTCATACCAGATTTCCCTCAGCCTGTAATTATCTTTATCTTCCCTTCTTTTCTCTCCCTCTTCTGCCACCTCTCTTTGCTTTTCAGGAAGCACATGATAAACAATCTTCTATCTGCTGAACATGCACAGATTTGAATAATTGTTTTTTTGCTTCCGTATTTCTGTCGTAATTTTTTTAGAAAGAAAATAAAATAAAACCTTACCTATCCTCCAGATCCCTGGGGAAAGCAAAATTTAGGATACCCTTGTCTCCTGTTCTTTTCACAACTTGTCCTCTCTCTAATCAATCTTAGAAGTAGGTATTATCAGAAAACATTGTTTTATTTTACTCTCTTTACATTCACATATTTTGCAGGAAACTTCCAGGTCTGACTTTCCCTGTTTTTATAAACATCATCCATTTTTGTTAACATTTGACAAGAAAAATGTGTATTAAACAACTTTGCACAACATTCTACCTGATAGCACATTGAAACTGTGTTGAAAAAATTATCTTGAAATAATATAGGGAAAATTTTAAGGTGGAGGTAGTATTAGGCATACTACAATGAGCCTGTCAGTATACTTTTAAGATATAATGTCTATGTAGATCCATTGTTAGATGCTCCATACACTTCAGTTGCATCTAGCATCTTGGTGTGTATGTGTATGCAGTGCTGACTTATGCCTCTGCATTAGCAGAGACAACATAATTTGTTTCCAACACTTTTTAATCATTATAGATGTTAAAATGTTGGGTATAATAAACCCATTTCTGTACCTTCATTGCAGTAGGAAATCCATGTAAGTCTATGGTGGCAAACAAAAAACTAGAAATGTGGTAACGTATTTTTGACTAACACACTGTATTAAAGAATATAAGCTTTTATGAGCCGAGGTGCAACTCATGAAAGTTTATATTTTTTAATAAAAAGTGGTAGTTACAAAAGGTTCTACCAGATTCCTTATTCTGTGCTTCCTCTTAACTATATCCAATTTTATCATGTTTTTATGTGATAAATTAATGGAACAGGCATGTGAGTCTTCAGTATTGTGCTATTCTAATTTTGTGGCAAATGTTGAAAAAATGGTGATAAGCTTCTGTTATTTTTGATAGGTTGTCACAGGGTGGATAAAAATCAATGATTTTTTTAAAAAAATCAAAAAAATCAGATTTTTTAAATTTAAATCGGATTTTTTTGATTTAAATCAGATTTTTTTGATTTTTATCAAATTTATTTTAATAAAAAACTTGGGGTAAAAATCTATCATAAGATAGTTTTCTATTTAAGATACATAAATAATTTAGTTTATTCAGCATGAAATGGAGCTTAGTTATGTAGCATGAGGCTGTATATTCTGCAACACTGGGACTATCTGTGAGTCAACAGTGGGTCAAAGGAGTAGCAGAGATGACAGTTGCTCTTTAAAAATTATGATTTAAATTGAGTTGATTTAAATCAAGCCTTTTTACTAGTGATTTAAATCATGATTTAAATTGTGATTTAAATCAACTCGATTTAAATCAAATCCACCCTGGGTTGTCATTCATGATAGACATTCTGGACAATGATTAATGTTTCCTTTCCCAGTGGGAAATAATCTATCATTGCTTACTCTTTACTGTCTTTGGGCTTAAAATTGTTCATTGATTTGTAAATAAATAAACAAATAAAACACCAAGAAACATCATCTTTCATCTGGAAATTGAAAGCTGTTGTATGGCAACTGTAGGAGGACTGAAACAGTCTTGATAACTAAACTCCTGGATGCTTACGTGTCTTTTTCAGAGAGAGGGGATATTCTGGGACTAGAGTTGACTTTTGATCAGGTGAAAATCTTGCTGTTACAACTGACGGATAATGTTGATGAACCAATGGTGATGAAAAAAAGGAATTTCTCATTTCCTGAGAAGATTTTGAGTGGCAATGGACAGCAGGTATGGTTCTATGCATTTGAATTTGTCAGCTTGTCTAACCCATAAATTCCATTTCATCTCACCTAATCCATAATTACTTGTTATTATGATCTCATTGCTATTCTGCAGTCTTTATTTTTTCTTCTTTTGTACCATAATTAAAAGTTATTTTATTGATTTTCTAACTTTTTTTTTCACTTTTTCCCATTTTTCCTAGCTTTCATTCTGCTCTTCTTTGTTTTCTTGGAACTTCTGCTATACAGTACTCCTCTTGGAATACTTTGATTTTAGGAAGGAGAAAGGAACTCAGAGGAATTGAAAGTGAATAGTGGGAATTCCTACAAATATGATCCATCTGTTCCCACAGTGCAAGAGGACATGCTGCAAAATATGCTACCCCATTTCTTCTGGTGCAGCAGCTGAAGTCATTTGAAAAATTGAGTCAGTTGAAAAAAATTCTGCAAGAACCTGTTAGAACCTAAGGAAAAAACACTAATTTTTGTCAGCACAGC
This sequence comes from Arizona elegans, assembly GCA_022577455.1. Lineage (NCBI taxonomy): Eukaryota > Metazoa > Chordata > Lepidosauria > Squamata > Colubridae > Arizona > Arizona elegans. The sequence continues at coordinate 96,730,714 of JAKOOJ010000003.1, read as the reverse complement.
CCCTGCATATGGAAAGGGGCTGTGCTGTCCCTTTTATTTTTGGGATAATCTGTGTCCTATGGGATATTTAGCCACTTGAAAAATGTCTTTTTCACTTGAGCACATTTTGATCGTAATATACTATAAATATATAATCCTTATATTCCCAGAGATAATCAAAAATATAATAAAATAATATTTCCTGAATGTTTTTCTCTCCTCTTAGTGGCTTTCCCTCCACATATGTTCCCTCCTTTTTCCAATATATTTTATTTTATGCTTGACTTTTTCAGAGAAATTAGAACCAGAGAACTGAGCAAAGATAAGGGTACTGTAGTGATACAATTTCAATAGGGAGATAGGTTCAATTGCCCATTCATTCATGAAGTTCATAGAGAGACTTAGTCCCTATATGTTTAGACTAATTGCTTACTTTGTAAAATTGTTGTGAGAATAAAAAGGTGAGGAGACATGTATAATTTGAGTGATACACAGATGATGAACTAATAAATTGAGGATGATTCAAGGATTATTTTTTTAAAAAAAGTCATGTGATCTGATTCCATGTTCAGATCTGGAAATTTTATTTTGACTTTAAATTCTGAATTGTACCATTTTGGAGGATGGGGGCATAGTCTGTCTACTTACAATGTTCTCCTTGTTCTTTCAGATTTTTGAATTCATGGCGCAATGCCTGAACACATTTTTGGGTGGACTTAACTTAAGCAAGAAATATTTCCCACTGGGTTTCACCTTCCCTTTCTCTTGTGATCATATTGCACTGAACCAGGTGAATAACTGATTGACAATAGTAAACTATCTGGAAGACTGAAAACTCTGTTTCTTAGATTGCCATTTTCTGAATGGGAAGAACAAAGAAGTAGAAATAAGATTTGACCACAACTGCTGCCATACAACACTGCCTGGCAAGGAATAGCTGTAAAGAGATTTCTACATTAATGTTTTATAGTGTCATGTAGCATCACCCCGTCATTGTTGTGGCGATATAAAGCCTGTCTTCATTAGTGATATATCGCCATAGCAATGGTTGCATGCTCTAAAAGATGCTATAAATCATTGGAGTGAAAAAAGGCTTGCTTAAAATGACTGGGAACAGAGCTAGCCATGTTTGAGGCAAACTAAGGAATTTTTTACATAGTTTTACATATAAAAAATGGTTAAAAGTAAAAAAAAAAAATTTCATGCCCACCCATTCACATTACACACACCCACACACCCACCAAGCCATGCCCACAGAACCGGTAGTAACAAATTTTAGATTTCACCACTGTTTTTCAGGGTATGTTCCAGTTGAGGATCACCTCAATGAATTTTGGTGGTGTCTATGGCAGCATATAGTCTGTCTGTATTAGGTTTCTCTGTTCACTTCTCATATTCTGTGTTTTAGTGTAGGAATATGAGATTGTGAGTTATAGTCTCAGTGGTTTCACTGTTCTTCCCTGACTATTTTTAAATCTACCTGCCTCTCTCATGCTTCTCCCTTTATTTCTTGTCTTGTTGGCCCCAATTTTTTCTGGTGTATTTCTTTCCCAGCTTTTGTTACCTTCTCTCTTTTGCTCTAGATTAATACCCTCTGATAAGATTAGTGTGGTATCCACCAAACATGATTTCCCCATCTTTTTAAGATGTAGCCCTTCTCTTTTCAGTAAACATTGATTCTTACATTAAATCAGGAAACAAATCATCCTAGATTAGCCTTAAGTGAGAGATTTTTATTACAGTTTATTACTCTACATATTCTGACCTGAAAAAGAGTGCTTGTAGGTAGTATCTTAGTTTCATAGTGGCTACTGCATATGTTGAAGAAAATCTCCCTCTCTGTTTTTTTCCCTTAGTGTAAACTGATCAGATGGACAAAGGATTTCCGATGGCCAGGTGTAGAGGGGAAAGATGTGACCAAATTGCTCCAAACGGCTATCAATGAGAATTGCAAGGTTAGAGTAGTAACTGGGTCAATGGCAGTAAAAACAGAGGTTTCTGTAAGACAGAGCAAGAGAGCCACTTTGATCTTTCTCTTACTTTTAACTACTCTAGAATTACCAAATAGAGGTCCTTGCTGTTGTGAATGATACTGTGGGAGATTTGATGAGCTGTTCTTCTAATGTCAGGCCATGTCAAGTAGGAGTAATGATAGGTAAGCAAATGCTGGGCACAAGATAATACTGCTGATCAATTACAGGGATCATACATGTCACACTTTAAGGTTTATTTTTTTGTGCCCAGGTGTTAAATATATATGTTGGACTGAAAGCTTCTTAACTGAGTACTGGACAATGTCCATAAAGGTAGTAGGGAGAACCAGAAAGGTTTTGCATTTCCTCAAAACAAGGAACACTAGCCATTGGCCAAGATAAAGCAGTATCATCATAGATGGGTTCAATATCTTAAATAGTTTAGCAATTTCAAAGATCTATAAAGGTGGTAGATAGTTTCATTTAACTTTCATGTCTTCTTGTGCTTAGTACTTTTTTGTGATTATTTTCTTTGCATTGTGTTTCTCCCATTTTGTTGTTGTTGTTTTTTTTACTGATAGATGCTGGCACTAACTGTTGTTATATGGAACATACAGAGCACATACCTGGAAACTTACAGGAAACTAAGGGATTCATGTGCATAAACACAGAATGGGGGGCCTTTGGGAATAATGGAGAATTGAGTGAGGAACTAACAGAGTTTGACGTGTTGGTAGATAAAGAATCCATGGATCAAGGAAAATGCAGGTGGGTCATAGTAAAGGAAATGAAGGCAACATAATGATTATAAAGCATTAACTTATACTGCCACAGAGAAGAATCAGTGAATCAATGGGTTAAGTCATTTATGCATTCCAGTAAAAATCAGAGTTGTTGCTTCAAATTCCATTCTTGAAGCCCCAAAGCCTTACAGATTACATTTATAACAAATACATTTCATGCAATACCAAACAAATTTAAAGTCTGGGTAATATTTTTTATTAGAATCAATCAAAACACAGAAACTCTTCATCAGGTAAAATATTGCAAAAAGAGATAGAGGAAAAAAGTTAAAAAGTTTTTTTAAAAGGCTGGTATGTAATCCATGAATTCAGTGGCTCAGAGCTTGAATCAATGGCAAACCACTTCAATCTGCACTTCAATCCACTAAATTAAAATATTATTATGTATATTTGCCTTGCTTTATCCCATCTTATCTGTACCTCCATTTGCTTTTTCTGAATTTCCAATTTGACATATCTAGAGAAACCTGCCCTAGAACTAGGATCCTAAAATTATAGAACTATAGTTGGTTCCAGGATTGTAAGTAAATCCAATAATTCTGATTCTATATATTACACTCATTTGTTAGTGTGGGATGAAACTCATTTAGTTTTTCATAGCACATAGCCAAGCTGTTTTGTGAATTGTGTATAGTTTACCTGCTAGCTACCCAGGATGAATGTTTTACTGATTCCATTCACATTTTTTGTGGGGGCAATGATTTTCCTGTGTTATTGCTGCCAGGTTTGAGAAGATGACCAGTTCCTATTACGTGCGTGAGACTGTCCGAATTATTTTGGCTAATCTGTCTGGGAATGCTGAATTATTCAATGGTGTTCTGACTCCCACATTATTAATCAAGGGGAAGCTGGCACTACAAGACATTGTGGAGGTCACAGAGTAAGCTAATCTTGTGATATCAGATTTTTCTCCTTATACTAAAAATAATAGTAGAATGAGATTTTGGGTGACTTATTAGTTTAATCTTAGTCCTACACATGGCAATCAAGAGGAGTAAGCCTTTTAACTTTAACTTGTGAGTCATGTTTTAAAAAATACATTAACTTCTTCATTTGAGTGTTTGCAGAATGCACAGATATATTGTTTATGGCATCTCAGGTAGGATAACTGCTGGAATAAAATATCCTTATAGAAGAAGGTAACAAAGAAATGTGATTTTAGAGATCATATAATGTATGTAACAGTCTGAAAAACATATACGCACAAAAACCTCCACAGCATTATTATAAGGGGTGTCAATTATGTATGAAATATTTGTGTGTCTTTACTAGAGTAACACATCATATACAGGTCAAGATATAAAGCTATTTTAGAAGTGTGATACACTTGATAAACTAATCTGTATAATCACTTGCAAATCTTTGAAGATGATAAATGGTAATTAATAAAAAGTAAAATAAAAATCACTGGCAGGGGCAAGCATTATGCTACTCCAAAGATTACATACATTAGGTAATTTTCTTTAAAACACACAGCATTTGAAATACAGTATTTCAGTTGATATTAAATTTATTTGATATAGTATTAAAATGTACATGGTTTTAGCACAGATTTATAAATGAGCTTAATTACATTTTTCTTACATAGAAAGTAGTTTTATGTAAGATATGTAAGACTTGAAAGAAAGAAGTCACATATTAGGAGAGTTAGCAATTCCAAATTTATTATTACTGAGCAGACCATTTCACAAACACTCCTTCCGCCATTTCTTTTTCCTTCTTTTGCAGAAATTCCACCAGCTTTTCCCTTAATGATGCTTTAGGACAGCTTGTATGCTAAAATTGACCATTGTTAATGTTAACTGGGTCCTTTTGGATCAAGATGTGCATTTCCTCCTCCAAGGCCATTTAAGAGGTTAGCTGGTTAGTATTTATCACAGTTAGTGGCTAGTGGCAGTGTAAACTAAACATTAAACCATGATTAAGGAATCCCAAAGGTGCTTTTTCAAGAGGCAACTGGACTTTCTGGTTTTTCTTTGAAGACGTTTTGCTTCTCATCCAAGACGCTTCTTCAGCTGCTTTTCACTTCTTGGATGAGAAGCAAAACATCTTCAAAGAAAAACCAAAAAGTCCAGTTGCCTCTTGAAAAAGCACCTTTGGGACAACCATGACCTGGATGACTGAGAATCTCCATAGACATGATTAAGGAAAGAAAGTTAAATTGAATTTGCATTGGTAATATGTCATCTTAAAAAATAGAGCACCTCTACCAAACTATTATAGCTAGATTTATTCATTTCCATTAATAACCTTTGCTGAGGTCAGAACTGGTTGTGTCTTCTGCATGCATCTCCCTTAACTCATATATATTTTTAATTACAGTGATAAAGTGGGCCTTGCCAAAACCAAAAGTTTCCTTTGTCGTCTTGGACTAGTGGCAAGCAATCAAGACTGTTTCCATGTGCAAGAAATATGCCAAGCTGTATACACCCGGTCTGCCAAACTCTGTGCTGCTGGATTGGCTGCTATTCTCACACATATTCATGAACAACATCAGCTCCCAGAGACGAAGATCTGTGTAGTTATGAGTGGGGACATGTACAAGAGCCATTCATTGTAAGGAACTGTATTGGACAGAGGAACATTTATTTTCATCAGACCAATGCTAGTCTCTCTTGCCAATAGTTACTGGTATTATTGCTCAATTAGTATGGTTTTGTTAGCATTTCTCCTGGATTAGGGTACAAGTTCTAAAAGGTTTTTCTACGAATGATTTTTCTCTTCTTCAGCTTAGCAACCAATATTTTTTTTATTATCAGCTGAGTAAGTCTGCCTAATCCTTTGTTTTGCTGCAGTTTCTTGTATTGCTGTAAGCCATGTACCTGTGAGAGAGGGGGTGGGAGGGAGAGAGAGAAATGGTTCTATCCAGTTAAATATTTCTAAGCTTGAATTGTTTCCTTTGTAAGTTGTTTACACCATCTCAAACTATATTTTTTTACCATTTTGTATTAACATTTGGATAATGCAAGGAGGCCTATATGTACACATAAGAAGCAAATTTACTCCTTTTTGAGCATGATAATCCTAAAAAGAGGCATAGGTCAAGAAAGAGTGATTGGACCAATGCAACGGATTACTTCTTGTCTTTATCCTTCAAAAAGCCTTGACATTTCTTCTCCCTCCAGGTACAGTGAGACACTGCAGCAAACCCTGAAAGAGCTGGTTCCTGAATATTCTGTCACATTTATCCCATCAGATGACGGCAGTATCTTAGGGGCTGCCATAGTGACAGCTGTAGAAGTGAAGCTTAGAAACCATCGAGAGGGCCTGGCTCAAGTTCTGGCTCCTTTAAAGCTTTCAATTGTAGATCTTGAAAGATTACGGAATGGGATCAGACAAGAGATGGATAACGGCCTGTCAAAGGCAGCCAACAAGAAAAGCTGTCTACGCATGTTGCCCACTTTCGTCTGTTATTTGCCTGATGGCTCTGGTGAGAGAAGGAAGCTGGGTAGAGCCCTATATCTAGAGAGGGAAGTGTTTTGAACTGTATTTATGGACTTTGCCTCAGGGAAGTCAGGAGAAAGCTCTCCATGTGACTAGATCTTACCTGAGCCTGGTTATTTATTTGACCACTGCTGTTTATCTTGCTGCAAAGGGCACTATGCTTGCTTTTATTTATCATTCCACCTTTATTATTTTTATAAATATAACCCAAGGTGGTGAACCTATTTGGTACTCCTTCCTCTTCTTATTTTCCCTAAATAATAACCCTGTGAGATGGGTTGGCTTGAGAGACAGTGACTGTCCAGAGATTTCCCAATTCACATAGGACAATAGGTTTGAACAATTTCACATGCAGGAATGCACTTTTACCCTACTTAAACTTGAGACCCAGTTATCATTTCCTACTGCACATATTTGCAGTGGCAGCATATATTGTTTTAATCTGCCAGTAATTCAGCAGCAAACTACTAGTAGGTCTTAAGCCATCAGATAAAAAATGTACGTGCTAGGGGCAAATAAGATTTGCTGAAGGAAAATGACATGTTTCCTTTGATGCCATTTGTTAAGGCTGGCAAAAGATTTGCCTCACAGGAAAAAAAAAGTAGGGTTTTCTTGAAGCATCCTGATGAAGATTGGGAGTTGTAAAGTTCTGTCTATTTCACTGAGGCTGTTGTTGTCCATACACTTTTTACAGAGAGAGGGGACTTCCTGGCACTGGATCTAGGTGGAACCAATTTCCGAGTATTGATGGTACAGGTGAAAAGCCAAGAGGAGGGTGGTGTGCACATCATCAATGAGACTTATGCCATTCCACCAGAAATAACCCAAAGTACTGGGCTACAGGTAAGTGCAGGAGAAAGATGATATGGCTTTGGTTGATAGAGAATGAATGGATTGTGGATTTCTTGAATTCTTGTGACATATGAATATGGATACTCCTTTTAGGATTAAGACTAGCAATTTTGCCTATCAAGTAACTTCAGCTCCAAATTTATTTTTGCAACATAGCCCACTCCCTTCTTTTGTATTCCTACAGCTTTTTGATCACATTGTGAACTGTATGGTGGATTTTCAAACTAAGCACGGGATGTCTGCGCATTCTCTACCACTTGGGTTCACTTTTTCCTTTCCATGCAATCAAATAAGCCTGGATAAGGTATGAAACTGAATGGGTGGGATTCTATTACACAGATGGTAGAATGTATGTATATAACAAGAGATGAAACGGGAAAGAAACAAGAATGAACTCATGAAATATGAAATAAACACAAGTATTTTCCCTTATTGTTTTTCCTGGTTTTAATTGAAAATCACCAAGAAATGTTCTAGAGTTGGATAGTCTCTAAATCAATCAATATCACTCAATCAATTGAAATGATTGACAAAGAATAAAAAACAACAACAAAGGAATCATGATGCAGTTTCTAAATTGGGAAATCCAGCTATTGCTGAGAATGCCACCAGTAATGACTTCCAGGGAAATTTTTTTCCTGATAGTTCCATTATTTTCTTCTGGTAAGTCATGACTTGCTATAATTCTGTAAAAACGCAGAAAAGCTATCCAGTTTTGAATTGGAAAGTTTCTAGTCCTCACAGTTGCAAGATAGGAAGATAAAGGTGGTTCAGAATGTTTATTTCCTAAATCAGTCCTGTCTTATTTCCTAGCTGTTTGCTTGCTGCCATTTCTCCTTGACAAAATAGTTAGGGAATAGCCTAATGTAGTCATTGGCAATCTTTTAGGGCATATTTGAAATTTTAAGATGATTTCATGCGCATTTTTTACAATGTGGCTCCGAAGGTGGCACAGGCAGTCACAGGATATCAATTTAGAAAGTACCTCGCTAGATACCTTTTTCTAATTTAGCGTTGTGTGCTCTACCCCAATTTACTTTTGTCCTTTTTTTCTGGTTAGATCTACAGAATTCAATAAAACCCTGAGTAATTGCCACCTACTATTTTTCTAGAATGCCAGTGTGGTCTGTATGGCAAAATATAATCCTTTTTTTTTTAACTTAATGATCCTTGCACTCCATTCAAGCTCAAGGAAGCCATTCTGACAGGCATTATACTTGTAATGTACATATAAAAAATACATACTTTTTAAACAACGCACACTATATTGGCTGCATGCTATTGAATAGCATGTTACGTACAAACAGCTTGGAGACCAGCTCTACTAAACCATTCCAAGTGGGCAATTTCCCTTTTTTTTCTCGGCATTGACAGGGCATCTTGCTGAGATGGACTAAAGGCTTCAGTGCCACTGACTGTGTAGGAGAAGATGTTGTGAATTTGTTGCGGGATGCAGTACAACGTCAGAAGGTATATATGACATGCAAAAGCAGTGTCTAAATAAAGCTAATGTACTTGACATGGGTTGTTCAAGCTTATGCACACCAATCAAAATGGTGCTATAGATAGGTAGAGTATATGCCATATTCCTTTGCAAACTACAGTATATACCGGTACTTACTCACTGATTTTCTAAAAGAAATGCAACTTCAAGAAGGATAGATGTATAGATAAATTTCTTATTAACTATTATTCTTTGCCAAACCTCTTCTATAAATCTGAGCCTATCTTTTCTTTCCTACAAAGTGGGGGCTTATATCATGTGAAATGGTACAGCAGTGGAGAAAAAAAAACTTTTTTTAATAAATCCAAACAAAAAAGAACAGACAAAAAATTGTTTAATTTTCTTCAGTTTTGGGTTTTTCACTCCAAATTCTTTCTCCCAGTTACTTTACCCCAGGGGTGAAATGCTACCGGTTCGCACTGGTTTGGGTGAACCGGTAGTAATAAAAGCTACCGGTTCAGGCAAACCGGTAGTAAAAAAATACCAAACTGGTATTTCCGACGATCAGCTGTGCCGCGTGATTTACATCCGCTAGAAAGCAGGAAATCCTGCTTTCTAGCGAATCTAAATCGCGTGGCACAGCTGTTCCCCCCCCGCTGTTCTACTTACCTTCAAACGGCTCCTTTTTCTGCGCGAAGCACATATTTGGTGTGCACTGTACATGCATGTGCATGCAGCATATGTTTGGCGCACACAGCACGCGTTTGGGGCGCATGCACGGGCGAAATAGTGGCAACCAGCAGAGGATTTCACCACTGCTTTACCCTTAAAAAGTCTTTTCCTGTTCATTGCTTATGTATATATGTAGTTCCACACACACTGGGGAAGTTAAGTTTTTTCCAAACTTAATGAAGTTTGATAATGGGCTGCATGGGAGAAAATAATCTAAACTTAAATCCAACAGCAGCATAAGAGGTAGTGTTAGTAATCTGGAAACTGAATTTGCAGATTCAAGGGCATCCTGTTTTGCACAGGACTGTAATCCTCTGAAGGAAGAGATTTGCAGGCTGGAAATGATCCTTGATGTCTGGCCATTTGGATTCTTGGTAAATTGTGGCAAGAATTGTCTTTGCATTGTTCTGTAGGTTTGGTTAGCTGGGTTCCCTCTAAACCAGTTATTTTGGCAGTGGCTATCCATGCCTTAGTTATACCCCATCTTGACTACTCAACATTTATCACGGGACTATATTTTAAACATAACTTGAACCTGTATTTGAAGCTGTTAACTGATACAAGATTTTTGGATCATATGATACCTATACTGCAAGATCCAACTTGGCAATCATCTGTAGGTACCATTGAAGCAGGGGTGAAATGTTCCCGGTTTGGACCAGATTGCCACCACGATGGCAGCGGGTGGTTTGGAGAACTGGTAGCAAAAATCCCTGCCCCCCCCCCCCACAATGCCCAGCTGAGCCGCACGATCATCAGAGGCTTTTTTTTTTTTTTACTTTTAAAAGTATTTTTTCTACAACCTCTTTGGCCAAAGAGGTTGTAGAAAAATGCTTTTAAAGGATAAAAAAAAGCCTCTGACGATCACAGCTGAGTCAGAGCCTTTTTTTTTTACTTTTAAAAACAATGCTTTTAAAAGTAAAAAAGAAGTGCGCGCCACAGCTGATCACTCCCCCTCGCATGCTGTTCTACTTAACGCTTGCCTCCTTTTGGCCTGCACTGCACGTGCGCACCTTGCATTTGGTGCATGGTGCACACTGCATGTTTCACCACTGCATTGAAGGTATTGATAGCAACCTTTAAAACTGCAAACTGTTGAGACCCTATCTGAATCTTTATGATCTTGTCTGATTTAAACTTTGGGAGGAAAGACCTGCTAGAAGAAACTCCTGCTAGCAAAGGACCATCTTTCTGGCATACGGAAGGCGCTGTTCTCCCAGTTATTCTATGGAATGCACTCTTTTGGGGGGGGGGGAGGATAGCAGCTGGTCTCTCTCCCCCCCCCCCAATCCTATGTGTAGGACAAGGATGCAACTTTTTTGCTAAGGTTTTAATTATTAGATGATTCAATATTTATTTTATTTGTATTTGTAGTTTTTTATATACTATTTTTATTTTTACATTCTGTTAAGTTACCATGATCACTTGCCAGAGCAGAAAAGGATATAAATATATAACTAAGACAAAAGAAACAAGTGGGAAGTTTGAATTGAATTAGTGATTGCAGTTATACACTCAGCTTACCAAGGTCAGTTCAAGACCTGGTAGTTGCCTTCTTCTACAGTGGTGTCCTCAGAGGGGTCCACAGATATAGCATTGGAATAAAGCCTCAATCTTTTGTACATATGTGGGATGTAACACACATAAAAAGGGACAAAGTTTGGATTGTGTTGTTACAGCCACTATAGTATCTTGCCTTTTCTGACACCACCACACATTCACAGATGCTGCTGTTCATAGAATATTATGTTTCGAATGTTGATTAAAAATCTTGATTAGATTTTTTTTTTTTTTGGTTATTGTATTGTATCAACCCAAACCATCTGGTTGGATTTTAGCTCATTGCATTGTAGCAACTCAAAAATAGATCTATTCAGTAACCAGTTAGAGTATGTTGTGCAAATACAGTCAGTATATACTGTATAATGTGCCATAATTGAAGTATATCAGATGGGAAAGGTCACTGGCCCTATTCTCACCATGTTGTACACAATTGGCTGTTAATCTAATCAGTTCTTACTGGTATCAGCACATAATTATACAATTACATAATCACACAATTACTGGTTCAAAAGTCACTATTTGGAGAACAAAAACCTCACATATTGTCTATGAAGTACTTGGTAACTCATAAATTCTTAACACCAGAGGGAATAAAAAGTGACAAAACTTCATTGTACCACTAACTCCATTGGCCAGGCAGAGATGGGTTTGGCTTGGAGGCTGACAACCACTACCCTGGTCTAGGGTAGATGAAAAAGACTGCAAATGAGTTTATAAAGGTGAGACTTGGGTTTACAGCTACAGCTACACTTTATATTCACTTCTTTTCATGGAGAACTAACTAGCTAACTAGGTAGGATTTTAGAGCTGCCCCACCTTTTACTGGGTTGTTTGAACAAAATGGGTTTATTGAAGAAAGATAGTTTAACTTCCTTCTAAATCCTGGGCCATTTTGGGTTAAAGATTACCCTCCTCATCCATTGCTAATTGGGTTAAGGCATTCACAGAGTGTACGTATTTTGCTATTGATTTAGTGAATCTAGTTTCATAAACAGAAACATTGATATCCCTTCACCAAATCAACTGGATAGTAGTGACACAGCTGAAGAGCTCCCTTTAGGCTGATAGGGCAGCGCTTCCAATATTAAAAGAAAAGGAAAAAAGGACCAATTTTCAGAGCGACAAACCCAATGGATCTGTGCTGGTTACTTGGTGACAGGAAATCATGTTGCCTGGTAACACATCTTGCTGTTTTCTCTCTCCGTCCCGCCCTTTCTTTTCCCAGACTATTGATGTAGATGTGGTTGCCCTAGTGAATGACACAGTGGGAACAATGATGTCATGTGCCTATCTTGACCATAACTGTGAAGTTGGTCTTATTGTTGGTGAGTCAGGAAACAGCATCATTTAATTATGTTTTCAAAAATTATATTTTGTCTTTCAGTAAACTAGGTAAATAGTATGAGATCAGAAGGATGAGTATAGATAGTAAAAGGTGAAAAGGTAAAGGAGTCTCTTTGGATTTTACTCCACTAGTTGTTGCTGACTAAAGGGGGTGGTGCTCATCTGTTTCAAGGCCATTGAGCCAGTATTGTCCGAAGACATTTCAGCAGTCATTTGGCCAGCATGACATCACAGAGCTCTTACTTTCCCACCAAAATGGTACCTATTTATCTACTTGCATTTGCATGCTTTCTAATTGCTAGGCTGACAGGAGCTGGAATGAGGACAGGAACTCACCCTGTCACATGGTACTTGGGTCTCGAACCTGGGCTTCCGGCTTTCCAGCTGACAAGCCCAACATCTTAACTGCTGAGCCACTTGGCTTCCCCTCTTTATAAATAGTAAGACTGTGTAAATGAGTCCATCTTTGAAGTTCAGGAGGATATCTTCCTAAGTGCAGATTTGCCCTTCCTCTATGTGTCTTGGCATTTTTGGCTACATGTCCTGTTGTTCCAGGCCACTAATTCTTAATATATAAGGCTATATTCCTAATGCATTTAAAATGCAAAAATTGGGCAGACTTTTTTTAAAAAGTAACTTTGGCCCACAGTATTTTCTTGGTCAGAATGGAAGAAAGTATGATAGTCAATTTTGAGCAATGATTCATTTCTCTTATTTTATTTCAAGGAACTGGATGCAATGCTTGCTATATGGAAGAAATGAGGAATGTGGGCACCTTGGAGAGTAATGAGGGCAGAATGTGCATCAATATGGAATGTGGGGCATTTGGAGACGATGGCTGTCTTGAGCACTACATAACACCTTATGATGACATTGTGGATAAAGAATCTCTCAATCCTAGCCAACAAAGGTGACTGTGTAGTTTTTATTGGGGATTGACTGGTGGGGTTGTGGTGATGGCTACCTGCAAGGTCAACTCCTTGTATGATACTGATTTCCATGTCCCACAGATTTGAGAAGATGATTAGTGGCATGTATTTGGGTGAGATAGTGCGCTATGTTCTATTGGAGTTAGCATCTCGCAAAATCCTCTTTAGGGGTCATGAGTTAAAAGGACTTCAGAACAAAGGCATCTTTCCCACTAAATTGTTATCAGACATAGAGAAGTAAGTATTTATATATTCTATTGTCTATAATTATTTTGCCTGATACTAGGAATCTTGTCATTAGATGTAGCATTTAAGTTCCAATGCAGTTAAAATGCCTAAAGTTATCAGCTTTAGGTTTTACTATTCTATCTATTCATTTTTCTGTCTGGAGTGAATTTACTTGGCTTCCTAATGTCTACCTTGGTCTTTCCTTTTAATGAAGACTGCATCTGCCCTAGTGTCTAAATTGTGTAAAAAGTCAGTCAAAACAAGATTTAGAAAATAGGCAAGTTGGTATATGACTATAGAGTGATCATTGATGCATTATACATTGTTTATTTGGAACTGTGCAGGCTTCTGTTTAGAATATGCCAAATATTACTGATCACAATTGGTCATACAAACAGTTTCTTTAGAATGAATATGGCTAAAAGGACACCCAGTTGGGATTGCCAGAATCCCCATATTTCCACTTACTGTAAGGCCAATAAAGAACAAATTTCTATCTCTACTTCTAATATTATTAAGTGACAGCCAAAGCCGCCAACGTGTGTATCAGATCCTGGAAGAGCTGGGGTTGCCCGTTTCTCCTGAGGACGCCAAAGTGGTGAAGGAAGTGTGTCATACCGTGACTTCACGAGCTGCTATGATGTGTGCAGCTGGAGTGGCAGCTATTGTAGAAAAGATTCGAGAAAATAAGCGCATGACAAAGTTGGAGATGACGGTTGGAGTGGATGGGACAGTGTATAAGATGAACCCTTAGTGAGTTGACTTTTCTGCATCACGGGGGAGGCAAAATTATATATAATCTTTGGGATATTTGGAGCTTGCAATGTCAGTTAACTTCATTTTGTGGAAAAGAAAAATGAGTAAACAGCAAGAGCCAATATTTCCAGGCAGGGTGTTAACTCAGGTGCTATGTTGTTGGTATGGGGTTTGCTTGATTCTGGGCTAAATGTTGGTTCCTTTTCCCATGATAGTATTTCTTTCTACCTACAGCTTTGCAAAAAAACTTCAGGATACAGTAGCTCTGCTGGCTCCAAACTGCAATGTCAAATTCTTATTGTCAGAGGATGGCTCAGGAAAGGGAGCTGCACTCATTGCTGCTGTGGCCTGCCGTACAAAGATCTCTTAATAAGCAGGAGACTGGATTGTTCTTCACTAGATACAGGTCTTGATCTGCAGCGTGGACTTTATTCTTCTTTAAGGCAGCTGTGACAAAATTGCAGAACGCCAGATTTCGGTAGCTGTGGTACTCCCATCTTTGCAGTTTTGTTTAACATTTCTGATTCATGCTCAAAACAAGGAGGGAAATAAACCAAACTCCATTGCCTCTTGGATTCTCAGGCTATCATTTTTTCCAAAGGGCTTAATCCAGTTTGCTATGGTAGAGGAGGTTAATATGAAAGTAATTTCATAACCTCATCATTTCCACATCCTTAAGGTGCTTAGGAGAGCAACTGAATACTTCAAGCTACAAACTCTGGCTGCCTGTTTTAGAATTCATGCTTCTATCGATGAAGTATGAGCACAGATACAAGAAGCCTCATGTAGCAATATATATATATATAATTTATTTACATTCATGCCCGCCAAAACCCTGTGCGAGACGCTGATATGTACATAAGGCCAAGTGTAAATACTTGAATGCACTTGAATACAGAATAAAAAACAATCTTTACACAATACGGCATAGACCTGCCTGGTCCAGCACACGTTCACTGCACAGATCAGACTTCCACGCACACGCACAAATCCCTTGCATATACACTGGGCAAGGACTAAGGAGGCACAGATACAGTCACCAGGAGAGCAAGGCCCTCGTCCTTTGGTTGACCTTCTGTTTCTTCCTTGTCCCATGGGTCTCCAGGTGTCTGCAAGCCACCAACTCTTGGGCTGCCCTCTCTGACTGAGTGTCAGATACCTCTTGGGCTGGAGCAAACATTTACAAAAATGGCTCTGGAACTATCCTGAGCTACCCTCTTTTTAAAAACTTTATTATGGCAAAGGGCTTCCTGCGGGATGCAGTGGACCGGACACAGATGACTCAGCTTCAAAGCAAAGCTTACCTTTTATCCTGGTCACTCACAATGACTTCTGTGCTAACCATTTCCTTTCCTTTTGCTTCCCATGCTAGAGTAGAAGAAAGCTCTAGAATAATTATCCAAGCCAGATGTCAGCATATCAGACTTGCTTGCCAGCCTACTTGGTAGAAAAACAGACCTACCCCAACCAGTTCCAGAACTGCTTTGGTAGCAGCAGAATAGGGATTTGGTAGCCTTTTCCATGGCTTCTGGAGACTGAGCCCAGTGTGTTTGCCTTCTGGCTGAATTTGGCACAAGGATCAGATAGGGCACACAGGCATATTCAAAGCAGGACAAGTACAGATGCTGTGACCCTTGAAATTGAGGTGCCCCTCATCATCTCCAGACTGAGGCCTGTGTTGTCCCTGCCTAGGGCTTTAGCACTCAGCTTCTGAAACCATGAAAAGGGAGCTGTCCTGCTTGCCCACTTCAGCCACAGCAGCAGCCAGCTGGTTGAGGTTTCCGTTGGGGAAGTGACGTGCCTCCCATAAGTTCAAGATCATGGCTGTTGGGCTTGGTTTTGAAGCAAAGTAGCTGAGATGGCTGTGGAAAGAGGGAAAGAATACAAATAAAAAATGCCAGCATTTCTGTGATTGCAAACCTCCACAGCTCTCTTATCAGAATTGCACAGCCCACATTACTACCCAGCTCACATATTTCCGTACCAGCAAGTTCCATCTTCCATACTAGTACACTTTTATAGAAAGAATCCTTATACCTGTCAAGGTGCAGGTTCTGGGCTAATGCCCTCCAGTCAGCCCCACGGGCCACTGGGGCATCCAGACTACTTATGATTTTCTGGCGGATAAGAAAAGGAATCTTGAAGGCACTGGGGCCCACCAGGGCAGGAGAGCCAGCCTCATTGTCTGGGGGTAGCCAGTCCGAAAACCGTGCATCCTGAGAAAAAGAGACAATTATTAGGTCCTACATATACTCTCTTTGGGGTAAGTATTCTGGGCTGAAAGAAAGAGCTAAAAGTATATAATAACATGGCTGTTTATTCTATTTGGTCAGATACAGGATTTAAGGAGAATGAAGGTTCCTATCTATAATGTTGTTTCTTTCCAAATATCCTCTAATTTGGCAACTCAGTTTGCTTTCTCAAACAAAAAAATGAAGTCTATCCGACCACTCCTCTAGCCATTGAAATTTCAGCAAGCACTAGTCATATGCTTTCAAGCATTTCTCCATATACTCTAGGTTATTAGAAACCTCTTTATATGAAAGATATAAGTTCCCCAGCTTTATAGGTCAGAGTTTATGAAGCTAGGAAGGAGCAAAAAAGCTATATGGCTCTTCCTTGCACTTCTACTTGTTTGTTGGCTATTAGTGCAGAGATCTGATTTGACCAAATCTATTATTGTATCTGGCATGGGACTTACTGATTTAAGGTTAATTCACTCTACAGGCTATTAAGTAAAAAAAATTAAAACATGGCTAAAATTCTGCATTATAAATCAACACTAAATTGATGTTCCTTGTTTCTGGCAATACAACAGTGGGAATGGGTTTGGGGCTGTCCTTATCCAGGAACTGAAAATTTCCATCTTTAGTTTTAGATAGGATAGCAGTTTCCCACTTGGACCCAGTGTGCAATTTGGGAGTCCTGTTAAACTCATAGCTTCTGCTTAAAGAACATGTGGCAGCCTTGGTCAGTTCCTTTGTGCATCTAATGTGTTAACTGCACATGTTCCACTCATGCCTTAATCACCTCTTGGCTAAACTACATGGGACTGCCCTTGAAGACCATGTGGGAGCTGCCGCTAGCTCCCAGTAGGCTTCAAGATGCAATTCAAGATGCTGGTTATCGCCTACAAAGTCCTATATGGTACAGGGTAGCCTGTTTCTGGTTCTTTCATTTCACTCCCTATGTTCCAAAAAAGTGGGCATGACACATGAGGAGAAAAGGGACATAATACAGGTGAGAATGCAGTCCTAACAGTCAACCTGGTTCATGAACTGTAACAGGAAGTCAGGAATATTTGCCAGAACAGGTCTGTAATTTATTGTTTTCTGAGCACACAGATGGCTTGGCACTGGCTTTTACAATAAAAAAAAAATAGCAGGTGGAAGGATTGTATACAAGACAAAATCCTGTGACACAAATCTGCTCTGATGTCTACTCTTAAATGTGTTCAGTAGGACCTCTATGAGATCATACCCAATATTCTAGCTAGAAAGCCACATAAGGAACATGAAAGCTATTCAAAAGATAGGTAATAGGTACTCAGTAAAATACCTGCTGAGCTCCACTGTGTGGTTAACAGGGCTCATCCAGTCTAATCCTTCCTCTGCCAGCACAGGAGACCCAGCCAAGAAGTTAACAGAAGTTCTCACAATCTCCATTCATTGTATTCTACCCCTTACCTTGGCAATGTTGAAGTCAATATTGAAGCTTTGCCCATCACCCTCCACCTGCCAGATCCAAATTTTGCAAGCCAATTGGCATGTGTTGGTGCTGAGTCGCTCCAGTGTGAAGGTACAGTGTAGATAGGGCTGCAGCCCACTCCAAAGATGGTAGAAGGGAATTTCCTATAAGGGGAAAGGCCAGATGCAAATTACATGATGATGTTTCTCTAAAGGATTGTGAAAAGGCTTCTTGGCTGAAGTTACAAGCAAGTGCCAACAGCCTCAGCTGAACCAAATACAGGTTGGTACCAAATAGCAGGTGCATAACTGCTGTCTGTTCCCAAATTGACTAATAACTGGATTGTTCAGCAATGCGGATTCGAAGGGGAATTATGTATGCATTCACATTGCGTTTCTAAACAATTATTTGAAGAAGCTGTATCTAATCCTAGAAACAACATGGTTGATTTAAGGAGGGAGTAACAAGTGTGATGTGTGCTGCTCATATATTCCAAATCACTTTTCAAACCACTGCAAAAAGAGAACAGTCAGATTTTCTTGGCTTCAGAAGGTGATATTCCTGGCCTATAGATAGGTTGGTGGTTACAACTCTGTTCAAGTGTTGTAAAGAATATGGGCACAAAAGGGCAAGAGTAACTAGCAATTTCAGACAAAGAACCAGTATTGTCTTGCCTTGGATAAAAATAACCCCAGGATTAGTAGTAGAAACCTTGCCTGGTAGCTGACTAGGAGCTTGCTCTTCCACAGTGAACTGGGCACATCATGGATGGAGAGACGCAGATTGTGATAACTGTCCTTGAAGTGCAAGATTCGGGGTGCACCGATCAGCTGTCCACCCATCTGCTTCTCTATTTGTACCACTTCCTGTAATGGTATGAACACAAGGGACATGCCTAATTGAGGGGAATTAAAGAAGCAAATACTATCCTGTGGTTACTAAGCTACAGTTCAGGCCTTCAGGGGGGACAATGTGTGAGAAGATAGTGGTGGTGATGGTGAAAAAAAATGTGTACATGTAAGTGTGTATGTGATGGCATTCCATGCATGTCTAAATGCAGAGGGATTAAAGTAGTTGTAGATATTATGGGTGGCTCTCAAGGCTGAAATTTTTGCCCAGTGACTGAATAGGCAAGGGATACTAAACTTGAGCCTTCAAAGATGTATCATAACCCTAGAATCTTTGCATTTTGGAGTTTATTTATTCATAAAATTTATAGATTGCCCAATGACTCAAGTGATTTATAATTAAAAAACTACCCACAAAACACTAAGAGAGTCACAATTAGTCCCAGAGACATTATATAACCCAAGAAAAACCAGCAGAGACTTAACCTTTGTTCTACCTTAGGGCCTCGGATAAATAGCCAAGTTATTTTTGCAATTTTTTCTAGATTTCTTAAAAAGTCCATTCTTAATGGGACCGTAAGTGGAAATTACTAAAAACGGGGAGCAGCTTTATTAATGCAATCAATTTTTATTAAATATAAATATAAAACAAATTACATGCTTTCCTAAACCTGTCTCTTTTCTGTAGTCTGGTCTATAGCATACTACTGCTGAGTCAACCATTGGCTTGAAATACAGGATTCCTAATAGAAATTCACCAGTGGAGCCAAATTCCCCAAGTGATGGTGCCCTCTCTTCATTGGATGTTAATGTAGCCATCCATCCATTAGGGATGCTTTAGTCTGGATTCTTGCATTGATTATGGGGTTGGATTGATGAGCTAGAAAGACCCTTCCAGCTCTGTTATGTTGTAGAGTTCAGTAGCTTAATTCTAAACCATGGAGATTCTGCATTGTGGAAACAAAATTCCTGGATTGAAAATATTAGCACACTAGAAGAAGATACTAGGATTATTAAAAGCCTTGGTGGTGCAGCAGACTAAAGCACTGTTAAGTAACACCAGCTGCCTGCAATTACTGCAAGTTCAAATCTCACCAGGCTCAAGGTTGACTCAGCCTTCCATCCTTCCGAGGTAGGTAAAATGAGGACCCGGATTGTGGGGGAAATAAGCTGACTTTGTATTAAAAAGAACACCGCTTGGGGGGGGGCGAAAGCCCTACTAAGCAGGTATATACAAAAGTATGAAGGCTATTGCTTAACGCACTGTAAACTGCCCTGAGTCTCCGGAAAAGGGCAGCATATAAATCGAACCAATAAATAAATAAATTATGGGAAAGGCTGAATAATTGCATAGGGAGAAAATAGGCTTCCTGTGTAGGAAAGTGTGGATAATGAACAATTTCCCTTTGTAAATGGCTCCACTATATATTGTCTCTACCATCAAGGTCAGCCAGTTGCCTGAATTAACCAGTCTTCTCGCTAAAAAAAAGCTTTGGTGTGTGTTACATATACACTGAAACAACCACTATTAAGGGAAGCAAAAGGCACACTCATTCAACTACTTAAAAAGCACGGCACCATTATGCTTTGCTGCATTGTTTTCAAAGGGGCTCTCTGCCCCACCACCTGATGAAATGAAGTACTCCACTGAAGATCTGCAGAGCCTTAATCCTGCAATTAGGCCAGGATTGTTTTGTTAAAAATTGTGCTCTGGCTACGTGATCAAAAGTACTGAAACGACTCAAGTACAAACGAACAAATAATGAGTCCTTGAAAAGTAGTAAAAAACATTGTACTCCAACATATGTGAGATTTAAGGAAGGCGGCTTCAAGGGACTGCACGTAAAGAGTTTCCTGATGGAGTACCTTAAGTGCATCACGGGTGTCACTGAGGCAATATACACGGACATCATATTCCAGCCCAGTACAAGTTGTGGGTGCAAAGAGAACCAGTTTCAGACGCTTTGAAGCAGCCATGCTGAGTGATTCTCCCACCAATGCAAAGCGGCCCAATTGCTCTGTGAAGATGTAGCAAGCTTGGGGTTCCAACTGGCAATGGAACAGTTCAGAAGATCCTGGGTCTCCCAACTGCAGTACATCCTAAAAAGGCAGAAAAGGAAGACAATTGCCACATCAGAAAAAGAGAAATGGCAAGAGAGCAGAACATTCACATCAATATCAGAGAGAGGGAGAGAAAGAGAGAGAGAGATTAGGGCAGTGATGGCTAACCTTTTTGCCATCGTGTGCCAAAAGCGGGGGGAGTTGCGTGTGCGCGTGCCCACACCCATAATGCACCCCCCTGCACATGCATGTGTGACCCTCCGCACTCTCCCCCGCTTTTGGCACACAATGGCACAGTGGGCCTGCTAGGCCCGTTTCTCGCCCTTCCCAGGCTCCAGAGGCGTTCTAGGAGCCTGGGGAGGGTGAAAATGGCCTTCCCCACACACTCCGGAGGCCCTCCGGAGGCTGGAAACCACCCCATTCCCAAGTTCTGCTGGGCCCAGAAGGCCCAAAAATCAGTTGGCCGGCACACATATGCATGCTGAAGCTGAGCTAGGGCAATGCTCGCATGCCCACAGATCTGGCTGTCGTGCCACCTGTGGCACGCGTGCCATAGGTTCGCCATCACGGGATTAGGGCAAACCCAGAGACAGTGGAAGAGAGCACCTAATGAACATGTGACAAAGAATGGCAGGTTGACGTATCACTTGGCACAGGTAGAGTCACAACAGTGCTTCACCGGTCTATCTAGTAAGGACTGCAACTTAAGCCTGAGTGGAACAGGGTGGTAGTGGTGTTTTTCTCCAGCATCTCTACTGCTTGCATTCCATTCAGTTGCTCTAAGGGCCCTGGTTGCATCCAAATCCTCACTGCAAGGCACAAAGTAGAACTGCCTCCTCGGAGAAACCTGTGAGATTCTCTCTTGGTCTTGTGGATCACGCAACCCATTAGATTGAATCAGTAGTGTAACAGGGCTGTGTATATGCTGCAAAAAATCAAAACCATACAGTGGAGCACTTGAGGCAGAATTTAGGTGTTGTTTTTTTTTTAGAAAAACAAGGCAAAGACCTGGCTTTGGAAATGCGAAAATAGGCTTAAAATTATATCCAAGGAAACCAGACAAATGATTGATTCATGGTATTTGGGGTGGGGGGTGGGGGGAGAGTGGGGGGTGTCAGTGCTATTCTTGGTTGTTTACTTAATTTATTTGGATTAGTTCCGAGTATCTCATCACTGGTGTTATCTGGCAGAAGAATAATCATACATACAATGCAAAACGAGAAATCAATGCATAAATAATAGCATAGCACTGAAGACAAATCCACTGAAACAATAACACAGAGATTTAGAAAAAAAAAACCTCTTGTAGCAAAGCAGGCCAATTATATTAAAGCAATGATTAAATAATTAATATCCACTTGAGGATATTTTGACATTAAATTAAGAAACTTAGAAGAAGAAAAGGACTTCACCTGGTGTGAAGATATATTAATATAGGCCCCAAGCAGCTTTTCCAGGGAGAATTCTGAGCGGCCATTATCAAGAAGGCCCTTACTGTTGTGGCTGCTTTCCAGAGAAAAGAGACTTTTGGATTTTACCATTAGATGAGCCTAGGGCCCAAGTGCTAGGAACTATGTAGAAACAACGTATGTTTTGCAAAGCCAAACAGGACAGGCTGCTGGATTTTAATATATTTTATAGGTTGCTAAAAGTAGTGTATTTGGCATGACATTCATCTGTTTTGCATAAAATACAGGTAGTCCTCGACTTACAATCACAATTGAGCCCCAAAGTTTTGTTGCGAAATGAGACATTTATTAAGTGAATTTTACCCCAACATATCCACCGCAGTTGATATGTTAGTAACCTGGCTGTTAAGTGATTCTGGCTTCCCCATTGACTTTGCTTGTCAGAAGGCCGCAAAAGTCATAAATGTGAGTCAGCTGCCAAGCATCTGAATTTTGATCACATGATCGTGGGGATGCTGCAAGTGTGAAAAACGGTCATAAGTCACTTTTTTCAGTGCCGTTGTAACTTCGAACGGTCACTAAATGAACTGCCGTTAAGTCGAGGACTACTACCTGTCGTCTGAGTGTTGCGACATGTACACTCCAGGCTAGGCCTCACCTCCCATGTGCCCTCACAGGACTGCTTCTTGAGGCGCAGGTTCCAGGTCTCAGGATTTGGCTCCACACAGTGATCTATAGCTAGGATAACAGGTCTGGTGAGCAGCACCCCCGGAGGGCCACAACTAACAATGGGGCTCAGTAAAGTCTGGCAGCCTGCCAGCGGAAGCCTTGGCAAGAGAGAGAAGCATCAGTAATACAAGGAAGGGGCTTAAGAACTCCCTCACCTCCATGATCCAGTCATCGGCTACTTTCTCTTGACCATAATCCCAGTTAAAACAGAAAAGGAACAGGATCTGCAACCCCATTAATTCAGGTGAAGGTGGTGGTGGTGGTGGTGGGGGGGACACAGCATGAAGAAATAGAATGGGATTAATATCAGCAAGTATTATGACAATAATACACCCAGAGATGATTCTTTGGTTTTAGAGATTAGGAGTTATCAAGAAGTGCATCAAAGATCAGCATTAATACAATAATCCTGGCAACAGAGAACTCCCTCCTGGTTACGGCAAGGGATTATCACTGGGGAATTTCTGCCAAGAAGAAACTCCAGAAGAATTTTGACAATACAGCAACAAATAGCACCATTGAGCATCTTTCTTCCAGCAGAAACAGGGAAAAAAACAGGATCGGGGCATTGTTAGTAGTTAAGGTCTGGTAGCCAGTTCCTCGACTTTGGGCAGCGTGCAGGGTGCTTTCTGCTGGCAGCTCCACTACCTTTTTTAAACAAGGCGATTATCCTGAATGCTTGAGGGCAGGCCCAATTTAGACATCCCCATCAAGTCTATCATCTCTGCCCTTAGACAGCACCAAGGGGATTCTGGAAAGTAAACAAGCCCGCATGGCAGTGGGCGATCTATGCTTGTTGCTGACACAGCTCTGAGCAATGAGAACAAGGAAGAATGAGTTGCAAGGAGCCAGGAGACAAACATTAAAGAAAATAATATTTTTTAAATATCATGGACACTGCAGCATAAATACCTCTAGAAATGGCTTGGTGGTCCTAATAAAGGTTGTATCCTCTTCATTATATTATCTTTCCCTATGAGCTTGATGCAGGGAACATTTCCACTTCTTTCAATGAAAATTATTTTCATGCCCTATCTTCAAGACTGCCTCTGTCCCTATGAACTCGTTTACTTTACATCACTATTTATTTCAGGCCATACCATGGTAGGCTTGAGAACACCGCCTGGACCACTGCAATGCTCTCTACATGGGGCTCCCCTTGAGGAGCACCCGGAGGCTCCAGCTGGTCCAGAATGCGGCTGCATGGGTGGTTATGGGAGCGACGTGGCACTCCCATGTGACCACCCCCCCTCCTGCGCGAGCTGCACTGGCTCCCGGTGGTCTTCCAGGTGCGCTTCAAGGTTTTGGTTACCACCTTTAGAGCACTCCATGGCTTAGGACCGGGGTATCTACGAGACCGCCTTCTGCCACCAGTAGCCTCTCATCGACCAGTACGCTCCCATAGAGAGGGGCTTCTTAGGGTGCCGTCGGTCAAACAGTGTTGACTGGCGGCCCCCAGGGGGAAAGCCTTCTCTGTGGGGGCACCCGCCATCTGGAACGAGCTCCCCCCCGGAGATACAGAGGATCCCGGATCTGCGCGCTTTCCGCCGTGTCCTCAAAACATTCCTATTCCAGCAGGCCAGCCTGGCCTAACCTCTTTTTTAAACTGTTTTTAAATTTTTAAATTTTAAATTTGTCTTATAAATTTGGGGTGTTTTAAATTTTGTTTTCTGGGCCAAATTATTTAAGTGTATTTTAATGGTTTTTTAACATTTGTATTATATGTATTTTATCTTTTGGTTGTTCACCGCACTGAATCCTTCGGGAGTAGGGCGGTATACAAATTCAATAAATAATAAATAATAATAATAACACCAACAATACAAAGGGTTGAGAGTAATTACCATTAAAAGAGACAATGTTATCTATATACAGTGGTACCCACTACATCAGCAGAGACAACTCTTGGCATGTCCGTCTGCAGGACTGCAGATTAACAAGACCATGGCATATATCAGTTGGCACACAGGTACCCACAACATCCTTTGACCAGGGATGAAATGCTCCCGGATTGGACCGGACTGCCCAATCCGGTAGCGATTTTTCCCTGTGGTTCAGCAATCCGGTAGCGATCACTTCCCAGGTGTCATTACTTCCTTATTTTAACCAGGAAGTAATGTTTTTTTACCTTCTGCGCATGCACAGGTGTGTGCACGCATGTGACATGTGCATGTGTGCGCTTCCAAACCACTAAGGAAGGTAAGTAGATTTCACCTCTGCCTTTGACTCTCACAGGGGTATATACATATACCTGGTTTCAAATTAGAGGACAGAAAGGGCATAGGCCTGTAAGGGTTCTCAATGAAGTTTTACAAAAACAGAGATGTAGGAGCACATTGTGGACATGATAAATGACAGGTAAGTATAGGTAAGTTAAGTGTCCCAGGATCCCTAGGGTTTTTCAGGAAATGAGCTATGTACCTCACATCCTCTTGCTTGTGCAGCGTTAGGTAGATTTCATAGATTTTCCCCCGTGGGATGGCATCAGGTGGGATGAGCAAGCTGACACCTAAAAGACAAAGGCGAGATGGCTCAAGGGGTCCCACCCACTGCTTGCAGGCAAGCTGCCTTCCAATTTCACAGGCAAGCTGACACTGAAGAACGGGTTTTGGTCAAAGGCTGCTTAGCTAAAAGAGGCAGGGAAGAGGAAATGAGCAATCCCCTCCTCATAAGAAATCCCAGGGGGAAACAATGTATCTTGTGTTCAGTTTATCTATGGAAATGTTTCTTTTCCCATGTAGGAATCCAGCCAGAAAGAAAAACCCCTTCCCTTGGATGCCTGTGCTTAAGTAATGATCCAGAGGAGAACTAGAGCATCAGAAAGCTTTGCTGCTCCCACTGTAGCCACCCTCCACATTGTCAGCCCTATATTTTCCCTACTTGTCAGCCTCACCTGTGTTGGGTATCATTAAACGTCCACCCAAGAAGTTGAATGTTCCATACGCCATGTTGGCACCACCCCTGGGCAAGGAGCGGAAGAAACTCTGGGTAGAGAATCGTGAGACAAAGTCTACTGGATCAGCACTGGGAGAGCTGTGGTGAAGTGTGTGGCGTCCGCTGCCCAGGGGACTAAGCAGGTGCCCGTTGCCAATCTGGAACTTGCCCGGCCCATCCTGGCGTGGACACAGTGAGCCTTGGTAGGTCATGGTAGTGGTGCTCAGATCAGGCTGGATGGTCAATAAGTGGGAATTATCTGTGTGAGAGAAAGATGGAGATGATAATGGGATCAGTTGAGGTGGTAAAGACACACATTCTTGTTTCAAAACATAAAAAAAAAAATCTTCCTTGGCAGAATGGAAAACCTAGCTCGTTCTTAATATTGCAGAAAGCTAGATTACTTTATAGATGCAAATGCAGATATTTTGAGTCACCTCAGGTATGTAGCAGCCTAATCACAAAACATTATCTCATCAGACAGTATTGCATAAAATACATTAACCAGCAGGGGTAACAGACTGTTGCAATGACCCGAGAAACAAAGATCTCTGTTCAGACCA
Organism: Arizona elegans; assembly: GCA_022577455.1. Taxonomy (NCBI): domain Eukaryota; kingdom Metazoa; phylum Chordata; class Lepidosauria; order Squamata; family Colubridae; genus Arizona; species Arizona elegans. The sequence continues at coordinate 96,704,436 of JAKOOJ010000003.1, read as the reverse complement.
TCATTTTCTGCATTAATAAGGTTATGCATTTTATTTCTCAAAGACAGCTTTTTAAAGATGCAATGTAATCTCCTTTTTTAGACTCAGAGTTTTGGGTTAATAGAGCTTACAAAAACCATCTGTGCAGTCCAAATGTAGATCAACAGAATACACGTGTCGTTTTAATATCTTGTCACTTATCAAACTGTAAAAAGGAATGTTTCTAAGGCCATGAGTCATAATATTGGAGGATGGTGTAATAAAGGGATGCTTCCTTGACCTGAAACTAAACTGTCTATATGTGTGAACATATGTGCTTGGTTCCATAAGGTCAAATATTTGTCTTGATGGATGTGTGTGTGTGGGGGGGTGCATTTTGTATAGAGGACTCTTTGAAATTTCATCTATCTCGCAAATACTGGAACATTTGTCTATATTTATTTGATTCCTTCCCTATGGTTTAGTCTGGCATTCACACAGAGAAAGAAAGGAGTATTTGACTAATCAGCGTAAGTGAGATATACCAGAAAGAGTCTTACATATGTCATTTCTGCAACTACTTTACACCAGAAGTAAATGTTTCTTATCTAATGTAAAACCAGCTTTCCTAAGCTTGTTCTGAAAGACTGGAGTAACATCTAGCATGGTTTTTGGGTGGTGAGCAACCAGAAGAAGGTTCTTGTAGCTTTGCACAGTGTCCCCTTTAGAGAAACTCTTAGAGACAGCAGGAAACAACTACATCCATCTTCCCCAGATTAGCAACTCTTAGTGGCAAGGTAATGGCATCTGCAAAAGCTACATCTAAGTCCTTGGAAGACTGTAGACAGGGCATGGCTGCCCCATCCATGATAAAGGTTCCTGACATGCCAACTTCTGAAGTCTTGGTGGTATACCTCCTTGGTAGTTCTGGCTTCCAGCTGGCAAGAATTAGGATAACAGACATTCAAGAGCAGAACAAAAATGGGTGAGGGGTTTTTTCACTTGAAAGCTGCACTTCCATCTGGGTTGTATAAGGAGGCATGTCAAAAAAGTTGGAAAAATTGGTGGGGAAAAAGAAGTTAAAATGGGTAAGCCAAATCAAACTCAGTCCACTTCCGTTTTTCCTTTCCTTCTCACGTTACCATGTTTCCCCAAAAATAAGACCCTGTCTTATATTTTCTTGAACCCTGAAATAAGTGCTTGGCCTTATTGCCATGCACTCAAAAAGCCCGATTGGGCTAATTATCAGGGGATGTCTTATTTTGGGGGAAACAGGGTAGGAATGCAGTTTGGATTTATTAAAACCTATCTGCATCATGAACTTTCATAAGTTGTCTAAAGTCACTTCGGTGAGATGCATGGCATGCAAGTTTATTACACAAATAAATAAATGAAAAGGCTTCAAAACTGAGAAGCCCACATCCCAGCCTGGAAGCTCCTTAAACCATGCTGTTTTAGGCTTAGCTTTTGTTTTAGTTGACTACAGTAAGATACACATGAATTTTGAAGGAGGCAGTGCACCATGCTGAAATTTAACTTATGTAAAGCTTTTCACTTCAGCTATTGGAAGACTTCTTTCAAATCTAATTGGTATAGTTATGATGAAGAAAAAGGTCAGGTGAGCAAAGTCCACCTGTATGCCAGCAATCCTCTACCTTCAACAATTTATCTCTCATCTGCAAAGCAGCTCTTCCTGTATTTATCCTGCACATTTCCACTGCTCGTGTTCTTTTTCTACTGATATAATAAAAGTTTAGAGACATGGTCAGAGGCATTGTGGTTATATCTGTCCTTACTGCTACAGAAAGATGAATGAAAGAAAAGCCACCTCTCTAATAAAACCTGACAAATTTACAGAAGTTTTGAATGTGGTTCCAAACTCCATAACTGCTTGCCCAAGTGGTACCCAAGTGATACATTCCTGAGCCCAAAAGGATTAGTATCTACCATATAGCACTTAGAGAATGTGCCAAGAGCAGATGGATACTCACCTGCTTTGGTGGGCTTGATGCCAACTGGTTGGAAGCCAGCGGTGAGAATAGAAGAGTCAGCTACATCTGAATCCAGTCCTTCCTTCTTCCGGCAGTAGACAAGGGTTACCACTAGAAGCAGCAATACCAAGCACACGGCTACAGCAATCAAGCCAACATACAGAGCCACATCCTCAGAGCCACCAGTTTCTAGAAAGGAGAACAGAAGAGGGGTGCCCATTGAATCCAGTGCCAAGCTCTAGTATGCAGTAGGAAATAATTGTGTTTGCTCTAGAAGAATGAACCTAAGACTCATTGACATGATGTGCAACATCTGTTATCCATGGATTCTGCCAGGAAATGGAATTTGTAGGGAAGAGATCTGGACTGGAGTTCATTGCTTCTCATTGGGCTGATCATATATGGCCCATCAAGGGTCTTGCGTTGTACTCTTGTTTTTCAGAAGAAATTCCTGGTTGGCCGCTGTCAAACTATTTACTAAGTCTGCACTATTATTAATCTTCTCATCGTTCCCATCACCCATCTCCTCCCACTTATGACTGTATCACTGTAACCTTGTTGCTGGTATCCTTACGATTTATATTGATATTGTTTCCTGGTTGCTTATTTGTGCCCTATGACTATCATTAAGTGTTGTATCTTATGATTCTTGACGAATGTATCTTTTATTTTATGTACACTGAGAGCATATGCACCAAGACAAATTCCTTGTGTGTCCAATCACACTTGGCCAATAAAAATTCTATTCTATTCTATTCTATTCTATTCTATTCTATTCTATTCTATTCTATTCTATTCTATTCTATTCTATTCTATTTTATTCTATTTTATTCTATTCTATTCTATTCTATTCCTTGCAGCCATAGGTCTGTTCTCATACAGAGAGCATTTTGGAGAGAAAAAGGTAAAAGAATAAGAGAACACCAGGACCCAGAAGCTTAATTTCAGTTTTCAATTTAGAAAGCTAGGACCACATTTTCAGGAAGGCTCTTAGAGAAATTCAGATGGAAGCTGCAAAACAAGCAGTATATTTTAGGAATATTTATAATGCTTTCATAATAACTAAAATAATGCTATCAACACAGAAGATGGGGGGTTGGGAGAGAGATTCCCCTATGAAATATATTGTCAATGTATTTAACACATCACCTATTTAATTATATAGCCTTCCCTAACATGATTCTTTTCAGATGTGCTGCATTTCAACTTACCTTGTTTGGGGAAATGTTGACAGTGAAACCTACCATATCTGAAGGGCAGTAGTGGCTGATTTATAATAGTAACCAATGTTAGTCAGGAATCTGTGTGTCTCAAACAGAATCCTGGATTGGAATGTGAAACAGGGAAGGCTCCTGCTTCCCTGTTCTCCCCCGACTGTTCCAGCTGAAAAGCTTTTGCGATATTATGAAAATAATGTATATGCAGGTTCTTATTCTCATAGAAACAGATTATATATTAAGGAAAAAATGTAACCACTATACACCAATGCCTTCTACCAGCCTCCTTAGTTGTCCAGGACATCAATATGAGTTACTGAAAGGTCCAATGGGTCTAGGAGAGATGCATAACCTCCATTTAGATACAGATAGATACATATACAGATAAACAGAGTTGGAAGGGACCTTGTAGGTCATCTAGTCCAACCCTCCACCTCCCCGGCCAAGCAGACCCTACACCATTTTTGACAGATGGCAGTCCAGTCTCTTCTTGAAAGCTTCCAGTTATGAAGCTCCCACAATGTCTGAAGGCAAGCTATTCCATTGGCTGATTGTTCTGTCAGAAAATTTCTCCTTATTTCCAGGTTGAATCTCTCCTCAGTTTTCATCCATTATTCCTTGTTTGGCTTTCAGGTGCTTTGGAAAATAGCTTGACTCCCTCCTCTCTGTGGCAGTCCCTCAAATATTGGAATACTGCTATCATGTCTCCCCTGGTCCTTCTCTTCACTAGACTAGCCATGCCCAGTTCCTGAAACCATTCTTCATATGTTTTAGTCTCCAATCCCGTAATCATCTTGGTTGCTCTTCTCTGCACTCTTTCTAGACTCTCAACATCTTTTTTATAGTGTGGTGACCAAAACTGGATGCAGTATTCTAGGTGTGGTCTTACTATGGCTTTATAGAGTGATATAGTACCTCACTTGATCTTGATTGTCTCTCTCTGTTAATGCAATTTAGGATTGCATTGGCTTTTTTGGCTGCTGCCGCACACTGCTGGCTCATATTTAATTGGTTGTCCACTAAGACTCCAAGATCCTGTTAAAGATCCGACAGCCCTTCAAGGTAGTCTAAATAGGAACCCAAAATCATGAGTATGATACTACCTTTATTGTAAGATTACAGTAAGTGAAACCCTGTGACTCCTTGTCTAGTTTCTCACAGTTACTCTTACAGTCCATTACAAGATCACCCACATAAGCAATTAATGCCATTTCCATTCCTGCCCAGAGTTGAAACCTGAGTGAAAAGGGTGCAGGTAATCACTTCCTCTAAAATGCTCTGTACTTGTACCCAAAAGTCAGAAACAGGAGGATAGTTGTCAAGTACTGATGGACCCAGAGAGAACCTCTTAAGGAGGTGGCACACCACAGGCTTTGTCAGGTCTGCTGGCATTATCCCCACCTAAAAGGAAGCACATTCTGGAGCCCACATGACATGCTCTCCCATAGGCCATAGGAGGCCACAGGTAAGCTACAGTCACCTGAGACTTAATTAAATATGGTAAGATATTGTCCCAATCAGTCCATCACGTTTTGCCCATGAAAAGTCAAGACTTCAGCAAATCTGAAGGACTTTATGGAAAAAGTGCTGTGCTGTGTTGTGTAAACTGATCACAATGGCCAGCATCATACCCTCCAAAAAGGGGTTGTTCACCCTAGATGAAGCCATTGATTAACAGCCTATCAATGAAATAAGGCAGAAGAAATTGAAACAATTCACCTCAGTTTCTGCCACAAGAAGACTGCAACTTGAACTTCTACCTGTGCTCAGTAAAAATCACTTTTCATCTTCTTCCACTGGGTGCTTCATGTGTACTTCTCCCACTTCATCTCCTAGAGCTCCCTGCTATTCAGGATCAGCAAACAAAGAAAGCCTGCTCGGAAGCAATCACAACAAGTGTCTAGTTTTCCTCATGATACCAGTGGCTCACTGCATACTCATTGGAACTGCCTGCAAGGTCACAGGGAAAACCCCTGTGTCTGGAACTACTCCAGAAATAAGACATGTTGGGATAATCACTCTATTCACCCAACATGGACCCAGATGACGGTGTCTGAGATGGCAAAAGGCTCAGAGAGGCAAGCTCTGTATTCAGATCACTGCATCGCTGCTTCAGGGCAAAAAGCAAGATTCAACATGTGGCTGTTTATACATGTCAAGCTTGAGATTTTCTTGGACAAACACAAGGTCTTCATGCACACCTAAGCTTCACCTGACACACATCCAAGAGCCTTGAAATTAAAATCACATAACAGGCAGGGAGACTCCAACACTAGTCCCATGAGAGGATTGTGCAGTTTGGGCAAGGATTCTGTCAGGCAGCAGGGTGATCTTCACATGAGCAAGATCCCTGACTTGTTCCTCTGCCCCAATTTAACATATAAACATTCACACATGGCCACCTCTAAAGTAGAATCCTTGGTCACAAACAAGATCAGCACTGGCTTGGGGGTACACCTGACAGGTGGAAAAGTTTATTCATGAAGGTCATAATTCTCACTTCATTGAACCAGGTCTGTCTGCTCATCAACTACCAAGTTGTGGATGAACAAGGTCTTATTGCAAGTTGACTTGGTGTTTATCACCAAGCCAATCTTAATCAGCAATCCTATTCCTGAGGTCCAGATATGAGGTCACAAGCTCAAAGTGGGAATGAGCAGCAAGTTATCAATCACCCTTCTCCTGAAACCATAAAGCTGGCAATTCTCATCGTATCTCCAGCGATCCATCATATATACTTGTTCACCAAAAACTGAGATTGTCCATACTTCAAAGAAAAGCTTCATTCATTTCAGCTATAATCACAACCACTTCACAGAACCATATAGTCCTAGATTGCCACAAAATGCAATTTAATCTGCCTATGATGCTTAATGATGCTTAAAATACTATTACTTGAAATCACCAAGTATTCTTAATCATACAGATTATCAAACATCATCCAGACAAGCCAATTATCTTCAGTTGTGGGTGGAGATATGCCACGCCATATCTCAAGCAGGGGATCATAACAGGCATCACAGCAGAGAATGCCATTAAGGATAGGCAAGTGAAATCGGGTTTAGAGACACAACATCCACTTCCATGCAGTAATTTCTGAGTAAAAGCAGTAAGTCTTTATTTGGGAGAATGGATTATTTGCTCCTTGCCCTTCCCCATGCCCCCTTTTGTTTGGCCATGAAGATGAACCAAATGTTAACTACACAAGAGAAGATGAAGCTTTGAAGCATCCACTGAGAGGCAGACAAACAAAAGAGTAGAAAATAGGGACTATTTGGGAGTGGTGAGCAGGAGGATATATTGTACAAGAAAGCAACATTTCTGTGTTACAGAAACAACCAAATATTCAAATAGCAGTTTATAGTAGTTTAAGAAGCAATGTATGGGAAGGAAGGAAGAAAGGAAGGAAGGAAGGAGGGAGGGAGGGAGGGAGGGAGGGAGGGAAGGAAGGAAGAAAGGAGGGAGGGAGGGAGGGAAGGAAGGAAGGAAGGAAGGAGGGAGGGAGGGAGGGAGGGAGGGAAGGAAGGAAGGAAGGAAGGAAGGAAGGAGGGAGGGAGGGAGGGAGGGAAGGAAGGAAGGAAGGAAGGAAGGAAGGAAGGAGGGAGGGAGGGAGGGAGGGAGGGAGGGAAGGAAGGAAGAAAGGAGGGAGGGAGGGAGGGAAGGAAGGAAGGAAGGAAGGAGGGAGGGAGGGAGGGAGGGAGGGAAGGAAGGAAGGAAGGAAGGAAGGAAGAAAGGAGGGAGGGAGGGAGGGAAGGAAGGAAGGAAGGAAGGAGGGAGGGAGGGAGGGAGGGAGGGAAGGAAGGAAGGAAGAAAGGAGGGAGGGAGGGAGGGAGGGAGGGAAGGAAGGAAGGAAGAAAGGAGGGAGGGAGGGAGGGAGGGAAGGAAGGAAGAAAGGAGGGAGGGAGGGAGGGAAGGAAGGAAGGAAGAAAGGAGGGAGGGAGGGAGGGAGGGAGGGAGGGAAGGAAGGAAGAAAGGAGGGAGGGAGGGAGGGAGGGAGGGAAGGAAGGAAGGAAGAAAGGAGGGAGGGAGGGAGGGAGGGTAGGAAGGAAGGAAGGAAGGAAGGAAGGAAGGAAGGAAGGGAGGAAGGAAGGAAGGAAGGAAGGAAGGAAGGAATTTATGTGACTTAAATTTTTGCCCTGCTCTCCTTCTAAATTCTGCCCCCATCCCTATCACCAGTTAGGTCAAACATTCAGGATGAGCTGCCCCAGGAGGGAAGATGAACACTGTTTTCACTTCAACCGTGAAAACATTAATTTTATATAAAAGGAAGAGAAAAGCCCTAGGAGACCTAGCAAGCTAGTTAGTTAATGAGCCAGGATGGGGTCTGTCACTCATTCTTTCTCTCCCTTGTGCCTGCACAGAGCTCTCCCTCCTGCAGTCCAATTGGCTATTCTCTAGGGTGACTGACACACCAGGCTTCAGATAAGGAGCTCATCTGCCTTTTGGGAGCCAATTCTGAACTGTCATCTTGGGAATGAGGGAAGAGAAGGAGGGAACAGGGAGATGTGCTGGTGTGGCAGGGGTGGCCACAATTAAGGCGGATACTTACTTTATTGCCTATGGCCACAAGCTCATGTTAAACTAGGCAGCAGAGAATCGGTCTGCACAAGGCAATGAGCTGTTTCTTCCTGCGTGAGTGGGTAGGCGGACTAGAGTTGACAGGCTTGGCTGCCTTGATATCTCAATCTGAATGTCCAGCCACTCAGAGCAAACCTCAGCGGGAGGCCCCGGTCAGCTTCTGCCTCCTGAAGGGGTTTTTCAACATTCAGAGCACTCCCTGCCTCTATCCAAGAGGGCAGTGTTCTGTTTGAAGGCATCTGCTAGTCTGACTGAGAGGTTGTGCTGCCTGTTTTTAAAGAAGAGGGATGTGGGCCCTTGAAATTTCCCATCAACAATTTGATGATCTATTAATTGCCCATTAGTAATAAGCGTTTGGAAAGTTGGCATACAAATAGTCTGATCGCAGATTTCCCAGGTATGACAAGCTGGCTTTATGTGTTTAAACTGTAATAATTACTAAATATGTAAGCATACATCAGGGGTGAAATGCTCCCGGTTAGGCCCAGTTCGGCTGAACAGGTAGCGATGGTGGCCAGTGGTTCGGAGAACCTGTAGTGATGACGGCACAAGGCTCCGCCCACCCACCCGGTCATAGTTACTTCCTGGTTTTAACCAGGAAGTAACCTCTTTTTTTTTTATCCTCTGCGCATGCGCAGAAGGTCCAAGTGTGCACGTGATGCACACACATGCAGGTCGCGTGCATTTCCAAACCGGTTGGGAAGGTAAGTAGATTTTACCCCTGGCATACATATAAATTAGTATAGGCAAGGGTTATGTGGTCTCATCTCCCCTCTCTGATTATGCTTTTTTTTTTTTCTTGGCAATATGCAAATTGCTACCCTGCTCGCCACATCCTTTACATCTCCACTAACAGCAGTCGTTCCCAAAGATGAAGAAAGAGGCAGGGACTCACCATGCGTACACAATTCACTGGTGCAGTTGCGGGTCTCCAGTTCAGGCCCCTGGCACTCATCCCCACCATTACGAGGCACCGGATCAGAGCATTCACGGCTGCGCCAATGTGTACAGTCAGCACCACATACTGACCACAAGCTCCAGGCTGACCAACCACCAGGTACTGCCAGTTAGAAAAAAGCAGTATAAATACTTACTAAACAAAATCTAACTCAACAGTTTTCTTACCCAACCCCCACAGTAAACTCTACATCTTCCCCTTGTTCCACCCTACCCCACCACATCCCAGCAGGCATCGCTCTAACAATCTCACAATCCATGAGAATGCTCTTGAGCTATGTCTCCTTGGCAGAGAAAGGGCCAGGATTCTACATCTTGGGGCAGCCACCGAAGCTACTCTAGTGGGGGGAAAAAAGAGTTCTACTCAAATTTGTGACATGCCTCAGAAGAATTACGAAATAGGAGAGGGCAAACACAGACACATGGATGGGTTGAAGCAGACAGGTAGAGCAAATGGGAGGGAAAGGAAAGCAAGGCAAGGCAAGGCAAGAGCTAAGTGCTTTTGAGCTGTTGCTTCCAAGAGTTGAACACAGGCACACTCAGCATTCTTTCATATTCACAATCAAAACAGCTGAATTTTTGAAATAGGGCAATGGGAGAGAGAAAGTATGGTGTAGCATAGCATAAGCAGAACTGTGTGAACAGGGAGCACCCCACATCAGGGGATGGTGGTGAAACAGAGAAGAAGTCTAGAACCGTGAGTGAGGAAGATTAGCAGAAGTGGGTGGATCAGCTCAAATGATTACAGGCTTCACATATGTCGGCTTCTTAAGCATTTCTCCACTGTTCTGGGCAGGGATTTGGGTGAGGGGCTTGGAGTCTAAGGAGCACAGCAAACTGAACCATGGGAGCAGGCCCATGGGGTGGCAGGGGCAGTACCTGGGCACAGGGTGGCGCAGGAACTTTTCTGCACATTCTGGCCCTCACAGAAGGCCCCCCCGTTGAGTGGCGCTGGGTTGGTGCAGCTCCGGCTCCGCTTCTGCCAGCCCCGTCCACAGCTGGTGCTGCAGGCTGACCAGTCCGTCCACGTCGACCAGCCTCCATTCACTGGGGGGAAGGGACAGCATCAGCTAGAGCTTGCAACGACTGCTCTGGGAGAGCTGGTCGGGAGAGTGAGCTGCCACCCCCATTGGGAGCAGAGTGCTTTTCAGGCCTAGAGGGTAGCCAAGCCTTTTCATTGTCTTGGGGACAAAATTGCTGGCTCCAGAATTTGGGATTCCTTGGTGTATTTGTGTGTATGAACAGTTTGGGGAGAATACACAAGAAAACATGGGGATATGCAAGGAGGCGTCACAAGCAGAGGGGCAAACACTTAGAGGAACAGGGAAAGGGTCATGTTGCTTTCCTCTGTTGTATTCTGCAAGAGCATAACTTGCTCCTTAGTCATATTTACAATTCAACCTTCCTTCTCCTTGTCTGAGAAGGCACGATCTATGACCCTCATCTGCAGTAGAATTCCTTCCTTCCAAAGCTCTTCTTCACATCCCCAAAACAACTGGGTATAGTATAACCCAAGTAGAAGCAAGGTCTCAATATTTTGGGCACTGTTACCCCACAACCAACAGAAACAAAAAGAAAAGCTGAAAGCGTCCCATCCTATTATCACCCATCTTCCCCCTTCCTCTGCAAACTGAACAAAACTTGGAGCAGGGTGGGATTCATGCACAGGAGAGGTTATAAAACAACATGTGCCCCTTTTTCTCAGTGTCACCCTCCCTATTCCCTGAAGAGGTCCTACCATAAACAGTGACAGCGGCAGGTGAGCTGCGACGGCGAGCCACTATGTTCTTGGCCACGCAGGTATAGTTGCCCGTGTCAGCTAAGCGAGCTTGTTTCACCACCAGGCTATGTTCCAGCGTAATGTAATAATTGGGGTCTAGTGTTGGGTCCACAAGTTCTTCATTGCGCAGCCACTCCACCTTGAGAAAACACAAGAGACACACGTGGTTCTGATCTGATTTGGGTCAGAAGCCTTAAAATACAGTGGCTGAAATATGTTCCAAAAGAAAACATGTACAGACATTGACCAAGGGAGGGACAGAGTCAACGCAAGAAAGCTTAAAGAAGAGAAGTTGCAGTCTGTCAAGCAGCAAGTAGAGAATAAGCAAATAGGATGCACACCAAGAACCCAGCCTGGGTCACTGGCAGGAGCTGAAGATGCCAAGGGCAAGAGGAATGGTATGGCATCCTATCTGGTGGTCCCATCCAGCTGCTTGGGATTTATTGTATCAACAGGACTTTCAATAATTTCCTCACATTGGCCAAAAAGAAGAACGTTATGTGCAGTACTCACTTCAGCAGGTGGAATCCCCTCTGGAGGGCGGCAGGGCAGCACAATTCCCTGCTCAAGGGAGACTTCTTTGGCCAGTGGCTCCTGCTCAAAATTCTTCCTCAAGTCTAGAAAGAAAAGAAACTCAGAGTGGTGTAATGACAATAATACAGACTTCCCATCATGCCAGGCTGCTTCTTTAGTGGCACAGACTCATCTGATCCCTGACAATGCCACTGTTGCACCTGTGATCCTTAGTGCACACATACAGTAGCACTTGTGCCATGACTGTTCCTCACTGGAGCCAAAGAGCCCGCTGGCAAATGGATGGAAAGCACCAGGAGAATTGAGGAGAAAGATGCCGGATAGGGAAATCACTCACACGCAATGCGCACAAAGGCCTTCTGGCTTTTGGTGGTGCCGGAGGAACTCCAGGCCACACACTGACACCAGTACTCTTCCAAGCCAAAGATCTTCTCCACTTGCTGCCTTGAGATATCTATCCGTACCTCCATGAGGGGTAGGCCTGCCAAAACATCAAGCAGCAAAAAAAAAATTAGGAAGAAAATTTAATTGGTTACAGGGGCTCCAAACAGAGTTAGAGACACATCACAACTCTGCAGAAGTGCAGAAAACAAGAGAAGCTGCTAAATTTAACATATGCTGATACCCAACAGTTTTCCTTATGTTACTCAGCTCAACATTTATATGTCCCACCTACAGTAACTATCCTTTTCCTTCTCTTTGATAAACTGTCACAATGCCCTTTCAGCACTCACCGGTGCTCTTATCCTTGCTGCGCTGTATGATGTGGTCACCTTGGTGCACCCATTCACCATTGCATTTGAAATAAATTTGGGTGGCCGGCACGGCCTTGCATGTCAAAGTCACAGGTTTGTTTTTGACAATATAAACATCCTCAGGTTCTAGCAGGAAATGGGGGAGCAGTTCAGAGCCAGAGCCAGGCACAGGAATGGGCACGGTGGCACTTTGTTGAGCATCTGTGTGGGGTGACAGAAACAAAATAATTAGGGAACTGGTGTAGAGCAGGTGCTGAAGAATCAGAATCACATCCTGCATGGAGGGAGTTCGTGGTCTTTGTGAGATTATTCAGAAGCACCAATGAATATTGCTTAGTACAGGTAGTCCTCAACTTATGACCACAATTGAGCCCAAAATTGATGTTGCTAAGTGAGACATTTGCTAAATGAGTTTTGTCGCATTTTACGACTTTTCTTGCCACAGTTGTTAAGTGAATCATTGGAGTGGTTAAGTTAAAAACACAGTTGTTAAGAGAACTTGGCTTCCTCATTGACTTTGCTTGTTGCAAAAAGGGATCACGTGATCCTGAGACATTGCAACCAGCATAAATATAAACCAGTTGCCAAGCATCCGAATTTTGAAGACATAACCATGGGAATGCTGCAATGATCCTAAGTGTGAACAATGGTCATAGGTCAGGTTTTTCAGTGCCATTGTAATTTTGAACAGTCACTAAATGAACTGTTGTAAGTCAAGGACTACCTGTATTCCTCAGAACAGGACCCTAAAGAAAGCTTTGAATATAAAACATGTGGATCAGATATAGAGCTCCTATGTGCCATAGCATAGCAGCATCCCTCTACGAAGGTGAAAAAAAAGATAGGTATACGGTGATGCTGATTTTTAGTGGCGTGATTTTCCAAAATTGCACACTTTATGTCAATACTTGAGTTTAGTTTGCCCAGTGTCCTTCCTCCACCGGATCCATCAGCATCTAAAATGAAAGCTCTGTGAAACAAGATTTCACCTTTTTCAATGTCATCAAAATGACAGCAGCTCTTTAGTGATCTTTGATCAACTACATATTGAACTGCTCTGTGAGAAAAATAAAAGCCACGGCAGCTATCATGTGGTCATCCTGTTGTTGCCTCAGCGAATACAGGTGCTCACGCTTTTAAAACAGCCCAACCTCCACTATAAATGCAGCCAACTCCACAGACAGCAAAGGGTCAGAAGAAAGACAGTATCGTTTTTTTCATTACACAGTCAGCCAGATGTTCAGAAAGGATTTGTCATTTTTGTCCACCTATTGTGGCCTTCCCAAGGATGTGGGATAGGCAGACGTTGATGTTTGATGGTGTGACAGATATCTTATTCCTTTCATCACATGTCAACACTTCTCATTTGCTGATATTTACCAGTAATTCTTAATGGAAAAAGTTAAAAAAAAAAAAACCCAACACCTAAACTGGAGAGAGATAACAAGCATTTTGAGATGAATCAACAAGGTAAACATATATGATTACTGAACATTACCTGCTTATTATGCATACCAGAGATGGTGTCACAGCTATAATGATTTGGTTATGTTTATGGTTCTATTTACTCTCTTGGCATAGAAATGATGGGATATGCTGTCTGGTGCATTTCAGTGATTATACCTACTGATATGGATACTTGACAGCAATACTTTCCTAGCAGGAAAGATACTGATGGCATGCTGCTGGTTCAGTTCTGTAAAAATAGATTATGGATACAAGCCTTAGAACAGAAGGCTTCTGAATATGAGTCACCCTTTATCCATCCCATCTCATAGCTTCACTGATGTTCTTAAGAGATTATTAGGATTTTCTTCATGGTGTAAGTCAGTATTGTTGTGATGTGTGGTGGAAAAAAAACCTCTGCCTTAGAGTCAACTCTTTACTTGTAGAGAATTTAAAGTTCCCCCTGATAATAAGCTGAAACCAAGCCATAATGTCATTCACACTGATTTGGGGATGATGTGTTACAACCACCGCTCTGGTTATGAGATTCAGCCATCTCACTAAAGATGATCACATTCCTTCCAACTGATATAAATATTCATTAGATAAAAATAGTTATGCTGATTCTGTACTTGCCATAGGCTTTTCTTGGTCTGGAATACTGGAAACCTATCAAAATAAACTGCATTTTGTAGTCATTGCTGGGCTCTTCAAATCACATAAGAGTCGCTGTGAGTTGAGCAGCCTATAAATTTGATTTATAAATAAACAAAAACTAATGCAAAATTTGTCATGCACAACTAATAAGCAACTTCACTCAGATTTGGTGGTTAATCTCCTTATCACTAATAGAGTTAGCTGCTATGATTCAGACTTGTTGATTACCACTTAAACTAAAATATTAATTTAGTTTATGTTCCTATATTTACTTAGTTCATTTATTTATCAAAATATATAGCCACTAATTCTTCCACTTCTACCTGGTTTACAGCATAGGAGATTAAACATCAATAAAATAATAAAATTCATTCATATGTCCAATAAAAAATGAAAAATACTAATACTTATAAACAAACCAAAATGAGTTTAAATGCTCTATAAAAGTGTTTTCATCATCTTTCAAATATCATCAAAGTAGGTAACCACTAATCTTAGAGGGGGAGAAGGAGTGGGGAGCTGTTCCAGACAGGGGACTATACTACAGAGAAAGTCATTCCCTATGTCCCAGCCAGAGGTGGTACTCAGCAGGTTCTGACCTGTTCTGGAGAACCGGTAGCAGAAATTTTGAGTAGTTCGGAGAACAGGTAAATAACATATTTGGCTGGCCCCACCCCCATCTATTCTCTGTCTCCCGAGTTCCAGCTGATTGGGAGGAAATGGGGATTTTGCAGTATCCTTCCCCTGCCACGTCCACCAAGCTACGCCATGCCACACCCACCAAGCCACACCCACAAAGCTGGTAGTAAAAATTTTTGAATCCCACCACTGGTCCCAGCCCCCTACCACACTCTGTTCCTGTTTCTTTCAAGGTGAACTTCCTCTCCCTATTAGATTCAGTAAGTCAGGAAGACTCGTGGTGAAGAAAACAGTCCACTCCGCAAGACAAAAGGGCCATAGTGGGAAAGAGCTATATAAGTAAGTACAGGTACTTCTCAACGTATGATCACAATTGAGCCCAACATTTCTGTTGTTAAGTGAGAAATTTGTTAAGTGAATTGTTGCCCCATTTTACGACCTTTCTTGCCTCAGTTTTTATTGGTTCGATTTTATTTATTGGTTCGATTTTATATGCCGCCCTTTTCTGGAGACTCAGGACAGCTTACAATGCGTTAAGCAATAGCCTTCATTCTTTTGCATTTAGTAGGGCTTTCGGGGCCCCCCTAAGTGGTGTTCTTTTTAATACAAAGTCAGCTTATTTCCCCCACAATCCGGGTCCTCATTTTACCTACCACGGAAGGATGGAAGGCTGAGTCAACCTTGAGCCTGGTGAGATTTGAACTTGCAGTAATTGCAGGCAGCTGGTGTTACTTAACAGTGCTTTAGTCTGCTGCTCAGCCTTGGTGTTTGGAAGTAAGTCACTGCAGTTGATATGTTAGTAACCCGTGATTCTGGCTTCCACATTGATTTTGCTCGTCAGAAGGTCCCAAAAGGGGATCCCATGATTTTGGGACACAGCAACAGTCATAAATATGAACCAGTCGCCAAGCTTCTGAATTTTGATCACATGATCATGGGGAATGTGCAAGGGTCATAATGGGGAAAAAAAGTTGCATCACTTTTTTCAATGCCACTACAACTTTGAACGGTCACTAAATAAACTGTTGTTAAGTCGAGGACTGCCCATAATCGCTGACACCTTGAATTGGGTCCAGAAGCCTACCCAAAACCAGGGCAGATCTTGAAGAAGAAGAGTTAGTTTTCTAAATAGGATAATACAGATCAACAAACAAGCCCCTGCCATTTGAACAGCCCTGTAGCAAGCAAATTGCAGTAGCCATTTGTCTACCCAGTTTATTCTAGTAGGAGCTACTGTTTAGTAGACATATGGGATTATATTATTAAATTCTTGGGCCACAGTCCTACATTTTCTTCCCCATGTATCTGACATTCAGAATACTAATTAGGGAGTGAAACAAAACCCCCAATGGCTCTCCTTTCCTTTCTCAGCAGCCCCAACCAGCAGGACCAACAGTGAGAGAAGCCAGAAGCTGTGGTTCAGCAGTACAGGTAGTCCTCAATTTACGACCACAATTGAGTCCAAAATTTATGTTGCTAAGTGAGAAATTTATGAGTTTTGCCCCATTTTTACGACTTTTCTTGCCGCATTTGTTAAGTGAATCACTGCACTTGCTAAATTAGTAACACAGTTGTTAAGCGAATCTGGTTTCCCCATTGACTTTGCTTGTCTGATGGTCGCAAAAAGTGCTCGCAGGACCCTGACACACTGCAACAGTCATAAATGCGAGTTATCAAGCATCCAAACGTCAATCAAGTGACCATGGGGATCACGTGATTGACATTTGGGGATGCTGCAACATTTGGGGATGCTGCAATGGTCATAAGTGTGAAAAATAGTCGTAAGTCACTTTTTTCGATGCCGTTGTAACTCTGAATGGTCACTAAGTGAAGTGTTGTAAGGTGAGGACTACATGTACAGGGAGGTTTGCAGTTCTATCCCAGGGCCAAGAGAATATGATTTCCGTTTGTTTTTTTTAAGTGCTGAATATACTGACAAGGTTTTTAGATTCAACCCTGAATTAATGAAAGTGCCAAAAACGATAACCTGCCAGTTATATTTCAAAAACTAGGGCAGCAACTAGCAGAGAGGGATGAAAGTAAATGGGCAAATAAGAAAGCTATTCCGGAGATACAATGTGTATAATAAATAGTCGTCTCCTCTCCTTCCCCCAGCCCCCCAATTACAACTGTGACCCCCATCCTTCCATTTTCACCAAGATTTCGAAATATCCGTCGAAGTTAAATTTTCCTCGGCTCTCGTTGCTGCCATCTCCTGGCCGTCCGGGATTTTAATACCGCCCGTTTAATCCTTCCAGAGGGATGTTTCTCGCCGCTCTTTCTCTTCCCCGCTCCTATCTTTGGCGAGGCGGTACCTTTCGGCTCCCGCTCTGCCAGGCTTGCAAGGCCCGGACCGCTGACAACCGGCCCCCGCCCTCCCGCTCCCCGCCGGCTGCCGGGCCTCCGCTGGGGCTAATCCATCACAGCAGGAAATGCTGCACGGCGCGCGCCCAGTGAACCTGCGCCGATCCCTCATGTCTGCATTTAACTGCTAATGAAAAAGAAATGTAGTGTGACCAATAAGGGACATAGCTCACTTCTCCGGGGGGCCTCGTCTCGTCATGCCACGCTGCACTGATCCCGCTCGCTCGCTCTTTTGCCCGCGTTTTCCCGCCTCCTGCTAGGCCTGGCGTCTCTGCAGGGCTCCGCTGCAAGGCAGCCACCTGGCGGGGCTAAGCTCCGTCCTGTCCGGATTGTCTGGGACGGCGGTGGGCTAAAAGCAAGGGGAGGGAGACCCACAACGAACGGGCCGAAGATCCTTTTGGAAGAGGTTGCTCGGACGCCTAGAGAAGGGGGAGGAGAGCATATTTTGACGGCTAAAGCGACAACGCAACCGCTACCCGTGCAGGGGGCCGACTGCGGACGGCCCTGCGGCTTCTCAGAGCCACAACATCCGCTCTCCTGTCAAAAACCCGCAGCTGGTGCTTCTTGTTGACTTCAGCAACGGTTGCTACGAGAGCTTCTATCTGCTTTATATTTAAATATTTCTCTCCCTCCTACCTACCTACCCCTTTGCCGTCATTGTTTTCTCTCCAGCAGTTGGAAAACTTGACCTAGTATAGTGCAAGGCTCCTGCATCATCCGATAAATTTAAACAAACAAACAAACAAACAAACTTCTTCGGTGGTAATGATACACTGCTGTAGCATGGACAATGCAGTGCAAAACTGCACCAATACTTAAAAGGCCTCCCCCACCTCCCATCACTCAAGAGTGAAGAAGGTTTGTTGTGGAATGAGGGGAGAAAAAAAGAGCAAATCCGAATGTAATTAAAATGTCTTATTTAATGCTCTCTTTAAGGGAAACATGTATAAGTAGGATTTCTTATGTATAAGAAAATGTACAATTTCTATTATGTGGGGAAGGGGAAAGGGTGGGGGAGAAAATTGTTTGTATTTCTTATAAAACTTTTCAATAAAAAAAAAAGAGTGAATCAGTAACTTCTAGGTGTGGTGGTGGCTAGTTCAGACTTTATTCCAGAATAAATTAAAGCAGAGCAATCAGAATGTGTTGCTTCTTTGTTTAGCTGTCTCTCAAAAATGCCCAAAGTAGAGTTTTTTTTAAAAAAGGGGGGGGGAGAATAAAAGCGATTCATATAGCAATCAACAATAACACAATTTAGCAGCAAAGAATTTTTTTTTAGAAATATTCAAAATGCAACAATTAAAACAATAATTTACTTTTAGAAGGCAGTCTTGTCCTGAAAGTGCTTGAATGAACAAGGATGCCTTCAAAAGGTATTCAAAACTAAACTGGGATGGAAGGTGGTTCATAATCTGGGCATCAACATAAAGAATGCCTTAACTCAGGTACAGCATTCATTGGCCATAAGTGGGGTCTTATGCCCAGGTAGGTTGATATTGGGCAAATTAGGTTTTAAGATAGCTGCATTTTTCTCTGGTGATATTTAGAACCTTCTAGCTCCCCTTCAATGGGACTGCAACAATTTTCCACACTGCTATAGAATATTCCTCTAGCCATATTTATAAGACTGATAGTGAAGATCTTTCTTCCAGATGCTCATATGACATGTACATTTTTTTCTCTCTCTGTAGTGATCAGCACCTTTATATAAGGGGAAAGAAATAGAAAGCAGATAATCTTTTCTTGCAGTGCTGTAGCCAAAGTCCCAATCAGGTATCTCATAGCAAGATTTGGCCTTTAAAAATGGTCAGAAGTGATTATAGATTTCCTACCATCATATCTGCTTCGGAAAAAACGACACATTCACATTCAGATTCTAGACATATTGTGTAACCCTGGGCCAGGGCCTCTCCATCAGTCAACCTTATCTTACAGATTTATACTAATTAAAGATTAGAATGAACTGGTCAGTCACCATGATTTTTTGAGAAAAGGCTGAAATAAAAATGTGATAGGAAAAACAACCATTGAAGTTTATGTCATCCATATTTGTAAATGCTTTATGAAATTATTATTCTTTATCCCAAGTGTACAAATTAGAAGATGAGGTTTAGAAACAAAAACTTCTTTAAGAACATGCAGATAATCCACATGCAGACAATCCACAGTGGAAAGGAATCCTAAAGCTTCTTGGGCCTGTCAGTCCAGATCTGATATTATTCTAGATCTGTACGCTTAAATGTAAATAAACAATCATTCAGTAGCTATAATTGTTGGTTAAAACTTTATTCTAATTAAGTTGCTGGCTGATTGGTCTGCAGTTAAGAAAGCAGAATTTCTAGCCCAGGAGAATAGGAAATGCAGGGAGAATTAAGATAGCAAGGATAAAGGTTCAGAGGTCATTCCACCTTTTGAGATCACAAAGATTTAAAGATTAGCCAGCATCTAATTGCTCACTACAGGTAATCCTGTACTTGCAACAATTCGTTTAGCACCAGTTTGAAGTTAACAATGGCACTGAAAAAAGTGACTTACAATCTGTCCTTTCATTTAAGATTGTCGCAATGTTCCCAATCATGTGATTAAAATTTGGGTGCTTGGCATCTGGCATGTATTTATGAAGATTGCAATGTCCTGGGGCGATTTGATCCCCATTTGCAACCTTCCCAGTGACTTCCAATAAGCAAACTCAAGGTGTGGGGGGGGGGGGGGGAGAGGAGCCGGATTCATTAATGGCTGCATGATTTACTTAACAGCTGTGACAAAAAAAGTTGTAAAACAGGGTGTGACTCACTTAACAAAAGCATTGCTTAGCAATGGAATTTCTGGTCCCAATTGTGTTCATAAATTGAGGATGGACAATATAACCTGCATCAAATGTACTAAAATTGTCATCTCTGGCTAATAAAATGAAAAAGACCATCTTTTGCCACCAATAGCCTCCCACCGACCAGTTCGTTCTCACAGGGAGGGACTACTCGGTACCGTCAGTCAAATTATGTCGACTGGTGACTCCCAGGGGAAGGGCCTTCTCTGTGGGGGCTCCAACCCTTTGGAATGAACTGCCCCCGGAGATACGGAATATCCCTGATCTCCGTGCTTTCCGCTGTGCCCTCAAGACCCTGATGTTCCAACAGGCGGGGCTAAACATACGAACATGCGAATGATTTTTTAAATGTTATCTAATTCTGGGTTTTATTTAATTGACCAAACTAAGTAATAATTTTAATTAGCAATTTTTTGATGTTTGTGTGTCTATATTTTTCTTGATTGTACACCGCCTTGAGTCCTACGGGAGAAAGGCAGTATAGAAACATAATAAATTAATTAAATAATAAATAAATAAATAAACAAACAAATAAATAAATAAATAAATAGAACTTGGAAGATTAGCTTCCTTTTCCTCATTCTGCTTGGTAAACAAAGTGAGTGTAAGAGCTGCATTCATGGTGAAACCTTTTTGGCCCCGACTTTCTCTTTAGCAGTAGTGAGTCCACAGTAGCAGTAGCACAGAGCGAATATCAGAGCCAATGTATCTTTTAGATTTGTATCTTTGGCACTGATTGGATTTGAACTTATTCATTTCTGAAGCCATATTTTTGCTCTAGCGTGTTGCTGTCATACAGAGTACTATTTGCTGGGCTGTCAGACTGAAGAGAAAGAAACATTAAAGACGGCTTTTTCTTCTAGTGATGAATGGCAGTCGGTTTGTTTATTAAAATGTAAGCAGCTATGCATTTAAAAGAAAGGACACCATTTTTTTATTATCCCCAAAGGCTCTAAAGAGATGCTTTGATCCCACTTAAGACTATTTAATCACTCTGCTTCCAAGTCAGAGACATGTTGCCCCCCCCCAAAAAAAATTGGATGTGTTGTCAAAGCAATCCTAGGGCAAGCATATCACACCTTTGCTAAAAAAAAAACCATATGTGAATGCTGCTTAGAGTTGTTTTTGTAGTTTTATACACTATTTTAACACTGCATTCAGGTGGTAAATCAGCCAAAGAAATTATTTATGGTAATTTGGAATGGAGAAGCTATGACCAATCCAATTATGAAAATAAAATAAATAATACAAGTGCACTCTTCTACTGGAACATCGTAATTCTACTTTCCTCTCATATGTGGTTTCTGTAATTCTCTGATGAGTTTCCATGTCAAGATGCACAAAAAACATGTAAAGCCACTGCATACATTATCATAAAAGAGAAGTGGAAGGATCAATTTCCTGCTGATAAGTTCCATTAATATCTCTTTCCGCTCCTTCCTTGGCTTTGGGTATTGAAATTTGATTGAAGAGTGCAATTGCAAGGCAATGCTTAGTTGGGGGCAAGAGCTGAGACTCTCCATTCAGAGGCCCCTACAACACCCCCCCCCCAATATTTAAATCTCCTTTACAAAGCAACCCTGCAGAGAACCAGATTGATACCAAATCAGATTGTTTGCCCACGCAGCTCCCTCCCGCTAATTTTGTCTGCAATGGCACAAGGACTAGTCCCTATCATTGTCCTTCACAGGACTGGTCCAAGATGTTTGGCTCCTTGACACAGAGCTCAAATGACATCCTCTTCTCTCCACAAAAGCAAATAGTTGAAAAGGGCTTGTAGTGCTATTCTCATGCAGCAATTCCTGCTTCCCCTTTCTCTCTCCCTCCCTCCCTCCCTTTCTGATTTATTTCTTTCCCCACCATTCCCAGAGCTGCTGCCTAAAGTAGCCCACTTCACCTGCAAACCCTGTTCTCTGGAGATTGAAACCTGAAGTGTCTGTCTGCAGAGCAGGTTGCCACAGGCCCAAGTGATGGGTGAAGACTTCATCTCCCACAAAGCCCTGAAGGGATGCCATTACAACCCGAGAACTGATGGATGCTGTTGCTTAGTTTTTCATAGGTGTGGAATGATTAATCTTCCTAAGGGAATTCTCCTGGGGTGACAGAGATTGAAAGTCCCAAAGGAGATAACAGCCTAGGGCAAGATAGAAGGCTGAAGTTTTCTTCCCCACCCAGTCTGAGGGATCGGGCTCTCCCTCCAGAAACAGCTAATAAAGCAGAGTACTAAATAAGCATTTGATTAACAAATGCTAAAGCGGCAATTGTGTCACTGCACGGAGCTGTAATTGCTGCTGATAATTGTCTGCTTAGAATTTAATAAGCAATTAAACAGAATGGAATGCAGGGGAATTAATGCTGAGCATGCTCCCTGCCTGCTCCCCGCCCACCTGCACACTCTCCACCTGCTCCGCACATATCCTGTTCCCTACATGCTCCACACCCACCAGCATGCTTCCCAACAGCTCCTCACACATACTGCCCTTCACGTACAACCTTCCCACGTTCTCTCCTTGTGCCAGAATTCTTACACGCTCCAGAAGTTATTGGAAAGCTAGCAGCAGAATGATTTCCTCACATTGTCAAGCTTCCGGGTTTTTTCTAGCCACCCACATGCTTCCTCCAGGTTTCCCATGCCAGACTTCTCACATGCCCAATGCAAATATCCCTGATTCACCAGCCTGTTTCTCCCTGCTTTTCTTCCACCAGTCTGCCCATATGTTCCAAAATTCTCTTTATGCATAAACGTCTTTAAGCCCCCTCAGGTGAAGATATCTGGGTTCTTGTTCCTTTTTCGGTTGGCAAAAAATGGTTTTGCTCAACCAGTGAGTTTTTGTCTGTCTCACACTTTTTCCCCTGCCAAATGAATTGGTTTGAGGGTTATTGATCAATGATTGGCAGTTATCTCTGCAAATGTATATACTCATGCTGTAATCACAACAAGGATTTCACACCTATCGATTGTGTCTGTGACAAGCAAAAACTTTTTGGGATGTCAGATTTCAACACCATTGGTAGGCAAAAAAAGAAAAGAAAAGAAACAAGAGCTGACATTAGTTCCAACTCCAACTTTTAAGGATACATTTCTTAGGCATTCTGATCTCACAATCTTTCTGCACTTTCCCATATCTCTGACTCAGCATATACAAGGTACAAGTTTTTGTCTGATTTCTACACTAGTCTCTGGTTCATGTTTTACAGGTATTCTTAATAATCATTTAACTATACCCAACTATAGTATAGGACTGATCCTACACTATAATTGGATATAGTTAAATGATTGATTGACTGGAAAGTCTTGGGTTCAAATTAGTGATGGGCAAACTGACTTATTACATGTAGAGAACCACAGAGATGATTTTGGGGAAAGTATATGGGAACTCATAACAAAACATGAATTAAGCCCAGGAAGGGAAGAAAGTACTATTTATTTAAAGTGATCCTGTCTTGAGTTTCTTTGGTATCAGAAGCTTCTGTCAGAGTTTCAAGCTTCTGCTCGAAAGCCCATATCAATAGTAGAATTCTTGCAGAGTCCGTGTAAACACTGACTTGGCCAACCTCAAAGGGCTAACATTAATTATGAAAGCCTGATTGCATTTCCCTAGCCCTCCCTCTTATATCAAAGAGAGACATGGTGAAATCACTTGCATTTCTCGCTAATTCAGTCTTCCCTTCCTAGGATTCATTCATATTTTTCTAGCAGTCTCTGCATACTTTCCCAAGGCCATCTTTATGGTGCTCTACCTCAGTGGTTCTCAACCTGTGGTCCACGGACCACTCAGTGGGGGGGGCATGATGTCACTACAGAGGGTCCACGAAGGCTTGAAGAAATGTTATGATTTAAATCTTGAGTTAAGTCTTGGGGGTCCATGGCCACAAAAGGTCTTTAAAGGGGATCCATTGTGAAGAAAAGATTGAGAACCACTGCTCTATCTACATTATAGTCTGGAAATCTAATCTGCAGACAAGCACAGAGTTAGCAGTGATGAAGTCAGGGAAGATCTATCTTGTATTACCAGGTTTGGATGCAACGGTGAATTTACATTTATGAGCATCACCAAAATACATCTAGAAAATGTGTTAATTAGAGCAAGATACTGCTTTTCCAAGCTGTGCATTGCATTATGTGTGCTAACACACCATTTTCTGATTGGCCATTGTGCTGGAGGCTGAATCATTCTAAGCATACACAAACTATGGACATTTTTATTATTTTCAGTGAGAATGAAGTAATAATAAGAAAATTTTTGATGTTCTACAAAGATTGTTCAAGCACGAGTACAACATACACTTTACCCAGGCACAAAAAAGAGAGACACACTCATAACAATTGTCCAGTAAGAATTTTTTTTTTTTGATTTTGTTGAATCAAAGTCAGAATGCGAAATACAAATAGAAATTATCAAATGTAGTGGATCATGTCTATATGTTTTATGCTAACATTTTGATATAATTGAGTTAATCTAGTTTATTGTTATGATCCAAAGATCATCATATAAGACCAACAGAGCTAACACGTATATACCGTGTTTCCCCCAAAATAACACCCTGTCTTATATTTTTTTGAACCCTGAAATAAGCACTTGGCCTTATTGCCATGCACTCGAAAGCCCAATTGGGCTTATTATCAGGGGTGTCTTATTTTTGGGAAACAGGGTATTCAATGTTTATAATTCTACAATAACCTTATAGCCCTAGAACTTTAAAAAGTTTAAAAATAGGATTGAGATCTTTTATAAATCTTAGCTATCTTAAATCTTGCTCTACTGCAGATGAAGCATGAAGCAGTGGCAAATTGCTGAAGGTATTCAACCTTTGATCTGATGGGAGATAGGAAATATAATTCAGACTCTACCTAGAAAATATCTTAAGAGGGACAAAACCAGTATATCATAATGTGTTTATAAAAAGTGGACAATAGAAGAATATTGTTCACTTTTTTCCATTTCATGAGTTTTACAACTTCACTTAAATGCTATTTTTTAATATTTCCCATAATTATCACTCAAGAAAAAGCACCAAATCAAGCTAGCATAAAAACCCTGTGGCTTTCAGCGCTGTGATATTAGAAGGGTAAATGGTAAAGTGAAAGCTGTTCTTAGCCAATCTTGCCACAAATTCCTATCCCTTTGCACACTGAATCCTAGGTACATTATCTGACTGTTCTTGTGGACTATTCAAATCAGCACTGTAATGAATTCTGGAGTTCATACGCAATAGATTTGGACTTCTTCAAAGTTCTCTTCTGTGTAGATCTAAATTTGTCTTCTGCAATTAAATGGGTAAGGCAGCCAGTCTGAAATTTTAGCCAAAGATTTAAGAACCAAATCTGCGCTTCCATTAAAACCAGGCATGTCTCCAATTCTAGTATTGCGTTTAATACACATCTGGAACTCCAGGAATCAAACAGAAGATGATTTGGAGCTTGTGTAGCATCAGATAGAGGTATCTTAAGTTGATTCTTTGATAAATCCCTAACCCTCATCATAACCTACTTCATAGATTGTTGTAAAAATAATAAAATACAGGTGGTTCTCAATTTATGACCACAATTGAGCCCAAAATTTATTATTGTTAAGCGAGACGTTTGTTAAATGAGTTCTGCCCCCATTTTATGACCTTTCTTGCCACAGTTGTTAAGTGAACCACTGCAGTTGATAAGTTAGTAACCCGGATGTTAAGTGAGTCTGGCTTCCCCATTGACTTTACTTGCCAAAAGGTTGCAAAAGGTGATTGCATGACCTTGGGACACAGCAATGGTCGTAAATATGAATTAGTTGCCAAGCATCTGAATTTTGATCACATGATCACAGGGATGCTTCAAGGTCATAACTGTGAAAAACGATCATAAGTTCACTTTTTTCAGTGCCGTTGTAACTTTGAACAGTTGCTAAATGAACTGTGGTAAATTGAGGACTACCTGTAAAACAGTGGAAATTCTATGCTCCTTGGAGGAAAGTGTATGTGTGTGTGTGTGTATGCATGTGTGTAAAGAGACAAACAGAACATTCCTAGAATGACAAGTTATTGTAAGTATAATAAAATGACTGGATTATCTTTTTTAAAATCAGAGGCAATCATCACAAAAATATGAACATGCATATTGCCCTTAAATTCCTAATCCCATACAAACATCCTGCTGTACAGGTTCAGTTCAGTTCAGTTTGTATTCATCTAGTCCTGTGGTTTTCCCTAAGCAGTAAAAAGCTGAGGACAGATTTAATAAAACCTGTTTCTTTTAAAGGTGAATGAACAATTATTTTCAGCCCAATGTTAGTAGTTCCCTTGGAAGACATGCTGAGGAGGTGTGGGGCACTTTAAAAAATGAATATGATACCATTTGATAGTATTTATTTGCACATAAACTGAATTAGTTATTTTAAATACAAATTAACAATAGCTAATGTGATTACTCTCCAATAATATATTTAACTATTTCTTTTCTGTCTATCAGATTAGAAATCATGATTTTGCAACAGCCTCTGGAGATCTCCAAGGATTTCAGTCAAGGTCTGGAGAGAGACCACATCTGTCCATGGGACCCCTGGTTGAGCACCATAAAGTCAACTCCTGGTGACTTTTTTTTTTTAAATTTGATTTATATGCCGCCCTTCTCCGGAGACTCAGGGCGGCTTACAATGCGTTAAGCAATAGCCTTCATACTTTTGTATATTTATACAAAGTCAGTTTATTGCCCCCACAAACTGGGTCCTCATTTTACCTACCTTAGAAAGGATAGAAGGCTGAGTCAACCTTGAGCCTGGTGAGATTCGAACTTACAGTAATTGCAGACAGCTGGTGTTAATCACAATGCTTTTAGTCTGCTGAGCCACCAGGCCCGTCTCTTTAGGGAATGATGTTTTCTTGGCATCAATAAAGGTTGCCTTCTTCCAGGATGATGGGTTTTTTTCTCTATTCCCAGTCTAATTGGCAGCCCTGTGCAGTAAGCAGGTCCCACCCACCTCATTTTTTCAGGGTCAGCCAAGGTACTAAAGCCTAACAAAAAAACCTGAGGCAAACAGCCATTTCTCATTACACAACAGCATGGTTCATAGGAACAGAGCATAATGATTCACTAGCCTTCTTCTCTTCAGCAAACTGATTTCCAATCATCTCTCTTTGTCTCATCCCATTCTGTTCCAAGCAGAACACAACTGGCTTCTGGCACCTGGTGGCAGAAACAACACCTGAATGAGCCAATCTGTATAAATACACTAACATTTGTTTTAAGTTGTGCTTCCTTGGGCCAGAATTTGGAAGCAGAAGTGGATGAAGAAGGGGTTGCTGGCAATCATAAACTCTCTGAGAGTGAGCTGAGTCCATTGTCAGAATGATGCTACACTACACAGCTGAGCCCTACAGATCCAACTTCACAGCCACTTCACAGGCATTCAGCCGTGCATCCCCCCCCCAAATTGCTTTTTTTATATCTTTGATTTACATAGTTAACAGGAAATGAGCATCCTGTATCTCTTCCAAGTGAGGGGATTAATTAGAAAGGAAGGGATTCCTTGCAATGAAAAGGACTAAGTGTTCAGCCTTAGGGTCTGGATTTCTGGAGAAGGACACTGATTTACATTTGAAAATATCATCCAAAGTTCCCCCGAAACTACAAAACCCAGGGCTATTTGAGTGATGTATGCCAAAAGGGTGAGAGTTGTTTATTAAACCTTTTGACAGCAGCAGAAATTGCCCCAGTGAAGGCAAGGAAGTCTATTTGCCACTGAAAACAGACGGTGGAAAATTATGGAGACGCAGAAATGAGCATTTGATTCTTATTGGAAAAGGAAAGAAAGAAAGAGACAGATTAAATATAGAATCATCTGTGAGTAAGTGGAAATTATTTTTGAACTGCTGGAATAATACAACAAAGGGCAAAACCACACATTCATTTTGTTCTCATCGTGAAGGGTAGCCCTGCAGTTCAAACCTTACTGTAGCTCTCCTGTTCTTAATGCTTCATTAGACCTTCTGTTCCAGAGAGAATAACATTTCTAGCTTAGCTCAGACAGTTTAGCCACGGTGACCCGTTCTCTGATAACCACTTATCAGGATGAATGCAAAGTCCTTTGTTTTGGGGTGCCCTTGAAAACAACACAGATATTACAACTGTTGTAAAATACAGCTATTAGGATGTTGCTCACAATATCTGTGGGCCATTTTTCCCCACTACCGGTTCTGTGGGCATGGCTTGGTGGGCGTGGCAAGGGAAGGATATTGCAAAATCTCAATTCCCACCCCACTCTGGGGCCAGCCAGAGGTGGTATTTGCCGGTTCTCTGAACTACTCAAAATTTCCGCTATTGGTTCTCCAGAATCTATCAGAACCTGCTGGATTTCACCCCAGCTGTGGGCCAACCCTGAGAATGTGCCATTAGTTGCCTAGTTGTTTTTCAGTGCAATTTTGGTGTGCATCTGTGAAAAGACTATACTATGCTGCAGTTCAAAAAAATAGTGGGATAGTGGGTAGGGCTGTTTTATTTTATTTTGCCATTTAAAATTAAAATTCACACATTTGATATGCTTACCATCCAATCATGTATAAAATAATGTTTAAATTAAGTTAAGTGAACATTCTGAGAGCCACCTGAACCTTAAAGGATCAAATGTGCCCCTTGGCCTATGTGGTTTGGGACCCAGATGGCTGAACAAATCTCTTTCCGTCCCAGCCTGTTTGTTAAGGACCTTCTTTCATGGTATTGCCCCCACTTTTCAGAAGTAGGCTAGATGTCAATAGATGTTAAGGTTTTGGTCCTGAGTTAGGACTAGGACTCTGATTTATCTGGACAATTATGAATGAGTGCTAATACACACTGTCATGAATGTGGTTAGATTTACTGTTAAGAGTTTGTTTCTTTGCTGACTATATTGGAGTTTTTGATATTTATTATAGGGTGTTAATATTGGCTCTTTTACACTATTGTAAATTATCCTGGACTTTTTTTTATAAAGGCTGGCATGTAGAATGTATTCAAATGAAATAAAGAATCATAAATATATGGCATAAAAAGGACATCATTGATTATTTAGCTTGACCTTCACAATTCTGCAAAAATCCACTAAAGAGGTTCCCAAACATTGCCAATTCACAGTGGCCTTAGTATCTCAGAATTTTTACACAGCACTCTGCTGTCCCAAAATATGCACCCTATATCCCAGAAAGCTCACTGCAGCAAGTTCACTAACCATTCAGTTTATTAAGTAGTAAAATATTTTGGAACATCAGAGCATCAGAGATGAGAGAATCAGAGTTCACACGAAGCACCACAGCACACAATTTGGGAATCACAACATGAAATTATTCCTAGTAAGTGGCCATCAAGACCAGATTTGAAACCTCCAGAGTATTCATTGGGGTATCTACCACTGTGCTCTAGGCAAACTGCTCCTCTGTTTAAAAGCTGTTATCATCAGAAAACTCCTTCTAAAATGCATCCCTTTTCTTTTTTCTTTTTTAAAAAAATCAACCTGTTGGTCTCTATCCTTTCTTAGCCTGAGCAGAGAGAAGTTCTGATCGCTGTTTCATATGTTGGTCTCATAATTACCTCTCGGTGTTTTTGTAACCGAAACAAGCTTCTTCAAGCATTCCATGCAGGACTTGTTTTCTAAAATCTTTATCATTCTGGTAATGCTCCCCTGGATTTGCTTGAGCTTCTCCATGTCCCTTTAAAAGGCAGTACCAAGAAATGGGCACAGAGGTCCAAAGGGACTGTGATGAGCCTGCTGTCCATGATAGAACATAGAACAATAGGTTTGGAAGGAACTTTGGAAGTCCTCTAGTCCAATCCCCTTCCAATGCCAGGAGAATGTACATACCATTCTGGACAAATGGCTGTCGAGTCTCTTCCGGTGATGGACTAGAGTGGGAATAATATTCTTAATCTCCGTAGAACATTTAATCATGAAATCTCACGAGTGAAATTCTTAGGCATCAGTTATTACATTGTCTCTCAAATTCTTATTCATATTTGGTTCTGCCATAAGCCACCATACAATTGTATCATTTAAAAATCCCTCTCGCTTCAGTGACAGAGCTTTGCTTGCTTGTTTATCACACTAGAAAACAAACAATGGCTTCTTGGAACAAAAAAACAATGCCACCAAGCTTTGTTGAACCAAGTTTCTTTTGAACCACAAGTGGATTGTCTAGAAAATGACGAGTAATAGTCTAGAGGCACCTATTGTTGCTTGTGATGATCTCAAAAGGATAAATCATGCACGGTGGCATCGTGATATAAGCTCTCCATTTGTGTACCTGTATCACAATAATGCCAGCAAATAGAGAAGGGGCAGAACTTGCACCCAAATGTTACAAAATGGTTTATCACTTGAAGGATGTTAACATCATGGCCCCCACTATAATTATGGCTGCAAACATAGGACATTCAAGATCTTATTAGAAATTATTTTCCTCATATTTCAC
Organism: Arizona elegans; assembly: GCA_022577455.1. Classification (NCBI taxonomy): domain Eukaryota; kingdom Metazoa; phylum Chordata; class Lepidosauria; order Squamata; family Colubridae; genus Arizona; species Arizona elegans. The sequence continues at coordinate 96,674,314 of JAKOOJ010000003.1, read as the reverse complement.
AGCAACTTGGGGGACAATAATTATTTTAATTTAATCTGATTTATTTAATGTGTAAGGTTGCCCAGTTCAAAACAACTGGCTGATACACAACATTCAAAACAAAAAACAACTGTTATCAAAAATATGAAATGATTCAGTAGAATTGGCACATCTCTGCAATAAAAAGGGTGTTTTTGTGAGCCTCACCATTCAGGTTAATGCAAGGCCCAGGAGAAAAACAAAACTTTGAGAGCTTTTTTGAGTAAAGTCATAGTATGGGCTAGACAAATCTCAGGTGATATGCTTTTCAGAAGGCTGGAGCAAGGAGCACCTCACTGGCTCTTCAAATATTTATGTGTCCAATCCATGCAAATACATACTAAGTAAACATGTTTTGAGGGTAAGGAGAGTAGGGATTACTTTAAATTCTCATAGGAAAGTTCAAATAGGAGACAGAGGGGCTGTGGATCAGTTAGTTTCAGTGTCAGATGCCCCACTGGCATTAAAGGTGGAATTTAAACCCTCAAGGAGGATTTGGGGAGGGAGAAGTATGGAGATGAGAATAGATATGGAGCTGATGGCAGTAGCTAAAAGCCTTAAATGGTCTGAGACAGCAACTAATCTTTAGTAAACCCAATATGGATTGGTTAATCTGAATTAAATGTGTTTGTGGACAGTGGGAAGATTGCCAATTGTGTGGGCACTTCCTGAAGATGAAGATATCATGGCACCTTTTTATACAATGCAGAAAGTGGAAATGAAGATAATAGAAGATATAAGGGGTGGAAGGCACATTAAGAAGATCAAAGGATTGCCTTAATGTGTGATAAAGGAATGTCAGCCAATACAAGCCAATACAATCCTTTTCATAACTCTGAATAGAAATAATTCTGGTATTTAGAAACCCTGGAAGGTGCACGTGTTATGTTTATATCAAAACTTGCTTTGAGTTTTCTACAAGTTAAAGAACAGAGAAAACAATTTACTTTTGCATCAGGGTAGTGGTGGTGGTGGTGGTGATATCAGTTAGGGCAGCAGGAGGAAAGATTTGTAAAACAATATAAAACAATTACCGTATTTTTCGGACTATAAAACGAACCGGTATATAAGATGCACCAAGATTTCGAAGAGGTAAGCAAGGAAAAAAAGTTCTTGCCCTCCTTAGCCCACAGGAGCACTCTGCCAGCCCCCCAAAGCCTCTGCGCACCTCGTTTTTGCGAAAAATAGGCCCGTTTTTTGCAAAAATGGGATGTGCAGGGCGGGAGGCCAAAAATGGCTGTATTCGGTATATAAGATGCACCAACATTTCCACCCTCTTTTAGTGGGGTGGGGGTGGGGTGGGGAAGGTAGCTGGAAAAGTGGAACTGTTCAAATAAAGCTTGGCTGAACTCATAGAACTGCCTCTGTTAGTGAATAAAATCAGAAAAAGAAAATGCTGGAAAGCAGTATGGCTCTGATGCCTCTTCAATCAGATTCCTCAACTCCTTAAACACACTCCGTAAGATGGTCCAATCAGTGCAGAATACAGTGGAATTATTTCCTCCTGTGATCTAGATGGAGTACTTCTGTTAATGTAGGGTTAATGTAGCTCAAGACTGCATTTGTCTTTTTCGCTGATACATCACCCTGCTTTTACATGTACAGCTGGTGTTTCACCAGGACTCTAGCTTCTTTTCACAAGCTACTGCCAAACCAAATCATTTCAATCCTATATTTACTCATTTGCTTTTTCAAAGGAACAACATTTCTCAATGCAGAACAAGTTTCTATTGCATTTGGGCTAATGTTCAAGTATACTGAGGTAATTTTAAATCATGATTATGGTATGTCCTGTAAAATGTTAGCTAATCCCTTAATTTGATGTCATCTAAGATTTGAATAAACATCTTCTACTATAAACAACTTCTGCCGTATTCCATTTTTTAGATCCCGTATAAAGATGTTAAATCATGCAGGATTGAATACAGAACTAGAGGAGACTCTTCATGATGCTTCTTTATCTTAAACTCCACATGACATGGTCACTTTCTCTGAAAGTGCTTGATACTTTCAGTCTACTGACCAAGTCCGCTATTGGCCAGGATCAGTAGTGAGATTCAAGTAATTTAACAACCGGTTCTCTGCCCTAATGATTTCTTCCAACAACCAGTTTGTCAAACTGCTCAGAAAGTTAACAACCGGTTCTCCTGAAGTGGTGCGAACTGGCTGAATCCCACCACCAGCCAGGATTAGGTCAAGAACAGCTCACTCCTCCTCCCATTTCTTCTTCTACCTTCTGAAAAATTAAATGGTAAGCAAGAGAGATCAGAAATTTATTGGGCCTCCCACTCTTCAGCTGGCAGCTCACCAGTACTGCTCCCTCACGGCCCATCCTTCTGCCAGTGTTGTCCTCTTATGGCTTACTCACCAGCTACTGATTGCAAACCAACTACTCCCAACTATTTGTCCTCTTTCTAAAGGAGGAATGGACCTGAAACCTGGCTGAAAAATGTGATTCTGTTTATCAAATGGTCACCTGGAGCTGTAAACTTCTCCCCTTGATCCATACTCACCATGTGCTCAGCAAACAAGCAAACACCTCCCCACTTCCAAATAAGTACATACCTGCAGAATCAGCCAAGCAATCCCCACCCCCCAAAAGCCCTCAGCAGATCAGCTCTACACTTCACCAGCAGCCTTGCAAAGTTTAGATTTGCTGATTCTGAATGTGAGTTTCTGATCTTCTTTGTAAAAAGTGCTGGGAAGGAGGGAAGGTGGTGCTGGAGTACAGAATTTGGACTTTTCTCCTTTTAACCTGCCATAACCTTTTCTGGTTTTAATTCAGATATTTTCAGAATTACCAGATCCACCTCTGTGGGAAGAACAACCAGAAAGTCAGCCCACCATCACCAAAAGCATTTGGAGTAACTTTTCTTCCTGCTTCATGGTGATCTTGTCTATAACATTGGAGCTTGTCAATAACTCAGAGGACAGGTGGGAATGCTTTGCCTATTGAAATTTTTGTCCTGAAGATTTCCATCACCATCTTCCCAAACTGAGAGATTTCATCAGCATTATTTTTAATATTTTTAAGAGGGAAGAACTGGATTGCTTCCCCTCTGTCCTGCCTGTTTTGAAGATCAACCTCAAACATGCAGTTTCAGATTAATTCCCTTTGGGATACTTAGCTTTACCTATCTCCTGCCACCTGTGACTTGATAACACCAAGTCTCCTTTATTTTCCTGCTTCTGGTATCATCGTGTATAGATTCAAGTGCAACTAATTCTCAGGGCTGACTGAACCTTGGAACAAAAGTTCCTGTGGGGAGGGGAAAGCCCTCAGATTTCTCCCTGCCACCTGTTTTGAGATAGCAATAGCACTTAGACTTATATACCACTTCACAGTGTTTTACAGCCCTCTCGAAGCAGTCTACAAATGTCAGCATATTGCCCCCAGCAATCTGTGTCCTCATTTTACCAACCTCGGAAGGATGGAAGGCTGAGTCAACCTTGAGCCTGGTGAGATTCAAACTGCCAAACTGCAGGCAGACGGCAGTCAGCAGAAGTAGCCTGCAGTATTGCACTCTAACCACTGCGCCACAGTGACTCATAGCAATTCACATTTCATTTTGTTCCTCCTTTAGCATCCTTTCTTTAATTATTATATTCTACCATTTTTTTGATATTAGTCTAACTCTTGTTCCACAACAAATGGTTCTGCAGCGCATTGGCCATGGCGAGTTGGCCATGGCAATTTGTCCCACAGCGAATTGTCCCCCCTGCTGTGTCTGCTTTCCCACCTGGGCCCTGAGTCTGCTGGATGGGTGAGACTGGCCAGAGACATTGGATTGGAGAAGAAGAGCCAGGAATGAGAAGGCTTTTCCTCTTTCTTTCCTCTTTCCAGGCACTGCACCCTGCTCACGTCTGGTTGCTTCGTGTAGTAAGGTGCTGCAGCTAATTTACGTGGGAAAGATAAATGGCGCCATAACACTCCGGTTATTACCCCTCAGCACTTTTACAGTGTTGCTGGCAATTAATTTAATTAAAACCCCTGTCCTGGATATAAAGACATTTCATAACTCACTGATTTAACAACTTTCAACCCCCAGCCCACTGCCTGGTCCTGCTGTCTGCAGTTTAGATTTTTTTGGGGGGGGTGCTTCAGGGTTCCTGAAGCACTAGTGCCTAAGTCACTGACACACAGAGCGCTGTGCTTCCCCTCCTTTCAGGCAAAATGTGTAGCAAGCATGCTGTTTTATGTACACACAGTAAGACAGAGATAGACCCCAACACAAAATGTGCAGGTACATATAGTGCTCTTTCAATACACATGTTCACTTCTGACAACCCAAATAGGCAAATAAAAAATTCCCGCTGAGAATCTGTGCTTCTGCAAACGGCGTAAACCTAGCATTGGAAAGATTATGATATGCCATGCAATTATTTGGCAAAGTGATACGTCAAATCTTAAAGTACGCTTTAAAATAAACCTACAGCCCCTTCACTACATATCAGATACTCTGAGTCCACTTCTGACTTACACAATCTCCCTACATAAATACGCTCTGTACATCTTCTTGATCCATGTAGTGCTGGGCAATTTACCTCAAGGCAAAAACATCATCTTATAGGAAACCACTTTATTTGTTCCATTTACCTTTCTGCTCCCTCCCCTGATACCACATTATGGCAATAATGTACAATATGTCCTTTTCCCCCAGCAAAAAGCCTCATGCATTTGGAACACGGAAACCACGCTTGGCAATTCAAGGCTGGCTTTGCAGAGGCCCGTGCTTTTAATCCTTACATGTAAAATGAATTTAGCAGCCTTTAAAATAGGGCATTCAGCTTTGTCACAAAAGCTAATGCACACAATCTACCATGCTGGCACAAGTAATCATCCCTATTGAGAAGGACCTCTAAACAGGAGTGTAAAGGCACCAAGGCTACAGAAGTAGATGAGGAGATGTCAAACAGGATGAGGAGGATGAGAAAGCATGAGGGGAATTCACACGTGAACAGCTAAAAAGCAGTTGTAGGCAGGCAGGAAGCATATTGGCAGCATTGCATGTTCTGAATATCCTTGCATACAAGAGACTTGCAAATGGGAACCTGGAGCAGGGGCCATAGAAACATGCTGAAAAGGTCAGGACTGAGCATCACTGGCCAAGATACAGAATAGCAGGGAGGGAGGAACTCAAATAACAAGTTGGTGCACAAGTTAGCTGTAAAGGTGCTACAGGAAACTGCATTGCTGGGACGAAGCAGCAGAATATATATTTTATCAGGAGAAAAATGTATTTTCCCTTCAGCTAGCAGATTATTGAACTCCAGCAGAAGTGTGTGACATTTATTGGTTGGACAAGAGAAGTGGCTTTGTCTATCTAGTGAGTTAGGTGGAAAAATGAAGATGTCCGTTTAGTTGGGAATAAAACTTCATGTTGGGCAAGCTGGGGACTAAGATGCAAGAAAATGAAGGCATGGAAAGTCTCGAAGCAAAGACCCAAAACTAAGAATCAAAACAGGCAGTTAGCTGAAAAGAAGAAATACAAATGAAGGGTAACTAGAGAGGGAGAAGAGGAAGGAAAACAAAGGGACAAAGGGGCTAATAAGAAATGGCTGTCCAAAGAAATTTCATAGCAATTAATGTCAAGGAAAGTGAAGCCTACAAACTGGAAGGGAGATTGCTCAAAAGTCTCCAGCTCTATATACCCGACATATTTGCCCAGGGCTTCTTTAATTCATCCAGTTTTCTGAATTCACCCAAAAGCCTGAACAAGTGGTAGGTTGCTCCCGGTTCAGTCCGGTTCTATAGAACTGGCAGTAAAACCGGTGGGAAGCTCCGCCCACCCGCCACGATGTCATCATGGGTGATCTGCGCATGCGCAGAAGCTTCCACTGCGAACTGGTAGTAAAGGTAAGTGGAACCCACTCCTGAGGCCTAAATTATAAACTGAATGTACAGATTAGGTTTTGCAAAACATATATATTAGGCCAAAACTCAGTTGACTAGTTCATGGCTCCAATGTTCTGTGCAAACAGAGTCAGAATCTCTAAAGCAGACACAGTGGATGCTGCAACAGCACCCAAGCCATACTCCTCCCCGGTTATCTTCTACTATTTCTACATAAACATAGAAGACAAGAAAACCGAGAATGTAAGCTAGTCACTGTCTGCAAACAGGCATAGAAGGCTGATTTGAAGATTGGAGAATCCAGGCCCGGGAATTCAGTGGCATCAAGGTCTTAGATGTGGGTTCTATATGTTGTCAGCCATCTTGACTACTTGCCAGAAAGAAAGATGGAGGTTTGACAGTTATCATAATATTGGGATTTGGCATAAATCCCTAAGGGAGTGCAAGCGCCAAAAAGTGGGAAGAAAAAAGCAGGGGCTGAATCCATATTTACGTGCCAGTCACGTTTGACACATTAATAACCTACAATAAAGAAGTCAAAAACCCAAGCGTATTCTCATATATAACAGCTTCTTCGCCAGGTTGTTACTCTTAACATATCCTAACAAATATGACAATCAGAAATTTCTCCATTAGTTTATTTTAAGGTATGGAGCAGCTAAAGGAGAAACAACATTTGCTGCAAGCAGGAAAAAAAAATATGATCCCGATGTTTCCCTCTCTCCAGAACTGCCATTTACTTTAGGAATACCTAATCACAAAATTGCTAATTGTGCAATGAGTTTCACCTCTTTTTTGGCCCTTGCCACACAGGTGACTGGTCCAATGGCTATTTATAAATGTGCCATCTTGCACAGAGCACCTGATTGCACTAATCCTGCTGAGTAACAAGCCCTCTGCCCTTCTTCCTATTTGTAGGAAGAATTTTGCTCACTTCTATATTAACTATCCTTTTTTTTTAAGGAAACTGTCTTTAACGGCTGCCTTCCCCTAGTGTGCTCTTGAAGCACTGGTGTGCGCATCTAGTCGCTTATGTGTGTGGTTGCACACTTGCATTGCCCTCCCCTTTTTACAGTACTGTCGTTTCAGGAACGTTTTTTGTGAAGGTATATTTTTCCCTTGGCTTCCTTGTTGCCTGTAAGCTCCCCTACTGTGCTCACTCAGCCACCAGAAGAAAAACAAGTAGCAAATTGCAGCAAGGCTTTTGCCCTGCTTGATTATGGGGGGATGAATTATGCCAGTGCTAGAAAAGGACAAATGCAAATATCGCATTACTGGTTTTGACGATGTTGTCCAAAAGGTCTACATTTCTTCAATGTGATAGAAAAATTCGTCCCCGCTAACCCACGCTCCAGTCTTTTTCATTAACAGGGATTTTTGAGAGGGGGGAGGAAATCCACTGTCTGATTTTTTCAGAAAAAATCAGAAAAGCAAAATGGTTCCAAATGTATTACAGGTAGTCCTCAATGTACGACCACAATTGAGCCCAACATTTCTGTTGCTAACTGAGACAGTTGTTAAGTGAATTTTGCCTCATTTTACGACTTTTTTTGGCCACATTTGTTAAGTGAATCATTACAGTTGTAACAGGGTTGTTAAGTGAATCTGGCTTTCCCATTGACTTTGTTTGTTAAAAAACCGCAAAAGGTGATCACAGGATCCCGGGACATTGCAACCGTCATAAATATGAATCAGTTGCTAAGCATCTGAATTTTGATCACATGACTATGGGGATGCTGCAATGGTTGTAAGTGTGAAAAATGATCATGAGTCACTTTTTTCAGTGTCATTGTATCTTTGAACAGTCATTAAGTGAACTGTTGTAAGTGGAGGACTACCTGTAGTCACTTGAAGTAATAATCAATGGCTGCCAATTATTCCCACAGATTTTTGGTTACATCAGCTAAGGGGTTCAGATACTACAGGAATGGTTATAGATAAAAACAACTAGCAATGCATCTCTCAAAGGTAGGCAAAATCCGAACTTGTATTCCTATTCATGTATGAAACACAATGTGGAATTTGCACGTATGCTTTTTTCATAGTCCTACTGCATCTTCAGCATCAGGCAGATTATGCATTGCATACATAATCTAGTTTTTTCGTGGATTTATTTCACGTTTGTACAGGTTGCATGTGTGAAAACATCGGAACTTGTCTAATGTTTAATAAAAGGATCTGGCAGTGCAAAGGAGGCAGACAGAACATGGCCTGCAGATTTTCTGCCGAAATCCATTCCCAGATCAATAGATTCCGTAGCATAATTCTACTGCATAGTGGTGATAGCTGTACATCTGGCAGTACATCTCTAGTTGTTGTTTTTTTTTTTAGAATAGCTCTGTAAGCTACATATATGCAAATTCCTGAAAGCAATTAAATTATATATGCATAGAATAATCAAGATTTATATAAGTTATTTCTATTACAGAATGTAGGTTTTTAATCAATGGTAAAGGCCACCCACTCTCCAAGTTGATAGCACTGTAACAAATGGGTTGGCAATAACCCATCCTTTTACAGAACTGACTCTTACCCACTAAAAGAGCCCTCCCTAATCCAATGCCAGCCAAATATGCAGTGCTGGCTGGAGTGCATGTTGTTCTTTCACATATTCTGAGGTCATCTGGTTGGATAAAATTGCACTGGAATATTTGCATCAGATACCTCCAGTGACATACCCCCAAATTATGCGTGAACTGAATTTCAGGAATTTGCAGCACTCCAACCCGTTCTTCTAGGTCTCCCTTAGTCAGAGGCAGTGTAATATCTTGGTCTGTTCCTTGTTCTATGAAATGCTAAATCCAGAGCAGCAAGAATTATTTCTGTATGGAACAAATGAGGCTGAGCCCAAACCCTCTATATGACCCAGGAATTATGTATTGCACCAGATTGGTCCCCCATTTGTTGCTACTAACACTTTGGCCACTATCTGACCCCTAAGTGATCCAGCAGGCATTATTATTGGTCCTGGGAATTATGTCCTAGGAATGTTAGTATTATTTGTTCACTGTAGGATGGAATGGAGCATTGTTTTGATTCTCACCCTAAATTTTATGCCATCCAACAGAGAAGTCTGGGAGAAGATGTGTCGTGAGTGACTGGCAACTGGAATGGGACAACTTGCCACAGCCAACTTGCCACGGTCAACTTGCCACGGCCAATTTGCCACGGCCAGCTCATTGTGGTGACTACTCACCATTAATTATTCAAAACAATTTAAAAAATACTTTAACTTTTTTCATTCACATTTTATTTTGTCCCTTCTTTGGCATCCTTTTTAAAAAGATTTTATTCCACTATTTCTTTGATAGTAGTGTAACTCTTGCCCTGTGGAAAGTTGGCCTGCAGCGAGTTGTCCACAGTGAGTTGGCTGTGGTGAGTTGGCTGACTATGATGATGGGTTAGCAAAACTCTTCTGAGTCCCTAAATTTGGGGCAAGTGCCTGAAAATACCAAGCCAACACCATCCTTTTGGAAGTTCATGTACAATCTAGTCATTAGCATATCAGAACAACCATATGGAGACATGATTTCAAATCATTGGAAGCCAAAGCAATGGAAAATTTAGGATATGGAAACCAGATGGCCACAAACCACAATGGAACCCATAGCTCAAACTGACTATCAAGTCTGAATCAGGACCATTGTTTTTTTTTCATTTTGAAGCAGGAAGGAAACATGCACATATTGGGTATGAGACTTAAAACAGACTTTAAAAAAAAAAAAGCATAAAAGCCAAACTATAAAAATGGTTTTTATAGAGGAAAACAGATTAGCAATAGCCTTTAGATTTATACCATTTCACAGTGCTTTATAGCTCTCTCTAAGTAGTTTACAGAGTCAACATATTGCCCCCAACAATCTAGGTCCTCCTTTTTACCAACCTCGGAAGGATGGAAGGCTGAGTCAACCTTGAGCCAGACATGATCGAACTGCTGGCAGTTGGCAGTAAGTTAGCCTGCAATACTGCTTTCTAACCATTGCGCCACCACAGCAGGGATTTGGACTTGACCTCCATGGCCATTCCATTCCATTCCATTTCCCTTCCCCTTCCCCTTCTCCTTCCCCTTCTTCTACATAATTTCCCACCCATAATTTTCTCACCCACTAATAATCCACCCCGTCCCAATGTCTCAATGTCTGAAAGGCGCCCCCCCTTGCATCAGGGAGCTAGAATAGCACTTGAAGGAACCAGGTTCAAATACTGTTCTAGCCACCGAGCTAAGTAGGAACATTGTGAATATCTGTTGAGACACTTGCCAGCTACGATGAGTAATTTGAAGAGTGTGTGGAATTTTAAAAGGTAATAAATACATTGCTTCTCATTCTTCAGAAGACATTTAATTTCCTTAGCAACCTCCCCTCCCCCTGCCCCACAGAAATAAATGAATAAATGGTCCCCAACTTGATTGAAACTAGGGGATTTTTATCCAATCCTACCCACACATCAGGGCTAGAGCAAAGCGTAGCCCTGATTTCATTCTGGGAAACAACTAGGCAGCTTCCCTGGAGCTAAATGACTCAGGGGGATGCATAGCCACCTAAAGCCCCTTTTGAGGTAGGCCCCATGTTCCCCTGCTTTATCATTCCCAGTAGAGCTGGTGGGGGGAAGTCCCTTGTGACAGCCCCCACCTGTTGGAACTAATTAGCCCTCAACCCATTTAATTGCCCGCTGTCCTTGTAATTACCATCTTGTTTCTCTCTACGAGCACAACAGGAGCTTGGGGGCTGCCTTGATTTTTGTGTTTCCTTGTCAGCTCATTATCTTTCCAGCCCCTTTAATAGTTGGGGATGTGGCTGGGAGGAGTGTGTGTGTGTACTGGAGGGAAAGAGGGAAGGGCTGGCAGGAAAGCAAATCTCTCTGTTTTAGGAGTTTGCAGCATCCTGATCAGGATGCTGTTGTTGTTGCTGCCTTTCCTTATGGTAATTGGTACAGGAGGCAGGAGTTTCTTTTCTGCCTCTCAGCAGTGGCCTGGGGGATTGAATTCACAGTGGGCACAGGTGAAAAATCTAAGCCAATGTTACAAAGTTATTGTAAGATTACAATAACAATACTCAGAGTTGGAAGGGGACTTGGAGATCTTCAAGTCCAACTCCCTGCTCAAGCCAGAGACCCTATACCGCTTCAACCTCTTCTGAAAAACCTCCAATGTTGGAGCACCCACAACTTCTGGAGGCAAGCTGTTCCACTGACTAATTGTTCTAATTGTTAGGAAAATTCTCCTTAGTTCTAGGTTGGCTCTCTCCTTGATTAATTTCCATCCATTGCTTATAGTTCTGCCTTCAGCTGCTTTGGAAACTAGGTAGAACCCTCTGCTTTGTGGCAGCCCCTGAGATATTGGAATACTGCTATCATGTCACCCCTCGTCCTTCTTTTCATTAAACGAGACATACTCAATTCCTGCAACCGTTCTTCATGTGTTTTAACTTCCAGCCCCCATCTTTGTTGAACTCTGAACACTTCCTAGAGTCTCAATATTTTTTTATATTGTGAGCAAAACTGGATTTAACATTCCAAGTGTGGTCTTACTAAGGCATTATAAAGCAGTACTAACATTTTACGTGATCTTGATTCTGTCCCTCTGTTAATGCAGCCTAGGACTGCATTGGCTTTTTTGGCAGCTGCAGCACATTGCTGGTACATATTTACAGTAAGTAATTGTCCACTAGGACTCCAAGATCCTTCTCACAGTTACTATTATTGAGCCAGATACCACCTATTCTGTACCTGTGTATTTGGTTTTCCTTGCCTAAATATGGAACCTTACTTTTCTCACCATTTAATTTCATTTTGTTAGATAGGGTCCAGAGTTCAAGTCTGTCAATATTTTTCTGTATCTTCTGTATCTTTTGGAGTGTTGGCTATTCCTGCCAGCTTTGTTTTGTCTGCAAATTTGAGGAACTACCCTCCTCAATTTTGCCAAGCTGGAAGCACTTCCTCTTCCCTTTTCTTCCTTCTCCCTTCCTTTTTTCTAGAGAACTAAGGAGGGTCCTTACTAGGACGCTTTCTCCACCTCTATCTCTCTCTTGGATTCAGATTTAGTTTGTCTACTCTAGACAGCTGCTTTTCTGTCTCCCAGGTTATTCACACAGCCCATTACAGCCAACCATCTGCATCAGAACCACCTGTGATAGTTAAGCAGCTGCTGTGTTAAGAGGAAAGATGGACTATATGGGAAAGACACATGGATAGGGAAACAACAGATAGCATGGTCTTGAGAAGCAAGCGTACCTAACATATGCCTTATTTTGCACTTAATTCAAAGTGTTTCATGGGAAACAGACAACTTACTTAGATTTTTCACAAAGAGCTGACCTTCTGTATCTCTGATTTTTGCTGTTCTGATTATATCTCTTTTCAGTCAGTGTCTACTGAGGAATAGGGATTTTAGCTTTGAGTCTGGATCATTCAGGCACTCTAGCTAGTTGGATGCAGCATTGCCCTCTCTTAAAAGAGGCTGATACTTAGGCTTTTTTGTTTTGTTTTGTTGAAGGCTTGCCTTCTTTCAGTCAGGAATGAGAACAGAGACTCAAGCAGAGACACAGAGGAAGATGGGAGAGAGCTCCATTTGAAAACAACACAGGACAAATGATGGCAAAAGATCCTGAGGTAAAACCAGAAGCCAAACAGAATAGCCTCTTAAACCATATAGGCGATAGAAGAAGTCACCTCATATGAGGTAGGATCTCAGCAGTAGTGAAAAATTCAGATTCTAAAATTGCATATTTGGAGGTTTAAACATAAAATGCACTTCTATTTTAAAACCAAGGAATTCTTGGCAGCAATGAGAAGTTTAGGAAAGATTTCTCTACTTTTATCTCTTATGTCGTGCCTAATATAATCCTTTTGCATATTATTCCAACATCTTGACAACCTCCTTAAATAAAATGGTCCAATACCATTATCCTCTATTTCAGGCAGCCAGGGAGAGGGAATGATAGAGACCATAAAGACTGGACATTTGAACAATTTATTTTACTTTGTATGTACTTGATTTATATCTCTTTCCCTCGCAATATTTGTTTTTCATAGCGTTGTCCCACATTTTCCACTTTTTTCCCCCTTTGGATGAACCAAATATTGATCCATTGGTTGTGACAGGAATTGACTGACCAGCTAGTCACCTGAGCTTGATGTCGTGAGCTGAGAGGGAATGACTGGCCAAGGTCACCCAGCCGACTTTCCTCCCTAAGGCAGGAATAGAAGCCCCAGTCTCCTGGTTTCTAGTTTTGATGCTTTCACCACTACACCAAACTGGCACTCTCACTTTTCCTCTCAGGATGATACTATTAAAATGATAGATATGAAAAGTTCCAAGTTGAAGAAAACTCCTCTACAATATAAAGAAAACACGAGCCTGCTTGCCCCAGTAAGTAAACTGGAGCTGATACAGAACAAGCCTCCAGCTTCCCAATATGAGGTGTATCTGTCCCTGAAGGAACCCCATTTTTGAAAGGAGCGGGAACTTGAAATTGGCTACCACAGAGCTAGAAAATGCACCACCTAACCAAGAGTAGGGAAAAACACAGGTGTGTTGGTTTAAAAGTAGACATTGAAATGTTAAAATACTTATTATATGCTAAATATAAAACCTCTCATCACGAGGGGAGGAAAGCTGCACTGGAGGTGCCTGTTGGGTCTGTCTGGGCCTATTAATGATGACTGGGCATCTTTGGGACCCTTCCGATTTATTCCTCAGCTCTAAACCAGGCTTGGGCTGGACATTCACACCGCAAGTCCTGCCCGTGGAGGACCATAAAGGAGAAAGCCAGTATTGCCACGCAGCTGCCCTCTTGCCTTTGCTGCCCCATTCACCTGCTTCAAGATTGTCATGGAAACAGGCTCGGTGTTTTTCAAGTCACCTAGGTGACGAATCTGAGCTCCATTTCCCAGGCGAGAGGGAGACGCAGAGGGGCTTGGAGGGAGGGCAAGGTGAAGGGCGGAGGGAGGAGCCAGGCAGGAACTGGATCCAGCAAGGCTTTTCTGAATGGATGTCCGCGTCTCACACCCGAACCCAGCAAGGATGTGCCTGCCTGCAGCTGCGCCTGGATGGTATATTTATGAGCACTGAGCAGCAGTATATAACCATGGGGATGGGGCTGATTGAGCAGCCTGTTATCTCGGCAGCTAAATGGGTAATTGGGAGCAGGAGACGCTATCGGCGGCGGCGATAAATCCCCCAGCAAAGCCAGTGCATTAACCAGGGCTTTAATATCAATTATCCCTCCCAGCAGTGCAGAATGGAGGAAACGATGTATTTAAGCACAGCAAGGGTTTTCTTGGGCTGCCCCAACCCAGACACTAAGAAAAGAAAGAAAGAAAAAGCAAGATTGGGGAGTGGCTGGAGTGGCAGATCTAAACTACAGTAATCCAGTTTGCAAGGAGTGGGGGAAGCGCTGCTCGCTTCTAAAACAGGCATATGGAAACGGGAGAGGAGGAAGCCAAAGCACCTTGTCAGCAAGGATGGAGGATCTTTCCCTGGTCACCAAGTGCCCATAATCAGAACACATACAGTTGGCATCATGGACAGTAGTAGGCTCAGTAGGTGTAACTTCCAAATAGGCTTTTCACTTTTTGAAAGATCAAATGGTCTCCTTAGAGCTTCCAATTCAACTAGCAACTGGAGAGCCAACTGAATAGATACTGATGCCATTATGTCACCACTGAGGTGACATATATTTGGCTTCTAGTTCCTAGAAACTGTTCCTAAATCCACATCTTTAGATATATGTTAGCGGGCACAAACTATAAATCAATGTGCCCCCTACCTATGCATATGCTGCTGAGATTTTGTGATTAAATCTTAGTTTAGTTCCTCTTCACATTGTTCACTTCAGAGTGTCCTGAACTTCCCAGTCATTATTCTAATAATTGCCCTAGGATATTATGATTAATATATTCATGATTCTATGTTCTTTCTCTACTACAAAACCTTCACGCTGCCTATTTTTTCTCCTATCTCCTGTAAAATAGATTGGCTTGTCGTAAGGTGATAATTCCTGATACAGCTTGTTTGTGATTCAGTTGGTTTATTATTTACATTCTGCCTACATCTGATGATTTATGGTTTATTCAAACTGTGATTAAACCATGATGATTACAGGAACGCAGCTATGGCAAAAAGCCTGTAAAGCACAACTGAGAAATGGGCATATTATGAGAACTTTATCCTTCTCCCCTTCAGAGTTTCAGCAAGTACTTTGTGCTTTCTATCTGTCTTACGGATTGCTCATTGCTGCAATCAATGAGCAGTTAGGTAAAACTTCAGAAAACAATATCAGAATGTTGGATTTCCCAGTAAAAGCAATATGTAGCAGTTCTTATACACAAGCAGAGTAGTTTGTTAGAAAGCAAAACAATACACAGAAATACTGTCCAAAAACATTCCACTTAGATGTTGGCTGCTATGGCAAGCCAAGGAGACTTGCTTGGCAGTGTCATAAATAATATGAGATAAAAGATAAACGGAGTAGGAGATCAACATTCTTTGAAAAACAGACCTCAAGAGTATGAAAGCAAACTTCTCAGGGCAATTTATGCACAGTTTTGACTGGTAATATATCATAACTCATCTTGTTCAGTGGGAGAACAATGTTTTCTTCCAGATTCAATTTCTGGCATTTCTAGGTAAGTCTGAAATCTTAGGCCTTTTCTCCAGATGCATTTTCCAAATAGCGATAATGAGAGTTCTGTGGTCCAATAACCCCCCCAAAAAATCAGGTTCAGCACAAAAGTGAGATGGATGGACTCACAGTTTGACTTACAATATAGGGCAACATCCCCTGCTCCAATACTTCCTTGGCGCCCGGTGAGGTAGAAGTAGTGAAACTAATTATCTCAAGAATGAAAATTCAAATTAATATGCAAATTTCAGGTAAGCACATCTGCTAAAACTCTACTTCTTTTGTACAAGTGGATATCTGAGGGGGTTGGTTACAGATGAGATAGGAAATGGGAGATGGGCTAACTTTCCCATTAAGGATCTTCTTTGACAATTCATCTGAGTATAAAAATACCTTATTAGGCTTAGAACAGTTGATAGCTCCTTCTACAATAATTGATGCCACTGGTTCTTACAGATTCCATTGGAGTAAATCTCAATTAATATGCAAATTTGGGGTAAGCACATCTTCTAAAATCTATTTCCTTGGTATAAGTTCATCACCTCTTCACTTTTTTCTGGTTATCAAATGACAAAATGGTTTTGGACCACAAATTCAGACAATTTTTTTTTTTCAACCAAAGAAGGATGACAAATTATATAAACATCTAGGCTAAACCACATTAAAGCTATCTTATTTTCATAAATGCCTTCTGCAAGATAGAGACTTAATCTCATTCCTGCTACATCAAACCATAAATATATTTTGCAAATTCTCCAAATAGCAAGGTTCAGTACATTTTATTGCAATTTAACCACATCTGCTGGATAAAATTCCCATTTCAAGCAACTGTTCATCCTTCCTTTATGTAGCTGCTTCTTTCTTCACATCATTTTGTGTTCTCATAGGTCGTACCCTTCTTTACTTACTACAATCAGCCATTTTGAAGAAACTTACACTTCAAAAGTAACTATAGAGGTTTATCAAAATTTAACTTACCTCCAGAGCAGTCATAACACCACATGGTAAAAATGAGACATAACCACTAAGGACTTCAATCCAGGAAGCAAAATAAAGAAGTAACTAAAGTCAATTTCAATCACAGTGATTAAAATCTAAAAAAGGAGCACATCAGATTTTGGACTTTAAAAATAATAGTGGCTATCATTGATGTGTGTGTGTGAACACACACATGTATGTATGCACATGCACACATGCATGTTTGCACACACAGACACTTTATGCATGTATGATATTTGCAGATATCACTTTTGTATAAAATATGGAGTAAGTAGGGACCTTCAATTCTGGCTCAAGACAACATTTTGGCTTGTCTTAGCAATGAAAGAAAACAATCATGTATATCTCAGACAAAAAGGCTGACTTTCCACACAAAGAGAGTAAAGAAACTATGTCTTGCTCCTTTTCTTCTAAATGGAAAATCTATTGGAAAGTAGAAGAGATGATTCGGGGAGGAAGCTTCTTACTCTGTGATACGATTTGATCCATCTAAATTGGTGGTGGACAGTCCAATCTTTAGACCAGATCCCGTGCCTTTTCTCCCCTCTAAAATAAAGCCTTACGCTGCCTGAATCCACAGGAAGGCTCTTTTTCAAGAACACAACTCACCAAATCATCTGGTTTTTCAAATAATTAATTCATTTCTGTGTGCCAGCAGGAAATAATCACCAATGATCTGGTCAATTGTGTAACAGCCATTTTCTGTGTACTTTCAGCTACCATGGAAGAGGCTGGAAGAATATGGCTTTGTGATTCCTCCCCCCCTTTTTTTTTCCACTCCAGAAACTAAAAGGAGACAAAAATAAAAGCTCCTGGAGAAGCACATTTTCATAAGATGATTCTCTCTCTTGGAAAGAAGAAATTAACTGTGAAGTGCATTGACAGATGCAGCTGATTGCACAATGTAGACAGAGAGCTCATTCATCCCCAAAAAGGCCCAGGACTATTTCAGTCAACTCCTTCTTGACTTAGTTGCCTAGGATTTGCATGACAGTCCCCCATCCCTTGATCCAGTTAAGTGTGCCATGAAAACAGATCTAGAATGCATCCCATCCACTGCTGAAATAAAGGCTCATCCTTAATTTAGATCATCAGCTTGAAAGAACCCATCCATGTGTGTCTTATGTGAATGTTGCTGATAATTCCATGGTTATAAACCTAGTCAAGTGGGTGGATTTCTCATGTCTGGAAGTCTCACAGCTGTCTCGGCTGGCAACTTCACTGAGTCACTAGAATTCTTTGAGGTTATTTGAAGGATGTCAGCTCCTGGCATCTCCCATCACTCAAACAAAAAGAGAGGTTTCCTGGCCCCTCAGCCCTTGGGACAAAATTCTGCCTGCGTATATCTCCCAGAGGATGGGCAACTCAAAGAGGCCAACTAGCATTAATTTGTGCATTTAATTTACAGAGGTGGTGTTGGATTCAAGCTAGTACATTAAATCAGGCTTCTTCTGTTTCTATTGCCCTAATACAGGGGTCAGCAACCCGTGGCTCTGGAGCTGCATGTGGCTCTTTCATCCCTCTGCTGCAGCTCTCTGTCGTCGGTCGACTCCACGATTGATAGGGCTTTCGGTTAGGACAGTTAGAGGAAATAGGATGCCACACTAGGAGACTTTATGGTGGTGGAACCGGACTTCTGGTTGGCTCCAGAATTGAATGGGGGACTTCTGGTTAGGACTTTTGTGGCTCTTTGAGTGTTTAACCCCTGGTCTAATATATAATTCTTCCTTTACTTTGCAATCTGCCTGAGTCCCCTCAACTCACCAATATATCTCACAAGAAGGACCATTGTATGATAATGGTTAGAGCACTGGAGTCCAAGTGACTTCCCACTCAGCTATGATCAGATGCAGTGAGGTCTGGGACTGATAAATGCCTTTTACAGATACAGCTGATTGTACAACATGGGCAGAGAGAGCATTCATTCCCCAAAAGGCCCAGGACTCTTTCAATCAACTCCTTCTTCCCTTAGTTGCCTGGGTTAGAGAATCACATAATGCACACACACACCCATACACCCATTACTATTAGTCCAAATAAACTAGTTTCCCCTAATAAGACGGTTTTCAAAGTTATTGGGATTGTAACTCCCCCAAATCCCTGGCAGTTAGATGACAGGCTTGTTTTGTATCGAGATCATGACTTCACATCATTTGGGGAAGCCAACAGCACTTTTTCCTTGCAATCCATTCAGTCCTACATGCCCCTGCAAGCTTACCCCTTCCTCATATGCAGTGTAAAGGTAAAGGTAAAAGTAAAGGTTCCCCTCGCACATATGTGCTAGTCGTTCCCGACTCTAGGGGGCAGTGCTCATCGCTGTTTCAAAGCCGAAGAGCCAGCACTGTCTGAAGACGTCTCTGTGGTCATGTGGCCAGCATGACTAAACGCCAAAGGTGCATGGAATGCTGTTACCTTCCCACCAAAGGTGGCCCTTATTTTTTCTACTTTTATTTTTTATGTGCTTTCGAACTGCTAGGTTGGCAGAAGCTGGGACAAGTAACCTCGTTACGCGGCACTAGGGATTCGAACCACTGAACTGCAGTCGAACAATCAACAAGCTCAGCATCTTAGCCACTGAGCCACCACATCCCTCCATAGACAGTGTACGAAGAAAATGAATGATCTGCAGTGACAATCAAGCCTGCTGCCTGTTCTTAAGACAGACAGCTTATTGGTAGGTCCAGCCTAGAGTCAAAACTGATGGCAGAAGATCTAAGCAGGCCTGCAGTTTCCTCTGCCCACCATAATGGCAAGCTGTCAGTGACCTGCCATCTGATAGGGTGTTTTTGCATCGTCTCTTCCTCCTCCCCCCCCCACTCCCACCTTACTATGAAGTAGGAAAGCAAAGGCAAGGCTTTTGTACTGGGCTATCTGGGTGGCTTTGGACGGAGGGTGGATGCATTGGGGGGGGTGGTTGCATGGGGGGAAGCTTACTAGGATGGCCCTCCTACCAGCAGCAGTTCAGCTCTGCCTGCAGGGCTCTGAGCCAACTCAGGTTTAGCTTGACAGTCTAACAACATGGTGCTAAGTAGGTTCCCTTCCACTATACACAGATGGTGGGGGAAGGGAAAATAAACAGTGAATGGTTTTTGTAGCTATTGTATACTGAGTGCACTGGAGCTCTGCTCCAGGAATTGGGATGGGGTGTCCAAGAAGACAGCAAATAAGTGTGACCTACCTATTTTTGCCCTCAGGATTGCCCAGGCACAAAATCCTCAGGGACTGCTAGCTCTCCTGCCATTCAGGCACTATTTTGCATGCTATTTTGGGTTATGGTAATGTATGTGTATGCGCAAGGCAGATTCTGAGACGATCCAAAAACTCACCTCTTCTCAGACTGGTTAGTTATTATTACCGACCTGACAAGGGGAGAGAACTGCCAAACAGAGTGT
Organism: Arizona elegans; assembly: GCA_022577455.1. Lineage (NCBI taxonomy): Eukaryota > Metazoa > Chordata > Lepidosauria > Squamata > Colubridae > Arizona > Arizona elegans. The sequence continues at coordinate 96,654,428 of JAKOOJ010000003.1, read as the reverse complement.
GAGCTCATTTAGGGAAATGGATGCATTGTGAGAGGCATGAATATTATGTGCAGTTACACACTGTAGGGGGGCACTGCCAGGCACGCACATTCGCACACAATCCCTCTGACAGAGATGGAAATGAAAGGAAAGTGTGTTTGTCATGGTAGGGAGGGATTTGGGCCAGTAATGGGTTCCACTTACCTTCGCTACCGGTTCGGAATCAGAAGCGTGTGTGGCACTTCTGCGCATGCACAGAACCTTTTGTACATACGCAGTGTCCGTGATGACGTCCAGGTGGGTGGGCGGAGCCTCCCACCACCGCCACTACCAGTTCGCCCGAACCAGGGCGAACTGGTAGAAACCCACCACTGATTTGGGCCCTACTTAGAAATAGCACCTCTTCTCCAGATAAGAGCTGCTGCTCTGGGATTTGTGCATGTCACCCCCTGCAGGGGGGCAGGTGAGTGACAGGAGAGCAGCATTTGCTGAAAGTCACAGTAAGGGATTAAATGGAATTGTGGGGAGGCATTTAATAATAGCTCAGGGGCCCAAGGCCTACAGCACCGCTACGGTTCTTCAGACAACCTCCCCTCTTAATCCGGGTTCCAGCTAACTCTCCAATGCTAGGGATTTTAAAAAAAGCTTCCGCTCGTAAAAAATAGGGTGAGAATATGAATATCTGTGACCCAGTCACTACATCACTTTGTTCCTCTCCCTGACTAAATTCCATCAAACTATGCTGATAGGATTTTACAAATGCAACATAATAATATTGACATCCCAGAATAATGTTCTTGAACAACTGAAATCAAGATCCATAGGCCTTCAGTCCTTGGTTTCAGCACTCTCGACAGTAGAGCCTAAGAGAATATGCTGCTCTTCATATATCTATTTGTGATGCAGCAGTGAGCAGTCGCTTATTAGCCAGTTAACTGTGGCTCAATGTTCTGAGAATTGTAGTCCAAACCCTTTGGGGGCAGGGAAAAAGCTGGGGAAAGATTTTTCAATCAGCAGCACTACAGAGTCTCTTTGTCTCAGTTTACTACAAAGATAGTGATCCCAGGTATAGACCTTGTATATAAATAGATCTAAAATTGCGCTAACTTTAGCAACAAGGGCAAGCATACTGCACACATAATGTTTCTCCAAAGACACTGGTGCTCGAGAATGGTGATCTTTCTTTTCTTTTCTTTTTCCATCCTAAAGTGACCTCTGAATTATCCACTTAAAATCTGGGCAGAAAATACATTTCTTCAATCTATGTACAGAATTGCTCATTTGTCCAAAAACTCTCACCTGCACCATGGCCCCAAATGGAATCACTGTCAGAGCTGAGTCTTTCTTTCTATCAAGAGAATTCAGTGTCCATGAAAAGTCAATATAGGAACTCTCTCACTGATCTGATAAGAGCGGAAGAGCTCACCAACACACCTCTTCATCTAAGGGGAGTAGAAAGAAAGCAGCAGAAATTGATATAACAAGTGCTATATATTCCCTGAGCATGGATTCCAAGTCCTGCTCAGGTAGGATTCCAAGTCATGCTCAGGTAGGATTTGGGAACTGTTCCCAATATTTTTTAAAGAATCACAAACAATCTTCATCTAGCTGATTCCAATCCTCTTCGTGCTCTAATAGAAAGAGCTGTTTGTATGTGTAGCTTAAGGTCACCAGGAACAAGAATTCTGGGACTTTTTCTAAGCAAATCATAACAAGATTCAGATTTCCTCAACAGAAGAAGATTGTGAGGCTCCTGAGAGAAGACAGATCGTGGCATCATGTTGGACTTTACATTGAATGGTGAGATCAGGATCCCAGGGTAGCATGTCTACTTTAGTGACAACATTGGCACACATAGCTAAGTGAGTCTGACACAGGCCATTTATCAGGCGGTTTCTGCTAGAAGCAACATCCAGTGATAATGTTTTGCATGGAACTCTGAGCTGGCCAAGAGAGCAGAGCCTTTGTTTCTCCTGCCAACGTTCTGTTCTATGGTCATATTGGCACATGTGTACAACAAAGAGTTATCTGCCCTGAGACCTGAGCAAATTGTATTGTTTTATGGAAATGTGTCATTGTTTTGATTAAGACATCACACTGATCACTCATTCCAAAATCAAAGTGCAGATTTTCCTGGTTTGCTAAAGACTGTCCATGTGTCTAAACATCTCTATCTCTGTCTAAGAAGGGAATCAGAAAACTCTGGTGTTATTATTTATTTTGAAGACAAAAACACCCCCTCTGACTTCCTCAAAGCCTGCCCGCAATATAAATGGCAGTAGGACTACTTCTAGATTTTTCAGACCATGACACACGGCCATCAGTCACTCCAGTTATTGTCCTTTCAGACTTCTAACAAAAGATCAGACCTGGAACACACTGCTGTCTTCCACTGCTGAGCCTAATTAAGCACTGTGGGAATGTCCAATTTATGAACGGAAGGCAATTCCTTGTTCACTACCTTTGATATACAGAATGGAAGAAATTTGTTAGGATCATCTGTATCTCATGATCTAGTTTACAGAGGGATGGGTAAGAAACTGAATGGAAGGAATAAAGAAGAATTTTGGCTACTACACATACTCCTGATGACACATGCTATTATTCAATTCTAGAAAGAAGATACCACCCAGGTTGCAAGGCCATCTAAGCAAAGTAGCAGTTATTCTTAATTTCCCAAGAGAGACTTTCTGGGCAGTAAGGCATATTCTGAATTGCATAAAGGCAAACAACAAGTTAATCAGTCTACTCTAGGGTTAAAACATAAGCCTATATAGAAGGGAAAAAATGGGTGGGAGAACACAAGCATTCCATGCCACATAAATTCTAACTCTATGTCACAAACAGCTGAGTTTGGCAGCCGGTATCAGTTATGCAAACTAGGTAAATTTCCATTGTCACTTACTTTGCATAATTCATTTTGCCTCTATTTGTCTTGAGTTGTCATGGAAGGACATTGAAGTCTTATCTCTGATGACTAGAGATCCTATAAACCATCTTCTGATTCCTGAGAGTTCTCCAGACTTTTCCCATAGTTTAAGGGATTAGATTTTTATTCTCCCCCACCCTCCCAGTTTATATGCAGTTTGTTGACCTTTTCCTTTTACAAATGAAAACTCTGGCTTCCAGGATGCTATTTTCTGTGCTCAACCTTAATTTCTGCCCTTCTAGAATAGGACCAAGCACATGCAGAATTCAAATAACTGTGGGCACGGAGCTGCTTTTCTAAAATTCTTTGTTGCTAGAGTTCTTCCTTGAAACATCTCTTTCTCACTATAATTCTTACATGATGTAACACTTGGTTCTCTGTCTTAAAATCACCCTTGACTGCTTAAGATGATGATTTCCCCAGTCAGGGAAAAGGGACCTTGGTACTCTCCTGCCATGGGCAACAGAGTGTGAAAGTGTTTGCAGAGCATCGTTTCTTCTGAAGAGCTCAGTAAGGCTTCTTTCGTGCTTTTCTTTCTTGCTTTCTGATTTCCAGTGAATTGCAACACACAATAATTTAAAAACAAAAACAAAAACCAATAACGTTTTGATATGTAGTACACTCAGCACTATCTACCCTGAACATTGTTCTACAGCAGGTGACTCCAATTCTCGTACCCTCCAGATGTGTAGAACAATTAACTCTATCTTTCCCAGCCAACATGAGATTGCTGATGATAACAGAAATTATAAACCAGTAAATCTGGAGATATTAAATTGGAAAAGGCTGCCCAAGAAACAATGAAATAAGTTACAGACATGATAGCCTTCTCCATCATGAATGCTTTGGAAATTCCCAAAATTCTCATATGTAGATTGGAGAATTTTGGAAGCTGAAGGCACATACATGAGCACATTTTAGTTGGGAAAGATTTGGATATGGCAAATTCAAATTTTGTTCGCCTCTTTGGGAACCTTAGTGTATATGCAGTGATCTGTCCATGGTGCTGACGCAGCTCTGCCCTGACCACAGACAAATTCTCTGTGACTCAGAAATCTCTGAATTGATGTAACTAAACTTAACTTGGCAAAGGAACTGCTTCTACAATATGGTATTCCCTTCAATGCACCCTTTCTTCAGACTCCATGTCTTTCAGTTATACTCTGAATTTATTGACAAAAGAAGATAAAACACATTTGCTCTAAAAGAAGGCAGGAATATTAACTGGAGGGCAATTGCCCCCAACAGACTCATTGGGTCTAGCAGCATATAGCTCTACACAGCATTCCTGTGATTGGACCATTGTCCACTGAATAGCCGGCTGAAGTCTCTAGATCCCCAGCACACAACTCAACTCTAATGACAACAGAAGCATCCAACTGAACATGTACAATAAGCCTAGCCAAGAACACACAGAGGGAATGTCCCGCTAGGTTATAGCTTTGGCCTGCTGGCTGAACACCAGGTAAAGCATCCAAGTCATCTCCCTACAGGCTTGATTCAAGCTGTTAGCATCTGAATGTTAAAGCATGAGTGAGAATGCTAAGAAGTAAACAAAAGAAAACTCTCTATAATAATGCCCATAATTGGTATTCATCTTCCTGGGGAAAAAATCCCCATATGGATTGCATATGAACTGCCAAAGCAGAAAGTGGGTGAGATAGAAGGAAGCTCCTGAATATTTAGCATCCAAAATTCAAGAAAAATTGCGAGGGGCGGGGGAGGGACAAATGTGTGATGACACAAACTGCCTATTCAAAAGAACAACTAGTGACTCAAAGTTTGAAAGGTTTCTTTTCTGTAATGACGCAGGAAACAAATGAAAAGATTGATCAATATAATGAAGAGATCTCAATTAGACCACCTCCCACTCCTGTAATCATACATAGACAAGAAAAGGGAGAACTCAAAATCTATAAGGATGAGAAAAAAGAATGTACAGTAGCATTGCCTGAAAAATGACTACACTCCCCAAAATGGTGAGGGAACAGGAATGGAGGAAACATAGGATATATGGAGAGCTGAAAACTGGAGACTATATAGTCATAAGGTTTTAAAACATCTCTAAGAAGCAGGAATGTGGTCCCACAGAATATTTGGTAATATGTAAGATCTGAGATTGGTGCCAGCTATAAATATTTTATTGCTGGGCTGAAATGCTAAAACCTCTTCCCAGGTCCAGCTCAGGGAAGTGCTGCTTTTGGGCTACCTCTCCTTCTCTGTAACTGACATTTCATGGACTTCCACTTTTATCAGTCTGCTTTGCAGTTGTTCTTTTCTAGAAAGACCCCTGACTCTCCTGTCCTCAGGAAAATGGTGAACTTTTCTCTCCCCCCCCCCATATTTTAGAAGAACAGCCATGTTAAGTCAACGGTGGCAAAAAATCAGGAATCTTTTCCCTACTAACTCTAGATACTTCCAATGAAATGAACTGCAGCTCACGACAGTTTATGCTTTTTAATGAATTCTGTAAATTAGAAAAGGTTCTACCAGATTCCTGATTTTTTTTATACCTGCCCCCAGTAAATTCCTATTCTATCTTCTCTTGAGCAGCTTGCCTTACATACTGCAGACCTCTCTCTTTGCCTATGTGTGTGGGCATATGTGTGTGAGTGTGGGGTAGGATGGGAAGGAATACACCAAGCATTTTTCTGGGTGGACTCTTATACACAGTTTTCACTAGTCCCATGAGAAGTGTATGGTGCCATAATATTTAGGAAGATGGTGAAATTTTTGGGAATCTAGAGAGTGCTGCCTGGATACATTGCTGAATATGGACACTTTCCCAAGTTGAAAGACAGGCCAATCAAGTTATTTTGGCACCCGTGGCAGAACATTCATTTTTTTCCTCCAGGCTGGCAGTATAATGCGATGATTTAAATAGCCAACAATCTGCTCTCTTTTGATGACCCCCTTCACAACAAGAAGCCAAGGCTTGAACAGGCCCTAAGTCCATCTGCTCTGGCCCCACTTCTTGGTGTGCTCCTTCCGCCATGCCAACTCTCTTTCAGAAAAGGGAGTTCTTAATGCAGCTGGAAGATGAGTAGGGATTATCACTTCCACCAGCACCGCACACATCCAGTTCACTTTCTCTTCTCTTTCTCCTTCCCCCTCCCCCCCTCCATCCCCTGAGAACAAATGGCTCTCAGTCTAGACGGGCACGTGGCTGCCCCGCACCCTGTTGGCACGTGGCTTTCTGCTTGAAAGCACACAAAGGGAGGAGAGAGCAGAGTCTACAGCATTTAGGCCTCCTGCTGCTCCAAGACTTTAAGTGGCGTCGGTCACACGCGGAGAGAGCCTTTGAGGAAGGGAGGGCGTAGTAAGAGATCAGAAACAGAGGCGCACAGCCCTGCCATTTATCCCCTAAGCTTCTCTCCTCCCTTTGCAAATGCAGTCGGTTGCCTGAACCAGGGCCATCCGGGTAGATATTCTTTTGTCCGCCCGTCCGCCGCCCACGATCCGCTCTCGGTACTCCACAGCGTGAAAAGAGGAAGGAAAACGACCACCCCATAAAGGGAGCAGCGGATCCCAGCTTCCGAAACTGATTTCACTCTTTACTTTCTCCTTTTCCTCTCCCGGGCTGCCCCATTTCTCCCTCTTCCCACGCGCCTCGTGCACATTTGCTCAATTGTCGCTCCCCTCTCGCTTTGCCAGGACAATTTCCAAAAATGTTTAAAATCAACCGGAGAGTCTAGCAGGTTGCCGGTAACACGAGACTCAGCAAGATTCCGACGCCACCTGCGAGGAGGGAGGAAGAAGGGAAGGGAGGGGAACCCAAGCAGCATCTTTCCCTTGCGGTGCTAACGCGGCCCTTATCCTGCGCATAGGCTGGATAAAAAGGAAATGTGAACCCTTTTCGCTCAGCCACACAGCCTCCCAGCGAGGCCCAAGGCTATTTCTTCTCTCCCTCCCTGGACACGGCTCCCTCGGGGACACTTTCCTCCTCACCCATCGCGTCCTTTCTTCCCTGCTAGAGAAACGGTTTAATTAATTGCCCCTAACAAGCAGAATCTATTAGCGATCTGAAAAGTGTCAGGTGGCAGAAGAGTGATGGGGAGGGAGGGAGGGAGGGAGGGAAGGAAGGAAAGAAGGAAAGAAGGAAAGAAGGAAGGAAGGAAGGAAGGAAGGAAGGAAGGGATTTACGAAGGACATCTATCTCCAGATGAAGAGGCAGGTTTGAGGGACCTGCCTTGCTTCTTCTGAACTGAGACTGTGCTTTTGACTTTGAAAGATGGGGCATGTATGCTGTCCTATATTTCAGGAACTAGAAGTACATTTGGGGTGGGGTGGGGACCTAGTCTCTAAACAGAACCACCCATCCCGCCCCCAAGCTTTTTCTGGACTTCAGACCCCTTAGGAATCCTGAGCATTAGCAGAAGGCTGGAACACTTGCACAGAGACAATCTGCTTCATATAATTTCTGTTCTTTGGATTAAAAGGCATTCCGAGGACAAGTCAAGGCAAAATTTAAGATCCATGCTTGACCTATTATTACATCTAATTCTGGAAAAAGTCCATATGGAAAATATCAATGTAAATTTTAAATCAACAACAGCTTATTGGCATGGACCCAGAAAGTGTGTTTTATTGCACATATGTGTTTGCCAAAGTAAAAGCAGAGAATGTGGAAGTTGCATAGCCAGATGCTTGTCAGTTGTTTTAAAATGATTAAATTGTATCTGTAGTTGTAAGTCTATTTTTTCAACTTATTATATCTAATAGCTTTAAGGAAAGACTTCAATTCTAATAATTAAAGATGATGGTGGGTTTTTTGGAGATTAATTTGTTGATTTAATTGTACTCTATTTGAAGCAAATGAACTATTCCACGCTTCCCATTTATCAGTCGTAATTTGCATAAGCACATAATGTCTTTATTTCACTTATTTTGACAACATTGTAAGGTAGGTCTCCTCACTTCTGGCTTCCATCTTCAAATTTCAGATAAATATTTTAGCCATTTGAATTTAGGGAGATGCTAAAGCTACTTTATGGGCTTTGAAAATCAGGACTGCCACTAGATGCTAGTAAAGAATTTTCTGAATATCTTTGCTGTCATCTTGTGGCCACCCAGAATTTTGCAGCCCTGATCCTGTAGCCTTAGATGATAAATGTCCTCAACCATTTCCTCCCTCCTTTTCTGTTTCTGGTTTCCATAAAGACAACACTGAGCAGAGAAACCTTTATTTGTTATTAATTGAAATCTGAAGGTGTGAAAAATAACAAAACTACTAACTTTAAATACTACTGTGAATTCTCAGCAACTGTAGCTTAATTCTAAAATGTACTGTACTTGTTTATAAAGTTAAATAATGATATGCAGGAGATGCCACTGTTTTTTGAAACTAATGATTTACAATTAATGCATTAATATATGAATTTAAGTATTCAAAACGTTAAGAATGGAAATATATAGAAAACAAACACAGAGCCAGTCTCCAAAAACCCGAAAGCAGCTAGAAATCTCAAAGCTTCAAGACCCATAGCATCAGAGATGGTATTATTGCTTCTTTGTTCACTGACCCCAAAAACTGGTTACAAAACAGTCAGAGCAGTGCATTGTTCATAGCCACTTTCTCTTGGTATGACAATATGCAGGTTTTTGAGCTGCACAGAACTTCTAATAAATGGACTAGTGTACTATAAATTATTTCAGTTTTGAGGCTATGCCTGTAATAACAGAATCACAATAGACTGGGGGGGAGGGGGGATCTGTCTGAGGAAGAACTAAATAGTCTGCACTTCTTTGTACCAATAGATATCTACAAAAATATATTAATATGTTGTGCTGCTGTATTGCATGCTTATGTCTGCAGATAGCATATATGTATTGACCAAGTACAGGGATGCCTCACATTGCAATGTATTGCTTTGACGAAGTATTTTGTCAGTTCTGTTTTTCAGCTTTGCAAAACTTTCTAATTTTAGCCCTATTTCTCTTGCGTTGTTAATATAAAGTGAGCACAACCCACATAAATAACAAAATACTGTCATTATCATGCAACTCAGGAACCATGAGGGAGCTTCCTCTGAGTCTAGCTCAGCTTTTAGAGGATGAAAAGAAGAACATCTAAATTCCCACAACTTGGGATATTGATTCTGGCAACCAATCTGAGTTGGGTTGTCAGAACCATGTCCTGCTTCAGGTGAAGAAGAGTGGTCGGTCTATCTATCTATCTATCTATCTATCTATCTATCTATCTATCTATCTATCTACCAATCTCTATCTATGCCTGCCTGTCTCTGTTTTATGGAGACGAACCCTTTAGATTTATTGCCACAGAATTTGATCAGGTCCTTCTTTTTACACCCCTCTACTACATTAAAGGAATCTCTCCCACCGTCTACAGTCTACCTTTTCCAGGTAGGACCTGGCACAGCAATTATCCTGACCCAGTTTGAGCAGCATGAACTGGCAATGCATTAATTTAATTTATTGCTTTATTCTCTTGGTATGAAGTAGGCGAAGTTTTTTTTTTTTTTCTGGGAACGGAATGCCTTGAGGCAGTTCTGCTTCATAGGGAAGACTCCTATTGACTACTAGAGCCTCTCCCAGTGCAAGGATGTAAAACATTAAAACAAAACAAAACATAGTTGTAGCCCTTCTTAAGGGTGAAACAAAATGGTTTTTGCACAGGCTGGTTTGAGAACGGAAGGGTGCTGCTTCCCTGGCCTTCTCTAACCATTTCCGTGGGGCACCCTCTACACCAGGGGTGGGCAAATATGGCCCTTTTACAACCTGTGGACTTCAACTCCCAGAATTCCTGAGACAGCTTGCCCACCCCTGCTTCTACACCCATCCCCATCTCGAAACCCCTTCGCTTCACGTTAAGCCAAGCCAACTATTCCCCCTCCCTCCCACCTCCCCACCCCCACCAACCCCCGGCCACTCCACTCCTTCTCCCTCCGAACTGCTCTGCCTTCTCCTCCCGGGGGTCCTTTTTAGGAACGGAGGAATTTGACGACGGAGTTAAAGATGCCATCTGGAGCCTTATAAATCGAGTCCGCGCCGCGAGACCAGCACTCCATTACAATGAAAGATTTTAGCGCACTTTTACAACCTTCCTGGTCCCCGCCGACAGCAGGTAATTAAAGCCATAATCGCGTCTGATGATGGCGCTTCCTAAACGAGGAAACTTTTGGCGTGAATTCCGCCGAGAGGAAAACCTGAGGAATTGTGGTGGAGGGTGGGCGATTTAGGAACAGGGGCGTCTGATGCTGCCCAGCTTCCCCTGAACCCCTGCCGGGAGCAGACAGTGATTGCAAGATAGTCCGGACTCAACGGTTTCAACGGACCAAGCGCTGCTGCTGCTCCTGCAGCAGCGTCGTCGTATGTTGCTTTATGTTTCCCGCGCTTGAGCAGTTTTGTTTGAAGGTCGCTGTCGAAGGCCGGTCCAATGGCTCGCACGCGCGCGAGAAGATCAGGATCGGTGCACATCCCAGGAAGCTAGGAATAGATACCAGTCACTTTCCAGCCCTCCGCATAGCGAGAAAGGAGCATACTTAAAATGAATGCATGAAATTGATATCACTGATGCCCAAGATTTCTAAAGCGGGCTGATTTATGTGAGACTATTTGCTTGGGTTGAGAAATCTGGCTTTATTTATTTAAAAAAAAGATTGTTTTAATTTTACTTTTCCACCAAAGGGTTCTGGTGTGGGACGTGGTTCCTCCCTCTTCATTCTCAAGCCAATTCTGTAGGATAAGACAAAGCGACTGGCCCAAAGTCACCCAAGGACCTACAGCCATGCGTTGGCACTGAAGCCTAAAAGATGTTTCCAGGGGGTTTCTCCCCACTGTAGCTTCATCGCTAAAGTACAAGTCTCCAGGTATCCTGGAGTGCAAGGGCTTCAGGTGGTGTTGCATCCCATCATGGACTCTCTTAACTGTGCCAGACTGATGTTGAGAATTGCATTATTTATACAGGTAATGGGTTATTGTCTGTAGTAAGGCAATCCTGGGTTTTATGGTCTTGGTCAAATCCCAATTATCCAGTTAAAAGTGTGATTAATATGCTATACGAAACAATACATCTGAACAAATTCATGCGCAGATTTGTTTACTGCAGGGAGCATTTAAAAATGTCAGTGTGGAAAAACAGTTTTGCCTAAGATCTGACAGATGGAGCTGGCACAGGGAATGGTGAGATAATAGGTTACCAATTCCCCCCTCCCCACCCACGCCCACACAAATACTATTGCCTCTAACACAGCCTCATTTACAGGCATCAGAAAAGCCCAGGGCTTTCTGTATGTCATAAGAAAGTTCTTGTGCTGATTTGTAGACCAAACTGTTATAAAAGGTACAAGAGTAGGCCTTTTTTTGCTCACTTGGCAACCCTAGGACAATAGCAATAGGGCAGCAGGATTCCACCCTGTGTCTTTTATCTGTTTTAAGTTTGCTTCAGCCATATGTTCTATTTTTATTTTTTATTTTTTTTGCTGAAACATTCCTCCTCCTTCAAGCCTTGAATCATGAATTTGAGCAAATACAAATCCCAGATATTTTCAGCAAGTGGGTTTGTGAACCTTTTCCGTTAGCAACTGTTAACATCATTCAGCCGTTGCTGTTTTATCGTAATGCAACTTGTTTTCTTGGCCAGCTAATGAAATGTATTATCTTGATGGATAGTGGATGGGGAATATTTTGAAGAGGCTGGTTGGCTGATGAACACATTGGATGATTAATACCTTCTAAGATAGAATCACTTCCTCTTGAATCTGCCACAGACCAATCAGGACTGAGTTGATCTCATGAACACACCTTCCCAAATCTCTTCCCAAATTGAAAAGAGGAAGTTCAATAAATTTTACACATTTTGCTCTGTGGCTGATTAACCAGAAACAACTGGCTATTTGCTAGAGCTCAAGGGGTTAGCCGGAGACTATTAAAAATTTGGATTCGAAACAAGTGCAGCATTCTGTAATCATGGGGAAACCACTCAGGCTGGCAGAGAATTTTGGTGCCAAGCTAAACAGTGAATTAAAGAATATGCATGTGTATCAGTTTAAAAGTTCTATCAAATAAATAGCAGGTAAACTAAGTCTGCAGGGTCATCTTAAATCAGTAACACTCAGCTGCTTGCTGCAGAGTTCGGTTGTAGTTTAGATTAGAACATACTGTAGTACAGCATAAAATCACAAACCCTGATATCAGTGGTGAAATCTGAACCAGTGTACTACCGGTTCATTGGCTGTGCATGCGCAGTGTGCACCACGCACCAAACACGCGTGCACGGGCAGTGAATGCCAAAAGGAGGCATGTAGTAAGTAGAACAGTGCGAGAGGGGGAGTGATCAATTGTGGCGCGCAATCTCTTTTTTTTTTTACTTTTAAAAGCATTGCTTTTAAAAGTAAAAAAAAAAGCCTCTGACAATCGTGCTGCTCAGCTGTGATCGTCAGAGGCTTTTTTTTTAACCTTTTAAAAGCATTTTTCTACCACCTCTTCGGCCAAAGAGGTTGTTAAAAAAATGCTTTTAAAAGGCTCTGACGATCCCAGCTGGGTTGCTTGATCATCAGAAGCTTTTTTTTTTTACTTTTTAAAGCATTTTTTCTACAACTTCTTCGGCCGAAGAGGTTGTAGAAAAAATGCTTTTAAAAGTAAAAAAAACCCAAACGCCTCTGATGATTGCGTGGCTCAGCTGGGCATGGGGGGGGGGCAGGGATTTTTGCTACCAGTTCTCCGAATCACCTGCCACCATTGCTACTGGATCGGGCGATCTGGCCCGAACCAGGAGCATTTCACCCCTGCCTGATACCTGCCAAAAGGAAACAGGCATACTAATGGTGACTCGTACATAGAAGACTATAGAAGGAGCAAAGAATTGGGAGCATGAAGATTCACACCTAAGTAATAGGCATTGGGCTAAGGGGAATAAGAACTGACATCAGTGAGAATAATCAGACTCCCCAGCAAAGGCAATTCTCTTTCTAGTCTTCCCTGGGTCTTCCAAATATGTGGACTACAATTCTATAATCGTTATTCAGCAATAACTAATCTAGAGGGCAGCAGATTGGGGAAGTCTGTTCAGTTTCCCCAAACTGCTGTTTTATTAAAAGGGAGATATAGTCTTGCTCAGATCTATTTCAATCCTAAATGACTACACCATTGTGTTCTGCTGGGATTCCAGAGCTGGGATCACTCAAGGTTTTCCTACCCTAACGCTAACCATACATGCCACACTTATTTATTTATTTATTTATTTTTTGCCAAGGTTGGCAAGATACTGTCACCAGTTGTACTGTAATCTAGAGTGGAGCATAGGTCCCCTATTTCTTTAAAACATTAAAAAAATGTGTACCACAGTGGTACCACCTCTCGCCTGGACTACTGTAATGCTCTCTACATGGAGCTCCCCTTGAGGAGTACCCGGAGGCTCCAACTGGTCCAGAATGTGGCCGCGCGGGTAATTATGGGAGTGCATGGCGCTCCCACATAACACCGCTCCTGTGCGAGCTGCACTGGCTCCCAGTGGTTTTCCGGGTGCGCTTCAAGGTGTTGGTTAGCACCTTTAAAGCGCTCCATGGCATAGGACCTAGTTATCTTTGAGATCGCCTTCTGCCACCGATGACCTCCCATCGACCCGTGTGCTCCCGCAGAGAGGGCCTCCTTGGGGTGCCATCAGCCAAGCAATGCAGGCTGGTGACCCCCAGGGGAAGGGCCTTCTCTGTGGGGGCTCCCACCCTCTGGAATCAGCTGCCCCCAGAGATAAGGAGAATCCAAGACCTCCGTGCCTTCCGCCGTGCCCTTAAAACTTACCTTTTCCAACAAGCCGGGCTGGCCTAACAAATCCTTTAAATGATTTTAAATTTGTTTGTCTTTTTAAATTTTGGGCCAAATTGAGATATTTTCTTTTAATCTGTTCTTAATGTATTTATTATGTGTTTTTATTTGGCTGTACACCGCCCTGAGTCCCTAGGGAGAAGGGCCGTATATAAATTTGAAGTAAATAAATAAATAAATAAATAATGTTTACAAACATCATAAATCAAAACCAAGATGGAAAAGACATTTTGGCTTAGCTCAGTGCATGAATCCAGTAGTGAATTAGCCTCAACAGGTGATGATCAGAAAATGTAGATGTTTAATCAGCTATTATATGAATATTTTGAGTAGTTCGTGTTTGTTTTCTTTTGTTCACATTGTTTTCTGTCCTCTTTGGACAAGATTTAAGGAATGTTTCGAATAGAAGAGGCTGAGACAAAACCTGGTCTAGTCCAGGGGTAGGAACCCAATTTCAGTATAGGGCCACTTTCCCTGTGGAGAAATTGTCCAAAGCCAATTGCCAATCCCATGCAGAATTAAAGCCCAAAGTGGAAAACTTTTTGCAATAGTTTTCCCATCTCCTTCTTTCTCTGGGTTGGCTGCCTAGAGGGAGAGATCAGTCTAACCAGAATGTGAACTTATTTCCAAGGCTTTTGAAATTGGGGCAAGGGCAACAAGTGCCCAGGCCCTGCTTAACTCCAACATATATCAGCTCTTCTAAATTGGTGAGATGAGCAGTTATATAAATTAGATAAATAAGTAAATAGAAATACTCAAAAGTTGCTCTCAAGCATACATTAACTTCCAGTAGCTTCCTTTTGATGCAAACTGAGGAGAAAAAGTATGGCACTTAGAGTCTGTTAAATTGTAGCTCTCCTAACCTAATAACTAATAACACTTTCTCCTGTTCTTTCTCTATAATTGCTCATAGCTCAGGCAGGGCAGATCTAGGAAATCCCCACCCCCATCCCAACTCTTCTTCCAAATAGCTGAACAGAATCAAGGAAGGAAAGGAACTTCAAGGATCAACTCACTTTTTGCTTTGATCATTGTTCAAGTGTAGGAGACTAATATATACGTATTTCATGGTAACCATTAAATCTTCTGGCACATTTAATATGTTTGTCATAGGATAAGCTTTTGAGGATTATAGTCCACTTTATCAAGTGCAAAATTGCTGTGATCTTCTGGCCCACGGTGTTCGTTGTTTTACTAACTAGACATACTCAATCTTAATCCAATCCATTCTATTTGATTGGCATTTATTTACCCCAGTTCTAAAGTTATAAATGAAGACAATTACAGTAGGTGACTTTTTATGCAGCGGATAAAAGTTCCATTATATCTTCAGGCATACAATTCAATTGTCCAATACCCATTGCATTTTCCCTAACAGTTGACTTAAATCTACTGTCCTACTGCTTAAACCTATTTCTTTTCTATGTAGTCTTTCAAATATTTAAAAAATAGTTATCATTTGGCTGATCTTCTTTCTCTAAACTTCTTCAATATTTTCTTATTCATCCTGCATTACAAACCATCTATCATCTCAGTTATGTCTAGTCCATCTTGTCTCCCATTTTCTGCTAATCTTGTTAAAGTAATTGTGAATGGACATAGAATGTTGCAGTTGCAATTAATCCAGTGCCAAATCAGTTATTTGGGAATAATAGCAACCCACATGACATTTTCTTTGTGTCCTCAGATCTACTAAAATTTGCATGTTTATCCTTATGCATGTTATCTTCCAATGAACATATTCCTTGATGAACTTCTGGACATCTGAGAGTTAAGATACATTCAGCTTTTGATGTTGGCTCAACATCTGACTAGTCTTCAAAGGACAGAGATTTTTTTAAACAAGGCAGGCAAATAACTAAGCTTTACCTGAGCTGCTTCTTGCACACTTTGGTGCACCGTGACACCCAACTGAGCCCAAATTGCTCCTGTCACTTCAGTATGTCCTTTAGCTCCCTGAGAGATCTTTAACATATTTCAGTGTTGATGCAATAATCTGTAAACACCACCACCATTCAGAAGACTATTTTTGCTGTGCTCTTAGCTCTCTTTCATGTCCTCTCTCCCCATTGTCATCAAGTGATGACCCACCAATCCACCAATGAAAATATTGAACAGTCTCCCCATCCTCAAATGCTTGAATCAATATGCCAGTTCAGTGTGTTATATTAATTAAAGTTACTAATGGTCATATTATTGGTTTGCCTAATGAAGTCAAGACTTGGAAGAAGTAAAAACCCCACCTTTAAGAGAGGATCCTTCACACTTGCTTCTCTAACTTCCAAGAACTGAGCCACATAATCCCACAAGCAAAGAACAGCACAAAAAGGGGGACACCAGCAGTTGTAATAGGCATTTGTTTTCATTCGTAAAGGATTGGTGGGGGATAACCAGCTAGGTTTGCCATTCAAGAAAACTAAATTACTGCTTTAGACTACTGCTGTAAAAACGGTGAGTGTTTCACCCCTCTAGCAAGTGTGTAAAAATTCTTTCAAATTGCACAAGACAGGAGGAGAAAGCAATGTTACTATCTCATTTTTATGTCATCTTTCTCAGAGTACTGAAGGCA
Source organism: Arizona elegans (assembly GCA_022577455.1). Lineage (NCBI taxonomy): Eukaryota > Metazoa > Chordata > Lepidosauria > Squamata > Colubridae > Arizona > Arizona elegans. Next base: position 96,638,169 of record JAKOOJ010000003.1, on the reverse strand, counting down.
ACATACAGGGAGATCAATCCTTGTTTTATTCCCATAACAACTTCCAATCTACCTGTGAGATGGATTAGGTTGAGAGAGACTGCCTGGCTGCTTAAAGATATTTACAGATTTGATATTGCTTTCCATAATGTGTAGTGAAGCTAAAATCTTAAGGTTGGAAGAAGCAAGAAATCTTTTATGAGGAGCCTAAGAGAATATATAGGCACCTGATAAACTCCCCCCTTTTTTTGTCTAATGATTAAAACATGAGACTAGAAGCTAGGAGACCGTGAATTCTAGTCCTGCCCTAGGTGTGAAAAAGTCAGTCACTCTTTCTCAGTCCAACTCATCTCACAGGTTTGTTGTGGGGAAAATATGAGGAGGAAGGAATATTGCAGGTGTTCACTGCCTTGAGTTATTTATAATGATGATGGTAACCATGACACAATATAAATAAATAAATTTCAATCTGAATTTTCCACCTTAAACAGTTAACAATATCACCATAACTACTCAATTTAATAGATGATTTTAATATTCACATAGTCACATTCCATATTGCACCCATAATAATACAAGCCCAGGGCAAAGTCTCTGTCAAGTACTTGAATGACCCTTACATGACAGTCAAGAAATACATTCTTGACATATCATAGTGACAGTAAATAAGTCTTACTCATTATTGCTAATGACCCTGGAATGCAGTATTGATGGGCATCCAGCTGGGCAAATACTAGAACCCTGTGGTGGGGATATGCCAGCTGGAATTGTCAAGCACCAATTCTACCTGGGCAGAGCTCCAGTGACTTAGCAGCCAAAGACCAACTGGGCCTGGCAAGCTGTGACTGGTGTCTCTCAGCCACAGGGAACTGAGGTTAGCTAAAGCTGGATGAATTGGCTAACTTTTCACAGGATGTTAGCCCAATACTCCCCAGCCCAGTACCTTCCTAACTGCATTAGGATGACAAAGTGTGAAAGGGGTTGAGGAAACTCTTTTAGTAATGCCTCCGTAGTAAAAGCAAAGTGTGACCAAATAGTTAAAGGCACAAGGCAGAGGACTTGAGGAAAATAAACAAACTTTCCTAGCCAGTGCAGTCCTAGACCACATTAAGAGAGGGATAGAATCAAGATCACATGAAGTGTTGATAACACTTTATAATTCCTTGGTAAGACCGTGCTTGGAATACTGCATCCAGTTTTGGTTGCCACGATGTAAAAAAGATGTCGAGACTCTAGAAAGAGTGCAGAGAAGAGCAACAAAGATGGAGGCTAAAACATATGAAGAACGGTTGCTGGAATTGGGTAGGTCTAGTTTAATGAAGAGCAGGACTAGGGGTGATATGACAGCAATGTTCCAATATCTAAGGGGCTGCCATAAAGAAGAGGGATCAACCTATTTTCTAAAGTACCAGAAGGCAAGACAAGAAACAATGGAGGGAAACTAATTGAGAAGCAACCTAGAACTAAGGAGAAATTTCCTGACAAGTAGAACAATTATTCAGTGCAACAACTTATCTCCAAAAGTTGTGGATGCTCCAACATTGGAAGTTTTTAAGAAGAGATTGGACAACCATTTGTCTGAAAAGGTATAGCGTTTTCTGCCTAAGCAAGGGGTTGGACTAGAAGACCTGCAAGGTCCCTTCCAATTTTATTCTGTTATTCCTAGAAATGGTGGTGAGGAAGTGGAATATATTATTCCCAATTTGGTTGCAAGGCTACCAACAGTTATAGAAATGTACAGTCTCTCACTCAGTTTATTACTTAAGTACTCAACCTCTCTCTCAGCTGTTCAGACTATTGAGGGATGCTTGATTGAATGCTCTATCCTTCACTTAAAAATATATCAGGGAGAAGATTCTAGATCAGTCTTCTTCCTCTCACACTCTTCTCTGCAAAGAGTTTCATTCATTCATTTTCATGAAGTAGCATTGACGTATAATCCACGCCTGAAGTGATATAGTCCAGGCACAGATAGATCACCTCTTTGAAAGGAGACTGATGTTTTATTTACAATGGGACCCCATAGAAAGTGGCATTTGAACAGCTACACCACAGAAGTGGGGTTTTCTCCATTCAAGATCTTTGAAGTATCTTAATAAAAGCCCTCTTATGGCTTAAGTATTAGGTGGAAGATAAAAATACTGAATAAGTTTTCTATAAAAGCCTTAGCATTTCTGTGGGAGAGACAGGCTGACTCAGCCAAGAGGTAGAGCAAGGGCTGATTACAGCCTTCCACAAAATTAGAACACATTTCCCATTATCCATGTTGGCAATGCTAGCTGAGATAGTGGGAGTTATAATCTACTTCATTGGGAGGAACCAAATTGGGTAGGACTATGCTACATTTTCCATCTTAAACTAGAGTGAGGCAGGCAGTAGAGTTTAGAATCTTTCTGCCAAAATACACAGCATGAACAAATAAGACAAAACTCACAGGAGATAAAGGAAGCGAAAAACAAGATTGGAATCTTCTCTCCATCTGCTAATTTTAATCAGTCTCTACCCAGGAAAAGAAACCAGGTGTTCTAACACCTACTCCCCATTGGACTAACCTCTGGAAAGATTTTGTATTTATGCATTTTTTTAAAAAAGGTGTTTGGTATACATAACAAATAAAAAACAAACTACTGAACTCTGCAGGAAGAAAAAAAAAACATTTTTAGAAGTGAGATAAAGCCCAGGAGAGGTCTTTACTTAGCTATGGTTTAGTGGACCACTCTAATGAAATGCCTAACTAGATAGTAGTAGATGCCAGTTTGAAGTCCTTCCTTCATTGTGCAGTGGTGCTAGAAGTTTGCCCTAGATGAGGCTGTTAAAAGGATAGCACTGAACCAAAGGAATCCTTAAATATTCCAGACTCATTGAAATGCAGTGTGGGATGGACTTGCTTTAATTGGCAGGTAGTAAATTACTATAACCTTGTTTTACTTTGAACTATACTGCCAAATCAAGAGTTGAAGCACTAGAAAAAAAGGCAGATACAATAATAGTTTTCTTAGCACTTGGCCAATGGTTGTTTCGGCCACATTTTGGTGACACCAGAGTACAGGATAGGGAATTTACATCCATATGGGAGTTAAGAGGATAAATATTGTCTGAATGAAAGAATTAGGAATCTGGGTAGCACGTACACACCCACCCAATGATTTTCCAGAAGGCCTTAAAGACATGGCAGCCTTCAGCCCTGGGTTAAGGTGGTTGGATTGCATTACTGGATTCACCATCTTGTTATCTGTTTTATGTTATACTTTATTTATTCAAAACAGCTGTCCATCTTATACTTTCAATCATTTTCTATTTGGGTGGTGTCCAAATTAACAGAGAAAAACACCTTGAAATATTTTTAATGCTCACTGTTGGGAAGGGAGGGGTCTTTGGGCTGAAAGAGTGTTTGATCGCATATGGTGTAGAGTTTAGGACTAGATGCTTTTATGCCTGAATCTGAAAAGAGAAAGACCAACAGAAATACAAATGTTGCGAGGAAGTATAGCTCACCAAGGAAGACTATTCAGTGTTATCCCACCACTGTAGAATTGATGCTAAAAAGACTAATTCATAGAATGAGCTGGAATTGGCAAGTAATGCTAACAACAACAAAAAGAGCTTCTTTAGATATGTTCAAAAGAAAACAAGCAATGCATTGGCTACTGAGGTAAGGTGGCAAAATGCTAGCAGGTAACAAAGGAACCCACTATTTTGGTTCAATCTTCTCAGTGTACAGGATATAACTGCCATCAGGGAGTTGAGATGATTAGGCTAAAGAGGTGGGATTGAAGAATTATGATCAAGGAATAACTATTTACTTTGAATGAATTTAAGTCTCTGGCAGGAGGTAAATTGCATCCTAGTATGCTGAAAGAGATTGCTCAGAGTTTTGCCAAACCTTTACATAATCCTGGAGAACAAGCAATGCCAACCTTATCAAGTCATCCCTGTTTAACAAAAGGAGGAACCAGGGAAACAATAGACCAGTCAACCTGATATAGATACCTGGGAACAGGACAGCAAGAGCCCTTCAACAATGGATTTAATTACTAGAAAGGTAGTGAGGCTGGGCAGCCATCTGCTGGGATGCTTTAACTTGGATTCCTAGCCAGAGCAATATTTGAGTAAATGACCTTTTCCTTTGCTATAATTTTGTGTAAATGCCTTTGTGTAAAAATATTTTTTTAAAAAAAATTATCAGCATCTTCCTACCCATGCGAGTTCTCCCCAGTCCTTTCATGAGGCAAACTTTGCTCTAGAGCTTCTATGCACTGTGTATGATCCAGCCACATCTATCATACCTGGACTAAACTGATCTGGCAGGGGATCCTGGCTGGCAGAGCTGGAGATGAGCCCACTAGTCTGACTGAAGCCAAAAGCAGCAAAGGGGTGGGACAATAAATCAACCATGAAGAGTTTTATGTGAAGCTGCTCATTTTTATACAGATTAATCATTTTGGGCTTGAAGCAATCATCTGGAATTCTGCACCAAGCAACTTATGAAATACTTAAGGAATATTACTTTCCCCTCCTTCACTAGGAAGCACAATTCACATTAACTTTCTTCTACTTGCTACCCTCCTGGTGTACCGGACTGCAACATTCAGTTACAGGAATTAAAGTCCAAGAAATGTGTGGGTCACCAGGTTGGGGAGCACTGATTTACATGCCGCTGTGTTATGGTTTCTATCACAAAGCTGCTTTCTTCTCACTGACATCTGTAATGTGTTAAAACTGTTTTTAAAAAGAACAAAGTCTTACACCAACATCATCAGCATTGGTAAATGTGAACAACAGTATGTGAAATCCCCATGCGATTTGGACAGATGGGAACAAGTGAACAGCAATGTTCATGCAAGAACGTCATCTATACATCAAACTAGATATAAAATTCTTGTCAAGCGATTCAGAAGCTTGGATGAACTGGGTAAGAGGAGAAATGGTACAATTTCTATGTTATCTTCCCCATGAGAGCCTATCGAGAAGGTGTACAATCTACTGAGGATAAAAACAGGGGCCTTGTTTCATAATGAGATATGTCAGGGCTGAAGCCCCTTTACTGAGAGTGTGGGATAAATTAGGATACCTGCAGTGAGACAAAGGCACTTTCTTCATGCTCAGGAGATGTTCATTATTAATTTTCAGGATTTACCATCTTCCTGGGGGCTGAGCCTTGGCAGAAATATAGAGCATTTTTCTGATTCATTTCTGACCATTTCTCCACTGACATATATTTATTATTGAATAGTATTTTTATTTACTATACATACACCTCAGTGCAGTACAAAAATGTTACTGTATGTCTGTGTGTGTAGGGATCCATGCACATATAAACTTACACACACATACTGTTAACACATGCATATAAACATACCTAACTTTCATTACTTGGGATACTGGCAACTTTGTTAAAGGAGGCACCTTTTCTCAATGCTCCACTGCTTCACACCAGCAGGAATGCCTTGGAGCTCTCTCGTTCAACAGTCGTAAATAAACTGCTTGCCCTCTTTTGTCTCTCTTACTCCTCATACTCACATACACACACCCATTCCCTGCTGCCAAAGAGTAGGTTGAGGAAGCCAAGCACAGCTGTCCTCCGGAGGCTGAAGTGGGTTCCCAGTTTCCAGCCTCATGCTGTACTCACAATAAATGATAGGGCCAAGTGCTGATTAAGTCTGCGATTGTTATAAATGAATTTGTCAGTGGCAGTTTTGCATCACAATGGAATTTAGCTAATTAAGTATTTCAGCTGATAACACTTCTGCCATTACATGCAATTAAGGAAGCACTAGACGCTGCAAAGATCTGTTTTATCACCCTTCCTGCCAAATGTGGATTCCCAGAGGTGAGGTGGGACCATAGAAGACCACCCAAGATCCCAACCTGGAACTGTGTTCAGTTTGGTGCCTTTAACCTAATTCAAAACACCCCATTTCCAGGGGAAGGACATGTATCCTTATGAAGAAATGCATTATTATTATTATTATTATTATTATTATTATTATTATTACTATTATTATTGAATTTCTATACCGCCCTTCTCCCAAAGGACTCAGGGCGGTGAACAGAATAAGATTTCATATAACACACACACACACACACACATATATATATGTGTGTGTGTGTGTGTGTGTGTGTGTGTGTTTCCTCAAGCTAGGTTTTTCCTACATAACCAAGGTTTTTCTGCAGCCTTGGTTATGTAGGAAAAATCTGGCTAGATGTTTATGCTAGCCCTGCTTGTTGAAACAGAAAGGTCTTCAGGGCGCGTCGGAAAGTGCGAAGATCTGGGACTATTCGTATTCCAGGGGGTATTTTGTTCCAAAGAGTAGGTGCCCCCACAGAGAAGGCTCTCTCCCTTGGAACTACTAGACGACATTGTTTTAATGATGGTACTATGAGTAGGCCTACTCTGTGAGAGCGTATTGGTTGGTGGGAGTTTATCGGTTGCAGCAGGTGGTCTCGTAAGTACTCAGGTCCTAAGTGTACCATTGGGCACACAGGAGCGAAAATTGTTTCATCATCCCTAAATGGGGAAGGAGTGACTGATCTTCTGATTGGAAGAACTACTTGGAGTCTGTGGAACATGCAAGCAAGTTAAGATGTTCCCAAATTTAGGCGAGGGAAGAGTAGTCAAATGTAGTGTCTGTGTCACTTAAGCTGGAGAAGCAATGGATTCATTTTGGACAAAAACCTTCTTGATATAGAGTTCTTGTTGCTCTCTGAGCTTGCTTGTTTACTTGCAGACATTTCATTACCCAACAAAGTAACATCAGTGCACTGATTACGTTACCTAGTTGAGTAATGAAATGTCTGCAAGCAAATACCCAAGCTCAGAGAGCAACAAGAACTCCACACTTCAGCCCTGAGCTATAGATATTCTATTTTATCTCCTTGATATGTTTCTGTTTTATATACGGAGCCTGTTTATGAAGAAAATGCAATTATGAAATATCTCACCTGTGGTATGAAGTAAGAAATTCTATGTGTCATTTTTACCTGCATTCATTTTCAGATCTATTCCATCTTGTTTATGTACTAATAAGGAGAAAATTCTGCACAAAAGTCTAACTGGGGAAGAGTTGCTAATGTGAAGATTGCTTTTCAAGATGTACTTTATTTTTTTTAAAAAAATAATAATTGTTTCAAATAGCTAGAAAGTGTAGCAACACCATGCCACAAAACATTAAAAATGGGATACACAATACTCAACATATGATGGCTTGTGGCTTTTTCCTTGTACAATGTCCCTGGGAACAATCCTGCTTCCCAGTCATTTGGTGCAGTGATTGCCGTTACTTTGAGGGATTTTAGAAACGCAGACAGTTTTACACTGATTACATAAATAATAAAAAGAATATAAAATTTAAAAGGCAGTCTCAGAACATTTCTTAGGCTGATCCCTAAAGAGAATCATGTTCTGGCCCTACACAATAATCCAAAATGTGCTTATTTGGGAGGGAAGAATGCAGTACATCTTTTAAGAATTCTTAATCTGAAATGGCACAAGCATAATAGACATTTTGCCACCTGAGAGCTCCAAAATATTTATGCCCCAAAGGGAGCCATATTCCAGTTTCTGTTGTTGTTGTTTTTTACTGACCTTCCTTAAGCCAATTTGTTATTAACATGGTCTGGACTGCATGATGAAAAACTTCAGTGGATAGATTTACATGATTATTTTTTTACAAAAATACATCCTGTGCATGTAAAAACTGTCAAGGCAAACAATCTGCTATGCCTCTTGTAGCTGCATGGCCACTAACTATAATTATCCCTGCCTGGACTTCTTACATTTCATTTTCCTCTGATTACTCCATCTACATTTTCTTTCTTAGGTCTAATCTCAGGATGATACTCCATGCCTCTGATCTAGTCCACTATGCCATAATATAAGATGATACAAGACTTTTTCCCTTGGTTTTGTTCCAATAATCTAACATGACTGTCCTGCAGAAACTAATTTTTCAGGGAATGAAGATAATTTCTAAAGAGATGCAACCTCTACCCAAGATAAAAAGCAAGCCTCAGCTAAGATGCCGTTTCTCTGCAAAATGATAAGACAGCAATATGAAAGAGATTATACTTCAGTATGTATGAATAGTATGTGTGAATCCTGGATAGAGTACCCTAAATAGCAAAAGAAGCAGAGTAAAAACAGTAGGAAGCATGAAAGCCAAGGTCCCAGATCTCAAGGAACAGGCTCCCTCCAGATGATAACCGATTAAAGTTCTCACTGGCTGTACCAGGTAGGGCTGATGGGCATCAGAATGCAAGCTTTTTTGGCCGGCGATGGAGGGAAGGGACAAAAGCCCACCTCCCACTGCCAGCTCAGCTCCCTCATTTGGCACAAGGGTCCTGTGGTTCAACAGAGACACAGAGCAGGCCTTAAAGCTCAGCGTCCGGTAGGAACTTAACACAACTCCTCAGTTGTCCGAGGGCGGGGGGCGGGGAGAGAAAGCTGCTTCTTAAAAGGCCAGGCGGCAGCTCACTTTGGTAACATCAACACAGAGGGAGAAAGGGCATTGGGCTAATTGGAGAACCGGCAGCTAAGACTCCAGTGAGTTCAGCACAGAAGCCATTAACAACTTCCCAACACACAAGCTCGGAACTGGGAGCCGTGAGGCGCGCGCGGTCTGTCGGGTATTCAGTCCTCTTGCCTCGCTCCCGGCGCGCGCGCGCATTCGCGCGCTTTGCCCTTGTTACCACAATTGCTCATTACGGGCAGCCCGCCCTCGCTAATTGCTGATCTGCACCCTGAATCCAGTCTTGAGAGACCCAGTTATTGCCCTGATTAATGGCAGATGCTTCCTGGTCGTCAGGCATCAGCCGCGCTGCCGTAGCAACCACTCACCTCAGCAACCATTTGCTACAGCCACTTCCACCTGTCCCAGATTTAGGGCCGCGGGCAGATTAGGTGGAGAATGAGGGGGTGGGGGTGGGACTTGCCGTCAGGGAGAGGAAAAGCGAACCTGCCGCTGGCCCGAGAACCCGGCCAAGAGAGGAGCAAGCGAGTTCAGGTGGTTGCCAGCCTGTTTGGGCACCGGGGAGAGGGGGGATGGTTATGAGCAAGTCATGGAGGGACCGGGGTGACGGGTAGAAGGGCTACGGCTTGCAATGTCCCAAAATGCAAGCCGTCCCCGGCGCCCCTGTGAAGTAGCACTGCAGCAGGAGCAGCTCCAGGAGGCCGAGCATATTCTCTGCCTCTCCTTTAATTGCGGCTGAGGATCAAACGCTGGAATTCAGGAGTCTGGAGTCTCAAGGTCACCCTGAGTCCTGGGCTCTTCAGCTGCAGCTAGGAAGGGGAAGGAAAGTGAGGAGATTGGGTGGTGTTGGGGGGTGTTGTTTTGCCCCATATGTGGACTAGCACAAGGAAGAAAAGGCCCCTCTTTTTCTCATACTGTCCATCTCACCCTAATAGTGCCCCTATGTAACTTCAGAGTTACATTAAACAGACTTGGGGTGATGTAGATCTGGAAGACTGTTGTGTTCCCCCAGACCTATCCCCCGCCCCCAGTTCCCCTAGCCTAGATTTAACAACCCAGAGGGCATAGGCTGCTAATCTGTTAACTATTTGCAGAGCCCCTTTCTTTTGTCACTCAGCTTCCTTAAAGGACATTCATGCAAACCGATGCCACAGTTATGCAATGAAGATATTTGTGACAGTAGGGTTAATGCATAATTAAGATGTCCCTTAGTTGTTTTCTTCATATCCCTCACAATCTTTAAAACATAGCTGTCATCTTCGCAATGAATGTATATTCCAAACGACTATGGACAGTTCATATTCTAATGAAGCTCTGGACCTGGTCAAATCTGCCACAGAGCTCTATTTTAATGATTCTTGCTCACATCTACATAAACATAAGTCACACATGTGCACCAATAGCACACTAATGATTTTTAGTATGATTTAGAGAAGACTCTCTGACCTGAAGACTGAATAGAAAATAGGGGTTAGACTTCTGTATCTCTCTGCTGCCATCATGAGATTGTCCAGATATTTCTAACCCTAATGAGAACCACATGACTGGTTACTTAACAACCATTGCTCCCTTCCTTGCATTGGCTATCTTGCTGGCGTGATAGTCCAAGAAAACTAATTATAGTCACAGGGGGATGACCATAGGTGATGTTTATTATTCCCCTTTCCATACACCTGCTTCTTTATACTCACAAATTGTGTCTCAACCTTCTCCATATAGCTCAATCAAAAGAAACATGATAGAATCAAAAGCTTATAAAAATACTCATTAGATCAGCTTTGCCAACATGCTAGATGTGTTGGGAGATATGTTGGGAGTAAACCTCTGTCCTAGGTTTATTCTGCAGATTAGGGCTCCCAGATCTGGGCTGCAAAATTCTAGACAAAGAGCAGATGGCAGCAAAGAGTTAGATTTCTATGTCTCTTTGCTCACATGTTGCAGTTGTCCAAATTTTTGCAGCCCAGACCTGATAGCCTTAGTGAAGATGGCAGAACACGGAGTGTCTGTGTTTCAATGATAATGCAAGCAAACCATGAAGCGTTATGCCTCCTGGAACCTTTGGCCACTTCTCAATTTGAATCTGCCACTCGTGATTTCATTATGGGTGGATTTTCAGCATTATGTACTAATCAGAAATCTAGCCCATATGCAAACATAGTCTGCTTTAGACTATCCTCTCCAGCCCTTATTAATACAGAATTGATCCCTTTTGTTCTGGCATTGGCAAATGCCCAAACTCTACAAATGGTCTTTTTCAGCCCAGAGTATTCTGGCTCAGCTTTAGATTCTCACGCTGACATTTATACCGAAAATGCCAGTGGGCAGCCAGGGTGACTGGAGATTTTCCCTTGCAGAACCCTCTTTAGCCTGCATCTGGATGTGCCATGCCATTTCTATGAGTAAGCAGCAGATCTGCTCTCAGATCACTCCAAGGAAGTTTTGGATACTTTTGGCTATCTTACATCCCCCTCCCCTTTTCTGTCCATAATGCAAACCACATACCCTTTGGGAATAGTTCTGTAATGCAGGGACAAATGAAAGAAAATCCAAGATTCAAACAGGATTAGCACTTGAAAGGCCCTCAGGCAGTCAGATCGATTCAAGCCAAGAAGATGGAGGAAAGTTCAAAAGAGAGCTACACATGTTTGGAAACCCCACGTGATGCTTCTGTCTGGGAATGCATCATATCAGATTGCTTGTGGGAGATCATTTAAGTGAATACACATAGTTACATACATAGTTTAAAAGTAGCATGTCATAAAGGTTTCTGCTATTTCCCTGGCCCTGAAAGCAAAGAATATTGAAATAAACTAGACAATCCATGCCCCACTGGGTCATTGTTTCAGAGATACTTCCTTACCTAAACAGAAAAACAAAATGACAAAGGGAAGGCAAAAAAAAGCATGGGAGCAGGGATGAATCCTGACTTCCTGCTGGCTTTCCCAATGAGTTTCCATGTGGAAATCTGGCAGAGAGCATCGGAAATCTCCCTTCCCAGCTGGTAGGAAGTATCTTGAAAATGAAGGTCATGTGTCCACAGCAACAGAAGCATTGATGTAGCTATAATTTCCCCAAATTTAATTCTTTCTGTAGTCATGGGTCCTGAATTTTGGAAACATTCTGTAAGTTTTAGCCCATTTAAGTTCAAAAAGTGTTGCCTTATGATGTACTTTTTGGCCCAGTTAAAGGTAATGACAATGAAAGTTTTAGTAGAATATAGATGAGGAAAAGATGCAGCCTTCACAGTCTGCTTAGAGCCTTAGTTGAACTGGCTGTTGTTTGAATACTGTTGTCTGATTCATCACCAGTATTTTTATCTATACTCTTCTGTTCTAATCTTCCATATGCAAAGGGGTTTGTTTTCTGGGAACACTGAGATATAATATTACTGAACATATTACTGATTAGTTTGATCTGTGATACAGATCTCTACGTGGTTGAGTTGACAAACAGCCTAGATTCCAAGCTGGAGTTGAAAAATCACAGTTATGTTCATATAATTTGCCTAAGTAAGTATTGCTTAACATAATGGGCTACATACAACATGCTAAGATAATGCCAAAATACCAGTGGTGAAATCCTCCGCGGTTTGCCACTGGTTCGCTGCCCGCGCATCTGCGGTTCGCGCCAAATGCATGTTGCGTGCGCATGCACAGTGTTCACCAAACATGCACTTCGCATGGAAAAAGGACTCTTAAGGTAAGTAGAACAGTGAGGGGGGGAGCAGCTGTACTGCGCGATTTAGATTTGCTAGAAAGCAGGATTTCCTGCTTTCTAGCGAATATAAATTGCATGGCACAGCTGATCATTGGAAATGCCAGTTTGGATTGGTAGCTTTTTTTTTACTACCAATTTGCTGAACTGGTAGCTTTTATCACTACTGGTTCGCGCAAACTGTTGTGAACCGGTAGGATTTCACCACTGCAAAATACTCTAGACATAACTTCACTTTAGCCTATGCTAATTAAAGTATATAAGCCAAACCACCATGTAGACCTATCAATAAATTGAATGATGAGCCTAGATTAGCATCCATTAGGTAAAATCTTTCCCCAAACTGAATGTGTGATATGTCTGTGTAAACATATGTATGTATAGTTGAGGTCATAAATGTTCTTAACATTGACTGGTAGTTAAGATATTTTCCAACAGTTTTTGTTAGCTGCTTGATCTAGATGTAGGCTAGTGAGTTGCTTCATTAGCATAATTGGCAAAGAGAATCTGGGAATTGTGACATTTTAAAGAAAATAATAATGAAGAAAAGTTTTTTAGATTACTAAAATTGACTAAAGAAGTACATGAAATATTTTTAAATTAAGAATAGTATTAGGAAATTTATAGAACTGATCTATCCCTTCCCTTTTCAAAATAGCGAATTCTTTATTCATCCAGATTAAATTATTGGCAAGTAGAGTGGGTAGTTAAGATATTTTATCTATGCATGTTATAATTAGCATATGAAATTTACTGTTCCTGTATGTGGTGATGGCCAATGACTTTAAAAGACAATTAGATAACAGAGGGTAAGTCTATCAACAAATATTAGCTACAAGAAAGGAAGTCTGTAACAACAGGCAATTTATTTCCAACTGTCATGTGCCTGAAAAAAACAAATCTCTATCATGGCTTGTTTGCAAGCATCTTATAGCTACAGCATTTCCAGTTTAGGGAGGTTGGATTTTTGATTGGGGCAATAATTCTTATATTTTTATGTTGATATTTGCAATGATTCAGATCTAGGATAGCAGGAGTAGGTGAACAACACAATTTACTATTGGTACATTCTTAAAAGGCTGTAGAAAAATAACAGTTATGAGTGAAGATTAGGGTTGGAGAATGTTAAGTAAGATCAGAATGGAAATATCCTGGTCATACAATATCAGCAGGCTCTAGCTAAGAACTAAAGCGACTGGCCAGATGAAATTTAGGTGTGCTTTCTGTGAAATAGGACAGATGCATTTGCTGCTGATATTATTCACTCAGTGTTATCCCATTTTTCTTTATAAGGAAGCTTGTGTGAAATACAGCTCCTGCCTCAGTATTTTGATGAAATGGTGGGAAAAACTCTTGACTGAAAACTTGAAGAGCTGCTTGTAGAATATTTAGACCATACTGAACAGCTAGACTTAACATAAGGTTTCTTCCTACGTTCTAGTGTTCCTACTGTCTTAGGTCATTTATAGATCACAATCTTTGCAGGGAACTCTACACATTGCTATCTTCTGTAAACCAGAGGGGGAAAAACTCATTTATGTTTATACTCTCCTCCACCCCAACATCTCTCTTCTGCTTATGATTCAGTTGCTAAAAAAAAAAAAAATACAAGAATCGATGAACAAAGATAATGAATTGTTATCCTAAAGCTGCCTCTGACCCAAAGAATGTAAGATTGGAAGGTATTCACAGCTTCCTCATGATGTTTATGATATCCTGACATATATGGATGACACTCAATTGTAGTAGCAGAACTAAAGAACACAAATTTGTCCATTGTCCATAAAAATAATTGTGTGGATTATGGAGAAGAAGTGAAAGGAAGTCTTTAGCTTCACTAAAATTTCTGATTTTGGAGACGCCACTAGTTGGGATGGCTGTGCGAGAATGGAAAGGGAAGAGCTGCAAATTTGATTCTGAACCCCAAAGTAGCATTTGCTGCTGCTACTACACCAAAAGTCCAAAAATCATAGTACAGACAGAACATGGCGAAACAAAGTGGCTCCTGGTTGGCAAAGGAGTGAAATAAGGCTGTACACTTTCACCTGATTTATTCAACTTATATGCTAAATATATATTAAGGGAAGATGAACTGGAAAATTAGCATGGTTTTAAAACTGAGGAAGAAACATAAACAATCTGCATTATGCTGATGACACTACTCTGATAGTTGAAAATGCAAAGATTTGCAAGGTCTAGTAATAAAAGTCAAGAAGCGCAATAAAAATGGGAATAAAATTAAATATAAATAAGCCAAAGCTACTGACAGTAGGTACACCAACTAGTCTTAGAATTGACAATTAAGATATTGAAGTGCCTTTTAGGATCCATCATCAGCAATAAAGGAACAGGTAATCAAGAAATATGCTGCAAGACTAGCACTTGGTAGATTAGCCATGAATGTTTTAGAAAAGATATTCAGATGTTATGATATGTCTATATGTATAAGCATCAGAATCATGCAATAAATAGTATTCTTCATGGCATTTTATGGTAGCAAAGTTGAACTTTGAAGAAGCATGATAGAAAGAGTATTGAACTTTTGAACTTTAGTGGTGGAAGAAGACACCTGAGAATACCATGGACAGTCAAGAAAAGAAACAAATGGATCATTCAACAAATCTACTCAGAGTTCTCACTTGAGAGACAAATGACCAGGCTCAAATTATCCTAATTTGGTCACATTATGCAAAGATTCTTCTTCTATTCCCAGCATAGAGCCTTCTGCAGAAAGCTAGTTCTACAGAAGGCTCTATGCTGGGAATAAAAGAAGCAGATGACCAACAGTAAGCTGGATGGACTCAGTTACAATTTCAATGAGTGCACCACTGAGAGACCTGAAAAAGAAGTTTGGGGACAGATCATTCATGAAGAAAATTTATTTGTGGTCACTAGGCATCCAACTGAAATCCTGGGAATTATGTATGAAAAACCTATATTAGAAGTACCCATTTTAAGTTTCCACTTATGCTTGTAGAAATCTTAGCATACAACTACTGGAAGTGTCTGCTTACTTTTCAGCTCTGCTTCACAGTAACTATCTGTCTCCTAGAAGAAAAGACACAACTGGCCTTTTTATTTCCTTACTTCTGCATGCTTTTGAGGGGAGGTGTAGCTGACCCCAGCATGAACCAAAAAGAGCCACAAATTGGCTCAGTAGTAGTTATCTAGTTGATGCTATCCCAAAGTCACCAGACGGTCTTTGGTTTTCATGTATGTTGGAAAGTAGGGCTAATGAAAGCTCTTACAGAGCCTTTGTTCTGACAGAAGTTTCTGTTATGAAAGAAGGCTTTATTGAATAAAGCAACAATTCTGTAGTCAGGTTACTTCAGTGGTTACTTTCCTCTCTTTTGATGCGAAGAGGGTACAACATATTGGCAACTAATTTCTTGGCTTAATTTGTTGGCCATCGGTCTTCAGCCACGGGGCTCTCCTTCTGCCTTTGTTTGCTGCATTAATGTGCCAACTAGCATCAGAATTCTCTTTCTGTACCATGTAGATATTTAGAGATTGTGATCAAGTCACCCTTTACCCTTCTCTTAGAGATACTAAACAGATCAAATTGCTTTGGTAACATTCCCAACCCTCAAGTCATTCTTACAGAGTCTCTACATCTCCTCTGATTTATCAACACTTTTTCCCCCTCACCAATATATTCCCCCATCCATCCCCATCCCCTGCAGTACTGTATAAGCACATCCTCTGGATGCAGTTTTTAACAATGGTCTTTAATGACAGCCAATTTGGTCTAGTGGTTAAGGCACCAGGCTAGAAAGTGGGGGATCATGAGTTCAAAGCTAGCTGGGGTGACCTCGAGCCAGTCAGTCTCTCTCAGCTCAATTCACCTTGCAGTGTTGTTGATGTGAGGAAAATAGGAGAGGACGTTATTGCTGGATATGTTCATCATCTTATTTGGAAAAATTAATAAAGGTGGGAAACAAGTAATTTAAAACTTCACTTTGCTATTCCTAATGTACAAGTCCTTGTTTATTTAAGGGATTGTTTCAGAGATAATATAGGGCTTTACAAAGTTTAAATACATTTAACAGCTCTATTATCAGAATTCTTGTTTCTCTTCCAAAGACTATTCCAAGAATCAAATGGTGATTGCAATACCTATTGATGTCTCTAAGGAACATTCTAGGTTAATTAGTCCACCATCAAAGATGCAGATTAGATTAGAATTAGAAAAACATTGCCTGGAACATTGAAGAGTGAGTGTGGAATGATCCATCAAACTGTGTTTAGCCCATGTAATTATGAAAACAAAGAGCGAGTAACATAGTAGAAGGTGATTCTATTCCTTGCGGAGGATTTGGATTAACAATTAAAACAGGCTGTTTTACGAACAGTATAACTCCTAAATTCCACCTGTATTTTTCACAACTGACCCTTAGAGAACTCTCAAATAAGCCCAGATGCTTGCCTTCTCTTTCTTTATGTATTTTTAAAGAATGGGAACCATCATATTCAACTTTCAGTTTTAATAGGCTGGCTGATCTTATATCAGTTTCAGAAGAGACTGAAAGGGTATGTGCTGGTTGTCCCCCAAAATGAGATGCCTAATCCAAGACACATTTGGCCCTTCAAGGCAGTGGGAGAGAGACAATATTACAGTACAAGATAACCCTGTTTACACCCATCCTATTGGTGGATTACTTCCGATAAATTTGTACTAATGAGCCCATTCTCAAACTATAAACCCCACCCCACTCTTTCTGTGATGCTGTTAGAGCTGAAGCTCTCTAAGGAAATACTATAACTTGTACTTCTTAATGTTGCCTATGTTCTTATGGCACATTGAACAAAGGATGTTCCCTCTCTTCACAGGGCATTCTTTGCCTAGATGCTAACTTTCCATTAGGGTAGCCTTCTTCCACCTTCTACCTTCTAGATGTTCTGTAATGTTGTTTCCAAATATGTAGGTCTTGTTATTAATACTTCAAGACTAGTGTTAGATAAGGAGAAGCTACTTTTGGCATGCCTCCTTATTTCTGGGATGCTGGCACATGGAGAACCTTGAAAGGTAAGCTGAAATGGGACCATTGTGAAGGTAGGTGGAGCTGAAGAAAGACCTGCCTGGCACTTTTTTGTCTATCTATAGGATTGTGAATGCTTTCCGTATAGTATTTGACTATGAGGTGTCCTTGGTGCTGTCCAAGCTTGGTTGTTTTCTTGTAGATGTTCTATTATCCAAACTAGATAACATCATCAGCGCTCAAGGACCAAGGAGCCTTCATTTCAATCCTGAGCTACAAATATTCTCTTCTATTAGTATTTGACTCTATTTGGTGTGTGTGTGTGTGTGTGTGTGTGTGTGTGTAGCAGGATCCTTAGCAAGAATTCCATAATAATGACAATATCACAAATCAGGGATGGAGAATATGGCCTCAGAGTTTTTCTCCCCAATTCTTCAGGTCTTGGCCTTCTCCTTTCCTACCCAGAGAATAAATTTCCCCTCAAACACCCTCCCCCATTGCTCTTTGACCAGAAAGAGGTTAGATTCAAAGATTTTTCTGACCACAACATTTCTCCATGGGTGACTGAGAAAGGATGCTCACTCTGTGCCTGCCTGGGTTGTGAGAAATACATGTCAGACATCTTCCTTGGGATTTAGAACAAGGAAATGAAGGCAAGGCTCCATGTTACCAGATGTCACATATTTTTAAATATATATTCAGTGTCTACTTAACAGTGCATCCTTCTTTGGAAGACATCAAGAGCCCCGCTTGGGCTTTCAGTTAATAGTATGGCTCCTTCCCAGAACTTTGCACAACACTGCATTAACAGACCAGCAGTGGAGCAATTCTGTTGTTTTCCCTACTTTGCAGGAAAAGTGAGGCTCAATATTGCTTAACTTACAGCTAACTTAAGATGCTGGGAGATGTGCTGGAGGAATGCAAAGGCAGCAGACAGTGCCTTGTTCTGTCTCACTGTTGATGGAGAGGACAAGTCAAGCTGAATCAAGAAACATTTCAGGAATATGCCAATTAAATTACAAGATCCTGGCTTCCCCTTGCATGCCACACAGGGCTACCTTCCTAGAAGTTACCCGAGGAACAACTCAGGCATCCTTCTTTTTCTCCAGCTGTTGCCTTAGGACACTTTCCATTTAAAATGAGGTTGCCAATCAAAGCTACCTCTGTCTGGTGCTCCTTTACTCTAAGGCCACTACATCCAAGATCAATACCAAGACAAATCAATCACTCTTGAATATCCTTTAATCTATCTATCGGTCAGGGCATCTTAAAGGAAACAAGGAGGATTGGGGGAGGGTGGAGTCTGAGGCATGCTTGAATGATAAAGAGGAGTTTAATTCATTTTAGTAACTATGTCCTGAGTGCCAAATATTCTGGATTAAAAAGAATGAGGTATTGTATTATGTTAGTGATTGGGTTTCTCAGTTCCACGAACATGCCTTGGTGACAGAATTGGGAAGGAGACTGGAATTAAGAGAGTGTAGAGTCATTGATTTCAATAAAAGGCTGTTGGTCTATGGAGCCAAAGAGAAAACTGGAGACAAGGACAAAGCGCATATGAGACCAAGGAGCAGTTATGAGCATCCAAGGAAAGGGGCACTTGGGGCTACAGAGAGGTGGAATGAAAAGGAATTAGTCCTTTAGCAATTTGGAGAGCTTATTTCAACTCCTACACTGTGCCTGGCTATGGCTGGCACTGTGACTCTCAGAATAGCACAATAATTTGGGGAGGGGGAGGAGGGCGAGGGGATGGTAGGGAGGCATTTTGATTGGCCTAGATTCCTGTGAATTTGGAATAAAGCACAACTAGGTGGCTATATTCTGCTGCTGCCCACCCCACTGTGTAAATCGGTTAAATCGCCCTTCCCCAAAGGGATAGGCCTCACATCCTGCCAGGGAGTCCAATCCACAGGCTCCTGGCAGGTTAGACACTGGCTGCCTTCAGCAGGGAACTAACCCTTTCCACAGCCTTCCTTGGGTGATTGTGTCTCTGCGCTGGCAGGCTTCTACCCCTCCCCACCTCCCACTTTGCTGGAGAGTTGGCTGGCTCCCTGCAGGCTGGCACTGCGATCAGTGGGAAAGAATGAAAAGACAAACAGTATCCACTTATGCTCCTCTCAGCTGCCAGATCCTGTCCTCATCCTTCAAAGCAGCCTGTGGCATGTGAAGAGTTTGAAAAGAACCACTATACGGCTGTAAACTGTAATGGGGAGGGGGCTGTTTTTTGCAGTTGGTGCTCTGTAGAGAGTGCCTGTTTTTACTGCCAGATGTTCTGCCTATGTACAGAGTTGAATGTTTCTATGGCATGCAAGTCTGTGGGCCATGTGGGACTGGAGGCATGTTGCCTAAAAAGTGTTAATTATTTCTGGGAATATTTGCAAGATGTGTGTGTGTCTGTGTACACTGGTATCTGTGTGTAATCTTATGTGCATGCATGAACATTTCATTATCATGTAATAGTCATATGTATAAATTACATTTTTCTTGTGTGAAGATCTGTGCATGCCAATGCCATGTGTGGAACATGAGGTCTCGCTGTATGCTGTCTCAGTCCCTGTATGCATGTATGTATGCATGCATGGGCGTAAAGTCGCTTAATTTTTGAAACATCCATTTAACCATCAAAAAAGCTTATGAAGCAATCTTTCCACCTGATGGTGTCTGATTGTGCTGCAATAAACAAATCCCTGGATTCTTATTCAATGTGGCCAGTGGGTATTATGGGACTTGCAGTCGAAGATAGCTGGAGATCACCTGTCTGATCTGTTAGAAAGCGTGTTCAAGAATGTATGTGAGCTACAATATGACCTTGCTGCATTATGATGGAATTAATAGGATTGTCATTTGGAAATCTTTCAGCTTTTGAGGCTTTCCAAGCAATGCCAGAGAGTACAACTTGTGTCTCTTGTTAATTCTTTGGGGCCCTGCTTGGAGAAAAAAAAAAGAGGCGGAAGAGCTGCGTTGCACCTGACCTGACCTTGCAAAGTCTCCACAATTTGGGGTCCTGAGTCTGCCATCTCCCTTCTCAGAATGAAAGCTTTGACTGGATTCCCATGGATTGTGCAGCTGCTTTATTTTTATTAGAGGCTGCACTGCTGCTAGAACTAGAAACTGCATCGGAGTCTGGTCATACCATGGCCGACACCATGGGTGTCATTGTTATGGGCAGATTGTGCAAAGCTTTGAAGGAGATTCTGTTGCCCTAATAATACCTACACCTCCCCCCCCCCTCATCAGCTGCACCTCTTCCCATAACCTTATGTGTCTCTCCAGGACCCAGGATAGGAAATGTCATCATTTGGGGGACTCCATCCCAGAAATCAGTCATTCAGGCTAAGCACTTGTACCTTTCTGATTCTTTGCCTTCTCTTACATCCCTCCCCCATGCAACTGCCCTAAGAACTGCTGAAGTTCTGCTTCCATATTTTGCCTCTCCAGAGGTTCCAGTCACTCTGCCGAGATCAGAGTGGCCGTGAAAACTTTGGTTTGCCTCTTTCCACAAAATCCTTCAGTCACCTTGCAGAAAATAATCGTCTCCGAGTTCTGTGAGAGGCAGGCCCCAGAGTCAGGTTATTCTACCGAAGGCAAAGAAGCTGCGGGGGCTAAGGGAGGGGGGGGCATCAGATAGGCACGGGGTGGGGATGGGAGGTGGGCTTCTCTCTGGAGTTCTGATTTTGGACTCAGTGGAAGGACAGGAGCAATGGGCAGAAACACCAAGCAAGGCCTTCGCACACAGCGCTGCTGCAGCAGCAGCAACAACAAAAGCAGAGTCTTTGGCACTCCCAGGGCAACGGAGGCGGCATCCATATGCCATTGAGCCCAAGGGCTCCTTTATGCAGGGCAAGAATACAGCCAAGCTGAAACTTTGTTGCTGCACTTTGTGATGCCAAGTGCTCTCCGGTCGAGTCCAGGGTTCCCGAAAGAGCTGGCTTCCCTCGCACCAAGCGTCTCGCCTAACAACGCGACGCCCCCGGCGCATCTCAAAACCGCCGCATCCTTTCCAAACTCAGGTTCTCTTTTTCCTTTTTCACTTCCAACCCGTCCCTCGAAAGGAGATCCCGGTCCGGTTCCGTTGCCTCCGCTGGGCACCATCGTCTCCGTCGAGCCTCATCTCCCTCCCGCCCGCCGTCCCTCCCACGAGGCTCCCCGGCAAGAGTGCCACCACCGTGGCTGTCCACCGAGACCACCGCCGCCGCCGCCGCGCGTGAAAGCCGCTCTGACTCACCGTTGGGATGGATGTGGCTGGTGAGGATGGTGCCGGCCAGCAGAACCTGCCACAGCCCTGTGCCCACGCGGGCACTGGCGCCGAGCTGCAGCCATCGAGCCATTCCTCGGCAGGAGGCGCGGGGACGGCAGGAGGACGGGACGAGACCCGGTCCGAGGAAGCAGGGGAGGGGAGCGGGCGGGAGCCGTCTGTCCCAGCTGGAGTCCGCCCGGCGCTGCCCCCCGCAAGAACTCAGGGCACTTCAGGGCCGCTCAGCACCCAAGCCCGCCGCGGGCTCCCCGCCTGCCCCATCTGCGGCTCATGGCCCGACGGACCCGCCGCCGGGGCTCGGAGGGCGAGCTGCGGGGAAACGAGGGCGTCGGGCGGAGAAGGGGGCTCGCTCCGGCAGCCAGCGCTGGAGAGCCCGCGCCGGCCAGCCGCATAGACCCCCCTCGCCGGCCGAGCGCCGCGGCGCGACTGTGCGTGTGCGTGTCTCTCTCTCTCTCTCTCTCGCTCTCGCCCCGCTCTGCTCTCGGTCCTTCCCTGCCAGGCAGCGCTGGGCTGGCGGCGAGCACCTTGTCCGCGGCAATGCAGAAGAGAAAGAAGAAAGAGCCAGCGAGGGGCTGCAAAACCCGGACTGGAATCCGCCACGGGAAGGGACGGAGCAACAGCTGGTTCCAGACTGACAAGCTCCGGAGACGCAAACAAGCTCTCCGCTGGGAGGGAGCGGGAGCTGCAGCCGCCAGGCGGAGCCGCGCGCAATTGCCTCCCGTGCTTGGCGCCCGGCAAAAGCGGGTTGCGAAAACCTGCCCGCGGAGCCTCGGGGAAAGGGGGCGGGCGCGCTGGTGCCCGCACCTGCCTTTTTTCTCCGCGAGGGAAGGGGAAGCTGGACACCAGCCCGTAAGCAAATCTGGGGCTGTGTGGGGAGACGCCCTCCCCACACCATTGCAAGCGTACTTTCCCCTCCTCCGGTCCCTGTCAAAGCAGCCCGTCCGTCCAACAGGTCCGCGGCTCCACTCCCTCCACCGCCCTCCCTCCTTCGCGGCACTCGCGAATTCAGCCCCGAGGGGAGCCTCCGGGACCCTCTGATCTCCGAGCGGCCTTCCCAAGAGAGAGCGCCAAGAGTTGCCCAGCCCGTCGCGCCCTCCACCTTCCACCCAGGAAGGGGGCCAAGGTCAATGAGCCCACAGCGACACGCCCCCTCCCCGCCCGTCTTTTGGCAGTCGCTGCTTTTTAGGAGGCATCGCCTCTTCTTTTCACTCGCCCAGGAACTCGCGCATATGTTGCAGAAGGAAAGAGAGCGAAGAAGGACCGGGGGGGGAGGGGCGCGGAAGGGACCCCGCTGATTTGGGAGATTCAGCCATGCTGAGCGAGCCTTCTCTGCAGGGAAGGCTCGCTCCTCTTTCTCCATTCTCCACCCTAGCAGAGGAGCCAGAACTCCCAAGGGATTCCAAAGTCCCGTCTGCTTCCGAGTCCAGGCCTGCGCTTCTCTGGTGCAGGCCAGGGGCTGCCAATCACCGGCATTTCTGTTCTGGACAAATGTCCCCTGAGGAGCTGCCTGGAATCCCTGCGCTGTCCCTGGGCCCCTTCTGCTGCAGAGGAAGGGCACAAATGACTCCGCCACTGCCCCGAGTGAGGACAGGATTTAGGCCAGGAGGCTGACCTGATGCAAAGAGACACCTGCATCTGTTCTGGCACAGAGACCCGCAGCCAGCAGAAAGAGACACAAAAGATGGGACAAAATAGGCAGAGAACAATACAGGCAGGCTGAGGCACATAAGCAAACAATAGGTACACTGAATCGCACAAAAAGGCACACCGAGCAACATTCGGGAATGCAAACATGCATGCACATACATCACCTGCACGCACCCACCCAGGAAGGCATAGCAAACCCAGAGACATGGAAAAATGGGGGAGGAAGGGAAGGTATAGAGACAAAGCAGCACAAAGAATAACAGGCTATTCTGTAGTCCAGCCTTCGCTTACCTGGTCTCTGGCAGATTTGCTAGTGTAGCACTTCCATCGCCAGGCACCCCAGGGGTGTGTTGGCTAGGGATTATGAGAGGAGTAGTCAGTGCATCTAGCAGGCATCAAGGAACCGAGAAAAAGACCAATCCAAAGGGAAGGAGACCCTGAAAATGTAACACTAAGTTATATGCAATGTACCTATACAGTACAGCTTATGTGGGGGTTTAGATCCCAAGTCAACAAAGCAGACTCCGCACATGTAGGGCCTGGGGGGGGGGAACAAGACCCTTCCCTCACACACTCTCTTCACCCACCCTTTAAAGTCTCTTACTGGTACGGCTGAGTGCAATACATGTACATGGTGTGGAACTGGAAGGAGGGCCAATCTCCCTCAAGGACTCTTTGGGAAAAAAATAATTGCTTGAATCTAGGACAGCAAAATGCCCCTAAGGCAGCTGCTTAAGAGCCTCCCATCACAGAACTTTTGCCACTCCTTTGCAGGCACACTTCGCTCTCCTGCAGCGAGCAATACGCTGGGCAGCTGTAGCCATCCATAATGCTGCCACCCACTCCTTCCAAGGCCCCAAACCAAGATAGGTCAGAGCTGAGGCGGAGGCAATCTCCCTTCTAAGTTCTTCTGAAGCAGTATGGGATTCTGAAGACCTATTTGTGGGTAGGTATAAAATGGATTCATTTGATATTCAGAAACTACCAGTCCAGGATATTGTGGATGGAGTGGCAGCCCCTCCCCTTTTAAAACACTTACTTAGCAGACACGATCCCCCTGGGGCAATAAATGCATCAAGGTTTTTGAATGGAATTGTCTGCTTCAGAGCTTACATAAATCTGCCTCTGCTCCCTTCCTACTGATTTCTCCAGCACTGTGCTTATTTTAGGAACTTTTGACTTGCTGGACTGGGCCCTTAGTGCCCCAACTTTCCCTCGGAGGACAGTGTTCCTGTCAGAAACTAGTGAAACCTCATACCTGGCTGTCAGAAAGAGGACAAGTGGCCAGGCAAGTGTCAGAGAAAAGGGGTGGATGCGCTTAGGGGACACTGCCCCTGACAGCCACGGCCAGCCGGGGTTGTACGAGACAAAGTCTCAGCAATGACATCACTGCCCAGCCTTGGGGTTTCCATAGAAACCCCCTTTCAAGCACACATTGACCTGAGCATAGGGGAAGGGGGAGGGGAAGATTTGGCTGCCTGTCAGCAGGTGTTCCTCAACCCCTGAATGCTTTTCAGGAGGGAGACGTATTTACAGGTGCTGTCCTGCATTGAGGAAATGGGGATGCACAGCTGATCTTTGCTTGTGAGTATGTTGCAAAGATTCAGCTGCACTCCTGACACCTATGGAAAGTGACAGTCAGTGCTTTCCAGAAGAACTGATAGGTGCCTCTCCACTTCCCATTCTGACAATGTCAGAAGCAACCCAAGGGATGCACAAAAGCTTGCATATACATGCACATTGTCATGCAAAAGAGGGAGCAGGTTGGCATTCATTGTTCTGGGCAACAGTCAGGTGGGCATAATGACAGTTGCCAGAATCAGAGGAAATGTATCTTGTCGCTTAAGAGGAAAGCCACGTATCAAAATTAATCAGTGCTTCAAAGTCAGGCTGCTGAGTTTAGGCTCAGCCGTTGCTGACTGCAGTAGTTTCACCCTTGAAGCCAATAAATGCACATTGGGAATCTGGTATGGAATTTAATTTTCAGAGAATCTTTTGAGAGGTGGATTTGGAGCAAGGTCTTTTTGTCCTCCAGGCTCTGGGATCATTTTAGATGGAGTGGGTTGCCCTGAGATTTCATTAACCAAAAAGAAACTTGACCAGCGGCCTCATGGAGCCCCCCCCCCGTTTTCAACTCCAGACCTATGTCCCACCCTCTACTTTCTTGCTTTTTCCCCCTCCCTGTTGCTTTCTAAAATATTCCCAATATTACAGAATACCCTATGATGGGACTAAGACCGAATGTCACGCAACAAACAAAATGCCTGCTGTGAAAGCAGCATTTCTCAAGAATGCCCTTCATGAGCACCTTTATCAGCAAAAAATATGATCATGGAATTTGGCATTCTCTGTGCTGCTTCAAGTCACGGAAGTCAATAAAATCCCAGATGTGTTGGATATTAATCCTCAATGGCTATGTACTTGGGAATTACAGATATTCAATACACCAAGTTGGGGGAGGCTATTATATCTGCCTGTGACCCATAATACAAAGATGGAACAACTCACTTTTTTGGTCCCGTCCCCCCATCTCCAGAAATGTTTCTTGAGCCAATCACTGCCCAAACCTTTCTCTCCCTCCATTCCAATCTTGAACATTATCTCCTATTCGCCCATGCCTTAAGCAGAAGGCTGGAGTCCCAGCAGAGTCCCTGCTGTTCTGGAGCTTTTTGATGATTGATGAGGGAGGACAAAACAGCTTGGCAGCAGAGAGTAGTTAAGTTCTTCTATTTTCATGAAAGGCATAAATAGGTCTAATGCACAGATGCTTGGGTCACATATGAGGTCTTTCTTAGTAATATTTGTGCTGCTTTCAGGCTGGGACCCATTTATATTAGTTATACCACTGCCTGTGCCAAGGAATAGCAATGGCCCAATTGGCAGCTGATCTCAGGTTCACTGCAGCTAAGGAGATCCGAAAATCACTGGCTCCTCATTTGTGTTGTGTGAGGTCTTGGTTGGCAAGACCAAGTTTACACCAACAAAACAGATGACATCCCAGCGTTCCATTTGCACCATGGAACGACAGATCTCTGCTTGCCTTTTTTATTTCGAAGCAGCCAACAAGAGGCCTAGAGGATTTCCAAATAAAGCTTTGGTTGTGCCTTATCTGCATGCAGAGGGATAGGTCTAAAGTAGTCTCTCCCCCCAGCTTGAATAATACAGTAGTAATGGCTAGATAAAATTAGGACTGTCCTCCCCCTCATATTACATTGATGGCTACTATCGGTGCCAGTTTGGAGGATTCTTGTCAAAGCAAATAATTTTAATCTGGAGCATATTGGAGGCAGAAGGATAAAGCTTCCCTCTGTCCAGAGCAGTTCTGATCCAAAGAAGGTTTTCTGTTACTCCGTTTGAAAAAGGTTTTGCCCTTCCTTTTCCTGCTTTAATCATATATCTGATTATATTGTTCCTTTAAAAGTGAACTCCAGCATTAAGCCTGCAAAAGGAACCCAATTGCAGGAGATGTAGGAGAGAAAGGAGCTCCTTAATGGTGACTTGAGAGAATAGCAATCTTGGTACAGACCTGGAGTGCCAAACCAGCACCAAATCCTCAAGAAAAAGGTCTCAAGCTCTGCTAAGATTGAGCGAACCAGAACACACGTTCTTAGAGACTGCAGGAAGGCAGCAGCAGGGCCAGTCTTTTCTCACCCACTTCAGTTCTTAAAGGCCTTTGAGCATCTTGTTAATGGTTCATTCCCTGGAGATGCAAAAGAAATTAGCTCTGCAGTGCATAGAGGCATGTGCAAGAAAGAAACTGCATCCCATCACTCTGAGACCAATGTCTCCTCAATCACTCCTTGTCTGTCCTGACCCTATTTCCTCAACCTTTCTATTATTTCCTCTTGCTTGGCCCTGGCAAAAGACTATAGAAACAGGACAACAATCGGGCTGGTAAAAGATAAGCAACTACCGAGGACCTGTCCCTTTGGAGAGGAGAAAACAGAGCATAACAAGATTGTGAGTTTCAATGGGAGGACTATCATCATAAATCAGTTGCTTGTGCACTTATCAAGTGATGGATTGATTTTCAGGAAATCCCGAGTTTTATCAAAAGGCTCCGGATGAGATCAGTTGTGTTGTTTAAGTTTCCCTGAAATACCACTTCCATAGTGCTTTCTTCTATAGGAAGTTAGCACCCACCCCTCTCCTAGTAAAATGAGATATTTTAGGAAATATGAAAAGGGCAGAATATTTCCCCTAAAAGGGAGGCAGAAACTCAACCCTCCACCTTTGTCAATGGGCCATTAAGGCCTGGGCCAGTCTATTCTACATAACAAAAATCTACCTCCTTCAGGCAGAACCATAGTAGGAATTGCCTAAAGCCCATTCATTACATCATCACCCAGCAAGAGTCAACCAAGCCTGGAACTCAAAAGACAACCTACAAAGTTACCCCTGCATGGCCCCATGGGAGTCTGACAACCAATCAGAACACAAGCTCAAATTCAAAGCCCAACAGAGGGTATAAATCTCTCTCTCTCTCTCTCACCCATGTGCCTTTTTTGCCCAGGACCTCAAACCATGTGGTCCTGTCCACCTTTAAAAACCATCTTTCCAATCAGCCACCATTTTTCCAGTGTCTTTCTCCCCACTTGGAACTGAACCCAGATGGACATTTCTTCCAACATTTCTGTTAACACAAAGCTTTTGGAGAATTTTAACGGTGTTGAGTCCATGCTGAATTCACACAGGACCATTGCCAGATCCAATAGCTCCTCACAAAATGATTTTGCACCCTAAGGCAGCTTTCTTTCAACTATGCTGGACTTCATAAATCTCTCAGGTGGCTAGATTTTGGCAAGAGGATGCTGCTGTTTATGTGAGCCCAGGATAGACTGGCAATGACTCCAGAGAATCTAGGCAGATCTCTTTTGTAGCCCTACCTATCCATGCTGCCATGCTGCTAGGAACCTGGAATTGTTGGTTTGCAAAGTATATACTTTCCCATGGAGCTTTTCTACAAATCCTAAGGGGTTCATGATGTAAACACAGGGGTACCCAGCTGATGTGGAAGATCCATGCAGACAAGCTTTTCCCAAGAATGCATATTTTAAAACCAAAGCTTTAGTTTGTGATTTGGAAACCAAAAAGTCTTGCATGTTGTTAATGTTTCTGCTGGCATTAAAGTGCTATCTAACATGGTTAGCTATGCTAGCCCATGGGTTGATAGTTACCAAGTCCTAACTGGGCTTGCTGCACCCAAAAGAGCAGGAGAGGACTTTTCTTCCAAATCTGGGTATTTTACACCAGCAATCTGGATTTGAGGCATATTTCTATCCCATCCTTGTTTCTTTTATTTTTTTTTCCCCAAGTCCTTTGGGATCCTTATCATTACAACCAATTTTGACTCTTTCAGATTCTTGTACCTAAAGTTGTTTTGTCTACCATGCAGCAGCTCAGCTAGAATTTATAGTACATCATCAGTAAAGTTATTAAGGAAGATTCAAAGTAAATTGAAAGATGGGTGATAGCTGTACAGAAATAAAACACCTAGCATTTTCTAATTTAAGCTCCAGATTCCTAATTTCTCTGCAATTCTCTTGGGCACTGCCTCACACTGCTACCAAGGAATTGGCAGCTTGTTGGAAGGAGACTAACATATGCATAGCTCTTGATCAGCCCTTCTATGGCTTCCTATGGGATCTCCTTGTTCTTTGTCCAAAACACCAGAAATTCCCAAGGACATTCCTCCCTCAGCTAGTCTTTAATTCTGTGATGAGAAGTCAGTTATCTTTTGGAATGGATACAAAAGAAGGATGAAATGCACGGAACCCCCCCCCCCCAAAAAATTATTGGGTTTGCTATTGTTGCTGCTTCTATGAGCTCTTCAGCCAAATCAAAAATGCAACTTTTTTTTTGCTGCATTTGTTCCATGAAATCATATTACAATGTGTACTTGCAGAGAAGGAAGAGTTCTTTTTGCTGTCAAGTTGTTGTAATAAGTACTCTGCATAAGTGAAAAGTACTCCAGATAGATGGCTCCTAGCGCTACTCATATTTACAAAAAATCCCTGGACTTCCAGCGGTGACGTCATTGTGAAGCAGGCAAGGGAATGGAGCTCCGTACCCGCAACCCAAAATTTCTCTGCCAGGAGCCCTTTAAGGGCACAGTCGGTCCCGGAGAGATCGACAGGATAAAGAGGACATTCTGAAGACGTTGAGGTGAAAGCAATCCCCTGAACGGATAGGAGGAAATCTCTTAAAACCGGCAGAGAAGAAATCAGCCATATTGGCCAATCTGGAGCCGTGACAGCCTGGCTAAAGAGAAATACATATGTATGTATGTATGTATGTATATATATCAAAATATCACCAGAAAGGAGGTGAGGATTGTTTGAGGATTGGTGAAGTGGAAAGAGACTCTAAGGAAAAGGGCAGATTTTTGCCCGGAAGGCAGCGGTGCCCAAAGAGCAGAGTAGAGTGGAGCTGCGGAGTTAAATGGTGACAGCGCAAGGAAGTGAAGACCTAGGATTTCAGATTTAAATAACTTGGTAAAGGAATAAAGCGAAACCTTACAGGATTTTAAGGAGCCTGGGAGCTTCAGATTCTGCACAGTAATCTTAGCTATTCCTAGCACTGCACTGTTCTGGACAGAGAAAGCTCTGATGTTGCTCCTAGGATCTCCTGGAGCCACTCTTCCAGCTTAAGAGTCACAGCCCAAAGGGCTCCTACCACCACTTAGACTACTTTGGCCTTTACTTTTCACATCTTCTGTAGTTTTTCCTTCAGGCCCTCTTATTAGCCACGGTGGCACAGTGGTTAAAGTGCAGTACTTCAAGCTACTTCTGCGGACTGCCGGCTGCCTGCAATTTGGCAGTTCAAATCTCACCAGGCTGAAGGTTGACTCAGCCTTCCATCCTTCTGAGTAAAATGAGGACCCAGATTGTTGGGGGAAATATGCTGATTCTGTAAACCACTTAGAGAGGGCGGTAAAGCATTGTGAAGCAGTATATAAGTTTAAGTGCTATTGTTATTTCTCCAACTTCTCATATTCCTTCCCTGATGTTGCTGTTATCTTGCCCCACTACATCAATCACCACCACAGTCTTCTGGTCTACTACTACAATGTCTGGTTGATTGGCCAGTACCTGTTGGTCTATCTAGATCTGGAAGCCCCAGAGAATCTTAGCCCTGTTATTCTCCACAATCTTCTATATGGAATGTTTGATCTGGACTTGGGAAGGTCTAGCTCTAGCTCATATGCTCTGTAGATGTTTCTGTACACAATGGCAGCTACTTGGTTGTGCCGTGCAGTGCATCCTGTTCTTGCCTACCTCTTACAGCCTGCTACTAAACGTTGGACTATCTCTAAGGCCTCTCTTCATAATCCGAACCTCAGGTCCTGTCTAGTGTAGTAGGTAGAGCCCTGCTTCTACGAATCTGGTGCTTATTGCCTGTTCTTGTGCTGTTGTGACTAGTGCCTCAATGCTGTCTTTTAATTTTAGACATTGATAGTATTTTCCAATATCAGTCACTTCACCTTAATGTAGAAGGTACATCCCTTGCACAGTCTTGTCTGGTATGGCACTTCTGTTTGATCTTCCTCCCATGCCTGATGTTGTCTATGACATTCTCTCGGCCATTTATTTTTGGGTGACATCTTACTGATGTACTCCTGGATACTCTGGGTTTCATCCAAGACAGTGGCTTTGACATGGTGTGTGGCTGACACACACTCTTTCTGGTTGACGTACAGTGTCTGAATGCTGGATTTTGGGTGGAAACCTTCATACATTATAAGGAGCTTTGGAGTCTTTGTGTACTGTTTTGGACAGCTGACAGTCTCCACGTACTATTTTGGCCAGCTGACTATACTGGCAATGTGTCTGATGGTTGGCAGTACATACATGACGATGGCATGGATCTTGTTCTTCTCATTGAGCTGTTTCTTTAGCACCTGTCTTGTTCTTTGGTGGTATTTGGATGTTCTTGTCTTCTTTGCCTCCACATTGTGATTTCCATGTGATTATGGGATACCATAACTGGTCTGTATGTCTGCTATGTGGTCCACTGATAGTGGTTCCACCCATCAATTTTAACTATCTTCTCTGCCTTGACTATTGTTTGGTCACACTTCTCCAGTCCAAATGATATCCCAACGATCACACTGTAGATCTGTATCTGTATATACAACTTGAATCCAGATTTTAACAGTAGGTTTATTAGATGAAGTGACAGCATTGGACCTAATCCTTTAATAACACCAAGATGTCCTATTCCTTCTGCTACAACAAATATGACTACTTTTCTGGGCATTACACCAGTCTCTAAAATTAAATCACAATCAGAGACTCTGTGTAGCTGACTTCAGCTAATGTCAAAATGCTATCCTGTTTCCCCGAAAATAAGACATCCCCTGATAATAAACCCAATTGGGCTTTTGAGTGCATGGCAATAAGGCCAAGCGCTTATTTCAGGGTTCAAAAAAATATAAGATAGGGTCTTATTTTGGGGGAAACACGGTATGTGGGGTTAGATAACACAGTACCTGGGAGACAACTGTGAAAACTCAGCATTGCATATTAGACTACTGTGGATTAGACAGCAAAAACAAAACATAATGGAAGAAGACAATAACAAAGTAAGAAAAAATATGGAAATGTTCATGTGGTCTTCAGGAACTGAACTCCATTCGTGGCAGATGACATCACCATCACCATCACTTAAATTTCATCACAGCAATGAAAACTACCATTTTTGGAGTTCTAAATTGACTGTGCTTGACCAAGGAAAGGAACTTGAGGTCATAGCAGATTGCTTTGTGAAAATGTTATTTTAGTAAGCATCATCTGAAAAAAACTAGGGGCAGGCTAAGAATCATGAAATGGATCAAAATAAAAATGCCAAAATGCCATTGCCTTGATACAAATGTAAGGCATGACTGGTATTTCTAATGCTGCATATTATTCTAATTGCTACAAATAAAAAAATAAATTTGTTAGCTGGAAAACATACAGAAAAGGGCAAGGAAAATAGTCCCTGACAAAGGGGTTTTATGCCTTTACACATTAGGATTATATTTATCCCCAGAATATTTTTTAAAAAAATGTTTTCTAAACTGTTCTTTGTGAATAACTACTTTTGCACGTACATGATTATGCCTGTTGTTCATTTCTTCAGAAGCTACAGTGGTGCTTGGCAATAGATAATGCCTTTCTTATCTAAAGAGTTTAGGAATAATTAGAAAATGATTAATTTCGCCATGAGACCAAGACCCTCCAAAATTAGTGACCTATCTTCAATTCACCCGTTCATTTACCACTCCATACTCTGCCCCTCCTTTAGAGTAAACCAAAAAGACAGGGAAGTTTTTCACTGTGCCTCATTCCTACTGAGCCTTGTGGTTCATGAATCAAGCTCGGGCTACTCATTATTTCTCAGCCTGAATACCTCAGAGGTTCATTGCAAGGAAATACCTATACCAACCTGGGGAAAAAAGTAGAATCCAGATTTTAATAGCAGGGTTTATTGACAGGCCAAATAGGCTGGTCTAGGTGAATAAAGAGAGGAGGGAATAGTTCAATTGCAAGCAAACTAAATGGAAATTAACTCCTGTTTGCAGGACACGCATAACAAGGTCAGGAAAGAACAGCAAGGATGGAGATTCTTGTACAACATCTAAAGTTGGTTGGTTTTAACCTTATTTATTGTTCTGTGGCCTCCGTGTTGTGTGTGCCTAATTATTTGGGACAATCTAAGGTTCAAAAAATTGTATGAACCCAGATAATGAATTATCTCAGTAACTGGGAAAAAGCTCTTGCCCAGATTTCTTTAGTCTACAGGTACAACACTTATCAGAGTGGGAAAGATGGAGTCAGCCTTTTATGATATAATTGTCTTCCCAGAAACTATTTAAGATGAAAAGAGCTGTTTTGATTTCTTGCCTTGATTTCTTGGTTTAGAGTCAAATATCCTTTGTTGTTTCTTCCTTGAAGTTGAAATCCCACTCCCCCAATATCATCTGGCTCCCCTTTCACCCAGGCTATTCATTTCAGATGAAATCCTTCCTATTTTAAAACACTGAAGAGGAACCTAATGGACTTATTAAGGGTGAGGTTGCAGAAGACAGAAGGACGTCTTGTCTCTACATCCTGAGCTGAACCTTTGTGTATTGGGGAGGGACCTACAATCCAATCAAGTTTTGGCATAAGGCAGAGAAATGTAGGAAGAAAAATGTAGGACGCCTGACTGCTGGAGCCTGGAGAAGGGCTGGTCCAACTCTGCAAATGAAGAGGATTCTTGTTCTTGTTGAGTTCAGAGGCAGCAGAAAATAAAACTGGAAAGCTTTTTTACGGTAGGGATGCTGTTGCCATTGTAACAATTACTGGCAGCTTGTGTGTGTGCATGTATGTGTGTGTATGCGCACACATTCCCACATGTGTTTGTGTACATACGTGCATTAGTGTTGACTTTGGGAGAACTGCCTAATCTAGTCTTTGCCATTTTGGGGACTAGTCCCTAAGATGGGGCTGGAACCCACAGTCTCCTGGTTTCTAGCTTGTGCCTTAACCAGTACACCAAATTGGCTCTCTCAACTCAAAATTCAACCACAAATATTACTAACGATGTTACCGTTAATATTACATCATAGCCAAACTTATTTGCTTATGTTTGTAGGTGGGCATGTGTAAGCGTGCTTGGCTGAACTGGCAAAAAGAATATTCTTTTTCTTTCCTTTTAAATACTAGGTATTCCCAGAAAATGCAGCTTCATCGTTATTTATCTGACCTTTCTGATTAAAAAAGTTCACTTGTGTATGGGAGATGCTCGACGTGCCACATCCTCATCAGATTTAACAAATTCAGAAACACTGAAGTCCTCCTTTGCTTTTTGTTTTTTAAATTCACCTTCAAAATTTGTGGGTCTGCTTTTGCACAGGGCTCTGTCCTTTACGCTCACACGAAATTCTATTTTGCAGCTCAGGAGGGGCACTACAATCGCGATGACCCACAGTAGTATCTTGAGAGGTCTCTTCTCAGAACCAAAGACAGTTCCAATCAAGACTCACTTGGCCTTTGCTCAGCTTCTTGTGCCGTTCTTCTGGCAAAGTGAAGACCTGCAGCATTGATTAACAGATATGTTCAGATTACCACCAATTCCTGAGAGACAACATGTGCGCATACCCCAACATATTCTGATTGAACAAAATGGGAATACTCCACTTAAAATTAGCTAGGGAGAGAGCAATTATTACATGAACGTTGTTAGCAATGCCTCCTTCTTGAGAGAATTGAATAGCTTCTCTGACACCGGGTCAAGAGCAATAGATCTCATATCTGATTTTAATAACCAGGAGAGATTATTAAGCTTTCCTGAAATTATCTGATCACAGTACCCCTCAGGTTAAAAAATGAATAAAGCTTCTTCCAAGTTTTAAAAGCCGAGGGTATTTTGTATGTTGAATCTCAAGCACCCGTGGGGAAGAATGTCATATTTTCCCCAAAAACCAATAAAAGGAAGGCCTTCTGGCTTCAGGCTAATCTGACAGGTATGCCACAATTCTGTCAATTTTCTTCATGGGAAGGTTTGTTTGCACCATCCTGATTGCAGCTTGGTTGTCTAGCGATTACCTTCTTAAAAAAATAAAATAAAGAAGTAGTTTCTGTTTCCGTCCCCTGCATATGGAGCAACTTTAAAAAAAATTTTTTTGCTCACGTACACATACTGTATCATGCATGTAGAGAAAAACAACTTTCCTGGTACACTCTTCCCTCCACTTTTTTGTTTTAAAAAAATATTACTCATTTGCATAAAAACAGGATGTTTTGCTACTCTTAGTTCCATCTGTTCCTGCTGAAGTCACAGCTTTTGCACATGAGCTCACTGCAGGTTGCCATGGAGATGACTGTGATCTCACATAGACTGGGGGAAGAGACGAGTAGTGGCAGCTAGCTAGAAGGACCGGGCAGCTCAGAGAATTGCGCTCATGACCTTAGAAGCCAAAGGAAGAGCTGGGCTCATGCAGACTGGATGGTTTCTCTACTTTCTGTTTTTCAATTTCCATCAGGGGTGAAATCCAGCAGGTTCTGACAGGTTCTGGAGAACCGGTAGTGGAAATTTTGAGTAGTTCAGAGAACGGGCAAATATTACCTCTGTCTGGCTCCAGAGTGGGGTGGGAATGGAGATTTTGCAATATCCTTCCCCCTGGAGTGGGGTGGGAATGGAGATTTTGCAGTATCCTTCCCTGCTATGCCCACCAAGCCACATCATACCCACCAAGCCACGCCCACAGAACCGGTAGTAAAAAAAATTGGACTTCATCACTGTTTTCCATGGTCAATGAAAGCCTCAGCATCTCCATATGAACCATGCAGGAGACACCTTGGTAGCATCAGCACCAAAGCTGTGGGACTCCCTACCCAGTGAAGCTGCTTTGTCCCTTCATTCTTAGATATGGAAAGTCACACCACTTTTTTTTTTCCAGGGTTGGGTGCTGTACTTAGGCCCTGCTAGGATAGGCCTTGCATTATTCTAATTCAGGGTTATCAAACTAGTAGTCCACAGGCCGGATGTGTCACGCGCAGGCCACGCCCACCCCAGCTCCGCGAATGGGAAAAACGTTGTGAGACATCACGTGACGGCAATGTGACACGGTGAGTTTGACACCCGTGTTCCAATCGCTATAGCTGCTGCTGGTGTGGGGAGAGAAAGGTGTTTACTGCCTCTTGTGACTTGTAACAAAGTTTATGTTGTGAAGCATCTACTTTTCCTGGCTTGGGTCTCTCTCTTTCTCTCTCTCATTCTCCAATCTTTTTGCATCACCTTCTTAAACCGTTTAGTCAAAGGCCCTGCTTTAAAAGATGCTAGGGAACCTGAAGATCAAACTCCATTGCTGTCTTTGAGCACAGAAGGTGCACAGGGAGGCAGCTGGCCTTATGGCTTGGTCCCCACTGAGCACAGCTTTGGAAAAACATCATCAAAGGTGACTGAACTGAGGAAAAGGAAGAGGAAGCAGTTCAGCGAATCAGCTCCTGTAAAAAATCCTACAGGTGGCTCTGGAAACCGAGTCCAGAAGCCTGGATGCTGGTAGAACACAAACAATGAGCGGCTTCATCCAGGGGAACCCTGAGGTACTGTGTAATGACAAGCCAAACTGCACCGGATACCAACAGCTGCAAGGAAACAGCAGAGTCTCATTGCTTTCTTTCTTCACTAGGGGGCAGCAGGGAACACAGCAATGGAATAGATTTCCTGATGAAGGCACATCAAATGCAGACATAAAAGGACAAACAGAAGCAGGCTTTGCATGTAGACTTATCAAAGCTTTGCACACACATGCCCAAAGTGCAAACTTTGCATGCAAATATCAGATTCCTAGCACACACATGCTTTCACTTCCATCCTCTACCTACATGCACACAAATTACAGAGAGTGGGGCTATCTTAGGGCAAAGCACTGTAGTGTACATCTCCTTCGCTGAAACGGCCAGCACACGAAATTTCCATCTGTTCTTCCCTCTGTTATTATTCTGTCTTTTCCCCCATTCAGGATAGTCTCCAAAGCTGGCTTCTGGCGCTGCCAATTTGATGCCAGGAAAAATACACCCATCTTAAGAGTAAAGCTGGCCAAACGCCCCCACAGAAGGAAGATGGGAGGAGGGAGGAGTGTTGGGAAGAGAGACTTGCCTACACCTAATCTGTGGCTTTCTTTAGTATGGGGAAGGAGGAGGGAAAGAACTCAAGTAATTATTAACCTTATTTGCAAATGTTTCAGTTTGGAACCCTTGCAAATGATCATAACTCTTTTAACATCCTGGGTTTGAGGAAACAGAACTTCATTTTCTGGCTCAGGATGCCGGAATAGTCATACCAAGAACCTAACAAGAAAGCTGGGCTTTCGCATTGAGATGTTCATATGAAAAGTCAACTTCAAATGTTTTGAAGTTTCACTTATCCGTTTCATCTTGGAGAGTAGTGGCATTCAGAGCTTGAGATGATACCTCTGTCTGGGCGGCACTGATATGAACTACTAAGTGATACGGCCTTTCTCCGTGGCTCCCCTCAAATGTTTTTCACCCCTTTTCAAATCGTTAGGAATTCATAACAAGCAGGAGGACAGTTGCGGTTCCTATTGCCAAACCCCTTCCTGCCCTATTGCTTTTATTTCAAGTCACTGCAGCCACCTGAGTGAATACACAGGTAATGAGTGATAAAACCTAACGGGTTTTGCCCTTCTCAAAGCTTCCCTTTGTTGGATGGTAGCAGAATAAAGGAGAAAATTCTGTTTAATACTAATGCCACTGAGAATGATTAAAGGATGAGATGGAAGCAACATTATGGAGAGGTTTTTAAGAGACTAGAGAGTCACTTATCTGAAATGGTGTAGGTTCTCCTGCTTGTACAAGGGGCTGGATTAGAAGACCTCCAAAGTCTTATTCTATTCTATTCTATGCTGTGCTGTGCTGTGCTGTGCTAGGTTAGCCTAGTCTAGCCTATTCTCATAGCAGAACAAAGAGATTGCTTGGGGATGCTTGTAAATGAGAAATGCCCACCCTGTAGTCAGTTTTAACTCTGGTTTGTTGCACCTGCTACAAGGAACCAGAGTCAACCTGCAGATGACATGCATACCAATAGTTATTCAGTTTTTCAATTTTGGTTCATTTTTTTACCTGATCATAATAATCAGGAAAAAAACTAGGAATTCAGAAACATGCCAGGCATCTCATCCAACCTCATCAAATGCTCCATTGTGGCTTAGTATGAACCTCTCTTATCCAACAATGGTGAACTTAAAGAAACATGCTCAGGCAAAAAAAAATGGCATCTCCTTTTAGCCTTCCACTATCTAGTTTAACTCTATCCTTGTTGCCCAGGCAACCATTAAATCCAAACCAAAGACCTTCGTCCCAATATTCAGGCCAAGTTGGAGCACTTCGTAACCACTTAACATCTGGTTTCATCCTTGGAAAGAATGCTGTAAAGCTGTAGCAAAAAAAAAAAAAAAAAAAAGGTGGAAAGATCTGAAAATCCTGAAGTCCTTTGCTGGACTCCAGGCAACTGAGTATTGTGCTGCTGGGAGATCTTTTGTAAATAAAAAGAGCAGTCTGGAACGCCCACCTGCACAAAATACTGGAGCTCACTTTTGATTCAGTGTGAAACATTTCTGCTCCAGATTTTGCTCCTCTACTCCCACTTTAATCCAATGGTTTAATCTTGTGCTGCCCCAAATCTTGTAGGACTCCAGCTTCTAATAGGCAGAGCCATCAGGGATGATGGGAACAGCCATCTGATATGACTTTGGACAAAACATATTGGAAGGACCTGTATACACTGGGAGCTCAATCCCTTGTGTCATATTTTCCAAGATGTCACGTTTCTTGCATTTCTGTTCCTATATACTTCTTACGTACATCCTGATGTGGCCTTGGTTTGTTTTCTTTATTGAGGAAAGACATGTCAGGAGATAGAAAATAATAAACCCAGGTTTACAGGTAGTCCTTGATTTACAATTGTAATGGAGCCTGAAATTTCTGTCATAAGTCATGATTTATGATGGTCATAAATCAAAGCACTCACATGACAAGACTCTTTCTGCAGCAGTTGTTACGCTGTGGTTGTTAAATGAATCCATGTACAGGTAGTCCTCAACATACGACCATAACTGAGCCCAACATTTATTTGTTAAGTGAGACATTTGTTAAGTGAATTTTACCCCATTTTACAACTTTTCTTGCCACAGTTAAGTGAGTCACTGCAGTTGATAAATTAATAATCTGGTTGTTAAGTGAATCTACCTTCCCCATTGATGTTGCTTGTCAGAAGGTCACAAAAAGTGATCACATGACCTTGGGACACAGCAATGGTCATAAGTATGAAGCAGTTGCCAAGCGTCTGAATTTTGATCACATGACCATGGGGAAAGGTCATAATTGAAAAATGGGCACTTATAAGTCACATTTTTCAGTGCCATTGTAACTTTGAGAGGTCACCAAACAAATTGTTGTAAGTCGAGGACTATCTGTATTCCTATGGGCTAAAAGACTGGAAAGTGGTGAAAAATGTCACAACTGTGTCATGTGACTGCAGAACGCTGACAGCCAATTGCCAAGCACCAGAAATATAGTCAGATGACTATTGGCTATTGGAACTCCAGAACCAGATTCTAAATAGCTTTTATCAATGGTGCTGGGCTCTATTGTAACTTCGAATGGGTCACTAAGCAACTGGTTACGTGAGGACTACTCAGTACAGGTACTACTCCTCGATTTACGACCACAATCAAGCCCCAAGTTTCTGTTGCTAAGCGAAACATTTGTTAAGTTAATTTTGTCCCATTTTATGACCTTTCTTGCCACAAAGCGAATCATCCCAGTTTGTTACATTAGCAACACGGTGGTTAAGTGAAACTGGCTTCCCCATTGATTTAGTTTGTAAGAAGGTCGCAAAACGTGATCAGGTGACCCCCCCCAGGACACTGCAACTGTCATAAATACGAATCAGTTGCCAAGCTTCGGAATTTTGATCACGTGGCTGCAGAGATGCTGCAACGGTCCTAAGTGTGAATAATGGTCATAAGTCACTTTATTCAGGGCCGTGGTAACTTTGAACGGTCACTAAATGAGCTGTTGTAATTCAAGGACAACCTGCACCCAGTTTCTTCACTTCCTTTTGCCCTATTACAGGCTGGTTCCATAGTCCTGCTTTGAGCAAAAACGCCAACAGTCTACCTGGCTTAGCTCCTCTTTTTCTTTTTTCTTTTGTTCCATGAGATGATGCTGGCAGTTCTCTTCATGGATGAAGTGGCCCATGCAGCTGCCTGTGTGCGCTCTGATGAGTTAATAGACTCTAATTAATACAGATTGGGGCAATCACTTTCAATTTCCCTGGCTCTCCCTCTTACTGAAGAGCTGCAAACGATGCGAGCTGCAAAGTCTACAGAGGCACAGACCACAAAAGCCTGGCCCCCACAGGGCTGCATGAGAAGGTTGCATTCCTACTGTATCATTCGCATTCAAGCCACTTTGATGTCACCATCCTGGCCAAGGTAATTCATCCCAGGTTTGGAGTGACCTGGAATTACAAGCCATTTCAGTCAAGGTCAATAGGGGATCAATTTCAATATGCAAAATCTTCAGAAAATTGAGTCAAGTTCAACTCCTACTGATTTCATGGACGTGCCTGTGTAGTTTCCCTATCATAATACATTGCCTTCTTCCAATATTTTTTTTTCAACTTTCCAGTCCAGCCTATACCCCCAATATTGCTCATAAAGCTCCCATCCAAATCTTAGCCAGGCTTGATTCTCCTTACCTTACCAATGCAGAGAAGGTAAGACAAGTTTTGTTACCTGCTAAGATAAGCTAACTTTCTAGGGAAAAATTATTGTATTCTTCTTTCAAACTTTAATAAAACTTTTGGTTGAACCTCTTTTGTTGCTATTATCCAGAAATGAAACCCAAACTGAAAATAAACATATATTGCATAATGTAGATCCAGCCTCTGATTTGGCCCAAGAGTAATTTTTAAAGCAATGGCAGCATTTTCATACACAGGGGCATCATTAAAAAGAAATACTCTTGGCTATATTCTCATTTCCAGTGTGCTTGGTTAACTAAGCTCTGAACTGATTTCACTTTAAACAGTGGGATAAAAGTACCAATATAAACAGGAACTGACTAGATCAGAAGTCCAAATCAGCATCTACCAATCTGATTTTTTTTACATGTGTTGGTCGGATTATAACTTCCATCACCCCCAGGCTAGTCTAACGACTTCATTCTCACTGAATAACCAAAGTTTTCTCTTCTACCCATCATCCAGCTTTGTTAAATAAACCAGAATGCTTATATCTTTCACAACACAAATTTGTAAATATCTAGAGGCAAAGCAGGTAGTCTGACATTCATAACCTCTGTCTTAAAAATAACACAAGTTCAAGAATTAAAGAAAACATAACATTGGATACTTCCCCCTAATATTCTGTCATATTTTAGATGTTAATATTTAAGCGATAGGATAGGCATATGTAAAGCTATGAATACTGGTACATTACAAAAACACGCCTCTTACACAATAAATATCTTCAGGGCTTTTCTTCATTTATGGAAACAGCAGCATCACTGAGTGTGCAGGTTATGATTTTTCATAAACTCAAATACTGCATACAATTGGGTAATACAAAAAATGTAATCAGCAGATATCTTTGTTTTACTTTCATGGGTGGGGATTATGTAGAATTGTAGATGTATGGATCTGGAAGGCCCCAATGTGTGTGTGTGTTGGGGGGGGCGGCGTGTAGGCTATGCTAGCTAGTTAAGCACCACTTCTGTTTGGACAAAAGCCTGCCTTAAATTCTTTGGCTTTGTACAGTGCCTGGCACAGTGCCAGCACTTTGATCATCCCCATCAAATTCCAATTTGTTTCCTCTCTCTGCTTCTGTTCTTAACAACCACATTCTTGTCAAAGATTAGCAGATTGCAGTTATATTCCCAGCAGAAAAATAAGTGGAGAGTCCCTTCTCTGGATCTAATGCCAGGAACCAGATGGACCCTTGATGGCAGAGCTCCATTGTGGATATCCAATTAATGAACATGACCACAAAGTGTGGGACAGAGTGGCTGATAAGCAATCCGCATTCCTATATTACTATCTTCCTTTCTCTGTTGTCCTCCAAATACACAGATCTACAACTTCCAGAACTCCCAATAGGCAAAAGGCCATTCTCTACCATGAGAACGTTTCACTCAGGATCTGGCACACAGTATATTAAAAAAATCTTGAGTAGCTCCCAGTGGATGCAACAGTTCAACTCAAGATTGATCCATCAAGTGTTTTTATTTCTTCTGCTAAATTTGTCTCCTAGTGATACCTTCCCCTTAAGACACAGTTGGTGCCACTTTAACTATAGTAGGATGTTTATGTAAAGAAAGAGTTTGCAATTCATAAGTAGGGAAGTAAAAGTGAGAGCAGGTTTGGTGCAGTAATTAAAGCCCACGGCTAGAAACCAGGAAACTTGAGTTCTAGTTCTGCCATAGGTATAATATCCAGGCAGTCGGAACTCTAACTTGAAAACATCCCTCCATACACCCCAAAAAGCGCAGTATTTACAGTACATATGACTGTGAGTATGTTTAAAGCGTCATACGGACCATTTCTAAAATTCTAAGAACCAAAACCAAACTTAATAACTTGTCAGATTGCTAAGAGACAGAAAATTAAGATGGAATCCTGGCACGTCCGACCCGTTTTAGATGGGGAGACGGATGGATTTGGGAACAGAGGACTTTGCACTCACTCCAAAAACAGGGGAACATGGTTTGAAAATGCTCCTAAAATCAGTGGGAGCTCAACGCTACCTCTGTGCCCAAAAATGCTGATTACTAGTTTTAGCTGATGATATACCAACCATACCTTTCCTAGGCAGATTCAACCTAACTACTTGCTATTCATGCACTGCTAACCTTATGTTGAAATTGTTTATTTTACAGCTCTGCTTCCAATTGTTCCAGAAACTGCTACTGGTGCAGGATACAATAGCCAGAACTGCTGAGTATAACTCTTGGCAAAACAAGCGTGATACCTTTGTTGAAGGAACTGCACTAGCTGCTACTTAGCTACTAAGCTAAGTTGAAGGTTTTGCTGAAGAACTTTAAAACCCTACAAAATTTGGGACTAGGAAAAGAGAGAAAACTACAGTTTTCTCTACAGACCTTACAGATCACTGGAATAATCAGGGGGAGTTCTGCTACAGTTATATACAGAGTGCCATCTTGTAGTTCCTTCGTTGCGGCAGTGCCTGAATTTTGGAAAGCTTCGCTCTCTGAAATTGTGTACCGCACAACTTTTAGATGTCTCTCGAAGACCTCTCTCTTCATCTGTGTCTTCCCCATATGAATGTTGTATGAAGAGTTCTCTTTGGTTTTCTTCCACCCTCCCTTTTTAATGAATATGTTATTTTATATTGCTTTTGTTTACTCCCTTTATTACTGCATTGCAATTGTTAACTGCTTCTGGATACCATCGTAAAGGAAGTGGTATATAAATTTACAAACTGACAGGAAATCTAAGACTGCATATATCCCATAGGATTAGGGCTGGTTTCATCAGATTTGAGTCATAGAAAGCTTTAGAACAGAAATGGAGGAGCTGGTGGAGCCACTGAAGAGCTAACCAGACATTTGGATGGCAACAAGAGACACAGATAAAACTTCTTCCTGCCAGTGGTACTTACCCAGAGTTTTGCTGCTTCACTGGTGTCATTACCTAAGGATTGTTAAGAGGTTTCTCCTGGTTCAGAGCACAGGGTGGGGTGGGGTGGGGATGTAGAACTCAATTTACATGGGGGTGGGGAGAGACTTCCTTGATTTGTTTCTCACCTACACAGCTTGTATTCAAGCACAAAAATGCTCTTTTAGAATATCTTCTCACAAGAAAAATAAAACAGTCCTGAACCTGGATCTTCATAAACCAGGAAAAAGGGAGACATAAAATCTTAATTGGAGGGAGGGAGGGAATCTTAATTGGAGGGAGGGAGGGGGTAGGAAAGTAGGGGAAAGGAGAGGAGGGGAGGGGAGGGGAGGAGAGGAGGAGAGAGGAGAGGAAGGGAAAGGAAAGGAGAGGAGGGGCGGGAAGGGGAGGGGAAGAGAGGAGAGGAGGAGAGAGGAGAGAGGAGAAGAAGGGAAAGGAAAGGAGGGGAGGGGAGGGAAAAGGAGGGGAGGAAAGGAGAGAAGGGGAGGGGAAAGGAAATCCCCTAATATTCCTGTGACACCTAGCAGTGCATGCTTTTTCCTGCATTAAAGTTAAATTTTAATCCTAGAAAAGATGGTTATTTGGGATCCTATACCTTAAACAGAAAACTCCAGTTGGCCTTGCTAAACAAAGAACATTGTCAGCTATCTCTTCCATTAGGCCCAATTCATCTGTCAAATTGTTTTTGTCATATTATTTTGTATACATAGCAGATTGTCTTTGCCACCTGTACCAAATGAGCACTCTGATGGTTCTGTACAAGGAAAAAAAGAGTAATGCACGATCACCTGCTGCTTGACAGCAACATTTTGCCATTTGAATAACTTGTTATTATGGCTTTGCATTTGCTTTCTCTAAAAGGTGTGCACACTCTCAATATATAATACAGGAGTGCACATTTCACCAGGTTTTAAATGACAGCAAAT
Source organism: Arizona elegans (assembly GCA_022577455.1). Lineage (NCBI taxonomy): Eukaryota > Metazoa > Chordata > Lepidosauria > Squamata > Colubridae > Arizona > Arizona elegans. The sequence continues at coordinate 96,594,011 of JAKOOJ010000003.1, read as the reverse complement.
AGGATTTTTTCCCCTTGACCTTGGCTCAGATGAACCTTTTAACATACATTAGGTACTATTCATGATAGTAATTTCACCGCACGTCCAGATATTGTGCTCATCCTTTAATTGTCATATTTTTTCCCAAGTCTTTTCCATTTTTTATTTTCTTTTAACTGGAATAATCTGCTTGGGCAAAAAATTGTAGCTCAAATCCCAGAGATGTGGATATTCCATAGTGCTTTGCTTCCAGAAGTCTTGGTTTCATGTCTTTTCTTCCAATGCTTCTCTTGCTGAATGCCATACATAAACCCAACAGGTTTTTTAGAAATGATTTTTAAAACGGTGAAATCAATAATGTCAAAATGGTATAATTTCACCTTTTATGGTATCTTACTTCCATCTTTTATTAGAGAAACTACATAACGTGGACGAAACGAATTATTTTCCTGCACAGGCAAGCACACCCACTCACAGGCCTGATCTGCAAAGCCACCTTTCCCTGGCCTGAGGACCTTAGCTTACTGTGCACAGAGGACATGTTGTCACAGCAGGGCCATCTCGTTTTCATCCTGCTGCTGAGATGAGCTAGAAGCCTGTACAAGCTTTAGAGCTGTATCCCCACCCCCACCCGGGAGATTTCCTGAGCAAAGCTTCAAGCACGGGTGGAAGAGGCGGAGTAGGAGTTTGCAGGAGTCCATTTGGCTGGCTAAAAGAGCGCCCCCTGCGGGCTTCTTTTTGGCTCAGCAGAGGCATTTACTGTGTCTGCCTGAGCCTCCGGACGTGGCAGTAGCCCAGCCTGTGACTTCTTTTGGGGATACCATCTTTATATAGAAGGTCATCATCCACATGTCTTCCAGAAAGCTAATATTATTGGAAAGCTAATAGATCCTGCGCCATAAGGAAGGCTGAGCACCAAAGAATTGAGGCCTTTGAACTATGGGTGTTGGACAGGGGTGAAATTCAGCCAGTTCTATCCGGCTCAGGCAAACTGGTAGCAGCGGCTGCGGGAGGCTCCGCCCACTCACGCGGACATCATGATGTTCCTTTTTTGTGACAATTTTAAGCCTCTGCACATGTGCAGAAGGCTTTGTGCATGAGCAGACATCGTGCGTGAGCAAAGTGAGCATGTGGGCAGCGTGCACACATTAGCGAACCGGTAGGGAGGGTAAGTGGTGTCCCTGGTGCTAGAGAAGACTTCTGTGAGTCCCTTGGATTGCAAGGCGAAGAAACCGGTCAGTCCTAGAGGAGATCAACCCTGACCGGTCAGCCCTAGAGGAGATCAACCCTGACCGGTCAGTCCTAGAGGAGATCAACCCTGACCGGTCAGTCCTAGAGGAGATCAACTCTGACTGCTCTTTAGAAGGCCAGATCCTGAAGATGAAACTCAAATACTTTGGCCACCTAATGAGAAGGAAGGACTCACTGGAGAAGAGTCTAATGATGGGAAAGATTGAGGGCAAAAGAAGAAGAGGACGACAGAGAACGAGGTGGCTGGATGGAGTCACTGAAGCAGTTGGTGTGAGCTTAAATAAACTCCGGGGGATGGTAGAGGACAGGAAGGCCCTGGAGGAACATTGTTCATGGGGTTGCGATGGGTTGGATACAACTTCGCGACTAACAACAATAGATCCTGCAGAGACTTGCTGAAAGTCTAGCAGAACACCTAAGTATTCCCGACTTCACAAAGAATGTCACTGCAGAAGCTTGTCACTCTCTGGTTTCTGCAAGCTGGTTTTTTTCCATTTCTTTATGAGAAGGCAGCCCCACTTCTGCCCCTTGAAACAGAAATTATATTCTTTGGGTATTAAATGAAGGGCTTTTGTAGAGGGCAGGATTCCAGCTGGGAGGTACAGCCCAAGGGTAGTAAAAAAAACATGGGCCCCAGAGCTTCATCCATTTTCTACCAGTGTTGTGCCTGTTTCACAAAAAGAGGGCAGATGGTTTTTGCATCTTGACTTTGCGATGCTTCTTCTTGCAATTTAGCACCTGAGCTTGCATTGGGAACATGCTGAACGAAGCTGAGCCTCCCTTGTCCTCTGCCTGCTTCTTCAAAAATGACAAGAAGTAGCAGAGTAGTAGCCCCATAGCAAGCTCCAGTCTGGTGATGCAGGCATAAAATGCCTGGCCATTAGCCCCCCCACCCCCTCGCTCTCCTTGTGAGAATAGCAGCTAGCTAGCAGATTGAGGCTCTCAGCAGAGAAATTAAATGCCTTGACAATACTGTTAATGCACAAGAGGAGGGAAGGAGGGGAGGGTAATGACATGTGAGAATGACCTTGGGAGACAGGAGGAAAAGCTGTAGCCTAGGCAATGGTCCCATGAAATCCGATGGAGAAAACATCTCAGAATGGACCTCCATAGTTTTCTGAGACTAAAAGGAAGGAAGGAAGGAGAGAAATACTTTCAGACTGGCAAGATTCTGATAGTGTAACATTACAATTAAGGTAGTATTAGTACTCATTATGCTTCTTGCCTGGATTACCTCAAAAGGCTGACAGGGAGGGAGGTAACAGTAACAGAGTTGGAAGGGACCTTGGAAGTCATCTAGTCCAACCCCCTGCTCACACAGGAGACCTATACTAGGGATTCGAACCGCTGAACTGCCAACCTTTCTGATTGACAAGTTTGGCGTCTTAGTCACTGAGCCATCTAGCCAGGCAAAGGTGGGAGGGAGGGAGGGAGGGAGAGGAAGGAAGGAAGGAAGGAAGGAAGGAAGGAAGAAAGGAAGGGATTGAGGCATTCCCTCTTCACCAACCATAGTCATTGATGGTGGGGGAGAGGGGTAGAATGAAATCTCTGCTAAATATCTATGGAGATTTGCAGTCATCCAGGTCAAGTTGTCCCAAAAGTGCTTTCTCAAGAGCATCAGTGTGCCTACTGTCCCTGTCCTAGTGTTTCCTTCAATTGTATTCCTTTTATGTATTCAATTCATGCTTAAACTTGTATATATTATCTAATATGTACTCCACAAAATAAAATAAAAAATAAAAAAAATAAAAATTGGACTTTCTGGTTTTTCTTTGAAGACGTTTCGCTTCCCATCCAAGCAGCCTTTTCAGCTTCTTGGATGAGAAGTGAAACGTCTTCAAAGGAAAAACAGAAAGTCCTGTTGCCTCTTGAAAAAGCACTTTTGGGACAATGAAATCTCTGCTTTTTCTTCTCTGCAGCTCAAGGCTCCATCCTTACTATTTGTCCAGAGCTGAGCTTTCCAGGTCAGAGTAAAACAGTGGAAGGGCTGCTTCTCCATACATGGATGTCTTTTTGGAAGAACTAGTCACAACCAGGTTACTTCTTCTGAGGGCAGCAACACCTCAGCCAGCCTCATTCCTGAGGTGTGATAAAAGGTTGGCTGTGACTACACATCATACTTTTCCTCCTGTCTCAGGTGTAGAGGGAAAGCACATCAATATGGCTACATGGATGAGACCTCATGCCTGCATATATTCTGTAGATAAAAACAATTTTATATACCTTATAACAATGTGATTCTGAGGAAGGGAAATGGCGTGGAAAGTAATCACCAACTTTCTAGCAAACGATATTCAAACCATTGCTCTCCAGGGACAATTTGTTTACCCATTAATCTTCCTTACCTGACCTTATGAATCCCGTTATTAAAGATTTTGTTGCAAATAACAGATTTTTTTTATTGTTTAAAAATAGAGAAATACAACTTTTATGAGATTTTAATACGGGGAATTCAGCCCGTATTTTTTAAATTCTGGAATCTTGGTTTTTAAGAAAGAAAAGATACATAAGATGTTTGTGCACTCTCATATCCTGTTCTGTCTTTTCAGGAGTTAACAAGGTGAATGAGAAACTGTCTTAGGAGTGAGCTAGTAATTAGGTTTATTATTAGCTAGGGAAATCGTTATTAGCTAGTGAAGGCAAGTGATGGATATGCTGACAGTGATGCTGATCCTGATATTAGAGAAAGAAGGAATTTCAGTGGGAAAATGTGTGGAATAAGCAGGAAATTGTGTAGGTGAAAGAGAAGGAAAAGGAAACAATGGGCCTGGCTGAGAACTGGATACTTGGACTAGGTGAGAGATTACAGTGGCAAAGTCTTCAGTATTGGGGGACGTAAGCAGTGTGTGTGATGGTGAGAAACCAGGTTTCTTGGCTTCTGTGTTTTTAGCCATCACAGGTGAAACTGTGGTTATACCAGCTGACTTTGCCTGCCGAGATGGGTTGCCACTTGGAGCCTTGCCAAAATCCATTGTCTAAGGCAGAAACACAGGCAGCAAACTACTGTAGCTTGTCCACCACTGGAGCTCAGATCACAACACAGACAAAAGGAAAACATTGTACAAGAAACCGTGACAGTGATTGATGCGATAAGTCCAAGGCTTTGGAGCTGAAGTGTAGCAGTACAAAATGGACTGGAGGGCTTGTGATGCAGCAGTAGTTTTAGTGGAGGTGGTGATAGTAAAAGTGATTGAAGGAACAAACTGAGACAAATAGAAGAACATTGGTGGTGGTGGGGGTTTCTGGGCAGAGACGGAAGTCTTGGTACTGCTATATAATCCCTGGGAAGGAGCAAGATTGAGGTGGAAGGCAGGGAAGGATATAGAAAGGAAGACACAATTACTATAATGACAAAAGATCTGTAAGAAATTAAAGTATCCATTATGGAGAAAAGGAGACTGGGGATTTTTGACCAATTCCCATTCTGATCATTTGTTCTCAGATTAAGAACCACAAGTCTGAATTAATTGAATCCTTCAATTTACACCGATGTTATTAAATACCTGATCACTCTGCATTAAATCTTTCCTTGTCCTTGATTTACTCAAGGACAAGAGGCCCTTTTTAGAATGTATCAAGAAAACATGTCTGGGAAAGGATGGGGACTTTCTTCTACTCAACATACATCCAGTAAGGGTGTAGCATCTAACTGATGGGTGCTACATCAATCTTGACCCCCAAGGTATGGAGGAGGTGCAGCAGAGATCAAGTACAAGAACCCCAGGTAATTTGGATGTAAGTTCTTGTTTGCGATATTCAAGCCTAAGAACAAGCTAGGGTACTGCTATTGTACTGTCTTCTCTGATGGATGGAAGCATTTCTACCCAGGCTGTTTGATTTCCCCACTGGGTTTGTAGTAGATTCAGCCCGTCTTTTATTGCTGGGTGTTTTCCACCTACTTTCTCCAAGAGTAGAATCAGATACAGTCCAGGATTTCATGACTGTTATGATAACCATTGAACTGTTCCAGGTCATCATGAGTTCAATGCACAATGGAAACTACACTGGATATAGATATCTCGGAGCAGCTGACATCTGATCAGGTGATGGGAGACACAGTAAATCTTGTTAGGAAGAGATACAGTATTCTTCTAGTAGTAACCATGGAGATAACCAGCACCATGAACCTTCATGTGGTAAACGGACTGATTAGAATGGTCCACCCATAAGCCTTATGGATACATTGGATTCCAGAAGGCATTCAGGAGTTAACTGGTGACCTGGAGTAGACCTAATGAACACAGAGGAATCAGCACATTGGATACGATTGCACCCAAGTAGCTGCCTATCCTGGAAGAGTGCCTTAGTTTATTGAGGTAAACTTAGTTTACTGAGATATGTAGCAGATGAAGTAACGAGATGCTGGAGAAATCCTGGTAAAAAACAAGGAACAAATAGTGGGATGCAGGTATGATCTCAGCTTCTAGTCTATACCATGGCAGGAAGGGTGGTGAAGCTTTCTTATTTCTTTATCTTCATTATACTTGTGGAATATGGTCCAGGAGCACTTTTTCAAGTGACCCAGGTACTGTTAGGGAATGAGTGGCTGAGAAAGCCAATCCACTGAGAAAGTGGATTGATGATCTTTTATCAGAACTATTTCTTGATAACATCACTCAGATTGGTCTGGATTTGGCAGCGGGCTAGATAGCATCCAAACAGTTGATGGGGATGATATATTACAATATCGTCTGTGATACATTTGAACTTCCAAATCTTTAAGAAAAGAGCAAATTCCTTTATGAAGCAAATCTCGCAATCTGTGGACCTGATTCTTGTTCCACCTGGCTAGTTTGGGAGGGTACGCCTGCCTGGGTTTGACTGTGATAAATGCCTCTTTTTGGCAGGGGGAGATGTTCCCAGGGGTGAAATCCAGCAGGTTCTGACAGGTTCTGGAGAACCGGTAGTGGAAATTTTGAGTAGTTTGGAGAACTGGCAAATGCCACCTCTGTCTGGCCCCAGATTGGGGTGGGAATGGAGATTTTGCAGTATCCTTCCCCTGCCATGCCCACCAAGCCACGCCCATAGAACCAGTAGTAAAAAAAATTGGATTTCACCGCTGGATGTTACCATCTTTGAAAGAGGAATTCGTATTCTAAAGAGGTTGACCCAAGATTAAGCCATATTAGACAACTACTGTCTTGTCTCCGACCTCCATTTCTGAAAAAGATAGTGGAGAAGATGAGTTAGTTTCAAAGGTTTCTGGAAGAAGTGGGTTATGTGAACCCTTTTTGGTTAGGATTCTGAAAAAAGAAACTGTTCTTAATGGTTGCTGTTATAGGTGACCCATGGCAGGACTTTTATAGGGAAGCACAAGCCTCTTTGTCTTCTGGAGCCCATCAGTTGCCTATAAATGCTCTTACTTGCTATCTCTTTTGGGACCTCCTGCAAATATTTTCAGTCCTGCTTGATTAACAATTCTATTTGATGTGTGTAGGGATGAAGAGTATGAGTGCTCAAACATGCCAGTATGGGATGCTCTAGTTGTTGACCCTCCTGTACCCCCCTGTAACACCTACATGAAGCCATCAGGAGAGCTCGTCCATAAGCATCAGATGAGGGATCATCAATATGCTGATGATACCATTATGTATTTCTGCTCTGGGCTGAGAAGCAGATGCTGTAAAAGCCTTGACTGGCACCTTGAGACTGTAAGGATGGAAAGAGGAAAAACAAACCAAGTTCAACATAAGCAAGATAAAATAGTTATTGATTTAGAAGCTGGCACCAATATTGGATCTAGGGAGGATTGTGCCCTTCCCAAAAATGCAAGCTCACACCCTGGGGGTACTCCTGGATTAAGGTTCAGGTTGGAAGCGCAGGCTGAAGCTATGTCTAAGAAAACTTTACTCAGATTTAGCTAGCATGTCCATTGTGGCCTTTTCTGGAATAGAAGGCACTGACTATGATCATTTGTGTCCATCTCTTCTCCCCACAGAACTACTGTGACTTAATCTAGAGATGGCTGCTATTGAAGACTACCCAGATGTTTCAACTGATACAAAACATGGCTGACCATCTGATAATGGGGAAGCCCATTATTGTATTATACCTCTATTATAAAGGTTGTTGCTTTGCTCCGAAATCAGTGGTGGGTTTCAAAATTTTTTACTACCGGTTCTGTGGGTGTGGCTTGGTGGGTGTGGCATGGCTTGGTGGGTGTGGCTTGGGGAACATGGCAGGGGAAATCTCCATTCCCATCCCACTCCAGGGGAAGGTTATTGGAAAATCTCCATTTTCTCCCAATCAGCTGGGACTTGGGAGGCAGAGAATAGATGGGGGTGGGGCCAGTCAGAATTTTTACTACCGGTTCTCCAAACTACTCAGAATTTCTGCTACCGGTTCTCCAGAACTGGTCAGAACCTGCAGAAACCCACCTCTGTCCCAAATGCAGAAACTGGTTATCACATATGTATCTTTATATAACTTACAACCTGGCTGTATTCTAGACTGTCTACTTCAGGCAAAATCTACCCACCCAATACATCCGTGCGGAGAATGTGTGCCATGCATTCCCATCCCTTGTGAGATATGTCAGGAGGGAACTATAAAACAAGGATTCTCCTCCAGGGCTTCTTTCCCCACTAGAACAACTTAATCTCCCACATGAAATCAAAGACTTCCATTGTAGCATTTCAGAAATTAGTGGTGTCTGGTTATCCAGAGAACCTTTGCTGATGTCTGGGTGCAATTACTATGGTCGGTTGAGTATAGTGCCCTGGTATCCTGTAAATTTCCTTGCAATAAAACATTAACAGAAACAAATTGTGGATGTTACACTACAATTCCGCAGGCAAGGGAAAATAAAAAAGCAACAACATTATGAGAAAGAAGGCTCATATTTGAACGCAGCCTCATTATGTTTAGGATGACAATCATGCTGGTAACAGATTTGGGGCTTCTATCATAGCACTAATTAAGAAATCGCTCCCAGCTAATATCCCCCCCCCTCCTCAAGGTGTGTATATTAGTCTTCTGAATCAATAGCCATTCCTCCCTGGCTCTGGAAGTTTTTAATATGGGAAAGAGCATAGAGTGACTTCAAATTAAGACTTCCCTCTTCTCCTCTGATTACCCAATTAATCCACTCAGGCTGGCAGACCGGCCTGCTTTTTACCGTCCTCGTCCATTGGCTTGTCGCAAGATTTGTCTCTGCCACAATATGCATCATTCTAATCTGTGAGCTTCCTGGGAGGACCAGATGGTGGTTCTGTGCAGCAAACCAGAGTGAGGATGACGGGAAGGACAAGCCTGCTGTGCCACCCAAGATGACAGCTTCTTGGCCATGATCAACTCTGCTCCTGAATGTTCATGCTAATAATTGGGCTAGATAGAACAACTGCCAAACACATTTTAAAATTCATTAGAAAAATATGTTTTGCTCAATAGATAGGTACCTGCAATTAGAGCTCTTATGCTCTTAGGGAAATGTTCTTTTGTTAACTGATTGTTTTTTAATAGGAAGAATTTTTGAATGTTGCCCAACAAGAGCTAACGACCGGAGAGATTGCCTTGAAGAGTACGACCCCATTTCACTGCATTGTGCTCAGATGACATTTGAACTGTTTGCAACGTGTGTTTGGGAGCAAGACTGAGCTGTAGGTAGTCCTCGACTTATGGCCACAGTTGAGGCCAAAATTTCTGTTGCTAGGTGAGGCAGTTGTTCAATGAGTTTTGCCCCACTTTACAATCCTTCTTGCCACATTTGTTAAGTGAATCACTGGAGTTGTTAAGTTAGTAAAATAATGGTTGTTGTAAGTGAATCTGGCTTTCCCACTGACTTTGCTTGTCAGAAGACCAGTGGTGGTATTTAGCCGGTTCTATCCGGTTCAGGGGAACCGATACTGGCGGCTGTGGGCGGCTCCACTCACCCCGCCCGGACGTAATCATGTCCCATTTATCCACGTTTTTGACCCTCTGTGCATGTGCGGAAGGCCTTCACCCTCTGCACATGCACGCACACTCACATAGTGAAGGTAAGTGAATTCCACCCCTGCAGAAGACCCCAAAAGGTGATCACATGACCCCAGAACACTGCAACAGTCATGAATCTGAGATAGTTGCCAAGTGTCCAGATTTTGATCACCTGACTGTGGGAATGCTGCAACGGTCGTAACTGTGAAAAGTGGCCGTAAATCAATTTTTTCAGTATCACTGTAACTTTGAACAGTCACTAAAGGAATGGTTGAAAGTCAGGGACTATCTGAACAGTGCCCATTATAAAATTTAGGATAAGAATAAAAGAATCAAGCTAAGATTTATTTTAGTGCAGTATTTTGTTTCTTATAATGGCCAGTTGTCAGAGGGGAACTCTCAACAAAAACTGAAACATATTGTTCTCTCCCTTTTACTCCCTTACAGCTGGAAGTCAGAGGCATGCTGCCCCCAACCCAAAAGTAACATGGAGTCCTTAGGAATCATAGGCCTTGATACAAGTGGCCTTTAACCTATGATCAGAATTGAGTCCCAGAATGACAGTCATAAGCCATGCTGGTCGCTAAGTGGGTCACCATGTGATCATGCCTAACTTTATGACTTTTTTGCCACCATTGTTAAGTGAATCACATGGTTGTTAAGCAAACACTGCAGTCAGTAAGCAAACACAGCAGCTTCTAAGTGAATCCACGATCCACAATGGCTGGTTTTTTTTATTGGAAACTGGAAATAAATGCTATGACTGCAGAATGCTGCAAACGGTCATAAATACGAGCCAGTGGCTGAATGCCCAAAATGTAATAATGTGACCGGGGGGAGGGGGGACGGACGGATGGACGACGACGACAGCTATCAGAACTTCAAAACCATGTTGTAGGTAACCCAGGGAAGGTTTGGAGATTTTATTGAGAAACATAAGACTATTGACGTTGGAGGGACATGATTTACAACTAGGTTGGCACGCTTTCCTATGGTAGGAGAAACAAAGGATACATGGATATTTCCAGAGACATTATTTATTTATTTATTTATTTATTTTAATTTCTATACCGCCCTTCTCCAATATAGGACTCAGGGCGGTGCACAGCCAAAGTAAAATCCAGACATAGAAAGATTAAAAAACTGATTAAAATAATTAAATAATTTGGCCATAATTAAAAACAGTTCCAATTTAAAATAGTTTAAAAGTTTGACTCAAGCCAGCCCAGCTAGTTGGAATAAATGGGTTTTCAGGGCCCGACGAAAAATCCGGAGGTCTGTTATTGTACGTAACTCTGGGGGGAGGTTGTTCCAAAGGGTGGGCGCCACCACAGAGAAGGCTCTCCCCCTGGGGGTCGCCAGCCGACATTGTCTGGCGGACGTCACCCTGAGGAGGCCCACTCTGTGCGAGCGTACTGGCCGGTGGGAGGCTATTGGTGGCAGAAGGCGGTCTCGTAAATACCCCGGCCCTAAGCCATGGAGTGCTTTAAAGGTGGTCACCAACACCTTGAAGCGCACCCGGAAGACCACCGGAAGCCAGTGCAGCTCGCGCAGGAGAGGTGTCACATGGGAGCGCCTCGTCGCCCCCATAATCCCCGCGCGGCCGCGTTCTGAACCAGCTGAAGTCTCCGGGTGCACCCCAGGGGGAGCCCCATGTAGAGAGTGTTACAGTAGTCCAGGCGGGAAGTGACGAGTGCTTGAGTGACTGTGCGTAGGGAGTCCCGATCTAGAAAGGGGCGTAACTGGCGTATCAGGCGAACCTGATAAAAAGCCCCCCTGGCCACGGCCGCCAAATGATCTTCCAAAGACAGCCGTGCATCCAGGAGGACGCCCAAGTTACGAGCCCTCTCCGTGGGGGCGAGTGATTCACCCCCAATAGCCAGCGATGGCATCAGCTGGCTATATCGGGACGCCGGAAGCCACAGCCACTCGGTCTTGGAGGGGTTGAGTCGGAGCCTGTTTCTCCCCATCCAGGCCCGCACGGCCTCCAGACACTGGGACATCACTTCAAGGGCATCATTGGGGTGGTCTGGGGTGGAGATGTACAGCTGGGTGTCATCAGCGTACTGATGGAATTCCACCCCAAAACCACGGATGATCTCACCCAGCGGCTTTACATAAATGTTGAACAGAAGGGGCGAAAGGACCGACCCTTGTGGCACCCCACAAGCAAGGTGCCTCGGGGTCGACCGTTGCCCCCCTGTCAACACAAATTGCAACCGGTCAGAGAGGTAGGAAGCAAACATTATGTAAGAAATGGTTTGTTATCAGTGTGGGAGACAGTGAAAGAAAAACATTATTTGAACATACCAATGTGGCTTTCAACAATAGAAGCTTTGACATATATAAATATTGTAAATATGGGGGTACAAGGATATTTTAACAGAACGGGGAGAATTGAAGCAAAAGCAAGAATTAGAAAAGCAAGGGATTGAGATAGATTGGTATACAAGATTGCAAATATAATCAAGATTTGAAGCAGACCGTAGACAGTATGGTTTTAATTTGGGGATATCAGAATTGGATGAGATACTGACAGGAACAGAAGAAAAAATGATTAAGAAATTATACAATTATTGTGAATTGAATTAGAAGATGAAGAAGTAACAGAAACAATGACAGCATGGGCAAAAAACTTTGGTTATACTATTGAATTGGAGAAATGGCAACAATTATGGGAGAGAAATTATAAATTAACAATGGCAACAGCATATAAAGAAAATTTGTATATTTTATAGATATGCCACCAGAAAGATTAGCTAAATGTTCAAAGATAAATCAGCTAAATGTTAGAAATGTCATCAACTGCCGGGATCATATTACTGTATGTGGTGGACATGTAAAGAAGCAAAGAACTATTGGGTTAAAATACAGATATGGGTTAGAGGAAATGCTACAGCAATGTATAGAGCTAAGACCAGAGATATTCTTATTGGGAATACTACCAGAGAAATATAGCAGAGAAGATATATATTTGATCATTCACATAATAACAGCGGCTAGAATAGTATTTGCAAAAAACTGGAAAGCAGACAAAATCCCGTCGGAAGGAGAGATAATAAAGAAAATTTTAGAATGTGCAGAAATGAATAGCTTAACATTGAGAATAAAAGATGAAGAGGAATCGATGTATTTCAAGACATGGGGAAGTTTTTATGATTGGTTAGAAAAGAAATAAAATAAAGATAGAGAAAGGAAGTGGCTAGGGAAAAGACAAATAAAAGAAAAGACAATAAAAAGAATAGAAACTCAGATGACGCCTAGGTAAAGGGAAAAGGGGGAAGGGGGAGAAAGAGAAAAAGTGTTACTATAAAAGTGTACATGAATGATAAAACAGATGTAATTATTAAACAAAAAAGAATTTGAAATGTAGATATATGTAAATAGAAAATCAGGGCTGCTCGAATACCATTCTAGATTAAATTGAAAATGGATACAACAAAGGAGTGGGAAAAGAGAGAGGAATAGAGAGAGGGAAGGAGGGAAGAAGAGAGGAAAGGGGAGAGAGGGATAGAAGAGAGGGGAAAGGAGAGGAAGAAAAGGGAAGGGAAAGAAGAGTAGGAGAGAGGGTTAGAAAGGGAGGAAGAAGAGAGGAGTGGGGGGAAGGGAAGGGGAAGTAGAAGGGGAGGAGAGGAGGAATGAAGAAAGTAGAAAGGGACAGAAGAAGAAAGAGGAGGGAAGAAGAGGAAAAGTTGTGGTAAAACAAAGAAGAGGAAATGGTAAAAGAGCAGCCCTGAACAAGTAAAAATGAAAGTTAAAGGATAAGATGAATGATCAATGATTAATGATGGATAAGAGACTGTACACTTAAATATGTTTATGTTTATGAGAAATAAAAATAAAAAAATATGCAAAAAAAAAAAAGAACTTCAAATCCATGTTGTAGGTAACCCAGGGAAGCTCTGGAGTAACTAAGTGAACAGTCATAAATTAAGGACTACCTGTATTTCTACATAAATCTATCTAATCCCTTTATAAAGCTATCTAAGTTAGTGCCTATGACCCCACCTTATGAATTCTGTAGGTAATGAATTCTGCAGGATAATTATGTGCCGTGTGAAGAAGTATTCACTGTTATCTACTCTGAATCTCCTTCTAATCAGTTGCAATGACCATGAACCCAATGTTTTTTTAAAAAATTGTGCATTTTCTCCAGACCATGTACGATTGTATACACCTCAAATATTTCCTTTCCTTGGTCACCTTTTTTCTGCATTAAAGAATTCCAAACATTCTAACCTTTTCTTCTAGGGAAAAGAAAACCCTGCGATAATTTTGTTTCCATTTTCTGCACTTTTATTAGCTCTATTAAATCCTTCTTCTAATGGAGTGACCAGAACCGTACACATATTACAGATGCATGCCTGCTACAATTTATAAAGGAGCAGTACAATGTTGGCAGTTTTATTTTCAATGCCTCTCTTAATGATCCTTAGCATGGAATTTCCCTTTTTCACAGCTGTCACACAGAGTTCACATCTTCATTGGGCTCTCCACTCTGACTCCGAGATCCTTTTTTTTCTGGTTAGTTACAAGCAGCTGAGGCCCCATCAAGGTATAGTAGGTGAATTTGGGCTTTCTGCCTCAATGTGAAGCATTTTATACATCCTCAAATTGAATTGTATTTGCCATAGGGTTGAACAGTCACCAAGTTTAAACAGATCTTTCTGGAGCTCCTCACAATTACTTTTGCTTTTCATCACCCTGAATCAATAATAGGACAAATGCCTCCAAATAATGAGCAAGCTTGCAAAGTCTTGGAGAACTTTGATTGAAAAATACGTGAGTTTAGCAAGCCTGGGAGAGATCTCTGATGCAACTGGAGAGATAGTCTGTACTCTAGTTTTGGTTCTATGGTAAGTTCACCTGCTATGTTGACTGTGGTAGGCTCTTATTTGCTCCAGAATGTATGTTGCTTGCAAATAGAACAGAGATGTCAAAGATAGTAAAAAGAATTGCTCTGTCAGCCAACAGAAACAAAATTTTGACCTACTGGCCCTGGACTTCTCACCACTTGGTGAGATGATACTAATGCATTTTCTGTGTTTGAGTGCTCATCCAGGCAGCAGCAATACTGTAATGTGCTTTCCTCAAGTCAATGATGTGACACAAAAGTATGCCACATTAATTTGCTCTCTCCCTGTGGAATCCAGGTGAAATATTGGCCCAGCAGAACAAACTATAATGCTTATGGAGGGCAATGCCCACATTGCCCAGTGACTGGATGAAGGGAAGGAAGTTGGCTGTCCATTGCAGTTGGAAGTGGCCAATAGGAGCTGGAGGCTTTCCACCTCCTAACCATCTTGTCATCAAGTTCACATAAAGCAAGGCAGTGTTGGGAGAACACCACTTTAATATCAGATCAATTAAATATAAAGTCATGTGTTTTCAATAATAGGCTGGAAATGGGATAGTATCATGACAACATATTTTTTAAAGAATGGTTACTTATTACCATTTGGGTCATGGCAAAGACAGTTTAGTTGAGCTGCTTAATGCCAGAAAGTTACTAATTGAAAGTCATAACCATGCAATCCAAAGGATCTAATCAATGGCTCCAATCTCTCTCAGGGCTCATGACAACAATGCCCTCTGATTAATTGGCCTGTCAGCTGACAAGGTTATTAGTCACATGACTCTGACCCTTCAGAGCAATGCAATGCATGTGCTGACCGCATTGCTCTGTGTAAATGGATTATTACTCTGAGTAATTAAGATGGAATTAAACATTAATTCTTTTCTACAGAACGATTGCATTTCAAGGGATAAGCTGGATGTTACTGCCTTTGTGTGATTTTTCCTCTAAATTAAATTGGATTGTGTTGGGCGGGGGAGATTGTGATGGGGATTACTGCTTGTTAAATGACTTGCATGAGAAATGAGCACAGACTGAGATGTCTTGGTTTGATGAGCTACTCAAAGGAACCTCCTTTAGCTGGTTAGCTGGCACCTTTTCCTTGTCTTCATCCTCTATTTGGCTCAAGTGGTATTTGCACCTAGATAATATATTCCACTAAACCTTGTTTGATAAAACTGAAGATCAAAGATGCCAAAGTCTTTTTGAGAAGAGCAAATAGATTTTTTAATGGATATAAAAATATATTGAACAGAAGTTCCATGACTTCCACTCTTTTAGCAGTTCTCTGCAAAAGATTACTCAGTCATGAACAAATTGGACTATTCAGTGACATGCATAGTTGTTTCCTCCGTTTTGTTGGAAGGAAATCTACTCAGGTAAGCAAATCTTAACTGATCTAGATCTGCAGAATGTGAACAGTTTGCAGAAATTAAGGTTTTTTCAACCAGAATTTTGATGGAGCCATCGAGGGTCTGAATGAATATCTTGTACTTAGTTGCATACCAAAATACCTGAAAGGAGAGAGGCCTGTAGGAAATTCATTCTATATACACAGACTCAGTACTCGGAGAAAAGGAAGGAGGTTTCTAGTATCCCAATTCACCCAACTCACAAAATCCAATGATGAATCTTTTTTTTTTCTTTTTTTTTTTTTTTTTGATTTATGTGCCGCCCTTCTCCGGAGACTCAGGGCAGCTTACAATGTGCTCAGCAATAGCCTTCATCCTTTTGTATATTTATACAAAGTCAGCTTATTGCCCCCACAACTGGGTCCTCAATTTACCTACCTTAGAAAGGATGGAAGGCTGAGTCAACCTTGAGCCTTGGCGAGATTCGAACCTGCAGTAATTGCAGGCAGTTGGTCTTAATAACCAGCTTAATAACAGGGTGCCTTAGACCACTGTACTACCAAGGCTCTTGTATATCAGTCAATCTATAGTTGACTATGAATTTAAACTCAGCCATCCACAGACAAAACCCAACACACTATCCAGGGGATCACACCACTTCTCATGTGCTGGGTTCACACAGCACACTAACCCCGGGTTAATAAAACTCAATTTCAAATCAATTAATAGTATCATGGTTTACAATGATGGCCTGGTGCCCACAACACGTGACAACAATGCCTAAGTTTCTACCACAGTTTCCACTGCTTTGTTTTTATCTAGCGCAAACCCAGTGGTAGCAGGTGCTCCCTCATCAAAAGGCAGAGACATCATTATTAGTATTTCTAGTCTGAGAGAAAGTTGAAAGAAATTAGGTAAAGGGCTGCAGACTCTGCCCATCTGTCATTCTGTCAGCAGACGGGCTAGTTGCAGGACCAAACTTGGTGTGATGGGAGATGCTGACAAAAGAAAGAAAACAGGCTGCATCTGGCTGGCAGTTGCAGAGAAAAACATTCTCGCTATGTATTCCGATGGGAGAAGCAGTTGGGCAGCATCTCAGAATGACGTTAACTCTTCCATTCCAATCCCTCTCTCTTCTTGGTCCTTGGCACGTAACCCAGAGCAGAGAGTATGTGGCCTGCCCCTGCTTCCTAATGCACACATTGATACAAACCTATACAGATGGGATGCGATGAGGAAGCAGAAGCATATGCAGAAAAGCATGTTGCTTTGTTACAATGGAAGAAAATAAGGATACTTCCTATAAAGAAAGCAAAGGAGTTGGAAAGTGTTCGGAACCCATGCTCTAAAATGCTAACCTTATTGTAGGTTAATTTTTTTTGTTTATTATAAATTTATTAAATTTATATGCTGCCCATCTCACTATCCAAAGTGAATGAAGAATGTATCACCAACAAAGGCTGACATTTTTGAGGGTCAATGTGGAAACGATCAGTTTCTTTCTCTTTCTTAGCTAAAGTACTTCACAATGGCCAGTGAGATAAAAAGAAAGATACAGCAACATTTACCCCTCTGAACTTCTTGCAGGAAGGGTAGAATAAAAATAGTAAAAAGCTGGATCTTTAAATGAAGAGTATCGGCTCTAATTTCTGATATGAATTATTTTCTGGATATTTATCCTGCATTGTCTCTAGAGGCTCAAGGTAGCTTACATTTGGATGTGCCTATTTTCTACTTATGAGATAGTCCTGTGAGTTAGGGTGGACTTGAACATGGCTTTCTCAAGTTCTAGTTCAGTATCTTCACTATTCACTACATTGAATACAGATTTGTAATGTTCCAGGTGGCAAAACTCTGATATTGGTGAAATTCTGACACCTCTCTTTGGTTCCATTGAACCAGTGTAGCAAAATATTCCCTGACCTGATGTCAGAATATTGCTGTTGTTTGGTGTCTATGGAGATTCTCAGTCATCCAGGTCATGATTGTCCCAAAGGTGCTTTTTCAAGAGGCAACTCGACTTTCTGGGGTTTTTTTTGGAGACCTTTCGCTTCTCATCTAAGAAGCTTTTTCAGTTCTGTTGTTTAGTGTGGCTTATATGACTACTTACAGATTGAAGCAGAACGACGTTTGCCTTTAAAGGCTCAATCTGACTTCATTAGCTTATCTGGTGTTGTTTTTCCTTTTGGCATTTTCTTTGCCTATAGAATTCTTAATTTGCAAAGAAGGAAGTTAGATCCCATAGAAGCAACATTCATTTCCATAATTTGCAGAACCATTTGGAGTATACAGACATTACTTACAACTTTCAAGTTATAAACTTTGGCCGATATGAAGACCCCTGGCTGCAACTCCAACCTAAAGTGGGCCAGAAGTTAGGAAAAGGTTAATTTACAGTGCACAATATACATATACTTGTTTGGACTTGGGAACAAAGTAGATGCATGAACAGCCTCTCAACCTATTTGTAAGTAAAACAATGTATGGTGAAAAGCTGTGGCAAAGTTGGGACAAGACTGGTTCAGAGGTGGCACAGCTGCCACCAATAGCAAATGTTAGGGAGAAAAAGCAAATTTGAATCCTCCCAGCTGCTTCTCATAAAAATCTTAGACTGCTTATTGCATTGGGCAGAATAATAGCATACGTGTTATCCTCCCCCCGCCCCGAAATCCCAAAGGTGCTTTTTTTTACTTCTCTTTGCTTTTCTTTGAAGACATTTTGCTTCTCATCTAAGAAGTTTCTTCAGCTCTGATTGTCAGAGAGCCAAGGTGGCACAGTAGTTAGAGTGCAGTACTGCAGGCTACTTCAGCTGACTGCTAGCTGCAATTTGGCAGTTCTAATCTCACCAGGCTCAAGGTTGACTCAGCCTTCCATCCTTCCGAGGTGGGTAAAATGAGGAGCCAGATTGTTGGGGGCAATATGCTGACTGTGTAAACCGCTTAGTGAGGGCTGTAAAAGCACTATGAAGTGATATACAAGTCTAAGTGCTATTGCTATTGCTATTACCTGGATGACTGAGAATCTCCATAGACGCTCCCCCCTGAAAGTAGTCTGTATCCTCAGGGGGATTAACACTATTCCACTGTCGGTATTTTTTTTTTTAATTTTGATTTATATGTCACCCTTCTCTGGAGACTCAGGGCGGCTTACAGTACATTTGAGTAAGATTCCTGAGCCTGTCCGATTTCTGTCCTTGAATAAGGGTAGGGAAGTGACAATATGCCAACTTTTGGAAGGAATATACATAGAGTCTCCTGCTTGGGCAGGGGGGTTGGACTAGATGACCTACAAGGTCCCTTCCAACTCTGTTAATCTGTTATATCTCAAGACATATCTGTATCAATCATTTATCTTCATTCTGTAACATGGTGCCTAGATGGCACATATTTGTCCATTTAGAATCTCCCATCGTGTTTTTGCCCTTATGAACAAGTCCCACTTGTAAAGAAAGAGACACGTGTTTGATCTCTGACCCAGCATTTTATTAGACCATTATAAGAAAGTTGGAAAGACTGAACTCAATTCTGGCCAAGAGAGCACCAAGGGAGGCAAGCATAGATACAGTACTTTGTTCACCTCCACCGCTTGTGATCTTGCCTTTGCACTCTGTTACTCGGACCGCTCTGCCAATTATTGCTGGGTGGCCTGGGGTGCAGATGTCTTATGGAGGTAGCTTCATGGCCTTGTAGAGTCATAATCAGAAAGAGACTGAAGTGTATCAAAGTTTTTCTGAACTGTCATCAAATATTTAACTAGATGTAGCTGAGCTCATGTACAATGAATGGTTGGTTCCCATGATTCTGTCTGTTGCTCACTTGGAGTGTTTAAGTAAGTAGGAGATCATTATTAAATGCTGTTGCATTAGCCAAGCTACCGCAGGCTGCCAAATAAAGCACAGGAAGACATGGATTAATAAACAATGCATGATGTCTGCACATAAGCTGGCCACCAGCACTGCTGTTCTCCCCAAAGCATCAGGAGGCCCAAGCAGGCAGGTGCTGCCAAAATGCAGATTTTGTGTGAGAGTTGCTTTCTTGTTCCTTCCTCTTGCCAAGTTTCTATCTCCATTTCAGGAGTTGACTTGACAGGCACCTAACTATTACGAAGTTTCATGAAAATCCGTTGAAATTCCATGGAATTAAGATTCATCACCCTCACTTCACCGGAATCTTTGGAATATTGTCTGGCCCAGTAGAGTGAACATTTTCACTTAAGAAACAGCAAGAAATAAACAATTAAATCAAATCTCTTTTTTTAATCCTGTATCATATTAACTTGGGGTTCCTTCACACCGCAGCATAAACTACTGTTACTCAGTGTGGGAGCTAGCAGAAAGGTATGCCATCTTAAAGAAGGGATGATGACATTTCCAGCCCCTTTTTGCTTTGGCAATAAATCAGAGCCGCAGTCTGGCTGCACAAGAATAGGGAAAGGGAGAGGGGCGAGGTGGGGAAAACTTAATTTGGTGTAAGAACTGGCAGCTGGTCTTTATTGTTGCCAGTTCTTTGATCCCATAGCATGATGACAGGATGGGCACCGAAGGACCTATTCACTGCCTCCTCTCTCCCACTACTCCTTTCATTCAGGGCAATACAGTTCTACCATCTATGGAAAAAAATGCAACATATGGGGGAGGGGAGGGAGAAGAGAGGGTGCAAGACCTCTGCTGTTAATTCTTAGATCATACAGTAAGAATTATGTAGGGTAAGAATTGCTGGATTCGAGAACTGGCAGCAAAGGAGCTATTCTCTTTAGCACCATACAGACGTCGGGAAAAATAGAAGATCAGGAGGGAAAGAAGTTCCCCTGGGACCCCGAAAGACCTGATTTCTCCACAGAAAATCCCCTTTCCTTCCTTTGGGGGTAGGGGGAACTCCTCTGTACCTGGCATCACTATAGTAATGTTATCATTAAGTAATGAGATGCTCCTAGCTGAAAAGCTGCTTCCATCCCTCTTCCCTTTCCATGTGGGAAGTAGGAAGCTCAGCCCTTCAGATGTCACTCTGTGAGAGGAAGTGGAGGATTTAGGTTGGCAAGAGAAATGTGAAAGATGCCTTTCTGGTCTTGAAGGTGTTCATCCTTTCCTGCTACCAAATTGGAAAATGGCCCTGAAAACCAGTGGCCAGAAACAGGGAAGGGGTGTGCCCACTAGAGTGTTTGGTGGCCAATGGGAGCAGGGCAGACTCCCTATTTCTTATTTAAAACATTTATATGGCTGACCATCTTAAGCAATTCTGGGTGGTTCACAATAAACACAATAAATAAAATAATCATAAAACGGTAACACAATAAAAGGAAAACACTGTGCTATAATTGTCCCCGTGGGATGCCCTACAGCAGGCTCAAATTCCCTCTTTCCATATTATATGCATGGGTAAGGATGGAGTTGAACATGACACTGTCTCTTCATGGCCATTAAATCCATTTTTGGTAGCATCATTGGACCATGGATATACGATAGTGCAGAAATGTTCTAAAATTTTCTATGGTTTTTCCAACCAGGAAAATAGCCAAGACCAAAGGATGCGAGGGAATTGTATGTTTTTAACTAGTACTGGTTAGTACTTTCCTGGTATATAAAGAGCTATTTTATTGTACTGGTTAAGGTGCTAGCCTAGAAATCAGGAGAATCTGAGTTCTAGTCTTGCCTTAGACATGAAAGCCGGTTGAGTGATTTTGGACCAGGCACTCTTTCTCAGCCGAACCCACCTCACAGGGTGGTTGCTGTGCAGAAAATATGAAGAAGTGTTAAAGGTGTTCAAGGATCAAGCCCAATAACTCCATCACACAAGTATTCATTTAATTAGAAGTCTTTATTCATAACCTGTCTCTTCCTTACAGGTAATGTACTGGAACTGGAACTGGCTCTGGACCGCAAGGCTGAACCTTAAGTACCTGTGGGGCGGAGCTAAGGTAAGGAGGGGTCGATGGGTTAGGGTGGACCCTGGGGATCGATCTCATCAGCTCCCTGCCCTCTGGCATGGGCATGAGGTCAGGTATTTATATGTGACAAGAAGGAATATCAGATACGTTTGCTGCCTTGAATTATTTTTAAAAATAATAAAAGCAGAATAAAAATAAAAATGTTCTTCACCTGTGTAAACTTTGTGAACTTGACAATTTCCATTCTGCATGAAACCTGAAAAACAGTGCAAGTTGGAAATAATACAGGAAAGGTTTATAAGTCTGAATTACGTTGAGCTCTTCATTATGCTAAATATTCAACCAAGGAAAGGTTCTGTCAGCTTCAAAAACCCATTCTTTATGCTGGGTACCCAATATAAATACTCAAAACTTTAATTTGTTCTGACTGGCAGGAACCCTCCAAGGATTTCAAGAGAAGAAATATTCCAGCTCTTGCTGTCAGTCTTTATAGACTGAAACGATGTTAAAGACTCTTAGCAAACTACGGTAAGTGTTCCACTGCTAAGTAAGTAGTAACCTTCCTTCTCTCATTCAAGATGTGCTCTCCTAAATTCGTTTAAGAGTTTAGGTTAAGCTTGCTAATACTCAAACTGTTATGCCCATATCAACAAGATGGACATATATGTCTCACATTGAAAAGCTTATTATACTGAGAAACTCAGTACAATATGAAGTTATTTATCCATATTTTATGAACCTTCATTGCAATCCTATCCATGTTTGCTCAGAAATTGTATTGCTTTCAATGGAGCTTCTGCTAACAGGCATTAGTCTAACTTGTATCGATTTCTATTATAACTTCAAAAAGGTCACCTGTGAAGTAAAGTAAATTCAGTGACAAAAGATTATATCCAGTGTAGATCAGCCATCTGGCCATCAATCTGGTGACTGTCTACTCAGCATATTATTTCAGTGAGGTATCACCTACAACCTGCCCTAATCTCCAAGAAATGTATCAAAGATGAATCTGTATTTATTTTGCCATACTTCTCTTGGTTTTCTCAGCTTGCATCCTTGCTTTTAATTTACCATTTAAATGTGGCTGGACTCCTTGCGATAAAGCAGGAAAATCCTCCAAAATAACAACTTATTATTGTTTCGTGAAATGATAACAGTTGGTTTCTTGTGCATATGAAACCGAGAGTAAATCCCATTGTGATATAATGTAAACATAGATGATTGGGATTTCGCTGGAAAACAAAAATCACATG
Source organism: Arizona elegans (assembly GCA_022577455.1). Classification (NCBI taxonomy): domain Eukaryota; kingdom Metazoa; phylum Chordata; class Lepidosauria; order Squamata; family Colubridae; genus Arizona; species Arizona elegans. Next base: position 96,571,524 of record JAKOOJ010000003.1, on the reverse strand, counting down.
CTGGTGGAATGTGACTTATTATGGAGGGAGCATTGCCAGCATGAGCATCTTAAAAATTAGATTCCAGTTCACTTGGCTAGATAAACTCTGTATATGCCAGACATACCTTATTAGTCAGAAAAGAATCTTGTTAATAAGTGGAGGCTCTGAGATATATTTTATTGTGAGGGTTCCCGCTCTGTCCTCCTTTTCTCTGTAACCATCTGTTTCTAAGATTTCCTTTGGTGCTAGTGGAATCTTATTCAAAGGCCTTGTTAAATAAGCTTCTGCTTATTATACATACACATCTAGGGGTTGTGCGGTTTTGTAAAAAAAATAAAATAAATCAGTTGTGAAAGTAAGGTCAAGGTTTTCTTGGAAACAGCCACCTGTCAGTGCTGAAGGCACCGGGAAGGTGGGAAAACATCAGTTCTGTTCTACAATTGTAGTCTCCGGGAGTAATAATGACAGACTTGCCTTTAAATTAGCAGGGTGGCTTAAGGTATTCTGGTGCCTAAGGCAGAAAAATCTATCTGGACCCCCTAGATAACTCAGGGTAGGTTTAGTGTGCAGTTGCCAAGCCTCATGTACATAATATTTCAGAAGGATACAAATGCAACATTTCAAGGTTTTATTACAAAAATAAACACAAAGAGGAAGAAATGGTTGAGCTGCACGACATCCTTTGGTTATACTGGGAGCAGAGCATCTGGAAGTGCTTATAGAGCTGCTCTGGATACCAGTTGTCCTGGGATTGGAGAAGAGAAATAAAATTAATAATACCATATTTTCCGGCGTATAAGACGACTTTTTAACACATGAAAATCTTCTCAAAAGTTGGGGGTCGTCTTATACACCTGGTGTCGTTCTCCTGTAACCAGGCAGACCAGCCCGAAAGGCTCTGACGAGTCTTAAATGGAGCTGGCGATCCAAGCTCTGACGATCCCAGCTGCATTGCCTGCTAATCAGGCAACGCAGCTGGGATCGCCAGAGCCATGTAAAAGGAAAAAAACTTTTTTCCTTTGCTCTGGCGATCCAAGCTCTGATGATCCCAGCTGAGTTGCCGGCTAATCAGGCAACGCAGCTGGGATCACCAGAGCCATGTAAAAGGAAAAAAGTTTTCCCCCTCCAGCTTGCTTACCTTAGCTGCTAGTCGCAACGCTTGCCTTGCTTCGCTTGCCTGAATCCATTCCATCAGCAAACCACTCCCTGCCTGCAATCAAGCAGGAAGGGAGTTGTGGACTTCAACTCCCAGAATTTCTCAGCCAGCAAAACAAAGCTGGCTGAGGAATTCTGGGAGTTGAAGTCTACAAGTCTTAAAGTTGCCAAGGTTGGAGACCCCTGGTCTATTGGGTAAGTTTTTTTCCCCTTTGGGAGCTTTAAAAAAAAAAAGTTAATTAGGTTTTTTTTTAGTTGTTCTTTTTTAGACCTAGCTATTTAAAGTTTAGGAAGTTTTAAATTTAGTTTTCATATAAAAATAAAAATAAAATAAAATAAAATAATATTTGTGCAGCTTTCTGAGATTTAGCGTGTTTCTGTAGTGTTTCACTCTAACTACACAAACACAAAATCTCACAAAGCTGTATGTGGAATTTTGTGTATGTAAAGTGTGAAAGTTGTTTTTTTGGCCTTTTTGTGAAGTTCCTGCTTGTTGCAGGGGCCATTTTGGGTCTAGCACAGCTGCTTTTACATTGTGGGTGAGCCAGTATATTTTTTTTCATTTTTATTTGGTGTGCGTTGGAAGAGGGGTAGTCTTATACAGCAAATATAGCCCAAACCCTATATTTTAACAGGAAAAGTAGGGGGTCATCTTATACGCCCAGTCGTCTTATACGCTGAAAAATACGGTAGTTTCATTCACTGGTCAAGAGAATTAAAAGGCCAGACAAGGAAGTTTTACACCCTGCCTTCCCAGAAAAATATGACAAAGGAAAAAATAAAGTGCTCCATCCATCAGCCAAAAATAGAGACATAATAAGATATTTGCTTTCTGTAACCCTACCAATAAGAGTAACTGAACCTGGCTGCCAGTTGCCTACAGAACCAAGGGGATGAAAATAAACTTTGACTGGATCAGTAAGAGTTGCCGAGGGGTGTACATGTGTGTGAGAGGTGGGGTGGTGGTAGAGAGAGAGAATGAATGAATGAGAATTCTTTTTACTTTTAAACTTCCCTTGGTAAACATTTTGTTGAAAGAGGGGGGATATGTGTTTTCAAAATAAAGAATGATATACACGCATAGGACATGATCTACTGGGGTTTATTGGGAGCCACATTGAATGGGGAATGCACAGCATTAAGCATGAGATATGTTGAACTTCAAGCTGATTTTATGTACAAAAAAAACCTCTTTACATATAATGCTTTTGGTGTCACATTGGACAGCCATTCTGCCATTACTAAATTCATATGGTTCTATCATATCTCAAGACCTAAAATGGACACCTAACATCAAAAACGTCATCAGAAAAAAACAACAGAGAATGTTCTTTCTGCGCCAACTCAGGAAGCTCAAATTGTCCAAGGACTGCTGATACAGTTCTCTAGAGGAACTATTGAGTCTGTCATCTGCACCTCTATAACTGTCTGGTTTGGTTCTGCAACCCATCAAGACAGACACAGACTTCAGAGGATAATTAGAACTGCAGAAAAAACAATTGCCACCAACCTGCCTTCCACTGAAGACCTGTATACTACATGAGTCAAACAGAGGGCTGTGAAAATATCTACAGACCCCTCACATCCTGGACATAAATTGTTTCAACTGCTACCCTCAAAACAATGCTTGTGATTCTTGACGAGTGTATCTTGTCTTTTTATGTACACTGAGAGCATATGCACCAAAGACAAATTCCTTGTGTCCAATCACAGTTGGCCAAGAAAGAATTCTGTTCTGTTCTGTTCTGTTTTGTTCTATACTATATTACTACAGACCTATGGCTGCTCTTGTTTCACAGCTAAGGCCACAATGGAATTGAAGCATCTTATGGTATCCAAGGCACCAGCAATGTAAGGGAAAATAATCCAACCTGCTACTTCTCAAATGCACACCAAATCTACTTCCTGGGAAGAATTCTATGTTCTTCTAAACTGCATTTCCCACATCAGCGTTCATTACAAATGACTTAGCTGGAAAGCTCTGGTAATGTCTGAGCTTTCTGGTCTCTCGGTTCATCACCCTGTCTCCCAAAGTAAGGAGTTCACTGAAGAGATTTGGGAAGCTTTCTCAGATTCCTCAGCTCATCACCCTGTCACCCAAAGTATCTGTTCACTGAAAGAAATTTTGGAAGATGCATATGAAAGATGTGAGCTGGGGAGGCTTAGAAATACCCTTCCCTCTTTTTGCCTGCAACCTCTTGGCTGTTTTCGCTTTGTCTCCCAACTTGACTGGCCTCTATGTGATGAGCCTCTGACAGCCTTTCTCTGTGTTAATATTTCAGAGGGCTGCTCAATGGAAATATGTGATCCCTTTGAGTTGAATTATTTGCATTAAAGCAGGAGACCCCATATGAACTTTTCCCTTTAGACCCAGGGAGATGCAGAGAGAAGATTGTATGAGGCAAGAGTTAATAAATAATGAGCGTTGCCATTCATTTGAATTCCACAGACAGAATATTGGGGCTGCAATGAGACAAAAGAGATGTTAGGCTGATCAAGGATGGACTCTCCTCTCTCACTTAACCGCGTTGGGTTTCACATTATGTTACTACTGGTTTGCTGTGTGTGCGGATGCCCAGTTTGCGTGCACGCCTGCCTTCCACGCATGCTCCCGGCCTCAAAAATGTGCCTAAATAGGATGGCATAGAGCTGGGGTGGGTAGGTGGGTGGGCCCAGGGGTGAAATCCAGCAGGTTCTGACAGATTCTGGAGAACTGGTAGCGGAAATTTTGAGCAGTTTGGAGAACCAGCAATAGAAATTTTGAGTAGTTCGGAGAACTGGCAAATACCACCTCTGGCTGGCCCCAGAGTGGAGTGGGAATGGAGATTTTGCAATATCCTTCCCCCAGAAGTGGGGTGGGAATGGAGATTTTGCAGTATACTTCCCCTGCCACTCCCACCAAGCCACGCCCACAGAACCGGTAGTAAAAAAATTGGATTTCACCACTGGGTGGGCCCACCTGCGATTTCCGCTATCGGTTTGGGTGAACCGGTTCGAATCGGCTGAATACCACCTCTGTTCACTAAGAATAGTTGCCAAGAACAGAAGTACGAACTACAAAGATTTCATTCTCCAAATCCAATGAATAGTAACAAGAGCTTCAGCAAACTAAGGTTATCTCCCAGAAAAGGAAATAAGGTAGGTTTTAGATTAAATCACAAATTGGTAAGTACTTTCTGTAAACGTTATCCATGCAAAACTCAACTAGCTGAAGTAAAAGGACTAAAATAATGACAAAGGATTTAGAAAAAAGGTACAGTGCAAGATATTCAATCCTAACAAAAGCTTAAAAACTAGCTGGATTTCGCTCTTTGTGCTCCATTTTTTCCTCATTTTTGTTTCTTAAACCAATCTATTATAATCCTAGCAATGATCACATTGGTTGAAGAATTGAAAAAAATGAAATCCATACATCTCAAGGGGACCCAGGTCTAGGGGGGCAATTTGAAATCTACAGACATTCTTTTGTGTTTATTTATTTTGTGTAAACTGCACTTCTCTGGACGCAGAGGGTAAAACGCTCAAATAAATATTGAACTCCTTGGGACTTAACATGCAAAGGATTGTGCACATGTATATTTATTACGGGATCAAAGCCCTCTTTGTTTCCACAATCAAGAAAAGCAGTTAGAAAATGTCTGAATAGGGAAAACCTTTCCATTTTTCAAGATATTGAGGTATGTTTAATTGATTATTCTGCTCCATATGCTCTGGTCATCAGTAGATGGGCCCATAGATCTTGACCTCTGTCTTTTCTGCAGTCTACACAACGTTGCTTTCCACAAAAGGGAATTGTGTAATGGGTATGTATTCAAGAATCTACATTCGATTCTGCTACATTAATACAGTCATTGAGATATTCTAAAAGAATCTAATAAAAAATTAAAATATGCTTAAAAATAAGCAAAGAATGTAGGCTATTTTCAGGTATCTGTGGCAAAACAGTGGCACCATGTTTAAGAAACGCTAAGGCAAGTATAGTTTAAAATTGCAAAAATTAGATACCCACCCCCAATAATATATATCATCCTAGTTTAGTATTACAAAGTAAAATAATTACCAAGAATAATACTGACAGAGAACTGATTCAAGCCAGTCCAATTATTTTAAGAGAAAATGGTGAAGCCTGATTTCTGCAAGATATATGAGCTAGAGACCATTGATTCTTGTCTTTGAATAACACGATATATAGAAATATATAAGAACAAGTTTTTTAAAAAGTGGACAGAATATACATGTCTAAGTAGAGCAGAACGTGACATTACTACTCATCTGTTTATTTAAAGCAAAATGGTGAACCACCACCAAAATGCATTCAGATTGCTGTGAATGTGCTGCCTCTTTCAATAAAAAGCAGCAGTCTCTTCTTTACTGATACTCCTCGACTTATTATCACAATTGGGACCAGAATTTTGGTCAGTAAGTGGTGTGGTCATTACGTGAGATACCATGCAATCGTATCACTTAAAAACTATAATATCCATTGCAGTTGTTAAGCAAATATGATTGATTAGTGAAACACCCCTCCCAACCTGAGCCATTTCAGCTTGGTCCCAAAATGGTTTGACTGCCTGAAACTCTTCCCACCCACCTCTCACCCACCCACCCCCGCATCTCTGCCTTTTGGCAACCCTGCCTTGTGGGGCAAAAGTAGCACCAGAACTATGCAGCTCTTTGGCTGCTTGCCATGCCCCAGGAGGCCGCAGCCACTGGAGCCAAATCCCAGCTGCTCTCGACACATTGCATTCAAGACCCCTTCCACCCTGTGCTCTGCTGTCCCAGCTAACTTCACCATAACAGAATAACAGTTGGAAGGGACCCCCTGCTCAGGCAGGAAACCCTACACCATTTCACAGAAATGATTGTTCAATCTCTTCTTAAAAACCAGTGTTGGAGCAATTTCTGGAGGCAAGCAGTTCCACTGATTAATTGTTCTGTCAGGAAACATCTCCTTAGTTTTAGGTTGATTCTCTCTTTGATTACTTTCCATCCATTGTTTCTTGTCCTGCCTTTAGGGGCTTTGAAGAATAGGTTGACCCATTCTTTTTTGTGCCAAACCCTTAGGTATTGGAACATTGCTATCATGTCAGTCCTAGTCCTTCTTTTCATTAAACTAGACATACCCAATTCCTGCATCCGTTCTTCATATGTTTTAGCCTCCAGTCTCCTAATCATCTTTGTTGCTCTTCTCTGCACACTTTCTAGAGTCACAACATCTTTTTTTATATCATGTTCCTGCTATCTTTATATCATACCATATTCTTGCTCCTGCTGTTGACAAGGCATGCCTGGCCTGACCGCAGGGCCAGGCTGGGGCTGTGTTGCATTCTGGCTAAGGAGCTGCTTTTTGTAGCCCCAAAGCTGAAGTTGACCAAAACACCTGTTTGTGCAATACTTCTGGGCCAGGCTGGAGATTGTACTACGAAGACAAGACAAGACAAGACAAGACAAGACAAGACAAGACAAGACAAGACAAGACAAGACAAGACAAGACAAGACAAGACAAGACAAGACAAGACAAGACAAGACAAGACAAGACAAGACAAGACAAGACGACAAGACAAGACAAGACAAGACAAGACAAGACGACAAGACAAGACAAGACAAACCCAAACCCAAACCCAAACCCAAACCCAAACACAACCCAACCCAACCCAACCCCAAACCCCAAAAGTTGCCCAGCCCAAGAGCATCCCACAAAGGGGCTGTTTGGCACACCCCAGCTCAGGAGCTGTGTTTTGCTTTCTTCCCCCCACCCCTGCAGCCAAAACACAGCCCTACTTGGCTCAGCAGCCAGACCAAGGATGCCTTGTCAGCAATGGGAGAAAGAAGATGGCAAAGGTCAGCTGAGGTGGTGGAGCACAAGGTGACAGAGGGCCAAAAGGGTATAGATTGGGGGGTGGGGCGCAATATAGGTGGAGAAAGGTTCAGCACCCTTGAGGTTGTTAAATGTGGCCAAGTTTTGATCACATGACTGCAGAGTAGCTGCAGAGGCTATAACTTCCAGATCAGGCTGTCAGGCCCTTCATTCAGCACCCTCGTAACTTCAAACAGGCACTAAAGAGATGGTCATTAAGTGAGGACTACCTGTTCATCCTCAGTCTTCTTTTCTCAATGCCGCTGGGATGACATCACAATAGGTGACAATTTCCTCCCCCACCAGCCAATCCACCGCTCTCCTTCACCGGGATTTTCTGAAATGGAGCCAGCCATTTGAACAGTCACATAGCTATGAGAAGTTAAAAAAAAAGATTATGAAAATGAACAGTAAATAAATACCAGTGTTGAGGAGCTAATGCTGATAAGAGGATTTTCAAAATTAGCCATTTGCAAGAATAAATATGTTGAATGCTGCTGATGGAAAGTGTCTATTAAAGTAAACATCAATGGCTGTTGCAGCTGTTCCGTGTGGTCCCTAGATCTGCCCTCTGCACACACTGTTGGCTCAGCCAGAAGATGTGCAATATTGGTTAAGGACACTAATTTACTCTTTTCTTGCTGGTAAACAAGCTGGCTGCTGGCAAGCCAGCAGTTCGCCATGTGAGAGAATGAAAAAAAAAAGGAAGATGAAGTGCAGAGAAGGCAATGATCTTAGGGAATGAAGAATAGGGAGGAGTAGATTACAGACTGAGCTCTCCTGGCTCTAAGGAAATGGGACACAGAAGGTAGGATTTCAGCCCTTGTCTGGAACGTTTTATGGGTTTGTTTGTTTTTTTTTCCTCCATCTTTCACATCCAGGCCGAATTCAGAATATGACTAACTTAGCATGAAATGTGTTCTTCCTCAGTGATGCAAGGCTAGTTTTAAAAAAAAACAGGAGAAAAGTTTCTTTGCCTCATTAATGTAAAGAGCACTGCATATGTTGGTGCCTCCAGAGCTGGTTTTAACAGCCTGGCCTTGTACTCTCAGGCTCCTTAGAGAGGACTGTGATCTTTCTCTAACTATCCCTGGGAAAATGTTCATTGAATTAATTATGGAATTGACCCACTCACCTGGGAGAAGAAGGCGGTTTTTGTCATGAGCAGCTGGGATTCAGATGACAACTTTGGGTTTCTTGGCAACTTGTTCCAGATAATGAGGCTTTGAATGGTGCTGTGACATCCACTTAGATCTCTTTGTGTCCTCAGGCCCTGGACTGATCTTGCCTCGCCTGCTTGATCTTTCTGAACAACAAAGATAGTCAAAAGTCTTATTCCAGTTAAAACTCATTCGAGTGACAAAAAGTTCCAGTTCCTTACTTGCATAGAAATGTGAAACAAAGCAGTGTCAGTAGAGTAAGCATAATAAGGACTTGATACATTTCGGACTTACTTGCCTGCATGGAGGGTGCCCTTCTTTTTTAGATGACTACGAGTTAGCTAAGCTTTTTGAAAAACAGTGTCACTTGTTGTATCAGATATGGCTTCAGCACAAGTAATACAAGTGTACTTCCCTTGCTGTTGTCCATTCTTTTAATATCGTGTGTCCCCCCCACCCACCCTCCGCCTTCTCAGCAAGCAGCCTGCCTAGTGATTGATAGCTACTTTCCTTCTATCATGATCAATGCTATGTCATTTGGTCAACATGGTGGGTGTTTTCCTTTTACTTAAATCAATCAGGGCTGAATTTCTTGCAGGTGCTATCAGCTGTGGGGCCCTCCCTGTGTAGCTTCTGAAGAGTTGGGGAATCACAAAAAAAGGGTGGGAGAAGGTGAACATTATAAAACAAACAGCAGGACAATCTGTGTGACTGAAGTCCAGGGATATCTTAAAACAAGCTGAGTTTTCTTGTGTGACCTTGTTTGCAAGGTCTAGGAATCCAGTTAATCTCTAATGTTAACTGGAGCCTAAATCAGAGTTTGCTAAGGTTCTCATTTCTGTGTTCCCCTCCCTGCTTTTTAAAAAGAGATTACATTTATGTTTCTAAGAATACAGAAATTCTTAGGTGTTTCACAAAGGATTGACTGACTGACAAGTTTGCTTGAAAGACAACTTGCCCACAGTTGCTGACCTTTCTCTGCAGTGATTAACCATGTTCCTGGCACTTTCAGTTGAGTGCCTTCCTGAAGGCTCTTTTGGCTTGTGAAGGCAATGGACCCATCAACATATCTAAGAAAGAACTTGTTTGAAAACTTCTTAGGGTTTCAAGTGAATGATGCTTATACATTTAGTGATTGTGATGAACGGTGACAGGTTGTGGATTGGGGGATTGTCATACACACATACAGAAAAGTTGCTATGAATATTTTAAACCACCCTTCCTTCCAACTCATCGAATAATAGTGGGCACAATCTCACACCCCCCCCCCATTTACAAAAAAAGGGCTACCCACATGACAGTGCAATTCCCAACATGTCTATTCAGACACAACCTTCACGCATATGGAATCTATGCTCATGTTGGTCAATGCGTATACTATCTTTCTTTCCTCTCCAGAGCAAGGTAACTGCTCACTTCTCCTGGAGTGAACCTGCCACACAGAATGAGGCTCCATTAAGGACGCCTCCTTGGTTTCCAGGCACATTGTCACAGCCGGCTGCCATGCATGCCTGCTCTCCGTGCTGTAGGATTTGCATGAAGGCCAGACAGGCTGCTGATGCATTTCCCACAGCATGTTAACTCTCAGAGGTGCCTCAAACACACCGTGTTAAGCATACCTTGCCATCCAGGAAATTCTTAACAAAAGGTTACATCATAACTGTTTTGTTAATCATAAAGGGCTGGCTTTACTTCCAGGCACTCAGAAAGGCAATAAAGCAAGTAAGTGGGGTGGGGGGGGGAGGAGGATGAGCAAGTGTGGGTGTGGTGGAATTGCAATGGAAAAGCAGTGGGGAGAAGATGGGTGAATCCTGCTTCCTTTGGCCCACAGCCTCTTTCTCCGAGTATTGCTGCTTGGTGCCTTCTTGCAGCTTTTTTTTTTTTATTTTATTTTAAACCATCTCCTGGTCTGCCACTCCAAGGTGCCTCCTGACATGGCTAGACTGGAACTCACCCGGAGGCACCGGTCCTTTTGATCTCTACATTCAGATCTACTTCTAGCCTTCCTTTCATCACAAACCGCAACTATATCTCGGCAGACAAAAGAGTACAGTAATAAGTTGGCAGGGAATGGTGCAAGAGGCTTGGGTCGAAAAGGCTGTGATGCTTGGCGAGAAACAAGAGAGCGCATCACTTTCTCTCCCTCCACTCTCTCCCCCCTCCCTTTTCGCTGCTCTTGATCATGTGACTCACAACCACACTGTTCCAAAGGAGGGTAACTAACTCGGAGCGTGTGGTTGGCTCTGCTGCTTTTACGGGTGGGCGCCGAGCTTTCTCTCTTCTCCCTCTCACTCCAGCAGTGGAGGGTTGTGGCTCTGTGTGTGGTTTGAAAACAATTCCGGGACATTACCAGGATTTTGGAGTCCGGGGCCTGATAGAAAATATATGTCTATATAATCTGTCTACAGTTTATCAATTCTGGTAATTACCTTAATTCCACCCCGCCATCAGCCACAGCCTAGATTTATTTACAGAATACATCTACATCACTCTAAATCAGTATTTCTCAACCTTGGTAGCTTGAAGATGGGTGGACTTCAACTCCCAGAATCCCCCAGCCAGCGCTGTTGGCTGGGGGATTCTGGGAGTTGAAGTCTACCCATCTTAAAGCTACCAAGATTGAAAAACACTGCTCTAAATGAAAGCAAGCAGTAAAAAGTTGAAGCTTTCGGAAATTATGAGTTAAAAAAACCGGAGCCTTTGTTTTTTTGTTTTTTTTTAGAACAAGCACTGTGGTCGTATAAAGATACTGGCGCAGCTGCCTGGCTGACAAGCGGAGGCGAACGAATGATTCCTTCTCACGGTCCTTTTTCATTTACCGTAGGCAAAAGCAGCTGATCTGCCTATTCCTGAAGCCGCCACGTTTATTCGTTTAATAATATAACACAGCACTGACTGGCCCCGGGTTCCCATAAGTACTTTTTGGAAGGGCCCGTTGCTCGCTCGACTGTGCCGAAAGACCTGAGTCGGCTCTTCCATCTCCCGTGTCTCCGATTCCACCTTCCTGCTCCAAAAGCCTCGCGGCCTGGGCGGGCCTGGCTCCAGGTGGCCGGAAGACGAGCACTGTCGAGCGCCGAAGTAAACATGCAAAAACCAATTATCCCGAGCTGCGGCCTCGCTTCCTTGTGGGAGGACGTGGCCTTGGTGGCAGCTCGCGTGAGCGTGGCGAGTTCTCCCCCCCTCCCACGCCGCCCCAATCGTTGGTAGGGGAGTGGGGCCCGCGCGTCGGCTGAGTAACTTCATGCGGATTTTGCTCTGTCGATGAAGCGCGGGAGTTTGCAATTTGCGCTGTGTAAAAAAAGTATCTATGCCTGCACAGCAATCCCAGTCAAATAATTCGGCGATAATAGTAGAAGAACATCTGGAAATTAAATTAAGTGTTGCCCACCTAAGGAAACAGGTGAGGTGGAGAAGCTTTCCAGAAGAAATTATAGACCTTTCCAAGATATACATGAAGTACTGTAGTAGTGATGTGGGACTTTAGTTAACAGCAACAACTCTCAGGAGATTAAACTCTGCCAAGCGTAGGTTTTTTTTTCTGTATTTATTCCAAACGCAATCCTGAGCTGTTTTTGTTATTCGCCCTTCCTTGAATCAGCACAAAACAATGCCAGCGCTAAACTTACTGTCCCTTCTGCTAGCTCCTACGCTGCTTCTGTTGTGAGTTTTTGTTACTAATCACTGCCCAATAGTGTTGCTCGATTGTGCTAGTTAGGAAAACAAGTTGATTATTTTATTTTCTTCTTTGGCTGGGCTACAATCATCAGTTGGTGAGACAAACCTCCATGGTTGGTGTGGGGCAACCCAGAGTAAGGTAGCACTGATGTAAGGATGCAGCCCAGGCTTTTTCAGGTTGCTAGGTTAGCCCCATTTCAGCCATTCAATATTACTGCAAAGAAAAGTATAAAAATTGCCCCTAAAGTCACCAGGAGCTGAGACTTGAAAGAGGAAATGTTTACATTAAAGTGAAATGAAACTATACATAGGAAGATACAGGGACATAAATAAGCTTCAAGAAGGGCATAAATCTTGCATTATTGTACAACTGTCCACATGCTATAAAGTGGGATAACTAAACTAACAAGCTGTTAAGACAATCATTCCCTTACTGGTAGTTGGATCAAACAAGCTGACAAAGGAGGGCACTTGTCATAATAAGTAAAGTGGATTATGCCAAGAAAGCTGAGAAACAATTCTTTAGCATTGTAACTCCCAACAGATTCCATGACAACTTATCAGAGAGAACTGTGCAATTTGATGAAAGGATTTCCTAAAGAAATACAGGACTACATTTACATGGAAGTGTAGGAAGTTAGCACCCACCCCTCTCCTAGAAGAATGAAATGTTTTAGGAAATATTAAAAAGGTAGAATATATTTCCCTGGATGAGAAATGGAGAAACATGTTTTAAAGACAAAGCAGCTTCCTGCCCCCCCCACCCCCACTTTTGTCAATGGGCCATTAAGGCCTTAGCCAAGCTCACTCATTCCCCCCACCTTTGTCAATAGGCCATCATCTGCGACACAATAGGATCTATCTAGGAACAGAAACTCACCACATGGCACCTGGGAAGATTACATCAGCCAGCAAGGCTAGCTAAGACCCCCGCCCCCTGGGAGTAATCAGGATACTCTTCCTGTGCCTCAGGAAGTTCAAAGCTCAGAGAGGGCATAAAACTAAGGCATGCTCAGCATCTCAGCCCTTTTCTGCACAGGGACTCAAACTATGTGATCCTGTCCACCATTAAACCATCTTTCCAAGCAGTCTCCATGTTTCCAGTGTCTTTTTCCCCACTTGGAGCTGAACCCAGAAGGATATTTCTTCCAACAGAAGCACCACAGGACCTCCAACCAGGCAGCTTCTGTCTACTTCCCAAATTACACAATCTAGGCAACCTCTCTCCCCCACCATCTCAAACATCCATACTATCACAACTAGAATATCATGCTTTGTGGAATCTGTGTTGAGATCTTACGGCCCTAGAACTCCCAGATACCACCCACTTCTTAAGAAAACTAGGCAGGCTCCATAGGCAATCACCATATTAACCATTTTAGCCACTCTGTATCTGGTGGTCCTATACAGGTAGTCCTCAATTTACAACAGTTCATTTAGTGACCGTTCAAAGTTACAAGGGCCCTGAAAAAAGTGACTTGCAACCGGTTTTCAGGCTTACGACTATTGCAACACCCCCATGGTCATGGGATCAAAATTTACACTCTTGGCAACTGGCTCATATTTATGACGGTTGCAGTATCCCAGTGTCATGTAATCCCCTTTTGTAACCTTCTGACATGCAAAGTCAGTGGTGAAGCCAGATTCACTTAACAACCATGTTACTAACGTAACAACTGCAATGATTCACTTAACAAATGTGGCAATGAAGTTTGTAAAATGGGGAAAAATTCACTTAACAAATGTCTCACCTAACAACAGAAATTTTGGGCTCAATTGTGGTCATAAATTGAAGATTACCTGTATACCACCATTCCTCATAAGGAACTTCAAGCCATCAAGAACATTGTTACCGATGGTAAAACAGACTATCTTGCCATCAGAGCATGTAACTACTCATCCCTATTTATGTTGCCTTTGGAAGTAGTATGTACTTTCAAATCAGAGGCAAAGCCATTGGCACACAATATGTCATCTTCATGGCTGATATAAAAACACCACTCTTAATTCTCAGCCCCCAAAGCCTTCCTTTAGCTGAGATTTATGTTATTTTCGTCATCTGAACCAATGGAAATGAATCATCAAATTGCATCATGACTGTTAACAACTTCCACTCCACCATCAACCTTAGCTTAGACTTATTTACAGAATAAATTCACTTCATTGATGTCACTATAAAACTAGGGTTCATGTTCTTGGATTATTTCAGTCTCCTTGATTGAGGATACTGGAATGGCTCATGAATTCATAGCCTCTATAGCAATCAACCATGGGCAACCAAGCAATTGTGATTCCTCTTATATACATACAAGGGCATTCACTTGGTCTGGTGTTTAGTGTAGAGCAGACGAGATGTTATTTGGATAACAAAGACGCACTGACATCTGCCATGATCAGATCGTTTTCTATTCAAAATGCAGTTTGGATTTCTGCAAGAGTGCAAGAATAATTATTAGAAGAAACTTGACGGCTACCTGAAGGGCATGGGCAGCTCTGCCTTACATTTGGTTAAAGTTGCTCCAGTCAATCCCAAGCAGTATTTGGTTTTCTGAAAAGCTGTGTCTGATAAAGCAATTGAAGAGACACTTAGAGGAATCATGGCAGAAAAATGAACAAGGCTGAGTTATTGTTAGTTATTATTCTCCTCCACCCTGATTTTGTCTGCAGGTACCACTGGAAACCAGTGGGGCTGCACAGAAATCTTAGTGAAGTTCTGAAGATAAAAAAAAAGATATTAGAGATGGCAAGAGAGAGATGTTGCAAAAAAGGATATGCACACGTGATAGAAAAGTATAATAAAGGCGAAAGCTGAGAATGAGCTGAGGTTGGCAAAGGATGCAGAGGTCAACAAAAGTGTCTTCAGATATGTTCAAAGTGAAAGAAAGGTAGAAATGTCACTTTGTCAGCTTCTCAGCAAGGATGTCAACATGTTTATTGGACACAAAGTAGGGCCAAGTGGTCAACGTTTATTTTGGCCCAGTTTTCTCTGTGGATTTATATTACAGTAGGCAGTGATCAATGAAGAGTGGATCTTAAGCTTGAGGATGATAGAGATTGAAATTCTGGGAATATGGATTCACTTAGAATGAATTCACTTAAAATGAAATCTCTGGAGTTAGATACATTGCATCCTACAGTACTGCAGGAAGTTGCTGATATCTGGGTGCATTGTTATGCATTACCTCTGAGAAATGCTGCAGAAGGGATATTGTCCCTGTCTTCCCAAAAGGGGTGGGGGAAGAGGAGGATCAAAGGAATGGTTGGCTAATTAGTCTAACATTGTTACATGAAAAACATTTAGAGCAAATTGTAAAGGATTTCATCTAATTAAAGACTTTTTAAAAATAATCCACCTATAATCACTTTAAAACATCGTAATTGCTAAAAATTAGCATGGATTTCTCAAGAATACATTTTGAGGACAAATTCTCTCTCACTTGTTGATCAGGTAATTTTCCTGAAAAATTGTAGGACTCTGTGACATTTTGGTTAGCAAGCATAGTTAGTGAATAGAGGATGTCTGGATGAAATAACAATTGGATACATATCTGGCTCAAAAAACAGGAAACATAGAAAAATTATCAACAATTACTTATCAAATTGGAGGTTAGTATCAAATGACATACAGCAGTTTCAATCTTTAAGTTCTGCTTTCATCAATGCTTTTATTAATGGCTTGGGTGAAAAGGTTGAGGGAATGCACAAATTTGAGAATGACAGAAATTTGGATGGAATACCTAATGTCCTAGAAGTCAGAAGTAGAACCCAAACAATCTTAATAGGTAAGAGAAGTGGGTTGAAAATAGCTGGAATGAAATTGAAAATAGAAATCAAATGTGCAGGATGATGGCTAACTGGCTTGTAATAGTACTGTGAAAAATCCTGAAATGATTACACATTTTATGTGAGACACCAATATGATGCAGCTCCAAAAAAGGCAAATCCAATTTTCAAATAACAGGAAATTATTTTTCCACTTCATTCTGCGTTGGTCAGGCCTTTCCTTAACAATTTTACCCAGTTCAGGGAACCACATTTTAAGAAAGATTCAGACAAACTGGGAGAGGAGATTCTATGAAGTATCTACAACTTTGCAAAATAATGTAGAGTGTCTGAGCTGGTCACTACCTTTCCTCTTATATGATGACACTAAAATAAATAATAGAATATTGTCCATTGTAATATCACAAAGGTATTTGTGGTAATAACCAAAATGGAAATGCCACAATCTTGGAGTTATAAAGTTGTTGGGGTTGAGGCAAAGATTAGGAAAAGGTATCCAGAGACCATTGGGGGGAAAAACCAATTAAAACAAACGCTCTTTGGTCTGCACCCAGGAATATCTTAAAAGTGATGTAGGACAGCAAATGCTGGTGATAAGAGAATTGTACCAGGCTGATTTATCACTTGCATGTTTATTATTTCATCATTTGGGTACTGCTTCATTAAGTCCTGTGCTTGCATATGTGGGTGAGTAGGAGCAAATGTTCACATTGTTCCTCATAATTATAAACAATGTTGTTCAGTTTAGTAACACATCATTGTGAGAATAATCAAATCATACATATGATATGTGTGAATTTTCCCTTGCCCAAGGTTCATTTCAGGAGTCAGACATTTCCATCTGGAGGCTTTAGCTACAACTAAATTGATGAACATGCGTATCAAAGATCCAAAGCCCAATCCTGTTCTAACTCTCCTAGTTTCCAATGGCAATCCACAGGATTAGTGCAGTCTACATAGTTGGCAGGCAAACTTTGCTATAAGCCTCTAACATAATTTTGTGGCCCTCTACCCAGTGGTGGGATTCAGACTTTCGCACCTATTCGGGAGAACCGGTTCTAAGCAGTTCAGAGAACCGGTTGTTGGAAGAAATCTTATTTCGTTTTTTTCCCACTTTACAGGGCTAACCCTGTAAGGAAGGCAGGAAGGAAACATTCTGCTGTTATTTCTAGCCTAATCTTTATTGCCCTGTTTACAGAAACTGCCTCTCTGGTTAACCCTTATTACATTGTAACAGCTAAGGCGAAGCTCCCATCGACGTGAGTGACATTAAGTTGGCCATGCCCACACGGTCACATGACAACCAAGCCACGCCTACCCAGCTGGTCATTAGGGCAGAGAACCAGTTGTTAAATTATTTGAATCCCACCACTGCCTCTAGCATATACTGTTTTCCAGTTTCAGATTTCACAGACATTTGCAGTTTGCAATGTACTTCAGCAAGTTGAAATCTCAAACAGCTTAAGGGTAATAGTATAATCTTAAGAGTTGGTAGTACCAAGATGACTTTGGCTGATCTTGAAAAATCTAAGCATCAGATTTGTTTAATATTTAGTTAGGAGAAATCCTGAGGCTGTAGCATGAAGACACTAAGAATTAAATATTTTCCCAAACCAAAGGTTGTCTGCACAGTGACATTTCTATATTATTATCTCTTTTCAGTCTTGTTCCCCTTTTTACAATGTTCCACATCCACACATATAATCTTCCTTCTCCCTGAGCTGAGAACGGGGGTTCTTTTCTTTATATTGAATTTGTGTGAATGCATTGTATCTGCTTCCCCCCTCCCCCCCAGGCTGAGAAAGAGGGGGAAAGCACAATCTTGGGATATGAAGTGGCTAGGTTTAGAATTTATGAACAGAGTAGTAAAGTGTGAAATACACATGGGTTGAATCCTACATACCTGCTTATAGATAAAATGATTGTGACGTTTTCCTTAGCATTTACCCCCAAAAAATCTATCGTTTTTTCTTTTTTGCAAAAGAATGTAAATGCAAAACCTACAATTTGCAAAAAAAGAAAAAAAAAAGAAAGTCAGAGACGTTACTTGGTTTAAACATCTATAATGTAAATGTAAAACCTACAATGGCTGACAGGTACATTCAGTTTAAAATGGCTTTCTTATTCTTCTTTTCTATTTCACAGTAATAGCATTTGCAAATGACATATTCCAGACTAAGAGCCTTTTTTTAGCCTCATCACTTGTAAAAACACCCTAAGCCTATTGGGCAGGGAGGCAGATGGAGGGACCTCCCTAAGGGCTGTCAAAAAGAGAAATCATATTGTGGCGGAGGGGGATCCACACTGGCTGGATTTTCCACAGCAATAAGCAAATATCATGCAGGGAGAAACAATCTTTATATCCATTGTGAAAATCTTTGGTTTTTGAAACTATGCATCCCCCTTCCCTCTATGCGAGTGAAATATGCTGCTTGTGGCAGACTGGTCATGTTCATTGGCACAAGTACAAATTGCTAGCATGCTCACAACAAGGGATGTGGATTTTCTCTCACAGCTTCTTGGTGATATGCTGTTAGTTAGGTCTGATGCACATGACCAATTTACCATATGTGCATACAATTCATGCAGGGAAAAAGCAATGGCTGCGTGAATTGAATTAAGCTAAAACTGTGGTGATATAAATTGCTGTTTGGTTTAACAAGAATTGAATCAGACCAAAATCCTAGCACTGAAGCTGTAGTAGAGAATCTTAAGTCATCTCTGCAGTACACTTCACCAAGGAGAGACATATTGTTGTCTCCTGAATTCTTTTAATATATTTCTGACCGGTGTTTATCCATTCTATGAAAATATCCAGTGAAGGACCAATGGAGGCCAGAATGCATTAAAAAAAAAATAAATCTCCCAGACAGTGGCGGCTAGAGACTGATTCAAATCTCTGCTCAAATGTGTTTAGTGGGTGGGCTTTGACAAATCTGAGTAATGGGGATTTTTGTGTGGGTTTCAGCGTGCAATCTTTGACAAAAGATGGTGTCAACGCTTGTCTGAAAGACCAAGGTTTTTTTTCTACACATGAGACAAAAATTGAGCAGTGAGAATTTCTGTCACAATTTGTAACAGCCACTTTGGCAAAATGTAAGCCTTACAAAAAGTTAGACATGTATAATAAATGCTGCGGAGGACCAGAATAAGAAATACACTGATAACCCCTAAAGGAGAAAGTCAAACGGTAGTCACCCTGAACAGAGATGAAGAAAATTCCCTTAGAATTAAACGAATGAATATTATAGAGGGAAGGAGAATAAGCAGAAAACATCCCACAATTGTTTTGATTCCCATTGTCTCTACACAGTCTTGGAAAGCCAAACTGAGTCTACTCTGATTATCACTTGGGTGGGAAGTTATCAGGAAACCCCTGAGTTATGGGTTAAGTTTACAACTAGCAAAATACCGGTAATCACAGAAGAAGGCAGTAGCCAAGAACTTCATCTCATTGCCACGACAGTCACAGTATCTGTCCCTAAAATCACCAAAAATCAAGCTTATGTAACTGGACAACTCTGTGAGTCCTTGGGTCATCCTTTGAGAAACAATTGGATGTCACCAGAATGAACATTAAATTTTAGGTTGAATGTATTTTATTTTACTCCAATGCTAAATCGTCCTTTGATCATCTAAAAAGAATATATATAATCACAATTAGAAAAATAATTAAAGTGGCAAACAAACATCAATATAAGTCAATATTTATTTACCCAAACAGATAAACAGAATGACCACAGACAGGCAAAAAAGCAGTGGGAGCAAGAGCAATTTTCTGACTTCCCGTCGGCTTCCCCATTGACTTTGCTTGTTGGAAGCTGTCAGGGAATATTGGAAATCATGGTCATGTGACTACAGAGACATTGACAGCCACAACTCTGCAAATAAAACTGGTCTGAACATTATGGGTATTTCAATTCTACAGAAATAATGTAGATTTTTTTTTTACACATTCTTTAAATTAATAATTTTTGCTACCTTGATTCAAAATTGTTCGAGTATAATGCACTGCTTGGACTAATTTGACGGTACAAACAAACAAACAGATATGAGTTTTAGTTGTATATGTAAAATAGTTTAATTGGTCAATAACCAGCAAAAATTAAAAAACAACGCTAAAATCAAATAGATGAGATAAAACATTAGCATAAAAAAGATAAAATAACACATAAAAATGTGGCATACACTGCTATAATGGTGCATTAATTACCTGCGCAAGTGTAAATTTAAAATGTAAAAGCAAGATAGCTAGCATGTGTTACATCTAAAGTGGGTAAATGAAACAAAAGTAATTCTTTCTATAACTAGTTATGCCTTATTTTCATTGCAGCAACGCAGAATTTGGCTACTGCATAGGTGATAAACGGTTTCGAATGTTCTAGAAGATGGTTCACATAGAAATTGTCTGCTCTTCCCAGAAATTTACATATTCAGAGTAGAATATAAGCAGAATTGATATTCCTGTAAAATTTATAGTGTAGTAATACATGCGAAATGGTTTCGATCTCCTTGTCACCACATGGGCAGCTCCGCTCGGTTAATGAGGTTTTGGAGTATCTGCCTGGCAGCAGTGTGGATATAGGATGTTTTGCCAGGCTTTGAAAAAAATCAGCTTGGGAAAGTTAGATTTTGTAGATACCTTGCTGGTTCCCAAGTGCCCTTATTTATCTATGTTGGAGCAGCCTTTTCACTTCAGTCTGAAATTCCAGATCCCTTATTCTTTGAATAAACAGTTGTTTGGTTTGGTGATGTCCTAAAGAAATTAAGAATGGTATACAAAGCCCATATAATGCCAACTTCTGCTCTACAGCCTGTTTCCGGGGGAAGAAAAATTGTCTATGAAAATTAAAGGGGTCAATCCAACTCAGAGGAATTGGATTTTTAGCAGGTAGTTTATCATTACCCTCTAAGCTCTTACCTACATTGCAGGCATTTCTATGTCAAACCTTAACTGGATGTTTGCTGTTCCTTTGAGAGCAGCAAGGATTGATCTGAAAAAAAATTGTTTGTACTGTTTCCTATGCATCCTTCTTTGCCTAAAATCTTACCTGCACCTCATAAAGGATCTACCTGTGCCCTTCAAAGTCTTTTTCCCCCTCAGCAATTCCAGATCATATTTTATACCTGACAGCTGCTCAAATAATGAAATAACAGTTTGTGCGGTAAGAAAGCATTACTTTGCCATAAACTCCATTGAATTTTCCCACGGGAGTCTCTCCATATTCTGATTTTGCATCTTATTTTTAAGCTTATTTTTATTTCCCTGGAGGTTAGCAGGTGAACTAGCAAGTTGCACTGGAGAGACACACAGTGAGAGACTGGGAGAGAATCCAGATTCTCATTTAGCTCTTCTCTGACAGATAGTGAAAGATTTAGCAGCTGTTGTTTTTTCCAGTTCTGTTTGAAGGTCCCATTCAAGTGATTCAAGGGTTGCAAATTTGTTAAAGATGGGAGGGAAATTTATTTTACTTACAGATTCCTTTCATAAGTTCTTCTGCCTTTGATTGTTGGGTGAAGAAAGGGAGCCTGGACTGAAGCTGTGATGTTTCTTTCTTTTTCCCAATTTGTTCATACCCACTCAGAATCTTTTGCTTGTTCCTTTTGCCTCCATATTTGTCTAGCCAGGAGAAATTATGATTAGATTTTAAAAGATCTAATAAGTCTAATAAACAACTAATAAGTCTATTGTAAAATAGAATACTCGCTTTAACTAAAAAATTAACCAAGAGGAGCAAAAGTAATTTAAATATGCTAGTATTATAAGATAACATGAAATTGAAAGGGCAGGAGTTTAGCGAAACATATGTTGCTCAAATCAAGTCTGACTTTCAGGAGACTTACATTTAGTTTAAGAAGTAGGGAAAGCTCTGAAATTCCATTCAAAGCTCTCATCTTAAAATCCATGAATGGGTAAATGGATGACTCAACGCCAAAAGTGCATGGAACGCTGTTACCTTCCCACCAAAGGTGGTCCCTATTTTTCTATTTGTATTTTTTATGGGAGCTCACCCCGTTACGTGGCACTAGGGATTCGAACCGCTGAACTGCCGATCTTTTGATCGACAAGTTCAGCGTCTTAGCCACAAGCTCAGCTTCTTAGCCACTGAGCCACCGTATCCCTTAGTTGCTACGGTTGGGAAAAATTGATCTAGGTTATCCATTGTTTTTTTTATGCAAGTCTCTTATTCTGCATCTTTCTTCTCCCCGCTTGGCATGCTTTTCCTCATTCTTTTGTCACATCCTAGCCTCAAGGTGGGAGGAGGGAGCTAAGTGTACATCTGCTTAGCCTACCACTGAGATGCTGGATAGCTCTGAGACAGGTGTCGAGGAATCTGCTTTCTTCTTTGAGCCTCCAAAGTATAGTTTTGGCATTGAAGTTGCAGAGATGTATCCCGTGTTCTCCAAGCTATCCAACTAAAAAGATTTCCCCTGACTCCCAGGTGTGGCAGTCTATAACCAAGATCTCAGCAGCAGAATAGCAGGACAGATGTCTTGTATATCAACACATATCCATGGTGCTGCATTTGAATGAAATACTAAATATTATTTTATTGATACGTGAATAAGAATTGGCTCACAATGTTTCTTGATTCTCATATTCATTTCCCTGTGTTGCTATATGGAGGTCAGAAATATTTGCTTCTACTGTCCACTAAGTAAAGTGAATTGTTTAGAAACTGTTTTCTAAACAGATTTACCATGGTTTGCCCTGCAAGCTAATTTCAAACCGTAATTTATTATCCTGCCTTGTTCAAATAGTCATTATTAAAACCTAACTGTGGTTCCCAGTTTCATGTTGGAAGGGGAGATGGGAGGAGGTCATGCAGAGAAAGTAAAATGATCCATTAATACAAGATTACTTGCAAAAACTTTAGATGTCTGGAGGCTACAATGAATCTGTGTCATACAGATGAATGGTGGAGCCAGGATATGCTGGTCTTCCATTCATTCTGAGTGAATGGGATTTTAGTTTCCTCTGATTTTTGTCAAACTTAATCTGTTTTGGTGTGTACTTTATAGTTTCCATTATGCCCCACCTTAAAATGACTGGAGACTTTGTGCCATTTTTTTTCCTTCTTGAAAAAGTTATTGAGGGCTGCAAAGAGACGACAAGACCCTGCAGCTTCAAATGCTCACCTTCAGAATGCTTTAGCATTCTGCCTAGTTGCAATCACTGTGTTGTTGTTGTTGTTGTTTTAATTCCCTGCCCCTATGTTACACATATTCTGGCTGGATATGACAGAGGCCTGCTTTTCAGAAGAGTTAACTGGTAGAAAAGAGTTACATCAGACTGACTTGGAAGCATGGTGTGGGGAGACATCATAAGACGTCTGCTTTGGATCCTTTCTTTACGCAGCCAAGCAGAAATCTCATTACAGTTCAACACAAAAACACCATCCCTGAAGCAAGTACACCTGATCTTGCGGGAGACGGTGGGGAAGAGGTGAAAGGAAAATGCAGGCACAAAGCAGCAGAGAACGATTTCAGGATTGTAAATAAGACTGGGAAAAGGTTGCTCTAGCCCAGCTACCATGCTTCATACATGCTATCCGGAGCCAGTATTGTTAATCCCTTTTGCCCCATTCGTCTGCCTGTTATGGATTCCTCTCCTCTCGTTCAACATGCTGGATTCAGGTTGATCCCAGTTCTTGCCTCTTCTCCACACTGTATACTGGGATGTCATGAACAGCCCAGGTTCTCCCTCTCTGCCTTCCTCACAAGGTTTCTTCTCTGACTAAGATGAGAATCAAGTCATGCTTGGGGCAGAGACCAACCCCAGCTGTCCACCCTGGCGACGAAACTGGCTGAGCAACCCTACCCTTGAATTGGCATTATCTGCATTCTTAATATACCTGATGGTGGCAGTATGGTAAAATGGGTTTCCTTCTTTCCTTGCTTTTTCTTTCACAATAATTCCACTAGCCCAGAAGCAAAAGAAGTTTTAGGTTCCTTCACAGAAAGATTTCAGCAATTCAGGAAAAACATGCCCACCAGATAGGGTGGAGACTGAGAAGGGAAAAGGGCCCATCTGCCCTACATATTATATTGTTGTACTGTAAGTTGTCCATAAAAAGAGGGGTCAACCTATTCTCCAAAGCAGCTAAAGGACAGGACAAGAAGCAATGGGTGGAAACTAAGGAGAGAACCAATCGAGAAATAAGGATAAAATTCGTGGCAGTTAGAACAATTAATCAGTGGAACAACTTGCCCCTAAAAGTTGTGGATACCCCAACGCTGGAAGTTTTAAAGAAAAGATTGGACAACCATTTGTCTGAAATGGTAGATGGTTGGACTAGTATGCTTTAGAGCAGAGATCTTCAAACTTGGCAGCTTTAAGACTTGTGGACTTCAACTCCCAGAATTCTCCAGCCAGCATAGCTGACTGGAGAATTCTGGGAGTTGAAGTCCACAAGTCTTAAAGCTGCCAAGTTTGAAGACCTCTCTGCTTTAGAGTTATTCTGTTATCCTGTTACACAGTGGCTATTCTCACATGAAACATTTGAGTTTCAGACAAGCCTATCACATTTTAGGTCAAGTTTTTGAATTCAGTATGGTTGCTTTGCCTAATAGGGTAGTGAAGTGTTTGTAATCCCCAAGTCAAGCTCAGAGAACTCCTGCCACGCAAGATCCTGAGCTATGCTGCAGCCACTTCTTTTCTTGCAACCACTGGGTTGGAGCATGCAAGAGATTTAGACACAACTACTCTGGCATAGTGGCTTTGTGAGGCACATAAAACTTCATTTCCATCTCAGATTTAAAAGTTTGTACCTTGCCAACTAGCTTGTTTATTCTATTGTTTATTTTAGGACTGTTGGCTACCCTTGTTGAAATGGGCAGCCATTGGAATGGCTGCCCATTTCAACAAGGGTAGCCAACAGTCCTAAAATAAATTAAAACAATTCCTATCCCAAATATAAAGATTAATTTTTTTAAACTTTAAAATTAAAATGTAGCTCTTCTGTCCATGTTTAAGCCCTACGATCTATCTGTGCACTGGGGATTTCTGTTCCTGGGAGAAGAGAATGTGTCCATCTCCCATAAACCTATCAATAAAAAATAAATCATTTGTATTAAAGTTCATTGAGGGCTTCTATGGCATCATCACCATCATTTATTATTTATAAAAAGCTTAAAATACACTGGCACTGTTCATGAATAAAATGTGCAGAACCTTGACCGCAAGTTCACAACTGAAGACATGTGCAAGGAAAACAGGGGAAATTTGAGGTTGGGGCAAAGGGAGGGGGAGAAACTATTTTGTTCTTTTTGATGAGATAAAATGGAAGCAAGAGTTTAAAATTCCTGAGCAATTAACTTAACAATAAGCATAGAATTCTTAAACCCATACAAATAGAACATCATGAAAAGTATGCAGGAAGAGAAATCCTTGCATGTTAAATAATTTCTTAAAGTGAGACAAAGGGAGTGCTAGCCGAATATCTTAAGCAGCCTTTTCTAGACTTAATGAGTTGGACTACCATTCCCATCACTCTGGGTCAAGGAAAGACCTTCTGTTGAAAATTGTAGCTCCGCACATCTGGAAGGCATCATGTTGGGCAATATTACCCTTCAAGGGGAAGAGTATGTGCTCTGGGGGCCAAGAGATAAAGGAAACAGAGATAAAGTGATACATAGAAAATAAGGTTTAGCCAGTTGCAGTATGTGATGAGGAGAAGAACCACAGAGAAAAAAAGGAGGACAAATGATGAAGATAAATAAGAAGATCATGAAGAGGCAGGAGAGATCAGGAACTGTAAACATAAGTAGCCCAACACAGTGAAAAGAAACATAGAGAACTATAATATGCTTAACTGAAGAAGAAAAAAATGGAACTCATGAAATATGGGGTGGGCTTAAACAGAGGCTACGACAAGATCAGACAGCAAGATTTTACATGCTTATACTATGTGCCTGGCCCCAACATTATTGAATCACAGTGGAATATCTCTCTTAATTAGAATGGCATGCAGAACACATTGCCTAAGCACATTTTTTATTAGGTGGTGCAAATTAGAGGCAGCATCCTATTTTAGGATCAGGTTGGTAAGCCAATGTTGTGTGGTATGCCACAAAGTTTGGTGCTCTTTCCTATTCACCATCTACCTAAGACTGCTGGGTGAGCTCATCCATCACCATGAGGTGAAGTATCATCAATATGCTGATGATACCGAATTATATATCTCTGCTCCTGGAAAATTACTATAAGTGTGTTATCTCAGTTTTTGGAGGCTCTAAGGAACTGGATGGGCAACAATAGGCTTAAACTAAACCCTGGCAAGACTGAATGGCTTTGGATTTTGGCATTCTCCAGTTCTGGGATTATGCTATCGTTGTTGCTTTGTGCTGCCCCAAACAGATCCTGTGCACAATCCGGGAGTCCTCCTTGACTCACAACTCTTGCTTGATGAGCAAATAGCAGTCGTGGCCTTTGCACAATTTTGTATTATGCACCAGTAGCACCTGTTCCTAGATTGTGGAGCACTGCTCATTGTCATTTATGTCCTGGTCACCTTTCAGTTGAACTACTGTAATGTGTTCTACATGGGGCTGCTCTTGAAGAACATCTGAAAACTTCAACTGTGCAAAATGCAGTGGTATAAACAATTATATGTGTTTCTATTAGAACATACATTACACCCCTGCTTTGCAAGCTGCACTGGTCTTCCATTTATTTCTGAGTCCAATTGAAGGTCCTGGTGTTGACCTTTAAAGCCCCACCTGGCATGAGATGGGATTATCTGAGGGACCACCTCTCCCCAGTGAAATCTTCCCTTCCCACCAGATCCAGCAAAGAGGACCTGTTATGGGTTCTATCTAGGGAGCTTCATTTGGCACGTCCTAGGCAATGGGCCTTTTCTGCTGTGGTGCCACTTTGCAGAATATTATCCCCTCCAAGGTGAGGCTGGCTCCATTACTTCTGAAAGTCCCTGAAGACTTGGTTAGATTGGCGGGCCTGGGGAATCCCAGGGACTGGTGTAGTGAGGTGACTCATTGTTATTGTTGTTGTTGTTGTTGTTGTTAACATCCTTTCATCTCCTACTTCTTGTTTTAGCTTTGTTTTTATAGTTTATTTATTTATTAAATTTGTTTGCCGCCCATCTTACCACAAGGTGATTCTGGATAGTTAAAAAGAATAAAACAATACAATGAGAAGACTATAATAAGAATAAATACTACAAAAATACAATTTTATTGTACACCACCCCAAGTATCATACTTTGTAACATATTTTTATTTTATGAGATGGGGTGGCTATGTAAATTTGATAAATAAAATAAAATAAAATAAAAAAAAACCGTGATCTTGTCCCCAGACTTTATTGAGTTTGTCATATTCACTAACTCAACTGCATGATAAATAATATGATATACAACCTCTAAAAATGAGTTTCAATCAGGGGGAAGATATTGTATTGAGTTTGAAATACCTGCCCTGAATATCAGTGCGTTCCCAAGTTCAATATGCTATTCTTGATTTATATAATCTTATATATTCTGGTGCTTCACTAGTTCAAAGAATGCTTTCTTTTCTTTGATACACCATCCTCGGAGCTCTTGGATCTCTTAAGGAAGTTCTCCTACAGAATTTATCCTGTTGGGAGACGGGCTTGCCTTCGATTCAGAAACCATTTGTTCATTGCATTTTTGCGCTTCCCTAAAATAAGTTTCTCTAGGCAAGGAACAATAATATATAATATTATATATAATTGTTATTATTTTGGTTCTTTACATAATCAGCCAGATATTCAGACTGGATTTGTCCATCCCCCCCATCAAGTCCTTCCCAAGGATCAGGAATAGGCAGATATGGATGTGTTAAAGGTATCATTGCAGGATGTAAACTGTTCCTAGTAAAGCTGCCTCTTGCAATTGACTGATGGTGAATTTGTCAATGCCGATGGTGTTGAAGTGGTGCTCCAGTTGTTTTGGGATTGCACCCAAGGCGCCTATTACTGTTGGCACTACCTTTGCTTTCTTTTGCCACAGTCCTTCTATTTCTATTTGCAGGTCTTTGTATTTTGTTATCTTCTTCAGTTCTTTCTCTTCTATTCTGCAATCTCCAAATACTACCACATCCATTATCCAGATTTTTTTTTTTGGCTTTCTTATTGACAATTGGTAAATCTGGGGTGTTATGTAGCAGGTCCCTGTCAGTTTAAATCTGAAGTCCTAGAGTACTTTAGCTTCTGCATTTCTATTACTTTCTTTATTCCACCAGTTCTTGCTTTCAAATTTTCCAATGCAGATTTCTTGCAAATCTTCCTATAAACAATGGCACAAGAACTACTTTGTAGTGCCATTGTTTATAGCCAGTCTATGCAATCTTGTTGCGAAAGCTAACTAGATGGTCCATTGTTTCTTTGGCTTCTTTGCAGAGATGGCATTTGCTGTTTTGTTGCTATCTTCTCAATTCTGGCTTTATACGTATTTGTTCTTAAGGCTGGGAGATGTGTAGCCAGAATTAGCCCCTCTGCCTCTTTCTTTAACTTTCCTGGTCTCAGCCATTGCCAGGTCTTCTTATTATCTGCTTTGGCTGCTATTTTTTAACGTACTGGCCATGAAATGCTTTTCCTTCCCATATTGCTTTTCTGCTTTTCATCTGGTCTTTCTTTGTAGGGCAATTTTATCTCTCCAGTACTCAGTAAGCCTTCCTGGAATACTAGCTTCATGTATCTTCTTTACTCTCCTTCAGATATTCTTCCAATGCCCTTTTTCTTCTTCAAACCTTGCAACATTCCACACCCACATATTTTCCTTGGTAAGTAGAGTCTTTATGCTGCAAAGATGAAGGGCATGATTCATTGTCATGATTTGTCTGATCTTACTATCCAGGGATGTTAGTTCTGCTTGAGTCTAGTCCACTATTTTAGCTGTGTATCTAATGACCGGAATTGCCCAGGTGTTAGTTGCCTTAATGGAAATTCATCCACTGAGTTTGGACTTTAAAATCTTCTTCACTCTCTTGATGTATTCACTTCTCACCTTTTTCTTGACTTTAGTGTGCTTGAGGTTATCAGCTTGAAAGATGCCGAGATATTTGTAGTGATTGTCATCATCCAGACTTTGATCTTATGGTTTTATGGATATAAGGGCATCTTGTCCATAGGTCATCTTGATTTCTTCAGTTTTCCTTATTTTTCCCTGTTTGATGGTGAGTGTGGCACATTTGTCCAGTCCAAACTCCATTGTAATAGCATGGCTGTATGTATATATGGCAGTGTTGAGTAGCAATTCTATTTCAGATGGTGTTTTTCCATACAGCTTCAGATTGTCCATGTATAGATGGCAGATGGTTTTTGATGTTTGATAGCCATGGCTTGACTTGTTCAGTATTGGTGACAGAGGAATCAGTGCAATGACAAGCAGTAGCAGTGGCAGTGAGTTTCCTTGACAGATTCCTCTCTTGATACTAACCTCTCCCAGTCTATCACTAATGACCAGCAACTGTGTCTTCCCTTGTGCCATCAGTCTTTGTGCAAAGCTTCTGACGTTTCTACTGAGGCCTGTTATTTCTAGGTACCTGTTTATCCAATCATGTGGCAGGGAGTCAAATGCCTTCTTGTAATCAATCCATGCTACACGCCTTTCTTCTATTGCAGTTTTCCAGAATCATTGTGTCAGTTAAAGGTTGATCTTTTATTCCTCTGCTTTTCGGGCAGTTTCCTTTCAGCTCAGATGGAAAGAGCTTGTTTTCAACTAGATGTTGTTGGAAGATATCAACTACCACACCAGTTAGCAATTTGAAAGTTGTTGGTAAGCAGGTAATTGCCTGGTGCTGCCCTTTTTGCTGGATCTTTTTTTAGCAGGTAGGTTTTGCCAGATGTTAACACGCTTTCATTTCACCTCCTTGTAGCATGTTGTTAAACTACTTGGCAATGAGTAGGTGTAAATCAGTTAGATGATTCAACCAAAATTATTATTATAATAAAACAAAACATAAAAGCAAAACAGTGAAAGGTAACACAGATACAAACCCACAAACTATTGGGAATAAAATGGATACAAGAAGACACTCAAACAACACCAAGTTATTTGATTTTAAAATATTGCAAGATTTTTAAATGTCTGAGAAAATAAAACTAGAAAGGCTTTTAGGTAGAAACCCTAATGAGCCTCTCATTTGGATGCCACTTGCTACATACCACTGGGGGTCCCAGGTCCCAGCATCCTAATAACTCTATCTCATTCTATTTAGAATGAGAAAAATTTCAGCCATGAGCTGTGTGGACAAATGATTAGAATCAGTATCAGGCTGCTTCTGATATTGCTGATAGAGTATCAGCTATTTGTATTGCCCCAGCAGAATTTTATGGGAATGATTTAAATATACAGGTAGTTCTTGTCTTACAACAGTTTGCTTAGTGACCGTTAGAAGTTACAACGGTGCTGAAAAAAGTGACTTTTGACTTATTTTATGATTGTTGCAGCATCCTCAGGGTCATGTGATCCAAATTCAGATGCTTGGCAACTGGTTCGTATTTATGACGGCTCCAGCATCCCGGGATCATGTGATCACCTTTTGCAACCTTCTGACAAGCAAAATCAATGGGGAAGCCAAATTCACTTAACAACCTTGTTACTAATTTAAAAACTGCAGTGATTCACTTAACAAACGTGGCAAGAAAAGTTGTAAAATGGGGCAAAACTCACTTAACAAATTCTCATTTAGCAACCTAAATTTTGGGCTCAATTACGGTTGTATAGTGAGGCCTACCTGTAGCTTCTTTTAAAGACATTGAAAATTAACTTGATTTCTTAAGGAGACTAGAACTAAGGCTAGTTTTAGGGAAACAAGAATTAATGCTAGTTTTAGAGAAGCCTGGCCATGCTGGGCCAAGTCCTGGAAACAAAGAAGTAATATGAATTTCGGCCCTTCCTCTACATATACAAAGGCTATTCCCCAGGATGGCAGACTTGCATCAGTGTACTCACACTCGGGAACAAAGAATTGCTTGAAGGGAAATGTCTGAATTTGTATCTGCTCTCTTATCTCATGCAAAGTTGGATGGGGGGTGGGGGGTAAGGATGCCTAGAGCATTAGAGGATTCTAAATACTCCAAGGAAGAAGGCAAGGCAAGACAGAGTCATGAGCTGTGAGAGCTTGAGTGCTTCAGACAGATTAGCAAATGTCAGGAGAAACCTCTATGGAATTACGAACTCTCTGTGTGGAAAAGAAGTCCACTTGGTTTCTATGCAAGCAGGAGAGGGCGTAAAAGTGTCACTCAAGGCTGTCCTTGGAGAAGCATCAGTGGGGCTTCTTTCAGAATTGTTGTTGTGCAGTGTGGAGAGCTACTATTAGCGCCACTTCAACTGGTCTGTTGTTTTGGTTTTATAAACTGGACAATTCTGTCCAGTTGGACTTCCCTATTACACAGTCATTATATGGTCCATTCCTTTCATTTAAAAGCTATTCTTATTGAGGGACCAACAACTCCATAGATATAAATGAAAGGGATGAAGGGATTCAAAAGTGAGGCTATGGATACTATAATTCCAGTTAAGGGAAAAGGACATTTATTATCAAGTTGCAGAATAAAATGAACTTTGTTTTTTGACTGAACATAGTAGTCTATGTCATTCAGTGAACATGCCCTGTTTCTTACAACCTGTTTCTATATACTTACATCTGGCTTAATTTACCTATCTTCAATCTTAGAGTTTATTTCTACATACTGACTCTAAGCATTTTTGTATTATTCTATGCCTTACTTCAATCTTTCATTTCTACACTCTGCTTATCTTTATATTTCCAGGGCAGGGTTTCCTTACTCTTTGTCTGTACTGATCCAGTTTGATTTTTCTATTTAGGTTTTATCTCTCTGCCCCACATAGGTATGGAATTTTTTATTTAAACCTCCTTTTTCTTTTATTCCTCTATTCCTCTTCCTAAATTGTTTATATTCTGTTGTATTCATTCTACCCTATAGCTATGACTCTTGTTCTCTTCTTCTCTATGTTTTATTTTAACTTTATTCTTTGTTCTTGGTTGAGTAGCTACTTCTAACCAATCGTTAGTTTTAATATACTGTAGTTTTAATATACTGTATTCCTACAGAATAATTTTGATTTTCCAGTTTATTTTTCTTGGATCAAACTACATGCAGCTTTTGTTCAAAACTTGTCCCCTTCCACTAGTTGTTTTTTTCTCCCATTTGGTTAAAAAATGTCTATACTATGTCAGAAAATGACTATACTCCCTTCTGCCCAAGAGTATAGTATTTCAGAGTTGTTAATACCGGTAGCAATGTTATGTTATCATCTTTGCACATAGCATAATTTATATCCTTTTAAGATGGATAATTTTACGCAACTTTTCTGTCTAATTTTGTGGGGCCAATAAGCAGAATTCACTGATCAGCCTAAAATTAACTTAAAGGAAAATCGATGCCAAATGTCCCTCCTGGAAATAAAGTAACAATGGGACTGAAAGGAATAATGCAAGAGAGAGAAAATCTATAAGGCCCTTTTCTGTGAATATTCTACAAGTTGAGGAGAGTAATTTACAAAGATGCGTGTTTGATTAGCATTATGGAGGCGTCTGCCATTGTTAGAAATCTAAGAGCTGATTGACCATAAAGTAATCTCCAAGGAACATGTAGATTATTGGTACAAAATGAGTAAATAGTACACCTTCTTTTCTATTGACTGAAATGGTCGGCACTTACAGTTTGACAGAGTTGGGACATGCTATGAAAAACAAATTTAAGACATAGTTTTTTCCTTGATTTAGAATTGATCTCCCATTTTCCATTTTTATCTACATGTTTTTCCAAAATAACAATGAGTTGATTTGACGATGTATACTATCTCCAGATAGACCTGTTTTGGACTCCAACTTCAGATTCTGACCAATTAATTGGCATCTTGCATTCTGCATATTTGCTAAATGTTTGTAACCCATATAAAAGAGTTGCGGTGCAGTGACAAAGCACATGCTTTATTTATATGAAGACTGTATTTGCTGTCCTCGTGTTGCCATTACTAAATTTCTATGGCTTGGGTGTGCGGAAAAAGCTTCCATTCTTGCTTAATTCTCCTTGTTTGGTTTTGCAGCCTTGTTATCAAGTTTTGAATAAAAATAATTGGTGGTGATGACTGTACCAAGGGATTAAGATTGGCCTCAGACAGCTGGATCACCTCTCTTTGTTACAAACTCTTTGTTTACTGGGTGCCAGAAAATTGTGCTCGCTGCTCCGATCAGGCAGCTCTTTGTGACAAAGGCAATCACAAAACATTTTTCTCCTTGCTTGGAGTGGTTTCCTGTTTGTAAGAAACAGGTTGTTTCCTTTGCCACAAACAAATGCTGCAATTTTGCACATGACCGCAGTCTTCTTAATGGGAGCCTTTGAACAATGCTCTGCAACGTGGCAACATCTCCTCATGGTGGACCACTTAAGCAGCCTGCCTGTATGGGGCAGGAGAGGCAGTTGGCATGGGCAAACTCATAGGGAAGCCATGCCCTGGGGAGATACCAAAAACTGCTCTTACATGCAAAGATTCCCCTTCTCAGAAACAGAAACACTGATATTGCTGTGGTTCTTTTTTCAGGTTGACTTGTCTGCTCCAGGATGTAGCAAAATGAGATGATGGATTATACAGACTGACATCAAAGAGCTGATAGGCAATCTGCCCTAGGCACAAAACCAGCTGGGTGACTTTAGGCCACTTTCTCTGTGTGTGTGTCTTTCTCTCTCTCTCTCTCTCCCTCTCTCTCTCTCTCTCTCTCTGTGTGTGTGTGTGTCTCTGTCTCTGTGTCTCTCTGTCTCTCTCTGTCTCTCTCTCTCTGTGTGTCTCTGTCTCTGTCTCTCTCTGTGTGTGTCTCTGTCTCTCTCTCTGTGTGTCTCTGTGTGTCTCTGTCTCTCTCTCTTTCTGTCTTTCTCTGTCTCTCTCTCTCTGTGTGTGTGTCTCTCTCTCTCTCTGTCTCTGTGTCTCTGTGTCTCTGTCTCTGTGTGTCTCTCTCTCTCTCTCTCTCTCTCTCTCTCTGTCTCTCTCTCTCTCTCTCTGTGTCTCTGTCTCTCTCTGTCTCTCTCTGTCTCTGTCTCTCTGCCTCTCTCTCTGTCTCTCTGTCTCTGTCTGTCTCTCTCTCTCTCTGTCTGTCTCTCTCTTTGTCTCTGTCTCTCTGCCGTAAGAAGGAAGCAAGGGCAAACTATTTCCAAAAATCTTGCCAAGAAAACAGCAACAACTTGACCAGGCAATTGCAGGGAATCAATGCTAACTCAAAGGCACCTCCACCAAAAGTCACCTTTTTGATAAACAGGAACCAGTGCAATACTAGACTACTAAAATATGGGGGCATTATGGCTGAAAGACTGCCTCTCCCCATTTAATCCTATCCATTTCCTGGAATCTGAATTCAGAATTTCTTATTTTGCCTTGGCTTTTTATTCTGTATTTATTCTTTATTCGTATAGGCCCCTTGCTACCCAATTTGTATTTTCAGGTAGTTTCAGTTATGTGAAACTTAAATGTTTTTGAAATTGCTGTCTGCTGCATATGAGTCTCTATGCTGCGTTTGGTGCTGAACTTGTATATATTTTACTGATTTTGTTTAATGTGCCTTATATCTATCTAGGCCACAGTGAAAATAATTAATTATATATTTGAATTAATAAATCAAATCAATGAATATTTTAGAAAAATGAGACAATCTTTCCACTCTGTGTACTACTTTGTTTGTTTGTCTGCAATAAATTGAAGGCTTGGGGATTTTTTCCCCCTATATTTTTTTCATTTCAATCCCCCTGCCCCCTTCCCTGTATAAGGATAGATAAATTGCTCAGTGCAATTTCCTTGCCCTTCTTGACTTTACATACCTCAGGTTCAATAGTGGGTTTCAAATTTTTTTACTACCGGTTCTGTGCGTGTGACTTGGTGGGCATGGCATGGCTTGGTGGGTGTGGCTTGGTGGGCGTGACAGGGGAAGGATACTGCAAAATCCCCATTTCCTCCCAATCGGCTGGAACTTGGGAGGCAGAGAATAGATGGGGGTGGGGCCAGTCAGAATTTTTACTACCGGTTCTCCAAACCACTCAAAATTTCTGCTACCGGTTCTCTAGAACTGGTCAGAACCTGCTGAAACCCACCTCTGCTCAGGTTTCGGAAAAAAACCAACCGATCTTTGTGAAGGAGTGCATGACTTTTAGTAAAAATTTTTTTTTAAAGGCCTCAACTATCATAGACTGGGCAGATTCAACCAAGTATTCCCAGCATGGAGGTGCTAATGTTACCCACTCTGCTGCCGCCTTAGGAATCTATCAGAAAAACAGTATCAGCCCTAATGTAAAATTTCTTTCCTTGCTGTATAAAATATATGTACAATCGGATATGACGATTGTATGAATATAAAAGCATTATCCTTTTCTGGAGCAATGGGAGGTTTCATTTTATAAAGATGAAACGTTATTAAGCAATAACTTAATAAGGAGACTGTTCAAAATATAGAGAGAGGGAATATGCGGCAACTCAAGAGCCCAGATATTTAAGAGTTAAATACTCCAAGCCCAGATGCACTAATCTGTCAGCTTTGCTTTGGCCCACATTCAGTTATTTTAATCTCCAATTCTCTCCATGCTGTTTGGGAAGAAATTTATAAATTAAATAATAGTCTCCAGACCTTCTTAACCCCCCAAAATAAAACCCCTTCAGTTATTTTGACAGCAAAAGTTGAGATATTTATTAAATTCCCTCCTTAATTTCAATCCTCTTCTGCCTCACGATCTGGTAGCTCTTGGAGGTCTCTAAAATTGGCTGAAAGGGCAGCCCAATTGTCACTGGATATGCCAGGGGCTGACACACACAAAGAGAGCAGGCTAATGCCACAGGATGTTGGGAAAGCAAATCACACTCTTGCCCAGGAGGGACACAGAATACCCTTTGATTCAGACGTTCTCAGCATGGGTGGCTCGGGGGCTCCCTAGCGCTTTCTCTGTCTGCTGAATACAGGCAAAGGTGGAGCCTTGCCACAATAGGCAGCACATTTCCATGTCTCCGACTGCAGCAAGAGCATTGCAACCTAGGAAAAGCAAGCACTTGTTGCTCTGTAAGCAAAAGCCAGGTTGTTATGCACCCCCACCCCTCCAATGCCTGAGCTACCCACCTTCCTCTGCCGAAAAGAACAGCCACTGTCTCCTGCCTGGAGCTGGGATTAATGGCAGCCTTTAATTATGCCACTCTGCAGCAGCAGCTGCCGCAGTTCCACAAGGAGTTGGGAATAATCCACAGGCGAAGGAGACATATTGTACAACTGGAAACATGTTTACTTTGGGCTAAGCCCCACTGAGTTCATGGAGTCCCTAGGAAGTACACTTAGGATATCAGTTTCAGACTTCAGGTTCCTAGGCAATTGTTTAATGTACACTCATCATTCAGGGGTGCAAGTTTCCAACGGACTTGTTTTCTTTTCTCTTTACATATTTAGGAAAAGAGGGATATCAGGTCGAAGTGGTACAGGTTGAAGAGCCCAAATCTATGATGTTTGGTTTTACCAGCAGGGAGGGCAAGAAAAAAAAAAGAAAATATCCAGGCACGATGGCCGGAAGATATTCAAATCAGAATTCTTGTTACAGGATTGGAATTCCTTGGGAAAAGCCAAGGTAAACCCCAACCAAACTCTTTTGTATATTAAATGCAGAATTCATGGCATCTGGATCAGCCTTTCCCCCCACATCCACAACTTAGTTTACATTGGTTACTATCTTGCCTGGTCAAGATTTCTGAAGAACTTGAAAGACAGCACACCATTTTATGAGCCGGCATAAATGAGTTTGGGTTTCTTAAGAAGGATTGGAGATGTTTTACCTCCTTAGTTTGCTGAGGAATTCCACCCTTGAAAAATCCTATGTGCTTTCATTTTTCTCACTCCTATCACTGACATTTTCCAAATTGAATTCTTTCTCTCCATCCATGAACATCTGGCTGCACCATTATATGTGCTGTAAGTCACTTTTCAAGAACACTTTTCAAACCCAGTGGAATTTAAATCCATGGAAACTCACATAGGTGTTTTAAGGACCATTTTTATAATGTGACACAATTTTGATTATAGATGTTACAGTGGATATAACAAAATCAGTTAAATCAGCCTGGTTCTGGAGGCAAAATGTATTGCATTGGATGTCTTCAAAAGAATAGAATATGACAAGGGAAATTATTCCTTTCCTACCTCCCACAAACTCACGAAACAGTTGGGAAACTTCTGGGATTATGCCATGCTTTCAAACATCCTTATGACAGACATCTAACAAATACTGAATAAATGATTAAAGACTCAGAATGCAATCTATAGACATAAGCCAGACGCACAGATATGCATGCCCAGAGCATAGCCAAAGAGAAGGAACTGTGCAGTCAGCATGACGAAGTGGAAATTGAAACACAAAGGTATGGTCTGGCAAGGCCTCCTGTGTTTGAAAAAGCCAGAGAAAGGTTTCAGTGATTATATAGGTTTTCACATCAAAATGTAAAGAGAAAAAATTATGACTGATAGTGAGGGGAGAAAAAGAAGCATCAAAAACAGCTGAATGCTCTGTTGTATCCTAGCTATTTAGATATGAGAAATGAATAAAACAAAATAGGTTCAAAGATTGGGTTCAGGGCTCACTTGAAGAGAAAAAAAAAACCATTTTACTCAGTGCTAAAATTCAAGGTCATCCAAGGGACGCATTAATTTGTGGAACTCACTGCCACAGGGAATATGGGACAGTGGGTGGAATCATCTGCACAGACCATGGAATAAGAGGTCACAATGAGGCCCCAAACCATCCTCTTTCTGTGATGTTTCCAATGGAAAAAAAATGCAGTCATTGCTCTTCAGTGATTCATAAAAGCAACTATCCCCCATCATACTTGCTGGGATTTTTGCAAATCCCATTTATCACCCTCCTATTTCATCCTTTATCCCGCTGCCACATTCATGTCCTTAACTGGGACTTATGAAAGACTGAGCAGGCCAGCAAAGGCAGCTGATAGATTCATGGTTACAAGCTAGGAATCTTTTCCCCCAAGACATCTATTTCTTAAAGGAGATGGTGATTTGCTGTACTTAATACTGAATCTGAAACAGCAGAATCAGTAACTTCACACAGAAGACAAGACAGATCTTGCAAGAGACGGGGAGGAAAGAATCTTGGAGCAGATAGATAGATAGATAGATAGATAGATAGATAGATAGATAGACAGACAGACAGACAGACAGACAGATGGGTGGATAGATAGGAGAGAGAAACAGAGAGAGATTCCACGTGCTCAGGGATATTTGCATGGCAATAAAAGGACAGGGCTTTGATTGCATGGATATGGCCGATCTTGACTTTCTGAACCCCCCTTGAGGAGAGTGCTGCATACACTTCTGGTGGGAAGATGTATCGTGTTTGGATTTTGAGAAGATGTAGTTGGAGTTTTGGTTCCTATGCAGATATTATAATGTGTATGTGTAAATGCCCTTGGGGGAGGAGAGAAAGAGATGCTGCCTAGAGGAGGACAGGACAAGAAAGGAAGGAGCCCCCAGTGGCTTAATGATCAGAGGATTCTGGTTATAAAATCCTATATGTCTCAAAGCCTAGGCATCTGCAGGATGGCCCGCCCCGTATAGACTCTGCCTACCCAGTCAAATGGATGGAAAAGGCATGTAAAGGTCCTACCCACTGAAAGAGACAATAGGGCCTGAAATAGGTCATTATCTGGCCATTATCTCTCCTTGGAATAGCTTGTTCCTCAAGGCAAAGAGGCCTTCTCCCCACTCTAAAGGCCTTGTAAAAACGTGGCTGTTTTGGAACCTGAT
Source organism: Arizona elegans (assembly GCA_022577455.1). Lineage (NCBI taxonomy): Eukaryota > Metazoa > Chordata > Lepidosauria > Squamata > Colubridae > Arizona > Arizona elegans. The sequence continues at coordinate 96,533,130 of JAKOOJ010000003.1, read as the reverse complement.
TGGATGGAGGTGCCAGTATAAGATATGTAATTTTCAGTACAATCATGTAATGTCATTCCTTAAGTGTAATTGTATTATACTGCTTGCATTGACTATGCAGCTTTGTATTTCTATCCTATTTAGTATCCTTCAGGGTTGAAGCCGTTTATCAATTTTGCAAATAAACAAGTAAAAGAGCCTTGGTAGTACAGTGGTCTAAGGCACCCTGTTATTAAGCTGGTTATTAAGACCAGCTGCCTGCAATTACTGCAGGTTCGAATCTCGCCAAGGCTCAAGGTTGACTCAGCCTTCCATCCTTTCTAAGGTAGGTAAATTGAGGACCCAGTTGTGGGGGCAATAAGCTGACTTTGTATAAATATACAAAAGGATGAAGGCTATTGCTGAGCACATTGTAAGCCGCCCTGAGTCTCCGGAGAATGGCGGCATATAAATCAAATTTTTTTTTTAAAAAAAGAGCAACTGCCTCATGTCTCATTCCAAATTCAAGTTAATCTCTGTGTAAGAGCAAAGGTATGTCTCAAAATTCTTCCATCATCTTCTGCATAATTTTAGCCTTTAGCCAAAATTTAGCCTTGGAAATTTTGCCCTTAAAACTCAGAGCTATGGAACAGACTGGCATTATTTTGATGGTGGGGGGAGTGGGGGCTAGTGCCAAATCCCTCCTTCTCATTACAGAGCTGAGGGCTGTGGGTTCAAAATTCTTTTCTAATTTTGAAATTTGGGGAGTGGCTGTTGCCCAGTGGTGGGTTGCCCCCGGTTCTGACCAGTTTGCAAGAACCGGTAGTAAAACCGGCGGGAGGCTCCGCCCACTACCCCGGATGTCATCATCGGCGATCTGTGCACGCGCAGAAGCTTCTGCACATGCGCAGAAGCAAGGCGTGCACATGAGCGAAGTGAGCATGCATGCACGATCCCGTTGCGGACCGGTAGTAAAGGTAAGTAGAACCCACCTCTGATCTTGCCTCCTCTAGGTGACCCCTTTAGTTCTGCGGATGATGGTACCCTTTTTTTCCTGAATGTCTTACTGGAAATTCACATGCTCTATATGTTCCTACAACTGATCACCTCTGCTGCAGGACTGTATTTCTGCAGAAGAAAACCCTACTGAATATTTCTTAGGATTTGGCTATAGTTTACTATGTGGTTTAATTTAATTAGAAGTGCATTGCAAGAGTTCTATCTATCTGGGCCAAGAAGAAGGATGAGGCTTCAAATACAGTTCTATTTAGATCTTCCTGGACATCTTGTCACACCCCCAATTTCCTTCAGCTGTGGATAGAGTGGGCAGAGGAGGCCATGCTGCGCCTCAGAGCCAGTCAATTTTATGCCATGTGAGCAATCTATATGCTTAAAGATGGAGGAAACTCTCCGACTGACTCATCTCAGGAAGTAGCCTGAGGGTGCATTCAGACTGATTTGGACACCAGTTGTGTAGGTGAACAAGCGGTTTTGTTTTTTTTTATGGTTGTTGTCTCTGAATCAATTCAAATCAAATAGATCCAATTGAATGATTTGATTTAACATGATTCGGATGTTCAGATTGAAGCACATTGATTTTTCAAATCCGATCGATTCAGCAAACAAAATCAAATTGGGTATCAGATTGATTTGCACAGGCCTCATAACCAGTGATACACTTCCTCTGTCAATTAGTTTTCTGCACAATGAAAACATCCTCCAAGGATTGTGACCTCAAAGAAGTTCCTTTGTTTATTTGCTCAGACTCCTCCCCAAAAACTACCTTAAATCTGAGAATCCTATCTTCTCCTTGTGCCAGTGCTGGAGCCTGACTGAGACCTCAAAAACAGATTTATCAAGAGCAGAGAGCAGCTCCTTGAGAGGAGCACCTTCAGGGAGGCAAGAGCCGCTCTCTTTTTGCCAGTGTTTCTCAACCTTGGCAACTTTAAGATGGGTGGATTTCAACTCCCAGAATTCCCCAGCTAGCATGGTAGTTGGGGAATTCTGGGAGTTGAAGTCCATCCATCTTAAAAGTTGCCAAGGTTGGAAAACAGTGTGCCTTAGGTTCATGCCCATCCTACACATAGAGCAGAATGAAGAAGCAGACATGGTAGCACCATTTGAAGCTGCAGGTGTGGCCTGCCATTTTTAAATGGGAAGGAAGGGAATCAGATACAGATTAACAGAGTTGGAAGGGACCTCATAGATCATCTAGTCCAACCCCACTCCCAAGCAGACCCTACACCATTTCTGACAGATGGCTGTCCAGTCTCTTCTTGAAAGCTTCCATTGATGAAGCTCCCACAACTTCCGAAGGCAAGCTGTTCCATTGGTTGATTGCTCTCAGTGTCAGAAAAGTTCTCCTAATTTCCAAGTTGAATATCTCTATGTTCAGTTTCCATCTGAATCTATTGTCAGCAGAAATCTTGCATAGGAGGGAGCAAGCTGGAGTGATATTCTTTTTGCTTTGGTGCTATCTTTTCCTTCCAGGAGTCTTTTGCTGACAAAGATGTCACTCTCCACTTCACCCTGTGCTTCTGCTTGCTGTGCCACCCTTGCTTATTCTGCTAGGTGTGTAGATTAACCTCCTATAGTCGCAGCCTACATGAGGATTAGCACCCTGGTTTCCTGCCCTTCTTTCTCATCCCTGACAGAAATCTTGCTGTTCCTCTTGCCTCTTCTGTTGCCCCCAATCTTGTCCGACACTGTGTTTCATGCCACCTTATCGCTTGCCAGCTGGGTCAATCTTCCCCTCTGTCCTCAACTGGACCCCCATCACTCAACAGTGTGAACAGCAGATGTGTCTCAGTGCAAATAGTAACTCCCTTCCCCACTTTACACCTAGACTTCCCCTGGTTGGAAGTAACGCACATCTTTTCGTTCTCTCTCAGTGCAGACCCAACCCTTCTGCTCACATGTGGCTTGGGAAGGTTGCCATAGGAACATGGCATACTACTTCACTTAAACTTGAATATACAGTGATTAGCAGAGCTGGATTGAATCAGGCAGAAATCTGAGGACAGAAAGGGCCCGAGTTTTCCATAAATGAACAAGAGAAAAGTATACATGCTATGGCAGAGTGCAGGTTGCATTATTCTTCTAATGGCTAAGAAATTGCCCATCAAGAAGGATGATGTTAGAGCTAGAAGTATTAGTGTGTATATGGCAGTGGCAGAGAAAATCCAGTTTCTATGACAAATTGCTCCCAGACACAAAAGGGGGGTAGATGTAGACAGAATTCACCTCTCTTTCTTTCCCCAACCCTCTTTTCATTCTCAACTCCTGGGGCTTATTTAGTCTGCCTCACACAGCTAACCAGCTTTAATTCTACTGGCTTGTTGCTTCATTTTGTTACTTTGTGATGATTCATTCATGACATTTTTATAATGCTTGCCTTAATCAAATCCTCTAGGCGGTTTACAAAATCTATAAGTAAATGCAGAATGAAATACGCCATCAATCATAGCACATCCAAATAGCCTTGTAACAATATCAACACTAAAAATATTTTTGAAAGCCTTACAAAACCCAGAACAAAATGGTACAAGAAATGAGTCAGTCCCTTTAAAATCAGAATAAGGACCAGAAAGCAGAACACATGCTTAGGATAAGGATTCAAAACTTATTTCTGAAGAACGTGGAAGGAAAGAAGAGATCGGTTTACCGCTGGGCATGAGTTGGGGAAAATTTTCTTGTTGACTTTGCAAGATAAGAATATTGATTATCCATAATTTGCGCAGGTTGGTTTGTAGCCCAATACTTCTGGAAGGCATCTGTTTGGGAAAGCTTGGCTTACAAGATTGAAGCCTCATTTGCCAGGGGTGTTGGGATTTATACTCCAATACTTCTGAGGTATGAGAGACAGGAAAGCTTGTAAAATATTCTGAATTCTCATCTTATGTCTCAGCATTCTTAGAAACTTGTAAGTTAACACTGTGTGTTCCCCATGCTGTGGATCAGTGTCTCTCAACTTCAGCATGCCAGCTGGGGAATTCTGGGCGTTGAAGTCCTAGGTCTTAAAGGTGCTGAAGTTGAAAAACATTGCTGTAGTAGAGGGTGGAAATATGAAACTGGGGGCAATTTGTCTATGATCACATCGAATCAAAGAGAATTCTATCACAAGAGTTTCTTAGCTTAAATAAATAAGTGAGGAGGGGATGGGCAGCCCGAGGCCAGACAGGATATACGGTAGAAAAAGGAAAGAGTAAAGATGCTTGGTTACCACTCAGAGTGTAGGGGCGCCAGATGAGAGCCACAAGAGCAATTTGTGGCTAAATCCCATATGAGAAAAGGGTTGCATCTTTTCAGATGAAACAGGAGTCCTCATATTTTTCAGTGCCAGGGCTGAATTTGATTGAACACTACTCTTAAATCCACTAGTGGATTTAAAAGTTGCAAAAAGCCAGAAACAAAGGCAGAACTATACCATTACAGAAAATACAGTAATGCACTCTGATGACAAAGTGTAATCAGTTATCTGTCAGATACACTCTGTGGAGCCTCCTGAGTAGATAGTTGGACTAGATGATCTTTATGGTCATTTCAGTTCAATGAATTGCTGGTTCTTTCTGCATGGTATTGGATGGGAAGTGGCATCTTGCACGGCCAGATTGTTGCTGGTAAATCTATGGGCAAATAACTATCATCCATTGAAGTTTGTTGTGAGGTTAACATGAAAAGTGGAGGATCTGAGCTCATTTGAGCCCTGGTGGTGCAGTGGTTAGAATGCAATATTGCAGGCAAACTCTGCCCACAACCTGGAGTTTGTTCCTGACTGACTCAGCCATGCATCCTTCCGAAGTCCTTCCGAAGTAAAATAAGGACCCAAATTGTTGGGGTCAATATGCTGACTCTGTAAACCACTCAGAGAGTGCTGTAAAGCACTGTGAAGCGGTATGTAAGTCTAAGTGCCCTTGCTACTGCTGTTACTATTGTTATTTGGGATGAATGTTTCTTGGTCTTCTTTCTCCCTGGATGAAACTTCATGTGCCCCTATGATGCTTTCTGTCACCACAGGTTAGCACACTTGCCTGGTACCCACCAACATGGCCCTGGTGGTGGGCATAGAGTAGAAGCCAGCTGTAGCTCTCCACCACATGCACAGTAGGCACCTCCAATTTCTCCTCTCCCTACTATCCAGTTCTCAAACGCTTCCCTCCACAAGGAATGGCCCTTTTCTGAGGCCTCCTTTGCTGACAAACACCCGGTGGCTTTCACCATCAGGCATCTTGTGAGGGCAACTGGTAATAACAGAACTGTGTGCAGGAGAGAGAGGAGCACAAAGGTGCCTTTAGCAAATTCTCAGCTCTGAGCCAAAGTGGCCATCAGGGCCAGGGGTGAAACTTCAATATTGCAGGGCCTTGGCAGCTGCCCACCCAAAGCTCCATCTGCATGGTGACCTGCTTCTTTACCTTGTCATATTCCTGTCTGTCCCCAAGCAATTTCGCCAATGCACCTCAATGCAGCACATTTTACTATTCTAGTCTTGCTATCTCCAAATGTACAGATCCAACTCTGCTTCTGCACATCAATCCTATATGTTCCAACATCCTAGTTAAGATCACACTGGGGCTTTCGCAGGGTCCCCCACACTTCTCTTGTAACCATGTATTACCATCATGGCTTTTCCAGCTGCTCCTTTCTATCCCTTTAGTTCTAAAATTGTGGTGCTGTATCACCATGACTGCCCTTGGGCAATGGCACCCTATTTTCAGCAAACTGTTCCATTTGGGCCTTTTCATTTTCTGCATGTAAAACAAGTAAAAATTTTGTGGGTGCGCCTGTCCAGAAAACCATGCTTCTTGGACCTAGCAAGTGACCCAAACATATATAAGATTATTATTTATTTATTTTATTTATTTATTTATCAAATTTCTATACCGTCCTACTCCCGGAGGACTCAGGGCGGTGAACAGTCAAGATAAAATACAGATAATACAAACATTAAAAATCCATTAAAATTATTAAATATTTTGGCTGAAAATTTAAAACACCCAATTTGTAAAACAGATTAAGCGATTTAAAAATTTAAAAGGGAGAGTTAGGCCAGGCCAGCCTACTGAAATAAAAATGTTTTGAGACATGTTTTATATAATCCATTTTGCTTCTGGGGTGGAACAAAAGGTTCTGATCAAATTAGGCTAGAACCCCAAGATATCTGGGTCTCTTTTTTCCTGTTTCAGAAATTTCCCATAGCCTCATGCCACCAACTAGTTTTTCAGCACCGAATACTTGAAAACTGCTTTTTTAAAAACAACCTTGGGCTTCTTTGGTGCTGAGTACATCTAAGACTTAGCGCACAATTATAAAACGTACACCAGATCTCTGTGAGTTGTATTTTTCTACCTCACTCTGGTTCAGGTCAGAATTACCATATTTAAAATGCAAAAATCTAGATGATCACAAGATGGCAGCAAAGAGATAGCGAACAGCACCATCTACCCTGTTTCCCTGAAAATAAGACATCCCCTGATAATAAGCCCAATCGGGCTTTTGAGCGTATGCGCTAAAATAAGCCTCCCCCCAAAAATAAGCCCTCCCAGAAAATATTTAAGCGCAGAGCTGGAAATCAGGTAAGACAGCAAGAGGAGCCCCATCTTGCTCCATGCACCCCAAAATAATAAGACCTCCCTGAAAATAAGGCCAAGCGCTTATTTCGGGGTTCAAAAAAAATATAAGACAGGATATGATTTTCGGGGAAACACAGTAGTGATTATCTGGAATTTTGTAGCCTGGGTCTTTCTCAAGCTACAGTCTTTGATCTCTAGCTTGAAACTTTTGCTCCTTTCCTATTGCTCCCACATATTCTCCTTTGCAGGGCTGGACTGTCAATACCTTCTTATATTCCTCTCCACCCCGAGGCAATTGCTGCCCCAGTTCTGCTGCTCCACCAACCATCTCAAGACCTGGTGGTGCTCCAAACCAGTGTTTTATCTTATCCTGCTCCTCAAATCAACGCAGAGCTTTCCAATAGCTATGGTCCTGCGCTAAAATGTAAAACACCAAGGATGACAGTCCGATACTATTTTAAGAAGGGGAAAAAAATGAAACTGAAGCCACCAAGCACTAGTGGCCTACATCCCAGTTCTCCCCCTGCATCTCTGGAGGGCAGAATTGACTCTGGAGTTAATTAATGTCTCAGACAATAGTGCCATTTGCAGAAAGGAGCACTTTTTATTGACAGCTCCAGCAGCATCTTCTGCAATGGCCAGGCACAGAGTGGTGCTGGAAGGAGCTGACAGATTGTATGTTTTGTTTGGAAAGGAGGAAAAGGTCCTATCTACATTTTTTAAAAAATAACACATTAAGATGCTCTAATTGAACACAACTCTTGGCAATCTTATGGATGCATCCTTACTGTTATCCTAGCAACAGAATAGAAGTGGTTTACTTCCACAATATTTTTTTTTTAATTTCCTGGTCTAACGTAATAGTGACTTATTCAAGTCCCAAACAAACCTAACCCTGCTTAGCTGCAGAGGTCAGCCAGATGTTGTCGCTTGCTAAGATTCTATTTAACTGGTGGCGAATAGAAGCCTGTGGAATTAAAAGTACTTATTCATCTAAAGCCAGAATAACATCTGCACGGAATTAATCCTGTTTATCTGCTTGTTTTTAAGGCTAAGAGTTAATTCTATGGAGTTTTGCATTGCCTATAAAATATTTAGAATATTTCAAAGCAGCTAGTTTTCACTGTGATGGAAATAAAAAATCTTTCTAATTCTTGTTTAATACTGACTTGACAAAGATATTATTCATTTTCTTTTTTGAAGAAGAAAGTATCCTCAATAAATAGACGTAAATAAATCTCCCTTTGATCATCTCATGGTGAGGAGCAGGATGGGGGAAAGGTCCCACAGATTGTCTTTACAACTTCAGAGCATATAGCCCAGTGTTAAGGAACACGGAGTAAGAAATCCATTGGCCAGGGTTGCTATTTAAGATGGCACTCTTCTATAACCACAGGCCTAATCCTGTCTTGCCAGGCGGCATGTGATGTGCTTACTCCTTTAAATGAATTAGTGTCCTCGTTCCCTCCCACCACATGGTTGGCATCACCATAGGTCTTGAGCTGATTTTTCTCTCTTCCTCTTTCCTTGATGGATCCTGCAAATGTTAGCGAACTCTTGATCTCCCTTTAACAGAGCATGAACCATCCAATCAGATTTGCGCAGATTTTCTGCATGTGTCAGAAGGCGAGAAAAGCGGAAGAGGTTTTAATATATGGTTCTCTGAGAATGGGGAGAAGGATATGGGCTCCGGTGGCTGTGCTCAGCCAACCTGCTGTTCTCACAGTCACTTTCTTGTGGCAGCTGCTGTGGCAGGCCAGGTAGCACATGGTGAATTATATGGGCTATAAAGGGCTTGGCTGATGAATGGTCTTTGCTGCACTGTTTTCAGTGCTGCAGTTCCTGCTGTGCCACCTGCTCTTCTCCAGCTGGGGAGGAGGGAGGTACACCACTTGCTTGCTAGCCAGCCAGCCAACTGAAGCTATCCATCCTGTACTGGTGACACTATCCCGTGCAACCCCTCCTTTTTTCCCCTTTGCTGGCCAATGACCAATATAAAATGACTGTTTTGCAGAGCAGTGTTTTTTGACAGGGATGAACCCATCAGGATGGTTAGCAACCCCCTAGCCATCCTGATGGGTTCGTCAAAAGGCCATCATTAGTTGGAACTACCAAAGTTTTCAAGGTAGGGACATCACCTGAAGCCCTTTGGAGTCTCTCTTAGCTGCACAGTCCAGTGGTCAGCTGAAAAATGAGTGAAGAACATTTTTCTGAAATTGCTAAGAGTTTTGAGATTTCTTTGGAGAAGACATCTCTGGAGGCATAAGTGGGATTTTATATTAATTGTGTACAAATATGCAGACCGAGCCAGGCAGGTTTGCAGTCCTTCCTTCCTTCCTTCCTTCCTTCCTTCCTTCCTTCCTTCCTTCCTTCCTTCCTTCCAATGTTACTATCTCTCCCATTTATTTTCTTTCAGGCCTCAATTCTTCAGGCGACTGATACCTTTAGGAACTTCCCCCAGGTGTTTCTTTTCTTTTTTTCCCCCTATTCTTTTCCAGATTAAGATTTATTTGTTTATTTAATTTAGGAAATGTTTGCCCCACTCATCAGTGTCACTACTTGCAAAGTAGCTAACGATCATGTAAAAAAAACAGATAAAAACCATTAATCACCCAGCAGAGCAATGAAAACATCGCTGCAGAATAAAATCAGATTCAGCTGGAGCTGCAAAGAGATTGAATAGCACTCTGGGAGCCTCCATGGCAGCCTTCCCCACCAACCTGGCAACCTTCAGGTAGGCTGGATGACAGCTTCCATCTTCACCCTCATTCAGCTCTGCCAACGGCTCCATTAGCAGAGGCTGATGGATTCTGTATTCTAAAAGGAAGAGTCTCAAGTTAGGAAAGACCATTGAGGAAGTCTATTATCTAGTGGTAATACTGGAAGGAGGACCTCTTAAGATGATCCTTTGAGATAGTGCCAAACCCAGACTAGGCAATTAGATTGCCAGCCACAAGTGTTTTTGTGAAAGGCTGCTTTTAATAAAATACTTTCCATACTTTCCGAGTTTTATTTCCTCTGATCTCATTTTCAAAAAAATTCCATTTTTCCAACCATGCTTACAGACATAAAATTTGCATTTAATGAAAAGAACAGTGGTCCATGAAAGCTGATCCCATAATAAATTGGTTAGGTTTTAGGATGCCACGGGAATCCTTGTGGCTAATTTTGTTGAAATGGATTGACACAGCAACTCCTCTAGACATTCTAAGTGAAGGAGGGATTAGATGAACTTTTTATGGGTAAAAGGATTTTGGTTTGAGGAGTGTGTACCTTACAAAGGGTTGTGTTAATTGATTTAATATAGAAAGGAGAGGGACATAAAGCCACTTTAAGAAACAAATGAATGATAAAACAAGAGCAGGTCTATTTTTTTTCTGAATAGCATATGGCATTGCAAGGGGAGGTGGGGGAATGGGTTGACCCAATGGAAAAACTTTGTTCTTTTAATTCAGGAAGGTTAACTAAGGTGTTTTTCTCTGTCCCTTTTCAATATCCTAAAGCTTAAGTTATGCTAAAACATGTAAAATAGTTATATTACAGCAATATGATCAATATAGTATGTCTCAATGCAGGGGTGGGCTTCAAAAATTTTAGCAAGGGGTTCTCTGACCGGTTGTTGGGTGGGTGTGGCCATGGTGGGCATGGCCTATTCAGCCTCTTGCACCACAGAAGGAGGTGGGTTGCCCTCCCCGGGCTCCGGAGGTTTTCCTTGAGCATCCAGGAGGGTGAAAATGGGCACCCCAGGCTCTGGAGGCCCTCTGGACTCCGGAAACAGGCCTGTTTCTGGCCTTCCCGAACTTCCAGTAGGCCCGTTTTTCACCCTCCACGAGCCTCTGTGTGCGCCCTGCATTTACCTGCATCTAAAATGGGCCACGTGGGGACTCCTGGGAGGGGAGGGGCAGGATGGGCGGAGGGGGGGCAACCAGGAGTGGGATTTGGGGGTTCTCGGAACTGCACAGAATCTTAGCTAGAGGTTCTCCTGAACCCCTGTGAACCCCCAGCAACCCACCACTGTCCAAATGCCATATGAATGTTTCACAATAGTGATAACCATTAGGACTCAGTATTAAGAGTTTTTCTTGTAAAATATCAATATAAGTATTCCAGGTAAGGAAAATGAGCGCTAAGAAATGTCGATTGCCTGTCTCATACAATCCAAATAAATTACATGTTAGTGAACCAGGTTTAGAAGGATGACTGAGACATTTGGGGTAGAAAAGTGTTTTTTCCGATTGGAAGAGGTTCAGCTTTGTTGATTCATCTTGACTATGTTTTGGCTGAACCTTGTGCACAAAGAAAGATTCTGCTTTGTTTTGTTTGTAGTCAATAATAAGGAGAGTCAATATTCTTCTCAGGTAATTGTTCTTCTGCATAATATGTACGGTTCTTGACTTTGTCTCATTGGACTTGGGCAAAGGTAGTAAGCATTAAAGTTCAAACATCTGCACTTCTGTTTTTCAAAGCTCAGTTTAGCCTCTTCTAGACTTGGGCCAACGAGTAGAAAAGTTCTTTTATATTTGCATGCAGGCAGAATCATAGAGTTGAACACAGTTTTTATTAGGTCCCAGGTTATTGGGGTGTTGAAGGCATACATTCACTTTGAACCCTGCTTGGAAATGGGCCACAGTCACTGACATTGTTTAACAATTAGTAAGACATATGTCATCAGTCAGTTCCATCTGCTGTACTTTGAACTGAATGCAGTTTCCAAGTAGTTTTTGAAAGTTGTTATAGTGCATTGCAGTAATTCAATCTAGAGATTGCCAGTATAAGAGTAACTAAAGCAGGGTTATTTCATTCATTACTGCCCATTAAGACAACAAACAATGTTTACTAACTTTTGTCAAAAACATCACATGTTTGAGAGCAGGAATTTTTTTTAAAAAAGGTATCAGAAAATAAGTGAATCGTCTAAGATAATTTTTTTTTTTTTGTCTGTGTAGAGACTGCCTTTGCCAACTTTATGTTTTCAGTCAAGATCTTCTGAAGTGCATCAATCAAAAATAGGAGAATTGGGGGATGGAGAATTGGGGGAAAATGTGCCTCTGAATATATGCTTGGTCCATAAATTTTTATTTGTATCAGAATAGCAGCTTGCACACAGATCCTTTCACACAAAGCTTTTACTTTTTCTCCCCAAATTTTACCAATATCAATAGCCTAATTGGGAGAGAGGGGGGCAGGAGGGGGAATAATATTTTTCCTTTGTGCTAATATGAAATTATTCAGAAACCTTTGCCAATCTAAGGCAAATCATCTGAAGAGCTACACGTATATCTTGATTTTTCTCCCACCCACAACTGATCTAACACATTCCAGAAGAGACTGAAGCTTAGTGGTCTCTGCGTTTGCCCCATTTTTCAAAAGATGGATAAGGGGTTATATGCTGCACATGCACAATGATGCTGAGTGCACACAAACACACACACACACAAACCATACTTTAATGAGTTAATCATCTCTTCATTCATCCATATTGTGGATGGGGAATCCTGGGAGTTGAAGTTCATATATCTTAAAGTTGCTACAGTTAAGAAACACTGGTCTATATATATAATTACTGGTATGGAAGCAGGGTTTCTTAAGTAAGGCTACTTCCAATGCAGAAATGCTGTATAACTCAAATCAAGTTCTACTATAACTTTCCCCAACCTGATGCCCTCCAATGCACTGGACTTCAACTCTCCTAGTCCCTAAGCAGGACGGTCCTAAACTGTGATGTGCAAATGCAAAAAAGACCGAGCACCAGAAACAGAAGCACCCATCATGGCCAAGTCACCATGGGCCAACTCGCCGCAAGACAATTTAACAATTCAATTTAATTATTTAAAATAAACAATTGTTTTGATTTTTGTCATTCACATTTCATTCAGTCCCTCCTTTTGCATCTTTTTTTTAATGATTCTATTCCATCATTTTTTGACATCAGTGTATCTCTTGTCCTGCAGGGAGTTGTCCCATGGTGAGTTGGCCATGGCAGGTTGACTGCAGCGAGTTGGCCATGGCGAATTGTCATAGACCCAATCTGGAGTGGCAGCCCTTTCTTTTCTTTCTCTCAGCCTGTTTTAAGGGGACCAGCAGAAGAGTGATGGGAAAAGAAAAGACCTCCTCTTTTCCTTGAGACTGGATTCAGCCTTTAGTGACATCCCAATCCAGACAGCTGTCCAACATTCAGGAGCAGTAGCACTGTGGTGGGAAAATAGACATTTTTCCAGAGACCAAAAATGGCAGCAGCCAGAATAGGAGAGAAGTGTGGTAGCCTCATACCAGATGTTAGTTTGGAGGGAAATCCCTGGATCCTACCCAGCACACAAGCCCCCATTGTGCTTAGGTTGGACTATAATCAGATGCTTTGGTTAGGAACAGCCTAAGGCAGCTTCCCCCAACCACTGGCCATTCTGGGGGGAGGGGGGAAATGAATGGAATTTGCCTTCCATCCTCTTTCAAGTGGTCTGTTCCCAGTGATTCCCAGCCAGTCATTCTCCTACCACATTTAGGCATCTGCCTAGTCTCCTTTAAGACTTCTTGCCTTTTTGTTGGTGCCAATTACATTTCTTCAACTTGCATTCCTTGCATACTTATTCTCTGCCACGCCAATCCCTGGAAATGCTTCTGCTTAGCTTCTAGCCATAGATATTGTTCTGATTAAGACTGGAAATAATATCATTCATTCCCGAAGCTATTGAACACAGTTGGACAGTCCTACAAATCCTGTTACTGAACCCCTCTGGGCCTTGTTCCAGTAGAAATGCTGCATTTCAGGCATGTGAGGCTGGTGTGTCTTTTTTCCTAGACCCAAAAGGCCTACTAGTATCAGGGTCAGGAACAAATGAATGGGAAGGAAGGGACAGTAGGTTGGTCCATTGCAACCCATGTGCTGTAGCGTCTTTGCAAATATATGCCTAAATATAGGAATTCTAATGTCAACTTAGTTGGTTGGTCCTGTTGCACAAAAACTTGGTCAAGTGCAAACAATATATGGTCATAACTGAAGCTAAAAAATAAAAGATTAATATAAAACCATTTTAGGATTGTTCTTTTTTTTCAAAAAACAACAAAAACCTTGAATTTTACTTACTATTGTTAGCCTCTTGTCAACTGCTGACAATTATCTAGAGCTCCACCAGCAGATCCCAATTTACTTTCCCCTATTATGATTGATAGAGCAAATGGCAGAAAAGTGAGGATATTGCTGGATACCCTCCCTGAATACACTTTAATTATAGATTATTACACCGACACCCTTCCCCAATGGCACAGCAATAACTGCACCATGCGACTCGCAGCAATTTGGAGGAATTCCTGCTGAAACAGGGCAGCTTCCTTTTCCCCAAAGACGGCAGAGCAATATAGCAGCTGCTATCCCTGAAGCCAGCGCACAATAACAAAATGGTGTCTTTTCCCATACTGGCATGCTAGACTGAACCCTGTAATTACAATGCCTTGCCTGCCTGCTTCAGCACTCTCAAAGTACATCTTACAATAATTTACCGGAATAGGCATGTAACCTGGCATTTCTAAGCCAACCTTAACATTTCTAAATGGCAGAGCGGATGCCTGGGGCTTTGCGTCATCTCCGTCCCTCTTCCCTTCTGTGACCAAGGAGGTGCAGGGCAGGTACGAGGAAGGCAGGGCACCTCTTTCCCTGCTTCCATCTCTGAAATTCTTAATTGTCAACCCTCCTGAAGCTTGGACTGGCTTGAGATGATCCCGTAGGAGGCCTCACCAAATTTTGTTTAAATTCATATTCGTTTAGTGTTTCAGCAGCTTCTGAGAAGCCCCCAAGTACCCTTTCTTCACAGAAGGGAGCTTTCAAGGATGTGACTCTTGCTGACAGACGTAACCACAGCAGTTTTACTGCCATTCAGGTCACCAAGAAAGAGAGTGACTCCATTTAGATCCACACTTAGCGCTGTATTTTACAAAGGACCGTATTTACCACCAAAACAAACAAACACTGGCAGATTGCGACTGGTAGCTTAGTGGCCAAGTTAGAGTATCTTTCTAGCTCTATTATTTCTACTATGATCTTAGCAGAATTTCTAAGCAATCTTGGCTTGCCCCCTCAACTTTCTCCTCTGAATGGGATTTGGAAACAATAATGATGATTCACCTCACAGGGCTTTGGTGGGTATCATAAAGTTAATGCACATGTCCCCAAAGTTCCAAAGTTGTTGTGGTTGTTAAAACTTATTCCAAGCTTCAAACTGCTTCCTATTACCTCCCAACCTCGGTTTGATCCTTTAGGAAGCTGGCTCAAGTCTTCCCAAAGCATACAGATGGAGCAAAGAGATGGCTTATTTGATTAATTAAGTGACATTCTTCCTGCTTGATAGCCCCCGTTAATGACTACAAATAACCAGTTGATGGGAGAAAAGAGGAGAAGAAGAAGATTGAGTTCCTCTGCCAGATATGTCTATTTGATAAACATCAACTAATTTGCAACAACTAATTATAGAGAATAGTTCCATTTGAACACAGCCCACTTCCTACAAAGTGACCATAAGATCTTGGTAAACCTTTCCACAAGACGATAGGTAACAGGCGAGCGGAAGAAGGCACAGGCTGTAGGCGTTTTATAGAGTGTCCTTCTCTTTGGAGTTATGCAGATCACGATAACACCCAGCAAGGAGCCGTGGATGTGTATAAGCCGGCACCCGTTTTGTCTGCAGGAAAGGCTTCTGCTCAGAGGTGTGCGTATTGTTTGGCAGTGTTCATGCCTCTGGATAAAATGCTCAGGGAGGGTTCCTGCTGGGCACATGCCCTTCTCGAGGCCACCACCAGCTCCCGTACTGAGCGTGTTGATTGGAGTCAGCAAGGGCTTCAGCCCGACTAGGCTTAGCTGTAATGAGGCAGCCAGCAAGTGGCAGAATTGATTGTGTCACCCCAGCTTTGGAGAGAAGGGAGAGGAGAATCAAATTATCGGGGGTGGGGGGTTGGCTTGTTACAGGGTGGCTACTGTAATGGATTTGATCAAAGTTTGTCAATAGACATTTGTAAGCAGCCGCCCCTGATGGAGTACAGGCAAAATGAAGCAGCTGTTCATTTGCTAGGCCTAACTCAGCTCTGAATGAAAGGGAGTGGGGGATGGACAATCCCCACCCCCCCCACCCCCGCTTGGTGGTTGGGAAAATTAGTGGATGCAAGTGAAAGGATAAAGAAACAAGAGCTACTCTCTGAAGCACCTGGAGGAGTGGAAAGTGTTACTGCCTTACGGCTGTCAAAGGGTTAAGTATTCCTAAGGGGACAGCAGAAGTCCAGTTGGGCCAGTTGTCTGCAGGCTTCATGGGCAGGCTGTTGATCCTGTCAAGGATGAGGCCTGGGCAGATTTAGAAAAGCCGAGCTTCGAAAAGATTAAGCTCCATCTGAATGTTTAATCTGTTTGAGCTAAGACATGCTGTGCACCGGGCTTGCTTCCCGTATTATCTCCAGCAGCACATGCCGTGGGAAAGTCGGTAGGGACTCACCTGGAGAGCAACTTGCCCTGAACTCTGCGGTATTAGAAAGGTCTCTATGCCATTCAGCTTTTCTGTATAGAATCGCCGTCTTTGGGCGATGCAGGATGTGGCTCCTGGCCCGCAATCTCCACAAGACAGATTCTTCTTTCTCCCAACCCTTCCCCTCCTTGGGTGTGGGGGGGGGGGGATGTGCTGCTGATTGAATGGGAGAAATCGCAGATGCAAAGCCAGCATTCCACTGCTTAGTCCACGTGACGCTGCCGACAACCAACCTCTCTCTTTCTCTCTCGGCAGCTTTGCAGAGTGATGTTTCCCATTCCTATTCCACTTGGAACACCAACACTTTTCTCTGCTTGCAACATACTGAACAATAAGCCTGGCTCATTCTGGTTGCCGGATTGGGAAAGAGTGACTCACAGTCCCAGCACCTTTCCTCTTATGTAGGTACATCTCTGATTCCGTGGCATACGTGCAAACAAAACTGATAAAGAGTCTGACCATTTAAGGGTCCGCTCCCTTCCCTTTGGTCCCATGCAAATGGAACTGCTATTATTACCCATTGGTTACTATGGTTTTGTCATTAAGCCTATTATGCCCAAATGTCATCTTATAACTACGCTTCTCTTCATCATCTCCTATTCAGCTGCTGACTGTTTGTAGCCTGAATCCACTCAATCGCAGCGGAATGCTGCCTGACAACTGTCCCCAATCTGGTGCCCTCAAGCTGTGTGGAACAGTAATGCCTAGCCGGCATGGCCAAGGGCAGCGGTTGCTAAGGTCGATGGGAGATTGTGGTTTGGAGAGTATCAAGGTAGGGAAGGTGGAACAAGCAATGGGCACTTTCACACAACATGCAAGTTGAGGAACTCTAGAAAAAGAAAACAGATGTTTCCATTCTCCATCTATCAATCACAGAGGCAAAGAACAGTGACCCTCAACCAAGGAATGGATGGACTGTGGCAGGGGTGAAATCCAAAATTTTTCCCCACCGGTTCTGTGGGTGTGGCTTGGTGGGCATGGTAGGGAAAGGATATTGCAAAATCTCCATTCCCACCCCACTCTGGGGCCAGCCAGAGGTGGTATTTGCCAGTTCTCCAAACTACTCAAAATTTCTGCTACCGGTTCTTCAGAACCTGTTAGAACCTGCTGGATTTCACCCCTGGATTGGGGGCTTGTTTGTTGGCAGCATTCCTATTAAATAGGCAAGGCCTGAATTCAGACAAGGAGGGCGGAGGGAAATAAACACAAGGAGGCAGACAATGCTTTCAGTCTTGGCCTCATGCCAGCTTCTTATTGGCTGCTGATAACCAACCCATTTGATCCCCTTAGAGTGGGAAGAGGCAAGGTAGTGATCGGTGCTCTCAGCTAAACACTGGCTTTGCATCACCTAATTGGATTACAGGTAGTCCTCAATTTACAACAGTTCATTTAGTGACAATGGCACTGAAAAAAGTAACTTATGACCATTTTTCAGAGTTACAACCTTTGCAGCATCCCCATAATAATGTGATCAAAATTAACATGCTTGGCAACTGGTTCATACTTATGACCATTGCAGCAGGGGTGAAATTCAGCAGGTTCCGACAGGTTCTGGAGAATATTTTGAGTGACAGGGAGCCACAGCAGAGGAGTGAAAGAGTCACATGCGCCTCCAGAGTTTAGTATGTTATACCACAAAACTGTAAGGTCCTTGAGGAAGGGGAATGTTCTGCTTGTATTATTCTGTAGAATAGAATTCTTTATTGACCAAGTATGACTGGACACACAAAGAATTTGTCTCTGGTGCATAAGCTTTCAATGTACATACAAGCAACAAGTGATAAATCATAATCGATTATTCTGTAAAGAGATAAGAGCAGGGATGGTGCTATAGTCATTGTTCTCATCATTCTTACACTCACCATACAGGCTGTTCCCATTTTTTCAAGCTTAAGCTCTACTCCACTCCTGGGAGATACCAATTTGCCAGCTTGGAGAATTCTGCTGTCCCAAGTGGCAGATCGTAGCTCTTGGGTCCAGTTGCTCAGTAACAGGTTAGCACTGCAACAAACTCCTCTTGCTTGGACCCTGCCAGTCCTTCCCAGGAATTAAGGCTGGGGGAACTATCATCCAGAGATAATCTACAAAAGCTTTGCCCAGTCTTATTTATAACTTCTGTTTCTACAGTGGGGGGGGGGAAATCAAATCCAGCAGGAAAACAATTCCCTCCTCGCCACTTACTGCCTCTTCTCCTTCTTCTGTAAGATGCCAACTCTCCCTTCTGAGCAGAGGCAGCACAGTCAAGCCTTGGTAGATTGCCTGCCATGCGAAGTGCCTACACACACCTCCCTCAGTTCCTGTGCCAGGCTATCCACAAACAACACCATCTGCTTTACTTTTTCCTTTGGATGAGATCTTCATTACAAGGGTTATTGACAAGACAGAATATCAAATGGAAGTTGACCAGGCAAAACTAGAACCAGGGCTAAGCAGCTGTTCACCACTCTAGCTGCTTCTTAGTGATTAAGATCCTCCAGAGCAGGCATGAGTTCACACCCTACCAAAGTGTCAGAAGAGGAGTGAAAGCAAATCTTACTGGCCATGGCAGAGGCCAAATTAACTTCTTGCCAGCTTCATTGGTGTGAACTGAAGCTGCCTACTCTTCAGCTTGAGATGAAGCAACAGTCAAGCTTCCCTTGTGATTTTCATCCTCCTGGCTGCAAAGCTTTCTTTACTGAGGTGCCCACATACTTCAGGTGACTTATAGTAACGACAGTTAGTGCAGACTGGAGTCTATATGGGAAAACCTGTATGCCAGGCCTGTCAAAATCCTGGCCCGTGGGCTGGATGCATCACGTGCTGGCCACGCCCACGCCTGGTTTAGTGAAGCAGAAAAAAGTCCCGATATGTCATGTGACGACGCCGTGACGCTGTGAGTTTGACACCCCTGCTGTATGCTAACCTTCCCTAACTTGGTAGCCTCCTGATCAGGGGCGGATTTCAAAACGCCCCTATCGCTACCAGTTTGTTTGTGGGCGTGGGCACGCCCACCCGCCCGCCCACATGCACAACACTTCTGCACATGTGCAGAAGCTTCTACGCATGTGCAGAAGTGTCCGGGTGGGTGGGCAGAGCCTCCCACTGCCACCATTACTGGTTCACCCAATCCAAAACGAAACGGTAGCAACCCACCACTCAGGGGTGAAATGCTCCCGCTTCGGACCGGATCACCCGATCCGGTAGCAATGGTGGCGGGTGGTTCAGAGAACTGGTAGCAAAAATCCCTGCCCCCTCCACCTCTGCCCAGCTGAGCCACGCAATCATCAGAGGCTTTTTTTTATTTTTAAAAGCATTTTTTCTACAACCTCTTCAGCCAAAAAATGCTTTTAAAAGTAAAAAAAAAAGCCGCTGACGATCGCATGGCTCAGCTGCAATCATCAGAGGCTTTTAAAAGAAAAGAAAGCCTCTGCCGATCAGGCAACTCAGCTGGGATCATCAGAGGCTTTTAAAAGCATTTTTTTACAACCTCTTCGGCTGAAGAGATTGTAGAAAACATGGTTTTAAAAGTTTTTTTTAAAAAAAGTTGGCTATGCCCACCCAGTCACATTATCCCACCACCACCAAGCCATGCCCACAGAACCGGTAGTAACAAATTTTACATTTCAATACTGCCACCACTGCTCCAGATGTATGGGACTACAGGTAGTCCTTGACTTACAATAGTTCATTTAGTGACCTTTCAAGGTTACAATGGCACTGAAAGTGATTTATGGCCATTTTTCACAGTTACAACCTTTGCAGCAACCCTATGATCATGTGATCAGAATTCAGAGGCTTGGTGACTGGTTCATATTTATGACAGTTGCAGAGTCCCAGGGTCATGTGATCCCCTTTTGCGACCTTCTGACAAGCAACGTCAGTGGGGAAACCAGATTCATTTAATAACCGTGTGACTAACTAACAACTGCAGTGATTCGCTTAACAACTGTGGCAAGGAAGGTTGTAAAATGGGGCAAAACTCACTTAACAAATATCTCGCTTAACAACGGAAATTCTAGGCTCAATTGTGGTTGTAAGTCGAGGATCACCTGTACACCTCCAATCATCTGCAGACAGCATAACCGATGGGCCACGTGGTAGATGGGTAGGAAAGTTGAACTCTGCATTCTGGAGACTGCCAAGATGAGAAGGGCTGATGAAGGCTAATGAGGGTGTTAAAACCCTAATATGAAAGCAGATAGAAGGTTTAAGAACAATTTAAATAATTGGAAATTCACATCAGCAATGAAGTAAGAATGCCTTGAGATGAAATAAAAATCCAAACCTTCCTCAGATCACACTTATTGCATAATATATTTTTGCCCATCTTAAGGATTGCCTGTTACTGTCCCGGCAGCCCAGATACAAAATGCCTCTGCAGCTTTTATGTCTGATCTACAATGCAAAAGTCAGATCAGGAGAGGAGCTTGAATGGAAAGGCCTCCTGCACTCTTCCCCTCTTTCTTTCTTTCCTTCCTTCCCTTCCTTCTTCTCTTCTTGGCCAACACTCACACTGCTCTCTGCCATGTCAAGAGCTGGCTGAGATGAATGGGCTCTTCCATTCAAGCTCAGCACTTTTTATTCCCCAGGAAGGGGTTGGGAAATTTATGGGCTTGAGTATGGCAGGCCCATTACTTTGAAGTTCCACCCAATGCTTAGCCCAGCTACAGACCGTGGCAGACAATGTTCAGCAGCCCATGGATGACGCCTAGCAGCTTTTCTTTTCTTTTTTTTTTTTATGATCTACATTGTGATGGGACCTTCTAATCCACTGCACCCTGCAGTCATTCTGGGGGACGGGTGAGGCACAGAACAATTGCACTGTGTGCAGACACACAGAGAAAGAAATTGAGAGAAGGAAAGAAGGAGAGAGAGGAACAGAAAAAGAGAGAAGAACCATTGTGGTACTTAGTAGTCAAAGCAGTGTAAGAAGTTAGCACCCACCCCTTTCCTAGAGGAATAAAATATTTTGGGAAATATTAAAAAGGCAGAATATTATGTTTCCCTGGATGAGAAATGGAGAAGCATGTTTTAAGGACGAAGCAGCTCCCATCTTCCTGCCCCCACCCTTTGTCAAGGGGCCAGAGGCTGAAACTCAATCTTTGTCAAAGAACCATCATCTGCAACACAATAGGACCCACCTAGCAACAGAAACTCACCACATGGCACCTGGGAAGATTACATCAGCCAGCAAGGCTAGCTAAGACCCCCACCCCCTGGGAGTCTGACAACCAATCAGGATACTCTTTCTGGGCCCCAGGAAGTTCAAAGCCAGAGAGGGCATAAAACCCAGGGACTCTCAGCATCTCCGTCCTTTTCTGTTCAGGAACTCAAACCATGTGATCCTGTCCACCATTAAACCATCTTTCCAAGCAGTCTCCATGTTTCCAGTGTCTTTTTCTCCACTTGGAGCTGAACCCAGAAGGATATTTCTTCCTACAGCAGGATCAGCTGAGAACTACAGCCGGATACTATAATCTTATTTCATTTGTCTTGGCCAGGTCAAGCAGGACTCTAACCACCAACTGAGTGCCATCCAATGCCCATGTCAGGCTAAAGAGGGCAACCCTAATCTACCCAGGAGGTATTAACACAGTCCCATCCCTGTCAGGATGCCAGCCTCCGTAGTACCTAGACAAGACATCACCACCTCATTTCTGTAGACAAAAATAGGCAAGATACAAAACCAGCTTTTTTTCTTTTTTTTTTACCAGGGGAGTGGTAAATTCTTAGTTTTAACTGAAGGTACTTTAATACCGGTAAGTGTTCACACATAGTGATTTTATAAAGCACCTTTGAAAGCCATTTACAACATACTAAAGCCTAATGCTGGTGCGATGGGAATGCCTAATGATTGAAGGCAATTCATGCACACAACACTAGCATGTCCAGCAGACAAGATGTCCACAGATAATGGAAATGTGCTCAAGATGCATCACCTTCTGAGGTGCCTATTCCACATGTAATTGCATTGCACCTTGTAATGCAGCTCATCATTTCTACTGGCCAAGATCTTTATCGTCTTCAGCCCATATTTTGCACTTTAGGAGTAGCTCAGGAACTACTAAGAACTTGTTGCAAATATATATGTTTGTGTGTGTGTACTTTTCTGCACTAAGAATTAAGGGCTAGAGCATCTGCTCAAGATCTCATGTTTGTGACCAGAACCGAGCCTGTCAAGCATCCCTCACTCTCCCAAACTTCCTTTGTTGCAGCAGCTGGTTTACAAATAAAATAGTTGCCGCTGTTGTTAAGCCACTGGGAACAGAATCTCGTAACAATTAACGCCAGATAACCTTGAGGTCTGCCTGTCCCTGGTGTAAAGCAAATTAGCCTGAAGTGCTGTGCAAATACACCCTAAGATTCACTCCTGTGTGCTTTTGAGGGGCAATTGCAATAGTCTAGGAGAAATGTACATTGTTTTGCTTCTGATTATTGGGGCCAGCATAGAGAATCTCTTGCAGGGAACAGCAACACCGTCAGGAGAGAGGGGCAGGGTGGGTTCTCTGAAGCCATGTGACCGACAGACACAAAGCGAAGTTGGAGCAGGAAATGGGAGATAAATGGCCACTATTATTCTTCCAATCATACAAAATGCCTGACTATGATTTAATTTGAATGATAATAAGAATTACCTACTGCTTTTCTCAGTGGCAGCCTTTGCTGATATAGCAAGGTGACCTTGAGCTGCAATGCCAGCCCTTCTCCAACACTTCTTTTGTCCTAAGCAGGACCACTAAAATCCCGTGAAGTGCCAATTCAGCATTCTCTCTCTAGCTTCTGCAGTCCCAGCATAAGGTGAGCTTGGCTGGGAATGTTTCTCTCCAGGTTCTGCAACTGACATCTGCGCCAAAGAAGAGGAAATTAAATCCCTAGTAGATGTGATCTGCCCCAAAGGCAAGGGGGACTTATGTGCAATCAGGGACCAGATTCCAACAGCCTAAATCCCAAATCATACTAATTTGAATCTGCTATCACTACCTTTTTGCATATTCTCGTGTGAGGGTTGCTTATTGTATAATCTCTCACAATACTGCAATCCACCAAATATATCCTAGCCATATCCCATCTGCAATACAGGTAATCCTCTAGTTATGAATGTAATGGAGCCTGCCCATTCCATTCATAACCCAAGGATTCGTGGGAGTAAATCTCGTATCTTGAACGGGATCACTCCCTCCTTTCGCCCACACATTCGCTAATTGAATGCGGGGCTCGTTAAGTGCACATGAGGTATTTCAAGGTGGTGAAGGCCATGGGGGGCTTACCGACGTAACAGGCCTCCTGCCTAGGACCACCCAAGCCCTCTCTGACCCATTAAAATGCTTCACGCTACCCACAATTGCTTCCCCCGCAACTTGCCACGCTGGGTCGCTTACCCTGCAAAGATCTAGCAAGCAGTTTCCTCTCCAGTCTCTCAGCCATGTGTGCCCCTCCAACACTCTGTTTTGGACTTCACGGATCTTGCCCAGCATGTTGCTGGCTGAAATGGAGCTTCTGAGGGGCGAATCTGGTCCTCCAAGGATCCATTCACCCCTCCACAAGCTTCCCCCAGCCCATTGCAGGTCAAAATGGAGCTTCCAGGGCCCCCCAGAAGCTCCATTTCAGCCTGCAACAGGCTGGGGGAGGCTTAAGGAGGGGCGAACGGAGCCTTAGAGGGTTGGATCTGGCCCTCAGAAGCTCCATTTTGGCCGACAACATTCAGGACAAATGTTGCAAAGCCTTTACAGTTATTCATAAGGGCGAACAACTGCTGTGGTGCTGCAAGATTTGTAGTTTCGGGTCTTGTTCAGAGATACTGGGTGGCACTGATCGCGTAACTTCGAACTTTTGCTAACTAAAACATGGACATATTTGATAATGCCAGTATGGCACTGATTAAAAACCAATCCAATTCGGCTTATACTCTTTCGACCAAAACCAACAAGAGCCTTGGTGGCGCAGCAGACTAAAGCACTGTTAAGTAAGACCAGCTGCCTGCAATTACTGCAAGTTCAAATCTCACCAGGCTCAAGGTTGACTCAGCCTTCCATCCTTTCGAGGTAGGTAAAATGAGGATCCGGTTTGTGGGGGCAATAAACTGACTTTGTATAAAAAAGAACACCGCTTAGGGGGGGCCGAAAGCCCTACTAAGCAGGTATATACAAAAGTATGAAGGCTATTGCTTAACGCATTGTAAGCCGCCCTGAGTCTCCGGAGAAGAGCAGCATATAAATCGAACCAATAAATAAATAAATCAAATACGCTCAAAATGGATTGGGCTATTGCTATTTTTTTTAAATAAAGACTATCACATTTATGACAGCCAAGAATATCATCAACTACATCAAATGTAGTATTTTTAACCAGAACAAGGTAGGTTACGGTAATTTCTCAGCCACGTTCTCTTCTGCTCTTTCGGTATGATTTTAGGGGAAAAAAAACAACTCAGTAGAATTGTTGTTCTTTAAACAACACATTTCTTACAGAAGAAAAAATGAAAAAGTAGCAGCTGCACCTGCTGACAGTTTACGACAAATGACCAGACAAGGTACTTCCAATTTGTTCAATAAACTCTAAAGCACTTTGAATAAAGCCACAGAAACTACTGGTGTTAATTAAGTATTAATGGCTTTGGAGGAGGTGTAAATGGTTTCTGCCATAATGATGGTTGCACAAGCATGTAGCACACAGAAGAAGCCAGAGAAGCCACAGGAAACTTGTTTGGGCTGCAACAGTAGGCAACTCCAGGCCACCCCTAGATAGGGGGGGAAATGCTTTGCTGCCCTCTAGTGGAGCTCCAGATCTTGGCAGTCCAGGCATATAATACCTGGGCTGCCTCATCAACCCAAACATTCAGAGAGGAAGGAAAGAAGGAGGAAATTGCAACAATGCAAGTGCTGCATCTTGTTTGGAGATGCTGGAACTCAAGTCCTTAATTGCAGCATTTATGTCATGTACATGCAATCATTCTGCTCCTATTATAGTTTGCGGCAGGTTCCACTGTCATACTAAAAAAAAAGGGGGTGTGTGGGGCAGAGGTGGGTTTCAGCAGGTTCTGAGCAGTTCTGGAGAACCGGTAGCAGAAATTTTGAGTAGTTCGGAGAACCAGTAAATACCACCTCTGACTGGCCCCGCCCCCATCTATTCTCTGCCTCCCGAGTCCCAGCTGATTGAGAGGAAATGGGGATTTTGCAGTAACCTTCCCCTGGAGTGGGGTGGGAATGGAGATTTTACAGTAGCCTTCTCCTGTCACGCCCACCAAGCCATGCCATGCCCACCAAGCCACACCCACAGAACCGGTAGTAAAAAATTTTGAAACCCACCACTGGTGTGGGGTGGTTAGTATTATTTATAGATTGGGCCTATCAGAGAGTTCTCACACCATGGAGATGAATTTGGAAAGCCACTTTTTTTTTTCAAGCATCCACAAAGAGTCAGGTGGATAATTTACAACAGTGGCTTCTGTAGGGCTGCCACACCTAGGTTGCAACCTTCCTGGTGACCACAAGATGGCAGCGGGAAATATCTACTCTTTGCTGACACCTAGTCCAGATAATTGTAATCCTGTGGTAGCTTTGCACTGTTCTTAGAGGGCACTCCTTCAATGATGGGTTTTCCAAGAGTCAATTGGAAAGGTGAGTTCGCAATTTTCTTCCTCCTTAGTAGCTGACCATACAATTGATATCATCTTCCCTTCAAGGTGGTGCCTGGGCAGGATGGACTATTGCATTACAGAAAGCACAGCCACAAGGACAAACTGATGCTACAACTATCACATTCAGAAGAGGCAAATGTTGTTGAGATCCTGATGTGGAACAGATTGCCTAGCTCAGGAGTATCAAACTCAAGGCCCGGGGGCCAAATCCAGCCCGTGGGGTCCTTAGAGCTGGCCTGTGGGGTTGCCCTGGAAACAGTAAAGGATTGGCCCACAGTGCCTCTGCCAGCAAAAACAGAGCTTGGGAGGGCCATGCACAGCCCTCCTGAGCTCCATTTTCGCTGGCAGAGGGCTGCAGGAGGCTGTCGCAGCTGAAAATGGAGCTCGGGAGCCTGTTTTCACTGGTAGAGTGCTTGGGCTGCCACAGGCGCCCCCGACATGAGGTCGAACTGGCCACGCCCAACCTGGCCACACCCACCCTGACCCGCCAAAGTCAAACACAACTCTGATGCGGCCCTCAAAGAAATCAAGTTTGAAACCCCTGGCCTAGCTGAATGAGTCAGGATGTTAGGCTTGTTGTCTGAACTTAGTCACAAAAAGGAGAGGGGAAAGTCAAGAACGGGATCTGCAGGATAGGGTAAAAGAAAAAGTCAAGTTGATGGCCCCACAGTATGATTGAAACTTTGCTTTTTTTTTTTTTAATGTGCATTGCATTCAGACAGCCCCAGACAGCCCAGACGGAGACTCAGCTATACTATTGGAAGAAGGAGTCTAGGAGGAAAAAAAGACCATTTTTTAAATTATTATTTATTTATTATTTTATTATTTTCTATTTTTTGTCTTTGTGTGTATTTTTGTACCTGCTTATTTATGGATTTTGGCTGCTTGGAAATATATATATATATTTAAAATCTCAATTGCATGTTTGCTACTGTTGTGATTCCTGGTGGTGTTGTATTATTATGCCGTTCTTTTCAATGGAGCCATGACCCATCTATGAAAATAACATTAAAAATGACATGAAACAATGTACAGTTAAACTATGTAATACAAACAAAATCAAGATAATAAGATGAGAATGAAGCGGTTGAACTGATAGCAATCGCAACAGCACTTAGACTTATATACCGCTTCACAGTGCTTTACAGCCTTCTCTAAGCAGTTTTACAGAGTCAGCATATTGCCCCCAACAATTTGGGTCCTCATTTTACACACCTTGGAATAATAGAAGGCTGAGTCAACCTTGAGCCTGATGGGATTTGAACTGCCAAATTGCACTCAGCCGGCAGTCAGCACAAGTACTGCACTCTAACCACTACGCCACTATATACGTCACCAAGACATGGGTGAGATTGGACTGATGCAACTGTTCTCTCTTGGGCATCCAGTGCAGAATCAGCACTGATTGGTGAAGTGGGGTGGAGTAGCTGCAGTGCTCTCAAAAGAGGAGTTTCCCCCCCTGGCATATTTGCAGGAGCAATTGGTCTACTGAGCCAAAGTATGAATGCTGTTTGACCCAGAGAATAACATTTCTCCTGGAGATAAGTTAAATAACCTTCCTTTCATCCCATATCTGTTATTTTAAATAACCAAACATTCTGACATTTCACTCCCATTTGGATTAGCTCAGTCCCCAGAAGCTATGGGTCAAGTGTGTGCTGCTGTCTGAAGTCATTCTTCATAGAAAAACTGAAGGTGGATCTTCAGTAGATGCTGGTGTCCTCCTTGCTTGGATGTGGGAGATGGCTTTCCAGGACTGGGATATTGTGTTTGAGGATTGAGTGTTTTGTGCTGTGCCCAAATGGATGTGTGCCTCGATGCTCTTATCTCCTTTTTACTGCATCTTAGAATATGACAGCCATCCTTTTTCATGGAAGGAGCTCTTTTGACTGCAGGGGAATTCTGCCAATGTCCCTTCCTACAGGCAAGGAACCTGTCATAGCTGCCCAAATCCACCTGCTGCATTGCTTGTATAAACAACTTGACATGAAGGCTGACTCTAAAGGCTGATGGTTGGGACAAAGAAATGGAAGGCAAAGGGGGAAAAAAATAGTAATTCCTTCGTGCACTCGGAGAAGGGCTGGTTGCACATTAGCCCTGACAGTGCCAAACTCACTAACCAGGGTCAGTTGTGACAGAGCACAACTGTGGCATTATGAACAGAGGGGGCAGGTGGGAAGAGGGAATCTAAGGATGACAGCATGCAGTCCCACTTGCCAAGACCCAGACTGCCATCTTCAAACAGGTCAGGTTCTTTCTGAGCTTTGCTGGGTTGATCTTAGAAGACATTTTGCATGCCAAGTGCCCAGTGAAATCATGGCATGGATCATCAGGACAACCAAAAGGGTTGGATTCCAACTCCCATGATCGTGACCTTCAGCCATGAGAATTGCAGTCCAGCCCATGAAGCCTGCCCTGTGTTCTGCCCCAGCTACAGAACCCAAGAAATGTAGCACACACAAAACTCCGAACAACTCCGTTTACTACAAACACAATCTTTTTCAAATGCAGGCTATTACTAAAAATGTCCTTAACAGCCTGCCAGAAATTCCAAAGATTAGATAAAGGCTTACAAGAGTTGGCAATTAGCCCAGAAACCAGGTTTGTAAGGAAAATTCACTCTCATATGCTCAAGAACGACCGGACGAACACACGTTGTTTCCTGCAACGTTTGCCAGCTGTGTGCAAACTTAAATAGGCTAAGGGAGTGGCCAATTAGCCTCAAGCCTTACTCTCGAGGAGACCTCCTCCTGAGTAACCACTCCTGCCTTTTGGCAGCTCTGCGTGCTCGTGCAATGAGAAGAGGCTCCTCCACTTCACTCTCTTCACTTGAAGGAGCCTCTGGAGGATCTAAAGGCCCTGGCTGAATCTCTGCCTCTGGCACCACATCTTCTTCAGCCTCCTCGCTGTCCGACTCGAGCGCCGGTTGCACAGGCTGCTGGTGTGATACCACACCAGCCTCCTCGTCGTCAGGATCAGCCACAATCTGTGCAGGCCGTTGGCGGGCCACAACACCCTGGTTCAGAAAACTTTCTTTATCTCTTGTTGTACAATGGGTGTGTTGCTCATTTATGAGCCCCACTCTTGAGGGAGAAAGAGTTGAATGAAGACAACCATTGCAGAGCAGTGCTGGGGTTGCGCAACTTGGTATGCTTATACAATGTGAATGTGTGCTGCATATGGAGTTTGAGTGTATAGGAAAATGCCAGGCTTAAAAGTGATTTCCTTTTAAATGCCAACAATTTCAGAGGCAATTTCCCAATTAAGCCTGGTGCTCTTCACCGAAGCAACATATCATGCCAAGGAAACGCTGGAGAGGTCCCACTCAAGAGCTCTTCCCAGCCCACATTTTCTCTGGCAGTGTTCCTCAGGGTTCAGGTGCAGCACTAATTCTGTCAAATGCAATACGCTGCAGCTAAAGTAAAAGGCGAGGGAGAATGATGAAATAAGAAAACAGCATTCATTTGGGGAACACATCAATATGAGCGCTGAAGTAAATATTGTTATGAAAAGCTCAGGGGAGAAACGGCGTGGAAGGCAAAGGGCTACTGGCCTTGGCATTTGGTGTGTACCTAAAACATCCAAGAAATGGGCACTGTGCCAGACTCCTAAAACAGGGAATAAGGATGGGGGAGGAATAAAGTGGGGGGGGGAGATGATTCTAATGATTGAACCATGTGCGCCTCCCAGTGGCAGTTCCTATTTTCACGTGAGTTTTCAGCAGGAACAGCCATCTCCAGTATTTTTTTAATGCACAAACATGCAGCTTCCTGACACCAGACTGATCGGCTTCCTGACATCAAACCATGGAAATGCTGAACTGTAATAAAGTCACTTCAGGATCAGGGGCTAACAAAGGAGGACAAAAGTTATTTGGGAGAAAGGAAGCTGCTGGACGAAAAATCTGTAAGCAAAGAGTCAGTAGTGTAAGGGGCGTGCATAAGTGCACCAGCTTGCCTACCGTCCCTGTCCTAATATTCCTTTTTATTTACTCTTTTTCATGTATCTGGCCATAGGAGCCTGATGTGAATCAGATGCTCTCTCGAGGCCTGTTTCTTGCTAGCTTTCCATGACACTCTATTGTTGGAGTCTTCCTTTCTTCTTCTTCCTGACCTAATAAGCTTCCTGTCTCCTTCACACCAAGCAAGGTGTATACCTCATGCAAAGTCATAGAGTGTGATTCCTTTTACTTGGCGTCTTGTTAAGTAATCTAGAGCTTAGCATGATGTGAGCACAGTCCATCTGCTGTATGCTCTGCAGTAATGCTCTTACAGTCATAATCTGGTTTACTCTTGCACATGTCATGATAGTGAGCCAGCCAAGATCATTGTTCCTTACAAGATTTTAGCTTTCACTTCTTGCTTCAGTTTGCTCTTTTCCAGCAATTTATGTTTTGTTCTTTTATTTGTAAATTCTAGTCACTGAAGCATCTTTTAATCTAGATTATTTACTTTTCACTGACATTGGAGGTGGGAGGAGGGCATTCAGCCAAATAGTCACAGTACATGGTATAGGTGACAATACACACACAGAGAGAGAAACACATACACACACAAAGACATATATATCTTGAGAATTACCAGTACATTTTTTGTCAAGGAATATTACCAGTCAAATTACTCTATTATGTTAAATGTTTAGCACTTCGATCGAAGGAAAAGTAGAAGGACTATCGGTGTAGGATTGAGAAGAAAGGGTTATTGATCACCCTACTTCGCCATGTGAAATGTGCACACAGACTTGGGAGGTGAGCATTTGTCAGAGTTTTTTTTTTTTTTCCATTGAAAAAAGGTCCATCTTCACCTCTGTTATCTTCAGCTAATATTCAATAACTTTGTCTAGCAGTTTTTGTTATTACAAGTCTCACAGCTCTTTCTGCCAAGGCTATTTGGTAGGAAGACCTTGGTCTCCGAGCTGCTTCTATTCTACTCAAATAGTCTGGCCTGTGTAATTTAGCTTGTCACATAAGCCTCGGCTCCTGCTTCTACACATGCTTGTAAGGCCATATCAGGAAATTATCCTCTAGTCTTGCGATGGTTTTAAGATTAATGGAAAACTTCCAACAATTTCTTCCTGGATAGGTGAGCAATTCCTGAATCCCCCAAAGTGACCCAATAATTAAGGAATCCAAACCTGATTACAGTATAGAACTTTACTTGGAAATAAGCTAGCTATATGCAGTGGAACCTGCATCAAGTAAGGATATATAACATTGCAGCCCATTGCTTAGCACATCTTCAAAACATTGTCTCCACGCTAAGTAGTGTGAAAGTAGAAAAGACAGAACATATTAACTGTGTAAGAAGATAAATAAACAGATGCTGAGCAAAACTAGGGTTATGATATCAGATGTTCAGCAAAAAGAGGACATGTCTTCCTTTTATATCCTCCATCCAGCAGGCATAGCCTTAAAATCAAATATTATCTGGTTGTTTGGGGGTCTTTTTATTTTTTGGACCATTTTCACAACACTGGTCATTCAAACTTTCATGTATTATGACCTTGTAAATAGTCTGCTTCTTTCTTTCCTTCGTCTATTGACAGATTCAACAGTCTAGATTTACATTTTTAAATTTCTTTCCGGATTCCAGCAATTGGATTTAATCCAACACCTTCAAATCTATGACCATGGTGGTCTGTAGGTCACATGAGTTGTCATTTCTATGGTGAAATTTGAAGTGTGTGTTGTTGATTCTACATTATTGCTTCACGTACGTTCTTGAAAATAAAGATTTGTTGGAAAATATATTGCAATTGATAAACCTTTCTGATGCTGGAAAAGGTTATCAGGGGCAACAAAAAAGGCTGGATGCTTAAAAAAGGCAGTTTGATATACAGGCAGAGGACATTTTTTTTGCTGTCACAGATGCCAAGAAAGTCAAAGATTTAGGGTGTCCATTCCATTGCCTGGGTCTTTCTTTGCCTGTTCAAATATCTGGGAACCCTAGGCAAACTCTGTCTTCTTTCAAGCTATTTACCAATCAAGATTTTTCTTGTAACTTAGTACAAGTAGTCCTTGACTTATGACCCCAATTGAGCCCAAAATTTCTGTTGTTAAACAAGACATTTATTAAGTGAATGTTGCCCCATTTTACGACCTTTGTTGCCATAATCATTAAGTGAATCACTGCAGTTGGTATGTTAGTAACCTGGCTGTTAAGTGATTCTGGCTTCCCCATTGACTTTGCTTGTCAGAAGATCGCAAAAGGTGATCCCATGATTTTGGGACACAGCAACAGTCACAAATATAGACCAGTTGCCAAGCATCTGAATTTTGATCACAGGATCATGGGGATGCTACAAAGGTCATAAGTGTGAAAAATGGTCATAAGTTACCCTTTTCAGTGCTGTTTTCATTTTGAATCAGGGGTGAAATCCATCAGGTTCTGACAGGTTCTGGAGAACCGGTAGTGGAAATTTTGAGTAGTTCGGAGAACTGGCAAATACCACCTCTGGCTGGCCCCGGAGTGGGGTGGGAATGGAGATTTTGCAGTATCCTTCCCCTGGAGTGGGGTGGGAATGGGGATTTTGCAGTATCCTTCCCCTGAAGTGGGTGGGACTGGAGATTTTGCAATATCCTTCTCCCAGGAGTGGGGAGGGAATGGAGATTTTGCAGTATCCTTCCCCTGGAGTGGGGTGGGAATGGGGATTTTGCAGTATCCTTCCCCTGAAGTGGGTGGGACTGGAGATTTTGCAATATCCTTCTCCCAGGAGTGGGGAGGGAATGGAGATTTTGCAGTATCCTTCCCCTGGAGTGGGGTGGGAATGGGGATTTTGCAGTATCCTTCCCCTGAAGTGGGTGGGACTGGAGATTTTGCAATATCCTTCTCCCAGGAGTGGGGAGGGAATGGAGATTTTGCAGTAACCTTCCCCTGACACACCCACCAAACCAAGCCACACTCACCGAGCCACGCCCACAGAACTGGTAGTAAAAAAAAGGATTTCATCACTGCTTTGAATGGTCACTAAATGAACTGTTGTAAGTCCTGGACTACCTGTAGTTGGACAGAAGGCCAGTCCATGGCTGTATCTTCAGTTTGAATGTTTGCTGTTGCTTTTGACCCGTTACTAACTGCAGTTGCACAGGATGAAGAAGGTCTGTTTTATTTCCCCTTGGCTGATTTGTTTGCATCATGTCTTGATTGGTTGAGCATGTGACTTTGTTAAAATCTGCTAATGCTCACCGCCTTGTTCATAGCCGTTGTATATTTAGCAGACTAACAATTCTAACTTTGGGCTTGAGGTTAAAACCGACTTTTTCTTCTCTTTTTCTTTTCCAAGCAAAATTGGTTTCCAGCTTTCTTGCTTGCTGAATTCCACGCTTTCCGGTGGCTTGGATAGCGTAAACCCTGTTGGTTGTGGATTTGCCAAAGAAGAATGCAATTTAGCAGTCATAAAGTACAACAGAAACCATTCCAATTGATTTCTTGAAAATGCTCCAGCATAGCAATAGCAATAGCACTTAGACTTATATGCCGCTTTACAGTGCCTTCCAGCCCTCTCTAAGCGGTTTACAGTGTCAGCCTATTGCCCCCAACAATCTGGGTCCTCATTTTACCTACCTTGGAAGGATGGAAGGTTGAATCAACTTTGAGCCAGGTGAGATTCGATCTGCCAAACTGCTGGCAGCCAGTGATCAGCAGAAGTAGCCTGCAGTAATGCACTCTAACCACTGCACCACCATGGCTCTTATGGGTTACAATGGCCACCAACAAGGCATGGGTTGTTTTCGGCTGTACAATCAATCTCTTTCTCAAGGGTGAGATGTGAATTCCACTTGGTTCCATCCAGTCTTGGGTGTGTTACACAAATGCCAGCTATGCCTTAGGGCAGCATGATTTCTGAACACATGTTGACTTTCTTTTTATTCTAATTCTTCCTCTGGGATATCAGTGGTCAAGGAGCCTTCCTGGGCTGGAGCTGTTCTTTGTAAGGGAGCAAGAAGGTACTTTGAAATGCTATTTTAGAGGTTGAAACATTCAAAATCTCATTTTGGCTAAGAACCAGTTCAATTTAATGCTTTTAATTTCTAAAGTGAACTTTCTATATGTCTTTTGTTCCTTCCTGTCATTGCCAATTGTTTTGGTACTAAGGTGCCAGTCCTCAGTTGAGGACTGAGGTGGTTTTGAGCCTATACTTGTTTGCTCTCTAGAATACTCAATATTTTTCCATGTGGACAGTAAACATTCTTGGCATGTTCTATTGCCTGTGGATTTAAAGGTAAAATTAGACAGCCCAAAATTTTGCTATAGCAGTCAAATTGATGCGTCAAAGGCAGCAGTGATTCTGTCAAACTCATGACACACTACAGGATTAAGCCAGTACAGTGGGCTTCTGCAGTTAGCAACCTCTAGAAGTGTTGGAAAAGAAGAGGAAACTGCACACAGCCAGCACAGGTGGAGGTTATGGGTCTTTTAGTCCAAACATCTCTAGAGAATACAGGTGTGGGATGCAGGGATACAGAATATGTGTTATACTGGCATATTTATGAAGCTACTAGACAAACTAAGTCCTGCTGGATCATCCTTGAGAGAAAGCTAGTGCAGACTGATGTGACCAGAATGAACATTCAATTTCCCTGAATCGTATTGTTATTGGTTTGGTTTGAAAATATGCCTTGGTTCAAAAATTGTTATGCTGTAATGCACCATGATCAGGAGCGACTTCGACTTTCTGCCAGCTTCCTCTTTGATTTCATTTGTGGGAAGCTGGCAGAGAAATCATGATCACATGACCATGGGGATGCAGCAATGGCCAGAAATGTTCAAATAGAAGTGATGTGAACGTTGTAAAAATTTCAACTGCACAGGTGTAATGGGTCAAGGAATATGGTTATGCATTCTTTAAGTAAGCAGATTTGAGCTTTGTTGTTGTTGTTAGTTGCGAAGTCATGTCCAACCTATCACATCCCCATGGACGTTCCTCCAGGCCTTCCTGTCCTCTACCATCCCCCGGAGTCCATTTAAGCTCCCACCTACTGCTTCCGTGACTCCATCCAGCCACCTCAATCTCTGTCGTCCCATTCTTCTTTTGCCCTCAATCTTTCCCAGCATTAGGCTCTTCTCCAGTCCTTCCTTCTCATTAGGTGGCCAAAGTATTTCAGTTTCAGATTTGAGCTAACTGGATTCAAAAATTCAAGTACAATGCGTAATTTGGGCTAATTGGAAGGTACAAACATATAACAAGACAGGAGAGATTTAGTACTATACAGATTGTCTCCATTAAATTTAGCACTAATCAAACACATATCTTTGAGCGTCTGTTAAACTACATCCCAGTTTTTGTCAGGTTTTTCTGATGCAATCTTTCTCCTGTCAATATTATGCAGCTACGGGGTCCAGTTCAAAAGTCTCCCTCTTTCAACTACACCTATTGTTCTTCCTTACTGAGCAATGATAACACAAACAAAAAAGGAGTCAGGGGCTTCTGCTGGTAATGTCTCCCTTTGATTGTAGCATGGATATCTGCAAAAAACAATGCAAAGGCTTAGGTGGTGCATGACAGCTATTTTAGATTGCTGCAGGATGTACTATTTCAGTTCCAAAACACAACAATGTTCAGGTTTCAAGGCAACGAGTATGATGTGGCAAACAGAACTAAGATTATGAAAATAATTACAGTCTTTGAAATTGTAAGGAACACAAGCGAAGGTTCATATCTATAAAAAGGGTGGTTAAAAGCTGTTGCCATGAGACGGAGTCGCATTGCTTGGCTCATACTGTCAGATTTAGCAGGACACTGTAATCCCAACATGGCACAAGGAAATAGATTTCTCTTCTAACTGCACAGTAAATGAGCTCCAGGGTTGAGAACCAGGGCTGTAGCTAACCACTGCCTTGTACAATCCTCAGAAAAGTCTAGGCTCAAATGCTTCCATGACTCCTTAAGATGACAGAATCCCTACATAGTACAAAGTTAAACACAACATCTTTCTGCAAATGTAAAAGCACACTTAGCAGTTATGGATACAGATTTGAAATAAAATAATGGTAATTATGGAAGGCGAAGATATTTGGACATCTTTCCATCCTTTGGAGCACCTCCTTTGGCAGAAATAACACTTTCCCAACATTTCCTGGATCCACTTAATATTATTTCTGGATCTATTCCCCCCACTCTTCCTTGCAGTACTCTTCTAGCTCAGAAATATTGAGGTCTCTGGCAGGTACTGCATGTTTAAGGAATTTCTCACAGATTTTAAATAAGATTCAAGTTTGGAGGATGTGAAGACCGTTCTAAAGCTCCTATAAGTACTTCATGGTTGATTCAGAAGTGGGGTTTTTTTTTTTTTGGTTCATTGTCTTGATGAAACATCCAATCTTCTTTCATATTCAAATTATTCACTGACTGTGGGACATTTTAATCTATTTCTTCTTTCTGAAGCAGAAAAAATGAATATATTAAAACTACAGATAAAAGATAGTCGTATTAGGGAGAGGATGGGAAGTGACATTTCTTCCATAGTAGATACACACCCTATACTAGCCAAGGGCCTGCAGAAAAGCCAGGTCTTCAGGACTCTCTTGAAGGACAGACAGAGTTAGGGCTGTCCAAAAGTTGCAAGGGTAGTGGTGGTGTGTGGGACTGATTCTTGAGCATGTTGATACTTAGTTGAATTCATTTTCTCTTCCACCCACACAGTATTTCCTGTGGTATTGGCTGCCACACAATTCTAAAGCACAATAGAGCCACCCCCATGCTTAATGATTGAAAAGGTGTTATTTTCTTCAAAGGCACCTTCCTTTTGCTCCAAATGTATCATAATGTTTGTGGCTGAACAGATCAATTTTTGTTTCCTCATTAGCCAAAAGCCCATAGTTCCAAAATATTCTAGGCTTGTCAAAGCTCTCTTTTGCACACTTTATGTGACTTTTGTAAAATTGGAGAATAGATTTCCTTCTGACCATTCTCATAAGCAATTTTGTGCTGTGGACCTGTGGATAACACACACACACACACCCCATTTAACTTTTCAGCAGATCATTTCAAATGAACTTCTCCCTTTCCAGATCTGACCAGTTTTCAGTTAAAACATTTTTTCCTTAATCTTCAGGCGATCAAATCTTTTTCCTGTCAAAGGTCACATTCTGCCTTTGAATAACATGTCAGGGAGGTCCCTGCGAGCAGGAGCATGATGAAAACTAAATTTGATTTAAATGTCAATTAACACCAGGTATTTCCCTAATGCAGACATTGCTTTTCAAAGTGT
Source organism: Arizona elegans (assembly GCA_022577455.1). Classification (NCBI taxonomy): domain Eukaryota; kingdom Metazoa; phylum Chordata; class Lepidosauria; order Squamata; family Colubridae; genus Arizona; species Arizona elegans. The sequence continues at coordinate 96,496,278 of JAKOOJ010000003.1, read as the reverse complement.
GGCGCATTTGAAGGTTAGCTGCTGCTCAGGAGGAACCCTTTGTCTGATAAGGAGGCATATAAGTAGGCAGATAATTTTACACATTTATTGTGTGCTGAGAATCTCCAGACTATTTTCATCTGAATTTGGCAATCCTAAAAAGATAGGCTGGAAAAACTGGGTAACAAGCAGGATTTTTGTCTCTCTGTATATATTGTTTTTCAGTTAACTCTCTTGGGAGAGAATTAACTTAAATTAGGGAACATCCTCCCCTGGATAAATATAGTTCTTGGTATGACTCTTACTCACAGAACTAATAATTTTCTCCTTTGATCTTATTAAAATATGATTTAATAGAAATTTTTCAGGGGCCCTGGGATCATACTGAAGGCTTCGTGCGGCCACATTTTGTATACCTTAGCTTTATTTTCTTTTAGCAAAATGAGGGAGAGGCAGACATTTCTATTACAGGCAAAAGTCCAGTTAGGGGGCAAGAGGGACTAAAAATCTAGGTGGGCATTCATCATACCTGAGTATTTGCTGCCTCCCCCCGACCGCCCCCCCTCCAATAACTAGCTGATCGGCTTAACAGCAGGACAAGCAGCGTTTTGGTTTCTGTTTTTAATATCCTGGTCTTCAGTGCTTATATTTGACGTAAAGAGATGCCGAGGGATGGAAGAGATGTTATATAATAGAAGATGGAATTAAAAGAAATAAGACACTGCCTTATATTAACTCCGAATGATTATATTAAGTCAAGTGGATCAATCAATCAGGACTGGCAGTAGTTCCCCGGAGGCCGCATCAATGGTTCTTTGCAGCTTTGTCTGCAAAATCTGATAAGTGGGTACACGGAGGACAGGCCTGGCACTTCATACATGTAATGCATTTATCGACCAGAGTGATATTCTCCAGGGAGATCCAGCGTATGCATGCAAAAGCCATTATCCTGAATTCCCAACAGCAGCAAATGCCTTTCATGCTCATCTAAATACCATCTGCAACATATCAAAGGGAGATGGCACTCCTTGGGAAAATCAGGTGGTAGGAGATATTAGAATATATATCCACTTGAAGTAAAACAGAATGCAATTCTCTTTGGTGCTAGGAGCGCTGGCCTCTAGGAAGGAAAAGTAATCAGAAAAAAATGAGTGCTTTCATAGGCACAAAAGATCTGTGTCTATAAAGGGGTGAGAGGAGATAAGAGATAATCCTTTTTTCATTAGCTTGCTCAGTGGTCATCTCAACGGCTCAGTTTGGCAGTCCCACATTTAGAAACAAGGTAAAGAATATGTAAATAGAACATGGCTTCTGCAATTCTATCCATTATTTTTTTTTTACTGGTAATGATCCTAATGTATTTCTGCATCTGCACGCACTGGGAAGCATGCAGTGGGTGGGATAGGTCCTATTCTGGACTTTTGTTTAATACTGATGCTGCATTCCACATCCCTGTGCTCAACCCCAAGACCTGGTTTTTCAACTGCAATGGCCTACTTTTCTGCTGCTATTCATGCAAGGTAGACTTATCATAAGCCCCATCATGTCTTAAATGAGAGGGCTGAACTGGTATTCATTACTGAAAGCTGATAGGGTGCAAAAGAGGAAGGGAGTTCCCCTTCTAGGATGTATGCTCCCCTGGGTTTTTAGATACCCACCATCACTTTGGATCAAATATGGGGATATGGCTGCTGTCAACCAGAAAACTCTGATGGCTTTCAGGAGCATTGCTTGGAAGATGTGAAATCATCTTTGTGAAGCTGGGCTAATCAGATGAGATTACTGTTCATATACTAGCCTTCATCCTATATAGCAGCTTCCCTGCCTAAGCTTTTGGATTCTTTAGTTGCACCACACTGCAGGGAAGGACTTATCTCATTGGACAGCCCCAGGTGACTGATGGATCCAATGGTCTTCCAGAGGGAACTTAAGTTATATCCAGTTTGGTTGTACACTCCAGCCAAGGCCTTAGTCATTGCCTGAAATGAGCAGGTGACAACAGCCTTGGATCAGATCCGAATTGTGCAGGTTCTCTATAATTGTGGATCTTCTCAATTTTCCAAGGAGCTTAAAGAGCTGACATATCACACCTCTAGCATCAAAGGAAGATAAAAGGAATTACTCTAACCAAACACAGGTACGAGCATTTATTAGGATTGCTTTCTGAATCTTTTTTGGGTCTACAGAGTCAGTCCTATTTTTGGTAACCAGACCTCTTCTATAAACAGGAGACAAGGGAGGCCTTGCAAGCAAGGTTGCCATGAGGACTATTCCAGGCATCTATGCAACTAAGTTGCTTGCATCTGCACAGAAATGGACTCTACCTGGGCAGATCCACAGAGGTGATTGAGACATAGTGTTGCAAGGTTATTTGGTATGAATTCCAGCCAGCTAGTGCTAAGCACATGGGGTCCCTGGGGCTATGAGTTCTGCCATCTATTTTAAACTCACATCCTTCCTGGTTGATCAAAGCCAGCCAGGAGGTGGCTTGTACTTGGGTCCAAGTGATAATAAATGCTGTGTTGTGAGATGGATGTTTCTACCTGCAATTAAAGTGGGGGTAGTCTATCATCTCATAATCATATTATGAGCCGAGGTGGCACAGTGGTTAGAGTGCAGTACTGCAGCTAATTCAGCTGACTAATTCAGCAGATCAGCAGATCAAATCTCACTAGCTCAAGGTTGACTCAGCCTTCCATCCTTCTGAGGTGGGTAAAATGAGGACTCAGATTGTTGGGGGCAATATGCTATTTAGTATACTGTCTTTGGTATAAGCCACCCAGAGTCCTCGGAGAGTGGGCAGCATAGAAATATGACTAATAAAATAAAATAAATCTCAAGAAGCCTTCCTTGGACCCAATAGCATTGGATAATTTTTATCCAATATCCAACTTCTCCTTTTTAGGGCAGGTTGCTGAGAAGGTGGTAGGTGAACAGCTTCAAGGAGACCAGGAAGAAGCAGATTCCCTGGATCCCTTTTGGCTGGGTTATAGTATAGGCACTCTTGGTTGTGCTCATGAAAGTTGATAATGTATTGTGGAAAAACCCTAGGGGGGGCTGGGTAAAGACATGCTACCAAGGGAACAGCCGGATAAGATTCTGTCAACGTAGCATTACAATAAAGTAGAATTAGCTCATCTGGTTACGATTCTTGCAAGTCTCAAAGTACAATCCCGCCCCCCGGTCTCCTTTATTGCCTGAGAAACTAAGAAAGGTCTCTTCAGAGCTTCTTGCCCTTCCAATGATGTAGCTGCAGGCTATGCTGTCCCGATCCCTTGGCAGCATCTCTTCGCCCGTATCCCAAGGTCTTTCTCACATTTCATTACAAAGCCCTTCATGGCACAGCACCACTTTACTTGAAGAACATCTATCCCTGGGAGTGTATGCCCATTCTAAAGGGTGGGCATGCCCTAGACCAGGGGTGTCAAAATTTCATTGAGAGCCACATCAGGGCTGTGGTTGACCTTGGGAGGCCAGGAAGGCATGGCCAACTGGGTGGGTATGGCTGACTGGGTGGGCATGACCAGCTTGATGCCACTCCCTAAACTGCTGGCATGTTTCCTCTTCGCATTGGGTAGACTGGACCAAAGCTATGTTGGTCTGATCTTTCCTCTTCTCACTGGATAGACTGGATCGAATCTACATTGGCCTGATCTTTCCTCTTCACGTTGGGTAGACTGGGCTGAATCTATGTTGGCTTGATCTTTCCTCTTCTCACTGGATAGACTGGACCAAATCTACGTTGGCCTGATCTTTCCTCTTCACGTTGGGTAGACTGGGCTGAATCTATGTTGGCCTGATCTTTCCTCTTCTCACTGGATAGACTGGACCGAATCTACATTGGCCTGATCGTTCCTCTTCGCATTGGGTAGACTGGACCAAATCTATGTTGGCCTGATCTTTCCCCTTCTCACTGGATAGACTGGACCAAATCTACGTTGGCCTGATCTTTCCTCTTCTCACTGGATAGACTGGACCAAATCTATGTTGGCCTGATCTTTCCTCTTCTCACTGAATAGACTGGACCGAATCTACATTGGCCTGATCTTTCCTCTTCGCATTGGGTAGACTGGACCGAATCTACGTTGGCCTGATCTTTCCTCTTCGCATTGGGTAAACTGGGCTGAATCTATGTTGGTCTGATCCTTCCTCTTCTCACTGGATAGACTGGGCCAAATCTACATTGGCCTGATCTTTCCTCTTCACGTTGGGTAGACTGGGCTGAATCTATGTTGGTCTGATCCTTCCTCTTCTCACTGGATAGACTGGGCCAAATCTACATGGCCTGATCTTTCCTCTTCACGTTGGATAGACTGGACCGAATCTACGTTGGCCTGATCTTTGCTCTTCATTGGGTAGACCAGGATGGCCCTGTGGGCTGGATCCGACCACATCATGGGCTGGATCCAACCTGTGGGCCTTGAGTTTGACACCCCTGCTCTAGACACTCTCTATTAAGCAGCAGCATCTTATCGGATTGAGGAAACAGATCTACTTTCTGCTCAGCTTCCCTACTAAGATTCAGAGGGCCCAACACTTGGGGCACCCGTGGAAGGCCAGTAACAGATGGCCTTTTCTTCAGATGCTGGAACCAGGATGTTAGGTGAGCCCAATACAGATGTATCTCTTTTGTGAGTTAGTACATGGTGCCTTTGATTTTTTCCCCTTCTGTATTGGACTAGTTTATCTTTGTTTGGTTACATATTTATTTGGGTTTGGGTTTCCCCCACTTGCTTTGATAAATTGGAAGCTTGCCAGAGTTACAGGTCTGAGTGGTCATATAAATAAAACAAATACACGAATGGGAGAGGGCATAGAATATAGCAGTCAAAAGCATTTCATGCTGCCACTTAACTGCCTCGCCCAAGGAGAAGCATTTGGGTGGGTGTTTCTTTTTCTGGAATGTTTTTCTCCACCGCTCTCCACCAGATCTGACCCATTTTCAAACATAGGGTTTTCTGCCAGCTTCTTCCTACCCACACACACAAATACACACACACTAAATTTGGTCCTGTTCCAAGAGTTTCCATTCTTATGACAGTCTTCCCCCTTTTTTTACAAAATGTATTTACAGTATTTCACTGGAAAAATTATCAAAAAAGAAATGCATGCAGAGTGTGGCTTCTGGAAGATCTTTACCAGCAGTGGTCTACTTCTCTCACCCCACCACAAGTGGTTCTGTTCAGGTTTAGGCTATATGGCAATCTACTATATACTTGATAATCTTAGGCATCGCACAATATTCCATTAGATCAGAATACAGGTAGTCCTTGACTTACAACAGTTCATTTAGTGACTGTTCAAAGTTACAACCGCATAGAAAAAACATGACTTATGAACATTTTTCAGAGTTACGACCCTTCCAGCATCCCCAAGGCATGTGGTCAAAATTCAAACGATTGGAAACCGTATTTATGACGGTTGCAGTGTCCCAGGGTCATGCAATCATCTTTTGCAACCTTCTGACAAGCAGTCAATGGGGAAGCCAGATTCACTTAACAACCGCATGACAACTTAACACCTGCGGGTGATTCACTTAACAGCTCTGGCAAGAAAGGTCACAAAATGGGGGCAAAATTCATTTAACAAATGTCTCACTTAGCAACAGAAATTTGGGGCTCAATTGTGGTCCTAATTTGAGGCTTACCTGTATAACCCGTAAACGCTGCAACAGCATCACATATTCCATCATCATGCCGTAACATCACATTACCTTTACTTTTGTTGGGTTCATTCCCATCCCAACCCAATGCCCAAGTGAAGAAAAGGTCTTCACCGCCTTCCAAAAAGCTAGTAGATGAGGATCCTCCAAATCTCAGAGGATGGGAGATGTTAGGAAGGTTTGAGATAGCCACAGAAAAGATGTGTCTTTGCAATCCTATCAGATGGCAAAATTTAAGGGAAGACATCTGGAGTGCACCCATTGTGTCTGACATGGGCGTGCAGAAGACCTCAGAAAGGGCTGGTCCTGCAAAAAAATAAAAAATGGCCCAAGCCCTGTAGAGCTTTAAATGTAAAAGTAGCACATATCCTGGTGAGTGACAGAATCTCAAGCTCCATTATATGGTATCTTGTAAACATCCCCATTATTCCTGCCAAACCCAAAAGAAACAATCTTGTGTATGAGAAAGATTAGATGAGAGTCATTAGTATCTTTTACAAATCAAAGAGACCTATTTGTAAATTTCAGACTATACCTGATCTACACTGGATTTAGTTCTTGTTTTGGGGACACCATGTGCTGTAATTCACCAAGGGACATGTTGTGCTTTCATTTCAATAATTTTATCAAAGTACATTTGGTGGTTAACCATGACAGCTGAAACCATTATCTTTAGTGATAGGCCCACAGATAAATAAGGTTGGAAAGAGTATCCCCAATCTTTTGCGGACTTCAATTTATGGATTTTGAAATAATGGAACCCCAAATCCTGTACCCACCTCCTCCATGTGCACAAGACACAAATTGTATGTATGTTTGGCATTAGATGCTTGTTCTAAAATATGTTTAGTGCTAACTGCTGCCTGAAATATTGGCCTGAAATATTAATGCATTATCAATACCTAGGCAGCAATTTACAATCTGGATATTTCACATTACCAGAAGATATTACATTTTAGCTGAACAACTGCCTTTAAGCAGAATTCAAATAATTAAAAAGCATTTATTTCTTATTGATTTATATTGTCTAAGTGATGCTAAGCATAATTGAAATTCTTTCTTGATGGGCTTCCAGATGTCAGATTTTCCCACAATGTTCCATCATTTTTCAGGTACAGAAAACTCATCCAAATTTCCACTCTTGGAACTTTTGTATAGGTATTTGTGTTATTTCATCTTTTCTACTTTTTACCTAATTCTGTTTGTATTTTATAGTGTGTGTCTATTCATTCAATCATAACATAAGCAGGTAAATGACCTCCCATTGCTGCTGCTTCTTATTTTGCACTTGATAACTGCACTTTTTGTGTATGATAACTGAACTATCATTCCAGACTGTTTATATTTTATTTGCATTTGACTTGTGTTTTTTTTTCAATCTACATCCAAAAGAAATACATCAGTGCCAACACCTTTTGCATTCAATCAAGCACATTCCAGTCCATAAACACCAATACTGTTAAAAATGTTGATTTTAAATGGTGACACAAAACAACTTTCTTTTGCCCCAACAGTAACCAAAGCACTTCCCCTTTGCAATTAATTACCTTGTTCTTATACAATTTTCCTCGTATTAAGTCATCTTGCAGTCATAACTGCAGAATGGCTACTATAGATGTTCTTATTTATTTTATTTCAAGAGGGCTGTTTGCTCTATTTTTAAATTATCTGGACAGGTTTAACATAAAATCAGTTGAAAATTTGCTAATAATCTTATAATTGTCACCTGTTAATATTTAGCAGCCCAGATGGAAAAGAAAATTTAAGAAAAAAGCTTTTGACAGTAGAAAAAGAGCACGAGATCATCACACACCATTTTTAAATTAAAAATCTGACTTTCTTCTACCAAGGAAATATATAAAACTAAACCAATGTATGATTGGCAGCATTTCAAACTGAAAAAAGATGCTGCAGTAAGATCAGTGATACACAAACCTGAGTCTTGAAAAGTGATCAAGAGCAGAAGCCTGATTACCCAACTCGAAACACGCATTACAGTAATTAAAGAGGCTTTATGTTTTAAAAACTCTTTTCAATTTTGGGATAATAGTTTTAGTATTGTACTGTAAAACACATAGCAGCAAGAGGATGCAAAGGAAGTGAGAGAGTTAAGGTGGAAAAAAAGACTATCAAGTCAAACATAGGAAGAAAGACCGGCAAGAAAACTAGCAAGATGCAAATGAACAGAATAATAAAAAAAGAAAGAAGCAGCAGCAGACGTTAGCTGCCAAGGCAGCCTGTACTTTCATTGCATGTGCATCTTATTACTAAGCCCAAGAACGTTTACAACAGTCAAGTGTGGAAGACGTGAAAATAAATCTGCTTAGCAAGTTATCCTTTGGTCTCTGATTAACATATCGTAGATAGGTTATAACTTTTGCATATGCAGTGGGCTTCATTTTCATACATGTTGACAGCTTCATAATGGCTTTCTCTTCTTTTGTGGGTGGGGAAAGGATGCTGCTGCGAAGTACATCATCCCACGGGTTTCAGCTGTCAGAGATGACAGGAAATAGGAGACCCAGGGCAAATGGGAATCCGCTAAGCTTTTTCATTCCACCACCCTCCCTCCTCGCATGCATGCGGTCACAGCCATCCGCGTAGAGTGCATCTCCCCACAGTTCAGCACACAAAAAAACCCCAAACAAACCACACACAAACAAACAGATGCAGAGCCCCACAGGATGTTCTAACAAAAAGGTGACCCTGAATTTTAGAACATATCCCAGAAAAGATTAGACGTCATCTGTTTCAAATACTCAGGAAATCCACTTTTAGAAGTTACATTATTTAGGGAAAAGTCTTCCTTTCAGGTAAAACTGAAAATTGGAGGAATGCTAGTCAAGAGCATCCTCACATGGAGAAAAGCTGCCACTGCAGTCAGAACATGCAGTAGTTCTGGAGCACAGCCAGAGGGCCGCATTAAAGTTCATTCTGCAAATCCCTGGCCTGGCAGAAAAGTACAACCGATATAAACAACACTACTGTCTCCTTCCCACCAACTACAGAAAACTCTACTAAGTTTGTGGGGAGGAAGCAGCAGTGTTTATGTACAAATGCAACAGAAAGCATGTAACGCACTCATTTACTTACTGAACAGTAACACGCGGAGAGGGCTGAATCCCATTCTTTCCCAGTATAAATGGACTTTGATGCAATGCAGATCCAGCACTTCTTCATGAAGATACCAGTCCCATTTTCCAAACACAAGCCTAGTTCTTTCAAAAGCTCTAGACTTGGGTACAAAAGATCCTAAGTAAAACCTGACCAGCACCACAGAAAGGACCTGTTGGGCATTGTGGGTCAGCAGACTGATAGCATTGTGATTAACACCAGCTGTCTGCAATTACTGTAAGTTTGAATCTCACCAGGCTCAAGGTTGACTCAGCCTTCCATCCTTTCTAAGGTAGGTAAATTGAGGACCGTTTGTGGGAGCAATAAGCTGACTTTGTATAAATATACAAAAGTATGAAGGCTATTGCTTAACGCATTGTAAGCCGCCCTGAGTCTCCGGAGAAGGGCGGCATATAAATCAAATTTTTTAAAAAATTGTGCATTCACACCTCTCTGCAGATACCAGTTCCTCCTGCACCAGCTAAAATGGTATGGAGGGCAATTCCCAGCAATAAGGAAGGAAGGAAGCAGGTAGAAGCTGGACAGATCTCCTTCCTGACAACATCAGCAACCACATTTGAACTGAGCCAGCATCTATTGTAGCAAAAACTGCCTTGGGAAAATAGGGAAAACCCTATTTTAGAACTGGAATACTAAGGACAAATTTAAGCTGCTTCAGCTGCGTGCTGGTGATTACGCAGGAACAACTTCACAAGGATAAATCACATAAAAACAGTTACTGGGGCAGACTTAAAGCCGTGGTTGGGAGCATGTGAAGATGAGCCTGTAAGTTCCAGTACAAAATGGGAGATTAAAAATTCAATCACAAATCAATCCCCGCCCTCCCCATAAAGAATACCGCTGTATCCAATTCACATCCATGACACAAACTGGTCCCAAATCAAATTGGTCCTCTTCAACGGAACTGTCAGCCAGGCTCAATAAAGTAAAGAAAAGGTCCCCGAAAAACATGTGCTAACAAGTACTTTATGAGGAAGAGTAGGGCAAACATACTCTTGAACAATCCTGCCGGCAACAGAGTCCAGGGAGATGACGATAAACTCCTTCCAAAAATAAAGGAAGTAGTGGAACCTACATTATAGCAGTGCAGAGAAATGTATCAGTGCAAAATCTTTCTCAATATTGTGCCATTCCATGAAACACAAGTACTCTGCAAGGCTATGAGCCAACTACTGGAACAAAAGGTTGCATTATATCCAGCCAAGGACAAAACTTGGTTCAAGAGGTCTAGAATTCTCTTTGTGGGCCCTTCAGAGAAATTGATATTGCATACAAAAGACTGCACATTTGTCACACAAATAATGGGGCTGATTAGACATATCCAAATTTACCTTCTAAATTCAAGTAACTTGTAAGATTCTGTAATGTACAAACAGGTGCAATCAAATGCTCAGAACAGATTCATTTCTGTTAGTGTCATGTATTTCTAAACTAATAGAGAAAATTTTAGTTTACCATTGGTTTACTATTTGTGAATTGGACTGAATTGATCTGTTTGGTTCTGACAGGTTTTACTCCCACTGGAATCCACATCTGCCAGAATTTAAGCCTTAAAAATCAAGGCTGAAGATTATTGCCCCCAACGAGATATGATAGCATCTTACCAATAGCTTGTTTTTGACCTCTTAAGACAATAGCAGAAACCAACAGTATGATCCACAAAATAAGATGTAATTCTAATTTGAACAAGGGAACTCAGGCTTGAGTTACCCCTAATTTAATCTCCCTGCTTAAGCAGGAGAGCAGAGCAGACAGTGAGTAGAGTATAGAGAATTCAAGTAGAGGCCTAGGACAGGTATAAGTGTGAAGCTGCTCCAGGCAGCAAGATTAGGACACTGTTTCCACTAGCTTCCTCAATGGAAACCACATGAGCCATGCTACCTCATCAATAGGGGCCTCCGATGGTCACACAACAAAATCCAGAGCTGCTTCTAGGCTATATGCATAAGAGGTGCTTCTAATTCCTCAGTTTTTGCAGTGGGTCAAAGGAGTCTCCAGAAGCCTGACATAAATACTATTTACATGACATATGTGCCCCAGTCAGGAAAAGAAAGCTATGGAAAGGCATCAGGTAGTTATTAATACTGGTGACCCCCACCTCAACCCCCAATAGGAGCCTGTTGATGGCTTAGCAGCACCCAGTGGTTGTAGCTTGAAGACTTGGCTTCAGTCCTTCAAGAGATCTGGGAATCTGTAGGAGACAGCAAAATCTCTCTTCTGGTGTCACCAATTGGCTTTCACAGCATTGATGTCACTCACTAGGTTCTGTGCCAGGCAGATACCAAATATCTGAAATACAAATTGAAAACATGCTTGTGAAATGTTTGTTATTGTGGTGCACAAATACCCAATACACCAGCCTTCCTAATCTTCCAGTTGTCATAAGAATAACCTTCTAGTAATGAAAAAATATCACATCCACCCAACACATGTACAATAGAATTTCATTTGGACTAAGTACTTGCTCTGTCAGAGTATGTGACAAGAGAACAGAGTTAATCTTCCAGTAAAATGCTCTAAATAGGATAAAATTAGTTATCAAACTTAGGCACCATAGTATGGTGGCAGTATCATTTTGAGGTTGAGGGGAATTGAAGGTTCATAAAGCAACAATGAAAACAGTTTACTACTTTAAAACTTCCTATTTTCACTCCAAAATTGGTCCTTTCCCCTTCTGTAAGATCACTGTATTTCTGATAACTTCTGGCTGTTCTCCTGATCAATGGATGAAATTGCAGCCTAGAGTCCTAGGAAAGTTGCATATTAAGGATGGATGGATGGGTGGATGGATGGAATTTCCACATTGGGGTTCCTTGAAGAGGGAATTCTCAGTAACATGGAAGCTCATACCTGTAGAAGTGCCACACCTACAAAGGTCCCTGCCACTACAATGAGATTGTCCTGGAGCCATTTCTCAAATTGACCAGCACACCCTTTAGTGTGAATGAAGTTCTGCTGCTCCAGCTCCTGCAAAAAAGGTACAGAAGAACACCTGAAGAACTCTAAAAGCAGCACAAAGTGCAGTAATCACTTCCCCCCCAGCCCAAATTCAGAAAATCCAACAGAATTTTTTGTAGCCTAATTAGAGGCTTTCCCTTGAACTTATGGCCAATGCATGTGCTCTGTTTGTTTGTTTGTTTGTTTATTTATTTATTTATTTATTTATTTATTTATTTATTTCGAATTTCTATACCGCCCTACTCCCGGAGGACTCAGGGCGGTGAACAGCCAAGATAAAATACAGATAATACAAATATTAAAAATCCCTTAAAATTATTAAATATTTTGGCCGAAACACAGATTAAAACACCCAATTTATAAAATCAAACGAATTAAAAATTTAAAAGAGAAGAGTTAGGCCAGGCCAGCCTGCTGAAATAAAAAAGTTTTAAGAGCACGACGAAACGTGCGCAGGTCCGGGATCCTCTGTATCTCTGGGGGGAGCTCGTTCCAGATGGTAGGTGCCCCCACAGAGAAGGCTCTCCCCCCGGGGGCCACCAGTCGACATTGTTTGGCGGACGGCACCCTGAGAAGCTCCTCTCTATGGGAGCGTACTGGTCGCAATCAGTAGCATTTTAATACTCCCATGCAGATCCTTTTCAGAACCTGTGCCCTTGCCAGACCATTCCTTTATGCTTATGCTGGCCCTGCCTTTTTTCTGGATAGACAGCCACCTCATTCTTTCCACTAAATATCCCCACCACACCAACCTGACCCTCACCAGTTTAAGGCGGACATCATAGCCACACTGTGTATTGAGAACGTCCTCCTGTCAAAAGAACAGACACAAAACTAATTGAAATCATCCTTGGAACCCAGAAAAGAGATTCACTGGTTCTCCCCTAAATATCTTCAGCATTTACTTTTCATTCCACATGCTTTTAAATAATTTGCAACTTCTACCTTCAGCTTTAGCTCTTCTCCTCTTTTCCACCTCCATTCTGCCCTATCATGGTGAAGGAATTCCATGGAATGACAAATATATGGATGACACTCATTTTCTTATTTATTTATGTTTTAAATTTGTATCCCACCTTTTCCAACAGGAGCTCAAAGCAGCATACATACTGCTACCTCCTTACCTGCAACCTGGGTTTCCATGCTCCTAGTCTTAACAGCTCAATCCCTACACCACGCTTATTCTCCAAATTAAAATTATCATTTTGGATAAGGCTGCATTTAATCTACGTACTATTTTCCTAACAATTCACATAATTAGATTCCTAGGTTAACACGAGGACCTTAAAAAAAAACCTGCTCAGACATTATTTAGGTCTACAGGGGATGAGCAAAGTGAGAATCCATCTCTCTTATTTCCATATTTCAACTCCTTACCGCAGGATCCTTGACACAACAGGAAAAGGGTACCCCACAGCGCTCCCTGCTGGGGTTGGAGTCAGTGCAGTTGAAATAAATGTTGAGATTCCAGTCATTAGGTCCATGAGCCCCACAGCACGACCACTGCAGAGGGAGACAGGGTTAGACTGGAAGGAGTGCTCAGAAAACTGCAGCGCTCTGCAGCACTGAGCAAAAAGAATGAATGAACTTTGACCAGCGTGGACGTTTTGAAAATAAAAACAGGAGATGGAGAAATGATTTAAGAACGTGTAAGGTTTAATACAGGGAGCAATTTTGCAATGTTGCAGGTTCATTATCAGCCATGAGATGGCATGTTCACCTCTGGAGTGGCCTTCACACCTTTTAATTGTCTAATGATGAGTCCCACAGGAAACAGGAGAACTTCCACACTCATTATCTGCTCTGCACTGTTAGCTCACTTGGTGAGGTTTGTCTGCAATCATGCTTTTCAAATTGCTGCTCTCCTGTATTTACCTTATTGTTCTTCCCTCTCTTTTATATAACGATGACCTGATGCATGTGGGAAACAACATCCCTAAAATTACTCTTCTGTCTCATTTTCAAGAAGCATCTGGTTCACCTGGAGCATTATAGTATGTTGCTATCAGCAAGCCCCTTCTATTATGAGTGTTTGTGACACAGTCAAGTAAATGAAAGGGTGACAGGTCTGTGCAGGATTTTAAAAAATCCATTTTAATCACTTTTAATCTTAAATTTCCTGTGCAAAATCCCATGATTATATTTATAGCTTTTTGAAAGGAGTTCTTGAAAGCATTTTAGTACTAGTGAAAATAATTTGACACCTCCCCCAAACCCCAGTTAAAAACATGCTGACGTATTGGCTTTTTAAAGCTATAAACATTAAATTCCATTGTGTAAATAATGCAATTACATTTCTTTAAAAAATAATTTAAGAAAAAAAGGTATTCCAGTTCAAATCATAAAACTGAAACACACATTCACATGATTTAAGAATGGTATCAGGGATGATCGGTTACAACAGGGGTCCCCAACCCCCAGGCCACCAACTGGCCCCGGGCGGTGGTATGCCAGCAACCAGGCCACACAAGCAAGCAAAGCCCCATCCACGGAATCCAGGCAGCATGCGAAACCACACTGCTTCTGGTTCATGTAAAAATCTCTCTCCACGGAACCGGTCCCTGGTGCCCAAAAGGTTGGGGGCCGCTGGGTTACAACGTGCTTAAACAAACTTGTCAAGATATATCCAATATTTCACTGGATATTATTCTTAAATATTTTAATGAGGTATTTACACACAGATAAAGGTAAAGGTTCCCCGCGCACATATGTGCTAGTCATTCCCGACTCTAGGGGATAGTGCTCATCTCCATTTCAAAGCCGAAGAGCCAGTGCTGTCTGAAGATGTCTCCGTGGTCATGTGGCCAGCATGACTAAACCCCAAAGGAGCACGGAATGCTGTTACCTGCCACCAAAGGTGGTCCCTATTTTTTTACTTGCATTTTTCACGTGCTTTCAGACTGCTAGGTTGGCAGAAGCTGGGACAAGTAATGGGAGCTCACCCCATTACATGGCACTAGGGATTCTAACCGCTGAACTGCTGACCTTTCGATTGACAAGTTCAGTGTCTTAGCCACTGAGCCATCACATCCCTACCATTTACACAGTACTGTTATCCAATTTCTGATTTATGCATTTGGTCCCTTCTGGAATAGAAACAAAATATGATCCATATTTGCTTTGTTCTTTTTAAGGAGTGAAAAGCGACAAAATAAGATAGTAGGATCTGGTCAGATGAATATTTATTCAGACTAAATACTCAGTGTACAATAAGCACACATACATAAAATATGTATATAAATATATATACACATACAGACATACTGAGTGATCAATTGTGGTGCATACTTCCTTATCATTGCCATGTTAGCACAGTGATTTTCACTTATTTTTTTTAATTTATGTTTTAATTTGCACTAGGACACAGGTTTGTCATTCTGAAAAATTATAGAGATATTAATGCAAAAGCTCTTGAAAAGAAAAGTTTTTTAACACTGTTTTAAACACTGATTAAACAACAACATCTTGCCATTCTGATCAAAATCATCTTAGCATTGTGTTGTTGTTTTTTACAATATTGTTGATCATATAATTAACACCAAAACACATTTTTGCTCACCTTTCTCTAGGTAAAAAAAAAGACTATGAAAGTAAACTTGTTTAATGCTTAACAAAACAGACTTTTTCTCAAATTTAGGAGTAAAAAATAATGGATGATATAAAAGGATATTTTCAACTAAATTGTCCATTTGCATACTTTCCAATGGGGACAACAAGCCTAAAACCTAAGTAGGTTTTGCCTAAAACCTACAAAACCCCCATGAAACTACTTCAAGTTAAAAAGAAAATCTCAAAGTAGGAAAGTGACAATAAAGTCAAAAATCATATATCCTGAAGTTAAGTGTATTTAAGGCATCATTCCTACTTTATTATGCAGATACCTACTGTGTCTTATCCCTTGTGACTTATTGAATAATGTAGCTTCAGGGAATATATCTATAATGCTAAGCATCTGGATTATTACCACAACAAGGACCTATGAAAATAATTGTTCCTGTGCCTACAAGGGATTTAATGCAGCGCTGGAATTCTCCCTTCTCATCTACATAACTATGTAGTACTCCTTATTGTACCATGTTTAAAATAAGGAACATAATCCAGAAGAATTTATAATCTCCTGCAATACCTTGTGTAGTTTAGAACAGAAGAATGTTTGAATAAACACACCAAAAATTGGGCTTAAGAGCATGTAACAATAACAGCCTCTTGCATTTCTATATTGAAACACTGCACAATAATTTATACAAGTGGTATCTCCTATATCTAAGAGTGAGAAGTGGAAGCTGAATTTCGGGGGGAATATTTCCTCAAAGGATAGAGACCAAACATATGTATATGTGTATATACACATAACATGAAGAGATCTTTAGGGGTGGCTCTGTAAATCCAGGGTACTGGGGACTGGTTAATATTTCAAAAGCTGTTATGTTACTACCAGAGTTTTTCCAAAGAAGCATCCTATCACCTGAGAATAAACGAACATTACAAACAGACATATTGCTCTAGGTAATATACATAACTCACATATTCCTGAGCAAAGTCTATGAGGTTCTGGAGGTCTATGTCATCACGATATGCTTTGACATTATTGTTAATAAAGAAGTTGAGCTGATCCTTGATCCAGTCCTTGAAAATGAAGGCCAGGACACCAGCTGTCAGCTCCAGGAAAAAGATGAGCCCCAGGAACACAGAGAACTGGTGCCAAAAGAGAGGTACATAATTAGTGTTCAAGGCCAAAAGATCTCCCATCAGTGTGGGAGTATAATATCCTGCTCCAGGGTTAAGGCTCACTCTCACATTGACTAGACAAGCACAAGTTGAAGGAAAGAAAGCTTTGCTTAAAATTTTGTCAGAGGATAGCTGAAGGACAAAATAAAACAAATGTTGTATTGCTAGTTAATTTTTATGTTAGTAAGCTATTTTTTTAAAGTTCAATTCATATGGCTGTATGGCTTTATAGCTCTATATTGTTTTCCTGCCATGGCAATAGAGGGAAATTGAGTTAATACTTTATTTTTCTTCAGATCTCCCAGGACAAATATAATATCCACCAATTACACTGGTGTATTATCATTTACTATCATTTCAACCTGTATTATGCCCCTTGTTCCAACTTGTATATCCTATTCATTTCTCAAAATTAAACGTACCTTTCCTGCATAATACACCAATTCGAAGCATTATGTCTTGTTTTTCTTCCAGTGCCAAAATAAAACTCACTTTCTATTATGCTCCCATACAGCAAAGCCTACATAAAACTTTCTAGGTCCTTGCCTAGTTTCCAAAATCCAGTGTCAGAATAATGCGACACTAAGAATTACCACATTATGTTTTGTAAGTGCTCAAAGGGCTAACGTGTGAATTTTCTCCATAATCCTATAATATACACAGTCAGTCTTCAACTTACAACAGTTCATTTAGTGACCATTTGAAGTTACAATAGTAAAATAGTAAAATAGATAAAGTGACTTATGACCATTTTTCACACTTATGACCACAGCAGCAACCCCATAGTCATGTGATCAAAATTCGGATGCTTGATAACTGATTCATATTTATGGCTGCTGCTGTGTTCCCAGGGTCATGTAATTACCTTTTACAACCTTCTGACAGCAAAGTCAATGGGGAAGTCAGATTCATTTAGCAACCATATTACTAACTTTAGAACTGCAGTAATTCACTTACAACTGTGGCAAGAAAAGATGTAAAATGGCCCAAGATTCACTTAACAACTGTCTCGCTTAATATTAGAAATTTTGGACTCACTTGTGATCGTAAGTCGAGAACCTATACTAATATGACTATTTTCTTCTGAAAAGAGAAGTGGACTAAGGGTAGGAAAAAGAACTGCTTCCCAATGTCACCTTGGGAGTTCTTAGCCAAATCATGATTTGAACCACAGAAGCCCAGTTTTCATTAAGCTACACCAACAAGAAAAAAAAAAACAAAGCAAAAAGAGAAAAAGACATACGAATTTGAGGAGCAATGTATTCTCCCTCAGTGCCCCAATACAGCCAGCAAAACCCAGCACGAACATCACCCCTCCAACCACGAGGAAAAGCCAGACTGGGTCAAAGCCACCTAGGTCTGTGATGGATGAGAGATTGGAAAGTACGCCCTGGATAGAGATAGAGAAAGACAAAAACACAAAGCTGAAGGTGACACCACAGCCAAATTCCCTCTAGCAAAAATCAGTTTTTCTATATATATATATATATGGATGAATAAAAAAAAACCAATGGCATAGAATTTCCATTGTTGAGGTTACGTACATAATAGTTACTATACCAACTGCCTGATGGTGTGTGAAGGGTAAACTGGTAGTGCAGCAGACTAAAGCACTGTTATTAACATCAGCTGCCTGCAATTACTGCAAGTTCAAATCTCACCAGGCTCAAGGTTGACTCAGCCTTCCATCCTTTCTAAGGTAGGTAAAATGCCCAGTTTGTGGGGGCAATAAGCTGACTTTGTATAAATATACAAAAGTATGAAGGCTATTGCTTAACGCATTGTAAGCCGCCCTGAGTCTTCGGAGAAGGGCGGCATATAAATCAAATTTAAAAAAAAACTATATATTTATATCGGCCTCCCCCAACTTGGTACCTTTCAAATATACTGCTCAAAAAAAATAAAGGGAACACAAGCAGAAGACATCCAAGATCTGAATGAATGAAATAGCCTTATGAAATACTTTGTTCTTTACATACAGTAGTTTATACACTGCTCAAACAACTAAAGGGAATACAAAACTACTGTATGTAACGAACAAAGTATTTCATAAGGCTATTTCATTCATTCAGATCTCGGATGTCTTCTGCTTGTGTTCCCTTTATTTTTTTGAGCAGTGTATATGCAGATTCCTGACTGGAAATAATTTCCAGCTCTACAGATTGGTTGGAGAAGGAAGTGGTACATTAATCACAAAGCCAGAAAGGGAATTAACTGAGCAAACCTTAGCTTAGACTTGCACTGATGAGGTTACCTAGTTTTGGTAATGAAACGTCTGCAAGAAAACACGCAAGCTCAAGAGAGCACCAAGGAACTCTCAAACCTTAGCTTACCCAGAAGAATTTGCATAGTTTTTAAACACACACATGTATTCTGCCATATTTATTTACATTGTAAATGATTTTTTAAAAATGTTATATATGATGAGAAAGAAAAGGTGAACAGGTACAGAAAGGAAAATAAGCTGTTTTTTTAAGTAGGCTGCTTTTAAGTAGCCAGAATTCTAGCAGGCAAAAACATCCTGTTCTTTGTTGCTGCAGTGGTTACTAACAGCTTTCCAATTTTAATTTAAAGGGCTGGTTTTGTTCTATAAAACCGCATGGTTTTGGCTCCCGGATACCCTCAGGGTCCAACTGTTCCATTCTCTGCATCAGATGACAAGGACACGAAGCCAAAGATAGTGGTACACCTGTGCTACACCTAGCATCCTCTTCGGTGACATTTTGCAAGGTGGTAATTGGGTGTTTGGTGATTGATTTTAGTTTCTTTTGGGAAGTTATAATGATTGAGCAGCTATTTGGGAGGACAGCATATAGTTATTATGCTATTTTATTTTAATATGATTTTTTTAAATTATGTAATCCACCTGGAGTACTATGAGGGGAGCAATATATACTTTTCTGTAAATAAGTAAATAAACAAACTAAAATGTCCTTCTCATCTGGGCTCAGTGCCAGTTTCCAAATGAAAATCCTCCACCTCTCGGCTGCTGTTGGTGGCAAATTGGAAGGTGAACCATCCTCAATAGGAAATCATTCCAGTGACCACAATCTTCACTGCTTTTTCACAAAATAGAAATGGTCAGGCATGGGGGAGGGAGAATATATATATAAATGTTATTTTATATTTGGTTTCAGAAAATCAAAGTGTGCTGCTAGTATGTGAAATGACTGGAGACAAAAGATGTAACATGATGAGGCTCACCAGCTATTGCTCAGCATATGTTCTCAAAGACTTGACTCAGCACAGTTCATTGTGTTCTAGGCTCATACTTAAGCTATAAAAATGATTGAACAAATGGAGAGTGGGAAAATAAAAGGCACCTGAATGAAATTTACATGTACAGAGATAGTGAAACTCTGAAAAACAAATATATAGAAAACAACTGAAAAGTTCTTATATTCAAAAGAATTTGCTCCTTAGCTCCCCATGGGCACTTAGCTGGCTAATTGTAAATAGCGTTAGACCAGAAGGACTCATTATTTGATCCAGTAGTATAATCTACACATTTCATTCAAATGTGTATTTTTAGCCAACTCCCTAGGTTGCGTGCGGACCCAAAGTCTTCGAGTAAAATTCCCAAAAATGGTTAGCAAATTTCAATTCCTACATGTAACTGAACTACTGAATTAATTATGCATATTTTTATTGAATTTAAATAAAACTTAACATTTTCCTGGAGCCACCCCACTATTTTCTGAAGGCTGGTCCACAGCATTCCACTATAAAACCAAATGTAGCCCTTGGGTGAAAAACAAACATTATAGTTCTACAGTTATATCTAGGTTGATCATGGGTTATAAAAAAAAATTCATCAATGTTTCTAAAACTCTGATGGGTGCAAAAATCCCCCTCATCAAATGCTTAATAAAGGCTTAAATCCCAGAAATTAAATACAATTTACTTGCTGATACCAGTTAAAATCTATATACAATGTATGTTGTACAGCATAAGTATTTGTTCTGTCATCTTTTACTTTTTATTCCAAATTTGAATCTTAACTATTCTTTTCATAAAATAAGTAAAATAAACATTAATAAATGTTAACAGTTATGTGTTTAAAAAAAGCCAGTAAGGCAAAAAGAAATTTCAATCAATTCAGTGTAAGGAACCAGCAGGAAAGTGATATCCTCAAAGGGCTCAGACAACAAGATATGTGAATAATTTGTCCAATTCACATAATCCAGGTATGGTTCATATACTCATACCAGAACAATTTATTATCTGGATACCAAGATAGGATCAGATATAGCAAACAGAAAAAAATTCCCTTCCTGGCCATACTTACCTTTTCTGCCCAAGCCCACAAACCAATGGCTAGGAAAGCTGCCCCCAGCAACTGCAAAAGAGAAAAGGCCACCATCATACATAGGATAAGAACAGGGAGCAATTTAGCTCTATACTAAGAATGTAGAAGGACTGCAGAGCCAGGGGAGGGGCCCAAAAGAGGGATCCGCTTAGAATCCCTACATAACCACAAATTCCACCACTACCACCCTTAAGTGCTGCTGTGGACCCTCTAAGCAGATGCTGACTGTTACTTGAGATGATTCTTGTGCATAGGCTTTTAGCAATATATCAGCTTAATTAAACCTTCATGTGTAGACGTGGTCTTTCATGTAGACCTGATAAAGAATGGCACAACGCCTTCCACATTTTCTGCAGAAAGACAGATCATGATTCACCCCAATGTTTGCCTCTTATGCTGACTCATCTTCTATTCACAGGATAAGTGAAAAATAAGATTAAGAAATAAGGTAACTGGCTTGCACACTGAAGGTTCTATACTCAGATGAGGTCTATTTCTTCAGAGGAGATATTCTAGTTTGCCAGGGTATGAATTAAAACAAAAACTGGAAGTTTAAAGGCAAGTTAAACAAAAACCTATTTTGGCATAAAGAAATTGCCAATTATTTGCACTTCATTCTATCAATATATGTGGAGGTAGTTCTTGACTTATAACCATTCATTTAGTGACCATTCAAGGTTACACTGCACTGAAAAAGTGCTGTTTTTCACACTTACGACTCGCAGCATCCCCATGGTCACGTGATCAAAATCTTGATGCTTGGCAACTGACTCATTTTTATGACGGTTGCAATGTCCCAGGGTCACGTGATCCCCTTTACAAGCAAAGACAATGGGGAATCCAGATTCACTTTACAACCGTGTTACTAACAACTGCAGTGATTCACTTAACTGTGGCAAGAGGTCATAAAATGGTGTAAAACTCACTTAACAACTGCCTCGCTTAGCAAAGAGATTTTGCCTGTCTCCATAGAGTCAATACCCGAGTATGAATCTTAACTTTCTCCAACCAAGCAAAGCCAACTTTATAGTTGTATACATAAGCTAGATCAAACTAAATCCTTGTCATTTGCCACCCCATTAACACTAGCAGGATACCCATCATTTGGATATGGAGTCTAACTTAAGAGCCTTGGAAAACAGAAGGCTGAAAACACATCATCTGGAGCAGTTGCAAACTTAGCACTGTGTATAGACAATCGCTATACTGTTCCCATTGTAAGAATGGAACATTTCTAAAACAGCAGCAGCATTGATCAGAGTTCTTCCCCTGCCCACAGAATAAACACTGCCCTCTTTCAATGTCAATTGCTATTTGTTTGCCATTGCCTATGGGGCTTTGTGAGGGCTATCTCAATAGGTGGAATGTGAAGAATTCAGAAATCGGCCTTATACAAGGCCAATCTACACCAGGAATCAAAGAAACAATACAATATGCAGAATATTATTAAAAATAGGACCAATGTAGACATAATTATATTGGTTTAATAAGAAATCATTAAGGTAATAATAAGCATCCTCAATAGTTCTCTCATTGATAGTTTAGACCATAATCTCCCCAAACATGAAAATGGGAAAATTATGTTTTATTTGTATCCAGAATCTTATTAATTCTGGATACAAAATCAGAATCGTATTTCAATTCACTTCACATTCACCTTAGTAAAAATAAGATTAAAATATAAGTCTAATATCAAAAGAATGCCAAACCTCAAATCCTAGTTTTTCACTTATTTGATTTGATATCGTAAAGTAATAAAGGCAGGAACAAAAATCTAATAAACAAATAAGCAAATATTCTTAGGTAGTTTTCTCACATGAAACTTCTACGCCAAAAATTTCATTCCAATTCAATAATGCCAGTTAGCAACACTTGCCGACTCACACAAATATAATCTATATTGTGCATAACTAAAAATATAAAATTCACTCGGTAACTTTTTCTTATAAAAAAACATAAAGCCCCAGGCTACAGTCAAGAAAAAGCTGGAAATGTTATTTGGGCTGTTCTTATTTCCCATCAATTTTAACGAATCTCTTTCTGACTTTAACATTTTTCTTTTCTTTATGCCTTATGCTAGGGGTGTCAAACTCGCGGCCCGTAGACAGGATGTGTCACGCACTGGCCATCCCCACCTCCATTTTAGTGAAGGGGGGAAAGTTGCGATAAGTCACATGATGATGTGTCATCGCAAGTTTGACAGCCTTGCCTTAAGCCATCACATCATGTGGCAATCTAAAATTAAGAAGAAATTACCTGACAGAACATCAGTGGAATGGCTCGCCTCCAAAAATTGTGGGTACTCCATCATTGGAGGTTTTAAAGAAGAGAATAGATAACCATTTGTCTGGAATGGTACAGGGTCTCCTGCATGAGCAGAGGGCTGGTCTACAGGACTTCAAGATCTTTTCCAATTCTGTTATTCTATATTCTGCATCTAAATCAGGTGGTATTCAGCAGGTTCTGACCAGTTCTGGAGAACCGGTAGTGGAAATTTTGAGTAGTTTGGAGAACCGGTAAATACCATCTCTGACTGGCCCTGCCCCCATCTATTCTCTATTTCCTGAGTCCCAGCTAATCGGGAGGAAATGGGGATTTTGCAGTAACCTTCCTCTGGAGTGAGGAGGGAATGGTGATTTTACAGTATCCTTCCCCAGCCACGCCCACCAAGCCACACCCACCAAGCCATGCCATGCCCACAGAACTGGTAGTAAAAAAATTTGAATCCCATCACTGATCTAAACAATAGGTTCCTGCCAACTCATAGCTAATATGAAAATTCACTTGTTAATCTTTCCTAGCTTTGCATCCCCCAATACTGATTAGGAGTTCTGGAAACTGCTGTCCCCACACATCTGGAAGACTGCACTTGGCAATGATTCTTTCAAATGGATCTTGGAGAAGCTGAAGCGACATTTCTCCCAATATTAATTTCTCATTTTCTGGTGAGTTTCAGTATCTGGCGGAATTTAATTTTTATTTGGCAAACATTGTTTTAACATATTTTCTTGCCAACTTGCTCTGATCATGTCCTTGATGTATACAAAATATTGGTATTTATGTCTTTTTGATTTATTTTTCTCCTTTGGTTTTTCCATCAACCTGTAAGTAATTACAATAGCAGTGTTCAAACTGGGCACAGTTCTTCTTTAAGAGTGGGAGGAAGCAAGAAAAAGAGAGGAAAGTAGGTGTATGTTGTACGAAACCAGTAAATCTTCTAAAGGAAAGATAAATATTCTGCATAATAAATAAGGAGCTTCTATTCTGTCACTAAAATTTATTAGGCTCACAGATCAGCAACCATAGTGTTTCCTTCCTAAAACAGAGTATAATGCTTCAATACAGAATTAGACATTCCATCAGATCATTCAGCTCTCAATTATTAACCCATTTGGAGTCCTAAAAATGGCTCCAAAGTTGGAAAGCAATTTGCTATATTCCCCACACCCCATATAGGACCAGCATATCCATTGCTAAGCAAAATGGCTACTCAGTGGGAAATCACATGACCGCAATTGTTCTTTCTGGCTCAAAACTGACAAGACTATTCAGTTTCATACCTTCTGTTTTTGTTTCCCTCCTAACCACTCCCTTGCTCACTCTGGCACTAGGATAATTAACAAGAAGGAAAGTATTTCTTTATCTGTTAGATTTTTATCCCAGCCATTATTACTTTACAAGTAATTCAAGGTGGCAAACATACATAATACTCCTTTCTTATTTTCCCCATAACAACAACTCTATGAGGTGGGTTGGAATAAAAGAGAATGACTGACTCAAGTTCACCTAGTCATCTTTCATCCCTAAGGCAGGACTAGAATTCACAGTCTCCTAGTTTCTAAGCTAACACCTTAACCACTTGACCAAACTGGCTCTTAATTAACTAATTAATGCTTGTATTTATATACATTGGAGAGGAAGAGATTGCAAGAGAGTAAGTAGGCATACAATGAGGAATACATACTGAAAGCAATGGCCTGGCATTACAAAAACAGGTCAGTGTCTCCAAATTCTATGATGTGCGAGGGGGTGGAGATTAGTGGTTGGTTTCTACCAGTTTGGCCCGGTTTGGGTGAACCAGTAGTGGTGGCGGTGGGAGGCTCCGCCCACCCGCCCGGACGTCATCACAGATGGTCTGCACATAAGCAAAAGGTTCTGTGCATGCGCAGAAGCGCCGTACGTGAGCGAAGCAAGCGCTCACAGTCCCGAACCAGTAGCAAAGGTAAGTGAAAACCACTACTGGTGGGGATGGATCAGGCACATGGAGAGATTACCTACAGAAATCACTTGGTTTTTTATTTGCTCCCCATATACTCATTTCTTGACAAAAGTCATTCTAGAAGACAGCCATTGCAGGTTTTTACTTGCATTCGAATTGAAATTAATTCTTGCCACAAATAAATTAAAGCCAAATTGATTTGATAAGTAATCCAACAATGATGCAAGTTAGTAATAAGACAATTCTATGTTTCATAAATTCATCATGTAGGTTAAAGCTTTATTTGTATCCCTGAGGAACATTGCACCCAAAAAGCAACCATGGCCCATTTTTTCTGTTCTGCAAGATCCTCTGTTGATCAGAAATTCACCAGATATGCCTCACCCTGCTTGTCAACAGATTGAGTTTAGTCCTAAAACTTGCACAATTTTGGCTACTTCAGATAGTCTTCCCTGCTGGAACTCTCCGTAGCACCCAAATAAAGTTCATAAAAAATTGTTCAATTGTGAAAAAAATGTGTAATTTGTTTTTTTACAGAAGCTATAAAATTAACACTGTTTTTACCTTGATAATGAGGATTTTGATCTAACAGTTTTAATTTCTGTTAATTTCCAGGTGCTGTTGACCACTGCTAGTTTATGAGTGTTTATCTTTTGCTGATTTTGTTGTTTAATCTGCATGGTGAAGCATTTATAAGTAAGTAGTAAAATAATTCATTACTAATTTCTAGTACTACTAGAAATAGGACGCCCTGCGCACAGTCACTCACGCCCTTGTTACCTCCCGGTTGGACTATTGTAATGCTCTCTACATGGGGCTCCCCTTGAAGAGCACTCGGAGGCTCCAACTGGTCCAGAATGCGGCCGCGCGGGTGGTTATGGGTGCAACCCGTTGCGCCCATGTGACACCCCTCCTGCGCGAGCTGCACTGGCTCCCAGTGGTCTTCTGGGTGCAATTCAAGGTGTTGGTCACCACCTTTAAAGCGCTCCATGGCACAGGACCCGGGTACCTTCGAGACCGTCTTCTGCCACCGATAGCCTCCCACCGACCAGTCCGCTCCCACAAAAAGGGTCTCCTCAGGGTGCCATCGGCCAAGTCATGTCGGCTGGCGACACCCAGGGGGAGGGCCTTCTCTGTGGGAGCCCCAGCCCTGTGGAATGAACTGCCCCCGGAAATTCGTAAGATTTCTGACCTTCGGGTATTTCGCTGCGCACTCAAGACCCTGTTGTTCCGCCAGGCTGGGTTAGCAACATAATTTTAAATTGGATGTTTTAAATTTTTGGGGTTTTAAATTAAGCCAAATTTATTTAATATTTTTAAATTATTTTAAATTGATGTTGATTCTGTTTTTAAATAGGCTGTTCACCGCCCTGAGTCCTTCGGGAGAAGGGCGGTATAGAAATAAAATTATTATTATTATTATTATTATTATTATTATTATTATTATTATTATTATTATTATTATTATTATTATTATACTATGCAAAATAAATATTTTATGTATAAGTTAAATATTTATAACTATATACTGTAAAATAAACAGAAGATACAGGAGCATACTATATATTGGATAAGATGTGTATGGCCTAGCAGTATCTATTAAATAGGAGATAAGATATGGAAATGTCTCAAATTAATCTGTTTGCTAGACGAATATAGGCATCTACTTCAAGATGAGATAATTCTGATTCAAACGGGACCAGCAAAATAAGGGGAAAAAATCAAAACTACTACAATCAACTGCTGTTCTCAAACTCCCTTCAACTATAACACAATTACCGTACATCATAATTGTCCTTTAGGGACAAAACTAAGCATGCAATGAAAGTCATGAGTAGGCAATCTGGTATACAAATACACAAGTGCAAAAGAAAACAAAGATAGTACCAATAGTAATAGGCACCACAGGTGCAGTACCAAAACAATTGGAGCACCTCTTAAACACCATCGGCATTGACAAATTCAATTCAGTCAATTGCAAAAGGCAGCTTTACTCGGAACAGCTTAAATCCTGCAACATTTCTTTTAGCCCCATCAAACATCAACATCTGTTATCCCAGGTCCTTGAGAAGGACCCAATAAGTCAGTGGTTCTCAACCTTCCTAATGCCACGACCCTTTAATACAATTCCTCATGTTGTGGTGACCCCCAACCAGGGGTGGGTTCTAAATTTTTTTACTACCGGTTCTGTGGGCGTGGCTTATTTTGTGGGCATGGCTTGGAGGTCATGTGACTGGGTGGGTGTGGCTAGCTGGTCATGTGACCGGGTGGCCATGGCTATGTGTATAGGGACTACTCAGAGGGCTGAAAAAAGTCATTTCTGACAGGTCCTCGCACTTTTGACTGGTCCTCACACTTATGACCATCCTCACATTTATGCCCGTGCAGCATTCTTAACAACCATGTCACTCATTTCACAACTGCTTCTCTTCACCATGGTGACAAGATAGGGCAAAAACGTAAAATGTGAGGACAGTCGTAAGTTCGAGGACTGGTCAAAAGTGCGAGGACCAGTCAAAAATAACTTTTTCAGCCCTCTGAGTAGTCCATATGCACAAAAGGACTACCCAGAGGGCTGAAAAAAGTCATTTCTGACAGGTCCTCGCAATTTTGACCGGCCTTCGCACTTATGACTGGTCATCATTTATGCCCATTGTAGCATTCTTAACAATGTGTCACTCATTTCACAACTGCTTCTCTTCACCATGGTGACAAGATAGGGCAAAAACGTAAAATGTGAGGACAGTCATAAGTTCGAAGACTGGTCAAAAGTGCGAGGACCAGTCAGAAATAACTTTTTCAGCCCTCTGAGTAGTCCATTTGCATAAAAGGATACAGCAATAGAGAGGGATGAAGGAAGGGAAGGGAAATTAGAGTAGGAGTGAGGGTAAGAGAGGGAGGAAGAAAGGAGGAGAAGGAGAAAGGAAGAGGAAGTAGGGAGGAGAAGAAGAGGGTGAGGAAGAGAAAGTAAGAAGGAAAGAAAAGAGAGAGGTGGTAGGTTTGAGGAGAAAGATTGCTGTACAATAAAAAAGATGAAAGGGAAGAAAGCCAACCCCAAACAAATATAAAGATATTAAGATAAAGAATGAATTGTTAAACTTTAAAGAATAAAAGAGAACAAATATGAATAAATAACAATAATTAGAAACACACATACAAACATACAATGTATTTTCTTTGAACAGAGTATTTGGCCGGTTCATAAATTTAAACAGTGTTTAGTCATTTCAATTAAATTTACAATTTCTATATTTCCTTTTTGCCATATTTATTCCTCATCTATTTTTGTAAAAAACCAATATTACTTTTCATCCTCATCTCTAATCTTAATCAAATTCAATTTTTCCCTTCTATTCTATATTATACCCCTTCCCATTGTCATCTATTTTTATATCCATCCTCACATTGGTTAATTATGTAATATTACAGTTGTTTAATATGAATTCAACATTTTAATATAAATCAATTAGTTATATAACTACCTTTTTTGTATATTAATCAATATGAACATGAATATTCCAATTATTCATCCAATTTCTTACAAATCAATTAATTATATTTACCAATAATAATAAAACAAATAATTTCCCCCTATATTCCTCCAAACCACAACTTAACCATTTCTGCTTTCAACACAATATACAATTAATAGTATCTCAATTATTACAATTCCCTAGTTAAATAGAGCTTTTTTTCTTTTGTGTTTTAAAATCTCCTCTTTTTCCCTAAATTTCCCATTGTTTGCACCTACCTTTTTTGGTGAGGAAAAAGAAATCTGCCTGCCTAATTTTCCAAAGTGCAAAGCCAACAGCCTGCTTTACTTTCTCTTTCATTTTTCAGTATAGGTAGGGGGAAAAAAATCTGCACTCTTTCCAAGCAAGCAGCAGAGCTTTGAGCAAAACAGCTGAGAGCAAATCAGCTGGGGGTCGGGAGCCGATCTAAGCAAGGGCTAATTAGCCTATGCTGAAGCTCCGGGGGCCAATAAAATTACAAAAAAACACCGAACCCTTTGTTAAATTGCTGGCTCCCCCGCCCCTCGCCCACCACTATTTATTGGCAATAAATAGTGCGGAGGGGCAGGGCAAGCCAGCAATTTAACAAATGGTTCGGCTGCACCACTGGCTATAGGGCGGCCCTTTGAAGCCCACGGCAAGAATTTAAACAGGTTTTTTTTCCTCTAGCCATCGGAGGCAGCAATAGATGGGGAGTGGGCGGGGTAAACGAACGGCCGGCAATCCAACAGAGCAGAGTGAGGGTGAGTGAAGGCGTGGGGGGGAGAGAGGGCTTTGGCAACCCCTGTGAATTGGCCGTTCGACCCCCAAAGGGGTCGCGACCCCCAGGTTGAGAACCGCTGCAATAAGTGGATGAAAATGCCAAATCCAGTTTTTACATCTTGCTAACTATGCAACGAACCATAATAATTTATGATACTATTATTTAATTAAATTATTAATCTATTGAATTTATCAGACCTGAACATCCTAATTTTATATAAAAACAACACTCCACTCTGCTTGAAACTGCCTATGCAGTAGAGGTCCCCACTGTTAGGAACCAGGTCATACAGCTGGAGGTGAGCGGTGGGTGAGTGAGCAAAACTTCATCTGTATTTGCAGCCGCCTCAGTTCCACCTCAGATCATCAGGTATTAGATTCTCAAAGGAACGCAAATTTGCAAACCCTATTGTAAACTGTGCGTGTGAGGAGGTTGTGTACTCCTCCTTCCCCCCCTCCTCCCCAATTCATGGAAAAATTGTTTTCCACGAAACCAGTCCCTGGTGCCAAAAAGGCTGAGGACCACTGCTATAATGTTTCCTTAAATGTTACCTTAATAATACTTAGGTCCTTGATTAGGACTTGAACTATTAAATTTCCACTACTTAGACTACGAATGTAACTGCAGAATACCCACACATTTATTATTATATAATAGTAGTTCATTATCACATTGTTGTAATAATCATTTAGTAAATATGCAGCCGGGATCCCAGCTACATCCAACAACCTATAAAGGATAGATTGGGAATTACAACAATGTGCTAAGTCACGGCTTGTTGAACCAGAGTTTGTTGAACAAGTCATGCTGCCATAATCCATATTTACAAAGCTCAGTGAGGAGAGTTCAGAAAATATGTGACAACCACATCAGGCCTTCACCAGGTATGAAGGTGAGCCCAAATTAAGATACATACAAGTCCTGGGGTTTACAATAGACATTATGTAAAATACATGCAAGAAAGAATGAGGTGGGGCAGCTGTACTTTTTTTTCGCAGTATGAATTTCCTCAAAACAAAGGGATTATAAGGAACTTCAGAATGCAGGTCTACTAAAGGAGCTGGCTTCTCAGGATAAGATCTAAACGATGCCGGCGGTGAATCGAAATACAGTCATAACTTTTTCCCCCCCAGAGGAGGGTGATAGGAGAAAACAATGCTGTGTCAGAAACAGACAGGCAAAGGGTTACACGTTTGATTGTAGGAAAACCTTTTCCTGCTTCTGTTGGAAATTGCCGAGAAATCGAAGCAGGAACAGGCGCTAGACTCGGAGCAAGACAGCGGCCGGGTTTCAGATACAGACCGGGCGCAGCGAGAGGTTTGGTGGGAACCAAAGGACGTCCTTGCCCAAAAACTTTCGAGCGCCGAATCCGCCACGCTCAACGGGGCGCGGGACCATCCGGACGCCGCGAGCACCCGCCTGGCGTGACGAGCCTTTGCCAAGGATTCCGCAGCTAGCTAGGCGAAGGGCAGCTTCCCCTCCTCTCTTCCCAGGGAGCCAGCGACCGACCGACCTCCGTCCCTCCCACCCGCCGCCTCCAGACCCCGGACTTCACTGCAAACGCCACGGACGTGGGAACAGCAGCCAAAGCCCAGTCGCTCCATCCGTCCTGGCCTCCTCCTCCCCTCCGTCCAGGTGGAAGCGGTGCAAGCGCCGCTCCGACCGACCGACCGACCGACCGCTTCCGCGGGACGCGACTCGCTCGCTTGCTCGCGCTCACCCACCCAGAAGAGCACATTGGAGGCGAAGAGCAGGTATTTGGCGCAGCAGCTGACCTGAGGACCCTGGAAGTGCTGGGCTTTCCCTGGCATGGCGAGCGCGGGGCCTGAGCTCACAGCCCCATGCTGCCCCTCAGCCGAGGCCCAGCGCCGCTGCGGGACCGCCTCGTCCACCCCGCCCCCTGGCGGAATTGAGGGAGAGCTGCTGCAGCGGCGGCACGCGCGTGCACGCTTCCTCTATCCGGACTTCTGTTCCCGCGCTCTTTCCCACGCCGCCGCCGCCGGATTCTCTCCGCTGGATTCTCAGAAAGCGTGTGCCGTGTGGGCACTCGGGAACTCAGCACAGCTTCAGGGTCCTCTCTAACTGATCTCGCCAGGCCCTTCCCCAAAGGTCTGCTGAGGCCCGAAATAGAACCCCTTCCTTCCAAGACGTAATGCAAACGTAAAGAAATTACGTTTATTTGCAATAAATGTTCCCTTCCTCCTCATAACTTGTCTTTTATTGCAATTTTATACATACAGACCTGTATTGGCCTTGTGGGGAGAAGGGTGATGCACAAATTTAATTATTTAAATAAATGAAACACATCTTTAAAAGTTAGGCCCCAGAGGAATTGTACTTAATGCTTCAGTTAGACTACAGTATGCTTTCCCGCTTTCCATCATCCTATGTTGCCCTCTCAGAAAAAGCAGCCCCTTTTAGTCACAAAAAATTCCAGTCAACTTGCTGCTGTTCCAGAGACTCTCCTACTTTGGGAGCTTTGTGCACCCCTTTAAACAAGTACTAAAGGGGAAATGGTCATGAGCTTCTGTCGTGAGAGAGCAGAATAGAGCAAACATTGCTGCCCTTCATGACATCTAAGACCAACTACTGAAGATGTGTCACATGCTCTCCATTTTAAAAAATCCAGACAACTTTACATTAATAAACAAGAATTAATAATATTAGTTTAGGCATTGGAGGGGGGCTCAGGAGACCTAGATGCTGAGACAGTGGTGAAATCCAATTTTTTTTACTACCGGTTCTGTGGGTGTGGCTTGGTGGGCATAGCAGGAAGGATAGTGCAAAATCTCCATTCCCACCCCACTCCAGGGGAAAGATACTGCAAAATCCCCATTCCCACCCCACTGGGGCCAGCCAGAAGTGGTATTTGCCAGTTCCCCGAACTACTCAAAATTTTCGCTACTGGTTCTCCAAAAACTGTCAGAACCTGCTGGATTTTACCCCTGTGCTGAGACCACTCAAGCCATGGAGGCTTACTTGGAGACTTAAGGCAAAGGTTTCCTTGGCACATCATAAGAGTTGTGGCAGGGGTGAAATCTACTTACCTTCCCTACCGGTTTGGAAGTGCACGCACCGCGTGCGCATGCGCAGAGGGTAAAAAACAGGTTACTTCCTGGTTAAAACCAGGAAGTAATGACTGGGCGGGGCCTTGCACTGCCATCACTACCGATTCGGCTGAACCAGTCCAAACTGGTAGCATTTCACCCCTGAGTTGTGGGGTAATAATAGAAGTGATGTTACTCTCTTAATCTGGAAAAAAGACATTCAATTAAGTCTAAAAAAAATAAGTAGTCAAAATGTACAACAACTGGGGCCAGAATTTGGTGATGAATCAAATTAATAATAATAAATGAATAATCACAGACTGGACCTGGTTTTATCACCATTTTTACTGAGGTCATTACGCAAATCACATCGTCATTAAATTAATCCAGTTAAGCTTCCCCAATTGAATTTGGTTGTGGAAGCTGGCTGGGAAGGTTGCAAATCAGATCACACCACCACAAGATTCACTGCATTGGTTGATGATTTCTGGAGAGTTCGGGATAGGGGCTGCTCCTCTATCCTGGTCCTATTAGATCTCTCAGCGCTTTTGACACCATCGACCATGATATCTTGCTACGCTGACTGGAGAGGCTGGGAGTGGGAGGCACTGTTCTACGGTGGTTCTCCTCCTATCTCTCCGACCGGTCGCAGTCTGTGCTGGCAGGAGGCAGAGATCAACTTCAAGACACCTTATTTGCGGGGTACCGCAAGGGTCGGTCCTTTCACCTCTTCTGTTCAACGTTTATGTGAAGCCGCTGGGTGAGCTCATCCGTGGTTTTGGGATGCAGTGCCATCTTTACGCTGATGATACTCAGCTGTACATCTCCACCCCAGACCACCCCAATGATGCCCTTGCAGTGATGTCCCAGTGCCTCGAGGCCATGCGGATCTGGATGGGGAGAAACAGACTCCGACTCAATCCTTCCAAGACCGAGTGGCTGTGGCTGCCGGCATACCGATATAGCCAGCTGATACCATCGTTGACTATTGGAGGCGAGTCATTGGCCCCCACGGAGAAGGCTCGCAACTTGGGTGTCCTCCTGGACATGCGGCTGTCTTTAGAAGAGCATATGACGGCCGTGGCCAGGGAAGCTTTCTATCAGGTTCGCCCGATTCGCCAGTTGCGTCCCTTTCTGGGTCAGGACTCCTTATGCACAGGAGTCACTCATGCCCTCGTCACTTCCCGACTGGACTACTGTAATGCTCTCTACATGGGGCTCCCCTTGAGGTGCACCCGGAGGCTTCAACTGGTCCAGAATGCTGCGCGGGTGATTATGGGAGCGACATGGCACTCACATGTAACACCTCTCCTACGCGAGCTGCACCGGCTACTGGTGATTTTCCAAGTGCGCTTCAAGGTGTTGGTTCTTACCTTTAAAGTGCTCCATGGCTTAGGACCTGGGTACATACGAGACCACCTTCTGCAACCGATAACCTCCCACCAACCAATACGCTCCCACAGAGTGGGCCTCCTCGGGGTGCTGTCAGTAAAACAATGTCGACTGATGGTTCCCAGGGAGAGAGCTTTCTCTGTGGGGGCCCCTACCCTTTGGAACAGGATACCCCCAGGGATACGAATGATCCCAGATCTCCGTACTTTCTGTCGTGCACTGAAGATCGTTCTGTTTCACCAAGCCAGGCTGGCATAAATTTTCAAATTGGCTAAATTCTATGCTGAGGATCTTAACTGATGAGCCAAATTGGTTTAATTATTAGAAAATTGTTTTTATTTCACATTATATGTATGTTATTCTGACTGTTCACCGCCCTGAGTCCTTCAGGAGAAGGGCGGTAAAATTAATTAAATTAATTAATTAATAAATTAATAATAATAATAATAATAATAATAATAATAATAATAATAATAATAATAATAATAATAATTCTGCAACCATCGTAAGTGCAAGCCAATTGCCACATGCCCAAACTGCAGTAATGCGACCACAGATGTGATGCAGTGGTAATAACAGACGCTAAGTCACTTTGTCCGAGGTTTCCAAGGTAAGATCAGACTTGGCATACTATGTCCAGGTCACCATAATACAAAAAAGATGTTGAGTCTCTAGAAAGAGTGCAAAGAAGAGCAAAGAAGATCATTAGGAGTCTGGGGGCTAAAATCTATGATGGGTGGTTGCAGGAGCTGGGTATGTCTAATCTAGCAAAGAGAAGGACTAGGGATGACATGATAGCAGTCTTCCAATATTTGAAGGGCTGTGATAAAGGGTCAACCTATTCTCCAAAGCACCTGAAGGGAAGACAAGAAGTAGCAAATGGGAACATATCAAAGAGAGAGCCAACCTAGGAGAAATTTTCTGACAATCGGTGGTTTGCCTTCAAAAGTTGTGGGTATTCCATAACTGACAGTTTATAAGAAGAGATTGGACAGCCATTTCTCTGGAATGGTGTAGGGTCACCTGCTTGGGCAGGGGTTGGACTAGAAGACCTCCAAGGTCCCTTCCAACTCTATTTTGTATGCGTGTTCCATAATCATATGAATATCATTGCCTTTGAATAAGAAAGTAAGTGGGGAGAGATGTTCAAAGAAAGGATAAAAGATAATTCAAGCACCTCCCTAAAATGATTGATGGACTACTACAACATTATATTGAAATACAATACTACTTCACATCTTTCTTATCATAGTAACTTTGGTTACTTCCTGTCTTCCACAAAAAGGTTCCCCCATCCTTACTATATTCTTCCTGTCAGTTTATCTATCCAGTCCCTAAATAAGTTTTCCTCCTGACAGCTATTTTAGTAGACAAATCATTAAGGCCCTATTTTGTCATTTCTTTACCACTTAACATTTATTAATAATTCACTTTTCCTCTTTCTTCATCTATTATGTTAGCCCAAGTGTTATTTAATATGAAACAGGAATGTACTCATTTAAAAAAGCTTCCCGCCTACATATCTGAGTAATAGTGTTATCCATTAGCAACCCATATAACCCATAAACTTTATGTACCAAATTCTGAGCATAGGGATTAAAGCTGCAGTGGGCATTCTCCACACAGAATGTTTGTTTTTATAATTAATCCCTATTTAACCTAATCCAGTCAGGCAGTTCCCCCATATCAATATTTTAAGCATTTTTTAAAAATGAAAGTTAGAGACTTCTGATGTACAATCATTGATGTTCTCGTTAATCATTAAAATCCATTATCCAAGTTATTGAACTCTGCATGAGCCAGGGCCCAAAAGACCTGAGCAAAAAAAATCTCATCTGTTATAAGATGTAAAAGCTTTGGTTTTTATGTGTGTTAGTAGAAGAATAACATAGAATGGGCCTTTATCTGGAGAGAGTGGTATAAATTAATTTTAGGTGCACCTGAAGCCTTTGGAACTTGTACTGTGTCTTGAAAGTTATTATATCTTTGTCTCTAAATAGATGTGAGATGGATAGCACATATAGATTAAGTTAGATTCCATGCCAAAGAGAGTAACAATGCTGTTAATGGCTGATCTAGAAGAAATAAAAGTGGATTCTGACTTCAGTCTGTTCTTCATAACTTAGTGAGAACATATAAGGTCTGGAACACATCAATTATCATTCCCACACCTACATATGTACATTTATTTGCACATATGCACACATATGTGCATACATCCTATAGAACTGTTTAGCTTAGGCTGTACTTTTCCCCCTGCAGATGGCCATATTTGTGTAGGCATTCCAGGGCTAGTTATTACAGGCAAACATCCTGTTGCTTGCATTATTCATAGCAGTTAATGAATAGCAGTGTTGAATTGCCCAGCACAAACCTGGTGTCATCTCGATTGCAAAGGCTAATCGTAGGAAGTCAGCTCATTGCCCTTCAAGTCAGCTGTGTAACATTCTTCACAGCTACACAAGCTGTTTCAGGGTAGACTACTATCACTGCCTCTTTCGGTTCAATCTCTCTTGCACCCAGCTCATTCAGTATATGGCAGAGGAAAGGTTTAAACACTGGTGGCTGAAGTTAAGAAGACCAAAGTACATTTATGTGCTACCCAAACTCTGTACTTAAGAACTGGTTCTGTAAGGCTGAGTTCATTGAGGCCCAGTACATAGATTTTCAACAGGAAAAAAATTGCATGATTGAACCACTTTTCCACAAAATTTTGGAAGTAGCAAAACTTAACTTTTTATTGAAAATAAAGTATTTTTTCTATGTAGTACCTCACCTTGAGGCCATATAAATCTTGAAGGGAGCCTAGTTTTAGGAAACAGATTAGAAGCAAAGAGGCAAATTCTGTTTCTTGGCAAACTATTCTGCTACCTTGGTACCAAGAAGTTCTCACAATCCTTTTGACCTCATTGTCTAAGTCTTTTCAGATTACAGAAAGTTACACAAAGCACAGTCTGCTTTAAGTGACACTGTTTTAGCTTAAAGGTGGCTTAAAATTGAGGGTAACAGGAAGCATTTTGCCCCAAGTATAAATACTTTCTATATAACTCCAGTCCAGTCAAGAATCCAGAATGCTTGGTTACAACATTTTAATGAGAAGAACGGAGACATGCTAAATCTTCATGTAGCTCATCTTTAGCCATTCTGCCAAGGATTAAGCCCAGTGAGGTCACACGATAAATCTGTTCTTCATAAGGGAGCCACTCTTGGTAGCTGTGTCTGCATGAGCCTGATAACCAATTACCACTTTTGAAGAGAGGCCCAGGTGTTCCTTATACACACGCCTGAAAGCCAGAACAAAGTAATTTTGTGTGAGTGCCATTAAAGATATCAATCCCCATTGGTTTTTACTTCGCACATTTCTTATGGTTCCTTTTAAATAAATCCCATTTAAGAAATCTAGAGCCATTTACAATAAAAGAATTGCAGTGAAAAAGGAAAAACAATAAAAAGATACATTAAGACATTTTGTAAAATACAAAATACAAAGTGAAATCTATAAGATACATTAAAATGTGAAGAAAAAGTAAAAGCAACAAGTTAACATCATGGCCACACGCTAACGCATGATGTTGGTTCGTTGTTTGTTTGCTTGCTTTCTTAATGTCAGCTGATTATATGTTTGTTTTTTTACAGTTGTGTGATTTATGATTTTTTTAAAACATTAGCAGCCCAGAATAATAAATTTGAGATGAGCAGCCATATAAATTGAGAGAGAGAAAGACAGGGTGAAGGTGTGCCTAGGAAAATTAATCTGTCTTTCCTAGGTGCCAAAAGAGCAGGAAGCATGGCATCAGGCTTTCTAAAGCCCATGGGACCTGCCACTGAAAAGGCCATCTCTCGGATAAGTACCCACCATACCTCAGTCTGGGAGGGCCCTCTGAAGGTGACACTCACCCAATATGAATTACTCCATCCCGGTTCTCTGCCTCACGGGTCCAAATGGCAATTTTGTCCCCTTTGGCACGAATATTGATGACTGCCCCACAGACATCATCACTGTAGTCACAAAACATCTCTCCAATCAGGCACAGCAACTACAAAAAGGGGGCAGGAAGAAAATCCACATGAAATATACAGGGAACCAGATGTCAGCATTTGTCTGATGTATCAGGTTTTTCCTGCCCTAAAGAGTTTAATATTGATTTGGGGGGGGGGGGGGAGTAGAATCTTGAGAGATAAATAAGAACTAATCTTTTCTACACACTGTGAACTTAATAAGTGAAAAATACTTAAATCAGAACCATGTCTACATTCCTCGGCGGCAAGAGTCCAAGTGACCCACACAAGTAACAAAAAAAGTAACAAAAAAATAGTTTCCTCTATGTAGTTAGTTAGTTCTCTTAAATTGCCTACTGAAGGTCTGGATTTGTGCTGGTAGCCCTATTGTGTTCAGGGTATCTGGTAGCCCTATTGTGTTCAGGGTTACACAACCTCTGTTCAACATCTTCTTTTCTCTCTTTTCCAATATGTTTTTCTTCTTCTGTCCAATAAGCTGCTGGAAAAGGGGGGGAAGGGAAGCACACCAGATGTCTAAACTGATGGCTTTCGAACACCTTTTAAATTAGTCTGAGGGCATATTGCCCATCTCAGAATAAGCTAGTGTAGTCTCGTTTGTGGAAGGAATTACTGAAACAGAACAATTATGTAAGTAGCCCTATCTACTAAAGAGAGGCAGAGATGAGCTTTTGGATCCATTACAGAAATATGGCCACAATCCAAAGAACCACCTGGTTTGAGAAATTAATGGAGCCGGGGTGGGGGGATATAAACTGAATTCTGCTTACTTACAGTCTCTAACCAGAAACGGTCAAGTTCTGTATGCCGCTGCTGCTTAGCCAATGTGATAAGCCAACGACCGCCATGCTTGTTCCAGTTATCTTCCCACATGGGTTCAATACCATCCTGGTAGAAAAATGTCAAAGATAATAATTGCTTGCCATGTACATAATAAGGAAGATGACCTAGATGAAGATATTCAAGTTCTGTTGCCAAAGTAACAAAAGATAAAACATGTTTTAAGTCCAGAATGTCCAGGTAACATTTGGAAGAAATTCAGATAGGTATCATCCTAATTCACTGAACTAGAAGAAGGAGAAGGAGGAAGGACAACACAGATTTATAGCCAGTCTCAATAAAAATAATTTTAGGATTCTTGCTGTTGATTTCTTGGTCTGGCCTACCTAATGGAGGTAATACCACCTCATATGATTCATACATATGAGTCATACATATTCTCACTATGTGTTAGGCTACAGATATATTCAGATGGGAAGCACTGGTTTTATGCCAGCAAGCAAGGCATAAAATTAAATCATTATTCCCTAATATGGACAACTTCCAAATATGCTGACTTCCTAGCCAGCATAATTATTGCAGATAAGGTAAAGGTAAAGGTTCCCCTCACACATATATGCTAGTCGTTCCCGACTCTAGGGGGCGGTGCTCATCTCTGTTTCAAAGCTGAAGAGCCAGCGCTGTCCGAAGACATCTCCGCGGTCATATGGCCAGCATGACTAAATGCCAAAAGCACACGGAACACGGTTATTTTCCCACCAAAGGTGGTCCCTATTTTTCTACTTGTATTTTTACATGCTTTCGAACTGCTAGGTTGGCAGAAGCTAGGACAAGTAATGGGAGCTCACCCTGTTATGCAGCACTAGGGATTTGAACCACTGAACTGCCGACCTTTCGATCAACAAGCTCAGTGTCTTAGCCACTGAGCCACTGCAACCCTTTATTTTTGAATAAAGTCCTGTATTAGACAATGCACAAGTTGAGAGAGTTAAGCTTCATAATAAAGGAGTCCAAAGTATAGTCTCTCTGTTACCTTCATATAAGAGACCCTCATGTCACAATTCAATGGGTTTGGGGTCAAGTTGTTGGGACTTAATAAGTTCTGGAGAAAACTTACTTTGAAAAGAGAGTAGTCACAGCCAGACGTCAGCTTGCTAGCTAGTTGGATATGGCTATACAGCCTGCAATTTCAAGAACGCGGGAGAGTTATTAGCAATATAATTGATTGATATTATTTCAATAAGAAACCAATTGCATAGATATCTCCAAAACTCCAATCCAGAATTTTTTTCACTAAATCCAGGTCCATATCACAGAAAAGCATTATTAACTTCCTACAGCACCCATCTGGCCTAGCTGTATTTTACATGTTTCAGGTGGCATTTTTAGCAAGGAGATACAATTCATTTTCCAAGCATTAAAGTCAGAGCTATGCCCATTTTACCCTCATAATTATTTAAGGAATAGTTAAATTAAGATAAATACTCAATGCCTAGAATTTTCTCTATAAAATGAACCAGTGAGAAGGAAAGGAGGGAGGGAGTTTTTTTCAACAATGATGTTATGGGTGAACAATTTTCTCATTGGCTCACTCGGTCTGTAGGTGTCTTAGGTGACACATTGTTTTTACAGGTCCTTAAAGGGGAGAATTGGCTCAATGGCTTCACATATACTCTGTCACAGCAGTTGTTCTGAATTGGGAGGGTGAGTGCATATGATCAGACAAGTATTCACTACCCTTCTGATTCCACTTTAATATTCAGACAGTATTAATACAGGCTACAGTATTTTGAGTCTGCAGATTCTTTTCAGAAAAAAGAAGCCATGGCGAAATGGACAAAAGAATGGATTCATTTGCCCCCTTTCTTCCACAGTAGATAGCAAGACTGTTCCTTTTTTTTCCATTCCACATGGAGGCTAGCAGGGTTTTTTTTTATCTGGTGTGCAAAGTGATGGTGGTTTGCTATTCCAGCAGTGGTGGGTTGCTCCCAGTTCTGTCCAGTTCTTGCAAACCGGTAGTAAAAGCGGCAGGAGGCTCCGCCACCCGCCCGGATGTCATAATGGATGATCTGCGCATGCGCAGATGCTTCTGTGCATGTGCAGAAATGCTCATGCACGAATGAAGCAAGTGCAAGCGCGTGCCCCCATTGCAAACCAGTCGTAAAGGTAAGTAGAACCCACCCCTGTACTCCAGGACTATCTCTCCTTTTCTTCATCACTAGCAACCTTCAACACTCTGTTCCTAGTGCCTGTTTGCACGTAGTCCTTGGAGAACATATCTTCCCTTTCTCCTCCATTATAACTACATATAAATACAGCTACTAGGGAAAACACCTGATTGTAAGACTACAATCAGCTGTACTTTTAGCAGTTGTTTTAAATGCATTAGAAGAATAGTAACTTCCCAGTGATTTCTTTTTCTAGTAACTGCTCAGATTTCTCTTTCTCTTTCTTTTTTCTTTCTTTTTCTTCTTTCTTTCTTTCTTTCTTTCTTTCTTTCTTTCTTCTTTCCTTCCTTCCTTCTTTCTTTCCTTCTTTCCTTTCTTTTCTTTTTTTTTTTTTTGCAAACAGCAGCAAATGCATGCTAGATGTTCTGGAAACAGGTGGAAAAGACAATGTATTTTTGCTTTTTGTGTGAAGGAGGGGAAGTAGGATATTTTTGTTGCTCCAGGACAATTGGTAGCTTGGGATAGGAAACTGGATGAATGTCATTAAACAACAACAATAACACACTGCTATTTATTAGCTAGAGGTCCACTGGTATATTGTGAAGTGACTTATGACAGTTTTTCACACAATCTTTCTAGCATCCCCATGATCATGTGATCAAAATTCAGACGCTTGGCAACTGGTTCATACTTATGACTGTTGCTGTGTCCCAAGGTCATGTGATCCCCTTTTGTGACCTTCTGATGAGCAAAGTCAATGGGGAAGCAGATTCACTTAACACCCAGATGACTAACTTATCAACTACAGTGGTTCACTTAACAACTGAGGCAAGAAAGGTCGTGAAATGGGGCTACATTCATTTAATAAATTCTCTCTTAGCAACTGAAATGTTGGGCTCCATTGTGGTCAAAAGGCAAAGATTACCTGTATTGATCTAAATGCCATGTAGGAAAGAACTGCTTTCCATAACTGATTTGTTTAGGAAAACTTTTGTATACACTGAGTTACTTAAGAGAGCAACAGATACCCCAAGGATTTGGAATAAAAGAGACCTTTCTCTATATCAGTAAACTATGTTCTAACAAGTCCCTGTATTTGTTTTCAGTGGGGAAAGGTGGCATTTGTAGTATTAATAATTTATACGGAAGTTCTCCAGAATCCTCTATTTTCTCTCTCTCACCAATGTGGACATATTGCTGCTTGATCCAAATGCAAATGACATAACCTACAATCATATTACTTCTTCAGGATTGTATGACTGAAATATTAGCACGCGCGGAAGAAGATAAGGATACACTCACGCCCAGAAGTCTTCCACAGTATCAAACTTGGTAACAAGCCGCAAGTTATCTTGCCAGGTTTTACTCTTGTCATTTTTGAAGAACCACAAGGCCCACCTATGAATTAAAGGAAGGTACAAGTGAAGTTACTAACCAGAACAAAGTCAGGGAAATGCTTTTTGAAAGCCAAGCCAAATTATCCTCATGCTTCTTAATGCTTGTTTTGGGGAACTGATAAGTGCTCCATGCTCAGCTCAGTCTAAGTGTAATCAGAATTGATATTTGTAGCCAATACATACTAAATTTTCAGTTTAGAATACCTGAAAAACAGATCAGGCTTTTCTCTATTTCTCCTTTTTTTGTACAGTAAAGAAATATAAAAATGGAAGTTGAAGTATCTTAAGCAGTGGTGGGTTGTCCCCAGTTCGCACCGGTTCTATAGAACTGGTAGTAAAATCGGCAGGAGGCTCCGCCCACCAACCCTGACATCATCAGAATGCTTCTGCGTGGCCCCGTTGCGAACCGGTAGTAAAGGTATGTAGAACCCACCCCTGATCTTAAGTGTTTGATAATGAACAAATACATTATTTGGAGAATGTGATTCCTGTTCATAAGAGAAAAAAGACCGAGGACAGTTAATACACCTGTAAGCTGAGAGCATTTTCTTATGTGATAACTATAAAACCCGCAGATGTTCAGAAGTTTCTTAACTGCTTTTTGAGAACAAACCACTAAACATTTCTTGAAAATATATACAGTATATCTGTTCTAGTATAATTAAATGCTTCCTTTAGCGACATTTACATGTATGTGTTCAGGACACTTAGAGTTCATAAAAGGAATGGCAAGTAAGAAAAAAGAATATTGAAGCCCAAGAACTGGACATTGGATATAACAAAATAAAATGGTTTTATTGCTAATACCTGTTCTGCAGGGGATGCTTGGTGATGTGCTCCACAACTGTCTCCCCACTCTTAGTCTTGTGCTTCTGATGCTCTTCATGTGTGCTTGCCTAATGTTTGAACAAAGGAGCAATGCTATGGCAATTGACAGGACAGTCATTTCCCAATTTTTTCCTGAAGTCTTTACCGGCTAAACAATAACACAAGCTAAAGATGATAAACCCTGTAACAATAAGGCATTGCAGATTAAATAAAAGTCAACAGTTTTTTTCAGAAATTGAGAAGCCCATACATTTCAGGCCCATGTTCTTTCTCAAGAGCAAACCCAAAACTAGAAAGCTTTTATCTGGACATATAGCAATAAGAGACAAAACCTATCTATGTGCCTTTTCTCCAGAGTAGGAGAAGCAAATTATTTCTCAAAGTTTAGAAAGTTTCATATCCCAGGCATACTAAGATTTTTTTCCAAGACCAGTTCTAGCCCCAAGGAAAAACTGCTCTAGTTTCATGTATTTATGATCCCCAAACAGACGTAGTTCCTGCAGCATGAAACATCTCCTGGAAAAGGCTGAGCCACCATCTCAAAGGACAGGCGAGAGAGTGAATAAACCAAGACAATTCTTGGCTAAGCAAAATTACAAGCTCCCAAAATGTCTAACTTTTTCCAAA
Source organism: Arizona elegans (assembly GCA_022577455.1). Classification (NCBI taxonomy): domain Eukaryota; kingdom Metazoa; phylum Chordata; class Lepidosauria; order Squamata; family Colubridae; genus Arizona; species Arizona elegans. Next base: position 96,452,757 of record JAKOOJ010000003.1, on the reverse strand, counting down.
TCTTTAGTCAAAGTAACAGGAAAACAAAGAGTTTGATGCCCCAGACTTTAGTACCATCTTCATTTTATGCAACAATCCCTAAGGCAAGAAGAGAAGGCTGACACTGTAGGTTGTTTAAAGAGCTAAGGAGAGCAAATAGATCTATGAAGGAAGACTCACTGCTCAATGAGCTGATGGCCTCTTTTTCATATTAGCTAGTTTAGACAAGTTATCTTGGGCCTGCTTGTATTTTCTTCAAGCAACAGCTTGAAAATTGTTTTCACAAGCAGAAACTTTATATTCCTATTCCCTCAGTCCCCTCCATTGTAGAATCAGTATAGCTTGGTAGACACAATTTATATGTTCCCCAAACACCTCAGCACCTTTAGTAGGCCTACTATCACAACTACAGTAACAAGGAATGAGATTTCCCCAACATGCAGAATTTCTTTTGTTATATTTAAAGATACAGAAAATCCCCCATTATAGTTAGGAATACAGGAACTTTACTAGCTAAGTCATAGAAAAGCTTTCCATGCAGTTTAGGCCATATAATGTAAGTCTTCCGATTTATCTAAGCAGTGAAAGATCATTGTTTGGAATATATGCCAGGTTAGAAGGGTTCACTGTGTGTATTTGCTTGGAAGAATATTGTATTCCATTGCATTCCATTGAATTTAAGTCCTGCATGCTACAAAGCAGAACCTCACTTCCAATATATGAATCAGCCTAGCTCTATTTCTCCCCCAACCAAAATGAGTTCTCAAGAAGTTAAACATGGAGTTGAATAATTAAGACTCCATTTTTGTGAATATTCTACCTGCAGCTTGCAACTTGAGAAAAAAAGGAGAGAAAGCTCAGTAAAAATAACTAAAGACTGTATTACCTACCATCTTTGCTGCTGCCATATTCTACACAATATTTTTTTCCAATTCTTTTTACCAAGAAGGTACTTGAAGAATCTCTTTAAACTCCCAAACAAAGACAGGCCCTTCTTCAAAAAACAAGAGAGTTGAGTGTATTTCATTTGTAGAATCTGCTAACTTCCTTTATTGGGTGGAGCATGACATGTATGGCAAAACAAGGTCATTAGAATGCCTTTAATGTTAAAGGACCGGAGTCCATTTCTCTATGACAAAATTAGAACAAAAATAAAATAGAGATCTGGGCAGGTGGGAGAGAGTGTCACTGTGAAACTGAAAACAAGAGGAATGCTGAACGACAACAATTGTAGAGTAGAAAATGGATGTAGCTTTATTTTTTTAAAAAAAGAGGCTAGCATTTGAAGAACAGGTCACTTTCCCAAGTCAAATTACACCAGATTCCATCAAGGTTTTAGGAAGCTCTTGAGCATCATGATGCCAGTTGTCATCTATCAGCCTGTCCTTGTCTGCTCATTCGGTCTGGGTCCATTCCACATCAAGAGAGGGCAAGATAACTGGATGCTGTACCTAGGAAAAGCTTGGGACAGTTTCCTGTTTCAGGCCAAGAGAATAATTATCCTGTCTCCATTCTGCCTAGAGAACCCCCTGACTGACACAAGATACTGATATCTGTTTCATTTGGCCAGCTAGCTTCATTGAGCTTTTACAGGGCTGGCCACTTGGCCCAAACAGTTCTGATAGCTGTCATTTGTTTCAAGTATTGCTGCTCAAGGCAATGGCCTAATAGGGTGGGTGGAGAACAACCACAGATACTAGCATTCAGCTGTATGCCTGCAGCTGTCTCAAAGCAGTCTGACTGAAAACAACATTACAATTTCTGAAGGGTAACAATACAGAATCCAGTAGCACCTTAAATTAATTTATTGCAGTATAAATCCTTGTAGCCCACAGTCCACTTCATCATGTACTTAAAATTTATTTAAGTTTGCACATATCCATGAGTGTATTGGTAAACATGATAAGCAGCTAAATCAGATTTTAAAAAGCTCTTAATATTATTATTTCAGTATTTCAAGTGACTATTGAAAAATAGTCTTGACCAATCTTCCCTAGCTTGGTGTCCTTCAGATGTGTTGAACCTATAATTCTTAAACCAGAAGACTGGGATAACATACAAAACCTTTTCACTGGTAAACTAATTTACCCATTCTTTCATTTAGGGTCAGGCTCCAAAAACCAAGAAAAGCATGTTGCAGAGTACTTCTAAGTAGTTTCCTTTATTGTTCCTCTCCTGTAGACAGAAATATTGCCCAACTAAAGCAAGCACTTGCATCATTAAAAATATACTCCAAGAACTTCTAGGAAGAAGCTATCTTGATCTCTTTCTCCCCAATCAAAGTATCTAAACTTTGCTGTCTTTTGATCCTCTGGAATACAGCCCCTCCCTCCTGGGAATCCAGGCTATATTCCCTCCTGGGAATCCAGGCTATATATTTAGGCCATAAGTAATGCAATTCCAATCAATAAGCTGTACTTCTGTGATTTTATGCTGGGGTTTCCATTTATAGCTCCCTATTCAAGAATGATCACTGTAGGGTTACCATATCCTGCAGACAGAATTGTTCTTCTGCTTTCTCAAGCTTTCTGATATCAGATTTATGCTAGGGTTTTGTTTTCTGCTTTTCTTCACCCTGTGTATAGAGAGGGATCTTTGTGCATTTAATGCAGTAAGTATTTCCTGGTAATAGTATCCTACTGAAAGATGAGAAGGTGGCTGATATTATTAAGCATTAGTATTATGTAGCTGAAAAGATTCAGGGATAAGATTGGCATCTAGTTTTGTGCTAGGCTGTGGTCCCAATACTGGTAATCCTCGACTTATGACCACAGTGGAGCCCAAAATTTCTGTTGCTTAGCAAGACATTTGTTTAAATGAACTTTTCCCCATCTTACAAATTTTCTTGCCGCATTAGTTAAGTGACTCATTGCAGTTGTTAAGTTAGTAACATGATTGCTAAATGAATCTGGCTTCCCCATTGACTTTGCTTGTCAGAGGGCCGCAAAAGGTGATCACATGACTCTGGGCACTGCAACGGTCATAAATATGAGTCAGTTGCCAAGCGGCTGAATTTTGATCATGTGACCATAGGGAAACCGCAATGGTCATAAGTGTGAAAAACAGTCATTAGTCACTTTTTTCAGTGCCATTGTAACTTTGAATAGTCACTAAACAAACTGTTGTAAGTCAAGGACTATCTGTATTGGTGTCTTTTTATTACACATTCTGTTTATGCTGATAAGCAGCTCTTACAGGGGTACAGTAATATTGTACGTATGTAATACTGTACATATTACAGGAAATAACATGCCTATTTAAACCTGTGAGAGAAAAGTACCGTGGACCTGTAAGTCACTGATGATGTATTAGGCAGCAGTTTTTATTGGAGAACTGGCAATGTCCTCTCACTTATTTTCCTTTCAGATTTTCCTTGTTATTTCTGAGCTTCTCATGGATTTGGTAATCTATTTTTCATTCATTAGACGGAATATGATAGTTTTTGTCCCAGGTTTTGCAATGCCTTCCCTGTTTGGTGCTCATCAGAAATGCAGATACATGGTCTTCAGATTGGGAGCTATACTACCAAACATCGGCACTTACGTGGGTGAACGAGTGGATTAATTTGAGGAATACAAGATTACTAACACTGGAGGGCCATGATTTGCAATTGGGATGGCATGCCTTTCTATGGTACAAGAAGGGTGAGATACATAGCTACTTCCAGAGGCACTACATTAGGAAGGCATTACTGCTAGCATAGGCCAAAATCAAAGAGCAACATTATCTGAAAATACTAGTGTGGTTATCTACAGTGGAGGCAGTGATACACCCAAATGTCATAAATATGGGAAAAAAACATAAGATATAAGGACATACTAAATGAAAGGGGAGAACTAAAAACTAAATAAGAACTAAACAGATCAGGGATTGACCTATCATTGTGGCCACAATTACAGATACAATCCAGATACGAAAAAGCCAGGAAGGTGTATGGGTTTTATAAAGAACCAAATGAGCTAGATCAGATGCTAATAGGAGCAGATGAAAAAATAATTAAGAGGATATATAATTATTTAGTAGCCATTAAACTGGGGGAAGCAAGTAAAAGAAACTATGATAATTTTGGCTAAGAATTTTGGCTATACAATTGAATTAGACAAATGGCAAAAATTATGGAACAGAAACTACAAGCTTACAATGTCAACAGCGTATAAATAAAATCTCTATAAAATGTTTTATAGATGGCACTTGTCATCTGCAAGAAGAGTGAATGTGTACAAAGATAAATCTGTCAAATGTTGGAAATGTAACTAAACACCAGGTTCATATTATCACATGTGGTGGACGTGTCCCAAAGCAAAAAACTATTGGAAGAAAATTTGCATATGGCTAGAAGCTATGATAAAACAACACATAGACTTGAAACCTGAGATATTCCTGCGGGGCATGCTACCAGAAAAGTATAAGGGTAATACATACTTAATTTTACATGTTTTAATAGAAGCCAGGATTGTACATCCACAATATTGGAAAAATGAAAAAAACCCCACAGATGGGAATATAATCAAAAAAATAATGGAATCTGCAGAAATAGATAGGTTAATGCTAAAAAAAATTTTAAAAAAAGATTCTGAATATTTTATGACATGGAAACTTTTTTATAAATGGTTATTCGATAGATACAGAGATCAGATGGACAGGTTTATATGAAATATGGATTATAGGAGAAAGAAAAATTGATTAATAAACATTTTGATGCTTATATAATTGAGGTTAATATGGAAGATGGTATACTTTATAACAGTGATTGATAGTATCTACTATATGTTTGTATGTTGATATGATCATAATGCTTATGAGGATGTTTAAATTTCAACACTTTTGTTACCTAGAAAACAGTTCAATTTAGAAATGGAATTTGTGATATAAAAACAATAAAAAAAGAAAGAAATGCAGATACAGCAGCTAGCAGATCTGAACTCCCCCCCAAATATGTTTGGTGGGCTGAGAAAAGGAGCTACAGATTTTGTACTGTTTTGAGTAGAACCTGGAACCATGTAACTATGTATAGAGAACAATGTGTCCCTCCCAGTGGTGGGTTTCAAAATTTTTTTACTACCAGTTCTGTGGGTGTGGCTTAGTGGGTGTGGCATGGCTTGGTGAGCATGGCAGGGGAAGGATACTGTAAAATCTCCATCCCCAACCCAATCCAAGGGAAGGTTACTGCAAAATCCCCATTTCCTCCCAATCAGCTGGGACTTGGGAGGCAGAGAATAGATGTGGGCGGGGCCAGTCAGAATTTTTACTGCCGGTTCTCTGAACTACTCAAAATTTCCTCTACCGGTTCTCCAGAACTGGTCAGAACTTGCTGAAACCCACCTCTGGTCCCTCCCCCACCCCTCCTATCCATCCAACTATCCATCCAGTTTGGCAGAGGTGAAGGTACTTGGGCTGGAAACCAGGAGACTGAATTTCTATAGCCAGGTTGGTGTAGTGGTGAAGACAGTGGCTTAAATGCTGAGGCATGAAGTTGGCTGGGTGACCTTGAATCAGTTGCTCTTTCTCAGTTCAATTTACCTCACAGGATTGTTGTTGTGAGGAAAATAGGAGGAGGAAGGAGTATTAGGTATGTTCACTGCCTCAGGTTATTTATAAAGTAATAAAGTTGGGATAAAAATAAATATATAACAAATAAATGGTTAATAGTTTTCCAAAGTAAAGTAGACTTTTCAATTATGTAATCAATAAAGTCCAGCAATGAACTAATTAATCTGATATTCAGGTTTCTGAACAGAAATACATAATATTTATATGTAAATATATTTAAATAGAATACAATAAATAGAAATATTTATTTGAAAAATCAATGTTTAGTGTTTTGATTTGGCACCTCTTTGATATGGGCAGAGTGCTTGAAGTTATTTATAAACTGCATGAAAGGCAATAATTCAGCTGGCAGAAAGAGTAAGCTTCGTTCATTTCCTGCATGTCCTGCATCTTTCTTTCTATATATTCCTATTCCTTGCCAGGAAAAAAGTGCAGTCCTGTTTTCAAAAATAGAGAAAAAGCAATTTTGTTTTCAAAAGCTGTCAAATCCCAAACACCCTAAACTCTTCACTGATAAATGTAATATACGGAAATAACATGCTTAAAAAGTATAAGGCTTTATTGTCATTTGTTTACATAGCAGGAAATATTTTTTTTAAAGTTTCCACATTCTATTGTTTTCATAACCAATAATATAACTTTAGGCTGATTTCTTCTGATTTTATGAGAACTAGCTCTTAACTACAATGACTAGATTCACATACTGTGTTAAACTATGCTATGATTTCATTTGGCATGTTGTGTGAATTTGGCATTGTGTTTCATAATTATATTTATTATTTATTTATTTATTTATTGGTTCGATTTATATGCCGCCCTTCTCCGGAGACTCAGGGTGGCTTACAATGCGTTAAGCAATAGCCTTCGTACTTTTGTATATACATGCTTAGTAGGGCTTTCGGCTCCCCCTAAGCGGTGTTCTTTTTTATACAAAGTCAGCTTATTGCTCCCACAATCCGGGTCCTCATTTTACTTACCTCGAAAGGATGGAAGGCTGAGTCAACCTTGAGCCTGGTGAGATTTGAACTTGCAGTAATTGCAGGCAGCTGGTGCTATTTAACAGCACTTTAGTCTGCTGCACCACCAAGGCTCACTTTATGACTTTAGAATGTGAAGGAAGTTGGCACCCACCCCCCTCCTAGAAGAATGAAATATTTTAGGAAATGTTGGAAAGGCGGAATATTATATTTTCCTGGATGAGAAAGGGAGAAACTTTTAAAGACAAAGCAGCTCCCTGCAGCTCCCTGCCCCCGCCCCCACTTTAGCTCCAGGAGAATGGGATTAAGACATGGCCCTCAGGTAATGATAGGATTAGCCCGCTACCCATCTAGCAACAGAACTCACCATATGGCACCTGGGGAGATTACATTATCCAGTAAGATTCAACCAAGCCTGGGACTCAAGACAACCTACAAAGTTACCCTTGTATGGCCCCATGGGAATCTGACAATCAATCAGAATACATTTCTTTCACAGGAAGAGGAAGCTCCAAGGCGGGGCCCAAGAGAGGGTATGAATCTCTCTCTCTCTCTCTCTCACACACACACACACACACACACACCACACATGTACACACACACACATACACACTTAGACTTATATACTGCTTTATAATGCTTTACAGCACCCTCTAAACAGTTTATAGAGACAGTGTATTGCCCCCAACAATCTGGCCCCTCATTTTACCGATCACAAAAGGTTGGACGGCTGAGTCAACCTTGAGCTGATAAGGATCAAATTCCTGCCAGTCGGCAGAAATAGCTTGAAATATTGCATTCTAACCACAGCACCATCACACCTCATCAATCCAGGCACCTGAACTTATTCAACAAATTATAGTTAAGGAAATACAGGAATGTTAATACAGGTGACCCCTGACAAGCCTAGACCTCGGTAACCCACTTATGCAGACAGAATACGGAGTAGCAGATTTGGAGCTGAAACCAAATCAATGACAGAAAATGTAGAAACAATGAGATTCATACAATCTTTCTCAGATAAACACCCTAGGAAATATTTGAGATGGAGCAGTCAGCTTAATATACAGAAAAGAAAGGAGATAGGATTATGTAATATGAGAAAAACAGAAAGGTAAATAAAGCATTCAAATATATAGGAATAAAGAGAATAAGAGTAAGAAAATATTATACAGATAGTTAGAGAAGAATTCTTAAATTGTAAATGTTTGGAACTCAAAGTTGTCACAGCGAAACAAGAATCCATCTGATGATATGAGTATCTAGGAAGTGCAAACATCATGATGGGATAGAAAATAAATCATTACTATAGCTCAGTGTTTCTCATGCTGGTTGGGGAATTCTGGGAGTTGAAGTCTCCACATCTTAAAGTTGCCAAAATTGATAAACACTGCTCTAACATCTTGAGATGAATGAAAATGCAAGTTTAAATTACATTTGGATAGCAAAGGTAGTAGAAAGAGCAAATCTTTGAGATCTAAAAAGAGAGGGGGAAAAAGAGAATTGTCCAGAAAAGAAAATGACCCTTCAAAGATAGCCCATTTCTAACATGTTTGCTGTGAATAGATCAACGTAAATATATCTCTTAATCAATTTGCAGAACACTTTTATGGATAAATCAACATTCAACAGCTTAATGGCTCACATCTCTTTTGCTCAAGTGGACAATACTACTATAATACTAATGTTTGATGTATCTATCTACCCATATATTTAGTAAGTTGCTTTCATTTTAAATTCCTGTCCTCATAATCAAGCATGTTGGTCCCTCACCAATATTGTCTTCAGCTCTTCCCTGCCTGTCCAGAAATTTCTTTTTTGGATCAAAATGGAGACCAAGAAACCCCACCACCACCACCAAAAGAGTCATTTCTCCAAAACATCTGCTCTGTTTAAAAGTACCAAACAGTGGTACCTGCAGATTCAGAAGAGGTGTTATTATTATCTCCGAACTTCTGGAATTCATACATTCAGACTGATGAAGCAGAGTTGCCTTTAAGGATATACAGTGTATCTAGCCCAGCTTCACCACTTCAGAGTGGAACAAAAATCAATACACAAGTTTTTCAAAAAGCTCACAATATGTATCTAGTTTCAGAAATCCTTATAATAACCATCGCCCAGATGGATGCCTGAGCAAGCAGAGAACAGTTTTGGCCATTCTAAGCCAGCATGATAACATTGCAATTGTTAGGACTAAGACTTATTTGTGCACATTTTCCATGAACTTTCAGTTCTTGCAGACATTGTACGTTGCCCCAATTGGATGCAAAGCTCCAAAATGTTTCATGAATTTAAATTTTTATTCCTATAATAATGTTTCGTTCCTACGTCCTTCATTTGAAAATCTTATATGTTTTATCTGTATTCACTGACATTTGTATTGATTCAGGTGATCCATGATCTAATCTCAGTTTCTTCAGGAGAAAAAGCAGTGCAAACCCCTAATAGTAAAGTCTGCTTCTTGTAATTCAAGAAGTAAAATTTTCCCTACAGATGGAGACTCAACATTAACTTGTTTTCAACACTTTTCTCCATGGAACACTAACCCATTCTCCTGTCAATCATGTCATCTGCAATCCAATATGGTACAAATACATAATGCAGAGCAAAGGCAGAAAAACAAATACCAAAATACATGAATTGTATTCATGTATTTTGTATTGCATTTATTATAAAATGTACTCCTATAAATGTAATATATTACATCTATTTAGTGGAGTATAACCTTTTAAATTTTACATAAAGTTTGTTGTTGTTGTTGTTGTTGTTAGTCATGAAGTCGTGTCCGACCCATTGCACCCCCATGGACAACATTCCTCCAGGCCTTCCTGTCCTCTACCATCCCCTGGAGTCCATTTAAACTCACACCGACTGCTTCAGTGACTCCATCCAGCCACCTCATTCTCTATCGTCCCATTCTTCTTTTGCCCTCAATCTTTCCCAGCATTAGGCTCTTCTCCAGTGAGTCCTTCCTTCTCATTAGGTGGCCAAAATATTTGAGTTTCATCTTCAGGATCTGCCCTTCTAAAGAGCAGTCAGGGTTGATCTCCTCTAGGACTGACCGGTTGGATCGCCTTGCAGTCCAAGGGACTCGCAGGAGTCTCCTCCAGCACCATAGTTCAAGGGCCTCAATTGTTTTACCTCAATCTTCCTTATGGTCCAACTTTCACAACCATACATTGCAACTGGGAAAACCATAGCCTTGACTATACGCACTTTTGTTGGCAGGGTGTTGTCTCTGCTTTTCAATATGCTGTCTAGATTTGCCATAGCTTTCCTCCCCAGGAGCAAGCGTCTTTTAATTTCTTGGCTGTAGTCCCCATCTGCAGTGATCTTGGAGTCTAAGAAAATAAAATCTGTCACTACCTCCATTTCTTCCCCATCTATTTGCCAGGAATTGAGAGGGCCAGATGCCATGATCTTAGTTTTCTTAATGTTGAGTTTCAAGCCAACTTTTGCACTCTCCTCCTTCACCTGCATCAGAAGGCTCTTTAGTTCTTCTTCATTTTCTGCCATTAGAGTGGTATCATCTGCTATCTGAGGTTGTTGATATTTCTTCTGGCAATCTGAATTCCAACTTGTAATTCATCTAGCCCTGCCTTTCTTATGATGTGCTCTGCATATAAGTTAAATAGGCAGGGCAACAGTATACAGCCTTGCCGAACTCCTTTCTCAATTTTGAACCAATCAGTGGTTCCATGTCTAGTTCTCACTGTTGCTTCTTGACCCGCATATAGGTTTCTCAAGAGACAAATAAGGTGGTATGGTACTCCCATCTCTTTAAGAACTTGCCATAATTTTCTGTGAGCCACACAATCAAAGGCTTTAGCATAGTCAATGAAGCAGAAGTAGATGTTTTTCTGGAACTCCCTGGCTTTCTCCATGATCCAGCGTATGTTAGCAATTTGATCTCTAGTTCCTCTACCTCTTCAAAATCCTGCTTGCACTTCTGGTAATTCTTGATCCACATACTGCTGGAACCTAGCTTGTAGGATTTTAAGCATAAACTTACTACAATGTGAGATGAGTACAATGGTGTGATAGTTTGAACATTCTTTGGCATTGCCTTTCTTTGGAATTGGAATGTAAACTGACCTTTTCCAATCCTGTGGCCACTGTTGAGTTTTCCAAATTTGCTGACAAATTGAGTGTAGCACCTTTACAGCATCGATGCTTAAGATTTTGAATAGCTCAGCTGGAATACTGTCACCTCCACTAGCTTTGTTGTTGCTCAGACTTCCTAAGGCCCATTTGACTTCACATTCCAGAATGTCTGGCTCAAGGTCAGTGGCCACTCCATTGTGGTTATCAGGAACATTAAACTTGTTCTTGTATAGTTCTTCTGTGTAATTTTGCCACCTCTTCTTAATCTCTTCTTCCTCTGTTAGGTCCCTGCCATTTTGGTCCTTTATCATGCCCATCTTTGCATGAAACGTTCCCTTCATATCTCCAATTTTCTTGAAGAGATCTCTGGTCCTCCCTATTCTATTGTTTTCTTCTATTTCTTTGCACTGTTCATTTAAGAAGGCATTCTTATCTCTTCTAGCTATTTTCTGGAATTCTGCATTCAGTTGGGTGTATCGTTCTCTTTCTCCCTTGCCTTTTGCTTCCCTTTTTTCCTTAGCTATTTGTAAAGCTTCCTCAGACAGCCATTTTGCTTTCTTGCATTTCTTTTTCTTTGGGATGGTTTTAGTTGCTACCTCTTGTACAATATTGCAAACCTCCGTCCATAGTTCTTCAAGACAGACAGGTCATTGCAGAGAGCTCTGACAAAACGTGATCCACTGGAGAAGGAAATGGTAACCCACTCCAGTATCTTTGCCATGAAAACCCCATGGACAATACATAGTTATAACCATATAAATTGCCTTAAAAAAAACTAACCAAAGGTTCCTGGCTATTATGTCCTTATATTTTTATGTGAATATACATAGAGTGGGGCAAAAAAGTATTTAGTCAGCCACCAATTGTGCAAGTTCTCCCACTTAAAAAGATGAGAAAGGCCTGTAATTGACATCATAAGTAGACCTCAACTATGAGAGACAAAATGAGAAAACAAATCCAGACAATCACATTGTCTGATTTGGAAAGAATTTATTTGCAAATTATGGTGGAAAATAAGTATTTGGTCAATATCAAAAGGTCATCTCAATACTTTGTTATATATCCTTTGTTGGCAATGACAGAGGTCAAACATTTTCTGTAAGTCTTCACAAGGTTGGCATACACTGTTGCTGGTATGTTGGCCCATTCCTCCATGCAGACCTCCTCTAGAGCAGTGATGTTTTGGGACTGTCGCTGGGCAACACGGACTTTCAACTCCCTCCAAAGGTTTTCTATGGGGTTAAGATCTGGAGACTGCCTAGGCCACTCCAGGACCTTGAAATGCTTCTTATGAAGCCACTCCTTCATTGCCCAGGGCGGTGTGTTTGGGATCATTGTCATGCTGAAAGACCCAGCCACGTTTCATCTTCAATGCCCTTGCTGATGGAAGGAGGTTTGCACTCAAAATCTCACGATACATGGCCCCATTCATTCTTTCCTGTACACGGATCAGTCGTCCTGGTCCCTTTGCAGAGAACAGCCCCAAAGCATGATGTTGCCACCCCCATGCTTCACAGTAGGTATGGTGTTCTTTGGATGCAACTCAGCATTCTTTCTCCTCCAAACACGACGAGTTGTATTTCTACCAAACAGTTCTACTTTGGTTTCATCTGACCATATGACATTCTCCCAATCCTCTTCTGGATCATCCAAATGCTCTCTAGCAAACTTCAGACGGGCCCGGACATGTACTGGCTTAAGCAGGGGGACACGTCTGGCACTGCAGCATCTGAGTCCCTGACGGCGTAGTGTGTTACTGATGGTAGCCTTTGTTACGTTGGTCCCAGCTCTCTGCAGGTCATTCAGTAGGTCCCCCCGTGTGGTTCTGGGATTTTGGCTCACCGTTCTTGTGATCATTTTGACCCCACGGGGTGAGATCTTGCGTGGAGCCCCAGATCGAGGGAGATTATCAGTGGTCTTGTATGTCTTCCATTTTCTAATTATTGCTCCCACAGTTGATTTCTTCACACCAAGCTGCTTGCCTATTGCAGATTCAGTCTTCCCAGCCTGGTGCAGGTCTACAATTTTGTTTCTGGTGTCCTTCGACAGCTCTTTGGTCTTCACCATAGTGGAGTTTGGAGTGTGACTGTTTGAGGTTGTGGACAGGTGTCTTTTATACTGATAACAAGTTCAAACAGGTACCATTAATACAGGTAATGAGTGGAGGACAGAGGAGCCTCTTAAAGAAGAAGTTACAGGTCTCTGAGAGCCAGAAATCTTGCTTGTTTGTAGGTGACCAAATACTTATTTTCCACCATAATTTGCAAATAAATTCTTTCCAAATCAGACAATGTGATTGTCTGGATTTGTTTTCTCATTTTGTCTCTCATAGTTGAGGTCTACCTATGATGTCAATTACAGGCCTCTCTCATCTTTTTAAGTGGGAGAACTTGCACAATTGGTGGCTGACTAAATACTTTTTTGCCCCACTGTATATGTATGCATAATATAAGGTAACTCTCATCAACTCTAGATCTGAAGGCACTATGAAAGAAATCTAGTGGCTGCTATGTGTTATGTGGAAACCTTATTTACAGTGAAATAAAAGTGTATTGTTTACTGTATTTAGTCTTTTTCTCATACCTTCATGGTATTGTAGGTTTAAATTATTGGTTGGGGGGGGGGTTATACACACAATAGGAATAGGAATAGGAATAGGAATAGGAATAGAATAGAATAGAATAGAATAGAATAGAATAGAATAGAATAGAATAGAATTCTTTATTGGCCAAGTGTGATTGCATACATAAGGAATTTGTCTCCAGTGCATAAGCATCCAACTATGTATATTTTTACTTAGTAAATCCTATGAAAATCAACATGACTTTTCTGGTTGCATTATGAAAGATCTTTATCTGAGACCAACAATCCAGTTGCTGACACAATTTGCTTGTTCTCACAGGCCAATCAGATGCCAAGGAAGGAATTTATTTCAATCCTGAAGGTCAACCACCTCCTGAAGCCTATGTAGATTTAACTACCCTGTTTCCCCCAAAATAAGACATCCCCTGTTAATAAGCCAAATCAGGCTTTTTAGTGCATGACAATAAGGCCAAGCACTTATTTTAGGGTTCAAAACAATATAAGACAGGGTCTTATTTTCAGTTGCCCTGTCTCTGTCAACTGTTTACTCTCACCTTCTTCCAAGTGACAGGACAGCTTTTCAGTCCAGATTAGCCTAGGGCCTTTTAGCCAGGCTAGAATCTACTCAGCTTCCGAGCCAAGGAAACGGTTGGCTTGGCAGGGCCACCTGCTAAAACCTCCTTCTGAACTAAATCAAATGCATATTCTGGCAACCAAAAAAAAAGGTAGGAGGTCTGCTCTAAAGACCAGGCCTGTGGTTTTGCATCCCTTGGCTGCCTTCTGAGCTCAGGGTCTCCCTGCCTCCCTCTATCTATGCAAATTGAGCAAAGACCCCCCCTCCCACTAAACTCTCCATGGTGCCCCACCCAGCTGTTGTCTCCTCATTGCTCGAGCTCTTTCCCCGCTAAGGGGCAGGGAGGTGTATTGCGTTCTTTCAGATGCCCGGAGCCCAAGTCGCCAGGCCGTAAATCAAGGCCGGGGGGGTCTTGCTGCTGCATCTGGGCAGGACCGAGGGGCGGGGAGCTCAGATTTGCGTGCTATGATGAAATCCCCTCGCCGGCGGGTATAGGGAGACGACGGCTCATTGCAATATTCAGCAGCGGTAGCAACGGAGGCACCGTCTTTCGTCTGCTCGCTCCTCTCCGCCTCCTCTCCTCCGCCTCCTCCCCCAGCCGCTCCATGGCAGAGCTGCCCTGACTCCCCCGCTGCACCGCGCCGCCTGCCCGCCAACAGCTCCGCCCGCCCAACCCGCTCCGGCCCGGAATGATCTGAAACCTTCCGACAGACACGCACCCGAGTCCAGCGCAATCGCCGATCGCAGGTGAGTGGCGCCTCGGCACGCTTCCTTCCCCCAAAGATCCTGGGCGTCCGCTCGGACGGGGAAAAAGATGGAAGCGCGGGGGGGGGGGGGGGGGGGGACGGACGGACGGACGGCAGGTCGGTCATAACGCTGCCCTGAAGGTGAAGCCCTCAGGTCTGCGCAGGGTTGCAATCCCTCCGGCAAGCTTCCTTTGGAAAGCAGGGCAGAACGGAGAAAGGAGATGGCTCGTACTCTCGGGTATTCTGCCCACCAAAAAATCTACGGCCATTCCTTTGACTCTCCCCCCCCCCATGCCGCCGTCGTCGTCGTCGTCGTCCCTCCCCATTTCCTCCTCTGGTTTCAAGGACGCGGAGTCACCCTAGTCGTCTTCGTGAGTGAAAAAGCATCCCCCCTCCACCCTCGCGCGCGCTCTCTCTCTTTCCCCGCGATCGTGAGCGATGCTTTTGAGGAACCGGGCTCGAAAGGTGTTGCTTTCCACTCCCGAGTCAGCCGAGGTAGGCCTGGGCTAGGGTGGCAGATCAGGGCGAGGGGGACCAGCTGTTGCAGCAGCAATAACAATGCCCAGACTTGTTGAATTGGGGGCCGAAGGTTATTCTTCCCTGAGGGACCAACCTGGACTCGCAAGAATGGCTATGGAGGCTCCCAGACATCCCCACCCTCCCTTCCGCTCCTCATTTGGAGACCCAAGAGAGACCGTCTCCTGCCTGTTCCAGCACACTTAGCTGGCAGGAAGGCAGTGCTTGCAATGAGATACTGCTGAAGAATATGAAGAAGGTATTTTTGTGACTACTGTACTGTGAAGTATAGTCTGAGCTACTCCCCATCTTTTTAAAGCCTGACTCATCCCCACCCCCCACCCCCAATAATCTTATCCTCGCTGGTAGTCCTTTGCTGAAGCCATCTTCCCCCCGTGTCTTGTCTCCATGCAGAGCTCAGTGCCGGGATGGATGTGTTTATGAAGGGCTTGTCCAAGGCAAAGGAAGGGGTTGTTGCTGCAGCAGAGAAGACCAAGGAAGGGGTAGCAGTGGCAGCCGAGAAGACCAAGGAAGGCGTGCTGTATGTTGGTAAGGTTGCTGCAGGCAAAGCTGCAGAGCTGCCCCTCTCACTATGCCCCCCCTTGCAGGGAAACAAATCTGCCAAGCAGAGAAAGGAAGGATTAAAAGAGAAGGAGGAGGCAGGCTTCCATTGGTTAGGGTTTTATCATTATTCTAGTTGATTCCTCCAAAGTGACAATGGCGTCCCTTCCTCAGTAATTATTTCTGTCTGTGCAATGATTCTAGGTAAGAAACAAAAAAAAAAAAAAAAAAAGGAGCCCAATGGTAGAATTCTTTTCTGAGATTTTCTGATTGTCTTCAGCATCCAAAAGATTTCATCTTCTAGGGCTCACCTTTACCTATGAGATTATGTTTGATTTTCAAGTAATTATCCTGTCTCCTTTCCTTTGTGACTGATCAGATTTTAGATCCAATTAAGAGAACACTGGTTGAATGCACTGGTTTATTTAATTTTGGTTTTAGTGTGTTGTGTGAACCCAACCATTATAAAAGCCTCTCTACCTTTTCCTTCATGATTTGAGACCGCTTCAGTTCTGAGATGTGATTCCCTTTCTGTAAAGATGCAATTCCAGTCATGAGGTGAGTGTTCTGGAGTCTTTCTGCTACTCCACACACAGGATGGAATGCTTTCATTCTGCAAGAAAAAAAAAACATTGAGATATCTCCAAGTCTTTTTCCTACAACAGACTCTAAGGCTATAGTCTCTTGGGAAAAAGCAGGGATGTGACAGATTATGGATTCATTTTAGTTTCAATTTCAACCAGTTTTATAAATTCACCAGTAAGCAACCATTCTCCCAACACTTGAATAAATCATGCCTCCACTAATATTATACTCTTTTTTGAAATGATGAGACCCACTCCCAAGTTCTTTCATTATTCCATTTTGTCATTCATCATCCTAGTGCTGACTCACAATCTTCCTGTACTTCTTCCTTGTAACACTGTAAACTCAATATAAATAAAACAATCATTGAGTGAGTGCAATTGTAACTAATTATAATTGTGATGCCATTTGCAAAAAGCAAGGCAACAAAAATCTTGAGCAAGACCATGAAGTATAGGTAGTTCTCAACTTACAATGAATTATTTAGTGACCATTCACAGTTACAACAACATTGAACAAAGTGACATGATCATTTTTCACACGACCATTGTAGCATCTTTGTGGTCATGTGATCAAAATTTGGATGCTTGGCAACTGGCATGTATTTATGACGGTTGCAGTGTCCTGAGGTCATGTGATCACCTTTTGTGACCTTCTAACAAGCAAGGTCAATGGGGAAACCAGAGTCACTCAACAACAGTTTTATTTCAGTGATTTACTTAACAACTGTGGCAAGAAGGGTCATAAATTGGGGCAAAACTCACTTAACAATTGTCTTGCTTAGCAATGGACATTTTGGGTTGTTGTGGCTGTAAGTCAAGGACTACCTGAACCATGATCAAAGGGAAGGGATTTGAAATAGTAATTTATAACAGATTTTTCTTAGATATATTTACAGAAAAAAAATAATGAGTGAGCAAGAGAGAGAGAGATGTGAATGAACCTAATGCTGTAAATCAACTCTTAGGGAAAAAACCCAGTTGTGATAAACAAGAAAGAAAAAGCAACATGACGTAGACCTACTATCTGGACACATTCCATTCAACTCTTTTCTTAATTTGTCTTCCTCAGCCAGTTAGGAATCTGGCCTTAAATTGAATCAGCTCTCAATACAAACATCAAAGGCAGACAATAAAGTTGATTTTAGCTAAATGTGAATCCAGGTCTTTTTCCCCAGAATCTCTACATTTTGCCAAATCAAATCATTAAAAAAATCTCCAACTGTGATCTGCTATCATGGGGATTGCTAGGCGCAATTTAAGAGAAATGCTGGTTAAACTGCAGAACTATAGATTAGCAATGGTTTTTAGTCTTTGTAACTGTATAATATCTCTTGAATTGCAAGCACCAAACCTTAAATGCCAACTATTTGAGACTGATCAATCAAATTGGGACAGATCATCCTGCAGAAAATCTGTCTCTGAGTTCACTATGATTTGATGGTATATAATCAGCTGGTCAGTCAGTCAATGAATCAATCAATCAATCAATCAATCAATGAAGTAATAGTGAAGAACAACTATACTGTCCCACCTAATGTGTGATTTCTGAATATATATTTGGTTAGCCACTGCAAGCCACAGAAGTAGACTCAACGAGCCTTTCACTGATGCAGCTGTAGCTGTAAAGACATCACTTTGAGAGTGACATGGGCTGTCTCTAAATTTTTACACAGAGAGAGAGAGAACAAATATCTTGTATATTATTTACACATACAATAAAAATGAGAATACCTAATGGGTTGTCCTGTAATCTTTTCCATCCTGGTGGTCTATAAATGAATTAGACTACAATTCCCATATTTCCTGCCAACAAGGTTTCCAGATCTTGTGATTAGAGAATTTGTGATTGTAGTTATCTTGAAACTAGGTCTGTATGAGCCTTATTTTTTTTTTCTTTAGCTAAGCCATCATTCTTTCGCTTTGTCCACAAAACATGCTTTCCAGGAATTAACTAAGCATGTTGTAAAACTAATCAAATTCTCTGGCTTTGCATGATCTGCTGAACACTAAATTAACCAACTGGGATGAATTCCAGCAATATGTTTGGGTGAAAAGGGAGATTATTTTGGGGGTTCAGTGTGCTAGGCATACATAGCAGTTCCCTGCATCTTGGCCAATTTCTCTTCCTCATATCTTCTTGAGTGTGATCTCTTTATTTTTTCAATCTGTAGGATTTTTATAAATTTCTGTTCTACTATAGACAAATACATTAATCTGCACCCTGTATTTAAAAAGGGTTAAGGATAAAGGAGACACCCAAGAATTGATTAGGAATATCATGGTGTGTCTTGTTGAGAAGAGCCACACTCAAGAAACATTCCTTAGCAACAGGCTAAGCCCCAGTTAATGCTATTCCAGTTTAGCTTCATCTTCACTGGCAAATATCAGGCAATACAATTAAGCAAGCAACCATATTTGCAGATTTGCATACTTTTTGATTCATATTCTGGCTGTTTTATATGACTTGCCCATCAACACTCACTAGATTTTGGTTTTCATAGTTTTAGTCAAACTGGAGGATCCATTGTCCTGAATAGTGCTAGAAGGAGAGACCACTAAAAAGCCCAAAACTAAGCGCTAGCTATGAAGTCCAAAAGGCATCGCGAAAGAACACAGCGCCCACCCATTTCTTTACAGTTGCCAAAACAACTAACTGGATACATCTGGATAAAGTCACCAAATCTTGAGCTCTGATCAAAAGAAATGTGACTTCTATTTCATTTTATTTTTTAAAAAAATAAGTTAAATCCATATTTAACATGAATCATGACAAGTGGCTTCTCCTTGCTGCCCATGTTTCATTTCTTTGCGTGTCCATGTGCAATGAAAATGAAAATGGAAAATGGAAATAGAAGAAAGAGAGGTTAGAAGAGAGGATTAATTTCAGAATGAGCCTCCCTTCAGGATTCATGTTGAACCAACCAGTGCACCTTGACTTTTGTCTATGGCAATCTGTCAAGATACACAGTCTTGGGTTTCTGTTCATGTTTTGCTAATGGTTTCCACATATCTTCTTCAGAGTCATGTCTGTGGCCTATCTGACCTCAAAAGAAGTGAAGAATACAGAGGGCCAAATTGCATCTTAGTTTAGTCTGTCTTATGAATGTAGCCAGTATATCAACAATTCTATATTTGTCCTGCCTCCTGGCTCTTTCTCATTCTTCATCTTATTCTCCCTACTGGGAGAACCAGAGAATTAACTAACTTCCCATTTCCCCATAAGAGTTTCTCTTCTGCTGTGTCTTTGTACTTGTGACTTTAAGCATAATGTGGTTTTTTTACACTGTAGCTTGCATAATTTTGAACCCAACTATTGGAATTTTTAAAGCCTAACTTAGGGGTTTACGCAATGTGTGCATGTGTGGTAGCATATGTAGCTCAATGGGCTTTGGTTCATCCTGTCCTCCAACCCATTTCTGAGGAGATGCCAACAAAGTGTATCAAGGCAGTACCTACCCTATTTATTTCTTTTCTCTGTGTGAGAGGCTGCTATATGGATTGGTGCTTGAGGTTTTTTGGTTTACTGTTTGTGTTTGTGTTCTGTACCACTGAGTTAGGCAGCCTTATAAGTCAAAGATGGATGGATGGATGGATGGATGGATGGATAGATAGATAGATAGAGGTCCCCATTCAGGGCAAAACAGGAAAACGACATTACTGTGCTTTTTTTATTTCCTGTCAGACATTGATAATGCCCGATACCAACTTTAAGTGATCAGATAATCCTGGCATAAAGTAAAACAAAAATGATTGTCATAACAAAAATAAAAAAAATGGAAAATAAATCACATATCTCTGTTCTGGAATAATTACTTCTTGTTTTTATCTCTCTCCCTCATTTGTCTTGTTAACAACTCCTTAAAAAAAGAGCTAATTGCTATTGCCTTTTTGCCCTCACCCATCTCTGCCTTCCCTTAAAATCCTTTTTACTTTTTAGCAAATAAAGACATCAAGCTAGAAACCAGGAGATTGGGGGTTCTAGTCCCACCTGAGGCACAAAGCCATATGGGTGACCTTGAGCTAGTCACTTTCATCTCTAGGAAGGAGGCATTGGCAAAGCACTTTGAAAACCTTGCCCAAGAAAACTGTGGGGACTTGTCCAGGCAATCTGAAAATTGGACACGATTGAATGGAAGAAAAAAAAAATAGGCACTTATGCTGATCCAACAAACTCACATTAAAACAAACTATGGCTTGTGAATCTAGCCAAAGAAAACTGCTAAAGGTTCTAGAATGCCATATTTTCATTTTTAAAGTTACGGACCCATAAGAACAAAATGGAGATTCATTGATTAGAAAAACAATCCAATTTAGACGGATGTGTGTAGTTGGCAAGTCACATGATAATAAAATTCATTTTTGTATTCTTGATAAAATTGCTATTCTTTCCACCCCACCCTACCCACTTTAAAAGAAAGTTAGAATATTCAGATTATTAATGGTTTGCATTATTGATAATTGTAATTCAGCATATGTCACAGGCAATTTATTTATCTGCTGTTTTGTGAAAGAAGAAATATTTCTTCTAAAAAAAGATTAGATATTGATGTCTTTCTTGAAGTCTTTTAAATAGTATTTATAAAGGAACTGAGAAATCCTATCTTCTCTGGCAGGAAAAGTAATTACCTAGTGGAATGATATAGCAAACTGACCAACTCATAACTTGCTAATGTTTTGGACAACAGATCCTACAGTATCCTGATACAGGACATCATACTTACAGGACTTGATCCAAAACATTTTTCTTCTACCATTCCCAGTTCTATTTACAGACAGTAGATCTTAAACCCACAACACTGAGCCGTAATAGCCTAGTTCATATATTTTCAAATTGTAGGAAGAATTGCAGAGACTGTGTGGCGTTCCAAGAGGAAGAGAGGAAATTATCAGACTGATGGAACTTTCCTCCCAATATGGCTAAGCCATAAGGCAAGGGATGGTAGAGAGAAATAAGGTTAGCAGAGGAGAGGCAGAAAAATGTTTCTGTCTTTGCATGCAGAAGCTGTTTTCACATGTGGAATTGGGTTCAATCATTGGTATAGACTCACCTGTGAAAAAGATAGTTTGCATCTGGGTGACTGCAGGACATTGGTTTAAGGATTTCATATTCATGAGATGCTGGACTATGCCATTTGCAACTGTAAATGTGATTATGCTACTTGCAACAGTAAATGTTTTTTTAGAATGCCCCTCTTTATAGAAGAAACGAACTTCCCTTCATGTAATAATTTAGCATACTGAATTAGTATTTTTCCTTGAAATGCTAGTTTTCTATACTCAAGGAACTTATACTGGTATTCCCCACCTATCAAATCATTCTTCTGGTTTTTTTCCAGCTATAGGCAAGTCCAAGCCTTTCTCATGTATTTGTCCCAGAAGGAACTATTGCCACAATCTTGTGACCATTTATATTTATTTATTTAATTAATTAATTTATATACTGTCCTACTCCCAAAGGACTCAGGGCGGTGAACAGCCAAGAGATAAAATATACATAATACAAACATTAAAAAACCATTTAAAAATACATTAAATACTTTGGCCCACAAACAAATTTAAAACACCCCAATTTATAAAACAAATTTAAAACAATTTAAAAGGGAGGTTAGGCCAGACCAGCCTGCTGGAATAAGAATGTTTTGAGGGCACGGCAGAAAGTGTGCAAATCCGGGATCCTCCGTATCTCCAGGGGGAGCTCGTTCCAGATGGCAGGTGCCCCCACAGAGAAGGCTCTCCCCCTGGGGGCCGCCAGTTGACATTGTTTGGCCGATGGCACCCTGAGAAGACCCTCTTTATGGGAGCGTACTGGTCGGTGAGAGGCTACTGGTGGCAGAAGGCAGTCTCGTAGGTACTCCAGTCCTAAGCCATGGAGCGCTCTAAAGGTGGTAACCAAAACCTTGAAGCGCACCCGGAAGACCACCGGGAGCCAGTGCAGCTCGTGCAGGAGGGGAGTCACATGGGAGCGCCACGTCACTCCCATAACCACCCGTGCGGCCGCATTCTGGACCAGCTGGAGCCTCCAGGTGCTCCTCAAGGGGAGCCCCATGTAGAGAGCATTGCAGTAGTCCAGGCGGGAAGTGACGAGGGCATGAGTGACCGTACGTAACGAGTCCCAATCCAGATAGTCCTTAACTTACAACCATTTATTTAGCAACCATTCCATCTTACAACTGAAAAAAGTATTTATGGCCAGTCCTTGCACTTACCACTTTTGCAATACCCACATTGTTTTATGATCAAAATTCAGACACTTGGCAATTGGCATGTATTTATGATGGTTGCAATGTTCTGGGGTCACATGATCACTATATGTGACTTTCCCAGGAGGCTTCCAAGAAGCAAAGTCAACAGGGGAAGTCAGATTTGCATAGTAACCAAGCAATTCATTTAACAACTGCAGCAAAAAAAAGTTGTGAAATCAGGCGCAACTCACTTGACAATCACCTCACTTAGTGATGGAAGCTGTGATCTCAGTTGTGGTTGTATATTTAGGACTATTTATTGGAATAATCCCCATTGAATACAGTGGTGCTTCTAATTACACATGAATAAGATCAGGCTGCATCTGTTCTGCAATTAGTATTTTCTCCGTCACCCTTTGGAGGTCTTCTATGACAGTGATGTGTGGTTAGAGTGGAATGGGACAACTTGCCACTGCCAACTTGCCATGAAACAACTCGCTGCAGGACAATTGAACAATTCAATTTAATTATTTAAAATAATTTAAAAATTATTTTAATTTTTGTCATTCACATTTCATTTGCATTCTTTAATGATCCTTTTCCACAATTCCATTGATATTAGTGTAACTCTTGTCCCGCAGTGAGTTGGCCACTAGTTGGCTGCGGCAAAATGATCCTGGCAAGTTGTCCATGGCAAGTTGCCTGTGGTGAGTTGTCCTAGACCTTGGCTAGAGAGCAAAGGTATGCTTGCTTTCTGCTTTTTCCAATGCCTTGTAATATTTGAACATTCCTCATTGTAGGTGTTTATTCTACGATACAGGAAAGCTGTATAAGAGAATGCCAGGTTCAGGGGCTTCCGGTTGATGTCGCAGCGAGACTGGACATGAGGAGCGGGTCTCCGTGCTCCCGTGCCCAGTTCTCCCCCTTGGTAGGCTCCGAAAGGAGCCAAAACTGCCCTGTAGGAGTGGTGAAGCAAAGAGAGGTACCCTGTGAGGTCGCAGAGAGTTGCAACTCTCCTGTCTGACCCAGGGTTCTTTTTCCCTCTCAGCTACGGCAAGGAGAAGAGGCAGCCGAAAGATGGCTGCCACAAAGCTGGAGCAACCGAGGAACAACTAAGACTGGTGCTGGAGCTAAGTAGGTGAACAGTGGTTGGAACTGGGGGAGAGGATTCCTTCTAACTTAAAACATAACCCTAAGAAACAATATAGAACTATCTGCTCAGAATTGCTTGTTAAAGCGGCGATTAAGCATTCTGGGAAAAATACCAGACTGGAAGGAAAAGACCTAAAGAGAGAAAAACAATTCTTTTTTAGAATGGTGGCATGATTAGAAATAAGGGAAGGGGGAAACATTTGTATATACATACTTTTATATAATGGAATAAAAGTAACAATAAAATGGGAAAACAAGAGAATGATGGTATTATTAAATACATTTTAATAATATTGTGATTCGTATTGGAATAATTGAAACACTGAGCAATTAAATAATGAAAGAACATATTTCAATATAAACCTGTATTATTATCAGAATTATATAGATTTGATTATTGTAAACAATATGATTAGAATCATATTGAAGGGCCTGGTGGCTCAGCAGACTGATAGCATTGTGATTAACACCAGCTGTCTGCAATTACTGTAAGTTCGAATCTCACCAGGCTGGGTTGACTCAGCCTTCCATCCTTTCTAAGGTAGGTAAATTGAGGACCCAGTTTGTGGGGGCAATAAGCTGACTTTGTATAAATATACAAAAGTATGAAGGCTATTGCTTAACACATTGTAACCCACCCTGAGTCTCCGGAGAAGGGTGGCATATAAATCATTTTTTTTTAAAAAAAGAATAATTTTGTATGTCTAAATAATATTGGGATTGGTAGTAGAATTGTGTATTGAAACTTTGAATAATGAAATAATGATTGTATCTTAATACAAACAGATGTAAAGAGTGAAATATGGGAGGTAAGTTAAAAATGAACAGGAGTCAAAGCACCAAAGTGGGCAAGAGATGTTGGATAGAAAGAAAATGTCTTTTAATAAAAGGGTGACATAATTAAAAGTTAGAATAGAGATAGAAATAAAGGAAAGGGGGAATATTAGTGTATACATTTTTACATAATAAAATAAAAGCAATAACAAGAGGGAAGCTTAGAAATTGAATGGCGATATTATTATGTACGATCAAATAATATGGTGAGTGGCATTAGAGCAATATATAAAAACATGGAATAATTAATGATAAACTACAACTTAATATAAATGGGTACTATTATTATTAGAAATATATAATTTGGTTGAATGTAATAACTATGATCAATTTTACTAGTTTTATTTGTATTAGAATATATGACACCCAGGTGCCACATTGTTCATGCATTGATATGTATATGTATATGCAAAATAAAATAAAAAACTTAAAAAAAAGAGAATGCCAAGTTCTGAGTTGCACATGGAGATAATATACTGCAGATGTTTGTCCTCCAGCATGTGGCATAGTGAGACATGGAAAATGGGTTAAGGGGTGGAATTAAGTTTTTTAAAGACTCTGATTAACAAGAGAACCTTTTGTTGGTTTATAGTAGAAAATCCACCCTGCTTGCCAGTAATTAATTATTGTAATTAACTTTTACATGCAAGCAGAATAGTAGAGACAAAACATCAGTTTGCCACACCTTTATTTTGTTGACTGTATAAAGGAAAGGTTGCTTAAATAGACTTAGGGCTTAATTAATCCATGTAGACAGTGAAAGTGTGCTTGACTGGAAGGCTAACAAACATGGTGAGTCCCAAGAATTAAATGGGAGGCTGGTAGATGCCATGAAAAATAGGGAAACAAACATTGCACTCTACTGCTTTTGAGGACAGTTTCCCATTGCTTAGATCTGCTTTACATTTTTTCCTGGATGTCTGACCTTGCAATTGGCTGCATCAACATGTTTCTTGGAACATACCCAGCAGAGCAAGCAATCCACAGTGCTGGAAGTCTTGGGCCCTTTTCATTAATTATCACTAAGGCCATTTTGTAGCTTTGGCATATTTTATTGGCAAGATTTTTATATCTTTTTCCAGATCACTAAAGAAAAACACTGAAGGCCACTGGGCCTGCAACTGATCGCTCTGGGATTTTAATATAAGTACTTCTGCATGCTTAATAACTGAACTGTAGTTTATTGATCATGATAGTGCTATTTCTTTAACTGGAATGCTCCAAGAAAGCAAGCGGGATCTCTTAAAGCACTCAGTTATAATAATTACATTACACTTCTGAACTTATCTGTGAGTTCAAAGAACAGCTGGCAGATGAACAGATAGGGAAGCATCAGTATTAGGAGATGAGATGTCTAACAAATTTCTCCTGTTGTGCCAAGTAGACACAGCAGAAAAACAAAACACAAAGGTTTTTCTGTACTGAATATTCAGATAATTTTTCCAATCACAGATAAGCTCTGCTATGGAGAACAGGGACAAATACGTTGGAATGGTAGCTTGTTCCTGCTATAATATCAAACAAAAGAATATGGGAGTGGATTTCTGTTGGCTTAGTCTGCTAAATAGTTCACCAGGTTTGTTTTGAGAGCTCCATCATAGGATATAGATAAGTGTCTTGATCTCATTAGGTTTCATGTCTCTGCCATTTTAAAAAAGGTTTAAATTAAGAGAATGGGGAAGCTGGCATTCTATGCAGTAAAGTACTAATCCCTTGGATCACCTTGATTTCTAGGAATGTTTATTGGCTTTCTTAGAAAATAATAAGTAATGGGGTTCTGCAGTCCTGTGTCTAGTTTAGATGTGTGCCATATAACAACAACAACAAAAATCAAAAAGCTGGGAGAGCCAGGTTCTGCAGCATTTGGCAATTCCACCAAAACGCTATGGTTAAGTGCTATTCTGAGCCAATTGGAGGATTTATGGGTATTTGATTTGTATGTTGTCTTTCTTCTCTGGGAATAAGAGATCTTTGATGATCTCTGAGCTTGATAGTTTTTAGGCAGACGTTTCATTATCCAATCTAGGTAACATCATCAGTACAATCAGGGAGTGGGGTTTCTTTACTAGCACTGATGATGTTGTCTAGTTTGGGTAATGAAACGTCTGCAAGAAAACAACCAAGCTCAGACAGCACCAAGGACCCCTCATTTCAACCTTGAGCTACAAATATTCCTCTTTATCGGTCTCTGGGAATACTTAAGGCAACTAGCAAAATTTTAAAAAACCAAATAAAATATCCAAAGTTTAAATATAATTTAATATCATATTCAATTATTTATCAATTAGAATCATAGAATCACAGAGTTGTAAGTGACCTAAGAGATCATCAAGTCCAACCACCTGCAACTGCAGGATTCACTACATTGTCCCTGATAACAGTCCAGCCTCTGTTTGAAATCTCAGAAGTCCGAATTGAATAAGAAAGCATTCTTGAACAAAGTACATGAGTGTGTGATAAACTACAATTCCTACCACTCCCAGCCAACCTATTTCTGGCTAGGCAGGCTAAGGATGGTGTAAGTTACAGTTTAACACATCAATACTTAGTGGGGAAAGTAATAGAAAAATCCAGTGTTTAAAATGTTCCCTGTAACTTCTACCCTTATTTTATCCCAATGTCCAGGAGAGTGCCACAACCATACTGCCGCTTCCAGAAACCTAAAACACCCAGATATAAAATAATATATTAGTTAAAACACATGATGCTAGGACAACTACTCCCAAACCCAGACTTAGAGGGTTCACACAACAACCTGGCTTAGACTGGGGAGAATGAAATCTCTCAGGCTAAAAAATCCCACTCAATAATGGATTTGCCAAAGAGGAAAGTGAGGATGCAGAATATATAAGCAAGCATCAATCATCAATGGACACTGTGAGGGCTAGAGGGGGGATCTACTGTAAGAGAATATGGAGCTTTTCAAGCCTGGCTGTGGTATAAATTCTGAACTACGGTTTCTGTTTGCTCAAAAATTGGCAGCTATTTTTATGCAGCCCCTGTTTTGTTTCTTGGAATACAATATAGATATAGTTCCTAATGGTCTTTAACCATTGGAGCACAACAAAACCTTTTGGCCAGAGGTTTTGTTTTGGAATGGAATGGTCATCATTAGTATGTTGGTAACACTCAGCTGTTGCTCCTTACTATGCTTGATCATTGGCTACATTTGATAAATGTTCAATGAGCACAAACAATCTGAGATAAATCTAAAGCAAGACAGGGACCCCATTAGTTTATAAGAAACAGATTGAGGAATGACATTGCACCTGGTCTGGATAAGGTTACATTCTTCCTGAAAGAATACACGTTTGCAGTCATGGACTACTCCTTTAACATCAGCTGACTCTGAAGTCAACATGTCTAAACTTAAAAGTATCCAGTAATTGCAACTGACGCTCAATCCAGCAACTAAGCTGCTAAGAATACAGTGCAAGACATAGGGAATGTAGGTTATATAATGCATGCACTGAACAATATGCATTGTTTGCCAGTTGCTGGCCAGCACAATTTAAGCTTTAAAGCCCTAAATGGCTTACCAGTTGACTAAAGAATCATCTTTTTTATTATAAATGTTTAGTTATTAAGATCTGTAGGAGAGGTCCTTCTGCATGTGGAGTGGGTTTCCTCCTGCATGTTTACCAGGCTAGGAAAATCACTGTCACAGTTGTAGCTAAACCCCATTCTCTCAGCATTTTAAAAAAGAAAAACTATAAACAGGCATTTCATGTAACAGTGCCTATACAATTTTAATATCTTTATAACCACAAATGCTAGGAAGTTGAATTCCATGATCTATGTATCGGCAGGCTTTTAAACTTCCCATTAAATGTCAATTCAGGAATATCTTGCATTTTATTTTAAAAATGTCTTTGCAGACTGAGAGAGAGTTTATAATGAACAGGATTAAAGCAGGCATATACAGAGAATGTAATGTCTTTCTTTGTGAGAAAAGTTTTTTCCCCAAATCAGTTATTTGTTCTGAAGAATAGGCAGAAGCTGCATGTTGAGTTCAAAGATGCATGTAACATTGCATGCAGCTTGATCCCAAAAGCCAACTTCAGCAGTGGTGGGTTGCTACCGGTTCGCCCCAGATCACCCACCCACCCTGACGCTTCTGCGCAGAAGCATCGCGCGCACACATGAGTACGGGCACGCCCACAAGCAAACCGGTAGCAACGGGTTTTGAAACCTGCCCCTGAACTTCAGGTTTTCACATAGGAATGCATCAAGGGACTCGAGATTGACTGAGGCTAGCTGCCTCTTAGTTGATGGCTTGTATACTTCATAGTTCATACCATAGTTCCCAAGAAAGCATCTTCAATGCATACCTTTATACCATGGGGATGGAAGTGCTGATTAGCATCTCTTCTATTGTAATCCATATGTATTGGAAGGCAGGCCTCTTTGAATGTAGGTGAGTTACATCTTTACTTGGAGGTTGCTAGGATGTGGAGCAACTTAGCATAGTTAACCCTGTGCTAACATGTTCAGAGGTGAAGGTCCGAAGAGGACCAGTTTTCCTCTTTCTAGAACCAAGTGAAGGAATACTATGGTACTTTATTCTGAGCATAGCATTTTCTTTTAGACAGCTATGCAGCAGGAAAAATATCTACTGACCCTGAGGAGTAAAATCTGCGTAAATGAGACATGCCCCAGGAGAATCTCTTTGGAATGGAGGTTGTTTACCTGATCCCAGCTCACCCCTTTTGGCACACAGAGAAGGTGTGTGAATTCTATGCCTATTGTTTGGCCTCTGAGCAGTTGCATGTTTGTTCTGTGCCAAAAATAGTTTCAGCTTCTCCAGGGGATCACTGGCAAGTTTCCAAAGCAAAAAAAGAAAAGAAAGCTTCCAAAACATCTTTTTCCCGCTAATTATATCATTGAATGGAAGCACTGATAGTAGACAAAATCTCTGGAATCTAACCTCCCCCCTCCCCTCACTTAAAACAAAAGATGAAAAAACATACTCAAGTCAGTGATACTTTGGAGCATCACTGCATCCAGGCTTTTCCCCATACAGTCTGCTAAGGAGTGAGCTCATAGTTGTTTAGTCTGCCAAAAAGATGGCTTCCTGGAATGGTTCTGATCGTCGTAGACTACGCATGTAATTAAAACCTCTATCCTTTTGGTGTTAACTGAATTTTTAAGGACCAATTGGAAGGCTGTGCTGCCAGCAAAATACAGCTTCATAAAACTGGCACACATTTCTTGTAGTCCAGGTAAATGCAAGAGAGCTTGGCAAGAGGGAAAGAGCTATGGATGATTCTGTATATATCACAATCTTGTTTGTTGCCACATGCTGCAAGAAAACTGATAGAGGAGAGCTTCAATTTTTTGGATGGCTCACTGACCAGTGAAATATTAATGGTCATATTGGAAGAAAACATCAACTGCTTGTTGCCTTTGAAGAAGGCCAGTGGAAACACACAGCAGCTCAAGACATTTTGCTACCTGTTGAAAGTCAGTATTGATGCAATTTATAATGCTCTTGAGATAGCAACACCTCCCTTTATTCCTTCCCACTTTCTTTTTTTAATAATAATTATGTTAAAGATTGCAAATACGTTAGAAACTAATGCAAACTGAAAAAAGAAAAAATAGAAGGTACAGTAAAAAAAGGAAACAGAAATAGAAAAAAAGAGAAATATATAAATGACTTCTGACCTGCATCACAAATATAATCAATTTTAGTAACTCATCAACTCTTAAAATACAACAAATGTTTTTTTTTTCTTTCCCATATCCCGTCTTTTATCTGTATCCATAAAACCTAGTCCTTTCAGTCCTGTTGTCCATTGGGGGAGTTATAGAGAAAACAACATATTATTTAATTGATCAAATAAATCAACCTTATATTCCTTCGTTTTACTTCTAATAATCTTGATCTTTAGTCCAAATAATGTGCTAGAAGTTGAGTTCTTTTCATTATTTGTTGGTCTTTTTTAAAATTCAAAACTTTAACAAGCTTCTTTTGTAAAACCAATATACTAGGAAAATTATCCTTGCCATTCTCTTGGTTTGTTATATGTATCTCTCTTCTAATTTTTAAGACATCAGTTGGTTTATTTGTATTTTCAATGCAACATGTTTTCCCATGTCATTTTCATAGCCTGTTATTGTTAAATCCACTTTCAGATCAGTCTCAAGCTTGTCAGATAAAACTTGTTCCTCTTTCATAACATCTTATCAACAATCTGTACATACAGGCAATCACTCTTTAATTTATGGATTCATTGTTTAAAAATATCATTGACTATTTCCAATATTATTCCAATAACCAAAAATATATTTATCTTGCTTCATTCTATAATTGTAGGTTGAATTTGTGTGTTCTTCTTTAATTATAATATTTAGTTCCTCCAGTTCCCTCTGGTGTTCAAGTTTTAAAGTCTTACCTTAATATTTAAAAAATAAAAATAAAAGCACTTTCCTGTGGGGAGAATTCTTGATAATTAATTTCAAAAATGTATTTCAAATTTAACTGGGCCCCTAGTCCATTTGTAACATTCTAAAATCAAAGTTTTAATCACCCTTTGGCTGTTTATTCCAAATTATTATTTTTTCATTCTTAAACTTGTACTTAAAACATTCTTTCACTAAAGATTTAGGAAGCTCATCCAGGGCTGTCCACCTTGTTGATCCAAAAGTTCCCAATTGCTGAAAAGCAGTTAACAAGCAATTTCCAAAAGTGAATAGAAAAGGAAGTATGTGAACTTTCAAAAGTGTTGATGTGATTTCATTTATTTTGCACATTTAAATAGCTGCCAGTTAAAAATGACTCTGGATAGTGTATAACCATTGAACAAAATCACAGATAAGAACAATCATTATTTAAAAAATCTAAAAAGAATAATTGAAAGTATTATAATTATTTAAAATATATAACATTTATATAGAAAGAACAGCTGTCTGGAGCATTTATGGTGGTCTTAAGTCCTCTCCTTGTCAGATCTGCTTCTAAAACTGGCTAGATAAAACTTATTCTAGCTAGTTGCAGCCTCAGATTTGTCCAGAATATTGTAGCATCAAATATTAAAAATGGGGACTCCTGTACAAATCCTATTGTCCCCCTCCCACTTCAGTCTTGATGTTCAAACTATTACAGAGCGGAATTAGGGGCTGCAGAGATATTTGCACAATTGTGAAGCCATGAAGTAACTCAAACACACCTTTGGAACAGGGCCTCAGTTTGGTGTATGTATATTATTATTAGTCCCTTTGAAATTATTTATTTATTTAGGGTATGGCATGTCATACATAGACTAGCAATATATATTAACATTTCATTTAGATTAATAAAATATAATAAAATATAAATGTTAAAAAGATCTATATTTAAATGTCACTGTAGATTAGTAGATGATTGAACATCAAGAAGTTGTGCCCAAAATGGTTGCCCTCATAGAGGAAGGCTTCATTCCTCATAGAGGAAACCCTTGTTTCACTGTATTTCCCACATAGCAGTTAATGGTGAAACCTCTTAATACATGAAGGGAATGTTTCACATGGTTCTAAAGTAGGAGCATCTTTCCACAGCTTTCCTCACTGCCAGGGAATATTAATATCAATTAATATTAATGTGCATATTAATAACTTATGCTGTTTGTGCGTATTAACTTACATTACAATTAGAAGATGGAATATAATACTTAGGCCAGGAATAGGCAATCTGGACCTCTCCAGGTATTTCTATTACAATACCCACAAATCCTGATCATTGGCCATAGTGACTACAGTTTATAGGAGTTTAGCTGGTGCCCAATGTTGCCCATTGTTTGATTCCTACCTTAATTCTGCGCTCATGACTCACCTTCAATATAAGTTACCAATCCTCAATACAGATTCTGACTGAGATTGTCAGTCCTGATAGAATAACATATTTTGCCATTTTTATCTTTCGCCTGGCATTTGTTAACATCTCACAGTGAGGAACCTCTGACTCATCTTGGAAAATGTGACATAAAATAAGCTCAATTTAACTCTTTTGGATACTTGGATGGTGCAAGTGACAATTTTTATTGTCACACGCCTTTGGAAGTCTCTTGACAAGCATTCAGTGGAAGCCTTTAATACTACAGAAAAAGCTGTATGCTATGAAAGGCATATTAACAGGGCATTGCTTCTCTCCTCTCCTCAGCACCATGGGTAATTTGCAGCTAGACCTTCCAGAAAAATAACAGAATCTGTGTTTTTCTATTATTCAATGCTAACACTGATTTAATGCCAGAGCTCAGTATCCCTTCCTTAATAGAATTGAAACGGGTGAAACTTGAGGATAGAAAAGCAGAATCCCTGTTCAGCATTTTAAAAATCATGAAGGATGTGTGCTATACTATTAGAAAGGCAGAGCACACAAACTTCAAATGATATTCTCTTTTGAATATTAGAGAAACATTCTTGGCTTTTACTGATATTTCAAAGAGTCCTAAAGTAACTATAGAAGGGCCTCACGTCTCAAAAATTGAGAACTAAAAAAGGGGGGTGGGAGTTAGTTACTCAGGATATCTGTGCTTTGCTTGTAGTTCATGAAAAAGCAGAATAGCTGTGTCTATAGTCCATGCCTTGAGATTTGGAAAATAATATTTGGTTAGGAAGATTTTGTCATTGATTCCTAATAATGTCACAGGGTTTAGCGATGCTTGCATAAGCACTCATAGTGCCACTGGCTGCTCTAGCTAGGGGGGGGATGAAATAGTGTTCCCGTGATAAAATATTACAATCTATGAGTAAGAAAAATTCAATATATTTCTTCATTTTTAAATATTTATATGCCATCCCTCAGAGACAATATTTCTAGATGGCATTCAGTAATTAAGAGGCATATTATCTGTAGACAGACAACAGGGATTCCAGCCCCAGATGATTCATATTTATGCACATTTTGCGATGCATGCATACATATGGGTACAGACACAGACAGAGATGTCTGGAATATTCTTAATTTCATTAATGAGGTTCTAGGAATAGCTAACCCAAATAAAGTCATTAGGAGGTCTTTGTTATAATACTTGACAATTTCAAGACCACAGAAACTGATACATGCTAAACAGGTTCATTGTTGAGTAACTTCTGTGCACAACTGTAGTAAAGCATAGCCAATGATAGCTTTGAGTCAGATTTGACTACTGCTGCCTGCATGGGAAGTTCATGTAGTTTCCTAGGTGGCATATTCAGAAGTGCTTTGCCATTGCCTTCTTCCTAAGGCTGAGAGGGTAGTGAAGTAGTGACATAAACTGGGTCTTCCTTTTTCTGGTAATCTGTCTAGATTGCTATTCTAGCATCTTATTTAATAAGTCAATAGTGTTCCTACTTGGAGTTCTGATTTCCTGTTGGTTCAGTTGTATTTGACCTTTTCTCTGAGTTAGCTGTAATGTCAGGTACAATATCTGTCTACACAAATTACCCTGTTTAAGACCCACATTCAACAGGTGCAGTTGCATTAATTATAGAATGATGGCTCATAATGATACAACTCCTAAAGCACTGAAGAAGATACCAACTGACTTAGCTTTTTTTGTATGTTTGTTTTGGAAAAAAATGAATTCTGTTACTGTTAAGAGAGAATTTGGTCAGTGCCTGTATAACTGTTGCTGAAATGGCAATTCTGTTTTTGGATGGAAGTATTTTATATTGCAGACTGAGGCAGGTGAGTGGATTTTCTTTACAGCACTCACAGTAATTCTGCTCCATGCAAAGAACTAGATGCTTGGAGGAAAAGTGTTCTGGTGTAGCCCTCTCACCTGCTAAGATTAAAAGTAAAAAAATTGGGTAAAGAAGTTTGAAATGGCCTAACCTAAATTATCTTCATGATCTTATTATTTGAATTTTAGCTTTGAGAATTTTGTTAATTTATGAAACAAAATCCTGATAATTGTGTGCTGTTAGAATATGTAATACCTCACACCCTCTCTTCCTACCTCATTTCATAATACCCAATGTACGACTGTGTTTTTACAGTAACTTACATGATACTCTAAAGCTAAAACAAAATTGGCTAGCAAGCATAATTAGCAACCCTACTTTTACCCTTTTCTCATTTGACACACAAAAATTTAAAACAAAAATCAGGGCTTAGATGTTATCCAGACCTTGAGTATAAGTTGCCCTCAGACAAGATGGAGGGCATATAAATAAATCTCAGCTGCCATAAATCCAACACAATTGTTGCTTTAGGTTTGGACACAATAAATCATAAATCTTGGTTAAAGAGTCACATGGGGGTGGAGCAAAATGGCAACATGTACATAAGCAAGCTGTGGGAATACAAGTGGCTCTTAAGGTGCTAGAAGTGCCTTTGAATTCAGCTGGAGACTCAAGCAGACTAGTACTATAGCTTTGGAACCCCAAGTTCAGGTAATCCATTTGCAGTAGGAAGAGAGGTTGGCTGGGAAATTCTGGGAGTTAAGGTTCACACATCGGAAAATTGCCAAGATTGAGAAACATTGCCTTAGATTATCCAGAAGCACAGAGGAATTGAGCAACTCTTCCTTTCATCCTTAACTCTAACTTTTTCATATAACTCAAGGCCTTATGCTGCTCTTGCCTCACCATTTTTCACTACCCCCCATTAGATGTAACACTTTCGTAATGTGATGCACACTTTTAAGTACCTGCTCCGAAATGCAATAATAAACTGTCCACAAAGGAATGTTTGTCCTAATTGGCTGCTTGGAATAGTTGCAGTCCACAAAGAAGCAACTGACAGCTTCTATATTTGAGGGAATTATTGAAGCATAAGTTCATTGATTGATTGATACTAGTCATCCAATTGATAAAATGTGGCCAGAGATATTTCATCTTGAAGTCTCTTCCCTCTGAAATGGGTCTCTGCCTGAAGGACTGAGATACCAAATTTCTTTCCATGTTTCCTTGAGAAGGCAACTTGAATAGGCCACGCTAACGTGTGTAGAATGGATGAAATGCAAACTGGATTTAATAGATTTGTCCGTAAATGCTACAAGATTTGTGTTTCGCTGTAAGAAACTAATATGACTACCCTTCCAGAAACTGAATAAATGTGATACCTTATATTTTTTTTAAAAGGAAAATTATTCCCTGGAGATAGTAAATAAAATGAATTGCTTATCATTATTTCCAGTGAAGTGGCATACTCCTGTCTAATTTTAACTGTTAATCCTTTCTGTCTCTTTAGGAAGTAAAACTCGGGAAGGTGTGGTGCAAGGTGTAACCTCAGGTAATGTTTCTCTTCTCCTCCAACTTTAATCCTGAGTGGGCAGTTGTATTAAAACATTGGCAAGTCAATAAAATAGTCATATTGTTAAAATCTTTCCCATAACTGAAGCTGGACAAAGTATTCCATCTACTTGTCACCTGTTGACAGAACTGCCTAAAGGACTGGCTAAAGATACAGTGAGTGTGCAACTTGACTCAGTTTGACAGACACACCAAGCTTAATATCTCATGTCAAAGTGTTTGTTTCAAAATTGGGCAGAATTAGGACACATTTTTGAGGGGAAATTTCAGGAATTTTAAGAGATGGAATGGCTGCTTTAAATTACAGCAAATCTTCAGGCACTCATTGTATGGCAGATTTATAATTCCAAAAATAATAATAAAAAACCCTATTGAACCTAACCCAAAACTACCCCCCCCCTCCACCAAGTTTCACTCACTTGGGGCAAGGTTTTCGCTTGAGACATACTGCATTCCTGCTAACAGGCCAAGTGGACTTGAACTGGAGAGCAAAATAAATGGTTTACTTAAAACGGGACAGAGTGTATGCTAAAGCAATGTAGAGTCCAGAAAAGACATATGTGCTGCAGGAAGAACTTAATAGTGATAGCTTTTCTTTCATGGCCTTATACATATGCTTCTGCTTATATCCATCTATGATGAATAGACTATATTATTGTATTGTAGTTGTACATTTCTACAGTACTGCCAAATTATATTCCAAGTCAATATCTTTCTTTAGCCAAGTTGTGAAAGGCCACACATTGTGCATCCAATATAATGAGCTAATTGTATGGTCTCATAAGACTTAGAGCCTTTTCTTTCTTTCTTCTGGTTTTCTTAGTTGCTGAGAAGACAAAGGAGCAGGCATCACAGCTGGGTGGAGCTGTCTTCTCAGGAGCTGGCAATATTGCAGCTGCCACAGGACTGGTCAAGAAAGAAGAATTTCCCACTGATGTGAAGGTAGGCATCCTGTACCCTTCAGGTGGCTATAAGAGCTATTAAGAATCAATCTAGGGGAAGAAGAATTTCAAAACTACCATAGAAAAAAAGGATAGTTGACCCCCAATAGATCTGAGTGGCAATTGATATTGATGTGAGATCTTTTGTTAATTTAATTTCCCAAAAACTGAAGGTTGACTATGTTATGATTTTAGGCTGCATTTTTATTTTGAGATGAGGACCTATTAGGATGAGCAGGGGGAAAAAATGCAACGGCATTCCAATAATTTTGCATGACAGGATATCTCATGCTTTAGATGACGACCTATAACCATGGTGTGCAGGAATGGAAATGCATGTGAAGAAGAGCAAGTGTTTGTGCACATATGGGTTGTGCAGTAACATATTAACAATTATCTGTGCAAATCTCTATCTCATCAGTTGGGCCTACTGTAAAAGGCAGTGATATTCATTTATGAAATGAATGGGTTTTTTAATCTTCATTTTTATAACTTGTTTGATAAATGTGTACATTTGGGCTGGCATGAACTCGGAAGCACAGCATTGTGTATCTTGAGGCTGAGAAAACCAAACTGTATTACAGAAATTATCTGGCTGCTGCAGGATTGCCAATCTGAGAAAAACTCTTGAATCTTGCAGCTGAGCTGCCAGTGAACCATTTGCTTCCAGCTTAGTTTAAAATAGCAACAGCTGAAGATGAAATGAGGCCAGTGCATTCAGGCAGGAAGAGGCACGCTGCTCTACTCAGCAAGGGAGGAAGGAGCCTATGAAGAGTGATGTCAGACTGCCAATCACAGGGCTCTTCCGAATAGCCATGTTGATGCTTTCCTTCCATCTTTGAGATGCGAAGAAACAATGTCATTTAGAAAACTGTGGACCCACAAGCCTACCTGTTACCACAGCTCTGGAATGAGACTGTTATTGCTGCTTTCACAAGAAGTTACTTTCAGGACAATTGCTTAGCAGTGAGGGATAGAGAAGCTCACAGGCAAAGGAGAATGACGTGTAGAGGGCAAGAGAGGCTGAAATCAGTGTGTGGGAGGTGCAGCAGCTGTTTTTAAATTACCTCATTGAACAGACAGTGGCAAGGTGGGGGCTGTAGCTTTCCAGACTACCTATGAACACTTGAGGTAGCACAGATATGAATGTAGCTTTCTATAGATTTGTTATATTTATAGATTTTTTATAGATGTTTTAGCTCAGTGGCTAAGATGCTGAGCTTGTGAATCGAAAGGTCAGCAGTTCAGGGTTCAAATCCCTAGTGCCGTGATGGCGAACCTATGGCACAGATGCCACAGGTGGCATATGGAGCCATATCGGTGGGCACGTGAACTCAGCTCCAGCATGCATGTGTGCGCTGGCCAGCTAATTTTCAGGCCTTCTGGGCCCACCAGAAGTCAGGAAACACACTGTCTCCAGCCTCCGGAGGCCCTCTGGGGGGTGGGGAAGGCCATTTTCGCCCTCCACAGGCTCCTAGAAAGGCTCTGGGGAGAGCAAAAAACGGGCCTACCGGGCCCACCGTGCTATCACGTGCCAAAAGCGGGGGGAGCACGGGGGGGGGGCATAGAATTATGGATGTGGGCACCTGTGCGTGTGACCCCACTGCACTCCCCCCACTTTTGGCACACAATGGCAAAAAGGTTAGCCATCACTGCCCTAGTGCCACATAATGGGGTGAGCTCCCAGCTTGTCCCCAGCTTCTGCCAACCTAGCAGTTCGAAAGCATGTAAAAAATGCAAGTAGAAAAATAGGGACCATCTTTGGTGGGAAGGTAACAGCGTTCTGTGCGCCTTTGGCATTTAGTCATGCTGGCCACATGACCACGGAGACGTCTTTGGACAGCGTTGGCTCTTCGGCTTTGAAACAGAGATGAGCACCGCCGCCTAGAGTCGGGAACAACTAGCACATATGTGCAAGGAGAACCTTTACATTTACCTTTAAACAAACCAAAAATTGTGCCATTCAATAAAACCAGGGATTGTCTGGAAAAATCAAAAACAATTGACTTTTTCTCCTATATCTGATGCTTTACATATGTAAAGAGCTTACAGATGGGAATACTGGCTTCATAGAAGAACTGCACTTGGTCATTCACAAGACCAGTATTTTCTTGATCCAAATTGCACATGTACACAACAAGAAATATCTCGTTGGCTGCTACAGTATAAGGGAAATGGCCTTGGAGGCATGGAGCACAGTAGCCAGATAGAGAGGGTGGCCCTGCAACAATCCAATTTCTGATTGGATTTCTTCTTTCCCATTCTGTGCAATGGGAATCTCTGCATGGAAGTCTTTTACCATTTAATTGGAAAACATTCCTAACGAGCTGGAACAGCTTGGTTCTCTATGAAAGGGAGTGGAAAACTTGTCCTCACAACAAATTGGTGGGCATTCATATATAGATGAACCCAAAGAGCTAATGTTTGAAAGGGGAGGAAAAACCTTTGGCCCACATGATTTTATGTACTTTGGTCATGTGCTCTGCCACTGCCATTTCTCTAAATAATCCTAAATATTCTAGCTTTTCATCACAAAGATAACATTTGAGTCCCCTGATCATTGTGGTTGGCATTTTCAGTGCTTTTTAAGCTTTCTCTCTGCATTTAAAAGTGCAATTAGAATGGTCTATGACCGTGATGGTGAACCTATGGCATGCATGCCAGAGGTGACACGCAGAGCCCTCTCTGTGGGCATGCGTGCTGTCACCAGCTGCTCTTCTGGTTTCCAGTGCGCATCTGGTCTTTGCGGGTGCCGGAAAACGGCCTGAAAACAGCCCCCAAAATGAACCAAAAATGGCCCAAAAACAGCCTGAAAATGGCCAAAAATTGGTCCCAAAACAGGCATGCGTGCACTTGCCAACTGGTCTTTGGGTTTCCAGTCCTCCGGCGCACGCACATGCACGTGCATGCACATGCGTTCCTGTTTGGATGCTCGGTGCCGAAAAGGTTCGCCATCACTTGTCTATGATATTCAATATGCGGCTGAGCCATATAAGGTTATTAAAACGTTGAAATATATTTTCAGTTCATTTCCCACTGATCCCTACCATGGAATTTGCCCTTTTCACAGCTCCAGCACATCTTCCATGAACTAGAGCCCATACTATTCTTTTCTGTTTAGTTCACATAGGTTATGTGAAATTTGCATAGGGGTGGGTGGCTTGTCCAATGTACATCACTTTATATTTAACAGTATTTACCATTTGGTTAACCACTCGGATAGTTTAAAAAGATCCTTCAGGAACTGTTCTCAAGTCATTTTTGGTTTTTATCCACCACATATCTACAAATTTAGTCCCTTCCCTGCTCTACTAAATGAGATAATTCAAGAACAAGTTAAAACAGCATTGATCTTAATACAGATCCCTGAAGGACTCCAGTTGAAAAAAATTGACCATTTATTCCTACTCTCACCCCATTCCCATTAAATACACCCTTTGATGAGGAACTATAATGTTGATAGGATTACCTCCATGTACCCACTGGCACTTTAAACAAACTCTAAAACACTTGATGAAGCACAATTTACCTTTGTAGAATCCATGCTAAATTTTTCAGCAGGGCTTAGTTGTTTTTTCTTATATTACCCTTCCTGCCCATTATTCAGGAAATTAATAAAGCTTAATTGCATAATAAAGATATCAGTTCTATAACTTTTTTAGCAAAAACAAATGCAAAGCATTCATTCATTCATTCATTCCAGATTCATGCAATCTTATACGTTCCTTGAACATCCCAGTGAAAAGAAGGATGTGACTGGCTAACAATGCCAATTCATAAGATAAGTGGAATACCTGCTGATTACTATTAACTCTGCTCTAAATGATCTTCCATCATACA
Source organism: Arizona elegans (assembly GCA_022577455.1). Lineage (NCBI taxonomy): Eukaryota > Metazoa > Chordata > Lepidosauria > Squamata > Colubridae > Arizona > Arizona elegans. The sequence goes on along the minus strand of JAKOOJ010000003.1, from coordinate 96,412,411 downwards.
ATAACATATAGAACTACAGAATACATCATTCTATCAAACAATGGCTGGGTTTGCATAACATGTTAAGCTATGTGATCGGCTAACTTGTGGATTAGATACTGTAAATCCATCCAGGGTTGTTAATGTATAATTCATGTAGGAATCTAAACATTTCAAATAAATCATTGTTAACCATGTTTGGTATGTTGTGCAAATACAGCCATTACTTTCCCAGTGTCATTATTCCTCATTACCTAGTCTTTTAGTTGCTAAGTATTTTTAAAACATTCCTGTAAAATATATGTTGTCTATGAAATTTCATGATAGTGTAGTTTATGGGAAAAGAAGCAATCCAGGAGTGAGTTATAACTTTGCCTGGGGATTTACTCTTATGGTTTTAAAGATTATGTTTTTGCTCCAATATAGCAATGCCCAAAGATACCTTTCTGAAAGCCATGTGATGCTTGTTCCTAAATAATTTGCCAATTATTTAGACTTGATAAGTTTATTTTTTGTAGAAACCTTCAGAGGACGTATTGGAAATGCTCTGGCAGAAATAAGTAATATTGGCTGTCATTTTTCATTTGTAGCCTGAAGAGGTTGGTCAGGAAGCAGTGGAGGAGCCACTGATAGAGCCACTGTTAGAACCTGAGAGTGAGAATTATGAAGAGCCACCACAGGTAAGTGAAGCAGAATTAAGGCAAACTGATCACAAAATGGGAATGAGAAATTCTGGGGAATAAAGGAGTTTAGCCTTCTATCTCCCCACCTCCCAAGTCCCGATGTCTGCTTCATCATGGCGAGTTCCTGGGAGATTTGAACCAAGAATGCTGGGTGTATATGCTAAGAGTATATTATCCAAATAGAGCATGAAGATAGCTGTCAAGCTAAAGCAAGCAGGCATCTATGTTGGGCAGAAGCAATATAGGAAGTTACTGGAAGCAGTAATAGCAATCATTTCATAAAGTGCAGGAGAAGGCACTGGTAAACCACTCCTGTGTTTTACCAAGAAAATCACATGCCTTGACAAGATAAAGTGACTGATGATATACCAGGCTGATTAGATGTACTCAGCTCACTACTGAAGAAGGGCTGAAGCTTTTTTTTGAGTACTAACAATGTTTTTGATGTGAATTAAAGGTTTCCAGGCATTTAGTTGCTGATACTGCCATAAAGAGAGGGGGAGGGGAATCTAAAACTACAAAGACAGAATTACACTGGGAACATGGCATATATGAAACATAAACATGGAAAAGTTGAACAGTGAAAGGTGAAATTAATCAACAGTGACATCTTAGATATCACAAAACTGAAACAGAGTGGAATTGGGAACTTTCAATCAGTACATCATGTTTACTATTTGAGATGTGGAAAAAAAGGCATTGCATAGCAGAGACAATATTGAGGTATAATGAGTAAATGATCAAAGAATACAAAGTAGACTTCATGAACAACTCTTTAATGTGATGATTCTCCAAGTTTATATTCCAACTACTACTGCAGAAAAAGAGGTATTTTATGGTCAAGTTGAATTTGAAATTGATAGAACATGTAAACAAGATGTGCTGCCTTTGACGGGATATTGAAATGTCAAAATTTGAAACAGTGAGGAAAATGTGGCTGGAGTTAGAAAACAGAAATTAAGGAGAATGATTTACCAATTTCTGGCAATCCAATGATGTTTTTATTGGTAACACATTGTTTAAACCAAATTGACACCTAAATACATGGAACAGATCACAAACTGCTCATGTGCAAATTCCACAGGGAAGAACAAAGCCAACCAATTTCCACAATATGATTTTGACCTCACCATTTTCAAGAACATTAGGAATTGCTCTGAAGTCCTAAACCTAATGGAAAAAAATCAGAGGAAATGTGTTGAAATCAAATAAATTGTTAAGGATAAAAGGGAAGAGACTGTCAGACTTAATTATTGTCTTCATCTCGTTTCCTTCCCTGTGATAGTTTTTTTGATTCCCGAGCAATTAATCTGTTTTGAATTTGCTTTTCTTGTATAGTTAAAGTTGTATTGATCTGTGGTTTTAGAATAGCATTTTTGAATAAAAATCTTACAAGATATCAGGAGTCATTTTTCTTCTTTTGCAAATGTGGAATTTATCCTGAAAATGTTAATATTTGGAAAATCCCTGCATCAAAGCTTTAAGGTATCTTTCAAGATCTCCTGTTTTGAACTCTTCTAAGATGCCTCTGAATTTTAATTGCTGAAATTCCAATTTATCCTTTCTATTTCTTGGCATTTTTGCTCTTGGACTTCCAACTGTGAGATTTTCTTGCTTTCCTTTTAATTCTTTAATTTGTGTAACTTGAACATTCTTTGCAATGTTCTTAATCTCTGTTTTTAAATCTATTCTCATATCCTCAATTTCTACTTTTAGATCAGTTTCCATATCCTCCATTTTATTCATCTCTGTTTGTGATATTTAAAGTGTTCATTCAAGTCCTAATATTTCGATAATGAGATTGGCAGCATATAAATTTAATAAATAAATATTTGGGTTGCTAGTTTCTTGAACATTTTATTGCTGTCTGCTGTTTGCATATATTTTATACAGAAAAATAGGAGAAATAATTGAAATAAGACACTGCTTTGTTATGTGAATGCTCAAAGGCAGCTTACATCCAGTTGTTGTTCAATTGTCATTGTTCTCTAGCATTCACAGAAGTAGATCTAAGTGCTATATGAGCTCAGTGGAATCTGTTTCCCTAGTATTTTAGTATTTATAGTATCAGTTCTGGAGCGCAACTTAGTTAAAGGATTCTTTTTTAAAGAAGAGTTTGTCTCACCATAATACTGCTGTTGTGCTGCAATCAATTCTTCTCTCGTCTTCTCCCTTTATTCCAGCATCGGAACTGTTGTGAAAAGTAGTCAAAATCATTGTATTTATAAAATTTAATGAAGGAAAATAGTTACTATTATAAAATCCAATAGAGGGGAATGGAAATCCAATGGTTGATTGATTGGAGATTATTTAAATCTTTCTGCCAAAGAAAAAAGAGAGGGAGAAGTGTGGTCATGTGTGGGAATTGGCAACATGGAGTGTTGGAAATTGGCATTGAAAATGTACATGTATGGGTGCTAGATAATGAAAAATATGGGCTGGGGGAGACCAGAAATCCCCTGGCTATGCTTTCTTAGTTTAACCTGTGGTTTAAGACATCTAAGGAGTAATAAAAATACCACAGGCTTCAAAGGGAGAAGACTCCTGTCAGGAAGCCACTATTGCCCCTTTAAACTGCAGCATTAAACCAAAATTAATTACAAACAAAATGTGTGTGTGGGAAATCTACATGGAATTATTTTAGTAAAAGGACAATTTTCAACAAGCTCCAAACATATAAAACTGATATTGTTGTTTACAAGAAACACATATAAAACAAGACAATACCACTTCATTAAAACAGAAAAAGTAACATCAAAAATACACAGCACCTGGAAAAAAAACAGAATAGTATTTTTTAAAAAATCATCATCTTAAGAATTATTAGAAAAACAAAATAGGATAAAAATGGACAAATTTTAATCTTGAAACTGAAAAAGACAAAAATTTAATTCAGAAAACAATTGTATGAAAATAATGTTTATATCCTAATAGAAAATGCAGAGGGTATAATAATTATTGTTAGAAACATGAATAGAGTGCTACATTCTAATTTAGTCAAATCAGCTTAAAAAAAAAAAAAGGAAAGCTCAAAGAAAGGTCTTCCAATATATGGTCACAAGGGAAGAAGCATACATAAGCCTAAAGTGCACACGCACGCGCACACAAATACACACACACAGAATAACCCAAAGAAACTTCACTCTTACAAATTAATTTCTTTATTGAATATGGACTATATTGACTGAGTGCCTAAGGAAGTGCATCTGTGAAATGATATACATAGAGCACACAGGCTATATTCCAAAGGGGAAGACGATGAACAAATTTATTATAAACGCACTAGGATATATCAACATCAACATTAAAAAGACAGCATTAACATTTTCAGATGTGAATAAAGCTTTCAATATTTGGGAATTGGCTTTTTTGGGATGTTCTAGGTTAAATGAACCCCAGTGAAGAATTCAAAACTTTGGTGGAGAGCATATATCAACAGCAAGCCATGAAGATTGTGGCAATATCAACACTCTGCAAACTTCTCAATATGTAAAGATGCATTGGCAATGAGGTCCACTTTCCCTTTTACTATTTGTAAACTTTTTGGAAGTCCTAGTAAACATGATCTAAAAAGATAAAACAAATAACCAAGATCTGAATTCAAGGAGAAGAATACAAGAATGAGATGCTATGCACATGATATAGTATTAACAATTATACAACCGCAAACTCCATACAACAATTGATGTAAGTAGTTAAAGAACTATTTACATCAATTGTTGTATGGAGTTTGCAGTTGGCTGTTTTTCTAGGTATGACATTAATGAAAAGAAAATTAAGATAAGGCATTTAACTTCTGATGAAGAAGACTGTCAAATAACAGGCTGGCTGTGAAATAAGTTATGGAAAGAAATAAAACCTGGAAAGTTGGAAGTATCTAAAACTTTTCTAATTAGGACTCACTAAAAATTCTGCTACCCAGAATTTCGGAAAGAAATCTGCCAGACTGGAAAATAACAACATTATTAACAATTTATATGAATCTGAAAGGATGTACAGTCAGGTCCAGAAATATTGGGACATCGACACAATTTTAACATCTTTGGCTCTATACACCACCACAATGGAGTTGGAATGAAACAAACACAATGTGCGTTAACTGCAGACTGTCAGCTTTAATTTGAGGGTATGTACATCCAACTCAGGTGAACGGTGTAGGACTTACAGCAGTTTGCATATGTGCCTCCCACTTGTTAAGGGACCAAAAGTAATGGGACAGAATAATAATCATAAATCAAACTTTCCCTTCTTAATACTTGGTTGCAAATCCTTTGCAGTCAATCACAGCCTGAAGTCTGGAACGCATAGACATCACCAGACGCTGGGTTTCATCCCTGGTGATGCTCTGCCAGGCCTCTACTGCAACTGTCTTCAGTTCCTGCTTGTTCTTGGGGCATTTTCCCTTCAGTTTTGTCTTCAGCAAGTGAAATGCATGCTCAATGGGATTCAGGTCAGGTGATTGACTTGGCCATTGCATAACATTCCACTTCTGTCCCTTCAAAAACTCTTTGGTTGCTTTTGCAGTGTGCTTTGGGTCATTGTCCATCTGCACTATGAAGTGCTGTCCAATGAGTTCTGCAGCATTTGGCTGAATGTGAGCAGATAATATTGCCCAAAACACTTCAGAATTCATCCTGCTGCTTTTGTCAGCAGTCACATCATCAATAAATACAAGAGAACCAGTTCCATTGGCAGCCATACATGCCCACGCCATGACACTACCACCACCATGCTTCACTGATGAGGTGGTATTAGGATCATGAGCAGTTCTTTTCCTTCTCCATACTCTTCTCTTCCCATCACTCTGGTACAAGTTGATCTTGGTCTCATCTGTCCATAGGATCTTGTTCCAGGACTGTGAAGGCTTTGTTAGATGTTGTTTGGCAAACTCTAATCTGGCCTTCCTGTTTTTGAAGCTCACCAATGGTTTACATCTTGTGGTGAACCCTCTGTATTCACTCTTGTGAAGTCTTCTCTTGATTGTTGACTTTGACACACATACACCTACCTCCTGGAGAGTGTTCTTGATCTGGCCAACTGTTGTGAAGGGTGTTTTCTTCACTAGGGAAAGAATTCTTCGGTCATCCACCACACTTGTTTTCCATGGTCTCCCAGATCTTTTGGTGTTTCTGAGTTCACCGGTGCATTCCTTCTTTTTGAGAATGTTTCAAATAGTTGTTTTGGCCATGCCTAATGTTCTCGCTATCTCTCTGATGGGTTTGTTTTGTTTCTTCAGCCTAATGATGGCTTGCTTCACTGATAGTGACAGCTCTTTGGATCTCATCTTGAGAGTTGACAGCAACAGATTCCAAATGCAAATAGCACACTTTAAATGAACTCTGGGCCTTTTATCTGCACATTGTAATTGGGGTAATGAGGGAATACCACACACCTGGCCATGGAACAGCTGAGAAGCCAATTGTCTCATTACTTTTGGTCCCTTAACAAGTGGGAGGCACATATACAAACTGCTGTAAGTCCTACACTGTTCACCTGAGTTGGATGTACATACCCTCAAATTAAAACTGACAGTCTGCAGTTAATGCACATCGTGTTTGTTTCATTCCAACTCCATTGTGGTGGTGTATAGAGCCAAAGATGTTAGAATTGTGTCAATGTCCCAATATTTCTGGACCTGACTGTATTCATAAGTCAATGTTTGTTAAGAATGTGGGATCTCTAAAAACAAATATAAATCTAGCATCACTGACAAACACTTTTCATTCCAAAGGTAATTATAGCAAAAAAGATTTAATTACATATGCTAACACGACATATTGGACCAGAAAACAGATTAAATTAAATAAATTAAATTAAAGCAAAAAAAAAAAAAAAAAGGCACAAGTGCTCAAAAAAAGAAGGTATTTACCATGGTTAATATATCTGCCAATAACTGCAAAAGTAAAAAAGTGGTATCAGAAAAGGATGGACCCTGAGAAAGATGACAGAATTTGAAATAGAAGTTTGAAAAGCCACCTTATTTTTACCTTCATTCTTGAATATTTAAAAAATTAACTATAAGCTTAAGAATTTAAAGAATTGGAAATAAATGGCAAAAAGCTAAATAAAGCTATAAGCCAAGAAAGTTATAAACAAATTAAGGGATCAGAGAAAATTAGAATATTAAGATTTTTATAATAGGATTTTGGGAATAATTATATAAATAATAGTGAGAAATTTTTTTTGTCTTTCCTAAATTGTAATAGAAATTTGAGACTCTACAATTTCAGAAATTGGGACATTAGAGGGAACTAAAGTTTCCAGGCAGAAAAGGAAGAGAGAAAAAAGTGAAAGTTTATTTTTAATTTTGGTTAATACCAGAATTTTCAAAATGACACAAAATGACATTTGAAATAATCATATTTTTGAAGAGTGGGATCAGAAATTAGCACCTACAATGTCAGCAATGGTGTCTGCTTCTAGGGACAGACTGTGTCTAAAAGATGTTAATAAAGGAATGGCAGATGTGAAAAAGAAACCTCCTGAGAGATTTATAGGATAAAGATGTGGAGAAAATTTTGCCTGATGTAGAAATATTAGAACTAGAAATACTGAAAAACAAAAAACAAAACCCCCCAAAAAGCATGGATTATAGAGCAGGGAAGATAATAAACAAGACAATGACCTGACTTTCTACTGGATGTACAAAACAGAATGGTTAATTCTTTGAAAAGTAAAGTGGAAATACAAACATTTAAATCAAAAAATCTGGATAATGCCTTTTTATTGGATTTCCAAAAGCGGTTTGCTAAAGCTTAGAGAAACCTTTTGAATGAGAAAGGGAAAAATTGAAAAGAGATCAATCCTGCAACATCTGAATGAATTAAAGGTCAAGTTTGTTAGAAGTAAAAGGAAGGAACATAAGTTGGTTTGTTTGACCAAGGTTAAAATAAGTTTGTTTTACCAAGGTTAAAATAAGACATGTTTTTATAAAGCTCTGGTAACCTTTTAGGGATGTTTTGCTGACACCAGGACTAAAAAGTTGATGATTTATGCATTAGCATGTAGTTAAAAATATGGGTTTGGGGAAAAATAGATATTTATTTCTAACCTTATGGGATGAACAATTATTATGTTTGTTTATACTTGCGGTGGAGATTAAAGAAAAAAGTAATTTCTTTAAATATATTTTTATCTTTTTTTCTTACATTTTCATTTTCCTTCTTTTGAATCTTTTTTTCCATCTCTCTTTTTTCTCTCTTAGTTTGTATTGGCTTATTCTATTGTAATTAACATTTTCAATCAAAATTAATTTTTAGAAATACATATAATCAGTCACTTTACCCACCATATTTAAATTCAAGGGGCTTTTGTGAGTAGGCAGTTCTGTTGAGTAAACCATTATAGTTGATAGGATAAAGACTGCAAGTAAAGAGTAGAAGAGTGGATCTGTAGGGCAAGCTTTTCTGTTATCTGATCTAGAGCTGGGTTATTTTGCCTCATGTCCTTCTATTATCTAATACAATTAATGTTTTCAATTTCTTTCCAGGAGGAATATCAGGAATATGAGCCGGAAGCATAATGGCAACAGCTGTTCCCGACACTTCCACCAGCAGCACAATAACAATAATTTCTTCTTCCCTATCCACATCCATCTCTCCAAAGGAAGGTCTTGATACAGATGGTAATGGAGAGAATCCCCTATACCCCATCCTGTCATGAGTTCTTCCTCCAATTCTGCTCCAAGAGACCTCATCAGGATCAGTGTTTTATGTATTGTGGTCTTTAGCGTTAAAGAGAAAGAATACTGAAGACAAACCCTGACCGCAGTGGTTTGTGTACATGTGTACATTTCAAAGCCCAGCCTTACTGCCTGTCTCCCTCCCAGTGCAGTAAGGCCAGACTTCATGTGTCTGTTAAGCAGCATGTTGTATCTTCTCTGTTTTTAAACAGAGCATTCCATGTCCTTGACTGGGACCTTGCACTGGGCCCACTGTACATTTGCTTGCACGTGAATCATGCCAACTGCGTTCCATTATCATTGGAACTTTTTAAAAAAACAATATCTCTGTCCTGGTCATGTAAAAGAGACTTCCTGATTTTAATGGTGCAGAAATTGTGTCTATGTATCCTAAACAAAAGGAGCATCTTTCCTTTCCTGCCCCCAGCGCTCTGTATATTTTGACTGTGGCATGGATATATACCTCCCACTGTCGCTGTGTGTGCAATCCTGGGTTGCTGCCAGTGATGCAGCTACCCATCTCCATGAATAAAGCCAATTCTTGACTGTAGCTGTTTTTCTGCTTCCACGTGGTTCATAGGTGAAGAGGAGGAGCAATTATCCTGTGTTTTTCTGAGAACAAGGTAGTTTTCAGTGGGCCAAGTGTCCACATTGCTGACCTTTCAAGGCTTTGAGAACAGCATAACTCTAATGTCTAAGGGAAGTGGCTGATATTGCTTCTTACAAACTAATACAACTTCAGTGATTTTTTCCCAAATTAAAGTATAAGCAATCAGTAACTAAAATGGAACATCCATTGGAAGTGCTGAACAAGCCCCTTCAGCAGGTATATTTTTTTCATCCTAGATGAATAAGCTAGAGGTCTTAAAATTGAACTGCCAATATTATATCCATCTCTATTGTGCAGTCATATGTAAACCAGCACTCTATACTGTACATGATTTAAAAAAAATAAACTGTAAAGGTAGAAAACATAGAGAAAATAATCAAAGGACAGAAATATTTTCTGAAATATCATTTAGGGCTTAGAACCTGATAGAAAGAAAGTAAGGAATATAATTGTGCATGGTACAGAGAAAGTGAAAAAAAATGTTCTCCTTCTCTTATTAAACTAGAATCTAGGCACTTCCATTGAAGCTGATTTGCAGGAAATTGGAGATAGATACAACATAATTTATAAAATTTGCTGTCACAAGACCCAGTGAGAGTAGTTTAGACTACTTTTTAACACAAATTCATTGGAAATGTATCATTAGATATCATTAAGCCATAAAGCAGCTTCAGTCCCATAAGCTATCACTAGGGAATCATTATCAGAGAAGGAAACTATTTGCATTATTGTATTTATTGGCTTCTCAGAGGTATCTGATTGGTGATTGCTAGAGACAGAATGCTGTACTAGATAAGCCATAGATCTGATCCAAGAGAGCTATTGTAGTCTTAAGATATACTTGTCAACACACACACACACACGCACACACCCCTGTTCAGCCTTAAAATATTAGGGCAACACTGTCTTCTGAGATAATAATTATTGGAAATTAATATAGTCCAGTTAACACCAACCCTGCTTATAAGTAGTTGATCTAGTATCCGATTCCAAAACAGTTGCACTGCCATTAATTAAGAATAATGCTATTCATGTGATTGATGAAGACAATATGTAATAAATCTTGATTAAAAGGGTATTTTGCTTACTTTTAGTGGGAAAATCACGCTTCAGAAAAACTGCCACAGGGCAGAAAAATGTGTGCCTTCCACTTTGAAATGAGAGAAAAGTTAAAGTCTTTTTAACCACAAAATTTTGTGGCTTGAAATCCCTACCAATTTACCCATCCAATATCTGAGTAGTTGTTAAAAGATAAGAACAATATTGTAGCTGCTAATTTCCATGTTATTTTGTTAAGTTATAGATAGCTTAATAATTTGTGGAGTTTCTTATTACAACTTTTTTTTTAAAATCAATACCGATCTTACATTGTCTCCCTTTCCTGTGATAAAGCTTTCTCAATAAACATTTCAGTCTCTTCCAATTTGTTTATTTGTCTGCGATACATACATATCAAGAATATAGACCTATATGTTATCCCTGAAACTCTTAGAATGGTAGTTCTATGTTTGATATTTTAAGATACATTACTTTGTTTAGCTATTCTGAATTGCCCTTTTGAATCCTGTATGTTCTTTTGCATTTTAACACATGCCCACAATTGTCAAGAAAAACATGTATTAAATGCTTAATTGATGACTTCACACACAATATGACAGCATGCTATGCAATTTGTCTTGCACAACTTTAGCCCCTACTATAATGTCACATTTAAGGCCAGCAATTAAATTACTAAATGAAATAGCCACAAGGTTGATTACTAAATGATTTCCTAGATTATCAACTTGAACTTTGATTTTCTAGCAACAAGAAAAATAATTCATTTTATTCATTCAGAATGTGACCTATTAGAACCTATTTTCTTGCAATTTGTTACAGGCCAAAACACACAGCAAAGAAAACAAAAGAAGTGAAAAAATTATGTTTATCAATAAAAGTATTGATATAATGGATGAGATGGGGAATTTGTGGCAGGAAAATGGCACATGTAACAAAGTTCTAATTTGAAGAGGCAGGTAGGAGACTAAATAAACTGCAAGAGCGATGCCTCAGTAATAAACCTGGTATTAGTTTACAATAATTCCAAAGGTTGCAAAACCAACAGTATTAACTAAATAATTAGTGTTGTAAAAGTTACCCCTCAGCCAGGGGTGAAATCCAACAGGTTCTAACACAGTGGTTCTCAATCTTCCTAATGCCGCGACCCTTTAATACAGTTCCTCATGTTGTGGTGACCCCCAACCAGGGGTGGGTTCTAAATTTTTTTCCTATCAGTTCTGTGGGCGTGGCTTATTTTGTGGGCGTGGCTTGGTGGTCATGTGACTGGGTGGGTGTGGCTAGCTGGTCATGTGACCGGGTGGCCATGGCTATGTGTATAGGGACTACTCAGAGGGCTGAAAAAAGTCATTTCTGACAGGTCCTCGCACTTTTGACTGGTCCTCACACTTATGACCATCCTCACATTTATGCCCGTGCAGCATTCTTAACAACCATGTCACTCATTTCCCAACTGCTTCTCTTCACCATGGTGACAAGATAGGGCAAAAACGTAAAATGTGAGGACAGTCGTAAGTTCGAGGACTGGTCAAAAGTGCGAGGACCAGTCAAAAATAACTTTTTCAGCCCTCTGAGTAGTCCATATGCACAAAAGGACTACCCAGAGGGCTGAAAAAAGTGATTTCTGACAGGTCCTCGCACTTTTGACCGGTCTTCGCACTTATGACTGGTCATCATTTATGCCCATTGTAGCATTCTTAACAATGTGTCACTCATTTCACAACTGCTTCTCTTCACCATGGTGACAAGATAGGGCAAAAACGTAAAATGTGAGGACAGTCATAAGTTCGAAGACTGGTCAAAAGTGCAAGGCCCAGTCAGAAATAACTTTTTCAGCCCTCTGAGTAGTCCATTTGCATAAAAGGATACAGCAATAGAGTATTGCTGGGAAGGAAGGGAAGGGAAATTAGAGTAGGAGTGAGGGTAAGAGAGGGAGGAAGAGAGGAGGAGAAGGAGAAAGGAAGAGGAAGTAGGGAGGAGAAGAAGATGGTGAGGAAGAGAAAGTAAGAAGGAAAGAAAAGAGAGAGGTGGTAGGTTTGAGGAGAAAGATTGCTATACAATAAAAAAGATGAAAGGGAAGAAAGCCAACCCCAAACAAATATAAAGATATTAAGATAAAGAATGAATTGTTAAACTTTAAAGAATAAAAGAGAACAAATATGAATAAATAACAATAATTAGAAACACACATACAAACATACAATGTATTTTCTTTGAACAGAGTATTTGGCCGGTTCATAAATTTAAACAGTGTTTAGACATTTCAATTAAATTTACAATTTCTATATTTCCTTTTTGCCATATTTATTCCTCATCTATTTTTGTAAAAAACCAATATTACCCTTCATCCTCATCTCTAATCTTAATCAAATTCAATTTTTCCCTTCTATTCTATATTATACCCCTTCCCATTGTCATCTATTTTTATATCCATCCTCACATTGCTTAATTATGTAATATTACAGTTGTTTAATATGAATTCAACATTTTAATATAAATCAATTAGTTATATAACTACCTTTTTTGTATATTAATCAATATGAACATGAATATTCCAATTATTTCCATGCAATCCAATTTCTTACAAATCAATTAATAATATTTACCAATAATAATAAACCAAATAATTTCCCCCGTATATTCCTCCAAACCACAACTTAACCATTTCTGCTTTCAACACAATATACAATTAATAGTATCTCAATTATTACAATTCCCTAGTTAAATAGAACTTTTTTTCTTTTGTGTTTTAAAATCTCCTCTTTTTCCCTAAATTTCCCGTTGTTTGCACCTACCTTTTTTGGTGAGGAAAAAGAAATCTGCCTGCCTAATTTTCCAAAGTGCAAAGCCAACAGCCTGCTTTACTTTCTCTTTCGTTTTTCAGTATAGGTAGGGGGGAAAAAATCTGCACTCTTTCCAAGCAAGCAGCAGAGCTTTGAGCAAAACAGCTGAGAGCAAATCAGCTGGGGGTCGGGAGCCGATCTAAGCAAGGGCTAATTAGCCTATGCTGAAGCTCCGGGGGCCAATAAAATTACAAAAGAACACCGAACCATTTGTTAAATTGCTGGCTCCCCCGCCCCTCGCCCACCACTATTTATTGGCAATAAATAGTGGTGCGGAGGGGCGGGGCAAGCCAGCAATTTAACAAATGGTTTGGCTGCACCACTGGCTCTAGGGCGGCCCTTTGAAGCCCCGCGGCAAGAATTTAAACAGTTTTTTTTCCTCTAGCCATTGGAGGCAGCAATATATTGGGAGTGGGCGGGGTAAACGAACGGCCGGCGATCCAATAGAGGTAGAGGGTGAGGGTGAGTGAAGGCGTGGGGGGGAGGGCGAGAGAGGGCTTTGGCGACCCCTGTGAAATGGCCGTTCGACCCCCAAAGGAGTCGCGACCCCCAGGTTGAGAACCGCTGTTCTAACAGGTTCTGGAGAAACCGGTAGCGGAAATTTTGAATAGTTTGGAGAACTGGCAAATACCACCTCTGGCTGGCCTAGAGTGGGGTGGGAATGGAGATTTTGCAGTATCCTTCCCCTGCCACGCCCACCAAGCCACGCCCACAGAACTGGTAGGGAAAAATTTTGGATTTCACCCCTGCCCTCAGCAAATTGGAACTTAATATTAATCAATATATAAATAAAATGAAAATCTTAAAGAGGAATAGCTAGAGAAGTAAAAAAAAAAATTTTTGTTTCCTTGTCCTCAATCTTTGCATGTCTTTAACCATTAAAAGGAAAAAGGATTTAAGAGCTGCATCAACAGAAAAGAGGCAACGGATGACTATATACATGCACTTATAAAACTGAGAAGCCTCAGATCCTACTCTGAATTGCAGATATTTCCAACCATCACATGAGTATATGTAAATAAAGTTGTCATGACTACTATACAAAACTATCAAATGAAACTTAGATTTCTCAAAGCTGAATTGGCCTCAAGCTCCACTTTGAGTGAAGTGGAAGTAAAAAACATTGGTCTTCATCTGTGGAAAAGACTCAGTTGCTCCCATGCAGAATATATGTTTTTATGAAAAATGGTAGTGAATGATAGAGAATTGGTCTGGAGGAGAACATTATTCACCAAAGATTATCAACATCACCCATGATTTTATCATCATGACTGACGTGAAAAAAAGTGGTTTCCAAATGGGAATATACAGCCAGTCCTTATTTAGCAACCACGACTGAGGCCAGTGCTGGGTTGTTAAGCAAAGCAGTTGCTAAGTGAAACTAATTGTACTTATGACTATTCTTCAGCTTTTCTTTGCTTTATAGACCTGCAAAGATCATAAATGCAAGGACTGATCATAAAGTTTACTGGATTGTTGCAATGCACTCTACTTGGGAGAGGAGCTTCAGCTGGTGCAGAATGCAGTTGCTCAGACAGTTATGTGTGCCTCTAGAATGGCACAAGTTACATCTGTTCTGCAAACTGCATTGGTTACTAGTTTGCTCCTAGATGCAATTCAAGGTGCTGATTTTGACCTTTAAAGTTCATGGCATGGGAACAAATTATCTGAGGGACTGTCTCTTCCTGGTTACATCTACATGCCCCATCAGGTGCAATAGAGAGGCATGCTCCCAGTCCTGTCTCTGAAGGAGGTTCCATCTGACAGAACCCAGGAGATGTGCCTTTTCTATTATAATTTCTGCCCTCTGGAAATTCCCCCGAGATGAGATTAGTCCACCCGTTAGCCATCCGGAAAGCCTTGACAACATGGTTTTTCCATTAACCTAAGAATCACGTGGCGAGCCTGCAAATTGATTCACTGAAGCTAAATAATGGTTGTCCTCTTGCCATTTTTGGGTTCTTTTATGTGTTATTCCTTTACATTGTTATTTTTAAATTTTTTGTAGTTTGTCTGATTTTTATAGTGATATGGTTTTAATTATTATTTTCCTTGTAAGCCATCCAAAGTAACTTTTTACTTTGGGTAGCTATATATACAAATTTGCTAAGTAAACAAAGTTACTTTTTCAGCAACATCGTAACTGTGAACAGTTGCTGAACAAAGGATTGTCTGTATTAGGCATTCTGAAGTCAAAGGTGCTAGACCCACAGCCTTTCTGCACAGATCAGTGATGATTTCAAATCTGAGTTATGGCCTCCAAAACTGTGTTCATAATGGGAGCTGCAATTTAGCAGTGAGCAGGACAACAGTTGTTATCAAACTCCTAAAGAGAATGATAAAAGCTCATTCTTTTAACACGAGTCCTCAGTTTCCTCATTTAATTCAGGGTGTCATTTATTAATGTTAAACAGACTTTCCCCATTGAATGAGAGGTCCAACACTTTGGCATCAGTTTTCTAATTTAAAACTGAAGATTAAAATCACCTATAGTCAGTCCTTGACTTACAACCACAATTGGAACCAGAATTTCCATCACTAACAAGGTGGTTATTGTCATGCTTGATTTTACTACATTTTTTGCCATGGTCATTAAGCAAATCACTGTGGTTCTCAAGTGAATCATGCATTCATTCAGTGAATCTGGTTTCCTCCATTAACTTTGCTTGTTGGAAACTGTCTGGGAAGGTCTCAAATGGCAATAATGTGACCCTGGGACACTGTAACCGTCATAAGTACATGCTGGTTGCCAAGCACCAGACTTTTGATCAGGTGATCACAAGGGATGTTGTGATGGTTGTAAGTGTGAGGACTACATAAATCACTTTTTTCAGTGCCATTATACCATTGAATGTTGTTAAGCAAATGGCTGTAAGTTGTAAGATGGATGTAAGATGAATAGTTACACAGAAGCAAAGCATGATAGCAGTCATGCATTTAGAAGCACAGTATGTAAGATATCTTGTTCTGTTCTAATACCAAGTCAGTGATCTCAACAAGGAAGACCATGACAGCTGTTTTTTATCCTATAGCAGGTGAAGAAAAAAAATCACAATGCTGTCTGAAAGAAAGTGCTGGTATTTTGCTGCATACCCTTGGCGGTTGACAATCTGGAACAACAAATCATAACATGACCTAGAACATTGAGCTTCGGGATTGTCAATATGTATCATCAATACTGAAGACACTGAAATGCCTTCACCATTACATCTTGATGGAAGAAGTAAGGTCTGTCCCCACCGTTCTGGCCTTCAGGAAATGCCTTAAAACTTGGCTATGTATGCTGGCTGGCATGGGGCCCTGAAGGAGGAACTGTTGGCTGGAGATGGCTACTGTAGTAACAGAGAAACCGCCACCACCTCTCTGCTCCAGACCCATGGTTTTTAAGTTTGTTTTGATCTCTTGTAACTTCAATCATTTTTATATTTATATTTGTTTTTACTTCCATGTTTTATTATGTTTAAGCCACTGAGTGTTACCTTGCACAGTAAGATGACCAACATATAAATTAGGTAGATAGATAATGGAAAAATAGATAGATAGATAGATAGATAGATAGATAGATAGATAGATAGATAGGTTAGTCATTAATTTGTCTTCAGGTGACATGAGACATATAATTAGTACAGATAAGCTAAGAACAACTCATTGCTCTGGACTGTTTGACATTTAACCACTGCTATACTATGTGCAAGGGATGCGGTGGCTCTGTGGCTAAAATGCTGAGCTTGTCGATCGAAAGGTCGGCAGTTCAGCGTTTCGAATCCCTAGTGCCGCGTAACGGGGTGAGCTCCCGTTACTTGTCCCACACAAGTAGAAAAATAGGGACCACATTTGGTGGGAAGGTAACAGCGTTCCATGCGCCTTGGCGTTTAGTCATGCCAGCCACATGACCACAGAGACATCTTCAGACAGCGCTGGCTCTTCGACTTTGAAACGGAGATGAGCACTGCTCCCTAGAGTTGGGGATGACTAGCACATATGTGTGAGGGGAACCTTTACCGTTACCTTATGTTCATGCACTCAATTCAATTGTCACAATTAGTTAATGACATCTGCAGGAAACCATAATAACACAAATATAATGAACGTGCATCAATACATAATAACATGAATGCAACTGAAAGAGAATTTAGAGGTCCAGAGGTCCAAGCCACTTAACCCAAATGCATCTTCCTGAAAATAATAAAGCAATTACAAAACAGCAATTTCCTAGGGCAACTAAAACTCAACTCAACCACAATAACATTAGAAGCCCAAGGAATGCTAATTAGCTGAAGCTTTAACCTCATCCTCTTTTGGCTTGTCTTTGCTTCCAATGCTTCAATAAGTGAATTAATGCTTCAGTTTAATGTAGCCAGGTCTTTGTTCCAGGCGTACTCTTGCAAAATTCTTCAACACCAATAGGTAATTGAAGATGTTGCATGCAGGTACATAAATTTTGGCATTTGCATGACTACATCATTATGCATGTATTATCTTTTGCCTCACTTATTTCTCTGAAAATACCTCTCACATCCTGCTTGCTGCAGCCTGAAGACACTATTTTTGAAGGACAAATCCCCATGATATCCCACTCACTCTGCTGCTCCATATCATCCCTGGCCTGTTGCTGAAGTTACCTAGAGTGGTCTTCACAGATACTCCTCAATGTCTATTCATTCAATGACAGTTCAAAGTTACGACTGCTGAAAAACTGGACTTTTGATTGATATTTATTTATTTATTTATAATTAATGACAGAAAAAGAGCAAAAGATAAAGATAATGATGGAGTACATAAACTATCAAAAAGAGAAAACAAAACATGGAAAGTGCTTTAACAAAAAGTGGAAAAAGTGATAGAAAAATATGTTTATGTTACAATTCTATATATACTTATTTAATGCAAATATTAGTCAAGTATGTATATATTTCTAATATATTTATACATCTTTTTTAAAACTACTGTATTTTGTATGAGTCCCATATTTCCTTATACATGTCTAATAAGTCTACATCTATAGTCCTTGACTTATGACCATAACTGAGCTCAGAAGTTATGCCAGTTAATAAGTGGGTCATCACAACTGTGTCCAGTTTTATTATCTTTTTTGCAGTAGTTATAAAACAAATGCTGTGGTCTTTCTTCCTTCCCTTTTCCTAATTGGCTGCCCATTTTACCACAAGGTAATTCTGGGCAGTTTATAATAACAAAAGATACACACACACACCAATTAATATCTGCAAATGCTATGATCCAATTACAGATGGGGAGGGTGGGGACAGGACTGGAGGGGGAGAGGATCTGTTGTTAAACAATCAACCATCTCCACTGTGATGTTCTCCCATTGGGTCCCCAAGTTAACTGGCAGAGCCAAGTCTCTAGGCCCTTATGAAAGATCAGAAAGGTTGGAGCCAGCCTCACATTGGAGGCAAGATGTTCCAGAGGGAAGTTGTGTGATTTTTACCTGCTTTTGGTGTAACTATAATATAAATCTGTTTAAACACTGGTGATAAAATTCCTTTATCAAATATCTCTCATTTTGGCACCAGAAGATCTATGAATGTTTTATACCACTTGATAGGGAAGCCATCTAAACCTGTTTTTTTACAAGTTGACATTTCAAAAAACATTTGTTTACTCTCTACCTCAGATAGTGAAGCAAATAAAAGCTGGTTTTGTGTAATTTAAATGTGGCAAATTAATTTTAGTTTAAAAGGCCTCGTATATCCTCATTCAATACACCATTTGGCTTATTATATAATTCTGAATAAAATTTTAAAAATTCACAATTTACATCCATTGAATGTAATGACTGATCCTTGAATTTATGACTATTACAGCATCCCTTATTCATGTGATAAAAAATTGAGGCAGACTGCATGCCTCCCCACCCCCAAGCTAATCTTTGTCATCTTCACCTGCCTTCCCTCTCCTAGGCTCCCTATCCTGGCCATGCAGAGAAAGTACTGCATCTCTAGGGCTTCTTGCTTCGGGGCTGCTTGCACCCCCTCTGTACCATCCCCTAGCCCTACTGCACATGTTGTCTCTCATTGGCCATCACCCATCCATTTACTTGCCCGCCAGCCTACTTGTGAGCCACCTGGAAGTTGCAAGTGGCTGCTAGTTTCCCCACTGATTTTGGTTGTTGGAAGCAAGCAGGAAGCCTGAAATTTAATCCCAACATTTAATCCCTCAGCACAGCGTCCATAGTCTATAAATGATGGGAAGAAGCACAGTCTACCAAATGGGAGCAGCAGAGCTATAATTTTACTAGACAAATGCATGTGCCCATGTTCAAAACCAACTCTGGATATTCCATATATGTTACATCCCATATAGCTGAATGAAAATCATGTGGATTTAAGGAAGGTATTGGCAATCCTGATAAGGTAAAAACACAGTCCCGATAGTGTAAAAGTATATTCCCAGGCAGACTTGCAGTGAATCAGTTAAGCCAGGATCGATTTGAAACACTTCCGTTCCATGGCCACCATGTCTGGGCTGTTACTTCTTCTCACATGAATTGAATTTCACCTCTCCTGCTTGCTTCCAAAAATTGTGAGTGCTTTCAATGAATAGCAATCACAAGGAAAACACAAACACAAGAGCTATGTACATGTAGAACAGGTAAAGATAGTTGGCATGAATATCTTTTTTGCTTATTCTCATGAGCTGACCTAAACCCAATTCAAAGCCTGCAAGTAACAGAAATCATACATACAAACACACAACATGTTGATCCATGTTCCATTAGTCTTGAAGCACCTTTGTTGTTTAAATAAATCATCTTTCAAGCCACTATTCAAAGCAGCTAATACTTAGCAACTGAAATGATTCTAGAGAAGATTCCTCTTAAACTAGAGGAAGAAACCTCAGTCAATAATAATAATAATAATAATAATAATAATAATAATAATAATATTTCTGAAAAAATTCTGATAAAAAATTTCTGTTTCTGGAAAAAAAAAAACCCAGAAAGCTTTATTTTGGCAGCTCAAGAACAAGCTCTAGCCACAAACTGCATGAAGGCAAAAATTCAACATGTTACCACCAACAGCAAATGCTGCCTCTGCAATGAGAAAAATGAGACAGTTGACCACCTGATCAGTGGATGCAGCAAAATTTCACAAACTGACTACCTACAATGCCATGACCATGTTGATAAGATCATTCACTGGAAATTGTGCCAGAAGTTTGGATTTGAGCACAGCAAAAACCACTGGGAACATCAGGTTGAGAAAGTTTTAAAGAATGAGATACTCAAGATCTTGTGGGACTTTAGGATTCAGACTGACAGGCACTTGGTCCACAACACACCTGACATAACAATAGTTGAAAAGAAAAAAGTATGGTTCATTGACATTGCAATACCTGGTGATGCACGGACTGAAGATAAGCAGCAAGAAAAAATCATAAAGTACCGGGACTTGCAAATTGAAGTTGAGCGACTGTGGAAAAAGAAATTGTGTGTTGTCCCGATTGTAATTGGAGCCCTTGGAGCAATACCCAAAGGGCTACCCCGCTATTTAGAAATTCTAAATTTACCGGACTTGAACATTTTGACTCTACAAAAAAACCACCTTACTCGGAACAGCTTACATCCTCTGACGATACCTTAACAGTTCCTAGGACCTTGGTTAAGACTCAAGCTGCTGAGCTATTAACCAGCCTCAAAGGCTGTGAATCTCACTAAAGATATAATAATAATAATAATAATAATAATAATAATAATAATAATAATAATAATAATAATAATAATATCATCACCATCATCTGGTTGTCATCTAGTTTTTTGTAGCCCACATCTGGCAGCAATAACAGAAATTTTTGCCCCATTAATGAGGAATTCAACAGCCCCTTTAAAGTGTTCCCAGCATATAAGGTAAGTAGCATACTATCCAACACTGAATCACTTGCAATGCTGATTCATTGACTTTTGCCATGTGATTAAAGCCTAACTTTAAAGGCTATAATAGGTCATAATTTTTTAATAATTGTGAAAGATGGAGAAGCATAGACGTCATTACATGGCTTATTTTTCAATAAACTATTATTTTTTCTCAAAAAAATTTTTGCCCAAAAGCTTAAAGATTTGTGTAACATATACAAAAACCTGATACAAGTTAACAGTCTAAAGCTGTTGATGCTTGTCAGAATTATTTAAACATATTGTGCAACTGCAGACACCACCAAATTGAATTAATTTTAGAAAAAAAATAAAGTCTGTCCAACTTAGGTCCACAATATATTTCCTGGAACATTTATATAATCATTTCTACTGTCAAAGAACCAACAATTCTTTTCCAAGAGAATATAGCATTGTGAATCTTTTATGCTTTTTGGTATCAAAGTTGCCTTCAAATGTAATTCCCTTTGGAACTCAATGCACTCATAGGAAAGCCTAGGACTTGGCTTGAATATATAACATGCCTTACTGCAGCCAAATCAACCTGAACGAGATGAAAAACAATTTCTACCAAGACAGACACCAGTTGTACTGTATATAGTGATAATGAAAGGTTAAATTTACAGGGGTTTTTCCCCTTCAGCCCTCTTGTCACAAAGGATTGTCCCTTTCTTAGGCTTCTCTTTTATGGTTATCATCAGTCTTTTTTCCTTTCTTATTCCCAGCCTTTCCTTTTCCCTCCTACTTAATGTCAACCCTGCCCTCTGGTGGCAAAACCCTTTATATGATACTGAACTTTTTATGACCAAAGACTACCACTGCAGATGTCAATGTACAAACAAATTATGAGCCAGGTGGGAGAGACATAAGTGCCTATAAGGTACTTAGACCTAATCGGATATGACCTATGGGATTCCTGCTGATAACATTTACAACTGGGATGTGATTAGTCAAGTGCTAAAACATGGTGTGACTAAATCTACAACCCTTAAGGAATGGAAATACTTCAAATGCTTGGCATACTTTTTACATATTACAACTCTGCCCATTAAATTTATCTATGAAAATGTTAATTAGATAGTAATCTTTTTAAATTTATTAAAACTTTTGTATGCTTTCTAGAAATAATAACCTTGACATTCTTAAACCAAAAGAAATAATGACTCACAATGCAATTGTTTCCAAACTTACATCTATTTTATTATTAATATTCATCTATTTCTATCTATGTATCTATTTACCATGTCTGTCTGTCTATCAAATTTATTTATTTAATTTTTAAAAGTCAATCTGTCTAGGGGCAAAAGATCTGTGTTTGAAACAGATTCCTTGTTTTTGTGAATGTTGCCCATTGAGTCACAATTATAGAGCACATGGCTGCCTTGATTTTTGCCAAGTCCTGAAAATTTACTAGTAATATAAAAAGTAATTTCTGCAGTTGCTTAGAAAAATAGGCAAATGTGCATACAAAAGTAACTTACCAGGTTTATCAGAGTATGTTATAGCCTACTATAACATTGTGAATTAGCTTCCTTAACTGTTCCATGAATAAAGAGATCCTGCTGCTGCTGCTTCTGAACACAGTACAATTACATAAAAGTGTTTGCCCAGATATCTAAAGCAGAACTCTTTTTTTCACTAGTTCTACATCTATTTATAAATGTGACTGGAAAGACTAATATTAACAGAACGTTATCCAGAGATTTGGACAGACATTTGCCATCACATTTCCTTACTACTATACCATATTTCATCAGTGTTATTCAACAATGCAATGATAATAATCCTTTGAAGATACAAGCGGCAATTTAAGTTGCAAGATCTTGGGAATATACTGTATATGAGAAACAAACTACAATGAAAATGCAGCACAGAACATCAAGGATATAAATACTGATTATATGTATGATAGTTAAAATAAAAATAAATAAGAAGATTTATTGCAAGGAATAAACTTTGCCAGATTCAGAATTCAAGTTGACAACTTTAAAAAATGAAGCATTAATTCTTAATCTCATCTACTGAGGAGGTCACAAAACAGATAGAAAAGTGGTATCGCATAGACCAAAATAGAGTAAGAATTCGGGACAAGTGAAATAGCAGTAACATAAAGTTGCACAACAACAAAGCATCTACCTATAGATCGAAACTAAAACTCAGGAAAAAAATTAATAATTGTATCTCAAAAAGTCTGTGAAAATGAAAGGAAGGAATAGGATAAAAACAAGAGCCCGCCTTCTACCGCATAGCTCCCAGCGACCGGTAAGATCCCACAGAGTTGATCTTCTCCAGGTCCCGTCAGCTAAACAATGCCGGCTGGTGGGCCCACGGGGGAGGGCCTTCTCTGTGGCTGCCCCAGCTCTCTGGAACCAGTTATCTCCTGAGGTCTGGACCATCCCCACCCTATTGGCCTTCTGAAAAGCGATGAAGACCTGGCTTTTCCAGCAGGCCTGGGGCCATTGATCTCGCTCTTGCGATCCGGCGAGTTCCAGCCATGAATGGTATGAATGAGTTTTAATGTTTTTAATTTTTAAATGTTTTTTATTAGGATTTTAAATGTATTGTGAGCCGCCCTGAGTCTTCGGAGAGGGGCGGCATATAAATTGAATTAAATTGAAAATTGAAATTGAAAGAGAAAAATGTTCTATAACATAACAGCAACATCTTGGTCCACCTTTCTTGCTTAGAGGTTCCTTATCTTCTAAAGTAATACATACTTTTTTGTTGTTTGTATTTTTTAACCAGTAGGTTGAAGGCCAGCAGTGGATAGCTTCAGTAAATGAATCTTGCTTCGATGTAAGTCTTAAAGATCTTTTCAATGGCACAAATATAGGCAGCTGTTCTCTGATCCAAGCCTAGATTATACTTTGTGGCTATACTCATGATTTGCTAGAAAATAACATATAAATATAAGCAATGTGGACCTAGTATTCTGGTCTGAAACCAAAACCTAAAAAGTAATTATTGAATAAAAGTGGTACCACTGCAATAATATCTATTGCAGTAATGCAACAATGGATATTACAGATACACAAGCATAAAGTAAAAAGTCAACTGTATGAAAAACAAAATGATTTTTTTAAAGACAGTGATAGATAAATACAACTCAGAAACACCTACCATGGCTGAACATTCCATGGTGAAAGCTAGTCCAGAGTGAACAATATCCTTCTCTGAGGCACCCTTTAAAAAAATATAAAATTAAGAAAAATACAGTATATCATTCTATTTTAATTAATCTAATTATTTCTCACTTTGTTTTGCAAATGTAATGGACTGAATGGATTTGGAACTGTGGGTTGTAAAATACATACAGTGTATTGCTACCAGCCTATCTCAGGTCATTGATATGAGAACAAAATCAGTCCATGGGTGCTGACTTGCAACCTGAGACTTAACAGAAACCTCTTTCTTATTGCATTAGCAGGCTGTTTCAGAGACCTTCTTCTAGATCAGTGGCCCCCAATCTTTCAGGCGCCAGGGACCACTTCTGTGGAGAAAGGATTTTCTGTGGACCAGAGGGGCATGGTTTTGTGTGCTGCCTGCATCCAATGGATGGGGCTTCACTTGTTTGCATGACCCTGTTGCTGGCATGCTGCAGACAGGCAGTTGGGGAATCCCTTTTCTAGATAATGCTGTCTTGGCAAGGGCCGCCCACCAACCAGTTCGTTCTCACAGGGAGGGACTACTCAGGGTACCGTCAGTCAAATCATGCCGATTGGCGACTCCCAGGGGGAGGGCCTTCTCTGTGAGGGCTCCAACCCTTTGGAATGAACTGCCCCCTGAGATACGAAATATCCCTGATCTCCGTGCTTTCCGCCGTGCCCTCAAGACCCTGATGTTCCAACAGGCGGGGCTAAACATATGAACATGTGAATGATTTTTAAATTTTATCTAATTCTGGGTTTTATTTAATTGACCAAACTAAGTAATAATTTTAATTAGCAATTTTATGATGTGTGTCTATATTTTTCTTGACTGTACACCGCCTTGAGTCCTACGGGAGAAAGGCGGTATAGAAATATAATAAATAAATAAATAAATAAATAAATATTAAATAAATAAATAAATAAATAAATAAATAAGACTGTGGTAATTAGGCCTTCTTTTATGCCTGTTAAAAAAGTGGATAAAGGCTTTCTAGGGTGTCATCCACCTGCAAGTTGGATTCTTGCCTCTTCTGGCTTCTTTGGATAACTGGAATAGGATGGGGTGGAATGGAGAGTGAGTTTATGCACTGGATCCAGGAGATGGCGAATGGTTCCATATGTGAAGATTCAATGCCCTTATTACCAGAAAGAGATGTTGGTTCCTTTCATTCTTGGATCTATATGTTTTAGACAACCACCATCCAGTCTCTAACATTTCCTTTTTGGTGAAAGTTGTGAAGAATGAAATTCCCCATGTGTCTTCATGAAAATATAGTGCCCTAGGTGTTTTTCATTTAAGAGAATGCTCCAAAAGGGAAGGTAAGGTAAGAGAAGGGAAGGGGAGGGGGAGTTAAATAAATAACTTACTGCTATTCTAGCTTGGAATTCTGAGGTGGGTATAATAGGGATACTTCCACCGCTTTTCCCAAATTTTCTCTCCAGACTTTGTTGCACTGACATCAGCAGATGATAGTTAGAATCACGCTCATATTTGAAAGTAAGACGCCCATAGCTGACATGGTTGAGATTCTTCAGCCATTCAAAAAAGGAAACTATCACACCACCTGCATTTATGTATAAATCCTGCCAACAAAGAAACAAATAGTTTCAGTCACTTGATGAATTCTCTGTAAGAGAACTCTGGGAATATGTTACATATTCATATAAAAATGCAACACAAAAATTTAAAAATAACAAACACATTATTGCTTGATTTCTACTTACTGACAATGAAAATGAGCTCAGGCACCTGTGTATTGCAACACATTGATTATCTCACAATCAGGAAGATAGAGAATAGCCAACTTTACTGCAGCACAGAAATTTATTTCCTGTACTGTGGATGAATGATAATACAGACTTCAGAAGCCTAGCCATTTGCCCCTTCCCTTCTTAGCAACAGTGATTCAAGGTACTGAAAAATTTGAGGTTATCATAATATTAGGAAATCAGCCATTGAGTCTCTAAGTAAACAATTTATTATATTATCACTAGATGGTTTTTAAAAGGGGGGGGGCAGAAAAAACAATAGGAGGCAAAGGAAATAGTGTAATATCACGAACTATAAGAATCATAGTCAGAGAAAAAAACAACCTAATGCCAAATGTCACTGAGTGGCCAAAAACCAGTCACAGATTTCTTGTTTTATTCATACTTGTACCATATGGTAAGTTTTAAGTTCTGTAAACTTCTGAATGTACACTGGTCCTTAGGACAGAAATTACTTCCTGGATTGACCAACTAAAAATATTTTAGGTCAAATGAATTATGGAAAGCCCCAAAAACATGTAGTTTAGTACTGTCTGGTCAAATACAGCATGACGACATTTTACGGCAATACAATAATACATCTTGCCCACAGCATAGCAAAGGGATTGTGCTATTCTATCGCCACCTCCACTTTAAATAGATGCATTTGATCTTTTTTTCCCCCTTATTAAACAACCATTGCACACTGAGCCAAAGTTTTCAATGAACTCTTTCATAGGATCCCAAGAACACTTTCTTGGTTAGTCATCACACCTTCACATATTACATCAATGTAAATGTGCCTCTGTAGACACATCTGCTATTTTCCCATCTGTCCCCGAGATTGAAAAACAATTTGTTTGAGATTTCTCTGCTCTAAATAATTTGTACTGTCTATGAACATGGACATTATGCTGTTCATCTCAACTACAGATTCTTTTTGAACACAAAACTTGGGACCCCAAATACAGCACCAGTGTCTTTCTTATCATTTATAAGAGTCCTACTTGAATAATTGACTTATTTATGGAGGGCGGGGGAGAAGGAAGTTTGCTGCAAAGCAAAACACAGTTCCTATTTAATTTTCATGCCTAAGAGGAACAGATTCCATAAGCTTACTTCAAAAGTAAAAATAATGTATTGCAGCCCCAAAATTGTATTTTAAAGTATATATTCCTCAGAAAAAAATGAAAATAAGCAGATTATGTAGAAAATCATAAAAAAGAAGTTTTTTTTAGAGGAGTTCCCAGCAGTCATTTTATAAGAATACTCAAAATTTTCTCAAAATTATATACTTTCAGCTAAAAAAAGTTGCTGGTTCTTGATGCATGCCTACTTCCAATTGGGAGACTTCACTATTTACCTTATTGCACAGTGATGATTATACTTACTCCTGTATTCGGCCAGCTATGGTGAAACTCAGTAATGAACCTAAGACAACCTCAACATTAGCGAATTACTGTTGAGTCCCAGGTAAGTTTTGGTAAGTTTATATAACATCTGACTTTTTACGTATTTTTTTCACTAAAAATCTCTCTGAGAAATGCTGTTACTAATAATCCAGTCTAGGTTAGGACAAGAGGATAAAACTTCCATCAAAGGCTAATTCAGAAATTCATTTATTTAAAGAAAGTATTCAGAACTACAGTAATAAAAGGAGCAGCAGTGTATCACCTTAGTCCTGACACTAGAGGATTTAAATACATGTATTCTTTATTTCAGTCCAATGGACTACAAATATTTATATCCGACAGGACAAGATTTATGACATTATGGACATGGTTTTAATTTTATAATTCATATTCAGGCTAATTTATATAGAAATACAATACAAAAATAAATATAATAAAATAAAGCCATATATTTATATCTTAACCTCATTTTGCTACCAAATTCAAAATTAGGAATTAATATACAAACAGAGGTAACATTAAAAAATCCATACAAAAAAAATGCAAGTTGACTTGTGTATTCAATTTTTGTTAGATTGCTCTGGATATTTTCAATGTATTGCAAAATTCAGTCATGTTTAATTGCATTCCAAAAGGGTTATCCAGTTTTCCAAGGTGCTACAAGGTGGAGAATGCCCAATAGCAGCCTATAAGCTAGAGGCCCAAATAGCAGAGCATGGGCATTAATGGAGCCATCAGGTCTGCAGACATACCGGAAGTACAAGGATTTTTCTCTGCAAAAAGATGTCATGAGCATCTGGAGTTATAGGGCCATTAGCACCTTCAGCAATAATCTGTGAGGCATGAAAAGATAAAAGAATAAAGCAGAATTATCATAGCTAAAACGCAAACTTTAATTATATGTGATATGAAGTAGTCCTTTGTCTTATTTAAATCTCCTGCCAATTAGCTTGGTTGGCTGATTCTACTTTATAATATTGAGTTGAGAAAAATGTCTCTTTGTCTATTTTTTCTTGGTCATGAGTGATTTTACACACTTTGGTAACTTTCTTCATTTACTTTTTTTTGTAAGCTAAAATGTTACATTAAAGAAGAATATTTGTACCTCAGGATTAAAATTAAGCTAAATGTTACATTAAAGAAGAATATTTGTAGCTCAGGATTAAAATTAGAGACCCCTCATGTCTGTAACATTCTAATTTTCTCTCATCATGCAACTCACAACCATGAGTTACCTCATGCATTTTTACAAGACTTAAACACAATCCTCAATTTATGACAGGTCACTTAGCAACTGTCTGAGTTACAACAGAACCTCCCAAAAGCTATTTATGATCTGGTTTTGAAGTTACTGCCTCTGCTGCATCTGTGCAATCATTCACCTTCACAATTAACTGCAGGAACGCTGCAGCGCCCCACCCCACCTATCTTCCCCTCATTCCCCCCCAACCTTAATACCACAGGTCTTGTACCTACTTCCCATCTCACCAGGCACATACCCTCTTCCATATCCCCATTCACTTATCTTTGGAAGATATCTGGAATAACAGGTATCCCTTATGTTAGGGAAGGATGGTAGGTTGCCCCACCTCAGTGTCCCTGGCTGCATGGCTCCATCCTGGAAGCGGGCACCAGTGGCTACAATGAAACAGCAACTGAACCATCCCTGCCAGTGGCTTTCCTCCCACTGGTGGCTTTCCCTATTGCAGCAGTGCTTGCCCCAGCCTTTGCCCATCCTCCATTGCCAGGGTTGGGTTTAGCCCCTCCCAACCCTCCGCCGCACTCGGGGCACCAATCCTACCAGTCTGCAGTTACCAGGGATTTTGGCCTACTGTACAAGGGGCTATCAATTAGAAAAAGAAAAACAATCCACTGGAGTCCACATGATGGTGGGGAAGAGCTTTAACGAAGAAGAGGAAGGAGTCACACAAACACACGTGCACACACGTCTCAAACATTGCAAGAAGAAAGGAGAATTCCAAGTTTCTTTCTTGCAATGTTTGAGGTGCCTCTGTGTGTTTGTACATTTTCAAAAGATGTCTCCTTCGTCTCTTTAAAGCACTGGGCTTTAAAGAAGGCGAGTGTCAGGCACAGGAAATCAGGAGTCAAGATAGAGCTGAAAAGCACTTTATTCCATGTAACCTATACACATGAATCTGATCTACTAACTGTCAAGGCAAATTGACGCCAGATAAGAGTCAATGGACTTCAAAGGGGGCTGAACTTAGGTCTCTTATGGGGGTGTAGCAACTCCAAATTGATGTGTTTGAATCTGGCCCTTGGGTTCAGCCAGGTCATTTCCTATGAGGTGGGAGTTGTGCATATGCAGTCACACATACATATATGTGTTATACACTGCAAGAAGGAGAACTTGAAATCTGGACTGGTATACCTGAAACTTCCCATTCCAGCCAGGCTATAGCTTCTTTTCCAGCCTCCTAGTGTTTGTGCTGCATTGCAGCACCCTGTCCAACTCACACACAGCCTGCACCAGGCCTCTTCTACCTTCTCCTACCCTCAAAGCACCCCTGCACTGGGATTCCATTCACTTCACAACCCATATTATTGGTTAATGACCGGTTCAATTCGTAATGTAAATTTTGGGTTCATTGAGTGAAAGTTTTGTTTAATGATCATCATAATTTACAATTACAATGGAAAGGCCCCCAAAAGAGCCACTCCTTCCAGTGTTTTAAAGGAGGGGAGAAGAGGGTTACACACACACACACACACACACACACACACACACACACACAGACAAAATACAGAGCCAGTTTGGTCTACTTGTTAATGCACCAGATTAGAAGGCCAGACATTGTGAGTTTGAGCCTGGCCCTAGCTATGAATGCTGGCTGGGTAACCTTGGGTGGGATACACTCAAACACTGTGAGAAGAAAGAGAACTTGAAATCATCTTCTCCCTTGCAATGTTTATGGTTGTAAGTCGAAGGCTACCTACATATCCTTTTAAAAATGCAGCAACCAGAAGAATACATGGTGCTCAATACATAGACAGCAAATATTTCCCTGAGGATAATTAAATTAGTTTTATTTTAGGACACTTCCTTATTGATATGTAATAGGGAACTTACTATTTTTCATAGTCACTGCATATTGGAGTTGTCCTCTTCACTGAGCTATCAAGTAGGACCTCAATAAAGTAGTCCTCGATTTACAACAATTCATTTAATGACAACTTAATTACAATGGCACTGAAAAAAGTGACTTATGACCGTTTGTCGCACTTACAATCATTGTAGCATCCTCATGGTCACATGATCAAAATTCAGACACTTGGCAACTGACTCATATTTATGACAGTTGCAGTGTCATAAACTTTTTTTGCGACCTTCTCACTCAATGGGGGATATCAGATTCACTTAGCAACCTTGTTACTAATTTAATAACTGCAGTGATTTGCTTAATAACTGTGGCAAGAAAGGTTGTATAATGGGGTAAAACTGACTTAACAAATGTTTCACTTGGCAACAGAAATTTTGGGCTCAATTGTCATAAATTGAGGACTACCTGTACATTTTTTTATCATCTAATTAACCAGGCCTCAGATTTTTTTTTCTTACTAGAAACAAGACTAATGGTTTATGAGATTAAAAACAACTGTCTCTAAACAATACCTTTGCTTGGACACGATGAGCATTTGCCTTTGTAAGCTGTTTCTCCATAGCAGCTGGAATAAGGATATCACAAGGTACCTCAAGGGCACTGCCCTCAAGTTTCTTAGCCTTTGGAAAACCAACAATGGTGCCATGTTCCTGGAATAAAAACTTCAGTTAGCCAAGCCAAAAGAGAAAAATCAGGGAAATATATTTTTCACCACTATTTAGTGGTTCATCTGTGCCTGAAACAGGCTAGGGCCTATCTGCATTGGATTATTTTTAGAGAAAAAACTCACCAGTACCCTCATGTATAGGTAGACCTCAAGTTATGACAACAAGTGAGATCAAAATTTATGTTGCTAAGTGAAACATTTGTTAAGTGAGTTTGGCCCATTTTATGACCTTTCTTGCTATAGTTGTTAAATGAATCATTGCATTTGGGAAGTTAATGACATGGCTGTTAAATGAATCTGGATTTCCCATTGACTTTGCTTGTCAGAAGGACACAAAAGCTGATCACATGACTCCAGGACACTGCAATCATCATATATGTGAAGCATCTGAATTTTGATCATGTGACCATAGGGAGGCTGCATTGGTTGTAAGTCACTTTTTTCAGTGCCATTGTTAACTTTGAACGGTCACTAAATGGACTGTTTTAAGTTGAGTTACTTGTATTCAACATACTTGTTTGTAGTGTTGTAGTTCATTGGAATCAATTCCATCGGTGTTATAGATGGCACCATCTACTTCTTCAACACATATACAGCATGCTCCAGATCGCTGCAGGTATCGCATTGAGTGAAAACCCACATTGCCAAATCCCTGTGAAAGCAAAATTGGGAAAACATGGAGCAAATTTTCAATCAGCAACAAAACACACATACACTATCTTGACTAAGAAGGAAGATCTGCTTCTGCTGTGAATGTTCCCTTGACAGCGGGCAGAACTCAGAAATTCCCAATATATATATCCTCTCCAACATTTGTAAGCATCTCTAATCTATATCTTCATAGACAGAATCCCCTCCTCTCCCATTCTCTCATAGACTGGAAGTCAGTGGGATTTACTCTTGTCTCCTCAGCTGAGGCTTAAATTGAAATAAAGGTAACATCTGTTCCAAAGGTGATATATTCTCTAGAGAAATTATTAGCTTTTTCTTATTGTACTTGATTTAATTTCTTTTTAGGTCTCTATGATTTTTGCTTTTGTTGTCTGTTTAACCCCCTTACAGTATTTTCCTATGGGAGATACTTCTAAGCTACTCTCTCTAATTTCATATTTTCAGTTTTAAATTCACTCATCACTAAATGCTTTCCAAATAAATACTTAAAATTAACAATTAATGTTTAGCTTTCCTCTTTTCCTTTTAAAAATAAACATTAAGATTTATTTACCTCTTGAAACACTGGCCTATCTCCAAAAGAAGGTGGCTCATTTCCCTAGTCATACATTTAATATTACAAGTTCTGGAGGTGACTCTACTGAACTTATTTCATTGCTACTCAACTTCTTGTTCTTTTACTTATCCATAAAGACACTGGAATCTGATACAACAGTGTTGGGAGTTGTAAAAAACGATACCAGGTAAACAGATAATTCTGGAAGATACCGGTAAGTGTCAGCAACAGTAACTACCAAGCAGCTACGCTAAGGCATAATCAGGGGTGTATATGAGGGTTTCTGGCAGAGGAAATTCAAGACCTCAAATCTTTCTCTACAAATATAGCCTTGATGATAGAGCTGATTAGGCATTTTAAGAGTTGATTGTGCTATTATATATTAGATATTTATCCAGGCAGAATTAGTCAGGCTGAATAATTACATCTTTAACAAAAATCAGCAGTTTAAGAATGTGCTTTATTTGTTTCTCCTGATTTCTAGCCTGATGCCTTAATCACTACACCAAACTGGCTCTCCTTGCGTATATGTGTGCCTTCAAGTCAGCATTGACTTTTGATGACTGCCTACGCCCTAGACAAAGCCCTGAGGTTTTCTTGGCAAGATTTCAGAAAAAAGCCTACTTGTTTGGTATTTAAGAATTGATTGCCCTATCAAGTTAAATGCATTAGATATTTATCCAGGCAGAATTAGTCAAATTGAAGGATCATTACATCTTTATCAATCATGACCGATTTTAAAAGGTGCTTTATTATTATTTTTTCATTTTATTTTGCAATATGTTTCTATTATTCTATTTAGCTTTCATTAAAATGCTCTTTGTTTTATTGAAACCGGGCATTACAAGTTCGATGGTTAACAAACAGAAAAGCTCAATGAACGCATCATTTCCCCATGTTAATTTGCAGAAAAGAAGTTAACTAGATCCAGCTATTCAAACAAACCTCTCTCCATGTTCTATTTTTAATATATTAGCGTTTCAGTTCTTTAATTTTTGCGTCTGGTCTAAAGTTCGTCCTCTTCTGTTTTACTCTCCTCGTCGTTTGCCGCCCGTTTAAATTCTGAGTTTTCTCTTGCCCGCTCCGAAAATCACCTTCTCCTCTTCGGTTTCCACCGAAATAAAAATATTTTAAATTGTTCTCAGTCTGCTCACACCACCAGTCTTTGCACCGTACTCACTCTTCTGCTTCCTGTTGGTCTCTCTCGGGGCGTCGGGCCTCTGAGTCAGCTGCACCGGCCAGCTTCTTCTAAGTTTGGAATGAGGGTCCTTCTTGGTGTGGCGGGAGATCGCACTTCTCCTCGCCTCCTCCGAAGATTCCCCTTCTTACTGCCGATCCCTCCAGGACCGATCTTCGCCCGAAAGGGCTCCAAAAATTTAGAAATTCAGCACTGGGAACAGAGCACTTCTTTTCCCGTGCCGCCACGACCCTATGTCACCGCCAAAAAAATTGAACACTACATTCATCCGCTTTTTAGCTGTCCCAACGGAAAGAAAGAGGTTGTTTGGCAAAGTAAGAAATGCTTACGTGTGATTGTGCAGATTGCAGATCACCATATTGAATCATTCTAAGCCAGAAAGGAAATCAGAAACAGAAAAAAAAGCTACAGTGAAGATATATCAGAAACTTTTATAAAAATATATAATAATTTGGACATATAGAACTCTTGATAATATATTATTATTTCTTTTTTCCCTCTTCCTTTGGACATAATCATACATCTACTGGAACTTGTTAGTCCTTTTATATTTATTCCTATTTACTTTGTAGTAAATTATTAATTGAAACGTTATAGAAATATCAACAGTACATATTTTATATAGAACTTACAAATAACCTATAAATATCCTTTAGAATATCTTTTAGAATTATTTATAATTGCAAAATTTCATATATATATACCGTATTTTCCGGCGTATAAGACGACTGGGCGTATAAGACGACCCCCGACTTTTCCTGTTAAAATATAGGGTTTGGGCTATACTCGCCATATAAGACTGCCCCTCTTCCAATGCACACCAAATAAAAATTAAAAAACATCAACTGGCTCAACACAATGTAAAAGCAGCTGTGCTAGACCCAAAATGGCCCCTGCAACTAGCAGGAACCTCACACAGCCACAAAAAGCCCAAAAAAACAACTTTCACACTTTACACACACACACAAAACACAACACAATTGGCTCACCCACAATGTAAAAGCAGCTGTGCTAGACCCAAAATGGCCCCTGCAACAAGCAGGAACCTCACACAGCCACAAAAAGTGTAAAAAACAACTTTCACACTTTACACACACACACAACACAACACAACACAACTGGCTCATCCACAATGTAAAAGCAGCTGTGCTAGACCCAAAATGGCCCCTGCAACAAGCAGGAACCTCACACAGCCACAAAAAGTGCAAAAAACAACTTTCACACTTTACACACACACACAACACAACACAACATAACTGGCTCATCCACAATGTAAAAGCAGCTGTGCTAGACCCAAAATGGCCCCTGCAACAAGCAGGAACCTCACACAGCCACAAAAAGCCCCCAAAAAATCAACTTTCACACTTTACACACACAAAATTCCACATACAGCTTTGTGAGATTTTGTGTGTTTGTGTAGTTAGAGTGAAACACTACAGAAACACACCACATCTCAGAAAGCTGCACAAATATTATTTTATTTTTATTTTTATATGAAAACTAAATTTAAAACTTCCTAAACTTTAAATGGGTAGGTCTAAAAAAGAACAACTAAAAAAACCCCAATTAACTATTTTTTAAAGCTCCCAAAGGGGGAAAAAACCTTACCCAATAGAACAGGGGTCTCCAACCTTGGCAACTTTAAGACTTGTAGACTTCAGCTCCCAGAATTCCTCAGCCAGCTTTGTTTTACTGGCTGAGGAATTCTGGGAGTTGAAGTCCACAACTCCTGCCTGCATGATTGCTGATGGAATGGATTCAGGCAAGCGAAGCAAGGCAAGCGTTGTGATTACCAGCTAAGGTAAGCAAGCTGGAGGGGGAAAACTTTTTTCTTTTTACAGGGCTCTGGGCTCTGGCGATCCCAGCTGAGTTGCCTGATTAGCAGGCAACGCAGCTGGGATAGTCAGAGCTTGGATCGCCAGAGCCATTTAAGGCTCGTTAGAGTCTTTTGGGCTAGTCTGCCTGGTTACAGGAGAACGACACCCGGCGTATAAGACGACCCCCGACTTTTGAGAAGATTTTCATGTGTTAAAAAGTCGTCTTATACGCCGGAAAATACGGTAATTAATTATAGCAATTATTATTAACTGTTCTATAATTAAGTATTAATTATTTAAGTACTTATTTTGTCATTTTAAGTTTAGTATTTATATAGTAGTAATTAAGTATTTAAGGGTAATGGACTATTTAATTGATTGACTGAATAATAGATAGACTGATTAATTGATTGATTAATAGGTAGGAGTGTTGATTTTGGAGAAACTGTAAAAGTACTAATGAATTGAATATATGAAAAGGAAAAGTGGAAATTAAGTTAGGAGTTAGGTAGCCCAATATAGTTGGAGGATAAAAAAAAAGAAAGGAAGGAAAGTAGGGAAAGAAAGAAGCTATATAGAATTTGGATGATGATTTGGGAGAAGGTGGATAAGATATTGGTGGAACATTACAGAATACTTAAGGAGATGACTAGTACCACCACAACGACGCTAAGAAATGGAACAAGACCTAAAAATTCTATCTTTGAATGTAAACGGTCTCAATTCACCATCTAAAAGACACCAAATTTTAAGAAAAATTGTGAAACAAAAAATAGATATCGTGTGCCTCCATAAGGTACACATAAGAAAACAAGACGAAAAGTATGTACAATATAAGAAGCTAGGCAAAGCATATGCAGCATTGGCGGAGGAGAAAAAAAGAGGGGTTGTAGTATATGTAAAAGAAGGAACAGATAGCAATTTAAAATATGTAGACACGATAGGGAGAACAGTGATGATAGAGCTGAAGGTCAACGGGAAAAACATTTTATTGGTGGTTATATATGCTCCAAACAGCCGACAATCAGAATTTTATAAAAATGTGCATGAGAAAATAATACAACAGAAAATGGAAAACATATGTTTGATCAGTGACTTTAATGTGATTATGGACGTAAGAAAAGATTATAAAAGTGGCCAGAGAAATAAATGTAAGAAAAATGTATTGCCTAGAATATTTAAAGACTTGGTAGAAGAGTTAAATATGGTAGACAGCTGGAGATTTTATAACCTGGAAGTTAAAAATTTTACATACTATTCGAACCCACATTGGTCCTGGTCCAGGTTAGACATGGCATGGGTTACTAATACGTTGATGTCAGAAATAGAATCAGTAGAAATATTGTCTAATAAATGGGCTGATCAGAACCCAATAATGTTAACATGGAAGGGACGGTGGAGAAAAAAAAGTAGATGGACAATGAATATACAGCTTTTAAAAGAAAAGGAATTTAAGGAGTATATAGAGAAGGAATTAGAATTGTTCTATAAGGAAAACACAAAACAGCACACCTCCCTACAAAATTTATGGGACACGACTAAGGCGTATGTAAGAGGCTTGACAATAGCCTATAATGCAAAACAGAAAAAAAGAGAGGGAAAAAGATTACAATAAAGCGCTAGAAGAAATTCAAAAATGGGAAAGAAAATTACAAGAAAACCAGGGAGATGAACAAATTAGGGTTAATTGGATAGCAGCAAAACACAATTTGAACGTATTAGAACAGGGGAAATATGCAATGGCATTGAAATACATAAGACAGAATTACTTTGAGCAAGCAAATAAGCCGGGGAGGTGGCTGGCATATAGGCTGAGGAAAGAGAGGGAGTAAAGAACAATTCAGAAATTACAGGACAAAAAGGGTATAATCCAACAGAGTTTAGAGAAGAAAAAGGAGATAATAATTCAATACTATCAAGAGCTTTATGAGAAAGATAAAGTAACAACAGAGGAAATAGAACAATACTTAAGTGGGGAAGGGATGTCAATACTAACAGAGGAAGAAAAAGAATTATTAGATAAGGAAATTACTATGGGGGAGTTAAAAGCAGCATTGAAGAGACAAAAAGTTTAGGGGACTCACTAAATGAGACATTATTAGAAACATACAATGAGACATTGATGGAGGCAAAGTTACCAAATACATGGAGGAAAGCATATATTTCCCTGATACCGAAAGAAGGAGCAGATACAACATTAATAAAAAATTATAGACTGATTATAAAATTTTTATGAGCATAATTGCAAATAGGATGAAAAAAACACTAAATAATAGAATACATCAGGATCAAAACGGTTTCTTGGCCACAAGACAAATAAAAAATAATATAAGAATGGTAATAAATGTTCTAGAATACTATGAGATGCATCCAAAAAGACAGGTAGCACTGATATTTCTGGATGCACAAAAAGCATTTGACCAAGTTAATTGGCAGTTTATGATACACCAAATTAAAAATATGAAATTTGGAGCGAAATTTACAAGAATGATATAGTCAATATATAAGAATCAAAAGGCTAGCGTATTAGTAAATGGGGACCCAACAAAATTCTTTGGAATAAACAAAGGAGTAAGGCAGGGCTGCCCATTGTCGCCCTTACTTTTTATTATGACTCTGGAAAACTTGCTAATCAGAATTAGGTCAAATAAAGAAATAAAAGGATTAAAAGTAAAAAAAAGAAGAATACAAGGTCCAAGCCTTTGCGGACAACCTTGTCTTCTTCATAGAAGATCCAATAAAAATAACACCCAAATCAATAAAAGAAATTGAGAAATTTGGAAAAGTAGCGGGTCTAAAAATTAATAAGGAAAAGATCAAAATGATAACAAAAAATATAATAGCAAAACATGTAGAGAAATTAGCAAAAGACTCAGGATTACAGGTAGTCAAAAAAGTGAAATACCTAGGGATAAATATGACAGCCAGAAGTACAATGATAAAAGAGAATAACTATGGACCTTTGGTCCAAAAAATAAAAGAAGATTTGGAAAAATGGGGGAAATTAAAATTGTCATTGTTGGGGAGAATCGCAGCAATAAAATCAAATATACTGCCAAGACTCCTTTATTTATTCCAAACAATCCCAATAAAATTAGATAAGAAATTTTTTAGCAATTTGAATAAAATAACTACAAAATTCGTGTGAGAGGGGAAAAAATCAAGAATTAAGTTAAGTATATTACAAGATGACAAAACTAGAGGCGGATTTGGACTCCTGGCATGGGAAAAGTATTATAAAGCCTCAGATTTAACATGGATTAGAGAATGGGTAACCCTGGAAAATCAAAGATTATTAAATTTAGAAGGTCACGATATAATGAAGGGATGGCATGTCTTTTTATGCAGTCCCAGAAATAAAATATACAAACATTTTAATAACCATATTATTAGGAAATCACTAATTGACATATAGCAAGAGATAAAAAGCAAACATTATATGAAAGTTCCCGGCTGGTTATCAACGATAGAAGCAATAACCCATCCCAATGTATTAGTAAAACAAAAACTGTTAAGATACAGAGAAATATTAGATTCACAAGGAGTAGTGAAAACGAGGGAAGAACTCAATGAACAAGGAATATTAATAGACTGGTGGCCCTACTCACAAATAAAAATAAGATACAGAAAAGACCAAGAGGAGGGAGGAATATATCCAAAACCAAACAGATTAGATAAATTATTAGAATCCAAAGAAGGAAAACTAATTTCAAAAATTTACATATACTTATTAGAATTCAATTTGGCAGAAGAACTGGTTTAAGGACAGATGATAGCATGGGCAAACAACATCGGGCACAACATACAATTAGAAGAATGGGAAAGGGTATGGGAAAACAATTACAGTATGACAAAATCAGTAGCATATAAGGAGAATCATTATAAGATGTGGTACAGATAGTAACTGGCTCCTTCAAGGCTAGCAAAAATGTATCCCAATGTAAATCCTGTTTGTTGGAAATGTAAACAAGCTCAGGGTACTTCTTTCCATGCTTGGTGGCTTTGCCCAGAAATAAAGAAATATTGGGAAAAAAAATAAAAACATGGATAGTAGAAATAATAGACCAAGAAATTGAATTAGAACCAGAAGTTTTCTTATTAGGCATGATAAAAGGAAATATTAGAAAAGATATAAAATACTTAACACTACATATAATTACGGCGGCCAGACTGGCATTAGCAAAATTGTGGAAAACAGATTGTATGCCAACAGATCAGGAAGTAATTCAAAAAATTTATACATGCGCAGAAATGGATAAATTAACTCTAGAATTAAAAGACAAGGAAGACTCAAAATATTTTATAGTATGGAATAGATGGTATAAGTGGATAAACCAAAGGAAAAAAGGGTAAAGATAAGAATTAGAGGAAATTAAAGTAATAAAGAATGCACCGTCAGATGGATAGAATAGGTAAATAAGTCACTGTTTGTATATATGTGTTTATATAATCGCATGTATTTAGTTTGTTAGTGTAATTGTGTATTGATAATGTAATTTTATGATTGAGAAAATTTGTATATTTTCTCTTTTTTTAATATTTTTAAATTTAATAAAGTTTTTTAAAATTAAAAAAAAAAGAAGTTAACTAGGTCCTCAATTAACTCCAACCCAATCATGCCCTGTCAACATGAACTGTAGGCCTCCGTCCTCATTATATTGTCTTTCTGTCATTCCTGGTTTTTGACCAAATATCTGTATTGGCACAAAAGTATTTTCTCCATTTTCCAACGCTATATACCCCAAGATGAATAAAATCTGGAAGGCTATGTCATTCATTGTTTTGGAACCAATCAGGTTGTACATATAATTAAAGTATTCTTTGAAGTATTTCCTCTCTAGTCACTAGCCAACCTCCTTTTCCATTATTTCTCTTCATCAGGAGAGAAATTTGAGGCAACCATGACCTGGATGTCTGAGAATCTCTATAGACATTCTTCCATCAGACATTTTTCCTTTTACCTCTGTTACCAGCCCCAGGCCCTTCCATTTTCAACCGGAATTCCTCTCCAGGTTAAATGAAAGTAAAGTTCATCTTTATTTCACTTAGGGAAGAGTAAGGGGCATTTTCCACTATTTCTAGAACACTTAAGGTGCAACAGTCCTGTTTTTCCTCAATTTTCCTCAACCCTAAAGCAAGAGAAAGTGCTTATTTGCAACTTCTCCAGAACTCAACTACCAAAACTAGTTAATTGTGCCATCATGGTAGAGGCTGCCTTCTCTTCTTTGATTTTTTCCTTTATTTTTCTTTCTTTCATATTAATCTAGTTTGGGAGATACCAAGTGTGTAAAATGGAAAGAACAGAAAACCACTTCAGAAAAGATAATTTTAAAATGAGATTCATCTTCTATAGTGCCCTAATTGGTGGATGTCTTTCCTGCTTACATGTGATATATTAAGGGTGGACAGTGGCATAGCCAGAGGGGAAACCAATAATGCTGTCTATAAACTAATAGCATGTTCAGAAATTAAGAAAAACTTTTTGACAGACATAATAGAAGGACAGGAACTGGAAATAGGATGCAGTTAATTTTTCACTGCATTATTGTGTGCTGACTCAAAGATAGATGGTCCTTTAATTCAGTAGTGGAGAGAAACCCTGAGAAATAAAAGCAAAGCTGATAGGCATAAGTAAAGTCTGTTCACTCTTCAGAGTATCTGAAATAGCAAACCACAAAGGTGGGATAAAAGTCTATTAAATACATGTGGTCCTTGACTTATGATTACAATTGAGCCCCAAATTTCTGTTGCTAACTGAAACAATTGTTAAGTGAGTTTTGCCCCATTTTACGACTTTTCTTGCCACAGTTGTTAAGTGAATCATTGCAGTTGCTAACTTAGTAACACAGTTGTTAAGTGAATTTGGCTTCCCCAACAACTTTGCTTGTAAGAAGGTCACAAAAGGGGATCACCTGACCCTAGGACATAATCTATCTATCTGTCTATGAAGTGTCTGAATTTTGATCACATGAACTTGAAGATGACACAATGGTCATAAATGTGAAAAAAAGTCATAAGTCACTTGTTTCAGTGCTCTTGTAACATTGAACAGTCACTAAGCAAACTATTGTAAGTCGAGGACTACCTGGAAATAATAAATAAAATACATAAACTTGTTTATGTTTGTACTACTGCAGCATGTAGACCTTGTGGGGTAGGGCTTCTACTAGTTAAAGAAAGTCTTTAACTCCAAGTGCTGAATTTATTATTTTTAAAAAATCTAAATCTAAAAATGTTTTTTTTTTGTCATTGTCACAAAAGGCCCTGTTGCCTTTTTCTCCTATTTTATCTGTAGAGGAAGGATTTATGCTTAGATTAATTGTGACATTTAAATGCTTAATGAACTTTCCATTTATTAAAACATCGATTGTTCAATGAACTTTTAAAAAATCCATAGAAAAAAGCAAAATACAAGGATGACATTCACTATAGAACTTTCCAATAAGATATCAACAACTAAATATTATATGATCAATTCCAGTTTAGATTTAAGAATGGAAAAAGAAAATTCAGGTGGGAAAAAACTCACATGTCTATGGAGATTCTCAGTCATTCAGGTCATGGTTGTCCCAAAGGTGATTTTTCAAGAGGCAACTGGACTTTTTGGTTTTTCTTTGAAGACATTTTGGTTCTCATTTGAGAAGCGAAACATTTTCAAAGAAAAACCAGAAAGTCCAGTTGCCTCTTGAAAAACCATCTTTGGGAAAAAACTCACAGTAACTCAGCTCTTCCACTTTTAGCAACTGCTGGTATACTAAGTTATCTGTGCCCCTCCTTGATTTTGTTGATAATAGGAGAAGAATAACAATCCACAAAGACTCCCAAAGAATTTGAGGGCTTTCCTTCCAAGTTTAATTTTGATAAGTTAATTATAGTAAATGAAGCATTTCTTGAGGGATTGCTCAGCAAACTCAATACAACAGAGGTGACTTAGAGACAGTTACTTATAGAAACTCAGCTTTGTCCTGCTTGCCAAGTTTTCCAACCTAAGGCAAAAATTGCTTTGGGAGAAAGACATTTTTCATTTCTTTCCTAAGAGAGGTTGGCAAACTTCCAGTTTAGAAGAAACATATTAACAAGAGAGCTATTCTGAGAGAAAGCTGATACTCAAAAAAGGTACAACCCAAGTAAAACATTGCTTCCATTAAACACAAAATTTTGAGGATATTCTGCTCTAATACAAACAAACACTTATTTAGTACCTCAGAGTCACAGTGCCTTGTTTAAAAAGCTGGCTTACTATTGAGAAAATTCAAGTTAAAAGCAAAAGACATTTTGAAATTTATGGAATTTTGTATTTTGATCAGCCTAACCTACTTCATAAGACCACAGTGAGCATGAAGCAGGATGGAGGGCAAGGAAACATTTAAGCTCTTTGGAGAACAGGTAGGAGGGTAATCTTATTATACCATATATTTTCATAATCATGGTCTTTTTTTTGTCAGGGATATAGCATGATCACCAAATCAAACGGATATTCTGAATACTCAGAATCTTCTTTTTCTTAAACAAGTGAGGCCCAAAATTCAAGTAATATAAAAGGCATATAAACATATGATGCCACTGTTCATAATGCTAACACATCCCAAATCCAAATCCTATCAGTGCAGGCTGTGATTGCTCTCTAGCCATCAATGATTTTAAAAAAGTATAGTAAAAAGTAGTGTAAAAATATACATGAGAAGAATTTTACTTGTTCTGTACAATGTAACTACCCTGATGGAATATCACATAGGTTTTTTTTAGGGTTTATGATTTCTTTATGAGATCCCTAGTTGCTGGTCAGTAGCTGCATCATATTGGAAGTGAAATACCTATAAGCAACACAGTAGGAAAGAAAATTATCTTTTCAGGATGAGTTTTATTCTCTGATGCTTTAGCTGAGAACTGTACATGATGATAAATATCACTGCTGGGTTTTTTCTCTTTTCCATAGTGAGCAATTCTGGATACCATTTAGAGTTAGAACTTTTGATTTGGTCCTACGTTTCTAGATTAGCATTGTAGTTTAAAAATTGCCTAATTTGATGCTCTATAACAAAAAGATTGGAGTTAATATATTGAAGTTACCAACAAATTCAGCTAGTTTATAAATAAGATGTTATATAATCGTACTATAAGAAAGGTAAGAAAAGAATGCATATCATGCTTTCTGGAAGTCCTTTAACATCTCTACTAGTAATGGCCATTTGAGATGTCCATGTTTTTCTCTGTAATGCAGTAAAGTTTGGGGGGGGCAGAAGGGCAGAAGCACCCCCCCTCCAATAAACAGAAGTGTATGTTCACACATGCTGCCTGTGCATATATGTTTTTCTGCTTTCTCCTCATAGTGAGCTAAATGTGCATCGAGAAATATGGAATAGTACAAAACTGAACTGGAAAAGAAGAAGGGATTTGAAATGGAGGCATCAGAGGAATTCCAAACGCTGTCTGTTTCCCATTGAAAAATGTTCGAAGAATTTTTTCTATTATTATTATTTTTTTGAAGTTCCACACATATTTTGACTATTTTCTATTTAATCTTTCTTTTGCTAATTTCTCCCATCATGTTAAATTTAGTCTCATTCTGTTGAAGTCTTTTTACATTTCAGTGGATTGAAAAGAACAAAAAGGACCTGTTCCATGGTACAGCTTCTGGCTTAGATGAATTGTGCTGTGAAATCTGAGGTTTGATGACATTTTAAGAGCCAAATCTTGTTAGCCTACAGAATGATTTTACTAATCTATCTCTACCTAAAGACTGAGATGTACTATGATAGGAGTTGAGCAAATTGCCAGAAATAAGTCCTAGCCAATTATATGACCATATGGAAGCTTATAGCAGCTTAAAGCAGATGGTAACAATTTACTTCAACAGAAATTCAATAGAGGTGTGAATACTTTCTATTCTGAATGGCTCCATGAACAGGTATTTTTATAGTCTATGCTCAAACTGCAATGTGTTTCAGATGTTGTGGTCCATATATAGAAAAAAAATGAGGCTACTCTGTGTAGACGTTGTTCTGTTGGAAGTTAGATGACAAGCAGGCAAAATGTTAAAGGCATCAGCACTGCTGGCTGAGGAAAAAGAAAAGGGCAAAGCTGACATGCACTACCTCTCTCACTTTCCAAAGAATTCCCAGGGCAGCATATCTCACTAGCCTGACTATCCATAATCCATCCAGTGCTCTTGAAAATTTTCATAAATGACCTAGATGAGGGGATAGAATAGAGGTTCAGCAAATTTACAGATGACGCAAAGCTAAAAAAAGCTGCTAACATCTCAGATGACAGCTTCAAGGTTCAAAAGGCTAATATTAAACTTGAACTCTAGCCTCTATTTTTCAAAAATGTAGATCAAGCACAAGAAATAAAGGGTTGTGCAGTTAGGTAGAAAGAACCAGATGCACAGGTACAAAATAGCAGGAGTCTAGTAGCAATTTTTCCAACTAACAGATTTTATTAAAAGGCATACGTTTTTGTGAGCTACAGATATAGGTGATCTAATCTTCCCCATCTCTTTCATCTTTCATCTCTTCCTACATTAGTCTACCCACTCTATAAAATCAGCTGCAATTCACAGCCTCTTAATAAAATTTGTTGCTTAGTAAAGGTCCTACCAGACTCCTGGGTTTTTTGTCATCAGATATTAACACACCTTTCCTCTTTCAAAGTACAAGATAAATGGTACATGGCTCAATAGTCATAATTGTGAGGCAGAGCATAGATTTAGTATGAGCCAGCAGTGTGCTGCAGTTGCCAAAATTT
This sequence comes from Arizona elegans, assembly GCA_022577455.1. Classification (NCBI taxonomy): domain Eukaryota; kingdom Metazoa; phylum Chordata; class Lepidosauria; order Squamata; family Colubridae; genus Arizona; species Arizona elegans. Next base: position 96,367,579 of record JAKOOJ010000003.1, on the reverse strand, counting down.
GGAATGCATCAATAGAGGTATAATATTGAGATCAGAAAATAATTGAGTATTTCTAGTTTATCCTTGAGAGGTCAGACTGAACCTGACAATATGGTACAAGAAAGATGTTGAAGAAAGAATTCACAGAACAATGACTAAGATGATTGGCTTACAATGGCAGTCTGGGCAGTGGCAGTTGCTATCATTATGTGGCAGCATCGCACAATTATATGATTGATATTGGAGATCCCAATTGCCAAATTACCCAAATCGTGATCACATGACTGCAGGGATGTTATGATAGTTGCAATTATAAAAACCTGTTGTAAGTATCTCTCATTCAGTGCCATTATAAAATTCAATCACTGAATAAGTGTGATGACTACTTGTACAGTAGATTAGATCCAATAAATCTGCCTAACCTTTGATATTCTCAGTGCCTTCCCTCCTCTTCTCTGTTAATGTCCCAAACCTTTGGCACATCCCTCCAAAACTCCCCACTTCCAACTATCCCAGGTCCGTCGTCTGTCCTTCCTTCCTTCTTTCCTTCCTTCCTTTTCTTCCTCCCTCCCTCCCTCCCTCCATCACAGCAGATCATTTTCTCTTAGTCTCATTGTTTTCTTTTTCAAAGGTAGGTAGGTAGGTAGATAGGTGGATGGATGGAAGGATGGATAGATAGATCCACTCCTCTCTTAGATATGGAAGCCAATTGGGTGGTCTTGTGCCAGTCATTTTCTCTCTCAGCCCTAGCTTTTATCCAACAACTTGCACTTGAAAGGCATGATAAATAATGGTCCACAACTTTCAATGAAGAGATCTTCAGCGGATAAATTTGGGATAGTAGCACCATGTCTGTGTGCATGCATGTGTATGCACATACAGTGAATTTCATAAAAAATCTCATAAAAATGCTTGCGACCATAATAAATGATCTATATGATACATAATATGTAGTTATATATAAACATATTATCTGGAGTCAGATAAAATATCAAAATTTTTACAAGATTGTTTTAATAAATACAATCAAATATCCCAACTCAATTTGAGTCCAATTGGCCTATGTTATCACTTTTGAAATGCAGTATCAGCTAATTTGTAAGGATGGACTTGCAAACAATAACCTGTAAGTAACCACATTTAAATACTATATTTACCTGCAAAACAAAAGTTTTACCAGAGAAACCAGTTTTAAGGCCAATAAGATCCATATATGTTGCATTGTTGATGTAGTTTTCAATTCCATGTAGAATTCCACGGCCTGTGGCTGACATGCGCCCATGGATTCCTCCCTGACTTATGGGTTTCCCAGTCACACAGGCATATGAATTGATATCCTGCAATTATCAATGTGAAACAGTATATAACTATGCCAACTAAATATTTATTTTCCCAAGGCCAGAAAGCTGAGAACTGTGTCATCTCCTGAAATATGTGTAGTTATCACTTAAAAAGAGAACAAACTTGAAAAAAATGTAATACCACCAAACCTATAGTTTTTCTTTAAATCAAATCTTGAGAGAAGGAAGCAAGCTGCAAGATTATTTAGACAGCAAGCTTTTTGCCCAAAGAATTAAATTTACCTTGTGTCCAAGTGTACAGGCATATGTATCAGCAATCCAGGACATCTCCCTTTCTCCTGTGTTTATATCAGGAGCAGCTACATCAATTCCAGGACCTGCTCATATTAAAAAAAGGTACAGCAGTCAATTTTTTTGTCTGGTCTCTTCTAGCACAAATCACAAATGTTGCCAGAATACATCAATCAATCAATTGTGCATATGTGTGTGTACAAAAGCATGTATAAAATTGAACGTATGTTTAATTTATGCATTTTCTATGCAACCATACGTATGTTTATGCAATACTGTAGTACTAAGTTCAGTAAATAATGGATAGCAACTTTATTATTTTTAATAAAGGTTGGAAAAGGAGAATTGAATATATGAAATGGACTAACAAAATGTGTATAAAATAATCTAAATTGTATTATCTGCATAAATCTAAAGAAAGAAATGAGCATGTCAGAAGTCACACTCAAATGAATATATTTCTAAGCAAAAAGTTATAGGACTGCACGCTTGTTCTTAACTAAGAAGAATTAGAGATAAATAGAATATTTAAAGTCCATCCTTAGCCAACTAAAATCTTATTCAGTCACATTTCTACTTTGTTCATGTTAAATGTTACACACAAAGCTGAAATTCATATTTTTAGTTATTAAGCAGTGCAGTATTGCAATAAAACAGAACTAGTAGGCGCAGATCTTGATCCCAAATCCTAAGACCTAGAAATGCCGTAGTAGCAAAATTGTTTCTTTATTTTAAAAAATCACTCCAAATATGTTAATCACAGTAATGATAGTGATAGTGATAATCATTATGGACCCAAAAATAAAGAGAGGTACAATTGAAAGTTCACTCTGCACCAGAATAGAAAGGAGAAGAAAAATTGTAAGCAGAAAGAAAAAGGTTGAATGACTGGAAAAAATAGACCCTTTTAAAAACTAGATATGGATATGTTTTCATGTTAACCTCTGCAAATGTTTAAGGAGAGGAGGTAAGATAATCAAGAAAACTGAGCAATAAAGTCACTAGATTAGGGGAAGGAACTGAGAGCATATTGGGTTTTTTCTTCTTTTTATGACCCCGTAATCCCTTTAATCAGGGTGAGTCGAGCTGAGTATTTACTGGCTGCCGTTCCTGATGCCTACTTGGAATTCACACATATTTTCTCTTTGCTTCCTGATAGAGAAACATCTGCCAGTGCTATGACTGAACTCTCAACCTTCCAAATGCTGCTCTTGAGGGCATTTTGGTTAAGGCTCTTTAAATTAGGCAATAATGCTGGAAAATATCAGATTTTCCTTAATAATAAAAAATGGATATTAACAACGAGTAGAATTCTGCAAAATTTGGTTCTTTTTCTATCCTTGTCAAAATTATATGATATAGTGCTAATTAAACAATAAAATTATTAGATTTTAATGTCAATTCCAACCAATCTAATTGCTAGATATCCATAAAGAGATGGCAGGCATTATTCTAGCCCATATTTTTATAACTATGTAAAACTCAGTCAGAGGATGCTGAGTTCAATATAATAATGCTGCCTGCCGGCTGCCTGCAATTGAGCAGTTCAAATCCCACCAGGCTCAGACTTTCATCCTTCCGAGGTGGGTAAAATGAGGACCCAAATTGTTGGGGGCAATATGCTGACTCTGTAAACTGCTTAGAGAGGGCTGTAAAGCACTGTAAAGTGGTATATAAGTCTAAGTGCTATTGCTATAAGAGGACAACAGATTGGAGTATGATCTCTTAACCTCTTATAATATTTGGGTAGCTTGTGAAACAATCACTTTTTTTTTTTTTAACAAAAATGAACTCACCTATAAAACCTTTCTTGGCCAATTCCAATGTGAACTTTCTTGTTATTTGCTCCAGTTCATTTTCCTGTATGAGAATATTAACATTCAGTTATTATAGACTCTATCAGAGATGCTAAAAGGATAATTGTGACAAAAACCTATGACCGTGATGGCAAACCTATGGCACGCATAGCGATATCAGTGGGCATGCCAGCTTAGCTCTGGCCTTTGGGCCTTCTGAGCCCACCAGAAGTAGGGAAACAGGCTGTTTCCTGCCTCCGGAGGGCCGGGGTGGGTGGGGGGAAGGCCCGTTTTTCTTTCTTACCTGGCTCCAGATCCTCCTGTATATCTGTGGAGGGCGAAAACAGCCTTTCCCACTCCCTTGGAGGCCCTCTGGAGGCCTGAAAGGGCCCATTTCCCAACTTCCGGTGGGACAGGAAGTGATGTTTTTCGAGAGGCTCTGGAGGCTGGGGACAGCAAAAAAGTCACTTCCTGTCCCACTGGGAGTTGGGAAATGGGCCCTTTCAGGCCTCCGACGGAGTGGGAAAGGCTGTTTTCACCCTTCCCAGATGCATAGAGAGGATCTGGAGCCAGGTATGAAAGAAAAACGGGCCTACCGGGCAATCACATGGCAGAAGGGGGGGAGGAGGGGTTGTGCACGCATGCGCAAGGCAGGGCGCATATAATTATGGGTGTGGGCACGCGCACACGCAAACCTCCCCCACCCACTCCCCTCCTGACATGTGATGGCAAAAAGGTTAGCCGTCACTGACCTATGACATCTACATTACAATTTTTTTTCAGTAATAAACTGCATCCTACATGACAAAAATCTTTCAGCATCAGTACTTTGCCTTAACAGGCAATTCTTTTAATATATAATTGAAAATATAAAATCAATATATAGGAATGAAATATATAAATTCCTTTTATATATTGTAAAGAAATAATATAAATCCAGCTCAAAGGATCAGGGGCGGGGTGAGTGCACTATTGTGTTGGTTTGCGTTTTTCCTTCAGGACCCTTTCCAGTTGGTATTGGTTGGGAAAGAGAGGTCCCACTCCTGGCCTCTACTATGTAGTTTGCCACAGGATTTAGTATTTTTTCCAAGGTGTTCATTCACAGCCATAGGATTATTATTATTATTTTATTCAATTTGTATACCACCCTTCTCCTAGTGAACTCAGGGCGGTACACAGCCAGAACTAAAACACATACAAAAACAAAATTTAAAATATATGAGGTAATCATATATTTCTACCCCTGGAGATTTAACTGATGCTATTAATATCTTATCCCTGTGTCTGGAGGCCATGAGGGTCTGGATGGAGAACAGGTTTCAGCTGAACCCTGGTAAAAATGAGTGGCTTTGGGTAGTGTGGCTCACTGATTACAGAACTTCATCTTTGGGGCTGGATGGGGTTGCACTATCCCCCCCACCCCAAACAGTCATCATCCTAGGCTAACGACTCCGGCTAAAGGAGCAGGTGGCAGTTATGGATAGGAGGGCCTTTGCACAGCTTCATCTGATGTGCCAGTTGTAGCCATTCTTGGATTGGTAGGTCCTATTTACATCATTCATGCACTGGTCACTTCCAGATCAACTACTTCAATGCGCTCTACATATGGCTGCCTTGAAGAGTATCCACAAGCTTCAGTGGTACAAAATGCAATGGCATTCTAGACCAGCATGTGTTACAACTCTGACTGCGAGCTGCATTGGTTGCCAGTTTGCTTCTGGGTCCAATTCAAGGTACTGGTTTTATATTTTATTTCATGACATGGGACTGGATTATCTAAGGGACCATCTTTCCATGGTTACATCAGCCCACTCCACTAGATCTGGCAGACTACATAGGCACATTGTAGGTACCATTGGCCAGGAATTTCACTTGGTGCATCTCAGGGAGACAAGACTTTTCTGCTGTGGCACTCATTTCATGGAACATTCTTCTCTCTGAAATTAGACTAGCATCTTCCCTTTTATATTCCAAAAAAGCCCTCAAGTATTGCTTACGTTGTCAGGTTTGGGGCTCCAAGGTGACCAGCTCAGATGGCTCCGTTGTAGAGGTGGGCATTTTTATCCTCTCCTGTGATATGTATTTTTGCTTTATTGTTTTGCTAATAATAATTTATTAATAAGGGCTTTATATTGCACATATTTTTGTTTTTATTCATTGTTCATATTAATTCTTATTTGCCATCCAGGATCACCTTTGGTGTTGATAAATAAATAAGATTCTAAAGGATTCCATTTTTCTTAGGTTGTTCTCTATTTTATACAGAATAATTAATATTTGGTCTTCCCCATTTCATTTTTACAGTGATTCGCTATCCATTGTCTGATATTTATTTTATTTTATTTATTTATTTATTAAATTTTTATACCGCCCCCTCTCCCGAAGGACTCGGGGCGGTGAACAGCCAGAATTAAAAACACACAATACAAATATTAAAATACATTAAAACAAAATTAAATTATCTTAGGCTTCTCCAATTTAAAACCCCTTACCCATAATATGGGTATACATTGATTCAAATTCTTTAATGCACTAATTCATCCTCAAAATTAGAGTATGTCATGAGGCCTTGGGACGGGGGCATGGCAAGTTCATGTCCTGCTGATAGCAGGTCTGCATTTACAAGGAAATTTGTGGCTGGCAAAAATTCTCACAAGCAGAGAGATCATTGAGATAATCCACATAACCCCAGACAGCTGCTCTTCTTGAGCAGACTGCAAGAACTGTTGTTTCGCAAATCACTTTTCAATTGAGTTCTGGGAATTGAGGGATACCATCAAGCTCATACTGATGAAGCAAACTTTTAAGGACACAAAACTCAATTAAGCTTTATTTGATTAAGTCTGAAATAGAAAATTAGATATAACTGGTTTCCCTTTCTGGACTTTTGCTGACAAAGAATGAATGACCAGGCTTTTGAATTTTGAAGAAATAAGAAATAAGTCATGGAGTGAAGATAGAATATGTTGTGTTAAAGAATTGGCAATAAGCTATTGAAATTGTTTTTATTTGCTGGGATGAAGAGGTGACTTGCTTCTTTTTTTCATTTTTTTCATTTTTCTTTATTGTCTTTTTCTTTTTCATAACTCTATGTTTTTATAGTTTGTATAAATTGTTATTCTTAATAAAGTTATTTGATTTTTTTTTTAAAAAATGTGCATGTCAGCATGCCCTGTAAGTAGAGGAAGAACCTATACTTACTGAATAATTCTTTGGCTCAATAGCCACACCAGCCTTTGATCCACCAAAAGGAACATCTGAAATAAACCATTACCAACAAATTAGCATTTTATATTTTCATCCCTTATCCAGCCAAAGAAATGTAATATGAGAGCAACTTTTAAGAACAGTTGAGAGAGTATTGCCTTATAATTTGAAGTTTTTCTTTTCTTAGAAAGAAGTAAGTAAAACATTTAAACATGTTAAATACATATATTCATGATGAATATCATAAAAAGCCTACTAAAGAATGACAGCTCTGCTGCTTAGAAGATATATGGGCTTTTTTGTAAGTTAAGCAAAGATATTTCTAAAACCTGGATAAAATCACCAGGAACAAGAGAAGAAAAAAAATGTAATCCTGATCATTAGTTTGTAAACTTTAGTTATGATGTAGTATTCTATATGAACATTTGGCCTAAATAGGCCAAACTTTTTTACCCAAATACTTAACTTGAGTTGTCAATTTAATTTTCTCTAAAGACAATTTATAATTACATAAAATGCTGATGAAAATGTATTTTGAAGCCTAAGTGATGATCATCAAGAACACTGTAACTTACAAGAAATCCAAGATAAACTAGGCTAAAGGGATCCAAAATGGTGATTTAGAATTTTACTTAAATTCTATTCATATAAATATTCTACTTAAAAATGTTCTATTTATCTTCTTTAAGTTACAACTCCTACTACTAAAGTCCTTGAAAGTACCCAATTTGCACTTGAAGGAGCAGTTTCAAACTCAAAATGAAGTTTTGTGAAATTCCACACATGAAATAGTTAGAAGTAAAATGTTACGTACGTTCCTAATTAGCATACTTTATAATTGTAACTCATTATGTTGCTTTATTTCCACAGACTGAACAATTTACAGTATTAATACAATGATAAAAAACTATCGTGTGATTAATACATTAATACATTATAATCATTCAATATGATGTTCCGCCATTTGGGACTAACACTTATTTATCCCCAAATGTCTTTCTGAAAAGTATAATGTGAAATAGATGGTCCAGATATCTAGGAGTAAGCTCTTTCCAAGGAATGAAGCCATTATCAAGTGAACTTCAGCTTGCGATAGCCAAAGACAGCATTTCCTTGGCAGTAGGACCAATTAGCAAGTCCTCTCTCACAGATAATTCTGGATCTTCCCAATTCAGAAAAGACTGTTATTGAGACATTCATGCTCTAACCCATAGCTTTAAAGTTAGCTAACTTAGGTAAATGGTAGCCAATGTCATTCCTATTATAATGTTGTTATGCCATAGTACCCCCATAACTTTCCAGTCAGCAAAATCACCTGTGACTGAAACCACTAGGGAGGACAATTAATGAAGAACAGAACTCTTACTCCCAAATATACTGCCAGAAAAATAGCATGCTTCCTGGTATCAAAGGCCACCAAGAGATCTGGAAGAATTCAGATACTTAATTCTCTCTATCCTAATTCTATCAAAGGTCATCAACAAGAACAACCAGTGCTGTTTTGGTTCCACACTCAAGCCTGTATCTGAATCAACTGAAAAGGTCCACATTAATTCAGCTCATAAAAAGAAAAACCCACTATAACTGTAGTCCAATCATCAAAAAAGGCAAGGTTGGAAGCTTTGGAAAAAAGCAAAATACCATAGTTTATCATTGTCCAGTTTATTTATATCATGCATAATTTTGACATCTCAATCATGTCCCTTCTCATCTCATCCTTTTCTAGACCAAAAGTTACCTTTTTCTCATAGGGTAGCTGTTCCAGACTCTTGATCAACTTATTTGTTTGTTTGTTTGTTTGTTTATTAACTGCCTATCTCCTTCAAAGAGTTTGGGTAGTGTTTGGAATAAAATATTAAAAAATAAAAACAGTATATAAATTTTAAAATTTTAGAGGGAGGCAAGTATAATTAAACACTATTAAAATTAGTTAAGTCAAAGGGAGCAGTCAGGGCACCAGGCTGAGAACTTGACAGCTGTGAACAAATGTGCATTCACCACACAAGGCCACAGAGCCATATTACCTTTTTCTGAACCATCTCAAGCTCCTCTATATCCTGTCTGAGATGCAATGACCAAATGACACTATGATTGTAACTATGATTTATGGTCTATGACCTATCACTTTGTTGTGTGCATGTACACTGAAAGCCTATCATACCCTACCCTACCCTAATCATTTGCCAGGTACAATTTTTACCATTGATTTATATAAGGACATTATGATATTGGCATCTCTTTTTTTTTAAAGTACTGTTTCTTATTGTCTCTAACATGCCATTGACTTTTTAGCAGCAGATAAACAGTGTTAACCCCTTCATTACTGAAAAATATCTTTCTTCACTGATCACTGCTAGCTCTGATTCTATTGGTATGATATTTGGGATTTTTGGCACCAATGTGTATTGCTTTACACTTGCTCACATTGAAAGACATCTGACATTTTGACATCCAATCCTCAAATGTTTAAGAGCCCTCAGGAGCTCTTCATAGTCCATTACTGTTTTTAACCACCTAGAGTATTTAGTGTCACTAGCCAAGTTAGTTATTCCACAAGTTACCAATTCCAGGTCATTCATAAATATGTTAAAAGTATTGGTTCCAAGACAGAATCAGGGAGAGCACTAGTTACATAACTCCATTGTGAGAAATGAGGATTTATTCCTTTTTCTATTTTTTTAGTCAACTGCTTATCTACAAGAGAATCAGGTCTTTTATTCCTTGGCTATCAAGGTTTTCTTTAAATCTAAATAGATGCTATCTATTGGCTTATCTTATACATGTTTGTTAACACTCTCAAAAAACTAATAGTAGATAATTTAAATAGGACTTTCCTTTAGGGAAGGAGTATCCTTGAGCAAGGCCTATCCACATATTTGATTATTTTATCTAATAGCAGTTTCCACTACCTTCCTGGAAATGATGTTAAGTTATAGATCTATAATTTCCTGGAACTCCCTACAAGCCCTTTCTAAAAATTGAGTTATATTGGCCAATCCTCAACTACAGAGGAGAAGTATAGATAGGTTCCATATTTTAGTTAGGTCTACAATCTCAACTTTTAACCTCAAAACCTGGGTAAATGTCATCAGGATCCAGTGATTTGTTGATGGTCAACCTGTCAGTATGGCCTAGCATATTGCTTCTTTTGTCATCACTATATGGCTAAAACAGAACAGGAGCCCAGGCTCAGGGAACTGCCCAACCTTTCTCCTATGAACATGGAAGCAAACAATTTGTTCACCTTCTTTATTCCAAAGGTGCTTTTTCCAGAAGGCAATGGGGCTTTCTTGTTTTTTTCTTTGAAAACATTTTGCTTCTTATCTAAGAAGCTTCTTTAGTAAACAAATGAAGAAGCTGAAGAAGCTTCTTGGATGTGAAACAAGACATTTTCAAAGAAAAAGAAAAACTAAACTAAATACTTTAGAAAAAGTATTTTTGGGACAACTATGACCTGAATGACTGAGAATCTCCATAGACATTCAGCTTCTCTACAATTTGGTTTTCTCCTTTTAGCACTCTTTTTGATTCCTTCATCCAAAGGACCTATGGCCTCCCTGGCTGGTTTGCCATTTCCTTGATGAATCTTTTATTATCTAGTTAGCTCAAAAAACCATTTTTTGAGAAGACAATGCATTATTATTATTTTTGAAGGCAGAAGACAGTAGTATACACAATAATTTCTGTGAATCTCATCACCAGGAAAATTTCAACATACTGACTTCCAAGTCTGCTCTGCCTACCCTTAATATTTATTCATACAGTGCTAACTCACCTACCACTGCACACTTGTATGTCATCAAAGCTGCCAAAGCTTTTACTTCATCAGAACTAACAGATTTGCTATATCGAATTCCTGGAGAAAAAAAACCAAATATATATCAATGTATATTGAACATCTATATCCATTGCAAACACACTTTATTATTTTTGTGAACTCTAGTAATAAATGTTTGAGAATGCTACAGAGTTTGTATCAAAGACTCTTCAATGAGGCTTTTACATGGATCCTTTATTTGCACCAGCCTCAATCATACAAAGTTCCCTGTTTAGAGTTGTGTTAGCCTGATGCATTTTGTTTCTTAATTTCCATATTTTGTTAATGAGAGGAAAAGTTACATATTGGTAGATAATTGGGAAAAAAGGGAAGATGAACTCAGCTTGAATTACACTTTGATATTTAACTGTAGAAAACTCTGTTAACCAACTGTGAAAAGTATACTCACATCATGGTAAACACTTTACAAGTCAAACTATTATTGGGTCTAGTTGTCATTGCTTCAGACTAAGATCAGTAGGAAAGAGTTTTATATATTTTTCAATTTCCTCCAAATACCTAAGCATTTTCCATGACTTCCAAATGTTTATATTAAAAAAAAAATAACTGCCAACTTTTCTAAAACAATTCATAATTTTAAAAATATATTATATAAAAATATATTAAAACCATATTTTTAAAAATATATTTTAATATGTTTTTAAAAAACTCTCTAGATAATAATAATAGTAAAAAAAAACCAATTGAGCAGACAGCAGTACAATTTTATTAAGCTAGATGGCGGCATTAATGAATGGAAAGCAACAAAGTGCATGCCATTTTTCAAAGTTCTATTTTTAATACCACAGAAAAATCCATTGTTTGTATCTAGACCTACCAGATCTCAGCTGATAAACTCTGGACCACTAGACAATAGTAAAAAAAGTCAATCAACCTTTTCTTTGCTGCTTACCAAATGATAGCTAAAAGCTTACATGGAGATACTCTGGATCTACCATCTACCAACTGTATTTTGCTAGAAAGCAAGCAGTTTACCGCATGGTTGTATACTGCTTAGCAACTCTGAACACTAGAATTCCTTAAACAGCAGGGTTTCGTAACTACAACTAGACAGATCTTAAAATAGCCAGATATCTACTTTTGCGTCATGTTGCAACTATTTCCAACATTTATCAACCTTCTTTCCTTAAAACGCAGGTTCACTAGTCATGCAGTACAGATTGTCAGGTGTTAAGCAATCTGTTTTTGCAGTCCCACTTTTGTTTGGATAGCCAGATGGCTATGTTTACTTTTAACAAATTCTAAAGATGTGATCAATTAATATATTAAACACCAATTTATTTTGGGATTTGTATCTGAAGTCTTTCACCTGCTCAAGCAGACAACTTAACTTTTAACGCATCTAATTCTATGCATAGATTTGCACAACAGTGAACCATAAACTAGTGCATTATGTTTTAAATTTATTGTACCAACCCACAATGTTCGTGTGGTGTAGAATATCATATACAGACCAATATGCAAACCACAGTTCAGTCAAATAAGATCGAAGTATCGAAGTCCAATCAATACAACCAATAACTGCAATCCTGTGCATATTTACTCGATACGTTTTTAATATCTTCATTCATTTGCTGTGAAAGTACAACTTAACGGTTTTTATTGTTTGCTTAAATTTACAGTACAGGAGAGGAGGCGCTCTTCAGGCTCACCTCCTTTGCATGGCATACGGTGCTGGCTGTGTTGGGCACGACAGCCCTTGATCAACTCCCAACAGCCACTGTCCCTACGAACGGGGAAGGCCACCTCCAGGACGTGGCCGCAGCTCCGGATTGCGTCCAAGACCCCGCGAACCCGCAGCATTCGCCCATTCTCGTCCTTGGGAGTGCGAAGCCGCTTTACGAGCTCCTTTTCAATCACACTCTCCGCTCGGTCGAAGTAGCTTTCGACTATGCTCAGTAAACTAAGTTCTCCCTCAGCCTCCTTTGCGTGATTCCAACGGCAGGGCACGAGCGGTTTCCCGCGACTTCTGCCTGGAACGTCCCCGCCCCCTACGGAGGGATCCTGTTCCCATGGAAACGAGGCCTGGTATTTCTGAAGCCCTGTCGAACGCGGGAGCCCCGCTCTGGGCTGCCACGAATAATCCCTCCCAAAGGCCGTTTCTGGCAGCCGACCCCACGCCTTCAGCCACCACCGCATTGGACGCGTGATGAACGGAGGGCGCTGCCTTTTTTTTTAATTAGAGCAGAACGAGCGCGAATTTTACTCAGCTCCGTCACGCAGAACAAAAGGTGAGACAAAGCGAGGGAGCTAAATTTGACGGATATCGCATTGTGATATTTTGATTGGACAGGAGACCATCCAATGGGAAAAAAGGGCGGGAAAGACGCCTTGGTTGCCGGGGTTAAAAGCAAGAGAGGAGGAAGAATGTAAACTTTATGTCTAATGGAGAATAGAAGGCGATAGAGAATGGTTGATATCAAATATGGAAGGTTTTTTATTATTTGTCATCGGTCTTAATGAGGAAATGCAATCCTATACATGGTTTTCTAGAGCTAAGCACACTGAACACAATGAGATCTTATTTTATATAAATATATAGATGATACTGTTTTACTTCTCAGATATACAAAATTGCAAGTGGCTTAATATTTCAATTATTTGAACTTCATTCCTGTTAAAGGAAGAATCACTCGATTTTTCATTTTTTATGATAGAATAAAGGTTAGTTTATGGCATGTAGAGAATTTAAACATTTTGGCTTCATGTTTTGATAGGCCCTCTATTACAGTAATTGAATTTATTAAACTTATTAGTTTCTCTCTCAGAATTAGCAACTTTTCCATTCCATTCAAACATTGGCATAGACTCTTCTCCATATCACATTCCAGTTCTACTCATCCTCTAATACTTTGTTGAATGTGGATAATATGACAAAATTCTAGGGTGAGACTGTTTTCAAGGCATGTGCTAAACCAGATAACTTTTCAGGAACCATATAGCCCCCTGCTATTTTTTTTTTTTTATTAATTTGAAGAGGTACTATTATTGCTGGGATGGGGTGTGGGATTCTCATTCAGCTGTTGTGTTCAGATATAAAGACAGGCATCTCTGGATAAACTGTTTCTTGATTATGAAATGTTTAGTTTTTATATTGTACTACTAATCTCAGATTTGATTTGATTTATTTCATTTGTTTATATTAATTAAGTCATTATGGTTTATCAGCTATTTATGGTTTAGCTTGATATATTAACTCAGCTAATTGTGCCATATGAAACAAATCATGATTTAGTATAATGTGTGAAGCCGGTGATAGTGTATTATAACTTGCACACTTTCAATCCAAACTGTGCCTGGGGTATTTCATATAATCTGAAATAATAAAAGCATCTTTAAAAAAGAAGAAGAGAAATGGGGAGGGGGAGATTCACTAAGGAGAAATCAAGAACATTACGGTAAAATCAGAAATGAAGATCAATGGTAGAAATCTCAAAATTGGAGTTGAAAATTGAACATGTGTTTAGAGTCGTAGCTAAGCTAGAATGCTGTTAGAACTTATTTTGTCCACACTCCTACTTATTCTGGCTACTGTTTGAGAATATATAGTATTCTCAAGTGAAAACTTTTCTCAGAAACTTTCCAAGTGAATTGATCCTAAAGATATCCTGTCACCTAACCCGGGTAAATCACATTTTCCTATTTTTATTTTTATTTTTTTAAAGGAAGTGAGGGTTTTCATTTTTCATGATTTTAGGATTAATTGACATAACATTTACTCTCTTCACAGTCTGATTGTGAAGAATTACCTATGTTCATTACTGCAGTTTCATTTTTTTTAAAAAAATATGACTTTATATATTATTTCAGTGGTGTATCATATAATAAAACTGTTACCTTGGTAAGTTTTAATTTTATTTATTAAAATCAACTTTATATCACCTATTCAGAAGACTTTGAATAAATAAATAACAGCATAAAACAACCCATGAAAATCATCCTTTTAATATTACAAACCATTATAAAAATAAAAATAGGTCACCTAACATTCATCAGCTAGATACAAAATATTTGAAAAGTAAGGTTTACAGTGTCTTCCTTTTTTTACTTCGTGAAGTAAAAAAAATGCAAAATTAAATTGTATGTACTAATTTCAAATTTAAACACTAAACTAATTTCTTGTTATGTTTATTCAGATACATAAGCATTAATGCAGGCATTGGCAATATCTGTCCTTCCAAGTAGATGGATAAAGCACTTTTTCCAATTTGTAACTGTAGTACTTATAGTGCGTGTTTATGTCCGCCGATTTTTTGATGGATGAGCAGCTTTCAGCAGTATTAACGCAAGCTTTGTTTGTTAGACAATGCACCCACTCTGCAAGGCATTCTGTTCTCAACAAAGACTTCATCATTTATAGTCTATTGGTTGCACAGCTTGTCTTTCTCCTAGTGTTTTGCAAACATCTGTGGCCTGATATCAGTATGATGAAGAAAACTGTGAGAAGTGGAATAACTGGCAACCATGCAACACAAGAAAGAAAGATTATTATTATGGTCCGTTGCACAGTAAACCTGTTATTCAGGCTGGATTTAGTATTTTTATCCACCTATCGAATCCTTCCCAAGAACCTAGCATAGCATAGGCAGCCATTGATGTTTTATAGTGTTAAAGTTATCAAGCTGTCCTGAGTAAAGCTGCCTTTTGCAATTGACTGAAGGTGAATTTTATCAATGCCAAAGGTGTTCAAGTGGTGCTCCAGTTATATTGGGATTATACCCAAGGCGTCTATAACTATTAATATTACCTTTCCTTCCTTTTGTCAGTCGTTCTATTTGCAGGTCTTTCTATTTTGTTATCTTCTCTTCTGTTCTGCTGTCTCCAGGTACTGCTATGTCCACTATCCAGATTTTTTTTTTGTCTATCTTATCAAGTCTGGACTGTGGCATGGGATATGTTTATTTGAATTCTAAATTCCAAGAGCACTTCGGCTTACTTCACTGTGGTCCTATCAGTTCTTGCTTTCAGGCAAATGGCATATTCCAACTGATGCTATTTTGTAATGCCATCTTTTGTAGTCAGTCTGATCTTCTTGCAGCCGATAACCAAGGGCTCTTCTGTTTCTTCAACTTCTTCAACTTTGCAGAGGCAGCATTTGCTGTTGTTGCTGTCTTCTCAATTGTGGCTTTGTATGTATTTATTTTTAATGCTTGGTCTTGTGCAGCCAGAGTTAGCCCCTCTGTCTCTTTCTTTCTGTTAGCTGTTGCCAGGTTTGTTGTTATCTGTTTTGTTGCTTACTTTTTAATGTACTGGCAATATAATATTTTGTCTTCTCATGTCCATTTTCTATTCTAAGACAATATAAATATTTTACAGGTATTATTTCCCTTAATATTTGGGTATCTTTGTGATAAGTTGATTTTGTAACACTTTCTGTAAACTATTGCCTAATTATTTGCTTGGCTATATCCAAACTCAAATTTCCCAGAAGTCAGGAGAGAGACCAATTATATATATTTTGCTTTTAACATGTGTCCACCAACAAGATCAATACTTTCTCTTTAATTAGAAATATCCATTAAGATGCAATGTTTGCTATTTATTCCAAAATTTATTGTTTTTAGGAAATAAGTCAAAGTGTGCCAGAATTGTCATTGTTCAGAGAATTCCTTGTCAGAGTTTAGAGAGCAGTAATTGCTTCTCAAGTGGATAAAATTGTCCTCATAGGACAGGTTACAAACTTGAACAGAATGAGAACTCCCTCAATGTGCTATATTTTAAGGCTCGTGTGATTAATTCTCAGTAAGGCTCTTCCTGTCAGATTATTATAAAGGGATTACAAAATAATCACACTTAAATGTATTCTTCTAGTCTGTGCATGGATTATTATTATTATTATTATTATTATTATTTTTGTCAGTTCCTAGACCCATTTTTCTGGAACAAACTATGCATGTTCTGGAAATTAAAGATCAAAAGGTTAATATGGTCAGGACTTGAAAAAAAACAGATGAAAATAAAAAAAGCCAGAGGCAAGATACACAGTCAAAACATTCTGGTGCTTTAACACAAGGCAGGAAAACTAGGGAATTTTGTGTAAGACTCAGTGAAATAAGTTGGCTAAATTAAAAAGAATCTGATTTGAGTATAAAGGCTTTCTATGACCTTATGTACTGCTATTGGCTATGATGTTGACTGACACTGTCCTTGTCATAGGGTGCTGAGCCAAAATGTGTCTTACTGTATTTGGCTTCAGTTTTTGGTTTAGCAACTTGTGTAAATTACTGTAGATTTTTTTTTTTTTTTTGCAAATCATGGTTTATGCTCAGCCAATCTTATGAAAATGACATATGATTGAAGTAAAGCTTGTGTGAGAATAAATGAAATGCTTAGCAAATGTTTTGGCATTATGGATGGAGTAAGAAAAGGATACAGTACGTAGTAGCCCTCTTGGTGTTTTTATGCATTTATGGATAAAAGTATAAGATATATTTATGGTAGAGGAAGAGGTAGAGGGATGTTAATAGGGGACATGAATGAATATAAAGTTTTATGTGTAGTTGATGTGCTATTGACAGTGAAACTAAATTATTTGTAGCTGGTGTGAATATAATTAGTGTTAACAATGAATGAATGAATTAATGAATCGGTTGAGAAGAAAAGTAAGATGGAGAAAGTGGGGTTTGAATGGTATTTATTTATTTATTTTTCAGATTTCTATATCGCCATTCTCCTTCCGGACTCTGGGCAGTGAACAACCAAATATAAAACATTCATACACAAAAGTTAAAATAGATTTAAAATAATTAAATAAAATTTGGCCCATAATTTAAAACATTTCAATTAAAATCAATATCAAATTTTAAAACCAACCATAAAATCAGGACAGCCCGACTAACTGAAAAAAGTAGGTTTTAAGGGCCCAACGAAAAGTCCGGAGGTCTGGGATCACTCGTATCTCTGGGGGTAGATTGTTCCAGAGGATAGATGCCACCACAGAGAAGGCTCTCCCCCTGGGGGTCGCCAGCCGACATTGTCTGGCCGACGGCACCCTGAGGAGGCCCTCTCTGTGGGAGCAAACTGGCCGGTGGGAGGCAATTGGTGGCAGAAGGCGGTCCCGTAAGTACCCCGGCCCTAAGCCATGGAGCGCTTTAAAGGTGATCACCAACACCTTGAAGCACACCTGGAAGTCCACCGGAAGCCAATGCAGCTCACGCAGGAGAGGAGTCACATGGGAGGTATCAGTGAGATCCTCAAAAAGATGGGTGAGAATGTTAAAGAATGAAAGATAATCTATGAAGCAAGTATGGGTAGAGTAGAAACAAGAATAGATGTAAGGATAAAAAAACAGTATAGTGAATGATACTGGTGTAAATTGCTAGTAACAGTAATAGTTTCTTCTTTTGCCTTTATCTTCATTTCTTTTGTTTACTATTCCTTACTAATTTTCTGTGTTCTCTATACCACTTTTCTTGAAAGGGAAAAATATTCTGGGCATCTATGTATTTTTGTTATCTATGAATAAACTGTAATTAAGCAAGCCACATCTTTGTTCAGGTGATGATATCAAAGGAATTACAGCTTAGGGAATCCATAACGTCTTATTTATTTGGTTTGCTTAGAGACCAGATCAGATTAGGGGCTCAGTATTTTTGCAAGTTTATAGCATTCTTAGCAGTGTCTAATATCATCTGGTGTTCTAATGTATTTAGGAACCACCCATCTTTACATAGAGCAACTCATAAAGTGAAATAGAACAATTGATTTAAACAGTTAAAGCAATGCTGGTATGGATAAAGTCAAGAAATCAAAGGACTGGGGAATACAGTGGGGGTATTTATTTCTCTCTCATACCCACTCTTAATGACAGAACTTAATTTTAGCTTGCTTGTCATTAATTATAAGAAGAAATAAATATGTATTCTTCTGGTAATTGGAAACATGCACACATATATACATATATACACATGTGTGTATGTACAAAATTATTCTTCATTAGTTCAGCGATTCCTTCTCCTTGAAATCAAAACTTTGCCATCTGTCATCATCACATCTGTTTTAAAGCTTGGCCTTTCTGCATGGCTGGCTGCATGAATTGGCACAGCATTCTTGCAGATAAAGTAAGCAGCCATCTGTGAAAAGAAGGGGTGGGGAAAGATAGCTTCAGATATCTTTATGCCTTTTTACAAGAGAAAGATTCCCACACCAACACTCTGCAGCCCATCAAACAAATCGGGCATGGCATATGCATCTCATTTTGCCGTGATCTCTTCTAATTCCTGTTTATTTCTCATCTCTCTTTTTAAAAGGTTTCCTCACATGTGTTCCAGATGCAGAAAGTACCTTCTAGAAAATGAGCATGTCTTGGACTGTTTGCATGAGGGAGATCACAACTCTTTGTAGTAAGGAAATTTTCTTAGGAGTTCACAAATCATGTTTGGGCTTAGCTTTTAGTATATTATTGTATTTGTTTCCTTCACTCTGATTTTGTTTGTTTTGTTCTGTTGTGACTCCGGCCCTTGAGCCCGTCTTATTGGAGGGAGAAGACTCCGAAAGTGAAGGAGAGGATTTGGCAAGGCCTCCCTCTCCAGGACCCTCCTCTCTGGCAATGCCTCAGGTGTCTTCCGAAGGAGAAGAGATAGGCCAGGAGCCCGGCATCTCCGAGCAGCCGCAGTTAGACAGCGACGGAGATAAGTCTTGGCTGGATCCCCGCCAGCGTCGGAAAGACAAGCACACGCAGCAGAGAAGGAGGCATGCCAGAGATTAAGCTGAGTCACTGGACCACACCCCACAGGGGATAAAAGGGGGTGTGGTGGCCATTCAGGCTTTGTGATGGACAAAACTGAATAGCTAGCAAGTCATACTGTGTTCTTGAAACTTTGTTATATGCCTTCCTTGGATTTATTATGGACTGGACTTGACAGTTCTTTGGCTTTGTGAATTTATTTTGCTTTATCTGACAGAGGAGGAACACCTCCCTTTGTGAGTAAAGTTTTTGGCAAGCAGCTACTGGGTTGCTGTCAATTCTTTTATCAAAGGAAATTCCTGACTGCTGGTTTTATTAACTCCTGGCTGACTGTTTGTGTATGTGTGAGAGAGACGGGGACAGAACATGTTCTTTTAAATACTGCTGGTTATTGACAGAAGAAATATGATTGATTGATTGGACATAGTAAGCAAATGCTATTTCTACCAATGTCAAAATTGAATGTTTTTCCCTTTAACAAATGGCAATCTGCCATTTACACATAATGAAAGGAAGGGTTTATAGCCCTTCAGAAGGAACAGTTTTTCTGAAAAATAAGTGCTGCCTCCACTCCTCTAAATAGCAATAGTATACACAATTGTCAAGCCTCTGTGCTTGATTTAAAATGCTGGGAAACACACACACACAAACATACACATCCCTTAAAAAAACCCACCTTCAGATGTCTTTTTTTCCTTTCAATGCAGCACCTCCTCTGTACTATAACTATAATTTTCTGTTATGAGTTTCTTATCTGCACTGGCTTCTATACAGAATAACAGAGTTGAAAGGGACCTTGAAGGTTTTCTAGTCCAATCCCTTGCTCAAGCAGGACACACAATATCATTTCAGACAAATGGCTGTCCAGTCTCTTTTTAAAAGCCTCCAATGATGAAGCACCCATAACTTCCGAAGGCAAGCTGTGCCACTGGTTTATTGTTCTCAGTGTAGGGAAATTTCTCCTTAGTTCTAGGTTGTTTCTCTCCTTGGTTAGTTTCCAACCATTGTCCATGGAGATTCTCAGTCATCCAGAGCATGGTTGTCCCAAAGGTGCTTTTTCAAGAGGCAACTGGACTTTCTGGTTTTTCTTTGACGTCTTTAAGACATTTTGCTTCTCATCCAAGAAGCTTCTTCATCTATGACTGGATGTTGAGCTGTCTGCAAGGAGTATAAATCCTTCCATTCCCCACCATCCAATCAGAGTTGAAGAAGCTTCTTGGATGAGAAGTGAAACGTCTTCAAAGAAAAACCAAAAAGGTCAGTTGCCTCTTGAAAAAGCACCTTTGGGATTTCCAGCCATTGCTTCTTGTCTTGCTTTCTGATGCTTTGGAAAATAGGTTGACTCCCTCTTCTTTGTGGCAGCCCCTCAAATATTGGAACACTGCTATCATGTCGCCCCAGTCCTCCTTTTCACTAGACTAGACATACCCAATTCCTGCAACCATTCTTCATATATGTTAGCCTCTAGCCCTCTAATCATTCTTGTTGCTTTTCTCTACATTCTTTCCAATATCTTTTTTATATTGTAGTGACCAAAACTGTTTGCTGTATTCCAAATGTGGTCTTACAAGGCCTTTTAAAGTGGTAGTAACACTTCATGTGATCTTGATTCTATCCTTCTGTTAATGCAGCTTAAGATTGCATTGGCTTTTTTTGGTGGCTGCAGCACGCTGCTGGCTCATATTAAAGCTATTGTCCACAAGGACTCCAAGATTCCTCTCACAGTTACTGATATTGAGTAGTTCGACTATTTCCTCTTTTTGTGTGAAGACAAAGAAAAGAAAGAATTAAGTAGCTCTACTTTCTTCCTGCTGCCAAACATTTCTTTGCAATCGTCCCCCCATTATTGGACCAATTTTTTTCCAATATTTTTGTGGTTTTTCTAAGTTGAAAGAAACTTTTTTCATTATTTTTGACATTTGTTGCAAGTCTTACTTCACTCTGAGCCTTAGCTTTTCTCACAAACTTTCCAGATTCGTCTATCTGCTAATTTTCTGCCTTAGTTATGTATCCAGAGCTGCGGTGGCGCAGTGGATAGAGTGCAGTACTGAAGGCTACTTCTGCTGATCACCGGCTGCCAGCAGTTTGAAGTTTGAATCTTACCAGGCTCAAGGCCTTCCATCCTTCTGAGGTCGGTAAAATGAGGACCCAGTTGCTGGGGGCAATATGTTGACTCTGTAAACTGCTTAGAGAGGGCTGTAAAGCACTGTGAAGTGGTATATAACTCTAAGTGCTAGTGCTATCCCTTTTTCCATTTTTTATACTTAACCTTTTTGTCTATCAGTTTATGAGAGAGTTCTTTCTAAAACCATGCTGGTTTCTTCTTGGATTTCTTATTTTTTTCTTTTTTCGCCATAACTCCAAATAGACATAGCCCTTAACCCTAACTCTAATTCTAACCCTAACCCTAAATTCATTTTCATTGGCAATGGGATTTTCCCATGTGTTTTACTGTGGCCCACAAATCACTCCAAACAAAAAGCTATCAATTAACGTTTCCTCAGAAATGCTCTACGAATCAATCCCTAGTATTCGTTTTTGGCCATGACTCCAAGTAGACATAACCCTAACCTAACCCTAACCCTGGTTTCCTTTTTATTGGCAATAGAATTTTCCCATGTATTTTACTGTGGCCCACAAACAAATCAGAACAAAAAGCTCTTAACTTCACTCTCTTTAGAAAACCTCTAAGATTTTGATCATAGTATTTGTATTTGGCCATGACTCCAAGTCAACCTAAACCTAATTTAACCCTACTTTCATTTTCATTGGCAATAGGATTTTATCATGTATTTTATTGTGGACCACAAACAACTCCAAATGAAAAGCTGTGACACTGCCCGCTAAAAGACATGGATCAAGTTTGAAAAGCTAAACACGATTAAACAAGTTAGTATATAGATGTGAGAACACTGAGGTTGAAGGCTCAATTGAGAAGAAAGATGGCATCAAATTATTTTAATGCTGTTGCTAAGAAAACTACACGGACATGTTTGATCTATAGATAATTAGATCTCAAATGAATAGTTATTTGATTGATTACACACTTTTGTTATAATCAGCGGGGTGCCATTTTGTGACTGAAGTACTGCCATCTGATACGAGTAACTAATTGCAGCCTGTCCTAATGTGCTTATTGTCCTAATAAGGAAACTTGTGTGTTAAGGTAAAAACATACTACGGTTTTGTTGTGGCTTAGTATGACATATCAGTCAACCCATTATGTCTTGATATTATTTATTTATGTAATTGCATATCACCAAGTATTCAATCCCAAGTATTCACTGGGATTTATAATGCTCTACATAAAATTATAAAAGCATAGATGAGTTTGTAAAACATTGTAAAATCATCAGCCTATTCCAGTATTCACAACCCAACAACAATCTTAGGTATTAAAAGCTCTACAGTAAAAAATTCCATTGAAGACTATCAGGGTATCATTCAGATTTCTACAAGAAAGTTACTTCAGGATGGAACATAAACCAACATTTTTTCCCTGGCTTTCCCTTCTTATATCATACATACAAGGGAGACACTCAGCATTTTAGCATGGGACAAATAGTTAGTCCTACCTGAAGGATATACCATATTTTTCGGACTATAAGACGTACTGGTGTATAAAACGCACCAAGATTTCGAAGAGGTAAGCAAGAAAAAAAAGTTTTTGCCCTCCCCGGTCCCCAGGAGCACTCTGCAGGCCTAGCAAAGCCTCTGCACACCCTGTTTTTGCGAAAAATGGGCCCGTTTTTCTCAAAACTGGAGACGGACAGGGCTTCAGGAGGCCAAAAATGGCTGTATTCGGTGTATAAGACGCACCAACATTTCCATCCTCTTTTGAGGGGGGGGGGGAGAGTGTCTTATATTCCGAAAAATACAGTAATCCTAAAAACAACTGGGTGTCAAGCTATACAGGGTTTGCTGGTTGAAAGCAGCATTTTGTATTTGGAAGCCAATTGAAGGGCTATGCAGCCTGCAAAACCAGTAATATATATTTATAGTAGCTCTCACTTGCCCATGGTCAGTCTTCTCCATTTTGCTATACTATAGCTTCTAGGGTAGTATTCAAAGGCAGCATTATAGAGGATATTGCAATAACAAGGATGTGAGCTGCTGTCTTCAGAGCTTCCTGCTACAGGAATGGCTGCAATTGGCTGCTCAAAGACACAATCTTCATCTGTCTATACAGATATAGACTTATGATCACAATTGAGCCCAAAATTTCTGTTGTTAAGTGAGACATTTGTTTAGTGAGTTTTGCCCCATTTTACGACCTTTCTTGCCACAGTTGTTAAGTGAATCACTGCAGTTGTTAAGTTAGTCACATGGTTGTTAAGTGAATCTGGCTTCCCCATTGACTTCGCTTGTCACAAGGTTGCAAAAGGGGATCACATGACCTTGGGACACAGCAATGGTCATAAGTATGAACCAGTTACCAAGCATCTGAATTTTGATCACATGATTATGGGGATGTTGTCCACGTCATAACTGTGAAAAACAGTCATAAGTCACTATTTCAATGCCATTGTAACTTTGAATGGTCATTAAACGAACTGTTGTAAGTCGAGGACAACCTGTATATCAAAAGCTCTATGTCTAGGTAAACCCACAAGGAAAGCTGGCTACTTCCAAGAATGCTACCTTATCCACCTTCTGGAACATTTAGGAAGCCAGATAGTTTCTGGACAAACAGTGATGCCATCTTGCATGGATTCAACTTCAGCTTGTTATTTCTCATCCTAGATTCTAAGCATTGAGTCAATCACACATCTCCTGTTTGTTTTACAGTGGAAGTACATAGCTGAATATCCTCAGTATATTGATGATACCTCATTTCAGGTTGACAGGTGATTTCTCTCAGTGGCTAGATACTAAAAAGCAAAGATGAGAGAGACAAACCTTACAACGTCACAAGAGAAGAGGTATCAAATTCACCTCTCCTTCCCTACTACCATTAATTATAACTGTTCATTCAAGAAAGAGTCAATCCTTAAAACAGCTTAAAAGAATGTCAATATTGATGGTATTGAAAGACCCAGAGATCTAAAGAAATAGAAGAGATGCGCTATCCACACCCATCATCTGACAACAATCAACCAGAATGATCATATGATTTCTGTATCATGCACAGATTGAATGCTGACTTAACAAGATCCAGCTAATATGTTACATCTAGGATACTCTATAGTTATAGCCCTACAACTTTTTTCTACAATCTTCCCTAAAGAGGGACTAGGTGATAGTTACCTAAAATAGCCTGATATAAGGAGGCTTCTTTAGGAAGGAATATGTCACCATCTCTTTTGAAGTGGCTAGGACAATCTCCCCTGAAGAGATATTGACTATCTACCAGATGTAACTGTCAGTCACATTTTTACAACTTCTTAAAGAAACCAAGTGGGGTGTGGATTTATTCTATGTGCAGTAGAGCTCATACTGTTGAGCACCCTATCCCTTTCCTCAGAATCAATGAGCCAAGATGAATTACCATGCAAGGTGTTACCCCAATAATTTTCTCTGACTCCATCTCCCTCTCTGTGTAGATCTGAGTGAATTTGAGCTATTTTACTGACAACATTTTGCATAAAACCTTATCTCAGACAGCAGGAATATCTTTTTGTACCTTGCTTCCCAACAACCAACCCATTATGTCTTAGATAGCAAACTGTAATTTAAAAAAAAATGTTGGCATCATAGAGGAATCTAGCCATTGTGTGCTTAAGCAATTCCTCAAAACTTGATTGTCCTAACTAAGCAGGACTTGATATTGGAGGGATTTTTTTAAAAATGTGTCTGTCCTTCTCTCTCTCCAATCACAAAAAGTTTCCAGAGTGCTAACAGTTAAAAACATTATCTATTTCAGTGGTCCCCAAACCCCGGGCCGCAGCCTACTACCAGGTCACTATCCGTTCAGAATCAGGCTGCAGAAGTGGCAGGCGAGTGCATGCATTTGCAGATGCATTTATACAAGCAGCAGGTGCACGTGTCCATATGCATATAGAGCTGCACACGTGCCTGCCACTCATGCAAATGGAGTTGTGTGCGCACACCCACCTGCTTCTAATACAGAACCATTCCCTCCCCCCCACCCGCCCCTTTCCCCGCTAGTCCACAAAGCTGAAAGGTTGGAAACCACTAATCTATTTGAACCACAGCCTGAGTGGTGCAGCAGACTAATGCTACTGTTAAAGGTAGTATTTAGCTTCCAGCTGCCTGCAATTACTGCGAGTTCAGTTCTCACCAAGCTCAAGGTTGACTCAGCCTTCCATCCTTTCTAAGGTAGGTAAAATGAGGACCCGGTTTGTGGGGGCAATAAGCTGACTTTGTATAAAATATACAAAAGTATGAAGGCTATTGCTTAACGCCTTGTAAGCCGCCCTGAGTCTCCGGAGAAGGGCGGCATATAAATCAAAATAAAATTAAATTAAATTAAATAAATAAATAACAAAAGGTATTAAAAATACCTTTCAATTCAAAGCATGAATAGAAACAAGTTTGTGTGTGTGTGTGTGTGTATATACACACACACAGTATTTCACACACGCACATATATACATAACCAAGAACTAATAAGATAGAGCATAATAGCAGCAGATGAAAGTCTTAAAGAAATAAAAAGATTTCCACCTGGCACTGAAAAGTTACCAGAGATAATGTAGATTTTCCCTGGTCTCACGCAGAACATAGGAGAATTTCAAAAGGAAACAGTTTTTCTTTCTCTAACAAAGCTGGCCCAAAATAGCTTACATCAAAATCAAAATCACATAGAATGAGCGTGAAATGCAATGAAAGTAAGGCTCAATAAAACAGCGGAGGAATGTTAAGCATGTGGCACAATACTATGCAGTAAATGTAATTGTGGAAGATGCAGAATGATGCTTTCTACTGAGCCAGTCTGCTTTGACTGTTCTCTGCATTGTGGAAATTAGCTTATCTTGTCAAATTTGTATATTGCTATCATATAAGGACTCCCAATACCTAACAACTATCAACATCAGTACATAAATCATAAAATAAAGAGTTGATAATAGTCGTCCAAATTACAACACAAAGCAGCAAGATAAAACTGTATTGAATCAGTTACACTTTTTGACATCTTCGTGTTGGAAGAAATATCTAAGTCCAGTTCCAAGCCAGGAATAAAATGGAGACTGTTTGGAAAGAAAGATTCTGTTTATTGGTGAACAGAACCAACACACACACAGCGTGCAGTTCTGGGACAGCTGACAAAATGGAATTGAGAATAGGATGGGTTTTTATACCTTTTTGATTTCTATAGGGTCATGTAGGGATCATGGCTGGCTCTATAGGCAAAAGGGGAAATGCAAATCCTAGGTGTTTGAGCTAATTTTGTCTTGCCTAATTGCTTATCTGAAATTTGTGCCTGACCCAGTCTTTCTGAATGGATTACCAAATATGCATTTCTAAAAGCTGGCCTCCTCAATTTATGCTTGGGGCAGGGAGACTGGGGCTGGTTACTGCCTCCCTTAAGATTTTTCCCCATTTAGGGGAAATATTCTATCCTGCTTTTTTAATGTCCCCCAAAATATTTCATTCTCTAGGAGGGTGGGCGGGTGCTGACTTTCTACAATAGAAAGGAAGGAAGGAAGGAAAGAAAGAAAGAAAGAGAAAAAGAAAGAAAGAAAATAAGTGAGTATGCCCAAGAGCAAAGATTGCACTTACAGACTTTTCTTTAGACTGAGAACATTTTTACACAGCTCAATGACTATTTTTTTACCCTTGATTTTCACTGCTATTTTTGAAAGTTTGGGGTTGGAACTCCAGCAAGTTGTGGGTAAATTAGAACAAGACATATGGACAAAATCTGTATAATGGTTGCACTGTGTGTGATCCTGGGCATATATCTGCAAACTATAAGGGGGTGGGGGTAGGGCCATATGTTTCCCTACTTCTTTCAGGGTGTGTGAACGGAGAGAGCTTGAGGTGGGGTGGGGGATGCAATTCTGCCTAAACTACAGCCTTCTTTGACACAGACTTCGGGAGCATGCGTTTCCAGGCAATCAGTAACATCTTACTCATCCCTTTCTCCTATTGTTATCCTGCCAATCTAACTTCTGTTCCCTGGAAAGGAGGATGGACCAGCTGCTAATATAGGCCCCATGCTGGTTCAGTGAGGAAAAACACCTTCAATTAAAGCTGCTTTGCCTCATACGGTACTGAAGGATAACACCTCAGTACAGAAAATGCAAGGGTTTTGGCTGGGTCAATAATAATCTCTCTTCAAAGAGAGATTATTTGACTGGGGGGAAAAATGGAAAAGAAACAAATGTGAAAGAATCCACAATCACAATCTTGGCTTCCAGGCATAGGGACTGACATAAAGACATATGAGAGATATTTGTCAGATGAGCCAAGAGTTTCCTGAAAGATATTTATTTCTGAGTAAACAATGATAGAAAAATTGTGACCAAA
The DNA here is from genome assembly GCA_022577455.1 of Arizona elegans. Classification (NCBI taxonomy): domain Eukaryota; kingdom Metazoa; phylum Chordata; class Lepidosauria; order Squamata; family Colubridae; genus Arizona; species Arizona elegans. Next base: position 96,340,048 of record JAKOOJ010000003.1, on the reverse strand, counting down.
TGAAAAAACATTAAGTTAAATAGGGGTGTTATTGAACAGTACTATTTATTTGGGGAGGTTCTGATTAGATTTAATTTCCAGCTAATTACTAAAAAGCAATACTTCAACAGCAGTACCAAAGTAAGCTTGTTTGCTCTAGATTAGGGGTCCCCAACCTTTCGGATCTCAGGGACCACTAAATTCATAATTTTAAATCCCATGGACCACTAATATGATCTGCCTAATGACCGGCTGGGTGGGCGTGGCTAGGTGGTCATGTGACTGGGTGGGCATGGCCAACTCGATGGCCAACTTGATGTCACTCACATCGAGGGGCGCCTCACCGGCCCCTACTCACCCCACCCCTGCCAGCCACTCCTTGCCTCCCCACCCAGGCTCCTTAGGGCCCCAACAGAAGCAGTTGTTGGAGCTAAACAGCCACCAATGAGAAAGAGTTGGCAAAACAGCTGTCTCAGTTCAAATTGGATCTGACCAAGAAGGAGGCTCAGCAGAAGCACCTCATTCAGGACTATGAGCATAGGCTTTCCAAGCAGAGGGAAGACTTGCAGGAGTGCAAGGCCAGATATGGGCGCCTGGAGGTTCAGCGGGCTGAGATGGTCAGCCAGTTCCAGGCCATGATGCAGTCCCACTGAAACAAGGACCTCCGGCTTCTTGCCACCAGTGGCACTTCCCTCCAGCCTTCGCCCAAAGCCCCACACCAGGAGGCTGAAGCAGACCTCGAGTCAGAATTTCTGCCCTTCTTCAACCCACACAAAAAGACCCTGAAAGGGGAGATTCTCTGCAGCAACACAAATGTTCATTGCACATATCCTGCCCAGGGGCCATTGTTTGAGGATCCCTGATTTATATTAAAAAATGCAAATAATTTTTTTGCGGACAACCAAAATTTTCTTGCGGGCCACCAGTGGGCCACGGACCACCAGTTGGTGACTGCTGCTCTAGATTATATCAGTCTGTAGGTGAGGAAGTACCTACATGATTTAATATTCTCTCTCTCTCTCTCTCTCTCTCTCTCTCTCTCCCTCCCTCCCTCCCTCCCTTCCTCCCTCTCTTTTTCTGTCTGGAAATCAAGAGGAAAACACCTAATTTCCATCTTCATTTTCCTTACTCTCAAGAATAATATACTGGTAAATATCCCATTATTTGGTCTGCAGTGGCACAGACCAACTAATTGGTGGCATGAGCAGTTAGAGCAAAAGACAAGTATGGGGGATTATGAAAGCAGCTGATAACGAATGCAGGCAGTTCAGCTTTCCTCCTCTGGATTGTATGTGTGATTAGCTTGTTACTTCATAATTCTGCCATTTAAGTGGTCAGTTGGGGATCAGTCACAAAAACCCAAAATGACCACTGTCCAGAAAAGCATAAGCTTCACATGCTTCAAGGCTTGCTTTCAATGAATGTATGCTTATACAGATCAAAATATTTGGGATTGGAAGCTGCTCAAGTTTACCTGAATACTCATTCAAAATTAATTTTGAAATGGCGTCACATTTCACAGGTTTCATAATTTGTAGAAGGATTTAAAAAGGTTGATTTCTTATTTAGCAGTTTCTTCTTATGCTTCTATATTCTTCATTGCCACTAAGTACAATGGATATACTTCCCTGCAGGAAAGATGAAGATGATGGGCTGAGAGCTTTATCCCCATCCTTACCCCCATCTCTCATCTGATGCTATTTCCAACTCCAAGAGGTATGTGACCATTTACTATTTCACCACCTTATTGTGTAACACATAGTTGTCATGGAGACTGTAGGATCAAGGCAACTGTTGCTCCCTGATCCCAACTCAAATGAGTTTTGTTTAAACCCATGAAACTCTTTTTGAGTAGAGCTTAAATGGCCAGGAGAGAAACTGAAGAGCAATGAATTTGGAATAGTTTATCATCATTCCAAATTCATCTGCTCCAATTAGTAAGATGACAACTAGACACTAATTTGTTAACCCTTACTATTTGATTTCACTAGTCAACAAGTTCACTTGCACTTGTTGACTATCGGAAAACTAAATTTTTCCTTGTTGCCAAAAACTTAATCCTTTCAACCCAATTCGTAAAGAGCAGCCTAGTTGAGCTATTTAGAAAACACAATTTGAAGGAACTGATTATAAGCCAAATCCAAATAGGCATACAAATAAACTTAGGTAGAGGTGGGGTGTTTCTATGGAAATAAATATTAATGCGTACACACTGTAACTTTTGGAATGAGTCAGCAGTGTTGTCTCATTGCATAAACTTGAGTTATGCATTCAAACAGTTTACATTATATGCTATTATATTCTAAATAGCGAATAATGTACACTAAAAATGGTTTCGTGCCTATATTTGCCATCAACTGTATAGTTATCAGATATATAACGTACTAGCTTTTTTCCAGGAACATCTCATTCGCAGCAATTAAGAGCAAAAAGCAAAAGAACTGGGAGCTGAAGCCAGCTCTAGATTAAAGTATGTGTCAAACTATTGGCTATATACCAATCTTTATTTTGAATCTCTTCCATGTGAAAATGTACTCCATGAAATTGAGATTCCAACTTTTGCTTCTCATTTGACAGCAATCTGTGTTACACCTATAAGTAAATGGGTTATGTCTAATGAGAATGTCCTTTATAATGTGCAATGTGAGGTTATCTCTAAGCATTATTCACCAAACATACATACATACACCCCAAGGCATCTCTCTTTTTCTTTTTGGAAATACAGGGACAATACAAACTGTCTTAATGGATTCCAGCAGTCCTGTTTTGATGATCTAGTTCTTGTTTTTATTACATGACTCCTTTATATCTTGGATGTGTAGCAGATTTCCAAAGCTTCTGGTTAATGCAAGAAAGTAGCAATGTTAAGTGAAAAGATTGTGCTAAATCACTACTAGGCAATCTGGTGTCCTTGGATTATTGCAATATAGAGTATTGCTTAAAATGTGATACTTCAAATGCCTGGGCAACTTGACCAGTAATTGATAATTCAAGACTATTTTGGAAAAGTTCTAATAACAATTTCCCCATAAGTCATCTCTGAAGGCTAAAATCTATCCATGAATTCTAGAGTATTTACTTTGGCTGCACTATGTTATTTCATGGACTTGTCAAAGTATTTTTGAAAATTGATCCCAATAGCTGTTAGGAGACATATTACAATTGTCTGACACACACACCCACACACACACACCCAATATCATAATGGTCTGACCATGACATCTGTTATGGGACATTTTGCAATATGTAATATTTATTGATCTGGGCACTTTCTCTCCAGCCTTAAGGATATTTTTAAGATGTGGGTTATAGCTCTCAAATGCAATTATAAAATGAAAATGAAATTTTATCATTTTATTTGATATCTAGAAGCCATATCTTCAGAAAACTTACATTTAGCAGAAGAGCCTAGGTCCTTAATATTTCTCTAAGAAATATTAACAATAACAGACTCCTTTTGTTTCATTCCTAATGAAACAACTATGCAAATTCTTAAACAAATCTATATAGTTCCTATGAGCATCTTAAAAACCAATGTTTTCTGTCACTGGGAATTTATTTCTCCCAGAAATGAACATACAAGTACATCAGCCCTTTGCTTGTTGATTTGTTCATCTAGTACTGTACAATAATTCTACAGTCAAAAGAAAATGATCATGGCCAAATTGAATTTATCTTAGCAACAGTCTTTTATACTTGTGATTGATACTATGCTCTTGTTCACTGGATATATTGTTAGTATATGTACCACCTCCTTTTCAGTTTTGATATTTAGCATCACAGAAGCTTGAGCATGGAATTATAGGTAATTTTTTTTCAGTCTCTACAAGGATCATACGATTGATCCTAATATTTTCTTGTTGAAAGGAATATCAAGCTAATTGAAATGTAATGAATATGCACAGCTGTGATTTAAGGTGAACTAAGCTGAAGAAGATTTTTAGGTAGTTTTAGTGTAGTTTTTGTTAGGTCGCAATGACAAAATTATCTTCTTTGCTGCTGTTGCCAGTTCTAGCACCATATTGGCAAGGGTTATAATATTGAGATTCAGCCATCTTGTGGAAAGATGTGGATTTTTGGCATCACTCCATGGCTTCTGATGCTGGCTAGGGTAGTTACAGAAGGAAGGAGATGGCTTCATTGTCTTGTTGCTAAGATCCATTCGTGAGTAGGGAGGAAAATTAGGAATTAGCAAGGTAAAGTCTCACACAATGTAAGAACAGTAAATGAGATACACAATAAGGGAACTAATAGCAAATTTCTCTTTCTTTCTCTATTTCACCCTCATTGGTGGAAATAAATATGCTGTTTCTTGCTTTTGTTTTTTTATTACAGAAATTGGATTGTGGAATACACTGCCCCTAAAGTAAAGGTAAAGATAAAGGTTCCCCCGCACATGTGTGCTAGTCGTTTCTAGCTTTAGGGGCGGTGCTCATCTCCATTTCTAAGCCGAAGAGCCAGTGCTGTCCGAAGATATCTCTGTGGTCATGTGACCGGCATGACTAAACGCCGAAGGCGCACGGAGCGCTGTTACCTTCCCACCAAAGTGGTCCCTATTTTTCCACTTGCATTTTTTATGTGCTTTTGAACTGCTAGGTTGGCAGAAGCTGGGACAAGTAACGGGAGCTCACTCTGTTATGTGGCACTAGGGATTCGAACCACTAAACTGCCAACCTTCTGATCGACAAGCTCAGGGTCTCAGCCACTGAGCCACCACATCCCTACACTGCGCCTATGGGTGGCTAAAGACTATCCTTTGCTTGGAGGGATTTATGGAGAAGCTAGACAGCTATGCATTAAGTGTGGTAGTGGTACTCTTTTATTGTTGACCTGCACTGAATAGGAAATTGGAATTCTGCTCAGTTGGAGGAGATTTTTTAAATTAGGGTTTACATCACGGTGACAAGGCAGCAACAGTACAGTATTTCTTTGCTTTTATTGTGTCTGCCAGTAACCACTTGGCACTCCTGTTTAAGGTGACCCAGTCATAACTGGGAGGGAGGGATTACAGAACTTCCTGCTAGCCACTGGACGGAATATTCTTGTTATTTGATAAAGTTGCTTAGATTCAGTCAGACCCTGACTGAACAGGTTGAGATTAGGTGCCCAAGGCACAGCCTTGTGAGGTAATTTGGAGCATAGTTTGACTATCTGACTCCTGAGGGACCGGACAAGATTCTCCAGTCTCTGGATTTGGCTACCTATTTGTAAAATACAGGTCCATCCAGGATGTTAAGATTACCAGGTCTGCAGTTGATTCTGTCTGATGTTTCTTTTCTGTGGAAGGGAGTGAAGAAGAAAGCTGTAGTTTGCCCTCAGTCTACTCTAACCTGTCCTCAAGAAACTGTTGTTTGACCCAACAATCCTGGTTAATTTCCATTAAGTCTCCAACCTTCCATTTCAAGAGAAGGTGATGGAGAGGGCAGTGAAGCTTCAGCTTCAGAGGACCCTGGAAGAAACAGATTATCCAAATCTATTTCAGTCAGTTTCAGACAAGGTCTGGTATAGAGACAGCAATAGTTGTGCTTGTTGATAACTGTGATGGAGCCAGGATGGAAATAGGGTGTCTGTTCTGGTGCTCCTTAACAGAACAGAACAGAACAGAACAACAGAGTTGGAAGGGACCTTGGAGATTTTCTAGTCCGACTCCCTGCTCAGGCAGGAACCCCTATACCCGTGATGGCGAACCTATGGCATGCGTGCCAGAGGTGGCACGCAGAGCCCTCTCTGTGGGCATGCAGGCCATCGCCAGCTGCTCTTCTGGTTTCTGGCGCGCCAGCCAGCTGTTCTTCTCGGGCGCCGGAGCACCAGAAAACGGCCTGAAAACAGCCCAAAAAACAGGGTGCTTTTTGAGCCATTTCCTGGGCTGGTTTTCAGGCCCTTTTTTGGGCCAGTTTTGCCCATTTTGGGGGCAAAAATGGCCCCAAAAACAGCCCAGAAAATGGCTCAAAAAACAGCCAGAAACGGTCCAAAAACAGCTGGAAAACGGTCAGAAAATGGCTCAAAAAACGGCCAGAAATGGCCCAAAAAACAGCCAGAAAACAGCCAAAAAAATGGCCAAAACCAGGCCATTTTTTAGCCCTTTTCTGGGCTCTTTTTAGGCCAGTTTTCAGGCTGTTTTCAGACCATTTGGGAGCTCTTTTTGCCTGTTTTCAGGCAAAAAACAGCCAAAAAAATGGCCCAAAACTGCCCCCAAAACTGGCCAAAACACAGGCATGCGTGCGCCGGCCAGCTGGTCTTCGGGTTTGCGGTACTGTGGCACACACAAAGATTAGCCTGCTAGTGCACATGCGTGTGCCGAAACCCAAAGACCAGGTGGCTAGCATGTGCATGTGCTCCAGCCAGCTGGTCTTCAGATTTCTGGCGCTCTGGCACACGGATTCCAATTTGGGCTCTCGGTGCTGAAAAGGTTCACCATCACTGCCCTATACCATTTCAGGCAAATCTTTGATTGCTTAATGGCTTTCAGTACTGTCAGCCAACCTTGAATTGATTTTGGAGGTGGGAGTAGAGGCACTGTTGTAGGATGAGTTTCCTTTCTCCATTGTTGTTTTCAATTGGTGTAGATGGGGAGGGGGATGAGAGGTGTTGTTCCTGTCCATTTGAATTTCTATAAATTTTTAAAGCCCTAGTTCTTCCCAGGCCTTGGGTTAAGATGATGTCTGACTCTCTCTGGTTTGGGGCTCAGTCATTTGTATTCTTTTTCTTTTCTTTTTAATTTTTTTTAATTCTAAGATGCCCAGAGTTGCTGTAGAGTCAGGCAGTTTACAATTAAAATAAAATTTATTTTTGTTATTGTTTTAATAAAATATTCCCCTTGAACTCTGCCTGGCATCAGGAAGGGCATCCATCCAGTAAACACTCAGTTCCATCCAGTCATCCTGACTTTACCGCAAATTAAAGGATTACAAGGTCGTAAAAAAGGGCAGAGTATCATAATTTCAAAGACGGAACACTTAATTTTAAGTTTTGTCATTGTATAAGCTTTTTGAATATGGATTTTCAAATTTTCATATGAATAAGGAACTAGGAATTGGGAATAGGTAACTGACTTCAGCCTTATTAGAGGAGACAGATTTTGTCTGGTTGGGTTGATAATAACTAATTTGAGAGGGTGGTCATTTTTTGGAAGCTAAAAATGGAACTTTATTAAGTGTAAGCACCATACTTGCTTACAAACGTATAGCAAGATACATGTCTTTATACATGATCTAATTCCAAAAGCTATGGCCCATTGAGAGCAGAAAAAAAGTAAAAGATTCAGCCTTGTGAAAACTGTTAAGCTGCTTCTTACATGACAGTTTCCACTTTAATATTCCCACATATATCTCTCCTGAACAAATTAGTGCTTCTTGTCACCTATAACCTACCTTGACTTTTAAAGCATTAGAATAGTGTGGCATTTAATAAACTTTATTTTTATTCCATTTCTATATTTAGCTCTCTTATCTCTCCTCCCTCTCCACCTCCCAGCCTTCCTTCCTCGCTGTTTACTGGTAGGAGCATTTTCTGTCTTTGCATCTTCTGTGTTGCCTGGCAACCAGGTGCACAATCTATGCTGATTGGCTGAGGCAGATTCACCAGGCTCTGGAAGCATTGCATCTCCCCTCCTCATATAGGGCCCCCTTATAATCTGCATAGAAGGGGGAGCGTGGGTGTGGGGGGGGAGGGGGGAATTGTGAAAGACACTGTAACAGAACACTCAACTAGGAGATACCGGAGCTTCTCAGAGCTGATGATTTGCTCAAGTAAGGCATCTCCTTGGAAGCAATCACTAGCTCTGTCAGGCAAACTGTTCAGATCTCCCTTTGTTTCTCTGTGATTGTGTAACATCAGCCTATCCCAGAGCCTATCCCAGCCTATCTCTCCCATGCAGGATAAGCATCTATATCCCAACCGTCATTCTAACCCTAACCATCTGTAACAATTGTAGGTCTTTGCTGTTTGAAAATGACAAGAATAAGTTTCTTTCTAGTTTTAGGCTATCCTTCTATCCGTAGAGCCGTCAAAGCAACTATGAAATATCCTAAAACCAGTTTAAATGACAATTCATATTAACTCACCAGATTTGAAAACCTTACATGAAATATGCATTATTCCCATCTTTAACTTATCCTTCAGAAGCTGGTTTGTCAGCCAGATAAATTATCAGTATATTGATAAGCAGAAAGAGAGAGAGAGATGTTTGAATGGGTGGAGTCAAATTCCTGACATGTGTGTACAAAGCTTGTGAGCTCATAAGTATAGGCTCCAATGTGCAAGGGTCACACTAGCCTAGCTGTGACAGTCCTACAAATTTAGATTCTAGTTTAGATGTTTAATTCCTTTCAAAAGTAGCCATCCTTTTCACCTCTTAATTTTTTTCATCACCCAGATACTCAATTGGTAATACATTTCTACCAGGTAATTTATCTGTCAGCTATGGATCAGGGAGAATGCTGGGTTCCTATTGCACCTAAAGTTGTTCGAGATAGGAACTGGACCCTATTCTATTTGTGGTGCTTTACTATTAGTTAAGTGAGCAACGTTTAGGCCTCTAGTTAAGCCTGGAATAACACAGTCCTGAGGTTCACAGGCAGTGAGGGAGGATTTGCTATGTCTGTAATAGTGCTTCCTCCTGGAACTTCTACAGCCCAAGTCTTTTATCATATGTATTGGGAGTATTTCCTCTCACTTTTTTGCCTCCATCTAGCTCCACTTTCCCTAATCCCTTCTTCCCCCTATTGATGTATCCACAAGCAACAAAGGAAAAGTCAATAGGTGAAGGGGTTTTTTTGTAAGTATTTTTTTTTCTTTACTATGGCAATTCCACCAGCCTTCCTTCCTTCCCCATTACTACAGGAGCTTTAAGAGCAGTTAACAGAGCAGATGGTACTCAACCAGTTCCTGCTGGTAGAACTAGTCAATATCCTATTTGTGTGCCCCCACAAAAAGCTACCAGAAAAAAAGCCACAGCCCTAAAGAAGACCCCAGTCAGTATTTTCTTTCCTTTTAGCTAGGGCAGAAAGCAGTGAGCCTCATCGCTCTAATGAAGAGACTCTTTCGCATTCATTGAATGAGCCAAGCAATTAGTTTCCCTGGAGATCAGAGTGACACTGAGAATAGTCATGGCGTATTGATACAGCAAATCTAGATCTCCCTCACAAAAAATGCAATCATGAAAACAAAAAAAATGGCAAGCATTACTAAAGCAATAAAGCAAATGCATTAGCCAGGCTGGGGAGCAAGGTCTCCTTTTCATTTCCATTTTTTCCACCATTACTAATCTTATTCTCAAACCCCATCTACAGATTTCTTCAGGATGATGAAAATGCTAGTTAAAACCAGAAACCTGGGAAAGGTATCTTGCAAAAATTCCCAGGTGGTATTTTTCCATCTCTGATCTGGACTCTAAGAACATGAAGGAATGTTACTGTTGTTTTAAAAAATGAACCTCTTTGAAACCATTTTTTCTTCCCTTATCTATCTTCCTTTCTTCCAGTTATGGGATGGAGACGGCATTGGTCACACTTGTCCATGATCTCTGGCAAGAGTGGGATCCTTGTTCTTCTTGACCTTTCATCAGCCTTCAATACCATCGAACATGATATTCTTTTGGGCTGGCTGTGGGGTTTGGGGCTGAGCAGTGCAGCTTTGTGCTGTCTTGGCTCCTTTCTCCAAGGCTGGTCCCAATCAGTGTTGGTAAGGAATGAGAGATGCAGTTCATGGATGCTCTTTTGTGGTGTACTGCAGAGTTCAGTACTCTCCCTGCTGTTTTTTAATATCTACATGAAGCCACTGGATGAAATCATTCAACACAATGGGATGAGGTATCATCAACTTTATATCTTCATCCCAGGCAATATAAGTGATGTTGTCACAGTGTTCTTGTAGTGCCTGAAGGCTTGGGGGGCGGTGTCCAAATCGGGGACAACAAGCTTCAGCTGACCACCTGGTAACATAAAGTGGCTATGGGCATATGGAGCTTTGGGATCCTGGAATTCAATATCTTGAGTTCTGGAAGGGATTGTACTATCCTAGACAGACTCTGCACAACCTGGGGTGTCTCCTAGCTTCATGACTCCTGTTTGAAGAGCAAATGGCAGCTGTGTCTAAAAAAGTTTTTGCAAAATTTCATGTTGTGCACCAGTTGTACTCATTCCTAGACCATGAGACCCTGTGCTCAGTCACTTATGCCTAATCATCTTGCATTTGGGCCACTGCAATGTGCTCTACACACCACTGCTGCATTAACTGCATTTGTTGATGGTTTACTTTAAGGTATTGACTATCACCTTTAAAGCCCTTTATGGCATGGCTCCATGTCACCTGAGGAACAGTCTCATCCCAACCACTCACTTTAGCAGAAGAGGCATGCCTGGATACTGTTGGACAAGGAATTTCAGTTGGTGGCTCCAGAAGGATTTATTTATTTTTATTTTTTTTGCTGTGGCTCCTGCCCTATGGAACACCTTGCCCATCAAGATGACATCTGCCGTTACCCTTTTGGCCTTTTAAAAGGCTCTTAAAACCTGGTTCTGCAGAATAGCTTGGGGCCTTGATGAAGATGTCCTACATACGAGGTGGTTAGTGGATTAGGAGAAGATCCCACTTAAAATTAACAAAAAAATTGGATAAAAATATATAAGTGGAAAATGTAAGTGGAATCTTCTCCTAACATTGTAATGTTTAATGCTTAATGTTTTTAATATTTTTAATGGTCTAGTTATTTTATATTGTGTTTTATGACTTTGTGAGCTGGAGAGAAAGGGAGGGAGGGAGGGAGAGAAAGAAAGAGAAAGAAAGAAAAGAAAAAAAAAGAAAGAAAGAAAGAAAGACTGCAGTTAACTAATAGCAGGGCCAAGTGAAATGGTTGATAGTACCTTTATCTCAGAGATTTAAATTGCATATCATGAGGTGCTACTGAAACTATCTACACTTTCCTTTCTGGATTTTTTAAAATAAGATCTGGAAAACATAATGAGCTAGTCCAACAAAACCAAACAGACATATGGGTTAATGAATAAGCATCACTGTCTTTTAAGCAATACTACGGAACAGGTCAGGTTCTCTCTGGTGAAGAGAATTGCCAAAGGGACCATTACGATGTATTCAGCCGTAATCTTTGCTGACAATAAGCACTGACCCAACAACCTCTGTAACAAAAGGGCAGAAGAAGTCTTCCAGAGCATTCCTAGAGGAAAAGCAGCAGATTTCAGCATTAACACCAAATTCCAGCATCCCCCAGATCAGCTTAACTTTGTTCAGAGGGCATTACAAATGCAAACTCGATCTCTGAAAAGGTAAATAATGCCTTCAAAAAAGAGGCCATACTCAGATGTTTACCTCACCAGCTTTTCATTAGACATCTTCCAATCTGCTGAAGTAGGGGTTAACTAGAATAAAAATGGTAATCTATATAAAATAGGTAGCAATATATTGCTTTATGCTAATTAACTACTCTAATACCCTGTTCATCCAACCTTATTACTCCAGAACCACTATCAAATTGCAATAGCAGCTGTAAAGAATTGAAAATCAATAAGGTACCATGATTACAGTCAAAGGAGAAATAACTTTATAATAATATATGAGAATAGGAAAGATGTTGGGGTAATGAAACAGGAATATACTTGCATCCTAGAAAAGCTATAACCAGTAGCTTCTGGGGCTGTGTGCAAGGAAAAATTTACTTTATCTTTCCTGTGACTATATTACTAAGAATACAATTCCTTTTATATACAGTATAAAGTACCACTTTCCCTTTTAAACTGAGCAGTCAAGTAATCTTGTCAATATAAAATAAATGTGGGGCTTCCCACAGCAAACCTCTTCTTGTTTTGCTCTCCAGGTTGGGTTACCTACCAGTCTACCTTGTGATAGGTAACATTCCTGAATCCCTTTCCTCCAAGTGACCAGGCTCCATTCCCCTGTCCTCCGTAGTCATACTAAGTATAGCAGCTTTGCCTCTTTTTTCACACAGTGGCCACTGATGGAAAGGCAGTATTTTATACTCTTTATAAAAATAAGTGATTGTAAGGAGGGGAGAGAACAATGGGCAACTTTTTTTTTTTTTTGCAACTTCCGATTGATCAGCTGGTCGAAACACTGATGAACAACATAAGAGAAAGGAGATCCTTGCCTGCATGATTAAGCTACTACAGAGCTTAAGCAAGGCAATACTTGTTACATGTATTCACGCCAAAAGAAAGATCAGTATGAATAAAGCTTGTCGTCACAATCAGTTGCCTGGATTGAAGAATACTTAATATGCAAATCAGGAAAAAAATACTTAGGACACATATTTGAACAAGAGAATGTGTGCCTGAGAAGAGTTGTGGAACATTATCTTGATTTTTTTTTTATGCAGATTAGAAAGCAGAGATCCATTTGCAATGCATATTGGATATTGTAGGCCTTGCATCTGTATTTATTTATTTATTTATTTATTGGTTCGATTTATATGCCGCCCTTCTCTGGAGACTCAGGGCGGCTTACAATGCATTAAGCAATAGCCTTCATACTTTTGTACATACCTGCTTAGTAAGGCTTTCGCCCCCCCCCCCCCGAAGCGGTGTTCTTTTTTATACAAAGTCAGTTTATTGCCCCCACAATCCGGGTCCTCATTTTACCTACCTCAAAAGGATGGAAGGTGAGTCAACCTTGAGCCTGGTGAGATTTGAACTTGCAGTAATTGCAGGCAGCTGGTGTTACTTAACAGCACTTTAGACTGCTGTGCCACCAAGGCTCTTGGTGTATTGCAAAAGCAGAGGAAGCAGTAGGTGTTTTAAATCTTGGACTTTGTGTTGTCATTTCTCAACATAATACTGGGTACAGTAGTAGTGCTCTGTGAATGTCAGTGATGAAATGTCTGAGCCAGCATAATTTCCTTTCCTCATTAGAACTACATCATACTATTATTTTTACATGGGGCATTGATGCTGCTTCCACATTACTGTGTCTTTAAGTTCCCATACTAGAACTGACTGTTTAATATGCATTCAACCCTATTTTCTTTCAGCTCAGCCTCCCAAAACCTGACATTGCAATCCTTTCCATTTTATTATTTGAATAACTTGAGTTCCATGGAGCTGGAGAACAGGCAATGTCCATTGTCTTGATGGCTTTTCTGCTTTCCCCTCAGTTGTAAATTACTGAACTATCTATAGTGACCTCCAAATGATCTATGGATTTTTGCCAGCCAAATTGGCTGCTTTTCTCTCTTAACTTTAAGGCAAGGACACTAGAGGCAGGTGTGCTGGCCAGTCCCCAATTTCTGCATTCTGTCATTGGTTAAGTAGAAGAAAATGCAGGTTTGTTCTTCCCATTCCCTCAACAACTACTGTCACTACAATCTTATGCTATTGCAGGAATGACTCTGGAGGTTTAGGGAGAATTGGGAAGGTGGGGTGAAGATGGATATGTAAAGTGACATGAGTTCATTTTTTTTTCCTGAGCATATTATTCAAGGGAAAGCCATCCTGGTTTCTCCCTCTTGCTATGCTTACTGGCCTCTTTTCCTCCTACCCAAAAAGAAACAATTATTTTGATGGTATGAATTAGCAACTGGGATGTGATTCACATATGAGTCACAGCACAACACACAGGTGGCATCAAGCAAATTATAGGGCATCCACCCAGCATTAGTCTCTTCCAAGTGCCAGAATGCACCAACATATTCACTTTCTTTTAAGTACTCAGAGTAATATCTCATTTACCCTCTTCTTGTAATTTTTGTTTGCTGTTATACTAAACAACACTCCTCATCCCGCTATGCTGCTTCATTGTAGCAGGAATGAGGAAGGAGTATGCCAAATAGGCATCCCATCCAAAGTGTGAAGGTCATTCCGGCTGCCTAGCTAAAACTGGAAAGCAGTAATATAGGAAAGTGTTGGAGGCAGATTATCATTTTAATGAGAACAACAAAGATTTTTGCCCCAAATCTTATGCACAAAAAAAAAAAAGTTAACACATTTTGCAATCAAATTCAATCTGAAATAACAGAACATGCAAGCAGTTATAACAGCAAAGATGTATCCAGGAATTGGTTGTGAAACAGATAAAAAACTAGTTTTCAGCCAGCAGAGTGCTGCAGGAGGCCTTGGAAGCCGAAAACGGGCCGTAGGGTACCTCTGCCTCCTGCAGCATTCTGCCTCCTGCCCACTGGGCTAGGCTTGATATATCAAAGGACCAGCTTGCTGTGCCTCTGCCGGACAAAATGAGGCATGGGGGGGCTTCACACAACCCTCCTGTGGCCCATTTTCAGCCTCCACTGCCTCCTGCAGCATTCTGCTGGCCAAAAACTCTTGTCACAACCCTTGCCAACCTGGAGCCAGTTTGTCTGTGCTGTAGCTCCTGTCCTAAGTACAGATTTCAAATGAGGATAATGAGATGTTCTTGAATTCCCACTTTCCTAAAGACATTCCACAGTTTGACATTGTCAACACAATTGACTTTTATAGACAATAGAGTGCATACTGAGTTTTGTCTTTGGATTTTTCAATTATCCAACATACACCAGTAATAATGCCTCTTGTTCCTTGCCTTTTTTAAAAAATGAACTCGGCTATTTCTGTATTCACCTAGTCTCTTCTGCTGGACCTGATGGGATGGGTAGATGTAACTGGGGGAAAGTGGTCCCATATATAATCAGAAACTAGTTACCTCTATTGGAGAGATAAAAATGTATGTAGCACAGCATCATTATTGACATTGGTATATTCATAGATACAATTGCAGATTTTTTTAGTACATATACAGTAAATATGAAGCCAAGAAGATATTATGCTAATCTTCAATATAGAGAACTTGAAATGGAGACATAATCTTTCCATGCTGGATATGGAGGAGCCAATTGCATCAGATTCCTTTTGCGGTAATCTTTAAATAGCCATATTAACCAGCCGGATTAAAAGATGAACAAAAAAGAGTGAAAACTAACTGCAAAGTACCATCTTTCTCGGTGTCCCTTAGATGTGTTGGATCTCAATTCATTGCTAGCATAGCCATTTGTGAATATGACTCAATGCTTTCTGATTCTGGGATTTTCTCAGTGAATAGACAGTGGGGTTTCCTATAGCCCAGTTATCATACTGTTGTATTCTATAGCAATGATGGCATTGAATGCTGCCAAGAAATATAATTAAATATGATAGCATTTTAGTGAAAGGTGTTGTAAGCTAGAAATAATGGCTTTCTTCTAGCGTGGATGCCATTTTATATCAGTACAATTCAGAACCTGAACATCACTACTAATTTATTTCTATAGCATAATTTATTCATTTCACTAAGAGAGTCAAAGTAATGGTCTTCTATTTCAAGCACACTGCCTAAGCTAATTTCCCTTTTCTTTTTGAAGTATAATATCACCATTACATCACATAATATTTTGTGGTATGGTTTCTTTATTCTGCAGTATCTGATCTTGACCCATATATGGGCTCTTAATTTTAGTGTAACTCTGATTGGCACATTAATTACTGGAGCTATGTACAAGAGAGATGATACACAATTACCTTGCTCAGTTATCTTATAATCTATTTGAATACATCTTCAAACTATGAGAAAATTAGATTTGTGATCTTGAGAGACGGGGGCTAGCTCAAAATGTTTGATATCTGGTACAGGAACCAAATGGCATTTTTCCTTTCTCTAAATAAAGCAGGGTATAATGCACTGGCAATTTCACTTTAGCCAGCTTCCTGGGAATAAAATGGGAGTCTTTTAACAGCCTTACATTCCTTTCAGTGCAAGTTGAATTCCTAGAAAATTGTGTCCTATCGGTTCAATCTGGCTCCTACTCCTATCTGATTCTTAACAATACCAGTCAACCTTCAAGAATGACTTTATTTCAATTGTCCTCCCTCTTGGGAAGTTTCTCCTTGATTCCAGGTTGCTTCTTTCTTTGATGAGTTTCCATCCGTTGTTTCTTGTCCTGCCTTCTGATGCTTTGGAGAGTGATTTGACCCCCCTCTTCTTGGTGGCATCCCCTCAGGTACTGGGATACTGCTCTCATGTCCCTCTTAGTCCTTTTTTTCTCTTAATTTTTTTTTAAAAAAAGAATGACCTCATTTCCATGCTTCATAGTAGGATCATCATTTTCAATCAGTGAGATCTATCCATTTCAATTCATAGGAATTAATAATGACTGAGAACCAGTTTGATGTAGTGGTTAAAGCAACAAGCAAAAAACCAGGAGACCAGGACTTCTAGTTTTGTTTTGGGCATAAAGTCAGCTGGCTGATCTGGAGCCAGTCTTCTCTGTCTTTTTTTCTCTCAGTCCTAGGAAGGAGACAAGGGGAAATCACTTCTAAAAAACCTTGCCAAGAAAAGTGCAAGATCTACTAATCCAAGCAGTCATCAGGAATCAAAAACTGTCTTGAAGGCAACCCCCAAAAGGAGATTAGAATTAATGAAAAGAGCCAGTTTCAGGGGTGAAATGCTCCCGGTTCGGACCGGATCGCCCAATCCGGTAGCGATGGCTGCGGGTGGTTCGGCGAATCAATAGCAAAAATCCCTGCAACCCCCCGCCCCACCTCCATGCCCAGCTGAGCCACGCAATCATCAGAGGCTGTTTTTTTTACTTTTAAAAGCATTTTTTCTACAACCTCTTCGGCCGAAAAAATGCTTTTAAAAGTAAAAAAAAAAAAGTTGGCCACGCCCACCCAGTCACATTACCCCCCCAACCAAGCCACGCCCACAGAACCAGTAGTAACAAATTTTACATTTCACCACTGGCCAGTTTGATATGGTGGTTCAAAACACCATGCTAGAAAGCAGGAGACAGTGATTTCTAGTCCTGCCTTAGGCAAGAAGCCAGCTGAATAATCTTGGTCCAGTCAGTTTCTCACAGACCTCTGGAAGGAAACTGCTTCCAAAAGTCTTGCCAAAAAAATAACATGAACATGTCCAGGTAGATGCCAGGAAACAGGGTTTAACTTGAAAGAACAAAAACTAGAAATTTATACCTAGTGAGACTGGATTTTCTTCTGCCTTTTGAATATATAAAGTTATCACTGAGATAACATAAATATCTGGTCAGAGGTTTGATCCAACCATTACTCATTCCATTTTTTGCCGGAAACTCAATTCCATTCTGTTAAATAACTATCTGGTTTTCTAGATTTTAATATTCTGTGCCTAACTGTATTCTTAATCCTTCCATGCTAATTTGGGGGTACAATTTTTTTTCAAAGTATTATTGTGGATACTTGAGAGTCAGGAGGCATGGAGCTTTAATTATTATGGCTCATCAGCCAGATGTTTAGAATGGATTTGGCATTTTTATCCACCCAACAAGTCCTTCACAAGGACTGGGGATAGACAGATGTTGTTTGATAGTGTTAAAGGTATTGTCACAGGATGTAAACTGTAAATTGCCACCTTTTGCAATTGATTGACGGTGATTTTGTTAATGCCAATTCAAATGATGCTCCAGTTTCTTTGAGATTGCACCCAAGGTGCATATTATCATAGGTACTATATTTGCTTTTTTATGCCACAGTCATTTTACTTCTATTTGCAGGTCTTTGTATTTTGTAATTTTCTCCAGTTCTTTCTCTTCTCTTCTGTATCTGCCGGTACTGCCGGGTCCACTATCCAGACTTTTTTTGTCTTTCTTATCAACAATTATTAAGACTATGGTGTGATGTGGCAGATCTTGTCTGTTTGAATTCTATAGTCCCAGAGCACTCTAGCTTCTTCATATTCTATTACTTTGTTTATTTCATTCATTCATTCATTTATTAGATTTGTATACCGCCCTACTCCCGAAGGACTCAGGGCAGTGAACAGGCACAGGATAAAACACATAAATACGAAAGTTAAAAAAACATAATTAAAACCATATTAAATAATTTCGCCCGAGACAATTGAAATTCCCAATAATTTAAAAACAAGTTGAAATTTCAGTTTAAAAAATTTAAAAGAAAGGGGAGAAAATTAGGCCAGGCCGGCCTGCTGGAATAGGAGGGTCTTAAGAGCACAGCGGAAAGTGCGCAGATCCGGGATCCTCCGTATCTCCGGGGGGAGCTCGTTCCAGATAGTAGGTGCCCCCACAGAGAAGGCCCTCCCCCTGGGGGCCGCCAGTCGACATTGTTTGGCTGACGGCACCTGGAGGAGCCCCTCTCTATGAGAGCATACCGGTCGGTGGGAGGCTGTTTGTGGTAGTAGGCGGTCCCGTAAATAACCAGGTCCTAAGCCATTCGTGATCTCACCAGTACTTGCTTGCAGGCAAATAGTATTTCTTGCAGATATTCCAGTAGACCATTGTTGCTACTTTGTCATGCTATTGTTTGAGGTCAATCTGTGCAATCTTCTTGCAGCCGCTAACTAGGTGGAAATTAGTTGTTTCTTCAGCTTCTTTGCAGAAGCTGCCATTTGCTTTCTGTGCTGTCTTTTCAATTCTGACTTTGTATGCATTTGTTCTTAAGGCTTGGTTTTGTGCAGCCAAAATTAGCCCCTCTGTCTCTTTCATCAATTTTCTTCCACTTAGCCCTTGCCAGGTTTTCTTTGCCTGCTATTTTGTTTAATGTACTGCCCATGTAATATTTTGCATTGTCATGCCTCCATTCTGTTCTTCATTTAGTCTTTTTTGTAGGCCAGTTTGGTCTCTCCAATTCTCAGTAAGCTTTCCAGGTACACTAGCTTCAGACATCTTCTTCACTGTCTTTCAGATAATCTTCAAATCCTCTTTTTTCTTCTTCAACTCTCAGGTGTACTTATGACATTCCACACCCACATATTTCCTTGGGTAAGTATAGTCTGGTCAAAATTGTTGCTTGGATGAAAGGCATGATTCATTGTCATTATTTTTCTTGTCTCCCTATCCAGGACTTTTAGTTCTGTTTGAGTCAAGTCCTCTATTCCAGCAATGTATTGAATGACTAGAATTGCTTGGGTGTTAAATGCCTTGATGACATTTCCGCCACTGCGTTTTAACTTCAAGATCGTTACTCTTATGATGTATTCATTGCTAACTTTCTTCTTGACTTCAGTGTGCTTGGTGTTGTCAGTTTGAAGGATGCCCAGATGTTGTAGTGATAGTCTTTATCCAGACTCTTTTCATAGGGCATCCTTAGGGCATAGGGCAGCTTGATTCCTGTATTTTTCAGTTTGATGGTGAGGGTGTCATATTTGTCCAGTCCAAACTCCTTTGCAATATCTTGGTTGAAGATATGGGCAAAGCTGAGAAGTGATTCTATTGCAGATGGTGTTTTTCCATCAACTTTCAACTTGTAAAGGGGTGTGATAGCTTGGCAGACATTTTTGATATTTGATAGCCATGGCCTGAGTTGCTCATTATTGTTGACAGTGGAATCAGTGCAGTGACAAACAGTAGTGATGATAGTTAGTCTCCTTCAAAGATTCCTCTCTTAATATTAACCTGATATTGACCAGCAGCTGCATCTTCCATTGTGCCATTGACCTTTGCACAAACTTATGATGTTTTTCTTACTCCGTTATTTCTAGGCACTGATTTATTCAATGATTATTCAACAAGGAGTTGAATACCTTCTTGTAATCAATCCAAGATAATTCAAGCTGGTCTTTCTTCTCTTGCAATTTTCCAGAATCATCTTGTCAGTAAGGAGCTGATCCTTTGTTCCTGTGCTGTTTAGGCAGTTTCCCAAATGCTCAGGTGGAAAAAGCTTGTTTCAACTAGATGCTGTTGAACTGCATCAGCTCCTTTTGCACCAGTTAGCAATGAGAAAGTTGTTGATAAATAGGTAATTGGCCTGTAGTTGCCTAGTGCTGCACCTTTTGTTGGATTTTTCATTAACTTTCTGTGCCGTTTTCTCCACCATTTTGGCTGTTACTACACGTTCTTTTATTTCAGCTTCTCTTTTCTAGCTCCTTTATCCAAGCTACATTCTTGTATTACTTTGAATTGCCCCAAAGCCGCACCCAGTATTTTTCTTTTCTTCTAATATTATGATTATGAAATTCCAGAACTAGTGGATCCTAAATATTTCTCTAAGAAAAGTTCTCTTGGCCCTATTTTAGTTTTCCAGAAGACATCTTGCTTACCACACTAATGGAAACACAACTTAGTCACTGTTTTTACATTCAAATTTTCCACCTCTGTATATATACTGTAAGTAGTTTTCCTACATACTTCAGAGTATTTCCCATTCATACTGTAGTCCTTAATCACGCATCTAGAAGTGACAAGTAGCAATGGACAATCTCTGAAGCGGTGATGGAAGAAAGGGCAGACAAAGAAAAATCTTCCTACAGTAGTAGCAATTGAGTTTCCCTCTTACCTCAGATTCCTGAAGAATGTGGAATAACAAACAGAGTACACGAACATTATTTTAAATATTAATGAAAGGATGACTGGTAAAAAGTAGAAAATGGGATTCAACCATGAGACTTTGCAGTTAACCTCTGTCACCAGAGGCCAAAGTGGATAGACAGAATTCTGGGAGTTAATAGTCCCACATCCTAAGAAGCTGGCTGTCCTAAGTGAATCATTGTACTTTGTCCCATTGTTGGAAGAAATATCCATCTGATTCCGTTTCAAGCCTGGAGAAAGACACTGGAAACATGAAGGCTGATTGGAAAGAAGGTTTAATGGTGAACAGGACCACCAAGCACATGGTCCTGGTGCAGCTGACCATATGGAGTTGAGAATGAGGGTTATTTATACCTTCTCTTGGACCTTACCCTTGAGCTTCCTGTTCCTGTGCAAGAACATGTATTCTATTGAGTGTTGCAGGGGTCATAGCTAACCCTGCAGGTTGGCTGAGAAGTTTGGTTGAAGCCTCGACGGTGATGCAATGTCCCCAGGTGATTTTGCAATGTGGTGAGCTCTGCTGCTATTATGTCCTGGAGGGTCATGCCTTAATTCCATCACCCTGGAGCTGAAGGTTTTTTGTTTTGTAGATAGGCTGGCCCAGTCCTTCTCAATGGGCACCAAATATCTGCCGGGGGCAGGGAGCTGAAGCTCTGAGTGTCTGTCTCTCTTAAGATTTCTATTTCTCTTTTAGAGGGAATATTTTATCCTGACTTTTTTAATATTTCTCAAAATATTTCATTCTTCGGGGGTGGGGTTGGCATCCTAAACCATTCTACTTTGTCCCATTCTTAGATTACTTTATATTTGTTTATTTATATAGTGTAGTTTATAGGCCACCTGACTCCCAGGGATGCTGGGTGACTTTCAATTTAAAAGTTAAAAAAGCAAAAGGAAATCATAAACATTCCCCCCCAAAAATATATAGAATTTTTTTAAAAGCCGGATCATGGAGTTATTCCTGCAGTGATAAGTACAAACCTGTTCTCCCAAATGGGCAGTTTTTGCTGGAAACTACCCAAAATCCTCCAGAAACTGGTAAAAAAAATTGCAAATCACCATCATGTGATTGTAGGGAGGGGTCAGCTCGACAAGATTAACACATACCACCACCACTCCACAATTAACACCAACTGAAACTGGCTTCAAAGAAAGCAGGAGAATCCTTTTTCCAAAAGTACAGCTAAGAGGTGAAAAAAGTTACTTTGCTGCAATGAACCTCGGTCTGTGACTAAAAGAAAGCATCCGTTTATATTTCACACTTCAGTGAGCTTGTTGAAGCTTGTTGAAGTTTTACTTGCCTGGTTTCTATTGCATCTTCTCTCACACTTTTAATTTCAGCACAATATCACATTTGAAATATCTGTTAAGGGAAGCTCCAAATGTAAGCTAATTAAATTGAAAAATGGTGGACCTTTTAATAGGGCAACAGTTTATATCTGACAATAATCATTGCTGACTAAAGATCAAACTCATGTTTAGCCTTTTAGCAGCTGTTCCCAAACAATAAGAAATAACAATTTGCTCTGCTCTTGAATCCATTCTCTTGCTTTAAAGCAAAAGTAACTGCAGAAATGCAGGCAAGAACAGTGCTGACTTGCTACATACTGCCTGTTGAGCTAAAGCAGAGAGAATCTGAAGAATGACGGACCGGAAAGATTGTGCCGCAGACATGTTAAATAGTTGCTTTATCACTGTGACTTTATAGATGCTGCTAGATGATGCCTGAGCTAGGAAGCCGAAGCAGCGCTTCCACTGGTCCATGGGGGAGGGCTTTCCTTGCTCGGTGCACTCGGCTCCCATTAAAATGAATCTTGCATGTTCTCCTCATTGACAGATCGTCTAGAAGAGGCTCCTTTTTGTTTCGCAGAAAAAGAGGGTCATGAAAGAAATGGGAGGTGTACATGTACATAACGAAACACAATGGCTGTTACATCTGCCTCCTCTCCTTTCAAAGAACCCGGTCTCTCTCTCTCTCTTTCTTTCTCTCTCTGTCTCTCTCTATCTTTATGGCTACAGAACATGTTGGTTCTCTAATGGAATTGGCAGAGTGGGTGGCATCAATTGTAGATTCAGAGCGTGGGTGGATTTGCACTTTGTGGATTTTATTTTTCCAAGATAATATTACTAATCTAAGCAGGGCAGAGGATGGCAAATACTAATGAATATTGGGAGGAGAAATTGAAGGAGGAAAATGATAAAGGATCACTATTCAAAGTGCTGAATGTGTGGCTTATCTCAGTCTTGCTACTGAACAGTGGTTCTTGGCTTTTCACTGGAATTTTTTCCTACTGGGAAAAAATGGAGTTTGAAGGCTAAAGTATATGTAGTCTAAAAATCAATCTTATTGACGTTGTTATAAAAACAAACACTTGTTTAATCTCCACGGTTCAACTCTTCCTGAAGAGTTTTATGTAATAAAGGCAAAGTTCTTAAATCTGGATCAGAAAAAAAAAAAATCTTCCTCAGGAAAATATCTCAAAAATATAGATGCTTCATACAGACCAAGATGGTCCTTCAGATAATCTGGCTGCTAAACATGTATGCAGAGTTTTAAAGGTCAAAATCAGAATTTTGAATTAGTCCTAAATCAGCTGATAATGAGAGCAATAGACAGAGCTTGTGTTCTATAGTCTGATTACTTGGCAGCAAAGGGGAGTCTGCACATCTGATTTTTTAAAAAAAATTCAATAGCAATACATTACATTTATCTATTTCAGTTTTAATTATTACACACAGGTTTACTGATTTTTTAGATGCATCCACAACTCCCTGGAAACTGGTATAAAGAAAACCTGGTTTATGTCTCCTTTTGTGTTTTCTGAATTACTGGATGTTTTTGCCACTGAAAGTTACCATAAGAGAAACAGCTGGTTCTGGGAAATTTGCATGTGTGTGTGTGTGTGTGTGTAGAGCGGATAAGGCCCTGAAGCATTTCTCTGTCATCAAGCTGGCCCTCTAGAATGGTCTCCCACAAGAAATACACTTGGTCCTAACTCAGGTCACTTTCCCGGAGATTTCAAAAATGAAGCTTCTGGAGGGCATTTGGAGGCTCATATCAAATGCCATCTGGAACATAACATTATGTGCCAGCCCTTCGTCAAAGACCAGATAAGGACACTAATGCCATGTAAATCAGTATTATTTTTTATTGTGAAGCTACATTAATACAACCTTGCAAGTCTGTGTCCAGGTAAACCAGTCAGGGGACATGACCAGTTGAGCTAATTCTACTTTATTGTGAAGCTATATTAATAGAATCTTGCAAGTCTGAAAGTACATATCTCCCACCATCACTTTTAATAGCAAGATCAATTAGGACAGGTCCTAAATTCCTTACTCTGACCATTAAGCATCTGTAGATTCCTCCTCATCTGATATCTAGACAGCATCTCTTCCAAACATTCTTCAAGGCCATTCCCTACAGCCTGAGTGTGCTTCCTTCCCTTATCTTCATGTGAACTAGGGAGGGTATTATCTGAGACATTTACTCACCTTTACATTCTTGGCCTGCGTTCAGGTCTCTTTTACCTGTTTGTTGCCTTTTGGAATAGCTTTTCCTCTCTGCCTTCTCCAGTTTTGTTATGCATTTTTAACTGTGCACTAGGTATTTATATTTTTCACATCTATTACTGTTGATTGTTCATGGATGCTGCAAAGAGTCTTTGTATGATTGCAACAGGATATAATTTTAATTTATATTATAAAGTTTATTAATATATAAATGATATATTTATAAATTATTATAAGGATTATTTCTATAAATAAATAAGTAAAAGTTTCATTTGGGTGTGATCGATTTATAAAATGAAACCTGAATGAACAAATGCATCAGTTTTTGATGCTTGTTTATTACATAAGCAAAAATAATCCAATATGTAAAATGCCAGTGGTAAAAGTAATCACCTGCCCTTGGTTTCAGTAATCGTTTTGGATGTTGATGATAAATCTCTCATGTTATTGCTCCTTAGCAAACACCTTTAACTCAATATCATTTGAGGCAATGGTGAAATGTAAAATTTGTTACTACTGGTTCTGTGGGCATGGCTTGGTGCGGTGGGGGTGGTGTACATGTGACTGGGTGGGCGTGGCCAACTTCTTTTTTTTTTTACTTTTAAAAGCATTTTTTCTACAACCTCTTCAACCAAAGAAGTTCTTTAAAAAATGCTTTTAAAAGGCTCTGACGATCCCAGCTGAGCATTTTTTTTCTTTTAAAAGAAAAAAAAGCCTCTGACGATCAGGCAACTTAGCTGGGATCGTCAGAGCCTTTTAAAAGTATTTTTTCTACAACCTCTTCGGGTGAAGAGATTGTAGATAAAATGCTTTTAAAAGGCTCTGACGATCCCAGCTGAGCCACACAATCATCAGAGGCTCTTTTTTTTACTTTTAAAAGCATTTTTTTGGCCAAAGAAAAAATGCTTTT
The DNA here is from genome assembly GCA_022577455.1 of Arizona elegans. Taxonomy (NCBI): domain Eukaryota; kingdom Metazoa; phylum Chordata; class Lepidosauria; order Squamata; family Colubridae; genus Arizona; species Arizona elegans. The sequence continues at coordinate 96,315,371 of JAKOOJ010000003.1, read as the reverse complement.
AAAAGAAAAAAAAAAGCCTTTGATGATTGCGCGACTCAGCTGGGCATGGGGGTGGACAGGGATTTTTGCTACCAGTTCTCCGAACCACCTGCTCCCATCACTACTGGATTGGGCGATCTGGTCTGAACCAGGAGCATTTCACCCCTGATCTGAGGATTTTCTAGCATAAGTATTTATATGATGTAGGTTGGGCTGATTTAGCCGTTCAAAAACACTGCATTTATCTATTCTGTTGTCGAATAAGCATCCTCCACTGCAGTGGCCCCCAACCTTTTGAGCTCCACGGACTGGTTCCATGGAGAAAGGTTTTTCTGTGGAGGCGTGGTTTCGTATGCTACCTGCATCCCACAGATGGGGCTTCATTTGTTTGTGCGGCCTGGTTTCTGGCATGCCGTGGACCGGTGCCAGTCCATGGACTGAGGGTTGGAACCCCAGCTGGTTCTGTGGATAAAGACCAATGCCACTGGTTGTGGAATAACAGTCTCAGAGATTTAGAAAGAAAAAAAACATCAGACGAGAGAACAATACAAAAAACATTGGAATGTGCGGAGATGGACAGACTTACCAAAGAAATTCAAGAAAAAGAAGACTCAGATTACTATTTGATTTGGCAAAAATGGTACGATTGGTTAGAGAAAAAGAAGACGAAATAAGGGAATACCACTCAAGGACACAAAAATGAGGAACCAAAATTAATATCATTACATAAATATCGTTATATAATGAAGGATATATATATAAATATATGGATATACAAATTGCTGATGTAGCTCCATTCACAAAGCTCAAGTTGCATGACTTGATTTTAGTGTACAGTTTGTTTATGTATAGTTTGTTTTTATGTGTGTATGTTTGTATATGTGTGTTTATCGTTAATAAAAAAAAATAATTAAAAAAAACTACTTTTGTTTCTACTTGGAAACTGCTTCTTGACTTTTGTGCTTGAGGTGAAAAAAAATGAAACTTTGACTTTAGGTTTCACCAATTAGGTAATTTGTTGTTATAGAAATGGCTAATTTATACTACTATGTAAAAGTAAAAAGTTGAGGTTTGGTATTACTCTCTTATTCTACTGAACCAAAAGGAGCTGTAAGTCAACACCTTTTCTTTCTTTTTTCCTTTTCCCTGCCCTATTTTTCCTATTATTTTTGTATTTTATATTATAAACTAATAAAAAGGACAACTCTAAAAGAATAGAAATAGTTTTCTAGACTCACATGTATCAATTACTATTTTTTACAAGGCATGAGAAATTTATTTTGAGTGGGGAATGATCCCTCTCTAGAATCTGTGTGGTAAGAACTTCACTGTGATTAGCTAGGGAATGACTATAAAAGGACAGTTCCAAATGAAAAAAGTTATCTTCAAATGTTACCCAGTGTAAATTACCACAAACTAATGTACAGTGCAGTACAGTACACAAAATAATGATAGATAATATAAATGATAGATTGGATGGATGGATGGATGGATGGATGGATAGATAGATAGATAGATAGATAGAGGCAGACACATTGTCGCTGTTTGTCATTTTCTAAAATAAATGCACACCACCTTTAAAACAAAAAAAAAGGAAAAAAAATAAATACTAAAAACAATCATCTGGTTATTCACCCAGGCCTTTGGCAAGCCAGAGTGAGGCCCTCCCTTCACTTTATTACATCTGCCTTATCTTTATCTTGTATGTTTTATTGGTTTGGTTGTAATTTCTTTGTTTGATTGTTGTAAGCTGCCCAGAGCCGTTGAAAGTCAGGAAGCATACAAGCTAAATTAATAATTTAAATCAATTTAAATTTAAAACAATTTAATCTTCTAATAGATTCTTGCTGAGAATTTCCCAATAAAATCAATCACAAAGACTGATTCCTTTCCTCAAGAGTTTTGGAAGGATCCAGCTACACAGTTTCCTTATGTTCTTATGCAAGCCCCTGGCCATTCATTCATTGATTTATTAGCTAATTATAAAAAAACTGGATTATTTATGGTGAGGATGATTATTATTGTCCAATCCCTAACCTTTCTTTCAATTCTTAGAATTGACCGCATAGCTGCCTCTCTTCAGTATTTCTATTACAACAGTCATGCGGACCATAGAATGGCAAGACTGGAAAAGTATCACAGAATCATATGTTAGACTTAGAAGGGCTCATTTAGCTCAGCCCCTTGACCAGAATAAAAAATAAAGTCCTCTTATCTTCCTTCAGGAAATGAAGCTTAGGTACTAAATGATTTACTGGTTTGTTTTGTTTTAAATTGAATAGATTTTCATCCTTGGTGCTCTCTAAACTTCTTTTCTTGCAGACATTTCATTACCCAAACTAGGTATCATCATCAGTGCTAGTAAGGAGTGCTGTTTGCTGTGGGTTTATATTTTAGTGGCTTGCCTATCAATGTTGATGGGGGTGGTTTTAGAATTTTTTGATAGGGCTGTTTGCTGTTGGCTTCTTTGATGGTTTCTTTATTCGGGTATTGTTTACTTGACTGTTGGTCTAAATTAACCTTGGAGTTAATTTGTGCTGATCTGGATGTGATTGCTGGTGGAGAGATGTTTGGGTCTTTTTGTTTCTTTTTGGGCTGGGTGATAGTCTCTTTTGCATAGTCTATAGATGTTGTTAATCTCTATGTGTCTATTGATGGCTGTTTTGTCAGTGTGCCAGCCTTCTAGAAATTCCCTGGTGATTTTGTACTTGGCTTAGTCTAGCATGGTCACATTTTCCCAATTGAAACTATGATTAAATCTGTCTATATGTTGTGAAATTAAATAATTTTCATCATATCTTCTGACTGCTAGTTGTTGTTCGTGGATGCATTCTTGCCAGTGTTCTTCTGCCTGTCTGTCCTACATAATAGGACAGACATGAGTCCTTCGAGAGAAGGGCGGTATAGAAATTGAATAAATAAATAAATAAATAAATAAAGAAAGAAAGAAAGAAAGAAAGAAAGAAAGAAAGAAAGAAAGATAGTTGCAGTCCTTACATTATACATTGTAGATGACTCCTGTTTTTTCTTCTGGGGTTGTTGGGTCTTTTGGTCTGCTTAGGATGTTTTGAAGAGCTTTAGTTGGCTTATGCAATTCTAGTAGTCTGTTGGTGGTTTCTGAGATATACTTGATGTATGGTGGTGTAATTCTTTTTAGGTTTGTGTGGTTGTGTTGTATTGGGTTGAGTATAAAGTATAAAGTTGTGTGGATATCCATTTTGTTGGAATATGTTGCATAGATGCTCTATTTCCTTTTTTTCTGCTGTTCTGGGCTGCTGCAGTGTGTTTGGACTCTCATCTAAATAAAGTCCTTACGCAGCTTCTCTTGTGGGAGGTTGGATTGTTGCTTTGGTAGTAGAGCACTTGGTTAGTTTGGGTGGTTTTTCTATAGACTTGCATTTCTAGTTTGCCATTGTGGTGTCTGCTGATCAGGATGTCCAGGAAATGTAGTTGCTTTCTTCTTCTCTAAATTTTCAAAATATCAAATCATTTTTATGATGCCTTCCTCAAAAACTAACAGCATTCATATAACTCTGCTTTATAAGAAAAACTAAATAGGAAGAGAGGGGGAAAAAACCCCTCACTTATATTGAAACCAAGCCACAAAACCTTTTTAAGTTTTTTAGTAAAATCCTAAGCACTTCTTTCTCAATACAAGTTGTTCAGCCTTTGGATCCAGCTGAGATTCCTGCTTTCTCAGAATCCATGGTGATGAGGCTGCTCTTGCAGTCTCTCGGAGCGTGCATCACTTCACTCCTTTCCAAACACATTGACCTGTCTTTGCTCTTCTGCTCCTTTAGGGCCTTCCTGCTCCTTTGACTGGCCTCTGCTCCCAAAGCAGGAATCACTTCCAATCTCTTAACACTCACATTTTTTAAAAAAGAAAGGCTTGTGCATCTTATTTTGTCACAAAGGACCGAGTTGCCTTCCCATGACTGGGAGATCTCCCCTTCTTCCATCTGCAAATACATGGTTTTTTTCCACAGAGACTCTGGAGAAAAGGAGGGGAGAAGGGAAATCCATTTTTTCAGGCCTGCTTTACTGGGCTAATGGCGCTGATAGCTTAAGTAGAGAGGGGCTTGAGGTAGATCCACTCCGTTGTCTTAGCCTCCTGGACGGGCTCCTGAGGGTATGCAGAAGGAACCAGGCTCTCCTGCTCCTCCTCATGCGGGAGTAATGCATCTCCATGTTCAAGTGCCTGAGCTCTCCCTCCCTCCCCTCCCTCCCAGAAACCAAACGCCTGGCTCTTCCACGCATGCTCCCAGCCTCACACTCTCGTCGCCAGCAGCGCCTGGAACGGTAGTGCGGGACAAGAAGAGCCATCCAGCCGCACCTGGGTCAGCTCAAGATTCCGGCAAGTAAAAAAAAAAAAAAACCCGCTCCAAGGGACGGCGAGTCGATGCCACGCTTGATTGGTACCCGAGAGAGGAGAAGCTCTCCTCCGGGTCCCAGGCAGGTGCGCGATGGACTTGGAAGCGCCTAACGCGCTTTGCCCACCGCGGGTGGTGGGGGGGGGGGGGAGAGGCGACGATAGTGGAAAGGAACACACGTGCGGTTTGTAGCTGAGCTGGCTTTGTTCGGAGACCGATTCCAGCCATCCCTCGGGGCAGGCAGGAGGGGAGATGGGGAAATCGAGGATCTTTGCTCCCGATCCTCACTCCTACAGGTTATCTCGAGAAAGTGGCCCTGAATATGGCGTGGGCATCATCGGTCCGATCAGGGAACGAGTGGATTCTCTCCGCTGTTGTGTGTTCAGAAGCTCCGTGTGTGCGGCTGACAGGAGCGTAATCGGGTTGGTTGAAGACCCCCCTCCCCCCACCTCCCGTTAAAATAGTTGGATATGCGCGGCAGCCTGATCGTCTACTGACGGCCATGCGTGTATTTAGGGGGGGAGGAGGGGGATTTGCATTGGTTCCGTTGCCCCATTGTACGCGCTAAGGACGCGTATTGGGAAACGCGAGTTACCTTGGGGTAGGTAGACGCGTATTTAGGCTTGTGGTTTTAATTCACGGTGTCCGCGCGCGTGTGTTTTGCCCGCGCCCCCCCCCGCGGGTAAAATAATTCGCGTGGGCTGGATACATTACGTTAGGTTTTCTTCCCCATCTGTGTGCGAGACTGCCCTCGTTGGGTGTATACACATATAGGTAGTTGGAGAAGATGTTTGTTTGTGCACGCCCTGCCGATAGGCTGCATGGATCAAAGGAGCGTATTTTTATCGCTTCTTCGGTGGTGTGGGTTCCATTCATCGATTTCCCTCCGGGTCGCCCGCTCGGTTTCCGAGGCGACTGATCCCTGCCGATTATTCCACCACCGCCGAGCCGTCCTCTTCCCCCTCTTCCTTTCCACTGCCCAGTGAATCATGTTTGCCTTCATACCGCACAAGCCATCGTGAAAAGCTCCAAGCGGCGACAGCTTTGCTCCGAAGCCCCTCTTGCCTTCCCAGGTCCGCACACGATTAAGCCATTGTCTGTCTGGCTTCTTAGCTCTCAGTCTGACATCCGCCAGGCAGGGATTTGACTTGACCGCTCGCTTCACTGAATTCCTTTCGCTAGCCAGATTTGGCTTTTCTGACTGTTGATTTGGAGCTTTGGTTTGCATGTGTGTGCATGTGGGTAAACAAGGCACATGAAAGAAGACAGGTTGCTTATGAAATATGGATAGGAAACCTGAATGTGAATCTACAGGTTTGAAATCATAAAAGGCTACAGTATTAAGGATTCCATCGTGGGTGCTGTCAGTTCAGAAAGAGGGCACAGTAGACATTTTATTTATGAGGTTTTATCTTAGAATTCCTTAGGAAAAAACACGATTAGCTGATTATGATTATTACCATAGATCAAAGAGAAAAGAACCAATGGTTCTACAAATAATACTGAAGTACCTGATAGTGTGGCCAATGGGAGTAGTGTGAGGGATGCTGGAAATTGTTCAGTAAAATCTTGAGAAATGCTCTGTTGTAGATGGGGAATTGAAGCTAGGGTAGTTAAAAGGAAAAGCATACCTTTTGCCTGCAAAGAAATATCAGGTTCAGTCCCCAGAACCTCAAGATAAGGAAAACTTTGCTCTTTGGGGTTCTGAAAAGTTGATGCCAATAAGCATAGACCATCCCATCCTAACAGGATGCCTGGCATATTCACTGGGAACATATGTTATTGTAAACTGCCCAGAGTAGAGTCACTTAGGTGTGATGGGCAATGTAAAAATGTGATAAATAAGTTTAAGAATTCCAAGCCAGCTTGGCCCACTCAAGACAATATGGCATTAAACCATTACTGTACCTTCCTTTGGGATGAAGCAACCTCATATACACCTCCTTCTACTCCCCTTGAGGTTTTCATGCAACAAGTAAAATTTGAAATTAAGCTTGTGCGGTAAGTGCTTTTGCTTTTAGTCAATGTATTTGTCCTCCTGTGGAATGATTATAGCTAAATAATACAAGGCATATTTTAATTGCTGCAAATGTGCTGTTAAGCAAAGCAGCTTTACTGGGACTGGATAAGAATTGAAGAGAGACTGTGGGTTAATGGTAGCAAATGACTTTTTTGTGGTCTGTGCAGCTGGCTTGCTAAGGGAACCCTCCCAGCTGGCATCCTTTCAGAAGGAAACACATGCACAACAGCCAATTGCTTGGCTGAAGTTCAAACCTTCCTTGAAGTCAAGAGTTTAATATCAGATGTGTGTTTGGGCCTGTTTCTTAAGGAAATGTGCAAACTTTGCAGAGGAACTTTGTTCTTGATTATTAGATTAGATCCCTGTAACTTGCAATATGTTTCCTCTTCAGGGTTACAATCAGTATTTTCATCTTACGCTGGAATATTCCACTTAATTTCCTACCACCACAATTCTGAAGATTTCCATTCTCCTTCCAACAGTATCCTGCATTCTGTTCTGATTTTTTTTTTTTAGTTTAGCTTTCTCTTATTATTTTTCTAAAGAACTTTTTCTTGTTATGACTACAGTCTTGATCAGTCTTGATGTGATGAGAGGTTGAACTCTCAGAACAAATAATAAGGAGTGGGCTGTGACCCTACTAGTGTTACTGATCTACAACTCTCAGCAGTCTTGGCCAGTATGACCAATGATAAGGGATATTGAGAGTTGTTCAGCAACAACTCAGGACCACAGGGGTCAGAGCTGCTTGGGGAGCTGGAATTTCCCAGGCCAGGAATTCTGAGAACCTTCCATTGACCATACAAAGAATAAAGGAGGGCTTCTATTAAGCAGTAGAAACGGTGGGAAGTAAAGACACCCAGTTTAAACTCTGGAGGGTAGAAAATGTACCAGCAGCTTTAATGTCAGAAAGCAGTCAAAAGAGTTCATTGGCTTCAAACCTAATAAATGGCCAAGATTTGAGCTATGTAACAATTCAGAAGAGAAAAAAAATGTAATTCAGAGCACATGGGGTACTCAAGTCATACTTGCCAGCAATTACTTTTTTTTTAATTTATTTTTTTTCATAAACTTGTGTGATTGTTGCTATGCAAGCCCAAGAAAAAGCACATTTTATTGATGAAGGTGCCAACAGATGAGACATCCATATGCTCCAAATAATCTTTTTCACATTGGTCCTGATCATGACATAACCTTAATAAAAATTCTATTATTGTAGTATCAAATAGATAAGAAGCTTTAGGCTAGTTGAGGCAAACAAATGTGGGAGAGGAGGAGTGGCTGACAACAAATAATAATGCATCATTTGTTACGAGTCCTTGAATGATATTTCCTTTTATACCCTAGTTTAAGGCTAGGCAATTTAGTACTTTCTAGAAGTTGTGAACAACCTCGAGGATTTCCAATCTGTGACCAAGCTGACTACATCCTCAAGAGGTTGAAATTCAAACCATCAAGAGGTTCCAAATTGCAGTATCTGCTTCTGGCCTGATTCTAGACATACTGTGGCTTTTGCCTTGGAGTTGATTTGCATAGTCATGGTTCAGTTTTTCTAACTGAAGCCAACTGCTAATGGCTGGTGTTGATGTAGCTTTAGTGCCAGCTCAACCATTTGCTACTCATAGAAGCTGCAGCTTGCTGTTCTCTGTCATTCAACAGATACTTGGAAAGGATAAACATGCAGTGATAAATGAAAGCTTCTGAGCAGATTACCTAGATGGTAGCTTCTGGTCATGAAGGCAGCAACCTGTTTGCTATAAGCATTGAATCATTGTTCATAGTTCTCTGTGTGTGAGCAGCTGAAAGCGTACACAGGTGACTGCCTAAAGAATCATAGACAAATATAAGTAATGAGAAAGGAATTGCATTCTCAGCCATGCATGTGCCAGAGGGAGCAGCAATTGATTTGCATCTGTTCTCAGCTTGGCACTGAGATATATATGCTTTTTTTTTATGGATATATACTTCCCTTAGCTGTCTTCATTTTTGTTGTTGTTGTTCTAGGGAAATCTGTCTGTTTATATTTGTATCTGTTTGAAAAACTGGTAAATTATTTAAATCGTACTATGAATACCTTTTAGCTACGGATAAAATCATTCAGGAGGAAACACTTTAGTCTGATTGGCCTGGTTTCATCTACTACTCTCAAGGGATAGACCAGCGGTGATTTAACAGCCAGATCTACCGCCGTCCTCTTTAAGTTTTATTTCATGGATAAAGGGAATCAGTTGTCAGTTTAACTAATTCATAGTTTGCTATCAGACACAGTGCTTTCCTTCTGACTGCTGCCGGCAGACCTCAATTACAACTGCGGCTTGGTCAGAGAAAAGTTGTGTGTGTATACATTATCGACCATATTCCTGTAGGAAGAAATATCCTTCTGGGTTCAGCTCCACGTGGGGAAAAAGACACTGGAAACATGGAGACTGCTTGGAAAGATGGTTTAATGGTGGACAGGATCACATGGTTTGAGTCCTGAACAGAAAAAGGGGCCGAGATGTAATGAGTCCCCGGTTTATGTCCTCTCTGGCTTTGAACTTCCTGGGCCCCAGGAAGAGTATCCTGATTGGTTGTCAGACTCCCATGGGGTGGGGGCTTTAACTAGCCTTGCTGGCTGATGTAATCTTCCCAGGTGCCATGTGGTGAGTTTCTGTTGCTAGATGGGTCCTATTGTGTTGCAGATGATGGTCCATTGAGAAAGATTGAGTTTCTGCCTCTGGCCCATTGACAAAGGGTGGGGGCAGGAAGATGGGAGCTGCTTCGTCTTTAAAACATGCTTCTCCATTTCTCATCCAGGGAAACATAATATTCTGCCTTTTTAATATTTCCCAAAATATTTCATTCTTCTAGGAAAGGGGTGGGTGCTTCCTACATTTCCTTGGACAATTAAATTGGTCACTCTATAAAAGAAGAGATCAGGTTGATTTGACACGACTTGGTTTTGATAAAGTCATGCTATTCCTGTTAAGCCAATGCATTTCTTTTTAAAATACTCACAAATCATATACTTAATAACCTGGCAGAGAATTGTCTACATCGCCATCAGTGTTTGCAGTTATACAAACAAATAAATACAAATAAAATATTCTTCCAATCTATAAACATTCTTTAAAACCTTAATTCAAACTTAATCAAGAAAAATTCCATTGATCTACTAGAAATAGCAAATTATTTTTTTTATTTTTAATCTCTTCAAATGATGTCCCACAAATCAATCTCTTACCATCTCCTCTTCATCTCCTCTCAGTTTTAATACCATCACTTACCACTTTCTTTAAAAATACGACCAAATTCTCTTCTTCCCACATCTTAGCAATAAACAAATCTTTAAAGCATTATCATTCAGCTCTAGTCTAGAAAAAAACCATTAAAAGCTGCTAGAAAAAAGAGGATTATATACAGTTTAACTTTGGTTGAATAAGCAAACTTTTTAAAGCTTTGTTTTAGTTTTAAAGGTCTTGATTATTCCTTTTAGTTAATATCCCAAAAGCTGATTTCTTCTCTGTTTTCCTTTTCTCAGCATTTCCTTCATAGGTAAAACATACCTATGATTTTTTTTCTAAATCCAAAGTAATAAAATTGTCCAAAGTCCCTTTTCTGACTGAAAATCCAAGTACGCTTTAAAAATATTATTTGTATATCCATTTTAACTTATAAACCTCAGACAGTTTCATTCATGTACACTGAGAGCATATGCACCAAGACAAATTCCTAGTGTGTCCAATCACACTTGGCCAATAAAAAATTCTATTCTATTCTATTTATAGGTACTATGTAACATCTTTGTCAATATCATTCTTGTATCCTGTTGATTTTAAGTCCATTTTCAAAGTAGCCTGATTTTCAGTTATATCCTCTGCCATCTCTTTTGTTAAGTGTCTATGGAGATTTTCAGTCATCCAAGTCATGGTTGTCCCAAATGAGGCAACTGAACTTTCTTGTTTTTCTTTTGAAGACGTTTTGCTTCTCATCCAAGAAGCTTCTTCAGATCTGACTGGATGGTGGGAATAAGAAAGTCCAGTTGCCTCCTGAAAAACACCACCTTTGGGTCTTTCTTTAAGCCCATTTTTGTTGTATCAGACAGGTTAAAGAATAAGTTCTGGGTAAATTATTGCCAAATATCCTTACATACTTCCAGAATGTTCCAACTACAATACCTTCTCCATTTTATATTAGTGGGAATGCTCAATTGTTAATTTTTTGTTTGGCTGCTTCTAGTAACCAGCCTCCTCTTATGTTTTCTGTCAACCAGAACATTTTCCCAGGAAGAGATTTCTTAAGAGAATGCTAAGTATCCAGGAAGAGGACTGTGGTGGGTCAGCAGTTAAAGACACTGAACTTGTCAACTTGAAAGCTGACAACCTGAGTTCAAGACCCGAGCGTCACACGTTGGTGTGAGCTCTCATTACTTGGACTCAACTGTACAGGGGAAACCTTTAACCCATCCAGGAATTGTGTAGCATTTTCGGATTTGATTTGAATGCGTCCATGCGTTTTGATATTAAGGAGTTCTCATCAGGCCTTTTGACTGCCAGTAGATATTTGTGGATATGTGACCTGTCAGTGTTCTATTTGTCTGTCCTATGTAGTGCCAGCTACAGTCTTCACATTGTACAGTATGTATGTTGTGGATCAGTGGCCCCCAACTTTTTGGGCACTAGGGACCAGTTCCATGGAGAAAGATTTTTCCGTGAATCAGAGGAGGCATGGTTTCTCATGCTGCCTGCATCCCATGGATGGGACTTCGCTTGTTTGTGCATCCTGGTTTTTGGCATGCCGTAGCCCAGTGCCTAGTCCATGGGCCGGCGTTGGAGTCCCCTGTTGTAGATGACTCCTGCTTTTGTTTCCTTTGGTTACGGAACCTTTGCTCAATTTTTGCTTAAAGTAATTTGGAGGGATTTTGTTGGTTTGTGTTCTACTGTGATAGGAAGTGGTTGTAGTAGTCTGTTGGTTGTCTTGGAGATATTTTTGATATACTGTAGAGGAGCATTATCCTTTTCATAGGTTGTATTAATTTTGGGGTGATTCATGTAATCAGGAACTTTTTGATAAAGCATGGGTATCTGTCATGTAGAAAAATGATGTATAGGTGGTTTGTTTTCTCTTTTTGACATTCCAGTTTGCTGGATGTTTTTGACACTGCAGGTTACTGCAGTACGCTTAAATAATTTTCAGAAAATTTCTCTTGTTATGTGAGGCACTTGGTTAGTTTGAGGGTTCTTTTATGAACTTGGTCTCAGATTTGCCATCATTTCTTCTACTAATGTGGATATGCAGGAAAGGTAGTGTGGTTTTGTTTCCTTCTTTCCTTCTATAATTTTTTATTTCCTGTCTCATGTATGTCTCTCTCATCAATATTTTTTTATTACGACGAAAGCTTTGTCTACATAGAAGATTCATATTTTTAGTTGGAGGTGTGAGAATTATTCCTTCTAGATGTTGCATCACAGTCTCAGCAATCCTGAATGTGGTGATCCCATTGGTGTTGCTTCTTTTTCTGGCAGAGACAGAAATTCTTCCATTTGTAGAGGCTGTAGAGCAGGGGTCCCCAACTCCCAGTCTGTGGACCAGCACCTATCCTTGGCATTCCAGAAACCCCGGTCGTGCAAACAAGTGAAACCCCATCTGCGGAATGCATGCAGCACATGAAACCACGCCAGGGGTGGGTTCTACTTACCTTTACTACCGGTTCGCAATGGGGCCGCACGCGTGAGCAAAGCATGCGTGAGCGCATGCTCTTCTGCACATGCGCAGAAGCGTTTTGATGACATCAGGGTCAGTGGATGGAGCCTCCCACCGGTTTTACTACCGGTTCTATAGAACTGGTGCGAACCGGGGACAACCCACCACTGAACCACGCCCCCTCTGATCCACGGAAAAACCTCTCTCCATGGAACCCGGTCCCTGATGCCCAAAAGGTTGGCGGCCATTGCTGTAGAGTCTTCCCCCTTTTCCTTGAATTAATGGCAGCTGCTGTAAATCCAAAGGTTGAAAAACATAGGAAGGCTAAGAAATCTATACTGAAGTTTGAATGTAGAAGAGCTTCCCTTGACAGGCTTGGGTCTTTGTGTCACATTTCTCCATCTCACTATCTGTCCACTTGGCTTTTGCCTTATCTTCTGGGAGGCTACTTGGTACTGTTGTCCCTCCCCATGTGTTTTCTGATAAATTGGATGTACCCAGTGGTGGAATTCAAATTTTTTTACTACCGGTTCTGTGGGCGTGGCTTGGTGGGTGTGACAAGGCAAGGATACTGCAAAATCTCCATTCCCACCCCACTCCAGGGGAAGGATACTGCAAAATCTCCATTCCCACCCCACTCTGGGGCCAGCCAGAGGTGGTATTTGCCAGTTCTGCGAACTATTCAAAATTTCCGCTACCGGAATTCAGAACCTGCTGAATTTCACCCCTGGATGTAGCAATAGAAGATAATATATGTAGCTCAGGTTAAACTGTGGAGTCCTTGATGCTCTCTGAGCTTGGTTGTTTTCATGCAGACATTTCATTACCCGAACTAGATAACATTTTCAGTGCTGGAAAGAAGTGAGGTTTACTCAGTGTTAACTACCATATATCAATTCCTCTCTCTCTTTCTCTCTCTCTGTATATGTATGTATGTGTATATATGTGTGTGTGTGTATGTATGTATGTATGTATGTGGATAGCCTATCACTCTTCATTTTCTCTTCCAGGACTGTCAGCATAAACTTGTAGCAGGTAGATAAGTTATTCTCTTCAGAGATGAAAGCATTCATGGAACATCCTCAGGAACTCATTAAAGCCGTTTCCTCATCCCTTTGTTCCTCTATGTGTTGAGGGTAAAACTTCCTTCTGCATAGTAGGCAACAAACCGGACAGCAAAGAGATATGTTGCTGGTTAAACACACAGATACTCACAGACTCTGAACGGTGAAAAAAAAAACATTCTTTACTCTTAGTGAAAAAACAAACTTGGTTTCTCAAAACAATGATAACACGTCTTCGAATAATCACTCTCCAACACAAAACATTGTTTGCTTATAGTTCTCTTCAGTCACACACAGTCCCTCTTCAGAAGATCAAACATCAAAGAGCAGGAGCAGGAGCAGGAGCTCCCGGGTTTCCTGTCTACTTTTATGGCTGCCTGATCATAGCACAGCCAATCATTCTTCTTATATCATTTAAAGTCACAAACATAGTTTTTCTATATATTACCTACCCAACCATAGGATAAATACTCAACACTATGTACAACAAACAAATTGTGTCTTCTTCTTAACTCCCCTCATGAATTTCCTTGCCAAATTCTTGCTTGCTTTCCCTGCTTGCTCATTCAGTGAGTTTGCTCTCTGAAGGACTGTTTTCCTTAGATGTTCCTTGTAGCTGCCTCACCAAGCAATGCTCCAGTCACATACAACAGGCAAAAAGTTCCACAGGGTGTAGTTAGCAGCAGTTAGCAATCTGTCAGCAGTCTCTTCCCCTTCTAGCTTTTCTTCTTCTTCCTCCGCCTCTCACTTGCCGGATTTGCTTGGCTCTCTCTGTTTATTCACCCAACAAGTCAAAGAGGAATATGGGACAAAGAGGAATATGCAAATGTTATTCATTTTTTTTTTTTTCAAAAGTTCAAATTGTACTATTTGAAACAGAAAGACATATGTAGCAGAACAAGCTCACAAAGTTCACGGATGATTGGTACTCTCCTAACAATCTCTGCATATCTGTAGCCTGCATTGAAAAGTAGAAGTGACTTTTGTAAAACTTTCCTTTCTGGCCATCTGGTGGTGGTGCTTCATACATGATCTTCAGTGCAGTTTTCTGAATTGAATTCAGTGAGATTTCCTCCCAAGATAGCATGTATAAGACAGCACTACAAACCATTGGAAATCGGCTATAGATCATTACATTACAAGAAAATAATGCTTCTAATTTTTTTTTTTTTTTGAAATTGTTCGAATATTTTGAAAGAGAAGAAACTGATACCTATTGGCCACATCAAAGCTTTCTCTTTACAAACTGTTTCTGACATTTTTGTCTCATGCATTTAATTCTCCTTACAGGGATAATGAGAAGCATTGCCAGCCTCTTTCTTAGGCTTCAATCAGAGCAGGGCTTTGTTTTCTTTAGCTAGGCTGGGATTGCTGCATCTGGGAGATACATAAAAAAGACAGTGGTGTTTGCACAGCACACACCGAACCACAAATTAGGGGGCTTTGTTGCAGTTGAGTATTTTATCTAAATCCAGCCTGACTTCAGTTATGGTCCAGTGATTTTACAAACCTAGAAAGTTCATTTAGTTGAGGAATGGTTACTAGTCACTGAGAAATGTGTCATATGAACAATATTTCAGTATTGTGTATTCTTGCACAATATTTAGAAGCTATGAAAAAAGCAACTTTCTTGATAGTTTTTGCTCTGAAGTCCTTTCTGTCTGCCTTAAAATACTAACAGAGGCTTTACTAGGCAGACTGTGTAGTGGTAAAGGTTTCCCTGTCCAGTCTTATGTCTGACTCAGTGCTCATCTCTGTTTCTTGGCCATCAGAGCCAGCATCGTCTGAAGATAATTTCCATGTCATGTGGGCAGCATGAGTATATGCCAAAGGTGCCTGGAATGCTTTGCCTTCCCACCAAAGTGGTACCTATTCATCTACTTGCATTAGCATGCTTTCAGACTACTAGGGCACACACACTGCTAGGTGTGTACTATAGGTAGTCCTCGACTTACGACCACAACTGAGCCAAAAATTTCTGTTGTTAAAGAGAATTTCTTAAGTGAGATTTGCCCCTTTTTATGATCTTTCTTGCCACAGTGGTTAAGTGAATCACTGCAGTTGATAAGTTAGTAACCTGGTTGTTAAGTGAATCTGGCTTCTCCATTGATGTTGCTTGTCAGAAGGTCGCAAAAGGTGATCACATGACCTTGGGACACTAACGATCATAAGTATGAACCAGTTGCCAAGCATCTGAATTTTGATCACATGATCATGGGACTGCTGCAAAGGTTGTAACTGTGAAAAATGGTCATAAGTCACTTTTTTTCAGTGCCCCTGTAACTTTGAACAGTCACTAAATGAACTATTGTAAGTCAAGGATTACCTGTAGTAATGCCCAACAATCCCCATTTACAAATTGCTCTCTTAATATAGCTCATCTGATAAACAGTACAGATACTGTATGTGCATGCCCAAATGAACCAGCAATAGTGCTCAGTGGCGCTCAGATTACCGTAAATCAAGATTCTTTGGCTCTGACAAAGACGAGAAGGGTAATGCTATCAATCCAAACATTTAACATTTGCAGGAAAATAAAGCTCATATACCATGACTGTCAGAGTTTAGGCAGTGTGACTAGTATTATGAGATAAACCCAGGAGCAAAATACAGCACACAGCACACAGCACACAGAGCCGTTAGATAATTAACAGTGGATTTATCTACAGCTAAATATATACAGATTTATACGTGGTAAATACCTTATCATATAGCTATTGACAGAAGGAGAGCAATGAGATACACGACGAGAGAGAACAAGAGGAAAAGGGAGACGCCCTCTAATGGCTTCCCTTATATAGACAGCTTCTTACCCACCTTCTTAAAGTGGCAGTAACCCTGCTGCCTCATTCCCATTGCATCAGTTTACAGTTGCCTCCGCTTACAACCTCCCATCAGCTTACAGCTATAAAATCTACATACCCTGACAATGACATATCAAATGGATGGTAACCTATTAGAATAATTTGCAGACAGATAGATTAGAGGCAATGAGAACTACCTTTGATTGCATTATCTCATCCTACTTTCTTCTCGTGGCATTTCTTATAGTTCCCCTCACTGTCATGTCTTTTCAATGGAAATAACAACACATTTACACAGTACAATTACACAATTACAAAGAATCAGTCTTTCACACACTTTCCATTCCATATAGGAAGAACACAAGTATGTGTGTGTAACCCTAGAACAGCTTTCTCCATTTTAATTCCTCCAGATATTTTTGGTATAATATTCTCATCTGTAAGAGTGGTAAAGCTGCCAGTCCTTGTCTCTCAATTTGTCTAAGACCCTAGCCCAGTGATGGCTAACCTTTTTGCCATCACGTGCCAGGAGGGGATGGGGGTGGGGGGTGGGGGAGGTTCCTCTAGGAGTCTCTGGAGGCTGGGGACAACAAAAAATGTCACTTCCTGTCCAATCAGGAGTTGGGAAATGGGCCGTTTCAGGGCTCCGGAGGGCCTCCGAGAGAGTGGGGAAGGCTGTTTTTGCCCTCCCCAGATGCATAGAGAGGATCTGGAGCCAGGTGAGAAAGAAAAACAGGCTCCTCACCCCAGGCTCTTTGGAGGCAGGAAACAGCCTGCCTACCTACTTCTGGTGGGCCCAGAAGGCCCAAAAATCAGCTGGCCGGTGCACACATTTGTGCCAGAGGTGAGCTGGCATGTCCACTGATATGGCTATGCATGCCACCTGTGGCACGTGTGCCATAGGTTCGCCATGACGTGTGCCATAGGTTCGCCTAACATACCAGAGGCAGAAAAATGCATAGGGAAGTGTATCTTAAATGATATTCAAACAAAGTATTTATAACCCATATTCGAAGTCCCAACACTCGCCCCCATTCTCTGGGATCATGTGATTGTGCTTCAAGAGCTCAGCAATATTTACAGCCATTTGTAGCCTCCAACATTCGTGTGGCTGTGTTTTACAACTGATTTGCCTAAAACTGGCATTTACATCTGGTTTTTGGAACAACCAGCCCATAGGGAACCATTGCTTTGCTTAAAGACCATGGCATTCACTTAATGACTATTGCAAAAAAAATCATAAAATCAGGTCAGTCATGTGGATGACCCTATTTATGACTGTCGTGAATTACAACTCTGATGGGCAGGCTCTGTTATACCATAACTCTAGGGCTATCTGTATCTGCATTGTCCAGAAATACAGTTGGCTGAAAGCATTATAGTCGTAATTGAAAGTGATATCGTTAAATATTTAGTTTTACTTTTTTCTGTGTTAAATAATGAGGCAAGTATGAATTTTAATGCTCTGTTATGTTGGTATAACCCATCATTATCCAGTCCAGCTGATCTTGCCTTTCTTTGCTGTATATCCTGATTATTTGTCTGTACTAAGACAAATGGATGTGAGTCGTTTCTCTTTCCCCAAATTTCATGCTACCCTGATATCAACTTGTCCTGTTTTAAAATGTATTCATTTAGTTGCATATTGAGGTATTTTAAAGAATGCTGACAAAAGACAGAAAGGGAAAAAATAGTGTAGAGCACTAGATGCTCGAGGTGAAGATATTTTCTGTTAACTTTTAGTAGCAAGGCTCAAGAGCAAATTTGAGTAAGGCATAAAATGGCTCTGTCAGGGTGTCAGAGTCACATCGGAATTCTTTCTCCAGTTCTTTCCTTTTAAGAAACCACCATTCATAAAGTTGCTAATTGTGCGAATGTTGCCTTGTCTACTTGGGCTTTAGAGTAAGCAATAAATGAATGCTGGGTCATTTTTAAATGAACTGGCATATTTAGAAACTAGGGTGTTTGACACATTGTTCAACTGATCCATCAGATACTATCAGAGAAACACCTACTCTTTGACTATGATCCGTTATTCCAAGAATGCCACATATTAATAGCTGTTTACCTTTTAAAATGGTCATTGTGGTGCCAGTTACCAGCAAGGGCAGCTTGCCCACAGCACTTGAGGAGCACCACAAACCTTTTGTCCTTGCCTACATGTTATAACTGTAGGTTGGCTGTAGGTGGACTGTTTAGATCAGGGCTGTCAAACTCCCGGCCCGCAGGCCAGATGTGTCACACGCTGGCCACGCCCATGCCCAGCTTAGCGAAGGAGGGGGAATCAAGATATGTCACGTGACACTGCCGTGATAATGCAAGTTTGACACCTCTGGTTTAGATAGTGTTGGTTTAGCATTGGGAAGATTTAAGCTGAGATTCTGATTTACCTCCCATCTGGTGATATTCAGCAAGTTAATAGCTTGCCTACCTCCCTCCCAAGTTTTTGGTGAGGGTGGTGGAAATTCAGTAGGCTGTCACAAGTTTGGGTGGGTGGGGGAATTGAATAAAAATAAAATGGTTTGTTATGGTTTTCAGATTACTGGTATTGTTCACCAGTATTGATTATTTGATTTATTTTAATAGTTTGGATAAGGACCAACTCTTTCTGATCTCTTATAACTTTTGTTTTAAAAGCCTTAGTGATTATCTTTGGTAGGATTATTTTTTATTTGACAAGCCTATAATGTAGCTGAGCTTAGAGCTGCAGTCACCTCTACCTGTGAGTAAGCCTAGCTGAAGTAAATTGGATTGATTTCTGTGTAAGCATCTTTCCATTTAACAATTCACTTGTTCTCCATAGGAGATAAGGAATTCCATGCAGGCAAATGAGTGGGCAGGTAGCAAGAGACCCATTTCTCCATCATTCCTTGCAATTCTCCTTTGTTTCCATGTTGACAAGAAAAAGAAAATAAATTACTCTACAGATCTGTACTTTGCTCCAGTATTACTAAATGATGGTTTACCACCACCACCAGTTAGCTTCTTAAAAGATTCATAGAGTAGGAATCCTTGATGCTCTCTGAGCTTGGTTGTTTTCTTGCAGGCGTTTTATTACCCAAATTATATAATATCATCCATGCACTGTAATGAAACATCTGGAAGAAAACAACCAAACTCAAGGAACACCAACAACTCCTCACTTCAATCGTGAGTTACAAGTATTCTCCTTTAGAGGTTCACAGATTGCATGTTCATACTGATTTAGGGAAAGTGAGGGCTTCATTTTTTACAACTCTGAAAATGTAGGTTAGTAGCCTCTTAAAATGCCAAGGGGGGGGGAGAGGGGGACAAGGCAAGATATGAATTGCAATTTGAGGCATCACTTGGGTTTATAGATACACATAGTGCTTGGCATTTCTAGTAGGGCCCCCATTTTTCCCTCTTTTTTTATGATAAATGATACTACTCTATCATCTATCTGCCTGTCTGTCTATCTCTCTCTATCTCTCTCTATTGTTTGTCTGTCTGTCTGTCTGTCTGTCGCCCTGATAAAGACTATTCATTGAAAGCTACCTTCTAAAATTAAGTGAAATCGCAGTTTCATACTGACATCAGTTGTAATCAATATGATATACATGTATAAATAGAGCAGGCCATACATGCCTTATTTGGCATCTTTAAATAATGCTGGGGATGAAAATGACATTGTTGTACTGTTTTGAACTCATTCTGCCAGTGTTGCTGCTGGCTGAGATCTCAGGCTTTGTGACATTTTTATTGTTATAGATAATCTCTTTGATCTCTGCAACCTTGTTGGGTCTCCCTTCAAAGGAAGCAGCATCCAACTCTGCCCCAATTACTACCTAAATAGAAGACCTACGTGCCTGTTGATTCCCTGGTTAATGGTTCCCAAATGATGCTGGCAAAGCTAATTGAACTGCCACTTGGCTAGTGAGGGACAAGTTGCATACTGCCTGAAAACCCATTGCTTATGAATTCTCTCTTGTTGTGATCTTGTGGCTTTTAGTTTATGGAAGCAGATTTAATTGCAGACGGGCAGAAATGAATTTACACTTTGCTCAGATTGTAAATGGCATCTCCTTATCTGCTTAGGTCAACATTATCCAACCTGTGTATCCTCCAGAATGCTGAACTTGGGTATGGGAATGCTAACTCCCACAATTCTCTACCCAGGCAGGCTATATCTGATGTGCATCCAGGTGAAGACACTGTTTGACCAATGTTTGTCTAAGAAGAGTTAAAACTTGGGATATTCTTATCAGCCATCAGAATTATGCAAAGGGTTCAGGATTCTTTTGATTTGCATACTAACAGAATGGGATCAAATCCGCACAAAAGCAGCTGGCAAGAGAAATATTGTGTTAAAAATAGGGCTGTAGGAAGAAAAACCCTTGCAGTTGGGTGGTGGCTCAGAAAGTTGCTGACTGCTCCATTCTGAGTCAGTCCCTTCCCCTCTCCCTCTTGCTCCCATGATTCAGAGAGCAAAGTGTGCGGCTCTCCCTATCCTTCCTAGAGCAAGTAGACCAAAACATATAGCCGGTGCAGTAAGGGGGTTAAAAAGAATTCCAGAAACACTGTTTTGCATGTTTTCTTGCCAGTATTAAAAAAAAAAAGATAACAATAAGCTCAACAGAGTGGAGGCTGTATTGAACTCAGGGGCACCTACCTCTGAATAAACATGGGCTGGATGATGCCAGTAGGACTTTTGGCTATTTCTAAGCCTAACTAGCTAGGAATGGATTGTCTCAGAATTGTTCTGATATTGCTACTTTTGAATGTGACCCGGTTAGACTTTTTTCAGCCCAAGAGCAAAAATCACCTCTTGACAAGAAACAAATTCATGCTTACAGTGACATGTTTCTAACAAAAGTAGGAAGCATCAGTTCTGACGTTGCACTGAACTGATGGCTACAACAGGCACATATTTCTCTTGTATATATACGTCTTTCTCACTTACATAGACGCAGCATCACCTCAGGGCATTCAGAATAGCAGCTCCGCTATAGCGCTATACTTTGCCTGAACCCAGCCTTCCCCTGCATGAGCCAGACTCAGAGGTCTAACAGGACAGATTTAGCCTGGAGCAGGTTTTCCCATCCCTGCCCCAGAAGGGATCTTCCCAATAGGTTCTTGTGAAAACATTCAGCAATAGTCATTTTCATGAAGCAGCCCAACATCAGAGGGAGAGATGAAAAGTGAGGCCATGTCACAGTAGGGCATGTCAAATTTTTCAACTTTCAAATTCCAAACATTAGGGGTGCTCAAAAGTTGTGCCGCACCTTGGGGATTGTAAAGATTTTTGGTTACTTCAATGTAATTTAGATATAACTGCATAAATATCATAATTTTTTAACATTTTATTTGTTTCATTTCCTCATAGCGTTGTTGAGAGATCAGTGTCTCTGAACTATTTTCCAGTGGTTGCCTCACTTCATCAGGCTGCTGAAGAAGGAGAAGCCAGGAGGAACTTTTAAATTTTAAATTACTCAAGAGCAAACTCGATTTCATTGAGGGCCACATCATGCTTGTGTTTGACATCAGGGGGCCGGAGTGGGCATGGTCAGCTCGATGTCACTTGTGTCAGGGGCGCCTATGGTGGCCCAAGTGCTCTGCCAGTAGAAATGGGCTCCTGAGCTCCATTTGCAGCTGCAACAGCCTCCTGTA
This sequence comes from Arizona elegans, assembly GCA_022577455.1. Classification (NCBI taxonomy): domain Eukaryota; kingdom Metazoa; phylum Chordata; class Lepidosauria; order Squamata; family Colubridae; genus Arizona; species Arizona elegans. Next base: position 96,293,824 of record JAKOOJ010000003.1, on the reverse strand, counting down.
ACCTCTCTGCCAGTGAAAACGGAGCTCTGTTTTTACTGGCAGAGGCACTGCAAGCCAGTCCTTCGCTGTTTCCAGGGCAACCCCACGGGCCAGATCTAAGCACCCCGTGGGCCGGATCTGGGCCCCGGGCCTTGAGTTTGACACCCCTGCCCTAGAGCACCTTTGCATAAAAGTAGGGAAAAGGTGTTTTAATTCTGTTCTGAAATAATCTGTGAGTTTAGGTCAGAAATTAAACAAACTCATTGGATTCATGTTAGAACTGGATGACTTTTTGAAACATAGACTAGACCAGTGATGGCTAACCTTTTCCGGATTGAGTGCCCAAAGCATGCGCGTGTGCCCAAACCCCCAAAATGCAATGTGCATGTGGCCCCCACGCATGCTCCGTGCCCTCACATGTGCGTGCCCCCCGCCCTTGCATGTGCATGCCCCCAAATGCCTCCCACCCCCCGTGCATGCGTGGCAGAGACCAAAAGACCAGCTGCCTGGTGAGAGACATGCGCGCATGCGTGGCGGAGCTGAACTGGGGCAACAGCTTGCGTGCCATCAGAATGGCGTGCTACCTCCAGCATGCCTGCCATAGGTTCGCCATCACAGGACTAGACTACAAGTTAGTGTCCGTTTAGTCACTAACTTGTAGTCAGGACCAGCAATCTGGTCATTAAACAACACTGTTAAGTGAAACAGCAACTGCGATTACAAATCTTACTTCAGTTGCCTTTGCTTTATTTACAGACTTAAGAAGAATATAAATGCTAGGACTCACCACAAAGTTGCTTCTTCATTGCTGTTGTAATTGCGAATGATCCTGAGACGAGGCAGTCACTATCCAAGCATTACTTTTTGGGGAATTTCAGCCCCAATTCCCTTTGCCAGTTTTACTGAGTCTTGTCTGCCTAACAGGTGGTAGGGATCAGGGGAAAAAAACCAAACCAGTATATTCAGACTTGCAGCATTGTCCCATAAATTCATCGCCATGATGCTTGTGGTCCTCTTCCAACTTTGCCACAATGTGGATCCTTGACTATACCTCAGCTACCTTTCCATCCAATAGCAAATTTTGTGGCTGGCCATAAACAGTCAGTTTCTTCACCCACAGCCCTGTGCCTGACCCAGCACTTTATGTGGGGATGGCTTGGAGTCTCTATGCTTCGTTTTATAAAAGCAATCATAGTGCCGAGACAAGGATATTCTTGTATGTGTGCATGCACATTACCAAAAGCCCTGGCAGGGCTCGCCTTGCCAATGTCTTTCCTCTTATTGGCCTGGTCATAGATTGCTGGTTCAAAGCATCGACATTTTAACCGGGGCTTGCCGGATGCATTTAGCGAGATTGCAGACTTGGGAGATGTAATGAAATGCAATGAAAATCTCCAGCTGAGCCCTTCTACTATAGTCCCCCAGAGTAAAATCTTGGACTGCACAAGGGATGGAGGATGGAAGCATCGTTCTTTTAGAAGCCCGAGAAAGAAGAAGATGGGGAAGAGGATTGATTGCTTGTTTGTTTGATTGATTCAGGAAATTTGGAATTACTCTGATTTGGTATTGTTACACCAGTCAGTCTGCTGCTCTGGTTCTATTCGGGGAGAGCAATCTTTTTCACCAAGGCAGAGGGGGCGACAGGCAATGCATTCCTCTTTCCTTAAATTTTTGCCCATTTTTTTCTTTGCCTGTCTGTTTCCTTTCCACTCAACATTATCTATTGCACTTAAAATCTTGGACAATTCCCTCAAGCTTCCATGGTTCCTTTCTTTCTTATTTGGAGTCACTACACCAAGATGCCCTGTGTAGCTCCTAGGCAAAGCTAATGCCGCTTGCTTGCTGAGCTCTTGGCACACTAAAGAGATTCATCTCTGTAAGGAATCTTAAAAGTATATAGATTTCACCTCAGAGCAGGACCTGCAGTATGTTATTTATTGTTGTTTTTTTCTTCAGAAGAATGAGCCCAATTCACTAGGCAGCAGTTCATATGTAAGGTCATTTGTTGCACTGCACTTAACGCAAGTTTAAAAAGTTGAAAAATTGTTTAAGGTGAGATGTCAGAGGGTGATATTGAGCTGTCCAAGCTGCCAGAGAAATGCAGATTTTTTTTCACACAGAAACTTTTGTTCAGACTATGATAGCTGGCTTCTTTGGGTCTTAAATTTACCTTCCATTGGGGATGCCAACTTGCGTGAAAGGCCATGTTGCTTCTTGATAAAGTAAAAATAATGACATAGTGAAAAAAGAAGTTTTTGGCTGCGTGAAATGAAGAGGCTGTGCTGTACATCTGCTGTGTCTGCACCTTTCAGAGAAAAATATCTGCATATCCCACTCTGGTTTCTATCTGACATTGTACTTCCTTGCTTAAGTTAGTCCACAAATTAAATTGTATATTGGGTGAAAGGTTCAGTATGTTGAGAATTCAATTTCACTGGAAAGATAGTTTTGGAAGAAATGGGTCATGTCTGGTGATATTGCAAAAACTGGGAGCTCACTGAAATTTCCAGTTGTTAAGAAGTGCAGTTGCAACATCCTATATAACTCCCTGTTCATCTCTTCTGATTAGGACAGTGCATTGCAAACTAAATGAATTGGTGCAGTTCCTTTGCATAAGAATTCAAATTATGTAAAAGAGTCAATTGTCTTGACAGGTCTGTATATTTATTTTGGATGTTTTTATTGTTTTTATAGTTTTGGAATTGTAAGCAACTCAGAGTCATTTGAGATGAGTGGTTATAGAGATTGAATAAAAAATGAAGTGAATAAATAAATATGAGATATATCTGGATTATATCACCATTCATGCTATTAAAATGATGTAATTCCAGCAATAAGAATTATAAAATGTGAAGAGCTGGAAGGGAGTTTAAAGATAGCCTAATTCAGTCTAACCAATGGAGGAATCCATTACTGCAGCATCCATGACAAATAGATTTTGATACTTCCAGCAAAGGACAGTCCATCCCCTTTCCATGAAATCTCTTCCATTGTTCAACAGTTCTTACTATTAAGAATTTCCTCTGGTGTCCAATCAAAATCTGTATCCCTGTATTATTTTGCACCCATTGGTCCTGCTTCTGCCTTTGGCTTGTTCTCCGTTCATTGTTCCATATCTTGGGATAGTCCAAACCAAGTTGGAACAAGGAACTGTTTTCATATACTTTTTCTTTAAAAAAAATTGTTTACTTATTTATTCATTGATAAAAATGGATGGGAGGGAAATTATCATAATCACCAACAAATAAAACATATATTGAAGGCCTCAGGTTGGGGAAGTCTGGTTTAGGAATTGGTTAACAAAATTATTTTACGTGCACATCCTAAAATCTTGGCAGAAAGAGCTTTTGTCCTCACAGGAGAATTTTGACTCTTTGAGAAAGCTTATATGTACTATCTATTTAAAAGGAGAAAATGTTTTAATATTTTATTATACAATGCCTAGCGCTGCTCCCTCAGGGAGATGGGCAGTTCAAAAATGTGAAAAATAAATAAATAAATAATAAACAGATGTGGCAGTATAGCTATGATATTTTAAATATGTGAGGCCACAACTGGACATTTATCACAATTAACTGAAGGGATAACATAGATTCTTGACACAGTGCATTTCTGGCATGGAAGAATTCATTCTAATCATAATACATATATTCTTTTATGGGAGGGGTAGAGATGTAATATCTCAGATAATGTCCTGCTGAATGGCCATCGATTTAAGCCCTATAAACTTGACACAGCATCCCAGCCAAATTAATGGCATGAAAAAACAAGAAAGATTGGCATGTGCTTCAGATGTGCTAGATCCCTCCTCTCGGAAATGTTTGTGTTCACAAAGGGAAAGGGGATACAGGTTTATTCACTGAGTTGAGGATACCGTAAATTTTTGGGCTGTAGAGAACTCCTAGATCGGCTAAAAAGGCTAGAACGGAAACTCTGGGAGAATCCTAAGCAGATCTTTCCTTCAGATGAATCTGTGTGTGAAGTGACGTTCTGTTGTGTCACAGCATTTAGGCCATGCCTAATCTGTAGATAATTGCATATGGCTATTTGCATCTGGGTTAAAAATATTCATGGATAGATTGCAGGTTATTTTCTGGAAGAACTTTTTTATCAACTCACTTCTCCTGGGGAAAAGGGGGTTCAAAGCAAAATAAAGAAAGGTTGTTTAAGGTCTTCTGTACCAATGGTTTTCCAAAAAAATATTCCACCCCTCCAATATCATTTCTCATTCTCCCACAAATTTGTTGCAAACTCCAAATCTAACATATTTTTAAAAGTGCCCAACGGAGGAAAGGAAGCTGCTCAGGAAATGTTTTGAAATGGAGAAATGGCAAGGAGGAAAAGGGTTACAGGGAAACTCTTGTGAAAGATGCTTTTATACTCAAAAGAAAGGAGATGGGGTCTCGCTTGACTTGCATTAGCACATATATCAAGGTCTATGATGCTGCACATTAAGGTTCGGTATTCTGAAAGCCAGTATACCCAATCATGGTTGCACGGCTAAGGCAGTTCCATTTTGTGTGTGTGTGCGCGCTCTTCGTTGTGAGAATTGTGATGAGTTGCAGCTGTGCACATTTCAGAAATATTTCAGAAGTGCTTTGGGCTCTACCTGAGTATAAAACCTGCCTGCTATTAATTAAAGGAGTCATGTCTTGATGTGTGGTGGGGGTGGGGGTGTTGCATGAGCTGCACAGTTCAGCATAATGAGGCTGGGTTTAATTAGTGGCAAAGAAATTCTGCAGTTACACGAGGACCAAAGTTCTTCCAGACCACTTTGGAGTTATTCACAGCCCTGATGAGAATAGTATTTTATACAAAGTGACAACTTTCACAAGGAATCATTTTGAGTCCGTAGTCCTATGGGCTCTTAGCGTTATAAAGTTAGATACTATTTTGGTATCTAACATTATAGCACTAAGAGCCCATAGGACTACGGACTCAAAATGAATTATCCACACATAATAAAGTATGTGTGAATAATTCAGCCTCCAACATCAGCACCATGGAAAATGGATAGGATAGGAGGAGGGTAATTTGGAAGCTCCAACCTCCCAACATTGAAAAGAAAAAGCATGTCTCAAAATGTATTTTAAAAAAAACCAAAGGAGCAATAAAGTGTAGGCTGTTGGTGCAGTTGTGGGAATGTCTGAAGTCACTTGGTGCACCATCAGGTCAATCCCAAATTTCTTCTTCCTGGCTTCAGATTTTACTTTATGCAGTGGTAGCTTCAAACTCAACTGTCCTGAAACTCATTGAGTTTGGTTACTCAAGTGGATTTTGATGTGAAAATTTTGTCCTGGTACTCATTGTTTGTTTGGTGCTCAATGCACAAGCTAGAACTTTCTGTGACGGCTGCCTTGTGATTCATTCCATTATTCCTTATGGGAAAAATTTGTTTGGTACTCATTGTTCTTGGTACTCATTGCATCTCCTGGAACCAATTAATGATGAGTAGCAAAGTACCACTGTATTGTCTGCTATCTGATCCTTTGTAAGCAAAAATGCCAAAGATTGGACTCAGACCTTCCAATTACAGAGCATTTACACCAACATTGAGCTACTATCTGTCTCTTCCTACGCATCCTAGAGTTATCTAGCCTCTAATAGTACCATAAATTCAGCAGTTGACAACATTCAGAAAGCTTGGATGACCTGAAAAAAAACAAGGAAGGGTTGGGCTTGGTTAGTTCTTGGAATGGGAGTGTCAGCTTTGGAAGCCATATTAGGGCGGAAGCTCCAATGCTGCCACCTTCCCATGTGTGGGAAAGTAGGAGAGGGGGTTAGTAGACATAATAGCATTCTTCCTGTCGTTCAAGATCAGGGCGATCCAGCATCTGGAGAAGGAGTGGTCAGGGGGCTGGATCGAGATGGAGCGGACATTGATTGGAGCATGTGATCGACTGGGGGGAAAGGGGGATGGTTTTGGGAGCTTTGACTTACTGAAGGAAAGCCCGGGCTTTTCAGATTCGGGTTTCCCCAGATGTGCCAGTTTGCCTATTCTAGTAAAGAGAACTTTGGAAAATGCTTGCTTCCACGTCTTTACTTGGAGTTGCGGTTTTTCTGGAACGCTGACAGGGAGATTACAAGGATATCTCAGAACTGAAGAGATCCAGAAAGAAGGCAGTTTTGGATGAAAAGGGCAACCCACTATCGAATGTTTATCAAAATGCAGGAATATTTCTATAATTTCAGTAAACCATGGGCATAACTTAAAATCTATATCCATGGGGGTAGAATTGAAAATTGAACATTCTGCCTCTGCCGTTAATTCCTTATGTAGCTTTAAGGTTGTCCGCCTCAGTCTTCCATCCCTAAAGTAGGAATAATACTGATCTATTGTATTTTTTTCTAAAGACTAGTGAGATGAAGAAGATGGTGTACTTGAAAGAGTACAACATTATTGTTATTAGTCATGGACTGGATTATAAATTAAAAGGCTACAATTTAGTCAATTTTTACGGATTTCAATATTTGCATAAGAAACTCAATGTTGTTTGAACAGAACTAAATGCCCAAGCAGACCATTATGAAAGTATAGAATGGGAAGGAAACAAGGAAGGGGATGGAATTACAGGTAGTCCTCACTTGGTGACCATTTGAAGTTCTGACCTCCCACCTAAAAGCTACTTACAACCAGTTCAGGAATTCCAGCAGCAGCCAGTTTCAAGCAAAAAAATGACTTGCCATATGACTACTATATTCGCTTGACAGCTGCTGCAAAAAAGGTAATAAAATCGGGTTGGTCACATAGGCGCCTCATGACTTATGGCAGAAATTCCATGCTCCATTGCAGTCATAAATTGAGGACTACCTGTACTGTACTAGAATTCAGTGGTGAGAAATCCAAGACTGTAAAATACCAAGTCTTATTTCATCTCTCAGATTTTGTATAAGGCAGCAAACATCATAAACTCTCCCAAATAATGCAGAGGAATCATTGATCTAGAAGACATCAAAGACAGATAGCTTTAAGATCATTGTGTTTTTCTTTGAGATTACCTCAGATAATTGTCTTCTTTCTTCTCCACCCTCTCTCTCATTTCAGAACCTTCTAAGAGCGGTACAAAGAATAGCATGGCAGAGGTCCTGCCTAGAGATGGGCAGTGCTAGGGAGACAGAGGCCCTGCAGTTGCTGAACCAAGAAGCTGTCCCTGAAGATGCTGACAAGCCCATCACCAGCTCACCTTGTGGTTGTAGAAAAAACAGCTGCCTCCAAAACGTCAGCTGTGCAAGCGGAGATTTCACCATGAGGAACTGCTGTGTAAATGAACTCGGCACCAAAGACAGCAGCCAAAAAGTTGCCATGGTGGATAACCCAAATCAGAAAGAGAAGGCTCAAGCTGTGGATCCAAAGCCTTCTGTAGATCTAGTTGCTGCTGCTGCTGAGCCCCCCCTTCTAAAAAACACAGGTGTTGGAGGAACTCCTCCAGAAGCAAAAGGAGAAGCAGCAGCTTGCCACGAGTGGAAACAGAACAGTAAGCAGGATGAGAGGATGGAGGAGATCTCAAATAGCACAGTGACCATCTGCAGCTCTCTGGGAAAAAAAGTTAGCCCTGTTGCCGGAGAAGCGTGCAGGCATCTCCCAACAGAGCCCTGCCTCAAAGGACCCAATAAAGACTCATCCAGTACACCAACCTCCCTGAAACATGTTGCATTTTTTGAACCCACCACAGGCAAAGCTAAGGAGGAATGTAGCCAAATAAAAACAGTTCATTCCAAGATGGGTTCAACACTTCCTGCATGCCTGCAAAACACAAGTCAAGGGCAGCCTCTTGCCTCTAAAGGAGATAAATCACACATCAGCAGTGAAGCAATGGAATACGGGAAAGAAGATTCCAGAAGTCTCTTTGGGTCAGACACTATGAAGGAGTCTATTCTGGAACCCTCTAAAGCTGAAACCACCTCAGAGAGGTCATCCAAGCCTTTTGCGGCAAAGAATCCTTTGAGTGATACTGAGGAAACAAGGTTCCCTGTTGCAGAAACTCACCCACCTGGAAGCTCCAATAAAGTGCCAGATGTCCTTGTCACCAGCATTTCTTATGAAGTCAAACATCAAGGCACATCAGGTGAATTAGAATCAAGCCCAGCTGAATCCATGGAAGAGAAAACAGGGCAAAGGGAACCAACAATCTCCAGCTGCAAAAGTCAGGACCAAGCTCATGGGAAAAACGTGGAGATGATTAGCAGAACTACAAGTGAGGAACATGCAACCAATGAGGAGATGACATCTGTAGGACATCTTGCCCAGACCTGCATATTGGAAGTCACGCCTCCCCAGCATGATGCTGGAACTCAGGTTGATAATCGGGTATCTTTGGTGTCTGTAGCCATCAGCCCTATTAATCCACCTGATGGCTCTTCAGCTTTCCCATTTCATACGAGAGGTTTAGGGACTTCTCTGAAGAGTCCTGGTCCAGAGGAGAAACCCACGAAAAGGGATGTGGAGATGCAAGTGTCCATCCCAGTGGAGACCAGATCAGTGGCCACGGGACCTATGACTCCGGTAACCAAATCCCCTCAATCATCCTATCCTGAAGTGCACATTAAGAGTGCAGAGGAAGAGACATCGGAGCCAATACGGGAGGTCAGCTGGGATGAAAAGGGGATGACATGGGAAGTGTATGGAGCCTCCATGGAGGTAGAAGTGCTGGGAATGGCCATACAGAAGCATCTGGAGAAGCAGATCGAAGAACATGGTCGGCAGATGGTGATGACTCCCCAGAGTACCCGCTCCAGTTCTGTCAAGGCTGCCACACGCAAGGGTGAGATCAAGAGGCAGCCCAGTGTGTTCAGGGCGCTCCTACAGAATGTACGACGGCCGCGCTGCTGCTCTCGTGGAGGCCCCGCTGTGGAGTGAAATGTGTTCTTGTCATTTTCTTGGGTTTTTATTGTAGCTGGAAAATGCAAATATTATGTAGTTTCTCAGGCAAGGGGGGAGGGAATGATCCCTTTTTAATATTTTAAAACTGTAAAGTTATGGCACCTCTATCTACTGCTCTTCAAGTGGCATATTTTAAAAATGTTGGCAAAGTACTGAACTATAAGCTTGATAAGTTTGGCTGGAGAGCTTTGAGTCCCGCCCCGTGATAGGTGTTTTCATATACACCTGAAGAACTTACACATTCCTGAGAGCAGCACTTATACCTGCTGCTTACACCCCGAGTGCAATTTCCATGCTGGTTGTGTAATCTCCACAATGACAAAATACAAAGGTCTCAACAACCTATTTACTATAGGATGGAGATCATCCTTGGGATTTTGCTGCCCAATTGATACAGCCCTCTGATAGCCCACGCTTGTCATTTTAAAATAATCACATGATCACACAGAGATCTCTGAAAACAAAGTCATCCAAGATATAAGGGAATGGCCATCTTTAAGTATTTGGGATCCTCCACAAACAGAAGAAGCTACAGTATCTATTTAAATGAAGCACGTTTTAAAACAACCACTGTGGTTTTAACCACTCCAGAATCTTTCTTGGTCCTGTTGCTGAACCACTGAAAGACCAGTGACAATGACACCTGGTTCACCCAGATAAGTAGACCCATGTGCATGTAGGTTGCTCCAGTTGGAGGTCTCCTAATGCTATTGTCAGAAATTCTTATTTCTTTCCTTAGCAGATGGTTGTTATTGTAGGGAGTGGTGGTAGTAAGAAAAAGGCAGTAGTAATTAAAAAAATAGTAGGCATAGTTTTCTGGATTCTTCCTCCTGTAACCCGGAGGCTGCCATTATTTGATTCCATAACAGTCTGTGAATGCAGCAAAGTAGGAGCCACAACTAAACATTGTCTGTTACATATAAATCCACTTAACACACATGTTGGATCTTTTAGCATGCCAGAAACATGCTTTTCACAGCTGTTAATGGTTAAGCTTTCTGGCTCTCCCTAGAAGTAACTCAGATGGGAAAGTGCTTTTCTAAAGAGAATGGAGCATGAGTGGAATGCTTACCATAAATGTATCATATTTTGCAACTTCTTTGATCCAAAGAAACCGAATCTAGGGGCACATAAATGCAAATCTCAAGTTCTAAGCTGCTTGGAAATAACCTTATATTTCTTAGAGCACATGTTGAATGGTCCAGCATCATATTTTCAATGCAAACATACTTCGCCTAATTCCTAAATCACTGGGGCTATCCCTTTCCCTAATAAAAAAACAAACTCCTTTCTGATTTTAAATATATTTATCCATTTAGCATCAAATTCATTCCCACCTTTCTGTTTACAATATTCAAGCACTTGGGGTGACTTGCAGTTTAAAACTACAGAATATTAAACGTAATAAAGTCCACGCAATTAAGCTCAAACTCAATTTTACTTAAATCAATTAGCTGTTGGAAAACTGACAGACAACAATGTTCTTTTTCCCCATTTATGGTTTTCTCTGGGAGTCCTATAATAGAAGGCCCCCTCCCATCTGCCTGAGAGAGAGCTTCTCCTGCTAATTTAACTAACTGGGCGGGTTCAAAGCCGGAGAGGCAGTTCTTGATGATTAGCTATGGAAGCCAGAGAAAGGCATTGAGTAGCACCTTTACCACTTAAAAATAATTATTATTATTATTAATAATAATAATAATAATAATAATAATAATAATAATATGTTTGGTTTCATAGAGGATCAAGACTTAGTTCTTAGTGAATCAGTACTCTATCAAGGCTTGGTCCCAGTTTCTTTGCCATCAGTGATTTTCTTTGATAAATGTGCAGATATTTCTCAAATGCAATTGCTCTCTGCAAAGCTGTCTCCATCCTTTGGAAACCTTTTTCTTTCTGTACCCTCCGATGAGGATAGCATGATAAAGAGGGGGCTGCTTAGGAGACAGTCCCTGAGTCTGCTTTTAGGCTAAGCAGAACAAGCTTATTTAGTGTAGTAAGCACCGTGCATACTGAGTATTTTCTCATGTGCCATTTTTTAAAAAAATGATTGATGGGGTAAGGACCAGCAGCCTTACTTCCTAAATTACTGGCGGCCATGCTGTTTCACCCCATAGATCCAAAACAGGACCTTTGTTTTGCTACAATAAACTTGCACGGCTGTGCTTGTGAAGTATTACTTCTTTGATATAGCTTGGAAAGATCAAGCTCTTGAAGTCTTTGGAGATAATGTTGAGGGCGTTACAGTAGCTTTAGAGCTGTACAGCTGATTGGGAAGTTTTCACAATATAATGCAGAATGTCAACTCTTAGACCTCTGAAGATCTATTTTCTTCACAATCCCCCATCCTTTAGGAACTAAGGCCAAGCCAAAAATTGTATGTATGTGAGCCTCTAATAATTGGGAGTAAAAACATGTATATGCTGAATACTTGCCCACTCTGCTCTTCAGTTTGTGGTTTGTCAAAGGCCTCCCATCTTCAGCCTTCCTTGATCACATCTCACCTAGCTTATTAGATGACCATCCCCATCAGCTTAGCCACACTGATAACAGGTTATAGGACTTGTGAACCAATACATCTAGAAGCCCTTTTCAAAAATGGTTTAGGAAAGCAAAACACTCTAACATTGTAGAAGCAGCTATGGCTACTGCGCTCATTTATTTGTCCATTCCACACAGACAAGTTTCCTTCCTGTCATGGTATTTTTCTTGCCAATAACATTCCTCCACATCATCTCATATATCCAGGAAGTAATCCAATGGAACAATTTCAAGCAAATCACCCAATTCTTGAAGTATGATTCACATCTAGGGATGTGCATCACTTTGGATCTGAAACGAAAATGGTGATCCCTAATTGGCAGGGCCCACATGCCACACCTGTTGGTGTCACCTTGCATCTTTTCTGGGTTTGCATAGTGGCCATACAATACTAGACAAACATGGCTGAGTTGAGGCATTTAGGCCGACTCTAAAGGACCTTCCTGCATATTATTGATGACTCCTTAAAACATATTTTCCTTGGTTACCATACAGTACAAGCCCAGACCAAAGATGCAACTGCTTTAAGAAGGGACTTTAAAGAAGTATAGTGTGCATGCCCACATCTATTCTGAAGTCACTTTTTTAAAAAAAAATTGACCAAAACTTTACACATAGCTTCTTTTTGTGTACAGACATTACCTTAGTATGAGTATGGGTTTACATTGTGTTTGTTTTGCACAGAAGGGCAATTTAGAACAGGCGTGTCCAACTTTTGCCCCTCAGGTTGCATGCAGCCATGGACAGCTACTAATGCAGCCTCTAAAACTAAAGGAAGTTTGTTACTGATATACATTAACTATGTTATATATTTTATATGCAGCCCAAGATAATTCTCTTCACTGCAGTCCAGGCAAACTAAAAGGTCAGACATGCCTGATTTAGAGTGATAGTTCAAAAGAAACTGAGCTATTCCTAGGGCGAAAGAAAAATATAGGCAAAATATTTAATCACCCTTGATCTGCATAGTATCAATAGCCTCCTCAGGCCCAAGGTCTGTGCCTCTTGCAAGTCAAAATTGTATAGCCTAGATATTGAATTGATGGTGGGTTCTCTCTATGGGCTTGGACCCCTTACAGCATAAATGGCTGGCAAGCATCACTGAGGCCCATAGATGTTGTTTTAAACCCCACGCCAGTGTCCTGAGACCACCAACCAATCCGTTTGCCTGAGAAACTAATCCTTGGGAAGAATTCATGTCTTGTGTGCAAATGGGCGGCTTGATGCATCTTGTGTGCACTTGAATGCATGTACATATGTATCTTTGCCTCTTTGCAGTCTACACTGTTTTCTTTATAGAACAAAGAGGTCCATTGCCACCTGAAAATTGGCAAGTATTATATTCCGGATTTTTTTCTCCAAAGGGTTTGTGTGGGCTGAAATATTTTATTCATATGTGTCAGGATATGGGGGCTTAAAAATTGTTGTTTACTCTGGACCAAATTCTTGTTTTTTCTCGATGTTGCTGTTCCTCTTTTTTATCTCCTTCATTTTTCTTCTGTTACTAATATTCGTACTGGGGATTTGGGATTTTGTACTTTTCCCGTAAGTAATATAATTTGAGCAGAGCTGTGTCTGACAGAAATAACTGATAAATTGAAATGAGGATGGTAATGTGGGAAAGACCCAGTTTATTTTTTTCTTTATGATGGTAGTTTTCTAGATAGCTACATCAACTATTGTTTCAAAGGAGCTTCCAATGGGAAATATAGTGCCAAAAATCTATTTTTAATTGAGTAGAAGAATACTATTCTAACTTTTGTCAGAAAATAACATTTTCATTTTCACTTACTATTGTGATTTTTTTTTCCTGTCTGGGCTGTGCTACTTAGCTGTTGTTAAAAGGAAAAAGTGAACAGATCAAGTTTGCTCTTCATGAAAAGTACGCAAAGTTCTTCTTCAGGAAGTCCTGCCATGAAAAAAAGGGGAGCACTGACCATTATACTCTGAATGGAGATGAACTCTTTGAGTCTAGATAATGGAGGGTATGCCCCCAAAGGAAAGACTTTCTGTATCTCTTTACAGTTGACAAGATGCAGCACCCATTCATTTATTCAAGACTGAATGGATTGGCTCCTTCCTTCCTTCCTTCCTTCCTTCCTTCCTTCCTTCCTTCCTTCCCTACTTATCTACCTACCTAAAAAAATATATGTTTGTTTTGCAGTGTTACATGGTTAATGAGTCCTACTTGAACTCCTGGTTGGAGTGTAAAAATCTCTTCACCGAACCCTCAAAAACCAGGCTGCATTGTGTTCCCATAATGCAAGGGTGTATTTCCTTCTGATGACTGGGAAAAAGCTTTCTGAATGTTGGCTTTTCTCCAGACAATGAAAATTAACTCATTTTACAGAGGGTTTTTTTTGTTGGGGGGGTGGGTGGGAATTCATCTCTAAGTAGCTTTTAAAACCTTTATAAACAATGCAAGCCTATGAATGGTTTGGCTGTCTGCTATCCTGAACAAGAGAAAGAGAATCTATGTCAGGTTTCTCCAACCGAGTGTTCTCCAGAGATGTTGGACTACACTGCCTATCATCTCCAGCCAGCGTTGTTCTCGGAGGACGTCTGGCTGATGGAAAAGTCTAAGCTCGTAACGGCTTTCAGCAGGTGTTTGCTGAAGTACAACACTAGGTTTGATACACAGGGAAATGTGGAATTACTGCACTGACTTAGCAACAACACTGCCTGCGTAAAGCTACACCTAAAGTGTATCGGGCTGGCAAGCTGTCCTCCATTCATTAAGCGGGGCTTTCGGAAGACCTGCTGGAGGATGGACTTAACCCTTCAGCCAGCTGCATTCCTAGGTTCCCAGAGTGCTCTGGGAGTGTTCACAAGTAGCCTTCCAGTTGCAGATGCAGAGCCAGGTTGTCTTGAGATTTCACTTGCCTTGCAGGTCAGAGGGCATAGCACAGAGGGCACAGGCTCTACCAGCACAGTCAGCTGAGACTCAGACATGCAAGAGAAGAATTGGGGAAGAGGTATCAAACCTGGAAATACAAGCATTTGTGGTGAAATCTACAAACCCTGCCGCCCTACGCCTAGAATGGGAAGAGCTGCTGAGGCTCTGGCCAATGGACTTTCCCCCTTGCTCCCTCCTCAGAATTGAGGGGAAACCTACAGAACCCCTGAAGAACCTTCCCACCTCCCGCTTTGTGTGCTGTTCTCAGTATGGTGTTTACGTGCCATATGGATTTATAGTACCAAGCAATGCTGAATTGTTAAAGAGTAATTTTGCCTTTTGATTTCTTTTTTTCTCCCTTTCTTTATATCTTTAGGGTACTACTTGTAAACCTGTTGGATAATAAAATTTTCTCCAAAATACCCAAACAAACCCAACACAACAATCAACAGTTTCTGCTCAAAAAGCTTTTTTTGTGTTTGTCAAGGGGTTTGTGTGTTTGTGGGGGGGGGGGGGGGGGAGGGATGATTTCCCTTTATTGGGCTGAAGTTCTGCATAGTCTCCCTGCTGAGAATGATCATTTTTGCAACTTCCAAAAAGAAGTTCTTCAAATTACAAGTTTATCCTCTGTTCAAGTCATAAATTGCAAACGTCACACTTGTACTGTAAGATATCCACATTGGCCGGCATTTCAAATTCATACAGACACCAAAAATGGAACATTTCCATTTTTCTTGTACCTACAAGCTACACTGATACAAGGGTAAAAAAAAAAATCCCAGAAGCGTTTTCCTTTCTCTAGCCTAAGAAATATTTGTTTTCTTATACACAAAGAGGAATTGCCTTATTTTATCTTATAGTGCCAACCCACACATTTTTAGAGACAGTGGTGAAATCCAAATTTTTTAAATACCAGTTCTGTGGGCTTGGCTTGGTGGGCGTGGTGTGGCTTGGTGGGCGTGGCAGGGGAAGGATACTGCAAAATCCCCATTCTCTTCTCACTCCTGGGGAAAGGATATTGCAAAATCTCCATTCCCTCCCAACTTGGGCCAGCCAGAGGTGGTATTTGCTGGTTCTCTGAACTCCTCAAAGTTTCCGCTACCGGTTCTCCAGAACCTGTTAGAACCTGCTGGATTTCACCCCTGGTTAGAGAGCCAAAAAGTGAAAGCACATATTTATTTATTTATTTGTTTGTTTGTTTGTTCAACTTGTATGCCGCCTTTCTCCGAAGACTCAAGGCGGCTTACAATGCATTTAAAAACCATATATAAAACATTAAAAGTTAAACCATTCAAAACAATTAAAACCCATTCACACCATTCATGGCCGGATCTCGCCAAATCGCAGCAGCGAGATCAATGGCCCCAGGCCTGCCGGAAGAGCCAGGTCTTCACCGCTTTTCGGAAGGCCAATAGGGGTCTGGACCTCAGGAGGTAACTAGTTCCAAAGAGCTGGGGCAGCCACAGAGAAGGCCCTCCCCCGCGGGCCCGCCAGCCGGCATTGTTTAGCTGACGGGACCCTGAGGAGACCAACTCTGTGGGATCTTACCGGTCGCTGGGAGCTATGTGGTAGAAGACGGTTTCGAAGATACCCTGGCCCTAAGCCATGTAGGGCTTTAAAGATAATAACCAACACCTTGAATTGTGACCAGAGACCATTAGGGAGCCAGTGCAGCTCACAGAGAATTAGTGTAATGTGGGTGTACCTAGATGCACCCACGACAGCTCTCGCAGCTACGTTCTGGACCAACTGTAGCCTCTGAACACTTTTCAAGGGTAGCCCCATGTAGAGCGCGTTGCAATAATCTAACCGTGAGGTGACAAGGGCATGAGTGACTGTGAGGAGAGCCTCCTGATCCAAGTAGGGTCGCAATTGGCGAACCTGTGCATATAAACAATGGTACATGTTAGAAAATAAGGTGTGTTTGCTGGTATAGTTCTAGCTCGCTTCCAAGCATCTTAATAATAAAGACTTAAAAATTTCTGCCCGAAAATAAAAAGGTTTGATATTATCACTACTTTGTGCCGAACCTTTAGGAATGGGGGGAGGGGAGGAAAACAATTGTGCTCAATTATTTTTAAAGATATCTGAGTTTTCCATGAAACCACCATCTGGCCACCTTTGTAATGTTTGTAATAAAGTAGCAAGAGACCTAGATCTTCTCCAGCAATGGTGAGATGGGATGACGAGGCTGGATAGTGAAGGTGTCTACCCAGAGACTTAGAGTGTCCATAAATTAGTTGTGACTTCTACTGACTACATGGACAAGCTCATGCTTCAGTGGCCCAAAGTCATTCTGTCACACCCCATTAAAGCAGGATCAGAACTCTTACTGACCAGTAACTAAGTTCAATATTTTCAATCATTGTTACCACTATCTTCATACTAAACTTTTATTCCCTGCCTTGTCTCCATTGAAGCCTTTTGTTTTACTGACTACCCTAACAATTTTGTGTAGTAGCCACATGTAAGTATCTTTCAGCTGGATTCCTAAGACCACAGGATGCTGGATCTAATGGCCCAAGAAGCTTCCAGTTCTCCGGTTCCATGATCTTGTTCAGTCTATCTTTGCTTCTGGTTTAGAGCAGATGTGGTACAGTTTAAGGTGCAAACCTTGAGTTAATTTAGGCTCCACAGAGAAGGCAATATCCCAATGTTTTATAATTTATTTCATTAGTATTTCAGCATCTTCGGGACATTGTTTTGCCAGAAGGAAATGGGCACAGTCACATTTCTGTAGTATTCAAAGAAGAGTTTCCAAAGTCTAGAGGTGCCTGTTTGAAGTTCCCTTGCTGCAGTGGCTTATACTTCCTATGGCTGTCTAAAGCAGCTTTCAAGGGCTCTTCCCAATTGTTTATTTCCTGCTGAGCATCTGCTTTGTCCAGCTGAAAATAGTAAAATCATATTTAAGAATTATTGTTTCTGTGGGTTACAAGTGATGGATAACAATAGTTTTGGATTGCCACACAATATAAACACCATATCCTAGGCTTTATTAGTCTGTAGATATATATATATGTATATATGTATATATATATATATTAAAAAGCCACATCCTACACGGTTTACCCACCAGCTTGCATCCTTACATATAGGAGCTGGAAGATACTTCTAACAGCAGATCTATAGCAGAAAAAGGGGGTATACAATTGTTGAAACTGTTGTTTCTGTTGTATCACAAAACTGCTGTCTCTAACATGGCACCCTCTAAATGGACTGAGAGTGCATCTCCCAGAATCCCTACCCTTTGTCTACACTAGTGACAACTTCTGGAATTTGTATTTCCAGCCCACCTGTAGGGTCTCAAGTTGAGGGAGATTGTTAAGTATGTGAAAAGTATTTTCTTTGAGAAGGGGTTGATCCAAAACACTATGCTCCTAGAGCACAGCACAGATGAATGTGGGTCTTTCCACTCTGTTTTCAAATACATACTTGGCCATCTGGCATCCTTGTAAACAGCCAAGCACAGTGTAGACTATGACTGTGATTGTGTGAACATATGGCAGGCTTACTTCTCATGCCATTCCTTGTAGAGACTGGAAAGGCCTAACAACAGAAGTGATATAAAACTGAGCAGCACAAGCCCACATTCTTCATGAAGATCAGGTTATCAGTGAGGGGTGAACCAGAGAGATGGGTGTACAGATATAGTTGCATCCTTACTGATAATTTCATCTTCATGAAGAAATTGGGGTAACCCACAAACTTTGTTCCAGTAGTGCTGGCTTTGTAAGTTACAGAAATCAAAAAGTTGTGATTTGTAAACTATTGTTTATGATATGTTATGAATCAAGCCATTAAAATTTGCTCGGTGATCTACAACTTAACCACAAAGTGTGAATCCAGCTTATCAGCCCTTAAGATTTTAGTTAAGAGGGCATAGATTCTGCCCAAAACAGAAAAAAGCCTTCATAAATAAAAGATCCTTGGTAGTACAGGGGTTTAAGGCACCCTGTTATTAAGCTGGTTATTAAGACCAGCTGCCTGCAATTACTGCAGGGTTCGAATCTCGCCAAGGCTCAAAGTTGACTCAGCCTTCCATCCTTTCTAAGGTAGGTGAAATGAGGACCCAGTTGTGGGGGCAATAAGCTGACTTTGTATAAATATACAAAAGGATGAAGGCTATTGCTTAACGCATTGTAAGCCACCCTGAGTCTTCGGAGAAGGGCGGCATATAAATCAAATTAAAAAATAAAAAATAAAAAATAAAGGACAGGACAGCAGATAATTTCCAGTTTGTCATTGTATGTGTTAATCATAAATCAAGCAGAAGGTGAAAGCAGGGTTTGACTTACCACCCAAGAATGTAAAGATAATGCAACTCAGTTTTAATACTTTCCATATGTGAAAATTTCTATTACTTAAAAAAAAAAAATCCCTTATAGATATAAGAAGTTAACTTATTCTTAGTAAAGTAAGTAATATATTTACTTGGAAGAAAGGATACCCTACCCAAAAATATTCAATGTGCAAAAAATGTGATAGGTGTCTTACTTTCAGTTTAGCAGGAAATAAGTCGTGTGCAGCATCAACCATGTTTTCATCCAGAGAGTTCAGGCTGTAATACAAAAAGCAGCTTTGATGTCCTAGGAACTTTTTATCATCTCTGGCTGCAAGTCTCCATAGCCCCATTATTGCCTCCAGTAGTTCTGGAGACTCCTCTGGTTTCTAACTTTTAGCACATGTGGGAAATTCGACACCTCAATGACAAAAGTAATATGGGGTGGGAGGGTTCAAAGAGATTTCAGGAACTGTACGAGATAAAGCTTCGAGTAAAGCAGTCACCTCAGCGTAATCACATTCTGTATTTGCATAGATGATGATTAATTAAATATTAAATTCATCATACTACCTGGCCACTTCAGAACTGGCGTTTTCCTCAAAGTTCATAGAAGGATCCAAGGGGAAACCAAGCACAGGATTAGCCCTGCAGAAGAATGTTTTACACGTGAATGTCTTGCGTATCCAATCCTATGCCCAGCAGAGAATGCCATAACAAAGCATTTGGCAGCAAACATGTCCTACAGCTACTCTTGTGTATGCCACTAGCTGTATACAATCCTTTGAAACTGCCAAGGTAGCATGCAAAGATACTAAAACTTTAATTTTCCACAATGTGGATTACCTTCCAACCAAGCAACAAGCAACTGCTATCGTAATTTTGCCCTCCTAAAACAGGTTGGAAGCCTCAGAGAGATTTCATATTTCCCAAAGACTGATAGATGGTCTTACATTTTTCTTGGGCACTTCTATAGTTTCAATAGTACAACCCTGCCATAATTTCTAAGGTCTCCAATTTTAATCACATTCAGCTTTTTGTTCATTTGAAGATGCTGCTTATTTTCAGCATACTGAAATTCAGCATAGGATCTGCCCAACGGAGAGTTTTATAATTGAAAATTAGCAATGTAAAGGATTAGATAGTTTTCAGGAGGTGGGAACTTAAACTTCTTACTTGCATTTCTTCTACCTACATCAATCTATCATCTATCTCTCCCTCCACCTCCCTCCCTCCCTCTCTTTCACTCTCTCTCTCCATCTAATTTATATGGCCACCTATACCAATGACTTACTCTGTGTAGCTAACAAAAATAAAACTACAAACCCTACAAAAAATTAAAAATGCAGGCAACCAAGAAACCACAACCCAATCTAACATAACCAAGAAATGCATCCCTCCACAACTCAGGGCTTCTGTCATAAGCTAAACCTCCTTCTCTCTAAATGCAGCAAACCATTTCCTATGCTCACATACCCTTCTGCATTATATTTATTGGTCCCAGGAATGGCAGGTCCTTGCTGCACTTCATTGGCTGAGAAATGTGAAGCCACCTTCAAAGCTTTGAGTGCCTTCAACTTCCTTGTATAACTGCAAAAAGAAAGTAAGTTTGTTTGTACAAAATTGACATGTGGGTTGAAGGGAATCCTTAATAGTAGAAGAATAGACCATCCGATGGAGATTGCTACACTGGCTTTTACAGATGTGGAGCCAATATGGTAGGGCAGAAGGGTTTAGAGTTTGCAGCCATAGGGAAAATTCTGGGTACAATGAATTCACCCAGATTCTGCTCAGGAATTAAAGAAGAAAAAACATTGGAAAATTGAGCGGATGTACCTTTTTCTCATGCCAATTACTGTCCCAGTCAGGATGAGGAGGAGGATGAAGACAGCTGCTGTCAACCCTATAATACCACCAAACAACTCCATCTCTTTCTTAGTTTCTTTCACAACTGCAGGACCCTGAGAACATACCAATGTGTTATAATAGCTCACTTGTTACAGAGTCCATTCTAGCTTTCCCCATCCTGATGCTCCCCATATCAAATTGCAACTCACATTGTCTACAATCAGCAGAATCGTATTGGTTGGGCATCATAGAAACTATAGTCTAAACATCAGGAAAATGCTAATTTAGGGGAGACCGGTCTGTATCACATAGGCTAACGCTAAAGGTTATGCTGGGAAGTTGAGGGGGGGGTGCAGAAATAACAGAAAAGGGTTTCTTCCATAGTGTTGTCAAGAAAATTGTACCCATCCACCCAAGGAGTCATTAGGTGCCAAGTTTGATTTGAAGAGGACTTTTTGGAGACAGAACTTCTCCATCCTAGCTGCCCGCCAAACCTTTTGGATTACAATTCCATCATTGTCACCTAGTGTGGCTAATAAGAAAGGAATGCAAAAAATGTAGCCTGAAGTTGCATATGCCCCATTGCTGGATGCCTATTTCTCCAGATGAAACTTTGGCTTCCCCTATACAGCTTCTCTCATAGCTGGTTTGCTCACTTCTGGCACAACATTATTGTCTTCCCTAGTCATACATCTTGCTACTTTCATTCCTACTTTTCTGTTTTGTTTTCAAATTCAACTCATCTGAATTTGGAAGCATTAATTTAGAAAGATAAGAACTCTCACAATGACCGACAAGCCAAGACTGGTAAGTTGTTCTAACTGTTCCGGGTTTCTTCGAATGAGCCTGGAGAAAACATATTTTGAGGATGATTAGGAAGAGTTTCCCAAGACCTGTTTGGTATTTGCAACTACTGTACAAGAAAATTAAGCATGAGTTGATTTTTAAAAATGAACAAAAAATCTGTTTCCAATTTCTCACTTAGTGCCACACGCACACACTGTATGTATGTATGTCATTATGCTGAACTATCCACCAGCAATTGCTTCTTTAAGCTCAGCCTTCCTCTGCATTATTTTTCCTCTGTTTCCATCATAATAGCTCCATATACATTGATACATTTAGATGTTTTGCCCAGGCTGAAATTTCATGGGGAGAGAAGCACTAATTCTAAAATATGGTTTAGAAGGTGTGGGGTAATTCTTAGCTTAAATTATTGGGGATGGGAGTGAGGGACAAGGTTAGCATCATTTAAAGATCCCCACCTTTTCTTGTTAATTTGACCACTTCCGTTTCCAGTGTTGTCATACTAACAGCTGAACGGGCTAAACCAAATGAGATTTTTATTTGACCTCTATTCCTTCCCTATTAAATTGAGAGCAATGTGACCCTTACATGATCACATGTTCATCAGTCAGAGCTGTGCCATTCTTGTAAACAAAATAGGCATCCATTGCAGTCTTCTCCGGAGCCCTACAGAAGATAAAAAGGCATGTAAGATAGATGGACTGAAGGGACAGTACCAGCACGGCCTCCTTAGAATCATGACCAATCCAAGAGCTATCTCAATGGCTACCTTTCCAATCACCTAAAAAAAAAAAAAGAAGCATCCTAAGAAATCAGTGTTATAAAGGCAGCCTGATCATTTGTAAAAAGTGACTAACTACATTGCTCACTCAGATGCTAACTTCATGCTGGAATCTCAAAAGTCTCCTTCCATTTTTGTAAGTTCTACCAACACCATTCTACTGAGTATGCCTATGCTAGTTGCTGTAGCAAAATATACCCCCAATATTTCAACATATGTCCTTTTTCCTCACCAACCATTTTATATGCTTTTTAACCTCAGTTACGTCCTCATTACCATAGCTTCCCTCTGTTCAAATCACCTTTCAGTTTTGGAGGTTGATGAATCGTCTGTATAGATTGCTGCTATGTAGACTGTTGTTCCAGTTGCTTTGCTCAGAATTCTGAAAGCAACATAAAAAAGGCAAAGGTCTCATCAGCATTCCATGCTGGAACAGCCCATGCCATTGCACTGCAGGGAACCCAATTAATGTTCACAAATTGTAAAATAATCATTACTTAGTGACATTTCATTGTATATTCCAATTCTTTCTGGAGTATGGTCTACCCTGCACCACTAAGTATGAGACACTCATATCATTAGAGAGCCATAATTCAAAGCCACATTTTAAATATGGAGATACTGGGGAACATAAGTTTTGGGGGAAAGGGGCCAGCCATCTTTAGCAGCTTTGTTTAGAAAACATCTCAAGAGATTCATAAGACATTAACTCTGACCAAGAAACCTCTACAATCCTGAATGCACAAAGTGCCTGCTACTCTAGCCTAGTCAAATATTTTAACATCTTAGGTCCTTGAAATTGATACAATCCCAGCAGCAACTATTTGCTTTTGTTGCATATGTTTGGGTGCTCTTCTTCACACAGTGCACTAAGGAATAATGTGCCTTGTCTGACTTTGCTTCAACATGTGTGAGACCCCCCCTATGTGATTTCTCTAGTTTAGCAAATTTAGTAAATTGTAGTGTCTTCAGTAAACCAGAGTTAAGCAGATCTGGTGTAGCATGATATGTGAATGTAGCATTTGTTTTAAGAACGGCTTTGCCAAAGCTAAATGGCACCTTCTTCACTTATGGAGTCAATGCCCACAAGAGTGCACATCCACATCCCACACTGCTTTCTTTCTACTTTATTTTGTAAACTGACATTGTATTTTGCCTTGTTCTGCATAACAAGATGGACAGAAGCACCATATTTAGACAGTGTCAGCATTCCAGAAAACCCCAACTTCAATTAAAAGCTGACAGAGAGGTGAGAGGATGCCATACCTTTTGATATCATTTGAGTTATCCTGCAGTTCCTTTAAAGCGATACCAAATTTCAGTTTTATACGGTAACTCTTAGCCACACTGAAGAGCTGGAGAAAGAGAGAAATGATCGTTCTCAGAGATCAGAGATTATGAAAATACTATCGATGGAAGTTGGTCAGGAGAGACAACAAACTTACATCCAGTGACATGAAATTGCTTAGGGCTTGAGTTCCATTGTCTTTGGCTTCCACTTTCACCCGATATTGGCCTTCCAACATGCTATTAAGGCTGCTTGCTATTCTGTAGGAATAGAAGGTGTTGCAGCATTAGAGAGGCTTGTCCTTGATCAAACTCTGCACTATCCTGAAGTAGACTTGCCCACCTTCATCTTGAAATATTTCTGCATTGGTAACTTTCATGCTTCTATTTCAGGTTTCAGGATAGTTCAGCAGAAAACCAAACAAAGCATTTGCTAAATTGGAATCTTTATCGTAGCATCAGAAAAAAGCTGGATGTTGCTGAAGACCACATGACAACAGATCCTGCTGATAACATTTCAATAATTTAGAAGTTTATTTTTCAGAAAATGATAAGAGTAAAATGAAATAGTGTAAAACGCTTTCCAGTGTGTTATGAGAATCCTGCTGATGGTGATCTATGTTGTATGAGCTACATTATACTATTAAACCATAACCTGGCTAATTATTTGAGCAAAAGCATTCCATGTGAACACAGTGATTGCAATTTTCTAATCTGGGTTTAGTGTGTTCTGCTAACTATATCCAGATGGTCACTCAGCATGCATGACAACCTCTCCTAATCATCTCCCCTTAGGAGCTGTCATCCAACTACATCTGGAGAGCACCAAATTGAAGTTGTTCTATGAAACCCAAGATCAGTAACCCCACTGAAAACATTGAAGCTTAAATAGCTAAGTGATTATCCAAAGTTCTGCTCTAATTTAACTGCTTCTAAATGTACCAGCAAGCAAATCTCTCCTTCTCCCTACCCAGTAGAGATCCCCAATAAGCCCCATGTACATGTTCAAAGTACAGTAGTGGTCAAAATTGTGGAAACCTTTTGGGAAAAGTGTATTTTTGAGGTTTTATGGCTAATACCACCACTTTTTATTTTTTTGAGTTTTAAGATAATCATATTCCACTGCTGGAATGACCTGGGAATAGCCCAGACCTTAACCCAATTGAAAATCTATGGAGCTGACTAAAGAAACTTGTTAGTCAGAAGCGACCGAGCAATAAAACCCAGTTAATAGAAGCAATCATTCAATCTTGGTTTTATGTTATAACAGCTGAAGAACTAAAAGACTTGGTTCACTCCATGGGAAGATGTTGTAAGGCCATAATTCATGCTAAAGGTTACCCAACTAAGTATTAACTGACATGGTGATAATTTTTGTATATCTTATTTTTTCTATGGTGATAATTTTTGTATATCTTTTCTACGTGTTTCACTTTTCTTCTTTATACTGTAACTGCTATCTAATAGCAAATCCTTCATAAAAGTTATTGCATTACATTCTTGATTAAATTATCTTTCCATTGATATATAATTTTATGGTACTACTCCAAAAATAAGTGGTGTTATTAACTAGTTTTATAAAATACAGTTTTTGCAAAAGGTTTCCACAATTTTAGCCACTAATGTATGTGTGTGGAAATAAAGCATTGCTGTAATCTATTGGTGCAAAAGCCAGCTCTTTCCCATATCTTCTTGTCGTGCAAATTCTGTTGGGTTAAAGAGGTCTATTAAACATATCTATCCAAATATCCTCAATATCCTATTGATCAATACAAGGAAGTCAAGAGTGGGGTTGTTAGTAAGCATGCCCTGCATTTATTTAATGTGAGGACAACAATAAGGCAGCATTTTAAAATACTTTCAAGCGAAGAAAACTCCCATCATTTACCGGATGATTCCTACAGAGATATCCTTCTCCATTGTTTTTGCCACTTTGAAAACACCGGGAAACTTCTGTTCATCTCCTTTGTCCTGAATGAAAACTATCTCGGAGATGCTAAATGTAATCACACCATTTTCACCTGAATCGGCATCCTTGGCCTGGAAGGGGGAAAAAATATTGATGGACTTTGAAATATGATCAGATCCCGTCACACAGTTTGTGTGAGCATCCAGTTTAGTGTCTTTAAAAAAAAATAACAACAACAACCAGGAAATCTGTGCAGCTAAATAGATATTCATAATCTTACCTTGACCTCAGCCACAGACAGGTCAACTGGAGAGAGTTCTGGGATTATTACTGCAATGAAATACCAGATACAGATCAGTAAATCCAAACAGCAAAAGGCAATGGGGCTTCCTCTGCTGTAAGGCTCACTACCAAATCACATTATAATGGAGCTGTTGTTCTCTACTCCCAAGCTCTATCAATACCCATTGACTGGCTGTCAATATGGCATTCCTCTGCCCTAACTAGAAAGCTGAATGCTCCCCTCATGACTGGCTAACATAAAGAGGAATGCATACATGGAAGGAAGTGATGTGATGAAAGCAGCTTTATACAGGGCTGTCAAACTCGCAGCCCGCAGGCCAGATGCGTCACGCGCTGGCCATGCCCACGCCTGTTTTAGCGAAGGGGGAAAAAGTTACACCACATGACTATGTCACATGACGATGCTGTGATGCCACGAGTTTGACACCCCTGCTTTATGAGAATTGCAATCAGCTAGGATAGAGATGGATGCCTCTACGACTAAGCCTAGCAGGAATTTCTGTTTGAACGGGAATCCTTAAAGCACACTACCACGTACCACGTTAGGGGGGCAGTGAGGCATACCACGGTTGCAACTGTCCTACAACTCGGCTCTTACCAAAGGTGTCGTTGACAGGATAAAACTGGGGTGCGTTGTCATTTGCATCATCAATTAAGATGACCAGAGTCTCTGCAAAAAAAGCCACAAATAGACAAGTTCTAGCCATTGATTTGAAAACAGCTCTGCATGTCTTCCTAGAACCTGCACATTGGAGCCATAACCCTGTTCAAGTAGAACTAGTCCCATTTCCCATCAATAGCAGGTGTTGCTCCCTCATTTATATAACAGTGTCAATGCTGATATTCCTCCAGCTGTGAAGTTGTTAGGAGCAGATAATCTGTGGTTATACCTTTTTGCAGCCATCTTTCTAAGACACCTTTCTAAGACACAAATACGACAGTGGCAATACCCTGAGATAGAGAAACAAGTCTGTGATACATTTTGTCACTCCATCCCTTTCTACTCTGGCAGGCCGTGAAGCAATGGCCGAATCTTCCCTCCATTCAATAATACCAAGGCCGTCCACGACAGCCTTCTCCAACATTATCCCTATATAATAATAATAATAATTATTATTAAAAAAAAGTGCGAAAGCAAGTGTTCATACAGGTATCTTACCATTTCTACTGTAGGGATTTCCTACTGCAGTGAACTCATCCTTAACACGCAGTGTGATTTCCACTTGGGTGCACAGTTCATAGTCTATATCTGAACTAGTCACAAAAAGTGATCCATTGGCTACTAGGTGGAACCAGTGGTGACATATATTGCCTACGCTGCCTGTACTGTTGAAACATGCAACAGCCAACTCCTGGAATACTAATGAGTGGTTGGTGTCCTTATCAGTAGCCTCCAGCTCAGCTACTAATGTATGTAGTTTTTCATTCTCTGTAATGTGAATGTTTTCTGGTGGAAATGGTACAATGGTTGGGGACTCATCGTTGACATCTAGCACATACACCCTCACCATGGCAATGGCAGCTTCCATTGTTTCCCCTAAGTCTGAATTTTCAGCCCGTAGAATGAGATTGTAGAACTTCTCCTGCATTTTGTCATAGTCAAGAACACTTTCTGGGTCTAAAGACAACATGCCCTGATACCAGCCAGATCCCTGGGCTCTTGAACGAATCAGAAAGTTGTTTGAGCCTGTGCTGCTATTAATGTAGAATGAAATACGGTTGTGAATTTGTGTTTGATCAGCATCTCTGGCTTCCACAACCCCAACCAAGGCACCTGAGATAGAATTGGAATATGAAAATTAGAATAATTGCAGAGTTAAACATATACCATCCTTCTACACCCAGATCAAAATAATAGAGGTCTACAGTTCCCTTGTGAAGGGCGATGCCCCAATCAAGCAAATGCTATTCTCTACCTCCAGTTTCATGCATTACTTAGCATTCCTACTATTGGTTCTCAAGAATCCTTTTGTGCACTATTTTGTTGATTTAAACTGCCTCTTATTAGATTGGCTTTGAAGATGTCAGTTATAATGTTATAACACATAAATCACTTGGTTCGCACAGGTTGCCAAACTCCTATGTTTTGCTTAACCCTTGACTTGGTTTACAAAACACACCTAGCCTCTTTGGTCATAATTGAGAAAAGTGACAACAATCTTGTCTGCCGTTTGTCTGTCAACACATGAAAATTGCAATGCATCATATCAAAGCTGAAAAGTAAAAAAAAAAGCTAAAGATTACTCCGCAGACCCAATCGTATATGTGATGGCATGTCATCTGCCTACTTTGCAGCCCTATGTTAAATACATAATTAGGGACAATTGTAAATCCTCTTATCCCTTAAGATCTGTGCAGAATACTATATATTAAAACTTTGGGTAAACTTTGGAAGAATATCATCTGATTCTATCTAGAATTTCCTCTTCAAGAAAGGCTAAGATTGGTTTAGAAAGGCCTGGGAGATTTTCCTCTCCCCAAAACGATCAAGATAATGCAATCAATGAATGCTGATCCTTAGAGCTATATATTGCTTACTCCTGTAGTAGGTATCTAGGAACTAGAGCAAGAAAGTCCTGCGTCCAGTTTCTGGTCTTGTTATAGTGGTGATTTTGGGAAAAGAACAGTCAACTAGGCTGCTGTCATTTGATCCAGTAAAGCTTTGTAGGTGATTTGTTTAGTTCCTCACTTTGAATACTCTACAAAATATTTTCTAGTTTCACTTCCAGTCCAGATCAAAGAGATTCAATGAATCATACCTTGCAAGTCTTCAGAAACAGAGAATTCATAATTTGAACTGCTGAAGCTGGGTGCATTGTCATTTTTGTCCTAAGGCAAGAAGTATTTATGTTATATTGATGCCATATAAAATTGAAACCCTATTACCCAAAATTACCTGTCTGCAAAATAAAATCAAATTTCATTTCTGGAGTATTTTACACATGTCCACCTATACTTTTACATTCCCACCACCTCTTTCTCCAACTGCCTTAGCTCAAACTCCTGGCAAAGAACAGTGGGATTACCTCCACAGTGATGGTGACATTGACCGTGGTGTTCAACTGAGGGATCCCCAAGTCTTCTACAAGTATTGTCACCACTATCTTCCCATTGAGCTCCACAGGAATAGCTTCTCGGTCCAAGGGCCCTTTGCTGACCACTTCTCCAGTATCTGGGTTAATAGTGAAGTTGATGCTGAAATTGCTAGGCATAATTTCATAATGCAAATAGCTATTATTGGTTTCTGGCTTATCCTGATCATTGGCCTGGGAAAAGAATTTGGGAAAAAAATAGTTTTACTTCTTACTCTTCCTTACTCCAGTCAATATTATGAATAAGATTAAATGTCTTCAACTGGATAATATGTTGATGAAGATTCTCAGTCACCCAAGTAGAGTTGTCTGGAAGCTGAGTCATGGCAACTGGACCTCTTTTTTTGAGTATTATATGTTTTACTGCTTATCCAAGTAGCTTTTTCAGTCTGGATCACCTTTACATGCTTTTGGTCATTTAGAACAGCCAATGAAGAAGCAAAAATAGGCACTCAACATGCCAAGAAAGTACCAGATTAGGGAAAAGTTGACTTATACTTAGATGAATAGGAATATCCCATATTTAGCTTATATGGCAGGTTCCTACATTTTTCTATGGCAGGTCTATATAGATGTGAAGATATGATTGGTCTTAGAGTTCTCAGTCTAAACTGTAACCCTGTGGTCTCTCTGAAAGAGACCATCTAACTACTAATCAGGTCTGATTCTGCTTAATATTTTGTTAGATCAACCAAGATCACTTATACCTGCTATGATAATTTCAGGAACCAAGATGGAAATAGCTGGTACCTTAACTCCTTTTACCAGAACTTACTACTTCATAGACCTCATAGAGTACTAAACTGGAGATCCAAGCCTGGAAGAGGCCAAAATCTAACACAAAGCATACTAAGCCATATTGTGAATTTGTTTTTGGCTTGATATATTGTGAGAACCAAGCTAATTATGGTTTATAAAGTAAGCTGTGGTTAAATAAGCCATGTCTTAACGTGATGTGTGACTCCCCCAACCCAGGATGTTCTTTAACAACCACTTGATTGATTGATTGATTGATTGATTGATTGATTGATAGTATGGTATATCATACATGGACTAGCAATAACAACAACCACAAAAAATAAAGTACAGTATGTTCCAAGTCAATGTAATGCGGGGATTTTATCCAAAACTGGCTGTTCTTTCAATCCACTATGACACAACCAGCACAGATTATGAAAAGGAGAATATCATCGTACATCAAAGACATCTCAGCTACAACCAATAGACTATTACAACTATACGGCATCTTGTAGCACACAAACCAGCTAAAGATCTCCCAAACATATTAATTAAATCAAAGCATCCAGAAGCCCAAGAACAAAAATCAAGAGTTATCTACAAGGTACAATGCAAAGACTGTAACAGCCTCTATATTGGATGGGCAGGCAGAAGACTAGCAGAGTGCATCCATGAATACTAACTAGCAGTCAGAAGACACAATGACAACTCCTTAATTCCACAACACATGACAGATTTAACCACAGTTTTAACTTGGAAACTATAAACATCTTAGGCCAACCCATATCCAAAATCACTAAAGCATTCCTGGAAGCTTGCATTCAGAATAATCACCCATCAATAGATACATAAAGATAAACCATTTTTACATACCATTCAAAACAGACAATAAAAAAGCAAAGGCGGAAACAAAAAGAACAAAGCACATCCTTTCCAACCAACACACAAGGACCAACACGAGACAAAGAAACAAGCAGAAAACAATACTAATAAAAGAACTGGAATACCTAATCCACCAAACGGGCGAGGCAAGATACTGTATATAAACCAGGAGCAAAATCCACCAAAGGATTCTTCAAGTCAATCTATACCTTAAATAAATGGATATCCCACACCGGTTTTAAACCTATGCATATAAATGGCTTGAGTGTTATGGGTTCTCATTTGCATAGAAAGAACTCCTATTTCTTTTAAACCCAAAGGTTAAGTGACCTATAATTGTGGCATTCTGAAGTTCCTGCCTATATTCTAGAATGATTGACAATGCCATCTTTAAAAAACACAAACACTCAGAATATCACATTCCAATGCTCCATGATTTTGAAATAGGACTGGAAAGAAACAGGACAGTCACAATTTGGTGAAATAATCTCAGTTTCAAAGGTAAACTTCCAAGTTTATAATCTATAATTGGATTATTATTTCTTCTAGGAAGCAAACTATTACATTTTGTTTTGTTTGAAAATGCCTATTAGTCTAGTTTGGGAAATGTTTCAGTAGACAAAGGAAGCTGGCATTTTAGCTTTACCTCGATCCTGAAAGGCTCGATGGTGTTGCCGTCAATGACCATGAAGTTGTAGGAACCTATCACAATTGGACGATTGTTGTTGATGTCAATCACTGTGATCTCCAATTGGGTAGAACCAATCAGCCCGTCACCATCCATTGCTTGCAAAGTGGCATAATAGACATTGCGCATCCCCCAATTTATTTTACTGCCATTGGCCACAAATATTGTACCGTTCATTGAATTCACAGTGAAATCTGATTGGCTGCAAAACAAACAAGCATATCTGTAATTGTGTGATCACACTCACTTAGCAAGAAAACGTTGACACAAGCTTTTTCTGTTCCTCTCTGTTAATTATTGCGCTGTATATACTTACATGTTCTTAGGCAGTAATTGGTAGGTGATCTCACCAAACTTTCCACTATCTGGATCAGTGGCCTGCAAAAAAAATAAATAAATAGAAGAAACCATTTGTCTATCATAGGTTCATCAGGATTTGAAGTCTGCAACTCAGGAAGGAGAGAATTGGGATATAAATAGGTTTTCTTTCTACTAATAAATACTGTATTTGGTCTGATTGGATTAATAGCAGGTCTTAAGGCCAAATCAATTGTTGCTAGATTGATAGAAGAAAAATTGAAATATATCTATGTGCAGGATGGAGAGCCATTTTGGTGTAGGGGTTGGCATCCGTCTAGAAACCAGGAGACTGTGAGTTCTAGTTAGATCACAGCTTAATGACCTTGGACTAGTCATTTTCTCTCCATCTCAGGAAGGAGGCAACAGCAAACCACTTCTGAAAAACCTTGCCAAGAAAACTGCAGGGACTTTTCCAGAGAATTGGACATGGCTGAATGGAAGGTTAAAGAAATATGCAGGTTGTGGAGAAACAAGGAGCATAATATCCTATGGGTGTAAAACAGCCATAAAGTCATAGAGATAATAGGCCTTTCTATCTCCATTGTCTTTAACACCAGGAGCCCAAAAAGACATAGAGGTTTCTTACTGTGATATTAGAAGCTACAATAAAACCAGGTGGGCTCTCTTCCAATACAAAGAGCTTGTAGTCAGTCTGTCTGAATTCAGGCCTGTGATCATTGATGTCAAGAAGATGGATGGTCACCGTGGCAAAAGAGCAGCAATCAACTGTCCTTCTAGTATCATTTGCTACAATCTGTTAGCATACAAAAGCAGCAAATTACTAAGCTCATCTCATGTATAAGAGTCACTGTATCAGTCAGATGGGTGACATACAAATTGAATGAATGAATACTAAATAAATAAATAAATGCTCATAATCAGAAGAGAATTTCCTTCAGGATGAATCTTACCATCTCAGGAAGAAACAGGCAGGGCCATCAGAACTCATGCACATTGTTTAGCACCTCTTAGCCCCTTTGAGCTAAGCAAGATCAAGAAACAGCAGAGATGCTGTGTAACCGGATAGAATTGTAACCAAAAAGAATAGAAGAATCTAAAGAAGCCAATCACTTTCTCTCCGCTCAATCTTAAACCAAACAGAATCAAAGCAGAGTTGTTTTGAGTTCCTTCCTTATGCTTTCTTCTTTCTCAGGACTAAAGTCTCCACTTAATGGCTCAGCATTCCTTCTCATTCCCCAAGTTCAGATCTACATTTATTATTGTAAGCTATCTAGAGTAGCCCCACAGCGAGATAGGCAGCAAACAAACAAACAAATTATTGACATTTGTGAAGAAGGGATAGTCATATCCTTGGCAGCAGCTAATGGGGATTATTCAGTTGCACGATTCATAGTAGAACCAGTTTCCACATAGTCTGAGATCTACAGAGTATAGATGCAAATGTACCAAGTATTCCCCACTTACATCATCTACAGTAAAGCTGTCTAAGGAGTAATTCAGTGCTCAGAAGAAAGAATGTTAAAACGTTGATTTTGATTACATTTTGATTAAAGGATCTTTCCCACCTTTCTCTTTTTCTCACCTCCACACTCATAGTAGTTCTGGTTTCATAATCCACAAGGCTTGAATTTCTCACCAGCACTTGAACAGTGCCTTCATTTACAATCTGCCTGGGTGACACTGAGAATGCCAGTGCATCAGGACCTCTCAGGAACAGCTGGAAAGTCCCATTTTCACCCTGTTCAAGAGAAAAGACAGGACATTCTGAAAGAACTTTATCAACTAGGAGAATTGATTAGTACCAGCCAGGAGAGTGACAGCTGACTGGGATTTTTGGCAATAGAAAATAGCAGGTAGCAGTGTATTGCTTTTATTTTCTTCTGTTTGCCTGGATTCACTCCTGAATTTTCCCGGAGCCGCAAAATTTCAGTTGTCTAAAATCAATGTATAGTGACTTTTTAAGAGAAGAAATTATAGTAAGAATGCATTATTCAATGTGCAGTAGGTATGTATATAATGTAGTGATTATATGAATTGTATGAATAAGTATGTAACAAACAAAATGCATATGTATATAATTGACCGCAGGATAAAATGGATATTACCAAAGATGCCGGTATTGGAAAGCTGTAAAAGTGTAACTAAGATTTTACAGATGTAAATGTTGAATAAAAGTAAACTTGAAAAGAAAAGAAAGAAAATGGACCTTGGGAGGGCCACATGCAGTCCTTGAAAACTCTGTTTTTGATGGCAGAGGGTTGCAGGAGACCATTGCAGCAGAGAACAGAGCTCGGGAGCCCGTTTTTTCTGGCAGAGCACTCAGGCCACCACAGGCACCCCTGATATGAGTGACAATGAGCTGGCCACACCCACCCTGGTCATGCCCACTCCGGCCCCCTGAGATCAAACACAACCCTGATGAAATCGGGTTTGACCCCCCTGTGGTAGTTGGTCAAAAGAATTAAAATATACCTTTAGTCCAAATTCAAACTCCTAGTCTTCAGTGAATAAAACAGCAGGCTAGTTTTGCCAGATGGTCAATCACATCCTGCCTTGTTCTGAACTGATTTATTTATTTTTTTGCTCTAGGTTTGCACGAACTACATGAAGATGTCTAATCCAGCCACTGTTATGTAGCAGTTTAAGGGGTTAGGTTAGGATTGGAAAGACCCAGGGTGTTTCCACACTCTGCCATGGAAAATCACTGACTAGGGAACAGTTGATCGCTGTTGGCCCAATCTACTTTGTAGGGCTGATGTTGTGAGGATAAACTACACTATAGGAGTCCACCCTGTAATTCCACCTAGAGAATTTGAAGCAAAGGCAAGATAAAAAGCTAACAAATCCCTGTTAGATTTCTTGTGCCTCCCTGTGGAAGGCAATGAAGAGGCAGGAGGACAGACAGTAACTTCAGCTCTTTATTTAAGTGAGTGACTTCTACAAAGGCTTAGCTGGCAGCACTCCCTTTTAAAGGGAGCAGTCCCACCGATACAGCCACTGACAACGCTTTACATTTCTCTCCATTTGAATCCACCAATCAGTAGTGGGCCCCATTTGAATCCACCAATCAGTGGTGGGCATGCAAATGTCCAGCTAAACCCGGACCTGAATGAAACCTACATCCCTGGCTTCACTTGCTATTTACATATGTAACAATCCCCAAACACTCACCTTGTCAGGATCATAGGCTACAATGCTGAGGTTGGCCACAGATGTTCTGGCAGAAGCATGTTCCTCAATCTGACCTGAAACATTGACCTCTGTAGGGCCTGTGAAGTTGCAGGGAGGACCCGTGCATAAATAAAACTGAGGTTTGTGATCGTTGATATCAGTGATATGGATGGTCACCTGGGAACTCACTTGTACCACTTGATGGTAAATGTTCAAGTTTTTTTCTTGAGCCTGTCCATTGAAGCAAGAGAGATCACTTAGTTTGGAGGTCTATCTACTCAGTTTAGTAATTTGATGCTGTTGCATACTAAAAGATTTTCGTATACTAACAGGCCTTTGACAAAAAGCAGGGGTAGAGGAGGACATAGACCAACCATTTCCCAGGGCTGCTTTGCTACTCACAACAATCTGAAATTGCACCTCTTCACCTGGCACGCCTTCTCGGTCCAGGTCACTACTCACAGTGATGACTCCTGTGGTCTGGTTCACTGTAAACAGGTTGCTGGCATCTAGAGAGGGAGATAATCAGAAAAGCATCTTATCAGCAGTGTTGGAAAAGTTAATCCTTCACTAAGGATGGTCATTGTGTTTGGCTTTTAATTTGGACCTCAGGAAAGGGGTGTGCTTTTGTATAAGAGTCAGTAGAGATTCTCAGTCATCCAGGTCATGGTTGTCCCAAAGGTGCTTTTTCAGAAGGCAACTGGATTTTCTTGTTTTTTCTTTGAAGATGTTTTGCTTCTTATCAAAGAAGCTTTTTCAGCTCTGACAGGATAGAATATAAGGGTTTATATTCCTTGCAGACAGCTGGTAATTTGCAAAAAAAATAATAATAATTGCAGACTACAGGAAACCAGGAGCACTACTCAGGTGACCCTGAGAACACAGATAAACCTCCAAGTGCTTCAACGACCCTCTAAACAATGCAAATGACCAGTTGTCTGCAAGGAATCTAAATCCTTCCATTCCCCACCATCCTGTCAGAGCTGAAGAAGCTTCTTGGATGAGAAGCAAAATGTCTTCAAAGAAAAAACAAGAAAGTCCAGTTAGCTCCTGAAAAAAGCATCTTTTGTATAAGAACAATTTTCTAATCACTTGGTGTGTTATAGAACCTAAAGAAGGTCCTCTGACACCCGCTTCCTCCAACTCTTGGGATGGAGAGGCAAGAAAAAGTTTAAGATTGCAGTCATCCAACATAGTCAAGATTAAGTGATGAAACCATTTCTGGAACTGTCCATTGCATGGATAAGCAGTGGAGTGGCCTACACTACAGAAATTGTGGGAATTTAAGTTCAAAATATATAGAAAACATTACATATCTACTGTAGGAAAAATTCTAATGCAAAAGAAGCCAAGAAGACGACTGTGATAGGAATGTGATAGGAGCCAGGCTTTCTGCTTTGATGAATAAAATAATGTGTCAGGAAAGGACTGAACATCAGCTATGATTTCCTAAATATAAAGGTGCTGCTATGCATTTTGTAGACATAAAGTATCAATATGGTAATTAAAAATTAGAGGCGTATGCATAATTAATTTCACGGTTGGAGACAACAGGAATCATAAATTTGATCCTGTCTGCACACCTGATATCCCTCTTCCCCAGACTCTTTACTCACTGATGAGACTGTAAAGGATTATATCATTCACATCTTTGTCCTTGT
The DNA here is from genome assembly GCA_022577455.1 of Arizona elegans. Lineage (NCBI taxonomy): Eukaryota > Metazoa > Chordata > Lepidosauria > Squamata > Colubridae > Arizona > Arizona elegans. The sequence goes on along the minus strand of JAKOOJ010000003.1, from coordinate 96,257,763 downwards.
CAATGGCCAATACTGTCATTATAGGAGTACCCTAGAAAGAAGAAAGCCCGAATAAGATACGACATATTTTGTATCTCCACAGTATGTAAAGAAAGAACCTGATTTGCCAATGTGTTCATCAACCCTTGCAATTTTAGCTTTATAAAAAAATTAATAAATAGAAGGTAAACAATCTTCCACCAAGAAAATAAAGTGATCCACCTTCTAGATAAATCATTGCTGTTCAGGAAAATAATTTCAGGTGTCTAAATATGCAATTCTGTCTTGATTTATTCAGGATATTGCTTATAAGCGCTATGTGCTTAGAGCTCAAAGCATTGTTAGAGACCCCACACACCCACTTTACGGTCTGTTTCTGTTGCTCCCCTCTGGGAGGAGGTTTCAAAGTATTTCTAGCAGGACTTCCAGATTCTGTAACAGCTTTGTTCCCTATGCCATCCGTCTGGTATATTCACAAGATCCATTTCTCTTGCCATGTACATGTATACATCCGAACTAGACTGTGTTGTTTCTCTGTGCTATATAATATATGTGGGTATATGCATAATTTTGTATTTTATTTATTTTGCCATGTTTATGTAGTGTATATTGGAGGTAGTGACCCTTTGAGAGCTGTATGCAACAAAATTTTATTTTAATGTATGCCAATTAGTATACATTCAAAGTGACAATAAAGTTATTCCATGTCTATGTCTATGACAAGAAGCAATGGAAAAGCATTCAGAAATCTGCTCTGGCTGTTTTTTTAAGAACATTTTATCAGCATGAAATCATTCATATACTATGTGGTTTTATTTAGATTCACATTGGAAGCAGATATTGATGACATTCAAAACTTAAAGATGTCAACAGGCTGGCTTGCAGGAAAGGGAATTAGATCAAGTATATATTCAGTGTGTTCACTTTGGATTATAAAAAAATTACTAGAAGACTGGTAGAAGATGAATGCTTTGTTTGGCCAAGCATGATTAGACACAAGAAATTTGTAACATTTTTTTTCTCAAGGGAAAGGACACAGAGGCAAAATGAGGATTCACAAATGCAGAACTGGATTTCACCACCTGTTATAATTATTAATTTCCTGTCTTTTTTTTAAATGTCTTAGACTGATACGATGTCACAATATCCAGTTTTCTTTTTAAAAAAATCCTCTGCTATACTACAACACTGAACTTCGCAGCCTAGTAAAACTTGTTACCATCTGGTCATTAGAAATCAATATAGATTGGCTCCTCTGATGATGATCGGAATATGCAGAAGATGGGTATTTGTATATCTTTGTCTGATATGATATCTGCAATTTATCTTGGAGAATAAAATTCTGGCTATAGTAATTCATGCTTTGATGAGTTATCTGTAAAGGTGGTTAAAAACTTCAGCAACCGCAAAATGAGCTATACGTTATATAAGATTTGGATTAATGCCCCTGGCACTCCAATAGTTTCTATGCACCAATGAAAACTAGGATGGTGTAGGACTAGAATAAATGAGGTAGTAGCACTTTAGATATAAGGTAAAAAGGTATTTGATAGCACATGGGGGCATTCATGTGATTCTTTTATGCAACTTCTTAAGGTGCTTGCAACTATACACAACAATCCAAAGTGCATTGAAGATGTCTCCTCGAATGTGGACGAAACTTTTGCAACCAAATTGCCAAGCTTGGAGCTCAAACCAGCAACATAACTAATGATCCGAGCTACTAATATTCAAAGACATTTCATGCATGAAACTGCTTTGCTGTTCACAGGGAAACAAATTGCTCCCCAGCCCTAAATGGAAGGACCACTTTCTGAATCAACCTGCCAATGATTTCTGATTTTGGAGGGGGAAAAAAAAATCTCCTCACCTCTAGAAGTTAAGACAGAATCTTCTCAATGGTAATTGCGGAGCTACCTACTGAGGAATTTTAGAAGGAAATACCTTCAAATTATGTAGGCTTTGTTTATTATATTATGCCTCTGTTTATATTTTAAATTCAGTGCCATCCCGTGATTTTACTATGCTTAGCCCCCAAATGGATATAGTAGGAAATTTTGAAGCTTTAAGATTTGAAAGCCAGGTTTTGCAATATACAGGTTTTATCATATACAGGTGAGAAAGTTCTTACCAGAGGACAGTTCTCTGACACTGAGGCCACATATGGGTCTCCCAAAAACTCTGGATCCAGATCTGGAACATCAATAACTGTCACAGATATATAAGCCGTATTGTTCTGGTAGATTAAAAAACCATTCCACAATCCTCCATTGTCCTAGAATACACAGAAGTAACCATAAGTCATCTGAATTGACATTTTATGTATCTATGGTAGCACTGTGATGAATCCTTGTATTTTGATGTAACCGAAAACACACCCAGAGTATCTAGGAGATTGCATTTCCATTAAAAAAAAAAAACCTTGAAAAACACCTATTCTGATTTTTTTTCTGAATAAATACGCAGCTCTAAAGCTGTTCTTTCATAGTGTTGCATTTAACTGAAATAGATTAATTGTTCTGAATAGTAAACTTAGAACTGAGGGTGATGGAGGCATTTTTAACAGTTTTTTGATTGCCTATCTAAATCACAGATTTTAGAAATTGATTTTATTACACCCTTGTATAAAAAAATAAAAAGTTTGTCTTTTGCTAGCTTTATATAAATGTGGAAGAGTTCATCTCAATTCATATCTGGAATCTTGGAATCATCTAGATCAGGGGTGTCAAACTCACGTCGTCACGGCAGCATCTTGTGATGTATTGGGACATTTTTCCCCTTCGCTAAACCAGGTGTGGGCGTGGCCAGAGCATGATGCATCTGACCCGTGGGCTGGAAATTTGAGAGCTCTGATCTAGATCAAGAATTGAAAGATATTCTTTCTCCAACCTACTTAACAAGGCTATTCAGGTAGGTAACTTCATTAGAAAGGATAATTAATTGTTCTTATGTGACAGTGTTTATGTATTTGTTTTCTCTGTTCCTTCCCCTTTTTTTCTCCAAACAATTTAATATATATATATTTGGACATTTGGCTATAATGTTATAATAAAACATGGTTTCTCTAAAACCTTTATCCTGTGTAGGATATTACTTCTCTTAAAATGTAGTTGAATTAAAATGCAGCATCTGTCAGATAAAGAAAGTTTTCCAATATAATTGTTATAGAGGTTTATCAATATCTAAACAATTTAGAAAACTATCTTCCACAATCCAATATCTAAAAATATATGGTGTAGATTTTTAATCACCCCAGTCAAAGTAAGCTAAGAATAATTGGGAATCTATCTCTCTGAAAGGTGCTTGGAGGAGAGGGGGAGACCAAAAGAAGAAATAGTTTGAGTAGTTTTAATAGATTAAAAAAAACCCCAAAAATGGCAATAATATTTAAACTGAAGCAGGTACAGATAAAGAGATAGTTATTTACAATGTACATCTCATTCCTAAACTTTTTCTGAAGTTACTGGAGACTTTTCAAGATCTCCTCTAGCATCCTACAAATCTGGACTTCATCAAATGGCCAGCCCAGAGCAAATTCAGAGCCAACCCCCTACCTAAATATTCCATTATTATCCACAACTTTATGCTTTTCAAACAGGTGCCACAATATTTTGTGACATAAGGACTATAACAATGGCTGAGAACCATTATTTCTTGCTGATGTGATCAATGTCATCCTTGGCTTCCTCAAGATTGATGATTTCAACAACTCCTGAACTGCTGCATTCAGTTATTGATGCTTTGAAGGAGGAAGGAGCCCTTCCTGATGTGCTCCAGGTTGGTGAAAAGCTCCTCAGGATTCTGCACTCTGGACACCTGCTTGGTTACTGGTGAGTGGGCCATAGTGCAGATCCAAAGGAGGAGGAGGAAGGACAGCCTCAGTTACAACAGGTCCTTTCCACTGCTTCCTAATCTGATTTGGTTAATCTAGGACCTGAATTACCGACACAATGCTTAACAAAACATACTGCATAATCCCATCTAGTTTATTTATTTATAGTTCTTGCCCTACTGTTAGTCATATCCCCATAAACCTGCTCAAGACTTACAAGGGAGAGAGAAATACTTATGCTGGAGTCCCCTATCCAGTTTTCACTGACAATGTTGGGACTACAACCCCATGCTACATGTGAATTCTGGGATTTGCAGTCTTAGCACACCCACGGGCTAACTGTTGAGACACCAATACAAATCCTTGTCAAAGAACCCATTTGAAAGCTACTAGGCACAGTGTCTTATTCGTGGCAATTAAGCACCTAGTCTTTCTTCTCCACAGAAATGAGATTACCATCCCTTCCCTGCCTCTGAATCTTCCTGAGCCTCACCGTAGCAAAGATCTTGATTCGATAGAAAGTGCTCTTATTGTTGTAACTGAGTGAGCCATTCAACACCACAGTGCCATTTTGCAGAATGTAAAAAAGCTGATGATTCTCTGCATTGTTTGGAATGACCTGTAAAGGAGTCACATGGTAGAAACGTGAACAGTAACAAAACACAAAACTTTGCCTTGAATAAAATGCACATTCCTCAAGGTTGACTTTGTGGCAAGTCCTGAAGATATTATAAATTAGTTGAACAGACAGATTCAACTGGTAAAATAACCTTCACCAGTGCTCATATGAATTCTCAGTTTATGTAGCAATGTGTACAACATCTAGTAACAATGGTTGCAGCACCCCAGGCTCATGTGATTACCATTTCAACCTACTCAGGTGGCTACCAACAAGCAAAGTCAACAGGGAAAGCTGGTTTCAAGTATCGACTGTGTGATTCACTTAGCACTTGCAGTGATTTGCTTAACAACCATGACAAAAAGGGTGTAAAAGTATGTAGGACTCACTTAACAACTGCCTCACTTAACAACAGAAATTCTGATCCCAATTGTGGTTGAAAGAGGAGAACTAGCGATATGTCTCATCAAGATTCTATTTACAATTTTAAAAAGTAACAGTCTTTAAATATCTTCATACATTTTCATTTCCAACTAACTTTTGAAATTCTTGTACTGTATGTAGCTTCTTTTGAATTCCATTTTTATTAATGCAAATTCAGAGATAGATTTTAACCAAAATTCTCCAATATGATTACGTAAAATGTAAATTAACCTGATGTCTTTAAATGGCCTTGATATAAATATCTTCTGCAATTGTGACTACAGTACACTTTTTGCTTGGAACTCTCAGAAACGTACATTCTTCTGAGAAATATTTCTCAACGAGAAATGTGCATTTTTTTCTGCAACTTTTTACTTTCAGAAAGATAGCTTACAACTATGTATTAAATTAATGCATTAAATGGGGAAATTCACAATCCTAAGAATCAATTTCTGCACAAGTGCCATTGGACAGACATTACTTAGAATATTCAAAATGCCAGCATTTGGACATTCATTTATATCTATCTATCTATCTATCTATCTATCTATCTATCTATCTATCTATCTATCTATCTATCTATCTACTACCTACCTACCTACCATATATATCATACATGACTTGCAATATATATTAACATTTCATCTGGATTAGAAACCACAGTAAAATATAAATATTAAAAAATCTATATTCAGATACCAATATCTAGATAATCTAAAATAATCTAACCATTGAAATGCAGCTTTGTTTATGTGAAAAAAAATAATCAAATATTGGACCAGTAATGCCCTCACTTATAAACTGGCTACAATGTGATCTACAGTTTGACAGTTTTTCTCAATGGAAATGGGTTGCTGATCGCCCAGACACAGGTAGGTATATAAATGACCCTACCTAAAAGTGCCATGCCAGCACTTTTTAAATTACCATGCCAGCAATGGGCAACCTTGAATAGGATTCGTACCTCACACAGCATCTGCCAGGATTCACTATATATATGGGGTATAGCACCCTCCCCTCAGTGTGACTGTAGGGTCCCACTCACCTCTATGATTTTATAGAATACCTGTCCAGCATTTTCACTATCAATATCCACAGCTCTCACATCATAGATTGGGGTACCAATTGTTGTGTTCTGGAACAAAGTTAATCGGTTTGCAGACTTGGAGTGAGTTGAAGGAAGAGCAACAGAAGCTACGTATAACATCCAAAGCTAAAATACAAATCATTTAACAGAACCACACATGCTTTGAAAATGATTCTGAATAATTGTCTTGGACCTCACATAAGGGCAACACTTTTCTGCTTTAAGCAAAGTGAACCTCAAAAAAAGGTACCACTGCTTGAAGAGATGCATTAACTAGTGCATTCCTTAAACAGTGGCACCATTACTGAGTTCTTTTTTTTTTTTTTAATTTTGATTTATATGCCGCCCTTCTCCGGAGACTCAGGGTGCCTTACAATGCGTTAAGCAATAGCCTTCATACTTTTGTATATTTTTATACAAAGTCAGCTTATTGCCCCCACAACTGGGTCCTCAATTTACCTACCTTAGAAAGGATGGAAGGCTGAGTCAACCTTGAGCCTTGGTGAGATTCGAACCTGCAGTAATTGCAGGCAGCTGTTCTTAATAACAGGGTGCTTTAGACCACTGTACTACCAAGGTTCTTTAAAGCAATTGGGCTGCTTTAATCAATAGGAAGGAGGTGTTGTAAAATCCAAAGTACTTCCTGTGGACTATCTTGGAGATGAGCATTGTCATATTAAAAATTATCTAGGTAAATCCCTGGGTCGTTTGAAAAAAAAAAAAACAATGGCAAAACTAGAAGTTATAGCATTTTTCCTTAGCCTTTTCCATGTATGCCAGTCATGATGTCCTGAAGATATGAAGCACTGCAAGCTACCGAAAACTCAGCCAAGAGGGCAATTGAGGAGTTACAGCCCACTATCTCTGAAGGGCAGAAGCTTGGGTAATGTGGAGCTATTTCTCTGGGACATAAGAAGCACTACATGAGCCCTAACGGCTCATTCTGTGTCTCAATCCAGCCCTGATGCTGGAGAAAACAAGCGACTTTCTCTATCCCTTGATTTCATTACTGTTAAAGAGTGTTCAGGTTTAGTTAGTCCAACATGCAAAGGCTACCATTCTACATGTTGAAATAAACTTGAGGTAACATGTAAGGAATGATGCAAGATCAAAATGTCTGAGGAAAAGGGCCTAATTATTCACTATGTTTAAATTACAGTGCACAAAATAAAGTATAGCTTTATTAATTACTATTTAATTAAACAATAAAGTTTTTTGTACCAATTGGGATTGCAATATATAGGGAAAAGAGAATTAAACCTTTTTTAATTGTCTGCAATCATATCAAAAATCCATTATTTTGATAGCAATTAGGCTGGGGAAGGGAGACTTGCCATTGACATAGCAATGAAGCTTTCTGTCTAAGCTGTTTTAAATATACAGATCATGCTGCATGACATAGATTTAACATATTGCCAGTTTAGGCTTTATCATTATCTAAGTAATCTACTGTAAATACCATCTAAATCTCCTGCTGATTTTAAATTATTACTTGTTTCATCCAACAAGTTCTTAAAATCTCTGTTTAAAACAGCAGTTCTTCCTCGTTTTTCTTATTCCCATTCCGAAGTAGCTTCATTCATTCCTTGCTTGTAACAGTAGCCATAGTGTCTAGCATATACAGTACTATGTTAGAAAGGAGTCCAGTAAGAATGAAATTGTGTGGCTGAAATGGACAGAGTTGGATACAGAAGTTCTTTCTCAAATATAGGTATCCAAATGATATAATGTCCTTGCAGTTGTGACAGGTTAATCCCATTTTTTTTTAAATTTCCACAGAAATTGAATATAAGAGAAGCTGCTTCAATGAATGGCAGGGAAGTCCTGCATGCATGCTTGTGGTGAGCTCTGTAGCATTTCTCTGAATTCATTTTCAAAACATACACACCCTTGATCTCCATTGTTTCCATGATTAACCTTTGCCAATCATTGTACAGGTCTACTTTTTTAAAAAATATTTTACGTGTGTAGGAAGTTAGCGCCCACCCCTCTCCTAGAAGAATTAAATATTCTAGGAAATATTAAAAAGGCAGAATATTATACCTCCCTGGATGAGAAAAGGAGAAACATGCTTTTGGAAATCAGTCCCCACCTTTGCTAATAGCCCCAGAAAGACTGGTGCCAACCTATCTACAAGACAAAAGACTGGGCCATCTTATCTACAAAAGACCTTCAGCTCCAGGGTGATAGGATTAGCATTTACTCAAAATCCAAACAAGGCAAAGCCATTAAGCCATAATAGGAATTGCCCAAAACCCCTTCGTTACATCACCCAGCAAGATTCAACCAAGCCTGGGACTCAAGACAACCTACAAAGTTACCCCCGCATGGCCCCATGGGAGTCTGACAATCAATCAGAATACATTTCTTACACAGGAACTGGAAGCTACAAGGCGGGGCCCAAGAGAGGGTATAAATCAGTCTCTCTCTATCTCACCCACATGCTCGATTGCCCAGAACCTCAAACCATGAGGTCCTGTCCACCATTAAACCATCTTTCCAAACAGCTTCCATGTTTCCAGTGTCTTTCTCCCCACTTGTCCCCAGATGGACATTTCTTCCAACATGTGTTTATAATTCTGAGTTAACAATAATTTGTTAGGAGATGATTTAGAAGTCATAGTGATGCTGAATGAATGGTAATTATGTCTGGTCCCCAAAGTTACAACTGTTGCAGCACACCCATGGTGATTTATTTAAAATTCTGACATTTTGCAACCCCGGGAATGCTTAATCCCACTCCTTCATTTCCCCATCTTCATTTCTAATTCTTGCATGGCTTTGGAACAGTAGTGGTATTCACTTTCGTTCACTACCGGTTTGGAACTAGGAGTGTACATGCCACCTCTGTGCATGCACAGAGCCTTCTGTGCATGCGCAGAGCGTCTGTAATGACGTCCGGGTGGGTGGGCAGAGCCTCCTGTCACTGCCTCTGCCGGTTCTCCTGAACCGGGTAGAATTGGTAGAATCCCACCTCTGCTTTGGAAGGCTTCAAAACGTCATAGGAAATCCCCATGTGATTTGGACAAGGCAGCAGGCCACACCAAGTGCAAAGCCAGCAGGGGAGAGATGGGGTGGGGGAGAGATAGGTGGGTGGGGGGACTTGAAGAGGAGGTAGAGGAGGGAGGGCCTTACTTTTCCAAGGATCAGGACGGGAGGGCCCAAGCTGGGAACGGCTTGGATCAATGTGGGTCCTCACCTAACAATCAGTGGGATTCAGTTAACAATGGCCACAGAGATTGTCAGAATAGCGGCCACTAAGCAATGTGATCATGTAATGTCATGTTTTATGAGTGAATCGCTTAACTTTGGATATTCTGGTCCAAATTACCACTGTAACTCGATTATATGTATGGGACACACAGTCACACATAAATAACTTTTCTAGAATAAACTTGAGCAGAAAATAAGATGGACATTAAATACCTCACGGACATCTATCAGATAAGGTTCATTCTGGAATATTGGTTTATTGTCATTCCGGTCATTTATAATGATAGTGATTTTTGTAGAGGTCTGTTGATAAAAAAGAAGAAAGTTAAAAACTAATGATATAAGAGACTAAATGGAAGGGCTTTAGCATTCATGAGTAGAAAAGGGCTGTAGAGATATGATAACCCATATACAAGGCAGATCAGGCCCTGAACCCAAAAGTATAAGACTTGAAAGTCTACTAGTCAATAGAATAAAAGGCAAACCTCCAGTAGTCAGCATATAAAAATGTAATCATCACTGTCATCGTAATCAACAATAGCAGTTGCAGCTCAGCAAGTTAATGGATAAGAAAAACAGCAACCACAGAAATGTTTTCAGCACAGCTGTTACATTTGGTTTTGCATCTGGCTATCTAGGCAAAGTTGTGTGGAGGCTTTTCTCAATGTTATAACTAATTTTAATTTACCTCAGTGACTTTAGTCAAAATGTAGCTTGTTCAAACAGTGCTCTAGTTCAGGGGTCTCCAACCTTGGCAACTTTAAGCCTGGCGGACTTCAACTCCCAGAATTCCCTAGCCAGCAAAGCTTAGAGGCCCCTGCTCTAGCTCCTAACTGACCACGGGGTAGCAAATACACCTCGTCACCCTATTCCCCATCATAGGCCGCTTCCATAGGGATTCTATGCCCCACTTTCCCACTTTACTTACTGGTAAAGTTATCTTGTCTGTCACTTCCACATTGAGCAGGATAACTTTTGTTTGCTGGAAATAAAGTGCAAAGCAGAAGTACTTTAATAATGGTATGCCAGCATGATGATCATACTTTGGTTTCAATGTGGTTGATAAATAAGTCGTATTTATTTACTGTCCATCTCACTGCTTTTTAGAGTGAGATGGGCAGCATATAAAATTAATAAATAAGTAAACATAGAAAACCATAGAAATCATATCAAAGATACAACACACAGGTAGTCCTCGACTTACAACAGTTCATTTAATGACTGTTCAAAGTTACAACAGCACTGGAAAAAAAATGGCTTATGACCGTTTTGCACACACAACCATTGCAGCACCCCCATGATCACGTGATCAAAATTCAAACTTTTGGCAACTGACTCGTATTTATCACAACTGCAGTGTCTAAGTGACAAGCAAAGTAAGTGGGGAAGATTTATTTACAGTAATAACCATGTTACTAACTTAACAACTGCAGTCATTCACTTAAAAACTGTGGCAAGAAAGGTTGTAAAATGGGGCAAAATTCACTTAACAACTGCCTCATTTAGCAACAGCAATGTTGGGCTCAATTGTGGTTGTAAGTCAAGCACTACCCGTATTAATAAAAGCTGTTACATGTCCATCCTTGGGGCACCCAAAATTGCTGGCATAGCCACATTCTTCATCAGCAGAAGCTTCTGGATACTTTTCCATGCAGAGCGCATTGCAATGATCCAGATGAGAGATGACCAGGGAATGAATAATTGAGCGGAGAGCCTCCCTGTGCAGGAAAGGATGTAACTAGTGCACCACACCAAGTTGAGCAAAGATCCTCCTAGCCAGGCCTGCCATCCAGGAGTGAAACATAAAATTTGTTACTACAGGTTCTGTGGGCGTGGCTTGGTGGTGGTGGGGTTAATGTGACTGGGTGGGCATGGCCAACTTTTTTTTTTTTTAACTCTTCAAAGCATTTTTTCTAATGCTTTGAAAAGCCTCTGCCGATCAGGCAACTCAGCTGGGATCGTCAGAGACTTTTCAAAGCATTTTTTTTACCACCTCTTCGGCCAAGAGGCTGCAGAAAAAAATGCTTTGAAAAGCCTCTGACGATCCCAGCTGAGCCGCAGGATCATCAGAGGCTTTTTAAAAAAAACTTTTAAAAGCATTTTTTCATCGGAAGAGGTTGTAGAAAAAATGCTTTTAAAAGTAAAAAAAAAAGCCTCTGATGATCCTGCAGCTCAGCTGGGCATGGTGGGGGGCGGGGGTCGCACAGGGATTTTTGTTACTGGTTCTCCGAACCACCCGCCATCGCTACTGGATCAGGCGATCCGGTCCGAACTGGGAGCATTTCACCCCTGCTGCCATCTGCTCCTCAAGCAGGACTTGTGAGTCCAGGAGAATCCCCAGATTATGTAGCAGGTCTGTCTAGGACAGTGCAACCCCATCCAAGGCTAAAGATGATAAATGCCCATTCAGAGGAGCTCCCTATCCACAACCACTCTATTTTACCAGGGTTCAGCTGAAGCCTGTTGTTCCCTATCCAGACCCACACAATCTCAAGTTGTCTCAGGCCTCAAGAATGTACATCACTTAGTTCACCCAGGATGGAGATGTATAACTGGGTAGCATACTGGTGATACATCATTCCATAATGCCAGATGATTCTACTTAGTGACTCCATGTAGATGTTGAAAGAGCCCTGAGCCCTGTGACAACCCACGAAAAAGAGACCACTCACTTCCAATCAACACTGATAGGGACCAGCCTCAGAGGAAGGAGATGGACCAGCACAAAGCTGTGCCCTCACCCCTAATGGATGTGGTCAATGAACAGAAGCTACTGAGAGGTCAAGAAGAACAAAGATGGATGCAGTATCCCCCATCCTGCTCCCACCACAGATAATCTTAAAAAATGGTATTTGTGTCACACATCCAGGCCTGAAACTTGATTGAAAGAAGACAAGATAATTTCATTGTGTGCAAAGCGCATGCACGAAACAAACCACTGGTAACACCTGTTGAAACCCACCACTGTTAGGCTCCCAGTTTAAACTATATATAAAATACTGTAATCTACTAGCAATTTTAAGATGTGTGGACTTTAACTCTTAGAATTCCCCAGCCAGCATGTCCACACCTTACAGTGGCCCAGATTGAGAAACACTGGTCTATAGCAGTGGTGGGTTTCAAGATTTTTTACTACCGGTTCTGTGGGTGTGGCTTGGTGGGAGTGGCATGGCTTGGTGGGCATGGCTTGGTGGGCGTGGCAGGGAAGGTTACTGCAAAATCCCCGTATCCTCCCGATCAGTTGGGACTCAGGAGGCAGAGGATAGATGGGGGCGGGGCCAGTCAGAGGTGGTATTTATACTGGTTCTCTGAACTACTCAAAATTTCCGCTACCGTTTCTGCAGAACTGGTCAGAACATGCTGAAACCCACCTCTGGTCTATAATGTATAGAGAACAAGCTGAGGTTCTATAATGTTTCTTGGATGTCTGTGCTAAAAGTTTCTGAGCCAGATTGGGATGGGACAAGGAGGTGGGGTGGGGGAGTTGATGATGATGTTCATCAGTTGAGGGAGATGCTGTTGATGATGTTCCTCTGGTTACAGATGAAAAATTAAATATTGTTGAGAATGAGAATAACCTGGTAGAACAGAGGGAAGCAGTCACTGCTGTATACAAGCTATAGAAAAAAGAAAAGAATTTTAATCTGAAGCCTTCCAGCTCACAAATATTTTGGGAATGTAGGCTAAGAACCAGTTGTTTGCAGCAAAGATGAGATGAGACAATAAAAACAATGGATAAATTGCAAGAAAGCATTCGATATCTAGAGGTAAAAGAGTTTTTGGCTTAGTGGGCACACAGAGCTCCTGATCACATTAATATACATAGGACTTGAGATATCTGGTGCCAGCAGGACACAGTGGGATCTCTTTTAATAAGGTTGCCCAAGACTTAGCTGATTACCAGATTTAGAATCCAAATAACAATGACGTGAATTGGTCAAAACTGTACTATGCATGGAGCAATCCTATCTAAAAAGGATGAATTAAAGAGTCTGAGTAAGATGCAGCATAAGAGGCAATATGGTACTGGAGGGAGTAATGCTTTGGTTATCAAAGAGGGTATAAAATCTAGTTTATTGAAAAAAATTAGAACACCAGTTTTCTCCCCAGTATCTAATTGAGAACTTAAATGTCAAAGATGTAATTTGTCCTTTAAAGTGCCAAAGGTCTGACAGGTAACCAATGTGACAATGTGGAAAAAGAGATGGTCGGAGCTGATTATAAGGTAGACATACCCAAACACACATACCACAGCACCAGCATGATGCAGCTGCCAATCAAAGAGCAGCATTGGATAGGTGGGGGAGGAGGAGTGGGGGGGACAAAATGTCTGCCTGGAGCTCTCTGCAGCCATAGGCCTCATGAAGAAGAATAGACTGAATGGTCAAACTCCAAACCCAGGAGTAGAAGTAAAGAGACAAACTAGAAAACTGGAGTGTGCAAACTGGTTTTTCCTTCCCTCAGAGCTGGCTCTAAGGAAAAGTTCTTCTACTGTTTCCTCAGCTGGAGCCAAGTTTTGTAAGAGAAAAAGGGTCAAGAAGCCCAGCTGGGAATGCAGAAGCAGCAGCAGCAAAGAAAGAGCCAAGACTCTGACAGAGAAGAATGGAAAGAAGAACCTAAGATAACAACAGATTAAAAGATACTTTGAATTCTGAAGTATATCTCTACAGAGAGTGGCCATAGGGAGAGAGAGGGCTTAAGTTAAAATAAATATGGAGATCAGTAATAAACGAATATATTAAAGACTGAGCCTAGAAAAATATAAAGACATAGTAAAATTTAAAGTACAGTGTAGATAAAAAGCCAGTAGAAATACCAATTTTAATGAGTAAAGTATTAATTTCTGAACGAGTTGAAGGCATTTATAATTTACAATTTCTATCTCTCTTTTTTGGCAATCTTTCCTTCTTTTCTACAAGTCTCCATCAGTCATTGAAGAAAGATTCAAAAAACAAAACAAAACCCAACAGTCTAAATTTCCAGTACTTTGTGTCTTTATTGATTCTGGGTCAATCTGATTACTTCCTGTTCAAAAGAAGATTTTGTGAAGACACCTTTTTTAAAGAAAAAAGAAAAAAAGAAAGAAGGATACGTGTGGGAGATAAGTAATTTTTAGCCCAATCATCTTAATGTCTCTTTTGGGCAAATTAGAGACAATGGTAATCCAAGAAAAAAAAAAGATGAATATTAATTAAGTATCCAATACATTTTAATTTAAATGAGACAAAAGAAATGCACAATGGAGCAAACTCTTAATTACACAAATGCACTGGTGGTACACTCTGAGCTTTCTGTACATAACAAGGAAAAAGTTCTTAGGGTCACAACCAAGAATTCAACAAAGGCAGTTGTGAAAGGGACAAATTCCCTGTCGGGTATAATTAGAAAGTGGTTGTAAATAAAAACTGTGAAAAGAGTCATGTCCTTAAATAAATATATGGTATATATGTACATAATTCTGGCACATTTTAAAAAGGATATACAGTAACAGAGCTGCAAAAAGGGCAGCTCAAATTATTAGAACAGGGAGCCTGAATGTTTTTCTTGCAAGAAAAAAAAAAACTAGAAAATTTGAAGCGTTTTAGCTTAGAAAAGGGCAACTTGGATACGATCAAAGTATGTGACTTCATGCATGACCTGGAGAAAAACAATGGACATTTTTTCTTCCCTCCTCTCAGAATATTAGGATCAGGGGTCATCCAATTTAGTTGGATGGAATGCATTTTAGAACAAAAGAAATTACACTGTAGTTAATCTGTGGAATACATTCCTACATTATCTGATATTAAGTCTCTAATTCCGATAGCTGTAAAGGGGTTGGATAAATTCATGAAGGATGGATCTATTGAAGTCTTTCAGGCTAACATGAGTTAATATCTAATTCAGGGGCAGTTAAAAGCAAATGCAGATGTACCGATAGAGTTGTGGAAAATTCAGAAGTACGAAGCACAACAACAATGTTGTAAGAAAGAGGGATCCCTAAAAATAAGAAAGCAAAGATGTTTATAGGAGCTGAGAGCTACAGGGTGGGAAACCCTCTTTGTTTCCCATCCAGTAGTTCTCAACTTCTATAAACCAACCCAGATTGGAACCTGCAACATTATCCTGGGACATGTATATTCGCCTTCAACTTGATTTGGGGCCAACATTTGGCGAAGCTAGAAATGTCTTGTCCATGTACTTCATTTTTGGGGGAGGGGTCTTTTAATTCTTTTATTGCAATATTACAAATCTTGGTACAATGTATTCTTTCAATGCAGATCAGTGGTGGGTTGCCACTGGTTCGCCCTGGTTCGGGTGAACTGGTACCAGTGGTGGCGGGAGGCTCCGCCTACTTACCCAGACGTCATCAAATATGCTCTGCGCATGCGCAGAAGCTTCTGTGCATGTGAAGTGGCCCGGGCGCGAATGAACCAGTAGCAAAGGTAAGTGAAACCCACCACTGATGCAGATGTCAATGCAATAAAATTTATGTAATATATTATGAACATTCCATTATTTACAAAGACTTACTGGTAAATAGTGAAAATAAATGACTTGCATATAGCCATATCTTGGCATAGGAAATACCAGTCTTAACACGCTGAACATTTTTCTCCATATGCTCTTATCACAGTCTCAGTGTCCCTCTGCCCTTTTTATTTCCCCTTTGATCTCCTTTTTACAAATTGATTGATTCCACTCACTCTCTGCTGCCATGGCAGAATCACCCAAAGTCCCTTCTTTGCTCTGAGGAGACAGCTAAAGAGTTCCTGTCAATGGCGTCTCCTGAAGAATTGCTACTGTATATGAGGAATAGAGCAATTGGTTTTTTTCTTTTTTAAAGGCATGGAGCTTTTCACATGCCAATGTCCCCTCATTGACCAGCCCTTACTTTATTCAATTATCAAAATGGGGTTTATACCCTGAATATATATGTTTATTAAAATGTCATCCATGATAGATTCAGTTTGCATGCCTACAGTATGTGCTCACGCATCTATATATTTAACAAGAGCAGCCACGTCTTTCCTATCCGTGCATCACATTACAGGGATAGTTAAGGAGCAACAACAACAACAACAAAAGCATAGTAATGCTAGAAATAGTGCAAGATCTTTAACACAATGCTCATGTTTCTGATTTACACAGATACAAAGGAAAGATTGAGAAAGCCACATTTGAAATACAGGTAGTCCTTATTTAGGAACTTGTTTGCAGTTATGACAGTGATGAAAAAATAACTTTATGACCAATCCTTACATTTACCATCTTTGCAAGTCCATAAAGGAAAGGGAAGCTGAAGTAAAATATTAAATACAGTTGCGATTTCACTTAACAATAATTTCACTTAATGACTGAGTTGGCACTCCCAATTGTGGTCACTGAATGAGGTCTACCTCTTGTTCAGAAGGAGGTTGCCAGAGTTGCCATCCCACTTGCCCCATCCCTGGTTATGTCCCTTCATAACTTTACCTCATAATCCACAGATTGCTTCAGCATCACATTGCCTGTTCTACTATCAAGTGAGAAGTAGTAAGCATTTTCACCCCCAATGCTGTAGTATAATGTATCATTTTCAACATCCTCTGCCACCAACTGAAAAACCAAGGTGCCTGCAATGAAAAATGAGGGCCAGAAGCAGAGAAGGTGGGAGGAAAGAACCAGAGAGATACCTGGTTTAAAAAAAAATTCTTACGGCCACAGACTCCCTCCCCACTCCCAATCATCTCCCTAAAGCCACACCTTTTGAAAGAAACCTAAATGGTTTCT
This sequence comes from Arizona elegans, assembly GCA_022577455.1. NCBI lineage: Eukaryota > Metazoa > Chordata > Lepidosauria > Squamata > Colubridae > Arizona > Arizona elegans. Next base: position 96,240,858 of record JAKOOJ010000003.1, on the reverse strand, counting down.
GGGTTTCCATTTTATTTTATTTATTTAAGTAATATAGCCACCCATCTCATAAAATAGGGACTCTAGGTGATGTACAGCAAAATTAAAGCAAAAGTATTATCATTAAATTATTTTTTTTAAATATTAAAAACTATAAAAACAGAACCAAAATAACAAATAATGGAGGTAGGGATATTAATATTAATTTTGCCCATCCCCTGGGGTGCCCAGGTCTGCTAGCATAACCAGGTCTGGATAGACTTTAGAAGCCTCTTATCATGTCCTCTTACCATAATCCTCTTACCAAGTCCTCAGTATGCATAGGCTTATAGCTCCTCCATCATCACAACCACTGGCTGAAATGATGGGATTCACTGTCTGTTTCATTTATAGGTCTTAGCCTAGGAAGGCTATGAAAAATACCATTGACATATATAGAAATACTGGCTTTCATTTTTTTGCATTCCAAACAAAGCTTTCTCCGTCACTAACCTATAGGTGTGTCCTCTGGCAACATAAAGGTGCTGTTCATGTTGAACTTTGGGCTATTGTTCGCGGATGCTGCATGAAAGACAGTCAGCTGAAATTATGATTTTATGAGCAAAAGACAATCCCCCACCCACTCACACCACCCAATCTTCTAATTCTTCCTTCATCTGAATTTCCTCATAATATCTTCTGCAATAGTTCTTAAAATTTCCAAACACTCAACAGACTTAAGTCTAGTGTACTTAATGATACCTTTAACAGGGTGTCCAGAACAATCATGGTCTAGTCTGGGTGCAACCCATGGCTCTGGAGCCGCATGTGGCTCTTTGACCCCTCTCCTGCAGCTCCCTACCGACCCGGTCGTGCGACCTGCTCTCTACCCCAAGACACTGCCCCAACCCAGCCACAGCCAATGCCAACCTCGGTAACATGAGGGCTGGCGGGGTAGGAATGGGGTCCGGGAGGAAGGTATGACAGAAAGGGGGACAGTCCTGCAGCTGAGGACTGAGCACAAGCCATGGTGGTGGCTTCCCCGAAGATGACCCTCCTCCTCCTTCTCATGCAACCCTCTGGCCGGCTGTTGCAGGGCCGGGAGGGTGAGCACGAGTGGGGATATTCTCCTCAAGCGAGCAGCCGGGCTCGGCCAACGCACAGCAAAGGCGCGTGGAGCGGACTGGTTGACCGGCTAATGGGTGAACGTCTTTGGCAAGGGCACTCTGGCTTTCTCTGAGCCTGATCCCTGGGGTGGGTGTGCAAGGTTCAGTGGGCCGGCCAGGGGTGAAATGCTCCCGGTTCGGACCAGATCATGCGATCCGGTAGCGATGGAGGTGGTTGGTTCGGAGAACCGATAGCAAAAATCCCTGCCCCCACCACCACCATGCCCAGCTGAGCTGCATAATCATCAGAGGCTTTTTTTTTTACTTTTAAAAGCATCAGACAACTTAGCTTGGATCGTCAGAGGCATTTAAAAGCATTTTTTTACAACCTCTTCGCCGAAGAGGTTGTAGAAAAAATGGTTTTAAAAGTTAAAAAAAAATTGGTCACGCCCACCCAGTCACATTACCCCCCCACCAAGCCACGCCCACAGAACCGGTAGTAACAAATTTTAGATTTCACCCCTGGGGCCGGCCTCCTTTTCCCGCTGCCCTGAGCTTCATTACTCCTCCAGCTGAGCGGTGCTCTGGGAGGATGCTTTTCAATTAATGCCATCAGAGGGAGAGAATGAGAGAGAGGGAAACAAATGAGAGGGGGGGGGAAGAAAGAGAGGCAGAGAGAAAGAGAAAGAAAGAAAGAAAGAAAGAAAGAAAGAAAGAAAGAAAGGGGAGAGGAAAAAGAGAGAAAAACAGAAATGAGAGGGAGAGAAAGAGAGAGAAAGAAATGAGAGAGAGAAAAGGGGAGAAAAAGAGAGAAATGAGAAAATGATGGAGGAAGAGAATGAGAGAAGAAAAAGAGAGAAACAAATGAGAGAGAAGGAAAGAAAAGAAAATAAGAAAAGAGAGAGAGAGAGAAGGAGAGGGAGAGGAAAAAGGGAAAAATAGAAATGAATGGGAGGGAGGGGGAGAAAGAGAGAGAGAGAGAGACCCATTTTCCACAGAAAACACTGGGAGCCACAAAACCCTGGTAGACATGGCTGGGGGGGGCTCATGTGGCTGGGGGGGAATGATGAGTTGGCCACGCCGACCCAGGTTTTGTGGCTCCTTGTGTTTTCCTTTCTGTGGAAAACGGGTCCAAATTGCTCTTTAAGTATTTAAGGTTGCAGACCCTTGGTCTAGTCTTAGCAAGTAAGACCCTGGAAAATGTACAGTTCCATCAACCTCCCTTCACTTTCTTTAAAAGAGGTTGAATACCAAAGTGCTTTCCTGATCTATTGTATGTTTACTTCAATGTAAATCCTATATTTCTCCATGAGCAATTGTAATGCCAATTGTAATTCTCACTTGATGATATTCTTCCATTCAGTGTCAAGCCTCAGTAATGTCTCAGCAGACATGAACTGGCATAGAAGTGGGGGAGGAATTTTTCTACAGAAAATCTTACCTAATGTCAGAAATAGAGAGAAAACTACCCATGAAAGCCAGAGCATCCTGCTGAGGCGAGGAGATCTGCAAATACAACAGAAAGGAAGGATTAACTATCTTGAAGATAAAACTGCCTGGTTGTTTGTAAGATCACATTCATTGCTGAGAATGTTATCCTTGGAAAGCAGGAATCATGTTCCTTTAAAAAATTTATCACAATGAAAAGGCAAAGAGAATTTACTCAGTTTTATATCTTTATTATGCCTCTCAAGTATTATATAAAATCATATGTTCTCTGGGCGTAGTGGCTAAATTGCATTAGCAACAAAAACTTCCTATCTCTAACAATGTTTTATGGCATTACAAGCAAGAGAGTCTCTGTTTATCATGCCCTCTTATCAAACTGCCTAACATAACCAGAAAAAAATGTATAACATAAGGAGCATATTGTGCAAGCTGAAGAGAAAAGACTAATATACAAACTTATCCACATAGACCCAGAAGAAATGGGATGGTAAAGGGAAAAACTCAATGTAAAAATAGATCACAGAGAGAGGAAATTTTGTTTGTCACAATGTATTCAAGAAATAACTTCTAGAAAAATAAAGCATTAATGAAATACTTCTGAAGCAGTGGAAATTCAGAGTCAAATTTTTACTCACTGCAGGATTGGAATATTGGCTACTAGTTTGTTAGATTTCCAGGAAGACTAGAGGTGACAATTACTCTTGTTAATGTAAGGGAGCCTGGAAGGTTCCTGAAAGGACATTCAGCTCCCAGGTCCTCCCCTTTCTCAAGCAAAGCCTTGAGGATTTGGATATCACCCTGGAGCTTCAGAATGATTGCAAGGTCACTCCAACAAAACCATGAATGAAATGCAAGCACAGAGTCATTGTACCCAGAATTAGTTCATGCTTCCTTAATCCAATCTTTGAGAAAGGTAACCTAGCGCAAAAACTGATTGAGCTTCTGCATCTTTAATAGCTGGGTACAAGAGAGGAGAACACAGAACAGTTTGCTAGGCAAGCCTACTTGTTGAAATACCATTACTACAAAAAGGGCAGGAATTCTGGCTTTTTTGCATCTGGCCACGCTTGACACACATGTCAGCCCACAATTCCTAAGAAATTAACTAGTAATGCTTTGGTGTCCTGCATACTGAAAAATACAATTTTGCAGAACTGGAGCAAAACAAACAGAGGATCTGGTATGGTCACATACACTTGGTGCTGGCGCCAATAGGATCTTCTCAAACTGTTGATGTATCTATATCCCTTGTCAAGCTTAGGAGCTCCTAGACAGAAGGATGAAAAGGTTAATATCCCAGCTAGGCATGGACTCTGGCCTGCTATAAAACTATTATGGATATTTATTTATAGTAACATAGAAAAGAATGATCTGGCCTTCTAGGTGGAGATGCTAACTCTGATCTGTGCTGGAAGCTAGTTCCTTATGCGGCTAACTACCGTAATGAACTTGAGGGAGGAGGTGCAATCCTTTACTCGTGGTGTAAAAGAGAAGTACACCTCTAGAATCTGTGAGACATTTCCTCAACCGAGAATAACAATCCTACACACTATTTTACACCTCATCTTTCTAAAAACCCTGAACTACATGCTATTTCTCATTATTTTTAATTAAATTTTTGTTAAATAAAAGCAAGCAAACTTCAAATATGGATTAGGAAAAATAATGGTTTGAGACTGGGTACAATATGTTAGAGTTAATTTAATTTCAATTATAATAACTGTCATAGGAAAATATTGTCTTTCTCATAATATACTAAAGCAAGAAATCAATAAGTAAATGGAAACAAAAGAGTCATTAAAATATTTAATAAAACAGAATAGGAAATTCAATTTTTAAAAAATAATTAAATATTATAATTGTTCCCTGCATATTTATTTCCTGGAAAGAAATGGTGAAATCTAAATTCACAAAAATACGGCTTTAACCTGTAACAACTACTAGAACTACTAGACAGACTTAATCTGTCAACAGATGCTAGTTTGTGTCAGCCCCATCAGGTAGACCAGACAGGAAATCAATACGAGAAAATTAAAATTCTGTTATCGAAAGTATCTGCAATAACAGAGAATGTTCTGAGTCTGATTGTGCTGGACTTCCTCCTCCAGTGAATTAGGGAGGCATCTGTTTGTGTTGCTTCCAAACATTATTCTGAATTTTAGAAACACTTTTGCCCCTTTTGCCTACAGAAAGGATCCTGCATATTTCTGCCAAGGTCATCTTCCTTATTCTCTACACTGTGGGAGAGAGCTTGGGAAAATTGGAGGGTTTCAGATCCAAGAAATCCACAATTCTTCTGTGAAACCACACTTCATCCCTGACCTGTTTCTTTCCTAGAAGAGAGTTCCCTATAGTGTTTTACTTTCTCTCCACTTGGAAAAACAGAAGGATTGTTTGGCTCCTAGGAAAATAATGTGAAGACTGAAGGATTAATTTAGCTAGGGACCATAAATCAAGCAATAATTAAATGAATCAGAACAAGTCCAAGCATCAAAACAATAATAGTAACATATAAATAGGAATAGAAAACAGATGTTGTAAGAATGCCATTGGAACAGGCTAAGGGTCTTTTCTAGTCTAGTACTATTTTCAAATGGGATTAATTTCTCTAAGAATAAATGGGAGATGATATAAATGTCACTTCTTGTTGTTTTCCTTCATAATTTATCGATCACGGATATACTACCTCAGATCGAGGCAGCTTCATTTATCCATAGGCTTATCTTCTACAAAGAAGCTTCGGTATTTGAAAACAATCTCTTAAGCTGGTAACCATAATATTTTGTGTTACATAACAAATTATTGATTATAGAAAATACTGAATCTGCTCAAAGTGAATTCCATTAAAGTACATAATTATAAAAATACATAAAGATCAAATAAGGTAGGATGTGGGGGTGGAGAAGAGAGAAACAACCTGGCACCTTCTATATCTGTGTTGGATAATATACTCTCAGTCATAGAAATATTAGCTATTCTGTTGGAAGAGACACAGAATTAGGGAAAGCTGCTTTGGATCTCTACGGCTAAGAATAAATGTGATTTTAAAATGATGCAGAGAGCTGCCTTTGAAAAAAATATTTTTGATTAAATCAGCATCAGGAACTGAAAGCGAATACTGTATATGCTAAAATTTATTATCATATATGCTTCCCATCTCACCGATAATGCCACCCTGGGTGGAGCTAATAGAAGCTAATCTCCATTGGTTGTATGGCTAGTATACTTAAGCACCTCAGCTCTTTTGCAAGCAAGAATCCATACAAGATCTACAGTAACTCAGGCAAGCCTATTACCACAGATTCCTCGTTCAGTACATACAGTACCATCCCATTGATCCTAAAGGATATTCAAGTTTAGCACTCGCTCCTTATGCAGAGCCCTTTCCTTAGAGGAGTGAGGAGCCATGGCCCCCTTCGTGCTGTAGTAGGGCCACCCAGTGTCATTCTCGTCTCACTTTCTCTAGGCACAGCTCTAAGGGATAACCAACAGCTCTCAAGTCTTACCTTGAATCATGCAGGCTCATGGGGAATTGCCCAGTTCTTTTGCAGGTGATGGAGGTCTGAGTGCCTTATGCAGACTTTGGCTCCTGTTATAAATTAGCTCATCAATCATTAACTGAAATGAGTAGATAGAAAAGTTCAACTCTTCTTCCTTGAAAAATCTTCCTTTTCAGATTGTCGTCAGTGCTGAAGTCTTGTTTGTGCATTAAATTGTCCTTTATGATTGGGAAGGGAAGCTTGAAACTCCTGAGGCTTTACATGACTTCCACCCCTATTCTTGTGGTGGCGATTTCTCTATTTTTACACAGCGTATGCCCTGCGTTCTCCTTTCCGGTTAGTCTGACCACCATGAGACTCTTTGTGCTCAGTTTCATCTTTTATTGGGACTCGTATTTGGAGTTCAGACCCTCTACTTGGAATTGAACTCATGGACCACTGCACTTTAGATAGCTACCAGTACATACAATGCATTCCTTAAGAGCTATCAAGGTTCTGGCCCTCAGTGGTTGTAGGAAGGGATATATTGAAGTGCCATTAGAATTCCAATTAATCAAATTGGAATCTAAGAGTATTGAATACTGGTAAGGATAAAATATTGACTATGTTAATAAATAGGATGTAAGTATACATAACAACTTAGTTTATAAGAATGCTCAAAATGGTTACACAAGAATAAGAGAATGATTAGGAAGATTGAATTTAAAAGTAAAGATAATTGTCGATGCAGAAAGTTGTAAAATATTATATAATGTTATTTATGTTTTGTATTTTACAGTTTGGTGTATGAATATGTTCTTTTTCTTTTTCTTTTTTTTTTGTCTTTTTCTATTATGTTTTTAGTTTTAAAATGTAAAATATTCAATAAAAATTATTTTTTTAAAAAAAGAAGTGCCAGAAGAGTGCTAGAAGGGTATTCACATAGTTACAACTATTCGTTTAATGACTATTCAAAGTTACAATGGCACTGAAGAAAGTGGCCTATGACTGGTTTTCACACTCACGACTATTGCAGCATCCCCATGGTCACGTGATCAAAACTTGGGCACTTGGCAACTGGCATGTATTTATAACAGTTGAACTATCCTGGGTTCATGTGATCATCATTTGTAACTTTCCCAACCGGCTTCTGACAAGCAAGTGGGAAAGCCAGATTTATTTAACGACCCCATGATTCACTTAACAGCTACACTGATCTGCTTAACAACTGTCTTCCTTAGCAACGGGGTTTGACTCAATTGTGGACATAAGTTGAGGACTACCTATATATGATCCACCTTCCCTTAATCTCTGAGAGCAGAAAAATAAAGATATTAGTTCATGCCCCCATTGGCTTGGTTTTACATGTCTCTCATTAGGCCCTTTCATTTCCTATCACCCAGAAGCTTTTCTGAACCACAGCTAACTTCTGTATCAGGCACGGTTTACAATTTATGGCCCTGCCTCAGTTGAGTGACACATCAGCCGTTAGAGGATCTTGTTTGTGGATGCTTTGTGTTATCCTGTTTTCAAACGGAGGGAGGGAATGGCAGATCTGCCTAGATCAATCACTATAAGGAGAGAATTACCAAAAGGATGTCCAACTGTCAAGGAAAAGAGGAGGAAGAGAAGAAGGTACATGCACTTTTCAACAGCCTGAGTGAGAAGCCTCCAGAAAAACACTTTGGAAGGCAAGATCACAGTTAGTCTAATTCCAAGGGCCATTGCAAGGAATCAGTATAGATCCCCAGGGACTGCTCATTCCCTGGTGTGGGGTGTGGAGGGAAAGAGAAGAGGGTATCAGAAAAAATACCAGATGCTCCAAAATATAAAGAATATGTGGCTTCACCCTATCTTGGTTCTGACCTCTCCCTTCGCTCTTGCTATCTTCACCACTGCCATGGGATGCAGCTTTCAGGAAATTACAGCTGACAAAAACCTGCCTTCCACAGACTCAAATTTCTCTGGGTCACCAAGTCTTTTTTCTGCCCGTCCCATTTTTCCTCCCTTTCTTTTCATTGCACATGAGCTCTCAAGCAGAAGATGAATCACTGGCTTGTGTGGTTATTTCAGCCATAAGCACCTAAAGTACAGTATATTTCACAGGGTTGCCTTTCCAGCGGAAATGCAGCTTCTTACACAGTGTAGGTTGCTACTGATAGGCAAAACCAACTCTATTTTCCAGCCTTCCCATCCTTTTGTCCTCCTCTCTACAATACACCTAAATAATACAGCAATAGCATTTAAAATTATATACAGCTTTACAGTGCTTTACAGCCCTCTCTAAGCAGTTTACAGAGTCAGCATATTGCCCCCAACAAACCTGGGCCCTCATTTTACCGACCTCGGAAGGATGGAAGGCTGAGTCAACCTTGAGCCTGGTGAAATTCGAACTGCCAAATTGCAGTCAGACGGCAGTCAGCAGAAGTAGCCTGCAGTACTGCACTCTAACCACTGCACCACTGTTGCTCTGTAGCTTTCCTCATGCCTGTGCAGCACTTTCACTCTTACTTCCCTCGTCACTTGCTGTCTCCTCTTCCTTCACTCTGCCCTTAAGCCCTCATTTAAATTCTGTAATATGTCTGTAGAAATTAAAGATGGCCTATAAACCATTTTGATTTTCTTTTCCCCCCATCTCCGTTGTCCTTTCCTACAGGTGTGTGGAAAGAGACTTTCAATAACTCCTATTTTCCTTGTAAGAGGATCCACAGCATGCACCCAAACAGTTTCTCTTGTCACAACACGGGTCAAATGATGTCAAAGTGACATCCCTAGCTGTGGAATTGACTGTGGGAAAATGAGTACCCCAGCCCAGACTCTGTGTTTCTGCCTCATGGTTCTGCTCACTCGTCGGCCTTGAACTCTAAGCCCTGCCTAGGCCAGAAACACCAGCAAAAGGGCAAGGCAGATTTCCTCAGTTTGCTGCCTTATTATGCTTTTGACTACACACTGAAGTAACTGACAAGCAAAACGATTTGTCAGGCGGGGTCTTGTCCTGTTGTGCGGTGGGAGGGGGTCAGCGTAGCTTCCCCAGTGACCTACTTTCAGGAACAAATGCAGATTGTGCAGTTTCCATTCAGGCATAAATTGAGGGAGGCCTGAGCAAATGAGAGGTTCAGTGAATGTATCTTCCTAGCTTCTAATCGCTAATATTCTAGCATGATATAAGCCAACATCAACCCAAATAAGATTCCTTAGAAGTCGGAGTTTCCTTTTGCAAAGCCCCAAAAATGAAATGAAGAACAATACCGACGACAAATTATAAGATGGCAACTTTCCATAAAAGTTGCAAATTCTTAAAAAGTGAAGAAGTAAATGGCAAAAGTAAAAACGAGCCTTAAGCTGCAATCTTTTTTCTGCTTATGTAGGTGGAAGCTCCATTAAACAAGCCTGATTTTGAGTGACATGACTACTAGACTGCCCTGCTAGTTACTTTAAGATGAGAAGTGAGCAAAGGCAGCTTGATACTTGAGTGTGATTAATATGACAAGTTTTTTTATTTTGGTTTGGTTTCCGTTTTAAATACCAAAGGGCTATTTTCTTCCATTTCTTAATCCAAGTGGGAAAGGATTCCCATCTTCCAGTTATTGTAGGCCTATACCCTTCTTTTCCCTGACCACAATATATTGGCAGAGGCTAACATCATCCAGAAGGCTTTTGTCATAATGGCTCGGTTTATGTGACACAATTGCCAACCTGAACAAATGGCATCTTTATTATTTCCTTCTTAGCAGTCTTGTGATGTTTTTGTTTCTTATTCTGTCACTGTGGGAAAGAATGTGAGGTGACAAGTTATACACTGTTCTTTCTCTTGATGAACGTTTCAGCTTCACCTTTGATCGGGTAGCTCACTGGCTGGAAATAGGAGATTGTCCTCACTGTTATCACCCAGACTTGGAATATTGACCATTTATTTATTTTGACACACTTCATGCACAGCTAGGTTGTAGCAGTTGGGAAAACTGCTCTTTAAAAATCTGCAAAGAAAAAAAAAACCTGGGTTTGCTCTGACAAGTTATCAAGGGTGTTAAATCGGTGTTCTTTCCACTGGAAAGGCAGACTTTTTTTCAACATTAAAAGGTGAGGATAGCTTTTAACAACACCTTTTAAGTATTCTTAAGGATGAGAAAGGAGACCAAAGCATTTAGGAGAGAGAAAGAGCTCCAGAATTCCAGAGGAGCCAGGAGATCCAAAGGCAAAACCAGCAGCCATGACAATACATAATTAAGAAGGTACACCTCTATAGAGCAATCTGGCTGCCAAAGGCCATATTTTGTTTTCCATTCCTTCTCTGAGGTTGATTAAGTGACTTTCTTGGGTTTGTCCTTCTGCAGAGCACATTCCCTTGGAGAGAGTGAATAATCAGGTGATGAAGTGAAATGTTAGTATCTGAGTAAAAAATGATGAAAGCATTGAATTAAATACTGTATAAATGTTGGCTGCATGTGTACTGCAACTGGAGAAATGTTAAAATGTGGTTTGTTTTGTTAATAGAGAGAAGGTGCATTATATCTCACTTACATGCAAAACTGCATTTGTGCCTGATGATTGGAAAAATGTCATTAGTATTCCCTTAACTAGGAGAAAAAAGGATAAGAGCAAATACAAAAACTACATGGGAGATTTTGTTAATTGTCTCAGAAAGTGTTGGAGAGGGTAGAAGTGAAAAGTAAGTGCAATGCAGTGCATATCAGGCAGGTGGAGTGCAGTCCACATTTTTGCTCTTCAACTGTCATAAGAAATGTTAGAAAAAAAGGTGTTTTGTATGTTTTTTTATTTAAAGAGTATGAGAAAGTGAATAGGATTGAATTAAGGAACAATTGAGTAAATATAAAGTTGAAAGCTGGTTTTGAATTTGATGAGTAGGCTATGAGGAAAATAAAACATGCATGAGAATAAATGAAATATTTTGCAAATGATCCAACACAAAGAAGACATTAAAAAGAATATGCCATTTTCCCGTGATTGTTTAATATATTTTGTCAATGAATGCATAGAGCAGTGATGGCTAACCTTTTTGCTGTCACATGCCAAAAGCGGGGAGAGCACGGGGGGTCGTGCACATGCGTGCCCACACCCATAATTCAATGCCTCCTCCATGCCCTTCCCCTTCCCCCACGCATGCACGTGCAACCCCCCCCGCGCTCCTCCTCTTTTGGCACACAATGGCAAAAAGATTATCGGTGGGCTTGGTAGGCCCTTTTTTTGCCCTCCCCAGGCTCCAGAGGCTTTCTAGGAGCCTGGGGAGGGCGAAAATGGCCTCCCTCACCCTCTGGAGGCTGGAAACAGCTTGTTTTTCGACTTCCAGTGGGCCCGGAAGGCCCGAAATTCAACTGGTTGGCACGCGCATGTGCGCTGGAGCTGAGCTAGGGCAACACTTGCATGCCCACAGATATGGCTCCACGTGCCACCTGTGGCACGCGTGCCAGAGGTTCGCCATCACGGGCATAGAGTGATGTTAAAGATATTTTTGTTGGAAATATGCATGGGTGGGTGCTTTTAAATGTAGATAATGTTTTGCCATTGACCGAGAACCCAAATAATTTGCAGAAAATGTTGATTAGATTTGAAACTAAATATTTCAAAGATCAATAAAACTGTTTGACAAGGAAAATGGAATGAAATGATGACAAGTTATAAATGTTGAAAAAATAAGTGCAGGTGATCCTTAACAACTATTTGTTCAGCGATTGTTTAAACTTGTGACAGTGCTGCATGAGTGGCACTTTTGACCAGTTCTTGAGGTTCTGACCATTGCAGTGCTCTTTCAGTCACATGGTTGTGATCCAGGCATTTGGCAACTCTCTTGGATTTCTGCCCATTGCAGCATCCCAAGCTCACATGATTGCACTTTGCCACCTTCTCTCCTGGTACCCCAGAAGTAAAATCCATTGAGGAAGCCAACAGAAAGTCAGAAGTTGAAATTACCTGAGGTTCCTGCTTAACCAGAGTCTGCTGGAACAGCCAGTGTTGAGTACTATGCAGTGGTGGGTTGCTACCGGTTCGGTCTGGATCTTGCGAACTGGTAGTAACAGCGGCGGGAGGCTCTACCCACCCACCTACACATCATCATGGATGCTCTGCGCATGCTCAGAAGCTTCTGCGCACACATACCCATTGCAAACCAGCAGCAAAGGTAAATGGAACCCACCTCTGGCACCCTGGTTATGTGATGTCCATGCTTCACAATTGCATTCCTTGCAATGGAAATACTGGTCTCAATTACTATTGTTCAGTGATTTATATGATAATTTGTGTAACTTGGGACACTGTTTACTAAAGATTTGGAAATGGAGAAATTTTGATATGCAAATGCTGATTAAAAAAAAAAGATAGTGGATAGTCCATGGATTGATAAAGAATATTTATAGAAAAAAGTGAAAATGCCTTTATACTGTAAACCAGGGGTGTCAAACTCAAGTCCTGTGGCCCGGATCCAGCCTGCAGGGTGCTTAAATCTGGCTTCGCAGGGCATCTGCACGGCCCGTTTGTGGCCAGCAGAGTGGTGCTGGAGGCCGTTTTAGCTGGCAGAGGCACTGCGAGGCGGTCCTTTGATATTAAGAGGCCAGCCCTGCGGGCCAAATTTAAACACCCCACAGGCCTTGAGTTTAATTTAATGGGTCTGAAGGTAGGATAATTTGAACCAGGTCATTTCTGCTTCTAGCGAAAATTCTGATTTGTTCAATAATCCATATTTTTAAAATGTCCATGGTATTCTCAGGCGTCTTCTCTAACACTAAAGTTCAAGTGTCAATACTTTTCCAATCCTGCTTCTCCAAAATCTAACTTTAGCTTCCAGGTAGTATCATAGGTAAATAGCTTTGCTTTCACAGTTCTGGTCTTTGTAAGCAAAAAGGCATGACATATGAATACAGGGTAGGTCTTGATTAGTACAGATAATGAATCCTATGAAAGGGCAGCATTATTCAAATTTGCAGTATAATCAAGTGATATTTCTACGGAAAATATGGTAATTGGTTCCAGCTTGACATAAATAGGCAATGAAACATTGTAAACATACATTTTATACATATATGAATAAAATATTACAGTAAAGAATAAAAGGAATATATGTTTAATTTAAATTTATGGTTTACAAATTCACTGTGTAGTTATAGAAAGCAAAATAAAATTTAAAAAATCCACCATCATCTCGTCCTAGTTTGTGTTGCTATGACCACGTTCAGGTTGTTCAATTACATCAAATTTTTGCTCTAATGTAATAATAAGCCTCTTCTTTTTTTAAAAAACTTGTACTCTTTTCGCCTGATGGAAGTCTGCCTTTTCTCCATTTTGTACACCCAAAGATTAGCAGTGTCTAAAACCCCAAGAGCAACTGTGGATGCACTTGCCTCAATTGTACATGTGCTCACATCCACTGAATCTGGGTTGCGTTAAATGAAACTTGGTTTCAATTTACAATTCACACTAAATCAAATACAGGTGCTCAACCTATGACCATAATGGGGCCTGCAATTAATTGTGATGGTCGTAAAGCGGGTCATCAAGTGACCAACCCAATTTTATAACCTTTTTTGAGGTGGTCATTAAATGAATGTGATGGTTGTAAAGAACCGCGGTGATTGTTAAATGAGCCCATTGTTGCAATGGGTGGTTTTTGCTGGAAACTAGAAATAAACATTGGTTTTGGCAAAAATGTCATAAATCAGTCACATGACTGCAGAACACTGCAAAAAGTTCCAGTTCCTGAGCACCCAAAATGAAATCACGTGACTGCTGGGGATGGAATGGACAGCTATCAGAACTTCAGAACCAGGTCGTAATTAATTTTTTTGGGGGGATGTCTGTTGTAATCGCTAAGCAACTGGTCCTAAATTGAGGATTACCTATATCACATTACTTGAACTAACACCAATCACAACCATCCTATATCTTTTCCAATACCTTTGTGGACATTCTGCCAAGTGCTAATCTGCCAATTTCTTTACAGATTCTTCCTTTACTCTTGATGGTTGAAACTAAACAGCAAAAGAACAGCTGCATAAAAGAATGAATCAAGTAGAAGACTGAAAAACTAATGGTGACATAAAAGAGACTGGTGAGAAAAGGCAATGCATAAATTAATGTACAGATATTTTGAAAGCAAAGCTGGTTAGAAAGGTATGGAGATATACATACAGTCCATAATGTTAAATACTTTTAACTATTTCTTTCTTCCCTCTATCACTTGTTTATCTCACATCCATGTAATTAGAATACATTCTAAGAAATTGCAGTAGAGAGCCAATTTGGTGTAGCATTTAAGGTCCCAAGTTAGAAACTGGGAGATTGTGAATGTCAGTCCAGCTTTAGTCAACAAAGCTCACTAGGTAAATCTGAGCCAGTTGCTCTCTCTCTCTCTCTCAGCCTTGGGAAGGCGGCAGGCAATGGCTAATCACTTTTGAAATGTTGCTGAGAAAACTCCAGGCAGTAAATGGAGCAGTAAAAAAAACTGCCTAACAAGAACAATCCACAAAGCAGAATGAAAATCAACCAGCAGATATACAATTGGTAGGCAAGAAAAGAGGATGGAAATTCAACCCGAAAAAGAAAAAGAAAAGAAACAGATCTTATAGAAACAGCAATTTCTAAACTAAGCAACAGTGAAGCCAGGCGCTTTAAAAAATGAATGAATATTAGAAAAGATAGTGGCGGCGAACAATTGTCTGATACTATCCTGAGGATTGTGGCAGATCTCTGCAAGGCCATGATTTTGGGATGTGGAAAGAGCCTCACTTTGTTGGATTTGAATCATCTAATTTTTTCTTATTTACCTTTTTTTTCTCTTGGAAATATATTATAACTACTTTGAGTTATAAGGCAGGAGAGTTTTGCCGGGGCATGCAGAAGATCTGGATGTTACTCAGTAGGATGATGGGAATTAACAATCCTGATGAATACCACAACTATAACCATACGGATATATTCATAATTATAATGTCACTCGGGTGGTTGTTTTTACTTTTATACAGGTGTGAGGATATCTACTACTGATGGGGGCAGAAGATGACTGAAGATTTTGAATAAACTGTTGCACCAGCATGTTATTTTACCCTATTATGGGTGATGGATTTAACAATCTAGTGGAAAGACATCAAAGAAGATATTATATGGATCATAAACTTAAAGTTATTGTCTTTTCTCTTTTTACATAATGAAATGCATATATAGATATGTGTATATCTTAGTAATGTGGGCAGTTGATTATATTTAGAATTGTACTGCATGATTTTGTAGGAATTGAAGGGTTGAAATAGGTTAGTTTACTGATTGTTATAAAATGGGATGCATATATAGATATGTGTATATTTTAGTAAAGTGGGTAGTGGATTATATTTAGAATTGTATTGTCTGATTTCAAGTCATATATTTAGAGGAGTGGAGGAAGTGGACAGAATTAAATAAATTTGGTTGCAGGGAGAAGGCCGATTTAAAATGTTATATTAATATATATAAAAGATTAAAGGTTAATTTGTAATAATACTCAATAAGTTTAGGGGAGGAGAAAAAGGGCAGATTACCGGAAAAATGGGAGTTATAAGATTAACAAGTTAAGGGTCAGTATTCCGAGAAGGGATTAAGGGAAAGGGAAGATATTATGTATGTAACTAGTTATGAAATAGCCTATTGTTGTGAAGAAGTCACAGGGGGGGTTGGGTGGAAAGGGTGGGTTAGGGAAGGGGGGGGGAAAGGGGGAAAAACTTGTATTTGAAAACTTTTTCAATAAAAAAAAAAAAAAAACTGCCAAGAGTAAAAAACTGACTGTGGGGGAGGGGGGGATCCCAACCTCAACTAATAAGAATGTAAATGGCAATTGTGCCAAAATCCCATGAAAATCTTTTATAATAAATCCTCCTTTTTCAGGATTCTCTAACTATTTAAATGAAAACTGGCTTCAGGAGGCAAGCAAATGATAATGCAAAATATTTAGGCAGCCAATGTTAATTCAAAGTATTTGTTAGTAAAGGCTACTTTTTGGAAAGGAGGACCATTTGAAGAAATATACAGAGAACAGAGCTTTTTCATAGTGGGGAGGGGGGGTGAACTATAGGAGGTCCAAGCTCAGGTGTGAACAGCTTTGAGACGATTCAATTTGGTCAGGAGAATAGCTTTCCTATTATCAACTTTATTTATAAATATTTTTAGATAAACAGCAGCTCCGTGTTTCAAGTGCACATTTCTTGTATGTCACAGAAAATCCTGTCCCCCAGGGATAAAACAAAAAAAGAGAATCCCTCAAACTGACTCCCCAACCATCAATCTTACAGACATTGTATGGATTCAGTTTCAATCTGCTAACTAGAAAAGATTACAATCTAGTCCAGGCAGGAAGAAATGTGGAAGTTAAGTAGACCTGTTGGAAGGATGGAACAGGAAGCAACCTCGGATTGCTTGGTAACAGGAAAATATTCCGCTTCACTATCACTGACAGCCTCCCTCCGCAATCAGCTTCATAGCTGGACCTCTCAGAAAATGTTCACCAAACAGCTTGGGGAGCTTCACATTAAATCAGGCAAGTTGCCAGATCGGAGACAGCCAACAGCTGTTTGGCAGGCAGAGGGAAGGGGGGGCTGCCAAGGTTTTGAGACAATGGACTGGCCTGCCTTATCACTCAGCTCCTTGTTTCAACTGATGCATGCTCCCGTTTAATGTGCTCCATAAAGTGGGCCAGATGACCCGCCTGTTAGAACTGACCACCTCCCCAAGCCTCCTTCCTGTACCTACATCACTGTTGTAATTGGTGGCAGATGGTTTCCGACTGGCTGGTGACATTCCTAATGAGGAAGGACAGCAAAACCAACAGCTTTGCTTGACGCCGTCCTTCACATATTAACTCAGGACCACCACCATTTGGTGGCAAGCCAAAACAGCGACAATGGGGACGGCACATATTATGCCGGTAGTTTCCCCCCCAAATCAAGAACAGGTTTGCATTTTTACTCAGCAGCAGAAATAGGCAAGCCCTTGGAGTCTACTGCATGCACTGGAGGGAGATGATTTTCACAATTACTTTGGAGCCCTAAAAGTTCTTGCTTCTTCTGGAGAACTATATTACCAATTCCCCCACCCATTTTTCCACCTGTAGGTCATCCTTTCATGAAACATCTGAAAAATTATTGCTAGGAACACCACTCTTAAAAACCAGATGGAAGACACCACTAGAATCTTGATAGGAGTGGAGATGTCGACCTGACATAAGCATATTAAATTGAGAGCAATTTCAGAAGCCTGTTGTCTTCTCCCTCCTCGGTTTAAGTGTCATGTGAAGTCTTTTTATAAGCATTGCTGGCTTGTCTGCCTGCTTGAGCTCTCTCTCTCAAGTGCATGATGTCCAGTCTGGATGCAGCGGAAAATCTATGCCAGTTACGAGTTTGAGGGGCGCATGTTTTTGGCCCATTAAAATGTGACTGTGAGCAAACCAATCAAATGAATAGTTATAAGGATAGCAATGGAGTGATGCTGGAACTGTTGAGGTCTTTGTATGCATGTGTTTTATAGTGCTTTTAACAGTTGTTATTTAATGATTTTTGTTATCTTTCTCTACTCGTGATCAAGTAAAGAATAAAAGCAGCTGCAACTCTGTTCTTTTCCTTTTAATCAGAGTCGATATTCAAATTTCTGATGTCTTTTGAGTATCATGCTTGTAATTACAAAACAGTAAATTTTATTTTCTAACAGCAGCTAAAATAGGAATAATTTCAAAAGCTATTTTGAGCTTTTCTGTAACATTTTTGGCTATTGATTCAAGACGATTTTTGAAATGCAAAACTTTTGAATCTTTGATACTGAAGTTATGTTTAGTCTCTTTGTTTCAGAAACAAGGTATTTTATCATGCTTACTACACATACCATAATGTCCCAATGGGATTTGCTTGATTTATGGCTTAATTTATGTGTTTACTCAATATGATTTATTCAGTAAATTGTGAGAATGTAAATATGGTTTTTTTCTTCATGCAGGTTTGAGCATCATAATTCATAATTTATTAAGTACTTATCCTGTAATAAAACTGTCTTTTAAGTGCTATGTGACTTAATTTTCTTTGTGCATGTATATTTCAATATTACTGCTTTTCAAAAATAGCAGAAAATATTGTGTTAAGGACAGCATACAGTGACTATCCATCCATCTATATATCTAAATCTTATCATTAAAGGATGTGGAATAGTCAGTGATATTTCCGTTCTAATTCATAACGCTAAAACAGCCTTTGTCTCATTGGTTGTGGGATAGGGCTTGTTACTGATTTAGTTTAAATTCCAAAAAGGTGTTTCAGAGTACATAGAGGTGTTCTGTTCACACATTTACACACCTTTAGCCCTACTGGGTAGTCACTGGATAACATTTCAGTTGTGTTTAACTGGATAACCTACCTTTCCACAAAGAATTTAGCATTGCATATTGTTCCTTTAATAACACCATGAAGAAATTTGGGTTGGGTTAGATATATTACATATATGAAACATAGACATGCAACTAACAATAGCCACACCTCATTGTTTATAAAGCATGTAGCGTGAATTAGGGCCAAGCAAGGCAGAAGGTAGATTAGATCCTAAAAGTAGGTTTATAGATGGTAACTCAGAAAAGTGTTCTAGCTACCAGTTGTTTACCAACATGAATTAAAATAGTACAGCCTCTCCTATACCACTGATTAAATTGCTGGAGAAAAACATACTCAACAGTGTGATAAAGAACAGGAAAGGAGGTTTTGTTTATGAAACTATTTGCAAACATTTCATTCTGATGCTAATCACAAATTTCTGAGCAAAGTAATCTTATTACATGTCCACTAGTTACGCTGCTTGGAATTTGGGAAATTGTAGATAATCAACTAGGCTAGATTGCTATCAGAATTTTAAACAGTTATTTGGCAATAGTATCAAAAACAAGGCATAACATATTCCTTCTAGTTCTAATAAATTAATTGGATGGAGTGGATATCTTTTTCAGAAAGTCCATTGGATTAGGTAAATCATTGCAATGATACAGATGATGCAAATTATCTTTGCAATATATGTCATGCAAATTATGACACAAATGTTGTAAATCTGTGATAACATCAATATGCAGATTATAACATCATGTTACTGTATATCCTATACATGGACCACTTGCCCTGCAGTGCCTTTAACCAAGCACATCCTGAAGTGCCATTTTGGTTTCAAATCTGAAATGCTGCATAGCTCTATTGCCTGTTGCAGCCAAGGGGAGTTCTAAACAGAGTTATGGTTAGGAAGCTGCTTCCTGTTTTCTCCTTCAGTGCAAGAATCTGATAAAGCATAAATAGCGTGGTCTCTCTCGAAATTGAATGTGGCTTATAAAATGGTGGTAGAAGTAATGTTTCCTTCAGCAGCTGCTACTGCTGAATAACTATGTTGTGGTTCTTATTTACAGATAAGGGCAATAACAAGCAAGAGCAAAGGATAAAATAGTTTTTAAATATTTGCAGGTTGTAAAGGGGGTAGTGCTTTATATTCTCTGTTCCTGGATCAGAAGAGGTACCATAATTTCCGACGTATAAGACGACTGGGCGTATAAGACGACCCCCGACTTTTCCTGTTAAAATATAGGGTTTGGGCTATACTCGCCGTATAAGACTACCCCTCTTCCAACGCACACCAAATAAAAATTAAAAAACATCAACTGGCTCACCCACAATGTAAAAGCAGCTGTGCTAGACCCAAAATGGCCCCTGCAACAAGCAGGAACCTCACACAGCCACAGAAAGCCCAAAAAAACAACTTTCACACTTTACACACACAAAATTCCACATACAGGTTCGTGAGATTTTGTGTGTTTGTGTAGTTAGAGTGAAACACTACAGAAACACACTAAACTTCATAAAGCTGCACAAATATTTTTTTATTTTTTTATTTTTATTTTTATATGAAAACTAAATTTAAAACTTCCTAAACTTTAAATGGCTAAGTCTAAAAAAGAACAACTAAAAAAAACCCCAATTAATTTTTTTTTAAAGCTCCCAAAGGGGAAAAAAACTTACCCAATAGAACAGGGGTCTCCAACCTTGACAACTTTAAGACTTGTAGACTTCAACTCCCAGAATTCCTCAGCCAGCTTTGTTTTGCTGGCTGAGGAATTCTGGAAGTTGAAGTCCACAACTCCCTGCCTGCTTGATTGCAGGCAGGGAGTGGCTTGCTGATGGAATGGATTCAGGCAAGTGAAGCAAGGCAAGCATTGTGACTAGCAGCTAAGGTAAGCAAACTGGAGGGGGAAAACTTTTTTCCTTTTACATGGCTCTGGCGATCCCAGCTGCATTGCCTGATTAGCAGGCAAAGCTGGGATCGTCAGAGCTTGGATCGCCAGAGCCATTTAAGGCTTGTCAGAGCCTTTCAGGCTGGTCTGCCTGGTTACAGGAGAACGACACCCGGCATATAAGACAACCCCTGACTTTTGAGAAGATTTTCATGTGTTAAAAAGTCATCTTATACGCCAGAAAATACAGTAATTGATTGGGCAATAAAGAGAGAAGGGTTGCTGTGGATTTCTTGGTCAAAGTGAAAGGGGGTTTAAAAAGAGGTTTAATTAGCTCAATTTATCACCGTTAGAAAAACACCCTAAGACAGGGGTCTCTAACCCCCAGTCCATAGCCCGGCACTGGTCTGCAGCATGCGAGAAACTGGCCACTCAAAGATGCAAAGCGAAGCCCCATCCATGGGATGCAGGCAGCACACGAAACCAGCCCCCGTCTGGTCTGCGGAAAAACCTCTCGCCACAGAACTGGTTGGGGACCACTGAGCTAGGAGACTGTATACAACTAATAACATCAGCAGATGCTGCTCTGTTGAGGCCATTGACTGATGAAACCAATTTGTTGATTTCCCTCATTATTCTTCCATATCACAGTTTTGCTGTGAAAAGCACTAGTAGATTTTAACAAGATCCCTGATTAAATAAGTTACTATAAAATTCCTTTTTCTGAACTACCGGTGATTATGGCTCAGTGTTCACACTTCCTTGTCTAAATGTTGTTTGCAATTTTAAAAGTTTGAGAGTTCTTCAGCAGTGAAACCTGTACTCTGGACAAAGAAAATCTAAATTCTGCATTTTACCCAAGTATTACAAAGGCAGAAAAATTAACAAGATATATTTCAAAACTGCTTCTTCTGATTGTGGAAATGGTATAAGAGGTATTTTATTTATTTTTATCCTGCCTTTATTATTTTTATAAATAACTCAAGGTGGTGAACATACCTAATACTCTTTCCTTTTCTGCATTAATTTTAAACCGGTTTCTAATGGGTCTTCTATTATGAGGGCAACGTCATCTGCAAAAGCTTGGGTTTTAAATGTTTCCTTCCTGATCTTTAAGCCTTTAATATCTTTATTGGCTCTAATTTTTCTAAGTAGGACCTCT
Source organism: Arizona elegans (assembly GCA_022577455.1). Classification (NCBI taxonomy): domain Eukaryota; kingdom Metazoa; phylum Chordata; class Lepidosauria; order Squamata; family Colubridae; genus Arizona; species Arizona elegans. The sequence goes on along the minus strand of JAKOOJ010000003.1, from coordinate 96,219,486 downwards.
AGTGCCAGGATATAAAGTAAGGGAGATAGGGGACATCCCTGCCTGACTCCTCTTTGAATCTGAAATGCCTGAGTTCTGTCTCCATTCACTAATATATTAGTCCTCTGATTTTGGTAAATATTCTCTATCATCCTCCTAAAATTGGTCCCGAATCCCATTAGATCTATTTGGTTTACCAAGAAAGTCCAGTTTAAATTGTCGAATGCCTTTTGGGCATCGACAAACATTAAGGCCAGCTGTTTTTCAGGGTGTTGTTCGTAGTACTCTATAGTATTTAGGACTGTTCTCAAATTATCTCTAATCTGTCTCCCTGGGAGGAAACCATTTTGATCCTTATGTATCCATCGATTTAGAATTTTCTTGAGCCTCTCCGCCATTATATTCATAAATAATTTGTAATCTGCATTCAGCAATGAAATAGGTCTGTAGCTGGATATCTGCTTCGGGTCGGCACCTTCTTTCAGAATGAGCGTCAAGTACGTTTCCCTCCAAGAGTCTGGGATTGTTATGCCAGCAATAGCATCATTTAGAATTTCTAACAGTTCTAATTTCAAGACATCGTCAAACTTTTGATATAATTCCCCGGGGAGACCATCAGGGCCTGGAGTTTTATTCTTCTTTATTTTGGATAGGGCCGTTCTTAGCTCCTCTATAGTGATCTTTTCATTTAACATTTCCTTTTCTTCTTCGGAGATTTGAGGTAAATTGGCTTCCAACAAATACTGTTCTACCTTGTTTAACTCAATTCCTTTATTTTTATATAGAGATTCATAAAATTTTCTTATGCTTTCTAATTTGTCTTCTTCCTTCGTCAACAGGGTGCCCTGTGGGTCTTCTAATATTTGGTTTTTTTCCTTCTCTTTTTTTAATTTATACGCCAACCATCTCCCGGACTTGTTAGCATTCTCGAAACAATAATGCTTAGATCTTTTTATTTTTTGAGCCATCTCCTCCTGGTCCAATAAATTCAGTCTATGTCTCATCATCAACCATTGTTGTTTCGTCGCCTCGTCTCCCGGTCGTTGCTGGAGTTCATCTTCAATTTGTAATAGTTTTTGGGTGAGTTCTTCTCTAATCTTTCTTTTTTCCTTATTTTTAAAGGCAATATATGAGATGGCTACCCCTCTTACATAAGCCTTCATAGTGTCCCAGACAATTTCTTTGGCTGTCTCTCGATTCCCGTTTTCTAGGAAGAAACGTTTGACTTCTTCATTCAATTTAAGTGTGAACTCTTTTTCATTTAAGAGATTGGTCCTTAAACATCTCTGTTGTGTTTTCTTGATGTCATGGAGCCAACTAATTTCAAGGAGCTTATGATCTGCCCAAGTATTGGTGCTCATGTTAACCTTTTTAATTTCTATAGCCAATTTTCTGGTAACCCAAACCATATCAATTCTGGACCAGGAGTTCTGTGGAATAGAATAAAATGTAAATTGTCTATCCTGGGGATGTAAAATACGCCACATGTCAATTAAATTTATCTCATCCACCAGATCAAAAAAGGTCTTTGGTAAGGGAGATCTTTTAGTCTTTTTAGTTATATCACACTTATAATCATACTTTGGATCCACAATTCCATTAAAGTCCCCTAGCATACATATTTCAAGATGTGCCCAATTTGCCAGCTGTTCATGGAGTTTCCGGTAAAATTTCCCTTGTTTTTTGTTCGGGGCATAAACCCCTACTAATAGCACCTTAGAGTTACCTCTCATTATTTCAACTATAAGTATTCTCCCTTTTCCATCTTTATATTTACATTCTGCCTCTATTCCTTTCTTAACATAAATAGCGACCCCCCTTTTTCTTTTCTCGGCTAGTGAAGAGAATACTTTACCAAATTTACAATAATTTAAGTAGTCGGCTTCATCTTTTTTTATATGGACCTCTTGAATGCAGATAATATCAGGATTTTGTTTCACCAATTTCGACAATATTATCCTTCTTTTTTTATAATCATTTAATCCGTTCACATTCACCGATATGATCTTAGTATCATGCATTCCTGTGGTTGGTTTCTGGTCTCTTGTTCTTATTTACCTTTTAAAGTTACTGCTCTCACTGGTCTAGATTTTTTCCCTTTTTCCTCTGTGTCCTCCTTTTTCTTCTCCTCTTCTATATCTTCCCTAGTAATTTGTTCTTGGGATGTCTCTTCTTCCGTATTTGCTATCTCGTTTTCCTCCTTACTAGTTTGTTCCTCTTCTCCTCCCCTTAGTTGATCTAGGAAGTCTTGAGCATCACTTAAACAATCAATTCTAATTTTCCTCCCTTGCCAGGAAATTAGCATTCCTTCTGGCAGAAGCCACCTAAAGATTATACTTCTCCTGTTTAAATGATTTGTCAAGAATCTATAATTTTTTCTCCTTTCCCTCACTCTTCTTGGGATTTGTTTCAAAATATTAATTTCTTTCCCCCCATAAGTGATTTTTTCCTCCCAGGCTATGTTGTACAAGATGTCTCTAACTTTTTTTCTAGCGAAGCGCACATGGACCTCTCTGGGGAGTCTGTTTCTTCTTACATAGTTCGTCTGAACTCTGTACACCTCGTCAATCTCACGAATTATTTCTTGTTTATCTTGCTGCAGAGTTTCTGCAATCAACTCAGCCATCTTATCTCCTAGGTCCTCATCCTTATCTTCCAAGATGTTCTGGAATCGCAGGTAAAACGAGGCTTTGTCCATCTCAAGTTGGATCAGGGCGTCTTCAGTTTCTTTGTTTTGTGCCAACAAAGTTTGGTCCACTGTATCCAGTTTTTTCTCGTTTTTTTCAATTCTTTGTTCTGCTTTTTGGATTCTATTTTCATTACTCGCAATAGCAGTCTGGATCTCATTCATTTTGAAATCAAGAGCGTGGATGTCTGATTTTAATTCAGAGTGACTGTTCAAGAGTTTTATTTGCATCGCAAGCATTGTTTCTTGAATTGACTGAAGAGAAGCTTGTACTGTTTGCAATGTAGGTGTTGTAGAGGGTTTGTCTGCTTTCTGGAGGCCTTCCACTGATTTCTGGGTGGCTGGAGAAGACATCGCTAAAATTGGTACAGATGGCGCTTTTTTGCCGGTTTTTGCAATTGTTGAAGTCAAACTTGCCATTTCTTTCAGAACCGATTTTTGTTCTCTTATTATCTCCTCTATCTTTCTCCAAATTCTCATCCAGTGGCGCTTGCCACGTTTTCTCTGAGGAGCTTTCTTAGGTCCTTATTTCGCTCCTTTATTGATCCTCTCTACACTCTCAATAAATTCCAGTTAATGCTAAGTTTCTGAATTTCTAAATTACAATAGCAGGATGACTTAATATTTCCAGCGATTAACATTCACTAATTGTATAATTATATAATTCTCCTCTAAATAAATTAGGCAATAATATAAATACTATAAATACTAGTCAGTTAATCACTTAATAAAATCTAAGTTCAAATCTTAGTAATGAGTATTGATATAAATAGATTATTAAAAGCTACCAGTACAAATAATTGTTCTAAATTAATAAATTCTAAGATCAAATCTTAATAAAGAGTATTGATATAAATAAATTGCTAGATGCTACCAGTACAAATAATTATTCTAAATTAAATGAGTTAACAACGATAAATTAATGAGTTAATAAATTCTAAATTCAGATCTTAATAAAAATTAAATATATATAGATTACTATAAATATAAAATACTATACAATAGATTAATTGGTGAAGTAGAAATCCAAGTTCTTATATATAATCCAACCTATTTTTTTTTATAAATATATATCTATAAGATATCTATGTTCTATATTCTTAACAATCAGCAAGTCTAATTAATGATAATTATAGAAATCTAAGTTCTTATATATAATCAAAGCTATTTTTTTTTTATATATATCTATAAGATGTCTATGCTCTATATTCTTAAGAATCAACAATCCACAATCAACAGGTCTAATTAATGATAATTATACAGTGAGAAAGAGAAACAGGGTTCAGTTATTAAGGTCACAGGAACTCAAAAGGAGTATAAAAGAGAATATATATATATGAGTATATTGTTTTACAGTATTTACGGGGCTGTAGAGTATAAGTAAAAAGTCTTCAGATTTTCACTTTGCTGGGCTCCGACACAGCTCGATGGTAGAAATCTCTACTAGAGCGGCTTCTTGTTCGTCCTCTGCTGTTCCTCTCTTCCAGATCAATGGGCGCACTTCCTGTTTGCTGGAAGCCTCAAACAGCCAAACTCTATATTTCTCCCGTTTTCTTCCACTCAATCGCAAAACACGGAACCAGCCACGCCGATGATGTTTCCCCTCTCCTTTTTACTCTCTCGTCACACCGCACTCGCCAGAGCTCCTTGCAAACACAATCCACTCCCTCCGTTTTTCTCGTCTGCTCTTCAGCTTGTCGGGTCGCCGGGTATACAAACTGCTCTACCCTCTCCATCGCTGCCTCTCGCCGCTCCGAGCACTCCTCCTCCCGACTCCACCGATCTCCTCTCTAGTGCACAATCACAGGTATAGGAAAAAAAGCTTTAAATCTGACACAACACCTCTGATCTTCTTCTTAGCTTCCCGTCTTAGTTGGCTATTGCTGCTTCGCGCCCGCCATCAATGGCCGGCTCACCGCGTTGGATAGACAGAGCCGCCTGGTCCAGCGAGAGGTGGTCGCACCCACTTCCCCACTCTCCTGGCTTTCTCTTTTGCCCACAGGCTCTCCGGGTCCCGCGTCCCCCAAGGGGATCCCCAAAACGCGGTGCTAAAAGGTGTTGAGGAGCAGCGAGCACTCACTCAACACCCTGTCGCTGCAAATCACCAACCGGAAGTTTAAATTAATGCAGGAAGTACAGGATTACGGAGAAGTGGCGGGCCTTAAACTTAATAAGAATAAAACTAAAATAATTGTGAAAAATATGACAAACCCACAAATGAAAGAATTAGAAGATCGATTAGGCCTCCAAGCAGTTAAGAAAACAAAATATCTGGGAATATGGATCGCTGCGAGACTCTCTTCATTAAAAGATGATAATTATATCCCCTTATTGCAGAAAATTTATCAAGACCTTGATAGGTGGAAGAGGCTTAAATTGTCCCTGATTGGTAAAATTGTGGCAATCAAAATGAATATCTTACCTAAAATTCTATTTTTATTCCAAAATATACCGATATCACTAGATAAATTTTTTTTTCTGGATTTGAACAAACATATAAGGAACTTTCTGTGGGAGGGCAAAAAATCGAGGATCTCTCTTAAGACACTTCAATGGAAAAGGAATTTGGGAGGGTTCGGGCTCCCTGATTGGGAATTATACCAAAAGGCGGCAAAAATAATTTGGATAAAGGAGTGGATCAAGCTACAAGATGAGAGAATTCTGACACTAGAAGGACATGATCTCCTTGAAGGATGGCATGCCTATCTCTGGGATTCAAAGGATAGGAGGAAAACTTATTTCCATAAACATAAAATTAGGGAGACACTGATTCGTACGTGGGTAGAAATCAGACAGAGGATTTATACCAAGGCTCCTAGCTGGTTGTCAATTATGGAAGCTTTAGTGGCCCCAAATAGGAGAGGAAACTATAAATTGGGCACATATAAGGACATTTTGGATCAAGAAGGGAAGCTCAAACCATTGGAAGTATTGAGGGACCAGGGGTTCAACCTGGATTGGTGGAACTATCTCCAGATAAATTCTAGATTTCAAAAAGATAGAGACACATGTGGTATTGAAATGAAATATGGATATTTTGACAAAATTATCTGGGGAACAGATAAGAAAATGTTATCGAAAATCTACAATTTTTTATTAGATGAAGATAGAGCAGAGACCATAGCAAAAAATCAGTTAAGCATTTGGGAAAAAAACTTAGGATACAGCATTAATTTCAATGATTGGGAGATAGCTTGGAACAGGAATTACAAAATAACGAAATTGGCAACATTCAGAGAAAATCATTACAAAATGTTACATAGGTGGTACCTAGCCCCGGACAGGCTGGCGAAAATATTCCCAAACCTCTCTGCTACATGTTGGAAATGTGGTAAAACGGTCGGCACCTTCTATCATCTTTGGTGGACTTGTCCCGAGACTAAAAAGTTCTGGTTAAAGATTCGACTCTGGCTCTCTGAAATAACGGGACAGGAGATAGCCCTGGCCCCGGAATCCTTTCTCTTAGGTATGACTGAAGATGGTCTTACAATAACAAAACCCAACTTGTAATTCAAATCACAACCGCGGCTAGACTAGCTTTTGCGAAACTCTGGAAAAATAAATCTACGCCTTCAGAAGAAACATTAATAAATAAAATTCTAGAGTGCGCAGAAATGGCAAAATTGACGAGCGAGTTAAAAAATGAGGAGAATTCTAAATATTATGAAGTATGGGGAAATTGGTATAACTGGTTGAAGAACAAGACAAAAGTATGATAATAGGTTATGACTTATTAGGCACTAGAATTGGATTTAATTGTATAGAATTGTATAGTATATTGTATAGTATATTGTATAGTTATGGATGGAATCCATCCAACGTTTGATTCACCAATTGTGTAAACACTGTACCTCTGATCAAGATAGAGATTGTATATTATCCTTTTTAATTTTGGAAAAGTCAATAAAGTATTTATAAAAAAAAAATAAAAATACTCTTTCCTTTTCCCCACAATAGAATGTATATCATTGCAGCCATTAATAATTACAGCTTAAACTTAATTACAACATATAGCTGTGTGTTTGTGAGGGTTAAAGATGAATTTCTCAAGACTATCTATAGCATATCTGCTGTCTTTTTTGTGCCCCATGTAAAGTTTTCCTTCTGCATTCTTCTGAAAACTGTTTGAGCACAGTGAATTTGGCTAAACCAAGAGTGTTGATTTAAACTGGAGGAGTTGCTTTCTTTTAATTATTTTAATTATTGCACAAAAAGTTCCCAAGACTTTAAGTAGGAAAACATTGAGGGAATGTCATTTTGCACCAGACTCAACCCAAAGATTTTCCAAATCCACAAAACTGGAATCTTATTATTGGAACGAGAGAATCTTTAATTCATATTGGACACCAACATTTTAAAAATATTTTACAGATTTGTATTTGCAATAGTGGCGAATATCTGTAGTTCAAGTATAGGGTGAGGGTGAAGGTTTGTTATCTAAGCTTGTGGGTTGGTTTCCAAACGTTTCGTTACCAGGCTAGGTAACATTTTCAGCAGAGTTTAAACCTAGCCTGGTAACGAAACATTCGGAAACCAATCCACAAGCTCAGAGAACAAACCTTCACCCTCATATTTGTATTTCCCAATTTAATTATGAGTCATGTAGGCTTACCGTAGAAACCACAGTATAGAACAATGACACATTTACATAAATATAAACATTAAACCATCCACATTAAGTAAGCTGACTAAATTTTATGTAAACTATCTATAGTACTCATACATGAGCATTTGCATTTGTGGGGCAAAATGGAGTTTTCTGCAATCTAAACTAAGCCAGAGGATTTTTAACAGGCGATAATGGAATTCACTCCTTCTAATTCTTTTACTGGAGTGGGAAATTTAGGTTATGGGAAGTCATGTATGTCTGCAGCAGCAGATGCTCTCCCCAGGAGTCTGGCATTCAAGAAAAATTGGAACTTGAAGTAACCTCTAGTTTGAACCACCAAGGAGAAGGGGATTTGAAAACATCCAATAAATGACTCTAAAGTCACTTTGAAAAGTATTAATCTGGGCAGCAATTGTTTGCTAAGATTGTTATGGTGACCTGAAAGTTGCTGCTGTTGAGAGGAGTGGGTGATATAGTAGATGTCCTTTGTGCTATATTGTGCTATATTTGTGCTTACCTGAGAGGTGCAAGGATGGGTGTTAGGAATGTTGATGTAATTAGATCTTGACTTCATCTAATAAAGCACTCCTTAAGATATTAAGTAAAAGGGAGTCATTAAAATCATTGGATGCAGAATAGCTATGTCTGTTGTGTAAATTTATACTCAAGGTTTTGAAATGGAAAACATTTTAGCGGACTTTGGGAACTCTTAGCTAAAAATACAGATCATTATTTCGTGGAATCTAGTTTGTTTTAAAAATATATGTATTTTTTGAGTTCTAAACCATACTGACTAGTATCAGTACTCAATGACAGCAGTTTGGTGATTACCCCTCTCCCCTTAAGCTTTATTTGTATGCAATTGTATGCTACATATTTGCAAGATTTTAAGTGGTTTATAAATCATAAAACTACAAAATATTCATAAATCAAACCATCCTAATAAACTAAAGCTATTAAGTATTTAGTAACTATATTACTAAAGCTATTAATAAGGAGTTTTGTTATCTCCATTTGTTTTTATGGTTTTGCAAAATGTCATAGCAGCGGGACTTGGGATGAAGCTGTTCTGAACAGACTACTGCTTTGTATCCAGTCTTTTACCCAGATGCCTAGTTAAACTCTTACACACACAATTATGATTTCATTTTGACCTGTGGGGATATGGTTCAAATGCACAAGGCATTTCAGAGCAACTGAAGTTCATAGTGTAAATAACAATATATAGTCTTACGTATTAGAGGTTATCTTATCCATCAAGTGTGACTCTTACGTAGCCCAAAGTGCATTATTCACATAGCAGAACAAAGCTATTGAACAGTGCCTATTTCAAACTGCAAGTCTTTGTTGCAGGTTCTAAACACAGTAATGATTGCGATATTTTAATCGTTCACATTACATTACCACACATCACATTAACGGATAATATATTTTATTCGGTTTTGAATTATTGTGCTCTGTGATCTATCACTGTAGCTTATGAACCAGTACCTAGCTTAGCATGATTTGTTAAACAGACCATTCTAACTTTTTTAAGAAATATGAGAATCAATTATGGTTTAGTAGGCTGTTTATTTTTAAAGTGACACAAACATCTTATTTTTGCTGCAATTACAGTTTTATCTCCCTATTGAAGGAGGCACATCACTCATGGTCCTTTATAGAATTCTAATAATGTCTACTCAGCATGGCAAACAGCGGTGAATTTTTCATGCTGGGCCAAAGGTTCAAACTAGAGCTTCCTGTTCTAGAACTTCAGATTATGTCACAGATGTTGACAGCATTCACACAACATAGATATTTACCCAATGAACATTTATCATTCCCTTATTTTTTGATAATATGCTCAGTATCTTTTTCGGTCTGCTTGGCCACCATTTCCTTTAAAAAAACAAAAAAAACAAAAACAAAACCAAAATAACAAATGGTAGCCAAATATACACTAAGTAGGAGATGCTAAAATATATTCTGTCTCCACTTGAGGAGTGAAGAGGAGGAATTAACACCCCTTTTGGAAATGGATGCTGTACCAGACTGGGAGTTAAAACAACTTAATCTACAACAAATATGTTAATATATGTAATCTGAAGTCAAATCTGGGTTTAGGTGATATACTAAGCCAAACCATAATATTGTATAACTTATTCCCAGTGTAGTGTCAGTGCAGCTGTTACTTTAATTGTATCCAGTTGGTCAGTGTGCTGTTTGCAGAAAGATCCATTTACGTTGAGAGGTGCCTCATTTTGGATAGTGAGACAATGTCTGTTCAATCTGAAGCCATTTATGGAAGGAAGCTCTCTTGCATTTCATGAGTCTTACTTCTAAGTCAATATGTATCAGAATGTATTATTGAAATTGTCACTGCATGAATTTACAGATTAACATTCATATCTATTGCATTATGCCAAATTTAAGTCCCTGGTTATTGACACCACCTCCTGGGAAACCCTGGCATAAGATCTATCGACATGGTGCACGCTGATCCACCAAAGCTGCCAGATATCTGAGGACAGAAGAACAATCATAGCACAAGAGAAGCGAGACACACAAAGCCAGAGCTGCAAATGCTGCAACTATGGTGCCCACACATCTGCCCCACATCTGCAGAACGTTTCGTACCCGTATAGGCCTTACCAGCCACCTATGGACACATCGTGGACAGCCCACCTGTTAGATGTCAAGGTCCTCTTCTAACACGATGGACGAACACCATCATCATTATCCCAAATAGAATCTTAAAAGTGAAAAACTTCTCTACTAAAATCTTTGAGAATACTGCAAAAATTGAAAACTCTGTTCCTAAAGAGATTAATACTGTATAATTCTGTATACATCCACTAAGCATACTCACTAATCTTTCCCAGTTGGTATGAATAAACAGTATTGCTCCATTTGTGTTTGTATATTGCAGTTAGCACCTCTTGCAGCCTAAGTAGTTTAGTGGTTATTTCATCTGCACTCATCTTTTTCTATTCAACAGCTGATCCAGTACCTCACTTTCTAGTGGAGTCAGCCTTCTGAACATATTCTTGCTACAAATGTTTCTGTCCTTTTAAAATGATATTGATATTATTACCTTCTAAAATGGTATGTAAAGTTAGTAGTGCTGTCAACCGCCTTTTTCCTCATTTGCCTTTTGTAGATCTCTTCAATACCTGCACTTCCATATTCCTATTATAAGTGTAAATTTTCCTGTGACTTACCTGATCTTTTAAAATAATCTTTTCTTGTTTTTCACTGTGTTGTAACATTCTTAAAGGATTTTTGTCCTTTCTTGCTTGATAGTTGGCTGTCATATTTCCTTGCACAGGAGTTTTTACCCTATTAGTTTTCAGGATGGCTTATTCTAAAAGCCACTGCCATTTTTTAAATTTATTTTTAATTTTTTGCTTTAGTTTGGATAATATCTTCTCAGATTCTTTTTCACCTAAATTAAATCTACTGAAATTGCTCTTTACATTGATCTTAAATTCTGTATGACAAAACATTAGTGTCAAATCTTTAAATGCCATCTAATTTTATAAGATTAACCATATATATGACACTAAAACATCTCAATTTGTTCTATAATCTCAATTTGAAAGTGCCATAACTGATTGAACTTCATTGCAATTGAACTTCATCCAAGCATTGCAATTACCCTACCTAAATCTTCTGGTAATTCCAAGTTTCATCTTTCCAGCTTTCTGCTTCCTTTCCAATCATCCATTACTTATCCTTTCTGGACTTTGAATTGAGAAACTTTGTTTGCTGACAAATTAAAAATTGATATATTATTTCAGTTATTCCATTATAGTGTGGGACATAGCCTTAACAGTATCACTGCTATTCAAATTCTTAATGTGGTTTTATGCCATGAAACATTTCTCCAATAAATAATTACTTTTCAGGTAACTCAACCTGTTCATACCACCCAAGTTCTCGTTCCTAAACATCAAATTTAGAATTATTTTATTTTGACAATTTTAGGTTTTCCTTGGTTCAGGATCATAAGATTGGGGAAAGCCTGTGGAATATAGATAAATGCATCTCATATTTCATCTCCCAGTTGTAGTGGTCCTCATAAATTGAGGAAATTATATAGGAGCAGTGACTACATTTCCTTATGGCTTCCGTTTGGCCACATCAACTTCCAGGTATAAGTATGAAAGTTCAACATTTTTTCTCTAATAAACCTTAAAATATTCGAAGTTTACAGGGAAGGATGACTAGACTAGGAGCTCATAGTCTTGCCAGCATCGTTCTCAATGAAGATACTGGGTCCTCCCAAAATTGCAGATTTTGACATAGTGAGGTTTCATCGCAGAGGTTGATTGAAGATAGCGTTTGGATAACTTTTATACAATTAAAAAAACCAATTGCATTTAAATACAGTTACTCATCATTCAGTACAATTTCACATTGCAACATGCTGAAATAGCAGAGGGGGAGCAACAATTCTTTCGGCCCGGGAGGAAAACAAGAGTTCATGTCCGAGATACAGGAATCTTTCCCGCCTCCTCCTGCAGATATCAGCATATTTCCTTGCTCGGGTCGTTTTGCGCGGGTGCCTTATAATCCCCGTGTCACCCAGATCCTCCGAGGACCGTCCGGCTGACCGCACCTCGGCTATGGTTGCCATGACGTCGCCCCGCTCACTCCCCCTCGGTAGGCTTTGGCTTCGCTGCTGCCGCGTGCAGCTCGCTCGGACGCGCCCAACACGACTGCGCGAGAGGGCCGTGGGCTTTGGCTAATTGTAGCGGCGGATCCGGTCACGTGCCGTAGCGCTCGGGGCCGCGCCTCTACCCCTCCTCCCCAGTTGGCCCAAGCCAGGCTCGGGCGCGCGCGCTCAGGTCCGAATGTTGTGAATAAAATGCGCCGTTTGTTACACCCCGGCGGCGCAGGCAGCTCTTAAAGGACCAGAGACCCCGGGTCGCCGGCGCCTTCTTCGACCTCCCCGGCTCTGGGGGGCAACTCGGAGGAGGCTGCAGCTCTCTGCAAGCGCCAAGGAAAACAAAGAAGCAACCGGAAACAGCCGTGGGGGGCGCGGGCACGGGGCTCGGAGCCGGCGCCCAGGAACCACGGCAGAAAGGAGGGCTGATGTGGGGTGCAGCTGCACCCGGAGAAGTGGAGCAAGCAGGCAGGTAGGCAGATCGGGGCGAGGAGGGCTCGCATTGTATGCATTCACGGCTGCGAGCTGGAGATGCACGGGGAAGGAGGGAGGGGCGCGCCGCTCGGGCTGCGAAGCTTAACGGTCCTCCGGATAGTTAAGGCCCTTTTAAGCCGTAATTAAAACCGGGTTTTAAAAATGCAATTTGGGTGGTGTTCGCTTTCTGCTAAAGATGGTTATGGGTGATGCTCCTGGGGGAGGGTCAAATGGGCGGGCACTGCAAACTGCGGCTTCCCAACAACAAAAATGCAGTCCGGGGAATTTTCTCCTCCTCCGCTATCGACTACACCTGCCTCGCCTTGGATCCCCTCTCCTGACCTTTGAGAGGAAAAAGCCGAGAGAAATTCCCAGGAAAGAGCAGAGTGGGATGGGAAAAGGAATTGCGGGCGACCCCCGGGTGAAGATGAACGGCCACTGCCTGATCGAGATCGGGTCCGGCGTTTTGCAGCAAACGCAGAGCAGCTGTGTGGCAATCAAAGTGCGGGATTTATTCCGATTGGGATTGACGGGCAATGACAGATTTCGAGCCCGAAAAACGGTTGGTGGCGTCTGAGTCGCCGGTTTGTGTTGTGAAACAAATTTCTGAAGGTGACTTGTGAATGCAAAGGACATGTGGAGGCAACAGGAACCAGGGTGGGGTGGGGGTGGCGGAGGTCATGGTTGGAAGTAGCTTTCAGGCACTGCTTTTTCTCTCTTGCACAGAGAGGGGGGTAACCATGGCCATGGTGGTTTCCTGTCATGAGTTTCTCTAAAGCTGCTACTGCTTTGCCTTTGCTGCTCCTTTCCAGATGTTGAACTCCTTAAACTTCATGAAGTCCAGGTAGAATGACATGGGGAGGGGGGAATTGTGGGAGGCGTGTTCCAAATGATGGAGCATGCATGTGGGAGATGCAGCCGTATGGAGGTTTTATTTCAAGATGCCAATTCTATGAGACCCACCTCTTGAACAGAGCCAGTCTCACAAAGTTTGCGAACCTCTCTTGTTCCCTGGAAACATTGGAAATATACTGCAGGTTGTTCCACGAGAGGGGAACATTTTCCTTCCTTGGTTTCTCCAAATGGATCCAGAACGGAATGGTTTGAATTGAAATGGAGGAGAGGCACAGGAAGTGTAAGCAAAGTTACTGGTTATTAGGTTTGGTTTTACAAATGACAGCAAATAAAACGGGAAATTTCTACAAAAGGAGAAAAATCTTAAAGTTGTTTTGAAGAGTTTGTTGGCGCTGGGGCTATTATTACTCTAAATTAATTAAAGGAGAATATGAGTAGAAATCAAAATTGCTATTTAAGTTTGTGACATAACTGGTCTACCAATAATTTCTGATTGATCTACCAGTCAGAAAGTATGATGAATTTATCTGTCTTGGATTTTGCATATCTTGATATATTTTGGGACCCCTTTTTCTTCCTTCCTCTCTGTCTTGTTTCTCTGTTTAACTCGTAGTGTTTATGCGAAATTTGAAGCATGTGATAGTGACATGCTTCACAAGAAATGTGGAGAGATGGGTCTGGTACATTCTGGGATTTCTCCAATATCTGAACTGCCATGATGATTTGGTACATTTTTCCTTTTAAAACTAGCATTTTACAGGAAGCACAATATTATTTTCTGTGGTGTGCCTGGTGAGGCCTTTAGGCAAATATGCATTATATATGTTAGCTGATTGCCATTCTGTTCAGTTAGAGGTCACAGAACTCATGAGATTTAACATAATGGAACAACTAGAAGGCTTGGATAATGTCTGAGGAGATACTTAGCTTACGTGCAGGAAGCTTTCCCCAATCTGTATTTGGATTTCAGTTCCCAGTTAGCTTTCCTTTGAGAATCAGGATCCCAGTGTACCTGGAGGGCACCAGGTTGAAGAAAGCTATTCCACTATAATGCCCTATTATGTTATTCTGAAGATTTTTCCCAGTTGACATAGCAGTGCTGATCAGTGAAAATAATTGCTTTATTGTGTCAGTTAATTCCACTTGAAATGGAAAGCTTTTATAGCAATGGCTAGCCAAGGAATTATTAGATGAATTGACACATTGTTAGTTGCCAGACAGTTTTTATTTGCCATTAATAGATGCGGTAGATTTGATAGTTAGGATGAAAAGGATGCCCTCTCCTAACATATTGTCTCCTGCTGAGTGTCCAAGGATGCCCTCTCCTAACATATTGTCTCCTGCTGAGTGTCCAATGATAAAATTATTTGAGTTAGGGGCAACGTGATTTCCATTCCACTCAAAATGAAAAAGTAGCTTGGTCCTGTTTGGATCCTTTTTTCTGCATTTATATGTGAAATTTAATGTAGAAAAAAGTAAAGTCTTACACTTAGGCAAGAAAAAGCAAATGTACACGTATAGATTGAGAGAAACCAGGCTTAATAGTAGTAACTGTGAGAGGGATTTTGGAGTCTTAGTGCACAACCAATTAAATATGAGCCAACAGTGCGCAGCAGCAGCCAAAAAAGCCAATGCAATCCTACTGTAATTTGCATTAACAGAGGGATTCAATCAAGATCACATGAGCTACTAATACCACTCTATAAAGCCTAAGTAAGGCCACACCTAGAATACTGCATCCAGTTTTGGTCACCACACTATAAAAAAGATTTTGAGACTCTAGAAAAAATGCAGAGAAGAGCAACAAAGATAATTAGGGGACTGGAGGATAAAACATATTAAGAACGATTATAGGAACTGGGCATGGCTAGTCTAGTGAAGAGAAGGACCAGGGGAGACATGATAGCCGTGTTCCAATACTTGAGGGCCTGCCACAGAGAGGAAGGAGTCAACCTATTTTCCAAAGCATGTGAAGGTCAGACAAGGAATAATGGATGGAAACTGATCAAGGAGAGATTCCACCTAGAAATAAGGAGAAATTTTCTGACTGAGAGAACAATCAACTAATGGAACAGCTTGCCATCAGAGGTTGTGGGAGCTTCATGACTGAAGTGTCATCACTTCATCACATATATACATTTAAGGAATTTAAATTGAAACTGCTGGATTTTTCATTCAAAAAACCCCAAATTTTCTTTAATGTAACCATCTGTTCTTGGAACCAAATTGTTTTAGCTTCATTATCTGTTGTTCAGGCCTAGTAAAGTGTCCTTGTTTTTAAAAAAATTTAGGAGCAATAAAGGTTATTATGATCTAGTTAGATTATAATCCCTATGTGTATGCCTTCAAGTCAGCTTTAACTCCCGGTGATTGACTGGAGAAGTCCTTGTGGGTTTTTTGGCAAGAATTTTCAAAGTGGTTTGTTCTTCCTTCTACTTAGGGCTAAAAGGCTGAGTGCACGTGGTCATCCAGATGACTTTGTATGTAAAGTGGGACTAGAACTCACAGTCTCCCAATTTCTAGGCTGTTGCCTTAATCCAGAGGTCTGCAACCTTAAACACTCAAAGAACCTATTTGGACCCGTTTCCCACAGAAAAGAAAACACCAGGAGCCACAAAATCCTTCCCGTGCCACAAAACTAACATGTAGTTGAATTAAACATTCTGTTTTCTTCTGAAACTTTTCTTTATCCATGGTTGGCCTACCGGGGGTTGCAAAGCTCAATAAATTGTGTGCCAGTGGGTGTCGCACATTGGCAGTTATGATGCATATTTTGAGTGACAGGGAGCCACAGCAGAGGGGTGAAAGAGCCACATGCGGCTCTAGACAGGTTGCTGACCCCTGTCTTAACCGCTACACCAGATTGGCTCTCCAGATTATCTCATTTGTTGGATATGGTTGAAAATACTAGAGAAAAATAGGCGAATACATAGCCTTGCAGAAAATTGTCTTGGCTTCTACCAAGATGTTTTCTTATGAATATTCTATCCTTTTTGGTGAGTATCAGAAAGCATACCACCTTTATAATAGATACTGCATACTTGGATTTTCAGAAATCCAATGTTGAACAAAAATTATCTCACCCAAACCCCTGAGGATAGGTGTTCTCATAGAGTGGCAACTAGCTACAAAAAAAGGAAATAAGATTACAGATAATTCTCATACTAGCAAGATGTGTAAAGTGGGATTCATGTTTGGACTTGTTTTTTTTTTAAACTTTTGTTTAAAATACCTCAAGAGGAGGATTAAATTATGAACTCGCCAGCTTTGCCTATGATACCAAAAAAGGGGTGATTGGGAAGAGTTCCTAAAGGCTTCTTCTAATTGTGTGAATGGGCTTCAAAATATCAAATGTGCTTCAGGATCAACAAATGCAAAGTGGTGGTTGCTGACATAAAAGATCCAAGTTTCACCTATACCTTAAGGTGGTCTGAACAGGTAGTAACTGGCCAGAAAGGGATTTCGGAGCCATGAGGAAGAGTTTGAGGTAACTATCAGTCCTCTATGCAGGCACTTTTTAAAAAAAGGTCAAATGTTATGGTTGTAATCATTAATTTGAAAATAAAACTGCCAATATAATAATGTTCTTGCACAAATCTTAAATGAGTCTACAGTTGGAATATTGTGTATGGTTCTGATCATCACACGTTGTAAAAAGACATAAAAAAGGCAAATAATTTATTACGGATGATTACTTATTAAGATGAAGACTGTCTCCTCTACAAGAAAATCTGTAGCAACTCAGTCTCCGTTTTTGATCACCATTGTAGAATTTGAGGTCATCCAGTGAATCAATGCAGGATAATTCAGGAGTCACAAAATTAAATGGGTTTCTTTTTACACAGTGCATGGTTAAACTATAGAATTCACTGCAAACAGTTGTAATGGTTTGAATTCTAATTTGAATGGTTTTTAAAGAAGATCAGGCTATAATTTTATTCTGTTTGGGGTTTTATATTGGCTGTTTTTAGGATTTTTATTGTTATATGTTTTTAATTCTGTGCGCCGCCCCGAGTCCTACGGGAGAAGGCATATAAATTTAATAAAAATAAATAAATTAATTAAATAAATAAATAATATTACTGTGTTGTACCTCCTGTATCGTAGGGCAACTTTCCCTAAAAGCTGGTTAATGGGTAGTGACATTAGAATGTGCTTACATTTTTAAAATGAGACTCTGGCTGTAGCTTATTAATATATACCTCATCCAGATGATGTTGGAATTAATAATGGGCGTGTTTATGTTTATCACTGCAGGACGTTTATGATTCTCTTTGCTAATTTCATTGTATCGTCAAACGTGATCTATGAATTCTTTGTCAGATCTGGATATTCAAAGTTTAAATCTCTTTCAGGTTTTCTTGGCCCATTTGCTCTCTTATATTTTTAAGTTACGTGTCTTGTTCTGTGGATTAAGCTAGAGTGCTCTGAGCTTCTTAAAAGAAAGGAAGAGATAAAATTGGATTCATAACTAGATTTAATTACAAGTGATAGGAGAGAATGAAAGATAGGAAACAGAAAAGGCATAGAAATGAACAAGCAAATCAAAATTACTATGATTGAGTTATTCAGGGAGAACTTTTAAATGGAGACCACGTAATGTGAAGAAAGTCTTAGTCTATCACTGAATACATGGAGATTTTTTCATCTCTTGCAGTTGTGTTGCTGGCAGCCTACCAGTGATGTCCCTCCAGCATAACTCTTCTAGAGGTTGTTCTGATTTAAAACTTAAAACTCTTTTTATTACAGAGCTTGTATTCAATAGCTGTTTCATCACTTTTTGCAGATCCCAAAGAACCAGTGTGGAACTGCGTTTGGAGTGTGAGATCCAGCATCACCTTTTGCCTTGTGAACATCCCCAATGCGACCATGGGAACTGGCAGTGAATAGGTGGCCTCCTGTCCCATTTGACCAGCAACAATTCCCAGGGGAGAGCTGTGGCAGGCCAGCACACCTCAGGAGAAGGTACAGTGCTTCATCTTTTAACTAATGTTGATCATCAGTGCAAACCAGCATTCTTCCTATGGGCTTCAGGGGATTCAGAGGCTTGATGTGCCTCCTTAAAACATGTCACAGATATTGTGCTGCATGACTACAGATGACCCCTCTAGTTTTTAAAGAATACATATGTGGTTTAAAATAGCAGCACTCAATTCCATATTAAAATAAATGTAAATTTTGCCTCAATTCTTGATCACTTAGTGTCCATATTAGCTTCTCGGCAACTTCATGGAAGTGGTCTTTTCACTACTACTTCTGAGATATTTTTGGATTTCCCAGTCTAGTCAGTGGCTCCAAGATTTCTTCACAATCCCACATGTCGGTATTAAACAGGTCCACATCTTCCTCTCTCCAGTTGTTTCAAAATAATCTCGATTCAACTAGGAACTCTCACTTGCAGTGACTGCCTTCTATAACAAAGCCAATATAGCCAAAAAAACCTGTTCAGTTTCTTGGTGAGCTTTATAGATCTTCCATAAGAAATTTTTTATAAATTTATGGACAGGTTGTTACAGTCACATTACTATTGATGTGGGACAGATATCAGAAATGATTGGAAATAAACTTTTACTCCATGATATAACATTCATAGTAAGTTTCTCTTTGATGACCATATCTACTTCTAGATTACGGATATCAAACTCAATTCCATTGAGGGCTACATCAGCATTGTGGTTACCCTCAAAGGGGGGGGGGGCGTGGCAGGGACTGGGCATGGCCAGGGACTGGTAACAGTTGACTGGGTGGGTGTGGCCAGGGTGGGTGTGGTCAGGGTGGGTGTGGCCATCTTGACATTGGGGGCCACCTGTGGGGGGACTGGGCATGCCTGGGGAAGATCCAGCTGTCTCTGGTGGAGGGGGGTGGAATCAGGGCTGTGCCGGGGCCTGATCCACTGTAGGAGCAAAGACAGAGGTGGGATCATTGTGGGGCGACTCAGCTGGTTGCCGTCACTGCCATGCCACAGCCCCTGCATGCTCGGTCCTCATGGCCAACCTCATCTTCCAGCTCCACCACACATGTGGGATGAGCCTTCTACCCGCTGCCCCACCAATGATGGCCCTGGCGAACGGGAAGGGTGGGAATCCCTGTCCACAAAAGGTAGTCAGGACTGTGGAGCCCACGCAGCACAAGTGGGTCTGAGCTTCAAGACCACCAGGTCGACCCTCCAAAGAGTAGGCGGAGGCAGAGATGCAGTAGAGGGATCCGGTCTGCCAGATGTTCTGGGCAGCTGCGTGGCTGCTGGCTCCATCTGAGCTGTAATGGCCGCAGGCAAACAAGATCGACAATGGGATGGAGTAGGCAGCTGTCTGGTGGGCCAGATAATGTGCCTCTTCCCCTGCTCCACTGCTTCCACCTGCTGCTTGGAGGGCCGGCCCAGCAGTTGCAGTGCCCCGTCCCCAGCTGTGCTATGCAGACTGAGGAACCCCAGAGTGTGCTCTGCTGCTGTTGTGAGACACCGTCACACACATACCCCGTGTGCGCTCGCTGCTTCTTGTGCACACATCTGAAGAACCTTGTGCTCATCTCTGCTCCAATACTTTATAGACTAAATTTCTTTCACACAAATATGTTTCTGTTACCAGAAATGTGTTGACTGATGCTGATTAGTCTCTTTGCTGGCTGGTATCATCTTCCAGGATGTTGGCAGTATACAGTTGTACACTGGATTATGAATGTGTGTTGGTTACATTAACTCCCAACAACATCAAACATTTTTTTTTAAAAAATAGATTGTTTCTGTAGCAGCCTGAATCTCTAGTCCAGTAGTATGTTGACAAGAGTTCATCTTCCAACAACACACAGGAAAAGCTTTAAGACACTTTAGACTATACAATTAAACCTCCATCATAAAAACTTTTTAGACTAATGGAATAACAGGGGGAAAACATTTTCAAGAAAAAGAGAAGAATAATTCCAGGTTGTGCTGCTGTTTGCTTTTGAGCCTAGTGTGTCTGAAATATAAAGCTTTCCTGGGCATTGTCTATACATAAAGGAAACTGAGTACGTGGCTATCTAAGCAGTGTATATGAAATAAAGATAAAAAGTACTGCTTTCAGGAAAGGCAACAAAGCATCCTGGAGATGGATTGTTATTAGGACACTTTAGCTTGTTAAGGAATAGTGAAAATGCAGGATATACAATTTACAAATAGAGAAAAAACTGGACTATTTGATTTCTAGAGGAAGCTGGGGTGGGGGTTTAGACTCAGAAATATATGCAAGAGAATCTGTGAAGAGAGTATTTTTCAGGAGATTTTCCTATTACAATTTCAATTTTTGGATCATGAACACACAACTTGAATTGTTTATGATTCTATGTTGTTATCTATGTTATCTAAAATTTGTATCAGCAGGCTATTATTAATCTCCACTGGATTAAAATCTCCACTGCTCTATTGCTTAGTGTGCGTGTGAGTGAGTGTGTATAGAGAGGAAGATAAATGAAGGAAATTTGAAAACATTAAAATACCTAAAAAGAAGAGAGATAACAAAAAAATAGTTTTGATTTCCAACTTCTCCTTTTTTATACATTTGCTAATTGGTGATACAGTATTTGTAAATACTCAGGTAGACTGTAAGTAATTGTATGTATGTGCCTGATGTGTTGTATGTGTGGGTTATTGTTAATTATAAGGCAAAACAAGCGTTTCAAGAGCAGAGCTGGGGGAGTCCATTGTTGAGGAGATGGAATGTTGAGGTAATGAAGAGAAGAGTCCTTGACTGAGGATGGAATTTTCAGTATCTCTATATTGCACTTTCCTTCGTAGGACTGCCCATGGGCTATACCGTGAGGGGAGAAAGGAGGCTTCTAATCTTTGATTTAGATCAGGTATGTCCAAGGTCCAGCACTGGATAGCTACTAAAAGAGCCCCATGAGATTGTATATAAAAAAATAAAAAAGGAAGTTTGTTATTTATATACATTGTATTACATATTTTATATATAGCCCAAGAAAATTCCTCTTCCTTCAAGGTGGCCTAGGCAAGCCAAAAGGTTGCACATCCATGGTTTCGATCGGGGGGGGGGGGGGGGGGGCGGACTATGGCTTTTTTATGACTTGTGGACTTCAATTCCCAGAATTCCTGAGCCAGCCAGGAATTCTGGGAGTTGAAGTCCACAAGTCATAAAAGAACCATACTGTAGTTCCCCATTTCTGGTTTAGATGAAACTGCGGGGAGTTTTGTTTGGGGGCAGGGAAGATCAGTTTGGGCTTGAAAAGATTAGGTAAAGAGAGGAACTGGGTTTGACCATGGTCATTTCGAACGAGGTTCAGCCTCGTTCTGAAACCAGCTTGGTCTCAGAATTCTTTAATTTTAAATACATTTGATTTGTACTTGGACTGTAAAATTCTGTAAAATAATTGTAACAGAATGGGGTTTTTTGTCTGATTTTACAGTATTGTGGCTGCCTCTTGGCATTAACATGTCCATTCTCCAAAGGCTATTCTTTTCCTTCAATATACTTTTTCTCCAAATCTACTTCATTTTTTTAAACAATATAGTTCCTATGTGCTATTGTTATGAGGGTTCCAGTTTAAAACGGCATTAAAACTTGTATTCACATGAATCTCTTTAAAACTTTTTTACATTTTTCTTCCACCTATATCTTTCACTTGATTGCAGAAGGAGTTTATGAATATGACTTTCATGGCCATCCACCATTTCTTTCCTTTGATGACGGGAATCATTTATCCTTACAGTATTTAAATGTGTACCAGAGTGATGAACAACTATAGTTTTAAAAGAAACATTTTTATTAGCATTCCTACAAAGATCACACCCTTTGGCAGGGTCCAGCCAATCTTGATATATCTCAAAAAACAACTACCATATTTTTTGGACTATAAGACGCACCGGTATATAAGACGCACCAAGATTTTGAAGAGGTAAGTAAGAAAAAAAGGGCTTTTGCCCTCCCCCATCCCCCAGGAGCATTCTGCAGGCCTCCCAAACCCTCTGCGCGCCCTGTTTTTCACAAAAATGGGGCATGCAGATGGTTTGGAAGACCTGCAGAGTGATCCTGGTGGCTGGGGGAGGGCAAAAACGCCCCTGCTTTTGCTCTTCCCAGCCCCCAGGAGCACTCTGCAGGCTTCCCAAACCCTCTGTGCGCCCTGTTTTTGCGAAAAACAGGCCCATTTTTCACAAAAATGGGAGAGCAGGGCAGGGTTTCAGGAGGCCAAAATGGCTGTATTTGGTGTATAAGATGGACCAACATTTCCATCCTCTTTTAGGAGGGAAAAAACTGTGTCTTATACTCCGAAAAATATGGTAAGTGGAATTGAACCTGATTAATACTTGGATGAAAGAACATCACAAAAGAAATACTATAGAATAGAATAGAATAAGATATTTTTGAAAAGGTCCAAGGTCCAGAAGAAAGGAGTGGTAATCACTTTTATGTTTTTTGCCAAAATGTTTTTTAGAAACTTCTTCAGGTGTATATATGTAGGTAGTCACTAGGGACTTTGCTCTTCTTTACATAAAGCGGATGTCAATTCTTCTTGTTACACCATTATGCATTAGTGTGTGGCACTGCAATGCTATCTATGATAAAATCAATTACTTAATTGGAAAGGGTGTGAAATACCAATCCAGACATTTTAATAGAGAATTTTTAAAAAGCAGATTAAAAAAACAAAAGAAAGACAACATGGTTATTTAACTGCACCTTAAAACTGTTATTGAGTTGGACAATATTCCATTTCCACATAAATTATTAAGGCATTTTCATTAGAAGCACCTGAGTAACAAGTTGTTTGTGTGTGATAAATGTCTGAAGAAGCTATTTCTTCCAAATATGAAGGAATGAGAAAAATGCTATTTTTAGACGTAATCATATATATCACGAACATGATTTCAACAGCACCTTGGCTCTGGTTTAGTTTTTAACCATTTTAATATACTGTACATGTGAGGCCAGTGCCAGTTGAGAAAAGGAAAAGGGAATGATATCCCCAAGATTTCTCTCCCAAGAAGTTCAACCTGAACTGAATCATGATTAATTTCTTGTAATGCCTGACTTTCCATTCCAAGCGACATTGCTCCAATCAAAACATAAATAATGTTGTTCTAACGGGTCTGAGCATACAAAAAAATGACTTCTATATAGCCACATCTTGGCATAGGAAATACCAGTCTTAACATGCTGAACATTAGCTTTATGAAGCTGATTCTACCCATTCTCTGCAGCTATGGCAGATATCCCCCAAAGTGCCTTCTTTGCTCTGAAGGGACAGTTAAAGGGATGGCAACATAAAATTGCTGTTTATGTTGAACTGTTGGGTTGTGTTCACGGATGCTGCATGAAAGACAGCTGAAATTATGATTATTTCTCCATGAGCAAAAGACAATCCCCACCCACACATACCATCCAATCTTCTAATTCTTCCTTCATCTGAATTTCCTCATAATATCTCCTACCATAGTTCTTCATATTTCCCAACACTCAATAGACTAGGTCTAGTGGACTTACTGCTACCCTTAACGGATATCCAGAACAATCATGGTCTAGTCTTAGCAAGTAAGACTGTGGAAAATGTACAGTTCCATCAACCTCCCTTCACTTTCTTTAAAAGAGGTTGAATACCAAAGTGCTTTCCTGATCTATTGTATGTTTACTTCAATGTAAATCCTACCGATTGCAATATACAGAATTGTAGTGCCAATTGTAACTCTCACTCAAAGATGGTTCTTCCATGCAGTGTCAAACCTCAGTAATGTCTCAGCAGACATGAACTGACATAGAAGTGGGGGAGGAATTTTTCTACAGAAATCTTACCTAATGTCAGAAATAGAGAAAAAACTATCCATGAAAGCCAGAGCATCCTGCTGAGGCGAGGAGATCTGCAAATACAACAGAAAGGAAGGATTAACTATCTTGAAGATAAAACTGCCTGGTTGTTTGTAAGATCACATTCGTTGCTGAGAATGTTGTCCTTGGAAAGCAGGAATCATGTTCCTTTAAAAAATTTATCACAATGAAAAGGCAAAGAGAATTTACTCAGATGTCATGTTTTATATCTTTATTATGCCTCTCAAGTATTATATAAAAACATATGTTCTCTGGGTGTAGTGGCTAAATTGCATTAGCAACAAAAACTTCCTATCCTATCTTACAAACAAGAGAGTCTCTGTTTATCACAGAATTTCAATATGCCCTCTTATCAAAATGCCTAACATAACCAGAAAAAATGTATGACATAAGGAGCATATTGTGCAAGCTGAAGAGAGACTAATATACAAACTTATCCACATAGACCCAGAAGAAATGGGATGGTAAAGGGAAAAACTCAATGTAAAAATAGAATACAGAGAGAGGAAATTTTGTTTGTCGCAATGTATTCAAGAAATAACTTCTAGAAAAATAAAGCATTAATAAAATACTTCTGAAGCAGTAGAAATTCGGAATCAAATTTTTACTCAGTGCGGCATTGGAATATTGGCTACCAGTTTGTTAGGTTTCCAGGAAGGCTAGAGATGATAGCTAGTCTTGTTACTACAGACTACAGATAGTAAATTGTAGTAACCTCCTAGAATAAGTTACTAGGAAACTACAGACCTATCAGCCTCATCTCAATACCAGGGAAGATTCTAGAAAAGATAAACAAGCAACGAATCAGCAAACATCTAGAAGCAAACAAAGTAATAACCAAAAACCAACATTGGTTTGTCAAAAACAGATCATGCCAGACTAATCTTATCGCATTCTTTGACAAAGTGACAAAACTAGTGGACCAGATGAATGCTGTCAAAATAATTTACTTTGACTTCAGTAAGGCGTTTGACAAAGTAGACCATAAATGTGGGTTAGATAGCATCATCACAAGATAGATTTGTAACTGGCTGACCAACTGCACTCAACGTGTAGTCCTCAATGGAACGGCATCTACATGGAGGGAGGTATGCAGTGGGGTACCCCAAGGCTCTGTTTTAGGCTCAGTACTCTTCAACAGATTCATCAATGATTTGGATGAGGGGATAGATGGGGAACTCATCAAATTTGCAGACAACACCAAGCTAGCAGGAATAGCCGACAGTCTGGAAGATAGGCTCAAGATATAGAAGGATCTTGACAGACTTGAACATTGGGCACTATCTAACAAAATGAAATTCAATGGTGAAAAAAGTAAGGTTCTTCATTTCGGCAAGAAAAACCAAATACACAAGTACAGTATATGTGGTACCTTGCTCAATAGTGGTGACTGAGAGGGATCTTGGAGTCCTAGTGGACAATCACTTAAAAATGAGCCAGCAGTGTGCTGCAGCTGCCAAAAAAGCCAACACAGTTCTAGGCTGCATAAACACAGGGATAGAACAGAATATCACTTGAAGAGTTAATACCATTTTATAATGCCTTGGTAAGGCCACGCTTGGAATACTGCATCTAATTTTGGTTCCCACAATGTAGAAAAGATATTGAGACTCTAGAAAGATTGCAGAGAAGAGCAACAAAGATGATTAGGGGACTTGAGGATAAAACATATAAAGAACAGTTGCTGGAACTGGATATGTCTAGTCTTATGAAAAGAAGGACTAGGGGTGACATGATAGCAGTATTCTGATATCTCGGGGGTTACGACAAAGTCAAAGCACCTGAGGGTAGAACAAGAAATAATGGGTGGAAACTAATCAAAGAGAGAAGCAACTTAGAATTAAGGAGAAATTTCCTGACAATTAGAACAATTAATCAGGAGAACAACTTGCCTCCAGAAGTTGTAAATGCTCCAACCCTGGAAGATTTAAAGAAGAGATTAGATAACCATTTGTCTGAAGTGATGTAGGGTTGGACTAGAAGACCTCCAAGGTCTCTTCCAACTCTGTTATTCTATTCTATTCTATTCTATTCTATTCTATTCTATTCTATTCTATTCTATTCTATTCTATTCTATTCTATTCTATTCTAATGTAAAGGACTCTGGAAGGTTCCTGAAAGGACATTCAGCTCCCAGGTCCTCCCCTTTCTCAAGCAAAGCCTTGAGGATTTGGATATCACCCTGGAGCTTCAGAATGATTGCAAGGTCACTCCAACAAAACCATGAATGAAATGCAAGCACAGAGTCATTGTACCCAGAATTAGTTCATGCTTCCTTAATCCAATCTTTGAGAAAGGTAACCTAGCGCAAAAACTGATTGAGCTTCTGCATCTTTAATAGCTGGGTACAAGAGAGGAGAACACAGAACAGTTTGTTAGGCAAGCCTACTTGTTGAAATACCATTACTACAAAAAGGGCAGGAATTCTGGCTTTTTTGCATCTGGCCACGCTTGACACACATGTCAGCCCACAATTCCTAAGAAATTAACTAGTAATGCTTTGGTGTCCTGCATACTGAAAAATACAATTTTGCAGAACTGGAGCAAAACAAACAGAGGATCTGGTATGGTCACATACACTTGGTGCTGGCGCCAATAGGATCTTCTCAAACCGTTGATGTATCTACATCCCTTGTCAAGCTTAGGAGCTCCTAGACAGAAGGATGAAAAGGTTAATATCCCAGCTAGGCATGGACTCTGGCCTGCTATAAAACTATTATGACATTTATTTATAGTAACATAGAAAAGACTGATCTGGCCTGCTAGGTGGAGATGCTAACTCTGATTTGTGCTGGAAGCTAGTTCCTTATGTGGCTAACTACCGTAATGAACTTGAGTGAGGAGGTGCAATCCTTTACTTGTGGTGTAAAAGAGAAGTACACCTCTAGAATCTGTGAGACATTTCCTCAACCGAGAATAACAATCCTACACACTATTTTACACCTCATCTTTCTAAAAACTCTGAACTACATGCCATTTCTCATTATTTTTAATTAAAATTTTATTGTTAAATAAAAGCAAGCAAACTTCAAATATGGATTAGGAAAAATAATGGTTTGAGTGTGTATATATAGTAAGTTAGTGTTAATGTCAGTTATAATAGCTGTCATAGGAAAATATTGTCTTTCTCATAATATACCTAAGCGAGAAATCAATAAGTAAATGGAAACAAAAGAGTTAGTCATTAAAAATATTTAATAAAACAGAATAGGAAATTCAATTTTTCTAAAAATTAAGATATAATGCCTCTGTTGAGTGACACATCAGCCATCTTGTTTGTGGATGCTTTGTGTTATCCTGTCTTAAATGAGAGGGAGGGAATGGTAGATCTGCCAAAATCAATCACTGTAGGGGGAGAATTATCCAAAAGGATGTTCAACTGTCAAGGAAAGGAGGAGGAAGAGAAGAAGGTGCATGCACTTTTCACCAGCCTAAGTGAGAAGCCTCCAGAAAAACATTTTGGAAGGCAAGATCACAGTTAGTCTAATTCCAGGGGCCATTGCAAGGAATCAGTATAGATCCCCAGGGACTGCAGTCTGCCCACTCCCTGGTGTGGGATGTAGAGAGAAAGAGAAGAGGATATCAGAAAAAATACCAGATGCTCCAAAATATGAAGAATATGTTGCTTCACCCTGTCTTGGTTCTGACCTCCTCCTTCGCTCTTGCCCTGGGATGCAGCTTTCAGGAGATTAGGACTGACAAAAGCCTGCCTTCCACAGATTCTAATTTCTCTGGGTCATCAAGTCTTTTTTCTGCCTGTCCCACTTCCCCTCCCTTTCTTTTCATTGCACATGAGCTCTCAAGCAGAAGATGAATCACTGGTTTGTGTGGTTATTTCAGCCATAAGCACCTAAAGTACCGTATATTTCACAGGGTTGCCTTTCCAGCTGAAATGCAGCTTCTTACACAGTATAGGTTGCTATTGATGGGCAAAACCAACTCTATTTTCAAGCCTTCCCATCCTTTTGTCATCCTCTCTACAGCAATAGCACTTAGAATTATGTACAGCTTCACAGTGCTTTTACAGCCCTCTCTAAGCGGTTTACAGAGTCAGCATATTGCCCCTAACAGTCTAGGTCTTCACTTTACCGACCTTGGAAGGATGGAAGGTTGAGTCAACCTTGAGCCTGGTAAGATTCGAACTGCCAAATTGCAGAAGTAGCCTGCAGTACTGCACTCTAACTACTGTGCCACTGTGGCTCTGTAGCTTTCCTCATGCCCCCTTTGGTAGCCGCCCCCTTTCTCTGACTGCTCTTAATGGTCTCCCTCCACCAACCATCCCAAATGGTGGCCTTCTCTGCCTGTGCAGCACTTTCACACTTACTGCCCTCATCACTTGCTGTCTCCTCTTCCTTCACTCTGCCCTTAAGCCCTCATTTAAATTCTGTAATATGTCTGTAGAAATTAAAGATGGCCTATAAACCATTTTGATTTTCTTTTCCCCCCATCTCCGTTGTCCTTTCCTACAGGTGTGTGGAAAGAGACTTTCAATAACTCCTATTTTCCTTGTAAGAGGATCCACAGCATGCACCCAAACAGTTTCTCTTGTCACAACACAGGTCAAATGATGTCAAAGTGACATCCCTAGCTGTGGAATTGACTGTGGGAAAATGAGTACCCCAGCCCAGACTCTGTGTTTCTGCCTCATGGTTCTGCTCACTCGTCGGCCTTGAACTCTAAGCCCTGCCTAGGCCAGAAACACCAGCAAAAGGGCAAGGCAGATTTCCTCAGTTTGCTGCCTTATTATGCTTTTGACTACACACTGAAGTAACTGACAAGCAAAACGATTTGTCAGGCGGGGTCTTGTCCTGTTGTGCGGTGGGAGGGGGTCAGCGTAGCTTCCCCAGTGACCTACTTTCAGGAACAAATGCAGATTGTGCAGTTTCCATTCAGGCATAAATTGAGGGAGGCCTGAGCAAATGAGAGGTTCAGTGAATGTATCTTCCTAGCTTCTAATCGCTAATATTCTAGCATGATATAAGCCAACATCAACCCAAATAAGATTCCTTAGAAGTCGGAGTTTCCTTTTGCAAAGCCCCAAAAATGAAATGAAGAACAATACCGACGACAAATTATAAGATGGCAACTTTCCATAAAAGTTGCAAATTCTTAAAAAGTGAAGAAGTAAATGGCAAAAGTAAAAACGAGCCTTAAGCTGCAATCTTTTTTCTGCTTATGTAGGTGGAAGCTCCATTAAACAAGCCTGATTTTGAGTGACATGACTACTAGACTGCCCTGCTAGTTACTTTAAGATGAGAAGTGAGCAAAGGCAGCTTGATACTTGAGTGTGATTAATATGACAAGTTTTTTTATTTTGGTTTGGTTTCCGTTTTAAATACCAAAGGGCTATTTTCTTCCATTTCTTAATCCAAGTGGGAAAGGATTCCCATCTTCCAGTTATTGTAGGCCTATACCCTTCTTTTCCCTGACCACAATATATTGGCAGAGGCTAACATCATCCAGAAGGCTTTTGTCATAATGGCTCGGTTTATGTGACACAATTGCCAACCTGAACAAATAGCATCTTTATTATTTCCTTCTTAGCAGTCTTGTGATGTTTTTGTTTCTTATTCTGTCACTGTGGGAAAGAATGTGAGGTGACAAGTTATACACTGTTCTTTCTCTTGATGAACGTTTCATCTTCACCTTTGATCGGGTAGCTCACTGGCTGGAAATAGGACATTGTCCTCACTGTTATCACCCAGGCTTGGAATATTGACCATTTATTTATTTTGACACACTTCATGCACAGCTAGGTTGTAGCAGTTGGGAAAACTGCTCTTTAAAAATCTGCAAAGAAAAAAAACACCTGGGTTTGCTCTGTCAAGTTACCAAGGGTGTTAAATCGGTGTTCTTTCCACTGGAAAGGCAGACTTTTTTTCAACATTAAAAGGTGAGGATAGCTTTTAACAACACCTTTTAAGTATTCTTAAGGATGAGAAAGGAGACCAAAGCATTTAGGAGAGAGAAAGAGCTCCAGAATTCCAGAGGAGCCAGGAGATCCAAAGGCAAAACCAGCAGCCATGACAATACATAATTAAGAAGGTACACCTCTATAGAGCAATCTGGCTGCCAAAGGCCATGTTTTGTTTTCCATTCTTTCTCTGAGGTTGATTAAGTGACTTTCTTGGGTTTGTCCTTCTGCAGTGCACATTCCCTTGGAGAGAGTGAAAAATCAGGTGATGAAGTGAATACCTGTTTTGAAAGTTGGTGAAGTGGGCTAAACAAGGAGCCCTCAGCAGGATGTGAATGGAATGAAAAATAAAAGTGATCTGGGATGTGACTGAAACTAGGAAGATCTGGAAGGAGAGTTATAAACACTTGTACGTGAATGAAAGAGATCTGTCAAGGAACGGAATAGAAACAAATACAATGAATATTAATATCTGAATAAAAAATGATGAAAGCATAGAATTAAATACTGTATAAGTGTTGGCTGCATGTGTACTGCAACTGGAGAAATGTTAAAATGTGGTTTGTTTTGTTAATAGAGAGAAGGTGCATTATATCTCACTTACATGCAAAACTGCATTTGTGCCTGATGATTGGAAAAATGTCATTAGTATTCCCTTAACTAGGAGAAAAAAGGATAAGAGCAAATACAAAAACTACATGGGAGATTTTGTTAATTGTCTCAGAAAGTGTTGGAGAGGGTAGAAGTGAAAAGTAAGTGCAATGCAGTGCATATCAGGCAGGTGGAGTGCAGTCCAAATTTTTGCTCTTCAACTGTCATAAGAAATGTTAGAAAAAAAGGTGTTTTGTATGTTTTTTTATTTAAAGAGTATGAGAAAGTGAATAGGATTGAATTAAGGAACAATTGAGTGAATATAAAGTTGAAAGCTGGTTTTGAATTTGATGAACAGTTTATGGTGAAAGTTAAACATGCACGAGAATAAATGAAATATTTTGCAAATGATTCAACACAAATAAGACATTTAAAAATAATGTGCCATCTTCCTATGATTATTAAATGTATTTTGGCAATGAATGCATAAAGAAAACAAAGTGATGTTAAAGATATGATTGTTGGAAATATGCATGGACAGGTCCTTTTAAATATAAATGACATTTTATAATGACTGAGAACCCAAATGATTTGCAGAAAGCGTTGAAAAATTGTATTATGCAGTGAGAAGTTTTGATTCGAAACTTAATATTTCAAAGATCGAGAAAGCTATGTTTGATAAGGAAGATGGAGTGAATGATTGCAAGTTATAAATTATGAAAAAATAAGTAACTGGTCCTCATTTAACACTCATTCCGTGATTGTTCAATCTTATGATAGTGCTAAATGTGTGGTAATTATGACCAGTGCTCCTTCAGTTCTCCAAACGGCGGGAACGGCAGTCAGGCATGGGTGATGACTCCTATCTGATCCAATAGGACC
The DNA here is from genome assembly GCA_022577455.1 of Arizona elegans. Classification (NCBI taxonomy): domain Eukaryota; kingdom Metazoa; phylum Chordata; class Lepidosauria; order Squamata; family Colubridae; genus Arizona; species Arizona elegans. The sequence goes on along the minus strand of JAKOOJ010000003.1, from coordinate 96,188,034 downwards.
GAGTCTGCTAATTAAATAAGTCCTGCCTCTTCCTGTGACTCTCCAGTTTTTCGACTTGGTCTGGACTTGGACAGTCGTGTCTACAACTGCTCTTCCATATAGTCTTTTTTATTTCAGCTTCCCAGCGAGATTCGTTCCAGTGTGAAGGGCATAGCCTGATTCCGCTGAGGGCCGCGTTGTGGCTTCAGACTGCCGGCTGGCAGATCCGGTGGCAGCACGCATGAGCTTGCTCTGCCGCGCTAGCCAGAGGACCCACGCTCATTGCCATCAGGAGCTGGGCTATTGCTGTGTTCAGAGCCTTTGGTCAGCAGCTTGTTTGCGCGACGTTTATTCCGTGTTTTAACGAACCGCCTTTTAGCCGGACGGCTAGCGGTTTTACGCCTCCACAGTGCCGAACTCCTTGGAAGGCTCCGGAGATCCCTTCGTACTTGTTTATACAGCGGCGCAGTGAGTAGCAGCCTGGGAAGCCGCAGGCTTTACTCTGTTGGAACGGGAGTGTAAGGATTAAAGTGTAACGGCCATAGCACATTTCAAAATGGCGGACACCAGAAAGCTGAAGTCTTCCCGCATGGCCAGCGCTAAGGGGAAAGAGGCCACGATTCTCACTCTGGGGAGGGTCCATTGGGCCATCAACACAGGCCTAAGGTTGCCAGGGCTCTAGGCCTTCTAAATCCTGTACTTCAGCCAAAGATGAGGAGAGGCGGCACAGGGTAATGGAGCAAGCCTTTCAAAAGGCTAAACTGGTAGCAATCAAGGAGACTTCTCCAGTATCTTCACCTGCTCCACCTCCTCCGTTGCCTCCTACTAATTCGGCTGTTTCCACTACCCAGGGCCCTGATATACCATCTTTGTCACCGGATGTATCAATCCAGGGAGAGACTGTTAACACTCCAGATGAAGCCTCAGTGTTTCCTCTGGCTCCCTCTGAAATGCCCCCACCCGCTTCTCTGGAACATTCCTCCACCCAGGACACCAGAGTGGAAACCTTTACGCCCATGGCGGCAGGCCTCAGACAAGGGGAGGAACAGGCGATGGAGATTCCGCCTGCCTTGGCAAATTTGATCTTGGAGTCCATTAGGCAGGGCATTGCCCAGGGACTTCAGCAGAGGGCCTTCTCGGAGGTTTCAGGTTATGTCAACCGTCATAGCCAGTCACTGCGGTCTCAGCCAATAGAGGGCGCTGGGGATGGCCGTAGTTGTGCGGCTTCTCCCTTTAATGTGAGCCAGGGCTCTCTTTCAGAGGAGGATGTTATCCTGGACCAGGATCTATTTGAGGACGAGGGCCTGGAACCAGCCTTCCTTTGTTGGCCTTTTCAGGCCTCAAATGTTCCGGTCCTTGTTATTCAAGGCTCAGACCACCACGTGCCTGGGGAAGAGTTCCCTCGAGATCAGAAGCAAATCCAGTCACGATTGATCCTACTTCGTCCCTGTTTGAGGAGCCTTCCGTTCAAGCAGAGGTGGTTCCTGCTCCTAAATTGTTCTCAGATGTTGTTCAGAGACAGTGGTCTTTCCCTAGCTCGGGTCCTCTCCCTAACAATTTAGACAAATGCTTCTACAATATGGCTTCAGACTTTTCTAATCTGTTACAAGTTCCTTCTGTTGATGCTCCAGTGGTAGCTCTTTCTTCATCATCTCCTATTACGGGACCTCCAGACGAATCTCTACGTCCTGAAGACAAGAAGGCTGAGAGAACTTTGATTAAAGGCCACCAGGCTTCCTCTTGGTCACTTCAGGCCTCCTCGGCGGCTTCGTTCTTCAATAGAGCCTCAATTCTTTGGCTGTGACAATTACAGGAAAGGATTCCCTCTTCGGATTTGAGGTCTCATTAGGACATCAATAAAATTCTGGCCACGGTGGAATTTTCAGCGGATGCTACCCTCAACGCCGCCAGGTTTTCGGCTAAAGCCATTGGCACTTCAGTGACTTCTCGCTGTCTTTTATGGCTGAGGCATTGGCAGGCTGACGTCAGGAATAAATGGCGCCTTGCTTCTTCACCATTCTCTGGAGACAAGTTATTCGGTGCCTCTCTCGATCCTCTGCTGATCGAAACTAAAGACAGGCGCAAAATCTTACCATCTTTATCGCGACGCTCGGATTATCGATAACAAGACTCTTTTCGTTCCCACTCCTTTCGTGGCTCAGACAGTGGGTATTATCAACAACGTTTTCAACGTTCCTTTCCATCCAGAGGAAGTCATAGCAGGATGGTCAGGTTAGACAGGGGTCTCGATTTCCATCTAGGAGGCCCTTCAGGGGCGGGAGAGGCCATCCCTTCCAGAAGTCTCATTAGTCCTCCTCCGGACTCCTTAATTGGGGGTCGTCTGGCATATTTCGCTGATCAGTGGGATTCTGCCATTTCCGACTCCTGGGTCAGAAACACTATCTGTTTTGATTTAGCTCTTGAATTTCTTTCTAGTCCCCCTCAGTTATTTCTTCGTTGCCCCATGTCACATAATAAAACTAAGCAGGCTCAGGTTGACTTAGCTATTCAACACATTTTAGCCATTAAGGCCATACAAGCCTACATACAAGGGTACAAGCAGTACCCTTAGCTCAGCAAGGGCAGGGGTTTTATTCCCGTTTATTTTTGGTGCAGAAGTCCTCGGGGGGTTGGAGGGCTATTCTTGATTTTAAATTCTTGAACCGGCATATAGTCTATCGCCGGTTCAAGATGCAGCCCCTCCATATAATTTTGCTCTGCATCCGGCAAAGGGGATTTCCTTTCGTCCATTGATTTAACTGAAGCTTACCTTCATGTTCCCATTTGCCCTGCCCACTGCAAGTTTCTCTGTTTTTGTTACAATGGAAAGCATTATCAATACAGGGCTCTCCCCTTTGGGCTCTCCTCCGCCCCCAGGGTGTTTACAAAGAGTATGGCGGCCCTTATTGGCTGCATCTGTGCACTTCCTGTTAGAATATTGTTTTATTTGGATGATATCCTCATCCTTTCGCAGTCTGAAGCCCAGGCCCAACAAGATTTACGTAGTGTGCTTCAGATTCTGCAAGATCATGGTTTTTTGATTAATTTGGCCAAGAATCAGTTAATTCCATCTACTCATATTCAACATCTGGGCGCCATGATCAATACTGTGAGTTCGGAGGTTTTCCTAATGTAGGATCGCCAATCCAGCATTATTGACCTGGTGGGTCATTTCCAGACACAGCGCTCAGCCTCTCTCCTGGGTTTATCTTGCCTCCTTGGGAAGATGGTCTCTTCCTTTGGAATCATACCTTGGTCTCGCCTCCACAGCCGAGAATTACAGTGGCTTCTCCTACCGTTCCAATGAGCTCATCAAAGCACCTTGGTGACAAGGATTGCGCTTCCTCCGGGTGTCCTCAAATCTCTGGCCTGGTGGACTTCTGACGCCATGACAAAGGGCAGCAAGTTCCGGGAACCTCACCGGATGGTCCTCACTACGGATGCCAGTCTGTTCGGATGGGGCATCCATCTGGGTCCTCATCTGGCCCAAGGTCAGTGGTCCCAGCAAGATTGGAGCCTCAATATAAACGTTCTGGAGCTACGAGCCATCTACCTGGCTCTTCTGAGCTTCGAAAGTCACATTCTCAGTTGGGATGTTCTTGTTCGGACGGACAATGTCTCGGCCAAGGCACATGTGAATCAGCTGGGAGGCACTCGCTTGAGGGTCCTCATGCAGGAAACCCTCTGTTTGGGTCTTTGGGCAGAAGCTCACCTGGCCTCTCTTCAAGCGGCTCACATATCAGGTGCAGGGAATGTCAAGGCCGACTCCCTCAGCTGCTCTCCAATCGACCAAGCGGAGTGGAGTCTCCATCCTCTCCTGTTCAGGAAATTGTTGGCCCGCTTCGGCATTCCTGAGGTGGACCTCTTTGCATCCGGGACCAATCATCAGCTCCCGAGATTTTTCACCCGGTTTCCCACTCTGGGTCCAGAAGCTGTGGACACCTTACGCAGCCCATGGCCTCCTGGGCTTCTTCTTTATGCCTTTCCTCCACTTCTGCTAATATCCAAGGTCATCAGAAAGCTCTTGCAGGAGAAGGTGGAGTTGCTCCTTCTGGCCCCACACTGGCCACAACACCCGTGGTTTGCGGACCTTGTATCTCTTTTGGTGGAACACCATTGGAGACTTCCCGACAAGAGGATATCCCTCCTACAAGGGTCTCTGGTTCATCCAGACGCTCACTGGTACCAGCTAACCACCTGGAGATTGAGTGGTTCCTGCTAACGAGAGCTCTTGTTTCTCCTGGCGTCATCACCACAATTCAGGCCTCCCACAGAGCATCCACCAACTGCATATACAACACTACATGGCAAGCCTTCTCCCTCTGGTGTAAACGGAGGAGCTTGGTGGCTACATCTGTGTCCATTATACAAATTTTAGACTTCCTGCAGAATGGCTTCGTGTCGGGTCTCGCACCCAGCACACTTTGGAGACAGGTGGCAGCTATTTCTTCAATCCTAATGTGTGGTTCATCCGACACCATTTCCAAACATCCTCTCATTTGGAATTTTCTGCGGGGCGCCACTAACCTTCGCCCCCCGGCCATCCATCGGTTTCCTACGTGGGACCTTAACAAAGTCCTCTCGGCTCTCACCAAGGTTCAATTTGAACCGTTGCGGGAGGTCAACCTGAAGTTCCTCTCTTTCAAAGTGGCGTTCCTTATTGCCATCACTTCCACTCGCCGGATCTCAGAACTAGCTGCCTTGTCTATCTGTCAGGATCTCTGCATCATCCATAGTGACAGAGTAGTGCTTCGAATGGACCCCACGTTAATTCCAAAAGTCAACTCCACCTTCCACCGTTCTCAGGAGCTTGTGCTCCCCAATTTCTGCCCCTCTCCTTGCCATCGGTTGGGAAAGATCTGGCACAAGTTAGACGTTTGCAGAGCTCTCAGAATCTATATAGCTCGGACTTCATCTTTCAGGCGCACTGAAGTACTCTTCGTGTCATTCCAGCCAGCCTCTATGGGGCCCAAAGTTATGGCCACTGTCCTAGGCCAATGGCTCAGGGCCACCATTTCCTTGGCCTATGAAGTTCAGGCCCTACCAGTGCCTCGTAACATCACTGCTCACTCCACCAGGAGTGCACTCACTTCAGCGGCCTGGTCCATGCAGGCTTCCTTAGAGGAGGTGTGCTGGGCAGCCACCTGGACTTCTCCGACTCCTTTCATCCGACATTATCGGTTGGACGCCTACACTTCGGCTGACGCCTTCTTCGGCAGGAGGGTTCTCCAGGGAGTCTATTCGATACCAGTTCATGGGGCCGGCCTACTCCCTCCCAGTAGGACTATGGGCTTTGGTATGTCCCATACCTGACTGCCGTTCCCGCCTTTTGGAGAATGGGAGTTGGTCTTACCTAATACGCCCTTTCTCTGACAGGCGGGCACGGCAGTCAGCCCCACCCTGTTCTTTGGCTGTCCCCGGCTCTCGGGAGGGGGAGGGAGTACATTAATTCTCTTGCTTCTATGTTGTAGACACACCAGTCTGCTTTGTCGTCCTCATCTCAAAACTGGAGAGTCACAGGAAGAGGCGGGACTTATTTAATTAGCAGATTCGGTCCTATTGGATCAGACAGGAGTCATCACCCATGCCTGACTGCGGTGCCCACCTGTCAGAGAAAGGGGGTATCAGGTAAGACCAACGCCCATTACATGATTGTGATCCTGGTGTTTGGCAACCGGCCTGGATTTCTGCCCATTGCAGCATCCCAAGTTCAGAGGATTGCACTTTGCCACCTTCTCTCCTGGTACCTCACAAAGTCCATTGGAGAAGCCAACAGAAAGTCAGAATTCACAATTACCTGAAGTCCCTGCTTAATAACGAGCAGTGAGCCACTTCATGATGGTAATCAGAGTCTGCTGGAACAGCCAGTGTTGAGCATCATGGTTATGTGATGCTATGCTTCAAAACTGCATTGCTTGCAATGGAAATTCTGGTTCCAATTACTGTAGTTCAGTGATTTATATGATAATTTGTGTAACTTGGGAAACTGTTTACTAAAAATTTGGAAACATGGAAAAATTTTGATATGCAAACGCTGGTGGAAAGATAGTGGATAGTCATGGATTGATAGAATATTTATAGAAAAAAAGTGAAAATGCCTATATACTGTAAAAGTATCCTTCGACTCCTTTGAAATAAAAGTTGGAGAAATATAATAGTAAGTTCAATGTAGTGGGAATGGGAAGATGTGTATATGGTAAGAAATAGCCTCAAGAATGAATGGATGCCAAGTTAATGTGAGTGGAATACAAAAGTGAGGGACCAGTATGAAAAAAGTAGGTTGAGGTTATTTGGTCAGATAAAGAGAAGGAGCAAAGATTGAATTATAGAACAGATTAAGTATTGATTATGTGCCACCAAGGCGTTTTTTGACTTCTAGTCACATAGATTTTCTCCATGACAATCTATTCTTAACCTGGTCTTTCAGATCTTCTCATAGTACACTCATTAGCACTGTAACTGCGCCCATCCACCTAGCTCTGATTGTCCTCCTCTTCTTTTTCCTTCCACCTTTCCCAGCATTAGAGCCTTTTCCTGTGAGCTCAATCTTCATTTAATGGGTCTGAAGGTAGGATAATTTGAACCAGGTCATTTCTGCTTTTAGCGAAAATTCTGGATTGATTTGTTCAACAATCCTTTTTTTTTTTTTTTTACTGTCCATGATATTCTCAGGTCTCCTCAAACACTAAAGTTCGAGTGTCAATATTTTTTCCAATCCTGCTTCTTCAAAATCCAACTTTAGCTTCTAGGAAGTATCATAGATAAATAGTTTTGCTTTCACAGTTCCGGTCTTTGTAGGCATAAAGGCACGACATCTGAATACAGGGTAGATCTTGTTTAGTACAGATAATGAATCCCATGAAAGGGTAGCATTGCTCAAATCTGTACTATAACCAAATGATATTTCTATGGAAAATATGGTAATTTGTTCCAGCTTGACATAAATAGGCAATGAAAAATTGTAAACATAAATTTTATACATATATGAATATATTACAGTAAAGCATAAAAGGATATATGTTGAATTTAAATTTATGATTTACAAAGTTACAGTATATAGAAAGCAAAATAAAAATTTAAAAATTTACCATAGATTCAGGTATTCCATCATCTCATCCTATTTTAGTGTTGCTATGACCACATTCAGGTTGTTCAATTAAATCAAATTTTTGTTCTAATGTAATAATAAGCCTCTTTTTTAAAACTTGGATTCAGTTTCAATCTGCTAACTAGAAAAGATTACAATCTAGTCCAGGCAGGAAGAAATGTGGAAGTTAAGTAGACTGTTGGAAGGATGGAACAGGGAAGCAACCTCGGATTGCTTGGTAACAGGAAAATATTCCGCTTCACTATCACTGACAGCCTCCCTCCGCAATCAGCTTCATAGCTGGACCTCTCAGAAAATGTTCACCAAACAGTTTGGGGAGCTTCACATTAAATCAGGCAAGTTGCCAGATCGGAGACAGCCAACAGCTGTTTGGCAGGCAGAGGGAAGGGGGGGCTGCCAAGGTTTTGAGACAATGGACTGGCCTGCCTTATCACTCAGCTCCTTGTTTCAACTGATGCATGCTCCCATTTAATGTGCTCCATATAGTGGGCCAGATGACCCGCCTGTCAGAACTGATCACCTCCCCAAGCCTCCTTCCTGTACCTACATCACTGTTGTAATTGGTGGCAGATGGTTTCCGACTGGCTGGTGACATTCCTAATGAGGAAGGACAGCAAAACCAACAGCTTTGCTTGACGCCGTCCTTCACATAAAAACTCAGGACACCACCATTTGGTGGCAAGCCAAAACAGCGACAATGGGGACGGCACATATTATGCCGGTAGTTTCCCCCCCAAATCAAGAACAGGTTTGCATTTTTACTCAGCAGCAGAAATAGGCAAGCCCTTGGAGTCTACTGCATGCACTGGAGGGAGATGATTTTCACAATTACTTTGGAGCCCTAAAAGTTCTTGCTTCTTCTGGAGAATTATATTACCAATTCCCCCACCCATTTTTCCACCTGTAGGTCATCCTTTCATGAAACATCTGAAAAATTATTGCTAGGAACACCACTCTTAAAAACCAGATGGAAGACACCACTAGAATCTTGATAGGAGTGGAGATGTCGACCTGACATAAGCATATTAAATTGAGAGCAATTTCAGAAGCCTGTTGTCTTCTCCCTCCTCGGTTTAAATGTCACGTGAAGTGTCTTTTTATAAGCATTGCTGGCTTGTCTGCCTGCTTGAGTTCTCTCAAGTGCATGATGTCCAGTCTGGATGCAGCGGAAAATCTATGCCAGTTACGAGTTTGAGAGGTGTGTGTTTTTGGCCTATTATGGGCGCTACCATGTGAAATTCTCTATAGGGCCTAAAGGACCCAAATCTGTAGAGCAATAAGGTCTTTCACCCAACCATCCCTCTCTTTCTCTGCCATAGGTGCAGATGAAGCCAGCGAGAAAAGAGTGCGTTCTCCTTCTCACTTCCTACCTCTAGTAGCGTGCCTGGGTTGTGCAGCTATAATGTAGCGAAGATGAACCCTGGCAGGCTCTTTTGTCTTGAAGGGAGGGGTTGGGATTGAAAAGGAGATGGTTATTTTCAGTCTAGGTTCTTTTCTTATACTCCCCATCCTGTACGACCCAATCATCTTAACGTTGATTGATTACTTAAAACCCCGTAGATTTAAAAATAGATCTGCTTTGCAGATTGGTGGCACTGGAGAGGCCGCCTACGTAATCTAGGCCATCGAAGAACATTCATGCCACGAATATCCTGGTGGAAGGCTCTTCCTGGCCTTAGGAGAAGCAGCTGCTTTTGCTGTTTGGGTATGGGCACTTAGGCAGCAGAAAGTAAAAAACAATTGGTTGTGACTGCTAGCCTCAGGTATTCCTCTATTGTATTCCATGCATCTCCTTAACAATTATGAAATGGGGATCTGCTTTTGTGGGGTGTGGCTTGGGCCTCCAGTGTGAATGCCTGCTTTTATCCAATTGATTCTCAGCCCTTTGTTAGAAAAATACATTTTGGGTGGGATCGTGTGAATTCTTTTTTTAAAGGTTTTTCAGTGAGTGAATGGGTTGGCCTTGGAGGTCTTCTTGTCCAACCCCCTGCTGAAGCAGGTGACCCTATACCAGTGATGGTTAACATTTTTTGGATTGAGTCTCCAAAACGAGCATGTGTACACGAATGGGTGAGCGCGCACCCGAACCCCCCCCAAATGCAATGCACGCATGCCCCCATGCATATGCCCCACAGCACATGGCCCCACGCATATGTACATGCGCCCCCGCCCCTGTATATACAGCAGAGACCCAAAGACCAGCTGCTGGTAGGAGGCATGCGCACCCATGTGCAGCAGTGCTGAGCTACGGCTCATGTGCCCACAGAGAGGGCGCTGTGTGCCACCTCTGGCATGCGTGCCATAGGTTCACCATGGTATAGGCCCTATACCATTTCAGTGGTTGTCCAGTCTTTTCTTAAAAATCTCCAGTGATGAAGCACTTACAACTTCTGAAGGTAAACTGTTCCACTGGTTAATTGTCCTTATTGTTAGGAAGTTTCTTCTTAATTCCAGGTTGCTTCTCTCCTTGATTGGTTTCCATCCATTGTTTATTTTCCTGCCCTTTGGTGATTTGGAGAATAATTTGATCCCCCCTTCTTTGTGGCAGCCCCTCAAATACTGGAATACTGCTATAATGTCACCCCTAGTCCTTTTTTCCTCTAGACTGGCCATACCTAATTTCTGCAACCATTCTTCATATGCTTTTATCTCCAGGCCTTTAATCATCTTAGTTGCTCTTCTTTGCACTTTGTCTCCAAAGTCTCAACATCTTTTTTGTAATATAGTTGACTGGATGCAGTATTCATAAAGCGACACTAATACTTCACGTGATTTTGATTATGTCTCCGTATGCAACCAAGAATTGTATTAGCTTGTTTTTGCACCCCAGTATCTTTGGAGGAGTTTGAAGGGCATTAATGGGTGCTCAGAATGTTGGAGTGACTTATAAATTGTGTCCTTTTGGAATTTGAGAAACATTTGGTTTTCCTGGTTTTGCCTGGTATGGGATGGATGCTGACAAAACAAAGGCTTTGATTCTGTCAGTTAAGGTTGCTGTATAGCTATACAGCCTCCAAACAGGCTCACCTGTTGGAGACACCATATTCCTTCTTGTGTCCAAAGTGGAGTAGAATTGTATAATGGAATCTATGATTTGATCAGTTGAGTGGCACAGGATAGATCCCTTGATCTACATTTATCTAATTTGTCTGTGGCGCATATTTCTAACAGCAAGAAGGCTGAAGAGCCAGCAATGTAAGGTGTGAACATCTGTTGGCTGCTAATGCAGATGCTGATGGTCTTAAGTCTTGTACTGAGGCTCATATCATTGCAAACTTTAAAAAAAAAAAGTAAACAGTCAACACTGAAGGAGAGTAGCTTGAATCTCTACCATGCCCTATATCTTTTTAAAAAATTATTCTGTGAAACATAAATCCAAATATTTTTAAAAAATCAGTCACCATGGACTTAGCTATTTTCACAACAGGTTTACATATCATTACTATTTTTTCCGGAGAATTTTTTTGTCTATGCCCATTCACCCACCCACTTTTATTCTGTTTTTTGCTTAGCTCTGCCCTTTGTGTGCATTCTTTTTTAACGACTTGTCTCATTTTGGAAAATAAGGCATATACAAATGTAGGGAGTATGGCATGAGTTTTGAGATAATACAAGATGAGTGACTATTTATAGATGAGGTAATATATCCTGTGACTAATTAATTGATTGATTAATTAAAGTTTGAAAATCTTTTGAATATTCAAAATTTCCCAACTTTGGCAGGGCAGCATATAAACCAGCATTTCTCAAATTTGACATCTTTAAGATAGGAGAATTTAAAGTCCCAGAATTCCTCAGCCAGCCATGCTGGGTAGGAATTTGAGGAGTTGAAGTCCATCCATCTTAAAATTGCCAAGGTTGAGAAATACTGATTTAGACTGTGTCCTGTTAATATGAATATACCTATGACATTTCTGATAAATCTATTGCAGCACAAATGTGTACGTGCATGTAGATACAATTTTGTCACGTCTTACAGCAGTAATATGAAAATAAATCCTTATTGGGCTCACTGAAATTGAATTCCAAATCAGTAAATGTTACATAATTTATATATCTTCATCTATGAGGATGTTCAGAGGGCAGGAGAAGGCTGTTTTCCTCCCTCGCTGCTCCGATATTCCACTGATTGGGTAAAGATCCACTGTCATTGGACTGACTGAGTGCCATTCAAACTTCCTCTACAACCTGGTCACGCCCCTTTCTTCTGCGCATGTCCAGTCTTTTCACTCAGTCACAGGTGATTAGACTGGTGTGCCTTTCGTTCTAAGATACAATTTGTTAATTTGTTGCAAACGTTAGGGTTTTTTAGCTAAATTTTTGTTCGGAGAGTTGTGGATTTAAAGAGAAACAATGAATCAGTGCTGAGCAGCTTCGGTGTTTCCCGGCTGGGGCGCCAGCTGCCTTGGATTGTTTTTAAAGGAAATCAGCTCTACATGGCTTTGGCGGTTTCCTGGCTGGGGTGCTAGCCATTTTGAGCGTTATTTGACAGCGCGTGGACAGAGGACCTTGCAACGGTCCTAAAGCAGCCGTTTGAGCCGCGAGCGAGGAGAGGGGCATCCGGCGCGCCGGCAAAGCCGCCCTCGCTCTCCCAACTCTCCGCATCGTTTCTTTAAATTGTATGCAGCTTCGGAGTCCCTGCATTGTAGCAAACTCCATATAACAGGAGGGCACTTCGCATTGAAGATTGGCAGAAGGGACAGAGGCTGCATTTAAGCCGAGTCGGCTGAGGTTCCGATCTCGAGCTTGTATTGATCTGCCTGCTCAGCGCCCACCCACCCATTGATCAGAGCGGTTTGGGGCAGCTTCTCAGATAAGCCGTTGGAGGATCGTTAACAGCTATTGCGAGGTGTTATCTACAGACACTGTCTGGTTTTGAATAACCTCCTGTATACTGCCATCAAAGGAAAGATAAATTTTTTGGTTATTTTAATTTCTATTTGAGAGATTGATTAATTAATTTTTCAACAATGGCAGAGGTAGATATTTCATCAGATTTAGAACAGGCTGATTCACCACCTAGGGCACCATCCCCTAAACCTAATAAATCTAAGAAGGGCAGAGCTAGGACCAGGGATATGGCTGATCAATCCATGTCCAGGCAAAGGGACAGGCCTTCCAGAGAGGATTTACATAGACATAATGCTCTTGAAAAACAGTTCAATAGAGCCAGACTGGCAGTTCAAGCTATACCTCAAAGAGAGGCTCAGGAGGTGATTTTACCTCAGACTACTGAAAAAATAATATATCCTGAGATAGATGAGGAAGCCATGATTTGGCAGCAGGCGGATTTACCTTCAGACAATCAAGGATTGTCTATGGCTGATAAGTCTTTAAATACAGAAACCCAAAGCAGGGTCACTGTGGGGACAACTCAACAACCTTTTGTTCAGGCTGCTCCTGAGGCCACATTCACTCCTATGGCCGCTGGCCTACGTGTTGGAGAAGGTCTACAGAGCCTTACAGAGTCAGAATTTGGATTTCCAGACTTTACTCTCACAAACATTTTCCCGCATTTTTCAAGCGGGATTGCAACAATCAGGTTTATTAACGGGACCTACACCACCAACCTCTTACAATGTATGCACAATACTATGCAACATTCTGTAGTTAATTGTAGTCAATTTGAGGAGGAAAATCCAGAATCAGACTATTTGAATGAATTTGACTTATCAGATGATGAGGAGGTTGATACAGATAAGCCTACTTTTCAAGGACTTTTCAATCCTAAACTTTTTAAGTCTCTCTTACGTAAGGCGAGGATAGCTACCAATATGGAACAGGGTAGTGACAAGAATTTGGATCCAACTTGCCAATCTGAAAAGACTAATAGTTTATTTCCAGTTCCTTCAAATGATTTTGACTATGTGCCTTTGCCAGATTTGTTTTCTCAAGTGATTAAGAAACCTTGGAATTGGCCTGGTTCAATTTCTGGACCCAATACATTTGATAGAAAGCTTTATTGTAGCTCCCCTGATCTGGATGCTCTTCTACAGTTACCTGCGGTAGATGAGCCCGTGGCCAGCCTCACTTCGCCATCGGCGTTGGTCAGTGATGCTGGAGATGGTCTAAAATTAGAAGACAAATGGGCAGAGATGATTTTCAAAAAAACTCATCAGGCTGCCGCTTGGGCAATTAGGGCGGCAACGTCCGCCTCATTTTTCAACAGAGCCTCATTAACTTGGCTCCGTCAATTAAGAGAAGAGATACCTTCCCAAGATGTCAAACTTATGCAAAATGTCACTAAGTTAATAGCTGCGGCAGAATATTCAGCCGATGCATCTCTGAACGCCCCAAATTTGCACCAAGAGCGTTGGCCTCAGCAGTATCATCGAGGCGTCTTCTCTGGCTACGCCAGTGGAGAGCTGATATGAAGTCAAAATGGCGCCTTACTGCGGCACCATATCAAGGACAGTCTTTATTTGGGGCATCATTAGAATCGATTTTAGTGGAAGGTCGAGATAAAAAGAAAGTACTACCATCTTCATATAGATGTAATGATAGACGTTTTTCACCATATCCAAGACAGTCCTTTCAGCCAGAGCAGGGACCTAGTGGCTCCAATTTTCAAAGATCTTCTGCTCAACAATATTCTTCCTTTTCGGATAGAGCATCCTTTTGAGACAGGGGAAGACGTCAGGCCGGTTTCAAACGTCCTTTTAGGGGAACAGGTTCTCGCTCGTTCCGCAGAGGAAAATGACTCGACGACCCCTGTACCCGTTGGAGGGAAAATCCAATTGTTTTGCAACGAGTGGAAACTTTCAACAACAGACAATTGGATTCTTCGTACAGTGACGGACGGATTACAACTGGAATTCACGTCACCACCTCCAATGTTTTTCCTTCAATGTCCCTTCTCAAACATTCCCTTAAAAAGACAACTAATGGAGTTGGAAATTCAACATTTACTTCACATAAAAGCAATAGAACCAGTACCTCAACATCAAATACACAAAGGATTTTATTCAATTCTTTTTCTTGTGCCCAAAAGTTCGGGAGGATGGAGGGGCATCCTCAATCTAAAGCGATTAAATCTCCATGTGAGGTATCGCCGTTTCAAGATGCACCCCCTCAGGTCACTGCTAGGATGTATCCGATCCAACGATCTTATGCAATCCATCGACCTGAGGGAGGCATATCTACATGTACCAATTTATCCAACACACAGGCAATTTCTCAGATTTGCGTATGCAGATCACCATTTTCAATACCGATCTATGCCTTTTGGCCTTTCGTCGGCTCCAAGAATATTTACGAAGTTAATGGCAGCAGTAGCGGCAACACTAAGGGAGAAATCAGTAAGAATTGTCTGTTATCTGGACGATATTTTGATCCTGTCATCGGTACATCAAGCAGAACTGGACAGAGAGTTCTTCAAACATTGCAGAATCATGGTTTGACTATCAGTTGGGACAAAAGTCAGCTGGAGCCAACAACCCGAATATTACATCTAAGGGCAGTAATAGATTCCAGGCAGGGAATAGTGTATCTTTCCCCAGAGCGCCAATCCAGCATTCGAAAATTGATATCTCAAGTGTTGTCTCTGAGAACTGTGCCTTTGATTCTGTTGTCTCAACTATTGGGCAAACTAATCTCATGCATAAACATTGTGCCTTGGGCTCGACGCCACTCTCGTCAGTTACAATGGCTTCTGTTGCCCTACCAAAAGCAGGGCACGGCGGACTCCCAGTTCAAGATCAAGCTGACTCCGACAGTGAAACTATCACTAAAATGGTGGATATCACCAGCCCTGAGAGCGGGGACGCTATTTATAGAGCCACCAAGGATCAAGCTGACCATGGATGCCAGTCTGATGGATGGGGAGCCCATCTCGGGTCTCAACTAGCACAGGGAACATGGTCTCCTGTAGAGAAACAGTACAACATAAATTTCCTAGAATTAAGAGCAGTCAGATTAGCGCTAAGACATTTCCATCAGGAAGTAGCGCAGAAACATGTATTAGTTCTAACAGACAATATGGCCACAAAGGCTCATCTGAACAGACAGGGAGGTAACGCGATCAAAATCGCTCATGAACGAGACAGAAAAACTGATGGCATGGGCAGAGGGATATATACTGTCGATAAAGGCGGAACACATTTCGGGTTCCTTAAATCAACAAGCAGACTGGTTAAGCAGGGGGATCATAGATCAGTCAGAATGGAGATTGAATCCAAAACTATTTCTACAAATTGTAAACAGGTTCAGGAAGCCGATGGTGGATTTGTTCGCCACGGAAAATAATACACAACTTCCGAGATTTTTCTCCAGATTCCCGACTCTAGGAGCGGAGGCTCTAGATGCTCTGCGAAGTCCTTGGCCTCGGGGACTTTTATATGCTTTTCCCCCAATTCCCATCATTCCACTTGTCATAAGGAAAATGATGATGGAGAAAGCGGAGCTCATTCTAGTGGCACCGTACTGGCCTCGCCGAGAGTGGTTTGCAGATCTGAAAGATCGTTCGATCGATCAACCATGGAAGTTACCAGTGGGCAGACGGGATCTGAGTCAGGGAGCAATCTATCATCCAAATCCAGACAGGCTCCAGTTGACCGTCTGGCGCTTGAACGGATTCGTCTCTTGAAAGATCAGTTACCACATGATGTAATAGACACAATTCAAGCGGCTAGAAGACCAGCAACAGTCCGCATTTATAATGCATCCTGGAAAAGGTTCGCTAAGTGGGCAGTTGAACAACATACAGATCCTACAACTGCATCAGTACAAGACGTTCTTAAGTTTTTACAATCTGGATTCAAAAAAGGACTTGCACCAGCTACTCTCAGACGTCAGGTGGCTGCGTTAGCTACAGTGCTTCATACTGACAGGGGGCATTCGTTGTCTCAAGATCCTAGAATTAGATCATTTTTACATGGTGCTGTAAATTTAAGACCACCAACAGTACATAGATACCCAACTTGGGATCTCAATTTAGTATTACAGTCATTGACACTAGAACATTATGAACCTATCAAGGAAATAACGTTAAGACATCTTACAATGAAATTAGCATTTCTATTAGCGGTTACGTTGGCTAGACGAGTATCTGAATTGGCGGCATTATCTATTCGTCAAGATCTGTGTATTTTCTTTCCGGACAGAGTGGTTATGAGGCTGGATCCGGTATTTATTCCAAAAATTAATTCATTATTTTACAGATCTCAAGACATTGTCCTACCTAATTTCTGCCCAAATCCTAGACATCCATTAGAAAAAAGGTGGCATACATTAGATGTTAGGAGATTATTAAAATGTTACATTAGGAGAACGGCATCTTTCCGTAAGTCTGAGGCTTTGCTGGTATCCTTTTTACCATCTACTATGGGACAGAAAGTATCCTCTACAACAGTGGGTAGATGGATTAAAGCATGTATTGCTGCTGCTTACAAATTGCAGGGTTCACAAGCTCCTGAAGACATAGTTCCATATTCTACACGTAGTGCGGCTACATCAGCTGCTTGGGCCACTCAGGCATCAATTGATATCTGTAGAGCGGCCACATGGTCGTCTATTTCTTCTTTTATCAGACATTACCGAGTGGATTCATTTGCGGCTGCGGATGCATCATTCGGTAGAAGAGTTTTACAAACTGTAATTTCCAACCGGAGCCAGGGGATGGAGTCTAAACCCTCCCATTGAGTGAAGGCTTGGGTATGTCCCAATCGGTGGAATATCGGAGCAGCAAGGGAGCAAAAAGGACGTTGACTTACCTGAACGTCCATTTTATCCTCGCTGCGAAAATATTCCAGCCCTCCCAGTGTAATTCCATCACCTGGCCTAGGTTGGGGTTTTCTGTTTTTTCTTCCTCTACAGCAAAGAATGGAGTGTATTCTGAGATAATTGGTGATATACGGTACGAAGTCCATAGGCTGGAAGTGAACATTACGAGAGTCGACTTCGTGAAAAGACTGGACATGTGCAGAAGAAAGGGGCGTGACCAGGCTGTAGAAGAAGTTTGAATGGCACTCAGTCAGTCCAATGACAGTGGATCTTTACCCAATCGGTGGAATATCTTCGCAGCGAGGATAAAATGGACGTTCAGGTAAGTCAACGTCCTTTCTTCTGGATTTAAATTTAGATGTGATCCATGACTTTATTGTTACGGTAACATTCTTTGAGTTGTAACTATTTTTCTCCTTGGGTATGCCCATCCAAAATAAAAAGAGTTGGCAACAGAAAGGCTTGTGAACCAGATCCATGAAATGATTTGTGATTAAGAATACTGTTGTACATGATTTTACTGTAACACAGTTGGGTGACTACAGCAAAGAGTCAGATTGGTGTAGTAGTTAAGGTACAAAACTGGAAATGAGAAGAGCATGAATTCCAATCCTGCCTTAAGCACAAAGGCAGCTGAGTGGGCAGGTCACTTTCTCTCATCCCTCAGAAGCTGTCAATGGCATACCATTTCTGGAAATTTTGCCAAGAGAGCTGCAGGGACTACTCTAAGCAGTTGTTGAGTTGTTGAGACTGATGTGAAGGTGCACACATGCACATACACAACACCATAGAGTAAACCTTTGTAATTTGATGTCAAAGAATTATAACTATGAACCAAATGAATAAGATAGGGAGGAGAGGTGCATGCAATCTAAAAACTACCTACAACCCAGGTGGCCTTTCCACGCATGCATACTCCCCCACATGCTGAATGATTGCCTTATTTTCACCATACAAAGGTTCTTCTTTGATGCTATCCTAAAGGAGACATAAAGAGAGATGTTACAGTCTGAGGCTGAATCTTATGACTTCATTGAGGGACTTAATAGAATTATCTTGCCCCACAGGCACTTGGTAGGTAATTTTAAACTATAAATTAGAAACATTTTCCCAGTTCCCAATAAAATGGACTGTGAGCAAAGTGATGCTACTGCTTCTTGTGATGAAGTCATCAACGTGGTGCCCTCTACCTACCCCCAGATTGCCAGCCAGCATGTCCAGTGGTGGCATTGGCTGGGATTTCCAGGAACTGCAATTTCACCATAACTGGAAGACATCAATTTGGGTAATTTATTTTTATATTTTGCAGAACAAATGTCTGTATCCTTACATTCATAAGATTGCTGACTTGGCTCAGCAAAAATTGACTTGTAGCAGTCAAATGAGTACTTGTTATAAGGATAGTAATGGAGAGATGATAGAACCGTTGAGGTCTTTGTTTGCATGTGTTTTACAGTATTTTTAACAGTTATGTTATTTAACGATTTTTTTATCCTTCTCTACTGGTGATCAAGTAAAGAATAAAAGCAACAGTGACTCTGTTCTTTTCCACCTTTTAGTCAGAGGGCCGAAATTCAAATTTCTGATGTTTTTCTAGTATCATGCCTGTAATTACAAAATAATTTTATTTTCTAACAGCAGCTAAAATTTGGAAAAGTTCAAATGCTATTTTGAGCTTTTCTGTAACATTTTTGGCTATTTCAAGATGATTTCTGAAATGCAAAGTTTTTAGAACTTCAATATTGAAGTTAGTTTGGGCTTTTCGTTTCAGAAACAAACTATTTTATCTGGATTAGTGCATATACTACAATGTCACAATAGGATTTCCTTGGTTTATGGTTTAATTTATGTGTTAACTAATATGATTTATTCAGTAAATTGTGACAATGTAAAGTGTGAATATGGCCTTTTTTCTTCAGGTAGTTTTGAGCATCGGTTTAATTCATAATTTATTAAGTGTTTTTCCTGTAATAAAACTGTCTTTTAAGTGCTATGTGACTTGATTTTGTCTGTGTATGTACATTTGACATACACTGCTTTTCAAAAATTACAGAAAATACTGCATTAAGGAAAGCATACAGTGACTATCCATCTACATATCTAAATCGTATCATTAAAGGATGTGGAATAGAGAGATATTCCAATTCTAATTCATAACGCTAAGGCAGCCTTTGCTACTTTGGTTGTGGAATAGGGCTTGTTGATGATTTAGTTTAAATTCCAAAATGATGCTTCAGAGTACATAGAGGTGTTCTGTTCACACCTTTACATACCGTATATACTCGAGTATAAGCCTAGGATGGGAAATGCAGCAGCTACTGGTAAATTTCAAAATTAAAATAGATACCAATAAAATTACATTAATTGATGCATCAGTAGGTTAAATATTTTTGAATATTTATTTCAAAGAAAAACAGTAAACTAGCTCTGTAAGTGCATAGTGTAAACTACACTATAACTAAATTACACAAGAGAATGTAGTATAAATACCAAAAATAATTCAATAACAATTTAATCAGATACATTGGGTTAAGTGATATAGGGCTTAATCTAATTTCAGGCAAGTTCAAGCCTCTGTTAAGAAATACCTGCCTAAATATATGTCTCTCTCTCCCTTTTTCTTTTTTTTCCTCTTTCTTTGTCTCTTTCTTTCTTCTCTCTCTCTCTCTCTCTCTCTCTCTCTTTCTTTCTCCTTCCATTTCTCCTTCTTATCTGGCATTCTTAGAGCTCCACTATTCATTAATTTAGCCTGAGCAAGGATAGCCAGCCTATTACAATAAGCTCTCAATTTACTGTGGGGTGCAGATGGGCCTGCTGATTACATACTTGGCTCACTGCTGCGTGACAGCGGCCCTGCCCGAGCTGCCTGACGTGGTAGCCGGGGTGGCAGTTGATATCCCCAGGCTTATGGTTATGGGGGATTTCAACTTGCCATCTGTCGGCGAAACGTCTATGGCAGCTCGGGAGTTCTTGGCTTCCATGACGGCCTTGGACCTGACCCAATTAGTTCAAGGCCCTACTCACATGGGGGGACACACTCTGGATCTGATTTTTGTCTCTGGTCAGTGGCAGAGTGATCTGGAAATAGGGGATTTAGTCATCGAGCCCTTGTCATGGTCTGATCACTCTCTCCTTCGCATGGACTTTCGAACCGCTACACCTCGCCGCAGGAAGATGGAACCGACCAGGTGGTTCCGTCCCAGGCGCCTGATGGACCCAGATAAGTTCCTGACGGAGCTTGGGCCATTCCCTGAGGCTCTGGCTCACAGCGCAACTGAAGAACTGGTGGCCGCCTGGAATAGGGCGGCCGCCGGAGCTCTGGATTGTGTCGTGCCTTTGCGGCCTCTGACCCGATCTCAATTGGCTCCCTGGTTCTCAGAGGAACTGAGAGAGATGAAGTGCTGGAAAAGACGCCTGGAGAGTGATTGGAGGGCCAGTCGCTCCGAATCTGACCCAACACTGGTGAGGTCTCATATTAAGATCTACCTAGTGGCAATAAAAGCGGCAAAATTTAATTATTTTTCCGCTCTTATCGGGTCTGCAGAGAACCACCCAGCCACCCTGTTTAGGGTGATCAGCTCCCTCCTTCATCTGGGAGCGAGGGAAGACCCCTTGCAGGGCAGGGCTGAGGATTTTATGCAATTCCTGCATGAGAAAGTCACTCAGATTTGGGAAGGTCTGGACTCTGATTGGGTGGATCCAGATGGGGTGACGGAGGGGGGTCTTGAGAAAGTTATCTGGGAGGGGTTTGACCTTGTGACTCCCGAGGATGTGGACAGGATTCTGGGGAGGCTTAGCACTGCCACGTTTATTGGATCCATGTCCCTCCTGGTTGGTGCTGGCCTCCCGGGAGGTTACACGAGGCTGGCACCAGGGGATTATTAATGCTTCTTTGAATGAGGGCTACTTCCCCCCCCCTCTTTAAAAGAGGCGGTGGTGAGGCCTCTCCTCAAGAAGCCTTCCCTGGACCTGGCTGTATTAGCCAATTATCGCCCTGTCTCCAACCTTCGCTTCGTGGCGAAGGTTGTTGAGAGTGTGGTGGCGCGACAACTTCCCCAGTATCTGGATGAAGCCGATTATCTTGATCTGTTCCAGTCAGGCTTCAGGCCAGGGCACAGCACGGAAACGGCATTGGTCGCATTGGTTGATGATCTCTGGAGGGCTCGGGACAGGGGTTGCTCCTCTGTCCTGGTCCTATTAGATCTCTCAGCGGCTTTTGATACCATCGACCATGGTATCATGCTGCGACGATTGGAGGGGTTGGGAGTGGGGGGCACCGTGTTGCGGTGGTTCTCCTCCTTACTCTCCGACCGTATGCAGTTTGTGTTGGCAGGGGGGCAGAGGTCGACCTCGAGGTGCCTTGTATGTGGGGTGCCGCATGGGTCACTCCTCTCGCCCCTTTTGTTCAACATTTATGTGAAGCCGCTGAACGAGATCATCCGTGGTTTCGGGGTGAGGTTCCATCAGTACGCTGATGATACTCAGCTGTACATCTCCACCCTGAACCACCCCAATGATGCCCTTGACATGATGTCCCAGTGCCTGGAGGCCATGTGGATCTGGATGGGGAGAAACAAGTTCAAGTTCAACCCTTCCAAGACCGAGTGGCTGTGGCTTCCGGCGTCCTGGTATAGTCAGGTGGCTCCATTGCTGACTATTGGGGGCGAGATTCTGGCCCCACAGAGAGGACTCGACACATGTTTGGCAGTTGCTCTTCAATCAATCCATTCCTGGACCATTTCAACATCAGGTTTATTACAATTTATTGCAGGCTTGCATGCTGGCCAGATCAGCCTTGGCTGGTAATGCTGCCGCTGCCCTTGGGGGGCCTGTTAGGTCTTCTGGCCTTGGCTAGATACCTAGGCCATCTTCATCCAACTAAAAGGAGCAACCCCAGTCCCCATGCAGCAAGGCTCCTAAACCTCTGACACAGCTGCTGCTCCCCAGAGCCACGTGGTGAAGCCATCAGCTGTACGGTGGTCCCTTGCAAGCACCACCACCACCATTAATCCTAACCTCGTGGCAAGGCTTTACAGCTGAGAGGTGGCTCTCAGGCCTGCCCTCACTGCTACTGCTGCTCTCCGGAGCCTCGCAGCATGCCTTTAAGCCTGAGCAGCTGGTTTTTTCTCCCAACCTCACCGCTGCCGCCACTACTCTCCTGAGTTGCACAGCGAAGCCAGTCAACTGGGAAGCGGCTCGCAGTGCCACTTCCTCTTCAACCATCGCTGCCACCACTGCTGCTCTTCCGAGCCAAATGGCACGGCTCCTCAGCTGGGAGGTGGCTCTTCAAGTGCCACAGCTGCTGTCACCGCTCTCCAGGACCCCACGGTGAAGAGGATCGATCACTGAGGCCCTCATTGGCCTGCTGGGTGGCACAACCTTCTCCTCCCAGTGGGTGCATCGCAAAGCCGCCTCCGCCTCTGTGGCGGCCATTTTGTCTTCTGCAGCCAAACAAGGGCAGCCTACTATGTAGGAGCACCAATCAGCCTCAGACTGCACTCTTGGCGAGTATTGCCATCATCTGAGCGGGCCCAGAAAAAGGGGGGACCTTAGGAGCTGGCACTTACCCTGGGTAAGCCGCCCTGTGACAAATTGAAGGTCTCTCTTGAGTGAGCTGGTCAATTTGGTCTCCCAAAGTGACTGCTACCATCTTCTGTCTCCATGGGCACTCCAGCCTATTGAGCCAGTCAAAATGGCAGAGGTCCCTAGGCCTCAAACCACTCCTGAGGCATCCATCCGCAGAAAGGCTTCCTGCAAGTCTAAATATCGCCGCAAAGCCTCTCAACTCTCCAGTGCAGAACTGAAGGACTTAGAGCAGAGACCGAGGGCCTTGGAAAAGCAATTTTCAATGGCAGAACGGAGACAAGCTCAATTGGAAACCCTGTCACAATTTAGTGTTCAGTCTGTTTCCCATCAACCGCAACATGAGTTGACCCCCCCCTCACCGTCCCCCCCGGAGGGCATAGGTGGCCTTTCCCCAGGTCCAACCCTACCAATTCCACAGGAGCAGGGTACTAACCAGGATCGCTCTAAGAAGCAGCATCTTTTTCCATGTTCCCCCCAGGCAGAGAACCCCAAGGTTATTCCTGTTCCGGAGTCTTCTGAACTCGAACTGGGTGAATTTTTTTTTTAAAAATTTGATTTATATGCCGCCCTTCTCTGGAGACTCAGGGCGGCTTACAATGTGCTCAGCAATAGCCTTCATCCTTTTGTATATTTATACAAAGTCAGCTTATTGCCCCACAACTGGGTCCTCAATTTACCTACCTTAGAAAGGATGGAAGGCTGAGTCAACCTTGAGCCTTGGTGAGATTCGAACCTGCAGTAATTGCAGGCAGCTGGTCTTAATAACCAGCTTAATAACAGGGTGCCTTAGACCACTGTACTACCAAGACTCTTACCAGATAGAATCCAATTATTGGTCTCCAGAGCCATATTGCTGCAGGCATTCATAGCCACCACTCTGTTGTGGCCCCGCCCTCTGAGCCTGTCCCATCGGAGGAAGAAAGCTCCGAGCATGAGGAAGAGGAGTCAGCCAGGCCTCCCTCTCCAGGCCCCTCCCCTCTGGCATTGTCTCAAGTGCCGGCCGAGGGAGAGGAGACAGCTGATTCGGATCAGAGTGATAATGGAACATCATTCCTGGACGCACGCCTCCGAAGGCGTGATAAACGTTTGCAGCAGCTTAGGAGGCGTGCTAGGGATTAGAACTGAGTCACTGGACCACACCCCAGAGACTATATAATAGAGGGTGGTGGTCAAGGATCTTTGTGACGACAAAGTAAACCTTGGATAGTCACTAAAGCCTCGTCCAGAACTGCTGGGAGGAATATTATTTCTGCTTGGACTTTTGTGAACGTTCGTATCTTTGCTTTCTGTTTGTGGAAATAAAATCACTTGGCAGACGGTGTGTCTATCGCTGCCAAGTGGGAGATAAGAACTGGGTGCGTTCCAAAGTGTTTCCTTAACCCTCGGCTGGCTGTGTTGTGTGTGTGTGTGGGGACGGGGACAGATCATCTTGTTCGTCACCCCATACTCCATCGTTAACCCACGATGGACCAACAGCTGCAGCAGCAGTTACAGCAGATACTGCAGGCCAATCAGCTTCTGCAACAGCAAGTAGCACAGCTAACTGCCCAACTTGCTTTGGGAAATGCTCCTGCAGCTCCACCTCTTCCCCCTCCCCGTCCGAGATGCCCAGTGAACGTGCCAGATAGGTTTTCTGGGCAGCAGGAGATGTTTCCGGCCTTCTTGGGACAATGCCAACTGTTTATGGCGATGAGGCCGGAGGATTTTCCGGATGACCGGGCTCGGATGGCATTTGTTATCAGCTCCCTCTCTGGCACTGCCGCCCGATGGGCCACGCCCCTGTTGCTGCAAGATAGCCCCTTGCTCCTGGACTTTCAGGGCTTTTTACAACACCTGCGCACCATGTTTGAGGACCCCCTCCGGGTGCAGACGGCAGCGAGGCGCATCAAGGACCTCCGCCAAGGCAAGCGCCCCCTGCAGGACTATATTGCAGAGTTCCAACTGCTAGGCCAGGATTCGGCTTGGAATGAGGTGGCGCTGATGGACGCCTTCCAGGATGGCCTTTCCGACGAGATGCAGGACGAGCTGGTTCATGTGGAGGCGCCACCGACCCTCGACGCGCTGGTGACCCAATGCCTGCGCATCGACGCCCGCCTGCAACGGCGACGGCCCCGTCGGGCTCTTCCGGAACCATCGACAGCGTCGGCACCCCCGCGTTTCGCACCGACAGCGCTCCGGACCACACAGCGTTTTGTGGCGACGGCTGAGGAGCCCATGGAGCTCGGAGCAGCCAGACCTCAACTGACGGCCCAGGAGCGGATGCGGAGACGTCAAGGGGGGTTGTGCCTCTATTGTGGCGAGGCGGGACATTTTGCCGCCTCGTGTCCCTGGAAGCGGAGTGGACCGCTCAAGCCTGTTCCGGAGTCTCGGCGTGACCAGCCGGGAAACGGGCCAGGCCTGGCCTAGGGGAAACTCTGGGTCAGGCACGTGACCATACTCCGCCGGAGTTGGCGGCTGTGGACTGTGAGCACCCTTCGCACCTGATTTTGAACACCCGGGTGTTGTTGGCTAACCGGTCGGAGGGGCTCCAGGCGCACGCGCTGGTGGACTCGGGGGCCACCACGAACTTTATGGACCAGGCCTTTGTGGCCCATTACAAAGTCCCCTTGGTTCCAGTGGACCCTCCGTTGAGGGTCGAAACTATAGATGGGCGGGAACTCGTGGCGGGGCCCATCAAAACTGCTACCCAGCCCTTGCGCCTCGCCATTGGGAACCACGAGGAGGCGATCCAGTTTTACGTAACGGCGGATATGCACTTTCCCTTGGTCCTGGGGATGGCCTGGCTTCGGGCGCACGACTCTCAGGTGGCGTGGTCGAGAAACGCCATCTCGTTCCCGAGCCTGCAGTGTGTCGACCACCTTCGCCACACCTGCGCCGGCCAGGACGTCTCTGCCCCAAACGTCTCCTTGCCTCCGGAGCTGACGCCCTTCGCCGACGTGTTCAGCGAGAAGGAGGCGGACCGCTTGCCCCCACACCGACCCTACGACTGTGTGGTGGACCTAATGCCCAACGCGCCCCTGCCCTCGGGACGCCTGTACTCCATGTCGGAGCCCGAGCTGGCCGCCTTACGGGACTTTCTGGAAAAGAACCTGGCCTGTGGGTTCATCCGGCCTTCGACCTCCCCGCTCTCGGCCCCGGTCCTCTTCGTTAAAAAGAAGACGGGGGACTTGCGCCTGTGTTGCGACTACCGGCGCTTGAATGCCATCACAGTGCGAAATCGCTACCCCCCTGCCACTGATCCCGGAGCTGATGGAGAGGTTGCGGGAGGCCTTGCTCTTCACTAAGCTTGATCTCCAAGGGGCCTACAACCTGGTGCGCGTGAGAGAGGGGGACGAGTGGAAGACCGCGTTCGGCACTCGGTACGGACACTTCGAGTATACCGTTATGCCGTTCGGGTTGACCAACGCCCCCGCGGTCTTCCAGCACTTGATGAACGATGTGTTCCGGGACATGCTGGATCGGTTCGTGGTGATCTACTTGGATGACATTTTGATCTATTCCCGGACCCCGGAAAGTCACCTCCAGCATGTCCGCCAGGTCCTGCAGCGCCTGCGGGAGCACCAGCTCTATGCGAAGTTGGAGAAATGCTACTTCTTCCAGACTTCCATAGAGTTCCTCGGGCACATCATCACCCCCGAGGGCATCGCGATGGACCCGCGCAAGGTGGAGGCCTTGCGCAGTTGGGAACCCCCGCGCCGGATGAAGGATGTCCAGCGTCTGTTGGGATTCGCCAACTACTATCGGACCTTCATCCCGGGCTTCGCCACCCTGACCCTGCCGTTGACCCAGCTCCTTCGGAAGAAGGTCCCGTTCCAGTGGGGGCCCCCGCAGCAGCAGGCCTTCGAGGTCCTCAAGCAGGCCTTCCTCACGGAGCCAGTCCTGAGGCACCCCAATCCACACCGTCTGTTCGTGGTGGAGACAGACGCGTCCAACGTGGCGATTGGGGCGGTGCTGCTACAGGCTCCGGTGGATGGCGGCACTCTTTTTCCCTGCGCATACCACTCCCGGAAACTCAACCCTTCCGAGCGCAACTACACCATCTGGGAAAAGGAGTTGCTGGCCATCAAGGCCACGTTCGAGGCTTGGCGACATCACCTCGAGGGGGCCCGACACCAGGTGGAGGTGCGGACGGACCATCGGAACCTGGAGCACCTCACCACGGCACGGAAGTTGAACCAGCGGCAGATCCGGTGGTCGTTGTTTTTCGCCCGGTTCAAATTCCACATCACATACATTCCGAGCAACCTCAACCAGAGGGTGGACGCGCTATCCCGTAAGCCGGAATACTTTTGCCCCAAGGACTCCCTTCCCCCCCGGACGGTGCTGCCAGCGGACTCCTTGGCCGCAGTCCAGGAACCGGTGGACCTGCGGGCTCAGGTGCTGGAAGCACAGCGACGGGACGACTGGTCGCAGCAGCGGAGAGCGGACGTCGGCCCCGCGTCCCCATGGACCGTGGAGGAGGGCTTGCTCAGACACCGGGGTCGGCTGTACGTGCCCACGAGTCCGCTCCGAGCCCTCGTCATGAACCAGTGTCATGACAACCCCGCGGCAGGGAACTTCGGCTTCTATAAGACTTTAAACTTTAAAGGCGCCGCCTTTGGAGGCGTGCGTCCAGGAATGATGTTCCATTATCACTCTGATCCGAATCAGCTGTCTCCTCTCCCTCGGCCGGCACTTGAGACAATGCCAGAGGGGAGGGGCCTGGAGAGGGAGGCCTGGCTGACTCCTCTTCCTCATGCTCGGAGCTTTCTTCCTCCGATGGGACAGGCTCAGAGGGCGGGGCCACAACACACTCTACCTCCCTGGTTTCAGAATATCTTAGCAGGCAGGCTCACACATTGCCTTCAGCTAGTCTGACAGACCCCTTCCCATCGCTCACCCTCCCACTCGGGGCAGTGTTGACCTGGTATCGGGAGAGGAGACTCAGAGAGACCCTGATCTCTCTGATGATGAGGAAGCTGGACACACCAGCTTTCACAGGACTCTTCCCTTCTGGGCTTTTCAAGTCCTTGTTACACAAGGCTACGGCCGATTTACAGGAGGACGAGCCCACAGTACAGCCCCCAAGGCGGGCCAGTGTCTAAACAACTATTCATCCCGGCTGCCAAGCTTTTCCTGGACGTTGTCCAGAACCAGTGGACCAATCCCGCCTCCCTGCCACCTCCCAGTGGAACAGATAGAAGACACTATAATATGGCACCGGCCTTTAGTCACCTCCTGCAGATCCCATTGGTGGACGGTCTGGTTGCGACCTTGTTGTCCTCTTCGTCTTACACGGCAGGGGATCCTTCTGAAAATCTAAGACCCGAGGATAGGAAATTCGATTTATCCTTCAGAAAGACACACCAGGCAACCACTTGAGCGATTAATGCCACTACCGTGGCGTCTTTCTTCAATCGTTTCATCATCTTATGGCTGCAACAACTCAAATCTAGATTGCCACCCTCCGAGGCTCAGCTCCACCAGGACCTCAATAAAATCCTTGCCGCCACACAATTCTCAGCTGACGTGACAATTGTGCCCTGGGCTCGACTTAACTCGCGGGACCTCCAGTGGTTCCTGCTACCATTCCAATGGGCCAAGGTGTCAAACTCCCGGACCCCAGTTCAGGTCCCTCTATGTTGTGGTCCGCCAGCAGCCTGCGGAGTTGGCAGCGGAGTTGGACAGAAATGAGGCTGAGGAAGAACACGGGCCAGTCCTGGAGGCTGGGAAAGGCCCGGATGAGGGCTCTGCTTCGGAGGCAGAGATGGGGCCAGGGCCACCAGGGAGTGAGGTGCGGACTCCAGAGCCTCCAGAGACTAACAGGAATGAGGCAGAGGAACAGGAGGAACTGTTCCTAATGCACGCATGAGAAGAGCTGCCAGAAGGCAAGAGCAGCTCAAGCAAAGAGGACAACTTGGGAGTAGGGCCAAGAGATGATTGGCCCCTCCCGTAAGACTTAAAACAGACCAGCAATGGCGTTTGGGCTTTGCCAGAAAACAACGTTGGTAGGTTCATCTTCTTCATCTATGTCTTGCATTTATTTTTGTATCTGTGACTTTTGAATGTTTGGCAAGAAAGGCCTTTGGCAGTTTGCCTAATTGGATCAAGGTTTGCGATAGGACTGAGGAATTTGTGTTGGGAGAAATTTGTTTTAATTTAGTTGAAAGAGGCTGGGAATTAAGTAATTCTCAGCTGTTCAAATAAAGTTTGTTTTTTCACTGACTGATTTTCCTACTATTTACTTGGGCCTGCGTCACAACACTCCAGTGGTCTGATGTTCCCTCTGGTGGTGGACGTCCCCTCTTTAAGGTACCCCGGAGGATCTCCATCACATCAGACGCCAGCCTCTACGGCTGGTGAGCTCACCTCGACCATGTGGTGCAAGGTCGCTCATCCCCCAGGACCTTGCCCACAACATCAGTTGGTTCGAGCTGAGGACAATCCACCTGGTCTTAAGACACTATCATCTACTAGTGCAAGGCTGACATGTCCTTGTTCTTACAGACAACACTGTGGCAAAGGCACACGTCAGCCGCTAGGGCGGTACCAGATCAAGGCGCCTAATGGAGGACGCCCTCTGCTTCGGGCAGTGGGCAAAAATAAATGTTCTCTCCATGAAGACGGAACACATTGTGGGCTCATCAAATACTCAGGCGGACTTCCTGAGTAGGACCACGGTGGACAATGCCGAATGGCGTCTTCATCCCGATCTCTTCCTGGACATCTGCTCCCTCTTCAGCTAGCCTCTGGTGGACTTGTTCGCCTCTCGCCTGAATGCATACCTTCCTCGCTACATCTCGAGGTTTCCGACCCAAGGGGCAGAGGGAACCAATGTGCTCCAATGCGACTGGCCTCCTGGCCTGCTCTATGCCTTCCCACCCCTATCCCTGATCCCAGGGGTGAACCACAAGATCATCTTGGAAGGGGCGGAGGTGATCCTAGTGGCCTCTCATTGGCCCCGGAGACCGTGGTTTGCGGATCTCGTCGCACTTTCCATCTCATGACCCTGAAGAATTACCCCACAGAGGATCTCTCTCAGCCAGGGGTCCTACTCCATCCGGAGCCTCAGTGGCTCCAACTGACTGCCTGGCACTTGAAGGGGTCCTCCTGAGTAGAATGTCTTCTCAGATAGGGTCATCCGGACCATTCATATGGACAGGAAGCAGTCCACCATCCGGATCTACAACTCCCCCTGGCAGTTATTTTCTATCTGGTGCGCCGCGCGCCGCATTAACCCTGTCTCAGCTTCTGTTCCAGTTTCTTCAGGACGGCCTCGACAAAGGACTGGCTCACAACACCATCAAATGGTATGTGGCCGCCCTTTTCACCATCTTGTCGGGCTCGGACAGGGAGTCACTCGCTCATCACCCGCAGGTTCCTCCCGGGTGCCAGTAATCTGCGACCTCCGGTTGTACATTGCTATCCCACTTGGGATTTGCTTAAGGTCCTGCAGGCCCTGACGGAACCTCCCTTTGAGCCTCTGAGAACGGTGAGCCTCCGTCATCTCACCCTTAATGTGGTCTTCCTGGTGGCCATTACATCCGCAAGGCGCATATCCAAACTAGCGACTCTTTTAATAAGGGCTGACCTATGCATATTCCATCCGGATAAGGTAATCTTACAGCTCAACCCCTCCTTTATTCCCATGGTTAACTCCTGGTTTCACCGTGCCCAGGAAGTCATCTTGCCTAACTTTTGTCCTCGGCCTCGCCCTGCCTTGGAGAAGAAGTGGCATACCTTGGATGTGCGGTGAGCCCTCAAGTTGTACATTATACGTACTGCGCCCTCCAGGAAGTCCGAGGCTCTCTTCGTCTCTTTCCAGCCGATGTCGATTGGCACCAAAGTGTCCTCTTCGACTGTAGGTTGCTGGATCAGGGCGTGCATCACACGGGCATATGAGACACATGCACTGCCACCACCTAGATGCATTAGTGCACATTCTACTTGTAGTGCAGTGACCACCATGCTTGGGCCACACAAGCCTCCCTTGAGGAGATTTTCAGGGTGGCTACCTGGACCGCTTCTCCTCCTTTCATCAGGCATTATAAACTGGATGTCTTCGCCTCTGTGGAGGCGTCCTTCAGGAGAAGGGTCCTTCAGCAGGTACACTTAGCCATGGGTGCTCCAGGCCCACTGGCTTACCGCCCTTAGGACAGCCAGGCTTTGTTATGTCCCATTCCTGGACCATTCCGCAGCCTATTAGGAGAAAGGGTAGTTGGTCCTACCTTTTTTTTTAAAAAAATAATCTTTATTTACATTTATCATTAAAAAAGGACACACCAGATAAATGACAAACAGAACAACAAAACAAATAACATACATGCCTATAAGTAGTACCTTAATAACTTAATATTCGGTACAATATATCTATGTTACATTCCGGGGGAGGCAGAACAACCTAATTTACATTTGTAAATCAATTAGGTCTATCCGACCTCACTTTACTTGTATAATATAAATTTTTCAATAAATACAATTCCTAATCTGGTTTGGGTTATAGTTTTCTCTTTGATAGCCAAATATATAGTTTTTCCCATGATAAACATGTTTGTGTTTGGTCTCTATCTTTCAGTTTTTTAGTCAATTTATCTGCTTCCGCACAATCCAAAATCATCTTTATAATTGCTTCCTCTGATGGGGTATTTTTATCTTTCCAGAATTGAGCATATGTTAATCTCGCTGCTGTGATAATGTGTAATGCAAGGTACCATGAATCTTTTTAAATATTTTCCGGTTTGGAGCCGAGCAAACATGTCTCTGGTCGCCATTCAATCTCTTGGTTTAAAATCTCGTTAAGCCACTTTTTTATTTTTCCCCAAAATTTTACTGCTTCTGGGCACATCCACCATTAGTGATAGTAAGTGCCACGCTCAAACCCACACTTCCAGCATTCAGCAGACTGTCCAGTAAACATTTTGGCCAATCTATCGGGGGAGAGATGCCATCTATATAGCATCTTGTAAATATTTTCTTTATATGCTGTAGAAACTACTAGCTTCATATTCCCCCACCAAATCTCTTGCCATTTTTCCAGATGAATTGAGTAACCAAAATTTTTCCCCCAAGCAATCATTGTATCCTTTATTATCTCGTCGCCAAACTCTAACCTCATAAACAGTTTATAGCTTTTGAAAATCATGCTTTTTTCCTGGTCCATCAAGATTTTGTCTAACTCCTGCAAGTCAACATTTATACCTTTCCTATCTCTCTATTTTTTATATTTTGATTGGATCTGTAGATAGGTCCACCAATCCAGTTGTAGTCCCTGAGAATTCAAATCCTGTTTTGGCTTTAGCTCTCCTCGTGCATTCAGAAAATCTTTGTACATTAATTTTTTCACAGGGTTATATGATTTTGGATATGTCAATGCTTCCTGAGGTGATATACAGCACGGTTTTTTAATATAGTATTTTTTACTGATCTTCTCCCAATTTCGAATTAAGATATTCCTTATATAATGCCGGGTAAACCATTTGCTTTGTGGAGTGTTATCCTGCCAGAGTGCCATATGCCAGCCCTGTTGTAAATCATGGCCTTCTATCTTGAGAAGATGGCTATTGCCTAAGGTGATCCATTCTTTTACCCAGACTAACAGAGCGGCTGAATAGTAGTTCTCCCAACATGGTAAACCCAGGCCTCCCCTTTCTTTTATCTCCTGCATCATTTTTTTTTTAATCCGGGGTTTTTCCCCCTGCCAAATAAATTTGGTTATTGCTTGATATAGATCCATAAAGAATTTTTTTGATAGATTCGCTGGGGCAGTTTGAAACAAAAAATTAAACTTCGGTAAAACGTACGAATTTATTGTTGTTATCAGTCCCAAAAGTGATAGTTGAAGTTTACCCCACTTGTCAAGGTCTTTTCTTATTTGGGTTAATAATTTATTATAATTGTCCTCTTGTATGCTCGAGCATCTGCCGGTTAACCAGATTCTCAAATATTTAATTTTATTGACTACTCTTAATCCAATCGCTTCCTGTAGACCCTTCTTATCTTCCTCTGAAACGTTCTTGGTTAATATATTTGTTTTCTTTTTGTTAATTAATAGACCTGCTACCGCCCCAAATTCTTCAATTGTCTCTAACAGAGATAAACAAGATTTTATGGGATCTTCCAAAATAAAAGCCATGTCATCTGCAAAGGCCTGAGTTTTATATACCTGGTGTCCAATTTCAAGACCTTTTATTTTTTCCTTGTTTCTTATTTTACGCAGTAGTATTTCTAACGATAATATAAAAAGTAAGGGGGATAGAGGGCAACCCTGTCTTGTGCCTTTGCCAATAGAAAATTATTCCATCAAGTCCCCATTTATCAATAATCTAGCCGTTTGTTTGGAATAAATGGCTTTAACTGCAATTACAAATCTTTGTCCAAAGCCCATGTATTCTAACTGTAATAATATAAACTCCCAATTGACCCTGTCAAATGCCTTCTGGGCGTCTATAAAAACTAATGCAACCTGTTTACCTGGGTGATCTTCTTAACATTCAAGTACATTTAGCATGACTCTCAAATTATCTCATATTTGTTGTGACGGCAAAAACCCATTTTGTTCGGTATGTATAAATTCATTTAGAAAACCTTTTAATCTATTTGCTAAGATTGCTGTAAAAATTTTATAATCTGAATTCAGAAGAGATATTAGTCTATAGTTTTTTATGTCTACCAGAGAAGGATCTTCTTTAGGTATTAAACGGATATTAGCCTCCCTCCATGAGTGGGGGATTTCTGCTTTTCCAAGAACTTCATTAAATAAATCTTTCATATGTTCTCCCATTACCTCAAACAATGTGTTATATAACTCAGCCGAGAGTCCATCTGTGCCCGGTGTTTTTAAATTTTCCTGTTTCTTTACTGCTTTTTCAATCTCTGTTAGGGTAATTTCCTCATCCAAAATTTCTTTCGTTAAATTAGGTATCTTTGGTAAATCCGAATTCTCTATATAATTTTTCGTCACACCTGCTAAAATCTCCTCTTTTATATAATTCCTTGTAAAAATCCACTGCAATTCTTTCTTTCCCTCCCTTACCTTTTATTAGATTTCCATCCTTATCTTCTAATTGTTCAATTCGTCTACTCTGTTTCTCCTTTTTTAACCTAAATGTAAGCCATCTTCCTAGTTTATTAGCTGACTCAAAGTGTTTTTGCCTTGCTGCCTTTATCTTATATTTCAACCTGTCCAGATCCAATAGATTAGAGTGTTTTAACAATATTATCTGTTCTTTTGCTTCAATAGACAATGGGTTATATTGCAATTGTTCCTTGGCCTTTATTAATTTACTTAATATCTCACCCCTCTCTTGTTCTTCTTTTTTGCATTTAATACCCATGTGTTTAATAATAAGACCTCTTATAAAGGCTTTGGCAGCGTTCCAGACTATTTGAAGAGGCATTCCTGGTGTCCTATTTTCTTGAAAGAAGAAGGTCACTTCTGTCTTAAGCTTTTGTGTAAATTCAGATTCTTTCAAAATCTCTGATCTCATCATCCACCTCTTCCTATTTTTCCCTTCTTTCTTTAATACAGCTAATACTGGGTTATGGTCCGCCCAGTCATTCGGCATAATCCTAACCTCTGTCACTTGAGAGTTAAATTCTTGTGACATCCAAATCATGTCCAACCTGGACCACGATTTGTGCCTGGGAAAATAATAAGTGAATTGTTCAACTGTCGAATTGTGCTCACGCCAAATATCTTTCAATCCTAATTCATCTCTCATTTCATTACAAATGGCTGGTAAGATCTTCTTATCTTGTTCTCTGGGACTTCCAGTGCAGCTGTCAGGGCGGAAAGATCGGTGCGGCATTAGCTCCGCTGTGCCGAGCGATTTTCTTGAGCCTCTGCGGCTTTTATTTGCCATTCTCAGCCCCGGAGAGGTTGGGGAAGCAGAGGGGCTTTTTTCGGAGGCGAGGAGGGGAGTGCGACCCCTCGCTGCAACGAAGCTCGAGCTCCAAGGACCCGGAGGACAGAAAGAGGGTGGCGAAACAGCGGCCCCAAAGCCAATGACACTGCATTTTTGACTGGCATGGGGAGATGAGATGGAACGAGACGGAAAAAGACAAAGAAGGAGATTGAATTTAACATCAAAGGGACTGTGCAGCGAATTGAGAGAATAGCGGCAGCCAAGATTGTAAGTGAAGGAAGCTTTTATTTACTGGCTTTTGGCTTTCTCGCTGCTGTGGAACTGGAGTGGAATGGAAGTATGATCTGTATAATTGGATTATGTGTCAGAACGGAACTTATTAACGGTGGTAATAATTGAGAGGAACTTTAGCTGGTAAACGAATAATATATTTCAAAATATTAACTGTGTAAAAGTGGGTGATGACTAGGGGATGTATCTTCTCCTGATCCCCCTTTTTCCTCAAGATCTTTGATAGTGAGCCCTTTCCTGTTTAATTTATCTATTGTGATAAATTGGTGTAATATTTGAATTTAATATTCTTCTGAATACCTAACTGATAGTTTGTATAATTTTTTATATTTATTAAGTGTATATAATGATTGTTAATTGATTATTTATCTTGATTTATTATTTAGCATAATTTTGTGTATTGTAACATATATATATGTGCGTGTGTGTGTGTGTGTGTGTGTAGGTCTTTGGTTATTCAGGTCTTCTCCCACGAAAAATTGGAAGTGTCTTGGCGACGTTTCGACGAAGTCTCATTCGTCATCTTCAGGCTGGTGTTCTTGGCTTCGTGCTTCCAGGAGCACGAAGCACTTCCATTGCTCCTGGAAGCACGAAGCCGAGAACACCAGCCTGAAGATGACGAATGAGACTTCGTCGAAACGTCGCCAAGTCACTTCCAATTTTACGTGGGAGAAGACCCGAATAACCAAAGACCTACAAACAAACACCCGCGAAAACCTGAGAAAACATATATATATATATTCTATTCAATTGTAGACAGATAGGATAAATTTGAATTGATTTATGATCATAATTATATAGAATCGAAGTTGAATAGTAATAAGAGCTTCAAATAAGAAGTAGAATTGATTGTGTAAATCTAAACAGACTAAACAATATTAGTGTATAATAATTTGGAAAAATCTCCTTTGCTTGGCTAACATGTCTACTACAGTGACTTCTACAAAAGTGATGAAGAAACATGTAGCCTCTACAGTGGCATCTTCTTCGATAACAACCCCTCCAGGGTTAAGAAAGCCTACCAACAGCAGAGAAACCAGTCACGATGCAAGGAATTCAGGCTATGTTTCAGAACATTCAGGAAATAATGGAGAAAAATCAAGAATCGACATCTAAAAATTTTGATGACTTGAAAACCAAGATGAGTGAATTAAGAGGAGAGATTAAACAAGTTAAAGAGACATTGGGAGAGATGAGATCAACCCTGTCTAAACACGAGGAGTGGCTGATAGAGGTCAAAAAAACTACTGAAAGAGTGGAGACTCAGATAGAGAAATGTGAACGGAAATGTGCACAAGCGGTGGGGAAACTTGAGGATAAAGTAGTATTTTTAGAGATGGAGAAATCTGCCTTTTTCTTACGCCTCCAGAATGTGGTGGAAGATAAAGAGGAACAGCTCGATGAGATTGTGGGAGAAGTGATTGCCGAAGTAGTGGGAAAAAGAAAAGAAGTCATCTATGGTGATATAGATGAAGCTTACCGCGTCTATACCAATTATGCAAGACGTCACAATTTACCTAGGGCCGTGATGGCGAACCTGTGGCACAGGTGCCACAGGTGGTACGCGGAGCCATATCTGTGGGCACGCGAGCGTTGCCGTAACTCAACTCCAGCAGGCATGCGCGTGCCAGCCACCTGATTTTTGGGCCTTCTGGGCCCACCGGAAGTCAGGAAACGGGCCGTTTCTGGACTCCAGAGGGGCTCTGGAGGGTTTCCGGAGAGGTGGGGGAGGCCGTTTTTACCCTCCCCAGGCTCCAAGAGAGCCTCTGGAGCCTGGGGAGGGCGAAAAATGGGCTTACCGGGCCCACTGGTGACCTTTTTGCCGTTGTGTGCCAAAAGCATTGAATTATGGGTATGAGCACACATACGCGTGACCCCCCCATGCTTTCCCACTTTTGGCACGCGATGGCAAAAAGGTTAGCCATCACTGACCTAGGGAAATACATGTGAGGCTAACTAAAAAGGCGCTTAGAGATGAAACTCTCCATAAGGCTAGGGATCAGAATGTTACATACAAAGGGCGTCAGATTACAATCTTGAAACAGATTCCTAGAAGGGTGCGGGAGCAGAGACAGAACTACCAATTTATAACCTCGCAACTGAGGAAACATAATGCGCCATATTGATGTTGCTACCCGAAGGGCTTTTGGTGACATGGCAGAACCGGAAAATCAAAATAGAGAATATACAAGATGCACAGGACTTTTGTGAAAAAATTTTTGGACCTAGCGAATATGAAAGAGACAAAGAAACAGTAAAAGAGGATCAGAGAGGTCAGAAGGATGATTGGAGAAATGAGAGAGGAACACAAGGATATCATGGAAAAGGGAAACGAGATGGGAGGAAGGGGGAAGGAGGAGTAGAAGAATATGGAGTAGAGGCTCGCCTGGCAGCAAAATCTAAAGGGATTAATAGATAAAAATGGATCAAGGAGTGAGACTATTGACGGTGAATGTCAATGGCCTTAATGCTCCGACAAAGAAGATGTATCTTATCAAAAATTGTTAAAGCCAAAGTGGATATAACATGTTTGCAAGAAACTCATATTAAACTATCACAATCTAATTTATTGAAATGCCCAAAAGCAGGGAAATTGTTTGTAGCGGCCTCGGAGGAGAGAAAGAGAGGAGTGGCAATGTATGTAAAGGAACATCTCTCACCGAAACAACTATTTTCAGATGAAGAGGGAAGATTACTAATACTAGAGGTGGAATTGTTGCAGAGCAAGGTACTATTGATAGGAATTAACGCTCCCAACACCAAACAGAGATCATTCTTTCGAAGAATACGAAGAGAAATTCGAGATTTGGAATATGAGCAAGTATGTCTCTTGGGCGATTTCAATGCAGTAATCAATAGGACACAGGATTACAAAACAGGGGAAAACTCAAAAAAGGGAAACAGAGGGCGTTGGTCCTACCTAAACACCGGTTTTCTTCAGCTGCGGAATGAACCAGATCCACCCGTCATTGTGTGGGCCTGGAGCTGGGGCTCTACTAATACTCTGGCTTAGCTTCTCTTTCAGGTCTTTCATCGCCGAAAACTGGGGCTTGACAAAGAGATGTGGAGGCATGGCCAAAAGATTATCACTCAGTCTCCAGGCAGATCAGACTGTATCAACCCATTCCTGGACCATTCCGCAGCTTTATCCCTTTAACAACCCCATGAAGAAATTTGGGTTCGATTATATACACTAATATGAAACATAGACATGCAACGAACTATAGCTACCATCCCATTGTGTATAAAGCATGCAGAATGAACTAGGACCGAATATTTATTTAAGAGATTTGTATTTTCCAATTTAATTCTGAATCATGTAGGTGTATACAAAGCAGTATAAAACAGTAAAACATTTATGCTTAATATAAACATTAAAACATCCATGGAGACTTCCGGTTTTCGCGTCTTCGGCGGCGACGGTGCTTTCTTTTAGCACCGCCACCCCCGCCGCTTGTAGAGCCGCTTCCTGACTGCGAAGCGGCTCGAAATCTTCGAAATCCTTAGGATTAAAGAAGAAGAGGCAGCAGGGCACAGGTAGAGCCCCTGCAACCCCCCCAGGGAACTGTTTCTGGGGAGGAAGCAGGCGCGGCTCCCTTACAACCTGCTGAAACTCCGGGCGGCGTGGGACGTCTTCTGCTTTTGCAGAACAAGCCGATCTCAGGAAACCTTTAAAGAGCGAGGAAATAACTCAAATAAACATCCGCAATCCACTTGAACCCTGAAATTTTGAACTGCAAGTATTAGTCCTTTGCTGAACTTTTTTACTGAAGTGAAAGTCTCGGAATGAGTGAAAGTGATTGAAAAAATATGGCGCTCAGCAAATGAATTAGTGGGTGTGGATTGGTGAAGTTATCTTGTCTTGCTACAAAGTTAAAAAGTTGTTACAGAGTTGCTCCGGCTGCAACAGAAATAAGAGGAAAATCTCTCCCTTTTACTTGTCTTTGCTGCATTATAGCTTTGTTTTGAGTAACTCGGGGGGACTTTTTTAGAAGGTATTGTGGAGGTGGCAGAAGAGGCGGACCCTCCCTTTTTAAGAAAGCTAGCTTACGTGGCAGGATGGCTTCAAAAAAGCAGGAAGGCAAAACAGGGGGGGGATCCCCCCCACGTAAGCAGGATACGCAGTCACAAGCCCAAAAAAAAGATTTGGATATGGGAGAACTAAAAGAATTCATCTCAAATATTTTGAATGAGAAATTTCAAGACATGGATGACAAAATAAATAAAATAGATGAAAAAATTCAAAAGTCACAACAGGAAATTATGCAGGAAATGCAGCAGAGCCAAAAGATGGTGACCAAAAAAATAACGGATGTGGCGTCTGGTCTGGCAGGATTTATTATGAAAGTTGAGACAAAAGTGGATGAATTTAAATTAGAAGTTAATGCTAAGATGAAAAATAATGATCATAAATTTCTTGATGTTGATGACAAGATGCAGAGAGTTGAGAATGATATGGTTATGATGCAATTTCGTGCAATGGAATTTGCTATAAGGCTTCGAGGAATTAGAGAAGAGGAGAGACAAGATTTGAGACAGGTCTGTGCCGAAGCCCTAGCTGTGATTTTAAAAGTTGAACCCGAGATGGTTTTTTCTAAAATAGATAAAATTTATAGAGTTAACTCGTGGGTGGCCAGACAAAGACAACTGCCTAGAGATGTGGTCATATATTTTACAGACAGAGCAATAAGAAATGACATTTTGCAAAAATCTTTTCTCACTTCTGTGCAAGTGAGTGGATCCAAGATTACAGTCTACAAGGAGCTCCCACCCAAGATGTTGAAATCTAGAAAAGAGTATGGTTTTCTTGTTAAAGAACTGCAGAGTAATCTAATCCCATTTCGTTGGGACGCCCCAACTGGCATAATTTTGAGATATAAGGGAGAGAAACACCGTCTGAATACTGTGGAGAAGGCGGAGCAATTTTATAATGATATCTTTAAAGAAAGAACTCCATCCCCACGCACATCTACAGTTTTGGAGATTAAAGAGAGTGATAAGAAGCAACCTCAAGAATGGCAACAACAATCTAAGCAGGAATTAGCAGAGTTGAAGGGTGCTGAAGGAGGTTTTCTGGATGAGCCTTTGCTGGAACCTTCCCCAATCTCGGAGCTGGTTTGGGCGGCTGAAGTTAAGGATCAGCGTATAACTCGAGCAAAAGCCAAGGAACTCAAAGAAAAGTTACAGCAGGAGAGACAAGACAAGGCTGGGGCTGTGGGAAATGCAGGACAGAGGGTCTCAGATGAAATCCTAAGGTTCTGCGCTTCGCTCCAGAAGGAGAATAAGGATGATTAAATGTTTATCTTGGAATGTGAACGGGTTGAATGTAACACAAAAAAGGAAGAAAGTATTTGCATATTTAAAACAACATAATAATGATATAATTTGTTTACAAGAAACGCATATTACAGTTCAAGATCAAAACTATTTGAAAAATTCCAAATTAGGAACACATTTTATATCCTCAACTAACCAAAAAAAGAATGGTGTGGTTATTTACGTAAACAAAAAATTAACAGCCAAACTTATAGAAGCTGATCAAGATGGTAGGTTTGTAGCAATTGAATTACTTTCTGCTAATAGTCAAATTCTTCTGATAGGAATTTATGCTCCTAATCAACAACAGGACTATTTTTATAAAATGCTGCATACTAAAATACTTCAATGGGATTATAGATCTATTTTAATTATGGGAGACTGGAATGGAGTAATTGACTCTAAATTAGATAAAAAGACTTTGGCAAAATCAAGAATTAGATTACCACAGACATTTTTTGATATGAAAGAAGACCTGGAATTAAAAGATATTTGGAGAATACATAACCCAAAAGAACTGGACTATACTTTCTTTTCTGACAGACATAGATCCTTTTCCAGGATTGATTTTATTTTGTTGTCTGATGACTTACTTGTTAGGACAAAAAGAACAAAGATTCTGCCAAGAACTTTGACTGATCACAGTCCAGTCTGGATAGAAATTGAGACATGTAAGAATGAGAGACGCTCTTGGAGATTAAATGAAAACTTGTTTAGATATGAGAAAAATATAATAGAACTTAAAAAGCATCTGAAAGAGTTTTTTGAAATGAATTTGAGTAAAGGCACCCCAATGGAAATTGTGTGGGACGCAAGCAAAGCTTATATGAGAGGGGTGCTTATATATATGAACTCTAAACATAAGCGGATTCGACAAAAGAAAAGACTTGAATTGGAAGCAGAAATAAAGGACAAAGAACAGTTACTTATTAAAAATCTAACAGATGAAAGAATACTTAGTGTTATAAAACTTCTGAAAGACCAATTCCAAATGCTTATAGCGGAACAAGTTGCAACAAACTTACAATATGCGAAGCATAATACATTCTGCAATGCTAATATGGACTTATAGAAAAATATTTGGACAATAAAAGAGTTACAAAAATCACTGAACAACAAAAGGAAAGAATGGATTATCCCATAACAGAGGAGGAGATAATAGCAGCAATAAAACAATTAAAAACAGCCAAAGCTCCTGGAACGGATGGTCTGACAGCAGTGTATTATAAAACTTTACAGGCAGAAATGGTGGAACAACTCAGAGACTTATTTTGCAACATACAACAAGGGGGAAAAGTACCTCCATCGTGGACTACAGCTTATATTTCTTTGATACCAAAAGAGCAAGCAGGTCCTAAAAAACCGGAGAATTACAGACCAATATCTCTTTTGAATACGGATTATAAAATTTACGCAAAAGTATTAGCCAACAGACTGATGCCAGTAATTCAAAAGGTGATTCATGATGACCAAGCGGGATTTATTGAGGGTAGGCACATGAAGGACAATGTAAGGCAAGTAATAGATTTATTGGAATATCTTGAGAAGAATAAACAGATCCCTGCAGTGCTGGTCTTTCTGGATGCAGAGAAGGCCTTTGACAGAGTGGATTGGAATTTTCTATTAAAGACATTAAAAAAGATGGACTTTGGGGACCAATATATACAGGCGGTCTCAGCAATTTATCAAGAGCAAAAGGCACAGATCATTATCAATGGAAGTTTGACAACAGAGTTTAAAATTGAAAAAGGTACAAGACAGGGATGTCCACTGTCCCCATTGTTGTTCATTTTAACACTAGAAGTTTTGTTAAATACAATAAGGGATTCTAACACATTGAAAGGTATAATGATAAGGCAAGAGGATTACAGAATAAAGGCATTTGCAGACGATCTGGTTGTTACCCTAACACAGCCAATGGAATCGATAATCCAGATGAAGGACATTATACAAGACTTTGGTAAAGTTTCAGGTTTCAGATTGAATCAGAGAAAAACTAAGATGGTAGTTAAAAATATGACACAAGATCGTAAACTGGAGTTAGAAAGGAGGGCAGGTTTTGAGATTGTACCAAAGGTAAAATATCTAGGAGTTCAGGTTGCAGAATCAAATATGAAATTGTTTCAAAATAACTATGAGGCGTTGTGGCGAGAGGTGCAAAAAGATATGGAGATTTGGAAAAAACTGCAGCTGTCTTTACTTGGAAGAATAGCAGCAGTTAAGATGAACATTTTGCCAAGATTTCTTTTTTTGTTTCAAATGATTCCGGTGCTCAAAAATGATAAACAACTAAAAGCATGGCAAACTGGTATCAACAAATTTGTCTGGAACGAGAAAAAACCAAGAGTAAAAATGAAAATTATGCAAGACATCCCAGAAAGGGGAGGTCTCAAACTTCCAAACCTACAATTATATTATGATGCAACAGCTTTGACTTTAGTAAGTGATTGGTTTGGAGGAAAAAAGACTGGAATATTGAATGCAGAAAGTTTTGATCTGGAATTTGGATGGCACGCTTACTTATTTTATGACAGCAAAGT
This sequence comes from Arizona elegans, assembly GCA_022577455.1. Taxonomy (NCBI): domain Eukaryota; kingdom Metazoa; phylum Chordata; class Lepidosauria; order Squamata; family Colubridae; genus Arizona; species Arizona elegans. The sequence continues at coordinate 96,145,651 of JAKOOJ010000003.1, read as the reverse complement.
GGATAAAGTATTTAAAAGCCATATACTTAGAGATTCTTTGCTGAGAGTTTGGAAGAAGCACCGAAACAACTGGAATTATAAAATACCGCTATGGCTGGATCTTGGTCATACCTTGTGGAATACAAATATAATGTCACTCGGGGGGTTTTTATATAAAGAGGTTCTTTTTACAGATGCGGGCAGATGGCAGCTGAAGACATTACAGACATTGTTGGCTGAAGGGATTAATTTAACTTGGTTACAATATAATCAACTGCAATTGAGATGGAAAGAGGACCAAAAAACTGGTATTATGATGTATGAGGAAGAATTAGTTAGACACATAAAAGAGAAAGGCCCAATGCATATTAAAAGACTTTATAATGTTTTGTTAGAAAGGGATTCAGAAACTGAATTAGTTAAAGACTGCATGATTAAGTGGGCACAAAATTTTGAGGAACCAGTGATGTTGGAAACATGGGAAAAAATTTGGGTTCAGAATGTTAAATTTACACAGTCGCAGAATTTGCGGGAAAATTTCTATAAAATGTTTTATAGATGGCATTTAGACCCAAAAAAATTGTCGTGTATGTACCCTAGTGCCCAGCCTAAATGTTGGAGATGTGACTGCTTAGACGCTACATATTATCATGTTTGGTGGACCTGTAAGAAAGTTAAGGCTTTTTGGGTAAAAATTTGGTGGGTCATGCAGAATGTTTTGAAGAGAAAAATTCAATTTTCTCCACAACTGTTTTTATTGGGTATAGTTAAGGGTTTTACATTGGGGGAAACAAAAATGATATTGTACATGATAACTGCAGCAAGATTGTTGATAGGTAAATACTGGAAAAATGAAGCGCTGCCTTCGATTGAGGAATGGACTTTGAAGATGGCCAGTTTTGCGGAGATGGCGAAGATTTCAGCATATTTAAAAGATTGTTCTCAAGAGACTTATGAATGGGAATGGAAGAAGTGGATAAATTATGTTCAGCATAAATATCAAACTAGGAAGTATCAAATAGCCTTTATTTAAAAATGTTATATAAGATAGAAACATTTTAGGGTTGAGGATAAAAATTTGTTAGAAAATGTTATATTAAGATAGAAATATTTTAAGGTTAAGGATGAAAATTTGTTAGAAAATGTTACATTATGATAGAAATATTTTTAAGGTAATCAGGATGAAAATTTATCTGAAAATGATATACCAAGATAGAAATAGATTAATGTAATGAAGATGAAAATTTGTAAGGGGGAGGGAGGGGCTCAAGTTTTATATACAAAGGAGGGTTTTTTCCTTTTATCTGACATGAGCATACTAGGAAGTCTGGGGGGAGGGGAGGGTTAGGGTGGGCTGGGGAGGTTGGGAAGTTTGGGGGGGGTAGTGGGGGGGGGGGAAAGGGGCTGAAAATGTAATTGTAAAACTTTTGCAATAAAAAAAAAAAAAACATCCATGGTAAATAACTGCAATATTTTATGTAAACTATCTACAGTACTCATACATGAGCATTTGCATTTGTGGGGCAAAATGGAGTTGAAAATCTTCTCTGCAATCTAAACTAAGCCAGGGGATTTTTAACAGACGATAATGGAATTCACTCCTTCCAATTCTTTTACTGGACTGGGAAATTTAGGTTATGGGAAGTCATGTATGTCTGCAGCAGCAGATGCTCTCCCCAGGAGTCTGCATTCAGGAAAGATTGGAACTTGATGTAACCTCTATTTTGAACCACCAAGGAGAGGGGGATTTGAAGACATCCAATAAATGACTCTAAAGTCACTTTGAAAAGTATTAATCTGGGCAGCAATTGTTTGCCAAGGTTTTTATGGTGAACTGAAAGTTGCTGCTGTTGAGAAGAGTGGGTGATTCAGTAGATGTCCTTTGTGCTATATTTGTGCTTACCTGAGAGGTGCAAGGATGGGTGTTAGGAATGTTGATGTAATTAGATTTCATCTAATAAAGCACTCCTTGGGATATTAAGTAAAAGGGAGTCATTAAAATCATTGGATGCAGAATAGCTATGCCTATTGTGTCAATTTATACTTGAGCTTTTGAAATGGAAAACATCTTAGCGGATTTTGAAAACTCTAACTAAAAATACAGTTCATTATCTCTATGATGGGGGGTTTTGACTTGATTGTATTATATCATTCATCCACTTAGAATGATTTTGGAAAAACAAAGCTCTCTGCTGCCATGAAGCCTATATTTTATTTGGGGGCATTCCCCTCCCCCAAGGAAACAATACAACTATTCTTGTTTTTCATTTTGTGGAATTTGGTTTGTTTTAAATATATATTTCAAGTGTTCTCTCTTTTTTGAGTTCTAAACCATGCTGACTAGTGTCAGTACTCAATGACAGCAAAGTAGTTTGATTATCCCTCTCCCCTTAAGCTTTATTTGTATGCAATTGTATGCTACCTATTTGCAAGATTGTAAGCGGTTCATAAATCGTAAAATTACAAAATATTCATAATTCAAACCATCCTAATAAATGTATTACTAAAGCTATTAATAAGAAGTTTTGTTATCTCCATTTGTTTTTATGATTTTTCAAAATGTCATTGCAGTGGGGAAACCTGACTTGGGATGAAGCTGTTCTGAAGTGGACAGACTATTGCTTTGTATCCAATATTTTACCCAGATGCCTAGTTAAAGTCTTATACACACAATTATGATTTCATTTTGACCTGTGGGCATATGGTTCAAATGCACAAGGCATTTCAGAGCAACTGAAGTTCATAGTGCAAATAATAATATATAGTCTATATAGTCTTCTGTATTAGACGTACTTTATCCATGAAGTGTGACACTTACATAGTCCAAAGTGCACTATTCACAAAGCAGAACAAAAAAAAAAAGGAGTTTCATAGACCAGTTTACTGGTTTTCTACCTAGCTATTTCAAACTGCAAATCTTTTTTTCAGGTTCTGAACACAGTAAAGATTTTTGTAATATATTAATACACAATTTCTGATTGGTTTCACACATTACATTAACCCATCATACATTTTATTTGGTTTTGAGTTAATATGCTCTTGTGATCTGTCACTCTGGTTTATGAATCAGTTTCTGGCTTAGCATGATTTGTTAAGCAGACAGTTCTAATTTGTTTAAGAAATATGAGAATCAATTATGGTTTAGTATTCTGTTTATTTTTAAAGTGACACAAACATTTATTTTTAGTGCAATGGGATTACAATTTTATTTATGGAACTCTAGGAATGCCTACTCAGCATGGCAAACAGTGGTGAATTTTTCATGCTGGGCCAAAGGTTCATACTAGAGCTTCCTGTTCTAGAACTTCAGATTATGCCACAGATGTTGACAGCATTCACACAACATAGATATTTGCCCAATGAACATTTATCATTCTCTTGTTTTTTGATAATATGCTCAGTATCCTTTTGAGTCTGCCTGGCCACCATTTCCTTTTTTTAAAAAATAACCAAAACAACAAATGATAGCCAAATATACAACAAAGTATGAGATGCTAAAGTATATTCTGTCTTCACCCGAGGGGTGAAGAGGAGGAATTAACTTGTTTGGAAATAGATGCTGTACCAGACTGGGAATTAAAACAACTGAATCTACAACAAGCCACTGTTAACCTTAATATACTTAATCTGAAATGAAATCTGGGTTAGGGTAATATACTAAGCCAAACCGTAATATTGTATAGCTATTCTCAGTATAGTGTCAGTGCAGTTGTTACTTTAATTATATTTCTAACAGGTTCATCCAGTTGGTCAGTGTGCTGTTTGCAGATAGCTCCATTTACGTTGAGAGGCGCCTCATTTTGGATAGTGGACAGAAATTGAACAATGTCTGTTCAATTTGAAGCCATTTATGGAAGGAAGCTCTCTTGCATTTCATGAGTCTTACTTCTAAGTCAATATGCATCAGAATGTATTATTGAAATTGTCACTGCATGAATTTACAGATTAACATTCATATCCCTTGCATTATGCCAAATAAAATATTAAGAGTGAAAAACTCCTCTACCAAAAATGTTGAGAATATGAAAATATGAAAATTCTGTTCCTAAGGAGATTAATATGTTATCTATATACTTCCTCTAAGAGTACTTACCAATCTTTTCCAGTCTGTATGACCAGTCTTCTTCCATGTGTTTGTATATTGCACAGATTAGCACCTCTTGCAGCCTAACTAGTTCAATGGCTATTTCATCTGCACTCATCTTTTTCTATTCAACAGCTGATCCATTGCCTCTCATACCATTTCTCACTTTCCAGTGGAGTCAGCCTCCTAAACATTTTCTTGCTACAAATGTTTCTGTCCTTCTAGAATGACATTTGTAAAGGAATCAGTTAGTAGTGCCTGTCAACCACCTTTATCCTCATTTGCCTTTTGTAGATCTCTTCATTACCTGCACTTCCATATTCCTATTATAACGGTAAATTTTCCTGTGACTTACTTGATCTTTTAAAAGCATCTTTCCTTGTTTTTCACTGTGTTGTAACATTCTTAAAGGATTTTTTGTCTTTTCTTGCTTGATAGTTTGGCTGCCATATTTCCTTGCCACAGCAGTTTTTTACCCTACTGGTTTTCCTTTCTATCAGGCTTATCCTGAGAGCCACTGTCATTTTTTTTTCTGAACTTCATTTTTTCTTTTTCTAGTTCTAATCATGTATTAATCTGAATTTGATCTCATCTGTCAAATGATGTTTGCCTGTGGAATTTGTGAAAAAGTGCTAAAAATAAACATTTTTTCCTGCAAAACTAATTATCCATTGCAATTACCCTATCTAAATCTTCTGGTAATTCCAGGTTTCAACTTTCAAACTTTCACCTTTCTTTCCAATAACCCATTACTTACCCTTTCCGGGCTTTGAAATGAGAAACTTCAATCTTTTCCATGTAATTCATATATAATTAATATCACAAATTACTTGTTATTCCATTATAAAGTGGGACAGATCCTTAACAATATCCTGTTCTTAATATTACTGCTATTGCAGTTCTTAATGTGGTTTTATGCCATAAATCATTTCTCAACTAACTCGACCTGCTCATACCATCCAAGTTCTCTCATTCCTAAACATCAAATTTAGAATTATTTTGACAATTTTAGATTTTCCTTGGTTCAGTATCATAACAGATTGGGGAAGGCCTGTGCAATATAGATAAATGCTTCTCATATTTTGTCCCCCGGTTGTACTGGTCCTCATAAAATGTGGAAATGCCCTTTCAATATAAACAGTGACTACATGTCCTTGTGGCTTCAATTTGGCCACATCAATTTTCAGATATAACTATGAAATTTCAACATTTCCCCCCAATAAACCGTAAAAGTTTTGAAATTTACAGGGAAGGATGACTTGACTAGGAGCTCATAGTCTTGCCAGCATCATTCTCAGTGAAGATACTGGATCCTCCCGAAATCCTCAAGAAGTAAAATCAAGTCTACAAAATATAATCCAGTTCTCCAACATGTGGTGGTTCCATCTACCATTCCACTTCAAGTTTTTCTCCTAAAGGAAAAAGAGCATTGCCTGCCTTTGTTAATCCAAAGTGCTGCCATAATACTTTATAAAATCAGAGCCTTGCTCATAATTGAGATTGTGGGACATCTTTTTGCTTATTTCTTCTCCTTGTTTTCATTGGATGGGTATTCAGAAATTGAAATTCTACAAGAAGACTCTCCTTAGAAGCAGTCCTGGTTCTGGGTATCAAAAGACCAGAATCTTGCAGCATAAGTAACAATTGCAATAACAATAGCACTTATATATTTATATGCCACCCCACAGTGCTTTACAAATGTATCATTTTTTTAAAAATGAATAGCCGTCTGTTAACAGTGCTTCAGAGGGCATTGGTTATTATAATGCAAAAGTTATACTTTAACTTTTTAAAGTACCTCAGTCTGACATTGCACATTGTTTTGAACACCTATCCATAACCGCACAGAACTACAAGGACTGCTATTTCTAGCAATTCCAGATGTACATTTTTTCAGGTTTTGAATTTGCTTATCAAAGCTACCAGTAGTGAAGGAGTCACTGAAGCAAACTATTACCTCAAAGAGGAAAAAAATCACTTCATCTCTACATGACACGGTGCCTTGTTAAGACAAAACAAAGCCACTTCCCATAGCCCAAGTAAATTATTAGAAGTAACAAGTGTCCTCTTTTCAAAGCTCTCAGATTAATTAACATCACATACAGTTCTTGTATCTTCTTCTCCAAATCAGGTAAAAAAATGTTCCTTACTGCAACATGGTAAAAATCAGTATTTTAAAAAATCTTTTACATTGCAATAATCTTTTGAAATAAGAGATTTCTGTAGTGCAGTGAATCTTAAGGTGCTCAATTGTTCTAATGTGTATATGTTGCTATTTAGACCAGTGGACAGCATGACAATACAAGTGGTTTTATAGAAGATTTACTATATTCCTGGTTAATTTTTGACATGAAATATGTGATGAGAATTCTTGCTCATCAGAAAAGTGGTTTCGGATACAAAATTATCAGGAGTCCTTAATGGAAGTTATACGATAGTATTTTAAGTACTAATGGTGTTCCTAAAAGTTGCACTTAAATCTTGTCTACTATGTAGACAGTAGCATTTAGGGAGATGACAAACATATCTGATCAGTATACAGATAGTCTACTAAAAACTGAATGTCACAAAAACATTCTTATTCAGTCACAGAAAATAATTTGTTAAATAGAGGAAATTGTCAAGTATGCTTTGTCCCCTCTACTCCAATCTCCCCTATTAATGGGGAAAGTCTTTAGCAAAGCTCATTAGTGCTTTGCATTATTTTGTGTTGTTGTTTTCAATTCTTGCAAAATCCTTGATATGCAGAATAGTTTTCTATCAGGCAGACCTGTAATATGGAATAGTATGGTCAACTGAATTTTTGACCAATTTTTGCTTTTTTTTTTTGCTTCCTTTCTGTGAAGAATAATTTTCATTTTATAAAATTCATTTTTGTCTGTAATTGCACTTATAAAAATCAAATATTTTAATGAGAGATACTTGATTCTTGTGACAGACTTACTGGCTCCACCTCTTCTTCCAGAGGAGCAATCCAAGGCTGCGGTATGCTTTGGTGCTAATAGAGCAAGCTGAGACTTATTCTGAATTTACTTAGATCCTGCCTCTTAGACTAAAGACCGGATCAGTGTAGACAAGTCTAAATTGTTATTTTTCTGCTTTTGGTATTTTGTGTGTGTGTGTGTGTGTGTGTATTGTGTGTGAAGTTGCTAGAGGTGGAAACACTATAACATGACTGTTGACAACTGACATAACTGGAGGCAACCCAAATCCTTTTGATATGCAAGAAAGAAATCCAAAATGGTATTTCTTTTGCTGATTAAAAATATAATAAAGTAATAGATAGCTTGATGCTCCCCCCATCTGTTTGGTAAGGAGGAAGTAGTTCTCAAAAATATAGGCTGGTTTAACCCACATAATAGTAAGGATAGCTCTGGTCAATGTTTTTCTTCTCCTTTCTATGAATTTGGGAATACATTATAATGAACGGGAGAAATCCTAGATAGATATATAAATGAATAGGCCTAGCTTTGTTTGTAAGGCTTATCTTAATTTAAAGGTTCTGGAGAACCCAGTGTCCTCTTAAAGCTTATTTAATTATAAGGAAATAAAGAAATTATACTGCACATTATAATTCTTGGGAAGATTTTTTCTTAAAATGAAAAGACATACAGTATGAATGCATGGAATTTTTTAAAAATTAGCTTTAGGAATGTCCAAATGCTCTTCAGTTTGGTTAGATAGCAGCATTTCTAAACTACTCAGAATGCTGTAAAGCACTATGGAGTGATATATAAGTCTAAGTGCTATTTCAGTCTCTAGCTTATTTGCTTGCTGTTTTAAGTGGCAGTTGACTGCCTCAGTGATTTGAACAAGATGACTGGATGAGCAAAGCGAAGTCACAATTGGCTTTCCCCCCTTTTTTTATTTATATTCTGCCTTTATTATTTTTACAAACATCTCAAGGCTGCGGACATATCCAACTCATCTTCCCCCTCCTATGATCCCCATAACAACCATTCTGTGAAATGGGTTGGGCTGAGAGATTGATTTGCCCAAAGTCACCCAGTTAGATTTCATGTTCCAAGGTAAGACTTTTGAACTCAGGGTCTAGACTTTAATCACTAGAACAAACTGTCAAGGTTTAAAAGAGTAGGCATTTTTAGTTCTTCAAGAGTTCTTTTGGTTAAGGAGATGGATAAAAAAAAAAGCTTTAAGCTTTTGAGCCAACAATGCAGGAAATGTAAAACTGCCTTATGAACCCCAAATATGGATCATCCTTGATCAGACCCTCTCCCTTTCCCCATGTTATTTGAAAAATAACCACTAGATGTGCCTATATTGGCATATCTGGTTTGTCCTGATGGATGTTTATTGTTTGAAATAATAAGAGTTAAAGTACTTACTTTAGTTGAAGTTTCAGAAAGGCGCTATCCTTGAAAGAAGAGCTATAAATGGAGGCATCTTCTCCACAAAATTGGAATTAAATAGGCTGTATTGCCATGTTTTTATTTCAAAGTCTCCCTCTGCTTCCTTGCTATACATTTACAATGCGTAACTCGGATTCTGCATTTATAATGAGAATAATTATCCTACTGAGCTCCGGACGGCTCCTGATTTCCGCTCCTTCCGTCGGGACTTGAAGACTTGGCTTTTCAAACAAATAGGCTGAGACTGATTCCGGGCTTTATTATTTACTACTAATTAATTATTTGGATTAAATTATTTTATTGTACTTGTTTCTTAACTTGTGTTCACCGCCCTGAGTCCTTCGGGAGAATGGCGGCATATAAATACATGTAATAAATAAATAAATAAATAAATAATATGTATATTCTCTAAAGCAAAGATGGAATTACAATCTTAAATTTTGATTATGTCCAAGACTAGAAAGAGAGAAATGTATTAACGATGTAATTTACCTCAGTGAGCTGCAGCGCACCAACCAACCGCATTTAAATACAGTTACTCATCATTCAGTACAATTTCACATTGCAACATGCTGAAATAGCAGAGGGGGAGCAACAATTCTTTCGGCCCGGGAGGAAAACAAGAGTTCATGTCCGAGATACAGGAATCTTTCCCGCCTCCCCCTGCAGGTATCAGCATATTTCCTTGCTCGGGTCGTTTTGCGCGGGTGCCTTATAATCCCCGTGTCACCCAGATCCTCCGAGGACCGTCCGGCTGACCGCACCTCGGCTATGGTTGCCATGACGTCGCCCCGCTCACTCCCCCTCGGTAGGCTTTGGCTTCGCTGCTGCCGCGTGCAGCTCGCTCGGACGCGCCCAAGCACGACTGCGCGAGAGGGCCGTGGGCTTTGGCTAGTTGTAGCGGCGGATCCGGTCACGTGCCGTAGCGCTCGGGGCCGCGCCTCTACCCCTCCTCCCCAGTTGGCCCAAGCCAGGCTCGGGCGCGCGCGCTCAGGTCCGAATGTTGTGAATAAAATGCGCCGTTTGTTACACCCCGGCGGCGCAGGCAGCTCTTAAAGGACCAGAGACCCCGGGTCGCCGGCGCCTTCTTCGACCTCCCCGGCTCTGGGGGGCAACTCGGAGGAGGCTGCAGCTCTCTGCAAGCGCCAAGGAAAACAAAGAAGCAACCGGAAACAGCCGTGGGGGGCGCGGGCACGGGGCTCGGAGCCGGCGCCCAGGAACCACGGCAGAAAGGAGGGCTGATGTGGGGTGCAGCTGCACCCGGAGAAGTGGAGCAAGCAGGCAGGTAGGCAGATCGGGGCGAGGAGGGCTCGCATTGTATGCATTCACGGCTGCGAGCTGGAGATGCACGGGGAGGGAGGCAGGGAGGGAGGGGCGCGCCGCTCGGGCTGCGAAGCTTAACGGTCCTCCGGATGGTTAAGGCCCTTTTAAGCCGTAATTAAAACCGGGTTTTAAAAATGCAATTTGGGTGGTGTTCGCTTTCTGCTAAAGATGGTTATGGGGGAGGGTCAAATGGGCCGCCTTTGCAAACTGCGGCTTCCCAACAACAAAAATGCAGTCCGGGGCATTTCTTCCTCAATTGTCATTCGCACCTGCAGCTCATCGAGCCCTTAACGGAGACAGTCGATCATGTTTTCTCCTGTCTTTTGCAAAATGCGAAGGGCCGCTTTGTAGTTTTTCTTCCCTGATCGAGACTCACGTCTCCTTCCTGTTCCTTTCAGCTAAGGGTGAGGCGGTTGCAAGCCCCAGAAAGGGACTGAAAAGGGAGAAAGCAAAACGGCCGAGGTGTGGTATAAAGGAGGATCCGGCTGGTGGGTTTGTTCAGCGTGCGGTCAGGGAAGGGAGCAGCTTCCTGCTTGACTGACACGTGCTGCTTCTTTCTGCTTCTGTTGACGCCTTTGTCTTGGACCGCGAAGGAGGCTCTTCCCTTCGGGGCTCGAAGCCCGTCAGGCTCGGCTAGCGAGGGTTGGGCGAGAGCCGCCCTCTTCTGCTTTTCTCTGGCTCGCGTTTCCGTTTTGGCTGGGCAGGCCGGAGGACAAGGCGGTCTCCGCTCTTTGTTATTGCTTTTGTTTCGCGCGGAGCACGTGGCCTGTGATCTCGCGGTTCTTAAAGTTACAGATCCCCAACCCAGGCTTCTGCAATCCGTTTTGACTCCTTGGATCCCCTCCCCCAACCTTTGAGAGGAAAAAGCCGAGAGAAATTCCCAGGAAAGAGCAGAGTGGGATGGGAAAAGGAATTGCGGGCGACCCCCGGGTGAAGATGAACGGCCACTGCCTGATCGAGATCGGGTCCGGCGTTTTGCAGCAAACGCAGAGCAGCTGTGTGGCAATCAAAGTGCGGGATTTATTCCGATTGGGATTGACGGGCAATGACAGATTTCGAGCCCGAAAAACGGTTGGTGGCGTCTGAGTCGCCGGTTTGTGTTGTGAAACAAATTTCTGAAGGTGACTTGTGAATGCAAAGGACATGTGGAGGCAACAGGAACCAGGGTGGGGTGGGGGTGGCGGAGGTCATGGTTGGAAGTAGCTTTCAGGCACTGCTTTTTCTCTCTTGCACAGAGAGGGGGGTAACCATGGCCATGGTGGTTTCCTGTCATGAGTTTCTCTAAAGCTGCTACTGCTTTGCCTTTGCTGCTCCTTTCCAGATGTTGAACTCCTTAAACTTCATGAAGTCCAGGTAGAATGACATGGGGAGGGGGGAATTGTGGGAGGTGTGTTCCAAATGATGGAGCATGCATGTGGGAGATGCAGCGTATGGAGATTTTATTTCAAGATGCCAATTCTATGAGACCCACCTCTTGAACAGAGCCAGTCTCACAAAGTTTGCGAACCTCTCTTGTTCCCCGGAAACATTGGAAACATACTGCAGGTTGTTCCACGAGAGGGGAACATTTTCCTTCCTTGGTTTCTCCAAATGGATCCAGAACTGTATGGTTTGAATTGAAATGGAAGTGTAAGCAAAGTTATTGGTTATTAGGTTTGGTTTTAGAAATGAGAGCAAATAAAACGGGAAATTTCTACAAAAGGAGAAAAATCTTAAAGTTGCTTTGAAGAGTTTGTTGGCCCTGGGGCTGTTATTACTCTAAAATAATTAAAGGAGAATATGAGTAGAAATCAAAATTGCTATTTAATTTTGTGACGTAATTTCTGATTGATCTACCAGTCAGAAAATATAGCTCCTAGATGAATTTATCTGTCTTGGATTTTGCATATATTGATATTTTTTGGGACTCCTTACTCTATCTTGTTTCTCTGTTTAACTTGGAATGTTTATGCGAAATTTGAAGCATGTGGTTGTGACATTCTTCTCAAGAAATGTAGAGAGATGGGTCTGGTACATTCTGGGATTTCCCCAATATCTATACTGCCATGATGATTTGGTACATTTTTCCTTTTAAAACTAGCATTTTACAGGAAGCACAATATTATTTTCTGTGGTGTGGCTGGTGAGGCCTGAAGGCAAATATGCATTATATATGTCAGCTGATTGCCACTCTGTTCAGTTAGAGGTCACAGAACTCATGAGATTTAACATAATGGAACAGCTAGAAGGCTTGGATAATATCTGAGGAGATACTTAGTTTAGGTGCAGGAAGCTTTCCCCAATCTGTATTTGGATTTCAGTTCCCAGTTAGCTTTCCTTTGAAAGCTAGAATCAGGATCCCAGTGTACCTGGAGGGCACCAGGTTGAAGAAAGCTGTTCCACTATAATGCCCTATTATGTTATTCTGAAGATTTTTCCCAGTTGACATAGCAGTGCTGATCAGTGAAAATAATTGTTTTATTGTGTCAGTTAACTCCACTTGACAGTGGCTAGCCAAGGAATGATTAGATGAATTGACACATTGTTAGTTCCCAGAGAGTTTTCATTTGCCACTAGTAGATGCAGTAGAGTTGATAGTTAAGATAAAAAGAGTGCCTTCTAACATTTAGGTCTCCTGCTGAGTGTCCAATAATAACATTATTTCAGTCAGGAGCAGTGTGATTGCCATTCCACTCTAAGTGGAAAAGTACCTTGGTCCTGTTCAGATCTTTTCTTTTGCATTTATATGTTTAAAACAGCCCTTTAATTTGGGGAAGTTGCAAAGAGATTTTACTGTACTTTGTGAAAGTTAAAGTGGTGATACATTTGCTAGACTTGGGATGCCACAGTCACCACAGAACCTAGTCGATCTTGAATTTCAGAAAAGTCTAACTAGAGTTAGACTTAATTAGTGGGATAGGAGACCTGCATGAAATCTCAGGGCTGTAGGCTGATTAAGAACAAAAATATTTAGGGAGTGGACAGTGGCAAACCACCTCTGAACAGTTGCCAAAAAACCTTCATGAAAAAATCTCCATAAGCCAGTAGTAGATGAGCGGCATTTGAGTTTTACTTGTTACTTTTAAGGAGCAGCAAGAGTCTCTTTAAAAATTGTGAAAAGATTTATCTGGTTTCTTGTAAAACTGCTTGTGGAATATCTCACCCTATAATTTAAGACAGAACAAGAAGCAGTAACGTAAGCTGGAGAATGGACCAAAGCAAATATTTTAGGTGTTTTCATTTATTTTTAATGCTTAAACTGTCTTGAAATGAGTCTTGATTAATTGGAAAAGTGGTGTTAAAACCCAAGCAAAAATTGAAATACTTTACAGTAGTGAGAAAGGGGGAGATACCTTCCTCAGCTCAGAGCCTATAATAGAGAAAGGTTATTTTTTGTAGAAATAACCACATAATACTAATGCCTTCGAAATGAAAAGTAAAATCTTCAAGTTAGCTTGTGTCCTGTTAAATCCATGGCCACATCTATATACTTGTTCTGGCAATCAGGGTTGATTTGATTTAAATCAAGTTGATTTAAATCACAATTTAAATCATGATTTAAATCACTAGTAAAAAGGCTTGATTTAAATCAACTCGATTTAAATCATAATTTTTAAAGAGCAACTGTCATCTCTGCTACTCCTTTGACCCACTGTTGACTCACTGATAGTCTCAGTGTTGCAGAATATACAGCCTCATGCTACATAACTAAGCTCCATTTCATGCTGAATAAACTAAATTATTTATGTATCTTAAATAGAAAACTATCTTATGATAGATTTTTACCCCAAAAGTTTTTTATTAAAATAAATTCAATAAAAATAAAAAAAATCCAATTTAAATAAAAAAAATCTGATTTTTTTGATTTTTTTAAAAAAATCATTGATTTTTATCCACCCTGCTGGTAATAATGTGGAGGCAAATACCATTATGCCCAGGCATGTCAAACTGGCAGCTTGCAGGCCACATACAGCCCACAGAGGCCACGCCCACTCTGGCTCTGCAAGGGCAAAAAACATCACGATACAGCCCATGATATGATCGGGTTTGATACCCCTGATTAGTACAAAATACAGTAGAATTTGAGGCATACAATATTCTTATATATTGCAATTGGAAATCCCAGCTCACTCAGCATTGGCTTCAGCTGGCAGAGGTGGGGAAGTACCACAGCGAATTGCCTTGTGTTTGTGCAAGAGCATTTATAAGTAATTCTAGCCATTTTACAAATATAATTACTGACTGTTCTTGTTACCCTAAAGGTAGCTGCTGTATAGGATTGTCCTCTCTAAAATATTTTTTTCTTCAACAAGCCAGGCAAACAGATGACTGTGAAGAAACAAATATTGCAAAAGAACAGGAGGGCAATTCTGATCAGTAACACAGGCCATTATCTTCATATACCAAATGCCTTGATGGTCTGCTCTTGCTGAGCCAGAAGTTAAATTAGAAAAAAAAAAATTGACTGGAGGAAAACAATTTTATTTTTTCTAAATCAATTGCCTTGGCCTTTCTTGAATTTAATACTTGATTATGTGATGTTCATTTAGGACATCACAATCTCCCATTGAAATAATGTGGCATGTTCTAAATTACTATTAGAAAGGATAGTTTATTAATTTGCTTTGTGTTGTCTGTTTTTAACATTAATATGGCACTGTTGAAATGTTTGGGTATTGTTCTGCTTTTTATACAGTTAAACAATGTCATTCCAAACTTGCTATTGGTTGTCCATTTTTTCTTTCAGCAATAAACAAAGGAATTTCTAACACCAGACATCATGGGAAAAAAGGTTTAATTCAGAGAGGGCAATGGGAATCAGTTATCCCTTGAAGCATAAAGTTTCACATTGCTAACAAGATTGGATATTTTTGTGTATGAGAAGGGAGGGGAGGTTTGTTGGTTACCATTTTTGTGTTAATATATGTGTTTAATTATAAACTACAATGTAAGTTGTCTTGAAAAAGTTACAGTGTTCGTAGGAGGGGAATTTATTTAGAAAACATGTGGAACTTATATAAATTCATGTTAAGATTAATGAATTAGTAGAAAATCATGATGTTTCAACATGTAAAGAATGGAATAACTGCTTTTAAAATGAAATTGTAGGCAAATTACAAAAGTGACTATGCATAGCCACAGTGAGAATATTTGAGAAATATTATTTGTCCAATCTTAGAAATAAATTTGCAACTAATAATGATACTGGTAGTCCTCAGGTTATGATGGCAATTGGATCTGGAATTTTCTTGGCTAAGCAACCGAGTTGCAAAGTGTGACATCATGGGACTGCATCAGTTAACAATCCCAGCAGTCCAGGTTGCCCTTGTAACCTCAGTACTGTGTGGATTGTTAAGTGGTAAGAGATGGAACTCACAGGCTATGATCACTGTGTGTTTATTTGTGTGCCATGGTTAATGCTAAGATGTATGCTATGGAGACTGGGCAGGTGATGAGGTCCTACTCTGTAGTGGGGTTCTTCAGGAAAAAAAAAGTGGCAGGAATGACTTATAACCTTTCCAGATTTCCCATTGACTCTGCTTGTGGGAAGCTGGCACAGAAGGTTGTAAATGATGATCACTTGACTGTGGCTTGCTGTGATGTCATAATTGCAAGATGGGCCCTCAGATTGCAATCAAGTGACCATGGGGATGTGCTATTTGTGAATTGGTGTTCAGTGCTATTGTAATTTTGAATGGTCACAATTCAAGGACAACCTGTAAATGGGTTTAGGGGATGATCTGGGCAGAGAGTGACCACGTTAACGACAGCGACAATTTACAAATGTAATCCTGAATTCAATTATGGCCATAAATTAAGCACTACCTGTACACTCCTGATGTATTTACTGATGGCCAGCCATTGGTCCTGATTAAAATGAGAGATCCCTTTTGTGTAAAGGAGAGAGTAGGGGAGCTCCTAGAAGTCTGATGTGAGGAATGTTCTTGAATAAAATAATCTGACTTCACTTAGAATTGGATGCCAGCTGATTGCAATAAATAACAGAATTATTTAACCTATACCTTAAGGTGGTCTGAACAGGTAGTAACTGGCCAGAAAGAGATTTCGGAGCCATGAGGAACAGTTTGAGGTAACTATCAGTCCTCTATGCAGGTGCTTTTTAAAAAAAGGTCAGATTTTATGGTTGGAATCATTAATTTGAAAATAAAACTGCACAAATCTTGCACAAACTGCACATTTCTTGCACAAATCTTAAATGAGTCTACAGTTGGAATATTGTGTATAGTTCTGATCATCACACGTTATAAAAAGATGCAAAAGCAAATAATTTATTAAGGATTATTACTTATTAAGATGAGACTGTCTCCTCTACAGGAAAATCTGTAGCAACTCAGTCTCAGTCTTTTGATCACCGTTGTAGAATTTGAGGTTATCTAGTGAATCAATGCAGGATAATTCAGGAATCACAGAATTAAATGGGTTTCTTTTTATACAGTGCATGGTTAAACTATAGAATTCACTGCTAGCAGTTGTAATGGTTTGAATTCTAATTTAAATGGTTTTTAAAAAAGATCAGGCTATAATATTACTTTTTTTTACCTCCTGTATCATAGAGCAACCTTCCCTAAAAGCTGATTGCTGGGTAGTGACATTAGAATGTTAGTATATGCTTACATTTTTAAAATGAGACTCTGGATGTAGCTTATTAATATCTACCTCATCCAGATGGTATTGGAATTAATAATGAGGGCCTTTATGTTTATCATTGCAGGACTTTTAAGACTTTCTTTGCTAATGTGATCTATGAATTCTTTGTCAGATCTGGATATTCAAAGTTTAAATCTCTTTCAGGTTTTCTTGGCCCATTTGCTCTCTTATATTTTTAAGTTACGTGTCTTGTTCTGTGGATTAAGCTGGAGTGCTCTGAACTTCTTAAAAGAAAGGAAGAGATAAAATTGGATTCACAACTAGATTTAATTACAAGTGATAGAAGAGAATGAAAGATAGGAAACAGAAAAGGCATAGAAATGAACAAGCAAATCAAAATTACTATGAGTGAGCTATTCAGGGAGAACTTTTAAATGGAGACCACGTAATATGAAGAAAGTCTTAGTCTATCACTGAATACGTGGAGATTTTTTCACCTCTTGCTGTTGTGTTGCAGCCTACTAGTGATGTCCCTCCAGCATAACTCTTTTAGAGGTTGTTCTGATTTAAAACTTAAAACTCTTTTTATTACAGAGCTTGTAGTCAATAGCTGTTTCATCACTTTTTGCAGATCCCAAAGAACCAGTGTGGAACTGCGTTTGGAGTGTGAGATCCAGCATCACCTTTTGCCTTGTGAACATCCCCAATGCGACCATGGGAACTGGCAGTGAATAGGTGGCCTCCTGTCCCATTTGACCAGCAACAATTCCCAGGGGAGAGCTGTGGCAGCCCAGCACACCTCAGGAGAAGGTACAGTGCTTCATCTTTTAACTAATGTTGATCATCAGTGCAAACCAGCATTCTTCCTATGGGCTTCAGGGGATTCAGAGGCTTGATGTGCCTCCTTAAAACATGTCACAGATATTGTGCTGCATGACTACAGATGACCCCTCTAGTTTTTAAAGAATACATATGTGGTTTAAAATAGCAGCACTCAATTCCATATTAAAATAAATGTAAATTTTGCCTCAATTCTTGATCACTTAGTGTCCATATTAGCTTCTCGGCAACTTCATGGAAGTGGTCTTTTCACTACTACTTCTGAGATATTTTTGGATTTCCCAGTCTAGTCAGTGGCTCCAAGATTTCTTCACAATCCCACATGTCGGTATTAAACAGGTCCACATCTTCCTCTCTCCAGTTGTTTCGAAATAATCTCAGTTCAACTAGGAACTCTCACTTGCAGTGACTGCCTTCTATAACAAAGCCAATATAGCCTAGAAAACCTGTTCAGTTTCTTGGTGAGCTTTATAGATCTTCAACAAGAAATCTTTAATAAACTTATGGACGAGTTGTTACAGTCACATTACTATTGATGTGGGACAGATATCAGAAATGATTGGAAATAAATGTTTACTTCATGGATGAACCATTCATCATAAGCTTGTGTTTTATGACTATATCTGCTTCTAGATAATGAGATGGTTTTGCCCAGTTGCTTGGAATTTCATCATGTCCAGAAGATTCTCCGTGAAACCGAGTGAGGTTGCAGAGCTTTGTGCATTTCTTCTCCTGGCATTTTTTTCTGTAGAATGAAGGAATGACACATAGCAGAATCCTGGCAGTTATGCTACAGAGTCAGTGTATTCGAATGCACTAATTACACTTATGGCCTAATTTGCTCCATGTGCAGCTAGACCTGCCTCCACCCCACATAATATTAATATGTTGACCTATCCTTGACATTAAAAATTGGTGTATTCATAGATAAGAGGCCAGCACAGATAAGTGGCCAGCCCCTAGGGTCACCCCTCTATATTTCTCTCCCCGCAATTGGCACCACAGCCCTCCTTTCCGGCACCACTGGGGCCGACGTGAGCGACCTCTACAAACTCTCCTAGCCCAGGATGAGAACTACTTGCACCCGGCTTTTTTCCAGCAGCAGCAGCCACAGCCACAAGTCTCTGTAGATGAGCACCCAGCGTATGTTCTGGCCACCACGCCACCACGAATGCTTCACCCAGCGGCACACACATCCCACCAGCATCCATTCATGGTGGATCTCCATGACCAGGTAAGGTGGATATTGTGTCATAAATACATTTAGAAACTTATGGCTGGGATATTGTCCAGCCTACATTTGGAAGTGTCTGTATTGCCCAAGGATAGTAAAACCGTAAGAAGTTCCCCTTATTATATACTGAAAAATTCACGCAATTGTGTAGTTGGATGTACTGTAACCAAGACTGAGCATCCTTTGAAAGCTTTTGCCTGTGAAAGGTTATATAACCATCCTTAAATCTGTTTAAGATATAGCAGTTATTGGATCCAGTTGTTGACTGAAAGAATGGCAATGCAAGACCATGTGGGGGAATATAAAACTGCTCATAAGTACGGCACATGCTGTATAGTTGCTTGGCTGTTTTACTTGCAGGTGATGAGAGAACTTAATAACTTCATAGGAAAGAGCATGCTTTTGTACGGGTAACAATTCTAAGCTGATTCTTTAATATCTTCAATTGAAAGATTCACATCTTTTGGTTGGGAAGCACTTCTGCTTGAAACCCTGAGGTACATTTTCCTCATTTCATTCACAGAATTTCCCCTTTTTGCTGCTAGTGATGGAATACAAAAAGCAATGAAAGTTTCTGTATCGGCCATTAGGACCATTGTGAAGTCAAACTTATCCTGCTTTTGAGATTGAATTTTTCTTCGCACAAAGAGGAATATACAAACATTTTATAATTCTTTGGATGTTTGCCAGGTATCATATGATGGTATCTTAAAACAATATGTGTAAGGGTGATTAAATAGTTTTGTTCCTCTCATTTTTATTATATTGTTTCATGTAATATTGTAGGGATTTAAAATGTGATGCCTGAAATTAATTTCGGCATAAAGGCATTGTTTACACTTTTTAAAAGTATGCATCAGAATTCAGCATATGTTTGATAAAAGCTGAAGTGACCAGAGTGGGAGTAGTGAAATCATAACCAGTGTAATGTGCAATCAATACCTTAGACATTATGGGAAAAGCCATCCAGGCCCTTTAAAATCTGTATTCTTTTAGCGGTGAACCTGCAGTAGTGTGACTGCTATAATTGTGGGAATGTTGTTCCTATGGCAACATGTACACAGCTGCTCCTGAAATTCTGAAACTTCCAGCAGGCCCAAGCATTTTACTTTTGACTTTCCAGTTAGGTTTCTGCCCTGTAAATCTTGCTTGTCCTCCGCTTGGTAAGACAGCATCAAAGTCCCTGCAGAGGGTAGGTCTCTTAAGAATCCATTGGTTTGCAGATATTGCTGGACTGGGATCAGACACTTCCATGGTAGCCAATAATTACGGCAGTTGTAATCCAGCAACCGCATCTGAAGAACCTTGTGCTTCTCATCTCTGCTCCAGTACTCTATAGACTAAATTTCTTTCACACAAATATGTTTCTGTTACCAGAAATGTGTTGACTGATACTGATTAGTCTGTTTGCTGGCTGGCATCATCTTTCAGCAAGTTGGCAGCATACAGTTGTTGTACACTGGATTATGAATGTAATTTGTATGCTGTATGTATTGGTTTAGTTACATTTAACTCCCAACAACATCAAACTCTCTAGCAGCCTGAATCTCTAGGCCAGTAGTATTCTTGATAAGAGTTCATCTTCCAACAATACACAGGAAAAGATTTAACACTTTTTAGACTATACAGTTAAAGCTTTATCATAAAAACGTTTTAGACTAATGGAATAACAGGGGGAAAACGTTTTCAAGAAAAAGAGAAGAATAATTCCAGGTTGTGCTGCTGTTTGCTTTTGAGCCTAGTGTGTCTGAAATATAAAGCTTTCATGGCATTGTCTATACATAAAAGGAAACTGAGTACATGGCTATCTAAGTCGTATAGATGAAATAAAGATAAAAAGTACTGCTTTCAGGAAAGGCAACAAAGCATCCTGGAGATGGATTGTTATTAGGACACTTTAGCTTGTTAAGGAACAGTGAAAATGAGAATATACAATTTACAAATACAGAAAAAAATGGATTACTTGATTACTAGATAAAGCTGGGGTGGTGGTTTAGACTCAGCAATATATGCATGACAATCTGGGAAGAGAATATTTTTCAGGAGAATTTTTTCTGTTACTGTTTCAATTTTTCGGTCATAAACACGCAACTTGAATTGTTTATGATTCTATGTTGTGGCTATCTCAAACTTTTATCACCAGGTTTATATGCCTTTGATTTGTTATCCCTAATGCTTCATCTTTATTCTTTGGTGTTTGTGCTGGTTTGAAATCACTTCCTTTTATGGTTTGCATCTGACTAGCACTTCCTTTTTTATTATTGCTTAATGTCAAATCTACACCATCATATATTAAAAAGATTATTGGGAAAATATAAAATACTTTGGATGTGATTTGATTATTCTTTATCTCCCCTTCCCTTCCAGGTGCATCAGGGAGCTGTCCCTCTCTCCTATACGGTGACCACAGTAACAACACAAGGCTTCCCCATTCACACTAGCCAGCATATACCTGGCTGCAGTGCGCAGCAGCTCCCAGCATGCTCAGTGATGTTCAGTGGACAGCACTATCCACTCTGCTGCCTCCCACCCCCTGTGAGTCCTTTGGCTTAAAAAGAGCAGGAATTAATTATGGATGAGAGAATGACCTGGCATGAATTACCAATACTTCTTTGTACATGTGGGGGGTCATGACAGCTATGAACTTGACCCAAATAATTAAGGGTCTGACTGGCAGAAGAAGTCACATGCTTGATTCATCTTGGGACACTGGCAATATGATCCAGATGATCAAATCAGATCCCTGCCATAGTCTAATCACAATCTGGTTGCTTTGGAGTTTTTTATGGCTGTTTCCTGCTGCGGAGGGAGTTTGGGGTTGCTCCTGAGGCTCTAGGATGCACAGACAGTCTGGATCATTGCTTTGAATAAGAGTGCAATGATGACCATAGATTGGGTTGCATCTACACATCCCCTCACTGCTTGTAGATCCTGTGGTGCCCTCTGGTTTTTCAAAGGAGTTGCAGGAGATGGAATGACAGAACAGGTACCCAGAGCACTACTGAAAAAATAAAAACAGGATGTATCTGACAGAACATGGATAAGAGATTTTATGAAGGATTACCTTGTGACAATAGGAGCAGCGAAATGTAATTATTTTTCTGCTCTTAGTACATCTATAGATAAATAGTTCCCGACCCTGTTCATCATGATTCAGACCATCCTAGGAGGCAGGGCCACTATGAGGATAATGAAGGCATCTGACAGATTAAGTTTCCAAGCTAAACTTTGGTTTACCTGGGAAAACTGAATCTGGTGATCCTGAAGAATTGTACAGAGTTCTTGGAATTGTAAACTCAGTCACCTTGATGTTATATCCTTGTCCTTTTGTTTGGTTATGGTTATCCAGGAGATGGTGATTAACTCATCTTTGAATAAAGGGGATGGTCTTGTTTGTATTTAAGGAAGCAGTGGTTCTCCCACCCCAGGTACTCAAGAACCATTAGTCTACCCAGTAATACTGAATAATTCATGTTGAGTTTCCAACTCCCCGCCCCCCTCCTTTGGGAGGAACATTGTGAAAAGGTGACTGGGGTGATAGCCATTGCCAGGAGAGGTTTGGATCAAATTCATCTTGTGCATCAATTGTGCCTGTTCCTGGAATGTGAGATTCTGCTCAGTCAGTTAGGTCTTAGTTACTTCCCATTGGATAATTGCAAAACACTTTACATGGGACCCTTGAAGAGCACATAGAAGTAAGTCTAGAAATTGGCACTGCAGGTAGTTATGGACATTCCTTGGTACCACCATGATATACCATAACTTCATCATTACTTTGTGAGCTGCACTGGCTTCTGGATGCAAACTGTTGGTCATGATCTTAATGGATAGAGCTGGATTTTGAGGATATATGTTCTCAATTTTCTATGCTTATCCTGTGATCCAGTTAAACTAACTAAAGAAACTAAGTAAAGCCATTTTAAGTAACCAAAGTCTTAAGTAAACCCAAAAGAAGAAAAATCAAGAGGCATATATAGCATACAGTGTAAATCCTTTGGCAGGCAGCTCTTAGAGAAGAGGAAGTCATTGTGGCAGGAAGTAGCAGCAGCAGCAGCAGCAGCTTGCAATCTTCCCGCTGGATTCCCCATTGACTTTCTGGGGAAGCCAGCAGAAATGGTTGCAAATGATGTTCATATGATTGTGAGGTGCTTGGCAATTGTAAGTATGAACAGGTTGCCAAGCAGCCGGATTGTGATCATATGACTGTATGTTTTTTGGGGGGCGGGGTTGGTGCAATATTTTGCAACTGTCATGAACCACCAAGGGTATTATGATTCTACACTGTTGTTAAAAGGTTGGTTGCAAGTCAGGGACTACTTGTAAAAAAGCTAAGAAGGAACCCAAAAGACCAGGACATACATTTTCAGCACCCAGGTAAGCAGGGACTAACGTCAGAGAAATAAGCACAGAACAAAAAATTACCAAAAAGAAAACAGCACCCCTGTCAAGCTGGCAAGGCAAGCTACTATATATGAACGAGGAGGAAATATCATGCTCGTATTGATGGTGTTACCTAGTTTTGTAATGAAACATCTGCAAGCAAGCAAGCAACCAAACTCAGAGAGTATCTAGGAGTCGACAGTTCAACTCTGAGTTATGTATATACTCTTCTATTGGAGAGAATAAATAACTTGGTTTCCATTTAAAGGGCTTTAGCCCCCTGCTAGTCTTTGGAGATGGCATTTTGCTGCCAAATGGATTCTTACCTTTTATTGCCAGCCTGAAGTCAATTATTTTTCAAGTAGACATGTTGATCCTAAATGTACTGAAGGTAGCTTTCTTTTGAGGATGCTGTCTTTCTGTTTTCGTCTTACAGCTGATCCAGGCCTGTGCCATGCAACAACTCCATGTCTCTTATCAAACATTCCCACCACTCATTTCCAGTGATCATTATATCCTGCATCCTCCACCACCTGTGCCACCACACCAGCCTCCACATATGACAGCCCTCGGCCAGTTTGTCCCACTCCAGCCACAGCATCCTCGCATGGTAAGTTTTTTGAGATGGCATAAATTGGATCAGAAGGAAGAAGTATCAGTGCTCTTATTTCCCCACACCTGCATCTAGTATTGTGCAAAAACTTGTACAATCATAGCATCTACTGATTTCCTAAAATCTTGGAATCAAAGAAAGTACTTTGTAGCATAGAAGAAGAAGCTTGCACATGGTCTCTCATGCCATAGTCATTTCCTGTCTAAAGGACTGCAGTACCTGGAGCTACTCTTGAAAACCAACAGTCGAAATTGGTTCCGAATGCAGAAGGAGAAGCATAAATAATTCTGGAAACACCTTAGTGTGCTCACACCACACCATGCTTTGCAAGTTACACTGACTCCCTAAAGCAGGGGTCTGCAACCTTAAAATACTCAAAAAGCCATTTGGCCCATTTTCCCAGAGAAAAGAAAACACGGGGAGCCACAAAACCTGGGTGGGCGTGGCCAACTCGATGTCATTCACTTCCACCAGTCACATGACCCCCTCCCCCCAGCCACACATACCCAGCCTGTCATTAGGGCAGAGAACCAGTTGTTAAAAAATATCGGGAACCACAAAATCCTTTTGACATATCTCTCTTTCCCCTCCTTCCCTTCCCTTCCCCCCCCCCCCCCCCATCTCTCTATGATTCCTTCTCTCTGTATCTCTCTTATGATTCCCTCTCTCTGTATCTCTCTATGATTCCCTCTCTCCCCCTCTCTCTATATCTCTATCTCTGCCCTGGCCGCTTCTCCATTCCCCGCCATTGCCCTTACCTTCTAAGGCCAGGCAAGGAATGACTGGGAGGGGAGGGTGAGGGGTGGGGCCAGCCAGTGGTGGGATCACCTGACAGGGAGCCACAGCAGAGGGCCCAAAGAGCCGCATGTGGCTCTGGAGCCGCACATTGCTGACCCCTGCCCTAAAGGCTTCTTGATGCAATTCAAAGTGTTATCTGTAAAGTTCTTTGTGGCACAAAGCCGGGTTACTTGGGGAACTGCCTGGCTCTAATTGTCTCTGCTTATCCTGTGCGATCCAGCAAAGTGGAAATGTTTTGGTTCCCTTCCACAAAATAGTGTCGCTCCTGGGGTCCAGGGATATGTCTGTATTTTTTGCACTTCTGGAACATCATTTTTCCTGAGGCTTAGATGGCCTCAGCCTTTATGTATTATCACAAGACCCTAAAAGCCTGGCTCTTCTCCTAAACGTTGGACCAGACATAGGTTCAGCCTGTGTATATTGTCAGACTATTGAATAAGATATGTGCTCCTTAGGTTCTTTCTTCTGTTGTTATTGATACCGTCTCCTATTATTTTATGTTCCAGTGTATTATTTTATTTCATATTATAGTCTATCTAATAATTAATTCCTTTGAATTGTAAATTGCCCAGAATCCATCTGGTAAATTGGGTGGCCATATAAATATAGAGGGAGGGGAAAGAGAAAAAAGAGGGAGGGAGAGAGAGAGAAGAAGGAGAAGGAAGGAAGGAAAGAGGAAGAAAGAAAGAAAGAAAGAAAGGAAAAGAAAAGAACTTGGAGCAAGGCTTGAAGAAAATGTCAGATGATTGGAGCAGTGAGTAGCCATAGTTTGGTTAATGAGAAAGATGAAAAAGACACCAGTAGATCACAGAATAAACCACCTTCCCTAAGGAAGATGATAATCAAAGGAGTCAGCCAAAAGTAAAAAGCAGATTTAGAAGATGTTTTTCATCCTGCAACTCAGAAGCGACTTTCAGATCTTAGTGCAGAAAGAAGCTGTGAGCCTTCAGAGAAGAAAGCAAGTCCTGTGGAATACAGTGGCTAATCCCTAAAGAACACGAGAAGATGCGGGTTGGTCCTCCCAGGAAATATGACTTACTTTGTTGATAGCTTTTTTTCTACAGATAATAGAGGAGAGCACACAAAAAAATCAGCTGTTTTTAGCTCTTTCCTTTTGACCACTGGATAAAACTTAGTTGAGCAAGGGGGAGTAGGAGGAACCGGGGTAGGGGGGTCTATTCCCTCTCATTCTAGAGTACACCACATGGAATAATAGACTTACTGTATTTTTTGGAGTATAAGATGCACCTTTTTCCCCCTTAAAGGGGGGTGAAAATTTAGGTGCGTCTTATACACCAAATGTAGTCCTGCCCACCCACTGGCCCCCACCCTTTGGCCTCTGCTTCCCAGCAGTTACCTCCTTGTAGCAAACAGCAAGAGAAAACAGCTCCTTTCAGCTTCAGCACAGCCTAATTAGCACAAGTTGATTGGATCGGCCTCCCGACTCGCAGCTGATTTGCTCTCAGCTGTTTTGTGCCCTGCTGCTCACTTCAAGGAGGTAAATTGCTGCAGCAATTTTTTTTCCTTGTGCTAATCAAGCTATGCAAAAATGAAAGTAAAGCAGGCTGTTTTGCTGCAACGAGGCAAAATTGCTCAGAGGCAGAGGCAGATTTCTTTTTCTTCTTTTCTTCACCAGAAAAGGTAGGTGTGTCTTATAGTCCGGTGCGTTTTATACTCTGAAAAATATGGTACATTAGAAGAAAAATCCATTCCACTTGAATGTTAGAAAAAGCTTCCCGAGTAAAGAGTTAGATTCAGTGGCTTAAATGGCTCCTCCCCTGATTCTATATATTACTTAAACAAATTAATCTTGTGGAGGTGCAGTGCATGGTAAATTATCTTATTGATGGCACGCAAGAATTAGCCATCTTTTGGTTCCAGTTCTCACTCTTCAGACATATTGGGGAGCAATTGCCAATGCAGAATGTGTATATCCTTTTCCCACAGCCACTTCAGAGGATAGAAAACGAGGTAGAGCTTCGGGGTGAACAGCACTCAATGGGGGGCTTCTCGTATTCTCCTTCCCATCATACTCCTGCCTT
Source organism: Arizona elegans (assembly GCA_022577455.1). Taxonomy (NCBI): domain Eukaryota; kingdom Metazoa; phylum Chordata; class Lepidosauria; order Squamata; family Colubridae; genus Arizona; species Arizona elegans. Next base: position 96,119,400 of record JAKOOJ010000003.1, on the reverse strand, counting down.
GTCTCCCTCTGTACCATTGTATCTTCCACACACACACGACCCACTTCACCAAGAACTGCCGTTTGGAGTGGTAAGTGTCATGTTAAAAAAAAAAACAAAACCTGTTCTCTCTGGCCTCTGAACTAAGTGGAAGAGGGTGTCTTTAAAAAAACCTTTTGTTTGGCCACCAAGAGCCATCATACTCTGGAGGGGTGGGGTTATAGCAGTGTGATGATTCGGTGCTGGACTGTTGAAGGATGGAAACTGGGTGCCTCCTGCCAAGTTATATTTCAGAAAAGTAAGGAAAGTTAGAGAGGGGTTTAGAACAAGGGTCTCCAACCTTGGCAACTTTTAGACTTGTGGACTTCAACTCCCAGAATTCCTCAGCCAGCTTTGCTTGTGGACTTTGCTTTGGTGGCTGAGGAATTCTGGGAGTTGAAGTCCACAAGTCTTAAAGTTGCCAAGGTTGGAGACCCCTGGTTTAGAAGATGCAGATGGATAGGCAGGTCTAAGGGAGGCTCAGGCTTAGCGAGTACTTCCCCTTGTCAGAGAGGAATAATGTTAGGGCTAGGAAAGTCAGTTGATGCAATAGAGATTATAGTTTAGAAATAGGTGAAGCCATTGAAAACCTTAGGTACAGGTAGTCCTCGACTTACAACAGTTTAGTGACCGTTCAAAAGTTACAACAGCTGAAAAATGTGACTTAACGACCACTTTTCATAGTTAAGATCTTTGCAGCATCCCCTTGATCATGTGATCTAAATTCAGATGCTTGGCAGCTGGTACATATTTATGACTGTTGCTATGTCCCAAGGTCATGTGATCCCCTTTTGCGACATTCAGGCAAGCAAAGTCCATGGGGAAGTCAGATTCATGAGTTACTAACTTACCAACTGCAGTGTTTCACTTAACAACTGTGGCAAGAAAGTCGGAAAACTGGGTCATAAAACTCAAATGTCTCAATGACAGAAATTTTGGGCTCAGTTGTGGTCATAAGTCGAGGATGCTCTGTATTCAATAAAAGCCCATTTGTTCCTATGTTAACCAAGTGTCTATGTTGTCTTGGGTCTGTCTTATGTTCCCATCCTGTTATACTTCAAGACAAAAATGGAAAAACAAAAGGAAAAGAAAAGACACTCGTTCCTTTCAAGAGGGTGTATGATAGGCATCCCAGTGGATGGGCCAATGTCCTTTCTTACAGGTAGTCCTTGGGCTACATTCAGAACTGCCATCCTTGCAGAAATGTAGCACAATGTCACATGACTACATTACGTAGCAGTATCAGTCCCAGCTATAATGGCAGTCGTGGTTGCCCCAAGACTTGTGGGTCATTAGGTGGAAATCTGGGAGTTGCGAGTAAGGATTGTGAGGATATTACAGAGAGAGAAGGGAGGTGGATGGAGACCATGTGTGAACACAGGAAAGCTGGAGGATGGATGGTGCATCTGGGTGCAAGTGCAGGAAGGCCAGGATATGCAGGGTGCGAATTTAGGAAGGTGGCTAGGATTTACCAGAACTACTTGTGATTTTCCTTACTGAATTCTCCATTGACTGTTCCTGTGAGAGGCCGTCAGGAAAGGTCATGAATAGTGAGTCTGTGCTGTGGGAATACTGTGGCGACCAGAACTTTTGAGGACTGGTCACATGTCATCTTTTGCCCCTCTCCTTGTAGCTTGCCATTTCCTAAGATTGCATAGATTTATAATACTGTAATGTTTTAGATGTGAGAGAGGTAGCCAACTAAGATTCCAGTGACAGAGAATGTGGTTTCTAGTGCTTTGCATAACTTCTTTCTGTTCTCTGTTACTAGGACAACAGGAAAAAAATGATGCAACATAGTAAAGAAAAAAGCAGAATATGTTCTTTTTTGATTTGCATAACAGATCATGCTAAAGTACTCAGCTTTTCTTTGTGCAAACTTCTACTTGGCTAGAATATGTTAATTTTTTTTCCACGTGGCATGGAATATGTAAGAGTTTACAGATTAGACAGCATTGACAAAGCTTGTGATGTTCCCACAGCCATATCCACATATGATGCCCCGGCGGCTGAATTCCCAGCGATACAGATTACAGCAACCACTGCCTCCGCCGCCACCTCCGCCACCGCCATATTACCCAAGCTTCCTGCCATACTTTCTGTGAGTATCTGTGATAACAGTGAGGAGAACCCTGAGTCAAATATTTTCCCTTCATTGGAATAAAGCATGCAGAATTAAAAGCTCTGCTTTCTCTAATAGCCACTCCGGGAGTATGGGCCACCATCTTTCCCCAGCAGTATTCTCCATAAAAACATCCATTTTGGTGTGTCATGGGTGCACGTGTTACTTCCCCATCTGTTCACTGCTCTCTTATTTCTTTAAAATTGCAGTTCAATGCTTCCTGTGTCGCCAACAGCTGTGGGGCCCACAATAAGTTTGGACTTGGACGTGGATGATGTAGAGATGGAAAACTATGAGGTAGGTTTGCTTCTTTGTGTTGATTGTTAGACTGGAAAAGGGCTCTTGGGCAGAAAAATTTTGGATGTGGAGAGTGGGGGTTTACAACAGATTGACAATGATATTAACTCCTGAAAGACTGGGAAGGATGAAATGCTTTTCCACCAGGAGTGGAAAAATTAAGAGCTCCTATCTGTTCTGGTACTCAGATTTTTTTCATTGTGACTTTTAGTACTTGCTGCTGGTTGCGAGAGTATGTGTGGAACAAGTTCTGGCTGGTAGATCTTGAGTTGTACTAGTAGATCCAAGAAATTTCATGTCTGTCAGCTCTGCCCTAGAGTCCACCATTAAGAGAAGACAGCTGAGATTATATTTCAGGAGTGGCAGTAGTTGGAGAATGCAATTGTGCAGCAGATTCTGTTCTTTGGTGGGGCCCTTTTTTATGGCAGAGGAATACAAATCTGATGGAAGGCTCATTTAATGTTTATATGGCATTGAGGACCAAGGGTGACATTTTAAAAAGTGGGCAAGGAAGGCCAAACAAAGATGCAAAGGATAAAGCTAATTAAAGTGGAATAAAAATGAGTTGTCAGGGAAGATTAATGCTTTCTGAGTGTTAAACTTCAGTAAAAGACAATTCACTATCTTTTATTTCTTCAAAGTTTTGACGGCGAAAGATTCGTTTCTCTGCCTTTTCTTGAAGTTATAGACTGCATTGTTTATAAAGGATTAAGGGGGGTATTCTCAGCAATGGAATCACTTGCTTTGTATTCCTTATTTTGTTTTCTATCAGGCATTACTGAATTTAGCTGAAAGATTAGGGGAGGCCAAGCCACGGGGACTCACCAAAGCAGATATTGAGCACCTTCCATCCTACCGCTTTAACCCAGAGAGCCATCAGTCCGAGCAAACCTTGTAAGTTCTCGAAGAAGCTGCTTTACTGTGAAGTATCTCTCTATGCCATGTTCTCCTGCTCCCTTACTGGTTGGATTTTTCACCCTTCCCAGGTGTGTGGTGTGCTTCAGTGACTTTGAAATCAGGCAGCTGCTGCGAGTTCTGCCCTGCAACCACGAGTTCCATGCTAAATGCATCGACAAATGGTTAAAGGTAAAATTTGCTGGTTTGACTGAGTCTTCTCTAATCAGTGTTCAATAAAAATTATTTGGGTACTATCTTTAGTGGGCCCCCTTGGTTTCTAAAGTGACTGTAAAGGCAAAGGCTTCCCTGGTTTCACAACATAGATACCATTGACACAGATGTCATTTTTCTGACAGTGGGGTCTAGGGTAGTGGTTCCATGAATCCAGCTACTTCCACTTTCTAGAATGTGAATATTACCTAAGCAACTGATTATTTGCAATGTATAAGACATTGTTATATTAGCAGTCTCAGGTAATATTTACTGGTCTCCAAAGGTGGGTGGGTGGGAGCAAAGCTTGATTGGACAGACTACTATTTAGGTGGGCAACATGAAAATCTGTCCAGAATGAAGACTGTAATCTCTTTGATATTGTTGCCAATAAAAGTACACAGGCATATCAATACAAGCAACATAAGAACACTGCAATAATGCTAATTTGGTATCTGAGCAAAGAGGAGATAGGTGGGGATAGCTTTTAAAGCACTTAGGGGAGCCTTTAACTGTTCCAGGGCAAGTCATTCATTCTCATTCCAATGTGTTGCAAAGCACACCTCTTTTCAAGGCTTTGCGCAGCCCCATTGCACATTATTTGACAAGACTATTTTCTTCTGAGGGAACCTAATTATGCTGCTAGCTTCATTACATGACCTTGACTTCTAGGATTATGTGAAAAGGAGAAATATTCATCAGCTGCTTTCACAGCATATGTGACTCCTTACATATCTGTAGAGTTCACCTTTCATTGTCATTTTTCCTTCACTAATAAAAACTCCAAATCCTTTCACCTTTCTTGCTCTCATTCTCATTTTTCTCCTCCGGGATTCCCTTTCATAGAGTGACTAAAAAATTATACAGATTGCTCCAAATGCGATAATTTAACAACTTAAATTGGAAAGTTCCTAACTGGTTACCGCTGTTGCAGTGGACCCCATGATCATATGATCAAAATTTGGGTGTTTGGCAGTCTACTCGTATTTATGACCGCAGCATTCGCTCCACCTGCCTATCTTCCCCTCCATCTCTGCCCTTCGACTGCCTTGCATGCTGCCATTGCGACCTACCTCTGCAACTGAACTTTGCTTTCACCTCCCTCCTGCTGCTGTGAGGTGCACCTAACCAATGGCAGTGCAGCTTCTGACTCCTGGTGAGGCCTTGCGCTTTTGCAGGATTACCAGAAGGGCAAAGATGGGAGAGAGATATAGGCGGGTGGGGAGAGTTGAAGGGGAGGCAAGTATGGTATGGCAAGAGAGCATCATCTGCCAAAGGGAATTTGCCAGGCACAGCCAGGGAAGACACAGCAGGTCAGGAAGTCTGTGGAAGTAGGATAGTGATGGAGAACCTATGGCACACGTTCCAGAGGTGGCACACAGAGCCCTCTGCTGGCACGCGCGCCATCGCCCCAGGTCAGATTTCTGTGGCGTTTCTTCCGTGAGCTTCTGTTTCCCTGCAAATGATGAGACAGAAGCTCACAAAAGAAAAAGATCTTACCTCTTGCGGCGCTGCACATGTTGGGATGCCCTGCCTCCCACCAGCCAGCTGGTCTTCAGGTCTGTTCTGCACACGTGCACATGTCAGTGCACATTCACGCACACACACCTTTCAGTTTGGGCATGCGCGCATGTGCAGTTTGGGCACTCAGTGTCTACAAGGTTCACCATCACTGGAGCAGGAGGAGCATGAGGTCCTTACCTAATAACAGTACAATCCTCATCTCATGACCGCAACTAGAAATATTGGAACTGCCATTGCTAATTGGCGCAGTCACATGATGTTTCACAACTACTTTGCTTAGCAACAGAAATTCCAATCCCAATTAAGGTCAGCGATTATCTATACATACAATACCTAATTCAGTACCAGTTCGATGAATTAATTGAATTCATTCAATTCATTCATTGCTGATTGACTATTCTGATAAATGCTCTTGGGTCCCTTATTGAATTGTTTGGGCTTTGTGACTTTCCCTTCAGAAAGAGATGTGATTACATTTCAATTTAGTAATTCTGAAACAGGCAGCCCTCAAAGCAGAGAACTCCTTTTAGTGGAATTGCTGGAAATTTTCCAGTCGGTGAGGTTGGCCAAAAGGCCATATCCGAAGTCATGCTTTCATTGATCGTTGCAGGCAAACCGCACATGCCCCATCTGCCGAGCAGATGCTTCAGAAGTGCATCGGGAGGCCGAATGAGGTTCATCAATGCACTGCTGCACAAATTTACTCCAGGATACGGACCTTGGACCAGAGGCATGGGCCAGCCTGTATGCTTAGCCTCTGGGGCCTCTCCTGGGATGCGGTGAGAATATAAGCAATGTATGACACCCCCTCCCCCTCACCCCATGGCATGGACTGGGCCTGGTGGTTGAGCCAGCTCTGCGGTGTCATGCTTTGTAGGGGGAGGCATCCCCACGTGCTCTGCACTCCAAAGACTCGCCATCCTTGCACCATTGTTTTCCAGGTGTTTGCATTCCTTCTTGGTTTGGGGTTTTCCTTTCCTATTTGGTTTTGTGGCTGTCTGACCTAGATTTTTATCCGAATTCATTCCTTTCTGGCAGAGCCAGATTTGGGGGCCTTGAAAGCAGAACAGCTCCAAGGGAGAGGGGAAGAAGTGCCTGCTTCAACCCCACCACCTGCTTGCCTAGAGTACAGTGTTGCAAGATAGTAGCGGGGGAGTATGTTGGTTGCAACACTGGTGTAAGCCACTTGAGGCCTTGCCCAAAAAAACATCTGTGGCTGTCTCCACGCTAATCATGGCCCACTGGCCCAGGACCACCCTGTGTTTTTCCCTACACATGCACAGAATAGTCCCACCAGCGTCTCAGACTCTCCCTCCCCTTGCATGCTTGCAATGTTGGGTGGAGTTCAGGGTTGTTCTCACAAGTTGCACAGTGAGGTAAAGAAAAATGGGCCTAAACTTAAGTCCAGCAATATTCTGCTGCAAGGCAGTTTTGGGGGAAAGACCCATTTCCCCCCAGAAAGCTCGAAAGAGAGGAGGAGTATGCAAGTGAAAATCCCTACAATAAAACAGCCGGCTCTGTTTATTACATACTTAATGAAATGAAGGCTTGTGGCTTGTGTTTTGAGATACAGAATCATGTAATAATTGATGTGTCTTCCTTTTATTTTCCTTTTGCACACTTCAGACCCCAGATAATTGTCCTAGTGATACATTTGGGTTGCTATTCCTTCTCGGCACCCATCTCCAGAAAGCACCTCTCCTCCATCCAGTTTTTGAGTATCCCCGGCAGACTGCCTCAATCTCTTCCCTTCAGCAATGCCCTCCCCCCTTCTTCCTCTTCACATTTGGCCTACTGATGCTCATCCTGATGAGCTTTTCTGTATGGCCTGATGCTTGTGCGCTCAGTCAGGAACTATGGCCAATTTGACCATGACACTCAAGCTGTGTGCCTTCTTGTGTCTGCACACACATACACACACACACACACACACTCCTACCTAAAATACCTGCTGATTTGAAGCAAGAAAGCAACCAACCTGCCACCCTGTTACAGAAACCTGTTATCGTAAAAGTAATAAATTTAAAAATTGTTTTGCATGATTATACCATGGAATAAGAGAGAAGCCCTCGCCGTTTAGTTGGTTTGTGTCTGAAGCCTGGAAGAATCAGAGAAGATGATAAAAATCTAATGTAAATGTTCACAAATTATGCATGCATGTTATGACCAGCTTGGAACTTGGTATTGGCTATCTCTCTAGCCAGCTGTGGGGTGATGGGGTGGGTGGGAATGAGGGGGTTCTTTGTGCTCAGCTGATTACTGCCATGCACTGTACTGCACATGTCCGCAACGCCTCACAAGGACCGTTAACGCTTTTCAGGGCATTTCTCTCCCCTCCCTCCCCCTCCAAATTAGAGATTTGTTTGAAACCAGGTTGGGTTAGGAGGCAGCATAGTTTTAGTAGAGAGCCAGTTTGGTGTAGTGGTTAAGGCATCTAGCTAGAAACTGGGAGACCGTGAGTTCTGGTCCTGCTTTACAGTATATACAAAGCCAGGTTGGTGGTCTTGGGCCAGTCATACTCCTCAGCCCAAGGAAGGAGGCAATGGCAAACAACTTCTGAAATCTTACCAAGAAAAATAGAGGTCCTTGTCCAGCCATTCGTCAGGAGTCCACACTAACTTAAAGATGCGCACACATACGTACACAAACAGTTTTAGTGGACTTAATTTGAGGTAGAGTTGCAAGGCTTAGGGGCAGATCTCTTCTGCCTTGGAAGGAGGACTCTGGCGGGGTCACTTTCTCCTTCATGGTGCTGCAGAAGTAGGAGAAAAGGGACCTGCTGACCACTCCTTCTCCCTTCCTTCCTCCCTTCCTTGCCTGGTTTATCTTGTCCTGCGTCAACTAGTAATGCTCCAGGGTAAGTTTAGCAGTGTCGTAATCGGTCTCTGCCTATCCGCAGTAGTGTATTTGTGCTATCTTTCAGTTTGATAGGATTTTCTGCCCTCCCTCAATGATACTCCTCCAAATGGTAGACCCAGATTAATGGTTAGATCTTGACTCTTTCCCTTCAAAGTGGGGGCAACAGATAGGAACAGGGACTACAAGGGAGCTAAGGCCAAGGCCAGGAAGCAAAGCCCTGAGCCTTTCTGCATTTTCTTTGTGTGCTGGCATCCAACTGTTCTTGGTAAGAGGGCCTGATGAATTTATGGAACAGCTAAGCAGGGCTCTACTTAGGGCCACATGGATGCAAGGGAACAGTGACAAATAGATCAGACAGCAAAATATCCCACAAGTCTGAGGGCTCAATAAGCCAAGAAGCGAGAAGGGCTAGTAATGAGAAGAGCAGCTTCTGTGTCCACTTTTTCCTGTGAAGATGGATAGTGGCTGGAGGGGGCGTGGCTCTGGTGCCATGTAGTTGACATTTTTTTCTGAACATGCCAACTCTCAGCAGTATATTTACCTCTAAAAGTAGGAGAAAAACTTTGGGATGTGGCTGTGGCCAGTTGGCCTTTTGCCACTCATCCCAGCCATGTCTGGTGAGGCAACCAGTTTCTTCCCCAGCAGTTGAGACTCTTCACCCAGCTGAGGAGAGGCAATCCTCAGGGTCCGAGGAGAAGGAAAATGAGAAGGATAATACAGTTGTTATAATATAATAATACAGTTTGTCCCTGACTTGCAACTATTCGTTTGATGACTGTTTGAAATTACGACGAAGCTGAAAAAAAATGGGGCTTTATGACAGGCCCTCATGCTCAGTGACTGTTGTGGTACCCCAGCATCATTAAGCACGATTTGTATGCTCGGCAATCAGCATGTATTTACGATGGTTGCACTGTTCCTGGGGTCACTTGCAACCTTCCAGCGGGCTTCCGACAAGCAAAATCAATGGAGAAAGCCAGATTCACTTAATGACAATGGCAAAAAAGGTCATAAAAGCGGGTGTGACTCAGTGACCTCATTGCTTAGCAACGGAAGTTTATCCCAATTATGGTCGTAAATCAAGGGCTGCTGTAAAGATCCTTAGTTCCTGCAAAGACACAACAAAGCAGGATGGATGGACTGGAAAGCCCTTGATTTGAAAGTAGCAGCTGGCTTGCATATCAATCAGTGAATGAGAAGCTCTGGGCAGGTCCTAGGGTTTTTTTTCTTGAATAATAATCAATTGTTTCCATTTGTTAAGATGAAGATCAGTGCTACTTTTTAGAAATCTCTCTCTCCTCTGGCTCTGCTCACCCCAGTTACGTTTGGGGCGGGGGGTGCAGGTTTACGATGCATCCGCTCTTGGATACCCCCCAATAAAGAATTTCCTCTTTCCCCTCCTCCTTTTCAGAGGGGGAGACTAGCTGCAGTGGGACATCTAAGCCAGGTCTTGGCCCGGGCACAGGCAGATACCAAGGAACGGGCCGCTTGCCATCCTCTCCAACTGCACAGACACCAGCAGCTTTTCCTTCCCAGTCCTCCCGCGATGTGTCACGCTCCCTCTCTCCTGCCATGTCAAGCCAGTGCCTTGTGTCAGACCCACCTCTTCCCCCAGCCTTTCCCCTTGTTTCACAGCTTTTGAAGGGAGAGAGAGGGAACCAACCACAACCCCCTATTCCATGTGATAACAAATAACCAAAGGTCTTTACTGTATATATAAAAAAGTTTAAAAAAAACACGGGAGGTGTTTCTATATTTATAGCCAATCAGAATAGTGCCGATGCCCATCTGTTTCAGTGTCTCTTCTCCTTCCCCCGCCATCTTTTCAGAAAGGTTATTTGGGGGTGGGGAGGGAAGGAAAGCCTTACGGTTCTTCTGACGGTGACTCGAAAGCTCACAGCTCGTGTGCTGCAGAATTTATTCCAAGGAGCAGCTAAAAGTTATCATGAAAAAAACAAAAAAAATATTACTAAAACATTTATTTAGGATGTTTGTGATTGCTGATTGCGCTGTAGATGCCACTGTTTACCAATGATTTCCTGTGGTGGGATAGTGGACTGTTTACTGTTCTTTTATACCAGTCCCGTGCCCTCCAGAAGGATAGCTCAGCTTCACCCTACAAGGAGAGGGCCTCCCTGTAGGGCACCAGGGCATTTGTTCTGTGTTAGAAAGTTTATATATATATATATATATTATATATATATTATAAATATATATATATAATTTTTTTTTGCTCTGTTACTTGCACATTTACAGTTACCTCATTTTTCCCATGTATGTATTTGGAAAAAAAAGGCTAATATATAGAGAAGAAAAAAATATCTTAAATCTCTGAAGTGTTTTGTTTTGTTTTATTCCATTCCATTGGAATCATATTGGTTTGTAGCATTTAACATAACTAGTATGTTGTATTATATATGTGTATTATACTGATTGAAATTTTTAACAGATTTGTACTTTTTTTAAAATGAAAGTTGCTAGTTCTGCTTGACCAAGTAGTGCAATCATTATTTTTTTTAATGTTGTGGCTGATTTTGAGAGGGATATTCACTAATAAATGTATGATGTATACCAAAGAGGGCAGAATGGTCTCTTCTTTTGGCAAAGACAACGTTCGCAGAAAGAGGTATTTGCCCCACATACTGTACAAACACACACATGCACACCTTAAGTTGGTTGGAATATCTTCGGCTTATCTAAAGAGCTAAGAATGAATAACTGTACAATAATCTAAACATGAAGTACATATAGTTGAGAAAGATTTTTAATAGTGACTGTGGATGCAGTAATTATGAATCATATACCGTATTTTTTGCACTATAAGATGCTCCGGACTATAAGATGCACATTATCTTTAGAGGAATAAAATGAGAAAAAAATCTGCTGCCACCACTGGGGAATACTGGACCTTTGCTGCCGAGCAGCTGATTGGCAGTTGGATCGGTCTTCCGGAATATCCCTGATCAGCTGTTCTAGGTGGCAGGGATTGCCGCCTGCCACCATTTACCACCTCCACTGATTGCAATTTGGAGGAGGAGGCAATAGGCAGCAGCAATCCCCACTGCCTAGAACAGCTGATCAGCGGTATTCTGGCAGGCCAATCCAACCGCCAAATCAGCTGCTCTGCAGCAAAGGCTCCAGCATTCCCCAGCAGAGAACCAACCCCCCCCCAACCCCCACCCCCCCCCGCGCAATATTCACTCTAAGACACACAGTCATTTTCACCCACTTGGGGGCAGGGAGTGCATCTTATAATGCGAAAAATATGGTAACTAACTTAGAGAATTACAAAATAATCACAGAGATGACCAAGTTCTTAAAATTTATTATTAACAGTTAATGAATGTCATAAAACCACAAATGGCTCCATAAAAAGTTTTCTCTGTTGTGAAGATCAGGGGTGGGGTGGGGTGGGGGGAGATACTGTGAAATGATTCTCCTCTTAAAATTAATTTGAGATCCAGTCTTAAAAGTGATGGATCAATAAAACTAGAGCATGAGCAACATTTCCCTATAGTTTTTAAAAAGCTAGCATACAGTGTGAGAGTAATGAAGTTCCAGCAGCTATTTGGCAGAGGAAATAAAGTGCAATTGAAAATTTGTGGATATTAATATACTTTATGCAAATAACTTCAATCTTTTCAGTGCTGTTTGAAGCAGTTCATTCTCTAAAAATGAGCAAAATAAAACGGCTCAAACAATAGCGGCAATTTGTTTATGGTATCTCTTTGGAATGTTAAATATCAGGGTTAATATTTAACCCTGGAAAGTAGCATACATGCTAAAAAAATACAAAAAAATGCCTGAAGGAGCATCTTTGAACAAATTCAGGAAGCTTTAACTAAGATTTAAGTATTCATTTGACTGCAATGCTTGCTTTCCTTCCTGGCCCAGTCAATTTCAGTACACGTGCTTCTCAAGTTTATTATAGGAGTGAAATGAAGGAATACCTATGTAGATTATCCTGAACTTTAGAATAAATCTGGAAATAATTAGTAATATCAATATTATAATCAGCCTTTCAGAGTTTTTAGATGATACATATACGTTTACTGTTATTTCTCACATCTTTTTTATCGTAATTGTACCTGACACATTCCCAGGCACACCTGCTTGTCCAATTTTTCCATTCAGTCGTGTGTTCAGCTACATTTCCCTATGTGTGGGAGAACAGTATTATTGCAGACAGAAAACATGGTTCACATACAATCATGCAGAGATACAGCTTCAAGCCTCATAAGCATTTTATATTCATAACTTAACTTTGATTATATGATCTGTCTTACCATTTCACAATGATCTCACATTGTATCACTATTATTCTAATGCAGATCTTTAAAATACCCTTAACCTGTCTTCATTTCAGCTCTTTACCCACTTCCAAAACAAGTTTTAATTTCCAATAATTGCTTTTGCATATTCTTTGCTTCTTTTAATCTTAACTTGAAATTGCTTACAGTTATCTTTTTCTCTGTGTACACATTAAGCAATATCTATCCCTGTCAATTTTTCATTCATTTTGTTGGACAGATAACATGTAATTTAATACATTTCCATACAGGATTCATTGTTTCTCTTTTTTGTAGTTTCTGTTACTGTCATTTCTTTTCCTTCATTTTCTTGCCAAGATTGATTCTTGATAAAACCTAAACATGGTTTCACATTCAGAACTTCTCATCACTCTTGCAACTTTCACCAATTCTCTCAGCCACATATACAATCAAATCAATGTGTCTTTAGAAACAAATTTATTCTTTTGCCACACACATACATGAATATTCTTAAACCACTTACTGAAAACAGACTTTTTCTAAACAAAGTAACCAGCTACAGTCTCATCCTTGTTTAGGCCTCAGAATGGCCCAGTCATTTTTCCGGACTCCCTCATCTTGCTTTCATTCATCCATCCAAGATACTAGCAGTCAAGATTTGCCATTTTCAACTTTGCTAGCATCCTGTCATGAATTTCAAGGGATGGGGAAGAGGAAATAGGCAATTGGCATGTACTAGGTAGAGATGGGCAAAGGGGCCAGTGACAAGCATGATGGAAGCCAGCCTGTTCCAGTCTTCAAGGCCATGGAGCCTGGGAAAGGAAGACAAATTGCAGCAAACAACTGAGTCGTTCCCCAAAACACCTATTCCAAAGCTCTTGGATAAAGATGGACTGATCGGGGACGGGGGGGGGGGGGGCAGAGAGCAGGGGAAAATTCGTAACGCTTCACACAGGAAAGTTTAATTCTAGCCTCGCTTTGTTTGCAACCATTAATCCTTATAGTAAAAGAACCTATCACTTTGACCAAACGGAGTTGAGGGTGTTTCCTTCTAGCAAACTAATGTGCTGAAGCTGATCAGATTAAGGATGCTAGCCAGATGAATACCTGGTAGGCAGAATTTTTTTCCTCCCCAAAAATTAAGGTACGTCTTATACTCCGAAAAATACTTTAACCAGTCAGTTCATAAAAGTTAATCCAACTCTTGTCACGATCACACAGAATCCAGGAAAGAGAGGAGATCCAAAGCACTTCTTCCAAATCGTTTTTAAGTGTTCACAGTCCTAGTGTTGATGCTCTATTCCTTTTCAGTACCCTTTGGTAACAAATTGACCTTCAAGGATAGCTTTCAAAGAAAGATTAGACATTTAGTCCCAAGAAAATGTTAGCTGTAGTTATTTCGTATGCCTCCCACAAAAGCTTCTACAAAAATAAATTTGAGCTTGAAAAGGAATTAAATATTTCAGAGTTAACCACATCCTTTAATATCACCTAATACTAAGGGATCCGATTGCAAAATCCAGATGACCACTAAGTGACAGGAAAGTGCTCTGCTGCCATCTATTAGTCATCCAGATTCCTGCAGTACAGGTTTGGATATCCTAAAATTAGCATTACCCTTAAATACAAATGGGAACTCATAGAAGTTGTTTAGGCTTTGGTTCCTAAATAACGTTTGCTTGTTTGGGAGATAAAATTAGTAACAGATACAGCACATTACGTGGTAGATAATCACAAGATGCAGTTTACCAACATTTTTGCTTTGTTGAAAGACTGCATTTTTTTCCTTGGATAATCTAGGATTAGATTATCATGAAACAGCCCTGGTGAAATACAAAGTACTGACTAGAGCCTTGTTTTAGTTTAGTTAAGCTACTTTAAATGAGAAAAGTGATATTTTCTAGTCTCATCTCCCAATCCAACTGTCTTACAAATCTGGAAGATAAATGCCTAGTCACAAGCCAAAGTTTCATTCATCTGTCTGTCTGTAATATACAGATAGTCCTTGACTTGCAACCACAATGGGAACCAGAATTTATGTTGCTAAGCAAGGCGACTATTAAGTGAATTGCACCCGCGTTTATGACCTTTTTGCCAGTTAAGCAAATCACACTGTTGTTAATTGAACCCAGCTTCCCCCACTGACTGCTTGGATGGAACCTGGCTAGAAAGGTCACAAACAGAGATCACATGATCCTGGAACACTGCAACCAAGTGTTCAAATTTTGATCACATAACCTTGGAGATGCTGCAATTAGTTGTGAGAACATTGGTTAAGTCACTTTTTTCAGGGCTGTTGTAACTTGAAATGGTTGCCAAACAAATGTTTGGAAGTCTAGGACTACCTGTACAAAAATGTCTGTATATCTGTGTGAAAACAATGACAAAAGAAATAAACAAATTTGGCTACTTCTAGTCGTGTTTATCTTATTAAATAATGCTATTTTGGTCCCCTGGATGCATCTTTTTCATCATGAAATATGAACTCTCAAAACGTTATTTTCCATGGAATAAAGGCACCAAGTACACAAACCGGTTTTTCTGATAAATACCCCCCGACTCGAACCACAAAGACGACCAGTGATGGTGAATCCTTTGGGCTCACCAAGTCAAAAAATTAGGAAAATGCCTAGCTTGACTCTGCTGGCATGTCAACATGCCTCCCTTAAACAAAAGTGTAACAATTCTTTACGCATTCATTTATTAGCAAAAGAAAGCAAAACAATTGTGTGTGTGATCCTCAGAATCTGCTGCATGCCACTTACCTTCAGGCGGTGTCCTTTCTGCTGACAGGCCCCAATGGCCTATCCAAGGCAGCTGTGGGTTGCACAAGGCCTTGAAGAAGCTTTAGAGAATGCTCTCCCAAGGCTTCTGCAGCTTCTGTAACCACACAAAGCCATGCTCCCTTCTGGCACAACTTTCAAATGGTAGAGGCCGCATGAGAGCACACTCCATTCTCACACAGCCTCCACAAAAATAGGACATGCTTTCAAGGATAGTTGTTGTTGGGTACTGGTGAATCCTGGCATGTCATCCAAAATGTTGCGGTGTGTCACCTTTGACGTGTGTCCTAGGTTTGTTCTCACTGGACTAGACACTACAGAAAAGGGCTCACTGAGAGGAATATAAATGTACCTATAACTGCTGTTAAGAAGATAGGAAGTCATTTATTACTTTTTTTTCATTTTGGGGCTTTTTTTTTTTCTTTTCCACTTTATTACTTTTCCTTATTTTTTTCCTCTTCTATCCAACAGTTGTATTGTTTTTTGTTTTGTCAAAATGTATTTTAAAAAGTTATTTAACGTTTATTACATGACAGCAACATCATGAAGGCAAATGAGAAACTGGAGAGGTATCAGGGCCTGGAGGAGGAAGTGGACAGGTTATGGAAACTAAAGGCCAAAGTGGTTCCTTGGTGGCAGGAGCACTTGAGGACGTGACTCCTAAGCTGGGAGAGTGGCTCCAACAGATTCCAGGAACATCATCAGAGCTTTCTCTGTCTAGAATAGTGTGGTGCTAGGAACAGCTAAGATACTGTGCAGAGCCCCCAAACTCCCAGGTCTCTGGTAGAGGATCCGAGATTGAGGAAGATGGATATCATCCATAGGGGTAAGAAGGGAACTTAAAAAAAAAAACCAAATAAAACTCACCAATGCTGTACTGCACTGGTATTCTATCCAAATACTCAGCATTCCCATTTCTCCTTTACATCATCATAAAAAAAATAAAAAAAGGAGGTTGGGGGTAGGGGAATGAAGCATAAAATCCCCAGCTAGGAATGTGATGCTTTCAATCTTTAGCAGTAGCTTAATCACCATTTAGTCTGTGACTATCATCAGGTCTTTTAATGCATATGGAGGAAAATGTATATTATGTTTTAGTACATGTGCACATATACCATCATTAAGGTCACCCAAACTCACTACACATATGCATACACAATTCAGAGACTAAGTTCCTACTTCATAGTTTTCCTTTTAATTCCAAGTTATTTAACAGCTTTTCCCTTTTAATTGTTGATAAGACATAGGAGAAGACTAGTGGACTTCTGCTTCTGTCCAAGTCAAACAGAACACAGAGGGAAAGCCAAGTATAGCAAATGAAAAGTAATACTGCATGAGTTCATGCCTGATTCTATGCTACCCCTTGCAGGAAACAATATTATTTGCAAGTTTAACATAGAATCAAGGGGGCTGAAGGTTTCTCAATCGCAAGAAGGGATACAAGAACCTAGTGGATTTTACGTGCAAGGTTTGTACCTTTAAAGGAAAAACTACAGTCCAAAAGGATTCTCATATCAATTACATTGTTAGCTCAAAAATCATGAGAAAAAGGTTTTCTGATCGCAGGAACCCAAATTGTGAGATGGAATTGGCTTAATCTACCACCGTCACACTTGGATTCAGAAGTGCTCATCTAGTAGAAGTGTCAAAAATTGGTTTCTTTGATTGCAGTCCCTCTGAATCCTACCCTGTTGCTACATATGTTGTTTAGAAGTTGGCAACTGCAAGAGAAATTTGGAGAAATTTGCCAACCAGCTCCCTCCCTCTATTGGGAAACCTCTGCTAGACCTTAGTTCTTTTCATGGGCAAGAAAGTCCTGATCCAACTTTGAGGTGATAACCTTATTAAAAAGATCTGTCTACATGAACTATAAAATACTATAAAATTCAGAGATATCAATCACAATGTTCAATTCATCATCCCTGCAGCCTTTCAGGTGGCTGTAACACCTATCAACATTGACAAATGACCTTACTACTCACCTGGCTCAGCAAAGATTATGAGTCCATTCTTCCATGCTGATTTCTCTTTTTTTTTTTCAGTCACCACTGCAGATTCATCAGATTAAATTGCAAACATCTTACACTAGCACAGAAAAAGGCTCATCCCCAATGGAGTGAGGCTGTGTTAAAGTCAAAAACAGTGTCAATTCCAGAATGATGCTCTACTACCGTTGTAGGTCTGCACATGGTTGGGGCAAGGCATTATGTCAGATTGGTACATTTGGGCTAGGTATTGAAGAGACAGTAAGACACTGACAGGTGTTAGCACAGGCACACTAGAGGCAGAGTTTATTACACTATGCAGCTAACAACCCTGGAGAAGAAAAACCTCTGTTGTTAAGAATATCAACAGCTCCATATTTAGGAAAAAAAAAATCATTGTTAACCCATTCTCCTTTGGTCATTACAAAGCAAAAGATATATTTAAGGTATTTTTTACAGAGTGAGAAGCTGGAAGAAAATAACCTTCTATCTGTCTCTCCCCAGTGGGGGACAGATCTCAACCTGGCTCACAGGTACGTTTCTTTAGCTGTCAAAAGCAGCAGAACGTCAAATTTTCAAATGTCAAAATGATGGTGTAAATTATTTCCAATAAAAGCAGCGTTTACCAAAAGCTGCATTTCTGACCCTCTCTTGGGACGCCAATTGTGGCTCCTCCCGTCTGCCCTCTCAATGTAAAAGGGGCTGAGTGTGTGCGAGTTTGCAGTTTCTCCTGCCAGTGCAGTCACATGACATGGCTGGCCAGGCCATATAGTCTCTGATCCCTCATTTGTATGCAGCAGTCTTTAAAAAAAATATTGTATTATAATAGGAATTTCTCTTTCCATCTCTGTATTTTGGATAAATGTCAATCGTCCGTAAGGTCTTGCACAAAGAGAACTTCCGTGTGGCTGAGTCCGGCTTCTTGCAGCGTGGGTGGATTAGGCCATTCCTCTGTAGGAAGGCAGGGCAGGACACGGCGGGGAAAATTGGCCTCAATCTGGAACTTTTCCGGACTCTCTTTCAAAGAGAATAGGAAATCATGGATCACCTGGAAAAATTACACAAAAGGATTTGTTTTGATGAAGTATAATGAACAAATGTCCACATAACAACGCCACTGGACTCTGGTACGGTGCAGTGAGTAGAAAGCTTTAAATGTCAAGGTAGAGACCTTCAAGAAATCACACCCTTTGTTAAATAAAACGTTTCTATGATCTGTAAATAATTCCCTGGTTTTAACAAAAATGATACTGGCTCGGATCCAGACTTTGGTGAACAAAACTCCACTAACAAATAGCTCCTGCTGGAGAAAAAAGGAAGTGATCCCCTCCACCCACCCCTAATTCCTCCTTCTTTCTACCATCCCCTGAAAAGTCCTCCAAATATTTGGAGGTGGTGGTACAACAGAGAGGTGGCATGAAAAGATATTCCATGTCCAATCCATTCATTTCCTTGGGAGCCTAAATAGTATAATAAAATAAACACTGGATGTACATGTGGGAAACTGAGGTATAATTCCTTAATAAGTGTCTCTTCATAGCTTAACTTATTTGGCACAATTCTAGGTCAGATGAGAACTAAACAATCAGAAGCCCTGCAAAAAAAAAAAAAAAAAAAAGGTAAGGACAGTGTGCTTTGCTTCACACTTTGACTGAGCCCCACAATTTCCACACTGCTGTTTTGGTTGCTTGGTGTGGCAGCTTAAGGGTGCACATTTCTGAAGGTCAGTCATATAAAAACATTCATCACTCATAAGATTATGATTTTCCCCCTCCTTTTCTTACAGTTAAAGATTGTGTAAAGTGAAACCTCCTTTCCACCCTTGAGTCATTGGGCATCTTGAAGATGATCTTCACACTTTCAGGATCATCAGGATGTGGCTCGGGGGGAAGGCATTCAGATTTCCGTTCCTTCTCCTCTTGCAAATTCTGGAGGGTTAATTGGAGAGATGAATAAGTAGCAATTCAAAGAACATAGCCAAATCTAAACCTAAACACAGGTATTAGGGCAATGATTCAAATGTGGAAATGCAACATTTCAAGCAAGAGATTTTAACAATAATGTCCAGAGTCAAACTCCTTAATAATCAAATTTGACAGGCATTAAAATCTGCAGTTAAATTTTTCCAATATATTCAGTGAAACTCTGATAAAAAGTTCTACTGCACAGAGGAATTTAGCAAATGTCTAGAAGAAAGTGTAATATGCACACCACTTCCTGCTCCTGTCTCTCCTTCTTGGGGAAAAATAAATTTGAACAATTTGAGCCATTCCATATATAAATATTTCAGAACTTGACACTTTAGCACATCAGACTACAGGTAGTGTTTTTAATCTTTATGAATTAATCAACTATATATTAGAAGTTTTTATATACTTTATCATTACAAAAAAATCCAAAACTGAGTGAAGTACAAATTTAAACATCTGACTCCTAACTCATTTCCATCTTGCATGCTCAATCTTGATGGGTGAGGACACTTGGTATTCAGCCTAGTACAGTATTCCTTAAACCTTTTGTTCAGGACCCCTCCCCCCTTAAAAATTATGGTGGGGACTCCAAAACAGCTTTTGTTCATATGGGTTATATTTATTTATTGACATTCACCAGATTAAAAATTAAAATTGAAGCATTTGTAGATATTTATTGAATTAGGTAAAAATAAATGTTAAATCTATTAGATACTGACATAAACATTTTCTGTGGAAAAAACTTTAACAAATAAAAGTAATAATGAGACGAGTGAAAATTTTTGCAAACATCTTCAATAGGTAGCAAAAAAATATTGATTTCGTGTCCTGTAAGAGGGAGTTGGGGAAACCCTAGGGGTGCTCAGACCACATCTAATATAGAGACTAATCAACTAGAAAACTATATCCTTTAATTCACAATTTACTCTATGCCAATCAATATCCCTTCTTACCTGCCGCCTTCTCTCCTCTGCCAGCTTCTGCTGTTGCACCTCTTCCTCCTTTCTCCTCTTCTTCTCTCGCTCTTCCTTTTTCTTACGTTCTTTCTCCTGATCTGCCCGTAAGGAAGCCAGGTATGCCTCATCCTGTTGCTGCCTCAGGACCTGAGTTTGGTTTCGTTCTTCTCTAATACAGAAAAGGAAATTTGTTCTAATTAACCAAGGTTTTTTTTTTAAATTAGAAATTCTAGAATAGCAATTTCTGACTTTTTAAAATAAGAAGATGCATTTAGAATTAGGACTGTTGACCACTTTTCTATCACAACTTGAGTACATATATGGCTGCCCTGGACAGCAGTATGTCCCAAAGACATTTTTTCCAAAAGGCAACTGGGCTTTCTGGGTTCTTTGAAAACGTTTTGCTTCTCATCCAAGAAGCTTCTTCAGTTCAGTTAGAACTGAAGAAGGTTCTTGGACGAGAAGCAAAACATTTTCATAGAAATAACCAATTGCTTGTTGCTGGAGCTCCATCGTTCCTCTGCTCCACTGCCTGCCCTGTCCTCCCCAACCTGGTCCTCCTGAACCCCCTCCCCTTTGTTGGCGACCTTTCCCAGGCCTGAGGGACCAGGGACTGTGTCATCCTGCTCCTCCGTCCTGGCCCTAGCTCTGTCCCGTTCTCCTCCTCAGACTCAGCTCTGATGGGGCTATGACAATACCTCCTTATTCTCCCTACCTCATTTTGGGTAGCAAAGGCCACAGTGGCAAGACACTAATTTCCACTGTCACGGTGATGTCAAAATTTAATGATGGACTGTAGCTCACATATTTTCAATTTGGTGTAACTATACCATAGCAATAAATCATGCTACTGGTTCTCTCTGCTATGCTGCCAAAATATTTTTTAATCTTCTAACCTCCTGTAGTATTTCTTGTCATAGCATATAATCTACCAGTTATGTGCATAGTTATTAATTTGGTCATGAAGTAGATAAATAAAAGTTGAATGGTGCACATTTCTGATATCATGAGGCATTAAATATCTTCCTGGTTCCCATTGAGCAAGGTCCTCAGAGTTCAGAATGCCTGAGTTCATACAACACTTCACATAATTTGTCAGTGCTGAGCGAATCAAATTCACCAGATTATGGTTTATTACTTCGTGTGTTATATCAATCAAACTGTCTTATTAAGCAATCTATAATTAAAACAACCATAAGCCATAATATGATCTATGAATCTAATTAATCTCAATTTTCAGTGACTGAGAACAAATTAAATCAGAAAAGAATGTAATATCATGTAAAGTGCCATGAGTTTTTTATGAGATACCAGTATATTATTTGTTAGAAACGAATTATCATACTCCATTTTTTATCCAATATTAAAATATTTTGGAATAAAACACAGGAACAAAGAGGTGTTATTTTTCTGCTTAATACCTTTCCAGACGCTCAGACACCAGGTACGTCTGATTGGAATCCATAATGAATGTCAATTGGTTAATAAGATCATCAGGTTGGATAAGTCCTTCTAACCTTCCAACCACAGTCATTCTACGATCTTTCAGCATGATCACTGCCAAGAAAGGGTAGGTGTTCTCACGCAAAGCCTGAGACACTGAGGAAAATAAAGCAACGTCACTATTTGCAGCTTTAGAATGCAAGGCAATATTTAACATTCAAATTGAACTACATTATTTTGTCTCTCAATTCTTATTAATAGCCACTCTGGCAGTTTTCAGAGGAAAGCATTTCCTTTTTCTGTTGTTATAAGTATCTTGTAATCCAAGATGACAGAGGTTCAAGTGTGATCTTTATTCAAATATTCCTTATCACAGAGCTATAATTTTATTCCATAATGGACTGTAAAAAAAACTTGTTCAATCTCCCACATTTATTTCCTATGATGGAACTGTTTCTTTGTTCGAATCTAAAAGCATAATAGAATAATACAATTTATATCAAACAATGGAATATTGAAAATGTGGTCTCAAAAAGTAATAATTTCATAATTTGGATGCCAAGATCGGATTTCTCGTGGCAAACAATCTGTACTTCAATGACCTGTGAAACCCAGAGTAGAACTTTCTCAAAAGATCTAAGGCCAGATAGGAACATACAAAAATGGCAGATGGATATTTAATTATCTGACTCTTAAAACTTACTTTCAAAAAACAATCAGAAGCAATAACATATTCCTGCCATATTATGGATTCCAGTATCAGTCAAAGGCGGACTTAAATAAAGGTTGCTATAAGACCAGTATTTTGGATAACATTCTGCTCTTGCTTAGAAAGCCTGATTTATTAAATACATTTTGGCAAAGCTTCATCTGATAATCCAGGATCATTATTGATATGCAACTTCATTTTTTAAAAGGACAAATTTATTATCAATACTACTTATTAGATTTAATAATATACTCAATGTGAATTCCAAATGGATTGTTCCATAGATTCATGAAGACCTTGTATTTTTGGAAATTTTATTCAGCTTTCCAAATTATCTTCAATATGGAACTTCCTTTTCTGATTTGACACTTTCTTTCATCATACTCCAAAATACATTTCCTTTGTTAATTACTGCATGCTTGACCTGACTACCATATGTTAAAAAAATTTACCTAAAAATCTTATTTTTACTGCTTACACAAAACCACACATGGAATTTTACTGCCCTTCCCTGCAGTTTGGAAGCATGATTTTGCAGATCCTTACTAGCCCTTTCTTTTTTAAGCTAGTTATTCCTAGTTCTAAATTGTGTGTGGATTAAAAATCTCTGATAATAATATAAAGTTTTATAATTACCCATTATTTATATACTTTTATTGTCGGACATGCCCATGGAACTCCATTCAATTATTTTCATTCACATCAGTCCAAGAATACCTTTTTCCAAATTACCTAGTCTCGTATTGAAGATTTAAAGTTTCTAAATAACTTCAAAAGTTATTTAAAAATTCAGAACACACCAACATTTAATGGGATTTCTTTCCCTGGAAATATGTATAACACAGCAGCTAAGACTATTCCAGTGTACTTTTACTCTGGCCAAAAGTACCAATGAATACATTCAACGTTGCTTCTGAATAATAAGACCAGATATGTTACAAGAAGACATACCTCTGTATCCTTCTGGTTTATTGGTAGAACATGCCCAGAAGAGCATCCTGGTGTTTATGAGGGAAATTACTTCTGGTGCACAGAGTGTACTGCTGTAAGAAGAGGAGAATAAACAACGTACTTGAAGCCACATACAAAATATATTATTCATTTATTTGATACATTTATATCCAGCCTTTTGTTCAGGAGTTCACAGCACTGTTCATAACGCTTCCTCCTTTCTTTTTCCCACATAACAACAAACTTGTAAGGTAGGTTAAGCTGATAGTTCCCGTGACTGAAAGTGACTTACACGCAGATAATTTGCTGACTTAGTAACACCTACCGACAGAATTCATCAGTATCTTGATGATCATCACCATGCAGATAAACAAGGAGGAAGCGCAATTCCCTCTTGGCATCATTCAGCGCCTTGAAAAATAGTATTTAAAAAATGGGATTATAGAAGATATACAAAAAGGTTGTTTGATCTATGCCTAAAAACAAATGGCCACATTTTGGGTGTTTTGACCTGCACATGGAATGAAAAAAGGCTGTTTTGTCCTAGGAGAAATGGTTAGGCAACAGGGGAAGAAGTGCAGGACATAAGCAACTGAATGCAGGCGGAGAAGGTATGGGAGAGGGAAGGATGGGAATACACCATTTGGGTAGGAGTGGAGAAATGGTACAGAGTTGCTTTAGAACAAATAGGCCTAAATCTGAATACAGGTAATCCTCGAGTTATGACAATTGAGCCTGAAGTATATAGCAATAGCAATAGCACTTAAGACTTATATACTGCTTTACAGTGCTTTATAGCCCTCTCTAAGTGGTTTTACAGAGCCAGCATATTGCCCCCAAGAGTTTGGGTCCTCATTTTATCCACCTCAGAAGGACGGAAGGTTGAGTCAACCTTGAGCCTGGTGAGATTTGAACTGCCAGATTGCAGGTAGGCAGCAGACGTAACCTGCAGTACTGCACTCTAACCACTGCACCACGGCATCTTATATGTTGCTAAGCAAGACAATTGTCCCATTTTATGACCAGTGATTCATCGCAGTAGTAAGTTAGTAACACAGTTGTTAAGTGAACCTGGCTTCCCCATTGACTTTACTTGACAGGGGGTTGCAAAAGGTGATCACATGACCCCGGCACACAGAAACCATCATAAATATGAGCCAGTTGCCAAGCATCCAAATTTTGATCACATGACCATGGGGATGCTGGCAATGTACTCATATTTATGATGGTTGCAGTATCGCGAGGTCATGTGATCACCTTTTGCAACCTTCTGACAAACAGAGTCAATGGGGAAGCCAGATTCATTTAACAACTGTGTTATTAATTTACCATCGCAGTGAGTCACTTAACAACTGTGGCAAGAGAGGTAAGTGTGAAAAACGGTCATAAGTCACTTTTTTCGGTGCCGTTGTAACTGCCGTTGTCACTAAGTGAACTGTTGTAAGTTGAGGACAACCTGTATGGCCTTTGCAAGAATTTATTCATGAGGATTAATATGGATTTCTGTCTAAAAGATAACTGAAGAACAATGTTTTATTTATTTATTTTTCATATTTGTATACCGCCCTACTCCCGAAGGACTCAGGGCGGTGAACAGCCATAATAATTACAAATACATATAGAAGTTAAAAACTATTAAAAAACAGATTAAGTAATTTGGCTCAAAGATTAAAACATCCAAATTTATCTAAAAGAGGTCTAAAACCTGATTTAAAAGCCAATTTAAAAGCCAATTTAAAAGGGAGAGTTAGGCCAGACCAGCTTGTTGGAATAGAAACGTTTTCAGGGCACGGCGGAATATGCGTAAGTCTTGGATGTTTCGTAACTCCGGGGGAAGCCCGTTCCAGATGGTAGGTGCCCCCACAGAAAAGGCTCTCCCCCTGGGGGCCGTCAGTCGACATTGTTTGGCCGACGGCACCCTGAGGAGTCCCTCTCTATGGGAGCGAACTGGTCGGTGAGAGGCTATTGGTGGCAGGAGGCGGTCTCGTAAGTACCCTGGTCCTGAGCCATGGAGCGCTCTAAAGATAGTAACCAAAATCTTGAAGCGCACCCGGAAGACCACTGGGAGCCAGTGCAGCTCGCGCAGGAGGGGGGGTTACATGAGAGCGCCACATTGCTCCCATTACCACCCGCGCGGCCGCATTCTGGACCAGTTGGAGCCTTCGGGTGCTTCTCAAGGGGAGCCCCATGTAGAGAGCATTACAATAATCCAGGCGTGAGGTGACAAGGGAGTGAGTGACCGTGCGCAACGAGTCCCGATCCAGAAAGGGATGCAACTGGCGAATCAGGCGAACCTGATAAAAAGTCCTCCTGGCCATGGCCGTCATATGCTCTTCTAAAGACAGCCGCGAGTCCAGGAGGATGCCCAAGTTGCAAACCCCATCTATGGGGGCCAACGACTCGCCCCTAATAGTCAGAGATGGCGCCAACTGACTATATCGGGACGACGGAAACCACAACCACTCGGTCTCGGATGGGTTGAGTCTGAGTTTGTTCCTCCCCATCCAGATCCGTACGGCCTCCAGCACCGGGACATCACCTCGAGGGCATCATTGGGGTGGTCTGGGGTGGAAATGTACAGCTGGGTGTCATCATGTTAGAACTGTGTTGGATACCTTGGAATATTTAGACCACAACAAAAAACAAGTTCCCCTGATTTTATGCTTCTGAACAATGCAAAAGTGAGTTTGAAGCAGAACTGTGTACAAATGATGAACTTGTAAGTGCTAACATGTTTAAAATTTTGGTGAAATTTGAGACAGAAGCACAAATGAAAGAATATGATAAAGTGGGCTAAAATTTTGGTTATGGAACAATGAGAAAATATGTGGCTGAAAGTTTTGAAATTAATTAATTAATTAATTTATTTATTTATTGCGATTTATATGCCGCCTTTCTCCCTAGGGACTCAAGGCGGCTTACAAAATGACAACTTCAATACAAATCACAACACAATACCAAATTAAAATCAGTAACCCAATTAAAAAACAATTTAAAATTATCCCAGTGTACCCCAAACGGATCAGTTTAGTTGGCGGAAGAGCCACGTCTTCAGCTCACGACGGAAGGAAAGAAGGTCGGGGGCTGTCCTGAGCTCAGTGGGCAATCCATTCCAGAGGGTCAGGGCTCCCACAGAGAACGCCCTCCCCCTGGGGGTCGTCAGCCGACATTGTTTGGCCGACGGCACCCTGAGGAGGCCGACTCTGTGAGAGCGCACAGGACGATGGGAGAACGGCTGGAGATGGTCCTGCAAGTACCCTGGGCCTAAGCCATGAAGGGCTTTATAGGTTCGCACCAGCACCTTGAAACGTATCCGCAGTGCCACCGGTAGCCAATGCAGCTCACGCAGGAGAGGTGTTACATGGGAGTATCTAGACGCCCCCGTAACTACCCGCGCGGCTGCATTTTGGACTAGCTGAAGCCTCCGGACACATCCCAAGGGCAGCCCCATGTAGAGGGTGTTATAATAGTCCAACCTAGAGGTAACAAGGGCGTGAGTGACCATGGCAAGGGCATCCCGGTCTAGGAACGGGCGCAACTGGCGCACAAGACAGACCTGTGCGAAGGCCCCCCTGGTTACGGCTGTCAGATGGTCATCTAAAGACAGCCGAGAATCCAGGAGGACACCCAAGTTGCGGACCCTATCGGAGCAAGGGTTTCACCTCCGATCATTAAGGATGGAACCTCCAGATCCCGGGATGCCGGCATCCACAGCCACTCAGTCTTGGAAGGGTTGAGTCTAAGCCTGTTCCTCCCCATCCAAACCCGCACCGCTTCCAGGCAGTGGGACATCACGGAAAGGGCATCCCTAGGGTGGTCAGGGGTGGAGATGTAGAGCTGGGTATCATCAGCATATTGATGATACCTCACCCCAAAACCACGGATGATCTCACCCAGCGGTTTCATATAGATGTTAAAGAGTAGAGGAGAGAGAACCGAGCCCTGAGGCACCCCACAAGTGAGAGGCCTCCGGGAGGATCCCTGACCCCCTGCCCAAACAGACTGCAGACGGCCCGAGAGATAGGAGGAGAACCACCGTAAAACAGTGCCTCCTAACCCCATCCCCCTGAGCCGCTGCAGCAGGATACCACGGTCGATGGTATCGAACGCCGCTGAGAGGTCAAGAAGGACCAGGATGGAGGAGCAACCCCCATCCCTGGCCCGCCAGAGATCATTTACTAGGGCGACCAATGCCGTTTCCGTGCTGTGGCCACGCCTGAAACCAGATTGGTAAGGATCCAGGTAGTCAGTTTCCTCCAGGAATTGAGGGAATTGCTGTGCCACCACGGACTCAACAACCTTCGCTAAAAAGCGAAGGTTGGAGACTGGACGGTAGTTGTTAAGTACGTCAGGATCCAGGTTAGGCTTCTTAAGGAGGGGTCGAACCACCGCCTCTTTAAGCGCAGCGGGAAAGACCCCTTCCTTTAATGAAGCGTTGACAATAGCCTGGATCCAGTCTCCAGTCACCTCCCTGGCTGTCAAAACAAGCCAGGAGGGACAAGGGTCCAGTAAACATGTGGAAGACCCCAGCCTACCCATAATCCTGTCCACGTCATCCAATGAAACAGGCTCAAACTCAACCCAGATGTCTCCACTGAGACTAGGCCCTGTCACCTCAATGGACTCTGTCCAGTCGGAGTCCAACCCGGTCCGAATCTGAGTGATTTTATCTTGCAGAAACTGTGCAAAGTCCTCAGCACAGCCCTGTAAGGGGTCCTCCCTCGCTCCCTGATTAAGGAGGGAGCGGGTCACTCTAAACAGGGCTGCTGGGCGATTTTCTGCAGATGCAATGAGAGTGGCGAAATAGTTACGTTTCGCCACTTCCATCGCCACAAGGTAAGACCTAATATGGGTTCTTAGTTGTGTTCGGTCGGACTCGGATCGGGAGGATCTCCAACCACCCTCCAGGCGTCTTTTCCGACGCTTCATTTCCCTGAGCTCCGCGGTAAACCAAGGAGCCGCCCGGGATCTGCGTCGGATCAGAGGCCGCAAAGGCGCGATTCGATCCAAGGCCCCCACCGCAGCCTGTTCCCAGGCCGTGACAAGGGTCTCAGATGAATCGTGGGCTAAGGAGGCGGGAAATGACCCAAGCTCCATCAGGAAACTTTCGGGTTCCATCAGGCGCCTGGGGCGGAACCATCTTACTGGTTCCGCACCCCTGCGACGGGGGATGGCGGAGGAAAAGTCGAGTCTAAGGAGGGAATGATCAGTCCATGACAGAGGGTCAATAGAAAGAGTCCCCTCCTCACGATCATTTATCCACTGTCCAGAGAGAAAAATAAGGTCGAGTGTGTGTCCTCCAATATGAGTTGGGCCCTGTACAATCTGAGTCAGGTCCATGGCCGTCATGGAGGTCATGAACTCCCGCACCAACTCAGATGACTCACCGGCCGATGGCAAATTGAAATCTCCCACCACCAAAAGGTTGGGGAGTTCCACCGTCAATTCGGCTAAGACATCTAGTAGTGCGGGCAGGGCTGAGGCCACGCAGCTGGGGGAGAGGTATGTGATCAACAGCCCAGACTGAACTCCAGGGTCCCATTTCAAAAGGAGGGATTCACACCCGCCAACCTGAGGAACAGTGACCTCCCTAGGCCTAAGACTTTCCTTAATAACTACCGCCACTCCTCCGCCCCTCCCCTGGAGTCGTGGCTGGTGTAGTATCCGGAAACCTGGGGGACACAAATCCACAAGAGGGACACCGCCCTCTGGCCCCAGCCAGGTCTCAGTGATACAAGCCAGGTCCGCGTCCTCCTCGTCTATAAGATCTCGGAAGAGGAGTGTCTTGTTCACCACGGACCTGGCGTTTAAGTACACCAGTCGGAGTCCAGGGCTCCGCACTCTGTCGCCGTCAGGGGAGCAGGATGAGCTGAGGGGGCAGGAGGGCGCCACCGCTTGAACGAAGTGGCAGCACCCTCCTAGCCCCCCCCTCTCCCGACCTCTGCGTCTCCCAACTGTCACAAGGATTGGAAGACCCTCTCTCCGCTGAGCCTCTTTGTTCCCTCCTCCTCCCTTCCTCCCCCCACAAATTTATATTATTTTCTGGTCTTCAAAGTTTTAAAAAATAAAATGATTGTGTACGACACCAGAGAAACCAAAATATATAAAAGGTATTTTGAATTTATGCTGGAAATGTAAACAACATGAAGGGATGTTTTATCATGTTTGGTGGATGTGTAAAAAGCCCCCAAAAATTGAATTCAAATGCATGAACTAATTCAGAAGACTTTAATGACTCCAAGTAGTCCTTTGCTTACAACCACAATTGGGATCAAAATGTTCATTACTAAATGATGCTGTCATTAAGGTGGTCACACCTGATTTTACAATCTTTCATGCCATGGTCATTAAGCAAATCATATGCCCATTAAGTGAATCTAGCTTCCCACATTGACTTTGCTTGTTGGAAAATACTTGGGAAAGTTGCAAATGGTGTCACTTGTCCCTGGGATGCTAGAATCACCCTAAATACATGTTGGTTGCCAAGCAACATGAACATTGATCATATGACCATGGGATGCTACAATGTTAAATGTGAGGACTGGTTATAACTTTTTTCAGCATTTTCCTAATTTTGAATAGTTGTTAAATGAATGGTTTTAAGTTGAGAACTACCTGTAATATACAATTAAAACCAGAGAGATTTCTTTTTGGGTTAATGGATAGTTAATAAAAAGTCATGAAACTTTATTTTTATATTTTAGAAATGCAGCAAGAGGACTATGTATTCAAAAATGGGAAGATACAGCCCTACTCACAATGGAGGAATGGTTGGTGATGATGACAGAACATACAGAGATGGCTAAATTGACTGTTTAAATTAGAGATTTACATTTATTGCTGACTGCAAATACCTTATAGACTTTCTTTTTCATTCTTTACCATTTTATCCCTATCTTCATTAGTTTTTGTTAAGTTTTTTTTTTAAAAAAAGGAACACTTAATGAAAATGCAATTATTGTCTAATCACAAGTAATACTATCAGAATTTCAAATTACGTGTTTAAATTTTACCAGTATTATTTTTGTAAAGAGAAGATATTGCAGTTGTGCTTCAAAGGAAAGCTTAAAGAGTGGCTTTCTAAAAGATATAACAAAACAGGATTAGAATAATTCCATTTATCTGAATCAACATTTCCACCAACCTGGCTGTATGTTCCCTGATAGAAGACAGGATGTATTCTTCCATATTTTTCTTCAAACATATGAATAAATGAAACAATGTCCCCTACAGGGTCAGTGACCCGACTACGAGGATCAGGACGGATAAAACGCAAAGCAAACCTGAGAGAAAACAGGATCAAAATTTTTGATTACTAGTTATCTAAGAATCTGAAGATGTGAATGGATTGACTAGTCTTAGATGCTCTAAACTAATTCCTACATGATCAGCTAAAAAGTTTAAGTTTACAAAACACAAATATGCATTAGGAATCAATTAATGCTGATTATTGATTATATTTCTATTACATTTTTATGCTGAAAATGGTAAGAAATGCCTTGTTGAATCAAAACACAATTCATTAGCCTTCACATTTTTATACAATTTCTAAAGCACCATAGTCATTGGGTAGTTTACCAGAAATCTGGCACTTATCCTTTAGCAATCCAATCTTATTTATTTGTGTGCTTGTGTGTGTGTGTGTATGCATGCCCGTGTATGTGACAGATTAAACTAATTAACAAAAATGAAGTTGAGGATAAACTATAAGGTTAATATAAACAAATATGAACTCAGCTGGACTTACCTAAATATATCAAGTAATGTGTAATATGTAAATCGGAATGGAAGCATTATCAAATAGTAACCCCAACCTAATAAACCCTGAAACAAATAGAAAGTAATTATCAGAATATTCCTTTTACACACTCAGGTTAATGAAAACTGCTGTCATTAAGACAACTAAGACAACATCGAACTATCATAACTAATACTCCTCTATAGTTTCTCTCCTCCAATTTGGAAGGTATTTTAATATAACAATGACATAAATTTTAGAATCTCATGGCCAGATATATTTTTTTTAAATGGAAACAAGGGCATTTTTTTAGCTTTTAGGAGATTACTGAACATTAAAAACAGCTATTTAAAATGATCAATGGCTACTTCATGTGACATTTTCATTCTACACAGAAAATAAAACACTTCATGAATATTCCAAATATATTAGCATATAACAAAGGTGGGTACCTTTTCTGCTAAAACAGCTTCATTATTTTGATTGGTAGATGTGAAACATGTTGCTACACAAAATAAGTAAGTTAAGCCTCCCAGAAGCTTCTAACATACCTATTTTATCGACTGATTCAGCAAAAATAAGTATTTTCCTACTGTATTTCCTACTGGAAATACAACTGCTGTGTTTACAATTTACAGTAATATAACAAAATGAAACATGCCAATTGTGGACGCTCACAAGCCAAGTCTTCTATACAAAGGGATTCCTAGTGATTCACACAGAGTACATGTAGCACATGAACAATCCATAAAACAGAAAAGGAAAGAACTTTCCTTCTGTTGGTCCTTTTCACATTAGCAACAGAGAACCCCCTTTTTTCCTTTTTAAGCACATTCAGATAACTTGCCCTTGGCTGTGGCCTTGAAACAACATAGCTGTAGATTCTGTGATCCGCAGTGTTGACCTGCAAGGGCCGAGAAGGTGGTGGGTTGAAGACACTTGGGACTCCCTCTTGTTCATTTAATCGGTCCTGAACAGCTGCCTACAGAAGGAGACCCACAATATGTTATGCTGCTATTGCAGAAAAGGTTATACTATTTTGAATACAGGAGGAGGAATGACCTAATGGACATAGACCTATTGAAAGCTTGCAGTCTGAAATACATTATTAAAAAGTTTAAATAAACAGTATCTTCTTTACTAAATGTTCTTGCAGTTTGAAATGCTAAGGATAGTTAGAAACAATCAAGATGACATGCATTTAAATGTTCCCAGTTTCATCCCCATGAAAATAATTTTTGAATGAATTAAACTGAAAGACAGTAAGTGGTTCAAAGCCATCTGCCCCAAGGATGAGTGAGGTTTGAATCTGGGTGCCATTCCATATCCATTAACCATTTATTGGCTCTAGAACTTGAACATTTCAGAAATCTAGCTTCTTATATATCTCTGTTTTCAATTAAAAAATACAGTATTTTTTTTGTTCTTATAAATAAGGTATATTTGAAAGTTGTACAGATACCATATACAAATAACATTTGTAATAGTCAGAGGTAGATCAGAATTGCAATATTTTGCTGAATTCCATGCTTCTCCCTCAAATTATAAGAATTCTGCACAATGAAACAAAGCAGAATTATGCAAAATAAAAGAAGTATGAGTAGTTATGATTATTAATATACTTATAGGTGAAATAGCTTTGTTTTAATCAGCATATCTAATTATAAGATACATTAAAGAAGGAACTCATATCAATGTCCTTCATAGGCGTAAGACTATAATCAGTGCAATAAGAAAGCAGAGCCAAATGGCACAGTACCTCTATATTCCAGTTGTGTTGCTCCAGTGTATGACGACATTGGTCCATGGACTCTATGCCAGTCAAATCCTAAGGCCAAAGGAAGTGGGGAAACCGATGTCACAAAAGGTATGTTTCTTGAATTAATTAATATTTAATTTTAGTCACTTCCCTTAATTCAGACATCAGCTAAGCATTGGCAAACCTTAACCCAACACAACCAATAATTAAGCAATGCTAGATTCTAAACAGGGCATAAACAAACTTTACCTTTAATGCTTAGGTTTTTTTAAAAAAATCCTTTGATTCTTAAAAAAATCTTGGAGAAAACCTGAATATTATTGTTTTTTTTTATTTCTATTAGTTGGAAAAAGGCCAGCTCTCCTAAAATGAAAATAGTGTGCCTAATTATTGAAATGCTTCATGGTAATTCCTCTTGCACCAGTGATAATTTCAATGGATCAGGAGTCATTCCCCTTTTGGCATATCAATTTGCATAAAAACTCTTCTCTCCTTTATATTTAGCTGTATTCATCCATTCTCTGATGTACTATTAAAAACTGATGTTTGTAAAGGTATCAGGGACCAGTTTTGTAGAAGACAATTTTTCCATGGATCGGGGGAGGGGGAGCATGCAAACTACCCTGTTTCCCCCAAATAAGATATTCCCTGATAATAAGCCCAATCGGGCTTTTGAGCTCATGGCAATAAGGCCAAGCATTTATTTCAGGGTTCAAAAAAATATAAGACAGGGTCTTATTTTCAGGGAAACATGGTAGATTCCTTGCATATGCAATTTACACTAGGATTTGCATTTCTATGAGAATCTAATGCCTGATGTTCTGAGATGAAGCTAAGGCGGTCAGGCCAGAGTAGGGAGTGGCTGCAAATACAGATGAAGCTTCACTCACTCACCTGCTGCTCACCTCCAGCTCTGCAGCCTGGCTCCTAGCAGTTAGGCAGATCTCTGGTCTAACTGACATTGATTGATCTTCATAGCTCATTAATACTTGGATGAACTAACAGAATTTTTCAATAGCTATAGAGTAGACTGCGAATTTGAAAAACAACTTAGAACTGTGATGGCGAACCTGTGGCATGTGTGCCAGAGGTGGCACGCAGCACCCTCTCTGTGGGCACATAAGCCGTCACCCTAGCTCAGCTCCACTGTGCATGTGCGAGCATCTCTCGCCTGCCAGCTGGTCTTCATGTCTCTGCCGCGCATGCACGGGGCCTCATGCGTGGGGTCACATGCACATGTGCGGGGCGCATGCGTGGAGTCACATGCACACGTGCGGGGCGCATGCACATGGGCCGGGCACTCATTGCATTTTGGGGGTTTGGGTGTGTGCACGCACATTCATGTGCATGTGCTTTGGGCACTTGGTCCGGAAAAGGTTAGCCATCACTGACTTAGAAGAAAGCAATGCCAAATAACTATCATATTGTTGGTGAGAAAACTACAAAAAAACTGTACATGAATTCACCAGGAGTTGATTTAACACAAATAAGGCTTTATCTTATTACTTCTGAAAGTACTAATTGGGTGGTCATAACTGCTAGGCAAAAATGAAACTTCTTAAATCATAACTATAAAAGTTGAGTTTTTATAACACAACAAGCAAAATCTAAATAAACTATCTCACCACCCACCAAAACTGGCTCAATCATTAACATTTTCCACCATCTTTTGCCTCAATAAGGCAACATTCAAGAAAAAGTTATTTTTCCATAGAATCAGAAAATAAGGATTGAATAGAAACTTGGGGATCATCTGATTCAACTCTCTGCCCAGTACAGGAATCCACAGCTATGCATCCCTGACAAATGCTAATGCAGCCTGACTTGTGAAAGAAGAATCTACCTCCAACCAATGTAGTCTGTTTCATTGTTGAACACCTCTTATTGTTATGATTTCTTCCTGGATATCCAACCAAACCTACTTCTGAACAATTTAAAACCACTGTTTTTCCCCCGACCCCTCATTTTCTAGAATAATTTTGAACAATCCTGTCCTGCTTCTAGATCAGGAGTCCCCAACCTTTCCGGCTTAGCGGCCCAGTGCGGGCTGGGCATGTGTGAGAGGGGGTGGTTGTGTATGAGTGACGGATGTGCGCATGTGTGCACACAGCTCTATCTGTATGAGCGGTGGGTGCACCACCTGTGCTCACCTGTGCTCACACAAAGGGAGCTTCAAGCACACTCCGCTCGCACAAGGAGAGCTGCAGACGCACTCACCTGATGCTTTCCATGGCCCAGTTCCAAACTGGGGGTTGGAGACCCCTGTTATAGATGATAACCCTTTAAATACTTGAACACGGTTATTAAGTATTGTTTCAGTCTTTTCTTCTCCAGACTAAGTGTATCCAATGGTTCCAATCACTCCTCCAAAGTGTTTATTTTTAGGAACTTTTAATTTAGTCTCACCTGATAAGTTTGTATTTTTTAAAGAATGACTGCTATACATTTTTAGCAATGATTGTTTTTATAATATTAGTTTTATTCTCCTGTTGTAAACCACCCACATTGTGAGATGGGTTGCTATATAAATTTGATAAATATTAATCTTAACAATGTCCATTGTTCCAATTTGTCAATATTCTGTGAAATTTGATACTATCCTTTAAAGTCTTTGCTATCACCTCTATTTTTGTATCAAGTACAAGGCATTTCTAAATATGTTCCACATAAAATATACCACTCGACATTTTTCTCCACATTGTCATTAAGACATATTGACACACATTTATTGCATACTAGTTTTAAACCAGCTCTGTGATCATCTGTTAAAATTTTTAAGTCTTCTTTACTAGAATCTTAGGAGACTTTTCTGTAGCTAAGTACAGCAAATATCCACCAAATTCTCATGGTCAACTAAACAGTGACTTTGTCAAGACAGTTCTTCCCCATATGTACTATTATGTCCTATTTGTCACTGCAATATCTTTGTAATTATGTTTATTATCCATTCAAATAACCAAAATACAATGTGTTTAATAAGATTTTAATATCTACTTCAAAATGTTTTAGTCTTCAAAATGTTTTATTTCTTTTCTAAATTAAAAACAAATTATTTTTTACAAAAATTAAAAATTGGGTTACTCTAGATACTGGATGGAATTGGCTATAATTTATCTTATGAACTAACTCACTGCATATTATTACATATTAATCCATAACTGAGAATTTTATACTGTTTAGAATATGTTCAGTATCCTTTGCTTGATAAAAAATAACTTTGATTCCAAGCAGCAATATAAATAAATATACTGAATTCAGAGATGTAAGTTTTACATTTTATGATTGAACATAAATAGTAAACCACTGTACCCATTCATTATTTTTCTTTTATCCAGGATGACTAGATACTATATTTTAAAGTCCTTATCATTTGTCCTCTGATATTATTATTGTTGTTACTGTTAGAGATTTAATCTTCAATTCAATTCACAGTCTGGGACTGGTAAAAACTTAACCGTTCAAGTCCTAACCAAGGACCTAAGAGCTATAATGGTAGCATCTGAGTATACAGGCAGTTCCGAGAAGGATGGTGGTCTTTGTTATTATTATTTGATATCATTATTTATATTTTCATACTGTTGCATGCTGATCTATTTAACAATCTCCATATCTCATATTACTATTTAAATTTTATAGTTTACTACCACTGCATTAATTTGTATATTGCAACATTTGGAATTCCCAATGACTACCACCCCCATCATGAAAAAAATATTTTACCTAAGAGAAGAAAATCACTAGGTATTTTCCCCAGGAATACACTGTTCTATCCTCAGTGACATATTGCATTGAGAGAATGCATGCAAGCATATTGAAAAAATTCAAGAGGCGGCCTCAGGCATTCCAGTTACCCTGTTAAGCTGGTATTCCTGGTCTTGTTTTAACTCTTTTCAAACTTAAATTTTGTTGAATTTGTACAAGCTCTGCAAACCAAAGGATTACCTAATCAGCATTTTACAATAACATTAGCATATGAAGTTCAACAATTCTCTCTCTCAATACTAAAGATATCTTACAACCCTCTCCCTGAAATAAGATTTTAATTCGGCTAAAACAAAATCTATACAGATAAACATCCTCCTAAATCATATACTTGATTGGACAAATGCATCTAGTATTTCTGTATATTTCTAGGCCCTATTGCCCTTTTCCATGTAGCCTGCCTGTTAGAACTTTCTTTATTAAACTAGATGAGAGGATAGCAGCCTTATGTGAGAGAACTAACAACATCACACATCAGCATTTTTATTTTCAACATCACAAAGAGGCAGCTGTAACAGCATGCACTTTTTAGCTAAAACTAAATTTCCAATATCCTTTCCCTTGACTTTGTACCATAATGCAAGAGTCACAAACAATTGAATAAAGTTTCTCTGATAAAATGGACGTTGACTTACCTGAACGTCCCTTTTCTGGGCGCTGCGACTTCATTCCATGACTGGGTATTTCACTTATTGGTTACTTGAGAACTGAGTGTTAAATATTTAAATTTCTTGCTGGTATCCGCCCACTCTGCGCTGATCTCATCAGTCTTTTCACGAAGGAGCTAGACACCAGGAATCTAGAAAACAGGAACAAACAACAAAACACCAACACCGCCAACAACAAGCCAGACACAGCAGGAAGCCGGAACCAGGGCGGTAATGGAATGTAGTCGCAGTGCCCAAAAAAGGGACGTTCAGGTAAGTCAACGTCCATTTTCCAGTGCGCTGCTTCCTACATTCCATGGCTGGGATATACCCAAGCTCAAACTAATGGGTGGGAGGCTGACTGCTCTCCGACCCCTGGACATTATGCACTTGCTGAAGCACTCGTCTGCTGAAGGAAGACTCAGCCGAGGCAAAAGAGTCAATCTTGTAATGCCGTATAAACAGTGAAGCCGAAAACCATGTAGCAGCATGACAAATGTCAGTGATGGACGCTTGCATAGCCCACGCCGCTGTAGTCGCTGCACTGTGGATAGAATGGGCAAAAATCCTGCCTGGTATCGGCCTGGCCTGACGCTCGTAAGCCATGGAGATACAAGCCTTGATCCACCGGCCCACCGTTGAAGAAGACACCTTCCGTCCCATGGATGCCGGATGGAAGGACACCAAAAGCGCCTCCGACTGCCGGAAAGATGCCGTACGTCTAAGGTATCTCCGCAGAGCTCTCCTAATGTCCAACGTGTGCCAACGTTGTTCTTGAGGATGGCGAGGATTCGGGCAGAAATCCGGCAAGACCAACTCCTGGGCCCGATGAAACCAAGAGTTAACTTTGGGAACAAAGGCAGGATCCAACCTCAATACCACTCTATCAGCATGAAAAATGCAAAGGTCCTTGCGCGCTGACAAGGCCACAATCTGAGAAATCCTCCTCGCGGATGTTATTGCTAGAAGAAAGGCCAATTTGAAAGAAAGGAATTTCAAACTGATGGATCCCAACGGCTCAGAAGTAAGCGCCTGGAGCACCAGAGGTAGATCCCAAGAAGGATAGCGATGAACAATTGGTGAGGAGATGACCGCTGCTCCTCGGAGAAAACCTCGAATCCTGGGATCATGAGACAAGGAACGCAATGTGTCGTGGGAAAGAACTGTGGCCAGAGCCACCACCTGCCGCCGCAAGGTCGCAGGAGCCAAACCTTTGTCCAAACCGGATTAAAGGAATTGTAGAATCTCAGAAACACTAGCCGATGTGGGGTCAACATGTTTTCTTGAACACCAGAGAGTAAAGGCCTTCCAGGATGCCTCGTATATATGAATCGTCGATGGGCGTCTAGACGATTGAATGGTACGTATCACATCCTCCGGCAGGCCATCTTTCCTTAGGAGAACCCTCTCAAGTGCCAAAGGGTCAACCGGAGCCACTGAGGGTCTGGATGAACAATGACTCCCTGGGAGAGTGACACCCTGTCTTGAGGAAGAGTCCAAGGGGGAGCCACGGAAAGATTCATCAAGTCTGCGTACCAAGCCCTGCGCGGCCACCGAGGCGCTATGAGAGGAGTTCCGCTCGTTCTTTCAGGACCTTCCGAATGACCCTCGGGATCAGCGGTAGAGGAGGAAACGCATAGAGTAGGCGGGCAAACCATGGGCAATGAAGTGTGTCGTGTCCCTCTGCTCCCCTGCTGGGGAAGCGAGAGAAAAACCTGGGGAGTTGCGTGTTTTGAAGCGTCGCGAAGAGATCGACTAGTGGTCTGCCGAACCGCTGAACTATTTCTTGGAACAACTCCGGATGGAGACGCCACTCTGCTGGGTCGAGACACTTCCTGCTGAGCCAGTCTGCACGTACGTTGGCCTGACCTGAAATGTAATCTGCCCGAAGCGATAGCGTGTGGCGCTCCGCCCAAGTCAGCAACTTCTCCACCTCGATCATCAGAGACTTGGATCGAGTCCCCCCCTTCTCGATTTATATGAGCCTTTGTTGTCATGTTATCTATAAGTACTAGAACATGCCAGCCTTCCAATATCGAGCGAAAGTGCCGAAGGGCCAGACGCACCGCCCACAACTCCAACCAGTTGATGTTGTGACTCCTCTCCTCTGGAGACCAAAGTCCCTGAGCCACATTGTCCAGAAGGTGAGCTCCCCACCCTTGCAGGCTTGCATCCGATGTCACCACCAGACGATCTGGTTCGAGGAACGTGCACCCCTTCAAAATTGCCGGGGACAACCACCACAGAAGAGACAAATGAATCTGTGGTGGGAGCAGAACTGGAGTCCTGGACGAACCGCGTCCTGACTTCTGAAACTTCAAGAGGAACCATTGCAACTGGCGAGCATGTCTGCGTGGCCAAGGAACGATGGCGATGCACGACATCATCTTCCCTAGCAGTTGCGAAAGCAGAAGGGGGGACTCCGCTCTCTGTGATCGCACCTGTGACACCAAACTCCTCAGGCTCTGGATCCTGTCTGGCGAAAGAAACACCTGACCCCTGCTTGAGTCTATGATCGCCCCCAGGTGAAGAATACTTCTGGTGGGCTCTAGGTGACTGTTCTGTCTGTTGATGGTGAAGCCATGTTGCTGGAAGGTGGTGATCACCTCTATGTCCACCGCCGCCTGAGGAAGGGAAGATGAGAGGACGAGGATATCATCCAGATATCACAGGACGTGTACTGGACGAAGACGAAGCTGAGCCGCCACCACTGCCACCAATTTGGTAAATGTCCTCGGAGCTGAGGAAAGTCCGAATGGCATTGCACAATATTGGAAATGCAGGCCATTGTACTCGAAGAAATTTGCAATGTGCTGGATGGATTGGCACATGTAAGTATGCCTCCTTGAGATCCACCGACTGCAGAAGGTCCCCTTGTCTGATGCACGCCAGAATGGACCATAGTGATTGCATCTTGAACCTCCGATAAAGGATGAATTGATTCAGATATTTGAGGTTCAAGATTTCTCAGAATCCCCCGGAGGACTTCGGCACCAGAAACACTGTAGAATAAAACCCTGTCCCCTCCTGAGACACGGGTACCGGCTCGATGGCATGGATGGATCTTAAATGACGAAGTTCTGCCTCCATCAGCTGTCTTCTTTCGTTTAATGGGGACACGTGACAACGGATGAAGCGACAGGGAGGAGTGGATTGAAATTCGAGGCAAAGTCCGTGCTCCACCGTGCGTAGAATCCACTGCTCGCACGTGGAGGCCTCCCATCAATGATGGAACTGTTGAAGATGACCACCAATGGGAGCCAACGGCCCTGAGTCATTTACCCCGTCTGAATGATCTGTATCCGGATCCCCGGAATGGGCGCTTCGCCTGAGGTTGACTACGGCCTCTGTCACGAAGAAGACAGAGAAGAACTGTCGGAAGAATGGTCGGATCCATGAGAGTAGGTACGTTGTTAAAATGACATCCCTGTCCCTGAGACAGGATGAAAGGACTGCCGCTGAGTGTAAGGGGTATATCTGCATTCTTGCCGCCTGTAAAACGAGGGAAGAACTTTACGTTTGTCCTTGTCCTCCACCAAGATGGGATCCAGGGCTGTGCCAAACAGCTTCGAGACCATTTAAGGAGCTGAAGCTAGCTTCCATTTGGTCTTAGCATCTGCTCTCCAGTTGCGTAGCCAAAACATCCTGCGTGAAGTCACAGCTGAAGACAGGGCTCGAGAAGTGAACTTAGCTGCATTCAAGGAAGCATCTGCCGACTACTCCACCACAGCCACCAACTTGTTAACATCCTGATGAAGTCTGATGTCATCGGGGGGCAATCTTTCCTGCAGTTGACGTAACCAGAGCAAGGAAGCCCTTGTGAAAAAGGACGTGGAAGTAGCAGCTTTTACTGCCCAGGCAGCCGTCTGGTGTGTCTTCCTGAAAGCCAACTCCGCCTTTCGATCCTCAGCTTTAAGTCCATCAACAATGTCAATAACAGACGAGGTAATAACAGACGAGGAAGTAAGAGCTGCCACAGGTGCATCTACAACAGGTAAAGCTAGGATGTCCTCTAACTCGGGAGCCGAGCAGTATAGCTTCTTATCCAGTGCACTGGGAGCAGTCAAGGATCCTGGTTGAGCCCAACCACTTTGCACCACCTCAGAAAACAAGGGAGGGCAAGGAATGACATCCTCGTCTGGCTTTGACACCTGGAACAAAGGATCATGCAGAGATGGGGCCTTAGCTGCCTCAGCAGAAGAAGCTGGAGTGAGACCAAACTTCGTAGTAACTTTGGCCTTGTGAAGTAGGGATCTGAAAATGGAAGGTCTGAAAAGGCCTGTGAATGCTGGCTGTTCAGGAATGAAGTCCTCATCTTCTGATAATTCCATCTTCTCAGGAAATTCTTCTTCCACCTCAGAATCCTCGCTGGAGACATAGTCATGGCACGCAGAAGTAGAAGGTCTATCAGACAAACGCCCTCTCTCCACCGCTTGTGGATTGGTCTGTTAACCAGTAACCACACACTCTGCTGGAGTCCTGTTGCCAAAATCTTTGCCAACACATCTGACAACATTGCCTGGACATTTAACTGGGTCTCTGTTCCAGAAGACTGTCCAGCCGGAACTGGTTCTGAAGAACCTTCAGGCAAAACCACTTCTTCTACAATTTCAACAGCAGGTGGCTTGTGAACCATAACAGGAACCTCAATAGTTCTAGGTCTAACAATTTCTTGATGACTCTCCCCAGTCTCCTGGGCCACATTAGGGGACTCTGGGGGAAGATGATGAGGCATAGTCCTGAAAACATGAAGGGAAGAGACTGCAGGTGCAGCAGAAGTAGTAGAAGAAGGGGCCAAAACCTCTGCAGACTTTCTGGCCTTGTCAAATTGGCGTTCCAACGCCTTGTGCCGCCTTAGATCATATTTGTCTGTAGCAGCAGCCCTTCTTGTAGAAGCCCTGAGAACCCTAGGCTCTGTGCTCTTGGCCCTAGCCTTAGAGCCTGTAGAACGAGATGCTGGTAATTTTTTAGATGGGCTGCCTTCAGCCTCCGAATCTGAGGACAGGGCAGGGTCAGCCATGTCAGTAAAGTAGGATTATGTCTGCAAGAGAATGAGGCAAGACAGAATAATTATCCAACAGGAATTCAAAACTGACCATGCAGTACTTTTCCTTTATAATTTGAGCCTTATTAGTCTAGTAATCAGACAGGCTACGAATGGGGGGTGGGGGGTGGGGGGTCAGTAGGTCCCTAATACCCAAAGCCTACTGGAAGCAGGCTAATAGGGTGGGACAAGGCTGTTGGCCCCAAGCAAGCAGATAGAACTGCTAAAATAAATCCAGATTCTCACCCAATGATTGCAACATAAAACAGCATTGCTACAGTAGCAATCGATAGAAATAAACACAACCTTTCCACACTTCACAGAAATGAAGAAAAAAACTTCACTTGAGTAATACCAAATGGCGGCCGCCACGAGGGCTAAACAAAATGGCGGCCGCCAAAAATTCCAGACAAGATGGCGGTTGTTCTGGGCGCTCCCGCAACAACTGCGGCCTCCCCACACAGCTGATAGCTCGCCCAGCCTTAAATATGTCC
This sequence comes from Arizona elegans, assembly GCA_022577455.1. Taxonomy (NCBI): domain Eukaryota; kingdom Metazoa; phylum Chordata; class Lepidosauria; order Squamata; family Colubridae; genus Arizona; species Arizona elegans. The sequence continues at coordinate 96,076,961 of JAKOOJ010000003.1, read as the reverse complement.
CCTCAGGGATCATATAGTAATTTCCAACAATTCTCTTCAGTCCACGGCTTGTAAGGCATTCTCGGCAAAAAAAGCCTCCCGAAAGTATCCAAAATGGCGCCCGCCTATCAGGTGTTCGTTGGAGTGTGCCTGGTGCCTAGGCATTGACTCCGGAGACGCTACAAGCCTTTCTTTAATGAAAGGCAAGCTGGGGCTGAAGCGGGAGTGGATGAACCAGCTCACCAGTTGCCCAGCACCCCGCCTGCGGCAGAAAGAAACCTCAGAGCTGCCCAGCCGGGTCAAAACTCCAGAACGCTGCAAACAGCAAACAAAATACAAACGGGCAAAGAGGCCTGGAATCTAAAACTCCTAGCCTCGCCCAGCAGCAATAATCACATTGATAATAAATAACAACAGCCCCAGCTGAAACTATAAATTAAATTTAATTTAAGAACAATTAAAGAAAATTTAAATTAATTAAGACATTAAAATTAAAACAAATAACTCACGAAACCACACGGAGCTAATCAAGACACTAGTTCTCTCAGTAACTGAGTGAAAAAGACTGATGAGATCAGCGCAGAGTGGGCAGATACCAGCAAGAAATTTAAATATTTAACACTCAGTTCTCATGTAACAAATAAGTGAAATACCCAGCCATGGAATGTAGGAAGCAGTGCACTGGAAAATTACCATTACAATGAACTGGAGCATTCAAGTGCCCTATAATTTTGAAAGAACTGAACATCCATAATGTCAACCAGGGTGGATAAAAATCAATGGTTTTTTTAAAAAAATAAAAAAAATCAGATTTTTTTTTATTTAAATTGGATTTTTTTATTTAAATCAGATTTTTTTGATTTAAATCTGATTTTTTTGATTTAAATCGGATTTTTTTATTTAAATCAGATTTTTTTTATTTTTATTGAATTTATTTTAATAAAAAACTTTTGGGGTAAAAATCTATTGTAAGATAGTTTTCTATTTAAGATACATAAATAATTTAGTTTATTCAGCATGAAATGGAGCTTAGTTATGTAGCACAAGGCTGTATATTCTGCAACACTGGGACTATCGGTGAGTCAACAGCGGGTCAAAGAAGTAGCAGAGATGACAGTTGCTCTTTAAAAATTATGATTTAAATTGACTTGATTTAAATCATGATTTAAATTGACTTGATTTAAATCATGATTTAAATCGACTTGATTTAAATCAAATCCACCCTGTCAACCCTGTGAAAATATGGAAATATAATTTCTTTGATGTTGGAAGGAGGACAAACGACTATTAATGTACATTTTTCCTAGTGTTATAATCGAGGAACTGCTTACGATTTGTATAATGGAATATTTTCCTCAGAAACTGTCAAAAAACATCCAAAATACTCAGTATTATCAGCTGATTTCTCTTATCTTCTACCATTTAAATAAAATAACTATAATGAAAGCTACTTTCCTATCTGAAATTCTTGGAATCAATGAATAGATAAATAAATAATAAATTGAGGGGTCCATGGTGCGCTCTGAGCTTGGTTGTAAACATTTCATTAGCCAAACTAGATAACATCATCAGTGCTAGTAGGAAGTAGAGTTTGCACTAAATTTATATTATAATGGCTTGCCTTGTCAGTGTTAGTGGGAGTGGCCTTGGTGGGAGATGGGTTTTTTTTGGTTGAGCTGTTACTGATGGCTTGTTTGGCAGTTCTTTGATTAGGGTATTGTTCACTTTTTGATTGTTAGTCTGATGTTAATCTTGGTGTCAATCTACACTCATCTGGGTGTTGATTGCTGGCGGGGAGATATTTTGGTCTTTTTCTTCTTTTTTAGTTTGTTGATTGTCTTTTTTACACAGTATGTAGTTGTTGTTATGTCTTTATATCTATTGATGGAAGATTTGAAAGAGTGCCCGGCTTCCAGGAATTTGCTACCATTTTTGGACTTGTCTTGGTCTAGGACGGACACAGTTTCCCAGTTGAACGTGTTTATATGTTGTTAAAGAGTTTTCATCAATTATCACTCATTCTGGAACAACTGCTTTTTAGGCTGTGATAACTAATAGGTTTTACCGAATCACCCAATACTCTGTACTTCAACTTTAGAATATAGGTAGTCCTCAACGTATGACCACAATTGAGCCCAAATTTTATATTGTTAAGTGAGAAATTTTTTACGCGAGTTTTGCCCCATTTTACGACTTTCCTTGCCACATTTGTTAAGTGAATCACTACAGTTGTTAAATCAGTAACATGATTGTTACATAAATCTGGTTTCCTCATTGACTTTGCATGTCAGAAAGTTGCAAAAGGGGATCACATGACCCCAGGACACTGCAATCATCATAAATGTGAGTCAGTTGTCAAGCATCTGAATGTAAATCACATGAACATGGGGATGCTACAACAGTCATAAGTGTGAAAAATAGTCATAAATTGTTTTTTTCAGGGCCATTGTAACTTTGAACAGTCACTAAACAAACTGTTATAAGTCAAAGACTACCTGTAATTATCTGTTTTAGATGAAGGGCAGATTTATTGAACATTTACTTCTCCAATGACAAGTATTCTTGTGAAACATATTCCATAAAGATACATTTTGAACTTTCTTGGTAAATGTAACATAAAAAACCTAAGGTAAAAAATATGTTTTTACTCAAGACAGCAGAGAAACAAATCTTAGCTTAACTCACTAATGTTATAAATACAATACCAGTTGTGGATTATTTTAAACAAACACCCTAGAAATGCCAAAAGATTGGCAATGGGCTATTTGTACACATTTCAACTTTCATTTCTCCCATTTTTCTTATTAGATGAGGAAAGAAAATAATAATATAGTTGTGCATTACTACTGTGCCATAAAGTCATTTTCTACAGTAAAGGAGTAACAAAAAGTATAATACCAAAAGAAGAAAGGATGAACTTTCTATATCTCTATTAAAGTCAATTTTACTAAAATGCAAGCATACTATCAAACCAAAGTTAACATTTTTATAATTTTAAGAGAGATTCAAACACATTTTAAAGTGTTCGATCGGATCAGACTGTCCCTGAGGCATGTGCTTTAAAATGATCAGTTTGTCAATACTTATTACAACTGTAGAAACTGTACATCTTATATACAGTGTATCTATTCCAATTTGGTACTTGCCATTTGGACATGTTGGTATATGATGAAAGATGGCATCTATCACAGGTTGAAAAAAACAACTGTAAATATTCTGACTAATAAAATGGCTACATTTTTCCCCACCCCAACTTAACAGCTACGGTAATTTCTTTTTAGCAAAATATTTAAAAATAAACCTATCAAAATATAAGCATAAACTTTAATTTAGTTCTTCATTTTCTCCTAGCCCCCATTTTGGAACCCTTCCAAACCACCTTTAGATCATATCATCAGTTTCTGATAGCATTTTTTTAAAATATAGTAATAAGAAACAAAGCAGATTACGCAACTGTGAACCTGTTGTACCTATTTTACTTATTAGCTCCCTTTCATCCCTACCAAAGATATAAAATGGCCAGATTTCAATTGCACTCAAATGTGGGCTTTAAAGTAATACCTTGAGAATCCTATATATTTTTATTTCCTGAATACTAATACTATTACTACTGTGTCTTCATATATATGAAAAAAAATTGCTATTAGCCTTCACACCCTTTAAATTCTTATATCTGTATTTTATGTAACGTCTTGTGCGATGATACAGAATTAAATAAATCACTGTGCTGAAGCTTATTTCTTTGATTTCTATTTGTGGTGGAATCTGGTACTGAATCTGGTACTGAGGGAGGGAGGGTCTCTCACAAGGAGCTAAGAGGGAAATTAGTCTTGTGTCCTTGGTATGCAGAAAGAGGTCCAGAAGGGATCCTCCCTAAATCTCCCAAAGATGCTTTTAAAAAGGCAACTGGACTTGCTTAGTCTATTTCGCTTCGCATCGAAGAAACATCTTCAGCTCTGACTGAATGATGGGGAATGGAAGGATTTATATTATTTGCAGTCATCTGATTGTTAGCACTCTGAAGGTTGGTGTTTAGCTCTCTGAGGAGTCTGCTTGAGGCCATTTGAGGGTTTATCTGTACTCTCAAGGTCACCTGAATCACTGAATCAGAGCGCCAATGGGTTGTGCACCCTTCTTGGGACTGCTGAGAAGACTGTGTTGCAGACAGGAGATAGGTGGTGTCATTTTCAAGGAAAAGCACTCTCAAGGAAAAAAACAAGAAAGTCCAGATCCCTTTAAAAAGCATCTTTGGGACAACCACGACCTGGATGATTGAGACTCTCCATAGACATTAATCCTTCACAAGATTTATTCAATAGGATAGTTACGCAGGGTGTGCTTTAGTATGCCAAAACTCTTGCCTATTGGCAAACAGCTATTAAAAAAAATACCCCGAACAATTGTGTTGTTCTTTGTGCCTGACAATATTCTCCCTTTATTTTTAGAACATTTTATTTTGAAAAACAGATAGTGTAGTGTACACACTGTGAATTATTTTCTACAGAAAATACTAAATATGAAGCTCAGAAAATAGAGTATAATTGATTTTGGCAGCCCAATTTAAGTTACAGATGTATATGATGGTAAAAGATTATGAGTAAAATCTATCTTAGAGAAGCAAAAATTTCAACTTAACTAAAAGCAACCTGAGTTTACTAAAATATCAGGGAAGGAGAGATATGTTAATCTGCAGTAGCTAAAAATCAGAATACATTTGGTAGTTCCTTTTCAAATTAAACACATTAAGAAAAGGCATGTTTTTGTGAATTACAGCTCAGCTACAACTACAGCTATAGTTCATGAAAGGTTATGAACTGATCCCAGTGACCGACCCGGATTGGTTCTGGCATGAAAAACTGTGTCTATTATTAAAATATATTAGTCTGAAAAGATGCTTACCAGGCCCTAATTTTTAACTGGGTTAAAAATGTACTCTTCAATAGATACAACAAATAAAAAATCAACTTGTCATCAAATTTCTTTTCAAAATGACCATAAGAACCTAGAATGCATGGTTTTATCAACTCTGCCTGCAGCACTTTAAGCAATCAGGACAGTGTAACAGTAGCAAATAAAATTATGGCTACCTAAAATGCATATGGAAGAAACAATTCTATCACATTGGAACATTACCTGTAATAAGTATGATTTATAGTAGTGACTATGCAGCCTCTATTTGATATAACTGAATCAAAATCTGGACATAAGTATTTAGCTTTCCTCAATCCAGATTTACTATCCAGATTTACTGTATCTGCTATTTCCAAAAACATGGACCAAAGCAATAGTGGCTAGGCGTTCTCAGAACTGTAGCCTCAACTGACATCAGACTGGGAAAGACTGGTGTACAGAATAATGCAAAACTTAATTTCTGTTCTGTTCAACATTGACGTGTAATAGAAATCGATAATGAAAGAAGACCAGATATCTTAATGCCCAAAATCCATTTTAAGGCAATACATCTATTAAACTAATTACAATGCATAACTACTGGTTACAAAACAATATAGACTTTTGAATTATACATAATTCAATAGGCTGAATACTTAAAAATGTTAGGGGAGGAAAGGAACAGCTGAGGTTGAAATTGGATCTATATCTAATCAGTGGTACTATGGAATAACAGGGGATAGGAAACTCTCAGCTTCTTCCATTATGGATCAATGTGGAAGTATTCCCAAGGCAGTTGAGATGGCAGGGCTTGGGATAAACACTATGTCCCACAAGACCTATCCAAACCCCTCACATTGGTGGATTTATTTTTAAAGTCATATCAATTTTCTTTCAAGATTTCAATTGTAAATATTCCATGTTACACTTGCTTCTCTTTTAAAAACCAAGAATAATACAACAAAAGTTGCATATGCAGGGGAAAAAAACAACCCTGTTCTCACTATGGTCATGTTGGAAACTGCTGTGAAAAGCCAAAAGAAACTGAAGGAGGCAGTGGCAGATTTAATTGGCTTTCCCAAATTTATTATAAAAACTAAATATAAGGCAGTCATAAATTGTAAGGCACATAACAATGCCATAGTTTTAATTATAAAAGTGTAACTTTATAGGAATGATCAAGTTTTTTAGCTTATGTATCTAATAGATATATGCCATCAATTAAAACTAATTAGGAATTCTAATTAGTTTTATTAGAATTTATTAGTTTTATTCTAAGAGTTGCCAACTTTTCTACAAGTTGTTGTCAAAACTGTCCAGGGTGATATCCTCCCCTAATATGCCTATGGTGTAGTAAACATGAACATCTTATGCTCTTTACTTACTCTTTCAAGAACTACAATAATTTCTGTGTACAGTAATAATATAGCCCAGTGTCTTAGAACAAAACAGAATATAGGAGTAATGCTACACATTTGTACATTTGGTTAAGAGGAATCCATTGCAACTTATTCTAAACTAAAGTAAATATTCATAATACTGTGGACCCCATGTCAAACTTGTCATTTAGGGTTGTCCGGTCAACCGGCCTGGAATGGATTGGAAAGTGACTCATTTCCTGTTGTCTTTAATCAGCCTACCGTGCGATGGATGCTACTACTAATGGATTTCGAAGGCAACATATAAATACGTACATTTCAAGCAAACTCAGACTGTACATTACAGATTTTCCGACCACCCAACCCCGTAATTCCCCTTGGGGGGAAAAAAAGCCATTCGTTTTACGCAGAGCCTCGGTCAGAAACCGCACAGGCAGAAGCCTTTACCGAGCTCCCCTAAGTCTCGGGGGGAAACCTGCCCTTTTCCCAAGCGCTACCATCCCATACAGCCGTCCCCGCCGCACATGGCCCCGCTGCCATCCCACGGCCAGCAGCAGCGAATGGCCAAGTTGCTCCCGCCTTTCCCTGCACGCTAGAAACCCCCGAGGGACGAATTAGAGAGGGATCTAGCAGGGGTCGTCGGCTTCCTCCCGTTCACCCAGGCCCAACCACCCGCCGTGCTCCGGGCCAGCACCTGGAACTGAAGGAGCTTCTCAGTTTGCTCCGCCGACAACTCCCGCTCGTCCGGTGCCGCCATTTTGCCGCCGCCTCTGACCCGCAGTTGCGTCACTCTACGGAGATGACGTACCAATTCGAAGCTTCCGTTTACGCTCTACCCGCGCGTGTCACCATAGAGTTTGGAGCTCTATCCACCCCGCTCTCCGCGCGGAGGGAGCGGTGTTGCGCAATGCCACGCTGCAGCGTAACTACAATTCTATTATGTGTAAAAATGGATCACCTTGCTTGATTTGCGAAACGATGGCTAAAAAAAAAAAAAATCCCTCATTTTATTTTAGTAATGATTAGGTAGTAGTAGTAGTAGTTTTTAATTCGTCTTAACTTGGTTGAATGCACATACACACGCGCGCGCGTTATCCTACTAACGTTGCACAGGTTTCGGCATATAACCAACTGGAGGGGTTTAGCGGGTGGAGTTGCCAGTGACGTCTCGGAAGTGCATCCCATTATTTAAGACTGCAGGTTAGAAGTTGGAACCAAGGCTAGCTTAGATTCGAGACAAAATGCCAAACTATAAGACGATTCCCAGTCTACGATCGCACCGATAGGTCACATTTGCGAACGTCCCCCGTACCTTCTGGTTTTATTTATGAGCCGCGTCTCATCCTCTGAGAATTTCTAGTGACATGTGGTTTTATGCGAATGAATGGAGCGTGAGACGCGTCTGCGCGTATTTCTGTGCTCAGGCGGTACTCGGTTCAATATTTTCCTTGGATATGCTGAACTATGCTTTCTTTTGGATGGCTACCTCTACTCGTCCCGTCTAGGAGTGATAGGAATTGGAATCCAACAGCCTTGGAAGGGGACGGTATCTCCTCTGTCAGCTGACAATATAATTTCAGGTGATCGTCGTTATAATCCTATTAAAAGGTGTTAGGAAATCACTGGGAGTAGATCTATACAGGATTGCACTACTAAAACCCAACCTTATGTTTCAGTTTCCAGGAGAGGGCTTTTACTTTACTGGCTACCAGAGCAATTATTTAATCCGAAGCGGAAACAGTCAAGTACGTAGCCTCTCTCGGTGTATCCAGAAACAATTTCACTATTCAAGTTAGGAGGAAATGGTATTTGAAAATTAAAATTTGAGTGCAGTGCTTATTAAGAAACATCACTAAAAACATACAAGAAAAAATACTAAGCCAAGTCCGAACTACTTGGGTTTCTGCACTGAAAAGGCATGATATATGGTATTAATCAGATACCAGCTGTCTATTGTAAGGGAAGGAAGATGAATCATGGCACTGAAGTTTTGATTATGAGCCGGGTAAATTCACACCTGGGTGGGATCTTTTAATTTCCAAATGAAAGAAAGATATGTTACTTGTCATGTATCCTTCCCCTTCCTCTTATCTTTAATAAGTAAATGTGACACTTTGTTCCTCTTTTACATACAATATTTGCAGGGGTGCTTATTTCCATTTTAGAAACACCATAAATTGAATGTCCAATGATTTGGTTTGGCTTATTTCAAACAGACTTGCTGAATAGCAACGATGAAGAAGAATTCAGCACAGGAAGTCTGAGTCTGAAGGCAAACCGGAGAGAGGTCCAATATCTTACAAAAACCAATCTTTTTGTTCTTCCTTTGCTGAGAATGGATCTTCAATATATGACTGGTAGCTACTGTACACAGTGCATTGGTTGAATTCAGCCAATATGATTTGGTTCAGTGCCTTATGTAAACATAAAACACCTGGCTGAATAAACTAAATGTTTACTGCGTCACTTAAGCATCTTCACCTAAGCTGCTTTATCCTGTTATGGAAGAAGAGAACTGGAAAAGGGAATTTTGGAGGCATGACTCAGAAGACAGTGCATGAGTGTTCCTTCCCGTGCTCTGCCTTCAAGGGAGCAGTGTGATTTCTAGGCAAGATAGATGGGAATTGTATATCATTAGGGGACTTGGGATGGCACTCTACCCCTTTTAATAGTAGCTGTGGAGAGAGAGAGGGAGAGGGGGGAGAGAGAGAGGGAGAGAAAGAGAGACCTCTTATCCTGTCTCTCTTCAAATTATACAGTAAATTTTCACAGCAAAACATGTGCAAACAAGTGTTTGAAGGGTATAGAATTTTCCTAAGTTTATGTTTATGTTTGAACCAGAGACTGCAGTTGCACTGTTTATAGTGTTGGAGGCAAAAACAGTCATAAAGAAGGGAGGGATTACTGTATGATCCCTCTTTATGTATTTATTCAAATTACAGTATTTTGGTAGCACAATAAGTATTTGATTGCATACACCATATAATGTACCTAGTGAGTTCAGTGAATCTTTAAGTATAATGAGGCAGGACTACAAAGACTGAAGTTTTGAAAGAACAAAAAAACAATAGTTTCTTTCTAGGGAGTCACTTTGCTTTTGCTTCTCAGTATCTTTTCCAAGCTTATCAGCATTCCATGACCTTGTAAACGTTTTGTGGCTGGGTTGACAGTTTTACTTTCCCTGAGAAAGGGGCTTTTGGCTCAATCTCATATTTCACCTCTGGGAACAAATGAATGAAGGAGGCTATTGGCAATATGGCCTAGCACCATGATAGCGAACCTATGACACGCATGCCACAGGTGGCACGCAGAGCTCTCTCTGCTGGCACGTGCTCTGTCACCCCAGGTCAGATCTCCGTGGCATTTCTTTTGTGAGCTTCTGTATCCCTGCAAACGATGAAATAATCTCATGAAAGAAAAAGATCTTACCTCTTGCTGCACTGCCAGTGTTGGGAAGCCCCGCCTCCCGCTGGCCAGCTGGTCTTCAGGTCTCTGTTGCACATGCATGCATGTCCGTGCATGTGCATGTTTGTGCACATTTGCGTGCACTCACCTTTCAGTTTGGGCATGCACGCATGCGCATTTGGGCACTCAGTGTCTAAAAGGTTCACCCTCACTGGCCTAGAGAAAAAAAGTATCACTCAAATTGATACTGTGCTAAATTTAGTGTAGTGTGACTTTTTTTTAAAAAAAAGTAATCATTAAATATATAGAATCTCCATTACCTACTGAGGTGTTTTAAAGCTGCAATCTGATGCCTACTTACTTCAATTTCATATAATTTCTGTTAGACTAAGCATATACAAAATTACAAAGGTTATAACTACTACGGGAGTTTTTAACTAGAGATAATTAATCTGTGTTCCACATTTCCCTGATTATGGACTCTAAGTTAAGGTTAAGGTCCAACTTGCTGAAATGCAGCTTTGTTCACTAGTTTGGACAACAATTTTCATAACTAAGAAATATATTGAGGCATAAGCTTTCATGAACAAAACTCCACTATATCAGGTATGCAAGATAATTCTCTATAGAATCATAGGTATATTTCACCAGTGAGGTTCATGATACATTACAGAGAACGGGCTCATTAAATAGTGTATTCATTGGGACCATATTCAGTCATAAGAAGACTTGTTTGTAGTTTAATGCAGTGCAGAAACCAAGGCATTTATGATTAATTAGTAAATAGTAAATAGTAAATAAATTAGTAAATAGTAAAACACTATTCTAGGATAATGTGGTGTATGAACCCAGTTAGTATGGTTTATAAAGCATGGTTTAATAGCTTGAAAGTTTACAAAGCATGATTTGGTATACTGTGTGCACATACCATACATACTTGAAGAAAAGCCTATCATTGAATAAGCTGACCCTTGAATTTTTAACCAAAATACCATGAAAAATGCACCACCTTTGGACCTGCAATTTTTGGTTAAAATTTCAATTTTGGGGGGTTAAAAAATCCCTGCTTATCTATGGACGGGCTTATATCTGAGCATATATGCGAAATATGAGTATTTTTAAAAAGTATTACTTAATATACTCATATATAAACCCAACCCAATTTTAAAGGAGTATTTTGGGCACCTAAATTGTTTTGGTTTATATGTGAGAATGTACAGTACTGTTATAAACTCACATATTCATTTTCATTCTTAGCCTTTCCTCTCTGTTGAGGTAAAATAATAGCCAACCATCCTTCAGCAAGCAGGAGACTATACTAGCATGAAATATCTTGCTTGCATTGGTGATCCCCATCATGTCTCGACTCCAGAGTCAACAACACTGACTCACTGAATGGTCGGTCCTGATTTTTCATGTGTACTCCTGATAAAGTTGATTCTGCCAGCTCTGCTGTCCCCTACCTCTTTTGCACATGTCTACTTGGTGGGAAAAACATCCATCCATCAGTCATGGCACTGTAGCAGGATTGGGGTATCTTTGACTGCAGCACCTTGTCATTTCCCTATGCCATAGCTGTGACATCCAATTCTAACCCAAACTGAATATTATTTTTTGTTTTTAAAAATAATAAATTGGAATCATAGAGTTCCATCATAAGCAGTCCCTTTTTTAATTTCTCTATCTTTCCTTTGCTTTCTAAAGACCACAAATGACAACTTTTGGATTCTTGTGGGTGCTGATCCAGAGGTGATGAGATGGGATGAAATACTGTTTCACTATTTCAGCCTTGCACTAAATTGACAAGGACCATAGTGTTAAAACATCCATTGGAATCCAACACTGTTGTACAATTCTGATGGATGATTGGCCAACAGAACTATATTCAGCTCTCTAGAGCAGGGCTGTCAAACTCCCGGCCCATGGGCCGGATGTGCCACACACTGGCTATGCCCACACCCAGTTTAGCGAAGGAGGGGAAAGTCCCGATACGTCATGTGACACCGCCATGATGATGTGAGTTTGACATCCCTGCTCTAGAGAGACAATGATGAAGCTGATCAGGTCCAAGTGAGACAGTGTTTAACTACTAAATACTGTTTTGATCCCCTCCCATTGTTTACCTGATTTGGTCAGATGTGTGGATTATTTTAACATACAGTACAGGTAGTCCTCAATTTACAACAGTTCATTTAGTGACCAAAGTTACAATGGCAATGAAAAAAGTAACTTATGACCATTTTTCACAGTTGCAACCATTTTAGCATCCCCATGATCATGTGATCAAAATTCAGATGATTGGCAACTGGTTCATATTTATGATCACAAGGTCATGTCTTTTGCAACCTTCTGACAAGCAAAAAGTCAATGGGAAAGCCAGATTCACTTAACAACCGGATTACTAACTTAACTATTGCAGTGATTCACTTAACAACTGAGGCAAGAAAGGTCGTAAAATGGGGCAACACTCACTTAACAAATGTCTCACTTAACAACAGAAATTTTGGGCTCAATTGTAGTTATAAGTTGAGGACTGCCTGTAGTATTAAGCTGGTTTATTTGTAGGTTAGGGGCTGAATGAAAGCAGCATTATGGGAACATTTTTTTAAAAGGAGGGCATCGCTATATGTGTTGCAAGGAGAGAAGATGCAAGGGGAGAAGTGACAAGGCAAACAAGCAGGTAGTCCTCAATTTACGACACAACTGAACCCAATAACTTATGAAAAAGTTATTAAGTGAATTTGTCCCCTCTTTCCTTGCCACGTTTGCTAAGAGAATCACTGCAGTTGTTAAATTACTAACATCATTGTTAAGTGAATCCAGTTTCCCCATTGACACTGCTTGTCAGGTCGCAAAACGACTCCGGAACGCTGCAACCCATCATAAATGCGAGTCAGTTGTCAATGGGCATCTGAATGTCCACCGGGATGCTGCCATGGTCATGAGTGCGAACAACGGTCATAAATCATGATTTTTCAGTGCCCTTGTAACTTCGAACGGTCACTAAATGAACTGTTGTGAGTCGAGGACTACCTGTAGAACTTTTCCAGCGGAGGACTTTAAAAAGATTGTGCATTGCTACTTCCTTTTGCTGGCTTGACATCACCAAAGCAGCAACGGGGAGTCCGTGCTTTGCAAAGAGCATCTCTCGTGAGGGCCCTTGAATTTTGGGATGCGACATTATTCCCAACAATAGGTTGGACGCCGTTCTTTCTTCCACGCCACAGCTCCCGGGAGCGGAACTACTCTGCCTTCGGAGTTGATGCTGCCGCTGAGATAAATCCAGGGCGGTCGCTGCTTCCCTCTAATGGCTCCCGAACGCGCTAGCAGCTGGGCGGGTGAGGTCACCTCCTTTCGCCGCGTCAGTCTCCTCCCGCAGGCGCCGCAGTGACAGCTGAGCCGGCGGTTCCTGGTCGCCCACTGCTTGGCTTGGCCGGCTCCCGGAACTTCTCCCTCGGCCGCCCGACATTGCGGGCGCTGCTCGTCGTGCCCATCCCGGAGGAAGGCGGGCTTGAGAGCTCTGCGGGAAAAAGGCCGTCATGGCGGATGACTTCGGCTTCTTCTCCTCCTCGGAAAGCGGAGCAGCCGAGGCCGCCGAAGAGGACCCGGCCGCTGCTTTCCTGGCTCAGCAGGAGAACGAGATTGCGGGGATCGAGAACGACGAAGGCATCAGCTGCGCCGAAGGAGCCGCCAGGGGAAGCCAGGAGGCCCTCGGGGAGCCTCGGGGTGAGCGTCCCAGGGGCGAAAGGCGGGGGGTGGTGGGGGAAAGGCGGGCGGCTCCTCCACCGAGGGGACCCGCACGTGGCCTGCGGGACCGAGGGGGGCAGAAGAAAGATTCTTCGGATCGTTCCCCAAGAAGCTGCGGCCATCAGCCATCTCGGTGGCTGCCTAGCCTCAGCCTGCCAGAGAAAGCCAGCAAAAACGGAGGAGCCGTGTGTCGAGAGGCCTCATCCAAGCCACCAAGTCCAGTGATGCTGGTGCTATAGTCTTAAATATATCTTTCCAAACGGGATGGGGGCATACTGGTGCATTCTTGCCAGTTCTTTCTAGAAGGCCACTTTTGCTCTTAAATTGTGAAAAGAATGCTGTGGCTGGACTTGGGGCCAATCACACTCCCCCTTGGCTCAGTCAACCTCAGAGGGTTGTTGTGAAAAGAAACAAGAGGGAAGGGACACTGTATGCGCTACCCCTGGTTTAAAGGCAGGAGTTCTGAAACCACAATAGTTACTCTTCTATGGCTGCATAATAAATCTGTGATTGGGCTTATGCCTTGTGTTAAGCCACCTAGTCGCCTGCTTTTGTGTTGGCTTCATGTAAAAGCAACTAGGGCTCTTCTGTGAGCTGTTTGAATTAACTATGGCTTAGCACAAAGAGCATACTAGGCGCATATATGAGATTACTCTGAATCTCTGCTCTGTGGAACTAGCTGATTTTTCACCCTTCCCTCTTTGGAGCCAGCTCTGCGTCAGGGACCAGCTATGGGGTTGAGTTTCTCCTTAGAGGCAAACACCTTTGATTCTTCAGTGCAGCTTAGATAACCACAGAAGGAAAGTGAAACAAGCCTTGTCTGGAATGTAGGCCTTGCAAGAACCACCAAGGATACTGCAAGATCCATCAGGAGCCCTGTTTTTGTGAGTAATGCTTTTTTTGGCTAGAACAAGAACAGACGGCATTTGGCCCAAGCACTGGGCTGGGGAAGAGAGGCTGCAGAAGGAAGAGATGACAATTAGAAGCTGATGTATCATAGGCCTATTGACTTTCTTGTTTAGCTTTGGGAGGAGGTCTAGCAAAGGTTGCCAAACCAGATCTGGGTGCAGCCCAATATTCAAAATGTGGGTGATATCAGGGAAAAGAAAAAGAATCTAGAAGTGACAGAAAGATATTACACACACCCCAAATACTGTTTTTCATTTATAGCTGAATTCATCTAAAGCTCTCTTGTTTTTAAACTGTCATACTTTCCTACTAGCTGGGACCCCTGGAAGTTTAGCAGGCAGTCTTTTCTGTGTATTGCCAAAACAAAGCTGTACTGGTTAATTTCTGTATGTCCTACTGCTGCTGAAGTGCAGATTCAGAGCAAATAAACAGGTCTGTTCTTGCTTCTCCTATGGCAGCAGTCATGAAATTTATCTGGTTTTCCAGCAAGACGTTTAAGCTGTATTGGTGCAAAGACACCTTTGTTTTTTTCTTGTTCATTTACATTTTCAGAGTGGAGAGTATATAGTTTTGTCTGGGTCTCATGTTAGAGACTTTGGACCTCCCCAATAAATGAGCTGTGGTATATAGCTTTTTCTTGTAAAATTGTTATATTTGCTACTTACTGCTAGGATGTAACTTATTTCATCCTATACAACAACAACAAAAAAAACCTCTTTAGCCCCAACTCCCGTTTTCATACTTCATATTTCTAGTCCTTTCGAACAGATGCAGGAGAGGAGCCCAAAATCTGTATGTTTAAACTGTTGATCAAGATTTCTTACCACCATACAGTACAGACCCATGGCTACTATATTAGACTTAATCTGCCAAAATCCAGACAGCTGCTGAATGTAACAGTTAGATTTCTTTATCTCTTTGCTGTCTAGTGGTCAGCCAGATTTTTTTGCAGCCCATATCTGATGGCCGCATCCAGGCCATATTCAGTGACTCATGTTAATCAATCTTCTCCTCTGGATTGCTTGTTATTATTTAATCCAATATTACTGCCACATATACATTTATCTTAAAATCTATATTTTTATCTGTGACAGTTTTTATTTGCTAGCGTTTTTCCTGGAAGTGCACGGACCGTTTTTTTTTCAGATTAGTCAAGTGTTGATCCATTAATTGTGACAGAAATTGTCCAACTGGCATGCTGCCCAAGCCCAGTATCACGGGCTGAGAGAGAATGACTGGCTCAAAGTCACCCAGCCAGATTTCATGCCTAGGGCTGGGTCAAAACTCAGTTTCCTGGTTTCTACCCTAATGACTTAATTACTAGACCAAACTGGATTTTTTTAATCAATAAGATAAGGTGAGAAAAGATTAAAAAAGTTGCTAGGATGCTAGGAATCCATTTGAGCTGAGTAGCTATTAAATTCACATAAACAAACAAGCTTTTTTTTTTAAATAAAAAAAAAGAGTCAGGATACATGACTGATTTCTGTTCAGTTGCGCATAGTAAAAAATAAAGCTAAGCAATGGTGTGGTTTTATGGCTTTTTCAGCATGTGAATTAAATCCCTGTGCTTTATAACCTATGATTTATGGGTTAAATTCCATCCAAACCCAACAACTATTATACTGTATATCCAATAAAGTGTCATTTAAAATGTAGTTTAGTATGATATATAGTCCTAGTCTGGTAAAATGGAGGTTTTGAAATAAAGTTATTTTATAGGTACCAAATGTTACATATTAAAAAAAAAATCACTTGAATGTTGGAAATTCAAGGTAAGCTCAAGAACCCTTATAGCATGTGGCAATAGTTCTTATAATTTGCCAACATTAGGACAGGATGAATTTGTGTGCTCTTAAAACTAAAGAAAGGGGGGTGGCGTTTGAGATAAATACTTGCTTTCTCTACAATCCAGAAGTACAATAATTATATCTAGAGCTTGATCACTTTCAGATTTTTAATATTTGTTCCGATATATCAGACTACACAGCTATTTCTTAGGTATGGATTATGGAAATTTTTATCCAAAATAACTAGAGGACAGTAAATTATTCTAATGAGCTATATAGTATAGTATATGTCACTGTCTACCCTTTTATCATTTTATGATCCCAACAGAAAAATGTCTCTGTTAGAAAATGGATGAGTGCAAAATAGAATATCCAGTGCATGAATCCAGCTATTAGGGTATATAAATTATGATTTATGGCAGGATTATATTGAATCAAATTAGTACTGCTTATTTAACACAATTGTAAAATAAAGTATGGACTATTAAATGCACAGACAATAATTTTATATACAGAGATATATTTGGTGAATTTTACAAACCGATAACCCCAGATTACTAAACTGTAGATGAACCATTTTTAGTTTGTCAAGCATGATGTCTATAAAATGAAATTATAGCTAAAGTGCTTTAATTGCAATTTGTATTAATTATTTCTGATACATTTATTCATCTCTTATATGGCTAGCTTTCCGTTCTGGTTTTTAGATATAGAGGTGGATGGCTATAATATTTATTAATTTATTCCAAATGTTTCTATAACACTTCAGATGTACAATTTTAAGTGGCTTATTGCAAGAAAAACTACAAATCAGAAGTGTTGAATAACCAGCCAATGTAAAGATAACTATAATTGCAACCAAAATGGTAAATAACTTTGGCTTAGTGTTCATAAAAATATATTCATTATTTTCCTTGACTTGAAAGTCTGAAAATATCTCAGAAAAAGGCAACGGGAAACCACAGCTATATTACCACCAAAAAATATTACATGGATACAACTATGAAGATACCAAAAGTCTCACCTTGCAGGATATTTTTTTCCGTTAACAAGTTATTTCCCTTCTTTTAAAACTCTCCCAGATTTTTGCTCTATTGGAGGCCGATGTCACCTTTTACAGGTCTTATGAATTTCTATTCTTTAGTTCAATATACTTCTTCCCTACCTAGCCAAACAGGAAGGTGCTTTTCAAAATGTCTGGTGCTGGCCTGTCTTGCAGGTTAAACTTTGCAGGTAACTGATGACTGAATGTTTTATCTTACACTCAGATACTGTAGCATTGAATAATACTTTAATATTTTCCCTTTGTTGCAGTTAATTTTGAAAACACAGGAGGAACTACTGTAAACGGTGATGTGTTTCAGGTGAGAGTCTGAACTGAATGGGGCTCTGAATCATCAACTTTCATAAGTTGATGTAATTTACAGAAGAATAGCTGAACTCAAAACTAAGAGACAAGTCTTTAAGGATTTTATCTGGGGCATTTGGCTTTTCTTACTGGCCACTCAAAGAAAAGGGGAAAGGGAAAGTAGTGCTTACTGCAGTGCTAGTAAGTTTTCTTCAGTTTTTGACTGAAGTTGTTCATAATAGAATTCTTTTACATGTTACTGCTTAAAACAGGAAATCAGCTCCACACTTACTCTACTGATTATGTTACCTAGTCTGGTAATGAAACATCTGCAAGAAAACAACTAAGATCAGAGAGCACCAAGAACTCTACAGTTCACCTCTGAGCTACAGATATTCTCTTCCATCAGTATCCTCTTACCCTAGATATTGTGGACTACCATTTCCATAGTTCCTTTTCATTGGTTGTGCTGATGTGGGTTGATAAAAATGGTTCTTATCCATGTTCCAATCCATCATCTACAGTAACAGCTTGTAAATATTTCTTCTAAAACCAACCGGAAGCCATTTGAAGGCACTAACATTATTGAGGGAGATAATTATGACTGTAAAGAGAGAATGACTTAGACACCGATTGCTGTGAGGTTGAACATCCAATTAAACATAGACATCATATGGAAGTATAGAAAGGACAGCATTGACATGGATAGCTTTTTTATACCTTCTAGGTGAGTCAGACCTCTGCTTCCTTAATTTTCAACAGATATGGCCAAAGATATAAGGTCTAACTGGTCTGGAAGATGCTAGATTGGAAAAGACAGTAACATTCTACCAGATCCAAAAGCCAAGAAAGGCATTGTTCCTTTTTACTTCTGTTTGTACTGAGGGATCCATGAATCAGTCCAATTATGTGTATGTTTATTTAGCGCTAAATCTGTTTTAATTTTGTGGGACTAGTAATTTTGTGGGACTCCCAGTAAATTGAATTGCTACATTACTCTCCATCCAATACAAAATGTAGCTTTGAAAATTTCAGTGCAATAGTTCTGTCTTTCAGCTATATCAAGCCCTTCACAAATATAAACAAGCTAACATTGTTTCTTTATTTTGGATGAAAGAATGTTGACCTGAGAATTGCTGGCATATTCTTATATTATTAATTCCCACATTCACCCGGAAAACATTTTTCTGTGAGGTTTTTATCTACTTTTCCCCTCTATCTTTGAATAATGTAGATATTCAAAAAAGACAATAATTTCTTTGAGGCAATGATCTGACTGTACTAAATAATCTGCATACCAAGATAATAATTATTGAATAGCAACTTTGTGCCTTTTTACATTATAGAGGAACCCTGTTATGCTAGTAGAATTGTACAGTATACTTTTCATTTTTTTTCAAGCAAAATCCTTTCTCTTCCTCACTTTTCTGTATTATCCTGCACTTGTAGCGAAATGTGTATGGGAACTCATTTAAAAGAGCTACTAAGGAGGATCAGAGGCATAACTGTTCATGGGATACCATTCCACAGCATATAACAGCCTCTTGTCTGCTGAGATCAGTGGGAAAGGCAGTGACTATTACTGGAATTTTTGGCTTCTTCTTGGTGTGATTTAGAGTCACATAATTATAGTTTGATTTATGTGATTATATTGGCAACAGTAGATCACTTCTGAAAAACCTTGCCGAGAAAACTGCAGGGGTATGTCCAGGAAGTTTCCAAGAATTGGACATGATTCAACAGAAGAAAAAATTATAGACAATTTAGCTTGCAGAGGGTTGAATTGGGATGTGTTCAACACCATAAGCAGCAGTATTATAGAAACAGAGTTTTCTAAGTGCACACGCCCCCTATTCTCTTCTTCCCATCTCTTAAAACAACCACCTTCCCCATACCTCAGAATTTCCTTTTTTGGACTGAGCAATCTGCCTCCCACTTATTTGCTTCTATTCACCTCCAGAGAAGGCAATTCCAGATGACAATTTATTATTGTAAATGAGCTAGTCCAACTTGAAGCTGTAGGTGAACCTGATCTAACCCAACCTGAAGTAGTAGGTCCAGAATCAGCATTCCTGCCTGCAGTGTATAAGTCTCAGTTACTCAGTTATATTGGAGGGTGTAATAAGAGGTACAGAAGAAAACTAGGTAGCCTTTTGGATGCTTCTAGATAAGTTGGAAAAGTTTGTTCATAGGGTCATTTTGTTTATGTAGAAACAAGCTACAGCACAGGTTTCTGAAAATAACTATAGGAACCTGATGGCTGGATCCAACATTTTAAAAATTATTATCTATAAACAGAATCCATATTGAGAGTTCCTCTAATTTTGCAGATGGTTTATTTAATTGTTACCATTACTGTCCTTTACATGAAGATGACCACCTTTAGCATTTCCTTTGTGATTTCAGCCCGAGACTGTGAAAATGGTTCTTGCCATGACAACAGTTGACACAAATGGCAGTTTTAAAACTCAACTGAAATCAACACCTAGTTCTGGTCAGAGAAGATTGCAGCAAGACATTGGCCCTTTAAAGATTGTGACATCATAAGAATTGTATCACAACGGCTGACTTACAGCTATTACCCCTTAGAATTTCAGGAATTCACCTGAAGCACAGATATGAAAACCATGTTGGCCGTAAATGACAAGGCAAGTTGATTAATAGAGGACAGGTACATGGCTGATGAAGATGCTCATTCGTCAGCTTGAATATGTAACTCTGAAAAGTATCTGCTTTCATAAGAATGCAGCTAGTTGTGTTATTTCTGCATGAGGGAGCCCCCAGACTGTCCTCATAATTTCAGTTTTCTATATCTTATTCTTTGAATTATTTTTTGGGGGGAGGGGAATACTAGATTATGCTTAAATAAGGCCCCAATCAACTAGGATTAGGATTTGCCTACAATCTTATATACAGTAAGAGTTTTTGGCAAGATTGGAGACTCCTATGTTCTGTTTTTTAACCATTCCTTGTTGGGGGAGATCAATAATTCATCCACAGTTTCTTTTGTCCCAAGGAATCCAATGGACCTACAGATGCCTATGCAGCCATTGCCAGAGCTGACCGATTGACACAGGAGCCTGAGAGCATTCGCAAATGGCGAGAGGAACAGAAAAAGAGACTGCAGGAGCTGGGTAGGGATAAAAAACATTTGCTCAGGAGTTGAAATATAACTATACAGTACTCATGTATATTATATTTTTAAAATTGTATTGTCTATGGGGATTGCCATGTATAAGGATAATTTTTGTATAGCAGCAGAGAAGTTGGTGGAAAAGAGATTGAACCAGCAGAAAAACTTCTTTAAACGATGGAAAAAATGCTACTGGGATTTGTTTAGAAAAGAAAATATAAACTGGGCAGCAGAATTGAAAAGGGCTCCCAAATTAGCAGAGTAGAGAATGAATATAAGTATATCAGGAAGGTGAAAGAGAGATAAAAACAATATTTTAGAATAAAAAATAATGAGATATATTATTTTAAGTTTTATTTCTAGCATCAGCTAAATAAATACATCAGTGTGATGATGTAGCTAATAAGCATTTTTCCCTCGTTACTAACAACTGTAGGGTTTGTGGTTTCTGTTCTATAAATTCCGTATAGATGTCAAGCTGTAACTTTGTCCTTGCCATTCATAGCTTCTAGTGACCTCTCTTCCAATAAATGAAGACTAATATCTTCCTCTTAACCTGAGATATGACTTATGGTTCTTCATGACAACATCTATCCAGGGTACCTCACTTTTTTGCTGGGGATGACGGAGATGTCATTCTATACATCTGGATCGTGCCAGGCTAGATTTAGGCTAGTTAACTTGCTAAGACCCTTAGGAATTTCCTTGGTATCTTTCATGATATGTTTTTCTTGGTTTTAGATGCAGCTTCGAAGGTATTAGAACAGGAATGGCGCGAAAAGGCTAAGAAAGACTTGGAGGAATGGAACATAAGGCAGAATGAACAAATGGAGAGGAACCAGGCCAATAACAGGTACAGCTAGGAAAAAAGTTTCTTAACTACTTGTTTATATCTGGATCTGCAACAAATGAAAGGGCATCCTACTGGATGTCAATTTTAACTCAGTCGTAACTGAGTTAAACATTCGTTGGTTACTTTAGCTGCATGTAAATAAGGTAACCTTGGGAGGGTTAATTCTAGTTCTTAGAAACTAGCTGTCTCTGCACCAGGTCTGTCACTGTGGGAGCATTATGACAAGCAGTTTACTTCTACAAAAATATTCTCGTTTTCTTTCCTATACATTTGATTAATGAACCTCTTAACTCACTGAGCTGCTAATGCTTTCAAGTAGCATTTAGTTCTGCCTCTTCTCTTTTTAAAGGTATTACTAATCTGTGTTTCTCTCTTTAACTCTTTGCTTCCATTCTGCTCTGCCCTTTCTCCTGTTACTGGACCTTGCCACAGGATTGCTGACAAAGCCTTTTACCAGCAGCCAGATGCAGATGTGATTGGCTATGTGTATGTCTCTCTCGCTCATTTTTCAGGGGGTGGGGGTAACTTTTCTGAATGGGACCATGCATGCGGAGCTCCAGTGTGTGCTTTTTGCCTAGATGTTTCGTCAGGCCAAAAACAGCCCCAGAATTACCTCATAATTAACTGTGAGAATTATAATTCTCATAATTCACTGTGGTGTGAGAATAATCATTGTAATTATGTAGTTTCCTGACTCCTGATTTTGCTTTAATATTGTTTACTCTCCATTGGTTAGGATAAATTTATATATACTATTTTTGGTTAAGCAGATAAAGGAGAAAGGTCTCTTCTATTTCTATTTCTAAATTAACAGTTTTCTTGATGGCATAGCAAAAAGGTAAGGCATAAATTGATGAAGCAGTTGGAAATATAGAAGCTTATATATACAGTAGAGGAGTAACAGAGGAGTCTATGAAGTGAAGCCGCAAAATGGCAAAGGTATATTCTATTATGCAGATTTCTTATTAAGGAATACCTACTATTATTTTGAAGAGCCTTAAAGATTTGACTTTTTGCCCAGGTCTTTGGAGAAGACAACTGCTATTCCTTTTCCTTTCTGTTCCCCTCTTGAGTTTACTTTCTTCCATCATTGTTCCTTCATTTTCTACTGTTCTTGGGGTGGGGGGGGGAGTTGTATTGTTTTTTTTAATGTTTTAACATTGTATACTACTCAGAGTCACTGGGAGTTTGGGGGAGCATTTAACTTTAATAAATTACTATTAGTACTAGATAATTATAAGGCTTATGATGATTTATAAGTGCTTCAAAGCATGTCATATAAGTATCCTTTACATAGGCCTACACTGTAATTATTTTTCTATTTGTTTTCATGCAGTGCCAGATACTAGTCTGGTAATGTTCCTCATACTGCAGAATCTAAGAGACGCTGCTTAAATACTGTATATCAAAACAGTTCTTGAATCCTATATTGTATGCTCCTACTGTCCTTCCAATAAGTTGCAGTGCTTTTTTTAAATAATCATTCTAGTCTCAAATAATCATTCTAGTCTTTAGCAATTCGTTTCAGGATTTACCATATTTTTGCTCCTAACCTTGGATTCACGTATAAGGTATATCTTGGTCATCTTTGTTGTTACTCATACATACATTTATTGTTTTCCCTCTTGTTTATTTTTTTTTCTTGTTTTTTTTTTCTTGTTGAAATAGCAGAACACCTAGAGTACTTTTCAAGCCCGTGATCATGATTATCCATGATCTGAACTATAGCTAATAATAAACTGCATTTAGCTGGTAGTGTATTTTAGATCTGCACCCAGATGATGTGACTCTTAGAATCTATGCCTTTACATGGTGGTCAGTGTGGCAAAGTTTGTTAGTCAGAATGTTCCTTAAAAGAAGGAAAATCAGTTCTGGGAAATTCTTTTTTTTTTCCCCCAGATCTCAATGGCTGTATTCACATAACAGACCAAATCACAAACCAACCAAATTTAATCTTTTGCGTGATACAAGTCAGGCCTATCTAATTAATTTATATTTAGCACACCATGTGAATGCAGAAAACGTGGTTCGTTAGTTAACCAGTAGTGAATGTTTTGTGCCAATCCAGACCTTGTTTGGAGGCAAACATTCTTGCAGTTCTTTTCTGGCCTGACAGTGTCTTACTTGCCTTCTCCAGAGCCTCAGAGGAAGCCTTCCTAAAGGAGTCCAAGGAAGAGACAACTGGCACTGAATGGGAGAAAGTGGCCCAACTCTGCGACTTCAATCCCAAGAGCAGCAAGCAGTCCAAGGATGTCTCACGGATGCGCTCAGTGTTGATCTCCCTCAAACAGATCCCTCTGGCCCGCTAGCCTATCGGAATAGAGGCTGGGGCTGGAGTGAGGGTGCTGGTGGCTCTTTGTGCCAGCCAGTTTAGCAGCAACACCACCACAGGCTTAGAAGGCCATCAAAATGGGGGAACAAACAAAAAGCATCCCACCCCTGCCTCTTTCTCTCTTCTCAGTATGTTCCTGTCACTTAGATTGGGTGGCTGCCTGTATCCCCCACCCCCCCTTGAATTTACTTTGCTTAAAGGGTGCACTGATATCTTTTTACACATATTTATTAATGGTGTGGTCCTTGGGCAACTGCTCTCTTCCCTGCTGCCTTCAGGCAAGGTCACTTTCAGTATTGGGTCGTTCAGTTTCCCACTCCCCCAGTGTTGCCGATAACTACTCCCCTCAAACTTGGCTGGTTTAATTGGTTAAACATCATTCCCCTCTCTAGTCATTTGTATTCGACCGGGTGGGGGTGGGGAGTGCTAAAACTGAGCTTAGAGCTGGGAACAAAATTCTGGTCCCAGTTCTGTTGTTCTTTTTTTTTTTAACCTGAGTGATGAGCATGATTCTCTGGAATGGCCAACAGTTAGAGGGTTGGGATTCAGTTGTGTTTCCCACTTGTGCTGGACATCGCAGGCACAGTTCGATTGAAGAGGTCTCTTAAAAAACGAGTCCTTCGGGAGCAAATGTACAGAAGAGAGAGAGAGAGAGAGAACGGACAACTGAAGTAATAATAGATGTGTGTGGTACATTTTTAAAGGCAAACCTGAAAATGAGATCTGTATGAACCTGAAAGCTACAATCCAAGCTAAAACCACTGCACAGAGAATTGCTTGCACTAAAGAGAATGTTGTTTCTCTTTTTGAGATAATCCTTTAGGCTTAGTTGATGTCTAGGAAGAATATATGAGCAGATTTCTTCACTTTCAGTCCTCTCTTCCAAAGTTATTCCATATTTGCTTAAGAATACACTAAATGTATAGCTACAATGTAGAGTTAAACTGGATGTTATTAAAAGGTACCTTCTTTGGATCTTCTCCACTGAGATAGCTGTAGATTTAAACAAACTGAAGCCAATTCTGGTTTCGCTCATATAACTTCATACACACAGCTAAATACTATGTTTTATGTTCACATTTGTTTGGCATTTAGTGCCGTAACATACAGTGAGACTTACTCCCATGTAAATATGTTTAAGTTTTCAGACATAGATATCCCACTTTTATTCCAGAAGATACTTGCCCGTTCAGTTTTCAGGTCTTTGCATTGGCAACCATGTCCTTGCTACTAAGATGGTTTTCCAATCCAGTTACCTAGAGGAAATTTTGTATCAGCAGCAGTGTCAGATGATGAAAGTTTTTCTTAGTCTTTCTTTCTTTCCATACTACTAGTTCAGATCTGCAATCTCTCTTGCTGTAATTAAAGAAGACTCTTCCAATTCTTCCAATTTCCCTTTGGGTGTACATTTTACTAGAAAGGGAAGCTTGGCTCCTTTAGTGAAGATTTTTCATGTGGGCAAATGCACAAATTATAAAATAATTCAGCAGTGTAAAGCTGTAAAATCAGTTTTTGAAAATGGCTTTAGAAAAAAAGACTGGGTATGTTACTTCATTTTAGCTGTTGTGTAACTGGGCTGAAATACATTCATGAAAATATAGCTGTACATCAGTGGTGGGTTCCTCCCGGTTCGGCCGAGCCAGTAGCGGTGACGATATGACGTCACCGAACTGGTTCTCCCCCCCTCCCGCCCTCCCACCCACCCATGTTATTCTTACCTTTTATTTGGTCCCACCCCCAATCTATTGCTGCCCCTGAGTCCCAGCTGATGACTAGAGGGAAAAAAACTGTTTAAACTCTTGCTGCGGGGCTTCAAAGGGCCGTCCTACAGCTGTTAAAAGCAAACAAATGAGTCGGGTCGTAAGTGCGAGGACTGGTCGTACGTGTGAGGACCTTCCAGAAATGACTCTGACCAGCTAGCCACATCCACCTAGTCACATGACCTCTAAGCCACACCCACAAAATAAGCCACGTCCACAGAACCGGTAGTAAAAAAAATTAGAACCCACCCCTGCTGTACATACAGCATTTTACAGGTTATGTTCACTACATAAGTTAGCATAGGTTTGTGTAAATACTTTACTTGTAAAATGTCCTAATGGGGTAAATTCAATATGTGATTTTTGCATAGTAACATATTTTCAAGAGCCGTAACACATTGAAGTGAAGGCATCTTTTTCTAATATTTTTTCTTAAGCTGATAACTTTCAGTATTTTTCATAGGTGGGTTATATTATACCAGAAAGTGCTATGCTAGAAATCATCCTTTGAAGACCTGAGAATGTTCCCCAAAGGGATTTTTTTGGGGGGGTGTATCATTTGGTAGTAATACCATCAGAGGTTGCTCCTTTAAATAAGGCTTTAGCAAGTCTTTCTCTTGCATGTCCTTGGCTTGCATCCTGTGGGTCCAAGATATTGACATTTGAAATGAAAAGTTCATAAGAATCCTACAACATACATCCCTTTTGGAATACAGGAGCAAAGAGAAGAAAAATGGAGAAAAATGGAATATTCTCACAAGCTTTCTTTTGAGGTGTTTACTGAATATCATTTTATCAGAAGCCAAAGACGACTCGTTCAGGTGTATGTGGCAAAGATGGAAAGGCTACCAAGGGGAAAGAAGGGACAATTACAGTTCTAAGGATAATGTCTTGCCCCATCATTGACTACTGAGAAATTTGTAGCCCAAGAAGAAGGCCAAGTGCTCCAAGTAGCAATCACAGTCTCGCTGGCCATTTCGGCTTAACAAAAATTAAAACTCATCTCCCAATGTTTTGTGAGATTTCTAAACCAACTGCTTCTAGAATCAGAGTAAAATCACAGAATGCTTGCTTTTACATTTCTTAAACTAAAAAAGTAATTAAAGTAATAGACATCAAAATGCATTTTTCAAAATTTGTTACATAAGACCATCAGGATTCATGTATGAAGAAGTCGTAATATTGTTTCCTGAAAAGTATTTTGAAGCAAAGATTAAAAAGTTGTGCAATTCAAAACATTTAAAGACAGTTATGTGTGCGAACCCAACTAAATTTCTTAATTTAAAAAAATAGATACCTCAAGATCTCCCCATATAAAGGCTCGTAGTTTTCTAAACCCCGCAAATCAGTCCTTACACCAGCCAGAATTAAAAAATCAGGATATTTTAGAATTTCTTCCATAATTATGTAAAATTACACAAATGATGCAAATTTATGTAAATTTTATATTTTAATAGATTTAATAGCTATTCCTCAAATAGTTAAAAAGTTTTCATGTGCATAATTTATATATATAGTGGGGCAGTCTTGGGGTAAGAATTCTGCACATATAAAAAGAGCCCTTTGACTTCTTATGCACTATGCAGATATGCCTATATAATTTTCTTGGCAGTAGTACAAAATTTTTGCTGTTGCCTTATTTCTGGGATACCTTTCAATTTCCTAGTCTAGATTGGGATGATTTGTGCATCCAAGTACAATCCAGGTTAATTGCTTAGGTTTCTGAGATCAGCCAAGTTTGGCTAAATACTGCCATATGCAGCATTTAAATAAATCCTTACAACACAGACATTGTGATAAGATTTTAAAAGAATGGCTGCTGTGCTTCAAATCCTATAAGCTACTTCTGCCTTATAGTTACTAGCACAATTTCCTGCATAATAATACTAAGGTGCTAATAAGAAAGCCAAGATGCAGAACAGCTTCTGCAAAAGAGTGTCATTATCAAGCAAATATTGCCAGAAAGGAGGTAAGGAACCCAGTACCTCCTAGCTAGGGTATGAACCAGAGGTGGTATTCAGCAGGTTCTGACCGGTTCTGGAGAACCGGTAGAAATTTTGAGTAGTTCGGAGAACTACTCCAGCTGATCGGGAGGAAATGGGGATTTTGCAGTATTGCCTCAATGGTGCTCACAGCTTTCCAAGGTAATAAAAAGCCACCATCCAGTCCAGCACAGATTAAGTTATTTTAGTGTAATAATTGCCCAATATAGGCTACTCATACACGGTGAACAATTATGCTGCTAGTAGAATATTGTGTGACTCAATGAGAGCTAGATTCCTGCAATATAAAATACTGAACTCTAACTACAGGAACCACCAAAGAATTTAAAGTCATTATAGACACCAATCAATCTTTCTAGTGCTGTTATCTCCCTGGAAGTGTAATCTAGCCATTTAATTCATATAACACCACTCCTTTTAGCCTTGATTTCAGAACCATACCGGATATCTGCTCTATTCTGCATGCACTTCTGCATTGTTTAAACCAGCGCATGGGAAGTGCATACAGTAGTTTCAAGCTGTTTTGGTGGCAGAAGCTTTTATGAACTGGCTGTAAGAATTCATCCATAGGCACAATAGAGAAAAGTGATTCTGCTCCGACAATCAGACTAAACTTTTCTCCTCCGTTTAACATATTTGAGTAATAATTATCAGATGTAAACTGTTAACCAAAATTGATTTACAAGGAAATAGTCAAAGAGGATTTTTTTCTCTGAGAATTACACACAACAATATGATTATGCATCAACATCATTATTTTACCTGACTTAGGCTGCCAGAAAGATGATTAGCACAAAATGCCTGGATTTGTTTTGGTGACAAAAAGCATAATGCACTTTGTTAGGTTTTGGCTTACAATGTTGGGTAAGCCAGGCTTAAAATCATAGTAACTTGAGTGCATTGGGCAATTCAGCTGTAGTTTTACTCAATAACCCAAGGTTTGATGTTGCTAGGTCAGCCATTGTAATTTAGTCAATAAACCATGGTTTAGCATGATACATAAATTCAGCCAATACAGGCTTTCTTGAAAAACTCAATTCCTACAATAAAGGAAGGCCTATGATTTCAAAGAAGAAGCCTTATTATGTAGAATTTTGCATTTATTAAAATACGTCTCACTTGTTCCTACCTAAAGTATTTGCTACCTCCTCAATTTTTTGTTTTTTTGCAAATTTGAAGATTTGAAGTCTGTCCAAACAATTTATAAATATGTTGAATAAAACAGGGCCCTGAGGCATACCACTTGACTCTTCCTTCTAGATCAGGGGTGTGAAACTTGCATTGTCACAGCATCGTCACATGACGTTTCATGACTTTCCCCCTTCGCTAAACCAGGCATGGGTATGGCCAGTGTGTGATGCATTATGGCTGCGAGTTTGACACTCCTGTTCTAGATTGATACAAACTTGTTCAATTTTTCTTTTAGCCTGTATTCCATCATCATCTCTCTCAGAATCTCCTGAACTTTTTGCTAAAGTCAACGTACACTATGACTATAGTGCAATGGACAAATAAGCTGGTCATTCCTGTTAAAGCATATCAAATTGCTTTGGGTTAACTATACTTGTTAAACTCTGCTGACTCCTGCAGGGGGCCAGTGCATTATTTTTTAAATGTTCCCAAATTATTTTCCCAGTATGGATACCATGACGAAATGATTGGTCATTAACATGGTCAACTTTTTGGTGTTTTGCTGTTCTCTAAACTTTTGGCATTACATCTATTTGTCATTAATTTTTAAAGAAAAGACACTGAAATATATGCAAGCTCATCCAAGAGCGCTGGCTGGGATTAGACTTATCCTGGACACAAAGCTATGTTTATAATACTAGTTTAACTGAGTTACCACTCCCTTGAGTCACTTGCTTTAGTTACATTAATTTGAACCTAGAAGCCCTTTGGGGAGACGATTTAATAGAGTAGGAGATTATGACATTACCCCATTGTGGAGTCTTTGGTACATTGTTATCATGTTACCTGATAACATTCAGGTAATGAAATGTCTGTAAACATTTTAGAGCGCACCAAGGACTCCATAGTTCAATCGTGAGCTACATACAGTATATTCTCCTCTACTGAAACCTTTTTATTCTTTATTACTATCTTATCATCTTTTTACAATTTATGCTTATCCATTCCACTTACTTCCTTTTGCTAGTCACAGGTTTTCTCTCGCAAATCTAAATTCTTTTCTACTTTAGGATTTCTGGCTATCAAAATATATTTTAAGATCTACTTTGTCAAACACAATAGGCATGACCAAACTTTAAGAAGGTTTAATCCTATTTAAAATGTAAAGATATTTAAAGATTTAGTATCCGTAAAGATATTTAAAAATCCTACAAAATGCTAATATACCGGAATGTAAATGTGATTTAAATTCCGGTATATTAGCATAAAATTATATCTGAAAATATATACATATTGTTGAATGATAATTTTCCCCTAGCTCTCCTTTGTAATCTAGCAGTTTGAATGCATAAAGAATTGCTAGAAACTATTTAAAAAGTGGTATAAATTGTTAGAAAAGCTACGACATGTGGAAGACACCATTAGTTAGCAAGACCAAGTTAACAGTTCTGTGGCAATCTAGCAAGTTCAAAAATGAACCGACTGGAAAAGAGATGCAATTTATCCTACCCTTGACATTGTAAGAGAGCTGCAAGATAGCCAAAAAACAGGAATCTGGTAGCACCTTTTCAGACTAGCAAATTTTATTAAAAGATAAACTTTTATGAAATACAACTCCGTTCTTCATATGCCTGGAATGGCTTCTCAAATACAAGATTTAAATTGGAATGAAATTGGGTGGAGGGAGGGGACAATAGGCCAGTTTATTTACTAATATATAAGGCTGTTGTGACTCTGGGCAACATACAATAGTAAAATAATTAAAGAATACCAAAATATATATATAGACATACAGAAAACCCCCCACAAATTCTCAAGGACCCATGTGACACTCAAAGGCCTGAATCATTCCAGCCAAAGACCTAGGTGAAAAGCCAGCTTTTAAAAGCATTTTTTCAATAAGGTCTTCATGTGGACAAATAGGATATTGTTCCAGAGGGCAGGTATTGTGACCAAGAAGGCCGTCTAATGATACTGTTTAATGGCTAAGAATATGACAAATCTGTTTAATCACAAAGTATAGGCAGAAGCTATGGAAAAGTCTCTATATCATGAGATGCGTTTATGTAATAACCAGCACAGTGAATTTACTTGGAAGCCTCCCAGTAAACAGTACAACTCACCAAAGCAGGAGTGTTGCATGGGCATGCCCATAATTGCTTAAATTGCTGCTATATTCTGGATCAGTTGAATCTTTTGATGGTCTTCAAGGGCAGCCACGTGTAGTGCATAATGTGATTATCCATAAGTGAATAAAGCATGAATGCTTGTTAGAAAGGCCTCTAGGTCCAGAAAATGGTGCAATCTATATGGATTTCTGCAAAGGCCTTCTTGGCCATAGCTGCCACCTGCTTCAGCTGGAGCTGCGAGTCCAAGGAGATCCCCAAATTGTGCAACAGGAGGAAATGGATTCCCATTTGGGCCTAAAGATGGAACATATACCCAGTTCCAACACCCACAGCCACGTGGCTTGTTACAGTTGAATGAGTCTCTTCCTCCACACATACACAGCTTGATAGCCTCCAAATAGAGGTACAAGATTTTGATCTCTGCCAACCTTGGGTTGAGATAAACAACTCAGTATTATCACCAAACCGATGGTATCTGACCCCAAACCAATTCTCACCCAATGTTCTCAAGCAGATGTTAAAAAGGAGAGGAAGAGTGCTCTAACTTGTGTTGGTTGAATTCACTCTTCATCTTCCTCCAATAGTGCTCTAGGAGGCTCTTCTGGCATTTCATCTCCTAAGTGCCCTGGAAAATCAAAGCACACCTCAGGATTCATGCTCAGCGAAACGATGCACTGGTGTAATCTGTTTTAGGGCCTTTGCTACATGTCCATTTCAGCCAGCCAGCACATTTTCAGCCAAATTATTCATCAAATACTTAAAAATAAAGAAAAAAAACCCAACCTCCCTCTACAACTTGTCAGGGTTTACTGGTTGCCTTGGATGGTCTAGTCCAGGGGTGTCAAACTCATGTCATCATGTCATCATCATGTGACAAATCAGGACTCCCCTCCCTTCGCTAAACCGGGTGTGGGCATGGCCAGCACATGACCCATCCAGCCCCTGGGCCAGGAGTTTGACAGGCCTGGTCTAGTATAACAGATTCCACTTCCCATTTTGCAAGGTGTGCAAAATGTAAAGCAATCAGAGCATATGTCCCCAGTAATAGACTGACGATAATGTCCACAACTCTCAGGTAGTAACTTCCCTGAAACAAAAAGTAAAGACCTCTGATCTTTGCATCAGGATCTTGATGAGAAAGTCAGCTTGACAATTGCCATGAATTCTAAGATGCCCATGATTTAATGCTACCTGGGGGAAGGTTGAAGCCTTGGCGACTCCACCCCAATCCACCAAAGGAATCCAGTAACTCAGGCAGGGATGTCACTATGCAGCATGAAGGCTGCTACATCAACAAACTCACTGCTCAATGGCACCCCTCTTCAACCAAAGGTCTTACTCTAGTTATCTGCAGTTTTACAGAAATTGTATGTGAGGCAGATTACAAGTACCTTATCAAGTAACAATTGTTTCAGACTAACTCAGTAGGTCTTAACACAATGGTTTTTAATACATCAGTTAGATTCTTCTTGATTTCTGTCCATCCTTGACAGTGACAAAATTTCAGAAAAAATAACATCAAGAATAAAAACTTTGATTCTTTAACACTAACATAATGTGGTTCATCACACCCAATCGCCATAATAAACGTGTTATTTTCGATGCACTTTTAACCATATAACTGCCTAATAGATAATAAAGGCTCTCCATACAATCTGCTTCATTTACATCAGGTAATCTTACTGGCTTTATCAGAAAGACAGGCTTAAAACATGGCTATGATACACAATGTTATACATTAGTGGCAAATTTGAATTGATGGCATACATTAATAATGTTATTAAACAAAACTGGGTCTCCTTGGTACCAGGAAAGTCACTTCCTAAGTAGCATTGAAATATCATTCTGCAAAATGTGGTGTGCTGGCAGGCAGGCGGGCTTGTTCTTACCCCGGTTAGTGGACAATATTTTCATATTATTGTACAGTAGCAGCTTGTTCACTTGGATGTCTTCAGGTTTGTAACAGCCATGCCCACTAATAGGGATGCAACAGTTAAGCCCTGGGCTATAACACGGGCCCTCATCATCATCTGGGATTGCTTGGGTTTATTATTTATGAAGCAGATGAGTCCATACGTCAAAATTCCAGCTGTACCAAGGCAGCCTGGAGTAGAGGGAAGAAAAGGAAACGAAAGAAAGCAATTTTGCTATAAAGGCTTGAGCTATCTCCTGAATATACCATCCCATCTTTTCATTTGAGAGCTCCCAGTTCTGTCAAGAAACTTTGGTTCATTAACCTTTGGTTCTCACATATTAAAAAGGATAACAAAAGATCTAAACACGAGAATTTAGGTAGGGTATTCTTTTCCATTCCCTCACATCAGGAAAAACTTAATTTATACCACTTTTATGGCGCATGTTTCTGTTAAGGACAAAGACTGATTTGATTTTTTTGTAATTTAATATTAGTATTTTCCTGATCAGTCTCAGATCTCAAGGACTGGTGGTTATTAAGCCATGCTTGCACTTTCCCTTTCTCAATAAGATCTATGCTGTTTGATACAACAAAATAAATCAAATTTGGCAACTTGAAGATGTGTGGACTTCATAAGTCATAAGAAGTTTATTTGTCAAGCATATATAACAGGTAAAAGTATAAACATAATTTGAATACATGAAAGGAGTAAGTAAATTAAGAATATTAGGGCAGGGACGGTAGGCACGCTGGTGCACTTATGCACACCCCCTACAGACCTCTTAGGAATGGGAACTGGTTGGGGAATTCTGGGAGTAGAACTCCACACATCTTAGGGATGCCAAGTCTGTAAAGCATTGAGCTAAATTAAATGATGAGAAAAAATTAAGGAGGATTTGTTTTCTCAGGGGCTCTTAGGACCGTTTGATTGAGACCAGCAAAAAGGCATTTCTGATGGCTTGAGCTATTGTCCATCTTTTTTGTTCATTCTTTGGATGGGCTTCAGTATAAAATCCTTTTTACTGTTTTTCGCATTTTAGGTATATTTGATTTACTAGGTTGTTTTTCCGGCTGTTTATTTCACGGCAATCTCTCTCCCTCCCCCCCCCCCCCCAATTATTCAACACTGCCTTAGAAGGCGGGAATGGACAGGCAGAATGAACATATTTTAAAGAAATAATGCAATATTGAAATAATAACCGCACTACTTTTCCCATAAGTCGCGCTCTCCTCTTCGATCCCTCGACCAACTCGCTTGCTATTTAGAGAGGAATCTATCTATCTAGAGAGGAATGAATATTCGCCCAGGCTCACCGAGGGGCACAAATGGATTCTCGCGGAACTTGCGCACGAACTTGCTTTGGAAGGGTTCGGCACTCCCCCGAAAAGTCGGAGTAAAGCCTTCAATAACCGGGGGTCGGTAGGGATCAAATGGCGGCGGAGGACTCTGAGCCATGGCAGATCTCGCCAGATTCCGACGCGCGAAGGTCACCACTCGATTCGCTTTAACGAGGTTCGACTCTTCCGCTGTCGCTATAGGAGGCGTCGACCGCCGCGTCTTCAGCCAATAGCGCTTTTCACATGAATCTGGGAAATGATTTACACATAGACACATACACCCCCACACGCACACACTCGGCACTCTGGGAACTGTAGTTCAATTTAACCGCATCTAGGCTACTCTGATTGGACAGGCAGAACTACCGCTCCCATCCTCCATTGCGACCATCGGCCCGACGGATGCTTTGGCTGCGGCCGTAGGGCTTGTAGCGGGGAAGCGCGTGCTCCTTTTACCAAGTTCGGTCTCGAGAAGCCGCCACGATGCCGAAAGCCAAGCAGAAGCAGCGTCGGAAGAAGTTTAATTACAACGTCGACCGCAAAAAACTGAACCGGGCTTTCCGCAAACGGTCGGCGCCTCGGATACAATGGTGAGTAGAGGAAAGTGGCTGTTCAGCGGGTCGTTATTTGGGGGCGAGCTCCGGTTTAGATAGGAGGGCTGGTCCCTGTCCTCGGTCATTTGAGACCTCCGAAAGGCTCCAGGTTTTCCAATGCTGCCTTTGCACCACGTCTGGCCCAGATTGAGGTTGCCTAGGATTTATTTAGCCTATTTTCTGCGTTTGCGATACACCTGGAACCAACCGTAAAGTCTGGGCTGATTTAACACGCTAGCTAGGCTTAAAATGCGGGAGGCTGGTTCGTAATTCGCCTGCCCCGCTTTAGCATCGCTCCCAAAGGCCGTCGAATCCAACTTTCTCTACAGCAGGGGTGGCAAAATGTGGCCCTTTTACAACCTTTGGACTTCAACTCCCAGAATTCCTGAGACAGCCAAGCTGTCTCAGGAATTCTGGGAGTTGAAGTCCACAGGTTGTAAAAGGGCCACATTTGCCACCCCTGCTCTACAGTAATAGCAGCGCCGCTTCTGTTCTAACTAAGCGTTGAAATAATCATTTTTTTAAAAAAATGGTGTTGGCTAGATCGTGTTCAAAACCTGCCAACGTGAGATTTGTTCCAAAAGCAACCCAGCCTGGATATTTCTTTATTTGGGTTGTATTATGTTATCAGCTAAAAGGGATCTGGGTAGTTCGGAGCGGCTTAAGGGCAGGAAAATAATGCATTACAAAAACTGCAACAACATAAGCCAGGTGTCCTCATTCTAAAAATATAAGTCCTACATCCCTGTTGTCTCACTTTTCCTTCCCTTTTCCTCAGTTGCACACTTTAAGTAGCTTCTCCTTTATCCCTGAATTTTTTTCCCCATTTTCTAAATAACTACTATTTACTCCTTTTTTTTTTTTAAAAAAAAAAGTTTTTATTAAACAGTTTTCTTCATTTTATATCACAATTTAGATCTTTACAGCGCTCTGGTATCAGTATATCTCCTAAGTACATACAAATTATTTTTGTTATTTTTTGTTTCCTTTTGTGTACATATCTATTCTATACAATGCATCAATATTGCAATTATATACCTATATATATTACCGTTTATTGTCACATCTTAATTTACTTCTATGTTCTTATTCTTTGCTTCTATTCTCCAGCCAGTTATACCATGTGTCCCAAATCAGATTGTATTCGGTTTCACCTTTCTTTTATTTCCATTGTTAGCCCGTCCATCTCCGCATATTTTAACACTTTTTTTTATCACCATTTCATCAGAGGAAGTATTATTGTTTTTCCAGTATTGTGCATAGATTATTTTGTCTTTTATTTATTTATTTTAAACCCCACCACCTTACCAAATTCTTCTATTTTCTGTATTAATTTAGTTCCTGTTTCTAGTGGCTCCTTTA
The DNA here is from genome assembly GCA_022577455.1 of Arizona elegans. Lineage (NCBI taxonomy): Eukaryota > Metazoa > Chordata > Lepidosauria > Squamata > Colubridae > Arizona > Arizona elegans. The sequence goes on along the minus strand of JAKOOJ010000003.1, from coordinate 96,040,965 downwards.
AAATAAACACTAGGTCGTCCACAAAGGCTTGTACTTTGTATTCTTCTTTTTTTATTTGTAGACCTTTTATTTCTTGTTCTTGTCTGATATAATCTAATAATACTTATAAAGATAAAATAAATAATAGAGGTGATAAGGGGCATCCCTGTCTTACACCTTTGGCTATACTAAATTGTTCTGTTATTTGCTTGTCTATTATCACTTTTGCTGTTTGACTAGAGCAGGGGGTCAGCAACCTGCGGCTCTGGAGCCACATGTGGCTCTTTCACCCCTCTGTTGCAGCTCCCTGTCAAAATATGCATCACAACCACCAATGTGTGACACCCGCTGGCATGCGATTTATTGAGCTTTTCAACCCCTGGTAGGCCAACCATGAATAAATTCAACAAAATAAAAGTTTCAGAAGAAAACAGAATGTTTCATTCAACTACATATGTTTTGTGGCCGCTCAAGAAATAGTCAGGCACGGGAAGGTTTTTGTGGCTCCTGGTGTTTTCTTTTCTGTGGGAAATGGATCCAAATGGCTCTTTGAGTGTTTAAGGTTACAGACCCCTGGACTACAGTATATTACACTTATCATCCCCACAAATTTCTCCCCAAAATTCATAATCTTTAATTGTTGAATAATAAACTGCCAGCATAGATGGTCTTTTGCTTTTTCTTCTGCCATTAGATGGCACAGCAGGTTAACTTTTCATCTCAGTTCAATACTTTCAGAACTTTCACTTCTTTAAACAAAGTATTATTTAAGCAATCAGCATTGTAACAATCCATTCAAAAAAAATGTATATTCCATTCAGTCATTCAAAACCTTAGTGTCCAATGGTTTTTACAGTCCCCAAATCGTCTTTTCTTTTTCTTCAATAAAACATTAATAAAAAATTAATAGGCTCTCAGTTGTGCATTCCTTGCCGCCCCAATTTTCTGGATGTGAGTGGGAGTACACACCCGCACCCACTCCTCACTCTCAGCCACTCTTATTGATTGTCCAGGCATATTAAAGAGAAACTTTCTAGACAATAAAATTAAATTGACCTCACCTTGATGTCATAGGCTGGTTTTTTACTTTTCTTTTTGTTGCGGCTGCCCCAGCTTTTCAGTGACTTCTAGGTCGCTTTCTCTCGCTGTCCGATTTGAGGAGCTTCTTCTGGTCTTTCCAGGGAGTTTGCAATGCTCCTCTCGTTGGTCGTCCCTGTAGGGCGACTTAGGTCACAGAGGATCCTCGGACAGCGGGGATATCGACGACTCTTTGGAAGCCACCAAAGAGTCCATTCTACTGCCGTGATGCTGGCCACGCCTCCCAATCTTTTTATTATCTGCTAGCATAGATTGTCAAACGCTTTTTGTGCATCTAGAAATATCAATGCTGCTTGCTTCTCAGGGTAGGCTTTGTAAAATTCAAGGACATTCATGATCATTCTAGTATTATTTCTCAACTCTCTTTTTGGCAGGAACCCATTTTGGTCTGAATGGATAAGTTAATTTAATAGTCTTTTTACTCTTTCTGCAATTATCACAGTAAATATTTTATAATTGGCATTTAATAATGAGATAGGCCTATAATTTTTAAGCTGCTAGTGATCTGTATCTTCTTTAGATATTAATGCAATATATACCTCTGTCCATGATTTTGGTAATTTAGCTTCTAATACTTCGTTGAATAGTTCCAGTATTAATGTCTCGAATGGTTCTTGTATAATTTTTTTAATTAAAAAAAAACTATTAAACATATAAAAGCAAAATACTACACTATGTATACACAAAACACATATATATCAATATAAACAACACTACATAAAAATAAAAGGTGATCTCTGCAATCTCTTTGTAGCTGATATTGTGGTTAGGCCCCTGTCTATTAAATATTGTTTGATAATCTCTTCCGGTATGTCTTCTTGCCTATTGCAAGTCTTTAAAGAATTTTTGAATTATATTTTTTTTATCTTCCATCTGATGCTGCAGGTTCTCTTTCTCATCTTGCAGTTACTGTATTAATTTCTTCTCTTTCTCTTTTTTTAATTTGTGTGCCAGCCATCTCCCTGGTTTATTTGCATGTTCAAAAAATTTTTGTTTCGCTTTCATCCAAGTTAACGCTGCTGCCTGGTAACTTGAATGAAGGAATGATTGTATTGAGAAACACAAGGTTATTGACATTGGAGGGACATGACCTGCAATTAGGTTGGCATGCTTTTTTATGGTATGGGAAAAATAAGATACATGGTTACTTCCAGAGACATTATATAAGAAATGCTTTGTTATTAGTATGGGAAAAAATTAGAGAGCAACACTACTTGAAGATACCAGTCTTGCTTTCGATGATGGAAGCACTTATACATCCAAATATTATTAATATGGGAAATATTGTTAGATACAAAATTATTTTGTCAGAAAAGGGGGAACTTAAAATTAAATGTGAATTGGAAAAGCAGAGGATTGATATGGATTGGTACACACAGCTGCAAATACAACCTAGATATGAAAAGGATGCTAAACTTTATGGTTTTTATATGGAACTGACAGAATTGGATATTGACAGGAATAGAAGAGAGAATGATAAAAAGTTGTACAGTTACTTATTGAGCGTTAAATCAGAAGAAGAACAAGTCAAAGAAACATTGATAGTATGGGCAAAAAACTGAGCTAGATAAATGGCAGCAACTATGGGATAGGAATTACAAATTAACATTGTCAACTGCATACAAGGAAAACTTATATAAGATGTTTTATAGATGGTACTTAGCACCAGAAAGACTGGCCAAAATGCTTAAAGATAAATCAATTAAATGCTGGAAATGCCAACAGACACCGGGATCATATTATCATATGTGGTGGACATGTGGGGAAGCAAAAAGATACTGGGCAAAAATTTGTATGTGGCTGGAGAAGGTGACGCAACAACATAATGATTTAACACTGGAATTGTTCCTGTTGGGGATTTTACCGGGTATTTATAGTAAAGAAACCATATGTTTGATTATTCATGTAATAACTGCAGCTAGAATTGTATTTGCACAAAATTGGAAAAGCGAAGAGATACCTACAGATGAAAAAGTGATTTAAGAAAATATTAGACTGTGCAGAAATGAACAGATTAACGCTTGCAATTCAAGAAAAGGAAAAATCAGATTATTATAATATATGGGAGTTATTTTATCAATGGTTAGAGAAATATGAAAGCAATGTATTATAAAAATAGATAAGTAAAGAAGAGATGTTAGGTTAATGTTATTTTATTAGTATTATTATTTAATATTAATGTAAGAAATGAATATAGTGGTAAGTTTAATTATTAAAACACAAAGAATTTTATACTCAGATGACACACTGTTTAATGTAAGATGGAATGTTTGTATTAAAAGAATTTTTTTAAAAAAAATTAAAAAAATGTTTTGTCAATTTAACAATCTCCTGTGCACTGCTTGGAGTGTCCAAGTGTGGGTGTTTATCAGTCAGTTATGACGTCACTGAGTTGGAATTTCTTTGGCCACGCCTTCCTCCTTCCGGCCGAGCCTCTCAGTTTTTCCAATTCAGTTGGAGGAAAGACTTGTCAGAGTTGGCTCTTCAATTTAAATTAAATTTTACTCTTTCTTACTAGTTAATTTGGCTAAATTCTTCAAATATTCAAACCCCCCACCCCACCGAGCCTCTTTAAATTCGGCTTGGGTGGCTGTGTGAGTGAGGTGTGAGTCAGCTGCTGAGCGGTCTGCAAAGCGGCGATTAGATCGCTCCTGTGGCGGCCATTGCTCCGTGACCCAGGATTGCAGCAAAAGGCTTGGAAGGGGCTTTGTGAGCCTCAGAGAGGTCCGAGGCTTCGGATTTTGCCGCAGATTGATGCAGGAGTGCCTGGATCACAGGGGAGAGCGTGCTGACCGCGTGGCCAATAATCACCATTTTGCTGGTGGTGGCGATTTTGTTTGGGCTAAAAAACTCAGCAGGCTATTATTTTGAAGCAGCTGGGTGAAAATTGGCGAGGATCTGCAATTTGGGAGCCAGACTTTCTTCTGATCATGCAAGCAAACCGTGTTCCAGTTTGATTCAGCGTTTGTGGCCCTTGGAGACTGTATAACCGGCCCTTTTGTCCCCTTAACTATTGGGGTGCCCTCCTAATTGCTGCTGCTGCCTGTTTTATTGCAAACAAAACGTGTTGCTGGGTTAGCAATTTAAAATAAGCCCTGAACTGCGCAGTGAGTAACTTTTACTTTATTGTCTTAATTGAATCTCTAAAGTGTGTCCATTATGGCCAATAGCAGTGATTCTGAGGAGTCTTTTATACCTCAACCTCAGCCAGAAGGCTCTAACACTAATAAGCCAAGATTGAGATCCAGTAAGCCTTCTGTTAGCACCCAGGCAAAACAGTCTAAATCTTCTGTTGCTGCTGATAAGAATGCCTTGAGAAGACAAAAAGCCTTAGAAAAGCATTTTGCAAAAGCTCAACAACAGGCTGCTGCTCCCAAATCCCCTGTGGGTTCAGGGGATCAGGGTGGGGCTTCTCATATTTTTCCCACTGTTATACAAACTCAGGAAATTCAAGAGGAGCAACCTATCTGGTCTCCCCCTATTATTCAGGAACAACATGGGTTTCAGGCTGTTCCCTTTCAGAAAGGATATGTCCTGCCCACTGCTCAAGCCCCTTCTGAGACTTCTCAGGTGCCAGGTAGACAGGGCTCTGTCCCTTCAGCCACCTTTACACCCACAGCAGCAGGATTCCGCCCACCGGAGCTGGTGCACCAAACCTTGTCCTCAGAATTACGTTTGCCATTGTGCAAACCATTACTCAAGGTATTGATGAGGCACTAAACCAAAAAGGTATTTTGGCTCCTTCCCATCCAGGGCCTTCCAGAGCAGCCCGTATCTCAGGCAGCTAGACATAGGGATTACAGGGAGGAATCCTATCAGGATACTCAATCCCTTCGCAGTGAGGATTCACTGGAAGGTGAAGAGGAATTAGGTGAAGTTGAGATGTCAGGGGATGAGGGCATTGTTCAAGATAAGCCAGTTTATTCTGGTTTATTCCGACCTCATCTTTTCAGAACCTTATTGGTTAAGGCTAAAATGACTGCTAATATGGGTCAAGTGGAGAAATCTTCAACTTCTAAGGATTCTCAGGATCTGTGTGCCAGCCTGTTTTCTGAACAGGTTATGAACTCAGGAGGTTATTCCATCTCCACAGTTTTTTGTAGATACAATTAAAAGGCAGTGGGAACATCCCATTTCTGTTCCTCCCCCTAGTGGCATGGATAAAAAGATGTATTCAGTAGAGAAGGAACTTGAGGATCTCCTCCAAATTCCAACAGTGGATTCTCCCTTGACTAATTTGGCTTCTGCTTCTATTCTTTCCTCTGATAACGCAGAAGGATTGAAATCTGAGGATAGAAAGGCGGATTAGGCCACGCGCAAGACTCATCAGGCTGCGGCTTGGGCGCTTAGATCTGCTACATGTGTTTCCTTTATGGCCAGAACATCGCTCCTATGGTTTAAGCAGCTTCAGACCAGGGGTTCCCCAGAGGATCTTCGCCTACAGCAAGATCTTAGTAAGCTGATTGCTGCAACAGAATACACAGCAGATGCTTCTATTACTGCTGCAAAGTTTGCCTCTAGGGCTCTAGCTTCTAATGTGGCATCTAGACATTTGTTATGGCTGCGCCAATGGCAGGTGGATGCCAGGTCTAAAGGATGTTTGGGAGCTGCACCCTTTAAGGGACAACAGCTCTTTGGAGATGTGTTAGATCCCATCCTGGTGGAAGGGAAAGACAAGAGGAAGGTGCTACCCCAGATGAATAGGAGATATGATAGGCAGCCCTTTCGGAACTCCTTATTATCATAGGCAGCCCTTTCGGAATACGGAGGCGGGATTCTCCACCTCCCAGTCTCAGAGACCTTACTTCCAGGCAGGAGACAGATCTCAGGACAGGTCAGGGTTTCGAGACAGGTCCAGGCGCCCCTACAGGGGTTCAAGGGGACGCCCCTACCACCGTTCCAAGTGACTCTTGGGCCCACATCCCTATTGGCGGCAGGTTAAAGATGTTTGCCGACCAGTGGAGGGATTCCACCACGGATGCGTGGGTTTACAAACTGTCGGACTAACTTTAGAATTTTGTTCTAGACCCCCTCATCATTTCATTCAGTGTCCAGTACCCAGGGAGGCCACCAAGAGGGCCATGATGGAGACCGAAATTCAGCATTTGCTGGGTATCTCAGCCATAGAACCGGTACCGACTGGTCAAAGGGGTTTGGGGTTTTACTCTGTACTCTTTCTGGTACCCAAGAGTTCGGGGGATTAAAGGGCAATTTTGAACCTGAAAGATCTCAGTATCCATATAAAGTACAAGAGGTTCAAAATGCACTCACTGCATTCGATCATGGGAGGCCTCAGACATGGGGATTTCTTGACATCAATAGATCTCAAAGAGGCCTACCTCGACGTACCCATAAGGTTCTCCCACAGGAGGTTTCTCAAGTTTGCCTTTGTGGGCCATCACTGGCAAAACAGGGCCCTTCCATTTGGCCTATTGTCAGCATCACGCACCTTCACAAAATTACTAGACATGGTGGCGGCGCGTTTGCGAGCCCATCCTGTCTGCCTACAGTGCTACCTGGACGATGTGCTGATCCAGTCATCGTCCCCCAGTCAGGCAGAGCAGGACCTACATCTCACCATCCAGACCCTGCAGGATCACGGCTTCTCAGTAAACTGGAGAAAAGCCATCTGACTCTGTCTTCCAGGCTGGTACATTTGGGGGTGGTAATAGACACCAAATTACCCCAGGTGTTTCTATCACAGGACCGTAGGGACAGTATAAGACAGCTGACAAGGCAGGTTCAGACATCAGGCTCAGTGACCTTTCTTCTGCTTTCTCAACTGCTGGGGAAGATGATACCTTGCCTAGCCATAGTTCCTGGGCTCGGTTACGCACCAGGGCCTTGCAGTGGTTCCTCCTCCCCAGTCAGAAGTTAGGGCGCAGCAACTCACTGGACAGGATCAGGGTTCCTCCACAGGTGCTTCGCTCCTTGGATTGGTGGCTTTTGAAGGCCTTGGAAAAAGGATGTCTGTTTCGGGATCCTCCCAGACTGATATTGACATCGGACGCCAGCCTTTTCAGCTGGGGGGCGCATCTGGGGTCCTCGGTGACTCAAGGGCGTTGGTCTCAGGAGGATCTTTGCAATGATATCAACTGGCTGGAGCTGAGGGCGGCACATCTGGCGCTTCAACACTTTCAGGCCAAGCTGTCGGATTAACATGTTCTGCTGTTAACAGACAATGTCACGGCCAAGGCGCATGTCAACCGTCAGGGAGGCGCTGGTTCAAAAGACCTCATGCACGAAGCGAGGAAGCTGTGTCTCTGGTCGGAGCAACATCTTTGGTCCTTGAAAGCAGAACACATCGCCGGGACGTCCAACTCCACAGTGGATTGGTTGAGCCGAACTACGATAGACCAGGCCGAATGGCGCCTTCACCCAGACTTGTTTCATCTCATCACAGTTCGTTTCGGGGACCCGATACTGGACTTGTTTGCTACCCCGCAGAATGCTCAACTGCCATGGTTTTTCACCAGGTTTTGGACTCCGGCGGCCGAAGGGGTCAATGCCCTTCGCTGCCCGTAGCCAACCAGGTTGCTGTACGCATTTCCCCCGATTCCCCTACTCCAGAGGGTGATCGGGAAGATTCTGGAGGAGCAGGCGGAGGTATTACTGGTGGCACCGTATTGGCCAAGACGCCCATGGTTCGCAGACCTCATGCCACTGTCAACAGAGCGACCCTGGATATTACCACCGGACCGGGTCTCCCTCAGTCGGCGCCCTTCAACATCCAGATCCTCAATGGCTCAAGTTAGCCGCCTGGCGATTGAGCAGGAAGCTCTCCGGAAGGAGCACTATCCCTCTGAGGTAATTTCCACCATTTTGGCTTCTAGGAAACAGTCTACAGTTCGCATCTATCAAGCCACCTGGGCGGTGTTTTGTTGATGGTGCGCTAAGAAGAACTTCGTGCCAACAGCCGCGACGGTTCCACAGGTCCTCACCTATTTGCAGCATGGTCTCAAAAAAAAATTGTCCACCAATACGTTGCGTCGTCACGTTGCGGCCTTGACAACTGTTTTACCAGGTGAGGGACCTATTCCTCTTTCACATCATCCCAAGGTTTGCAGTTTTTTTAAAGATGCTGCCAACTTGTTGCCGCTTGTTGTACACCGCTACCCAACTTGGGACCTATCACTAGTCTTGCAGGTGCTCACCTCGCCTCCTTTTGAGCCTTTGCGGACTGCCACACTTAGACTTTTCACATTTAAAGTTGCCTTTTTAGTCGCTATTACTTCTGCATACAGAATTTCTGAACTAGCGGCACTTTCGGTCCACCAGGATTTGTGTCATTCTTCGCTTGGACCCTACATTTGTACCAAAAGTTAATTCCTGGTTCCATAGGGCACAGGAACTTATTCTACCGAACTTTTGCCCTAATCCTAGGAATTGACTGAGAAGCGCTGGCATACGCTTGATGTGCTCAGGGCCTTGTGGCATTATGTCAAGCAGACGGCCCCCTTTCGATGGACGGACGCCCTGTTTATGTCATTTCAGCCCACGTCGATGGGGAAGAAAGTTTCACCATCTACGTTGATCGTTGGCTCAAGGCATGCATTGCCTTGGCGTATGAACATCCGACTTGTCCAGTGCCATGGCACATCATGGCACACTCTACTCGCAGTGCAGCCACTTCGGCTGCTTGGGCTACGCAAGCATCCATTTTGGACATCTGCAGAGCCGCAACTTGGACTACTCCTTCACCGTTCGTGAGGCACTACAAGCTGGACCAATTTGCATCGGCGGAGGCGGTGTTTGGGAGGCATGTCTTACAGAGAGTCCTGCTGGCCGAGGGGACCCTGGACCGATCTGCTTCCCTCCCATCATCAATTTAGCTTGGGTATATCCCACTCTTGGACACTCCAAGCAGTGCACAGGAGATTGAACGTTGGGCTTATCTTGAACGTTCCATCTATGTGAACTGCTGGAGTGTCCAAATCCCACCCTGGCTTGTGCTGGTCCAGGGTCCAGGAGTGGTCGGTTCTTCTATTGGACGGCATCTTCCCTGGTTCCGGTTTCGTTGAAAAAACTGAGAGGCTCAGCCAGAAGGAGGAAGGCGTGGCCAAAGAAATTCCAACTCAGTGACATCATAACTGACTGATAAATACCCACACTTGGACACACCATCAGTGCACATAGATGGAACGTTCAAGGTAAGCTCAACATTTATTTTGTGCCATCTCTTCTTGTGTCATTTTGTTTTATTAAATCTCTTTTTCCTTTTATTTTATTATTTTATATAGTGAGGAATCAGGAGATAAAGAATGAGATGGAAGAGATGAAGGGAGACATTTCTGGAGATATCCAAAAACTGGATGACAAAATGGGGATGATACAACAGGCAATATCCAAGAATGAACAGAAAATGCAATTGGTGGAAATAAAAGCAGAACAAACAAAAAAGAAACTAGAAACGTAGGAACAGAAACTTATTGCAGCAAATAGGGATCTGGAAGAGGCGATAGTCCATTTAGAAATGGAAAAAGCTGCATTCTTCTTGAGATTTCAAAATATAATGGAAAACAAGGAAGAAGACTTACTAAAGAATATGACAGAACTATTAACAGACACCCTACAGAAAACCAAACAGGAGATCCAAGGTGACATCGATGAGATATATAGAATACACACAAATTATGCAAGACGGCATAAATTATCAATGGAGGTACACGTGCGGTTCTCCAGGAAAACAACAAGAGATTAAATTTACAAGAGGACAAGGGATGAACCAATGGTTTAGAAAGGAAGAGAAATTCAAACTCTTAACAAGTTCCAAGAAGGGTCAGGGAGCAGAGAAGACACAATCAATTTTTAACTACGCAACTGATCAAGTACAATGTTATGTTTGGGTGGCTCATCCCAGAAGGAATGTTGATTTCGTGGTAGGACAAGAAATTCAAAATTGAGACTGTGGATAAAGTGCAGGAATTCTATGAGCATTACTTTACCATGGATGAGGAGCAAGAAAGTAGGCAAGAGATAGAGTATAAGAGTCAAGAAGAACAGCAACTAGAAAGGAAAGAGGCAGATCAAGATAAAAGAAGACGGATAGAAACAGAATGATATGAACGAGAAGGTGCAAAAAGAAGAGTACAGAGAGAAACAAGAACAACTAGAAAACAGAGACCTACCGTGTTTCCCCAAAACTAGGACATGTCTGGATAATAACCCCAATTGGGCTTTCGAGCACATGTGCTAAAATAAGCCCCCCCCCCAAAAAAATAAGCCCCTCCAAAATACTTAGACACATGTGCAACTTCTGATGTTCTAACCCATTTCTGATGTTTTTCTCCTCTGTGGTGGTGGCAGTGCGTTCAGCTTCCTGAATCTGGCTTGCTGATCTCAGCCGGCGAGGGGGAGTGGTGGGGCGGCGGCGAAGCGAGATGCATGGAGCAGGACAGAGCTCTCCTTGCCATCTCTTCTTCCTTCTCTTATGGCCGGCTCCCTGCAGGCCAAGCTCAGCCGTGGGTGGGGAGCAGTGGCCGGGCTGTCTGAGCTGCATCTATTGGGGCTGCCCTCTGCGTGGCTGCCTGGCATCTCACTGCCGGGTGCCTGGGAAGAGTAAGCGACACCTGCAGGAGGAAGGGAAGACGGGCAAGGGTGCCGTGAGGCTCCCCTCCCCAGGAAGAGTCCGGCCCAGTCATTGTCCGGTCCAGTGACTCCCGATGCAGAGTGTCTTCCTGGGCATGCTGGGGGCGATCCAATGTGCTTGGGTGGAGGGAACGCAGGGCGATTGGAGGGGAGAGGAGCGGGGGGGGGAAGGGGAGGTTTCCAGCGACTATCACCATAGAGGGGGAAGTGCACTCCCAGAGCGGCCACTGCCCTGGGGTTTGGAAGCCACAGAGGCGGAGTTTGGGAGAGAGAAAGAAAGACTTCTGCTGCTTCTGCATGCAAGGAAAGCAGCAGAAGTTGTTCTTTCTCTCCCCCCAAACTCCGCCTCTGTGGCTTCCAAACTCTGGCTGGAAGTGGAAAAGAGGCTGTTCATGCCAGCCGCCTGCTGCCAAGTCTTCTGCCAGTTGGCCTAGAACATTGCACCCTTCTCCATTTTGCGGGCAACCAGGGCAGAGAGGCGGCAAGGGGCAAAGGGAGCCGCAGCCCTGCATGGAGAGTCCGTCCACATTGACGTGGTGAGGCCTGGGAGGCACGCAAGTGAGGGGGGACAGGCACTCGTGCGGCTTGGCGCCTTCCAGCCGCTTGCGTTCCACACACCGCTGCAGGAGGGAAGGGGCTTGATGGCGGCGCGCAGGGGGAGCCTCTCTCTGCCAGACTCCCAGGTGTGAGTGCGTAGGCTGCCCAAGGCGAAAATAATAAGACCCCCTGGAAATAAGGCCAAGCCCTTATTTCGGGGTTCAAAAAAATATAAGGTCTTATTTTTGGGGAAACACGGTATATACAAACAATAAGATGGAGGAGGAAATTAAGATGATTTCAATCAATATTAATGGTCTGAACTCACCAGAAAAAGAAAACAAACATAAGATTACAAAAATAGAATATGGATATAGTCTGTTTACAAGAAGTTCATATCAAGAAGCAATATGGCAACATATTAGAATATCGCAAAATTGGGAAACTCCACATATCTTTAGCACACCAAAAGAAGAGAGGGATAGCCTTATATATTAAAGAGTGGCTAAAACCTAAACAAATTTACGCAGATGAGGAAGGAAGAATAAGAATAGTAAAAAACCAAAAACAAATACTGCTTGCTACGATTTGTGCACCAAACAATAACCAGAAGGAATTCTACCGTAAATTACATAATATAATAACAGAGACAGAATATGAAAACGTGTCTAGCAGGTGACTAACGCAGTAGTAGATATCAAGAAAGACTACAAAAGAAAAAAAACAAGAAAAAAAGAATTTTACCAAATACATTTTTTGAGATGACACAAGAATTAAATCTACAAGATATATGGAGAGAACTAAATTTAAAGAAAAACCAATATACCTTTTACTCAAGCCCACATAACTCATGGTCAAGAATAGATATGGTATGGATGAACCTAGACATGAGAAGAAACATAGAGGAAGTAGACATTTAAAAACCACAGAATGAAAATGGCTCAATTCAAAAGTTATGGCGAGCACTTCATTATCATTGCTATAACAACTCCTTTTCATGTGTGAAAAAGGTAAAATATTCAAGGTGATGGGTAAATTTTAAAAAAGTAATGAAGTGAACACAAATTATGCTAAAGACTGCCTCTTAATGATATTTGGAATATCTTTAGACAGATATGTTGAAATACATAGATATTTTTTAGGCACTAGCCTTGTACAGGATCAATCCTATCATGAGACGAGATAGTTGCCATACACAACCAATTTTGTATGTCATGAAATACCAGCAGATTGTCATTTAAAGTGTTCTTTTACCTTTACAATTGTGGAAAGAGACGGGCACATATATATTTGAGGTTTTCAGCATCAAATCAACTTTCCGCTGTTCTGTGCACTTGAATTGGGAAAGAGGGCTGCCATTTGTTGCTTTGTTTTGGGTTCAAAATCTGTCTTGATTATTATTGAAAAGGGAGGAATCCCTTCTAGATTGCATAACATTGATGCATTATTATGATTATTATTATGATTATTATTTAACATTGAAGCAGGGTGCTTTATTTCTCTTCCCCCCCCCCCCCTTCATTTCTCTTCAGTGCTCAAATCCGACATGCTTGGGATAGCACCAAATCAGCTTCTAAGAATTTGGCAGAAATGGGCCTGGCTGTTAATCCAAACAAGGCAATTCCCATTCCAAAGGTTAGTGCTGTATGAATTCCAAGAACAGTTAATCACTTCAAAGTTGAAGGAAAACATTAAATCAATGTTTATTGTTTAGGAGCTTGTATTATTTATTTGGATGTTGTTCCAGGAAGACAATAATTGGAAAATGAAAATAGTATAACTGATTAGAAAAGTACATTGTGAAAATGTTTGTAAATTTTTCCAGTAAATCTCAGGTAGTATTGGTTAAATATAAAGTATGCATGAGAAATAACATTGTAACTAAACTGTCATTAACCCAGTTTTTGGTTTAGAGATAAATTGTTTTGTCCGACTATCTTACTTTTTAGAAATTGAATTTGAAATAGTTGAAGAGCTATTTCCAATTCTTGGCATTTCATTTAGGCAAGTGACAATCACCATCTTGTATTCACTTAATGCCCCCTTGTGCTGACATCCATAGCTATGCTGAGCAATAAATGGTAGAGTGCTACTATAGAGAGTTATAAAATAGCTGTCACCATTTGTATTGTATAATAATTTGAAACTCTGTGATGTAACACTGCATCCAAGTTTACCATTATAAAATGATAATGATGTGGTAAAAAGAAAATACAAAATAATTCCTAGCAGCCTTTTTGTACAATGTGAATTGCCATGTCTTTTAAATTACAGGATACAAAAATGGAACTTGATGGACAAGAGGCAGGGACAACTGTTAGGAAGCCATATGTAATAAATGGTGGGTATTACTTCATATTGGAATAGTTTGATAGACATGTCATTCTTCATAAGAAAATTCTTCATTAGAAGTCTTGCGATTCCAATTAAGTGCAGTTTTCTTCATTATTTATTACCAAATCTAGCAGATATTCAATTTTTTTTATGGTTTTAAATACAAACTATTTTACAATCAGTTGGATAATCATTAGAAATTAGGGTGAGAGAACAAATACATTGTGTCTGCTGATATGAAAATAATGCATCTTTTCCAAACAAGCCTGGACATGTCTCCTATTGGAGGGAAAGGATATGACTTCCATGATGTAATGGTTGGGTAGAGCTATTCTATTTCCACAAAAGGAGGTTTCACAGTGTGCACACATTTCTTAATACCTTCTTGCTTTCTTTTCTTTATGCCCAGAATTAGAATATGAAGCCAGTTTCCCAGAGGAAAAATCTGAGACTCTCTCCAGAGATCTTATTGACTACGTCAAACACATGATTCAGAATCATGGTGAAAATTATAAGGTAGAGATAATTTTGTTATTTCCAACTGAAGTTATTTTGTTTAGATAAACTGCAATACATCATTAGAAAATGATATGAAAATCAGATTAGAGAATCCCAATTACAATATTTGAAGTGAGGAGGACTGGCTGTTACTACTACATCATGCCAATCCGTTTGCCTCCTGCACTGGCTTCCAGTTATTCCAAGGCCAATTTTAATAGAATTTTAACCTGTAAATTGGGTGAAATCCAGCAGGTTCTGACATGTTCTAGAGAACCGGTAGCGGAAATTTTGAGCAGTTCGGAAAACTGGCAAATACCACCTCTGACTGGCCCCGGAGTGGGGTGGGAATGGAGATTTTGCAATATCCTTGCCCTGGAGTGGGGCAGGAATGGAGATTTTGCAGTATCCTTCCCCTGCCATGCCCAACAAACCACACCATGCCTACCAAGCCACGCCCAAAGAACCAGTAGTAAAAAAAAAAATGGATTTCACCACTGCTATAAATGCCTTTGAAACAGCTTGGCTGGGTGAGATCTCCTCTCACAGGGAAGTAAGTATTTAAAACAGAAGATCTTGCAGTACTAATTTTCTCCATAGAGAAAATTAATCTATATAGATTGCATGGTTGGAACTTTATTTTCCCCACACATTTTTAAAAACTGTATATGACTTTCATGATGGTTAAGTCTTGTATTCATTTATAGAATTATTGAAACATTATGCATTATATACGCAGTTTTAGGAAAGGATTTGTTTCTTCTAGTTTCCCATATTGCTTTGTACAGTGTTTCTTGCTTGACAACATATATGATTGTTTTGAAATGGACATTTGAACTGAAGTTAAGCAATTAGGGCCCTTCAGATGATTTATATTGGAGTGCTTACACTCCTTTGCTGCAGGCAGAATTCATAATATCTGTAGAGCAACTGGTTAAATTGCATCTAGCATCTGAATCTACCTTTTATTTTATTGGAGTTCTGTGGTTGTATTTGCTTTATGTATAGGCTGTCCTTGAGACTTGGATGTTTAATGTACTGCTTACTTTCTGGGTGTGGTTTCTAAAACTATATGTTAATATAAAACCGCTTCTCTGTTAATTTATGCTTGTAATTTACTGCCTAGGCTATGGCTCGTGATGAGAAGAACTATTACCAGGATACACCAAAACAAATAAAGAGGAAGATCAATGTGTATAAACGCTTCTATCCCGAGGAGTACCAAATATTCATTGCATCCTTACGGCCAGAAAAAATGGAGCAATAATTATGAGGAATAAAAGATGCCGAAACATTATTTCATCTGGCATGGATTTAAGTGACTGAGATTGAAAAACTGATACTTGAATTACATAAAATATTGCCTTCTAAAGAGAAATAAGAAAATACAGGTGGAACTTTGATTCTCCAAAATTCTGCAGAAATTTTAAGTCAGCTTTCAGGTTCATTTATTTTACTGAAGATTCTTCAAGGCAAAATAGCTCTTAGTGACAAAAATATTTTTGCCTTGTAGAGACCTTGGTTGACATATGACTTCTCTAAACCTAGTGTCAATAATAGAGCATATTGAAAAAATATTTTAGTTACAAGAGCAGAGGTTAATTGTACACCGACTTGTCCACTTCTTGTGCATTTTGGAAAGACAGCACAATAGTAGTAGCCTCAAACAGTAGTTTCCTTTCTCAGAAATAAGATGTGGACATCAAGATTAAAACCTCAAAACTAGTGCATTTGGTCCAGAAAGAGCTATCTCTACTCTCCAATAAGAGGCTATCCCAGAGAGATGCTAACTCACTCAATGAGCACTAGTCCATATTTATGAGAGGGAAGAAGCCACCACTCTGCTGATGGCAATGTTGGAATGAGGGTTCCTAATGTGAGGTACATTATGGATTGTCTTGTCAAGCCATCTTTCCTTAGCTATTTTAAAAGTAGAAGCCACATTGGTTCTTTTTCTCCGAAGACTGAAACTGCAGTTGTACATTGTCATGCAGCTACTACAGGAATTTGCAATTGATGAAGTCTGAATTCTGTAGAGGAATTCACTTGCTCTACAAGTGTTGAAGCACCTGGAAAAAACGGGACTAAAAAGCTGTTTAATCCCGTGTAAAGTCTGATGAAAATGACCATTAGCAATAATTGTCCTGATTTGTATGCAGGATTCCTCAAGTGGTGAAGAGCAGAGTCACATCTTACATCACAAGATTTATTGATAAAAAGTACAAAGCATTTGTTAGCAATTGCCTGTGGCATATACGGCTAAGATGTATTATCCAGGTTTCCTATATTCTGCAATAGGATAAATTGGGGGTGGGGGGGGGCGCCTTGGTTAAAACATAAATTGTGCAAAAGTAGCTTAGTCCAAACAAAAATCCTGATCTGCCAAGAGAAGAGGGAGTAATGGAGAACAATGTTATATGCATCATTTTCCTATTTAAGAAACAGCATCATTCCTACTTTTAACATCATAAGAGCTGTAGACACAAATTGCCTAAAGATGGGATTGGCTTCCTGCACATGTAGAATTATGCTTTAATACAGAGGTGAGACAAATGATTGCTTTTTTTCTTCATTAGAAATTTAGGAGAATGCTATTGGTAGCTCCTACGATGTGGCTTATCTGTATGTTGTAACAGCCATTACTAGCTCACAATAGCTTTTGCATAGATAACATTTTGTTTCTATAATGGAGCAGAAATAAAAACTTTTAACAACCTCTGATAGGTTGGGATCAAATAGGGATATTCAAATACATGCTGAAGAACTTTGCCTTATCAGGGACACCTGCATGTGTTGGCTTGCATCTCAAACTTCCCAACTAACCCGGGAATTTGACAGTTGAGCTCACTTAGTTTGGAGGATGTCCGTTTCGTGCATCTCTTTGTGGTCTAATCCAGACTTTCCAATTCTCTTGACCAATATCAAATATCTAGTCTTTGTAGAGGTTACCTCAGAATCAAGTAATAAATAAGAAGATAGCAGAGTCTTAGTGACTGAAGTAGCTTTGGCATCAGTTCAAGGCACAACTGTTCCAACATGCATAGCCAGAAATAAAAGATACTCCATTAAGGATTCCTCAAATCTAGATGAGCCATCAGTTTCAGTACTTACCACTTTCCATTAACTGCAATCAGGATGAATTTTGCCCTTTATGGGCCAAGACTAACCTCCAGCTTTTGAAATAACAGAGTCATTTCATAGGCAAAGAGCCTATGAAATTACTTTCTTAGCTTCCTCTATATAAAGTCATTGCATTACTTCTTCCTGCTTATTGTAAAGTCAACTATAGTAGATCCAGTAAAGAAGAATGCAAAGTGCAAATATTGGTATTACAGTTCTTTAGATTTGGGAAAAGAGCAGCAGTTGCTTTCAGTAGTCTCTGAGATTGATGGATGCCCCCCTCAAGCAATGTACTTTGCCTTTTCTTCCCCCTTATCCAGAGCAGTAGGAGTTATCTTCAAGACTATATTGGCAGGTGGCATTCCTTCTCCAAAAGCATTTGGGTGAATGCCGAGGTGGACTTTTCTGACCATGCAGAAAAAGTTATTGTTGAGAGGTGCAATCACAGGGAGTCCATCTTGTTTGAATGGGCAAGGATTTTGACCAGCAGGTGCTTCAAGTGAAGAACACTGTTTGCAGTGGCCAGACCAGCAGAAGTTGCACTTGTGGGCAAGAGAAAGAATTTCCTCTGACTATCCAGGTTGTGTAAGGCCAACTCCTCTTGCAATTCTGCCATACTCAGGGCATCATTCTTGTCCTAAAATAGATATACAAACAATCATTTTAAAAAACCTTAGGCCTTTTCTTATAAGAGCTATGCCACAATTTTGTATTTTTCTTCATTTGGGTGAGGATTAAGCTTAATATATGCTAGTGTTTCTTTTTTCACCTTGAAATTAGTAAGAAATCGTTATTGATGATCTACTGTTACATTTTGGTTGCATTCTTGCAAACCTTAGACATTTTTTAAGTACAGAAAAGTAATCGAGGAATCCAGTCAAAGGAATCTCGGAGTCACGTGCAGTTCTATAATTGTAAGTTGGTCTTCCATCTATATCAGGGGTATCAAATTGGCGGTTCATGGGCCAGATGCGTCATGTGCAGATCATGCCCATCCCAGCTCCACGAAGGGGAAAAACAGTGAAACGTCACATGACTTCAATATGACGCAGCGGGTTTGACACCCATGATCTATATCAAGCTAAAATTTAAGAATGTCACATGTGAAAGATAGCAAGGGACTCACCTGTTTGTTAGCTAAGACTATCAAAGGCAGCTGAGGGTCCTCAGCTAGCAGGCAGTGGAGCTCCTGCCGAGCAATGTGAAGGCGTGGGCCATCTGCAGAGTCTACAACGAACACCAAAATGTGGGCTTTGCTCAGATACTGGTTCCAATAGAAGCGTAGATTTTGGCTCCCACCAACTAGTATAACAAAGAGCAAAAATACAAGTTGACTGAATAGCATTCTTTCTCATTCTGATGTCCTCCGGTGTTTACTTGCAGTGCCCACATCTGACAAACAAATCATGAGAAAATATTACTTTACATTATATCATGAGCATCTTTCCCATGCCTGAAATGCAGGTGTGGATTTAAATGAGGGAGAATTTTCTCTATCTATATATATAAAAGCAAAAATCACTCATGCTATAATCATGAAATCTCCAGAACCGTAAAGCCTACGAACTTGAAATTTGCCACATATGTTCCTCTTGACTTCTAGGTGCACACGAAGAAAGGATTTTTTGAAATGACCATCAGAGCATTAGTATTTCCTATATTATTATTAACACGCTCTGATGCTAAGGAGTTCTACTTCCCCTCCCCACCTGAAATCTGTTCCATGCTCTGATGCTAAGGAGTTCTACTCCCCATCCCCATTTCAAAAGAAATCTGTTCCAAATGCAAAACACAAGCAGAGGAGAAGAGTTTCAGTTTTACTTTCACAGCAGCAAGCAGGGGATAAGATAGGGGAGGCTTCTATGGGGCAAGGCTGAGGGAAAGGAGTGGGATCGTGTTGTGGCCCCGCCCTCTGAGCCTATCTCATCGGAGGAAGAAGGCTCCGAACATGAGGGAGAGGAGTCAGCCAGGCCTCCCTCTCCAGGCCCCTCCCCTCTGGCACTGCCTCAGGTGCCGGCCGAGGAAGGGGAGATTGGCCAGGAGCCAGGTGTCTGATGAGGGCGAGGAAGGAGAGCTGTCGTTCCTGGATGCACGCCAACGAAGGCGTGATAAACGGTTGCAGCAGTTAAGGAGGCGTGCTAGGGATTATAGCTGAGTCACTGGACCACACCCCAGAGACTATATAAGAGAGGGTGGTGGCTGGTAAAAATCTGTGACGAACAAAAACTAACTCTGGCTAGTCACTTGAACAACGTCTGAAGCTGCCGAAGGGATATTGTTTTGCTGGACTATTTGCAATGCGTATGTAATTTTATGTTATCTGTTGCAGTAAAATTCTTGGCAGACGGTGCTTATATTGTTGCCAAGTTTGAGATAACGACCTGTGTGCGTGCCAAGTAGTTTCTTAACCCTCGGCTGGCTGTGTTTGTGTGTGTGTGTAGACAGGGACAGATCAGATAGGATAGGAGACATTTCTGTGGGGCAAGGCTGGGGGAAAGGAGAGGCCGATTGTAACTATTCATTAATATTCAAGATGTGTCAATTTATCATGCCCCATCGCATAATTTCATAGCGAAGCACGGGTATTCAGCTAGTTATGTATAAATACCTGTCATAGCTTCCCATGCATTGTTCAGGCCAAAAAAATACAAAAATGGACAAGTCATAGGAGATTCCCAGCACAGAAAACATAAATTCAATTCAGAAGAAGGGTTTCAAGATAGTTTTCCCTTAGTTCGATATGATATTAAATAGAAAACCTATATTAACATGGGTCAGTTTTTTTAAAAGTTGGCTATTTGGATATTATTAACCTCAGGCTTTTTGAGACTTAGTTTATGGTGTAAACAAATTGACTTACATAGTTACAAGTTAAATGTGGTTTCTGTGAACAAAGCCAGTGATTGCTATCATAGAGGGGAAGTGTTCTGACCTAGGCTTCCTGATACAGTAAAAGCACACAATGAGGCCCCAAAACCCTCTTTTTATTTCAATGGCTGTGAATTCTGCTCATTCAGAGCCTGTTCATCCTCAATCTGTTCATTCACAGATGAGTCCCAAATAGTTGTAAAGAGTCCGACAGAAGTCTGTCACAGTTCTGGATAAGTCTGATAAACACCCACCTTTGCCTTCCTTGACACACTGCCAAGACCTAATTAGCAATTAACTTTGCAAGGCCACACGGAACACAGAGTCAACATGGAGTTGAAACCAGCCAGCAAGAACAACAGGTCCCCTGTTCCTCTGCCTCACTGATGTCCGACTCTGGAGGCTCTGGAGTCTGCACATAACTCCCAGATGGTCCTGGCCCCATCTCTGCCTCCGATGCAGAGCCCTCGTCCAAGCCTTCCCCAGATTCCAGGATTGGCCCATGTTCCTCCCCAGTGTCCTCGCTGTTCAACTCTGCTGCCAGCTCCGCAGGCCGCTGGCGGACCACAACAGGAAGATGTTCCAGATCCATCTTTCCTGCACAAGTGCCAGATTACTATCCCTTACCTTGCCACACATGCAGTATGTTGCAGATTGTGCCCTATTTCCAAACAGGGTTTACCTTCTAGAAGATCCATCTGGAGCCCACTGGCCTGCAGCTGCACTGAGTTAAAACCTTGAGTAGGTGCTATGTGCTTCTTAGCTTCTGGACTGCATACATGGTGAAGAATGGTGCTTTTTCCAGCCCCATCCAAACCGAGAATCAAAACTTGGTATTCACAGTAATGTGGCTGCTAGGAGAAAAAGAGTTCAGGTTAGTCCAGGCAGTAATTGATTAAAATAATGGAAAACCACCTAGCCCTGGTTTATCCCTGAAAAGATGGCTGTGCTAAAATATTCAAATGAGACAATAAGCAAGCAGGAAAAAATAAATTTAAGTTGTGGGTAGTATTTAGAATAGTCCTGCTTGTCAAGAGCATAGTTGATCTATAAATTTAGCAAATTAATCACTCATTCTTGACAGCTTTAGGGAAAAATAATAACAGCCTAGTCGAATGTGGACCCTGATGGATTATTAATTTAGGATACCAATCCTGAAAGAAAGGATCATATATCACACATACTGTATGAGTAATACATAAAAATAACTGCTCCTATTGAGGGCCTTGTACAGGTACCCTGTTTCCCCCAAAATAAGACATCCCTTGATAATAAGCCCAATTGGGCTTTTGCGCGCATGGCAATAAGGCCAAGCTCTTATTTCAGAGTTCAAAAAAATATAAGACAAGGTCTTATTTTTGGGGAAACACAGTAATTGGGGGCCTTGTACAGGTTATCATTCTGATATTTTTCATCTAGGTTGCATGGGTGTGTTTAATTGTTTTTATTATTTTCTGGATTTTGTAAGCTGCCCAGAAACTGAATGGGTTGTTATATTTAAAAAAGAATTGAATTAAACCACTGATACAGGGAATGTGTTGGCTATTGGTTTCTCCCCAAGTGCAATTCAAGGATTGGTCATCAACCATAAAGTCCTAAAGGGCTCAGTGCCCTTTATGAATGGAGAGATGAGACTGCAACTCTCCATTCATTCATTCTGCCTGCCTAATCCAAAGGTCCCTTCCATCAAAAAATAGGATAGCAGAGAACATACAGAGGCATTCTCAGTCATGTCTACCCTTCTATGGAATATGACTCCTTCTTCACCAGAAGTGTAGGAAGTTGTCTTCTGTCTCACAGAATCCAGAGATTGGAGTCTTTTGGTGACTTAATGATTAAGTGGAGATAGCATAAAAGATAAAAATGTGAGATTAAAGTGTTTGATTAACTGTATTTTCTGTACTCTAAAACTCAATGGAGTAAAGCAGTTTATAAATCTTACAGATAATAAATGGATAATTTTGTTAAACAAAACACAGAAACAGCCAACACAACCTTTTCTACATAGAAATCCCATCCAGTATTGCTTTTCCTGGTGGAAAAATTCATTAAAAATTTCCTAAAATTATTACAAACTTATGGGTCCTCTACCTAACCCTGTAAGGGTAAGTATTACTGGTAGTACCTTGAATTATGCAAGTAAAAACAAACAAGAAGTCAAGACTGGATTATGAGTAAAACAAAACTCAAGTAAAACATGAGTAAAATAAAAATCAACAAGCAATTTACCTTCCATGTTTTTTATAAGTGAAACGCATTTCAAGAACAGTTCTATGTATACCAAACTAGAAATGAGTGAGACATGGATCACTGTAGTCAGCTCTAGCCATTAGAATGAATTGGAATTTATTCAGGAAATAAGTTTGTATCAACATATGCTGCCTGGATAAAAGCTCAGGAACTTAATTTAGTCAGGGAAAAGGCATAGCTCTCACTAGCACTGCCTCCTAAGGAATCTTTTATGACAGAGAAACAGTGGCATTATGAGAATTTTAATTATCTACACATAAACAGAATGAAGAAGTCAGCTAAGGAAGTCTGCCTCTTTTCATCTTTACCCAAGGCCCTTGTTTTTGGCTCTCTAAATCTGCTCATTTTGCAAAAACTTTGTTACAAAAAGTTATTTTTCTTCTTGTATTGCTTTTATAAGCTGACACCACCAAAATGGTTTGAGGTTGGCGACTATACAAATTGAATAAATAAAAAATGTAAGCAGAACCCCAATGGAACAGATCAAAAGCTTGTTTTGTCCAGGAGTTGGATCCCATAGAGGCCCAGCATGTGTCTGTGAGAAACCCACAAAAGAGGACAATATAGAGTAGTACCATCCTCCTGTTCATCCATCCCTCCATCCACCAGGAAACAATATTGAGAGTGGTTACATGAGTTAATTGATGTTTAGCCTTCATTTATTTGAATCTAATCCTTGTTTTAAATCCCTCCAACCCAGTGGCGATTCTTACATTTTTCTGGTAACCTAGTCCAGAACCCACATGAGTGTTGTGGTGGCCTAGAGGCGGAGCTCTTGCCTCACGGTCAGGAGGCTGTGAGTTCGGTCCTTGGTAGAGGCAGATATTTCTCTCTCTGGGCAGAATGATAATATGTCTGCTGAACAAAACTCTGCATTGGTGACAGGAAGGGCATCCAGCCAGTAAACACTCAGCTCCATTCAGTTGCCTGGACTTCACACCACAAGGGTTTATGTGGTCGTTAAAAGAAGAACGATGATGATGATAGACCAGAACCCACATAATGAATTGTGGGTATGTCTAATTTTCTCAACACTCAACATTTAAGGGTGATCCTGGAATGCAGCATTAGAAGTGCAAAATCAGCAGCTGCCCAAAAGGAGATTAGTCCGCAAGAGCTCAACATCTAAGCAATTAATCACAATTCTTTTGCCTTTCCTTCTATATATTTTTATGGTGCCACGTGGAATTTAAGACTGAAGCTTGCAATCCTATAGGCAGTTATTGGGCTCAAAGTAACTTCTTTGAAGTCTTATTTCTCTTATATGCACGCCCATGTAGTTCTACCATAAGCCTTCTCAGAAACTTAGTGAAAAAGTTTTTCTAAAAGAAGTACTGTAGATAAAGAATAATTTTGGATTATTCCTACTTCTTTGTCATTTTACAAGATTCCCCCAAAAGTGATGCAGGGCTATCTTCTCTAGAAGTCACTTTAATTCCTCTCAGCACGTTTATTTCTTATGGTGTTTATAATTCTATTACCTTTTATGATGTTTTCCACTTCTTCAACTGGGACAACTTATCTATTATTTCCTGATCCTTATTATTGGCCTCCTTTCAATAAATACTATACTGGCAGCTTTCTAGCCGGATAAGATATCTTAAGAACAAATTATGCAACTTTATCAGATTAGCAGTTGAATTTCTAGGGCTAGGCCATCATTAGTGACTCAGTAATTTGTCCACTACTTCTAGAAATTGATCCGCTGGTGTCTTATGCCCCAATCCACTCCCTCACTCCAATTTGGTGCCTTTAATCAAAAATACAGGGAGAAGTCCCTACAGTTTTCTCAGAAACATTTCACTGACTGTGTCTAAGAAGGAATGTATCAAACTCAAAAGACACACAATCTTGTGTGTAAAGCAAGAGCAGAACACATGGTATCCCAGTTTCTAGCCTGATGCCTTTTACCCCTAGAATAACACCCTGACTTCTCAAGGTCTTCCTTTGGTCCCATAAACAGATATGGAACTGTATGCCCAAACCACCAAGTTCTAAGCTAATGTGAACATAATAGCAATCTTGTTTCCTGAAAACCGGCTAAGTGCTTTCCTACATTCGCAGCGTTCTCTACCACCCCATCTCCAAGACTGAGCCGGATGCAGCTACCAGTTCTCTCGGGAAAAAAGTAACATTTGTTCCAGGCTGCGGAAGAACCGGCCTCGACAGAGAGAGGCTTCCCTTACCTCCGCTTCCTTTCGCGCGTTGCAAGCTCGTAGCTCCGCTTCCAGCTGCCGCTCCCAGCGACTTCTCCAGCCGACGCAGCTGTCATCGGCGTCTCGGAAGTAGCCTTTCCATGCAATGAAAAGGAGAGAACCGAGGGCTGCTACCGCTGCGCCCAGCGCCAGGCTCAGGTGTCGGAAAGCGGCAACAGCAGCAGCCATGGGCTTCCAGCGATCTCCTCTCGGCCAGAAGCTCCTCCGCTTTGCTGCTCGGTTTAGCCGGCCCTCTCCTTTATTCGGCCACGCGTCCTCCTCCTCCAGCGCAACTGAGCTCAGCGGCTCGCCTCCTAGGAAGTCTCCGACAGGAGATTCACTTGACCGACCGCTCCCGTTCAGTCTAAGGCAGCAGCGGGAGAATTTCCCGGCCGGTAGCAAACGGCAACAGCAACAGCAGCAAGCAGTGGGCCGAGTATCGTGACGTCACTCGCCCAGTTAAAGGGGATGGGCTCCCTCTGCGCAATTTCCACCAAGAGCTCCATGGTTCTTGGGAGCCGGTTTTCAAGGTGATGTGCTTCACCTGTTGGGTGATCCCTTCAAAGGAAGGTATTTGTGCTGCTTTGAATGATGGGGACAACACTCGAGAAGCCTGAAACAAAAACTGTCCTGCGTATACATATTTTAATGTTACAATCAGGAACTATGTTTTCCCAATTGTCAGTGTGTGTACACTTTCTGCTTATATCCCTAGCTTTATCCCTAAATACTAGACCATTTTTCTCTGTGGCTGGGATTGCAAAAGATTGCAGGGAGGAATGTTTCTCCACTCTGCTAAGAAATGTCACTGATGAGGGTGGGGGGCATTTGCATGTAAAAGAATGCATTCCTCCCTGATCCAATACCTTATTATCTACTTGATTCAATCTCAGCCTCAGATAGCAAACTTTATTGCTTCCCCTGCCTCCTAATTCTACATGTTGGGTACGCTTAAAGTCTATCAAACATTTGGACTCAGTATTGCAGTCCTGAGCACACTCATTTGTAGCTTCAATTTATTTCCAAGTAAATATGAAGTGAATTTGCCTACT
This sequence comes from Arizona elegans, assembly GCA_022577455.1. Lineage (NCBI taxonomy): Eukaryota > Metazoa > Chordata > Lepidosauria > Squamata > Colubridae > Arizona > Arizona elegans. Next base: position 96,015,446 of record JAKOOJ010000003.1, on the reverse strand, counting down.
CCCAATATTAGGAATGTTGTCTTAGAAATGCGGTTAATTCAGTGGGTGTAACATGAAATGTTTAACTCTAAAGTGACCAGATGCAAAGGAAGTGTAAGGTATTTTTATTACACACAAGTAACTTGAATACCTCTAAACAATAAAAGAAATAGGTCTATTTGAACCAGTACTCTGGCTCAGCCCAGTACAGCACTAGCATTCAGTTAATTTTCACCAGTTGCATTTAAGCATGATAAAAACTGCCTTAGCTAATATCTTTATGCTGCACAGTTCCCATGTTGCTACAGACACAATACAAAGGCTAAGCAGAAGCACATACACACACGCAGATTGAATTAATTAAATTCACAAGAGAAAATAGATTCTTCTATCCATGATGGTTAAAGAAAAAAGGAAAAAATTCCAGAAACCATACTCTGTATTATTTCTACCTTGTTTTGTATATTTTAGATATATCTAGATTTATTTTTTTTCCAAAAGGGAAGTGCTTTGAGTTGAGAAAATAATATAGACTCAGAGAAAATGCTGAAACTTTAAAAATAGTTGCCTCCCTTTACTGAGAACTGAATGTACCAAGATCAGTGTGCCCTAATGTGTCCCTGGAAATCTGGGTAGCAGATGCTCTCTTCTGGGTCATATGACCACAAGGGCTTAGAAAGGAACTGCTGTCTACCTGCCTTTTCCACATATAGATATACTGGGGGGATTTTGTCATCCCCCCCACCCCGCGATCCCCTCAGCCAAAACCAGCCCATTTTTAAACTTCATCCTTTTCTTTGGCCGCTCTCTTCCTGCCACAACGAATTTAGTCTCATTGGCGAGTTCTCCTGCTTGCAGTCATCCTATTCTTCCAATTTGCTGAATTGGAAGGAATTAAAAGGGCTGCAGTAAAATGGCCACATTAAATTCTTGGTGACTTGCAAATATACCATCGCTTCTAATCAGCTTTCTATTTTCAAACTTTAAATATACACTTGTTATCTCGACTGAGTAACTATATGCTGTATAAAGGTATGCAATTCACCGCAATTACACAAAACCAAGAACAAAGGGGGGAGGGGCTTGAGCTCCTGAAGGAAAGGGAACCATAAACAAAAGCCAAGTTACACTACCCCTTACTTCGTAGGAAACAAGTTTTAATATTAGTCCCCCCCCCCCTTTAATTCTACTGTCTCCGAGTCAGCTTGACTCCTGGCGACTCAGTCCCTGCATTTTTCTTGGCAAGCTTTCCCAAAATGATTTGTCATCGTATCCTTCCTAGGGCTGAGAAAGAATGAATGACCCAAGACAACCCCGTTGGCTTTGTGCCTCAGGCAGGATTTAGCACTCACACTTTCCCGGTTTTTGGCCTGATGCCTTAATCCCCACCGCAGGGGCTCGATTTCCCGCTAGCCCCATCCAACTCCCACCCCCACACGCTCTAAGAAACGCGACCAGCAAAGTTCTCGCAAGACTCTCGGCTTAGGCGCTACGGCGCCCCCTGCTGGGCGGCTCTAAGCCCACGCCTTCGCGGTAGGCGGGCTGCATCCGTCAGCTCATTTCTTCCCAGCTTCAGTTGCATCATGGCGGCTCGGAGCCTGGGCGGCTCAGGCCTTCTTGCGCGGAACTTGTCGTGCCTTCTTCTCCTTCTTTCAACCGACCTGCGGGCCCGGCAGGCCTGTTAGTACCGGGTGGGGGAAACCAGTGCGGGGCTGCAGGCAGCCCAAGGCAGGTACGTCCTCGAAAGGCGGAGGCGAGCGAGAGTGGCTGAGCCTGGCGGCTAGCGAAGGGCGAGTGGGGTGGCCCGTGGCGTGGAGGCTAATTAAGCCATGGAAAGCGGGTTGGGGTGGGGAGGACCCGAGGTTTTGCGTGGCCTCGAAAACCCCCTGCCGGGAAACGAAGCGTGGAAGAGAGGCAGAAGTCTGTAGGATGAAACCGGAATCGGCCGACTTAGCCGGCTCCTCCTTCGAGGCGCCGTGGCTGCTGTGCAAACACGCCTCTCCCGTGGCGCCCTTCGGCTCAGTGCTTGTTTTCTCGCTGCTGAACATTTTAAGGGCTGGAGCCTCGTGGAGCCTTGCATGCGTGTTTTCCTTCCGCTCCTCTGCCCATCCCGGAAAATATGTTATCCTCCCTTTTTCTAGCAGCTGCTAAGTCATGTCCCAAAGTTGCTTTTTTTCCCCTCCAAGAGGCAACTGGAGTTTCTTGTTTTTTTCTTTGAAGACGTTTTGGCTTCTCATCCACCAAGAAGCTTCTTCAGCTCTGACTTGGATGGTGGGGAATGGAAGGATTTATATTTATACAGCTGGTCATTCGCAAGGAATATAAATCCTTCCATTCCCCACCATCTCTAGTCGGAGCTAAAGAAGCGTCTGGGGTGAGAAGAGAAAAACGTCTTCAAAGACAAACAGAGGAAGTCCAGTTGCCTCCTGAAAAAGCATCTTTGGGACAAAAGATGACTGAGAATCTCTACACAGATTTTCTGCTAAGTAATGGTTAATAGCCTAATCAAAGCTGAATTTTAAAAAAAAATAAATTGCATGGTAATATTAAACGCCACATTTTCTTTCCTGTTCCAAATGCATCAAGAGCTGGACCAGGTCAAAAGACGGATTAGGCAATAGTATTGCAGTTGATGGAGTTCAGCCCGGTAGTCAAGGGGATGCCCTTTGGAAGCTCACAACCCTGGAAAGCTATGGCTCCTTTCCAGTGCTGCTTTCCAGGAGCCAGCATTTAGGACAATGCTTCCTTGGTTCAAGGGATAATAAACAGCCACTGATTGTAGCAGCTTTTGATACTTGGGTCCTCTGTGAACATGCTGAGCTAGTCCCCTCTTAAAACTCTCTAACTTGGCTATTACAATAACAGAGGTGAATTCTCCAGTTGAATAATGCAGCATGTTAGATATGGATAGTGGTGATCCATTGATTACTTATTTGCAGTCAGATGGTTTTTGACTCCTAGTGACTAGCTCATTAGACTTTTTGGGCTTCATTTACTCAGTGATAAACAGATTGCAATTGTAAAGCTTTCTAGTTACTACAGTATTTAAAATTGTTTTACATTAGTTGGAGGGTTGCATTAGAATATAGATGCACTTTATGCTCTGGGGCTCACATGTTACTGCCCTGTTCTTTAGAGAAGCTTTGGTAAAATTTCTGTTGGTCATTTTATTGATATTCCTGTTATTTGATTTGTCAATTCATAATGGGCTTGGTTGTGCAGTTTTTTTTAACTGAATGTAAGACAGACAAATTGTTATGAGACTATAAATGACTGCCGTATTATTTGTATATGTTTTGTACATAATCCAGAAACTTGGGTGATGGGTGACTTTACAATCAAATCAAATTCCTTTGCATGTCAGTAACTTTGATCTGTAACTTTGATCAACAATGACAATGGTAGAATAATAGATGATAGACTGTGGTTATTATTACATATCCAGATATTGCTACTTTTATTAAGCGTATCCATATCATCTTAGAACAGTGCTGTGGGAGAATATGTCTGTTAAATCTTGGGTTTTGCTGTTAGTAAATCTCTCTTAAAATAGCAATCTATGTATTGAATTATGTGCTTATGTTGGTTTGTGAGGTAGATATTGTTTTAGGTTTTAATTATGTGATAATTCAATAAGTAGATTTCTACTTTAATACCTTTAAATATTTTTTACTTTAAAATAAGTGTAAATGCTGCTTCATGTATCTGATAATCTATTTTATTTTAATGATTGATCAACAAAATTTACATTCAGTATTAAAGCCATCCTATTGTGCTAGTTGTTAGCTTACTATGTTAACTGAAATTGAAGGTGCTAGAACAAATATAAAAACAATGTATCATGATGATTGCACATAGCAATAGGATTAGGAAGTCAACTATGATTAAAGTTATATAAAATAGCAAAAGCAATAGCACTTAGACTTATATACCGCTTCATAATGCTTTATAGCCCTCTCTAAGCAGTTTACAGAGTCAGCATATTGCACCCAACAATCTGGGTCCTCATTGACCTCAGAAGGATGGAAGGCTGAGTCAACCTTGAGCCTGGTGAGATTTGAACTGCCAAATTGCAGGCAGCTGGCAGTCAGCAGAAGTAGTCTGCAGTACTGCATTGTAACCACTGAACCACTATTATACCAAAATGACTAACATAAATAATACTAAAATCTTATATGTATTTCGAATCTGAATATTAATAGTATGGCTGAAAACTATAATGCAAAAATTTGGGTAGAACCTGGAATGGGACACATGTCTTACATATAGTATGCTAGATTCTGATTATGCTGTAATGTGCTGAGTGCTATAATGCTACGCTATTTTTCCAGTACTAATATACTTCTATCATATGGGATTTGCGTTTTTCCAACTGTCTTTTCTCTCTCCCCCCAAACCAAGTTGAGGTTTCTTTGATATTACTACTGGTAGCTAGATATTTTAGATATAAAAAGTTGCAGGATCTCCAGATGGAAGCCATTTCATGATTGGAGAATTACCCAGTTAGATGTCTTTAAAGTAGTTAAAGCAACTCTAAGCATACTTAATAACACCTAGGAAACATAAACATCTGCTACAATATTTCTTACTGCTTTAACTTAAAAAAGAATTCTTGCTTCTTAATTTTTGTTAGTCTTTCTGCATGGAAGCTCCTGGGGATGATTTGATAGTTTCAGCTTCAGCAAGAGAATGCCCTATTTTGACATCTTTCTGTCATCATAACTTGTGGTAAGATATTTTGGCCTTTATTTTTTTTATCATAACAAACTTTATTAGGATTATACAGTGGTGGGATTCTGCCGGTTCTAGGCAGTTTGGCCGAACCATTTGTTAAATTGCTGGCTCGCCCCGCCCCTTGCCCTGCCCCTCTGCACCACTATTTATTGGCCTCGGCCCTCACAGCATACGAACCATTTGTTAAATTGCTGGCTCACCCGCCCTCCCCACCACTATTTATTGTCAATAAGTAGTGGTGGGCAGGGCGGGGCGAGGAGCATGCGAGCCAGCAATTTAACAAACGGTTCAGTGTTTTTTTTTTGTAATTTATTGGCCTCGGAGCACACCGAACCGTCTGTTAAATTGCTGGCTCGCTCGCCCCGCCCCGCCCCACCCACCATTATTTATTGGCCTCGCTTGTAGTGTTGCACAGCTTGCCTGCAGTTATTCTTTGGCTCCTCGACCACGTGGCCCAGCCTGCTTTCCTAACTTTGCCCGCAGCGGCCTCCCACTCTGTTCCCAAATGCCCACCTTGGACTGCCCCCGACCGCTCCAGCAGCAGAACAGGCAAGTACACCCAAGTACTGCCCTCGGGGAAGTGGGGCTGGGAAAGGTGGTCGACCTGTGCCCCGCATGGCTGCCGGCCGTGGCCTACCCCCATCCGAACACCTTACTAGTGGCTGGCGGCCGCATGGCTAGTGAGGTGTTTGGATGGGGTGTCCAGCAGCTGTGAGCCACTGGCTACCCCATCCAAGCGCCTTGCTAGCCACGCGGCCGCCAGCCACTAGCGAGGTGCTTGGATGGGGATAGACTGCGGTCAGCAGCCGTGTGGCTAGCGAGGCACTTGGATGGGGTAACCAGTAGCTGACGGCCGCTGGCTACCCCATCCAAGTGTCTCAGCCTGCCACCAACCCAGCAGGACTGTCCTGCGGCCTCCTCCCACCCGCGCGGCGCCAGCCTACCCTACCCCATCCAGTCGCTGGGGGAGATGCGCGACTTCTCTCTGCCCAGGAACACTGGCTGCCCAGGCTGCAGCCGATGCTCCGCATCGTAATAGGTTCCAGGAGGAGGAGGGGCGCCGTCTGCCCCATTGAGAAGCTCAGTAAGAGGAACCAGAGCCGGCTGCAGGTGCAGCCAGGTGGGCACATGCGCAGTGGGGCGCAGGCTTAAGGCGCCGCCTCCAGGCCGAGGGGTGACCTGATGGTGTGGTAAGTGCGCTGCCACCGCTGCCGCTGCTCGGGCAGAAGAGGAGAGATGAAAGAGAGAAAGGGGGGGAAGAGAGATGGAGAGAAAGAGAGATGAAGGAGAGAAAGGGAGGGAGAAAGAGAGATGGAGAGATGAAGGAGAGAAAGGGGGGAGAAATAAAGAGATGAAAGAGATGAAAGAGACACACAGAGATACCTGTTTAAAAGAAAATACTGGGAGCCACAAAACCTGGGTGGGAGTAAGTGATATGGAGGTGTTGTTTTTTTTTTTTTTTGTTTTTTAATTTGATCTATATGCCGCCCTTCTCCAGAGACTCAGGGCGGCTTACAATGCGTTAAGCATTGAGTTGGAAATGCCCACCCAGGTTTAAGGCTGTGTTTAAGTGTTTACATGTGTTTAAAATTGAGTGTTTAAAGTTGCAGACCCCTGACCTACCCCATCCGATCGCTTCACCCTGCAGCCAGCCCTGTAGGCCTGCACCTGCCTCCCACCTGGGCAGCAGCAGTCTACCTACCCTGATTGTATCACCTTGCCCTGCAGCTGGCTCGAACGCCTGCCTTGGACTGCCTCCGACTGCTCCAGCAGGTCATTTTTATTTAATTAATTTAATTAAGAATGCTGCAATTGGCATAAATGATGATCGATCAAAAGTGCGAGGACCTGTCAGAAATCACTTTTTTCAGCCCTCTGGGTAATCCCTATCTACATATGGACTACTCAGAGGGCTGAAAAAGTTATTTTTGACTGGTCCTCGTACTTTTGACCAGTCCTCGTACTTACGACTGTCCTCACATTTTACGTTTTGCGCCCTATCTTGTCACCGTGGTGAAGAGAAGTAGTTGGGAAATGAGTGACACGGTGGTTAAGAATGCTGCAAAGGCACATAAATGTGAGGATGGTCATAAGTGCGAGGACCAGTCAAAAGTACGAGGACCTGTCAGAAATCACTTTTTTCAGCCCTCTGGGTAGTCCCTATGTGCATAGGCACTACTCAGAGGGCTGAAAAAGTTATTTTTGACAGGTCCTCGCACTTTTGACCATTCCTTGGACTTACGACTGTCCTCACATTTTACGTTTTGTGCCCTATCTTGTCACAGTTGTGAAATGACTGACACGGTTGTTAAGAATGCTGCAACGGGCATAAATGTGAGGATGGTCATAAGTGTGAGGACTGGTCAAAAGTGTGAGGACCAGTCAGAAATGACTTTTTTCAGCCCTCTGAGTAGTCCCTATGCACATAGCCACATCCACCCAGTCACATGACCAGCTAGCCACGCCCACCCGGTCACATGACCAGCTAGCCACACCCACCAACTAAGCCACACCCACATAAACGGTTTAAAAAATTGAATCCCACTACTGGGATTATACCTGGATAAATTAATTTATCATGTTGTTTCGTATTGCTGCCTTCAAATTAAATATTAGGCAGCATGCATTCTTAAAAAAAAGATTAGAACTTTCTTGTGATATCCTTGGTTTTATCATAAGCCAAGATATTTTATTCTAGTCTAATTATTACAGACCAAAATATCTTATATTTTTATTAGGTAACAGCAGTCCTGTCCTGGATTTCTAGATAGTGAAGCATCTGGAGTTAAAATCATGACTTCGAGACGAACAGATGTTCCTGGTAAAACTAACTGATACAGAATTCATATATATATTGAAATAGGGTGCACTATTGATTCTAACAAATACTTAGTTTCCAATTAAAGTTTCTGAAGGGTTTTATAAATACTGTTTTAAGGAGAGTTTACCGGTATTTACATCTAGGAGTCTCTATAACTGAGTCAAAGGCTAGAGAAATGGATGACTAGACTCTTGTCCTGAATTTATTCAAGAATAATTGAATATGTTGTGAACTGCTCAGAATTGCTTAGAATGGGGCAGCCATATAATTTTTAAAAAGAAATAAGCAAAGTAAGCAGGGTTCTGTCTCAGTTTAATTTGGATTCCTCTTTGAATAGGAGGTTGGACTTGATGGTGTAAGATTTTTTTTTAAAGCTCTGTGATTTTAATACTCTGAAATTCTGGCTCTGCTCTTATATATATAGTTACCTCAGTTAGTTTTGAACTAAAATGTTATGCCTGTTAACTTTCTTTTTTAAGTAGAGATTAATTAAAATTAATTAATTAATACAAAATGAGTAGCTGTTATTAGAAAAACACTATATTTTTATATTTAAAAATAGGTTTTATTTGCTATCTACTGGTTTATGTATTTAGTTATTCTGATGTTCATTTGTATTCTTTTTGAGTCCTGATTAAATTGCTATTGAGCATGTTTGTTTTGATTGAAGAGCTAGTGTGCCTCTGTTCCATGTCCATATGTGGAAAAAAGTTAGTGATTTGGGGGTAGTACATTAGGCTATTATACTTCTTTAATCAGGAATAGAAAATATTTCAAAATCCTCATGCATTTATAAGTAAAATGTTCAGCCTTTTCATACTGCCTCTCTTCCCGGTATTTTGAAGAAAACAAACTGGATATCTGAACTAATTGTGGAAATTGGTATAAAGAGAAGCTTTATACAAAATTTTCAGGAAGAAATTTAATAAAGGATTTCAGAGAACTATTAGAAGAGACAAGAGCAGTATTACAATGGCGTCTTTAAAGTCGCTGAAGATGGAAACAAACATGGAAAAACAAAGTTTTCCAAAATATTTCTGAATTCAGAAAAAGATTCCAACCTCAAATTGGTGTGCTAATGGACATTAATGGGCAGATAGTAATTGATTCAAAGATCGATCAAAGATAGAAGATGTATATTAAAACACACTACAAATGAACAGAGATATCAACATCCAAGATATCTTTAAAAATATTCCCTACTTAAAAATACCAGAAATAAGTCAAACCACAGAATAAGACTTAAATATCCAGCAAATCTGGAGAATGACACAGTGTTCTTGTCTGGGGACTAAAAATCTATCTCAGGGGTCCCAAGCTGTTCAGCTCATTAATCCCTTTATGAAGTTTCAGATTGTTCATTGACCCCCAAACATTTATTATATTAAAATGATTTAATAAATATTGCTTTAATGCTATTAGGCATAGTAAAAATCACAACAACAATCTCATTAAGCCTTGGAGGTTGATGCAGGCCATTTTCTGGAACCCTGATCTATATTCTAATAGCAGAAAAATGAGACTTAAATGAGTATGCAAACTATTGTGTAATATCCATAATTTCACATACTAAAAATGATGCTTAGACTCATCCAATGCTCAATGGAAAACGAGATGACACGTGTTCAAACTGGCTTTAGTAAAGGCCAAGTAGCACCAAATGTTATTGCTGATGTATGCTGTATAATTGAGAAAGCCAAAGAATATCATAAAAAGAAGCCAGCCTGTGCTTTCTTGATTACAGAAAGATCAATTGTATCAATCATATTAAGCTAGAGAATGTGGTTAGAAAAACGGGAATCTCAGAACATCTCATTGCTTTAGGGAAAAAGCTATGTTTTTGGATAGAACATAATGAACATAATGGCTCCATATTGGCTAAGGCGGAAAAATAAGGCCATAGTCTCTTCCCTTATTTATTTAACTTAATGCTGAACATATATTAAAGGAAACTGGACTGGAAGAATATGAACATGGTTTAAAATTGAAGAAAGATCCAAAACCTGTGTTATATTGATGACACTACTTCGATAGCTGAAAATACAAAGGAGCGCCAAGATCTAGTAATACAGGTAGTCCTTGCTTACTGATCACTTGTTCAGCAGCTATTCAAAGTTGTGATGGTTCTGAACAAGTGATACTTATGACCAGTCCTTGGTCATGTGATTGCCATTTGCGACCTTCCCTGTCAGTTTGCCACAGGCAAAGTCAGCAGGATATGCCAGCAAGTAATATCTAAAGTTACTCTGGTAATTCCCTCCCCCCCCCCCCCAGCCCTCCTGCATACACATCCCATCCACACACACACTCACACACACACACACACACACACACACACACTGGTGTCTTCCCAATTCGTGCCACAGCACACTCTGACATCATCTAGCTCATAAGGGGCCTTTACTGGTCCTGCCACAGCTTTCCCAGCCTCCCCCTCTATAGCGTTCCTGCCTTCCTCACTTGGGACTCTTGTCACTTTCATTTTAATGACTCGCATGTCTCGGGAAAATGATGTTAATCAGGATTGCTAGCATTATGTCATTAAGAGTCTGGTCATATAACATTGCTCTCTATGACTGCATCACTTAGCAATTGCAGTCTCAGTTCAATTGTATCATAACCTAGGGACTACCTGTAATAGTCAAGGAGTGCACTGAATGAATAGGTCCAAAACTAAATACGAAAAACAAACTAATGGCAAGAGATCCAACAACCAGCCATAGAATTGACAGTGAAGATATAGGAGAGATGGATAGCTTCTGCCTTTTAGGATCAACTCTTAACAATAAAGGTACAATCAAATATAAATCAGGGCCTTGGAAAAGATATTCATAGGCCAGGTTGTATCTATAATTTATTTATTATTTATTCATTCACTTTCTTTAACCACCCATCTCGGTTAATGACTCCGGACAGTTTACAATTCAAAAAATATATTACAATTATATTACAACACTGAAAGCACTTTAAAACAATAAAAACATTCAGAATAAATAAACATAGCAGCCGAGATACTTGGTCAGTTAGTAAAACAGCCAGGAAGTGGGATCCTTGATACATTCAAGATCCCAGACTTGGGAACATAGCCAAGTTTATAGGACCTTTCAAAAGGCTAACAGGCCATTCTATCTCTGAAGGGAGGATGTTCCATAAAGGAGGAGTCACTGTGGAAAAAGCACGTGTTGTAACTCCCGCCAGTCAATACTCTTTGGCTGACAGGATCTGCAGCATGCCCATTCTGCTGGATTGGGTTGGACTGGTAGAGATGATCCCTCAGGTAACCCAGTCTCAAGCTATGTAGCCATGACAATTAGCACCTTGAATTGCACCCAGAAATATACTGGTAACCAATGAAGCTCTCGCAGAAGTGGTGTTACATATATCTTTGAAAAAGCAGGATTAAAAGATTAAAAGAATATTGTCATTTTTTGAACTTTGGTGTTGGAGAAGCCTTCTGAGAATTCCATGGACATCCAGGCAAACAAATAGATTATTGAACAAATCAATCCAGAGTTCTCACTTGAAGCATAATGACCAGGCTCAAATTATCCTACTTTTGGATACATTATGCAAAGACCTAGCTCTCTGGAGAAGGTTAGGAAAAGTGGGGGAAAAGAAAAGAGGATGACTAGCAGCAAAGTGGGTGGCTTAAGTGGCAATGCAGTACACCATTGGAAGATCAGGTTGGGGAAAGATCATCGTGGAGAAAGTCTAGCAATGTAGTTGACACCAGCTTTCTGCCACATAATTAGTCAATCCATTTGCACTTTATTAAAAGGAAATCTGGTTCATACGCCATCCTAAATATCCTTATATTGAAGGACATCAATTAGTAAGTCAATGGTATATATAAATTTTTGACATTAAAAATTGTGTTTTAATAATTCAGCCATAACAACATTTCTAAAACATTTGGCTGGAAATTTTGTAGCCATACATTTTTTTACATGTCACATTTGAAATAAACGTATGAAATAGAAGATGTTTAAATCAAGAATGGGCAACCGTGATCCTAGGGCCGTGATGGCAAACCTATGGCACACATGCCCAAAGTGGCACGCAAAGCCATGTCACCCGGCACGCCGCAGCCTTGCCTGTTTGTCTTCCGGGTTTCTGGCACACATGCACACGTGACAATCAGCTGTCCTTCGCGCATGTGGCAGTGCAGAAAACTGGTGTGCGTATGCACGCCGGCCAGCTGATCGTCATGCACACTAGAACCTGTAAGTTCAGCTTTTCTGGAGCGCGGCCCTGACGAGCGCACACACACTCATGCGATGTTTCCGCACGACTGTAACTGTCGCCATTACTGTGGCGACAGTAATCTTTAGACTAAAGATATTTATCAGAAATATCAGAAGATATTTTGCAAGGGGTCAGGTGAGATTGTTGAATCTGCTTTTTCTCTAGCAGTAACTGCTATGAGTGGGAATATGGGTAAAAAGGTATGCCAAGAAGAAATGCAGATTCAGTTACAATTAGTATCCTTATCTGCTCTTGCTTTAGGCTTGTCCATCTTTTCTAAGCAGTGCGGACCTCAATAGGAAAGATTGCCATCCTATATTATAATGTGTTGCACTTTATTTGGTTGTAAATGCTGTGTTAGTTGCATCAAAGGTGTTTCAAAATTATGGCACTGATCCTAGAAGGCCCTTGATGAAAGAAGGGCTAATATTATCTATTCTGCTTATGAAAAGGTAAAATACTAAAAATCCAAATTATTGTGTGAAATCTCAATCTCTGTCCTTAGCTATAGAACATGGCTCTGGAAGCCTTCTAGGGAAGATATCCCAGCCAATTGGAATGAATCGTCGGGCATTCAATTATGATGATGCCTTGGAGGATACAGCACCAATGACTCCTCCTCCTTCAAACATGACCACCAATATCTTATGGAAAGAACCAGTCATTCCAGATCACAGATATGAAAAGATTTCCCAGGTATGCAGTTTGTTGAGCTAATAAATAGATAGCATAAGATTTCTAATGATACTGTCCTGTTGGAGGGGATGGTCATCTCCCAACTAAAATTAAACATATCGAAGCATTTGATTGGAAGAGGTGATAGATTTTTTTAAAGACATACATCAATAGAGGTAAACAGCTTTTAAAAATGACACAGTTCTGCACTGATCAGACTTGCTAAAACATTTCTTATAAAATGAATGAGAGACAACAATGGAGAGCAAGTATGATTCTTAGAGTACTTTGAACAAAGGCATGTATTGTAATTAAAACTTTTTATATGAAAAAGCATACAGGTAGTCCCTTGACTTCCAGCCACAATTGGGATGGGAACTTTTGCCGCTAAGCAATGCAGTCATGAAGTGAGTCATCATGTGACTGTTTCTTTGACATTTTTTTGCTGAGGTTGTTAAGCAGATTAGATTTCCCCCATTGACTTCGCTTGTCAGAAGTCATTTGGGAAGGTTAGACATGGTGATCACATAACCTCAGGATGCTGCAACCATCATAAATACCTGCTGGTTGCCGAGGCCTGAGTCACGGTCATTTGACTGTGGGGACACTATAATACAGGTAGTCCTTGACTTACAGCAGTTTGCTTAGTGACCACGGCAGTGGAAAAAGTGACTTTTGGGCATTTTTCAGATTTATGACCATTGCAGCTTCCTCATAGTCACATGATTTACATTTGGATGATTGACCAGTGACTCACATTTATGACAGATGCAGTGTTCCTGGGTCATGTGATCCCCTTTTGCAACCTTCTGACAAAGGCAATGGGGAAGCCAGATTCACTTAACAGCCGGGTTACTAATTGAACAACTGCAGTGATTCACTTAACAAATGTGGCAAGAAAAGTTGTAAAATGGGGCAAAACTCACTTAACAAATTTCTCACTTACTGACATTTTGGGCTCAATTGTGGTTGTAGGTTGAGGACTATCTGTAGTTGTAAATACAAGGACTGATTACAAGTGACTTTTTCAGTACTGTCATAACTAGATGAATAGGTGTAAGTTGAGGATTATATGTCTTCTACACTGAGTATAAACTGTGTACTCTGAATATTTTGCAAATTTTAGGTTAAATTGAAAGAAATGAGATAAAATCTGCAAGCCCAGTTTACTCATTCTTTAAAGTCTTTATTACTGTTTTAATATAGAAGGAATTGATACTTATAGTACAGATTGAGCTATATAAAGATAGGAAATTTATAAATGAGCTGTACTAAGCTTAAATAACAAATAACTTCATGTTACTCAATTTTAACTTTGTATCTTTTATATAACAGAGAGGGTTTTTTTAAATAAGGGAACGAAGCAGTTGTGATTGTTATTCTGATATATGGTCTACTTTTTAGAAATAGTGAATAGTTCAAAAATTGTGCTTGTGTCTTTAAGCAGGAAAATGAATAAGAGAATTATTGCATAAAAAGCCTTTTTAGCTATTTCTGTAGCTAGACTTTTTCTAGTGAAAATAAAAGAAGTTTCTTTAGGTGAATTCTTGTTATCAGTTGACTACAAGAATGGTTGTTTCAAAATGTTGTATAGTGTTTCATATTGTAGGCAAGAGAGTGGAAATATGTCAGCTCAAGATTATTGTGTTCAATGCAAGTTCCAAAAGTTTTGTCCATGAGATCAGAAGTTGAAATTTTAGCTGAAATTCTCCTAATTTTGTCTCTTTTTCCAAAATTGCATCTGGCTTCCTCTGTATAGGTTGGGGAAGGGGAAACTAGCACACATCCCTCTGCCAAAATCCCCCCATCTTCATCTGAGGGGAACAAGACACCTGTAGTGAAGGCCAAAGCCACCCACATCATCATGAATTCTCTTATAGCAAGTAAGAGCTCTTGCATTCCTTTGGTAGGCAAGTTAATTTCTGCAGAGAATTTTGCAATGTAACTTGTATCCCGTTTATTTATGAATTATTCCTGACCTCCTTCTGAATTATTTATTTATTAAATTTATATAGATCTCACCAAAAGTCACTATGGGCGGTGTATAACAAAGCTAAAACAGCGAATAAGTACATAAAGCCACTAACAGATGAAGGGATGGAGCTGTCTTACAATGCCCTGGGATCCTCAGGCTTGCTGGCATAACCAAGTCTTAAGGGACCTTTGAAAGCTCAAAGTGGTGAAACCAGCCTTCTCTCAGTGTAAAGAAGATTCCACAGTGCGGGCATCCACCCTCTAGAGCCTGCCAAACAAGGTTTCTTAGCAGATGGGTGTTATAAGATGCCCTCTCTGCTGGATCTTCCATATGTCCCTGCAAAAGGTTCCACAGGCCCCCTTTACCTAAGAGGGCTTGTGTCACGCAAAACAGGACTGTGTGGGGTGGCAGTTTGCAGACTGAGAAGTACTGCTGCTTCACCACTCTTACTGCCACAGAGTAGGCCTTAATAGAGGCTCTAACCTTTGTTCAGTTCAGTTCCTCTCCATTTGAGGTACTCTAGACATCTCTTCTCCCATTTCATCTCTCTCAGCTCCTTTGTAAACCATGGGGAGGTGATGAGTTCTGTGAAAGGGGAGAGGTCGCATACTCAGGATCTAATCCAAAACCCTAGTTGCCCCTTTATTCCTAGTGGTAAATAAGGTTTGGAAGGACTGTGCAGGAGACCAATAGGAACAACCCTCAGCTCCCACAGAAATTACACTGGGTCCATCAGTCATCAGGGGTGGATCAATGTAATAGATCCAGCCTCCCTGCAGTGCATATTGCTGCCAAAGAATCCCATGGTAATCAAGGCATGATCTGACTATGACAAAGAGGACACCAAAAGCTCCCTCCATTGAGGATTGCAGCCACTGCTCCCAACAGGAATTCCAGATCTGGTATGTGACCGCAGTCCCATGTTTGGCTCTTGATGATCTGGGATACACCCTTGGCTGTCATGGTAGCTATGAAGTCCTGAACTTCTTAGACCCTGTTTCCACAGAAGGCAGATGGAAGTCCCCTCCAGGAACATAAGTCAGGGGAAATCCTCTGCCAACCAGGAATGAAATCAGGAACTCAGGCAGGGAAGTTGCTGTGCAGCAGGGAACCTGGTACAATAGCCACACTCCCAACTGAGCCAAGTCAGAATTATGACATAGTTCTATTTGTGCAGAGAAAAATTGCATGCCATACTAGGAGGTAACATCTTTAAATGATAAATAAAATGTCCTAACAACCCTTTGATTCTCGTACCTGTTATACCTCTGTGAAAAATTTAAAAAACATGTTTACAGGACCTATAGTACTGTATTGCACTTTTTGTGACAGTATTGATCTTCTGCTGCCATCTACCATTCATTAGTTTCTGGCTAACACATTTCATTTGTCCAACAAATGATGTCCTTAAATAAATGGCTGTGAGAGGCAACTTCTTGCCATTTGTGTAGTAGTAGCTGCTACATTTTTGTGGGAAATAACATACTGACGAATGGAGAATTATGTTGAAAATAATGGTCTGCCAAAAGTTGGCAATAATATACATTCTGTTAATGGGCAGATAATTAGAAAATAGCCTGTGTAACTTCATAATGAGTGCTTGAATTAAGGCTATAAAACAATGTAATTTAAAGCTTTCTATCCCTTTCTGTGTTTGGTTTGCCTTAGCTTTAGAAACATCTGTTCTTGAATTTTATTTATTTGATTGATTGAATGATATGCTGCCTTAATTTTTGTGGAACTCCAGGCAGTTTACATAATGCTTCTGTCTCCTATTTTCTCCACAACGATAATACCGTGAGGTGAGTTGGGCTAAAAGGGAATAATTGGCCCAAACTTAGTCAGCTGGCTTTTTTCTGCCTAAGGCAGGACTAGAACTCTTATCATGTTTTCCCGAAAATAAGACATGTCCAGATAATAAGCTCAATCGGGCTTTTCAGCGCATGCGATAATATAAGCCACCTCCACAAAATAAGCCCCCCCACCAACTACTTACACGCATGCGCAGCCGGTCCCGCCATTTCCTCTGGTTGCTTGCCGTGCAACCAAAATGAGTTGAGGCGAGGCCGGGAGGGGGCGAAGGGGGGACATGCCCTCCCTCCCTGTTCTTCGCGCCGGCCGAGCGGCCCAACACGTCCCACCCCACCCCAGTGGCAATAGCAGCCTGGCTGCTTCCCTTCCCCACCATCTCTTTATCGAGAGGGGTGGCAGGTAGGGCAGGGGAGAGAAGCAAGACGCATGGAGCAAGACATGGCTCCCCTTGTCGTCTCTTCTTTCCCGCCCCCTCTCCGGGCATGGCAGGGCTCCTGCCCCTTTCTTAGCCTCCTGCCCCCTTTAGGGATGCAATTTGGGGGGTGGCAGGTGGGGCGGGTGAGAAGTGGGATGCAGGTCTTACCATTCAAGCTCCATCACTTTCCTCGCCATTGTGTCCAGGGAAACCCGCTGTAAAAGAAAACCTTGCAAGTTCAAGAAGTTTGATTGAACTCACGAGGTTTTCTTTTACAGCGTGTTTCCCTGGACACAGTGGCAAGGAATGTGACGGGACTGGAAAGGTAAGACACTTGTCCCGCTTCTCACCCACCCTACCTGCTACCCCCAAATTGCATCCCTAAAGGGGTCTGGTGGCTAAGCGAGAGGCAGGAGCCCTGTCATGCCTGGCGAGGGGGGGGAGAAGAGATGGCAAGGGGAGCCACGTCTCGCTCCATGCGTCTCACTTCTCCGTCCCACCTGCCACCCCTCTCGATAAAGAGACAGTGGGGAAGGGAAGCAGCTGTTGCCATTGGGGTGGAGTGGGACGTGTTGGGCTGCTCGGCCGGCGCGAAGAACAGGGAGGGGAGGTGACGGCAGCGACAGGACATCTAGTCCCACGCTTGCCACCTCCTGCACCCCCAAAATAATAAGACCACTCCATAATAAAACCAAGCCCTTTTTCGGGGGGTCAAAAGAAAATAAGACCCTGTCTTATTTTGGGGGAAACACGGTATTTGTCTAGTAAGCACAACATTTTGAAAAATGAGTTCTACAAACCTCTATCACCCAAGGTTACTTTTCTTTCCCATTGAATTAAAATTGTCTAACAAGGTTTGCTTTAACATAGATAATGTTTTATTTAAGAAAAATTAAAAGGTATTATAATATTTTAAACTCTATATCTTAGTGATAAAATACTTTGTTTGAATAGCTAAGGATCATGGTTTACAGCCTGTTGTTTCCCGCTAAAGACTAAAATCTTGATTTTAGGTATGAGTTTAAATAGTATAGACTTGGATGACTAATAATCTGCTTCATCTTTAACCAAAAACAGAAACAGGGAATGGGAGTGTTTTTGACAAATAAAAAAAAAAAACCGAAGGGGATAGTAGAACTTAATACTGCTTTTGTGCTTGGTTGCCTCCTTAGCAAGTTTTTATTTGTACATATAGAACATACGTAATAAATTATTAGAACACATTAGAAACACCAATCTGATTATAGAACTAATTGGAGAGGGAAAGTGTGTGTTTTCATGTGTATAACAAAATCTTAAGCCATTGATACAGTTTTCTACATTATCTTGCTATTACAATCTGCAACACATCCTCATTCCATTTTCTAAAGTTTCCAAGTTCAGAATGTTTTAGAACCCTTGTTATACGTGATTTAAAGAATTTCCACACTCTGCTTTACCGGTTAGCGATTGTGGGTGCTTATGACATCACTCTTAGAAAACTGTAGTAGGCAGCATAGTTTTGAGAAATGTGTGAATGTGTATTGTTGTCCATTCTAGAACAAACCCAGGAGAGCATTCAGCGATTTGAACAGCAGGCAGGGCTAAGAGATGTCGGCTACACTCCACACAAAGGCCTCACTGCAGAAGAAACAAAATACCATCGTGTGGCTGAGTCATTCCATGTAAGGTGTTTGGGGCCTGCTGTGCTTTAGCCAGTTTATTACTCTAGTTGGTAGAGATGGTTAGTTATTACTTTACAGAACCTTGTCTGGAGGGAGAGACATCTATTGCTGTGCATCTTTGATACACTGTGATTCATTATTTTTTGTGTTATTGTACTTTTTTGGATGTGTGTTAAAAATGCGCGTGAATGGGGAATGTGCCAAGTTTGTTAATTCAGAACTGGAAAATTCTGGCAAACCGTACATCATTCCATTTTTTCCCTGGACTATGCCATTACTGTATGGGTGTGGTTTGGCAGTACCCAGAAGTGAATCTTCTGAACCAGAAGTGGCTAATGTATGATAATGGAGCATCTCAAGACATTTCTGGCCTAGATAATTTACTTCTAGAAACCACTTCTCCAGAATTTCTGGGAAATAGTATTGTGAATTCTTGATTCAGTATCAATGCATTGGCAGTGAATGTAACACTATAACCCTGTTTCCATGGTATCACAATCTAGCCTTTCTGAGGAAGGGCATTTCAACTTTCCATTACAGGTAGTCCTTGACTTATGACCACAATTGAGCCCCAAATTTATGTTTGCTAAGTGAAACATTTGTTAAGCGAGTTTGCCCCATTTTACGACTTTTCCTGCTACAGTTGTTAAGTGAATCATTGCATTTGTGAAGTGCAACTTAACATGGTTGTTAAGTTGACTTTGCTTATCAGAAGGTCACAAAAGGTGACATGATTCCAGAACATTGCAACCATCATAAATATGAACCCCTGGCCAAGCATCCGAATTTTAATCATGTGACCATTGGGATGCTGCAATAGTCATAAGTATGGAAAACAGTCATAAGTCACTTTTTGCAGTGCTATTGTAACTTTGAACAGTCACTAAATGATGTGTTGTAAGTCAAGGACTACCTGGTCTTTTTTCTTAGCAGCCCATTGCAGTTGGGCAAAATAGCTAAGTAGCAATAGAGAAATGTGGCTTCAAAATGGTAGGCTCTGAAATATGTCTACTCATTTCCATAAGAACCTGTAAACTTGAACTAAGTTTTTAAAAACATATCATCAAATGCTTTCATAAAGTTGCAGTGACAAAAAATGTGGAATCATTTTTTTTATTATTGGTGGGATCTAGGTTAAATTTAGAAAAGTTTCCAGATGTTTGTATGTTGCTTTTCTAACAGAATTTGAAGATGCAAAGTGGAGAGATGGTAAAAGAAGATAAACAGGCCTCTTCTGCCCAGTCCACACCAAGCAACACTCCTCATTCTTCTCCTAAGCGCTCATACAGGTACATTTCATAAAAGGAAAATAAAATCACAAATTGTCTGAATGTCTTGATGACCCAGATTCCTTTGCATATTTTAAGTGTTCATATTAGGAATCTGTTTTAATTCTCCAGAATCAAAGGTTCTCCGAGGTTCTTACAGTTAAGTATTTTATCAAAGTATTTTATCATATAAAGTTTCTCTAGATTTATGTTCTGTTTTAAATTTACTTGGAGTGAGGATATCTGTTGAGAAGAGGTGCTTGGGGAAATCTGGTGCACAAAAATCTGGTTCCCCTGTTTTGATTTCTGCTTTTTCATTGAAGAAGCTGGTTTAGTCATGGAGCTTATGCTTCGGTCACTGGTCCTGATCGTGGCCCCATGGATTCCAACAGTGGTGACAGTGATAAAGTACCATCTGAAAAATGGAGCATTTTTGGACCTAGAGCTCTTCAGAGATCTGCTACTGAATCAGGTATAGTATTATTTTGAGAAAACATGGTTTTTATATAGAAAGAACAAATTAAATATACTTTACAAAGGTTCAGAATTTAAAAAGTGGCCCTGTAAGGGAGATGGGCAGTTTCTAAATGAGATAGATAAAGTATAAATTAAGATCAGAAATCCAATTTTAGATTAAAAAATTAAGGCTA
Source organism: Arizona elegans (assembly GCA_022577455.1). Lineage (NCBI taxonomy): Eukaryota > Metazoa > Chordata > Lepidosauria > Squamata > Colubridae > Arizona > Arizona elegans. Next base: position 95,995,208 of record JAKOOJ010000003.1, on the reverse strand, counting down.
GAAAGAAGAAAATATATCAAAAGCCTTAAAAATAAAATACGATTTGAAGCAGTTTTGAATTGGAATTGCAGAACTTCTATCCTGTTACAAGGATACAGCTTTTTGCAAATGGTAGCACAGGTCTTGGATAGTGCAGTCATGAAACTTATAATGAGTAGCATCAACTCTGTCTTGAATGTTGAATGCTATTTCCCTACTTTCTTGGATTATTATTACTATTTCCCTACTTTCTAGGATCTAGCTTATGGTAACGTTTTCTGTACTAAAATTTGATAAACTTTTGTAAATGGATTAGAGTAGAACTGGAATCCTCAATTATTGAAAAGGAGGGTGCAAATCCCAGGAGGTTATTACTGAGATACGATTGTGGGAGAACAGCAGTGTCGCTATTTCCCAAATTTCCTGATGCCAAGAGGAGGTAGGGTAGTGCTGATTGATAGAATACATGGCTCTGTTGGAACTGGTTATCTGCAGATGCCGAATTCCTGTGTTGGGCTATAGGAACAAGGTATCTTGCTTATATACTACTCACCTTGCTGGGCGGCAAGATCCTTTCTAGTGCTCATCATAGCTTTGGGGATAGAATATCCTTGGCTGCTCGTGTTATGGATCGAGAGGGTTTAGGAATTTGTGGTCACAATACAATCTTGTGTTTGTTCCAACTAATCTCAGGTCTGTGACACATTGGCGGCCATATGTGAGATCTTGTTTTTTTGTGCATGGACATCTGATCTCAAATTGAAGAATATGAGAGCTAATATTTGGCTTGTCAGATCATACTCTGGTGATTACAGTACTCATTTTTCTAAAAACTCCCAGAAAATGACCTGCCCCACGTGTTTGATAGATCTGGATAGATTCCAGGGGCACTCCAGAATGTTCTCAGCAATGTCATAGGCAATTGTTTTGAACATCTGGTTGATCTCTGGAATATGGAGGTGAATATGGAGGGCACTCAATGCAGTGACCATTCATTGAATAGATAAGAGCTTATGCATGAGCTTAAATCATGGTAATAAGGATTATGATATGATAAAGCCATCCACTTTTTACTTCTCTACTCTGATTGTGTTCTTGCAGTTCTATTTAAGGTGCCCTGTGCCTGTTTAGGATGCAGGAAGATTTTTCTGAGCATCACTTCAAAATTTTGGGGAAACATTTTGCTAATAAAATCATTACACATCATTGGCTCTGGCTTGGACTGTGCATGGGTTAAGTCAGAGGAGGTGATTGGACTCTGAATGATAGGATTATCTCAGGATGAGCTCTGTGATGTGTGTGCTAGATCCATGTCCTTTTTGGTTCTTTTGGACAGCATTGTGGGGAAGTGAGAGTCTAGATACAGAAGATAGCTAATGTCTCCTGGAGGTAGCAGTTATATCCTCCATCTTGAGGAGGTGGTGTTGCTTTCTCCTGAAGCCTTTTCTGGATCTTGCCAGACTGATAACTAGTGAGCCATGGTGGCGCAATGGTTAGAATGCAGGGCTAACTCATTGCTCACTTCAGGAGTTTGATTCTGAGTGGCTCAAGGTTGACTCAACCTTCCATCTTTCCAAGGTCAGTAAAATGAGGACCCAGCTTGTTGGGGGCAATATACTGACTCTGTAAACTGTGTGCACTCTTGTAAATTGTGTGCACTGTGAAGTGGTATTTAAGTCTAAGTGCTATTGCTATTGCTACCTCTTGGTCCCCAGCTTTCCCTTTTTGAGGATGGTTGCAGAGAATAGTGGGGCTCCAAATGGAGGTTGGTTGCCCTGGTGGATGCTGAGATTGTATGAGATCAAGGTGAGAAGGATGGAGCCTGTCCGGAAATATCATAGTGTCATGGCAAGTTATCTTCAAAGAATTGGAAAATTCCTGATAACTTTGGAACAGCTGTTATCAGACATTGTTAGCAATATTTTCCTTTCCAAATTGGTATCTTTGCTGAAATTCTAGTTATATCTATGGTATATATAGAACTATTGAAGCGTTTATTGTAATCTGTTTCCTATTACTGTACATTGTCTTAGGAGGATTTACCATTCAGACATATAAGGGTGCTCAGAAGCCATCTCCAATGGAACTGATGCGTATGCAAGCCACCAGGATGTCAGAGGACTCAGCAAATTTCAAGCCTCCCAAGATGGATATTCCACCTATCGAAGAGAAGAGGCAGTCTTCACACTCTCACAATCTTAAACCTCGGGACTTGAATGTGCTTGCTCCCTCTGGCTTTTAGGAGTATTTCTACTTAAGTGGCACAAGTATGTTCTTGTCATCTTGCTATCTGATCTCATCTTTAAATAGATTCCATTCCACCCATGAATCCCTGATTTAAATAAGTGACTATGCCTTCTGGTTCAGAATTATAAATGGGGATGAAATAAGATCTGGGCAGCTTTCTTAATTTATTGCCTTTTCCCTCTCAAATGGCTCTCTGGGTACACTATAAATCATAGTGATCTACCGCTGAAATTCGGACAACAAATTGTATGCTGCTTTACATAGCTAAACTTTAAAAAGTGTAGCTATAAAATAGTTGAAGCTGTTTTGAATATTTGTGCTCCCACTACTAAATTTGATGCTGCTATTCAGGCCAAATTATAAATAGACAATGTATTATTTTTTAATATCTAAATGATTTTTTTTAACTTGAAGGGAATCTAGAGAAAAAAAAGGATTTTGTTTTGTTTTGTTTTGCTAAGGTGTTGCTCTAGAAAAATTATTCTTCAAATGCATAAAAGTTCCATTTTTAAGGAAATTTAAGAATTAAATTCCCCTTCTAGACCTGTGGCATGGAATAAAATATTGTTTGTGGTGCATTTTGTTGTTGTTGAACTCAAATAATTCAGCATGAAGTGGAATGTAGGCAAATTCCTTCATTCCTAAAGTAGTCAGATTCTATTATTAATAAAGGGATCCCAGAATTGAGATCCCTTGGAGTTTGAAAATTGTAGCCATGGCTTCTGTGAAAAGACTGTGAAACAGAATATCACTGAAACCAGACATTCCTATACATGCTTCCTTGGGAGGCAAAGGAATCCAAAATAAAATTACTTAATAGAACATGAAGATTCAGCTGTTCAGTTTGTGTTACAATTAATGATTGATTAAATGTCTATTTTTACAGATTTATATTTTAGAATCATTCACTGAAAGATGAAAAATATTTAATGTATGCTTTAAGGCAAATGAGCATATATTATGTTTGATTTCTTAGTCTAATTTTAAATGTGAAGTGAATGGTGTTATTTTACGACAGTGGGATGGAAACTTAGAAGCATTCCATTACAATAAAACCTTTTTTTCTTGAACACCAAATTTGTGATTTTCACGAACCCTTTTTATGTCCTAAATTGGTCCTATATCTTATTAAATCCAAATTCCTATAAATGTAGGTGCTGCTATATCTAAGTGACTTAATAATCCATTTTTCTTCACAACAGCTACAACTTGGACCTGTATTGCTTTGATAGTGCTGTGTCAGCTCATCACTGCTTGTACCCGGAAGACAGTGATCTTGCTTCTTGGTTAATGTTTAATTTATTTGGTAGTGTTTTGTGCTCATGTGTCTATGCCTAATACTTTTGCAGAATAAACAAACATGAATTAATCTGGACGCATGGCTATATTTTTGCACAGTGTACAAGTACTCCTTGTTTAATGACTTCTTCAGTGACCGTTCAAAGTTGTGATGGCATTGAATGAATCTACTTATGACTGGTTCTCAAAGTTCTGGCCATCCTAGCACCCATACAATCTTGTGATTTGGGCACTTGGCAGCCGGTTGACATGACGGTTGCAGTGTTCTGTGGTCTTAGAATCACCATTTGTGATATTCCCTGCCAGCTTCCCACAAGAAAAGTCAATGGGGAAGCCACTAGTCGTTCCAATAAATCGCTCCCATCTTCTCCCATCCAGAGCAGCCATCCCCAGCCCTGCCACATTCACAGGCCACTTGCACACCCTCCCTTGCTTGGCAACAGCCTCTTTATCTGCCTACTGGCTGCTTACAACTGCCTGAAACTTGCTTAATGACCTCGCTTAATGATGGCACGGGGAGTTCTGGGATTGCTGTCGTTAAGCAATGCAGTGACATTACACTTTATGATCACATTGATTAGCAACAGAAATTCTGGTCCCAAGTACTATCATTAACTGGGAATTAACTGTAATAGTAAGCTCCCAGCTCTGCATGTTTTATCTGTTACGAAGATTTATCTGGGTGCATGACCTATTATTGGTGGATCGACATCTGTATAAATATAGTCTTGTATATCTATCTAATCTCCTATAACCTGTTATCTTTTTTAAAAAAAGACCAAGCTCATTCCACTTTTCAGTTAATAAAATTTATTATAAAAGTTGTATAAAACACAAAAAGAAATAAAACAAGACAAACTGTTATTAACAAATTTAGAATAAACTTGACAAGTCTTGACTTATCCAGTGACTGAGAATACAGTGCAACTTACTGCAATCAAAGAAAAAAGACTTTTAATTTTTTTAAAAGAACTTATTACACTTAGGAAGAGGTCCATCTGTCAGCATCCAACAGTCCTCCAAGAATTAGATATCCATAGCAGTGGAAAGCAATTCTTGGAGTAGTTCAATCTTTTCTTTGATGGGGGAGGGAAGTGGCCCTTCCAGAATTTGGCAGAGCTTTTTCTGGATGCTGTGAATGCTGCGCTTTATATCGCGTTTTTCAATATAATCATTTGACTGTAGTTTGGGTTTAGCAGCTTTGATAATTAAATTAATACGTTCATACACTGAGTTTCTTAAGTGCCCTGTAAAAAAGGGTAGAAGCAATTGTTGAAAGTTATAGTTTGTTTTACCATCAGATTGATATTTTAGGTTGTAATTACCCATGTAGTTGTAATAGGAAAATCTCCATTTTATCCCATGTTACTTGAAATTAATGTGTGAAAAAAATAAAGTTTAAAAAATGCTAAAATACAGCAATTCTGAGGATTGCGTCTCCTCAGAGATAGTCTTTCAGCTATAATTGTGTAAATTAAACAAAAATATTTTTTCGTAAGTAATTGATCCTGTTTTGTATTAACAAGTGATGGCAAATCTGTAAGGTTGCACACAAAATAAAAATAGTGTTATACTGAAACGCTAAACAACTCTACTTGAAACAGTGAATACATAGATGCAATGAGAACTCAAAATTATTCCTTGCTCAGCCAATGGAATATCGTATTTTTCAGAGTATGACACACTCCCCCCCCAAAAAAAAGTGGGTGGAAATGTCTATGTGTCTTATACTCCGAATATTGTGGGGGGGGAGGGGGGTTGGTGCAGCGCCTATCAGCTGTTCTAGAATGGGTCGTGGTGGCGAACAGATAGTGGTGAATGGGCCGCAGCAAATGGGCTGTGGTGAACGGGCCGTGGCAGTGGCAAATGGGCAGTGGCGAACAGGCGGCGGCAAATGGGCGGCGGTGCTGAGTGGGCAGCAGCGAACAGGCTGTGCTGAACGGGCAATGGCGAACAGGACAGATGAATACCGGATGGATGCTACGAGGCAGATTTTTTTCCCCTTGTTTTCCTCCCCAAAAGCTAGGTGCATCTTAAAGTCCGGAGCGTTTTATAGTCCGAAAAATATGGTAATTTATTTTTTTAAAACATTGTTTTAAAATTCCAATAATAAAAAGCAACAGTTGCCCTTGGAGTCAGTGTCTGCCTAAACAGCAGTCAAATACCAGCAGTAAATTAATTTAATATAAATAACGTAACTGTAAAAGAATTACAGGATTGAGGCTTCTTCCAAAAAAACACATGCTTGTATAATGCACAATCCTTATATTTAGTGTTGCTGCAAAAGTTAACAGCATTTGCCTTTGGCAGACTCCACCTCAATTGCAAAGAAAATTATGCAATGGATTGTTTACTTTTGCAATTGGCTTACTGCCTTAAAGAAAAATATTGAACAAATGGATACCTTTGAACTTTCCAAAAGCAAATACTTTAAAAACGGAAATAAACCTACCAAGCAAGTCATTTTTGCCCTGAATAGTTTTTAATCTCAAACATTTTGACCTAATTTTGACCTAATTTCTCCAATTGCGGTCAGATCACTCCCTGATGAGTGTCCAGGTGTCTGGCACTACCCCACTACACAAGGAGGCTCCACCTATTAGACTGGCCTGCCGCAGATGACTTATGGACCTGACTGGGTTCCAGAGGGAGTTTGGGGTTCTGGGAGATTTGCTACACAGTCCAGCCGAAGTCTTCCTGGCTGCTAGAATGAGAACCGCAGTGGCTATGGACCGGATTACGTCCAAGTATCCTCTCTATACCCATGACTCTCAGAATTCTCTGTGGCTTTATGGTTGAACTAAGAGAGATGAAGAGGGCAAAAAAACACCTAGAGTACTGCTGCAAATGATAAAGAGGTAGGATGATTGAGCATGAGCTAGAGCCGCTATTGGAGCCTATCTTGTGGCGTTAAGGATGGCAAAAAGTAATTATTTTTCTGCTCTTATTACATCTGCAGATAGTCATTCAGTGACCCTGTTCAGGTCACTGTGAGAAATATGCTGCACATCTGGTGAGTACAGTTACTTGGATATACTCTGTGTTGAGTTCCAGTCTTGGGGCAGGGTCATTGGAGACTGGTTTTTGCATAGTAATTTGGGAAGAATTTCATCCTATCGAGCCTGAGAAAGTGGACAGAGTTCTTGTAGCTGTTTGACCCCTTCTGCATTAAATCCATGCCCCTCTTGGCTGGTCAAGGCTGCCTGGGAGAGGACATGTGATTGTGTGATTGTGTTGGGTTGTGGTTAATTCTTTCCTGAAGGAGGGTGTGGTCCCGATGGCTCTTAAGGAGGTAGTGCACCTCCTCCTCAAGGGGCCGTCATTTGACCAAATAATGTAGACAGTTTTCATCCAGTCTTCAACCATCCCTTTTTGGGAAGGTTGTGGAGAAAGTGATGACACAGCTGTTTCAAAGGACTTGGATGAAGAGGATTATCTGGACTCTTAGTCAGGATTCAGGCCTGAGATGGCACTGATCACACTCTTGGATGACCTCTGGTGGAAATGGGATGTGGTTAGCAGATCCATCCGTGCTTTTCTTGACTTCTCAACTGCCTTTGATACCATCAGTCTTGGTATCCTGGACCAGCTTCAGGAGTTGGGTGTGGGCAGCACTGTATTGTTCCTCCTGGGCCAGTTCCAGTTGGCGTTAATTGGGTGAAGTCCAGCCTACAGTCCCTATCCTGTGGGATGCAGGTCAATCATCTCACCTCTCTTATTTAACTTCTGCATGAGGCTGTGGGGTAAAGTGATCTGACCATTTGGTAATGGTCTGCATGAGGCTGCTAGGTAAAGTAATCTGACCATTTTAGATATCAATATACTGATGACACCCAACTTTATATTTCCACCCTAGGCTGCCGGAGTGATGCAATGGACATCCTGTCTCAGTGCCTGGAGGGTATAGGGGATACAATGTGTTTTGGCTCAACCCAAGCAGGAATGAGTGTCTTTGGGTATTTGGGTCTTCCAGTGTCAAAGTTTTTCCCCCTTTGGTCCTGGATGGGGTGCCACTGCTTTGGAGGGACTTGGTGTGCAGTCTGGTGTTCTCTTGCATTAATGGCCCTGATGGGAGAGCAAGTCGCAGCTGTGGCTAAGAGGGCCTTTGCACACATTTGGTTTATACATCAGTTGCCCATTCCTGGACCTGAAGGTTCTGTTCATTGTCACTCATGATGCACTCATGCCCTCGTGATCTGCCATCTAGATTGCTGCAGTGCACCCTACATGGAGCTGCCTTTGAAGAGCATTCAGAAGCTTCAACTTGTGCAGCATGCAATTGTACAGGTAGTAAATGGTATCAGGTACTCGACACATCATTGGAAAAGATTCCCTGATGTTGGGAAAGATTGAAGGCAAAAGGAGAAGGGAACGGCGGAGGCTGAGATGGTTAGATAGTGTCATCAACGCAATGAACATAAGTAAACATCAGGAGACAGTGGAGGACGAGGGGCCTGGTATGCTATGGTCCATGGGGTCACAAGGATTTGGGCAACAAAACAACGCAACATGTGCAAGATCACTATTTTGTGAACTCCAGTGGTTCACAGGTTACCCAAGGGACCATCTTCTTCCAGTGTTTCTACCTGTCCAATACAGTCTGGATGGGCATGCTCTGAGTCCCATCAGTCAAGGAATGTCTGTTGGTGGGTCTACAAGGTGTACCTTTCTGCCATACCACTTGCCCTCTGAAACATTCTCTCTTCATGTATTAGGATGGCCTCGGATCTGTTGGCCTTTGACGAACTGGTTATGTGCCCTGGCCCAGGGCCCTGAATGTGTGAAGGAGCCTGTTTCCTGGTTATATGTGTTTATTATACTTTTCTTGACATCTATTTATTTTTTGCATTGGGTATTTAATTGGTTTAAATTAATTTTTGGATTATTCACCATCCAGGGTCATTTGTTTGAGATGGACTACCATGTAGGAAGGTAGGTAAGTAGGTAGAGATAATGATAGATAGATGATAGATAGATAGATAGATAGATAGATAGATAGATAGATAGATAGGCAGACACAGACAGACAGACAGATGAGAGAGAAAGAGAGAGAGATAGGGATAGAGATAGATAGTGATAGATAGATTAGATTACTCCAACCAATGGTAGCAGATAAAAAAGATGTGCCTGACATTATTGACTCATGCCTCTCCCAAACTCTATGGTTTGGAAGAATTATGAACAAACAGAAATAAGCAAATTGCAAAGCACTGAAACTCAAAAATGCATGAAAGGAGACACTTTATTTTTATCTAAAGCTAGGGACAACATTTTGAGTATGGCACATTTTCTTCCAAGCTTGTAATACCTGAAATAATCATTTCAGCTTACAGTATTTTAAGTATCTCTGCTAGATGTCCTAATAAGTTTAGCTAACAATATTGACTATTATAATCAGATAGTTATAAAGTTATAAAGATAAGTTTATGAGCCATAAGCAAGATACTTACCTAGAATTATTGTACGGTAACTCAGCAATAATAAATTCATTTGATGAAGTATCTCATCCCATCTCTGCCACAATTTTTCCCTGTCCTGTGAACAGAAGGATTTTTATTCAGGATTTCACAAGTGCTGCATGCTGATATTTTAAAAGGGCTTTGAAATACTAAATTTCAAAGAACTTTCAATAACAACAGATTAAAACGATGCATAAATATTGTAGGGATGCCCACCACATTTTGGGTTTCAGTTCTATCAATATAAATGAAGGAAGCAAGCGCTAAGTTACCTGATATGTTAGCAGCAAGGAAACGTGGTTCAGAAAATACAATATTTTTGTCAAAGACAAAGGCTGTTTGGTTGGTATAGAGCAGCTATGTTGGAAAATGAGCTCCAACACTTTGCATCGTAGAAGGTGACAATCCATGGTGCTCAGGAAGATGTCCCTGCAAGTTGACACATTGGAAAGTGTAAAGTTTTATGTTCTGTACTAGTTTGGGAGCAGAAATTTTAAGAGGCTCATGTCTAAACCAAAGGAACAATATAATGAAACAAAGATGTCAAATGAAAGAGTCTTCCCTGGGTCTGCATCATTGGATAAAATGAAATTTGTTCGGACAAAGATAAATCAGCAGCTCAGATAGACTCAATTCTCTGTGGATTAGAGAAAATATCAAACACTTTCTATGACCCCTGAAGCTTGCCTAAAAGGTTTGAACACTATTTCTTATAAACTTCAATTATTGCAGGCAGAAAACTCAAAACATGCTATCCTGCTGCAGATGTTTACTTTGTGATACCTAGGAAATGTTCAGTCAAGGTTGGAGTAGATTACGTTCTCAGCTTACCTGCTTGATTTTAGTTTGATAAACAGGCATTCAACACTCATAGCCTGAAGACAAGTTATTAATGTGATACATTGTACTATCAAAACATAATAATGGCTGATTTTTAAATATTAAAACTGTACCCATACGATTATTTAATGGAATTTTTACTAAGTGACCTGGGGATGAAACTGAAATGTGCTACTATGTAATTTAGGCTTCTATACTACAACTAGGAAATTTTACAACCTACATCCAGTCCTAAAACTAGCTCACTAGTACTCTTTCCAAGATACTAGGCATACAACATATTTCTACAAAGATAGTATTAGCAAAAAATGCATAAGTTATAGAAGTAGATATTAACTGAAAAATTTAAGTCTGAATTTTTAGCATGTTGCCTTTCATTAAGTACATCAACATTTTCCTATGTACTAGCTTCCATTTTATGTTTAGCTAATTTAAATAGATTAAAGGTTCTTAAAGATGCCTTTCTTTAGAACAATTTACCTGTTGTATCTCTTTCTGGATCGGGATTCCTTTCGCAGAGTAACTCACGCCCTCATCACTTCCTGTCTGGACTATTGTAATGCTCTACATGGGGCTCCCCTTGAAGAACACCCAGATGCTCCAACTGGTCCAGAATGCGGCCGTGCAGGTAATTATGGGAGCGACCCGACGCTCCCATGTAACACCGCTCCTGCATGAGCTGCACTGGCTCCCGGTGGTCTTCCGGGTGCGATTTAAGGTGTTGGTTGCCACTTTTAAAGCGCTCCATGGCATGGGCCCTGGGTATCTATGAGACCGCCTTCTGCCATCGATAGCCTCCCATCGACCGGTACGCTCCCATAGAGAGGGGCTCCTCCGGGTGCCATCAGCTAGACAATGCCGGCTGATGACCCCCAGGGGGAGAGCATTCTCTGTGGGGGCCCCTACCCTCTGGAATGAGCTGCCCCCGGAGATTCGTAGGATTACCGACCTGCATACCTTTCGCCATGCCCTAAAAACATCACTATTCCAACAAGCAGGGCTGGCCTAAATAATAATAATATTTTTACTATTTTAATGGGTTGTTTTATTAGAATTTTTGGCCAATTGATTTAATTGTTTTAACTTGTTTTTAATTTTTCTATTGTCATGGTTTTATTTCTGGCTGTACACCGCCCTGAGTCCTTTGGGAGAAGGGCGGTATAGAAATTTAATAAAATAAAATAACAAGGCCAAATGTCAACTATAGTTCTACAGATGAATTATTGAGCCTGTCATCTGCACCTCTATAACTGTCTGGTTTGGCTTTGCAACCAAACAAGACAGACACAGACTTCAATGGATAATTAGAACTGCATTGCTACCAATCTGCCTGCCATTGAAGACCTGTATACTGCACGAATCAAAAAGAGGGCTGTGAAAATATTTACAGACCCCTCACATCCTGGACATAAATTATTTCAACTTCTACCCTCCAAATGACGCTATAGAGCACTGCACACTAGAACAACTAGACATAAGGACAGGTTTTTCCCACATGCCATCACTCTGCTAAACAATTAATTCCCACAACACTGTCAAACTATTTACTAAGACTATTACTATTATTATTCTTATCTTTTCTATTTCCTATCTCCTTTTCTACTTATGACTATAACCTTGTTGCCTGTATCTTACAATTTATATTGTTTTTTTTAGTTTCCTAGCATGATTTTGATTGCTTATTTAGTATCCTATGACTATCGCTAAGTGTTGTATTTTATGATTCATGATAAATGTATTTATGACGACTATGATCACGATTGTATATTTTATGTACACTGAGAGCTTATGCACCGAAGACAAATTCCTTGTGTGTCCAATCACACTTGACTAATAAAGAATTCTATTTTCTATATTTTCCTTGAGTGCTTTCAAATTAAATTTTAACCAAATTGTTCCTTATTGCCATGGAAGTGAAGCAAACCAGTCTTCTTCACTTGGCCATCCTTTAGGTGTGCTGAACTGCACCCAAGTGTGGCATAGTGGAAGTTGCGGTCAAAATCATCTGGCAGGCAGACTGCAAAAGACCCATCTAGAACCTGTATACTGGGTGGATGAGGGAACCAGGTAAATTCTGGCAAATGGATTAGTAGTCTGTTAATTTGTGTTAGCAGAATATATTTCCTAAATTAAAGAGAGATATTACAGAAGTATGTAAAACTGAGCTGGAGCTAGTGGATTGCTGGAAGGTTATTTTTTTCAGTCATACAATATTAGATTTTGGCATCATTCAATATATCTAAATTATAACAAATTCAGGTCAGTAAAACATATACCTTTTCTGTGAAATGTAATTCTGGAATTCATTGCTGCACAATGTAGCAATTACCAAGAAGATACATTGATAAATTATGGAAAAAACATCAGTGATTAGACATAATCCATACATGGAGGTAATGCTGGCCAATAGTCTCTCCCTTCATCTTCAATGGATCTTTTTTCCCCCATGGTGGGTGAGAGAAATTCAAAAGTATTCATGATGGTCGTTTGAGAAAGTATTTAGAATTTACAATTAATGAAGTGATCAGTGACTTTTATTTCTCCTAGCCACCTTTTTATAGACTTTTACAAGCTCAGCTATGATTCTGCTGTATGCTTGGCTGACCAGCCTCTGTGTGTTGTGAAAGGTCTTTTATTTTTATTTTTTTTACTGGGCAGGGGTGGGAATCCAGGGACTTTCCACACATGGCTTTTCTCTAGTTCTTAGGAACCTTTATTGCTGAGAATGGTGATAGAGGTACTGGATATTAGTTTAGCCACATCTGGAGAGCCACAGGTTTCCAAGGAATCCTATATTTACATCTTACATAAAATGTATGCATGCTGAGAAGATGTAGTTAAAGAGGCAAAGGCATGAAGTTCTTTCTGTATTTAAAAAAGTAATTTGGCATGGCTCTCCTACTCTGTGGTAGATCATTAATCTTCTTCTTTTAAAAAAAGCATAGATTCAATACTTGCTCTTTGTTCAGAAATGCCTGACCGATCTAGGAATATAATAATACGGCTAATGCAGTGTTGCACAATCAATACAGAAGAAGTCCGTTCTGAGGAAGAGTGAATTCAATAGTTTATTTATCCCTTACCTTTGGCCCCGCTTGGGAATATTCAACAGAGAAGAAAAAACCATATCTGCAATTTTAGTGGCATTGCAATTTGGAGATTTGTCCACTTCAACTGCTATTGAAAGCATTCTTTGTAGAAGTGCCGCTTCCCTAAATCAGGGAAACAAAATGTTACTCAACTGACTTCCACCATTTAGTGGAAGTATGAAGCCACAGGCTAAGATAATCATCACAACCTTAAGGTCATAGTCATTTCAGAAGACAAGGACACTGATTTCATTTCTTGAATTACACTAGACAATACCATTTAGAATCTGCAATTTAATGAAATTCATGTAACCTTGGGATAGTGAACAAATGAAAGGAGAGCCAAACAATTTGCTCTTGAGGTGGAGTTGCTATCAAAACTATTTTCTCTGGTTGACCTGTCATTTAGCGGGGATGGACTGAATGCTCTTCCCATGAACAGCAGTCAGATCACATACTTCTGTTATATTTTATACCACTCTTGTAATAGGACGGAAAGACTATGGATCTTTTCTCTTGGCACTGGTTGAAACTATATGAGAGGTTTGTGCTGCTTAGTTCCCCAAAATATTGATAAAGGACAACCTTAATTGCCACTGTAATACATACAGTATATACAGTAAATGGATTGCTGTAACATGTTATCCTTGGACTGTCCTGCATTTGGAAGCTGGTGCCAAATATACGGGCAGTTTTGTGTACTCTTGAGCAGCACTTGTTACATTTTTGTTCCATGTGCTTCATTGGTTTCCAGGTGCAGTTCAAGATGCTGGTAATGATCTATAAAACCCTATGTGGAATGAGCAGGGAAATTTGAGGGACTGCCTCTCCCTGGTTACATCTACCATCCCATCAGATCCATCGGGGAAGGCATGTTAAAGATCTTGTCTACTACTGTAGGAAATGACATCTGATGAGACCCAAGAACAGAGCCTTTTCTGTCATAGTACTTGCCCTCTAGAAGGTAATTCCCCCAGAATGGAGATGTAAGAAGGGCCTGATGACTTAGCTATGCCTTCAAACCTGAGGATACAGCAGTAGAGGTGAGTCTTGCCAACTGTTTTATTAAATGGATGTATGATTTATATTCATCAACCATTATTGTTTTATTAATTTTTTAAACATGATTTTAGGATAGTTATATGTTGTAATGTTTATGTTTTACTGTTTCTGTTGTTTTTAATTATTATGAGCCACCCAGAGTAAAACTTGTGAGATGGGTAAAGATAGATGACTGATAGATATATAGATAGATGATAGATAGATGATAGATACAGTTCCATTTTAAGTCAGTAATAACCAAGTGCATTCCATACAATTAATACTTTCTCAGCGTGTTTAGGCATCCCAGGTTTGGAAAGATTTATTTACTCCATAAAACAAGAGATACTATTTCATTTAAGATGTAGGAGAATTCAAGGAGAAAAACAGTCATATGAATTTCAAAGAAAGCAAACTTTGAATCTGCTTACTTTTGAACCTGAAATTGTACAGAGGCATCCTCTTTCTGCATGGTCTCATTTAAGGACAATTCTGGAGTAGAGTTACAGCTTTGCCCTCTGGATTTGCCTATCAATACATTTTTGGTTTCTTGCAGGAATTTTCTGTGCTGAGAAATTCTGGCCCCAGTGACCGCAGCTATTAGCCATTCAATCACTTCCCTGAACAGAAATGGGAATTAGAGACGCACACATGTGATATATAGTCTCAGATATTGCTCATACATTTTTAAAAAATAGTACTTACATTAAAGAATACAATTCACAAGAATAAAAACTAATACAAACTTTAAGAATAAAAGAATAAAAATAAGAATGCACAAAAGAAAAAAATACAAAAGAAAGAAAAAAAATAATATAGTAAAGTAAATGAAAAGAAGTGATTTCCCCCCTTACAAATATAACTAATCATCTCTTAAAAAACAACAAATTATCTCTTATTTCCATATCCCATCTCTTATTTATAAACAAATCCATAAAGCCTTGTCATTTTAGTCCTGTATCAGCAAAAGTCCATTAAGGATTTCCAGAGATAAAATCTATTTTAACCTTAATCAAATAAACAAATTTTATATTTCTTTCTTTTACTTCTAACGATCTTGATCTTTAGTCCCTTCAAAGATCCTAGAACTTGATTTCTTTTCACTTTTTCTTTATCCCATTTCACAAAATTCTTCAAAGCTTAAACTAGCCTCTTTTGTAAATCCAATATAGGAAAATTATCCAGCTCACTTTCTTGATTTCTTATTTGTACATTCCTTTTAATTATTAAGACATCAGCTGGTTTCTTTTGTATGCTCAGTTACGACATATTTTTTCATGTCATTCTAAAATGTAGCCTAACACTTTCCACTTTCAAATCGATTTTATCAGGTAGAACTTGTTCCTCTTCCACATCATTTTTTAAACAAAATCTATAGAGATAGACACAATTAAAATTAACTTTTGGATCAATTGTTCAAAAATATCCTTTGCTATGTCCAATGTTAAAGGTTTTATTATGTCCAATGTTAAAGGTTAATAGGTTTTATGGGTTAGTTTTTAATTGTATTGCTAGGGGTTTTAAATTGGGGCGGCCGTTTAATTTAATTTATTTTTAATTATTTTAACTTTTATATTGTATGGTATTTTAATTCTCGGCTGTTCACCGCCCTGAGTCCCTTCGGGGAGAAGGACGGGATATAAATTTAATAAATAAATAAATAAATAAATAAATAAATAAATAAATAATTTTGCTTCGTTCTATATTATCATGAGTGAGTGCTCTTTTAATTGTAATCTTTTGTTCCTTTAATTTCATCTAGTGTCTAAATTTTAAATCCTCGTGTTTTTTTAAGAATCTAAAACAAAAGCATTTTCTGACAGGAAATATTCTTTATAATTAATTCCAAAATCTGATTTCAAATTTACCTGGACCTTTAGTCTGTAAAATCGAAAACCTGAATTCTAAACTCAAGAGGTTTTTTTTTTTCTGTTTGTTTCAGAAACTTTTTAGAATGTCCTTAAGCTTATATTTAAAACTTTTTTTTTGGCTAAGGTTTGAAGGAAACTCATCTGGCACTGTAAAAGCTGAAAAGTTTCCAGACATGATTACCCTCATCTCGCAGAGCTGTAAACACACCAAGTTTAGAGCTTGCAATCTCTGCACGAGAAGCAACTGTCTGAAGCACTTGTGGGTGATCTCAAGCCCTCTCCTTATCTAGAGAGGAATTATGAACAGTTGGTTTACAGACTGACTTTTCACTTTGCCACAGTCGTCTTTGTCATTTCTTCTTTGAAAGTCCCACTTGTACATGTAGTTGGGTTTTGGGCCAATATTTCGCAATATTTTTATAGTATTCTAAGGTGAGCAGTAAGGCACCTGCAGCCCTCATCCTAAATTCCATAGCCCTTTGCATGAAGGCAAATCAGACCTTAGAAAAGAGCAGCCTGTCTCTTATTTGGCAGGCTGCTATGCACACAGTAAGAAAAAGAGAAGCAGAAAAAGCCATAAAGAGAGAGAAGGAAGTGCCCTACCTGCTATTTGCTTTATCCTCACCCTCCAGCCCCACTGCCTGAGCTGAAGCTCAGGCAAGTTTGCTATTGCCAAGTTTGCTATTATTGCAGTGGAGAATATTTGGAAACAGAGATTTTCCCAGAACCCCAGGATCCTTGTCAGTGAGTGAAAATGCAAATTACTTGATATTTCCGAAGCACTTGTCACACGAAAGCACTGCTTTGGCAATGGATCTGTGCAGAAAACCAGTCCTGATCATCTTTTGGAAGTCATCTTCTAAAGTCTGTATCACATACTGTAAGAAGAGGATTCGGCCAGGAATCATCTCTTCCTGTGGATGTCAGACAATTGGAAAGATAGAATAATGAATCACAGTATTGTACCACTACAAAGCAACTGATCTGCCCACATAGTGGAAGGCGCACCCAAGTAAACTGGTTACCAACATAATGGACAAACAGATGCAAAACTGGTATTGCATCAGGAAGTAATAAAAACTAGGCATATCTCAATAACTGGCTTTGTGCCATGTTCTACCAGATTGATTCATTTGTGATGGCGTTTGTAGTTTTAGCATTTTATATAAAACAGGTTATCAATCCATTAATATTGTTTGTGTGTAGAGTTTTATGTGAGTGCAGTTGAACAGGGGGATCAATCCAGCCAGGGTTTTAAAAAGAACTTGTTGGTACTTGTATGTTATGCATGCAGCCAGTACAAAAACAAGAATGTGGGCCTGATTCACAGATGGACTTGGCTGCAAAATGTGATGTGTACCACACACACTGCTTGGTAGTCATAGAG
The DNA here is from genome assembly GCA_022577455.1 of Arizona elegans. NCBI lineage: Eukaryota > Metazoa > Chordata > Lepidosauria > Squamata > Colubridae > Arizona > Arizona elegans. Next base: position 95,977,996 of record JAKOOJ010000003.1, on the reverse strand, counting down.
GATTCTGCCAGTTGCATGTGATCCATGCAGTTTCTGCTCTTTCAACAGGGAAAGTGAACAGTAAAACCAGAAAATTTCCTGGATAGAAAGCTTAAATTATTAATGACATTTGCTAATCTTATGGGTGATCCTTTATTCTTAGAATTCAAGATTTAGCTATTTAGGGTATTCTAGAAAACAAAACAAAAAACCAACCCCACCCCAGAACAGTCACATTATTGGTGCCATCCCACATTTAAGTTAAAGTGCTCCTATTAAACCAACTTCAGGCAGGCCATCAATATTGGGGAAATCTTCCTTCATAACATGAAGGGCATGGTAGAAAAGCAATCCTACACACTCCTAGGCCAGAGTGCTGCAGGTCATTAGGGGGGATAGGAGAATCCTCTACATTTAGCTAGTGCAAGATCTGCTGTGCCTGCTGACATGTTCACCAACTGAGTAAGAGCTGTGGGGCAATTCCCACAGAGAGAGAGAAGGAGGGAGGGTGGGAGAGAGGAGAGAGGAGAGAGAGAGAGAGAGAGAGAGAGAGAGAGAGAGAGAGAGAGAGAGAGAGGAGATATGGATAAGCAAGAGGGGGGAGGGAGGGAGAGAGAGAGAGAGAGAGTTTCACCAGTTTTGCTACTTCTGTAAATGTATAGGGTCTCCAGGTATTCCAAAGAATTGATGTGCCAGAGCTCAGTTGAAAGTGATTTGTGTATTCCTAATTTATTTCCCAGCTGTTGACTAGGGCTGTGTCTCCTGGCTGCTCTAGTTGCACCTGTTTGGAAATCTTGGGGCTTACAAGATTGCTTGCATGTGCCCCAACACGCTGTGAGTATGTGAGTGAGTGGCCATAAGTGGAATCTGGGTGCGCATGAAACACTGAGAGATGGTGAAAAATATAACTCAGCGTTGGTTCAGGAAAACCGGAAGTCAGATGGCTTGACTGTGAGCTGCGGATGACAGGGAGGCTACCTTGTGCAGAGATAGCTTTCAAGAACAATTAGGGTTTTCAGGTTGAATACAAGGGCCTCGTAGAGATGTCCAAAATATAAGAAGCAGAGCATTTTGCTGCATCAAAACCACATATAATAGGGCTAATTCATTTCAGTTCTTCCTTCAGAGCAGTCATGCGGTTCCAAGATAGATTGCTTAATAAGCTCTGGTTTACTAATAATAACCTCAGCGGCTTTTTCTGCTGTATCTTCGAAGCAGGCTGGTCTGATTCAAACTGTCTGCTTTTACATATTAAGGATTTTTCTTCTCATCTAAAAGGGGCTCATCAACATACCTGCATTTCCATGACCTCACAGAGCAGTTGCCAGTCCCAAACCACTGTATCAGCTGTTGCTGGATGAAGTCTAAAAATTAAAATTAAGCTTTTTATACCATCACATACTTGTCAAAACTTTCTGCTAAACAGTTTAGATGTAGTACATTTCAAATTAAAACCAATCTGTTGTTTCTTTATGGGTTGTATTTGTTTTTTTAAAAAAGATTAATGCTCAAATCCCTTCAGTTTAGGGCAGGGATAGCTAATCCTTTTGAGCTCTGGCACTTATGTAGAAATAATATCAAAGAAAACCTCTGCCATGGGAACAAAGCTTTGCCATATCAGTTATGATCTTAACTGATACCATAACCCAAAGCTAAGAAGGGAGTATTGGCCTGATGCAAAATTCTACCAAATAACTGGAGGAATGGGAGAACACTTACGCCTGGATTTTCATCAACAACATATAAGCATCCTTCTGTATCTCCTGTTGCCCCTCTTGATGCTCTGGGCTCAGCAGAATCTGCCTGACCACATAGGTTGTGACATCTTTTGGTGGGTAGTATTTAGAGGATACATAGTCCATAAGGAAATCCAAAGTTCCCTGGAAAAAATTCTCTTCAATTGTGCTGGACACCATGTTTAATCTCCGGAAAGGAATAGGTTGGGTTTTTAATCTTTTGTCCTGTGCATAAAGGAAGATCAACATGCATATAGTATCTGGTAGCAATTATATGGGGTGAAAACCTTCAGATAATTTTATTGTTAAGATTGCCCATTTTTAAAAATAATTTTGATTATTACATACAAATTATGGACATTGGTTAGATTATTTATTTCAGTTTTAGTTGAAAAAGAAAAACGTTCCAATTCAAACCTTGCAAAACGTGTGTGTTTGGTCTTACACTGAACCTCTTCACTAAACTGAAAGTTCTGGGATATTAAGCACTATTTTTACCATAAAAGAGATGATTAGAAAATGTTTGCTGTGGTTCAGTGATCCCTAACCTCTTTTAGAGTAGCAGACACACATTATAGGTCACTCCCCACACACATAATATTGGGCGGGCGGGGAATTGTCCATTTTCAGAAGGTTGCTATAGTGGTACAACCAGTATCATACAATATCCATTAGCTGGCTGGTGATATGATTCCAGGAGTGGGCTTCAAAATTTTTAGCAAGGGGTTCTTTGCCTGGTTGCTGGGTGGGCATGGCCATGGTGGGAGTGGCCTAGTCAGCTTCCTGCACCATGCGGGGGACGTTTTTGCCCTCCCCCCCGACTCTGGAGGCTTTTCTTGAGCCTCCGGGAGGGCAAAAACAGCCTCCCCAGGCTCTGGAGGCTGGAAACAAATTTCCCGAATTTCCGGTAGGCCCATTTTTCACCCTCCACGAGCCTCCATACGTGCCCTGCACTTACCTGCATCCAAAACAGGCCACGCAGGGATCCCAGGGAGGGCAGGGGAGGGGTCAGCCAGGAGTGGGATTTGGGGGTTCTCCAAACTGCACAGAATCTTAGCTAGATGTTCTCCCAAACCCGTGAACCCCCAGCAGCCCACCTCTGTATGATTCATTGATGCACCCTATAGGTACCTATGGCTGGAAGATAGGGATGGAGAAGAAATGACTGTACCTGCATGATGGTATCATCAAACAAATGACATGACTCTTGTGCTTTCTTTAAACATCACGATGTCATTGTATAATCATTCTATTTGCATAATTATGTTATCTCACATGTATTATTTTAATATCATTGTAGCTTGTGCAGATGCTGCTGTCTCCAGGATACTCATCACTTTCATTTGATCTTTTTCAGAGTACTAGATATATTTATCAACAAAGCTGTGGATTACAACCATTCACCATTTTTATTTTTTAAGAGGTCTATATGGACTCCAAGGACTCTTAAAAACAGGTTGGTACTTGCTTTTTCAACAGTCTTTATGAAATTAATGAGTGGAGTAGTATAGTGGTTCTGACAAGAACTAAAGGAGGTGCCCACAGGTACCACATTAGACATCTCAGTTCTGGTTTATCATGCCAGGTGCATTAGCTTGAACACGCATACAGCCTTATTGGGTTCAAGCCTCATTTGATGTTGGCTATTACAATCTGCTAAATCTCAGCCTTATCCTCTTTGATGTGATGCCGTCCACCTTTTAGTAACCAAGCCGGAGATTCTGTTTGACAACTCGATTAAGGAAGAAGATTCAGCAAGAAACATACACTGCTAGGATGACATGAATTAGAACATGTTTCTATCTGTACTTTAATATGAATTTTGTGCCTCCTAGAGGAGGTGAGATTGTTATTAAGTTTTTATAACACAATACCAAATAGTTAAACCAGACTGTAACAAGGCACCACCTGATAGTTGAGATTTGATAGATTTGCACATTGTGCGAATCCATAAATTATTTCTTTGCAATTTACTGAATTAATACAGTTGGCTGAATTTCCATAACATACTAAGCCAAAACCAAGTAAATCATATTTTGGCTTAGATGATATCTGAACGAGATCAGAGAAGAACTCTGCTTTTATCAGCTGTATTTGGGAGAAGAGGTTTTAATGTTCATAATTGTTATTAACAAAACCTTGAACTATGGAATTATACCATAATGCCCAAATGTCTGGCCTTGTCTGCTGAAAGTCCCAGTTTGATCCATTCCATTCCCTTCCATCTGTCATATGGCAAAACCTTATTCTACTGTTTTTGTACTAAAAAGCTTATGCTTATTAATGGGGTAAATGTAACGCACCTGGAAGAAAAGATTAGCTGTGCAAACAGCTTTGATGCTACCATTGGCTTTGGATAGAAAGGCAGACTAAATATTATGATCTGCAAATTCAGCAGAACAGATCACCTACTACATTTACACCCAATAATGTTTATAACAAAAAACTTGCCTCCCAAAATGGCTGTTTTTCCCACCATGTCATTATCTACTTACAGTGGCACTGACTTTTTGATGAAAAAGTATGACTTTTCTCATGTTTTGTTTTATTTGATAGGGAATGTAGTCCTATCAATTCATTTGATCTGGACAACCTGATAGCTTTCTGCAAACAAATTATGCAATCTAAAGCAAGCATATTTGAGTTGTGGAGCCAATGTATCTCGCTGCTATTCTGAGTCTTAGAAACTCTAAAATCCAGATTGATGTGGACTTCAAAGTCCTGCTTGGGATATGCTTATCTCCTGCAAATTACCTTTCTTGACTCCTTTTCCACCACATTTTGAAGAAGGGGATGATGTACAGGGATTCCATGACAATACTGTAGTGTTTTCAACCAGACCTTGATATCAGTCCGCTTGGATTGTTCCTGAACATTTGATTCCATGGCATGCCGTGGCTTGTTTGCCTGGTGCAAAGGCCGATCAGCTTCAGCTGCAGATCTGGCAGTGTTCAAAGAAGAGTAGCAGAGGCTTGGGGACGGTCTCTGATGCCGGGGATAGAACTGCAAGTTGGGTTTTTTTTCAGATGAGCAAGCCTGGGGAGGCTCTACACTGTCCAAGGGTGTGGGGCGTTCAGTACCGTCATTGCCTGATGAGAAAGAGAAAATATCAGATTCCAGCTGAGGGCTTCCCAAAGAGCCCAAATCACTGTTGTAAGTGGTGTGACTGCTGCCTTCAGATTCCTCACTGTAGTTGGAATGGCAGAAGAAGCTGTTACTTGGAAGGTAGTCTAGTTTTCCTACACCTACTTTGGGGGAAGATCGCTCATGGTCCTGAACCCACATGGCCACTGGCACAGTACATTTGCTCTCAGCATCAACAACAGTAAGAACATTAGAAGAGCAGATGGGCTCAGGACAGACTGAAGTTGACGGCTTCAGGTCCCAGGCAAAGCAGCTATGGTTCTGGAGGGAGTTGATCATGACCTCCTCAGGCTCTGTAAGATCAATTATCTCCAAGTCATTGCAAGCTGTTGTTCGCACAACTATGTCTTCTTCAGTGAGATCAATAATTTCCTACAAAGAGAGACAGAGGAGAGGAGATAATTTAAGGTAGTTAAAATGCTGGAATGGATCCAAAGAAGCATATATAATTTCAAGTCTTGAACACCGAGATTCTTGTTGACTTTGAGCCAGATTAGATGCAGCAACAAGTACGCTCCAGGAAACCTGGAAAATAAAGAAAACCCCTATATATTAATTTCTGGCCAGCTGCTTCCCCTTCTATTAATTTACTGGAGAAACTCAACACCCCAATAATTTCTTCTTATACAGAAGAGGTCTCCAAACTTAGCAACTTTAAGATTTGTGGTCTTAGAACTCTTAGAACTTTAAGACTTCTGGTTAAAGTCCACAAGTCTTCAAGTTGCCAAGTTTGGAGATCCCTGTTATACAGGGATGCTGAGAACCTTAACACATCAGCAGAAGTGATACTATTGCTTCAGGCCAGGTACTGAAGACACTGCTACCTAAGCACAGCCTTTCAGCTTCACATGGGGAAGCTGAAGAAAAAATATTGTTATTGCGTATGAAATTCAGGCACCCGATTGGCATGGAGTTGGAAAGAACCCAGTCCCTGAATTTGAGAAAGACTCAATATTTTTGCAAAGTTGGTTTTTCATATCCCTCCCAAATACAAATTACTTCAAACAAAGCAAAAGGGCTTTATTAACAGAGGGTTTTCATGCCTTTATATATTATTACATACATTTGATATTTGTGATTGATGCATCATGAAGCAATCAAAAGAAGACATGGATCCTAGATACCCTTCTACAAGTAGCAAATTTATGAGGTAAAATACCTTTCTTTCTCACTCATATTTGTTTTGTTCTTAACATTTGTAAGTACATATTCAAGGAATTCAGAATAAATTGATATTGGTTAGTCTTTGAAAAGGCTAGGTTTAACTTCAAAGGAACTGACCTTTGGATGAAGGGAAAAATGGTTTCTTGAAGTTAAAAAAAGGCATAGACTGCAATGCTAAACTGCCACTACTTCAGGTTTTTGAACTCTTCTTGCTAGAATCTTGTGGTATTTGAAAGATGCCTCAGAATTAGTGGATCAACGGAATTTCTTTAGGGGAGAAAAGTGACCTGAAATCTTTCATTGACTGCGTAAGAAATTATCCACCACTCTGATCTATTTCCAGCAGGAATTCCCAAATTAAGCTTTCATCTTAACTTACTTTCCCCAATGGGAAAGCGTTTCCTAGTCTTTCAAACTTTTGAGAGTCAATCAGTTTTCTGAATATTAGAATACACTACTGAAGAGAAAAAAACACACTTAAAATCCTGGATAAACTTTAAATATACAGGGAAATATAGAAAATGCAAATGCAAATGCCAAATTCTGTATTCACCACCTGAGATTGGAAAACCTGATGCTTACATAGATTTTTGGATTACAATAATAAAATATGATCTGGTCTTATTCAGTATTTTTCAATACTTCTGAAAAGTCACTTTTAGTAATCTTGCTACTGATTATATTGGCTAGGACAGAGGTGGGTTCTAAAATGTTTTACTACCGGTTCTGTGGGTGTGGCTTATTTTGTGGGCGTGGTTTGATGGTCATGTGACAATTCTTTAGGATTTAGCAGAGATACTGGTCTACCAGGCTTTTAACTGCTTGCAGAGCTGTACCGGTCTACCCACTTGTTTTTGGAGGCACCGGTCTACCTATTTGTTTTTGGAGCGCACCGATCTACACATTTGTTTTTTGAGTGCACTGTCTACCATCACACTGCCTTTTAACACTGATCAGCTGTAGGGCGGCCCTTTGAAGCCCCACGGCAAGAGTTTAAACAGTTTTTTTCCTCCTAGCCGATCAGCTGGGACTTGGGAGGCAGTGAATAGAAAAGGTAAGAATAACGGGGGGAGGGGGGCTCCCGAACAAAGAGAAGCGGTTCGGTGACGTCATATCGTCACCTCTACCGGCTTGGCCGAACTGGGCTGAACTGGGAAGAACCCACCACTGGGCTAGGACCGTGATGGCGAATCTATGGCACACGTGCCACAGGTGGCATGCAGAGCCATTTCTGCAGACACACGAGCCATCACCCTAGGTCAGCTCCACTGTGCATGTGGATGTGTCTCCTGCCAGCCAGCTGATTTTTGGGTCTCTGCCACGCATGCGGAAGACACGCACGCATGCCCATTACGCCCCACCGCTCCCAGCAGTCTCCATGCGGCCCGTTTTGGATGCCAGGTAAGTACAGGGCTTGCTCGGAGGTGCTGGGAGGGCGAAAAATGGGCCTACTGGAAGTCCGGAAAAGGGCCATTTCCGACCTCCGGAGGCTTCAGGGAGGCCTGCTATGCCCAAAACAGGGCACGGGGGTGGGGGTCGTGTGTGCATTTGCAGGGGGTAGGGGAATGCGGGGGGAGGTGTGTCGCATGTACCTGCACAGGGAGGTGGGGAAACACGGAGTTGCACATGCATGTGCAGGGCGTTTGTGGGGGGGCATTGCATTATGGGTGTGGGCACATGCGCATGTGCTGTCACGCATGCGTATGCGCTTTTGGCACCCAAGGGAAAAAAGGTTAGCTATCACTGGGCTAGAAGGTACTAGATTATTAAATTGGTATCTGTATATAAGATTAACTGAGCCTCTGAATGTGGATCCTTATGTAGTCAAAATAGTCATATCCACACCTGTTATCATTCTTATACAAGAAAGAACCAAGTAGTAGTAAGCCTAAGAAATATCATGGTTTGCTTAAGATGAAAAGGTTTGGGGAGGCAAAAAAAAGAAAAGGAAGGAAAGAGCAAAACAGCCGAACAAAGACTGAACATGTTTAATTAAAATGCCATCTATTCAAGGGAAAAATTGAGAATTGAGAGATTGGGGAAAGGAAGAAAGTGAATTTGGGATTCTGGAACAGGGTGCCTTCAGAAGTACTCTGCGCTGCTACACTTTGTTGCAAATCTCTGTGTTTGCTTAATGAAAGAAGAGTAATTTGTAACTGAAGCGTGAAAAATTATAAAGGCTGCATTTTAAAGAGTAAAGAAATCAGTATGCTAAAATGGCTTTTCCTTTTTTTAAATAAACATTCCTGATCTACCTGTTGGGCACCAGATGGATTCAAATGGGAGATTTCTTGCTGAATGAATAGCAGTTAGTTTTGCTTATGCCAACTTTTGCAACATGGCTTACAATTCATTGTATAAAGCAGCAAAAGAACACTAGACAAGATGGGTTTGCTCTAAATGGTTGTTGATTCCTCCTTAGTTTTCTAGCTGCCCATTGACAAATGCAGAAAGCACAAGAGTCATGACCTTGCCTGGGAACGGAGGCGCAGTACTGTAGTCAGACTGTTAAATCTCAGGGTCATCAGTGTTATTTACCACCCACTCCTTCATGTCCTTGCTACCTCTAAAAGCATTTAGCTGATTGCAGCAGGCACAAAAAAAAAAAAAAAAAAAGGAGGGAAGGATTATTTTACTAATTCTCAGATGTTCCAGCTGCCTCATTCTTCTTCATACTAAAGCTCACCAAACTCTCAAAGGAAATATACTTCCTATTATAAGCCCTCCCCCCCAATAGTAACAATGTTATAGTAACATGTTTCAAATAGCCAAAATACCCATGAGTGCCAATTATATTAATCCAATCTGATTTCACAATACCTACTATCTTGAGTGTTGGCACACTATGCAAACCTCCCAGCTGGTGGGATACAAATAACAGTATGTTGGCTTGTAAGGCAGTCTCTAGATATCCTAGCTTGCCTGGAAAACATGAACATATTAAGGGTACAGCTAGGTACAAATAAGTGGAACAACTTGCCTCCAGAAGTTGTGAATGCTCCAAGACTGGAAATTTTTCAGAAGAGGTTGGATAAGCATTTGTCTGAAGTGGTGTAGAAACAAATGGGTAGTGGGAATGAGATCAGAAAGCACCAAAAAAAAAAAAAAAAAAGACTGGATCCTTCAAAGACCCAAGACAAGATAAAAATGCAATAGTGATAATTCATACAGTATTTACTTAGAAGGAAGTCTGTCTTAAGTATGTGTTTCAAACATGCAGCTTATTTATGCATACATGAAGGAATATAATTTAAGAGCATGGTTGATACAATTGTTTAGCACAAAAGACTGAGATTATTAGTAAAGGATACAAGAATGATAAGAGGATCTGAATATGAGATTAAAAATTTGGGGGGAGGGGCTGGATTGGTTAAGAGTGGATCTTGAGAAAAAAATCGGCATGAATGAAAACTAATGAAAAGAATAAAAGTGTGAATAGAATAATAGAATAGAATAGAATAGAATAGAATAGAATAACAACAGAGTTGGAAGGGACCTTGTAGTCTTCCAGTTCAACCTCTGGTCAGAAAGTGAAAGTATGAGATCGGAATGTAAAGATATTAGAAAGATAAAGTCTACTAATTGAATGGAAAGTAGATTATGACAGATATCCTGGAAGCAACAATCAAGTAAAAATGATGATTTTTGCAAATGGCACAGGTGGCTGCAGAGTTCCATGAACAGGAAGTATGAAACAGTGGAATGAAGTGAGAGAGACCATCAACAAGGAAAAAAAATCACACAGGAAATGATTGCTTCAAACATTGAGGTTGAAAGATATTGAAGAATGTGTCAATAAACAAGATAGCTGTAAAGAATGTTGTCAAAAAAAGCAAGGAATTGCTAAGATTGAAAGAGGCTGAGAAAATGTTGAAACTTTTGATGGCAATAAAAAAAATATTTGTGGAGCAAGTGAAAAAAGCTAAATGAGGGTAAAGAGGGACTAGATTTAAACACAAAAGTGATGAAATTATATGGGATTAAATTGAATTAATGGCATTCTGGAAAGTGTACTTTGGAAATCTATATGGAAATAATATGTTAAAAAGTGGAGCTGAAATAAATATTGTTAAAAATTAGTGTCCAAGAAAATAATTTATGAAAAGGAAATAATAAATACTTTGTAAATATTAAAAATGATAAACTTGGACATATTTATAGAATATAAATATAAATACAGAAGTGTCACTGGATAAACACCAGAATCTGAACATGATTCTGTACAACTTGTTTAATGGCTACATCTATGCCTGATGTTTGGAAGTACGATGTTATCACACAAAATATGACAAATATGAACACAAAACTACTGAGGGATTATTCCTTTAAATGTGCCTAGGAAAGTGTTTGGCAGAATTCTGATTGAAAGGATTCAACAAATGAAACGCAATGTGCCTTCAGTATATAAGGACAGGAGGTGCAGACCACATCTTTGTTCTCTAGTACATCACTGAGAAATACCACATATGAGTATCAGAAAGAAAGAAAAATGAAATTTTATTGCATGATTTAGAGAAAATACATAGTAGTTAGCAGGCTTAAGTTACGGAATATATTGTGCAAGTATGGACCTGAACGTTGGTTGTCGAATGCAATGATTTTGATGGGAATAAATCGCATCTTTAGCAGTGGTTTAACATTGAGCAGGAAGTGAGACAAGGATGTTTGATATTCCCTTAGTTGTTTTATTACATTTATTATGGATAAAGTCACTTTTTGTGAAATGGGTCATATAAATTTGATAAATAATTGGTAGACAGATGATAGACAGACAGCTAGAAGGTTTGTAGTGCTGTTAACAAAATACTAACAATGAGAGTGTGAATCTGAACTGAAAGCTAAAATAGTTCTGTTTGACAGGGAAAATGGAGAGAACAATTGCAAAAAATAGAGCAATAAAAATGAATTTGTTGTATTCTGTTGGTAAATTCCTCTCAGATATCGTTTCCAATGGCTGCCTCCCAACAGAATTCAAAAAAGCTAAAATAATATCACTTCTAAAACCTGTCAAATCTCAAGACAGTGTTGAAAGCTACTACCCAATCGCCCTTTTGAGCTCTTGCTGCAAACTCCTGGAAAAATTAATTATAAACAGGACAGGTCCCATAATAGATGAACATCTGCCTCTTGAACAAGTCGGCATCTGACAAGATGGAGGTATGTAGACCAGGTGTTAAGCCTAACAGGCTCTATTGAAACAGGATTCCAAGGTTTCAAAACCAGAGCTGTGTTTATAGACGACACAAGAAGGATGGGTTGTTATACAAACTGTGCCATATTATCCCCTGAAAAAATCTCTATCAACTAATTAATAACATGCTGAGTAATAGGTTATTTCAGATAATAATGCGGGACAATATAAATAAGGTAAGAAGATGAAACAACTGTCTCCCACAAGGATCATCTTCTAATATATCAGATATGCTGGTGATAAGGGAACACAAATTTGGATACGCTGATGATTTGACCGAGTACAAGAAAAGCACATGGAAGTGGCTGACAGCGTCCTGTCCAAAGATCTTAAAATCTTGGGAAAATTCTTCACTGATTGGAGGCTCACTCCTAGCATCAGTAAAATAGTAATCACGTGCTTCCACCTTAACAACAAACTAGCATATGAAGCTCCAAAGATCTACTTAAACAACTTCCTCCCCTATGCTCCCCATCCAAAGTACCTTGGAGTAATGGACTCTCTCCTACAATATATAATTTCCTATACTTAGGAAATACAATGGTAAAAACCAATACTAGGAACAACATATTCCAGAAATTATGTGGAATTAATGGGAAGCTTCAGCTGCCACCCTGAGGTCATCAGCACTAGGATTTGTTAAACTGTGCCCCTATGTGGCTTAATAGCTGCCATACTAATAAGTTAGATGCCAGACTCAACACTATGAGGATTATAAGCGGATGTATTAAAACCACTCTGACTAGCTGGCTTCCTGTTGTGAGCCAAATAGCACTGCCAGCTTTACAAAGGCAAAATGCACTTGTGAGAGAACACAGAAAAATTATGAGCAACTCACTCCTACCAATGCATGCTGACCTTCCTCATTTATTAACCAGAAGACTCAAATCCAGGAAACCCCTACAGGCACTGGCACAACATCTGTCGGAGAACTTCAACATCGATTCCCAATGAAAAGCCAAATGGGTCACTGAACGCCCAGACATAGGAAGACATATAAATGACCCCACAAAAAAGGTGCCAAGCTATGAAGTACCATGTCAGCAATGGACAATCCTGAACAGGATTCACACCTCACACCTCTGCTGGGACTCACTATATAAATGGGGCATAGTACCCTCCCCTCAGTGTGACTGCAGGGTCCCATGTCAAACTGTAGATCACATTGTAACTGGCTGTAAGCTGAGTGCATATACCAGTCTAGTATCTGATTTAAAAAAAAATATAAACGATGCTGCACTTTAATGGTTAAATGGCCTAGGTATTGGTATTTGAACTTAGATCTTTTTAACATTTATATGTTATTGTGTTTATTAATCTAGGTGAAATGTTAATATATATTAGTAGTCTATGTATGACATGCCATAAAATAAATAAAAATAAATAAATAAAATAAATAAGTTGAATAATTTTAAGATATGCAAATATTCACAGAAAGTTAAAATAAACTGTTTAAAGAAACAAAGACAGCATAAATGCATGCATCTCTACCAGGGTGGGTTCTAATTTTTTTTACTACCGGTTCTGTGGGCGTGGCTTAATTTGTGGGTGTGGCTTGGAGGTCATGTGACTAGGTGGGCGTGGCTAGCTGGTCAGTCATTTCTGGAAGGTCCTCGCACTTACGACCAGTCCTCGCACTTACAACCCGACTCATTTGTTTGCTTTTAACACTGATCAGCTGTAGGACGGCCCTTTGAAGCCCCGCGGCAAGAGTTTAAACAGTTTTTTTCCCTCTAGTCATCAGCTGGGACTCAGGAGGCAGCAATAGATTGGGGGTGGGACAAATAAAAGGTAAGAATAATGTGGGTGGGGAGGAGGGCAGGGGGGGGGAGAACGGTTCGGTGACGTCATATCGTCACCACTCCTGGATCAGCTGAACCGGGAGGAACCCATCACTGATCTCTACCTTGTTATACGACAATAAGAGCTTGGTATTTCAAGAGAAACAAAAAAGACTATAGTGGGAAGAAATTATTTTGTTGTGTGTATGGCAAAACAAGAAGGAAGAGGGCCAAGAATGAATGGGTGATATGTCCTGATCAAAAGTGAGTGATCAGCTGAAAGAGGATCATACAGAGGGAATAAATGAGGACTGTAGCAAGAGTGAATGGGTTGACAGCTTTGGCTCATTTTCCTCTATAAATAAATAGAAAAATGTATTCTTGCCTTCTCTTTATCTAGTTTTAGGACTTGTGTGGAGAGCAGATGTTTTAAGTCATATTGATGTAGAAATATTGAAAATTCAAAATTCACAAACTTTTAAGTACCACTGTATCTGAGGGTATCATCATAGGGAAGGTTGCTTAGTAAGCAGCACAATGCTAAATTAGCTGCATTAGCTTGGAGAAGATAGCAAATGAAGGCTTTCTGCAGGGAATTATAAACACTCATCTTTATGCCAGATAATTTTAATTTTTTTAATTTTAACTTCTGAAAAGTCTAATTCCAACATGGTAGTTACTATTTATTTCAAAGATCCTTATTTCTATCCCTGTTTTCTTAAACAGTACTTTCAAAATATTTTAAAACATGTTCATAGTTCAAGTGAAAGAAACGTTCAATGTAAAATAAAACAAAACAATTAGCATCACCACTAAAACTATACACATTCAGAATTACCTTTGTCTGGAGCCACTCCTTTTGTAGACCATACTAAAATTGGAACTGAACGGAAGTGAACTGGCAAACAATTGAATTCCTTTTTAATACTGGTATGTCATGTTTCAGGAATCAGCCTCAGTAATAACCTGTTCCACCTGTTCCAAAGCAGCTTAAACTCCCACCGCTTTCAAAGAACTGCCAATTTTAGCAAGATCTTATTAGAGAATTAATAACTGTGGTCAATGTAGTACTATTAAATCATCTTGCATAGAACTTTGGCCATTATATTTTTCATTTTGTGTCAATACTCTGCTGCAAAAATTGTTGCAGAAATTGCTATAGAACTCACCCACCCCTTTCCCCCCCCTTTCTCATAGTGATGTACTTTTCTTTTTATAGCAAATCATACACGTACAATCATTTGTTTAGTGAGCATTCAAAGTTATAAGAGCATTGAAAAAGAGACTTATGGCTGTTTTTCACACTTATGACCATTGCAGCATCCCCATGGGCACATGATCAAACTGGGGACCCTTGGCGACTAGCATGTATTTATGACAAGGATCATGTCATCACCTTTTGTAACCTTCCCAGCTGGCTTCCAGATAAGCAAAGTCAATGGGGGAAGCCAGATTTGCTGAATGACCATATGATTCACTTAACAATTGCAGTGTTTTGCTTAACAACTGTGGCAAAAAAGGTCATTAAATGGACCAAAACAACAATTGCCTTGCTTAGAAACAAACATTTGGGGCTCTATTGTGGTAATAAGCCAAGGACTACCTGTATAGGCTTGGGAAATCTTATGAACTTATTTCTAGATATCTGCATATAGCATTTTTATATGTTTTAATATGGACATTTCATGAATTTGCATGTAATCAACATCCATTTCTTCTTCTGTTTCTTAAGATAGTTTCTGGTTTTTGCTACCCTGTGATTGTAAATCAGTGACATTACATCATGATAACTTAACACACAGACTTATAAACTTCCCTATCCCAAGAGGGGGGGAAAAGGTAAGGTTCAGCGAGAGTCATGTTACTTTCACCAATTTTCCTTCCTGTCTCCAACAAGACAGAAATAAAGCAATATATTTATTATTTATATAGCAATAGCTTCGAAATTGAGAAGGATTTCCTCTAAACTGAAAACCATCACATTTCAGTCTCAAGCAATAGCGTCAAGAGGATAGCTTGGATTGTATGAACCACACGGTGAGCGCAGGTTGAGACAGATATTTAATCTGTCAACAGCCCTTGGACTATTTTAAGGAGTTTACCGTTATGTCATTTAAATTGTAACTATTTTTTTAAGCCGACGTTAGGGCATTTTACCATAATAACGCGAGGGAGCAAATATTTTACAAGCAGAAAACCCAGCGTTCAGTCCCTGATAAACGAAACGGATCTGGCGACAGGGAAAGGGGTCTCTGAGACCCCGGCGTCCTATAGCCAGTGGGAGAGGGTGAGATGGACAAACGAGTGGCAGTTTCCAATGGCTCGGTGGTGTTGGGGAGAAGCCGGCTCGGGGCTAAAACGAGGGACAAGAGGACAGCGCAACGTGATCAAGCGCCGAGACGGGCTTCAGAAGGAGAACGCAGCGCAGGGAGCCTCTCCCAATAAACCCCATCCCGAGAGCCGAAGGGTAACGCACAGGGGGACCCCTGAATAAAGAAGACGCAAAAAGCAATTCAGTCCAGGAGAGTCCATACTAGATTTCCGAAGGTTCGCTTTTACAGGGCGAGAGAGAAACCCAAGCATTAAACGGCACTTGGGGCAACTTCAGCGCTTCAGAAGCGCCTTTCCTCTCGCCCCAAATCCCCGCATGCTTTTCCACTCGTGTTTTCATCCAAAAGACGGATCTTTTCCCCGCTCGTCAAAAACTCTGCGCTGGTCTGGGGGAAAACCCGAGCTGGGCTTTTGCAAGCATCACCGCACAACGCGCCGGGAAAAGAAGAAGCGGCCCGGGGAAAGAAGAGACCGGAGGGCTCCGGCAGACGCGGCAATGAGGGAGAATCGGGACAGCCAGAAGCCGCCGGGCAAAGAGCGACCAGAATCGAGGGAATCCCTTTCCCGCAACAGCGAAAACAGGAAACACCACCATCTTTACTGCGGGCAAAAGACGCCCTGACCTGCCCTGCCCGACTCACCAGGGGCTGCGAGAAACTGCCGTTCAGTTGCCCTCGCTTCCATTTCCTCCTCTGGACTAAGCGCCCGCGACGGAGCCGCGAGGGAATCGCAGAGTCTTCCTCTCCCGAATGCGCTTCTCGAGGGAGCAGCGCCCCTTCATCCATCGCGCCCCTTTCCGCGGTCCACCTCCAGGGGGCGTGGCCCGAGAAAGGGGCGTGGCCGGTCAACCTGACACCCACCCCACCCCGCCTACGCAGCGGTTGGCTTCTGTTACTTCGCCTCAGCTAATAACATCTGACCCGTTCTAGATTTTCTAATTTAAAAGCATTCTTTGCAGCTAGGACATTCTCCCTCAAAGAGAGAGCGGTAGCTGTGAAGCTGAAATCTTCACTTATTCCAAAGGGGAAAAGGAACTGACTTGGCTTGAATGCCAAAATATTGTCAGGAAGCTTAACAATGCAGTGACAAACAGATGAGAGATGTCAGACCGCAAAATTAATGGAAACATTTTAATGGAAACATTTTGTGTATTTGTGCCTTAGAGTCAGTTTTAACTCCGTGCCTAGACAAGTCTCTGCAGTTTTCTTGGCAAGGTTCCCAAAGTGGTTTGCCCTTGTCTTCTTTCTAGGGCTGAGGGAGAGAGTCTGGCTCAAAGCTGCCCAGCTGGCGGGGATCAGAACTTGCAGTCTCCCAGCCCAATGCCTTAACCAAACCAGACTGGCTCTTCCAACATGGCGCTAATACAGGATTAAGGCTGGAAGACTGGTTGCATGAGGGAACCAGAAGGAGGATGGGATCATTGTGCTGGAGGTGTTCAAGCAGAGATTCTGTACCTGTTTATCAGGAATATTTTAATTTGGATTAATGGACTAAATAATGGAGTTGAATAGGGGATGCGGGTGGCTCAGTGGCTAAGACGCTGAGCTTGTCGATCAAAAGGTTAGCAGTTCAGTGGTTCGAATCCCTAGTGCCGCGTAACGGGGTGAGCTCCCATTATTTGTCCCAGCTTCTGCCAACCTAAAGCACGTAAAAAATGCAAGTAGAAAAATAGGGACCACCTTTGGTGGAAAGGTAACAGCATTCCATGCGCCTTTGGCGTTTAGTCATGCCGGTCACATGATCACGGAGACGTCTTCGAACAGTGCTGGCTCTTCGGCTTCGAAACGGAGATGAGCACCGCCCCCTAGAGTCGGGAACAACTAGCATATATGTGCGAGGGGAACCTTACCTTAATGGAATTGGACACATGGCTAAATTCACATGACATACTTTAATTCTCTTGGTTCTTAAATTATTTTTCTGGATTTGCACAATACTTGCTAAATCATAAACCATAACTAGGATTAAATCAACCAAGCTTAGTAAGTTTGCAGTTTCAGCCTCTAGATCTTGAACTAATAAGATTGTGTTATGTGAAATCAGACAGACGCTCTCATTTAAACCAGATATGAGCTACAAAAATTGAGATGACTACTAGATGATAGCAACACTATACTTTAACCATGGAATTATTACTGACTTAATGGCTTAAGTCTTTGAAATATTCACTTTAAGCAGTTGTTGGGAGACTGACATTGTAGTCAGTCTCTGTTGGTTTACATAAACATCTTGGTTCCAAACTGGATCCTTGACTCACAAGCAATTACATTTATTTTCATTACCTCCAGATTATGTCCAAATTGTTCACTTGGGCAATTATCCAAGTTTAAGAAATACTGTGCCACATAGTCCCTCCTTACAGTACACTGCAAAGGTTTTATACTTTTTTTTTTGATACATTGATAAACTTTAAATCAATAGGACAATACACAAAGGAGAGGAACTCATAGAAACAATGATTGAAAGACCTTTCTGGTAAAATTTTATATTCAAGAGGCTGTGCTATGGACGGTGATTAAAAACAGAATTGGGTAGTACTTCTTGAGATATAAGTACTGAACAAAAGTCTTAAGGAGTGTAGATAAGCATATTAAACAATATATACTTGCAATTAGGAAACGGTCAATTTTAGATGAGTTCCATCTGAGAAACTTAATCTCTTCAGTGTAGGCAGGGGAAAGATCCAGTAACATTGCAGATACTTTTGAATAACAATGGAATAGCAGGGAGGAAAATTCAAGGATATAGGAATAAGAAGTAAGAAAATATGAAAGTAGATTTCTTCTTTTCTAAAACCCAATTTGGTCACAAATAAAAGAAAATGAGAAGAAACTTTTCATTCTAAACCTAAAATAAAAGTTTTTAAAAACCAGAAAAATATATAAAATTATAATCTATCCATAATTCCATACAAATTACAGTAAAATCCATGGAATGCATATAAAAGATTCAAACATTAACACAATTATATATAAGCAGTCATGAAACAAAGAATCACACAATTAATGGTGACAACTCATCCTCTCAAAGGCTTTCCAAAATAAATTTTCAATAACTTAAATAAGTCCAATAATGTGGGAGGTGATATGTTATATGAACCCAGTTGATTATGGTTTATTCTGTTAAACCATAGTTAACACAACATGAATTGACACAATGTGTGAATCTAGTTGCAGTGTACACTAGACTCTATAACAAACATCCCTAATTTCAGTAAATTAGGCTCACTTAACTAATGAGCTCAATTTGCAATATTATTTTGCCTCCAATCACTAAACTTGTATTAGTGTTAAGAGCTCTGATGGCACAGTGGTGTGATGGCGAGTGCAGTACTGCAGGCTACCTCTGCTGCTCACTGGCTGCCAGCAGTGGCAGATCAAATCTCACCAAGCTCAAGGTTGACTCAGCCTTCCATTCTTCCGAGGTGGATAAAATGAGGACCCAGATTGTTGGGGCCAATATGCTGACTCTGTAAACTGCTTAGAGAGGGCTGCAAAGCACTGTGAAGCGGTATATAAATCTAAGTGCTACTGCTATTGCTATTAGGGTTTTAGATACCTGTTTTATCGTCATTGGTTATAAGGGAGGTAGCCTTTGATTTAAATAAAATTACAGGCTTCCTTAATCTGATGCTCTCAAGATGTTTGCCATGCAGATTGAGGCTGAAAGGAACTGCTTCACATCAGGTGGGGAGACAAAATACTTCCTCTTTATAGGAGAAGGGCATACATAAATCTAGGCTTCGTAGGCAATTTAAGAAAAAATTATATTGCAAATCCAAAAATATTATCAGATATGCAATAGCAGCAATATAGGAATATCCATATTTTATACCAATACCAAATCATTTTAATTGTCAGCTGTACAATATAATCAAGACCTACTTGATTTTGCAGAAAAAGTGTATAGTTGAACTTGGAAGATTGTACAACCCTTGCATTTTGAGGAACTGTTTGCCAGACTTTGAAAATGCGTATAAGAAGTATTTTATTTTCTTTCAGATATTCCTACTTTATTCCTTTTTGGCTTCTGAGGCAAAATATTACAAAAAGAGGTTGCTCTGAAAACCACACTGTGATTGGGTTTATTCAATGCTCTTTAACCATAGTTGAGTAAGTCACAATTAACTGGTTCACAAATAACAAAAGACATGAACAAAAGACCTATACATTATAATTCTTAGATTAATTTCTATTTCACAATACGTTATGTTTACATGTCATGTAAATTATAAATGGAACCATATCATCTTGACATAAGAATATATTTTAATAGAAGAAAATTATTTTCCATTTATTTTCCTAAATAGTAAAAAAAGATTCAAACTGTATTTTGCACTGTTTTTCCTACCCAAAGAGCACTGTTTCTTTTTTATACTCCTTTGTTGGTTGTTGCAGAACTGCACAAACAGATGGGTGAACCATAACACAATTCTCTTTCCAATTTGTCACATAACCTTATCTTCACATATAACTTGTATATACTTCCTGTTATCTCCGCAGACACATCTGTTTTTGTTCATGCAGACATCACTATCATACTCAGAATTCTTTGGGGAAAGTTTAGTCTTGCTTTGTCCTTGGGGAAAATGAGGTGAAGGAAAATTATCCTATTATCAAGATTTTGTTAACAATTCTGCCTACAGCAATAGGGAAACAATTATCTTCCCAGTACTGAGCTTGTTGCAAAAGTAGAGAATCGGGCTTCTTAATTAGGATCACTAGGATCAGGAGGAGGTTAATTCAGATGTGGTCCATCCATGAGATGAGATGGGTTTTAAGTAAGATACTAAAGAACTGGGCGATACAATCAAATACAAATTTTTGTGGGTCTGAGGGACTGATTTCATAGTTTGCTAGGGCACCAATTCCTGTGGCTAGTCTACTAGTCTAGGGACTTCACTGCTTTAACTTCATTCTACCTTCCTTCCATAGCCTTGCAAACTAAAGACATACTGAGTAAGATGGGATAAAAGAATGATTCTTGTATGCCTTCTCTTCCAGCAAAACTGAACAGGAGCGTTTCCAAAGAATGACACTGAGGTTGGGGTAATCCAGAAAGAGGGGAAATAAGAGATCTTCAAGTAGTTCAAAGAGAGAAACTGGAAAGTAAACAAGAAAAGCAAAAATGTACTGTGATCACTGAGACACCACAGGCAGTCCATCCACCACTGCTGGCTGTACGGTATAAAAGCAAGGAAGAAACAGGAAGCCTCAGGGTCACACGTGGCTTCCAAACCTTGTTTTTCCAAAAATCCCATTTCTTCTAATCATAATTACAGAAAATCAAAGGCAGGTGAGAGGAAATACATTAAAATGTAATGTAAACCTTTAAATAGGTTGAGATGGTTTTATTCTCCACCTGAAACATAGGAACATAACCAAGATCAAGGTCTAGCTAGTTAACTCACACCCTTAACTACTCTGCCTCAGTGCTGTGTCCATTGCAGTCTTCCAGCTCTTCCAGAATGTAAAATGAAGTTTCCCCTTCAATTATAGAGGAAAGGAAATTTTAATTACTGTGGATGTTTTGTCACAAGATTGCTGAACTGAGATATTCAAAATGAAAGGAGCAGTTTTTGCTTTCTCAATTTTACTCAGGCTGTTAAAGGCTTATTTACTGTATTTTTTGGAGTATAAGACACTCTGGACTATAAAACACACTTACCTTTTTTGGGGAGGAAAACAAGAAAAAAAAATCTGGCTCTGCCTCCCAGCAATTTGCCTCCTTGCAGCAAACAGAAAACAGCCTGTTTCAGTTTCATTTTCATTTTCATCACAGCCTGATTAGCACAACAAAAAAAAAAAAATCTGCCTCTGCCTCCCAGCAATTTGCCTCCTTGCAGCAAACAGCCCAGTTCAATTTCAGCTTCAGCACAGCCTGATTAGTACAAGCAGCTGATTGTTGGTTGGATTGGCCTCCCAAAGATCATCTGTTTCAGGCTGCAGGGATTGCCATAGCCTATTGCCGCCTCTGCATGCCCCATTTTCCAGGGGTGGTGATGGTGGCGGAGGGGTGGGGCATCCACAGTAATTAAAATTTCCTTTCTTCTATAATTGAAGAGGAAACCTCATTTTACATTCTGGAAGAGCTGGAAGACTGCAATGGACACAGCACTGAGGCAGAATAGTTAAGGGTGTGAGTGTATAAGATGCACCTAAATTTTCACCCTCTTTTATGGGGTAAAAAAGTGTGTCTTATACTCTGAAAAATATGGTATTTGTATAAAAGCAGCTTTCATTCAAAATATGTAGAATCATTCTTTTAAGCATAGGCATACCTGAGCAACAAATAGGGAGATTTATGTGGGAAAGTCAGAAGGATGAGGCTACACAGTTCCTCTCTGGAGTCAGGGTCAGTAACTCTGCAGATCTGTAAACAATACCTATAGTTTTATTTAGAGGTAAGATTAACCTATGATGGAGTAAAATAGTGTATGAATGATTTAAGAATGCAGTAATAAGTTAAACAGAGATCAGCAAAGAGATGTAGGGGCATACAATTATCTTTTCACCCAATTGCAAAGAAATGTTTTTCCATAAAGCTGCATAGAATAAAGGAAGCCATTAATGAAGTTAGGACATTAGCATGGCTATTGGATTGATACTGTAAAAGAATTTAAACCCACTTTAATATTAATAAATGTTTTAAGTAAATAGTTAGCAAGCACTAGAAACAAGTAGTTACAAAAGAAAAGTTTCTATATGGTTATGTGTGGTTAAGTTTCAAGAGGAAGTTGATCAAAGTAGCTAGAGCCAGATGCAAGCTGTGGTTTGACATTTAGCAGATAATCTAGTGGGTAATAATAGTAATATCATTAAATAATTAAATTTATAGCCCAGGCAACTGACTCTGGCTGAGATAAAATAGCAACACTAATCTGTCTTAAGCTTTATCTTTGTTTTTTGTAATAAATTTGTACCCTATCAATTCTATTGGACTTCTAGGGAAGAAATGGCAGACTGCTGAAAGATGAAGAATGGAGCCAACGACTGCAGTGGATTGAAGAGCTGGTGGTTAGACTACCTTTTTGCTAATTTCTCTCTAGACAAGGAAAGGACTTGAGATCACCCACAAATGTTCCAGACAGCAACTCCTTGTGACGAGTCTGTCAAAGTATAGTCTTCACTAGGTTTAAAGGTCTGGGAAACATGGAGACAGCCATCTTGCTAAAACTTCAGCAACACCTTTGAAATGACACTTCCTTTTCTAATTACATAAAAACTGCTTGTTAATTGCTATTTTGCTACTAGGAACCTTGGGATTGAAAGGTTTTACAGCATCAGGTGAGTTTCCTTCAATCCTTAGCAAAAGAAATTTTAACTATAAATTTAATTATAATTTTTTTTAAAAAAGGAATAAACGTAAGCTTTGATGTTAGAAAATTACAAACAAACCAAGGAGCCAGATAAATTTGAAATATGATTTTGGAATTATAAAAAAAATCCTTCCTGTAATTATATATTATAATTTATAAAAAAAATCCTTCCTGTAAGAAAATGCTTTTTGATTAAAAAAAAAAAAGAATACAATAACTCTTTAAAAATTGGACACTAAAGAGAATTAGAGGTAAGTAAGGATTATAATTAAAGGAAAACAACATTCAAACTCAATTTAGAGTACAATTACAGAATGAAGCAAAATATTTTAATATTGGACATACTAAAGGATATTTTTGAACAATGGACCCGGAAGTTAATTTTAATAGTTTCTGCCTTTATAGATAATTAGTGTTGAAATGACATGGAAGAGGAATGAGTTCTATCTGATAAAATTAAGACTGATTTGAAAGTGTGTTTCAAAATGACAAACTACAAGAATGACATAGAAAAAGAAGTTCTACTGGACATATAAAAGAAACCAACTGATGTCTTAATAATTAAAAAGGATATAAAAATAATACACTAAGAGAGTATTCTATATGATTCCCTATGTTAGATTTATAAAAGAGGCTTTAATAAGTCTCTGAAGACTTATTAAACTCTCTTTAATAAATTTTGAAGAATTTTCTGAAGAAATGGTTTTAAGATTATAAATGGAGAAGGAATATATAGTAAATTGATTTAATCAAAGTTAAAATAGATATGTATTTTATCTCTGGTAATCCTTAATGGACTTTTGCTAACATCAGGACTAAATTGATGGGGCTTTATAGATTTGTTTACAGATAAGCGATGGGATATAGGAATAAGGGATTGTTTGTTGCATTTTAAGAGAAGGTGATATGTACTAAAATTATTTATACTTGTGATGAAGGGAGAAGACACCCCTTGATATATTTTTTCTTTTTTTATTTACTATATTCCTATTTCTGTTTTATACTCTATTTGTCAGTCCCAAGCCCAAAGATGACATATAAAACCAGTCTAGTCCAATCCTTTATTGTTTGCACATAATGGACAGAATCTTGTCAAACTAAGCTATAACCTTCTAACCTACTAAATATATCTTGAGAAATTCTAGGGTGTGGATACCCTGAATCTCCTCCCACATACTCCATCTGGCTCAGGACTGCTGCAGTTTCTTAATGTAGGTCTCTTTCTGATGAGATTTACTGCCTGCCTTGGAAAAAATCTGTGTTGTCAAAACTCCTATCCACTGATTCTCCGGATACACATTCTACCACACTATTTTTATATTTTATATATATATAAATATATTATATATATATAAATATATTTTATATATATATAAATATATTTTATATTTTATATACATATATTTTTATATTTCTTTTTTTCCCCTTCTATTTTTATTTTTATTCTTTTTAAAGTTTTTATTAGTTTTTACTATTATAGTTGCAATCTTTAATAAAATAAACATTCTGTTATTTTTCTTGTTGAGGGTCAATTTGGTGTAACGATTAAAGTGCCATGTTAGAAACTAGGAGACCAGGAGTTCTAGTCCTCCATTCAGCATGACAGCTTGCTGGGGGACTTGTGGCAATCATATTCTCTCAATCCCAAGAAGAAGGCAGTGGTAAGTCACTTCTGAAAAACTCTTGCTAAGAAAATGGCATAGAACATAGTTCAGCAGTCACCAGGAGTCAATGACAATTTTTGACTCAAAGACAAAAAAGACCACGTTTTGTTGAATTCTTATTCCAGAAAATTGGTCCTGCCCAATGTACAATACCCAATGAAAATGCACACTGAGGTGGAGATTACAAAAGACTTTGTTCTGAACAGGACACAGGGGATCACTCTCACTAGGCCTGTGTAAAGACCACACCTTAAACAATACATTTTAATAAGTTTACTCACTCATAAGCCCCATAAGCTATCCCTTAAGACCACCCAAAAGACCAACCCACCTTCATTCCCTATACATATATGTATATATACTTGCATATATCATGTATATATGCACATATAGAATAATGCATATATCAACCTTCCATCCTTTGCGCGCGCACACACACACACACACACACACACACACACACCCTTGACAGGCTCAAGGTTGACTGAACCTGAGTTGAGGATTGGAAGGTTGATTCAACCTTCCATGCTTCTGAGATCAGTAAAATGAGGACCCAGATTATTGGAGACTATATGTTGATATTGTAAACTGCCCAGAGAATACTGTAAAGCATTATGAGCAGTATATAAGTCTATTGCTATTTCTACACACATGCATACACATACACACACTCACATATGATGTATATATGTATATATATACACACATGTATGTGTGTGTACATGCATGTGAGTATATGTATATCAGTGGTGGGATTCAAATTTTTTTACTACCGTTTCCGTGGGCATGGCTTGGTGGGCATGGCTTGGTGAGGGTGGCAGGGGAAGGATACTGCAAAATCCCCATTTCCTCCTGATCAGCTGGGACTCGGGAGGCAGCAAATAGATGGGGGCGGGGCCAGTCAGAGGTGGTATTTACTGGTTCTCTGAACTACTCAAAATTTCCGCTACCGGTTCTCCAGAACTGGTCAGAACCTGCTAAATACCACCTCTGATGTATACACACACACACACACACACACTCACTAATCATTTACACAATTCCAGCATTTGCTAATCACAGGTTCCCTTTTTCTATGCAGCTGCACTTTCTCTTGACTTCATTTGAGGTTTCATCAGAGTAAGCATTCCTGACGGTTTTACTGATTAAGATATTTTCATTAACCCTTATAGTCTACCAACTGATCGCAAAATGTCTGCAAAGCTAAAATAGAGATTCCTGAGAGATACTATTTTTTTAGGGGAAGGTGTCTTTTGACCTTTTCTTCACCTGCATATTGGTGTTGGAGGTTTTGTCCATGGAATGTTGCTTGACATTTCCATGTGTACTTCACATGGCTTTGCAAACTATAATACTGTGTTTGGAGATTTAAATACTCTGGTATCTTGCTTGAGTAGCATGAGAATTTATCAGTACACAAAATAAATCAACATATTGAATCATCTTTCACAGACAAAATCTCTCTTAGGGTTAGGAGCAAAAAAAAACAAAACAAAACACCCCCACAAAACAAAAACAAAAAAAGCCTTCTAAATCAAGAAGGCAGCAGGAACCAGCAGTTCATGTTTTTAAAAACTTTTTAAAACAGAGTCCCTTGGGAGTGGGGTGGCATAGAAATGCGACAAAATAAATAAATAAATAAACAAACAAACAAACAAACAAATAAATAAATAAATGCTGGGTGGGCGTGGCTAGCTGGTCATGTGACCGGATGACCATGGCTAAGTGTATAGGGACTAAGTCCGAGGACTGGTCAAAAGTGCGAGGACCTGTCAGAAATAACTTTTTCAGCCCTCTGAGTAGTCCATATGCACAAAAGGACTACCCAGAGGGCTGAAAAAAGTCATTTCTGACAGGTCCTCGCACTTTTGACTGGTCGTCACACTTATGACCAACCTCACATTTATGCCCGTGCAGCATTCTTAACAACCATGTCACTCATTTCACAACTGTTTCTCTTCACCATGGTGATAAGATAGGGCAAAAAACGTAAAATGTGAGGACAGTCGTAAGTTCGAGGACTGGTCAAAAGTGCGAGGACCAGTCAAAAATAACTTTTTCAGCCCTCTGAATAGTCCATATGCATAAAAGGATACAGCAATAGAGAAGGATGAAGGAAGGGAAGAGAAATTAGAGTAGGAGTGAGGGTAAGAGAGGGAGGAAGAGAGGAGGAGAAGGAGAAAGGAAGAGGAAGGGAGGAGAAGAAGGGGGGGAATAGAAGCTAAGAAGGGAAGAAAAGAGAGAGGTTGTAGGTTTGAGGAGAAAGATTGCTGTACAATAAAAAAGATGAAAGGGAAGAAAGCCAACCCCAAACAAATATAAAGATATTAAGATAAAGAATGAATTGTTAAACTTTAAAGAATAAAAGAGAACAAATATGAATAAATAGCAATAATTAGAAACACACATACAAACATACAATGTATTTTCTTTGAACAGAGTATTTGGCTGGTTCACAAATTTAAACAGTGTTTAGTCATTTCAATTAAATTTACAATTTCTATATTTCCTTTTTGCTATATTTATTCCTCATCTATTTTTTTTAAAAAACCAATATTACCCTTCATCCTCATCTTTAATCTTAAATCAAATTCATTTTTCCCTTCTATTCTATATTATACCCCTTCCCATTGTCATCTATTTTTATATCCATCCTCACATTGGTTAATTATGTAATTATGTAATACAGTTGTTTAATACAAATTCAACATTTTAATATAAATCAATTAGTTATATAGCTATCTTTTTTGTATATTAATCAATATGAACATGAATATTCCAATTATTTCCATGCAATCCAATTTCTTACAAATCAATTATATTTACCAATAATAATAAACCAAATAACTTCCCCCATATATTTCTCCAAACCACAACTTAGCCATTTCTGCTTTCAACACAATATACAATTAATAGTATCTCAATTATTACAATTCCCTAGTTAAATAGAGCTTTTTTTCTTTTGTGTTTTAAAATCTTTAACTCTCCTCTTTTGCCCTAAATTTCCCATTGTTTGCAGTTCTGCACCTATCTTTTTTGGTGAGGAAAAAGAAAAAGAAATCTCTCTCTGCCTCATTTTGTAACCATGCAGCAAAGACCCTGCTTTACTTTCAGTTTCGTTTTTTCAGCATAGCTAGGGAAAAAAAAATCTGCTCCAGCACTCTGCAGCTAGCAACAACAGAGCTCTGCGCAAAACAGCTGAGAGCAAATCAGCTGAGAGTCCGGAGGCCGATATAATCAACTTGTGCTAATTAACCTATGCTGAAGCTGAAAGGGGCTGTTTTTTCTATTTTTGCAGGCACCGGTCTACTCATTTGTTTTCTTTTAACACTGATCAGCTGTAGGGCGGTCCTTTGAAGCCCCGGGGCAAGAGTTTAAACAGTTTTTTTCCCTCTAGCCATCAGCTGGGACTCAGGAAGCAGCAATAGATTGGGAGTGGGCAGGGTAAGCGAACGGCCACCGGGCCGGGAACCGGTTCGGGGCCGTGGCCAGCCAATCTTATTACCAGTTCTCTGAACTACCAGTTCTTGCGATCCGGTGCGAACCGGGAGCAACCCACCACTGGTCTATTGCCATTAATAGTGATTTTCTTTTCCTTAAAAAACACTTGGAAGTTTCTCCCTGTCCTTTTTGTCCCATTTTAGCATTTTAATGGCGTCTCTCAGATCAATGCAACATGCAGAGGCGCCTGTAACATGTTTTCTGTTCTAAATATATGTTTTCATTTCATTTTACTCAGTCACATGGAAAACAAGTTATTAAAAAAAATAGCCTAAAAAATCTGTGCCATTGAAAAATGGTACTCTCAATCTTGCATGCTTTCCACGCTGAACATGTAGAGATATTTAATGAAACCTTGCTGCAAATGCAAAGGATTGAATTTGTTCTGTGTATTAAAAAAAAGCTTGAAAAGGGTTTATGGGTGGGACAGCTCCCAATGGTTTTCTCTGGAATTGTACTGTGTCCCATCTTTTTCCACCTCTTCCTTGTGACCTTCAATTAATATATCAAACAAGAGACAGACATGGTAGTACAAATCTTACAAAATCTGGAGGAGGGAAAGGAGGAAACAGACAGGAGCAAGAAAATACATGCACTTCAAACAATGAAAAATAAATAGTAGAAGAGGAATAGAAATCTCTCAACTTCCTTGATTTCTCACAAAATTCATCCAAAACTCACAAAGACCAGAGTAAATGGTGAATGCGATGATGGCCAATGCCTGTATCACTAAAAAGTCCAGCTTTTTAAAGAGACAACATATAATTCCCAAACTTTTTCTGTTTATTCAATAGGTTCTCACACTGATTTTGTTTTATCACTTTGCACACACATTTATACAGATAAATACACAAACAAACAGCAAACCAACCAATGCCTTAGCATTGGCAATGTAACAAAAACATTTCCACGCTTGTGTTTGCATGGAATCTATCACAATTACAAAAATTCTTCCTCCCTACTTCGCAACTGGGGCAAAAAATTGTTCATGTGGAATCCAATTGACAGGGAGACAAATAAACAAACCATGATGTTTTATTAATTATATATGTAACGTGGCATAGTAGTATTTGCTTCATATTAGTTTTGATGGCTTTCAATTGCAGACTTGCAATACTTCAACAAAAAACTGCTATAACTAAAAAAAAAACATTTAAGCTGTACACGTTTCAAAGTTCTTTCAATATGTGGTGTAAAATGCATCATGAGTTTCGTTAGAGCTCTGAACAAAGGTGCTTCTTTGAAGACTCTTAATAGGATTAATTTTGATCCTTGACCAAATTAGAAGGAAAAGGTCTGGAGACAATAATATAATTGATTGCTGCATTGAAGGAGCATGTTTCATTCAAAAGTTGTGGCCAGAAATTAAAGTAGCCCAATTTTATGTTGTATACTCTCTCTCTCTCTCTCTCTCTCTCTCTCTCTCTCACCCCCTCCTTGCCCTCCCTCTCCCTCTCTCTCTCCCTCCCCCCTCCTTCAGAAGTTTCAGTTGACAACAATTAAAATTAATTAAACAATTCTCCATTTTGTCCAATTTATTATAATCATTGAAAAGCCTGTGCCAATTTTTCTTTAAGTAAGGTTATCTTTTGATTTTGAAAAAGAACAGTGCAGCTGCTTCTGTGGGAGTGTTAGCTGCTTTCAGTTGTGCTAGCTTTTCATGTTTTTGTGTGTGTGATTTCATTATCTGCAGTCTAGTTGATTTTTTTTTACAAAGTGGAAAACTTCTGAGGCTTTATCCCATGTGCTCATACATTCCTTCTTGACTTGATCTGCTGTCAGTGATGAATATAGCTCCTTCTCCAACTGGCTTTCACCCCTTGTTTTGCAGGTGGAAGTGTCTGCATAATTGCAGGTTTGCACTCCCACTCTATTCTCCTCTGATATATTCCTGGAGGCCAAAGATTGGAGCCAGGTCACCCTGATCTCTTCACGCAGATGGGGCTAGCAGATCAAGGGAAGGGGTGAAGGGCATAGTTTTTTAAGCATCTCAGTTTGCACTCAGGCTTCCCCCAGCAGTTTTGAGTCAAAAGGAGTCCCACTGCCACCACCTCTCCTCCCAGGAAAGACATCCAATGTATCTGTAAATTTCCCTGTGCACAGTATGTCAGCTTAGTTTTACTATTTCCATTGCTCCATGTATTTAACCATTCCCACTGAAAAGCAGTTTTCATAAACTTTGGAGCCTCCTGCACAATGCCCGAGACTGCAAATTTCTCATTTGCATTCCTCCCAGAGATTCTTACATTTCCCCTTCAGATTATTTATCTGTATAATTTCTATCCACATCAGGATTTGGACAGTATTCTTGGCTGGCCTTACCTTTTCCTTTCCTGTGTTGATTATTGTGGTCCTTGTTTTCATGTCTTAGCTTGTTTCTGACCAGGGAGGAACAAGACTTGGGGAAAGTCTTTGTTCGACACAGAAAGCTCATACTCACCCACCCAAAGCCAAATTCCCCTTTTCTTTCCAATGACCTTCCGTCATTGCTCAGTTGAGCTCATAGCAGAGCAGGGGCAGCTGAGAACTGGAATGGAAGGGGCCATATTCAACAAATCTCTCTAGCTAAAATAGACTTTTAGACCCAGACTGCTGCCTTACACACACTTCTAAACAGTGTTCTTATGTGGCAGTGGAAACGGACATGGACTCAATCTCACAAAACTCACCCTATGTGGTGCCGCAGCTGTTACTTCTGGTTGCAGTTCAAAGACTGTGAATCCCATTCTAACACCAGGTTCTGTGGAATCAAACATAGGAAACCCCGCCCCCTGCAAATAATTAAGGCTCACTGCAGTTATTTATTCAGTGCACACTGGAGGAATTTCCCTCCAGAAAATAGTGAGAGGTATTCCTACAGACAAAAGGATGCACTCATAAATACATTTCAGGAAAAGAGGAAAAATTACAGTCATACATATACATAGATAATAGATAATATAAGCATAAATATTCATAATCAGTAAGCCTAAATTACTTCTCTTTTCATTTTCTGTTATTATCGTCAAGAAAGAGTTACAGGTAATCCTCGATTTACAGCAGTTCATTTAGTGACTATTCAAAATTACGTCACTAAAAAAAGTGACTTATGACTGGCCCCTTTGCGAATCAGTAGTAAAGGTAAGTAGAACCCACTCCTGAACTTACCAGCTGAAGCGGTTCACTTAAAATCTATGGCAAGAAAAGTGATAAAATGAGGCAAAACTCACTAACAAATGTTTCACTTAGCAACAGAAATTTTGGGCTCAATTGTGGTTGTAAGTGGAGGGCTACCTGTATAAAAGAAAAACAGTTAATAAAAAGAAAGTATCAGTTGCATTCCCACAGCAGTTTCCATAACTATACTGAGAAGTGAGAACTTCAAGGCCCGAATTAGCATACATTCCTTCTACCTTTCTGCCTTGCTAACACATTCCCACTCCTCCAGGAATTGTTTTCCTCCCACTCCTTCAGGAATTGTTTTCCTTACAGTAGACAAAGCAAAGCTCATCTTGACGATAGAAAGTTTGTAAGTCAGAAATGGGATGGAATAGCAGTTCATTTGTACAGATTTTTCTCCAGAAATATACTGTACATAATATATCAATCTTTGTGTGTATTCTTGATGAAATAAGATTTTCAAACACTAACATTCATACAAAAATAAATCATTGCCATAAGCACACAATGTGGATTATTAATTTATAGCATCTTGTATGACAGGTCCGTCAAACTGGATTTCTTCAAGGGCCGGATCAGCATTGTAGTTCTCCGTTGGCCGGCTGGGGGAGGAGACAAGATGGGACAGATGCCTCCTGCAGCACTTTGCCTGCCAAAATGGGGCACCCTGTTCTGGCTGACAGAGGCACCGTGGACCGGTCCTTTGCTATTTCCAGGCTGGCCCCGTGGGCCAGATTTAAGCATCCCTTAAAGCAGGCCTTGAGTTTGAAACCCCTGTTTGTATGTTAGCAAGTTATTAGATGTGCTTTTGGTTACCACTAAGATAAATTCAGATTATATGCCAATAAACCCTTGAAATCCCACTTTTGCAAAATTTTGATTGCATTCTTTTGTAGTACCATGAAACAGAACAATACTGATGAACCTTAATACAGTATGTTAAGCAGCAGCACACTATTTCACTGAGGTTATAAATATATTACATGTATATCCAATTTAAACAAAATAGCAGCACCAAATATTTATAATTGCTAGTCTTAAAGCAAAATTTGGGAAATTTAGAGTGGCTTTGGGGTCGCTTTGGAGTAGAAAATCAGATATTACTGATTCCACCATACTGTTTTCTTAGTGACCTTATATAACAGTAAGAGTGACAAAGGGGAGAGCTTTTGTCTACATTACAAAAATTGCACAACAAACAGAGTTTGAACAAATATAGCGCTTGCCTCAGAATGTTGGGAAAAACTGCAGTTTGAGAACAAGAAAACCTTTCAAAAGCATGGATTTTCCTAAAAGGATACCCTGGCCACATCTAAGATTGCTATTTCAATAATCTCAAACTTCTGCAACCTAACTTTTTTCATTTGGCAGGGTGCAGGTATCAGACTTATATATACATCAACACTTGGAAGTTAAGTCCGATGAACTGCTCACTTCCACGTATGCGTAGATGTTTCTTGAAAATATTGCAATATTTTTCATTTATTTCCGTTTTGACTTTCCTGCACAGGCACAGATTTTTGAGGTTTCCATGGCTTTGAAACCAACATTTCAATTTCATTTTGATTGCAGAAAATACGACTTCAGCAATAGAGTAGTAAATGTCTGAAACACTCTAACTGATCCTGTTGTTAAGTTCTCTAACCCCCATACCTTTTACCTTAAACTGTCTACCGTGGACCTTTCACGTTTCTTAAGAGGTCCCTAAGGGGACGTGCATAAGCGCACTAGGATGCCTATCGTCCCTGTCCTACTGTCCTCATTTATATGTCCTCATTTTATGTTTGTGGCTATGTTTTGCTTATTTATATCCATTTATTTGTGCCAATTTTTCATGCGTCAATGTCTATGTCTATACTGATACTTGTTTCCTTGTACTTGTTGACAAATAAATAAACAATCAAACAAAAACAATTTCAGTTAAAGAGGATTTATTTTTGGTGAATGGACCCGACTTCCCATTTTCTCTTTTTCTCATACTGTGTGATAGGAAAAAGGGCAAATAAACGAAACTTTCTCTATAGTGTATGTCATAAGCTGGGCGGCATTAATTAGGTTGAGTAGCAGGTATAAATAAAACGCTTTTTCTTCCATAGAATATGTCGCTATGGATTTTAAATTTTATCGTAAAATACGGCATTCTATTTTTTTCCCCCCAGTTAAACGAGTTGACGTTTTTCCTTTTAGAAGCCGCAGCTCGCTTTCCCGAGAATCAATGAAGAGAAAGTTTCACCACTCGGATAAACGAACGTCTCAAAGAGATGCCAAGCGATACTAATGAAAGCGCAATTCGATCGTAAAGAACGCCTCTGCACTTTTATATCTCTACGGCGCTCAGAAACCCGATCCTCAAGAGACTCTTTTCCTCCCCCCCCACCCCTTGCCCACATGAATAACGTACCGGAAGTAGAACCTTTGCAACTCGGAAGGAAAGTGGTTCGGCGGGGAGGGGGCGGCGGTTCTGCTGGCTCGAGCCAGGCTGGGCTACCATGGCTGTTTCTCCTTACGTGAAGGACATGCAGGAGAAGTTCCGGGCTAACACGCGGAGCCGCGAATTCCCTGCGCACGGGGCCAAGGTCCACTCGGTGGCCTGGAGCTGCTGCGGTCACCGTTTGGCCTCCGGCTCTTTCGACAAGACCGCCAGCGTCTTCGTGCTGGATAAAGACCGGCTGGTGAGTGCAGGGACGGAGGAGGGGAAAGAAGTACCAGCAGCGGCTGGAGAGCTTTATTGGACTCTCGACGGCCGATGTGGGAATCGGAGCCCCCCCCCTTTTTTTTTGAAAGGGGGACAGTAACGGATTGAAAACCAACCTGCCTTGAATTCGGTGGGACTCGGGCTTTGGTTGGTGGCTTCCGGAGGTTGGTAACGGATGCAGATCATTTTGCCCGGCTTATGAATATCGATCAAGTCTCCTCTTGAGTTCATAAAACTCCTTGCTTGGGTCATCGGTGATGGTTGCTTGACTAGGTGGCTCAGTGGCTAAGACGCTTGTCGATAGGAAAGGTCGGCGGTTCGAATCCCTAGTACAGGTCTCCTCCTGAGCAGGGGGTTGGACTAGATGACCTCCAAGGTTCCTTCCAATTCTGTTACTGTTTAATACCAGTAAACTAAATTAATTGTTATCTTTAAACCATACGAGAAAAGTTGTTTACAGAGGAAGACTGTAGGGCAAGGTAGTGGAGTATCTTCTACCTTCTTATTTAGTCAACAGTTCCTCTATAATTCTGTCAAAGTGCATATAGAGAATTCTTGAATCAAATCCTGCACAGTCGACTATATATAGTGGCATTTAGATTATGATGAAGTGTATGTTAGTTTAGTTTAGTTTAGTTTATTTGATTTGTATACCGCCCTACTCCCGAAGGACTCAGGGCGATGAACAGCCAAGCAATAAAATACATAAATACACAAAATTTAAAACCAGATAAAATCAAATTAAATCATTTTGGCCCAGACAGATTAAAACTCCCCAATAATTTAAAAACAGATTAAAATTTACATATTAAAAGAGGGAGGAGATTAGGCCAAGCCTGCTTGATGGAATAAAAAGGTCTTCACAGCGCGGCGGAAGGTGCGCAGATCCGGGATCCTCTGTATCTCTGGGGGGAACTCATTCCAGACGGTAGGTGCCCCCACAGAGAAGGCTCACCCCCTAGGGGGTCGCGAGCAGACACTGTTTGGCTGACGGCACCCGGAGGAGTCCCTCTCTATGAGAGCGTACTGGCCGGTGGGAGGCTATTGGTGGTAGTAGGCGGTCCCGTAGATAACCAGGTCCTAAGCCATGGAGCACTTTGAAGGTGGTAACCAAAACCTGATATGTGGTGTGATAAAATGATTGTGAAGGGCAGAAGGGTTTGTTGAAGATTTTTGTACTTTTTGCCCTTCAGGTCAAGGAAAACAATTACCGTGGTCATGGAGATAGTGTGGATCAGTTGTGTTGGCATCCTAGTAACCCAGATCTATTTGTTACAGCATCTGGTGATAAAACCATTCGTATATGGGATGTTCGAACCACTAAGTGCATTGACACAGTGAATACAAAAGGTATTTTTCTTCTTAATTAAATAAGAGCTCTTGGGGGCAAAATTACTCCATATTTAATTCTAACTGTTTTTTTTTTAAATTTGATTTATATGCCGCCCTTCTCCGGAGACTCAGGGCGGCTTACAATGCGTTAAGCAATAGCCTTCATACTTTTGTATATTTATACAAAGTCAGCTTATTGCCCCCACAACCTGGGTCCTCAATTTACCTACCTTAGAAAGGATGGAAGGCTGAGTCAACCTTGAGCCTGGTGAGATTTGAACTTACAGTAATTGCAGACAGCTGGTGTTAATCACAATGCTATCAGTCTGCTGAGCCACCTGGCCCGCTATGTTGCTTCCTGATCATCATATAAAGTGACCAATATATCAAGGAGCACATGATTTGAACATACGTTGCTTTTATTGGAGAAATAATTTGTTTTTTGTGATATTTGACCAAATCGTTCTTTTTCATTTCTCTTCAGATAAATAGGCATGGCCAAATCTGAAATGCACTCTTACAATAGTTAGTTAATAATTGTTGTATTATAAAGTTATATTTTCTATCATCTTTGCTTTACAAATACAAAAGCCTGTGTAAGTTGTTCTTGCTGCAATTAGTAAATCAGAAGGTTTGTTTTTCCCTTTTCTCCTTTACAGGAGAAAACATTAACATCTGCTGGAGCCCTGATGGCCAGACTATTGCAGTAGGGAATAAAGATGATGTTGTCACATTCATTGATGCTAAGACACATCGGTCCAAAGCTGAAGAGCAATTCAAGTTTGAGGTGAATGAGATATCTTGGAACAATGACAACAACATGTTTTTCCTAACCAATGGCAACGGATGCATCAACATCCTCAGGTACCTTCTCCGTGGCCTTTACTAGGAACGACAGCCAGTGAGTTGGCTGTCCTGTCTTTTGATCTAAGTGGTGATGGAAAAGTGTATTTGCCTTTTACATAGATGCAGCCTTGTTTATAGATATTTTTTCTTTATTCTGCCTTTCATTCTTGCTTCTAATTGGAACTTATATCAGGTTTTCAGTGATATTATTAGTATCTGTAAAAATTTTTGCAGTATCTTCTTATTTCAGGATCGTAAAATGTAAAGCAAATAGAAGAGAACATATATAGCATAGGTTTAACTGTTGAGTTGTTGGTGCTCTTTGAGCTTGGCTGTTTCCTTGCACGCTGGCTTGGTAGAAAACAATCAAGCTGAGAGAGTACCAAGAACCCAACAGTAATATAAATACTATTCTATTTTCATGGGTTTCCTCATAAGAGTTCTTTCTGTCCCATTTATTGTTCCTAATGTACTAATATCCAATGTATCATTAATTTAATTCTTCACTTCTTAATGGTGGCCACTGCCACAGTTTTCTTTCTTCAGCTTAGATCATTTATTTTTAATTGTTCTTCAAGGAATGTGAAATGGCAAACATGGAGATATCTCCTTGTTTTCTCAAAAATATTCTGAGAGGCTCTGGAGTTAAAGTCACCTTGTGAGCTGTGTAGTCAAGTAGGGATTTTTATTTCAATTCTCTGCTCCATTTTGACACTAATGAAAGGTATTCCAATGAAGGACTACTAGGCAAGTATTTTAAAAACTAAATAAAAAGTGTCATATCCTATTTTCCTCTTTTTAATCAGTTTATCACTTAACCAGGTGAAGAATATTGGCATATGATCTCAGATCCAGATTCAGGCACCAGATTTGCTAGCAGAAGAGGAATTTCACTATTAGGATCTGCTTAGATCTTTATTATGCTAAAACTAATTTCCTTCTTGTATTTGAACTGACTTAAATAAGGGTGATTATTGTCCTGTGTGTTCTCATTTCCTTATGTGTGCAAACCATAAAGCAACCTCCTTTCTTTTCAACATATCTCAATTTTCTTTGCCTTTTAGCTGTCTTTCCAGATTAGGATAGACATACTTTTTGCAGCAAAACGAACAGAATCTTGTGGTATCTTAAAGATCCTTATATTGATGTAGCATAAACCTTTATGAATTACAAACTTTTCTGCCTTTGTTTAATTTTTTAAAAATGTATTAAAGGGACCATGCGCTCTCTCTTATATTTGCTTATAGCTCTTCGGTGCTAAAATAAAGTAAGATGTGCTATTCAACTATTCAGCTTGTGGCTCCTGGTATATAATAAGGAGCCTGCCTTACATTTAGAGATTGCTAAAGAAGATTTCAGGGTATGTCCTAGTTAGTGAATTGTATGTGCATTTAATAAACTGTTTTTATTTCTTTTCTGCAGTTACCCAGAGCTGAAACCCATTCAGTCAATTAATGCCCATCCCTCAAATTGCATTTGTATCAAGTTTGATCCAACAGGCAAGTATTTTGCTACTGGAAGTGCTGATGCATTGGTTAGCCTCTGGGATGTGGATGAGCTGGTATGTGTACGATGCTTTTCGAGGTGAGTTGTATTAAAAGCATTAAAAAGTACTTTCCCAGATGTCAGGCTGGTAGATAAATAAATGGTACTTTTCTGAGATTAATGCAATGAAACATATTTATAATTAAAATACTGTGCTAAGTGCAAAATAATTGGAAGAAATGCAATAGTGCAATGTGTGAGCTATGCAGTACAGCCTAATGATATATAATGGAAGCATATCCTAGGGCTGTAATGGCGAACCTATGGCACGCATGCCAGAGGTGGCACACAAAGCCCTCCCTGCTGGCACATGTGCCATCGCCTCACATCAGATCTCTGTGGTGTTTCTTTCGTGAGCTTCTGTTTCCCTGCAAACTAGGAAACAAGCTCACGAAAGAAAAAGATCTTACCTCTTGCTGCGCTGCCGGTGTTGGGATGCCTCACCTCCCCCCAGCCAGCTGATTTTCGGGTCTCTGCTGCGCATGTGCGCATGTCCGTGTGCATACATATATGCGCATTCCATGCATGCGCACATGCATGTCGACTCGTGTGCACATTCATGTATGGATGCACATCTTTCAGTTTGGGCATGCGCACGCGCAATTTGGGCACTCGGTGTCTAAAAGGTTCACCATTATTGTCCTAGGGTCTGTGATGATATACTTATCCTGAAAAACTGGAAAACAAGAGATTCAATGTAAAATTTATCACAGTTTTTAAATTCCATTCTTGTTCTTTCACTGCTGCTGTGATTTATTGTATGGCTCATATCTGTAGTAAGTTGATTAAAAAGTAAATCCTGCTTTGTCTTTAAGAAAGACAGTCTGTTGGATATTTCAAACAATTTAAAATCTAAATTGAGAATCTATTTAAAACAATTTGAAAACAAATTCTGAAAGAATTATTAAAAATAAATAGGAACGTCCCATCTTAGTGCTCAAGTAGTCCTCAATTTATGATCAAAATTGAGCCCAAAATTTCTGTTGTTAAGTGAGACATTTGTGAAATAAGTTTTGCCCCACTTTATGACTTTTCTTGCCACAATTATTAAGTGAATCATTGCAGTTCTTAAGTTAGTAACATGGTTGTTAACGTGAATCTGCCTTCCCCATTGATTTTGCTTCTCAAAAGTCAAATGGTGATCACATGTTCCCAGGAGACTGCAACCGTCATAAATATGAGTCAGCTGCCAAACATCTGAATTTTGATCACATGACCATGGGGATGTTGCCATGGTTCTAAGCGTGAAAAATAGTCATAAGTTACTTTTTTCAATGCTGTTGTAACTTGAATGGTCACTAAATGAATTGTAAATTGAGCACCACCTGTATTAAGGTGTAATTACATTTGCAGTATGCAGTCAAGTAACAGATTTTCTCTTAGGAAAAAAATAGAGTCTAAGATGCAAACTATTATTTTATACCTAATATAAATTAGGTAGTATAGTTACTAACTAGCAAGAGTTACCTAGAAGCAAACAAAGTAATAACCAAAAGCCAACATAGGTTTGTCAGATTTGAACATTGGGCGCTATCTAACAAAATGAAATTCAATGGTGAAAAAAGTAAGGTTCTACATTTAGGCAAGAAAAACAAAATGCACAGGTAGAGGTGGTACCTTGCTCAATAGTAGTAACTGTGTGAGGGATTTTGGAGTCCTAGTGGACAATCATTTAAATATGAGCCAGAAGTGTGCTGCAACTGCCAAAAAAGCCAACACAGTTCTAGGCTGCATAAACAGAGGGATAGAATCAAGATCACATGAAGTGTTAATACCACTTTATAATGCCTTGGTAAGGCCACATTTGGAATAGTGCATCCAGTTTTGGTCGCCATAATGTAAAAAAGTTGTTGAGACTCTAGAAAGAGGGCAGAGAAGAGCAACAAAGATGATTAGGGGACTGGAGGCTAAAACATATAAAGAACAGTTGCAGGAATTGAGTATGTCTAGTTTGATGAAAAGAAGGACTAGGGGTGACATGATAGCAGTGTTCCAATATCTCAGGGGCTGCCACAAAGAAGAGGGAGTCAAGCTATTCTTCAGACCACCTGAGGGCAGGACAAGAAGCAATGGGTGGAAACTAATCAAGGAGAGAAGCAACGTAGAACTAAGGAGAAATTTCCTGACAGAACAATTAATCAGTGGAACAAGTTGCCTCCAGAAGTTGTAAATTTTCCAACACTGGAAGTTTTTAAGAAGATACAGTACTGGATAACCATTTGTCTGAAATGGTATAGGGTTTTCTGCAGAAGCAGGGAGTTGGGCTAGAAGACCTCCAAGGTCCCTTCCAACTCTGTTAATCTATATTTTTTAAGACTTGTCCTTTCCTGTCTAATAATATGAGAAATAAGAGTAATCCAACAAAACCAGTTGGCAGTAGATTAAGAACAAAAATCATACAGCACAAAATGTGTTACTACAAGATATTGCGGTCTCTGTCTTAGAGAACTTTAAAAGAATATTAATAATCGAGATACAAATTAGGTATTGTGTTTAAATGACATCTCCATGCTCAAATGCAATATTTCTACTTTTGAAAGATTCTACGAATGACAAAGTAGACTGTTTAGTGGTGCCCAAAGGCACTTATCTCCCCTCTTGTAATCAGTCTATTTCTGTTATTTCCTTCTCTGCTTCCTGATCTTAAGACTTGATTGGCCTGTCAGGACTTTGAGCTTTAGCTGTGATGGCAAGATGCTGGCTTCAGCCTCTGAAGATCACTTCATTGATATTGCTGAAGTAGAAACTGGTGAGTATTGCTTTCTTGCTGCCTAGCTGGAAGGTAATTTAACCTTTATTAGGAGAAGAGATCAACTGAATGAAGATATCTTTTAAAGAACGGCTAGTAAAATATATGCACACATTGATGTATCTTAATTTTTTTCCTATCTTCTGCTTTGTATGATTTTTGGTCTCAGTTTAAATACTGTAAATCTGCAGAGTTTTATGCTTAGGCGAGCATAATATCTAGGCATAATATCTATGAATGAAATATATGAAAATTCTCGTATGCCTTAAGCTGTTTTGAAAATCTTGCTGCTTTCTTGTTGAGAGAGGGTTTTTTTTTGAACTGCACTTATAATTCTGAATAAAAGAAACACTTATTCAACAGTACTTCCTAACTTGCATTCTTGTCTATAATGAGCTAAGGATAACAGGTTCTGAACTATGTTAGTTTGTCCCAAAGGCAGTATCTAATTGTGTCTTTGTTTTTTAGGGGAGAAGCTCTGGGAAGTACAGTGCGAGTCCCCAACCTTCACAGTTGCTTGGCATCCAAAACACCCACTATTAGCCTATGCTTGTGATGATAAAGACGGCAAATATGATAGCAGTAGAGAAGCGGGCACTGTGAAGCTCTTTGGTCACGCCAATGACTCTTAAAAGAAATCTGCTAGAGACTTTATTTATGATTTAGGATTTTAAGCCAGTGTAGAACATTCAGAAGACACACAACTCCTCTGGGTTTGTTTTTCTTTGTGGCAGAGAATAGTGCCATGAATTTTAATTCCCTTGTCTGGGAATTTGGTTTTAAAAAAGTTTTTGTGCATTGTTAACTGTCCTAGAAGGCAGAGAAGTTGAAATGACGTGGACTTCTTTGGAGTGCATAGATTAATTCAGTATTTTGATTGCAGAATTACAGGGGAGCTATCAGTATTCTAGCTGCCAATGCATTTGTGTCCTCCATCATAACAGTCTCTGTCTTCTGTTTAAGTGAGAGTATCAGAGGCAAAAACTTCAAACATGGATTATACATCACTGTCATTTTCCTATGTCTTGAGAATGGAAATTCTGGTTGAGAATTATGCTGATTCCTTCTAGCCATCTTTGAAACTCTCCTTTTCATAGTTAACTTTTGAGAAAATGTATATATGTATGTGTCTAATTCTTTTTGTACTGTACGATAATGAAAGGAGCAAGGCTGGAAAACGATATTAATTTTTGTATGATCCCATTTTTGTATCTTGGATAAAGATATTTGCTAAAACGTTGTGTATTGTGGTTTAAAGGGCAATTTACTGAACTTCTAGGGGGAAAAATCATACAGTCTTGGAATATTGATCCTCCCATCTCTTATCTTCTGGGGAATGATAACAGCAGCACTCGAAGGCAAAGAAAGCTAGATTAAGGGATGTTGTTGCCTTGATTGAAAGCTTTCTGGAAGCAACTTGTTGATGAGTGAGAATCAGGACATTGACTGGATCAAGCTTTTGTTTGACATAGCTGGCTGTTGTTATGGATGAGTAAATATGGCTCATCTAGGTGTTCTGCAATTTTTTATTTTCAATTGAAAGAGTTGTGCTGTTGGAAAACTGTTTTCAGAAAAGGAAATGTAGCAGTATTAATATTTTCAGTCTTGCCATTACTGCTCCAATTCTGGTGTCTCAGCTCCATTTTCCTAATGTGGAAAGCCTTTTCCTTCATTATTCATAGAAAATCCAGACAGTGAGTGGTTATGGAAGACCTTGATGTCATGATATGATTTATCCAATTTGGTTTTATGAAGTGCTAATGTTAGTGAAGATGACTGAAATCAATTCAGAATGTTTCCTGCATAAGAGAAAATAGTGGAGGCAATTACTGAGGAAAAAGTTAAAAATAAGTTAGGGTAGTACTTTTTAACTACAGTAGGTGTACTTTTATTCAGGTTTAATAATTTATTCTGTGAATAAAAATACTAGACCATACGGGAAGAGACATCAGCCTTGCAATAGCTACTTTGTTTTTCAGTAGCTACAACCAAATCCTCAAAAAGAATGCCTCTGAACAGATATTCAACTCAGAATTTGCATTTACTTCGTTCAGAACGTTCTTTTTTAAGAGGAAGCCATTTGTGACTGGTGCCAGATACTAAATTCATTTACACAAAAATACACACTTAACTCTCCCAGTATTCTTTTTCATCTAAAATTAAAAACAAAAAGATGTTACTGTTATTAGACACCTTGAGCTAGAAACAATTGGCTCCTGAGGCCCTTACATGCAGTCATTTATGCCTTACATATCTCTCAATTGTATTACTGCAACGTACTCTACATGGGGCTATCTTTGAAAAGTATTTGGAAGCTACAGCTGGTGCAGAACACAGCAGCGTGCACAATTCTGGGGGCCCCTCAGGTGGCACAAAAAACCACTGTTGTGTGAACTGCATTGTTTACCAGTCTGCTTCCGGGGCCAATTCAAGGTGGTTGGCGGAGTCATTTTGCAAACATCTTTGTGCATGGCTGCGTTTGTAGATGTGCTTTAAATATCACGAGTTGGATTTAGGTTTGGACTGATTTATTATGACAAAGTGGAAATATTGTTCAGTTTATAATTAGCATGAGCATCAATTTGATCGGGGTTTTGGAACATGCCAATACACAAGGGACCATTTTTAACTTACAGTTACAATACACAAGGGACTATTTTTAATTTACAGAGGCAGGCTTTTGTGCTGTTCTCTTTTTTATGTTGCAAGTTTTCCTGAGCTATTAAGATTACCTTTTTAATTAGGCCCTTGAGCCTCACTCAAAATCCAACATACTGCTCCATACATACAGAAATTACAGAATGAATACAATGTAAACATCTTAGGGTAATAAACTTTCTTCTGTAGCATTAAATTAACCTGGATTTTTTTTTAATTGAGCAATACAGTAGATGCAGTACCTATTCCTACCTGAGATAGGTAAGCAAGCATGTGTTGACCTGAATACTGAAAAGCAAACCTACCAGTGGTGTGATTCAAATTTTTTTACTACCGGTTCTGTGACCTTGGCTTGATGGGTGTGGCTTGATGGGCGTGGCAGGGGAAGGTTACTGTAAAATCTTCATTCCCTCCCCACTCCAGGGGAAGGTTACTGCAAAATCCCCATTTCCTCCCAATCAGCTGGGACTCGGGAGGCAGAGAATAGATGGGGGCGGGGCCAGTCAGAGGTGGTATTTATCGGTTGTCTGAACTACTCAAAATTTCCACTACCAGTTGTCCAGAACTGGTCAGAACCTGCTGAATACCACCTCCGAAACCCACCAGTTTAAATTGGGCTGTTTCCATTCCATACTTTCCTTCACAGATGGATTTCTAACAGGGGTGAAATGCTACCGGTTCGGGACAGTTTGCCCGAACCGGTAATAAAAAATGCTACTGTTTTGCTGAACTGGTAGTAAAAAATGTAAAAAAAAAGTTCCGATGATTAGCTGAGCGACGCGCGATCTTCGGAACTTTTTTTTTTGCTTTTTAAGCATTTTTTTTACTGCCGATTCTCCGAAACCGGTAGTTAAAAATGCTTTATAAAAAGTAAAAAAAAAAAAGTTCCGATGATTGTTCACCGCTCAGCCGATCATCGGAACTTCTTTAAAAAACTTTT
Source organism: Arizona elegans (assembly GCA_022577455.1). NCBI lineage: Eukaryota > Metazoa > Chordata > Lepidosauria > Squamata > Colubridae > Arizona > Arizona elegans. The sequence continues at coordinate 95,934,263 of JAKOOJ010000003.1, read as the reverse complement.
TAAGCATTATTTTTTACTACCGCTTCGGGCGAATAGTTAGTAATGCTTTAAAAACGTAAAAAAAAAAAAGCTTGGATGATCGTGCAGCACAGCTGTGATCGTTGGAACCTTTTTTAAAAAAACTTTTAAAAACATTTTTTACTACCTATTCGCCTGAACCGGTAGTAAAAAATGCTTTAAAAAAGTTTTAAAAAAGATTCCCAAGATCGTGCGCCACAGCTTATTCCCTCCCCCCTCCAGCTGTTCTACTTACCTTCCGAAGCCTCCTTTTGGTGTGTAGTATGCATGCGCGTACAGTGCACATTTGGTGCAAACCATTTCAGATTTCACCACTGATTTCTAAGCAGATTTCTTCTATTGGCCTTTTGTCTTCCTGATGGGAATTAGTTATTAATGCCATTGGGGGGCAGTGTAACACTTAAGTTGGAGTCTAGAATAACAATTTGGCTGTTATTCTTCTAATAGGTTCAGCTTGAAACCTCTGTGTTTGTGGTTGCTTTTTGTATTTTTCTTCCTATCAAATCACATAGTAATTTTCTAAAAAGTGTCAGTTTATTGGAAATAAGCCTAGGACTGCAGCCTGTGACAATTACAAGCTCCAATTATTGGCCTTTGTGTTGTGCATGCACAAGGAGCTGTTAGGTTTTTAAACTGGAAGGCATTAATGCACGGTTCAGTGTTATTAACGTCCAAGTGCCTTCAGCCATACAAAGTGAATGGCATTTATCACTTTGTGTTCCCTTGACCTCTCTGCAAGTTCTCTTTGAAAAACCTTGAAAACAATGAGCTCAACTTCATTCACTATAAGAAATAAATGTTTGCTATCTTCCATGATTCCTGCACGAAGCGGTCCAGCTCTCACTCTCCATTTTGAAACTTGAATTGGATCTTTGTCTTAGTTTGCCACCCCATTATTCCTCTTTCTGTCTAAAGTTCCTTTGGACCAGCTGGCATGGCTAAAAGTAAGGGATTGTGAATTGAATCCAAACTGTCTGAAGTTGTCTTTCCCTTAGCATAGCAAGTGGCATATGGAGTAAACAAGACAAGTACTGCTGTCCTCACACTTGCGGTGGGATATATTCTTACTTGAGTTCATCTCTGCCGTACCAGAGTGCCCTTGTATGACATCGAAAGCACACAAAGACATTCAACTGTGAGATTGCCATAATTGCAATTATAAATGTTCCATGCAGTTGCCTTTGCAGAGTTTTGCAAGTGTTGTATCAATCTTAGTTCACTTTCCATTTCTGCAATGTTTATTCTCTGCCAGGAAATATTAGTGACATTTTTTGACGAATTCCCCAAAGTGATTAGTTCAAATGCAGTCCAGGATTTATGGGAATGCTGGCCTTGTAGCCTCTCCAGAAATGAGGGAATCTGCTAGACACCTTCGGCTTTTTCTCTATTCATCATGAAGACTCTTACTCTAAATTATCCAAGGGGATCATGGACTATAACTATCCGTGACAAATCAGTTAATAGTTAGCCTTAATAGTTCAGGCTTTCAGGTAGGATCAAAGAGAGATAATCTGATATTGGTGTTCCTTCTGCTCATTATTCCATATGTTAAAGACACAATGCTGGTCAGGTGATCTGTAAGCGGCTCTTGACCAAGCTGAAGACAATATTTTAGGCATCTTTGAATTAATCTTTATTATCATTTTTACAACTTGTGGTGCAGAAATATGAAAGCTAAAAATAAATGACACTGTGAATCATGGGTCGTCTAGTATAAATTAAATATCTTTGGGAAAGTATAAAAAATGATTGACAGTATTAACTTTTGGGACCTTTCATATGCAATGTGGCTATATGAAATTGTAGAAAGTTAGCACCCACCCCTCTCCTAGAAGAATGAAATATTTTTAGAAATATTAAAAAAGCCAGACTATTATAATTCCCTGGATGATAAAAGAAGAAACATGTTTTAAAGACAGAAAGTAGCTTCCTGCCCCCAGCAGATATTTGGTGCCCATTGGGCCAGCCTATCTACAAGACAAAAGACCTCCAACTCCGGGGTGATGGGATTAAGACACAACCCTCCAGGACATAATAGTATTACCCCATCTAGCAGCAGAGCTCACCACATGGCACAATCTCCTAAAGACATAGCATCACCGAGCAAACTTCAACCAAGCCTGGCAGCTCAGACAAACATGACCCCATAGGAATCTGACAATAGCCAATAGAATTATATTATTTACAGGAGGACTTCCAGTTGACGTCGCAGTGGTACAGACACAGAGGAACGGGTCTCTGTGTTCCCTGTGCTGAATTCTTCCTGTTTTTGGGCCTCGGAGGGAGCCAGAGCTGTTCTGTAGGGGTGATGAAGCAAAGAGGGGCACCCTGTGAGGTCGGGGAAAGTCGCAGCTCTCCTGTCTGGCCCGGGGTTTTTCTCCCTCTCAGCCACCGCAAGAAGAAGAGGCAGCCTAAAGATGGCTGCTACAAAGGTAGGACAACCGAAGAACAGCTAAGATTGGCGCTTAAGAGAAGAAGGTGAGCCGTGTTGGAACTGGGGGAAAGGATTTTTCTTTCACTTTAAACCTAACCCCAAGAAACAATTCAGAATCAATTTGCTCAGAATATGTGTTAAAGCAGCGTTTAAGCATTTTAGGGGCACTTTGAAGAAATACGTAACCGGAAATGATTTATTTACAAAAACCTATTCTGCTCTCACAATTGTTTTATAACCAAAATGATGATGGACTAGTAAAGTGAAATCTAAGTGAAGATTGCCATCTGCTGACAAAAAGGAAAATTACAAGCCTTCTACATATATGAAAGGCAGTGAAAGTAAAAATTCCATTGGATAATTTTTAGCTATCCTATGAGTACTGGAGATCCAAATATGAAAATGAGGAAGTGATTCAATTAAAGAGACATTGGAATATCACATTAGAGGATTGAACTTGTAAAGAAGACATAAAAGTGCTTTTGATAACCTCTGGGACTACTGAAATGGAACTGATTGTTAACTTATGAGTCATAAAGAACTGGGACAAGTGTATTCCTTGAAGGGTAATCCAAAGATTGAATAAATAGCTCTTGGACTGATGGATAAAATCAATTAAAAAAAATAAGATACTTAAAAAGGAAGAATGAATGGAATTGTACAGGAGATGGATTTACTCTTTCAAAATATGAAAGACATTATGGATAACGGATTTAAGGAGATAATGGAAAAAATGGAAAATACCATACAAGGGATGATGAGTAGAGACCAAGACACCCAGGAAAGGGAGGAGCCACAAGAAGAAAGGAAGAAGGAAGAAGACAAAGAGGAGATAATAATGAAAACAATAGTGATTGATGAATTAAATCAGGGGGGAAACATATTAAAAGAGTTGGAAGATATGTTTGAAATGGAGGCTGAGGCCTGGGTAGAAATTTTAGAAACTAGGCAGTGGAAGAGGGTAGAGATGGGGGAAACATCTAGATTGGACATCCAAGAAATAGACATAGACGGATATTTAAGAGAAGAATTCGGGCGGCAAGTCAGAAAAAAACCCCATAGCAATTAAAGTATTGAAGTGGGCAAGAGACAATGGATAGATGATTTTTTTTGTTTATTGTTGTTCTGATTCGCTTTTCCTTCTTCCCCTTTTTCTTTTAAAGCATAGCAATTAAAGTATGAAGCAGGCAAGAGATGATGGATGGATGATTCCTTTTTTTGTTGTTGCTGTTCTGAGTTGCTTCTACTTCCCCCCTCCCATTCTTTTTTCTTTTTTTTCTTAGGCAGGTGACATGATTAGAGGTTAGACAGGAAAGAAAGAAAAAAGTTTTGTAATAAAGGGTGACATGATTAAAAGCTAGAATAAGTGATAGAAATAAGGGGAATATTAATGTATACATTTTTATTTTATAAAATGAAAGTAATAGTGAGAAAATGTGGAATAATTGAATAATGATAGATTGCAATCTAACATAGATGTGTATTGTTATTAGAAATGCACAAGTTGATTGTAATAATTATGTTTGATCAATTTCATTTGTATTGGAATGAATGGCACCCATGTGCCACACTGTTCATGCATTGATTTGACATTTTTATAAAAAATTAAAAACTTGTGAAAACATTATATTATTTACAGCAGGTCAGTCTCCTAAGTTCTCCTGTGTCTCAGAGAAGAGAAATAATTCCACAGTCTCTTTTTTATTGTTTTAATTGGGAATCATAGTCACTGAATTTGGGAATGTTGATTTGCTAAGCATTTGCTCCATTCTATATCGCCTCCCTGGTTTTCAGTAAATGTCTCTCACTCAAGCTACATTTTGGGTTTGACTTTGCTTATTTACCCATTGTGAGATAACCAGATTTATTGTGGAATCTATTTTTCCATAATGTATTGTATTTTAATGTATAGCCACCGCACACTACTGCTTGTAGGCAAGAAGACCAGTGTGGTAGAATTTTTTTAAATTTATCAAATCCAGTGTACCATTTCTGTTAATAGACAAAAGAGATGTATCTAGGAAGTCCAGAAGGAGAACATGAGTTAGTCAAATGAAAAAACTTTTCATATCTATCTTATACATAACCCCGAGCACACAAAATCTAGTTTTTTGTCTTCTTTGGTTGCTGCCCAAGGAGAGCCAGCAGAAGAGACTATTTGGAAAGGTACAGGAACATCACAGCTTGGGCTGCCAGGAATCTCAGCAGGCAGCCCACTGCCACAGCTCTCCAGGAGACTAATCACAGCCATTACTTAATTTTAAGCTGAATAGGGTGGAACCCTGTTCCCCAGAGAGCTGCTATTATCCTCTCTCCCTCTAATGGTTGCCTTGGTCCTTACCTAGGTCCTAATGCTGCCTTCAGGAAATTAGCAGATCAATTAGCAGGAGAGCTTCCTACTCTGCTCAGGGAGGCTGCATTCCTGCCTCTTTGTGACCCCTCAGCTCTGCTTGTCTTTTCTTCTATAGAATTTGCAAGGAGGAGCAAAGCAAGTAGTATTTCAACTGTTATGCATCAGGACCTAACTGCTGAACCCATTTTCTGAACTAAAGGCGTGTTTCTCTCCAAGAGAAGCCATGTTGTCTGTAAAGACAACATTTAGAAAAGGGTTGAGTCAGTGAAGGTAAGGCAATGGTTTTGGATTGGGAACATACCTGGAAAATACAAGTGTTTAAAAAATAGCAGCAGGGAGGTCAAGATTAATCATAAAATCCTGGTCTGACAAGTAGCTTCCCAGATGCTCTGTGCCATCTCTTGTTGGTCCAGAAGAAGAATTGAAAATAAATATGAGACTAGGGTCTAGTTGAATGGGGCAGTTATTGATGGTAGATGCTACCAACTCCATGGTCGGCTTTTTCTAAATGATATAATAATCAGCAATGATGAATGTTGCAGCAGTGACAGCAACTAATTACCCTTGGCTGATCTACAGCCCTCCCTCCAAAAGCTTTAGGCCTGGTTAATACTTAAGACACCACTATGAACTCCAGGAGCTATATAGTATATTGTCAAAAAAACATCTTGGAAGAAGGTAATGGCAAATTGTCTCCCTATTATTTTATATTATTAATTATTTTATAGATTTAATTATCCCAGCAAGGACACGTAATTCCCAGCAATTGAGTTCAACTCAAAGAAGAATTTACTATTTTGTATTAATGGAAATACTACTGTATTAAATTAGCCACTTCTATCTTTAGTCTAGCAGTTAATATGGCAGGAGTGATGGATAGCACTTTCTTATTAACAGTGGTTTCCATTTTTGGAATTCAATGGACAAGCAATTTGTCAGATTCCATTATTACCAATTTCTAGCAGGCAATATGTGAAACACAGCAGGGGCCTTAGATGCCTTAAAAATATCTGGTAGGGAGATCAGATTTTGAACTTTATGAATCTCAGTTTAATTTTTTTTAATCCTTTAAATCTATTTTAGCAAGTCATCATGAACTGACCATTAAAATAATCTGTGGGTGATTTTACATTCTGCTAAACATGTATGTCATACAAAACAGCGTTTCTACATTGTGTTAACAGGATATAAACACATAGATTCCTATTACTTTTTCAAACAAATATAATTTTCATTTTTTTACCATGACAATCTGTAATCTTAAAAGAGTTAAATAATTAAAAATACAAACTTCCAGTAGAAGAGAACATATGCAGCTCAGGGTTGAACTGTGAAGTCTCTGAGCTTCATTGTTTGTTTGCAGACATTTCATTATCCAACTAAGTAACATTATCAATGATAGTGGATGTGTGGCAATACATTTTTTATTATTATTTTTGCTTTGAACTTGTCAGGGATTGGATAGATGTCCTCTAATATTCCTTTCAAGTCTTACATACTATATAGCATTGGCTTTGAAATGAGATGTGCTCCCTTGAGATGGGTTTTTATTTTGAAAGACAGCTTATTTTCAATAATTAAAATAGCAACTATTTAATAGGATGTTCCTTCTTTATGTTGCTTATAGATATAGGAGTATGTGATGGTTTCCCCCCTCTCAATTAGGGCACCATTTTCAATAAATAATGGTGCCACAGTTGCCTGAAATATATCTACTTTCTATTGAATATTCAGGAAATATTTTCTCTCATCCAGTATTAAGAATTCATGAACATAGAAAGTTGCCTTATTTTGAGGAAGATCACCAATCCATTTAGCCCAGTACCTGGAGTTTAAGGGCAAGGTGAGCAACCAGATACTCCCCAGAAGTTTTAGAGGATATTCCCATGACCCCCAACTATTAGCCAGATTGATTGGGGCTGATCTAATGGAACTTTTACTTCAGATGTTTTGGATTTCATCATGCTGCTTTTTCATGTTCTGTTCTGATTGGTAATAGAGCTGTAAGCACTTTTTAAATTCTGCTTAAGTATCAAAAGGTAGAAAAGTCATGCTTTATTCTCTATAGCACTATCTTAAATGTTCATATGAAAATGTGCAGAATTCTAAAAGACATTAATATGCCATGCATGACGAACATAGGCAGAAGAAAGTTCCATTGTGTTCAATGGAGTTTGTCCTTTTATAGGTGAATAGAGATAGGAATGAAGTATCTCTGTCTGACTGTCTGTCTCTCCCTTCCCACCATAAAGTGAACATAGTGCCCTTTATTACTTTGCATTAGGCTAATGCAAAGCCTGAAAGGTTGCTTCCCCCCACCCATCCCAGGAGCCCCATAGGTGTAGTTGGGAAAATGTTCTATAAACTTAGGAATCAGTGTGGTCATTTATTCACCTGTATATTTTGAATTACCAGTAGAATGATAAAGGAAGCCTTAAATTATACAGAAGCCATGCATACTCATTGAACACAGTAATTTGAATAGAGTTCTAGATTGCCTAAATTGTCGTCTTACTGTTTAGATCTGTCAAAAACTGCTCCTGAGGGAGGAAAAAGATCTTTTGATTCCGAGTAAAGAAAGTAGATACGATTGGAAGAGCTGCTTCGACACGTATGTTGGGGGAAAAGCTTCATAAGCAGAGTAGCAGAGAATCTGGATCCCCATATATTGGATCTTCAATATTACAATAGCATTTATTATTTAGTTTGGGGGCCCCTAGAAAAATTATTTTGACAGAGAGGAAGGCAAATGCCATTGTAAGGATAACAAGGATTTGATTTATACTTCTGGGGCCAGGAATCTTCACTAAGTTATACAACTGTGCAACTTTGATAGGCTGTTTTATTGTCCTATTATTCCCTTCCCCAATAACAAATTATTGTATTAAAGGAGAGTATCCATAGCTCAGGGTTGAAATGTGGGGTCCTCAGTGCTCTCTGAGGTTGGTTGTTTTCTTGCAGTCATTTCATTACCCAAAATAGATAACATCATCCAATACTACTGCTAGCTCTAGCACTGATGATATTACATCATTTGAGTAATGAAATGTCTGTAAGAAGGCAACCAAGCTCAGAAAGCACCAAGGACTCCTCATTAAACTATTTCCCTTTTTATTGTAATCTTTTATCGTAAAGGATGGTCATGGATTGTAATAAAGATATTTGATGCAATTTGTTTTGATATATACTCCTTTTCTCCTTCTCTATTCTAATAATCTTAATGTAACATATGGAAAGTGGAAAGAAATGACTTGTTACAGAATGCTATACCTGTCAAGAACATCCTAGAGATCCCAAGTTAGCCCCTCCTATAAATCCGCCTTAGGGTGAAATGTCTTATATTTAACAGATTTGGAATCTCTAGCTAGGGAGGAAATGGTCTACAGAAGAAGTAGCTAATCATGGATTTAAAAAAGGTCACAGCAGGAACTGGTATCCTCTGCTTCAAGGAAACCTGACTTGGTCTTCAGTCCAGGAACAAAAAGAAAGCAGTCGCCACATTGGTCTACAAATTACTCTACATACCATTTTTACACATTCATTTTTCTTAGGTTTTCTTAGGCTCTGAATCCATTGTCCAAACAATTGCATGGTTTCAAAAATTGTTATAATTAATAGTGAGAGAGACCTATGTAACGAGAACTGAGGTACAGAAAGAGGTAAGGTCAACCAACAGTTGAGGCAGCAAACTTGCATTGGGCAAGTTGTTGGCTTGCTTGGTGTTTTATCACTTCCATAGTTCTGATATTGTTGGAGAATGACTCTACTTTCTGCTCTGAGCAAGCATTCAGCCAGCACAATCAGACCCTGCACGTCTAGCACAGAGTGACAAACCAACATTGTTCCCAGTTCTGCCAATTTGTCATGAACACATTGTGGCTACCAGGATTATATTCTGAAGTCGTCTGCTCCTGGGGTGACTTCATTTTCATCTCTCATGAATGATGTTAAAGGCCACAGGGACAATTTGCTCAACCACATATTAGAGCATACAAACAATGGATTTTGATGGACTTAATTCAGCAAAAGCTGTTATTGAGCCTACTGATTGTCACACAAATTGTATGCTAAACTGCTGAATTCCCATCTTCTGCTGCTACTGTAAACCATTAATCATATATGATATGATGCTGCCAACTGTAAACACATTTTGGACAGCATTTCTAGTAATAATCTTTTCTCTTAAGAACTTGTGGTAGATGAGTTCAGTGCAGTGGTATTGTTCAATAATATTTATTACTACTTTGGGATCTCTTAATATGGAGTGCATGAGTCCACGATGTCACAAATGCATATTCTTTATTCATTTGATTCACATCCTGCCTTTCTTCAAAGGCTAGGTGACATGTGGACTGGCAGCGGTGGTTGGGGTGGGGAGAAAGGATGGTTTTGTGGGCACGCCTGCTGCTTGCAAAAATGGAGCTTCGATGCTCCCACACTCACCCGCTGCTTGCACGGCCTTGTACCCAATGGGCAGCGGCCTGGTATTGGGCCACAGACCAGGGACCCCCGTAGCAGCAGATATAAGATGCACATTTCTCAATTTTAGGAAAATCTAGGCAGCTGGCATCACTGGAAAGGACACTTGAAGTGTTGAAATTACTTCCCTAGCCAATTAGGTCTCTCAGGGATGGACTGTCACTGCTGCTTCTGGAACATCATTCAAAAGATGTCTTATTGCTGGTGGAGCCAGGTAGGATGGCAGTGTTGTGTTCCAGATCTATTTTTATTTTCCTTCTCCTCTTAATTACTTCTACTTGGGCCTGTCCTTGAAGACTACCCAGAAGTTGCAGCTGGTCCAAATGCAGTGGCATGTGCAGTTTTGAGAGCCCTGCAGTTGACCCAAAGTGCAGTGTGAGCTGCACTGGTTTACAATTGCTTCAAGATGCTAGTTGTCAACTTTAAAACCCAAGTTACTTGCAGGGCCACTTCTCCCTGAAGGTATTGACCTGTCTTAACAGGTAAGATAGGGTTGGTACGTTCCAGGTTCCTTTTTTTAAATGATAGCAATAGCAATATCACTTAGACCTATATACCACTTCACAGTGCTTTATATCCTTCTTTAAGCGGTTTACTGATGATGGTATCTCAGATGCAAACCTTTTCTGTGGCTGCCCCAACCTTTTGGAAAAGCGTCCCACTTGAGATCCAAGGGATCTCTTTATTTTTAGCCTTCTGGAAGAGCTGTGAAGACCTGGCTCTTCTCCCAGGCGTTGGGCTAGGATGGTGTTTGAGCTATGGTGATTAGTCTGGCGCCTGGAGGAAGGGTGCTTTTTAACTATGTTTCTTATGAATTGTTGTGAACTAGAATCATTTATATGAGACAGGAAGCCAGGCAACCATATAAGACTTGTAAATGAATAAATAAGTAAATAAGCCCCACAATCAAAGCTCTGCCCCTTTCTTATGTGCAGCACAGGGCATTGATTGCAGTTTTGGCTGCCATCTTGACTCTCTGTGCACACTCTTGCTATTGTTACTTCAGCATAGAAAATCTGGGGAAAAGAAAAAAAATCCCTTTTTATGACCCAATTGAGGATGCTGTCCGTGTTCTACTAAAGAAAAGTAGAGGGGTGGTGGTGGTGGTAGGTGTCAAGTGCTTCCCATTGGGAACCTTTCAAGTTTGCAGGATCCTTAAATTTCTTTCTGTCAGAATTCCATTTTTTTTGCTTTGTTTTTTGTTCCTGCTACACTTTGCTATGAAGGAGGAAGAAGGAAATATCCCAGTTAGAGATGTGCACATTTCAAAAAGGCTTCGAAGGTGGCTTTAAAACCTGAGCATCCACCACAGCACCTTTGTGTCATTCAAGCGTACGAGACATTTTCAAGGCTCCACCCCAGCCTCCCCTCCCTGAAAAAAAAGAAGAGAAAAGCTGCTGTCGTTGCCTTAAGAGGCAAAGTCAATGATTAATGTAACTCTTAATTAATGATGGTAATTATTTGATTAGTTAAAACAGCAGTAGCAGCTTTTGAGCGCAGGATTTACCTTTGAAGTACACACAGCTCTAAACTCAATTCCATCTCTGGCGTGTCCCCTCTCAGAAAAACAGCCTCCCTCTGTAGCCTGTTCAGACAGGCAAGACTTTGGCCCAGGCTTCTTCTAGTTCCGTGGTCATTCTTCTCTCCAGAATCTCTTCTGGTTGGATCTCAGAGACAATTGACACAGGGCAATGTACAAACTTCTTTATTTTATTATTTTTCTTCAAAGACTAGGTAGAGCAGAATGGTCACCATAGGGTGGATGGATGGAGCCCTTCAAGTCTTCCCTGCCCCTTCTGCCTGCATTTTTCACCCCACACACAGACCGGGAAAGGAGCGTAACCAGCTCTCTGCCAGCGCCCAGGTTAAACAAAACAGATTAAAGTCAGAAATCATGTAACCCTTTGGCTCAGATTCAGCTACACAGTTTGCCTGTCAGCCCACGGCAGCAATAACCTGAAGGGCCTGCAGGGAGCTGTGTTTGCACTGAATTGCCCATATAAACTCATTTGTCCCATCATTGGGATAGATGCCCTTGGTGGTTGGAGGTGGGATGAGGACTAGCCAATTAGCCACAATGATTCTAGAAAGCAGATGGCACAAGCAAGGCAGAATGGTTCATACAACCCCTTGGCTTAGGGCGTGGGCAGTCAACTTCCTCAACAGATTAGTAAGAGGAAAGTAGAGAAGAGCAACTCCATGCATATGACAACTAGCTCTTGGGCACCAGCCAAAGAGGGGACAGGATGCATTGGAAGGCTGGAGTCAATTACTCTGTGACAATAGTGAATTCCCAAAGGATGTCCTATTCTGGAAGCCATTTGAAAAAAAAATAGCCCATATTTTAACTGATTCTTGGAAAACAGATTCAGACATTTCTCCTGGTTTCATGGCAAGACATACTTGTTCTCCAAGATACAGCACATAGATAGATACACCCACTGGTTTGTCTTGTGCTCTCACATATTCATGCGCTTGGAGAAAATGCAAGAAACATTAAACATGCCTTCTTACCATGTTATGCTATTCTCTCTCATTCACCTTTCGCCCATGAACGCTGACAAATGGTCATTCTCTGACATATAAACATTCATTCATAGCAAGGATATGAATAGCAAATGCATCAGGGTGAGTGATATATGTGTACTTCCCATTGTAGGCAAGCCTTCTGTGCAAGTTCTTTGGCCATGAAAAGTGGTGGAACCAAAAGGAGTGTAATCCTCGGCCTGAGTCAAATTGGTCAATCTGAGCAAAGTGGATCCATGACACAGGATACGCCGCTTCTGAACGTATACATGCCATTTGTTTGTATGTCCAAAAGGGACTTCAACACAATGACACTGCTTTTATCATTTTGGCAAAAGTAGCTGGAGTCTTCAGATACCCATGGTCTGGGGACCTAGAAGGATATCTTAACTTGTATATGTGGGATAAGGTAGAATTCTTCAAATATGGTGAGATTCAACTTGAAAATTCAGGGAAATGAATCCCAACATAATTGCAGGACATCAAGTTGGGAAAAGCTGGTTGAGAGAGACTGATCAAAAGTCATCACTGAACTTGCTTTGCCTTTTATCTCTTGTTCTTTTCTTTCCGTTCTTCCTCTTACTCACTCATTCTCACATCACATACATACATACATACATACAATACATATACTCTCTGCGTTCAAGTTGGAAGCTGATCCAGCTCTATTAAGTAAGATTTGAAGCAGAATATTACGGTTTTTTCCTGGCTACCTCAATGACCTGGAAACTGCAACCTGCAGCTCCTCCCACTGACATGATAATACTATCAGAGGTCTGAGGTCAAAGATCACAGGGAATCAAAATGTTTCTTCCCCAGCAGGGAAGAGGATGCTGAAATGAGGAGGAGCTGCAGCACAAATACATCTCCTGTGGTTTCAGGGCTTCTGCTCCTATCCTGGTAGCAGAGGAAGAGGCTTAGATTCCTGATTTGTATATTTTTTGTGTGAATTGGGGCTAGAATGGCCTATTGACATTCGCACATATTGAAGTTAAGTTTCATTTTGCCTACTTTCTGTGGGCATTGCTATTTCATGTCCCTCCAGTATTCTAAGAGATGAGAGGGGTTTTTTGTTTTTTTTTTTGCCTCTTGTTCTTGCCCAGAATGGAGTTCTCAGATTGGTGGAGTCCAGAGACTTACTGGTACTTACTTCTCTCTGCCTAAATACTAAACAATGGGTATAGTGGTAATTTTGTCAACTGAGAGCAACAGCGTCACCATAGTGTGGGAAGCTGGCTTCAGCATCAGCCCTTTGCCCCATGTGAAAAGTGGATTTATTGCAATTTTCAACATTCATCCAGGAGGATTATGAAGACAATAAACAGCTTGTGTTCCCCTGGCAAAGTCCTGCCATTTTGGCACAGAGTTTACTTGCCCAGCAACCAGCATGAAACTTTGCAGGACTCTCACATTCACACTCTTTTGTCCTATGGGATGACTGCAGACAAGCTCACATTATATTGACAAAACAGGTGCTAATGAGCTGTCCCCTTACCACCTCCAACCTGGTCCCCTTTTCATTTTGCCTGAGGACCTTTTCTTCCCAGCTCCATGGGGCTGTATGATGACCATCTAATGAGTGACTAGCAGAGACAATTAGACAGATAACAAGTGTTGGGGTGATTTACCCTGTTACAGAGATACCTATGCAAAACATGTTGGGCGGCCAGAGACAAAGACAAGCAGGCAAGGGGGTAAGAGTGGTCCCTGACCCCAGGACGCTCCTTTATACAGCATGACAGAGCGCAGCCTGCAGAGTTTTTAGCGTTGATAGTATTGCAGTCTAACTGATATGGCTTTAACTATTAAGGAAGAAAGGAAGGATAGAAAGAAAGAATGGTAGATTTTGGATGCAGGGAGATAACTCCCAAACTCAAACCCCATCCCCAAACAAAAGTAGAAGGGACAGAGTACCAGGAAAATTTACCAAATAATCCAGGCCTTCCTTCTTCCCAAATAAACACAGGAATGAAAACTACAGAACTTCCCCATAGAAGGATGGACGTTTGATTTTGTTTTCAGCAGTGGCCAAAAACTGTTGGTACTGGGGAGAGGGCACCAGGCCAAATCAGCAGTGAGGCTTCCTCCTTGTCTTATAGTCACCCCTTTTTGTGTAATGTTGTGGCTTTGAAGAAACAATGGGGAGAATCGGCCACGGAGTGAATGCAACAACTGTGCAGTGAAGGGGAACTACTGGCATATGCTGGAGTGTGGATAGGATGCCCACCACACTCCCAGGCCACATTGAGCTGCAGTTATTGAAAAGTGGGAAGGTTTTCTCATAGACCATGAAGGACCCACCCTTTGGAATCAGCATGTGTGTCTGGGTATGCATGGCTGTAGTCTTTCTAGACACTTTAGTTAAAGAGGAAAAAGAAACAATTTCTACCTTGGGTGCAAGAACAGTTCTGCTAATATTTGTGTGGGCCATTATGTTTCCATTGGGAAAGAGATTATCAGCGTCCTAGGATCAAGATAAGACAGGGATGGGTTTACTGGCTTTAACATAGACCCTTTGGTCTACTAGACAACTGAAACTCCCTGGCTCGAGAGGCTGCGCTGCTCTCTCTATAAGTGTTAGTAAGGGACATTCTACAACCTCCTAAAGAAAGCAGGGATCCTCAGTCGAATGCATGAACGTATCCCATTCCCTCGAGTGTCTTCATTTTGGTCAGTTGATCTCTAAACCGATCTCCACATTCATTGCTTTCTGCAGCATGGGAAAGAGAGTGTGATTTCGTGCTTTGTCTTTTTACTCTGCAAAAGTCTGCAAATGTGTCAGCTAGAGAACTTTTTTGAATGAAATACTACTACTGGATGATGGAAGGGGAAAATCACCTATCTCTCAGGGCCCCCTAAGCAGCCCAGGTAATTTTTTTTTCTACATAGTAACTCACAATGCTTTGCAGTGGGCCTCCATGCTAGGCTTGTGGTAGAGGAGTTTGATTCTTTTTTTAGGAATGAGTTCTTCCTTCCCAAGCATATGACAAGACTATGATTTGCCAACAGCCCTAAAGTGAGGATTGGGATTAGTGTGTGTGTGTGTGTGTATCTGTATCCAACTGGTCCTTCTCTTGGTCAGAGATGGAATGTGCAGAGGCTACCTTGGCCCCCATGAATTAGGCAGGAACAGCAGAACAGAGATTAACAGGCCACAATCTCTGTTTGGCAGTCAGCACAGGGTTAAGGAATATGGGGGAAGGAGGCAGGCTCAGAGGATTGTGCAGGGCCCTGGCCTCCTTCTGGTGCCTCCTCCTCCAAAACCCCATGAGGTCGTGTAATTGAATTTTGGTCCCAGTTCCCATTTATTTTTGCTTTGCTTTGACTTTCTAGTCAGCTGGCCCTTTGGCACCACAGAACTCCACTCCAGCTCTGTGTTGGGAAGGGAAAGCCCAGGTGAGGGGAAGGAGATAAAACTCCTGGCAGTGCCCAGCCTGTGGCTCCAAGGAATCCAGCAGCCTAGAGTGATGATAGCAAAGGGGCAGGATAGGGAGTACGTCCCGTGCCTGATGTGCTTCTCTTGGGGACCGAGAAGAAGGCCTGAGAAAGGCCTGTGGCACAAAGACATGTGTGAAGTCTCCCCTTGAAACAAAAACTGGAAAGGAAAATGCCCCATGAAACCCCAAAAGAAAGTCCCTTCACCACCCAAAAGCCTCAATCAAGTGTTGAATTGGCAACACCAGGAAACTCTGGGTGGAACTTGGGCTGGTATGGCGGCTACTTCTTGAACATGTCCTGCAATGGACCTGGCAGATACTTGAGCACCGTATCCAGAATGCTCTCCTCATCCTCATCTTCATCATCTCCACAGCCGGCTGGGATGGCTTTCTTGGGTCGTGTCAGGCTCCCCTCACAGGGCTGTTCCAGGGCTGCCTTCTCCTCTGCCTCTTTCTCCTCTTTCTTCTTCAGGCCATACTATGTGGGGAGACACACAAGATTTCTCAGAGAAATGCAGGAGAAGGTAGATCTTGACTGCAACACCATTGGGCCTTGGGTCATAGGTGTCCTAAATTAAGATTGCGTTAACTTAATCACTGAGGCTTCTGAAGATTAACCAGCTGCTCTAGTAAATGACATCAGCTGCTTCTATAGTGATACAGTCTGTTAGGGTTACAGACTGGAACATGAACGCTGTACAGAAAAGACCTTTAAATTTTACTGATAATTGTGAGACAAAAACTGTACCTTCTGTTGCCTTTATGTATTTCCCTTACTGTCCAAGCTAAGACAGACTCTAGATGGTACTCCACCAAGTACTGAAACAACACATGGACCCTGAAAGAAATCAGAGGTAACACTAACCCCTTACCTTTCATGTTAATGGAAAATCTGGAAAAGCATTTTATGCTTTTTCATTCATTTAGAAAGTAACTTCCTTGCCGACTCAGTTAAGGATGTTTTACAATAACCATAGCTAGCATGCCAAATGACTATGCTGGATGTAGGCAACGAGAGTTGTAGTTTGACATGACGTTAAGCCGCATGTTGGAAAGTGGATTAAATAGTGTAAGTTCTACCCTAGATATCTGGCTAAAGCATTTGAGGGTGCTATGTGCCTGCATAACATTTCCCTTTCCTCTCCTGACACAGTGAAGAAGCCTAGGAACATACAGAACCTAAACAAATGCAAAATATAATGTGTTGTTTTGCTTAACCTGCAGTCTTCTCTTCTCATCTGCCCCAGGTAAAAACATACCATGGACTGCCCTATCTACATCTGGAGAAAGATCTTGAGAATTGCAGATAAGGACACATTGCCTTAATATTACCATTTCTAGGGTGAATAATAAAGTCAGACCTACAGCACTCCTGTTAATAATCTGAGGATGACTGGAGCCAAAAGGGGGGCTGTGATTGGCAGAGGGAATCACTCTGGAGCGATAGCCCACCCTGTCATCTAGCAAACATGGGTTTTGTGGAATTGATGCTTATTTTGCATGCAATTATCTTTACGTAGTCCTCGACTTACAACGGTTCATTTACTGACCATTCAAAGTTGTGTATGTATGTATGTATGTATGTATGTATGTATATATATATGTATATATATATGTGTATGTATATATATATATATATATATATATATATATATATATATATATATATATATATATATATGACAGTACTCTCATGTTCAAGTCTTCAGTAGCAATAAGAAAAACGGAAGAACTTACCTGGTGGATGTACCTCTAAGAAGTTTACTAACAAAAAATGAAGACAATTTCCCTTTCCAGTTAGTTCTTCATTCAATATTTGGTATGCTACCGAATTTTCTTCCAATGAAACTTATTCTCAATCTTATTAGGCATTCCTCCATTCTTACTCCTTCCAATTCAGCTAATCTTTGCATTCACAGCAATTTTTATGTGTACAATATTTTTTAGTCTATTCCTTCTTGATGTACCTGTTACACATAATTTTTTTAAATTCATATTTCTATAATTGCTTCCTACAGCTGGGATAATTTCCCTTTCATTCTTTCTAGTATCAGTTTTGACACCCAACCCTTGTTTGCCAAGCTGGATTTGCTCTGGAAGAGCTCAATAGGAGCACTTCAAACTTCTCAGCATTCAAACAATGCAGAAGACTGATGAGTAATCGTATCAGTGCTGGTTCTCTCTTGGTGCCACAGAATGAGAAACTGGCCTAAAAGATATTAGGGAAATGAATGAATAGGCAAAACTTATGATGAATTGGAGCCTGTCTTCATTGAGCTCACTGTCTGTAAAGAAGAGCCAGGCATTAATACTTTTAAAAGCAGTGTAAAAAAAAGGGCAGATACACCAAAGACTGAGCAAAGCGCACTGGCTCAAATTCTCCCATCTTTGCATAATTATTTAAGGGGACAGCAGAACCTGCTCAGGCTAAGCTGTTGCTGTCTTAATTTTAAGGTTTTTTAAAAAGGCAGATGACAGAAACTGAAATTTAGTTATTTCCAGTGACCTATATTTTCCTCTTAGAAGACAAATAAGCCAGGAGGCGAGGAATGACTGAGTGAAAGAAAATAGCAAAGGAGGATGCCAAAGAACACTCTTATCAGTATCCAGTTTCAGTGTAGTATATAGTGGCTCACGCCTAGCCTAAAGACAATTCATTTATTTATTACATTTACATGCCCCTTGAGATCACACTCCAAATCTCTATGAATGATTCTCCTCTTGTTGCAGTGAAAATAGAGAAAATGGGAGTCAGAGAAAAATCATTCATGGGCAAGTGGATATAATCCCGGGGGAGAGCCAGCCTGGAAGCTAGGGTGGATCATATCACTCTGCTGAACAGACTATCACTTCTCCAGGGGTGTGCTCCTAGGTCTGCCTTCCAGAGATGAGAAAAGGAAAACTCAAGAAAAGGAAAAAAAATGTAAACAGGTTAACAGTGGATGGGCACTGAACCAGTGAGTTTAGTATGCAGCTGAATGAATGACTGTTGCTAATAGCAAAAAGCGGCCTTTCTCTTAACATCAAGAAGCTGAATATTGGCCAGCTTTAGTACATTTAAGGATTATCAGCAACAAAAAGAAAGTTCACATCAAAGGAGCTCTAAGATGGTAATCTTATGGCCTGGCAGAGACCACTTCACCTCTAGTTGCTAGACTCCAATAGAAGCTCTTTAAATAATTATAGCTGGCCCTGGAATAAGAGCTACAGAGAAGAGGCTGTTCTTTGTAGAAAGAAAAGGAAGGAATAATGTTTAGAAGGTGAATGAGTGTAACCATGTTGTGTGCAGGTGGGTTTCTCTTTCATTCATCTGGAACGACTGCAGCGAGGAACAAGCAATGCTGGGACGTTCCAATGGGGAACAAATAGATTCAAGGGCACATGCCAAGAGTTCTTGTTGCTTTAATTTAATGAAGAGGGACAGAACTGTGAGGCTTTGTTCTCAATAGGCAGGATCATTCTGCTGGCATAATGCTGTCAATCAAGGGGGAAAACAGGATTCGATCCCTTACCATCCATTCTCTGGATGCCACTCTGTTCCTGGGGAAGGAATCATTTCCAGGTTTCAGAAGCCCTTCCCAGGAGCTCATTCCTGAGGGTATATTTTAGGAATTCAGTTGTTCCATGCATTTCCCAAAGCACAGGGCAGTGAATTGGGCATAGCTGGCTGCACCCCATAGACATCTAGTTGAGAATGGAAATGCTGGACTAAAATGGGCCTTGGTCTGATCCAGCAGGGCTACTTTTATATTCTTACCTTCAGGTGCTGGCTGCCCAAGTGCCATCTTTGCCCAATCTTCATTGTTCCCCTTTGGGGAAGCCACATTTCAAGTGCAATAGAGACCTGAAGTTGCAGCCCTTCAGTGGGAAGGCAGATGGGGGGTGGGGGCAGGGTTTCAGGGAGAGACCAGGAGGTTCAAGGAAGGAGAGGGACCTTGCTTGGGTCTCTAAGGGCTAGATGGAGCAACTAGGAAGGGTTTATCCCATGGACTGGAAGATCTCCATTCCTGCTGTAGATAATTGTCCAAGATGCTGAATCTGTAAGGGATATTACCTATTGAGTTTTGCAATATTCCCATCTCCTGTAATTGCTCTAGCCTGTGCTAGACAGAACCCTATGCCATGGGAAGGCTACATTAGATATGACATAGTTATATGACAATATTTCTGACTCTCTTTCTCCCTTTATTAAAAAGCTGATGCAGTTGGAGTGGCCATCCAAATGTCAAGCCTTCAGATAGAATTACTGTACCTTCAGATGTTGTTAAACTACAACCCCCAGCAGCTGATGCATGGCCAATAAGGAATGGCGGCCTCTATAACAAGGCATGAAGAAGTCAAAACGATGACACTGATTATGAAATCATCATGAAAACGGCATGTTTATGTAATGACATCATGATGTCTGAGACAAGTATATTCCCCTCAATATTCTTGCTCCTTCATGGATGCCCAGTAGGAGAGCTCAGAATTTTAGTTTAATAACAACCGCTTAAAAGATATAAATTTTGCTGAGTAATCAATGCATTTCTCAAATAATTCAGGTTAGATTGACTGGCTTCTCAAAACTGAATTTTTGTACTATAAAAAAAGAAGCCAAGTCTTGGCCATCATGATCAAGAATAATCACTTTTCCAGTTTCCTAAATCTCACTCTCCCTACTCTTTATCCTTTTCTTGCCATTTCTTCCAAACCACTCCCTCAAGATCTTAGTGACAGAGAGATTACCATATTTTTCGGACTATAACACTCTCTGGACTATAAGATGCACATTAGCTTTAGAGGAGGAAAACAAGAAAAAAAAATCTGCCTCTGCCATCTGTTCGCTGCCACTGTGGCCTGTTTGCCGCGGCCCATTCACCACGGCCCATTTGCTGTGAATGGGCGGCAGCGGCAGCGATAGGTGGCGATTTCCGCCATCTAGAACAGTTCATCGGCACTGCACAACTCCCCCTCCCACCGCAATATTCTCTCGATAAGATGCACAGACATTTCCACCCACTTTTTTGGGGGGGGGGGAAGTACATCTTATAGTCCGAAAAATATGGTAATTGGAAAATGGCAGGAAAGTGACCCACCTTATCACGGATTTGCTGCCGAACCTTTTCCCGTTCAGCCTCCATGCGGGCATGCTTTGCCTTGCGCTCTTCCTCTTGCTGGCGTAAGGCTTCTTGTCGTTCTTCTTCCTTCTTCTGGGCATCAGGGTCTTTTTCCTCTTCTCCTCCCAACATTTTACCCATGTCCTTCGTGGCCCCTGCACATGGCATGGTTGAAAACATAGTAAGAGGGACTTCTGTGGGAAATCCTGTTTCTTTTCAGTATTTCCCAACAGGCTGGTGTTATCCACTTCTACTATTAAGGAGAAAAATAAGGAGAGAGTGGATTGACTGATGAAGTTTCTTCAGTCAGGCAAAATGACTGTGAGCTTCTCCATCAGCCATATATATATATACACCCCTGAAACCTGCTATACATTATTATAATGTCTACCAGGACCAGTGATTTGCACTTTCTTTTCTAGATGGAAACCTAGCTGGGTGTTTTAGGCCTGAAAGTGAGTGACTTTGGGCCAGTCACTCTCTCTCAGCTGAACACACCTCACATGTTGTTGTATTAGATATGCACGCTGCCTTCAGTTATTTATAACAATAACAAATAAGACTTTCTCCAAGGCAGAATCTCAGAACCAATAATCTCCTTTCTGGTTGTGAGAAGTCAGTATGTGAGACAATTAGCAAATTTCCTTGCGGATCTCTAGGGGGAGCTCAGATGTCACTAGACATCTGAAAAAGAACACTGTATTTTTGAAAAGGGCCTTCCCCCCCCTCTCATATTTGTCTTGGTTTTCCCATCATGACAACACTGCCTAAGCTTGACTACAATATTATATAAGCAATATAACTTTGTGCGTAGGAATAGCCATGATTGTGCTATTGTGAGCAAATACCTAGACAGTTCCATCTTCTTAAATAAAATAAAATAAAAAGAGAAAACTTCTATATTAGCAATAAGTAAAGTCGAGGAACTAATCAGACAGCATAGTTAAGGAATTGAGCTGGGACTCAGAAATCCAGGTTCAAATTCTTTTTTGACTTTGGAGCTTATGCAATAAAATTGAGCTAGTCCTTTCTCTCAAAGCCACTACTTTACAGACTTTTTATGGTGAAGATACAATAAAAGGGGATCTCCCTTGATCTCTCAGAAGCTCAAAAGCAGAGATGGATAACTTGTGGCCAAATCCTCTTTTTTTAAATATATATATGCCTTGAAACTCTCTCCAATCACATCTATGGGCATTCATAGTAGTAGATGTCAGCTGAGAACTTAATAAGGTTGTTTTTTTGGGGGCCTTCTCTGTTGTAAACTGTATGTTTCAGCCATGGGAATGAGTTACTTTTAGTTCCAGCTGTGCAAGGGATCTACAAATTTGATAAGCACTATGAGTATGGGAGGGCCTGCCTTATCTAAAGAACAAAATTCCAGATATTCACAATAAAAGTCTGAGCTTCATAAGATAGGTTGTAGAAGTGTATCACTGCTTGAAAAAAGATTTTTGAAGAGCTTGGAAAAACAACTGTTGATACCCATCAGACTGAAAAAGTTTACAAAACTATTCCCAAAGTGTTTGTCCCCACTGTCAGGCAATTCATCACCATTGTTACCATCCCTAGGAGTGGATAACCAACCAAGATCACAACAAGAGCATGGCATATAATATTTCAGGACGTGTCAAAAATACTCCAGGGTAATGTCTAGGGAATGAATTGAATTGACAAATGTCAGTGTTTGTGATACCACTATCAGGAGAACACTTAGCAATAAAGGTGTACTGCATGGCAGATTGAAGAATGCCACTGCTCTTCAAAAATAACATTCCTTCCGATCTACAGTTTCTGAAAGTCCATGTGGATAAGCCAGAAGACAATTGGAAGAATGTTCTGAGGACAGACAAGATCAAAATAAGAATCTTTTGGCCTGAATGAAAAACATCTTGTTTGGTGAAAGCAAACACTGCATTCCAGCATAAGAGTCTCTTCCCATCTGTGGAACATGATGGTGGCAGTATCATGATTTGGGCCTATAGACCCAAATTTGCTGCCTCTGGACCAGGGCTTGCCATCATTGATGGAACTATGAATTTTGAATTGTACCAGCAACTTTTACAGGAAAATGTCAGGGTATCTGGCCTTCAACTGAAGCTCAAAAAAAGTGGGTAATGCAGCAATGACCCAAAAGCCAAAACACACAAGTTGTACTGCCAAAGATTGGTAAAAGCAGAAGAAAGGAGTGGCCAAGTCAAAGTCCTGATCTACAGAAAAAAGGAAGGACCAGAAGTAGACTGTCATGCAAGGAAGCCCACCAACATGCCTGATTTGAAGCTGTCTGCTTCCACCAGAAATTCAGTCTTAAGTGCTTAGAATAGTAGAACTAAGAGAATATTGTGAAGAGTTAAGACTTACCCCCTAAGGCTTGTTTCATCACAAAATCCATTACTGCTGGCCACGTTAGTGCGCTCTAGGAAGTTGTTGAATTCTCATCCAGTGCTGCTGATAGAAAGCTTGGAGTCAAGGGCTATCTGGAAGGGAAATGAAATCAAATGAGCAGGATGAAGAGAAAAAAAATCAGTGACTGTTGAACTAAGCTCTGACCAGTGAGTCATCCATTCCTCTAGAAGCCCAGGTCCAATGCAAGGAACTTAATATAATGAATAGCAATGCAAGAATAACTGAGCTGTTAAGAGGCACAATTGTACCAGACTTTAGGCGTGTTTAAACATATAATGGTGTGATATCCATCCTTTCTACAGAAATGAACATAGCTTCAATATTTTTTTTAAACTCAAAACAACAATCAATTAAATTTATGGATGTCTCCATCGTTCTTTGGAGCCTGTAGCTTTTCTGGCACCAATGATTAGATAATGAAAACAACAGAACTGCAAAACTGAAAATTGTGTACAAGCATAAAACTTCAACCATGGAACTACAATGAACTACACACTCTTTAAAACTCTGCCTCTTGAATCTTTTTAGAGAGAAAGATGTTTACCGCAAAATATTTTAAAGAATAAATGTAGCAAATAAGCAATGCACACTCACATGTCTGAGTTCTGTAATAAAAATGCATTTAAATTGCCTCTAAGTGCTGTTCAGCTAAACTTGAATTTAAAATATCCCATCTTTTAAAATTTGACAACTGTCCATTAAGAACAGAGGCAGCTTATCCATTACAAAATTGCACTCTGTGGATTATGCTGACACTTCACAAGCACCATGTAGGAGCTACCATGGCTCAAACGAAGATAGCATTGTTGAAAAAAATTCATGCCATGAATAATTTGTTACTGTTTAAGCCTCATAGATGAAAATCAAAACTAATAATTGTTTTTGCTGCAAGAAGCAAATATAGCCAACTTTCTAGAATGCATTTATTTCAGCAACTGATGTTTTAATATTAAATTGAGCTGACCAGTGATAAAAAAATATTTTTTAATGATTTTGATAAAAAGTATTGCAAACCTTCTTGTTTTGTAGATTGACTTCTACCTATGTCTCTAGTTTATGACTGGCCCATATCTAATATTGGCCGGTAATATGGTTGCTAGAATATTAAATCTCAGGGTGTGATGAAGGAGATTCAGTCTTGAAAACATTTGATACCCTGCAAATTTATACATAGACTTTATAAAGAATTTATGAGTGCCATTGTATTTCCTTATTAGGCATTTTCCACCTCTTGATATCAAATAATCCCTGATTATTTGTATATTCCAATTTTCATCACTTCCCCGAGTCTGAAAATTAAAGCAGTCTCAACTACAAAGAACAGGTTTACACTACTGCTCCATTTAAATGCCATAAATGCCTTTTCTACTGATTACTTTCTTCAGGAAAGAGCCAAGGGAGCATTTATTAGGTACCATCTCCAGAGAATGAAATACATGCTCCAGAGTATGTTTATTCAGAATGAAATCCTACCCTATTTATTGGAACTCAATCCTAAGTAAGTTCGTGTTAGTTTGAATTATGAAAGAAGGCTTTACTCTCAAGAGGGCTTAAAACATAATTCTGGATATAAAACTGGAACGTTCATAAAGACAAATACATACACATATAAAAGTAGTTCTCATTGTTATTGATTATAATTCTAACCTGTCTCCCTCCCTCCCCCCCCCCGAGTCCGATTGCAACAGTGATCTGGGTGGCTGGATCATTTTCAACTACCTAAAGTTGACTTTAGTAAAGTAAATGCAAGTCCTTTTTCTGTACTCTTTTTTTTTTTTTGGCCTTTCTCCAGAGATAATTTGCTAGGGATCAGCTGATTCTAGGAACAGATCTTTGAAGAGCTGGAGCAGCAAGCAACTGTCCATATGTGGTATATCTTGAGAAGACTAGATGTGAGCCAGGCTCCATCCTACAAAAATAGTCATGAGCAAAGCTTAGATGATTTGAAGGAAGAGGGAGGTATATTCACACACCCCTGCCTCAGTTTTTGTTTCAGGTAGAGTCTTTGTGTGCCATTTTCACTTAGTTTTGAATTAGGAGGACATTGAACAGAGTGTTGCCCTACAATCATAGAAACAATAGGGGCATAGTTTTGAAGGCTTGATCTTAGATACTTCGGGTACTTTATTTATTACACCATAGAAAAGAGCCATATTATAAGGCAATATGAATCCCACTGACCTTAGTGGAATTTACTACTGAGCAGAGAGAACTGTAAAATGGGGTTAAATGACTTTGTTGTTATATGCTGCCCATATGATTCAGTATTTGGTTATGCAGTACTGTAGCAATGCTATTATGGAATGAGCAATCCAGAAGAACACAGAATGGCAGAATAGCAATAGCACTAAGACTTATATACCGCTTCAGAGTGCTTTACAGCCCTCTCTAAGTGGTTTACAAAGTCATAATGCCCCCAACAATCTGGGTCCTCATTTTACCAACCTCGGAAACATGGAAGGCTGAGTCAACCTTGAGCCGGTGAGAATTGAACTGCTGAACTGCTGGCAGTCAGCAGAATTAGCAAAATAATTACATGGATAATAACCATGTGCATGCCATTCAGTTCTTCCAGGTGTATTTCAATTGTGTCCCCCCCTCCATCCCCCCCCAAAAAAATCTGTTTGAAGCAACTAGAAGTAAAAAGGAGACAAAAGAAAATTTAGATTTTATCAGCCTCTTTTGCCATATAACTATACTGTTCACTGGTGCTCTCTTTATCATTTGGAATGTTTATATCACTCCAACATTTACAAACTTCCATTTGTAAAAATGTGGCCTGATTTTTTTTTGTGGGGGGGGGACCCAACAACACCTGATGTAGAGAGCTTAATCTGACTCATTTGCTCTAATCTTGAAATGTGGGTAGCTATTTATCTCTAGGAAGCTGTGCCGACAACTCACTTAGACTTGTAATTGCTGTGGTGAGCTAAGGTGAGGAATCCATATCTCTCTATGCTAGTTTCTCAAATGGAAAATATGAACTAATTTCTTAAGATCACGCTGGGAGTGATGTGTGTGCATGTGTGCATTTTCCATCCTCTCTGCTGTTGACTTTCAGGAAGCCTCCCCACAAAATTGATCCTGTCCTGTCTACCATAGATTATCTACTGCTGTTTCTTAGTAATTAAGATCATTTTGGAAGGCAGAGAACACTGCAGCGGTCCAGGTCACAGGAGATAATGGCTTGTTAGCAGTGTGGCGTATTCTGTGTTACACTTAACATCAATGCTCTATTCTCTACAGTGCTTTTAAGCCCATCACAAAAGCAGTATTTGTAGTTCCGGGCTATCTCTCTTTGATGCAATGCTTTGGTACAGAGCAAAGTGCTCAGAGCTCAGTCCAAAGAAGAGGAAATTCATCTGAGCCAGTTGCAGCAACATTCGGCAGAAAAGTGTCCCACGTACTCTGTTGACTTGAAGGAGACGTAGGATTATTAAGATACAGTCTGCAAGGACTGTATTCTGGAGGGATAGTCTCATTAACAGAAATTGACTTTCTTTAGATTAAGCAATGACAACTACAACTTAATTTTTTTAGAATCATGTAGAGAGAAGGAATTACCTTCATAGGAGAATGGAATTCCAATAGGATGTAAGAGAAAATCTGAAATAGTTTCTTCCACTGTGAGTACATACTATCTGTGGGATAGTCCATATCTTAATAAATGAGGCTCGGAAAATGAGGTCCGTAAAATAATTCCCATTGAGTAATAGGCAAGATAAATCCTAGCAATAATAATAAGCCAGGGAATAATAACTGTTGGATACAGAAAGGGCCTATGAGCTCATTTGTTGCAACTGCCCACTAATGGCAAATAAAACTGGCTAATATATTCTGAGCCTACAGACCATCTGGCTGAATGCAACTTTCTTTTCACCAATCAGCAGCATTTGTATTTTGTGTTTTTCAGATTGTGGGAGAGAGACAAATTAATTATAAACTGATCAATAATGCACCTCAGAAATAAAAAACAAGAGACGTGGAAGGTGACTCTTTTGATTTGTTTAATTTGTGTCTGATCAAAATGTGAGATTTTGAGTCACAGCAATCTTTTCTGTGTTCAGAATATTCAGACTCAAATATTCAAAATTCTCATTTGAGAACTGCATAATACTTTGATTTAGTTCAGGGAAACAGAATCAACTAATTGACATATTTGATTAGAAACCTTCTTGCTTTGATACAGAAAGAAGACTGGACTTCTTTATATGGATAGTCCTTGAATTACGACCACAATTAAGCCCAAAATTTATGTTGCTGAGTGAAACATTTGTTAAGTGAGTTTGTCCTTTACGACTTTTCTTGCCACCGTTGTTAAATGAATCATTGCATTTGTTACGTAAGTAACATGGTTGATAAGTGAATCAGGTTTCCCCATTGATTTTTGCTTGTCAGGAGGTCGCAAAAGGTGATTAACTGATCTTGGGACACTGCAACCATCATTAATATGAGCCAGTTGCCAAGCATCTGAATTTTGAACATCTGACCATGGGAATGCTGCAATGGTTGTAAGAGTGAAAAACTGTCGTAAGTCACTTTTTTTAGTGCTGTTGTAACTTTGAACGGTCACTAAATAATCTGATGTAAGTTGAGGACTGCTTGTAAACAAAAAATAGAAAAGAAGGGTAAGCATGATATATAGCAGTGATGGCGAACCTTTTAGGCACCGAGTGCCCAACTGTGCATGTGCTCATGCGCAAAATGAAAGGTGTGTGCGTGAACGCGCACATGTGTGGACATGCGAGTGTGCATGTGCGGACATGCATAAATGTGTGCATGCGTGGACATGCACAGCAGAGACCCGAAGACCAGCTGGCCGGTGGGAGGCTGGGCATCCCAACACCAGCAGCGTGGCAAGAGGTAAGATCTTTTTCTTTTGTGAGCTTCTGTTTCGTCATTTGTAGGGAAACAGAAGCTCACAAAAAGAAATGCCATGGAGATCTGACCTGGGGCGACAGCCCACGTGCTAGCAGAGAGGGCTCTGCGTGCCACTTCTGGCACACGTACCATAGGTTCGCCATCACGGATATATAGAAACAACACTGCAGCACAGAAATATAAAGAAACTAGTTATAGAAGTAGTCCTTGACTTACAGATGTTCGTTTAGTGACTGTTAGAAGTTTTAAGGTATTGAAAAAAGTTACTTTTGACTGGTCCTCACCCTTACGACTGTTGCAGCATCCCCATGGTCACATGATCAAAATTCAGACGCTTGGCAACGATGGTTGCAACATTCCCGGGTGACTTGATTGTCATTTGCAACCTGCTCAGCTGGCTTCCAACAAGCAAAGTCAATCGGGGAAGATGGATTAGTTCAACTGCGTGATTCACTTAACAACTACAGTGATTCATTTAACAGCAGTGGCAAAAAAAAAAGTCGTAAAATTGAATGCAACTCAATTGTAACAACTGTCTTGCATAGCAATGGAAATTCTGGTCTCAATTGTGGTCATAATTCGGGGAGTAACCTGTAAGGCAATTTCTCTTTTCTAATATCATTAAGTTTATAACTTTATAAAGGCTTACAAAATTGTAGTAACAATGGGCAGGCAATAAACAGTGTAACTTTTTAAATAATTCATTAATGTAATAACTAATGTATCCATGAACTTTACAGGATAAATTTCTTCTTTATCAACCTAATTACCTTATGTATTACAATTTTAGTTCCAACATGTTCTATTTGTCACCATTTTTCTCACAAGTATTCCCCCTTTTGTAACAGGAAACTGGGGTTAGGCAAAAAGCTATAACTAAATTTGACTTTGAGCCAATAATTTCCTAAGGAAAATTTTCTCTCCCTTTAGAAAGAGTGTACCAGTTTGGTGTAGCAGTTAAAGCATCAGGCTACAAACTGGGACACTCTGAGTTCTGGTCCCAACCTTAGGCACAAAGCCAGTCAGGTGACCTTGGACTAGTCATTTTCTCTCAACCCTAAGGAGGAGGCAGAAACTTTGCCAAGAAAACTGCAGGGACTAGTCCAGGAAGTCTGAAACTTGGACATGATTGAATGGAAGAAAAATAAAAGAGATCTGACTTTCTCTGCTGATATTTCATCGTGCCAATAAATAGAATGAGAAGTAGCAGCTACATATTGTGTAAACAGGACAGAGTGAGGATCCAGGTATAATGACTGAACATCACAGTAAGAGAAATAAATCCTGAGATTTTATGGAACATCCTATAAAAAAGCTCCTGTCCATTCATCCTTGGACACTTGGGTAGAAACAATATTTTAGACACATGCAGCAAAAGAGATGGTTTTTTTTTTCCAACCAACAAGCCAATAATCCCTCTTCCCTCAACAATTCATCTATAGAGCTTCAGCAGTTTGCATCCTGTTGATGACAGTCAAACAAGCCCCTGTGTAGGTCTGCCAGGAATGCCAATTGCCTAGCCTCGGGACCATGTTCTTCTGCATTGGTTGCCACACACACATTCAGAAATTAGTTCTGCTGTTGTGTTCTTTATCTGCACTGCCTTGTTAAATACACAAGCATGCTTGCTTCCTCCCCGCTGTCTATGCATGCATGTCTCAATGTGGCTTCAAGACACATAATCTTAAGATCTCCTACAAAAAGGGTGAAATTAGATTTAATATGTGCAAGGATGGATAACAATTATAATTCCAGATGGTGGGAAATTTAACCCTTTCCTCTCCTGAGATTTGAGGAGCCTGAGGAAAACACCTCAGAAACTGAGGTTTCCTTTGATTCGGATGTCTGATATTTAAATGGGACGAGACCGTCATAACATGGGCGTGCTGCCTGGCTGGCTGGGGACTCCTAAGACATCTAGAAGGCATTAAGGAAGAAAAAGCTGTGTTACACTTCGCAAGTAATGGTATGCTCGTGATTGTTTACACATGCCCCTTTCATTTTTATATCACAACCTTGCATTAAATATTTACATTTTATAGTACGTATTCTCCCCCACTTTAATAGACATATTTCTTTATGGTCTCTCTCCATTTCTTGCACAAGCACACATAATTTTTCACTGTTACTTAGACCACTAGAGGCTTTTATAATTATTTTCACTGGCTACACTTGCACCCTCTCTCTTTCCCAACAATGCAGTTCTCTCTTTCTCTCACCCACCCAGTATCTACTAGCAGCCATATGCTCATGCTTTCGTGCACAGAATGGACTCATGAAGAGACATATATATCCACAGTTTCTTTCACACCTAATCTATCAAACACCCCCTCCTCCTCCACCTCCTTTTCTCTCAATTAGGTGAAAAATATGACTCTCCTTTCCTTTTCATTTTTCTTGTTGGCACACCTTT
Organism: Arizona elegans; assembly: GCA_022577455.1. Lineage (NCBI taxonomy): Eukaryota > Metazoa > Chordata > Lepidosauria > Squamata > Colubridae > Arizona > Arizona elegans. The sequence continues at coordinate 95,904,217 of JAKOOJ010000003.1, read as the reverse complement.
CATTGCCTTAAACCTCTTTAGCTTTCTCCAAGATATGATATATATTTATATGCACACATATTAATGTTAAAGACACTTCAGCTTGACTACATGATGCACAATGGTGTGGGGGAAGGGGAATACAAGAAGGTAAGTTCAATTGAGTAGGTTGAAGTTGGTCAATTTACATTATTATTGGGCAATGGGTAGTAAGAGGAAACCATGAAGAAATACTATCTATGTTGGCTTTCAATCTATAAATTCATGAATCATTAAAATGCTATTATGAGTGGGCATCTGTACTGAACATTCTATCACGTATTTCTAGTGAGAGTCGTTTACTTTGACAGTACATAAAATGATAATGTCTGTGAGTATTTCCTCCTGCGCATGACCAGCTCACCTTGAGCAAGCAGCCAATTTCCAAATTCTTTCACACAGATATTGTGAGCTACCTACTGTATATATATATATTTAGCCAAGTAAATCAATCTTCAGAAATCCAGGTAACTCAACAGGGTTCTTCTTCCCCTTTAAAACCCATATGCTTATCCTTTCCAATCCCGTCTCAATTCAGTAATGATTGAGAGAGTGAGAAATACTAGTCACCTTTTTGAATAATGTGTGAATTGTGTGTGTGAGAGAGTGAATGAGTGAATGAAATTCCATTTGGATACCGGTTTCTAATCTCAAAGGAGCCACAGGTGGCAGCATCCTTCAGCAACTGTCTAGCTTTCCTACGGAAACTTCCATTGCAGAGTCTAGAAGCAATGAAAGTCAAAAAGCCAGCAGGATTCGGACTTTTGACACCAAGTAAGTAGATTGGAGATTAGTTGACACAGCCATCTTTTGCACTGCACTGCACCAAACATGTGACCAACAAAAAAAATCACAAAGAAAAAGACAAGCAAAACATTCTGAGACAGATTTAACAATTTTAAAGCAGCATCAAGAAATGTTACATTGCCAAACCAGCTAGTAGATCCCCCAACTAAAACTATCCCACAGTTGAAATGTCCCTCTTTACCATTTTGATTAAATGCATGCACAGAATAAGAATTTTTTTTTGGACCCACCTGATTTAGCCTCTGCTTCCCACTCCCTAAAAGAGGGCTGACACCTGCTTTCCTTGCTTACTCATGTGCTGAACTCTATCTGTATTATATAAGCATGCTTTATTTACTACTGAGAAACACATATGGTTAAGTTGCGTTGAAGCTGCATTTTGTCTTTCTAAATATACTCAGGTGATACTATATGGAAAAAAAATTCAGACTGCAGATCTAACAGGTGCATAAAGGATGGGCTGTAGTTTTTGTATCTATAAAAGTCAAACAGGGCACACATGTAGTAAGTAAAGGTCCAGGACAGAAATGAGCACAGCACTGAATTTGAACCAAGATTCTCAATTCTTCTATAACTCAGCCTTGATTTCAACATTAGAACACAGTAAAGTAATCAGAGAGGGGCTCTAAGGATACACTGAATGAATTTTATACACCCAACAATTTTGATATCAAAAGGATTATGGTAAGTGGCAGGGGTGAAATCCAGCAGGTTCTGACAGGTTCTGGAGAACCGGTAGCAGAAATTTTGAGTAGTTCGGAGAACCGGCAAATACCACCTCTGGCTGGCCTCAGAGTGGGGTGGGAATGGAGATTTTGCAGTATCCTTCCCCTGCCACACCCACCAAGCCACGCCCAAAGAACCGGTAGTAAAAAAAATTGGATCTCACCACTGGTAAGTGGGCACACTAATAATCCTCAGAGAGTATGAACAGTTAGCGTGTGAACCGTGACATTAACATCCAACGCTACCCTGAATTTCCTCTCAAAACTCCAAGATTGAAAGTTCTGTTTCACATAAATAAAGCTCAATATTTCTGTGAAATTATTTACGAGAGGCACCTGAGTTCCTATGACAACATGAACACAATTGACGCCAGTTATTGTTAAACAGTGATAGCAGTTAATGAAAAATCAAAGACTACAGAATATTCTAAGAGCAGCGCTTGCCACATCAGATTGAATAGGAATGCTAAGCAACATTTTGTAGGATCCTCACTTCTACATTACCTACAAATCATGTGCTGTAAAATACATGAAAAGAGATATATGCACGAAATAAAACAAGTATAAAGATGCTTATAAGGCTAACATGCTACTAAAGTAAGAAACCAGAAGAGATGCCCCAAATAATTTGAAAGCCACAACATCCATGATCTATATGATGGAGACAAACTATATGAAATAGATACATGGTTTGGATTCAGAGAAGTGTTTGCACACAAAATATAATCCATTTGTTTTATACAGCAACTCTTCAGATGTCTGAGCAGATCTACTGCCTTTCTATGGCAGAAAGATCAACACCCCCACCCCCCCTTATCCAAAGAGCTAAACTTGTGTGAGATGCATATTTGTGAAATAATCTTATTTTCAAGAAACATTTTAGGTAGGAAAATGGGCAAGAGGGTGAACTAAAATCAGCCTAGAAAAACTATAGAATTGATTTTCCTTGGAGTATTTCATGCAAAAATCGAGTTCAAGGTATTGCTTGATATTGGCATAAAAAAGAAACATGTAACTCCATGGCTTTTTTTTTAAAAAAAGTTGCATTTGACAGACTCAAAGATCCTTTATGAGTGTCATATATGAAAATCCATATACGCACATAGGGGTACATACATTCATACATACTGGGGTACATACTTTACATACATTTCACAAATGAAATAGAAAATAGAGAGGGAGAGATTCTCTATTTGCCTTTTTGGTTTTTTTCTGCTGAAATCTGAAGAATTTTGAATCTCTGAACCACCTCGCTAGGGGCCAGTGAGGCTTTCTCTTAACATCCCAAAGAGGAGTTTGAAGGTGAGATTTTGCACCAGTTGCTCCAACTGCTGGAAGGAGACAGTGAGGTAAAAAGAAGGAGGGGGCAATCCACTATGAAGGGAAGCAAGGGAACCATGCAGCAAGAACAGACGAGGTGCAGACTCTGAAGTCCCACCAGCTGAACCTCACTGACTAAAGGAAAAGGATACTACTGGGAACCTTAGGGCTCATTTCTCACCAAGCTGGACAGAGTGGAGAAATTATATTTATTACTTCTCTAGCAGATGAATTAAAGAGACGGAGAGCAGAGATCTCCAAAACAAGAAACACCTGGAGAAGTTCAACTGCAAGCGGCTTCGGGCAAAACATAAAAGTGGGCATGGCTGGAAGTTTCCTTTTCCCTATCTGATTGAGTAAAGGTATGGAAACAAGTTCCCCATTTCTCACCCCAAATTTGGTCCCATTTCCTGAGCTAGAGGAGCAAGTGAAGGAAACCCATCGAACATTTTCCAGGGTTTTGCTTTTGTGCAGATTCCATTGCCTTGTCTCTATGTTCCTGAGGATGGGCTTCTGCTGGCTTTTGGAGAATGTCATCCAATAAACACACTTCAGAGACATTGTGCACTGAGTACAGGAGCGTAACCACATTCAAACGATGGATAGTCATTGGGTTTGGGGGTGGTGGTGATGACAGAAGCTAAAATCTACAATCCTCTTAGGGTTGAGCCAAAGCTGGTTCTTCCCCATCCAGATTCCGACAGCCTTGGCAGCATCCTTTGGCTGGCCTGAGATTGAGTATCACCATATTTCTTTCCTGTCTATGAGTAGCCTCACCTCTGGAATATGGCCAGCCTGTCCTATTGCCCTTCCACAAGACTGGGAAGACATGGGACCATTAATGACCCTAAGGCCATTAGTGTCAGGATGTTAGCAGGGGAGTTCTGGCATGGACATATCTGTCTAGTGGTTTATTACAAGCATCAAGCATTGATGCAGTTTTAGCTGGTTTTTTTTAAATGAATTTGTTTTTGTTTTGTTTGCCATTCAGAGGTTCTGAGAGAGATAGGTGGATTAATAAATGAACTGTTTCCACCTCTTGCTCACTGGCCACCTGTCCCATATCATGTCTAGAGATTATCCCAAGGAGAGTTTGCTTCCCTGTCAATGAGCAGATACAGTAAGTGGCTTATTTATTTCCATGATTCATCTTTCACTGGCGGGTTCCAAACTACCAGGATGATGGACGGAATTGTGGGGAATACAGGTGCACAGAGCAAAAGGAGACATTGGCAAAACAGCCAGCCCAGACCTGTAGACAGGCTGCAGGTGGAGCATGTGTATCAACCTTTCTGGGGACTTGCAGCGTTTCCTAATACTCAGGGGGGTCCATCCACCCCTCCCAACTAAGTGCCTTCTCACTCGCTGCGTGTGACAGGTTGTAGGTAAGTTGACTGCCCTGCACACCATATACTCCCCAAGTTCTCCAAGTTCTCCTGGTCCATTCCTCCCGCTCCTGACCCACGGCGAAGACCGTGCAGTTGCCCTCTTCGCATCCCGCATTATCCGACCACCATCCGCACTGCCGACTTATTAACATGCAGAGCAGGCAGCTCGCAGCTCCGATCCGCTACGGGTAACGGGCAGAGATCGTAGCCTCCCTACTGGGCTGCCAGCCTCGTTTCCCGTCAACCAAGCAGGGAGGTCAGTCCAGAACTTGGACAGCTCCTTCCCGGGAACTCCCCGGCTTCTGGCGGGACGATTCCGAACCCAGCCTCCAGGCAGCGGACGGATAAAGCGGCAAGCGGGAAGCCTGCCCGGAGCGCTCTGAGAACTCGGGCCGCGCACTGCAAGTTCCCGCTCAGGGTTTAGCCGAGGCGAGGAGCGCTGGCGGGGGCAGCCCCGAAACCTCTCGCCCTTCTCAGGCTCCCAGCTACGGCATGAACATGCAAGCTCCCCCCACTTCCCCCACCCCCAAACGCCGCCACCCCGGCCAGGGCGAGCTTCCCGAGGCGACTCTTGGCCCTGTGGGTTCCCCTCTGGACACTCCGCGGCTGGAGACAACCCTCCGTCCGTCCCCTGGCGCCCCGCCCCTGCCCTTCCCGCGCGGGGCTCCCGCCTGACCCGCTCGCTCACTCACCCAGAGCGGTCCGCAAGCCCGCGGCCGGTAGAGGGAAGGGGCTGCTCTCTTCAGTCCGGCGGCGCCCAAAGCCCGCCTCCCGCTCTTCCCGCAGCCTGACGGTACCGCTCCAATCACTCCCCTGCAACCCTGACGCGCCTGCCCGTCTCTCTCCGCGCTGCCTGACGGAGTGGGCCGGCTCTTGATGCCGGGGATCCTGAAGGCTCAGCCTCCCTGGCTGGGAACCAACGCGAGGCTCGCTCTGTTGCCCCCCCCCCACTTCCCTTCCCTTCCCTCCTTCGCATCTCCCCGCAGGGGCATTCCTGCTTTCCCCTCCGCTCGTCTCCCTTTCACCCCCGCCCCCGCCCGGCTGGCTAGTATTAGTCACGCGTCCGAGCTAGGAGCCGTGTAGCCTCGACTTCTTCACCGGTGGCTTATTTGGCTCTCTGGGGCCCCGGCAATTAGGCACAGAGCCATTGGCAAGGACCGCTGGCGCTTCGGAAGGAATATTTTTCCCGCCTCCAGAGCGTGTGTGGCTGGGTGTGGGTGTAACAGGTCAGGGATGCCAGTGGAAGAAACCGCTATAATGTTCCAGCTCTTGAGGCTGGTGTCCGTGGACTCCTTTGCTCTTCTGCAAACCTCAAAGATGATTGCAAAATACTGACGGACAAGGCAAAGACAAACCCACACCCACACCAGGTCTTACTAAAAGTATCATGCTGCAGCTAATTGAAGCAGTTGGGATGCAGTTTGCCCAAGCAGGAATCACATTAGTCCCTTCTTTCCCTATTCAAGAATTCCCAGGGAGCAACTCAGCTTCTGTGGTCACTAATGGGACTTTCAAGAACAGAGAAATGCGGTGGGGAGGATCAGGTTCTTTTGAAACAGATCCTTTTAAGGGGCAGCCTGGATCTGAATCTGAATCTGAAAAGTTGAATTCCACCTCACTTCAATAGGGTTCCCTAAGGGATGAATTCTGGTGTCCCACTATCCTTCACCCTTAGGGTCTCATCTGTAACCCTGGAATAGTGATCATGATTCGCACGAAAGAGATGAGACTGAGCAAAAAAATACATCAGAAGGAAAAAAAAGAGAAAGAGTTTCCTAATCTCTTTACTTTAAGGAACCTCAACAGATGGCAGCATCTCACTGACCTGTCTAGGTCTGGAGGCTGAGCCCTGATTAGTCATTGGACAGGAGACCAAGTAAGAAATTTCAAGGCCAGTGCATGATTTTTAATTTTTTTACATGTGTTCAGGAAGTCACCAGGAGTTCAGCCAGATCAATTTGAGGATATCTTTACTCCCCTCCCTCTTTTTATGGAAAGTATATTTATTCTTAAAGGTTGATCAAACAGCTGGCATAATTAGTATACAAAAGAAGAATTTCCTTCAAGCTCAGGTTGTGACTCCATGGATGTACCCATACAGTGTCTCTTGAAGGCAGTGTGGAAGGGGTTGCTTTTCCTAGGTAGGAGTTTCCTGGATTTTCTAGTCAGCAGGAGTGCCTATGAGCCTGGTAGTATTAAAGACTCCATCTGGGCAAGAATAATGTGGATACCTGTCATGTAAGAGAGAATTGTGGAGCATTGCTTTACAATCCACAGTGACTAAGAGAACAAAATGCTGAGGTTCTTTGAGGTAAAGAGCATAGAAAATGGTTTATTATTACAGGTAGTCCTCAAATTAAGACAATTAAGCCAAAAATTTATGTTTCTAAGTGAAACATTTGTTAAGTGAGTTTTGCCCCAGTTTACAACCTTTCTTGCCACAGTTGTTAAGTGAAACACTACAATTGTTAAGTTAGTAACATGGTTCTTAAATGAATCTGGCTTCCCCGTTGACTTTGCTTGTCATAAAGTCACAAAAGGTGATTACATGATCCCAGGATATTGCAACCATCATAAATAAGAACCAGTTGCCAAGCATCTGAATTGTGACCATGGGGATGCTGCAACAGTCGTAAATGTGAAAAATGGTCATAAGTCATTTTTTTCAGTGCTGTTGTAACTTTGAACAGTCATTAAATGAACTGTTGTAAGTTGAGGACTACCTGTATAATTTTGTTGTTTTGTAATGGAACATGCAATTGCCTCTTTTTGCCTGACAAATTTATATCCTGTCCAGATTCTCTTTGATTTCTGATTACAGTGGATTAAAGTGGCTCTCCTCCTACAACGTCCTGAATATTAACTCTGGAAGCTGGTTGTTGAATATCAGGGTCACATTTAATCCAAAAAGGTAAACAGATACTAGAAAATAATACTAGAAAAATGGCATTATTTAAAAACCTGTTTCCTCTGCTCTTGAAATCTGACATTCTCATGACTATTTTGTTATAATTTTGTCATGTCTTCAAAGTCAGCCAAATTAACCAATTGCAATGATTTATGTTTATACTTCAAACAGAACCCTAAAAAGGGCTACCAAGAATAGCCTTAAATTTGAATTGTTCAAGAAAGTAGCATGCAAATGTTGGAATTAACTTAACTAGTAAAATTCAAGTTGATCTGTTCCTCTTTTTTTTTTTTTTTACTGTAGCTCTCTTTTTGTAGTTGTATATGTAAAAGAAAATCATGCATACAGTACACATATCCATCCATCCATAACTACCCTGCTATTTATTTTTCAGGTAAGCAACATTATGCAAAGTCTAGAAGAGAAGACAAAAAATAGAAACCTTTAGAAATTCAAGGCATGAAACATGGTAAAAAGAAGAAAAGGGTATGTAGTTAAACCAGGTTTATTCCAACACCATTTGCTCTAGCTTTCTACATTACGTTTGGGCTTTACAAACCATCCTTTCTTCCTCCACATTTATATATCGCTTCACACACATCATATTTTGTTCTTTAGATTCCTTCACCTCCCTTCTTGGAACATTATTGTGTCCATCCAACATAAGAGTTTCTCATCTCTCCTTATCTTCTCAACCCATTCATTCTTCTTTTGTATATGTGTTTTGAACTTTACTCTTTTCTACTGAGCACTTTTGCGTTCAGTTCACATTCATTCCAGAACCATTCAGACTTGACCTCCTCTCTTCTGATTTTATCACATACTTAAGTCCTGCATAATTTAATTTTTGTTTCTCCTGCCACATTCAGCATTTATTTCTTTATAACAAAATGGGCACAAGCACTCTTATGCAGGGGTTTTCACTTATTTCAATAACATACAAACAAAGTCAAAACTTTATCATTTTTTCTATTTTAATAAATATTCTACCAAATTATACAAATTAATTTATTATGCTACATTTTCACCAAGAATATGTAATTCGCAATTGTTCACTCTGTTCTCTATGGAACATAATTACTTGATCTTTGGTGCACTACATTATAGATTCATACTCTTTGTTGCATTAGAATCATGGAATTGGAAAGATTTTTAGAAGTCATTTTGTCCAGATGGATCTTGACAGACTTGAACACTGGGCCCTATCTAACAAAATGAAATTCAATGTAGAGAAAAGTAAAGTCTTACACTTAGGCAAGAAAAACCAAAAGTACACATATAGACTGGCTGAAACCAGACTTAATAGCAGTAACTGTGACAGGGATATTGGAGACTTAGTGGACAACCAGCTAAATATGAGCCAGCAGTATGCACTGGCAGACAAAAAAGCCAATGTAATCCTAAACTGCATTAACAGAAGGATACAATCAAGATCAAGCGAGGTACCAATACTACTCTATAAAACTTTAGTAAGACCACACCTAGAATACTGCATCCAGTTTTGGTGACCACACTATAAAAAAGATGTTGAGACTCTAGAAAGAGTGCAGAGAAGAGCAACCAAGATGATTAGGGGACTGGAGACTAAAACATATGAAGAATGGTTACAGGAACTGGGCATGGCTAGTCTAGTGAAGAGAAGGACCAGGGGAGACATGATAGCAGTGTTTCAACACTTGAGGGGCTGCTACAGAGAGGAAGATGTTAAGCTATTTTCCAAGGCACCTGAAGGGCAGAGAAGGAATAATGGAAACTGATCAAGGAGAGATTCAACCTAGAAATAAGGAGAAATTTTCTGACAGTGAGACCAAACAATGGAAGAGCTTGCCTTTGGAAGTTGTGGGAGCTTCATCACTGGAGACTTTCAAGAAGAGATTGGACTGCCATTTGTCAGAAATGGTGTAGGGTCTCCTGCTTGGGTAGGAGGTTGGACTAGATGACTTACAAAGTCCCTTCCAATTCTGTTAATCTAAAATCTAGATTAAATTTAGATACTTTTGAAGATCTGTAGTGATGGGAACCTTATTTTATGTGATAGAGCTGGTGGACAGCTCACATAGATAGGGAGTTCTCCCTGATATGTAGCCTGAAATATCTTCCTTTAAAATTTAACCTATTGCTTCTGGTCCTGCCCTTTGGAACAACAGAGAATAACCCATTCCTTCTGTGTGACAATCCGTCAGATATTTGAAGTCTGTGACTCTTAATGTTAACTGTTCCTTGCTCATTTTTTTTTGCTCTATATATGTTACGCAATATCTGTCTTTTATTTTTGCATGCACATTCTCTTGGTGTTTTTCCTCATACTCAGCTCTTTCATCTTATCATTCCACCTTTTCATTTCTGTACTTCATAGCAGAATTCTTTTTATTCTGTGAAAATGAAAGCTGTTTTAACATCCTTTTTCCTTGTCTGCTTTCTATTCATTCAGTTGAGAGATTAGTCTGTCTTCTAATATTTTTTCATACACGACTCTTCTTACAGTCATTCTATTTTCATTTTAATTTCTTTAATTTCTTTGATTTTTTTCCCGATGAATTGTTCTGAAGATCTTCTTGTAACACTATCTTATAATGGTCTGTTCAATATGTGGAACCTCTCATCACACACTTATGCTTAACACATACATTTGAACAAATATTTTATAAATATTTCTAAGCAGATACTCATCAGTCTCCATTCTCATTCATTCTTAGGTCTCCAAATATCCCAGACAATTTTTCCTAAATATTCTTGTTCTGTTTCTACCTATCCATTTATGACAATTGACAGAATATTTCCTCCTGTCCCCCCTCCAGATTACATTGATTTGACCACTTGGACAATTTTTATCAAAGCTCATATCTGGTTCTCCAATATTAGGTGCCATCAAGTCATTTTTCACTCTGAGCAGACATAAAATACTTGGAAATAGTTTTACTTTTACCATGTGACTCCCAACTCCTCTCCCCCCACCAGCCAAAATTTTGAGATCTTCCTGTGGATGCTATGGCTGCCTTTAGAGCTGGGGTGTCAAACTCAAGGCCTGTGGGCCAGATACGGCCCATGGGGTACTTAGATCTGGCCCGCGGGGCTGCCTTGGAAACAGCGAAAGACTGGCTTGCGGTGCCTCTGCCAGCAAAAATGGAGCTTGGGAGGGCTGCACGCAGTGTCCCTTTTTATTGGCAAAGGGCTGCAGGAAGCAGTCACAGTCAAAAATGGAGCCCGCGGGGCCCCCTGAGCTCCATTTTTGCTGGCAAAGTGATAGCAAAACAAAGTACTGGCAAAAGGATCCCTCCAGACCTGCCCGGGCCACCACAGGTGCCCCTGACACGAGTGATGTTGAGCTGGACATGCCCACCTGGACATGCCCATACAGCCCCCTGAGGTCAAACACAACCGCAATGTGGCCCTCAATGAAATTGAGTTTGATACCCCTGCTTTAGAGGGAGGAACTCACCTATTCATACACTGATAAAAAAGACCGGTGGGATCTTGAGCTTGGTAGATGCAAATGGAGAGGTCTGTAGGGAGACTAGTTTCTAGAAATAGACACGATAATAGTTTTGGTAGGCCTGTCTAATAGACAAAACTGTTTTATATTATATGAAGAAACTGCTCATTCATAATACTAAGTGAATTATCTAGAAATAATAATGTGATAGGGATTTAAATACCAAGGTATATCTTTTCCTTCCCCTTTCTTTTCCTTCTCCTTCCCTTCCTTCTTTCCTTCCACTTCCTTTACTTGCCTGTTCATCTATTTATTCCTGTATTTATAAAAGTAATGCAAATAATTCCATCTCTCCCAAGATGACTGGTTGTGATTTAAATGACAGTTCTAAGAGTTTGTGAGTTTTCCCATTAGCTCTGAATTTTTCTGTAAGAGCAAAAATGTTGTGTAAGAAGGTGCTAAAAAGTAAGGTGTGTGCACACTTTTTGCTAACTCAGATTAATGCTTCTGTGCAACACTCTTCCAAACAACTGCTGATCTGAACTTGTTGCCGCTCTCAGGAGTAACTGAGCAGCAAACAACTGGCTTCTATCAGTCTGAGGGAATATCTTCCCTCACACCCTTTGAACAGCAGACTCCCACATTTTAAACCAGCAGCTTTTAAAATGGTAAGATATACAATTAAGTAACGTGTAGCCACATAATGTGTATTGTAAAATAAAACGAAATAAAAACAGCATACTTCATACTTCTAGGTATTTTGATCACATTGCACAGTGGATTGTCAGCTGCATTGACCCCAATTTATTGCTGGGCTTGGTGTAAAGCTGTTATTTTAAGATTTAAAATAGCTTGGGACCAGGTTATTCTTATCTCTGTCTTTGATTGTATTTGAACTCTAGAAACCTCAATAGAAACTCTGCTCCCAGTGTTCCCTTCAATGAAGTGGGCAAATAATGACTGGGGCAGAACCTTTTTGGCCCGGGTGTTTCTGCTTTTACAACAATCTTCCCAGAAATTCTTCCTTGCAACCACATTTATATGTGCCCAGTTTTCATCATGCCTTTCCAGTAAGACCAGGTATGGTTGGTATTTTCTGGATCCCATTGACTGAACAGTGTAAACTTGTGGAACCCAGAATGTGGACCTTCTCTGTGGAGGGTCTTGCTCCTTGATACTCCTGAGATTCCTATATCTCTCCCCCCACAATGACATTCAGAAAATCATTAAACACTTGGTTGTTTTCTTTTGCTTTGAGATAGGGTGGCTGCCCCCTAGTTTGGGCATTATTTTAATTGGAAGAGTGTAGTCTTATGTTTGGAAGTGATTTCCCCACCCAGATAACTTGTTTTTCCTCTTTTAATTGCCCAGAGTCATTAGAGATAGGCACTCACATTATCCTTTTCAGCACCAGATAAAGACCTATTTATTCAACCAGAGCTTTTAAATTATGGATGCCTTTTATTTTAAAACTCTTTGCTCTGAAATTATACTCCTATCCGAACAGTAATAATTTTATTGATTTCAATTGTACTTTAATGCTGTTAGTGCTCAAAGAAATGGTATTTTAGAGAAACCTAGTAAGAAACTAAGAGAAAGGAAATCTCTTTTGAGATTTACACCTTGTGAAAAGAAAGGGCCAGATAAGGAGCCCTATAGCTTGTTCATTGGTTCAAGACATTTAAGGAAGTAGGCATCATTATTCATAATATCTTTTCTGAATATCTTTTATATTCATATTTCGTAATAAGTTTTTTTTAAAAAAAATACCCAATTGCTTTTTTGTGGTCCAGGTTTACTCATTTCGTATCTGCAGGACCATAAAAATCAGATATAGTGAGGGGTACAGTAAAACAAGGACATGCCTGTTTGAAATAGCAGGTTTAAGCTCCTCTTATTTAGGGGTCAGCATCTTAAAGCAGCTCTTAAAAGTATCTGTTCACAAGCAAACATTCCAGTTCACCTAGAGACAAATGTGCAGTGAACTTCCTTGCTTGAAATGGCACAGGATTCAGAGTTTCGGGAGAAATTTCATGGTATAAGGGCTGGGAAGGCAGTGGCTAATGCATGCATTATCTTTGACATGGGAAGATTTTGAGACCTGCTGAAACTGCAGCGGGCATTCCTTCTCTTCATTTTGCAGGGTGGTTCCATATAGTTGACATGTAATTTGCCCTCTCTGATCACAAACCCTACCCGTTGTGCCTCCTTTTCCACATATTCTGCTCCATTGGCCATGGATTGTGTAAATTAAACATCACAGCCTGCAATCTTACGACAGAATTAGTAAGAAGTAAGTCCCACTGGGCTTAGAAGAATTTGTTTCTGAGTAAGCATTTCTACCACATATTTGCACGAATGATTATTATGCGGAATGATATCTGCTTTCTTCTCTCATGCTTGCTTTGGATTTTGGAACGCAAGCTTTTCCCTAAAAATCTGAATTTTAAAAACTTAATGAATTAAATTAATTCATTATTGTATTGTAAAAATTAATGAATTAATGAATTAATGAAGCTGTTATTGCTGGGCCATATTATTGAAATGATGCTTATTGAGTCACAAAGTGTTAGAAGTGAATGAATGAACAACAACAACAAAAAAAAGACAACAAAATGGATCTAAAATATATTCAACAAACTATGTCATTACCATCAGGGTAAAAAATGCCCATTTTTTCTCTTATACAAGAATTTAAGATAAAGCAGCATGGCTATTATCCCAAAGAATAGTTTAGCATGCCAAACCTGGAAGCGATATAAGAAGGGTCCTCAAAGTACAGCCCGTGAGCTCCATGTGGCCCACCGAAGCCTGTGCAGGACCATGAAGCTGCCCCACCCACATCGCCCCGCCCGCCCTTTGGCCAAGTGCAGGATTTACTTTCATGAGCCCCGCGAGCTGGAACATAAAGGTAAGGCCAACAATTTTGGCCTGCAGACACATTCTAGAGGTGGGGGAGGTGAAAAACGGGATGCACAGACACCCCAGGAGGCAAAAAAAACGGGTGAAAACCACCCATTTTTGGCCAAAAAAGGCAGTTTTTGCCTGTTTTTGGCCTGCAGAATGCTTCTGGAGGGGGAGGGAGGTGAAAAACAGGATGCACGGATGCCCCGGGAGGCCAAACGCGGGCCCGTTTTTCACTTCCCCCACTTCCAGAAGATAAATAGAGAAAGAGAGCAAGAGAGAGAGTGAGAGAAAGAAAGAGAGAGAGAGACAGAGAAAGGGAGAGACAGAGAGAGAGAGACAGAGAGAGGGAGGGAGAGAGGGAGGGAGAGGGAGAGGAGTGACAGGGAAAGATTTCTCAAGCTCCTTGGGGCTGAGAAGAATTGCAGCAAAACTGAGTTTTCTGAAGTGGACCACTAGACTCCTAAACAACTGAAAAAATGATCTAGTAAAAAGAAAAGGCAACCAAAAGAGCAACATGCAAACAAAAGCAAATAAAACACCCCCAGGAACAAAAAAAATTAAAGTTTAATTTGTGTGCATTGTTTAATGGACTGTTAAATTGGCCACGCCCACCTAGTCACACAACCTAGCCATGCCACCCAGTCACATGACCACCTAGCCACGCCTACCCAGCCGGTTCAGGCCCCCAACAGTTTGAGGGACCGTGAATTGGCCCCTTGTTTAAAAAGTTTGAAGACCTCTGCATTATAACATCAACCTGTCTCTCAATAAAAACAGATTTGTTCCTTAGCAGCCCCAAGGAAGTTATCTTGAAAAAAGATTGCTCCCTTTTGCATAGCAAATGGACCATGGCAAGAAATAATACAAGGTAGCCTTCTTTAAGAAACTGTGGAAATGATGGTGGTGATGTTTGGAAGAAAGATTAACAAGATAGTGATGTTATTCATTTCCTTGAGCAGGAAGAAGACAGATGATGGGAAAAAAATCTCCATCAACCACTGCTGCAACCTGAGGACTGTTAAATTCTGCACTTGCTTTTGTCACAGCCTTTCACTTAATCGTTGGTGCACATAGCACAGCATTGCAAGGAGAAAATTGGGAAGTTGATTAAAACAATCCCTATAGAGATACAAGACATTTGTGATGATAGGTACAGATACAGTGGAAGGACTAAATGTAAGAAAGCACATTGTTGAATGCAATCACACAGCTACAGCTTTCTGGTCTTTTACCACCTAACTACCTCAGATATCTGGCTGTAAGATACAACTGAATGATCAAACAGTGCTAGTCTAACAAAAGCCACAGTCTTACTCTATGTCACTATTAACATACTGTAGCTAGTGCTTACAGGCCGTGGGGGCAACTTAAGGAGGAGAAAGAAAAAGAACCTGAAATGGCTTTCCATTCTACACATTTAATGGAACTGAACCAGTGTTGAAAGAAGCTATTCACTGAGACAAGTGGGGGAAACGATCTAGCAATTATCTCCTGTCAGCTTCCTACTCACATTAGGACTGTTGCAGAAAAGTTCTTTTCTCTGTCCCAGGTACTGATGCTTAGAGGGAAGCTATAGTAAGGAAAACATAACCCCAGAAGAGCAGATGAATAGGTTTGAAGACAGGTTGGTCAAAGCAGGCCTCAGTTAAGCAAAATTCAGAGGTAATAAACTATGGATAGTCTTGCTCAGGTTTCACTCATGAAAATGTGTACTCGTTGGGGGAAACATTTTCAAAAGGCAGATTTGAATAATAAGCATATAGTGCCTCCCTTAAGCAAACCCTACCAGAATAAAAGGCTTTTGATATGAGAAACATGCTGTTACATAACTACCAAAAATGGCTTATGCAAGAGACATTTCCAGCACCATTTCATTTCCTGAGCATTAAAAATGTGGGAGATTCCCACTGAATCTGTGACAGACTTTACTGCCTTATACAAGCATTGCAGCAAAACCCAGTGGCAAAGAGGTACAAATGTCTATGTGTGCTTGTTTACTTTATGGGAAAGAATCTTGGTGGAGGTCAAGACCTTAAGTTCAAGTTGCCAAAGGAACTGTCCGTATGGATGGAGTAAAATAGATGTTTTCCCAGCAGTGATTCTGTTTAAACAGGTTTATTATATTCCCTGCATTTTGGTTTGGACTACAACTCAAAGCATAGTTCCTCCTCATGGATAGTTTTCTGAAATACTGCTTCATTGGTGCATGCTACACAGAATTTTCTTCTTCTTCTGTGAACTACATTCTAAATGAGATCTTCCTGCCAAAGCTACTAATAAAGGAATGGTTTTCAATTTGACAGTAGGAAAGAATCTCTCAATTGTCCCTTTTTTCTGGGTGTCGTTTTTCCAAGGTTAAGTCAGTTCTGAGCTGCTTCGGCCACATCCAGGTTGCATAAAAAAAAAAAAAGGTCCTCTGGAAAATTTATGAAACATTTCTCCAAACAAAATTTTGTATGCGTTATGTCCTAATTTACCCAGATCTGGTATTTTCCCGACATTGACATGTTCCCCACTATAATGTATTTTGGTGTGTATATTTTTGGGTTGTGATATTTTTCACATTTGAAAAACTCAAGATTGATATTTCTGTTCCAACTTGGCAACAGTCAGGAAGTGTGAATTGGATAACTTTATACTTCGATGGAATTTGAACAAATTCTGTTCCTTACCCCTATCTCTCTTTTCTGTGCGTTGAATATCGAGGATCATTTCCATTGCAGTGCTTGAGAAGTTATTGGCATTTGAACTTTGAGCAGCTTCATCAGAAACACACCCAATAAACATGATTCCATTTATTTATTGCCACATTCAAGTGCTGACTTAATTTTTTGTCCAATAGAAAGGCTAATTGCCAAAGTGCAGCCTGTGGATGAAAAACTATTGAAACTTTGCCCCGTTTCCTGATGCTAATTTCTTCCAGTGCCTTCCTCTGATGTAACATGTCCTCTACTTTCCTGCTATGATGCTGCTGTCAAGAGCAGCTGTCCAACAGTCCCTAAATCAAACTCATTAATTAACATTAAGGACTATGAAATCCTTAACATGGTATTGCTGTCAGCATTCTCAGAAAGACAAACCCTGATAGTCAAAGGAGCTATGACAATTCTCCATGACCAACTTGCCATGGTCAACTCACTATGGCCAAGTTGTCATGGCCAACTCACCACAGCCAACTTGTCTGGGGAACTTGCCATAGCCAACTTGCCATGGCCAACTCACCACAGCCAACTTGCCATGGCCAACTCACCACAGCCAACTTGCCATGGCCAACTCACCACAGCCAACTCGTCTGGGCAACTTGCCACAGCCAACTTGCCATGGCCAACTCACCACAGCCAACTTGTCATAGCCAACTCACCATGGCCAACTTGTCTGGGCAACTTGCCATGGCCAACTCACCACAGCCAACTTGTCATAGCCAACTCAACACGGCCAACTTGTCTGGGCAACTTGCTGCAGCCAACTTGCCATGGCCAACTTGCCGCAGCCAACTTGCTGTGGAACAACTCACCACAGCTAACTTCCTGCAGGACACCATGCTGCGGGACAAGAGTTATACTAATATCAAAGAAATAGTGGCATACAATCATTAAAGAAAGGATGAAAAAGGAGGGACAGAATGAAATGTGAATGGCAAAAATTAAAATATTTTTTTAATTTATTTTAAGTAAATAAATAGAATTGTTAAATTGTCCCACAGCGAGTTGGCTGTGGTGAGTTGTCCTGCAGTAAGTTGGCCATGGCAAGTTGTCCCATTCTGTAATCAAAGTAGAGCAACTGCATTCTTTTTTCCATTAGTCCAGTCAAACAAAAAACCCTACAGAAAGATCTACCTCAAGAACAAAAGCCCAACATACTGAAGCCAGCAAGCAATCCAATAATCAGCAAAACCATGGGAGCAAGCTATGAATGGGAAAAAAAATGACATAATGTAGGACTGACAAGCTTTTGCAAGAGCCGTGTGTTGCCTGTGTAGATCATGCCCCAAAGTGCCACTATTCTCACTTCAGCCTTTGAGTCTGAGACAACAATTAGCCAACTGCATATTATGTGGGATATGGACTTCCTGGATATTTTTCTCTCCCCCACCCCCAATTGAAGGGCAGTTGGTGTATGTGTATACGCACGGGTTCATTTCTCTGGAGAAATAGCAGAGATAACGGAGAAAGTTATTTAACCTGCCTGCCTTTGTTTTGTTTTCCCCTTTGTACATTGCCCAATTAAAACAGCCCTCTCCAGACTACAGTCTGTCTCACTGGCGTGTATTTTTTTCACAAAGCAAACACACAGAGCAATAAGTGGTATTTTTAACTGAGAAATGGCACAAGGGATCTCCTGTAAACATTTAAACAACCCTCAGATCTCCAGAGAAATGATTTGCCCTTCATAGCTGCATTCGAGGTTGAAGTTTTGTAGGTCTGGTTGAACTTTTGGGGAAAACAGTTCAAGGTGCTCAAACCTTACATCAGTTGTCTTCAGTTTCATACTTTTCAGTTGTGATGAATTAAAAGTCTATCATTACAATACAAATTGGCCTTTGAAAATGAAGAGACACATGGTTCAAGATACCTTGAGAACACTTCGTTGGGGATATGTGGCATGGGATCAGATGGCAATTCATTTGCTACACAGGTAGTCCTTGACTTACGACCACAATTGAACCCGAAATTTCTGTTGCTAAGCAAGACAAGTTCTTAAGTGAGTTTTGCCCTATTTTACAACCTTTCTTGCCATAGTTGTTAAGTGAAGCACTGCAATTGTTAACTTAATAACACAGTAGTTAAGTGAACCTAGCTTCCCCATGGACTTTGCTTGTCAGGAGATCACAAAAAGTGACCACAAGACCCTAGGACAATGCAACCATCATAAATACATGCCAGTTACCAAGCATCCATATTTTGATCATGTGACCATGGGGAGTGTGCAACGGTTGTAAGTGTGAAAAATGGTCACAAGTCACTTTTTTCAATGCAGTTGTAACATTTAGCATTGTCACTAAATGAAAGTTAAGGACTGGATGGTATATGAGAATAACCTTAGGAGACAGGTGGAAGAGTTGCAGCCTAGAAAACTGTCATGCAAAATGTATCTCAGCCTAATATCTATGGAGATTCTCAGTCATCTGGGTCATGATCGTCCCAAAGGTGCTTTTTCAAGAGGCAATTGGACTTTCTGGTTTTTTCTTTTAAGACGCTTTGCTTCTCATCCAAGAAACTGAAGAAGCTTGTGAAACATCTTCAAAGAAAAAACAGAAAGTCCAGTTGCCTCTTGAAAAAGCACCTTTGTTATCTCAGCCCACAGAAACAGGAGGTGTGGGAAATAGCTCAAAAGGGCCACTCCTTAGTTTTCTGGAAAGAAGACGTAAAGGAGGTGAGAAAATTTTTGAGACTTGTGAGATTCTGTTACTGTAACCTCACAATAAAGCAGGGGTGAAATGCTACCCGTTCACTCTGGTTCAGGCAAACTGGTAGTGATAAAAACTACCGGTTTGGGCGAACCAGTAGTAAAATAATACTTTAAAAAGTAAAAAAAAAAAGGTTCCAATGATCACAGCTGTGCTGCGTGATTGTCAGAACCTTTTTAAAAACTTTTTTAAAGCATTTTTTTACTACTGGTTTGGGCGAATAGGTAGTAAAAAATTCTTTAAAAAGAAAAAAAGGGCCACGCCCACCCAATCAGATGACCCCCCCACTAAGCCACACCCACCAAGCCATGCCCACAGAACCGGTAGCAAAAACATTTGCACTTCACCACTGCAATAAAGGTAAAAGGAGCATGGATAATGCTCCTTTTTGGATTACCTCAAAGGGCTGACATTTGTATAGGATCCTTGCTCTGGCTCAAAGATGTCCCATCTACCATTTGTCAAGGACACATCCTCACCACAGTGCTTCCATATTGTTGCCAGCCTGTTGCTGAAGCAGGCTGAATTTGGATCAGAAAGATCCAGCAGGAAAGAGAAGGCAGAAAATCTCTTATGTACACATTCTGTATTGCAAATAGGATGAGAGGACTGGTGACCTGCTGGGATCCAAGTAGCTCATTTCAGGACCTCTTCCTACTTTCCAAACCAGATGAGGAACTGTGTGCCTTTGTGCCTTTTTCTATTGCGAATGTTAGAGAGAACAAGCATATTTTTAATATAGCTATATCCTTTTCTTTTGTTTTCAGTTTAAAGGGAATATTGACCTTTAGGGAAATCAGATGTAGGTTTTTCCATGGATATTCCCATTTGTAAGCAGGGAGCTGGGCCTCACCAGTAATTTCTATTTATCTTACAATTTGAGTGTTTAGTCCACATGTTTTATCATAAATCTGCTTAAGTTTTTATTTCTCCCCCTCCCTCCCTCCCACAGTCACATCACAAAGCGCAGTAAAGGTACACATAACACTCACCAAATAGTATAATACAGAGTGATCAGTCAAATAGCCAGCTGTCAGCCAACAATCAACTTGTAAGAATTGAGAGGCAGGTGTGGAAAGCCTGTGTTGTCTTAAGTGGTGTCTTCCCTCCTCACCACCTGGCACAGGTGGAAAATAAGCAGCTGCAGGGAAACTGAGCAAGGTGGGGAGAGATGGCTGAGTTCTGGTGAGCAGAACTGAAGGAGAATAAAGTTAGCTCTTTTCCTGCTCTTTCTTTGTAGTGACTCCAAAAAGCTGCGAAGGCCAAATCACCGCTGTCCATTTGCTCCCTCTTAGGCCTTTCCAAACCTGGCTTGCTGGCCTTCATGTGATGGCAGCAGCTCTACTAGCCTTGTTGCTGAGGAATGGTGAAATATATGCTAGCTCAAAGGTCTTCAAACCTGGCAGCTTTAAGACTTGTGGACTTCAACTCCCAGGAATTCTCCAGCAGAATTCTGGGAGTTGAAGTCCACAAGTCTTAAAGCTGCCAAATTTGGGGATCCCTGTCCTAGCTAGTCACTAGATTTCAAAATGTCTTGAGAATAGGAAAAAATATGTCACCCAGGATGTGTGGGTAAGTCCCTCGTTGAAGCCAAATGTGCTAAAAAAAATGTTGGTTTCATCAATTTTGATCTTTAATGAAATTGCTGAGAAAATAATAATATTCATTGAAATTTTATTCAAGTCATAATAAGTCTTTGGTACGGGCTTTTACCCTGCTCCTCTAATTTTTAATTAGTACTAAAGAAGCCTGAAGAATTGCATCTATCACTTTATTTGTATCTCCAAGTTGCGCATGGCTGCTCTCCTCAAAGCCCTGAGAGTAGTTGTAAGTTGAGGTATCAGTCTGATGATCTATCACAGGGGTGTCGTCACGGCAGCGTCACCTGACATATCATGACTTTCCCCCCTTTGCTAAACTGGGCGTGGCCACAGCCAGCACGTGACGCATCTGACCTGCGGGCTGCGAGTTTAACAGCCCTGGTCTATCAAGAACAGATGCTGCATCAGTATCGGTGTGGACCTTTTCTGCAAATTTGTTCCATCTCCATCTCAGCCCAATATTTAGGAAGATCTGCCCACCTTAAAACTCTTTTTGTCACAGAAATACTGTCAGGAGCCTGGCTCTCTAGCTCTTTTTTTATTATGGTAATTATTCTTGTTCTCCCTCTTCTGTTGCAAGTTGGGTGGGAAATTATAGGCCTTTTATTCCCTTGCATAGCAAATATTTCCTTTCAGCTCTCTTGCTAATTACTTCCTTCCCCTTCACACTATTGTCCAAGCAGCATTAATAATCTAGTCCTGAAGGTTCAAGGATTGCAAAGCAAAACAGTTCAGGTAAAGCCATTGTTGGATATAAACCTCATACACTCCATCAGAACAGGTTATCTTCTGAACTCAAAGGGTTGCCTTTCAAAAATAAAGCAATAGGACCATGAATCCTTAGGGTACTCCTGTCATAGCCCAGAGTTGTACAAAGAGAATTGCCTATTTGTAAGAACGCTTTAAACTTTTGCCTCATATGCTGTAAGCAGTCCAGATCCAAATGATCTTCTAATTGAGATTGCTGGTAGGTTAATGAACATCAGTTAGGAAAAAAAGGCACAGCCAGCTAGAAAGTAACAAAACTACTG
The DNA here is from genome assembly GCA_022577455.1 of Arizona elegans. Lineage (NCBI taxonomy): Eukaryota > Metazoa > Chordata > Lepidosauria > Squamata > Colubridae > Arizona > Arizona elegans. Next base: position 95,882,672 of record JAKOOJ010000003.1, on the reverse strand, counting down.
TGCAGTGTCTCAGGTACACAGAACTATGGAAGCTTGAGAGTTGAATAATTACAGATAATATCAGTGGTGGGATTTGAGTAATTTAAGAACCGGTTCTCTGCTCTAATGATTTCTTCCAACAACCAGTTTGCCAAACTGCACAGAAAGTCAACAACCGATTCTCTTGAAGTGGTGTGGCTGAATCCCACACTAGATAATATCCTAAAAGCACTTGACAGGAATCAATGGATTTATAGAATGTGCTACAAAGAGATTTTTTTGGGTGTGTGTGCTTTTGAGTCAGTGATGAATCAAGGGTGACTGTCTGGACAAGTTCTTGCAGTTTTCTTGGCAAGATTTTGAAAATGCTTTGCCATAGCCTTCCATCATTCTACCACCTGGGTCTGCTTTTCAAAAGCAGGCCATTACTATTTTCCTTTTCTTTCACGGTTGGGTATGGTTTTTTTCCCCAGCTTTAATATAAACCAGTGAACTAAACTGGAGGAAAAAGCTGGGATCATTGAATTTGCACCAAGGAACCAATGATTTATTTTTCAAGGCCACCTGCCTTGGCAGGGTTACAGATAGATGCTAAGCTCCCTTTGTGTTCCTTTGTATGTCTGGGGCTTTGTATTCTTTTTAGTGAATCTCCATCTGTCTGCAGGCACACTTTCATTTAGCCAATAAAGCAGGAAGCAAACAACACAAAAAAGTTTGTGTTTGGAAGATGCAAATTCTAACGGGTATAATGTTGAGGGTGTCAAATATAAGTTAAGTGCTGAGGAGATGTTACCTACTGGCAGAACCAGCAAACTAAAAAATTGGAGCATGCTAGTGGGAATTACTTAAAAAAATATCTGATGCTTCCTTTCTTTCTTCAATAGGCCCATGTCACTTGGTCAAACAGCAAGTTTCCTTTGGTTTTTAGATTCAGGCAAAACATTTGATTATTTCTGAGCCTGAGCTATGAACTTAGTCTCCAAAGTCTAGTATTCCCCCCTTTCTCTTCCCCTAGGGCTTAGAATCTCCAGGGGAGCTCTACCATCATCCCCATTAATAATACCTCTTGGCCAGTGGTGGGATTCAAATTTTTCCACTACCGGTTCTGTGGCTGTGGCCTGGTGGTGGTGGGGTTTCATGTGACTGAGTGGACATGGTCAACTTGATGTCACTCATGGCACCACCCACTCAGTCACATGACCCCAAGCCACGCTCACAGAACCTGGTAGGAATTCCCCCCCCCCAGAATAACTTGGTAGCGATGGCAGCGGCTTTTTTGGCATGTTCGAGACTTCTGGTAGTTTTCGGTGCAAGAATCCTCCAGCCAACCGCTGCTGCTGGCTCAGTTCCGGCTGGCAAAGAGGCAGCGGCTGGGAGGAGAACACCAAAAAAAAAAAGACATGGCGGCTGCAGGCTTCTTCCATCGAAAATTACTGACCTCCGGCTCCACTTCTCCAATGTGCCCCCACTACCCTGCTTTATGCACCGGCTGTGCAGGCACACCCCATTGCCTGCTGCACCGTTCCATTTGGACTTGTGGAGTTTCTCAGTTCTCACGTCTTCCCATCGTCCTTGAGGGATTGCTAAATGAAAACCACCTGGAAAAGGATCTCATTCCTTCCAGAGTGGTAAATGTTCATTCCACATATCTCTTTTCCTTTCAGTCTTGTCACTTTATGTGTGTGTGTGTGTGTGTGTGTGTATGTGTGTGTGTAGGGAAAAAGATTTCCTAAAAAGAAATGATTGTATTAAAAAAAAACACCACCTCTCAGCACCAAAGGATGGAAGGATTTTAAGCACCCTCCCCACATGCTTGGGTGCTCTAACACCATGGAGATAAGAACCCAGAGGTCCAATTACCTATAATAATGCTGCTGGTGGTGGAGATTTTCCACTAAAGCAAAGGAACATCAGTCTATCTTGGGGTTCTCAGGTAAAAACAGCCCTGCATATAACAGAAATGCATGTTTGCCTTCCTTCCTTTTATATATATTCTTTTTTATTATATACTCTTTTTTTATTAGAGATCTTTGTGATCTTTGCGGGCCAAGACCTAATGCCAGAAGCTTCATGTAGCTAGTTCTTGACTTGCAACCATTTGTTTAATGATTGTTCAAAGTTACAATGGCAATGAAAAAAGTGACTTACGATTGGTTTTTGCATTTAGGAATGTTGCAAAACCCCTGCAGTCACGTGATCTAAATCTGAGTGCTTGGCAACCAGCATATATAGTAGTATGCCCCAGGGATCATGTGATTGCCATTTGCAACTGTCCCAGCTAGCTTCCCACAAGCAAAGTCAATGGGGGAAGCTGGATTCCCTTAATAACTGCACAATTCACTTAACAATTGCAATCATTTGCTTAACAGCAGTGGCAAAAAAGATTGTAAAATTGGTTGCAACTCACTTATCAACTGCTTTAGTACCAGTTGAGGTTGTAAGCTGAGGTTGTAAATTGAAGATTGCCTGTAACTACCTCCCCTTAACAGAAAAGCAGAATAACAGAGTTGGAAGGGACCTTGGAGGTCTTCTAGTCTAACCCCTTGCTTAGGCAGAAAACCCTACACCACTTCAGACAAATGGTTATCCAATACTGTATCTTCTTAAAAACTTCCAGTGTTGGAGCATTCACAACTTCTGGAGGCAAGTTGTTCCACTGATTAATTGTTCTAACTGTCAGGGAATTTCTCCTTAGTTCTAGGTTGCTTCTCTCCTTGATTAATTTCCACCTGTTGCTTCTTATTCTGCCCTCAGGTGCTTTGAAGAATAGCGTGATTCCCTCTTCTTTGTGTCAGCCCCTGAGATATTGGAACACTGCTATCATGTCTCCACTAGTCCTTCTTTTCATTAAACTAGACATACCCAGTTCCTGCAACCGTTCTTCATATGTTTTAGCCTCCAGTCCCCTAATCATCTTTGTTGCTCTTCTCTGCACTCTTTCTAGAGTCTCAACAACTTTTTTACATTATGGCGACCAAAACTGGATGCAGTATTCCAAGTGTGGCCTTACCAAGTGGTATTAACATTTCACGTGATCTTGATTCTACCACTCCGTTTATGTAGCCTAGAACTGTGTTGGCTTTTTTGGCAGCTGCTGCACATTGCTGGCTCATATTTAAATGGTTGTCCACTAGGACTCCAAGATCCCTCTCACAGTTACTCCATTTGAGCAAGGTACCACATATACTGTACCTGTGCACTTTGTTTTTCTTAGCTAAATGTAGAACCTTACTTTTTTACCATTGAATTTCATTTTGTTAGATAGCGCCCAATGTTCAAGTCTGTCAAGATCCTTCTGTATCTTAAGCCTATCTTCCGGAGTGTTGGCTATTCCTGGTAGCTTGGTGTCATCTGCAAATTTGTGAGTTCCCCATCTATCCCCTTGTCCAAATCATTGATGAAGATGTTGAAAAGTACTGGGCCTAAAACAGAGCTTTGGGGTACTCCACTGCATACCTCCCTCCATGTAAATCCAGTTCCATTGAGGACTACACATTGAGTGTGGTTGGTCAGCCAGCTATGATCCATGCAACTCAAAGTTGTCAAGGTTGAGAAACACTGCTCTAAAGTATGTACTGTTACCAGCAGAAAAACAGCATGGCATTTTGCTTTTTATTGTGCATAATAATGTATTCAGGATATCAATAGGAATACCCTACTGGGCTTAATTCCGTGGAGAGATATCTAAGGACAGTTGTTTATCAGAACAGCTTGAATGAAAGTGTCCTGCTAGGATTGATAGTCTCAATGAGCCTGATTAGCTTGCCTAGAACTGCTGGCAGGAAAACAGAGGTGAATGGATTCTGTGGGAAAAAAGAGAGGCAATGCGGGGAATGGGGGAGGGGTTCATTGGGCAGATGCAACATATGGTTGAAAGTTTATGGAGATTCTCAGTCATCCAGATCATGATTGTCCTGAAGGTAATTTTTCAAAAGGCAACTGGGCTTTGTTTTTCCTTGAATACATTTTGCTTCTCATCCGAGAAGCTTCCTGGATGACAAGCAAAATGTCTTCAAGGAAAAACAAAGCCCAGTTGCCTTTTGAAAAAGCACCTTTGGACCAATCGCGACCTGGATGACTGAGAATCTCCATAAACTTTGGGATATGGTTGAAAGTCATCAGGTCTGGCCTCAATGTTGGGACAAGGAGGAATCCTTCACATTACATTATTGGAACTCCGATTGCTTAGCCAGCCCTGTAAATTTCTCAATAATCGGTGCTTGGCTCCAGGAACCTGATAGTGATTAATGGGAAAGAGACAGAGAGGGGGTTGCATCAAAAATGATTAAAAGTCCTGATAAATAGTCACAATGCCCCCTGCTAATGGTTGCAATTTGATGAAGAGCTGTGTCTCCCTATGCCTCGAGGTGAAAAACTGATCTGAGCGACAACCAGGAAAGCAAACTCAATCTGGAAGAGTGAAAGGATCATTGGATTGTGCTGCTGAGCTAAACACTTGAGTGACCCTCTGCATATTGAATACCGCACAGCAGCCTTTTAAGAGACATGCAGAGCTTTCAGGGCTGCACATCTCACAGCCTATCAACCTTTGCCAATCTGGTATCTGCCAGACAGCTTGAACTTTTTGCCTTCCCTCTTCCCCAGCTAACTGGTGGGATTCTGGGACACAAAATACAACATAGCTAAAGGCTCTGGGATTTAAAAAGAGGACCTAAATGATTAGCATTACTCTGGCATTGGTAAGACTGAAAAATTTCTCCTTCCCTCTCCCCCACATCCAAGGCACTTTTCTTTAACCTTGTGACTGCAAATGTGGATGCTCTCAAGGGTTAATAACTATGGGCAGCCCACAATTTAGGACTATAATTGGGATTGGAATTTCCATCATAAGTCAGTGCAGTCGTAAAGCAAGTGATCACATGACCAGACTTGATTTTATGACCATTTTTACCATGGTTGTTAAGCGAATCCAGCTTCCGCAATCGATGCTGCTTTTCAGATTGTTGCAAATCGCAATCATGATGCTGCAAGCAAGATGCGGCAGCTAGTTTCAAATATAAGCCTGGTGCCAAGGGTCCCAAAATGTGATCAATTGGCTGCAGGGATGGTGTGTTGGTCATAAGTGTGAGGACAGGTCGTAAAAAAAACAATTGTAGCCGACCTGTATAGGTACAATATATGAAATTAACCCGCCTAAAAACAGCAGATAAAAAACAGGGATATTGTGAATTACACAACAGTAGTACTATTTATTTCTTCCATCTACTAACCTTTATGCAAATTCAGATAAGTGACTTGATACTGTACCTCAACGCTTTCCCCCTACCTTCTTTTGTCCTAACTCCTGTGAGCGAGTGGGCAATCCAGTCAAACTGTAAAATATGTTTTATCCTGGGACTAGACTATTTAGTCAGGAGAAGTATATCTGAACACTCTCTTAGCAATAATTCAGACCTGACACAGACAAACCTGAAGTGAATTGGAGTGGAGGTTGCACATATCCTTTGAGTGTTCTCCCTTCCCTCAGTGCTGCTTCTGATATTCCTTAGCCATTCTATTTTTGCACGCGAGGAAAGGGTCTGGGGGACAGGCCAGGGGTGTCCAATCCTGGCAACTTTAAGACTTGTAAACTTCAACTCCCAGAATTCCCCACAAATCTTAAGGCTACCAAGGTTGGGACACTCCTGGTATAGGTTTGGCATGTAGGTTTCTAGTTCATCCACTGGTATTACCAGTTGCTACTAAAAAGAGACAAAGCTTATCAACATAGATATAGGTAGGCAATCTTTTTCATATGTTAGCTCCAAGTCAGTCTCCTGGCAGCTGGCAGTTTGTAAGAGACCTTTGAAAATACAGTGTTTGGGGATTGTAAATGGATGCTTGAGGGCTATGTATGGCCTGTGGTTTATTCTCCCGTGGGGTAAAAAGGGAAAATTAGATGGTCAAATAATTTGCTTCCTATACTCCTAAGTATCATACTAACTAGCCTATCTCTAGCAAAATCTCACTCAATATTGTGATATGTGTACTTGACCAATTGGCACCAGTTTAATGCATCTCTTATAAACCAGAAAGGCCAAAACAATGAAGTTACTAAGCACACTTCTATACCCATTCAGTAGAGGAAATAAAAACTGAGGTAAACAGAATGCTTAACCTATAAAGAATAGTGCATACGGTAAAACCTGCCTCAGACAGGAAAACAGCATAACAAAAACCAAGCTAAAATATTTCTGCTTAGCTTTTACCTGACTGCTGTCCTGCTTTAGGCACTGCCCCAGTGTCCCAACCAAATGATCTCAGAAGCACAATAATAGACACATAGACCATCTTCCATTCAGGAGCTTCTACACCCTCAGTAGGAGTGAAAATTATGCGCTACCTCTCAGCCCAAACAGTGGCTATGATCCTAAATTAGCACTGGTATTTTAGAGCTGGGGACAGGCCTGTACTAGGGATCAAATTATCAATAGTTTTTTTATCAGAAGGAGCAAAAGAAGCGAGAATCTTATTTTCGGTGACTATGTATGAACTGTGTACACAAGAATGGTAGATTATGTAATGCCAGCTGTTTGATTTGCACCATATCTTGTTTGTAGACAGGAAAACACATTTGCTGACACATACTATAACAGTTCTCTTAGCAGATATGGAATGTATCTTTTAAAAACCCAAACAAATATAAAGTGTGAAGCAGTTGATGCTCTGGATCACAAACCACCAAATGATATTGTTGGGAATTCATCTAATTCCATGGAGCTACTTTCCGTTTGTTTCCTTCAGCATTCCCACTTGCAACACAAATAGCATCAATCAAGGACCTTATGTTTTATGACTCAAGGAGGTTGACCTTTCCTGATCCTCATTTTAATATGTGGGAGAATTCAGATCAATAGGCTAGGAGCTTGGGGATATTTCAGACAGGAACTTGGCTTGAATTTGAGCAAAGTATCTCTTAAGATGCTCATGAGTAGAGACAAGCTTCTTGCCAAATCTCCTACAGGTAGTTGAGAGAGGCAGATATCAGAGACAGACAGTTAGAGTGCAAAACTTCCTTAGTTTGATTTCATGTCCAACCTGGGACATAGGGCTCATTTGTTTTTCTGGCATTAGAAAAAAGAAAAATCCCAGTAATTTATCCAAAAGCAAGAACTTTTTAAATATCAGACATGCAACTGGCAGCAAGTTCAGAGTTATATTCCCTTTGCAGCTGAGCCCCGGTATCTTGTTCTTCATCAAAGCTGATCAGTGAGTATTAACATGCAATTGATCAAAGGGAGAAATATATATTCATTCCTAAAAGAACAGAGAGGATTTTGTCGTTTAATTTCATCCCATCTAGCATTTAGATCATTGGGTCCCCCTCTATCCTCCTCTTGATGGATACCAAAAATGGTTTAATGAGTTTTAATAAGAGTACACTAATTAGAGCTGGGTGTGTTCATTAAGTTCAAAGATTGAAGATTAATACAACAATGCTTTTTCCTAGGGAATCAGACTTCACTCAGAATAAAAGCTGCTCTAATGGTTAATAGGGCTATGTAACTGGGTATGATAATTATGGACTATTCCTCTTCTAATTTCAAAATAATTCAGTGAGCAGAGCAAGAGGCTTTTGATCTGGTTTATTTGGCTTTATCAAGGAACACTGAAGACTAGATCTAAATGTTGCTCATCCAGGCTTAGCCTGGGTTTCCCTGGTGTAGACAAACTCTGGTTATCACTTTATGAACATAATACCACCTATGCGTTGTATAAGCTTAGGTTTACTACTACTACTACTACTACTACTACTACTACTAACTACTACTATATGTTGGAAGTACTTACTAAAGTTGGTTGAAAGATTAGCTGGTGACATCATTGTTGCCCATTACCTATTTATCTACTTGTATTTGCATGCTTGCAAACTGCTAGATGGGAAGGAGGGCAAATTGACAGAAGCTCATTTCGTCATGTTGCTTGCTCTTGGGTTTTGAACTGCCAACCTGTTGACTTTTCAATGGTCAGCATCTTAACCACATGAGCCATCACTGCCCCTAAGGTTTACTACTTACACCATCTGTAACAGCTTCTTAGAAAGTCCATTTTCAAAGACATACCTTGGTCCATACATAGAGATTTGTTGCCTTTCTCCCTACCTCAAATATTTAGATATATTCAAGGTTCCTCACTTGATATTTCATGTTTATTTTACATTTATGAAAATAAGAAATTAATTTTAAGAATACAGGTGTTACCATGTTGCAAAGAAAAATAATAACAGTCATAATAATATCTCTGTGTCCCACTGAAGACTCATAAGCTAAATTAGAAAATGATTTGAGGGTAAATCCAATTCAATATCTCATTAGGAGATATGTTCTTTTTTGAAGTATAAGGCAGGGATGAGTGGGGATGGGTCAGTTACGAAGGAATGAAAGGGAATGCACTGAGTTAAGCTGGCATGGAACAACTATGTGAGTTTTCTACAAACCAAAATATTGGATTCACACAACATTCTAAAAACAAGCAAATAAATTTTGGGTCAGTTTGAAATGTAACAGACCATCCATAAGTTCTTAAACATAAAAAGTTAACCTAACCTAATACTTAATAAGCAGCAATTATTCTTTGTACCACCTATCAGGTCATCTTTATTCCCCTCTGCATTCACTTGTGTTTTTAAAGTTTAAAACTTTATCATCTTCCATCCCACTAACAGATAAAAGTAGAATGGGTCTAAAATTGAGTGGTGTCAAATTTAAATGAAATGACACCAATCCCTCTTCCCAAATTTATAACCACAACTTGGTATGAACTCTGCAGAAAAGAAAAATTCCAGCAAAATAATCGATGAAATTTATTTATTTGTTTTTATTTTATTTATTTGTTCAATTTATATGGACACCCATCTTAAAATTCTCCGAAGAAGAGAAATGATACAGATTAAAAATGTAATAATAATAGTGAAATCTGAAGGAATTAAAATGTCGTATGGAAAAAACATCAAGAGTATGGATGAACACTATCATCACAAATACCTGGGCATCCTTCAAGCTGACAACATCAAGTGCACTGAAGTCAAGCAAAAGGTTAGAAGTGTGAATACATCAAGAGAGTGAAGAAAATCCTAAAATCCAAATTCAGTGGAGGAAATACCATCAAGGCAATTAACATTTGGGCAATTCCACTCATTAGATACACAGCTGGAATAGTGGAATCTACTCAAACAGAACTAAAAGCCCTGGATAGAAAGGCCAGAAAAATAATGATAATGAATCTTGTCCTTCATCCATACAACAATGTTGACAAATTCTACTTGGCAAGGAAAATAAGTGGGCGTAGAATGTTGCAAGAATACTAAACAAATGAAGGGGGAAAAAAGGGCATTGGAAGAATATTTGCAGGATAATGAAGAAGATGTACTGAAGCTAGTAAACAATGAAGTCTTCCTGAGGACCGGAGAGACAAACTGGCTTACAAGAAACACCAAATGAAGAATAGAAACGAGAGATGGCCAGGCAAAGTATTACATGGCTAATACATAAAAAAGAAGAAAGCAAAGCAGATGAGAACTAGACCTGGCAATGGCTAAGAGCAGTAATCCTGAAGAAAGAGATGGGCTAATTCTGGCTGCACAAGTACAGGCCTTAAGAACAAATGCATACAAAGCCAGAATTGAGAAGACAGTAACAGAGTGAAAATACCATCCCTGCAAAGAAGCTGAAGAAACAGCTGGTTTCCACCTAGTTAGCTGCTGCAACATCACACAGACAGACTACAAACAATGGCATGGTAGAATAGCAAGAGTGGTGCTTTGGAAGATGTGCAAGAAATGCCACTTGCCTCCAAGCAATAATGGGTGGGATTATAAAATAGATGAAATAATAGAAAACGAAGCTGCTAAACTGCTCTGGGATTTTAGAATTTAAACATACAAGCCCCTCCACATAACAACCCAGGCTTAGCAATTTCAATAAGAATTTTTTTAAAAAAAGTCTGGATACTGGAAATGACAATACCTGGAGACATTAGAAGAGAAAGTAGTGGAGAAGATAACAAAATACGAAGACCTGCAAATAGAAATAGAACAATTGTGCCAAAGAAAGCAAAAGTAGTACCAATAGTGACAGGTGTCTTGTGTGAAATTTCTAAAGCAACAGGGAAGAAGCAGATAAGGTTTCCTGGATGTTGAGGAAGGGAGGAGTCAGGCTTATTCCTTTTGTGACTGCACAAGAACTCAAAGCTAATTCCCTACTTGACCCCTCCTTCCAGCTTGACTGGCAGTTTCCCAACTTCAAACAACAACATCTGCTTAACCTTGATGTTGGGAAGGACTAGATAGGTAGATAATAATGCCACATCCAGTCTAAACATCTAACTAACTGTGTAGCAAGTCGTCATCATCATCCCTGATTATATCTAAGGATTTCCATGATATCTGGAAATGATGAATTTATCAGACCTGAACACCCTAATTTAAAAAACAAAAAACAAAACAAAAAATAAAGCAAGAACAACAACCCACCCTGCTTTGAACTGCCTATATTCTTACAAGTTTCTTTAATAATGCTTAGGCAAATAGAAGGATATGGAAAAGTCTCGAGTCTGAAAATAAATAAAGGCAAAAAAATTTTTTTTGGTGAAAAACACAACAGAAACACAAAATAGAGGGATAAAAGAAAATTTAGACATACAAGTGGTGAAAAAGGTTAAATACTTGGGAGTATATTTATCTTCAAGATGTGCAACAATAAAGGAAGAAAATTATTATAAACTAAAACAACAAATTGAAAAAGATTTGGAAAAATGGAAAATGGTTTGTATAAAGATCAAGATAGAAGAAATTTCCTTTTTTGGAAGAAGAAGAAGAACGACTGAAGATAACACCGAGATGTCACAGGGACGGGGCAACAGATGTACTAAATGTTTGTTTGTTTTTATAAAAAATAATAAAAAGTTATATTTTTAAAGAATAATGCTTAGGTCCTTGGCTAGGACTTGAATTATTAAGTTTCCACCAATATTAGACTGAGAATCTAACTGTAGATTACCCACAGATAATAATAATATATAGCAAATGGTTAATAAAGAAGGAAAAGAAAAGGCTCCTTTTAGCATCTGAAGAACAGTTGTTGTGTGCAATTGAAATGAAAGCTAAATTTGAGAAAACTCAGCATGACAGTAAATGGCAGTTATGCAAATAACAGGAGGAGATTGTTGAACACCTCATAAATGGATGTAAGATTGTGCAGATTGTGTATTTAGAATGACACAATAAAATGCCAACTTGATTCATTGGAATCTTAATAGGAATTACACTTCAGCAGCAACAAAGAATTGGTGAAATCAAAATACTGAAAAAAGTGGTTGAGAATGAAAAGGTGAACATCCTGTGGTATTTCTAAATACAAACTGATAAATATTTGGCTCATACTATGAGAGAGATTACAAAGTAACAAGTATAGATAATTGACATCGATGTTGCTGGCGATACAATGGTCAATGAAATAAATAGAGCCAGAAAAAATATAATGGCCATCAAATAGAGTAAAAAGGATGTAAAAAAGGAAGTTAGGGCCAATCGTGGTTGGTATGCTTGGTGTCACACAACAATATTTGGAAAAGCATTTGGACATAATAGGAATTATCAGAATCTCAACACATCAATTACAAAATGTTGCATTACTTTGAATAGCATGTATACAACAATGGCATTTTTAGCTATCCTAGATTTTGGAAAGGATTCAATTCAATCAGAATTATCTGATGGAATTATCAGAGTTATCTAATCATAACAATCATCATCACCATCATCATCATCAACAACAATGTCATCATCACAGAATATAAATTTGAAGTTATCTACTTTAATTTTCTGCCAAGCACAGGAATCACTACTACAGCATTCTCAACAAATGTATATCCAGGCTCTGTTTAAACCTCTCCGGCAAAGGAGAATCTAGACATCTTAAGGCTGTCTGCTCCACTGTTGAACAACTCTTATCGTTATGATCCCCCCTCCCATTCAACTAAACTTTCCTACATTGTGTTTTATGGACAGAAGTGCTTTAGATTCAGAAGAAAACTTTCTACAGTGCAATCATTGTTGTAGTTCTTAGAATCATTTTCAACAAAAATGATTTGTTGAATGATTAAGGGAGAGGGGTAAACTCTCCCTTAATTTGCTATATTTTGGAGTTCAACTCAGTGGGGGGTTGCCCCTGGTTTGGACTGGTTCTATAGAACTGGTGGTAAAACCGGCGGGAGGCTCCGCCCACCAACCCCAACATCATCAGAATGCTTCTGCACATGCGCAGAACAGCACACATGCGCGCGGCCCCATTGCGAACCAGTAGTAAAGGTAAGTAGAACCCAGCCCTGGTTCAACTGTATATCCACTCAAGTTCCTTTTACAACCCCAAGTATTTCGCTGTCCTTACTGGTATTCAATAGCTCTTGAAATTCTATCAGACTAGTCTTTTCTGAGATGGATATCGTACATACAAATGAATGTATGTTTCTGACTTTCCTGTGATAATGTGTTTTCAGTATCCCATGGGAAGAGGTAGGCATGGAAGAAGATTCAAATGCAAGGTGCAAATAGCCCTCCTGGTTTCAAATTAAATCTTGGCTCTGAGGAATCCCTATGGAGGTACTTTTACATGTTCTTGAAACCTACTGGAGCATTCCAATTGTAATAGGGAATGAGATTAAAGTGATTGTTTTCAGACAATTAGGTTTCTATTGGACTTTACTCCTATCACCAGCTCATTCCAGGAACCTCTTGGGGTTTTACAAGAGGAAAACATTAAGTATGGTACTTACTGTTCCTACTATAGGTTACATGAATGTGTTGAAAGGAAAATCAGGTCATTGAGTTTTATGCCCTAAAATGGTAAAAATAGGAGCTGTTATCTATTCTGTAGAAAGGAAAATGGGCGCAGCCAATGTACTGATCTGGGAGCCAGCAGGAAGGGAAACAAATTCCATGAATCTGTCCTTTCATACTATGAGATTAAAAGTAGGAAACTTCAGGAGGAAAGTCCACATATTAATATAAATGTGTTCTCAAAGGCCTACATCAGGTGTCCCAAGTCAATAGCTTCAGAAGTCAAAATTGCCCTTCTTCACCTGACTTCCTAGCAATTCTTTAATGACGTGTATCGATGGAATGTTTTCCTGCATTCATGGGCAAGCTATCTGCAGTATTTCAACTGATCGACAATAGGATCAGTCTCAAAAAAAGCCCTATAGGAGTGTTATCTAGCTAGTTCAGTCTGATTCATGAGAACCGGTTATTAAAATGTTGTACACATTACAGCAGCTAAGCCAAAATCTCCTATTTTTCTTGCTTCTGCTGGCAGAGCAGGAAGGAAAGCCTGGAGCATATCTGGCAGGGATCGGGCTCTGCTTGTACAAGCAAAGCCACAGACTTGACAGGATTATACTACAGGCTTTCTGGACTGCCAGCTTGTTGAAGCACAGTGGGAAAAAAGTTTATGGTTTAGCTCTAATTGTATTGAAAACACTGGGAGTTAAGCTCCTAATGAAGAATGTAAAGAATGTAAAGAATGTTACTTCTATTGATTCCTTTTTAACATAACTTGATGTGTGTAATTGGGACTTATCAATGAAAAATTATCACATTTTATATGTGGCCATACACAGTGGTGGGATTCAAGTAATTTAACAACCGGTTCTCTGCCCTAATGATTTCTTCCAACAACCAGTTTGCCAAACTGTTCAGAAAGTTAACAACCTGTTCTCCCGAAGTAGTGCGAACTGGCTGAATCCCACCACTGGCCGTATCCCTGTAATAGTTTGATAGGACTCTAGGACAAATAATTATATCTACCAGATAAAATAGGCTTGTGAGGTTAGGATTACAGTTGCTGCTCCTAGACTTTTACATTTGTTTATATATCAAGGAGTATGACATTACATATAACTATTTTCACCATCCACGTTCAAGAGGGCTATCAGACAGGTTTTTTTATTCCTTCAGTCCTAGCAACTCAGATAACTTTTCTCACATTTCATTATCAAGAAATGCCATCTGCTTCAGAATTATTTTTATATGAAATAATATTTTTGGTCAGTCTTATCTTCTAAAGCCAATCTATTTCTCAAGGAGTTCAATTTAGATCAGTTTTTTAATTAGTGATACCAAGGTGATGAGAAAGATCTGTCGTAATAAAATGTGAAGGAGTTATGGCATTGCAAGGTTTGAGAAATTCCATCAGAATGCTGTTATTGTGATTCATCTTCCAAAAAAAAAAAAAAAACCCTTTAGTGAAATAATACAGTTTTTTTTTTTAAAAAAGGCCATGTTGTTCCAACTTACTCTGATATTTCTCATTTGGAAAAGCTAACATGATTTATTGTCAGCACTGGTTGTTGCCTAATTTAGATAACACCGCTGAAGCATGCAGGAAAAAAAAAAAAGAACAGCTCATGGAAAACTGATTATGAGAACCTCTTGACCTTCTTGTTGAAACAGTAGGAGGGCTTTTCATGGATTTCAACTATGGTTGGAGAACGTATGCTACAGTTTTCATGAACTGCCTGCCATAATTGTTACCCTTCATCATCTGAAGATTTACCAGGGTTTTTTTTAGATTTCTTAAAGAAACATATCTTTATATGTATATACTAGATAACAGCTAGTTCTTTCAGTTAGCTAGCAGGCAGTTCATCTGGTCCTTGAGAGTAAACTGATTCAAAATAAAGAGATACTCCTGGTCTATGTCTCTACTTTCAATCTCTCCCCTTGCCCTTCACAATGTTCTGTTGGATCACAGAGCACTTTTGTTGGAGAAAATTGAACTGAGATAGGTGTTGAGTAGCTTTATCTTTCTTATGTTACCCATTTGTATTTTGCTTTCTTCACTGAACATCTGGATATATGGATTCGTTTATTTTCCTTTTCTTTGGATTTTTACAAAGAAGCCCTATGCCGACCTGAGTCCATTCTTTGTACCTTCTTGACACAAGTTCTACAGTTTTAAACTTTTCATCTATGAACTAGTGTTTCCACCTCCTAAGCCTTTTTGTATAGCTTCACTGGCTTATTGTGCTCTTAAATTTTTTCTTTCTCATTAGGCATATTCACCTGGGGAAAGCTAAAAATGTTTATATTTGGACAAAGCATTGACTCGTCTACTTTCATCTCATGTCTTTTAGTGTGACTAATTTACTGATTTAGCAGTCATTTTCAAATGATAGATCATCAAATAATGTATGGATATGTGTACAGCTGTCTTAGGGGTAATTAGGTTTTGGAAATATGTGCTAGATAATATGTATTTTTCATACAGTGCAGTAATGAAAACCCTGATTTTGCTATTTTGCCAAAGATTGGATGTTTTGGGCAATTTCAGGATAATTCCTGCCACACCTACTAATTAAACCAGGACCAGGAAATCAACTGCAGGTAATCCTCAACTTACAACAGTTTGTTTAATGACCATTTGAAGTTACAACAGCACTGAAAAAATGACTTATGACTCTTTTTCACACTTCGGATCGCTGCAGCATCCCCATGGTCACGTGATTCAAAATTCAGACACTGGGCAACTGACTCATATTTATGACAGTTGCACTGTCCCAGGGTCATGTGATCACTTTTTGCAACCTTCTGACAAGTCATGTCAGTGGGGAAGCAAGATTCACTTAACAACTGTGTTATTAACCAAATAACTACAGTAATTCACTTAACAACTGTGGCAAGAAAGGTCATAAAATGGGGCAAAATTTCCTTATCAATTGTCTCACTTTGCAACAGAAATTTGGAGCTCAATTGTGGTCATAAATTGAGGACCAGCTGTACACAGGAAAGCTAAAACTACTTCTACAGTAACATACTGCTAACTACTTCTTACAAATTTGATTGTGTTGTATCTCCTATCCTTTCTTATACTCCAATGAATCAGGGAATTACCTGTCTGTCCATTTCCAAATGTTATCTTGTTGCTCGGAACTTGAAGAAAATGTTTCTCATGTAATTATACTGAACATTCATCAATGTACAGTAATTATTCTTGCATGTTTCCATCAATGTAATTATTCTTGCATGTTTCCATTAATATTACCTTTTTTACTTGCTACAGTTTGTTAGTAAGCAATCTGACAGCCAAACAGAAAATATGCCTGAAAAAGAGTAAGAAACCTCAATTCAAAAACAAAGGAAGAAATTACAGAGAGCTAGGATTTACCACTGGTGTATATGCTCTAGAATAAAGCACCAGATTTTTGACATCTGCATTAACCGAATATCCAACAAGCTACTGCCAGTCCTAATCATTGGTCTGGACAAAAGACTGGTTTGTTTCATCAGAAGACATCCCATTAATTACTAAACAAGATTATGTACTCTGGCAGTTTGCTTATCAAGGCATCAAACTGTTTTTTTGGTTTTTTTTTAATAGCAAAAGGCTTTGTTGGTTGGTTAAAACTGAGCAGGTTCCCTGGAAATCTGATTTGTTTTTCAGATTGATGGTTTCTACAACCAATTTCCCCTTTTTCTACATGGTTGTCTGTGTGATACTGACCACAACACTCCTCAGAAAGTCTTTCCTATTAAGGTCAAGGAAATTAATCCTGACCTCAAGTTGAATTGTAAATCTATTTTGAAACAGGTATATTTTAAAAAGCTACCTTTTAAAAGAAGAATTGAAAACTATTTTAAGTGAGAACATTTCTAAACTGTTGCTAATAAATGGGCCCAAGCAATAGATGCAATTGGTTGCCCACCCAGAGGAAAGTGAAAAAGGGAACATGAGGCAAGGGAAAATAATGCTGAGGGGTCTTTGGTGCTCTCTGACTTTGATTGTTTTCTTGCTGACATTTCATTCCCCAAACTAGGTAACATCATCAAAACACTAATGATGTTGCCTAGTTGAAGTAATGAAACATCTGCAACAGAGGTGGTATTCAGCAGGGTCTGGAGAACTGGTAGCAGAAATTTTGAGTAGTTCGGAGAACCGGTAAATACCACCTCTGACTGGCCCCGTCCCCATCTATTCTCTGTCTCCCGAGTCCCAGCTGATCGGGAGGAAATGGGGATTTTGCAGTAACCTTCCCCTGGAATGGTCAGGGAATGGAGATTTTATGGTATCCTTCCCCTGGAGTAGGGTGGGAATGGAGATTTTACAGTATCCTTCCCCTGCCACGCCCACCAAGCCACGCCCACCAAGCCACCCCACGCCACGCCCAAGCTATGCCCACAGAACCCGTAGTAAAATTTTTTGAATCCCACCACTGATCTGCAAGAAAACAACCAAGCTCAGAGAGCACCACGGACCCTTCATTTAAACCCTGAGCTACAAATATTCTCCTTTATCAGGAAATAAATCTGTTCTTACCAGAGGAAGATGTGCTAAATAGTAAGATGCTATATAGCTGGGATATCTATGGTGAGGTATATGATTTTAACATCTAAGTCAAATTGTGGAAGACATTTAAGGACTTATATACCAGACTTGCCCTATCCATCCTAAGTTTTCCATGATGGACTGGGAATTCTAAAAGGAAATTATAACTTCCCTTTTGCTATGGTAATGTACACCACACTTTTCTACTCCTAGGTGCTCAAAATAGAACAAAAGAAAACATAGAAGGATTACAACAGCAGGTACAGTAGTCCTAAATAGAACTCAAACAAGTCTCTGGAATAGGATAACCTTGATATATCTCTGAAGAATTATGGTCCCAGCATAATTCCCACAGCTGGAGGAAATGATTTGGAATCCTCTGTGCATTAGAATCAATGATTACTTGGAGGACTGTAACTGACTCCAATCCTATGTAATTATAATCCTTATAATTAAGGATTGGAGTCTTCTAATTCAGGTGTGTCATACTAGATTTCTTCAAGGGCCAGATCAGCATTGTAGTTCTCCATGGGCTGGCTGGGGGGAGGGGGAGACGGGACGGACACCTCCTGCAGCACCCTGCCAGCCAAAATAGGGTGTGGCCATGCCCCATTTTCGGTCTGGATAGCCTCCTGCAGCACCATGCCAATTTTGCCCAGCAGGGTGCTGCAGGCGGCCATCCAGGCTGGAAATGGGGCATGGCCACTCCCTGTTTTGGCTGGCAGGGTGCTGCAAGAGGCCGTCCATCTAGGCTGAAAATGGGACACCCACACCCCATTTTCACTAGCAGGGGCACTGTGGGCCGGTTCTTTGCTATTTCCAGGCCGGCCCCATGGGCCAGATTTAAGCACCCTGAGGGGTAGATCCAGACCGTGGGCCTTGAGTTTGACACCCCTGTTCTAATTCTTCTAATTAAAAAGGCAGGGATACAGGAGGCTGGGATAACAATATTACCTATGTTAAGGGATGAACTCTAAGGTTTGTTACTACCGGTTCTGTGGGTGTGGCTTGGTGGTGGGGGTAATGTGACTGGGTGGGCATGGCCAACTTTTTTTTTTTTTACTTAAGGTTTAAATAAACCTTAAGAGGTTGCAGAAAAAAAATGCTTTTAGAAGCCTCTGACGATCAGGCAACTCAGCTGGGATCGCCAGAGGCTTTTAAAAGCATTTTTTTTTCTATAGCCTCTTCAGCCGAAGAGGTTATAGAAAAAATGCTTTTAAAAGCCTCTGACGATCCCAGCGGAGCTGCGTGATCATCAGAAGCTTTTTTTTTTACTTTTAAAAGCATTTTTTCGGCCGAAGAGGTTGTAGAAAAAATGCTTTTAAAAGTTAAAAAAACCACAACCCTCTGATGATTGCACAGCTCAGCTAGGCATGGGGGGGGGCAGGGATTTTTGCTACTGGTTCTCTGAACCACCCGCTGCCATCGCTACCAGATCGGGTGATCCGGTCCGAACCGGGAGCATTTCCCCCTTGCCTGTGTTCCCTCGCAGACAGGCTCCCCAGACCAAATGCATGGGATTGAATTTATTAAAAGTAAATGTGTATCAAAATACTCTTATTTAAAAACCACCCAAGACCAAAATGAGAGTCTTTCCGGTCTAAGTTGCTCAGAAAGGATATTGAAAAACTGGAGGAATTTCAGTGCAAAGTGATGAAAATGATTAAAGGCCTAGAGAGTGTGTCATACACAGAAGAGCTGAAAATAAAAGAGATTGCTTCCTTTACAGAGGAAATAAATAAGATAGTTGCTAAGATGAGCAGAAAAACTAATGAATGGTACAGAGGAGGCAGACAGAGAGCTATTGTTCTTATGATCTCCTAATACAACAAAGAGATGAATAAGATGGATCTCAATTTTAACAAAAGGAAGTGTTCTTTGACAAAGTGCCACTGGCTGATGGAACTCACTGCCTTAGTATATGATTGAAGATAACATTTTAAGAAGATGCAAAGAAGATGGAAAGAAAGGCAATCTGTTAGCGTAACAGAAAAAGTATGAAACTTTTATATCTTCAGTGACGGACGGTTAACAGACTAGCAAAATTAAAACTGACAACATGTGTGGCTAAAGGAGAGAACATTAAGTAAAAAACAAATATCAACTTAAATGTGGTTGTTTAAAAGGCCAGTTCAAATTAGGAATTGCACATAAAATCTTGGGTTCAGATTCTGATTATCTCCAGGAAAAGGAAGGGAGTTTCAAAAATATGGGGTGGGTATCAAGTAACACCATGGTGTATTTTCTTTATTTTACTTCTACTTTCTGTCTGGACTGGGTGAATCTTCAGGGAATGATCTGATCCTTGATTCGGAAACCATGCTGTTTCCATCCTTTCGAGGACAGTTTCTGAAGCGTCCGAAAGGGGGATGTTACAGCTGCTGTAACTTGAAACTGATCATAAGTAGCTTTTAGGGAGTATGTCATAACTTCGAATGGCTGCTAAGTGACTGGTTCTACATCAAGGACTACCTGTATGTGCTTACCTATGTGCTTACATCCAATATAGTGACTAGTCATTGTTATAAACAAATGAACGAACAAATGAATGAATGAATAAATAAATAAATAAAATTACACCTGCAAATAATTCACAGTATCTTCAAAAAAAGGCCATAATAAATTAATGATAGTGGTGAGGAACAGATTGCTCTCTATGAGCGTGAGTGTGCTCTCTATGAGTGTGATGACTCCCCCAGATGCTTCCCCAGATACCTCTCCAGATGTTAGCTTG
Organism: Arizona elegans; assembly: GCA_022577455.1. Classification (NCBI taxonomy): domain Eukaryota; kingdom Metazoa; phylum Chordata; class Lepidosauria; order Squamata; family Colubridae; genus Arizona; species Arizona elegans. The sequence goes on along the minus strand of JAKOOJ010000003.1, from coordinate 95,862,641 downwards.
GAGAAGGACGAACCAGTTCCAGGCAGCTCTGGAGGGGACTTGATTAATGGCTCCAAGCAGCCATCTGAGAGGGATTTGGCCAGGGCCGTATTTAGATTGGAAGAGGCCCTAGGCTATTCCACTTATGAGGCCCTTTCACCAGTGGTGGGATTCAATTTTTTAACAACAGGTTCTGTGGGCGTGGCTTAGTTGGGGGTGTGGCTTGGCAATCATGTGACTGGGTGGGCGTGGCTAGCTGGTCACGTAACTGTGTAGGCGTGGGTAGCTCATCATGTGACTGGGTGGGCGTGGCTGTGTGCATAGACTTTTTTCAGAGGGCTGAAAAAAGTCATTTCTGACTGGGCCTCACACTTTTGACCGGTCCTCACACTTATGACCATCCTCACATTTATGCCCGTGCAGCTTTCTTAACAACCATGTCACTCATTTCACAACTGCTTCTCTTCACCATGGTGACAAGATAGGGCAAAAATGTAAAATGTGAGGACAGTCGTAAGTTCGAGGACTGGTCAAAAGTGCGAGGACCAGTCAGAAATAACTTTTTCAGCCCTCTGAGTAGTCCATATGCATAAAAGGATACAGCAATAGAGAGGGATGAAGGAAGGGAAGGGAAATTAGAGTAGGAGAGAGAGGGAGGAAGAGAGGAGGAGAAGGAGAAAGGAAGAGGAAGTAGGGAGGAGAAGAAGGGGGGAATAGAAGCTAAGAAGGGAAGAAAAGAGAGAGGTTGTAGGTTTGAGGAGAAAGATTGCTGTACAATAAAAAAGATGAAAGGGAAGAAAGCCAACCCCAAACAAATATAAAGATATTAAGATAAAGAATGAATTGTTAAACTTTAAAGAATAAAAGAGAACAAATATGAATAAATAACAATAATTAGAAACACACATACAAACATACAATGTATTTTCTTTGAACAGAGTATTTGGCCGGTTCACAAATTTAAACAGTGTTTAGTCATTTCAATTAAATTTACAATTTCTATATTTCCTTTTTGCCATATTTATTCCTCATCTATTTTTGTAAAAAACCAATATTACCCTCATCCTCATCTCTAATCTTAATCAAATTCATTTTTTCCCTTCTATTCTATATTATACCCCTTCCCATTGTCATCTATTTTTATATCCATCCTCACATTGGTTAATTATGTAATATTACAGTTGTTTAATATGAATTCAACATTTTAATATAAATCAATTAGTTATATAACTACCTTTTTTGTATATTAATCAATATGAACATGAATATTCCAATTAATCCAATTTCTTACAAATCAATTAATTATATTTACCAATAATAATAAACCAAATAATTTCCCCCATATATTCCTCCAAACCACAACTTAACCATTTCTGCTTTCAACACAATATACAACTAATAGTATCTCAATTATTACAATTCCCTAGTTAAATAGAGCTTTTTTTCTTTTGTGTTTTAAAATCTCCTCTTTTTCCCTAAATTTCCTGTTGTTTGCACCTACCTTTTTTGGTGAGGAAAAAGAAATCTGCCTGCCTAATTTTCCAATGTGCAAAGCCAACAGCCTGCTTTACTTTTTCTTTTGTTTTTCAGTATAGCTAGGGGGGAAAGATCAGCACTCTTTGCAAGCAAGGAGCAGATCCGTGAGCAAAACAGCTGAGAGCAAATCAGCTGAGGGTCGGGAGCCGATCTAAGCAAGGGCTAATTAGCCTATGCTGAAGCTCTGGGGGCCAATAAAATTACAAAAGAAACACCGAACCCTTTGTTAAATTGCTGGCTCCCCCGCCCCTCGCCCACCACTATTTATTGGCAATAAATAGTGGTGCGGAGGGGCGGGGCAAGCCAGCAATTTAACAAAGGGTTCGGCTGCAGCACTGGCTCTAGGGCGGCCCTTTGAAGCCCCGCGGCAAGAATTTGAAGTTTTTTTTTCCTCCAGCCATCGGAGGCAGCAATAGATGGGGAGTGGGCGGGGTAAGCGAACGGCAGAGAGGGAGGGTGAGTGAAGGTGGGGAAGCTGCTTTCTCCATCCTGCTCTCTTGCATCCGGAGCCCACATGGATCCCAGGCAGCGGAACTCAGGCTAGGGAAGGGGTGGGCAATTGTGGCTCTTTTACAACCTGTGGCCTTCAACTCCCAGAATTCCTCAGACAGCCAAGCTGCATCAGGAATTCTGGAAGTTGAAGTCCACAGGTTGTAAAAGAGCCACAATTGCCCACCCCTGGCTATGGTAGGCTGGCGCCGCGCGGGTGGGAGGCGAGGGGCGGGTGAGCCAGCAATTTAACAAAGGGCTCGGCCGAACCCCCTAGAACCCCCAGAATCCCACCACTGTGTAGGCCCCTCTTGATCTTGAGGCCCTAGGCTGAAGCCTAGTTAGCCTATAGGAAAATCCGGCCCTGGATTTGGCTGAAGCACAGCTGCAGCAGGACAGCCCTGAGGCTTCAGGTGGAGGAAGCATGCAGCTGCAGCCGGTCAGTGATGAGGAAGAGGAACTGCCTTTTGTGCCCGATCCAAGCACATGTAGGGCAGAGAAAAGGCAGGATCAGAGAAGGTCAGCCAGATTACTCGTGAGGAGAAAGCCTCACCCTTCTTGATGGGCTGCACCAGAAGCTGGCTATTTAGCACAGCAGACGAATGGAGGCGATGCTGGGAACAATGTGTTTGTTTCCTTGCTGCATGTTCTTGCTTTGAACTTCAGATTGTGCCTCTTCCAACTGTTGCCTTTGCCTGTGGATTTGCTTTTGTCCTGGAACTTGCTTTTGCCTAATGCACTGGACTTACTTTGCCTTGAGGACTAATGTTGACTAGTGTTTGATAGCCTGTGAAACTCATTGGCGTTGAGCTGGTGCTGGCACAGGGAATTGCTAGGGAATAGCAATTCAGGCTCAGAAGCCTAAACAAAGACTCCTTATACCCATGTTGTGTGTGCATCTGTGGAACTGCACACATATTCTGACAGAATAACCATATTATTAGAAAAGGCTGTTTTCAGCGAAATATCGAAGCATGTCCCCCCTTTGAGGTTTATGTCTAAGGTGACATTCCTGTTTAGGTTTCTGATCATAGCAAGCTTTTATTATGCTATATCAGAGGAAATGGAAAATGCATTGGCTAAATTTTTCTGACTTTAATCAAAGCTAAGAACTAAAGTCATTTATATAATAGAAAAGGTTCATAGACAATCTAATAAGAACCCAGAAGAGGAACACGGCTACTGTCTCTAATTAATCTAGCTCTAAAAGATAAGTAGATACAGCTCTCAACAAACATCAAGAGATCTGTGATTTGTGGAAATGCAGCAAGAAGGTGGGCAACTACCTTCTTGCTGCATTTGGTTTAATACACCCTGTTATTAACACAGCTGCCTGCAATTTCTGCAGGTTCGAATCTTACCAGGCTCAAGGTTGACTCAGCCTTCCATCCTTTCTAAGGTAGGTTAAATGAGGACCCAGTTTGTGGGGGCAATAAGCTGACTTTGTATAAATATACAAAAGTATGAAGGCTATTGCTTAACGCATTGTAAGCCGCCCTGAGTCTCCGGAGAAGGGCGGCATATAAATCAAATTAAAAAAAAACTAAACTAAACCAAGTCCAGGGATCCCTGCTTTTCTTTTCTATCTCAGGGCCTAAGGAATGATATCAAGAGATGTCAGAGAGTTATCAGTAGCTGGCACCAACACAAGAAGTTAAGTTAGGATATAATGAGCATTATTATATTTTCCATCACTGAGAATCTACAAAAGAAGGGACCATGTGGAAGATCTAGGCTTTGGATATGTACATGTAGATGTTTCTCCATACTTTTGTATCTTCATCAGCGATTGCTACTTTCAGAGGTTTTATACAAGCAGTCAAGACAACCAGCATGATAAACAGAAATTTAACCAGGCCATTAAATGAAGATTGATCCAATTTGCAGAAGCTTGACTAGGATGATTTGAGAAAAGGCCTTGATTAGCCAGTGTAAGCTGTGACCAGAGAAGAATACATAGAGAAAGGTGACAGTATCCCTTTGATTTGTGATATACCCTAATGTCATATACAGTTTGCCATTGTTGGAAGAAAAATCAGGTTGTTCCAAGCCAGGAGAAAGACGCTGAAATAAAAGGGAGGCAGGCTGCAGGAAAGAAGGTCTCCGTTTTTTTGATAGCCAGAAACTTCAGTGACAGCAGCATGTTTCTGAGGTGGCTGACAGAATGGGATTGAGACTAGGAGGGGTTTTGTACATTTTTGGGGGCTTTGTGATTGAGATGCCTGTTCCTGTGCAAAAACATGTCCTTTAACATTTTAATGGCTGCTGCCAGATACCTATGGGGTCATGTAAGAGCCACGGCTGGCTCTTCAGGCAAAAGGGGAAATGCAAATCCCAGGTGTTTTCTTTCTGAGCTAATCTTGTCATTTTGGCTTCTTGCTTATTTGGAGTTTCTGGCTGCTCTTTGTTTATGAATAGAGTGACCCAGTCTTTCTGAATCAATACAAAATCTCCATTCCTAAAGACTAGTCTCTTCATGCTTCTGCTTGAGGTTTTGTTTTTTTTTAAATTTGATTTATATGCTGCCCTTCTCCGGAGACTCAGGGCGGCTTACAATGTGTTAAGCAATAGCCTTCATACTTTTATATATTTTTATACAAAGTCAGCTTATTGCCCCCACAAACTGGGTCCTCATTTCACCTACCTTAGAAAGGATGGAAGGCTGAGTCAACCTTGAGCCTGGTAAGATTCAAACCTGCAGTAATTGCAGGCAGCTGTGTTAATAACAGGGTGCTTTAAACCACTGTACTACCAAGGCTCCTATAGTTTTCCTATAGCAGGAAGACTGGGGCTGCTTTCTGCCTTTGAGAAGATGTCTCTCCTATTCTCCTTTGGGGGAAATATTCTATTCTGCCTCTTTTTAATATTAAGAATAAATAATATTTTATCCTGGGAGGGGTGGCTTTCTTATACCATCATTTGCCAACAATGCCCCTCTGGTTGTCTACGAAGGACAAACAGACCAAACTTCTGAAAAAGAATTAATGGACATTAATGGAATTAATGGACATAAATATATCAGGATTCAAGATAAGGGCAAAGTAATGGGAGAGTATTTTAACCTACTGATAATTCTATTACAGATTTCAGAGTAAACTACTATTAATCTTCTCATCATTCCCATCACCCATTTCCTTCTGCTTATAGTATGACTGTATGACTGTAACTTTGTTGCTTGTATCCTTATGATTTATATTGATATTGTTTCCTGATTGCTTATTTGTACCCTATGACTATCATTAAGTGTTGTACCTTATGATTCTTGATGAATGTATCTTGTCTGTTTATGTACACTGAGAGCATATATACCAAAGACAAATTCCTTGGGTGTCCAGTCACACTTGGCCAATAAAGAATTCTGTTCTGTTCTGTTCTGTTCTGTTCTGTTCTGTTCTGTTCTGTTCTGTTCTGTTCTATTCTATTCTATTCTATTCTATTCTATTCTATTCTAAACATTTTAGAAAAAAAATACTCCATTGCTACATACATAACTAGATTTCAGGGTATTTCAGAAGGTCTGAACAAATTCAGTGGGTGCTTTAACACATTAAAATTGTTAATTAGCAAGGTGATAATAATCTCTTCCCCTAGAACCTTCATCTGCATAACCACTCTATCTCCTTCTCTCTCTTATTGCTATTTATTTAAGTCCTACATCAGTTAAGGGACTCCGCATGAAGTAATTGGAAGCTCAGGAAAGCTCATGCCTTGTTAATTTTAAAAGGTGCTCAGGACGCTTTCTGAGAAAGAAACAAAGAACGACAAGCAGATGTTCACATTTAACCATTAATGTAAAGTATTGGCTTCCTTTTAGGAAGGATAGCAGAAACTCTCCAATATTAATGATTTGGTTGCCTTTCTTTGTACTTCTGTTGTGACAAAAAGAAAAGCTATAGTTTTCATAGTATGCTTTTTAAACAGGGTATTAGCCTGAAAACAAACCACTCTATGCAAATCCCAAAAGCACACAATTAAAATGATAATAGATAAGTTTATCCTAGTTCCACTGTTTCTCCCACATCGCAACTTAATGGCGGAAGAGCAAATATTATTTTAACATCTATGATAATGTTAAATTCTCTTCCCCACAATAGGTTATACCAATTGTTCCGCAGTAAGATCGGAATAAACTTGCAATCTTTGTCCTTTTTCCTTTGGAAGGCTTCATATAAATCCAAAGTGGAAAATTTTTCCATTTGCAAGAATGTTTGTCTTGATAAAAATTTATTGGGAGCAATATGCTAGTGGTCTGTAGAATCAAAGACACAGATTCACCAATGGAAATGAGTAGCGTTGTGAGCCTTCCTCCCTCATATATACACTGTACATAGATCAAATGCAAACAGGTGGGTGCACAAATGCACAATTTTCTCATACTCATGCCTACATAAACAGCAAATAGCTTAAATGGAAAGATTTCAGTCTCCCTTTCTCTCATTCCTCAACTAAACAGCAGGAATATGTGAAGATGGAGAGGCCTAAGTGATCCTTATTCATAGCTTTCATTCTTTGGTGATGCTCAGCTTCCTGGTTGACAGGCTTATTTCTCTGGTAACTAATTAAAAGTTCTTGATCCTTTGAGGCAGCTTCACCTCATGCTTCCCAATGAGGCAAACAAGGTATTTCTTTCAACTTCAAAATGGCCCAGGAACCTTGCATTCAATTCTCCCAATCACATCTACCCAGGGGGGATTTCTGAGCCAAAGGCTGTCTGAGGCTGGATTATTGCTGATATATCCCATCAGGAGGGAAGATGAATAAAATAAATATTAATCCCATCTTTACTGGGCTAATTAGCAACTGTTAAAAAGGCTCTCTCACCCACTCTTGGTGATGGATAGTACGGGAGAAAAAGGTTTTGTAAAGGTTACCAGAGCATCACAACCATCTTTATCTGAGATGAACAGTGATGCTTGATTTTTGAGTGTCCTTCTGTGTAAAAGGAGAATAACAAGCAGCCGTATGCATTAATTCTAGCTTTGCCCATACATATCTCAAAGGTGACAATAGATGAAATCTGAAGTCTTTCATTAGTCAACACAATATTCCTCTGAAAGGAAATGTAAACAACTCACACTTCTCTCTTCTTACAAAAGGTAACAATGGGCTTTGTGTGCATGCACTCTCCCTCAGTCCTGATTAAGTCCTATATCTTCAATAGAAAACCTGTCCTGAGTCTCAAATCAGCACAAGAACCATTTCCAATTACCAACTTCCCAGAAGCATTTGTGTTATTCTGATGCTGAACTCTTAGTGATGCTCTTGAACTCAGAAGCTTCGATAAATCAAACATGCTGAGGAACCAACATGCTAGATGTGTAGGAAGATGGGTGTCAGAGTGTTTGAGATCTCAATTACTGCATAATACCAATTCAGAACAAACAGATGAATAGAAGACTGAGAAGGCAAGAAAAACAGGCAGTCTTCAAAGGCAGGCAGAATTAAATTACTTTAATAAGGCACAAAGGCAAGGCTTTAATTCTGTCAGATAAAGATTGCTGCCTTGAGACTGCAAGCAATGGATAAATGTGGTCCTAGGTTTATTTTGTTGTTTAAAATTTGAATAACTGAATTTGTATAACCATGATATAATTATTTTTTTCTACTGTAAAAAAGTAGACAAATGTTACAGTAATACGTGTTTTCCTTTTTTTCTTTGCAGCTTATATCACTTTTTAAACTTTTAACTACATAGTGTTTTTTTTTGGACTACTTTGGAATGCAATTTATGAGTTGAGTTTAGCTGTTATTTGAACTATTTTTTAAAATTCAGTAAAATTATATTAAAAAGTTGCAAATGTGGGTTATCATTGCCCCTAGTGTACAGACAAGGAATTACAACTCAGCAAAGAGAAGAGTTAATGTACATGAATGGAAAGTACAAGTAAAAAAGGATTAGAAGCAGGGGTGAAATCTACTTAACTTTCCTACCGGTTCAGAAGTGCATGCGCCGCTCGCGTGCGGAACCTTCTTCACATGCGCAGAGGGTAAAAAACATGTTACTTCCTGGTTAAAACCAGGAAGTAACGACCGGGCGGGTGGGCAGAACCTCGCACTGTCATCACTACCGGTCTCCGAACCACCCGCCGCCATCACTACCGGTTCAACTGAACCGGTCCAAACCGGTAGCATTTTACCCCTGATTAGAAGCTACTTCTAACATTGAAAAATTCTAATACAGAAGACAAATATGTAAAATAAATGCAACTTATGGCTCATGATAAGCTTGTGTAAAATTCCATGTTACTACACATTAAGTTACCTCTATTTCTCCAAGCCTGTGTGCAATTTCTACCTACTGTAGATTACAGACTGAGAACAATGATCCTTGTAATTCACCAGGGTGGCACCATATTGGAAAGACTGTTCTGCAGGTGCTTCCCATACAGGTGATTTGTAATTAATGAAGTTACTTTCCAAGAACAGAAGGAGTGACATTTTGAAGCTTTATAAGCAAGCAGTGAAATAACTGCTTATAAACATTGTGTGTGGGTTGGTTCTGTATAACTGGAATGACACTACTGCTGTTTTTTAAAATGGGGATTTGCTCCCTCCTTCCCTGAAAAAAAGCCTTCTGTCTTCAGTAGGGTGGCTGTGAAAAAAATGAGTAGAAATACTCTCAGCATCAGGGATGATGACTAAGATGAAATAAACAATTTAATGCAGTTTTTTTTTGTCAGAAAACAGCAACCTCTCCTTAGTGTGAAAGCAATATTTGACATGGGGTGAAGTTTGCCTGGGGAAGTCTTGATATTATAAAAAAAAACCCTTCCTGATTAATAACATTTGTCCCATATCCAGAACCTTTTGAAAATTAAAATATTTGTTTCAAATGCAGACATTCCCCTCCCCACATTTCTTTTTTCTTCCTTTTACTGGGTTTGAAAATGAACATCTCTTTTGGGAGTGTTAGTGATGGCAAGGGAGGCAATAAAAATTTTAAGGGAAAATCTCATAGTTTGCAGCTGAAGGCTGCATCCTTTCTAAATGAAAATGTTTATTTCCTGTCTTACAATGTTTAATTTGTAATTGTACAACGCATTAAGGGGAGAAAGAAGAAAAGTAGTCCTGGTTAGTGATAGAGAAGCAGATGCACAATATAATGACTGAGAGTGGAGGGAGAGATGGACCAATGAGAGTAGAGAATTTGTGCCTGGTGTTTTTTGGGAAGACTCCAAAGACATTCGTGACTCTGCTTGAAAAAGCCGTGGTCTCCTTTTGGTAATTGGATTAATCTGTTGGTGGGTACCTGAAATGATGGTTCACAGGACCATGTCCCACAGTGAAAGGCACTAGGGAAAGCAGCTCTGCCCAATTGCTTCCAATGTGGGCAGATAATCCATAAATGGTATGCAAATGCCTGATGCAGAACCAAATACGCCTGACTAATCTTAAACTCAGAGTGGGAATGAGGAATTTGAGCTTAGTTTCCCCATTTTAAATTCATTCTATGTTATTTCCCCAAGTTCGGCACAGGAAAATTATGCACATCCTGGCAGGACATTTGCTTTAGTACATATTTTTGTATGTACTTTCTCTTGTAGATAGATTTTACATATCCTTTTCCTAATATGCATATTTTATCAAGGGATCTGTTCCTGCAGTCCAACATTTGTGTTCAATCATTCTAACACATAATTTTTTCCCTCAGAAAATGCATCCTTATGGAGTTTAATGTATGCTTTTTTGTACATGCTGTCCCCTAATATATACATTTAAACACATTTTTGGAATTGTAAAATTCATCACAAGATTTAACTATTAGCATCCAACTGCTCTGGTTTACAGATAAACTGAACAAGAATGAACTTGGTAAGCTTTCATTAAACAAGCCCAACTGATTTCATGTTCTCTAGTGTTAATTCATAGGGACATGGTGGCTCAGTAATTAAGATGCTGAGCTTGTTGATCGAAAGGTCGGCAGTTCAGCGGTTCGAATCCATAGTGCTGCGTAATGGGGTGAGCTCCAGTTACTTGTCCCAGCTTCGGCCAACCTAGCAGTTCAAAAGCACATAAAAAATGCAAGTAGAAAAATAGGGACCACCTTTGGTGGGAAGATAACAGCATTCCATGTGCCTTTGGCATTTAGTCATGCCAGCCACATGACACAGAGATGTTTTCGGACAGTGCTGGCTCTTTGGCTTTGAAACGGAGATGAGCACCGCCCCCTAAAGTCAGGAACAACTAGCACATATGTGTGAGGGGAACCTTTACCTTTACCTTTAGTGTTAATTCAGAGCTTTCTAATCTGGTTTATGAGATTTGTATGCATTTTATGGATTTTAGTTTATGTCAGATTTTCAGAATTATATCTTGATAAGATCATTAACCATCATTTTATCTAGCATTGTGACACCATAATCAAGAACTTTCTGGTCCTAAAATCTCTCACCAGGAGATGAGCAGATATCTGAACACTGGGGATGCATCAGTGGGCTTTATATCCAGGTCCAGGCTCATTTTTCTGAAAAACACATAGCAGGATATTGGTTCAGAAAGTTTTAATGTTAGGCTAGAATAAAGAAAAGTGAGGAACACTTAACAACACATCTGGCTTGTTTTCGTATGGTTTCTTAAAGGCATGAAAATCCTGCCATTTTCTCTCTCAGAATGAAATTCTAAAAACATGTAGTGTTTAGACAGATAAATGAATCAGTTAATTAATCTAGCATGCAGAAACTGACTTCCTCTAATTCATCTGTCAACAGATGTATCCGCAAGGTAGAGCTGAACCATTTTACAGGTAGAAATGCAACTAATTGGCAGATTTGTTTTCCAAGGTAAAGACAGTAACCCTCCAGTATCTTTTTTCTCTCATTTACCAAGAGCAACAATTTGCTAGATATTTGACTTTTCCCAATTCTGCTTTGAAATACATCAGTGTACTCATGTTGTCCACATTTAATGGGTTGACCGATTTATCAGAGGAGGTCCATTCGTTGTCCACGTACAAGTTAATTTACTACCTGACCTGGAGAGAGAATCCAATACTTATATGACTGGGATATTTGACATTCCTGATAGGAGCTGCTGCTGGATAGATTTTAACTTTCATTTTGATGGCAGGTTCAGCTCAGTGGTGGGTTGCTACCGGTTCGGTCTAGATCTTGCGATAGTAGTAGTAGTAGTGGCGGTAGTAATGGCGGCTGGAGGCTCCACCTACCTGCCCGGACGTCATCATAGATGATGTGCTCATGCTGCGTGTGAGCATTCCCGTTGCGAACCGATAGCAAAGGTAAGTGGAAGGTAAGTGGAACCCACCCCTAGTTCAGCTCCCAAAAAACTCTTACTTTTGTTCCTCATTCTGGGATCAAATAAAGAATTCAAATAAAAAGCTGTGACACAGCTCCACACATTACTCTATACCCAGCAACATCACCGGATATAACATGGAACATGCTGAAATAATAACCCATACAGTAGGTCCCCAAGAAATGCAGATCTGAAAGCTTTCTCCATCCTCAAAGAAAACAAATATTTTGCCTTGATTAGGAGATGGGAACTGGGCACAGATTGTTCTGGTAAGAATCCACCCCCTCTTTCATAACAGTTGCTCAGTTTTAATCTTATGATTAGCAAACACATGCTTACTAGTGTCTCCCTCACCCATTTCCCTCCTATGATGAGTACTGCTCTGCATATATTAAAAGGATCTATGGATGCTTAGTGGGTTTAGAGAACAGAGTGGAACTGGGCTGCATATAAGGCAGAGCACTAAGCCAAGGGAAGGGGTCCTGGACTAACTCACATTACAGAGCAGTTCATAAAGAGGAAGATGAAAAGAGGGCCAACTGGAGGCTGCGTCCTAATGATATTGGAAGTGGTATCTCAGGACAAGCTGCTGGAGGCTGGGCTGGGGAGATGTATCCTAGCTGAGCAAGGGAGATGCATTCTGGTTGAGCTATTACAGATAGAGAGACAAAAATCTAGCTTCTGCTCTCAAGGTGGATTCTTCAGCAACATTTCTTTTTTGGGGCAAGGATTTATGGCACCCTTAGTTGTGTAGCCTTGTTCACACAACAAAAGTAATCTGGATCTGAATGGGGTTAGTGTTGGACAATCAGTTCAATCCACTTAACTTTGGAGTTAGAGAGGCTTAGTCTTAAACAGAAACCCTGATATTGTTTGGGGCTGTGTGAATTGTTCAGATTCTAGTGAAGATAGCAGGAGGATGTAACGGTGATATATAAAAACAAACAAAATATACCCACACAACGTCCCTAAGAAGGGAGCCTGCCCTTTCTGCTGCTCTATAGAAACCCAGCAATCTTGCAAAATGGAGTTTCTCCAGCAACTCCCTCCTACTGGCTACTGGGCTGTGTTTTTTTTTTTACCCACCCTCCCAGGCTACATATATATAAAACAAGGGTCAATAAAAGTTATGTTTTTCCTAACTCTGCTCACTATAGTTCCTACTCCAATTGAGCGTCCACAAATGTCTCCAACTTATTTTGTGGGGTTTGAGAACTTAAAAACAAATGGCAGGAAATCTCTCAACCTTCTTGTTGGGGCTTTTGGCCAAGATGACCACTCCCCATTGGATTGTAATTTGCCTGATCATCTGTCAGTGGCTCATGTTTTCTCTAAGACAGCAGCAGACCAAACCATGTTGGTCTGTTTACATTTTACCAATTTTATGCACTGCCCACCTCACTGTAAAAGTGACTCTGAGAGGTTTACAATGAAACACCACAAGAAAACACAACACCCTTACAAAAAGTAGACAAAGTTAAAAAAAGACAGAAAGAGCACCCACAAACCACCAACCAACCCCTGGGTTGGGTACCTCTCTTGAATCCTCATGCCAATTGGCAGAGCCAGGTCTTAACACATTTTCAGAAGACCAGAAGAATGGGGGCCAATCTCATCTCAGGTACCAAGATGTTCCATAAGGAACAACAGCAAAGAAGGCTTTTCTTCTAGCTCTGGCCAGTCAGAATTCTTGAAATGATGGGATCCATAACGTGCTCTTTCTGCCTGACCTGGTGGAATGGGTCAATATAATTGGAATGATATGGTTTCTCAGGTAACCTGGGTCCATGCTATGAAGGACTTGAAATGTCATAATGATCACTTTGAATTGGACTCGGAAACACACCGGCATCCAATGCAGCAGAGATATAATATGCACAGCCCAAGGACACCATGATCAATGGTACTAAAGCCTGCCGAGGTCAAGAAAAGCCAGGATAGATGCACTATTCCCCTCCTGCTCTGACAGATATGACCCAAAAGTGTGACCAATGCTATTTCTGTCCCATATATGGCATGGGTCCAATCATCCAGGGTTCCAATCATCCAGGATCCCTTGGAGCTGCAATACCACTGCCTTCTCAACTACTTTCCCCAAAAAGAGAAAGTAGGGGATTGGGCAAAAATTGTCCAGAATGATCGGGCCCAGTGACGGTGAACCAGTGCTTCTTTAAATGGCACTGAATACCTCCCCTTAAAGAATGAATTAACCATTTCTAATTCATCACTTATTGTTGTGTGAATACAGCCATTGTGCATATTCTATAGGTTTGTGTGTACATGTATGAGCATGATAGCTTAGGTAAAAGAGGTTTGCTATAAAGCTGCATGGAATTTTTTTTGAAAAGAGAATTTAGAACAGAGCAGCAGAAATGTATCCTTCAGATACTGCTGATCCACCGGTTCCAACATTTCTTGCCCAAATTAGTGTGGCCTAGTAAACCTGAATATAGCGATGCAGAATAAATCGAGTAATAGAATTGTGCTTTGACCTGAGTAAATTCTGAACCTAGAGCAATTCTGGGCAACTCAGGACAGAGTATTACTTACTCAGTCAAGAGAGAAAGCACTCCAATCTGCATCATCTTGGTTCAAAAGACTCCATAAAGCTCTTGCCCAGATTTGTTGATTTGGATAGCAGTAAGGAACCTACCCCAAAAGATTAGGATTTACTTGAGAAAAGTACCCTGATAGGAAGGAGCGAGAAGGTGTAGAAAGGATTCAGGGATTGACAGAGTGTGTCCCTTGCAATAAGGCCACCACTGATTGCCTCCATTCACTTGTCTTGAGACGGCTTCAGAAATTTGGAAGACAGTCTTAATTTTACTGTTTGAACCATCTTATTTCCTATTCTTAGTTATTTGATGGTGATGAACGTTGATGTTTTGTGAACTGTTTTAGCTATCTGATTGGCTTAATAACTATTTTATAAAAAGGAACAGTGAATTAATCTCTTGCACTTCTCTCCATTCTCATCCCTGCAATCAGCTCCATCACATCTAGGAAGAGGCTTCATTATTTCTTAGTATTAATCCTTCCTTTGTTCAAAACTCCTTCAATATATCCATCTTAGGTTTGTAATGGTATTCCTTGTACTGCAATAGGAATATTTCCTCATTGTTACTGTAAATTTTCTCTCATTCTGACTCTAAAAAAATAGCTGAGCATTAAAAGAAGTAGTGAAGCTTGAAACTCCTACGTCTTTTTTTAATAAACTACAATGCATTTCACCTCCTCGCTGTATCTAAAATTCTTCTGCAAATTTTGTCCTGCATAGTTTAAAAAATAGTCACAAAATATAAGTATTCTTTTCCATGCTAGGTGACAAAATGGCAGAGCTCTCTGATTTTCCTAACTGCATTTTAAACCTGGGATAGGTTACACCTAAACTGATTTGCGATAGGACGGGCTATTTTAGGAACAACCAATCTGTCAAAATGAATTAAATGGTCAGTACCAGTCTTATTAAAAATCTGATCAATTATTATCTGTTCACAACAGTGTGAAATCACAGCTCCCGGTTTCCTGGTGTGGGCCTTGATATACATTATTCTTTCCAAGAACTAGGATACTGTAATGTATCAACACAGTATATGTGCAAATCCAAGTAGCATGATCTTTTGCAATTGAAAATGGAAATTTTGTCAATGCATAGATTTTCTAAGTGCTCTAGAAGATTTTCTGGTATGGCACTCAGTGGACTGGGACCACCATGGCTAATTTACGCCATAATCACTCAATTTTGATTTTCAGTTCTTGATACTTTGTGATCTTCCCAGATTCTTTGTCTTCTATTCTACTATCATTTTATCATTATTATTCCACTTTTTCTATATATATCTCAGGGCAATGAATATAGCTAATACTCCTTCTTCCCCGTTTCCCCCCTACAACAACAACTCTTTGGGGTGGGCTAGGCTGAGAGAGAGTGTCTGGGCCAAAGTCACCCCACCAGTTTTCATGCCTAAGGGAATTCTAGAACACTCAGCCTCCTGATTTTTAGTCCAACAGTTTAACCACTACATCATAATGTCCAACACACTGACAAATATCATTTTTATATTTTTGCAAGAAAACTACATGGACTTATCAGGTAGTCATTAGAAGGCACACTAAGCTTATTGGAGTCTTTACATTCAATCCAGTGAAAAATCCTGCAGAACAATACCTAAAAATCCCCATCCATCTAGCACTTTGTCAATACTGCTGAAAATATATTGAAAACATTCCCGTTTAGGTACCACAAATATTGGCAGCTGGCTATAAGGACCCATAGTCTCAATATTCCAGTCCAGGAAAATGTGAGATTTTTTTAAACACAGAAAGGTCTCTTTACCATCCATGCAAGCCATTATTTGCAGGGAAACTGAATATTGGATACCATCCTTCCAGATTTCAAGCTGACAATGGTGGAGGCTTTGAAAGCTCTTGTTCCTCAAGAACAATTCAAGAAGTAGGGGAGCTTTTACTTCCTACTGTATCAACTGCAGTGGAGTAGAAGTTCACTGCTGTTAAATATGACAACTCAGTGCAACTAAAGAGTAACTCTAGGAATGCCTGACATATCTAACTCTTTTGTTCCCCAGGGTGGTTCTTAAAAGTTTCTCATTCTCAGCAATGCTTCAGCTCATTTGAAGATTTGTCACTGCTTAGCTGTCAAATGATGCTCTCATGATTACGAATAGTAGCAGGTAAGCCAGGCTGCAGAAATGTTGATGGTGGCTGATGCATGGCCCTTTGAAGGCCTATTGCATCATGAAGGTTGTCTGGCCACAGATTCTTTGTAGTTCTGAGTGAATAGTGTTTGGAAGAGGACAGTACAGCACAGGTCAAAGAGCCACAATTACTAGATGATTCCTCCAGGAAAAGGCATCTCTTCTTTTTACTCCTGCTTTGAAGTAGAAACATTACAATGAAGGGTAAAAAGGGAAATAACTGATTGACATACTTAAGGCAAGGTATTTTTGTATTTTGGAAAACACTGCTTTTATTTTGATGTCCCAAACAAGAGGATGATGCTTTCTCATTTTTTTCATGAGATTTCTTTTAGATGAAATTTGAAACATCATAGGAAAACAACATAGGCGCATGTCAGTGCCTGATGTTGGACTGGTGGAAGCATGAGGAGACACACAGAAGCAATAAATATCCAATAGCAAAGATTCAGTATGATGCTTTTAAATTAGGTATACTTTTTTGACACCCCAATATTTTCAGTGATGGCACAGGCATACATCCTATTTTAGGGGAACTTGTTTGACTTCTTCACCCACAGAATTAAAATTTTTACGGTGGAGTTTTAATATCCTCCTATGTCTCTCTATATCTGCTGCTCCCAGATGGTTTTACAAGAAAAAGATGAGAGAAATGGGCTGGAATTTGATTTATTTCAATCTCAAACTTTAGACAACACTGCAGACTACAGGATTCACTACTAAGAGGGTCCAACAAAACTTGTTGATTAATGTAATCAGGAAATACTTGCTGGAATATATTTGAATCAAAGTTCACTACAAGCAATTTCCCACTTACTGGACTATAGTGATTAAAAATTGATACAACCAGCAACACGCCTCATTCCAACTATTAAAATCCCAATTCATGAATAATGGAACTGAAAAGGATCATCAGAATCATGACCTAACATGATTGTAAGGCAGTCAGCTGGAGGATTATAAGCTTCTATCTCGGAGTTCAGCTAATGGGGAGAAAGAATTAAGTGCAGTTAGAACAAATGGTCTTTATTGGCCAGGAGCGATTGGAGACAGAAGGAATTTGTCTTCAGTGCATATGTTCTCAGTATACATACAAGCAACAAAGTGATAAATCATAAGATACAATCATAATCACCAACAAAGTGATAGTCATAAGATACCAATAGGAGTAGGTAATAGGAAAGATGAGAAGGATAATAGTAATACAGTTCTACTACATGGTTAGGTATCCTTAGGAATAGACAGTGCTGTAGGAATTATGTATTTAGCAGAGTGAGGGCATTGGGTGGGGAGGGGGTAGAAGAATTGTCTTTGTGTCTAGTTTTAGCTACCTATTTCACATACATGACTCTGAGCAGCATGCAAAGTAAAAGCACAAAATCAAACAACAAAATAACCAAAAATGTAACAATAACATTTTAATTAAAAAAAAAAACCAAAAATATAAAGTAAAAGCTATTCTATTCTATTTTAAAATACACTAAAAAAACTCAGTGAAGGGGCACAGTGAAGTGGGTAGCAATGCTGAACAGGTGGCATAGGCAAAATAATTCTACCTTGTATGAGACAAATAACTCAGCATTTGTACAGTGCTGAAGTAGCAGTCTGTGTGGGATTTGGTTTCAAATTTTCTGTTAAGTTTATCAAATTATAAAATACAAAGAAAAATCAAAATAATGGAAAAGTAGAGGAGAAAAAAGGAAGAGGAAAAATATGAGGGAAAGGAGAAAAACAAAAGGCATTGACTTTTGATTCTTTTTAATGCAGAGTAAGAATAAACCTCAAATTTTTACTTTTACATAATAATATATACTAGCCATTTCTATAATGACAAGCCTTTAAAACCACCAAAGTCAACGGTTCATTTTTTCCCCACCTTAAGCACAAAATCCAGAAGCAGTTTCCAAGTGGAAACAAAGTTAGGTGTATTCTTTTCTTTTATTAAGACAAAAAACAGAGGAGGGGAGAAATATTTTCAATCTGGCAAGATTCTGCTTATTTTTTAAATTTTTACTTATTTACTTATTACTTATTACTTATTTTTACTTTTTACTTATTAAATTTTTATGTTGCCCATCTCTCCTATAAACTGATTTTGGGCGGCTTACAAGTTATAAAATAAGTAGAAAAATAATCAAAATATTAAAACCACACAGATTAAGATTTTAAAACTATACTGAAATCAGAATTAAGAGACGGACAGGACAGGGAAGAGGTCTTTTATCTTGTGAGCCACCTCCAGCAATGAGCACTCCCCTTTAATGTAACCTCACCATAAAGGTAATACTGTTGCCCCCCCCTCCATCTGCAGGCTGAGCTGTCTCTTATCAGACCATGGCCTAGGCTGCAAATCTTCCTCTTATCTCCCAAGGTCATTCTCACATACCATCACACAGTCCCTCTACAGGTAGTCCTTGTTTAGTGACAATTGGGTTCAGCAACTTGGTTATTAAGGTAAGTGTTCATTAAATAAAACCGTGACAGTGCTTATGATCGTACTTCAGATTTATTTATTTATTTATTTTGCTTTACAGACTATGGAGGTCGTAAATATAAGAATTGGTTGCAAATTTCATCATTGTCATAACTGCAAACAGTTGCTGTACAAGGCAGTCAATAAACAAACATTGCCTGTTTTTATAAAGTGGCACCCTGCTAAGGTCAGAAGGTTTTCACTCCTATTTAAATGCTTAGTTGTGCAACCAATCATGGCACACTGTTACTGAATCTCTGTACAAGTTACTACTAACCATCAGATTCACCATGCTACTATTCTCTTGCCAGTAACAGTGGGGGTTGCCCCTGGTTCGGACCAGTTTGCAAGAACCAGTAGTAAAACCGGCAGGAGGCCCACCGAACCGGTAGTAAAGGTAAGTAGAACCCACCCCTGCCCAGTAACCATTCTCTAAGCTTAAAAAACTTGCTGTGAATGCTGCTGTAGCTCTTGTTTTATTTCTCTTAGGGGCAAACTGACTAGCAGATGGCATATGCTAAGAATGCTCTGTACACAATTATTTTCCTGTCCAAATTTCCCAATTAGGTTCTGAAGTATGTCACAGGATGGGATAGAATTTCTTCTGCAGACTCCTGTGCTTTCGTTCAGCTATGAAAATAAACTTGGATCTATTTTCCATAACTTCCAGCAAACTGCCACTCTCGTCTACTGAGAAGTTCTCCATGGGAATCTGGAACGCATTCTACTGGGCGAGATTCCAAACCTGTTATATCGAGCTTGCTCCTAAACCAAGAGCTAAGAATCTAGGAGCTCTGATTCCTAGCATTTATTAGAAGAAAGATAAAGATTAAGAATTCTACCAAGGATTATATTTTCAAATAAGACACCTATCTATAGGAAACTGATAGTGGCAAAACTCTTGCCCCTTTCCTCCTGCTTTTTTGAGGTACAAGGGAGGAGGCTGGTCTCCTTGGCAAGGACTGCATCTCTTCATGGTTTTACTAATGGCTATTACCGTTCTTCAGTATGAAACAGAAATCTCACAAAACTTTTGAAATAAACTTGTACCATTTTATCTGCTCTAAAGTAATCTTAGAGTCAAGCTTATTGTTTACAAATCGTTATCTTGCTACTTAATTAGCAGAAGAGGCTGAGAGTAGGTTTTCTGCAGAATATCGGAGAATATCTCCCATGCAATATTACCTAATTTCCCCTATGCCTGAAGGAAGCTTTGCTGGCTCTGCTTCAGAGTCTGTTGACATCAGAAGAAATGTAGGTGGTCATCAGATAGAGGAACGTCCCCTCTATCTAGAGGTTTCCTTCTTTAGAGATTATCACCAAAAGATTCAGTTCAGGATCTTTTTCATGTTTTAGCCACTCCCACATAGCTTTTCTCTCAATAAGGTGCATATGACTTAAAAGAAGAAAAAGACTGATAGCAAATATCAGCTATGTTTACACTTTAGGTGATTGCTAATATTATTATTCCTCAAGTAGTTCAATCTCTAAGAGTGTTCTATTAACATGACATTATCCATTAAATAAATGATGTCATTGTCACAATTTACACCATTTACATTTATTTATTTATTTATGATGCATACAAAATAAATTTCATAATTTGTATAATTCGTAGTTGTGTATTTTGGGCTTAGGGGTTTTTTTTGTTTTCATTTGGTTTTTTTGCTTGAAGTCACAAACCAGATATGTCTGCCATAAGTGAGGAGTCCATGCATATTTTACTCCACTAGTCATTGCTGATTATGGGGGATGATGCTCATCTCCATTTCGAGGCCATTGAGCCTGCGCTGTATGAAGACATTTCTGTGGTCATGATGTGACGGAACGCTCTTACCTTCCCTATTTATCTACTCTCATTTACATGCTTTCAAACTGCTAGGTTGTCAGGAGCTGAGATAAGAATGGGAGCTCACCCCATCATGTGGCACCTGGGTCTCGAACCTGGGCTGCTGGCTTTCCAGCCAACAAGGCCAGCATCTTAACTGCTGAGCCACCACACTGCCCTGATGTCTGCCATGGTATAGGCTTAACTATTACCCCAAATTTCTTTCTTTTTTGTTGTTGTTCAGATTTTATGTTATCTCTAGAATGATTCATTCCTACTTGGCAGTTTCTAAACATAAGGTGCAGTAGCTCTTTAGCCTCTCTTCCACCTCCTCCTCCTTTTTTTGTCATGTGAATGCCCTGCATAACAGCTTCTTTCAACTTCTCCTCTTTTTTCTCTTTATAGAAAGCCCAAACATTACTTTACTCTAAAAATGTGTTAAATGTTAGTTAAGAATAGCTATCTTGATCTCCCATAACTTCACTCTAAGGGGCATGCTCCAGAAGATCAATAATTGTTGCACACACATATAGTATTTGGGATAATAGAATATTTTAATTCATACAGAATTTACTTCTTTGAAGTTTCTAATTCTTCTGTTGAAATCTGAACAGGTAGAGGGAAGGTTAAATAAACAGGAATAAAACAAATGAACAAATAAAACAAATGGCTTTGCTGGCTAACCAAATGTTTGAAATAACAACGGCTTTCATGACCTAGCAATGTTGGGATCCCATTCTAACATCCCATTAATCCTCTCAAATAAAGTGGAAGATCAGCCAAAATCTTCTTTACACTGAGGGGGAAGTTTCTGAATTAATCTTCCTATCCAGCTTGAACCCTTCAGAGGGTCTTGGAAGCTCAACAATATTACAAAGAAAATCTCTCCCTCTAGCTCTAAAGTTCAAGATGTGTGGAGCAAAATATCCTGCTAGATATTAATTTAGCCTTTGTGTTTCATCAAATGTATTGGGAAATATAAACTTCAGCCTTCCTCTGGGAGCTGCAGTTGCAGCCATCTTTCTTTGCAATGAGTGACTGAGGTGGGAGATCATTTCTACAGGTGCAGAGATTTAGAAGCACCCCATGGTCCAGGGATCAACTATGCTGGCCCACATACCTGCTTTTCAGCTTCAAGAGTGAGAGAAAGGATGAGAAGCTTCATCTCAGTAGGCTGCCGAAATTGCTCACCAGAGCACAAGTGGGATGTGAACATGTGCAACTCTATCCATAGGAATTTATGATGCTGACATGGGGCTTCAAAGCTTAGGTGACTCATTTTGCTTTCCTGGGGCAATCAGAGATAGCACAGTTTAAAATAAATCATACACATTAGTTAATTTGTAGAATTTAGAAAGGTCATCAAATTGGTTTTTCATTACAGAATTTGCATCACTCAATGCTAAATATTTACCAACTTATAGTTTACAGTCCCTTCCAGGAGATTACCATCTTGATATAGAAGGATCAATTGCTTCAAGAACCCTTAGAGTAATGTTAATGGAAAAAGGAACAACTGGTAGAGTCATGCTTTTCGGTAAGCGTAAAGGATAAAGGCAGGGGTGAAATGCTCTTGGTTCGGACCAGATCGAGTGATCCGGTAGCGATTGTTGCAGGTGGTTTGGAGAACCGGTAGTGATGGCGGCATGAGGCTCTGCTCACCCGCCCGTATGTCGTTACTTCCTGTTTTTAAAAGGTAAAAAAAAAGGCTCTGATGATTATGTGCCACAGCTGTGATCGTCAGAGTCTTTTTTTACCTTTTTAAAGCATTTTTTTACAACCTATTCGCCCAAGTAGGTTGTAAAAAATGCTTTAAAAAAGTAAAAAAAAAAGTTGGCCACGCCCACCCAGTCACATTATCCCCACCACCAAGCCACGCCCCCAGAACCAGTAGTAACAAATTTTACATTTCACCGCTGGATAAAGATAAGAGCAACCCACAAAGGGAATGAAAGCACGTGAAGCTCTGAAAGCATGAGGAAAATAAAATTACTAAGGAAAAGCATTACTAACTGTGGAAGAAGAAAATGGTAAATTGCAACACTATTGGTGCCAATTAAAATTTATTGTGAGGACATGCTAGAGATGGTGATCATGGCCACATCTAAAAATAGTTTGATTAAAGTAGTTTTCATAGATTAAACCAGTGATTAGAATGTACCAGATTCTCCCTTCATTTTATTCCTACAGGTAGGAAATGACCAGGCCAAGCCAGATGGAGGGGTCAAACACATCATGAGTCTCAAATCCCTTCATGCCCACAAGAGATCCAAGTCCGGCCCACCTTGAATTCCATTGACTCTTATCTACCGCCAATTTGCTTTGACCATAAGTTCAGATTCTTGTAGAGAGCATAAACTTGCAATAAACTTTTATATTCATCTGAACTGGACTTCCTGATTTTCCTGTGCTTGACAGATAGATTGATTGACCAAATGTCCATAATGAATGTTTGGGGATAGACCAACAACTTTGCTATTAATTAGTTTTCATACTAATTTTATCTTCTTCCAACCCTGAAAGTTTCTCTTCAGAAGTATGCAGTTTTTTAGCTGCTTAGGCAATCAAGTTGACTAGTTCTTCTCCAGTACAGCGGCCCCCAACCTTTTGGGTACCAGGGACCGGTTCTTTGGAGAAAGGTTTTTCCACAGATTGGAGCGGTGTGGTTTTACGTGCTGCCTGCATCCTACGGATGGGGCTTCACTTGCTTGCGCAGAATGGTTGCTAGCATGTGCAGACTGGTGCTGGTCCACGGACTGGGGGTTAGAGACCCCTGCTCCAGTAGATGGAAGAAGTCGATGGGAAAAATGATGAAAGTCCAAAAAATATAGAGGGTTGCCTGCATCATAGCAATAGCATTTAAGACTTATGCACTTAGACGCTTCACAATGTTTTACAGCCTTCTTTACAGAATCTCTCAGCGGTTTACAGAATCATATTTGATTCCTAGTGGCATGTGCACATTCTTGTCATTTTCTCAGTAACAACATTTGTTTCCCATGGCCTTCTTCCAGATGGTACATGTACATACAGTAGGCGTGTATTTGGCATAGAACTCCCTGGAGCTTTCCATCCTGTACTAAGCAAGCCGGACTCTGCTTTTCTCAGAGGAGACAAAGGTCAACCAGCTACTACATCTGCTGAGGCAATAACCTGAGAGGTCAGCCCAAACTTATTAGTGTTAGGCATTATCTACTGACACTTCCTCCTCTTTCCTCATGCTGCCCCCAGCAGGAAATAGCTATCAAAGTGCCTAATCTTTTGAAAGGATTAAACTTGTTAACTCAATTTTCAGAGGCTTTTTTGTGTGGTTTCCCCTAGGCTGATATATAAAGAGATTTTCACATAGCCACTTATGCTGCTTTTTTAAATCTTGTTGCCTTTTAGTGATAATTGCATTTGGTGAGATGGCTGCTTAGGATGGAAAATGCAGTCTCTCAAACAAACAATAAAACCAGGCAGAAAGATGGCAGGGAATCAACCCAATCAGCCACTTCTAGATGGACTTATCAGTCTGCATTTCAGGTTTTTATTTAAGTGAAACTCATACTATCAGTTAGAGATCTGTTCTGGACTATATCTCATCAATACATGGAAATAGGTAACCTGCAAAGAAAACAACAAACTGAAAAGGGACTTTTATCTTTAAGAAAAAAATTACCTGTCTCAGGAGAAAAGGAGAAAGATATCTTCCCAGAATCAGATTGATGTAGTGAACTTCAACTGATGAAAGCTTATGTCCTCTAATAAAATATGTTAGTTGAAGCTACCAGACTCTTCTTAATTTTTTTTTACTGCTATAGACTAATGTGGCTCCCTTCCTACTATGTGTTCCTGATGAAAAATGGCTGTGCTTTAGTGGTTCACATTGAAATGAAAGACTTAATTGTCATAAATAAAGGAAATCTGTTTTGAGTTCACAGATGAGGTACTAGCAAAAGCACTTAGACTTATATACCGCTTCACAGTGCTTTACAGCCCTCCCTAAGTAGTTTGCAGAGTCAGCCTATTGCCCCCAACAATCTGAGTCCTCATTTTACTGACCTCGGAAGGATGGAAGGCTGAGTCAACCTTGAGTCAGTGGGAATTGAACTCTGGCAGTCAACAGAATCAGCCTGCAATACTGTCTTCTAACCACTGTGCCACCATGCAGTGGTGAAAATAACAGCACATTTTCTTCCCCAACAATTTATGATAGGAATTATATAATATAATATGCTATATGAGGGGAAGGTCATAAAGAATGACATTTTTGGGGTGCTTAATACCTTCTTATGGCAATCTTTAATACTTTGCAAAATGCAGAGTGCTTCAAGCAAAAATTTGGATTTTTGATGAAGTGAAGAAATTCAGCTTGTGCTCTATGCAAGGCCACTTATAATAAATAGCCTTATCACTTTGTTGGTTTTGAAAGGACAGGTGGTTAATCAATGACAAGATGGACTATACTGATGGGTAGTTTATGTATCAGATACTTTTTACATTAGGAGTTTTAACCATAACTGGAAAGCCATAGAGGTCACTATTTATCCTCAAGATTACAGGGCACACATGATTGTGCTGCTTTCCCAAACTGGACCAATTTGGAAATTTAAAAACTTAAATGGATGCTATCTAAGGTGCTTGTTTATTAGCTTTCTCAAGTTCCCTTGGGAGAGGTCACAGGAAATTTAAAAAGCAAGATTATATCAAGCACAGTGATATCAAGTGAGAAATAATCATTTGGTGGCTTTTTCTCCCAGGCAGAGAAATTTCATTTCCTAAACCATGGGTTGTTCCCTCTAACGCTTGACATGTGGTATTTATGGGCTAGCTTTTCTTTCCTCAACATAGTATAATTATCGCTTGAGTACTTAAAGGTATTTCCTAACAATTGCCCTAGTTTGTTAGGTAAGTAGCAGAAGATCAAGGATCTCTCCGCCCCCCTCTCTCTGTATTTTGCCAAGCGCTCGTAAAAACTGAAGACATTTCTGTTGCCTTAAGGAGGAATGCATTGTGTGTACATTCCATAATTAAGGAAACTTTAGAGAAGTACTAGGATTATGTGGAATTTTCAGAAATAAAATGGAATAAAAGTATGCATTTGCTTAAGCATTTTCATGCCTTCATTTCAACAGCAATTTAATGTCTTGTCCATTTCTGCTTCCAGCTCTGTTGAGAATTCAGGATGCCAAAAGTTAATTAGGAACAAAGGGACAGAATGATAGCAGGAATGTTCATAAAAAGAACTGTCAATTCATTAACAAGATTTATTAATTGTCTTGCTTTTAGTCAGCACAAGAGTCAAAACTGAGAAAAAGAATTTCAAGCAATTTCTTTAATTTATGTTTGCTTATAAACATTTTAGTGTATATCAGAATTTATTTTTTATAATTTTTTATAGTTTTCTCAATAAGATGTACATTTCTCAGCAAAAGTTCCTTTAATTTTTAACTTTTTTTTGAAAATGCTGAATGTTGAAACTATCACTTTCAAGTTCACTCTGAGAACCTACACCTAAGGTTTCTTTTATGTTGCTTTGCTTATACTAGTAAAATGGGTTTTAGCAGGTGTCCTGCCCACTACAGAGACCCCTTTCCACCATCACTTTGGTTTGAACTCTTGAGACAAAACCAATAGATTTTCTGAGTCAAGAGACACCTTCACATTTCAGTGTTATGAGTTCAGATGAGAGGATTTCTTGCAATGGAATAGAGATGCTTTAGAACTGAAGTTATAAGAAGAGATGTCCAGGAGGGGAGTATTTCAGATTGAACCATTTTTTTCCATCAAGGGCTCTGGAGATAGCAATAGCAATATCACTTAGACTTATATACCGCTTCACAGTGCTTTACAGTTCTAAACAGTTTACAGAGTCAGCATATTGGCCCCAACAATCTGGCTCCTCATTTTACCAACCTCGGAAGGATGGAAGGCTGAATTCACCTTGAGCTGGTCAGGATCAAACTCCTGGCAGTTGTCAGTCATGCCATACTGCATTCTAACTACTGCGCCACCAGGGCACTTAAAGTTGTGTCAACATAAAAATAATATTGTGGATTTCTTAGCACAAAGTTGAGATGAATCTATGTGGTTAAAATTATAATCCTTTTCAGAAATTTATGAACAAAATGCGTAAGTAGTGATGTCCTACCCTCCTTTCAAATTGTATTCTCATTCCTGATAGCCTTCCCTCCCCACCCCCAACCCCCCCACCCCCGCCTGTCCAGCATCTGATTCAGCTGTTTTTTTTCCAGAACAAAATAAATTTCTGGAGCCAAAGTGTAAAAGTGACATCAACAAAAAAATATCATGTAAAATATGCCTGAATAAGAGTCACCACATCTGAACCACTCTGTAACACAACTACTGATTTAGTCAGTTTTTTAATCTCTCCAAGCAACTGATGTAGATTATACTTTAATGTAATTGGAAAGGACCAAGTTTCAAATAAGACATTTCACATGCTTGTCACCATCACCATAAAAATATTAGTTTTAGTTCTGAGGTTTTGTAGTCCTAATGTAAAGAATAGTCTGTTGTATTATACTACATGAAATATATGATATCTATAGTGTGACCAAATGTTATCCAAGAGCTGGCATTTCTGCTGGCATTTCATATTTGCCCTTTTACTGCTTGCACCATTTCTTCTTCTTCTTCTTCTTCTTCTTCTTCTTCTTCTTCTTCTTCTTCTTCTTCTTCTTCTTCTTCTTCTTCTTCTTCTTCTTCTTCTTCTTCTTCTTCTATATTATTATTATTATTATTATTATTATTATTATTATTATTATTATTATTATTTCACTGACCAAAATAAAGAATTTGCTTACTATTTCCTGCTCGTTGTAAGATTTTAGAAAAACACCATTTTGTAAAAGAGTACATATTTATATATTTTTAAAGGAATTTAATTGTTTTCTATTTGCTCTACATGTAATCCTCAATTTACAACCCCAATTGAGATCAGAACTCCCATCATTAAGCGATGCAGTTGTTAAGTAAATTGCACCTGCTTTTACAACCTTTTTTTTTTTTGCAATGGTCGTTAAATGGTAAGTTCTTAAATGAATTACATGGTTGTTAGGTTAATTTGGCTTCCCTCATCGCTTCTGCTTGTTGAAATCCTCCTGGGAAGGTTGTAAATGGTGATTACATGATGCCAGGATGCTGCAACCATCGTAAATACATGCCAGTAGCCAAAATTCAAGTGCTTGAATTTTGATAATGTCACAGAGATGATGTGATGGTTGTAAGTGCACGGATAGGTTGTAACTTTTTCAGTGCCATTGTAACTTTGGTTGTTAAACAAATGGTTATACATTGAGGACCTGTACTATAATCCATTATTGAAGGAGTGCCCAATCCCAGTCCGTGGACCAGCACTGGGCTGCAGCATTCCAGAAACTGGTCCACGCAAACAAACGGGATGCAAGCAGCACATGAAATGACGTCCCCTATGGTCTGCAGAAAAACCTGTCTCCTCGGAACTAGTCCCTGGTGCCCAAAAGGTTGGGAGCCGCTGCATTATTGGGTTCCTTCCTGGAATAACATTACAATTATAAAGGCTGCTATGCACAGGAATCCTGTGTCATTTGCTGCTTGCAGGGCTGCTTGAAAAATGAAATGTGTGACAGTACCTTTGCTCTTCATATGACCTCTATGCTTTGCATAGGAGGGAATAATTACGGAAAGCTAATTTCAGTACCTAGCCATGCATGTGCCTTCTCTCTCTCTCTCTCTCTCCCTCCCACCTTCTCTTTCTTGTACAGCAATCTTCATCTTTTACATTTCACCGTCTTTTGTTTACATAATCTCCCTTGCAACAGCAGGCTACAATGAAGTTTACTCTTATGATTTTTACTGATAAATGTTGAGGTCTATTCGTTGCAGATATATCTTTACAATGTGCTCTTTTTTAGTAGCTATCAGCCCTGCTGGGATACTGAATTTTCATCCAAATCGTGTATAGAAAAGCAGCATGACAATGAAGGCATGTCAATGAAGGTTTTAATACCAACGCCTAGGATATTGGTAAGTGTCTCTTGAAAAATATACATTTTTCCCTATTAAGATTTACTTGAAATGGTGGAAAAACATATGTGCAGTCTATGAAGCCTCTGTGTACCTTCTTACAGAGAAAGGCTCTGGCTTAGTGGTAATGTCTATAACTTACATAGAGAAGCTCCCTTCAGCCCTTAGCATCTACAATATGGTGGAAAAGGATAAGCTAATGATAGTGAGGGCCATCTAGAATCTTTCAGATGTTGGACTCTAATTGCCATCAACATCACCCAGAATGGGCAATGGTCAGGGATATTGGGAATTCATAGACTACTAATAGATTAGTCCATATAAATTAATTTATAGGGATGCAGAACATCCATATCTGAACTAGCAGAAAAATGATCTGAATATAAAGCATTTTGTCGTAATTCTTAAGCATCCATAGATGTATAAACCAGTTCAAAACAGCCCATAAAGCCCCCCTCTGAATTTGTGCTTTGTAAGTTTCATCATTACAATAGTTTTATTTTTTATTGTTTTCAGAAGAAAGCAGTTCTTAATATACAATGAAGTCCTTCTGATGTTGAAATAATTTGAACCCTGCCTGTTTTCCCAGGCCTTGGGGTAGAGTGGATGCCCCCACACTCATTTAAGAATTTATTGCCATTTTGTAACTATCTTGTAATTCTTTTTATTCTATTATTCTAGTTTGTATTAGGGGTTTTTTTTACCGTTGTAATTAAAATCTCCTGCTAGGGATTTTCAAACAGAAGTCTGGATAGTGATCAATCAGAAATGATCTAGTGCACAAGTGTCAAAATTGATCGCATCACGTGACGTATCATGACATATTGTGACATTTTTGCCTTTGCAGAGCTGGGGTGGGCGTGGCCTGTGCGTGATGCATTCGGCCCACAGGCTGCCAGTTTGACAGGCATGATAATGGATCCTGCATGAGCAGAGGACTAAACTAGATGATTTCTAATCCCCCCCAACTTTATGACTTTATGATAGATTGGGCTGAAGTATATATGGGTAGGTATAAAAAACACTGCATGGTCATTTCCCCTTTTCTGTGAGTGAAAATATACTATCCATGCTTGGCTGATGTTGACAGCAATAGCAATAGCACTTAGACTTATATATCACTTCACAGCCCTCTCTAAGTGGTTCACAGAGTCAGCCTATTGCCCCCAACAATCTGGCTCCTCATTTTACCCACCTTGGAAGGATGGAAGGCTGAGTCAACCTTGAGCCTGGTGAGATTTGATCTGCCAAACTCCTGGCAGCCGATGATCAGCAGAAGTAGCCTGCAGTACTGCACTCTAACCACTGCACCACTGCAGTTCTTGTTGCTGAGAGGAAACCAATTTGTGATTGATGTATAGTAGCAGGTGCATGGTTATCAGGATTGCCATATTTTCCATATCAGAATTGTTCTTTTCTGATGCTTTCTGTTGGGCATGAAGAAGATCCTGACTATTGCATGTATATAAGCTGCCCCTTTGGTTTGGGGCTACATAGAGTTATTCTGGAAAGTACATCCCCATGATGCCAAGGGATATTAAATTTTAAAACTTTAGCATGCCAGATTTTGGAAATCCAGAGTAGTGGGTTTCTCAATGTTAAATTGGTTAATGAGACCCCTGATTATTTTATTCCTGGTCAACTTATACCTCTGGGTGATTTTTGTTTGTATTTGCTGGACATACATTCTGAAACTGCCTTAAGTTATGATGCAGGAAGCCTTGCGAAATAGCACCACTCACTCAATTATGATGAGTCACTGGCAGCTGGATCATCTGCCACCAGCATTCTCCTAATCACATCCTCAAATTGATTTTTGGCTCAATGAATAGACATCAAGTCATGTGCTTCTCCAATTGTCGCTTTCCTAGATTATTTAGATGCAGAAATCCTGCATATTTTATATTCAGTAGGCAAGAGAAGAGGATCCATCTTCGGAAGCAATTGTATGACAAGAGCATTGAGACTTTCATTTAATTAATTGTATTATTATTATTATTATTGTTGTTGTTGTTGTTATCTCTCTTATTCATTAAACATGAAACTCAGTCAACTGATCATTTAAAAATGTGTCATAAATACCATTGACTGGTGCTAATGGTTGATATGGGTTGCTGCCAGCGTCCTAGGTATCAACCAAGTATCTTCTTAAAATATATAATAATAATAATAATAATAATAATAATAATAATAATAATAATAATTTAATCTTTAGTGAGATTCACAGTCTTTGAGGCTGGTTAATAGCTCAGCAGCTCGAGTCCTAACTAAGGACCTAGGAACTGTTAGGGTATCGTTGTAGGATGTAAGCTGTTCCGAGTAAGGTGGTTTTTTGTAGAGTCAAAATGTTCAAGTCCGGCAAATTTAGAATTTCTAAATAGCGG
The DNA here is from genome assembly GCA_022577455.1 of Arizona elegans. Taxonomy (NCBI): domain Eukaryota; kingdom Metazoa; phylum Chordata; class Lepidosauria; order Squamata; family Colubridae; genus Arizona; species Arizona elegans. Next base: position 95,831,975 of record JAKOOJ010000003.1, on the reverse strand, counting down.
GGTAGTCCTTTGGGTATTGCTCCAAGGGCTCCAATTACAATCGGGACAACACACGATTTCTTTTTCCACAGTCGCTCAACTTCAATTTGCAAGTCCCGGTACTTTGTGATTTTTTTCTTGCTGCTTATCTTCAATCCATGCATCACCAGGTATTGCAATGTCAATGAACCATACTTTTTTCTTTTCAACTATTGTTATGTCAGGTGTGTTGTGGACCAACTGCCTGTCAGTCTGAATCCTAAAGTCCCACAAGATCTTGAGTTTTTCATTCTCTAAAACTTTCTCAACCTGATGTTCCCAGTGGTTTTTGCTGTACTCAAATCCAAACTTCTGGCATAATTTCCAGTGAATGATCTTAGCAACACGGTCATGGCGTTGTGGGTAGTCAGCTTGTGAAATTTTGCTGCATCCACTGATCAGGTGGTCGACTGTCTCATCTTTCTCATTGCAGAGGCGGCATTTGCTCTTGGTGGTAACATGTTGAATTTTTGCCTTCATGCAGTTTGTGGCTAGGGCTTGTTCTTGAGCTGCCAAAATAAAGCTTTCTGTTTCTTTTTTCAGTACTATTATTATTATTTTGATGTGCCTTCAAGTCAGTCTTGATTTTTGCAATCACATAGATAAGTCTATGCGGCTTTCTTTTAGGAATGGTTTGTCACTGCCCTCTTCCTAGTGCTCAGAGACAGTGATTGGCAGAAAAGTCACCCAGTTGGCTTTGTGACTAAGACAGAACTAGAATTCATGTCTTCCAATTCTAGTCTAGTACTTTTAACTACTAAATTAGCTTTCACCAAGTCTAATTACATTTAGGAAAATGAATACGGAAAGGAAACAATTTGAAGAAATGTTTGTCTTAAATGCAGCAAGATAATACTAGCTTATGGGTCCGCTTTCCATATTTCCTATACAATCATTGATAGAACTGAGACATGGAAGTGATTGTTATAGATCAACAATAGGTTTCCTTTTTTTCCTCTTAGCTTTGTTAAAGTCCAAATATTTCAGTTGCATATAGGCTGTGGTTGTTCCTTGTGGAAGAAGGCTGCAGTTAATATAAAAGTCTGCTATAGAAACACAAATGACAGCCAGAACCAGAGCAAGCAGTGGCAGTTTTTTTTAAAATGTGAAGAACCAGTGCTTTGCAGAGATGACAGAAGAACTAAAATCAGACTTAAACCTGACAAAACATTTTCTGTTGTCTTGCTAGTTGGGGCAGATAGAAATGCCCTACCTCTTCACCCTTCTGCTCCTGATCTCCCAGAGAGGACAGGGAAGGATTACTATGAATATGATGTATGCACTGATGATTTTTTCTACTCAGATAATGAAACATCTACTAACAAACAACCCAAATCAGAGAGCACTGAGGACTCCACAGTTCAACCCCGAATGAAATTTATTCTCTTCTATTGATGTATGTCAGACATTGGGTTAAATTACATTGCTCTGTAAACCAAGAATCCTATATCATGATATTCCCAAGTGCACAGAATGGAGCAACATTGTTAGTTACTTGTAATTGGACTTATCCTTCAAACCATTCCTTTGTATCTGATGTGGTAAAGAAAGATTGGGGATTGAAGCTGCATCCCCACCTCCATGTATTATGAAAGCAAAAAAAAGAAGAAGAAGAAGTTTTCATTAGATGCTCGTTTGGAACTGGAAGCCCTTTCACGGCCATAGCCACAAATAATTGATCATGCATTAACACCATGTAAAAGAGAGAAATAAGGAGAAATATAAACCTATAGAAGTTTGCTACGAGAGAAAGTTAGACTGAACAGAAGGTGAGGGTGAATGAATATGGTAGAGCTGAGAATTTTTAGGTATGGTGGTATATAATTAATAATAACCCTAAGGGGAAGATACAAAGATATGAGACAGAAAAGAAAGGTGCCTGAACACAGAAATACAAGAAGCCAAGATAAGCCAGATGAGAGGACTGATGTACAGTATTTAAAACATGGTCCTAAGCATCTTGCTGCAGTAGTTCTGCCAGTTTTACAGTAAGACTTCTGGAAAATATTTTTCTGATTTTTCTACTGAAAGATACTTCAAATGCCAAGGATATAATATGAAGCTCCCTCTCTTCTACTTTTAAAGCTGAAGGTTTCCCACCAGAGGTGCCTTCTGATTCTCAGCTGCAGCCATGCTGATTGAAAAGTTCTAATCTGCAATATGGAAGGCTTCCAGCTGGGAAAAGAAAGAATGGGGTGCAATGATGGGAACAGGATAAAAAGAATGGATTTCACTGTCCACCTACAATCTTGTCATATTATTATCACAGGGTGACACATCACTAGAATGCTTGCATAAGCAAGCAAGCAAGCAAGCAAGGAACTCTACTGGGTTCTAGCAACTAGAGTGATAGTGAGCCAAAAAAGAGAGGAGAAAATGTAATGGGGCAGATAAATATGAAGCCTGCCACAGTTTCAGAGATGGCACAAAATAAGCAACTTCCAAATGTTCAGGATGTCAATTCCATAGAAGGCCAGCACAGATTCACAAAATGTTAGGCCTTCCTTTTTTCCTTTTTCCCACCGAATCAGTGGGAACAATCTCAGAGTTGCCTTTGTTTCCAAACTTCTAATAAAGCTCTTCGACTTCTGACTTCCCTCTCTGCCAGCCTCACAGGCGAGCTGTTTTATCTTTTTGTCCTGTGTTTGCCTATTTGTGACTCAAGAGAAAATAATGCATCTTCCTGGTAGGAACAGGTCATAGCAACAAAAATGTATCTTAAGACTCTACAGATCACTCCATACCTCCCAGACTCCCAAGAGGCATTTTTCCCAAGAAAATACAAATGAAATAGTTATTACAAGCCATAAATATTTTACATACAAGAATTTTGTGAGAATGTTTATTTATTTACTTTTGGATATGGAGGCAATCCCATGATATAGTGCTCAGGAATGAAAAAGACTTATCACTTGGTGCACAGTTCTTTTGCCCCCTTTGATATAGAGAGCAATATATAATGAAAGCAATTCCCCTGGTTATTCTGACCCATATAGAGGGCGCTTACTCTCTGCATGTCTGAAGGGCTTTTGCCAAACTTGCTTGGGGTCCCTACTTCACACAAACTTGTGCAAGCATTACTCTACAACTGCAAGAGTGCCGCAGGAATTTCAGCTTTTTTGCTGCCACTTTTCTCCTTTTGTGCCTCCTGCCTACTAGAAAAAAAGCAAAGCTTTTATTCCCCAAGAACAGCAGTGGGTGGTAAGTGAGGGGATCAGAGAGCAGTAGGTGGGAGAAGCCATAAGCACATTCCTATTCTTGGTTGCATGTTAAAAGAAGCAGAACAATTCTCTAGATTGCCACCCTAGCAACCCTTTCATTCAGGCTGACCCTTACAAAGCTTAGCCCCACAGAGGATAAGACAATATTCAGGCACAAGGCAGTCTTCTGTTGCAAGTCATTCTGTTTTATTATCACATTCTTCTCACTGTATCATTCTACATTCTGAAAGTACTTTCAGCAGCGCATCAAGCTTTGGGGCTAACAACTTCATCCTAAAGGACTGATTTATTTCCCCAGATTTCCTTAGTGCGAATATATTATTCTGTCTCCTGCTGTCTACCAGGCTGGGTAGCACACAGCCTGGAGATCACATCTGGGTCTTGGCAACTACCTCTCTGTCTCCCTGCTTGTGCTCCTTCAAACATTTGCTGCTCAGTTTGTTTCCCCAGCAAAATATTGTGCACTCTCTGGCAGCCCTCAAACAGCTGTTAGGCAATCTGCCCAGGGAAAGTACACAAACATTTTTTTCTCAACCCAATAACACTCACCTGCAGCTCTTTCAGCAGGCTGCCAGAGCTCTTTCCTGACAGAATTGTTGGGATGGGATGGGGAGAATCTCCTTCCCTCCTTCCACAAATCTGGAGGCTGAATAATGCAAACAGAATATTGATCTGCAGAAAGACTGCTGAGAGGGATGACAGTGAGGCTTCTCTTCCAGGAAATTGGTTCAAAACATGGACGAGATAGAGATACTTGCTTGGATGTGTGAAAATTGGCATGGGGAGAAGGCTTATCTCAGATCATTCCCAACATATTTCCTCCAAGGGTGGTGTGGAAATAAGACAAGCCAATAAGACATAACTAGTATGAATATGAAAAAGCACGGAGGATAAAATAAAATCCCTCAGCCCCACAGGACAAAATTATCATGGGCTGAATGTTATTTGCTCTGTATCACTGTCTGGAAATCCTCCTGCAGATAGAATTCCATGATACCTTTGAGAATCTAGGAGAACCAAAATAGATTGACATCTACTTGTCTTTCATTGGGAGAAATTTTTCAGAGCAATCAAAACAATTTCAGTACAAAAATTGCCTTCTTTTATGGTTAATACCAAACATAAATAATGAATAAAGTAAATAAAACTTAGTCTTCGAACGGTTTTGGAAGAAGTTAATGTCTGCAGCAAAACAAAGGATGGGATAGAGGAGAGGAAGATAAAGATTCATTACTATTTCAAGATGTACCAAAGGGTTTTTGAACATAGCAACAGTGCAGGAGATAAAGCAGGCAGGGCTAGAACAATATGCATATTTAAAACCAGTCCTTTGGATCCACATTGTTTTTGATCTGATCCCATTGCCTAAACAAGTAAACTGAGTGCTGAGCAACTGGGTAAATGCCTAGGCTAGGATGAAATAGTGGACACATTTTTAAAATGCAGAAAAGAAAATAATTTAAAAAGATAATCTCCCAGGAAGCAGTCATGAGAGGTCTGTTCTCCATGGTGCATAAAACACTTGTGGTAGCTATGTGATGGTCTGCATAGGTGCCTGATTCACTATGTTCTGAGCATCCTAGAGAGAGGTATCCATTTCACCTGATAGAAGCAGCTGTTTTGCACCTGCTCTTAGAGAGATGCCATGAACTGCAAGAAGGAAAGAAAGCTTCCTTTCTCACTGCAAGTTCCTCAAATAAACAAACAGAAAGGTGCACTTGAGATGTATGGAGCTGCTGTGGCTGCTAATGAAATTGATTTTACCTTTTTGGGCAACTTGTTAGTAGGAACAGATTAGTTCTGCCTACTCTCTGCCCCTTCTTAATGAAAGAATTATGCCCAGTTACAGTGTTATGCTGTTATTGTTACTGTTTTTACTACTGATTGCATGAAAACATAAAATAATTGGTATTTCCACCACCCACTTCTCTACTAGAAATGCTAGACTTAGACTCATCCAATTGAAACAGAATAAGTAAGAAAAAGAGTGGTGGATCTTTCAGTGCTTGTTTAATTCTTAACAGCAAATAGTATTTGCTGTACTGCAAATAGGGTTAGCATGATGGGGGGTATGGCAGTGATCCAGGAATAGGCAAAGAGGATGTCAAGTTAGAGACAGACCAAGCAAAAATCAAGCACTCAAAACCTCAATTCTTTTACACAGAGTTCTAAAAGTTCCCAATGTCTCTACTTTCCTTAATAGAATCATTTAGACCCGCACAAAGTGCGAATAAGATATATATACGCTGCTACTTATCATCTCCTCCAAAACATATGCCCCCCCCCATTCTGGGCATCTCAAATATTCTAGTAGCCTGCTGTTGGTGCTGCCCTCTCTTTTTCTTGTGCATTTAGTCTAAATATTTGGCAAGGCAGATTATACCACTGTAGATTGGGCAAGCAGTTATAATAGGCAGTTTGAATGATACAGAGAACAATATAAAACCTAGTCCTAGCTGGATGGTTGCTATGGCATGCAATGGAAGAATCCTGCAAAAATCTTAAAGTAGGGCAACACATGGGTATTTCTTGCCTTTTCAGACATAAGACTAGCAAGTCTATTCCCTACTGGAAAACATGTGCTTTGCTGCTGATCTCCTAGGATGACAAGGTTTCTGCTGTTATCCAGAGCAAAAAGATGAAGACATGGGCAGAGCTGTTAAAGGGCATTTGTGTATGCTCATGTGTTTATGTGTAAGAGGATTACTGGAGCAGAGGCAATTTTCAAACCACAATCAGCACATAAAGGAGCATTTTGTAGGTGTGAGACTGAATGTTGAATGTTTTTGGAACTCCACCAAATTTTAATACAAAGTGATCTCACCTGAATCTCCTATTTTAATGTTGGAATATAATCTTAGATGGAAGCTATATGGATATTCATTTTTTTCTGCTCTCAAGTTCTCACTGTAGTTTTTCCTCTATACCCAGTTGTACCATTGGGTTTTTTTTGTTTTGCTTTGTTTTTGCAGAGGGCTTTTGAAATTAGACTGAAAACTGCAAATTTGGCAGAATTGTTCTATGTATGTTCCATGAATCCCTGCACATACATTCACATCAAATCTGTAGGAGAATTGATCAAATCCACCCACCCATCCAGCCAATTTATAGAATGCCCAACTCCCAAAAGATACTGGTTTACAATACACAGAGAGAAGGGGATCTCAACCTCAAGCAATTAAAAAATGTGTATCCACAAAAGTAAAGCAGTCAAACATATCCAAAGCTAATAAAAATTAACAAAGGCTTGGTATCCACCCTACCCCAAGTTTGGGAGTAGACCCACATTTTTAATGACTTCCGGAACAGCTGTAATATGAGACACATATGAATGGGGGGATGCTCTTACAGAAGGCAGGCACCATAACAGAGGTTAACAGTTTAATAGTAACAGAGTTGGAAGGGACCTTGGAGGTCATCTACTCCAACCCCCTCCTCATGCAGGAGATCTGTACTAGGGATTCGAACCGCCGAACTGCCGACCTTTCTGATCGACAAGCTCAGTGTCTTAGCCACTGAGCCACCTAGTCAGGCTAGGTATGCTGAGGTGTGCTGTCTAGGTCCTAATAGATGATACTGTTTGATTGAGGGGACCTGGTGCATACATACTTTGCTCAATTTGACTGGGTGGGCAGAAACTATCAGACATAGCCTCTCAGACATAACCAGAGTCTACGCTGTGAACAGCTTTACAAATGACACACAACTGAATTGCAACTGGAGGTCAATTAGCAACTAGTACAATTCATGAAGCAGGGGTGATACATGGCACAATGTGACCAGCCACTGTTGCCCAGGCTGCTGCATTCTGGACCAACTGGATCAAGTGATCTTTGAGGGTAGCCCCATACAGAACAAATTGCAGTAATTCAGTCAAGAGGTGATAAGGGAATGAAGGGCTGCCTGAAGGGATGGGCAGCAACTGGTGTACCATGTGGACCTGTGTAAAGGCCTTCTTGACTACAGCTGTCACTTATTCCTTGAGTAGGGGCTGTGAATTCAGAAAGACCCCCAGTTGCACACCAGTCTTGAATGGGAAGTATAGACCCATATGAGACTAAATATGAAAAATCCTCAGATATATGGAGCCCAAATCACAGCCAATTTTGTCAGGATTGAGCTACAGTCTGATCCTTCCCATCTAGGTTGCAAGAACTTTCAGACATTGAGTCGGGATACTGACAGCATCACCTGGACAGCTCAGGTTTCAATTAGACATTAGTCAATGGACCTCATATTGTTGGATGAGCCTACCCAGCAGTTTCATGTACATTTCGAACAGGAAGGATGAAAGTATTGAGTCCTGAGGCACCCCACAGATGAGGGATTGTTAACATGACTTCTCCCCCTTCATCAAAATTCACTGTGACTGGCCAAGGAGGAAGCAGAAGCAACATAAAACAGTAACTCCCCCTCCCAGCATGTCTAGAAGGATACTGTGATTGAAGGTGCAGAAAACCATTGAAAGATCATCTTCCCCACATCACAGCTCCAACAAAGGTAATCAGTACATGACTGTAGTGGATCCAAATAATCTACTTCCTCCAAAATCCTATGCAACTTTTATTAGACTAAGTTCTTACAACTTTCCGTTTAAAAAAAGGGAAATAGGAGACTGCACAATAGCTATCCAGCATTGTTATATCCAGTAAGATCCCTCCCTTAGTGAAGCTGATAGCATAGCCTGGGCCCAACTACCAGTCACTTTCCACTTTAATAATCCAGGAGAGTCTAATAAATAAGTGGCTGACTCAGAGGACCTTGATCATGTCTTCAGGAGTCACAGGTTCAACTCCATTCATTCCAGATCATTCACAAGACTGTGCCCTAGGCACCTCAAATATTCCCCAAACATCAAGAAAAATCCTCACAGCATCCTTGAAGATGTTCCTGTGGACCATCCCTGCCCAGCAGAGAATCCCTCATCTTAAATAGGATCAAAATGGTTATTGTAATTTGCCCAGACTTGTTTAAGATGGGTGGCCCTATAAATCTTTTAAATAAATAAATGGATAGCTTATTGGTGGATGCCACCAAACAAATGGGTCAAACCTGTGAAAACTCAGTAGGTGTCAAAATTGCCATCTCAGATGTAAGTATCTGGGAAAAGCAGAATCAACTGTTTCTTTGAACTATACCAAGAGGGGCAGATAAAAATATTTGTGCTAACTCCTCTAAGGTATATTAGGCCTTTTGCTTCATCAAGACAGATAGACAGCCCAGCCTGTCTCCTTATGCTGTGGCTTTGCATAGTACAACCTACTTCTCTCTATCACTGCCTTGAAAACTGGAGCACATCAACTTTACAGTGTAGATGCTGTGCATTCAGCTGAAAACAAAAGCTGATAAAACATTGCATGTGTCTTCAAAAGTGTGCGTTCCTAAATATCCAGCAGTCTTCCTCCTTATCTCTATCCTGATACTCTAAAGAGACTCAGGTACCTTTGGCAGGTGTGCTTATCTTTAAATAAACATCCACTGAGGCCCAACCTACACTTGGCGCTCATTCACATGGATGACACATCAATAGTAAGATTTATTTTTTTAACAACAAAGCACTCCACTTGGCAGAAGCCCAAGAGAGTAGAAGCTCTCCATGGGAGCCCGAGAGAAGACAGTCACTTTTTAATGATAATTATGGGACTGTCATCTAAAACAAGTTCCTGAGGCAGGAGGACTACAGAGAGATGAAGCTTGTGGGCTTTTGCACACCCGGGTGTTTGTATGGAAGAGTCCATAATTTTGAAGGGCTTCTTGCCCAACGCTGTCACAGGGTCACCAGAAAACAATGTACTGGTGAAAAAACTGACAGGGAATTTTGTTCTCCAGGGAACCTGAAAGGTAAGCATTGGAAATTCAGCAAAGAGAACAGTGTAATATAGTTTCCATTTGTTTTCAACATCAGAATCACAAGACACTGTGCACAGTTTTCAGCAATAATAATCAGGGGAGGCTTCAAGGGTCTCAAAAAGAGGAAGGGGACTAAATGTAGTCCTACAGCTGCAAGTAGCCTGCTCTTATGTTTATTGCTTGTCCATAAAACTCTGTTTTATTATTGCAGGAAACAGGATGATCCACTAGGACTCACCCTGCGTTCTTCTCAATGGCAGGATTTTGAAAAATCAGAGGACTCTTACTTGGTCTGTGTCCATATAATAGGTTAGTTCTTTTGTAATGAGCTTAATAAACTCTGTCAGTGTAATATCATTCTGCAATGTTATTATCCAGTCATGAAGTAAAATGTTGAACCAACAATTAAGAACAGTGCTAAACATCAGCATCAACATCCTTAAGTTCCTATGGCTTAATATTCGTGTCTTTTAAAATGTTATCATTTTCTAATGAAACAAATGGAAAATTGATCTCCAGTCAGCTACAATATTTGTGACTAACCAATACAATAAAAAAAATGATATAGGGAATAAAGAAATCCAATTGTATCTATTTAGCCACTCAAATTGGAACCGCATCCAATAAGAGTCCAGAGAACGGGGACAGGAATATTTGTGTTGATGGTAATAACCACAAGATTTTGAAGATATATGATACAGTAATCTAAGCATTTATTTCTACTGCCGCAATAAAATTCTACAGAAAAATGGAAACAGAAACATCCCAGCTCATATTTTCTATATATCAAATGTTATTTTGTGTCTAAGATTATACAGACATGAGAATATTCCTGTATCCTGACATAATCTGCATGCAGAATTTGGTCCAAGAATATACTACAAACCACAACAGCATGACTGCTAAAGCACTTGAATCCAACTACTTCTTGGAATAGAATGCCCACCTTGAAAAATTTTGTCCTGATTCAGCCTTCAAAATCATATTATATGCTTCATGATAAGTCTATCAAATATTTAGCAAGGGAACACTGTAAAATAAATAGCTCATAGTATTACTTGTAAAGAGAACAAGTTTGCTTTTAGGTTGTAACAAACTGGCACAGGGCAGACTCTTTCATTCCTTAGTGGTGAAAAGCTTCCACAAATGAGACAGGAAGGGATATAATTTTCAGCTATTCTCATGCAACTCTACACACACACACACACACACACACACACAAAGGTTTAGAAAATGGGGAGGACACTAAAGTTATAAGGAAGAGGGGAAATCAATAAGCCTTTGATCATAGAATGAAATTATTTAGCTCACACTCAAAAAAATTTTTTGGGTTTGTTTCTATATAAATGTTATTAAACAATTTAATATATAAACCTAACATGAACTAATTCAGAAGAAAGAAAGGCAGAAATAATTCTGAAAGGATAAAAAAAGAAAGAAATAAAAATACCGAAAGGATAAAAAGAAGTTTCTGATTTCCTTTGTTGCAAATATGTAATTACAAGGTTACTCCATGATTATAAAAAGCTCACTTTTTTTTTCTATTATCCATTTTTCCTAATCATCAATATCATGTCATAAGAGTATTTTTTTCTGTTTCATGCAATAAGTCTATATCTGTTTTCCAGTCAGGCACAAATGTAGTTATTGTCTTTTCTCTAATCAAAGAAGTTAATTTAGCTATCTCTGCAGGTTTCATCATTTTCACCAATCATTCATCCATTGTGAATGTCATCTTGAACATTTCCACTTTTGAGCATAACATTTTTTTGTTACCTCATAATACATATATAGCTGTTCCAAGGCCCTTTGCTATTAGATGGCACCAACTGTGCAACAAGGCTTGAACGGATGGGAAGGGTGTGGATTTGTGCATGTGTGACAGTGATGGGTTTCACTTTCTTTGCTACTGGTTCGCTTGCTTCACTTGCTCATGCACCACTTCTATGCATGTGCAAAGAGTGTATTTGATGATGTCCGGGTGGGTGGGCGGAGCCTCCCGCCACCAGTAGCAACTCACCACTGATGTGTGTGCGTATTTTTTTAGAGACTACAGAAAACCTGATGAAGGCCTGAAAAATATCATTTCTGATCACAAATTACAGAGGAAAAGTCAGCTGTAGTAATATTTGGAACAAAAGCTGAAGAAACATAAAAGGCAGTTTAGCCTTGTATCCATTAGTTTATTAGATATCAGTGGGTCCCTCCTGTATTTGACAAGAGAGAAATATCACACTGCTGAATTGTCTTATCCACATCAGTTTGGCAAATGAAGAACAGAGACGTCACAAAATCTTATTCAATTTTTCAAAAATTAAGTAGCTCTCAGAGGGCTCTTTCCTCTGGAAACTCAACTCAAGGGCAACAAAATTCAAGGATTAATTATTGGCTGTATGCAAAGTATAGTCTTTTGTTTTTTAAAGCAAATTCATATAAACTCACTTTCAAAAACTATTTGGAGGAAGGGATGTCCTTTAAATTTGAATTTACATCATTTACTTCAATACACATCTTTTGTGTAATTATGTAACTGATATAAATGACATCATTTGCAGCTAAGCAATTTAGCAGATATGGGTCTCACTGTGAAAGTTCTCTCACACTAAAGAAATAAATGTAATGTGCATGTAATAAATATTTTAGCATTGATTTATTCTTACTAGGCTGATTTTATGTACTTCTGTTTGTCATGGCCGAGAGGCTCAAAAGGGCAGGTTGCATCTGGTCGTTGTCACCCATTTAGCACCGCCCAGGGAGCATGTGTAGTTGAAGGAAAGCTATGTATGTGGGCAACTAATAGGTATACAAATTATCAGCATCAGTGAAGTTCTAGAACCATATTTGACAATGTAATAACTCTCTGAAGTACCTGAAGGTAATATTGGAGAGATCACTAACTTTTTGACAACACCTGGAAAAAACAGCTGCAAAATTGAAAAGCTGCAACAATTTACTGAACAGACTGGCTGTGGAACATCCCAGGGTGCTGCTGCTAACACTCTACAAACCACAGTTTTGTCTTTGGTTTATTCCACAGCTGGATATTGTGCCAGTGTGTGGTTTAACAGTACCCACACCCAAATGGTTGATGCCGAACTCCACCACACAACACTTATAATCTCTGGCACATTGCACCCCACTCCTATGCACTGGTTACCAGTACTTAACAATATCATACTGCCCCACATCCGAAGACAACAAGCTCTCATTCGACTTTGGTCAAGACTGCTGAACAACAAGCTCCCCCACCCCCCACCCCATTCACCAGGATAATGTAGGGCCCATCACAAGATTGAAATCCCATAGGGACAGCAGGGAAAACAGCTGTTCACTTAACATCTACCCACTTTATTCCTGAGAATGCCTCTCAGGGATAAACTGAGGGAGAGGGAGAGAGGAATGGTATCTTCTAGTGCCTGATCATTAATGATTCCTTTACCAAACCACCTGGTTTTGACCTGCCTCACTCTGTCTGGTTGAAACTGAACAGAATGGACAGTCAGTTATGAGGCCACTGTTGTACCTCGACAGAAATTTTATAATTATGTGGAATGTGTATATATGTTTACTTCTCATCATACACTAAATAATAAAAAATTCCTACAGGTTTCCTACCCTTCAGTCACTTGCTTACACATGAGGGCCTGTTGTCTTGTTTACAAGTAATAAGCTTACTGAAGGGCAGGAAAATGATCTTTTGTGAGGGACTCTGTCCAAAGATTTGTCCAAGTCCAAATTCAAGTGGCAACTGGATAATCTCTACTTGCATGCCTGTCTATTCAGATAGACAGGTAGGTTCTGACTAGAGGGTTAGGATGGTCATTAAGATAGGCCAAGAAAGGAAGCCATGATGACATAGTAAATAAGAACAGTGGTGAATGATTTTTTCCCCAATACAACCATAACAATGAAGACTGCTGTTTAGATGAGGATTCACAAAATGTATTCAGATTACTGTGGATATAGATGCATTTTCCCACCACTGCCTAAAGATTCCATTTAGCAAAATGTTGAAAAGCATCCTTTTCTCAGCCACAACTATCTCGGTGAGACACCGTGAAGATCATATGATTCCAATTCTCTGATGCAAATCTTTGTATCAGAAACTGAGCAGTCTGAAATGGTATAGGGTCTCCTGCTTGAGCAGTGGGTTGGACTTGAAGACCTCCAAGGTCCCTTCCTAGTCTGTTATTCAGTGCTCTTTCTAGTAAAAATCCAGATGTACCTCTATTTTTGCCATCTATGTCACTGCGTTTTTTTGTATTTGTCAGCTGGGCTCCCATTCTGAGATTTACGGTAGACTGATTTGACTCTTATCTCAGAAGCCACTGCACATGTCCACATTCTTTCTTCCACATTCTTTCACTTTTCTTCTAACTTTCTTTGTTCGCCTGCCAAGAGGTACGGCAGGAACGCTGCCAAGATGAAATCATTAGCTAGTAAGACTGTTTTTACTTTCTTTATAATAAAATGTGTTTATTAGAATATATCTCGGGTTTATTTTCTTAAGTATACTCCAAGGAAAAAGCCACGATCCATTCTCTAATCAAGGTGCAATTACCCAAAAGCAGAATGGGATTAATTGCCACCCTGACAATCTAGTGGTAATCCGGAACAAAGCACCAATATGGCAATCCTAGCCTTCAAGTTAGGTCCTATCAGAGAAATTGGAAGAGGTAACTTGGACTGCACAATCCAGCAGAAAAAGAGGGTGTGCTTCTCAACAGCATCTGGTGATACAGCAGAATGTTTTCCTTCCTCAGCCTGTAAAATGTCGTATCTGGGAAGAGCCAGGAATGCATGAAACTGCTAGTTCAACCTGAAGTGTAAGAGGGACACAGGATATTGACAGGACATCAGGAGACAGAGAACTATTGTAGTAGCAGGTGGGGCCCGGGAAGAGATGGATCTGTGGGGGAGCTCCCCAAAGGTTTATGATGTTTGATGCAGTCAGTCACTCACTCTGTGGCTCTCTTAAAGCAGCTGCATTTAGTTCTAATGAAGATTTTTAATAAGGTTTTTTTTAAAAAAAAAAATTTTAGTTTGTGAGACTCCCTCAGGCTTTCCAATGTTTTGTTTCTTAGTCTCCATATCAACCAGAACTCAGCATCCAAGTTTGCTTTTGCATGTATCTGATGACATACATAAACATTTTTTATATATTTTTTATATATTTTTCTCAATATAGATTTGTGAAAATGTATTTCAGCATTTTATGGGCAGGGAGCAAGAGGGAGAGATGTTGCTAATTGCCTTTCTAGATTCAAGAAGCTGGTGAGAATGAGTGGTGTCACAGTACAGGGGTTTAAAAATGCTGGGGAACTGAGCAGGGCTTCTGAGGCCCAAATAGTATGAAGACCATATACTTTTTCAGCCAAGCATAGCAAACCATCTGATCTTTTAAAACTTAGTCAGAAATGAATTTTTGTTTTTATTTCTTTCACACCTCCTTTCCTTGAAGCCCACAAAGTCATGAAATAATAAAAACCAACATATCTGGGGTTTAAAAAAAAAAGAGGTGAAAAGGATTAGTTCAGTGGCTTTTTTTTTCAGTTGCTTTGTGGGCAGAAGAAGTTCAGTCCCTGATATCTGCACTTAATGGGATCTGACTTTGGGGAAGCTAAAGACAGGAGAGACAAATAAATAGACCTAGTTTAAGATAGTTTCCACTGATTCTAAGTGGGGAAAAAAACTGCAAATGAAGAGACACAGAAGCACAGGATTATAGATGCCAAATAATAGCAAGGAATCAGGCAAAACATCAGTAAATGGCACATATCTGAAATATTCTGATATCCTAGGCAACGGTCTTGATTTTACAATAGTTTAAATCTGCTTATTCTTTATAAAGGAAGCACTGCATGAAGCAGTTTACAATAATATAACTGGGAGGCAGCAGATCTTTTTAATTATGCAAAACTTTTCCTTGCAAAGCTTTCCCTACTTCTGTTTAAACTCAACATCAGGCACAGATTTTTGCTCAAGCATCTCAATATCTGGATAATTTTTTTATCTGGTTAAATTTGATGTCTTTGTTTCAGAGACTGCTTCTGCTTTTCTATCTTCTACTGCCTGGTTTATTTACTTTTTCATTGTTTCTTTAACTGCTGTCATGGCCCTTTGTTTCTTGTTACTCTCCCTTTTTATTGTAGTGCAACAGAGAAATAAAAAATATATAATCTTGTGATGTTGCATATACAAATAAAAGATGTGCTTGCAAGAAACTTGCTGAAAAGATATTAATAGCTCAGAATTGGGAGAGGGAGAAAATCTGACCCTGTCTCTTGATTTACAAAATCTAATGGTATAAGAGTGGATATTATAATTTAAAGTTTCCTTGGACAAGTTTTTCTTGTTATATAGGCACCATTATTGTTATTATAAAATCTGCAAAGTTATCCAATGGTCAAACAGCTGCAGCATAAAAGAAAATGTATGTACTAATAAATGAAAATAAATACATATAAATAAAAAGGTTTATATGTTCATTTATATCAGAAAAACCTCAATCTGAGACTCTATAATAGTATTTTTTAAACTTGGTAACTTTAAAATGTATGGAATTCTGGGAATTGAAGCCCCAGAATTTTATATTGCCAAGTTTGAATCTAACCATCTTGTCTTGCAAACACATTCCTAGAGGAACTCCAAAATTGCCACCAAAATTAAACCTATAGAACATAACATAATTAGTGATACTTAATTCCATTAATTGTAATAAAATGAAAAATATATATTCATGTATATATCTCTAATACTTGTTGATCTTTTGGCATAGCAAGAATGGATGGGACAGAGAATTGTCTCTAAACTCCAGGCATGTAAGATTTGGCTAGCAGATCTGTGCTGGCAGCCTACTTGCTGGTCACCCACATTTTTGTAGCCCATATTTGGTTGCTTTCTAAGGTTAAATTAAGAAACTGAAAAAGATATCCTGGAAGAATGCAAACCAACTCTGCAACATTGCGAAGAAAACTGCATGAATGTAGTTGAATTTGACTAAAAATATCATCTTTTATATTTATATTAAGTCAGATTTAATTTTTATTTTGTATTTTTAAATATGGATTTATTTACTATTTGGAGGGGCCCTGGCAAGTGTAGGTCTTGGCCCTGCATTCTTGATATGAAGTATACTGTTAGCCATACTTTGGTTATCTTCAGCCTATTCATATTTGGAAACCCACTTTTATCATACACATACAGTAGCTTATTAGAGAAAGCCATCCATAAATAAGATTTATGACTGAATTCTTCTTCATGAATATATGTAATGGTAATTATGGCTGTGCAAGCTTCAGAAAAGAGATTTTCTGAACTCTTTCAAAAATTTTCTTTTCAAGCTTCCATACAAACTTGAAAAAATATTTATATGGTTGAATCAGCTGACTTGTTAAAGCAACTGTGCCTGAGAAAACAAGACCCAGCTATTTTAAAGAGAGGCTGTTCTTGTACTCGTATATGTTCTAAAATATATTTTCAAAACAATTTTTGAAGCATTCACTGCCACAGCTGTAATACTTCTGTGACCAAGTTAGATTATGATATGACTGTAACCCCAATCTGCAGATCAACATCACTATGGTTATCTATCAGTGGTGGGTTACCCCCAGTTCGGACTGGTTTGCAAGAACCGGTAGTAAAACCAGTGGGAGGCTCTGCCCACTGACCTGGATGTCATCAGGAAGTTTCTGCACATGCGCAAAGCGAGCCTGCGCATGTGGTCCCATTGCGAACTGGTAGTAAAGGTAAGTAGAACCCACCCCTGTTATCTATGCTCTGATAATATTCCATAAGAATTAATGCTGAATAGGCATGCACTTATCACAGATTCTCACACCAGAAAAAAAGCAATTTGGTAAACTAGAGTTATATGGTAGAAATATTTAAGGCTAGGAAATGAGTGGTCATATAGCCAATGAATCAAAAAATGCAAGAAGATCTTGGGACTAGTATATATAAAGAGCAGGATTTCTGGGTGTTGTTAAATGAAGAATTTTTTAATATGAATGACTTCCTAATTCCCCGCAATTAATCTACTTATCTAAACATATTGAGATTGCTTGAATAAGTATAACAGGGAGATTAATTCTTGTACTTAGCATGAAGCCTTGACATATCAATTATACTACTCTAATGTGTTAAAGGTATTTATCTATGGATGTAATTTGGAAACTTCAGTTAGAACATAATGTATTGGCTTGAGATTTGACTGGCACTGCTCACTCAAATAATCTGTCAATCTCCACTGGCTATTTACTTCTGGATAAACTCAAAATGCTAGTCTTCTCTAAGTAATTTGTAGTCCAATAATATTCAGAATAAAAAAAAAGCATTTAGAGCTCAGGCACTTTAACACATTTTTAGTATTTCAATTTATTTTAAACGATCCATATTTGAATCATGTTTCCATCATCTGGTGGTTTTCTATGGATATCTTGTTTCACGTTGACATTTTGTTTTGTTTAATTTTGCATTGTGGGAGGGTGTATAATGATGTAAACTTAAAATGTTTGTTTATGTGATGAAAATGGCTAAACTGAAAAAAAAAAGATATTTTAAGAAGCGGTAGAAAAGTGTTTAGCCACCTGCTCCTCATATCTCAGCCTGCTCATGTAAACATACCTTGTTTAGCAATGACAGCTGCTAATGTGCACACTGCCCAGAGTAAAGCAAGCTGTTCTGTAAATTGTAGACAATAAGACTGTAGCTCCACAAATTAGATAATGGATAGCTTAATGTATTTCTTCGAAACCAAGCTTTTCAGCACCTAACTATTGTAGCCGCTCTTGCTGCTATGAAATGAGAGAATGGAGGCATGTTAACAGCAGTCTTCCCCCAATCTGCATGTTCTCTTGATGTAAGGTCAGTGGTGGGTTGCTACCGGTTTGCCCCAGATTGGGTAAACCGGTAGTGGCGGTGGCGGGAGGCTCCGCCCACATGCCCGGACACTTCTGCACAGAAGCGTAGCACACGAGCGAAACTAAATTAAAACCCACTACTGTGTAAGGACTTTAACTCCCAGAATTCTCACAAATGGTGATACCAGCTGGGGAATTCTGGGAGTTGGAGTCCACATATCGTGCGCTCCAAACCAAACCAGTTGTTAAACCAGGAGGATCCCACCACTGGCCAAAGTCCATCATAACATATTCTGTTTCTCACTGTGGCCAACCAGATGCCTCTGGAGTGCCCTCCATGCAAGAGATGGAAACTTACCATTCCTCTGCTATTATTCTTCAGCTACTGGTATTTGGAAATATGCTGGGAGCAATCCTGAGGCAATACTGAATCCTTATGTATTTTCTCTTTAGATAGAGGTTCAAAACCTTCAGTTGCCTCTTCTGTAAATTTCTCAACTATCATCTCCTGAACCAAGCATAGAGCCCAGTCGGTATACAGTACTCCAAACATAAATAATACCTAATTTTAAATTAGGGATTAGAGAAAGTTCTCAATTTATAACCATTCATTTAGTGACAGTTCAAAGTTACAACAGCACCAAAAAAAGTGACTTACAACTGCTTCTCACACTTATGATCGATGAAGCATAGCCACAGTCATGTGATCAAAATTTGGGTTCTTGGCAACTGGCAGATATTTTGTAATGGTTGCAGCATCCTAAAGTCCTGTGATCACCATTTGTGACTTTCTCAACCAGCTGAGAAAGGAAAGGCAATGAGGGAAGCCAGATTTGTTTAACAGCTGGGGTGGTTTACTTAACAACAGTGAAAAAACATCATAAAATTGGGAGCAACTCATTGAACAACCAACTTGCTTAGCACTGAGAATTCTAGCTCCAATTGTAGTTTTAAGCTCCAAGGACAACCTGTACAGTGTTGGAAATTTTACGAATTCCTCTGCTAATGATCTCTAGCATGGAACTAGCTCTAGATTAACATTGTCAGCAACTTATTCAGGATATCCCCAAGATTTTTCTTGCTTACAGATACTTAAGATTCCATTTGAGCACATGTGAAATTAGGACTCCCTTCTCCCAATGGACATTTTTATAGAGAACCCCATTTGCTATCCTGTTGACTATTTGTCCAATTTAAAGAGACCCTTGAACTCCTCATAAATCACTTTTCAGGTTTTTCATCCTGAATAATTCAGTATCATCTATGAATTTGGCAGCTCACTGCTTGAGATTGAAGTAGTTCGGGAATGACGAGAGGCACAAGCAAGCAAGTGACAACAGCTCTTTAATATACAGTGAGACTTCAGCAAAAACTCAGAGGCTGCAGTCCTCCTTATATACAATCCTGGAGAGACTGTCAGCCAATCAGAAACGTAGGCAGGTTTGAAACTCCCGCTTAAAAGTATCAATACATAACACCCCTCCCTTCCCAGAAGGCACTAACACTCAAAAATTAACATATGTACAAACAAAGTCTCGCAGGTGCTTAGGCTGAGTTCTCGCCCTAGTTGACCTGCGCAGTTCAGTGTTTGGTGAGGCGTCGAGCTGGTCGGAGGGACTCTTTGTCTCTCCCGGCTCCGCCAATGGAACCTCCTGGATTTTGTCCGGGGCGTGGTTATTCCCGGCTGGGAGTGGCGACTCGTTGGGGCGGCGCTGGAACCAGGGCTTGTCAGCTAAGTATTCTCGCGGCCCCGGGCTTGAGTTAGCTGTTTTGGAGAAGTGGTCATAGTTAGGCTCGGACATGTCTGCGTTGATGTTTGCCTCGCCAACCACCCGTTTCCTCAGTTGGTCTATGTGGCGCTTCCAGAGTCTATCTACCCCCACGTCCACCGTGTATGATTTTGGGCCTGTTATCCCCACTATGGTTCCTGCAACCCACAGAGGACCGCTGGCATAATTGCGAGCGAACACCGGGGACCCGACCTGAAACTGCCTTAAGCCACAGGTCTCTCCCTTAAAGTTTTCGTGCGAATAGTTAGGGTGAAGCCTGTCCAACACGCACCGGAGCTTTCTCCCCATGAGGAGCTCTGCTGGGCTTCTCCCAGTTGCTGTGCATGGTGATGCATGCTGAACCGCAAGGAATTGATCTATCCTGGCCTGCCAGTCCCCATTGTCTAATCTGGACAGTGCTTCCTTGGCTGTCCTGACAAATCGTTCAGCCAATCCGTTGGAAGCCGGGTGAAATGGGGCTGATAGGGCATGGCGGATCCCCAGGCCGGCCAAGTAGCCTTCGAAAAGGGTTGCTGTAAATTGGGGCCCATTGTCCGATACCAAGGTATCCGGCAGGCCGTGGGTGGCAAACAACTTTCTTAGGGCCTTGATAACCGCTTCGGCCGTTGTGGATGGCATTAATACAATTTCGAGCCATTTTGAAAAGGCATCCACTACTATTAAAAACGTTTGGCCATGGAACGGGCCGGCAAAATCAATGTGGATCCTCCCCCATGGGCCTTTTGGTTTCTCCCACTCTCGGATGGGCGCTACTGGGGGATCGGGGCGAGACTCCTGGCAGGGTCTGCACTTCCCCACCCACTCGGAAATGACCTGGTCCATGTTGGGCCACCAGACATAGCTGCGGGCTAAGCACTTCATCCTAACGATGCCAGGATGCCCTTCGTGCAATAATTCTAAAACTCTATCTCGTAGTTTTGCTGGAATTACCACTCTGTCACCCCACAGTAAGCACCCCCCTTGCGTAAACAGTTCATTTCGTTTGTTGGCAAAACCTTGGTACTCCTCCCCGACCACCTTGTCCGGCCACCCTTTCAAAACCCAACCCATAACAGTCCGGATAACAGGGTCTCTATTTGATGCCTTCGCCACCTCGCCGGAGGAGATGGGCCCCAAGGTTAACGTGTCCAACAACAGGACGGAGGTTTCCGGTGTTGGGTTGTCCAGCAGGTCGGGAAGGGGGCAACGGCTAAGGGCATCCGCATGACCCAGGGTCCGCCCAGGACGATGGACGAGCTGGTACGAGTAGGCCGATAAGAAAATCGCCCATCTAGTTAAACGGGGGGAGAGGGCAGCGGGGGTTGGCCTGTCGCCTGCTAGCAGTCCTAGCAACGGTCTATGGTCAGTCACAAGTTCGAATTTTCGGCCATAGAGGTATTCGTGGAACTTCTTAACCCCCGCAATCGCAGCCAGAGCCTCTCTGTCCAATTGGCTATAGTTTCGTTCTGTGCTGGACAGAGTTCGGGAGTAGAAGGCAATGGGTGCCTCTAGGCCGTTCGGCAGTCTATGGCCTAGGACGGCACCAACTCCTACGGGGGAGGCGTCGCAAACTAAGACGAGCGGCAGCTCTGCATTGTATTGGATCAGGAAACTGTCCTCAGATAGGAGTTTTTTTACTGCCTCAAAAGCGGCCGCTTGCGGTTTCCCCCAGACCCATGGTACATTCTTCCCTAAGAGTTTGTGAAGGGGATCAGCGACCGTGGCCTTATCTCTTAGGAACATTGAGTAGAAATTTAGCAGTCCAAGGAAGGCTTGGAGCTCAGCTTTGGATTTGGGGGCTGGTGCGCTTTTGATGGCCCTCACCTTGCTTTCGGTAGGGTGGATGCCTGTGCCGTCCACCCTGTACCCCAGAAATTCTACCGAGGGGACCGCTATCCTGCACTTGTTCTTTTTAAGTCTTAGTCCCGCTTCTCTGAATCTGGACAGGACGTTCCGTACCCTGTCCCCTAGCTGGTGTTCGTCTTGGGCGCTGACTAAGACGTCATCGAAATAGGGGACTACTCCCGGAAGTCCTTGCAACAGGCGCTCCATGGTGCTTTGAAATAAGCCGGGTGCGACGCTCACCCCAAATTGGAGCCTGGTGCATTTAAATGCACCCCTATGAGTCACGATCGTTTGCGCCTCTGCCGTGGCGTCGTCGACCGGTAACTGTTGATAGGCTTGGGCCAGGTCTAATTTGGCAAAAATTTTTCCGGGGCCCAGGGAGTGTAGTAGATGGTGCACGATCGGCACCGGATAGGCGCTCGGCTGCAAAGCCTTGTTGATCGTGCACTTGTAGTCGGCGCAAATTCTGATTGAGCCGTCGGACTTAACTGGGGTAACTATGGGGGTCTCCCACTTGGCATGGTCAACGGGAACCAACACCCCTTGCTTAATCAGTTTGTCCAGTTCTGCATCGATCTTTGGTTTCAATGCGAACGGCACTCTTCTGGCCTTTAGTCTTACTTGGGCTACGTTGGGGTCTAAGTTTAGTGAAATAGGGGTCCCCACATACTTGCCCAATGTGTCCCCGAAAACGTCCTGGAACTCGGACAGGAGGCTGTCTTTCAGGGTTGACTTGGACATCAGGTGGACGCCGGTGAAGCCCATGCCAAGGGCTCGGAACCACCCCATGCCCAGGAGGCTCGGCAGCTGCTTCGTGACGATGGTCAGCGGCAGGTCTCTTTCGTAGTCTCCGTAGGTGACCCGGAACGTGCCCACGCCTTCGAGGGGGACTCGGTTCCCCTGGTAGTCTAGGATGCGCAGTCTCTGTCTGGAGAGTTGATCCTTCCGGAACGACGGCAGGAGGGTCTTTAGGGTTGTCCACGACATGATGGAGAGAGCTGATCCGGTGTCGATCTCCATCGAGCACGGTCTTCCGTTGATCTCGACCACCGTGCTGACTTTGTCCTCGACCGTTGTGCTGGCCTGGTCGATGTGTATGCTGCGGCCATCTCGCGGTTCAAATTCGCGCCGTTTTTTCGCGCCGCCTTCTCTCGTTGGCTGCTTCTGGCGCGCTGATTCCGGTTGGCTGCGGCGCTCACGTGGTTTGAGTCTTCTGGGCAGAGTGGCTCTGCAGACTCGCGCCAAGTGCCCTTTCTTCTTGCAACGCCTGCAAATAGCCTCTCTGTATTTGCAGGACAGTCTATCATGGTGCCCGCCACAGCTGGGACAGCTTCGCCGGGGGCTGCCAGTGTCTTTTCTCCGGTGCTCTGTTCGGAAGACGTCCTCATCCGACTCGGACTCCGAGCTGGATCCGGCGTCTTCTCTGTGCACCGGGGCAGACTTGGGGCTGTCTTTGCTGGTCGGCGGACGCTGTAGCGTTTCAGCGGCCTTTGTGGAGGCTTCGTGAGCCCTGGCCTCGTCAAGGGCTCCGGCAAGCGTCAGATCAGGCTTGGCGAGCAGACGCCGTTGCAGCCTAATGTCCCGAACACCACAGATCAGTTGCTCAAGCAACGCATCATCCAAGTCTCTGTAGTCGCAATGAGTTGTGGCTTTTCTCAGGCTGGCCATGTACGCGCTGACCGGCTCTCCCTCTCGTTGGACGCGCTGCCTTAGTTGGTATCGCTGCACGAACTTGGAGGGGACGGGAGCGTAGTGAGCCCGGAGAGTTGCCATCAAGGTGTCCCATGAGACTGTTTGAACCGGCGTTGGCTCACACAGTGACTCGGCCATCTCGAACACGTCCGGTCCGCAGTGGCTTAGGAATAGGGCTCTCTTTCGATTAGCCGAGAGGCCCTGCATGTCGCTGGCTTCTAGCGAGCATTCAAACCTTGTTAGGTACGAGACCCATTTTTCGCGGGTCGGATCAAAAGGCTTGGGCGGAACGTAGGCAGACATGTCCGGTATGTCTCCTGTGGTTCGCCTCGTCGCCTAGCTGAAGCTCGTGGTCTCACTGGTTGGCTTCTTGTAGCCTCTATCCCACCTTCGTCGCCAATGAAGTGGTTCGGGAATGACGAGAGGCACAAGCAAGCAAGTGACAACAGCTCTTTAATATACAGTGAGACTTCAGCAAAAACTCAGAGGCTGCAGTCCTCCTTATATACAATCCTGGAGAGACTGTCAGCCAATCAGAAACGTAGGCAGGTTTGAAACTCCCGCTTAAAAGTATCAATACATAACAGAGATCATTTATGTTATAAATGTCAAGTTCATTTATGAACATATTAAAAGGCATGGATCCCAATACAGATCCTTAAAATACTTCACAATTTACTTTCCTCCACTGACTATTTATTTTTACTGTTTGCTTTCTGTTATTAAACAGTAAGCAGTCCACAAAAGGACAAACTCTTTTTGTTAGATTAGGAAGCCAATATCATACAGGTTAATACTACTTTTATTATGAATTTATTGTAACAGAAGCTTGCAAGTTTGTGCTGCCCCCCCTCCTTTATCTGTGAAAGACAGGGGGTCTTGTCTAAGACACTTTCTCAGGTCGTGTTTCTGTTCCAAGCTCAGATTTCTTTTATCTGATGCTGTCTTGGCAGTGGCTCTTCCTCCTGTTCCTCAAGGTCATTCGTTCTACCCATTACACTTTTATCCCTTGATTGCTAAATTTACCCAAGAGATTTTGCTGCAGAACATTATCAAAGCTTTTTGAAAACCATAAAATATAGCATTAATAGGACCACCTACATCTGCAATCCTGTTGAAATTATTTTTAAAAAACTGTAAAAGATTGGTGAAGTAGTATTTACCTTTGTTGAATCCATATTGATTTTCCTTAAGGAGGCTTATTCCTCTATCCATTTAGTTATTTTCTTTGATTATTGATTCTGTCGATTATGCACGGAGTAGATATTAAGCTGTCTAGCCTGTAATTCCCTGGATCTTTTCTTTTAAAATTTGGTGTCACATTAGTTGTTTTGATCCATTCCCTAGAAAAGTCAATACTGTTTCAGCTATCTATCTAATATTTTCTGAACATCCCTTTCTTTCTTTTGTTATCTAATAATCAGACTACTTTTTTGGCTCCTTTCCTGCTTCAGATTTATTTAAAGAAGTTATTATTGTTTTTCTTTTTGCTCCTCAAATTATTATTATTTACATTACTTCTTACTTACTGGTACTTAACACCTTTTCTGCCATTTTCTTCATTTGTGTTTTCTTTTTTTCCTCCTCTTTTGCCTAATGATGGCACGTACATTGTGTAACAGCAACAGGACATCTAGTTATCCTGTTGTAGAGCCAAGTGTGGCATATTGATCAACGTGTTTAACTTGGAGAGGAAACCTGGTTCAAGTCCCCTCTCAACCCTGGAGTTCATCAGTTGATTTTGAATAAGTCAGTCTTTCTCAGGCCAACTCTCTTGAGAAAGCTGCTGTTGTAACAATTAAATTAGAGAAGACCCCCATGCACCCTGTCTTTAGGTTTCAGTGAAAAAGCACAATAAATAAATAAATATGTCTAAAGTGACTTCCAAGTATATACAACAATGAGAAGAGTGCGGAGATTAGAATAAAGTAGCATTTGCAGTAGAAAGCCATACCATTTTGAATGAATTCTGCACTAGCTTTTCTTTTCCAAAATGTATTTGATGTCTGTAGATACTTCAACTAACCCACACAGTATCTGCACTTCTATAATGCAATCAAGTGCCTCACATCAAGGCACTGTGTTGTTATTGGAGATGGAACGGAGCTATGAAAGGTTAAGCTATTTTTTTCTGGTTGTTTTATAAGAGTCCGGTAATTGTATCTGCAGCTATGAAGCTATGCAGGAATGCACGTTTAAAAAGGCAAGATTACCTGGTTTATTCACAGATGGGTAGGTGAGCCCTGAAAAATAGTATCTGAAAAGCCTATCTCCCCTGAGGTTTCCCATTTGCAAATCCACTCTTCTGATCTGAAGTCAAAAGTGGAGAAAATGTTGCAAAACAGGCGCTGTAGCTTTATATGCACTTCTGGAAAGTATTCACATACCACTACTAGATCAAAAAGCCTGGAGTTTGGTAGAAACTTGAAATCACAATAAAAAAAAATTATAAAAGTTAACTGATAAGAAAAAGGAAACGCTGAAGGGGAAATAGTCTCAGGTTGGCAAATGCATCAAACACTATGGCAGGGAGCCAAAGAACCATCATGAAACACAAATTATTAACTGGCCTCAAGTCATTGACAACATAACGAGAAAAAGAAAGAAAAACTTTATATTATGCTACTTTAAAGCATATGTGCAAAATGTATTAAATGATTCATATATCCTCTCTATAAAAAAATCTCAGCCAAAAAACTCATTAAAGAAAGCTCTGTGCAAAATTATAATACGCTTCTCCTTCAGGGGAAGAGTTAAGAGAACAGGAGATACAAGATACTCTTTTAGTTTGAGGTGGTGTTGGGTGAATTATTGCACAGGATGCTAAGTTCTGCACAGAAGATTCCTGACTTGCATGTTGGCACAAAACATACCTACTCTTCCACATTGGCAAACTGTATGTGGCAAGCTGCTAAGACAAGACTCTGGGCAAAAACAAGAGTTTGTGGGAAAGAAAAGCAACCTGAGCCATGTTTCAAGATTGACAGTTGTATTAGCAAATTATCGTTCGGTCTCCAACCTTCGCTTTGTGGTGAAGGTTGTTGAGAGTGTGGTGGCACGTCAGCTCCCCCAGTACCTGGATGAAGCTGTCTATCTGGACCCTTACCAGTTGGGCTTCAGGCAGGGGTACAGCATGGAAACGGCATTGGTCACATTGGTGGATGATCTCTGGAGGGCTCGGGACAGAGGTTGCTCCTCTGTTCTGGTCCTGTTAGATCTCTCAGCAGCTTTTGATACCATCGACCATGGTATCATAATCCAGCGGTTGAGGGGGTTAGGAATAGGAGGCACCATGCTGCGGTGGTTCTCCTCCTTCCTCTCTGACCACTCGCAGTTTGTGTTGGCAGGGGGGCAGAGGTCGACCTCGAGGCGCCTCACTTGGGGGGTGCCGCAAGAGTCGGTCCTCTCTCCCCTTCTGTTCAACATTTATGTGAAGCCGCTGGGCGAGATCATCCGTGGTTTTGAGGTGAGGGTACATCAGTTCGCTGATGACACCCAGCTGTACATCTCCACCCCAGGCCATCCCAATGATGCCCTTGACGTGATGTCCCACTGCCTGGAGGCCGTACGGGTCTGGATGGGGAGAAATAGGCTCAGACTCAACCCTTCCAAGACCGAGTGGCTATGGCTACCCGGGTCCCGGTATAGTCAGCTGACGCTATCGCTGTCTATAGGGGGTGAATCTCTACCCCCCACAGAGAGGGCTCGCAATCTGGGCATCCTCCTGGATGCACGGCTGTCTTTAGAAGAGCATATGACGGCCGTGGCCAGGGGGACTTTTTAACAGATTCACCTGATTCACCAGTTGCGTCCCTTTCTGGACTGGGATGCCTTGCACACAGTCACTCACGCCCTTATAACCTCCCGGCTGGACTACTGTAATGCTCTCTACATGGGGCTCCCCTTGAAGAGCACTCGGAGGCTCCAACTGGTCCAGAATGCGGCCACACGGGTAATTATGGCTGCAACTCGCTGCGCCCATGTAACACCTTTCCTGTGCGAGCTGCACTAGCTCCCAGTGGTCTTCCGGGTGCGATTCAAGGTGTTGGTTACCATCTTTAAAGCGCTCCATGGCTCAAGACCTGGGTACCTATGAGACCGCCTTCTGCCACCGATAACCTCCCACCGACCAGTTTGCTTCCACAGAGAGGGACTCCTCAGGGTGCCATCGGCCAAATTATGTCGGCTGAAGACACCCAGGGGGAGAGCCTTCTCTGTGGGAGCCCCTGCCCTTTGGAATGAACTGCTCCCGGACACACACAAGATCTCTGACCTCCAAGTTTTCCGCTGTGCTCTTAAGATCCTGGTCTTCCAACAGGCAGGGCTAGCTTCATAATTGAGTTTTAAATTTGGAATTCTTAAATTTTTGGGTTTTTTAGTTAATTGGCCTTAAATGTAATACTTTTAATAATTTTTTAAATTTAAATTGTGATATTTGTATTGTGTTTTTACCTGGCTGTACACCACCCCGAGTCCTTCGGGAGAGGGGCGGTATAGAAATAAAATTATCCTTATCCTTATCAATTCTTGCTTTCCTAGAAGTGTCATTCATACATTTATGCTGGCCATCCACTATGGCTTTAACAGTTCCCTGAGAGATTGTTGGGACTTCCGGTTGGCACCGCGGGGACACAAGATGGGGAAATGGCGAGCTCCGCTGAGCCCTGCCAAATCCCCTGCTAAGCTGCCGCCAATAGGTCTGTGGACCTCCCCTGTCTTGTAGGGACAGGGGGACAAGAAGGAATGCTTTGGGCGGCCGAGAGGAACGGGCGGGTTCCTCGGGGCCGGAGGCTTCTCCTTCATGCCGGCGGCAGCGGGACAGCAGCCATGGTGGCTGCCCTGAAACTGCGGCAACCGGGAACAAGGATTGTGCTGGAGGAAGAAGATGAAGAAAGAGCAAAAATCAAGAAGCCGGGTGAGTGACACCAACCCAGGCAATAACGTACCTATTTGGAATTATTGGAAAATAAGACCCTAAAATTAAAAGCGGCTGTTGGACTGCGGGGCTTAAAGATTGAAAAGGAAAAAAAAAATGGGTAAAAGGCCCAAATTGAATTTTGTTGCAGTAAATTTAAACTGGATGATTTGGTATTAATAAATTTCTGAAATTTGACTGTGCCTTTAACTGGAGTGGAGAGGAGAAATGGATATTCATGAGAATTAATGTCTCTAAAAGAAAATGAAGCTAATGAAGATAGAGATGGATGGCTACAAAATAGCCATGGAGTCTGCAGTGATTAAACAGAGAAGTGGATTAAAGAGATTTCCCTTTCTGGGTGGAAAAGAAACATGTTAATTGGCTTTTTACCTTGGATTACTTGAAATTAATATTGGATATAAGGATTTTAGAGATTCCTACTCTGTCCCAGATGATTTTAAGAAAGAAGAAAGAACATTTTGGATTTTAACAATGGAGACTGACAAAACTAGGTGTGGCGTAGTTAACAAAGACAGGAAGCTGATGCACTATGCTTGGATCAGACATTTTAAAAGTTTTAAAGGGACATACAGAAATTCTTTACTTTGAACTGATGAACCTTGAAATAGAGCACTTTGGACAGAGAGGAAAAGGAAGAAAAGGAAGAATTAAAGTGGATAAATTTAAATGTGACTAACTGAAATGTAAAGTTTAAAAGCCTAGGTATATATGATTTTTGGATAAAAACAGGAAGGGTTGTGAAATAATAAAAATAGAAAATAAGAGTTGGCTATTAAAATAGTGGATGATATCAAGGGGATAAAAATAATAAAGAAGAATATATTTTGAGGCAGGAAAATTTTAAGAAAATGTACTGTTTGATGTAATACGTTTTAATTTTAATTTGCAAACAAATGTTAAACTGATAAATAAGGATTGATTGAACAAAATACAAGATACACAGATACTAGTGATTAGTCTTGAATTAAGGTAATACAAGTTGGAAATGATGACTATTATGAAATATACTGAGATTTAAATTGAAAGAGCAGGATGGAAAAATGATATAAAACAGATAATTATATTACAGTTAAAATGTGTGGGATGGATACCAACTAGATAAGAGTTTGAGACTCGGTGGAAATACGTTGGAAATTAATTCAAAATGCTGGAAACAGCCAAACAAATAGGAGGAGAGTTGGAGGAGACTATGCTGGTAATCAGCCAAACAATGGAGGGAGTCAAGGAGGAGACTATGCTGGAAATCAGACCATAAAATGCTGGAAACAGCCAAACAAATAGGAGGAGAGTTGGAGGAGACTACGCTGGAAATCAGCCAAACAATGGAGGGAGTTAAGGAGGAGACTATGCTGGAAATCAGCCTACAAAATGCTGGAAACAGTCAACAAATAGG
This sequence comes from Arizona elegans, assembly GCA_022577455.1. Classification (NCBI taxonomy): domain Eukaryota; kingdom Metazoa; phylum Chordata; class Lepidosauria; order Squamata; family Colubridae; genus Arizona; species Arizona elegans. The sequence goes on along the minus strand of JAKOOJ010000003.1, from coordinate 95,802,387 downwards.
AGGAGAGTTGGAGGAGATTGAGGAACTATTCTAAAATCAACTAAATAGTTGGTGTTTTGGAGGAGATCAAGCTGAGAATTAATCAAATAGAACAAGCTGGAAAATAGTTAATATTAGAGGGAGATATAGTGGAAAATATATTAGAAATTGGAGTAAATATAATATGCATTTGAGAGAAATCTGTGTAATATGTAAACTGGGAGAAAAAAAAACCTAAGGTAAACTGATTTGAGGATAAGGGTCAAAGGATTAAAATTAGATAAAATGTTGTTTTATAAACTATAATAAAAATGGAGTGGTATTGAATTGAAACTAAGAATAAATGGTGATAAAATTGTAAGGTAAACACTTAACAAGAGGTTAGAATATTGTAAAAATTATTTTGATATGACTTGTATAAGATAAAGAAGAATAAAGATATGTTTAGAATTGTTAAGCAGATGTAAAAATGAGTGAAAGTGAATTTGAAACTAATTTTGGATAGATATAATGGATTTATATAGATGAAAATGTGAAATTTGAGGTAAAATTGGTTTTTTCTTAAGTTTTGAATTTCTTTTTTATCTTCTTTTTTTTCTTTTTTTGTTTATTTATAAAAGATGTAATGCAAATTGTGAATTGAGCTTGTGAAAGGAAAGTAACCATCTATGACCGGATCGAGATTTTTGCTCTTGAAAGTTATGTTTTTATGTTTAAATTTGAAAAAATAAATAAAAAATATTTACAAAAAAAAAAAAAACAGTTCCCTGAGAGATTGTTTTGACTCTGAAATTCCTTCCATTTAGGAAGTCTAAATGGAGAGAACTGGGGCTCCCCTCTTAAAAACTAGAATATTAGGCACAACTGCCAGCTCAACTCTAATCTAGGGCACTGTGGAGGAGTCTTCCAGCAGTTACATTTCAGGCTTAGCAGCTCCCATACATCGGAGGTATTAGGAGTGATGTGTGATTATGGAAGTGGCTGCAGAAATACAAGTGGCTAATAGAGATGTTTGAGAGTGACATCACAGCTGGAATCAAGCCTGAAGTGTGTTTGGAAAAGACAAGGTTCCTGTCAATGCCTGTGGAGCCCATTAGTCATGACTGCCTGTCTTTGGGAGTTTGGAGGCTTTGCGGCAGTTGAAAGGCAAATGGATTTGAAAAGTCATAGGCCAGCAGGGTCTCTTCTTGAGCACTATATTTAGCTGCAAAAACTGACAGAGACAAACTGTAATGGTGTGTGGGAAAGACCTTGGCAGATAGGATCAAGAAAGCTGCCTAGGGAAGGAATGGTCAGATAGAGTCTGCATATTCTGCAACTAAATAGTGGGATGAGTAGGAGGCTCAGAAGAGACCTTCCCTAGTTTCTTGGGCTGTAAAGGAACTGGTGGGAGATTTGTACTTTCAGATTTGAAAGATTCTGTTCATATAGCTTTACAATAAAGTAGAATTATCTCATCTGGACATGTTTCCTGTCTGGTCTATCTAATAAAGCTGATTCAAACCAAATGTCCTTAGGATCAGTAAAGCAGAACTGACGAGCCTTGAATGGCATAACAAAAAGTTAAATGAAGTATTGGGGTAACCTTACTGGGAATTAAAAGCTTGTAGTCCAACCCATCTGGGGAAAGCACTAGAATGAGAAGTATTAATTCATGGCTTGGGACCAGGTTATCTGAGGGATTGTCTCTTGCCGGTCACATCTACCCGACCAATCAGAACGGGGAGGCAGGGAATGTTGCGGGTCCCATCCCTGAGGGAAATACATCTGGTGGGACCCAGATGGCTCCCAGATGGATCCGTGGTAGCTCCCTCTCTCCAGAATATCATTCCCTCAGAGATTAGAATGGCCCCCCACTCTAATACTTTTCTGGAAAGGGCTGAAGACCTGGTTCTGCCAAAGGGCCTGGGGAACCCAGAGTGGGATGGAGCCCATTAAATGGCTCATGTGATCTGCTGTCACGAGGGCAGGGGGTGGGGGTGAGGGTGATTTTGTTATATTGTACTATATTTATTTGATTCTTTTTGTTAGTTTTTATTGTTTTAAATGTGGTCTCATATTCTGTAAGCTGCCTTGAGTCACCATGGGTGAATAGGTGGCAATATAAATTCATTAATTAATTACTCATAATTACTCATAATGAATTACTCATAATTCATTAATTAATTACTCATAATTTCTTATGAGTAAAATACTTGAAAATATTTTACTTCTCATCTCTTGTAGAAAAAAATGCCTTTAATTAAAATGTTTTAGATAGCACTAAAACACTTGGGTAAGTCTTCAGGTAATCTTTAAGTCACATGAATGGTGAGGCCCACAGTTTAGGGCTGTGGTAGAGTGTCCTTTTCAGCAGTGTCTTTCTTGGCCTTGGAAGCTATATAACAATAGAGTAGATTGTGTGCTAGTGTGTGTCATATCTAAGCAAAAAAAAAAAAAAAAAGAGAGAGAGAGAGAGAGAGAGAGAAAGAAAAAATAAATAAATAAAGACCACTCCAAAAGAAATTAAGTTTTTTTAAATAGCAAAATAAGATTTTTCCAATCTGGTGCCCTCCAGCATCAACTGTGACTATGAATTTGGTAACTGCAGCTCCTACACACCTGACTGATAAAGAAGATATAAGAAGATAAAGAAGATTGATACAAATACACATTTGTAAATAATTACTCTAATTAAAACACCAGCTTTCCCAACATCGGGAAGACTGTGTCTAGATAGCCTTTGTGCCTCTTTTTCATGTTCAGATACTGTGTTTTAATGGCTAACTAAAAATCTCCTGCTCGTTCAAGTTTTTAAAAACATTTGAACATGGCTTGGAGGAGATTTTTCTTGTTTTGAGAATATCCTTTGACACCTGTTTATAAACAGTTAACTTATTGTGATGTATTAGAATTTTCTTGCAAAACAAAATCAAGAGAATACTTGATAACAGAATGAGACTCTTGTCAATGGTTTTCTTATGTAAAATAACACAACAGTGTCAGGTGGATAAAATATTTAATAATTTTGAACAAAATAAGACCAAGTTTGAAATAGAATTAAATAATAATGATTAATATGTTATTGGTAAAATATATAAACTTTTATTGAGATATGAAAAACGAGAACAAGTGAAAGAATATATGATAAAATAGGTTAAAATGTTTGACTATAACATTCAGATGAACCAATGGGAAATATATATATTTATTTATTTATTAAATTTATATGCCGCCCCTCTCCGGAGACTCAGGGCGGCTATATATATAGTTGAAAGAATTGAAATTTACACTGTCCTAGTTTAAAGATAATTTTTATAAAATGATATATTGTTTATTTTTGTCACCAATTATCTAGAATGTATAAAGGCACGTATAATCTTTTATGAAAATGTGACAACATGAAAGTATGCTTTATCATGCATGGGAGACATGTAAAAAAGCTAAAAAATGGATACAAATACACATATTAATTCATAAGATTTTAAAGATTAAAGTACAATTGAAACCAGAGATTTTTCTTTTGGGACTAACTGATAAGCAAACAGAAAAAAGAACTTTGTTGTATAGACAACTATAAATCCAAAAGTGGAAATGTTTGATAATACCCACACTGGAGGAATGTCTTATGAAGATAATGGAACTCAAGAGATGTCTAAATTAACTTATTTGTTTACCCCAAAAAATATTGTTTATATTTACGGTTGACTGGAAGCCCGTTATGATTTTTTGCATTTGGAAAAAAATGAAGTTATGATTTGTGGATGTGATGATTAGGAAAAAAAATAGAGAAGAGTTTTGTGTCATAATCTTTTGTGTCATAGACTAAGAAATAACTTTGTAATTGTAATATTTGCTGCAAAACAAATCAGAAGCTTCTTCTTTCTATTTCTTTTTTTCTTTTGGAACTTTTTCTTTTTTCTTTCTTTTCCTTTCTCTTTTTTCTGCTTTTTCTTTTTATTTGTTTTCTGTCCTGAGTAAAACTTTTTGTATAAGTTTATATATACTGCTCAAAAAAATAAAGGGAACACAAGCAGAAGACATCCGAGATCTGAATAAATGAAATAGCCTTATTAAATACTTTGTTCATTACATACAGTAGTTTATACACTGCTCAAACAACTAAAGGGAACACAAAACTACTGTACAAAGAACAAAGTAATAAGGCTATTTCATTCATTCAGATCTCGGATGTATTCTGCTTGTGTTCCCTTTATTTTTTTGAGCAGTGTATAATAAAACATTCTAGCAGGTTTATTGAAGATTATGCAGCAGAGAAAAAAAACATACTGTATGGCTTTTCAGATGTGGTTAAATTATAATCAATAGTCTCAGCCAGCATGGCTGATGACAATTGATGTTGATATTTGTTGTTTAGCAGCAACCGAAACAGTAAAGATCTTCCATGATTAGTATTGCTGGCCAGGAGAGATCCACAGACAGGTTGAAAGAAGTCATGAACGCAGTGATTGTGAGACTGAACCTTGTATGTATGCTTGTGATTTTGAAGCACATACAAAGGGGGTGGGGCCTCAGTAATGAAGTCACAATTGTTACCTTGACTTTTTGGGACACCCATAGATGCCATAGATTGATACACATCACACAGTGAGCTAAAAGGAAACTCTGACATATTTTAAGGCAGGTTTCTAGTCACTCCTTTTTTACCTTTCCAAATACTTTGATCATTCCTAAAATATGCTTATAAATAAGCATACACCAGCAAAGCAGAAGCAAGCAAGTGAGCAGCCACCATGCATATTAAGTGTGGATTAAGTATATCTAAATTTTCTTCATATTGGTGTGTTCTATTATTAAAAACTTCCATTGCTAGGAAAACCACAGTCTTTGTTGCTAAGTTGGTGTTCTGATGAATTGATTATACTGTATGGTGGGAATATTCATGTGGATTCAGTTATAAAAGGTTCTATTCTTACTGTTCCCAATTCTGTATTTTATTTAAAAAACCCAGGAAGTGTAAAATAACAATCACCCCTGGAATATTACTTAGTGAAAATAGGACTTTTAAAGTCTCCAAAGACAATACACAGCTGGAATGGGAGCTGTTGTGAAACATGACAGTGGAGGAATTATATCTGGGCAGAAGTAAAACCTCAAGGCAAGCTGTGCAGCGATCACACATTAGGGAATGCGTGGATGCCAATTTCATTTAGAATATTTGTAAACGGGTGCTGCTGACACCAGAGGAAGCTGAGAGCAGAATCAAGTCAAGCCGGCGTGGTTAAATATTAAACTGGCAAAGCACAATCGTTTGTCTCTGTTCTTAAATTTTTTAAACTCTATTCATTCTGTTAGAGTATCAAGCAGACAGATGCTAAGTATAAGCAGAGTATCTCTCCAGAGCAGCTGCCCAGGAATATCATTCTTGGGGGAGAAATGATGGCATAGTTCAAGCCAGTAGTTCAAAACAGACACAAAAAAGCCCCTTCTCTCAGTAGGATAACTGTTTTAATCTAGGTGGAAAGAACAATATGATTTGGCCTTTGTGCTCTTCTCAAACTAGAGTTTACAGTAATTTAAAAGAAAGAAAGAAAGAAACAACTAAATTGCAGCTCTCACTTTGCTACATGGATACTGCAGGGAAATCTCTACTGGTACTGGAAACTAAAACAATGGTTGCTGAAATTGGATATGTCTAGTTTAATTAAAAGAAGCACTAGGCATGACATGATAGCAGTGTTGCAATATCTCAGGGGCTGCCACAAAAAAGAGGGGATCAACCTATTCTCCAAAGAACCAGAAGGCAGAACAAGAAGCAATGGATAGAGACAAATCAAGGAAAGAATCAATCTAAAATTAAAGAGAAATTTCCTGACAGAACAATTAATCAGTGGAACGGCTCGCATCCAGATATTGTGGGTGTTCCAACACTGGAGGTTTTTAAGGAGAGATTGGACAACCATTATCTGAAGTGGTATAGGATCTCCTGCTTGAGCAGAGAATTGGACCAGAAGACTTCCAATGTCCTTTCTAACTCTGTTATTTTGTTAAATTTGTGCCCTCCAGATGCATTGGAACCAGAACTCCCAAAAATTAATGACTCAGATTTCCTGGGGGTTGCCTAGGATATTTGGCAATTTGGGAGGCAGTGGTCACAATATACATAGGTACCAGGTTGGTGAAAGGTGTCCTAAAATTTCCCTGGTTAGATGCTTTGTGTTCCTATGATCACATCCCTGCTTATTGTCCTCAGCTGTAGCACTGTGAGTGATTCCAACTGAAGCAGCCGCCTGTGCTCCACCAGGCAAAAGGAACAGGATTTTCATTTTAAGAAACGTTTAATGCAAATGAGGATGGGTCTCTTTTCCCTTGAATTGTGGAACAGAACAGATGATTTTGCAAAATCTTGCAAAAGTATCCAAACTAAAATCTTTCTTCTCTTCAATTTTAAAGATACAGGAGCCTTCTACTCTTTTGGATCAATCTATATATTTTTTCCTGCAATAAATAGGTAAATGGGGTTACTAACTTGAATGCATAAAAAATCCACCATTTAAAATAACCATCTCTGGTTACACACACGCACAAACACATACACACAAACACACATACACAAACACACACACAATCTGTACATCTTTTAGGGCTGGAATCTATATTTTGAGGTTGTGTTACACTGCTAGCCACTGCTATGTACATTGATTATATAAACAAATAATTGTTTTTTTCTCATTTATAGCACACTATCCATTGGCCTTCCATTGAGGCTATGCTTTTATTGTAAAAAAATGTATTTTCCCAGCCAAAACATTTTATCATTGGGAAAAATGAATATAGTTATAGTTTGTTATTGAGAAATACTGTTGCCAACCTGGCTAGTAATAAGTTGCACATCTTTATCTACAGTTGCAAGAAAAAGTATGTGAACCCCTTGGGATTACGTGGAGTTTTGCATGAATTGATCATAAAATGTGCTCTGAACTTCATCTAAGTCACAACAATAGAAAAACACAGTCTGCTTAAAATAATACTACGCAAACATTAGATGTTGCCATGGTTTAATTGAACATAACATGTAAACATTCACAGTGCAGGAAGGAAAAAGTATGTGAACCTTTGAACTTAATAACTGGTTGACCCTCCTTTGGCAGCAATAACCTCAACCAAACATTTCCTGTAGTTGCAGATCAGACCTGCACAACGATCTGGAGTAATTCTGGACCACTCCTCTTCACAAAACTGTTTCAGTGTAGCAATATTCTTGGGATGTCGGGTGTGAATCGCTCTCTTAAGGTCATGCCACAGCATTTCAATCGGGTTGAGGTCAGGACTCTGACTGGGCCACTCCAGAAGGTGTATTCTGTGCTCTTGAAGCCATTTTTTTGTTGAATTACTTGTATGCTTTGGGTCATTGTCCTGTTGCATCACCCATCCTCTGCGGAGCTTCAGTTGGCGGACAGATGGTCATATGTTTTCCTGCAAAATGTCTTGATAAATTCTGGAATTCATTTTCCCATCAATGACAACAATCCGTCCAGGCCCTGAGGCAGCAAAGCAGCCCCAAACCATGATGCTCCCTCCGCCATGTTTTACAGTGGGGATGAGGTTTTGATGTTGGTGTGCTGTGCCTTTTTTTCTCCACTCAATTTTGGTTTCATCTGTCCACAGTATATTTTGCCAGTAGTGCTGTGGAACATCCAGGTGCTCTTTTGCCAACTTCAAACGTGCTGCAATATTTTTTTTGGACAGCAATGGCGTCCTCCATGGTGTCCTCCCATGTAATCCATTCTTGTTTAATGTTTTCCTTATTGTAGATGTGTCAACAAAAATGTTAGCATATGCCAGAGATTTCTGTAGGTCTTTAGCTGACACTCTAGGATTCTTCTTTACCTCATGAAGCATTCTGCGCTGTGGTCTTGCAGTCATTTTTACAGGATGATCACGCCTAGGGAGAGTAGCAACAGTGCTAAACTTTCTCCATTTGCAGACAGTTTGTCTTACCGTGGACACATGAACATCAAGGCTTTTGGAGATACTTTTGTAACCCTTTCCAACTTCATGCAAGTCAACAATTCTTGATCGTAGGTCTTCTGAGAGCTCTTTTCTGTGAGGCATGGTTCACATCAGATAGTGCTTCTTGAAACCAGTAAACCCAAAACAGGTGTGTCTTTTTAAAGGGCAGGACAGCTGTCAGCAACACATCCAATATCATCACACTGATTGGAGTCAAGGTTGGCTCACTCCTGGCTCCAATTAGCTCTTGGAGGAGTCATTAGGCTAGGGGCTCACATACTTTTTCCTCCCTGCACTGTGAATATTTACATGTTATGTTCAATTAAACCATGGCAACATCTAATGTTTGTGTAGTATTATTTTAAGCAGACTGTGTTTTTCTATTGTTGTGACTTAGATGAAGTTCAGAGCACATTTTATGACCAATTCATGCAAAACTCCATGTAATCCCAAGGGGTTCACATACTTTTTCTTGCAACTGTATATCCCCCTGCCCCTGCATTATTATAGTTTTTAAAAACTCAAACGAAAGGTTGAAAAGATAAAGATACCTCACCCTCCCACATTTTTTCCAAGAGAAACTTGGAATAGCAGTTATGAACAACTGCTATGAGGTATCAGAGGATGGATAAACATTTTCCTTTTGTTCATTTATCAGGACTTTTTATCAGGTTCGCCTGATTCGCCAGTTGCGTCCCTTTCTGGATCAGGACTCGTTACGCACGGTCACTCATGCCCTTGTCACCTCATGCCTGGACTATTGCAATGCTCTCTACATGGGGCTCCCCTTGAGGAGTACCCGGAGGCTCCAACTGGTCCAAAATGCGGCTGCGCGGGTGGTGATGGGAGCGACGTGGCGCTCCCATGTGACCCCCCTCCTGCGCAAGTTGTACTGGCTCCCAGTGGTCTTCCGGGTGCGCTTCAAGGTTTTGGTTACCACCTTTAGAGCGCTCCATGGCTCAGGACTAGGGTACTTACGAGACCTTCTGCCACCAGTAGCCTCTCACCGACCAGTTCGCTCCCATAGAGAGAGACTCCTCAGGGTGCCGTCGGCCAAACAATGTCGACTGGTGGCCCCCAGGGGGATAGCCTTCTCTGTGGGGACACCTGCCATCTGGAACAAGCTCCCCCCAGAGATACGGAGGATCCAAGACTTACGCACCTTCCGCCGCGCCCTAAAAACGTTTTTATTCCAACAGGCTGGTCTGGCCTAACTCTCCCTTTTAAATTGGGTTTTATATGTTTTACATAAATTGGATGTTTTTAAATTTGTTTTTTGAGCCCAAATTATTTAATCTATTTTTAATAGTTTTTAACTTTTGTATGTTATTTGTATTTTTATCTTGGCTGTTCACTGCCCTGAGTCCTCCGGGAGTAGGGCGGTATACAAATATGATAAAATAAAAAATAATAAATAAAATTTAGCTTAATTTCACCATCTGAATAGCAAAGTATAAAACTGGTTGTTACTCTGACAACTTGCAGCACATTCCTTTGCATGCTTGCTCAAAGGTATAGTAAATCCATTAAACTAAATTAGGCTTGCTTACCGATTAATGTGCATAAGATATCTCAGCCTAAAGTACCCAAGGATTCTCTCAGAAGTGTGGGCCCCAATCAGCTCAGTGGCAGAGTATTTTTTAAAATTATTTTTATTGAAAAAGTTTTTCAATCAGATTAAAAACAGTACAAATTCTAAATTAAGAATAAAGATAGTAAGAAAAAGAAAGAAAAATAGGAAAGGAAAAGAAAGGAAAGGAAGATTCTGAAGAAGCAGCTTCAATCTTCTTCACAGCAGTTATAAATACATATAATATATATCCTCTCTCTCTAAGGTTGCATCATAATTCCTTTCTTTCTATATGCTATCTTTTTCAATTTCCAAACCCATAAATCACAAGTTTGTTCTACTCTTTTTTTCAGCAAAAAGTCCATAAGTGGTGCTCAGTGGCATAATATTCATCCATGGCTGCAAATATCCAACTTGCATCTACATCTACCCAAAACTGCACAACTGTTTGCACCAGATCATGAAGACCACCAAGAAAGCCACCACTTCATGTGTGTCTGCATTTTTTCCTCTGTCTAAAGGAAAATTGAAAGTCACAGCAGGAAAGCTCTTCTTCTATTATGACAATGGCAATTGGCATATAATCATATCTGCCCAGAAATCATGCCAGCTTTTACATCTGCACATGGGTGCATGGGAAGAGAGCTATATTTCAAAGGAACACATTCTGCTCATGCTGCATGAATTTCAATTTCAAATCTTCATTGTCAGTGCACAACATATGTACAATGAGATTGGTTGAGAATGCAGATGGGCACAGCATTGCGAAGTGAATGCTATGGAAAGAGCTTTAATGGGCTCTAGACAAGTAACAACACCAGCCATGGTAAGAGTGTGAGCATTATGAGAAGCATTTAATATCACTACCTAACTCTGAAGCCTAAAATCAGTCCCATTAATTATTTTATCAATACCTCTAAAATTTGAAATTTGGGATTGATAAAGGTAAACTATTTTAATGGAAACCTAATGTAAATAATCTGAAAGTAGAGACTTTCCCAGTCAATTTACAGAATGAACCTGAACATCTAAATTCTGCACAAGCTTCTTTTCTTCCTTCATTTCATTGAAGCCAAGTGTACATGTTATTGGTCTTGTTTAACAAGGTTAAGGGCTATTTGTTGATTATTTTTAGATTATTAAGTCAAGGTAACACATTCCTTGTAGAGGGGCCAGCCAGTTGCAATGAGGGAAAGAGGGGGATCCTGTAATACTGCAAAGGCTAAACCCTCATACAAACATCTGGTTCTATCATAAAGAATTTTTGTTGCTATACCTCAATGCTTACTGCTGAAAAAAGTGATTCACCTATGTTGTACGTTTCAAATGTTTGGGAAGGGCGGTTAGGTAGGAAAAATGATAAGACAGGACCTCAAGTGCATATATCTCAGCAAGGTAAGGAGTTTTTTCTCAGCAAGATTTGGAGTTTTTTCTCTTATTTTTTCAGGGGTTGTCTACTGATGTTGTTTTGTGGAAAATTCAGGGCATGCTAAAGGAAATTATAGCTACAGGGCATAGTGACATTACAGAATTAGGTCCCTTGAAATACAGCAACGGCTACTACTTTAGACTGTTTTGAAGAGGATTAGACAAAGTCATGGAAGAGAAAGCCATGGATATTTATTGCCTAATACTGTAGAATTCCAAGTGACTTTTAGACCACAGATATAAGTGGCCCTCAGAGCAATGTTGTGAAATGAATGTTTCCTTGTCATGAATGACCAATAGTATTCTATGAACCATGCACCTAAGGGAAAGAGGAATGCATCATTACTCAATTCCCCCTTGCTAATCTTCAATCCGTAAAACTATCAGCACTACAGCACCTCAGGCCTATCTGTCCTGTGAATCAAAATAAATGACAGTGAAAACTATTGCAACTAGCTTACAGGCACCACTCTGTCACAGATTTACATTGAGGTTGCTGCCAAAGGATCTTGCTAATCCTCCTACCCCACTTCCCTCTCCTCCTCCCCTGAGCATATGCCCTGCCTCCTTCGTTTGTTGTCCTCTACTTACCTTTCCCCATTTCTTCATTTCTCTTCCAAACTTCCTTTCCTATTCCCTCCTTAACCTGGCCATCTGTTTTCTCAAGACTTGTTCTCTGCTCTTCCAATGACCATGCTTCCAAAACATTATCTTGATCAATTGCCAGTGAGACTGGTGCTTTTGAAGTAGCACTTGGATCACGCTTCCTTGTTAAAGTACTTATTTATTCTCTAGGTTCTCTTCATAAAAAATAAAACATTGCGGGGGACTCCAGATTACAGTAATGGAACCTTTATGTTTATGTATCTATTCACTGTCTGGTCCGTTGCACCACTTTGTAGAGGGCAGTTTTACCCTCAACAGCTCTAAATTTATTTTCCATCTACAACCTTTATCAGTGTTACACTGAAACAACTGGGGGGGAAGGGATTAAAAAAAACCACCATTTTTTTCATCCAAAAATTTTTTGGGATGAAAGTTTATGGAAGGTATGAGCTTTTAAATTAAAAGCCCCTTAAATTTATTTCAGCTGATTTAATTCTTTAATTTATTAGCAAATAAATTGCTAATTTATTTCCTTCTCTTTTAAATAGGACAAGTATCTTGCTACTGACCATTAAGAATAGCATATCCAGCCTGCAAATGTATCTAAAGGAATCTTAGTCCTGACGAACATCTTACGAAGAGGCTCAAACTACAACAATCAATGAGAATCGATTTTCTGAGTAGGGGTGGAAAAGGAATTGACTCCTAGATCAGTATTTCTTAAGCTACATCCTGAGGAATTTCAGTGTTTCCTAAGCAAATTGATGGTGTTGTGCCATTTCATCCCAAGGTCCAAGACAAGCTTTTTGAAATGGCTTTTTGATCCTTTCATTTCACTAGTGAAACAACTTGAAGAAATGTTGGCAGATCTTTTATCAGATGTCACACTGAAACAATTGAGAAGAATTTTTTGAAAAAATCACCAGAAAATTTTTGGATGAAAATATATGGAGAGCTTTTAAATTAAATGCCACTGGCAGCTCCACTGCCTTTTCCTTGAACACATTTTTATGAAAGTAGATTTTCAACCCTTTTTATAATCAAGACAAAACATCAAAATAAGCTGAATGTTACTCCCATAACCAGTCTCTTTAACAAAGCTAACACCTACGCTGATGAAATTTGATGTCATCTACAAGATCATACTTCCCTTACAGTTTTACTATCAGTGTATTAAATGTAATGGAAATTTAATAGATTATTAAATACTTTTTACTTCATGTTTCCCTTTACAAAAATTAATAGTCATAGATATTTCTTGTGTTTATAGATCTACTCCCTACCATCAGAACATCATAGCCAATTTCAGCTCACACTCTATGGTAGTAGAATAAAATGCTAAGGATGGTGAGAAGCTTTCTCCAGACTGGTGCCCTCAACTTTCAGCTTCACAGGTGCTTTTTTCAAGACAAGTGGAGGCTACCAAGTTAAAAAAAAATGGTAGGCTATTATTATTATCATCATCATACAAATTGTGTTAGGGCACTGCAACATTGATTACTTGTATTACACCAAGGCATTAACTTTATGGGCCTAATTTTTTGAACATTCCAAGAACTATAGCTGGAATGGTATCATTGATCTATCTAACTCAATATGGTTTGTAATGACTGATCAGTTTCTGGAGTTTTGGAAAGGCCTTTTTAGAATACCAGAAAATAAGATGTGAGTACTTTTACCCATAAATCTATGATTCTATCAGTCAGTTATGGTTCTTTGTTTCTGGCATTTTTTGGGGGGATATTGGCACATTTGAAATTTTGAAAACATGTTGTGAGTATTCTCATGAAATGGATGTCAGCAAGGCTTAATTTTCACCAAAAGGCACAAACACAATCCCAGATATGTTTTTGCACTGAGATCAAGAGGAAAGAAAAGGCTTTTACTATGGGGAAAAGACTTCTAAAGGTGTTGTGACTCTTCAACCCATAATGAGAAAGACTCCCTGTTTAGAAATGGGCAGGAAAGTGGACAACGAATGTTTCCACATAGAGCTGGAAAATCTAGAAAATGCAATACACAATGCAAGAAGGGCAAGAATTTGTGAAATGGAATGCTATTTACCCATTCTGGTTTCCCTAAAGTTGTTCTTTAATCTTATGGCTCTGCCAAATGGAATTGGGTTTCAAGTCTTAGAACTATGCATTATTAAATATGCATACAACAACCCTTCCTTGTTTAGCTTTGCTTTGCAAGGTTTTAAGTCTCTGATTTTTTTCCCTCCTAAAATCAATATTCTAGGTCATTGACTACAACAGTGATAATTGCTTTTCTTACAAGATTTAAGATTTCTGTTTAAATTGCGACTATTCCTAGCAAAAATGCCTAAAATTTCCTACCAAATATCTATAAAGCATTCAATCTTAAATGTTACCATTAGGCAATAGCAACTTTTGGCCTGTTTTCTTCAGGAGGCATTGATAAAATTTTACATTCCTATGCAATACCTAAATGCCCCTTGGCTAGGAGTCCAGCCTACTTATTTATGACAGTGCACCATGCATTACATAAAAATAAGTAAAAGAAACTGTATAGAGAATATAGTACTATTTTTTTTTAAATTTGATTTATATACCGCCCTTCTCCGGAGACTCAGGGAGGCTGGTGAGATTTGAACTTGCAGTAATTGCAGGCAGCTGATGTTAATAACAGTGCTTTAGTCTGCTGTACCACCAGGGCTCTTAATTGCCCTTAGTTCCCTCTACTTATAATCAGGAGGCCCCGGATGAAAGAAAGCTCTTTGTCCCATAGCAAAAAATTAAGAGATGTTTCAAAGATGACAAAAGGCAAAATATTGATTGAGCTTTGAGGAAACCAACCATCTTTGCTCAATGGATAAGATATAGGAATGTTTAAAAGCATCCTGTTCATTTCTCTGCTTTTTATGTCTTTCTGATTTTATGGAAGAATGATGCACATGTTTTGTATGTAGGCCGATTCACATTTGCAACTTAGCCCCCATATCAGTGGTGGGTTGCTACCTGGTCTCCCTGGTTCAGGTGAGCTGATAGCGGCGATGGTGAGGTGAGAGTGAACCGGTTCGCTCCATCAGCTGGCAATGTTGAGTCGGTGAGATTCGAACTGCCGAACTGCAGTTAGCAGTCAGCTGAAGTAGCCTGCAGAACTGCACTCTAACCTCTGAGCCACCTCGGCTCTTATAATATAATTATAATTAATTATAATTAGTTATAATTCGGTACTAGATATCTTTTTAACTCTTAACTGGAGTTGCTAAGTTATTTATATGCAAAGACAGCCTAGTCTGAACCAGTGATTATAATTAAGTATAAATAATATAAGATGGAACTGTAGTTCACTCATAATAATGTACAATGAAGTGAAGTAATATCTACAGAAATGATATTTGCACTGGATTTGATCAAAACAGGATTCTTTAGACTTCTCATGTAGTTTTTCCAAAGAGATCAGAGATGAATCCAAACATTTCATTCACAATAATGTCTTCTACTATGCTACAGGAAGTAAGGACTATGCCAGCAAAAAAAATAAATGAGTTTTGCTGTTCAGTAAAATAAACATTGTACCAACTGAAAAAAAAGAGCAATGACTGAAAGTTCAAGCAATCATCAAGAATTGTTCATTAGATGTTATACAATCACAGAACTTTAGGAAAGAGTTGTTAAATATTATACAAGTGAATATGCTGATATTTGTCAACTAATACAATCCAAAGCAAACAAAAATGTTGTAGGTACTTTCTATTTTTTTAAAATCCAAGTAACAAACAAAAACAATATGTCATGCAAAATAATTTAACTCAAATTGCCCAGCTAACTGGCAGCACTACAGAACTTGGATGATCTTGAAAAGCTAAGTAGGGTCAGACCTAATTAGTACTTGGATTGAAGATCACTGCTAAGTTCCAAAACTACAGAATAGATGGGACTGTTTTAAAAAATATTCTATCCTTCATCCACATAGCCATCAGAAATCAATCTGACCCAAACGGAACTTGATTATTTATCTACATCTGGTCAGAGTTTTCTCTCAGTCTGCAAATTCCATTCTATTAAAAAATAAAATTGACAGCCATTCCCATGTTACTCAGTGCGAATGGTATGGTTTCTAAAATTTCACTTTAATTTCAGGTTTGATATTAAATCAGACATTCTGCTTAAATTAAATCAGAAGCTATCTTTCAAACCACCAAATTAGGCTCATACCAAATTTGGTAGTTAGTGATGCAGGCATTTATTCTCTCCTTATTTTTAGACCCCCTGTTTTACATGTCCATTTCTATATTCAATTATAGGATACATATGATAAACAACTCTCATGCTGGGATACTCCAGTAGCAATAGCA
Source organism: Arizona elegans (assembly GCA_022577455.1). Taxonomy (NCBI): domain Eukaryota; kingdom Metazoa; phylum Chordata; class Lepidosauria; order Squamata; family Colubridae; genus Arizona; species Arizona elegans. Next base: position 95,786,527 of record JAKOOJ010000003.1, on the reverse strand, counting down.
ATAGCAGTATATAAATCTAAGTGGTTTACAGAGTCAGCATATTGCCCCCAACAATGTGGGTCCTCATTTTACTGACCTTGGAAGGGTGGAAGGCTGAGTCAACCTAGAGCCCATCAGGATTAAACTCCCGGTTGTGAGCAATTTGTCTGCAGTACTACATTCTAACCACTGTATTACCAGGGCTTCAGTAACTGGATCCACAGGAGTTTGCTTTGTACTATTCTTTTCTATTGTTTCAAATATTTTATTGCTTCAAATATTCTATCAGGACAAACAACTGGGATAAGCAAAGGATGCAAACATTTATTTTCTTCTGAAACTCTGCCACCTGTTTTGAAGAGAGAATCTCCTCTCAAAACATCCTAGAGCCAAGTTAGCAATTTATACCTTTCTCTATGTAAATTCAACAAAGTAGCTGGAAAAATTGCATTTGCTGTCATTGACAAATCCATAATTGCAAGAAAATCAGGACCAGCAAACAAGGTCAACTTGGGAAGGCTAGGTTCAAATCTCCAGTCCACCACAGCATTTATTAGTTGATGCCATTATCTCCCAGCTCAACTGATTATTGCTGTGTTGATAAAATTAGGGGCAATCTCTCATGCAAACTATCTCGATCTCCAAGAAAACAAGGCAGGATATAAATGCAATAAATTGATAATCAAATAAGTAGCAGTATGGGAGCAGAATTAAAACACACCTACCCTTTTGAATTGCCAAAGCAGTGCTCCTTCAGACAACTAATGCAGTAGTTCCTCAGTCAGGCAGCGCATGTCAAACGTAGCTCACACCCTGGAAGTGCACACAGATGAAGAGGACAGGGTCAGCTATCCTGAACTTGCATTCATGTCATTGTTGAGCATCACTGTTATTCTTTCTAGCAATTATGCAACATTCCTGAGGTTATCTTTACTTTAGCAGCAGGAAGAACCTGCAACTTACTGTAAGTATTGTGTTAACTATTACTGTGAGTAATAGCCATAAGATATGGAAGAGAAAAGTCCACATCACATGTGTTTAGGAATGGCTCTCTTGGGACAGCTTGTCTTCAAATATTGTCTTCAAATATTCTTCCCTCTCTAGCTATCTGTTAAGGGACAGCTCTAATATTTAATAGGAGTAGCAGTACATTGAGCCTTGGTGGCACAGAGGTTAGAGTGCAGTACTGTAGGCTACTTCTGTTGACTGTCGGCTGCCTGCAATTTGGTAGTTCAAATCGCACCAGGCTCCAGGTTGACTCAGCCTTCCATCCTTCCAAGGTGGGTAAAATGAGGACCCAGATTGTTGGAGGCAATATGCCGTCTCCGTAAACCACTTAGAGAGGGCTGTAAAGCATTATAAAGCAGTATAAAAGTCTAAGTGCTATTGCTATGTGCAGTTTCTCTGTGAATTATTTGGCTGCCAAGGTTTCAACACTGTTGTTTCAACATATGACTCCTGCCAAATTCTCCAGAATAACAGATTATGTATCCGGTTTACTCTGATGTTCCCCCCAATCCCTGCAAACCAAAATCCAAATGTTTGGGTAACAATGAACATTGATATGGAGGAATCAAAAAGTGTGCTTTTAGATGAGATAGGTGGCACATAAATGTAACAAACAAACAAACAAATGAGAAATTAGCACAGTTTCATCATCTGGGAAAAGACTAGCACTATAGGTAGGTGTGAGTATTAAACCTGTGTCACTTGCTCATCATAGCCTATTTATTTGTGTAAATATACAGTCTTTCTTAAATTATTCCAGCTGAGTTTTGAGGAGAGGCATTTTTTAAAAAAATCTGTGCTGGACGTTGTAATGGGGACACACACACACAATATATATATATATATATATATCAGAAGATTTGAGCTGGCATCTAGTTTACCAATCCATTGTGGATACATTGTTGTATTTTTAGACTTTTCATAATTAGAAGAGTGGGTCAGCACATCTGATTAACATATAGAAATTCCTTGCTTCAGTTCCTGACACCTCTAGTTAAAAGGATTAGGTAGTGATTGATGAGAACAGGGTGGAATTAGATTTCTAAAAGTTGCTGCTAGTTGGAACAGGTAACTGCACTAAATAAGACAGCTGGTTACTAAGCTGTAGTAAGGCACTTTCCTATGTTATAAGAACTGGTGATACATTTTAAAAGGAAAAGTGTCATCTTAGGATTATCAAGCACACTTGTTAACTAGACACTGTACTAGGCAAAAGAATCCAGCTTTGCAATGTGAACACCATCATGCACATTTCTAGGAAATAGTCCCACTTTGATAAAACAAGAGAGTGTATTATATTTTATGAAACTTTTTATTAGATATGGAATTCTAATCTTAAGACTTTTTTTTTCAAATAGGAGGTATGCCTAAAGTCAAAGGATCTTTGATTACTTCAAGTGCAATTTGGAAAAGGTACTCTTGAAAAGCAATAAAACTTGAAGCAAACACATCCTGCATATATCCAAGATATATATGGTTTGAAATAAACAGTAAAAGTTTCATGTTTTCTTTTTTTGAGCAAAAACATTTATTCTTTTTTTTTAATTTTCAAGAAAGTGCTATATTTTGGATACGCAAGAGGATACACAGATAAATCTTAAGAATAAGAATTTCTTTGATGTGAGTTTCATCCCTCCCTCCCTCCCTCCCTCCCTCATTCCCTCCCTCCTCCAAAATAGATATATGATTATATGGATAGCACCAACCCTGATGTAATCAACCACTTACTTATTGAAATGCGCTTTGTACTCTTCTGAAATACAAATGTTAAAATATGGCACTGATACTTTTTCAATTAAATTGCATATGCATCTTAACTTGAAATAATTTTTTTAAAATTGAGAATTACATTGAGTAATAGCATTGTGATGCCATAGGAATCAGAATTTTACACAAGATACAACAAACCTCGTTCTTGAAACTCAATTAGCATTTAGGAGAACTTAGCACTTAGACTTATATACTGCTTCACAGTGCTTTACAGCCTTCTCTAAACAGATTTACAGAGTCAGCCTATTGCCCCAACAATTTGAGTTCTCATTTTACCCCCCTCGGAAGGATGGAAGGCTGCCTCAATCTTGAGCCTGGTGAGATTCGATCTGCCAAACAGCTGGCAGCTGGTGATCAGCAGAAGTAGCCTGCAGTACTGCACTCTAACCACTTGCCACTGCGGCTCATACAACTTGCAACTATAACCATTGTGGTAACTAATACTGTGAATAGCTACCTGGAAGCCATCTTTTTCATTGAAACTTCAGGCCTGCCAACTGGTATAATAATGGAAGAAAAAAGTACACATCACACATGGTTCTCTTGGGACAGCTTGTTTTCAAATAATTCTTCCCTCTCCAGCATATCAGTTTCACTATCTGTTAAGTGACAGCTCTAATATTTCATGGGAGTAGGAATATCATGCGCTGTTTCTCTATGAATTATTTGGCTGCCAAAGTTTCATCACTCTTGAATCTAAAGCATTCTTCAGCATATGAATGCTTTAGATTCTTTATTATGGATAGATACATTGCTGAGATTGTTGAGATACCTAATAACAAAGATCAGCTACAGAAGAATATAGGCAACCTATCCTATAATTTATAATGGTGCAAAGGTTAAATTTTAGGTTTCTTTCTCTTGTCCTTCCACGCTGTTTGTTTCTCAACCTTGGACATGGAGGGCATCTACACCATGTTTTGATAATAGTCTCATCTTCTTCAGGTTCTTTGTTTCTGGTGTTGTCAGCTTCACCTTTCAACTCTCACAAGAGGAGAAAGCCACTCAGAATGAACTCAGTTTTCACTGAATTCAAAACTGGTTGGAAATAACAATCGAAATAATAACAAACAGGCATCTGATATACAACAGCCCAGACTTAACAATTGTTAAAAAGAAAGACAAAAAAGTCTGGATACTGCAATACCTAGGGCAACAGCTGAATAAAAGACAAAGAACTGTAAGAAAACCCACTGGCTATAAAGACCTGCAAATAGAAGTAGAATGACTATGGCAGAAGAAAACAAAGACAATACTATAGTAATAGGCCTTAGGCGCAATCCCAAAAGATCTGGAGCAAGACTCCAATACCTTTGGCATTAACAAAAATCACCATCAGTCAATTACAAAAGGCAGCTTTATTTGGAATAGCTTATATCTTGCAACAAGGAAAGCAGGAAACTAATTCCCAGACTGAGATTTGGGCCTGCTATCCTACCATGAAATTTAACTAGATAAACTGATACAGTAATAGCATAGATCAGTGATGGCTAACCTTTTTGCCATCGCGTGCCAAAAGCATGGGGAGCATGGGGAGGTTGTGCCCGCATGTGCCCGCACCCATAATTCAATGTCGCATCTCCACGCATGCGCACACGACCCTCCCCTCCCCGCGCTACCCCCGCTTTTGCCACATGATGGCAAAAAGGTTAATGGTGGGCCCGGTACGCCCATTTTTCACCCTCCCCAGATTCCAGAGGCTTCCTTGGAGCCTGGGGAGGATGAAAACAGCCTTCCCCCACCCCCAGAGGCCCTCCGGAGGCCGGAAATGGCCCATTTCCCGACTTCCAGTGGGCCCGGAAGGCCCAAAAATCAGCTAGCCGATGCGCACATGCGCGCTGGAGCTGAGCTAGGGCAACACTCACGTGCCCACAGATATGGCTCCGCGTGCCACCTGTGGCACCCGTGCCATAGGTTCCCCCATCACGGGCATAGATGGTTCTGCAGGAAGCTCTCCATGGTGCTGTTCTTTGCTAACTGCTTGCTCTACTTGTGAATTTTGCCTGGAATTGATTCCTGACCATTTATCTTTGTAAAAGTTCAAATCCCGATCCCGTTCAAGATGACTGGGTAATAACAGCATGTTACAACTTCCTCAAATATTAATTTGTACTTGTACATAATTTTCCTGTATATTTTTTTCTTGTCAATAAATACCAATAATACAAATATTCACATACACACATTACAACTGAAAGTGTCTGAAAAAGATATCACACTAGCCTATTTTAATGGGACAAGCCACTCTATTACTTTTGGGTTTGGTATAGGACAGCATCCCCCAACCTTTTGGGCACCAGATATCGGTTCTGGGTAGCGAGGTTTTTCCATGGACCAGAGCATGTGTGGTTTTGTATGCTGCCTGCATCCTGTGGATGGGGCTTCGCTTGTTTGCATGGCCCGGTTGCTGGTTTCAGATGATGATGAGGTAATGATTTAAACTAAATAAAATATTACAGTCATTAAACAAAAAGAGTAAATTCCTCAATGACAGTTCAGTGTAGTTCATATTGGACAGGAAATAACAATGTCATTTTCCAGGTGCTTTTTACCAAGTGATCGACTTGGATTTGTTTAGAAAAATTATTTATTTTGAAAATTGATACGGCTGTCCATCTTACATATCAAACCATTCAGTATTTTCTATACTAGCTGTCCTTATATAATGAATTAAGTTGCCAAGATTGGAATCCAAGAGCCTGCAACCAGACAGGATTGTTATCAAAACATGGAGCAATTGTTCTCCATGTATAAAACCGAGTAATTAAGCCCATTATCACCTAGGGGCAAATGAAAGGGATAAAAAATAAAACTTGGGATTCATATATAAATGAATAGCTAGGTTCTACAATAAGTGATCTTGTTAGCTGGGCTTCTTTTTTCTGTAATAAAAGCAATTTGTCTATCTGATCTGTGTCCTTGACTTTTTTGTGCTTAGCTCCCAAAGGTAGTTAAATTTCTAAAGAAACTATGACTTGGTCCAAGCTCTGACTGACTGTTAGAACTATTTTGAACCATTGTTTTTATCTGGCAAACAAATTAATGTACTGTAATATTGTGACATTGAGCACAGAATGCAATGAATCAACTATGTGGAAGTATATACAGGTAGAATTTCTAATTCCTTCCCCAGAATAACTTCAGGTACCATAACATAGTTGTGAAAATAACTTTGCTGGCAAGACTCAACATTTTTCTTAGTAATAAGAAATTTCTGAAAGTGTATCAATCTCAATTGATTGCATGTCATCTGCACCTTCTACGTTGAAGACTTAAACTAGACTCTGAATAATGCAGCTAAGTGCCTGTATATATACAGTACCTCCAATATATATTTCTCATAAATCCTAAAGAAACATGCTTAATAATACCAATGAGTATTTCTCTGATGTCTCATTCAAAATTGGCTACTATTACACATTCTGAATTGTTATTGAAACTATGGCCCTCACTGCACTGTCTTAAGGGTCGGGCAATAGCCCTAGCCTGGAAAAAGGAACAATTTTATGAGTCATATTTGGACCTAAGACATTTTTGCATTTAATTGCCTTAAATTACCAATGAGAATACAGCCTCTATGGATGATGTAATGCTGCAGTTGAATAACTTCCTCAACAAATGAAAACTGGGACTTTTTGCCACCCATATTAGATTGGTATTAGATTATACTGAAGTTCAACGGGGTTCCATTCATCCTTCAGTATAAAGATAATCCATATTTGAAAAGGAGACAGAATAACTATACATTGGTTATATACCACCAATGCCTCCCAGAAACTGCTTTAACTTTGAAAAACCAGGAAGTGGAGGTGGAGGAGGAGGTAGTAGTGGTGGTGGTGGTAGAGGAAGAGGAGGAGGAGGAAAAGGGTCAAAAATGTTTGCCAAGACTTTTAGTTGGTCAGTCCCGGCTAGAGGGCTGGCCTAAATGTCCTCCAAGTTATGTTCCAATTCTCAAAATAAAAATCCCGATTCACTGTCCAGCAGTGAAGTAAAAGATATTTAATTTAGAGGGAGAAATCATGTATGACAGCATAGCTTTATTGAGACAATTTGACACATTTTAAATTAGTTCATTTCTATGCACCATTTTTTGACAAGAACTGTGCTGAATAAAATTAAAGAACCATCTACATTAGCATCATTTCTCACAGAAGCCAAACAGAGGACCAAAAGCAGAACAACTGTGGAATAGCATCCTCCTACTCATTTCCCCTCCCCCAACTAGTATGGAGAATTGTACGCTTTGGAAATGGGACACAATAGAGAGTGTGTGTGTATGTCAATGCCTTGGAGTCAGTGTTGATTCCCTGCAATTTCTGGCATTTTCCTAAAGGAACCAGCTTAAAGTCACCTAGTTGACTTCATGCCTAAGGCAGGACTAGAAATCAGACTCACAGTTTCTAATATGTCTGAACCATTGCACCAAATGGTTTGCACCAAATTGGCTGCCTCAAGATAGAAGTTACCTATAGCTAAATCCTCTGTAAATTTGATTAATCTTTTGAAATCTAAATTTTGGGCATTGCTATTACTTATGATAGTAAAATTTATTTTAAAAATTCTTTTATTTGCCTGGAATCTTCCATGGTTTTTCACAGAATCTGAACAATGGGTGAATTTTATGAAAAGAAACCTAAGACCTCTTTGTGACAATAGGAGGATTAAGGAAATACATAAAGGTTTCTCCATTGAGGGAATTAATTAATTAATTAAAAATGCTCCTATTACCCCTAAAATGTTAATGTGGAGGGCAAAAATGTTTTGTTACTCAAGAGAAAAATAAACATATCAGATTAGTAATTTATAAAAAAAAATAGATTTTCTTCCCAGCCATGTCACAGAACAATTGCTATTTTTATTTTATTTCCCTCAAGGAATATGCTGTTTCCATGTGTATGTGCACATATAAGGTGACTTATTACATTAGTTCATTGCCCAGCAGATGAAGGATTTTAACTGCAAAAAACAAAAAAACAAAAACAAAAACAAATGTAATCTGCCAATCGGAGGCTTGTCATCTTTTTGCTTATAAAAATCCATGAGCAATACTGTTGAGCCTATTTAGTAAGCTTGCAAAGTGTTCCAAGTAAACATTAAGAGGACTTAAGGTGTGAATTCAATTTCTCATCTTTCTCTCCAAGGTGTTAATAGCTGTGTCTAGTTGAGATCATTTCAAATGCAACTTCAGGGTATACAGCAATAAAAAAAGCCACTCTTTTTGATGCTTTCAAAAAAGATTCAGAAATCCATTGCTACCTATCATTTTTGAACAAAAAGCTTCATTAGGCGTTCTGGAGCAGTACGGTATACAAATATGTAGAAAAGCTGTTATCTCTGTATGGGCATCTCACATGGTTAGCAGTAACGTCTGCAGGAGCAAAGCATCTTCACATATAGTTGCATTATCAAGGTTGTTGCTCACATGGAAGTCAAAGCAACTTCTAGTGGAAGTCCAACTTTACACTGCTTCTAATCAAATAAACACTTTCAGATTTGCTTGCTTGAATAAGGCTAAGGCCCCCAACTTTTTCCAAAATAGGAATTATAGGTGCCATTAATATCGTGAAATTAACACACTCATCACGATACAAATTAGTCTCCAACTGTCTAGTCTCCCTCCAAATATTATCAAACTTTAATTCCTTTGTCCAAGGGAATTCCACATAAGCTTTAAATGGACTAATGATTCCAGTTTAAAAACTTGTCCATCTGAATCACCTCCTACAAGTTATTTTCAAGTTTTGACATTCCTACTGATAGTATCTATATTTTATAGTCATGACATACATATAGTCCTTGACTTATGACTGTATTGGAACCTGCCTGCTCATGATGGTTTTAAAGTCATTATATGACCAATAAAACTTTATGATCCCTTTTTTGGCAATAATTAAGCAAATCTCCATGATTGTTTAGTGAATCTGCAGTCATTAAGGAATGCAGTTAATGCAGTCATTAAGCTATGGGCCATTTCAGCCAAAAACTGAAACACCGATTTTCAGCAAAAATGTTATAAATTGTGATCATGTGACCACAGGATGCTGAAATGGCCATAAATGAGGGCCAGTTGCTGAATACCCAAAATCTGGTCACTTAACCATGGCAGGGGCAGTCGTTGGAACTTCAGAATTGGGTCATAAAAACCGTTTTTTGGGGGAGGGGGAAAAAATCTGGCAGAGCTTCAAACTATCAGTAGGCAACTAGTCATAAATCAAAAACTACCTGTATGCACTTCAAAAATGTCCCTTTTCTGTTTCTTGACCATCTAATAAACATGAATTAGGATAAAACAACAAAGGAACAGATCTAAAGATTATAAATGTTTATATTTATTCAACTTATAATACATATATAAAAGTGCCCGCCTTTTCAGTCTTCCACAGTTTTCCATTCTTTTTTCTCCATGCTATTGCTGACCTCTGCTTATCCACCTGGATGCACACATAAATCGAGAGCTAGGCCAAGCTGGTGCTTAGATGAGGTCCTGTTCTCTTCACGGTAGAAATCCTTACTGTTTAATAAGCTTCAGATACTGCATGTATTCTTGTTACTCTTTATACAAGATTCCCTCTTTTCTTCAAAACAATGTCATTATCTGGCAGTTGGCAGTTCAAATCTCACCAGGCTCAAGGTTGACTCAGCCTTCCATCCTTCCGAAGCGGGTAAAATGAGGACCAAATTGTTGTGGGCAATATGCTGACTCTGTAAACCGCTTAGAGAGGGCTGTAAACAGTGGTGGAATTCAAATTTTTTTTACTACCGGTTCTGTGGGCATGGCTTGGTGGGGGTGGTGTGGCTTGGTGGGGGTGGCAGGGGAAGGATACTGCAATATCTCCATTCCCACCCCATTCAGGGGAAGGATACTGCAAAATGTCCATTCCCTCCCCACTCCTGGGAGAAGGATATTGCACAATCTCCATTCCCACCCCGCTCTGGTGGTATTTGCTGGTTCTCCGAACTACTCAAAATTTCCGCTACCAGTTCTCCAGAACCTGGTGAACAGCAGCCCTAGCTATAAAGCACTGTCAAGCAGTATATAAGTCGAAGTGCTTGTGCTAGTGCCATTGCTTTCGCATGTGGTCACAAAGTCCATTGTAAAACAATTTGATTAAAAGCTTCAACAATTACCCAGAGAAAATTAAGTTATCACCTTCTACATCAGGAGTTAGCCTCTTCTGATCAGAAAGATACACATGCCCTCAAAACTCATCAAGATTATTCTTGCCAAAATCCAGGGGTACAATAGTATGAATATGTGTGTGATTTTGTCTTAAATCTGAAATTCAACTCTCAGCTGCCTTACACTAATACAGTTTACCAGGGCTTTCATTCATATATGATCATATACGATTCATATATGGATCATCCAAAAGAAATAGTTTCTCTTAGTTCTTTGGGGCCATGTTCACAGGTTTTCCCATCCCCCAATCCTAAAGAAATTGGATTTATTTTGGATTAGCAAACCTGAAAATTTATCTTAATCACAAAGAAGACTACAGTTATTACTCCAGTCTTTTAAACCCTTTGAAAAAAAGTTAATAAAACTAATTTCCTCCACTAATTTGGAAAGAATGTTTAATGAGAAATGGTGTTTAATTGACCTGTATTAAATTAAAATGTGATTACTCCTTGTTTTATCATAATTGCCAAAGAAGAAATGTAAGACAGACAGGAAGACTAGCAGAGCATATCTATGAACAGCAACTATCAGTCAGAAGACATAATGAAAACTCCTTAATCTCACAACACATGGATAGATTCAACCATAGTTTCAACTGGGAAATTGTCAGTATCCCAGACTAAGCTAAATCCAAAATGTTAGGGAATTCCTTGAAGGATGTCATTCAGGCAAATCAGCCATCATCAACCACAGAGATATGGTTTAGGTTTACAGACCACTGATAATAAAAAAGCTAAGAAGGGAGCAAAAAGACCGGAATATATTTTTTCTACAACCAACACCCAGAGAATCAGGGGTTAACACCAGACAAACAGGAGAACTAATCAAGGAAGTACCAAGGAGAAAACTACATATTTCACTGACAGGGCAAGCTAGAGGTGATCCTCAATTTATGACTGATTGTTTAGCATTCAAAATTTTGGCAGAGCTTCCCTGGGAATATTTTTGACCTGGATTTGAAGTTCCAATGGTCACCCCCACCCCCCACCCCTGTAGTCATGTGATTGCCCTTCAGGCACTTGGCAACTAATCTGCATTTATGGCCATTTGCAGCATCCTGCAGTTATGGGATGACCACGTGGCACGTTTTACAACAGTTTTGTTGAAAATCAGCACTTACTTCCTATTTTCAGTAAAACTGGCCTATAGCGAACCATTGGTTTGCTTAACAACTGTGGTATTTGTTTAATGATCTCAATGTTCACCTAATGACCACCACAAAAAAAGGTTGTAAAATCAGGTCACTCACATGGGTGACCCAATTCACAACGGTCATGAGTGATGACCATGATGGGCAGGCTCCATTATGCTCATAACTGGTTCTACTGGTACCTCCACAAACAGGGAGAAAATTCCACACTCATCAGCACTGATAATGTTACTTAGTCAAGTAATGAAATGTCTGCAAGCAAACAATCAAAGCTCAGAAAGCACTAAGTTCTTAAAAGAAGAAATGGTGTACAAGACAAATTATAAATGTCCCTTTATAATTAACCTTCACGGTATCATATTGAGAGTGTAGAAACTGGATTTCTACCATTTGTTTGTGCATAATATCTGTGTCAATTCTGAGTCTTGAGGCAGCCATGGCTGTATTTGTACCTATGAAGTTTTGCTTAGGACTTCTATAAATCTGATATGCAACAGTCCTGACCAAGAACAGACCGAGTAACACAACTGAGTTTATTCAGAGAATTAAACTATAGTCATCACCAATTTGGATGAGAGCATGTATCACTTCATCAAAATGCAAAGACTTGCCCTTTCCTCTGTAAGAGCACTATCATTCCATATAATATTTGCATTCCAGACTTTGAATAACATCAAAGCTAATGTATTTGAAAAAATGTTCAAGAGACCTAGGGTCAGATTAATCTCCAGAGAATCAATTCCAATTTAGTTGTCTTCTCCTTATAAACTTTTCAGTATGATTGGTGGGACTGGTGAAGAGGACTTGACTCAAGCCATCCTGATTCACTTTGGTTAGCGAGATGGGCAGCAGGTAAATTTAATAAATAAATAATAAATAAAATGTAGGAGATGACCAGGATGAACCCAGGGGAGGGAGTCAAACTCATCATCAGTCTTGAGTCCCTTCACACCCACAAGAGTTCTAAGTTCAGCCCACTTCTAATATGATATATATATATATATATATATTGCTCAAAAAAATAAAGGGAACACAAGCAGAAGACATCCGAGATCTGAATGAATGGAATAGCCTTATTAAATACTTCGTTCTTTACATACAGTAGTTTATACACTGCTCAAACAACTAAAGGAACACAAAACTACTGTATGTAACGAACGAAGTATTTAATAAGGCTATTTCATTCATTCAGATCTCGGATGTCTTCTGCTTGTGTTCGCTTTATTTTTTTGAGCAGTGTATATATATCATGCCATGCATATATATGTGTGTGTGTATGCATGTGTATATGTATGTGTATATGTATGTGTACACACAAACACATATTCATCCTTCGCTTAACATAAAAAGCATTCTGCAAGATTCCAAATACAGGTAGTCCTCAACTGATAACCACAATTGAGCCAAAATTGTCGTTCCTAAGCAAGACAGTTGTTAAGTGAGTTTTGCCCCATTTTATGACCTTTCTTGCTACAATTGTTAAATGAATCACCGCAGTTCTTAAATTAGTAACGCAGTTGTTAAGTGACTCTGGCTTCTCCATTAACTTTGCTTGTCAGAAAGTTGCAAAAGGTGATCACGTGACTCTGGGGTCCTGCAATCGTCATAAGTACATGCCAGTGGCCAAGCATCCGAATTTTAATCACGTGAGCATGGGGATGCTGCAATGAGCATAAGTGTGAAAAACCAGTCATAAGTCAATTTTTTAAAAGTGTCTTTGTAATTTTGAATGATCAGTAAATCAACAGTTGTAAGTCAAGGACTCCCTGTATACCTAACGCCATGATCTTCTCATTACATGACATGTTCAAAGGCCATGTCACTTGAATGTTTCTTCCAAATGGAACCTGAAAGAGGAAAATCTTGTGGGGTGACAACTGGGATGGTCATGTGGGAAAATGCCAGGTTAGATGCCAGGGCACACAGCTCCCTCTCTCACCTTTGCTGTTGTCTCTCAGAGGTTAAGCTTAAGGATAGAACCGATCTGATAGGCCTCCCATACAACTTGCACACGGCCTGTGTATGCTGAGTGTGCTGGGGAATCCCAAATTACCCCCACACCCACCAGGCTGCTGCCAGAACCGCCCTGAGATCGCTCTTCTATTACTCTTGATTACATAAGAAGGGAACAGGAGTCTGTTTCCTCCCCTCCAGCTCTTCTTTTATTTCTGAGGCCTCTCCTCTCCCCACTTCTTCCCCAACGCCAGTCAACGGGAATAATTAATGGGTGCAAAGAGAAAGACAAAAGCTTCCTTGCTATTAATAGGAGCTGGGAGGGAAGAGGAGAGGAAATGGGAGGCTTTGCAGAAGCTTCCATGATTTACGCTTGAGGCTGGCCTGCCTTGTTCAACCTAAACACAGCTCGGAGCCGTTTCCCCATTGCATACAAGACCAGAGGCAAAAGGGGTTGGCTAGCGAGAAAGGAAAAGGAGGAGGAGGAGGAGAGGATCGACCGGGAAGGCCCTTAAACGAAGCCTTTTCCCGCCTTGGATGAGGAGCCCCGAGCGGGGAAACAGCTCTGCGCGAGGAGACGACGGGAGAGGCTTTTCTTCCCGCGTGTCCGCGCGCGCCCCCGCGCGCGCCCACCGTCTCTTCGCCCGGGGGAGAACAGGGGATTTAGAAGCCGCGCTGGCCGGCGCGTAGCTTCCGTGAGCTGGAGAAGAGAAGAGAAGCGGAGCGGTGGCTGGGGACACGCCCAGCCCCGAGGGGCTTAAAAGAGCCCGCTTTTGTTTTTGCTCCGGTTCTAGGGGGAAAAAAAAAACCAAAACCGCTGGGCCTCAGCGGCCTCGGAGCGAAAGGGGGAACCGAAGGCGAGGAGGTGGATAAGGAGCAACGGGACTAAAAGCGTATCTACCCACCTGCTTGCTGGCCCGCCGGCCGTGGGGGGGCAGTTCGGTCAGCGGGGCTCGCGGCGGTGTTGGGCGCTCAGACTGTGGCTCTCCCGGCGCCGCTGTTCTACTCTAGGCTTTTCGAGGGGAGGGAAAGGGGGGGGGGGAGGAAAGAGAGAGAAATTGCAGGGCTTTCTAAAAATAGCCGCCTCTGGCGCCTGGCGGGGAGGCTAGCACATCATCTGCACCTTGGGCTCCTCCAGCCCCATCGTCTCCCCGGTGCAGCGGCTGGGCGAGCGGCAGAGGCTCGCGCTTCAAGCGGACGGCCAGCGCATGACGTGCGCCATCCCTTGTCGGAGCCCGAGCAGATGTGTCGGAAAGATAAAAAGGGAGGCGGAGGTGTGTGTGAGGGGTGGGGGGAGGGAAAGGAAGGAAGGAAGAAAAAAAGAAATAAATAAAAGAGTCGCCGTTTCACATCGCCTTGCGCCTTGCTGCCTGGGGAATCCCGAGGTTGCGGGATGAGGGCGTGGAGTAAAGAACTTCGGCGTTGTGGGGGGAGGACGGAGAGCGGAGACATCGATCCAGTTGAGCCGGGAGAGAGGTGAGCTTGAGCCCTGGCTACGAAGAGCGAAGACGGAAGGCGGCTTACCCTCAGGGGTGTTAGAGATCGCTCGCTTGGACTGTTCAAAAATGAGTCCCGTTTAGTGATCCGGCGAGTTGTATGCTGGACAGTGAATTGATCCCCGTTCGCTCACCTCATCTTGGTCGTCCTTATTTTCAGAGGACCGCGTTTCCTCTTTTAAGCTCCTTGATCACACTTCCCAAGCTAGTGGTCTTCGGGTGGATTATTATTCTATGGGAAGTTTAATGTAGTACCCTTCGGAAGGAATCGGGTTTACTAAGGTCATCCCAGGACCGGGGAATCTGAAAAGTCTGAAGAATCAAATTAAGAATCATAAGGAAATAAGTAGATTTACAATCGGGGATGCAGCATTAATTAAGAGGAAAATCGCCGTCCCTCGTTAAGCTTGGTAGAGCTGATCTTGAGCAGAAATCAACTCTGGTTTATTCTTCTCTAATTAATTGTACCCTGTTGTGGTCTCTTTCCCCAGAGTAGTGAATTCAAGAAGTGTAAGTTATTTGGCCATATGATCAACTTAAACAGTTTTTTAAAAAGAAGTGATTGGATATGTCAATCAAGACCCTCAGAAAGATTCTAACTCATTCAAAGTTCCATATGATTGATGGTTTCCAGTTAAGAGAGGCACTAGTGACTAGCAGAACTCAGTTCAGTTACAATTCAGAGATATAAGTAATACTTCTAGGAAGTGATCACCTAGCTACCTGCAGAAAGATCTGAGAACCTTTAGTTTCACTGTCATCCATGACAGCATCATGCATATTCTCAATATCTATGAAGATTCTCAGTCATCCAGGTCATGGCTGTCGCAAATCTTGGATGAGAAGTGAAACGTCTTCAAAGAAAAAAACAGAAAGTCCAGTTGCCTCTTGAAAAAGCACCTTTGGGACATCCATATTCTACATTTTATCACATATGCAAGTAGGCTGGGTTATTAAGAGTATACCTCCTGCCCAGATAGCATTCCAGAAGATGTTGAAGACATGCCTCTTTCCCATGCTTTGGGGTAAGATAGATGGAACCTCCTTGTTAGAGGTTTTTGAAATATATTGTATAAGTTTTGATTTGATTCTGGATTCTATTTCTTCTTTTCCTTATTATATTTTTATTATCTTAATATATTTTGTTTTTATATGTTCAATCACTTTATAATTGAACAGTGTGCCACAATTGAATTAAATAATAAAAAAGAACTTTGTTGATATAAACCAGAGGCTACCACCTACTCCTTTTAACTTGCCACTTTCTGAATATGTTGAACTTTCAGTGCTATCCGAGGACAATGAGAATTATTCTATTATCCATGTGGGGAACTTACAAGTTATGGGAAAGCTTGCAAAGCTAAGAAAACATTCCAAATGATCTAGCATGGAATTAAAATTTAATACACAAAAGTCTTAAATATATATTTTTTCAAATGACATTTCTGGCATGCTATCATCAGAGGCAGGAAGTGTTTTTATTCGGAATTCGAAAAATTTATAACAATAATTATGTATGATGTTTGGTAAATAGAGAATAGAATAAATCAGAGAACAGATGCCAATTAATAAGGATAAAAAGTCTTCCCTTTTATTAAAGAAGGTCATGTGCTTCATTGTTCTCCTGGAGCACCACAGTCTTTTTTTTAAAAAAAAATATTCCACCACATCCAGCTCATTTTAAAAATTATTATTGATAGTTTTCACTGAATGCATTTTTAAGAATCTTCATCTTGCTGCTATATTGCTTTATAAGAATTGTTTGCCTGTTATGGACATCACCATGATATTCTTTCAAGTGGAAGGGCTTCATAAATATCCAAAATAAAAAATAATGTTAACTTGTATTTTTTAAAGGTCACTGAAGAATAAGAGTAGATAGAGCTGCAGATGGGAGTATTGGAGGCTGGAAAATGGATGAAATAAAAAATATAATCTAATAAACATTTTCTTAAATAAAAATATGTTAAGTTTTAATATAAGTTCTCCAGAAGAAAAATACAGGACTAACTTTCTCAGCAGTGCCTACTAATCATGGCTTTACATTCAGTCTGCATGTTGAAATATTATCGAGAACTAAGTCTTGATGATATGTTGTCTCTGTCTCCAAATGTTCAACATCTAGCTCATATTCATATAGGTTCATCTCATTGTTACAAGAAGATTCACTCTGGAAATGTTTGATGCAGCCATCATCAGGGATCAACCATCACAGCTGGGATATGTTAATTAGCACTTTGTTCCAGGCAGTAGGTCAACAAACAGGTGGAAGATGCAAAGCCTGGCAATAAAGGCTTGCCATTCTTTAAAAAGGAGAAAAAATATAAAATTGGCTTGAACTTCAAAGAACTCGTGGTTATTTTAAACATAGCTATTGATGAATTTAATCAGTTCAACCATACCTGGGGGGGGGGGGGAGAAGAGGGAGAATGTTCTCATGACTGCATAATAGTGAATGATGCCAAGAGACCAAATGCACAAACTTCCATTGCAAGACCAAGAAGTGACAGAGCTTGGGGCAAGTGGTCAGGCCTACCTGGAATTTGCCCACCAGTTACATTTCAAGAGGCTTTGATGGAATTACAAATGAGACCAAGAGGCTAAAATTCAAAGAGATTGTGAGTATTGTGGCACCAATCATTTGACTACTGGGTATATGAGTCAATACTATAGATTGTTTACATTTCTATGGTATATCTCAGGAAGAGTATCCTGATGAACACCTTGGCTTTAGAACAACTGGAGGCTCTGTTCTAAGGTAACCCTTGTGAAGGCCAGAGAGAAGAGAAAGCAGAACATTTAGCACCCACAGAAAAATAACTGGGTGATTTCTTTATGGTTGCTAGAATTAAAGGCTGCAACTAGTGATGTAATAGGTTATGGATCTCTATTTTTTTCTTTATAAGACCTCTAAAAACCTGCAGTACTGGTCAGGTATGGTTGCTTGAGGGGCAAAAGTGCTGAGCTAGGCATTGAGACTGACTGCTGTGGCCTGAAAAATATTTTCAGAGTGAACCTCTTTCAAGGACTGTTAAAGCTGAGGTGGGGGGTGGGGGGTGGAGAAAGCATTTCTATTATGAATGAGTATTCTGACTAATGTAGATTTTGCACTGAAACTGACAGAAGCAGAGAACTGTTTTGCCTGTTTACACTCTAGAAAAATGCACTGGCCAACAACTTCTGTATTGCTGCCAAGAAAACTGCAGGATGTCAAGCTTGACTTAAAGGAGACTTTACTTTTGACCCTATTTATTCTCAGCCCATTCTTCTGTCTGTGTAATATTGAAGCTTGGTGTTTGAAAATTACTCCAAGAGAATCGACTTGATATTCTGTGTGTAGTGGGATTCATTAACTGTAAGGAATTCCCCAAAGAAATATGATATATCCAAAGCATTCTAAACAAGCAAACTGAAGTAAATAACTTTTTAAAAAACTAAATAACTTTTTAAAAGCCAGATTTAAAAGCCAGATTTTTGGAGCCGTAGTTGCAAAGTACTGTTCTTCAGCTGGCAACCTGCTAAAATTGTATAGATTATGTTCATTGGACAGAGAAAGTCAACTCCTCCTCAATAGTGACAATAAATTATAATAATCATGCCTATTTGGGGCAGTGCAGAGACTGAGCGGTTATGATGCTAGGCTTGTGAACTGGAAAGCCGGCAGCCCAGGTTCGAGACCCAAGCACCACGCAATAGGGTAAGTTCCTTTCCTCGCCCCAGCTCCTGCCAACTGTGCAGTTTGAAAGCATGCAATGAGAGTAGATAGATAGGTACCTCTTCAGTGGGAAGGTAACATCACTCCATGATGCCATGCTGGCCACATGACCGTGGAAATGTCTTCGGACAGCGCTAGCTCAATGGGCTTGAAATGGAGATGAGCACCGCCCTTTATGGTTACTAACAACAATAGTGGAGTAAAATCCATAGGGACTCCTTTACCTTTACTTACTTTAGCAATTTACCAATTACAGTAGCCTTTACAGCTCTTTATAAGTTGATCATAGTAAGTAATCGCATCTGTACAGTTATGGTTGCAGTAAATATAATAATGGACAGGCTAATAGGGACAGCCTTCTTCACCTTACACCATCCAGATACATTGGAAAACAAATCCAAGAATTCCCAGCCAACCGAGAGGGCCCAGTATGATGGAGAAAGCTCTGAAATTAAATAAAAGAGCTTTGTGAAAGCTTATAATAATTTATATCCTGTTGCCAAGAATAGCCATTCATACATATCTAGGAATATTGGGTGTTATTGCTATTAAGCCTCTGAATCTTAGGACATTTTGTCTGCTTATCCATTTTAGCAAGTAGCTATTAAAAGACAAATCCTCTTTCTTATTTTTATAGACTTCTTTAAAGCTAATTAATATAATTATTAATAATAATTATATCTTGGATAGAATCAGATACTTCGTGAAGTCATAGGAAGCCATAGGAATAATTGTGTTCTAATACTAAAGAAAAAACAGACAGCATATTTATTTTTATTCATTTTTTGTGAAGCATGCATAATTTAACCTCTAGCAATATAAGTTTTTAAAATATTGATTTTAAAAAAATCATTTAGTAAGCAAACACAAAAACATTCAGCTTACGGTTGTTATATTTACACTATTGTGTCTGATGCATCTGGACTGGCAAAGATATACCCCAATTGTAATTTCACAGTTCCGTTCATAAAGTACTTAGATGGAAGTAAATGTAGAGTTTAGTTAATCATCTACCTGTAAGTACCATATAAGTAAGGAAGTAGTAATAAACATCCTTCTCTGTGTAAAATTGTACCCTATCAAAAATATATATTATCTTGATTGCCCTCTGTGACACACGCCACTTTAGTAGGGCACAACAGTGTTCTCTGAAGCATTTGATAAAATGAACCCAAATTGACAGATAAATGAAATTTCCTGAAACAAAAGCTCTCCCCATTTAAATACTAGTATGACTGCTAAAAACTAGTCTGTAACTTTATCATTTCATCAGGTGTTATTAAAACAAGGGTTTAACTACTAGATAATTTCTAATTTGCTTATTGGACGTAGAACATCAGAGATAGAGGTTTTTCCTTGACTGGATAAAACAATCATCTAGATTCTAGTTATGCTCAGTATTCCATGAAACAGAGGAGCATTCTCAAGATAAAAAGAAAGGTCAAGCAGGATCTGCGTATTAGCTTTCAAGCAGAGATCCTAGTCAGAGCAGACCTGACTGGGGAATTCTGGGAGTTGAAGTCCACTCATCTTCAAGTTTACAAGGTTGAGAAACACTGTCCTAGATCAGTGGCCCCCAACTGCTTTTGGGCACTAGGGACCGATTCTATGGAGAGAGGTTTTTCCACGGACCGGAGGGGTTGTGGTTTTGCATGCTGCTTGCATCCCTTGGATGGGGCTTCGCTTGTTTGCACGGCCCAGTTTCTGTCATGCTGTGGCCCGGTGCCAGTCCACGGTTGGGGACCCCTGTCCTAGATAATTTCTGTCTTACTGAATCTCTGCATTGAACTGAAACCCACCAGCTTATTCAAGGAGGTAAGAAATAATTAGCTAAATGTCTGTATTGATATGTACTTGGAATTCTCTGTGCAATTATTGCCTTCTTTTGTTTTCCTAATACCTCCCTTTCCACAATAAACCCATTTTGTATCTAGAGATTTGGCTTCACTGTTTAGTAAGAGGATTTTTCATTAAAGTCTTCCCATGTGCCCACTATTCTTTGTATTGCAGAAAGTTTGTTAAGTTCTGTGTTTGCAGGTTGGGGTAAGAAGAACCAAAATACATTTCTTTCTATTTTTCTCAGAGGTGGTGAAGGGAGAGGAAAGTCCAACTGAATGGATCAGAAAGTATCAAGAGGATCAATCTCATGGGTGACAGCTTATCAAAAGCATTACTATTTACTAGGGAACTCCAGAAGAAAGGCTTGGCTAGTGATGTTAAAATTGCCCCTGTCATATTTTGAACATTTTCACCATTCTGAGTATTGTTGTATCATTCTTTATTCTAGATGTTTGAAAATGATTTTCTATTCCACATTTTCATCAACATTAATCATAACACAGATATATGGGTGATGCCTCTTCTCACTTCTCTGTAACTGCCAGGCACCAAACTAGACAATTATGTATTCTTATTATTCCTCTTTAGCTAATTATTAATGCATAAATCTGAACAAGTTGTGGATTCACATACTACTCTTGTAATCTATAGCATTATTGCTTTCAGCTGGGGGCTAATGTGTAATTTGTTTGCACATATTTTAACTATTTTAAAAACACTGTTAGCAAATCCACTAGCAAATGGTAATCTTTCTTATCTCAACTTCTAGGTAGCACAGTTTGAAACTGGAAGGAAGGGGCATGAGAGGAATTTGATTTAAGATATTTATCAGGATTTTTTTCCAGCTTTCTGCAAAGCGAAGTTGAAAGTCTCTTTCTTGCCTTAAAAATGTTTGAACTCAAAACCTTAAAGTCTGTCTTCTGTCATTTATACCTGAGAATCACTTAACAAATTGAGATCAATAGGTTACTGAACTAAGTAGAGCAAAGATCTAGGATGAAATCTGTCCCTTAGTGAATTTATGACGGCTTCTCATCTTTACAAATATATTCAGAAACAAAACCTGCAAAAATCTTTTTTGGGCTTAGTAATCACAAACACCTTGTTGGAAATGCTTCTTATGTCCTAGCAATGCATTTTTTTGAATCCATGCAATCCATCATATTTCATACTGAAGTTGAGCTCTGTGTCACACTATTTACCTGAAGCTATATAATAATGGAAACAGTATATAATCAGCTAAACTCAGGAAACGAAGAAAAAAAAATTCCCATCCCCACAGAATACATTAGTTAAGATAATGCCCTTGTTTATTGATCAATTATGTAATGTATCTGATTCTGTTGTACTCTCTCCAAGGACTATTGATTACAAAGGGATCAAAGAGAATTACAGATTCAAAAGGAAAAAAGAGAATTTATTAGCTGATGTATCAAATAACAAAATAAGAATATTGAATAGTGTTAAAAATAGAAATAAGTCTACAAAGTCATGCTAGGTTACATTTTATTTTGTCTATTTCTGTTAGATATTTGTAAAGTATTTCTATTTTATATACTAGTGAATGAAATACAGGAAGGGATCATGAAAATATCAGAGAACAGCAGAGGAAAAGAATTACATGAACAAATGAAACAGAAGAAAAACAACTAGATAAATAAATCAACATTTAATAAATTCAAAAATAGTAAAATAGTATAAATAATAAATTCCAGAAACAGATAAAAATCTGGAAAAGGCCAGGCTTCAGAAGAATAAAATGCATAAGGTAAAGGTAAAGGTTCCCCTCGCACATATGTGCTAGTCATTCCTTACTCTAGGGGGCGGTGCTCATCTCTGTTTCAAAGCCGAAGAGCTAGCGCTGTCTGAAGACGTCTCCGTGGTCATGTGGCTGGCATGACTAAATGCCAAAGGTACACAGAATGCTGTTGTTTTCCCACCAAAGATGGTCCCTATTTTTCTACTTGCATTTTTTATGTGCTTTTGAACTGCTAGGTTGGCAGGAGCAGGGACAAGTAACAGGAGCTCACCCCATTACACGACACTAGGGATTCGAACCACTGAACTGCCGACCTTTCGATCGACAAGCTCAGTGTCTTAGCCACTGAGCCACCTCATCCCTATATAAAATACATAGGATCATCTAAAATAATGCTAGTTGAGCCCTATAAGTGTTTCAAGATTTTGCGGGTAATGGAACTACTAGTCCCCTCCTCCCTCTTCTCCCCAATGTTTTCTTTTTCTATCCTTCTCAGTCATATTCCATTGAATAAACTTATTTTTTGGCCAAACATCTTTAAGTATCTATAAGAACATCTGTTTCAAATTTGGAACATATTTCAAGATAATGTTCTTATAGCTGCTTTATTACTTTTAAAATGAATGGGATTGTCAGCCTTACTTGTAAAAGTGTTGAGGTTACTTCAGTTTAAGGAGAAAAAGAAAAGGAAATTAGAGCTGCATTGGTTACTCACTGGCTTTTGAGAATGATTCAAGGCTCTGGCTGCAGCTGATGATTGTTTACTTTGGGAGAAGACTTTCTTCAATGTGATACAACACATGGCTTACGGTATATGGTTCAGAGGTGAGTTTCAGGTATTGTTACCACCAGTTGCTTCACACGCGCACACCTTCCGTGCATATGCCTGGCCTCAAAAATGTGGCTAAATAGGATGACATAATACAGCCGGGGCATGTGGGTGGGCCCAGGCCCACCCGCAATCCCCGCTACCAGTTTGCCTGAATCAGTTGAATACCACCTCTGATATGGTTGTTATTTATTATATTCAACTATTTTACTAGTTTAAATGGTCACTACAAATCTGAATAATAAGTGTCACCATAGCTAGGTTTCTACAGGGGAGGGAGACAGACAAAGAGGTAGAAGATAGGACTTTCCCAAACTCTGGAATACTCTGGCATTTCATCCCCACAATGTTTTTGGATACACTGCAACTCAACCTCAAATAAATTACTTTAGATGGCAAACAGGGACTATGTCATGGAGTCACTGAAGAGCGGTACTGATACAAGAACAGGGCTAAGACCATACAGAGAGCATCTTCTCTTTCCTCTCTTCATTCATTAAAGAAAACAAAGAATGGAAAGTTAATAGCCAGCCTCCCAGGGCTGTGCAAAGCTTCAAGGGGAAGCACTTCCCTAAATCTGCATGATTAAGTAACACAGCCCTTCACTTCTAAAGCATGAGGAGAAGCTAGCCTTGTTTTACCCCATGTTGCTCCTTCTCCAACCCCAGAAGCTGTCAAGGTGGCACAGAAGGGACTGCCAGGATAAATTACACCATTTCTGCATCTCCACAAGGTGAAAAACATCATCTCTGCAGCACAAAGTTTCTGATCTTGGGGAGTTATGACTGCTTCATACAGGTGTGACTCATTTGTGGATCCTGATCCATCCTTGGGCTTTAGAGTGGAGAATTGGGTTAAAAGTTATTTTATTCTACTTTCACTATGAATTAATAACATTTACATATGAGTTGATTTATACAAAAAAGCACGGACAAAAACTGTCTGTGAAGGATACACTTTTGATTGCTGTGTCATTAAAAACTAATTGGCTTAACTCCAGCTTTTTAATTCAGGGTTAAATTAAGTTTAGGGTTAAAATCTCTGGCATCTAATTCTACCGGAATGTTATTCAATTGAAGGAGTGTTAGCTACATTATTCCCTTAAAAAAAACTATTCTTTCACCCTCTCTCAGCCCTGTTTACTTTTACACATTAGAATAATGCTGCTTCTTAAATAGCAATATCTGTGTTTAGCAGATTGTCAGCTGTTAGTATGTAATCTTAAATAGTGATTTTGCTAATGAGCTCAGTAATGAAGAATTGTAGTAGGCCATTAAATCAGGTGACTAAATCTGACCACTGAAAGTAAATCTGGATCATATAACGATCAGGATGTTGGTTCATAGTCCTGATGAATGACCAGTATGGTGTTCTATCAAAGATAACTGTAGATTGTTTATGCTGGTCTTTGACCGCAATAAAGATTTGATTTGATTTAATTTTATTTGGTTATAACTTATCTAATAGAAAGCTACTTCCAGGACTTCTGAACTAAGGCCTGTGTTATCTGTAAACAATTTATGATTTTACGGTAGTCTTTATGAGTGATTTCTGGGTATGTCTTCTCAGCTGTAGTGCTCATTTTATAGATGAGAAGACTAAATGGCCAGGAAAGATACAGATAGAAGAGCTATGTCTTGAGCACAAATCTTAGTGAGTTTAAGTGGTAATGAGATACTCAGAGAAAAAATTTGTGTCTGGAGGAGAAAAGTATAAATTGGAGAACTTTTAGTAGCACTATTTTTTACTAAGCCACAATTTCTGATATCAGAGATAGGAAGCTAGACATTTCCTTGTCAAGAACTGCCAAAAATTTTGACTAAAAATCATTTGTATTGTGGTTGTATTCCCATTGGAATACAACTGGAATTCCCATTCAAGCAACAGCAGAGATCTGAATACAAGCACACTGATGTTTGAACTAATCTCAGTCATCTTTGCCCTAGTGGAATTGACAAGACTTTTGTTTATAAATTTCCCTTGTGTTTATATGCTATTTGAATGATGAGCAAATGTGGACAACATTATTTTATTAGACAGTACAGGTTTTGCTTATTAAAAACTCTTGGGGTGAAAATGAAAAGCCACAGTTGCTTTGTTGGGTTACTAATTCATAGGCCAAAAATGGGAACAATTACTCTGATAAATGCCTTGAGAAAATCCTAGTTGATTTCACTGCAGTTGGTCTGTTACATTTGCATTTGCCTCCGCCAAATGCAAAAGAAATAAAAAATAAAATTCATAATCTTATTAATTCACTGTATGCTGTATGGACTTGGCATATCAACATATAACCTTATTGTTTGCAATGTTTGTTTATCTGAATCATTATTTCTTGCCCTTTCCCAAACATTGGGAAACAAAGGAAGATGAATGTGGATTTTCTTTCTTTTTCCATATTAATTATTTGGTCTTTTGCTTCCCTTCTGGCTATTCCCATGGACCCTGGTCCCCAAACATTGGCACGACTGAGTACACATCTCTTTTTTTCTTTCACCACTCCATGCTGCTAAGAATTACAAGGCAGCTTTTTGTTGGCTTTGATCACTTGCTCAAAGAGTGTGTTGTGAAAATGAAGCATTCCAATTTTTTTTAAAATTTCAAATTATTACATGCAAGTGGGGAATAAGGCAGCAAATGATCAAAACAAATACTATATGTAAAGAACTGAAAGGAATATATTTTCTCTACAGGTTCCACTGGATATGTTGGATATGCTGAAATAGAAGATGGGTTACCATAGCAGGCACAGAATACAGTATGTCAGATGTCCTTTCCTCCAGTCTTTTTAGTTATAATGATTATTTAACAAGTTATTCATAGCTGAATAATTTCCAAAAGGATTAATGTGGCCCAGTGAGAGAAGATGCAGTATTTTCTGTTGCTGAATCCCATTAATTTGCTCCTCCTTTTTTCTTTTATCTGAAGGATGTCTCTCTTAAAAAAAACAACTTTTCCCCCTTTCTTTCTTAATTGCCAAGGAAGCGATATATCCAGCAAAATGCAGCCAGTGGTGAATGCATGCTCATTTCAGTCTCATTGAACATGTAAATAATTTCAGAACTGTTTCCATGGGAAGTAATAACTGCTCTGAAGTTAACAGGTAGACAAGCTGAGGTAAATACAGTGCAGTTTTTTTTTACCGGTAGCTATGAAAATGTCTCCAATTGCTTTATCCCTAAGTTTGGTCTTAAATAGGATGTCTGATGCTGCACTTTTATCTCATCTAAACCTTCTGCCAATTAAAATCATACTTAAAAAGCCTTTTTTCCTCTCTTCAGTGACAGCAGCCAACAGCTGACTGTCCCTATGGAGGCCTTCTCCAGGGGGTTTCTGACAAGTGATCTCACCTGAGGAGAGAAGAGATATATGTAAATAGTTTGGTAAGCTGCTATCGTATATCTCATGGTAACCGCTTTTTTCTCTCAGGAATTTTTGAGAAGCTTCTCCTCTTGAAAGAAATAGAAGAAAAGCAAATTAAACTTGACTTTAAGACAACAAGTAAAGTTCCCCTCAAGTCAAGCTTGATTTCAGATGACTTCATGGACACATCCATCTTGTTTTCTGAGCCATAAAACAGAAGTGGTTATTCATTGCTTTTTGTTAAATTCCTAGTTTAGCCCACAAACCTGGGCTTTTTCATCTATGTTCTAAATAGGTTTAACTCTATTGACAAAGATAGCAAAGTCTGTGTATGCTTGTGTGTCCATGTCTGTCTGTCTGTCTGTCTATCTACCCATCCATCTTTCCCCCCGTCAATCTATGCATCTATCTTTTATCATTTATCTATCTATATTTAACATCATCTATCTATTACAAGCTAATCAAGGCAGAAAACAGATGTGTAAAGGCCTCAGATGTGTAAGTAAATGAAGCACCACTATAAATTTCTACCCTATTTCTTTTCCCGAATTCCTTTATGGTATTTTGTATATTGTATAGGTGTTGAAGCATAGGCTTTGCATTTTATAAGCAATTTTAAAACTTCTTTTAGGGAAGCATGGAAATAGTCAAGGTAGCAAAATACAATTGTTATCATATTTATTTATTTATTTATTTATTTATTTGTTTGTTTGTTTGTTTGTTTGTTTGTTTCAATTTCTATACCGCCCTTCTCCAAATAGGACTCAGGGCGGTGAACAGCCAAAGTAAAAACAGGACATACAAAATTTAAAACAGTTTAAAATAATTAAATATTTTGGCCGTGAATTAAAACCACCCAATTTAAAATCAATTTAAAATTTAACTCAAGCCAGCCCAGCTAGTTGAAATAAATAGGTTTTCAGGGCCCGACGGAAAATCCGGAGGTCTGTTATTGTACGTATCTCTGGGGGGAGGTTGTTCCAGAGGGTGGGCGCTGCCACAGAGAAGGCTGTCCCCCTGGGGGTCGCCAGCCGACATTGTCTGGCGGACAGCACCCTGAGGAGGCCCACTCTGTGCGAACGTACTGGCCGGTGGGAGGCTATTGGTGGCAGAAGGCGGTCTCGTAGGTACCCCGGATCTAAGCCATGGAGCGCTTTAAAGGTGGTCACCAACACCTTGAAGCGCACCCGGAAGACCACCGGGAGCCAGTGCAGCTCGTGCAGGAGAGGTGTCACATGGGAGCGCCTCGTCGCCCCCATAATCCCCCACGCGGCCGCGTTCTGGACCAGCTGGAGCCTCCAGGTGCACCCCAGGGGGAACCCCATGTAGAGAGCATTGCAGTAGTCCAGGCGGGAAGTGACGAGTGCCTGAGTGACTGTGCGTAGGGAGTCCCGATCTAGAAAGGGGCGTAACTGGCGTATCAGGCGAACCTGATAAAAAGCCCCCCTGGCCACGGCCGTCAAATGATCTTCTAAAGACAGCCGTGCATCCAGGAGGACGCCCAAGTTACGAGCCCCCTCCGTGGGGGCAAGTGATTCGCTCCCAATAGCCAGTGATGGCATCAGCTGGCTATATCGGGACGCTGGAAGCCACAGCCACTCGGTCTTGGAGGGGTTGAGTCGGAGCCTGTTTCTCCCCATCCAGGCCCGCACGGCCTCCAGGCACTGGGACATCACTTCAAGGGCATCGTTGGGGTGGCCTGGGGTGGAGATGTACAGCTGGGTGTCATCAGCGTACTGATGGAACTCCACCCCGAAGCCACGGATGATCTCACCCAGCGGCTTTACATAAATGTTGAACAGAAGGGGCGAGAGGACCGACCCTTGTGGCACCCCACAAGCAAGGTGCCTCGGGGTCGACCGATGCCCCCTGTCAACACAGATTGTGACCGGTCAGAGAGGTAGGAGGAGAACCACCGCAGAACGGTGCCCCCCACCCCCACCAACTGGTGCAACATGATACCATGGTTGATGGTATCAAAAGCCGCTGAGAGGTCTAACAGGACCAGGATAGAGGAGCAACCCCTATCCCGAGCCCTCCAGAGATCATCCACCAACGCGACCAATGCCGTTTCCGTGCTGTGCCCAGACCGGAAGCCGGACTGGAGCGGGTCTAGATAGACAGCTTCATCCAGGTACCGGGGAAGCTGTTGCACCACCACACTCTCAACAACCTTCGCAACGAAGCGAAGGTTGGAGACTGGACGATAGTTGGCCAAAACAGCTGGATCCAGAGAGGGCTTCTTGAGGAGGGGCCTCACAACCGCTTCTTTCAAAGCGGCCGGCAGGACCCCCTCACTCAAAGAAGCGTTAACAATCTTCTGGAGCCAGCCTCGTGTCACCTCCTGGGAAGCCAGTACCAACCATGTCCAATAAACATGTGGTCGTGTTCAGCCATCCCAGGACCCTGTCCATGTCCTCGGGAGCCACAGAATCGAACTCCCCCAGATAACACTCTCAAGACCTGCCTCAGTCATCCCGTCCGGACATATCCAGTCAGAGGCCAGTCCTTCCCGAATCTGAGCGATTTTGTCATGCAGATACTGCACAAAGTCCTCAGCTCGGCCCTGCAAGGGGTCATCCCGCGCTTCCAGGTGGAGGAGGGAGCAGGTCACCCTAAACAGGGTGGCCGGGCAATTATCTGATGACGCGATAAGAGCGGCAAAATAGCTAGATTTCGCCGCTTTTATCGCCACTAGGTAGGTCTTAATATGAGACCTCACCAGTGTTCGGTCGGATTGGGAGCGGCTGGTCCTCCTACTACTCTCCAGGCGTCTTTTCCGGCGCTTCATCTCCCTAAGCTCCTCAGAAATCCAAGGAGCTAGGTGAGTTCGGTCCTGGGTCAGAGGCCGCAAAGGCACGACACGGTCCAAGGCCCCAGCAGCCGCACTATCCCAGGCGGCCACCAGGTCTTCAGCCGAGTCATGAGCCAGAGTCTCAGGAAATGGCCCAAGCTCCATCTGGAACCTATCAGGGTCCATCAGGCGCCTGGGGCGGAACCACCTGGTCGGTCCCGCCTCCCTGCGGCAGGGTGCAGCGGTTAGAAAGTCCAGTCGAAGGAGCGAGTGGTCAGACCATGACAAGGGTTCGATGGCTATACCCCCTATAT
The DNA here is from genome assembly GCA_022577455.1 of Arizona elegans. Taxonomy (NCBI): domain Eukaryota; kingdom Metazoa; phylum Chordata; class Lepidosauria; order Squamata; family Colubridae; genus Arizona; species Arizona elegans. Next base: position 95,757,378 of record JAKOOJ010000003.1, on the reverse strand, counting down.
CAAGGCCACTCAACCACTGACCAGAGACAAAAACTAAGTCCAAAGTGTTTCCCCCTGTGTGAGTAGGGTCATGAATTAACTGAGTAAGGTCCATGGCCGTCATGGAAGCCATGAACTCTCGAGCCACCTCAGACGTTTCACCGATAGATAGCAGGTTAAAATCCCCCATGATAACAAGTCTGGAGGTGTCCACTGCCACCTCGGCTATAACATTAAGCAGCTCGGGCAGGGCCGTTGCCACGTGGCAGGGAGCCAGATACGTGACCAACAAGCCCATCTGTACTCCACGACCCCACTTCACAAAGAGGGACTCACATCCGGCTATCTGTGGAACAGTGGTCTCCCTTGGATCCAGACCTTCCTTTATAATAACCGCCACCCACCCCGCCCCTGCCCTGAGCCCTCAGCTGATGAAATACACGGAAGCCTGGTGGGCATATATCCACGAGGGGAACTCCCCCCTCCTGGCCCAACCAGGTCTCCGTAATGCCCGCCAGGTCCGCCTCCCCCTCTTGAATAAGATCGTGAATGAGGGGGGCTTTATTAATAATGGACCTGGCATTGCATAACATCAGCCAAAGGCTCTGGCCCTGAGAATCTGGACAGCCTGGGGAACGAGAAAAGCATTGGGGACCGGAGTGCGCAATCGCTCTAAGATAGTGAGTGCGCATTCCCCGAACATGATGTGATCCCCAGCTTCCGCCATATCTGCCCCTCCCACTCACTATACTGATGGAACAGCCCTCTTTAAATCGAACTCCAACCCCCTCCCCGACCTCCGGTTCTACATCCCTAGTGTCGCAGTCCTTCGCTAAGGCTGGTCTTGAACCCGGTGGATTTCCCCCAGAACCCACCCTAATCCCCCCCGAGCCTCTTAAAATTTTTGTTAAAAACCCACTAAAAAACCCACTTAAAAAACCCCTCAAACTCTTCTTTGCCACATGCCAGATAGCAGATAGCTTCTAGTTTATTCTCAAAATTAATGTCTGAGGTTTTCACTGATCTCCCAATCTCCCAGTCTGATATTTTGATTTGTACAGGCAGTCCTCAATTTACAACAGTTTGTTTAGTGACCGTTCAAAGTTACAGTGTGATTTACATTCAGGTGCTTGACAACTGATTCACATTTATGATGGTTGCAGTGTCCCAGGATCAACTTTTGTGACCATCTGACAAGCAGAGTTAATGGGGAAACCAAATTCATTTAACAGCCATGTTACTAATTTAATAACTGCAGTGATTCATTTAACAAATGTGGAAAGAAAAGTCATAAAACAGGACAAAACTCACTTAACAAATTCTTCACTTGACAACACAAATGTCGAGCTCAATTGCGGTCATAAGTTGAAGATTACCTGTACAGTTCATTGTAGCTTCAATATTATGTTTTTATACTGTATATATTACTGTTATCCATTTTAAACTATCTTCAATAAAGAGCAAAATGTAAATTACTTCAATCAACAAATAAAACATATAACCTCTCAGTGCTTATACTGTGGATACAGATTTATCTTCTGAAATACAATGGATCAGATAGAGGTTATATCAGTTTTCTCACCTGTAATTATAAATGTCTGCCAAGGGTTTAGGTATGTTCTCTAGCCCTGCTTTATATATGAGGCATGCAATTGATTCTTCAAACTTCGCCTATAAAGATATTTAGGTTCCATTCAAGGAAAGCTCAAAAAGAGCTCATTTTGAAGAATTACAGAAGAATGCAATAGACATGCTTTGTGTTCGAGTTTGCAGCAATCCAACCAGCACACAAGTAAATAGTTCAGCAGGATTCATTTAGAGAAGAAACTTGTTTATATACAATAATATAAAGCATGATGCATGTATACAATACCTATGCAGCTTTTGCAACGTGGTAGCAAGTACAAGGACAAGAAGCAGAAGTCAGAACCAGAAATCACAGAATCACAGAAGCACAGAAGAAATGCTTATATATACAGACCAGTGGTGGGATTCAAATTTTTTTTTACTAAGGGTTCTGTGGGCATGGCTTTGTGGGCGTGGCTTTGTGGGCATGGCAGGGAAGAATACTGTAAAATCTCCATTCCCACCCCACTCCAGGGAAAGGATACTACCAAATCCCCATTCCTTTCCGATCAGCTGGGACTCTGGAGGCAGAGAAAGATGGGGGCGGGGCCAGTCAGAGATGGTATTTACTGGTTCGCTGAACCATTCAAAATTTCCCCTACCAGTTCTCCAGAACTGGTCAGAACCTGCTGAATACCACCTCTGATACAGACCAGTTAAGGTAAGCCATGCCCAGGCTCCGAGCTGTCTCCCATGGCTCACAACAGATCCTGTTTCTTAGTCACCAAACAGTTCCCATTGGCTGACTTATTAGGGCTATCGCAGCTCATAATTTCTTATACACTGACACTTTGGATAGGGGTTTATTCTCCTGATTGTCCTTTGTTCACTTGAGTTATTTATTTTAAATACTGATGAGGTCTATCTAGAACAGGGATGTCAAATTCAAGGCTGAGGGTGCTTAGATCTGGCCAGCAGGGCCCACCTGGAAACAGCGAAGGACCAACCCACTGCACCTCTGCCAGTGAAAACAGAGCTTGGGAGGGCCACGAGCTCTGTTTTTTCTGGCAGAGGGTTGCAGGAGGCCGTCGCAGCCAGAAATGGAGCTCAGGAGCCCGTTTTCACTGACAGAGCGCTTGGGCCACCACAGGCGTCCCGACATGAGTGATGTCAACTTGGCCATGCCCCCTGGCCACGCCCCCCTGAGCTCAAACACAGCCCTGATGTAGCCCTCAATGAAATCGAGTTTGACACACCTGATCTAGAAGATCTCATGCCAGGTTATAATCCATTAGAAAGCAACAGAAAACACTAAAACTAAAACAAATAACTGAAGGGTGATCTTCAAACTTTCTACCACTTCCTACATTATTTACCTATAGCTTCTGAGCAGTCTTCAAAGGCAGACATATTAAAAATAAATTTATGTTGTTAGTACATTCTTTTAATCTTTTACTGTTATATTTCATTAGTAAACACATTCAAATTTATGTTTGAAAATGTTTATTGCTTATTTTCATTGAGCTGGAAACAATTACCCTATTTTCCACAGAATTATCACTTAGAATAATGCAAATGTGAATAATGTGACCATTTTATGAGATTCTTTATAAGCCCTAATCGAGACTTAAATGTACATCCATGGGCCAATAAAACCTATAGCAATATAAAGGATCCTTTAACTGATGTTTTTCAGTTGACAATTAGGCAGTTATAGTACATTTCATAGAACTGTGAAATTTGTCACAATCTTACAGTTTCAAAATCCCGACAGATAGCAATTCAGGTCATGACCACCTGAGACATATTGTGCCACTGGTAAATAGCTCTTACCATTAGAAAGTCTCTACTGCTTAGCTAAAATCTGTTTTCCTGCAATTTTCACTCTATGATTCTTTTCAGATCTGTCTTCAAACCTGACACAAACAGAAATGTATTGCTATTTGCTCCAGCAGTAATTTAGCATGAAGCTAATATAATAGAGTGAGACTTCTGCAGCAGGAAGACAACTATCCTAAAACAGATCCACCATTGTCTTTGTAAACTGTTTGCTCCTGAATACCAAGCATCTCAGGGACTATATCATCAATGTATAACTTAATTTCAAAAAGTGATTGAGGAATGAATTTGAGTTTTGTGCAATGAATCACTCTTGAATTTTGGCAAGTGGATGTCTGAAATGATGCTATTGAACAGCTCTGTACAACAATGGAACTTACAATACATCCAAATTTCCCATTCAGAGTTGCGAATCACATTTAGTGCTGTAATTGTACAGGTGAACATACACATGCAAACCATTTCAAGGTCTCCGATGGCCAAATGTCAGGGCCACATACAGCAATTCCAACAGTAAAACAATGATAAACCATTAGAAAAACAAAGCAGAGCATTACATATTTGTCATAGAATGAATATATCCATATTAACCTTATTCTAATTTTATGAAAAATGGTTAAAATACAAACATAACCAGTGTTTGTATTTTGACAATGACGTAGTACTCTTTCTTCAAATTCAGTCACTAATTATTCCCTCTCATTTGTGTGTCTGTGCCTGTACAAAGTTTTATGTGGATGCTTCCTCATAAACTGGAATCCCTAGGGCACAAGTTTCTATCTTCAATGTCAATGTTGTCCATTCAGCTACATGCACAGCACCATCTTTCCTGAATTTCTTTGCACTGATGGGAGGCTGTAGAGAAATAAGAAAATAGCCTTGAGACAAATTAGCATGAACTGTGGCATAAATGAAGGCAGATGAAACATACCTTAGGCCTTAGGAAAAAAGGTAGTATTCAGAAGAGACTCAGGCAGGTTCCTTCCTAATTCATTGGAAGGGGAGGCAAAAGTAAGCACAAATAGGCTTGTAAGATCATGTTACTATAGCCTATCACAAAACAATATAAATAAAGAGAAGAAGAGGATGTCCAGCAGCAAGATGGAGGGACTAAATTACAGTGGCAATGAGAATATGGCTGGAAGACTGGAAAAACCAAGTTAGTAACACATCCTCATGGAAAAAAAACATTTTAGGTGGTCACTAACAATCAACAACTACTTGATGACAGGTAACCAATCAAATCAAAAGGATTTTCAGAAGCACATGAATTATACTTAAGAGTAGCCAAAAATAGTCTCTCTTGCTTTACCTAGAATTTTCTGATGAATGGGATTGTGTTTCTCTTTCTGTCTGTCCATCATACACTTGTAAACATGCATTCAGTGAAACTTAGGTCATGCAGTTTATCTCACAAGGAAAAGCAGTAATCCATCATACTGGGTGACAGAATGGTGGTCTAAGGGAATTATGTTACTTAATGCATTTAAATGAGTTGTGAGTGGATGGATTGTAACAGCTAAGAATCTGCATCTGTCTTTGCCATTTTCAGCTTTTCTTAGTATCACTAATATAGTAAATGGAACCGTGGCATTCAAAGATGCTGCACTTCAGAGTTCATAAATAGAATGAGAGGCATTGCTAGTCTGATTGGCTGTGTTGAAAAAATATGTGTGTTCATCTTGCTTTGTGAAGATAGAGAAGAAAGTTAGGGTTAGGATGAGATGGCTACACTTGTTTGAGCAGATAGCCACTGGCTTCTAAACAGCATTGAAGCATCACTCAAAGGAAGGGAGGGAATATATCACCTCAAGAGGACACAGATTGTATAACTTTGCACTTACTAGTGCTTCATGTGCCAAAACCAACCCAGCCCAATCCATATTACTATAATCTGCTGTCATAAATTGTTTTAGCATGCTGGGGAAGAGAGTGAACTCATGCCTTGGGTATCCACTCTACTTCTGTCCCTAAGTTTGTGGTTGATAGGTTACTTCAAGAACAATTCCTACTCTGCTCTCTTTTAAAGCCACTTTACCTTTAGACAAAATTTGGATATTCTTCAAATCTAATATGCTTTTAAACAGAGATTAGCCTTTCTAAAGTAGAACTCATGGCCATTCTAACACTAACCATTCCACTCCACCTAGCTATACAGCTACTTAGCAAATTATCCTTGGTTAAGAAAAAAAAATCACAGATACAGATCATCAGCAAGTCCTAAAACAGTTAATTGTTCAGAATGCATAAACCATATCTGAGCTCTTGGGAAAGTGCCAGGAATTTTAAAAAAATGAGATACAATGAAACAATCCACTTTTATTCTTGGCAACTAGGTGTTTATATACAGCAGAGACACCATAGAAGGCAGCCCATAATCCTCAATTTTATTAGTCTGCTAAAGGAAACTATTGGCACTTCCATTTAAAAATATTGGCTATTCTACTTAAAAATGGCCAATTATTTCCTCTTTTTAAAAATTTATACTTCTATTCATATATATTTGGTATCTCTTCCAATTTGCAGTATTTTACAAGGAAAAGGAGATCTAACTTCACATCTATTCTCAGCTATGATAGCACACTACATTCTGAACTATGGTAATTAAGGAAATAAGTTTTTTTTCCTGACAGCCCATTTGATTTCAGTACATGTCTTACCTACCCACTGAAATTGACAGAAGTTATATGTGCTCATATATAACTAGGATCAATAAATTATCTTTTGCTAGGATCAATAAATATTTTTTGGCCATGAATGCTAAATATGTCAATTCTAAAAGATAAAAACCAGCAGCTCTGTTAGGATTATTTCCTAATAATCTGATGACTTCACTGTTGAATAAAAGATAAAAAAATCCTTGAAGATCAATCATAGTGATAGCTTCATTTAATAACATATCTATATCAGCTCATTTCAGGAGTGGTTGTGTTTGCACAAAATCCTGCTAGAGGCCTGCATGAAAAGGACTATTTCTCATCATTTTAGACCAATCAGCAATCATGAAGATGTTGTTTGCTAGTCTAGACATTGAGTTTGATCTAATTGTGGGCCATAATAGAAGTCATTAGCCTTTAGAAGAGGAATTGAAAGCTAAAGCTGCCCAGGACTTTACTACTATCACAGAATCTCCTTGAAATTCTTAAAACGGATTTAGCTATACACTTTTAACAGGCAAGTTTTATGTGTCAATGTTCTCTGTCTTTATTAAATAAAGCAAAATAAGGTTTTCTTAGAGAATTTCTAAATGGACAGGGTGAAACACTTTTTGACTACAAATGTCACATTTTGATCATCCAACCAATCCTGGACCTTCCTTTGAAGAGGCTGACTTTGAGAGCAACTGATTCAATCTTTGTAAGATATAATGATTTTATATAGGGTAGTAGAAATGAAAGAGATTTGTCCATAGTCATAAAATGAAATGGATTGGGCATAGAGAAGGAGAATCAGGCATTTAAGAGCTATGGTGGCGCAGTGGTTAGAATGCAGAATTGCAAATTAATTTTACTGCTGATTGCCAGCAGTTTGGCAGTTCGAATCTCACCAGGCTCAGAGTTGACTCAGCCTTCCATTCTTCCGGTCAGTAAAATGAGGAGCCAGATTGTTGGGGACAATATGCTGACTCTGTAAACTGCTTAGAGAGGGCTGTAAAGCACTGTGAAGCAGTATATAAGTCTAAATGCTATTGCTATTGCTATTTACCTCTTATATCAGTACATTAGATTTTCAGATATAAATCTTGAAGAGCCAAGGCAGAAAGTGATGGCTCTCAAGCTAGAAAGGGCCAGCAGATAAACACAACAGAAGTGCATAGCTTCAAGGAGACCATGTGCAATATCTATTAATTTGGAAAGATAAGAGGACAGTGCTTCAAGAATTTAAACTTATAAGTGCTAATATTATAGCTTTCTGTTATTTATACTAATCAATTGTTGTAAATGGCTTAATTCTCATTTTAGTAAGGATTCTTATCTATCTGATGTATCTGGGAATCTTCTGTCAAGTCAAGCTGAGAAAGTGAGCTAAGCCATAAGTAACACAAGCTCTGTGATTTAATTCTGATTTCAAGTTCCAAGTGCTGGCAATAACCTTTGTGAAAAACCCTACATTTGACAGTGGAATTGAGTCTTCAGTTGCATTTTTTTGATTCTACCTGTAATCTAACATCCACTAAGATCCCACTTGCATACTTGACAGTAAAATTGGTTAGTTTGTCTGAGCACAACAGGCAGATCTGATTATTGGTAGCTCTGCTTGGTCTTTTCTGTTTTGCCACCTAAGAAAACATTGAGTTTATTTTTCTTAGGTTTCCGTTTCCTTAAGTCAATTGTGTTGTCAGAAGTAGTTTTTCACATGCATCTATGTTGCTACATCTATTTTATATTTTATCTATTATGTTTATACTGGGGCATGTGTGTTACATTGTCGTGAAAGTTGGCACTGAGAAACTATTAAAAAACCATTGAAATAAACAAAGGAATAAATACTATTTAGAACTATTTGTAGCAATATCTATCTAGGTTCTTTCTTTCTTGTTCAGCAGCCTGAACAAGAAATGGTCAAGCTCATATCACTCAAACCTTTGATTGAATAATATTTCTTTCTTTAAAAAAAAATGTTAAAGTAAGAATTTCAGTGAATACTGTACTTTTAAAACCTATAGGTTGAGAAATTACAATAGGGAGAATTCAAATTCTTTTTCTTGTGCTCTTTCAGAAGAGGAAATTGTTGGTTTTTTGTGATGTGAAGAAGGGGCAGATTGTACTTGTAGATTGTTTTGGAAATGGCTAGTAGAATTCCTGTTGTTCTGAGAATGAGCTCTTGTGCTGTCTCAGGACACAGTGAAAACCTACAGCAGTTAAGTAATAGAGTTTATCCACAGACACATTCCCATTGGTTGGGAGATGGTTGGTTTACACGATGAGGAAAAAACAAAAATCACGTGTTATAGACAAGATAGAATTTAGAGGTAAAGAGATTTATCAACAGAATTTAATAAAAAAGGCTTTTTTGGAGTTCTATACAAAGTTATATGCTAAAGATGTAATTCAAGATGTTGATATTGATAGATATTTAAAGATGGAGATTCCTGAATTAACGCTGGAACAGAGAGAGAGATTGAATCAGCCAATAACTTCAGAGGAAATTGTTGGGGCAATTAAACAATTAAAAATAGGTAAGGCTCCGGGAACAGATGGACTAACAGCTGTCTATTATAAACATTTACAATCTGAAATGTTAGAACCACTCAAAATTTTATTTAATAAAATACAAGTAGGAGGAGGAGTACCACCTTCCTGGAAAACAGCCTTTGTCTCACTAATTCCAAAGGAGGACCAAAATTCCATTAAACCTGAGAATTTCAGGCCAATTTCACTTCTGAATACTGATTATAAGATTTTTGCTAAGATATTAGCTAATAGATTAATGCCAGTTATGCAACAAATAATTCATAATGATCAATCAGGGTTTATAAAAGGGAGACAAATGAGATATAATGTTAGACAAATTGTAAACTTACTGGAATATTTGGAAAAAAATAATCAAGTCCCTGCAGCGTTTATATTTTTGGATGCAGAGAAGGCATTTGATCGTTTGAACTGGCAATTTTTGTTTAAAATAATAGAGAAAATGCACTTTGGGGAATATTTCACACAATCAATTAGAGCGATATATCAGCAGCAAACAGCACAAATTATAGTTAATGGAGGTTTAACAAAGGCTTTTAAAATTGAGAAAGGAATAAGGCAGGGGTGTCCTCTGTCCCCACTACTATTTATTTTGACTTTGGAGGTACTATTGAACAAGATACGTGACTCAGAAAAATTGAAGGGTATTGTAATTAGACAACAAGATTATAGATTAAGAGCATTTGCAGATGACTTGGTTATTACCTTATCCCAACCTATAGAGTCGGCTCCATATATATTGGATTTAATTCATCAATACGGGAAAGTATCAGGATTTAAAGTTAACTCACATAAGACAAAGATGATAGTTAAAAATATGATTTTACTTGAAAGAGATAAACTAGCAAGATTAACAGATTTTGAAATAGTTAAAAAGGTTAAATATCTAGGGGTATACATAGCAGCTTCAAATACAAAATTATACAAAAACAATTATGAGGTTCTTTGGCAGAAGGTACAGAAGGATATGGAAAATTGGAAAAAATTACAGTTGTCTTTATTGGGAAGAATTAAAATGAATTAAAATGAATGTTTTACCTAGATTTTTATTTTTGTTCCAAATGATACCTGTCCTTAAGAAAGATGAAAATCTGAGAGAATGGCAGAAAGGTGTTAATACTTTCATTTGGGCTGGGAAAAAACCCAGAATAAAAATGAAAATTATACAAGATACACATGAAAGAGGGGGTCTCAAAATGCCTAATTTAAGATTATATTGTGAAGCAGCGGTTTTATCACAAATTAGTGATTGGTTTAATTTAACTGAGGGGAGAATTTTGAATTTAGAAGGTTATGATTTGTTATATGGATGGCATGCCTATTTGTTATATGACAAAAAAGTGGATAAAGTATTTAAGGCTCATATATTAAGAAATGCTTTGTTGAGGGTTTGGAAAAAATATCAATATAAGTTAAATTATAAGATACCTGTATGGGCAAATCCTAGACATGCAATAGAAAATATAAGTATAGAACAAAAACAGGAGGTGATTACCTATAAAGAGCTTCTTATTATGGAAAGGGGGGTAATGTATTTGAAATCTTTAGATACACTGAGAGAAGAAGGTATAATTTATACATGGTTTCAGTACGGTCAACTTCAAGCTAGATGGAAGGAAGATCAAAAAACTGGTTTTGTGCAAAATGAGGAGAATTTGGTAAAACAAATTAGAGATCAAAAACAAATGCATATTAAAAGGTTGTATAATGCTTTATTGGAAATAGATTCTGAGACGGAATTGGTTAAAGACTGTATGATTAAATGGGCACAACATTTTCAAGAGCCAGTAATGATGGAGACTTGGGAAAAGATTTGGATTAGAAATGTGAAATTTACACAAGCACAAAATTTAAGAGAAAATTTTTATAAAATGTTTTATAGATGGCACTTAGATCCCAAAAAAATATCATGTATGTATCCTAATGTGCAAGCTAAATGTTGGAGATGTGACTGTGATGATGCAACTTATTATCATATATGGTGGACTTGTAGAAAAATCAAAGCATTTTGGATAAAGATTTGGTGGGTGATGCAGAATATTCTTAAAAAGAGACTGAAATTTACTCCACAGTTGTTCTTACTGGGTATAACTACGGACTGTACAGTTGCAGAGTCTAAATTGATTTTGAACTTGATAACAGCAGCAAGATTGTTGGTAGCACAACACTGGAAGAAGGACTTTTTGCCTACTATTGATGATTGGATATTGAAAGTAACTAATTTAGCTGAAATGGCTAAAATTTCAGCATATCTGAAGGATCACACAAAAGAAAGGTATATACAGGACTGGAGAAGATGGATTGATTATATACAAAATAAGTATCAGACCAAAAAATATCAGATAGCTTATGAATGATCTCCTTTATTTGTATAAGCGCTATATAAGTGATATAAGTGGTATTATGTTTAAGAAATAGGATTTTATATATGGGGGGTTAAGAATTTTTTTTTTTAGGGGGTGTTAGTTTAATGATTGGTTATGCAATTTAGTTTATTGTTAAAGGTCAATAGAAATACCTTGTATTCTGCTCTGGGAAGTTGGGGAGGGGGAGGGGGGGTTGGGAGGGAGGGTTGTGGGGAAATTGTGTTTGTTTTAAAACTTTTTCAATAAAAAAAACCTATAGGTTGAGAAATTACAATAGGGAGAATTCAAATTCTTTTTCTTGTGCTCTTTCAGAAGAGGAAGTTGTTGGTTTTTTGTGATGTGAAGAAGGGGCAGATTGTACTTGTAGATTGTTTTGGAAATGGCTAGTAGAATTCCTGTTGTTCTGAGAATGAGCTCTTGTGCTGTCTCAGGACACAGTGAAAACCTACAGCAGTTAAGTAATAGAGTTTATCCACAGACACCATTCCCTTCCCTTCCCTATCAACTTTTCTAAATCATCCACTTCCAATATCTTCCACTCTATTGGAACTTTTACCAAAATAAGAGAACACCCCCTTCAAGAAACAGACATACTTTCAAGTAAGTCCAGAGAACATGTTTTGAAAGGTGTAAGATGCTGAGAATTTTAATCATTGCCTAAACTAGTTTGCCTAGCCATTGCTGATATCTTTCATTAGTGACAAACAAAAGCCTAGATATAAGAGAATTCCTTATAAGATCTGATCTTTCAACTGATAACAAAACCTCTCTTACCCCACTAGCCCCTAATTGTGAAATGTGTATCTCAGTATGAAGCTCATTTCTTTTCTTGCATCCCTCATATGGATTTTCTCCTTTATTGAGAGGGAAAGCAGGAGTGAGGCAGAGAAGATGAAATAGATAGAGAGAGAGAGATAGAGAGAGAGAGGGAGAGAGGGAGAGGAAGAGGGAGAGGGAGAGAGGGAGAGGGGAACACATCCAATTCTATTACATTTATTTACCGGTATCTATTTAGCATAAGGCATATCATACATGGACTACATTTCATTTAGATTAGTAGAGCATGATAAAATATAAATGTTAAAAAGACCTATGTTCGAATACCAATGTCTAGGTTATCTAACCACTGAAGCACAGTATTGTTTATATTTTTAAAAAATCAAATACTGGACCACTATATACCTTCAGCTTACAGCTGGTCACAATATGATCTACAGTTTGACATGGGACCCTGCAGTCACACTGAGGGGAAGATACTATGCCTCATTTATACAGTGAGTCCTGGCAGATGCTGTGTGAGGTGCAGGTTTGTCCATTGTTCATGTAATTCTATCACAAATGATGAGTGTGAAATAAATTGTTTCAATATTATCTCAATGGTTGGGAACTTTTGCAATTTGAACTTTGTCAGCAAAGGGAATGCAGATAAATCATCCAATCTATCTAGGCAGACAATTTTTCCATATTAAAATTTATATTGATGAAAGATGAACTTTGCACAAGGCTGCCGGGTGGATCTTGGCCTAAGGATGGCCTTGCCGTTTTGACAGATAAAAGATATACTAGATCTTTTATCTGTTTTGACAGATAAAAGATTTACTAAATCTTTTAAAGAATGGAACGGGAGCAATGGAATTGGGGAGTGGAAACTCCAGGGTGAAAGAATAATTCTACGGGCTTTTCTGTATTTAAATTGCAGCAGATGTTTAATCCCGTGGTTTCATGGTCATTCCAGAAAGTGCCAAAGAAAGTCTAACATTGGTAAAGGGCTAGTGTTGCTATAAGTGTATCAGGCTTTTTAAAACTTAAAAAAAAAGTGTGAAAGAGTGCTTGGAAACTTCATGCATTTTAAAAAGTAAATTAATCCTTCATTTGTCCTTACTGCATACTCTTTTTTTTTTAAATGACAGAATGAATGCTAGCCAGATTTCATTCCTGCTGGAATTCATTCTGTTGTGAATATGTTATGAATGAACACCCAGGTTGCTCTGAAAGTTTGGATCTGTGGCAGAATTCTTTAAGAGAATGTTTCTGGATTATCTAGATCCATTTCAGGCCAATTTGGGATACCTCAGATCATGGAGCCATCCTGGGCCATCCTGAATAAATAGGGAAAAACAAGAGAGGTAATATGTCCCTGCTTATGCTCTTGAATATCTTAGCAGTCTTTGATACCATCAGAGTCTCTTCTTTTTCTGCACAGGGGAACTTCTGTTTCCTTGTGATCTTAGGGTAGTGGGATGCTACAGGGCTCAGTTCTGTCCTTAGCTATTTTAAATCTTTACATGGTTGCTGGAAATGACAGATACTGTGAAGCTGAGTACGATTTGTATGTGAATGGGTACCCAGGTCTGCTTCTATTTTATTGTCCTTGTCAAGTGTGCTGAACTCCCGGATTGCCTTCAGCCCAAAACTGAATTCTTACCTGGTCTTTTCTCTTATTCTTTTAAAGAAAAATCTCAAAGTGTACTTAATTTATTAGCTTTACCCTCATGGTAACCATGTCTACTTGCTATCTATTTTTATTTCTTGCATTTGATATATTTTAACTATATATTTTATTGCTTGTTACTGTTATGTTTTGGGTAGCTTAATGAAGATTGCAGTTTGCTTTGAGTGATTTTAATGTTGGAGTTGATTTATTGTACTGTTAAAAAATCATCTGTGCTGTTATCCATGATAGGCAGCTTGCTTTAGGATACAGTTTTAGATTTAAAGGGCCAGGCCACCTCTCTTTTTGGAATCTTCCAATTTTTTTTTTTTTTTTTTTTTGGTTTAACTCTGGGTCTTTTCAGATCATCTTAGTTTTGTCCAGTAAAACTTGTTCTCTTCTTAGCTCTTCTTCATTTAGATAGTCAGTTCTGATAGGGTCACTTTTTAAGCCCTCATTGTGTATTTGAATAACCTCTTCAGCAGAAGAAACTGTTCATTCATTCAGCATTACAATCTGATGGTAAAGCCTTCTATTTATCCTTGATATTGTATGTGCTGGATTCAGCCTCAAGAATCAATATTCTTTTGTTATAGTTGATTGGAAAAGAAATCATCCAAAGTACATGACCTACTTGCTGATTTTCAGACTTAACTGCCCTGGGCATTATTTGGAAGTATAGTAGGTCAACTAATGTTTTAATGTATTCTTGTGTCATTTAGACTCTAATAGCATTGCACAGAGTCTGGGGTGGTTTATGGTAAAGCATAACCTTCTCCTTATGGGGATTATAAACTTTGTTATCTTTGACAGACGCGATAGGCTAAGTGACTGTCCATGTAAAGTGGAGGATGGAAATAACAGAAGCAGCTACAGATTCTGTCTAAATCATAACTCTAGTAGACAACTCTCTTTTCTCAAGGGGTAGAAGATAAGGAATAAACATCTTGTCATATCATCTTGCATATATAAGTTGATACATGAACAACAGAAATGTTGTAAGAAGTTATAAGATCATGTGCTATATGGTAACTCTTTATCTGCATGCCTTTGCGATGTTTTTTATTTCATTTGTCTAATGAGTCAAGTTTATGTTTAAAGTTACAACAGCATAATCACATAAAATGCACTTTTATGTGATTATGGGAGCTGGACATGGAAGCTGTCTTGCTACCTTTGGAAAATGTCTGTTAGGAAATGATTATTACCTAACTTGTTGGGTTGACAATATATAAACCATCAATATAGCTTTAAGACTGCTGTGTTGCTGTATTGCATCATACTGTGTCCTGATTGGTTAGCTCTGTAGCCAATGTCCTTAAAAGGGAGCTAGAAACCTGGTTTGTTTCTCTTTGATTCTTTTGCTGATATCTTTGCTTCTTTTTGCTGATATCTTTGCTGTGTGAATGTTTGTGAATCTGTATGGCACATTCCATAACAGTATGGTTCTTTCCCAAAAATACTTGCTATCAGAGTTATGAGATGAAGAACATCCTTAGTTTAGAGTTTTGCATACAAATAGTTGAGAATGGTTGTCACTGACTTCCAGTATAGGAACAGATGAAGGCAATATAGAGTTAGCAGCATCAATAGTGTTTTCTTCCATATGGTTTAAATCATAAAGATGTTAGTGCATTTTATGTGATTATGCTGTTGTAACTTTAAACATAACCTTGACTCATTAGACAAATGAAATAAAAAAGAATCAGTATACAATGAAAATATCAATAGATAACAAAGTTGGAATTATTCATCCAATTTTTATAACAGTTTTCTTCAACAAGAGCTTTTGAAGATCAGGATGGAAGGGGAGAACTGAAGGCATTTATGGGTTTATGAACAAAACAACCACTTCATAAATGCATGGCACAACATAGAAGAACAAACCTACCAGGACAAGATTCAGCAGTCCATCTGCATTTAAAAGACAAAAGCCACTCTTTCAAAGACTGCAAAGCCCACATTTTGGACAGAGAGGACAGCTGGTTTGAAAGAGGGGCCTTTATCCCTTCATCTATCTCCAGTCTACAAAACAGTCCTTTCAACAGTTCCAAGAATGCTCCACATCTATTTTCACTACTCAGGTGACCTGATGACATAGATAAACCTCCAGGTGGGCTCAATGACTCTGTAAAAGAATGCAAATTTATATTCTGCAAGGAATATAAATCCTTCCATTCCCCACCATCCAGTCAGAACTGGAGAAGCTTCTTGGATGAGAAGTGAAAGTCTTCAAAGAAAAAAAAGAAAGTCCAGTTGCCTCTTGAAAAACATACCTTTGGGACTACAGACATTATATTTTGGTTTTATTTATTTATTAAACTTATATACTGCCCATCTCACTATCAAGCGACTTTAGGTGGCTTACATCATAACATCACTATATAAAACCATTAGAACACTTAGAACATTAAAAGCATTAAAAACATTGAGCATTAAAAGTTGAAACCTTAAAATAAACATAATTTATACATCTTGATTGCAGCAAAACATTTGACAAAATATACATGATATCAAGTTAACAGTCTAGGACTGGACAGCAGGAAATTAAGTGGTCATATAGCTGGCTTAGGAAGGCCTGGAGGAACGTTGTCCATTGGATCACAATGGGTCGGACACGACTTTGCAACTAACAACAATAGCTGGCTTGAAAATTATATGAAAAGTTATTTATCAGTGTGAGTTTTGATGAGCTGCACTGGAAGCTGGCTATTTATCACCGCAGACAGATGAAGGTGTTGCTGGGAACAACACCTATTTGTTTTCTAGCTGTGTGTTTTTGATTGTCATGTTTCCTGCTTCACTCTGGATTGACACCGTGTTTGGAATTGATTCGTGCCTTGGAGATTCTGGACTTTTCTTGCCTCATGAGTTTTCTTGTGTGTGGATTAAATTTGTCTGGTGGAGTTATTTTGTTTGAGCAACTTTCAATTGCTTTGTGGACTAATCTTGGCCTGCTTGTGGCTGGACTTAATTGGGACAGTTCTGAGTTTTGGTGAAGGGAATATTAATAATTTCACTAAACCACTGTTATGTGTATGTGTGAGTGAGTGGGGAAGCACAGTTACTTTGTTTTATATCTTTTCAAAGGATCTTCTACTCTATTAAGCATAGATGCCCTGCTTTCTCAAAATAAATTCATGGATATTTTCTTAGAGGTTCAGAAAGCTGAAATGCTCATAAGTGAACTTCCTTGAAGGATATCCTTATTGTCTGGAAACAGGCAAAAAAAGAAAAAAAAGAAAAAGAAATATATTGCACAATAATTTTCTTATTCTTTATTTGTGGCCCATTATTACAGAAGTCCCTTACAAATGTGTGGGCTGTGCCATTTCGAAATGCTGATGGTGACCTAGATGTCCCCAGTGGGGAGCAAATAAGGAAGCAAAAAACAAAATATGATCGCTCTGTCTGTCTGTCTGTCTGTCTGTCTAACTATCTCTCTATCTCTCTATCTTTCTTTTCAATTTATATAGTTTCCCATCTCACTAAACAAGTGACTCTGGGCAGCATACAACAAAGTCGAACAGTCAATAAATTCCTACAATGACTATTATTATTATTTGAAAACATTAAAAAAGATTATAAAAAAACAAAGCAAGAACAAAGAAATGGCAGACACATGGATGTAAATAATAATGGAAACCCAATGTAACCCTGTGCCTAAAATAAAAAAAAAAATGCATGGACAAAAGTCCTGGTTTTGGGATGCTCCATCTTTTTTGGAACTGAACAGCATACCAATTCAACTAAGAAATAAAATATATTTTTTCATCATGGCAGTTGTACTGGATGCCTATTGCTGGGGATTCATATGTTGAAATATTTTCCCATAAAGCAATATCCTTGCGTACAAAAACTCAGAAAAAACCTTGTCCTATGACATTTAGTTTTCATGTGCAAAACACATATACATATTGATATGGATCTAATTATTCAATGATGTGAACCTTATCTGCAATTTAAAGGGATACAGCTTTAATGTGGAGTACTAAAATATGAATTTAACAACATTTGCTTCTGCCTTTCTATTGTTTTATTTTATACAGATATTCTTTTTCAAGTTATGTGCATCCTTTTAGTTATATTTCTGCAGATGCTTATTTAAGTGTGAAATTTTACTGCCGCTGTGCTGTCAATGATTCAGATGCTTACAGAATATATGTCTTTAGCTAAGCAGCAGATTTAAAGATATGTGGTGTTGCCTTCTTATCTCTTTCCTCTTTCTGCAGTAAAGTACAGAGTCAGCTTGTTAGAATATCAGAGACTTGGCACTTCTCATATATCAAAACTGCTATGTTACATTTCAAAGAATGTGTAGTATGTATCTATTTGTCATCTTGGGTCCTTATATTTTGTGAAGCAATTCTCTTTGCATTTTGAGGTGCCTGCTTGTTTATACATGTGCTTACACTATCTTTGAGCAACATATAACGCCCTATGTAACACTGGGGCCCTTGCGCCTAGCTCTTTTGAATGACAAACACCAGTGATTCACTGTAAGGCTTAGCTTTAGATGTCTATGGAGATTCTCAGTCATCCGGGTCATAGTTGTCCCAAAGGTGCTTTTTCAAAAGGCAACTGGACTTTTTTTTTTGAAAATGTTTTGCTTCTCATCCAAGAAGCTTCTTCAGCTTTGACTGGATGGTGTAGAATAGAAGGATTTATACTCCTTGCAGACAGCTGGTCTTTTGCATTCTTTTTGAACTAGCTTTAGAATTAGAATTAATAAAAAGCTTTGTTGGATCCTCTCCAGTTGTTGGCATTTGTTTAGGTGAGTTTTTCACCATACTGCAGCATAGGTTTGCCACTTAATCCTTTCATATGGCTGACTTGAGGGAGGACAGGGAATTTTAGATGGGAACTAAATTTGCATATGCTAAATGTATCACATCCATTTCTGATATCTCTTCTCTCCCTTTGTTCATTATTCTTAACTTTGATCAGGAGGAAAAGACATTTAGAAGTGACTCCAGTTATGGACTAGAATGAGCAAACTAGTAACTTTTTCTGTTTTGGGGGGCTTACTCTATCATCAGAGGATGAAATAGTAGAACTTGAGGATGCATCAGAATGACAGAGAGAACTGTCCTCAAAAGTTATTGTCTTGGAAGATGCAGTGAAAGAGTTGCCTTTTTGTCAACATCTCTTTGTCGAGTAGGCTGTGTTTCTATCTCTATTTCAAGGATTCCAGTCCAAAAGAATAATAGTTTTCTGTACACCTTTGGATTGAATGGCTGTTGGAGAAGGCTAGGTTCCTTGAACTGATCAGGGTTTTCTCAGTTGAACTGGATCCAGTCAGGGATATGTATGTTTCAGTTTGGGGACATATTCTGATAGATCCTACAGCCTGAAACTCACTGTGGAGCTGTCCAAGGTGCTGCTCAAATTCTTCCTTTGAAAGAATATGGATTCCACTGGAAATTGGAACATCTTCAGCTTTCTGTTGGGGTGGAGATCAAGGCCAATATTATTATGGGAATTTTAATCCCAACTCAAAAACTCAAAACCACCAAATTGCCTATTCTTATTTTATAGTAAAAAAAAAAAGCTTTATCTGATTTGGAAATTCCATTTCGTCTCCAAATCTATGTGCTTTAGAAGAGCACTGCTTGGCTATCTAAACTTCTTTCCTCTGCATTCTCCTTTGCCAAGCTAACTCAAGTAAGTATATCCAAGGACTGAAAAACTAGGGCAATCTATGAGAAATTGGGTTCAGATATCTAATCTTCTCATTTTTGCAGTAACATGGTTGCATTATCTCCAGTGTTATTTATAAATTTTGCTTCATATAAATCAAGTCCTCACTGCATCTCATCTAATACCCTCTGCAAAAGAGCAGTGCGGTCTTGTGATTCAGCCCATTATTCCTGACTACAACCTATTTTGCCTGGGGCTGATGGAAGGGAATCAATAAGGGGGAACTTTTTCATCCCTGATTTAAAAAATTCCATGCTAAACGATAAAATGGAATTGCTGTACACCACAAAGTCCAAGGTTGCAAGTGTGAATTGTGAGATATTGCACCCTAGGGCAAACTATTTTAGAAATCTTGCCAAGAAAGCTGCAGGGACTTGTTTAGGCCATCACCAGGAGTCAAAAACTGAGTAAAAGGAATGCATATACAAAGGGATGTAGAATATTAGAAAAAACATCTTTTCTAATGATGTCTGTCTTTCCTTCCTTCCTTCCTTCCTTCCTTCCTTCCTTCCTTCCTTCCTTTCTTCCTTCCTTCCTTCCTTCCTTCCTCACTTTGAACTGAAACCAAATGAATTTTGAGCATGTCTGATGTGCATGCTCAAAGGTGCTTTATAAAAAGAACTGAACAGAGTAGTGATCTACTAGAAATTCTGTTACTGTGGCACTGATTGATATAAAGTCTGGTAAGATAGACCAAGAGAAATCTCGATAGCAATGCCTCCCAGTACAAAAGAAAATGTAAAACTGGTATCTCATAGACTGAATACATTTGTAACAAGCAAGGCAAGAACCTACAGTATCCACCCTGATTCCTTTTCTGGTCCTTAAAATGTTTACATAACAGTAATATTTGAGAAGGAACAAAGTTATCTGCATGTGAAATACTAGTGATGGAAATACTTTCTGTTTTTGTCTGATGTCATCTTCATCCTCATCCTCATCATCCAAAACATGGATGATGGCCTTAAAATTGCCCAGCAACTTTGCCTGATTATAAATATTTCCTTGAAAGCTTGAAGAACATATCTAGGAAGGGATACGTGTTCCCTAGGGAGAAAGGCTGCCGTTCTTATAAATAGCTAGAGATATAGCAGGAAGGCTGAATTCTAAAATGTGACAGCCTGTCTCTGGTTAGTAATTGCCTTCAGTCAAGTCTGCCCATCATTTATCAGATGAAAGAAAGAAAATGAGGCTGAGCAAATATTTTTAAGGATGATACAGCCAAGGAATGCCTAAGCAACTTTCTGGATGTCTATAAAAGTTTGATGTGCATGCTGCAGGAGGAAAATGATCATCTTGGCCCTATTCAAAGGTGAGCTCACTGTGCATTTTTCATTGGTTGTCAAAACACCATCCAGCCATTTGGATGGCATTTTCATAGGCAAGTGCAGTACACTATCTTAATGTGGCCCAAAAGTTTCAAATCCTCTGGTATTTTGAGAATCACTGTGAATGCCTGAACTGCAAGGTTACTGTGCTTTGTGGACAAAATCTGGTTGAGCCTGTGACCACAATAAAAACAGAAGAAACTTCATGATGGATTGATTGGTGTAATCTCCAGAGGAGACCTGGCACAGAACAACTTTACTGTTCTTGATGGAATTATTAGGACAGTCAGCAGAACAATCATGCCTAAAGATGGGCCCCACTTATTGGCTTTTATTTTTTCTGTCTCTTTGATTTAACTTTCCACTACTAGATACTCCTCAGATATATTGGATTTCAACCTCCATAATTTCCAGTTAAAATGCTAGTTCTCCCTAATGTTCCTTTAATGGACAATTGTAACCAATATTGTTATATAATATTTAAATACCACTTTGAGATTGCTTGGGATTTTAAAAGGTAGAGAATCATGTTCTTTTTGATGATATGAAAGTGCCATAAATAAAAATGTAACAACTCAAGGGAGCACTTGGTTATCATGCAGTTGAGAACTTGCAAGGACTTGTGAAGAAGAAATGCAACTAGATCAATAGTGGGTTTCAATTTCAGCTGCTAATGGTTCACTCGTGGGTGCAGGCATGCTTAGTCGCACACATGACACTTCTGCACATGCACAGAGACGTCTGGACAGGTAGGTGGAGCCTTCCGCTGCCGCCGCTACAGGTTCACCTGATCCAGGGTGAACTGGTAGCAACCCACCACTGAACTAGATCTTTTCTGATGTCTGTCTTTGTGTGTGTATGCACTGTATATTTGTCCTGTATGCGGGTCAAAGAAAAAGAAAACAAAAGTGAGCAGATATTATACTGTCATGCCAGCCCTTGCTGACTATTTTATCTCTTTCTAGCATCATTTCTTGATTTTTCTTCTTTTTTCTGTTTAGACCAGTTGAAGTGACTTGTCTTTGGAAATGCACGGGAGGTGGCGGAGAGTGGCTTGAGTTATGAATTCCATTTCGGAGCTTCTCCTGATCAACAGATTCTCAAGAGTGAATCCACATGGCTAA
This sequence comes from Arizona elegans, assembly GCA_022577455.1. NCBI lineage: Eukaryota > Metazoa > Chordata > Lepidosauria > Squamata > Colubridae > Arizona > Arizona elegans. The sequence continues at coordinate 95,735,853 of JAKOOJ010000003.1, read as the reverse complement.
TGAAAACACTTATTTCCTTTCACCTGGAAACTCATCAGTAGGACATTTTACACTTTTCCTGGCAAAAGAAAGGAAATGACTTGAACCACACATTTCCAAGAGTGAGTGATTTCTTCCAATTCTTTCATGATAAAATGCCCATTTCTCCTGCAATTCAGACTGAGTTCACAATGTTGGTGCTGAGATACTTAATTTGCCATATAAGAAGAAAAGGGCTGGGTGAAGATGCACTGTATCTCAGCAAATGACTTGGCCATGCTCATTTTCCCTCTTTTGAATCCTTGTGCTATACAATGTTTCTTATTGATGGAGCTTAATATTCTCCCGCCTTTTTAGCCCAATTGAAAAGAATTTTATTTCTGTTTACTAGATTGGATGGTGGAGAGTATATTTCTTCGTTCAACTGCTCCTTTTGGAACATCCAATATTGCATTTTTGGAGCTCTTTGCTAGGATGGGATGAAGGTTTACTACTCTGATGGCAACTGATACAATTAAATTAGCATTTGAATGACCATTGTATGGAATCGGAAAGCTTTTAACTGATGATATGAAAAGTACAGTCAGTTCATATTTACATAATCCAGCATTCAACTCAACACACTGTGGTAGAAAGATCAAAGGACAATCCAGGGGTGAAATCTAAAAATTTTCGCTACCGGTTCTGTGGGCATGGCTTAATTAGTGGGCATGGCTTGTTGGTCAGGTGGGTGTGGCCAAGTCAACGTCACTTCTTTGCCCTTTTTTAACCTACAAAACACAACACAACACAACTGCCTCACCCATAATGTAAAAGCAGCTGTGCTAGACCCAAAATGGCCCCTGCAACAAGCAGGAACCTCACACAGGCACAAAAAGTCCAAAAAACCAACTTTCACACTTTACACACACACAACACAACACAACACAACACAACACAACACAACACAACTGGCTCACCCATAATGTAAAAACAGCTGTGCTAGACCCAAAATGGCCCCTGCAACAAGCAGGAACCTCACACAACCACAAAAAGCCCCAAAAAACCAACTTTCACACTTTACACACACAAAATTCCACATACAGCTTTGTGAGATTTTGTGTGTTTGTGTAGTTAGAGTGAAACACTACAGAAACACACTAAATCTCAGAAAGCTGCACAAATATTAATTTATTTTATTTTATTTTTATATAAAAGCAGCTAAATTTAAAACTTCCTAAACTTTAAACGGCTAGGTCTAAAAAAAGAACAACTAAAAAAACCCCAATTAACTATTTTTTTAAAGCTCCCAAAGGGGGAAAAACTTACCCAATTGAAGGGACAAGGCAGGCAGGCAGGCAGGCAGGCAGGTAGATAGAGCTGCTCACCGATGAGCTTGATTACAGGCAGGGAGATTCAGTTGCTTGCTGATACAATGGATTGCAGGGATTACAGCAAGTGAAGCAAGGCAGGCGTTGCAACCAGCAGCTCAGGATTCAGTCTGAAGAGCGAAGGTAAGGAAGCTGGAGGCTGGGGGGGTGGGATTTTTGCTACCGGTTCTCCGAACTGCCCGCCGCCGTCGCTACCTACTTGCGCGAGCCGGTCCGAACCGGAGCATTTCACCCCTGGGACAATCTGAGTAAATAGGCTTCCCTATATTTATTTATTTATTATTTATTAAATTTTTATACCGCCCCCTCTCCCGAAGGACTCAGGGTGGTGAACAGCCAAAATTAAAAACACACAATACAAATATTAAAATACATTAAAACGAAATTAAATTATAGAAGACACTCTGTGTGAATGTGGAGAAGAACAATCCATCTCACATATGCTATGGTGCATACAATGTCCTTCAACATTAAGATTCAGCATTCCTTTATCATACCGAGGTGGCGCAGTGGTTAGAGTGCAGTACTGCAGGCTACTTCAGCTGACTGCTAGCTGCAGTTCGGCAGTTCAAATCTCACGGGCTCAAAGTTGACTCATCCTTCCATCCTTCCGAGGTGGGTAAAATGAGGACTCAGATTGTTGGGGGCAATATGCTGACTCTGTAAACCACTTAGAGAGGGCTGTAAAAGCACTATGAAGTGGTATATAAGTCTAAGTCAATGGTTCTCAATCTTCCTAATGCCGCGACCCTTTAATATAGTTCCTCATGTTGTGGTGACCCCCAACCATAAAATTATTCTAAAACCATTGAAAATATGTGCTTTCCGATGGTCTTAGGCGACTCCTGTGAAAGAGTTATTTGACCCCCAAAGGGGTCACGACCCACAGGTTGAGAACCACTTGTCTAAGTGCTATTGCTATTGCTATACCATTAATAAACTCCAAATGTGTAAATTTGCTTTGATGCAGCAAAGGAGAGCTCTCATTTCAAGAAACAGGATCCAAAAATGTGATAAATGTCTATGTTGGCTAGAAATTCCAAGTGCTTTTCTTTAATATCAAAAATAGATCAGATGGTTGGATGATTTTCATAACTTCTTATCTTCTTTTTCTTCATAGTATTTATCAAATAGCACAGCCAATTAAACAAAACAAAATGCAGCACCTTTTCTTGGCTTTCTGTGTCTGTGTGAGAAGCAAATTTACCATATATGTAGAAGATACTCTCCCGAAAAAAGGGTTAGATGTCAAGTAAATTATCAATGAGCAAGAAAGAACCCTGATGGGAGCTACAGATTGCCACTAATTCAGCCCATTCATTTTCAATCTATTAATTCAACTTATAAATTTACATCACTCCACTTTGACCTTATAATCATCACTCCTTACAAAAATTCCTCTCCCATACTGTTGTTTGATCTTCTGCCTTCAGCATTTTAAGGATTTACTTATTACAGCATTTATTAGTAGGGTCTTTGACAACCCAAAGCTCTCCGGATAGGTGGACCTTCAATTTGTATAATGTCTGGCCATCAAAGTTATAACCTGTATTGTCTGTGGATTATTAGAATTGGTCCAAGAAGGAGAGTTAAATAGCTACTGACAGTGTTTATGCAAGAGGTGATACCACTACTAGCTCCCTAACCTAATTACATTCAGAGAACTAATCAAATTCCTAGCAGGCAGAGAGATGGGAATGCCTTAATAAACATGGTAGTTCCCAACAGATTGATTCAGCAACCTGAAAACAAATACTCCAGGACTTGTACTGGATTCCCTTTCTCTAAGATTAATATGGCAATAAAGAGAAGCCAGATGTAAACCATTGTTGCTGGTGCAAAGTCTTCTAGACAGATGCAATTCTGCATTTAATGTTAGCAGACTGCCCCAAGATAGTAGAAATGAAGATGTTTCAACAAAAAGACTCAGGGCTTTTGCGAAGTCAAAAGATATTTAACCAGACCTATCCTGGCACTTGCCTTAGCATTACATGGAAAACTACATGGAAACCTGCTCTTTCCTGGTGCTTACCAGACATATTGGAATTGTATTTCCTAGATTCCCAGTCAGTATATGGAAGATTGGGGCTTATGGAGACTTGCACACATCTGAAGAGCAGCATTGGCAGTGGGATTGGCAATGGACATGTTCATGGAAAGAGACTGCATCTTCTGGCAGCCTTTTACTGTTCCTGGTGCCAATTCAAAATCTTGCTGTTTGCAAGAACTCACAATTCCTATCAGAATTGATTGCATCATTTTGGTTACATGCTGTGTAAAAGGCAAAGCACTGAATGGATTTCTCAGCCTGTTTGTGTTCTTGAATAGCCTGTTCCTCTGCATGTTCCTCACTCTGTTCCAAATCTAATTTGCAAACCTTTCAAGGATTTTGCTTATTCTTTTCATGCAAGCGTTTTCAGATATGGAAGTATTGATACTCATGTGGCAGGAGAGTAACAGCACTTAGTGCCTGTTTATTAATTTGTTAGATATTTCTTGCCTTTCATTCATGAGCTCAAAGAGGCGTACATATTGCTCTCTTTCCCAATTCCCACCTCTCAAAAATAAAATAAAATAAATAAATAAACCACCCCCAACTCTGAGAGTGAATGACTTGTCCAAAGCCACCCAGTACACTTCTGTGCTCACCCAGTGAGCACAGTCTTAAACGTGAGTCTTCCCCAATCCAAGTCCACCTTCTTAAGTGCCACATGACACTTAAGTCCAAGTCCAACTTCTTAAGTACCACCTCATGGAGAAGGGACTGTCATTGTTATTAGATGAAGTTCCTTGAATTGAAATGATACCAAGGCTATAATTGCAACTTTCTCAATCAAGAGCCTTGGTAGTACAGTGGTCTAAGGCACCCTGTTATTAAGCTGGTTATTAAGACCAGCTGCCTGCAATTACTGCAGGTTCGAATCTCGCCAAGGCTCAAGGTTGACTCAGCCTTCCATCTACCTTTCTAAGGTAGGTAATATGAGGACCCAGATTGTGGGGGCAATAAGCTGACTTTGTATAAATATACAAAAGAATGAAGGCTATTGCTTAGCGCATTGTAAGCTGCCCTGAGTCTCTGGAGAAGGGCAGCATATAAATCAAATTAAAAAAAAATCAGCTAGATTTATGTAACCAGGTTCAAAAGAGGCAAGAAGGGCAGTGGATTCCTGCAGAGAAACATAAACAATATATTACACTTCCTTAACCAAATATGACTCTTGACTATATCCCAAAGGTGCTTTTTCAAGAGGCAACTGGACTTTCTGGTTTTTCGTTGAAGACATTTCACGTCTCATCCAAGAAGCTTCTTCATCTGAGCTTGGATGAGAAGCGAAACATTGCCTCTTGAAAAAGTACCTTTGGGACAACCATGACCTGGATGACTGATAATCTCCATAAACATATTTTGACTATAATTCCATCAAATTCGTTTTGGGATTGGGGGTCTGTTCCTATAATTTGGGCTATTCGCCTCATTTGCTTTTAATTTATTTTTGATTCATTGTATCATAAAAATATGATGTGGATGGTTTATGTGTGCATGAGTTAAGAGTAACTACCAATTGTCATAGGAGCAGCTTTATTGATCTTGTCAGTGGCATGCAAACCTGGGTTAAAAGAACCACTTTTTAAAGTTATATTCCAATTATGAAACCTTGTCATAAGAAGTAAATTTAAGTTTACATTCAATGACAGATAGATAAGAATATGTCAGAGCTGCCTTATAAGATATGGTAAAAAAATCAAGATAGTGGCTACAAAACTTCAATAAAAGCTCTACCAGTTTATTATTGTGTCTAAGTTTAGGATGTGTATAAAAAATAGCTGAGCTTTGGTGACATTGTTATGGCTGCCATCTTGACTGCTCTGACTGTATTCTGCACATACTCCTGGAACATGCTGTAAGAATTTATATTCTAATCATATCGTGGAGATGTTGAAGTCCTTTAACTAAGTTTCTGTGTTATTGTAGAATGCCTAGAGAAAGGGTGTGTAGGTGTGCATATTACATAGCACATCCATCTCTGTTATTGATTAAAGTAATCCATTTTTTATGCTTCAAGACCAGTATGAAAAAAAAAGCAAAGTGGATTTGAGTTGCATTAATTTTAATGTTGATTTTTTAAAGTAGCTACTCTTTGTGTCAGGTTGACATGGAGGCCTGAAAAAAAGACCAATGGGTACTTTTCTGAATAGTAGAAGTAATAGTTTGTTCTGTGCAAAAATTAAAACAATTCTTTCAAATCATATTAATTAAATATGCAGTTTATTGCAATGTTTATTTCTTTAAGTTCTAGAATCATTTCTTTTCTGAACAATAAGTTCTATAAGTGCTAATACACACACTCAATGAAAAAGTGTTTCAGTTTCATGTAATTTTTTGATAGAATTTTGTAAGTAAGATGACTCTTCAAATAATAAGATATAGCAAGTCTTTTAAGAAAAATGAGTTCATACATGCACATTATTTTAAGGCATATGATAATGTGCATTTCTTGGGTCTAAGCTTGAACAGTTTAATAATGGATTCATTAGCCTCCTGCCTTAAAGCCAAATGCAGTTTCTAGAGCAACTGGATAAGCATACAGATGAGTTCCAAGGAATCTAGTAAATCCCTAGTGAATCCCAGAAAATCCACTTCAGTTGGTAGAGTTTTGCAAATACCAGAATGGAAGAACAATCTTCAAACATGTATTACAATTTGATATGGGGAGTCTATATAAATCAATATAATAAGAGTTACTCTGTGACTGAGATGGACAGTATCTAAATTTGACAAATAAATAAAATCTGAAAAAATATCATACAAAAGAAGAGTAGGAAGTTTTATCTGTCATCTCAAATCATAGGACGTGGAATTCAAACTACAGGAAGGCAGATTCCAGCTGAAAGTTAGAAGAACATTCTCAAAAAGAAGAATAAGGGATTGAAAAAAATCAAGATGTTGGCCATGACCCTACAGATAAAGCTGCCCACCCACACTTTATGTACATTGCACATGTGGCATTTATGAAAAAGCATTGAGCTTCACTGTCCAATTTCAGCTGCTTTCTTGACTTTTTTGATCTTATGGATGTTCCTAAGATAATTTTGACAATGGTGTAAAGTAGCTGGAAATGTGCTTGGCTATATGTATAAATATGTGGCTTATAAATACCAATACAAGAGTTACTTTGATAATTTTGAAGGAGAAAACTGGAGAAAACTCAGGAAAACTTGAGAACCATTTTTCTGAATCCAACTCTTGTTCTGATCTTGAGGGGAGGAAGTCTCTCTCTCTCTCTCTCTCTCTCTCTCTCTCTCTCTCTCTCTCTCTCTCTCTCTCTTTGTCTGTTTCACATCTTTTCCTACCACTACATTTTCCTTTATTTCCTCCCCTCCATCTAAAACGGGCCATTCCACTTTTCTTTCCTAGGCTGATCTCTCTTCCCAACTTGGAATTTCAGAAACTGAAAACAATCAACTGCTTGGAGGACAGAAACTCCTACAGTATGTAACTGTGGTTTGCTCAGATTAATGGAGGTGCAGGTGATACTGCTTCTGTTACTCTTAAGTAAAATCAGCAAGAGTCATCACTGGGTTCCAAAGAAGCCTGAAGAGAGTTGCTTTAACAACGGAAAGTCCTGCTGAGCCGCTGACTGAAGTTGGTTTTCTCTTCCCAATCCCTCCACAGCAGAATTTACACTTCTGAAAAGGCTTTGTGCTGTTGAAGTAGCTGGTCAGTGAATAAAGAAAAGAGATCCAAAGAAAACCATTTGAAAAGCACCCTTTGCCCAGGGCTGGGAAATATGCTATTATCATTGAACTGATCAAGCAGTGGAATGGGATTTAGGGGGAAATATCTTTCACCCCTATTGTCTGGAGGCACTCTAAGTGGCTATAGCAATAAAGGAGGGAGAAATAGATAGATGCAGCACATTTTATCTTTCCAATTACTGAAGAGATTACTCCATGGCTTAAATTTTACAGCCGTTTTCTTTAAGTGCTTGTGAAAAGGTCAGTGTCTAAGGTCATATAAAAAAAAGTAAACTGCAGAGTTTAAGAAACTGTGAGCTGCTAAAATTGCTAGGAGAGGGAGAATAAGATGCTGGTTTTGAACTGAGTTGGGAAAAGGTATAATTTTATTGGATAATCAATCCCCAGTTCAGATAAAGGTAGTTGTAGGTGTACTCCATTAGATCTAATCTAACTCAATACTTTTCAGTGAGGCCTCAGATGTTTTATGAATGTTATAAGTAAGATTTTTAAGTTTTCTTCTTTGTACTGATCAGACTGAAGTTCTATTTGCAACTAACTTTTATTTCATTGAGGATTGTGCTTTTATGTGGCTCTTTTATTATGAAACTTTCAATATGCTCTCCAGGAGAAAGGGCATGGCTTACTTGAAAACTCCACTCAGAGTGGCTTGAGCCATGAACTGGGCAACAAATAAATTTGATAAATAAATAAATAAACAAACAATGATTGGAAATTGTTTTCCAGGCTCCTTCCTGAATCATAGCTTTTCACCCATGCATTCCCTTTCTATAATGGAGTGATCTGAATATTTTGGTTGGCCAGTATTATCAAATACATACATTGGATATATCTGGATGAGTTCTGAGGAAAGAATGAAATATGAATCTTGGTGATTTCCCAATACTATGATTTTTATGCTTTGTTGAGTGGAAATTGTTCCTCCAGAAAAGTAATGAAAAGAATCTGCTTTTTAAAAAAAAGTAAGTTAGAATTAAAGTTAGAAGTAAGTTAGGCTGTTTGAAAAACTGTTCAAATTCTTTGAAGGAGGTATTTCATAAAGAGAAGTGGTTCTGCATACACATTCATGCATCAGACTGGAAAAAAAATCAACAATTCAAAAACTGCACTCATTTGAGCTCTGCCTGGTTCCATTACTAAATGATAAATAATGTTCAATTCTATACTCTCAAACTGGATGCTGTCTTATATGATATCAATATCTGGAAGGTTCAAGGAATGAAGAAGGACGAAGAAGAAGAATAAAGAGAGAATAAGAGAGATCTATCTTCCACATAACATTCTTTTGAAAGGAAGCCGTAGCAGAAAAAGACATTTATACCAATTTCCAACTGAGGTGATTATTTAAAAGTGTTTGCTTCAAAAGTGTTCATATGCTTGCTTCAAAAACCTCTTAAGTAGTAAATTTGGTTTGTGACCTAATGTAATCTTACAGAAACTGGGTCAAACAAAACAGACTGAGTGAAAAGGATCAATCCATGCTGTAGTTTTTCAAGCCAGGTGAATTCAACTTGTATCTAAGGGCAGAAATGCACCCAATATTAAATGTATCCTTGCCTCTAACATGCAGTGTGGCTTAAAATCAAAATGACCATAGATGGGGAGGCAAATACCGTAGTTAATGGGATCATAACAAGCATCTTTGTCTCTTTTGTCTCCCGTGTCATTCCCAAGTAAATTCCTTTCTTTGGAGTTACTATTTGCTTTGAGACAAAATATGCCAGCTAGACTCATTAGTTCTTCAAACAAATTTTCATTCAAAGCAAATGTTACTTTCCCCCATGGATATATACACTGCTCAAAAAAATAAAGGGAACACAAGCAGAAGACATCTGAGATCTGAATGAATGAAATAGCCTTATTAAATACAGTAGTTTCGTTACATACAGTAGTTTTGTGTTCCTTTTAGTTGTTTGAGCATGTATAAACTACTGTATGTAAAGAACAAAGTATTTAATAAGGCTATTTCATTCATTCAGATCTCGGATGTCTTCTGCTTGTGTTCCCTTTATTTTTTTGGAGCAGTATATTTAAAATATTTTTCATATTTTTTTCCTTGAAATTTTACTCTATTATTGTTATGGTCTGTTGATTATATTTATTTGCATATTTTATTCATCGCTTTAACGTACTCTTTTAATTGCTTGCATTTTATTCTAACTCACTTTGGTTTTTTTTTTTTAAATGGAAAGCAATATACAACTGCTTTAATAAATGAGCAAAACAAGAAAAGTGCTACAATGAGAAGAGTTAAATTTCTCTTGATGTCTACTTCCAAATATTTGCCTTGAAATCTCAGTGCTGTGTGCTAGATCGAAAAGAACAATCCCAGCAGAAACAAGAGTGACCTTCTTCTGTACTTTTTCCCAAGAAGATAACATGCAGGTGTCCACTTGGTTAACAGGAACAGAGCTTGATTTGATGAAGACATTTACTTTTTAATCTAAAAAAAAAGAAATTGAATTGACCTGATAAATAGTCCAATACTTATAAGGAAACTCCCAAATTAGAGTGCTTCAGCAACCCGTAAAGAACTACTGGTTGAAAGCCAACAGGATATCAAAACAGGGACAAAAATGAAACTTTGATTTGAGGCTTTAATTATTAGTTTATTGTTTTAAAAATAGCTAAAAATAAAGGTAAAGGTTCCTCTCGCACGTATGTGCTTGTTGTTCTCGATTCTAGGGGGCGGTGCTCATCTCCGTTTCAAAGCTAAAGAGCCAGCGTTGTCCGAGGACATCTCCATGGTCATGTGGCTGACATGACTAAATGCCAAAGGTGCACGGAACACTGTTATCTTCCCTCCAAAGCTGGTCCCTATTTTTCTACTTGCATTTTTTTATGTGCTTTCGAACTGCTAGGTTGGCAGAAACTGGGACAGGAGCTCACCCCATTATACGGCACTAGGATTCGAACTGCTGAACTGCCACATTTTGATTGACAAGCTCAGCGTCTTAGCCATTGAGCCACTGAGTCCCTTTAGAAATGGCTAGTATTTACTAAATATGACTTACAATCATTCATTTAGTGACTATTCGAATTACAGTGGCACTGAATGAAGTGACTTATGACTGTTTTTCACACTTATGACCATTGCAACATCCCCATGGTCATGTGATCAAAATTTGGATGCTTGGCAAATGGCATTTAATTATGATGGTTGCAGTGTCTTGGGGTCATATGATCATCATTTGTAGCCTTCCCAGCAGGCTTCCCTCAAGCAAAGTCAATGGGGAAGCCAGATTCACTTAACATCATGATTCACATTGCAGTGACTCACTTAACAACTGTGGCAAAAAGGTCATAGAATGGGGCACAATTCACTTAACAACTGTCTTGCTTAGCAATACAAATTTTGGGCTCCATTGTGGTCTTAAGTTGAAGACTACCTATAAAGTAAAAAGTTGAGGTTGTAATTGTATTTTATATTTTACTGAAGCCAAAAAATGTCACTGATTTTTTTTCTTTCTCTTTTACTTTGCATTCCTTTCCTCTTTCTTTTCCCTCCCTTATTGTGTTACCTTTGTTTCTATTTTTATTTTACTTTCTTTTTTTTTTATTGCAAAAGTTTTACAATTACATTTTCATCCCTTTTTTCCTCCCTCATCCCACCCCAGACCTCCCAACCTCCCCAACCCACCCCAACCCTCCCCTCCCCCCCAGACTTCCACACAGTATACTCATATCAAGTAAAAGGAAAAACCCTCATTTGTATATAAAACTTGAACCCCTCCCTCCCCCTTACAAATTTTCATCTTCATTACATTAACCTATTTCTATCTTAATATAACATTTTCAAATAAATTTTCATCCTCATTACCTTAAAATATTTCTATCTTAATATAACATTTTCAAATAAATTTTTCATCCTCATTACCTTAAAATATTTCTATCTTAATATAACATTTTCAAATAAAAGCTATTTGATACTTCCTAGTTTGGTATTTGTTCTGAACATAATCTATCCACCTCTTCCATTCCCATTCATAAGTCTCTTGTGAACAATCTTTTAGATATGCTGAAATCTTCGCCATCTCTGCGAAACTGGCCATCTTCAAAGTCCATTCCTCAATCGTGGGCAAAGCTTCATTTTTCCAGTATTTACCTATCAACAATCTTGCTGCTGTTATCATATGCAATATCAGTTTTGTTTCACCCAATGTAAAACCCTTAGCTATACCCAGTAAAAACAATTGTGGAGAAAATTGTATTTTTTTCTTCAAAACATTCTGCATGACCCACCAAATTTTTATCCAAAAGGCCTTAACTTTCTTACAGGTCCACCAAACGTGATAATATGTAGCATCTAGACAATCACATCTCCAACATTTAGGCTGCACATTAGGGTACATACACAACAATTTTTTGGGGTCTAAATGCCATCTGTAAAACATTTTATAAAAATTTTCCCTCAAATTCTGCGACTGTGTAAATTTAACATTCTGAACCCAAATTTTTTCCCATGTTTCCAACATCACTGGTTCCTCAAAATTTTGTGCCCACTTAATCATACAATCTTTAACTAGTTCAGTTTCTGAATCCCTTTCTAACAGAACATTATAAAGTCTTTTAATATGCATTGGACCTTTCTCTTTTATATGTCTGACCAATTCTTCCTCATACTCCATAATACCAGTTTTTTGGTCCTCTTTCCATCTCAATTGCAATTGATTATATTGTAACCAAGTTAGATTAATCCCTTCAGCCAACAATGTCTGTAATGTCTTCAGCTGCCATCTGCCCGCATCTGTAAAAAGAACCTCTTTATATAAAAACCCCCCGAGTGACATTATATTTGTATTCCACAAAGTATGACCAAGATCCAGCCATAGCGGTATTTTATAATCCCAATTGATTCGGTGCTTCTTCCAAACTCTCAACAAAGAATCTCTAAGTATATGGCTTTTAAATACTCTGTCCACTTTACTGTCATAAAATAAGTAAGCGTGCCATCCAAATTCCAAATTAAAACTTTCTGCATTTAATATTCCAGTCTTTTTTCCTCCAAACAATCACTTGCTAAAGTCAAAGCTGCTGCATCATAATATAACTGTAGGTTTGGAAGTTTAAGACCTCCCCTTTCTGGAACGTCTTGCATAATTTTCATTTTTACTCTTGGTTTCTTCTCGTTCCAGACAAACTTGTTCACTCCAGTTTGCCATACTTTTAGTTGTTTATCATTTTTGAGCACCGGAATCATTTGAAACAAAAAAAGAAATCTTGGCAAAATATTCATCTTAACTGCTGCTATTCTTCCAAGTAAAGACAGCTGCAGTTTTTTCCAAGTCTCCATGTCTTTTTGCACCTCTCGCCACAACACCTCATAATTATTTTGAAACAATTTCATATTTGATTCTGCAACCTGAACTCCTAGATATTTTACCTTTGGTACAATCTCAAAACCTGCCCTCCTTTCAAGCTCAAGTTTACGATCTTGTGTCATATTTTTGACTACCATCTTAGTTTTTTTCTGGTTCAATCTAAAACCTGAAACTTTACCATAGTCTTGTATAATGTCCTTCATCTGGATTATTGATTCCATTGGCTGTGTTAGGGTAACAACCAGATCATCTGCAAATGCCTTTATTCTGTAATCCTCTTGCCTTATCATTATACCTTTCAAGGTATTAGAGTCCCTTATTGTATTTAACAAGACTTCTAGTGTTAAAATAAACAACAATGGGGACAACGGACATCCCTGTCTTGTTCCTTTTTCGATTTTAAACTCTGTTGTCAAACTTCCATTAATAATAATCTGTGCCTTTTGATCTTGATAAATTGCTGAGACCGCCTGTATAAATTGGTCCCCAAAGTCCATCCTTTTTAAAGTCTTTAGTAGAAAATTCCAGTCCACTTTATCAAAGGCCTTCTCTGCATCCAGGAAAACCAGCACTGCAGGGATCTGTTTATTCTTCTCAAGATATTCCAATAAATCTATTACTTGCCTTACATTGTCATTCATGTGCCTACCCTCAATAAATCCCGCTTGATCATCATGAATCATCTTTTGAATTACTGGCATCAATCTGTTGGCTAATACTTTTGCATAAATTTTATAATCCGTATTCAAAAGAGATATTGGTCTGTAATTCTCTGGTTTTTTGGGACCTGCTTGTTCTTTTAGTATCAAAGAAATATAAGCTGTAGTCCATGATGGGGGTACTTTCCCCCTTGTTGTATATTACAAAATAAGTCTCTAAGTTGTTCCACCATTTCTGCCTGCAAAGTTTTATAGTACACTGCAGTCAGACCATCCGTTCCAGGGGCTTTGGCTGTTTTTAATTGTTTTATTGCTACTATTATCTCCTCCTCTGTTATAGGATAATTCATTCTTTCCTTTTGTTGCTCAGTAATTTTTGTAACTCTTTTGTTGTCTAAGTATTTTTCTATAAATCCATTCTGCACCTCCTCTCTGGCATATAGTTTAGTGTAATATTCAAGAAAGGCTTCTTTTATTAATTTCTGTTGAAAAACTTCTTTCCCTCCGATATCAATACTATCAATAGTCCATATGCTCTGTTTCTTCCTCAGTGTGTAGGCCAACCACCTGCCCGGTTTATTGGCGTTGCAGAATGTGTTATACTTCGCGTATTGTAAATTTGTTGCAACTTGTTCCGCTATAAGCATTTGGAATTGATCTTTCAAAAGTTTTATGACACCACGTATTCTTTCATCTGTTGGGTTTTTAATAAGTAACTGTTCTTTGTTCTTTATTTCTGCTTCCAATTCAAGTCTTTTCTTTTGTCAGGTCAATCTATGTTTAGAGTTCATATGAATAAGCACCCCTCTCATGTAAGCTTTGCTTGCGTCCCACACAATTTCCATTGGGGTGCCTTTATTCAAATTCATTTCAAAAAACTCTTTCAAATACTTTTTAAGTTCTATTATATTTTTTTCATATCTGAACAAGTTTTCATTTAATCTCCAAGAGCGTCTCTCAGTCTTGCATGTCTCAATTTCTATCCACACTGAGCTATGATCAGTCAAAGTTCTTGGCAAAATCTTTATTCTTTTTGTCCTAACAAGTAAGTCATCTGACAACAAAATGAAATCAATCCTAGAGAAGGATCTATGTCTATCAGAAAAGAAAGTATAATCCAGTTCTTTTGGGTTATGTATTCTCCAAATATCTTTTAATTCCAAGTCTTCTTTCATATCAAAAAAGGTCTGTGGTAATCTAATCCTTGACTTCGCCAAAGTCTTTTTATCTAATTTAGAATCAATTACTCCATTCCAATCTCCCATAATTAAAATAGATCTATAATCCCATTGTAGTATTTTAGTATGTAGCATTTTATAAAAATAGTCCTGTTGTTGATTGGGAGCATAAATTCCTATCAAAAGAATTTGACCATTAGCAGAAAGTAATTCAATTGCTACAAACCTGCCATCTTGATCAGCTTCTATAAGTTTGGCTGTTAATTTTTTATTTACATAAATAACCACACCATTCTTTTTTTGGTTAGTTGAAGATATAAAATGTGTTCCTAATTTGGAATTTTTCAAATAGTTTTGATCTTGAACTGTAATATGCGTTTCTTGTAGACAGATTATATCATTATTATGTTGTTTTAAATAAGCAAATACTTTCTTCCTTTTCTGTGTTGCATTCAACCCATTCACATTCCAAGATAAACATTTAATCATCATTATTCTCTTTCTGGAGCAGAGAACAGAATAATCGGATTTCATCCAAAATCTTCGGTCCCTCATTTCCCACGGCCCCAGTCTTTTCATCTTGTCTTTCCTGCTGTAACTTTTCTTTAAGTTGCTTGGATTTTGCTCGGGTTATACGCTGGTCCTTGACTTCAGCCATCCAAACCGGCTCCAAGATTGGAGAAGGTTCCAGCAAAGGCTCATCCAGGAAACCTCCTTCAGCGCCCTTCAACTCCTCTGATTCCTGCTTAGATTGTTGTTGCGGTTCTTGAAGTTGCTTCTTATCACTCTCCTTAATCTCCAAAACTGTAGATGTACGTGGGGATGGTGTTCTTTCTTTAAAGATATCAGTATAAAATTGCTCCGCCTTCTCCACAGTATTCAAACGGTGTCTCTCTCCCTTATATCTCAAAATTATGCCAGTTGGAGCGTCCCAACGAAATGGAATTTGATTATTCTGCAATTCTTTAACAAGAAAGCCAAAGTCTTTTCTGGATTTCAACATCTTAGGTGGAAGCTCCTTGTAAACTGTGATCTTCGATCCGCCCACTTGCACAGAAGTAAGAAAATGAATTTTTATTTTACTTTCTAATAAACTTCAATATTTTTTTTAAAAAAGCCAACAAGATGAAAATCTAGAACTTCTTTTTAATAATGAAGTTCAGCTGTGAAAATGATTTTCAGTGAAAACCCCTCCAAGCCATCAGATGTCATCATAGAAGATACTTGTGAGATGAGAAGGTGATCCTCAGGTCCTATGTCCACAATCTAAGAAGCAGTTTTCCAACCAATGCAATCATATAGTAGCCTAATTGGATATGATAAAAATCATACCTACATATAGATTACAGGAAATGAGTCAACTTATCCTACTACTGTGAGACAGATCCAATTTAACCTGTTATTTATTTGCCATGTACATAATAAGGGTGTGCCAAACATGTAAACCCAACCAAAGGCTGCCCACAATACTTAGAGTTGCTTCCAAAAACTCTTAATGTTGCAGGATGGGGAAATCACTAAATAAAAGTACAAGGAATAATTGCTCAATGCAATCAAATTTAGGTTCCTCTCCAATGCTTTTTGCTGCAGCCGCCAAAAATGGCTCGGCATCAACAGAGGTATAGTATCAAGATCAAGGGAAGTGAGAGTACCATTCTATACTTCACTGGTGAAGCCACATTTGGAATACTGTGTATTTGGTCACCACCGTACAAAAGAGATTCGGAGGTTCTAGAAAGAGTGCAGAGAAAAGCAACAAAGGGGTCTGGGGGCTAAATCCTATGAAGAATGGTTAAAGGAACTAGGCATTTTAACTTATAGCAATGAGTGGAAGCTCATCAGAGGGAGATCCAACCTGGAAATTAGGAGGCATTTCCCATTAAGGAATGAAACAGCTTGCCTTGCAGTATTGCGAGAGTACCTGGTTTTCAGGACAAGCATTTGTCCAAGATGGTGTAAGGCAGGGGTGTCAAACTCACGGCATTATGTGATGTATCTGGACTTTTTTCCCTTTACTAAACCAGGTGTGGGCTTGGTCAGCGTGTGACGCATGCAGTCCACGGGCAGTGAGTTTGATAGCCCTGGTGTAAAGACTCCTGTCTTCGGTAGAGGGTTGGATTAGATGATTTCCAAGGCCTCTTCCAACCCTATGATTCTCTGATTCCATAGTGCCCTCTGGCATGTCATTTAAAGTTCAAATGATGCCCTCAGCCTAAAACAATAAGTATGCACCACATTATAGTGTAACCTGTTCTAGTTTCTTATTCTAGTGTTGCATCCTTTTACAGATGGGATTCCAGGCTATTAGGTGAATTGAACCTTTTTTTTTTTAGATCAGCAAGATGTTTACTTACAGGACAAGCAATATCTACTGAAATGTTCTGTTCTGCACAGCTGTTAAAGATATATGAGCCCTATCCAATTTTACAATTGGTCACATTGCCAACAGGCAAAGAAATCAAATGTATTATTTTATCACATTATATGTTTTGCTTCATTTAACTTTTTATATCACAGCCTATGATGCTTTTGGAATCCTTATTGGAAAATAGGACAGCATTTTATTGTCTCTTTACATATGCTTGGAGGATTCATTTAGGGCCTTGGTTTTTTGCTGGTCTCAATAATATTTTCATCAAGCTTGAAATGCGAAGTTGCTTGTTTGCAGTTTTTTTTTTTTAAAGAGAGGGATCATGCTAAGAAATTAATTACCCACCTGAAAACAAAATCTGGCTGTTAAAATGCACATTAGGAACAAATTGTGTATTCCAAATTAGACCATTCTCAGCTTGACTAAGTAGCCTGAGATCATAGAAAAACAGCTGAAGTTGCGGAGGAGGGATTTAGAGAGATGTGGCACCCAGCATCTTAAGGAGAGCCACTTGTTTCCAGCTGGCAACAAACGTATTTAGTCAAATGGCAACCGGTCTTCTAAAAGCAACTCTTATCTGCTTACATTGGGCAGCCCATCTTAAAGAGCCAGGAAGGAAAAACTGAAGATTTCTTCTAATGTCAATGTATAGAAGACAGATGGTATGATATTATTTGAAACTTGCTAGGCATTTTTTTTAAAAAATTTGATTTATATGTCGCCCTTCTCCGGAGACTCCGGCGGCTTACAATGCGTTAAGCAATAGCCTTCATACTTTTGTATATTTATACAAAGTCAGCTTATTGCCCCACAAACTGGGTCCTCATTTTACCTACCTTAGAAAGGATGAAAGGCTGAGTCAACCTTGAGCCTGGTGAGATTCGAACTTACAGTAATTGCAGACAGCTGGTGTTAATCACAATGCTTTCAGTCTGCTGAGCCACCAGGCCCAGCAAAGGAATAGGAAAAGAGTACAGAAATGCTTAAACAGCTACATACTGACTTTCCTGCAGTCTGGATTCCTTGCAGTTTTGTTGTTGTTAGTTGCGAAGTTGTGTCTGACCCATCGCGACCCCATGGACAACATTCCTCCAGGCCTTCCTGTCCTCTACCATCCTCTGGAGTCCATTTAAGCTGACGCCTACTGCTTCAGTGACTCCATCCAGCCACCTCGTTCTCTGTCGTCCCCTTCTTCTTTTGCCCTCAATCTTTCCCAGCATTAGGCTCTTCTCCAGTGAGTCCTTCCTTCTCATTAGGTGGCCAAAGTATTTGAGTTTCATCTTCAGGATCTGGCCTTTTGAAGGCCAGGGTTGATCTCCTCTAGGACTGACTGGTTTGTTCGCCTTGCAGTCCAAAGGACTCGCAGGAGTCTTCTCCAGCACCATAGTTCAAAAGCCTCAATTCTTTGGCACTCAGCCTTTAAAAGGGATCGTTAGAGAAATGGCACACATACCTATGGGTAACCTCTAATAAAAAAACTAGAAATTCTCGGCTGCCATGTTTAGCATCATATGCAAACAAAGGGTATATAATGATATAAGAATTTACAGAGTTTACAAGAATTCTGAGAGTTGAAATTCATGCAGCTTGTTGCTGAGGTTGAGATACACTGTTATAGAGGAACATGTCAGTAGAAGGTTTACTTTAAGGATGGTGAACCTGTGACTCTCCAGGTGTTGCTCTTCTATAATTCCTAACTTTTTTAAAAAAAACAACTATTGGTCAATTTGGCTGCACAACTGGAATGCTACTTCAGCAAATCTGATGGGCTCCTGTTTTCCTTTCTTCAACTCACAGAAACATGGAAAAAACCGCAGAATTGAAAACAATATTAATGCCTATGTGATGAAAAAGTGCCAATTCCAAACTGTAGAACAGCTTCCTTCAACCTGATGTCATTCAGATTTGTTGGGAAAACAATCCCCAGAATCACCAACCAACCTGGCCAAGATCATGCTGGCTAGGTATTCAAGGGCTCGCTTACACCTTTAAATATGTCTTAACAAAGTACATATTGCTTATTTTTCTCCCCTTCCCTTCACCAAATACCAAACAAAAGTATAACAAGACATGTAAATGGATCAAAATCGATCAAAATAATCCAGTGAAGATGATTAGATATTTACAAAGGAAAATACTTCTCACCATTCATAATTAACCTGGGGAATTCATGACATGGTGATGTCACTAACTTGGATGTTTTAAAAAGGGTGTGATAAATTCATGGAAGACCTCTGTATGAAAGGAGATAAATCTTGAGAGTCAGAGTTATTATTAGCCTGCCTGGTTACATGGGAACAATAATGAAAAAGGAGTATTGAAACCTGATCTTCTAAATATTTAGAATCCTTGTTGAGTTGATAAATTGAGTTACAGAAAAGGAGAAAATGAGGAATAAAGCTTGAGTGTGAAGAGGGATGATCTTTTTTTTTTTTTAAAGATGTGTCTCCACATTAGGATTTTCAAACTGGGTTCTGCCAAATCTAGGTTCTATAAGAACTTCATGGGGGCTCTGTGAGGGACTGAGGGCAACAAAAAATAATTCACTTGAACCTGCCTTTAAAAAAAAAAAATCACTACAGCTTTGGCTCTCAAACAGGGATTCTGATTTTTTTTTTTTTAATTAACAGTGACCTGAAATGTTTGAAAAACACTGCTTTAGGCAATCTTGCTGCTTGGTATTTCTGGGATCTGTAATCAGAATACATCTGATCTATATCAGGAAAGTTGATCAGAGCAGAATACATACAGGAGCAACAGTACCCCTTTTTTAAAAAAAAGGAAAAGCAGCTTAGGAAGGGAGAACGGGAAGATAGGATAGAATAAAATGTCTGCCAATTTTTTTTTTCTCTTAAAATCTTTAAACGTTGGATTTCCCAGAAGATACAGAGTAAAATATTGTACACTTATGCAACAATGGAACCAGCTTTTGCTTTGAAGCACTGTTTTTACAATTGCCAGAGACTTCTGCCTGACTACTGTGGGAACCCCAATGGTGGATATTGGTCTAGCCCAGAAGGTTTCTACCAGGGGTGAAATACTCCCAGTTTGGACTGGTTCGGCCGAACCGGTAGTGATGGCAGCTGGTGGTTCGGAGAACCGGTAGCAATGGCGGTACGAGGCTCCGCCCACCCACCCGGTGGTCATTACTTCCTGGTTTTAACAGGAAAATCAGGTTTTAACCTGTTTTTTTACCCTCTGCGCATGTGCAGAAGGGTCTGTGCGGGGCATGTGCACTTCCCAAGGGTTGGGAAGTTAAGTAGATTTCACCCCTTGTTTCTACTTATGTTTTTGTTTGGCCCTAAGAACTTGAGTGTAAAAGTTATGTTCTCCTCTTAAGCCAATAAGATTGCTCTTAAATATGCTAAAGAAACACAACAACAGCTAAAAGAAAGCAGCTTCAAATGCAGTTCTGCTGCAAAACAGACGTGACAGCCCTGATGACATGGAAGATGTCTTTTGCTTATATAAGCTAGGAAGAGTTGTCTTGCTAGAGCAAATGAAATCAGGCCGAAGGTTCAGATGCCAGGTTCATGAGCCATGGTGGCCCAGTGGTTAGAGTCAGCGGTGAAATCCACTTACCTTTGCTACCGGTTTAGGAATGGTGTGCGCTATGGGTGTGTGTGCTATGTGCACCTGCACCTCTTCTGCACATGCGCAGAGGGTCAAAAAGCCTCTTGCCGCTGGTGCTACGGGTTTGTGCGAGCCGGATAGATCCAGCCGGATTTCACCTCTAGTTAGAGTGCAGTACTGCAGGCTACTTCTACCAACTAATGGCTGTCTGCAATTTGACAATTGAAACCTCACCAGGTGCAAGGTTGACTCACCATTCTATTCTTCTATTTTGGGTAAAATTAGGACCCAAATTGTTGGGGGCAATAGACTGACTCTGTAAATCACTTAGACAGGGCTGTAAAGCACCGTAAAGTAGTATACAAGTCTAAGTGCTATTGCTATTGCTATCAGTTGAGATGGGATATGCTTATAAAACCCTGAATTAAACATAGTAGATGTTATATTAATTGCATGGTAGGCTAAATCACTATTGCATTAATAGCTTTGGCCCTTCCTTAATGTGGCTTTTTTCTGCCTTCCTTTCTCAATGCTGCTCCCTTGTACCTTGTGTGGGAGTCTTCATATAATTTGCCAAGAAACAAGCAGGTGTCCAAGATTTCTGCAGAAGGAAATAAAACTATTCACATTTTTTCTCTTTTATGTTGAAGTAGGCAGAACAGTCTGCTTCCCTTCTATTCTATATGGTACTTATACATTCCTTGGATCTATACTGGTGGTGCACACTTGCAGGTGGTATGGACTTGTGAAGGCTCTTGATGCAAGATAGCCAGTGTAATTTCTCCATTAGCTCAGATTCTTGACATCTTTTGTGATATTGATGACATAATAGTCTCCATATTATGATACAGTGGTGGGTTGCTACCGGTTTGCCTCAGTTCGGGCGAACTGGTAGCAGTGGCGGCAGGAGACTCCACCCACCTGCCTGGATGTCATCAAATATGCTCTGTGCATGCGCAGAAGTGGTGTGTGTACGAGCAAACCGGTAGCAAAGGTAAGTGAAACCCATCCCTGTTACGATAGTATGACTGTTTTTACATAGAAGATTGGTTGGGTAGTCTATATTTTTATTATGGCCATTAAGATGATACTATGCTTCCTACAAGATTGAAAGAGGGAACAGTAAGAACAGCACACTACTCAAATGGAGAATCACAACTGTGGGCATGATTATGTCTCATTAGAATAGCATTAAATCGTTTCACATTTTTTCATATTATTGTACCATATTTCTTTAATAACCAGTACCAAAATGGTGAATGAAGAATTAAAAACATTAAGATAGCTCATCTACTGTCTGAGAAAGTAGAATTATTGTACTGTTAAGATCATATGTACATATAAACACAAGTAAAAAATTCTGTTATTTTTTCTTAGAAATTGTATCCGTTCAATTGAGATTGAACAGAAAATAACAGATATTCAGAAAATATCCTGACCTTGATGCTACATAGACAATAGAGAAAACATGATTCCTACCTAAACATGTTTTGTTTTATATATTACATAATTACTTGCCTTTGATCCCTACATAGTACTGTATCTAACTTCTAAACTAGTGAGAACTATTTGGGGTTTTTTTTTAAACAAAAATCTGAGCTCTTTTAATGGAAGTCATGTGAAAAATTATTTTATTATTATTTTTTATTTTATTAAATTTTTATACCACCCTTCTCCTGCTGGATTCAGGGCAGTGAACAGCCAAGAATAAAAAACATCCAATACAAAATTTAAAATTATTAAAAGAATTAAACAAATTTTGGCCCAGATTTAAAACATCCCAACTAAAATCCATTACAATTAAAATATCTAAGGTGGGGGGAGGGTGGTTACGCCAGCCCAGCTTGGTGAAATAGAAAAGTTTTGAGGGCACAGCAAAAAGCACGGAGATCTTGTATCCTACGCATCTCTGGGGGCAGGTCATTCCAGAGGGCAGGTGCTGCCACAGAAAAGGCCCTCCCCCTGGGGGTCGCCAGCTGACATTGCCTGGCTGATGGCACCCTGAGGAGTCCCTCTCTGTGGGAGCGAACTGGCCGGTGGGAGGCCATCGGTGGCAGAAGGCAGTCCCATAAGTACCCACTCCCTGTGCCATGGAGCGCTTTAAAGGTGGTAACCAACACCTTGAAGCGCACCCGGAAGACCACCGGGAGCCAATGTAGCTCGCGCAGGAGGGGTGTCACATGGGAGCGGCCCATTGCTCCCATAATCCCCCATGCGGCCGCATTCTGCACCAGTTGGAGCCTCCGGGTGCTCCTCAAGGGGAGCCCCATATAGAGAGCATTGCAGTAGTCCAGGCGGGAAGTAACGAGAGCCTGAGTGACTGTGCGTGAAGAAAAATAATGGAGGTTGTGTGCATAAATTTACATATAACCCAGGAAGTTGCAGCAGTTGGGAAATAAATATATTTTTGCCAACTAGAAGGAGTTTACCAGCAGAAATAAGGAAGTTAACGTGAGTGTCATAGATATGGTTACACAGGATATAACTCGAGTAGTTGGAAGCAGAGGAAATAGAATGACTTTTAGTTATGAAAGGAAGGGATAGAATTAGGTTTCTTAGCAGACAGTATGGAATGTTAGCACTGATGACGTTAACTAGTTCGGGTAATGAAACATCTTCAAGAAACCAATCAAGTTCACAGAGCACCAAGGACCCCTCGTTTCAAAAGCTACAAATATTCTCCTTCATCAGTGTGGAATGCACAAGAAAATCAGAATTAGGGACCTGTGGAAAGGAAGGGCTTTATCCTAAAGAGTAGGAAGGGGGAAAATTAGACAAATTACGAAAGACATAAAAAAATACTTGTGGAGCTGTGGGTGCAAGGGTTAGACATATACATATATGCCCAGGGGGAGAAATGAGAGAAACAAGGGAGCAAAGTCTAGGAAAAAGAAAAAGGAAACTGCTAAGCTTAATAGGAAGCAATCTGGAAGATAAAGGGAATATGATACTTAGGAAAAGACTATGAGTAGGTGATAAAAGGAAGAATAGCAATAGCACTTAGATTTATATACTGCTTCATAGTGCTTTTACAGCCCTCTCTAAATGTCAGCATATTTCCCCCAACAATCTGGGTCCTCATTTTACCCACCTCGGAAGGATGGAAGGCTGAGTCAACCTTGAGCCTGGTGAAATTTCAATTGCCAAACTGCAGCTAGCTGAAGTAGCCTGCAGTGGTGCACTCTAACCACGGTGCCACCTTGGCTCTATAAGCACATATCTTTTCCCCCTGCAGCACTGTGCTCTGTTGGGATCCTTTCTCCTGCATCTACAAGGGGTGTGCATCAGCTTGTGTATGTAAGGGATGCAAATCAGTTCAAGCCAACATAGCTAGAAGGACCGTCAAGTTTGATTAGCAAGAGAATATTCTGGTGGTGGGAAGATACATTCCTTGATGCTGAGAGGTAGAAGACCAGGCTGAATGGAAGAGATCTAAGAGAAATGAAACAGCCAAGGGGAGAGGGATACAATCTGATGCATATGATTGTACAAAGTCTGCTGTGGCTGTGACTACTTTTATTATAGGAGTTGGGAGAGTTAGTTTGTTTAAGTATAAATGGGGCTTTTGAAATGGTTGATATCTCTAAAGAGACCGCTTAATCTGTTATGTAAATGTTTACATATTTGCACTGTAAAAAGTCAAGTCAATAAATTTGCATTAGCTTCTTCCTGTTTTTCATTTTTTTTCCTCTGAAAATGTCCATTCATTTCTTTGCATTGCCAGTTATTCCTGCAAACAACATTGTATTGTATTGATGTTCCCACCCCTCTATTTTGTTCCATTTTTTTTGATGCCTCAGCTGGATTCTGTGAAATAGAAAAAAAGAAATAATACCTACAGTTCCTACCTGTTTCCAGAGTATAGATACCCTTCTTGATGTGAGTGAGGCAAACTACTTCTCTTGCTTAGAAACTTACGCACCCAGTTTGTGTGGAGCTAAAGACCTATTTTCTGAATTGAGAGGAGAAAATATTTTTTACTTTTTTGCCCTTCCAAAAATAAGAATCGCCAAATAATTCAGGAAAGCAAAAAGCATTTATTGAAGGTTTCAAATATTTTTATAGGGTACAGACACAAATGATACATATATTCAATATTGATATATCAGAAAACAAGTGACTAAACAATAAAAATTGATTACATGTGATAATTGAACAACAAAAGACATTGATTCCAAATAACATTCCACAAGTGGCAATGATATGGGTTAACCCTAACCCTTTCTCAGCCAGGTCTGTATCTTTCGTAAAACTGGCAAGTGTATTCAAGGACTTCCAGAATATGCTAACTATTGTTTAGTTGCTGAAAATGCTAATTTTTGAAAGTAAAAGAATGAAATGATTTTGGATAAAAGGAAAACATGATTTCTTCAACTTCAAAAGAGATATGCTAAAATGCTAAGGTAAAGGTAAAGATAAAGGTTCCCCTTGCACATATGTGCTAGTCGTTCCCTACTCTAGGTGGCGGTGCTCATCTCCATTTCTTTTTTTTTTATTGCAAAAGTTTTACAATTACATTTTCACCCCCTTTCCCCCCCCTCAACCCACCCCAAACCTCCCCCTCCCTAACCCTCCCTAACCCTCCCCTCCCCCCAGACTTCCACACAATATACTCATATCTAGTAAAAAAAACCCTTTATATAAAACTTGAACCCCTCCGTCCCCCGTATAATTTTTCATCTTCATTACATTAAAATATTTCTATCTTAATATAACATTTTCAAATAAAAGCTATTTGATACTTCCTAGTTTGATATTTGTTCTGAACATAATCTATCCACTTTTTCCATTCCCATTCATAAGTCTCCTGTGAACAATCTTTTAAATATGCTGAAATCTTCGCCATCTCTGCAAAACTGGCCATCTTCAAAGTCCATTCCTTGATCGTGGGCAAAGCTTCATTTTTCCAGTATTTACCTATCAACAATCTTGCTGCTGTTATCATGTACAATATCAATTTTGTTTCACCCAATGTAAAACCCTTAACTATACCCAATAAAAACAATTGTGGAGAAAATTGATTTTTTTTCTTCAAAACATTCTGCATGACCCACCAAATTTTTATCCAAAAAGCCTTAACTTTCCTACAGGTCCACCAAACATGGTAATATGTAGCATCTAAACAATCACATCTCCAACATTTTGGTTGAACATTAGGGTACATACATGACAATTTTTGGGGGTCTAAATGCCATCTATAAAATATTTTATAGAAATTTTCCCTCAAATTCTGCGACTGTGTAAATTTAACGTTCTGAACCCAGATTTTTTCCCATGTTTCCAACATCACTGGTTCTGCAAAATTTTGTGCCCACTTAATCATACAATCTTTAACCAAATCAGTTTCTGAATCCCTTTCTAACAAAACATTATAAAGCCTTTTAATATGCATTGGACCTTTCTCTTTTATATGTCTAACCAGTTCTTCCTCGTGCAACATAATACCAGTTTTTTGGTCCTCTTTCCATCTCAGTGTTAATTGATTATATTGTAACCATGTTAAATTAATCCCTTCATCCAACAGTGTCTCTAATGTCTTCAACTGCCATCTGCCCGCATCTGTAAAAAGAACCTCTTTATATAACCCCCCCCCCCCGAGTGACATTATATTTGTATTCCACATAATATGACCAAGATCCAACCATAACGGTATTTTGTAATCCCATTTGAGTTGGTGCTTCTTCCAAACCCTCATCAAAGAATCTCTAAGTATATGGCTTTTAAATACTTTATCCACTTTGTTCTCATAAAATAAGTAAGCATGCCATCCAAATTCAAGATCAAAAGTTTCTATATTCAATATTCCAGTCTTTTTCCTTCCAAACCAGTCGCTTGCTTGAGTCAAAGCTGCTGCTTCATAATATAATTGTAGGTTTGGTAGTTTAAGACCTCCCCTTTCTGGAACATCTTGCATAATTTTCAGTTTCACTCTCGGTTTCTTCTCGTTCCAGACAAACTTATTCACTCCACTTTGCCATTCTCTCAGTTGTTTATCACTTTTAAGCACCGGAATCATTTGAAACAAAAAAAGAAATCTTGGCAAAACGTTCATCTTAACTGCTGCTATTCTTCCAAGTAAAGACAGCTGCAGTTTTTTCCAAGTCTCCATGTCTTTTTGTACCTCTCGCCACAACACCTCATAATTATTTTGAAACAATTTCATATTTGATTCTGCACCTGAACTCCTAGATATTTTACCTTTGGTACAATCTCAAAACCTGCCCTCCTTTCAAGCTCGTATTTACGGTCTTGTGTCATATTTTTAACTATCATCTTAGGTTTTTTTGTGGTTCAATCTAAAACCTGAAACTTTACCATAATCTTGTATAATGTCTTTCATCTGGATTATTGATTCCATTGGCTGTGTTAGGGTAACAACCAGATCATCTGCAAATGCCTTTATTCTGTAGTCCTCTTGCCTTATCACTATACCTTTCAAGATATTAGAGTCCCGAATTGTATTTAACAAGACTTCAAGTGTTAAAATAAATAGCAATGGAGATAACGGACATCCCTGTCTTGTTCCTTTTTCAATTTTAAACTCTGCTGTCAAGCTTCCATTAATAATAATCTGTGCCTTTTGCTCTTGGTAGATTGCTGAAACCGCCTGTATAAATTGGTCCCCAAAGTCCATCTTTTTTAAAGTCTTTAGTAGAAAATTCCAATCCACTCTGTCAAAGGCCTTTTCTGCATCCAAGAAAACCAGCACTGCAGATACCTGTTTATTCCTCTCAAGATATTCCAATAAGTGTATTATTTGCCTTACATTATCCTTCATGTATCTACCCTCGATAAATCCTGCTTGGTCATCATGAATCACCTCTTGAATTACTGGCATCAACCTGTTGGCTAGTACTTTTGTATAAATTTTGTAATCAGTATTCAGAAGAGATATTGGTCAATAATTCTCCGGCTTTTTAGGACCTACTTGTTCTTTTGGTATCAAGGAAATATAAGCTGTTGTCCATGATGGGGGTACTTTACTCCCTTGTTGAATATTGCAAAATAAGTCTCTAAGTTGTTCCACCATTTCTGCTTGCAAAGTTTTATAATACACTGCAGTCAAGCCATCCGTTCCAGGAGCTTTAGCTGTTTTTAATTGTTTAATTGCTACCATTATCTCCTCCTCTGTTATAGGATAATTCATTCTTTCCTTTTGTTGAGTAGTAATTTTTGTAACTTTTTTATTATCTAAATATTTTTCTATAAGTCCATTCTGCACATCATCTTTAGCATATAATTTAGTATAATAGTCCACAAAGGCTTCTTTAATTAACTTTTGTTGAAAGATTTCTTTCCCTCCGATATCAATACTATCAATAGTCCGTATACTCTGCTTTTTCCTTAATGTGTAAGCCAACCATCTGCCTGGTTTATTGGCATTACAAAATGTATTATGCTTCGCATATTGTAGGTTTGTTGCAACTTGTTCCGCCATAAGCATTTGGAATTGATCTTTCAAAAGTTTTATAGCACCACGTATTCTTTCATCTGTTGGGTTTTTAATAAGTAGCTGTTCTTTGTTCTTTATTTCTACTTCCAATTCGTCTCTTTTCTTTTGTCAATTCAGTCTATGTTTAGAATTCATATAAATGAGTACCCCTCTCATATAAGCTTTGCTCGCATCCCACACAATTTCAATTGGGGTACCCTTATTTGAATTTATTTCGAAAAATTCTTTCAACTGCTTTTTAAGTTCTATTATATTTTTTTCATATCTGAACAAGTTTTCATTTAGTCTCCATGAGCGTCTCTCAGTCTTACCCATCTCAATTTCTATCCATACTGGGCTATGGTCGGTCAAAGTTCTTGGGAAAATCTTTGTTCTTTTTGTCTTAACAAGTAGATCATCTGACCACAAAATAAAATCAATCCTAGAGAAGGATCTATGTGTATCGGAAAAAAAAGTATAGTCCAATTCTTTTGGGTTATGTATTCTCCAAATATCTTTTAATTCCAAATCTTCTTTCATATCAAAAAAAGTCTGTGGTAATCTGATCCTAGATTTTGCCAAACTCTTTTTATCTAGTTTCGAGTCAATTACTCCATTCCAATCTCCCATAATTAAAATAGATCTATAGTCCCATTGCAGTATTTTGGTGTGTAACATTTTATAAAAATGATCCTGTTGTTGGTTGGGAGCGTAAATTCCAATCAAAAGAATTTGGCCATTTACTGTAAGCAGTTCAATTGCTATAAACCTACCATCTTCATCTGCTTCTATAATTTTAGCTGTTAATCTTTTGTTTACATAAATAACCACACCATTCTTTTTTTGCAAAGTTGAGGCTATAAAATGTGTTCCTAATTTAGAATTTATCAAGTATTTTTGATCTTGAGTTGTGATATGAGTTTCTTGTAAACAAATTATATCGTTATTAAATTGTCTCAAATATGCAAATAACTTCTTCCTTTTCTGTACTGAGTTCAACCCATTCACATTCCAGGATAAACACTTAATTGTCATCTTTATCTTTCTGAAGCAACGAGCAGAATAACCGAAGATCTTCTGGAATCTTTGGTCTTGCTCCCCCCATGGCTTCAGTCTCTTGTGTAGTGCTCTTAGCTCCCTTTTTGTATTGTCTTTCTTGTTGTTGCTTTTCTTTAAGTTGCTTAGATTTTACACGAGTTATACGCTGATCTTTGACTTCAACCATCCGAACTGGATCCAAGATTGGAGAAGATTCTAACAGGGGTTCCTCCAAAAAGCCTCCTACAGCACCCTGCATTTCCTCTAACTCCACCTGCTTAGACTGTTCTTGCAATTCCTGCTGGAGTTGCTTCTTATCACTCTCCTTAATCTCCAATACTGTAGATGTACGTGGAGATGGTGTTCTTTCTTTAAAAATAGTAGTATAGAAATGCTCCGCCTTCTCCACAGTATTCAAGTGATGTCTTTCTCCATTATACTTCAAAATTATACCCGTTGGGGCATCCCACCGGAATGGTATCTCATGTTTTTTTAGTTCATTTACTAGAAAGCCAAAGTCTTTTCTGGCTTTCAGCATTTTAGGTGGCAATTCTTTATAAACTCCAATTTGTGCACCCCCCACTTGCACAGAAGTAAGAAAAGATTTCTGCAGGATATCATTTCTTATTGCTCTGTCTGTAAAATATATCACCACATTTCTAGGCAATTGTCTTTGTCTGGTCACCCAGGAATTCACTCTGTAAATTTTGTCTATTTTGTAAAAAACCACATCAGGGTTAATTTTTAATATCACTGCCACAGCCTCAGCACAAGTCTGTCTCAAATCCTGTCTGTCATCCTCTCTGATTCCTCGAAGCCTTATAGCGAATTCCATCGCCCTGAATTGCATCATAATAATTTCATTTTCAACTCTCTGCATTTTATCATCAACATCAGAAATTTTATAATCATTGTCCTTAATCTTAACATTGACTTTTGATTTAAATTCTTCCACTTTGGAGTCCACTTTAATAATAAATTCTGCAAGGCCAGACGCCACATCTGATATTTTTTTAGTCACTTTGCTATAATCCTGTTTCACCATATCTTTGACTTCATTAATTTCCTGCATAATTTCCTGTTGAGATTTTTGAAATTTATCATCTATTTCCTGATGAGATTTTTGAAATTTATCATCCAAAGCCTGAGATATAAATTCTTTTAAATTTTCAAGATCAAAGTCTTTTTTCTGAGTCTGTTGGGCAGAAGGAGACTGTGATTCATGTTTGTGTGTGGAGGATCCCGCCCCCCTGCTGCCTTTCCTTCCTGCTTCTTTGAAGCCATCCTGCCACGTGATTTAGTTTTTCTGAAAAGGGAAATCCTTTTTCCTTTTCCACCTCCACAAAGGCTTCTAAAAAAGTCCCCCAGGTTTAATCAAGTAGAAGCTAGGCTGAAGCAAACTCAGATTTTAATGAAAAAGTTTTTCCTCTTCTCCTATTCCTCTATATTACAGGCAGAGTTACTTTGTAACAGATCAAAGTAGCTTCACAGAATCACTTTCACTAGATCGTTAACTCAGTTGCTGGGTGCCATTTTTTTTCAAATCAATTTCACTCGATTGCACTTTCTCTTAATTTAAAAAGTCACCAAAAACATCAATACTTGAGATTTTCAAGTTTGGGGGTTCAAGTTGATACTTCCGCTGTTTATTAAGGTTGGTTTCATTCAGATAGGACGTTTGCAGCAGCCAGCTTGTTCTGCGGAGAGCAGAATCGTCCCACACCGTCCGGAGTCTGGCAAGTTGGAAGGGAGCCGCGCCTGTTTCCTCCCCAGCAGCGAATCTCTGGGGGCTCACAGGGGCTCAACCGGTGCCTTGCCTTCTCTCCTCCTACAATCCTTCGGATTTTGGAGTTTTCAAGCCGCTTCTCAATGTCGAAGCGGCTCTACAGACAGCGGGGCTGGCGGTCCTTAAGAAGAGACTGTCTTCGCTGGCGGCAAAACAAACCGGAAGTCCTCATCTCCATTTCAAAGAAGAGCCAGCACTGTCCAAAGACATCTCCGTGGTCATGTGGCCGGCATGACTAAACGCACGGAATGCTGTTACCTTTCCACCAAAGGTGGTCCTCATTTTTCTACTTGCATTTTTTACGTGCTTTCGAACTGCTAGGCTGGCAGAAGCTGGGACAGGAGCTCACCCCATTACACGGCACTAAGATTCGAACCACTGAACTGCCGACCTTTCGATTGACAAGCACACTGTCTTAGCCACTGAGCCACTGCATCCCTTTTTAAAATGCTAAACACTATCTTAAAAAGCTACTCTTTTTCCCCCTTCTGTTCAATCATGTCTTCTTCTCAGAGACTCCCTGAGCAATTCCCTGCAGTTTTCTTGGCAAAGTTTTTTTTAAAAATGATTTTCCATTGCCTCCTTTCTAGGGCTGAGGGAAAGTAATTGGCCCAAGGTCACCCAACTCCCTTTGTGGCCAAGGCGGGACTAGTAGGGCTTTAAGGGCTTTAAGGGACTTTCAGAGTCCCTTAAAGCCCTGAGGCTTTAACCACTACCCCAAACTCAGAAGGCTAATAATGAAACCTTAAATTCCAGATAAAACCTCAAGAAACCAAAGGATTGTAAGTGGAGGAGAGAATTGCATCACTGAGCAATGTGACAGTTGGCTCAAAAATGAGATGGGATTCTGACTCAAACATCAATACTGATAAATAGGAGCCATATGGATGAGTTCTCTCTGATCATTGCTAATAAGGTCTTCCCAAGGTAATTTCTGAAGAATGAAACCAACCTCAGCAATATGTGAGACTCTAAATGTTACTGGCTTGCAACTCCCCTCCGCCCCCCAACTCCACTACTGACAACATTTGATAGAAGTTGTAGTTCAACAACAGCTGGAAAGCCATCTGTAGCTCACTTAGCAAGCAGACAAGGAGAGTGAACAGGAGTCTCCCTGGAGTGTTCATCAGGAAGGAGAAAAATGAGTGATGAAGCAGTGTATCCTGAGGAATGGCATGCTAAGCTGTGAAACTCTATGTTAAACTATATAAAAAGATCATCTGACTAGCTGCTGATTGCAAAAGGGAGCTGTATATCGCTCTCAGGTGAACAGGTGACTCTTGAATAAAAAGAAGCTGTTAGAGGATTACTACTTGCTTTTTTATCCTGCCTTCTTCTTCTTATTATTTTATAAATAACTCAACATGGCAAACATACATTATACTCCTTCCACCTATTTTCCTGACAACAATAACCTCGTCAGGTGGGTTGAGAGTGAAGGATTGACTGAAAGTCACCCAGAAGTTTCCATACCCAAGGCAAGATGAGAATTTGCCGTCCACTGGTTTTTAGGCCAGCACGTTGCAGGAAACGAACTTACTCAGTGAGGACAGTTGGGCGTTTGCTAGGAATTTTACAAGAATTTACAAGGCAGGTTAACAAACCTGTCACCCAGAGTTCTTTTTGGTAGATAGACAACTACTTAAATTGGTTTAATAAATACTTTCCCTCTAAGAGTTCATCCATACACCCAGTTTGTCCGGTTGCCAAGAAGCTGGATATACACCTCAATGGAGCCTTCATTCTCTTATCATCTTATCAAGGAAAGTGTACCTAGATCAAGATGACATGGGAAGAAAATACCTGTAGCACTTTCCATGGGAAAATAGAACAAGTTCTGCTATGCAAACATTCTGATTGCATTGGAAGTAGCTTGTTCACCTCGACTGGAGACCTACTGGCCGCCTGGGATAGGGTGGCCACTGGAGCTCTGGATCGGGTCGTGCCTTTGTGGCCTCTGATCCGGCGCTGATCCCATCTGGCTCCTTGGTTTACTGAGGAGCTAAGAGGGATGAAGCGCTGGAAAAGACACCTAGAGAGCAGTTGGAGGGCCAGCCTTTCTGAATCCGACCAGACACTGGTAAGATCTCATATTAAGAATTACCTAGTGGCGATAAAAGCAGCAAAATGTAATTATATTGCTGCTCTTATTGCATCATCAGATAACCGCCCAGCTGTCCTGTTTAGGGTGACCTGCTCCCTGCTCCACCAGGGAGCATGGGAGGACCCCTTGGAGGGTAGAGCTGAGGACTTTGTACAGTATCTGTATGACAAAATCACTCAGATTCAGGAAGACCTGGACTCCGACTGGGTAGTTTCGGGGGCGGGGGGGATGACTGAGGTAGGTCTTGAGAATGTTATCTGGGATGAATTTGATCCTGTGACTCCTGAGGATGTGGACAGGATTCTGGGCAGACTGAACATGACCACATGTTTGTTGGACCCGTGTCCCTCCTGGTTAGTGCTGGCTTCCTGGGAGGTGACACGAGGCTGGCTCCAGGGGATTATAAATGCTTCATTGGGTGAGGGTGACTCCCCCCCACTTGAAAGAGGCGGTGGTGAGGCCTCTCCTCAAGAAGCCTTCCCTGGACCTGGCAGTGTTGGCAAATTATCGTCCGGTCTCCAACCTTTGCTTTGTGGTGAAGGTTGTTGAGAGTGTGGTTGCGCGACAGCTCCCCCAGCACCTGGATGAAACGACATATCTGGATCAGTTCCAGTCAGGCTTCAGGCCTGGGTACAGCACAGAAACGGCATTGGTTGCGTTAGTTGATGATCTCTGGGCTTGGGACAGGGGTTGCTCCTCTGTCCTGGTCCTATTAGATCTCTCAGCGGCTTTTGATACCATCGACCATGGTATCATGCTGCACCGGTTGGAAGAGTTAGGGGTGGGCGGCACTGTGTTTTGGTGGTTCTCCTCCTTTCTCTCCGCCCGGTTGCAATCTGTGTTGGCAGGGGGACAGAGGTCGACCCCAAGGCCCCTCATATGTGGGGTGCCACAAGGGTCGGTCCTCTCGCCCCTTTGGTTCAACATTTATATAAAGCCGCTGGGCGAGGTCATCCGTGGTTTCGGGGTGAAGTACCACCAGTACGCTGACGACACTCAGCTGTACATCTCCAACCCAGACCACCCCAATGATGCCCTTGAAGTCATGTCCCGGTGCCTGGAGGCCGTACGGATCTGGATGGGGAGAAACAGGCTAAGGCTCAAGCCATCCAAGACTGAGTGGCTGTGGTTTCTGATGTCCCGATATAGTCAGTTGGTGCCATCACGACTATTGGGGGCGAATTGCTGGCCCCCACGGAGAGGGCTCGTGATCTGTCCCTGTCCCCACACACACACAAACACAGCCAGCCGAGGGTTAAGGAAACACTTTGGAACACACCCAGTTCTTATCTCCCACTTGGCAGTGATAGACACACCGTCTGCCAAGGGACTTTATTTCCACAAACATAAAGCTAAGATACGAACGTTCACAAAAGTCCAAGCAGAAATAATATTCCTCCCAGCAGTTCCGGACGAGGCTTTAGTGACTATCCAAGGTTTACTTTGTTCGTCACAAAGATCCTTGACCACTACCCTCTATTATATAGTCTCTGGGGTGTGGTCCAGTGACTCAGTTCTAATCCCTAGCACGCCTCCTAAGCTGCTGCAAACGTTTATCACGCCTTCGGAGGCATGCGTCCAGGAATGATGTTTCATTATCACTCTGATCCGAATCAGCTGTCTCCTCTCCCTTGGCCGGCACTTGAGACAATGCCAGAGGGGAGGGGCCTGGAGAGGGAGGCCTGGCTGACTCCTCTTCCTCATGCTCGGAGCTTTCTTCCTCCGATGGGACAGGCTCAGAGGGCGGGGCCACAACAGCTCGCAACTTGGGCATCCTCCTGGATTCATGGCTGTCTTTAGAAGAGCATTTTTCATCAGATTTGCCTGATTCTCCAGTTGCATCCCTTTCTGGATCGGGACTCCTTACTCACGGTCACTCATGCCCTTGTCACTTCCCGCATGGACTATTGCAACGCTCTCTACATTGGGCTCCCCTTGAAGAGCAGCTGGAGGCTCCAACTGGCGCAGAGTGTGGCCGCGCGGGTGATTATGGGAGCGACATGGTGTTCCCATGTAACACTTCTCCTGCGCGAGCTGAAGTGGCTCCCAGGCTCTTCTGGGTGCGCTTCAAGGTTTTGGTTACCACCTTTAAAGTGCTCCATGGCTTAGGACCTGGTTATCTACGGGACCGCCTGCTGCCACCAATAGCCTCCCACCGGCCGGTATGCTCTCATAGAGAGGGGCTCCTCCGGGTGCTGTCGGCCAAACAATGTCGACTGGCGGCCCCCAGGGGGAGAGCCTTCTCTGTGGGGGCACCTACTATCTGGAATGAGCTCCCCCCGGAGATACGGAGGATCCCGGATCTGCGCACCTTCCGCCGCACTCTTAAGACCTTTTTATTCCATCAGGCTGGCCTAGCCTAATCTTTTCCCTTTTTCCCTTTTTTAAAATGTAAATTTTAATCTGTTTTAAATTATTGGGGTGTTTTAAATCTGTCTTGGGCCGAAATTGTTTAATTCGGTTTTACTTTGCTTTTAAATTTTGTATTTATGTGTTTTATACTGATACTCAGCTGTACATCTCCACCCCAGACCACCCCAACGATGCCCTTGATGTGATGTCTCACTGCCTGGAGGCCGTGCGGGTCTGGATGGGGAGGAACAGGCTCAGACTCAACCCATCCAAGACCAAGTGGCTGTGGCTGCCGGCGTCCCGATATAGTCAGCAGGTGCCATCGCTGACTATTGGGGGTGAATCTTTGCCCTCCACAGAGAGGGCTCACAATCTGGGTGTCCTCCTGGACACACGGCTGTCTTTAGAAGAGCATATGACGGCTGTGGCCAGGGGGGCCTTTTATCAGGTTCGCCTGATCCGCCAGTTGCAGCCCTTTCTGGACCGGGATGCCTTGCGCACGGTCACTCATGCTCTTGTCACCTCCCGGCTGGATTATTGTAATGCTCTCTACATGGGGCTCCCCTTGAAGAGCACTCGGAGGCTCCAACTGGTCCAGAATGCAGCCACGCGGGTGGTTATGGGCGCAACTCGTTGTGCCCGCGTGACACCCCTCCTGCGCGAGCTGCACTGGCTCCCAGTGGTCTTCCGGGTGCGATTCAAGGTATTGGTTACCACCTTTAAAGCGCTCCATGGCATAGGACCCGGGTACCTTCGAGACCGTCTTCTGCCACCAATAGCCTCCCACCGACCAGTCCGTTCCCACAGAGAGGGTCTCCTCAGGGTGCCATCAGCCAAGTTATGTCGGCTGGCAACACCCAGGGGGAGGGCCTTCTCTGTGGGAGCCCCAGCCCTGTGGAATGAACTGCCCCCGGAAATACGTAAGATCTCCGACCTCCGGGTGTTTCGCTGTGCACTGAAGACCCTGTTGTTCCGCCAGGCAGGGCTGTCAATATAATAATTTTAAATTGGGGTATTTTAATTTTTGGGGTTTTAAATCAGCCATATCTATTTAATTATTTTAATTTTTAATTATTGTTGTGTCCTGTGTTTTTAAATTGGCTGTACACTGCCCTGAGTCCTTCGGGAGAAGGGCGGTATAGGAATAAAATTATTATTATTATTATTATTTATCTGTGGCTGTTCACAGCCCTGAGTCCTTCGGGAGTAGGGCGGTATATAAATCAAATAAAATCTAAAAAATCTAAATCTATCAAGTCCCATGAAGCTGGGAAAGGAAGCAAGAACTAAATAGATTTCAATAATATATCTTTAATGCTAATCTGGGTTAAATACAGAGTCTTAAAAAGCGTTATAGGCATTTCCCAGTCTCATTTATAGTGAAATAAAAAGGTGGAGCCTCTCTGAAGGCATTTTCAATGCCTTTTTTCAGATTTTTCTTTACCTGGATTAAGTTATCATTTCTGTGATAAATTGCGAACTCCCTTGCCTACAATTATTTCGTATCTATCAATTGTTTATGCCTGTGATCTCATCCATCCCTTTCCCAGCTTTTCCATAAACTCTCCCGTGAGCCTTATATGGTAGCCAATTTTATTTATTTTGTTCTGCCAACTCTACCCTGGGGATGGTGCCTGCTGATTTAATAATTTTAGAATATTATTTAGAAATAATTATTTTCTTCCATAGCTCAGTGATCCAATCTCATCTATTTTGTGCACATTTTTCCTATTTGATACCTCTTGGAACTGCCCCTTTTTCAAACTGTCAGTGATAACTGACACAAGTTGCTATTTACTTTTACCTTTTAGTCAGAGCAGAAACTTTGAAATTACAGGTATGTTCCTTTCAGCCTTGAATATTCTCCATTAAAATAATGAATGCTTTAAACAACCATTGGAAATATATGATGAACATGTTGAAAGTTAGATTGTTTTTCCTCCGTTTAACAATATTGGGTCTGGAATTTAATTTCTTCACAGCACACACTAATAGAATATCAATAGTAACTTAGACTTATATACTGCTTCACAGGGCTTTACAGCATACCCTAAACAGTTTAAGAGTCAGCTTATTGCCCCCAACAATCTGGGTTCTCATTTTACTGACCTCGGAAGGATGGAAGGCTGAGTCAACCTTGAGCCGGTCAGGATTGAACTCATGGCAGTGGAATGCAGAGTTAGCCTGCAATACTGCATTCTAACCTCTATGCCACCATGGCTCCTATGCTGCCTTATCAGTTATTAGTTCTTCCTTTATGTGGTAAACCAAGTTTATTATGTGATGGTGATGATGATGATGATGATGGTGTTATCTATTCAGTCAAGTCTGATTCTTCGTGGTTCCAAGGGCTAGTTCTCTCCACGTCTTCCAATCTTGTACTACTTCTTTGTTATTACGTGAAAACCTGCAATAAATTTGGAAAACTTGTACAAAACTGGTTACATGCCAAAGATCTTGGAATGAGCCATACTTGTTAATCGAGGCAAACTTTTCAAACAATAGCCCCCAATTTAAAACAAAACTGCCATGAAAAGACAGGCCAAAAGCCGAGGAACTAATTAATTCCTTAAATATTATTCATCTCCTGAAATCTGACTGCATGGAGAAACAAATCCTTCCTTCCTTTAAGAAAAAGTGTGGGATGATCTTCCCGCAGCCTTATTTTTTACTTTTAGAAAGACTGCTGTTCTAGCACATTTCTGTGCAACACTGTTATCTAACAATGCCTGGGGGTTGAAAACGGTTTAATGTTCATAACCAGTGATCTAAGCATATGGAATATGAATGCGAATAATGCTAATTTTGCTTGTATAGATTTAGCAGAATAAGCTTTAGGAAATGAAGGGGGGAAGGAAAGCAAGGGAATAAGAAAATGAAATGTTTCAGAACTGAAAGCATCAGGTTAGTTCAAAGAAGAAAGCTATTGAGGGTGGGGACATTTCTGAAAATTCAGGACATAGCTAGATCATTCAGGACTTTGTGGGTTCAAATGAAGTGATGGAAGAAAGTTTTTGAAGGCAGTCATAAGATGTGATGCTGTTGCTAAAAAAAACAAAGAAAATGCCTTCAGCTGTAATCTTAAATGTGCTTGCTAGGAAGTAAGTCTCACTGAAGATGAAGTAAACCTGTACAGAATTGTACATTAAAATAAACATACAGAATGCAAATGCTACCACTGCCAGTATCTTTGATCCAGTCTATAAGAAAGGAAATCTTATTTGGAAAAGAGATGTTGGTTCGAAATTGAAAAATGACATCCCCTTGGAATGGTAAACATGCTTTTGCAAACTTTTGACCAGTGGCTGTATTTTTACAACTGTTTTTCAAATGTGCGGCCTCCAATTGATCTACATTGGGCAGCTATCATATTGGTACTAAAAAAAAAAAACATTGCAGAAATATTCTAAAATAACAGACACATTTTTAA
The DNA here is from genome assembly GCA_022577455.1 of Arizona elegans. Classification (NCBI taxonomy): domain Eukaryota; kingdom Metazoa; phylum Chordata; class Lepidosauria; order Squamata; family Colubridae; genus Arizona; species Arizona elegans. The sequence goes on along the minus strand of JAKOOJ010000003.1, from coordinate 95,697,503 downwards.
AGCTATCAATATTTTTTAGAAAATCAATGGAAAAATTGGTTTTTAGTACTGTATGAATGAGACTTATCTTTTTTGGGGGGGGATGAGTTGGAATATTTTTGCTTATTTTTGCTTTTGTTTAATTTTTATGCTAAGAATGATCAATTCTAATCCCATAAGAAGCTTTTGCATCAAGACTCATTTAAAATGAGGAATGTTAATTGCCCAGTTCACTCAAATAAGTAGGCTTTCACACAGTCTTATTAATTGCATACAGATGTAAGGAGAAATGAATTTTACTGGATTCAGCTCTCCAGTACTGTCTTCCCCAACTGCATTAGAGCTGTGTTTGAAGATAAGTCTGAGAATTCACGTGTGACATGACCAAAGGTTTGGGAATATATACATCAGGAATTGAAAAGGGATAGGCAATTAAGACTTTATTGCACTGGTTGGTATCTCCTCTCAAATCTAGACTTCTAGTCCCTTTTTCTCTTGTTCTCTAGTTGCCTCCTGGGAAAAGTTCAAGTGCTCAGGAAAGAAAACATCATTAAGGAGCAGAGATAAAGTTCCTCCTTTTCTCACAATAAATGTGTCAGGATGACGGACAATAACTTGGTTGTAGGGTTGCCAGGTCTGCTTCCAAAAAATAGCGGCCAAGCCGGGTGTGTGTGTGTGTGTGTGTGGAGTTAAGTAGTAAAAAAATAAAAAAATTTTTTACAATTAAATTATATATTTTCTTACAAACATTTTAACACGTATTAAAATAATCGCTTCAAAACTTTACTTAAAATTCAAAACATCAAATATATTATAATAATATGTAAAATATTAAATTACATTTTACTTTGCTGTCATGTGTATTTTTTATTTGACTGCGCAGCTTTGATCAATTCTTTGTGTTTAAGGAATAATTCTTTAATTTCAGTACAACGTTGAGAAATATTAAAAAATATACAAAGTTCACTTCGAACTGATGGTATAAGCAGTCGGTTACGTTCGTCAGTCCACAAATTTCCCACGATGCTGAAAATTCGTTCAACGTTTGCATTTGATACCGGAATTGATGCACAATACTGGAACAGTTTCAGTAAACTCGGAACTGGCTCTTTCTTGAAAAAGTATGTCCATTTATCAAGGGATGAATCGCCCTGCAGATGAACATAAACTTCTTCTAAGGCAGAAATTTCATCGAAGAGAGTGTTGGGTGGAAATTCTTCTCGCCATGGTGATAATAACCAGATGTTAATCTTTTCTTCTAAAGTTGGAGGATTATTGCGATCAATTAGATGTCCACTATTTTGTGAAAAAAAATAGTGAACATAATGTGAAAAAAGCAGACTGTCCACTCAAATAGTGGACACCTGGCAAGGGTACTTGGTTGTAGTTCCCAGACACTCTTTCTCTGCATGACTTGAATTCAGGTGAAGACACCCAGAGTCAATAACACAGCATGCCTGGATCATCATTTTTATTACATACCTGGACCAAACCACTTAAAATAGTTGACTGCCCCTGGTGAACTTGAAAGTATAGCCTCTCACTATATCCACTGTTCTGGGAGTCTTGTGCTTCTTTTTTCCTGCCTTTTAATGTAGTTTTTGCATTGTGTTTTCTGGCCTTGAAACTGGCAGCTATTAGTTATTGCATAACTGATGTCTCTGTCCTGAGAAATTCTGGGATTCAATTCCCACAGAACTCTGACTAGCGCAATGCAGTTACGTTATGCAGACATCCTGCCTTTTAATAGATTAGTGAAGTGGACTTACCCAATGATTTTATTTCCCTGTAAGTTTCATACATTCCGACTGCCCAAAAAGAAAATTTCACAAACTCTCTGTGCTATGTTTCAGAAATGTATATGAAGGAAAGTACTGTTATAAAATAAGACCTTATTTCCAAGAGACTTCTCCCTAACCCTTTCCATTGTTCTCTGTTCTCCTTCCTTAGATGCAAACCCATCTACTGTTTTTTCAAAAAAAGTGTGATTTCCTTCTCAGAATTGTGCTCTATGACTTTAAAAACGGCCTTGTAAGTAACCCATCCCTCATGTAACCAAAAGAAAAGTAAAAGGAAAGCTTATAACAGACATTTTGCTAATATGCACGGAATGGGACTACTGCAGTGTGCTTTCATTTAATACAACTTAAAAGGTTCTTAAGAAGAAGCATATTTAAACAAAGGAAAATCTACTAACTGCATACATTAAAACAATGACAATGAAGAGGAGATTAAATATGCCTGTAAATCTGTTGTACAGATGCAGATTGTTTAGGGTCTAAATGACATTTAAATATTGCATCTAAATAGAAATATGAGCCTACTTTATGCAGGTATTAGATAGATTTCTAGGGAACTTTTATTTCTTAGAGTTTTTCAGTGTCGGGATAAAGCTGCAAATTTATGCTGTACATTGCATGAATGTGACCTAAAATAATTACCTAGACAACATGTGCATTTGAGTGACATGCCACAATATTTCTGTTTTGAACTGTTTTGTTGGAAAGTCATGGCCATTTGGTGAGAAAGACTAATTGTCTGATTTCATGTAAGATAGTTTTAATCATATTGAATTTATCTGGGTTGACATTCCTACATTGGAAATGAGGTTGCTGAGTATTCTGCACTAAAGGCAGCCTGTAATATAATCAAATGTGTTTATATTCCATCAGGCTAAGCAGCAACCATGGTTTCTCATGAATATGATTGGAATGTAGCAAAATATTATTCCTTATGTTCAATATTTTAGGTGATTATTGTAGAGCCGTGATGGGGAACCTATGGCATGCGTGCCGCAGGTGGCACATGGAGCCAATCAGTGGGCACGCGAGCATTGCCCTAGTTTAGCTCCGAGGCATGCACTCGCTGGCCAGCTGATTTTTGGGCCTTCCTGGCCTACCAGAAGTCAGGAAACAGGCTGTTTCTGGCCTCCGGGGTGGGGGTGGGTGGGGAAGGCCATTTTCGCCCTCCCCAGGCTCCTAGAAAGCCTCTGGAGCCTGGGGAGGGCAAAAAATCGGGCTTACCGTGCCTGCTGTGCCATTGCGTGCCAAAAGCAGGGGGAGCGCGGGGGGCGCATTGAATTATGGGTATGGGCACACACGCGCATGATCCCCCTCCCCGCAGTCTGCCTGCTTTTGGCACACAATGGCAAAAAGGTTCATCATCACTGTTGTAGAGTATTAAAAACTCAGATTGGGAAGAGAACCTTGGAGGATTTCAACTCAAACACACTGATTGAGGCAGGCAGGAATTTTCATAGCATTCTGAATAAATGGTCATCCAATCTTTGCTTGAAATCTTCCAATGATGGAACATCTTGATGGAACTTCCAACGATGGAAAACTTCCAATAATGGAAAACTTCCAACGATGGAACATCCTACAGGAAACAGGCTGTTCAATTCTTAATGTATATCATAGTTCAGAATTTCCCCCTTGTATTGAGTTTAGATCTCTCTCTATAAAGCTTCCACTTGTTAATACTTGTCCTATCCTCAGGAGCTACAGAGAATAAACCATATCCACTTTAACAGCCCTTCAAGAATTGGAAAACTGCCATCATGCTTCTCTTTGGCCTTAGAGACTACTAGACAATCTGTAACCCATTGGGTCATTCTTCTTTCCACATATAATATAGGCTTGCACCATTTATTATGCCGCCGATAGCCTCCCACCGACCAGTACGCTCCCAGTACGCTCCCACAGAGAGAGACTCCTCAGGGTGCCGTCAGCCAGGCAATGTTGGCTGGCGACCCCCAGGGGGAGGGCCTTCTCTGTGGCAGCTCCTGCCTTCTGGAACGATTTGCCCCCGGAGATACGAAGGATCTTTCACCGTGCCCTAAAAACTTTTCTTTTCCATCAAGCAGGGCTGGCGTGAAACCCCCGCCCCTTTTTTTTAGCTTTTTAAATTGTCAGTGGGTTTTAGTTTGAATGTTTTAAATTCTGGACCAAAGTCATGTAATTCTTTTAAAAAATTTAAATTTTGTATTGGTATGTGTTTAAGTTCTGGCTGTGCACCGCCCTGAGTCCACTAAGAGAAGGGCGGTATACAAATTGAATAAAATAAATAAATAAATAAATAAATAAATAAATAAATTAATTAATTTACTCTTCCCTCACAACCCTCAGGAGAACTTTGGTGTAGCCATCCTTTTCTTTCTTAGTTGACCAGAGGACTTGCTGGGTGGGTGGGGGGAAGGGGAAACAAAAGCAGCAATGGACATTGGGGAAAACTTCACATTTGTTCCCCACTGTGCCCCCTCCCTCCAGGCTCACCCATTACCACCCCTCTCCTGCCAGCTGTACCTCACTTGCAGGCATCCCACTTGCTCCCTTTCTCTTCTTCTTTCCACATACTCTATAATATAGGTTTGCAGCTTTTCCTCCTCCCCTCAGAACCCTGAGGAGAACCCAGATAAACTCCTTCTCCTTGCCCCTCCCCTCCCCTCCCCCTCCTTCACCTCAACTGACCTATGGAACTGCCTACCACTTTGCTGGGAGGGAAGGTGGAGATACACCCCTCCCATCTTACTTTGTGCCTCCAACTGAAGGGTTTCTAAGAAGTGTAAGTGTAAGTTCCTTCTGTAAATTCCTCATCTGAGGTAAGTTAATTCAAAATGTTTTGCGCTTTTGCTCCAATTGAAGGTTATAACATACCAAACAGACCTGAGCATTTTAGTGGTACATAGTTTAGAATTTCCATTCAATGCATCTGAAAGGCCCAAGTCCAAATATCCTTAGTCTAAGGCATTGACAATGGTATTTTCATTTTCAGACTTTCTGCTAAGAATGTCTAGGGAAAAAATATGTTCCCCCCCTCCACCTTCCATCCCACATATCTCATATAGACCTCACATTTTTAATTGATCTAGCCATAAAAATCCTGATTAGACAATACCAGTTTGAATCACATCAGAATGAAACCGCAATGTTTTACAATCATTTGCGCTTAGCTTCATTTTCCATTTTCCAGCTTGAGTGATCCTTAGCATTACTTCACAATTTGCTTGAATGCTCACTACTCTGAGTAATTTAGTATCATCTGCAAACTCAACCACTTTGGTGCTCATCTCTGACTCCTATCAATAACTGATATCAGATAAACATTTGCAAAATTCCACTCTTGACTGTTCACTATTTGAGAGCAATCCATGTATTCCTATTGCTTATTTGCTCTTGGCAGTTAATCATACATATGAAGACCTCTTCCGTCAGAATGGTTCAGTTTGTTGAGGAACTTCTGGCAAGAGGTTTGATCAAGATGAATTTCATGTCTGTACATGTGTGTCTTTTGATAATGGAGCAGCTCTAGCTAGGGATTTGTTTGTTTTTTTAAAAAAAAATTATTATATTTTTCTTGTTAAAGAATAACAAAAAGGAAAAAAAATCAATACAAAAATCAATAGTAAGGAAAGAAAATTTTTTTTCCCCCCAACGTGCTATACAAACGGAAAGGAAGTTTTAGGAAATTGAAGTCTTCAATTCTTCCAGAAATCTCTTTGATAAGGTACTGGTGCCGATTCATCCAATCTCCCAAGTGCAAAGTCCACAAATGGTTGCCAAGTGTTCCAAAAAACATTTTCTTTATATATACCACTTCTAATTTTAATATCACAAGTCAATTTATCATTTAATGCAAATTTCCATGTTTCATTGTACCATTCTTCTAATTTTAAGTCAACATTTAATTTCCAATATCTAGCAATTATAATTCTCCCCATTATAACCAAAATCCTCACCAATTCTCTTTCTCCAGTTGTTAATGTTGTTTCATTCAATATTAATAATAATATGGTTTCCAATTTCAATTTGACCCTCTTCTTAATCATTTCAAATATTTCATATTCTATCCTAGACCAAAAAAGTTCAACCCCATTACATTTACACCACATATGAGCATATGTCCTGAGTTCCACTTTACATCTCCAACACATTTTATCCACTTTATTATCCATTTGAAAAAGTCTTATTGGGGTCAAATACCACTTCCAAATAACTTTATAGTTATGTTCTTTAATCCTTATTGATAATGTCCTCATTATTCTACTAACCCAGTTCATATTCCAATTTTGATCAGAAATTTCAATACCCAGTTCTTTTACCCAATTCTCTTTCATTACCCTTTGTGAATTATTATCAAAGTTAATAATTTTATAAATTTTACTAACTAATCCCTTTGGCCCAATTTCATCTTTTATTATTCGAGATGTCAAGTTTTCAAATTCCATTTCCTTTCTACTCTCATCATTCCTTTCTTTGCATTTCCTATTCCATTTATTCATCTGAATTCTTTCAAACCAATTAATATTTAATTTTCCATAAATTTCCTCTTTCCTCATTTCATTTTCTATAAATTTCAACCATTCACTAATTGTTTCCACTTTCTCTTCTATTATAATCCTCTCTCTGTTACTATTTAATTTCATTGGGCAATTCTCTTTCAGTTTACCTAAATACAATGTGTCTGGTATTAATTTTTTTGCTACTCTGTCCCAATTTTTAGTCAAACTATTTAACCAATAATTACAAATTTTAACCTTACCTTTAAGATTTTCCAAAAACCATTTATAACCAAACTTCTTTATTTCCTTCATTTCCAAGTTACCCCAAAGTTTAACATCTCTTTTTAAAATTTTTACTACTGTTTTTATATTAAATGCTCTATAATAGTTTAATAATTTTGGAATTCCTAAACCACCTTGTTTTTGGTTCTGATACCACATTTTCTTAATCAATCTTGGTTTTTTATCCCCATTACAAAATTTATCTAATTTTTTTTTGATATACTTCAATGTCCTTCTCGGTTAAAAAAATTGGAAGCATCTCGAATAAAAAGTTAAATTTAGGAAGTAACATCATTTTACATAAAGCTACTCTACCAAACCAAGATAACTTAAGTTTTTTATATTTCCCAATTTTCTCTTCAATTTCTTTTATTACTATGTCATAATTTAATTTCTTTAAATTTTTAATTTTAAGTGAAAGTATAATACCTAAATATCTTAAATTATCCTTTATCCTAATTCCAAATTGATTTTGTAATTTTTCTAATTTGTTTTCCCTCTCAATTTCCATTAATAATTCTGATTTTGCCCAATTTACTTTCAAACCAGTCATATCTTCAAATTCTTCCAAATGTATTTGAACTCTTTTTATATCATTTGTAATATTATTTAAAATGACAAGAGTGTCATCTGCATATAAATTAACTTTGACGCCTTTATAACCTATTAATTCTGAATCCTCTTCAATCAAAGTTGTTAAAATTTCCATTGCTAATAAAAATAGGGTTGGAGACAGAGGACAACCCTGTCTTGTCCCTGCTTCCAAATTTATATACCATTGTGTAAATATACCATTTACCGTCACTCTTGCCGTACCCCTCTGGTACAATTTGGAAATAATATGAATAAATTTATTACCAAATCCTAATGCAGAAATCATTTCTTTTATAGTATCCCATTGTATAGAATCAAAGGCTTTAAAAATATCCAAGGCAAGAATACCTATCTTATCACCGTTATTCTCAGCAATATCAATAACATTTAATACTCTTCTAACTAAATCACACATATAACGCCCTTTAACAAAACCTACTTGATTATAGTTTATATATTTATCTATAAAATTGTTCAATCTATTTGCTAGAATTGCAGTAAATATCTTAGCATCTTGGTTAATCAAGGAAATGGGCCGATAGGATTCAATCTTTTCTAAATCTTTACCTGGTTTTGGGATTAAGGATATAATTGTTCTATTCCAGGACATGGGAATATCATCTCCATGTAATATCTTATTATGCAATTTCTGTAGTTTTGGGATCAAAATTTCTTTAAACTCTTTATAAAATTCTGCTGGTAACCCATCCTCACCTGGAGATTTTCCAAGTTTTAGCTTCTGAATCACATCTTTAATTTCCTCAGAGGTAATATCCTTTTCCATTTTTTCTTTATGTTTATTATCAATTTTCTTCTGACCATATTTTTCTAAGAAATTTTTTAATTTGCAATTATCAATTTCTTTTTTAAGATATAATTCTTGAAAAAACTTTTTAACAATTTCACATTTCTCTAATTTTTTATAACATCTCTTACCTTTTTCATCTATTAGGACACCTATTTCTCTTTTTTCTTTTTTATCTTTCGCCATTCTTGCTAATAATTTTGAATTTTTATTACCATATTCAAAAAATTCTCTTTTTAAATAGCTTAATTTTTTTTTAACTATTTCTGTATCTTCCGCTATTTGTTTATTTTTCAATTTTTTAAGTTCCTCCCATAATTTTCTATCCTTAGTCACTAGGAATCTATTTTCCAGTTCTTTTATCAATTTCTTCTTTTCCTCTATTTTTACTTTATAATTCGTATACTTCCTACTTGATAATTTAATACTTTCTCCTCTAAAAATTGCTTTCATTGTGTCCCAAACTGTTCCATAATTGACTTCCCCATTATCATTCCAATCTCAATTTTCTTCCCATTTCTTAAGAATACGATTCTTATCTTCCTCATTTTTATACAATTTTTCATCATATCTCCAACAATTTTCTTTTTTCTCCAAAAACATATCTAATTCTAGTAACAATTCTGCGTGGTCAGAGTCTTTAAATATTCCAACATCCATATTATCCATATTATCCATCAGATTCTTGGATACAAAAATATAGTCAATTCTTGAATATGAATTAAATACCTTTGAGTAAAAAGTATACATTCTTTCATTACCTTTAATCTCCCTCCAAACATCTACTACACCATTTTGCAACATCCAATTATCAAGTATCCCCATTTTTCTTATTCCACCATATCGGGTAGGATTGGTACTATCCATCTGGTTTCTAATTAAATTAAAATCACTAGCAATAATTACCTTCCCTACCCTTTCAGTTTGCAACAAATCGGTAATTTTATTCAAAAAATCTTTTTGATTCACATTTGGTACATATAAATTAACTAATGTTATTTTTTCCTCGTTAATACATCCTGTTATTATCAAATATCGTCCATCGATATCTGCTATTACTTTGTTTTTTTCAGATTGGACTCTATTTGATATTAATGTTGCAACACCTCTAGATTTTGAGGACCCAAAAGCTTTTTCATAAACCTGCATCCCTTTTAAATACATCCTGTTTATATCCTCAGATTTCTGATGAGTTTCTTGCATAAAAAGTATGTCAGGAGAATCTCTTTTAATCTTAAATTCTAAACGTCTTCTCTTAATCTGATTTCCAGTACCTTTAACGTTCCAAGTCATTACCTTAATTACCCCCATTAATATTTTTAATTTTAACTATTCCCTCTTTTTCCTTTCCGTGACCCAAAACCCAAACAAATATATATAGACAACACATAACATAAAATAATAATAATAATAATAATAATAATAATAATAATAATAATAATAATAATATAAAACATACAAACAACATAAAACAAAAACTAACATAACACACAACCACATAGAATCTTCATCTCCCACTGTCTTCATTAAGACACGCCTCGTTTCCAAGAGTGGGGGAGAGGGGACCCCGTCCATCAGCTGGGTCGTATCTTCATTGGCATAATTCTGGTTTCAATTGAACAACTACAGATTCTTTGTCCCTGTACTCGGGCTCATCTTCCCTTTTATGTTCAGAGTCCAAGGTAATCATCCTTTCCACTCCTTCACCAGTAAGATCTCGACTTTTCTTCTGTACCTCCGCCAAGGATGGAAAAATATCTTTCGTTGGTTTTCTTTTCCTCTTTGGTTTTGGACCTAAACCTCCAACTGCCCTTCCTTCTTCCTCTGGTGTTGATGTATATACTTCAATTCCACCCATTTTGAGTAGTTGTGATCTTAATTCACTTTGTTCTTCCTCTTTTTCCAAAAAACCAAGCTCGTGGAAGTATTGAACCACATCCGTTTCTATTGTTAATATATGCATTCCATTTTTATAAAAAAATTTCATTCGCTCTGGTGGTCTCCAATTATACTTAATACCTCTATCTCTTAATATTTTGGTAATTGACTTCAGATAATATCTCCACGATTTTTCCTCTCTTGAGATATCTTGAAAGACTTGGACCTGTTTTCCCTCAAGCTTTAGCACAGCATCACCATTTTCTCTAATTTTTGCCATTACTTGTAATTTATCATTAACACTTGCAAATCTCACCAAAACATTTCTTATTATTTCACGTTGTCTTCTAAATCCAATTCGATAGACACTTATCAAATCTGTAGTTGTAAAATTTTTATCCAATCCAAGTTCATTAAGCCATTTCAAAACACGTTGTTTAACATTGTCCACTTTTTCTTCCACTATACCTCTTATAACAATGTTGGACTTCCTAACTTCTTCTTCTAGAATACATATTCTTCTATCCTGTTTTTCATTTTTAAAAAAGATTTCAGTTATTTGCTTATCAATTTTTTTGTTTGCACTTGTAGTTGATCTACATTATCTTTTATCACTGTTACTTCTGCTGTATATTTAGCAAAATTAACATTAATTTCTTGAACAATTTGTTCCAGCTGATTGGATCTTTCCTTCTTTTCTTCACCCATTTTTAAATGTATTTTTTGAAATTCTGTATCCATTGTCTCAATTTTATCACTTAATTTGTTTAATGCCAACACAATTTGAGCTGAGTCAATACTAGCTTGAGAAATCTGTTTGACCTTAGATCGCACCGATTCATCTTTAGATGGATCCATCTTAATAACTCCTATAATTTTTGGCAAAAATATTTCTATAACCTTATTCACAGTTCAAAATCAATGGGTCATCAACTTGTATTAAAAATGTTGAATTGTTGTAGAGGAAAATCTTTAACGATCAATTCTGTACCACAGATACTCAGAAGGGTCTTTTCAGAAGGACTTGGGCTTATTTTACTTTCATTTTAAGGAGCCAGAGACGACAAATAAAGCATTAAAAAGTCCCAAATTTAAAAAAGTTGAAAGTCCAAATTATTGAAGGCTTGCTTACAATTGCTTCTTGCGCCAGAGGCAGTGTAAAATACAAACAGTAAAATTCCTTAGTCACGTTAATCAAGATCAGTTACACTCCTCAGCACCATATTGCCTGCTGTGAACTTCTGACAGCAAACATGCTTTAGATTACTTTAAAACTTTTAACTTTTAGTCCACAATTTTCACAGCGTCTTCAAAAAAGGGGATAATTGCTTTCAAATTTTCAGACGATCCCACAAACAAGCCATTTAAATATTCCTGTTCTCCACGTTTATGTCGACTCCAACATTCAGGCAGCTCTCATATATCTTATTTTATCTTATTCAAACATAGCCATAAAACTTAATTTGCTGCCCTTCGCCCTGAGGACGTTTTTGCGGATCCAGCTCACAATTAAATTCAAATTTATTGTTTTTCAGACCTCTTTAAATCATCGTTTCGCCGTTTCATCACCCCCTCTGCTCACTTTTATTCCCCGAAGGGAAAGCACTTTTTAAAAAAGCCTCAATTAAAAGCAGTTCAGGGTGGCTTACCACATCAATCTTAATCCAACCAAAGCAGGAATTCTTCAATAACACATTTAGTTGTTATCGGACTTTAAAAATGCTGTTTATTTTATTTTCGTCCACTTTCAATTTTCCATACGCCGCAGAGACACGAAGACAATGTCTTGTAAGCCACAGCCATGGACACGCCCCCCTCTAGCTAGGGATTTGTTTACATACTTTTAAAAAACCAATAAGGATCATGAGGCAAGACATTTCAAGTGACAAAAATGCTAATTTGTTCTCAACAAGTCTTGTTCTTCTAGGTGATTAATAATTCTATTAATACCATTCTTATATATATAATGCTTTCTATCACTTAACTTAAACGGGAAACTTAATTCATTTATATTTCTTGGGTTTCTTATGGATCCATTTTTGAAAGGATTTTTCTATCAGGGCCCCATGTGAGGAGACATATCTTTAAGAAATTATATTTGAAGCAATGGACTAAATAATGTGTCAGAATAATATAGGGGATAAAACGTAACTTCTATGTTTCTTTCCTATAAAACAGTTAATATGATGCTTTCAATGACTAGGCAAAATTGAAAATTTGTGAAAGGATGACTAGAGAAAAATGAGATAAATAAAAAAGCAAGTTATCATCTTGCTGTGAAAAGCACTAGAGAAATGATCATCAATTTAATATTATGAGAAATATTGATGTTAGCTACCATTAGTATCAGAAAGGAAGGTGGATGAGGAGCTCTCTATAGAAATGTGCTCCAATAATAAGTATATTAATTTACATTATATTATATTTGTAATTCTTTGTATCATCTTGTAAGGTTATATAACCTGCAACTTTGTAGGCTTCATGGCTGTTTGGCAATGCGTTAGTCAGGAAACCAGCTATCATTTTACATGCCAATAAAAAAATATTTTATTGCATTTATCTCCAAGTGCTTTGGTTATTTATTTATTTATTTATTTATTTATTTATTTATTTTATTGTTCATATTTCTATGCTGCCCACTCTCTGAGGACTCTGGGCAGTTTATACCAAAGACAGTATACTAAATAGCATATTGCCCCCAACAATCTGGGTCCTCATTTTACCCACCTCGGAAGGATGGAAGGCTGAGTCAACCTTGAGCTGATGAGATTTGATCCGTTGATCTGCTGAATTAGCAGTCAGCTGAAACCAGCTGAAGTAGTTGCAGTACTGCACCCTAACCACTACGCCACCTCGGCTCATATTTAGTGTACATCCTTCCCACAATAGTATTTTTGAGGGCGAGATCCTTGCTTCCTTGCTTCCTTCCTTCCTTCCTTCCTTCCTTCCTTCCTTCCTTCCTTCCTCCCTCCCTCCCTCCCTCCCTCCCTCCCTCCCTCCCTCCCTCCCTCCTTCCCTCTTTTAACTTTATGTATTTGCACACCAAGAAAAGCAGCACAACTTTTGTAAATTTTCACTAGCATTCTTGAAAGAGAACTGGTGAGCAGAGCCAACGTTTTTCACCTTATAGCCACTGCCTAGTTTACAATCTGTCTCGTTAAATATTAAAATATTAAAAGTGAAAATTGCTTACAAGGTATGTGCCTAAAAATCTTGTTCTTTCTCCTTCTGCAATGACAAGCGGAAGTCCTAAGTGCCTGATAATACCATCCCTCAGTGCAGATGTTTAACTGTTTCAGTATGTGAGCAGCGCTAACAATTTCTCATACAGTCACGACAATGGCAAATTACACGCTTGGGCAATTTCTTGAAATTGGGGCTCAAAAGTTAAGGTTTCCATGGCAATGATAACTCATTTCTGTCACAGAGATGTACAGCAGTATTTTTGAGTATTGTTTCTAATGCCTTTAAAATGATTTTGTAGATAGCGCATCGGGATTTAAGTTTTAAAGGCTTCCAAAATTGGATTGCGTTCATAAATGAAGAATTTTTAAAAATTGATTAGACATTGTATAGACAGATGAAACTAATACAAATTATTTAAAATAAAAGAATACAATTAAAAAAAATGTAAAGAACAAAGAAAAAAGAAAACAAAGAAGCAAATACTGGTTGTAAGTTCTCATTTTACAAGCTTTTGTTTAGCAATCGTTTGAAGTTACAAGGACCCTGAAAATCGGGACTTATGACTTCGCACTTATGACCATTGCAGCATCTTCATGGTCATGTAATGAAAATTCAGGCCCTTGGCGACCAGCATATATTTACCACAGTTCAAACATACCAAGGCAAGGGATCACCATTTGTGATCTTCCCAGCTGGCTTCCGATGAACAAAATCAATGGAGGATACTGAATTCACTTAATGACTACAAGATTCATTTAATAACTGTAGTGATTTGCTTAACAACTGTGGCAAAAGGTTGTAAGTTTAGGCATAACTCATTTAACAATCACCTTGCTTAGCAACTTGGGTCCCAATTGTGATTGTAATTTTTTTTAAAAAAACAAGTTTATTGGTCCCCCCTCCCCCATTTACCCATATCTTTTTTGAACAGAGCATTGGCCATATCTTATTTTATACAATTAATCAAATTCAAATACATTTTACTCAATTACAGTTTTTGCCAAAATCTCCCCCCACCTTTTTAATCATGTCTCAATATTTCTATGCTTGCTTACATAAACAAGGCATAAACAATTCATTTGTCCTTACATTCTAATTATTGCTATTTATTCATATTTGTTCTCTTTTATTCTTTAAACAATTCATTCTTTATCTTAATATCTTTATATTTGTTCGGGATTGCCTTTCTTCCATTTCATCTTTTTTATTGTACAGCAATCTGTCTCCTCAAACCTACCACCTCTTTCTTTTCTTTCTTACTTTCTCTTCCCCTCCTCTTCTTCTCCTCCCTACTTCCCCTTCCTTTCTCCTTCTCCTCCTCTCTTCCTCCCTCTCTTACCCTCCCTCCTACTCTAATTTCCCTTCTCTTCCTTCCTCCCTTCTCTTCCTTCCCTCTCTCTCCTTCTTTCTCTCTTCCATCTCTCTTCTCTTTCCTTCATCCCTCTCTGCTGCTGTATTCATTTTCAATTTTATATTTTCCACTATGGAATCCAGGCAACTTTCTTTCATTTATCAAATATATTTCTTGAAATTTCCCCTCATCTTTTTAATTATCAGCAGTATATTTCATCTTATTCCATTTTTTCTTTTAAATCTTTACTCAAACAATCTTCCAACTTTTAGTCTTTTAACTTTTAACAATATATTTTTTCTACTTTACTTCTTACAAGTATATTATTTAAATCATTTTTTGCATTTCAATTTCATTCAATTTTACATTTAATTTCCATTTTCCATCTTAATTTCAATTAATTCTTATATTATAATTTATTCACTCCTTTTAGTGCTTCTTCCATTATCATTTTTTTCACATTTCACATTACATTGTTCTATTTTTCATTTAACAGCATTTTCACATACAATTTCTACAACTAGCATCCTTCTCTTTATTGACAAATTAACATTTTCACTGACTCTTAACCATTTTCTCTTGGTCTCTCCACAGTTCTCTTTCTTGATGTTTCCCTCTCTTTCTCCCATTTCTGCTTTTTCCTTATCTTATCTCTCCCCTTCAGCATTTTTCTTTTAATTTTAACCCTATTGCTTTTCATTCTCAATCTTTCCCCATTTATTTCTCTTCTCTTCATATTTGAGATGTATTTTCCCTTATCCATTTTTATTCTATCACTGTTGAACCCAGTGTAATCATCTTTATCTTTTTTCCAATTATTTCCTTTTCAATATTATCTCCTTGTTTCTCTTGCTTCTCATTCATCTTCTCTTTCTTTTTTTCTTTTTTGCCATCTAACCAATCCTCTGGTTCTTTATTTCCTTTAAATGCTTCCCTTATTTTTTGAAACATCTCCCTTAGTGTCTCATATTCATCCTCCCAATTCTCCATATTTTCAATTTTAAAAGGTCAATTGTGATTGTAAGTTGAAGGCTACTTGCATACATAATTTCAATGACATTAGAATTATGTATGCAAGTAGGATGCCAAATAATGCAATCATTTCATTCTACATTTCATCTCATTCTCTATTAATAAAAACTGTCTCTCATACTAATCAGTAAAAGCCCATTAAGGATTATCAGAAATAACAACATATCTGTTATAAGCTTTACCTAATAAACTCATTTTAATTCTTTCTTTTTACATTTATATCTCATTTTCTATTTTTCAAGCAAATCCACCAAATCTCATAATTCAAATCCAATTTGTAAAACACTAATTGAAGTTACCACAGATAACATAACCGTTTTAACCTCAATCAAATAAATTTAAAATGCATTCAATAATCTCTTTCCTGTACAACTCTTAGCTATCAACAAAACCTTAAATCATAATTAAGTCCCAGTTTTTAAAAAAATCATTAAAAATTTCCAGATAGCAATCTATTTATTTTATCCTTGGTAAAACAAATCAACTTCATATTCCTTCCACTTTATTCCAACAATCCTTCAGATAATGTGTAAACACTTAATTTTATTTATATTATATGTATTTATTTATTATATTTATTTATTATTTATTATTGTAAATCCAATATAGAAAGGTTATCACAGTTATTCTTCTAGTTTATTATTTACATGATCTTCTTAGCTTTTAAAACATAAGCATATTTATTCAGTATTTCATCTTTTTCAATATCCTTCTTTCAGCCTGTTATTTTCAAGTCCACACTTGAATCAATTTCAATCTTATCCAATAAAATGTATTCTTCTATAGCATTATTTAGTCTATCATGAATAGCAGAAAACTTTAAGCTAAAAATTCTGTACCCATTTTTCCAAAATCTCTCTCCATTCATCCATTATTTTGTTTCCTTCTGGTGCCCTCTAGTATCCAAACTTCAAAGTTTCACATTCTTTTTAGTTTCCTTTTGAAGAACATGAATGCAAGAATATGAATAGTTTCCCACAGGAAGGATTCTTACAATTTGCAAATTGTATTAAATCCATTACAATCTTTATTCCATTTATAACCTTCTAAAATCAACAGTCTAATCATCCTTTTGTTATTAAGTCCAAAAAAAGAATTCTTTACTCTTTAAACACATACTTAAAGGTTCTTTCATAGTGGATTGAAGGAAACTCACCCAGTGAGGTCCATAAAAACTTTCTTTTCTAGATATTTATTTTATTTTATTTATTTTATTTTAAATTTATATACCGCCCTTCTCCCTGAGGACTCAGGGCGGTGTACAGCCAGAATTAAAAAACATGAAATACAAATATTAAAAACAATTAAAATATATATAAATTTGGCCCAAAATTAAAAATACAAACCAATTAAAACATTTAAAATTTCTTCTTAAGCCAGCCCGGCTTGCTGGAAAAAGTGGGTTTTAAGGGCACGGCGGAAGGCGCTAAGGTCTTGGATTCTCCTTAACTCTGGGGGCAACTGATTCCAGAGGGTAGGTGCCCCCACAGAGAAGGCCCTCCCCCTGGGGGTCACCAGCCTGCATTGATTGGCTGATGGCACCCTGAGGAGGCCCTCTCTCTGGGAGTGCACGGGACGATGGGAGGTCATTGGTAGCAGCAGGCGGTCTCGAAGATAGCTAGGCCCGATGCCATGGAGCGCTTTAAAGATGATAACCAGCACCTTGAAGCACACCCGGAAGACCACTGGGAGCCAGTGCAGCTCACGCAGGAGCGGTGTTACATGGGAGCGCCATGCTGCTCCCATCACTACCCGCACTGCTGCATTCTGGACCAGTTGGAGTCTCCGGGTGCTCTTCAAGGGGAGCCCCATGTAGAGAGCATTGCAGTAGTCAAGGTGAGAGGTGACGAGGGCATGAGTGACTGTGCACAGGGAATCCTGATCAAGAAAGGGTCACAACTGGCTAATCAGGCGAACCTGACAAAAGGTCCCCCTGGTTACAGCTGTCAGATGTTCCTCCAAGGACAGCTGCCTATCCAGGAGGACTCCCAGATTGCGAGCCCCTTCTGTGGGGGCCAAAGACTCTCCCCCAATAGTCAGTGATGGAGTCAACTGACTATATCAGGATGCCGGGAGCCACAGCCACTCAGTCTTGGAAGGGTTGAGCTTGAGCCTGTTCCTCCCCATCCAGATCCGCACAGCCTCCAGGCACTGGGACATCACTTCAAGGGCATCATTGGGGTGGCCTGGGGTAGAGATGTATAGCTGGGTGTCATCAGCGTACTGGTGGTATCTCACCCCAAAGCCACGGATGATCTCGCCCAGCGGCTTTACATAAATGTTGAACAGAAGGTGCGAGAGGACCGATCCCTGCGGCACTCCACAGATGAGAGGCCTTGAGGTCGACCTCTGCCCCCCTGCCAACACAAACTGCGACCGGTCGGAGAGAAAGGAGGAGAACCACCACAACACGGTGTCTCCCACCCCCAACTCTTCCAGCCAGTGCAGCATGATACCATGGTCGATGGTATCAAAAGCCGCTGAGAGATCTAACAGGACCAGAACAGAGGAGCAACCCCTGTCCCGAGCCCTCAAGAGATCATCAACCAACGCGACCAATGCCGTTTCCGTGCTGTGCCCAGACCTGAAACCCGACTGGAACGGATCTAGATAAGATGTTTCCTCCAGGAATTGTGGGAACTGTCGCGCGACCACACTCTCAACAACCTTCGCCATAAAGCGAAAGTTGGAGACAGGACGATAGTTGGCCAATATTGCCGGATCCAGGGATGGCTTCTTGAGGAGAGGCCTCACCACCGCCTCTTTCAAGGCAGCAGGAAAGTGGCCCTCACTCAGCGAAGCGTTGTTAACACCCTGGAGCCAGCCTCGTGTAACCTCCCGGGAAGCCAGTACCAACCAGGAGGGACACGGATCCAGTAAACAAGTGGCCACACTAAGTCTCCCCAAAATCCTGTCCACATCATCGGGAGTCACAGCGTCAAACTCCTCACAGATAACATTCTCAAGACTATTCCTCGTCACTCTGCCCTGATCTACCCAGTCAGAGTCCAAATCCCACCGGATCTGAGCAATTTTGTCATACAGGTATTGTCCAAAATCCTCGCCCTGCCTTCCAAGGGATCCTGAGATTTTTCACGGATTCAGATCCAGGAGATTTCAGATGTCATGTTGTCCTCATTTGCATTCTTTTAGAGAGTTGTTGAGGCCGCCTGGAGGTTTATCTGTATCCTCAGGATCACCTGAGTAGTGCAAATGGGTGGGGAGCCTTCTTGGAATTGTTGAAAGATTCTCTAAAAGAATGCAAATGATCAGCTGTCTGCAAGGAGTATAAATCCTTCCATTCCCTACCATCCAGCCAGAGCTAAAGAAGCTTCTTGGGTGAAATGTCTTCAAAGGAAAACCAGAAAGTCCAGTTGTCTCTTGAAAAAAGCACCTCTTGTACGAAGCACAAAGGCTCATGAGAAACATTAGCATTCTTTCTAAGAAGAGCCTTGGTAGTAGAGTGGTCTAAAGCACCCTGTTATTAAGACCAGCTGCCTGCAATTACTGCAGGTTCGAATCTCACCAGGCTCAAGGTTGACTCAGCCTTCCATCCTTTCTAAGGTAGGTAAATTGAGGACCCAGTTGTGGAGGCAATAAGATGACTTTGTATAAATATACAAAAGAATGAAAGCTATTGCTTAGCACATTGTAAGCCGCCCTGAGTCTCCGGAGAAGGGCAGCATATAAATCAAGTTAAAAAAAAAAAGATGGTAGCTGAGAAAGATCTGTGATTTGTACATTTGCTTTTTAGAAAACCTAAGGTTAGTGACACTGTGTTATGTACTTGTCTCTTTTTAAGGGCAATGGCAAAGTTACATTTTTTGGTGTGCACTGCTAAAAACCAGATCTGGAGAAGCAGGGCTATTACTGAATGAAGATTCTTGCATGCTACCAGAACTGTAGTTGTGTGCTTATTAGGGGATACAGCAATCACATAATTGGATTTGGATCTATTTCATGATTCAGAAAAAAGATTAATTCAGGCCCAACTGATTTGGCAAGTCTCCAGCTTGACCTGGGGCCAGCATTTGAATCTCATTTGAAAAAAAACACTAAAGTCCCATATCACTCATTAACCAAGTGTTAAATTCTTCTCCCCCAAATTCTTGATTGACAGCACAAAAACCTCTTCTGAGGGAACAAGCCATACCAAATTTGAGGTAAATAGATTAGCATCTTGATTCACAACAACCAGCAAGTTGTTTTTGACTTCTAGCAACCACATACATAGATTTTCTCCATGTCAGTCTATCCCTAACCTGTACTTCCAAGTCTCTCAATGGTGTACTCATCACCACTGTAATTGAGTCCATCCCTCTTCCTGTGAGTTATCTTCTTCTCTTTCCTTCCACCTTTTCCAAAGGTGGAAGGAAAAGTCTTTACGTAATACTGTATGTCAAAAATATGATAAAGTGCTTTATTTAAGCCGTGTTTATATTTTTATTTTTTAAAATATTTTTTTATTTATTTAGCCTATGGCATCTACAGAGGTCATACAATCACTGATATACAACACTAATAAAACACATTACATGTACATTGTAATTTTTGTAATTTTTTTTGTAAAAATTACAATATATACTGTATATTAATGGCAAGTAGTATTGCTCTAGCACAGAATTGGAAACAGACTGACATTCCTCCAGATCACATGATAAGAAAAATTTATGAATGTGCAGAAATGGACAGACTGTCTATGGAAATGAAGGAGAGGGAAGAATCCAAGTACCATCAAATTTGGAATAGATGGTATTCCTGGCTCGAGAGTAAATGTAAAACCTAAGGTATAAGTCGTAAAAAGTATAATATATAGAATGTAAAATTTATAAGTAATAGATGATATGGACTGGTGAGTAGATATTATTATAATTTAATAAGGGTATAACAAAGGACAGTGATGTATACAAATAGAATTTTGTAAATATGATTGTTATGAAAGATATTGATACTGATATGGAAAAGCTGTTATAAGTGAAAATATCTGTTTTGTTTTTTGTTTTGTGTTTTAAATGTTGGAAAATTCAATAAATACTATTAAAAAAACACATTACATGTACAAACACAAATGTAAGTTTAAATAAAGCATCAGCATATACATGTATGTAAAATGTGTGGACAATACAATATGGCTCTATAGAGTTGCAAAACATACGTTCAAAATATGATAAAGTGTTTTATTTAAGGCATATTTATATTTTGACTTCTTAAAATAAATGAATAACTTGGAAACATACAGATGAATTTTGCAGTCAAAATTAACCCTTCTGAGGATATCAAACCTGTAAAGGTGGTTTACTGTTTTTTTTTAAAGAGCTTTTTATTTAATATCATTTATTTTCTTACTGATTATATTTATATCATGGACTTCACCCCAGTGTTTAGCCTCCTGCTTCTGGAAGAAAGATTAAGCGAAAAACAGAAATCTAGGAGTTGTTTTGCAATACATTATTTTAACATCCTTTAAGCAAAGCACTTTGATTGAGTCAGAAGATGAGACAGTATATAAATTATGATAAAAAAACCCAACAAATAAACCCATTTAGCATTAGAGCTGTCAATCACAAAGTTCTATTCTTCTGCCCTTCTTCATGCTGGCTTTTCCCCAATTTGGAGAGTTTGGGCAATACGTATCACAGATTGCCTTTCTGTCCTAGTGCCTCTAAATCTCTGAATGACTTGTAAAACTGCCATAGGATTCAGATTCAGTATTGTTGCAGGGCAATTATGCTTTGGTTAGATAATTTCAGCAAATTGTGCCAATCAGTACGATTTCTTAAAGATTCGGCCAAATCCGATGAACTCCTTTAGCTCTCCTTTGATATCATTTAATTGTTACTGAACTTGCTTTGTGCACCTTTTGCAGAAAACATTTTGGATGGCATTGTTGTAATTGAGAACCTGTAGGGCTTGAATTAGGGTTGCTGACTGTTTGGTACTTGCTAAAAATGAAGAAACATTATAGAAGGATTCTTTCTTTCCAGCACATAAATGGTTAATAGCTAAAACTAGGACTTAAACAGTAAATTAAGTCTGGACAAATGAAAGGGATAATCAGCTGTATTGTGTTCTGCTTAGAAACTTCCCAGGGGCAACTTCTGGGCTACTTAGAGACAAATATTAAATCAAATGGAACTTTGATCAATCAAGCAAAACAATTACTTTTTCCTCCTTATCTCACTTACTCCTTTCAGTGTACTCGGGGGATGAGGAACCTATGGCTCCAACTTAATTTCATGTTTTAATTTAATGTGGCCCACAGAGACAGGATAAGAGAAAGTAAGCAAGCCAGAGACACTATGTAGTTCCACAAAATTTGCCCGCTTTAAGTCTGGCCTCACATCCATGATTGGCCTGCACTGCACTGGGAGAAGGAATTGTTTAAAAGAAAAAGATGTCCCATTTCTTGATGGCCTCCATCTTTCTGGTGGGATAGGAATAATACGCTCTGGGCAAAGAAAGATATGCATCCTTTGCTCTTCTGAATACCTAAAAAAAAGTGGGATTGGCTTCCAAACCAGGGGTGGGCTCTAAATTTTTTTACTACCGGTTCTGTGGGCGTGGCTTATTTTGTGGGCGTGGCTTGATGGTCATGTGACAATTATTTAGGATTTAGCAGAGGTACTAGTCTACCAGGCTTTTAACTGCTTGCAGAGCTGTACCGATCTACCCATTTATTTTTGCAGGCACTGATCTACTCATTTGTTTTCTTTTAACACTGATCAGCTGTAGGGCGGCCCTTTGAAGCCCCGTAGCAAGAGTTTAAACAGTTTTTTTCCCTCTAGCCATCAACTGGGACTCAGGAGGCAGCAACAGATTGGGGGTGGGGGCCAAATAAAAGGTAAGAATAATGTGGGGTGGGGGTAGGGGGGTGGGTGGGGGGGGGGCAGAACTAGTTCGGTGACATCATATCCTCACCGCTACTGGCTCGGTGGAACCGGGAGGAACCCACCACTGTTCCAAACATCCCTATTTGAACAGATGGCCTCACTTCCATCTGTTTCTTTCCTAAGAGACCCAAAAAATATATGCTCCTCTCTGTTCTTCCATGATCTGTTCTTCTATTGTCACATAAAGAGTCTTGACTTCAAAGGCCTGAAAGAAAACTATAAGAAAAATACAGAGACTTTCCCCCCCTCATTTCAAGCCTTCAGCACTTAGACTCAACTAAAAGTTCATTTTTGGCCGTTGTGAAGACAGTTTAGTCAATAGTGGCTGCAAGTTGAGAAGATAATGACAATGATCTGGCAGGAGAGGCTACTCATGTTATGGTTAAGATAAAAATCAATTTCTTTCATTCAAAGCGGCTTTTCTACAGAGGGAAAGCTTAACCGATGTAGCAGAACAAAGTAATTTTTTGTGTGTTTGCAGCACCTTGATAAACACTTCTTAAATCTGAGTATTACATTAGTAACATCATTTAATTTCAGTGGGTTAGGTAATTAATTATGGCATCCAGCAATCTATCAAAACATGAAAAAGCCATAGCAAAGCAAGAACAAGCCAGATCCACCTTTTCTTATGGAAAAATAATGGTAACAAAAAGCAAATAAATCAATATTCTCTTATTTGGAATGTTTACTAGTTTTAGTTGAAAAGGTGTCTAACTAATCTGATAGTTTTAATAAAACTGGATCAATACTGGTTTACTTTCCACAATGGCATACATTTTTCAGTCAGAGATACATACCAAAATTACCTTTTAACTGGGAGGTGTATAAATTTGTGCTCTGTACACACAATTCAATTATAAGAAAGAAGCCCCATTTGCAAATTCTTTATCCCACAATTTCTTTGTGTTAATGGAAAAAGTCTGGAGTCAGAGTTTAGCCACCGTTCTTGGTGTTAAGAAAAACTAGAGATCAAATCATCCTAGATGCTCTCAAAATTTCTGTTCAGATCACAATATTATTTATGTTGTAGCTCTATTACTTTTATTCCTTTCGGACATATTACTGTCTTCCATTATGCATTCCACCGATGATGTTCATCTCACAAGAGCTCAGCTATGAAATCATATTTGCTTTCCTATAATAAGATGAGCTCATATTTTTTTTTCATATTCTGTACCTCAATGTATGTAGAAAGCAAGGGCTATACTAGTATTCTTCAGGATTTTTATTAGACTGTTAAATAGGCCCGAGCTGTAATTATTCTGTCACTATCTCCTGCAGTAAACATCTTTATTTCAAACCTCAGATATTTAGTTTTTCATCCAGCTAACATAGTTCAAGATTCCAGAAGTCAAATCCCAGTTGCTATCACCATTTCTATAGCCAGTGCCTTTTTTTTCTTTTTTCCTTCTAATCTGCTAGCAGAAAAGCACCTGAGTCTCTAGATTCTTCAAGTGTTGAAACCCTACAGCTTTGAAACCCAAGGTGATGTCCTTGTAGCAGCTGTTGGTAGTATAATCGTTCTCCCTTGGATAAGCAGAAAGGAATAGCTTTCCATGGATTGAATGAGTCTTGTTTCTTGAGAGTTTATTACTCTCATCTACAATATAGCACATGCATTCTAATAATCTAATTGAATTATCACCTCCAGAAATGGATACAATTAGTGAATTAACAGCTTTGCAAACATGCTTTAACTGCCACTAAATCCAGAAGTATATTTAAATTATGAGTCTTGAGTTTTCAAACAAAGTGTAATTGCCATCTAATGTTGCCTGAACATTTAGCTTTCTCTGATTTTCTTGCATGCAGAAAAATACTTCTGTTACAGTACAGTGTTTGTTTGGCATAAAATAACTTTGGCTTCACTTATGAGCTGAGCAGAAATACAAGCTTGCACTCTTTGAAAATACATTCCATATTTTTTTAGGCAGCAGCACAAATATAACATAAACGTTAAAGACATAAGATGCAGAATTATGCCTGTTCATATTCTCTAGTACCTCTAACAACAATAACAACAACAACAACAACAACAACAACAACAACAACAACATTTCTTCTGGTCCTCTTCTTAGGTTCTCAGATTGACTAGGTACAATATGCAAAAATGTCATCAGGAAAATGCGTTAGTGATTTCCCCTCCCGAATATTGTTGTGGAATTTTTTGTTAACTCATTGAGTTCTCTGCCTCTTGCCGTCTTAGATTCCTTCTCATTTTTGCAGATTTAATTTTTGGGCCCAAGTTCTGCTGCCCTTATCTACTGCATGTTGTGGCTTCCGCATGGATAGCTTGGTATTTGTGCAAATAGTAATAATAATAATCATCATCATCATCATCATCATCATCATCATCATCGGCATAAAATGTTGAATGTCTGCAACTTTATGTAAGGTACTTCAAATTAACAGAAATGAAGAAACCTTGTATACTCTAATCTCTTAAACCTGTCACATTTGTAATTTAGACCTACAACTTCAAGGAATAATGGAAAACAGCATTTTGAATAATATTTATGGCTTAAGACTAGCTGAATTTTTATCCTTTAATCTTTCACTGTCTAGGTAATAGTCGTTATATACTCCATTTTAGTTGCTACCAAAGGTTATAGTCATAGGGCAGTTGGAGGAATTTGCTGTAATTCATTTGAATGAGAATTTGTCAGCTTCAGAGATGGTAATAGAATGAACCAGGGTTGGTTTTAATTTCTTCACTCTCATAATCCTTGGTGAAGATCATTGTTTGGCATGAAGATCTTTTACTCATACAATTAAATATTTCAGTCCAGTATTGTAGCTAGGAAACAACCAAGGGGAAAAACACTGAAGGAGGCACGTATAGAATCTTCAGTTTCTAGAGAAAAAGCAAATGGAAAAATCCAAATAAATCCTTCCTCTGCCTCAAGAAAGAATTAATATTCTCAATCCTCTGGCTTTGCACAAGGAATAAGGATATAAAGGACTATAACCCATATAACATTTATTTATTTAGTTGCCAACTAACTATGAAGGGGGAAAAAAAGAATTACTCTAGCTTGCTTCTATAACTTTGACAAAAACTATTACAAAGAAATTGTCAAGTAAAGTTATTTACAGCTAAAGATCATTACCTGCTCATTTCTAGAGGTACAAAATGATGCCGGAAAAACAGAAAGGGCTGTTAAAAAATAAAACATTCTCAGCATTGCTAACGTTTGATGAGTGTACTTTCAGTGAGGACTGTGCTTTCTTCTCAATAGTGTTATTTCTGAGCTATGTTATTACAGTAGTTTAAGAAAAAAACAAACAAACCAGCATATCCCCAGGAGATCAGGAGCCAACTTTAGCCAAGTGTGCTTCAGAAAGCTGTTGTGGAGATAATTCCATTTATGAGATCTTTACTAAAAGTGAGAGGGAAATATGTGATACATGAATATAGAACATTGCTCTGCCATTGGTTCATCCCGCAGAGCCTTCCAAACTCCTACTGCAGGGATAAGACCTATTGGCCTTCAGTTATTCTGAGAGTAGGACTCCCATCTCCACTCGCCATTGACCATACTTATTGAGGATGATGGGATCTGCCCCTAATGTTCTGGAGGGTTAAAATCCCCTTTTCAATGATGTAGTGCCTGCATTCCATGCCCCCCTACATCTTAATATTGCTTTCGCTTCAGTTTTTATTTGTGTCTATTCTATTAGGTTTGTTTACTAAATTGCTCGTAGCCTATTCAACCCCTATGTGGCTTGCTAACTTACTGCAAATTTGTAAGGACAGGCTGGATCTGAGATCACAGCGGCCATTCAGCACCTCCCAGAGTATCTGAAGAATATTTCTAGCAGCACAATTTTCTGCCTCAAATACATGCAAAATAGCTTGGCTGGACTTTTTCAGATTCAATACATTTATTTTACACTTTAAACCCATCCTAATTTCAAAAAAGAAAAAAGAAAGAAGAGGGGGAGGTGAAGATTTCCTCCAGAGATGTTCTGCATCTCCAAGCATATATATCTAAGTTCTTTGAATGCCTAAATAATACAATCCATCCTTTGATGTAAACAAATGAACCAAACCTCTGCCCAAATATAAAACGCTCTAGGACGGTGATGGCTAACCTTTTTGCCATCACATGCCAAAAGTGAGGAGATCGTGGGCGGGTTGGGCGCACACCTGCTCACACTCATAATTCTATGCGCCCCGCCCCCACACTTGTGTGCATGATCCATGACCCCCCCCCCCATGCTTCCCCTGCTTTTGGCATGTGATGGCACATTGGCTAAGTAGGCCCGTTTTTCGCTCTCCCCAGGCTCTAGAGCCTTTCTAGGAGCCTGGCGAGGGCAAAAACTGCCTCCTCCCCGAGGCCCTCCGGAGGCCAGAAACAGCCTGTTTGCCAACTTCCAGTGGGCCCAGAAGGCCCAAAAATCAGCTGACTGGCATGCGCATGTGCACCAGAGTTGAGATTGTGTTCCCACCGATATGGCTCTGCGTGCCACCTGTGGCACGCCTGCCATAAGTTCGCCATCATGGCTCTAGGACAAAATCCAGCTTTGTCCATATTCTTCCCCATGGTCTATAATGTTGGCTAAGAATTCAGAGAGTCAGGAATTCTAAATCCTGTCACATATGGAAATGTTTTCAATTTGTAGCGTAAGTTCCAGAAAATGAGTATGCTCAAACCTGTTATCAAGAGAAAGCCATTTGACATGAGAGGTCCAATGGTTTATTTTTGATATGAGAGGTCCAATGGTTTATTTTTACTCCTGCCTGTATTTTGCAACCATCTCACAGGAGCTGATTCATGAAGAATTATAATGTCATTCCCCACAGGGAATATGATGGCAAATCTCTGTAGGAACAAGCCTGAGAAATTGTACGAAAGCAGCCCAGCGTTGGCCACTGTTCCACTGTACGTAGCTTCCTGCTGAATAGCATTTGACATTCTGGAAGATATTTTCCCCCTTTCCATCAGTGGGAGCAAAAAAAATAATGATTTGTGTGAAAGCTGCGCTGAGAGAAGGATTCAACATAGAACAAGCTCTAGAAATATTCAGACCTTGCAGGATCAATCTGATTTATTTATTTCTGAGAAACTACTTAGCTGCCTGTGACAGGAGGTAAAGAGAGAGAATTGCTTAAGGCCAGCACACCGTAAGGCTGACAAAATAAAATGTGAGTCCCATAGAACTAAATTTTCTTTTTGCCTTATATAGCAACAAGGAATTGTTTGCAAATCAACTTTGTGTCTCAAAGTTTCAGAATTTGAGTAAGGGAGTCAAAAAAACTTAAAAAAAAAACTTTCCTGAAAACTTATTTGAGTGGTGGTGGGAGTGGGAGAACAAGAGCAATATCACTTAGATTTATATACCACTTCACAGTGCTTTACACCCCTCTCTAAGCAGTTTACAGAATCAGCATATTGTCTCCAACAATCTGGGTTCTCATTTTACTGACCTCAGAAGAATGGAAGGCAGAGTCAACCTTGAGCGGTCAGGATGGAACTTCTGGCTGTGGATAGAGTTAGCCTGCAGTACGACAATCTAACAATTGTGCCAACATGAGGAAAAGTCTTCTCCAAAGGTTCCCCCAAACCCTGAAGGATTAAATCTCTAATTACAGATAGTTCTCAATTTACAACTATTCATTTAGTGACTGTTCAAAATTATAACCTCATTGAAAAAACTGACTTATGATCTTTTTTCACAATTCACACTCCTCATGATCATGTGATGAAAATTTGGATGCTTGGCAACTGGTTCATATTTAGGACGGTTGCAATGCCCAGAGGTCATGGGATCACCTTTTGAAACCTTCTGACAAGCAAAGTCAATGGGGAAGCTGGATTCATTTAACAACAGCGTTACTAACTTAACAACTGCAACAATTCATTTAACAACTGTGGCAAGGAAAGTCAGAAAATGGGGCAAAATTCAATAACTTTGTCACTCAGCAATAGAAATTTTAGGCTTAATTGTGGTCGTATATCGAGGACATGTTATACTCTCTTTTCTGTCTGGGAGTCCTTTGACTTGTTTATTTATTTATTTTTTTTGCCAAATCAAGTCAATTTCCAGTATTAAATACTGTTTTGGAAATGAACAACTAATTGGATTTACGTGAAAATTGTTATCACAATTGAGTATACTCGAAATTATTATTTGTACCAGACTCCAAAAATTCAGAACAGTGTTTCCCACATTTGGCAATTTGTGAATGGTGATCTTCAGTTCCCAGTATTCTCAGCAATGCCTATTTTGATTCTGGCATTTTGGGAACTGATGTTTATAACAGCTGCCAAATGTGGGAAAGACAGCTCTGAAGCACATCTTCCAGTTCCTCTCATCCTGGAACCAAGAAAGAATTCTGAGAAATGACTAAGAAATTGGTCAGGAATCTTCTAGATCCCTTTGGGAAATTACCCTTCTTGGATGGGTTCAAGTGTCTTGTAGCAGCCCATATATATATATATATATATATATATATATATATATATATATATATATATATATATATATATATATATATATATATATATCAGCTAATCTCCTAATTCACATAATAAAAGGTGTCAGAGAAGCAAAGACTAATGCAGGCTAAGGCTATTAACACCATGGAAATCAAATGTGCCTGAACCAACATCTGAATTATTTGGTGAGCCGACTTGCCTATGGGGATGATTCCATGAAACCTTTTGTGTATACAGAGGGTTTAGCAGGGAGATCTTCTGCCACATGGTTTTAAGGACATGTGGCCTTTGAAGAAGAAAAAGAACATAGTTGTCAATGTAGATGTTTTCTGAATTTACTTTGATCCCTTCAATTTAAGCTGCCTTAAAGTGCTAATCTCTCAGCAAGCAACTTCCTGCAGTTCTGGCATCCAAGAACCTTCAGACCTAAGGATATATAAACAAAATCTCAAATGTGAAATTTACAAAACCAATAATCTGTGAAGCTTGAATGATACCCACCTGTTGCCAGGAGTATTACTTAGCCATGTGGCGGCTCATGGAATAAGCAGGCAAGGGAGGAGCAGGGAGAGAATCTCATTGAAACATTTACTTGGTTTCTTAATCAAATCCCAAACCACGTGTTGGCATATATGCTTTTTAATTTCCCCAACCTGATCAACTTCCTTCTTGTTAGGGGATGCTCTGATATTCTGCTTATTTGACACACGGGATGAGTTTGGATGACATTTGTGAGTTTCATTATTTACAATATGACTCTTCTGCTCATCTTTTTCAGTTCCAAAATCCTTTTGGGATGCTCTACCTCATTGAAATTAGATCTTCAGGGAGGAGATGGGTAGTTAATGTGCCCATCAAGTGCATTTTTTATACTTATAGTAACTTAAACAAGCAGGCATAAGCAAGAATAAGCCTGAGAAGAACAAGTAATGAACTCTTGCTAACAATATAACTGATGTTGTTGGTTTTGTCTTACCTATTGCTGGATGTGCAATTTCAGAAAGTATATGAGGGAAAATCATACTGTAATTTTCTTCTAACTAGAAAGGAAAGCATTTATAACATAAATTAGATCAAAATTAAAATTCAGAGTTGCCTTTTACTGCTTGTCTGTGGCAGACTCAAATAGAGATTTATTTTGAGTGAAATTTATTTAGTTGAATCTCAAAACATGCTTTACAAATTGAATTGTTAAATAGAGCAACTGAAACTGAATGATCCAGATAAGCTATATATGTACTGAAATGACTTTTCCTAACTGATTCAGCTATCAGAATTGAATCGATTCAATTTAGTGATTTGACCCAAACTTCAGAGTAAAAAGTCAAACAGGTATTTTGAATCAGATTTTGTTGGTTGTACAAGTCTAACAGCTCCCATTGTTTTGTGCATCTGGCTAGAATAGTCCATTGACTCCTGCCCTTTGAGATCTGCACTATTCTGCAGATTAAGACATTTTTTATATGGAACACTGTGCATATGTTGGCAGGAGAAGGAATTATGGGGATCACAAGGTGAACTAGACTTCCAAAACAGGTCAAACTATTTTCACTATCTGTTCAACACCAATATTTTTTAAAAATGCTATAAGGTCCAAAGCCAAAGACAAGCAAATGACTTTTTGTATGGCTGAAAGCTTCTGTTCTGCATCAGTTTGTGGGTAAGAGAATCTTTTAACATTGACAATTAATGGAATGAGAACATTTAGCTGGCAGGACTAGCTAACACCCTAGAAGATAGGCTCAAGATCCAGATGGATCTTGACAGACTTGAACACTGGGCCCTATCTAACAAAATGAAATCCAATGTAGAGAAAAGTAAAGTCTTACACTTAGGTAAGAAAAACCAAAAGCACATATATAAACTGAGGGAAACCAGGCTTATTAACAGTGACTGTGAGAGGGATCTTGGAATCTTAGTGGACAATCAGCTAAATATGAGCCAGCAGTGTGCAGCGGCAGCTAAAAAAGCCAATGCAATCCTAAATTGCATTAACAGAGGGATACAATCAAGATCAAGTGAGGTACTAATACCACTTTATAAAGCTCTAGTAAGACCACACCTAGAGTACTGCATCCAGTTTTGGTCACCACACTATAAAAAGATGTTGAGACTCTAGAAAAAGTGCAGAGGAGAGCAACCAGGATGATTAGGGGACTGGAGGCTAAAAGATACGATGAACAGTTGCAGGAACTGGGCATGGCTAGTCTAGTGAAGAGAAGGACCAGGGGAGACATGATAGCCGTGTTCCAATACTTGAGGGGCTGCCACAGAGAGGAGTGGGGTCAAGCTGTTTTCCAAAGTACCTGAAGGCCAGACAAGGAATAATGAATATAAACTGACCAAGGAGAGATTCAACCTAGAAATGAAGAGGAACTTTCTGACTGTGAGAACAATCAACCCATGGAACAGCTTGCCTTTAGAAGTTGTGGGAACTTCATCACCTGAGACTTTCAAGAAAAGATTAGACTGCCATTTGTCAGAAATAGTGTAAGGTCTCCTGCTTGAGTGGGGGGTTGGACTAGATGACCTATAAGCTCCCTTCCAACTCTGTTAATCTGTTAATTTTCAGTCAAATCGCCCTCATATCTATATGCCGACAATGCTGTAATCTTGTCTACCTTCATGCCACTACCATGAATGCCTTACTGCCAATCTGAAATCCTAGGAATGCAAAACCCAAGGTGTTTGTATTGATCAAGTGGTACATCAACCATCCTCATACTGGGAAGATCAATAACTATCAAATTGACCAGATCAATGCTTTCAAATATCTTGGCATCTTCAAGACTTCCTTGCATAGTCATCCTGGAAGATTCTCTCTTCAAACCTTTTGTTGTGAGGCCAAGCAGCCTCTAATAAAATTATTAGATATTCAGTCCATAAAGACAATAACTATGTTCCTGCAGCAATTAATTTTTTTAAAGCCAGGGTGTTAAATGTTTTGCTGTATGGTGGATAAAGTTGCAAAGACCTTTTTGTCTTAGAAGATGTACAATCCAACTTTCTGAGATCTTTACTCCAAGTTCCTCATTCTGTTGCTAATGTGCTTCTCCAAGTAGAACCCACCTTTATCCGTCTTCAATGCAAAAAGGAAACACAAAACATATCTTAAGGCTCTGGAATCAGTTCCCAGACAGACAGACAGGGAAGGGATCTCATTTCTATCTTTGGTGCATAATGCATTTTTTTCATCTCAGCATGTTTATATGTACATGTGGGATAAACAGACCTCTGGCAGAGATCTAGAAACTATCTACCAAATCTTCCTTAATGGCTACTTGGCATGCTTGCAGAGAAATGTTCACAAAAGGCAATTAGTAAGATTGTGCAAAAGGTCAGTTTGGAGATTAGATTTGCAAGCAATTTGATTGAATTTCTGAATTGATTTTCCAAGCCTGAATCAGAAAATCAAATCAAATGGTTGAATTAGATGCCTCTACATTAATCTGAATGTTTCAGCTATTCAGAAATAGAAAGCAAAACTGTTTTCAAAATCAGTTCAAACCAAGAAATCACTGTTTTTCTGAAACAAAGTAACTCAAATAATATTTAGCTTGATGAACATATAATAATTGCCTCAACAGATGGAAACAGTTGCAGACTTTGTCTGGATTTAAGCAGAATTGAGCAGATTCAACTGGGTAGGAGATCTTCAGGGTAATGTAGGGTTATAGGCTACACTAGGAAATGGACAAACTTTCTAGAAAAGCCAATGTGAAACCTCTTCTGCACTGTTGCCATGAAAAATTGCTTTTATGTATCCATGAATTCTCCAGAAGTTGAGTTTAAATGAAGGAGGCTTTATCTACCTAAATTTGCCTAAATTTTCAGTTGATTTAGCTAAAGTCCAATGTCTAACTTCCTTTCTGATTCTGTAATTGGTTTATCTGCAAATTCTAGGAAACAAGAAGAGCCAAGAAGCTCTCAAATCTTTACCACTCAGCAAGTCCTTAACAGCATCCTTACTACTTTTAGTAAGGAGGAAAAAAACAGTAACAACCCAAGTTCTTCTCTTGTCTTTATTTTAAACATGCATTTAATCTGACAACTGTGGGATAAACTTTGAACACCGGCCACAATCTACAATCTTGCCATTTGTATTTTGCAGTGTCTCAATGTATGCAATGTGTGATTTACAAATGAAGACTAGCAAGGTTTATAATTATCCCCCCTTGCCCATTTGATGTAAATGACTTCCAATATATATATATATATATATATATATATATATATATATATATATATATATATATATATATATATATATATATATATATATCTCATCCCTTGTGCTCTGGCTGAATTTGTACACAGTTCTAAACACATGCTTAGCTTTAGAAGGATGAGCCATAGAAGACACTGGATCATATTCTTTCACCACCTCCTCTGACATGAGGAGGTGTTGAAAGCCTCTGCTTCTATTTTTGATGAGTTGAAGTTCATCATGGCATCAAAAAATGTGCTTTATCTAAACTATTGTTAAAGCAGTCTTGTTTCAAGGAATCATAATGTTGCCTGAGGTTAGGACTTTGATATTGGGTAAATTGACATCTTGTACCAATCCAGAATTTTAACCATCTGTTGAACAAGCCAGAGCATCCAGTTTTGTATATATTATTAACCCTTAACTCACTGGTGTCTTTAACATTACATTTTGCCAATTAACATGATGTGTCACATGTCCCTGGCCGAAAGTTGTTCAAAGAAGAGGAACTTGATAAGTCATGCAGGGAGAAAGACACAGAAGTAGGAGGCGAATGAGAGGTGGGGAATGAGAACAGATGCATGATGATATAATGTGTGATGATGGGATTGCACAAATGCCGCTAACTGCAAGATTATTTCATTGCATGCATGATATTATTGTCATTTGCTGCAGATACCATGAGAAACAGACTCCTAGCCCAAGCAATGAGCTGCCTTAGAGTCTACTAATTACCTTGGTCCTTGTGATTCCCATCTTGAACTGGTCTGCTCGTCCAACCCCTTGGGATCATTCCCTCTTGGAGGAGTTTAAGAGAGAGGGATGGCAAAGAGGTCCTATGTCTGGCTGAGGCAGGTCTACTCAGAGTTGTCTGATCCTGGAAATTAAGATTATAACAGTTCACAACTATTGTTAGGCTATGGATGTGTTGCAATTAGACTGCATTTTAACTCTTGTTAGGAAGTTTTCTTAGAAACTCCAATCCTTTGCTGGCTGTGATTACGAACACTGCCTTGCCCCATGAAGTGTGGCTACTGATGCTGATTTTCTTTCCTTTGAAGCATATGCTTTCTTTTAATCTGGTCTGCCCTAGGAATATGGTGAGGAAAAGGGCCAAGCCTTCTCTTATGGGTGGTGTAACGTAAAAAAGTCAGAAAGTTTTGAAATTAAATATGTGCATTTATTCAGAAGATTTTAAAGACTAACATAGCAATAGCGCTTAGACTTATATACCTCTTCATAGTGCTTTTAGAACCCTCTCTAAGCGGTTTACAGAGTCAGCATATTGCCTCCAACAATCTGGGTTGTCATTTTACCCATCTTGGAAGTATAGAAGGCTGAGTCAACCTTGAGATGGTGATATTTGAACTGCCGAACTGCAGCTAGCAGTCAGCTGAAGTAGCCTGCAGTACTGCACTCTAACCACTGTGCCACTTCAGCTTGGCAACATGAACTTTTCTTTTGGGACTGATGATAAACAGTTGGAAAAAGGTTGGGGAACTTTGTTTATGTAAATGGTAACTGCAGCAAGATTACTATATGGATAGAAGTAGAAAGATCTGACGTGAACCACAATGGAGGAATGGATGGTGAAGATGATGGAACTTGAAGAGATGGTCAAACTGACATCCTTGATTAGAGAAAAGACATTATCTAAGGTTATGATT
Source organism: Arizona elegans (assembly GCA_022577455.1). Classification (NCBI taxonomy): domain Eukaryota; kingdom Metazoa; phylum Chordata; class Lepidosauria; order Squamata; family Colubridae; genus Arizona; species Arizona elegans. The sequence goes on along the minus strand of JAKOOJ010000003.1, from coordinate 95,662,906 downwards.
GACTGGAATGCTTTGTAGACTTTTTGTGTGAAATAGAAAAAAAACATTAACTTATATGAAACTTATGATTTGGGTTATTACAAAAATAGATTATAGAAAAAATAAAAATCATAACAACAGAGTAAGAGATACATTTATATTTATAACGGATGTAAAGAAAATTGGAAGTTACTTCTTTATACTTCCTTTTGGCTTTGTTCCTTCTTTTTCCTTTCCTTTCTTCTTTATTTTATATATTAGTTTCTTATACTATTTATCTTTATTTATAACTTTTTAATAAAGTTATATAAAAAAGAAAACAAGGGCTCATCCAAAGCAGAAAAGCACCATCCTTAATAATTCAGGTTGTTTACTTGTGTTTAAATTATGTCTCCCTGGCTGTGAGCTATTATGGATAGACATTCTTAGCCACAAAGGAAAATAAAACACAGCAATGACAGAGAAACAGCAATATAGTCTGCAATCCCATTCAAACATAGAAAGAAATCAGAAATTGTTCAGATCTTGGCTCAAATTTTAAAAACTTGCATTGTTTTTTTATTTTTACTCTTATTTATATCCTTTTCTCTGGGAATTATTCAAAGCTGCTTGCTTCCAATAAAACCAAAAACACAATTACAATAAAACAATATCTGCAATATGACAAATGCTACTACAGCAAAATAAAAGTAGCTATCATAATAGCATTTTTAAACGGCATTGTTTTAATATTGTGAATATAATCTCAATATATATATATATATTTGAGGCCTCAACTTAATGTTCAGCTGAAAAGGCCCCATTGCTTGTTCCTGTCCCGAGTTCTCCTGTAGGTAAAATACAAAACACTGATCAAGAAAATTCACAACAGAACGTTTAAAACTGGTAAAAATCACTCAGTGGTTCTGAGTGAACTTGCTTCTGCTTAGCCTTTCTCATATAACTGAGTAATAGTTAAGTATTTTCAAGAGCAAATAGTCCAGTGTAGGAAAAGACTGATATACTGGGAAGAAGATATCAGCATGCACGCACCACCCTCTCTCCAGGACACCATCATCATTTCCTCTGCCCAATTGCCATGTAGCTTATATTAAGCACGATGGGCACTGTAATTGAGAAGCATTTCAAGCTCTGAGTGGGTTGCTTCAATCATTTCCCATTTTGAGCTCAAAGCCAGGCTATTGCAACCCAGACGTGCTTTGAACTCAAAAAGGTGTTTAGAAACTTTTATTTATATTTATTTATTTATTTATTTTACTTAATCAAGCATGTATTTTATGACAGATACAAGTGTAAACATAATTGTAAATACATGAAAAAGATACGAATAAAAGAAAGCATTAGGACAGGGACAGTAGGCATGTTGGTGCACTTATGCACGCCCCTTACAGACCTCTTAGGAATGGGGTGAGGTCTACAGTAGATCGTCTAAGATTAAAGTTTTGGGGATTTGGGGAAGAAACCACAGAGTCAGGCAGTGCATTCCAGGTGTTGACAACTCTGTTACTGAAGTCGTATTTTCTGCAGTCTAGTTTGGATCTGTTTACCATGAGTTTGTATCTATTGTGTGCTCTTGTATTGTTTTGGTTGAAGCTGAAGTATTCATTGGCTGGTAGGACATTGTAGCAGATGATTTGCATTCTCAACCTGGAGGATGCCATTGCCAGGGTATGGAAAGTTGCTGCATAAAGATCGCCTGGCCAGAATGTCTTTTCTTTTCTGAGCAAATCATAAAGGAGGCCAATGGAAGTGGGACATACACGCTGATTTCCCCTCACTTCCGAGGGACCAGGTTGGGCGAGTGTGTGCTGGCAAAATGATATGTATTAAATTCAGCATAACTAAGGGAAATCAAGGGATGCTGATGTGATGTTGCCACCGACTGCCAGTAATGTAATGGATAATGATAATAGCTTAATTAATCAAGTAATTGAGGATAGACATGGCTGAATTATTCAGCCCTCAACGTAAAACAACCCAGTGCTGATTTTTTCTTCCTTCTTCTCACCTCACCCCACTTCCATTTTCACTCAAGAATAAATCCGAGCTTTATTTATAGACTGCTCATGATGATAAGTGTATAACTTAGTCTGCACTATCTTTAGACAATTATCTAGAAAATTGAATAAACAATGGCTGAATTCACTATACTTAAATAGGGCAAATACAGCCTTGCTCTTCAGATAAGAACCAGAAAACCACCTGTCTTCTCTCTCTTTACCCCCCCCCCCCCACATCATAAGGAAGTCTTCCACCTTACATCCAAAAGACTGAATGCAGAATATCAGAGGTCTTTTCTTTTTTCCATCTTGACTCCCCACTTTATTGGTTGAGGTTCTTTATTCTTAGATTTATATTTTGCTGATCCTGCAGGAATTCAAGATGACACATCTAGCACCTTCTTCTTGTACTTTGCTCCACAAGTCAACCCTGTAAAATAGGCAGGGCTAGACAGAATGACTGGCCTGAAAATCACTCAGTCAGCTTCTATGGCTGTGAATGAAGGTGAACCCAAATATACTTTTCAAAAGGCAACTGGGCTTTCTTGGTTTTTTCCTTGCAAATGTTTTGCTTTTCATCCAAGAAGCTTCTTCAGTTCTGACTCAATGACAGGGAATGGTTCCCCACCATTCAGCCAGAGTTGAAGAAGCTTCTTGGATGAGAAGTGAAACGTTTTCAAGGAAAAAAACACAAAGAAAGTCCAGTTACCTTTTGGAAAAGCACCTTTGCGATAACCATGATCTGGATGACTGAGAATCTCCACAGACAAATGGAAGTGAACCTAGGTCTCCCTGATCCGAGTTCAATATAGTGTATTAATTATAAGGGCTGTGGTAATGGATTCATCTGAGGTAATAACTGAGAACTACTTTAGGGTGTACTGTATGTTGAGAATAAATAATATTTGCTTTTCCTTCTAACTGATACCATTCCTGTCATGGGAAAGAGGTTTGATGTGAGCTTTCTTTTTAAAAATGCCATTATCCTCACGGCATTCTGAAGTGGTATAGTCAAGCAAAAAAGGATGATATATAAGAATGGCTGCGTATTTAAATGGGCATTACAAAAGAGCCTTACGGAGAAATAAATTTGACCTAAAGTAATTAATAGCCCCAAGAGTCAGCTGGGCAATAGCTGGACTATCTAGTATTCTACGCATTATTCAGCATACAAAGTGAAGCTTGGTAAATAACACCTAATTATGCCTCTTTATTTATTTGTTTTTCCCTCTTGTATTTAATTACTGCTGCCTTATGCAGACACTGAAGCAGATGCTGAGGCCTTGTAAATTGGCTCCTGACAGACATAAAAAAGTGTCTGTAAACTTGGCTGTACTTTAAGTGGAACTGTTTTGATTGCCCAGCTGTACTAACCTGGGGAACATGAGACCTGAGACTTGACATCACCTGTGAGCACTTCTCAGACACTTGATTAAAAACAAACATTGTGAGGATCTGCCATGCTAAGCAATGACCAAGAATATCCCCATCCCTAACCCCAATCCCAACTCCAACCTTTCTCTCTTACCCCCTCTCCCTCTCCCACTCTCTCTGTCCATACATCCTATTGTATACTTGTTTGAAGGTAGCTCAGGAAATGCATGAACCAATGATGAGAACCATTCCAGGGAGTTAAAAGATGTCCAGACCATCCCCCCTTTGTCTTTAGTCTTTAAGTAGCCTTTAAGAAGACTTTATGGTAGTCTGGTAGTCTTTAAGAAGATCCAGTATGAGCCTGTGGTCTAAACCAAGCAGTGGTTTTCATATCGATTGGATTAATAGTAGGAGGACTAGGAGGCACAAGAAGAATAGCAACCTGTCACTGGCAAACCCTTTTTAGAAGATATAAAACTGGATGGAAACTGTAGGATTTCAAAGCCACCACACAGAACAGGATAACAGGTACTGTAGACTTCTCACCTTGATTCTGCAGGAATGTAGACATAACCTACTCAACTAAATTTTGAGTTGGGTATGTATTGGATAGTGGGAAATTAAAATGTCCTAAGAAAAAAGATAACTATAGCAAAAGAAAAGATTAAAGAAAGAAAAGTGATGAGAAGTGATGGTTTACAATTTGATGCACTTCCAAAAACAAACCTGTAGAAATAAAGAACAATATTAGATGTATTGGAGGTGGAAGTATTTCTGACATTGTCTGAGTCTTCCTGAGAAAGGGAATTTACTTGGACAATGATTAGTGAAGATATATATTTATGTGAGGAAATATATAATAGAGATCAGAAAATCCTAGCAAACCACCCACGTCCAATTAGGAGGAAAGTTAAAGAGCTTGTGCTACCGTGGAACATCAAGTTCTCTTTTTTTGAGTTTGGAAAGATATTTCCTGTGAAATAAAAGGGAAAAAAACAATTCCACTGGTTGTGAAAAGCTAATGGCATGGTTCTAGATCCTAGTTGATATAAGGAAAAGCTATAATATTTCTATCAGCACTTTAAAAAGTGACCTGCATTTGTTGATCCTTTTTAAAGGATTCCATTAATAAATATTCCTCCAAAGTTTATCACAAGCCTTTTCAGTAACTATGTTTTTTTGATCAGCACTCACCTGAGCTCCAAGAATCATTAAAAAAAAATAGCTTAGAATAATTGCAAAATGAAAGCTTGGACTGAAAATTGTGACTTGTTGTAGGTGGCACTCAAATGAACATCTCAGTGCTGATCATCTGTAACTATTCAGTGAATTTCTGACGCTCAGTAAGGAACAGCAGAAAGCAGCACTGGCTACCTTCAAGAAGGAGGCAACCTCAGACCAAGAAAACCCAAAATATGCTTTGCAAACCTACAAATTATGGGACAGTAAGGAGTAGAGAACCCATCCCAAAAGCAACTTAAGAAAGAAGGACTCAATGCCAACTAATTAGAATGGAAAACTAACAAAAGAAGAGGGTGATTGGAACACTGAAAAAAGATATTGCTGCAGTTCGCATGATCGACTCACTTGGAGTGATCTGATATTTTGTATCCTGATTGGTCTCGAGTTTTTCTGGTGGATGATTGGTGGAGAGAAGGAGGAGGTGGTTTTTTTGGATAAGGAGGATGAATAGGCTGCATGGAAGATCTTTGATAGGAAGAATTGTGTTTCATTATGTAATACAATGTATAATTAATCAGAAAGCTGAGCTGTTGTTGGATTTCAAGCAGGTACACTTTGCATTTTTTATGGATGTGTCCAAGGTATCAGACATGACATTCTGCCTAATGCCAGCTCTGCTTATGCTGATTTCTTGTATATGTAGAAGGGTATTTGGCAGAATGGGAGAAAGAAAAGAAGTGTTATTTTTGTGTTAGTAAGGAAAGAAGAAAAAGATCTGCCAAAAGGGACTGCTTATTTGGACAGTTTCATATTGTGCATAGGAAGCCACATTCATTTCCAGAGGGGAAAGGAAATGAAACAGAAAAATTACTTCCATTAAGAATAAAAGATTGGTGGTAGTGTGCGATAAGATTGTCTGGAAGGCTCCCCCCCCCCCCGTTTTACTAGCTTTGCCTTGTATTACCAAAGCCTAAAGGGAGACATCACATATGATGCATGCTTTTTTTGTGCAGGATTGCTACAACAGCTCACCAGAGTTTGGCTATGCAAAAGATGGCATGGTTTTCTGAACCAGACTTCTGTACCCAACTCCGAAGATGCACATCTAATGTTGTAATCAGATCTAGCATCCACTTTTGCTCTTTATTCCAATGAATTCATTGCTGGTGAAAGCAATTTTTGAATAAATACTGGTATTCCTCAACTTGCAACCACAACTGAGCCCAATATTTCCATTGCTAAGCAAGACGGTTGTTAAGTGAGCTTTGCCCCCTTTTATGATATTCCTTGCCACAGCTGATAAGTGCATCACTGCAGTGGTTAAGTTAGTAACAAAGTTGTGTAAAGTGAATCTGGTTTCCCCATTGACTTTGCTTGTCAGAAGGTCACAAAAGGGGATCACACGACTCCAAGACACATCATAATGTACGGTCACTCATGCCCTCGTTACTTCCCGCCTCGACTACTGCAACGCTCTCTACATGGGGCTCCCCTTGAGGAGCACTCGGAGGCTCCAACTGGTACAGAATGCAGCCGCGCGGGTACTTATGGGGGCGACATGGCGCTCCCACGTGACATCTCTCCTGCGCGAGCTGCATTGGCTTCCAGTGGTCTTCCGAGTGCGCTTCAAGGTGCTGGTTCTCATCTTCAAAGGGCTCCATGGCTTAGGACCCAGTTATCTACGAGACCACCTTCTGCCTCCGATAACCTCCCACCGGCCAACACGCTCCCACAGAGAGGGCCTCCTCAGGGTGCCGTCTGTCAGGCAATGTCGGCTGGCGATCCCCCGGGGAAGAGCCTTCTCTGTGGGGGCACCCGCCCTCTGGAATGAGCTACCCCCAGGGATACGACTAATCCCGGACCTCCGGACCTTCCGCCGGGCCCTGAAGACTTTTTTATTTCAGCAAGCCGGGCTGGGTTAAAAAAATTTTAATTGGGTGAATTTTATGGGTAACGGGGTTTTAAATTGTAGAAGCCTAAGATAATTTAATTTTGTTTTAATGTATTTTAATATTTGTATTGTGTGTTTTTAATTCTGGCTGTTCACCGCCCCGAGTCCTTCGGGAGAGGGGGCGGTATAGAAATTTAATAAATAATAATAATAATAATAATAATAATAATAATAATAATAATAATAATAATAAATTCCATTTGCCAAGCATCCAAAATTTGATCACATGACCATGGGAATGCTGCAGGAATTCCTATGTGTAGGAAACAAGTTATAACTCGCTTTTTTCAGTGCTGTTGTAACTTTGAATGGTCACTAAACAAATAGTTGTAAGTCGAGGACTACCTGTATTCTTGCTGACCTGCAGATCAAACAGCTTGCTCTTAAGGGAGAGTGCACAATGCTTATAAGACACAAAACAAATGTTGCTAGTTTCAGCCAAACTCCAGCTAACCAAATATTTCATTTGCAGCAGATATCCCTGGAAATTTACAAAGAAAACATAAAGTTAAAAACTTTGGATTTGTTTCTCTCCAGCTTGAAATGTTTGGAGAGCTAGAAACTTTTTGTGTTACCTCTTGGAGGGAGCCAACTCCTACTTAGAAATGCATGCCTCAGTGGCTTGTTCACTGTGCTTCTCAAAAATGCCGTAGGAGCCCAAGCATAGAAGCACTCTTTTACCATTGTCAGGCACGAATGCTGCATGGGAGGCTTTAGGAGGGATAGTGAAACATTATTCAATAGTAGCAAAAGTAAAGGAATGACCATGAGAGCATGGAGCACTTCCCTAGCAATTCTCCCCAACGCAATCGCCTCCAAATATACTGCAAATGCAACTTCCAGAATTCCCAGCTAGTATGAACTGAGTTCCCAAAGTTGCAGATTTCTTCATGCCTGACAACGTTGCACTGAATGATGCTTTAAGTACTGTATTTTTCAGAGTATAAGACACACCGGAGTATAAGGCGCACCTTAGTTTTTGGGGAGGAAAATAAGAAAAAAGCTGATTGGTGGGTGGATCAATCTCCTGGAATACCCAGCTGAATACTGGAATCAGCTGTTTCCAGAGGTGAATTTTAGCAACAAGTTCGTTGGTTGTGAGCTCTGTGCCTTGGGGTTTTTTTTCAGCTTTTGAAAGTCTCCGAAACAGAGCTTCAGAAAAAAAGTCAGTACTGCCATTTTTTCTGAAGCTCTGTTTTGGAGGCTTTTTTCTGAAGCTTCCTTTCAGAGGCTTTTTTCCTGAAGCTCTGTTTGGAGGCTTTTTTCCCGAAGCTTCAATTCTGAGGCTTTTTTCAGCCTCTGAAACCTCTGTTTGAGGTTGGGGTGGGGCTACATTCGAAGTATAATATTTTTACTCTCTTTTTTGGGGGGAGGGGGGAAGGTGCATCTTATACTCCGAAAAATATGGTAGCTTTCCTTTAGCCATAAAGATCACTGCACTCTAACCTTCCTAAATTATAGTATGACGTTTTGCCAGGATTGGAATAGAAGATCTCGGAATCCAAGATCTGCCACAGTGGAGAAACCTAGGCCATATACTGTAACAAGCATGACAAGAGGTTGCTTTCATGCCACAGCATCCCCATAAACAAGCCTATTTGCAAAAAGAAGGGTATTCTACTGACAGTCATTCATGTCATCCAGCTACATTTACTAGATAGGCTCTCTGGTACTTCTTACCAGAATCATTCTTAGCCTTGTCTAAAGATCCTGGAGACTAAAACTTGGTCTCTTTACTGCAAGCACAGCATGTTTGCTGGCCTGACCTACCCTTAGTTAGAAGAGGTGAGCAGGAGCAATGAGACAGTCAGAAATTCCACATGCTTCTGAGATGAAGGATCTCCCTTCTTTCTTTTTCTTGCTTACGAAGCAGAGATTCACCGTTGGGGAGGAATTACCATTACCATTAATGAAACAGGGACTTTCCTCAAGATACCCAAATAGTGTAACAATTTCTTAGATAAATTCATCATCAAATTAGCATTGTACTTAAATCAGCATCTGTCAACATTCCTCTTTTGGGTTTGATGATATTACATTCTTGGATTTCACTGCTTGGGATATCTCTTCATCTTTCAGAACGGGATGTTGAGATGGATGAAACATAACTGCAAAGGGAGTTTGCAAAATTCCCCAAAGGAGGAATTTTATCTTTTTTTCTGAAGAGCCCTAAATCATATGGATGAATCTCTCCTAGCTTCCTGCTCTCTGAATTTGCTGGAGGGTTGTTGGCAGGGCTAACAGGAAAAACGAGTTAAGAAGGCTAATTTGATTGACAGTTGTTACTTAGGGCAAAGGTGGGAAACATAAGCCCCTCCAGATGTTGCTGAATAACTTCTAGCACCCTTCAGCAGTGTTTGAAAGGTCACAGGATTTCCATTTCTGCCTTAGGCTCATATTAAAACACAAAGTCTCTATGCCTGGAACAGATTCTTCTATATAGTAAACATTTAGGAAAGCTAAGATGAATGTAAACCCATTAGAGATACTAATGTTGAATTTCCGTGTGTTTACTCAAATTATAATTGGTGCTTTAAAGCTCTTGGTTTCTTGAATGTCCAATCTTCTAATTTCCTTTCCCCCTACCAGAAGAATTGTCTAGATGTACAATAGTCAGTGGTGGGATTCAGCCACTGAATTTAGAGAAAACATGAATTCCAAGGTAGATCTGGATTAATTGGTGTAGTTTGTCATTAACACAAAGAGGAGTGGAGGATTCTTACCTCCAAAATCCTCTTCAGATTTGTCATTTTGGTGGTGTGGGTTGATGTACTTGATTGTGTTGTGCCGGAATGAAAAATGTATTGTTGATTGTGTAAATTGCCACATTTCCCTGTCTATTTCATGCTGTTCTGTTTAAAATGAGAAAGTACTGCCATTAAAGTATATATGTTTTCCCTTTGCTATATATTGGGAGAAAAGGCCTACACCTGCATTTGATTTGAGGACTGAAATAGAAGGGATTATCCCTGAGTTGTCCTGAATTAGGACAAACTATTTCTGAAGCTCCAGATTCAGTCCCTAAAATAGATCAGAAAGTTTCTTCACAGCATTAGGCAAAATATTACCTAACCTTTGACATCCAATTTGCCTATTTCCAAAAGTTGCACTTTTTTGGGATGTGCCTTTTGCTTCTTTTTAAATCACACTTACCTTCTGATTTTATCCATGCTTGTCAGGCTAAAACAATCAGATCCACACTTGAAGAGTTCAATTAACTACTTTATTGCTCATGCCTATTTCATAGGAATTTCCCCAGAATTGCAGTCTGAACCTGGACCAGACTTGAAGTTCAACGATGTTCAAATGTGTGTGTGTGTGTGTGTGTGTGTGTGTGTATGTATGTGTGTGACACACCTTGCCCTCTTATGCCTATGTAACAATTCCAAACTAATTCCCTGTTTGACTCTTCCCCCTGGGTTGGCCGGTCTCTCTCTGACAATACTTTACTGAACATGTGAAGATAGTATAATTAACACTGTTGATATGTACCATCTTTCCTTTTGAGATCTGTGTATATGAGCACTAGAAAAGAACCAACTTCCTCTACTGGTTCCATTGTCAAGAACTGAAAGCAAACCATGATTATAATAAATCAACAAATTTCTCAAGATCTTGATATGGATAGGGCACATTAAAAGTTAGAAAAATTGACTTCCCTGACAATTTGTGTCATCCAAAGAAATGGAAGGCTTTATCTCCCAAGTTTAACCTCTTGCCCACAGTTTTAGCTGCTGGATCATGATTCAAACCCATCCATACATCATATCACTTTCTTCTAATCGAATAGTTAAGTACAGCTGCTATCCTTCGTTCTGCAAGTAACTGAAAGCGTAAATGTACTTTGATTTATTATTATTGAAATCATTATCAGACACAAACACACACATACACACAAAGTGTTTTTCTGTCGAGGCACCTGGTCTACCCCAATATCAGAGGGCACATATTGCTTCCCTTTTGCCTTTCAGCTCCAATCCAGGAGCCCTCAAGCAGTCGCAATATGGGAAGAAGCAGAATGCTCCCTCTCATATTGGGGTAGACCAGGTGCTTCAACTGAAAAACACTTAATCTCTCCCCTGGCTCAAGCTGATAAATGGAGGAGAACTTGTGGCTCAGAGGTTAATACAACTGCCTAATACGCAGGCAGCCCAAGTTTGAATCCGAGTAAGGGTATGGCTAGCTGATGAGAGCTAAATAGCTTGAAAGAGATCTATACTAGTCTCCCTTTATTTCTTTATCAGCAAATATAAATTTTATATTTATATATATACATGCATACATACATGCACATTAGTATATCGAACACAGTATGATCTGAAATGAGATATTATATATGTATTAGAATGAATAAGTTGGTCAAAAATAATTGTATAAGACAAGCACTGTGTAAGTTGTATATATGTTATTTGTCTTTCACTTTGGTTTCTATGGCGGATGAAACGCCAGGAGGGTCACACTGTGTTCAAAATCATTATCATATATTAATGCCATTTTCCAGAGTAATACCACCCCTGGTTATGTAACCAAAACAGTACTACCAAGAGAAAAAGAAGGATCAGCAGGCTTGGAAGGATCTGATGGTTTGGTAAAGTGGAAAAAAAAAACCCTCTAAAAATTCTTATCAGTGGGCAGGTATCTGCATAAAAAAAATCTAATTAAGATTGAGCATGCTTATTACCTGCTAAATATTGATGGACTATCAAAAACTGGAAAACTCTAAGGAAGGAATGCAATATGATTGCAGGTTCAACTCTTTTCTTTTTTTGTTATTTCATTCACAAAGTTTCTAGACAGGGTTCATTTCAGTTTGTGCACCTGTATATAATTTCCATTAATATGTTAAATTGATATTATTACTTTTCTGTATTTCTTGCTGTGGCTTCTAACAAATTAATCAATACAAGAAAAGTAATGGAATGGCTACTTCTTTTAACCATACATGGTTAAAAAGAAGATTGACAACTTTTTGTAGCAGAGTTATGGTGCTTTTAGTGGTTGCGTGGTAGACCAAAATTCAACAGGAATCAGTACTCAAAAAATGTTCTGTCAGAAGCCAGCACAAACAAAGGACCAATCAGGAACTAGCACCAAAAATGACCAATCAGAATTGGTACAAAGAACCAATGAGAGATCAGCCCTTACCAACTTGCTGAAGAATCAAGAAACAGAAGTCAGGTCACCTGGCTATAAGGACAGGAACCCAGTCAGTCCCTGCTCAGTTCCCAGTTCATATAGTAGACCATCTTTCCTCTGAAGATCCTGGCCATAGTTGCCACTAAAATATCAGGAAATTGGCTTTTCTCTTCCATGTCACTAAACCCTGAAATTCAACACTGCTCAATAGATACTGACTGTCCATAAAAAACTATACCAGTACCAGACAGAACTTATTATTACATCCTCTGTCTCCAAAATGGAGAAACATTTCTTATCCAGGTTTCAACTTCACATTCCTTTCCTTTTTTGCCATTGTCTCTGTATTTATATTGTGATTTATAGCTCCACCTTTTCAAATACTCATTACTAATCTAAGAATAGGTGAAGGTCCCTGCTGAGTATATTAAAACCACACTATTTTGTAAGAATGAGAAATTCAAGTTGTTCTTCATATTAATTATATAAAAAACTTGACCTAAAGGATAGACATTTGTCTACTTGGGAAAGCTTATAAAGATTTAATAAGACATTGTTGTTCTTTTACTACAGGGCCTTTCCAAAGCGGAGCTGAATAACTTAACTTTATTTGCAGAGCTGTACTTTGCTAGTACATAGATTCTCACAAAAGTTAGTTGCACTAACATCCACGCTGCTAGTCTCACCTTGTAGGTCAGGTTTCCTCAATCCCAGGCCCTCCCCCCATTCACCAACCAATGTGCTGGCTGGGAACAATGGGAACTGTGGTTCACTACATTTGGAAATATATGGAGGAGGCTACAGTAAGAAGTTGAGAGGAAAAACTTCCATCTGCACATTTAGCATGGGTGTTATGAGATGGGTGAGAAAACCAAGTCTGAGTAAGAAGTTGCCCATTACCTGCAAAACTCTTCTGCCCCCATACCTAACCTTATAAGTGCCAACCAGGGCAGATTCCTGCCTACGTCTGTTCTGTTTCTTGTTAGTTTTGCCTTCATGCTGAGATGCTGATTGCCCACAGTGGCAGAAAGACATATTTGCTGAGTTGGATTCTAGGGTGTAATTAAGGCTGACAAGAGGATTAGCATTTTTTTCTCTTTCTGGGCTTTAATATGGCTGAGGCTTACCTGTTTTCTAATGGTGTTTTTAACCTGTAAAAGTCTGAGCAATTATTGCTTTGGTAAACTGACTGGTGAAGAGTCAGTTTACTCTGATTCTGAAGAGGTCTTTGGAAGAATATTTATGTTTGGGGCAATAGTCCCTTAGAAACCTCCTCCATTCTATATTACTGCAGGTGTTTTGAATTGTGATTATTGTTATTCATAACACTGGTCAAATACATCTGCAAAGTACCAAGTTACCTATTACAGGTTACCTAAGTAGGGCTTTTGCGTGTGTGTGTGTGTGTGTGTGTGTGTGTGTGTGTGTGTCTTTGAGTCAGTGTTGATTCCCGAGGACTGTCTGGAAAATCGCTGCTATTTTAGATTTCCTGTTGCAAAAATGACAGACTGGAACATTTCTGAAATCACGGAGGTGACACTGAGCTTGGAACTGTGACCAGGTAAAGAACCTGGTCAGCAGAGCTTCTCCAGATAAGGAAAAGCTGAAGACATTGCCCACATGACTCCAGATAGCTGCTTCTCACAAGGAAGCCTTTAAGATCCAAAGGGACTCTTCAGACACCTAACAAATGGTTCTATAGGACAACTCGCTGCGGCCAGCTCATCATGGCCAAGTTACTGCAGTCAATTCGCCACAGCCAACTTCCTGCAGGACAACTTGCCATGGCCAACTCATTGTGGGATAATTCAATGCTGTATTAATCATTTCATTCTGTTACTTTTATTATTGGTGACATTTTCGTCAAAATCATTGTAACTCTTGTATTTCTGGATTGACTTTATTTTATTATTATTGGCCATGGTTTCATTAAAATAATTTAACTTTTGTATTTGTTGAATTGTCCTGCAGAGAGTTGTCTCATGGCAAGTTGACCATGGTGAATTGTCCTAGTCCGCTCACAAATACATTGCCAGAAGCTAACCAAGGAAGTTCAAGCTTGCAGCCTTAACTTTCTAAAGCATTTGAAGCCTGCTCAGGCAGGGAAGGAGGGAAACCCTGGCCCGCCCCTCCTGGCTGACAGCTCTCTCTCCTAGGAAGCGACCACTGGGATTCCGTCTCCGTGTTTTTGGGCATGCAAACTGTTCTTCGTGTGCGCATGTGCACTAGAAACCACAAGACCAGGTGGTCAGCGTACATGCACACACGGGAAACCAGAAGATCATCTTCCAGGTAGGCGCATACACACCAGGCGACTGTTTTTCGGTTTCTGGAACTCCTGCATGCGTGAAGACCAGCTGGCTGGTATGCCAGAATCAGGAAGAGCAATGGGTTATGGCTGTGTTCCCGGAGAAATGGCTCTGCATGCCACTTCCGGCACACATGCCATAGGTTCGACATCACAGGCCTAAGATGAAGATTGGAACTCATAGTCTCCCAGTTTCTAGGTTGGTGCCTTAACCAGTACAGCAAAGTGGCTCTGTTTGTTTGTTTGTGTACTCAGTGATTTTATCAAAGTTAAAAAAAAATAAACCCACAAGACCCTTTGTGTCCTAAGAGAGATCAGCTACTGGACAAGATATGTGTAACCTAATTCCATCATTAAAAAAAGCTGCTAATCAATCCTAGATGTCTATGGAGATTCTCAGTCATCCAGGTCATGGTTGTCCCAAAGGTGCTTTTTCAAAAGGCAACTGGACTTTGTTTTTCCTTGAAGACGCTTCACCTCTCGTTCAAGAAGCATCTTTTGAAAAAAGCACCTTTGGGATAATCAGCCCTGGAGTGAACAATTAGCTTAACTCTAACCTCCAATTCTATATGGATCCAAATCAATATTCATTAAAATAATGATTTTAGTTAGTATTGATTTGAATGCAACAGAACCCAAGGGTTCACTGTATTTTGGAAGCAAATCCAATTTTGTGCATAATGAAATAAATAAAAGCCTAACTGTAACCCATAATTTCTTCCTTTAATAGGAAGAAATAGGAACTGGGGAGGCATAGTCCACTGTAGGGATAATTCTCCAATGGAAGATGGGAAGATAGGACCACACACCAGATTCTATATGTCAAAATTTCTTTTAAAATGGCAGTTAAAAAAACAAAAACAAATTCTATGTCATGTAATGGAACAAGAACTGGTAGCAAAAATGTAGAAAGAATATCTTCCAGAACAAGAAAAGCTGTGTCCCAGAAGATGCATCACTGAGTTTTTAAAATATTGTGATTCAAAGAAGGCAATAGACCAAGATAAAGTTTGCTACTTATTGATTCAGAAAGTTGCTTGGCTAAGCTGAGGTGATGGGTTAAATCTAGTGGGCATGATTTTTGTCCCAGACTAACAGTTTTCTTCTGCTTGACACATTCTAGATGGGCTGAAATGGCAATTTCCTGCCCTAATCCAGAAGGCATTAGGTTGATGCAAACTGGGCTAAAAAGATTTCTCTTGCAGTTGACATACGGGAAGCAAAAGGATGTACTATAAGTCAGTCTTGAAAGCATCAGTCTAGCTAGAGCTGGCATCTATCTCATTGGCAAATAGCATTTTAGGGTTTTAACCAAAGCAATGATTGCAAGAAAGACAAGGGAAGAGAAGGAAATTGATACAAGACAAGAAGTAAGAGAGAAAAGAGCTCTCCATTGCAGCTTTCAGGAAATTTCTAGACAGCTCTGTGCCTAAGCTATCCATCCATCAGTCTGGCATCCTCAAGTGGATCCAAGCCAAATGTTTTATTACCATATTACAGTGATGAAGAACTTGTGAACGTTGCCTTTTACTGTTGTCAGTCTAGTATAATTTATCCCCATGGAAGAGCTCAGCACAGTGTTGTCTCATCCTAGGATGAATCTGTTTTTGCATGGCAGATACAGCTGAAGCCTTTTGTGACTGACCGACTGATAATAACAATAGCACTTAGACTTATATATCGCTTCACAGTGTTTTACAGCCCTCTCTAAGCAGTTTTACGGCATCAGCATATTGCCCCAACAATCAGAATTTACCTATCTCCAAGTTACAATTA
This sequence comes from Arizona elegans, assembly GCA_022577455.1. NCBI lineage: Eukaryota > Metazoa > Chordata > Lepidosauria > Squamata > Colubridae > Arizona > Arizona elegans. The sequence goes on along the minus strand of JAKOOJ010000003.1, from coordinate 95,647,200 downwards.
TGTCCAGGAGAAATGCAGAAAGATGACAAGGGGACTATGAAATAATGTACAAGGCTACATTAAGTACATGGCTCTTAAGGCCATGGTGCAATACTTTTTTTAAAAAAAAAGATAAGTTATCCAATAGTTCTAAACACTATAGCAGGGATATAGCAGAGATATAGACAATCAGGCAATCGAATGAGCTAAATACTTTAAGTGTTTTTTCAATCACCCAAAGGAAAACTGTCTAACTAAATCTTATTTCTTCTTTTGTCCAACAAAGCTCAACAATGATTCTAATATTCTATTAGATTCTGAAAGGAAACTATATTGCATCAGCAATTTAAGTTGTTTGCAGCCAAAACTGTAGCTCAGTGCCTTACTGGGGAACAAATAAGCTCCTTTTCCAGCTTCAATACATATGAAAAAGTATGACTAATCTCCCAAGAACAGAAGCTGAAAGCTAACAAGTTACATTACTGTAATAGCAATAGCAATAGCACTTAGACTTATATACCACTTCACAGTGTTTTACAGCCCTCTCTAAACAGATTTACAGAGTCAGCCTATTGCCCCCAACAATCTGGCTCCTCATTTTACCCACCTCGGAAGGAGGGAAGGCTGAGTCAACCTTGAGCTGGTGAGATTTGAACTGCCAAACTGCTGGCAATTGCTGGCAATTGGCAGTCAGCAGAAGTAACCTGCATTCTAACCACTGCACCACTACAGCTACTAAACTGTACATTTACAGGTTGTGGCCCAAATGCTTGTTAAATCCTAGTCTAGACAAGTCAAAGAAACAACGACAGATTGGGAATGTAGAATTAGAATTGAGCCGATGTTCAGAATGTATTAATCTCCTTAAGAAAGTCCAAAATGCTATCCTGTAAAGACTTACCTACCTTAAATAAAGAGTAGCATCTTTTCAATGTTATTAAGCCACATAAGCTTTTGTGAATAATAGTGCACTTCATTAGATGCCGTGGAGGGCTAACCTGATTTAAAATTTAAGTTGGGTTGAGTTGGTAAGGAAGGGGAGGGCGGTAGGGTGGTTATGCAGATTCAGTGTGAAACATGTTATAACAATTGAGTTGTAATGTGTTAAAACCGCATTGTGTTTCTAAAACCTTCTGAGGTAGCCCAGCATTTTTGAAGTATCTGAGATCAGCAATTGAGCAATTATGCCAATAAATATTTTTGTTTTCAAAGCAGTTGCTTTGATATCTAAAATCCCAGGAGACTGAAATGTTCTGTGGCTACTTAATATTTTTTTTAAGTCATGATGCCAAATGTGTGTCCATTAATTCTTTTGCACAAAGTCAAACCCCTTTGCCCTACATAAAACTCCTTTCTGGAAGATTATGACATATATAATATTGGAAGAAGAACACGTAAAGATACCTCTACTATTATGTGAATTGCTTGAGACCTAAGAAGTTGATGTAAATGTGGAGGCAAAGTAGACATCAGTTTGGCCTAGGTAGTTGAGGTACAAGGCTAGAAACCAGGAGGCCATGAGTTTTAGGCACAATGCCAGCAGGGTGACCTTGGACCATTCTCCCTCAGCCCAGCCCAGCTCACAAGGTTGTAGGGAAACTAGGAGGAGGAAGGAGTATGAGATATGTTTGCCACCTTGAGTTATTTATAAAAAATAATAAAGGTGAGATAAAAATAAATAAAAATAAAGTTGGGTTTGTGACAGGGCATGCCACTCATTTTAAGATAATTTTCTGTTATTTCTGATTACTTGTGAGATTCTGCTTTACACACTGATGATTGCTCATATGCAAGTATGGGCCAGCTACCTGAGAACTACAATGTCCTTGGTCAGTATGAATTGTAGCTTATTAATAATATGCTTGAGCTGTGAACTGTAGATTGCAATCTTTAATGGAATGCATGGGTAACCTTGAAGAAAGGGGACTTTCAGATTTGTCTTAATGTAGCCTTACAATAAAGTAGACTTAGTTCATCTAGTCGTGTTTCCTATCTAATTTACTCAGGAGGGCTGACATCAATCTTGCAAGTCTTTAAGTACAAGTTTCCACTTCTCTACTTTTAACTGCTTGCTCCATTAGGGTGAATCTTTCTTGAGTTTTTTCCTTTGACAATTAAGTGACTGTGGACTCCTGTCCCTCTTGTCTGATTGTTTCCTATCTCTTTTCCCCTTTCCTCAAGGTCACCCATGCACTCCGTTACACAGCCAGTGGTGATTTCTTGTTCTGTTACTGTGATCTATCTTTTAATAAACCCTCCCTGGGGATTGATTTGGCTTTATTGATTTGTATATTGATCTTACTAGGTGGATAATTCAGCATTCTGAATGTCTGGTTTAATTTCATCAGTTGAGTATCTTTATCAAGTGGGTCAGAATAAATGCAGTATATGATAGATTATTTAGCATAGAGCCTGGTTATAGACTTACTGGCTATAGACTTACTTGATGGTAAGTTCTGGGTGGAAATTGATAGGAAACGCAGGGCAATTTGTAGATTTCCTATTTAATGTGATGTTTATATATTCAGTTTTATTGTAGGTAGGCTAAGGTTGATGGGGAGTGGAAGTTTTGAGGTGAGTTGGAATTGGAAAAGAGACTTTCCTATACATCCAAATGATGATGTTCTCCTGCAGCACCCCAATTTAAATCCTACATCAATTTAACCATTTTATGCATCTGATAAAGTGAGCTGCAATGCATAAAAATCTATACCTTTTAATAGCAATAGCAGTAACACTTAGACTTTTATACTGCTTCATAGTGCTTTACAGTACTCGTTAAGCGATTTACAGAGTCAGCATATTGCCCCCAACAATCTGGCTCTTCACTTTACTGACCTCAGAAGGATGAAAGACTGAGTCAATCTTGAGCCGGTAAGGATCGAACTGCTGGCAGTCAGCAGAATTAGCCTGCAATACTGCATTCTAACCAGAGCGCCACCAGACTAAAAGGTGTCAGACTGAAAAGGTGTTATCAGATTCCTTCTGATTTTTGGCTACCACAGATTAATACCACTCTCTCCTTACAGTGTTTCTTATGAGAAGTTACCTATCTTAAAAATCACTAGGTGTTCTCTAGAGCATGTTTTACTGTCCTCTCAACCCTCAGCATTCGAAACATATAAAGGTGCCTGACAGAACATAGGACTGCACAATGCAGGTTTTATGTTGATAGTCAGTTAAAGTTATTCTGGGGCCTAAGACCAAAAATGCTTGAGCAGCTGAATGTATTCAACATTTATTAATTTTTAACAGACAGAAACCCAAAGGTCACATGTATGGTAGCTCCAGAAGGGTTGGAATAATGCATACACTTATCAGAATTGTATTACATATGGTTTATGGATGTATATATGAGCATTTTTCCAACTTGGTGTACTCTAGATGTGATGGACTATAGCTCACCAAATGTTATTTCATAATCCTCAGCAAATATGAACAAGGAGTCAATTTGCTTCAAGCAACCCCTCTCCCACCCCCCCCCGCCCCAACTCTCAGCCTATTTCGGCAACCAGAAGCCAGCTACAGAGGGAGGAAACAGCTTGAATCTTAAGAGCCTTGGTAGTACAGGGGTTTAAGACACCCTGTTATTAAGCTAGTTATTAAGACCAGCTGCCTGCAATTACTGCAGGGTTCGAATCTCGCCAAGGCTCAAGGTTGACTCAGCCTTCCATCCTTTCTAAGGTAGGTGAAATGAGGACCCAGTTTGTGGGGGCAATAAGCTGACTTTGTATAAATATACAAAAGGATGAAGGCTATTGCTGAGCACATTGTAAGCCGCCCTGAGTCTTCGGAGAAGGGCGGCATATAAATCAAATTTAAAAAAAAAAAATCTGGGGTACTGTGAAGTAAGTAAGGGAGAGCAGATGAGGTTTCAAGCCGGCTTTCTTCTCCTGAATCACAGATTCTTTTAAATTGAGAAACAAATAGATCCCAGACTCCACATGTTCGCAATAAACATGGCAGGCATTGCGTGCCCTTTTGCACTGTCTATCCTAAATCGGCTAAGTTCAGGCTCTGCCAACTGCGATCTCAACAGCAGCATGCACAGCCATGCTCCCGGGAGACGGCTTCTCTTCTCATTGCAGCTCCCACGTCTATTCAGATGCCAGGGATGTGGCATTTCCACTAGTCTCTGCCAGATTGTAAGTGAACGTGTAAGTGTTGCTATCTGTTGGGTATAATTAGGAAGCATGGTGCCTTTATAAACATTAGTCATGTCATTTACAATGTGGCAGGAGGCAGGAGCCTGCCAACTGACCTATTTTGACTTGCTCTTACACCTATTATAGACTCAAAAATGGGAGCTTAGAGAAGATGACTGACTGTGACCTATCCCTATTGTTTCAGTATTTTGTCAGTTAACATCTTTCAGTGACAGCAACAATGGCAAATAGTCTGGCCTCTCATAGCTCCAGCTGGCTCACCCCCCCCGCCTCCCAGTCTCTTGCTATAAACAATTACTCTTATTAGGAAGATGAAAAAGCTTTATCACACTGTTTTGTTCTCTTCTCCCTTGCTTTTCTTTAAATTATCTACAGCAAGGGGTCCAGAAGCCCAGTGAACCTCCAGTCCAGAAGCTTGCTGAACCTTCCCTGCAACGTTTTTCTTTGTGGTTCTCCCTCTGTTGATATTTGGATCGGGGTGAAATCCAACAGGTTCTGACAGGTTCTGGAGAACCGGTAGCGGAAATTTTGAGCAGTTCAGAGAACCGGCAAATATAGCCTCTGGGTGGCCCCAGAGTGGGGTGGGAATGGAGATTTTGCATTCTCCCAGGAGTGGGGAGGGAATGGAGATTTTGCAGTATCCTTCCCCTGCCACGTCCACCAAGCCACCCCCACCAAGCCACACCATGCCCACCAAGCCATGCCCACAGAAGAGGTAGTAAAAATATTTGAATTTCACCACTGATTTGGATATATTTTTTCCTCTGTAGAAATGCTGTTCTGATCAGAAATGGAATGCGACATTATCGCTTGCTACTGTACTGAGCTAAATTTCTTCACCAAAAGACAAAACTATTTTAGTAATGCCAGATTCAAGACCCAGTGCTCTGAGTAAACAGAACGCCTGTTTTATTCAGAGGTTAAATCTAGTTAAGTTATCACCTAATAACTGCATTAGAAATCTCACCTTAGCTCTAGATCCAACTAATGCGAGGCTCATATTGTTGAGAGCTAAGGGCTCAGATAGCCCCTCCCTTTATACAAATTTTACAGTTTTCTACACTGGGATTCTAATCATGTCTTCTAAATGAGTATTTTTTATTACCCTTCTGGGGAAAAGCAGGAGGGGACCTAAACAAAAATGTTGATTTTAACCTTATAAGAAGTCCCATGGAAAAAAATCGGCTTCAGGACTCCCATGTGGTTCAAATGGATGATTTATTTTGGTTATGAATATTTATTTAGCTGTACTTATAAGCCATGTAGTCTAGACAATTAAAGCATTAAAGTCTATAAAATCCCTGCGTGAAATAAGTAAGAAAAAAAGAAAACTGCTGGCATCCATTAAGAGCAACAGTCTGTGAATTAAATAGCCTCTAAAAATCTTTGTCTTCTGAACAACAGAAGGCAATAGAGTTAATCTAGATTACACCTGAGTCTGTGATGTACAAAATCAAAATGCTGAGTTCCATTTAAAAAAATTTTCCCTTTGTTTTGATATTTAAATGTTTGTTTGGCTGCAGGAAATTAAAAAATCGAATTCAAAAACAGAAGGAAATATAGCCCCCAAGCAGTTACTTAATGATGAGTATTTTTATTTTTCTAGTCTGGATTTGGTAATTACCAGATTCACTTTTGATCAGCTATTTTCTAAGATTACCTGCAGTTTCTTGCAGCCATTGGCATTGCGCTCTCAAGATTAGTTACCCAAACTCATTTGACATTATGATGACCCCAGTAAATGTACGGAATAGCCTCTCATATTATCTCCTCCCTCGTTGACAGGGTTTGAGAGAACTGGAGCATGCAGGGACATGCTGTGTAAGCTCTGCAGATTGGTTTGTCTTGTCTCATTTCATTAGCTGCTCCCACGAGGGGTTCAGGTGAGCAGCTCTTTTCCTTGGTTTCTCTAGCTCCCTTTTAAATACAGTAGAACCTCTGGTCACAAACACTTCTGACCACGACCAAATGGGTTTTGACCAGAAAATTCACATTTTTCCTCCCATGGCCGATTTCCCCTTCCACGCCATTTTTTTTTTTGAAAGTGACAAATTCCCAAAATTAGGTTCGGGTCATGACCAAATCGGGTTGCGAGCAAAGTTATGGAATGAATTATGGTCGTGACCAGAAGTTCTATTGTATAGGGATAAGGAGCCCTATGACAGCTGTGATGCACAGAGTTTCAGAAAGATAATTTTCCTGCTTAGTGATGAGATTTCCAAAAACTGTGTCATCTCCTTGATTGAAGCTCTCTTGATTTTGGATGTAGATTTCTGTGTCTGTTGATACTTTCTTGAAGTGGAGGAGTTTTTACCCCCAGTGAAAATGACTGACAAAAAGCAGGGGTCATAACAGTGGAAGAAGCAAAGGAGAGTGTCAGGCCTGCCACATTTCCTACAGTGGGAAATTGGGAGAGGGTATGGCGATATATAGTCATAATAATATTCTTTTCTCAGAGAGTCAAGGACATCTTACCCCGCACCTGGAGGGCTGGAACTGAGAGGCCTCTTCAGTTGGGACCATGTTGTGATTGGACCATGTGATGAACTTGTGGGTGCTGGGCAGGGACTTGGGCTTTCTGTTGGGTGGGGAAAACCTAGAAGCTTTCAGAGTCGAGTTTTCCCAGATGTGCCAGTATGACATTTCTAATAAAATGGAACTTTGAGGAATTTCTAGCCACAGAGTCTTCTATCTTTGGGGGTGTTACTTGAACCCTGATAGAGAGAGATTGTCAGTAACGAAGGTAAGACATTGAATAAAAGATAAATTAAACCCTTTTATTCCAGCTACAGATATATGGAAGCTTCCTATACTCTGAATGATCTGAGGACAGAAACAGAGGCGACCAGTATTTATTCTCCTTCTTTGTATGTTCAGCATATGTGAAGAAGAAAACAGTGGAAAAAACATTCAAACATTCACATTTCAGCTTAGTCTTGCCCAGCGGATGCAGTGTTTTTAAAGCAGAATCCAGGTAGTCCAAAATGTCTTCCAGTTGACCCTCAGTAGAGCAGTGCTAATACCCTTTGAAAGCATTTAGGCCTTGCCTTGTCCTCAAACAATTCACAGCATTCTTCACCATCGACCTTGCTATTTAGGGTTTGATTCACCAATATTGGGATGACCATGGGTCCCCACTAATGGTATAAATATTCCGTTGCAGCGTTCAGTTTAACCATGTTAACGTTTGTGTTGCCTTGTTAACATTTTGTGTTGCCTTAACATGCTTGTATTACCTGTTCCCTCTTTCTCTAAACATTTTGGCCATTTGCTCAGACTCTAAGAAGCAATAAAATTATGGAACAAGGAAAATATTCTATGTTTGAGCATAGACCCAGTGTATAACAATTGTGGACACCAAATGCATTCAAACCATTTTCTCCATTATTTCTTGGGAGGAAAAAAAAATCAAATCTTTTCTTCACTAGGATTGAAATTAGTTCATAATGTTTATTTTCTCTGCCACATTTTTGCTTTCTTTGCTTTTTAAAACCCCAAAGTCAGTGCATTGTGCTTTTTTAAATGAAGTTTTGTTGGTTTTATTGCCATTGGTTTTCTGAGGAATGTATCCTGTGGGATGTATTAGGTTGAAATGAACTATTGTTTTCAAGTGTTTGTTTCTTTAGGGCAATGAAGCCATAATGGTCTTGCAACAGAAAGTACCTTTGCAATTCTCTGAGAATTCTGGGTTCCTTAAAAGGCCAATCCAGCTGCCTCATCCAGACAGCATTATTATTTTCCAGGTGTATAACACTTCTAAACTTCAGCAAATCCCTTTTGTTTTTGTTTTTTTCTACAAATAAAAATCAATGTGAAAGGAAAAGATGGCATGGCTAGCCAATATTTTTTAATTGGTAGCAGTCCCCAATCTTTTTTTAATGGTCTGTAATATCTGTAATGTTATGGTAGACAACCACCCCCCCAAAAAAACCAAAAACCATTTGCGAGAAGGCAGATCGCTAAACTTGCTTCTCAGCATCTCCAACAAAGTCCTGAGTGCTACGTTCATTATCTTTCAGAGAATTCCTAGTGATACATAATTAAAGTGTACTATTTGTAGGGCTGCCGCTGGTGATGATTTTTCCAAATGCTGTCTTGAGACATTTGAAGAGGCCTTATGATTTTGGTTATGCTGTTGGAGAGCCATTCATTGATGCTCCAACACTGGAAGTTTTTAAGAAGAGACTAGACAATCATTTATCTGAAATAGTATAGAATTTCCTGCCTGAGCAGGGAGTTGGACTAGAAGACCTCCAAGGTTCCTTCCAACTCTGTTATTCTGTTACCTCTTATTCTGTTATTCCTCACTTTCACTGTGACCACATCATTGTTCAGACTGTCTCTCTCATGCAGGGGTGGGTTCTACTTACCTTTACTAATGGTTCGCAATGGGATTGCTCGCGTGCTGAGCTTCTGTGCATGCGCAGATCGCCTATGATGACATCTAGGGTGGTGGGTGGAGCCTCGCCCCGGTTTTACTATCAGTTCATGCGAACCGGTCTGAACCGGGGGCAACCCATCACTACTCTCATGGTAATGCTCCAGCGGCAAAACCTTACCAAATACAGTTGTCCAGAGGCAGATGCATGCATGATCAAACTGACTTTTGAGAAGGCCCCAACATACTAGGTTAAAATCTCTCACCCTCCTTTGGCATGAGTGAACAATGTACTTCTAGCTCATCAGGAGATAGTCTTAGGAATGAAACCTACAACCCTGTTCTCAAATTTCTGCAATACTGGATCACTAAATAAATGTTCAGTGAGTGCAAGGGTGACCCAGTTAAATAACCCCTCCAATCATCTGTAAGAACATGGGAGTACAGGTCTTTCAACAAATAAGACAAGCAACATTGGATATGCTTTCTCATCATCTCCATTTTAAAGGCCTTTTAAAATTAATTTTTAATCCAAAATTCATTCTACGCTAAATATTTATTTACCAGTTGAATTATGTTATGTATCTCATGCCATAATAAAAACACTTATTACCAATTTAGACCATCCACTTAGTACTATGGCATAGAGATGAGTGAATAGCAGTGCAATTGAATCCTATTTTTAAATATGATTGTTCTGACCCAGGTCGCCTAGGCAGAGCAGGCTTCCATAGAATTCTTTATTGCTCTGCTAGTTCCACAACAAATGGCCCTACAATGGCCGGCAAAGTTCTACCCCAATCTTCCCCAAAGGCAGCCACCCACAATTCTACAAACAAAGCCAATAATCACCAGAGTCAAATCGCAAAGGCAGAGAGGAAGTCTAAAAATGTCGTGCAAGTCCCCAAAGCACCTCATTTTTGGGTGCATAAGTCATATACAAGATTCCAGGTCCACAGGGCAAGGGCAAGAGTCCACAAGCAAGGGTCAAATTCCACAAGGAGAAACGTGCATCAAGAGTTTTTCCAAGGCGGAGGAAGTGTATGCCAAAGCAAAACAATTGTTCCTGACAAAAACAAGCTACCCAGGCTTCTCCTTAAGTTAACCAAATCCTTGTGTTCCTTGTGAGGGATGGGGGAGACCTTCTCCCGAGCAGCCTCACAGACCTCCTTTGACCTCCTTTGAGCTTGTCTCCACTCTACTCTCTGTGCCCTTGGATCAAGTGGGGGAGGCTGCTGTTCTTCATCAGATGTCAATACCACCACCTATGTGCAGGTGATCCCCCCCATGTGTCTGTGAGGGCAGGCAACTCTGCGACTGGTTGACCCCCCTCCCTCAATCCCTGAGGGGCCTAGGACATTTGATCTCTCCAAACATTCCAGGGGAGCCGTGACATCCCTGTCGGATGGTCCTGGTTCCAAATCTTCCTCCTCCTCCAAACCAGGATCCAATGGGGCCATTACACTGATTTCTTATTTCCAATTTATACTTTTCTTCTGGGATTGCTTACACAAAGTCACATTCTCACTTGTGGACTCACAATCAGTAACTGCACTTGAAACCTATTTGCTAATATCAGTTCCTGAATTTTAATACTCTTTGCTGCTTGCATTGTTCTTTGCACCTGCACAACTCTATGAACTATTTTTCAGCCATTGATCCAATTACTGACATCATTTTAGTAGCCTTTATCTAAGATTTACCAACTAAGGAAAGTTTTTTGTGACAATTGAATACGTACATTTCAATTTAATTGTTGGTACCACCTCTCCGTTTCCCCCAGTGTCATTTTTCCTCATTTTTTTCTGCCTTATTTTATCTTTTTTCTGTACTCTTTTTCCCTACCTTTGCCTCCCCATTCCTTCTCTTGCTGCCTACTAAGCTCCATGTACATGCTCTGTTTCTTCCATTTTCTTTTCTTTCCTTTTCTTCAATTCCCTTTCTCAGTTATCACGCCTTTTTCTCCACAAGCCCACCACTTAACCAGCATGACTACGCTCATCTCATCTCATCTCATCTCATCTCATCTCATCTCATCTCATCTCATCTCATCTCATCTCATCTCATCTCATCTCATCATCTCATCTCAGGAAGATAAATCTATCTCAGCATCTACTTCTGTCCTACTATTGCAGCACCATTGAGAGTGTCCTGACATACGGCATTCTTGCATGGTATGGGAGCAGCTCTGTAGCGGACAGAAGAGCTCTACAGAGAATCATTAAAACTGCCCAGAATATCATCGGACTCCAGCTACCAGCCCTGGACGACATCTTTGAATCTCGCTGTTTGAGGAAGTTGCATACCATTCTCAGAGACTCTTCCCATCCTGCTTATAATCTTTTTGGACTGTTGCCTTCTGGCAGAAGATATAGAACAATTAAAACTCAGACCACACATTTTCTGAATAGTTTTCATCCCACAGCTATAATTGCACTCAACAATGAACATCAGTGAGCTGTTGGACAGCATTACTTGGTCTGTTGTGTGGATGTTTGGGTGGTTTAGGGGTAGGGAATTTGTGGTGTGTGTGTGTGTGTGTTTGGAGATTGTTATGTGTGTTGGACCTGGTCTTTGGGTGTTAAGTGAATTTTGTTGTATGGGTATACTGTGTATACACGTACAATGACAATAAAGTTGTTGTTGTTGTTGTTGTTGTTGTTGTTGTTATTATTATTATTATTATTATTATTATTATTATTATTATTATTATTATTATCTCCCATTCTATCCCATAGCTCTCTTAGAATCTTATGGCATCTCCACTTTTGAGGGCCTTGAGGAGATATTGATGTTGTAACCAGGTTAAGTAAAAGACTGCAACCAATAAATTTTTGGAATTTCTCCAGAAATAATACTGATCTTGGATCACATCCTTAAATTGTACAAACTGCATCTAAGAAACAAAAGCAGGATCAACTTTTCCTTCACAGGATTTCTTGTGATTCAGTGCTTTCGCTATCTTATATTAATATTATCAATGGACAGATTGTTGTACATTTATTCTTTTTTGAGAATACTTTCAAGCTATGAATCTTTCTCTTGCCATATATATGGAGAGACTGACAACAAAAGAATATCTTGATTCTTCCTTGGTGATACAACTGATGGCATAAAACAATATGCCTTTATCCCACTCCCTTCGTCAAATTATTCAACTAAGCATTTGTAGTTAGTCTGGTTCCTCAATCTGCATATGCTAAAGTTAAAAACACATCTTTGTCAAACTTAACTTGTGGTAACTACATGGATACAACCATGCAACAATATAGAAGTGATTTGTCATCGTCCTCTTGCAAAAGAAGGTCATCTTTCAAAGATTCCACAGAATTCCAAGGTAGAGTTCTGGTTTCCCCCAGGTGGCCTTCATCCAAGTCCTAACAGATATGGTTCTGCTTAACTTCTGGACCAAACAAGGTTAGTCAGGTGCTGCCACCTGCTGAAACCTTTGTGTCATAAACAGCCTAATATAAACAATGGGAAGCAGAATGTTGCAATTTAATATGGAAACGTTGAATATCTTGTGAATTATTAGTTTGATCCAGCCCATGCACCTAAAACTGGAATCCCCATTCCTTTTTTTGGGGGTGGGGGTGGGTGGGGGAAGAAATGATTTATCTAGCAGGATGGTTTAGAGGACATCAAAGGATGGCTATTTGCAATTAGAACATAGAATAATAGGGTTGAAAGGGACTTGGAGATTTTCTAGTCAAACTCCCTGCCCATAACAAGAACACCTTGCTACAAAAAAGAGGGAGTCAAGCTATTCTCCAAAGCACTTGAGGGCAAGGCAAGAAGCAATGGATGGAAACTAATAAAGGAGAGAAGCAACCTAGAACTAATTTTTTTTTCCTGTCAATTAGAACAATTAATCAGTGGAACAACTTGCCTCCAGAAGTTGTGAAAAACTGGAAGTTTTTAAGAAGAGATTGGACAACCATTTGTCTGAAATGATATATAGGGTTTCCTGCCTAAGTAGTGAGTTGAACTAGAAGACCTCCAAGGTCCCTTCCAACTCTGTTATTCTATTCTAACTTACTAGTGAGGACCTCTCAAACTACTGTGCCTGCACAATTCAGGTAGATTGATAAGCAATCCTTTAACACTTTGGTTCCAAGCTATCAAAATACTTTGAACTGAACACTGAAAGAGATCAAGAGTGAGTGTAGCTCTTTAAGGTTATTTGAAATACCAATTGTGCTTGGCTCCAATTAGCAGACCTGTAACTCAACTTTTTGTACTTCCTATATAATCCTCCCAAGAAGTCTGTGGATTGCATATTAGAAGAGTAAATGTGACAAAAAGCTCTTTATATAGCAGGAGAGCTATGCCATATAATGCCTATAAACTAGGTGACGATTGATGGATATTTTCAGGACTGCAAAAAGTAATTTCTGCAATTACTTAATGTGGTATCTGTAAGTGATATTAGACGAATGCATTACAATTGCCAAGGAAAAACTGCTGAAAAAGCTTTCTCGGGAGAACTGACTCATGACTTCAGACTGTTTTACAAGGAGGTTTAGACATCAGGGATATAGGATGTTATTGAATAGTAGAAACACATATCATTAGTTGGTCTATCCACTAGTGCCAAGGTGCTGCTGCAGTTGTTTTAAAATAATGCAGGAAACTGTTTTAAATAAGTATCTATTGATGAGAATATCATATGATTTGATCCTAAAATCTCATTCGCACAAGTATGTCAAGGGCATAATGGCCTCTTAAAATGAAGCTGTGTGAAGATAGCTCCATCATGTGGTCAATGAATCACTATATGGGCCCAGTGACTTTCACAGTCGCATAAAGAAAAACAAAGCAGGGCTTGCATGTGCCTGTCTGTGAATACTTAAATATACACAGCAAGCTTTATTTGTATTGTATTTTTACACAAGTGGCCAGTATAGCAGAATTATCTCTTGTGTGTTGACCCTGAGGAGGGAATGAAGAGGTAGACATGTCACCTCCATCATCTCCACTCTCTATATGAAGAATATAACTGTCTACAAAGGAATGTTTTCTTCAGGCTCTCTTCCAGTTCCAAATTCTGGGAATCCATGATTATAATTTGGAGATAAACTGTGATAGAAAAAGTGATCCCTTTCCATCTGCAGAAGACGCCAAGAATGATGGCCAAGAGATGAACCTAGTATACCCTCCTGTTCATGCTTAAAGATTAAGGTGCTTCCATCTGCCACTGATGTCTTTCTTCACTGGACAGTAATCTAGAACTGTCTTTACTTCTGCTAACCTGAACAAGGAGTTAAAAGGCCCCACTCTATGCCAGCTGTCCCCAACCTTTCTGGCCTGGTGGCCTGGTGTGGGTGGGGTGGGGGGAAGAGAAGGGATAGTTCCCTATGAGTGGCAGGCAGGAGCTTCATGCGGGAGCGCAAGTGGCCATTGCTTGATAAGGGGAGCTTTGCGCTTGAGGGCAAGTGGCTGCCACTGTTGCAAAGGGAGCTTTATGCATGAACGCAAAGCGGCCACCAATTGCACAAGGGGAATATCACCCTCGAGCGCCAGTGGCTACCGCTCGTGCAAGGCGAGCTTTGCATGCACACACATGCCCACCCGCTGCTCACGTGGCCCAGTTCCAAAGAGGCCACGGCTCAGTAGTGGGTCAAAGCCCCGGGGCTGGAGACAGCTGCTCTATGCTGTCCAGGCCCTACAGCAACTGCCCTCCTCTACCCCTGAACAGAAAACATAAAGAAAGAAAAAAAATGAAAGAAAAATGCAATAGCCTGAAAATTTGTACATCTCGGTGTCCTGCACCAAAGGAAAGGGAAAAACTCTTGATCAGTTTCATATACGCCTTTATTTGGGCTACTCAGAGGGCTGGTGGATGAAATGAGGCAAGAGTTTTTTTCTAATGGGGAAAGGGAGTCACAACCAACCAACTAAACAACCACCAATCAATCAAGTCAACCAAGTTAGACTTGAAAATGAATCAGATCAATTATCCAACACTATTGATGTCCTGGAAGCACAGATGCCCTAGAGCTACTTTCAAATTGGCAGATTCCTTACTGGATGTTACATGTAACAGGAATGGCTGAATAGGGCTTATATCAGCCCTGCGTCCATTAATGTCACTTAAGAAAAATGTAATAATATGTGAAAGAAGCTTGCGAGGCCAGAAGAATAAATCTCATTAGATGCAATAAAAGAGACATATGTCTTCCGGAAGTGACAGTTCTGACCCACCATAAAAATAATCAGAACTACTCTTATCTTGATTCTGATCTAATAAAAAAAAGCAAACCTAGTCCAAAATGTGATCTGATGAATAAGATGAATAGCTAAAAGCACTGCAAATGATTCTTTCTTAAAATTAGGATTCTTTGAATGGTAATTAATCCTAATTATAGGATTAATTATAATAGCAGCAATTAATAGCAGTAATTAATTGCTGCTATTATTGCAATTAGAGTATCTTATAATTCTTAAAAATGAAGACTTTTTGTTTACTTTCCTTTTAAAAAAAATGTTATTGGGATACAATGGCCAAATATAAGTTCTAATAGACAAAAAGTATAAACAAATGGTTAGGAGATGATCACGTCGTAGACTGCAGATTTCTTCAATGCAATGCAATTTCAATGTGGCTTTAAGCCCCCTAGATAGCATGGGCACTAAATGTATTTCTGAGAGCTGAAGTTCACGCAGCTGAATGATGCCCAATCATCTACTTCAGGAAGGAGATGTAACCTTAGAACAGATTAGAGCTGGAAGGGACCTTGGAGGTCTTCTAGTCCAGCCCCGTCTCAAGCAGGAGAACCTATACTATTTTGGATAAGTGACTGTCTAGTCTCTGAGGTTTTTAAAAAGAGACTAGACAGTCACTTATCTGAAATAGTGTAGCTTAGGGTTAGGGTTAAATGCAATGCATTTGTGCTGACTTGACCTGGAATTCCCAAAGAGAGGGGCAGCTATAAAAAAAGGCACCCTGCAGTCCAAACCTAGGTAGCCCCCATTTCACATTTGCACAAACTGGAATTTTGCACGAACATGAAGATTTGAAATTTCAGTTTTCACCAAGTATACATTTCTGTTGGCCTGCTCTGGGGTCTGCGACTCCTTGCAACATCCTATCCATCTGGGTTTCATGGCAACTCTTCAAAAGCTAAACTCTTAACAAGTTTACCTATTCTCAAAGAGACTGGAAGCTTTCATTTGACTTTAGCTTGACTCCAATTTATCATAATATCTAATTTATCACATTATTGCCATTGTTAATCTGAAACATCTTCCAAATATTAAGATACAGTGTGATGTAGTGTTTAGGATGTGGACTAGGAGTCAGAAAATCTCGGTTTTCATTTATCTTGGTTCAGAACAGGGTTGAAATCTACTTACCTTCCCAACCGGTTTGGAAGTGCACATGCCACACGTGTGCATGCTTCACTCACTCATGTGTGTCACATATGCGCGTGGACTCTCTGTGCATGCGCAGAAGGTAAAAACAGTTTACTTCCTGGTTAAAACCAGGAAGTAACAATGACCGGGCGGGTGGGCGGAGCCTTGTGCCGCCATTGCTACCGGTTCTCTGAATCACTGGCTGCCATTGCTACCGGTACCAGGAGCATTTCACCCCTGGTTGAGAAGCTCCCTGATTGACTTTGGGCTAATCACTCTCCCTCAGTCCAACTTACCTCACAGTGTTATTCATGCATGTGTGTGTGTGTGTGTGTGGGGAGAAACTCCTGAATGAATAGAATACAGATTTCATTAAAAAAAAAAAAACAAATCTAAAGACTTTATCTCTCTCTCTCCATGTACTTCTGATACAATTAATCCTCTCTAGTTCATTGCACTATCATGCAGGCTTACTATCTTATTATCCTGATGACTGTTTGGGTATTTTTCCCAAACACACATCAGGAATCTGGAGTGGCGTGGTGGCCTAGAGGTGGAGCTCTCACCTCACAATCAGGAGGCTGCAAGTTCAATGCTAGGTAGAGGCAGATATTTTTCTCTTTGGGCACACTGAGAATATATCTGCTGAACAAAATTCCGCATTGGCAACAGGAAGGGCACCTGGCCATTAAAACACTCTGATAGCTCCACTCAGTTGCCCAGACTCCACCCTGCAAGGGATTATGGGGTTGTTAAAAGAAGAAGAAGAAGATGATGATGATGCATCAGGAATCTGCCTTCATATAACTTAAATTATGTCAGGCATTTGAAGATGACAACCAAATTTTGATTTCTTGTGTATAATGCAAGGGTGCCCTTGAAAGGGTGAGTGAGTGTGTAAAAAAAGTGACTTAACTGCCAGATCTAATCCTCAGTCCTTGTTTACATTAAGATGGCATGTGCAATGCATGTAGAAAAGGGAAAGGATTTTGGCGGAAAGGTCATCTTGCCTTTTTGACCACTCTATAGTTACCCCTGATTTGATGCCATGCATGTTGAAGAGTTATAAAAGAACTTATGGACGAATTCAAGAAGAGCAAAACAGAAGATACCTATAAATGTCTATGTCTTGCCCTAGAAGATCAGAACTATGAGAATTATATGAGAGATTCTTGTAATAAACATTTTCTCTTAAACTGACAACTCCATAATGGAGTTCTCACTTTCAGCTTGGGCCTGGAAAGGTGAAGATTGTTAAAGATTGTTCAATAGCCCGCATAATTATTTCCAGGAACTGATAACTCCTATCTTTTGATATGTCTAATAAATAGATTATTGTCAGCCTCTTCCTTTGAGCATGTCTGTATTTTACAGATGCTTTGTGGGGCAACAAATATCATACAGACAATACCCCTGTGCTAAAGGTAATTAAATAGAGAACAAATCTGACAATAGGTGGCACTGGAAAACCTTTTATTGCAGAGTTTTGCTAATGATTCCCAAATCTGAAAGGTTCCTTTCAGAATACTAATCAAACTGAAAACCTCAATGGGAGCATTTGGAACAGAAAAGTTGTTGGAGATAAATGAGTTAAAACTTGGAACAGCTCCAAATCCTCCCTCCTTGGGCAATTATTTTTCTTTTTTATAAAGGAGCATGCATTATATTTTAATATGTAAGGAAACGTGTTGCCGTTTCTTATTCTAAGTGAGTGGGTTTGTTATAAATTAAGATTATTGCAAGATGGGCAACATGGAAGGTTGGTTCCTCACGGCCTTTTGCCTGGTTGCAGTTCAGATCTTTGACAGACAACTATTCCTTGGCAGAGAAAGGCTTTGCTGAGTTGAGTCTCAGAAGGGAAAAAGTGAAAAAGTAAAATAACAGAGAGAAATGAGGGAGATTCAAAAAGAAGAAAAGCATATCAGGAAAAAAAAAAGATTGTAGGGCGAGTTACCAACTTTTGTTTGCTTCATGCCTTCCATATTTAAGGAAATGTGACTTTTGACAAAGAAAAGATTTCCTTGGCTAGCTTGAGTGCAGTTTTGATTGCTATTCTTATTATAACTACTCCCCTGGTGAAGAGATTTTTCCTTTGAAATATATCAGGATTGAGACTTTGGGATAAACATGAAAGAATGCCAATATGATGTCTGTTATATAAAATCATCTAAAACTTAGATTTACATCTTTTAAATGTTTTTATTCAATTCAATTATAAACTGCCTGAAGTTGTGGGAAATGATGGCATATAAAATGTTTTAAATAAAAACCAGCAGATCTATCTGAACTGAGACAAAATAGCAGAATCACATGCCAGACTTTGTTGGCAAATGATGTTTGGATGATGAACCCATACAGTAATAGAATCTCAGAGATGTAAGGGATCAGGCAGCCCAATAACTTAAAGGGAAGCCCATCACTTCTCAAGATGATTGATCCTAATGTCAAATTGCTCCTATTTTTAGGAATGAATCTGGGTACTGGAAAGCCATAAATACTATACACTGTATTTACCTTAAGAGTAACATGGTGAATACCAATTAAATCTAGGCATTTGAATACATATGAAGAATGTTGAGTTGGTAAGAAATTTTAAGTACCACAAAAAGATGAAGCCACCTAGGAATCAAATCCTGTGTTATAAGCCTGTGAATGGTAGATCCCTGAGTTAGTGTCATAAGAGCCATAGAACCCTTCTCTGAATTTGGAAGGGAATCTCCGATCTTGGAGATGAAACAGATATCAGACTCCCCTTCTGAATCTTTACTACACTTCAGGGAGGAACTTTCTGACTGTAGAAAAGCTCCAAAGATGGCGGACAAAATGAACCTGAGGAGTCATTCAGTATAAAGGCCTTCAGGTCCTTTATTTGGGGGTCAAATTGGCGGCCCACAGGCCAGATGTGTCATGCGCAGGCCCACCCTGGCTCCGCAAAGGCAAAAAATATTGCGACACATCACGTGACATCACGTGACACAATCAAGTTTGACACCTGTGCTTTAGAGCAACACTATAATAAGAACAAACACAAATTAAAACAATACATTAGGAAAGACAATGAACCCTGCATCATCTTATTACTGTCCCATTGCTGACAGGGCATTTGGAATCAGCAAAGCATTCTATTGTCAGACACTCTTAGTAAAAATACATTATTTAAAAAAAAGAACACTTCAAGCTTTGAAAATAGCATCTTTTTCTACATCCTTACTAACTCTTCTGTTCTCTTTTAAAGGCTTTCAGTCATAATTTATTTTTAATCTCAAACTAACCAAAAGAGCCCACAGATTCTGAGAATACACGTGAGCAAAATTTGAAAGGGCGTAGTTTTTCTGTTTCCAATAAAAATTATCCCAACATGAATGATAAAGAATTACAATATGAAATAACACTTAAAGACATATTTTCACCAGTTGGGTTCTTTTTCAGTGTTTTTAAATACACAAAACACAATATTTCATTTATGAAAACAACTGAGTCTATTAAATATTCAAAATTTTCCTTTTTTAGTTTAATGTATTTTATGTATTTGTATTTGACACCTGTGTTCTAGAGGGTCTAAATGAAAGAAATATTTCCAAGATATGCATTGTTCTTACTTCAGAAAAGTAAACAATAGGAAGAGCTTCTACTGTCATGAATATGTAAATGAAAGCAGTGACTCTTCTACCTCTTTGCTTTACCCAAACCCATCCTTCTTTTCCCACCTTATTCCTTGAACTCCTGGTTTTCAAAATCTCTGTTATTTGAACTATATTTGACATGCAAGGCATTCATGACCTTTGTAGATTAGGTCAAAGAAAAAGATGAATAGTTGATGGCATCTTAAAAGTGAATTATCAGAAATATTATGATAATATGGTTGTCAGAGAATACAGGCCCAGGATTAATTTAATATTGTAGAGAGAAAATTCTGCAGTCTCCAGTGAAGCCAGTATTTTTTCCTTCTACCCATGCATTTCTTCTTGGTTAGAAATGAGCTTAACAAAACGGTAGGATGTAGATGAAAGATTTTTTTCCACAGAGTTTGGATATTGAGAAATTCCTCTTCATCTTCTTCCACATGTGTGACATGGCAGAGTCAACTGTTATTACAGGAAACGTCATTCAACAATGGAACACAAGAACTTCCAATCCATCTTTGCTTCGTCATTCACATACATTGTGAATACAATCCCATGAAAAACCTGCTGGTTTAAGAGAAGACACAATAGATAACAGTATGGGGTGCAGAGTGCTGCTCTATGTTCTGTCCACTTGCTGTTGGTTTCTCGAACACCGGGATCCACACGTTCCTCTTGGGTAGAACTTTGGCCAACCAAAGACTTCGACAGATGGGCAGGATAGTAGAATTTGAGGTATCACATGGCGGGTTCTGATTCCTAGAAGGGAGAAACAAAACCCAATTACAGATATATGACTGAAGGTAATTCTCAATAATTTTCACGTTTTTGTTTTAATGGTCCCGTTTTCCAGAGTCTCTTCCTAGATCATATGTTTATTAATAAGAGGTGTGATACAGGCATTCTGAACTATAATTTAGCTCCTCTTTATAGCTTTAGTTCTGTTTTATCTCCATTATATATGCTAATGAATGCCACATTAACATCCAGTTATTAATTTTTCCCATTGAAACATTCATACCCAAAAATATTCTTTTTATCCTGGCTTATACATGGAATATAAAATAATCTCCTGGGAATTTATTTGTGACCCCTAATGTCTTCCCAGTTTCTGTATTTATGAGACGATATTACAGTATTGTTGTCATGATCTTCACCATCATTTCTGCCAACCAATTATTTATTCTTTATACAGTAGATTTACTTTAATTTAATATAATTTTGTGATTGTCTAGGAATTGACATTCACCAATTAATTTAATTGACAAATGAACTGAAAGAAATGCAAACATATGTTTTTTTGCCCTATACCGGTCACTATCTAAGTTTTTGGTGACATGAGCCTCTGCTATATTGCTAAATGCTGTGTAAATGTGATGAATGAATGAATGAATGAATGAATGAATGAATGAATGAATAGCTCTCTGTCTGATGTAAGTTATTCCATGCTATGAGGCTGCCTGAATTGTTTTCAAATATCACTTTTGGATTGCTCTCTTAAATAAGGAGATTAATCATAATTTAATAAAGCATTTCACTTACAAACTTTCTCAAGTGAAGCAGAATTTATGGAAATTTTTAATCAGAGTTAAGGAGAAGAGACCAACAGTTCCCTCTAGAATGACCAATTTCATATATCTCTATCTATGGGGTCAGGCGTATCAAGTAGCAAACAAACAAGCTTCAGAGTTTGTAATAAAAACCTTGTATAAGAAAGAGGCTTATATAAAAAAGCTTATGAAAAATGGAACTACTCCACAGATGCTATGCACCGGTTGTGATTTGTAGCAAATCTAAAAAAAAAACCCCAAATCATAGAGGAAATGAAACAACAAGAACAAAAAATGGAAAAGTAAAAATTCATTTTTTTTAACGTTCAAAGTTGAAACTACTCTTTGTTAATGATGGCCCATTAAATAAATAAATAAATATATACAAATCCCATCTCTGCCTCAGGGAACTACTCAGAATACACAGAAGAATAAAGAAAACCCTGATGACCATCATTCATTTTTAATGATGGGTTATTTGCAAAAGTTTCACACCCCTCAAGTGTGTTTATTGCTAGGCCTGCTTAGAAACATGAAAGGAAACAGCTATAAATCAATCTGATGAAATAGTTCAATTTGTAGCTTAGTCACATATTAGCCGTTTTATTGTTTGCAAAAAAACAAACAAAAAAAAAAAACCAAAAAAACCCCCAACCAAACCCTTTAATACTTTTCTTCCTTTGCACCCACTTTTTCTAAGAAGATCATTAAAGGCAGAAATGTTGTTTTGCTTAAAAGCAACATGACATACTTTCCAGCAGTTGATCTCTGGCACAGAGATTTTGTGATCAGTTTCAATTTCATGCCTTGGAAATTTTCAAAAACCACAGAGCAGAGGAGAACTTTTCATTGAAATGAATCATAAATACGTATCTTTAGTTGAGTTTTAAATAAGGTTCTCTTTCTGGGTAGTATGCAACAGATATATCGGAAAAATTTATATCTGTATTCTCCGAATGTTTCAAGAGCATTCAAGCATGCTCGTTTCTATATTTTTATTTAAGAGATACTTGCCCAGAAGAATCATGTGAATTTAACATCTTTATTTTTTTAAAAAAATTATTTTGATTTATATGCTGCTTTTCTCCGGAGACTCAGGGCAGTTTACAAGGCGTTAAGCAATAGCCTTCATATTTTTGTATATTTTATACAAAGTCAGTTTATTGCCCCCACAAACCAGGTCCTCATTTTACCTACCTTAGAAAGGATGGAAGGCTGAGTCAACCTTGAGCCTGGTGAGAATTGAACTCGCAATAATTGCAGGCAGCTGGAAGCTAAATACTACCTTTAACAGTAGCATTAGTCTGCTGCGCCACTCAGGTTCCTCTGAGTGGTGCAGCAGACTAATAAGGTACCTGTGCATATGACTGCCATGATTTGCACAGACTACATGTTGGAAACGATACAGTTGTGCTGATTCACATTGATATATTTTACCATGTCTTGCTTCTTCATAATCCGGGAATCCCCCATGCCCCACGCCACCTCCAAATGTCTCCAACAGATACTCTGAGATTAGTTGGAGAACCCTGTTTATATTTCCACTAGTAAGTTTGGCTCACCCTGTGGTAGTCAGCAGTAGGATCTTCTCATTAACGTATGGAAATTTCTCCCCAAGCCTGCTTGCCTGATTCCTCACTGTCTTTTCCCAGAAAAGAACTGAAGTCCTTTTCAATCCGTTGATGAGATGAAAATAACTACTCCAGGCCCAGGCAGACTTTAAGTTTTCCTGTTACTTATTTCATTTTCCTTTGCTTAAAATGAACTCAATTTTAACATTTCTATTTATTGTTTTTAAGCACGCTGGTTTAATTTCAGGCCCCTCCCTCCCCTTTCTGGTTAAACTACTGTGGCTCCTTTGGGAAATACATTAGTAAGCCTTAACAATCTACCCCTCCCTTTATTAAGCCATCAATATGATCCATTAAACATGACTGATGATGCTAATAACAAAACTCTTTCCATCTTCAGAATGAGAAGCCCTTCCCTACTAAAACCAATTTAAAATGTGCTTATTCACTATAGGACTTTATATCTGAGTTTCCTTCCCAGCTTTTGTGGTATGTCACTGTCTTTTGACAGCAGATACAGTGTCTTTAATATTTGTTTTCCTTCTTTTCAATCATGTCTCATTCTCTGAGATTTCCTGGACAAATCTCTGCAGTTTTCTTGACATGGTTTTTCAGAAGTAGTTTGCCATTACTTCCTTCCTACGGCTGAGAGAGAATGACTGGACCAAGGTCACCCATCTGTCTTTATATCTATATCTCTATACCTATATCACAAACATATATCACACGAAATACTCAGCTAATGTTGAAACCGATACAGGAGAAAAACCGTCAAACTATCCTTGTGCTATTGAAGGAGCTTCCCTGATGTGAAGCCGAATGTGTCATTGCTCTTTCTCTTCAGGCAAATGGCTTGAATCAAAGTCAAAACAGAGGGCTACCCAAAGCTGGATGTAAACTAGACTCTTGAGAAATTCCTTCTGAATCTTGGACCTTTTGAAATGTGAAGGATATTTCCCAAAAGAAAGCTAATGATCTGGGGAACAGACCTAAGCTGGCCACAGGAATGAGAGTTACAGGCTGGTCAAGCAGCTGGTTATGTTCAAAAGTTCCACTTTTGCCCACGATGGTCTCATTTTTTATTCAAAAGCTGTCACTCAGCCATTATTGTTATCCTGTTGCTTTTGCATTTCTGTGATGAATGCGGTCAAAAGGTTGCTACCGACTGTGACATTGATATGGTGAGGTCAAGTACCACTTGCATAAAAATCTATCTTTCAAGGCTGAAATGGTGGCAAATGATTTACTACATCTGCTAGGGTTTTTTTTTAACATGGGCTTCCAGAAAGCATATCCCTCAAAAACAGCTGCTGATAGCAGTACAGTCTTAAGTCTCCCTTCCCCACAATGGCAGGGATTTTATTTGCATGAGATCTTGTGCAAAGCTACAACTGCCTCGTGTGGAACCAGCACAACAATTGTATCTGGCTTTTAACAGCAAGGTGACCTCTGTTTTTTAATCCCTGTGACACTGTCAATAAAACTGAAGCAGAACAGAAAGAGCATGTTATCAGGGTTGTGGGACTATATGCAGAGGTGATTCTGACCTTATTTTGTTAAACCCTGCCCAGGTTTTCCAGGCTCCCAGCAAATAACATCTTGATTAAATTCTGAATAACTGAATTTTCAGGTGTTGACTCAGGTTCCACCATTATTATGAATAAGATCCAGAAGCAACTCTTAGCTTGCATCATTGGGATTTTTTGCAGAGATTGAATGCCAATTGTATTTTGGATTTGCTAAAAGGTTGAGGTTGCCCCCAAATGTGACAAATGATATTCTAAAACAAACAAACAAACAAACAAACAAACAAACAAAGAAACAAACCCAGCTAGTGAAACACTCTGAGATGGCTCTTAAACAGCCTAGCAAGACCACATGAGTTGGTGAAAGGACTGAAGAAGAACATTGATAGTCCCAAGGGTGCTTTTCCAAAAGGCAACTGGATTTTCTTGGGATTTTCCTTGAAGATATTTCACTTCTAATCCAAGAAACTTCTTCAGTTCAAAACTGAAGGAGCTTCTTGGATGAGGAGCAAAATATCTTCAAATTAAAAACTAAGAAAACCCAGTTGCCTTTTGGAAAAGCACCCTTGGACAACCATGGCCTGGATGACTGAAACTCTCAATAGACAAGAACACAGATACTTGTGCAACAACAACTATAAAAGAAGTAGGAAGCAGATGTTCAACAAGAAATGTCAAAGAGGAGTTTCCTACCCATAGCAATGCAGCTGAACCAAACAGGCATACAGATCTATGATTTCTGAAAGGAGACTTCAAGGGATGGGGAGTATATTAAAAGGAGAAAGCAGGATTGCCATTCAGTTATAAAGTAAAGCAAGTAATAAAAATTATCCTTGATAATATCAAATAACATTGTGATATTCTTTCAGTACCTCTCATTCAACAGAAAAAGAATAGGAAATTTGGGGAGAAGTAGTTCCTTGTCAAGAAGCTAATTATTTATTATTTGTTTTCCCAAAGCCTGATTTCCAACATTTGTTAGTCTGGATTTTTGAGTTCCTTTTTAGGGATGAAATGTATCTACCATGTTGTAGAAAAAAAGAAGGGACATTTTAAAAGTTTTTTAAAATACTTCCCCACAAATTTAATTCCTTTCCCACTTCACTGACAGCAAATCGGGACACATGATAGCAGTGTTCCAATATCTCAGGGATTGCCACAAAGAAGAGGGAGTCAAACTGTTAATCAAAGCACCTGAGGGTAGAATAAGAAGCAATGGGTGGAAACTAATCAAGGAGAGAAGCAATTTAGAACTAAGGAGAAATTTCCTGACAGAACAATTAATAAGTGGAACAACTTGCCTGCAGAAGTTGTGAATGCGCCAACACTAAAAATTTTTAAGAAGATATTGGACAACCATTTGTCTGAAGTGGTGTAGGGTTTCCTGCCTGGGCAGGGGGTTGGACTAGAAACCTCCAAGGTCCCTTCCAACTCTGTTATTCTATTCTAAATCCTATTCCATTTCACTATTTTAGAACATTATCTTGATATTCATAATCCACAATTATGCATTCCAAAGACCCTGTTCCCAAATATTATGAATACTACTGAAGTGCAATCAGAAAGTGCAATCAGAAAGATTGATCCCCCTCACTTGCAAAACTGTCACATTCCTAATTAAGGAAAGTACCCTGTGAAATAGTAAGATTTGGTGCATTCCAAGTTATAAATAATTCATCCTCTTACAGATGTCCAGCTGCACTACCCCTTAACATTTTTTGGGGAAGAAACTTCTGTCTAGATTTGCTGTTTGTGTCATAAAGCATTCTCTCTTCTAATGTAGAATACCTAATCTTTTCATATGATCAGTGTTTTTCATGTGATTTAGGATTAAAAGCCCAGAAGTGGCTCTTTCGTCATGTGTTAGAAGGGAACTGAAAATTCATTGGGTTTGTCTGGGTCACGTTTCTGAAAATTGTATTTTCTGGAAGTGAAAAATAAAGGAACTCAGCATTATAAGGAGAGAAAATGCTGTTAAATACAGATGGGCTGAGTGAATTTGATGGTCATTGAATTTAAGAAAATTGATAATAAAAAATTATCAGTTTCTGTTGAAGACAAAGTAACATTACACTAATGTCTAAAACATTTTATACTCATGCACATTCTTAGGCCCTCTAGAAGCCTTTTGGGCTTCAGATACAACTGGTTCAGCATTCCTTCCTATTGGACACCTTCTATACACACTTTAAGACGTGCATTATTACAATCTATACAATATTCACTGCTTGTCAAAAATGTATATTTAGCCTGAGCATAAACATACTATAAACAACCAATAGTAGATAATAGAACGAAAGTCATGTTGTACACTTAAAGTACAAGCTCAGTGTAAATGTATGCTTATGTCTTATAAGCAACCAATAGCTACAGGTGATCTGCACATAGATGGAACCAAGGAAATCTTTGGCACAGAAGAATAAATGGGTGCAGGCAGTTCCCGAGTTAAGAATGTCTGACTTTCAGACACCCCCCTATTTATGAAAAAGCTGCCTGTTACTAAAAATTGCAGATGGCAATTTTCCCCCCTTAAGCTGATGAACCATCGAAGCCCCATAATTTTTTTATGTACTGTTGAAGCCACACATGTTTAATATACAGCTTGTTTTCAGCAGTTCATTGTGCAAAAGTACAAGTTCCAACCTACAGTACCTACAAATTACTGAGTTAAGGGCAGAATTAGGAATAAAAGTCATTCTTAACCTGGGTCTGTCTCTACCTGGAGCGGTGAACTGTTGATGTATGTTGCTTGCCTTTGGTTGAACTAACCCCTTTTTGACTGAAGACTTTCAATCAATTTGTCACATTATCTTAAATTGTTTAATTTAGGGTGGTATACTTCTATAAACTTCTAAACCCCACCTCCAAAATCAGATCTTGTGTCAGTTGGTCTTGCAAAGTTCAAGTTTCTGCTCTAGTATCCAATATGTCCTAGAGCCAATGTTTTCAAAGCTGCTACTTATTTTGTTTATAATTTTTCTTTTGAGCCTAATAAAGAAAAACAATCATCATACTATTGCCCACATGGAGACAGTAATCAACAAATATATTACAGAGAGACTAATGTGGCATGTCAGATATAAGGACCTGCAAAAATAAAAATAAAAATTGAAGATTACTGCATTCTACAATGTGACTTCCCAGATACTCACCTGAGGGACCCTAGATTTTCCCCAGAAGAAAATCTAAACTGTATCCTTCTGTTCTCAGTGGATTTTGGAAGAGGACAGTCAGAGTTTTGTCACAGTGACCACTCTTACTGGCCTGTCTGTAGTTTAAGGAAAAGGCCCAGAGCTGAAAAGGTTAAAATAAGAATGGGAGAAAGTGGGGTGGAGGGGGGAGAATGAGGGAGAACATTTGTCAATGAAATAGAATAATAATAGTTATAGAATATATTTGCTCCTATAATCTTCAGCTATTATTACCATACTTCAGCTGCTAAACTTGGTTTCATGAGCTCTGGTCTATGTCATTCAGTTCCAGACTCAAGAAGAACGAGTGAGGAAAATCAGAATCATAGATCAGAGCAGAACCAGTAATATAGTTATATCTGCAGGAAAAGTGATCTTATTACTCCTCATTTCTGACAGGCCAAAGCAGCCCTCTAAACATTGCCTCCAGGGTCAATCTGAACATATGAACCACAAACCTTGTCCTGTATAAACTGGTTGGGGAGGGAGATTAAAGGTGTGCAGCCTGTGTAAGAAGAAAGGGTTTTTGCCCTCCAATTGCTATGGATCAGCTATCTTTTTCTGAGAACATTTTGCACCTTCACAAGAGTTACTATTCGGATTATCGAGAATAAAAAAGGATGGACAACGAAAAGATCCAGTTTTCTCCTTCTTATCTAAATAATAAGAAGGTAGCAACAAGTAACAAATGCTGCCTCTCCAAAGAAGCTGAAGAAACAGTGGACCTTTAACTGCTACAAGAGGAACACACAAACCGAATACAAACAACGGCATGACAAAGTAGAACAATGGTACATTGGAATATCTGCTAGAAATACCATCTGCCTGCAAGCAAGAACTGTTGGGACCATAAAATAGACAAAGTAATAGAAAATGAGGAAGCTATCCTGCTTAGTATGGAATTAGAGGAAGAACAAGTAAAGGAAACAATGATTGCTTGGGCAAAAAGTTGTGGATATTCAGTTGAGCTTGATAGTTGGCAACAGTTATGGGAAAGGAACTATAAACTAACAATATCCACTGCATATAAAGAGAATCAATATAAAATGTTTTATAGATGGCATATGCCTCTGGAAAAATTGGCAAAAATGTTTAAAGACAAATCAGCTAAATGTTGGAAATGCCATCAAATACCAGGATCTTATTATCATATGTGGTGGACATGCCCAGAAGCTAGAGACTATTGGAGGAGTATTAAGACATGGCTAGAAGAAATGATCCAACAATATATTGATTTAAAACCTGAGCTGTTCCTATTGGGTATACTACCAGAGAAAATTAGTAAAGAAAATATATACTTGATTATACATATAATAACTGCAGTGAGGATAGTATTCGCACAAAGATGGAAAGCAGAGAAAATCCCTTTGGAAGGGGAAGTAATTAAAAAAATCTTAGATTGTGCAGAAATGAACAGATTAACTTTGATGATTAAAGAGAGAGAGGATATGGACTATTATAAGATATGGGGGGAAATTTTATGATTGGTTAAAAAGAGATATAGATAAAGATTGTGATAATTAAATAAGGAGAATATTATATTAAATGTATTGTAATTTTGGGGAAATATCTCAACAGAGAAATGGAAACTATCAAGGAGAAATGAAGATAGGAGGAGTAATAAAAAGAAGAAGTCACCGAAGAAATACTGAGAAGACACATTGAAGGATTCATGTATTATGTGTTTGTTTGTTTTAAAAAATAAAAAAAAAACTTTTATATATAAAAAAGAAAATGAGGAAGCTAAAGTGCCCTGGAACTTTAGAATTCAAACATACAAATACCTGCCATATAACATCTTATACTTAACAATTGTTGGTAAAAAAAAATCAAAAAAGTTTGGATAGTGGATATTGTAATATATGGAAACTGCAGAATAGAAGATAAAGAACTGGAGAAAAAAATCACAAAATACAAAGACCTGCAGATAGAAGTAGAAAGACCTTGGCAGAGGAAAACAAAGATTGCCATTTACTATTACCAATAATGATATTGTACCTTGGGTGCAACCCCAAAACATCTGGAACAACACTTGAATACCATTGGTATTGAAAAAAATCAAAATCAGTCAATTGCTAAAAGCAGCTTTACTTGGAAGAGCTTACATCCTACAATGACACTTTTAAGACCATCAGAGAATGACATCTGCCTATCCCATGTCCTTGGGAAGAGTTTGATAGTGTGGATAAAAATGCCAAATCCTGTCTAAACTCCTGGCTGACTGTGCAACCATAATAATAACAACAGTAATATATTACAAACACTTTTTTTTTATTTGATTTATATGCCGCCCTTCTCCGGAGACACAGGGTGGCTTACAATGCGTTAAGCAATAGCCTTCATACTTTTGTATATTTATACAAAGTCAGCTTATTGCCCCCACAAACTGGGTCCTCAATTTACCTACCTTAGAAAGGATGGAAGGCTGAGTCAACCTTGAGCCTGGCGGGATTCGATCTTACTTTAATTGCAGACAGCTGGTGTTAAATTACAGAGCTCTGTCTGTTGAGCTATCCACTTATAACAAGACTTGGAACTGGATATCAAGTCCTAGGTAGAGTAGTTAGAGAAACTAGGTGTGCTTAGTTTGGAGAAGTAAAATTAACCATTTTTACTTCTCTAAAATAAAGAGCTTAGTTTGGGGAAGAGAGGGCATGTTCCAGATATAAAAAAGCCTTACAGAGTAGGGAATAAATGTACTCTCTGTTGTCTTGAAAGGTATGGCCAGAACCAATGGGTTGAACCTGTGGGGAAGTAGATTCAGGTAATATATCATAGCTGTCAATCAGTGGGAAAAAAACTGCCTCTTGAAATGTATGTTCCTTCACTGGAGGTTTTCAAAAAATATGTTGGACAGTTTATGAAATGCTTTAGCAGATCCTGCATTGTTCAAGGAATTGAACGAGATGACTCCCAACTTTATAATTCTATGAAAACAATAGATGTGAAATTGGAGGACATGAAGCTTTGACAATTAAGTCAAGTTATAGACTCTGATTGCTGCTTAAAAATGCAGATTATCATACTCAACTTCCTACTAGCTCATTTTGTTTCTGAAAATTAAATATGAATATGCCTTTGGAATAAAAAATATTTGCCATTTCCATTGCTTTTTCTTCAGACATCTCTGTGGATATTTCAATATTATTCCTGTAAATCCTAGAATAACCAACTATGGATTGCTAAAATCAAATCTCAAGAAATATGAAGCCTTGACAAAGAGGGCAGAAGAAAAAAACTTATTTGCATAAAATGGATTCATGATAATTTATATGTATATATAAATATACATTTTGGAGTGGTTGCTAACCATTAAATAGAAACATGGTACATCTCCTTGTTGTTCAGTAAAAAGATCAAAACACCTCCCCACCAGCAATCAACACCCAGATAAGAAACACTAAGCTTAACATCAGATCAACAATCAAGAAGTAAACAATATCCCAATCAAAGAACTGACAAACAAGCCAACGGTAAACAGGCCAACCCCCCAGTACCCAGCACCCAACACTAGGACTACTTCCGTCAAGATTGACAGGACACACCACTGTATACATTGGCGGCAAACCCTTCTCCCTACTGTCTATGGAGAATGTCAGTCATACAGGTCATGGTTGTCCCAAAGGAGCTTTTTTTAAGAGGAAACTGGATTTTCTTTATTTTGCTTCTCATCCAAGAGAACTGAAGAAGCTTCTGGGATAAGAAATGAATGTCTTCAAGGAAAAACAAAGAAAGTCCAATTGCCTCTTGAAAAAAATCACCTTTGGGACCTTCTCCCTACTAGCACTGATGATGTCACCTATTTTGGGTAATGAAACACCTGTAAGAAAACAACCAAGCTCAAAGAGGACCCCTCATTTCAACTCTGAACTACAAACATTCTCCTTTATTGGAGAGAACTTTTCAGTAATTTCTAAAAAGTACTACAGCTGAAAAAGCTCCAAAAATGAGGTTTGCTCATGATGTTTCCCTCAGGGTTTAACGGAAATCGAGAAACAGGATAGCTGGAGAAATGACTGAACAGTGAAATGTAGGGGCATACACCTCCCAGCTACATAAAAATGTAGCAACATCTACTCTTCCAATGGAAAGGTATACAAAATTCTCTTCTTTGAAATAATTCCTAAAGCAAATCCATTTTCAAATCCAATTGAACAGCATTTAGTTAAACAAAACAAAAAAAATCAAGTTTTTTTCCCCGCCGTTGAATTTAAATAATTTATGCAGATAAACAGTATGCTTTTAATGAAGTGTTTATTGAATAAAGATGCTGTGGAAAGTGAACTAGAATAATGCAGATCTAAGATCAATAACTTTAATAAAAGCAGGGACTGTTATTAAAGGCATAAGAATCTATATTCCTATAAAGTTCTGGTAATGACAGGAATCATCAATCCAGTCTTGCATTAGACCAGACGTGTAAAACTGCATTTCTTCAAGGGCTGGATCAGCATAGTAGTTCTCCTGCGTGGGCCGGGGTGGGGGGAGGTGAAGGCGGAGAGTGGGGAGGAGACAGGATGGACGACTCTTGCAGAACTTTGCTGACCAAAACAGGCCACGGGGGTGGGGGCACATTTTCAGTCTCCATGGCCTCCAGCAGCATTCTGCCAGCCGAAAATGGAGTGTGCGGAGGCCCCATGAGGACACTGCATGGCCTGTTTTTAGCCTCCCAGCCTGCAGCAGCATTCTGCTGGTTTTTGCCGACAAGAATCCAAAGAATAATAACTCAATTCTGAGGCACAGTATTCCAGATAACCGTAATCTTACTGTGGTTGGCAGAATGCCCAGAAGCAATTTGCAGAAAACTGACAAGAGAGAAACAAGAGCCGAATCAAACGTTTCTGGAATCAAGACGTGAAGGAATATGAATGAAGTTGTTTCCTGCAAATTGCATCAGTCATCGTCCTTCCTTAAATAGGCTAATGTAATGGCCAATTAATCCCAAGCCTTAATCTCGAGGAGACCATCTCCCGAGGAGCCACTCCTGCCTTTTAACAGCTCTGTGCACTTGTGCATCGAGAAGAGGCCCCTCCTCTTCTTCCTCTTCACTTATGGAAGCTTCTGGAAGTTCTGAAGGCCCTGGCTGAATCCCAGCCTCTGGCACCACATCTTCTCCAGCCTCCTCATTGTCTGACTCGAGCGCCAGCTGCACAGGCTGCTGGCGCAGCACACCAGCCTCCTTGCTGTCGGAATCAGCTACTAACTGCACAGGCTGCTGACAGGCCACAACAATCTGGTTGTTTCCCTGGATATTACATAGGGGTAAAGTGTAAAGATTTGGGGGCTGGCAGATGATGTGGAATTTGAATTCTCTTGTCTTTATTGAACAGCAAGGAAAGATTTCGAAAAGGAGAAACTACAGGGAAGCTATTTTTTTTAAAAAAACTATCTCCACTCTTAAAACCAAAATCACAGGATTTCTGCTCTAGGCAGTTGGCTTTTTGGTACAGATCCACATTTCAATAATAAAATACTGAATAAGAGTAATCCTCGACCTCTGCAGCTAGCAGGGCCATAAGAAGAACCCAGTTAGCTGTGCTTACAACTGTGTATAATGACACATTTTATTTTATTCCATTAAATGAGTCACTCTGAACACAGCATACTGCCCATTTCTATCAGCTATAAGTATGCTTGAGTTCATTCTATATCTATATAATAAAAGCACAGCTGCTCTTTGTTTGGATATGTACCGCTTCAGTTCTTTTTTTTTTTTTTTTTGTAAAATGGATCTGTGAAAGACAGATAACAGCATTGTGTCCAGATTGTCAGAGGCATTGTTTTCAAGAGAAAAATACAACAAAATGTTAGCTAGATAAAAAATTTGCCCTTGACATGTGAAGATTTTCATATGTCAAAAATAATTCCCATTCTTCACTGCAGTGGTGAATGGTTGAACCATTCTGTGAAGACAAGCCAGCTCTATAGTAACCTGAACATGGTGCCTAGAGCAAAAGATCTGTACATCATGGACATAGATGTCCATAATGTTTTTAGCTTTTCCCTTATCACAGCTTCTTTTAGATAAAAACAATTCAGCAAATAACTGGCTTTAATTTCTAAAGCAAAGCAAGCATCCCAACATGGCCAGGTTTTGCATGGCAAATGAAGAGTGATGATCACCATGGCATTAAGCAACATCTGGACCAGGGGTAAAATGCTCCCAGTTTGGACCGGATCGCCTGATCCGGTAGCGATGGAGGCGGGTGGTTCAGAGAATCGGTAGCAAAAATCCCTGCCACCCCCCCATGCCCAGCTGAGCTGCACAATTATCAGAGGCTTTTTTTTTAACTTTTAAAAGCATTTTTTCTACAACCTCTTCGGCCAAATAATGCTTTTAAAAGTAAAAAAAAAAAGCCTCTGATGATCATGCGGCTCAGCTGGGATCGACAAAGGCTTTTAAAAGAAAAAAAACCCCTTTTTTTCTTTTAAATGCCTCTGATCGGCAGAGCTTGGATCGTCAGAGGCATTTAAAAGAAAAGAAGGGGTTTTTTTTTCCTTTTAAATGCCTCTGACGATCCAAGCTGAGTTGCCTGATCTGCAGGGTTTTTTTAAAAAACTCAGCTTGGATCTCAACTCGAGTTTTTAAAAACTCAACTCAGCTTGGATCGTCAGAGCCTTTTGAAAGCATTTTTTAACAACTTCTTCGCCGAAGAGGTTGTAGAAAAAATGGTTTTAAAAGTAAAAAAAAAAAAAAATTGGCTACGCCCACCCAGTCACATTACCTGCCCCACCAAGCCACGCCCACAGAACCGGTAGTAACACATTTTAGATTTCACCACTGAACTGGACCCATTCTGGTAGCTAGAACTGAAAGCGTCTGC
This sequence comes from Arizona elegans, assembly GCA_022577455.1. Classification (NCBI taxonomy): domain Eukaryota; kingdom Metazoa; phylum Chordata; class Lepidosauria; order Squamata; family Colubridae; genus Arizona; species Arizona elegans. The sequence continues at coordinate 95,613,036 of JAKOOJ010000003.1, read as the reverse complement.
AGAACATAAGAAGTATTTTTGGCCTTTCTGTTTAAGATCAAGCAGCAGAATAAATTTCTTGACATTGCCTGAAACCTGATAGCAAAATAAGAGCTAGCTGCCAAATGGAAAGTTTCTATAGAGTGAAGCTGTAGTGTTCTGATCAAGTAATATCTCTTTGAAGAATCTGAAATTTCTAAATGCTTCTGGGAAGCAACATCCCCACTTCTTCTTTTTCTGGACCTTTAGAAATGCAATCTCTCTAGAATCAAAATAAGCAGAACTGCCTATATTGTTTTTAAATGCTTATTTAACTAGGAGACTAAGAATCGAAATGCTTCACTTGCTCTTTTTAATTAATCACTTTAGGATGTTTCCTCTTTTTTAAAATAACTTACAAAATAGTTTTGAATAGGTCGGAAAAATGGACGGAAGAATGAATTTTAAGAGAGATATGTCTATATTTTTCGCTTATGAAATAAAAGGCCTAGATTTTGAAACATAGCTAATAGGAAACTGAGTTAGCAGTTTCATGCAGCTGCAAAAAAGCAGAAGCAATTTTAAGTTGTATCAGAAAATATAAAACATAGAAAACAATTGTTCTACGTGGGTCAGTGGACCACAACTCCCATAATTCCCCAGCCAACACTGGCCTGAGAACCACACTGTAAGTAGGATACAGAAAAAAATAGAACAGATTAGGGTATTCACAAGGAATGTCAGAGGACTCTGTAGGGAACTGAAGAAATTGGGAGTGGTAAGACTCAACGAGAGAATACTCACAGAGGATATAATAACATTTTTTCATATACAAAAAGAGGCCAAGTTTTTTTATCTATTATTTCAGTGTAGGATAAGGACTCCTGGTTTTCAGTTACAGAAAGGGAAATTCTTACTGAATACTATAAAGTCCTCCTAGTGGAAAGAGTAGTTAAGTAAGGGAACTAGTAGTTACCCAACAGTGGTGGAATTCTCTTCAATGGATGTGTTTCTGGAGGGTCTGGTTAGCAATTGGTTGGAATGCTTTAATTTGAATGCTGGTTGGAATGCTCCCCACTGGGTAGGTGAGGAGGAAATCAGATGGTCTAGAAAACAACTAGCAAACTAGCAGACCTGGCAGGTATTACGGAAACCTGGTTGGGGCAAGGGGGGGGTCCCTCTTGTTGAAATGTGCCCACCAGGTTTCCGCGCATTCCATCAGCCGAAGTTGCAGGGTAGGGGCGGGGGGGTAGCGGTTATTATTAACGAAGGTCTGAGACCGAGGGAGGCCACTGTTCCTCAGACGGCCGGCTGTGAATCCCTCCTTGTGAAATGGGGTCACGGGGTTCAGATGGGTTTGCTGATCACGTACCTGGCTCCCTGCCATGTGGCAGCAGCCCTGCCTGAGCTACTCAGTGTCATCGCCACGGTGGCGGTTGAGACCCCTAGGCTTATGGTCATGGGGGATTTCAACTTGCCGTCCGTTGGTGAGGCATCTGAGGTGGCTCGGGAGTTCATGGCTTCCATGACAGCCATGGACCTGACCCAGTTAATTCATGGCCCTACCCACACGGGGGGGAAACACGCTGGATCTGGTTTTTGTCTCTGGACAGTGGTTGAGTGACCTCGAGATAGGGGATATAGTCACCGAGCCCTTGTCATGGTCAGATCACTCTCTCCTTCGTCTCGACCTTCGAACCGCTACACCCCGCCGCAGGGAGGCGGAGCCGGTAAGATGGTTCCGCCCCAGGCGCCTGATGGAACCTGATAGGTTCCAGATGGAGCTTGGGCCATTCCCTGAGGCTCTGGCACACACCTCGACTGGAGACCTAGTGGCCGCCTGGGATAAGGCGGCCGCTGGAGCTCTGGATCGGGTCGTGCCTTTGCGGCCTCTGACCCGGCGCCGATCTCATTTAGCTCCTTGGTTCACTGAGGAGCTGAGGGAGTTGAAGCGCCAGAAAAGATGCCTAGAGAGTAGTTGGAGGGCCAGTCTTTCTGAATCTGACCGGACACTGGTAAGATCTCATATTAGGAATTACCTAGTGGCGATAAAAGCAGCGAAATGTAGCTATTTTGCTGCTCTTATTGTGTCATCAGATAATCGCCCGGCTGCCCTGTTTAGGGTGACCCGCTCCCTGCTCCACCAGGAAGCGCGGGATGACCCCTTGGAGGGTAGAGCCGAGGATTTTGTTCAATATCTGTATGACAAAATCACTCAGATTCGGGAAGATCTGGACTCCGACTGGGTAGTCTCAGGGGGAGGGACTGGGGCAGGTCTTGAGAATGTTATCTGGGATGAGTTTGATCCTGTGACCCCTGAGGACGTGGACAGGATTCTGGGTAGACTGAACGTGACCACTTGTTTATTGGACCCGTGTCCCTCCTGGTTAGTGCTGGCTTCTTGGGAGGTGACACGAGGCTGGTTCCAGGGGATTATAAATGCTTCGCTGGGTGAGGGTGTCTTTCCTGCCGCCTTGAAAGAGGCGGTGGTGAGGCCTCTCCTCAAGAAGCCTTCCCTGGACCCGGCAATGTTGGTAAATTATCGTCCGGTCTCCAACCTTCGTTTTGTGGCGAAGGTTGTTGAGAGTGTGGTTGCGCAACAGCTCCCCCAGCACCTGGATGAAACGACATATCTGGATCCGTTCCTGTCGGGCTTCAGGCCCGGGTACAGCACGGAAACGGCATTGGTCGCGTTGGTTGATGGTCTCTGGAGGGCTCGGGACAGAGGGTGCTCCTCTGTCCTGGTCCTGTTAGATCTCTCAGCGGCTTTTGATACCATCGACCATGGTATCATGCTGCACCGGTTGGAAGAGTTAGGAGTGGGAGGCACTGAGTTGCGGTGGTTCTCCTCCTTTCTCTCTGACCGGTTGCAGTCTGTGTTGGCAGGGGGACAGAGGTCGACCCCGAGGCCCCTCATATGTGGGGTGCCGCAAGGGTCGGTCCTCTCGCCTCTCCTCTTCAACATTTATGTGAAGCCGCAGGGTGAGATCATCCGTGGTTTCGGGGTGGAGTACCATCAGTATGCTGATGACACTCAGCTGTACATCTCCACCCCGGATCACCCCAACGATGCCCTTGAAGTGATGTCCCGGTGCCTGGAGGCCGTACGGATCTGGATGGGGAGGAACAGGCTCAGGCTCAACCCATCCAAGACCGAGTGGCTGTGGTTTCCGACATCCCGATATAGTCAGTTGATGCCATCACCGACTATTGGGGGCGAATCATTGGCCCCCACAGAGAGGGCTCGCAACTTGGGCATCCTCCTGGACTCACGGCTGTCTTTAGAAGAGCATTTGACGGCCATGACCGGGAGGATTTTTTATCAGATTCGCCTGATTCGCCAGTTGCGTCCCTTTCTGGATCGGGACTCGTTACGCACGGTCACTCATGCCCTTGTCACCTCCCGCCTGGACTATTGTAATGCTCTCTACATGGGGCTCCCCTTGAGGAGCACCCGGAGGCTCCAACTGGCGCAGAGTGCGGCCGCGCAGGTGGTAATGGGAGCGACATGGCGCTCCCATGTAACACCTCTCCTGCGTGAGCTGCACTGGCTCCCGGTGGTCTTCCGGGTGCGCTTCAAGGTTTTGGTTACCACCTTTAAAGCGCTCCATGGCTTAGGACCTGGTTATCTACGGGACCGCCTACTACCACCAATAGCCTCCCACCGGCCAGTATGCTCTCATAGAGAGGGACTCCTCCGGGTGCCGTCAGCCAAACAGTGTCAACTGGCGGCCCCCAGGGGGAGAGCCTTCTCTGTGGGGGCACCTACTATCTGGAACGAGCTCCCCCCGGAGATACGGAGGATCCCGGATCTGCGCACCTTCCGCCGTGCTGTGAAGACCTTTTTATTCCATCAAGCGGGCTTGGCCTAATCTCTTCCCTTTTTAAATATTTAAATTTTAATCTGTTTTTAAATTATCGGGGTGTTTTAATTTGTCTGGGCCAAATAATTTAATTTGATTTTATTGGGTTTTTTAAATTTTGTGTATCTATGTATTTTATTGTTGGCTGTTCACCGCCCTGAGTCCTTCGGGAGTAGGGCGGTATACAAATCAAATAAAACAAAACAAACAAACAAACAAACAAACAAACAGGAAAGGCCATGGTGGTGGAGCAATTAAAGGAGGTAGCCAGGGAACCATAAAGTTTGTGGCAGCTCTCTGACAACAATTGTGGGAAAAAAACAGCATGACTCAGAACTGGAAAAGGTTGATCTATTTCCCACTTCCTAGAGAGGGAGATTTAAAGAAAACATATGATCATCTAGCTAATTTAGAGAAACAGCAAGAGAATATTAAAAATAGCTCTACTTTTTGTAGACAACTTCAAAAGTTTTGATAGTCTTTATCATTCAGGTCTTTGGAAGTCTCTCAAAGCAGTGGATATATCACAACATCTGACTTTTTTTTCTTTTTTTAAAAAAATAAGAAATACTTACAATGACCAGGAAGGCACAGTGAGACAGAATTTCCCTACTCTGTCACTACCCTTTCATGGTGCTTGGAGGTTGTTGGGACCTGGATGGGGGACAACAGAATTCGAATGAACTATGGCAAGACTGAATGGCTTTGGGCACATGGAACCTCAGGATCTGGATTTTTGTCATTCTTAGTTCTGGATGGCATTGCATTAGGGGTTCGGACCCAGTTTGTAACTTAGGGGTTCTTCTGGACTCATGTCTCCTGATCAAAGAGCAGGTGGTAGGTATAATTGAGAGAGTTTTGTACCAGTTGCAACTTTTCCTGGCTCATGACTCAGTTACTCAAGTCCTAGTCACCTCTCGGCTGGACTATTGCAATGTGCTCTATATGGGGATATCCTTGAAATCCATTTGGAAGTTTCAACTGGTGCAAAGTGTGGCAGTGAGAGAGGAATTTGGGGCCCCTAATACGGCCCATATTACACCTCTGCTCCGTGAACTTCACTGGCTACTGGTCTGCTTCTGAGTAGAGTTCAAGATTTTGGTTATGACCTTTACATCCTTAATTACATAGGTCGAGACTACATGATGAACCATTTTGTTCCACTAGGACAGGCCTGTCCTACTTGTGCCAGCAGAGAGGCCTTTTTGGGATCTAGAAAAAGAGCCTTCTCTGCCATGGTGCCTGCCCTTTAGAACAGGGGTCTTCAACTTTGGCAATTTTAAGACCTGTGGACTTCAACTCCCAGAATTCCTCAGCCACCTGAGGAATGGCTGAGGAATTCTGGGAGTTGAAGTCCACAGGTCTTAAAGTTGCCAAGGTTGGAGACCCCTGCTTTAGAATATCCTCCTCTCGGGTAAGATCTGCCCCCAATTGTCCTATCCTTCCACAGGAGCCTGAAGACCTGACTTTGCCAGTTGGCCTGGGGACCAAATAGGGAAGTTCCACAGTGGAGGTGGCTGTTGGATTGATAGCAGACTCCCTCCCCTCTCTTGCTCTCTGCTCTTCACCCAGCCATCTTTTTGTTATCATGTTGATGTATTCATGTTTTCATCTCCGTTGTTTATTTTATTATTCCATTATTTTACTTGTGTTTTGTTTCCACTCTTTTCATTTCTTCCTTTTTATTGTTGTAAGTCCCCTAGAGTATCCCCATGGTGAGATAGGCAGCAATTACATTTAACAACTAAACGAACAAAAATAAATAATTTGATAACCCAGAATGGTTTACCACTGGAAAAGGACTGATTCTATTGCTATACTTGTTCAATTTCTATACTGAATATATCATATGGGCTTTGGGTCCAGAAGAGGAAAAATCAGTGGAAACAATGTCAAAATTGAGATAGATAGACATCATACATTGGTTGCAGAAACTGAGAATGACTTAAGACCAGTCATTTTAAAAGCAAAGAGAAACAAAACCAGGAGAGTGAAAAGGCAGGCTTTCCTTGAATGTTAAGAAAACAAGTTATATGTCAGGTGGAAAAGATGAGCAATTTAAGATGAGCAAAGTGACAATAGAAGTAGTTGATAATTACGAGATTAAACAAGATGACCGATATTGGGGGAAGGTGAGGGGAAATCATATAGCAGAAGGCAGTATTTGTGAGACAGAGCCCTCATGGACAACTTCCCAGATAGGGTGTTGCCGTTTCTTTTGGACAGCTTGCTTGACGATGGGAGGTACTCTAGATTTAGGCAATTTAAAACTACCCAAGGACAAATCTAGCTGACCAGATTGCAGTTTAAAGGTCATACTGCTTTCCCCAAGGCTGCCAAAGGATCACAATCCCTTCTGACATTAAACAGGATGCAAAAGTTTTCTTCTGTCTCTAATGCAACCTCAGTAATAATTCAGCCTTTCAGAGAACGTTACCTTTTTATGGTTTCTTTGATTAGAGGCGTCGCCTTCCCATTCATTGTATGTGTCTCTAGATGTTTGTTTTCATATAGATTTGTCATCAGATTGCAGGTCTTGTCTCTCATCTCATGTGATAGAGAAGTTTCTCTGGCATCTGGCCTTATTCGCCGACATTTGAGCAACCTCTGATAAGCTGTCCGGAAGTCCCTATTCAGTGCAGCATACAAAATGGGGTTCAGAGCTGAGTTGGCATAACCCAGCCATAAGACAACAGTCAGCAGTGGGTCACATACTGCACCCATCACACCTCGGTACGTGAACACAGTAAAATAGGGAAACCAGCATATTATGAAGGCTCCCATCACAGCCGCAAGGGTCACAGTGGCCTTGTGTTCTTTCACTGTGGGCAATATAGTTCTGTCGGTCTTGCAACAAGTGCTGTTGTTGATCCTCTTAGCTTGTTCCCTGGCTATTTTAAATATCCGGTAGTAGGTGATGCACATGATAATTAAGGGGAGGTAGAAAGTTAGCAAGCCATCCACCAGAACATATGTTGCATTGACCTCCAATTTGCACTCTTGCTTCCCGTTCAATTGATTCTGGTTCTGGATAGTTGTGTCATTGGTATTCCATCCCAAACTGATGGGTAAAAAAGAAACCATAAGGGACACTACCCAGATAAGAATCAAAGCTACAACGACTCGTAAAGGAGTGACCACAGTGCTGTAGCGGAGGGGTGCTGTAATAGCATAATAGCGATCCAGGCTAATGACGAAGAGATTGAGAATGGAAGCAGTGCATAGCATGACATCCAAGCTAACATAGACATTGCAGAAAGTAATGTTCATGAGCCACTCATGGGAGGAGATCTCATAGAGGGCTGAGAAGGGTAAGACCAGTAGGCCTAGTAGCAGGTCTGTAAAGGCCAACGAGACAATGAAACAATTAGTAAGGCTGCGAAGCCGTCGACTGAGATAGACAGCCAAGCATACCATCACATTACCACACACAGTCACAACAATGAGAACTGTGAGAGCAGCTCCAATCAGCACCTTTTCCAAGAGAGAACCATCAGTAACGTTTGTGGAATTCATGCTGGCTTCACAAAGTAATATCACTTTTCCTCCATGCAGACTCCCGTGACAGCTGCCACACAGAAACTTAGGAAGAATCCAGTCCAACTATTTTCTTTCACCCATCTCACAATCGGTTCCCATGTTAACAACCAATGAGATAATATCAGAAAGACAGCTGGTTCTGAATGATTGGCTAACAATCAGATGCCTTCTCCCATTATGTAGCTATGAGCACAATAAAACAAATTGAATCCTGCTCATTTTTCCCCAGAGGAATCTTTGCTTGGTTAATAGTTACAAAAAAGACTGGAACATTCACTAACCATGTTCTTATAAATGCATGATGATTTTGAGAGAATAGTTGATCATTATTTATCAGTCCATGATGGCTAAATGAAATATCCACATTTAGCGGCAGTATACATCTGAGAACAAGCTACACAGAAAGGCGGCTGCTTTTACACATTGATTTGTAGATTTCCTGGAAGTATTTGTTTTGCTTCTGTTTAATCTGGCTGCAATAACAGCTCCTTTCTTTCTTCAGATTCCTTTGGTTTGGGTCGCAGCCACTTTTTCATCACTCACAAAAGTTTCTTCTTTTCAGTGAGATTATTAATGCAGCATATGTTGCTTGATTTTTTTAGTAACCAAATATTGCTCCATAGATCACATCAAAGAAGGACTAGAAAAGTCCTGGATGTTTAATTCTTTTTAGCAATGTTTCTATTTAAAATTCCTCAAAGTAAGTGGAAGTAGTTGAAGATTAGAAGGACATATTTCATGCTTTTCCTTGATAGAATCTGGAAGGAAGAATTAAGAATTAAGTGATTTAAACAGAAGACATAAAAATGCCTTATAATAAGTAGCTACACGTGTACAGATGAGTAAATGTATATACTTATACATTTACACATGTATCCATATATATTTATGTACGTGCATATAATACGGTACCAAAACATATTTTCAGGTAGAGAAATTTAGGAACCTCAGATATTATTACTACCACCACCACATAGACAAATTAATAATTTACCCAGGTATCACTGTATGGTTTGAGAGACACTACATCAGTGTCTCTCAAACATAACATTACATTATGTTACATTAACAGACAGTTAACTCATCATTGGAAAGAAACAGTAGAAGAGGTGGGGGAAAAAGAACTCATGGTTTTCATTATTAAGCATGTGAAAATATAAATGCTTTTTAAAAACCAGGATCAGAATCTGCAGGGCAGGTAGATACGAAAGAAAAAAGGATGGCAGATTTCACAGAATCAGTGCAAAAATTTTGTACATTTGGTTTAATATTTTTGTTTTTCTCTAGTGTTGGAAGAAATATCCTTTTAGGTTCAGTTCCAAGTGGGGAGAAGTACACTGGAAACATGGTGGCCGATTGAAAAGATGGTTTTTATTGGTGGACAGGACCACATGGTTTGAGGTCCTGGGCAAAAAAGGCACATGGAGTGGAGAGAGGAATATATTTATACACTCTCTTGGGCCCTGTCTTAGAATTTCCTGTTCCTGTACAAGAAATGTATCCCATTGGCTGTCAGAATCCCAGGGGGCGGGGGTCTTAGCTAACTTTGTAGGCTGATGTGTCCCAGGCTTGGTTGAGTTTTGCTGGGTGATGTAATCTTCCCAGGTGCCATGTAGTGAGATGGGTAGAGGGCTAATCCTATCATGTCCTGAGGGCTATGTCTTAATCCCATCACTCTGGAGCTGAAGTGGAGGGGAGGCGGGGGCAGAGAGCTGCAGGAAGCTGCTTTGTCTCTCCTTTTCTCATCCAGCGAAATATATTATTCTGACTCTTTAATATTTCCTAGAATATTCCATTCTTCTATGAGGGGGGCAGGTGCTAACTTCCTATACTGGAATTCATTCCTTTCCTGGAATGAAATTTCCAGGAAGGCTAGATTATTGGAAACAGACGTAGGCTGCCAAATATATATAAAGCTACAATAGTTCCCCCCCCTAAATTCCATAGAAACCCATGTTTTTGAGTTATAGGCCTTTAAATTGGATGAAGTTCATATGAAAACTACATTGTTATGAAAAGTGTATATGACATTTCACAGAATTTATTGTTGGAGTTTCAAGCAACATGTTTTTAAAATCATACATTTACACATATATGACTATTTTTTTTTTTGCTTTTTCCCCCGACTGAATATGCTGCAACGTGCAGTAAAAAATCTTATTATGAAGAATATTCATAATTCAACATGAGGTTGTAAGGAATAATTCCTGATTATTGTGGAATTTGATGGCAAGGAGAAAAAATGATCTTGGTAAGTAGTTCCATTTTTTAAAAAAACCATGAAACCAACCATTTATCTAGAAAACTCACAAATGCAATTACTATAACAAGAGACAGAAGACGAAAACTCCATTTAGGCGTTCTTATTCCTGGAACAATAAATGCTCAAATAATCTTGTTCTCTGTAGGCATTGTATGTTCACTGGGGCTTTTTGCAAGGAAAAAGCCTACAATGAGCTGTATATACTGTATGTAGGATTCCACATGAGCCAAGAAACCAATAATGCATAATACAGTCTAGAAGCCATAGATTTTTTTTACCCCTGTGTAGATAATCAAGCTGAAAGTGTGAAGACTGCAGGGAGCCAATATCACAAGAATGCGATGGATGGAATTATCTGAAGTACTCTTATTTTGAGCACTCCAGGTAGAATAATATCTGAATTGGCCTAATGAGATGAAGAAAACGTTAGAACTAAGGTTATCTTTCAAAGATCTCCTTCTTCTCTTCCAAGGAATATATGGGTTTGCCTGTAAGTCCATGTTAGCCAATGAATACCCGATTCCCTTCTCATCGCCCCTCTAGAATGGTTTACGTAAATTGGGTCAGTTTTTCTCCCTTTTTGTGGTGCAGCTCTCATGGTGCAATAACCTGTAGCATGTTAGGGTTCTGATGTCTACCTTAAGACATAGGAATTCAGAGATAAATATGGGGGGGGGGGGAAGGAGAGGGGTGGGGGAAGGGAGAAACAACATATATATATATCCCTGGCTCAAGCTGATAAAGGGATGAGAACTTGTGGCTCAGAGATTAATTCAACTGCCTAACATGCAGGAAGCCCAAGTTCAAATGCGAGTAAGGTTATGGCTAGCTGATGAGAGCTAAATAGCTTGAAATAGATCTATACTAGTCTCGCTTTATTTCTTTATCAGCAAAATATAAATTTGATGTGTGTATGTGTGTATACGCACACACACACACACACACACATACATTTCTACAAAGCTCAGTATGCAGTCTGTGCTGCATTTTTACACAGATGTATATTTTCCATCCCTGTGGATTGGTTGCTTTATCAGCATATTTGTTGATAAAATGTTATAGATTAGAGAACCTGAGGACATGTTATCATTGTGTTGCTTGTTTTTGTCTCTTGGTTTGTTGACTGGCTGTAACCCTGGAGAGCATTTCTTACCCTTCAACAATACTGTGCACGGCTTTGGTTCAATGTTCAAGGTCTCCATTCCATTCCTGTCTCCATATGTTCTTCCTTTTCTATTTCTACAAACCTCAGTATGCAATCTGTGTTGCCCTGTTACTACTACTATTGCTACTACATATGAGCTATGTAAAAGTCCTTCCTTCCTTCCTTCCTTCCTTCCTTCCTTCCTTCCTTCCTTCCTTCCTTCTTTCCTTCCTTCCTTCCTTCCTTCCTTCCTTCCTTCTAGATAATATTCATGTAGCTACTATATTAGTCCAAAATTAATGGTTAACCCCACTCCATATTTTAGAAGCTTTCAGAACTCCTCTGCAAACAATTAAATTGTTTCAGTGTCTACCAAAGCTAGAAACCGTTTTGACATGCATCGGTGAGGTTGCTATTAGTGATTGTTATAGTTAATATAAGACCTCAAAGCTAGTTTTCTTGTTTGATGGAGTGAGATTCCCCCCTCCCCACAGAATAATAAGGATCAATTGGCAGCTTCACATAAAGCAGGGTTTAAGATTGCTAAACCTTAAATCTAGTTTAACAAATGATAATGGTACAACCCAAGCAAATAAGTCCTATTATGGTTTATATAAAGGCTAAGAATGACTGGCTGGCTACAGTGTGCTATAAATTATCAAAATATTTTTTAGCTTAAACTAACCTGGGTTTCTGCCACTGTAATGGCAGATTCCCTGAGATGTTTAAACAAAACAACAATGTCTTTCTTTAGCTCTTGAACAGGTAAGGTGAGGGGAAATCATGCAGCAGAAAGCAGGGTTGGTGGACAGCTTCCCAAATGGGGTGCTGTCAGTTCTTTGGTTGGCTTGTCTGGTGATGGGAGCTGCACAATTCATGCTTCGTCTCTCCTGCTTCTGAATTGTAGTAAAGTTTGGCTCCTGTTCCTTTGCCCTTCTAAACAGGCTGCTTGCCATGTTGTTAAAGTCAAGAAATGTCACCCCTTGGAATTAATTGGGATCTATGTAAGGAATATCAAATCCCAAATGGCCTGGAAGCATTGTAGCTTCCAATGTTCTCTTCCTCATCTCCTCCCAACTTTACTGATCTGAAAAAAGCCAGGTGAAAACTAACACACAGCCTAAACCAGGACATTGTATGTGACAAAGAAATACAAAAATACTTGCTTTATAAGAGTTGAAAGCCACTTTTTTTTCTTTTTGGTGCCTTCAAGTCAGTGTTGATTCCTGGCAACTGCCTAAACAAGTCCTTGCCGTTTTTGTGGCAAGATATCAGAAGTGGTTTGCCATTGACTCCTTCCCAGGGCAGAGTGAGAGTAACTGGCCCAAGGTCACCCAGCTGGTTTTATACATAAGACGAACTAAAAGTCACGGTTTACTAGTTTTTATAGCCTGTTGCTTAATCATACAACAAACTGATACCAAACTGAAAGCCACTTTGCTGTTGCAGAAACATTCCTTTATTACAATGCAATAGTATCTGAGCCAATCAAATGCTCTAGAAATCTTCCAAGACTGAACAGTCTGCATGATTAAAAACAGGTGAAATTGGCATCAAATGGGAACATGACTTGAGAAAAATATGTCTTTCCTTTTCAGAATATAATTAAATTCCAGTCTTACTCAGAAACTGACCTTTCTATGATGTTTGTCCAGGTCTCCAATAACAACATGAACATGGGATAAAAAAGGGCTGAATTATTTTCCTCTCTTTTTCTTTCTTTTACATAGCCACCTGTCTTATGTCGAACTCTGCGTGGCTCCCAATCAAAAATTAAAATGTCTTCAATAAGTGCAAGTCTATTAAAAAACTATAAATGTTAAAAACCTGGCAACGAAATGCTTTTTTTTTGGCATTTCAGAAGAAAAAGTACACTGCTAGTTTTGAATTGTAATTCATGTATTGTGTTAGGTAGCTGCCAAACATATTGTTAAAGACAGACTGCATTTGAAAATTAAGGCTCCATCCTCTTTTGGCAGAGGTAAAGAGAAGCCTCCACCCCCCTCTCTTTTTTTAAAATTAATTTTTTTTTAATAAGAGAAGCCTCTCTTGATTGACACGCAGGCATGAGATTTTTCAAGCAAAAAGATGGTAGTGAATTGTTTTCTTTCACTCTTAATTTTGATAAAATTACGCACATTGCTTGAGGTGAGGCCACAGAAGTAGTTCACAAGTTTTATCTTTGGCTGATTGTGTATGTGTGTGTACTTCAAGTCAGTATTGATTTCTGGCAATTGCTTGGACTAGTCCTTGCAGTTTCCTTGGCAAGATTTTGGAAGTGGTTTGCCATTACCTGCTTCCCAGGGATGAGAGAGAGAGATACTGGCCGAAGATCACCCAACTGACTTTCATGCCTAGAAGTTACAGCCACTCGGTTTCTACCTTAATGCCTTAATCATTATACCAAACCAGCTCACCTAATGATTTTAGTTTATCTATTATCTAATGCGCATATCACCTAATTACTATGATGTAGAATTGACTTTGAATTGGGAAGCAAGAGACTAAGTACCTTTCTCCAATGTTCAGCTGAAGTGTTATTCATCCATCCTTGAATGGACAGAAAACTCTGAATTTGCAGTCCCTGTGACTGATCTCTTTCCTACATTTTTGGCCGCTCTTCCCACTCACTACAGGCACTTGACTTGAATAGGTGATAAAGCCTAAGAGATTTTATATCTCTTGAAGCTGTTTTTCAAAGGTGTTAGAGTAAAGGAGAGGGGAGAGATCATTTAGAGTTGTACAAATTCAAAAGATTAATTACATTTATATCACTTGTAGGTTGGGAGTGAGATGAAGGCATGAACTCCATGGAGACCCAGCTGAGAAAAAAAAGGTTGCCAGGGCATGTTTGTGCCATGCCATGTCTAGAGACAAGTGGGGGCAAGTCTTAATTCTTGAGACCCTGGAATGATGTATAATTTCAACAGCCGTGCTCATCATACCCTGTATTTAGCATAATCACTGAGAGATCCTGTCCCTCTTGGATTGAAACTGAATATAGTGCATTATATTTGCATTCTAAAAATCACCGTATCTTCTTCATCCTCTTCTCAGTCCCAGAAGGAGAAAGGAAAATAGTGAACTTTTTGGGAGATTGGCTATTTTAAAGTGAAACTTTCTCTCCCCCCACCCATTATATTAAATGTCTAAAGAAGGGAATTTCCAGGAATGAGAGGAAGAAATATTCTTGCCATCCAGGAAACTCTGTCAGGTTTCCCGCTCAATTGAGTAAGATGTCTTTTTTCAGAAAAAGTTACAAACTTTACTATTTTTAGAGCTTTGTCTGTAATAATTTGAGGGACCAGATGATCCTTATAAGCAATCATGGCATGTACATCCTGAAAGAGCTCAAAAAAGTCAAGATGATGCCTGCACTTGTTGTGATCAAACCCACCCATTTTGATGCTTGGGCATAGCCACCAACTTGACTTTTTAAACATCCCTATGGCTGTTCTTGACCAACAGTTCCACATTACAAAGCTCCGGATATATGTACAACTTGGATGTACGTAATACGTGAACATTGTAAAAATAGCATGCAGGACCTGTGTAGGCCAAAGCATGCCATGTTGCACTGGGAAAAGGGAAAACACTATTTCTGAACAAGTTTTTTTAAAGATTGTAGCCTAAAATATCTTGAAATTATTTTTCACATAGAGAGACTAGATTCTGTTTACAAAACTATTATATCTGGTTTATAAATCAGTGATTAGTGGGACCTGCAAGGTAAATAGAAATATTCTGAAGATGTACCAGCAGAGATCCTTTTTTACAAACCATTTAGGAGTGTCTAAAGAAACAGAGCAGTTAATAATGTAATATCTATTAGATTAATTTGCTGATCAATTAGATCGCTAAACCAAAAAAAAAAATGTATTTACAAAAATAAATGGAATGACCTGTGCAATAAACAGGTTATCTCTGGTTGAGGCTTCTGCACTAGTGCAAAACAGGCTCCAGACCTAGCTGATTAAATGCTGTCTGCTTGTGTTGAGAGCCAATTACTTTCTCCCCCAGACTCTGCTCTTTTATTTGATATAGGTGCAAATCTGTTTTTTTTCTCTGGAACTATCAAGTGTAGACAGTTCATTCTCCAGTTGGCAGGAAATGTCCTCCCTTCCTGCCTCTTTGCTCAAGCAACTGACTCACAGTTATGGATCAGCACAAGCAAACCAGCTAATCAGTGGTGGTATTGATGGTAAAGGCTCAGGTATGGATGCAGGTGTTATTTCCTGCCCTGTCAGCACTTGTTTGGGATGCTTTTGCATGTAATTTTTT
Organism: Arizona elegans; assembly: GCA_022577455.1. NCBI lineage: Eukaryota > Metazoa > Chordata > Lepidosauria > Squamata > Colubridae > Arizona > Arizona elegans. Next base: position 95,597,987 of record JAKOOJ010000003.1, on the reverse strand, counting down.
TTCACATAGGGGAAGCATGCTAAATTTGTATTCAGGGAAAATCAAACTGCACTAAAGGTGGGGTGAAGCAGCAGAAAGTGGGCCAGTTTGGGCAGTATCCTTATGCCTGTCATCTAAAGGTGGTATTCAGCAGGATCTCACCAGTTCTGGTGAGCGGAAATTTTGAGTAGTTTGGAGAACCGGCAAATACCACCTCTGGATGACAGGCATAATTGGGAAGAAATGGGGATTTTGCAGTAACCTTCCCCTGGAGTGGGGAGTAAATGGAGATTTTACAGTTTCCTTTCCCAGCCATGCCCACCAAGCCACACCCACCAAGCCACGCCGACAGAACCAGTAGTAAAAAATTTTGAATCTCACCACTGCTGTCATCTGTTCGGGTTATCTGCTATTTGTGCTGATCCAGGCAGTTAAAAAACTTCCTTTTCCTCTCAACCTGCCACCTCTCCAATTTGGGCAGTGATCCCTGGACTAGGAGGTTTGGCCAAGGACACAAGGGGCAAGTTCTGACAGATGGTTAGGCCCAGAGGTCTAGGCATGTGTCATGATCATTACTAATGATAGCAGTTTGTGATGGCTGGTGCCATGGGGAAAGGGCAGCCTTCTTTACATTGAAAATGAGAAATGTCTTCACCAACTGCAAGCCAGTCAGAGGCAATTGGAATTGATGATTCTTTTCTATTGATTTATAAGTGGTGAAGAGCATTTTAACTGAGCCATGGAAAAGAACCCAATTTTACCCTTGCAGGTTTCCTCTGGGCAATTGTACTTAATTGCAAGAATCTGCAAATAAACAACAAGGCAGCCTAGATTCATTCTGCAGCTTCATTTAAAAATGCAGCTTCTAGAGAGGTTCTGTATTACTTAGGAATTCCTTCTCCTTCCATTTGCTAGAGCAGCATGGAACCAATCTTATTGATATTGGGAAGTGCATCTGGTTGCAAAGCGGCCAATATCATATTATTACACCTCCAGATGCTTTTAAGTGCAGTGAAGTGATGGCACTAAGTATTTTGAGTGTTTCCCTTTTTAAAATAAACCTTCCTCTCTTGCACAGTTTCCTTGTACAACAGCATGTTTGTGGGTGGGAAAGAACTGACTTGAAAATGTATTTATTATTTTTTCATGGGAGTTTGAGATTACGATTGCTTTTGTTTATCCAGAAACTGCAGGAGAAGAGAGGTTAGGATAATTGTGAAATGGCATAGTTTGCATTCTTGTAGAAACATCCCAGAAAACAATGCTGACATTGCTTCTAAAAAAAAAAACCTACATGGATGTGTCTATGAAGTTACCAGGAACCAAGCTCAACTTAAAGCAGTCTTTAGTGAATTGATCAGTTGGAGGTATGGGGCTCCAATAGGTAGATGGGGATCTCAGCATATTCCTCTTTTCTGAACATCTGTGATTTCAGAAAAGAGGAAGTAGAAGAAGTAATTTTCAAACTGCTGTAGGGTACCTTTAGTGAAAGAAAGGGTAATGTAGAAGAACAGGTGAAAGTTCTTGTGACCCATTCATAATGTTTTGCATCATCTAGTAAGATGGCCATACATTATAAACTTTCATAATCTCCCAAATATCTCACATTGGGCTATCAGGTTGAAAAGATTGCTGATTGCTGATTTTAGAGAGAATTTTCTTAGGCTATATAATATTGTGATTTCTCCCTCTCGAAACAATGTAATCTTGTCACCAAAAGAATGTGTGATGGGGTAAGGGTGGAGGTTGGAGAAGGATAAAAAGGGTATGGGATGAAGATTTAGTAGATCCTGGCCCAACCTTTTCCAACATTCCAACTCATAGTGGGATTTAAACCAGACATTTAGCTGGTCTAATTATTTTCTTTCCTATTGCTTACAATCAAAGGGAAGCTTGATCAAGAACAGAACTATCTTGACAGAGAATGAAGAGATGAAAGGACTTTCCATCATGATATCTCCTTTCAGCCATAGCCAAAGTGGTACTGATAGAATGTACGTTCATCATATGAGTAGAGTTTCTATAGGATTAGTGTGAAGGAGATGACTGAGAAATATCAGATATTAGCAAACCGAAGAAATCTCAACGTTTTGGCAAACATCCTTAACTTCTTTTAAAAATATAAATTGAGTTCTATTTAAACTACTCCTACTCATTAACACAGAAAGGCATAAGATTACCATTTGAATAATATATCTTGATTGCCATAATAAAAGGAAATTCTGCAATAGTTTATTCCTTAGATTACTCATATAATCATTTTTCTCCATCTGTTGCCCTTTACATCACAAGTCCCTTCAACTAAGAGACTAGGGGAAATGTATTTCCCAAAATGTCTAAAAGACATAGTACAAAAAGATTACTCTCATATATTCTCTATGTCTTGTTTGTAGCATACATTGGAGCAGACAGAATGGTGTTAGTCCCCATTCTCAACTACCGTGGTTTGTTCCAAACACTGAGAAGTGCTACCTTCTCAGTGTTGGAGAGTTGGAGCTTTAGGATTTGCTGAAATCATTAGGATAAAAGAAATTGGACTAGCTAGCTTTCCAGACTAGAAAAAAAGGCAGGGGTGGGTTTGGTTATATGATAGTCTAGGACAGATAGTAGGCCATAGGACTCAGTGCCCAGTCATAATTCCACTTCAACTTCAGTCCCCATCTTTTGTCAAATGTAAGCTCTCTTCCTAATGCTGAGAACAACTAACCAGTGGAACTGCTGGCCTTCAGAGGTTGTGGGTGCTCTATCACTGGAGGCTTTTAAGAAGAGTCTGGACAGCTACTTGTCTGGAATCATATACGGCAGTGATGGCTAACCTTTTTGCCCTCATGTGCCAGGAACAGGGTGTGTGTGTCATATGTGCGCATGCCCACACCCATAATTCTATGTGCCCTGCCCCCATGCATGCGCACACGACCCCACCCATTCCCCCCGCTCCTGGCACGCGATGGCACACTACACCCGTGTTTTGCTCTCCCCAGCCTCCAGAGCCTTTCTAGGAGTCTGGGGAGGGTGAAAACGGTCCCACTGGAAGTTGGCAAATGGGTTGTTTCTGGCCTCCGGAGGGCCTCCGGGGGTGGGGGGTGGGGAAGGTCATTTTTGCCCTCCCCAGACTCCTAGAAAGGCTCTGGAGGCTGGGTGAGAGAGAAAAATGGGCCTTCCCCACCATCCCCACCCCCGAGGCCCTCCGGAGGCAAGAAACAGTCTGCATGCACAAGAGCTGAGCTCGTGTGCCCACCGATATGGCAATGCGTGCCACCTGTGGCACACGTGCCATAGGTTCGCCATCATGGATATAGGGTCTCCGACTTGAGCAGGGGGTTGGATGAGAAGACTTCCAAGGTCCCTTCTGACTCTGCTATTCTGTTTTCTAACTTTCCTGCAATCTCCTGGCTCCATGCTATTATGATCTATTTTATGCATGGTGAAAAAACAATGGCTCTAAGGTACTCCCCACCCCGCCACCCCCGTGAATCAAAGGAAGTAACAGATTTTTCTTTTTCTCAGTTAGAGCTGACTTCCCACTTTTTCAACTTCCTGCTCAAGTCTCTGCAGTCTGTTATCCTTGGGGAATCATTGTGGCTTCCCATGCTCTCAATCTCAGCTTCGCTTTTGGCTCTCTGTCAAAAGACTTTTTTTTTTCTCTTTGGAGCCCTTGTCCTCTTTGGAGGGCCATGTGTGTTTTCTTTAGGCATTCTGCCTGAGAACTGTGCTATGCTATTTGGCCTTGTACATATGTATGGCTCTTAAACAGTGGCTGGATACACCATATTCATGAATCTTCTTCAGTGGCGACTATTATGTCTGTATTGATTTGGCCACTGGGAAAAGAAATGAGTTGGGGCATACATCTAGTTGCATACATCGAGGCATATTTCTTTCCCAAGTGACAAATCCATATTTAGATTTAAGAGGCTTATTTTAATCATTCTTAATTATTTTTTAAAAAAATCTTTTTACTTTTTATCGAAAGATAGAAATCAGTACTTTCAATAATTACACAGCTCAGGGCAGAAGGTGTTATTATCTATATGGTATTTGGATTTCTCAATCATTTTTGTAAGTATGACAAAATAAATTATTCTTCCTGAGGTTTACTTTCTAGACCAGCAGCAATGATTTGTGTTTTTAACCACTGAACTGAGTAATTGGAAAAATTCAATGAAATAATTATCTGAAATAATTTTCTTCTAAGAACCTTTGGCTCGAATTTTTAATTCCTTTTGTTTTCTGCTGGACTCAGCAATCCCTTCATTTTCTGAAAATGATCAGAAGCTTAGAGAAACTTGGGGTAAGATTAGCATAGTGAAGTTGGTGGAGTTATATTTAATCATATAGAAAGGAACATGGATTGAGTGCTAATAGAAGCAAGATTTTTCTATTAAATTCAGGCATGGGAATGTATAAAATCTCTGAGTCTCCCAAAGTAGAGGTGCAAGTATCTGCTGATTCAGATAGACCAAAATCAATGTTTCACTGGTTGTTGTTGGGCAAAATAGGATATTCCTAGGGCAGTGGTCTGCAACCTTAAACACTCAAAGAACCATTTGGACCAGTTTCCCACAGAAAAGAAAATATCGGGAGCCACAAAGACCAGTCTGGCACTCAGCGGAATGATGCACTTGTTTTAGGCAGGATGTATTGTGGGGCATCATACCATCATACCTTTAACTACCTTCTTATCATAACTCAAGTTCAACAGAGGATACTATTTTGTCATCAGCGTTGTAAGATTCAGTGTGCATTTGGTCAGATTATATACATGAAATAAAAAAGAGGATCTTCTATATTTGTTTCTTAGATTTATATCTTACCTCTCCTACAAATGCTCTGAGCAGCACAATGTAAGAAAACAAACTAATAATTTTGGACATTCTTTATATTTGGATTAAGGAGAACGTGGGTGGAAAACTCACAAAGGCTTTTACATATGCAAAAATACTTCTAAAATCCTGAATTTAAATGGGAGATTGTATTAAACATAACTTCTGTCCCCCCTCACCAAAAATAGAGCTGGAAAAAAGGCAAAAGAAGGCAACCAAAATGATGAGGGGTTCCAAACAGCTATTTTAGAATGAAAGGCTCAAATGTTCCTGATCTTTAATTGAGGGGTGGGGAGAAAATGAAGGGGGACATGACTTTAAATCCAACATGGAATGGAGATATGTGTAGGGACATACTTTTTTCATTGAATCAAAATATCAGGAACATGGGCCAGCCAACAAAGCTGATTAGAGATGAAAGAAAATATTCTTCACATAGAACATTATTTTGCTACCGATGTGATGGTCACTAACTTGGATCATCGAAGTTGGATGGCTTTAAAAGGTGTTTGATAAATCCATGAAAGGTAGGACTATCAAGGGCAATGGGTTTTGAAGATTCAATGTTATTTTCAGGTTGGGGGGGAGCATGCCTGAAATTGCACATTCAGTGGCAACAAACAATGGTAGAGGGCGCCATGTTGGATGGCTAGTGTGAGAGAGAAAATGCTGGACTGAGATGACTCTTAAGTTGGTTCAGCAAAATTGTTCTTATAGCTGCCCCCCCTTTTTTGCCAACCTTGTAAATGGTCTGAATGAGTATTTTAATCTTAACTCAAAAGGTTCATAATACAGCTAACTATGCACAGACTTTCACCTTAAGGATTTACCAACCTAATACTGTATTAATTCATCCTTGAAACATGGGCTATATCTCTCCAAAATATTAGCCTACATTTCTGAAACATTATTATAATTGCACTAGTCCTGAATTGATACCAAATAATTTGTTAGAAGATATAATTTTGCCATATTGTACCCACACTCTTGGCTGCCAATTTGCTACATAGCTCCTACAGTTTTTGTCTTTTAGGTTGAATAATAGTGACTTTTCTCTTAAAATATAAGTGTAAATGTCACACAATGAGATCATGTATATCCTTACATGATGATATCATTATGATTCTAATTATGTGAAATTATATTGCTTGAAGAGGTGAGGTGTAAGGAGGAGGAGAAGGAAAAATACTATATCTGTTCAGAATGAAGTGATTTACTTTAGTCTGTCAATTATCAAAATAAGTTGATTTTACAACTTGCCAAAAGAATATGCCTCTTGTCCAGCATTTCTCTCTAGAGAATATTAACATAGTATTTTCTTCTAAGCGACTGAGAAATGTGTAAAGTGTTATAAATCTTCTGTTTGTAGCCATCCAGAGGTATTAACATCATAGTGGGGAAGCAGCTTAGATGTGACAGACAGGAAACAGGAACTCTTGTGTGCAAACATACTGTAGGTTACAGTTTCTTGCAATAGTTTAGTATTAGCCAAGGAGATTTAAAATACACTGTTCAAGGCAGCCCTTTCTATAATCTTGTATTTGTGCTTTCTCCTAATTCATTTTTATGGAATTTTCCGAAGAAAGTCAAAATTTTCAACCTTCTAGATTCTCTCAAGGACTTATAGCAGCCTCACTCAGGCATTCTAACTTTACATTTACCTATATTCCTACACAGCATTTGGGATGAGCTCTGTAACCGCACTCAGCTCTTCCCAATCCTCTGCACAATTATAAATCCTGATGATCTGGGATTCTCAGTTGTGTATGGCATTGGAGCTGTATTCACTCAGATGTATCTAGATTGCAATCTTTTTCCTGACCTGCCAATTCAAGCTGGAACGGGAAGGCTTGAGTGGATGGTTGCCATTATAGGTCATCTCAGACTTCAATTACTAAACTTCCCAAAAGAGTAGTACTGAAATGCCGAGTATTGTAACTTTTAGCATAGTCTGGGAAGAATATTCTCAAATTTTCCAGGAATCACTCAAGATTTGTAAATAGCATTTCCTGCAATAGTGCGCCTTGAGTCTTGATAATTGCAACATTCTCATGAGTAAGAGGATATGTTGCACTTCTTTGCTGCTACCCTTCAGTTATCACAGTCAACAAGAAGTGATATAATGAATCAGCCTGTTGCTTGCAAAGTGGTCACCCGCAATTAATGCATCCATATTAACTCATTTCTCATTAAACTATGTGTTTAAACCCCCTGAAAAGTCACATTTTCATACATACTCAAAAATAATTTCATAGATTTTACAAACACACTCCAAAATATATTTTTCTTGAAATTCAGGCTGCTTTAAACAAAAAGGGATTTAATGGCCAAGAGCTGTGTGCACAATGGGCAAAGCTTGTGTGTTGTAAAGTTCTGATCTTTTTGTTACCCAGGAGAAAAATGCCAGATCTCTTCAAACAGATCAAACCCCTCTCAAGCATTCCTAGAACATTGTTGGTAAAATTTTGGTTTCTGAAAGCAGCAATTGTATGGAATAGAAGGTCTACTAAGCTACCTTCTTCACTCTGAAGGTAGTATCTGATACTACCTTCACTCTGAATTAGTATCTGAGAGTAGTAGTAGAGAGAGAGGTGGTGTATAAATTTCATAAATAAATCCTAAAGTATCTGTAAAGGGATTGGTCTGGAGATCTTTGGAGGTGGCAAAGCACAGAGACTACTGTTCTATAAACTGTCTGCGCAATCTAACTTGCAGTGTAATTTACTGAATTCATCTGTTTCTCTGTGTTAGTCTGGCAAAGAGCACTGCCTCATGGCTTGATAAGCAAGCTAATGAACAATGTTTGAAAATTACCAGCCTGATATTTTCAGTTACTGAGAGCAACACCAGATAGGAAAAGGGAGTCTGTTAGGTCATTGTATGCCCATGAATAACATGTTGGAGATGGGCAGTATGTTGGCAGTAAAGGAACTTTTCAGAGGTCACACATACCCATTCATGCATGTCTGTTCTTTCTGTAGGTCTCTGCCTGTTTCACTCAAGCAGACATTCCTTGTCTGTCTTTGGAACCTCACTTTGCCATCCCTGTTATTCTGCTGAAGACTTGTTTTTCCCTGCTGCTAACAGTAATTTGTTCCTTTGGCCCAGCTGATCCTTGGTCATTGACAAAACAGCAGGCTTTGATGTTCCATGGGCCATGGGCAAAGTGGACATTTTCAGATTGTGGGCCAATGACTGTGTCAGCAACGCTAGTAATCATTACTGTAAAAACAATCATAGCCCTGAGGCACTTTAAAAAGTTAAAGGCCTGTAATCTACTTCACTGAGAAGCACCTGCCACAAAAATCTTTTTGCCTCAATCAAAAGAACACACCACCACAAATCTACAGCATTTGTTTTTCGGGTATCACAACTCTTCGTTGTTTTTATTTCAATAGACTAACACAGTTTTCTTCTGGCAGCTGGTATTCTGGATTGTCACTATTTTTTATTTGTGTGTATTTAAACTGTAATGGTATTCTCATCAGTTCTTCTTTTCATTTCATTGGCATCATATTCTATTTTTTTTTTCTTCTCTACACCCCTCCATATAATGTTATCTATGACTGAGCATTCTACTTCATGCCTCTGACAATGCAGACTTTCATCCAGGAAAGTCCCAAAGGTGCTTTTTCAGGAGGCAACTGGACTTTCAACTGAAACTGGACTTGAAAAAGCACCTTTGGGATAACCATGACCTGGATGATTGAGAATCTCTACAGACATCCAGGAAAGTGTTCCAAACTAGATATATTAGGCTTATAAAGGTGCCATAAAAATCTTTGATTCTAATCAGGCTATATGATGTCCTTTGGCATGATCCCCAATGATCCTATCATTGTTGAAAAATGGCATTAAAGCACTGATATAGAGATGGAATAGTTCCTTTGCCTCATTTCCTTTCCCCAAATTATTATTTTTTTCAGAAGGCCATTAGAAAGGTTTACGTTTTGCCATCTAATATGCAGGTCTTCCCCCCCAACCCACTCCAATGTGGAATTTGGAGAATGCTGCAAGTAACAGAAAGGCCCTATAAGCAGAGGTGGAAAAGCCTGTGCCCCAGCTGTTGCTGAACTCTACTCATGCCAATGAGCCAGGGGAAGCAGGTGCAAGTTCGATGTAGCAAAAACCTAGAGGTTTCAGCTCCTAAATTAGAAAAAAAGTGAGACATAAGAACCATGATGTATTAACAATTCTTCGGAAAAGGCAGGATGTTGCTTTGCTCGCTAGTGGATTGGCATACTTTGCATGCAGAAGGCTGGCCCCGGTCCAATCACTTTTATCTTCCAGTTTGCCTAGAATAAGACTTGCCTGACAAATTCACCCGAGGAGCACTGTGACTCTCAACTGTTCTAAGCTACACTGCTGCATGGCCAGCCTCACTAGGGAGGAAAATTCCTGACATGCTTTTGTGCTATTTCTGTCTATGTGTCTGTCAAAGAGAGAGAAAGAGATACAATAGTACACGGGTGTCAAACTGGAAGCCATGGGCTGGATGTGTCACATGCAGGCCATGCCCACCCCAGCTCCGTGTATGGGAAAAACATCACGAAATATCATGATGCCACGAGTTTGACATCCGTGCTGTAGTATAATGAGGTCAAGCGGGATTGCGATCCTGCTGTTTGCAACATTAACACATAAATAAGTGCACCAAGTGTTTATTTATTTTTTTTTAATTTCAGCATTTCTGCTTCATTTTGACCATGCTATGTGTCTCAGTTTGATAAAAATCAAGGTCTGTTTAAGCACAACAGATGTATACAACAGCATATCAAAAACCTTCCTCCAATAACAAGTTAGAGTGTTCCTCATTTGTAGTAGAGTGTACACACTGTTATCCTAAAAATCCTTGTTGGCCTTCCCTAGCTTGCTTCTGCTTCCAGGAACTACAGTCACCTGACTTTCCTCAGAACAATGAATGACAAAGAATAACAGATCACAAAGCTGCCCTTGGATGAGGATGAAATAAGGGGGAAATAGTACTTTAACCAAAATGCACTTAAAGGTACCTTAGGCCTGCCTTAATAATTGCTTAAAGACACAGCAAAAAAAAAAAAAAAAAAAAGATGCTGCTAGTGCCCATTTGGACTGTGATTAGGAGTAAGTGTGTCTATGCTTCATACATCTCTCCCCCCCCCCACTGCAAATCAGATGGATGGATGAATTTCTTTAGTAATCCAGGATGCAGACATCTCCTCTTCTCCAGTCTGCATTTGACACACAAAGCATCTCCAGGATGCAATCATTCTACACATCTCTTCTCTCCCTGGAACTGAGTGACTTGTTTACTTTTGTCTTCACTCTCAACATTATTTTCGTATGCACTGATTTTGAAATTATGTTTAACTGCCCTCATTGGCTAATGTACATAAACATGTGCATATATCTTTCACCCACACATTATCTATGCAGTCTTCTTTTAAAGTCATCCAGCTATTGTCAATCTACTAACTGGTCAAATGATTATCCAGTCTATTTTTTAAAATATTCTGTCAAGTATTTGCAAGCCATTGGCACATGTGTCATATAGACACCAGTGGAGGCAGAGAGTGTCTCCACCCCTATGTGGAAAGGAGGGGCTTACCCTGAGTATAAAACCCCCTCCAATCTTTTCCATCTTGCTCTCTCCATCTCTCTCTTTTCATGTTTGTTCCTCATGAGACTTGATCTCTGTTGTTAGCATAGTTAACATGCTAAGCATAGTTAATATGCTTTATCATATGAATAAATACGTTTCAGACATTTATTTATGCATCTGCCTCTGAACTCTTCTATGCTCTTGGGTGTTTCTACATCCCAATTCCACATATTCACTGAAAGTTTCCACCCATTATTACCATCTGGTGCTTTGGAGAATAAGTCAATCCCCATTTCTTTGTGATAGCCCCTCAAGTAATAAAGGAGCATCGTCACTAACATGCTCTTGATGTTATCCTTCTGTTGATGCAGCCCAGGACTACATTGGCTTTTTTGGCAGGTGAGGCACATTGCTGGATCATACTTAAGTGGTGGACACCTAAATCTCTCTCACAGTACTGTTGAGCAAGGTACCATTTATTCTGTACCCATGCATCTGGTTTTTCCTATCTAATAGTGTAGGACCTTACTTTTCTTATCACTGAACAGCATCTTGTTGGATAGGGCCCAATGCTCAAGTCTTCTGAATCTTGAGCCTATCTTCCAAAGTGTTAGCAATTCCCCTCAGCTTAGTGTCACCTGCAAATTTAATGAGTTCCCCCTTTATCTCCTCATCTAGATCATCTATGAAGATGTTGAAGAGCACAGGGTCCAAGACAGAACCATGAAGTACCCAACTATATGCTTCTCTCCATGTATATGTAGTTCCATTAAGGACTACATGCTGGATGTGGTTGGCCAACCAGTTGTGAATCCATCTGGTGGTGATGTTGTCTATCCCACATTTTTCTATCTTATCAAGAAGTAGCTTGTAGTCTACTTTGTCAAATGCCTTACTGAAGCCCAAGTATACTATGTCCCTAGCATTTTGCTGTTCTACTAATTTAGTCACTTTATTAAAGAAGGATATAAGATTTGTCTGCCATAATCTGTTTTTAATAAACCCCTGCTGGCTTGTTCATTCTAGGTGGTCACAAATCCACTGCTTGATTATCTTTTCCAGATTTTTCCCAGGTATTAATGTCAAGCTGATTGGCATTGGCATCAGTTATCCTTTTTACATTACTGTACAAATTGATCTCTTCTCCCTCATTCCTCCCATTTCCCTTCACATAACCTAATATAACTCAAGACTAGCTTATTAATAATCAGGCAGGTAGTCTGCTGCTTCATTCATATAATTTATATAGATGGGCAAACTCTTTCTCTGCATGAGCTTGCTCCTTTGAATTTTTCCCACATCCTCCCAACTACAGTAAAAGCTGGAAAGTCTATTTTGAGATGTGTGACACAGAATACAAAAGGACTTTGTTCTTGACAAAATGGCACCACTGTATCAGTCTGAACTTTCCCCACATCTCCACATCAACCCAGATGGATTGCCACTAGTTAAGAAATGAAGAGATCTTTTATCAGGATATGTTCAACAAACCTATTAATGATTTCAATAACAGATACAATTGGAAAATGCTATCCCTGTTATCTCCCATGGCTCTTAAATTGGGTGCATTGGGGTATAAAAACAATCTACCCTGGATTTCAATGTTGTGCACTTCCTTGGAGAGATTGGTAAAAACAGACTATTGTAGAACAGACAGGAAGGAATGGCATTGGCTCAAACTCTTGTGCCAAGATGCACATATTTGAAAATGATATGTTTAAAATGCATATAGGCTGCATGTTAGAGGAAATGACTTTCTGTACATTAGGGAGGTTTTCTACAAAAAAGTTGCACCCAGTATTTCATGTATCAGAAAAATTGCAAACCATAACAAATGTGGATATTTTTTCTCTGTTTCTAATGTATAAATGATTTCCTCCTTAGAAGATATTCTCTCTTTCTTGGTCTCACATGTGATTTCCTTCCTACTGTCAATCAACTTTGAGCAGGATTGCATGATTTTTCAATGCAGTGATTAGTGTGTGTAGTTCCTTTGTAAATCAGCATGCTTCCAGACTGAGATAAGTAATGGGAATGATAAAGAAACTGCAGTTGGCAACCAGTGCTTAGTAGTTCCAGCTGAAATAACTTCTCATTTAGATAATCCTACTTTTCATCATCCCCCTTCTACAGCCAGCCCAAATATTTATGTTTCAACAACTGCCAACTTCTCACAAATATAATTAAACTCTACATCTTTGACATCCACTTAGAATTAAAAATTAAGACAACATAGCAAAATGATGGTAAAAACATATATCACAATTACATAATAGAATTGTAAACGATTTAGAAATGTTGCCAAAATTATTTCTTTTCACTGCAACAAGCAGTGATTTATGAGTTTATGGCACAAGAGAAATTAGCAAACATTTCTAAAAAAAAAGCACGCTCGACAGTAAGAAGTGTATTTTTAGATGCTTTTGAAAATGATGGAATGAATGTATTTGAATTCATTTCAGAAGCTGTCCCTTCCATCATATGATGTTAGGAAACTCATCTATTTTCACTTTTAAATTCTCCTCACTTTAGAGGGAACTCTGAGACTGGAAATTTATTTTGAATAGCACAACTGATTGGAGCTTGAAGCAGTCAACGGGACAATCCATTTATCCCAAAGCTTTCTTTTCACAGAGTAATTTACAGCAAGAAGAGAATAATTTTGTCATGCATAGTGTTCAATAATTGGGAATCAAAAATTCTTGCAAGTCTGTTGAAAATCACCTAGAGATCTACTGATGATAGACCCAGATCTGCTTTCTGCCTATCCTTGCTCAAAATTAAAACAAAGAGATTCAGAATAAGTTAGCTGGTGCTAACCACTACTACCACTAACATTTTAATTCTCAAGATTGCAGAAAAGAGCTTATATTTCTGTGTGCTCCAAAGTAGCACAAGTGTTCTGCTCAAAAATTTGCCCATTTGTTGATATCATTACATCAAAGCTGTCAAATGTCTGAGATGCACTGTCTCCTCTTACCTTCCTCCTACTGTAGTTTTCAAAGGGCTTTCTCATTATTCCCTTCTACTTTCTTCTATGAAAGGAAGATGGCAGTAGAAAATATGGATGTGCAACCTACTAAACAGATCCATTATTCTCTGTCTTGGAATCGGCATTATGGCCAAGTTCAAGGACATCCTGCCAGGAAATTCTCTTAACATGCATCTTCATTGCTGCTAATTTATAACAACTGCTATAACAGATGGTGTGCTTCCCAGTAATCCACAGCAAGGTAGTCTGTAAACTTTTCTTAGGAATCCAAAATATTGCCCATAATTTGTAACATGTACCTGCAGATGTATTATTCCAAAGAATACTAGTGGCTTAGAGATTCCTTACAGCAAGATTTATTATGTGCAAGAGGAAGGGGCTTCCAAACAGATGGTTTCTTTAAGAATTAAAATAAAATGCTAAATTTTAACTTGTTCCCTCCCTCCCTTCTTTCCATTTGGGTGGGGAAAAGTACTTTTCTTCTGCCTAAACTATGACTTCTGACTTTGGGAACTTTGCTTGGTCAAAAGTTTGTTCACCAGGATACATGGATTATAATCCCATGGAGTTTGAGGAATTTATGTTTCCTGAAAGGATTTGCTGTACTATTTACCCACAAAGTGGCAAGCTAAATGCAGGAGCTAGTCCAGAAATTAACTATCTGCCTTGCTTCCTATTTTTTTTTTAAAAAAAAGCATGCATCAATTGGAGATGGGGAAAAGGTATTACGTTACCTGTGCAGAGAAGAGGAGGAATTAAAAAAAACCAGCTGCAAGTGATAGTCAGGAGGATTACTCTCTCTTTCTTTCTCTCTCTTTGGCGGTGCCCTTTCTAAATTCTGTCTCTTTCAGCTGCTGAATTTCTACCGGCAGAGAAGGAAATTCTCCAGGCTGATAGCAAGAGTGATAGCTGCCTCCAATTCTATTCCTACTTCCCTCCCACTTCTCCCCCACCCCCACATATTATCAAAGCAGCCAATGAGTTGGCTGGCTGATTTTTGCATATGTGAGTCAAGGAAGGAGTGGGCAGAATGAGAATTTTCAAGGGCTGCATTCTCTGTTGCCTTTCCAAGAAAGTGATGTCTGTAGAATCCACCATCATATGAGGCCAGAAAAATCTGCCTAAAATCCCAGAACAACATACTCACAACAGCAGCTTCTTGTCAAGTATTACATGATGTGCATAGTTGGGAAACAGCAAAAAGACACCCAGTTTGCCCAAAGGCAGGGCCATCTCTTGTCAGACAGTAATGCACATAATGGAGTCGACCAGGATTTTCTTTGCTTGACAAGTATAGCAGGTTGTGGTAAGAATAATATAAAGGAAAAAGCTCCTGTTCCTGGGCCCTTATGAATAATTCATTGAAAGGGATGTTCAAAGAAAACAGATTTGTTTTCCAAAACAACTTAAAGCACAGGTATTGAGCAATGGAAACAGTGATGTATAGGACATGTGGGCAAGCTTTTTCTCTGTTTGCATGCAGAAATATTACTCAAAGGGAAAAAAGAAAGTGAACTTTTCTCAGTAATTCTAAACTGAATTATTTTTGTTAGAAAGAAAATTAAAGCTGCAAAACATGGTCCAGAAGTCTCATCTGATGTGTAGAATATTCCTGCTTGCATCCAGAGATTTACTAATATAACTCAATGGGTTAAAAGAAAGTGAACTTTTCACATTAGTTCTAAGTTGAATTATTTCTGTTAGAAAGCAAATTAGGATTTCTTTTCTTTTCTTTTATTCATTACATTTCTACACCGACCATCTCACCCAGTGGTGGGTTTCAAATAATTTCATCTCTGGTTTGCAGAAAATGTGAGTGTGCACGTGTGTATGTAGCTTCCGCGCATATGCGCACGGTCAGCTTCCCCCACATGGCAAGGCTCGACAGAGCAGCCTTTTGGGGCCTGCTCCCCTTCATATCTGCTCTGGGGGGCAGCGGCTGCTTCTTTCTGCACTGCTGGGAGAGCGTCTTGTGCAATTTAGCAGCTGTGAGCTGCCGCTTTCCTCTAAGTCCCATCCAGAAAGGACTGCGGCTGAGAGAAGCAGCATTTAACATGGCTGCTGCTTCTCTGTGCTACAGCATTTTTGGGATGGGACTTAGAGGAAAGCGGTGGGTCTCAGCTGCTAAATTGCACAAGACACTCTCCCAGCAAGAACAGCAGCAGGGAGAAGAAGTTGCTGACCCAGAGAGCACATGGAGCATCTCCGCGAGCGACCGAGACTCAGCAAGAACCGTCCGGTCCATTCCCAAACTGCTTCAGCCCTCCTGCGCCCACGCTGCCCCCCCCCATGGCCCTTCGGCTGAGTGCCTTCGCAGGCAGCCACAGTGGGCAGAACAGGCGAGGTGTGGATATCATCTGGGCCACATGGCCGGCGTGGTAGGCCACGACGAAGGCAGGCAAGCTGGCATGTGGGATGGTGGGAGGCAGCTAGCTAGGCCGCGACTCACAGGCTTACCCAGGCCGATCAGGGCTGCTCAGTTGGGCCATGGATACTGCGTTGGAAGGCAGGCAAGCTTGCTGACCTGCAGAGACTGTGTGGTCAACAGCATGTGAGGAGCCAAACAGAAGCAACAGCAATGCAGGGGAGGCAAGATGAGAAGTGACTGGGTGGGGTGGCTGGGCAGGGTGAGTGGTGAGTGGGTGGGGTGGGTGGGCAGGGCAAGCGGCAAGTGAGCAGGTGAGGCAAGTGGGTTAGCGGGCGGGCAAGGGTGAGTGGTGAGCAGGCAGGCAAGGCAGGGCCAGCCAGTGGTGAGATTTGCCGGTTCTCTGAACTGCTCAAAATTTTCACTACCGGTTCGTATGAACTGGTGCAAACTGGCTGAATACCACCTCTGATCTCACTAGGTGACTCTTATATGGTCCCGAAATCTCATCTGTCTCTCTGAAAACAAGCCATTGACAAGCAAGAAATGCACCCACACTATTTCTCCCTTGATCTACCCCATGACATGGTGGATTAATCAGAATTCTCAGATTTTCTCCATGTGTGGTCTGTCAAAAAGTAGAATGTGGCATGGAAAATACGTTGCAGGAGAATCAGTTCTCAGGTATCTTTTCATTGGATAATGCATATTTTAACAATTCATATAAAAAGCAGATTTTTAAAAACAGTGGCGAAATGACACAACTATTACATTCAATATTCCCTTTTATGTCTGCAATTACATGATACGAACAGGGAGTATTTGAATTTGGGCAGCACCCTCATATGGGGTGGAACAGAACTTCACTCTCTTGTCTCTGAAACAATTGCAGGCTCTGGGTTGACTCTGTTCATCCAGGAACACCAATAAGTCCTCTTGGACAGGAAGAGGCCCAAGAGAGTTTTCTGTGCCAGCAAATCCTGACTTAAGAGGTTCCTCCTGGGCTTTCATGCGTTCTTGTATGCTTTTGGTCTTGGCTGGTCTCATACTGTTGATGGTGCTCAACCTCTTGGTTTTCCTCGTGCTACTGAATTAACTCGGCTTTGGTGGTGCAGCGGACTAAGTGCTGTTATGTAGCACTTAGTTGCCAGCTGCCTGCAATTAGTGCGAGTTCAAATCTCACCAGGCTTAAGGTTGACTCAGCCTTCGATTCTTCCGAGGTAGGTAAATTGAGAACCCGGATTGTGGGGGCAATAAGCTGACTTTGTAGAAACACCGCTTATGGGAGGCCAAAAAAGTCCTAATAAACAGGTATATACAAAAGAATGAAGGCTATTGCTGTAAGTGCATTGTAAGCCGCCCTGAGTCTTCGGAGGAGGGCAACATATAAATTGAACTAATAAATAAATAAATAATAAACTCTGACACTTAAGGGAATCCCAAACTGTGACAGAAATGGCTTATAATTTAAAAAACTGATTTTTTTCCTACAAAATAAACCAGCCTTTCCCAGTCTGGTGTTCTTCAGGTGTTTGTGATTGTAATTTGGAGAACTCCCAAATTCTGTAATTTGGAGAACTCCCAAATTTTGGATGTTGTAGTCCTCTACACCACAGAAAGCCAGTTTGGGAAGACTGAAATTTGTTCTTATTTCATGCAGTGCCAGGTACTATTTGCAGATAAGGCTGATTATCAATGTCTAGGTTGTTTTTTATAGCATAGATATTAACCAGTGATAACTCTTTTTTCATTGCCAGGCAATGGAATGTATTAGTAAGTTGGTAAAGCCAAGGTCCAAAGGTTTATTCCCAGTGGTTGTTACTTGATCTTCATGTTTGAGTGAGCTACTGAGTTCTTTTTCTGGTTTTAGCCCTTTTGCTTTAATTCCCATGACTTGTTTAGCATTTTAATGTTAATTCCTGATGTTGGAGTCAAGTTCAGGCATAAGTTTAGAGCAGTAGTGAGTTTCAATTTAGTTTGCTACCGGTTTGCTCTTGTGTGCGCGCATGCTCGAATGCATGGACGCCGCTTCTGCGCATGCGTAGAAGCTTCTGCACATGCACAGAAGCATCCGGGTGGGTGGGCGGAGCCTCCCGTCGCCACTGCTACTGGTTCGCCTGATCCAGGGAGAACTGGTAGCAATTCACCACTGGTTTAGAGCCTCATAATCTGAAGGGTTAGGGCAGTGTTTCTCAACCTTGGTAGCTTGAAGATGGGTGGACTTCAACTCCCAGAATCCCCCAGCCAGCAGCCAGATTCTGGGAGTTGAAGTCCACTCATCTTCAAGCTACCAAGTTGAGAAATACTGGGTTAGGGTCAGGGGTGGATTCTAAATTTTTTTACTACCAGTTCTGTGGGCGTGGCTTATTTTGTGGGTGTGGCTTGGAGGTCATGTGACTAGGTGGGCGTGGCTAGCTGATCAGAGTCATTTCTGGAAGGTCCTCGCACTTACGACCAAGTCCTCGCACTTACGACCCGACTCATTTGTTTGCTTTTAACACTGATCAGCTGTAGGATGGCTCTTTGAAGCCCTGCAGCAAGAGTTTAAACAGTTTTTTTCCCTCTAGTCATCAGTTGGGACTCAGGAGGCAGCAATAGATTGTGGGAGGGACCAAATAAAAGGTAAGAAAAACATGGGTGGGGGGTGGGAGGGTGGGGGGGAGAACCGGTTCGGTGATGTCATATCGTCACCGCTACCGGCTCGGCCAAACCGGACCGAACCGGGAGGAACCCACCACTGATTAGGGTACTTCCCCCCACCACTTGTTAAGATTTTATTATACAGGCAGTCCTTGACCTACAACCACAATTGAGTCCAAAATTTCTGTGGTTAAGCAAAACAGTTGTTAAATGAGTTTTGTCCCATTTTATGACTGTTTGGGCACAGTTATTAAGTGAATTGCTACAAGTGTTAAGTCAGTCACATGGTTGTTAAATGAATGTGGCTTCCGAATGACTTTTGTTTGTCAGAAGGTCACAAAAGGTGATCACATGACCCTGGGACACTGCAACTGTCATAAATATGAACCAGTTGCCAAGTGGCTGAATTTTAATCATGTGACCATGGGAATGCTGCAATGGTCATAAGTGTGAAAAACGGTTATAGGTATCTTTTTTCAGTGTTGTTGTAACTTTGAACGGTCACTAAACAAATGGTTGTAAGTGGAAGACTACCTGCAATTTCCTATTTTTTTTTTTTTTAAATGTATTGATAACACTTTCTGCACAGCGTCCATGACCCTCATTAACTGATTCTGGTCTGCTTTGCTTTTGCATGCATTCACACCTTCTGTTCAAAGATGCCTTTCCCTTATTGTGCATCTTAGCACCAATATAATAGTGTTGCTAATTTCAAAAACATTTAAAAAAATTAAGATGCTGTTTTAAGATTTAAACATTTTTAAATTGCTAGTGTTTTATAATTCTGCTGGTTATTGGAATGTGGTTGTTTTATCATTCTATATATGTGGTGTTTGTTTATATGTTTTAGTTTATTTATTTTGACTCAGGGCGGTGAACAGCCAAACAATAAAATACATAGATACAAAAAATTTAAAAACCAGATAAAATCGAATTAAACCATTTTGGCCCAGACAAATTAAAACACCCCAATAATTTAAAAGCAGATTAAAAATTACATATTAAAAAGAGGGAAAAGATTGGGCCAAGCCCAATGCTTAGTTTATCACAAGTTAATTTCCCTGAAACAAGCAGAGATAAAAAGGTGGTAACTTCTTTCATAATATGGCACTGAGCCTAGAATTAATTCCAAGGCAGTCGCACTATGGCGGAGTATTAATTTTGATGTAATGAAGAAGGAAATCCCTCTCTTCGCTACAATTACTGCCTAAGTTTATAATTTTTATTGATTGTCTGGTTTTATGTTTTTTCTTGTGGAGAATTCTAATTGTAGACAGACTTGGCGTTATTTATATTATAAATTGTTCCAGACTCAGGAGTAAACAAATTTAATAAACAAACAATTCAGAAGAGGATTTTATCTGATTATGGGAGGGAGAATGTCTATTCAGAATTTTTTGTCCAAGGGTAGAATTAATTTACTCAAAGACGTAAAGCAGGTACTCAAAGATGATGTGCAATCCTTGTAATGCCTTTCTTTGGCTTTAATCAGAGCTATGTCTTTCTCTGAGATTCTTTGCTCTAATTTATTTATTTATTTATTTATTTTTCATATTTGTATACCGCCCTACTCCCGAAGGACTCAGGGCGGTGAACAGCCATAATAATTACAAATACATATAGAAGTTAAAAACTATTAAAAAACAGATTAAGTAATTTGGCTCAAAGATTAAAACATCCAAATTTATCTAAAAGAGGTCTAAAACCTGATTTAAAAGCCAATTTAAAAGCCAATTTAAAAGGGAGAGTTAGGCCAGACCAGCTTGGTGGAATAGAAACGTTTTCAGGGCACGGCGGAATATGCGTAAGTCTTGGATGTTTCGTAACTCCGGGGGAAGCCCGTTCCAGATGGTAGGTGCCCCCACAGAAAAGGCTCTCTCCCTGGGGGCCGTCAGTCGACATTGTTTGGCCGACGGCACCCTGAGGAGTCCCTCTCTATGGGAGCGAACTGGTTGGTGAGAGGCTATTGGTGGCAGGAGGCGGTCTCGTAAGTACCCTGGTCCTGAGCCATGGAGCGCTCTAAAGATAGTAACCAAAACCTTGAAGCGCACCCGGAAGACCACTGGGAGCCAGTGCAGCTCGCGCAGGAGGGGGGTTACATGAGAGCGCCACATTGCTCCCATTACCACCCGCCCGGCCGCATTCTGGACCAGTTGGAGCCTTCGGGTGCTTCTCAAGGGGAGCCCCATTTGATGAATTTGATCTGATCTGCTGGTTTGGAAATATATTCAATATAAGAAAATATATTTTGAGCAGCAAGTAGACAGAGCATGAGTCCATGAGTGCACTATTCATATGGCACATGCTGGTGTTGCATTTGCTGCTCCAGATAACAGAAATTTGTCTCCCCAAACTTGGAGGCGGGGAGACTAAAATGGGCTGCCCATTTTTCAGAATGCTCAGCTTTGGGCAGGAGAGCTGAGAAATTTTGAAATCTGCAGGGATGAAGGAGTAAGTCAGTTTTCCCTCAAAAGATAATTGGAAGCTGCTATGATATACAAATATGGGAAAGTATTTCAAAACTGACAAACCATTTCTGTCCCTGAGGCTTTCTGCAGCTCTAGTTGGATTTTTAAGTAATGTGGTGTTTATGAAAGGATTTTCTCAAATAATCCTCTCACAATCACTATTCAACATTATTCACATCATTCATTATATTTTCTGGTAGTCCAAACTAATTGTGCGGTTAAAGGAAATTGAGTCATAAGGGCTTCCAACATACAAATATATCAGGGATCCAGATGAAGGCCCTATTTCTAGCCCAGCTGCAGCAAATTGGATCTCAGCATTGCAGAAAGTTTGATAGAAATGAATTTTAGCATTAGAAATGCCTGTTTGACTTCTTCTCTTTTAAAACCATAAGCCTCAGCTTGACCTTTTGAATGTAAATTTTAATTTCTTTCAGTAAAATAATCCTTGCTTAAGTGACTCTGCCTTTAAGCTCCAAATCGCCTTAAGCCTCAGAGTGCCAGGTTTTGGTTGCCCAGTGAGCCACATATCTGGAGCTGCTATAGTGGCATTTTTGTGCAATAAACACCTGCATGCCTAAATTCCCACTACTGTATAGTCAGATTGCTTAGTTTTCCAAATATAGCCAAGGTCGTTATAACAGGAAACCTCACCCTCTTCCTCTCTTTCATGACCACATCTGTGCTTCAAAAATGTGATGTGGAATGAGAAACACTTTGAGATTATTTGAGAAACCGGCTAGGCAATGGGATTCTTGCTTTCAAGAATAAATGCTGTAGGGCCATTTCCCATCTATTGACTGATAGATTCTTCTAGTGTCACCTGGTCATAGCTAAAGCCTGTTTCTGTTACTCATGCTATATTGACTGATCCTATCTTGGTGGATTGAGCGATTCTGACTAGCAGTGGAATCATCTAAATCTGGTATGACAAACGAACTTATTTTTACTAGTGAGAATCATATAGAGGTAGTCCTTGAATTATGACCACAATTGAGCCCAAAATTTTCATTGCTAAACAAGACAGTGAAGTGAATGTTGCCTCATTTAATGACCTCTCTTGACATAGTTGCTAAGTGAATTCCTGCGGGGGTTACCCTGTTTTCCCGAAAATAAGACCCAACTGGAAAATAAGTCCCAGCGTGATTTTTCAGGATGCTCATAATATAAGCCCTACCCCCAAAATAAGCCCCAATTAAGATTGTCAGGCAGCTGGATAAATTTAGTACAGTGGTGGGTTGCTCCCGGTTCGGTCCGGTTCTATAGAACCGGTAGTAAAACCGGTGGGAGGCTCCACCCATGGGTGATCTGCGCCTGTGCGCAAGCTTCCACTGTGAACCAGTAGTAAAGGTAAGTAGAACCCACCCCTGATTTAGTACCATATTTCCCCCAAAATAAGACCTAACCAGAAAATAAGTTCTAATGCATCTTTTGGAGCAAAAATTAATATAAGACCCGGTCTTATTTTTGGGGAAACATGGTAATAACATAGTTAATAACCAAGTTAATAACATGGTTGCTAATTGAATCTGGCTTCCACATTTAATTGCTCATCAGAAGATCGAAAAGGTGATGATCATGTGAAAAACAGCCATAAATCACTTTTCTCAGGGCCATTGTAACTTCGAATGGCTTAAGTTGAGGACTATCTATAGTACAGAATCAGTACTATTGGCTTATAAGTATTCAAGCTTCATAAACAAATAATTACCAGCAAGTGCAATAACTGCAGGTTTGTGTCAT
The DNA here is from genome assembly GCA_022577455.1 of Arizona elegans. Classification (NCBI taxonomy): domain Eukaryota; kingdom Metazoa; phylum Chordata; class Lepidosauria; order Squamata; family Colubridae; genus Arizona; species Arizona elegans. Next base: position 95,575,396 of record JAKOOJ010000003.1, on the reverse strand, counting down.
AGTTTGGTATGATCCATTGGTCGGTCATTTATCCATCTCTCCATCTGTGGGTATAAATCAGGCAGTATGAACAATGGATGACCATAATTCAAGACTAGACCTGATTTACTGGATAGCAGTTATCTTGGCTGGCATTTTGGGGTGCCTGCCTAACTAACACTCTCCTTTCCTCTCTTTTTTCTCTTAAAGACCTAAAATAAACCCACAGTGGACAAATGTGGTCAAAGCCCCTACTGAGGAAGTGAAGGGTGATTTACCTCTACTCTTTTGGTATTCCTCTCCCACACATCCCCATCCTATTCCTGTCCTGATAAAAATAACACAGAGGAACATGTAATGAGCATTTCTTTGCAGTCATATAGCAATAGCACCTAGACTTATATACTGCTCAAGGGTGGGTTCTACTTACCTTTACTACTGGTTTGCAATGGGACCGCACGCTCATGCTTGCTTCACTCGCACGCATGCCTTGCTTCTGCGCATGTGCAGATCGCTTCTGATGATGTCAGGGTCAGTGGGCAAAGCCTCCCACCAGTTTTACTACTGGTTCTATAGAACCAGTCCGAACCAGGGGCAACCCACCACTGATACCGCTTCATAGTACTCTCTAAGCAGTTTACAGAGTCAGCATATTACCCCCAACAATCTAGGTCCTCATTTTACCAGCCTTGGAAGGCTGGAAGGCTGGAAGGCTGGGTCAACCTTAAGCCTGGTGAGATTCAATCTGCCAAACTGATCAGCAGAAGTAGCCTGCAATACTGCACTCTAACCACTGCACCACTGCGACTCACCGTGAAATATTTAACATTTCATCCTTTTGACACATTCTAGTTATATTTAGTGATAAGCTTGGTGTCTTCTGGGGACTCTGAAAGGATTCTTCATATGGATTCCTCTTGCCTGTTTAGATTCTTGAGTTCCTAGGATTCTAGATTGTATAGGCACTTCCACCTGTATGCCCTTATTGAGCAAGGTCTACTTCACAACATTTGTTTGGGAAAGTTGTAGAGGAAAGCAAGTGTACATTTTCTGGAATTAGAAACAAGCAGCCACGTAAAACATATGTTCTTTTGTCAAAATGAGCCAAGAACGGAATATATGTGCTATGGCTTTTTAGAGACATTCATCCCAAACCTATACGGGAAGCTAGCTCAAATCAAGATCAGTGAGATTTATTGCCAAGTAATATGTACAGTCCTTAAAATGCCAATAGGATAGATGAAATAAGTTTATTACTGGTTCTGTGTTTTTCTACTCTTTGCTATAAAATGCATTCAGTCGTTGAATTTTGCTCTGATTCACTGTTGCTAACCAGAGTACAGCAGCCAGTAATATTTTGCATCGCTGCTTTGAAGCCAATTTCAGAATTGGAGTAATCTATGCGAAAGACAATACAGTAAGATTATAGCAGTTTGACTCTTATATAAAGCCTATCATTCATAATTTCCCCCAGACTGTAGCTATAATTGCTCAGTGAAATCACTGTGGTTGACTTGTGTTTTAATTGTTTGTCTGGAACTGATAGGCTGATAATCAGAGCTGCTCTGTTGTTCCTGCACAATGTCATCTGGCTTGCAGATCTGCCCTGGAACATTAAGTTAGGTTGGGTAAAGTTACATAGAAAAAATGATTCCAACTTCAGGTAAGAACACAGAACAAAATGTCCCTCCAATTTGGCAATTGGAGATTCCCCAGGATGGCTAACCACAGAGTAGCAGACATTCAGGCTATGAATATAACAGGCTTTCACCTCTAAACGCATTGTAAGCCGCCCTGAGTCTTCGGAGAAGGGCGGCATATAAATCAAAATCAAAATAAAATAAAATAAAAACCTATAGAAAGTGATAGACTGCCCCAAAAGGCAGAGGTTCTGTTTGGTTTCTGAATTGAAGAGTTGCACTGCAACTGGTGATACCTTCCGTGAAGTGGACAAATCTGACTTAAAATTTCTACATTAGTGTTGCTAGTTATCTCAGCTTGTTCTGTCAACACATTCCAGAAGTAAATGTTACATGAAAACATATTTTATTTGGCTCCTGAATCAGCTATCAGGCTGGCTTACTAAGCTTAATTAAAAAGCTCCATCTGTTGCTTCATGCAAGAAGTGTGTTGTAAGATGGGACCCTAGGCAGATTGATAAAAGTAAGAAAGAGACAAAAAAGGGGATAGTAGAGAAAGTGAGATACCAGCAGGAAATAAGGTTAATGGGAAAGTAGGGTGGCATCTGGGCCATGTATGGGACTGAGGGGCTTTTATCCCAAACTGTTAACTCTTGTCTATTACTACCTAAGCTTGGGAAATCCAAAGTCCAATTCTATTTTGTTAACATATTTAAATTTAGTAGCTGGAACAATGGGGTTTTACAATGAGCCAGAATACATAGTTATAGTTGATTGGTTGGAGAGTGCTGGCTACTGTGTGAGGCAATCTACACTGTGATTGGTTGCTGTGGGTATGGAGACAGAGTTTCCCATTTTTTTCCTGTCTTTTTTCTTCTGTGTGCCCTTTATGTCTGTATTTTACTTATGATGCACCTCTTTACCCAACTATTTTGTTTGCTGTAAAATAGATGTAAAATATATTTATTTATATAAACCATATTTTCAGTGTGCGGCAAACTGGAGGTAAAATTATGTGAAACCTACCTCTGGCACCAACCTCATGTTCTTTAGCTGGAGGAGATGTATGTTGAAATGTCTGAGCTTGCAGCTTCCCAGCTGGCATGAGGTGCTGTCAGGCAGGCTGCTCAATCTCTACAATTATTATTTTATTTGCTGCCGATGTCTTGTAGATTCAAAGTAATATGTGTTTGCCACATATTTGGAATCCCAGAGTAACCAAAATTTGCCTCATGAATAAATGAAATTGCATAGCTGCTGAAGTTATCTCCTCTCTATTTCATCTACTATGCTTGTGTGAACTTGTTTAGTTATTTGCTAAAAGTTAATTATTTGCTAAAAGTTATGTGCTTCTAGATCATGGGTATCAAACTCGCTGCATCATGCTGCTGTCATGTGACATATCGCAACAGTTTTTCCCTTCATGGAGCTGGGGTGGGTGTGGCCTGTGCATGATGCATCAGGCCCATGGGCTGCCAGTTTGACACCCCTGTTCTAGATGATATGCTTTGGCCCAAAAATGTCTGTCAGAAATTATGAATTGCTTGAATCTAGCTCGTAAAGATTGCATATGAAATCGGAGTGTATAGGCTGATAATGATGTTTGCCCCAGAAAATGTTGATAATGGAAGAACTAGGGATACCGTATTTTTCGCACTATAAGATGCACTTTCTCTCCCAAAAAAACTGGGTGGAAATGTCTGTACATTTTATAGAGCGAATATTGCAGTGGGGGGAGGGGGATTGGTGTGGCCTCCTGGAATACCAGCGATCAGCTGTTCTACATGCCGGGGATTGCTGCTGCTGCTGCTGTTTGCTCGTGCGGCAGGTGCTCACTGCCTATCGCTGCCACCACTGTTTGCTGCTGCTGCCTTTTGCTGCTGCTACCGCTTGCCGCCGCTGTTCGCTGCCACCAATCACCGCCATTGCCAATCGCTGCTGCTGCCATTCACCGCTGCTGCTGATTGCTGCTGCTGCTGATCACTGCCGATCGCTGCTGCCGCCGTGGCAAATGGCAGGGGCGATCGATGGTGATTGGTGGCAGCGGCGAATGGCAGCGGTGGCAATTGGTGGCAGTGATCAGTGGCATCGGAGAATGGTTGCACGGTGATCAGCAGTGATTGGCAGCGGTGGTGAATGGCAGCAGTGGCAATCGGCAGTGATCGGTGGTGGCATTCCCCGCCACATAGAACAGCTGATTGGGGGTATTCCAGGAGACCAATCCAACCACCAATCATCTGCTTGCCAGCAAAGGCTCCAGATTTTCCAGCAGCGGCAGCAGCAGCTCAGCTTAGTTGACTGGTGGTGGGTGCAATGGAGTGGAGTCCTGAGAGCCATGTGCTGGGGCTGTGATAACGTGCTGAAGCTGACCAGGCTGTTTGCTGTTTGCTGCAAGGACGCTAGTCAGATGAATACTGGATGGATGCTGGGAGGCAGACGCAGATATTTTTTTCTTGTTTTCCTCCTCTAAAGCTAATGTGCATCTTATGGTCTGGTGTGTCTTATAGTGAGAAAAATACGATATTTTTTTAAAAAAATTGTAACATTGTGAATGAATGCCTCCAACAACACAAGAAACAGCAGAAAAAAGAATGAGGCCATTCAGACACCCAGGAATGGATGAAAATAGTGTTTGGTTACCATAAGCTTATAAAAAGCTTTATTTATTTATTTATTTATTTATTTATTTATTTATTTATTTATAATTAAATTTATATTCTGCCCTACTCCCGAAGGACTCAGGGCGGTGAACAGCCAGAAAGTAAAATATACATGATACAAACGTTAAAAACCATTTAAAATACATTAAATACTTTGGCCAAATTTAAAACACCCCAATTATAAAACCAATTTAAAAACAATTAAAAAGGGAGGTTAGGCCAGACCAGCCCGCTGGAATAAGAGTGTTTTGAAGGCGCAGAGGAAAGTGCGCAGATCCGGGATCCTCCGTATCTCCGGGGGGAGCTTGTTCCAGATGGCAGGTGCCCCACAGAGAAGGCTCTCCCCCTGGGGGCCGCCAGTCAACATTGTTTGACCGACGGCACTCTGAGAAGACCCTCTCTATGGGAGTGTACTGGTCGGTGAGAGGCTATTGGTGGCAGAAGGCGGTCTCGTAGGAACCCCGGTCCTAAGCCATGGAGCGCTCTAAAGGTGGTAACCAAAACCTTGAAGCGCATCTGGAAGACCACCGGGAGCCAGTGCAGCTCACGCAGGAGGGGAGTCACATGGGAGCGCCACATCGCTCCCGTAACCACCTGTGCGGCCACATTCTGGACCAGTTGGAGCCTCCGGGTGTTCCTCACGGGGAGCCCCATGTAGAGAGCATTGCAGTAGTCCAAGCGGGAAGTGATGAGGGCATTAGTGATTGTGCGTAATGAGTCCCGATCCAGAAAGGGACGCAACTGGCGAATCAGGTGAACCTGATAAAAAGTCCTCCCAGCCACAGCCGTCAAATGCTCTTCTAAAGATAGCCGTGAGTCCAGGAGGACACCCAAGTTGTGAGCCCTCTCTGTGGGGGCCAACGACTCGCCCCAATTGTCAGTGATGGCACCAACTGACTATATTGGGATGTCGGAAACCACAGCCACTCAGTCTTGGATGGGTTGAGCCTGAGTCTGTTTCTCCCCATCCGGATCCGTACAGCCTCCAAGCACCGGGACATCACTTCAAGGGCATCATTGGGGTGATCCGGGGTAGAGATATACAGCTGAGTGTCATCAGCGTACTGATGATACTTCACCCCGAAACCACAGATGATCTCACCCTGCGGCTTCACATAAATGTTGAACAGAAGGGGCAAGAGGACCGACCCCTGTGGCACCCCACATACAAGGGCCTTGGGGTCAACCTCTGCCCCCCTGTCAACACAGACTGTGACCGGTTGGAGAGAAAGGAGGAGAACCACCGCAACACAGTGCCCCCCACCCCTAACTCTTCCAACCGGTGCAGCATGAAGCCGTTGAGAGGTCTAATAGGACCAGGACAGAGGAGCTGTCCCGAGCCCTCCAGAGATCAGCGACCAATGCGACCAATACTGTCTCCGTGCTGTATCCAGGCCTGAAGCCTGACTGGAATGGATCTAGATAAGACGATTCATCCAGGTACTGAGGAAGCTGTCACGCTACCACACTCTCAACAACCTTCGCAATGAAGCGAAGGTTGGAGACTGGACGATAATTAGTCAACACTGCCGGGTCCAGGGAAGGCTTTTTGAGGAGAGGCCTCACCACCGCCTCCTTCAAGGCGGCGGGGAAGACACCCTCACTCAAGGAAGCATTAATAATCTCCTGGAGCCAGCCTTGCGTAATCTCCCGGGAGGCCAGCACCAACCAGGAGGGACACGGGTCCAATAAACATGTGGCCGCACTCAGGTATTTAAAGTACCTGCTTTAAGTTTAATTTATACATGTGCACAAATAGCAAAGAAAAAACCCTAAAAACACAATTGGTTTGATTATAATGAAGAGTGATAATTAGGGAAGACTTGATTTATATATGGGTCTAACCCATTTATATATTGCAATAGCAATATTTCTAGCAAAGCCAGTCTGAACCAGTTTATAATAAACCAATCAATAGGGATAATAAAAAAATGTCTGTATATGGCCCAGACCAGGTAATTTCAAAGGTGGATCTTGGGAAAAAATTAAACATAAAGTGAAAGCAACTTTTATTTTATGTGAAGCAGTGGTGGATTGCCCCTGGTTTGGACCGGTTCTATAGAACCAGTAGTAAAACCATTGGGAGGCTCCGCCCACCGACCCTGATGTCATCAGAACGCTTCTGCGAATGCTGAAGCTTCTTGATGACGTCGGGGTTGGTGGGCGGAGCCTCCCGACGGTTTTACTACCGGTTCTATAGAACCGGTCCGAACAGAGGGCAACCCACCACTGCTGTGAGTGCCAGGGACATTGCGTCCACTTGTCTCCACTCTTGCCTTGTGGACTTCTGGCTTTCCAACAAGGATGGAGTCCCTTCCAACTTTTCTGCCATCTAGCAGTAGCCCCAATCTCCTATTGCCACTTCCTTCTCTCTATTTCCCTTCAGTTCTAAAGGATAAATGTTTCATTGTGTTGGATACTGATCACCACAGGAATTACCAGGTTTTATTTATGGATTCAGGATGATAGTTACGGTGGTGCTGTATTACATAAATACCTATTTTAAAAAGTGAGAATATGTATACATATTTTTCCAATGTAATAAGTGCTCTTGTTGGGAGAAACTATGCTGGGCTTCAGAAAGTGAAGTTCCTAACTACTTCTATGCTTATACTTTTCTATACTTTTATACTTTTCAAGGCTAGAAAATGTCCAGACCTCCCTCTATTATCCCTGATCTCATTAGGAATTTTGACCAGAAAACCAATCAGATTAAATTAGTTGCTTCTCATTACTGAACGTGCATCTTCTTTCTGCCTTATCATTTCATAATCAAGGAAGAACAGCTGTACCAAATGTCATGCAACTACAGTGAAAATCTTCTTCCTCCCTGCCCAAACTAAATCTGTATAGAATTGCATCTATAGACTCTACAATTGTGATAAATGCTTCCACTTCTTAAATGATAGGCAATGAAAAGAACCACAATTCAAATTTTAGCTCAAGGGATGGAGATTGCATTAGACAGCTGCCAATTTCCAAGGTTTGACCTGATTGAATCCAGCGGGTTGGAGCTAAAGATAATATGAGATGAGACAATAGGCAATTGGAAGACTAATTGTTTCTGGATAAATCATTCTCCCATATAATGTGCCCTAAATTTAGCAGTCTTTCAATCTGTAGCTATGCTCATCAAATTACCAAAATGGCTATGTGTGATCCAAAATAAGCTTCTGATTAATGATTTAATGGTATTAAGCCATTTGTCATAAAATGTTTGGTACATATTCTTATCCTCACCTACCCAAGTCACAAGTCCTTATATGAAGTGGGATGCATTTGCATGCCATTGTTCAGAATAGTTAGGCATTTGTTAGCTTTTCTTTTCTTTCATTGGGGAACTCAAGGCAAATTATGTAGCAGACTCTATTCCAACTAAATCAGTATGAAATAGGTTATTCTGTAAAAGAACTGGCCCAAAGCTCCATGATTGAGGGGGCTCTTGGACCTGATCTCCCCAGTCCTAGTCCAACACCTTAATCACACTGTCTTTTGCAACCCAGAGACAGTGCCAGCAAAAAAATAAAAATAAAAAATCATGATAAAATATTTTCAAAAATAATGTAAATGTTTAGAAATTTAGCACTTTCAAAAACCAACAACAACTGGGAGAACAGATCCTTGCAGCAAATAGCATCAATCATGATGTATCCTAGTGTGCCAATGATGACTCAGATATTCTTATTATGCCTGTTTACTGGTGTTTCCATTACTACTTAAAAGCAGCTGGGTGTCATTTAAGCACCCATCCCTGCAAGAATCTGGATTTGCTCCTGAGATTCAGCCCTGATGGGATTTAACTTCCCTCTGGAATTTCCAGGTTTGGATTTTTATTTTTGCTCTGATATTCCATGGATATTATTTTTTAAAAAAACACTGTTTGAGATTAGACACAATTTCTTTTACTGCAGGCAAGATGCTTTTGTTCCCATCCTAAGAGTGCAACAGAAAACAGAACTTTATGGAACTTGCATTGTTTCCCCTTTATTTTGAAAGTTGACGAGTAGACTGAAATCCGTGTGTTCTCAAGAGAGAGCGAACACACACACAGACACACAGAGACACAGACACACAGACACACACACACACACACACACAGAGAGAGAGAGAGAGAGAGAGAGAGAGAGAGAGAGAGAGAGAGAGAGAGAGAGAGATGGGTGGGTGGATGGGCAATCTCTTCCTGTGGCCAAGGATTGATATAGCAGAGAGAGGAAAACAAATAAGAGTGAAATGACAGGGTAAGAGCACAGAACAAAACAGCAAGCAAAGAAAGACAAAAAGGAGAAAGATTTGTGAACAGAGAGGATGTAATTGATAGATTTAAGTTCACACTTTTCCGAGTTATAGAAGGGCTATCTTGGAATTAGCTGCAGTGGGAAGTCAGTGGATATTGCAAAGAAACAAAAGACACATTCATCCTGATTTATCTAAATATTTTCTAACCCAGATTGTGAAATAATGGGTGGGGTCAGTGAAGCAAATTGGTCATTTGTTTTTTGCATCCCAGTGCTTCTCCTGTTCTTCTCTGTAATTTATTTCTCAACAGGCTAAGAAAAAAAGTTTTCTGCTATACTAATGTTTTTGTTTTTGAATAAGTACTTTCCGCAGGATTTAACTTTAGTCTGTGTGGAAACAGAGCACAGTAATGAAACTTGAATATCAATGTTTCAAATAAGTGAGTGGAAATCAATGTCTGAGATTGAATAGTCACTGCACCTGCGAGTATGTACTGACATCGAGCATTTGGCGTTCCTACAACTTTGTCTATAAATGGTTTTGTTCCATTAAGAGCTACAGTAAATACAGATAAGATTAGGCTGCCTGGTTCTTCAGCCACACTCTTGTCTCATTTCTGAAACTTGCTCTCTAAGGTTGCAAGGAGTTTATTTATGGGTATATGTATGTGTGTGACTATAAGCATTTTATCAACCAACCATGTAGGCAATTGTATGAAAATTATTACATAAGAATCAGTTGACTGTGCTGCAAAACAGCACAAGCCTTTTCCATATGAACAGAAAAAGAGCACTAGTTGGGTTCAGTTCAGTGATTCATTGATCCTATTTCCTATGACTGTGTAAAGCTTGGTTCGGAGTTTTGATCTGAAGGAAATTTTAATTTCATGAATGAAGGTTGTTATATATGATGACGGGGAGCTTTGCTTAGATTTGTCTTGTGTGCTAGTTGCACCCATTCTTGGCCTGGGGGCAGAAGTGGGCTGCAGCCTGTTCACACCAATTCAGGAAAACCGGTTGTTAAGTTTTTTTACCAGTTTGGAGAATAGGCTAATCCCACTTCTGGCTGCCCCCCCTCCCCTCCAAGGAGTCCCCAGGTGTGACCCTTTTTGGCTTCCAGGGGGGTGCAGGAGGCCTTCCAGGCCCAAAATGGGGCACGGGGGGGGGCGGTGTTGTGCTTCCAGGTGGTGCAGGAAGCCGTCCAGGGCTCCAGGCCCAAAATGGGGTGTGTATCACATGCCCCCCCATGCCCCATTTTGACTTCTAGAGTGCTGCAGGAAAATAGTTGGGATTTTTGCATGATCATTACTTTGGGGTGAGTTTGAAATGGGGATTTTGCATTATGATTGCTCATAAGTAAGTAGGAACCAATAAAAGAGGAATGGAAAAATCCCTATCTGTAAATCAGCGTTTTACAGTCTTGGCAAATTTAAGATGGGTGAACGTCATGCTGCTTGGGGAATTCTGAGAATTGAAGTCCATGCACCTTAAAGTGGCCAAAGTTGAGAAGCATGGGTCTACACTAGAGTTTAGGTTTTTCCATTCTTGTTTTATTTAGAGTTTGGTGCAATTAAATAAATCAGTTGTGGTTTCGTTAACAAATAGTGATTAAAGCGAGATCCCCTTGATTGCTGGATCTGAATTTCAGAAAGCAAAGCTCACATTTTGTAATTAACCCCCGTGCCTTGTTTTGGCTGGCAGAATGCTGCAGGAGGCTGAGTGCTATCACACCCCTGGCCACACCCACCTGGCCACACCCATCCAGCCACACCCACCCAACCGGTCATTAAGGTAGAGAACTGGTTGTTAACTTATTTGAAGCCTACCACTGCCTGGGAGCCTCAGCTCACTGTCACTCATGCCTTGGTCACTTCATGACTGGTTTACCACAATGTGCTCTACATGAGGCTGCCCTTGAGGAACACTTGGAAGCTTCAACTGGTTTAGAAGGTAGTGGCATGCACAGTTTGGAGTGTTCTAAAGTTTCCCTGTGTGATAGCAGTGCTGTGCAAACTACACTGGCTTCCAAGGGCAAATCAAAATTACTGCTTATCAGCTTTAAAGCCACATATGGCATAGGGCCAGGTTACTTGTAGGACTGCCTACAGGACTGTCCAAGGATTTCTACCATTTCACCAGATGCAATTGGGTAAATCCTCTCTGCTAAACAGTGTCATCTTGTGGGTCTGAGGAGACATCCCTTTTCTGTTACAGTGCTCACCCTACGGTAGACTATTAAGACCTAACTTTTTCTCCAGGAGTTATAGCCAGGATGTTAGAGGAACCCAGAATACATACATTGTTTTGTGAGTTTGTTATATGGTTCTTTTGCATTGGATTATTATATACTGTGCTTGTTTAAAGAAGTTAAGCATTTCAGATATAATCCGTGTAATTGATTCATTGATTTAAGCCTTTTTCTGAGTCCAATTCTGTTGTAGAAAGATAGGATATAAATAATCTACTAAAGCATGCAGCAACACTAAATTTTGCATCTGTGTAAAAAGCAAATACCTTTAAATGTAGTTAATTAAACCTTCTTGGGAGGTGACACGAGGCTGGCTCCAGGGGATTATAAATGCTTCACTGAGTGAGGGTGACTTTCCCGCTGCCTTGAAAGAGGCGGTGGTGAGGCCTCTCCTCAAGAAGCCTTCCTTGAACCCAGCAGTGTTAGCAAACTATCATCCAGTCTCCAACCTTTGCTTTGTGGCAAAGGTTGTTGAGAGTGTGGTTGCGCAACAGCTTCCACAGTACCTGGATGAAACGGTTTATCTGGATCCATTTCAGTTGGGCTTCAGGCCTGGGTACAGCACAGAAATGGCATTGGTCGCATTGATTGATGATCTCTGGAGGGCTTGGGACAGGGGTTGCTCCTCTGTCCTGGTCCTATTAGATCTCTTAGCGGCTTTTGATACCATCGACCATGGTATCATGCTGCACCAGTTGGAAGAGTTGGGAGTGGTGGGGGGCACTGTGTTACAGTGGTTCTCCTTCTTTCTCTCCAACCGGTCACAGTCTGTGTTGGCAGGGGGGCAGAGGTCGACCCCAAGGCGCCTTATATGTGGGGTGCCACAGGGGTCAGTCCTCTCACCCCTTCTGTTCAACATTTATGTGAAGTCACTGGGTGAGATCATCTGTGTTTCAGTACCATCAGTACGCTGATGACAGTCAGCTGTACATCTCCACCCCGGACCACCCCAATGATGCCCTTGAAGTGATGTCCCATGCCTGGAGGCTGTGCGGATCTGGATGGGGAGAAACAGACTCAGGCTCAACCCATCCAAGACTGAGTGGCTGTGGTTTCCGGCGTCCCGATATAGTCAGCTGGTGCCATCACTGACTATTGGGGGTGAGTTGTTGGCCCCCATGGAGGGGGCTCACAACTTGGGTGTCCTCCTGGATTCACAGCTGTCTTTTTTTTTTTTTTTAATTTTTTTATTCATTTTATATTTTAAATTACTAACATTACAAACAACATATACAATACTTCACCCTGTGCTATACATAAGAAAGGAAGATTTGGTTCTTCGGATATATCCTCATGATCGCCAAAATCCACGTTCTCGGGGTACAGGTACCGAAGCATCCAATTTTCCCAGCGCATAGTCCACAAATGGTTTCCAAATTTTCCAGAAAATATCTTCTTTATAGTCACCATTTCTAATTTTAATATCACATGTCATTTTATCATTTAAAGCTAATTTCCACATTTCACAATACCATTCTTCTATTCTAAAATTCACATCTAATTTCCAATATCTGGCTATTATAATTCTACCCATTATAATCATAATTCTAATCAATTCTTTTTCATATTTTGTTGGTTCTATTTCCTTAATTATCAACAGTAATATAGTTTCTGGTCTCAATATTATTGCTTTCCCCATCATTTCAAATATCCTTTCCTCCAATTGTTGCCAAAACTTTTTAACTTTATCACATTTGTACCACATATGTTCATAAGTCCCTAATTCCATGTCACATCTCCAACATTGTTTACTAATTTTTTTATCCATCAATGACAATCTTAATGGAGTCAAATACCATTTCCAAACAACCTTATAATTGTGCTCTTTAATCCTTACAGATAAAGTCTTCATAATTCTACTCTTCCAATTCACGTTCCAATCTAAATCTGATATTTTAATATTAAGTTCTTTTTCCCAATTCATCTTCATCACCCTTTGTGGTTTTCCATCAAAATTTATAATCTTATATATCTTACTAACGAGTCCCTTTAGTCCAATTTCATCTTTCATAATTTGGAATACTAAGTATTCAAATTCAGTTTTACTTCTACTTATCGAACAATTGTCCCTTACCTTCTTAGTCCATTTTTCTATCTGTATTTTTTCAAACCAGCCCAAACCCAATTTTTCAATGATTTCTTTTTTCCTCCTTTCATTTTCTAAAGTTTTTAACCAATCTATTATAATTTGTATATTTTCATCTTCCATTACCCTATCACGACTTATATTAGTTTTAATCGGCCAATTTTCAATTGTCTTCCCTAAGAAAATTATATCTGGAATTAAAATTTTAACAAATTTGTTCCAAATTTTACTCAATCCCTTTAACCAATAGCTATTAATTACACATTTTGATTTTGCTTTATCTAAAAACCATGTTGAGCCAAATCTCTTAATGTCCTTTAATTCTAAATCTCTCCAATGACTATGAGATAAAATAGATAGTACTAACCCCACTCGTTGTGGAGAAGCAAATAAAATGGGGATCTTAAATAAATGGATGTTTCAAAACGGTGTGGTGGATGCCTGGAGAGAAGTGAAAGGAACTGAAAGAGTGTACACTTTTTACTCTAAGATACATAATACATATTCAAGAATTGACTATATCTTAGTTTCTAAAGATTTGTTGAATAATGTGGATAAGATAGATGTGGGAATTTTTAAGGATTCTGATCATGCAGAAGTTACGATGGAAATAGATTTTAATTTTGAGAAAAAAGGAAGTTGTTGGAGATATGATGAAAAACTGTATAAAAATGAGGAGGATAAAAAATGGATATTTAAAAAATGGGAAGAATGTTGGAGATTGAATGATAATGGAGAGGTTAAATTTGAAATTGTTTGGGATGCGATGAAAGCAGTGTTTAGAGGGGAAAGTATCAAGTTATCAAGCAGAAAATATAAAAATTATAAAAATAAAATTGAAAAAGATAAAAGCCAGATTAAGGAATTGGAAAATCAATTTTTGCTTACTAAAGAAAAGTTTTTTTTGGAGGAATTAAATCTGCTAAAAAATAAATTGATAGAAGAAGATATAGAATTGGTAAAAAAGAATATGAGATATTTAAATAGGAATTTTTTTGAATTTAGCAATAAAAATTCTAAGTTATTGGCAAGGATGGCGAAAAATAAAAGAGAGAAGAGAGAAATTGGAGCCTTGATAGATGATAAGGGCATAAGACGCTATAAAAAATTAGAAAAATGTGAAGTGGTCAGGAACTTTTTTCAAAATTTATATTCGAAAAAATTAATTGATCGGGGAAAACTGAGAAGCTATTTAGAAAAACATGTTGTGAAAATTGACCAAACATATAAAGATTTAATGGAAGAAGATATAACACAAGACGAGATTAATGGAGTAATACAAAAAATAAAATTAGGGAAAGCTCCAGGTGAAGATGGATTACCTGCTGAGTTTTATAAAGAATTTAAGGAAATAATAATACCAAAATTGCAAAAACTATTTAACGGAATTTTACATGGTGGAGAAGTTCCGTTGTCATGGAACAGAACGGTGATATCTATAATCCCTAAACCAGATAAAGACTTAGAAAGGATTGAGTCCTATCGGCCCATCTCTTTAATTAATCAAGATGCAAAGATATTTACTGCCATTATAAGTAATAGATTAAGTAGATTTATAGATAGATATATAAGTTATAACCAAGTAGGTTTTGTGAAGGGTAGATATATGAGTGATATTGTCAGAAGAGTATTAAATATTATAGATGTTGCTGAATATAATGCTGATAAAATAGGTATAATATCATTAGATATTTTTAAAGCTTTTGACTCTGTACAATGGGAAACTATTAAAATAATTGTTGAGGTACTAGGTTTTGGTAATAAGTTTATACATGTTATTTCAAAACTGTATCAAAAAAGTAGTGCAAGAGTGAAGGTGAATGGAAGGCTGACAGAAGAGATAAGATTGGAAGCGGGTACAAGACAAGGATGTCCCCTGTCTCCAACATTATTTTTATTGGTTATGGAAATTTTGACTAAAATGATAGAAAAAGATGAAGAATTGGAAGGCTATAAGGGATATAAGATAAATCTGTATGCGGATGATACTTTGATTATTTTGAAAGATATAGAGAAAGATTTGAAAAAGATACATAAGCATTTGGAAGAATTTGAGGAAATGACAGGTTTGAAAATAAATTGGTCAAAATCTGAATTATTAATGAATAATAATGGTAAGGAGTGGGAGAATATGCAAGAACAACTTGGGATAAGGATTAAAAAAACATTGAAATATTTGGGCATAACACTTTCACTCAAAGTTAAAGAAATGAAAAAATTAAATTATGATGTGGCGATGAATGAAATTGAGAAAAAGATAGATAAATATAAAATGATAAAGTTGTCTTGGTTTGGTAGAATTGCAATGTGTAAGATGATGTTGTTGCCAAAGTTTAATTTTTTATTTGAGATGTTACCGTTAAACTTGACAGAGAAAGATATTGAAGGATATCAGAAGAAATTGGATAAATTTTGCAATGGTGGGAAAAGACCTAGATTAGTGAAGAAAATGTGGTATCAAAATCAAAAGGAAGGTGGATTAGGAATCCCCAAACTACTCAATTATTATTGGGCTTATGCTATTCGGACTGTGGTAAAAATATTTAAAGGTGAACACAGCTGTCTTTAGAAGAGCATTTGACGGCTGTGGCCGGGAGGACTTTTTATCAGGGTTCGCCTGATCCACCAGTTCATCCCTTTCTGGATCGGGACTCGTTACACACGGTCACTCATGCCCTCCCACCTGGACTACTGTAATGCTTTCTACATGGGGCTCCCCATGAGGAGCACCCGGAGACTTCAACTGGCGCAGAGTGCAGCTGTGCGGGTGGTTACGGGAGCGATGTGGTGTTCCCATGTGACTTCCCTCCTGCGTGAACTGCACTGGCTCCCGGTGGTCTTCCGGGTGCGCTTCAAGGTTTTGGTTACCACCTTTAGAGCGCTCCATGGCTTAGGACCCGGGTACTTACGGGACCCCCTGCTGCCACCAGTAGCCTCTCACCAGCCAGTACACTCTCATAGAGAGGGGCTCCTCAGAGTGCCATCGGCCAGTGTCGACTGGCGGCCCCCAGGGGAAGAGCCTGCTATCTGGAATGAGCTCCCCCCGGAGATACGGAGGATCCTGGATTTACGCACCTTCTGCCATGCCCTCAAGACCTTTTTATTCCAACAGGCTGGCCTGGCCTAACCTCCCTTTTTAATTGTAAATTGTAAATTTGTTTAAAACTTTAGGGGTGTTTTAATTTGTTCTGGACCAAATTTATTTAATTAGGTTTTTATACTCTTTTAAAATTTTGTAATCTGTGTGTTTTATCTCTTGGCTGTTCACTGCCCTGAGTCCTTCGGGAGTAGGGTGGTATATAAATCTAATAAAATTAATTAATTAATTAATTAATTAATTAATTGGATGAACTGCTAATCAGTATTTTTGCCATCTTTTCTAGCAACGGAATAGGAGTCCAATAAGGAATGACAGACCCATCTTTTTCTTGTTTTAATTGAGCTCTGATATCCAGTTGGCACCGGCTTTGTATTAGGCCTGTGGGATGTGGCTTGGAGACCTTTAATGTGAGGTACTTTGCATCTGAAGGAGTAACAGTACATATAAAACTGTACCAAAGGTGCTTTTCCCAAAGGCAACTGGATTTTCTTGGATATTTTTTCTTTGGAAACGTTTCACTTCTCATCCACGAACTGAAGAAGCTTCTTGAATGAAAAGCAAAAAAAGCACTTGGAACCACTCTGACCTGGATACTTGAGAATCTCCACAGACAGAACATACAGAAGCAACATGGCTCGCTAATCCCAAATTTGTAGAGAAGATATGCTGCATCTGAAAATCTTGGTGGATTGAAAACAGAAATGCCCTTGCTATGAAAGATCACAGTGCAGAAATGGAAGTGTAATTATTCTTTTCTCATGTCACTGTCTCAACAAAAAATGTTTCCCTTCTCTCTGCTATTTCCTCTGAAAGAGAAGCAGTTGTTAATATGAGGGAAGATGTTTTTGCCAGGTACGTGACACTGTGTGGATGTATGTTTGTGTTTTGGTGGGGGGGATTAATTGACTGTCCAGTGCAACAACCCCTGAATTATCTTTGTCTCAACTGCTATTTTAAAACAGAACAAAACAGAATGTCCGCCTGTTTGTGTAACATTGGCCGTCATTCATGCAACTTTGTTATTTTAACACTGAGCAATTTAGTGTCCTTCATCACTTTACAAGCATATTTATATCATGCCATTGTTAAAATATTTGTCATCTAATTCCTGGAGCAAAGTTAACAGGATAGAAATAGAGGAAGCATACCATATTTTGTTTTTGCTACTACTGTAGCTATGTTTATGTATCAAACAAAACATCCATGATGTTTCATAATTTATATTATAGTGTTAACTCAGTGGAAATCTGTCTCTATTAATGTTATAGCACTTCATTACCAATAATCTAATGTTTGCAATAGTGGTATATAATGCTATATGACTAATGGTATAAAAATTAGTTGATGATATATAATTTTACCATCAACATCTGCTAAAGAAGCAAATATTTTTTAAAAAAATTGTTGGTGATTATATATTTTGGTAAGTGTGGATTTTATACTTGGTCAATGTACTGTATTCTAAAGAAAAAAAGTCCCATGATTTCCTATATTTGAGGCCTACAGAAATATGGCTATTTTGGCATATGCATTCTTTTTGGATTATCCTTTTCTTTACTATTCTCCCTTTCAATATCTGATGACTATATAGATATATTTGAGCAATTTTTTTTCTTCTTCCATCAATTCAGAAATGAGTTGCCACTCCTTCTTCCAGGATGTGTCTTGTATTTCACAGTCAAATGTACAGCACCAGGATTTCTTGGTGATATCCCATTCAAATTCAATTCTAACCAAGATTAGTTATATATGATATCATCATCATTATACAACATATTGATATTTTAAAATGGGGGAGTGGGTAGTATAAAAATACTTTACCATAATAGTCATATATAGTAATACATACATACATACATACATACATACATACAGTACATCTATATATAAATTTTAATGAAGAATTTTGCATTAGGAAAAATATGAAGAATAAATAAATAAATAAGTAAGTAAGTAAGTAAGTAAAACAGAAAGAAAACAAAAAAGCAAAACAGAAAAAGTAATAAAGATATTTAAACTGTTGACTTTTCAACAGTTATAAACAAATTCATTATCCCTCCTCCCTCTTAATATTACAAAGTTCTTTTCAGAGTACTTTAATTCTTTTTCAACCATCAAATTCATAAATCATCACTTCACTTTTTTCAATTTTCAGCAAAAACACCATAAAAAATTTCAAGGCTTTGGTAAAAGTACTTATTTTGCCTTAATCAAACAGGTCAGTCTTGCCATTTTAGCCCGTTCTGACATCCTCACAATCCATTCTTCCGGTTGGAGGCAGTTTTAGTATTCCTCCATTGCTATGCTATACTAATATTTTTACGTAGTCTATATTTTGTGAAGTATATGGGATTTCTTGGTGTACTGAATACTCTCAGTTACAATATTTGTGAATCCACTGGTTCCTAGTTCATCAAGAAAGCCAAGGTCACAGCTAATGGCTTGCCTTGTATTCTATGCCACATCTTTACTTTTCTTCTGCTTTGTTCTTCACAGCATTATGTCTGTTTGCCAAGACCTATTTGACCCACTAGCTTCCAAAGATGATAAAGAAGAACTTGGCCCAAGATGTTAGGTCTCCAGCCAGCATTTTTGTCCCTCTGGCAAGATAGAGTGTGTCAATTTCCTGGTAGCAAAAGGAAACAGATCAAATACATGATAAACCGTGGATGTTGCAAGATTGCTGGCAATCGATGGAGTACTAGCAACAAAGGAGAAATAAAGCAATAAAAAGCAAAATGTGCACCCTTTTTTCCAAACAAAAGGCTTCTAATTTAACAAAATATCCAGTCTCCAATCTCTAAAATGACCAGGATAAAATTAGCCACTATTTATTATTATTAGTACTGCCCTAGCGTCTAGTTCCTTGGCACAGCTGCTATTTTTCATGGGAAGCAGAAAAGAATTTTTATGGGTGTGGGGTTGAAAAAAAACATTCTGCCCAAATATTCTTGAATGTATACATTCACTATGGTGGGATATTGATAAGATCGTGGGAGATACTGCAATTTCTTTCATGAGAAAGGGTTGAGAAAATATTGCAAGAACCATTCTGACTAAAAGGCTAAAATGGCATGAGAATTTGACTGATAGACAGAGACTTAAAAAGTAAGAGTGGAGCTATTTGATGAATTCCTTTCGTTGAGGAGAAATGAACAAATCATGCAAATGAAAATCATGCATGCAAAAAGAAAGAAAAGTACCATACCTGTGAATGCTTGTGCATGTTTTCTGTTTTAGTTCAAAAACTGGGACATAGAAACCTAGTACACTGTGGAAGGAGAGGTCTAATTCAAATCCTTGCACTAAGGACTTGGGTTTGATGGCCTAAATGTGTTTTTTTAAAAAAAACATCTAACCCATGTTTGTTAAAAGATGTTGGTTAGAGCCAGTTTGGTCTAGTGCAGGGGGTTCCCAATTTTTTCTATATCCCTCAACCGTAGAACAGTTTTGATATATTCTTTCACCCCTTACAAAAGTAAATAATTATATGCATATAATTATGCATATACACTATAATTTTGAAACTATTAAACCCAAGTTTTCAAGTCCTCTGGAATATCCTCTCGCACCCACAGGGTGTGAGCACCCCCAGTTGGGAACCCCTGGTCTAGTGGTTAGGGCACTAGGAAAGAAAGCAAAAGGCCATGGGTTCAAGTCTTGCCTTAGCCATGAAAGCCAGCTGTGTGACCTTGGGCCAGTCATTCTCTCTCAGCCCAACTCGTATCACAGAGTAGTCATTGTGGGGAAAATGGAGGAGGAAGGTGTGTCGGATATATTCACTAACCTAAGTTATTTGTAAAAATAATAAGGGCAGGAAATGGATAAATAGATAGACGATAGATAGATAGATAGATAGATAGATAGATAGATGGACAGACAGACAGACAGATATTATCTGAGATACTGTAGTTATTTAACAAAGATGATAGAAAATAAATTCCAAGCAGGGTCTTGCTGTGACTGCCTTTGTGATTCTATTCAACAAAATTGATAAGATTTATATTTGCATTGAGAAGTTCATTCCTTGTCATTTTCAATTAAAAAGAATTGGGAATAGGGGATGAACAAAATCATTTCCTGAAGCTTTGGAAAGTCAGGGCCATAAAATGATGACAAGACCCAAGTTATCTTTTTTGTTGCTTTGTTTTTTGTTTTTTTCCCCTGACTAATAAAACAAAATGATAATAAAACAATGCTGGACATATTCTGTCATTATTCTTCTTTAGAAAAAAGGCCCTACAATACAATAAAAACAATACAAAGAATAAAAACAGTAAAAACACCATATAGTAAATAAATAATTCAGGAAACTGAACATTCACTTTTCTAGGACAGAGTGGCTATTTAAAATGCATTTGGTTAGACAACTATAAAATATGTTATAAGACTACATTTCTATCGGCAATAAATTATATGCATTTGGGATTCATTCAATAGAAATATGCCTAGAACTACAAAAAATAAAAAAAAATAAAATAAAAATAAAAACAAAAAAACCCCAACCCTGTAAACAGCTCTAAAGATTTTGACTTGGCAGAAAAATATGATGCCATAAATTGCAATGCCCTGTTGGCCAGTTCCTAATCTGCAAGTGTGGCTGGCAAGATCTGCTGCCTTTTTGCACCTGTTGTGGGCAAAGTAAAGGAAAACCATTGTTGAGTTCCATCAATTTAGTTCCCCCTCACACCTGCCAACAGCAAAACAACTATCAATCATTCTTCCCAACACAGGGACAAGGTTGGATAAGTGTAGGAAAGCAGTTTTATCTACCTATCAAGGTGTTCATCTTACAGGTCATAGACAAGCTGGATGAACTCTTCTGCTTACAATAGAATCCCTTATGCCACCAGGCTTGAAATCTTGGGCTTGGACAACCTTGAAATACGCCGCCTACGGTCTGACCTAAGCATAATACATAAAATTGTCTGCTACAAAGTCCTACCTTTCAATGACTACTTCAGCTTCAACCACAATAATGCACGGACAAACAAACTCAAGGTAAACTGCTCCAAACTCAATTGCAGAAAATAGGACTTCAGCAATAGAGTGGTCAATGCCTGGAATGCTCTACCTGACTCCGTTGTTACTTCCTCAAACCCTCACAGCTTCAACCTTAAACTGACTACTGTGGACCTCACCCCATTCTAAGAGGTCCCTAAAGGGGCATGCATAAGCGCACCAGCGTGCCTTCCGTCCCTGTCCTACTGTCCCCATTTATTTGTATTCATTTCATGGGCTCATGTCCATGTTTATACTTACACCTGTTATCTGTACATGTTTGACAAACTAAATAAATAAGATAAATAAACTGAGAGGGAGCACTTCTGATGCTCCTGCTCAGTACAACTTTTCTTCACCCTGTCACCTGTCAGCCAGACTTTCTGAATATAAGTACAGTGCTTCTCTGTGTTAAAAATGTGTGTTTAAAAAAATCTATTGGATACATAATAGGCTTAGAGGAAGGTTGTAGGATGAAGTGGGAAACAACCTTCACAAGCTTCATCCTTGACTAGTGCTTCAAGGATGCATTCAAGCAATGTTGGACATTAATGACCAAGGAGCCCAGATCTGACAGAGGGCTGACACAGGGCTGGTGCCACCTAGTACTGCCCATGCCAGAACAGAGTAAGCTCCTGGGGAGTGGGTGGGTGGAGGAATAAGTTCCTCCCTCTAGCCCCCCTGGAATAACTTCACTGATGCATCCAGATGAAAACCTCAGTTGGCAAAAGCAGCGGCAACCCACTGCTGAAAAAAGATTGGTGTCTTTTGCACCCCAAGACAAAATAATTGTGGAGATCAGTGGCCAAAAGGAGCAAGACAGACCCCAACCCTAACCATGTGAGCAACCCAGCTGAAGCAGCTAAAGATAATTTCAACTGTCTTACTGTATGCTTGTGATGAGGCAAAAGCAATACCATGGCAAAAGCAAACCAGGTCCTTGGTCATATTTGTGTTGCAGTTAGGGAAACGTGAGAAAGATCCTTTAAGTTATAATTAAAATTTGATGGGACACTGTACTCTTCTCTGATTTCTACTGCTCCAGAAACTATAATAGAGTTAAGAATCAACTTTGACAGTTGGCCCTAAAATAATTCTTTTTGCAGTGACTTAGACACAGAGGTATGGCTTGTTTGTTTTTTGTCAGTAACTTCTCAGAGGGGAGTGAGAACAGAAGGCTAATTGCCTTCAGGCTAAACAAAACCTCCTTTGGAAGCATCATTAGTCCCTACCCATCTATGTCTTAGCTGCAAAGGGCAATCAGTGGGGAGAAATACTTTATGGGCCTTGTTACTCAGGCTCAATTAAGCCTCTGGAACTTGGACAGGGGGGCAATTAGTGTCGATGTTTTAGTGGTAATCATGATTACAAAATACCTACAGCGCCCACAGCAGGTGTGTGTTGCCTATGATATTTCTGCAGCAGCTAGGAGAGGTGGTTGTGTAAATTATTTATCCCCAAAGAGGCATGGTGTGGAAGGAAAATAGAACCTATATAAATGAGAGACTTCAAATTTAGTCTGATTACTTAGTCAAATAGCTGAATCCTGGGGAGCGACTTTGAAGGTCAAAGTATCCTGTAGGAGGCAGGACACATTTTTTTCTTCTGTAGTGTTGCAGAAAACAAATATTACAAGTGGAGGTAAGAAAGAGTCCTAATAGCAAGTGCAGGCCAGCAATTCATTTACCCTCCTCTTAACCCTGCAGTAGTCTCACTCGTGCAGTTTAATTATAACAAATAATTATTACAATTTTAATTGTGTAAGGTTTTTTTTTTTTAGTATTCAAATATGCATCATCTAGCTTTAATTCTTACAGCAACCCCATAAGATAAGTACTTATTCTCCATATTGCTTATGGAGATAGTGAAGCTAATCAGAATTAACTGGATAAAATTCATAGAAACTTCTATAGTGACTATTAGGTTCCTTTCATTAAATGTTGATAACTAAAGAACTGTTCTTAATTTGCTATTTCAGGGAGTTCTCTTAAATTTGACTGCAAATCCTTTTTTATGCATACCTATCTTTTCAATCTGTACTTAATTAATAGATCCATAAACACTCTGAAAAAAAGAAAGATTTGGATTGCCATTTCCTAAGAGTTTTTAATTTGGAATGGTTGGTAATTCCAGATTAATCTGATCATGGGATCATAATTGTAGGGAAATGAGGGTGAAGCTCTTCAGTCATAATTACATCTCTCTGACATACAGAGGCAATTCCAAAACTTGTCGATCCGTTGCTTAGCAATTGGAAGAGAGTGTCATTTCCATATATAATGAATCTACAAGGACAATTTAAGGTCAGATTGACAAATGTGTACCCTACTTTATTTCAGCCTACTTTTTATGTATGTTATGCTACTTTCACTCCATAGACTTTAGCACTCTTTAGATTTAGAGGGGAGATTTGGGGAAGCCTTTTTTTCTACTTAGTTCTCCCAGTTGTAAGCATTAGGGAGCAGGATGCCATAATCCAGGGCTGAGCAAATCTCCAGAGCCACTTGTATAGCCTATCACAAAGCACATGGCAGCCTACCTTCAGTTTTTGGCAAAACTTCAGAAAAGCCACTGTTTCAGCAGATTTATTTATTTATCACATGTATATCACCACACATCTCACAATAAAGTGACTTTAGATGGCTTTCAATAAAAACCATCATAAAGATTAAATGTTAAAAACTACAATTAAAAGATAGCAACAATATGACTAATAAGAAGGTAGCAGAGAAAATTGATGCTAAAAACAATGCAGGAATTTCACCAAATAACCATTTCCCTGATCTGCAACTATTATACTGCAAAAACATATGGACTTCAAAACTCGACCAGGGTAAATCAATAGATGCAATTTATATAGACTTCTGTAAAGTCTTCGATTCAGTGGTACATGACAAGCTACTTCTAAAACTAAAATCTTATGGCATTTCCGGATTCGTGCACAAGTGGATAGTTGCATTCCTATCAAACAGGCAGCAAGTAGTCAAAATAGGGAACGCCTTATCTAACCTTGTACCTGTTAACAGCAGTGTGCCTCAAGGCAGCGTTTTAGGACCCACACTCTATACTTTATATAAATGACCTTTGCAATCATATTATAAGCAACTGCGTTCTCTTTGCGGATGATGTAAAACTATTCAACACCACTGACAATGCTGCTACTCTACAAAATGACCTCGACTATGTATCAGAATGGTTAAACAATTGGCAACTCCAAATCTCAACCAACAAATGCTCTGTCTTACACGTTGGCAAAAAAAAAAATCAGAACACAAAATACAAGCTGGATGGATATGACCTAACAGACGACCCTAACTCTGTTAAGGACCTTGGAGTACTCATCTCAAATGATCTAAGTGCCAGAGCTCACTGTACCAGCATTGCTAAAAAAGCATTAAGAGTTGTTAACCTAATCTTGCGTAGTTTCTTTTCCAGTAATATTGAACTGTAAACTAGGGCATACAAAACTTTTACCAGACCAATTCTTGAATACAGCTCATCTGTCTGGAACCTGTACTGCATATTGGACATTAATACAATCGAACAAATCCAGAGATATTTCACAAGAAGAGTCCTCCACTCCTCTGCTCGCAACAAAATACCTTTTGCCAACAGACTCGAAATTTTGGGTTTAGACAACTTAGAACTTCGCTGTCTTCAGTCTGACCTGAGCATAGTATATAAAATCATCTGCTACAATGTCCTATCAGCCAATGAATACTTCAGCTTCAACCAAAACAATACAAGAGCACACAATAGATACAAACTCATGGTAAACCGATCCAAACTAACTGCAGAAAATACAACTTCAGTAACAGAGTTGTCAACGCCTGGAATGCACTACCTGACTCTGTGGTTTCTTCCCCAAATCCCCAAAACTTTAACCTTAGACTGTCCACTGTAGACCTCACCCCATTCCTAAGAGGTCTGTAAGGGGCGTCCATAAGCGCACCAGCATGTCTACCGTCCCTGTCCTAATGTTTTCTTTTATTCGTATCCTTTTCATGTATTTATAATTATGTTTACACTTGTATCTGTCATGAAATACATGCTTGATGAAATAAATAAATAAAATAATCTCTAGACCTTCTGACATGTTTAAATAGCATAGTTAAAAGGACTTCTGGAAGGACATCAAAAATGTGACCAATCTCATCTAGGGGGAGGAGGGACAAACAATGTGTCACAGGATTGGTGCTATGGCAGATAAGGCCCATCTCCTGGGTCTTGCCAGATGAAAATCTTTCACAGATAAGACCTGCAACATATCTCTTTTGCCAGACCTGATCTAATGAGAAGATGTAATCTGATGGAGGCAGTCCCTCAAATAATTCAGCCCCGTGCCATGAAGGACTTTGAAGGTCAAAACCAACATAATTTAGGGACACATGTAACTACCCATACCACTGCATTTTGCACCAGCTGAAGCTTCTCGATACTCTTCAAAGACACCTCGATGTAGACCATATTGCAGTAGTCCATTCAGGAGATGACCAGGACATGAGCGTCTGTGAACAAGTTTGTGGCAGTGCAACCCCATCCAAACAGAAGCTAAGCCCCAAACACAGAGATTCTCAGTCTTGCCAGTCTTGATATGTGATGGCATGGCAATGAATGATGACACTCAGTAGCTTCATGTAGATGTTGAATATGAGAGGGGAGAACATTGAACCCTATTGGACCCACAGACTAGGGGCTGAGGGTGGGATCTCTCCTCTTCTATCACCACCAACTGGAATCAGCCCCAGAGAAAGGAGAATCATCAGTCCAATCTCTATAGCCAATCCCAAAGAATACCATAATCATTGGTAACAAAACCACTGAGAGGTCAAGTAGAGCAAGGATGGATGCATAATCCCATCCTGCTCCCATCAGATCATCAAAAGGATGAGTAACACCACTTCTGTCCCAATCTAAATGAAAGGGGTCCAGATAAACCATTTCTCTCAGAGTCCTCTGAAGCTGCTGCATGATCACTCTCAATCATCTTCTCACCAGAGGAGTGGCTAGAAACTGGTCCAAAGTTGTCCAGTATTGTGGGATCCCACAGTGGGTTTTTGACCAGGGGGTAGACCAGCACCTTCTTAAGAACAGAGGAACAACCCCCTCACTCAAAGACAAATTCACCACTGCTAGAATCCCCTGGCAGCTTTAGTTATTTTGGAGCTGCATGGATATTTGGCTATGAATGTTTTATAATATTTTATGGTGACAGGGCCAGCACTTAGTGTATCCTGGGGGTTCCTGTTTAGATATATTTTTATTATATTTTGATAAATTGACTGTATATTTAAACTCTATTAGTATAAACAGTCTGGACTTTTTAGAGTTGGGCAGCATGTAACTATAAATACATTATGTTGCTTTCTTGTGAGATAAGACTTATGTCTTTTTCTTCCTCGTGAAAGAGACGAACAGTTGTACATTCCCAAGAGACAATATAGGATATGTTTGAATGTGGGAAATATATTTGTTTGCTCCCCTAAATTCCTCTGAAGATGTTACCTAGCCTGGTAATGAAACATTCGGAAACCAACCCACAAGTTTGGAGAACGAACCTTCACCCTCATATATTTGTTATGTGTGTGTTTATATGAATCGGATTCAGCCCCTGAATGCCTGAATCAGGATTGGTTTCCCATTCAATACTCTAACGTTGATCATTTTTGCAATAGTTTAAATTCATTCTCTGTCCCTCTTTAGATTTCCTGTGTTATGTACAGATCCTAAGCATTTACACCTTTTGTTCAGTTTGAGCTTCTAACAGTCTTTTTTTTTGGGGGGGGGCAAGGAAGTAACACCTATTAAAAGAATGGATTTGGCGAGCTCTAAGAGATTGTATCAGAGCTGCCGCTCTTGTCAAACCATTAGTTGCTCTGAAAGATTGATAGATCACTCTGATACTTGACATAATTGCACTAAAATGCAAGCCTTCTATTATATGGATCCGATGGAATTTTGATATATAGCCCTAGACTTAGAGCAACGAAACACAAGGGGTTAGTAGAAACCTTTTGCTGAATCTTGCAATGAGGCAATAACAGGCTTATGGCCTGTTGGAGGCCTTGTTGGAATTGTAATAGTTCACCCCAGGTTCCCTGGGGTTAAAACATATTATCCAGCCCTGTTGTCTTTAAAACTGTTATGTATTGATACTTTTAAGCGGGAGTTTCAAACCTGCCTACGTTTCTGATTGGCTGACAGTCTCTCCAGGATTGTATATAAGGAGGACTGCAGCCTCTGACTTTTTGCTGAAGTCTCACTGTATATTAAAGAGCTGTTGTCACTTGCTTGCTTGTGCCTCTCGTCATTCCCGAACCACTTCATTGGCGACGAAGGTGGGATAGAGGCTACAAGAAGCCAACCAGTGAGACCACGAGCTTCAGCTAGGCGACGAGGCGAACCACAGGAGACATACCGGACATGTCTGCCTACGTTCCGCCCAAGCCTTTTGATCCGACCCGCGAAAAATGGGTCTCGTACCTAACAAGGTTTGAATGCTCGCTAGAAGCCAGCGACATGCAGGGCCTCTCGGCTAATCGAAAGAGAGCCCTATTCCTAAGCCACTGCGGACCGGACGTGTTCGAGATGGCCGAGTCACTGTGTGAGCCAACGCCGGTTCAAACAGTCTCATGGGACACCTTGATGGCAACTCTCCGGGCTCACTACGCTCCCGTCCCCTCCAAGTTCGTGCAGCGATACCAACTGAGGCAGCGCGTCCAACGAGAGGGAGAGCCGGTCAGCGCGTACATGGCCAGCCTGAGAAAAGCCGCAACTCATTGCGACTACAGAGACTTGGATGATGCGTTGCTTGAGCAACTGATCTGTGGTGTTCGGGACATTAGGCTGCAACGGCATCTGCTCGCCAAGCCTGATCTGACGCTTGCCGGAGCCCTTGACGAGGCCAGGGCTCACGAAGCCTCCACAAAGGCCGCTGAAACGCTACAGCGTCCGCCGACCAGCAAAGACAGCCCCAAGTCTGCCCCGGTGCACAGAGAAGACGCCGGATCCAGCTCGGAGTCCGAGTCGGATGAGGACGTCTTCCGAACAGAGCACCGGAGAAAAGACACTGGCAGCCCCCGGCGAAGCTGTCCCAGCTGTGGCGGGCACCATGATAGACTGTCCTGCAAATACAGAGAGGCTATTTGCAGGCGTTGCGAGAAGAAAGGGCACTTGGCGCGAGTCTGCAGAGCCATTCTGCCCAGAAGACTCAAACCACGTGAGCGCCACAGCCAACCGGAATCAGCGCGCCAGAAGCAGCCAACGAGAGAAGGCGGCGCGAAAAAACGGCGCGAATTTGAACCGCGAGATGGCCGCAGCATACACATCGACCAGGCCAGCACAACGGTCGAGGACAAAGTCAGCACGGTGGTCGAGATCAACGGAAGACCGTGCTCGATGGAGATCGACACCGGATCAGCTCTCTCCATCATGTCGTGGACAACCCTAAAGACCCTCCTGCCGTCGTTCCGGAAGGATCAACTCTCCAGACAGAGACTGCGCATCCTAGACTACCAGGGGAACCGAGTCCCCCTCGAAGGCGTGGGCACGTTCCGGGTCACCTACGGAGACTACGAAAGAGACCTGCCGCTGACCATCGTCACGAAGCAGCTGCCGAGCCTCCTGGGCATGGGGTGGTTCCGAGCCCTTGGCATGGGCTTCACCGGCGTCCACCTGATGTCCAAGTCAACCCTGAAAGACAGCCTCCTGTCCGAGTTCCAGGACGTTTTCGGGGACACGTTGGGCAAGTATGTGGGGACCCCTATTTCACTAAACTTAGACCCCAACGTAGCCCAAGTAAGACTGAAGGCCAGACGAGTGCCGTTCGCATTGAAACCAAAGATCGATGCAGAACTGGACAAACTGATTAAGCAAGGGGTGTTGGTTCCCGTTGACCATGCCAAGTGGGAGACCCCCATAGTCACCCCAGTTAAGTCCGACGGCTCAATCAGAATTTGCGCCGACTACAAGTGCACGATCAACAAGGCTTTGCAGCCGAGCGCCTATCCGGTGCCGATCGTGCACCATCTACTACACTCCCTGGGCCCCGGAAAATTTTTTGCCAAATTAGACCTGGCCCAAGCCTATCAACAGTTACCGGTCGACGACGCCACGGCAGAGGCGCAAACGATCGTGACTCATAGGGGTGCATTTAAATGCACCAGGCTCCAATTTGGGGTGAGCGTCGCACCCGGCTTATTTCAAAGCACCATGGAGCGCCTGTTGCAAGGACTTCCGGGAGTAGTCCCCTATTTCGATGACGTCTTAGTCAGCGCCCAAGACGAACACCAGCTAGGGGACAGGGTACGGAACGTCCTGTCCAGATTCAGAGAAGCGGGACTAAGACTTAAAAAGAACAAGTGCAGGATAGCGGTCCCCTCGGTAGAATTTCTGGGGTACAGGGTGGACGGCACAGGCATCCACCCTACCGAAAGCAAGGTGAGGGCCATCAAAAGCGCACCAGCCCCCAAATCCAAAGCTGAGCTCCAAGCCTTCCTTGGACTGCTCAATTTCTACTCAATGTTCCTAAGAGATAAGGCCACGGTCGCTGATCCCCTTCACAAACTCTTAGGGAAGAATGTACCATGGGTCTGGGGGAAACCGCAAGCGGCCGCTTTTGAGGCAGTAAAAAAACTCCTATCTGAGGACAGTTTCCTGATCCAATACAATGCGGAGCTGCCGCTCGTCTTAGTTTGCGACGCCTCCCCCGTAGGAGTTGGTGCCGTCCTAGGCCATAGACTGCCGAACGGCCTAGAGGCACCCATTGCCTTCTACTCCCGAACTCTGTCCAGCACAGAACGAAACTATAGCCAATTGGACAGAGAGGCTCTGGCTGCGATTGCGGGGGTTAAGAAGTTCCACGAATACCTCTATGGCCGAAAATTCGAACTTGTGACTGACCATAGACCGTTGCTAGGACTGCTAGCAGGCGACAGGCCAACCCCCGCTGCCCTCTCCCCCCGTTTAACTAGATGGGCGATTTTCTTATCGGCCTACTCGTACCAGCTCGTCCATTGGCCTGGGCGGACCCTGGGTCATGCGGATGCCCTTAGCCGTTGCCCCCTTCCCGACCTGCTGGACAACCCAACACCGGAAACCTCCGTCCTGTTGTTGGACACGTTAACCTTGGGGCCCATCTCCTCCGGCGAGGTGGCGAAGGCATCAAATAGAGACCCTGTTATCCGGACTGTTATGGGTTGGGTTTTGAAAGGGTGGCCGGACAAGGTGGTCGGGGAGGAGTACCAAGGTTTTGCCAACAAACGAAATGAACTGTTTACGCAAGGGGGGTGCTTACTGTGGGGTGACAGAGTGGTAATTCCAGCAAAACTACGAGATAGAGTTTTAGAGTTATTGCACGAAGGGCATCCTGGCATCGTTAGGATGAAGTGCTTAGCCCGCAGCTATGTCTGGTGGCCCAACATGGACCAGGTCATTTCCGAGTGGGTGGGGAAGTGCAGACCCTGCCAGGAGTCTCGCCCCGATCCCCCAGTAGCGCCCATCCGAGAGTGGGAGAAACCAAAAGGCCCATGGGGGAGGATCCACATTGATTTTGCCGGCCCGTTCCATGGCCAAACGTTTTTAATAGTAGTGGATGCCTTTTCAAAATGGCTCGAAATTGTATTAATGCCATCCACAACGGCCGAAGCGGTTATCAAGGCCCTAAGAAAGTTGTTTGCCACCCACGGCCTGCCGGATACCTTGGTATCGGACAATGGGCCCCAATTTACAGCAACCCTTTTCGAAGGCTACTTGGCCGGCCTGGGAATCCGCCATGCCCTATCAGCCCCATTTCACCCGGCTTCCAACGGATTGGCTGAACGATTTGTCAGGACAGCCAAGGAAGCACTGTCCAGATTAGACAATGGGGACTGGCAGGCCAGGATAGATCAATTCCTTGCGGTTCAGCATGCATCACCATGCACAGCAACTGGGAGAAGCCCAGCAGAGCTCCTCATGGGGAGAAAGCTCCGGTGCGTGTTGGACAGGCTTCACCCTAACTATTCGCACGAAAACTTTAAGGGAGAAACCTGTGGCTTAAGGCAGTTTCAGGTCGGGTCCCCGGTGTTCGCTCGCAATTATGCCAGCGGTCCTCTGTGGGTTGCAGGAACCATAGTGGGGATAACAGGCCCAAAATCATACACGGTGGACGTGGGGGTAGATAGACTCTGGAAGCGCCACATAGACCAACTGAGGAAACGGGTGGTTGGCTAGGCAAACATCAACGCAGACATGTCCGAGACTAACTATGACCACTTCTCCAAAACAGCTAACTCAAGCCCGGGGCCGCGAGAATACTTAGCTGACAAGCCCTGGTTCCAGCGCCGCCCCAGCGAGTCGCCACTCCCAGCCGGGGATAACCACGCCCCGGACAAAATCCAGGAGGTTCCATTGGCGGAGCCGGGAGAGACAAAGAGTCCCTCCGACCAGCTCGACGCCTCACCAAACACTGAACTGCGCAGGTCAACTAGGGCGAGAACTCAGCCTAAGCACCTGCGAGACTTTGTTTGTACATATGTTAATTTTTGAGTGTTAGTGCCTTCTGGGAAGGGAGGGGTGTTATGTATTGATACTTTTAAGCGGGAGTTTCAAACCTGCCTACGTTTCTGATTGGCTGACAGTCTCTCCAGGATTGTATATAAGGAGGACTGCAGCCTCTGACTTTTTGCTGAAGTCTCACTGTATATTAAAGAGCTGTTGTCACTTGCTTGCTTGTGCCTCTCGTCATTCCCGAACCACTTCAAAAACGATTGTGGCCTAATACCTCAACATCTTCATAATAACTTATGATTGAGAAAACATACCTAAAAAGAAGCAGAAAACATTTTTTCTCCTTTGTTGTTATATTGCTAAACATAAGGCAAAAATGGATAGAAGAACTCAGAGATAAAATCACTGTTAACTAACAGTTCACATATTGTTACTATATCCATTGCAATTAAATTAATAGGTGGAAAGTTAATGGAAAAGACCAATAGTAGGAAGTAGGCAAGATGTACTCTTTTAAGTACATTGCTTTTTGGCTGATTTTCTCAGCTTCTTCTAACTTCTATTTCTTCTAGAGCAGTTCAGTATCATCTGTGATCACATGGCCGCTTCTGGGATATTAGCCAAAGGAAACCAAGGGAAGGTCACTGTATTTTCCCCCTGTCCTTCTACCAGCAGGCAGGTGCACAGCAGACCCCAACAGCAGGGTTCTGTGTTTATTTATATTTCAAAGTGGCTCTGAATTTGGGACAAGGCCCAGGAATAGAAACATAAATAAGGAAACAAATTAGTAACATCTGGCCAGGTTCTTGTAACTTATGATGGCTTTGCAGATTCAAAGCTTATTTGTCCCTAAAGTTCTTAGCAGAGCATGTGTTAAATGTTAATCTTTTAAGGTCACTGACCAGCTCTTGTACAAATTAGACTTTTCAAATACCATGTTTACAGTTAGTCTGAGGAAAAGCTCTTCTGAGAGAATAAATTAAGTGCAAACTAGTAGCAATAGTACTTAGACTTATATACCGCTTCACAGTGCTTCACAGCCCTCTCTAAGTGGTTTACAGAGTCAGCATATTGACCCCAACAATCTGGGCCCTCATTTTATGAACTCAGAATCGAACTCCTGGAGTGAGCAGTGAGTTAGCCCTGCAGTACAGCATTCTAATCACTGCACCACCACAGTTCTAAGATATTTGAATGGAGGATCCTTCCTTGAGAAGGGTGAGAAGAGTCTTCCTAGTGGAAACTTTGGTGGGAGAAGTTTAACAGAAAACATCTTTGGCTGACCACTGATCACTTTCTCTCCTATGGAATGGGGGTAGGCAGGCGATTAGAATGGTGGGCTTAGGTATCTGCAAAAGTTCTGTAAGGTCCCAAAATACACTTGAGTCACCAGAATGCCAAAGAGATAGACTCAAGACGAGGCTTGCAAAAAAACAAAACAAAACAAAACAAAAAACAGATTTTATTTATGGCCAAAAACAAAATACTGGGTGGAACTATATCCAGAACATACAGATACAATGCATGCGAGGAGATAGCCACACCTTGGGGAAGGTATGGTGTCCTTTTATACCCTCAGAGACGTCAGCTTAGTATCCAATTCTGGCCTCCTAATTTAGGTTTGTGTATTCCTTGTTGCCTTGCAAGGGGGAATAGAAACTTCCCAATTAGTCATCTTGAGCATTTCTTTGTTTACTCAATTGGCCACTTTGGCCCCTGCCCCTGGAAAGTAGGAGTCTATCCAGATCAAACATAAATTAGGGCTGAGGTATAAATTATCCTTTGGAGATACGTACCATGCTCTTAGATGGCACAAGAAAAAACAGGGAGAAGATTGATATGGGTTCAGGTCAAAAGGCAGGGACATATGTTTGACAAATACCAGATACATTATAGAGGCCTAATAATAGAATATGTTTGTTACAGGAGATACAAATATAAAGGCATAATATATGTGATACAAATACAAAGGCATATATGTATTACAGGAACCTAATGGTTACAGAACCAGTATATCATATTATAGTATTATTTATTATATCCTTATTATTGTTTCCCTTCAGTGCCCAACTAATAGATTGCAGGCAAGAGATGCTCCATCTTATTATCTGTCATCTAGGCTCTTTCTGAGCGCACATCTCTCTTCTGAAAGTGCACTAAATCCATGTTCAAAGGTAGCACAGCCGTCAGATGTGCAAAAGGCATTGTGTGGAACAGGAACATCGGGAAAGCTTTTTTATGATTCATTCTTCATCCTTTTGTCATGTGTATTACTTGTCATCCAGGTTAGTTCATAGTGGTGCTTCTCTTACACTCAACACCCCAATGAGGGAAGGCAGCACCACCCTTGAGATCTTTGGAGCAATGGTGAAATCCAATTTTTTTTTACTACTGGTTCTGTAGGCATGGCTTGGTGAGCATGGCAGGGAAAGGATATTGCAAAATCTCCATTCCCACCCCACTCCAGGGAAAGGATATTACAAATTCCCCATTCCCACCCCACTCTGGGGCCAGCCAGAGGTGATATTTGCTGGTTCTCTGAACTACTCAAAATTTCTGCTACCGGTTCTCCGAACTGCTTAAAATTTCTGCTACCAGTTCTCCGAACTGCTTAAAATTTCCGCTACCGGTTCTCCAGAACCTGTCAGAACCTGCTGGATTTCACCTCTGCTTTGGAGTATTCCAAGGTATCAATCCCACAAAACAGTAAACCTGAGCTTCCATCTTTGCTTCATTAATCACTCTGGCATTTGCAGAAGAGACTAAACAACAAAACAGAAGAGACGACATTTAAACAATCTATCCTGGACTTGTTCCTTCCACAGCACTGTACAAAAATAGATAGTAAGGTCACTTGTATGTTTTTGATCCACTAGCAAATAAACCACTATCAGAATAATATTATAACATTTGATGAAATTTTGATGAGTAAGTTCAAGAAGACAATCAAAGAGCCTTCGATTAGATCTCTGGTCCTGTGTCTTTATGTATCAAGGCCAGGGAAATCTTCTACCGGATGGGATTGAGAACTGCTGGCACAGACTAAACATCTGAATTGATAAGGTACATTATGTACTGATAGAGTTACAGAATGGGGAAGATAATAAACATTATACATTGTTGCCATACACTTAAGATCTTTTCTAGCACTTGTGGCTGCTGAAAATCTCTCAGTAATTTACAGACTCACTTATTTTATATAAACTGGTTGACTTGCTTATTCATGTACTTATATCCCTCTAAGGTACTCCTCCACCCTAAAATCAAAATGGAAAAACTCTGGAAAGCTGATACATCTTTTATGTATCTTAGATCACTTCCTTTGCTAAACAGTTTCGGCCAAGTATAAATTAAGCTCCCTTAATCACAGCTGAACTCTT
The DNA here is from genome assembly GCA_022577455.1 of Arizona elegans. Classification (NCBI taxonomy): domain Eukaryota; kingdom Metazoa; phylum Chordata; class Lepidosauria; order Squamata; family Colubridae; genus Arizona; species Arizona elegans. The sequence continues at coordinate 95,540,579 of JAKOOJ010000003.1, read as the reverse complement.
TTCTACTTTGGCATACTCTAATACAGAGTTGTTGTTGATTTTTAATTGCTTTGGAAAAGGTATTAGATGTCTCTGTGATAACATTGTGTTTTTTCTTTCCTTTTTTGAGGTTAGGCATTTGGATAAAACTATAAAACTGAATTGAGGGTCTTCCTTGCAAACAAATTAGTAGAAAGCACCAGCCATCAGTATGATTATCTGGACTCTTTCCAGAGGCCAGCTTTGCTCAATTAGTTTTAATTCTAGAATACAATTCTGCAAAAGTATTTTTAATCATTGTCCAATGACTGAAAACACTTTAGGCAAAAACACTTTTTGTCCAATGTCCAATGACTGAAAGCACTTTTTGGCTGAAAACACAACACAACACAACAAAACAAAAGAATGAACCTTCAGTTTTGATGACTAGAAAAGGGAGAAAATGGAAAGAAGGAAACCATGATATAACTTTAGGGAGAGAGGACAAAATATAAATGCATTTATAATTGATTTTTTAAAAAAATAGAAATACATTTCTTTATATCTTTTTTATTTGGTTTTTTGGCTTTCATTTTTCTTATTTTCTTACCACTTTAATTTTATTTTTCCTTCTTTTTTTCTTGAAATTTGAACTGTTTTTACTTTAAAAAAAAGTCTTTAATAATTTTTTAAAAATGAAGTTTTTACTGTCTCTCACAGTGGTACAAAGTTAGCATTGTAAAAGTGTTTGCTAGGACTATCTTTCCTTTGTCAGCTCAGAACAATACATTCATGAACACCATAAATATATCTATGAGCACCATATACAGCCTGGATAGACATTACCTGAGAAATAAACATGGGGAATATAACCAAGAATATGAACATTGACTTAATTAGGAAATTATATTTTGAAATTCTTCTCTTCTGGCAGTAAATCAAACTCCTTTTAACAGCTTTCTACATTCTCTGGCACCAGGATATAGTTTAAAATTCTTGGAAGAGAGAAAAAAAGAATTGTCCTCTGAGACAATACAATTGATGTCATAATTTCTGTTCTATTTTGTCAGAATTCTTCTGAAAGAATGCCCCAAAGCGAGCACAATAATCAGAGTGAGGGCTGATTATTGAAAAACAAAACGGGACTATTTTTGTGTGTGTGTTCTGGAAACTATACTTCTGTTATTGAAGTCTGGTATGGCACTAGCTCTTTCTGCAGCTAAATTGCACTATTGATTCATATTCAGTTTGTAATCAGCTACTATTCCATGACTCATGTTCAGTATATAATCAGCCACAACCCGAGCAGCTATTTTGCACTTGAATTTGGTGGCTGGTAGTTGTTGCAGGCATAAAACCACTGCTTACCTCTGCTGTTACAAAGGAAAATTCTGCAAAAGAAAAGAAAAGAAATTTCTACAAAATCCAGTCAAGAGCCCACCCTCACAACAATAAACCCTGAGTGTAGCCCATAATCAGGGCATGAAATACTCATGGCTATAATCATATTCATAATCATAGCGTGAAATACCCCAACTTCACATTGGTTTACTCAGACTGTGGTCCAAAAATCTTTTTAATGATGTAGCTAATAACTCTGGATTAAAATGAAATTTATTCAGAACTTCAGCTAGCTATCCAGCTATGTGCCTTTAGGAACAATCTATTTTAACTTCCCCGCTACCTGACCCTGGTCTGCTGTTTTTTCCCACTACAACCATCCTGAGTTATTTCTATTCCACTTTTCTCCCAAACTGATTGATTGCTCAAACAGCTCACATGATTAAAAAAAAACATATTGAAAATAACAACAAAGCATAAATAATAAAAATTTACAATTTAAGGTCTGGCTAAGAGAGAGATCTGACATGAACTCCTGAAAGAAGTTAAAAAGAGGAGGGAGTAAATGCATTTCCTATGAGAACCCACACCAGCATTTGGGAATGATTGATAAGATGGCCTTTTTTTCAAGCCTAAGAGGCTTGACAGCAGGGGCCACAACTACTGAGTTACTGTATTTTTCGGAGTATAAGACACACCTTCCCCCACCTAAAAAGGGGTGAAAATTTAGGTGCTTCTTATACACCGAATGAAGCCCCACCCATCCACTGGTCCCATCCTTTGGCCTCTGCCTCCCAGCAGTTACCTCCTTGTAGCAAGCAGCAAGAAGAAACAGCTCCTTTCAGCTTCAGCACAACCTAATTAGCACAAGTTGATTGGATCGGCCTCCCGACTCTCAGCTGTTTTGCTCTTAGCTGTTTTGCGTGGGCCTCTATTGCTTGCTGCAAGGTGGTGAATTGCTGGAGCATATTTTTTTTTCTTGTGCTAATCAAGCTATGCTGAAAACGAAAATGAAAGTAAAGCAGGCTATTTGCTATTTGCTGCAATGAGGCAAAATAACTGGGAGGCAGAGGCAGAGGCAGATTTCTTTTTCTTGTTTTCCTCACCAAAAAAAGGGAGGTGCATTTTATAGTCCGGTGCATTTTATACTCCGAAACATACAGTACTTTGCTATGCTCTCCTCCCATTCCAGGGCTGGCAGGAATTCACACTATTCTAATTCTGATTGCCCATTCCAACCTACCCTCATTGCACACCTGGAATGGGTTCTGACTCTGAGTTGTGCTATTGTCCATACAATACTCAGCATTCCAACAGCTGTGATTGGTGTGTCTGGCTGGATTTCCATCCTCTCCAAACATCATTTGTCATATGGAAAGCCTCTCTCAGTTGGCAGAAACAATTCTGTGATGATTCCATACTGTCAGGAGATTCAGGTAGGCCAAGTTTGGAAGCCCAAATACGGAATCTCTATTAATATAGCATACAGCATCAGAATGTTAAAAGTCTGACAGTATTTTCCTTCCCTTCCCTTAAATCCCCAAAAGAATCAAAGCAAAGCCACCCTGAGTTTCTTTCTAAAGTTTTCTTCCTTCCCCAAGTTAATTCCCATTTTGTTCCTCCAAGGCTTCTTCCTCATTCCTAATATCCTCCTTCCTTCTCCAAGGTTATATCTATATAGATTAACAGATGTAGATTACATTTATTCTTTTCTCTTGTTCCATCAACCAATTGAAGTTAATTATTTTTTATTCTTTGAAACTATGTGTCAACCACCGAACCTAATGGTCACTAGGTGGTGGCACAACAGTTGTCATATTTGTATGTATTGGCTGCCATGTAATGGTCCTCTGGATTTGTGCAGCTGCTCAGTAAGTGCGTCCACTAAGTCTTGATGCCTCGTTGATGTTGCGGTGTGTGGGGGTTGGGGGTTGCAAATAATTAATAGGGTGATCCATACAATGAATGGAAGGAATGAGTGCTAGGAATGTAAGACAAGAATCTGTACTCCCAGCAGGGTCACCCAAGGTGTGAAGTTCATCACAGTTGATGCAAGCAAGCACCTAAATAAATCAGCAGCAATATAACCCAATATAAGATGGGCAGCTTTGTAAATTGAACAAACAAACAAAAACAATAGAGGTATGTAATCAGATAGTGACAGCAGCAAAGGCATAATTTCATCCTGCACGGGAGTAGATAATGGTCAGTTGAGGGGTCCTTGGTGCTCTCTGAGCTTGGTTGTTTTCTTGCAGATGTTCAGAGAGCAGCAAGGACCCTTCATTTCAACCCCTGAGCTACAAATATTCTCCTTTAGTGGTAAATTGTTCTTATATTTTACCAAAAAACCCCCAACTGATAGCATAGTGCTAGATGATGAGCATCTCATTTGAATGCTTTCAACATGTTACTGAGAAAGAGCTGAGAATCTTTTGGAGATTAATGTTGTTAATAATATGGTTACAGCATTCAGGACAATTGGTTGCTGATATTTCGAGGAGAAGAAAAATTTGAAGTAGCAAAAATAGAATTACAGTGGGAATGTGGACTCTACAGTAAGCATGGACACAAAAAAGCTCAACACAGTGAAATATGAAATGAAAGGACTACCCATTGGGCATCAATGGGTTGAAATGGACTAGAAACTCAATATTTTCAGCTAGAGGATCATCCTATTAATTATTTGCAACCCCCAAAACAAAGAAGGGACAGCACTGCTTTCATAGATAGGAAGAATCTAGCGATCAATGACTGAATACTATCAATTAGACTTTGCGGACAGTCCTTTAATTTGATGATTATCCAAGTGTCTCCTCCAACCATTGAGGCAGAAAAGGATGTTGATGAATTTTATGCTTGCATTCAATTGGAAATTGATAGAATATCCAAGCCAAATGGGCCGCATCACAATGGAGACTGGAATGCCAAAGTAAGAAATATTAAGAAGAAAAGTGTACTTTGATTGCATGGGTAAGGAAACCAAAATAAAGCAGGAGAATGATTTAACAATTGCTGTCAATCCAGTGATTTCTTCATTGCTAACACAGTTTTCCAATAACCAGAATGATGCCTAGATACTGTATATGCACCAGATGAAGTACACAGAAATCAACTTGACTATATTATGCTAAAGTTGGAAGTGCTCCACTATAACAGCAAAATGTCTGACTATGGAATAGATTGTTAATTGCTCATATACAAATTTCAAGATAAACTTAAAGTAGATTCTATTCACAAGTAGCCTCTATTGTGCATGGGTTTTGTATGCATGTATCCCTTCAAATCAGTGTTGACGCCTGATGACTACTTAGACAAATCCCTGCAGTTTTCTTGACAGGATTTTGGAAGTGGTTTTCCAGTGCCTGTTTACTAGGGCTGAAAGAGAAACACTGGCCCAAGATCAGCAAGCTGGTTTTGTGCCTAAAATGGGATTAGAATTTATGGATCTCCTGGTTTCTAACCTGGTGACTTAACCGCTATATGACTGTCAATATACAGTGCAAGTTGCAACAATTATAACAGGTTGAAATAAAGACAAAGATAATTGTTACAGAAGAATTGCTACTGGCTCATTAGGTGAAATTTCATGAACTTATTTCTCAGATTATTACTATCCAAGAATTCAATGAAATGTGAGCATCAAAGAGCAACTTGCCTTTTAAGAGGTCTATACTACCCTCCAGAACAGTCTGAATTCCAACCTCTGAAGGTGGTTTTCTACTGATCAAACAAACCTCGGTGCTTCTTCATCATCATTCATTCCATTGTCAAACACAGGCAACATCCATGGCTATAAATTTGTACCTTGGGATTAAAGACCAAAACCCACCATAATTAGGTGTCATCATATATTGACGGTACATCAGTCCAAAATTCCAGCTGAACTGCAGAAAACCTGGAGTTCTCATAGCTTGTGCATACTTCCTTGTGGATTGATCTGTGGTGGGTTTCAATTTTTTTTACTACCGGTTCTGTGGGCATGGCTTTGGGGGCATGGTAGGGGAAGGATACTGTAAAATCTCCATTCCCTCCACAATCCACGGGAAGGTTACTGCAAAATCCCCATTTCCTCCCATCAGTTGGGACTCAGGAGGCAAAGAATAGATGTGGGCGGGTCCAGTCAGAATATTTACTACCATATGTACTCCGAACTATTCAAAATTTCCGCTACTGGTTCTCCAGAACCTGTCAGAACCTGCTGAAACCCACCTCTGGGATTGATGGTTACATTTTGGCATATGTTTATTCACTTCTTCATATCTCTATGCACTAGGTCTTCCAAAGGTTCTGTGCTTCTTAATACACAGATACACTGAAGATCAATCTTGGTTTCCCAGTAACATTTTGTGCTTAATGTTATGGCAGATGTACAAATGATTGTTTGGGTTTGCCTGCTAAATGCATCTGTGGGCAGAAAATAAATGGGAAAACTGGTAGCAGTCCTTTCTGTCTGTTTTTCTTGGCACTAGAGAGGCTGGTTAGGTCCCAAGGAAAATATATTTCAGTTCTTGGAAAGGAACCCATTGATGTCCTTGAAAGTACCAGTATACTGCAACTGAATGTTTATATAGTAGGAACAGGCAAGGTTTCATTTGCATATGCCTGTGCTAAAAGTTGCTAAAAGAATGCTTGGAATTCTTAGAACCAGTCTACAAAATATGCAGAGCTCAGAAAGAGGTGAATGGGATCAATTAGCAAAATTTAAAGAAGAACTCACAAATGAGGAACTAGGATTAAATTTCACAGAGAGATTAAAAAATGCCCCCCCCCCTTGATATTTGCAGGTTTAATTAGTAAATTGACAGACAATAGAATCCTACACCAAGTTGCCTGGGAATAAAGACAGGGAAGTCAGAGCCCACATTAAAGAGGTTGACTCAGCCTTCCATCCTTTCTAAGGTAGGTAAATTGAGGACCCAGTTTGTGGGGGCAATAAACTGACTTTGTATAAATATACAAAAGGATGAAGGCTATCGCTTAGCGCATTGTAAGCCGCCCTGAGTCTCCGGAGAAGGGCGACATATAAATCAAATTTAAAAAAAAAAAGACCGATCAAAAACATTAAAAGAAAAATGTTGCTCTGTCTCCCAATTAACTATCCAGACTGAGAATAAGAAATATGTCTTTGAAAATAATCTGAAATTTTACCTTGGTACACAAGGCAAGCAGATGGCTAACTGGTCAATGTAGACATATTTATGCTAGTGTTTAGACATCTCTAACGAATGCTGGTGTATTTCTTGGGGCTGGCTTTGCCTGGCACTGATCTTAGATTACAATGGCATCATTTCCTTCCTAGACATTTTACGGACTATTTTGAACTTTTAGATCTTTCATGTGTCCTGCTCAGTGGGGGTTTCAAAATTTTTTACTATTGGTTCTGTGAGTGTGACTTGGTGAGCATGTCATGTTGTGGTGGGCATGGCATAGTGGGCGTGGCAGGGGAAGGATACTGTAAAATCTCCATTCCCTCTCCACTCCAGGGGAAGGTTACTGCAAAATCCCCATTTCCTCTCGATCAGCTGGGACTTGGGAGGCAGAGAATAGATGGGGGCGGGGCCAGTCAGAGGTGATATTTACTGGTTCTCTGAACAACTCAAAATTTCCACTACCAGTTCTCCAGAACTGGTCAGAACCTCTGGTCTATTCTACTCTATTGTGATTTTATAACACAGTTAGTGCTGCTTGTTATACTCCCTGTTGGTTTTTAAACTATTCTTATGTTATTTTAATATTCTTTTTATAGTTTTTAATTATGGGTTTAATTAAAATTGGCCAGACTATTTTGAATATTGGGTAGTATAACACTATAATAAATAATTAAAAAACAACAACAACATACAGGCTAGCTTGAATATCCTGCCGGTCTGCAGATCAGAGAGGCTTTCTCTGAAACAGATTTCATGAAAGAGACATGAAAGTGAATTAGCATTCTATTTTAGATGCAGAACTGGCAGATATTTGCTCTTTTTCCAGCATGACAGTTCAGTAGTTTTCCTATAAACTGATGTTTTGATGTTGGTGCCAGCATGCTTGTTAAACTTGATGGGTCTTAACCTTTTGCTCACAGTACCACTTAGTTTCAGATGTTTTATATCAAGGTCACTAAAGATATTTCATGGAATATTGAAGGGAAAAGTGAACAAACCAACATCTAACTATCAAAAATGTCATAAATAAATACGATTATCAGGCTTCAGGCTTCATGTGCCCTGTGAGTTTATACATGATTGGTCAATATTTTTCCTCATTTATTCTATCAAGAAAGTGATCATTTGTTGTTGTTTTTTATGATACACAAGAATGTTTGTGTGTGTTGTGTAATATACACATATGCATGCACACACACACACACACACACACAGCCTGGTGTGCCTAAAGTTGTGAGTAAAACTCAGAGAAATCTTTTGGGGGCTGGGAAGGCCTGAAGGATTACAACTCTCTGATTATACTATCCAGGTGCTGCTGCTGGCATTCTTTTCAGGATTAGATGCTGAACAAACTGTAAAGTCAGAGAATGAAATTTGCCAGTAGGCAGTGTGATCCTCCTGTCTAATTGCCTCATTTGAAGTCCATTCAGAATTATCCCAGACAATTTTTAGAAATGCTACTCTTGTAACATAGGACAAAAGATGGGAGTGAGTCATACAAAACAACAGGAAATTTTTCCTGCTTATTTCTAGTGTAATTCTCTTCTCTTGGCTCCCCTCCTTTAGTGTAACAGCTGAATGGCATTCTGAACAATATTACACCGATAAGGAGAAAGTAGTAGATGGATATGCATACTTAACACATCTTAAGGGACCCAAAGCCACCTTGGTTGAAGCACTAGTGGATCAGTGGTCCACCAAACGGAAACAGGTTTTCTGTTCTCCCCCCCAACACAATTAGGGTAGTTACTATGTTTTATGGATATTTCCTATCTCAAAAGGGATGGTATTTGGTAATTATGGCAGGTGGGAGGCTTGGAGACCCCAAAATGTCAACCCTGTAAGATTTTTTTTGGTATAGTTTTAAAATTTTAATTTGCATAGTTTTAATATTTATTCATTTTTTCATTTGTCTTTTTATAACTTGTAAGCCTCCCAGACAGGGATGGGTTCTACTTACCTTTACTACCAGTTCACAATGGGATCATATGCGCACGCTCGCTCTCTTTGCTCTCTCGCGCGCCTTGCTTCTGTGCATGTGCAGATCACCGATGACATCTGGGGCAGTGGGCGGGGCCTCCCACCGGTTTTACTACCGGTTCTTGCAAACCGGTTTGAACCGGGGGTAACCCACAACTTCTCCCAGAGTAACCTTATAGGGGAGTTGGGTGGCATAAAAATTAATAAATGAACTAACTAACTATCTAACTAACTAACTAGATAGCAGTGCTGAGGATTTGCATTCCGTAAACATGCTTATTAGATACATTGAATTACCTGAGCCTTTTGAGCATATGCTATTGCACTCTGAGTTGGTTGTACAACAAAGGAAAATCTTTATTAAAGTCAACTAAGATAATCATAACTAACTTTTTTTTAAAAAAATAATTATCTTCCCCCCAGCCCTAGTATACATTGTCCTGGGGCATAATGAATGCTCACATTTCAAAGTCTAACCAAACCAGTCATTCTTATGCTTACATCTGAGTGGTAAGGAAGAAGAATTATGCTTGTGTGCTGTGAGATACCCTTCTTAATGTGGCACTCTTTTTCTTTTTTGTTCTTCTGCCTTCGCTAGATCTCTTTTCTTGTTTAGAAATTCTTCAAATCTCTAAGGTAATGTAATTGGGTAGAACATAGAAATGATAAATAGGCTTTAAACAGATTCATTTCCACAATTTTCTATGAATCAATACAAGCTTACCCAAGAACTTAAAACAATGCTAAACCTGTCTCCCTGGAACCATTTATTATAAATTAGAAAATTAATGCTCTTGGAAATGACTGAGGTGTAGCCAATTTCCCTGAGACAATATTTCCCCTTACTTCCCCTTGCAGAAGTGTTGCCATTTTTATCCATCATGCTAATTTATACAGGCTGTAATGTGACTTTGAGCTCTTCTTCATTCCCTTCTAACAGAGGCATATCTCAGTCTTGGGGTCCCCCCCCCATCATTTCCTTATGATGGAGACTTTGTCTTATCCTGAGCTGTACTGTACTGTACTGAGCTGTACTAGTTCTAAAAGCACTTAAAATATATCAGTGAAGCACTTTATAAGTACTTCCCCTGTTCTCCCAGTAACACAGTTTTTTCTTTGGCTATAATCTTCACCCACCTGTTTCAGTGGCAAATGTGGTCAGAGGGTGAGAGATGTGTTCAGCTCTCATTGGTTGCTTTTGGTTGTAGAAGAGACTGTTACAATCATCAAAGCAACAAGGAACAAACAGGTTGTTCTATATCCTGGATACTTTAATATCAAGGAAGAACTGATAGCTCAAGTCCACAGAAACAAACCAGCCATACCCTTGTCTTGCAATTTAACGATTCTATTCTCTTCCTTTTTAAAAAGGAAATAGAAGGGAAGCTTTGTAGTATTGTGGGCAGGAGCTGGGAAAGTAAGGGGGCATCTTTTACCTAGCTTGAGTAAATCCCAAAAGGTGCCCACTGAGACATGTAAGAGTTCAATGGATAAAGAACCTGTAGAGTTGAGGACAATTCATTAATTTAATGAACCATCATTGGATCCATCACAAGATTATATTTAAAAAAATGCAGAGAAATAGCAATCCTAATGAAATATCACTCTAGATTAAGTCTTTTTTATATCAGGGCCACCTGGTCTACCCAAATATGGGACAGAGCATACTGCTTCCACTTTTGCCTTTCAGCCCCAATCCAGGAGCCTTCGCAGGCAATCACTCTGGCAACAATTTTTTTGTGTTAATTTTATATTAACCGACAAAGAAATAAAGGGAGAATAGTATAGATCACTCCTTCATGGATTACTGCCTTGTCATGGCGAAGGGGCTTGTGTAGCTCAATAAAGCTATGAGCTATGCCGTGCAGGGCCACCCAAGATGGGCAGGTCATAGCAGAGAGCTCTGACAAAACGTGATCCACTGGAGAAGGAAATGGCAACCCACTCCAGTATCTTTGTCATGAAAACCCCATGGACAGTACCAAAAGGAAAAAAAAATATGATGCTGGACAATGAATCCCTCAGGTTGGAAGGTGTCCAATATGCTACTGGGGAAGAGCAGAGCACTAGTACTAGTAGCACCAAAAAGAGTGAAGCGACTGGACCAAAACCGAAAGGACGCTGAGCTGTGGATGCATCTGGTGGGGAAAGGAAAGTCCGATGCTGTAAAGATCTATTCTCCATAGGAACCTGGAATGTAAGATCCATGAATCAAGGCAAGCTGGACATGGTCAAACAAGAGATGACAAGACTGAACATCGACATCTTAGGAACTAAAATGGACAAGAATGGGTGAATTTAATTCAGATAACCATCAGGTATACTACTGCAGGCAAGAATCCCTCAGAAGAAATGGAGTAGCCTTCATAGTCAATAAAAGAGTAGGAAAAACAATACTGGGATACAATCCCCAAAATGACAGAATGATCTCAGTTCGAATCCAAGGCAAACCATTCAATATTACAGTAGTCTATGTCTATGCCCCAACCACTGGTGCTCTTGAGAAACCTATATGCGAGTCAAGAAGCAACAGTGAGAACTGGACATGGAACCACTGATTGGTTCAAAATTGGGAAAGGAGTCCAGCAAGGCTGTATATTGTCGCCCTGCCTATTTAACTTATATGCAGAGCACATCATGAGAAAGGCACGGCTAGATGAATCAAAAGTTGGAATTAAGATTGCCAGGAGAAATATCAACAACCTCAGATATGCAGATGATACCACTTTAATGGCAGAAACTGAAGAGGAACTAAAGAGTCTCTTGATGCGGATGAAGAAGGAGAGTCCAAAAGTTGGCTTGAAACTCAACATTAAGAAAACTAAGATCATGGCATCTGGCCCTCTCAATTCCTGGCAAATAGATGGGGAAGAAATGGAAATAGTGACAGATTTCTTGGGCTCCAAGATCACTGCAGATGGGGACTGCAGCCAAGAAATTAAAAGACACTTGCTCCTGGGAAGAAAAGCTATGGCAAATCTAGTCAGCATACTAAAAAGAAGAAACATCACCCTGACAACAAAAGTGCTTATAGTCAAGGCTATGGTTTTCCCAGTTGCAATGTATGGCAGGGCCTGGTGGCTCAGCAGACTGATAGCATTGTGATTAACACCAGCTGTCTGCAATTACTATAAGTTCAAATCTCACCAGGCTCAAGGTTGACTCAGCCTTCCATCCTTTCTAAGGTAGGTAAATTGAGGACCCAGTTTGTGGGGGCAATAATCTGACTTTGTATAAATATACAAAAGGATGAAGGCTATTGCTTAACGCATTGTAAGCCGCCCTGAGTCTCCGGAGAAGGGCGGCATATAAATCAATTTTTTTTAAAAAAAAATGGACCATAAGAAAGGCTGAACGCCAAAGAATTGAGGTGTTTGAACTATGGTGCTGGAGAAGACTCCTGAGTCCCTTGGACTGCAAGGCGATCAAACTGGTCAGTCCTAGAGGAGATCAACCCTGACTGTTCTTTAGAAGGCAAGATCTTGAAGATGAAACTCAAATACTTTGGCCACCTAATGAGAAGGAAGGATTCACTGGAGAAGAGCCTAATGCTGGGAAAGATTGAGGGCAAAAGAAGAAGGGGATGGCAGAGAATGAGGTGGTTGGATGGAGTCACTAAAGCAGTAGGCATGAGCTTAAATGGACTCCAGAGGATGATAGAGGACAGGAAAACCTGAAGGAATGTTGTCCATGGGGTTGCGATGGATCGGACATGACTTTGCAATTAACAACAACAAAGTATAGATCTATTTCAAGCTATTTATCTTTCATCAGCTAGCCATACCCTTCAAACCCAGGCTACTTACATATTAGGTAGATTTATTAACCTCTAAGTCACAGGCTTTCTCAGCTATACCAAGGGGAGAGATTAAGTGTTTTTTATCAGGGCAACCTGGTCTACTCAAATGTGGGACAGAGCATACTGCGGAAGCGGAGTGGAGGTTGCCCTAGTATTAATATTATGTACCTTTTTGTCAATTCAAAATTGATTTTTTGTTTTCCCAGGATTTTTATATTCTTGGTCCCCCATGTACTAATAGCTGCGGCACATTAGACATGCATGCTCTTGGTGTAATTTGGCTATTTTCACTTCCTTGTTGTTATTATTATTATTTTCATTTCATTTCTGTTTTTTATCCTATTGGCTCCAGTATTTGCATTTGTTGGCTTCCCCCTGAACAACTTTTGTTTTTGAATATCAGCTGTGTTCTGTCCTGCTTCCGTTGGACATGTTATTTTTATTAGTGATATCAATTACAAAAGTTTCAGTGCTTTTTGCTTTCAGTCTCTCAATTTAAGTATATGAATTTGATTCCATATTTTTCTACTAAATATTTTTGTATGCAGCTTTCTCTAGGTTTAATTTTGAAAATTGGACAATTTTGTCACAAAATTTAGAAGTTAGTGAAATGAAAAGATAGTTGTATTTATATAGTGGAAATGAGGGACAAAATATATTTTAAAAACAAACTAAATGTTTGCTTATTTTTTTTTTTTAAGTATTTTACTATGCTACTCCCATGTAACACCGCTCCTGCGCGAGCTGCACTGGCTCCCAGTGGTCTTCCGGGTGCGCTTCAAGGTGTTGGTTATCACCTTTAAAGCGCTCCATGGCATAGGGCCTAGCTATCTCCGAGACCGCCTGCTGCTACCAACGACCTCCCATCGACCCGTGCGCTCCCACAGAGAGGGCCTCCTCAGGGTGCCATCAGCCAAACAATGTAGGCTGGTGGCCCCCAGGGGGAGGGCCTTCTCTGTGGGGGCTCCCACCCTCTGGAATCAGTTGCCCCCGGACATAAGAAGAATCCATGATCTCAATACCTTCCGTCATTCCCTGAAAACCCATCTTTTCCAGCAAGCCGGGTTGGTTTAAGAAGAAAATTTTAAATTCTTTTAATTAGTCTGTGATTCTTAACTTTCGGGCCAAAATTTATATATATTTTTAAATGTTTTAATATTTGTATTCTATGTTTTTTATCTTGGCTGTACACCGCCCTGAGTCCTCAGGGAGAAGGGTGGTATATAAATTGGAAATTAAATTAAATTAAATTAAATTTATGCAGCATTGAAAAACCTGTTTTATAGACATTTTATTAAAACAAATTTGCTTGTTTTAATCTTGTAATTGTTTTAATTTTCTCTGATAAAATTTGGCAGAAAATTAAGATGAGAATTTCCCCATTACTTCAAATTGATAATCATATAACCTATATAAATTCATCACAATTTTAACATTATTTTTAATAATTTTGGAATATAAAATATTTTCCTGAAAAGAGTGAATTTCTTAACTCTGTGATAGTTTACAATACCATATTGCCCCCATGTGGCCAAACATTATTATTTATCATTCAGATAATTCTCTTTACTTTCCTGCTATATCAAAAGTGATGTTCAAATGTTGTTGTAAGGATAGGTTCCTTCATCAAATGAAGAGTAGAGCAAGATGGTGGTACCTGAACAGTGACCTCATGATGTACCTTCATCTTTGTGTATTTGTGTTCTGATATCTGAAGCAAGTATGCATATCACATCTTTCAGGACACATTTTGTCACTTGTTCCCCCAGTCCCTCAGAAGACACAAATGTGTGAAAATCCATTTTAGTGTTACATTATCCATTATGTCACATCTTTTACTGCTGTACAGTAATTATCGAAATGACTACAAAAATATTCATGCATTTCCTTTCCACATATTATTTTCTCCAAGTACTTCTCCATGACCAAGGACAGGTTGCTGGACCAAAAGTAAAGCATATTTTGTCATCTGACTCAGAGCAAAGTGTTTCATAAATTAAAAGGTACTGCTTATCACAGATACAAATGCAAATCATTCAAATCTTTTGTATTTACTTAAAACAGACCACCAACAAAATAGTTACAGACCTGCTGGTCCTCATCAAGAACTCGCCAGCATCCTATTTGTATATTTTCTAACAAAAATGATACACGTTTACTACAATCAACAAGCTATGTATGTCTTAGTTTTGACCCATGCATTTTAAAACCCAAAGTAACTATATAAAATACACTGAACAGCTTCTGTTTTGCAGATTATACCTTGTGAGAATATAAGCATGTGCATTTCTGACTGACCTTGAATTCTTGTTTCTTTAATTTTTTAACATGTCAACAAAATTTTGTTCACTGCTGCAGGCCAAAATACCTGCTCTCTATCTGGAAATAAATAATAGAAACAGATGGAAAATTAAAATTTGGTTCTATTGACCAATGTATTTATTTTCTATTGATTTTCCTAGAACAATTATAAGTACCTCACCTTACTATAATATTTAATGCATAGCTGCAGAGCTAGAACTCCTTAGGCCATTCCATCCCAGTTGACTTATATTGTTTTGCTAGTATCATGTAATTATGTTTCAAATATTATAAAATCTATCTTCTTAACTGTTCCTTTGGCACATAGTGCTTAGATGATGCTAGAAGATGCTATTAAATTGTTACTGGGGAAATAACATCCATTATTCATCCTTTCTGATTCTTCCATTTGTTCTTTGTACATTCAAATGTATCATTTCAAATATACCAAGACAATATCTTGCTTGCTTTCTATTGCGCTAATCAAAAATAATAATAATAGGGAATCTAGTACAGGTAGTCCTCGACTTGCGGCCACAATTGAGACCAAAGTTTATGTTGCTAAGTGAGACATTTATTAAGTGAGTTTTGCCCCACTTTATGACCTTTCTTGCCACTATTAAGTGAATCACTACAGTTGAAAAGTTAGTAACATGGTTGTTAAATGAATCTAGCTTCCCCATTGATTTTGCTTGTCAGAAGGTTGCAAAAGGTGATCACATGACCCTGGGACAAAGCAACAGTCATAAATATGAGCAAGTGTCTGAATTGTGATCACATGACCATAGGAATGCTGCAATGGTCATAAGTGTGATAAAATGGCCATAAGTCACATTTTTCATTGATGTTGTAACTTTGAACAGTCACTAAATGAACTATTGTAAGTTGAGGATTACCTGTAATCTTTCAATCAGAGAAGAGCATGCATTTCACCACAAAATAATTGCTCTGTAGCCTTGATTTCTACATTAATTTGCATGCAGATAAGCGGAAGCTTACAATTTGGGCTAATATTTAATTAGGTTGTTTAGCTAATACACTTGAAAAGACCCAGGAAAGGTATTTTTAAATAAATAAAGGTATCAATATCTGATTTATAGCGCAGGTGCTGAGTGTTTTATGACGCAAAAGCCAGATAATACTGCAGAACATACCACAGAAGAACTTCTTAAATCTATCCGAACATTATCTTTAGAGTAGTGTTTTCAATGTTTCCAAAACAATCTATGCAATGTTTTTCTTGTTCTCAAGGTTTCTCTTGTTCATGGGAACTCTGAAATCTGCCTTTCATCAGATCAAACTATTTGTCCTTCTTTCAAAATTAACTGAATTGGCTGGGGTGACCTTCCACCGTCTGAGGAGGAAGTTTTCCAATTATTTGCTGTTTGATGTTTTTAATTGTACTTGTTAGTGATTGAACCTGGAATCTCCTGCATACAAATGCTAGGTTTTACCACTGAGCTAGAGTCCTGTTCCTGGTTTCTGATTCACATATAGATCTTCTAAATATTTCTCAGTTCCACCTTCATTTTTTGCAATCGTCTGAAACAGTGACCAAATAAAACAGAAAGACTGAGAATTTGTTGACAGATTCCAGAACACCATCTTAGCACAAAGACGTCAATTTAGAAAACAAATATTTACCAATTACTGACATACATCAAATGCTTATTAAAATAGGAGCATTGGTCAGTGCCACAGACTGGATCAAAAATTTTGGGGCAACGTGAATCAAATAGATTCATCATCTGCACCTTTATAACTCTCTGGTTTGGTTCTACAACCCAACAGGACAGACACATACTTCAGAGGATAATTAGAACTGCAGAAAAAATAATTACTACCAACCTACCTTCCATTGAGGACCTGTATACTGCACGAGTCAAAAAGAGGGCTGTAAAAATATTTACAGACTCCTCGCATCCTGGACATAAACTGTTTCAACTCCTACCCTCAAAATGACGCTATAAAGCACTGCACACCAGAACAACTAGACACAAGAACAATTTTTCCCTGAATTCTACTAAACAAATAATTCCCTCAACATCGTCAAACTATTTACAAAGTCTGCACTACTATTAATCTTCTCATTGTTCCTAACACCCATCTCCTCCCACTTATGACTGTATGACTGTAACCTTGTTGCTGGTAACTTTACGATTTATATTGACTGTTTCCTAATATGATTTGATTGTTTATTTGTATCCCATGACTATCATTAAGTGTTGTACCTTATGATTCTTGACGAATGTATCTTTTCTTTTATGTACATTGAGGGCATATGCAACAAGACAAATTCCTTGTGTGTCCAATCACACTTGGCCAATAAAAAATTCTATTCTATACTATTCTAGATTCTAGCTGCAAAATAAAAGGTGTACAATTCCATATTGAGCAACATCTTTATATCACAGGTGTTCTGCTCTTAAACTGTGAGTGAAAAATGGAAAATCTCAGAAAGAAGGATCCGTTTCCACTGAAAGCACCTGTGTTTTATATTTAGCTGAGTTGCAAAGTTTAGTCTATTTCAGGCTTCCCGTGTGACATCATTAGCGTCAGGTTCCTTAATCACAGTTCTTTGTATTATTCATTCACAAATGGGCAATTTGATAGTATGATGGCTGTTTGACTCTTACCTGCTGAATAGTTAATAAGCATTATAGTATGCTTGCTTTATAAATTGGAAAACACAGACCCTATGGGTGTGGTGATTCCAAGGTAAATGTTCTTCTAGATGGCAGCAACAGCTAGCATGTATAGAATTAAATTCAGAACATGGTAGATTATCTTGTACTGCCTTTCTTTGGGTAATATTAGCAGCATACTTTAGCTGCATATTATTTCATTAAAGGAGGAAATATTGCACTTAAACAATCAAGGCAATTTGACCTTCATTGGTATTACCATCAATTTTTGCACTGCATAAAGCAATAAATAATATTAATTAGAATGTGAAATGTTGCTTAGTAGAGCCTCTTCTAGTTGTAGCTAGTTTTATTTATAGCAGGATGAATATTTCCCTGTTTGGTCTTTAAACATTTAATAACATTACTCTCATTTTACAAATGCAATATTTGGCCTTCTAATGGAAGAAGGGAGGGGTGTCCCCCCAATTCTTTTTTGTTTTTACAGCACTAACCAGATTAACAGAGTAGAAAGGGACCTTGTAGGTCATTTAGTCCAACCCCCTGCCCAAGCAGGAGACCCTACACCATTTCTGACAAATGGCAGTCCAATCTCTTCTTGAAAGCCTCCAGTCATGAAGCTCCCACAACTTCCAAAGGCAAGCTGTTCCATTGGTTGATTGTTCTCACTGTCAGAAATTTTCTCCTTATTTCTAGGTTGAATCTCTCTTTGATCAGTTTCCATCCATTAGTCCTTGTCTGGCCTTCGGTTGCCTTGGAAAATAGCTTGACCCCTTCCTCTCTGTGGCAGCCCCTCAAATATACCTCAAATAAACCACATCTACCTTTACATTTACCCAGCGAAGATCCCATCCTCTGATCATTTTTTTAAAAAAATTAGAATCCATTATCTACAGTCCTCAATACAATTCTACAATCAATAGCATAAAATGCTAGTTTAATATAATGCTACAATAGTAACATATAGATGTTATCTTTAAAAATAAGGCAATCAAAATAATAATAACGTTTATAAGAAAAAGAACTGGATTGTGGTTGAGGCAGTACCTGGAGAAGAGAAGAGAGAAGAGAAGAGAAGAGAAGAGAAGAGAAGAGAAGAGAAGAGAAGGGAAGGGAAGGGAAGGGGAGGGAAGGGAAGGGAAGGGAAGGGAAGGGAAGGGAAGGGAAGGGAATGGAAGGGAGGAGAGGAGAGGAGAAGGGAAGGGAAGGGAAGGGAAGGGAAGGGAAGGGAAGGGAAGGGAAGGGAGGAGAGGAGAGGAGAGGAGAGGAGAAGGGAAGGGAAGGGAAGGGAAGGGAAGGGAAGGGAAGGGAAGGGAAGAGAAGAGAAGAGAAGAGAAGAGAAGAGAAGAGAAGAGAAGAGAAGAGAAGAGAAGAGAAGAGAAGAGAAGAGAAGAGAAAGAACTGGAGAAGATAATAAAACACAAAGACTTGCAAATAGAAATAGAACATCCTGGCAAAAAAAAAAAGCAACAGTAGTACCAATAGTATTAGGATCCTTAGGTGCAATCCCAAAGAAATTGGAACACCACTTGAACGCCATTGGCATCGACAAAATAACTATCAGTCAGTTGTAAAAGGCAGCTTTACTTGGAACAGCTTACATCCTGTGATGATACATTTAACACCATCAAATATACACATCTGCCTATCCCAAGTCTTTGGGAAGGATTCAATAAATGGATAAAAATGCCAAATCCAGTCCAAACAGCTGTCTAATTATGCGATGAACCATAATATAAAAATCATGCTTCCACTTAGAATGTTTGATTCAGTTACAGACATAGCCTGGAAAACAGTGAAAAAGTTAATTCTTTTCTACTCTGTTGAATGTTAATATTACTACATCATCTGGTTTTGTTCAGAATACAATAGTCATGGATAATGCAAACATAAACTGACAATATCTTAAAAATCAGAAACAAGATTAAATACAAAAATATTTATGAACTGTGAATAGCCAAAAACTCTGTTTTACACATTTAACATGCATTCTGATCAGTAAATGCTACTCCGTTTTTCAGCGATTCTGGAGAAACTGAGCAAATATCTCTTGTTCATATATATTGCACTCATATCATATTCTAGCATGCTATAACCAGAAAAATAATAAACCAGATTTTACAACTTTTGAAGGGTTGAGGCTCACATTTTAGGAGCTGAGATCCTTTTGTGTTATAGATTCACACTCTGGAACATTTTCCTTCCAGAGATCAGATTGGCTTTGATTCTGATGGGCCTGATATGACTCAAAAGACCTGGCTGTGTGCTTGGCTGTGTCTAGAGCTCCAAGTGTGTGAAGGGATCCATTTCTGGCTATGTGGATGATTGTTGGTCTTCTCAGCAGCTATTTGTTTTAATTTTTGCATATCTATTTATTTTAATTTTATCACCATCCAGAGATAACTTTTGAGATGAGCAGCTATATAAATTCATTCATTAAACAAACAAACAAACAATAAATTTTGTTTTTTAGTAGCATACTGGACATTGCACAAAAAATTGGAACCAAGATCAAAACTAAATTTAATTGCATTTAATATACAATTAAGTTGTACTGCAGGAATAAATCAAGAGAGAAATATTTGAAAATACAAACTCAGTTGTGTATCCATACTGGGAAACAATTGTTTTTCCTACTTTTACATGAAAAGTACAAACATGTATATTGAAATCAGTAATATTACCTTTATTTACTTAAAGTATATCCCTATTTCTCTTATTCAGTGCTAAGTTTGGTTTATAATAAATACTATACGATACAGTAATAAAAACAATTGACGTGTGATACAAACCTCAAAATGGTTCCTGATAGCTAGAAAACGGTTATCAGAGGTGATAAAAACATTACTGAGGCAAGTGGGTCCCATTCAAAATCTAATAGGGCTGATATGGGAAATCTTGACACTAAAATAGGCTTTTAAAGTAAGATTTATCAACAGGACTCAGAACTAAGGAGAGAATTGGTTAGCTATGCAGGCTTGAACTGGAAATGCTCCCAGATGGGCTAATATGCTCTCAGTACTGGTTCGAATCCACAACCTGGTTACACCATTTGAAATGTGTTTTCAATAGCAAGGCTGCAAAATGTGCTTTATAATGGGGACCAGACATGGATGAGCCACCTGCCCAATTTCACCCAGTATTCAGCTTCATTTCTTCCACTCTTTGCAAGCCAGCAATTCATCCTCAAGCAGAAGAAGACGAAGAGGAAGAGGAAGAACCACTTCCTCTTTGCTGGCAGAACTCTGGGCAGGGAGGAAGAGAGCAAATTCTACTTTGTCACAGTCTGGAAAATGCAAGCTAGAATTCAAAATGCCACAGATAACATCACATATAGTACTGAGCCACTCAGTCAACTAGAATTTCTAAAGACTTTCATAGAGTTTAGAAAGTTCAACTAGCTGTTAATCTACATGAGTGTATGAATAAATGCTGAACCATGTAAAAATTCTCTTTTGCTAACAAAACATTGCTGATTCTTGGAGACAGGCTTCATTGTGTCCTCTTGTAGATGCTTAGTTCAAAATAGCCCAAACAGAAAATTAGCCCATCTGATTGCTAAGTTTCAATAGCTGAATGACTGATGATCCTTTCCTTTCCTTAATTGAAATGCAATCCAATTTGGTTAGTAAGCATTCAGTGTAAACACCATAAACATGGATTCATTTAAAAGACACTAAGCTAAAGCTTAGAAGAACTTGCTCCTATTTAATCTTGGCAGCTGTGGTACACTCCCTATTACTATTTCGGAGTTAAAATAGAGGAGGAATACTTTTCATTAAACATCTTGTCTGTATTTTATATAGATTCACTTCTGATTTCAGTGATTTTTTTAAAAAATGTGTCAATAGTTGGAAAAAGTGCTTGTGCTTCCTAGGTAACCAGTTTGTGGGGGTAATAAGCTGACTTTGTATAAAATATACAAAAGTATGAAGGCTATTGCTTAACGCCTTGTAAGCCGCCCTGAGTCTCTAGAGAAGGGCGGCATATAAATCAAATTTTAAAAAAAGAAAGAGAAAAAAAGATAATAGTGCCTAAAACCCCTTTCCTTCTGTTAGAAGAAATGTCCATCTGGGTTCAGTTCCAAGTGGGGAAAAAGACACTGGATTCATGGAAATTGCTTGGAAAGAAGGTTTATTGATGAACAGAATCACATGGCTTGAGATCCTGGGCAGAAAAGGGCCGAGATGCTGAGAGTATCTGGGTTTTATACCCTCTGTTGGGCTTTGAATTTGAGCTTGTGTTCTGATTGATTGTCAGACTCCCGTGGGGCCATGCAGAGGTAACTTTGAAGGTTGTCTTTTGAGTCCCAGGCTTGGTCGACTCTTGCTGGGTGATGATGTAATGAAAGGGCTTTGGGAAATTCCTACTCTTGTTCTTCCTGAAGGAGGTAGATCTTTGTTATGTGCAATGGACTGGCCCACGCCTTAATGGCCCATTGACAAAGGAGGGGGGGGGGTTTCTGAGTTTTGCCTCCCTTTTAATATTTTGCCCTTTTTAATATTTCCTAAAATATCTCATTTTCCTAGGAGAGGGGTGGGTGCTAACTTCCTACACTTCTAAAAAAGCTTACAGTAAGGAAAGTGGAGATGATTGAAAAGCAGCTTTGTGGAAGCTATTGCTAGACTACTTGGGAGGGCTTCTTGTTTGGATAGCAATCGGAGTGATTTACTGGCAGGTGAAGAATCTGTGCACAACCCATGAAAGAGAATGTTTGGCATCTAAAGAACAAAACGACAAAGAGAGACGTCAGATCGAAAGTACTGGAAGAAATACTTTAAGTTGAAGGAATGCTGTCAACTCTAGGCCCCAAATCAGCCTTCCTTTTGGGGAGTGTTAGATCGGCGCAGGAATGGAAGACGTGACCAGCTCGTTACATAGTAACTTTATTAAAACAGCAACAGTAGCAAGACTGCCGTGCGCTGCCGGAGCTCTCCTTATATTCGCTCCGGCAGACGCACCGCCCCCTGACAGGGATTCAAACTTTTCCGCCCGGTGGCTGGCAGCCAATCCGGGCGGATGTCCTTATAAGGACATAACACTCCTCCCCTCTAGTCCAATGAAAAAAGTTCAGTGTTCGTCAATAAACGTGACGTAGTCCTGCAGGTACGTAGGACGCCTAGGCACCCTACTTGACCTGCGCAGTCTCATTTCTCCCGTGTCCCCGCCCTGGACGGACGGGGTTCCTGTGGCTCCTGGATCCTTCCCCGGAACCGGGTTCGGTTCGGCTGGCGAGTGTGCGGGGTCACCCTCAGCGCCTCCGGCCGGACCGCAGACCTTGGATGGCTGGTTCTGGTGGTCTTCCTCCTGGCCTGTGGATCTTTCGCCTCGGCGGTGCTGCTCGGTTCCGACCCGGGAAGAGCGTCTGAGTCTCGGTAAGACCCCGGCTGTCACTTGCTCTTCCTCGGTCTCCCGGTGGCTGCGGTTCTGCTGCGGCCCGGCCCGCTGTGGTCTGGAGGGTGGTTCAGGCCGGTGCCCTTGAGTCCGGTCTGCCCGCTGTGGGTGGTGTTGGCTCGGGTAGCGGTGTCCGACCTTGCAGGGTGGGCGCAGGTCTCCTTGGCCAGGCAGGCGTTGGCCTTCCCCGTCGGGTTGGTGGTGGTCAACCCGGTCGGGTTGTCGTTGTGGGGATACCTCCTCGGGTCGGTGGAGGTCTCCCCTGCCGGGGTGGCGCAGACCTCCCTGGCCGGGTTGTTGTCGGCTTTCCCTTCCCCCTAGTCCCTGGTCTACCGCCGGTTGGTGGTTGGGGTCGTCTGGGTTGGGTTGTTGTTGCCGGGTTGTTTCTTGCGTTGGGCGGGGGTCCCTCTCGCCGGGGAGTCGTGTGCCACCCTCGCCCATGTGCTGTGGTGTGCCCATCTGCGATGGTCCCCGGTCTACTCGCCTTGCGTTGAGGTCTCCCTGGTAGGGCTGCCGTGGGTTGCCTTCACTGGTAGGGTGCGGTGCTTCCCTTCTGGGCAGGTCCCGGTCTACCTGCGGGCTGGGTCGGGGGTCCCTGGGCCTGTTGTGCCGGGTGCCCACCTGGCCGGGTTGGTGTTGCCATCCCCCGTGCGGTTGGCCCCGGTCTACCTCGCTGCACTGCCGACGTGACAGTGCCTGGTAGTGTGCTGGGCCGACCTCGTCGGGCTGGCGTTGCTCTACCTCGTAGGGGTGTGGTAGGCCTACCTCGTCTGGGTATGGTAGGTCTACCTCGCTGGGGTGTTGTAGGCCTACCCCTTCTGGGTGTTGTAGGCCTCCCTCGTCAGGCTGGTTTTCGTGTGCTCCCCCCCACCTTTTCCGGAGTTGGTCGATGTGACGTCTCACGAGCTGTCCATCTTCCAACTCGACGGTGTAGGATTTGGGGCCGGTTGTGCTGGCAATCTTCCCTTTCAGCCACTTAGGGGAGCCGTTGAAATTCAGCGCGAAAACTGAATTTCCTTTGCTGAAGGCGCGAAGCGGCCGGCTGGCGGTTGCGGTCACTTCCGGGCTGTATTGGGGGTGCAGCCGGTCCAAGGGTGACCTCAACCTTCTGCCCATGAGGAGTTCGGCCGGGCTCTTGTGTGTGGTGGCATGCGGCGTGATGTGCTGGGTGAGGAGGAAATTGTCGATGCGTTCTTGCCAGTCTCCCGGGCCCATCTTGGTGAGGGCTTCTTTTGTGAGCCGGACCATCCATTCCGCTTGTCCGTTTCCGGCCGGCCTGTACGGAGCAGAGAGGGCATGGCGGATGCCCAGTCCTGCCAGGAAGGACTCCATGGCCAGGGATGTGAGCTGGGGGCCGTTGTCCGAGACCAGCACGTCCGGTAGTCCGTGTGTGGCAAACAGGCGCCGCAGGGCTCGGATCGTCGCTTCTGTTGTGGTAGATGCCATGGGTACCACCTCGAGCCACTTGGAGAAGGCATCTACCACGATGAGGAGGTGTCGCCCCTGCATCGGGCCCGCGAAGTCGATGTGGACCCTCGACCAGGGGTTGCTGGGGGTCTCCCAGTTTGTGACTTCGGATTGCGGTGGCGCGGGGCGGACTTCTTGGCACGGGTCACATCTGGAGACCCATTGTTCGATGTCTCTGTCCAGTGAGGGCCACCAGACGTAACTCCGTGCCAGGGCCTTCATGCGTACGATGCCCGGGTGCCCGTTGTGCAGTGTCTCTAGCGTCCGCCGTTGCAGAGTCCTTGGGATCAGCACCTTGTCTCCCCATAGCAGACAGCCCTTTATGGTGGACAGCTCCTTCTGTTTCCTGGTGAACGGGCTGAACCTCTCTTCCGTCTGTTCCGATGGCCACCCCCTGAGGATCCAGGACCTTACTTGGCGGAGGGTGGGGTCTCTCTGTGTGTGTGCGGCCACATCTGCGGAGGAGACTGGACAGCTGGCGTCGTCATCTATGTGGAATAGATGGAGCGTGGGGGCTGGGTCTTCCACCGGGTTCTTCGATGGGCATCTACTGAGTGCGTCGGCGTTTCCTATGGCTGTGCCTGGCTGGTGCACGAGCCTATAGGAGTAGCCGGCCAGGAAGATGGCCCATCTCGTCATCCGCGGGGACATGAAGGTTGGGGTGGGTTGGTCGCCTGCGAGTAGTCCCAGGAGTGGCTTGTGGTCGGTGACTATGGTGAAATGTCTTCCGTACAGGTATTCGTGGAAGCGCTTCACTCCTGCCACGATGGCCAGGGCTTCTTTGTCCAGCTGACTGTAGTTCCGCTCTGCGCCAGACATGGTTTTCGAGAAGTAGGCGATGGGGGCTTCCGTGCCGTTGGGCAGCTCGTGGCTGAGAACTGCCCCCACCCCGTATGGCGACGCGTCGCAGGTCAGCTTGATGGGAAGCGTCTCGCTGTATTGGATGAGGACGCTTTTGGACGTCAATAGTCCTTTGATGGCCCGGAACGCTGCTTCCTCTTCCTGGCCCCACTTCCAGGACGCCGATTTCCCCAGCAGGCGGTGGAGTGGCTCAGCAACTGTGGCTTTCTGTTTTAAGAAGATGGCGTAAAAGTTGAGCAACCCAAGGAAAGCCTGAAGCTCCGTTTTGTTTTTTGGGCTTGGCGCTTCATGGATTGCTTCCACTTTTGATTTGGTGGGGTGGATGCCTGTGCTATCAATGAGATAGCCCAGGAACTCGACTTCCTGTACTCCTATGATGCACTTGTCCCGCCTGACTCTCAAACCCTTGGCCTTGAACCACTGCAGGACAAGCCTGAGCCTTTCAAGGAGTTGGGCTCTTGAGTCCCCGGAGATGAGCACATCGTCGAAGTAAGGCACCACCCCTGGAACGCCTTGGAGCAGGCGTTCCATCATGGATTGGAAGATGCCGGGGGCAGCGCTGACTCCAAATTGGAGGCGGTTGCATTTGGATGCCCCCCTGTGCGTGACAATTGTTTGTGCCTCCGCCGTTTTTTCATCCACTGGCAATTGCTGGTAAGCCTGGGCCAGGTCCAGTTTAGCGAATATTGAGCCAGATCCCAGGGAATGCAGCAGGTGTTGCACTACTGGGACTGGGTATGCGCTCTGTGCCAACGCCTTGTTGATGGTACAACGGTAGTCGGCGCAGATGCGCACAGACCCATCATGCTTCAGTGGGGTCACAATGGGGGTCTCCCATGAGGCATGATCGATCGGTTCCAGGACGCCCTGGGCGATCAGCTTATCCAGCTGTTCGTCTACTTTAGGCCGCAGGGCGAATGGGACTCGGCGGGGCTTGAGCCTAATTGGGGTGACTCCCTTGTCCAGATTGAAAGAGATTGGCCTCCCCACAAATTTCCCCAGCTTACCATCGAAGACTTCCTTGAACTCTTCGATGAGGTTGTCGAGTTCGTCCCTGCCAATTTGGTTGATGCCTTCGATTGAAAGCCCCAGTGGCTTGAACCACTCCACTCCTAGCAGGTTCGGTCGGCTGTCCTTTACGACGGTGATGGGGAGCTTGCCTTCGAACTGCTTGTAGGTGACTCGGATGTTGGCTCTTCCTAACACTCCGATGGGGTTTCCCCCAAAGTCGACGAGCTTGGAGTGTAGTGGCTTCAGCTCTCGCTTGGTGATGCTGGGTTGCAGGCGCTTCAACTGCTGCCAGTCCATGATGGAGTAGACCGAGCCCGAGTCTACCTCCATTTTGCAGGGTGCTCCCTCCACGTGGATGGTCACGTGGAACTTGGTGGCATTGTCTGAGGTCGTGTGTGCGATGGTCGTCTGGTGGACCGCTCCGCTCCGGGGGAATTCGTCGTCTCTGCGTCTGGAAGGGCCAGAGGACCGTTTGGATGATCTCTGGTAATCCTTACAGTTCTCGCGGGGATGGTAGCTGGAGGGCTCTGGGGCTGGTTCCTCAGCTCTGCAAGCTTCGGCGATGTGACCCCTTCTGTTGCAGCGTCGGCAGGTCGCATCTCTCCACTTGCAGGTTGCTCTGGCATGGTCCCCTCTGCAGCTGGCGCAGCGCTCCCCCTTGTAGTTCCGTTGGGCGGTTTCCCGCCTTGGGGGTCTGGCTACCTTGTGGATGGTGGATTCTCCCTCTGACTCGGATCCAGCTGTGGAATCCTCTGTTGATGATTGCGCCGTGGAGCGAATCTTGTGGATTCCCTTTGCTCTGCTTACCGCGGCAGCTGTTTTCTCCGATATTTCGGATGCGGTGGCTTCCTCCACCACATCCTTGAGCACGAGTTTCTTCCTGCTCAGGAATTTCTTTTGCAGGCCTCTGTCCCTCATGCCGAAAACCACGCGGTCAGCGATGGCATTGTCCACGTGGTCGAACTCACAGCTGGCTGCGATCTGGCGTAGGGCGGCCACGAATTCTTTGATGGTCTCACCTTCCTTCTGATCCCTCTGATGGAAGGTGAAACGGTTCGCCACTGGTGTTCCCGTTGGGGCATAGTGGTCTTCCAGGATCTGCAGCAGGTCTGCCCATGGCACTTCCTCGATGTCTCGTGGTGCTACGAGATCGATTGCCATGTCGAGGACTTCGGAGCCGCAGTTGGCCAGGAAGATGCCCTTCTTTCGGTCATCGTCGGCGTCCCTGATGTTGTTGCCTCTCAGGTATTGCCGAAATTTGACCACGTAGGATTTCCACTTGTCCTTCCCTGGGCGGAAAGGAGCAAGGGCTGGCAAAGTGACTTCAGCGGATGCCATGCCTTTGGAAATGCCTACTGTGGTTCCAGGTGCCGGAGTCTTGGTCTTGTTGGCTTGGTGCCACGAGGTTCGTCTCTTCTCTCTAGTCCTTCGTCGCCAGTGTTAGATCGGCGCAGGAATGGAAGACGTGACCAGCTCGTTACATAGTAACTTTATTAAAACAACAACAGTAGCAAGACTGCCGTGCGCTGCCGGAGCTCTCCTTATATTCGCTCCGGCAGACGCACCGCCCCCTGACAGGGATTAAACTTTCCGGGCGGATGTCCTTATAAGGACATAACAGGGAGGATTCCCATCTCAGGAAGAAATGCGAAGGTTTCCTCATGGCTTCTCCTCTTTCCCCTAATACCCTACCATTTGCTGTGGAACTTGTCTGCAGTTAATATTTGCTTGGAAGCAGTCTGTAGACAGAATTATTTCCTTCTTAGGACAGTTGAAATATCTTTATTAAAAGAAGTCAGTGCTAGCAAATTGTATTCTTAGTGCCTTTTCCTTCCAACACTTGCACTTGCATGGATGAAGGGAGTTAATATGCCCCTTTCTAATCTCCCACAGGTAGTAGTGTCAGATAGATCCTGGTCAGTCTGGAGAATTTTCTTTTCAACTAAGTACCCTGTTTCCCCCAAAATAAGACATCCCCAGATAATAAGCCCAATTGGGCTTTTGAGCACATGGCAATAAGGCCAAGCGCTTATTTCAGGGCTCAAAAAAATATAACACAGGGTCTTATTTTTGGGGAAACACGGTAGTGGTAATGGGGTTATTAGAACTCTGGTTGATCTCTGGAATGTAAAAACCACTCTGGCATTTGACAGATGTTCCTAGGTGCCCTTTCCAATTTCCCAGAATTCTCATTTGTTAGCTCATCAAGGAATAAAGCTTGATGAAGAGCAGTAGAGATTGGTACAGCAAGTATTGAACCAGATTCATGAAACAAATCCAGCAAACCATGGGCACTGAATAGGGCAATAAACATTGCTTGCTATCCCTTGACCTCTGCAGTATTATCAAGTGTAGTTTTACAGATGTTTAAAATGTATTATCTCATGGAAGTGGAGAGTCAGCAGCTATTTATAATATTTTGCTAGACAATCTGCTCCATATTTCTGAACATGGAAATGGGGAGGATGAAGATAATAACCCTGAGGCAGATAGTTAATCCACCCAGGTAAGTCTTTATTCAGTCACCCATGTTTTGGCAGCTTTTCTTTGAATAACTAAAATGTATTTTACATGGTGCTTTTGGCAATACTATGGAATCTTTAGGAACTAAAGTATAAAGCTCAGGGGTGAAATCCAGCAGGTTCTGACAGGTTCTGGAGAACCGATAATGGAAATTTTGAATAGTTCAGAGAACCAGCAAATGCCACCTCTGGCTGGCCCCAGAGTGGGGTGGGAATGGAGATTTTGCAATATCCTTCCCTCAGGAGTGGGGAGGGAATGGAGATTTTGCAGTATCCTTCCCCTGCCATGTCCCAAACCATGCCCATCAAGCCCACCAAGCCATGTCCACAGAACTGGTAGTAAAAAAAATTGGATTTCACCACTGATAAAGCTGCATTATTTTTAATGGGAATTGAAGGATCTGACTATAAGATTCCTGCATTTTACTATATGTTTGCTACAATATATTTTCTGGCTATTTTTGTTTAAGGTTAAAAGACTTTTTTTTTTTTTTTAAATTTGATTTATATGCCGCCCTTCTCCGGAGACTCAGAGCGGCTTACAATGCGTTAAGCAATAGCCTTCATTCTTTTGTATATTTTATACAAAGTCAGCTTATTGCCCCCACAACTGGGTCCTCATTTCACCTACCTTAGAAAGGATGGAAGGCTGAGTCAACCTTGAGCCTTGGAGAGATTCGAACCAGCAGAAATTGCAGGCAGCTGTGTTAATAACAGGGTGCATTAAACCACTGTACCATCAAGGCTCTTTAGTGGTCTGAGATCAAAATACTTCTGTACAATCTGTTTAAGTCCTGAATTTATATTTGAAAATACTTCTGCAAATATCTCCAAGTGAAGTGCACTGAATGACTTAGAGAAAGTTTCCTGCTATTAAATAGCCAGCACACCCTTCAGTTAAAATTTCATCTTAAAACTAAGGTATGTAGTTGAAGAAAAACATGCAGATACCATACCTGCTAATAGCATCACCAGAGGAACTTACTGTTATCCTTGGCTCTAAGTTTACAAAAAGAGTGGCAGCTATACTTGTAGTTTTATCCTTGTTCTTATTTTTCTTTGCTGATTGTGAGCTCAGACACCATCCATTGCCAATATGAGCCATTTGGGATTCTAATTTCAAGCTTTCTAAAGAGGGAAATATAGTTCTGTTTTTCGGTTAAGAAAAAGGATGATTTGATACATCTTTTAATTATACATAGTCCTGAAATACTTATAAAAGACAAGCTCACATTGCATTTCTCTTCATAGTTGAATATGTTTAGTCCAGGCCAGAATTACTACTTATGGATGCAAAAATATGGACTGAATTACAGCAAAGCTATTAATAAAAATATCCAAGTCTTAGTAACACCACCATGAGATGGCAGCAAGCTCTAATAAGTGAGAAGACAAAAAATTATTACAGATAATTCGTGCTTAACAACCACTATTGGGGGCAGCAATTCTGTCACTAAGTGAGTTAGCTGTTAAGCAAGACATCATGTGATCACAATCAATTTATAATCTTACTTCAGACATGATTGTGAAGCAAGTGACCTGCAGTTATTAAGTGAAAGATCATGTGATTGCAACTTGCAATTTTGCTTCTGGTTTCTCCACTTACTCTGCTTGTTAGAAGCCAGTTGTGAAATGTGCAAATGGTGATCATATGATTGCACAATGTTGTGATGGTTATAAATGCCCAGTGGTTGCAAAGTGCCCAAATCTTGATCGTATGACTGCAGAGATTGCTGCAATGGCTGGAAGAACTGGTTGTAAAGATACTTTTTCAGTGTCATCATAACTTTGAACAATTTATAAACAAAGGACTGAATGTGTATAGACTCTCCCTTCATTTTTATTAGATAGATTGATTCAAAGTGGCTCAGGGAGCTTCTGTGAATGAAGGTAGATTTGAATCTGAGTTCCCCTAGTACTAGTCTAATATTTCAACTAGTGCAGGGTTCCCCAACTCCCAGTCCATTGCCCAGTGTTCGGAACTGGGCCACTGAAGTGGTGGGTGAACTGTATTTGTGAAAGCGGCATGTGCGTGCAATCCTCCCCTCCAGTGGTGGGTTGCTCCCAGTTCAGTCCGGTTCTATAGAACTGGTAGTAAAACCGGTGGGAGGAGGAGGCTCCACCCACCCATCACAATGTCATCATGGGTGATCTGCAGATGCGCAGAAGCCTGCCTGTGCTCTCGTTGTGAACCCGTAGTAAAGGTAAGTAGAACCAACCCCCGCTCCCCTCCCACCCCCACCCTGTTGCCACTGCCTCCACTAGTCTGCCGAGCCAGAAAGATTGGAGACTGCTGAACTAGTGTGCCACTAAACTAGCTTACCAGTCTTACTCATAAAAAACAGCAGAAGGGGTTTCAATCTTGCATCTTACTGTGGTGTGAATGCTTTTTATTCTGCTATGACACTGTCATCATCTTTTCCTCAGTTGTTAATGAAACAGCATGGGCCACCTTTAATATACCACTTCAAATAAAATACCATACAAGCACACGTATGAAAGCATTTTCAAATACCTGAAAAGACACCATGTAGAAGTAGTTCAGGACCTCTTTTGTCTTTCTAAATGCAGGATACAGAGTAAAAGATTTATGTGACAAGAAGGCAGATTCCAAATGAATATTCCAAGCAATTCTTAATAGTATAAGCAATTTGAAAATAGAAACCATTATCCATTAAACTGAGGAGTCATCATTTATTGGACATATTCAAAGTGAAGGCTTCACAGCCTTTTGTTAATTCGGGATTGTATGGCGTAAACAGCTTGTTTTAGCTCTATCATTCCCATATTCCCTATGTGGTGAATATCTGAATAGGATGCAAGAAAGCATTATTAATTTTATTTATTTATTTGACTATTTATTGGAATCTATTGGACAGAGGAATTCTCTGAGTAATGTGATTTGTCCATTCAGTTGTTTTCAGCCTTTTTCATTAGATATAATTTAGCCAGGATTGTATGTCAAGAACAGCTTCTTTATAAATTCATGTCATATGAGTGTGGTTATTATTGCTCTGTAGTCTGGGTTTGATCTTGTTAGTTTAATAGCATTTTCCTTATTACTGGAACAAGGAATATAAAGCTGTCAGAATTATTCTCAGCAGGAACAATATACTGTATACGCCTAAATAAATAAATAAAAATTAGCTCTGGAAAATAGTATTGTTATCATTCTTGTCTTATGATCAACTGAGAATGACATATATTAAATTGTGGGTTTACATTAATAGAAAAATAAGTTATTTTATGGAATATGATTTATAACATTACACACTATTCATAATAGTGAATCACCAATTAACAAGGATTTCTGGATTGCAGTTTCATTCTTATACATCTCTGTCCTTCATCCTGAAAGAATCACCTTTCATGATCTCCTAGTCAGCCACAGGATATTTGGTGTTAGCAAATAAAATCAGGCAAACAGGATGTGGTAAGAGACTATCAGAACTGGGATTCTCATCAGAAAGGGAGAATGTTGAATTAACTGACACGTTTCCTTTGACTTCATTCCATTCAAGATACCCAAGCACTTCATCTCAAAAGAAATATGGTTTCAATAGACACACAGGCAGATAATGTCTGGGAAAGAACTAAAGCTGAACTAATACCAGCAATGTTTTGTCAGAATGTCTTATGTTGTTTTTGTAAGGTTTAGGAAAATCTCCTTCAACACACAAGATTAAAACCACTGGAAAGCTTTGGGTTGCAAAAGGATGCTTTATGAGTTACCTCTCTTCTATCACTGATTAATTTTGGCAATTCAGTTTATGTGTGTGAGTTTCCTTAATCAGTACAATAGATCAAAATATTAATAAATAAATAACAATAGATAAGAAACACAAGTAGTTATGATTGTATCATGCAATGAAAATTAAGACTCAGAACATAGTTTTAGGGATTCAGTCAGGTAGCCTACCCTAGTCCATTAATCACTGCTTCTTCCATCTTCAGCAAGTAGAAGGAAGAATCATATTTAAATAAATTTGAACCCCACTGTTTATTCTATACGTATGTAATAATAGGTGTCTTTTTTGAAGATAACAGAATAATAGAGTTGGAAGGGACCTTGGAGATATTCTAGTTCAACCCCATGCTCAAGCAGGAGATCTTCTACCATTTCAGACAAATGGTTACCCAGTCTCTTCTTGAAAACTCCAGTGATGGAGCACCCACAACTTCTGGAGGCAAGTTATTCCACTGATTCATTGTTCTGACTGTCAGGAAATTTCTACTTATTTCTAGTTTGCCTCTTTCCTTGATTAGTTTCCATCATTGTTTCTTGTCCTGCCCTCAGATGCTTTGGAGAAAAGATCGGTTGTCTGTGACAGCCACTCAAATAGCAGAAGACTGTTATCAAGTCACCCACAGTCCTTCTCTTCATTAGAGTAGACATACCTTGTTCCCTTAACCGTTCATTGTATAGTTTAGCCTCCAGACCCCTAATCATCTTTGTAGCTCTTCTCTGCATCTTTTCTAGAATCTCAACACTTTTTGTGTTGTGACCAAAACTGGACAAAGGGGAACATATGCATTGGAGGAAAAAAAAGAGGATTTCATTTTAGCAAATAAAGCTACACACCTCGATAGCCCAAATTGCCAGGTAGTCCTCTACTTACAACCATTCATTTAGTGATGGCCCAAAGCCACAACAACACTGAAAAAAGTGACCCATGACAATTCCCACAGTCAAGATCATTGCAGCATCCCCCTGGCCAATCATACTTCTTCTTAAAGTATATTTTACATTTCTATCTCAGCTAAAAAGAAAGCATGGTTGCTTTTTTAGATGACTTAAACAATTTTGGGTGACATTCTATTGAAGGATCAGAGGGAGGTAATATATTAATGAGGAACAGCTATAATTCATGGCATTGCATGAAAGGGAGTGGAAATCTTAAGGAAAAACTGGCAGATGACAAATGGATGACAAATAGCTTTTTCACTCTTTCTTTGAGATTTCTGCTAAAAAACAGCCATTTTCAACCAAAGGAAAAAACAGGTGTGGAGTCTGACTTCCAGAATGCTCCAGACAACATAGCCTTACTGAGAATTTGGGGGACTGGTCCATATATCTGGAAGATTCTTAGTGTCTTCCCACCCCAAAGGGGAAAATATTTAGATGTCAGTGATTCCTTTAAGCTTCTATTCAATTCAAATCTTTATTGTCAGTGCACAACATATGTACAATGAGATTGGTTGAGCTCCCTCAGTGCACCCTCCCAACACAATACAACTCACACTGAAGACAAAAAAAATCCCTAACCCAATAAATCATATTAACAAAACACCCAGTGCTATTGCACCAGTGTGAACATATTACACATTGTGCCAGCCCTGCAGTCCATCATACTACATAGTTATGATGTTATTTTTCATTCAGGAGTCTGACAGCCCACGGATAAAAACTATTCTTCAGCCTGTTTGTGTGGCTGGCTATACTTCTATATCTCCTTCCCAATGGTAGGAGGGTGAAGACGTGATGATCAGGGTGAGAGTCGTCCCTGAGAATTTTCCTCACTCTTCTAAGGCAACAAGCCCTAGCAATCCCATCCAGTGGTATCAGGGGACAGCCCATAATGTTTTGTGCTGTACTCACCACCCTCTGTAATGTTTTTCTATCCGCAGCTGTCAGACCAGCATGCCATACCGTGATGCAATAAGTGAGGACACTCTACCAATTGCTACAGATCTGTTGGTTCCTAAACAGATAGAAAATCATTCAAAGAACAATTTGCCAGTGGTTTTTTTCTCTATAATCTGTATATAGATTGATTCCAGCTGCTCCAGCCTATAGTCATAATTGCTAATAAAAATAATATGTAATTATTACTATAGGCTCCAGCCTATAGTAATAATTGCTAATAAAAATAATATGTAAGCAGTATTTTTGAACAGTCAGGAAGCTTCCTTCATTCCCAATTGCAAGCTATGATTAAATGGGTAGGATTATAATTATTGTATTTTGTTTTCAATTAAAGCCAAATCAAAATGTGCTATTATGCTCATCTCTCATTTGACAAAACAATTGCAAATATTTTGTGGCTTAGTTACTTACCTAGCATTTTTTCCTACCAATCAATTACAGTACAGTTGCTGAAAAATAACCATACACTGAGACAACATTCCAGATATAACCTGAGCAGTTATTAAATTCTGAGAACTACAGTGAATTAGCAGGTAGATTAAAAGAATCTGAATATCTTTCATTCCCATTAAGTTAAATCATACAAATTTGGAAATCTTTTCCTCTTTAACAAAGATATTGTTAATTGTGAAAAATAAGAAGGCTTTGAGTCATAAAAGTATGGACTGTGTCACCCTAAACATTTCAGGACCTGTCCATGATCTGTTCTGCCTGCAAGCAAGAACTAATGGGACCACAACATAGACAATAAAGTAAGCCAAAATAGTCATGGACTTTAGAATTCAGACAGACAAACATCTGCCATACCACACTCCAGATTTGTTGATAAGAAAGACAAACATGTCCAGATAGTGGACATTGCAATATCTGGAGAAAACAGAATAGGAGAGAAATAACTGGAGAAAATAACAAAATACAAAGATCTGCAAATAGAAATAGAATGATTGTGGCAAAAGAAATCATAGTACCAACAGTGATAGATGCCTTGGGTGTAATCCCAAAACACCTAGAGTACCTCTTGAATATCATCAGCATTTTAAAAATATAATTTAATTAAACTAATCAAAATATAAAATACAAGTGAAAATTAAGATATTGTGGCAGTGGGGAAGAGGAAAAGGGGAAGAGAAAAGTATAAGGTAAAGGGGAAAAAGAGCATTAATTTCCAATTCTTTTTAGTGCAGCAAAATAAAGGTAATAACACTGCAGCCTCAACTTTTTGCTTTTGCATGCTTAATATATACTAGCCATTTTTATAACAACAATCTTATCTAATAAGCAAATCCCAAAGTCACAATTTCATTTTTTTCTGTCTCAAGCAGAAAGTCTAGAAGTGGTTTCCAGGTAGAAACAAAATTGGATGCATTCTTTTCTTTAATTAAAGAAATTAATTTGGATGAAATTAAACACCACCTCTGCTAGCTCCATCAGTTTTTCCAACTATTCTTCCATTGTGGGAATTAGTGTACCTTTCCATTCTAGCTGCTATCAACATGTAGAACAACAAAGATCAAAAAAAATTTTTTCAAGTTCCTTGTTCATTAAACCTAGAAAAAAACTCTGTTTGATTTTTACATTTAAAGTAATATAAATTATATTAATATTTATAACATGATAAATATAAATGTATATAATTTTGAGAATCTTCTGTATTAAAATATGAATCATACTCTAGTATTTCTTTGCTGGGGTAACACCATAAGCATTGACAAAATCACCATCAGTTACTTGAAAAGGCAGTTTTATTTTGAGCAGTTTACATTCTGTGATGATCCCTTTAATATTATTGAACAACAACATCTGCCTACCCCAAGTCCTTGGGTAGGACTCAATAGGTGGACAAAAATGCCAAGCCCAGCCAAATGTGAGATGGGCAGTATACAATTAAATAAACAAATAAACAAACAAAGAAGTATCTGACTGACAGTGTGACTAATCATAATAATTTACTAAATGTGTATGCTACCCAAAAAACTGTCAGGGATCTGGGCAGCTCACAGCAATCAATGAAATTTCAATACAATCAATAAAACATAAGAAATAAAGCAAAAGTTCTCAATCTCTCTTACTGAAGGCCTAGGTGAAGAGCCGGGTCTTCACAGTTCTTTCAAATAATGGCAGAGAGAATGGTATCTAGGTCTTGGGGAAAGACCTCATTCCAGAAGGAAGGTGCTGCTACAAAGAAGATGTGGTTCAGACTCTTGAGAGATAACATTGTTTAACTGAAGTGCATCAAACCTACAGGATCAAATTACCTAGGCAGATGATACTGCATAAAGGTCCTTCAAGTAATGATATGTAGGGCTTTATAGATAACAACCAGCATCTTGGATTTTACCTGGACAGCAAACAGACATCCACTACAGTTTCTGAAACCCATTAACACTTGCACTACACATTCTAGACCTGTTGAAGTTTCCAGGTGTTCTCCAAGCACAGTCCCATGTGCAGCACATTGCAATAGTGAAGCAGTACGGTAACTAGGGCATGAGTGAATGTACAAAATGTACAACTGTCAAAATACCTAGGATAGTTATTTATTTAAGCTCTTCACAATTTCTTTAATGATACACAAGAGAAGTAGGATGCCTCAGAGCAATGCCGGATGAAAACAATGTATCAGGATGACTTATATGGAAGGAAGGTGGAAATTAGTTGCAGTTAAAGAGATGCCATAATTCTTTTAAGGACTATTCAAATGGTGTCTGGTTATAGTCTTAAGGATAATTAATTAATCTTTGGAACAGCAGCATTCATTGGTAACAACAATTACACAGATTTGAATAGCCATTACCACTTGAAAACGAATTGAATTAATGCTTTCATAGCTTATGCACCAAGACAAATTCCTTGTGTGTCCAATCACACTTGGCCAATAAAGAATTCTGTTCTATTCTATTATAAAAGCTTGGCTATACATATGTGTGGTCCATATTGGTGCAGTGATCAACTGGTAATTTTAAAAAATAAGCTCTTGTTAGGGCAGTGAAATAATAGTAAAGTATGGTGAGATTGAAGCAAGATTAAATTATTCAAAGGCCTACTTGTGAAAAATAATAATTTTAGTGATCAAATGAAGAAAAGCAGGAAGGAGAAGTTAAAATCAAGGATTATTATTTATAAAACTTCAGCCTTAGGTTTGTCACAGTGTTTCAAGCTGCAGTTGATAAGATAATACAGCTCAGCCCCTGTTTCTTATGATGTAGAAACGTGTTCTAGATTGTAAATGTGTGAGAAGGGAGAAATTCAGTGGACATGAGGTTGCAATTGAGGTTCTTGAGTCAGTTTCCCTTGGTATCAATAATCATAGGCAATGTGAAAAGGGAGCTTGCATTTAGGGGACTGCTGTGAGAAGTTAAATGGACTGGATCTATTCAAGCAAAGGTTCCATAGTGATATGGAAAATTGAATATTTCACCAGAAACATTCTCTAAGAAGAAGGTCTCTATCTCTCCTCACCCCAACCTGGGGAACTATCAATCAGCTCTTGAAGAAATTAAAGCAGATAGAACAAGGCTATACCACTAGTGAATGAAGAAGTTGCTAAAGAAAGATTTGAAGGGACATTTAGATACATTTCTGCTACACTTGGAAGTGGACTCTCAACAGAACTCTGCATAGGTGCAGACCCATAAGTGTGTATCACATACTACAATGAAGATCTGGGCTTTGATTTGCAGATTGAGTCAATGATGTAAAATTAAGTGAACTGGGATTTCTCTGCAGTCCTTTTTTCTTATGTTTGTTTTTTGTAAATTAGAGATGACAGTTCTGAAGTTATAATCAGATTAAAATTCTAGTGACCTCCTGCTACATCAGACCAACATTCGTCTAAGGAATGACCTGAAGTTCTTTTAGGTCTAGCAGAGTGATGCTGTAACTGATGCTAGAAGTGGTGGAAACCCCCTGAAAATTTGAGAGAAAATCCCTCTATAACAGGGGTGTCAAACTCATTGTCACATGATGTAATGTGACTTTCCCCCCTTTGCTAAAATGGGGGTTGGCATGGCATGATACATCTGGCCTGCAGACCATGAGTTTGACACCTCTGCTCTATAACCTCTTCTTTCACCCAACCTGTGAATCATGCTGTGATCTTCAGCATATGTTTACCTTTTCTCTATTGGTTTCCTCATCATTGCCATAGTGACTACCTGTCTGAGGTGTTGAAAGGATTAATTAGCTCATGTTTATAAATCATCTTGAAGCTGAAAAGTGCTAGCTCCTAAGGATTACTGTTATGAATTATTAAAAATGGGTGGTGTGTAAAATAAGTATATCAGGAATGCATTTCTAAGCCTTAGAACTATTTAGCAAAAGTCTTTTGTTATAATGGATTGTTCCAATGCACAGGAGTTGATGATCAGATGCTCTGAAAGTAAAACAACTCAGTTCCACTCTGAGCAAGTACCATTAAAAATACAGGAAGAGAAGAATTAGAACACTGTTTGATCCAAGCATAGAGGATCATTTCAGGATGTGCCATGGCCAAGGCAATTGGATGGTTTCCGCTACTTGGTTTCTGCATTCTTACTAACAGCAGGGGAAATCAGTTAATGGGATTGTTCCCAGGAATAGTAAATGTCTTTTTCCAAGATTGCTGGGTAAAACTAGTGAGTAGTTTTATGCAATGAAGAATGAGACTTATGTTAAAGAGCAGTTCAAGATAACTGTGTTGGGCAATTACATGCTATAAAGGTTAGTTCTCAAACTGAAGACTCAGGACAGACTTATATAATTAACCACCTGGAAACTCTCATGTTATTAATCCAAAGGACCGCCACTTTGTTGGTTCAAGCTATTTTTAAAAGGATAAGACAGATAACTACCCTAATGTAGTTTGGGATACCCTAATGTAGTTTACATTAGACACAGTGGCTCAGTGGCTAAAATGCTGAGCTTGTCGATCGAAAGGTCAGCAGTTCAGCCATTCGAATCCCTAGTGCTGTGTAATGGGGTGAGCTCCCGTTACTTGTCCCAGCTTCTGCTAACCTAGCAGTTCGAAAGCACGTAAAAAATGCAAGTAGAAAAATAGGGACCACCTTTGGTGGGAAGGTTCTGTGCGCCTTTGGCATTTAGTCATGTCGGCCACAGAACCATGGAGACGTCTTCAGACAGCGCTGGCTCTTCGGCTTTGAAACAGAGATGAGCACCGCCCCCTAGAGTTGGGAATGACTAGCACATATGTGCAAGGGAAACCTTTACCTTTACCTTTAATGTAGTTTGATTTTAGATGGGAAGTAAGTCAGTTGCCAACATTCTTGTAACCCCATCTTCTCAAGAAATCTCATTAATAAGTAATGCTTGAAAAATAACCCTGCCTTTATTTTCGGCAGATACCAAACAGTCAGTCTCTGTCTCTGTCTCTGTCTCTGTCTCTGTCTCTCTCTCTCTCTCTCTCTCTCTCTCCCTCTCCCCCCTCTCTCTCTCCCCCTCTCCCAGAGAGAAGAAACCCTTTCAACAAATAGTTCTTGCATGAAAATGTAACCTCATTTGTATGTACATAATTATAATAACATGGTAAATTTCATTTACATGTGCATGGGCAAAAGGCAATGCATTTATTCTAATTGCTAATTAATAATAATTGATATCTAAATAATTGCAAAGAATTTTCTGCTTATTCCAGTGGCTAGTAGTATAGCACTAATTCATTCATTTGATATGTCTGTATACTGATATGATATGGGACTTCCAGGAAAAAAATGGCAAACTGAAGGTGATGCCGCTAAAAGTGGATCTGACAACTCGGACAGAATGAAGAGCCAGCAAGTACAGCTCTCTTTATATAATTCTTCTCTGGACAATTAAAAGAACTTGAGATTGCCCACAAATGCTCCATATAGTTGTTCCTCCTGAGAAGAGTGCAATGGTCTCTGGTGAATTTAGAGCTCTGGAAGGTAAAGGAATAACTATCTTGTTTGATTCATAGTTGGAGCCTTTAAGGACATAGGATTTGCATACTTCCTGTCCTAATAACTTTTGGAAATTTGTTGTTAACTGCTTTTCAGCTATTAAGAACCTTTAGAACAGGGGTCCCCAAACTTGGCAGCTTTAAGACTTGTGGACTTCAACTCCCAGAATTCTCCAGCCACATAGCTGGCTGGAGAATTCTGGGAGTTGAAGTCCACAAGTCTTAAAGCTGCCTATTTTGAACACCTCTGCTTTAGATCAACTAATTTTACAGCACTGGGTGAGTTTCATTCAATACAGTGAAACTTTAAATACAAGTTTAAATACTTAATTTATTTTAGGGAATTAACAGCAAAAGGATGATTAGAAATTTGATTTTAGAAAGTTACAAGCAGACTAAAGATCAAGGTAAATTTGAAATTAAAAAAATGGAGTTATAAAAATCCTTCTTGTGGGAAAATACTCTTGTTTTGAACTCTTTTTTAAAAAAATAATAAGATGGAACTTTGAAACTTGAACACTAGAGGGAACTAGAAGGAACTGGAGAGTACAATTAAAAGAACATTTAAATTTGACTAATTAATATAGAATGCAGCAAAAGATTTCAAAAGATGTGATAGAAGAGGACAAACTTTACAGTATAAGGCTGAGACTGAACTGAAATGGGATTTTAAGATGACAGGTTACAAGAATGATATGAAAAAGATGATCATTGGACATAAAAAACCCCCAACTGATGTCTTAATAATTAAATGAGCTTTTATAAAAAATCAACATTTAAAAACAAACCAAGAGAGTGAGAGGGCTAATCTTCCTATAGGAATTTAGAAAAGAGGGTTGTTAAAACTGAAAAAAATCGTGAGGAGGAACAAAGAAAAAATGAAAAGAAATAAAGTTTTAGGACATTATTTGAAGGCGTTAATGATCAAGATTTTTGAAAATAAAAAAAAGAAACATAAATTTGGTTTATTTGGTCAGGGTTCCTATCTCTGGTAATTAATTGACTTTTACTGAAATGATGATATTTTTAAGAATTTGTTTATAGATAAGATATGGGATACTGGAAGAAGAGACTTTTTGTTGTATTTTAGGAAAAGGTGATAAGTTACTACTACTGTTAAATGGTTTAATTTACTTCTATTTTTTAAAGTACAAATAAAGTTTTAACCTTGCTTTGTAACTATTATTGTTGGAAACAAATTTAAAAAATTAAACAAATTATACACATAAAAAAAAATAAGTGCACTGATAACAATGTACTTGTAAGGTAAAGGTAAAGGTTCCCCTCGCACATATGTGCTAGTTGTTCCCGACTCTAGGGAGCGGTGCTCATCTCCATTTCAAAGCCAAAGAGCCAGTGCTGTCCAAAGACATCTCTGTGGTCATGTGGCCGGCATGACTAAATGGCAAAGGCGCATGGAATACTCTTACCTTCCCACCAAAGGTGGTCCCTATTTTTCTACCTGCATTTTTTTATGTGCTTTCGAACTGCTAGGTTGGCAGAAGCTGGGACAAATAACGGGAGCTCACCCCGTTATGCGGCACTAAGGATTCAAACCGCTGAACTGCTGACCTTTCGATCAACAAGTTCAGAGTCTTAGCCACTTAGCTAATGTACTTCTATACATACTTATTTAGTTATAAATCCCAAGCTTACACCTATGTAATTATATATACAATTTTAACTGAAAAGCAAATATTTAGATTAATGTACTCTTTTTTCAAATGAATTGTTGATTTATTTGGAGGAGAAACTTGTGTTGCTAAGGCACTTATGAAATCAATTCGGGCTCAAAATTCTGACTTAAAAAGATCTATATTTTGATGTTCATCTTTTTTTATAATGAATCAAAGTTTTGAAAATAAATAAAGTATGAGGTAAAATAATATTATAATATACACGCACATACACGTACACACACACACACACACACACACACACACACACACGTGTGTCTTCTAATATTTGAGTAAGAACCATTTGCAGTGGTTAAGGCACTAGGCTAGAGATCAGGAGACCATGATGTCTAGTCCTGCCTTAGGCAAAATGCCAGCTGGGAGACTTTGGGCCAGTCATTCTCTCCCAGCTCTAAACAGGAAGGAATGGCAAAGTACTTCTGAAAAGCCTTGCCAAGAAAACTGCAGTGACTTGTCCAGGCAGCTACTAGGAATCAATATTGCTTTGAAGGCACAAAAATTAAA
The DNA here is from genome assembly GCA_022577455.1 of Arizona elegans. Classification (NCBI taxonomy): domain Eukaryota; kingdom Metazoa; phylum Chordata; class Lepidosauria; order Squamata; family Colubridae; genus Arizona; species Arizona elegans. Next base: position 95,498,388 of record JAKOOJ010000003.1, on the reverse strand, counting down.
ATAAGATAAAATTTAAGTAGTTTGTGTTTGTGAGGAATTAGAAAAATAGCGTTGTTTATTCTAAGACATTGGTAATGTCGTTCTTGCACAAACGGAGATTCCGTGTCAAGGAGGGAGTGTGAGAATCTGTGTGCCCAACACAAGAATTTGTTTTTGGATGTAAGTGACACATTGCAACTGGGGGTGGTGATAGACAAGAGTTGCAGGTATTATGGGTGTGTGCGCGTCCACCCACCTGGGCTTGCTCAATTGCCTACAATAGTAACCAATCTGTGAGCAGACTCTCTAGACAGTTGCCACCAAAATCCTGGACATGTGGTTTGTGGATATAGGATTACCTAGGGAGGTTCCAGGTCATAAAAAGGGAAAATAGTTTCCAGGGTTTATGCAATACAAGACTACTGCATACTTTAAACTATACAATTCTTATCCATCAAAGATACCTTGCATCTACTAAGCAAACATCTGAAGAGCAACAAAGGAAGGCTGATCCAATGATTAGTGGGAATGAAAGAAACTGGAGACCACAAACATTCAGTGTGAATTAGACACACCCTGAAACTATTTATGTCACAATTCCATATTTTTAAAAGAAAGATGAAATAAGATTGCCCTACACTACAGTGCAAGTATTATTAGTTTATCACAGTACTTTTTTTTAAAAAAAGTTTATTTTACAGAAGAAATTCAGCAATACCTACCGTGTTTCCTCGAAAATAAGACTCTGTCTTATATTTTTTTGAACCCCAAAATAAGCGCTTGGCCTTACTTTCGGGAAGGTCTTATTATTTTGGGGTGCGTGGAGCAAGATGGGTTCCTCTTGCCATCTTACCTGATTTCCAGCTCTATGTTTAAATATTTTCGGGGAGGGCTTATTTTCGGGGGAGGCTTATTTTGCACTCAAAAGCCCGATTGGGCTTATTATCAGGGGATGTCTTATTTTCGGGGGAACAGGATACATTATTTCAACCAGATGTAACTCAGCAGTATGAATATGAGAATCAGCATAAATCCAGTCTATGTCAATCTTATGCGTAAGTATTATTCTCCTTTATCAACTGTTTCAGTGAATCAGTTCTTAACAATAGTAATTCAAAACCCCCAGAGTTATTTTCATTCAGAGTTTGTATGTGCATGCATCCTTGTATGTCTTGCTAAAAATCAAGTTATACATTTTTCTTATATACAACATATAATAACAGGGTTGGAAAGGACCTGCCATTAACATTCTCAAAATGTTACTACATAATACTAGTATATTAATATATTATAGCATTCTTCCTCCAAAGGGAGTCCATTAACATGGGATTTACTTACTGTAAATACAAATAATTCTAATGAATAATAATTCATTGTTTTGTATACCAATTTGCAAATTTTGTAAGTTGAATTGCTCCAATTTATTGCATGTGTGTAAATACCATGATTTAAATATGCCTGTTCTGGTATTTACAAATCTTCCTCATTACATAAAGGAAAAATCTAGGTAGCTTAAATTGTCAAATATAAAAAGTTTTTAAAACATTGATGCTGAACACTGTCTCTGCAGAATCAAGGAATCCAAAATGACATGAGGAGTTACTTCAGAATGGCTTCTGTACTGTTGCTTGCCTATAGACAGAAATTTGCCAGACTAAACACTTATCTGTATAACTATTCAATTTATCCTGTGAACTGTTAAGGGTGGGGGAAGATTTCTGCCCTTGAGCTTTTTCTGCCTATCAAAGATTCCAAGCTATGGTTTCTCTTTGCTCCCTGGGAAAGCCCTTCCCTCCTGGCAACTCTGGAGGGGCTTCTGCCACACTCTCACCCAATTATCAACAATTTCCCAATTTGGAACTGACCCCAGAGGAAGGAGAACTAGCATCACAGAGTTCGCCTACCCTCAAGGCAGTGATGGGTTGCTACCAGTTCGCCCCGGATCAGTTGAACCGATAGCGGTGGTGGTGGGAGGCTCTGCCCACCCGCTCAGTTTTGCGCACATGCCCATGAGTGAGCCGGTAGCGATGGCCTCTGCCTCAAGGATACATTGATCAATAGTATCAAAGGTTGCTGACAGGTCAAGAAGAGCAAGAATGGATGTACAACCCCCATCCCTTTCCAGCCAGAGGTCAACCAAGAGTGTGCCCAATGCTGTCTCAGTCTCATAAATTGGACTGAATCCTAATTGAAAGACAACCTGTTTCCTCCAGGGTCTTTTGAAGCTGCCATGCGTTTAACACTTTCTCTATAATCTCTAAGAAAGGAGGTTGGAGACTGGATGGAAACTGTCTGGATTAGTTGGGTCACAAAATGGCCCCTTGTGGAAAGGGCACACTATAATCTTGTTAAGTTTACATAATTGGAGGGTTTTTTTAATTAAATGGGACTTTTGGCTTTAATGTCAGACTTTGTACCTGCTTTCAATCATTAGAACTACAAGTTTCTAACACAATATAAGGGATATTGAAATTTAACATATAGATAGTTCTTGAGTTATGACTGTAATGGAGTCTGCTCATCAGAGTCATAATTCATGATATTGGGTCATAAATTGGGTAACTCAAGTGACCAGCCCAATTTTATGGTCTTTTTTTGCAGTAGTCATTAAGTGAACATCACAGTTGTTAAGAAAACTCATGGATTGCTACAGGCTGATAGAAGTAAATGCTGGTTTTTGGTATAACTGTTTTAAAACATGGTTGTGTGATTGTAGGATGGTGCAAATAGCTGTGAATGTGACTTGGTTGGTGACCAAACAAAGTGTGGTCAGGTGATTGTGTTTTATGGGGGTGGGGGGTAGCCATTGGAACTGAATCTCTGTCCTAACCCTATGCAGGTCTGTTGTAACTTCAAATGGTTGCTAAGCAACCAGTCATAAATCAAGAACTACCTGTACTCCAATTATTTTAAAAAAAAGTCTAGGCTTTTCCTCAATTGACAGTTTGCAATGATATAAGCAAGATAAAAACAAGCATCTAGGAAATTAGAATATAAATTTGCTCCTGGGTTGGAAGACAAAGGTGGGGCTAAAATAAATTATATCTTCTATCCAGTGGCGTATAGCTCAGTTTCAATATAGCTGGAGCTATACCATAGATTTTACAAATGGAAGGGAAGACCAGACAGACTAGGATAAAGGACTGAACTTTCTAATTTTGAAACATTATACAGTATGCGGGGAATTCTGGAGAGTTTAACTGAAAGAGGGAAGAAGCTAGTCTAAGAAGAAGTTGAATGGGTTTATATTCAGTATTAAGTCACAGTGTCCTTTCTCTGCTTACATATTAAAAGAAGCCAGCTGTAGTGTTTTATTTAATAAATAATAGCTAAATGCATGTTGTTGCTTATTTAATGAACATGTTCCTGCATAGATAGGACACATTTGGATAGTGATGTCAGTTCAATGTTTACTGAGACTATGTTTGGGAAGCATTTTGAATGTATACTATATTATTATAGTTATCAGGGTGACTTGACATGTATCTATATACTAGTAAAACTCTGTTGTCTGATTATCTGTTTGAAATATTTAATTGCACAAAAAGATGCATCACTGGGCAACAACAATAGGCCAGGCAGGGTACTTCAAATGGGCTAAATAATACCATAGAATACATCCAAAATTTGAGGCCCATTACTCCTGTGGGATTGAAATTTGAAAAAACTGTGGCTGCTTCAGTACCACCACAATGAATTTTGAGCACTGCTGCATAGAACCTGACAACATTGTATACTGAAGCAGGGCGGTATGAAATTGTCCTTAGGACAGTGGGTATTTATACAAAATGGTGAAGTAAGGCTAATATTAAGGTCTCAGAAGCACATGTTCAGTTATTTCTGGGTCCAGAGTCACAGGGGAATTGTTGCTCTGAATAAGGAGTCCTCCTGTATTGGTTTTCGAGGGGAAAACATAACAATGTGCCAGAGAAAAAGCTCTTCAGTGTTGTGAGGATATGCAATCAAGTGACTATTCTCAAGGGAAGACAGCTGCTGGTATTGCCTCTGTGATACCCTTACATTTTATCTCCACCTAGATCACATTTGGCCTTTTAGGTATGAATTATTAGAGTCTGTGACAACATACTATAGTAGACTGAGTAGAACATTCTAGAAATTTCATCAGGTTTTGAGAGAACTGAAGATGTAGACAAGCTATTCTTGTTTGAAAAACTTCTCTTTACATATTTGTGAAAATGTTCTGGGTGATTGGTAATTCATAATATAGTCTTTGCTAGCAAATTACATTAATTCTCTAAATAGGGATTGTGAATTAAGAATCATTGAAAGCTGTAGTTCAGTCACCTTTGAAGGGCCACAGATCCCAAGCACCTTTCTTTAAAGAAAATTAAATTTGTTGTATCCCCAACAGAATGTTTATGTGGTAGAAACAGAACAACATTTTCCTCTGAAGAATTTTTCTAATTTCAACTCCTTTTTTATACACAATTTTATTTAATTAATGTTGTTTCTTACAAAAAACAAGAGTTATTGAAGTTGCATATAAGGTTAAAAACAAATTATTTTAATGTTATTTTATCATTAATTGTAATAGGACACGTGTCCTTATGTGTGAGTCAGGAAGTTAGAACAGAAATAAAGCTACTCTAATTGGTAACTATATGATTCCAGAAAAATGCAAGTGTACAACTACTGTGCAAACTCAGGAAAAGGTGTGGCTTTTAAAGGAATCACTGATGAAATGAATGTGTCCACACTCCTTTTCCCTGGTTACTGCACAAAATGGATTGTCTCAAAGTCGCATACGGAATCCTGCTATTGTTTGGTCAGCTCCTAAAATAGTTTCTTTTGGGGAAGAGGAGAGGCAGGAATTTCTGCAGTGTCTAGTTGCTTGGTGTTCTTTCATGATTTTCACCAGTAACTTTACAAAACTGAAAAGCTTCTAGATGAGACATCAATTCCTTATCAGGTATTTATCAGAAATATATTTAAAAATTGCATTCAACTTTCATTGACCTTGGGGTCCTAGTGAACAATCACTTAAACATGAGGCAGCAGTGTGTGGCAGCAGCCAAAAAAGCTAATACAATTATTGGTTGTATAAACAGAGGGACCACATTACAAAAAAAGATGTTGAGACTTTGGAAAAAGTGCAAAGAAGAGCAACTAAAATGATTAAAGGCCTGGAGACAAAAACATATGAAAAACACTTGCAGGAATTGGGTATGGCCAGTCTAGAGAAAAGAAGGACTGGGGTGACATGATAGCAGTATTCCAGATTTGAAGGGCTCCCACAAAGAAGAGGGGGTCAACTTATTTTCCAAAGCACCAGAAGGCAAGACAAGAAACAATGGGTGGAAACTAATCAAAGAGAGAAGCAACCTGGAATTAAGGTTGTCCTAATAGTTAGGACAATTAACAACTTGCCTTCAGAAGTTGTAGGTGCTTCATTACTGGAGGTTTTTAAGAAAAGACTATATAACCATCTATCTGAAATGGTATAAGGTCTCCTGCTTGAGCAGGGGATTGGAGTAGAAGACCTCCAAGATCCCTTCCAGCTCTATTCCAATTGATTGATCTTGTATTAGATAACAGGTGTCAAACTCATGGCATCATGTTGCTGTCCTGTGTTGTTTCGTGATATTTTTCCCATTTGCGGAGCTGGGATGGATTGGCCTGCGCATGACACATCTGGTCCACGGGCCGGCAGTTTGACACTCCTGTATTAGCTTTGTAAGTTAAATTGTAAGATCCTTTGGTATTGAAATGCAGCCTTCTGAAGCTAGTATTTATTACTAGCTTCATGTAATAAATATGTATTTATTACATAGTTCCTGTCTCTCTTCAATTATATTATTATAATTTTACAAAAACATCTTTGATTTGAATGTACCTCAGGTGAATATTACACACTAGCATTATCTGCCAGAGATGAAAAATATCACAACTTATTAGCAAATGCTTTGACAAATTGCAGGGTGTGTTTCCTAGCCCTGTTGCATCCTGATGGATGTTCTGTTGACAGACTTATTAAAATTAAAATCAACTCTCATCTGACTGGTTTGCACAATTAATGAGGGCTGTTTTGAAGTTTATGTCAACAGGTGGGTGGAGAAACTGGCTTCCTATATGTATTTACATGATTAGGAGTTCTTCTTTGAGTTCCCTTTTGAGAACTCTTAGGAGTAATGTACACATAGAATCAAAGTATCTTGAGCTTCTATTATCCTAACCATGAAGGCAATAGGTCTCTTTTTTATTCTGGCACTTTTCATCCAGTTTGAAGGTAAGTTTCATTTGTTGCAGCTAATACAGATCTGTGTGAAAGATATATTGAGTATCTTGCTTTTGCATGTGGACTGGGTCCTGTATTATCTGTACTACAAAGATACAATATCGAATTATTGCATAAGGGGCTGAAAAAAAATCATCTGGTTTGACTCTACTCACACTATATCAACTTTTTTGGCACAATTATTTATGATATGGATAAATGATCTTTTTATTCTTTATAAATAGTATTTTTTTGCAAAAGAAAAAGGAGGTTTATTATAGTTTATTATTTATTTATTTCCACCAAAGAATGGCACTTGAATTAGAGCACACTTGTTGTGGTAAAAACTCAGCCACAACTGTTATGGGGTAATTTATTTGTTGGTGCTATGTAAGGGTAAAAATAAAAGACTTCAAATTTCATATCAGTTCATAGGTGGAATATGAAACATAAATTGTCTTTAACAGAATGCACAGAGGAAAGAAAGAAAATTGGGGTGTTCATAGTATAATTAAGACAGGTGAAGTTGCTTTTTTTTTTTTTTTCCTGAAAAAATATGTGGATTTTCAATGTCAGAAAAACTGCTAAATGCAGCATTAAATTAGACTGGTCTAGAAGTCTTTTTCAACTATTGGATATTTTTTTTAATCTCAGTGCCTGACATTGACACCTCATTTGCAATGATTACCGTGTTTCCCCAAAAATAAGACTGTCTTATATTTTTTTGAACCCTGAAATAAGCACTTGGCCTTATTGCCATGCGCTCAAAAGCCCAATTGGGCTTATTATCAGGGGATATCTTATTTTGGGGGAAACAGGGTATTAGCTGATGTTTTGCCTTAGCAATAATGGGTGTGAAAAGCAGGATGTCAGGTGTAACACTGAAAGTTCAATGGCTGGATTATTATCCTAGGATTTTAGGTTGGGTTTTCTAGACCAGTGGATTTGCTTATGTTTGAAACTGAAGGGTCCTCTCTCTTTTTGAGGCTTACTTACCTGGACTATGGTTCAGATTCAAACAATTTAGATTCTGAATTGGTGGTCCATTTCATGGTCTTTCCCAGTGCTGTATTTAGATGAATTTCACTTGGGTCAATGGCTGTCTGTGGAAATCTATCTCTATCATGGGAATAAAAAGCCTTCTCCTCTAACCAAAACCAGTCAAAAAGTAATTACATTTGCTCATGACTTCTGCTTGACTAGCATGTCCTCAGCTGAAAATATCTTCAACAGTCAACCATTGGTTATTCCAATCACAGTCTTTTAGAAGGGTAGTAATATTTTGGAGATGCTCATCTTGGATTATCATTATAGGGCCATGCAGGAACCTGATTGGAGAACTAAAGGAGGGTGAAAGTGGAAACAGTTCTCAATCAAGCTTTTTGCAAATGTTATTCAGAAGTTTAAGAATGTCAAATAAATGACCTAAACCAGGAATTATCATAATCAAATAAAGAATGGTAATACAGTCAGGTGTTGGGTAATTTTTCCAAATTTAGATTAAAGTCAACATCCATCTTGGGAGACCTTGGAGCCACTACCGAATTACTAGAAAAGGTAGAGGTAATGCAATTGTTGTTCTTGTTTTATGCAATCAGCCAGAAATACTTGGAATGGACTATCTCTGACCAGTCTGAGGTAGGCAGGACTATTTTTGAAGTCTGGACCTAATCCTGAAGATGTCTAAGTCTATCTCTATTTAACTCATATGCAACAAAGCTTAACAAGAACCAGCTTGGAGGATATCAGATTTAATTGCCTATCATCTTTTAATATTGAGTAAATTTTAGTCATTTCTATGAAACTGCACACACACACAAACATAAATATATCTGTATCTCTATTTTTGTTGCAGATGTAACCAGTCAAGTTAAATACCAGGTTAGTTCTGATTTATCTGTTCTTTTCTTGTCCTTTCAAGCATTGCTCATTTCTGTCCTTGCCCAGTGTTTCTTCAGGGTTATTTTCATAGTCCATTTACATGTGGCATATTAAGGCCAGAGGTGCTCAGTGACAAAACACATTTCTCATCCCAAATTCAATTTATCACATCTAAGCAGAGCTAAGAAAACCTCAATGTCATGTCAGTTACTGCAGGTAATATTAACCAACAGTCAACATTAGGTCAAAATTAACATCTATGACACTGTGTACCAGGGCATAATTGGTGTAACTTGGTATAGAATTATAAGAAAAACTAGCATGCCTTGAGAGGGGTAGTCTCTAGCATTTCCTAACATCCTGTTCAACTCAATTAACTTCTAAATTAATACTTCTGGTAACAAAAACATACAGGAATGATGAAAAGTGGAGTTTTACAAATGGGAAATCCAGTCTCTGGCTCTTCACATTAAATTCCATAAATGGGGAGGAGCATTTACATAATCACATTCTTTTCAGGATGAACTAGACTTAGACTTAGAATAATGTTATTGTCACTTTAAATGTAAACTAATTGGGATACATTAAAATGAAATTTCGTTGCATATAGCTCTCAGAGGGCCACCACCTCCAACATACAATACATTAACATGACAAAAAATAAACACATAAATAAAATTATGCATACACACCCACATATATTATATGACACAGAGAAACAACACAGTCTAGGTCGGATGTATAGATGTACATGGTGAGAAAAACAAATCTTGCGAGTTTACCAGATGGATGGCATAGGAATAAAGCTGTTACAGAATCTGGAAGCCCTAACAGAAATAATTCGAAACCTCCTCCCAGAGGCGAGCAACAGAAACAGACCGTAAAGCGGGTGTGTGGGGTCTATTTTCTAGATTTTTTTAAAAAAATCATTGAGCTCCCCAAGTTAGAAGGATCAGCACACTTCTCCATAGAAGTTCCTGAATCAGGAAAGCTTCATTCAATACTCTTTTATCTCTGTAGGAGGGCATGTGCTGGCAATTCCAACAATTATTCATCAATGGGAATTTATACTGCAACAGAGACATTGACCCTATTATTGGCCCTGAAGGCAAGACCCATACCAATAAGTGTGTCATGTGCCGAGAACTCTTGTAAGTATTAGAAGCAAGTGATTGCTTCAGAGATGCTGATGCAATGATGAAAGCAGTACACTGAATATTTTCTCTGCACCTTTTCCTCCTACTGCAAAAATATATTCATAGGTTCTTCTGCTTAGCAGAAAATCTTTGCTAAGGCAGATAAAGCAGCATAGATGTAGTCCTTGACTGACAACAGTTCATTTAGTGACAGTTCAAAGTTACAAATGGCAGTGAAAAAAGTAATTTATGACCAATTTTCACAGTTACAACCTTTGCAGCATCTGTATGGTCATGTGACAAAAATCCAGATGTTTAGCAACTGGTTCATTATTTTTTTAAATTTGATTTATATGCCGCCCTTCTCCGAAGACTCAGGGCGGCTTACAATGTGCTCAGCAATAGCCTTCATCCTTTTGTATATTTATACAAAGTCAGCTTATTGCCCCCACAACTGGGTCCTCATTTCACCTACCTTAGAAAGGATGGAAGGCTGAGTCAACCTTGAGCCTTGGCGAGATTCGAACCCTGCAGTAATTGCAGGCAGCTGGTCTTAATAACCAGCTTAATAACAGGGTGCCTTAAACCCCTGTACTACCAAGGCTCATATTTATGACCTTTGCTGTGTCCCAGGATCATGCAATCCTCTGACAAGCAAAGTCAAAGGAGAAGCCAATTGCACTTAACAACCGGGATACTAATTTAACATCTGCAGTGATTCACTTAACAACTGTGGCTTGAAAGGTTGTAAATGGGCAAAGTTCACTTTAAACATGTTTCACTTAGCAACAACAATTTTGGTCTCAATTGGTCATAAGTCGAAGACTACCTGTATAAGCTTAAAACAGAGAGATCAGTTTAAAGTCCTGCTGTTCTCCTAACTCATCGAGATTTATACTAAAAAGGTGCCCAAGAAAGCATCGAAATAACCAGAGAAAACCACTAGAAGTTATTCAGGTATTTAGCTTCTAAGTATCTAATAGTTCTCATTTCATGAGAATGATGAATATTCATTCATCATCAAATGAATGACCAGAGTTTCCAAATTAGATTTTAATTATACTGATAGACCACATGTTTACCTTTCCATATTCATACAGATTGGGTAAATAAGAGCATAGACTATAATTGAGAGGAAGCTAGTAGTTGCAGGAGATCAGCAGATTTAAATTAGTTCCAGTTATTAAATTACATATAAAAACTGCCTGTTCTTGTAAAATATTATGAAATATATAGCAAAGGGATATTGCTTCATCTTGATTAATAGGAAAAAATATCCTCTTCAAAAAGTGATAAGTTACACATTTCTTGAATCCAGACTTTAATATCCAAAGTAATAATGCTTTTGGACTCTTTTGATATAATTCTCAACCAAAATTCCTAAAAAATGGTCAGCTATCACAATTTAAAATAATATCCATATCTTTCACATGACAACATTTATCCATATATATATATATATCCATATACAGTATATTTATATACTGTATGTTGCAATATTATTAAAAAAAAGAAACCAAAGCTAGATGACCAAATCATGAGTTAATATGCCTCAAATTAATTACATCACCCAGCAAGAAAGTCTACAATCCATACATTCTTTGAGGGCATCCAATAAACTCAGAATAAGATCTTGGATGTATTAGTTTCCACATCATTCTAAAGAGATAAATGCAACATTTTTATAGACACATCTATTGATGTTCCATTATTGGATATTACAACTGTTTATTCCATAAAATATAATGGTTGGCACTTTCAATTTTAAAGATAATTTAAAATTTCTGATATAGTTTTGAAATCAATTTGAGTTCAAAATCAGTCTCCATTACTAATGATAGCATCTCAGTCTTCCTAAGTGTGAAATGGAACATAACCACAACAAATTTTCTATGGAATATAGAAAATTATTATATAGAAAATTATGAGATTGTAAGATATTGATGGTATTGTAATATGGTGGTAGGGCTTACACTTGATTATATGAGAAAGACTTCAGTAAGGGGAGAAACTATATATGCAAAATCCAAAACATTCATCATTACCTATGTTGACATCATTTTTCCCCCTTTTGTATATATTTATAGTACAGTTTCATTCTTTGTTATCATGAAATTCAAGGTATTGGGAATTCTATAAGAAGAAAGTCTTTTGGAAATAAAAAAAATATGGGGCTTAAATGCTGCAGTTTATAAAGTTCATTTTATAAAATGAACGGATTATAACCTTATGATTTTTTACCACAATTCTCATTCCTGCCAATAGTTGATAGCTACCTTGCTGGTAGCTAAAGTCTAACATGCTGCCTTACAGGGAGTTAGCAGTTTCATTCTCCATATATTTTTTCCATCTCTTTATTACAGGAGAAAAAGAGGAATAGCTGGCAGTAATGGAAGTAGCTGGTCTAAAGATTCTTCTTCTGGAGTGGTATGAAGGGACTTGATAAATGCCGATTGTTACTAAAGTACAAAACATACTAAATCTTAAGCACACTACTCTGAACCAAAAACTTAACATAAACCGTGGGGGTTTTGCTGTTGAAATGAAAGCTTCGGACTTCTCTGAAACTTGAATTATATTCCACCTTTATAGCGAACTCTATTGTTTATAATGAAAAGTACAAAACAATAATAGATTGGCCATTTCCTTAACTAATACTGCATCTTTCTTATCCAGAATATAAATTATTTTATTTATTCAGCTACAATCAGTCTGGATTTACTTCTCATTTTATCATCAGAAGTGGCTGATGACCATTTATGGAGGGCAGAACTCACTCTAAGGGCAATTGTATCCTACAACTTAAGCTGCTTTTCTGCCATGCTTCTCCCAGCTATTTTTAAGCCAACTCCAGACATTCAATACAGAGCCAATGGTTTGGCTATGGGTCAGGGTTGGGGCTTATTCTGGACCATGGACACCACAAGAGTGGATTGGTGGTTCCCTTGCCCGTTACTTCCTTGCAGCAAAGTTAAGCCTTGGTGACTGATTTCTAATCTACTCTGGCCTGCCTTCTTCCTCAGGGTTTGTTCTATCCTTTTGCAGCCCTGTGCCATTCTTGGCTTTCCCGTATTTGTACACATGGCTGTCTTCAGATCCTTTCCTCTATTATTTGCTTTGATACTAAAGCAGAGCCGTGGTGGTGCAGTGGTTAGAATGCAGTACTGCAAGCTACTTCTGCTGACTGTCAGCTGCCTGCAATCTCACCAGGCTCAAGGTTGACTCAGCCTTCCATCCTTCCGAGGTCGGTAAAATGAGGACCTAGATTGTTGGGGGCAATATGCTGATTCTGTAAACCGCTTAGAGAGGGCTGTAAAAGCACTACGAAGCGGTACATAAGTCTAAGGGCTATTGCTATTGCTATTTTTAAATATGATTATTATTTATATTCCCCTTCTTTCACTAATGAGATTCAGGGCAGCTAACAAGAATTAAAACACAATATAAATACAATGCATATTTTTTATTTTAAAAAAAAAATCCTGACCAACTAACACATAGCGGCTTCTGAGCACACCATCCACCAATTGCATGGGCTGTGTCCTGGATTCTATGCCTGATGGAAAAAAAAGCCAGTTTTCAAGGCTTTCCAAAAAGTGAGCAGAATCAAAGAGTGAGCAAAGGTGTCAAGAGGCCAGGACAGCTATGAAAAAGGCTCTGCTAGATGACAACTCTTAATAGATGGGACCCAGAGCATGCTCCTCCAGCCTGATGTAATGAGCCAAGTAGAAAACATGGAATATAGGTGGTCCCCATGTCATGTAGATTTTTATAAGCAAATTGCACCTGTAAGCAAATGTGAATCCAGTGCAGCTTGTAGAACAAAGATGTCATATGGGCATGGTGAGATATGTCCATAATTGCCTGATTGGACCAACTGAAGCTTCTGGATGTTCTTCAAGGGTAGCCCTAGGTAGCGCACATTGCAATAATCCACCCAGAAGGTGACGCAAGCATGAAGATCGTGTTCTGACAATTGCAAAATTATCTTAAAAACAGCAACTTGGAGAGGACATAGCAGCCTAGCAGTCCATGATGAAACAGCTGCTCAACATTTGATAAAATACACCATGAGCTATTTCTTGCTAAGATAAATGTGGGATAGACAATAAAACTACCGGATGGATTTGCAGTTGACTGACCAACCCTACTTGCATGCAGTCCTCAATGGAACTCCATCTACATGGAGGGAAGGATGATACCTCAAGATTCTGCCCAGTGTTCTTCAACTTCTTCATAAATGACCTAGATTTAACCTGATTTAAGATTAGTGTTTATGAGATGGATTAGGTGTCCTGATGGGCCACCACTTAAGTACAGATAGTCTTCAACCTATGGCCGTAATGAATTTTCATTATAAGTTACGATGTTTGTAGGTTGAAGCATCCACATGACCAGCCCCAATTTGATGGCTTTTTGAGGTGGTTGTTAACTAAACACCATCGTTGTTAAACAAATACCATGGTGATTAAACGAATTGATGTGTTCCTATAGACATTTTTGCCAGAAACAGGCAAAAAATGTTGTAAATCATGATCATATAATTGTGAAATGCTGCAACTTGCAATAAAGGTTTTGGGGAGAGTCTATCGTAACTTTGAATAGTCACTAAGTGACTGGTCATAAGTCAAGTACTAACTGCAGCAGTGTGCTGCAGCTGCCAAAAAAGCCAATGCAGTCCTAGGCTGCATCAACAGGGAAGTAATATCAAGATTAAGGGAAGTGATAGTACTGCTCTATACCGCACTGTGAGGCCACAATTGGTATTCTGGTCACCACAATACAAAAAAAAAATAAAATATATATATTAAAAACTTGATGAAAGAGTGTGTTGAAGAGCAACGAAGATGATAAGCAGTCTGGAGACTAAATCCTATGAAGAAAGCTAAAGAAATTAGATATGTTTAGCTTAATGAAGAGAAGATTGAGGGGAAACATGATAGCATTTTTCCAATAATTGAGGGGCTGCCACAGGGAACAGGGTGTCAATTTATTCTCTATAGCATCTGAGGGTAAGGCAAGAACAATGAGTGGAAGTCATCAGAAGGAGATCCAATCTGGAATCAAGGAGGAATTTCCTGACAGTGAGAACTTTTAAGCAATTGACTCCTGGAGTAGTGAATGTTCCATTGCTAAAGTTTTCAAGAAAAGATTGGACACCATTTGTCTGAGATGGTATGAGGACTTCTGCCTTGGGCAAGGGGTTGGACTAGACTTCCAAAATCCCTTCTAATGCCTATGACCAGCCTCTGGAGACAGGGACATGCTACGCTCTGCAGTTAATCAGAACTGATCAGAACAACCAAGGCAAATTCAGTACTGTAGTCCATCCTCTTTGAAAGTCTCAAGAAGACTTGGGTCAAGGAACAGTAGTTATGAACCAAAGCTGGAAAACATGGGCTTGGGATGCTTTTGCCATAGCCTGGGAATGGGAGGAAGATGATGCCACATTTCTGCACTCTGGACATGGTGAGCAGTCCTTACCAGTTATGGGACAGGTAGAAAGTACAAATTTGTCTGAAATCTCTGTGCACATTTTCCTGCTCCAGTTTAAAAGTATGCTTGTCTACTCAACATCAAATTAAATGCTCCTATCTGCTTCAGCCAGAGTGCTTTTATTTTGGTGCATTCTAATCTCAGCAGTTCTTCAACTACTTGGCAGAGGAAGGACCACCTTTGCAACCGAGCCAGAGTTTAGCATTAACTCTAATACTTTTAAATTCTCTTTTAACCTATTGTTAATACAATCTTTAAAAACTTTTGCCTTGTAACCCAAATGTTGCTGGTTTGAAACCCAGGAGGAACGCCTTCTTTTTATATTACTGGATTTCTTCCGCTTTCTATTCACTTTATTGTTATTATTTTCCAAATACTGTAAACCCCCTGTAATCCCTGATTTGCCAGTCCCTTGTAATAAAAAGCATTCACCCTCAGAAAATTTCAAATAATTTTCAAGCAACCTATGGAGAGTTTGGGGCCTTGGGTAAAAGCTTGCAAAATTGATATATCTCTTAGTATAAGATATATCTCTTAGTACACACTATATCACACACAGTAATATAGTGTGTGTGTGCCCCCTATAGTATGGGGGACTTGTCCAATGGGAGAACACAATAGCCTGCAGTCCGGACTGTGATGGTACGTAGGAATGACCTTGGGAGACAGATAGAAATGCTGCAGGCTAGATAAAGTTTGTACAACTGGCAGCTGAGTCCTGCAGAAGGAATTAAGGATTGCAACCATCTCAGTAGGAACCCTCCCTAGTTTCTTAGACTGTAAAAGTGAGGGGAAAAAGATGTACTTTCAGACTTTTCTGTTAATGTAGGCTAACAATAAAGGTAGAGCTAATACTCCTGGCTGGGCTTCTTGTCTGGGCTAGTTCGCAAGGCTGCCAAAGAGTGACTTCCCTGTAGGCTGCTGCCAGAGCATCTTAGTCCAGACAGATTTTCTTAAATCGGTTTAGCATCAAGTCATCAGGAGCACAGGACCAGAACTTTTGAAATATTAAGTGCGGATAAGCCTTACGTCTCATACTTTACTGACTGTAGATCTTCATGAATTAGATAGACAGTAGTGGCATGGAACACAGCATAAGATAAAGATCACATGGATGGATGGAAAACCCCTGTATTACATTATGAAACATGGCCTTTGTGGCATACATATTCAAAACCACACATTCGAGGTTTATCCTTGCCAGAATTCTCAAAAGTATACTTTGAACAGTAAGATCAAACACTACTGAAACGTTCAAAAGTTCAAACACTGCTTTTCAGTTCCAAGCATAAATAACTGATCAGAATTGTCTTGGTCCCTAATCCATGTTAGACACAAAGCTGAACAAGATCCAGATCATCAGGAATTTTGGGGCGTTATCATATATTATTAAGCCAAAGGAAGAGAAATGCTTCTCAACAGCCCCAGCCAAAAGATCCATTAAGAAGAGAGTTGTTTCCCAGAAGAGCTACCCTTTCTGAAGCTTCACCTTAAAGGAATTATTTTAAAACAATCATTATACAGTATAATCCTTTTTGGGGGGATGGGGGGTTATTTAGGGCTTAAATGCATTGAGGCTACAATTGTATACTTTAATCAGCGCTCTTGGAGTTTATTTTGCTTTTTCTTGTGATTTTTCTCGAACTGAAATTGGATGATATATATACTTACTAGAAGTCAATCTCACTCAATTCAATGGCCTTCAGAACTCTGAATACGCACAAAGACACACATAGAACTGTGCTGTGTATACTTGCCTGGGCAGAGCCAGAGCTGCAGCTGCCTATTTAGAAAATTCCAAGCAGTTTGTTGGCACTCCATTAATATGTAATTGAGTAGTGAATAAGCTATGATTGCTCCAGTTAGGGCAAGGTGTGGAACCATATGTAAACTAAGCTCTAATTGTTTCTTGTTTATCTTGGCCCTGTCTTTTCTCATTTAGACAGCAAATTGTTCCATTAACGACCCTTTCTTTCTCCATTTCTTTGTTTCTACACAGCGCAATTTGGATTCATTCTAATTGATCTGATCTCATTTGTAGGATCACAAAGCTAGCTTTCGTAACACAATTGTTCACACAAAATGCCATAAGGATGAATCTAGCTGTCTAGCTGACACAAGTAGGGAAGACAGGGAATTAGTCCTTCTATATTAAAATTGCTTTTTTAAAGAAAAAAAAATCAGAGCAGTGACTATGAACTATTTAAAGTGCATCTCCCTCCCTCCCCCCCTCCCTCTCTCTCTCTCTCAAATTAACCAACAGATTTGAGAGAGAGAAAAGAAAGAAATTGATTTTTTAAACAATAGGTTCTATTGACTTGTATGGGAAAGGATAGCGTGTATTTAATCCTAATTTTAAAACCAGCAATCAGAGCATTTTGTAAGAGAGTATAATTACGTGCATTATTATTCGGCATTGTTGCTTTGTGCAACTCAGTTAGTACAGAGTTGGTGACTTGTAATAAATAGTATCTTCAACTGAGACGACAAAAAGAAGAAAGCTTTGTTTTTCTCCACCGTAGGATGAAAGTTGCCGTGAATATTGGCCTTACTTCATTAAAGGGGGGTTTTTCTGCACCAGAGAGCTTAACCCAGTTCATGATGCTTCAGGCAAACAACACAACAATAACTGCATGATGTGCCTACAGCAGTTGTGAGTAGATGATAATGTGATTGATTTTCAACTATATTAGATTACTGTCTGCTGAAAAGTTAAAAAAATGTTTTATACTTTTTTGTGCAGCAAAAATGGAGGTAAGATGAATTCTCTTGAACAGAGACAGCCACAATATGGAAACAATGAGGTGAGATCAAATTTTACCCAGGTTTCTCTATCACCATTACCATTCTGCATCCTTTTGCTCACAATGACCAAGAAGAAGAAAACACATGCATCCCAGACATATTCTAGCATGCTAAACACCATCAAGAGTTTGCCGTGTCCTGCACACACTCAAAGGTTTTTTATTACACTACCATATATGAATTAGACTTTACCACTTCAGGGGAAAAGAGTGCAGGAAAGAAATAAGAAATAGTAAACCAAAGAAATTAAAACTATTAAAAAGGAAATGAAAAGAAGCATAACTAAAGCTGGTTTACACTCACACCAATCGTTATACTTCTCCATACTTTTCTATCCGTGCAGCCCATTCTTATTTTACGTTGTGTCATTGTGCAGGAAACACCTGGCTTGAGCTTTTCCTGCCCTGCACAAAGGCCCATTTCACTTCCCAAATTTTGCCCACCTCTTGTATCCTTTAATCAGTCTTCTATCACACAACTGCCCCTGTATTTTTTGTATCTACTGCTGCTACTTTTCACTTTGTATAGGGGAAAATAAGGGCATTCTTCCAATCATCTTCATACAAATCCTTTACCACTTGTCAACATTCTCACAATTTTGGTGATCTTCTTTTCATCCATTTTTTTCATGGACACTTACATATATAGCATTCATTTTAATTAAATTCTTTGAAGCTCTTCCCCATATCAATCTCTAAAATACTACAGTTCAGTGGTGAAATTCAAATGTTTTTACTACTGGTTCTGTGGGCATGGCTTGGTGGGCATGGTGTGGCTTGGTGGGCGTGGCACGGGAAGGATACTGCAAAACCTCCATTCCCACCCCACTCTGCAACCAGTCAGAGGTGGTATTTTCCAGTTCTCCGAACTACTCAAAATTTCCGCTACTAGTTCTCCGAACTACTCAAAATTTCTGCTACCGGTTCTCCAGAACCTGTCAGAACCTGCTGGATTTTACCCCTGCTTCAGTTCCAATTCATTTCATCTCTTTCATTCTTCATTCTGTTCTAGGTTCCTTCTTTAAGTTTCCTTTCACCTTTCATCAAAATGCCTCTGAATTTCCACTGCCTATTATACTGTGAGATTTTTTGTTCTTTTTGATTACATTGTTTGCAACTATCTTTTCCTAAACAACATATATTTTCTTCCCATTTTAACAGCAATTATTTTCATGCATTCATTTTTCTCACTCAGAGCCTTTTTAAAAAGTTCCTCTAAGGAGAACCCCCTTCCTTCCATGGCCGTCTGTTATGTAATTCTTTTTGCTCTGTTTGAGATAGTTTCTATACCTAGCACTCCCTTGTCAGTTAGTTTGGAAGAGGGAACATTTTGATCAAAAGACCAATAGACCAATGGATCAATAGTCCAATAGACCATTTTGATCAATAGACAATAGACCAACAGATCAATAGACCAATGGATCAATAGACCAATAGACCATTTCAATCAATAGACAATAGACCAATAGACCAATATCAATAGGTACAATCAAAGGCCAGTATACTCCAAACTTGTTCTCTAAAGGCTAGGATCCCTAATCTAGTGACTGCCTTGCAAGCCAACATTCTATTGTCTTAATCTAACAACTAGGAGGCATGTATAGCATACTAACACACACAATACAGGTAGTCCTCAAATTGCAACAATTCATTTAATGACTGTTCAAAGTTACAATGGCCCTGAAAAAAGTGACTTATGACTTTTTCAATTATGACCTTTGACGCATCCCCATGATCATGTGACCAAAGTTCAGATGCTTGACAACTGGCTCATATATATGACAGCTGCTGTGTCCCAACATCATGTGATCACCTTTTGCGATCTTCTGACAAGCAAAGACAATGGGGAAGCCAGATTCACTTACTGTGGCAAGGAAGATCATAAAATGGGGCAAAACTCACATTAACAAACATCTCACTTAACAACAGAAATTTTGGGCTCAATTGTGTTCGTAAGTTGAGGACTACCTGTATACGTCTTGTATTAAAAATATGCTTGTCCTGTTTAAGGTATGAATGAGAAAAATCTCATTCATTAAATTACATACAGACTGAATTATCCTTCTTGATAGCAGGTACTATGTGGATTTATCAGGGAAGTTTAGGTTAAATAAGTTTAGTATCATTTTTAAATCTTCATCTTTGTCTGATAATATATAATATCTGTTATAATTCAATATAAAAAAATAAATGATATTTATCCTATATTTCCATCTTCCGTCTAAAGCAGCAAGTATATAATGATCTGCCACAATGCATGAAGATCATGTTGTGGGCCTTATTCATTTTTATTGCATTTATTTTGCAACACTTATTTTTTTATCAGCAATTGAAGCAGAGATGCGGATTCTCTGAATTATCCTCACGATATTGTCTACCTAGCAATTGCTGCTATGGTTAGGGAAAATTGACTGTATTTCAAGCTTGCTGAAATAAATTTTATTAACTGGATCAATGGTACACTTTGAATACCCTTGCAAAAGAAAGATAATTGGACTCAATATCAAGACAACACCAAATAATGCTTTTAATGACCTCAAGGAAGGTTCTCAATGACTGGTGACATGGTTGACCTTACGATATACAAAGATAATGTATATCAATGATGCATTTGCATAATAGTTTCTAAGAATCAGTACAAATCATTTTATATTTTTTCTCTCCAGAGGTTTGATAATTGCTATGAATATCGGTCACAGATTGGGCCAAATGGAGAACTCACTTGTACACGTGAGAATGATCCAGTACGTGATGATTCTGGCCGGACTCACAGCAACAAGTGCATCATGTGTGCAGAGCAATTGTAAGTGCTTTAACTAAATAATGATATTTATATTGCGGGAAAAATATCCATCTGGTTCAATTCCAAGCCAGGAAAAAGACACTGGAAACATGGAAGCTGATTGGAAAGAAGGTTTAATGATGAACAGAACCACCAAGCACATGGTTCTGGTGCAGCTGACCACATGGAGTTGAGGGGGGTGTTATACCTTTTCTTGGGCTTTGATTTGAGCTTCCTGTTCCTGTGCAAGAACATGCATTCTATTGGCTGTTGTCAGACTCCCATGGGGCCATGTAGGGGTCATAGATGGCTCTATAGGCAGAAGAGGAAATGCAAATCCTAGGTGTTTGTCTGAGCCCCCAGGTTTGGTTGAAGTTTGGCGGGATGCAATGAAAGGGCTTGGGTTCTGAAAGGGTGTTGGGCAATTCCTATTGTGGCTTAATGGCTTTGTCCTGTGTTGGATCTTGAATGATGGCTAATACTACCATTCTACCTAATCCTGCCTTTGTTAAAACTTTGCTGCAGGGAGTTTCAAAATATCCTGTCTTGAATGGATTACCAAATCTGCTTTTCTGAAAGCTGCCTCTTCAGTATCTGCTGGGGCTATTAAGAAAGACTGATTTCTGTCAGTCTGCTTTCTGCCTGCTTTCTGTCTTTAAAAAAAAACATGTTTCTCCATTTCTACCTTTGGGGAAATATAATATTCTGCCTTTTTCTTATTTCTCCAAAATATTTCATTCTTCTAGGAAGGGGGGGTAGGTGCTGACTTTCTACAATACATAGAATTAGAGTACATCAAAAAACAATATAGTCAAGTCTGTGAAGAATGGCAGTTTAGTAATGCCTTTAGACCTCAGCCTTTTCACCCAGAGAGAAAGAGAGAGGAAGTTGATTAGAAGCTGTATTCCAGGCACATATATGGTAGTCCCAGGATGGACTGTGACAAGAGTCATTAATTCATTATCTTCGATGTCCATTCATTGCTTGCAAAAATCTGTGCCTGAAATGATCCACTTTGGCCAGATAATAGAACTCACACATTCCTAGAGACTTTTTCAAAGCAATTCTACTATTCAATATATGTGGTGCTCTGTGGGAGAGCAATAATAATAATTTTTGCAAAGAACTAATGATTTTTAATGGGCTGTTCAAGTTGGATAACTTGGTGGAGTCTTCTTACTGTGACCCTCTTTGTGAAATTCATCTTACTTATTGAATCTGAACTCTACCCATTCCATAAGACAAAGGCCATAGACATGAACTTTTCTCTGCCTCTTCTTATCCAACATAACAAATATGTTAGATTAGGTTCAGATATTGTGGCTCGATTCAAGTCATCCAGTCACTTTCTCAACTAAGACAGGATCTCAACAATAAAAAAAACCTAGATTTATTCCATTTAGCTCATTCTTAGTTCTGTTAAACTGCTTCAGCAAGCCAAGCCACAATCCTGAAAAAATAATTTATAATTAAGTTACATGTAAATATCCCAATTGTGTTTTCATTAGCATTTGTTATGCCATCTTTTGGCCATCTTGTCTTTCCTTTTGTTTCCACTTTTGTATATTGCTTTGGTGTGTTTTTATCTTGCTCTTCTACTAAACATTTTGAGTTCTAACAAGCACTTGGACTATGAAAACCAATTTCTGTTCTTCTATGCTCCGTGTCTTCTAGCAAAAAAGAAGCAAGACAAGGCAAGATTTTGGGTGGAAGTGGAAAAGGACAACCAAGCCCATATTCAAATGGCAACAGAGCTACTCAAGGGAAGCAAGGAAACCTAAATGAGGTGAGGGGGAATATTACTCAAACTTCTACCTGGCCATTACCTCCACAACTGTGAAAACAGATTTTTTTCCCCATTTTGTTTTGCTTCAAATGATTCGTTTGTTTGTAGCATTTGTGGCAGAGGAAGCTCAAATATTACACCATAACAATCATAGCCTCAAAAGCCTTTTCAGGTTAAGAAGATTTCATATTTTCAAAGGAAAACAGAGACATCATATCAAAAATTGTCTTTTGCAGCAGTTCAGGATTGGCAGTCTGGGATCATGTGGCAGGCAGTAGTATTCAAATTATTTTAGAAGACCAACCATAGTTTGTATACATTATGATATGCTGGGAGATATCATAATGAAGAAAATTCAGAATTCAGTTTTAAGGAATATAAATATAATATGGTGGAGACTTACATATGGGAAGAAAAAATAGATGGTATGTAAGATATAGTTTTATTTATTTTAAAATAAAAATATAGTTACATCTGGAAATGGACGAATGGACACTTCCTATTCTCCTGTGTGAGTCTTGCATGCACGATGGAAATTCACATTCAACAACTTCCAGAAAACCCATATTTTCTGTAGTGGCTCTTCTTGAGGAATGCCCACTTTTGAGGAGATTATCTAGATGAAGTCTTTTCTGAGGGAAATGAATAGTTATCTCGGAGCTGAAGAGAGATAAACAGCACCATTTGCATTTCAGAAAGTGGAAATTTTTGGACTAAACTATTTTATAGCATAAGATGTAATTTGAGAGCAATGTACTCTCAAAGCAATGTAGTTTATAGGCAAGATCATACTGAAGACTGCAGAAAGCTGGAGGACAGGAAGCATGAAATGTTATTACTAGAAAAGAACATAAATGGTGTTCCATTTTTTTCCCCATTCAAGAGATGGTCTGAGAAATAAGGTGGTTGATGGTTCTAAATTTCTCTAGGGGAAGAAATAGTTCTCCAGAAAATACTCCAAGGGCAGATCTCTCTGGAGTAGAGTCATTGCTGAAAAACCCCAATGGGAGCAGGGCAGAGGGAGATTTCACTCATACTGACTTCTGTTGACATGTAATTGAAAAATGGGGAATCAGAGACATTGCAAAGAAAAGAGAAAGAAGAACAGAATTCACACCAGAATTTTACCAACATTCTCTTTTTCAAGACTTTTCTATCGCCAATTCTATTTCTTCCAGTTGAATGAGAACAGGTAGCAGTAATACTGGAGATTTATCTTCCTAGTATTAAACAGAAGTGCTGGCAACTCCCAGCAATATAAGAAGTAAATGTGCTAAAATTATGACCAAAGAATTTGTCTGAATGTGTGTCAAAAGACATACAAATCCAGATATAATGACTGTTGCTCATTTCCTGTGTTTATGTTGGAATAAAATAATGAATTTTTATGTTCAACTTCCCCAATAGGGTAGTTCGTCAAGATGTTGGAATTAAAATTTCCAGAATTCTCTGACGATGCTGCATAGCTGGTGGCCACCAAGTGGGAAAAGCTGATAATAGCAGACTCTTTGGGAGGGAGAATTAAGTTCTCTCCGTCTCTATGGATCCTAGCTCCAATAGTGTGAAATCTAAAAATGAATTTGAATTTTGTTACTTCATAGTAGTCTTCTTAAATTTCTTTGTCAAAGTACAGAAATAATTCTGGGCACCCCTGGGGAGGCAAAGGAGGGCTAGTAACTTCAAAGGCATTTTGATGTCATCCTGCAATGATACGAACTATGTAATTTTACTGGAGATTTATTGTAACAATCAAGACTTTTGCAGAAGGTTCTTATCTGTTTTTGCTGCAGCAATTTAGATTTTTGTTTCTTTTTGTTTCTTTGCTTATTAACTTTACACTCAGCTTCTGAGATCTGAAATATTTTGACTACAAGCTAGTTTTTCTACTCCTTTCATTGTCATCTTGAGCAGTGGTGGAATTCAATTTTTTTTTTACTACCGATTCTGTGGGTGTGGCTTGGTGGGCATGGTGTGCTTGGTGGGCGTGGCAGGGGAAGGATACTGCAAAATCCCCATTCCCACCCCACTCCTGGGGGAAGGATGATGCAAAATCCCCATTCCCTCTCCACTCCTGGGGGAAGGATATTGCAAAATCCCCATTCCCTCCCCATTCCTGGGGCCAGCCAGAGGTGGCATTTGTCGGTTCTCTGAACTACTCAAAATTTCCGCTACCAGTTCTCCAGAACCTGTCAGACCCTGCTGAATAGCATCTTGAGATAGCTGTAGTAAATGTAGCTTTTAAAAGGAAGTGTTTGGTTTACAAATTCCATTCCATTTATGGAAGAAGGGTCCTGTGACGTAAAGATGACCAGCAGGCAGCCAGAGAAGATTTTTGTGAATTCTGTGCTGGATGTTGCTAGTTATCTAACAAATACATCTCCCTACATTACTAAGTTAATAATACTTGGAAGTTGTCCAGTTTTGCTTTTTGATATGCTGATACTAAGCAATACATGCAGGGAACCCTGTGATTTACTTGAAGGTTCATCAGAGCTCTGCTGTAAAATTGCAAAGAGGTGTAATGAGGTGTTGGGAGATGATGAAGTCTCAAATAATAGCTCCAGCATCCTGTATTTGTATGTCATTCCTATTACGCTGAGTTTTGACACAAATTATTTTTGCCTCAGGCTGAGAGCAACTTGATGATACTAGTATATTGAACAGGATCTTCATTGTTGAAAGAAGATGACAGTGTTAAAACAAAAGTATTATTTACGATGATTCTCTCTTTCTTTGGAGCAGTGTTGGTACAGGTAGTCCTCGACTTACAACAACTCATTTAGTGACCGTTCAAAGTTACAACGGCACTGAAAAAAGTGACTTATGACAGTTCATCACAGTTACAACCTTTGCAGCATCCCCATGATCATGTGATCAAAATTCAGATGCTTGGCCACTGGTTCATACTTATGACTGTTCCTGTGTCCCAAGGTCATGTGATCACTTTTTGTGATCTTCTGACAAGCAAAGTCAATGGGGAAGTTAGATTCATGTAACAACCGAGTTACTAACTTCTCAACTGCAGCAATTGACTTAACAACTGAGGCAAGAAATGTCATAAAATGGGGCAAAATTCACTTAACTAATGTTTCACTTAAGAACAGAAATTTTGGATTCGATTGTGGTCGTACGTCAAGGACTACCTGTATTAGCAAAGTGGATACCTATTCTGCCTTTGATCAATGTGTATCCATTCATTAGTTGATAAAATCTAACTTTACAGGTGATATCCATATGCGTACTTGCCGGTGAAACAGTCCTACCAGCTCAGGAAACTGAGTTAATATAATCATGATTAGAAGCTCAGGTAAGAAAAGTGCAAATCTTCCAAGTGGTATCCAAGAGCGAATTTGTGCATTTCATCCATTATTTCTAGAGGAAGGCCAAAAAACCAAATATGGGATTAGTTGTGGAAATCTGTTTACTATTAAATGCATTATGTATCTTAAATCTCCATACATTTTTCTTGTGTATTTATTAGATGTATACAAGAATTATCAGCGGTATTGTCAGATTCAGTTTCTAACTTTATAGAATGGAAAATTAATAGATCAGTGTTCTACCAAACAGCGCTATAAATCAAATATTGTGTGTCTCTTTAAAAGAACGATGAGGAATTTAACTTTGTCTTGCATCTCTTGTTTCTACTGGTAGTTCTGGTGGTATAAAATAATTGCATATTTCATATCTTGCACATTTTCCCCTTCAGGACTAACCACACGCAAAAAGCAAGGAGCAGAGAATGAGCAAACAACAATCTCTTTCTCATCTATCTCAGAAACTAGCAATCACAAGCATGCTGCTTTTGATACTGAAGATAGGCATCAAGACTAACAAACTTTGATCACAGACTACATGGCCTTGTTTCCCTTTGAAGCTCTTTAAAGTGGCACCCATGGCTACATGTTGTGGTAGCCTAGTAACAGTGAACCTTTTGGGATTGGCATGTCAAAATGTCAGAAAACACCTAATTTGACTCTACTAGCATGTCAAAAAACTCCATCCTCAATGAAGAGAAACATTTTTTTTTTACATATTCATTTCTTTTTTTAAAAAAAAATTGGCCAATCATGTGTGTGACACCGTCCCCCTTACTAGGATTTGCCACTCACTACTTACCTTCAGGTGGTGTTTTCTTTCTGTTGACAAATGCCTGAGGCCTATCTGAGGCAGCTTTGGATCAATAGAATAGAATAGAACAGAACAGAACAGAACAGAACAGAACAGAACAGAACAGAACAGAACAGAACAGAACAGAATAGAATGAACGGGAAGGGACCTTAGTGGGGTCTTCTAATCCAGGCCCCTGCTCAAGCAGGAGAACCGATACATTCCAGATAAGTGACTGTCTAGACCAGTGATGGCTAACTTTTTTGCCATCATGTGCCAGGAGTGGGGGGGGTTGTGCGCATGCCCACACCCATAATTCTATGTGCCCTGCCCCCATGCATGTGCGTAGCCCCCCTGCTCCCCCCGCTCCTGGGATGCAATGGCATAGTAGGCCCATTTTTTGCTCTTCCCAGCCTCCAGAGCCTTTCTAGGAGTCTGGGGAGGGCGAAAACGGCCTTCCGCACCCTCCTGGAGGCCGGAAACGGCCTGTTTTCTAACTTCCGGTGGGACCTCCTGCGCACCAGAGCCTAGCTCACGTGCCCACTGATATGCCTACGCGTGCCACCTGTGGCACATGTGCAATAGGTTTGCCATCACAGGTCTAGACTCTCCTTAAAAACATCCACTTGAGGCCTTTGTTCCTGAAGCAGCTTCAGAGAATGCTCTCCTGCTGCCTATGCAGGCTCCAAAAATTGTGCAAAAGCATGCCCTCTTTGTGTACAATATTTGGAGGCTCTGAATGCCATGCAAGAGCACATTCCATTCTGTAGCCCACCCCTCAAAAAATGGGAGGAAGGATGGGCTTTTTAAAAAAATTTGATTTATATGCTGCCCTTCTCCGGAGACTCAGGGCGGCTTACAATGCATTAAGCAATAGCCTTCATACTTTTGTATATTTTTATACAAAGTCAGCTTATTGCCCCCACAATTTGGGTCCTCATTTTACCTACCTTAGAAAGGATGGAAGGCTGAGTCAACCTTGAGCCTGGTGAGATTTGAACTTGCAGTAATTGCAGGCAGCTGATGTTAGTAACTGTTAATAACAGTGCTTTAGTCTGCCGCGTTACTAGGCGCGGCAGACTAAAGAGATTAGAAGCTGTCAGTGTTGGTGAACAGGCATGTCACCTTTGATACATGCCTGTTGATACTTATGTCATAGCTTCACCATCACTGTGCTAGCCATTTCAGCGGTTTATGCCATGTGTGCTAGGTAACAAAGTACTTTATTTCTCTGATCTGAATATTTCATTTAATTTCATTAAATGAAATTATATTAGACCACAGGTACTTTAAGAGTGGAGGAGGATTACCATCAGAGAGCCAACAGTTCTAGGAACAAACATGTTTGGTGTAAGAAGCAGTTGGTGTGATGGTGTACTTTGAATCATCTTTTCTCCTTTTAATCCAGATAATCTCAAAGGTGCTTTTTTCAAAAGGCAACTAGACTTTATTGGCTTTTTCTAGGTAAACATTTCACTTGTCATCCAAGAAGCTGCTTCAGTTCTAACTGACTGGTGAGGAACGGAAGGATTTATATTCTTTGCAGTCATCTGGTTGTTAGCACTGAGAGTCATTGAGTCCACATGAGGATTTATCTATATCCTCTGAGTCACCTGAATCAGAGTACAGATGGGTGTGGAACCTTCTTGGGATGCTGAAAGGACTCCATTGTAAACAGGAGATAGGTGGTGTTGTATTCCTCCGCCTCTATTATAGGAAGACTGTTCAATTTTAACATAGATGGCCCCTTTGACTCTTTCAAACCAGTGGTCCTTTCCATCCAGAATGTCAACTTTTCTGTCTTCAAAAAGAGTGACCCTGGTCTTTCAGATGCAGATGGACTGCTGAATCCTATCCTAATGAGTTTGTCTCCTGTGTTGTGCCATGCATTTGTGAAGTAGTTGTTTTGTTTCCCCAATGTACAGGTCTGCACATGTCTCACTGCATTGCATTGGCTATACCATATTGTTCAGTTTGTGTCTGGGTGTTCTGTCTTTGGGGTGGACAAGCTTTTGCCTTAATGTATTCCTGATTTAAAGTGTGCAATTATATTGTGTTGGCTGAGGATCCTCCCAAACTTTTCATATATTCCAGCAAGATATGGAATGACAACATTGCTCCATTTATTGTTTTCTTTTTTGTCTGTTATGGAGGAGCTGCTGCTGGATCTTTTTGTGGACAAATCCAACAGGGGTGCCTTCAAACAGACAAAGAAGAGAACAACAAACAAATTTCTCCATATTGTACATAATTTAGTGGAATTTTATTACATTTCATTTAACTTGGTTTTTTTTTAACTAGTAAGGTCCCAAACTTGATATATTTGCCTAATATATCAGTTACTTCCAACAACAAGTCATTTTTGTTATTTTTTTCACCACTCCAACTCTATTACGCTTTTTCAGAGGTACTTCTTTCCAAGTCTTCTTTCCAAATGTCCTACCTACTTATTTTGAAATACTTAAATCATAGGGCATTAAATAATTTGTAGGCACAATAATTTTCATTTCAGGATGCAATGTTGCATGTTAACAAATTATTGTTTTCTTTCTTATGACTTTGTCTCTTAAGGAACCTTGCTCCTTCCTTCCACAATAAGCCTTATATAAATCATATTGCCAATTTAGACAGGTAACAAGTATTAACATTTTAAAGCCGAAGACATTTACAGCCTCCTACCCATATGGTTCAGGAATTTTGACAGATTTGTTTGTGACCCACTAATCTTTATATCCAACATCTCATTCCATTAACTATATTAGGATGAGAACCTCCTCCATGTTTACTTTTTCTGTTGTTGCTTATTTGGCTTTATTCTTTGTTTTTTGTTTTCCACCAAGCTCTTTCCTAAAACTGTAGATTGCTCTAGACCAGTGATGGCTAATCTTTTTGCTGTTGCATGCCAAAAGCAGGGGGAGTGCAGGGGGTCACACGCCCATGTGCCCACACCCATAATTCAATGCCCCCCACACATGCACACACGACCACCTCCACACTCCCCCTTCTTTTGGCAAAAAGGTTACCAGTGGGCCCAGTAGGCCGTTTTTCACCCTTCCCAGGCTCCAGAGGCTTTCTTGGAGCCTGGGGAGGGTGAAAATGACCTTCCCCACCCGCCCACCCCGGAAGTCCTCCAGAGGCCGGAAATGGCCCATTTCCTGACTTCTGGTGGGCCCAGAAGGCCCAAAAACCAGCTGACCAGTGCACGCCTGTGCGTTGGACCTGAGCTAGGGCAACGTTCGTGTGCCCACAGATATGGTTCTGTGTGCCAGAGATTTGTCATCACGGCTCTAGACATTTCTCAAGGATTTCATAACAACTACAACATTAATCTGATATATTTGTACCACCCAGGAGGTTCTACCCCTATTTAGAATATATTTAGAAATACTGGTTATGGTACACATGTACTTGCATATGTAAAATCAACATACATTGGCTATCTCATAGTACCCATAAATTTGTAGTCATGGTCAAAATTAAAACTTTTCAAACATATTAATGATCTCTTTCTATGGTTGCTGATGACTATGGTGGGAATGGCCCATCTGGGAACAACTGCATATGATTCAGGGATCTGGCTGTCCATGTGAGACTTCAAGCAACTTGTAGACTGAGGACTGGATGATTAAATGGAGACATTCTGAGCCAAGAACACATAATCTGTAACTCATAAAGTTTCCAAGGACTACCTTTCCAAGGTCTGAATAAGATGAATTTTACATAAAAGAGTTGGAGGATACAAGTGTTGCTGTTTAAAATTCTGAACTTTTGAATATTGCAATTTCACCATCAATGAAATAACAAAACACTTCTAAGGTCATCTGTTTCAATGGACAAGAGATAATCAATCTCACCTTGTCTCTCAAGGCCTCTATTTGTCCACAAGCAAATAATATACTTCTTTATTGACAGAGAAATTGCAATCAGCAGGATGGTTTGACTCAACCCAATGTGGGATATAACTCCTGCACAGGAGAGAAGATTGCACATGGTGATTACAGAACAAGTACCAATTGTGGAGGGTGAGTATGCTAAGTAGGCAAAGAACTGTGTAAGAGTAGCTATAGTGCAAAAGAGGAAACATAAAGAACAGTCAGTCCTCTATCAACCTGGCTTCTGACAATGTGGACTTAAGTTCATGAAAGCACCTGGCTTTCATGAACTATTTCAGAAGATAGTCTAGGAGCTTGCTTATGGATTTAGTTATTATGCTTTTATGCTCATATTGCTGTTTTCAAAATTATTGCAATAGACTACATAATACAAACATGAAACAGTAAAAAATCCAAAATCAAGCTAAAATGCAAATCTATCAAAATATAAATATGTGCAGATGGGGCCAGTTTATTCTCAAGGCCCTCCAGAAAATATCTGTCTTTTCTGGTTGGTTGCACAATTAGTGAGATATTTAAACTGGATTTGATATTTTTATTCACCTATTGAGTCCTTCCTAAGTACCCTGGGATAGACAGATGTTATTGTTTCATGATGTTAAGGCATCGTCACAGGATGTAGGCTGTTTTAAGTAAAGCTGTCTTTTGTAGTTGATCAATGATGATTTTGTCAATGCAATGGTGTCCAAGTGGTGCTCCAATTTTTTTGGGATTTTTTGGGACTTATCACTTACTTTCTATTACTTTGTGTTCCCTCCAGTTGTTGTTTGCAGGCAAACCATATTTCTTGAGATCTTCCAATGCACCATTGTTACTATTTTTTCATGCCATTGTTTCTAGTCAGTCTATGGGAACTTCTTGTAGCAGCTATCTAGGTGGTCTACTGTTTCTTCAGTTTCTTTCGGAGTTGGTATTTGCTGTCTGTTGCTGTCTTCTCAATGTTGGCTTTGTATACACTTGTTTGAACAGCATTCTTCAAAATGAAAAAGGTCTTCTGCAGTCACAACATAAGCCTAAGACTGAAAATCAGGCTAGTCAGATGTTACATCTTTTCTATCCTGCTCTACGGAGTAGAGTGTTGGTCTCTGACAGAAAACCACTTGAAGAAACTAGAATCATTTGAAACTAGAAGCATTTGAAATTTGAACAGACAGCTGTTACATATAACTTGGGTTAACAAAATCACAAATATGGAAGTGATAAGCCACCTGGGAAAGCAAAGGGAAATCATCAAAGCCATTAAAAAGTGAAAGTTAGAATATTTTGGACATGTGATGTGACACCCAGAAAAATACGGCATCCTTCACTTAATCGTCCAGGGAAAGATTGAAGGCAAATGAGGTCCAGGCAGAAGAAGAATAGCATGGCTTCAAAACCTAAGGGACTGGTTTGGACAAAACTCAGCAGCACTTTTTCATGCGGCTGTTGACAAAAATAGGATTGCCAACATGATTGCCAACATCCGATGACGGATATGGCACAAGAGGAAGAAAAAGAATACATTTGTTCTTAAGATTTTATTTTGTTCAGCCAGAATTATCCCCTCTGTCTCTTTCTTCAGCTTTCCTGATTTTAGCCATTGCCAACTATTTCCCATCTTTATTATGCAGCTCAAGGCTGTGTAGTGAATGCTCCTTTCTGTATTTTCCCCCAAATAATATAACTTCCAGAAGGCCAACAACAAAGCTAACAGCTTAATTTCCAGCATGAAGTAGTTCATAATTTGATGGCTGGAACAAAAAAATACTTTTTCAATCATCTGTCTCTCTTCATCTTAAACATTGAAGTTCTTGATGAAACAACCACATTTCTATTGGAGAAGGCAGTTCTGAATATACCTCAGTCCCACACATATAGGGCTTTGTGTAGACCAATACCAGCACTTTGAATCATACCCAGAAAAATTATTGGTGGCCAATGTAGGGATGATAAAATGGGTCTTATATAAAAGTCATGCCTTTAATTTGGAAACATACAAGTCACTGCATTTTGTATCCATTGGCGCTCCCAAGGGAGGCTTCAACCCCATGTACAGAACTTTGCAGTAATCTAGTCAGATAATGATAGCAATAGCACTTAGCCTTATATACAGCTCTATAAGGCTTTAGAGCCCTCTCTTAGCAGTTTACAGAATCAACGTATTGCCCCCAACAATCTGGGTCCTCATTTTACCAACCTTGGAAGGATGGAAGGCTGAGTCAATCTCAAGCTCATCAGGATCTAATTCCAGACTATGGGCAGAGTTAGCCTGCAATATTGCATTCTAACCACTGTGCCACCCTTTCCCATTGATTTATTGATTTATTTATTTTATTTATTTGTTTCCATTTCTATACCGCCCTTCTCCAAATAGGATTCAAGGCGGTGAACAGCCAAAGTAAAAAACAGAACATACAAAATTTAAAAACAGTTTAAAATAATTAAATATTTTGGCCGTAAATTAAAACAACCCAATTTAAAATCAATTTAAAATTTTAACTCAAGCCAGCCCAGCTAGTTGAAATAAATAGGTTTTCAGGGCCCGACGAAAAATCCAGAGGTCTGTTATTGTACATATCTCTGGGGGGAGGTTGTTCCAGAGGGTGGGCGCCGCCACAGAGAAGGCTCTCCCCCTGGGGGTCGCCAGCCGACATTGTCTGGTGGATGGCACCCTGAGGAGGCCCACTCTGTGCGAGCGTACTGGCCAGTGGGAGGCTATTGGTGGCAGAAGGTGGTCTCGTAGGTACCCCGGCCCTAAACCATGGAGCACTTTAAAGGTGGTGACCAACACCTTGAAGCGCACCCGGAAGACTACCGGGAGCCAGTGCAGCTCATGCAGGAGAGGTGTCACATGGGAGCGCCTCGTCGCCCCCATAATGCCCCGCATGGCCGCATTCTGGACCAGCTGGAACTGATTAGTTCTGTCCTCTCAGGCAGGAGCAGAACCAATGAAGCACAAGATCCAACCCTTGCAGGTGAGCTTGGATTCATCAGTTTCCCTTCTCAGGTTATAAAGTACAAGCAACGAATCCTTGGTAGCAATCTGGTAGACCAGACCAAGGAACCAATGCCTTAGGAAGGCTAAAACTATTTTACTATTTTTATTGAGATTGGCTCTAATAACAGAACCTTGCAAGTTTGGCTATGCTATACTTCCTCCTCCTCCTTATATTGAATTAGGGAGTGTCTTCTTGATCCACTACCAAATGTTATCTCGGACGTTAACAAACCCTGCAGCCCCTTTTGCCTACGCAATAATTTCTGCATATGTCTATCAAGGTCAACTTAGTCTCTATGTCAGCGTAATCATACTCATGCTAGCATCTGAAGCCAATTCATTCAAATCATGCAAGAACATGTTGTGTTGATCATGATGCAATCTTTTTTTTTTATTGAAAAAGTTTTCAAATACAAGTTTTTCCCCCTTCCCCCCCCTCTTCCCTAACCCCCCCTCACCACCCATCCCCCCCCTGTGACTTCTTCACAACAATAGGCTATTTCATAACTAATTACATAATATCTTACCTTTCCCTTACTCCCTCCTCAAAATACTGACCCTTAGCATAATATTCTTATAACTCCCATTTTTGCGATAATCTGCCCTTTTTCTCCTCCCCTAAACTTATAGTGTATTATTACAACAATTTAACATTTAGTCTTTTATATATATTAATATAACATTTTAAAGCGGCCTTCTCCCTACATCAAAATTTAACATTTATTCAGTTCTATCCAATTCCTCCACTCCCCTAAATATATGACTTAAAGATCCTTTTTCTTAAACTAATCAATCAGTAAACTAACCTATTTCAACCCAAATTCCTACAAAATCATGCAATACAATTCTAAATATAATCCACTGCCCACTCTACTAAAGTATACACATATCTATATATGCATTCCATTTTGTAAAAAGAAAAAAGACAATAACTTTAAATTTATAATCCATATAATATCTTCTTTGGTGTCTTTCCACTGGATTGTTAAATCCATCACCCATAATAGGGTAAAATAACATGCTGGTGCAACAGTTTGTTCAAAATCTTCAATCATCTTCTGCCCGCATCAGTAGTAAATATCCTCATATATATATAAAAGTAAAAACAACCACCCGAGTGACATTATAATTATATCCATATAGTTATAGTTGTGGTATTCATCAGGATTGTTGATTCCCATCATCCTAATGGGTAACATCCAGATCTTCTGCATGCCCCAGCGTGACTCTCTTGCCTTGTAACTCAAAATAATTATAATATATTTACCAGTAAAAGAAATCCAGAGTAGATAATTCAAATCCAACAAGGTAGGGCTCTTTTCACATCCCAAAATCACGGCATTGCAGAGATCTGCCACTATCCTCAAGATAGTATTAAACAGTTGTTCGCCTCCACTATCTTTTCACATATTCATTCATTTTTTAAAGTCCCTGGCTTCACTGTTGCTTGGTTTAGAAACTGCTGTTTCTATGAGATCTATTTCTTTTCTTTTTCTTTTGTGGGTTGAATTTCCATCCTCGTTTCCTTCCTACCAGTTGTGTGTCGGCTGATCGATTTTCATTCTGCTTTATGAGTTGATCTTGTTGGTTTTGTTTTGTCATCTCATCTTTCTTCTCCATCACTTGTGTATCAACTGGTTGATTTACACACTTGTCTGTAACTTGATGGTTCATCACATTGGAGTTGGATGACACTACTCTCATATTTATAGACAGTCCAGCTGGGGTATCCAGGGAGTCCAAAGACAATTTATCCACCACAGCCTCTGTAATTTGATATTTTCCTTTTGTTTCCAACTCCTTTTGCTTATCCTGTATTGTGCCTAAAGATATTAAGTTCATTTTTAAAATTTTTTGATAAAATTCTTCCGCTTTTTCAACAGTATTCAGTTGATATCTTAGTCCTTGGTGTCTCAATATTAAACCAACTGGGGCATCCCACCTAAATAGGATATTTCTTTTTTTTAACTCAGTCACTAGAAAGCCAAATTTCTTCCTCTCCATTAGCATCTTAGGTGGGAGCTCCTTAAAAATCCAAATCTTTCTTCCATGAAATTGCAAAGTAGAATTAAAAGAGTTCTGCACAATATTATTCCTAATTTCTTTATCTGTAAAATAAATCACCACATCTCTAGGCAATTGCCTTTGCTTTGCCAACCAGGAGTTTATTCTATACATTCTATCAATCCTGCAAAACACTTCATCAGGTTGAACCTTTAAAATCCCAGCCAGAATTTCAGAAGATATTTTCCTTAAGTCATCTCTATTATTTTCCTGCAGACCTCTCAGTCTAATTGCATATTCTGTAAAATTATATTGAGTCATTAAAACTTCTCTTTCAATCCTCTGTTGCACATTTTCTTCATTACCAGTCTTTTGGTCAACCTCCATTTTAGGTTTGTCTTCTGAGCTATTATCCTGAATGTTTACCAAATCCTTTTTAATTTTTTGAATCTTGTCATCCAAATTCTCCTCAGTTTCTTTCATTTTAGACTCTAATAGTTTAGTCTTTGCATCCAACTGAATCAGAAAGTCTGATAAACCATTAGCTGTTTTTAAAATCTTTCGATTCAAAAAGTCAAACTTTGATTTCACCAATTCACCAATTTCTTTAATTTCATGCTTAAATTTTTCAAGTTGCTGGTTCACAATCTCATCCCTTCTTACAATCTCTTCATGAAGAAATTCTATTATATTAAAGTCAGGTTTCTGACACTGGAGAGTTAGAACTTGTTGATGTAATTTGTTAATGGGGGAATTTCCCCCCGCTGCCTGTTTGTCTAACTGTATAAGTCCCGGTGCCATTTCCCACACAGACAAGATTTAGTGGAAAAGAGAGAGAGAGAGAAAAAAGGCTTGTTTCCAACCAAGATCAATATCAGATCCCCAGGAAAAAAAAAGAAAAAAAAACAAGAGTGAGAGTGAGGTTTTGCCTCAATTACAGCCAGAAGTATTCATTCCGCTATTTTGTAATAGAAAACGGAAGGACTTTCCCTTTTCAGCCTCTCTTCAAGCCTCAGCAATCGCCATTTTAAAAATCTTTTTTCCTTTCACTTCTTAAACAACTTCAGTAACTTTTCTAAAATAAAAAAAAAATACTTGCGCTTCAGGGTCAGCGGTCCAGCTCACGTCTTCTTTAATTAGTTTAACAAGTTTACATGCTTGCTTTTGCCACCTAGCTCTGCGTGTAGCAGAGATCTCCCAGAGCCCGGAGCATCAGCTGGGGATACGGGGAGTCTCTTCCGCTCCATCCCAAAAGTAAATAAAAAACTTTTGGGATTAGGCAGAGGACTCTACCCACCCCAGCCGGCTCTATCTCCGTTTCCATGAGGAAACGGAGTTTTTTCGAGCCGCCATTCCGCTATAAAGGCGGCTCTTTACAGGCAGTGGGTACGACGATCCCGAAGGAGCGTCCAGCGGGGACAAACAGCAAACCGGAAGTCTCGATCATGATGCAATCTTGACCAGATTAGCATTTGGCATCAGTGCGATCATCATTGGATATACGTTCACCATTGGGCCCAAGTCATTCTTAAAAACTTAGATGAATGTACATATTATTTCTTCTAGGTCAGGAGACTCTTCATATAGTGCAGATTGTCGAAAAGATCTTTTAAGAAACAGAAAGAAAACTGGTGCTACCGTTGACAGCAAGGTAAAAGTCTTTCCTAATATAAAAACAGAATAAATGTTTATCACTGGTCAAGAACCTGTATTTGGACAATATAATTTTAGTAAGATTAGCAAAGATTGGTGTTTCATGTTTCCAGAGTTGCTACAGAAAAAGTAGCATTTATGCTTAAGTACAAAACACCTTTAAAAATGGGCACACAATTCTGTTCTATACATTGTAGAATAGCTTTATTGATACTGTCATTGTTGGACAGAAGTGTTGCCCTCTAGTGGCAGAAATCAAAGCAGTTCTATCATCTATTCAATTATTCTATCAAAGGTGATCTTTCACAGGATATCAGCTGGATACAAAGAATGCAGGTGTGTTGTGGGGTAGGTAGATTTATTAATCCATCTGGCCTTACTTGGTATATAATGGTCTGGAGTAATAATCTACATTTCTATAGTCAGATCAACAGGTGGCAGTTTTGAGTTTATAGCTAATTCAAGTCATTTTAATCAAGACAAGTCTATGAAGATTAGCAGTTATCCCTTTAGTTGGTAACTTTGTATATGTTTCATGATCTCTCCCCCATTTGCATTTTGGGTTTGCAAACAGCTATATTACATTTTGCACATATTTTACAGCTGAATCACAGATATTTGCAGTTGATAGAAATGCAGTCTTGTGTATAAATGTTGACAAAGCTGGCATATATTTGACAGACTGTGAGGATTAATATAACTCTTCAAATTATATTGCTGACTAGTTGAGGAATCAGAAAGCAAAGACTTCGACAGTTCCCCCCCTGAAAAGATAGAATTTTGTATCCACTAAATGTAACAGCTGTTTTAAAGATATAACCAAGCTTAACTCCATTTACAGAACAAAGTAATAACATTTCTATACATATTCTGCATTATTGTCCAAAGAATGTTTGGACTGAGAATCGCTGGTGGGGGAAGGAAA
This sequence comes from Arizona elegans, assembly GCA_022577455.1. Lineage (NCBI taxonomy): Eukaryota > Metazoa > Chordata > Lepidosauria > Squamata > Colubridae > Arizona > Arizona elegans. The sequence goes on along the minus strand of JAKOOJ010000003.1, from coordinate 95,460,727 downwards.
ACCATAAATGTTACTGATCAGAAATACTAGCAGTGAACTGATAGGCTGTACAGGTGTGATATTTATGTATAATTACAATAAAAAGTACAGTTTTGTTTTTGTAGTTTTGTTGTTTTGAGCTGCCCAGAGTTATCATTTAAAAGGGGTGACTGTACAAATTTTTTGTTTCCAATCTTCCAAATTACAATATAAACAAAAATTCCAACAAAAACAATGGCTTTAGATAGGTAACCTGTGAAATTTAGAACTTGTTGACCTCCCACTATATCTTACCATTAGCCATGCTAGTTGGAACTGCAGGAAAATGAAACTAGGCAACATTTGGTGGTCCACAAGTTGTTGGCCCTTCATCAGTAAGCCACACCCACATCTCATGTATCCTCCCTGTAAAAAAACCTAATTTTGGGGGAAAAGATGTTGATAGACAGTTCATATTAAGAACTCTTTATCTTAGATGTTCTCAGAAATATATGTGTGTGTGTGTGTGTGTGTGTGTGTGTGTGTGTGTGTGTATTTTCTGAGGTTTTCGCAGGTGTTTGTATGTATCTTCAGGCTGGTGTTTTCGGCTTTGTGCTTCTACGAGCAATGTGTGATTGCAGCTGTTTCTTCCTTTTAACTGCCAGTGGGGGTGTGAACTGATTGGGTGGGAACTTGGCTGTGTTCTGATTGGTTAGAGGTGTATTCTGATTGGTTGGAGGCTTGGCTGTGCTCGGGTTAGTCTGAGTTGCAGGGGGATTTGAGCTGGTGAGCTGCGTTACTGTTCTTTGGCTTCACGTTCGTGGTCATGCCACATCTTCATGATGGGTGTCAATTTGCTTCATGTATGCATTGGAGGGGTTTAAAGTGGCTAATGATCCAGCTGTGGTCTGACTTCTGGTTTGTGGTCATGCCTCATAATCTGTGGTGCCTTTTATGTATGGGAGAAGGGCTTTGAACAAGAAAACAGCAAAGCCCTCCTCCCATACATAAAAGGCACCACAGACAGAATCAGCAAGATCCTCCACAAACACAACATCAAGACAGCATTCTGCACAAACTGAAAAATATCCACCATCCTAAGAAACCCCAAAGACAAAATTGAGTTAGAAAATCAAGGAATATATGAAATCCCATGCACCGCCTGCCCCACCACATACATCGGACAAACCAACAGAAGAATAAGTGCACGCATTGAAGAACACAAGAACTCAGTCAGAAAAGAGGAACCAACTTCTTCCCTGGTCCAACATCTTAAAGCCACAGGACATGAAATTGACTTTAAAAAGACCAGAACTATCGCCAAAACTGAACTATATAAGTCTCTCACCTGGCAGCAAGAACTGAAAGAAAGAAAAAAGCCCAGAATCGAGTGGATGTGATTCCAGTGAGCTAGGGCTGCAGAAAAACCTTGGTTACGTAGGAAAAACCTGGCTAGAAGAAAAACACATAAATCCTACGAAGAAGTAAGAAAATAGATATTGTACCTTTACAGGGAGGATACATGAGATGTGGGTGTGGCTTACTGATGATGGCTAACGAGCCAGAAATAGATCTATATAAGTCTCTCATCTGGCAGCAAGAACTTGCTGGCTGCCAGAAAGAAAAAAGCCCAGAATCGAGTGGATGTGATTCCACTGAGCTAGGGCTGCAGAAAAACCTTGGTTACGTAGGAAAAACCTGGTTAGAGGAAAAACACACATAAATCCTATGAAGAAGTAAGAAAATAGATAAACACACACACACACACACACCACTTTTCTTTAAGCACTCAGAGCAGAGATAAAGATGTTACACTATGTCATCCCTATGTGAATTGAGCTTTACATGACTTCTACCCCCAACCCAATGCCTTCTTTCAAACAATGTGCATTCTGTGCAGTATTGTCACCTACATCGACCACCAGGAGGTACTATGTGATTGTTTCATACTACTGGGGACTTTTCAGATGTAGGTAGACAGGGGGTTCTACCTATGGAATTCAAGCTCTCTATGAGGAATTGAAGACTATTAGTGTGAGACTGTACTGGATAGACTTGCTTTATAATAGACATATTTAGATCAACTTATTTGTATGTACTAATTCCATTTCCAACTGAGGCCAGTTGCAAGAACTACATTGCTATATCTGTCCTTAGAGCTGGCTTTCATTACTTGAGCAAATTTAAAAAGAGGCTGATGCTTGGAATGATCCTAGGTTTTTTGTTTTTGCTTTTAGCTGAACTGCATTATAATTTTAGCCAACCTTAAAAAGAACAAGACTTCCTGCCAGGCTTTGTGGTCTCCTGTTTGTGGCACCGATGCAAAAACATACAGCAATAAATGTTTCCTGTGCTTAGCAATTGTGTGAGTATAAACATTGTTTCCTGTTTCACTGTAAAGGTAATTTGACTCATGTACACCTTTGCAGTAGAGTATTAATTGTGTTTACACCATAGCAAGCTATCTAATATTTGATTGGTGATTTGCTATGACGAACACAGAAAAGCCTCAATTATTCTTTTGGAGACTTCAGGTTTGCTTAATGACTGGTTAAGATAGAACTTGTCTCATAATGAGGAAGTGTATGTGGTGTTTATTTGGAAGCAGAGAATTGCAAATAACCTAGATCAGGGGTGTCAAAGCAGTGTTGTCATGGCATCATCATATGATGTATCACAATTTTCGCCTTTGCTTAACCAGGCATGGGCGTGGCCAGCGTGTGACGCATCTGGCCCATGGGCCATGAGTTTGACAGCCCTGAACTAGATGATCTAAGAAATTCTAATTTTAATAGTGCTGACAAAAAACAATGACTGTAGAAATGTAAAGACATCACCTCATCTTGTGTGAAGATCAGGAACAGATTCTAAAATTTTGATGCAAATTACCAAGCATCTGTACAGTGACTTGTGAAGTTGACTTGACAAATTGTATCATCCATTGGATGATGAATGGTGGTAGACAATCTAAAAGGTCTGTGTGCCAAGTCTTTAAGTATTGGGTAAATTTATCTGGATTTCGCAGCACAAAAGTGTGCTTCAAGTGTAGAGAATGTGCAGGCCTTTGTTTTAGCATAAACTTTCCAACAATATTCCCCATGAATAAATCCTCAAAACTGACCACTTTATTTGCTGAAAACCTTAAAGATATATCAGAGTTGGGATACAATGCTTGGGATTTCCCTTATAATTTCATTGTTCTTTCTATTGGAATTTTAGTTATTCTGTTTTACACATCAGAAGATACCAGCTGAAAAGCATAATTTAAAAAACGAATGAAATGAGATAACTTGAAGCAAAAGGGGGAAGTCCTTGCAGCTCCTAGAGTTAGAAGGTTTTTGCCAATAATAAATTATGTGTTTGATCATGCCATAACATAGCCATACAAGTCAGAAGGCAACAGTATGGGGCCTGCAGGTACTAGAGTGGTCATCTTCCTTCCGTGATATTCTTGCTCTCTCAGATAACTTCACATTATTTTAAATATAAAAATAGCTGAAATGTGATACAAGTTGCTTGTTTACTCAAGAAATGTCAGCATTTTAGCATGGGATCTTCCAAAATTTGATGATCTTACAAACCTGGAACAATTTGGAAAGGAAGAATCCAGTTTGTCATGCTAGATTACACACAACAGCCAAGGTCTATAATGGTTACTAAGCCGTATATTAACTCAAGAGGGTGTAGTTATCAGAATTCCCAATGCTTCAGCTGAGATTTGGAGTATTTCTCCACTTTTAAATTAACATTTTTGTGTCTTCTGTAAATGTGAGTGTGTCTGTTAGTTTTATTTGTTCTGTAACATAGCCTAACCATTGGCTTTTTGACTGATCATCACAATAATTAGCTGGGATGATCAAAACTCATGTAATAGCACTTTGTATGTTGTTTACAGGAATGCCACACATATCCCTGCAATAAAGCATGAAGGTGAATGTACAGAAGTCATTCATGAAACGGTAAGACTATATTTTTAATGATGGTGCCAGGACTAGGATTATTATTATTATTATTATTATTATTATTATTATTATTATTATTATTATTATCATCATCATTTCAATTTATATGCCGCCTTTCTCCGGAGACTCAGGGCGGCTTACAATGCATTAAAAAAAAACATTATAAAAACATTTAAAAATTAAAACCCATTCACACCATTCATGGCCGGATCTCACAAGATCGCTACAGCGAGATCAACGGCCCCAGGCCTGCCAGAAAAGCCAGGTCTTCACCGCTTTTCGGAAGGCCAATAGGGTGGGGGTGGTCCGGACCTCAGGAGGTAACTGGTTCCAGAGAGCTGGGGCAGCCACAGAGAAGGCCCTCCCCCATGGGCCTGCCAGCCGGCATTGTTTAGCTGACGGGACCCAGAGGAGACCAACTCTGTGGGATCTTACCGGTCGCTGGGAGCTATGTGGTAGAAGGCGGGCTCGAAGATAATCTGGCCCTGAGCCATGTAGGGCTTTAAAAGTAATAACCAACACCTAGAATTGTGCCCGGAGACAATAGGGAGCCAGTGCAGCTCACAGAGAATTGGTGTAATGTGGGTGTATCTAGGTGCACCCACGATTGCTTGCGCGGCTGCATTCTGGACCAACTGTAGTCTCCAAACACTTTTCAAGGGTAGCCCCATGTAGAGCGCGTTGCAATAATCTAACTGTGAGGTGACAAGGGCATGAGTGACTGTGAGGAATATAATGCTTGACATGCTTGCTTGGAACCTAAAACCTTAGTTCAATGGAATTTATTTTCCCCAAAATATGCAACAGATTTTCATGTTATATATGTATGTTGGGTGTTAAGATGTTGGAAGTTTCAGAGATGGGTATAAAGTGAAGGGCCATAACAGAGAAACTGATATCAAACTCATCTTTGAAGATTTATAGAATGAACTAGAGAACTATAGTTGAAAAACTTAATTACCCCTATGATTCTTCTCCAAGCACCCTTGTGCAACTGAGCAAAGAGAAATCCTAGCATTCAACCTGGTAGTACTAAGGTTTCTAAACGATCATCAGGAGGGTTCTTGTTTGAATGTTTTGTTGTTGGCTGTCCTGGAATTAGACAGTATTTATGAAACAAGTAGCCCTTGTTCTAATCATAGAGAATTCTTAAATAAGAAAAAATGGTGGTGGGCGGGGGAGGTAATGTGCTGAATTCAGCTCCATAAATATAAATTAAATCTAATGACATGCTGCCTCTCACCTGAATCAAGAAAGTTGGCAAAGGGATATCAAGAATGAGATCAGTTCCATAGTGGCATTCCTTTTTACTAGTGGAATGAAATGGAATAACCCAAATACTAAGTTCTGCCAAAGACGTGTTGCATTTCATTTTCCAAATTTGCAAAATATGTTTAATGTGGGAAGAGACAGTAAAGACTCAAGTCTAGTTGGATTCCGCAAGTTGCCCATACCAGTAATTCTCTTTAGGTTGATTGCAGCAAGTATCCCCAAACCAGAGGACAAGTGCTTTGCAAACTGATCCCTCCAGAGGTTTGCGGCACTGATGGTGTGACATATAAGAATGAATGTGTGCTCTGCAATCAAATTCTGTGAGTATATGCTTGCATGTCTCCTTTCCACAGTTTGCCTTGTAGTCATCTTGGACAATTTTGTCTAGCTTAAAGACCAAAGTTTTTGCCTTTGGTTTTTGCAAAATGGAACAAATGATCGCTGAAGAAAGAATTTATTTATTTTTGTTTCACAACTTTTACTCTAGCACCTTTAACCATTACACCAAATTACCTCCCTCCCCATCAAAAGCAACCAAGAAGTATATAAACCAATTACTGAAATTTCTCAGACTGCTTTGTCTGATTTAATTCTTCATATGGTGTTTTTTCCTTTCCAGAAGTTAATATACATGCTTATATTACCTAGCCTCCCTTTTTATCTTCACACAATTATAAGGACTCAGATTTTCCAGCTGAAAGAAGACATTGTCATGATTTGTAAAAGACATTGCTACAGGGGCAGAAAGAGTCATCAGCAAAAATACAGCTGAAATGTTTGAACTGAAATTAGGATAAAGAACATTTCTAAATTTTGATGGTGGAGTAGAAGTTCCTCTTAATACTAAATATCTTCTGAGAAAAGTTTGGGATATTGTTCAACTGAAGCTGGATTTACGTTTGTATAAATAGCCATAATATTCACCATATTGTTCAATTTTAAATTAGGGTTTTAACTGTGGTCTTTATATCTCTACTTTGTTTTTCCAGGAAAACTAAATCTGAGATTGGCATACAGAATATAGGACCATGCCCCAAGGTTTGTTCTATTCATTCTATATTGATTGATTCTAGAACAGTTTATAGCAATTAAGAATGTAGCATGTTACCATTTACTATGGTCATAAAGCCAGAGATAACAGAATCAAGGATTGTATGATATATAGCTAATGAAAAGAAAATTGAAAATGAAATGAAAATTGTTTCTAAGAAAATGAAAAGTTTGTATATTTTATGAAAAAATCTATGTTAAAATGTATTTTAGAAGGCTTCAACACACATTGTTTTGTACATTAAGCAAAAAAATCTTTGAAAGCCAGTCTTTTTTATTCAAGTAATAGTAGTAAGTTACACAATATTATTTGGAAGAAATTTCCTCATATACACATATCTATTGTGAATCCAAGTAATCATAACCAGTTTCATAAATAACTTAGAAAGATATTATTTTGTGGACAACTTGCTAGTGCTAAAATCCTTCTGTTTTCTCTAGAGGAAACTGTGAAGAACTGACATTCCACAAAACAGTCATATCTCAAGTGGTCTTCATCCTATTTTTAAAGAGTATGACAAGCTTACAGGAAAAGGACAATAACCATTACATTGGGTGGAAATGGGAAGACATTGTCCAAAGTCAAAGTTCAAATTATCAGATCTACTCATCCAGTCATTGATTTCATTCTCATGACCACCATAGACTTGCTTGAATATTTTCTCTCATAAATAAATCTCCCTATTCATATTCAATAAAATAAACAAAGAAGCTCTCTATCATTTTTATTTTTGTCCATATTTTCCAGGCAAATATAATTACTTTTTTCTCAGTTATTATAGTTTTTAATAAATTGTTCATGTAAACTTAATTTAGTGCAAATATATTCCTGTTAAGAGTAAAGGCCAATTTAATGTTTGAACTGTGTGTGTACACCCACCCACTCACCACTATTGTTTCAGGGGTTGCATTGGTTGACAGTGTGCTTTCAGGTGTAATAAAAATATAAAGCCCTTCATGTTGTAGAACTGTGTTAACTGAGGGAGTGTCTTTTTCCAATTATTTCTACCTGTGTAATCTGGTCCAACAGGATGGGCATGCTCCTGGTCACATTACAGATGGCAGTTATCAGGAGGAATGCCTTTTCTGTCTCTGGAACACCCTTCTCCCAGGGATTAGGATGGATCTGACCAGTGGTGGGTTCCTCCCGGTTCGGTCGGGTTCGGCCGAGCCGGTAGCGGTGACGATATGATGTCAGCGAACCGGTTCTCCCCCCTGTCCCCCCACCTCCCACCCACGTTATTCTTACCTTTTATTTGGCCCATCCCCAATCTATTGCTGCCTCCTGAGTCCCAGCTGATGACTAGAGGGAAAAAAACTGTTTAAACTCTTGCCGCGGGGCTTCAAAGGGCCGTCCTACAGCTGATCAGTGTTAAAAGCAAACAAATGAGTCTGGTCGTAAGTGCGAGGACCTTCCAGAAATGACTCTTACCAGCTAGCCACGCCCACCTAGTCACATGACCTCCAAGCAGCACCCACAAAATAGGCCACGCCCACAGAACTGGTAGTAAAAAAATTTAGAACCCACCCCTGGATCTGACTCTGCTGGCCTTTGGGAAGGCCTTGAACATTGGGTTATGTGTCTAGGATGTGGGTCCTGAGTGTGCTCTATTTCCTGGTTATGTTGACACTGACAGATTGTAATATCTCTTGGCTGTTGTTTGTATTTAATTTCTTTAATGTGTTTTAATTGTATTTATGATTGTTTGTTGCCCAGAGTCACTGGTTTGAGATGGACAGCTATACTAAAAACAATGAAATAAGCAATAAAATAAGACAGAGAATTGCTGGCATATTGTGATTCTGGATAAAGGAAAGAACAGGGAAGGGTCATTAAGGGAAGTGTTGCTCTTTATATAACTTTCTCAAAAACATAAAAAGTGGAAGAACCTATGCTCCATAGAATCACAATGGATGGTAGCATCTGGCCATAAATATGAATTAAATCTAATGCCTCTCACCTGAATCAAGAAAGTTGGCAAAGGTATTCTTGATGCAGTAATTTCTGGTGACAAGTTTAAAGTAAGCAGTTTATCTTCTGTACAACAGTGTATATTGACTGAATCATTCTGCTATTTAAAATAAATTTTGGAATGTAGAATTCTTCACCTTTTACAACATTTCATGTCTTCTAAGTGTTTTAAAGGAAAGTAAAGCAGATGATGACTTTCATGACCTTTTAAATTCAATTTTCTTGTTCCATTTTCTTGCTCAATTTTGTCTGGAATAATGTAGAAATCCAGTCAGTTTCTTAGCTGAGGCTGTGGTTTAACTGAACTGTTAGTTTGTCAATAATGTACTGTATATTATGGTGTAAGAAGGAACAATTGCACTATTTTTAAACCACACTGCCTCATTATTGCAATACGATTTTTCTTAATCTGTGGCTTCCAATTTTGTGGGATCACTTTCATCACAAAGTCCACTTCAGTGTCCACTTTAATACAGAGTTTAAAACATAAGCATTGAATCGCAGAGAACACACCGAATGATGAAGAGTGTTTCACTTCTATGGCTCCAGTTGATGAAGGGGTAGAGTGGGAAGCAAAAGCTATGAGGGTCAAAATCTAGCATTCTGAGGGAGAGAGAGAGCAGCTAAACAAAGAATCCAGCATTGAATATTTTGTAGGAAACTAAATCTGGCAGGCCTGCATATCTATAAAAATCAGGATTATTCTACAGAATAGAATACAGAACAATGGAGTTGGAAGGCATCTTGGAGGTCCTCTAGATGAACATCTTGCTCAAGCAGGACCCTATGCTATTCTGGATAAATGGCTGTCTAATCTCTTCTTAAAAACCTCAAGTGATGGAGCACCCATAACTTCTGGAGGCAAGCCATTCTAGTGATCAATTGTTCTCACTTTCAGGGAATGTCTTAGTTCTAAGTTGGATCTTTCCTTGATACGTTTCTATCCATTGCTTCTTGTTCTGCCTTCAGGTGTTTTGAAGAATAGATTGACCCCCTCTTCTCTGTGATAGCCCCTCAAATTTTAATGGTGGCAAAACTATTTACTTTTAAAACATACTGTAACAAATTGCCTATTTTATTTGATATTTAAAGCTCTCCCTAACCCCATATGAAAATTAATTTTGAACACATGAAAGAAACAAAGCTGAAGAACAGCAGACTAAAAAAATACTTGATCAAGAAATATCACCTAGAAGCAATGAAAGCTAAGGAAGCACTGGAAATAATAAAGCACCAAATAACAGTTATATCCCAGAAGATCTGCAGATAGTGCCTCAAATTGCAGAATCTCCACTTTCTTTTTTTTATTTAATATTTTTTATTAATTAAAAATACAAACGAACAAATACATTAAACAACTTACAAAACAAACAAACATCGATTCAGTCTTGCAACTGACTCTTAAAACTATCACATCAATGGGTTATTTTTCTATTTTTCTTATCTTTCTCTATGCATATCTATATTTACATATTTACATATTTATATACAGAACATTTATAATCCGCTCTTTGTTTAGTTCTTTACATTTCCTATTAGGTACTCAAAGTTATTTTTATGTCCCTATCTTTTCCTCCAGCCAGCTATACAATCTTTGCCACACTAAATCAGTATCATCTTTCTCTTGTAGTTCCTTTGTAAGCCTATCCATTTCTGCACATTCTGTAATTTTTGCGATTATTTTGTTTTCTATCGGTAATTGCTCAAATTTCCAATTTTGGGCAAAGAGTATGTGTTTTGCTGTTAAGATATGAATAATGAAGTATTTGATTTCTTTGGTATATTGTGCTGTAATTATTCCCAATAAAAAGATTTCCGGCCTCATTTCCAACTTCTGTTTTATAATTTCTTCAATCATTTTCTTAATTTCTTGCCAATATTGTTTCGCCTTTCAACATGACCACCAGAGATGATAGTATGTTCTCTTTTGTGATTTACATTTCCAACACATTGGAGATGTATTTGGGAACATTTTTGCCAGGCGCGCCGATGGGAGGTGCCATCGGTAGAACATTTTGTACAGATTTTCCTTATAGGGTATAGACATTGTCAGCTTGTAATTTACCTTCCATAATTTTTCCCAGTTATCCAATTCGATGCTATATCCTATGTTTTTTGCCCAAGTTATCATGTTTTCTTTAACCACCTCCTCTTCTAGTTTATATTTTATTAAATAGTTATAAATTTTGGTTATCATTTTCTCATCTGTACCTTGTAATATCTTATCTAATTCATTTGGTTCATTTTGAAATCCGAATTGTGCCCGATCTGTTTTATATCTTAATTCTATTTGCAAATATGGTCACTAATCAATGTCTATACCCTGATTTTTCAATTTTTGTCTCGTTTGTAAGTCTCCTTCATTATTCAATAATACTTTGTAGTTTCTCATTTTCTCTATGTCCATGGCATTTGGATAAATCAATGCTTCCATGGTCGATAGCCATCGCAGAATTTTGGTGTAATGCTGCTTTCTAATCTCTTGCCATGTTTTGTATAGTGATCCTCTAATAATATGTTGTTGGAAATATCCGTGTTGTTTTTCTTTTCCCTCCCACAGAAATGCGTGCCAGCCTCGTTGTAGTTCAAATCCCTCTAGGAGTAGCGTTCTTTTATTTTTGAGGTCTATCCAGTCTCTTATCCAATTTAGTGATGCTGCTTTGTAATATAACTCCCAGTCTGGTAGGCCTAATCCTCCCTTTTCGTGGATATCTTGCAAACATTTTATTTTAATTCTGGCCTTTTTTCCATGCCAGATATATTTTGTTGTTATTTTATTAAGGTCCTTAAAGAAATCCTTTCCTGGCCAAATTGGAGTTACTTGAAAGAGGTAGAGTAATCTGGGTAGAATATTCATTTTTATAGATGCGATTTTCCCTAAAAATGACAGTTGTAGTTTGTTCCATGTTTCCAAATCCTTTTTAATTTGTTTCATCAATTTAGTATAGTTGTCCTCTCTAATTGATGTTGTTTTAGTGGTGAGCCAAATTCCTAGATACATTATTTTCTTTACAATTTGTATTCCTAGTTTGTCTTCTAACTTTGCCTCCTGTACCTTTGTCAGGTTCTTTGTTAGTGCTTTAGTTTTTTGTTTGTTGATTTTGAGCCCCGCCACTCTTCCATATTCCTCTATCTTTGCTAAGAGTTTGATTCCTGTTGTTTCCGGTTGTTCCAATATAAACACCACATCATCGGCAAAGGCTTGTAATTTATATTTCTCTTTTTGTATTCTCAGGCCTTTTATTTCTTCATCCTTCCTGACTTCATTTAATAAAATTTCCAATGATATTATAAACAGTAGTGGGGATAGAGGGCATCCTTGCCTCACACCTTTTTGTATATCCAAATTATCTGTCATGTCCCCATTAATTATAATTTTTGCCGTTTGAGAGGAGTATACTTTCCTAATCATTTGTATAAATGTATCGCCAAAATCCATAGCTTCTAATTGTAATATGAGGAAGTTTCAGTTCAAGTTATCGAATGCCTTCTGTTTAATCAGAAATGTTTCTAAATGCCTCATCAGTGGAGAGGCTGCAGTGAACCAGTCAACATCTCACGAAGAAGAAACATCACAGTTCTAGGTGCAGCTATGGTATAACCCAAAGAAATAAAAGAAGAATGCAGCTTGGATAAAGGAGGTGGAGAAGAATAAAAAGCAAGTTGAAATACAAGAACTTGTTATAACTGCAGAAATGGTGGAGAAAATGGCAAGGAAGACCAAGAATGGGTCAGCATCACATGAAGATGAACTGCATTATCTCAAGGTTTTTGGATGAAACATCTGACTAGTCTAAACACACACACTCTTTGATATGCAGTTTAACAACATGCTACAAGGAGGTAAGATTGAAGATTGGTTAAAAACTACAAACATGAAAAGGGGATTGGGTTTAATTGTGCAGTCTATACCTATGATCTTTCCATTTTTGATCCCATCATGAGATTAAAATCCCCACAAGATCATTATTCTAAAAGTCAACAAACAATAAATATACTATTGCTTTCATCAAATTCTCCTGCTCTTTAGAAAAATGGATTCCTAGCTGACACTTGCCATCTTCTATTCAGCCTAATATTGTTCTTCTAATCAGAGAAGTCTTTGTTGTTGCAACAGGTCTCTTCTAAGGAAACAAGATATTGGGATTTATTTACTAGTTATCAAAGTCTTTATCCACAAAGTCTGATGATGCATAAATTTGAAAACAATTTAATCAGAAGAGAGGCGATTCTTAAATCCTGGGTTTAATTTGTAACAGCTAGTACTTTGGACCTCATTGTAGATTGGGATCCACTTAGGGCCTCATTCACCCCCCTTGCTAATATCTTCCCCATAACAATGACTAAGGGGTCTCAAATGAGATTTTGCAGACCCAAAGACTGAGAACCCAAACTTTCATGCCACAGCTACTTTTCCAAGAAGGGCTCCAAAATCATACAGAGATGTTTACCAACAGTATCTAAGCCTGTGAAATCAAAGATATGTCATATGTTTTGTATGACACATCAAGATTCCCCAACAATGATTCTCAAAAGCATGCCCCATTCTTGTACAATTTTCAGAGGCCCTGAAAACTTTATGAGAAAAGGGGTGCTGTTGTGTGACCTCTGAACCTCTGTAAGTCACCCAGGAGGGCCGTGCTCTTACATGGTCTCCACAGCTTCCAAAAATTGAGCAAGAAAAGGTCATGCTTGCACAAAATTTTCAGAAGCTGCAGAGGCTGCGGAAGAGCTTTGTCCAAAACTGCTTCAAGAATGAAGCCCTCATGAGATCTGAATAATCTTGGACTGCAGGAGCCTGTTAGCAGAAAAAGAAAAGACCTGATATGTGGCAGATTCTGGAGAATGCTGGACAGCAGTGGTAATTATGCCATTCTGTAAGTCTTGTGCACATTGGATAAAGTCATAAAATGGTCTTTTTAAATGGTAGAATAGAATAGAATAGAATAGAATAGAATAGAATAGAATAGAATAGAATAGAATAGAATAGAATAGAATAGAATAGAATAACAGAGTTGGAAGGGACCTTGGAGGTCTTCTAATCCAACCCCCTGCCCAGGCAGGAAACCCTACACCACTTCAGACAAATGGTTATCCAACATCTTAAAAATTTCCACTGTTGGGGCATTCACAACTTCTGCAGGCAAGTTGTTCCACTTAGTAATTGTTCTAACTGTCAGGAAATTTCTCCTTAGTTCTAAATTGCTTCTCTCCTTGATTAGTTTCTACCCATTGCTTCTTGTTCTACCCTTGGGTGCTTTGATGAATAGTTTGACTCCTTCTTCTTTGTGGCAACCCCTGAGATACTGGAACACTGCTATCATGTCTCTCCAGTCTGGTAGCAGTGCACTTTGCCTGAAGTTGAGACCTGGACCTTTATTTTAGGTCCAGTCTCTGCACTATCACCTAGTACAGGGGTGGGCAACTATGATACTTTTATGACCCGTGGACTTCAGCTCCCAGAATCCCTGGGCCAGTATGGTTGACTCGGAAATTCTGGGAGTTGAAGTCCACAGGTCATAAAAGGTCATAAGTAGCAATAGCACTTAGACTTATATACTGCTCCATAATGCTTTACAACACTCTTCTGAGCAGTTTACAATGTCAGCATATTGCCCCAATAATCAAGATCCTTCATTTTACTGACCTTGGAAGATGAGAGGTTGAGTCAACCTTGATCCTGTCAAGATCAAACTCCAGACTGGGGCCAGAGTTAGCCTGCAACACTGTATTCTAACCAGTGCACCAGCAGGGTTCCTGGTAGTGCAGTTGCCATAGTTGCCATAGCTGCCCACCCCTAGCTAGTGCCACTATTGAGGCTGCTCTAGATGGAGGGGGGAAAACAGAAAATTGTTTCTTTTGTTGCAGGTGTGTGTGTGATACACCAGTAAAGTCAAGTTAGGCATTTCCCAAAATTTTAACATCCTAATTTAAAGTTAGGAAGGAGGTAAAGTCAGGTTGTTTGTTGCCAGGAGCTTTTCTTGTTCCACTTTGATTAGTAATATTTTTATTAATTGTTAGGCATCCAAACCAAAAGTCTATGGAGATTCTCAATCACCCAGGGTATGATTGTCCCAAAAGTGCTTTTCCAAAAAGCAACTGAACTTTCCTGATTTTTTCCCCCTTTGCTTCTCACCCAACAAGTTTCTTCAGTCCTGACTGTCAGGAGTTAAGCTAAAAAAACATATAGCCAAAGGGGTCTTTGACTCCCTTAAATTACATTTCACTATCTATTCGGATATGGCCTTTTTTTTTCTTTCAAAGGCTGTCTGCTTAACTCCCAATATGGACGTTTCCCCTCCCACCATATTTTTTAGCTATTTGTAGTTAATTTCTTTTTCTAAATGTGTCTTCATTGTTTTATCATTTGCTGGCCAGAGCCACTGGCTTGAGGTGGGAAGATACAAAAATTGGAAAAAAACCAATGAAATACGAAATAAAATAAAACTGAGAATTGCTAGGATATTATGATATCCAGGAAAGGACAGAGAAAGGTCATTGAGAGTGCTGCTACTTTTCATATCACTTTGTCTAGCTCCATAGAATTACTATGGATGGTAACATCTGGCCACAAAAACAAATTAGATCTAATGATGTGCTGCCACTCACCTGAATCAAGAAAGTTGGCAAAGCTATTCATAATACAGGAGTTTCTGATAATTAGCTTAAAGTAAGCAGTAAACAGCATAAATTGATTGAATCCTTCTGCTCCTTAAAGTAAATTTTGGAATGCAGAATTATTCAACTCTACCTTGACAACACACTCTATTTCATGTCTTCTGTTTTGAAAGAAAATAAAGCAGATCATGACTTCCAAGACCTTTTTAAGTCAGATCTTGCTTGGTACCATTTTGTGTTCTTAGAAATTTTGAATATTGCAGAAATTTAATCCTGTTTACCTGGCAGATGTTGTGGTTTAACTGAACATTTGGTTTGTCAACAGTTTATCTGTGGTGTAAGAAGAAACATTGCATTGCATTGTATTTTGAACCACACTACCTCATTACTGCAATAAGATTCTTTTTTTTTTCAAAATATTTTTTATTTTTTCCAACATAACACATAAAATACATCTCTTTCGAAAGTGAAGTCTCGATCTGGTCATGAATAGGTATAATCGCTTACATTTTGAAAAAGTTCCATTCACAATTTTCCATTATATCTATAAACATAGAAAAAAAATTAGTCATGAAACTCTAATATCTTAATCAGAACCATTCTACTATATCATCACCAATTTAATTTCCAGGTACCTATTTAATTCATTATTATGCTCATTTATAAATTCAATTATCTCTGGTTCTTTTCCAAGCTCTCTTCATTACATCTTTTAACATCAATATTAAAACATTTAAAAAAAAAAGAAAAAATATTCTAATCTCTTAGTCTAATTATTTACCTTACAATTTTTAACCACACATCTTAATTTCAATTTAGATACAGCTCTATTTTTTATTCCAATTAATAAATAGAAATTCAGTCCATATTTCTTGATCTCTTGACCCCTTCATCAGATCTTTAAACTTTAAAGTTTTACCAATTTACCTTTAGTTTTACATATTTCATATTCTCAGATTTATCTCAAAATCCTTATCCTCCTCCTTATCTCCTCCTATTATTGGCTGGTTTCCAGTATATTATTGTTTGGCTGATTAACAGCATATCCTCCTCCATACCTCCAGCTTTTGTTTGGCTGATTTCCAGCATACTTTATTTTGGCTGATTTCCAGCATAGTCACCTCCAAACCTCCCACTATTATTTGGCTGATTTCCAGCATGTTTTGTTTTGGCTGATTTCCAGCATATTCTCCTCCTTCTCTTATTTGGCTGGTGGTACCAGCATATTTTCCTCCACGCCTACATCTGTTGTTTTAGCTATTTCATTTTAACTAATTCACATATTACATAAATTGCTTTTTCAATATCACAATTTGACTCAGTATAAATTTTAACAGATATCTTCTCATATATTTTCTCCTGGGTTATAAATTCCCTTTAAGGTCATCTACTTCATATTTATTTTACATCTCAAAAATTCATTTAAGCATTTAGAGCATTTAGAAAAATCATATTCTCATTCAATCATTTATAGTCTTATTTCATAACCAAATATATATGTTAATGTAATCCAATTTAAAAGGAATGGAAGTAAGAGGTGGAAAAGAAAAGGAAAGGAAAACAAAAACAAAGAAGGAGAAAAGAGGGGAAGCAGAAATAGAGAAGTAAAAAAGAAAGTATCAAAAAGAGAAAGAAAATCAGAAATATATCAAAGGGAAACAAACAAAAAAGATATAATACCTCATATCAATATTCCAACTTCAAATATACACTAAGCTTTACATTTCCATTTTAGTCAAGCTATATTATTTTTCTTATCTTGCAACCTACTATAAATCTTTTTCCAATCTGTCCAAAATTATTCTTTTTCAATTTCCATATTGTCAATGTTAAAAATTTTATAGAGTTTAATTCTTTTATATTATTCCATATATAATATCATCATCTCTTCTTTTAGTGCCACACCTTTTTTCCCTTTTCTTACTGCGCTTGTTAATTCAGTTATAATTATTTCATTTTGTTTCTTTTTTCTTTCCATTAATAAAGCTTCCAATAGACAGATTGAATATCCCCCAAAATCAAAACTCCTTATTTGTTGCCAGAGTAATCCAGTTAAAATAACAAGACACTTAGTTTCTCTTCCGAGCTGCTAGCAAGCAATTACACTTTCATTTCTTCACAGTCTCCATTTTGTGTATTGCAAAGCTCTCCGCTTGTCTTTTCCCTTTGTTTTAAAAAGTCCTGTTTATCGCCTCTTTCCTTTTTCTCTCTTTCAAGAATAATCCATTCTCATTTAAAAAAGAAAAGTTTTCAAAGTTTATAACTTTCCAAAAAAGCAATCATTCCCAATTAGCAATAGAGTCCAAAATCCTTTGGTGGGTCTTTCCCTTTTAAAAAAGTATTTTGCAAATCTTCTTGCCCCAATATATCATAGCCTCTGATTAAGGCTGGGGCACACTTATCAATATCCACAGTTTAAGTGCTGTTCCCACCTGGGTTTGATCTTGCTTACCCGGTTTCCGAACACCTCACTCTCACTTTCCATTCTTCTTCCAGCACAGTGCTTTCTCCGGTTGGCCCGGGCTTCGAGGCAATCGCCATGACTGCTGCTCCCCCACCATCGGCTCAGAGGGCATCCTCCGGCCCCGAGGAACTTGCCCGTTCCTCTCAGCCATCCAAGGGGTCCCTCTCTCTTCCCCTGTCCCAACAGGTCAGGGTAGGTCCGCAGACCTGCCGGCAGTGGTTCGCCAGTCGGGGTTTTCGCGGGGCTCGTAAGAGCCCAGCCATTTCCCCAACTAAATCGCCCAGTGCCAACCGAAAGTCCTGCAATAAGATTCTTCTTAGTTTCTACAAGTGTAGTGGTCTTACTTTTATCACAAAGTCCTTTGAAAGAACACAGAGTTAAAAACATAACTGTTGAGCTACAGAGAACACACAGAATGATGAAGAGTGTTTCAATGCTATGTTCCAACCACGGAAGGAATAGAGTGTGAAAAATAGACTAAGAATCTAGCATAGACCATATTTTAGCATCTTCCCACCTTCCTTATTGTTCAGGCATAGATTGAATTTTTTGTAGGAAACTAAACCTGGCAATCCCGCACATCGATAGAAATCTAGTTTAATATTTACTTTTAAAACATATTGTTCTTTCCTATGAGAAACTAGTTCCTATTCTAATTAAACTCTCTTGTCTCTTCATATGAAAATGAATGCTGAAATTTAATGAGAGGGATGGTAGTTGGCAATCAAAGTAGTTAGGAGAAACATGGAGACACCCTTGTGCAGAATATAGATGGATAGTTGTCGCATAGAGGAGGAACTAGACTTGTTTTCTTTTTCTCTCAGAGGCAGGACCAGAACCACTGAGTTGAAAGTGCAAGGAATATGACTTAGATGAGATATAAGTAGGGATTTCCTGTTGGCAAGAGCATATATCAGTGGATATAGTGGTTCTATATCACTATATCTATATCACTATATCTATATCACAAAGAAACAAGACAATCTAGTTCAGATGTATACATGTACATGGAGAGAAAAATGAATCTTGTGACTTTACCAGATAGATGGCGTAGGGAACAATGCTGCTACAGAATCTGGAAGTCCTGCTAGAATTACTTTGAAACCTCCTCCCAGACAGGTGCAACAGAAGCAGACCATGAAGTGGGTGTTTGCGGTCTCTAACAATGGTTTGAGCTCTAAGCACATAACGCTTATAAGCAGTATCCTAAATAACAGGAATCGAGCTTCCTATAATCTTCTCGGTTGTCCTTACCACTCTCTGAATGGGCTCTCTATCTGAGGCACTACTACCACCAACCCAAACAGTGATGCAGTTTGTTAAAAAGCTCTCAATGGTGCCTCTGTAAAAAGTGGCCAGGACTGAAGGAGAGAGATATGGTCTCCTCATTTGATGCAGGAAATGCAAGTGCTGCTTTGCACATTTTACTAAGATGACGTGTGGAGAGACCAGTTCAGATTGTTAGTTATCTGCACCCCCAGATACTTAATACTGTTGTCTGTTGTCTACAGTTGCATCCTAGATATTGAGTGGAGTATGAACATGCTGGCTCTTTCTAAAATCTACAGTGATCTCCTTGTTTTATTAACATTTAGAACCAGGTTACTTTTATTGCACCAGTCCACCAGAGCCTTCACCTCTTCCCTATATGCATCTTCATTGTTGTCCCGGATAAAACTCACCACTGCTGTGTCATCCTCATACTTCACAATATGATTTGTAGCAGATTTGGCACAGCAGTCATGGGTTATCAAGGTGAACGGTAGTGGACTCAAGACACAGCTCTGTGGGGACCCTGAAATCAAGGAGATGGGATTGGAGACTTTTCTTCCAACTCATACATAGCACATGTACACTATGTACAAGTCACTACTACAGAAATTAACCTTATTATGAAGAAAATTGTAAACAATAAAGCTGGAGGGAAATGAAAGATAGGACTGATTTATTGACTGATACATTTTATATGGCCATGTCAACCTATAATGACATAGGAAGAGACCATCAGTTGATTTAGAGCTGATCGTTGGATGACACACAAATCTATTTCATCATGATAATTCATTTAACTCATAGCATGACTCCTTAAAATACTTGCCTATAAATGGTTAGGGTTTGAATGGAATAACTGAATTGAAGCAAAATGAAAGTACAGAATTCAGTTTTTCTGAATATAAAATATCATGTCTAGGAATGACACTCATGGCTGCAGACAGGATTGCCATAAGTAGCTAATTCAGGGCTGTGCCTTGGAGCTTGTTCTGTTTAATTGCCTAGTGCTGTGGCCCATTTATTGGGAAGCTATTATTATTACTATGGTTCATCAGAGAGTCAGCCAGATGTTCAGACTGGATTTGGCATTTTTGTCCACATATGAAGTCCTCCCCACAGACCTGTGAAAAGCAAATATTGATGTCTACCGGTGTTAAAGAATGTAAGCTATTCCAGGTAAAGCTGCCTTTTGCAATTGACCAATGGTGATTTTGCCAATGCTGGTGGTGTTAAATTGGTGCTCCAGTTGTTTTGGGATTGCACCCAAGGTATCTATTATTATTGGTACTGCCCTTGCTTTCTTTTGCCACAGACATTCTATTTCTATTTGCAATAATTTATATTTTATTATCTTTTCCAGTCCTTTCTCTTCTATACTGCTCTCATATCCACTATCCAGACTTTTTTGTTTTTCTTGTCACCAATTCATTCATTTATTTATTTATTTATTTATTTATTTATTTATTTTTATTTATTTATTTATTAAATTTTTATACAACCTCTCTCCCGAAGGACTCGGGGCGGTGAACAGCCAGGATTAAAAAACATACAATATAAACATTGAAATACTTTAAAACATAATTTAATCTATATTGGCTTCCCCTAATTTAAAACCCCTTACCCATAAAATTAACCAATTAAAAAATTTTAAGCCAGCCCGGCTTGCTGAAATAAAAAAGTCTTCAGAGCCCGGCGAAAGGTCCGGAGGTCCGGGATCAGTCATATCCCTGGGGGTAGCTCATTCCAGAGGGCGGATGCCCCCACAGAGAAGGCTCTTCCCTGGGGGTTGCCAGCCGACATTGCCTGACCGATGGCACCCTGAGGAGACCCTCTCGGTGGGAGCATATTGGCCAGTGGGAGGTTATCAGTGGCAGAAGGTAGTCTCGTAAATAACTGGGCCCTAAGCCATGGAGCGCTTTGAAAATGAGAACCAATACCTTGAAGCACACCCGGAAGACCACCAGAAGCCAATGCAGCTCGCGCAGGAGAGGTGTTACGTGGGAGCACCATGTCACCCCCATAAGTACCCGCATGGCTGCATTCTGCACCAGCTGGAGCCTCCGGGTGCTGCTCAAGGGGAGCCCCATGTAGCCCCATTGCAGTAGTCCAGGCAGGAAGTGATGAGGGCATGAGTGACCGTGCATAAGGAGTCCCGATCCAGAAAGGGGCGCAACTGGCATATCAGGCGAACCTGATAGAAAGCCGCCCTGGCCACGGCCATCATATGTTCTTCTAAAGACAGCCGTGCATCCAGGAGGACACCCAAGTTACACGCCCTCTCCGTGGGGGCCAATGTCTTGCCCCCAATAGCCAGCGATGGCACCAGCTGGCTATATCGGGACACCGGCAACCACAGCCACTCAGTCTTGGAAGGGTTGAGTTGGAGCCTGTTCCTCCCCATCCAGACCTGCACAGCCTCCAGGCACCGGGACATTACTTCAAGGGCATCATTGGGGTGGCTTGGGGTGGAGATGTACAGCTGGGTGTCGTCAGGGTATAGATGGCACTGAACCCCAAAACCACGGATGATCTCACCCAGCGGCTTCACATAAATGTTGAACAGGAGAGACAAGAGGACCGACCCTTGTGGCACCCCACAAACCAGGTGCCTTGAGGTCGACCTCTGCCCCCCAGCCAACACGGACTGTGACCAGTCGGAGAGATAGGAGGAGAACCACTGTAAAACAGTGCCTCCCACTCCCAACCCCTCCAGCCAGCGCAGTATGATACCATGGTCGATGGTATCAAAAGTCGCTGAGAAGTCTAATAGGACCAGAACAGAGGAGCAATCCCTGACTTGAGCCCTCCAGAGATCATCAACCAATGCGACCAATGCCGTTTCTGTGCTGTACCTGGGTCTGAAGCTGGACTGGAATGGATCTAGATAGATGGTTTCATCCAGGTACTGTGGGAGCTGTCGTGCCACCACACTCTCAACAACCTTCACCAGAAAGTGAAGTTTGGAAACTGGACGATAGTTTGCCAAAACAGCTGGGTCCAAAGAGGGCTTCTTGAGGAGGGGCCTCACCATCGCCTCTTTCAAGGTGGGAGGCAAGAAACCCTCACTCAAGGAAGCATTTATAATCCTCTGGAGCCAGTCTCGTGTAACCTCCCAGGTAGCCAGCATCAACCAGGAGGGACACGGGTCCAATAAACATGTGGTTGCGTTCAACCTCCCCAGCATCCTGTCCATGTCCTCGGGGGTCACAGGGTTGAACTCATCACAGATAACATTCTCAAGACACACCTCGGACAACCCGCCTGAACCCACCCAGTCAGAGTCCAAGCCTTCCCGAATTTGAGCAACTTTATCGTGCAGATAATGCGCAAAATCCTCAGCATGCCCTTGCAAGGGGTCTTCCCATGTTCCCAGATGGAGAAGGGAGTGGGTCACCTTAAACATGGTGGCTGGGCTATTATCTGCCGATGCGATAAGAGTGGAAAAGTAGTTACACTTCGCCGCTTTTATCGCCACTAAGTAGGTCTTGATATAAGACCTCACTAGTGTACGGTCAGATTCGGAACGACTAGCCCTCCAACTACTATCTAGGCATCTTTTCTGGCGCTTCATCTCCCTCAGCTCCTCGGAGAACCAAGGAACTGGGAAGATTTGGCGCCGGGTCAGAGGCCGCAAAGGCATGACCCGATCTAAAGCACCAGCGGCCGCCCTATCCCAGGTGGCCACCAGGTCTTCCATCAAGTTGTGAGCCAGAATCTCAGGAAATGGCCCAAGCTCCATTTGGAACCCATCAGGATCCATCAGGCACCTGGGGCAGAACCATCTAGTCAGTTCCACCTCCCTGCGGTGGGGTATAGCGGTCAGAAAGTCAAATCTAAGGAGGGAAAGGTCTGACTATGACAAGAGTTCAATGACTATATCCCCTGTATCTAGGTCATTCAACCATTGACCAGAGACGAAAAGTCCAGAGTGTTTCCTCCTGTGTGAGTGGGGCCCTGAATTAACTGGGTCAGGTCCATGGCCATCATGGAAGCTATGAACTCCTGAGCCACCTCAGACGTTTCACCAATGGACGGCAGGTTGAAATCCCCCATGACTAAAAGCCTGGGGGTATCAACTGCCACCCCGGCTATAATGTTGAGGAGCTTGGGCAGGGCCACACAGCAAGGAGCCAGGTATGCAATCAGCAGGCCCATCTGCCTCCCATGGCCCCACTTTACAAGGAGAGATTCACAACCCCCTCTGATGGCGAAATGCAGATAGTACCATACTGACTCAGCCCGAGGGTCACAAAAACTGAAACTACCCTCTCACGGTGGTTGATATGATGGTCGGTCCCCTCTGCTGGTGGGATGGAAGAAATACACCAGCTCCCATAACATCCCAACACAATTTACAGTCCCCTTAAATGGCAAGGGGGAAGGGCCCAGATGAATATGAGGCCGATTTCAGTGTCAGTGAGTCAGTAAACGGCAACCAGTGTGAGATAGGCATGATGCCAAGGGGAATGATGGAAAATAGGGGGGAGAGATCTCCAACCCCCAGCCCCCAAAATCCAAATGGAGGCCTCCCAGTGACCCTGAGGAACTAACCCATCAACTGGGCAGCCCTCACACAGTCATCGCCAGTCCCAGATGGTCGCTGTTCTTCTTTGCCACGTTGACCCCGTCGACCACCTCAGCAGGGTTGATGGCCAACGCTCTCCTCCTCGCCATTGCAGCCACAGCCGCCACTGACGCCACTTTCGCTGCCACTGCCGAAGAAAAACTCTGGCAGCATCCCCGAGCTCACCAGGGAGTCCGGTGGTCTCCAAGGCATCCAGGGAACACCCCAGGGCCTGGGGCCATCCCCGAACCGCAGACGACCCCAATGGACCTGTCGCTGCCGCTGCTCCGACCTCCGAGCAGGCTCCAGCCCAAAGGAACGCCGCCACTGCCCAACTGATTTGCCCGACCACACCGGACCTCACTGACACCACCATTCCCATCCAGCCTCGATATCCTGAGGGGACAAAGCCCCCAACCGGCCAGCAGGAAACTCCCCCAGCCGGGCCAGGGGTCAGAAATTGTCAAAACGACCCCCAAAAGGACCCATGGGGCAAATAAGCCACCATCCTCAAGCTGCGGCTCAGGCAGACACCGCCATCTTGGACATGCGCAGAAATGAAGGCAATTAAGTCTGTTATGTGGCAAATGCTTCTTTGTTTGAATCTAAAGTCCCAGAGAATTTTAGTTTCTTCATTTTTATGGAGGAGTTTGAAAATATTTTAATCAGGAGAGGGGTCCTTCTTGAATCATGGGTTAATTGTGTAAAAGGAAGTTTACAACTGGCAAGCTTGCCACCCGATTCAGCAACAGCCAAATCCCCATCCAATTGCATCCAGAAGGGACAGATTTCATCACCAAAATAGTCAGGATATGCCTATATAGCCTGAAAGGGCAGGGGAAAGCTTTGAGACCTCACCTTCAGCATCAACTGCTCCAAAGAGTCCTACTTCAACCAAGTTCAGTGAGGAATCATGAAGCCAGGAAGCTTTCTGCTGCTCACTCTGCTCCTCTTCTCATTGTACTCTGGTAAGTTCTGTTTACTATTCCAACTTTTCCTTTTCTGATAGATTTGAGGACATCTCCAGGAAAAAGCAGACAATAGTCCATAGATATCCTCAAGGCTGGCTCAGTGGGAAATAATTCTGGCTCAGGGGATCTGCCCAAGAAGCAAATAAAAATTGGAGGCTCTTGGTGCAGAATTGGCTATTTCACTGGAAGACCCGCTAACCAGGGGTTTTCCAGTTGTGACTCATAGTTTCTAAAAGGTCTGATGCAGCATTCCCAATAGTTGGAATAAAGTGGTTCTTTCAGGTACATAAGCAGAATTCTTGTAGAAATCAACAATTGAAGTTCCTATTGACATCCCCATCACCTGTAATGGTTGGATTTCACTGGATTTTGTGTTAATGTTTTGTGTTAATGTTTTCTTTTTATTTCAGCCAGTCAAGGATGTTAATGGAAGGGAGGGAGGGAGCAATACAAATTGAAATATTATAAAAAATATAGGAGATAATATGGAATTGTTTCAAATGTTCACATTTGGCATGGTTTTCCCCCCAGATATTGCTGCACAGTTCAATTTAGAGGTGAGTAATTTTAGTTATTAAATTTTAGTTATTAAATGAAGTCCTTGAAGTGTGGATGCATAATAATAAGCCCATGCCTCTCCCTCCCCATCACCAAAACCTTTGTGGCTGACATGTTGTAAGCTCAGATACAATAAGACTCAGAACGATTTTTCAGGCAGTTTCCTTTCACCCTCCCCTTTCAAGCCAGTTCTTCTGTTTTTATTCCTGCTCCCAAGCGGCTTTCCATCCTTAGCCCTTCAAGGGCAAAGCACACAATTAAAAACATTTGCAGTGCAAAATGTAAACAATAACAAACTAAACAATGTTTTAAGTTACTGTTACAGAGCTGTTTCTTTTAGTGTATCTTACGTGCATACAGAGCCTTAGTAGTGAGACAGGTGTTGCAAACTATGCAGAATAAAACAGAAATATAATGACTATAAATTCTAATTCCAAAAATCCCAGATCCATTTTCCAGCATTGCTGTTGTATAATGGTCTATATTACAACAAGGTGGACCACAGGGACTTTGCAGAAGAAAGCATTAAAAGTTGATGGGATAAAAAGAGATAATCAGTTTGGCCCAGGTTATTAAATTATCATCAGACTTGCCCCCTTAAAAAAAAGGGCAGGGCAGCCCTATGAAATAAATCATTTGCTTTTTTCCATAGATATATTGTTGCGGATACCCAAAAACCTCCTGCGACGAGTGTCCTCGATTCCATTGTGGCTCTGATGGCAGGACTTATAACAACAAGTGTGATTTCTGCAATGCTTATGTGTAAGTACATGTTTCACTCTGTGCAACTGGAGAATAAAGTATTTGGATTGGTAGCCCTGAATTTCTAGGCTTCAAAAAAGAAGTGTGCAAACTTATCCTCCTTTCAAGTATTCACTCAAAAACCATTTTCTGCCACAGATAAGTTGCATGGTGGTTCCAAGGAGAATATGTTACTAATTTTAGGGGGAGAGGGAAGCATGGGAAGTTGTCACTTTCAGAAAATGCCAAGTAATATTGCTTGCTGTCTATTAGAGACTTTTGGCTGGATGAGTCATGATGGTAGATGCATCTCTGTGATTTTTTAATTTAATTTTTGTCTTTGTTTCCCATCAGTCGCAGTGGAAAAACACTTAAGCTGTTAGGCTTCGAAAAATGCAAAAGACAAAGAAACATTGATTAAGGATATCTCACCATCTTTATGCCCTGCTCATTAACATCCCCACAAAAAAATTCTGTTCTTCCCTCTGATTCTGCTCTGTTGCTAACAACTCTGTTGTTGTTAAATGTCTTTGGTGGATTTAATCAATAAACAAAGCAAAGCATTATCTCTCCATGAATCTTCTTTTGGAAAGTGTTTCTACCATACTAGAGTTTTTCAATAAGGTTGTTGTTCATACTTGAAGAAAGCCAAGTATTTGGGATGATACATTCAAGAAAATAATGACTATCGAGGCAGGATTAGAAAACGTAATAAAAAAATACCTTCTCAAATCTCTTGTGAATGATAACAATTATTTCTTTGGCTCTTATTGCAGGTTGGGGTCCATTTGGGGTACCATCACTCACTCTCCCTTAATAGCTTCCCTATCAGAGGAGTAAATGTTCACCTATGAGAGATGGCTAAATTGGGGAAGGGAGGACTACCCAGAGGAAGAG
This sequence comes from Arizona elegans, assembly GCA_022577455.1. Classification (NCBI taxonomy): domain Eukaryota; kingdom Metazoa; phylum Chordata; class Lepidosauria; order Squamata; family Colubridae; genus Arizona; species Arizona elegans. Next base: position 95,434,428 of record JAKOOJ010000003.1, on the reverse strand, counting down.
AGGTCCACTTGGTCCTGTCCTCTGCTGTCTTACAGAGGAAGGAGTTACTATTTGGCAAATTAATAACAATAATTATGTCAGAGTTTGTGGCAATAGATCCTGTTTCCTGTGTTATTAAAAAGAAGGGTGGATTATAGTTATAAAGTGAATAACTTGCCATTCACTTTATAACTTTATTCCACCTTCCAAAACCCAAAACAAGCATTTGCCATCTCAAATTCCCATTTCATTGTGCCTCCAGTGACAAATCTTACAGCAATGTGCTTTTTCTGTAAGAAGTATTTACAAGTATAAGATTTACTTTGTATAGCTAGAGAAGAAATCATTACTATGGGTAACTCTGTCCTTCTCCTTGAACAAACAAATTAATGTTTGTATTGATTCTTGTTCCTGTGAATATTTATTCAGAAATTAATCATATTCTGCCATACATGGAGTTTGTACAACTCTCAAGCAGAATATTTTATCTATTTTAGTTGCCACAAGACAGAACGTTTGTATCCAGGATCCCACTAAAACCGTGATGGCGAACCTATGGCACGCATGCTAGAGGTGGCACATAGAGCCCTCTCTGTGGGCATGTGTGCCATCGCCAGCTGCACTTCCAGGTTCCGTTGCATCAACCAAGTATCTTCTTAAAATATATGATGTTCTGAGTAGTGTAGTTTTTTGCAGTTCCGTTGTATTATTGCAGGAAGCTGCAATTTCTTGACGTATTTTATAAAATTCTTGGACATGGTATCAAGTGCCCCAATGACAAAAGTATCACTGTTACATGTTTCATGCATAATAGTGTAGTTTTGATGGCCAGGTCATGGTATTTCATGATTTCTACCTGTTCTTTTTGATCAATTCTGGCACTTCCTGGTACAGCGATATCAATACATTGTATACTTTGGCCCTCAACAACCGTGATATCTGGCATGTTGTGTTCCAAATGACGATGACGATGATGATTAAATGCACGATAAATTCATTAATATGATAAATGATAAATGCATTAATAAAATTCACATTATATATTTATATGTATTACTAATATTATATGTTATATAATAGTATATGTAAATAACAGGAGGTAAGAATTAAGCACGGGTTACTGTTATCACATAAATGAGGAGAACGTTTCTTATCACCCCAATGATGCCCTTGACGTGATGTCCCAATGCCTGGGGGCCGTGTGGATCTGGATGGGGAGAAACAAGCTCAGACTCAACCCTTCCAAGACCGAGTGGCTATGGTTTCCGGTGTCCCAGTATAGCCAGCTGATTCCATCGCTGACTATTGGGGGTGAGATCTTGGCCTCCTCAGAGAGGGCTCGCAACTTAGGTGTCTTCCTGGATGCACAGCTGTCTCTAGAAGATCATGTGACAGCTGTGGCCAGGGGGGCTTTTTATCGGGTTTGCCTGATTTACCAGTTGCGTCCCTTTCTGGACCAGGACTCCTTGTGCACGGTCACTCATGCCCTCGTCACCTCCCATCTGGACTACTGTAATGCTCTCTACATGGGGCTCCCCTTGAAGAGGGTGCTCCAATTGGTCCAGAATGTGGCCACGCGGGTGATTATGGGAGTGACATGGCGCACCCATGTAACACCTCTCCTGCGCGAGCTGCACTGGCTCCTGGTGGTCTTCCGGGTGTGATTCAAGGTGTTGGTTACCATCTTTAAAGTGCTCCATTAGGACCTGGGTATTTTCGAGATAGTCTTCTGCTACCGATAGCCTCCCACCAGCCAATACACCCCCACAGAGAGGGACTCCTCAGGGGGCCATCGGTCAAACAATGCCCCCCAGGGGAGAGCCTTCTCGGTGGGGGCACCTGCCCTCTGGAATGAATTGCTCCCGGAGATACGGATGATCCCTGACCTGCGCGCCTTTCGCCGTACACTCAAGACGTTATTGTTCCAACAAGCTGGGCTGGCCTAAACATGAATTTTAATGGTTGTTTTAGTTTTTTAATAATATCGGGGCCAAATTATTTAATATATTTTTTAATTGCTTTTAAATTTTTTGTATATGTGTGTTTTAGTGTTGGCTGTGCACCGCTCTGAGTCCTTCAGGAGAAGGGTGATATAAAAATTTAAATAATAAATAAATAATAGCACAAGCACTTCTGCATATGGTATAATCCCTGGACCACTAACATATTGGCACAAGAACCTTCCTCAACATCTGCCTTGGATATCTACATGTATATCCAGGCACTCATTCTTGTTCAGGTGTATTCAAATATGAAATTTTAACACCTCATCTCTGACCTGGGAGGCAAAGTACATATTTTCCTTTTAGAGGCATAGCTTCAGGGGTGAAATCCAGCAGGTTCTGGAGAACTGGTAGCGGAAATTTTGAGCAGTTCAGAGAACCGGCAAATGCCACCTCTGGCTGGCCACAGAGTAGGGTGGGAATGGAGACTTTGCAGTATCTTTCCCCTGCCATGCCCACCAAGCCATGCCCACAGAACCGGTAGTAAAAAAAAATGTATTTCACTACTGCATAGCTTGATTATGAAGACAAGGATTCAGCACTTCTTTTCTGGAAGTCAGGAAGTGTCAGAGGCAAACAGTTCTGAACCCACTGCCAAAATCAGAGTTTCCTGCTTTGCTTCCCTGAATCTCCTCCAAATAGGAACAACCAGTTGCTTCTCCTGGCATGAACCATATACTTGATTGACTCAATGCATAGTTCTTGGTTTCTAATGGCAACTGAGATGTCAATTGCCTATTTTAATTGATATGGTTGTACAATGAGTCACCATATGGCTACAGCACACATCCTGTTTCCCCGAAAATAAGGCCCAATCAGAAAATAAGGCCTAGCATGATTTTTCAGGATGCTGCTATAAGCCCTACTCCAAAAATAAGCCTCAGTTAAGATCGTCAACCATGACGAACCTATTTAGTACTGCACTACCCTGAAATTAAGACATAACTGGAAAATAAGCCCCAATGCGTCTTTTGGAACAAAAATTCATATAAGATTGAGTCTTATTTTTGAGGAAACATGGGTAGTAGTGGAAATTCTGACAGTCACAGTTGCCATCATTAAGTGAGGACCAAAAGGGAACTCCAGAAAAGAAGTAATACAGTTGCAACAACCAACTCCTCTGAGTATTCCATTTTACTATCTAGTACCTACCCAGATATTTTTCCCTTCCCTTCCTCACAATGTGTGCTGCCCCTACTCACCCACACATCAGGGTTGGTGTCGAGAGCTTTATTCAGTCTGTTCCCTCAACATTTCAATTTCAAGTTTTCAGCTAACCTCCAGTTGCAAATTTAGCACAGTAATTGGCTCGCGACCAAGTAGATAACTAAAAGCAAAACAAACTTACAGCCAACCCAAAAACAGCCTTGGAAATAAAGGTTTTGCCTGGGTAGGTTCCAAAAACAAACAGCCCAAAATCCCCTCTCAGATTAGGGGCCTCCACTGACATTTGTCACCAAGTCCGGTGGTCCGAGTTTCAGGGCTTGCAAGGAAATCAAAGGAATAGTCCAAGCCAGGAGTTCAGAGGGTTGTTTTCAGTGAAGCCAGCCATGAACAAGCTCCAGACCAACCTTCCAGGCAATGGCCAATTAGTCCACCTGACATAACTAGCTGCTCCAAACACAAACACAAACACTCTCTGCAATTGACTTAAATCCACAAGCTGCAGAATTCTGGAAACACAAACAAGCATCTGGCCATGACCCACACATGTTGCTTCCAGCTATGCCTCCCTGTGCCTGCCATGATAAATAACCCCTCCCGGTGCAGCCCATTAAGAGGGCTGCACTTTTCTCCATCAATCTGGCAGATCTCCACCTCTCTGCCCTGTGTATTCTAGGATCTACCAAGCTCCTCCGCCTCTCCCTCATTGTTCTGAGAGCTATCCCCAATCGAGGCATGTTCTGCCAGCAGTTCAGGTTCAGCACTACTAGATGTTGCAAGAATGCTCTCATACTCTGTCAAGGCCTCTGAGGAACATGTGGAGGAGCCGTCACAGGAGACATCACACAATGAGAACAACCAGCTTCTTCCCTTGGCATGAACCATGTAGTTGGTTGAGTCTACGGGTAGTTCTTGATTTCTAATAGCAACTGAGACCAGAATTGCCCATTCTAATTGATGTGGTCATGTGGTGAGACATCATGTGACTACCTCACCTAGTAATGGCAGTTTTGGCAGTCACAGTTGCCATCATTAAGTGAAGACCAGCGGGGAACTCCAGAAAAGGAGTAATGCAGTCCCAAGCACCAACTCCTATGAGCACTCAATTTCACTATGTAGTACCTGCACTGATATTTTTTTCCTTTTCCTTTTTTACTTCGAAGGCTGACTGCTCAAGTCCCAACACAGCTATTTCATTTCCCTCCTTTTTTTCTAGCAGAAAAATTTAAACTAGGGGCAGAGTGGCCTCCTTAAAGGAAAGAAACTGCATGGCAGTATATTGGAAGCAGGCACCATCTTTGAAACTAAGGCAAGGAATTGTGGTGTCCCTGAATGACACCCACTTCCATGATGACACTGCAAAGCCTTCACGGCTTGGAACCGGGTTACCTGATGGGCAGTCTTTTTCAATGTGTTCCCACCTATTTAATCTGGTCCAGCAGGATGGGCAATATCTGGGTGTCATCAGCAAAGAATGTCAGCTGGCAGGACTTCTGGTGGCACTGCAGGTATTGGAAGATGTTCCTTTGGGAGCGCCAGCCCCAGATCGCGTTAAAACAGCTAGGACAGTGCAAATCAGCTGTCTAGCGGTTTGGATACTTTCCCCTTGGGAAAAGGGGGGGAAGATGAGCAGCCGGGCAAAGGTAGAGCTCCCCAAGACCCCCAGGAATAATTCTGGGGCTCGAAGGGTGAGATCTCCCTAGAAGCCTGACAGAGCTCCAGATCCGGGATGCTTCTGCTTTAAGCAGAACAAGACGCCACAACCACCCCTGCAACAATTTCTTAAAAAACATCGATTCAAAAGCAGGCAGAGCAAAGGTAGGAGTGATTATAACCGCAAGTACTAAACTTTAACTCTGATTGAGCATTACTTCCTTCTGAGATCATTAAGAGGGAGAAAAGAAAAAGGGAAAGGAAGATGGCGCCGTAACTTTAAAGGGTGTGAAAGTGAAAGTTAAGAGGAAAGTGCTCATTAGCGCTGCCAGCCCCATTTAAAATTAATGGACTTTACCTCAGAAGAATTAAGATTTAAAGACTAAAGAATATAGCACTGATTCTTTACAAAGTATAATATTTACAACAACTAATTGGACTTTGGACTTTTTGATTTGGCTGTAGAAAAAGTGCAATTTGAAACTTAGAAAATGGCTTCAAAGCAAATAAAAACTGGTGTGCCTAAAAGTGCTGGGGGATCCACAGCTTTATCATCTAAAATGCAGTCTTTACCAGCCCCAGCGGATTTACAAACATTGACACTGGAAGCCCTTCAGGAGGCTTTAAAGGTGCAAGCTTCTGTTTTGGAAGGGAAAATTATATCTGTTCTCGATGAGAAAATTAAAAATGTGTCTGAGGAGATGGCTGAAATTAAGGAGGTAATTCAAATTTGAAATAAAGAAATAAGTAGGTGAAAAGTCAAGCGTCCCTTTCCAGATGCCTCTGCTTTGTTTTGGCGCTTAAGGGTCTGGCAGGCCATATCGAATCGTTGGAGGAAAGGGTGGAAGAAATCAATCAGTCCAATGGGAGTTTGGAGAAGAAAATAGGTGAGGCTCAAGCCAAGATGGAAAAGGCAGATGCAGAAATCACAATGATACAATACAGAGAGATGGAGTTTGCCCTGAGGGTAAGAGGTCTGAGAGAAAACAATCAAGAGAACTTGAAAGAGATTTTTACAGAAGTCTTCGCACAGCTAATTGGAGATTCAAAGGTAGAGTTAGGATGGCAAATAGACAAAATTTAGTGTGTCAATTCATGGCTTGTCAGACAGAGACAACTACCAAGAGATATTGTAATCTACTTTACCACCCGGAGGACACAAAATGAAATTTTATAGGCTTCTTATAAAAACAAACTTCAGGTGGAGGGACAGGAGGTTTTAGTACTGAAAGAAATCCCCCCAAAAATGTTGAGAATGAGGAAGGATTATGCCTTCTTGGTTGAAGAACTCAGAAATTCCCAGATAAAATACAGATGGGAGGCTCCAGCTGGATTAGTAGTGAACCACTTAGGAGAAAGATATCATCTCAATACAGTGTGGAAGGCAAGAGATTTTTATATCAATGTGCTAAAGGCTGGATGCCCACAGTCTCCAGAAATTAGAAGAAGAAAAGAAGCAGAGGTGACAAGAAAGGGGGAGAAAGAAGGGCTTCAGGCACAAGCTCAAGGAGGGGGCCTCGATTACTCAAGAAGATTTATCGCAACTTTTGGGTACTGTTCAAGCTCTGGAATTATTCAAAAAAATAGAAGAACCAAAGGATCAAAGACAGACTCAAGTGGCAATCAAACGTAAAGAAGAGGAATTAAAGATACAGCAAACTCAATTGACAATCCAAGAAATTACAAATACAGAAGCAGTGGGAGGAGCAAGGCCAAAGAGGAAAATTCAGGAAGATTTTCAGTTGGCACTCCAAAAGCTTCAAGGTGCCAAAAATGGCAACTAGATTTTTAACCTGGAATGTTAATGGCTTAAATTCACCGCAAAAGAGGAAGAAAGTATTTCATTATTTGAAACAGTTTAAAAATGATGCAATTTGTTTGCAAGAAACACATATTAGAAAAAAAGATCAAAAGTATTTAATAAATGCAAGATTGGGAACACACTTTGTTGCATCCGCTCCAGACAAGAAAAATGGTATAGTTATATACTTAAAGAAAGACTTAATGGCTAAATTAATTGAAGCAGATGTTCAAGGAAGATATATAGCAATTGAATTGTTAATAGAAGGGAAGAAAATACTTTTAATTGGAATATATGCACCTAACCAACAACAAGAAAAATTTTATAAGCTTTTGCATACTAAATTAATACAATGGGATTACAAATTGGGTATATTACTGGGTGATTGGAATGGAGTATTGGATACCCAGAAAGATAAAAAAGGACTCTTGCAAAATATCCAAACGCATGCTAAATTGCCCAAATCTTTTTTTGATATGATGGATGACATGGAACTGATATTTGGTGAGAACGGAATGTTGGAGAACAAGATTTTACCTTTTTCTCTGACAGGCACCAATCTTTTTCTAGAATTGACTTTATATTCATTACTAATGATTTTTTCTCTAGAGTGAAGAAGATGAAGATATGTCCAAGAACTTTAACTGACCATAGTCCGGTCTGGATGGAATTAGAACATGGCAAAGGTCTTAGGAGGTCTTGGAGGTTAAATGAAAATTTATTCAGATATGAGGAAAATGTGAAAGAATGTAAAAAATTAATGAAAGAATTTTTTGTTATGAATATGTATAAGGGTACACCCATGGAAATGGTTTGGGATGCAAGCAAAGCATATATGAGAGGTATTTTAATATATTTGAACAATACACACAGACATAGACAGGGATTGAAACGGCGGAGTTAGAAGAGGAAATAAAAAAGAAAGCACAGATGTTAATATTGAATCCAGCGGATAGGAAAACAAAAGAAGCAATTACACTATTGCGAGGGCAGTTTAATATGTTGATGCAGATCAGGTTGCAACTAATTTGCAATATGCTAAACATAATACCTTTTGTAATGCGAGCAAACCAGGTAGGTGGTTAGCATATTTGTTAAGAAAAAAACAAAAGTTACGTACTATAGAGAAAATAGAATACAAAGGTAAAGAGGTTTATCAACATAATATGATTAAAAAGCATTTTTAGAATTTTATACGAGGTTGTATGCTAGTGATAAAATTCAAGATATAGACATAGATAGATATTTACAGAGGGAGAATATCCCTACAATTACAGATGAGCAAAGGGAAAGATTGAATCAACCAATAACCTCTGAGGAAATCCTCTCGGTAATCAAGCAGTTAAAAGTTGGTAAGGCTCCTGGAACAGATGGCTTGACAGCTGTTTATTACAAAAATTTGCAGTTAGAAATGGTGGAACCACTTAGGGAACTATTTAGTAAAATACAATCCGGAGGAAAAGTGCCCCTATCTTGTAGAACAGCCTTTATTTCTTTGATCCCGAAAGAGGATCAAGTTCATAGTCAGCCAAAAAATTATAGGCCTATATCGTTACTTAACACAGACTACAAGATTTTTGCTAAAATATTAGCAAATAGGTTAATGTCAGTCATGCAACAAATGATTCACAATGATAAATCAGGTTTTATAAATGGGAGATAAATGAAAAGCAATGTAAGGCAAATTGTTAATATATTAGAGTATTTGGGGAAGAATAACCAAGTCCCTGCAGTGCTTATATTTTTGGATGCAGAGAAAGCATTTGATCTATTGAATTGACATTTTTTACTGAAAATAATACAAAAGATGCAGTTTGGAGAGTATTTTATACAATCCATTAAGGCAATATACCAGAAACAAACAGCACAAATAATAATTAATGGTAGCTTAACAGAAACCTTTAACATTGAAAAGGGAACAAGACAGGGGTGTCCCCTGTCTCCATTATTGTTTATCTTGACTTTGGAACTTTTGTTGAACAAAATACGTGAGTCAGACAAAATAAAGGGAATTAAAATTAGGCATTATGATTATAGACTAAGAGCATTTGCAGATGACTAGGTTGTTACTTTAACCCAACCAGTGCAATCAGCTATAGGCTTAATGGATATAATTAATCAATATGGACAAGTATCTGGATTTAAAATAAATACGGGGAAACAAAGATAATAACTAAAAATATGACTATAAATAAAAAAAAATGAATTAGAAAGAGTAACAGGATTTGAAATAGTAAAAAAGATCAAATATTTAGGGATTTACATTACAATTTCAAATGTAAAATTACACAGGTATAATTATGAACCATTATGGCAAAATATTCAGAAAGAGATGGACAATTGGAAAAAACTACAATTGTCTTTGTTGGGAAGAATAGCAGCAGTAAAAATGAATGTTTTGCCTAAATTTTTATTTCTTTTTCAAATGATACCTATACTTAAAAAAGATGCAAATTTGAGGGAATGGCAAAAGGGTAAATAAAACTTTGTTTGGGCAGGGAAAAGACAGAGAATAAAATTAAAAATAATGAAAGATATACGTGAAAGAGGAGGTCTTAAAATGCCCAATTTAAGACTATATTATGAAGCAGCAGCCTTATCAGCAATCAGTGACTGGATTAATTTAACAGAAAGAAGAATATTGAATATTGAGGGATATGATTCGATATATGGATGGCATGCCTCTTTATTATATGATAAGAAGGTGGATAAGATTTTTAAAAGTCATATATTAAGGAATGCTTTATTGCGTGTCTGGAAAAAATATCAATACAAATCAAATGATAAGATACCTATATGGGCAGTACCCAGACATGCCATAGAGAACATAAGTGCAGAACAAAAACAAGATGTGATTACATATAAAGAGCTTCTTAATATGGAAAGAGGTACATTACAGTTAAAGTCTTTGAATGTATTAAAAGAAGAAAGGATAATTCAAACTTGGTTTCAGTATGGACAGTTACAAGCTAGATGGAAAGAGGATCAGAAAATTCGCATCATGCAAAATGAGGAAAACTTGGTAAAACAAATCCGAGATCAGAGCCAAATGCATATAAAAAGGTTGTATAACATATTGATAGAAATAGATTCGGAAACGGAGTTAGTTAAAGATTGTATGATAAAATGGGCACAAAATATTGAGGAGCCAATAATGATGGAAACGTGGGAAAAAATATGGGTTAGAAATGTAAAATTTACACAAGCCCAAAATTTGAGAGAAAATTTTTACAAAATGTTTTATAGATGGCATTTAGATCCTAAAAAGTTAGCTTGTATGTATCCAAGCTTGCAATCCAAGTGTTGGAGGTGTGAGTGTGATGATGCCACGTATTATCATATATGGTGGACATGTAAAAAAATCAAAGCATTTTGGATAAAAATATGGTGGATTACGCAAAATATTCTTAAAAAGAAGATAAAGTTTACTCCACAGCTGTTTTTGCTGGGTATAATTACAGACTGTACGGTTATAGAGACTAATTTGCTTTTAAATTTAATAACCACAGCAAGACGTTTGGTGGCGCAGTATTGGAAGAAGGAAGATTTGCCTACTATTGAAGAATGGACACTAAAAGTAGTGAACTTAGCAGAGATGGCCAAAATTGCAGCGTATTTGAAGGACCATTCAAATGAAAGGTATATTTTGGAATGGAGAAATATTTTGGAATGGACTATGTTCAAAACAAATATGGGATTAAAAAGTTTCAAATATTTTATGAATGAATAAAGAGACTTTAGAAAGTATTTAAATTTAGTCATGTAAAAGGGGAGTTAAAAGTACAAGAGGGAGATAGGAGTCAATAGATAGTTAGCATATGTTAGTATATGATTGTTAAATGTTATACCCTGTATTTTGCTCTGGGAAGTCGGGGGGAGGGAAGGGTTGGGGGGGGAGGGGGATGGGAAAACATTTGTAAAAATTTTTAAAAACTTTTCAATTAAAAAAAAAAAAAGAATGTCAGCTGGCAGAGACCAGGAGTCTTGCTTTTTCTGCCATAGAGCATGTCTCCTGGAGCATCTCCGTTCCCGAGATGAGGATGGATCTGACCCTCCTGGCCTTTGGGAAGGCTTTGAAATCCTGGCTATGTACCTGGGCCTGAGGTCCTGAATGTGTGAAGAGCTCCGTTTCCTGTTCATGCTGACACTGATGGATTGTAATAAATCTAGGCTATTTGTAGTTAATTTCTTTTCTTAAATGTGTCTTAATTGTTTTTATGATTGTTTGGTGCCCAGAGTCACTGAATTGAGATGGGCAGCTATACTAAAAACAATGAAATATGAAATGAAATAAGACAGAGAATTCCTGGCATATTGTGATTCTGGATAAAGGAATGACAGGGAAGGGTCAACGTGGGTGCTGCTCCTCTTTAAATCTCTCAAAAACAGAGGAAAAACCTATGCTACACAGAATCACAATGGATGGTAGCATCTGGCCATAAATATATATTAAATCTAATGACGTGCTGCCATCTACCTGAATCAAAAAAGTTGGCAAATGCATTCTTGATAGAGGATATTATGGTAGTGAACTGAAAGTGGGCAGTTTATCTTCTGTACAACATCAAAAATTGATAGAATCATTTTGCTCCTTAAAGTAAATTTTGGAATGAGAATTCTTCAGTTCTAACTTGACAAGACGCTCTATTTCATGTCTTCTAAGTTTTTTAAAAAGAAAATAGAGCAGATCATGACTTCCAAGACTTTTTAAATTCAGATCTTACTTGGTTCCATTTTGTGTTCTTAGAATTTTCAAATATTTCAGAAATCCAGATCTATTTACTTAGCAGAGGTTGTGGTTTAACTGAACATTTAGTTTGTCAACAGTATATTTTGTTGTGTAAGAAGGAACAATTGCACTATATGTTAAACCATACTGCCTCATTACTGCAATAAGATATTTCTTAGCTTCCAAGAGTTTTGTGGACATAATGATGTTCATCCATCATGTTTGAAGAGGACCTTGACATCTAACAGGTTGTGGGCTGTCCATGATGTGTCCGCCGATGGCTGGTAAGGCCTAAACGGGCATGAAATGTTCTGTCACATGTCAGGCAGACATGTGTGGGCACCATTGTTGCAGCATTTGCAGCTCTGGCTTTGCGGAGTGTTCACTTCTCTTGTGCTGTGGTTGTTCTTCTGTCCTCTGATGTCTGGCAGCCTTGGTGTATCATCGTGCGCTATGTTGATCAATTTTGTGCCAGGGTTTCCCAGGAGGTGGTGGCAATATCCAGGGACTTGAAGGAGGCTTTCAATGTGTCTTTGTATCACTTCCTTTGTTCCCTGTGCAATCGCTTTCTTTGAGACAGCTCACCTGCCCAGAATGTTTGTGGACATGGTTTTATCACAAAGGCCACTGAAAAAAACACAGAGATAAAAACATAACTGTTGAGCCACAGAGAACACACATTATGATGAAAAGTGTCTCACTTCTATGCTGCAGCTGGTGAAGGAATAGAGTGTGAAGAATAGGCTAGGCTCTGAGTATCAGCATCTAGAGGACTGAATGAGAAGAACTCATAGACATCTATAGAAATGTAATAATTGCTTATTGTTAAAACATGCCATTCTTTCCTATGAGAAACTAGTTCCTATTGTAATTAGCATGTAAAACTCTCCATCTCTTCATATGAAAATTAAAATTTTCATGGTTGACAAATCTAATGACTGGAATGATAATTGGCAATCAAAGTAGTTAAGAGAAACAAGGAGACCCACTCATATAGAATATAGACAGATAGTTGTCATAAAGAGGAGGGACTAGACTGGTTTCAGAGGCAGGACTAGAACCATTGAGTTGACAATGCAAGGAATCTGATGTAGATGAAATATAAGAAGTGGTTTTCTGTTGGCAAGAGCATATATCAGTTATGGTTTCCTTCATAGGTTCTCCATAGTCTGGGAAGATATCTCTCTGACATGCTTCAGTGGTTCCTGCTTTGAGCAGGAGCTCAAACTAGGTGAACTCAAAGATCCTTTCCAACTCTGATTCTAGATAACAAAAAACATTCTCCCCAAGTTTTCTACAGGTTGGTGCGGAGGGGGCGGGGAGGGGAAGGTAGTTGGATCAAATATGCAGATTCAAGCTATTAACTATTTACAGAAATTAACTCTACTGACAATACATGCAATTATTATGAAGAAAATTGTAAACCAGAAGACTAGAGGGAAATGAAAGATTGATTGATTTACTGGTGAGTTTTATATGACCCTATTAACCTATAATAATATAGGAAGAAACCATCAATTGAATTAGAACTGATCATTGGATAACATACAAATCTGCTGTATAATGATAATTCATTCAACTCATAGGATGACTCTGCAAAATACTTGCCTATGAATGGTCAGGTTGGGATGGGATAACTGAAGCTAAGCAAAAGGAAAGGGTAGTATTCAGTTTTTTTGATATATAAGATATAATATCTAGGAATGGCACTCATTTCTGCAGACAGTGTTATACAAATTAGACATTTGGGCTTGCTCCTTGAAGTTTGTTCTAGGACCCGTTTATTAGGAAGCCCATTATTATTACTATGGTTCATTACACAGTCATCCAGAATCTCAGATGGGATTTGACATTTTTATCTACATATGAAGTCCTGCTCAAGGCCCTGGGAAAAGAAGATATTCATGTCTGATGGTATTAAAGGTATCATCATAGGATGTAAGCTGTTCCGAGTAAAGCTGCCTTTTGCAATTGACCAATGATGATTTTGCCAATGCTGGTGGTGTTAAAGTGGTGCTCCAGTTGTTTTCGGATTATTATTGGTACTATCCTTTCTTTCTTTCTTTTTTTTAAAATTTGATTTATATGCTGCCCTTCTCTGGAGACTCGGGGCGGCTTACAATGCGTTAAGCAATAGCCTTCATCCTTTTGTATATTTATACAAAGTCAGCTTATTGCCCCCACAAACTGGGTCCTCAATTTACCTACCTTAGAAAGGATGGAAGGCTGAGTCAACCTTGAGCCTGGTAAGATTCGAACTTACAGTAATTGCAGACAGCTGGTGTTAATCACAATGCTATCAGTCTGCTGAGCCACCAGGCCCTTTTGCCACAGACATCCTATTTCTATTTGCAAGTCCTTGTATTTTGTTATCTTCTCCAATTCTTTCTCTTCTCTTCTGCTCCCACATCCACTATCCAGACTTTTTTGTCTTTCTAATCAACAATTGTTAAGTCTGTTGTGTTATGTGGCAGATGCTTGTCTTTGATTCTAAAGTCAGAGGGCACTTTTGTTTCTTCATTTTTATGGAGAAGTTTGAAAGTCTGTAACAATATTAAGTATCTGTGCAGACAACTAACAGTCTGAATTGGCCTCTTCACATGTCATCCTTAGTGAAGCGGGCAGACCAGTGTCTGCCTTTTCTGTGTTGGATGAGGAGAACACATCTTTCTCCTTCAGTCCTGGCCACTTTTTACAGAGGCACAGTTGAGAGCATTTTAACAAACTGCACCACTGTTTGGTTTGGTGGCAGCAGTGTCTCATGTAGAAAGTCCATACAGAGAATGGTAAGGACGGCCAAGAAGATTATAGGACGCTCCCTTCCTGTTATTCAGGGTACTGCTTATAAGTGCTAGGTGCTTAGAGCTCAAAGCATTGTTAGAGATCCCACACATCCACTTTACTGTCTGCCTCTTTTTGTCCTGACGGGGAGGAGGTTTTGAGGTATTTCTAGCAGGACTTCCAGATTCTGTAACAGCATTGTTCCCTACCATCCATCTGGTAAACTCACAAGATTCATTTTTCTCTATATATACATGTATACATCTGAACTATTTATTTATTTATTTATTTATTTATTTATTTATTTATTTATTTATGTGGTGTATATTGGAGGTGATGACCCTTTGAGAGCTGTATGCAACAAAATTTCATTTTAATCTCTGCCGATTAGTTTACTTTCAAAGTTACAAATAAACTTATTCTTTCTATCTGTCTCTGTCTGTCCATCCATTATCCATCCCTATCTATCTATCTATCTATCTATCTATCTATCTATCTATCTATCTATCTACCTATCTATCTATCTATCTATCTATCTATCTATCTATCTATCTATCTATCTATCATCTATCTATGAGCCATGGTGGCGCAGTGGTTAGAGTGCAGTACTGCAGGCTACTTCTGCTGACTGCCGGCTGACTGCAATTTGGCAGTTCAAATTTCATCAGGCTCAAGGTTGGCTCAGCCTTCCATCTTTCTGAGGTCAACCCAAATTGTTGGGGGTAATATGCTGACTCTGTAAACTGTTTAGAGAGGGCTGTAAAGCACTGTAAAGTGGTATATAAGTCTAAGTGCTATTGCTATTGCTATCTATCTAAATATTTTAATCAGGAGAGAAATATTTCTTGAATACTGGGTTAATTGTGTAAAAGGAAGTTTACAACTGGCAAGCTTGCCACCCACTTCAGCAACAGCCAATTCCACATCCAATTGCATCCAGAAGGAAGAAATTTCATCACCAAAGTAGTCAGGGAATGCATGTATAGCCTGGAAGGGCAGGAGAAAGATTAGCGGCCTCTCCTTCAGCATCAACTGCTCCAAAGAGTCCTACTTCAGCCAAGTTCAGTGAGGAATCATGAAGCCAGGAAGCTTTCTGCTACTCACTCTGCTCCTCTTCTCATTGTACTCTGGTAAGTTCTGTTTACTATTCCAACTTTTCCTTTTCTGATAGATTTGAGGACATCTCCAGAAAAAAGCAGACAATAGTCCATAGATATCCTCAAGGCTGGCTCAGTGGGAAATAATTCTGGCTCAGGGGATCTGCCCAAGAAGCAAATAAAAATTGGAGGCTCTTGGTGCAGAATTAGCTATTTCACTGGAAGACCAACTAACCAGGGGTTTTCCAGTTGTGACTCATAGTTTCTAAAAGGTCTGATGCAGCATTCCCAATAGTTGGAATAAAGTACAGGTACATTTCAGGTACATAAGCAGAATTCCTGTAGAAACCAACAGTTTTCAACTGCCTATTGATATCCCCATCACCTGTAATGGTTCGTTTTCACTGGATTTTGTGTTAATGTTTTATTTTTATTTCAGCCAGTCAAGGATGTTAATGGAAGGAAGGGAGGGAGCCAGGACAGCACAAATTGAAATGCACCTATTATACATACATACATACATACATACATACATACATACATACATATGTGTGGTTTCCCCCCCCAGATATTGCTGCACGAAGAATCAATACAGCGGTGAGTAGTTTTAGTTATTAAATTTTAGTTATTAACTGAAGTCTTTGGATAGGACCCAGAAGTGTGGATGCATAGTAACCCCATACCTGTCCCTCCCCATCACTATCATCTTTATGGCCAAAATATTGTAAGCTCAGATACAATAAGAACGATTTTTCAGGCAGTTTCCTCTCAACTTCCTCCATCAGCCAACAATTAAAATCATTTGCAGTGCAAAATGTAAAAAACTAAACAATGTTTTAAGTTACTGTTACAGAGCTGTTTCTTTCAGGGTATCTTACATGCATACGGAACCGTAATAGTGAGGCAGGTGTTGCAAACTATGCAGATCTAAACAGGAATATAACAGCTGTAAATTATAATTCCTAAAAACCCCAAATCCATTTTCCAGCATTGATGTTGTTAATGTTCTATATTACAAGAAGGAGTACCACCTGAACAGGAAGGAACTTTGCAGAAGAAAGAATTAAAAGCTGGCAGGATAGACATTCATAATCATTTTGGCTCAGTTTATCCAAATTATCATCAGAACTGTGCCCTTAAAAAGGACAGGGCAGCTCTATGAAATATGTCATTTGCTTTTACCCATAGAATTATTGTCGGGCGTATGTCAAACCCGTGCTTTATCGACTCCATTGTGGCTCTGATGGCAGGACTTATACCAACGAGTGGGATTTCTGCGAGGCTTATCTGTAAGTACATGTTTCACTCTGTGCAACTTCAGAAGAAAGCATTTGGATCGGTAGCCCTGGATTTCTAGGCTTCAAAAAAGAAGTGTGCAAACCTATCCTCAAGTATTCACTCAAAAACCATTTTCTGCCATAGATCAGTTGCATGGTGGTTCCAAGGAGAATATGTTACTAATTTTAGGGGGAGAGGGAAGGATAGGCAAATTGTCACTTTCAGAAAATGCCAAGTAATATTGTTGACTATTACAGACCTATGGCTGGGTGAGCCACTTTAGTGGATGTATCTCTCTAGATTTTTAATTTAGTTTTTATCCCTGTTTCCTTCCCTCTTTCTCTTCAGTCGCAGTGGAAGAAGACTGCGGCTGAGACGCTTCGGAAGATGTTGACATCTTAAAATGTAGAAGACTAAGGAACATTGATTAAGGATATCTCACCATCTTCATGCCCTGCTCATTAACATCCCCCCAAAATTCTGTTCTTCCCTCTGATTCTGCTCTGTTGCTGTATTAAATGTCTTTCGCAGATTTATCAATAAACAAAGCAAAGCATTATATCTCCATGAATCTTCTTTTGGTACGTGTTTCTACCATACTAGATTTTTTAGATAAGGTCATTGTTCATACTTGAAGAAAGCCAAGTATTTGGGATCTTCCAGAGAACCGGTAGTGGAAATTTTGAGCAGTTCAGAGAACTGGCAAATGCCACCTCTGGCTGGCCCCAGAATGGGGTGCGAATGGAGACTTTGCAATATCCTTCCCCCAGGAGTGGGGAGGGAATGGGGATTTAGCAGTATCCTTCCCCTGGGGTGGGGTGAGAATGGAGATTTTGCAGTATCCTTCCCCTACCACACTCTCCAAGCCACACCCATCAAACCATGCCCACAGAACCGGTAGTAAAAAAATTGGATTTCACCACTGCATAGCTTGATTATGAAGGCAAGGATTCAGCACTTCTTTTCTGGAAGGCAAACAGTTCTGGACCCACTGCCAAAAAACAGAGTTTCCCTGCTTTGCTTCCCTGAATCTCCTCCAAATAGGAAGAACCAGTTGCTTCTCCTGGCATGAACCATATACTTGATTGACTCAATGCATAGTTCTTGGTTTCTAATGGCAACTGAGATGACAATTCCCTATTTCAATTGATGTGGCTGTACAATGAGTCATCATATGGCTACAGCACGTATTCTGTTTCTGAGAAAATAAGACCCAACCAGAAAATAAGCCCTAGCATGATTTTTCAGGATGCTGCTATAAGCCCTATTCCAAAAATAAGCCTCACTTAAAATCATCAACCATGATGAACCTATTTAGTACTGTATTACCCTGAAATTAAGATGTAACTGGAAGATAAGCCCTAATGCATCTTTTGGAACAAAAATTCATATAAGACCGAGTCTTATTTTTAAGGAAACATGGGTGGTAGTGGAAATTCTGACAGTCACAGTTGCCATCATTAAGTGAGGACCAAAAGAGAACTCCAGAAAAGAAGTAATACAGTTCCAACAACCAACTCCTATGAGTATTCCATTTCACTATCTGGTACCTATGCAGATATTTTTCCCTTTCCCCTCCTCACAATGTGTGCTGCCCCCACTCACCCACACATCAGGGTTGGTGTCGAGAGCTTTATTCAGTCTATTTCCTCAACATTTCAATTTCAAGTTTTCAGCTAACCTCCAGCTGCAAACTTAGCACAGTAATTGGCTCGTGACCAAGTAGATAACTAAAAGCAAAACAAACTTACAGCCAAACCAAAAACAGCCTTGGAAATAAAGGTTTTGCCTGGGTAGGTTCCAAAAACAAACAGCCCAAAATCCCCTCTGAGATTAGAGCCTCCACTGACATTTGTCAACAAGTCTGGTTGTTTCAGGGCTTGCAAGTAGAGGTCAAAGGACTAATCCAAGCCAGGAGTTCAGAGGGTCATTTTCAGTGAAGCCAGCCATGAACAAGCTCCAGACTAACCTTCCAGGCAATGGCCAATTAGTCCACACACAAAATCTGTACAAACCTTAGTTTACTAATTAAGGACTACTAATGAGCTTTCTTAGTAGTTGTTCAAACACAAGTACAGTTTAAATCAGTCTTTTCTGAACAAGTGCTGTTAATTTAACTTCATTAACAGCCGATAACTGGCTGCTCCAAACACGAACATAAATGCTTTCCGCAATTGAATTAAATCCACAAGATGCAGAGTTCTAGAAACACAAACAAGCATCTGGCCATGACCCACACTTGTTGCTTCCAGCTACGCCTCACTGTGCCTGCCATGATAAATATCCCCTCCTGGTGCAGCCCATTAAGAGGGCTGCACTTTTACCTATCAATCTGGCAGATCTCCACCTCTCTGCCCTGTGTACTCTAGGATCTACCAAGGCTGGTAGCTCCTCCGCCTCTCCCTCATTGTCCTGAGAGCTATCCCCAATCGAGGCATGTTCTGCCAGCAGTTCAGGTTCAACACTACTAGATGTTAGGATTGCTCTCATACTCTGTCAAGGCCTCTGAGGAAGATGTGGAGGAGACATCACCCAATGAGAACAACCAGCTGCTTCCCTTGGCATGAACCATGTAGTTGTTGAATCTATGGGTAGTTCTTGATTTCTAATGGCAACTGAGACCAGAATTGCCCATTATAATTGATGTGGTCAAGTGATGAGACATCATGTGACTACCTCACCTAGTAATGGCAGTTCTGGCAGTCACAGTTGTCATTATTAAGTGAAGACCAAGGGGGAACTCCAGAAAAGGAGTAATGCAGTCCCAAGCACCAACTCCTATGAGCACTCAATTTCACTATGTAGTACCTGCACTGATATTATTTTCCCTTTCCCTTTTTTACTTTGAAGGCTGACTGCTCAAGTCCCAACACAGCTATTTCTTTCCTTCCTTTTTTTCTAGCAGAGAAATTTAAAATAGGGGCAGAGCTCCTGCCTTTTTTTTTTTTTAATGAAGTTTCTTTTTTTAAACCCACAAACAAACATACAATGCATCTTTTCTGAACAGAATATTGGCCCGGTTCTAGATTTATACAGCTTTTTGTTCATCTTTAACACCATTTTAACACAATTTTATATATAAATTTTCTCATATCATTTATTCTCCCTAGTTCTAAGAAACCAATATTACCCTTCAACTTAACTTATCCTACTATAATTTATGTTTTTCCTTCCTTAAAATTTAAACCCCTAAATTTAGATTTATATAACATGGTACCATCCCTGATTGTTACCTTAAATTCTCTTATTCCTATCACCAATGATTCTTTTGTCAACTATTCCAAATAATAAATTTCAACAATTAAACATATTTAATATAAATCAATTAAATATCAATCTTACTCCAATAGCTCTACATTTACATTTATAAAGCATAATACAATTCCCAATTATTTTCTTAAATTCATAACATATTACCATTCCCAATTATTTTCTTAAATTCTTTAATTCCAATCTAAAATATTTTTTGTCAACTGTTTCAACTAATAGGCTTCAACATTTTTGTAACATTTTAATAACATTTTAATACCATTTTATAAAGACCAATTAAATATATCTAATTAATTCATAGTCCAATATATAATTAAGGCTATTTCATTTATTACAATCCCCTTCATTAATTAAGAATATTCCAATTATTCATAGACCCATATAGTTTTAAAATCACTTCATTAAAAGTACAATTTCATCTTTTATTCATTTTCTTTACCCCATTTTCTCCTTGCATTTCTTGCTCCTTTTCTATCTTTATATTTTACTTTTTTTCCTTACCGCTTCTTCTTTTTAGTATTTTTAAATCCTGATCTCTCTTTTCCCTAATCCCAGTGTAATCATTTTATTTTTTAAAATCATAAACTCTTCTATTTTGCTGTATCTTTCCCATTATTTTTCATCCCTTTTTCTTATTTTCTCACTGATAACCCCAGTACAATCATTTAAGTTTTTCCCCCATTTTCTCCATTGTTAAACCCAATGTAGTAATCATTTAATTTTCCACAATCAATCTTCTTATCTTTGTTTTCTTCTTCATTTTCAGTCTCTTTTCCTTGCTTCTCGTTAGTTATTTCTTTGTCAGCTTGAATGTATCTTGAATCCATTTTTTGGTCATCAAGTTTCAGTTTTCCATGAAACATTGTAGTAATTTCCCTTATTTCCATTTTCAATGATAGGTATTTTGTTGTAATCATTTCATTCAGTTCCTGCACCATTTTGCTCTTTCTAAAAAGTTCAGTGCTATAATGATTTTTCCCCCTCCCTCCACATTTACAATTGACGAGCTCAAAAGGCATCCATTTTGGTTGCAGTCCATATTAACAATTTTTACTTACACCAAGTCAATTTAAAATTCAGTCCAAATTTATAAAGTCCAAATTCCACGTTTCATTCCATTTAGGTTCCACTTTAGAGTCATTAACCAGTCCTTTCTATTCAGGCTTTTCTTTGTTGTTGTTTTTTTAACTCCAATTTAAGTTTCCAAATTAAAAAAGAATCATTTCAGGTTCTTGGTTTTTCTTTTTTTTAAAAAAAGTTCTCCAGGTATTTTAAGTCCAAAATAAACAAATTTCTAGTTAGGCTCTGTTACTTTGTAACTTCCACCTTACTCTTCTTCTTCCATCCTTTCCCACGCCTATTAGTCACTATTAAGATGCCAGGACATTTGCAATTATTTTAAAAATCCTCTCTTTTTTTTTCCTTTTCTGCCTATGAGTTAAGTATCACTCACCCAGCAGTAATATTCCATTCAATTCTCCGTTCCTGCACATTGCTTAATCAGGTTGCCCCAGCTTACTGATGGTCATAATGGCCGCTGCCCCCCACTGCAGAGTCAGAGAGAATTTCCTCTGACCTCCGAGGATCTTGCCTGTTCCTCTTGGTCTTCCAAGGTGCCTCTCTTTCTTCTCTGTCCCTACAGGACAGATCCGGTCCGAAGACCCCTCTGCAGCCCGGGATTTCGTCAGCCTGGGATTTCGTGGTGCTCATTAGAGCCCGCTAATCCCTGACTGTCTCACCATGATCCTTCTGGTTGAATCCATGAATGCCCTCCTTAGAGGGTAGAAACTGTACAGCAGTATATTGGAAGCAGGCACCATCTGTTCTGCCCCAGCTATGGACCACAAAGAACGCAGTACACACAAAGTCTGTACAAACCTTAGTTTACTAATTAAGGACTACTAATGAACTTTCTTAGTAGTTGTTCAAACACAAGTACAGTTTAAATCAGTCTTTTCTGAACAAGGGCTGTTAATTTAACTTCATTAACAGCCAATAAGAGTCCAAGGAATAATAACTCAATTCTGAGGCACAATCTTTCAGATAACCGTAAGCTTACTGTGGCTGGCAAAATGCCCAGAAGAAATTTGCAGGAAAAATGACAAGAGAGAAGCAAGAGCCAATCAGACGTTTCTGGAGTCAATATGCGAAGGAATATGAACGAAGTTGTTTTCTGCAAAATGCCTCAGTCATCATCATTCCTTAAGTAGGCTAGGGGAATGGCCAATTAGCCCTAAGCCTTACTCTCAAGGAGACCTCCTCCTGAGGAGCCATTCCTGCCTTTTGACAGCTCTGTGCCCCATGCATCAAGAAGAGGCTTTTCCTCTTCTTTCTCTTCACTTATGGGAGCTTCTGGAGGTTCTGAAGGCGCTGGCTGAACCCCCACCTCTGACACCAAATCTTCTCCAGCCTCCTCATTTTTCTGACTCGGGTTCCATCTGCACAGGCTGCTGGTGAATAACCACACCAGCCTCCTCACTGTCAGAATCAGCTAATTTAATTTAATTTAATTAATTCAATTTTTATGCCGCCCCTCTCCGAAGACCCAGGGCGCCAGCTGAACAGGTCGCTGGTGGGCCACAACATCATCTTTGAAACTAAGGCAAGGAATTGTGGTGTCCCTGAATGACCCACTTCCATGATGACACTGCAAAGCCTTCATGGCTTGGAACCGGGTTACCTGATGGACTATCTTTTTCAATGTGTTCCCACCTATTTAATCTGGTACAGCAGGATGGGCATCATCTGGGTGTCATCAGCAAAGAATGTCAGCTGGCAGAGACCAGGAGTCTTGCCTTTTCTGCCATAGAGCCTGTCTCCTGGAGCATCTCCATTCCTGAGATGAGGATGGATCTGACCCTGCTGCCCTTTGGGAAAGCTTTGAAGTCCTGGCTGTGTACCTGGGCCTGAGGTCCTGAATGTGTGAAGAGCTCTGTTTCCTGTTCATGCTGACACTGATGGATTGTAATAAATCTAGGCTATTTGTAGTTAATTTCTTTTCTTAAATGTGTCTTAATTGTTTTTATGATTGTTTGGTGCCCTGAGTCACTGAATTGAGATGGGCAGCTATACTAAAAATAATGAAATATGAAATGAAATAAGACAGAAAATTCCTGGCATATTGTGATTCTGGATAAAGGAATGACAGGGAAGGGTCAACATGGGTGCTGCTGCTCTTTAAATCTCTCTCTGCCTCATTTTGTCACGTTGCAGCAAAGACCCTGCTTTACTTTCAGTTTCGCTTTTTCACCATAGCTAGGGGGAAAAAAATCTCCTCCAGGAATTTACCACTTTGCAGCTAGCTAGCAACAGAGCCCTCTGCAAAACAGCTGAGAGCAAATCAACCGAGAGTCGGGAGGCTGATCAAATCAACTTATGGTAATTAACCTATGCTTAAGCTGAAAGGGGCTGTTTTTTTCTATTTTTGCAGGCACCGGTCTACTCATTTGTTTTCTTTTAACACTGATCAGCTGTAGGGCGGCCCTTTGAAGCCCCACGGCAAGAATTTAAACAATTTTTTTCCCCTCTAGCCATCAGCTGGGACTCAGGAGGCAGCAATAGATTGGGAGTGGGCAGGGTAAGCGAACAGTGACGGGCAATCCAACAGAGGCAGAGGGTGAGGGTCATTGAAGGCATGGGGGGGCAAGAGAGGGCTTTGGCGACCCCTGTGAAATGGCCGTTGGACCCCCAAAGGGGTTGCAGCCCCCGGTTGAGAACCACTGGAATAGAGTGTGAAGAATAGGCTAGGCTCTGAGTATCAGCATCTAGGGGACTGAATGAGAAGGGCTGAAGAAATGATCCATTACAGACTAAATTCTAGTCATCATTCCCCTTGCCTTCCTTATTGTTTAGGCATAGATTGAATAGTTTGTAGGGAACTAAATCTGGCATGTCCACACTTTATAACTTTACTCCACTCTACAATACCAAATCAAGTATTTGCCATCTCAAATTCCCATCCCATTGTGCCTCCAGTGAGAAAACTTACAGCAATGTTCTTTTTCTGCAAGAAATATTCGTAGGTATAAGATTTACTTATACAATATTGATATCTTGTTTCCCCTAAAATAAGACATCCCCTGATAATAAGCCCAATTGAGCTTTTGAGTGCATGCACTAAAATAAGCACTCCCCAAAAATAAGCACTCCCCCCAAAATTTAAACACATGCACAGCCGGCCCCACCATTTCCTCTGGTTAGGGTTAGGGAGACAGAGCTGGAAATCGGGTAAGACAGCAAGAGGAGCCCCATCTTTCTCCATGTGCTCCAAAGTAATAAGACATCTCTTAAAATAAGGCCAAGCACTTATTTCGGGGTTCAAAAAAATATAAGACAGAGTCTTATTTTCAGGGAAACATGGTATGTGTTACTAATATTATATGTTAGTAAATAACAGGAGGCAAAAATTAAACACTGGTAACTGATATCACATAAACGAGGAGAACCTTTCTCATAATAGTATAAGCACTTCTGCATATATTGTAATCCCTGAACCACTAACATATTGGCACAAGAACCTTCCTCAGCATCTGCCTTGCATATCTATATCTATAACCAGAAACTCATTCCCATTCAGATGTATTCAAGTATGAAATTCTATCATGTGCTGTCTGACTTGGGAGAAAAATCGCACATTTTGTTTCTAAAGGAATATCTTATTTATGAGGACAAGGATTCAGCACTTCTTCTTTTCTGGAAGGCAGGCAGTGTTGTGGGGGAAACAGTTCTGGCTCCACCACCAAAAAAAGTTCCCAAGCTTTGCCTCCCCAAATCTCCTCTAAATGAGGAAGAACTGGTTGCTTCTCCTGCCATGAACAATATAGTTGGTTGGCTCTTTGTTTGTAATGGCAACTGAGACCAGAATTGCCTGTTATAATTGATGTGGTCCTAAAGTGAAACATCATATGACTGCAGCACCTAGAAATAATGGTTCTTGCAGTCACTGCTGCCCTCATTAAGTGAGCACCAAGAGGTTGTGGTTTAACTGAACACTTAGTTTGTCAAGAGTTTATCTTGTAGTGTAAGAAGAAACAATTGCACCATATCTTAAACCACACGGCCTCATCACTGCAATAAGACTTTTCTTAACTTCCAAGAGCATTGTGGACTCACTTTTATCACAAATTCCATTGAAAGAAACCAGAATTAAAAACATAACGATTGAGTCACAGAGAATAGCCTGAATGATGAAGAGCGTTTCACTTCCATGCTCCAGCTGGTAAAGGAGTAGAGTGTGAGGAATAGGCTATGAGTATGAGCATCAAGGAGGCTGAATGAGAAGGCCTTAAGAAACAACCCAGCATAGACCATATTTTAGCATCCTCCCACTGCCCCTTATTTTGTAGGCATAGATTGAATTTTTTGTAGGAAACTAAACCTGGAAAGCCCACACATCTATAGACATCTATAGAAATGTAATTTATTGCTTATTGTTAAAACATGCCATTCTTTCCTATGAGAAACTAGTTCCTATTGTAATTAGCATGTAAAACTCTCCATCTCTTTATGAAAATTAAAATTTTCACGTTTGACAAATCTAACGACTGGAATGATAATTGGCAATCAAAGTAGTTAGGAGAAACAAGGAGACCCACTCATACAGAATATAGACAGATAGTTGTCGTATAGAGAAGGGACTAGACTGGTCTCAGAGGCAGGACCAGAACCATTGAGTTGTGGGGAGGCGTGGCCAGCGCCCCATGGCACAATGCTTTTCTCGGATGCTCCCGAGAAAATGTTGACATCGAAGTCATTTGGGGTCTTTATTGACCGAAAACTGTCTTGGAGGGACAGTGAGCAAGAAGGGCACAGACTGGCTAACGTAGGGAAATCACAATTCCCTGGTTAATCAGAAGCAGCCCTTCAACCAGATGATCTAGAAAGCGGACATTGAATGAGCCGCAACAAAGCTGGAGTGGTCACAGTGGAACCGGAGAGGCAACAGATGTGGATTCATCTGGGTGAGAAAGCCGTCTTCTCTTTTTGTTTTCTGATTTGAAGTTTTCTTTGCATAAACCCCGGGAAACAACTTGAAGGAAAGTGAAAGGGGCAAAGAGAAGATGGGAGAGCGGGGCGTGTGTCAGCTCTCTACCCTCAGCTGTTTAGCAGTGAAGAAAGTGGATTGACCCAAGTGGAAGAAATGAATTGAATGAAGTAACAAAATTACTTTGGGGAGCAAGAAAATAAGAACAGGAAGCTTGATTGAATATAAATTTTGGATTTGAAGATTTATGCAAAATTAATGAGACTGAGTGGAAATTATTGAAAGAACTAGTTATAAAACTTTTCCTATTTTTTTCTTTTTTTCCACTTTTCTTCTGAGTGAAAGTGGTTTGCAGCACCATCTAGAGACACAAATAAAAAGACTTTATTTTAAATAATCTGATTGAGAGGACTGGCCTTGAGATTGTAGGCTTGGACTGATAAGAAACAGTTGTGTCTGGCAAGAACTGCATATTGAGATAGATAGCCTTAATAGAAGTTGAAATAGTGTGCCTTGTGAAAATTTTGGAACAGAAACTAAAACAAGACAACTGAGGCAATATAAACAGCCCTGAAAATTTCAATCTTTTTCTTTTTTTGTTTTCTTGTGACTGTGCTCTTTTGCTTCTTTTTATTTTATTTTATTTTATTTTATTTTATTTTATTTTATTTTATTTTATTTTATTTTATTTTATTTTTTTATTTTATTTTATTTTATTTTTTTATTTTATTTTATTTTATTTTATTTTATTTTATTTTATTTTATTTTATTTTATTTTATTTTATTTTATTTTATTTTATTTTATTTTATTTTATTTTATTATTAGTTCAATTTATATGCCGCCCTTCTCCAGAGACTCAGGGCGGCTTACAATGTGTTAAGCAATAGCCTTCATACTTTTGTATATACCTGCTTAGTAGGGCTTTTGCCCCCCCGCCAAGTAGTGTTCTTTTTTATACAAAGTCAGTTTATTGCCCCCACAATCCGGGTTCTCATTTTACCTACCTCGAAAGGATGGAAGGCTGAGTCAACCTTGAGTCTGGTGAGATTCAAACTTGCAGTAATTGCAGGCAACTAGTGCTACTTAACAGCACTTTAGTCTGCTGCACCACCAAGGCTCTTTTCCCTTTTATACTCCTCTTTTTTGTCTTAGGATTTGACCATTTACAGTGATTTCTCTTTTTTCTTTTTTTTTTCTTGAACTATTTTCATTGACTGGATTGAGTTTTGTATCTTTTTTCCTTTTCATGTCTTTTTTTCCTCTTTTTTTGGGGGGGCTGGTTGGTTTTTTTGAATGTTTGAATTTTGAGGATAAATAAAAAATTGGATTAAGGTAAGAAGAACCTGAAGAATCAGAAATTTTTGGTTTTTTGCTGCTGCTGCTTCTTCTTCTTCTTCCTCCTCCTCCTCCTCTTCCTCCTCCCCTTCTTCTTCTTCTTCTTCTTCTTCTTCTTCTTCTTCTTCTTCTTCTTCTTCTTCTTCTTCTTCATCATCATCATCATCTTTTGCTATGTGTTTCTGAGTGTGATGGAGCTTTTTGATTTCTATTTTTAACCAATCCATTCAATGGGGTGGATTAGGTATTTGGATTATAAATTTAAATTTTATTTGGATTATAAATTCAGTGGATTATAATAGAAAAGACAAGACAAGATGAAGAAGACAACAACGCAGTTACCTTCCACAACACCAGCTTCACGCCCTGCAGTGCAGAGGACACTGGATACCATGGCCATGCAATTGGAACTAAAAAATATGATACAGGTTTTTCATGAAGACTTCAAAGGAAGAATGGAGAAGGTAGAAGGAGAACTTAAAGAAGTGAAGGCGATGATGGGAAAGAATGAAGAAAGAATACAGAAAGTGGAGGAAAAGGCAGATTTAACAGAAAAAAAGTGGAAGAAATGGATGACAGACTCACAATGGCTGACAAAAACCAGGAAAAAAAATATTTCTCTCATAATGGACAGAGCAGAGTACTATTTAAGATTTCAAAACATAGAAGAAGAGAAGGGAGAGAACTTGGCAGAAGTGATGGCGGAGATACTGGCAGAAGTGGTGGAGAAACCAAGGAAAAGATATTAAATGGGATTGACGAGATATACAGAGTGCATACTCAATATGCAATGAGAAATAAACTGCCAAGAGAGGTGCATGTAAGATTTACCAGGAAAGCAATAAAAACAGAAATATTACAGGTAGCAGGAAATACTCCAATAAAATATCAAGACAAAGAGATTGTGGTGTTGAACCAGCTACCCAGAAGAGTGTGAGATCTGAGGAGAGAATATCAATTTCTGACAAAACTTTTAATCCAAAAAGGAGTAAATTTAAGATGATTAATACCAGAAGGAATATTGGTTTATTGGCAAACACAAAGACATAAACTGGACTCGATAGAGAAAGCGGAATTATTTTATGACCAATATTTGGGGCCCCAAGAAGAACAAAGATTGAGAGAGGAAAAAGAAACTAAAGTCCAAAATGAAGCAGTGAAAGAAAAAGAAGATAAAAAAAGAGAGATAACAAAAGAACAAAAAGAAAAGGCAATAAGAGAGGGGCAAGGTCAAAAGAGTCCAAGGATCAAAGAGAAATAAGAATGACAAGATCAGCAAAAACTAGTAACAAGTAAAATATGGAAGAAGAAGCCAAAGCAATATCAATAAATATTAATGGTTTGAATTTGGTGATAAAAAGGAAAAGAACCTTTAATAAATTGGGAAAATTAAAAATGGACATTATATGCCTACAAGAAGTTCATATTAGAAAGCAATACAAAAAATTATTGGAGTATTCAAAATTGGGCGATTTGTTTACCGCATTGACATATCAAAGCAAAAGAGGTGTAGTATCATACATTAAAAAGAGACTAGAACCTAAACAAATATATGCTGATGAAGAAGGGAGAATTTTAATGGTGGAAGTAACAATGAACTATAAACAAATATTGTTGGTGGTGATATATGCACCAAATGATAAACAAGAAGAATTCTATGGAAAATTGCACAGGAAAATAATAGAATCTGAATTTGACAATATTTGCATAATGAGAGACTTTAATGCGATAAGGGACTATAAGACGACAAAAGTTAATAAGAAACCTAGAAAAACATTCCCAAAGTCCTTTCTCACAATGGTAGATGAAATAGGCATTAAAGATATTTGTAGAGAAAGACATTTGAAAGAAAAGCAGTATGCTTTTTATTCAGATAGGCACAAATCATGGTCCAGAATAGATATAATGTGGATGTCAATTTATGTGACGAAATGGGGTTGAGGGGTACCCCGGACCGTGAACCAGCTCATGAGTAAACACACTGAGACTGAAATGATTCTAACAGAGGCGTCTTGTGTAAAAATATAATTTACTTTAAAACATTTAAAAAGCACTATGTCTTTATGAAAACACATTAAAAACAAAGTCTTGTCTGGGTATGTGAGGCAAGGCTATCTCCCTAGATCCCTCTCCACAATACCGAAAACAGTTCACAAAAGAATAAAGCTAGCATGAAGGTAAGCAGCTTCGGCGTCGATACATCATCAAGGCAATCATAACGAGGGCAGCACGAGCCTCACAGCTGAAAGTCACCTGAAGTAAAAACAGTTCAAATAGCAAACACTGTTTGAAGCTTGTGGGAGGAAGAAGGTCCAGCAACAGCAGTCCCGATGATAGCTTGCATGCTACAAAACAGCAAAAGGCAAGCATCCGTGGGAGTCTCTCTGTAACGACGTCTGGAGTCCTTATCTGCATTCTTCTCCCATCAGCGGCATTGCCCAAGCTTCCTGCAGGAGCTGTGCATTTAGGCCTAGAAGACTAGGCCCAAGTAGCAAGCGAAAGGTCCTTGCTTATGTAAGGAGTCAACCTGCAATTATCCAGGGCGGGGAAGGCTTGCAGGTAATTGGCAACAGTAGATGGCTTGATTAAAACCATACTGTTTGTGAGTAGGCAGATAGCCACAGCAATCCTGGAAACACTCGTGACAATCCCCTTCTCTGCGGCTATTTGACTCGTTAACAAACATACATTCTACATTGGGTACATATATACATCAATGGGAAGTACATTCACATAGCCATTGACATTTTACCCAGGAGATAGAGGTGTTGGTCACGGGGCAGCGGTTTGGTAAACACGTCCGCTACCTGTTCCTTGGTTTCACAATACACAGTCTTAATGAAACCTGTTTTCACCAATTGCCTCACATGTTTGATTTTAATATCAATATGGCGCGATCTCTGGCCTACAGCATCGGCTTCCGATATGTTAATGGCAGCCATGTTATCCTCATAGACTTTTATAGGTTGCATGGGCTGCCTCCATAAGCTTACCAGAAGATCGTCAAACCAAACTAGGTTATTGGAAGCTTTGGACAAACTCACATACTCAGCTTCCGCTGTGGAGGTTGCAATTAACTTCTGCTTCCCAGAGTACCAATACACGGGGCTACTATTTAGATATACAATGTACCCCGAGGTACTTTTTCTAGATCTAACATCCCCTGCCCAATCGGCATCCGAAAAACAACTCAATCTTAATTCTCTAGTTGCTTCTGGTTCCAATAACAATGAATAGTTCACAGTACCTTTTAAATATCTCAGGAGTCGTTTGATTCCGCTCCAATGGTACTGTGTAGGATGTTCAGAATGTCTAGATAACACATTTACACTTAGACTGATGTCCGGTCTAGTCCAATTTGCAATGTACAACAACGACCCAATCACGGACTTGTAAAGGGTCTTATCCTCAAACTCCGTGCTCTCAGTGTACATATTCTTAAGGAAATCTGTTGCCATAGGGGTATCACATGGCTTCGCCTCTACCATGCTACACTTTTTAAGCAATTCCTGAATCTTATCTTCCTGAGAAAGCCGAAACCCCTTCTCGGTTTTTACGAATTGCACCCCTAAAAATTTGCTAATGTGACCTAGTGGTTTTAGAGCGAAACTCTTACTTAGGTCCTCAGAGAACTTCTTATGCCTGTTCTCTGATCTGCAAATATATAGTATGTCATCAACGTACAACAGTACTGTTTCCCTAATGTCCTGATCTTCCTTGACAAAAACACACTCGTCAGCTGACGATGGTAAAAAGCCCATCTCTCTCAGGCCTTTTGTGAGACACTCGTACCATCGTTTACCAGATTGTTTTAAGCCGTATAGGCTCTTATTCAACAACCACACATCATCTTCCCGATGGCTTACTCCCTGAGGAATCCTCACGTACAGCTCTTTGTCTAACTGGGCGTGCAGGTACGCGGTCTGAATATCGAACTGATACACATGTTCGCCTCGCATGGTAGCGATGATGAGAGCTGTTCTCACGCTCTCAGGGCGCACCGTGGGCGAGAAGGTGTCCTCATAATCGTCAGGGAATCTCTGCGAGAATCCCTGCGCTACTAGTCTCGCTTTATAGACAAAACCCCCACCTTCAATGGGCTTTTGTTTGAATAGCCACCTGGTGCCGATCACCCTCTTGTCCTTGGGCAATCTTGTTGGCGTGAATACGTCCAGCCTTCTCAGGCTGTCTAATTCCGTATCCATGGCAGCCAGCCATTTCTGTCGTTCATGGTCAGGTAAGGCCAACACATCCTCATATCTCTGAGGGGTGGCCAAAACCTGGTTGACTGAGGTAACAAAGTCGTTGTACCTCTTAGGCTTATTGCCCCTGGTAACCCTAACTGGTCTGCCTTTAGGAGAGTCACTGACATCAGAGTTGTCCGATGAGTCATCTACCTCGTGACTATCACTATGCGTCTCAGAAGCTGGGTGCCTATCCTTCCTGGCTACCCCCATCTTACGCTTCAATACCCCTTTCAAGGGTGCCTGGGATGCATGCTTCCCAGAACCAGATGTATCCCTATCCTCGGGTAGGTTCTCCGATACATCCTCCGCTCGCCTATGACAACTACGGGAAGGGTTCTGAGTAAGAATCTCATTGGCATGGATCTTACTCCAATTGGCCCCTTCGTGAAAGGTGGCAGACCTCGATATCATTAGTTTCCCGTTAGGGTAGGCAAACCTAAATGCCTTGGAGCCCTGCTCATAACCAACAAATCTCAGTTTAACAGAGATTGGGTCTCCCTTTCTCCTGAGCTCCTTCGGGACATGAACATCGGCCATCGCTCCGAAAACGTGGAGGTGTGCCAAGCTAGGCTTATGGCCGTATAGCACCTCGTATGGGGTCTTCTGCACTACGCTAGACCATACTCGGTTCAAGGTGTAATTCGCGTATCTAACTGCTTCTACCCAATACGCGAAGTTTAATCTGGAATCCTCTAGGGCGCACCGCATCATAGTTTGTAACACGCCATTGCGTCGTTCTGCGACGCCATTTTGAAATGCAGAGTAAGGCGCGGTGCGTAAGTGGACTATGCCCTTACTCCTCAACCAGCTGGAGAACTGCCTGGAATTAAATTCAGTACCCCTGTCAGTTAAGATTTTCTTAACTCTGACCTTATGCTGGTTCTGGACTAAGTTACAAAATTCCTTAAACTTAGTCAACGTTTCACTCTTGGACATTAGGGGAAAAACAAATCCAAATCTGCTATGGTCGTCTACTATGGTAAGAAAGTACCGTCTCTTACCCACGGAAGGTGCGAATGGACCCACCAAATCCATGTGGACGAGCTGAAACGGGTGTTCAGAGTACCTCTGAGACTTCTTGGGCGCAGATTTTACCTTCAACTTTGCACTCCTACAAATTGAACAGTCTAGGAATGTGTTACAGTCATTGATCTTGGTTCCCCTTGAGTGTTCGGTTACCTTTTTCACTATAGGAAAACTCACATGACCTAGCCTGCGATGCATCAAGTGAGCACATTCATTGTGCAATGGCTCTCCTATAGAAATTGCATTAGCATTTTCAGGTTTCCTATTATCTGACTCTAAGTTAAAATTTAAAAACTTTTTATTAACTTTACATTTGTCTTTACAAGGCTTCCTCTGGTGAAAGTCTTGATCCTCATCACCTAGTTCTAACTGTGATTCATTGTTACTACCAATTGAGATAGTATAATTGCTATCACTGCAGGTCTCAGCATTCGTATTGGGGGAATAATAAGGCAAGCCACCTATCTTCAAAACCTCCCCAATCACACATTTGTTGTTTTTGATCACAGCTGTTCCTCCTGAGAACAGAATCTCCATTCTGGGGTTCTCACATATCCTCATTAGGCTTAGCAAATTATGATCTATCTCTGGTACATACAATGCTCCATGAATCTTTCCTATCCCAGGAATATAAACATCTCCAATGCCAACAACATTGACCTTTTTACCGTTTGCAACTTTGACCATGGATTGATGCCTTCTCATATTAACAAACAACCTTCGGTCACTGACAACATGGTTACTGGCTCCACTGTCCATTAACCATAGTTGCTCTCGCTGTTCCCTTGTAAGCTCTGACTCAGTAGTTTCCACTATACCTACAGAGCCATCATTAAACCTGGGTTTGTTCCCTTTGTTGCCTTCATTCGGCTTTTTACCCCTTCTGTGGTTAGGAACGTCTCCACTTGGCTTTCTGCCTGGAGGAAGTGACCTCCTTTTACATTTATTATCAGAAGGTGTCTTTACACTTGCCCTAGCATTTACATTTTGTGGGCAATCCCTTCTATAATGTTCTGTTGAACCACAATTGAAGCATTCCCCGATAGCATATGCTCTATCTGAACTATCGGGCCTTCTTAAAGGTTTTTTCTTTTTGTGAAAAGCCACCCTGCATTTTCGCAAGTTATCTTCTGCAATCAATCTACCAGATAACACTTCTAAAGATAAGTTATTACAACTAACATTATCCAATTGCGATATAAAATTATCCCAGCTAGGGTCAAGGGAATTGAGTATAACAGTAATGAGGGTTTGTTCAGACACTGTTTCCCCCATCAACATCAATTCCTGCCTTAACCTGTTTAACTCACATAAGTGTTCATTAATATCTACTCCCGCCTTCAACCTTGCGGAATAGAACTCCCTATAAACTCTGTTTGTAACATGGGAGCTTTTTGAACAAAATAGCTTATGCAGTTTCACCCAAACTTCTGTTACGGTCAGGTTACTAGGTATACTGGGATATAGTGCAGGGTCAATGGACATCAATAAAATACAAAAGGCCTTATGATGTAAAAGATCAACTTCTAAGGACCATGGTCTAGGTGGGGGTTTTAACAACAACGATAAAACATTCTCTTTCATTAAAATTACTTGAATACTTTTAACCCATTCCTTAAAATTTCCTCCACCCACACTTAAACTTTTAAAATTAGGAGGAAGGACCTGTACATTATTAAACATGGAAACAGACATTAATTGGTGTTCAAAATGTGGTCCATCCTGGAACGGGCAATAAGGCATTGGAATAGAAGCACACAGCACAGTGTCTTCTATCTGGCATTCTGACAATCGTTCCTCCCCAATGGGAGGGATTAAAACTTCAGGTTGTGCGGATGCAAAGCTCATCCTGGTTTGATCACAAAAACTTGAGGGTCCTCTCTGGTGCACATCTCTAGGAATTTTTGGACGCGCTCCCAAATTCCTATCTTCAGTTGAGGCAGCCTCCGGAACCGTCCTGGATGTCGATGTCATCACGGATGGATATGTCCCACTCGTGGTGTGCGCTGAATTAGTTGCAGACATCAGGGATGCTTTGGTATGTGCAGCTACTATTTGTTGAGCCGATGGTACCTGCAAACCATCGCCTAAAATGGTTGCCAAAGTTTCTATCACACTTGCAACCTTACGCTCAACATGAGAGTCTCTTAAATTTTTAGCAGAAGTCACTGACGTCATCAAGGGAGCTAAAGTCTTTATGGCCTGATCTATGATGGCTTTTACAGCAGGTGGCACAATATCAACTTGGCCATGCTGGTTTAACAAAGAAGCAGGAACATTCGAATCAGGCAGTCTGTTATCCCCCATTCTCCACTTATGGTCTGAGGTGGGGGTTTTAGGAAAAGATTGAAAGTCTCTTACCGATCCGGTGTTTTGTAGGACTTCGATCTTCTTTCCTTTCGCAGCTGGATTCTTTAATAATCCGCTAGAATCAGCAGTCGGGTTCTGACTTACTGTGGGCAAACCTAAAAGCTGAAGGATTGCCTTCCTAAACTCATCATCCACCTCTGTATTTGTTTTCAAGACCTGAAGTGGCGTTCTTCCAGTCTCTACTTCTTTAGGTGATGATGGTTTACTCACTATCTTGGGCCCTTCAGAAGTTGAGGCCTCTGCTCCAAAACTTACAGCTCCACTATTCTCTAAATCAATTAGAGTTTGGGGTTTTTCAGCCAAAACATTTTTGGCCTGAGCCCCAGACAGTCCAGTTTGTGACTTCATACTTTTTACTGCTGCTGCTGCCCTAGTCAACATCTATTCAACTGCAGACATTCCAGTCTAGCGCGTTACCACATGAGCGTAGGTTCGTTAAACCATCCTCTGCTACCAACTGTGACGAAATGGGGTTG
This sequence comes from Arizona elegans, assembly GCA_022577455.1. Taxonomy (NCBI): domain Eukaryota; kingdom Metazoa; phylum Chordata; class Lepidosauria; order Squamata; family Colubridae; genus Arizona; species Arizona elegans. The sequence goes on along the minus strand of JAKOOJ010000003.1, from coordinate 95,399,235 downwards.
AGGGGTACCCCGGACCGTGAACCAGCTCATGAGTAAACACACTGAGACTGAAATGATTCTAACAGAGGCGTCTTGTGTAAAAATATAATTTACTTTAAAACATTTAAAAAGCACTATGTCTTTATGAAAACACATTAAAAACAAAGTCTTGTCTGGGTATGTGAGGCAAGGCTATCTCCCTAGATCCCTCTCCACAATACCGAAAACAGTTCACAAAAGAATAAAGCTAGCATGAAGGTAAGCAGCTTCGGCGTCGATACATCATCAAGGCAATCATAACGAGGGCAGCACGAGCCTCACAGCTGAAAGTCACCTGAAGTAAAAACAGTTCAAATAGCAAACACTGTTTGAAGCTTGTGGGAGGAAGAAGGTCCAGCAACAGCAGTCCCGATGATAGCTTGCATGCTACAAAACAGCAAAAGGCAAGCATCCGTGGGAGTCTCTCTGTAACGACGTCTGGAGTCCTTATCTGCATTCTTCTCCCATCAGCGGCATTGCCCAAGCTTCCTGCAGGAGCTGTGCATTTAGGCCTAGAAGACTAGGCCCAAGTAGCAAGCGAAAGGTCCTTGCTTATGTAAGGAGTCAACCTGCAATTATCCAGGGCGGGGAAGGCTTGCAGGTAATTGGCAACAGTAGATGGCTTGATTAAAACCATACTGTTTGTGAGTAGGCAGATAGCCACAGCAATCCTGGAAACACTCGTGACAATTTATTTATTAGTGAATGTACAAGATATAAGCATTGAAACAAGAATTTGGGCGGACCATAATCTGATTATAATTATATGGAAGGGGCAAAGAAAGTGATTAAGATGGACATTGAATCAAATAATATTAAATGAAAAAGAGTTTCAACAATCTGTAGAGAAAGAATTATTTTTCTTTTTTAAGGAAAACAGAAAGGAAGACATCTCATTGCAAAATGTATGGGATACAATTAAAGCATATATTCGAGGGTTGGCAATGACCTATTTGGGAAAAAGAAATAAAAAGAAAAGACAAACACCAAAAAAAATTGGAAGAAGAATACAAAGAACTGGAGATGGAATTACAAAAAAATACGCAAAGCAAGAGGACTAAAAACCAAATGGATTTGAAAAAACATGAAATGAACTTAATTGAAAAAGAAGACTTGGCTTATCAAATAAAGATGTCTAAACAAAACCTTTTTGAAAATGCTAATAAGCCAGGTAGATGGCTGGCATATAAAATGAGAAAGGAGAAGGAGAAAAAACTAATTAATCAACTAATAGATGAGGGAGGACAGATGTGTTATTGAAATGAGGGGGAAAAAAGTGGAACAGAAATATTATAAGAGACTTTATGAACAAGAGACAGTATCAGAAGAGAAGATTATACAATATTTAGAAAAGTCTAATTTACCAAAAATACCAGAAGACTATAAAGAGGCTTTAGAGGGAAGAATAATGATGATGAAGTGATAGAAAGCATCAAAAGACAGAAGAATGGCAAAACACCAGATCCAGATGGATTACCAGTAGAATTGTATAAAACTTTCCAGGATGTGCTTAGTAATATGATGCTGGAAGTGTTTAATGACCTTTTAGTAAATGCAAAAATACCTGACTTGTGGATGGAGGCGTATATTACTCTTATACCGAAGGAGGATGCAGATTTATAACAAACTAAAAACTATAGACTGATCTCTTTGCTAAATGCAGAATATAAAATATTTGCATCAATAATGGCAAATAGACTGAAGAGTTGTTAAATGATTTTGTACATGTAAATCAAAATGGCTTTCTACCAAAAGACAAATTAGAGATAACATGAGAATGATTCTGAATATTTTAGAATACTATGAAGCACACCCAGAAAAACAAATGGCATTGATGTTTTTAGATGCGCAAAAAGCTTTTGATAATGTGAATTGGAAATTTATGACAAAACAATTACAGATTATGGAATTTGGGGGGAGATTTATAAAGATGATTGAGACAATCTATAACAAACAATTTGCAAAAATAATAATCTTTCTCCTGCTATCTTGGCCACTTTTTACAGAGGCACAGTTGAGAACATTTTAGTAAACTGCACCACTGTTTGGTTTGGGGGCAGCAGTGCCTCATTTAGAAAGTCCATACAGAGAATGGTAAGGACAGCCAAGAAGATTATAGGACGCTCACTTCGTGTTATTCAGGGTACTGCTTATAAATGCTAGGTGCTTAGAGCTCAAAGCATTGTTAGAGATCCCATACACCCACTTTACTGTCTGCTTCTGTTGCTCCTGTCTGGCAAGAGGTTTCAAGGTATTTCTAGCAGAACTTCCAGATTTTGTAACAGCATTGTTCCCTACCATTCATCTGGTAAACTCGCAAGATTCATTTTTCTCTCCACGTACATGCATACATCCAAACTAGATTGTGTTGTTTCTGGATTGTTCAAAGATAAAGATGTGAGTATGGAAGATCTTCAGCAAATGGTGGGAAAAGATGAACAGAATGTTCAGAAGACAAATGAGAAATTAGTAGGAGTGGTGGAGGAGACAAATCAAAATAAGTTACAAGAAGACAAAGACACTGAAGAGACAATAACAATAAGTACTCAGAATCAAATAGATAATTTAGAGTTTACAACAGAACAGAGAAAAAAATGGAAGATTTCCGAAAAATAATGAAAGGGTAATGGATACAAATGATGCAGCAGAAGGAGACAAGGGGTAAGGCAAGGGGAACATTCAGTCTGTGCAAAAATGTTAGAAAGAAACGTAAGATTCCCAAAAAGAAATATAAAAGAGTTATCAAAAAGTCAATAAGTGATGAAATTCTAAAAAGGCTAAGAGATGATGGATAGAGATAAAATATTTTGCAATACGGTGATTGTATTAAAAACTAATAGAAAATAGTAGAAAATAGTAGAAAGTATAAATTGGGAAAATAGTAGTACACATATTGACATATAATATAATTGATTAGAATCAAAAATATATTAAGGTTAGGAGGTGGAAGACTATGATTAGGTGTATTTAAATGTATTATTATTATTATTATTATTATTATTATTATTATTATTATTATTATTATTAGTATGTAAAAAATATGTTGAAACTTATAGCTTTTAAAGACTATAAATTCAGGGGACTTAGAGATATAATCCCAGGACGAATTAAACCTTATTAATAATTGATTTTATTGGTGTTTCTATAAAATTGAGATATTGGAATTATGGGGAAACATTGAGTAATATTTAAAATATTAAAATGTTAGTGATTCAGCAGGGGACAATGAACACATTGTATGAAGAAATGTTATAGATGTTTAAATATATTTAGGTTTAGGTTTAGGTTTATTAAATTTGTATACCGCCCTTCTCCCGAAGGACTCAGGACAGCCAAAATTAAAATACATACAGTATAAAAATTAAAATAAATTAAAATAGAATTAGATCAGTTTGGCTTCCCCAAATTTTAAAACCCTTTATCCATAAAATAGCCCATTAAAATTTTAAGCCAGCCCAGCTTCCTGAAATAAGAAGGTCTTCAACGCTCGGCGGAAAGTACAGAGGTCAGGGATCAGTCGTATTTCTGGGGGTAGCTCGTTCCAGAGGGCGGGTGCCCCCACAGAGATGGGTCTCCCCCTGGGGGTGGTCAGTCGACATTCCTTGACCAACGGCACCCTGAGGAGACCATCTCTGTGGGAGCAGATTGGCCGGTGGGAGGTTATCGGTGGCAGAAGGTGGTCTCGTAAATACCCGGGCCCTAAGCCATGGAGCGCTTTAAAGATGAGAACCAATACCTTGAAGTACACCTGGAAGACCACCGGGAGCCAGTGCAGCTCGCGCAGGAGAAGTGTTAAATGGGAGCGCCATGTCGCCCCCATAATTACCTGCGCGGCTGCATTCTGGACCAGCTGGAGCCTCCGGGTGCTCCTCAAGGGGAGCCCCATGTAGAGAGCATTGCAGTAGTCCAGGCAAGAGGTGACGAGGGCGTGAGTGACCGTGCATAAGGAGAGATCCAGAAAGGGACGCAACTGGCATATCAGGCGAACCTGGCCACGGCCGTCATATGCTCTTCTAAAGACAGCTGTGCATCCAGGAGGACACCCAAGTTACGAGCCCTCTCCGTGGGGGCCAATGACTCACCTGCAATAGCCAATGATGGCACCAACTGGCTATATCGGCAGCCAGCAGCCACAGCCACTCTTGGTCTTGGAGGGGTTGAGTCGGAGCCTGTTCCTCCCTATCCAGACCCGCAAAGCCTCCAAGCACTGGGACATCACTTCATTGGGGTGGTCTGGGGTGGAGATGTACAGCTGAGTGTCATCAGCGTACAGATGGCACCACACCCCAAATCCATGGATGATCTCACCCAGCAGCTTCAATAAATAATGTGAATATTATTATTCACAATAATAATAAAAGGAGAGGTGAGAGGACCGACCCTTGCAGCACCCAACAAACAAGGTGCCTCGAGGTCGACCTCTGCCTCCCAGCCAACACGGACTGCAACCAGTCGGAGAGATAGGAGGAGAACCCCTCCAGCCGGCGCAGCATGATACCATGGTTGATGGTATCAAAAGCCACTGAGAGATCTAATAGGACCAGAACAGAGGAACATCCCCTGTCCTGAGCCCTCCAGAGAACATCAACCAACGCGACCAATGCCGTTTCTATGCTGTACCCAGGACTGAAGCCGGACTGGAATAGATCCAGATAGATAGTTTCATCCAGGTACTGTGGGAGCTGTCGCGCAACCACACTCTCAACAACCTTCGCCACAAAGCGAAGGTTGGAGACAGGACTGTTGCCAAAACAGCCAGATCCAGAGAAGGCTTCTTGAGGAGGGGCCTCACCACCACCTCTTTCAAGGCAGGAGGTAAGAAACCCTCACTCAAAGAAGCATTTATAATCCTCTGGAGCCAGCCTCGTGTAACTCCCGGGTAGCCAGCACCAGCCAGGAGGGACCTGGGTCCAATAAACATGTGGTTGCATTCAACCTCCCCAGCATCTTGTCCATGTCCTCGGGAGTCACAGGATCAAACTCCTCCCAGATAACATTCTCAAGACCTGCCTTGGACACCTCGCCTGAACCCACCCAGTCAGAGTCCAGGCTGTCCTGAATTTGAGTGATTTTATCATGCAGATAATGCACAAAATCCTCAGCACGCCCTGCATTTATGGAGAAAATGATAAAGTATCATAAAGAGAGAATGGTATTGTTTAAAGACAAAGATGTAAATGTAGAAGAACCACAACAAATGGGGGGAAAATAAATACAAATTGGGAAAATAGTATTATATACGCAGACATATAAAAGAATATATCATAATTATGTGTATATTAAAGTTATTAACCATATTAACCCTAACTCTAACCTTAACCCTGAGGTCCTGAATGTATGAAGAGCCCTGTTTCCTGATTATACTGACACTGATGGATTGGGGCCAAAACAGGCATTTGCCCTGTCAAGTTCCTATCAGACTGTGCCCCAATGACCAAAATTACAGCAATGTTCTTTTTCCGCAAGAAGTATTTCTAAGTATAAGATTTACTGTTTAGCTAGAGAAGAAAGCATTACTAGAGGTAGCCCTGTCCTTCTCCTTGAACAAATAAATTAATATTTAAATTGATTCTTGTTGTGAATATTTACTTAGAAAGTATGATTTTCTCCCATAAATGGATTTTGTAGGACTTTCAAGGAGAATTTTTTATCTATTTTAGGTCCCGCAACAGAGGAGGTATGCTTTCAGGATCTCTCTAGATGACCTTGTTTAATTGAGAAGACTGAATTGGGAATGAACTGGGAATGAGTTCCTGTATATACAGATATCCAAGGCAGATGTTGAGGAAGATTCTAATGCCAATATGCTTGTGGTTCGCTAACAAATTATGTTATATAATTATATCATAATTATATGAAATTATACTACATAATTCCATTATATTATATGGAGAAGTGCTTATGCCATTATGAGGAAATTTCTCCTGATTTAGTTGATATCAGTAATCAGGATTTAATTCTTGGCTCCTGTTATTTACATATACTAAGCGATAACGTTAGTCCACTAACATATTAATGTTATATAATTATAATACAATTAGATGGAACTATACTATATAATTCCATTATACAATACGGAGAAATTTGTAAGATCTATCTATGGTATAATATGATATCTTTTAAAATAAATATTCACAAGAATAAATTTAAACATTAATTTATAAATTTATTTGTACAAGGAGAAGGACATTGCTAAATGTAGTAATATTTTCTTCTCTAGCTAAACAGACTACATCTTATATTTAGAAATTCTTTTTGTAGAAAAAGACCATTGCAGTAATTTTGATGGCACAGTTTGATGGGATCTTGAGAGGGAAAATGCCTGTTTTGAGCACTGAAGACAAATTATTCACTTTATAGCTTTAATCCATCCTTCTTTTTAATGACACAGAAATAAGGACCTATTGCTATAATTAGTATAAACTGTGACAGAATGATTGTTACTAAGTTGCCAAATTGCAACTCCATCCTATGTAAGACTGGAGAGCACAGGATCAAGTGATCCTCTCCTCTTCTGGGTGATCCAGGGCTGAAATCCAGCAGGTTCTGACAGGTTCTGGAGAACCGGTAGTAGAAAATTTGAGTAGTTCAGAGAACCAGCAAATACCACCTCTAGCTGGCCCCAGAGTGGGGTGGGAATGGAGATTTTGCAATATCTTTCCCCTGCCATACTCACCAAGCCATGCCCACCAAGTCACACCACACCCACCAAGCCATGCCCATAGAACCGGTAATTTAAAAAATGGATTTCACCACTGGGGTGGTCCTCCCTTCCCCACTTAGCCATTCTTCAAAGGTGACCATTTACTCCTTCTAATAGGGAAACTATTAAGAGGGATGGGTGATGATACCTCAAGTGGACACTGATCTGCAATATGAGCCAAAGGAAAAAAGCACAAGAGATCTATGAAGGTATTTTAAATTAAATTTCTTAATTCTGCTTCTATAGAGATTGATTTTTTTTTCTTGAATGTATTATCCCAAATACTTGGCTTTCTTCAAGTATGAACAAAAAAACCTTATCTAAAAAAATCTAGTATGGCAGAAACAGGTATCAAAAGAATATTCATGGAGAAATAATGCATTGCTTTGTTTATTGATAAATTCCCCAAAGGCATTTAATAGAGCAACAGAGCAGAATCGGAGGGAAGAACAGAATTTTGTGTGGGGATGAAGGCATGAAAGTAATGAAGGCAAGGCATGAAGATGGTGAAATATTCTTGATAAATGTTCCTTAGTCTTCTGCATTTTAAGGTTTCAACATCTTCCAAAGCATCTTATCCGAAGTCTTCTTCCACTGCGACTAATGGGAAACAGGAACAAAAATTAAATTAAAAAACAACCAAAAGACTGTAGTAGTCAGCAATATTAATTGGCATTTTCTGAAACTGACAACTTCCCTATGCTTCCCTCTCCCCCTAAAATTAGTAACATATTCTCCTTGGAACCCCCATGCAATTTATCTGTGGCAGAAAATGGTTTCGAGTGAATACTTGAAAGGAGGATAAGCACAGAGTGAAACATGTACTTGTATATAAGCATTGCAGAAATGACACTTGTTGGAATAAGTCCTGCCATCAGAGCCACAATGGGGTTTATAATCCAGGGGTGCAGTGACAATGCCGCTATGGGAAAAAGCAAATGAATAACTTGGGCCAAACTGATTATGCTTCAGTCCCATTACCATCGCTGCCGTTGCCATCCTGTTCTTCATACTGGCCATACATGTGCACCCCTCTGGTCCAACAGGCAACGGGATGCACCTGCACTGCTGGCGTGAAGAACAGGGTGGCGATGGTCATGGGACTGAAGTTCTTTTTCGGCATGTTTGAGAAGCAGAGGCAGGTAGTTTTCAGCGCAAGAAGCTTGCAGCCAGTCGCTGCTGCCAGGTCAGTTCCACCTGGCAAAGTGGCGGCTGGGAGGCTTCTCGCACTGAAAAAAAGAGGCAGGGGCTGCAGGCAACTTGCAATAAGGTGGGTGAACAAATGCGGGTTGGCGGGGAGCCCAGCAGTGACGGCTAAGCCCTGGCTTGCCTTCCCTGGCAGCCAGCCGTGGTTCTCATCTTTAAAGCGCTCCATGGCTTAGGACCCAGGTATTTATGAGACCACCTTCTGCCACCGATAATCTCCCACCGGCCAATCCGCTCCCACAGAGATGGTCTCCTCAGGGTGCCGTTGGTCAAGGAATGTCGACTGACCACCCCCAGGGGGAGACCCTTCTCTGTGGGGGCACCCGCCCTCTGGAACGAGCTACCCCCAGAAATACGACTGATCCCTGACCTCTGTACTTTCCGCCGAGCGTTGAAGACCTTCTTATTTCAGGAAGCTGGGCTGGCTTAAAATTTTAATGGGCTATTTTATGGATAAAGGGTTTTAAAATTTGGGGAAGCCAAACTGATCTAATTCTATTTTAATTTATTTTAATTTTTATACTGTATGTATTTTAATTTTGGCTGTCCTGAGTCCTTCGGGAGAAGGGCGGTATACAAATTTAATAAACCTAAACCTAAACCTAAATATATTTAAACATCTATAACATTTCTTCATACAATGTGTTCATTGTCCCCTGCTGAATCACTAACATTTTAATATTTTAAATATTACTCAATGTTTCCCCATAATTCCAATATCTCAATTTTATAGAAACACCAATAAAATCAATTATTAATAAGGTTTAATTCATCCTGGGATTATATCTCTAAGTCCCCTGAATTTATAGTCTTTAAAAGCTATAAGTTTCAACATATTTTTTACATAATAATAATAATAATAATAATAATAATAATAATAATAATAATACATTTAAATACACCTAATCATAGTCTTTCACCTCCTAACCTTAATATATTTTTGATTCTAATCAATTATATTATATGTCAATATGTGTACTACTATTTTCCCAATTTATACTTTCTACTATTTTCTACTATTTTCTATTAGTTTTTAATACAATCACCGTATTGCAAAATATTTTATCTCTATCCATCATCTCTTAGCCTTTTTAGAATTTCATCACTTATTGACTTTTTGATAACTCTTTTATATTTCTTTTTGGGAATCTTACGTTTCTTTCTAACATTTTTGCACAGACTGAATGTTCCCCTTGCCTTACCCCTTGTCTCCTTCTGCTGCATCATTTGTATCCATTACCCTTTCATTATTTTTCGGAAATCTTCCATTTTTTTCTCTGTTCTGTTGTAAACTCTAAATTATCTATTTGATTCTGAGTACTTATTGTTATTGTCTCTTCAGTGTCTTTGTCTTCTTGTAACTTATTTTGATTTGTCTCCTCCACCACTCCTACTAATTTCTCATTTGTCTTCTGAACATTCTGTTCATCTTTTCCCACCATTTGCTGAAGATCTTCCATACTCACATCTTTATCTTTGAACAATCCAGTCTGATGGGATCTTGAGAGGGCAAATGCCAGTTTTGGGCACTGGAGAACGGAGTAAACTTATAAAGTGAATGACAAATTATTCACTTTATAACTGTAATCCATCCTTCTTTTTAATGACACAGAAAACGGGACCTATTGTCATAATTAGTATAAACTGGGACAGAATGATTGTTATTAAGTTGCCAAGTAGTATCTCCTTCCTATATAAGACTGGAGAGTGGACCATGTGGTCCTCTCCTCTTCTGGGTGGTCCTCCCTTCCCCAATTTAGCCACCTCAAAGGTGACCATTTACTCTTTCTTATAGGAAAGGTATTAAAGAGGAATAGGCAATGGTACCCCAGGTGGACCCCAATCTGCAATAAAAGCCAAAGAAATAAATGTTACCATTCCCACTACATCTATGAATGTAGATGTAGTTTTTTATTAAGTTTCCTAATCGTGTCTCTATAGAGATTGATTTTTTCTTGAATTTATTATCCCAAATACTTGGTTTTCTTCAATTATGCAACAACTTTATCTAAAAAAATCTGGTAGGGTGGAAACAAGTTCCGAAAGAAGATTCATGGAGATATAATGCTTTGCTTTGTTTATTGATAAATCTGCGAAAGACATTTAATACAGCAACAGAGCAGAATCAGAGGGAAGAACAGAATTTTGGGGGGATGTTAATGAGCAGGGCATGAAGATGGTGAGATATCCTTAATCAATGTTCCTTAGTCTTCTACATTTTAAGATGTCAACATCTTCCGAAGCGTCTCAGCCGCAGTCTTCTTCCACTGCGACTGAAGAGAAACAGGAAAAGGAAACAGGGATAAAAACTAAATTAAAAATCCAGAGAGATACATCCACTATAGTGGCTCACCCAGCCAAAAGTCTGTAATAGTCAGCAATATTACTTGGCATTTTCTGAAAGTGACAACTTGCCTATACTTCCCTCTCCCCCTAAAATTAGTAACATATTCTCCTTGGAACCACCATGCAACTTATCTGTGGCAGAAAATGGTTTTTTGAGTAAAGTAATTGAAAGGAGGATAAGTTTGCACACTTTTTTTTTTGAAGCCTAGAAATCCAGGGCTTCCGATCCAAATGCTTTCTTCTGCAGTTGCACAGAGTGAAACATGTACTTACACGTAAGCATTGCAGAAATGACACTTGTTGATATAAGTCCTGCCATTAGAGCCACAAATGGGTCGCTCATTCCGGGGGCAGAGGCGTCTTGGGTACCCCCGACAATAACGCTATGGGAAAAAGCAAATGATTCATTTCATAGGACAACCCTGCTCTTCTTTTTAAGGGGGCAAGTCTGATGACGATTTGAATACCCTGGGCTAAATTGATTATCTCTTTTTATCCCATCAACTTTTAATTCTTTCTTCTGCAAAGTCCCTTCCTGTTCCAGGTGGTCCAGCTTCTTGCATTATAGACTATTATACAACACCAATGCTGGAAAATGGATCTGGGATTTTTTAGGAATTAGAACTTATAGTCATTATATTTCTGTTTTGATCTGCATAGTTTGCACACCTGCCTCACTATTAAGGCTCCATATGCACATAATGGATAGAAACAGAACTGGCCTGATGGAGGAAGATGAGAGGAAACTGCCTGAAAAATCATTCTGAGTCTTATTGTATCACAGGTTACAACATGTTAGCCACAAAGGTGATGGTGATGGGGAGGGACAGGCATGGGCTTATTATTATGCACCCACACTTGTGGGTCCTATCCAAGGACTTCGTTTAATAACTAAAATTTAATAACTAAAACTACTCACATTTAAATTGAGTCTTTGTGCAGCAATATCTGAAAAAAAAAACAAAACATGCCAAATATGAACATTTGAAACAATTCCATATTACGTCCTATCTTTTATAATTTACTAGTGCATTTCAATTTGCCCTGTCCCTTGCTCCACCCCTCCCATTAAAACCCTTGGCAAATTGAAATAAAAACAAAACATTAACACAAAATCCAGTGAAAACCAACCATTACAGGTGATGGGGATGTCAATAGGAAAGTCAATACTGTTGATTTCTACAGGAATTCTGCTTCTGTACCTGAAAGAACCACTTTATTCCAATTATTGGGAATGCTGCATCAGACCTCTTAGGAACTATGAGTCACACCTGGAAAACCTCTGGTTAGTGGAACAGCCAATTCTGCACCAAGAGCCTCCAGTTTTGATTTGCTTCTTGGGCAAATCCCCTGAGCAAGAATTATTTCCCACTGAGCCAGCCTTGAGAATATATGTGGACTACTGTCTGCTTTTTCCTGGAGACAAGGGTGTCCTCAAATCTCTCAACAAAGGAAAAGCTGGAGTAGTAAACAGAATTTACCAGAGTACAATGAGAAAAGGAGCAGAGCAAGCAGCAGAAAGCTTCCTGGCTTCATGATTCCTCACAAAACTTGGTTGAGGAAGAACTTTTTGGAGTAGCAGAGGCTGAAGATGAGGCTTCACAGCTTTCCCCTGTCCTTCCAGGCTATATATGCATATCCTGACTACTTTGGTGATGAAATCTCTCCCTTCCGGATGCAATTGAATGTGGAATTGGTTGTTGCTGAAGTGGGTGGCAAGTTTGCCAGTTGGTAAACTTCCTTTTACACAATTAACCAGAATTCAAGAAGCACTTCTCTCCTGATTTAAATATTTGTAAACTTCTGCATGAAAATGATGAAATTACAGTGCTCTGGTCCTTTAGAGTCACAGAGACTATCATCTGCCACATAATACAGCAGAATTAACAAGTGATAAGAAAGACAAAAGCATCTGGATAGTGGATTTGGCAGCAGAATAGAAGAGAAAGAACTGGAAAGGATAATGAAATACAAAGTCTTGCAAATAGAATGTCTGTGGCAAAAGAAAGCAAATGTGGCACCAATAATAAGAGACACCTTGGGTGCAATCCCAAAACAACTAGAGGAACACTTGAACACTATCAGCATTGACAAAAATCACAATTAGTGAATTGCAAAAGGCAGCTTTACTCAGAACAACTTACATCCTGTGATGATAACTTTAACACCATCAGACATCAATATATGCTTTTCACAGATCCTTGGGGAGGACTTCATATATGGACAAAAATACCAAATCCAGTCTGAAGATCTGACTGACCATAGTAATAATAATAGCTTCCCAATAAATGAGGTCACAGCACTAGGCAATTAAACAGAACAAGCTTCAAGGCACAGCCCTGAATAATCTATTTATGGTAAACCTGTCTGCAGCAATGAGAGCCACTCCTACATATAACATCTTATATACAGATTTGTGTGTCATCCAATGATCAGCTCTAAATTAATTGGTGGTCTCTTCCTATGTTATTAGAGATTAACAGGGTCATATTAAATAAATCAGCAAATCAATCATCAATCCTTCATTTCCCTCCAGCCATATTGGTTACAACGTTCTTCATAATAATTGGATGTAAATCAATAGAGTTGATTTCAGTAAAGGGTGAATAGCATAAACCTGCATATTCCATCTAATTACTTTCCCCTTCCCCCCACCAAGCTGTAGAAAAGTTGGAGAAATCATGTTTTGTCATCTCAAACAGAGTCGGAAAGGATCTCTGAGGTCACCTAGTCCAAACTCCGGCTCAAAGCAGGAACACCTGAAGCTTGTCAGAGAGACATATACCGGGCCCAAAGAGAACCTGTGAAGTCATATCTGGGATAACTCCTATTTCCGCTGATACATGCTCTTGCCAATAGGAAATCCCTACTTATATCTCATCTGAATCAGATTCCTTGCATTTTCAACTCAAAGGTTCTGGTCCTGCCACTGAGAGCAAGAGAAAACAAATCTAGTTCCTCATCTTGATGACAACCATCCATCTATATTCTGCACAAGGGTGTCTCTGTGTTTCTCCTCGCTATTTTGATTGCCAACTACCATCCCTCTCATTAGAGGTCACATCTGTTGTGGCCTGCCAGATTTGGACACTGGGGATATTTGGGAGGAACATGGGCCAGTCCTGGAGTCTGGGGAAGGCTCGGATGAGGGCTCTGCATCGGAGGCAGAGAGTGGGCCAGGGCAGGATGAAAGTTATCAGCTGCCTTCAGAGTCAGATATCAGTGAGGCAGACGAACAGCTGGAGCTGTTCCCGTGCATGTGCAGAGTTGCCAGATGAAGGGAACAGCTAAAGAAGAAGGGTCGACTTGGGAGTAAGGCCACAGGTGGATGATGAATGGTCCCTCCCAGAGGGAATAAAAGAGGAGAGAAAAGAGAGTGGATTTTGCAAGAGACAATTAGTTCACCTCCAAGACTCCTTGCCAAGTTTTGAAGATATCAGCCTGGCAGTTCTCCAAGCCAGATAAGGTGTGTGACTGTAAATTCTCCCTTGAAAGACTTTGCTTAAGGTGAATGAAAGGAAGTCACTGGTTCTTTAATAAAAGGAGTTTTGTCGGGATCAGGATTCGGCTTCGTGCTTTTTGGGGAAGCCTAGGTCAGAACAACATCCTATTTGTGGGCCGTGTAAATTTCAGCATTAATTTTTATATAGAAAGAGGAACAGTTTTAAACACCATTTTGAATAAGCACTAGCTTCTCATAGGAAACAGGGAGCCTTGGTAGTACAGTGGTTTAAAGCACCCTGTTATTAACACAGCTGCCTGCAATTACAGCAGGTTCGAATCTTACCAGGCTCAAGGTTGACTCAGCCTTCCATCCTTTCTAAGGTAGGTTAAATGAGGACCCAGTTTGTGGGGGCAATAAGCTGACTTTGTATAAATATACAGAAGTATGAAGGCTATTGCTTAATGCATTGTAAGCCGCCCTGAGTCTCCGCAGAAGGGCGGCATATAAATCAAATTAAAAAAAAAAACCAATAGTATGCTTTAAAAGTAAATAATACATTGGATTTCTATAGATGTGTAAGCCTGCCAGTCTGGTTTCTTACAAAATATTCAATCTATCCCCAAACTGTAAAGAGTGGGAAGCTAGAATGTGCTCTCTGCTGGATCCTTCAGTACCATGGATGCCGATACTCAGAGCCTATTTTTCACACTCTATTCCTTCACCAGCTGGAGCATAAAAGTGAGACACCCTTAGTCATTCAGTGTTTTCTCTGTGGCTCACTGGTTATGTTTCTAATTCTGGTTTCTTTCAATGGACTTTTTGATAAAAGAGAGTCCACAACACTCTTAGAAGTTAAGAAAGTCTTATTGCAGTGATGAGGCCGTGTGGTTTAAGATACGGTGCAATAGTTTCTTCTTACACCACAGGGCACACTGTTGACAAGCTAAGTGTTCAGTTAAACCACAACCTCTCCTAAGTAATCCAGACAGAATTTCTGAAATATTCCAAATTTCTAAGAATGAAAATAAGGAACCTAGCAAGATCTGAATTTAAAAAGGGCATGGAAAACATGATTTGCTTTTTTTAAAATAAAACAAAACAACCTAGAAGACATCAAATGGCCCCTGTTGCCAACTTAGAATTTTAGAATTCTGCAGTCCAAAATTTAAGGATCAGAAAGATTCAGTCAATTAATGCTGTTATACAGAAGATGAATGGCTTACGTAAGTTCATAACCAGAAATTCATATATCAAGGATGCCTTTGCCAATCCTCTTGATTCAGGTCAATAGTAGCATGATCTAACTTATATTTGTGACCAGATATTACTATCCATAGTGATTCTTTGACGCATAGGTTGTTCCACTTTTTATGTAGGAGAAATTTTCTGACAGTAAGAACAATCAAACAATGGAATAGTTTGCCTTCAAAGGTTGTGGGCGCTTCATCACTGGAAGATTTCCGGAAGAGACTGGACAGCCACTTGTCAGAAATGGTATAGGGTCCCCTGTTTGAGCAGGGCATTGGACTGGATAAGGGGTCTGCAATCTTAAACACTCAAAGAGCCACTTGGGTCCATTTCCACAGAAAACAAAACACCGGGAGCCACAAAACCTGGGTGGGCATTGCCAATTCAACATCACTCACTCCCCCCCAGTCACATGACACCCCCAGACACGCCTACCCAGGTTTTGTGGCTCCAGGTATTTTCTTTTCAACAGGTCTCTCTCTCCCCTCTCTCTCATCTTTCTCCCTCTCTCTCTTTCTCCCTCTCCCTGTTTCTCATCTCTTTTTTGTTACAGGATCCATAGATCAGGCCCAATAATAGACATAAGCAAGTCATTCAATCAAATCTCTTTTATTTACAGGTTCATCCGTACATTTCTAGCAACATCTGGAAGAACCCCTTGGAGTAGTGAGGGGCAACCTTATATACCCATGGGGCGGAGTCTCAGGTAAGGAGTAGTTTGGGAAGGCGGCTGGCTGTGTGTGTGTCTGTGTTAACCCCTGCAGTATTATACCCTTTGCAGGTTCTGGTGCAGGTAGGACATTTACTTGTGACAAATCCCCCTCTAAATGCCTAGCCTGTGAGAGTGAGTTGAGTTGTTTGTGGGAAACATAAGGCCTGATGCTTAGTTTGGATACCAGATAAGAGTGTTGTTTGCTTAGCAGTGGTTTCGTTAGGATGTCAGCAGTCTGTTCTTCCGTGTCACAGTGGATGGCTTTTATGAATCCGATTTTTGAGAGCTGCCTCACATGCTTGTGTTTTATATCGATGTGCCTGGACCTTTGACCCACCGCATCGGCCATGGATATTTCTATGGCAGTTCTGTTATCTTCATGAATGGTTATCGGATACGTAGGATCAGCCCAGATACTGGTGAGCAGGTCGTCGAGCCATATGAGATTGTTGGCAACCTTGGATAGGCATATGTACTCCGCCTCAGTGGTCGAGGTGGCTACCAAGTTTTGTTTGCCTGTGTACCAGTGCACTGGGCTATCATTTAGGTAGAATACATACCCCGAGGTGCTTTTCCTGCTCTTGGTGTCTCCGGCCCAGTCAGCATCGGCGTAGCAGGTGAGACGGGCTCGCTAGATGTACTTGGCTCTAGGAACAGGCAAGCATCGGCGCTGTACTTTAGGTATCTCAGCACTCTCTTTACAGCGTCCCAGTGGTACATGGTGGGTTTACCTACGTGCCTGGACAGTAGATTAACCGATAGGGCGATGTCTGGCCTTGTCCAGTTGGCGATGTACAAGAGCGAGCCTCCCTCATCTCTCTTTCTCTTTCTCCCTCTCTTTCTCATCTCCCTCCCTCTTTCTCATCTCTCATTTTCTTTTTCCCCTCTCTTTCTCATCTCTCTGTCTCTCATCTCTCTACCTTTCTCTTTCTCCCTCCCTCTCTCTCTCTCATGTGTGTGTGTGTGTGTGCATGTGTGCGCATGCACACGCTCATCTGGGTTCCATCTTGAACCATTTCCAAAAACAGGCGAGAGTTGGGTTTTTTTTTTTCCTGATGTTGTTCTTTCTTCTTCTTTGGGTGCTTTTTACCATTAGATTTAATTTTAAATCAAGAGCCATTTCAGGTTCCCTGAGAAATGTTCTTTTTGTCCCCCAGCTGTGACTCCCTGTTGGCTGGCTGTCTCCCCCACCCTCCCATCCTCCTCACTCCTTGCCTGCCCTGAGAAGAGAAGGCGGTGGAGGTGGATGGAGACTCGTTCTGTATTTCAGAGCGGAAGTGAAGTGCCCCTCTACTTGCCTCTTTTTCCGGCCCTTGTTGGTGTTGTACGCACCTCTGCTGCTGCTCGGTGCTGCTGCACCAAGACACTGGCTGGGCCACCCAGCTGCAGCCAATGGTGCATGTTGTAATGGGCTCCAGGAGGAGGAGGAGGGGAAGCTATCTCCCCATTGTGCAGTGTGCTAAGTTTAAGTGCAAGAGCAGCAAGCAGCCATGGAGGTTGAGAGAGGAATATGGAGAGACGTGTCCCAGCCAGTGTCTTGGGGTGGAGAAAGTTGTGCATCTCTGCATATTCCTCTCTTGGCCTCCATGGCTGCTTGCTGCTCTTGCATTTAAACTTAGCACGCTGCACAATGGGGGGGTGACGGGGACAGCCAGCCAATAGTGAGCTACAGCAGGGGGACAAAATAGCTTCATTTATCAGGGAACCTGAAATGACTCTTGATTTAAAATTAAATCATATGGTAAAAAGCATCCAAAGAAGAAAGAAGAACATCAGAAAAAAAACCCAACCCTCGCCTGTTTTTGGAAATGGTTCACCCAGGTTTTGTGGCTCCCGGTGTTTTGTTTTCTGTGGAAATGGACCCAAGTGGCTCTTTGAGTGTTTAAGATTGCAGACCCCTTATCCAGTCCAATGCCCTGCTCAAACAGGGGACCCTATACCATTTCTGACAAGTGGCTGTCCAGTCTCTTCCGGAAATCTTCCAGTGATGAAGCGCCCACAACCTCTGAAGGCAAACTATTCCATTGTTTGATTGTTCTTACTGTCAGAAAATTTCTCCTACATAAAAAGTGGAACAACCTATGCTTCAAAGAATCACTATGGATAGTAATATCTGGTCACAAATATAAGTTAGATCATGCTACTATTGACCTGAATCAAGAGGATTGGCAAAGGCATCCTTGATATATGAATTTCTGGTTATGAACTTACGTAAGCCATTCATCTTCTGTATAACAGCATTAATTGACTGAATCTTTCTGATCCTTAAATTTTGGACTGCAGAATTCTAAAATTCTAAGTTGGCAACAGGGACCATTTGATGTCTTCTAGGTTGTTTTGTTTTATTTTAAAAAAAGCAAATCATGTTTTCCATGCCCTTTTTAAATTCAGATCTTGCTAGGTTCCTTATTTTCATTCTTAGAAATTTGGAATATTTCAGAAATTCTGTCTGGATTACTTAGGAGAGGTTGTGGTTTAACTGAACACTTAGCTTGTCAACAGTGTGTCCTGTGGTGTAAGAAGAAACTATTGCACCGTATCTTAAACCACATGGCCTCATCACTGCAATAAGACTTTTCTTAACTTCTAAGAGTGTTGTG
Organism: Arizona elegans; assembly: GCA_022577455.1. Classification (NCBI taxonomy): domain Eukaryota; kingdom Metazoa; phylum Chordata; class Lepidosauria; order Squamata; family Colubridae; genus Arizona; species Arizona elegans. Next base: position 95,380,957 of record JAKOOJ010000003.1, on the reverse strand, counting down.
GACTCTCTTTTATCAAAAAGTCCATTGAAAGAAACCAGAGTTAGAAACATAACCAGTGAGCCACAGAGAAAACACTGAATGACTAAGGGTGTCTCACTTTTATGCTCCAGCTGGTGAAGGAGTAGAGTGTGAAAAATAGGTTCTGAGTATCAGCATCCAGGGTACTGAAGGATCCAGCAGAGAGCACATTCTAGCATCCCACTCCTTACGGTTTGGGGATAGATTGAATATTTTGTAAGAAACCAGACTGGCAGGCTTACACATCTATAGAAATCCAATGTATTATTTACTTTTAAAGCATACTATTGTTTCTTATGAGAAACTAGTGCTTATTCAAAATGGTGTTTAAAACTGTTCCTCTTTCTATATAAAAAATAATGCTGAAATTTACACGGCCCACAAATAGGATGTTGTTCTGAACTAGGCTTCCCCAAAAAGCATGAAGCCGAATCCTGATCCCGACAAAACTCCTTTTATTAAAGAACCAGCGACTTCCTTTCATTCACCTTAAGCAAAGTCTTTCAAGGGAGAATTTACAGTCACACACCTTATCTGGCTTGGAGAACTGCCAGGCTGATATCTTCAAAACTTGGCAAGGAGTCTTGGAGGTGAACTAATTGTCTCCTGCAAAATCCACTCTCTTTTCTCTCCTCTTTTATTCCCTCTGGGAGGGACCATTCATCATCCACCTGTGGCCTTACTCCCAAGTTGACCCTTCTTCTTTAGCTGTTCCCTTCGTCTGGCAATTCTGCACATGCACACACTGTTCGTCTGCCTCACTGATATCTGACTCTGAAGGCAGCTGATAACTTGCATCCTGCCCTGGCCCACTCTCTGCCTCCGATGCAGAACCCTCGTCCGAGCCTTCCCCAGACTCCAGGACTGGCCCATGTTTCTCCCCAACCTCATCACTGTCCAAATCTGGAGGGCCACAACAGATGTGACTTCTAATGAGGGGGATGGTAGTTGGCAATCAAAATAGCTAGGAGAAACACAGAGACACCCTTGTGCAGAATATAGATGGATGGTTGTCATCAAGAGGAGGAACTAGATTTGTTTTCTCTTGCTCTCAGTGGCAGGACCAGAACCTTTGAGTTGGAAATCAAAGGAATCTGAGTCAGATGAGATATAAGTAGGGATTTCCTATTGGCAAGAGCATGTATCAGTGGAAATAGGAGTTACCCCAGATACGATCCCCTTCACAGGTTCTCTTTAGGCCAGGTATATGTCTCTTTGATAAGTTTAAGTTTAAGTTTAATGCGATTTATATACTGCCCTATCTCCAATGGACTCAGGGCGGCTTACAACAATAAAATGCACAATTGCACATTAAAATAATATGAAATTAAAAGTCCAAGTTAAACAGTTTAAAATCAATTTAAAACTATTAAGAACCCGCCCCCCCCATCAGTCCAGGCTACAAAACAACCAGGTCTTCAAATCACGGCGGAATGAGCGAAGGTCAGGAGCCATCCAGAGCTCCAAAGGAAGTTGGTTCCAAAGGGTGGGTGCACCCACAGAGAAAGCTCTCCCCCTGGGGGTCGCCAGCCAACATTGTCTGGCCGATGGCACCCTGAGGAGGCCCTGTCTGTGGGAACGCACTGGGCAATTGGAGATTGTTGCTGGCTGCAGGGGGTCCAACAAGTATTCCAGACCTAGGCCATGAAGGGCTTTATAGGTGATAACCAACACCTTGAACCTCACCTGAAGGGCAACCGGTAGCCAATGCAGGTTGCACAGGAGGGTTGTAACATGGGAGCGTCGGAACACTCCCATCACAACCTGTGCGGCCGCATTCTGCACCAGTTGAAGCCTTTGAGTGGTTTTCAAGGGCAGCCCTAGGTAGAGAGCATTGCAGTAGTCAAGACGGGAGGTGATCAGTGCATGAATGGTGCATAGGGCATCTTGGTCCAAGTAAGAGTGCAGCTGATGCACAAGGTGGACCTGGGCAAATGCCCCCCTGGTTAGGGTCGGTACGTGATCTTCCAGAGACAACCGTGAATCCAGAAGGACACCCAAATTGCAGGCCCTATCCACAGGGGGTAACACCTCACCCCTGATGGTCAACGATGGAATATCTCGATTGGACCCAGATGCCGGTACCCACAGCCACTCGGTCTTGGCGGGGTTGAGTCGGAGCCTGTTCCTCCCCATCCAGGTCTGTATCGCTTCCAGGCAATGGGGCATCACATAGAGGGCATCACTAGGCTGGTTCAGGGTGGATATAAAAAGCTGGGTATCATCAGCGTACTGATGATACCGCACCCAAAAACCACGGATGATATCCCCAAGCGGCTTCATATAGATGTTGAACAGGAGAGGTGAGAGAACCGACCCCTGGGGCACCCCACAAGTGAGGGGCCTCATAGCTGATCTTTGCCCTCCTACCAACACCGCTTGCATACAGCCCGAGAGATAGAAGGAGAACCACCATAAAACAATGCCTCTCACTTCCAATCCCTCGAGTCGTTGCAGCAGGATACCATGGTCGATGGTATCAAAAGCCGCAGAAAGATCCAAGAGGACCAGAACAGAAGAGTGTCCCCTGTCCCGAGCCCTCCAGAGATCATCCACTAGTGCGACCAATGCTGTCTCTGTGCTATGCCCCAGCCTGAAACCTGATTGGTATGGATCCAGATAGTCTGTTTCCTCCAGGACCGACGGGAGGAAGGTCCTGGAGGAAACCTTCGCAACAAAGCGAAGGTTGGAGACTGGACGAAAGTTATTCAATATGGTTGGATCCAAGGCAGGTTTCTTGAGGAGGGGTCTCACCACTGCCTCCTTCAGGGTGGCGGGGAAGATCCCCTCCCCCAAAGATGCCATTATTACTGCCTGGATCCAGTCACGTGTCACCTCTCGTGCCACATAGGCAAGCCAGGAGGGACACGGGTCCAGTACACACATGGTGGCACTCAGCCTCCCCATAATCATGTCCACTTCCTCGGGGTGACAGGATCAAACTCCTCCCAAATCACAAGGCCAGCTGTCTCCTCACCGTCTGACCCTGCCCAGTCAGAGTCCAGACCATCCCGAATCTGAGCGATCTTATCCAGAAGATGCTGACTAAACTCCTCGGCCCGTCCCTGCAAAGGAGCCCCCCTCCAATTCAGGAGAGAGCGGGACACCCTGAACAGGGCGGCCGGGTGACTATCTGTGGATGCAATGAGGGCGGAGAAGTGTGCCCGCTTTGCCGCCTCCATTGCCACCAGATAAGATCATGTAAACGATCTCAACTGGGAACGGTCAGATTTGGAACGACTGGATCTCCAACCGCTCTCTAGGCCTCTTCTATGACGCTTCATCTCCTGGAGCTCCTCCGTGAACCAAGGAGCCAACCAGGATCTGTGTTGAGTCAGAGGCCGCAAAGGAACAACACGGTCGAGTGCCCCGAGGCCGCCTTTTCCCAGGCATCCACCAGAGCCTCGACCAGTGCATGGGAAAGAGAGAGAGGTATTGTCCCAAGCTCTGTCTGGAACCATTCCGGCTCCATCAAGCGCCTGGAGCAGAATCAGATGGTAGGTCCCGCATCCCAGTGGGTGGGTTGACCTCATGGAAGCCCAGCTGCAGGAGATGATGATTTGTCCATGACAGGGGATGAATAACTGGTGCTCTCCCACCGAGCTCATCATGCCAATGTTCTGAGATAAAAACAAGATCGGGGGTGCGCCCCCCCCTCATGAGTCGGGCCCTGAATAATCTGAGTCAGGTCCATGGCTGCCATGGAAGTCATGAACTCCCGGGCCACCCCTGACGCTTCACCCAGGGACTGCAGATTGAAGTCCCCCAAAACAATAAATTTAGGGAACTCAACCACCAATCACGAGAGAGCATCGAGGAGGCCGGGCAGGGCTGTTGATACGCAGCTGGGAGATAGGTACGTAATCAACAGGCCCAACTGCCCTTGTGGACCCCATCTCATGAGGAGGGACTCAGACCCATCTATCTGAGGAAAAGTGACCTCCCGCGGACCAAAGGATTCCCTGATAACAACCGCCACCCCCCCTGCCCCTACCCTGGGCTCTCGGCTGGTGTAGCACCCGAAAACCTGGTGGGCAGAGTTCAGTCAGAGGGACCCCTCCCTCCGAGCCCAACCAGGTTTCCGTAATGCAAGCAAGGTCTGTGTTCTACTCCTCAATCAACTCACGGATGAGGGGAGCTTTGTTAACCACAGACTTGGCATTAAAGTAAAGATAAGCTTCAGTTGTTCCTGCTTTGAGCAGGAGTTTGGACTAGGTGACCTCAGAGATCCTTTCTGACTCTGGTTTGAGATAACAAAACATGATTTCCCCAACTTTTCTACAGGTGAGTGGGGGGAAGGGGAAGGTAATTGGATGGAATATGCAGGTTCATGCTATTCATGGTTTACTAAAATTAACTCTATTGATTTACATCCAATTATTATGAAGAACGTTGTAACCAACGTTCTGGAAATGAAGGATAGATGATTGATTGGCTGATTTATTTAATATGACCCTATTAATCTCTAATAAGATAGGAAGAGACCACTAATTAATTTAGAGCTGATCATTGGATGACACACAAATCTGTATATAAGATGTTATATGTAGGAATGGCTCTCGTTGCTGCAGACAGATTTACCATAAGTAGCTTACTCAGGGCTGTGCCTTGAAGCTTGTTCTGTTTAATTGCCTAGTGCTGTGACCCATTTATTGGGAAGCTATTATTATTAATAATAATAGAAGGGCGGCATATAAATCAAATAAAAAAAAATTACTATGGTTCGTCAAAGAATCAGCCAGATCTTCAAACTGGATTTGGCATTTTTGTCCACATATGAAGTCCTCCCCAAGGATCTGTGAAAAGCATATATTGATGTCTGATGGTGTTAAAGTTATCATCACAGGATGTAAGCTGTTCTAAAGCTGCCTTTTGCAATTGACTAATGGTGATTTTTGTCAATGCTGATGGTGTTCAAGTGTTGATCTAGTTGTTTTGGGATTGCACCCAAGGCGTCTATTATTGGTGCCACATTTGCTTTCTTTTGCCACAGACATTCTATTTCTATTTGCAAGACTTCGTATTTCATTATCCTTTCCAGTTCTTTCTCTTCTATTCTGCTGACAAATCCTCTATCCAGACTCCTTTGTCTTTCTTATCACTTGTTAATTCTGCTGTATTATGTGGCAGATGATTGTCTTTTTGACTCTAAATGACCAGAGCACTGTAATTTCATCATTTTCATGCAGAAGTTTACAAATATTTAAATCAGGAGAGAGGTGCTTCTTGAATTCTGGTTAATTGCGTAAAAGGAAGTTTACAAACTGACCAGCTTGTCATAGATTTCACCAACAGCCAATTCCACATTCAATTGCATCCAGAAGGGAGAGATTTCATCACCAAAGTACTCAGGATATGCATATATAGCCTGGAAAGGCAAAGGAAAGCTGTGAAGCCTCATCTTCAGCATCTGCTACTCCAAAGAGTCCTTCCTCAACCACGTTCTGTGAGGAATCATGAAGCCAGGAAGCTTTCTGCTGCTCGCTCTGCTCCTTTTCTCATTGTACTCTGGTAAGTTCTGTTTACTACTCCAGCTTTTCCTTTGTTGAGAGATTTGAGGACACCCTTGTCTCCAGGAAAAAGCAGGCAATAGTCCACATACATCCTCAAGGCTGGCTCAGTGGGAAATAATTCTTGCTCAGGGGATTTGCCCAAGAAGCAAATAAAAATTGGAGGCTCTTGGAGCAGAATTGGCTATTCCACTAACCAGAGGTTTTCCAGTTGTGACCCATAGTTCCTAAGAGGTCTGATGCAGCATTCCCAATAATTGGAATAAAGTGGTTCTTTCAGGTACAGAAGCAGAATTCCTGTAGAAATCAACAGTATTGAATTTTCTATTGACATCCCCATCGCCTGTAATGGTTGGTTTTCACTGGATTTTGTGTTAATGTTTTGTTTTTATTTCAATTTGCCAAGGGTTTTAATGGGAGGGGTGGAGCAAGGGACAGGGCAAATTGAAATGCACTAGTAAATTATAAAAAATAGGAGATAATATGCAATTGTTTCAAATGTTCACATTTGGCATGTTTTTTTCCCAGAAATTGCTGCACAGAGACTCAATTTAAACGTGAGTACTTTTAGTTATTAAACAAAGTCCTTGGATAGAACCCACAAGTGTGGGTGCATAATAATAAGCCCATGCCTGTCCCTCCCCATCACCATCACCTTTGTGGCCAACATATTGTAACCTGTGATACAATAAGACTCAATGATTTTTCAGGCAGTTTCCTCTCATCTTCCTCCATCAGGCCAGTTCTGTTTCTATCCATTCCCTCTCGGAAGCTGCTTACCCTTCTAAACCCGTCAGGGGCACAGCACACAATTAAAAACATATGCACTGCAAAATGTAAACAATAACAAACTAAACAATGTTTTAAGTTACTGTTACTGAGATGTTTCTTTTAGTGTATCTTACGTGCATATGTAGCCTTAATAGTGAGGCAGGTGTTGCAAACTATGCAGAATAAAACAGAAATATAAAGACTATAAATTCTAATTCAAAAAATCCCTGATCCATATTCCAGCATTGCTGTTGTATAATGGTCTATATTACAACAGGTGGACCATCTGGAACAGGAAGGGACTTTGCAGAAGAAAGAATTAAAAGTTGATGGGATAAAAAGAGATAATCAATTTAGCCTAGGGTATTCAAATTGTCATCAGACTTGCCCCCTTAAAAAGAAGGGCAGGGTAGTCCTATGAAATAAATCATTTGCTTTTCCCCATAGCGTTATTGTCACGGGTTCCCAAAACGCATTTGCACCCGGGAGTATCAACCCCATTGTGGCTCTGATGGCAGGACTTATACCAACAAGTGTTATTTCTGCAATGCTTACGTGTAAGTACATGTTTCACTCTGTGCTTATCCTCCTTTCAAGTATTCACTCAAAAGCTATTTTCTGCCACAGATAAGTTGCATGGTGGTTCCAAGGAGAATATATTACTAATTTTAGGGGGAGAGAGAAGTATAGCAAGTTGTCACTTTCAGAAAATGCCATGTAATATTGCTAACTATTACAGATTTTTGGCTGGGTGAGCCACTACAGTGGATGTATCTCTCTGGATTTTTAATTTAGTTTTTATCCCTGTTTCCCTTTCCTATTTCTCTTCAGTCTTGGTGGAAGAAGACTGCGGCTAAGACGCTTTGGAAGATGTTGACATCTTAAAATGTAGAAGACTAAGGAACATTGATTAAGGATATCTCACCATCTTCATGCCCTGCTCATTAACATCCCCCCAAAATTCTGTTCTTCCCTCTGATTCTGCTCTGTTGCTGTATTAAATGTCTTTCGCAGATTTATCAATAAACAAAGCAAAGCATTATATCTCCATGAATCTTCTTTCGGAACTTGTTTCCACCCTACCAGATTTTTTAGATAAAGTTGTTGCATAATTGAAGAAAACCAAGTATTTGGGATAATAAATTCAAGAAAAAATCAATCTCTATAGAGACATGATTAAAAAACTTAATAAAAAAACCTTCATAGATGTAGAGGGAATGGTAACAATTATTTCTTTGGGTTTTATTGCAGATTGGGGTCCACTTGGAGTACCATCGCCTATTCTTCTTAATAGCTTTCCTATAAGAAAGAGTAAATGGTCACCTTTGAGGTATGGCTAAATTGGGGAAGGGAGGACCACCCAGAAGAGGAGCGGACCATATGGTCCTGTGATCTCCAGTCTTACATAGGAAGGAGATACTACTTGGCAACTTAATAACAATCATTCTGTCCCAGTTTATACTAATTATGACAATAGGTCCTGTTTTCTGTGTCATTAAAAAGAAAGATGGATTAAAGTTCTAAAGTGAATAATTTGTCATTCACTTTATAACTTTACTCCATTCTCCAATGTCCAAAACAGGCATTTGCCCTCTCATGTTCCTGTCAGACTGGATTGTTCAAAGATAAAGATGTGAGTATAGAAGAACTTCAACAAATGGTGGGAAAAGATGAACAGAATATTCAGAAGACAAATGAGAAATTAGTAGGAGTGGTGGAGGAGACAAATCAAAATAAGTTACAAGAAGACAAAGACACTGAAGAGACAATAACAATAAGTATTCAGAATCAAATAGATAATTTAAAGTTTACAACAGAACAGAGAGAAAAAAAGGTCTTCCCAAAATAATGAAAGGGTAATGGATGCAAATGATGCAGCAGAAGGAGACAAGGGGTAAGGCAGAGGGAACATTCAGTCTGTGCAAAAATGTTAGAACGAAACATAAGATTCCAAAAGAGAAATATAAAAGAGTTATCAAAAAGTCAATAAGTGATGAAATTCTAAAAAGGCTAAGAGATGATGGATAGAGATAAAATATCTTACAATACGGTGTCTGTATTAAAAAATAATATAAAAAAGTAGAAACTAGTAGAAAGTATAAATTGGGAAAATAGTAGTACACATATTGACATATAATTGATTAGAATCAAAAATATATTAAGGTTAGGAGGTGGAAGACTATGATTAGGTATATTTAAATGTATAATTATTAGCAGTGTGTAAAACATATGTTGAAACCTATAGCTTTTAAAAACTATATTTTCAGGGGACTTAGAGATATAATTCCAGGACTGATTAAACCTTATTAATAATTGATTTTATTGGCATTTCTAGAAAATTGAGATATTAGAATTAGGGTGGAACATTGAGTAATATTTAAAATATTAAAATGTTAGTGATTCAGCAGGGGACAATGAGCACATTGTATGAAGAAATGTTATAGATGTTTAAATAATTTATGGAGAAAGTGATAAAGAATCATAAAGAAAGAATGGTATTATTTAAAGACAAAGATGTAAATGTAGAAGAACCCCAACAAATGGGGGGAAATAAGTACAAATTGGGAAAATAGTATTATATACACTGACATATAAAAGAAGATATCATATTTATAATGTGCACACCACACAATTAAAAACATGCACTGCAAAATGTAAATAATGTTTTAAGTTAGTGTTACTGAGCTGTTTCTCTTAATGTATCTTATGTGCATATGGAGCCTTAATAGTGAGGCAGGTGTTGTAAACTATGCAAATCAAAACAGAAATATAATGACTATACGTTCTAATTCCCAAAAATCCCAGATCCATTTTCCAGCATTGCTGTTGTTTAATGGTCTATATTACAACAAGGTGGACACCTGGAACAGAAGAAAACATTAAAAGTTGATGGGATAAAAAGAGATAATCAATTTAGCCCAGGGTATTCAAATTGTCATCAGATTTGCCCCCTTAAAAAGAAGGGCAGGGAAATCCTATGAAATAAATCATTTGCTTTGTCCCATAGAATTATTGTCGGGGTTTCCCAAAATGCAACTGCCCCTGGGATCGTAAACGCCATTGTGGCTCTGATGGTAGGACTTATACCAACAAGTGTTATTTCTGCAATGCTTACGTGTAAGTACATGTTTTACTCTGTGCTTATCCTCCTTTCAAGAATTCACTCAAAAGCTATTTTCTGCCACAGATATGTTGCATGGTGGCTCCAAGGAGAATATGTTACTAATTTTAGGGGGAGAGGGAAGCATTGGCAAGTTGTCACTTTCAGAAAATGCCAAGTAATATTGCTGACTATTACAGATTTTTGGCTGGGTGAGCCACTACAGTGGATGTATCTCTCTGGATTTTTAATTTAGTTTTTATCCCTGTTTCCCTTTCCTATTTCTCTTCAGTCATGGTGGAAGAAGACTTTGGCTGAGACGCTACGGAAGATGTTGACATCTTAAAATGTAGAAGACTAAGGAACATTGATTAAGGATATCTCACCATCTTCATGCCCTGCTCATTAACATCCCCCCAAAAATTCTGTTCTTCTCTCTGATCCTGCTCTGTTGCTGTATTAAATGTTTTTCGCAGATTTATCAATAAACAAAGCAAAGCATTGACATATTAACATATAATAGAATAGATTAGAACCAAAAATATATTAAGGTTAGGAGGTGGAAGACTATGATTAGGTATATTTAAATGTTTTATTGTTATTGTTTTTTTTTTCCAAAATATTTTTTATTTTTTCCAACATAACACATAAAATACATCTCTTTTGAGAGCAAAGTCTCAGTCCGGTCATGAATAGGTACAATCGCTTACATTTTAAAAAAGCTCCACTCACAATTTCCCATTATATTTTTTAAAATTCAAAGTCAAAACATAGAAAAAAATTTAGTGATAAACTCTAATATCTTGATCAGAACCATTCTATTATATCATCACCAATTTAATTTCCAAGTACACATTTAATTCATTGTTATGTTCATTTATAAGTTCAATTATCTCTGGTTCTTTTCCAAGCTCTCTTCATTACAACTTTTAACATCAATATTAAAACATTAAAAAAAGAAAAAAATATTCTAATCTCTTGGTCTAATTATTTACCTTACAATTTCTAACCACACATCGTAGTTTCAACTTAGATATAGCTCTATTTCATTTCAAATAATAAATCAAAATTCAGTCCATATGTCTTAATCTCTTGACCCCTTCATCAGATCTTTAACCCTTAAAGCTTTATCAATTTGCCTTTTGTTTTGTATATTTCATATTCTCAAATTTATCTCAAAATCCCTATCCTCCTCCCTATCTCCTCCTAATTGGCTGATTTCCAGCATTTTATTGTTTGGCTGATTAACAGCATATCCTCCTCCATACCTCCAACTTTTGTTTGGCTGATTTCCAGCATGCTTTATTTTGGCTGATTTCCAGCATAGTCACCTCCAAATCTCCTCCCATTGTTGGCTAGTGTCCAATGTATTATATTTTGGCTGATTTCCAGCATCGTCTCCTCCAAACCTCCCATTATTATTTGGCTGATTTCCAGTATACTTTATTTTGGCTGATTCCCAGCATAGTCACCTCCATACCTCCCCCCCATTGTTGGCTAAAGTCCAACATATTATGTTTGGCTGATTTCCAGCATCGTCTCTTCCATACGTCTCATTATTGTTGGGCTGATTTCCAGCATATTTTATTTTGGCTAGTTTCCATTTTAATTAGTTCACATATAACAGTGTTATTGTTATTGCTATTGCTATTATTATTGTTATATGTTATATTATTATATGTTATATATCAAATATGTTGAAATTTGTAGTTTTTAAAGACTATAAATTCAGGGAATTTAGAGATATAATCCTGGGACTGATTAAACCTTATTAAGAATTGGTTTTATTGGTGTTTCTATAAAATTGAGATATTGGAATTATGGTGGAACATTGAGTAATATTTTAAATATTAAAATATTAGTGATTCAGCAGAGGACAATGAACATATTGTATGAAGAAATGTTATTGATAGTTAAATATATTTATGGAGAAAGTGATAAAAAATCATAAAGAGAGAATGGTATTGTTTAAAGACAAAGATGTAAATGTAGAAGAACCCTAACAAATGGGGATAAAATGAGTATAAATTGGGAAAATAGTATTATATACACCGATATATAAAATAATCTATCATAATTATAATGTGCATATTAAAGTTATTAACCCTAACCCTAACCTTAACCCTCAGGCCCTGAATGTGTGAAGAACCCCATTTCCTGATTATACTGACCTGATGGATTGGGGCCAAAACAGGCATTTGCCCTGTCAAGATCCCATCAGACTGTGCCCCAATGACCAAAATTATAGCAATGTTCTTTTTCCTCAAGAAGTATTTCTAAGTATAAGATTTACTGTTTAGCTAGAGAAGAAAGCATTACTAGAGGTAGCCCTGTCCTTCTCCTTGAACAAATAGATTAATATTTAAATTGATTCTTGTTGTGAATATTTACTTAGAAAGGTATGATTTTCTCCCATAAATGGATTTTGTAGGACTTTCAAACAGAATTTTTAATCTATTTTAGGCACCGCAACAGAGGAGGTATGCTTTCAGGATCTCTCTAGATGACCTTGTTTAATTGAGAAGACTCAGTATGCCTGATCTGACTAGTTTGGGGGGGGGGGGGGGGAATTGGAGCTAGGCAATTCTTCAAATTAACTTCCCAGTTATCTTTCTGTGTTACTATTCTGAAACAACAACTTCAATCATATCTTACATATTTCATTATTATGCATGATAAATTCATTAATAATCAAATTGGTATATACATGTTGGCTACTGATATCAACTAAGTCAGGAGAACTTTTCTCATAATGGCAATATCACTTCTCCATATAGTATAATTCCTGAAGGTGGGCCACTAACATATTGGCACTAGAATCTTCCTCAACATCTGCTTTGGATATCTGTATATACAGGAACTCATTCCCATTCAGAAGCATTCAAATATGAAATTCTACCATCTGCTCTCTGACCTGGGAGATAAACAACATGTTCTCCTTTGAGAGGCATAGCTTGATTACCAGCACAAGGGTTCAGCACGTCTTCTTTTCAGAAAGCAGGGAGCGTCCAAGGCAAGGAACCGTCTTTAGATGGTCATTCCAGAGTTCCATTCCCATCACCAAAAAACAGAGTTTCCATGCTTTGCCTTCCCTAATCTCCTCCAAATGAAGAACAGCCAGTTGCTTCTCCAGGAATGAACAATGTAGTTGGTTGACTCTGTGGGTAGTTCTTGGTTTGTGATGGCAACTGAGACCAGGATTGCTCGTGCTACTTGATGTGGCCACAAAATGAGACCGGCGCCTGCAGCACCTAATGATGGCAGTTTGATAGTCAGAGTTGCCATCATAAGCAAGAACCAAGCAAGAACTCCAGAAAAGAAATAATACAATCCCAACAACCTACTCCTATGAGCACTCCTAAGGTCCATTTCACTACCTAGTACCTAAGAAGATATGTTTCTTTCTTTCAAAGGCTGTCTGCTAAATTCCACACACAACCATTTCCCCTCACTCCTTTTTTTAAAAAAATAAATTTTATTAATTTTTCCAAGTTAAAATCCACATAAGACAAAAACATTGATTATACATAAAAACAAAAACCATATATTCCCCTCTCGTCCCTCCCCCATTCATAACACTAAACATACAAACACATCCATCCCGGCAGATAATATTCCTGCCCTCATTAATAAATAATTATGCCCACAACACAGAATAAAGTAAATAATCCCCAAATATGGTTTTCATACAATTATCTTTCAATCTAGATAAATATATCTCTCCTCATATTGACTTAGACCCTCACTTCATCTTAATCCGTTTATTCAACCACCGATACCAACTGTCCATTATACAAGTCCACCATTGATGGAAATACATACCTCTGGTTTTTTGACATTTCCAACATAACTCTGATGCACCCAGAAACATTTTAGCAATTCCTGCTGGTGGGAGGTGCCACCTATACAACATTTTATATGCATTTTCCTTGAAAGACGTTGCCGTAGTCATTTTAATATTTCCCCCCCACATTTGTTGCCATTTTTCTAAAGGAGTCGAGTACCCAAAATTCCTCCCCCAGACAATCATAGTATCTTTTACAACCTTCTCTCTTACCATTTGCTCAAGCAATTGTGCATACATTTTGGTTATGTATTTATGCTCCTCTCCCAATAATATTTTATCAAAACTCTGTTCCGTCACATATATCCCATAATTATCTCTATCTCTCCTGTAACGAAATTGAACTGTAGCATAGGTCCACCAGTCTAGCCTGATTCCTTTGTCAGCCAAATCTCCCCTAGATCTTAATATCCCTTGAGCATCCACAAGATCTTTATATCTAAAAGTTTTATCCTGTTTAAGAGCTGTTGGGTATGTCGTCACTTCTATTGCTGAGAACCAGGTTGGAATCTTAGTATAGAATTTTCCTCTAAATATATCCCAGGTTTCCAGCAATATTCGCCTTAGATAATGTCTCTTAAAATACTTATACTGTTGCACTTTCTCTCTCCATAGCAGTGCATGCCAGCCGTGTTTTAGGTCGTGCCCTTCTAAATCTAATAAAGACCTCCTCTTCAATAACACCCAATCCTTCATCCAGGCCAGCAGTGAAGCTCGATAATATACTTCCCAGCAGGGGAGGCTGAAGCCCCCACTCTCTCTATGTTCTTGTAGCATTTTGAGCTTCACCCTAGGCCTTTTCCCCTGCCAAATAAATTTCAGCACGACTCGATCTAGACCATTAAAAAACCTTTTATCTAGCCTTGCCGGAGCTGATTGAAATAAAAATAGCCATTTAGGCAAAACGTGTGTCTGGGAGGGGCAGATATGTGGGAGTAGGGGACCATATCATGTTATGGGAGTGCGCACTTGCTGTCTTTGAGCGGTGGCATGCTCTGATCTCCAATGCTCCTCTCGTTCCCCAGGTTGCACAGACCCTCAGGCCCTTGGCCTTCGGCTGATGCTATGCAACGCCAGGTCCGTGGTAAATAAAGCCCCCCTCATTTGTGATCTAGTTCAGGAGGGGGGAGCGGATCTGGCAGGAATTATGGAGACCTGGTTGGGCCAAGGGGGGGTCCCCCTCATTGAAATGTGCCCTCCTGGTTTCCATGCATTTCATCAGCCGAGGTCACAGGGTAGGGGCGGGGGATGGCAGTTGTTATAAAAGAAGGTCTTGGTCTGAGGGAGGCCACTGTTCCTCAGATTGCCGGTTGTGAGTCCCTCCTGGTGAAGTGGGGTCATGGGGTACAGGTGGGCTTGCTGATCATGTACCTGACTCCCTGCCACGTGGCAGCGGCCCTGCCTGAACTGCTCAACGTTATAGCTGGGGAGGCAGATGATACCCCGGCTTATGGTCATGGGGGATTTTAACCTGCCATCCATCGATGAAGCATCTGGGGCAGCGTGGGAGTTCATGGCTTGCATGATGGCTATGGACCTGACCCAGTTAGTGCATGGCCCTACTCACACAGGGGAAAACACTCTGGACTTGGTTTTTGTCTCTGGTCAGTGGTTGAATGATCTTGATATTGGGGATATAGTGACTGAACCCTTGTCATGGTCGGATCATTCCCTCCTTCACCTTGACCTTTGAACCACTACACCCCGCTGCAGGGAGGCGGAACCGATGAGGTGGTTCCGCCCAAGGCACCTGATGGACCTGGATCGGTTCCAGATGGAGCTTGGGCCATTTCCTGAGGCTCTGACTCACGGCTCAACCGAAGACTTGGTGGCCGCCTGGGATAGGGCGGGCACTGGAGCTTTGGATCAGGCCGTGCATTGCGGCCTCTGACTCGGCGCCGATCTTGCTTGGGTCCTTGGTTCACCGAGGAGCTGAGGGAGATGAAGCGCCAGAAAAGACTCCTGGAGAGCAGTTGGAGGGCCAGCCTGTCTGAATCTGACCGAATACTGGTAAGGTCTCATATTAAGATTTACCTTGTGGTGATAAAAGTGGCAAAAGGTAACTATTTTTCCACTCTTATTGCATCATCAGATAACCACCTGGCCGCCCTGTTTAGGGTGACCCGCTCCCTGCTCCTTCAGGAAGCATGGGAGGACCCCTTGGAGTGTAGAGCCAAGGACTTTGTACAGTATCTGTATGATAAAATCGCTCAGATTCGGGAACATCTGGACTCTGACGGAGTCAGATTCAGCGGGGAGGATGGAGGCAGGTCTTGAGAATATTATCTGGGAAGAGTTTGATTCTGTGACTCCCGAAGACGTGGACAGGATACTGAGTAGACTGAATGCTGCCACATGTTTATTGGACCCGTGTCCCTCCTGGTTGGTGCTGGCCTCTCAGGAGGTTACACAAGGCTGGCGCCAGAGGATTATAAATGCTTCTTTGAGTGAGGGTGTCTTTCCTGCTGCCTTAAAAGAGGCGGTGGTGAGACCTCTCCTCAAGAAGCCTTCCCTGGACCCGGCAGTATTGGCTAATTACTGTCCAGTCTCCAACCTTCACACTGTTGCGAAGGTTGTTGAGAGTGTGGTAGCACGACAGCTCCCTCAGTATCTGGATGAATTGGCTTATCTGGATCCATTCCAGTCAGGCTTCAGGCCTGGGTACAACACAGAAACGGCATTGGTCGCATTGGTTGATGATCTCTGGAGGGCTCGGGACAGGGGTTGTTCCTCTGTCCTGATTCTATTAGACCCCTCAGCGGCTTTTGATACCATCATCTTCCCAAATTACATTATACACCTATACAGGCAGTCCGTGTTCCAGGGGTTTTACCACTCTTCTGTTTTTTCAGACTTTCCTCTATTTCCCCCTCTGAGATATTTTTGTTTAGCATATCTCTTATCTGATCTGGTACCCCTGGCAAATTCTCTAGGAAACTGAATTGCTTTCGACTAGTGTCTTCTCTTTGATATAACTCCTGAAAAAAATCATACGCCACTTTTCCACCCCCCGAGTACTCGCCACTAAATGACCCAATTTATCCCTTAACCATTTAATCTTTCTGCTTTCTAGTTCCTTTTTCAATCTGCTTGACAACCATCTTCCTGCTTTATTGGCATATTCAAAATAATTTTGCTTTGCTCTCCGGATTTTTTGCACTAACTCAGCTTGGTCCAATAAATTCATATGGTGCCTTGCCAATCCTCTTGCTTCTTTCACTATCTTATTTGTCGGTTCCTTTTGTAATCTCATTTCCCATTTCTCCAACCTGTCTGCCCACGCTAGTCTCTCCTGCTTATCTTCCTTCCATTTTTTGGCTATATATTTAATCACAACCCCTTTCACCACTGCCTTAGCCGTGTCCCATATTATTTGTAAAGATGTATCCTCTCGTCTATTTTCTTGGAAGAAAAGAGCCAGCTCCCATTTTAACAACTGCACAAAATCCTTATCCTTGCACAATTCTGCCCTCATCATCCATCATCCTCTGCTGCGCTCTCCTTTCCAGGCAAGTATTAAAGGGTTGTGATCTGCCCAATCATTTCCTAAAATTTCAACCTCCCGTACCATTTCTCCTTATTCCAATAACATCCATATCATATCAATGCGGGACCATGATTTATGCCTGGGAGAGAAAAAGGTAAATTTTTCCCTTGTTGGATAAAAGTTCTGCCACATATCCTGTAGTCCAAAGTCTTTCCTTAATTGGTTCCAAATTGCTGGCAACGTCTTCCTACCTTTCTTTTTCACTTTCTCCCTTTTCCAGATTTATAATCCTTCTCTCTATCCATTATAGCATTAAAATCCCCCATAATACAAATATGTTTATACTCTAATTCTACCTATTTTTTATATACCCTTTTATAGAACTTCCTTTGATTACTATTAGGGGCGTAAATACTCACCAGCAAGATACGTCTACCATACATTGTTACTTTGACCATTAACAATCTTCCCACTTCATCTGAGTATATCTTTTTAGATTCTATATAAGTTTGAACATAAATTGCCACACCCCGCTTCTTTTGGTCTGCCAGAGAAATGTATAACTCACCCAATCGTGAACATCTTAATATATCCATGTGTTTCTTCCTAATGTGGACCTCCTGGAGACATATTATACCAGTTTTTAATTTTTGTAATTTTGAAAAGATCCTATTTCATTTTATTGGAGCATTTAGTCCATTAATATTAATTGAAATCAAATTTCCAATCTTCTCCATATCCTAACTTCGCTGTGGCTTTCGCCTTTGTTGTTTGTCTTGTTTCTTGTCGGGTTCCTGGGATTTCATCTTCACTTATATCACTCTTTCCTTCTTTCGTAGTCTCTTTCAGTTTCCCACCCTTTTCCGTTATGTCACTCTTCTGGTTCTTGCAATTCTTTTGTTCCAGTTCTTCTTCACTACCGGGTTTGCTTGCATTAAACTGGTTTTCATAGAAATTGTGTGCATCTCGAAGGTTCTCAATCTTCACTCTCTTTTCCTGCCACGTCATCATCAATCCCTCTGGGAGCAACCACCGATTAGGAACCCTATATTTCCTTAATTGTTCTGTCAAGAACTGGTATTTCTGTCTTTGCTCATGAACACGTCGCAGGACCTGCTTTAATATCACAATTTCTCAGTCCTTATAAGTAATCTTTTGATCCCTAGTGCTCTGATATAATTCTTCTCTTAACGATTTTTTATTAAATCGGACGTGTATTTCACAAGGTAATTTATTCTGCCTGGTATAATTTGTATAGACTCGGTAGACCTCGTCTATATCGCGCTGTACCAATTCCTTCTCTCTCCCAAGCACACCAACTACTATTTCCCCGATTATATCTTCAAGCTGCTCATCTTTCACTTCTGTCACATTCTGAAATCTAAGATAGAAGGCAGCACGATCCATCTCCAAATGAATTATCTCCCCTTCCAACTCTCAATTTACTTGCATTAATCGTGCTTCACATCTGTCCATTCTATTCTCTGATTTCTCCACTTTTGTTTCTATTCAGTCAAATCTTTGTTCATGAGCCACTAATATTTCTTGAACTTCCTCATATTTTGAGTGGATATGCATGATTTTCTGTTTGATACTTGCCATTTCCTCCTGCACATCTTCAAACTTTTTCATTGTCTGTTCCTGATTCTTTGTAATAGTGTTTTGTATCATCTGTAGCATATTTTGAAGTTCCTGTCCCCTTTTTCTGGGGGTCTTACATCATCCACCAATCCTCTTAGTGCTGGAGATGTCGCCGTGTGGGTGGGCACAATTGAAAAGGTTAAGACCTTCTTCTTTGTCACTGTCGACATAATTGCAAGCTTCCACCGCCTACCCCACTCTTGCATGCGCTGGCTCTTTATCCAAAACGATTACAAAGTAGTTTCAGAGTCAAGAGCCAGAAATCCAATTTTCTACTCAATTCAATCCCCAAGAACCAGAAATCGAGTGCAATGTCTGAAAGTGAATCAGCCCCCCCCAAAAAACCTTTCTCCTCTTTTCTTGCACAGTAAATTTCCAAGCCACCATAAGGTGGTGCTATTGCCTCAGTCTCAGTTAGATCAGCTCTTCCTACCTCTTGTCCCAGCGAAGCTCTTACTATTCAGCACTTCCGGAGAAACTCAAAAATGCAAGTCACAATGGCTCCTTACTCACTATCAAGCCCAGGTAAGTCCAGCTAAGTCTGATTCAAGAATATAGAAAGTCCCAGGATTTTCCACAAAACACTTCAGTCACAGCACTCTTGAAAAACCCACACCGATCTTCTCAAAAGGCAATCATAACAAGTACAGCTTCTACCACTGCTTAATCACTCCAGCCTGTCAGTCAATTTGCCGCTTTCAATGGAGCCTCCCAGGCTCCCTCTCATCAGCTTTCCCTTGTACACACACCTCTCCAAGCAGTCCGATCCCAGCATGGGTTCCTCCGCTTCACTTATCTCTGTGTTGTGGGCAAATCTTCTTCCACTGGGTGCGAGCCTGGCTTTGGGGCTACCATCTGGAGCTCTCTTCCTCTGCTGGCATCCCGAGGGGGGATTTCCCTTTGCAAATCCCCACCAATCGCACTTCGGTGGGCTCGCTAGAGCTTCCCCTCTTCTATACCCACCCCAACGAGGTGGGCAGTGGCCAATTCATGCCGCTCGGCAGGTAAAATCCAGCTAAGGGACTAGGAGCGATCCACCTTAGTTGTAGTCACCAGTGACATCATGCTCGGAAGTCCCCCCTCACTCCTTTTATTGTGGCAGAGAAATTTAAAATCTCATAATAGTAAAAGCACTTCTGCAAATAGTATAATTCCTGAACTACTAACATTTGGGCACTAGCACCTTCTCCAATATCTGCCTTCTCTGTCTCTCTGTCTCTCTGTCTCTGTCTCTGTCTCTGTCTCCCTCTCCCTCTCCCTCTCCCTCTCCCTCTACATCTACATCTACATCTACATCTACATCTATATATCTATATCCACAAACACATTCCCATTTGAATGTATTCAAATATGAAATTTTATCACCTGCTCTCTGACCAGGGAGGCAAAGCACATATTTTCCTTTTAGAGGCATAGCTTGATTATGAGCACAAGGGTTCAGCACTTCTTTTCTGGAAGGCAGGAAGTGAGAGGCAAACAGTTATGGACCCACCACCCAAAAACAGAGTTCCCTACTTTGCTTCCCCCAAACTCCTCAAAATGCGAAACAGCCAGTTGCTACTCCTGGTATGAACCATGTAGTTGGTTGACTCTCTGGGTAGTTCTTGGTTTGTGATGGCAACTGTGATGAAAATTGCCTGTTCTAATTAATGTAGTCATACAACAAGTGATCATGTGAGTACAGCACCTAGTAGTGGCAGTTCTGACAGTCACAGTTGCCATCATTAAGTGAAGACTAAAAGAGAACTCTTGAAAAGAAGTAATACAACTCCCAACATAGCCATTTCATTTCCCTCCTTTCTTTTTAGAAGAGAATTTTAAAATAGGGGCACAGCGGTCTCCTTAAAGGGTAGAAACTGCATTGCAGTACATTGGAAGCAGGCACCATCTTTGAAATGAAGGCAAGGAATTGTGGTGGCTTCAAAATTGTGTCTTTGAGAAGGCTTTGAGAAGGCTTTGAAGTCCTGGCTATGTACCGGGGCCTGAGGTCCTGAATGTGTGAAGAGCCCTGTTTCCTGGTTATGCTGACATTGATTGTCATAAATTTTCGCTGCTATTTGTAGTTAAATTCTTTTCTTACATGTGTCTTAATTGCTTTTATGATTGTTTGCTGCCCAGAGTGACTGATTGTAGGTGGACAGATATACAAAAACCATGAAATATGAAATGGAAAAAGACAGAGAATTGCTGGCATATTGTGATTCTGGATAAAGGAAAGGATACGAAAGGGTGATTACAGTGCTGCTGCTCTTTATATTACTTTCTGAAAAACTGCGGAAGAACCTATGTTCTATAGAATCACAATGGATGGTAGCATCTCTCCATAAATATAAATTAAATCTTATGACATGCTGCCACTCACCTGAATTAAGAAAGTTGGCAAAAAAATGCCTTCTTGATAGAGGAATTTCTGGTAATGCGCTTAAAGTAAGCAGTTTATCGTCTGTACAACAGCATAAATTGAGTGAATCATTCTGAATCAAAAGTAAATTTTGAAATGCAGAATTCTTCAATTCTAACTTGACAACATGTTCCATTTCATGTCTGCTAAGTTTTTTTCAAAAGATCTTGACACCCAAGACCTTTTTAATTCAGATCTTACTTGGTTCCATTTTGTGTTCTTAGAAATTTGGATTATTTCAGAAATCCAGTCCTGTTTACTTAGCAGAGGTTGTGGTTTAACTGAACACTTAGTTTGTCAACAGTGTATTTTGTGGTGAAAGAAGAAACAATTGCACTGTATATTAAACCACACTGCCTCATTACTGCAATAAGACATTTCTTAGCTTCCAAGAGTATTGTGGACGTACTTTTATCACAAAGTCCACTGAAAAAATACAGAGATTAAAAAATAACCATTGAGCCACAGAGAACACACAGAATGATGAAAAGTGTCTCACGTTCATGTTTGGTATATTTTTTTCAGATATTGCTGCCCAAAACATTGATTTAAGGGTGAGTACCAGATTTTTGTTATTAAGTGAAGTGCTTGTGTAGGACCCAGAAGTGTGGTGCATAATAACCCCATACCTCCCGATCCCGACAACCACATTTGTTACCAATGTGTTGTATTTTCAGATACAATAAGACTCAGAACATTTTTTGGGAAGTTGCCTCTCAACCTCCCCTATCAGTTCTGTTTTAATCCATTCCCTCTCCCAAACTGCTTACACTCCTAAACCCTTCAAGGGCAAAGCACACAATTAAAGACATATGCACTGCAAAATGTAAAACATAACAATAACCGCTGTTTTATGTTACTGTTACGGACATCCCCACAAAAAATTATGTTCTTCCCTCTGGTTCTGCCCTGTTGCTCTATTAAATGTCTTTGGCAGATTCATCAATAAACAAAGCAGAGCATTATCTCTCCACAAACCTTGTTTTGGAGTGTGTTTCTGACATACTAGATTTTTTGTTCACACTTGGAGAAAGTCAAGTATTTGGGATAATAAATTCAAGAAAATAATCAATTTCTACAGAGGCAAGATTAGGAAACTTAATAAAAAAAACCTCATAGATATATTGGAAATGGTAAAAATTATTTCTTTGGCTCTTATTGCAGATTAAGATCCACTTGAGATACTATCAGCCCCTCCCCCTTAGTAGCTTCCCTATTAGAAGGAGTAAGTAGTTATGGGTTTAAGATGTTTAGGATGCTTAGGACTCTTGGCTGAACCTCCTTCACCTCCTTCACCCTTCACACCCACCTGCGTCAGCCCATTTACACCCAGTTTTCCTCCTCCACCGGTATTGTCAACAAGTACAAGGAAACAAGTAACAGTATAGACATAGACATGGACACATGAAAAAAAGTTGGCACAAATAAAAGGATATAAATAAGCAAAACATAGCCATAAACACATAAAATGAGTACATATAAATGGGAACAGTAGGACAGGGATGGTAGGGATGCTGGTGCGCTTATGTACGCCCCCTTAGGGACCTCTTAAGAAACGTGAAAGGTCCACGGTAGACAGTTTAAGGTAAAAGGTATGGGGGTTAGAGAGACTAACAACAGGATCAGGTAGAGTGTTCCAGACATTTACTACTCTATTGCAGAAGTCATATTTCCTACAATCAAGATTAGAGCGAATTACATTGAGTTTGAATCTATTGATAGCCCTTGTGTTATTATGGTTGAAGTTAAAGTACTCATTAACAGGAAGGATGATATGGTAAATAATCTTGTGTACTAAACTTAGATCAGAACGTAGATGGCGTAGTTCAAGGCTATCCAGGCCTTAAATTTCAAGCCTGGTGGGATAGGGAATTTTATTTCGAGCAGAGGATTTGAGTACTCTTCTAGTAAAATATCTCTGGACCCTCTCTAATGTATTGATGTCTGAAATACAGTGAGGGCTCCAGGCAGGTGAGCTGTATTCAAGAATAGATCTAGCAAAGATTTTGTATTCCCTAGTTTGAAGTATTGAAATATTGATGTCTGATGGTGTTAAAGGTATCATCACAGGATGTAAGCTATTCCAAGGAAAGCTGCCTTTTGTAATTGACCAATGGTGATATTGTCAATGATGATGGTGTTCGAGTGATGCTCTAGATTGTCAAGGGACCCATTATTATTGGTACTACACTTGCTTTCTTTTGCCACAGATGTTTACAAGTCTTTGTATTTTCTTATCTTCTCCAAACCTTTCTCTTCTCTTCTGCTCCCACATCCACTATCCAGTTTTAAGAGAAGAGGGAAGTATAGCCAGGTTGCCACTTTCAGAAGATCCCAAGTATTCTTGCTAACTATTACAGTCTTTTAATTGACTGAATGACAATGGTGGTATCTCTGTGGTTTTTGCATTTAATTTCTGCCTCTGTTTTCCCATCAATTGCAGAAAAATTCAGCTGAGATACTTGGGAAGATGTTGAAATCTGAAAATACAGAAGCTTAAGGAACATTTATTAAAAATATCTCACCATCTTCATACCTTGCTTATTAACATCCCCACAAAAACTTCTCTTCTTCCCTCTAGTTCTGCTCCATTGCTTTATTAAATGTCTTTGGCTGATTTATCAATAAACAACACAAATCATTATCTCTCCATGAATCTTTTTTGGAACATGTTTTGTGCTGTATTAGATTTTTTAAAAAAAAGACTGTTTTTTTTAATACTGAGAGTATTTGGGATAATGCATTTAAGTAAATAACCAATCTCTACAGAGGCAGGATTGGGAAACTTAATTTTTCTATTAGACGTAAGACACAGAAATCTTGTGAATGGTAGTGATTATTACTTTAGACCTTATTGCAGATTGGGCTCCACTTGGGGCACAGTCACCATACCTTAATAGCTTCCCTTTTAGAAGGAGTAAGCGGTCACCTATGAGAAATGGTTAACTTGGGGAAAGGAGGGATCTCCCATTTAATGTATTCAAATATGAAATTCTACCATCTGCTCTCTGACATGGGAGGGAAATCACATGTTTTGTTTCTAAAAGCATAGCTTGATAATGAGCACACGGGCTCAGCACTTCTTTTCTGGAAGGAAGGCGGTGTCAGAGGCAAATAAATCATCTTTAGGAGGTTATTCCAGAGTTCCAGTCCCATCATCAAAAATTTCCCTGCTTTGCCTTCCACAATCTCCTCCAAATGAGGGACAACTAGTTGCTTCTCCTGGCATGAACAATGTAGTTGGTTGACTCTATGGGTGGTTGGTTTCTAATGGCAACTGAGACCAGAATTGCCTGTGCTAATTGATGTGGTCATAAATGTGAGACATGTGACTATAGCACTAGTGATGGCAGTTCTGGCAGTTACAATTGCTATCATTAAATGAAGACCAAGCAGGTACTCCAGAAAAGGAGTAATCCAGCTCCAACAACCAACTCCTATAAACACTGATAAACTCCATTTCACTAACTACTATCTACATAGCAGTGGTGGATTGCCTCCGGTTTGCACTGGTTCTATAGAACTGGTAGTAAAACCGGCGGGAGGGTCCACTCACTGACCCCGACATCATCAAAATGCTTCTGTGCATGCATCTCATCTTTGAAAGCATGGTGTGTTGATTCAGGAGCTATGAGTCACATGATAAATGACAGAAATTTCTTACTCACCTCGATCAGAATGAAACAGAAAAAATCACACCGCTAGTGGGCAAATAATAGAATGAGAAGAAATAGGAGGTGGTTTTCTTTACTCTCCTTTTTCTCAGAGTGTCACCAGAAAGGTACTTCTGAAAAATGTACTGTATGTCCCTGCTCTTGAAACTAATCTTTTGTCAGTGAAGAAACTCACAAAACAAGGCAATGTGGTAACCTTTAAAGGGGACAGTTCTATCATCACAAAAAGAGATATCTTACATGCAAAGGCAAAAATTACAGATGAACTGTATCAGCTGAATTGCAATCAGGTAGTTAATATTGCCAAAGAGGAAAAACATTCTGTTAAGTATTGAGTGACAATTCAAATAGCCTTATCAGGAATCAATCCTGAGAGCGGAAACTTTAAAGAAGCGTCAGTGGCTGAAGCCAGGGACAGCTCCTGTATAAAAGGAGCTGCTGCGGCTGATACTGCCTTTGCGATTAAATAAAGGTATTAACTATACTGCGAGTCCTGTCCTTCTTGAGCCCACGATCTAACACATTCCAACCGCAGCAGCAGTGGCAGCTGCTCTGTGGACAGCCAGGAAAGCAAAAATAATATTTGTCAATCAAAGCAATCTCAGCACTTTAACTATTTTTTGTAAATCCATGTGACTCACAACAAACTATGATAGCAAAGTCAAAACATCTTACTTGACCTTGAAATAACGTATTGCCTCACATTTCTGCTGAAGATGATCCAGCAGATGGCGCCTAAGGATAAAATAGAAACTGATACATTAGAATTCTACAAACTGTAAACCTTCAGTGCCAAAATGAATGAAATGTATTTAAGTGTGTGCATGTGTGTGTAAATATAGTCTATGTATAGTTTTGTATAACGTTTGTACAAATGTGTTCAATTTTGGGTGGTTAGGGAAGAAGAGAGGAGAGAAAGGAAATGTGTACTGTAGTAGGGTTTTGGAATGGATCTTTGCAACATGGTAAAATAGTAAATATATTGTAAAGAAGGGTAAGTAATTAGGAGAAGTACCACCCCATCTTACCAGTCAGTGGTGGGTTTCAACCAGTGTTACAACCGGTTTGCTTCATGCATGAACTTTTACGCACGCACGTCAAACTTGCGCTCCGCAAGTGAACATACAAAATAAAAGTGAACATACAAAATAGATCCAAAGAAAAGAAAAAGAATAAAGAAAGGACTCCTGCCTCTTTCTATTTAATGCCCTGCACGGTCCTGGGGTTACAATGGCAACCAGCATTGCTGGGATTGTTATCGCTAAGTGAGGTTGTGACATGATGTCATGCTTTATGACCACATTGTTTAGTGACAGGTATTCTGGGCCCATTTGCCATTGTAACTTGTATAGACTATAGAGAAAGCTGTTCATCGTTGTTTTTTTTTTTTTTATTTTATTAGATTTATATACCGCCCTACTCCCGAAGGACTCAGGGCGGTGAACAGCCAGAAAGATAAAACACACAAACTACAAAATTTAAAAGACAATATAAAAACCCATTAAATAATTTGGCCAAAACAATTTAAAACACCCCTAATGTTTTAAAACCAATTTTAAAAGTTACAATTAAAAGGGAAGTTGCCATGAGTAATGGAGTGGCTAAAATTTCCTAATCATAACATTATTATTATTAATTATTATTATTATTATTATTATTATTATTATTATTATTATTACAACAACAACATAAGGATTACCTTCAGTCAATGGGCTTTACACTTATGGTATAAGGATACAAATGAAAACAAAATTTAGATGGTGCTGTGAGTGCACGTATTTTACTCTCTCCTGATTAAAGTGTTTTCAGACTTTGAATCATCGAACTGTATGGATAAAGACTTTCATCTGGGTAAATAAAACTTTACATGATATTATTTTATTTTTAATGAGCTTTAGGAATGGCAACTAGACCCAAACATTCAAAAGTTAGTTTAATTACAGCTGCATCACCATCTATCAAGCCAAGTAAGATGGCTTCCTCTAATTTGTTAAAAGAGATCCTGGCTCATGTATAGGTCTTGAATACAACAAGGTCTGACAACATTTAGATGTTATTTAAAAGATATGCAAGAATATGTTTTAGCTTGCTAAATAGTTTTCTAGGAGGCTCAACTGGCTGCCCGTGAAAACATTACGTAAGCCTGTCGCAATATTTTGGATAAAGAAACTATTTACTCACAATTGTGCAGGAAAATTCTATATAGCACTAAAAGGTGCTATATAGCTAAAGGTGTGGTTATTTCAGTTTAAAAAAAAATCCCAATTGATGTACAACCGATTATTAGTGATGCAAATGAGTATTATTTAATTCTGTATGCTAAAACAGCAGAAACTGCGTAGCTATGATTAATGTTTATGGACCTAATGTACTGTAGTCTTTCTTATTGGGTTGCATGAATCTCTTCAACATTTGAATTAGTCTATTTATAATAACAAGGGTTAGGAAATATTTGATCCTGAATTTGGTAGAAATACACCAGCACAGAAAAGAGAAATTATGTGGGAAACAATTAACACCTATACAAATTAATTTAATTTAATAGATCCTTGGTGTTTGATGTATCCAACTAAAAGCAGGGTTGAGCTGAGGATTTTGTCCAGTATCTGTATGATAAAATCGCTCAGATTCGGGAAGGTTTGGCCTCTGACTGGTTAAGTCCGGATGAGATGATTGAGGCAGGTCTTGAGAGTGTTATCTGGGAGGAGTTTGATCCTGTGGCTCCCAAGGATGTGGTCAGGATTCTGGGATGGCTGAATGCGACCACATGTTTATTTTACCCATGTCCCTCCTGGCTGGTACTGGCTTCCCAGGAGGCTACACGAGGCTGGCTCCAGAGGATTATTAACGCTTCTTTGAGTGAGGGTGCCCTGCTGGCCGCCTTGAAAGAAGCAGTGGTGAGGCCCCTCCTCAAGAAGCCTTCTTTGGATCCAGCTGTTTTGGCTAATTATCGTTCAGTCTCCAACCTTCATTTTATTGAGAAGGTTGTTGAGAGTGTGGTGGTGCAGCAGCTTCCACAGTACCTGGATGAAGCTGTCTATCCAGATCCACTCCAGTCTGGCTTCAGGCCTGGGCACAGCACGGAAACTGCATTGGTCGCATTGGCGGATGATCTCTGGAGGGCTCGGGATTGGGATTGTTCCTCTATCCTGTTCCTGTTCCTGTTAGATCTCTCAGCGTTCTGCTGGAGAAGAGCAGTATAAAAATCAAATAAAAAATAAAAAATAAAAGGAAATATACATTTTATTCTATCGTGCAGGGTCGTGCTGAGGATTTTGTTCAGTATCTGCACGATAAAATCACTCAGATTCGGGAAGGCCTGGTCTCTGACTGGGTAGGTACAGGCGGGATGATGGAGGCCGGTCTTGAGAATGTCATTTGGGAGGAGTTCGATCCTGTTGCTCCCGAGGACGTGGACAGGATACTGGGGCGGCTGAATGCGACCACATGTTTATTGGACCCGTGTCCCTCCTGGCTGGTACTGGCCTCCCGGGAAGTTACGTGAGGCTGGCTCCAGGGTATTATCAATGCTTCCTTGAGTGAGGGTGTCTTGCCATCCGCCTTGAAAGAGGCAGTGGTGAGGCCCCTCCTCAAGAAGCCTGCTCTGGATCCGGCTGTTTTGGCTAACTATCGTCTGGTCTCCAACCTTCCCTTAGTGGCGAAGGTTGTTGAGAGTGTGGTGGCACGACAGCTGCCTGGGTACCTGGATGAAGCTGTCTATCTGGATCCACGCCAGTCCGGCTTCAGGCCTGGGCACAGCATGGAAACGGCATTGGTCGCATTGGTGGATGATCTCTGGAGGGCTCGGGATAGGGGTTGCTCCTCTATCCTGGTCCTATTAGATCTCTCAGCAGCTTTTGATACCATCGACCATGGTATCATGCTGCGCCGGTTGGAGGGGCTGGGAGTGGGGGGCACCGTTCTACGGTGGTTCTCCTCCTATCTCTCCGACCGGACGCAGTCAGTGTTGGCAGGGGGGTAGTGGTTGACCCCGAGGCGCCTTGTGTGTGGGGTGCCGCAGGGATCGGTCCTCTCACCCCTTCTGTTCAACATTTATGTGAAGCCGCTGGGCGAGATCATCCGTGGCTTTGGGGTGGAATTCCATCTGTACGCTGACGATACTCAGCTGTACATCTCCACCCCAGGCCATCCCAACGATGCCCTTGAAGTGATGTCCCGGTGCTTGGAGGCCATGCGGATCTGGATGGGGAGTAACAGGCTTCGACTCAACCCTTCCAAGACCGAGTGGCTGTGGCTTCTGGCATCCTGATATAGCCAGCTGGCGCCATCGCTGGCTATTGGGGGCGAGTTATTGGCCCCCACGGAGAGGGCTCGCAACTTGGGCGTCCTCCTGGATGCACGGCTGTCTTTAGAAGAGCATATGACGGCTGTGGCCAGGGGGGCTTTTCATCAGGTTCACCTGATTCGCCAGTTGCGTCCCTTTCTGGATTGGGACTCCTTACGCACGGTCACTCAGGCACTCGTCATTTCTCGCCTGGACTACTGCAATGTTCTCTACATGGGGCTCCCCTTGAGGTGCACCCGGAGGCTCCAACTGGTACAGAATGCGGCTGCGCGGGGGATTATGGGAGCGAGAGGATGCTCCCATGTGACACCTCTCCTGCGGGAGCTGCATTGGCTCCCGGTGGACTTCCGGGTGCACTTCAAGGTACTGGTTACCACCTTTAAAGCACTCCATGGTATCGGACCTGGGTATTTGCAGGACCGCCTTCTGCCGCCAATAGCCTCCCACTGGCCAGTATGGTCCCACAGAGAGGGACTCCTCAGGGTGCCATCAGCTAGGCAGTGTCGGCTGGTGACCCCCAGGGGGAGGGCCTTCTCTGTGGCAGCACCTGCCCTCTGGAACGATTTGCCCCCAGAGATATGGAGGATATCAGATCTCCGGGCTTTTCGCTGTGCCCTAAAAACTTTTTTCTTCCATCAAGCAGGGCTGGCGTGAAACCCCCACCACCACCATTTTTGAGATATTAGATTTTTTAATTGTTTAATGGGTTTTAGTCATAAGGTTCTGAATTTTTGGCCAAAGGGTATAATTCTTTTAAATTTTTAAATTTTGTATTGGATGTTTTTACTTGGCTGTGCACTGCCCTGAGTCCACTAGGAGAAGGATGGTATACAAATTTAAATTAAAAAAAAAATTGTTTAGGCTTGATTATTTTTTAATATAATTCATTTTATATCATCAAATTTAAGAGTGTAATGCTGATATTTGTTATATATATATATGCTTAAAGTGCACTAACTGTGGAATGTGCATTTCAAAGCTCATTAAGGTATTGAGACATGTTTCTTTATTGAATGATAAAGAATTTGTACCACAAATGGGGATAAAGTCCTTCCATCATTATCATCTGAATTCAGAAATTTCAAGTTCTCAAATTTTTGAATGGGAAGCATATAAAGCATATTTTTGAGGTATTCTTGCCTATGAATCATATAAAAACAAGATTAAAAATAAAAAGGGAAATAGTTTCAACAACAACATCAAACATTTATGGGCACAGGTAGTTTCATAAAAAAAAATACAGTAAAAGAAATATAAATTAACTACTATAATATCACAACAGACAGAATTTATGGTAACATGTTTATGACAGAGATCCTGGCAGACAGACAGACCTGGTAAGATCTTGGCTAATTGCTTAAAACCAAAGGAAAGTAAGAGTGATGTTTCCAATTATTAGAGGTGAAACAGATGAAATGTATAAAACTTCAGCAGATATAAAAAGTCAGTTTAAAGATTTTATTAAGATTCATTTATTAAATATATTGAATGAAGGTATAGAAGATTTTTTAAATAAAATTAATCTCTCATATTGAGATAATGTAAAAAACATTTATTTGTTCCATTATCTGAGGTAAAGAATAATCAATAATTTTAAAAATGGCGAATGGTAAACACCAGAAATAGTTAGTTCTCCATTGAGTGGTATTTACACACCTTTTGGTGCCAAAACCTCATCAAGTATATGAAGTTATATTTGATAAAGGATTTTAATTGTTAGCATTTAAGTAGCTTATATAACAGTTATATCAAAAGCAGATAAAGATCACACATGGTGGCCTAATTATCATTCAGTCTCATTGACTAATAGATTTAACAGCAGTATAATTAACAGATTACAGCAAGAAATACTATTTGTTATTAAGAATGATCAAGCAGGTTTATAAAAATTAGGCAAGCAGCAAACAAAATTATGTTACTTGTAGCTTTAATAGATTTGAATAAAAATAAAGATCAGTTTGTGATTTTATTAGTTGATGCTGAAAAAATATTTGATAAAAGATATAAAGAAGATATGTATATTGCACTAAACAGGTTTGGATTTCCTTTGGAATTCATAAATCAGATCAAGATACTATATAAGTTGCCCACATCTAAAGTAAAAGTTAATACATTATCTTCTCCTCCTAGGAGGAGAAACTAGACAAGTTTTCTTTCACCTTTGTTTTTTTAATATCTGTGTGGAACCCTTAATTTGTGTTACTAGACAACACAGGAAGATCAATGGAGTAGCATATAATTCCACTGAACACAAATTGGTTTTATTTGCAGCTGAAGTGAAGGTTCAAGATTCAAGATGCAAAGTTAGCTTCTGTGTGAAGTTGATTTTCTGGGCTGAAAATCTAAATGGGCAACAGACACTGCAAATATTCATCACAGTCAACTTCCTTATTCTCTTCAGACAGCCACCCAACTAGAGACAAAATAGGGTGTGTAGGGTTCAATGCTAGGGTTCAATGAAAGCCTTTAAGGACTTTAGAGAAGGGATCTGTTTGAAATATTTGGATTAACTTCTCCAAGGGAGGGGGAGAGGATAAAATTACAAATGGATGGGGAAGGCCACTGAGACGGTCACTTCCTTCTCTTGAATGATCCAAACTACCTACCAAAGGGCCAAACTGGTAAAGCTGATTTTTCTGTAGCAAAGTTACAGAAGAGCTAAAACTTCTGGGCTGGGAAACACATACATCAGTGGTGGATTGCCCCGGTTCGGACCGATTTGCAAGAACCGGTAGTAAAACGGGTGGGTGGCCCTGCCCAAAGCCACAGATGTTGTCATCGGCGAACTGTGCATGCAGAGAAGCAAGGCAAGAGAAGCGAACATGTGCATGCAATCCCATTGCGAACTGGTAGTAAAGGTAAGTAGAACTCACCCCTGACATACATGGACTGAAATTGGCACATGCTGAGTAAATATAGATTGGGAGGCGTGTAAGTTAATCATGCTAGATGTCTTCATTGAGCATTACAAAATAGTGCACTAGTCCTCTGGGCACGGCTTTCTTAATACATGGGCCTGATGGGCACTTGCCCACGAGCATAGGGGCCCAATACCAACACCAATTTTGTTGGAAGTGCCAATAAAATAAATATATGTTTAACTTTATCAACCATTTAAATTTTTATTCCTGTGAGTAGTTGTCATAGGGGCCCCAGTACACTGCTTTGTCTGGGGCCCATAATGCTGTTAAGATGGCCCTGCCTCTGGGAGCTGAGGAGAATAGTCCACCAGCATCTTTTTTTTTTTAAATTTGATTTATATGCTGCCCTTCTCCGGAGACTCAGGGTGGCTTACAATGCGTTAAGCAATAGCCTTCATACTTTTGTATATTCATACAGTCATCTTATCGCTCCCACAACTGGGTCCTCAATTTACCTACCTTAGAAAGGATGGAAGGCTGAGTCAACCTTGAGCCTTGGCGAGATTTGAACCTGCAGTAATTGCAGGCAGCTTGTCTTAATAACCAGCTTAATAACAGGGTGCCTTAGACCACTGTACTACCAAGGCTCTTATCTTAAAGATACTTTGCATACAGGCTTCCTGGAAGAATTCAAAGACTATGTTCTACCTGCTTGTTATGTCAGAACAGGGATAGCCTGGAGATAGAGGCAGTGGTGGGATTCAAGTAATTTAACAACCGGTTTTCTGCTCTAATGATTTCTTTCAACAACCAGTTTGCCAAACTGCTCAGAAAATTAACAACTGGTTTTCCCGAAGTGGTGCGAACTGGCTGAATCCCATCACTGGAGAGGGGCTTCTTGCAAGTACTATCAGCAAGAAGGTTGCCATTCCCCTGACTTCTGTTGGATTGGCCCCATATGAGTATTATACAGACACCATACAGAAAGTCATTGTGAAGCTACTAAAAGATCTCACAGAGATTATTGCAATTTAAATTAATATTTATATTTCAAGACTGCCTGATTCTGGGTGTTTTACAGTAAAGTAAAATTTAAAAGAGCCCAAATCAAAGAAAAAAGGATATTGAGAGACTAAACTATAACTTGAAAAAAAACTCTAAATAACCAAACCCAAACCAAAGATACTGTAAATTCTGAAGGATAGTTTTACTAATCTTTATGGGCTGCAATGTAAACATTATCACTGTGCCCTTTGAATCTTTGAATGCTGTCCTTCCTTATGACTTCCTTATGGCTGCGAAAAATGTTTACAGTTTCAAAATTTGATTACAATTTCTTAAGAAGCTGGTTTTCATATGTTTCCTGGGTTCCATACTCACAAAGAAATGTAATATTGCTAACCTATTTAAATCTACCCTTAAAAACAGGCCTTGGGCTGCAGTGAGGGAGAACACCTTATGGAGGTTAGAATATGACTTACTTTTACTGGATGTTAACTTTTTGAATTGTTTGTATTGTAATGCATTGATTTGACTCGACTTCTTGTAAACGCAGTGGATTTAGTTAGCCTAGAAATTAAAGAGGTGAGTGCATAAACATAATAATTAATAAATGTACCGTACTAAATGTAATCAATCCATCAATAAACTACACCTTCAATTTCCCATAATGTCACAATTCCTCATTTAAACATACCTTGGGAAAGAGAAATATTATTAAGGAAGTTCATAGCTGTGGGCGCGTCTGTAAATAAATGATTTTGGGCGGGCCTGTGTTTATACACTTATTGAAAATGAAAGAGAGATCAGATTCGTCAGTACAATCATCTTTAAATAATAATTCAGTATACTTTGATAATACTGCAATCAGTTTACAAGTACAATGAATCTTTTAAAGTAAACAGGACTATAACTCAGGCTTTCCAGATTTATACTCTGATGCCTTAATCACTACCAGTTTTATTACATTTTTAAAGCCACAATGACTTTACAGATTCACAATTGGATACACATTGCTCCGTATGCAAACATTGTATATTTTTGGATAATTTTTTTAAAAAAGGAATAAAAATATTTTTAAAATGTCACTTGTTTATGGACTTTGGCAAAAGTCAATAATTGAAAGGTGATTACTGATATCCCAGAATTCAGGAGAATCTTCCTCAGGACTGAAAAAGCACTTCCACACTCCCTCAACTTAGAATCCTTCTCAGCAGTCTCTTGGATATCTATGTGCAGGGCCTGTTTTCCATTCAAAAGTATTCAAATGCCAGATTTCTCTATCTACACCTTACATGAGAGTCAAATTATGTATTGTCCTTCTGAAAATGGCTGCACCTTGGATGAGACTCATCTCTAAAGCAGCAGCATAACTGTATACACAAGGCATTTTTAAATTATTAACCATGTATTTCAATTCATTCCATTTTTACATTGAAACATTTTAACTTAATTAACCTTCCACCTCTTATTTTCCTTAGTTCCTAATTTCTTATTCCAACATCAATTCATTATTTTCCTCATTTACTTGCCTTTCAATTTTATATTTTAATTTCAGTTATTTTCACATTTAAACCAATCTTCATTTCATATTGCATCTGCTAATCCATTTTACAATAAATAATATATTTCTTCTTTTTTACTTCTTACATACATCATTTCTAGCATTTCAATTTTATATCTTAATTTCCATTATTTTCATATTTAAACCAATCTACATTTCATATTACACCTGCTGATCCATTTTACAATAAACAATATACTTCTTCTTGTTTACTTCTTACATACAATTTCTACTATTAATACATTTCCCGTAAATCAACTAATAAATTCTTTATTTCCCTTCCTTCTCTCCATTATTCTTCCCCTTTTACCCATTTTCTTTTGGTCTCTCCAAAATGCCACTTCTTAATATTTTTCTCCTTTTCTCCCGTTCTCTTATTTTCTTCTTTTTCTTTTTATATTTATTATATCTTTCCCCCTGAATCTTTTCTCTCATTTTTAAAATAGTTACTCTTTTAATTCTCCCCCTCAGTCTTTCCCCATTTCCTTCTCTTCCTTTCTTTTTTGGATGATATTTCCCCCCCCCCCTCCACATTTTGTTTTTCACTGTCAATCCCAGTGTAATCATCTATTTTTTCATCTTCAATTATTTTTCTTTCAACATTATGTTCTTGCTTTGCATTTATATTCTTTTTCTTTTTTTTGTATTCTAACCAGATTTCTGCTTCATCACCCTTAAATGCTTCATGCACCTTCTTAAACATTTCCATTAATTCCTCATATTCCCAATGTTCCATATTGTCAATTCAATTTTTTTAAATGTTTTAAATTTAATTTATATGTAGTTAAAATTCAAGTCCATATAGTGTCTCTCTCTTTTTTTTAATTTCCAAATAGTATCCAATTCAAATATTTATCTAGACTATTCCAGCTTAAGGCTTTGTTCTTTTTCACTTCTTTTCAAGGTCGGGATCCAGCTGTTTAAAAAAGTACTCCTTCAATGTTTAAAGCATTTGTTATAGTGCTTTCTTCTCACTCCAGTTCACAAATCGCCAGGGAACAAAATATCCCTTTTAAATCTACATAGAAAATACTTTCTCTTCAATTTGTTTTCCTTTTATTGTTAAAAATTGCTTTCTCTCAGTTTTCTTTTTCTTGTATTATTTCTAAATTCTCCAAATTCAATTTTAAATCCAGGTAGAAAGTTTTCTTTTTTGGGCTTTAGTCTTTTAACTTCCTCTTTGTTCTTTTCCCTCCAATTAACAATCTAAAGTGCCAATTAGCCGCTCACTGGGACCTCTTTTAAGCTTCCCACCAAAGGTGGTCCCTATTTTTCTACTTGCATTTTTTACATGCTTTCGAACTGCTAGGTTGGCAGAAACTGGGACAAGTAATGGGAGCTCACCTCATTATGTGGCACTTGGGATTCAAACCACTGAACTGCCAACCTTTCGATCTACAAGCTCAGTATCTTAGCTACTGAGCCACCACATTCCTTGATTGGCATAAAGGATATCTATTTTTTTCTGCTTGATTGGGTGGCCTATAGTATACATATCAGTGGTTGGTTGCCCACGGTTCACACCAGTTCTATAGACACCGGTAGTAAAACTGGCAGAAGGCTCTGCCCACCGATCCTGACATCATCAAAATGCCTCTTTGCATGCACAGAAGCTTCTGCACTTGCGCAGAAGAGTGCACGTGTGCGTGAGCGAAGCGAACATGTGTGCGTGGCCCCATTGCGAACTGGTAGTAAAGGTAAATAGAACCCACCCCTGATACATATCCATGGACCTGAATTGGCATATGATGAGTTAACACCATTTGGGTGGAATATGGTCTAATCGCACTAGATTTCTTCATTGAAAATTGCAAAATAGTTCACCAGTCCTCTGGGAGGCTGCAGAGAACGGTCCATCAGCAAGTTCAATCTTAAAGTGCTTTGCATACGGACTTCCTGGAAGAATACCAAGACCGTGTTCTACCTGCTTGTTAAGCCAGGGAAATCAGTCTGTCCAGAGATAGCCTGGAGGGAGAGACTTCTTCCAAACATTTTTATTATTATTATTCATAACCATTTTGAATACAGTGTATTGTCAGGGTATATCATTTACAAAAGAACAACAAAGAGAGAACAAAAAGAAATATTAACACATATACTGATAACAATAGTAATAATATAACAGAATAGTTTTGGCTACGTTTCTCTTTATATTAGCTTATTTATAATTCTGTTAATTACTTTGGCATATTTATAATTATAAACCATCTTTATATTTAATTCATACATAGCAATAATCTTTCTTCATCTAATTTCTACCTCATATCTCTAACCACTCAGAAAATCTATTCCATATCAAGTAATATTCTATGTCTTCTATCTCTTTTATTTTTAAAGTCAATCTGTCCATCCAAATTACATCCTCATCTGATGGAGTGTTCTCATTTTTCCAATACTGTGCAAATACAATCCTTGCTGCTGTCAGTCTCTGCAAAACTAAATATATAGTCTCTTTATCATAACCTTCGGGCATTATACCCAACAAAAACATTTCTGGTTTCAAATCTGTATATTGCTTAATCATCTTTTCTAACCAAGTATGTATTTTCTTTCAATATTTTCTTGCTTTCATACAAGTCCACCACATACGATAACAGGTACCTGGGGTCTGATTACATTTCCAACATTTGGCAGACATATTACTAAACATTTTTGCCAATCTTGCCAGTGGCAAATGCCACCTATAAAACATTTTATAAAGATTTTCCTTATATGCAGTAGCCATTGTCAGTTTATAGTTCCTATCCCAAAGTTTTTGCCATTTATCTAATTCTATAGTGTAACCAAAAAATTTTGCCCATATAATCATTGTTTCTTTGACTTGTTCCTCTTCCATTTTATAACTTAATAAATAATTGTATATTTTTAATCAGTTTTTCATCTATCCCTAATATAATCTTATCAAGTGTTGTTGGTTCTTTACAAAAACCCCACGTTTTAACATCTTACTTGTATCTTGATTGTATTTGCAGATATGGCCACCAAGCTAAATCCACCCCTTGGTTTTGTAATTGTTGTCTAGTTTTAAGTTCACCATTCTCTTCCAAACATCATCAGCAAGAATGTTACTATTCTCCTACCTTCAGGTGAATTGATCTCATCTGAGTATAGAAACCACAGAGAAAATTCTTGTAAAGTTGATGAATGATCCAAAAGAGTTTAATGCAATTTAAATTAGCATTCATATTTTGACTGGTGGCTCAGTGGCTAAGATGCTGAGCTTGTCGATCGAAAGGTCAGCGGTTCAGTGGTTCAGATCCCTAATACCACATAATGGGGTGAGCTCCCGTTACTTGTCCCAACTTCTGCCAACCTAGCAGTTCGAAAGCATGTAAAAAATGCAAGTAGAAAAATAGGGACCACCTTTGGTGGGAAGGTAAGAGTGTTCCATGTGCTTTTGATATTTAGTCATGCCGGCCACATGACCATGGAGACATCTTTGGACAGCACCGGCTCTTCGGCTTTGAAACGGTGATGAGCACCGCCCCCTAGAGTTGGGAGCGACTAGCACGTATGTGCAAGGGGAACCTTTACCTTTATTTATTTTAAGATAATAAAGTGAAGTAAAATTAAAAATAATCTAAGTCAAAGATATGCCTAACTGGGAAACTAATCTATAACGTAAAAAAACCCACCAAAAACCAAGTAACCAAACCCACACCAAAGTTATGTTCGGAAGGATGGTCTTACTAGTCTCTATGAGTTACAGTGCAAACATTATCATTGCCCTTTCAGTCCTTAAATACTGCCCTTTCTTATGACTTCCTTATAATTAAGGCAAATGTTTATAGTTTCAAAATTTAAAAGAGAGAACATTTCATGCATCAACAATGCAAGCCCACATTGAAAGTGCCTTTGTCACATGATCCTTTCCTTGCATTATTCTCTGTATTGCCATATTATTGCCTTGCTAAATGTATTGCAAACTGACAGCAACTGACATATCTTGACAAATTCTGCTTCAGTGGTTAAGAAACCAGATCCTGGAACAAGAGGAAAGAAGATTTTTTTTTTTAATGAGAGAAACCAGAGTGTGATGAAGATAAGAAAAATTGGGTTTCTTCACTTTAGACCTTGCTCTTGGTTCAAGTTCCTCATTTATCCCTGCTCCCATCATCAAGGTGGGGAGCAATCCCCTCCTCAGTCCCAAAGAGTTCTTCAAATCAGTACAATCTGAACTGTTGTAGTGGCTTTCTTGTAGAATGTTGATCTTCAGGTGACTGTCTGAGGTCTCATCCAAGAAAAGTCTAAATTCAATAGAGACATAGAACAACAGCACTGTAGACTGTACTGTATGTACAAGGGCTAATCTAAATATCGAACATCCACCATCAGTGCTGATATCCTCACATTTGAAGATTATCTCTGGGAGTCATTGTTCTTTTTATTATAATATGCCACATTGACCTTTGTTGATTTTTGTGAACCCCTCAAACAACTATATAATTCCAATGGAATTTATGGATTGGAATGTCTAAGCCAGCAGCAGACATGGGAGGAAGATCAAGCAGAGGAAATGTTATGGCAGGACAAAATCCTATACCAGTGGTTCTCAACCTTCCTAATGCCACGACCCTTTAATACAGTTCCTCATGTTGTGGTGACCCCCAACCAGGGATGGGTTCTAAATTTTTTTACTACCGGTTCTGTGGGCGTGGCTTATTTTGTGGGCATGGCTTGGAGGTCATGTGACTGGGTGGGCGTGGCTAGCTGGTCATGTGACTGGGTGGGCATGGCTACCTGGTCATGTGACTGGGTGGCCGTGGCTATGTGTATAGGGACTACTCAGAGGGCTGAAAAAAGTCATTTCTGACAGGTCCTCGCACTTTTGACTGGTCCTCACACTTATGACCATCCTCACATTTATGCCCGTGCAGCATTCTTAACAACCATGTCACTCATTTCACAACTGCTTCTTTTCACCATGGTGATAAGATAGGGCAAAAAACGTAAAATGTGAGGACAGTCGTAAGTTCGAGGACTGGTCACAAGTGCGAGGACCAGTCAGAAATAACTTTTTCAGCCCTCTGAGTAGTCCATATGCATAAAAGGATACAGCAATAGAGAGGGATGAAGGAAGGAAGGGAAATTAGAGTAGGAGTGAGGGTAAGAGAGGGAGGAAGAGAGGAGGAGGAGGAGAAAGGAAGAGGAAGTAGGGAGGAGAAGAAGAGGGGGAGGAAGAGAAAGTAAGAAGGAAAGAAAAGAGAGAGGTGGTAGGTTTGAGGAGAAAGATTGCTGTACAATAAAAAAGATGAAAGGGAAGAAAGCCAACCCCAAACAAATATAAAGATATTAAGATAAAGAATCAATTGTTCAACTTTAAAGAATAAAAGAGAACAAATATGAATAAATAACAATAATTAGAAACACACATACAAACATACAATGTATTTTCTTTGAACAGAGTATTTCGTTCACAAATTTAAACAGTGTTTAGTCATTTCAATTAAATTTACAATTTCTATATTTCCTTTTTGCCATATTTATTCCTCATCTATTTTTGTAAAAAACCAATATTACCCTTCATCCTCATCTCTAATCTTAATCAAATTCAATTTTTCCCTTCTATTCTATATTATACCCCTTCCCATTGTCGTCTATTTTTATATCCATCCTCACATTGGTTAATTATGTAATATTACAGTTGTTTAATATAAATTCAACATTTTAATATAAATCAATTAGTTTATATAATTAATTACTTAGTTATATAATTAATTATATTAGTTAATTATTAGTTATATACTACCTTTTTTGTATATAAGGAGTGTACTGGGGCCCCTATGACAACTACTCACAGGAATAAAAATGTAAATAGTCGATAAAATTAAATATATATTTATTTTATTGGCACTTTCAATAAAATCGGTGTTGAAACATTAAAAACATGCTGCGCAGCAACAACTAATCAACATGATAAACATTTGAACAATACACGAGGCTTGAAAAACAATAATACTCAGTAAACCATACAGATTAGATGTCACAGTATGAAATTACTGCGAATTTCTTATTATAACAAGCATTTGTGGCATTAAAATCAATGTTAATTTCTATTAATGCATGTTAATATTAATTTAAAAATGCAGTAAAATGTAATACATATGTTGTTGTATTTATATGATACAAGGTGCATTGAAGGGTTTACATACACAGATTAGTATGGGACTCCTATGTTTGTGGGGCCCAAAGGCCAAGTGCCCATCAGGCCCATGTGTTAAGACAGCCCTGAGCTGGAGCCTACAAAATAAATCTCAATACTATTGAGATTAAAAGTGGCCCTGATCAAGGTATTAGCCTATATTTTTGGCTAGTTCCTTCAGTTTTGGATGCCACATGTTTCTAGCTTCCTGGATAATTTGCATAGACATTTTTTTTTAAATTGGTGCAGCTTCCCACATATTTCAACAATGTCACACTTTCACATGTGATTGTAATGAGACGGAGAGATTGCATCACCAAAGAAACAGGGATATGCATATAAAAGACATGAGAGAGCTTTGAGGCTTAACCCTCAGCATCTACTGCTCTAAAAAGACCTAGTTCAACCAAACTCACTGGCACAATCATGAAGCGAGGAGGCTTTCTGCTGCTTGCTCTGGCACTGTTCTTCTTGTATTCTGGTGAGTTGGATTTCTTACTAAAAGCTTTTCATTTAATTTCAATTTCATTTCATTAATTTTAATTTCATTCCATTCATTGCTTTCTATGTATATTCTACTTTAATTGCCTGCTAATTATCATGTAATCCCTTTCTCTCCAATCTCTCCACTTTGGAAATGAGAGGAAACAATAGGACAAGCACAGAACAATGCATACTGACTATAATGGTGATCCTGTGACTGAGGGATACTGCAAAGGTCATGAACACAGGCATTGGTTGCAAAGTTGTTTTTTCAGCACATTGTAACATCTGTAATGGAAATGAAATGGAGTTTTCATGTATAGTGTAAACATATTTTCTAATAAAATCAAAACAGTGGCTTTGCATTGGTTCTGCTTTATGACACGCTAGCACCATTATTACTTGTTTAATTTTTTTTCAGCTACTCAATGCTTTTCAAATGGAAGGTGGGGAGGGTTGGATAGGGTGCAAACAAACACATATATAAATTAAAGCTTTAAAAAAGCTAATTGTTTCAAATGTTTACATTTTGTTTTTTGTTTTTGTTCCAGATACTGCTGCAAAGATACCTGATCTTGAGGTGAGAACCAGCTTATTCTTATTAAATGATGTTCCCTTGATCAATCAGAAGTGATGAGACATGATAGTGGAGAAAGTATAGAAGGCAAAAATCATTTAAGAAAAGTTTTGAACTATAAATAAACATTACTTTTATTATTTTATATGAATGGTAGCTTAAAGATATAAAACATAGTTCATCAAAAGAAAAAATCCATTGTCTAGCATGACAAATGAGGGATGGACATTTGGGGAACAGAAGCTAATAGGATTGTGTTTTTTTATGTTTCAGAAGAAGCAATTACAGTTTGGGAGGATAACAATAATCATTTGTCAAAAATTGGATGTTCATGTTATGATCATAAGTTCTGTGGTCCTGCCTTCTTGATAAGTAGAGCAGGCAGCTCTATCAAACAAATCATTTGCTTTTCTCCCGCAGATTTATTGCAAGGGGTACCCAAAACCAATATGCACTCTTGAGTACCTGGCCCACTGTGCTTCTGATGGCAAAACCTATGGCAACCGGTGTGATTTCTGCAATGCATATGTGTAAGTATATGGTCGACGCCCTGCACCTGGAGAGGAGACCATTTTTCTAGGGAGCCCAGGATTTCTAAGCTTTAAAAAAAGTGTGAAAACTGATCCTCAGTTCAAG
This sequence comes from Arizona elegans, assembly GCA_022577455.1. Taxonomy (NCBI): domain Eukaryota; kingdom Metazoa; phylum Chordata; class Lepidosauria; order Squamata; family Colubridae; genus Arizona; species Arizona elegans. Next base: position 95,338,943 of record JAKOOJ010000003.1, on the reverse strand, counting down.
TAGACTATCAGTATTCACTCAGAATTCATATTCCATCACAGGTAAACCATAGACTGGTGCCAAAGAGTCCACCTTATTAATTTTTGGAGGGTGAGGGAAAGGTAGCCAACTTGCCAGTTTCAGGAGATCCCAAGGAACCTTGCTGATTATTTTAGTCCTTTATTTGGCTGGGCCATAACGGTGAATACCTCCATGGTCATTACATTTTGACTTTGTTTCCCCATCAGTTCCAGTGGTAGAAAACTTCAGCTAATAAAAATTGCACCATGTAATGAACCTGGACGCGCAGAAGACTAAGGAAAATCCACTAAAGAATGTCACAGGATCTTCATGCCTTGTTCATTAACTTCCCCACAAAACTTCTCTTCTTCCCTCTGCTTCTACTCTGTTGCTCCATTAAATGTTTTTTGTTTTATCAATAAGTAAAGCAAAACATCTCTGAATGAGTCTTCTTTTGCAATCAAGTTATCAGGATACTGTTTATATGGGGGTGTGCACCTTTGAGTTACTGTTGACTCCTATTAACTTCCTTGACAAGTCCCTGAAGTTTTCTTGGCACATTTTTTTTTTATTTCAGAAGTGGTTTACCCTGCTTTCTTCCTAGAGCTGACAGAGAGTGACTAGCCCAAGGGGAACTAACGGGCTTTGTGCCTATGGTGGGGCTAGAACTCATGTTCTCCTGTTTTCTATCCTGGTGCTTTAACCACAACACTTGAACTGGCTTGCATCAACATACATACAACATACATTGCTAGTTTTATTATTATATTTTAAAATGCACAATAATGACATATACTATTGGATACATATTGCTACATATTACTAATGTTGTATAATATTGGATTTAAGCAAAAGACATTAATGAAAAGTTGGTTACTGATATCCCACAAAACAGGGGAATTTTTCCCATGACAGAAAAAGCGGAAATTTATCTTATTTTTACTTTTTGTTAATTTCCTTGATTTCTACAGCCACTCAACCAAGTGACTCTGGGAAACTTACCATTCTAAAATTATAGAACAATTAAAACAGTTTTTAAAACATTAAAATAATAAAATAACATCCACAAAATAAAGCTAACAGGGTTGGGGCCATTCTAATCTCCAAGGGCAGAATATTCCATATGGCAGGGGCTACAGCAAAAAAGGTCCCTCTTCTCATCACTGTCAGCTGACACTCTTTGGCTCTGGAGAATTTGCAAAGTGCCCATTCTGCTGATCAAGTTGGATGGGTCACTGAGGTAACATTGACTCAAGGTAGAATCTTCTCAGCAATGTCTTGGATACACAGGAATTATTTCCAATTCAGAAGTATTCAAATATGAGCTTTCCCCATCATCTCACATATATTTTTCTTTCTGAAAATGAATGCATCTCTGATGAGAATCACCTCTGAAGCAGGAGTACAACTTCATACACAGGCATGGAGTCTATAAGCAGAAAATGTGACATCTTCCATTTCACTTTCCAAAGATCAATCTCCATTTTATGCATCATCACACACTGAAAGTGCCAATGTCACATGTTCCTTTCCCTGCCTGTACTGCTGTATTATTGCCTTGCTAAATACAACATTGAAAACTTGACAGCAACTGTCATATCTTTTTTTTTTATTGAAAAAGTTTTTCAAATACAGATTTCCCCCCTTTTTATGAGAGAAACCAGAGTGTGATGAAGATAAGAAAAATTAGGTTTCTTCACTTTAGGCTTTGCTCTTGGTTCAAGTTCCTCATTTATGCCCTGCTCCCATTATAAAGGTGGGGAGCAATCCTCTCTTCAGCACTGAATAGTTCTTCAAATCAGTACAATCTGAACTGTTGTAGTGGCTTTCTTGTAAAGAGGTAGAATGTTGATCTTCAGGTGACTGTCTGAGGTCTCATCCAGGAAAACTGTCTAAATTCAATAGAGACATAGAACAACAGCACTGTAGACTGTACTGTATGTACAAAAGCTAATCTAAATATTGAACATCCACCATCAGTGCTGATATCCTCACATTTGAAGATTATCTCTGGGAGTCATTGTTCTTTTTATTATAATATGCCACATTGATCTTTGTTGATTTTTGTGAACCCCTCAAACAACTATATAATTCCAATGGAATTTATGGATTGGAATATCTAAGGCAGCAGCAGACATGGGAGGAAGATCAAGCAGAGGAAATGTTATGGCAGGACAAAATCCTATACCATTGACAGATAGCTGAGGTGACAAATATCACCATCTTACCTGGGTCGGCAGATAGTGGCAGATAAAAGTCAGCTCTTCAACATTTGGATGTCACTATCATACCAAAAGCGCATTAAAAGTAAAATATTATGGAATGAAAAGTTTTATTTACCTAATTACCAATGTCTTTATCCACACCGTCCACTAATGCAGAAGTTTGAAGACATTTTAATGAAGGGGGACGCATTTCTTGAATCTTACATTAATTGTGTTAAGAGGAAATTTACAAACTGACTAGCTTGTCACACTCTTCAACAACAGACCAGTTCCTTATCCAATTGTATCTGGAAGTGAGTGATGTAATATCACGAAAGTAGTCAAGGTATACATACCGTGTTTCTTCAAAAAGATGACCCACTTTGAAAAGAAGCCCTATCATGTGTTTGAGTGCATGCAATCAAATTAAGCCCCACCCACATAATTAGACCTAATTAAGATCCTGCCCAGCCCGAGGTGCAGGGGGTGGGGTGAGGCACATAGGTAAAAAATAAGCTAGGGTGGGGATGGGGGGATGGAGATGCCCTACTTATCAGGCCTCGCACATCCTGACACCTGCATCGCTGCCTTCTTCTGCCGCTTGCTGCCACTTGCATGCATTTCCCTGGCCTTTTCATCTTCAGATGCCAGAAGGCATCTGAACAGGGGTGGGTTCTAAATTTTTTTACTACTGGTTCTGTGGGTGTGGCTTATTTTGTGGGCATGGCTTGATGGTCATGTGACAATTATTTGGGATTTAGCAGAGGTACTGGTCTACCAGGCTTTTAACTGCTTGCAGAGCTGTACCGATCTACCCATTTATTTTTTGCAGGCACTGGTCTACCCATTTATTTTTGCAGGCATTGATCTACTCATGTATTTTTACAGGCACTGATCTACTCATGTATTTTTGCAGGCACCGGCCTACTCATTTGTTTTCTTTTAACACTGATCAGCTGTAGGGCGGCCCTTTGAAGCCCCATGGCAAGAGTTTAAACAGTTTTTTTTCCCTCTAGCCATCAGCTGGGACTCACCGTCCCAGCTGGGACTCACTATCGTCACTGCTACCGGCTCGGGAGAACTGGGCCGAACCGGGAGGAACCCACCACTGGATACAAATATTTCCAAGGCTGGTTCAGATGGAAATAATTCTTGCTTAGCTGCTTAAGAATTTTAATTTGAGGGAGGGGACAAGGGTCAGATCATATACTGTCAGCCATAAACAACCAGGCTCCACAAATGAAAGTTCACCGGACTCTTCTCAGACTAATGGTTTGCTAGATAAGGGTCAACAGCATTCATGGGGAAGGGGGGTGTTGGAATTTGTCCTCTTGTGGCTTTGTAGGGATTCTGGGCTGATGCTTTAACTCCTCCCTCTGCTTGTGCTAGTCCTAAAAATCAGTTCAAAGGTGAGTATTAGCTTTTAGTTATTAAATGGAGTCTCTTTGCAGGACCCACAAGTATTGATGTATAATAGTGAGAATAAAAAACATTTTATTAATAATATACTGCCTATCCTTTGGAATATTAGAATTATTTGGGAAATTTTTGAACCATAAATATACAAAATATGCTAAATTATTGAATATTTATAATTTTTAAAAATTTCCAATATCTATTTTTTAAATATGAATATTGGGAATGGGTTATTTTAATACACTCGGACAATTTTTCTGATAGGCAATAAATTACAGCATATTTTCTCCACCATTCTGTTCTCACTGCTGAAGTTTATAAAGTTAATTATCATATTCATTTTCACCACCAAAATAAACAAACAAATTAGGCAGCCAATTTAATCTTACAGCCCTCTCTTAAGTGGTTTACAAAGTCAGAATATTGCCCACAACAACCTTGCAGAGACATGTATACAATATAGACTGTCTTGCTCCCCAAATCTCAGTAGCATTTCCTGCTAATCAGTCACCCTTGCATATCCAAATCCAGAGAGGACATGCAATTGAAGAACCCAATGTGGGCTCCTAAGAAAAAAAGGTAGTGGATTATGGAATAACAAGCCTTTTCCCTCCCCACCCGTCCCAGTTCTCCCCAAACACATCATTTGTTGCTAATATGTTGTGTCCTCAGATACTAATAAGATTCAGAACATTTCTGTCCTTCCTTCTGCTTCTGCTCTGGAACTCCATTAAATGTTTAATGTTGACCGATCAATAAATAAAGCAAAGAATTATCACTCCATGAGTCGTTTTTGGAAGTTGTTTGTTCCATACTAGTTTCTATTTCATTGATTTTCAAAATGTAGAGATAAGATTGTGTTTCATATTTTTAAAAACCAAATATTTGAGATACAAAGAAAATAATCAATCTTTAAGGACTCAAGTTTAGGAAACATAATAGTAAACCGTATAGATGTATTGTAGATGGTAACAATTAGTACTTTGGACTTCATTGAAGCTGTGGTCCACTTAGAGTGCCATCTGCCCATCTTTCTAATAGGCTCCCCGTTAAAATGAGTGACGGCCCTCAAAAGAGGTTTGCAGATTCAAAGTCTAAGTGCTCCAAATTTCATACCTCAGCTACTTTGTCAAGAGATGTTAAGAAATCATTCAGAGATTTTTTTGAACATTATTTAAGCTAACGCATTTGCCACACTTTTTTCCTTACTAGAAACTTGTTTCACAAGAACACTTTTAAAAAATGTATTAAACCAATATCCATTGAGCAGAAGCTAGCGGAGATGAGGAAAAAGAAGAGTTGGAGGCTACAAACTAGATCTCAACACCATTCAGATTAGAGTGGCCATGATCAAGATAACAGCCTGTATTTCTGGTTAGTCCTTAATTTTGGGATGACAAATGTTTCCGGCTTCCTGGATGATTTGGCTAGATAGATCTTTTTACATCGATGCAGCTTTCCCCATACTTCAGTGATTTCACATTTTCACGTGTGATTGCATTGAGACGGAGATATTACATCACTAAGGAAGCAGAGATACATATATATAAAACATGGGAGAGTTTTGAGGCTTAACCATCAGTATTTGCTCCAAAGAGGCCTGTTTCAACCAAACTCATAACACGATCATGAAGCAAGGAAGTTTTCTGCTGCTTGCTCTGCTGGTGTTCTTCTTGTATTCTGGTAAATTCAATTTCCTATACCAATATCTTCATTTGGGGAAATTTGGAGGCATTCAATTGTCTAAAAACATGAAAAGGAATGTGGTTGCAGGGGCAGCTATAACCATGCTCAAGGCAGGAAACCTGGGGTATGATATTGAAATAGCCTGAGGTATTCCCTGATGTTTGTGAGGTGTAGGACAAGGCAGATTGACTGAAATGGTGATAATCTGATCAGGAGATGCTGTGAAGGTTATCAATGAGAGTATTGGTCACAAAGTTATTTTCACACAATTGTAACTTCGAATGGACACTGAGGAAGGCAGTGGGTAAACACTTGTTTCCTGTAGTAGAAATAAAGTAGAACTTTCATGTCTAATGTAACTGTAATCTCTAATGAAATCAACAACAATGGCGTCTACTTAGCTCTGTTGTGGATCTGCTTTATGATACCCTGGCGCCATTATTGCTACTGCCAGTTATTACTGAATTTCTACTGATTTTTTTTCATTTTCTTACAGCTAGTCAATGATCAATTGGAAGGGAGAGGAAGGGACAAGCTACAAACACATAAATAAATTAAAGACAAAAAGGAATGAGAAAATATAAACTTCTTTCAAATATTTATTTATATTTAGGTCTTGTATTTTTTTTTGTTGTTGTTCCAGATATTGCTGCTCAAAAAGTTGATCCCCGGGTAAGTACCAGTGTATGATTATTACATGAAATCCTCTTCAGCAATCAGAAGCGATGACAGATTATTCTCAGGAAAATCTACTTACAGTTTAATTATTTGTAATTATATAGAGTAGTGTCTAACTTTTAGAATTCAAAAATTATTTAGGTAAAATTATGAATCATAAATAGACAGAATAAGACAAAGAATTTTTTCTTAATTTTTTTTTAATATGAACAGTTGTATAAATACTATAAGATATGAGTTATAATAAAAAGAAAGGATCCATACTCCAGCATCACAGATGAGGGATGGCCATTTTGGGATCAGGAACTAACCTTCTGGGATTGTATTTTCTTACCTTTAGAAGAAGGAATTGTTGTTTGGAAGGATAATAATAGATAATAAACTTGTTCCAGATTAAATGTTCAGATCAGATTAATATGTTCTGTGATCCTGTCTCCTTGAGAAATAGAATAGGTTACTCCTATAAATTAAACCATTTGCTTTCCCCCATAGGATTATTGCAAGGGATACCCAAAAGATAGGTGCACCGAGGAGTATCAAGCCCACTGTGGCTCTGATGGCAAAACGTATGCCAACCAGTGTTATTTCTGCAATGCGTATATGTAAGTATAGGGTGGACTCTGTGCAACCGGAGAAGAGATCATCTGTATAGGCAACCCTGGATTTCTAAGATTTTTTTAAAAAAGGTGTTAAAACTCATCCTTCTTTCAAGTAGACTGTGAATATTCATTCAAAAATTCTGTCACATATAGATTTGTAGTGGTGCCATGGAGAATATTTCACCAATTTTAGGAGGTAAGGGAAGCAGCTTGCCCCTTTCAGGATTTTCCAAATAGCAATAGCAATAGTACTCAGACATACATACCACTTTACTGTGCTTTACAGCCCTATATAAGCAGTTTACAGAGTCAGCATATTGCCCTCCACAATCTGGCTCCTAATTTTATTGGCCTCAGAAGAATGAAAGGCTGAGCCGGTCATGGCAGTGAGCAGAGTCAGCCTGCAATGCTACGTTCTAACCATTATGCCACCAGGGCTCTCAAGTAAAATTGCTAATTAATATTGTCTTTTAGTTGACTGGGCCATAATGGTGAATAGATTTTTCTGGTTCTTATTTTTATTTTTTGGCTGTTTTCCCATCAGTGAAAGTGGTAGAAAACTTCAGCTGAGATATTTTGGACAATGTTGAAATCTGAAACGCAGAAGATGAAGACACATTCTCTAAAGAATATCCCACAATCTCCCTGCGTTGCTCATTAACAACCCCACAAAAAATCTGCTTTTTCCTCTTCTTTTGCTCTGTACACTTTTAAATGTCTTTTGTTGATTTATCAATAAACAAAACAAAGCATTATCTCGCCATGAGTCTACTTTTGGAAGCGGTGTGTCATCCTACATTTCTGTTGTTCTTGTTTATTTGGATCTGTGTTGATTCCTGGTAGCTACCTTGACAAATCCCTGAAGTCTTCTTGACTTGTTTATTTTTCTAGAAATGGTTTGTCCTTGCCTCCTTCCTAGGGTTGAGAGAGAGTGAGTGGCCCAAGGTCACCCAGCTGGCTTCAAGCCTAAACAGGATTATAATTCAGAGTCTCCGGACTTCTAGCCTGATGCTTTAACCATTATTAGTTTTATTATATTTTATAATGCACAATAACATTAGAGATACCCTATTGTAGGTCTGGCAGCCTGCAGGCTGGATATGTCTCATGTAGGCCATTCCCACCCCGGAACACAAAGGCAAAAAACCTGTCACAATACGTCACGATCTGGCCCATGATGCAATTGAGTTTGACACCTGTGCCCTATTGGATAAAGATTGTGTTTTGTACCTTTTGTTTTTGTTCCTCTGTTATTATTTTAAATAAATAAAAGCAAAAAATATTTTTAAAATGTACATTTATAGATTTTGCAATCAGTTCATTACTGATATAAGAAAAAAATCAAGTGAATTTACCTCATGACAGAAACAGCACTTTGCAGAGTACATTCCCTCAAGGTGCAACCTTCTCAAACATCTCAAACCTTCTCTCAAACATCTATATGCAGCGACTGTTTCCCATTCCCATTCAGAAGTATTCAAATATGAGATTTCTCCATCATTTCCTCACATGAGAGCCAAATCATGTATTCTCCTTCTGAAAATGAATGCACATTTGATGAGAGCTATCTTTAAAGTGGGAGCACAACTGCATGCACTGGCACAAAGTCTGCAAGCAGAAAGTGTGACATTTTCTTTTTTTCTTTATAAAGATCAAACAACTCAGTCTCCATTTTATGCATTTTATGCATCATCAATGCAGGCCCACATTGAAAATGTTAATCTCACATGGTCCTTTCTCTATATTCCCATATTATTGCTTTGCTAAATACAACACTGCAGATTAGTCAGTGATTCAGAATTCATGTGTTGCTTTTAAGGGCACTGTCTTATTAATTCTCTTGTTCAGAGGAATTTTAAAGTGCTTCACTGACAGGTCTATAATTCCCAATTATTTGAATAAATATCAACTGTTTCTCCTCTGACTTAGATTTGGACTCTACTTTTCTGGTAGAATTTCCACTGCCATAGCAGAACCTCTAAGCATAATCTATGAAACATCTTTCAGAACCAGCTCCTTGCCTAAGCTATGGTCACTAGTCACAGTCATTCCTACCTTCAAAAAGTATGACTACAGCCTAGGTGAAAATTACAGACCAATCTCATTGTGTTGCATCACCTGCAAAGTCATGGAATCAATCATAAACCAATTCATTACCCTCCACTTAGAGACAACCAACCTACTCTCTAACAAGCAGTTTGGTTTCAGGAAAAACTTGTCCTGTAATCTGCAACTCTTACACTGCAAAAACATATGGACTACACAACTCGAACAGGGTTTACATAGACTTCTGCAAAACCTTTGATTCAGTGGTACATGACAAACTACTTTTAAAACTCAAAGCTTATGGCATTTCCTGATCCCTGCATGTGGATAGCTGTGTTTCTGTCAAACAGACAACAAGTAGTCAAAATAGGGAGCATCCTATCAAACCCTGTACCTGTTAACAGCGGTGTCCCCCAAGGCAGCATTTTAGGACACACACTCTTTATACTTTATATCAATTACCTTTGCGATCATATCATAAGCAACTGCAATCTCTTTGCTGATGATGTAAAACTATTCAACACCACTGACAATACTGCTACCCTACAAAAAGACCTTGACTATGTGTCAGAATGGTTAAACAATTGGCAACTCAAAATATCAACCAACAAATGGCAAAAAACAAAAAACAAAAAACCAGAACATCAAATACTAGCTGGGTGGATATGACTTTGTAGACAATCCTTATTGTATCAAGGACCTTGGAGTACTCATCTCAAATTATCTAAGTGCCGGAGCTCACTGCAACAACATTGCCAAAAAAAACATTAAGAGTTGTTAACCTAATCTTGCGAAGATTCTTCTCTGGTAACATTGTACTGCAAACTAGGGCATACAAAACCTTTGCTAGACCAATTCTCGAATACAGCTCATCTACCTGGAATCCACACTGTGTATCAGACATTAATACAACTGAGTGAGTCCAGAGGTATTTCACGAGAAGAGTACTCCACTCCTCTGCTCACAACAGAATACCTTATGCCACCAGGCTTGAAATTTTGGGATTAGACAATTTAGAACTACACCGCCTTCGGTCTGACCTAAGCATAGTACACAAAATTATCTGCTACAACTTCCTATCTGTCAATGACTACTTCAGCTTCAACCACAATAATACACAAGCACACAATAAATATAAACTTAAAGTAAACCGCTCCAAACTCGATTGCAGAAAATACGGCTTCAGCAACAGAGTGGTCAATGCCTGGAATGCACTACCTGACTCTGTGGTTACTTCCCCAAATCCCCAAAACTTTAAACTTAGACTGTCTACTAATGACCTCACCCCATTCCTAAGAGGTCTGTAAGAGGTGTGCTTAAGCGCACCAGCGTGCCTACCGTCCCTGTCCTACTGTCCCCATTTATTCGTATCCATATCCTGTATTCATAATCATGTTTATACTTATATCTGTTATCTTATACGTGTTTGACAAATAAATAAATAAATAAATAAATAAATAAATAAATAAATAAATAAATAAATAGTCTGGAGTCGCAGGAGGCAAGAGCTCTTCTCCAGAGAGTGAAAAGACAATGGAGTTTGGAATATCTGGTGGGCAGGAAGAGAGCAAGGTTGGAGTCTCTTTAGCAATTCATAGAGTGTATTTATAGTTATTGCAGATAATTGATTTAATCTGATAAAATGTTTGTTTGTAAGTGAATAACAGTAAAGGAACTACTCAAGAGTAATTCCACATATCATTCTTGGTTCTGACTTTTTTCGTCCATTATTCAGACAACCTTCATTAGGGAAAAGGATATTAATTTTATGATCATTGCAGTGCCAAACAATTCCACAATTTTCAGTCTAGTTCTAGGAAAATAAAAAGGAAGGTAGGTTGGATTTCTCGTCTCAAAACCAGGGGTGGGCTACAAAAAGTTTAGCAAGGGATTTTCTGTCCAGTTGCTGGGTGGGCGTAGCCAAAGTGGGCATGACCTAAACCATGGCGGCGGGGGAGGCATTTTTGCCCCCCCCCCAGTCTCTGGAGGCTTCTCTTGTACCTCTGGGAAGGTGAAAATGGCCAACCCAGGCTCCTGAGGCCCTTCCCGAACTTCTGGTAGGCCCGTTTTTCACCTTCCCCAAGCCTCTGTGCGCACCCTGCACTTACCTGCATCCAAAATGGGCCACGTGGGGACTCCTGGGAGGGGTGGGGCGGGTTCAGCAGGGCCATCCAGGAGTGGAATTTGGGGGTTCTCCAAACTGCAGAGAATCTTTGCTAGAGGTTCTCCCAAACCCCTGTGAACCCAGAACAGCCCACCCCTGCTCAAAACCCAGAAATGCAATCCTGACCCAATCTTGAAATGTAGCTGTGCAACTGCAGTCTTTCACATGGTGATGTTTTAATGAAAAGTTCTCTTTTACATTAACATTTTACAAAGTTACATCATTGAAGACTATAGATACACAAGCCCTTTTTACTCTTCTTTCTTCAACACTATCCTCAGTTTTACAGAAGACAAAAATAACTAAAAGCCACTCTCGTCAGCAGAAACTGATTATTGCTTTGCCCAATCAAGAAAAATGCTTCAAATGTGATAACCTAGTCTCACCATGGCTGGAGCCGGGAAGGTCGCCATGGAATCGGTCAGGTGCAGGAACTAACGCCATCCGTGGCCTGGGTACACTGCTTGCTTGCACATGCAGGCCTTACTTTTTGAGTGTGCCCCTCACACCTCCATCCAGCCTGCCAGAGTTTGCCATGCTGTGGGAGGAATGAGACCTGCTGCTGCTTGAGCGGGGAGGAATAGGAGGAGAAGAAGAATGTTGAGACTTTGCACCAGCCAGCTGGCCAGGCATGGAATAGATCAGGCAGGGCTGGCTGGGGAGGGGGGGAATCATCGGTGCTCAGGTCCTGCTGCTCCTCCAATGGAGTTTGAGGAAGAATGGTGTACTAATGATGGGCATCTTATTGCAGAAGTGTAGAAATTATTGAAATGTAATCTTGAGGATGAATCTGAAAGATTGGTTATATGAGTGAAAAAAAAAGGGTATCGAGTTCTGTTTGATCATTGGGAAAATACTCTTTGCAGACACAAGGTTTACATTAAATTGTATTTTGAAAGAAAGCTTTATCAAATGATATTTCGTTGGTATTTAACTTCTGATGAACTATCAAAGATGTATTAATCAGTTTGAGGACAAGCCATAGAGGTAGTTTGGCTTAGTGGTTAAGAAGAATAGCTAAAAACTCAAGACCGTGAGTTCTGGTACTGCCTTAGCCATGGAAGTTGGCTGAGTATCTTTAGGCCAGTCACTTTCTCTCAGCCCAACCCACCTCACAGGGTTGTTGTGGAGAAAATAGGAGATGGAAGGTGTGTTGATATGTTTATCATCTTGAGTTATTTGTAAAAACAATAAAGGTAAAACATATCCCCACCAGTAATCAGCACCCAGATGAGCATAGATTAACTCCAAGATTAACATCAGACTAACAATCAAAGTAAACAATACACCAATCAAGGAACTGCCAAATAAGCAAACAGCCCAACCAAAGAACCTCTAAAACCATTCCAGGGCAAGCCACTAGAATATAAATTGAGAGCAAACCCCACTCCTTATTAGCACTGCTAATGTTACCTAGTTTGGGTAATGAAACATCTGCCAAAAAAAAAAAATCAAGCTCACAGAGCACCAAGGACCCGTCAAAGTAGTTTGTTTTATGATTATGATTAAAATACTGAAATTTCTAGTCTCCCCCTTATTTAGGTTTTTTTTTTCCATCCCGCCTTTAAAAATAAATTAAGGTGCTGGACATAGCAAATATTCCTTCTTCCACTTGTAAAAATTCATAAATGTACAACATTTTGGAATCTTTTTTTTTTTTTGCTTTAAAATAATAACAGAGGGACAAAAACAAAAGGAACAAAACAAAATTTGCATCTAATACTGTATCTATAAAATTAGTGTGCATTATAAAATATGATAAAACTATTCATTTACTAGTAAAAATTAGTAAAGCATGAAGCCAGAAATCTGCAGACTCTGAATTGTAGCCCTGCTTAGGCATAAAGCCAGCTGGATGACCTTGGGCCACTCATTCTCTCCCACTCCAGGAAGGACGGAAGGGGAAAGCAGTTCTGGAAAAAACTGGTTTTTCAAGCAAATCAGGGATTTTTCAAGCAATCATTGGGAGTCAACACTGACTCAAACAAACAAGAACAACAAAAACCTAGGGTGATATACTACTTTCTAAAGAAGATTCTCATTTCAATCCTGAGCTACAAATATTCTCCATTATTGGTATCAAACATTAAAAACCTTGCTCACAAGTTATGTTTGCCCCTTTAACAGGAAACAAGAATCCTGTATGAGTGTGGGTTCTAAATATCAATTTATTAGATATGCCATGTTGAGATGCTACAATGAAGGTTCAGCCTAGGTTTGCGGAGCCCACTCCCTACAACTGTCCCGCAGTGATGCCAAACTGGACGTCCTACATTGTAATGAGCTTTAGGTTCTGCTTTGGTTTACCTTCCAAATAAGTAACTGAGTTGGAAGATAATTTAAAAGCAGTTTATTAGGGTACCCTGATACTGTGGGATCTCTCTATGAAAAAGGAGAGAGAGTACCTCAAGCCCCCATTTCGCTCCTTTTTATAGTTAACACAACAAAGAAAATACAAGAGGAAAGTTTATCGGACAGGAGAAAAGTAGCCTTCCCTTTGCATAGAAAATCAGTTACATGTAGTCAAACATATTACAGATTTGCATCCCATAATATCTTACATGTTCATTAAAATGAGGTCTGATGTCAGAGGGGGCATAAATTGCAAAGATAAAGATTGTTTGGAGTTCACAAAAGAGGTAAACCAGATCCCAATTTGTACTAACAAACCTTTCTTTATCTGGAGCTAGTCTCCAGCCTGTTTATCAGTTTAGGAATGTTAAAAGCCAATAAACCTGAACATCTTTTTAAAAGAGAGAAAATAAATCAAATGAAAATAAAAAGTAACTATGTTAGTTAGCAAGTTTCAAGATCCATGTTATGTGCTCCTCAGTCTTCACATCAGTAGCTTCCAGTTCCTTCTTTGACCAGCTCACTATACTGGCAGGGTGTCTGATGGTTGACAGAGCATGCATTCATGTTGATGGCATGGACCTTGTTCTTCCCATTAAGCTGGTTTTAGATGACCTGTCTTATCCTGGGTAGTATTTGGATTTGTTGTGTTCCTTAGCTTCTCATTGTGGTTTTCATGTGACAGTGGGATACCAAGGGACTAATAACTGGCCTGTATGTATCCATCCCATTGGTCTTAACTGTCTTCCTTCGCTTGATTGCCATCTGGACACACTTTTCCAGTCAAATGACATCTCATTCACTCTGAGCCACTCTGAACTCTTAGTCACTCTGAGACTCAAACCTACAAAATGAGAAACTCTAACCTAGTCAAGAATATCATATCCAAACTGAACATAATAAGGAACAAGCAACCACCATAGGAAACAATCCTGTATATAAGCCTTTTAGAGTCAGATAGATGGAAACATGTCAGAAGAAAACAACAATCAAGAATAATGTCCTTGCTGAATCCCCCTGGAGCTGAGCAATTAATTTCAAAGCCCTCCCCCTGAAAAAAGCATACAGATACCTGTAAAAGAGACATCCTCACCTGGAAAACAAACACCACCAAGTGTTCCTATAATTAGAATAAAAATAATCCAAATTTCCCTAGGAAAAAAGGCATGAGTTGGTGATAGGAGATTCAATTCTCAAGGGAACAGAACCAGTCATCTTTAGACTGGACATCCAAACAAGGGAGGTATGTTGTTTCCTTGAAGCAAAAATCAAAGATATGATTGAGAATCTTACAAAAATGACCAACCCTACATATTACTACCCCTTTCTTCTCCTTCACATAGGAACCAATGACATGACAGGAATTATGAGCACAAGTGGAGTTGTTGGGGTGCCCTTAAAGGACTAAAGTCACCCTGAAGGGGTGATGAAGAAAGGAGGGGTGCCTTGCAGGTCATGGAAAGTGGCAACTCTCCTGCTTGATTCGAGGCTTACCCTCCCATCCTACAACGAAGAGAAGAGGCAGCATTATGGCACAGGAAATACTATGGCAGAAGAAGACGGTGTAACATCAACTGACAGCTGAGATGACTAACATTGGGAAATCCTAACAGTGGCTGGAAAGGGCTGGACCTGGGGTGGTTTCTACTTACCTTTACTACTGGTTCATAATGGGGCCACGCACGTGTGCTCTTCTGCACAAGCACAGAAGCTTCTGCACAAGCACAGAAGCATTTTGATGATGTCGGGGTCAGTGGGTGGAGCCTCCCATCAGTTTTACTACCAGTTCTATAGAACCGGTGTGAACCGGGGGCAACCCACCACTGGGCTGGACTAAAAGACAGCACTGAGGCATTGATAACAGCAGCATAAAAACAGGCACTAAGCACCAGATCTATAGAAACAAGGGTCTACCACACCAGGCAGCACCTGAAGAGCAGACTAGGCAAAAGGTCTCCAAGACAGTCCAACACTGAGTGGCAGGTTGCAAGATGAGGCAACAACAGCATACATTGAGTGGCACAATCAAGTAGCTTTGTATACAGGAACATTTGCACAGAATCTGAGCTAGACCAGTTATGACAAACCCATTAATAGTGCAAGATGACATGCCACAATTTTTATTGACAGTGCTCAACAACACAACTATTTTCAAAAGCATGCCCAGTCTAGTATAATTTTCAGAGGCAGTGGAGTTCATACAAAAAAAAAGGCCATGCTTTTGTGGTGTTTTTGGAGGCTGCAGAATGAAGATGCTTCAAGAACAAAGGCCTCATGTGACCTGAAGCAGCCTTCAGTAAGTTGCAGTGTTCTATCAACATAAAAAGAACACTGCCTGAAGGCAAGTGGTGCAGAGTAGAATAACAGAATAACAGAGTTGGAAGGGATCTTGGAGGTTGTCCAGTCCAACCCCTGGCTAAAGCAGGAGACCTTATGCCATTTCAGACAAATGGTTGTCCAGTCTCTTCTTAAAAACCTCCAGTGATGGACCATCAATAACTTCTGGAGGCAAGTCATTCCAATGATTATTTTTTCTAACTGTCAGGAAATTTTTTCTTATTTCTAAGTTTTTCTCTCCTTGATTAATTTCCATCAATTGCTTCTTATTCTGCCTTCAGGTGCTTCGGAGAATAGTTTGACTCCTTCTTCTTTGTGGCAGCCCCTTAAATATTGGAATACTGCTATCATGCCACCCAAGGCCCTTTTTTCATTGCTAGACATACCCAGTTCTTGTAACTGTTTTAGCCTCCAATCCTCTGATCCTGGGAAGCCCTGGGTTGCATACACAATTGCACTGTTCCCCAAGTCTTCTGCAGCTTGGGGAATAGTACGAGGCAGCGTTTTTCACTGGCATTGGTGACATTTCAGGCCCAGCTTTGGCACTGCCACCAAATGCCACTTTACAGGGTGTTCTAGATCAGGGAGATAGAGAATTCATCCATAAGAAGAAAAATAAATAAAATACCATTGGGATGAGGAGTCAAGGTTGTGTGTGTATGTGTGTTTGAATTTGAGTTTGTGTGTGGGAGAGAAAAAAATTATGAAATAGGTCTATAGAAAGCAAATCTTCATGAGCAAAGAAAAACTCAACAATAATGTTCAATCAATCACTCTCTTCATCCTCCCTCCCTTCTTCTCTCTTCCTTCTTACTGTTGCAATTAAACTCTGACACCCCAAAGTCCCTTTTTCTCTTAGGCTTGCAGGTTGTTTTCTTCAGATCCATCATTGCCGTATTCATTTCTTGAATGACAACAATATCTACATCTTGTCACTTAAGCATTATTAGCTTCAAAGGAAACCACAACATGCATTTCATTCATGATTTAATTAATTATTCCCTGTATTACTATTATTTTTCTCTTCCCTACTAGTATGTATCTCTTCCCACTTATTACTATAACCATGTTGCTTGTACCTTTCAATTATATTGTTTTTATTTGTTTCCTAGTTCAATTTGATAGCTTATTAGTAACCTTGACTATCATTTAGTGTTGTATCATTTTATTCTCAATGAATGTATTTTATTCTCCTTATGTACACTGAGAGCATATACACATAAGACAAATTCCTGTGTGTCCAATCACACTTGGCCAATAAAGAATTCCCTTCCTTTCTCTTCTCTTCTCTTCTCTTCTCTTCTCTTCTCTTCTCTTCTCTTCTCTTCTCTTCTCTTCTCTTCTCTTCTCTTCTCTTCTCTTCTCTTCTCTTCTCTTCTCTTCTCTTCTCTTCTCTTCTCTTCTCTTCTCTTCTCTTCTCTTCTGCAAAATATAATTATAAATTATGCCCTGAGGAATTTCTTTGTACCAAATTGTCCACTGTAAGGAAACACGAGACCCTTTCCACTTTTGGAATTCACCACCTCCTCCCAAAGGGGCAAACTGATGGAGCTGAACTTTCTGCAGCAGAGTTACAGAACTGAAACTGTTCTTAGAATGACATCCATGGACTAGAATTGGCACTAATTAATAGTTAATTGGGACTAGTTAACAAAATTTAGAAGAAAGCCGAGTTAATCACACTGGAGTGATAGAGCATTGCAAAATAGTTTTCTGGGAGAATTTGGAGAACAGTCTGTCCAGAGGCTTCAATCTTAAGAAGCTTTGCATACAGGCTTCCTGGAACAAGTGTTGACACTATGTTCCACCTGCTTCTTATGCCAGAAACCTGGCAACAACCAGCACAAAGAGGCCTCTTGCAAAACAGGTTGCAATTTTCCTCCTTCCTCCTGGGTTTACCTAATTTGCCTTCTTCATTAACAAAAGGCAGCAAATGTAAATGCTCTTTTCCAACACTTAAAGGGGAGGATTAAACAAAATTGGCTGATTCTTCTGTCCCTTTAACTAAGAGACATTTTAGGAAAGATTGTGGATTACATGGGAGCTACCATACCAGTGGTGGGTTGCTCCCGGTTCGGACCGGTTCTATAAAAGCAGTAGTAAAACCGGAGAGAGGCTCTGCCCACCGACCCCGACATCATCAGAACACTTCTGTGCATGCACAGAAGCTTCTACGCATTTGCAGAAGAGCGCACAAGCGAACAGCCCCATTGCAAACCAGTAGTAAAGGTAAGTAGAACCCAACCCTGTACCATACCTTCTAGAGAGCTGCTAAATGTTTTTGACTGATAATGAGAGCAACACTGAAGGGACAGATATGGGGAGTCTGTGGATTCTAAGGGAGTGAGTGGAAGTGGGAGGCTGCAGGGAGGCTCCCATATCTATCCTTAATTCCACGCCACCAATAGGGAAAGCTTGTGAGGTTGAAATTTCAGCAAGGCAGTCATAGAGTAGCAGACTGCAGACCTTTGCACTCAAAGAATTTGCAGGGGTCTAGCTAATCCCACCTCAAGTCTCCACTTAACATTGCAAAATACGCCTTGCAGTTCTGCAAGGAGGAAGTGAGGAGCAATCTAGATGGCAAAAATACAGGGGTGTTCAACCTTGGCAACTTTAAGACTTGTGGAGTTTAACATGCTGACTGGTGAATTCTGGGAGTTGAAGTCCATAGATATTAAAGTTGCCAAGGTTGGACACCCCTGCTGTAATCTGAAGGTCCTTTCGTATCAGACCTCCAGTCATTGGACTTCAAGAACTTGCACAACCCAGCTGCCATGCTGGGAATGAAAGACTGTCAAGCCCCAAACAGATGTTTAACTACATTTAAGGAAAAATATTGCAGATTGGTCAGAGTATAAAGGAATAAATTAGAAATCACACATATTCTCTTGTCCACACGACTCCTGTCTTTCTTTTTCCTTTTATTTTTCAGTAATGAAATGCTGAAGAGTCAGTGCCAAGTCATTCTCTACTTATACAGTAATGCCCCTTTTGATCAGAAGGTTATGAGGTGCTTATGCTCCAGAGCAAGATTGAGTTTGTTTCTAAAGTGTTTTTCCTGTTCTGGGCTTAAATCATGTTTTACTAAATGCTGTCACGTTGTGATGTTCACAGTAAACAGCACATAAGAAGCTGATTGTCATGTGTGCCCTGTGTTCCATAGGTTTGTTGTGGCCCCGCCCTCTGAGCCTGTCCCATCGGAGGAAGAGAGCTCCGAGCATGAGGAAGAGGAGTCAGCCAGGCCTCCCTCTCCAGGCCCCTCCCCTCTGGCACTGTCTCAGGTGCCGGCCGAGGGAGAGGAGATTAGTAGGGAGACAGGTGTCTCAGATGAGAGTGAAGGAGAGACATCATTCCTGGATGCACGCCTCCGAAGGCGTGATAAACGATTGCAGCAGCTCAGGAGGTGTGCTAGGGATTAGAACTGAGTCACTGGACCACACCCCAGAGACTATATAATAGAGGGTGGTGGCCAATGATCCCTGTGATGAACAAAAATAAACCTTGGATAGTCACTAAAGCCTCGTCCAAAACTGCTGAGAGGAATATTTATTTTTGTTGGACTCTTGTACGCTGAGTATATTATCTTTCTGTTTCTGTGGAAATAAAGCACTTGGCAGACGGTGTGTATATCACTGCCAAGTTGGAGATAAAGACCTGGGTGTGTGCCAAGTGCTTCCTTAACCCTCGGCTGGCTGTGTTTGTGTGTGTGTGTGTACGGGGACAGATCAAGGTTTAAAGGATTCTAAATATTACAAACCAAAATCACAGCTTCACATAATGTCAAAATTTCCCATCAAAACATAACTTGCAGGAGGGAAATATAATTAAACTTGTGTGTCTGTTTATCAATGTATGTCTCATATCTTGGTCTTTTTACAGACTATGCAACCAGCTCTTATTAAGAAAGAATGACAGCTAAAATTTTTTAAAGGGTTTTTAAGGGTAATGGGTTTTAATACTTCGGGAAGCCAATTGGATTTAATTTTGTTTTAAATTATTTTAAATTTTGTATTGTATGTATTTTAATTTGGCTGTGCACCGCCCTGAGTCCTTCGGGAGAAGGGCGGTATACAAATTTAATAAATAATAATAATAATAATAATAATAATAATAATAATAATAATAAATAGTTTACTAAAAAGATGGCCTACTCCTGATCGTCCTCAAATTCTTACCATGTTGAAATCTCCTCAAAATGAAGCCAGCCCACTTTTTTTCCATGGGGTTGTATTGTAGCATCTCAGTTCATCATGCTCCCGGTTCGGACCGGATCGCCCAATCTGGTAGCAATGGAGGCGGGTGGTTCGGAGAACCAGTAGCAAAAATCCCTGCCCCCCACATGCCCAGCTGAGCCGCACAATCATCACAGGCTTTTTTTTTTACTTTTAAAAGCATCTTTTCTACAACCTCTTTGGCCAAAAAAAATGCTTTTAAAGGTAAAAAAAAAGCCTCTGATGATCACGCTGCTCAGCTGGGATCATCAAAGGCTTTTAAAAGAAAAAAAACCCCTTTTTTTTTCTTTTAAATGCCTCTGACAATCCAAGCTGAGTCACGTGATCATCAGAAGCTTTTTTTCTTTTAAATACCTCTAACGATCAGGCAACTCAGCTTGGATCGTCAGAGGCATTTAAAAGAAAAAAACCCTTTTTTTCTGTTAAATGCCTCTGATGATCCAAGATGAGTTGCCTGATTGTTAGAGGCATTTAAAAGAAAACAGTCTCTGCTAATCAGGCAACTCAGCTTGGATCGTCAGAGGCATTTAAAAGAAAAAAACCCCTTTTTTCTTTTAAATGCCTCTGACGATCCAAACTGAGTTGCCTGATCGTCAGAGATATTTAAAAGAAAAAAAGTCTCTGCCCATCAGGCAACTCAGCTGGGATCGTCAGAGCCTTTTGAAAGCATTTTTTTACAATGTCTTCGCTGAAGAGGTTGCAGAAAAAATGGTTTTAAGAGTAAAAAAAATTGGCCATGCCCACCAAGTCACATTACCCCCCCACACACACACACCAAGCCACACCCACAGAACCGGTAGTAACAAATTTTAGATTTCACCACTGATACAATCCCAATTTTTCCTCAACATGAAATAAAACCTAACAACCCGTACCCTTTCTCTCTGCAGAAACTGCCACCCAATCTATTCAAACAAACATCAGACTTATAGTCTGTAAATACCAGAAGAGAGAGCAGTAAAGAAATGGAAAAAGAAATGGAAAAAATGTATTGTTGCAGTTGAAAGTTTTTTTAAAAAAAATTATATGTGACAGGAGGAAATGGAGTTGCAATGTGCAGGATGAGGAAGATTTTAATCTTTGTATTAGATGAATATCTATATGGAGTACTTGATTCAGAAATCTATACATGACTCATTTGATTTAGATCTCTTCAGAATAGTCCGATCTGACTCTGTCCCTAAAACCAAAATTCTATTCAGGAATTTCCAGGTCTCCCTTCCATGGCCTATCATGTACAAAAAAACCTTGAGAGTTTGTTTTAGTTGAATGACACACGGTTGGTAGGTAAACTAGAGTGGCAAGAATGAATAAACTGTGACACATTTCACAGAAATCAGTACAAAAACTTTGAGAAATACTCCTTTATAATTTGATTTTTTTAATAAAAATGTGCTCCAGACATTTTTATTTTTCACTAAATGTGGTCAATATTTTCAGAAATACCAGATCATTGCATAGAATCAAGGATGTCTAATTTCATAGAAATTATAAAAGGGGTTTCAAGTAGGCTTCTTTAAAAACTGGTTCTTATTAACTGATCCTAATGTAAGGATCAGTTTTTTACATACAATCTATAGAGAAAATAGTAATAGAAAATAGGGAAGATTATTATTTTTTTTTGCAAATTCCATATAGATAAGATTGAAGGAACATGTGGACCAAAAAGATGGACAATTATCAAGAATGATTACTTCAAACTATCAGACATTAAAATGAGTAGGTAAATCTTTCTGAAAATTTCTTCTTTTATGTACACTGAGAGCTTATGTACCAAGACAAATTCCTTGAGTGTCGAATCACACTTGGCCAATAAAGAATTCTATTCCTATTCCTATTCCTATTCCTATTCCTATTCCTATTCCTATTCCTATTCCTATTCCTATTCCTATTCCTATTCCTATTCCTATTCCTATTTCTTTCCGTTCCGTACCATTCCATTCCATTCCATTCCATTCCATTCCATTCCATTCCATTCCATTCCATTCCATTCTATTCTATTCTATTCTATTCTATTCTATTCTATTCTATTCTATTCCTCTGCCCAAGTAACTCATGCAGTATATATAGAAGTTGTTTAAAAGTGATGAAAGAATAGAGTGATGGTAAAATAATTATTGGTGAAGAATCTCTTTTTCTCCTCAGAAAGCCCACTAGTACTCTCCATGATAAGTTTGTTGAGCATCTTGGTAACCATGATGCACCTGACTGGGGGCAATGTGGATATTATTGGAGCTGATTATGCAGAGTGGGAGAGGTCAGGCACCAAGATTTTCTGCTTCTCCTGGCTAGGAAGGCAATGGGAGATTTAAGCTGTTTGGGGCATACAATTCAATGTTTGTATTTTCATAGGGAAACTATGCCTCTTGGTAATTTTGTTATTGGGGACTTGAGAGAGCTGAATAAAAAAGGGATCTTTGAGCCACAAAAGTTGCCCACCAGTGCCCAACAGAATGTTCCAGGTTGAAGAGAAGGGACGGAATTCTCCTTTGCATGTTTGATCCCTTGGAAAGATACTATCAGCCAGAGCAGACACCACTAAGCTAGCTGCATCAGATCAGAGGTCCCCAACCCTTAAGCTGAGTCCCGCTACTGGGACGTGGCCTGTTCAGAACTGGGCCACCCAAGTGGATGGCCAGCACAAGCACATGCGGCATGACTTGCATGAGTGGTCAGCCAATATGCACATGTTCAGTTCAAGTTGCATAAGTGGTGGGACAGTTCCCCTCTCTCCTCCCACTAAAACACCAAGCTGTAAAGGTTGGGGACCAATGCATCAGATGACCTGACAAAAATAACTTTCCCATGTATGTATTCAAGAACATGGGAGCTTTTCCCAAAAATTGTGAACTTGCCACATATATAAAGATGGAAGTGCGGCAAAAGAAAAAAAAAACTCATTAACAGTTATTCTATTCTGTCAGGGAGTATGGCACAAATATAAAGATGTAAGAAAAATAGACAGCTGTTAGTAATAACATGTGCCACCTACAAGTAACAACCCATTTTGCAGTTTTCTTTATTAATTAATCTAATTTGTACAGCAGCTCATCTCACCAAAAACAAGTTTTGACTACTATCTGGATCTTGATAGTGAAGGGGTCCTCTTCACTGCTGCCCTCACTGGCAGAGCCCGGAGGTGTCTCTAAAGCTGAAGTTTCCTCACTCCCAGCTGAGGGGAGAGCAACCTCAATGCTTGTTGGGTGATTCTCCCCTTGTCTGGAGGCTTCCTTGGGGTCCTTCTTCCGTGGGAGGCCAATGGGGTCCAGAGTTGAGGGATTGGAGCAGAAGCCAGGCACTTGGATGCCTGGTGCCCATGTTGGCCGCATCCAAAGCAATTGATCATTGCTGGTGCTGCTGGTTATGTGCTTTGGCCAGCTTTGCAGGGGTTTGCTGACCCAGGGTCCTCTTGGCCAGTTTCTCCTGGGTAGGCTTCTGGTGTGGGTGGATCTCCAGGTCCATTGCCACAGCTATGGACTTGTCCTGCATGCAGTCCTGCATGCAGTTTGGAACTCCCCTGATGCTGCAAGCTTGCCTGAGGTCCTGGTCTAGGGCCTCCTTGAAGTGGTGGATGAGGAGGCATTCAGGCCAGTTTCCCTCCAACCTCCAGACAAAGTCTTTTGGAAGTCAGCCTGTTTGCTTCAGGGTTTTGATCTGGGCTTCTGCCTCTTGCCTAAGGGCCATATCTTCAAAACAGGTTATGAGCAGTTGCATGAATTTGTCAGCATCTTCCAGCTCCTTCATCATGTAACTGGGTTATCCAGATGGCCACGTCCCTCTCATTCATGCCATCAGCAATGGCCGATACTATCTCTCGATCGGTCTGATATTGGTCCCCATAACGGTCAATGTGGAACCAAATCTGATTGAGAAAATAAGCCAATTCCCTGGGGATCCATCGAACATCACTCTGAACTGCGGGGGGAGGAGCGGCTGGTTGGGCTGGTTGTGGGGCTGGGGCTGGGGCTGGAGCTGGCAACCACTGTACTGTACCCACCCCTGGCTGGGGTAGAAGGCCCAGCCAGGGGAAATCTGGTCAGCTGGGGGAAATCTCAATACCAGCTGGCGAGGGGGGAGGTCTTGGCAGCCCCAATGTCTCCCCCCACAGTCCTGGGCTGGAGTGCCCAAACCAGCCCGGCTGTGGTGCCATCCGATTTCAGCAGGAGATGTCATTCCAGTAGACTGGGCCCAGGGGTGGGTTCTACTTACCTTTACTACCGGTTCACAATGGGACCTCTCTGAATCTGAAAGCTCCTGGGTTTTCCCCACCCAAAGGAAAGTCCCTTTCCTTGCATCCACATGTCCATCATATGGTCCAATCAATCCACCATCTCAACTGGAGATGCCTCCCAGTCACACCACTCCAGATGCAGGCTCAACGTCCTTGACTCTCAGAGAAAAGAAAGTTGTTATGGCTAAATACTTCTACTAACAACATGCAAACCCCCCTCCCAGTTTCCCACAAACTAAGTGTGGCAGCCCTGAAGATCCAAAAGAAAAGATGGCCTCCAGGTCTGACAGTTACAACATCACTGAAAAAAGTGACTTATAGTTCATTTCATCTTTACAACCATTATAGCAGGGGTAGTCAACCCTTTTATACCTACCGCCCACTTTTGTAACTCTGTTAGTAGTAAAATTTTCTAACCGCCTACCGGTTCCACAACTTGGTGATTTATAAAGTAGGGAAGTAACTTTACTTTATAAAATTTATAAAGCAGAGTTACAGCAAGTTAAAGCATATAATAATAATTACTTACCAAATACTTTATGTCGGACTTTAGCTAAGTTTGGCAGAATAAATCTTTATAAAACAACTTACTGTAGTTAAATCTATCTTTTTATTTATACTTTGCATACATAGAAGCATGAAGTCTGATGAAATTACATTTAATTAATTAAATTATTAATGAGATCCCTGAGGCTGAGGCTGCGAAACTAAATACTGGATATCTGGCTCAATTTTTGTAAGGAACAAACGAAGGTCTCTTTCGGAAATATTCAGGCAGTTGCTTTCTTTGGTCATAATATGATTAACAGCACTAAAGCCTGATTCCACAAGATATGAGGTAGGGAAAGGTATCAATAAACTGAATATCATTTTCCACATATTTGGATATAAGACAGGCATTTTTTTATTTTGCCATAGGTTTTCATATCCACCACTATCGAATTTATGCTTACTTTCTTCATCATATCTAATTTCTAACAGTTCTTCTTGGCACGTTGTATCAGCCTCTTCAATATTTGTGGTAAAAGGATTTTTCATCCAGTCATACACCTTCAATTTCAAAATATCTTCAAATCGTTTTTCCATGTCCAATTTAAGTTCGTTGAGGTGGCTACTGAATCTGTCAATATCCTCTGGAGTTACATCATCTTTTATAGATGATAATTCAGGAAACTGGTAAAATTCTCTCTTCAATGAAGTAGTTCAAGTTTGTCAATAAATAATGATACAATACTTTGGCAACCTATAAGAGTTTTATTAGCTCACTGAAGCTGCAAATTGACATCATTAAATCTCTTGAAAATATCTACCAAATAAAAGGCATCATTCTTTACTGTTTTTAACTGTTGACACAGATTGGTTTCATTATTACTTTCAAAAAATTGTATGACACTATCATATAATGCTACAAAACGAGCCAAAGATGTACCCTTTGACAGCCACCGAACTTCTGTGTGCAAAAGTAACATAATAAAATCTTAATTATTGTCCTGGCAAAGCTGTTGAAACATTCTATCATTTTTTGTATTGGATTTGATCTTGTTTATGGCTTGAATTATTATAGTTAATGATGAATGGAAACTTGTACTTAGATGTTTTCCTACAAGATGTTGTCTGTGCACCACACAATGAATACATAAAACATTTGACACTTCTTCCTTCAAATAAGCAACAAATCCACGACAGCGACCTACCATTTATGGTGCTCCATCAGTAGCGCATGCAACAATATTATTCAAAGGAATATTATTTTTTGTAAAGTATGATTTCACAGTATTAAATATAGATAATCCTCTTGTATTTGTAATGAGATTTATTGCGAATAGCATTTCTTCTTGTAATGTATTGTTTTCATCAAAATAACGTACATATGCCATCAATAAAGCATTATTATCTGCAATGGTAGACTAGTCCAATTGTATGGAAAATGAAGAGTTTTGGAGAATACTTATAAGGTTTTTTTCAACATTAACTGCCATTTCTTCAATTCATCGCTTTACTGTGCTATCGCTTAGGGGCAATGTTTTTAAAATTTCAGATTTTTTTTTTTAATTTGATTTATATACCGCCCTTCTCCGGAGACTCAGGGCGGCTTACAATGCGTTAAGCAATAGCCTTCATACTTTTGTATATTTATACAAAGTCAGCTTATTGCCCCCACAAACTGGGTCCTCAATTTACCTACCTTAGAAAGGATGGAAGGCTGAGTCAACCTTGAGCCTTGGAGAGATTCAAACCAGCAGTAATTGCAGGCAGCTGTGTTAATGACAGGGTGCTTAAACCACTGGTAAGAGAGGGAGGAAGAGAGGAGGAGAAGGAGAAAGAAAGAGGAAGTAGGGAGAAGAAGAAGGGGGGGAAGAGAAAGTAAGTAAGAAAGAAAAGACAGAGGTGGTAGGTTTGAGGAGAAAGATTGCTGTACAATAAAAAAGATGAAAGGGAAGAAAGCCAACCCCAAACAAATATTAGGATATTAAGATAAAGAATGAATTGTTAAATTTTAAAGAATAAAAGAGAACAAATAGC
The DNA here is from genome assembly GCA_022577455.1 of Arizona elegans. Taxonomy (NCBI): domain Eukaryota; kingdom Metazoa; phylum Chordata; class Lepidosauria; order Squamata; family Colubridae; genus Arizona; species Arizona elegans. The sequence goes on along the minus strand of JAKOOJ010000003.1, from coordinate 95,312,475 downwards.
AATAAATAGCAATAATTAGAAACACACATACAAACATACAACGTATTTTCTTTGAACAGAGTATTTGGCCGGTCCACAAATTTAAACAGTTGTAGGAGGTTAGCACCCACCCCTTTCCTAGAAGAATGAAATATTTTGGGAAATATTAAAAAGGCAGAATATTATATTTTCCTGTATGAGAAATGGAGAAGCATATTTTACAGACAAAGCAACTCCCACCTTCCTGCCCCCCACCCTTTGTTAATGGACCAGAGGCAGAAACTCAATCCTTTGTCAAAGGACATTTGCAACACAATAGCAACAGAAACTAACACAATGGGCCCCATCAAGCCATGTGATCCTGTCCACCATTAAACAATCTTTCCAAGCAGTCTCCATGTTTCCAGTGTCTTTTTCCCCACTTGGAGCAGAACCCAGAAGGATATTTCTTCCAACACAGTATTTAGTCATTTCAATTAAATTTACAATTTTTATATTTCCTTTTTACCATATTTATTCCTCATCTATTTTTTAAAAAACCAATATTACCCTTCATCCTCATCTCTAATCTTAATCAAATTCAATTTTTCCCTTCTATTCTATATTATACCCCTTCCCATTGTCATCTATTTTTATATCCATCCTCACATTGGTTAATTATATAATACAGTTGTTTAATACAAATTCAACATTTTAATATAAATCAATTAGTTATATAACTACCTTTTTTGTATATTAATCAATATGAACATGAATATTCCAATTATTTCCATGCAATCCAATTTCTTACAAATCAATTAATTATATTTACCAATAATAATAAACCAAATAATTTCCCCCCATATTCCTCCAAACCACAACTTAACCATTTCTGCTTTCAACACAATATGCAATTAATAGTATCTCAATTATTACAATTCCCTAGTTAAATAGAGCTTTTTTTCTTCTGTGTTTTAAAATCTTGAACCTCCTCTTTTGCCCTAAATTTCCCGTTGTCTGCAGTTTGCACCTACCTTTTTTGGTGAGGAAAAAGAAAAAGAAATCTCTCTGCCTCATTTTGTCACGTTGCAGCCAAGACCCTGCTTATTTTAAATTTTGCTTCTTCAGCATAGCTAGGGGGGAAATCTGCTCCAGGAATTTACCTCTTTGCATCTAGCTAGCAACAGAGCCCTCCGCAAAACAGTTGAGAGTAGGGCGGCTCTTTGAAGCCCCGCGGCAAGAATTTAAAGTTTTTTTCCCCTCTAGCCATCAGCTGGGACTCCGGAGCAGCAATAGATTGGGAGTGGGCGGGGTAAGCGAACGGCGACCGGGCGATCCAGCAGAGGCAGAGGGTGAGTGAAGGCATGGGGAGGGGGGTGAGAGAGGGCTTTGGCGACCCCCGTGAAATGGCTGTTCGACCCCCAAAGGGGTCGCGACCCCCAGGTTGAGAACCGCTGCTCTAGATTGTAGGACATGGCTTCATATTAGAGAAAGTAAAGTTTTGAGACTTCCGGTTTGTTTCTTGCCGCCGCCAGATGATCCCTTGGGATCGCCGCCCCATTGCCTGTAAAGAGCCGCCTTTACAACTGAAAGGTGGCTCGAAAAAACTCCATTTCCATGTGGAAATGGAGATAGAGCCGGCGGGGGGCAGGTAGAGCTCTCTGCCTAGCCCCAAAAGTTTTTTTTTTACTTTTGGGGACGAAGCAGATGAGGCTCCCTATTTCCCTCGCCGTTGCTCCGGGCTTTGGGAGACCTCTGCTTATGCAGAGCTAGGCAACAAGATCAAGCCTACAAAAATTAACAGAACAATTAAAAAGGATATGAGCTGGACCTGTGACCCTGAATCGCAAGTATTTCATTTATTTTATAACAATTATTGAAGAAGGAAAAGGAAAAGGAGAAAAAGAATCTTTAAAAATGGCGACTGCCGAGGCTTGAGAAGGGGCTGAAAGGGAGAGTCCTTCTGTTTTCTATTAAGATACAAAGTAGCGGAATAAATACCTCTGGCTACAATTGAAGATAAAGCTCTACTTTTGTGTTTTGTTCTTCCTGGAGATCTGATACTGATCTTGGTTGGAAAGAAGGTTTTTTTTTTTTTTGCCTCTCTTTTCTTTTTTTTAAAATAGTTTGTCTGTGTGGAAATATGGCATTAAAGCTTGCAAAGCCGGACAAACAAGCAGTGGGGGGGGGATTCCCCCATTAATAAATTACGTGAACAAGTTCTAAATCTCCAGTCTCAGAAAACTGATTTTAATATAATTGAATTTCTTTTGGAGGAGATTGTAAGAAGGGATGAGATTGTGAATCAGAACCTTGAAAAATTTAAGCAGGAAATTAAAGAATTAGTGCAATCAAAGTTTGATTTTTTGGACTGAAAGATTATAAAAATGGCTAATGGTTTTGCAGAATTTATGATCAAGTTGGATGCAAATACTAACTTATTAAAGTCTAAAGTGGAAGAAATTGAGGATAATTTGGATAATAGAATACAAAAAATTGAAAATGGTTTGACAAACACTCAAGACAATAGCTCAAAAGAAAAACCTAAAATGGAGGCTGATCAAAAGACTTGTAATGCAGAAAACATACAACAACGGATTGAAAGAGAAGTTTTAATGATGCAATATAATTTTACTGAATATGCGATTAGACTCAGAGGACTGCAGGAAAATGACAGAGATGATTTAAGGAAAATATCTTCTGAAATTCTGGCTGGGATCTTAAAGGTTCAACCTGAGGAAGTATTTTGTAGGATTGACAGAGTTTATAGAATAAATTCCTGGACTGCAAAGCAAAGGCAACTGCCTAGAGATGTGGTGATTTATTTTACAGATAAAGATATAAGAAATAATATTGTGCAAAATTCTTTCAATTCTACTTTGCAATTGTTTGGAAGAAAGATTTGGATTTACAAAGAGCTCCCGCCTAAGATGTTATTGGAAAGGAAGAAATTTGGTTTTCTGGTGACTGAGTTAAAAAAAAAAGAAATATTTTATTCAGGTGGGACGCTCCAGTTGGTATAATATTGAGATATCAAGGAGAAAGATACCAATTAAATACTGTTGAAAAAGCGGAAGAATTTTATCAAAAAAATTTGAAAATGAACTTAACATCTTTAGGCACAATACAGGATATGCAGAAGGAATTGGAAATAAAGGGAAAACATTGAATTATAGAGGCTGCTGTGGACAAACTGCCTTTGGATTCTTTAGACACCTCAGCTGGATTATCTACAAATACGAGAGAAGTGGCATCGGACTCCAACGTGATGATTCATCAAGTCACAGACAAGTATGGAAACCAATTAGCTGATACACAATTGATAAAAAAGAAATATGAGACACGAAAGCAAAACCAACAAGATCAAGTTATAAAGCAGAATGAAAATCGATCAGTTGATATACAACTTATAGAAAGGAAACCAGGATGGAGATCAAACCCACAAAAAGAAAAGAAAAAAAGAAATAGGTCTCACAAAAATAGAAATTTCTAAATTAAGCAACAGTGAAGCCAGTTATTTTTAAAAAAATGAATGAATATATGAAAAGATAGTGGAGGCGAAGTATTGGTTAATATTATCCTGAGGAGAGAGACAGACTCTGCAATGCCGTAATTTTGGGATGTGAAAAGAGCCTTAATTTGTTGGATTTGAATTATCTATTTTGGATTTCTTGCTTTTATTGATAAATATATTATATTCATCTTGAGCTATAAGGCAAGAGAGCTACGCTGGGGCACACAGAAGATCTGGTTGTTACCCATTAGGATGATGGGAATTAATAATCCTGATGAAAGCCACAATTACAATTATATGGAATATAATCATAATGTCACTCGGGTGGTTGTTTTTTTTCTTTTATATATATATGAGGATATTCATTACTGACGGGGGCAGATGATGACTGAGGATTTTGAACAAACTGTTGCACCAGGATGCTATGTTACCCTAATATGGATGATGGACTCAACAATCCAGTGGAAAGACATCAAAGAAGATATCATATGGATTATAAATTTAAAGTCATTGACTTTCTCTTATATAATGGAATACATATATATATATATATATATATATATATATATATATATATATACACTATATATATATATTAGCAGAGTGGGCAGTGGATTAAAGATATTAAGAATTGTTGTGCATGGCAATTTTGTAGGAAAGTGGGTGGAAATAGGTTAGTTTACTGATTGTTTAGTTTAAGAAAAGGGATGTTTAAGTGACATATTTAGGGGAGTGGAGCAAATGGATAGAGTTGAATAAATGTTAAATTAGGATTTATGGGATAGGCTGCTTTGAAATGTTATATTAATATACACAAAAGATTAAATGTTAAAGTAGGATTTATTATATAGTTTTAAAGTGGAAGGTTGTTTTGAAATGTTGTATTAATATACAGATATAAGTATGGAGGAGGAGAAAAAGGGCAGAATATTGTTAAATTGGGAGTTACAATAATATTATAAGTTATAAATTAGAAGTTATACAATGTTACAGTAGAATGTTATTTTGAAATGTATGGTAAAAGGGGGAAGTAACAATATTAATAATACTATTAGCAAGTAAGGGTCAGTACTTAGAGGAGGGAGTAAGGGGATGGTAAAATATTATATAATCTGTTATGAATTAGGTCTTTGTTGTGAAGAAGTCACAGGGGGGGATGGGTGGTGAGGGGGGGTTAGGGTGGAGGGGGGGAGAAAAATGAGGGAAAAAAATTTGTATTCAAAAACTTTTTCAATAAAAAAAAAGAAAGTAAAGTTTCTATAAGAATAACAGTAGTTCAAACCAGTTATCTAGAGACATGATATCTTCTTCTTTGTAGAATGTATTCAAGAAGACGTTAGACAACCTTGGGCTGGGATGCTTTAATTTGAGCGGATTGTTGGTCTGGAAGGCCTTAATATACTATCTTATATAATTAAGGAAGAATTTATCAGGTGATTTACAGCTGGGGTAATGACATGACTCCTCAAAATGCCTGTTTATAAATAATAGGATTTTGTATACCCTGTTTTCCCCAAAATAAGACATCCCCTGATAATAAGCCCAATTGGCCTTTTGAGTGCATGGCAATAAGTCCATGCGCTTATTTCAGGTTTCAAAAAAATATAAGACAGGGTCTTATTTTACCCATCCCATCAGGTCCAGCTGGAGTTTAATTGGTTGCCTGGTTGCCATATGCTTCTTGAATGTTGGGTTAATTGTGTAAAAGGAAGTTTACAAACTGAACAGTTTGCCACATACTTCAACATACTTCAGCAACAGTCCAATTCCACATCCAATTGCATCTGGAAGGGGGAGATTTCATCATCAAAGTAGTCAGGATATGCATATATAGCGTGGAAGGGCAGGGGAAAGCTTTGAGGCCTCACCTTCAGCATCAGCTGCTCTGAAGAGTCCTACTTCAGCCAAGTTCAGTGAGGAATCATGAAGCCAGGGAGCTTTCTGCTGCTCACTCTGCTGCTCTTCTTCTTGTACTCCAGTAAGTTCTGCTTACTAATCCAATTTTTCCTTTTTTGAAAGATTTGAGGAGCCCTTTATCCCCAGGAAAAAAGAGACAATAATCCACAGATATCTTCAAGGCTGGTTCAGTGAGAAATAATTCTTGGTCAGAGGAATCGGCACAAGAAGCAAATAAAAATTGTAGGTTATTGATGAAGAATTGGCTATTTTACTGGCAGCTTTTCCAGCTGTAAATAATTGTTGCTCAGCTAGTTAAGGATTTTCATTTCAGGGAGGGAGCAAAGGGACAAGGCACATACAAGCCTACAAGTAAAAATTAAAAATATAGGAGATAATATGGATCTATTTCAATAATTTTGTATGTTTTCATTCCAGATATAGTTGTCATAAAAATCAATTCAAGGTCAATAGACAACTGATTAGGCATTGTGAGGAAGTGAGCCCATTACATAGATTTTATTTACTGTTTTTTATTTAGTTTTAGACAAATAAGAGATCACAAGATCACCTGCCATTTTGGGGAGTGGTGAAGCCCTGCTGTAATCGCCAGTGCTCAGTATTCCCATAGTTGGAATAAAGTGGTCCTTTCAGGTTTAACACAAGCAGAATTCCTACAGAAATCAACAATCTTTAACTCCCTAATAATATCAACCTGTCAACTTTATTAGTACTATACATTTAACTGGATGTTTGCATTAATGTACTACAATTATTATTGTTGTTATTGTTATTGTTGTTGTTATTATTATTATTATTATTGTTGTTGTTGTTGTTGTTGTTATTATTATTATTATTTAATCTTTAGTGAGATTCACAGCCTTTGAGGCTGGTTAATAGGTCAGCAGCTCGAGTCCTAACCAAGGACCTAGGAACTGTTAAGGTATCGTCCAGTAAGGTGGGTTTTTTGTAGAGTCAAAATGTTCAAGTCCGGGACTTCCGGTCGGCGAGCTGCAGCGACATGGTGCTGAGTGAGTGATCGCCACTCTTCAGCACTGCCTGTCACCACGTCTTGGGGATCCCTTCGGGGGCGCGGGTCCTGGAGAGTCCCGCGGACAATAGAGAGAGTCAGGCGAGCGAGAAAGTGAAGTGCAAACACTTCTCGCAAAACCGGGCGGCTCTGTCAAACCGACGCGTGTGAAGTCAGCCTTTCAATGGCTGACCCGAAGCTGTGGTAGCTGACAATCAGATGGGAAGCAAGGAAGATCGGAGGCTGCAGTGCCGAGATTGAACCGTGTCCTCCCTGCCCAAGTGAAAGTGAACATCAGTAAGGGGCCGGCGGAGTCGGGCGGAAAGGTTTTTAAACGGAAAAGAGCGGCGACGGAGAGTGGAAAACAGCCTGAAGGATTACGGAGCTCGACAAGCCGGCGTGAAGATAAGAAACCGAGGACGCTAATTTGCTTGCACAAGAAGAGGATCGGTGGGCACAGGGAGTAAGGAAGCCAAAAGAATCCAGAAGAAATTTCGTTTTTATTTGCTGGTCAAAGCAGAGAGACGAACTAAATCGGAGATTGGACTCTTTCTAATTGTTCCAGAGAACAGGAAGTGCATCCATTGAAGAAATCTGACAGTGCAAATTGAAAAGGACAGGCACAGAGACGATCTAGCTCCGAGGCTTACCATAGAGTTTTGACTGTGGCAGAGTAAACGGGGGAAGAAGAAAGGACTAGAGGAAACCAGCGGCGGCGTGAGAAAGGATACCGCCCCCTTACCGGTGGAAATATTTGTTTGTTCCCAACCAAAACTTGGAAAATTTCCCCTTTCTCCTTTTTTTCTGAAAAAAAAAAAAAACTTTTCTGATACCTTGATCTTCTGCATATTAACACTGTGATTAACAAGAAGCGTAAATCTCTATAGTAATTAACTGTTTATATATAAGATATACATTATAGAGTCTATTAGATTTTTACTTACTTATCTAACTATTTAATTACACCTAATTATATTTATCTCATATTTACCTGTATAAATACTATTTTCATATATTTTATATACTGATATATTGCTATATTAGAATTACAATACTTACATATATTAACCTATTGGTAATTAGAAGTATAGAAATTTGAATTAATATTTTTTTTAAGCAGTAATCTAGACATGAATTTCAGTTACTGATTATAGATTTACCTAGGAGCAATTGGATTATTGTGTCTTGAACTATTAGGCCTTGAATTAATCACTAATAAGTAGAAGTAGAAATAAGTAGTAATAAGTAGAAATAAGCTTCTATCAATTAATTATTATTTATCACACAAATTAATTACTATTATTATATATTATTATTATAATTACATAATTATAAGTTATAAACCAACTTTTGTTATCCACGTAAGATATTGACTGGAAGTGAGGTAGATTGATAAATTGATATTGATTGTTAATTCTATTTAAGATAGAGACTGGAAGTGATATAGATTGATAAATAGATAGACATTGTTCGATAAAAAAAAAAATTGCCTCTTATACGCTGAAGAAACATAAAAAGAGGTGACAGTCAGTGTATGAAAATTTGGAGAAATATCGAGAAAATAATTAGAGAACAAAAAAAAATCCTGGAAGAAATGACGAGCATATCATCGACGATCCTGAAAACAGGGAAGAAGACCCCCTCAAATCCCACCATATCCATGACCTCCCCGGCTACCCAAAAATCAATGGAAGGAGCACAAAAAACGAACAAGGCCATAGCAACACCAACATTATTAACAGTACAGGCAACATTGACATTAATTCAAGAAACGATGGTGGCCATGCAGGAGAAAATGTCTAACAACCATACCGAATTAAAAACAGATATCCACCAACTGGACCAGAAGATGAATGAGATTCAAGTCTCAATCTCGAACAATGAAGAAAGAATCCAGAAGGCGGAGCAAAAAATAGAACAAAATGAGAAGAAGCTGGATATGGTAGACCAGACGCTGACGATGCAAAATAAGGAATTAGAAGACTCATTGATACAATTAGAGATGGATAGGGCGTCGTTCTACTTGCGCTTTCAAAATGTGGAAGAAGATACAGATGAGGATTTAGGAGAGAAGATGGCGGAATTAATTGCAGAAATACTCCAACAAGACAAACGTGAGATTATCAGAGAACTGGACGACGTCTATAGAGTGCAAACAAACTATGCGAGGAGAAATAGGCTCCCCAGAGAAGTTCATATTAGATTCGCAAGAAAGAAAGTAAAAGACATCTTATACAATATGGCGAGGGACGGTCAAATAACATACAGAGGAAAGGACGTGATAATACTGAAACAGATTCCGAGAAGGGTGAGGGAGGTGAGAAAAGGCTATAGATTTTTGGCGGCGCAATTGAACAAAAGAAATATATTATTTAGATGGCTCCTGCCAGAGGGGATGCTAATCACCTGGCAGGGGAGAAAAATAAAAATAGACAGCTTGAGCACAGCACAAGATTTTCTCGACCAGTTAAGGGGTGCAGAAGAAGAACAAAGTAGTAAGGAGGAAATAGAGGCGACAAATCTAGACGAGGAAGAAACCGCAGAGGAGAAGAAGACCGAAGGAGAGGCCAAGGAGAAAAAAACAAGACCAGTAAGAGCCGTAAGACTAAACAAGAACTAAAACCGAGCAAGGAAATCAGGAATGAAGGATCTAAAACTAATTTCAGTAAATGTTAATGGTTTAAATGACAATAAAAAAAGGAAATTAACACTCACAAAGCTAGCAAAACAAAATATGGATATAATCTGTCTACAGGAGGTCCATATAAAAAAGGATGAGGGCAAATGTCTGGAGTATAAAAAATTTGGTAAACTATTCACCTCATTAGCAGAAAAAAGAAAGAGAGGGGTAGCAATTTATGTTAAAAAAGGTATTGAAGCAGAATTGAAATATAATGATACAAAAGGTAGAATACTTATGGTTGAAGTCACGATAGAAAACTCTAAAATGTTACTAGTGGGCATTTATGCTCCAAATAAAAAACAAGGAGAATTCTTTCAAAAGCTACGTGAACAATTAGGGAATATGGAACACAATGAAATTTGTATGATAGGTGATTTCAATGGAATTATAGACCCAGTTAATGACCATAAAAGCAATAAAATGAACAAAAATAAAAGGGCGACCTTGCCAAAAGCCTTTTTTGATTTGGTGGAGGAAGTGAATTTAATTGACATATGCCGAACTTTGCACCCAACTGAAAGACAATTTACATTCTATTCCAACTCACAACAGTCGTGGTCGAGGTTAGATATGGCTTGGGTCACTAGGACGCTAGGTTTAGAAATTGAGACGGCAGAAATTAGCCCAAACATCTGGGCAGATCATAACCCTCTGGAAATAAAATGGAGAAATGTAAAGAGAAAGAAACAACAGAGATGGAGGCTAAATACAAAACTATTATGTGACAAAGAGTTCGTAGAAAAATTAAAAGAAGAAATCAAGACCTTTTTTGGAGAAAATGAGAACCAAGGGACACCCAGCGAAATAGTATGGGATACATTGAAGGCATACCTGAGAGGGGTAATAATATCCTACTCCGCATACAAAAATAAATTAAAAAGAAAATCCAGGGAAGATCTCATCAAACAGCTAGATGAAGCAGAAAGGAAACTCCAAAAAATGCCTGGTGACACTGTAGCAAAGGAAAATTGGATGGTGTGGAGACGTAAATTAAACATTCTAGACCAAGAAGAGCTAGCCCAAAAAATAAAAAGAACAAAACAGCACTATTTTGAGAACGCTAATAAATCGGGCAGGTGGCTGGCCTATAAATTAAAAAAGGAAAATGAAAAAGGGACAATCCAGATATTAGAAGATGTGGAGGGAAATCTCTTAAATAAAGAAGAAGACAAATTAGAAAGAGCGAGAGAGTACTATGAATCCCTATACAAAGAAGAGGAGACCTCGGAGGGAAAAATAGATCAATATTTGGCAGAGGCGGAGCTCCCGCAAATAACAGAGGAAGAGAAGGAGATGCTCAATGCTAAGATAACAACCGAAGAGTTCAAAAAAGCCCTGTCCAAACTTAAAAACAACAAATCACCTGGCCCAGACGGATTCCCAGGAGAAATATACAAAAAACTGGAAGAAATTCTACAACCAAAATTAATGGAAATTTTTAACGAGGTTTTGACGGGCTCCAAAATCCCTGATTCATGGAGGGAAGCCCATGTTACACTGCTACCGAAGGAAGGTGCCGACCCCAAAAAAATTCAAAACTACAGACTAATTTCACTTTTAAACACCGACTATAAATTATTTATGTGTATAATGGCAGAAAGAACTAAAAAAATATTAAATAATTGGATTCACAAAGATCAAAATGGTTTTCTCCCAGGACGACAAATTAGGGATAATTTGAGAATTGTACTAGACACTCTAGAATACTATGAAGAACACCCAGAAAAGCAGTTGGCCTTAGTCTTTTTGGATGCCCAAAAGGCATTCGACAACCTAAATTGGAATTTTATGACCAAACAAATTAAAATAATAGGATTCGGGCAAAACTTCGAAAAGATGATAAAAACTATCTATGACAATCAGAAGGCGAGCATTTTATTAAATGGAGACAGGACAAGAACTTTCCAAATTAAGAAAGGAGTGAGGCAAGGCTGTCCCTTGTCACCGTTACTATTCATTTTGGCCCTGGAAGTTTTGCTACGAAACATCAGAAACAACGAGGAAATCAAAGGCCTGAGAATTAGAAAAGAGACTTATAAAACACAAGCCTTTGCGGACGACGTGGCACTAATATTAGAAGATCCACTGATATCTGGACAAAAAGTACTAGAGGAACTGGGTAAATACGGAGAGGTGGCAGGCCTTAAACTGAATAAATCTAAAACCAAAATACTTACTAAAAATGTAACTGAGTCACAAAAGAAAGAGATAGAAGAAACTTTGGGCCTACAAGTAGTCCCAAAAATAAAATACCTAGGAATTTGGTTAACCAAAAGGTGTTCTTCCCTAAAAGAAGATAATTATTCCCCACTAATTAATAAATTAAAACAAGATTTGGATAGATGGAAAAAGATTAAATTATCACTTATAGGCAAAATTGCGGCAATCAAGATGAGCATTCTCCCCAAGATTTTATTTTTATACCAAAACCTACCAGTAATTTTAGAGAAAAAAATTTTTTTAGAATTCAATAAGACCATTAGGGAATTTGTTTGGGAAGGGAAAAAATCAAGGATCTCACTTAAAATTCTACAGGAAAAAAGGAACGTGGGAGGATTCGGACTCCCAAATTGGGAAACGTATTATAGAGCGGCAAAGTTGATATGGATAAAGGATTGGATCACCTTGGAGAACAAGAGAATTTTAGTGTTAGAAGGTCATAACCTACAGAAAGGGTGGCATGCACATCTATGGGACAAAGACAATAAAAAGAAAACTTATTTCCACAGGCATAAAATCAGGGACTCCCTAATACAAACATGGGTGGGGATCAGGCAGAGATACTATACCAAGGTCCCAATTTGGCTTTCCACGGTTGAGGCAATGATTTACCCCAACAGGTGGGGAATGGAGAAACTGTACAGATACAAAGACATTGTCGATGGAGGGGGAAACATTAAATCAAATGAAGTTCTGAGAGATCAAGGTATAACCTTAGACTGGTGGACCTACCTACAAATAAAATCAAGATACCAGAAAGATAAAGATGAGTATGGCTTAGAATCAGGATATAATGGATTAGATAAAATTTTGATGGGACAAGGGAATAAAGCCTTGGCCAAACTGTATAACTATTTATTGGATGAAGATAGAGATGAGGATATAATTAGAAACCAATTGAGAGCATGGGAGAGAAATATTGGACACAGTTTGGACCTTAATGAATGGGAAGATGCCTGGAACAAAAATTATAAATTAACTAGAGCAGCCACGTATAAGGAAAACCATTACAAAATGCTTCACAGGTGGTATTTAGCACCTGCAAGATTAGCAAAGATGTTCCCCAATGCACAGCCAAATTGTTGGAAATGTGGCCATGGTCACGGCACCTTCTTTCATATGTGGTGGACATGCCCCGAAACAAAAAGGTATTGGAGCAAAATTCGGAGATGGTTGAAAGATATACTCAAAGAAGAAATTGATTTGAATCCAGAAATATTTCTCCTGGGAATGGCAAAGAAAGGGCATAGAAAGGAAAAGGTCCATCTCCTAATACACATAGCTACAGCTGCCAGACTAGCATACGCTCAATATTGGAAAAAGAAAGACCTACCACCAGACGACCTTATAATTAATAAAATATTAGAGTGTGCAGAGATAAGTAAATTAACACACGAGATAAATGATGATGAAAACTCTGATTATGATACTGTGTGGGGAAGATGGTACGAATGGATAAATGATAGAATTAAGGAAGGAATAAATGGTGCAGAAATTAATTAGAAATATGTAGTATAAATGACACCAGACATTTACTTATGTATATATGTAAAAACACTGCGAATTCGATGTTAAACAGAATCGTGACTATATTTTATTTGTGTAAAAAAAAAAACCCAATAAAAATTGTATTAAAAAAAAAAAAATGTTCAAGTCCGGCAAATTTAGAATTTCTAAATAGGGGATAGCCCTTTGGGTATTGCTCCAAGGGTTCCAATTACAATTGCGACAACACACGATTTCTTTTTCCACAGTCGCTCAACTTCAATTTGCAAGTCCCGGTACTTTGTGATTTTTTCTTGCTGCTTATCTTCAATCCGTGCATCACCAGGCATTGCAATGTCAATGAATCATACTTTTTTCTTTTCAACTATTTTATGTCAGGTGCATTGTGGACCAAGTGCCTGTCAGTCTGAATCCTAAAGTCCCACAAGATCTTGAGTTTCTCATTCTCTAAAACTTTCTCAACCTGATGTTCCCAGTGGATTTGCTGTACTCAAATCCAAACTTCTGGCACAATTTCCAGTGAATGATCTTAGCAACACGGTCATAGCGTTGTAGGTAGTCAGTTTGTGAAATTTTGCTACATCCACTGATCAGGTGGTCGACTGTCTCATCTTTCTCATTGCAGAGGCGGCATTTGCTGTTGGTGGTAACATGTTGAATTTTTGCCTTCATGCAGTTTGTGGCTAGGGCTTGTTCTTGAGCTGCCAAAATAAAGCTTTCTGTTTCTTTTTTCAGTACTCCTGATCTTAACCAGTTCCAAGTTAGTTTCTGGTCAGCTTTGCCTTCAATACTTTTCAAGTATTGGCCATGCAGAGCTTTGCTTTTCCAATTTTCAGCTCGCTGCTCAATTACTTCTTTCTTATATTCTGCTTTTGTTTTAGTTGTCTTTAAAAGGCCTCCTTTATTTACTTCCTTAATCATTGGTTCTTCACTTTTCTGGATGTAATCATTCAAGCTCTGCTTTTCTTCTTCCACAATCTGTTTTACTTGTAGGAGTCTTCAACCACCCTCTGCTCTTGGTAAATATAATCGGTCAACATCACTTTTAGGGTGCAAGGCTATTGCATAATAAAATAAAAAAAATTATTATTATTATTATTATTATTATTATTAATAATAATAATAATAATAATAATAATAATAATAATAATAATAATAATATTTGTCACTGCGTTTTTGTATTTACCAGATGAGCTCATACTCTAAGACTTACCATAGCTTGCCAAGTTTCTTATCAGTAAGCTAACTGCACATGTCTACACTCCTTCACTTTCTTCTAAAAACTTTCTTTGTTCTCCTGCCAGGAGAGGTCCAGCAGGAACATTGCCAAGATGTAACTAATTAGACTAGTGAGATGTTTTATTATCTTTATAACAAATAAATGAGTTTTTCTTAGAAAATATATCTTCGGGTTTATTTTGTAGGGAGCCACAACCTGCTCGTCCCCAAGAGTAAAAAAAGAACTCTGGGGACTTCGCAGAGGGCTCTACCTGCCCTCGCCTGCTCTGTCTCACATTTCCTTCAGGAAATGGAGTTTTTCGAGCTGCCTTTCAGATGTAAAGGCGGCTCTTTACAGGCAATGGGGCTGGCGGTCTCAGAGGACCGTCTGGCAGCGATGGAAGCCAGACTGGAAGCCAAAAATTTTTTGAACATGAGCTATCCCAGGCAAAAATGGCTTTATCTATGTTTGAACAAGATAAGAGAGAGTCTCGTGTTTTTGAAATCTTTGAAAATGCCATTTTGTCTTCTCCTTTGGAGCCAAAGACACGCCCCCTGGTGGATTTTGTGTCAGGCCAATCAGAACAGAGAGCTGTGCACATGTCACATTTGCCACATGATGTTCTCTCTGATCAAATTACAAATGCCACCTATACAGAAAAATCATCTGAGCTGCCCAAAACTAAAGTTGCAGCACCATCTGCTGGCGAAAGTAATTTACTAGAGAAAGCTGAAATGCATCGCAATTTGAGAGAGCAATTGCAATTGTTGCAGCAGACTTTATCAGAGATGTCCTTAACTCACTCAGATATTCAGACTGCAATGCCACAAGTTTCTCCACAAGCTCAATCTTCAGCACCCCCTGGTGGTGCTGGTATCCTTTTAGATGGAGCACAACAAAGCTTAATGAAGCAAAGGCAAATGACTGCATCTCCAGCAGGCCATGTTAATATTGCAGCTCAAATGCAACAGCCTCAACTACAAATGCATGCACAAGTGCCTCCAGCTGTACAACCAGGACCAGCTCCTGGTCCACCTCCAGCACAACAAGTGCCTTTACTTCCACAACAAGCACAGCAAATACCACAGGTATTTTTACCGGCACAGCCAGCATACCAAATGCATGTTCCTCACCAGGCATTTTCTGTTGCTCCACTGGCTGGTGAGTCAAAATTAAAGATGTCAGGACAGAATTATAAGGCCTGGGTCAGTGAGATTGGATTATTACTTCACAGGGAAGGTACTCACTGTATGATCTTTAATCCTCCTGCTCACCCATGGACTCCTGCAATAAGAGACTTAGAGACTAAAGCTTGCACAACATTATTGATGTCCATGGATACTGAATTGCAGGTTACTTTTCCGCCTGATGCAACAGCCCAACAAATTTGGGCCCAATTGGAAAATTGCTACAGGCCTGTTTCAATTGAATCTTCATGTTTGCTCATGTCTGAGTTCCATGGTTCGAGATTGAAACCTGGTGAACAAATTGGAGGACATTTGACCAAACTGAAAGGAATCAGAAGAGAATTGAGAGAAAGAGGTTATAATATTGATGATATTCAAATGATCAGCATTATTATTAACTCATTGAATTATGAATGGAAAGATGCCATTACAAAGATTAATCTAGTGCCTATTGCTCAATGCACAGTGGACAATGTATGCAGACTTTTAATTGAAGAAGAAGCACTTATGCTCGCCACGCCACACTTGAGAGGACCACCCACATCAAGAGCTCCAGCTAGGCGTCCCTTCCGAGGAAGGACTTATGCTCCAAGGATGCCAAGATGCAACATTTTGATGTGATTTGCAAGCTCCACTCACCACATTGGCTTTAACCAATAATCCACAACCTCATCCAGAGTATGACAGATGATTCCTGTGGACTTTGGACAGTGGTGCAGCGTTGCATGTTACTTACAGAAAGGAACTTTTCACAGAGATGCACGAGCCTGAACCTGAACTACGTGAACTTTATTCTTTTTCCAATCATCCTTGTCAGGTCAAAGGAAAAGGAACTGTTTATGTTGAAGAGCTCGATGCATTCATTCCTGATGTTTATTATATACCAACAGCAACTAGTAATTTGCTTAGTCAGAGTCACTTGTCTAGAGCATTAAAGTTCCAGGTTCACCACCTCGAGAAAGCAAGTTACATAGTTAAAGATGGAGATATTGTTGCTGAAACCATGTTAATTGGTGGTGTTTATTACTTAAAGCCAAAGCCTAAACCACAAACACAGGCAAGTATACAAACTCCAAAAGAGGAGAGCACAGGCCCAGAGAGAGATGCTCCAGAGAGAGATCCTGTTGCTGCTCCAAAGGCTCCTAAAGCCATCAAAAAGAAAATAAGGAAACAGGTTGCTCAGAGCAAGCCTGAGGTTCCTCATAAAACTGTTAATGTTGAGAATTCACTAACTGGTAAACCTTTGCATTCTAGGTGTATCCATAAATGGCATAGAAGATTGGGGCATGCCAGTTTCCATGTTCTTAGGAAGATGCCGGAGTTCACAAAAGGTTTGGATCTAAAGGGGTGTAAGGTGTTTTTGGATTGTGCTGTATGCAAAAATCCAAAGCAGCAGCCATTCCCAAATGCGCTACACGCCTGTCAACATGCATTTTTGATTTGGTTCACACTGACATAGTTGGTCCTTTTCTGCCAACACTTGGTGGTAGAAAATATTTTTTAACAATTGTTGATAATTATTCTAGATATGGATATGTATATCCTATGAAAGAAAAATCTGAGATCTTTCAGATCTTTAAAGATTTTGCTGCTCTTGTTTCTACCCAATACCAAGTTCGCATTGCCAGAATCCAGAGTGATCGTGGTGCTGAATTCATGTCTCAGCGTTTCCAGGACTGGATGCGTAAGAATGGAATTCTTCATCAGACGTCAGCTCCTTACACACCGGCTCATAATGGAGTCATAGAGAGATGACAAGGGGTCCTGCAAACCATGATGCATTGTCTCCTAGAAGATGCCAACCTTAGTATGCCATACTGGGGTGAAGCTATCAAATATGCAAATTACATTGTCAACCGTACTTGGAGCAGTGTAATAAATCAGACTCCTTTCTTCATGTTGTATGAGTACAAGCCCGATCTCAAGAACCTCCATATTTTTGGTTCATATGCTATGGTGAACATTCCCTTAGCTCAAAGAAGAAAAGGAGGTCCAGCAGCAAAGAGACTGAGATTTATGGGTATTGATGATAACTCAAAATGGAGCAAATTCATTGACTCTAAACATGTAATAGTGATTTCCCATCTGCTAATTTTGAGGAAGATGTTGACTGGTCCAGGATTCATTCCAATGATCCTGGAGTTTATTTTCCTAGAGATGATACTGCTGATGCTGCACAGATTGATGATCAAAATTCCACTAGTTCTTCTCAACCTGATGTTCCGTCTTCGCAAGCCACAGATGCTGACACTAGCGACGAATGTGAGGATGACGACAAAGCAGAAGAAGAATGGACTATTGTTCCGAGATGTTCCAAGAGGGCCACAAAGGGAATCCCTCCACAACGATATTCTTGGCAACTGACAAAAGCACCCTTGCCTTTGATTTGCAATGTTATACTTCCACCTGATACGTTCACGCAAATCAAACATCTTCCTGATTCAGAGCAAGAGAAATGGTATGAGGCAATGCAGGTTGAAATGGAGAGTCTAAAGAAACTCAAAGTGTTTACACCTGCAAAACCTCCAGCATATAAAAAGGTCATTGGCACTCGATGGGTCTACAGAATCAAAAAGAAGCCAAATGGTGAGTCATTGTACAAGCCCAGACTTGTAGCTCAGGATTTCACTCAACGTTATCCTGAGGACTACACAAATACCTACTTACCGACAGTCCGAACTGAAAGTGTAAAAATTGCTTTAGCCACCGCAACTATCCTTGGTTTAGAAGCTTTCCAGTTTGATGTTGACACGGCTTATTTACATGCAGACCTAGATGAAGAGATCTACATGAGAGATCCTCCAGGGTTCCGACAGCGAGAAGGGGATACCTGGTTTCTATACAAAAGTCTTTATGGTCTGAAACAGTCTGATTTAATGCGGTACTTATGTCTTACTGACAAACTAAATTCAATGGGCTTTATTATGTCCAAAACTGATGAATGCGTGTTCACAAAAAGATCTAACAATGCATATGAGATAGTTCTTGTTTATGTCGATGATATTGTTTATATTGGTCCAAATAAGCAAATAAGTGTAATTTTTGCCAAAGCTTTGCAGAGATACTTTACATTGAAATCTTTAGGTCATATTAGCACTCATTTAGGTATTCAGATTGAAAAAACACAGAAGGGGTTTAGTCTTTCACAAGAAGATAAAATTGAACAAATTTTGCATCATTGCAACATGAAAGATGCTAACACAACAAAGACACCCATGCAAACAGATTTTCACAACTTGACACATGAAGCAAGTCCTGAGTTCGAGGATCAAACACTTTATCATTCAATTATTGGGTCACTATTGTACATTAGTAGTTGGACCAGACCCGACATTGCACTTAGTGTTAATCTCTTGTCTCGACACGTAGGTAAGGCAAAACAGTTTCATTGGACATGTGTTAAGAAATTATTGAAATACCTAAAGCACACTAAAAACATGAAATTATTGTTAGAACCAACACATACTGATTATGCAGAATTATGTTGTTATGCAGATTCTGATTGGGCAAGTGATAAGAAATCACGTAAAAATACTTCAGGTTATATGATGTTCTTAAATGGATAGCCTGTTTATTAGCAAGTGCATAAACAGAATTTTGTTTCTTGTTCATCTACCGAAGCTGAATATGCTTGTGTTTCAGATGCATGTAATTCTCTAACCTGGTTTGATGCTTTGGTCACAGATATCTGGACACGTCCAATCAGACCGATCACCGTGATGGAAGACAATGAATCGGTGGTTTATATTTCTGAATCACATTTCACAAGTTCTAGGTCCAGACACACTGACATCCATTATCAAAACCTAAAACAATTAGTGAAAAAAGGTTTTGTTAAATTGCAGTATATATCTACATATAATCAGATTGCAGACATGCTCAACAAACCGCTTCCAGCAGCTCAACACGAGTATCTGTGTAAGAAGATGTGCTTTATTTGATGATGTACCTGATATTTACTCAACTGTCAAAAGAAGGGGTTGTCACTGCGTTTTTGTATTTACCAGATGAGCTCATATTTTTGGACTCTAAGACTTACCGTAACTTGCCAAGTTTCTTATCAGTAAGCTAACTGCGCATATCTACATTCCTTCACTTTCTTCTAAAAACTTTCTTTGTTCTCCTGCCAGGAGAGGTCTGGCAGGAACATTGCCAAGATGTAACTAATTAGACTAGTGAGAGTTTTATTTTCTTTATAACAAATAAATGAGTTTTTCTTAGAAAATATATCTTCGGGTTTATTTTCTTGCAAAAAGTATAAACAAGGAGAATGCCACGATTCACCTCTAACTCAGGCAATTACCCCAAAAAGGTAATGGGGCTGATTGCCACTCTGACATTATTATTATTGGTTAATCTTTAGTGAGATTCACAGCCTTTGAAGCTGGTTAATAGCTCAGCAGCTCGAGTCCTAACCAAGGACCTAGGAACTGTTAAGGTATCGTCGGAGGATGTAAGCTGTTCCAAGTAAAGTGGTTTTTTGTAGAGTCAAAATGTCCGGCAAATTTAGAATTTCTAAATAGCGGGGTAGCCCTTTGGGTATTGCTCCAAGGGCTCCATTTACAATCAGGACAACACACGATTTCTTTTCCCACAGTTGCTCAACTTCAATTTGCAAGTCCCGGTACTTTGTGATTTTTTCTTGCTGCTTATCTTCAATCCGTGCATCACAAGGTATTGCAATGTCAATGAACCATACTTTTTTCTTTTCAACTATTTTATGTCAGGTGCATTGTGGACCAAGTGCCTGTCAGTCTGAATCCTAAAGTCCCACAAGATCTTGAATTTCTCATTCTCTAAAACTTTCTCAACCTGATGTTCCCAGTGGTTTTTGCTATACTCAAATCCAAACTTCTGGCACAATTTCCAGTGAATGATCTTAGCAACACGGTCATAGCGTTGTAGGTAGTCAGTTTGTGAAATTTTGCTGCATCCACTGATCAGGTGGTCGACTGTCTCATCTTTCTCATTGTAGAGGCGGCATTTGCTGTTGGTGGTAACATGTTGAATTTTTGCCTTCATGCAGTTTGTGGCTAGGGCTTGTTCTTGAGCTGCCAAAATAAAGCTTTCTGTTTCTTTTTTCAGTACTCCTGATCTTAACCAGTTCCAAGTTAGTTTCTGGTCAGCTTTGCCTTCAATACTTTTCAAGTATTGGCCATGCAGAGCTTTGCTTTTCCAATTTTCAGCTCGCTGCTCAATTACTTCTTTTTTATATTCTGCTTTTGTTTTAGTTGTCTTTAAAAAGCCTCCTTTATTTACTTCCTTAATCATTGGTTCTTCACTTTACTGGATGTAATCATTCAAGCTGCGTTTTTCTTCTTCCACAGTCTGCTTTACTTGGAGGAATCCTCGACCACCCTCTGCTGTTGGTAAATATAATCAGTCAACATCACTTTTAGGGTGCAAGGCATGATTCATTGTCATAAGCTTCCTTGCTTTTCTGTCCAAATTGTCTAACTCCATCTGGGTCCAGTCAATTATTCCTGCAGAGTATCTAATCACAGGTATAGCCCAGGTATTTATGGCTTTTATGATGTTTCCTCCACTCAATTTGGACATTAATATCTTACGAATTCGCCGAATGTACTTGGCTGAAGTTGATTCCTTGACTTTATTATGCATTAAGTCAGAGGCTTCTAAAATCCCCGAGTACTTGTAGCCTTCTTCTGATTTTACTGCCTTTATCATTTCTTCATTCTCTAGTTCTATTCCATCCTCTTCTATGATCTTACCTGCTTTGGTTGCTATTGTTGCACATTTTTCAATTCCAAACTGCATACCGATGACTTGGCTGAATTCTTTTGTGTTTTCAATTAATAAATTCAGTTCAACTTTTGTTTTACCAAACAGCTTCAAATCATCCATGTACATCAAGTGTGAGATTTTCAGTCCTTTCTTTGCAAGTTTGTATCCACAGTTCATCTTCTTCAAAATGATTGTCAGTCGTAGCATTGAGAGTATAAAAAGTAGGGGTGAAAGGGAATCATATTATTATTATTATTATTATTATTATTATTATTATTATTATTATTAGTTAATCTTTAGTGAGATTCACAGCCTTTAAGGCTGGTTAATAGCTCATCAGCTTGAGTCCTAACCAAGGACCTAGGAACTGTTAAGGTATCGTCGGAGGATGTAAACTGTTCTGAGTAAGGTGATTTTTTTTGTAGAGTCAAAATGTTCAAGTCCGGCAAATTAAGAATTTCTAAATAGCGGGGTAGCCCTTTGGGTATTGCTCCAAGGGCTCCAATTACAATCGGGACAACACACGATTTCTTTTTCCACAGTCGCTCAACTTCAATTTGCTAGTCCCGGTACTTTGTGATTTTTTCTTGCTGCTTATCTTCAATCCGTGCATCACCAGGTATTGCAATGTCAATGAACCATACTTTTTTCTTTTCAACTATTGTTATGTCAGGTGTGTTGTGGACCAATCGACGGATTATGCGAGCAGATCCCAGTAAAGTGGCCTTCTTCAACTGACCAATGGTGATCTTGTTAGCGCCAATTGTTTTTAAGTGTTTGCCTAGGTCTTTAGTGTGCCAAGTACCACTGGGACCACCTGCACTGGTTTATGCCAGAGTCTCTGCAGTTCTATTCTCAAGTCCTGATATCTGGTGACTTTTTCAAGTTGTTTCTCGTCGATTCTGCTGTCACCAGGTATGGCAATGTCGATGAGCCACACTTTTTTCTTCTCCACAATTGTGATATCCAGGGTATTGTGTTCTAAAACTTTGTCAGTCTGTATTCGGAAGTTCCACAGCAGTTTTGCATGCTCATATTTGACCACTTTTTCAGGCTTATGATCCCACCAGTTCTTTACTACAGGCAGATGGTAGGTGTGACACAAGTTCCAGTGGATCATCTGAGCGACTGTGTTGTGACGTTGTTTGTAGTCAGCCTGAGCTATTGTCTTGCAACAGTTCAGTATGTGGTCAATGGTTTCATCCGCTTCTTTGCAGAGTCTGCATTTGGGGGTCATCAGCAGATTTTTCTATTCTGATTTGATTACATTTGTTCTGATGGCTTGTGCTTGGGCTGCAAGAATCAGGCCTTCTGTCTCTTTCTTCAATGTTCCATTGGTCAGCCATAACCAAGTCTTTTCCATATCTACTTTTCCTTGGATCTTTTCAAGGAACTGTCCATGCAGTGTTTTATTATACCAGCTGTCAGCCCGAGTTTGCATCGCTGTTTTCCTATATTGATTCTTGATTTGCTGCACTTTGAGCAGCTTCCTCTTGTTGACCTCCATCAAAGCTGCTTCAACACTGCCTTTCACATAATCTGTCAGAGCATGCTTCTCTTCTTCGACTGTTTGCTTCACTTGCAAAAGTCCTCTGCCTCCTGCTTTTCTGGGCAAATATAGCCTGTCAACATCACTACGCTGGTGCAATGCATAGTGTATGGTCATCAGTTTTCTTGTTTCCCTATCCAGGCTGTCCAGTTCTGCCTGTGTCCAGTTCACGATCCCAGCAGTATATCTGATGATGGGTATGGCCCATGTATTTATAGCCTTGATGGTGTTACTGCCATTCAGTTTGCTTTTTAGAAGTTTCCTGACCCTTTGTGTGTATTCTTTGCTGACCACATTTTTCACTTGCCCTTGCCCTTGCCCATGCTTGATGTTGTCCAGCTGCAGTATGCCCAGGTATTTGTAGGCTTCGGGTTGCTGGCACTTGATGGTTTGTCCTTTGGGCATTTCAATTCCATCACTGTCTACGATCTTCCCTTTCTTCAGTGCCACTGTGGCGCATTTGTTCAGGCCAAACTCCATGCTGATGTCAGTGCTGAAATTTTGAACTGTATTGGTCAGTGACTGGATCTCAATTTCTGATTTTCCATATAGCTTCAGGTCATCCATGTACAGCAGGTAAGAGATTTTCTGTGAGTTTTTAGCAGTTTGATAACCCAGGTTAGTTTTCTGTAAAATTGTTGACAGGGGGATCATAGCGATGATGAACAACAGAGGTGACAAAGAATCACCTTGGAAAATCCCTCTTTTGATGTTGACCAGTCCATAGCTTTCACTTCCAATAAACAGTTCTGTTTTCCAGGACTTCATCGCATTTGCAATGAAAGTACCAATTGTTCTGTCCCCAACCACACACACACACACACACCAACAGACGTTCAAGAGTTAAAGACCAAACCAGCCGGCAAAATCCTTTTCCTTATGATAATGGAACTTGGCAACAACCTAGTGGCTGCCTGCCAAGAGTTTATTATTTACGAAGAGGAGAGATAACTTCTCCCCACTTCTGATATATCAAAAGAAACAGCTCAATAATTACGGAGTTAATCAAGTCCAGAGATAATCCAGCAAAGTCTATAGCAAAAGTCCAGCAATGCAGAATGGCGTGGAAGCTTTCAGCTTTGTTCGTCACAAGGTTTGACTGGCCACCACGCTCCCTTTTATATCCTGTGGGTGTGGTCCAGTGACTCAGCCTAATCTCGGACACGCCTTTTCTTCTGTTGCACGCGCTTATCTCTGCGACACTGGCGTGGATCCAGCCAAGACTCATTACCCTCATCACTGTCCATCTGTGGCTGCGTGGACGTGCTTGGCCCCGGCCCTATCTCTTGCCCTTCGGCGGACACCGAAGGCATTGCCAGAGAGGAGGGTCCTGGAGAGGGAGGCCTTGCCAACTCCTCTCCTTCACTCTCGGAATCCTCTCCTTCCAATGACACCGGCTCATGTAACGGAGCCACAACACCAATGCATTTGCATATTCCGATGACATCCAGGCACTTGATGATCCAGTTGTGCGGTAGTGAATCAAATGCTTTCTTGTAATCAATCCAAGTTGTATGCAGATTTGTTTTTCGTCTTTTGCAGTTCTCTAGAATCAGTTTGTCAATCAGGAGCTGATCCTTTGTGCCTCTGCTTGCTCGTTTGTTTCCTTTCTGCTCTACTGGCAAGAAGTTATTTGCTTCTAGGTAGTCCTGGATCCTGTCAGCTATAATGCTGGTCAGCAGCTTGAACATGGTTGGCAAACACATTATTGTCCTGTAGTTTGCAGGTGTTGCCCCTTTGTTGGATCCTTCTATATCAAATAGGTTTTTCCAGCTGTTAACCATTCTCTAATGTTTCCTGTCTGCAGTATCTCATTGAATTGTTCGGCCATTTTTCCATGCAGGCTGGTCAGGTATTTGAGCCAAAAGCCATGCAGTTGATCATTGCCAGGCGATGTCCAGTTCTTGACTTTTTTTCACTCTGTTGCTTATCATTTCAGTAGTTATTCTCAGTTGGTCCATTTTGTTCTTGGAGAATTTCATCTCAAAATCTCTGATCCACCCAGCATTTTTGTTATAACATTTCTCAGTTTCCCACAGGTCTTTCCAAAACTGAGTAGTTGCTGTTTTCTCAGGTTTTTCAATTTTCATATCCCCCGTCTGATTCAGACTCTGATAAAACCGTCTTTGGTCTGATTGGAACAATTGATTTTGTTTGTACTGGATGACTCTGACTTCGTATCTTTCAATTTTTCTTGCTGTCACTATCTGCTGCTTCACAATTTTCAATGCTTCAACAATTCTTCTTGTGCTGAGTCCATATTTTTTTATCAGATGTTTCCTGATCTTGCTGTTCTTCAGCTTTTTCTCCTGCAAATTCTTCAAGTTGCTTGCATCTGCTCGCAGACTCTTGATTTTCAGCTCCAACCTGATTTTCCACTGAAGTTTTCCAGTCAATTTTCTAGGGGGCTGCAGCTGTTGAATCCCCAGTTCTTCTGTTACTATGACTGCTGTACTGTAGGCAAGCTGATTTGTTTGTTCAATTGATATTATCTGGATTACTGCAAGTGCATAGTTCACATCTATCATCAATGGCACCAAATGTTTTCTAGGCACAGTCTTTAATGTTGGAAGCCTTCTTCTTTCCGCATTTGTTGCAGCATGTGCCAAGATTTTAGCTTTCAGTTCTTGCTGCCTCGCATTGAGTACTCCTGGTGCGTCAATGATGACTTCAGACCCTTGCTGATCCTGATCTTGCAAAATATCTGCATTTTCTTCGAATTCAGTTGTTCAGTTGTTCCAGATGTTATTAGAGTATTTTCTGCTGCCACTTCAGCAGACTGCTGTTCAGTAATCTGTGTTCCCGTTTCACAATTTCTTCAAGTTTGACTTCACTGAGCACTTTGTTCCGAGTGATGAATCATCGCTGATTGGCTAATCATAATTCAGTTATCCTTGAGTCTGGGTATTCTTGTTTCCATAATTTGTACATCCTTTTCTGATAGCCTCATTTTTCTGGTTCTGCTTTGTAGTAGCATTTCCTTACTCTGCGGTTCTCTGACATGGTGTATTTCTGCTGCTTCTGAGGTTGTTCAGCTTCCAGTAGCTCTGTAGGCCCATGCCCTGGTTACTCAAGCTATGGGACCTGTGGCCTGTAGCCCACTTGTAGACAGATGCCCAGGTTCCCCAACACCCGACGTGGAGCAGTTAAGCCTCCCGCCACGTCAAGATGACACCCTTGGGATTGCCTGTTGAATGGCAGAATCAGGAATGGGGGGGTTAGGAAAGAGGCCTAACTGCCTGTTCAGTGGCAAAATCAGGAATTGGGTGGGGTAGGAAAGAGGCCTAACTGCCTGTTGAATGGCAGAATCAGGAATGGAGGGATAGGAAAGAGGCCTAACTGCCTGTTCAGTGGCAAAATCAGGAATGGGTGGGGTGGGGTAGGAAAGAGGCCTAACTGCCTGTTCGGGGGCAGAATCAGGAATGAGGGGGGCGGTAGGAAAGAGGCCGACCTCCCCTTTGAATGGCAGAATCAGGAATGGGGGTGGTAGGAAAGAGGCCTAACTGCCTGTTCAGTGGCAGAATCCAATAATAATAATAATAATAATAATAATAATAATAATAATAATAATAATAATAATAATAATAATAATAAATATTAATATTTACACAAAAATGACAGTATACACAGCAAACAAGATAACCATGCTGGGTTTCGTGTCACAAATCACTAGTCGAACACTTCCCAAGCATTTAGGACTGTGTGATGTATCGGCGGATTATGCGAGCAGATCCCAGTAAGATGGCCTTCTGCAACTGACCAATGGTGATCTTGTCAGCGCCAATTGTTTTTAAGTGCTTGCCTAGGTTTTTAGGCACAACACCCAGTGTGCCGAGTACCACTGGTACAACTGATTTTTAACTGGACTTTTGCATTAATGCATTATTATTATTATTATTATTATTATTATTATTATTATTATTATTATTATTATTATTATTAAAATTGGTTAAGGATTTTAAATGGAAGGGATGGAGAAGGGCACATATAAACACAAGTTAATTGAAAATAAAACATATGAAATAACATGGAGTTCTTTAAAATGTTTTCATTCATATTTTTTATACAGACACTGCTGCCCAAGATTTAAGGGTGAGTATCAGATTTTAGATATTAAATGAAGTTTCTGTGTAGGACCCAGAAATGTGGATGCATAATAACCTCATGCCCAGTGGTGGGTTGCCCCCAGTTCGCACCGGTCCTATAGAACCGGTAGTAAAACCTTGATGTCATAAAAACACTTCTGTGCATGCGCAGAAGAACACGCACGAATGAGCAAAGCACGCCCGTGTGGCCCCACTGCAAACTGGTAGTAAAGGTAAGTAGAACCCACCCCTGCTCATGCCTCTCTCTCTCTTTACCACCACAACCTTTATGGCCAACATATTGTATCCTCAGATACAATAACATATTTCAGGCCAGGTCTTCTGCTTTTATCCTCTCCCTCTCTCAACCTGCTTATCCTCCTAAGCTCTTTAAGGGCACAGCATGCAATTAAAACATATGCACTATAAAACCAAAACCATAATAAACGAAACAATTTGATGTTACTGTTTTATATTACCGTTGTGGAGCTTTTTCTTTCAGTGTATATTATGTGTATATGCATTTAATGTTGAGAGGGATGTTGCAAACTATGCAGAATTTATCTGCATAGCAATATAAACACTGTAAATTATAATTCCTAAAAACCTCAGATCCATTTTCCAGCATTGCTGATACATGATGGCAGAAGTGAACACTGCTGAATTACAATTTAACAATATAAGAGATAATCAGTTTCGCTCAGGTTATTCAACTTATCTTAACAGGGTAGTCCTATGAAACGAAACATTTGCTTCTTCCCATAGGAATATTGTAAGGACTACCCAATCGATATCTGCCCCCTGGTGTTTCAACCCCACTGTGGCTCTGACGGCAAAACCTATATCAACAAATGTCTCTTCTGCAATGCACATGTGTAAGTATATGGTTCACTCCGTACAGTTGGAAAAGATAGTCTTTGAATTGGCAACCCTGGATTCCTAGGTTTTAATAAAATAAATGTGAAAACTGATCCTTCTTTAAAGTAGGCTACAAAATTCCCTCAGAAAAAAGTGTCCCAGATAGATTATATAATGGTGTCAATGTTAGTAATTTTAAGGAGGGTGAACTACCTGCCAGTTTCAGGAGATCACAAATAATATTGCTAAGTATTTTAGTCTTTTTGCTTGGCTGGGCCCTGATGGTGGATGAACTTCCTGCGGTTCTTATTTTTAATTTTTGGTTCTCTTTTCCCCATCAGTAAAAGCGGTAGAAGACTTCAGCTGAGATATCTTGGAATATGTGTGGAATTTGAAGATGCAGAAGATTAAAGAGCATTTGCCAGAGAATATCCCACAATCTTGACACTTTGTTCATTAACAAACCCATGAAAACATTTGTTCTTCCCTCTTCTTCTGCTCTTTTGCTCTTTTAAATGTCTTAATCTGACTTATCAATAAAAAACCCAAAGCATTATTTCTCCATGAATCTTCTTTTTAAACCAATATATGAGCATAGTTTTTTTGTTTTAGTTCCTTTGAGTCAAAGTTGACTCATTGCAACTGCCTCAACTTGTTGGTGCAGTTTTCTTGGCACATATTTTTTAGGAACTAATTTGCCATTTCTTCCTTCCTATCAATGACTGTCCAAGAACAATTAGCTGACTTCATGCTAAGGTGGACCTAGAACTCATGGTCTCCTGCTTTTTAGCCTGTGCTTTATCTCCACCCGCATCTTTAATAAATCACTAGAGATATGCTATATTCCTTCCTGCTTCAAATGCTCTACTATCATCCCAGTGCCGAAAAAAAACCTCCATCAAGGAACTGAATGACTTCAGACCAGTTGCTCTAAAATCTCTACTTATGAAGACCTTTGAAAGGCTAGTGCTTGGCCACCTGAGAACAATCACAGACCCACTGTTAGACCCCTTGCAATTTGCCTACCAAGCAAATAGATCAGGGGTGGGTTCTAAATTTTTTTACTATCGGTTCTGTGGGCATGGTTTATTTTGTGGGCATGGTTTGATGGTCATGTGACAATTATTTAGGATTTAGCAGAGATACTGGTCTACCAGGCTTTTAACTGCTTGCAGAGCCGTATCGGTCTACCCATTTGTTTTTGGAGTGCACCAGTCTACCTATTTGTTGTTGGAGCGCACTGGTTTACCACCACACTGCCTTTTACTGCTGATCAGCTGTAGGGTGGCCCTTTGAAGCGCTGTGGCAAGAGTTTAAACAGTTTTTTGCCACTCTGCCACCACCGAGAGCATTGGAAACCGCTTTCAGGCAGCTTGACCACAATTGCCAATCTACCACCACTGAGTGGTTTACAAGGAGTGGATCGGTTCTAGCCAATCAGTTGGGAGGCTTGTTGGCTTCTCAATTTAAAGCTACGGTGTCTTGTGTTTTTTCCCTCTTCTTGAGCCCTGATTTTTTTCCTACTAGCCGATCAGCTGGGACTCGGGAGGCAGTGAATAGATTGGGGGTGGGGCAGGCAGAGTTGGTATTTACCGGTTCTCCAAACTATTCAACATTTCCACTACTGGTTCGCAAGAACTGGCGAGAACCAGTAGCAACCCACCACTGAAATAGATCAATAGATGATGCTGTTAATATGGCTCTGCACTACATCCTACAACATCTTGAATCTCCAAAGACCTATGCACGGGTCCTCTTTGTAGACTTCAGCTTAGCATTCAATACCAGTATTCCAGATATTCTTCTAACTAAATTAAATCAGCTAGCTGTACCTGACTACACTTGTAAATGGATCATAAGCTTTCTAACAGACAGGAAGCAGCAGGTGAAGCTAGGCAAAATCATATCAGATCCCTGCACAATTAGCACAGCAGCCCCCCGGGCTGTGTGCGTCTCCACTTCTCTTCTCTCTATACACCAATGACTGCATCTCAAAAGATCCCTCTGTTAAAATTCTGAAGTTTGCAGATGATACAACAGTGATTGGTCTCATTCAAGACAAGGATGAATCTGCATACAGACAGGAGGTTGAATAACTGGCCTTGTGGTGCAACCAGAACAATCTTGGACTAAACACATTCAAAACCCTAGAAATGGTGGTGGATTTTAAAAGAAAACCTCCTATACTACCACCTCTTACAATAATAGACAGCAGAGTATCAACAGTAGCGTCCTTCAAGTTTCTAGGTTCTATCATATCTCAAGACTTAAAATGGACACATAGCCTCAAAAACATCATGAAAAAAGCTGAACAAAGAATGTTCTTTCTGTGCTAACTCAGAAAGCTTAAACTTCCCAAATAACTGCTGATTCAGTTCTACAGAGGATTTATTGAGTCTGTCATCAGCACCTCATAACTGTCTGGTTTGGCTCTGCAACCAAACAAGACAAACACAGTCTTTAATGGATAATTAGAACTGCAGAAAAAACAATTGATACCAACCTGCCTTCCATTGAGGATCTGTATACTGCACAAGTCAAAAAGAGGGCTATGAAAATATCTGCAGACCCCTCACATTCTGGACATAAATTGTTTCAACTTCTACCCTCAAAAATATGTTATAGGGCACTGCACACCAAAACAACTACACACAAGGACAGTTTTTTCTCGAATGCTATCACTTTGCTTAACAACTAATTCCCACAAATAATTTATTTGGCAGTGTTGTATTACCATTTTTACTATTGTTCTTCTCTTCCTTATTAGTATCTATCTCTTCCCACTTATTACTATAACCATGTTGCTTGTATCTTTCAATTATATTGTTTTTGTTTTCTAGTATGATTTGATATCTTATTAGTAACCTTGACTATCATTAAATGTTGTATCTTTTTATTCTTGATGAATGTATTTTATTCTCCTTATGTAATTGTAAGATGAGAGCTTACAATTCTCCAAATCTCCTCATATAACAATTATTCTTTACTTAAACTAAAAATACATATTTAAACATTTCATATATGCTATGTCATCTCCATACTTTTTTATCAAACCATTGATAAAATATCTCCCATATCAAATAGTATTGTTTATCTTCCTGTTCTCTTATTTCAAATGTCAATCTACTCATTTCAGCACAGTCCAACATTTTCATAATAATTTCTTTGTCGGTAATTATCTTCTCTCCTTTCCAGTTTTTGGCAAATACAATTCTGGCCGCTGTTAAAATGTTCACAATTAAGTATTGTAATTCTTTATTAAATGTCTCTGGTAAGATTCCTAATAAAAATATTTCTGGTTTAAAGTCAATATGTCTCTTTGTCATTTTTTCTAACCACAAATGTATTTTAGTCCAAAATCTCCTTGCTTCCACGCATGTCCACCACATATGGTAATACGATCCTGGAGTTTGGTGACACTTCCAACATTTCTCCGATTTATTCTTAAACATCCTGGCTATTCTTGTCGGGGGTAGATGCCACCTGTAAAACATCTTATACAAATTCTCTTTATATGCTGTTGACATTGTCATTTTATAATTATGTGACCACAATTTTTGCCATTTCTCTACATCAATACTATAACCAAAAATTTTTCCCCATGCTATCATTGATTCTTTAACTTGTTCTTCTTCCAGTTTTGCTTCAAGTAAATATCCATATAGCTTTTTAATTATATGGTCATTTGAACTCATTAGTATCTTGTCTAAACCAGTCGAAACACTATAAATACCTTCTTGTTTAAAGTCTTCTCGATATCTGGAAAGTATTTGCATGTATGAAAACCAATCTATCTTAATTCCCTGATCTTCTAAATTTTGTTTCAATTTAAGTTCACCCTTTTCATCCAATAATTCATTATATCTAACAATTTGTTCCCCTTCAAATACTACTGAATAAGAAAAAGCTTCAACTGTGGATACCCAGGCTGGGATCTTCAGATAATGGTACTTTTTGATCTTCTCCCATGTC
This sequence comes from Arizona elegans, assembly GCA_022577455.1. Taxonomy (NCBI): domain Eukaryota; kingdom Metazoa; phylum Chordata; class Lepidosauria; order Squamata; family Colubridae; genus Arizona; species Arizona elegans. Next base: position 95,281,053 of record JAKOOJ010000003.1, on the reverse strand, counting down.
AAAAACAAAGCTTCACGTATCTGGTGCCTTCTAAAATACCCCTGAATTTTAGTTCCTTTATACCATAAGAAAGCATGCCATCCCATCAGCAAATCATGTCCCTCCAAATTTAATAATATAGTATTTTTCAATATCACCCATTCTTTAATCCACATTAAACAAACCGCTTGATAGTATAATTCAAAATCCGGTAATCCAAAACCACCCCTCATTTTAGCATCTTGTAACAGTTTAAGTTTTATCCTTGCCTTCTTTCCCTGCCAAACATATTTCAAAACCATTTTATTTAAATCTGTAAAAAATTCCTTACCCAGCTTTACAGGAATTGTCTGAAAAAGATACAAAATTCTAGGTAAAATATTCATCTTAATAGTTGCAATTCTACCAATCAAAGATAACTGCAAGTTTCCCCATTTCCCCAAATCCTGTCCTATCTGTTGCTTAAGCTTATTATAATTATTTTCTTTAAGAGAACTACATCTTGCTGTTAATTGAATCCCCAAGTATTTTACCTTATTTGTGACCTGCATCTTAGAGATCTCCCTCAGTTCTTCTTTTTGTTTTTTTAACATATTTTTAGTCATTATCTTCATCTTCTCTTTATTAATTTTCAAACCAGCAACCTCCCCAAATCTGCCTATTTTTTCTATCAATTTATTTATTGATATTAGTGGTTCTTCAATAATAAAAACCAGGTCATCAGCAAAGGCTTGTAATTTATATTCTTCCTTTCTAATTTTCATTCCCTTTATCTCTTTTTCTTCTCTAACCTTTCTATTCAACACTTCCAACGTCAATATAAATAACAATGGGGATAAGGGACATCCTGTTACATATGTAAATGCCTAATATATATTTGCCTGTGTATATAATTATGGTTACCTCCCATTCTGCCTACATCACCCCCGTAACCACTCCTACTTACCTCTAACCACTCCTCCTCTGTATATATACCGACTCCTCCCTGACTCTTGGTTCTTCTGCTATATCTCCAGTAAGAGAATAGATGAAAATAAATGATAATTAATATCATAACAGACTCTGAGTAATTATTGGGCAAGATCCTCGAATTCTGACAAATATGGTAGCAGAGGATGGTTGGCAGCCCAATTAAATCCAGATATGTCTGAAAACAATGAAATCCAAAAATCCAAAAGAAAAAGAACCAATACCCGGGCTTGTACTCAAAAAATGGCAGCCCAACTTTCACCAGAGATCAACACATCAAAGGAAACTTCATCAAAAGGAGATGAAAAAGAAACCCTCGTTGAAGTCTCACCAAGCAAGGAAGACAATCTTAAAAGAAATCTGCTAGAGATGATTAACAACACACCAGGTGAAGGGGACTTAATCGCGAAACTCCAAGATCTAATAAAAGACTGTGGAGCAGCGACTAAGAATAACAAACCTGACCCCGAAACTGAACATGAAGACCTCGATCCGATAAGGGAACCCTCCATTTACCTCACACCCTCCAAATGGGCAGAAACAACTTTCGCGCCTTTTTTGCAGCGGCCATCTTGCCCAGAAATAATAACTAAAATGGCTGACCAATCAGGGAGGGAATCCCCAGATTTAAACACTAAAGCGGGAACGAAGGCCTACTCACTAGAAAACCTATCAGACAGCGACAATAAAAGCGAAGAAGAAAATCACAACCCTCCTGAAAACCTACCCAGCAGAGAAGAAATAGAGAAGGCAATGCAAGTCTTAACAGCTGCCTTCGGTAAAAATATAAAAATCGCAAATAAAAACCCAAACATCCTTAAAAGCACAACAAACAGCTACCACACTGAAATAAATCCTAACAGAGCCTGCTCAAGAGACTACCACGACCCTATCGATACTACGCTACACCGCTGGGTCACCCGAACAACTAAAAGCCACTGCGCCGATTCCCAAAAGGCAGGAAAAATACTTACCAGTCCTGATGACACCGAAGAAACATCCCAATCCAGCAACTGGCAATGTCTTCAATGCACCCCTCAACGATGATCGCGATGCGGAGCCGAGCTTCATTGATGGCAGGCACTTCGCTGCAGACCTTCTGCCTCAAGCAACGATCCAGAGAGACATCCAGGAGAACCGTGCGACGATTCGGGACCCTTTCGACCACCCAGAGGCCTCCAGACCAGATCTGACCATCTACCCAGGCTGATGGGGCCTACAGGCAGGAGCTCCAGTGGAGAGATCCTTCCCCGACGACTGCAGAGCTCAAATGAGGGCTGAGCATGCGCAGAAGCTGCCTCCTGTGAAACAAGAGAGAGACATAGAAGCAAGTCACTACAGACTGCCTAACTCTATTCCAATGCCATATTGTGAGTTTCCTCATATTGTAAACCATGGACAGCGCCTGCCTGTAAGTAGTACACCATATAACACAGGAACTCTACCATCTGACTTTCCCAAACTTAAAATTGATGGAACCAATTTATTAGAATGGAACCAACAATTGCAAATTATTTTTTTTTAAGGAAAACATTTTATTTCTAATCAACAATCCACCTGAAAAACCCTGGTCTTTTGAGTTAGATTGTTTACATCACAGGGCTTTCTATCTGTTAATTGCTAGCATATCTCCTTGTATTTACCCCAGTCTCTGTGACCACATAACTGTAACTGAAATGATACAAAAACTGTTTAATTTGTTTTACAGCAGAAGTAGGGCAACAACTACCAGAATCTCCAGAGAATTTTATTCCTCAAAACTGAAAATAGGTATGTCTATGAGTGAACACTTGCTTGCACTTAACGCTACTAGAGCAGAATTAATTCAAAGAGGTGAGAATATAACAGATGAAAGCATGAAAAGTATAATTATTAATTCCTTAGATCAAAGCTGGGACAATTTCATATCTCAGTTAGATAGTCTCAACATAGAGCACTTGACAGTGGAAAACCTAGCTAGCAAACTGATTACAGAAGACAATTTAAGAAAGGATAGAAACATGTCTCGTAGAGAATACAAAACAGATAAAAGGCCACTCACTGTAGACAATTACAATCATGACCCTGAATGTTACTTATGTGGATCTAAGAGTCATTATAGAAGGGATTGTCCCAAAGCCACTCGAAGTAAAGATCATAATTATCATAGAGACAGAGCAGAACATAAATATAGACATTCTCCAGAACACAGATTTAGACGTAGAGACTCTCCAAACCCCAACAACAGAAAAGACACCTCCAAAGAGAGATATTCAGGATCACTATACGGGCTAACAAAGCAGGGATACAATAACAAATACATCAAAAAGGAAAACCTCTGGTTAATCGATTTGGGCGCAACCAACCACACCACATATGATGCTAGTCTATTATCTTCATTTGTCAATGAAGATTCCACAATCAAAGTAGCCAATCAGGCTAATGTCAAAGCAATTGGAAAAGGAGATATAATCTTACCAGAAATTGGCAAAATAAAGGGGGTCCTGGTTACACCCGACATTCCATACAATATACTGGCTGCCATTCGACTCAGCCAAGATTTAAATATAGAAATTAAAATTAAGACAGGCCAAGCTTACATGAACAGAAACGGGATCCATATAGGAAGAACCACCATTATTGATGGTTTGCCTTATCTCAACACAACATACACCAATCAACATCTCACCAATACACTCACAGCACCAAATCAAACAACTGATGATGCAAACAATGACAATCAACCAAAAACTCAAAATGATAAGCCCTCTATAGGGAAGCTATTACATGATGATTGTGCACATCTCCTACATAGGAAATTAGGTCATATAAGTTTCCCCACAGTACAAAAAATGAAAGAATATACTAACGGCTTATAAATAAAGAATTGTGACAATTATCTCAAGTGCTTAATTTGTAAGTCTGCCAAACTAAAAACAAAACCAGACCTAAAAAATCAGTACGTACCACTGATTCAGTCTTTCAATTGATACATATGGACCTAGTAGGACCATTCAAACCTTCCATAAAATACAAGAAAAGATTTTTTCTAACCATAGTCGATGACTACAGTCGCTATGGATTTGTATACACAATTAAACACAAAAGTGAGGTCTTTCACAAATTTAAAGAATTCTACAAATGGGTTGAAGTTCAACATAATACAAAAATAAAACAAATTATGACCGACAGAGGGTCAGAATTTTTATCCAAGGATTTTTCTAAATGGCTTAGGAAACAGGGAATACTTCATTATACATCTTGTCCATTTTCAGCCTTTCAAAATGGTATTGCAGAAAAAAAGAATGGGACACTACAGGTAATGATGAGATGCATACTAGAAGATGCTGGACTAGGAAAGGTATTCTGGTCAGAAGCCGTCCTATATTCTAACTATACAATCAACAGATTATGGTCCAGCACAATAAATTCAACCCCTTATGAGTTAATGTATAAAAGAAAACCCAGCATATCTCATTTACATATTTTTGGAGTCACAGCTGACGTCCTCATCCCCAAACAAATTAGGAGGAAAGGGGACAAAGTATCTAAAAGACTCAAATTCATGGAGTACGAATCTGGCACCAAAGGATATAGATTTATTGACAACCAAAACAACTTCATAATCTCCAGATCAGCCACATTTCATGAATACACTAATTGGTCCAAGATTCACCTAAACGAGATAACTCACGCAGCACACAACACAAACAATCAATTAGATTCAGATAGTACAAATCATGACATACAACCAGTAATCAAACCCAAACACAAAGAGATTGATACTAAAGATTGGAAAGAAAATCACCCATCATTGAAATTAGACACTCTCTCTGATAAAGAAGCAAGATACCTACATGAGTCTATAACACCTGAGAACAGACCTATCAGGGAGAGCAGAAACAAAAAACCTAGCAAATACGATGATTTTGTCATGTCAATACATACTGAAGAATATACCCCTACTTCATATGAAGAAGTCACAAAACTACCTCATGAGGAGAGAAATAAATGGGAAATTGCCATGAAAAAGGAATTAAATAGTCTAAAGGAACTAGATGTATACACCCCTTCACCAGTACCTAATGACAAATCTCCAATTGGAACAAAATAGATATATAAAATAAAGACCCTAGATAATAATGAAACCATATATAAGGCTAGATTAGTTGCCCAAGGGTTTGCCCAAAAATATCCTGAAGATTATACGGAAACCTACTCTCCTGCAGTAAGAACAGAAAGCGTAAAATGCGCCTTAGTGATTGCTTCAATCTTGAAATTAGATGTATATCAATTTGATGTTCAAACTGCCTATCTGCATGCCAAACTGGACAAGAAAATATATGTTAAAGCTCCTCCTGGTATACACCCACTGGAAGGTAACACATGGCTATTAAATAAAAGCCTATACGGACTGAAACAATCTGGAAAACAATGGTACAATTGTTTGTCCACCATACTAAAATCAATAGGATTCTCCCCCACACATGCTGATATGTGTTTCTTTTATAAGAAAAATAAGGATTCTACAGAATATGTCCTCATATATGTTGACGATATTTTATATATAGGGAATCAGAAACAAAAATGTGAGATCTTCGCTCAGGAATTGAACAAACATTTTTCTCTAAAATCCCTAGGGAAAATAAACAAGTACTTAAACAAGTACACATCACACAAACACAAAAGGGATTCCAATTATGCCAAGAAGAAAAAATATTAGAATTAGTGAAAAAATGTAATATGAATGAAGCTAAGTACTGCGAAACCCCTATGCATCCTGACTTTGTAAAGAACATGCATAATGAAAACGATCCTTTCACTAACAACAAATTATATAGGTCAACAATAGGTTCTTTATTGTATATAGCTAATTGGACCAGACCTGATATAGCATTACCTGTCAATTTACTATCCAGATATGTAAGCAATCCTACTATTTATCATTGGGAAGCAGTTAAAAAAATCATTAAGTACTTGAAACATAGTTCAGGAGCATCTTTAAGGTTAGAGCCAAGTAACTCATCTATACCCACACTCTCATGTTATGCTGATGCTGATTGGGCAGGTGATGTAAAAACTAGAAAAAGCACTTCAGGTTATATTCTCTTTCTCAATGGTTGTCCCATCCATTGGTATACAGGAAAACAAAATCTAGTTGCTACATCTACTACTGAAGCTGAATTTGTATGTTTGTCAAAAGCAGCAAATAATCTCATATGGTTTGACGATTTATTAACTACAATATGGAATGAACCCAATTATCCCATCGTCATTTATGAAGATAATAAAGCTGCCATAGAAATCTCCAAATCAGATGCAGTGGGTCAAAGATCCAGGCACATCGATATTAAATATAAACATGTAAGGCAGTTGTCTAATATTGGATTTCTAAAAACTGTTCATTGTGAAACTAGTGAGCAAATAGCAGACATACTTACGAAACCCTTACCTAACAAGCAGCATTCATATTTAAGGTCAAAGCTCAACATACAACTATCTTAGGCATTTAGAGGGGTTTTTGTTACATATGTAAATGCCTAATATATATTTGCCTGTGTATATAATTATGGTTACCTCCCATTCTGCCTACATCACCCCCATAACCACTCCTACTTACCTCTAACCACTCCTCCTCTGTATATATACCGACTTCTCCCTGACTCTTGGTTCTTCTGCTATATCTCCTGTAAGAGAATAGATGAAAATAAATGATAATTAATATCATAACAGACTCTGAGTAATTATTGGGCAAGATCCTCGAATTCTGACACATCCTTGTCGAGTACCTTTTTCTATTTCAATAGCATCGGTCAATTCTCCATTAATCATTACCTTTGCTGTCTGTTTCGTATATATAGCTTCAATTGCCTGAATAAATTTCCTTCCAAAGCCCATCTCTTCCATTTGTAACATCATAAATCGCCAGTTTACATTATCAAATGTTTTTTGTGCATCTAAAAATACTAAAAGCCATTTGTTTTTCAGGGTGCGCTTCATAATATTCTAGAGTATTCAAAATTATTCTTATATTATCTCTAATTTGTCTTTTTGGAAGAAATACATTTTGATCTGAATGAATAAAGTTATTCAAGTATCTCTTAAGTCTTTCTGCCAGTATTGAGGCAAAGATTTTATAATCCGAATTCAGCAGGGATATAGGCCTATAGTTTTTAACTTGCTGTGAGTCTGTGTCTTCTTTATGAATCAGTGTAATATAAGCCTCAGTCCATGATTGGGGTATTGTTTTATTTGTCATTACTTCATTCATGACGTCCAAAAGTGGAAGGCATAAGGATTCTTGTAATGTCTTATAATATTCAACAGGCAATCCATCTGGTCCTGGTGTCTTTCCATTTTTTTGTTTCTTAATTGCTTTTGTTAGTTCCATCATTGTTATATGCCCGTTTAGCATTTCTTCAATGTTCTTAGGGATCACAGGTAGTTTTGCATTCTGTAAGTATTTTTTAATTTTCCCCTCTTCAACCTGCTCTCTTTTATAAAGTTGCCTATAGTTTTCTTGTATTATTTTTCCCATCTCTTTATTTCCAAATTTACTTTGTCCTTGGTCATCAATCAGTTGCGTTATTTTTTTTTATTCCCTTTCTTTTTTCAATTTATATGCTAGCCACCTTCCCGGTTTATTTGTGTTTTCAAAATAGTTCTGTTTAGTAGTTCTTATTTTTTGGGCTAGCTCTTCCTTCTCCAGTAAGTCCATTTTATGTTTTAACATATCTATTTTCATTTTAACATCTTTCTTATGTGGATCTTTCTGGAGTTCCTTTTCAAATCTCTTATGTTCATTCTTTAATATTGTAAAAGTTTGTCTTTTTTTCACATTCCTTTTCTTTATATAACCGGAAGTTGACGCCCCAGCGAAATGGGACACACGATTTTGGGGCTCCAGAATCGCCCCCGATAGCCCCGCTGCCAGATGGTCCAGTTTGGACCCCACAGTCTAGGTTTGACTGTGGTAGTGGAGGGGACCTCCTGTAGATCTCAGGGACATCGCAAAGTCCCTGATTGATCCAGGAAAGCCCTTTTTCCGGCAGCAGGGACACAGCCATTGCGGCTGCCAAGGCTGGGGCAGCTTCAGAGGAAGAAAGAGGAACGACAGCTATTCGATCTGGTGAGAGAGCTCTATTTTGACTGACAAGTTCACTTTAAGGGATGGGTGAGTGGATGATTATTAAAAGGAAGCTAAGCAGCGAATTTATTTTGAAATAGACTATTTGAAACCTGATTGCTGATTGAAACTTTTTAAACTAATTGTTTTTTCTAAGACCGAGGCTGGACTGAATGAGAAGAGGAGGGAAGGCATTGATCTTTGGGACTGTGTTTTGTTTAAAAAAGGAAAAGAAAGAATTTTGTCTGAATTGTGATTGATCCATTGTGAAGCCTTTTTTTCCCCCTTTCTTTTGATTCTTTTTTTTTCTTTTATAACTTTTCCTTTCAATTTTAACTTTCAATAAAGAGGATTTGAACTTTTAAAGTAGGATATCTAAGAGAGTGGAAGTGCTGCCATCTACTGGGGAAAAGAAAAGAAGAGAAGAAACTCAGTTGCAATGTACCCAGGCAGAAAGATTAAAGATATATTGTAGTCAAAACAATAACAAAGTGGCTCTGAGCTCCAGCTTGTTTAGCATAAGTGAAGAGAGCATCTGAGACAGTATCTATCTGCAATGTTGATTCAGGTGTTCTTGGTGACTTTGAAGTAGGAGTCTTGGAAAAGTGTGAAGGGGATTTTTCCTCTCTATTATCATCATTCTTTGGGGCAGCTACTATTATTTTCTCTTCTTGAGGCTTGTATGAGAGAGAACTGTCTGTATGCTTTCCGGGAAAATATAAGGAAAGATCCTTTTTTATTTTAAGACCTTTTAAGGATTGAATCGAATTCAAGAGCCTGAATTCTCTTTTTCCTTTTTTCCCTTTTTTTATTTCCTATGGTTCTTTTACTCCCCTTCATATTGTTTCCTATTGTGGATTTTTGATTTTGGACCTCTATATTTTTGTAATTCATCATTCTTTTTCTATCTCCTTGATATTTTGCTTATACAATAATTTTTTTCCCTCTCCTTTTTTTCCTCCTTTCCTCTTCCCTTTTTAAGGGAATCTTAGTTGGATTAGGGTTTGGAAGAACCTGAAGAGTTGGGTTTTATTTTGTTTATTTTGTGTTTTTTTTTTTGTGGAGTTTTTTTTTCTCTTTTTTCCTTTTCCATATTTTTTTTCTTTTTTTTTTCTTTTGCCCTTTTGCCTCTCCTTTTTCTTTTTCCCTTTTTGGCCTCCTTTTTGCTTTTTGTCTTTTAATTTTTTATCTCCTCTTTTGGTCTCTACACTAGTGGATTATAATAAAATGAGTAAAAAAACAGTAACAGTGGGAGCAGCAACCACATCTTTTTCATCTCCATCTGGAGGACAATGTCCAGTCCAGACATGACACAACAAGAGAAAGAGAAAGAACCATCACTACAAGCAATTTTGAGTGCAGTTCAGAGGATGGAACAGCAATTACTTAAGACAGATGAGAATGTTCAACGGATGGAACAACAATTAATAATGACAGATGAAAAAGTGGTTAGCATACAACAGGCAATGTCAAAATTTGAAGGAAGACTACAAGAGCTTTAGAAGAAGGATAACGAAAAGGGGGAAAAAATGAAAGATTTTGACAATAGACTAAGAGAGGTGGAAAATGAAAGAAGTGCAGTAGTGGAATTGGAAATGGATAGAGCAGAATTCTATCTTAGATTTCAAAATGTGGAGGAAGAGAAAGGAGAAAATCTTGCGAATGTCATGATTTCTATGCTTGCTGATGCTCTGGAGATACCTAGAGAGGAGATGGCATATGGTGTGGACGAGATCTATCGAGTTCACACTAGATATGCTATGCGCAATAAATTACCAAGAGAAGTTCATATAAGATTTACTAAGAAATCGATCAAAGCACAAATCCTTCAAGTGGTGAGAGAAAAAACATTGAAATTCAAGGAGAAGGAAGTAGTAGTCTTGAAACAAATACCAAGGAAAGTGAGAGATGTGAGAAAAGAGTATAAATTTTTGACTAAGATACTAATTCAAAAGGGTGTTAATTTTAGATGGCTGATACCAGAAGGATTGATTTTAACATGGCAACTGCAAAGATACAGGCTAGATACAATTGAAAAAGCGAGAGCTTTTTATGAAGATTTTTTAAAGGAAAAGGAAGTGGCAATGGAAACAGAAACACAAGCTACACTGATGTTGACAAAACCTATAGAAGAGGAAATGTTAATGATTGAATCAACGGAAGGCGCTGTTGGCGGGATTGTGGAATCCAAAGAACAATGGGAAGTAAGATTAACTAGAGCAATAAATCCTACATATAAAATATGAATATGGATACAATGAAATTAATTTCAATAAATATAAATGGACTCAATTCGGCTGTGAAAAGAAGAAAAGTCTTTCATAAATTAGTGTTTGCAAGAAGTTCACATTAAAAAGCAACACAAAAAATTATTGGCACAAACCAAACTGGGGAAAAAAATTTCATCATTATTGCAACACAAAAAGAGAGACATTGTTCTATATATTAAAAATTCAATTAAAACGGAACAAATATATGCAGATTCAAAGGGTAGAGTTTTGATAGTGGAGATAATTGATAATAACATGAAGATACTTCTAGTTGCAATATACGCGCCAAATAACAACCAGAGTGACTTCTTTCGAAATTTACATATGAAAATAATTGAAATGGACTATGATAATATATGCATGATGGGAGACTTTAATGGAATAGCAGATGAAAAATTGGACTATAAAACAACAAAAACAGGAAAGCATAATAGAAAGACACTGCCAAACTCTTTCTTTAAAATGACAGAGGAAATAAATTTGAAAGATATATGGAGAATTAGAAATGGGAAGAATAGACAATACACTTTCTATTCAAACAAGCACTTATCTTGGTCCAGGTTAGATATGATATGGACAACAATGGACTTAATTCCGAAAATTGAACAGGTGGAAATAGACTCTAACATATGGGCTGACCATAACCCAGTGATAGTAACTTGGAAAGATCAAAAAAGGAAAGCTAGATGGACTTTGAATAATACAATTTTAAAAGAAAAAGAATTTGTACAGAAAATGCAAAGAGAGTTGGAGTTTTTCTTTAAGGAAAATAAAAAAGAAGATACATCAATACAAAACCGTTGGGATACAATGAAGGCCTATGCTAGAGGTATAATAATAAAAAGCTTATTCACTTGCAAAAAGCTTCCTAAATAGCAGTGATTAGATTAGAAATGGGGGAATACATACTGAAGATCAATGAGTCACAGCTGTCATGGAAACCTAAACCATTCTGTCTGAATTCCTTCCTTTTCCTCAGCAATACCTGCAACCCAGAGTTATAAATCAGACAGATTGCCAGAGCACAACCTAATTAAGATAGTTAAAATACAAGGATAACTATCAGCAGTCAAGTTATTCTTGCTCATAAAGTGAAACCCTTTAGCAGAAAGGTCATTTCAGCTCTCCAGAAAGTGGGTGGGCATATCTGGGCTACAAAATGCCAAGCTAAAGAGACAAAATTAACAAAATAACATCTTGAGTGAGGGCTTATCCCATTCTGTCTTTGTTCAGACCTTGCTGCAGAGAATTGCCTATGAATATACCGTGTTTCCCCAAAAATAGGAAATGTCCTGAAAATAAGGCCAAGCTTGAGTTTTGGGGTGGGTGTAAATATAACCCTCCCCTGAAAATAAGCCCTAGTGACATGTCCCAGGGTGGGCATGGCCAGCACAGGAGACAGCCCTTCCCTTCCCCGGTCACCTCAGGGCTTCTCGGCCCATTAATTGGATCAGCTGAACAGCCCAGGCCGCCATTCGCAGCTGATTCGTGGGTCTGCTCAGGCCACCGCCTCCAGCAAGGGTGGCTGTTTTTGCCATGGATTGCGGCCACTTCTGCAGCAGGAGGCCAAGTGATGCACCTCATGTGCCTTGCGCCAGCCTTCTGAATGATATTGTAGCAGAAGATATCCACAATTTTTTAACCTTTATTTCGTCCCAACCGTACTGGGCTATGTGGGTCGCTGGATGGGTGCAGGCTTTGGGCATCTGGGGCTGCCTGGGGTTGCCTGGCAGAGAGGTGGAGTGGGGCAGGAGTTTACAGGTGAGGGAGGGATGGATGGGTGGATGGGAGGCGGGTGAGTGCCAACTACACCAGGGAGATTCCCACCTTTGGTTGCCCCAGCAAACAGCTGATGAGCATCTGTGTTGTCCTGCCACAGCAGTGCAACACAGTAGCAGCCATGAGGTGGCCACGCTCACCACCTCCTGCACCCCCAAAATAAGACCCGCCCCGATAATAAAGCCAAGGTCTTATTTTGGGCTTCAAAAAATATAAGACAGGGTCTTATTTTCAGGGAAACATGGTAGCTATCTATCTCTTTATCTTTTAAGTACTGAAATCTTCTGTGCGCTATTAAGGAAGGTGGGTATAAAATACTTCTGTTTGAATGGGTTTCATGAGACTGAAGCACAAAGTGGTCAACAGGTAATTTATTTCTACTCCATGTATTGGGCTCATTAACAACAACAATTCTGCCTGACAGCCTTTTATACCGGCTGCCAAAAGGCGGCCAACCAATCATAAACAAGAACGTTACTTTTAACTCCTCTAGGGGGGCAGCTCTTGGAGCAGGCTCAATACACTACAGTGGGGGCTGCTTTCTCCCTAAGAAAACATGTTCTCTATTTCTCATTCAGGGAAATATATTCTTCTTTTTTAATATTTCTCAAAATATTTCATACTTCTAGTAGAGGGGTGGGTCTACAATTGAGGCCATGTTACTATGCCATATCATGAGAGAAAAATAAAACAAATTGGAAGGAGGATCCACTTATGTGCCTTGCTCACTCCAAAAATATGCAAGAGACTGCTGTCCCAAAGGTGCTTTTTCAAGAGGCAACTGGACTTTCTGGAAATGAAGAAAGTCCAGTTGCCTCTTGAAAAAAAGTACCTTTGGGACAGCCATGATCTGGATGACTGAAGAATCCCCATAGACAAGAGACTCCTGTGCTCAGTGAACTGGCATACAGCGAAAAGGAGGCTGAGGAGTTTTCTATCCAAATTTTTAATTAAATTTTTAAGGGGTTCTGGGGGGGAGGGTTGGATTGGAACTAGGGTTGTGGGTTTGGAGGATAACCCACTGAGGGTGGGACCAGGCCTAGCTGGGGGGCATGGCACAGGAGGCAGAGGGCTTCGGGTCGATGAGGGGGTTAGAGTTTGTAATGATGAGGGCCAGTACATCAGTACTGTGAGTGGGAGGGGCAGATATGGCGGGAGCTGGGGGCCAAACCTGGTTGTGGGAGTGCACACCCGCTGTCTTCAAGCGGTGGCGTGCTCCGGCCCCCAAAGCTCCTCTCATTCTCCAGGTGGTCCAGATTCTCAGGGCCCGGACTTTCGGCTGATGTTATGCAATGCCAGATCCGTAGTAAATAAAGCCCCCCTCATTTGTGATCTTGTTCAGGAGGGAGGAGCGGATCTGGCAGGAATTACGGAGACCTGGTTGGGCCAAGAGGGGGGGGGGTCCACCTCATTGAAATATGCCCTCCTGGTTTCTGCGCATTTCATCAACCGAGGTCACAGGGTAGGGGCGGGGGGGTGGCGGTTGTTATAAAAGAAGGTCTCGGTCCGAGGGAGGCCACTGTTCCTCAGATTGCCGGATGTGAGTCCCTCCTGATGAAGTGGGGTCATGGGGTACAGGTGGGCTTGCTGATCATGTAACTGGCTCCCTGCCATGTGGAAGCAGCCCTGCCCGAACTGCTCAACATTATAGCCGGGGTGGCGGTTGATACCCCGAGGCTTATGGTCATGGGGGATTTTAACCTGCCATCCGTTGGTGAAGCATCTGAGGCAGCACGGGAGTTCATAGCTTCCATGACAGCTATGGACCTGACCCAGTTGGTGCATGGACCTACTCACATGGGGGGAAACACTCTGGACTTGGTTTTTATCTATGGTCAGTGGCTGAATGATCTCGATATTGGGGATATAGTGACTGAACCCTTGTCATGGTCAGATCATTCTCTCCTTTGCTTTGACCTTCGAACCGCTACACCCAACCGCAGGGAGCCGGAACCGATGAGGTAGTTCTGCCCCAGGCGCCTGATGGACCCGGATCGGTTCCAGACGGAGCTTGGGCTGTTTCCTGAGGCTCTGGCTCATGGCTCGACCAAAGACCTGGTGGCCACCTGGGACAGGGTGGCAGCTGGAGCTTTGGATCGGGTCGTGCCTTTGCGGCCTCTGACTTGGCGCCGATCTCGCTTGGCTCCTTGGTTTACTGAGGAGCTGAGGGAGATGAAGCACCAGAAAAGACGCCTGGAGAGCGGTTGGAGGGCCAGCCGGTCTGAATCTGACTGAACACTGGTAAGGTCTCATATTAAGACTTACCTAGTGGAGATTAAAGCGGCAAAATGTAACTATTTTTCCGCTATTATTGCATCATCAGATAATCACCTGGCCGGCTGGGTGACCCGCTCCCTGCTCCTTCAGGAAGCACGGGAGGACCCCTTGGAGGGTAGAGCTGAGGATTTTGTACAGTATCTGTATGATAAAATCGCTCAGATTCGGGAACATCTGGGGTAGATTCAGGGGGGAGGATGGAGGAAGGTCTTGAGAATATTATCTGGGAAGAGTTTGACTCTGAGACTCCTGAAGACGTGGACAGGATACTGAGTAGACTGAATGCTGCCACATGTTTATTGGACCCGTGTCCCTCCTGGTTGGTGCTGGCCTCTCGGGAGGCTACACGAGGTTGGCTCCAGAGGATTATAAATGCTTCTTTGAGTGAGGGTGTCTTTTCCACCGCCTTGAAAGAGGCAGTGGTGAGACCTCTCCTCAAGAAGCCTTCCCTGGACCCCGCAGTATTGGCTAATTACCATCCAGTCTCCAACCTTCACTTTGTTGCGAAGGTTGTTGAGAGTGTGGTAGCACGACAGCTCCTTCACCTGGATGAATCGGCTTATCTGGATCCATTCTAGTCGGGCTTCAGGCCTGGGTACAGCACGGAAACGGCATTGATCGCATTGGTTGATGATCTCTGGAGGGCTCGGGACAGGGGTTGCTCCTCTGTCCTATTAGACCTCTCAGCGGCTTTTGATACCATCGACCATGGTATCATGCTGCACCGGCTGGAAGAGTTAGGGGTGGGGGGCACTGTCCTGCGGTGGTTCTCCTCCTTTCTCTCCAACTGGTCACAGTCTGTGTTGGCAGGGGGACAGAGGTCGACCCCGAGGCCCCTTGTATGTGGGGTGCCACAGGGGTCGGTCTTCTCGCCCCTTCTGTTCAACATTTACGTGAAGCCACTGGGTGAGATCATCCGTGGTTTTGGGGTGAAGTACCACCAGTACACTGATGACACTCAACTACATCTCCACCCCGGACCACCCCTAATGATGCCCCTGAAGTGATGTGCTGGTGTCTGGAAGCTGTATGGATCTGGATGGGGAGAAACAGACTAAGGCTCAACCCATCCAAGACCGAGTGGCTGTGGTTTCTGACATCCCGATACAATCAGTTGTGCCATCACTGACTATTGGGGGCAAGTCGTTGGCCCCCATGGAGAGGGCTCGCAACTTGGGTGTCCTCCTGGTCTCACAGCTGTCTTTAGAAGAGCACTTGATGGCTGTGGCCGGGAGGGCATTTTATCAGGATCGCCTGATTCGCCAGTTGCATCCCTTTCTGGATTGGGACTCGTTAAATATGGTCACTCATGCTCTCGTCACTTCCCACCTGGACTACTGCAATGCTCTCTTCATGGGGCTCCCCTTGAGGAGCACCCGGAGGCTCCAGCTGGTCCAGAATGCAGCTGCATGGGTGGTTATGGGACGAGGTGGTGCTCCCATGTGACCCCCCTCCTGCGCGAGCTGCACTGGTTCCCGGTAGTCTTCCGGGTGCGCTTCAAGGTTTTGGTTACCACCTTTAGAGCGCTTAGGACCGGGGTATCTACGAGACTGCCTTCTGCCACCAGTAGCCTCTCACCGACCAGTACGCTCCCATAGAGAGGGGCTTCTTAGGATGCCGTCAGTCAAACAGTGTCGACTGGTGGCCCCCAGGGGGAGAGCCATCTGGAACGAGCTCCCCCCGGAGATATGGAGGATCCCAGATCTGTGCGCTTTCCGCCGTGCCCTCAAAACATTCCTATTCCAGCAGGTCAGCCTGGCCTAACCTCTCTTTTAAACTGTTTTTAAATTTTTTAAATTTTAAATTTGTCTTGTAAATGTGGGGTGTTTTAAATTTTGTTCTTTGGGCCAATTTATTTAATTATATTTTAATGGTTTTTTAACATTTGTATTATATGTATTTTATCTTTTGGCTGTTCACCGCCCTGAGTCCTTCGGGAGTAGGACGGTATACAAATTCAATAAATCATAATCATAATCATAATCAAAATAACTGACAAAGCACCCAGGAGAAGCAAGCATTAGATTCCATTTGCACCACTTAAAGATACTAGCTGGTCTCACTCACCTCACAAGATATCCTAAGGTAATCATCCAGATTTAAGGAAAAATTACATGCCCTCAGAAAGGCAGTAAAAAAATCAGACAGAATGCCAAACTTGCATCCTGCTTCTCAGTCATTTCTTTTATGGCAATGCCGACCCTTCTGTAAATAGTTGTTCAAGTCCCAGGAACAAAAGTACCACAAAAAAACTCTGGGGAGGGGGAACTCTGGAGAAGCTAAGCTACAGACAGAAAGTCTGGACAGTTTCTGAAAACACTTAAAGCAGCAGGGGTGGCAATTAAGATAAGGATTACGCTAGAAATACAGGCACAGTAGAATCTTTCCTTCCTACATCCCTTGCAGGTTTAACCCTGTAAAGTGGGAAAAGATTTCTTCCAACAATTGGTTTTCCAAACTGCTCAGAAAATTAACATCCAGTTTGGGAGAACCGGTGTGAACTGGTAGCAGCCCACCTCTGGTTGGTTACAGGTACCACATAAATCAATAAGTTTTTCCTCATGACAGAAAAAGCACTTCTGCAGAAAGTACATTCCCTCAAGGTAGAACACCCAATGGACCACAAGAACTCCCTCCAGAATTTAGCCATGAATTGGAGTCCTCTGTCTGAGATGATTCTGCACGGTACACCATGCAGGCGGTAGATGTGCTTCTGGAAGAGTTTGGCTAGCTGGTGGGCTGAGAGTAGTCCGCTGTAGGATATGAAGTGTGCCTGCTTGGAGAATAGGTCAATCACAGTCCAAATCACTGTGTTCCCCCACTCTTTGGCAGCTCAGCTATAAAGTCCATTGCTATTTTCTCCCATGGACTCTTTGGCTCTGCCCTTTTTTTTTTTTGTAAGCCTCTGCAGCATCGGCTAGTACCTTTTTGGTGTTTCCCCAGCCTTCTTTAATGACTCCATCCATTCAGTTAGCATTATGGAAGAAGGCTGCTCTCTTGGCAGTTCGGGCATGGGGACGAAGTCCATGACACTGGTGACTTTGAAGAGGGCCAGTCTGGTGCTGCTATGCACTGCGTTGTTGTATGCTACTTCCACGAAAGGCAGTAGGTCCACCCAATTCTCTTGCTGGTAATCCACTTAACATCTTATGTATTGCTTCTCTATGGCATTTGTATGTTCTCTGGCTCCATTCGTAATCGGATGAAAAGCCGAGCTAAATCTTTGAGACTATCTGACGGACCTCAGGAATTCCCTCCAAAATTTAGTGGTGAATTGGATGCCTCTGTCTGAAATCACTTGGCGTGGCACTCCATGTAGCTGATAGATCTGTTTAATAAACATATTTGCCAGTGTCTTGGCTGAGGATAGTCATGCTTTCCTGGTCTCCTCTTCATAGTGGCTCACGTGTGCGTATTTTCAGAAAGGACAGCCCCAGAATTACCTTCTCCATCATTTTCAGCACTATCATGATGGTCTCTTGGTGCTGGCCTATCTCTAGCCACTTGGGCTCTGTCAGGTGCATCACGGGGGAGCCCCCTATCAGTGAACTGTCCACCTCTTCGAACCTCATGGAATTATAATTAGGGGAGAATTAAACAAAATTGGTTGATTCTTCTGTCCCTTTAACTAAGAGACATTTTAGGAAGCGTTCTGGATTACATGGGAGCTACAATACCTTCTAGAGAGCTGCTAAATGTTTTTGACTGATAATGAGAGCAACACTGAAGGGACAGATATGGGGAGTCTATGTGGATTCTAAGGGAGTGAGTGGAAGTGGAAGGGAGGGAGGCTCCCGTATCTATCCTTAATTCCATGCCACCAATAGGGGAAGCTTGTGAGGTTGAAATTTCAGCAAGGCAGCCATAGAGTAGCAGACTGCAGACCTTTGTATTTAAAAGAATTTGCAGGGGTCTAGTTAATCCTACCTCAAGTCTCCACTTAACATTGCAAAATACGCCTTGCAGTTCTGCAAGGAGGAAGTGAGGAGCAATCCAGATGGCAAAAATACAAGGATGTCCAACCTTGGCACCTTTAAGACTTGTGGAGTTTAACATGCTGACTGGGGAATTCTGGGAGTTGAAGTCCATAGATATTAAAGTTGCCAAGGTTGGACACCCCTGCTGTAATCTGAAGGTCCTTTCCTATACAGACCTCTAGTCATTGGACTTCAAGAACTTGCACAACCCAACTGCCATGCTGGGAATGAAAGACTGTCAAAACCCAAACAGATGTTTAACTACATTTAAGGAAAAATACTTTCCCTATATACACTACATCAGACAAGGAAACATAAATGTTTACCATATGGTTTCTAAAGGATCTAAGTCTTTATAAATATTGCAGATTGGTCAGGGTATAAAGGAATAAATTAGAAATCACACATATCCTCTTGTCCACACACCTCCTGTCTTTCTTTTTCCTTTTATTTTTCAGTAATGAAATGCTGAAGGGTCAGTGCCTATTCATTCTCTACTTATACAGTAATGCCCCCTTTTGATCAGAAGGTTATGAGGCGGTTATGCTCCAGAGCAAGATTGAGTTTGTTTCTAAAGTGTTCTTCCTGTTCTGGGCTTAAATCATGTTTCACTAAATGCTGTCACATTCTGTTGTTCACAGTGAACAGCACATAAGAAGCTGATTGTCATGTGTGCCATTTGTTCCATAGGTTTAAATGATTCTAAATATTACAAACCAAAATCACAGCTTCCCATAATGTCAAAATTTCCCATCAAAAAAACCTTGAGGGAGTTTGTTTTAGTTGAATGAGACAAGGTTGGCAGGAAAACTAGGGTGGCAAGAATGAATAAACTGTGACACATTTCACAGAAATTAGTACAAAAAGATATACTCCTTTAGAAGTTGATTTCTTAAAATGGGCTCAGACATTTTTGTTTTTCACTAAATGTGGTCAATATTTTCAGAAATGCCAGATCATTGCATAGAATCAAGGATGTCTAATTTCATAGAAATTATAGAAGGGGTTTCAAATAGGCTTCTTTAAAATTTGGTTCTTATTACCTGATTCTAATGTTTTTTACATAGAATCTGTAGAGGAAATAGTAATAGAAAATAGGGAAGTGTTTTGTTTTGTTTTTTGTTTTTGCAAATTCCATATAGATAGGAAGATTGAAGGAACATGTGGACCAAAATGATGGACAATTATCAAGAATGATTACTTCTAACTATCGGACATTAAAATGAGTAAGTAAATCTTTCTAAAAATTTCTTTCTGTCCAAGTAGCTCAAAGTTGTTTAAAAGTGATGAAAGAATAGAGTGATGGTAAAATAATTATCAGCGAAGAATCTCTTTTTCTTCTCAGAAAGCCCACTTGTACTCTCCATGATAAGTTTGTTGAGCATCTTGGTAACCATAATGCACTTGACTGGGGGCAATGTGGGTATTATTGGAGCTGATTATGCAGAGTGGGAGAGGTCAGGAACCAAAATTTTCTGCTTTTCCTGGCTAGGAAGGCATTGGGAGATTTAAGCTGTTTGGGGCATACAATTCAATGTTTGTATTTTCATAGGGAAACTATGCCTCTTGGTAATTTTGTTATTGGGGACTTGAGAGGACTGAATAAAAAAGGGATCGTGGAGCCACAAAAGTTGCCCACCACTGCCTAACGGAATTGGAATGTGTGGGAGTAGGAATACAGATGAGAAGCCAACTTCCAACAGCAATGTTTATTGTAGATAATGACTCTGTAAAACCAACATGCAATTTCCAGCTGATAGCCCTTTTTAAAGGAAAACTATCAGCCTTTAACCAATAACATTAAAATATGTCCCATACCTGCGTGGCAGAAGAAAAGTCTCTGCTCATGCCTGCGCGGACATAACACCCCTTCCCCCTTCCTTGGGGAAACTTTGTATACCACAAACATAATCATCCAGATACATTGGTTTATGGCAGCTTCGTGTCAACTGGCAGGTCTCCTGTATTTCTGTCGGGCCCTCACACATTGACTGCATTCTTGACGATTCTTCAACTACATCAGATGGCTTACAAATACTCTATGCCCCCCCCCCGAACACATCCCTCAGTTGGAGATGGGGAAAAACGAGACGAGCTCCATGGCAATGGACCCTCAGTAACAGGTGTTTCATTCTGCACTGGCCTCAGCCCTTCAGATAACCTTTCACTGCGTTGTTTTCCCTCTCGCTCTTCTGGATTGCCATCCCAGTTTATTTCTTCCAACTCCCTAATGGCTGTCCCCCTCACTCGGCTCCGAAGCTGATTGATAAGTCGGCGCCACAGGTGCCCATCCTCGAGCTCCACCCGGTACGAACGGGGACCCGTAACATCTGTAATCTGTGCCAGCACCCATATGGGTTGACCAGTATAATTCCGGGTGTATACTAGATCACCTTGCTCAAAGGTTCTGACCATACTTTCCCAGTCTGTGAGGGTTTCTATCGAATAATCGAGGTGTATTCTATCTAAATTTGTTCTCAGCCGGCGACCCATAAGTAATTCGGCTGGGCTCTTTCTGGTGGCTACACAGGGAGTAACGTGTTGGTTGAACAAATACTTATCAAGTTTCTCCTGATAGTCCCCTGGACCCATTCAAGTCAAGGCCTCTTTTGTCACTCGCACCATTCCCTCCGCCTGCCCGTTACTTGCAGGGTGAAATGGCGTGACCAGGGCGTGACGTATTCCTTGGTTTATTAGGAATACCTCGAATGAAGTTGCCGTAAATTGTCTGATACCAACACGTCCGGCAACCCATGTGTCGCAAACATTTTGTTTAATACTCTCAGAACAGCGTCCATTGTGTTGACCTCATTATGGTCACCTCCAACCATTTGGAATAGGCATCCACAACAATTAAGAAGGACAACCCCTTTATCGGCCCTGCAAAATCAAGATGTATTCTAGACCAGGGGCCTTTAGGTGTTTCCCAGTCCCATGGTGGTGCTGCAGGAGGTGCCGGTCTCAATTCCTGGCATGCTTGACACAACACCACAGATAACTACTGGCCAATGCCTTCATCCTTATAATTCTGGGGTGGCCTTTGTGTAAAGTCTCTAATAATGATTTCCTTAGCCTTGAGGGTATCTGTCAGCCTCCGACTTTACTGCTTTGGCTGCCATAAGAAACGGGTGGGAGAGAATTGGTGAGCGTGGGGAGGGGGAAGTGTGCTGGAGGATTTTGAAGAAACGAAACCTAATCTCCGAAGTGGCTATCAGGTCAACCGTCATTGCGTTCCTGATTGATGACGATGCCAGACGTGCTTCCACCTGACCTCTGGGAGACCTTTGGATTGGGTGATTGATGAAGGACAGTGGGAGGGGATGCTTTCTATATGCAACTTTTGCGCCTATTGCTTTAGTTTCAGCTTTTATTTGGTAGCGTTCATTTCATTTTCCAGTAAAAGTACATTACTCTATAAATAATAGAGTTTGGCTCATTCTTTCCTGGACTTTGAAGGAAGCACACCTGACAGTATCACTACCCAATTCCCCCACAATAGGCAACCCTTCTGCACTGAAAGTTCATATTGCCTTGTCCAGAATGGCTTAAACTCTACACTCCCTGTCTCTTTAGGCCATCCCCTCCACACCCAGTTTAATGCTTGCATGATCATTCGATATTTTCTCGACTGGGTTGCCATTTCTGCAGCCATAACAAGAACGGATGGCATAGTCTCAATCAGCAGTACTGATGCTGTTGGAGCTGAATCCTCCACTAGATTAGGTAGCGGACATCGGTTTAGGCCATCAGCATGGCCCAGTTCTGTGCCGGGTCGATGTATAAGTCAATAACTATATGCTGCTAAGAACTCTGTCCAACGCGTCATTCTTGAGGAGAGGACCTGCGGTGTTTGCCTGTCCCCGCGATTAGTCCCAAAAGTGGCTTATGATCTGTCACTAAATCAAATCTCCTTCCATAAACATAATTGTGAAATCTCTTAATTCCAGCCACCACAGCCAACACCTCTTTATCAGGTTGGCTGTAGTTTCTCTCAGCAGATGATAATGTCCTGGAAAAGAATGCTATTGGAGCCTCACAATTGTCTGGAAGGTGATGACTCAAAACTCCCCCAACTCCAAACGGGGATGTATCAGGGGTGAAATGCTCCAGGTTTGGACTGGCTCGGGCGAGTAGGTAGCGGAGATTGAGGCTAGTTCACAATGGCTGCCTGGCCACGCCCCCAAACTGGTCCATGGTCCACAGTCCTGCTATGCTTGCCTGCCTTCCATGCTGCCTTCCTGGTGTCCCGGTGGCCAGCTTGCAAAGGCAGGCAAGCAGAAGTCCACGTGGAAGGCAGGCAAGCATGGCAAGGCTGCGGGGAAGGAGCTAGCAGCTTACTGCCCCCCCTCAAGTAGCGGCTTCCCTGCTCAGCCTCGACAAGCTATGCATCCATAGCAATGGGATTGTTTTGTTCACCATGGTGGTGCTTCAGGAGGGCAGATGGACATATTCATTATACTTGTCAGCTGCAGACATCTACCTGCCCTCCCGAAATACCATCTCAGTGAACAAAACAACCCCATTGTGCTGTGCCTCCTTCTGCAGCCAAACGTGCCCAGCTGTGTGTGCCCTTTCCTCAAATGGACTGGGCATGGGGCGTTTGGAGAGCGAGCAAGCAAGAGAGCTCTCCAACTTCTGTTTGTGGTAGGGGGGAGGGAGGGAGCGATTTGAAGCCGTGGCACCCAAAATTCTGGCAGCGGCAGGGGAGCTTCTGAGCAGCCAGCTCCACCTGACCTACTCCCTGAGTCTCACCATTCTCCTCACCCCCCCCACCCCACTTAAGTAGCGGCAGGCTCTGCGGGACAACAGGACTTCTCATTTTTCCCACAGCATGGCATACGCTTGCTACCTCTGTATATCTGCTTGCAAGCGACCAACTTCTCTGCTTCTCTCAGGATGCTGGTGCAGGCATCATGGATGCATAGCTTGTTGGGGGTGAGCAGGGAAGCCGCTGCTTGAGTGGGGTGGGGATGGGGGCGAGGAGAACAGTGAGACTCAGGGAGTAGGTTAGGTGGAGCTGGCTGCTCAGAAGCTGCCCCGCCGCTGCCAGAAGTTTGGGTGCCTCAGCTTCAGATTGCTCTCTCACACACACACACACACACACACACACACACACACAGGTTGGAAAGCTGTCTTGCTCACTCGCTCTCCAAGCTCCCCATGCACAACAGAGTGACGTGAATGATGTCAAACTGCCCACGCCCACCCAGTCACATGACCACCAAGACAAGCCACACCAAGCCATGCCCACAGAACTGGTAGCAAAAAAATTTAGATTTCACCCCTGGGATGCATCACACATCAGGACTAATGGCACACGTTCATTAAACTGAACTAAGATGCTATCCAAGGAAATTAATCTTTTTACCCCCACAAATGCAGCTGCTTCTCTGTGCCCCTATACCCATGGCACCTTTTTCCCCAATAGTTGATGTAGTGGTTCAGCGAGATGCCTTTTGTCACAAAAACACACTATAAAAATTGAGGAACCCTAAAAAGGCCTGGAGTTCCATCTTATTCCTTGGTGTTGGCACAGCATGTATTGCTTGTGCTTTCTCCTTGGTGAGGTGTAATTCGGATGCATCAACCAGGTAACCCAGGAAATGGACTTGATTTACTGCCAGCTTACACTTTTCTTCCTTTACCTTTAGTCCAGCCTCTTGAAATCTTTGTGGCACTAGTTGTAGTCATTCAAATAATTCCGTTTTATTGGTAGCGAAGATGAGCACATCATCAAAATAGGGCACAACCCCAGGAATGGCATATAACAAATGTTCCATTAGGCTTTGAAACAACCCTGGGGCCATGCTCACCCCAAACTGTAGGCGGTGATAACAGAACGCTCCCCCGATGCATTATGATTGTTTGGGCTTCAGCAGTGGCGTCATCTACAGGGAGCTGCTGATACACTTTTTTTAAAAAATTTATATGCCGCCCATCTCTGAAGACTCAGGGCGGCTTACAGTGTGTTAAGCAATAGCCTTCATACTTTTATATATTTATACAAAGTCAGCTTATTGCCCCCACAATCTGGGTCCTCATTTTACCTACCTTAGAAAGGATGGAAGGCTGAGTCAACCTTGAGCCTGGTGAGATTTGAACTTGCAGTAATTGCAGGTAGCTGATGTTAATAACAGTGCTTTAGTCTGTTGTGCTACCAGGGCTCCTGGTAGTGGACTTGGGCAAGATCTAACTTTGCAATGTAACAAGTGCTGCACCACTGGTAACGGATAAGCATTATGTTGAAGAGCCCTATTTAGCGTACATTTATAATCCGCACAAATTCAGACCAACCCGTCTGGTTTCACTGGTGTCACGATAGGGGTCTCCCACTTGGTGTGGTCCACCAGTTTCAGTACGCCTTGCTGAATCAATTTATCTAGTTGTTTGTCAACTTTGGGCTTTAGTGCAAATGGCACCCTCAATTTCATTCTTATTGGTGCCACCTTGGGGTCCAAACTAAAGGATATTGGGGTACCCTATATTCTCCCAACTTTCCGTCAAACACATTGGCGAACTCTTTACTCAACTCTCTGATGGTTTCTCCCTGGATTTTATGAACCCTGGTAATCTCTAACCCCAATGCTGCAAACCAATCCAGTCCCAGGAGGTTAGGCAGTGCACCTTCAACAACAACCAATTTAAATGGCCTGGAGAAGTCTTTATATTCTATGTGGAACATTCTGCATAATGGGGATGTTATTTCCTTGATAATCTCTCATACAAATACGACTACGTATAAACTTCCGCTTGGGTCTGTGTGGCACCAATTTTTGTAGAGTCTGTCAGGATACAATTGTTGTTGCCAATCCTGTATCCACTTCCATCTGGCAGGGAGATCCCGCAATAAGGACAGTAATGTAAATTTTACTACTTCCCGGAATCCCGGTTTGATTGCTCACCCTCTCTGAACAACAAGTGTCTGTATTAATAGTAAAACACTCGTCCTCTGGGGTGCTTAAACTCGGTGGCCCATGCTTCCCCCCCATTTTGAATTGAAGTCTGTCCAGTTGGGGGGGGGCAAGCAACACAGCATGGCAAACTTGTGCTAAGTGACTCTTCTTCCCACACCGTTTACAAATGGTGTTTTTATGGTGACACATAGCTCTCAGATGGTTTCCGCTGCACCCTATACATGAGGAAAACAACTTTTGATCCTCTGTCCATCTATGCTCCTTGCTAGCTGCTCTCAACCGATGGATACCATAATGATTATTTCCCTCATCTTCAGTGTCCTCCCGTAATTCCACCTCTCCCCGATGGATAGTTTCCCCCCTTCTAGCCACCAGGGGACTGCCCGAGTTCTGTATCTCTTCCGTCGATCTATTCGATGATTGCTCCTCCTCTACTGCTGTCTGTAGCGTTAATGTTGGTTTTGCCAATAATCGCCTCTGTAACCAAACATCCCGAACCCCACAGACCAATCTGTCTCGAAGGGCTTCATCTAAGTTGCTAAATTCGCAATAGATAGCTGGTTTCCTGAGGGCTGCCATATAACAACTGATAACTCATCCTCTGTCTGGTCTCTATGTTAAAAAGCATGTTTTCTAGCAATACCAGATGGTCGAGGAACATAATCTTCCCACAATTTGCTTAATAATATGTCCCAAGGAACTGTCTGCAGGGGTTGGGGTGCAATGAGGGCTCTCGCTGTCTCAAACACTTCTTTTCACAAATGCTCAATTTGTGATATTTGTATAGTCATTAGCTTCCAATATACAGTCAAAAAGGATTAGATAAGAATCCCACGTCTGTGTTTCAGGATCAAATGGAACAAACTGTGGTGAATTAGCCATTCTCTTTCCAAAACAAATAGTCTCCACTCACACGTGCCTCTTTTATCTCTACATTGGCTCAGGGCCCAGCATTCCTCCTTTGTTGCCAATGGAATGTGTGGGAGTAGGAATACAGATGAGAAGCCAAACTTCCAACAGCAATGTTTATTGCAGATAATGACTCAGTAAAACCAACATGCAATTTCCCACTGATAGCCCCTTTTAAAGGAAAACAATCAGCCTTTAGCCAATAACATTAAAATATGTTCCACACCTGCGTGGCAGAAGAAAAGTCTCTGCTCACACCTGTGCAGACATAACAGGAATGTTCCAGATTGAAGAGAAGGGACGGAATTCTCCTTTGCATGTTTCATCCCTTGGAAAGATACTATCAGCCAGAGCAGATACCGCTAAGCTAGATACATCAGATCAGAGGTCCTCAATCCTTGGGCCGTGTCCCACCACTGGGCACGACCTGTTCGGAACTGGGCCACATGAGTGGCTGGCCAGCACAAGCACACGCGGCCTGACTTGCCTTAGTGACCAGCCGGTGTGCACACGTGCAGCTCAAGTTGCACAAGTGGCGAGTCAGTTCCCCTCTCCCCTCCCCACTAAGACAACAAGCTGTAAAGGTTGGGGACCAATGAATCAGATGACCTGACAAAAATAACTTTCCCATGTATGTATTCAAGAACATGGGAGCTTTTCCCAAAAATTGTGAACTTGCCACATAGATAAAGTGTTGGATGGAAGTGTTGCAAAACAAAAAGTCATTAACAATTATTCTATTCTGTCAGGGAGTATGGCACAAAGTATAAAGATGTAAGAAAAATAGACAGCTGTTAGTAATAACACGTGCCACTTACATGTAACAACCCATATTGCAGTTTTCCTTATTAATTAATCAAATTTGTACAGCAGCACATCTCATCAAAAGCAAGTTTTGATCTCTGCCCCTGAAAATAATTCTGCTCATTTTACATATGAGCATGTTATTCACTACCATTTCTCCAGTCCATGTCCATTCCAACCACCCAAAACTATTTGTCCATCCCAGCTGTACAGCCAGGAAATGTTGCAACACACACTGTGGTTTAAAAACTATGCAATTGTTGTTCTGTTTCTTTTGACACCAAAAATTCAGCTTTGCAAAACTAAAGATTCAGTTAGATCACAGGGTTAATGAAGAAACCAATGATGGATTTCAGAAACATTCCAAATCTCTAAGAACAAAAATGTAACTAAAGAAGTTCTGAATAAATTAGACTATGGATAAATGGGCAAAAATTCAGATTTCCAGGGCAAACCTTGTTGTTTACTAACTCCCACAATGCTTTGAACATCAAAAGAAATGAAATGAGCTTATGACCTATTCCACAAAATCATAGAAAACTTTGAATTTGTTGCTGCTTATATTAAAATGCTGGGAGTTGATGTGAACTGCTGTTTATTCCTGAATCGCCTAGCAGATCCAAATCTATTATTTTCACCTACCAGACAAAAATAATGTAACATTAATCTAATCCACTGGAGTCCATTTAAGATCACACCAACTGCTTCATTGACTCTATCCAGCCACCTCATTCTCTGTCGTTTCCTTCTTTTTTTGCCCTCAATAGGCAGGAAATTCTCTATTCTGGGAGGATTTGCCCATTCTAACACACACACACACACACACACACACACACACACACACACCAACCAACCAAACAAACAAACAATAAATAAATAAATAAATGGCTATAATTTGTTCATAGAGTCTTGAAAACTAAATGCTTGTGTCCAGTGGATAATCCAGAACTGTATAAACATACATGTATATATTTATTTCAATGTTTAGTTTGCTTCTATTTAAAAGGATTTCAAAGTGGGATACATAATTTGAAAGAAAGAATGATAAAACCAAGACAAATTTTAAAAAATTATAAATGCAGACAGCATAACAATTGAAACAATGTGAAATTTAAACAAAAATGTAACTAAAGAAGTTCTGAATAAATTAGACTATGGATAAATGGGCAAAAATTCAGATTTCCAGGGCAAACCTTGTTGTTTACTAACTCCCACAATGCTTTGAACATCAAAAGAAATGAAATGAGCTTATGACCTATTCCACAAAATCATAGAAAACTTTGAATTTGTTGCTGCTTATATCCCCTGTAGGATGACTCTGGGTGACATAAATAAATAAATGAATAAATACATTTAATATTCACTCATTGCCATCATTTCCTCTTTCTAAACCACCATAAATGTCAGGGTTCCAAGTAATAGGTCCCATTCAATAACTTCAGAGTTGACAATAAGTTTACATGGAAAACATGGAAAACAAATGGCAGCATTTGATTCAGGCCATTACATTTGAAAATTTTGAAACTTTTTGATGAATTTGTGAGAGGAAAGGACTGGACTACTAACTTTTTATTATGAACTGAAGAACATTTAAAGACCCAGATGGATTGCATGGTATTTTAGCCCACAAACCACTTGAAACAAGAGAAGAATCACATTTCTGCAATAGAGATGCTTTTGCACAATTAAGATTCTGGATGGTCACGATATCAGTTTACAGAAGAGGAAGTGAATTGCTCAAATAAGCATGTACCTTGATTGTGTTGCAACCACTGAGAACCGAAATGTTCATGTGCATTTACAAGAAACTAAAACCTGCTTCAGTTCTCCACAGAAGAAACTACCAGATCACTTATAAAGGGCAAAACCAAAACTCATTATTTCAGAACTCAATCCTGTCTGTTATCTACCGTGTTTCCCCCAAAATACGACCCATTCAAAAAGTAAGGCCTAGCCCAATTTTTTTGGGATAGGAGTAATATACGTCCTACACAAAAAATAAGTCCGGGTGAAGGGGGTGGGCATGGCCAGCACAGGAGGCAGCCCTTCCCTTCCCTGGTCATCTCATGGCTGATCGGCCCCTTAACAGCAGCCCACGGATCAGCTGATCCAACGAGGGCCAGGAGTTCTATCTCTCCAGGTGCCTGGAGATATTTCTAGTGCACTCTTGCTAGCCCCAGCCCTGATGCCAAGCAATCTTGCAGCCAAGGGCCCCTCTGTTCCACAGCTCTCTTTGTGGCTATGGAGCAGGCAGCAACCATGGTTTGAAACGGTTTTCTCTGTGCCATTTCTCTTCTCTGTTTCACCTGCCTGTCTGCCCACCGCACCTGGGCCTTCTCGTGAGAAGTTAGAATTAATTGATTGAACTTTTTTTACAATAGTCCCACAAACTTGTTTCCCTGCACACAATGGCGAGAAATGCAATGGAGCTGGAAATCAAGTATGGGTAGTCAAAGAAAGGCTTGGAGGAAGCTTCATGGCTGCACAGATAGAGCCCACATCAGCCACTGCTTGGAGCTCTGGCTCTGGTCCCCCTTACCCCAGTCTCAGGTTGGCAGGGTGAGGTCTGGTAAGAGTGTGCCAGAAACATCTCCAGGTGCCTGGAGAGACAGAACTTCTGGCTCTCGTTGGATCAGCTGATCCGTGGGCCATGGGCTGCAGTTAAGGGGCTAAGCAGCCATGAGGTGATCGCGCTCACTGCCTCCTGCACCTCAAAAATATAAGACCTCCCCAAAGATAAGGCCAAGTGCTTATTTCAGGGGTCAAAAGAAATAAGATCGGATCTTATTTTTGGGGAAACACAGTAGGAGGGTTTGTATATAAATATGATAATTATATATAAATTAGATACATACAATTAGATATATACAAAGATAATTATATACCTTGAAAATAAGACAGGGTCTTATATTTTGGGGGGACCAAAAGACTTATTAGGTCTTATTTTCGAAGGAAGTCTTATTTTGTGGCTGCCTGCCCGCTCCCTCCCATCATCTGTTTGTCTACGACTGCAAAGACTTACAAGGCAGATGCAGTGATGCAGTCGGTAGATTGAGTAATGCAGGCAAACTCTGCCCGTAGCCTGGAGTTCGATCCTGATGGGCCTCAAGATTGTTTCAGCCTTCCATCCTTCCAAGATTAGTAAAATGAGGACCCAGATTGTCGGGAGCAATGTGCTAACATTGTAAACTACTTAGTGAGTGCTGTAAAGCACTACGAAATGGTATTTAAATCTAAGTGCTATTGCTATTGGTATTGCTCTACACAAAAAATAGACCAACCATTTTTCCAAAGATAACTAAGGAGCTAATTCCTGGTCCTTTTATTTCTTGC
Organism: Arizona elegans; assembly: GCA_022577455.1. Taxonomy (NCBI): domain Eukaryota; kingdom Metazoa; phylum Chordata; class Lepidosauria; order Squamata; family Colubridae; genus Arizona; species Arizona elegans. The sequence continues at coordinate 95,250,737 of JAKOOJ010000003.1, read as the reverse complement.
CATTATCTTAACTTCACAACATTATATATATTGTGTATGCTTTGTAAAATGTAATAAAATTATTTGATACAAGAATCTGGAAGTTTTGGAAGCAGATGCATTTTTTAAAAAACACAATATGGTAGATGTTGAAATGGTGATAATGAAATCTGTACAATTAATTAATTATCATATTTATATATCTGCCCACCTCATGAATGTAAATCTCTTGCAATGATCAGACTGAGAATTTAACATAGACTATCCTTATGATACACTTACCTTCTCTTTTAGTCAGATTCTGGAAAGTTTTGGTGATTCAGACAGTTAATAGTATATGCAATGTCTTATTATTAAATAATGTATCATATGGAGTGCCAACAATATATTAAGAAATGTCTTGAATTAAGTGCTGAATTAAAGTTATTAAATTGGCAGATACAGAAATGGATGGAATGTCTAAAATTTTAGAAGGGTCAAATAAAATACAAAACAATGTAAGATAAGAAAAAATGACTGGAAATAAAATGTAGAAGCAGAGATTTATGCAATTTTTTTAACTTAACTTTTTAACTTAATCTCTTACAAAATTAGATGCACAGATACAGGATAGGGAACACCTGTCCTTGACAAATGTGGCTTTAAGTAGCTTCAACAGAAACATAATTTTAGGGTGAAAACTAATTGTCCCATTGTATTTTGCATTGTTTAGACATTTTTCCTCACAGGTTTTATACAATTTCTGACAAGAAAAGAGCAGAAAGGATAATCCCATCTAACCAATAGGCTGACTAGGAGATTTACAGAACAATGATGAATGGTTGAAAGTTTCATAGACAGAGGAAAGATATGATAATATTCTTCAAAGAATGAAAAATGAAAAAGGTCAACACTTATTCTGCCTCCCTCTAGATTGTAGGACATGGCTTCATATGGCTTCATATTAGAGAAAGTAAAGTTTCTATAAGAATAACAGTAGTTCAAACCAGTTATCTAGAGACATGATATCTTCCTCTTTGTAGAATGTATTCAAGAAGACGTTAGACAACCTTAGGCTGGGATGCTTTAATTTGAGCAGATTGTTGGTCTGGAAGGCCTTAATATACTATCATCTTATAAAATTAAGGAAGAATTTATCAGGTGATTTACAGCTGGGGTAATGACATGACTCCTCAAAATGCCTGTTTATAAATAGTAGGATTTTGTATACCCTGTTTTCCCCAAAATAAGACATCCCCTGATAATAAGCCCAATTGACCTTTTGAGCGCATGGCAATAAGTCCAAGCGCTTTTTTCAGGGTTGAAAAAAATATAAAACAGAGTCTTATTTTACCCATCCCATCAGGTCCAGCTGGAGTTTAATTGGTTGCCTGGTTGCCATATGCTTCTTGAATGTTGGGTTAATTGTGTAAAAGGAAGTTTACAAACTGAACAGTTTGCCACATACTTCAACATACTTCAGCAACAGTCCAATTCCACATCCCATTGCATCTGGAAGGGGGAGATTTCATCATCAAAGTAGTCAGGATATGCATATATAGCATGGAAGGGCAGGGGAAAGCTTTGAGGCCTCACCTTCAGCATCAGCTGCTCTGAAGAGTCCTACTTCAGCCAAGTTCAGTGAGGAATCATGAAGCCAGGGAGCTTTCTGCTGCTCACTCTGCTGCTCTTCTTCTTGTACTCCAGTAAGTTCTGCTTATTAATCCAATTTTTCCTTTTTTGAAAGATTTGAGGAGCCCTTTATCCCCAGGAAAAAAGAGACAATAATCCACAGATATCTTCAAGGCTGGTTCAGTGAGAAATAATTCTTGGTCAGAGGAATCGGCACAAGAAGCAAATAAAAATTGTAGGTTATTGATGAAGAATTGGCTATTTTACTGGCAGCTTGTTCAGCTGTAAATAATTGTTGCTCAGCTAGTTAAGGATTTTCATTTCAGGGAGGGAGCAAAGGGACAAGGCACATACAAGCCTACAAGTAAAAATTTAAAAATATAGGAGATAATATGGATCTATTTCAATAATTTTGTATATTTTCATTCCAGATATAGTTGTCCTAAAAATCAATTCAAGGGTCAATAACAGCTGATTAGGCATTGTGAGGAAGTGAGCCCATTACATAAATTTTATTTACTGATTTTTATTTAGTTTTAGACAAGTGAGGGATCACAAGATCACCTTCCATTTTGGGGAGTGGTGAAGCCCTGCTGTAATCACCAGTGCTCAGCATTCCCATAGTTGGAATAAAGTGGTCCTTTCAGGTTTAACATAAGCAGAATTCCTACAGAAATCAACAATCTTCAACTCCCTAATAATATCAACCTGTCAAATTTATTAGTACTATACATTTGGTTTTTAACTGGACTTTTGCATTAATGTATTATTATTATTATTATTATTATTATTATTATTATTATTATTATTACTACTACTACTATTACTATTATTATTAAAATTGGTTAAGGATTTAAAATGGAAGGGATGGAGAAGGGCACATACAAACACAAGTAAATTGAAAATAAAAAATATGAAATAACATGGAGTTCTTTAAAATGTTTTCATTCGTATTTTTTATACAGACATTGCTGCCCAAAAAATCTATTTAAGGGTGAGTACCAGATTTTAGTTATTAAATGAAGTTCCTGTGTAGGACCCAGAAATGTGGATGCATAATAACCTCATGCCCAGTGGGCATGAGATTATTATGCCCCCAGTTCGCACCGGTTCTATAAAACTGGTAGTAAAACCAGCGGGAGGCCCCGCCCACCGACCTCAATGTCATAAAAACACTTCTGTTCATGCGCAGAAGAGCATGCGCGAACGAGCGAAGCAAGTACATGTGCGCATGGCCCCACTGCAAACTGGTAGTAAAGGTAAGTAGAACCCACACCTTTATGGCCAACATATTGTATCCTCAGATACAATAACATATTTCAGGCCAGGTCTTCTGCTTTTATCCTCTCCCTCTCCCAACCTGCTTACCCTCCTAAGTTCTTTAAGGGCACAGCATGCAATTAAAACCAAAACCATAACAAACGAAACAATTTTATGTTACTGTTTTATATTACCGTTGTGGAGCTTTTTCTTTCAGTGTATATTATGTGTATATGTATTTAATGTTGAGAGGGATGTTGCAAACTATGCAGAATTTATCTGCATAGCAATATAAACACTATAAGATATAATTCCTAAAAACCCCAGATCCATTTTCCAGCATTGCTGATACATGATGGCAGAAATGAACTCTGCTAAATTACAACTTGACAAGATAAGAGATAATTAGTTTAGCTCAGATTATTCAATTTATCATTGGTCTTAACGGGGTAGTCCTATGAAATGAATAATTTGTTTCTTCCCATAGAAATATTGTAAGGGCTACCCAAGCAAATTCTGCACCATGGAGTATAACCCCCACTGTGGCTCTGACGGCAAAACCTATGGCAACAAATGTACCTTCTGCAATGCATATGTGTAAGTATATGGTTCACTCCATACAGTTGGAAAAGATAGTCTTTGTATAGGCAATCCTGGATTTCTAGGTTTTAATAAAATAAATGTGAAAACTGATCCTTCTTTAAAGTAGGCTTCAAAATTCCCTCAGAAAACAGTGTCCCAGATAGATTATGTAATGGTGTCAATGTTAGTAATTTTAAGGAGGGTGAACTACCTGCCAGTTTCAGGAGATCACAAATAATATTGCTAATTATTTTAGTCTTTTTGCTTGGCTGGGCCCTGATGATGGATGAACTTCCTATGGTTATTATCTTTAATTTTTGGTTTTGTTTTCCCATCAGTGAAAGTGGTAGAAGACTTCGGCTGAGATATCTTGGAAAATGTGTGAAATTTGAAGATGCAGAAGATTAAAGAGCATTTGCCAGAGAATATCCCACAATCTTGACACTTTGTTCATTAACAAACACATGAAAACATCTGTTCTTCCCTCTTCTTCTGCTCTGTTGCTCTTTTAAATGTCTTAATCTGACTTATCAATAAAAAAACCCAAAGCATTATCTCTCCATGAATCTTCTTTTTAAACCAATATATGAGCATACTTTTTTTTTTGTTTTAGTTCCTTTGAGTCAAAGTTGACTGATTGCAACTGCCTCAACTTGTTTGTGCAGTTTTCTTAGCACATATTTTTTCAGAAGTAATTTTCCCTTTCTTCCTTCCTATCAATGACTGACCAAGAACAATTAGCTGACTTCATATCTAAGGTGAAACTAGAATTCATGGTCTCCTGCTTTTTAGCTTATGCTTAACCACTACATCAAAGTGGCTCATATTGGCATTTATAGTTTTATTGCATTTTAAAAGGCACAATAATTTCATACCGGTATCAGTGGTGAAATGTAAAATTTGTTACTACCAGTTCTGTGAGCGTGGCTTGGTGGTCGTGGGGGTAATGTGACAGGGTGGGCATGGCCAACTTCTTTTTTCTTTTAAAAGTATTTTTTCTACAACCTCCTCAGCCAAAGAGGTTGCAGAGAAAAATGCTTTTAAAAGCCTCTGACGATTCCAGCTGAGCCCCGCAATCATCCGAGGCTTTTTTTTTAACTTTTAAAAGCATTTTTTCAGATGAAGTGGTTGTAGAAAAAATGCTTTTAAAAGTTAAAAAAAAGCCTCTGATGATCGCACAGCTCAGCTGGTCATTGGGGGGGGGGCACAGGGATTTTTGCTACCGATTCTCCAAACCACCCGCCACCATCGCTACCAGATCGGGTGATCCGGTCTGAACCGGGAGCATTTCACCCCTGACCGGTATATATGCAATTGGGTACATATTGCTATGTATTGATAATGTATATTTTTGGATTATTGTCAAGAGACAATAATTAAAGGTTGGTTACTGGTACCACATAAATCAGGAAGGTTTTCCTCATGACATAAAAAGCACTTCTGTAGAAAGTACATTCCCTCAAGCTAGTACATTACTCTCAGTAAATGATTTGGTTATCTTTACGCAAAAACTGTCTCCCATTCAGAAATATTCAAATATGAGATTTCCCAATCATCTCCTGACATGAGATTCAAATCACATATTCCCCTTTTCATAATGAATGCACTTTGACGATATTCATCTGGATAACTGTAGCAGGATCTGGATAACTTTAGGAGCACAAATGCATTGAGATTGTATGCAGAAAATGTGTAATTTTCCATTTCTCTTTCTAAATCTCAAACAACCCATTCTCTATTTCATGCATCAACAATGCAGGGCCACATTGAAAGTGAAAATGTCCCATGGTCCTTTCTCTGCATTGTTCTCTGTACAGCCATATTATTCCCTTGCTAAATACAACATTGCAAACTTAACAGCAATTGACATATCTTGACAAATCCTACTTCAGTGTTTTTTTTTTCCCAATACACTTTATTAAGCTTTTATTACATTAAAAACATAAAAAATTATTTCACTCAACAACAGCTATTTGTGGTGCTTTCTTTGTGACCATAATTCGTGCATTATTTACAAAAATTAAATTGTGCATATTTACATTCTTATTTTATCTATTACTTATACTTAATAACTATCTATCTTTAATCTATCTCCATTCTATCCAGTTATACTACTGTTCCCACACATTGTAAAATATTGATGCCTCTTTATCTTTTAGACTCAGCATTAATTTGTCCATTTCTGCGCAATTCATGATCTTTTGTATGACCAGTTTCTCTGCGGGTGTGCATGGCTGTTTCCAACATTGAGTGTAGGCAATCCTGGCAGTGGTTAATATGTGTAGTACTAGATATTTTGTACCCTTCGCTTTTTTTTTTTTTTTTTTTGGAAGATCCCCAATACGAAGAGTTCCAGTTCTAAGTCTAATTGTTTGTTAGTAATTTCCTGTAGCCAATTTTTAATTTTTAGCCAATATTTTCGAGCCTCAGGACAGGACCACCACATATGGTAGTATGCTCCCTCTTTCTTTTTACATTTCCAACATTTGGGGCTCATTTTAGGGTACATTTTCGCTAATCTCAAAGGGGGTAAGTGTCACCTGTAAAATATTTTATATGCCTTTTCTTTATATGCTGTGGATTTTGTTAGTTTATGGCTTCTGTTCCATATGTTCTCCCAATTTGATAGTTTTATGTTGTGTCCAATGTTTTAACCCCATGCAATCATGGGCTTTCACTAATTCTTCCTCCATTTCTACTTTCAAAAGATATTTGTAAATTTTAGTAATATTTTTTTTGTCTGGTCCTAATAAAATTTTATCTAATTGTTGTTGTTTAAGATATATTCCATAATCTTTTATATCTTGTTTATATCGGTTTTGTAATTGGAGATAAGCCCACCAGTCAACTTGTAGCCCTTGTTCTTGGAGGTCCTGTATTGTTTTTAACTTTCCATGGTTATATAATAGACTTTTATATTTTAACATTTTGTTCAAATCTAAATTGTTTGGGTGGATCATCGCTTCCATTGTGGATAGCCAAGTTGGGATTTTTATGTAGTGTTTCTTTTTAACTTTAATCAATTATTTATTAGTGAATCTCTAATCAATCCGTGGAAGTATCCGTGGAAGTATTGTTGTTTTGTAGGTCCTGTTTCCCACAGAAAGGCATGCCATCCTCTCTGCATATCGTGACCCTCTATAGCTAGTAGTCTTTTATTCTTCAAATTGATCCAATCTTTTAACCAAACTAATGTTGCTGCACTATAATATAATTCCCATTTGGCAATCCAAATCCTCCTCTGCTCTTCAAATCTTGTAGTAATTTCATTTTTATTCTGGGTTTTTTCCCCTGCCAAATAAATTTTGCTATTGTTTTATTAAGGTCATTAAAAAAGGTCTTTTCTAATTTAACTGGGATGGTCTGGAACAAGTATAGAAATTTTGGTAATATAGACATTTTTATGGTTGCTCTTCTTCCTAAAAGTGACAGTTGCATTGTCATAAGTAAATGCCTTATTCTATAACAAGAGATATGTATATATGTACAGGATATAAAGGGTTAATTTATTCATCCTCCTTTAATGTATTCATGTGTAATCACCCCCCTTTCTTGACTCCTCCCCTTTGATATAAATAGAGAGTGCTTTTACCTCATGCTTGCTTCTCACTGTAAATCTGACAAGAATAAGTAGAATGCCTATTATGAATAAACTCTTCTTTAACTGAAGAAATTGCTTCTGAATTCATCATTGAGTCTGATCCTCAAAATATTGTAACAATCTGGTAGCAGAGGATGGTTTAACTGACTCAATAAAATCCAACATGCCTAAGAAAGAAAACCTCAAGAATAAAAAAGAAAGACCCAATACCAGGGCAAATGATAAAGAAACAAAAACAGATCAAGAAATGATCGACGAACCAATAAATACAACAATCAAAGAATCTGAAGATAACACCACAGACATCGAAGAAACAGCAGATGAAACCGACAACCAAGAAGAGAACAAAATAAAAGACAAAGACCTCAGATCGGAGATACTGAGGCTAATAAAAAGTCAAAAAGATGACCACAAACTCATCGCGGAACTCCGAGGCTTCTTGGAAGAAAACGGAGCAGCGAGAGAAAAAGACATTGAAAAAGCCAAACCCGAAAATACAAAAATGGTGAGCGAACCTACAACTAAAGAAAAAATAACCAGAAGCAAGACCAGAGGTCCCGCTCAAAATTTTGAAAGGCAGCCATCTTTTCTTCAACCGGCCACAGAAATGAACACGGCTGAACCAATCAGAATGCACCATTCAAAAACTCTGGCACGAAAAAACACAAAAAATAGCAAGAAATATATTTATTCTTCTGAAGAGTCAGAAACAGATACAGAAGAATCATCCACCAAACAAGAAATCGAAACACCCATGAGAAAACTATTTAAAACGTTTGGCACAAGTCTAACAATTTCAAAAGAATCGATAAAAGCCAATAATGCAAAAATACAAAAGAAACGAAGAAACAAACAGACACCTCAAAGCCTGCACGACTCAATCCGGACAATGATGATGACGACGCCTGAACCCAGAGGGCCCTGCGAAATTTCCCCCATACTACAAACGATCCAAAGAACAAAATACTCCAAGCAAGAAAGCTTCAAAGAAAAGAGACGAACCACAGCTGCCAGCAGAACACCCAAGATCGAGCCGGAGACCGAATCATCAGAAGGAGAGCACTACGAGGGAGCTACAGCAAAGAGAACCTCTCCCAGCGGCTTCAGCAGAGAAATGATCAACGCGCATGCGCAGATGAACACAGAGAACTACAATGAACTTTATGAAGAAGGAGAACCTTTCAAGCTCATCAGCAGAATACCCACACCATTCTGCAATTTTCAACATCTACAGGACCATGGACTACCCACAGTTGTAAGTAGTGGGAATAGTAATATTGGGAATCTACCTAGTGATTTCCCAAAACTTAGAATTGATGGCATCAATTTACAGGAATGATGTCAACAAATTCAGGTTGTCTTTATGAAAGAAAATTTATTATTTTTTATAACCAATCCTCCCAAAAGACCTTGGACTCTAAAAATGGACTGCCTGCATCACAGAGCATTCTATTTAATAATTTCTAGCATATCACCTGCCATGTACTACAGTATTAAGCATAATCTTACTGTTTCAGAAATAATTCAATGCATGTTTAAATTGTTTCATAGTGAAAGTGTAGCAACAACCACTAGAATGTCTAAAGATTTCTTTTCAGCCAAATTAAGATCTGGAACCACCATAAGTGAACATTTAATATCCTTAAACAAAACCAGAGCAGAATTACATCTAAGAGGAGAAATAATATCAGAACAGACAATGAAAAGCGTTATCCTTAACTCATTAGATTCATCATGGGATAACTACATATCACACTTAGACTCAATCAATCTAGGATACTTATCCATAGAAAGTCTGTCAAATAAGTTAATAGCTGAAGATAATTTGAGGAGAAGTAGATACAATGCATACACAGAACACAGACAGGCAAAAGGGGTAACCTTCCAAGAAAATCACCAAAAAACAATTGAATGTTACAATTGTGGATCCAGAAAACACTCTAAGGGAGATTGCCCCATGTTTCATAGGGAAAGACAAAACCGTGATTATAGGGGTAGATATCAAGACAGGCAATCATCTATTGATAGATACAGATATAGAGACTCCCCAAACTACAGAGAACGCAGAAAGGATAGAGATAATTCAAGGGACAGAAAATCAGGATCATTAAATGGATTAGATAAACATAACGATGTCATCACACAAAAATCAAAAAACAATACTTGGCTCATAGATTCAGGGGCGACTAATCATACAACAAATAACAAGAAAATACTGTCTTCATTCACAAATGATAAATTTATGATAAGAGTAGCCAATCAAGAAAATGTTCAAGTCATAGGGAAAGGAGATGTAAATATACCTGGTTTAGGTAAAGTAAAGGGGGTATTGTTGATACCAGAAATATCACATAACATACTTAGTGCAGTGAAATTAAGCCAAGATTTCAACATAAATATAATCTTCTCTGGGGGAAAAGCAATACTAGAAAAGGATGGGACTAAATTGAATAGTGTAGTTATCGAAGGGGGCCTACCCTTCCTTGTAACAGAAGATAAATGGTTGCATAACATTAATACAAACACTGATGACGACACCAACATAGACAGTGAACATAGTAACAACAATGACAATGAAGAACCCAATAGACACTGTAATCACAAAGACACACCCACTAGTGATACACACAATAACAAAAGACCCAATATAGGCAAACCAATTCATGATGAATGTGCACACATGTTGCATAGGAAATTGGGACATGCAAGTTTCCCTGTAATACAAAAAATGATTGAACATGCTGATGGCGTTAAAATAAAGGATTGTAAAAACTATTTGGAATGCTCAGTATGTAAATCCTCAAAACTCAGAACAAACCCAAAACCAAAGAGGGCAACAAGGACCTCTAACCAAATTTTTGATCTGGTACATATGGATCTAGTTGGTCCATTAACACCATCCATCACATACAAAAAAAGATATTTCCTAACTATTGTAGACGACTATAGCCGTTATGGATTTGTTTATACTTTAAAACACAAAGATGAAACTTTCCAAAAATTCAAAGAATTTTACAAACGTGTAGAAACACAACACAATATCAAAATAAAACAAATCATGACAGATAGGGGATCCGAATTCATGTCAAAAGAATTCTCACAATGGATAAAAGACAAAGGAATGATACACTTCACGACTAGCCCATTTTCTGCTTTTCAGAATGAAAAAGCAGAAAGAAAGAACTCGACACTGCAAACCATGATTAGATGTACATTAGAAGATGCTGGTTTAGGAAAACAATTCTTGTCAGAAGCATTACTATATTCAAACTATACCCAAAATAGGACCTGGTCTAGCATCCTAAATAAAACACCATACGAAGTGATGTACAATAGGAAACCAAAAATATCACACATGCACATATTTGGAGTTACAGCAGACGTACACATACCAAAACAATTAAGACGTAAGGGAGATAATGTATCCAGAAGGCTCAGATTCATGGGATACGAAACAGGCACAAAAGGATATAGATTCATTGACAATAATAACAAATTCATAGTCTCAAGAACAGCAGTATTTCATGAACAGGCCAACTGGTCTAAGATACATCTTAACGAGATAATCCAAAATACAGAACCAAATATTGAACAACAAGACAGAATAGAAAGAGAGAAACATGAACATAACACACATGATGACAAAAACAAAACATGGACAGGTAACCATACCAGGATAAAAACAGATTCATTAACCAAAAAGGAAGCAAGGTATCTACACGATAATGAAAGCATTCCAATAAGAACAATCAGGTGTAACAGAAAACAATTACCCAATAAGTATAAGGATTATATAATGTGTGTGAATGACGAGACACCAACACCTAACACATACGAGGAAGTGTTGAAACTTCCCATGGAAGAAAGAGAAAAATGGGAATTAGCCATAACAAAAGAAATGAACAGCTTGCGTGAATTAGGTGTATTTACACCAGTCTCTGCCCCTAAGAACAAGACAATTATAGGCACCAGATGGATATTCAAAATCAAAGATTTAGAAGAGGGTAATAAATTATATAAAGCTAGATTAGTCGCACAAGGTTACGCTCAAAAATATCCTGAGGATTACACTGACACATACTCTCCCACTGTAAGAACCGAAAGTGTTAAGACAGCTTTAGTCATAGCTGCTATACTCAATCTTGATGTCTTTCAATATGATGTGCAGACTGCATACTTACATGCAAAGCTCGACAAAGAGATATATGTAAGGGCACCTCATAGCCAATGTACAAATAGAAATGAGACCTGGTTACTTAACAAAAGCTTGTACGGATTAAAACAATCCGGCAAGCGTTGGTATGAATGTCTAGTCAGTGTGCTTAAAAATATGGAATTCAAAGCCACAACTGCAGACAATTGCTTTTTTGTTAGAAAGGAAGGTGAATCATTAGAATTTGTGTTAATCTATGTGGATGATATTTTGTATATAGGCAAACATAAAGAAAAGAAAGACTTATTTGTATCCAAGCTAAGTGAACATTTCTCTTTAAAGTCACTACGAAGGGTAAACAAATACCTTGGAGTTCAAATCAATAAAACAAGAAAGGGATTCAAATTATCCCAGAGAGATAAAATTATAGAACTTCTGGAAAAATGCAATTTAAGAGATGCCAAACCTTGCGATACTCCTATGCAGACTGATTTTCTAAGGAATATGGATGAATCTTCACCTGAGTTCGAGAACAATACATTATATAGATCAATTATTGGTTCTCTCTTGTATATATCTAATTGGACCAGGCCTGATATAGCTCTGCCACTTAATTTATTATCTAGACATGTAAGTAAACCACTTATGTATCATTGGGAAGCAGTTAAACGAATACTAAGATATCTAAAACACAGCATAGATTTCTGTCTACTCTTAGAACCCAATAATATTAAAGAACCTATTATCACCAGTTACGCTGATGCAGACTGGGCAGGTGACATCAAATGTAGAAAGAGCACCTCAGGTTATGTATTATTTTTAAATGATTGCCCAATATTCTGGTACACTGGGAAGCAAGATTTAGTAGCGACTTCCACAACAGAGGCAGAATACGTCTGTTTATCTAAAGCCTCAAATAATTTAGTGTGGTTTAATGATTTATTATCTGATATTTGGAAGAATCCAATACTACCATTTGTCATACATGAAGATAATAAGGCGGCTATAGAAATATCAAGATCTGACGCCATTGGTCAAAGGTCCAGACATATAGATATCAAATTTAAACACGTGAGACAATTATCTCAGGATGGATTCATTAAAGCAATCCACTGCGAAACCTCAGAACAAATAGCTGATATATTGACTAAACCTTTACCTTCTAAACAACACAAATACTTGACATCAAAATTACAAGTACTATATAATTCTGAATCCGAATGCAATCATTGTTATATGTCGAATCGGCATTTAGAGGGGGATTTGTCATAAGTAAATGCCTTATTCTATAACAAGAGATATGTATATATGTACAGGATATAAAGGGTTAATTTATTCATCCTCCTTTAATATATTCATGTGTAATCACCCCCCTTTCTTGACTCCTCCCCTTTGATATAAATAGAGAGTGCTTTTACCTCATGCTTGCTTCTCACTGTAAATCTGACAAGAATAAGTAGAATGCCTATTATGAATAAACTCTTCTTTAACTGAAGAAATTGCTTCTGAATTCATCATTGAGTCTGATCCTCAAAATATTGTAACATGCATGTTAGTCCATAATTTTTTTGTTTGCTGTAATAGTTTGTTATAGTTATTCTCCTTTATCGATTTGCAGTGTGCTGTCAACCATATACCTAAGTATTTGATTTTTCTTGTTGTTTGGAGTCCAAGTGTTCATTCCAATTCTGTTATTTGTAGTTCTGTTAAATTTTTCGCTAAAATTTTCATTTTCTGTCTATTAATTTTCAGTCCTGCTACAGCTCCATATCTTTCTAATTCCTTAATTAATGTTTGTCCTTTCTCTATTGGTTTTTCGATAATAAAAGCCAAATCATCTGCAAATGCTTGCAATTTATATTCTTCATTTCTGGTTTTCAATCCTTTTATTTCTGAATTTTGTCTAATTTGTTCTAATAATACTTCTAGTAATACTTCATACTTCTAGTATGAAGAGCAGAGGACATAGAGGACAACCTTGTCAAACTCCTTTCACCCCTCCGGGTGGGCTTCGTAATATTCTAAACTGTCCATTATTATTCTTAAATTATTCCTGATTTATCTATTTGGGAGAAATCCATTTTGATCTAAGTGTATATAGTCATTCAAAATTTTCTTTAATCTATTGGCAATAATAGTAGCGAATATTTTATAGTCTACGTTTAACAGAGAGATTGGTCTATAGTTTTGTATCAGTCTGGCATCTGTATCCCCCTTCAGGATTAGTGAAATTAATGCTTCTCTCCAAGTATCCGGCATTTTAGCTGATGTTAATACCTCATTGTATAGATCAACCATTATTGGTCCTACTTGTTCTTCCATTACCTTATAAAATTCTGATGGAAAACCATTGGGGCCCGGTGTTTTGTTACTTTTCTGGGATCTGAATGCTTGAATTAATTCCATCCTAGTTATATCCTTAGTCAAAGTTTCTTTCAGTTCATCTTTTATTTCTCAGGTTCTTTTTTCTCTTAGATACTCCCTTATCTGATCCTCATTTACTCTTTCTTTCTTATAGAGATCCTCAAAATATTTATGTGCAATTTCTTTTTTCTTTTCTATTGTGTGTTGGTAATCTCCATTTTCATCTTGTAGTTGGTAGATGGTTCTTTTCTCTCTCTTTTTTTTAAGTTTATAAGATAGCCATCTTCCTGGCTTGTTTGCTTGTTCGCAATATATTTGTTTGGTTGCCTTCAAGTTTCTAACCAATTCTTCCTGATCAACTAAATTAAGTTTGTGTTTATGAAAAATCAATTGTTCTTGTAATTGGGAATTTTGAGGGCTGTTCTATAATTTGGTCTCTAATTTTTTGATTGCTTGAAGTAGATTGTTTTGTTGGGCATATTTTTCTTTGTTCTTCTTTGCAACAAAGGATATTATAATTCCCTGTATAACAGCTTTCATAATATTCCATAAATTTTGGGTCGTTGTATATTGGTTATTATTTTCTTTAAAATAAAAATTTAGTTCTTCCTTAATTTTCTTGGTCAATTCCTCATCTTTCAATAATTGAGAATCTAGCATCCATCTTCTCCTTGGTTTTTTTTTACCCTTCCAATTAATTCTGAGTGGGTTGTGGTCTGCCCATGAGTTTGGTAAAATTTCTACTTCTGTCACTTCTTCTGCTAGTTTTCTACTCATCCAAGCCATGTCGATGCATGACCATGACTGATGGGAGTAAATTGTCTCTTTTCTGGATTTAGTGTTCTCCATATATCTATTAAATTTAATTCTTTGGTCATTTCTACATATATTTTGGGTAGTTCTCTTTCCCCCCCCTTTCTTATTTCCCCCATTGTAGTCTTTTTGATAATCTGCTATTGCATTATAATCTCCTATGATGCAAATATTTTTTCTTTCTAATTCAATAATTTTATCATATAGGGCTTTTTGTGGCTGTGTGAGGTTCCTGCTTGTTGCAGGGGCCATTTTGGGTCTAGCATAGCTGCTTTTACATTGTGGGTGAGCCAGTTGTGTTGTGTTGTGTTTTGTAGGTTAAAAAAGGGCAACTAAGTGATGTTGACTTGGCCATGCCCACCTGACCAACAAGCCACACCCACCCAGTCACCTGAACACCAAGCCACACCCACTAATTAAGCCGCGCCCACAGAACCAGTAGTGAAAATTTTTAGATTTCACCCCTGGTAGAAGTCATCTCTTCTCATATCTCTTTCTGTTTTTTAAGGATATTATACACATTGTCCAAATTGGCGTTAAACAACTTAAAATTATTTTCCTTAAGAGTTGGCTGTTAATATGATATGGTACTTGCTATAAATTTTTATGGTGTTATATTATTTGTATAAGTCTTGATGTTCACAACACTATTCAGTAATTGTAAGGTACATACCTAAGTAGAAGATTGATATGCCTAGCTACAGATATCTATATGAAACTTTTTCCCCCAATTCAAATATAAATATATCAGTATCTTACAGTTTACGTTGTAAACCAAAATATAAATAAAGTAAAATTTAAAAAAATTAAACTTTTAAGTGTCAATCTATAAGAATAAATTACCTAGAACTTTCAATCAATTAATATATAACAATAAATATAATCAATTCCTTAACTAGGTTAAATAGCCTTATGTTGAATAAATTAATAAGTTAGGTAAGTTAAATAATAATAGTTCAAAATTATTTACACTAAACTATATTGAAATTAGTTATACTTTAAATCTATAGTTTATATAATGGAATATATCTAGTTGTAAATACCAGTTAGCTATAAAATTGATGATTTCCAAAAAGCATTCAAGATATTATATCCAGTAGGAAAAGAGAAAAGATAATCAATTAGCAGATTCAAAAAACAGAAAATAAAAAAGTCACCAATTCATCAGTTTCTTATTACTGTTTCAGTCTCTCAAAAATTCCCATCAACTCCATCCTCTTTATTATGTAGATAGGTTGCTGAGTAATGCTCTTCCCTATGGATGCTCTCCCCTTCCGTTACTTCAGCTGCGTGTCAATCTTTAGTAAAGCACATTACAGCCTTTTCAAAGTTCAAAATGTAAAGTCTGAAGTCTAATAATCAAAAGGTATCCCGGATCGCTATCTTCTCTTATTTTGTTCGTTAAAATGTCCTGCCTTTTCAGGCTATTGATCGTTCCCCAGTCACTTCCCACTCACTCTCACCTCTGCTTCTTAGCAGCTTTCTTGGGTTACGATCAATCAATCTTCACAATGAGGTGTGAACCTTCTTTCTTGCTAATCTTCTGTAACGCAAATTCTTTTGCACTAACCTCTTGTTACTCATCACCATGAGCTATCATTTGATCTTGCTTCCCACTTTGCTGGCTGTCAGGACTTTGGGGCCACCATTGAAAAAATGTCAGCCTCTTGATTGCTGAGCTCAACGGGGTTTCTTTCTGTCGTGATCGCTTATCGCCAAACTGCTCCTCGAGTATCCCCACTCCCACACGCTTCCCTTCGGGGTTCGTGTATCCTTTCAGGATCGCTCCAGCACCAGAAAAAAGGGGCAAAGAACAGAGCAAGCTCCTCAACCCCTCTCTTTGTCCAAACGACACCAACCGGAAGTCCTTGCTTCAGTGTTTAAGAAACCAAGTACTGGTTGCTAGAAGTAAGAAGGGGTTGTGTGTGTAAGTGTGTGTGTGTGTGTGTGTGTGAGAGAGAGAGAGAGAGAGAGAGAGAGAGAGAGAGAGGGAGGGAGGGAGGGAGGGAGAGAGAGAGAGAGAGAGAGAGAGAGAGAGAGAGAGAGAGAGATTGAGAGAGAGAGAGAGAGAATCCAGTCTGTGCTGAAAGTATGTTTAGTTTAATCACTTTAGGCTTAGCTACAGGTTTATGTTCTGCTCCATTCTAATCAGGGTTGCCTGCTTTGATTCTGGGCACCTTAGAGTAGGGAAGGGGAACATGAGAATGAAAGTTGGTTGCTTCTTTCTTCCTTCTCTCATTTCATACATTATGCAACCTTACAAACTGTATCTGGACATCTTAATTATTAATCAGAATGGAGCTAGAAGGGGCTGTTATGTATTGATACTTTTCAGCGGGAGTTTCAAATCTGCCTGAGTTTCTGATTGGCTGACAGTCCCTCCAGGATTGTATATAAGGAGGGCTGCAGCCCCTGAGTTTTTGCTGAAGTCTCACTGTATACTAAAGAGCTGTTGTCACTAGCCTGCTTGTGCCTCTCGTTATTCCCGAACCACTTCATTGGCGACGAAGGTGGGATTGAGGCCACAAGAGGTGAACCAGTGAGACCACGAGCTTCAGCTAGGCGACAAGGCGAACCACAGGAGGCATACCAAACATGTCTGCCTACGTTCCACCCAAGCCTTTTGATCCGACCCGCGAAAAATGGGTCTCGTACCTAACGAGGTTTGAATGCTCGCTCGAAGCCAGCGACATGCAAGGGCTCTCCGCTAATCAGAAGAGAGCCCTCTTCCTAAGCCACTGCGGACCGGACGTGTTCGAGATGGCAGAGTCACTTTGTGAGCCAACGCTGGTCCAGACCGTTTCCTGGGACACCCTGATGGCAACTCTCCGGGCTCACTACGCTCCTGTGCCCTCCAAGTTCGTGCAACGATACCAACTCAGACAGCGCGTACCACGAGAGGGAGAACCGGTCAGCGCGTACATGGTGAGCCTGCGAAAAGCCGCAACCCACTGCGACTATAGGGACTTGGACGATGTGTTGCTTGAGCAACTAATCTGTGGGGTTCGAGATATAAAGCTACAAAGGCGTTTGCTCGCCAAGCCTGACTTAACGCTTGCTGGAGCCCTAGACGAGGCCAGGGCTCATGAAGCTTCAACAAAAGCCGCAGAAACGCTGCAGCGTCCGCTGACCAGCAAAGACAGCCCCAAGTCCACACCAGTGCACAGGGAAGACACCGGATCCAGCTCGGAGTCCGAGTCTGATGAGGACGTCTTCTGAACAGAGCACCACAGAAAAGACGCAGGCAGTCCTCGGCGAAACTGCCCCAGCTGTGGCAGGCACCATGATAGACTGTCCTGCAAATACAGAGAGGCTATTTGCAGGCATTGCGAGAAAAAAGGGCACTTGGCGCGAGTCTGTAGAGCCATTCTGCCCAGAAAATACCAACCACATGAGCGCCATAGCCAACCAGAATCAACGCGTCAGAAGCATCCAATGAGAGAAGGTGGCGCGAAGAAACGGCGCAAATTTGAACCGCGAGATGGCCGCAGCGTACACATAGACCAGGCCAGCACGACGATCGAGGACAAAGTCAGCACGGTGGTTGAAATCAACGGCAAGCCATGCTCGATGGAGATCGACACTAGATCAGCTCTCTTCATAATGTCGTGGGCAACCCTGAAGACCCTCCTGCCGTTGTTCCGGAAGGACCAGCTATCCAAGCAAAGACTACGCATCCTAGACTACCAGGGAAACCGGGTCCCCCTTGAAGGCGTGGGCACGTTCCGAGTCACCTACAGAGACTACGAAAAAGACCTGCCACTGACCATCGTGTCAAAGCAGCTACCCAGTCTTCTAGGCATGGGGTGGTTCCGAGCCCTTGGCATGGGCTTCACCGGCGTCCACCGAATGTCCGAGCCGTCACTGAAGGACAGCCTCCTGAACGAGTTCCAAGACGTCTTCAGGGACACATTGGGCAAGTATGTGGGGACCCCTATCTCCCTAAACCTAGACCCCAACGTAGCCCAAATAAGACTTAAAGCCAGACGGGTGCCTATCGCATTAAAACCAAAGATCGATGGTGGTGGGATAGGCTTCCGAATAGGCGTTTATGTACACGGGTTCTTTATGGGGTCGCGTGGAATTAGCTTACCCTTCTGAGAACACGCTAGGAAAATGACGACATCCCAGCAAGCCCGGAAGAAATGAGGAAGTACGAGACCTCCCAGCTGAGTGTAATTGGGAATGAACTATATAAGAACCCGCTTGCAAGGGCGTGACAGCTGCGTCTTTGTTTTGCTATGCTTTGCATTCCGGTTTCTGTAAGAGCTGATTGCCACGATTAAATGAAGATACACCAGCTTGGCTTTAAGTGTGTTCTTTGAGCGTGGACACAGTCCTAGGGGAGCCGAGAGTACCTTGGGTTTGGGGAAAAGCCCAAGCAGCTGCTTTCGAGGCTGTAAAGAGACTTCTATCTGAAGATAGCTTCTTAATACAATACAACGCAGCGCTACCACTTGTATTGGTTTGTGACGCCTCCCCCATAGGAGTTGGTGCCGTCCTAGGCCATAGACTACCAAACAGCCTAGAGGCGCCTATTGCATTTTACTCTCGTACCCTGTCAAGCGCAGAGCGGAACTATAGTCAGTTGGACAGAGAGGCTCTGGCTGCAATTGCGGGGGTTAAAAAAATCCATGAATATCTCTATGGCCGCCAATTCAAACTTGTGACTGACCACCGGCCTCTGCTTGGACTCTTGGCTGGTGACAAGCCCACCCCCGCCGCCCTGTCCCCACGGTTGACCAGGTGGGCCATTTTCCTGTCGGCCTATTCATACCAGCTTGTCCATCGATCCGGATGGACCTTGGGCCACGTGGATGCCCTCAACCGCTGCCCCCCTCCCCGACTTACTGGTCAACCCCACGCCGGAGACCCCCGTTCTACTGATCGACACCATGACTTTGGGACCTATCTCCTCTTGCGAGGTGGCGAAAGCCTCTGCTAGGGACCCTGTAATTCGTACTGTAATGGGTTGGGTCCTTAAGGGGTGGCCAGTCAAGGCGGTCAGTGGGGAGTACCAGGGCTATGTTAACAAACGTAACAAATTATTTATGCAAGGGGGTTGTTTGTTGTGGGGTGATAGGGTGGTAATACCAACGAAACTGAGAACGAGGGTCCTGGTGTTACTGCATGAGGGGCATCCAGGGATTGTCCGAATGAAAAGTTTAGCCCGCAGTTATGTCTGGTGGCCCAACATGGACCAAGTCATATCTGAGTGGGTAGGGAAGTGCAGACCCTGTCAGGAGTCTCAGTCCGATCCCCCGATAGCGCCCATCCGAGAGTGGGAGAAACCAAAAGGACCATGGGGGAGGATCCATATTGATTTTGCCGGCCCCTTCCATGGGCAAACATTTTTAATCGTAGTCGATGCCTTTTCGAAATGGCTCGAAATAATTCTAATGCCCTCTACCACAGCCGAGGCAGTCATCAAAGTCCTTCGCAAGCTATTTGCCACACATGGCCTACTGGATACTCTAGTATCTGACAACAGCCCTCAATTCACAGTGACCCTGTTTGAGGGCTATCTGGCCGGGCTGGGAATCCGCCATGCCCTATTGGCCCCGTTCCATCCGGCTTCTAATGGTTTGGCTGAACGTTTCGTAAGAACGGCCAAAGAAGCATTGTCCAGGCTAGATAACGGGGACTGGCAGGCCAGGATAGACCAATTTCTAGCCGTCCAGCATGCCACACCATGCACGGCCACAGGGAGAAGCCCAGCCGAACTCCTCATGGGCAGGAAGCTTCGGTGCATGTTAGACAGGCTTCACCCCAATTACACACACGAGAATTTCAAGGGAGAGACCACCGGACTTAGACAGTTCCAGGTGGGGTCCCCGGTGTTCGCTCGCAATTATGCTAGCGGACCTCTATGGGTTGCAGGAACCATAGTGGGCATAACGGGCCCAAAATCATATATGGTAGACGTAGGAGTGGACAGACTCTGGAAACACCACATAGACCAACTTAGAAAAAGAATAGTCGGCAAAGCAAACATCAATTTAGACATCTCCGAACCTAACTACAATAACTTTCCCAAAACAGCTAACTCAAGCCCGGGTTCGAGAGAATACTTAGCTGACAAGCCCTGGTTCCAGCGCTGCCCCAGCGAGTCGCCACTCCAACCGGGGATAACCACGCCCCAGACAAAATCCAGGAGGTTCCATTGGCGGAGCCGGGAGAGACAGAAAGTCCCTCTGACCAGCTCGATGCCCCACCAAACACTGAACTGCGCAGGTCAACTAGGACGAGAACTTGGCCAGGGCACCTGCGAGATTTTGTGTGTACTTATGTAAATATTTGAGTGTTAGTGCCTTCTGGGAAGGGAGGGGTGTTATGTATTGATACTTTTAAGTGGGAGTTTCAAACCTGCCTGAGTTTCTGATTGGCTGACAGTCCCTCCAGGATTGTATATAAGGAGGGCTGCAGCCCCTGAGTTTTTGCTGAAGTCTCACTGTATATTAAAGAGCTGTTGTCACTAGCCTGCTTGTGCCTCTCGTTATTCCCGAACCACTTCAGGGGCCTTGGAGGTTTTCTGGTCCAACTGTCTGCTCAAGCAGGAGACCCTATGCCATTTCAGACAAGTGACTGTCCAGTCTCTTCTTAAAAACCTTCAGTGATGAAGCACCCACAACTTCTGACAACAAGCTGTTCCACTGGTTAACTGTTCTCACTGTTAGGAAGTTTCTCCTTAATTCCAGGTTGCTTCTCTCCTTGGTTAATTTCCATCCATTGTTCCTTGTCCTGCCCTTTGGTGCTTTGGAAAATATATTGACCACTTCCTTTTTCTCGTAGCCTCTCAAGTACTGGAATACTGCTATCATGTCCCCCCAATTCTTATTTTCTCTAGACTAGCCTAATCTTTTATATATTTAATAGGTTAGCCAAATCTGGAGGGATTAGGCAACATGTAATTAAAAACTATGCATGAGGAACCTCTTCATGCCAAACGTCTGCTCTGCAAGGGAAGTCTTGATTGCTCTTTTCCAACACTTAAGAGGAAAAATGAGCGTTCCATAAGTTACCTTCACTGTTGGAAATTTTAAAAGTCCATTGCAATCTCCCTCCTTCCGTCTGTCTATATCTCTCTCTCTCTCTTTCTCTCTCTCTCTCTCTCTCTCTCTCTCTCTCTCACACACACACACACACACACACACACACACCATTATACATTGTCAGTATGCATTGTCCTGTGCAGTGGTGAAATGTAAAATTTGTTACTACCGGTTCTGTGGGCATGGCTTGGTGTGGTGGGGGTAATGTGACTGAGTGGGCACAGCCAACTTTTTTTTTTCTTACTTTTAAAAGCATTTTTTTCTACAACCTTAAGAGGTTGCAGGAAAAAATGCTTTTAAAAGCCTCTGACGATCAGGCAACTCAGATGGGATCTTCAGAGGCTTTTAAAGGCATTCTTTTCCCTACAACTTGTTTGGCCGAAGAGGTTGTAGAAAAAAATGCTTTTAAAAGCCTCTGACGATCCCAGTGAGCCGTGAGATCATCAGAGGCTTTTTTTTTTTAATTTTAAAAGCATTTTTTTGGCCGAAGAGGTTGTAGAAAAAATGCTTTTAAAAGTAAAAGAAAAGTTTCTGATGATCACACAGCTCAGTGGGCATGTGGGGGTGGGCAGGGATTTTTGCTACTGGTTCTCCGAACCACCTGCCGCCATTGCTACCGGATCAGGCAATCCGGTCCGAACCGGGAGCATTTCTTGTGTCCTGTGCCTAATGTGTTGTTTTTCTTTTTCTTCCCCATCTCTCATTGGGCAGAGATGTAGAAAAGACTAAACAGACAGACAATAGGGAATACACAAGGCTGCTTGCGTAGCATGTTCGTGGCTACCAGCACCAACTCATTCCTTTTGATTGCATTCCCCATTGTGTGCCTACTTATTCTTTTTATTTCCTACAAATGGAGATACAAACATTGATTCCCTTCTGTTAATTATGTCCTTTTCCTCTTCTCATTATCTACAAAAAAATGAGAAATTAGCCTCTAAATAGTGAAAGATCATTATTGTGGATTTAGTTGAGACTGAGATCATTCTGGTACCATCTGTCTCTCTTCCTAGCAGCCAATTGTATAGGTCACAAATGAGGTGTTGCAAACGTCAAGATTGAGAACCCCAACACGGATTTGCTTTCAAGTCAGGCAGATGTTTCAATCAAAAACCCTGCAGTTGTCTTCACCTGGTGCTTATCAGCTCTTGATCTTCCTTACGCTCTTCTCCATTATTTCTGTTAAAGGTGCTGTTAAAGGTAGTCCTCAACTTATGACCACAATTGAGGCCAAAATTTATGTTAAGTGAGAAATTTGTTAAGTGAGTTTGCTTGCCACATTTAAGTGAATCACTGCAGTTCTTAAATTAGTAACATGATTGTTAAGTGAATCTGTTAGATATAAATGCCTAATACAAACTCGCCATGGCAGGGCAGGGGTTAACCTCATCCACCCACCAGACCCTTCCCTTGACCCCTTCTTACCTTGGCTCCGCCTCCCAGGTATATAAGGTATTGTCCAGGGGTTCACCACGCACTCCATATGATCACCTGTAACAGTAAACATGATGTAAATAAAGATTCCTTGAATTAAACTCACCCCATGTTGGAGTTATTGGGTTGGATCCTTGGAAATACGTAACGGAATCTGGTTTCCCCATTGATTTTGCTAGTCAGAAGGGCACAAAGGGGGATCACATGACTCAAGAATGCTGCAACCGTCATAAATCGGAGTCAGTTGTCAAGCACCTGAATATAAATCATGTGACCACAGTGATGCTGCAATGCTCATAAGTGTGAAAAATGGTCATAAGTCACTTGTTTCAGTGCCGTCATAACTTTGAATGGTCACTAAATGAACTGTTGTAAGTCAAGGACTACCTGTATTATAAGTTCTTTCATTTCAACTTCTTTTTTATTTTTATCCAACTCTTTTATCCAAGATGCATCCTTGTTGTATTTCTTTGGCTTGTCCCATAGCTGTATCCAGAACTGCACTGTTTCCACTTTGTCGGGTCTCGACTGGCTCTATCCATTGTTGGATTGGTAGAAACATTTCTGATTTGACTGAAATTGCAGATTCTGCCTATAGTGTGCAATTCAAGCTTTGTACCTGCTGATCTGTTTGGATATAGCTGTTATTTGCTTTTTTATTATTTCTTAATAAGGTTGCTTTCATCTTCTTGCTTTCCATTCTTCTTTTCTTTCTTATGTTCTATCTTGCCTGCATCTGATCTTAGCATGCTGAACTTATTTTCCAGCTTGATCTTTCATTTTGGGGCTGCAGTGTTTGCCTATTTTCTTCCTCATTGATTTTGCATCCCAGTTATAATGCAGCTGTGCTGTATATTAGTTGGTTTGTTTTTTGCAATGAGCTGGCACTTATATTTGATATTACAGTATTGGCATATTTTAATGTTTGTGTTAGCTGTTCCTTTGAAACCAGTTTTGAAATAAGCAAACTTATTCTGTTATTTTTGTGCTACTAGGGATAGACAATTATCACCAAAGAATTCTGTATATTTCTACAGGAAGGAAATTACTTTCATCTAGAAAATTTATCAATTTATTATTTTATTGTAGGACCAAATGGTAACATTTCACTATGTTTTAAAATGTCTTTGCACTGATGCTCTTGCAATACTATGCATCATTTAACTTGGGATCTATATTGGCTCTGCACTACATCCTACAACATCTTGAATCTCCAAAGACCTATGCAAGGGTCCTCTTTGTAGACTTTAGTTCAGCATTCAATACCATCATTCCAGACACACTTCTAACTAAGCTAAACCAGATACAGGTACCTGAACACACTTGCAAGTAGATCATAAGCTTCCTAAAAAACAAGAAGCAGCAGGTGAAGCTAAGCAGAATTGGATCAGATACCTGTACAATTAGCACAGCCCCCGCCCCCCAAGGCTGTGTGCTCTCCCCATTTCTCTTCTCTCTGTATACCAATGACTGCATCTCTAATGATCCATCTGTTAAACTACAACAGTAATCGGTCTCATTCAAGACAATGATGAAACTGCATACAGACGGGAGGTTGAACAACTAGCTTCATGGTGTGACCAGAACAATCTGGAACTGAACACACTCAAAACCATAGAAATAGTGGTAGACATTAGGAGAAACTCTTCCATACTTCCACCTCTCACAATACTAGACAAGACAGTATCAACAGTAGAGACCTTCAAATTTCTAGGTTCTACCATATCGCAGGATCTAAAATGGACAGCTAACATCAAAAATGTCATCAAAAAAGCACAATAAAGAATGTTCTTTCTGTGCCAATTCAGGAGATTCAGTATCAGGAGCTGCTGATGCAGTTCTACAGAGGAATTATTGAGTCTGTCATCTGCATCTCTATAACTGTCTGGTTTGCTTCTGCAACCCAACAAGACAGACACAGACTTCAGAGGATAATTAGAACTGCAGAAAAAACATTACTACCAACCTGCCTTCCATTGAGGACCTGTATACTGCACAAGTCAAAAAGAGGGCTACGAAAATATTTAGAGACTCCTCGCATCCTGGACATAAACTATTTCAACTCCTACCCTCAAAACGACGCTATAGACCCGTGATGGCGAACCTATGGCACGCGTGCCACAGGTGGCACATGGAGCCATATCGGTGGGCATGTGAGCATTGTCCTAGCTCAGCTGCAGCGCACATGAGCGTGCAGGCCAACTGATTTTCAGGCCTTCCGGGCACACTGGAAGTTGGCAAACAGTCCATTTCCGACCTCCAGAGGGCCTCCAGCAGGTGGGGAAGGCCATTTTCATTCCTAGAAAGCCTCTGGAGCCTGGGGAGGGTGAAAAACGGGCCTACTGGGCCATCATGTTTCAAAAACAGGGGGAGACGGGGATGGGGTTGCCCGTGCATGCGTTGGGGGTGGGGCACATTGAATTGTGGATGTTGGCATGCACACACACGAACCCCTGCACTCCCCCCACTTTTGGCACGCGACGGCAAAAAGGTTAGCCATCACTGCTACAGACCACTGCACACCAGAACAACTAGACGGAAGAACAGTTTTTTCCTGAATGCTAGCTCTCTGCTATCTTAGTGACACAATCTCTTCCTCTTTTCAAGAAAAATTATGACATGTGTTTCTTCATTCTTGACCTTTGCATTAAAAAAAGAGTTTTGAAATAGGTCTGCTCATGGCAGGTAACTCTGGCCCTATTTCTACATAGTTTCTCTTGAAAAGAGGAAGAGATTGTGTCACTAAGATAGCAGAGAGCTCATATATGGTGAAGAAAGGCATGGGAGAGACCTACCTGCAGAACCAGACCCACTAACTCAATCATGAAGCGAGGAGGCTTTCTGCTGCTTACTCTGATGGTCTTCTTCTTTTACTCAGGTAGGTTATATTTCTTTTTTCTCCTCAACATTTTATTAAATTGTAGAATAAAAAAAAGAAAAGCAAATAGTAAGACACATTGGGGAGGAGAAGGGGAAAGAAAAGTGAGAGGGTTGGGGAGAAAAGAAAAAAAAAGTGTTGACTTCCGACTCCCTCTGCTGCAGTAGAATAAAGCATTAACATCAAACCTCAACTTTTTCCTTTTCCATAATAATATAAACTAGCCATTTCTGTAACAATAAATCAATCTAATCAGTAAAACCCAAAATCAAGGTTTCATTTTTTTCCACCTCAAGCACGAAGTCCAGAAGTGGTCTTCCATGTAGCAGCAAAAGGACTTACATTCTTCTCTTTGATCAAAATGGTAGCTGCCAGCTCCATCTGCTTCTGTAGCCATTTGTCCATGGTGGGAATCAAAATGTCTTTTCATTAACATATATAAGATCAAAGTTACAAAGTTACAAAAGTTTCTGGTTTCATCTTTATTTTAGTTTTAAGAATTTCCTGTATTAAAATACGAATTTTACTCCAAAATTTCTTTGCTTTATCACATGTCCACCATAAATGATAAAAGGTCCCTTCTTTATTTTTACATTTCCAACATTCATTTCAAATACCTTTATACATTCTAGATCATTTATCCGGTGTTAAATACTAGCGATTCATCATCTTATAAACTTTTTCTTTTAAATTATAGTTTAGTGTGAATTTTAAACCTTTCATCTACATATTTTTCCATTGTTCATGCATCAGATTATGTCCAAAGTTCCTTGCCCACTGAATCATACAATGTTTTGTTTTGTTTTTTTTTAATTTGATTTATATGCCGCCCTTCTCCGGAGACTCAGGGCGGCTTACAATGCGTTAAGCAATAGCCTTCATACTTTTGTATATTTATACAAAGTCAACTTATTGCCCCCACAAACTGGGTCCTCATTTCACCTACCTTAGAAAGGATGGAAGGCTGAGTCAACCTTGAGCCTGGTAAGATTTGAACCTGCAGAAATTGCAGGCAGCTGTGTTAATAACAGGGTGCATTAAACCACTGTACTACCAAGGCTCTTGCATGTTTTACATGTTCACTTTCCAAATTCAGTTTCAGTAACATTTTATAAACTTTAGCAATAATGTGTTCATCAGTACCCAGTTTGAGGACCCAGTTTGTGGGGGCAATAAGCTGACTTTTATAAATATACAAAAGTATGAAGGCTATTGCTTAACGCATTGTAAGCCGCCCCGAGTCTCCGGATATAAATCATATAAATCAAATTAAAAAAAAAAAAAGTACCACAGAGTAAGATTTCCAATTCATCTTTCACAAAATCAAACCCATAACTGTGGGTTGTATCTCATACTGCTACTTTTCCTTTTCACCAACAATCTCAAATCAATCTCAGTAGAAACTGATTCCTCCTTCAGGAACATCCATAGAAGAGTCAAAGGAAAGCAAGAGGTTACAATCATGCAGAGATGATTGTATTGCAAGAAGATTTTATACATCAGGTCTACTCAAACTACTTGTGGGGAGTACAATTTTTTTGTACAGCTGAACTGGCAGGCTACACAGGCAAAGTGTAGAAAATAGCCCTGGTGACTTTGGAAAGATGGCAGTTATTTTGTTTACTACAGGGAGTTCTCAAATTACAACCATTCATTTACTGATCATTTGAAATTACGAAGGCACTGAAAAATGTGATTTATGACTGATTTTCACACCTATGACTACCTCAGCATCCCTCTGATCACTCAAAATTTGGATCCTTGGTAACTGGCATATATTAATGCAGTTGCAGTGTCTTGGGGGCCCTAATGCAGTTGCAGTGTCTTGGGGGATGTGATCACTTTTTGCGACCTTCTGACAAACCAAGTCAATGGGAAAGGCAGATTCACTTACCAACCGTGTGACTAACTGAACAACTGCAGTATTTCACTTAACAACTGTGGCAAGAAAGGTAGTAAAATGGGGCAAAACTCTTTTAACCTCTGTTAATCACTGTTAGTACTTTTCCCGAGTGCTTAACATTTTCTGTGCAAAGACACTAATGGTGTCATGTCTCAGTCTCTTACGTGGTTCTTACATATAATTGGAAACATTTGTAATGTAAGCAGAATCTCCACTGATTCCAACATGGTTAGCTTGGCTCTGAATCTGTTTTAGGATGCCCCTCTGTTAAATTTTATATTAAGTCCAGGAACATCGGCTGCTAAGATATATACAGAAATAGACAAAAACCATACCTTTTGAGATGAAGAGAACAAAATATAAGATGGTATAGATTTGTTCTAAGTGTTTTCATTTTGAATGTTTTGGTTGCAGATGTTGCCACTGCAAAGGATCTCAAGGTGAGTCACAAAAAATTATTCTTATTCAAGTCCCTTGTATTTCATGATTTGATTATGAATTGTGTCCGGGTTTCAAGTAATACAACCATAGAATACAAAACTCCATGGCAGGTAGATTCCTCAAAGAATAGGCTTATTGGATATATCATATTGGCACAGACTGGTGAAAACCAACTCTAAAGGTTCCCACAGTTTTCAGCTACTTAAAAATAAAAGTTTTCCCCTTTTCCCAAACAACCAGTCACATGGTCCAATTAGGGTGCTGTCCAGTTGCTTGGTAACATCACTCCTCCTCTTTTCAGCTACCTGTTGGAATGTCCTTGGTTCCCAGGGGAAAGTATTTTGTTTTTGATAAATTTGAGGCGTGGGAAGAGAAGAGACGGACTCCAGAACTTGGGTCTCTTAGTTTAATCAGGTCATCTCCAAATCAGCGCTGCCGGCTCGGCAGCTGCAACTTGACGTTTTAAAGCCATCTGACTTGCCGGCCAGCCGGCCACTGACAGTAGTTTAATTTCCCACTGTGAATTCCATCCATTTGCAGCCATGCAAATTCCTGTGTACGCCCGTACGTAACACCCCTCCCCTCCTAGCTGAAAAATTGTCCACCCCATGGTCGATGTATGTGACGTAGTTACGTAGGTAGGTGGGGAGCCGGATCGTCCAACTGGGCCTACGCAGCTCATTTGGTTCTGAGATTTCAGCCGGCTCGGTCGGCCCTGTTGTTGCTCCGGCTGGCTGCGATGGAAACTCCTGGAACTCTTCGCTGCGTGAGGTGGATTCTGACCTCACTTCCCCACTTCCTGGCCTTGGACAATTTGGTGTGCTTTCGTCTGACTCTGGTAAGTCCCCGATACTAACTCTCAGGCTTGAGTTTAGTGCAATGGGTGTGTGAATAGGTAGGAGTGGTGTATTGTCATTGGTCATTGCTCCAGTGTGTATGTTCCCCGGGGCAGGGACTCCAGTCTTGTGGCTTGTGTTTTTTCCTCATTGTTTTCCCTCCCTCCGGATCTTAACTGGGATTCTCCCCACCTTGCCCAGGTGGGGAGAATGTGCCTTCTCCATATTTTACCATCCTCCAACTCCACCTTATATGACTTGGGGCCCGTAACTGTAACTATCCTAGCCTTTATCCACATAGTGTGCCCTGCATAGTTATGAGCAAACACAAAATCATCTAAATTAAAATTCTTTTCAGGTTTGGCCGAATATAGGGGGGTCTCCGGGTGATACTCCTTGTGTAACCGGTCCAACCGGGACTGTAGCTTCCTACCCATTAACATCTTGGCTGGGCTCCGATGGGTGGCTGAACTGGGATTATATGTTGGGCGAGGAGGAACTTGTCAATTTTCTCCTCTCCATTCCCAGGGCCCATCTTGGTGAGGGTCACCATTCGTTCAGCTTGCCTGTTTCCCACCGGACAAAACGGTGCCACTAAGACATGTTTTATCCCTAGTTTGGCCAAGAATACTTCAATGGCCTTAGCGGTCAGCTGTGGCCCATTATCCAATACTAACACATTGGGTAATCCATGTGTCTCAAACAACCTTCTCAACGCCCAGATGGTAGCCTCTGTTGTCATTGATGGCATTAAAATTACCTCTAGCCACTTCAAATATGCATCAATGACAATTAAAAACATCTCGTCATTTGGGGTGCTATGAAGGTAGGGGTTTGCTTGTTTCCTGTGAGCAGTCCCAGCACGGGCTTGTGGTCCGTTATTAGTTCGAAATGTCAGCCGTACAAATATTCATGGAAACGCTTGACCCCGGCCACTAGTGCCAGTGCTTCCTTGTCCAACTGGCTGTAGTTCCTCCTGGGTGGGGACAATGTCTTGGAATAGAATGCTATGGGGGCTTCGGATTCATTAGGCAATTGATGATTGAGAATGGCTCCAACTCCAAATGGGGAAGTGTCGCACGTTAGTAGCAGTGGAAGGGTTTCCGTGTATTGCATGAGGACACTGTCTGAGGACAGCAGCTGTTTAATGGAGGTGAAAGCATTGGCCCCACTTCCAGGCGGTCGTCTTCCCGAGGAGTTTGTGGAGCAGTTTAGCAACTGTTGCTTTTTGCTTTAAAAATGCCATAAAAGTTCAATAATCCTAGGAACGCTTGTAATTCCTCTTTGTTTGTGGGTGTGGGGGCTTCTCTCATTGCCCTCATCTTGCTGTCTGTAAGGTGGATGTCATTCCCATCAATGAGGTAGCCCAGGAACTTGATTTACTTTACCCCAAACTTGCACTTTTCTATTTTTACCTTGAGGCCCCTCTCTTGAAATCTCTTGAGTTGTTTCATTGTCTCCCCTGAGATTAACACATCATTAAAGTAGGGAATGACTCCCGGGATGCCTTCCAAGAGTCACTCCATAAGGCTTTGAAACAGCCCTGGGGCCATGCTAACCCCAAATCACAGTCAATTGCATTTGAATGCCCCCCTGTGGGTCATAATAGTCTGTGCCTCTGCTGCTGCCACATCCACTGGCAATTATTGGTATGGCTGAGCAAGGTCCAATTTTGCAAAAACCCTGCCGTTTCTCAATGAATTCAGGAGATGCAATGCTTTGTTTAGCGTGCACTTATATTCAGTGCATATCCTGATGGACCCATCCGGCTTCATTGGGGTCACTATTGGGGTCTCCCATGTGGCATGGTCAACTGGCTCGAGTATCCCCTGAGCAATTAGCTTATCTAATTGCTCATCTACCTTGGGCCTGAGAGCAAATGGCATCCGTCAATGCTTAATCCTTATTGGGTTTACCCTGGGGTCTAGGCTAAAGGATATGGGTTTCTCCATATATTTACCTAGGCTGCCATGTCCCGAAATTCATTCAACAGCTGGTCCAGTTCATTTCCATTGATCCTGTGCAGCCTGGTGATGCCTAGCCCCAGGGGTTTGAACCACTCTACCCTAAGCAATGTGGGTTTGAAGCGGGATTTACTAATCCCAATCAGTACCTGTAAATAAGTCAGGAGACAAGACCACGGAGATCCAGAGAAAACAGGTTTATTGAGTATTGCTAGCAATAGGCTCAGTGCAGTCACCTGCCGAAGACTGAGCCCCGAACCACGCCCTAAGGCAGACTTTTATAGGTTTTTGAGATTTGAAAGTGACATAGCATATTCAGTTCCGCTTATGGATAATACATTGTGCATATAGATATTTCTAAGGGAGATTCACTGGAAAAGTACAAAAGCAGAAGTTCATAGTTTTGTGATACATACTCCATATATGGGTATATCTTACATCTTACCCAATACATTCCAGTAAGTTCCATAGGGCATACAACTTGGTACATCTTGTGGTTACAACGGTTACAGCAGAAGTTTACAAATGCCAAGTTCCCTTTTAGGCGTACAGATGTAGGAGAAAGGGCCTTATGATTATATCTTTTATATAAGAGTGCAATAAACAGTGTAAATGAGGTTATATACCATTTGGTTGAGGGGGCTCTCCTTCAGGTTGATCATTTTCGACCACCATTAGTGTAAGATGGCTGCAAAAGGCTCAGAAAATGACTCTGACCTGTACTCTTCCCAGGATGCGGATTGAATTTCCCTGGTAGTCATTCAGTTGTATGTGTTGGGGCTTCAGCTCGCTCCATGGAAACTTTGGGTTTAGCCGCTTCAGGGTCACCCACAGTATAATTGTGAAGAACAATCCCATGTCCAATTCCATGTCACACAACCTTCCTTCTATGGTGAGCCTTATGTGTAATTTGTCTCTGTCGCACGCGTCTGAGTGTCCTACTGTGGTCTGGTGATGCCCCTACGCTCTGGGTATCTTTCTTCATGGCGACGGTCCCTGAGCTTCCCAGTCTTCTGGACATCTAACCGGGGCCTTGGTTGGGTGGGAATTGGTTGGGTTGCTCTATATTCCTTGGCTATGTGTTAGACTCGATGGACGGCCTCGTCAGGGTCCTCATAGTCCTCACCTTCAGTGCACTCTGACGGGTCATCACTCTCCCGCCAGGCATGATGGACTCCACTATTCTGGAGGATGTCAGCGGCGGAGTTGTCTGAGGATTTTGCCGCGTGGGCTTCCTCCATGGCAACCTTGAAATCCACTCCCTGCCGCACCAGCAATTTCTTTTGTAGGTTGGTGTCCCTCATGCCCAGTATAATGCAGTCCCTCATCATTTCCTCTGGGTTGATGAATTCACACTTGGCTGCTAACTCTCTCAGGCTGGCCACAAAATCATTAATGGTCTCACCCTCTCTCTGGTGCCAGCGATAAAATTTGTTCCTGCTGACCATGGGTGTTGCCACTGGCATGTAGTGGTCACAGAGTATGTTTTGCAGCATTGCCCAGGAGATTCTATGTCAGCTGGTGATACGAGGGTCTGGGCCATCTTGAATACCTTGGTCCCACAGTAGGTCAGGAATAGAGCCTGTTTTCGGTTGTCGGGGAGGTCTTGGTAGTTGTTCACTTCCATGTACATGCAGAATCGACACATGTATGTGTGCCACTCCTCTGACCGTGGGTCAAAGATGGCAGGAACTTGTGATGGGTTGGCAGCCATTATCCAGTTGGCCAATGTAGCGTCCTGCTGTGTGATGGCTGCGGTGCCACATGGTGAGGGTCAGTTCTTTGTCCTCCTTCTTCTTCTACAATCTCACCCTCGTCACCAGTGATAAGTTCAAGGCGCGGGAAGAGAAGAGATAGACTCCAGAACTTGGGTCTCTTAGTTTAATCAGGTCATCTCCAAATCAGCACTGCTGGCTCGGCAGCCACAGTTTGACTTTTTAAAGCCATCTGGCTTGCCAGCCAGCCACTGACAGTAGTTTAATTTTCCCGTTGTGAACTACATCCAGTCCACGGCGGCCATGCAAATTCCTGCATACATCCGTACGTAACACTAACCCTCATCTCCGTTGTGGCAACACTGAAGCCTCAAAGATGGCCATGGTCAGGGCAATTTCAGAGTTGATAAATTGATTAAGTGCCATTAAGTCGGTTTCAACTCTTAGCAATCATATAGATAGATTTTCTCTGTGACAATTTATCTGTAGCTTAGTTTTTCAGTTCTTCCATGGTGTGCCCATTACCACTGTAATTGAATTCATCCACATTGCTTCTAGTCACCTCTTCTCTTTCCTTCTCTTCTTCTCCAGAGAAGTCTTTGTATAATATATCTGAAGTTGGATAATTTGACCCTGGTCATTTGTGCTTTGATGGAGAACTCTGGGTTGACTGTTCAATGATCAAAGAAACATCTATGTGCTATTAAAACTCTCATGTCTGTTTGTAGCCTTCAATTGGACAAAATTGGAAAGTACTGTATAGGACCGTGATGGGGAACCTATGGCATGTGTGCCACAGGTGGCACGTGTAGCCATATTCGTAGGCATGCGACCTCAGTTCCGGCGCATATGTGCGCACTGCCCAACTGGTTTTTGGGCCACCAGAAGTAGGAAAACAGGCTGTTTCCTGCCTCCGGAGAGCCTCTAGGAGCCGTTTTCACCTTCCCCAACCTCCTAGAAAGGCTCTGGAGCCTGCGGAGAGAGAAAAACGGGCATACCGGGCCCACCATGCCATCGTGTATCAGGAGCAGGGGGGATGGGGGGGTCACGCATGCATGTGCAGGGGTGGGTGCATAGAATTATGGGTGTGGGCGCACATGCATGTGTATGTGCCCACACCTCCACCCCCTGCTCCTGGCAAGCAATGACAAAAAAGTTAGCCATCACTGGTATAGGGTAATGACTACTGAAACAAGGTTACTCACATGGACTAATTTACAGAATATCCGGGTCTGTAGGAATGAAATCTGGGAAATGTATGGTCATTTCAGGGCTACCATGCTATCCAACTATACTTCCCAAAAAGCCATAGATTGCATGGCTAAAGGGAAGAGGAGAGGGGCGTGTTCCCACTCTCTTTCCCTCTCACTCTGGCCCCTGCAAGGCCTAAAGTTTGATCAGTCATTGGCTGCTTTGGTGCCAAGGCCAAAATTTGAAATCTCTTTAGATGCTTGCTGTAACCACTTCAGTCATTCTCCCCCCTACTCTCTGATTACCATTGAGATTGTTTCTCATTATTGTTCCATTTGTTTTACAGCTACCACCACCAAATCTTCATTTTAAATTTATGAACAGCTCCCTGAGCACAACTAATTTCATGTATATGTTTTTCTTCAGTTACTTTTGCAATTGCTCCATTTCTCCCCCTCAACCCCCCATGTATTTTGTAAATACACTGACCCTGATTTCAATTTCAACTTCAGCTCTTTTGACATTTTCAAACATACAACCCTGATGCTGCACAGCATTTCCTGTACAGGGCAATAAAACCAGTATTCCCAGATCTCAAAATAGTCAGAGGTGGTACTATGCTATAATTACATGCTGGTTAAATTCATTAAGGTAATGTATCTTAGCAAAGGGTCTATCTTTTTATACAATCTGCACTGGGTTATCCTGGTAAAACATGCATTATAATAATTAATTTATATGCTGAAGTGACTTGCAATGCAAATGAGTTCTTCCAACAGCTTGACTTTATTTGATGTATCCAGTTCTTCTTTCTTCACAACTTTGATGTGGCTTCAATAAAAAACTCACATGAGCAGAACCTACAGTTTAGACTTCATCCTCTTTATCCAGTCTTATACATTTGGCTTCCGTTACAGCAGTTTCAATTAGTCCTGCAATCAATATACAAGAAGTTCCTGTCTGGCTCTATCAATAAGCACTCCCAGATGGAAGCAGGAGTGTTTCCTCAAATATATCATTTGCTTTTTGTGTAGATTTATTGTAAGAACTATCCAAAAGAAGGCTGCACGAAAGAGTACAATCCGCACTGTGCCTCTGATGGAACAACCTATGATAATCAGTGTTTCTTCTGTAATGCATATATGTGAGTATAAAGTTTACTAAATACAGTTGGTGACAATAAAAGAGCACTTTTATTGGCAGCTCTTTTAAAATAAATGATTTTCTAACAGAAATGAACAGTGAGGTGGTGTTAAACAGTATATTTTACTATTTTATTGTTTGGGGATAGAAGGAAATAGCTCCTTGGTCAATTTCGGGGGAACCTTCAGTTCCCTTGCTGAATACTAGATTCCTTCCATTGGTTGCACAATGACAGTCAGTAGATTCTTGACTTATCATAATGGATTCTTTGCTTTGTTTCCTCATCAGTTACAGTGGTAGAACTCTTCAGCTGAAATTCATTGGAAAATGCAAGTAATTTGAAGACATAGAAGAAGATTGACTAAACGTATTTGATTCCTTCAAATACAGGACCAACATCACTGTATTCTTCTCCCTGTTCCCGCTGCTTTACTTAGTGAAAATTCACAATGCCTATTTCATTTATCAATAAATAATGAAATTGTTATATATTCTGTCTTCTTTTGCATCAATGTATGTGTTTTATTATTATTTTTAATTACAATACATAACTGTATAAGCACAGGTATGTGTTCAATATATTTAAGAATCTGAAGAAGATTCAATAATTAGAAGTTTGCTACTGATAACAGATCAGTCAGAAGGCTCTCCCTCACTTTTGGAGATGCTATATTCTGTTTAATAGTATATCTCTTATTCCACATAAAGTATATGTCACAAAGACTTTGAGTTCATGGCAAATATTCCATCATACTGCCAAGAAACCCCTCCCTGTGAATTTTGCTCCTATTTATTAACAGAAATAAACAACCTATCTTCTGTCTACAACACAGTCCTTTCAGCAGTTGCACTCTGAAACAGGTGACCCTGCAGGCATAGATAAACTGCCAAATTATTATTATTATTATTATTATTATTATTATTATTATTATTATTATTATTATTATTACTGTTGTTGTTGTTTTGTTGTTGTTATTATTGGTTAATCTTTAGTGAGATTCACAGCCTTTGAGGCTGGTTAATAGCTCAGCAGCTCAAGTCCTAGCCAAGGACCTAGGAACTGTTAAGGTATCGTCGGAGGATGTAAGCTGTTCTGAGTAAGGTGGTTTTTTGTAAAGTCAAAATGTTCAAGTCCGGTAAATTTAGAATTTCTAAATAGCAGGGTAGCCCTTTGGGTATTGCTCCAAGGGCTCCAATTACAATTGGGACAACACACAATTTCTTTTTCCACAGTCGCTCAACTTCAATTTGCAAGTCCCGGTACTTTGTGATTTTTTCTTGCTGCTCATCTTCAATCCATGCATCAGGTATTGCAATGTCAATGAACCATACTTTTTTCTTTTCAACTATTGTTATGTCAGGTGTGTTGTGGACCAAGTGCCTGTCAGTCTGAATCCTAAAGTCCCACAAGATCTTGAGTGTCTCATTCTCTAAAACTTTCTCAACCTGATGTTCCCAGTGGTTTTTGCTGTACTCAAATCCAACCTTCTGGCACAATTTCCAGTGAATGATCTTAGCAACGTGGTCATGGCGTTGTAGGTAGTCAGTTTGTGAAATTTTGCTGCACCCACTGATCAGGTGATCGACTCTCTCATCTTTCTCATTACAGAGGTGGCATTTGCTATTGGTGGTAACATGTTGAATTTTTGCCTTCATGCAGTTTGTGGCTAGGGCTTGTTCTTCAGCTGCCAAAATAAAGCTTTCTGTTTCTTTTTTCAGTACTCCTGATCTTAACCAGTTCCAAGTTAGTTTCTGGTCAGCTTTGCCTTCAATACTTTTCAAGTATTGGCCATGCAGAGCTTTGCTTTTCCAATTTTCAGCTCGCTGCTGAATTACTTCTTTCTTATATTCTGCTTTTGTTTTAGTTATTATTATTATTATTATTATTATTATTATTATTATTATTATTATTTCAATTTATATGCCGCCTTCCTCTGGAGACTCAGGAGAAATGGCCTCAAGAGCTCTCAAGGGAGAGCTCAAGGGAGAGTGCTAACAACCAGATGACTGCAAAGAAATATGATCTTTCCAAACCCCCCCCCCCCCCCTTGTCAGAACTAATCCTTCCATTGCCCCCACCATCCTGCCAGAACCGATAAAGCTTCTTGGATGAGAAGCAAAATATTGTCTTCTTCTTCCTCAAGGAAAAAAGCACCTTTAAGAGATAAACAAGCTTCTCAGCTCAGTTTTCCACATATAAAGCAATCTAACCAGTATTCCTTTAAGTAGGTTTGTCAAATACATTTTCTCCATATTAACAGAGCGACAGAATTATAAGGGACCTTGGAGGTCTTCTAGTCCAACCCCCTGCTCAAGCAGGAAACCCTACACCATTTCAGACAAATGTCGAATTCCTTCTTAAAACCTCCAATGTTGAAGCACTCACAACTTCTGGTGGGAAGTCATTTCATTGATTAATTGTTCTCACTGTTACAAAGTTTCTTCTTAATTCCAGGGTGCTTCTCTCCTTGATTGGTTTCCATCCATTGCTTCTTGATCTACCTTCAGGGGCTTTACTCTTTTTTATGTTCTTTACCCTTAGCTAGAAGAGAATAGGAATATAGTAATGATTCATTACTACCTGTATCAATAAATCTATGTCAAGTCTTTCTCTGCATATCAAGTATAGTATTACTTGATACTATAGTATCAAGTAAGATTGATACTATGTAAGTGTTGGTAGGCTTTGACCAAAATTATGACTGACAACTTGGTCATTAAGTGAAGTAGTTGCCAAGTGAAATTGAGACTCTGCTTATGATCTTCCTTCATCTTTCCTTTGCTTTACAGACTTGTGAAGGTTGTAAATGTGAGGATTGATCCAGTTACCTTTTCTTCACTGTCATAACTCTGAATGTCACTGTATAAGGCAATTGCTAAATGAGGAATATCTGTGTATAGTTTTTCTTACAACATCCTCCCCTTTTAGAGTTGAACAAAGGTGTTCATTAAACTGGTTGGAATTCTTCCTTGGGCTGGCAATACCTGATTTTCTTTCTTGGGGCCATCAAACCCAGGAAGTCATGTTCATTGCTGGCTATTTTTCTTTGGTGACTTTATCCAGACGTCATCCAAGAACATTAGGAACCAAGCCCCAGGCTCTTCCAGAAGAAACAAATCTTCAGCACCATCTAAAATCCAACTCATTTTTTTTCTGTTCTCAACACTTCTAACCAACCTTCTCTTTTTTTTTTCAACCTAACAACTCTGTTTTCTATGCGAGAAAGCTTCTCTCTGTGGGAAAAAATGTGGTTATGCGATTGTAATTCAAGTGTTTGGCAACCAGCAGATATTTATAATGATCACAGTGTTCCACAGTCAGTTGACTGCAATTTGCAAACTTCACAGATGGCTTCCATCAAGCAAAGTCAATGGAGAAACTGACAGGAAGTTGCAATTCATGATCACATCATGTGGCACTTAATGACTGTAGGTTATTTGCTTAACAAACACAGCCTATAAGTGGGTGTGGTCACATGATATTTCACTTTACAACTACATCACTTAGTGTTCTGCCCCAGCTACGGACCCCAAAGAACGCAGCATACACAAAATCTGTACAAACCTTAGTTTACTAAATTAAATCAGTTTTAAAACAAAGGCTATTAATTAACTTTCTTAACAGCCTACAAGAATTCAAAGAATAAATAATCTTAATCTTACTATGGTTGGCAGAAAGCCCAGAAGCAATTTGCAGAGAACTAAGATCAAGGCATGAAGGAGAGTGAACGAAGTTGTTCCCTGCAATTTGCTTCAGTCGGCGTTCCTCCTTAAATAGGCTAAGGGAGTGGCCAATTAGCCCCAAGCCTTACTCTCGAGGAGACCTCCTCTGAGGAGCCACTCCTGCCTTTTGGCAGCTCTGCGTGCCCGTGCATTGAGAAGAGGCTCCTTCTCTTCGTCCTCTTCACTTAAGGGAGCTTTTGGAGGTTCTGAAGGCCCTGGCTAAATCCCCGCCTCTGGCACCACATCTTCTCCAGCCTCATTGTCTGACTGGAGTGCCAGCTGCTCAGGCTGCTGGCGCAGCACCACACCAGCCTCCTCGCTGTCCAAATCAGCCACCAGCCGCACAGGCCATGTATGGGCCACAACATTTAGAAATGTTTTTCAGTGATATTGCCATTTGGGCCTTTCAAATCCATTCTTGAAATATGTATATATTCATGAAGGAAGATGCTTTTTACTATTAATCCTTATATAATTTCATTTCTGTTGCCAAATTTACAAAGATCTACATCCATATTGATAACAATTATCTATAAATACACACACAAACAAACACAAACAATTTATTTAGATAACTTTAGGTTTTAACACAAAAATCAACACAAGTCTCTACTTATTATGTAGGATACTACATATTACAATTTTCTCCTCAGAGTTTTGTCATATGTATGTATGTATGTATGCACATATGTACTGTATGTTGTGCTGAACTTGCCAAAAAGGCCTACACGGTCCTAGGATGATTAACAGTAGAAGAGAATCAAGATCACATGAAGTGTTAATACAGGTAGTTCTAGACTACCTGTATTAACAGTTCATTTAGCGACTGTTCAAAGTTTCAGCGTCACTGAAAAAAGTGATTTATGACCTTTTTTTCACATTTAAGACCATTGCCGCATACCCACAGTCCAGGGGTGAGCAACTGTGGCCCTTTTATAACCTGTGGACTTCAACTCCCAGAATTCCTGAGACGGAATATTGCACCCAATTTTGGTCACCACAATATTAAAAAAAAAAAAATGAGAGTCTACAAAGTATGCAAAGAACAAGAAAAATGATTAGGGGTCTGGAGACTAAAGCATCTGAAAAACAGTTGCAAGAGTTGAATATGTCTAGTTTAAGTTTAAGGGGCATGCATAAGTGCACCAACATACCTACTGTCCCTGTCCTAATGTCCCCTTTTATTTGTACCCATTTCATGTATTAATAACCATGTTTATACCTATTTTATTTTTATTATTTTATTATTCATATTTCTATGCCGCCCACTCTCTGAGGACTCTGGGCAGCTTACACCAAAGACAGTATGCTAAATAGCATATTGCCCCCAACAATCTGAGTCCTCATTTTACCCACCTCGGAAGGATGGAAGCTGAGTCAGCCTTGAGCCAGTGAGATTTGATCTGCTGATCTGCTGAACTAGCAGTCAGCTGCAGTACTGCACCCTAACCACTGTGCCACTTTGGCTCTCTTATATCTGTTATCTAGTATGTGCTTGACTAAATAAATAAATAAATAAATAAACGAACGAACAAACAAACAAACAAACAAACAAACAAACAAATAAATAAATAAATAAATAGGGGTGACATGAAAATAGCACTCCAATATTTAAGGTGATGCCACAAAGAAGAGTGGGTCAATCTATTCTCCAAAGCACCTGAGGGCAGGATGAGAAACAATGGATGGAAAACTAATCAAGGAGAGAAGCAACCTAGAGCTAAGGAGAAATTTCCTGACTGTTAGAACAATTAATCAGTGGAATGACTTGCCTCCAGAGGTTGGGGGTGCCTCAACACCGGAGGTTTTTTGGAAGAGATTGGACAGCCATTTGTCTGAAATCATATAGGGTTTCCTGCTTGAGCAGGGGGTTCACCTAGGGTTAGGGTTAGGGTCTCCAAGGTCCTTTCCAATTCTTCTATTCTGCTATTCTGCTATTTATCCTATGCCTGCAAAATGAGTGCATTTTGCTTGAAATGTGGATGATAGTTTTAAGTAAAAGGTGAAAGGAGGTCTGGATATCATAAAGTAATTCTAATCCCCTTTCAAAAGGGAAGAGAATTTCTTGGCCCAGAAAAATGTAAATAAAACCTTCCTTTCTTCTTATCTCTTTTAAAGGCTGGTTGTCACTTTCTGCTTCTGTTTTGAGCTCTTCTAAAAAGGAATGTCTCAAATTGGTACAACTCAACCTGTGCCTCTATCACATCACATTTCCATAAGAAATTTAAACCAAGTGTCTCTCAAATTTTTTTTCCTTAGAAACTTGACATGCGTGTCTCAAAGGATTCCATACCACAATCAAATAAAAGCAAGTGGCTACTTATATAGATTTGATTATATCCAGGGGTGGGCTGCTAGGGGTTCGCAGGGGTTCGGGAGAACCTCTAGCTAAGATTCTGTGCAGTTTGGAGAACCCTCAAATCCCACTCTTAGCTGGCCCCGCTCACCCCGCCCTCCCCTACCAGGAGCCCCATGCAGCCCGTTTTGGATTCAGGTAAGTGCAGGGCGTGCGTGGAGGCTCAGAGAAGGCAAAAATCCTTCCCCCCCCCGCTGTGGTGCAGGAGGACAACTAGGCTACGCCCACCCAGCAACTGGGCAGAGAACCCCTTACTAAAAATTTTGAAGCCCACCCCGATTATATCACAGGGAAAATCACTATACTAGGGCTTCTCAAACTGTGTGTCACAAGT
Organism: Arizona elegans; assembly: GCA_022577455.1. NCBI lineage: Eukaryota > Metazoa > Chordata > Lepidosauria > Squamata > Colubridae > Arizona > Arizona elegans. The sequence continues at coordinate 95,209,404 of JAKOOJ010000003.1, read as the reverse complement.
CCTGGGGTCATCTCAAGCAGTTTAAACATAGATACAGCACTTAAAAAAAAAACCTGATCAGGCTGATGAAATCATAGTAAGGAAGAGAACCAAGACACTTCTAAACCACTATCTTGCCAAAATCAGCTCATAAATTAACCAGGTGCCTTTTCAAATTTTATCTAGTCAAACATAAGTGGCATATTTATTTTTTCTTTAAAATTTGTCAAGTATGGATGGTCATTCTTGTTTTTTTTTAAAAAAACATATCTGCATAAGAGTGGGTTTTGCTTACAAAAGAGGTGGGGAGCTTGAGGTAAAGATAAAGATAAAAGGTAGAGATAAAAGTTGACTCAGAATTATGCCCAGAAGGTGGTTCTTGGCCCAGAAAAGGCTACATACCTCTAGCCTACAATTTAAAAATGAGAAAGACCACCTTTGTGGGTTATGTATATATGTATATAACATGTTGTATTGTTTGCCATTCTTACAACTTTGCGCTTTTAAGGAGGAAGGAAAGCCACAAGTGTGTGAAAGGGAAAACACTAAACTTAATCAACCTTCAGATACCAGCTGCTTGTTTTCCTAAACTAATCATATTTTCTAGTCCCTCCAAAAAATAAAGCAACATTTTCAGTCACTGATGTCAGAAGAATAAGATGGAGTTTCTGTTCCTGAACCTAATTTCATACAAGGAGAAAGGATTGTTGCAATGCTCACATGAACCATCAAAGTTGTCTTCAGTTTCCCTGAAGGGAACTTCTCGGCCCCCATCAAATGAAATAACAGGGGAATATTAATTTACTGTTTTAGATGATCTCCTTTTGGCTTCTAAAGATATGCTTTTAGTTTAAATGATAGCAATGCATTTGTGAGGGTGATTGTATATTCTTATTAAAGAACACACAGAATACAGTTCTTAGATAGCCTCGTGATAGCCTTGAGCATATTTTTCTAGATATGATCCCGATTATGAAAGTCCATCACAAAGCAATGAAATTGTTTTATTATTACAACTGATTGAATAGTTGGGGCTGAGAAATTGCCATTTCAGTCATATAAGGCTGAAGCTATACCATAATTTCTGCAAGCAACCTTAATTCTAGGTGGAAAAAGGTAACAATTTCCTTACACATTTAGCACTTGATTATAAGAAATGTTGGTGTAGCACTTAGCAGAAGTTTGCACATTGTTTTATTTGTAACATGGTAACATACACACTGTACTATTTGATCAGTTTATTTTTCTATTTAAATATTCTGAGCTCACATATCCAAAATAGTTTATGGAATTATGGGACTTGGAGGAAATAGGTATTCTGTCAGTTGAACTTCATATACCTTAAAACTTAGACTTAGATTTAGAATAACTTTAAATGTACACTAATCGGCATACATTAAAATGAAATTTCATTGCACAAGTTGTCAAGATTGAGAAACAGCCTCTTGGCTACTAGATTGCAAGAATACACATAGAGTAGCTCTTTAAGGAACGGCAAAATGGTCATTCTTCTCAGCCATAGCTCTTCAATCAATTGTAATAATAACACAATTTCTTTGCATTGTGGTAGAATTTCATAATCAGGATCATATCTAGAAACACATGAAGATTATCGCGAGGCTATCTAAGAACTGTAGTTTGTGTGTTCTTTAATATATAACTGTAATTTGGTGAGTAATGATATTTTTCACATTTCCCCTTTGAACGTATAAATGATTTACTTGCTTATGATTTATGATTTAACAAATGTTTACTGTTCCCAAAGATTCGCTCAATATTTACTAATAGAAGCTGACTAACACAAGCTTTTCACATTCTCCTATACTAATAGAAAGGGGAAACTGAAAAGTGCCTATAGGAACTTGCAATGTCAACATTCTCTTTATCTTCTTTTGATAAGGCTGTGGCAATATGCTTATATATAGACATAAATGCCTAGCTAGAGCTTAAACAGCAGCTGTGTCCGTGATAGCTAGAAGCTATTTCAGTGGAAGAACTCTGGTGTGGTTTACCCTCTCTTACCAATATGAAGGTGGCTTTTTGCCTGTTTTTCACCCTGGCACTCTTCTTTTTGTATTCAGGTAAGCCGAGCACCATCTTGCAAAAGATCCTTTTCAGATACTTGGCATTTTGAGACTTAGATCCACATTACCTACTCAGCCTCACAAAAATGGGCATTTTAAAGGCTCCTTCACAGGAGTGTTGTATTTATGAGGGATTTCCAACCCCAAATTACAATTTATATAGAAATCACACAAATCTTTAGACAATAAAACTGCAGCTCTCCACAATCCTGACACCAACAGATACCAAAAATTACGGCTAAGCAGCTTTCAAGTGTTAAAGCCCCAGAAAGCATTTCTGATCATGAATCCTGGCTTTAATCAATTAAACCTTTAATCAACTAATTACCCCTTATACTTAGTCCAACGCTGTATTCCAACAAAAGGATTATAAATGTATAGTTGTTTTTATTGCTTATTTTTGATTTTATGTTGTCAGCTGATTAAAGAAATTTATATTTACTTTGCTCATGTTTAGCCCAACTATTATTCAGTGATAGTTGTATGAATTTGAATATATTTGCATTTGAGACAGAAAGAAATATGTACGGTCCAATACATTCTTTTTGCAGTGAAAGAAATTATTTAGTTGGTCCTTAGTCAAGCTATGGTTTTATTTTATATTGTTTATGGATTTAATCTTTCTTTTTAGATGCTATTGAAGAAGAAGAAAAGCTGGTAAGTGTTAACTATGTAATAAACTCAAATGATCACAGTTGAGAATTTAGATATGCAATGATTTTGGAATGTGGGGTGGGATGGGGTGGAAGATAGCAATGAAAGCAATGTTTGGGATGAAATTTATATGGACTTTATGGATTATGTTATGTAACCAGTTTTTAGTATGAAATGGTAAAATTGTGATTTATGTTACAGGGGGGAAAAAAGAATACATTCAAGGAAATAGACTTTATAGTATAATAGACATAATTAGAGAACTGAATAATAATGTAGATGTCTTTTTCCTTCTCTTAATATTAGGAAAATACATGGTGGAAAATGTATTGTCTCTGACTTCAAGAAGAGAATAATACATTAATTTGGGGGAAGGAGTGTTCCTTGGTGCTCTCTGAGCTTGGTTGTCTTCTTGTTTTCTTTCATTACCCAAACTAGGTACCATATTTTTCAGAGTATAAGACGCACCCTTTTCCCCCAAAAAAGAGGGTGAAAATCTGGGTGAGTGTTATATTCCAAATGTAGCCCTGCCCAGCTTCTCAAATGGAGGTTTCAGAGGCTGAAAAAAGCATCAGGAATGAAGCTTCAGAAAAGAAGCCCCCAAACAGAGCTTCAGAGTCTTTTTTTCTGAAGCTCTGTTTCGGAGGCTTTCAGAGGAAGGAAAAAGTTTTTTCTGAAATGGAGTTTCAGATGTTTCAGAGGCAGAAAAAAAAGCAAAAAAAAAAAAAAAAGCAAGGCACAGAGCTCACAATCAAGGAACTTGTTGCTAAAATTCACCTCTGAGCTGATAGGGGGTATGGGAGGCTGATCCACCTGCCAATCAGCTTTTTTCTTATTTTCCTCCCCAAAAACTAAGGTGCGTCTTATTTATTTATTTATTTATTCATTCATTCATTCATTTATTTATTTATTTATTCAACTTGTATGCCGCCTTTCTCCGAAGACTCAAGGCAGCTTACAATGCATTTAAAAACCATATATAAAAACATTAAAAATTAAAACATTAAAAACAATTAAAACCCATTCACACCATTCATGGCTGGATCTCACCAGATCTCAACAGCGAGATCAACAGCCCCAGGCCTGCCGGAAAAGCCAGATCTTCACCGCTTTTTGGAAGGCCAATAGGGTGGGGATGGTCCGGATCTCAGGAGGTAACTGGTTCCAGAGAGCTGGGGCAGCCACAGAGAAGGCCCTCCCCCATGGGCCCGCCAGCCGGCATTGTTTAGCTGACGGGACCCAGAGGAGACCAACTCTGTTGGATCTTACCGGTCTCTGGGAGCTATGCAGTAGAAGGCGGTCTCGAAGATAACCTGGCCCTGAGCCATGTAGGGCTTTAAAGGTAATAACCAACACGTTGAATTGTGACCGGAGACCAATAGGGAGCCAGTGCAGCTTGCAGAGAATTGGTGTAATGTGGGTGTATCTAGGTGCACCCACGACAGCTCGCGCGGCTGCGTTCTGGACCAACTGTAGTCTTCAAACACTTTTACTCTGGTGCATCTTATACTCCGAAAAATACGATAATTGCTAATCCACACTAACATTGACAATGATACCTAGTTTGGGTAATGAAATGTCTGCAAGAACACAAATAAGTTCAGAGAGCACTAAGGACCCCTCCCCTTTTTTAAAAAATTTGATTTATATGCCGCCCTTCTCCGGAGACTCAGGGCGGCTTACAATGCGTTAAGCAATTGTAAGCAATTTCAACCCTGAGCTACAGTTATTCTCCTTTATTGGTACATTAATTTGGATTTTTTAAAATAACAAGAAGATGTTACCTTTTGCAGTGTCAAGCTTGACATGAAAGGGAGTCTCCACTACAAGAATTCCATTGTTTTGCCTGACAAGACATGCAACTACCAACCCTTCCAAATATAGATGCTGAAAACTCAAAACAGGATTAAAATATTGAAAGAAAGATGATGTATTATCCATTTGCTGCCCAATTTTCTCTCTCTGTGATAGTGAATCCAAATGAATGGCCCCTAGAATGATACGCCTTCATGCCAAAACTATCTAATTGGAATTTAGGATTTTTAAGCTCTGTCCCTAAATGTAGGGAGTAAATATTATTAGATAAAGGGTTTGGGAGAAAAATTAGGTTTCTCCTTTGAAATGCAGTAGTTCTAGACTGGACTGCCTTCCACTTGTTTTAGAGAACAATCATATTAAGAACATTCTTTAAATGCAAATACGTGAAGCCAAATCCAATTTGGCCCTTGTCATTTGTATTTATATAAAATATTTGTAGCCCATTTACTAAGAGAATGTTACAAGTGGTTACAATCCATAAAAGAGCAAGATGGCCTAATAACAGAAATTTAAGTCTGTAATAAGCAAATAAGGTTTTTATCTGATACCAAAAGGCACATAACCTCAGGGCAGCCTAATTTCAAGAAGAAGATTTTTCAAAGTTGTCCATGGAGATTCTCAATCATCCAGGTCATGGTTGTCCCAAAAGTGCTTTTTTTCAAAAGGCAACTGCACTCTCTGGGCGGTTTACAAATATCAGCACCTTGCACCCAATAATCCGGGTTTTCATTTTACCAACCTTGGAGGGGTGGAAGATTGAGTCAATCTTGAGCCCATTGGGATCAAACTCCAGGCTCTGAGCAGAATTAACCTGCAATACTGCATTTTAACCACTGCACCACCAGGGTTCCTCATGGAGTCTCTACATGGCCAACTCCTTCTGATATGTAGGCTTCATTGTCCAAAATTCCTCAACCAGTATAACCATTGCAGAGATTTCTGGGAGTTGAAGTCTACACACATGGAATTCTACAAAATGGAAAACATTGTTTTTACATCACTGAATTTGGAAGATCACAAGATCTTTAGGAGCCTTAGATTAGCCAAGAGAAGATAAAACCAATGTTGTTCTCTCTGAAGGTTGATTGTGCTGGCTTTCCCAGAAAAGCATGCACCAAGGACTACGAGCCCCATTGTGCCTCCGATGGTGTGACATATTCCAACAGATGCCTTTTCTGTAATGCATTTATGTAAGTATCGGTTTTACTCATGATACCAAAATGAATCACTTGAGTAGATTTCTTTGTAGGAGACCTGAATTTGTTGCTGTTTGCATTTGTTCCAGTTAGGCTGACAAAGATTGTTCTGAAGTCAATGAATGTCCTCATTGGAGAGCTTTTTCTCTATTTTCATACCACAGTCAGCCAAGATGAAGCAAGTGTTAATTCTGCTAATTACAATAGACCCTACATTTCAATTGTAGTTGCTGTAAAATATGTTGGGTTTGTACCTGTGAAAAAGCTTACATCTTCTGGCTTTTCAAATTCTGTGCTATATCTTTCTCTTCATAGTGAAAGTCGTGGAATATTAACATTGAAGTACTATGGAGTATGTAAAAAGTAATCCAATACAGATCCAGAGGACTGAGATATTACTCCAAGCAACATGGATCTTCCTCCATCCTTCTTTCCCTGCTTTTGTTTGCTTAGCCAGAGAATATCTTCTAAATGAATTTCACTTGTCAATAAAATGAATTATGCATCCTGCTTTTGAGTTTCTTTTGCTCCACAATCTTTGTTTCCTAATGTCTATTAGACTGCAGAGTTACAAAAAAAAAAAAAAAAAAGGCAACTGTTTTACAATGAAAGATTTTGTAAAAGTTTTATGGACAACTTCTGATCCATAGCATGAGGAGGCAATTGTTTTGGAGGTGATTCTAGAAAAAGTGTATTTATTCCCAAAAAGGAAGGTTTAAAACACAAAATGAAGATGGGATTTGTGTTTCATAGCAGATTCCCAGAACCTCTGTGGCAGGGGTCACCAACCTTTCGGACCTCAAAGACCACTAAATTCATAATTTTAAATCCCGCGGACCACTAATATGATTGTTTAAAAAATATAAATAGTATTTAGTGCAATATAAAAATGCAAATAACTTTTCTGAGGACCATCAAAATTTCCTCATGGACCACCAGTGGTCCACGGACCACTAGTTGGTGACTGGTGCCCTGTGGGACCTGGAGATGGGGTTGAGGTTCCCTATGGATCAGGGAATGGCTTAAAATGCACAAGATTCAATCACACATATGGGCAGGATCATAACTTTCTATTGTTATTCTCTGAGTTTTGGAATTGTTAGGCAGTTTCTTTGGGGTTTCAGCTGTATTAAATCTAGAGCTGTTCCTATAAAAAGGGGATTTGTTCACACTTTGATTTGTTTTAATGTATTTTGTTTCATACACCATACAGAACTCTTGAAATCTATGTTTTGTTTCCTGCTTGGGACTCTCCAGTCAACATTTTGAGGTTGGGACATTTCAAGGAAGAAATGTTTTGTACTGTATGTCCCTATTGAAAGCTCTCCATCTCAAAGCAGTCACATTTTTTGCAGACTCAAAAACACATGTATTTTATTCCATCCTCAAAACACTCAAAATAGTCAATTTAGGGTTGGAATATGTCGGGAGAAAAACATTTTCCACATCTCTAAATACCATATTAATTGATTGGTAACATTTACACACAGCTGACCAACTCAATCAAGGTAAGTCTAAGTGACTTACAAACCTAACAAAAAATAAATAAAACTCTGGAACATGAACCTACAAACAGCAATAGAACAATAAAATGGTGATTGAGGCAGAAAAAACACCATTATCCAATTGGGATAGCATACATCATGACTCAAAGGCTCAGGGAAAAACATACCAATTCTTGACAGCCTTTCCAAAGTCCCTCTGGGTTGGGGCCAACTGTATGTTGGGAAAAAGGTTGATCTATAAATAGGTTGCTGCTGAGAAGACACATCTGGCTCAGTGGTGAAATCTAAAATTTGTTACTACTGGTTCTATGGGCGTGGTTTGGTGGGGGGGGTGGTAATGTGACTGGGTGGGCATGGCCAATTTTTTTTTTTTACTTTTTCTACAATCTCTTCAGTGAAAAGGTTGTAAAAAAATACTTTCAAAAGGCTCTGATGATTGCAGCTGAGTTGCCTGATCATCAGAGGCTTTTTTTCTTTTAAATGCCTCTGACAATCAGGCAACTCAGCTTGGATCGTCAGAGGCATTTAAAAGAAAAAAAGGGTTTTTTTCTTTTAAATGCCTCTGACAATCCAAGCTGAGCCGCACGATCATCAGAGGCTTTTTGTTTTTACTTTTAAAAGCATTTTTTTGGCCGAAGAGGTTGTAGAAAAAAATGCTTTTAAAAGTAAAAAAAAAAGCCTCTGATGATTGTGCGGCTCAGCTGGGCATGGGGGGGGGCAGGGATTTTTGCTACTGGTTCTCTGAACCACCCGCCTCCATCGCTACCAGATCATGTGATCCGGTCCGAACTGGGAGCATTTCACCCCTGATCTGGCTCCTAGTGAAAGGATCTAGACTGGGTCCAGATTCCCTATCACAGTGGGTGAATGGGCAGATATTGTGTTGTCAGCTCTTCAACATAGACTAGATCAGGAAACAGACCCTATAACAAGACTAGGACTATACTGAGATAGGCAATAGTAACAGAATCATGCAATGTTGATTGTGCTTTACTCTCCTCCCTTTTTTATCCAATGGATTTGGGAGAACCATGCCTGGCTTTTTTTCTCTGAATATAGACACTCTTCAATTAATGTGTAATTGGGACTGAAAACTCCATCACTAGGCAACATGGTCATAAAGTGTAAACTCACATAACCAGGCCAACTTATCATAGCAATCCTAGCAGTTCTTAAGCAAAGGGTCATTGAGCAAAATGTCACATGGCCACAACTTGCAACTTCCTGCCAGCTTCTTCATTGCCACTTTGCTTGTTGAAAGCTGGCAGTGAATGGTTAATGATGATCATGTACAGATGGGATACTGAGGGATACTGATACTGAGTGATTGTCCAGTCTCTTCTTAAAAAACCTCTAGTGATGAAGCACCCACAACTTCTGATGGCAAGATGTTCCTCTGGTTACTATAATTGTCCTCACTGTTAGGAGGACAATTGATTCCAGGTTGTTTCGCTCCTTGATTAGTTTCCATCCATTGTTTCTTGTCCTGCCCTCTGGTGCTGTGGAAAATAAATTGACGTATTGAAGTATTAGTACCGCTTTATAAAGCCTCAGTAAAGCCACACCTGGAATACTGCATTCAATTTTAGTTTGAAAATGTCTTCAAAGAAAAAACAATGAAGTCTTCCTGAAAAAGCACCTTTGGGATAATGAGCAAAGATATTAAAACTCAACTAGGAATTTGTAGCTATTTTCCTTGTCTGTATTGTTCTATTTAGGAATAATATTTCACAATGTGCCATCTAGTGCAGTGGTGACCAACCGATGGTCTGTGGACCACTGGTGGTCCGTGAGAAAATTTTGGTGGTTCGCAGAGAAATATTTGTATTTTTCTCAAGAAGCCCAGCCAAAGTTTTCTGCGCTGCTCGCACTTCAGTGCTTTGACTCCCAGGGACAGGATGGGGTCCTTCAAGCAGTTAGCTTGACCACCTGTTAGCGGAGAGAAGCAGCCAGAGTCAACTTTAGCTTTGCTGTCCATTGCAGACACTAGATCGGCCCCCTGCAAATTCTCATCTCTCAAGCAGCGCTCACTGAAGCAGCGCAGGAAACTTTGGCCGGGCTCCCCAAGAGATGAGAGTTTGCAGGGGGCTGGTGTAGAGTCTGCAATGGACAGCAAAGCTGGGGTTGACTCTGGCTGCTTCTCTCTGCTGTAAGTGCTTCCTGGACACCGTTTACTGCTCCGAGCCCCAAGCACCGCCTCATCAATCCCCTGCAGCAGCTCCCCCCCCCAGCCGGCAGGTCGAGCCCAGTGCTGACTCATATGCCAAACTGAGCCCTTTGTCCACTTCAAACCATCCTCCATCAGGGGACCCCACAAAGCCCTTGCCACCCCTTCAATCCTTCTACCCCCATCCAGCCTTTTGGATGAGGTGGAAATATTGGATCTTCGGAGGCTAGGTGGCTACTGCTGGGAAGAAAAGGAAGAAGAGCAGAAGCGGTTCCAGGAGGAGGAGGAGGAAACCTGGCAGTAGGGTATCTTTGCCCGACTTTTCTGCACAAAGGCTTGTCTCCTGCCTGGCTCTTTCCCCTTCTTTCCCTGTGGCTCTTTCTGGAAAAAAAAAGACCTCTTCCTTTTTTTGTACCCAGCTGGCGCTTTCCAAAGCTTGCTTTTCCAGCATTAGCTGTCCAAATCCCCTTTGATTGTTATTTTTTAAAATTATTATTATTTACATCATCTGTCCCTTTCCAGACATCTCCATTTTTCTCATTGATTTTCCCCCCCAACCATTACTTTCCCAAGTCCTCCATTTTCTTCCAACCTGCTTTTTTTGCCTGTGCAATTTAAAAACAAAGATTTAGAAACACCAGGCTTTAAAGACTTCTCTTTGTATTGGATTGGTGGAAAAATCCCAGGCACGAATATGCTTATGCATTTAAAATGGGAATGAGCATAAATTCTTAAAAGAAATTTAACATGAAGCAGGAGAACTGAGCCTTGCTTTCTTTGCTGCATTGCCTTGATTAGGTTGTGCAAAAAATAATAATGGTACACCGGTTAAGATTCTAGATTGATGCTGATTAAATTTAAAATAGGACAGTTATGAACAGTAATGTACTGTAATGTAGCAAAGAAATGATAAAATGGAAAAAAAGCTGTAGTGCTTCCTGGACACGGTTTACCGCTCCAAGACCCAAGCGGCAGGAGACATGGGCTGTCTTGGTGTCACCAGCTGGCACAAATATACCGCAGCAAAGGCAGAATGCAAATGCAAATAGCACTTCACTCCCACACCTTCCAGCCATTGCCACTACCACTTTGGCCCACCCCCTCCACAACAGCACCATTATCATGTTCCTGCCGGCAAGGGCTGCACTCCTTTTTGCACATTGCACCACCTGCAAAGTTACACATTGTATGTGCTATCCCCTGTGATGGAGATTTCTAACCCCACCATGGGCCACCGGTCCCATATTCCAGAGCTGGGGTTATCACAGGACTGGCCCTTTGGTCATCCCGGAGCAGCTCCTCTACCCTGCTCCCTGGCAGGCCAGTGCACCTGGTTGGAGGAGTGTTCCGGGAGCTGCTCCGGGATGACCAAAGGGCTAGTCCTGTGACTACTACAGCTCTGGAATATGGGACCGACTTTCCCACCAACATCAGCAAGCCACCGTCAGTGTGCCCGTCTTCAATTTCCTTCACTCAGATTGACCAAGCTTCTTGAGTGAAGGAACATAAAAGAGGTTTCCAGGCTGTGTGCCTGGACCAGCCACTTTCTCTCGGGCCTCCCACATGGAGGCCTCACAAAAGCAGAGAGGTAGGCCCGAAAGGCAACTGTGCCTCCCCCCCTGTGGTCCGTGGGATTTAAAAGTATGAACTTGTTGGTCCCTGAGGTTGAAAAGGTTGGGGACCCCTGCTCTAGTGGATATTGTTGTTCTTTGTAATGGTTGTTCTCACACAGCATGAGTGAATTTTACTTGAAATGTGGGCGATATTTGTTCTGTATGGAGAACGAAGCAGGCAAACGTCTGAGGCTTAGCTGCTTTCAACACAAGAATTTATTACTAACACAACAAGCTAACAGAACAAGGCAACTCTGCGAAAGCAGCAACACTAACAAACTGTTGCCATCTGACAGCTGCTTAAATAGGGAGCTGTCAGACGATAGGAACCAATACACGAGCAGGGATTTCCCGCTATTTTGGTTGCTCGCGTCTTAACCAATCCGCAACCACCGGCAACAGGGCAGGCGTGGTTGGAATAGTAACTGTGAGGACTCAACACCCCTCTCCACCTGGATGGCGCACGTGTAGTCTGCTAGGTATGCTGGGTGACATCGGCTCCGTCCAGATCTTCTCCATTCAGGAGCAGTCGTTGACGGAGACGGAGTTGGATCATCATTCTCTGGAACTACAGGAGGCTGTGCCAGAGTCTGAGATGGAGGCCTCAATTGTGACAGGAGTCCTGGTTGACCAGGTAGGTCAGCTGACAAGAACAACTCGATCGGGGGCATTTGGCTTTTTTCAGGCTGGGCTGGCAAATCCCCTGAAGGAGTTCTTACTGGTGTGTTTGGCTGGTCCTGTTCAGGGTGCGGGTAGGCCTCGTTGGCGACTCTCCTCCTGAATTGATTTATATGTCAGCGCCAAGTTCGTCCATCGTTAAGCTGGACCCTATAAGAATAGGGTCCCGTTATTTGCATTATTTGCCCAGGCAGCCACCTAGTATTGGTCCCATAGTTCTGGGCATACACCAGATCCCTGACAGTGAATGTTCTGGCATGGTGACATGCCTCGTGGAGTGGCTCAGGGGCATAATTGTGGTGCAGACAGCCTAGGGTTGTCCGGAGCCGCCGTCCCATGAGTAGTTCAGTGGGGCTGTGCTTGTTAGTCATTCACGGAGTTGTATGTTGAGCCAAAAGGTACCGGCAGATTTTATGGTGCCAATTTGAGGGACCCAAACAGCGTAAAGCCTCCTTAGCTGGCCTGACGGCCCTTTCTGCCAGGCCATTCGTGGCTGGATGGAAGGGGGCCATTTGGGCATGGCGGATGCCCATCTTAGCTAGAAACAGCTGGAAGGGTGCCAAGATGAACTGGGGCCCGTTATCAGTCACTATGATGTCCGGCAGCCCATGGGTTGCGAACAAACCCTCCAAAACCCTGATTACGGCCTCTGTGTTGGTGGATGGCATGAGGGCAAGTTCAACCCATTTGGAATACGTGTCCACTAAGATTAGAAAAGTTTGGCCTAGGAAGGGGCCAGAGAGATCCACGTGGACTCGTGCCCAGGGTGCCTTGGGTGCCTCCCACTCCTGGACCGGGGCTGCTGGGTAAACCAGCCTGGAGTGCTGGCAATGCTGGCACTTGGCCACCCACTCCTCTATTTCTTGATCAATCTTAGCCCACCAAACATAGCTACGGCCAAGGGTTTTCATGTGCACGATGCCCGGATGGGCATCGTGGAGGCATGTCAAAATCTGGAACCTCAGTTCAGGGGGTACTATCACCCTGTTTCCCCACAGGAGGCAGCCCTTTTGCACAGACAATTCATATTGTCTGTGATAGTAGGGTAGGAACTCAGGTGTTACCAGCCGCTGCAGCCAGCCCCTGCGCACCCAGTCCAGGACTCAGGAAATAACAGGGTCAGTGGCTGACAGCTCCCCAAAGTCCATTGCAGAGATCGGGGACTGCAACTCCTCTACCAACAGGATGGATGTTGTAGGGGTGGGGTCTTGGACAGATGCCGGGAGCGGACAGCAGCTGAGGGCGTCAGCATGTCCTATGGACTTGCCAGGCCTATATTGTAACTGATATGAATATGCCGCCAAAAACTCCGCCCACCTAGACATGCGTAGTGAGAGAATCTGGGGAGTTTGGCGGTCTCCTGCCAACAATCCCAACAACAGCTTATGGTCTGTAACAAGGTAAAAAAACCAACCATAGATGTAGTCATGGAATTGTTTGATTCCAGCTACAGCTGCCAACGCCTCCCTATCCAGCTGGCTGTAATTCCTCTCAGCCACTGACAGGGTCCTTGAATAATATGCAATAGGGGCTTCTGATCCATTGGGCAGGATATGACTTAGGACAGCCCCCACGCCATGGGGGAGGCGTCGCATGTCAAGGACAGCAGCAAACTGTTGTCGTACTGTACGAGGACAGGGTCAGAGGTGAGGACGTCCTTAACTGCCCTGAATGAGGTGGTGGCCCTGTGACTCCAGTGCCACGGTGTTTTAAAGTCCAAGAGCTGTGGAGAGGCTCTGCTAGTTATGCCTTATGGGGCAAAAAAATGGCATAAAAATTGAGGAGCCCAAGGAAAGCCTGCAGTTCAGCTTTAGAAGTGGGAGTGGGGGCATTTTTGATAGCCTCCACCTTAGCCGGAGTAGGGCGGATACCTTGGGAGTCAATTAGGAACCCCGGGAATTCTACTTGGGGAGCTCCTATCCTGCATTTCTCTTTTTTAAGCTTAAAACCTGCATGTCTTAGACAGGAGAGGACGGCCCTAAGTTTGCTGACGAGTTCAGCCTGATCAGCAGCTGCGATCAGAACATTGTCAAAATAGGGCACCACCCCTGGAAGCCCATGGAGCAATCGCTCCATTAGGCTCTGAAAGATGCCAGGGGCAACGCTGTGTGGACTCAACAATAATCTTGACTAAAAGGTGAAAGTTAGTCTGGATGTCGCAAAGTAATTCTAAGCCCCATTCAAAAGGGAAAGGGCACTTCTCCACCCTCAAATGTAAATAAAACCTACCTTTCTTCTTATCTCTTTGAAGTCTGGTTGCCACTTGCTTCTTGCTTCACAAGTCCTGAGTTCTCTTCTAAGAAGGAACATCTCATATTGGTACAACTCAACGTATCATATCACATTTCCATAAGAAATTCAAACTGAGTGTCTTTTCAAATTTTATCTAGCCAAACACATGTGGCATTTTTTCTTAAAACCTTGACATGCATGTCTCAAAGGGTTCCATCCCAGAATCAAATAAAAGCAAGTGGCTATTTATACAAATTTGATTATATCACACAGAAAATCTCTATACTAGGACTTCTCAGGTCACAGCTCCTGAGGTAGTCTTAAGCAGTTTAAACATAGATACATACAGCATTTAAAAAAAAAAACTGGTCAGGCTTATTAAAACGTAGTAAGGAGGAGAACCAAGACCGATTAGTTTTTCTGACTCCACTATTTTGCCAAGATCAGCTCATAAATTAACCAGGTGGCTTTTCAAATTTTATCTAGCCAAACACATGTGGCATTCTTTTTCTTAGAAACTTGACATGCATGTCTCAAAGGGTTTCATAGTTACCACAATCAAATAAAAATGGCCACTTATACAAATTTGATTATATCATAGGGATTATACTAGGACTTCTCCAACAGTGGGTCACAGGTCCTGAGGTGATCTCAAGCAAATTAAACATGACACAGCACTTTAAAAAAAAACCTGATCAGGCTTATGAAAACATAGTAAGGAGGAGAACCAAGATTGATTAGGTCTTCTAAACCAGGGTCTCCAACCTTGGCAACTTTAAGCCTGGTGGACTTCAACTCCCAGAATTCCCCAACCAGCACCAGGCTTAAAGTTGCCAAGGTTGGAGACCCCTGTTCTAAACCACTAACTTGCCAAGATCAGCTCATAAATTAAGGAGGTGCCTTTTCAAATTTTATCTAGTCAAATACAAGTGGCATGCTTATTTTTTTCTTTAGAATTTGTCAGATATGGATGATCATTCTTTGTTTTTAAAATATTGCATCTGCAAAGAAGGAGTGGATTTTGCTTACAAAAAAGTTGGGAGGCTGGAGATAAAGATAAAGGCAAAGGTGGACTCCTTTGTGGGTTATGTATATACGTATATAACATATTGTATTGTTTGCCTTTATTATAACTTTGCACTTTTAAGGAGGAAGGAAAGCCACAAGTGTGTGAAAGGGAAAACACTAAACTTGATCAACCTTCAGATACCAGCTGCTTGTTTTTCTAAACTAATCATATTTTCTAGTCCCTCCAAAAAATAAAGCAACATTTTCTGTCACTGATGTCAGAAGAATAAGATGGAGTTTCTGTTCCTGAACCTAATTTCATACAAGGAGGAAGAAGTGTTGCAATGCTCACATGCACCATCAAAACTATCTTAAGGTTCCCTGAAGGGAACTTCTTGACCCCCATCAAATGAAATGACTGGCGAATATTAATTTACTTTGTTTAGATTATCTCGTTTGGCTTCTAAAGACATACTTTTAGTTAAATGACACCAATGCAACTTAATCAGGGCTGAAAGTATACCTCAACATCTTCTGCAAGCGACCTTAATTCTAGGTGGTAAAAGATCACAATTTCCATACATATTTAGCACCTGATTATAAGAAATGTTAGTGTAGCATTAGCAGATGCTTGCCTTTTCTTTTATTTGTAATATTGATAGAACAGAACAGAACAGTACACAATTCTTTATTGGCCAAGTGTGATTGGACACATAAGGAAATTGTCTCCGGTGCATAAACTGTCAGTGTACATAGATACAACCACAAAGTGATAAGTCATAGATCACAAATCATAAGATGCAATCCTAATGTCAGGGTTCTGACAGATGCCCTAATTAAATCATGAGCCTCGAGCCAAGCTTCAAAAGAAATCCAGTTATTTATTAGGAACTTCATGTTGGCACATTCCCAAGTGAAGCCAGCTGTGACCCCACATAATTTATGCCCCAATCATGACCCTGTTTCCTCCCTCCCCCAGGGTGTGCCATCAATTACATTCGCCAACAGAGCAATTTTGTGGGTTGTAGAGATTACTCCCCTCTGGCCACTGTGGGTAATGCTGGGAGACAGCCTTGAGAGAGATATCGTATTTTTCGGAGTATAAGACGCACCTTTTTACCCCAAAAAAGGGGGTGAAAATCTGGGTGCGCCTTATACTCCAAATGTAGCCCCACCCACCCACTGGCCCCCACCCTTGGTTGTTGGCCTCTGGGCATCACATTTTCCGGCGGTTTCAAGCGGTGGGGATCCTCACATTGCCAAAAATGAACAATGTTGCACGCTGGGAGATGGGTGGCAGAAACGGTTAGGGTGCTGCTTGGAACCTGCTGAAAACTGCCGCGGCCGCATTTTCATGAGGGCGCGTGGCTGTACAAATTGAATCAGGGAATTGGGGAGGAAAATGCCAGAAAACACAATGCATGGAGGCTATGCTCTTGCAAAGTGGATTCTTCTGCATGAGGTGTAAGGCAAGGTGCTCACCGCCCAGCCTGCCCCTTCTCCAGACAACCCAGGCTGAGGGCGGTCAGCTTCTGCTCCTGGCCCAGGAGACGGATCTGGCCAGGAGGGAAGAGAAAGTGAGACTGCAGAAAAGGAGGAGGAGGGTGCGTGGCTTTGTGAATTGCTTTGGGGAATTGGGGAGAAAAACGCCGGAAAACGTGATGCATGGAGGCAATGCCGTTTTTCCTCCCCAATTCCCTGAAGCAATTCGCAAAGCCGCCCACCCTCCTCCTCCTTTTCTGCAGTCTCACTTTCTCTTCCCTCCTGGCCAGATCCGTCTCCTGGGCCAGGAGCAGAAGCTGACTGCTCTCAGCCTAGGTAGTCTGGAGAAGGGGCAGTCTGGGTGGTGAGCACCTTGCCTTACACCTCTCCATGCAGAAGCGCCCGCTTTGCAAAACCATTGCCTCCATGCATCGCATTTTCCGGCGTTTTCCTCCCCGATTCTCCAATGCAATTTGTAGAGCTGTGGGCCCTCCTTCTTGGTGGCTAAAGGGGAAGAAGAAAACTCTGGGCACATTGAGAAAGCACATTCTCCTGTTGCTGGAAGAAGGTCGAAGTTGGTTCCCCCCCTCCCCTTTCTTTCTTAAACTGAACTGCATTGCTTTTCTGACTTGTTGATAAATGATCCTGGGAGAAAGCAGCAGCCGCTGCTGATCCATTTCGGGTTGTTATGTAAATAGGTTTTCTTGGCAGGAAGTTTGAACTAACTGACCATCAGCTGATTGGCTGACCACCACAGCTGCAAGGTATATAAAGGGAGCTGTTTCCCTAGGTCAGTTGCTGGGTTCTCACCCTATAATAAAGAGCTGTTGTCACTCACTGCCTGGCTTGCTGCGTCCTCATTCACCCAACCTAACAGGATGGTCAAAATGCCAAGTGGCTGTGGGGAGCTGAGACATTTCTCCTTCACCCCACCCCACCCCCAGCTGCTCAGTGCAGTTCAGTTTAAGAGAGCGGGGGTGGGGGGGAACCAACTTCGACTGCGGCTGGAGTCCCTCTGGGCATGAAGACCATTTGGGAGGAGAAGGTGGCTGAGGAGGGAGGAGTGTAGGAACAAGGTGCAAGGACGGGGGGTGGGGGAGATTGCAGGAGAAGCAGCTCTTCTCCTTTTCTTCCAGCAACAAGAGAGTGTGTGTTCTCAACATGCCCAGAGTTTTCTTCTTCCCCTTTAGCCACCGAGAGCTCCGAGTTCTCCCAGGATCTGCCTGGAAGCAGCTCCAGCAGTTCTGACGGCTGCCTTCATAACTTGTGCGAGGACTGGAGATCCCCACCCCCTATCACAGCAGACTTCTCCTTAACCTCCTGAGATAACTGCCCCCATGAAAATCATCCCCCACCCCAGCCTACCCAGTCCAGTTAAATAGATAGGATTTGTTTTAAACTGATAAAAAGAGCTGTGCTACCTGTTGTCAAAATCCAAATGGAAGTGAGGACGCCACTGATCCTGATGCTGGTAGAAAGAGGCAGAATTCTTTTTTTCTTGTTTTCCTCCCCCAAAATTATGGTGCGTCTTATACTCCGGTGCATCTTATACTCCAAAAAATACGGTAAGTCTGGAATGTGCATCTGTCTTTGGCTGCTGTGCTGTTTTGTCCGTTTCCCAACCCCCTTGTCTATGGCAATTCGAGAGCAGGCCAGGGATGCTTTGCGAGTTGACACCTAAATCATGAAATATAAACAACAATTGATCAATCATAATATACCAGCAGGAGAAGGTAGTAGGAAAGATAAGAAATAAGAAGATGGTGATGATGATGATGATGAAATGAGAAGATGGGAAATATGAGATGACATGGATAATAGACCGCAACTAGAAAAAATGAACAGAAATCACGGAGGGGAAAAAAAAGGATATGCAGTTAATGAATAGTGTCTCTAAGTTCACATCACAGAATTTCTTTTAGTGCAGTGATGTTTTTACACTATCAATTGTTAATATAAAAGCAGATACCCTGTCTCTTCTTTTTACTTGCTGTTTCTGCAATGGGTTTATTTATTTTTTTTAATAAAAAGTTTTTATTTTCTGATCAAACAAGTATACAATATAAACAATCATTCAAACTATCATCAAGAAAAAGAAAAAAAATCAATCCTTGGTAAACTCAATCTTCAACCCCTTCTCACCACCTCCCACCCCCGACTTCCCAGAACAAAAACAGGGCCTAGATTTCACCAAACATTCGCTAAAATAAACTAGCTAACTGCAAGATTTAATAACTCCCAAGACCCCTTAACTCCCCTTTTACAATTTTATCAACCTCCCTTTTTATAGACTCAAAATAGCGTATAATCCAATAACTCTAAGAGTTTTAAAACCATTAACAAATATTAAACATTCAAACCTTAAAAATTCTCTTAATATATCAGTAAAGTATTCAATTGATTTGCAAAAACATTTTTCCCCCTCCTACTTTTCTCAAAGTTCAGATATTTTGAAATATCATAACAAAAAATAAACCTTAGGTATTCACTAATTAAATTTCTACATTTTTTAAGTTTCTAAATTTCCCCCCTTCATTATTCCTCCCTCCAACTTTTAAAATTTTAAAAGATAATCATCAACATAATTAACCATTAATACATAAACTAGAAAACCAAAAAAGATTAATCTTACATTCAACCATTAATGCATCATATTTAAAAATCAATATTTAACTTTATACTTTTTCCCCCTCAGTAGTTATAACACCTAAAACATAATCATTTTTAACCATAAGTAGAACAACTGCAAAGCCAAAAGAAAAGGTTAATCTTCCATTCTTGCTTTCTTTTTATATTTTTTCCAGTCTTTCTGCATCCCTCCTACTTCTATTTTGAGGAGGTTTTTCATTTTAATTTGAGGTTGATGTAACTGCAAAGATTGTCCCCTTTTTGAGAAAATTTCCTCTGACTTAGAGCCCCCAAATCGCCTCTTCTTGCTTATATAAATCAGTTCATTCCTTCGTCTGTAGGACCAAAGTTTATCAAGAGTTTGTGAAAAAAAGTTCAGTTGTTTCTTTTCTATTAAATGTATAAATGCCACTAGCAAATCTCCTTCATCTTCTGGAACTTCGAAAGTCTGGTCATTTACTACTTTTTTCCAAACCAAGTCATAATTTTGAAAGATTCTATCAATTTTTCCAAAAAGAGCAGAGAATAAGCTCGAAAATTCTTGAGAAGATTCTTCCACCTTCTCTGCTGCAATCAGAATATCTCCTGAATTGTCATCATGCTCCGTACTTGTTTTTGTCTCCTCAGTCATTTCTGTTGTTATCCCTTTAAGAATTGCTATTTGATTACTTATAGCTGCAGTATGATTATTCATGGCTTCTTTTATAAAGTCTGTAAATTCTGCATCAAAATCCTTATAACTCTGTAAATCAGACAACTGTTTCATTTCTGACACCTCCAAATAGCTTCCAACACTTTCAAGATCTCCTTTCTTAGAAGCCATTTTATTTTAAAAAGATTTTCTTTCTTCCCACAACCATAAAATCATAAAGTCAGAGCCATCCTTTTGAGCAGCTTTCAGCAATTTCTTTATAAATCACCAAACGAAATAATCTTTTCCCAAACAGCTCTTCAAAATCTATTCCAGCAACTTAAAGCCAGTCTCTGAGCAGGAGTCTATTAGCAAAAACTTTCCTTTCTAACTTTTAAAATCGCAACAAAGAAACGCCATCTTTCCTTCCAGCTCAGAAAATCCAATTAGAAACATTGTATCCCCGGAGTTAAGTATTATACTTGCAAAAAGCTTGTCCTCCTGCTTCTGTTCCGCCTGCTTTTTTGAAATCATTTAATCTTCTGTTTGACAGCAGAAATTGGACGCAACGCCTAGCTCTGTAAAAAAAAAAAACAGAGTCCCCCCGGATCCGGAGCTTCAGTGGGCTGAACGGGGAGCTCTCGCCCTCCTAACCCCTGGAATTAATCCAGGGGTTTTCGGGGAGCTCTACCCTCACCCACCTGCTCTCCTCCCCTTCTTTTCCCGAAGGGGAGATTTTCAAGCCGTTTGACAGCTGATTAACGCTGTCAGAACGGCTCAACGGGATCGCGGGGGCGGCGGTCTAAAAAGACCGTCAATGGCGCTGCGGAGCCAACCCGGAAGTCCCGCAATGGGTTTATTTTTGATGGGTTTATTTTTAAATATTCATGCTCTCACATAGCCAGACATTATAGATAGAATTATAGGACTTGCAGGAAATAGGTATTTTGTGAGTTGAACTTCATACATCTTAACGTTGCCAAGGTTGAGAAACACCATCTTGGGTACTAGATTGCAAGAATACACATAGAGTAGCTCTTTAAAGAATGGTGAAATGGCCACATGCATTCTTCTCAGCTACAGCTATTCAGTTGTAATAGTAACACAATTTCATTGCTTTGCGGTCAAATTTTATAATCGGGATCATATCTAGAAACACACACTGAAGGTTATCATGAGTCTATCTAAGAATTGAATTCTGTGTATTCTTTAATATTTGTTGTTCAGTGAATAACGATATTTTTCACATTTCCCCTTTGAACATATAAATGGCTTTCTTGCTTATGATTTATGACTTACCAAATGTTTACTGTTCCCAAAGATTTGCTCAATATTTACTAATAGAAGCTGACTAACACAATATAATGGGGAAACTGAAAAGTGCCTATAGGGACTTGCAATGTCAACATTCTCTTATCTTCTTTTGATAAGGCTGTGGCAAAATGCTTATATATAAACATAAATGCCCAGCTAGAGCTTAAACAGTACCTGTGTCTGTGATAGCTAGAAGCTATTTCAGTGGAAGAACTCTGGTGTGATTCATCCTCTTCTACCAACATGAAGGTGGCTTTTTGCCTGTTTTTCACCCTGGCACTCTTCTTTTTGTACTCAGGTAAGCCAAACACAGAATAGGATATGATAGGATAGGATAGGATAGGATAGGATAGGATAGGATGGGATGGGATGGGATGGGATGGGATGGGATGGGATGGGATGGGATGGGATGGGATGGGATGGGATGGGATGGGATGGGATGGGATGGGATAGGATAGGATAGGATAGGTTGGAAGGGACCTTGGAGGTCTTCTAATCCAACTCCCCGCTCAGGCAGGAAACCCTTTACCATTTGAGTCAATTGGTTGTCCAATCTCTTCTTAAAAACTTCCAGTGTTGGAGCATTCACAACTTCTGGAGGCAAATTGTTCCACTGATTAATTGTTCTAACTGTCAGGAAATTTCTTCTGAGTTCTAGGTTGCTTCTCTCCTTGATTAAGGACCTTGCAAAAGATCCTTTTCAGTTAAATGGCATTTTGAGACTTAGATCCACATTATCCATTTGATAATAGGCATTTTAAAGGCTCCTTCACAGGAATATTGTATTTATAATAGATTTCCAACCCCAAATTATAGCTGGTATTATATAGAAATAATATGAATCTTTAGAAATAAAATTGCAGCACTCCATAATCCTGACACCAATAGATACCAAAGTTTAAAGACTAAGCAGCTTTGAAGTGTTAAAGCCCCAGAAAGCATTTCTGATGGTGAATCAAAACCTGGAAGCCCGGCTTTAATCAACTAAATCCTAACTACCCATTATACTTAACCCAACATTGGATTCCAACAAAAGGGTTATAAATTTAGATCCATTAAGTTGTTTTTGATTGTTTATGTTTTTATGTTGTCAGCTGATTAAAGAAATTGATATTTAATTTCATCATGTTCAGGTCAAGTATTATTCAGTGATAGCTGTGTTAATTTGAATACATTTGCATTTGGGACAGAAAGAAATGTGTAAGATCAAATCTTCTTTTTTTGCAGTGAAAAAATTACTTAGTTGCCCTTATTCAAACTATAGATTTTCTTTATATTGTTTATAGATTGGATCATTTATTTTTAGCCGCTCTTTATAATAGTCATTCTCTTTCTATTTTTGTGTATCACTATCTCCCTGTGATTGACAAATTGCAAAAAGAATTGCACCAATATGACTGCATCAGTCATATCGATATATTGTGTACTGAAGCAAGGTCTCTTCTCTAATGTGCATAGAATATTATTCCAATACCATCATACTTCCCCAATCTAGAACCCTGCAGGAACTGGTAGTTGGAATCTCAGGATCTGAAGACAAAATAAGACTGTTAATTCTCAAAAACTAAGCTGAGCTTACCAACAATAGTAGAATAAGCGGAGAAGGAAAGATTCTATTCCTTGTTTATGGTTGAAATATATTTTACCTAGAAGCCTATGTAAAAGGCAGCCTTGAAGAATACAGAATGTTATTGTATGTGCTTCCTTAATTTAAAAACATCTGATCTGAAGATTATGATATGGAATTGGCTGCCATGTTCTCTTTTAATCATCTCAGGTCTTATGGCTTATGAGCAAAAAAAAAAAAAAAACCACAAGTGAATTTATACCTTATTTTTTAAGAAGCTGGAGGCCAACTGTTCACTATGAAGATAAGGAAGTTGTTATTGAATTTAATACAGAGGTATCATAATTCGATAGCTAAATATTAATCTGAAAAATCTTTATCATCACAGTATTTGCAAATACATACCATACATAAAGCACTGACATAGAAGAGTTATTAGATCCCTCCTCTGGTAGTGGAATCTGTGGATCAGAAAGTGGTAGCAGAAAGTTCAGAAAAATCAAACATGAAGACAGCAGGGGTTCTGCTTGTCACCCTGATGCTATTCTTTTATATGGGTGAGTCCCACATCATAATTGCAAAACTTCCTTTCCAAAAAAGCCCCCCTCTTAGAAATGGGCATATTCCATCATGTATTCCTCAGAAAGAGAGACGTTCAGGCATTCTAAACGCTTCTGCAATCAGAAACAATCCTTTAAATTAAGGATTCAGTGGAAGGACCATAATGAATTCCGAAGTGTACCATATGGATTTTATCTTCTTGCATGAAGAAATCACACATTGTTAATTGATGAGGCATGAAAATCCCCATGTAATGAGGTAAATCTATAGGCAAAAAGCTTTCATATCACAGTAAGTGTTTATGATGTACACTTTATTCATGGCTCATGCAGAAATTTCACGAAGTTTCAGAACCTCTATCTAGTTTCAGATATCTATGGAAAGAAGCTTGAAGATCATAAGATAATTGGTTCTGAATACATTTTGAAGGAAATATTTTTTACTTTATGTTGGATTGTTTTTGAAATATTGAAAATAATGTACACATATTGGTATATGAATATAGGTTTCTTTTGAGAAAATAAAGGAGAATGTGAAATGAAACACATTCATGTTTATATAATTGAAGAAATGTTATCCAGTCAACCATTTTTCAACCTCAGCTTTGAATTTAATGCTTTCATATTGCTGTTGTTTGGTTCTAGATTTTGTTACTGAAGCAATGGAAGAAAAGGTGAGTGCAATTGTGTCTTTTAAATACATTATTAAATCCATATTATTGTAGCTGAAATTAAGATCAGTGCTTTTTACAGAGCAAAGAAAAATAAAAAGCAAATCTAGGTATGAAAATCAATTGCAATGTTTATTTTGACAGATTTACATGGTGCAGATATAAACTCTAATTCTAATTGTGTTCAGTTTCTAAGATGAGAAATGGCTTGGCTATTAAAATGATGCACCATCAGAAAAAAAAACCTTGATTCAATATCTAAATTATTATAATTTTGCCAGAGAGATATAGGAAGGATTATTACTACTGCTGAGAACAGTCACCTATATTCATCAATTTGTTCATAATTAATTTGATTCCTGAGGATCAAAATTTCCTCAAGATAACGAACTGATCAGAGTAATCGAATTGAAAAGGGGTGGCAAAAAACTTAACATGTTTCCAAACCAAGTGAATGGATGTCAAAATGGCAAACACAGTTCAGTGTGAGTAAGTGTAAAGGTACATAAATGTATACATACGGACATATATATATTAGTACAAACCCTGATCTTCACGGATGTTTTTGTGTAATCTGAGTTGGTAGGTGATTGATTAAGAAAAGAGTCAGTCCAATTTCCATGCTTGGAAGCATTAGAAAGGGGAATGGAAATGCATCAGACAAATATTATCATGTTTATACAAACCTATGGTGAGATCACTGGGTCATTCACACCTGAAAAAGGAAATTATAAACCAAAAAAATGTAATCATCAGAGTATTAGGAGATTGGCACAGTTCTCCAGGAGCAAAGCAAATACGTGGGTTGGGTTTGTTTCTTTCACCTGGAATTAAAACTAGGTAATAGAAGACAAGTCTATAAAATCATAAATATCATGGTATACATGGGTAGAGAGGTTTTTTTTCCATTTCCTACAACATTAGAACTTCCATTACAATTAAATCCAGGTAGAATCTGGCCTAATACAAAATGAAGTGCATTTCATTTTCATTCATATCATATATTTGAACTATGGAATTCACTACCATCAGAAATAGTGATGGCCAATTTTGATTATTTGAAAAGATACTGGACAAATTCTTGCTCTATTTATGACATTTATAGCTGGAATGAAGGGCTGTTGGATGCCTTTAAGAAAGCATTCATGGTTACAAATGGAAGTCACAAATGGAGATCACAACTGAGGATCAAAACACAACAAAGGCTCAAAGCTGCAATCAAGTAGCTGTAGTATCTTGACTTGTTCTGAGATCAGGATTTCAATCCTTCCAATCTGAAAAGAGTCTCATTAGCAACTGAAAGGTGATAGTTTCAGTGATAACAAGGTTTATAAATCTAGATAATGTAGACTATGGATATATGTAAAATTACATTTAATCTGTTATAGCTTCATTGGAACAGATGGTATGGTTCAGATTATTCCAATTTTGTGCTAACTTTACTGGAATAAATTAATGGCCTGAAGAAATAGAAGCCTTGCTTTGTTTCAAATGAATCTATTCCATAATCCATAATCCCTGTTCTACATTCTTCCTGTGAAAACTGTCTATGTAATATGAATTTAGAGCTTCTAAGTGATCCATTTAATGATATTCCACAGAAGAGGTTTCTTGCCCCCAAATTATTTAGATTTAAACAGAAAAATTGAGGATAAGATTTGTTGCTCAAGAATAGGTACCTGCCTTGGGCTACCTTGTATTACCTTAAATATGTCTTGGATCCAGCCTCTGTTAGTTCAACTTTAGTTCTTTTGCAATTAGTAGAACAAGGTAATAATGGCTGATCTAGGTCTGTAATCAGTTTTATATACTATTTATGTCAGATGTGCTGAATCTGAAGTCTTCAGGAGTTATGTTACTGGATAGACTATAACTGACAGCCATCCCCGAGAGCACAGACAGTCAGCGAGGGAAGTTGGGAGTTGTAGATTTCTGATTTTCATTTCAGATCTAGAGTAAAAACAAGCAATCTTCTAATTAGCTTCAATGTAGCCAATTGTGAGGGACCATTTATTTTGTTTGGAAGAATGAAAGCACATATACATAACCACCTAACTTACTATTAATGAAATTCAGCTGAATAAGATACAGTTCTATCTAAGATTCCCAAAGTTGCTTTTTCCAAAAGGCAACTGGACTTCCTTGTTTATTTCTTTGAAAATATTTTGCTTCTCATCCAAGAAGCTTCTTCATTTCTTGGATTAGAAGCAAAATGTTTCCAAAGGAAAAAGAAAAAAGCAGCTTTTGGACAATCAAGGCCTGCATGATGGAGGATCTCCATAGACACTCTACCTAAGATGTTACAGACCAGGGGTGAAATCCACTGAAGTCTGCTACTAGTTCTGTGAGTCTGCTACCAAGCGCACACTTTGCTAGTGCATGTGCACCTGAGGCGCACTCACACAGTGCTAAAAAAGGAACATTTTGAACATTTCCGAGTCTGCAAAAGTAAGTAGAACAGCGAGGGGGAGAAAATCCACTGTGCCACGCAATTTAGATTAGCTAGAAAGCAGGAAATCCGATGATTCTAGCTAATATAAATTATGCGTCACAGCTGATCGTTGCCCAGCTGATCATCAGAAATACTGGTTCACTCGAACCGGTAGCATTTTTTACTACCAGTTCGCCTGAACTGGTCCAAACTGATAGCATTTCACCCCTGTTACAGACCTCTCTTAACTCCTCTGGAAGAATGATACAGACCTTTTATCCTTATAAGGGAGTGTCCTTCAAAAAAGGAACATTTTGCTGATGGAACAAGTAAATCCAACCACCATATTTCTGCATAATTAGTTTTATAACAATTATACGTTTATTATTTCAATCCTAAAATTTGAAAAAAATATATTGTTGCTTTCTGCAGATTCAATGTGGTGATCAGGTGCAAGAGGCCTGTACTTTGGAGCTTCGACTACATTGTGGTTCTGATGGTGTAACCTATGCCAACCGGTGCTTGTTTTGCAATGCAGTTGTGTAAGTATAACTTTCATGTTTTGGAAAATGAAAAACAAGTGATGCCCAGAACCACTGTGTACTTTGCTCTCAGCACGTAGGGAGTTTAAGATTCTTATATTTGATCTCATCTTGCTTCCTGACTAAGGATTTTCTAACATAAATGAACATTAGAAATTGGAGAAAGGGGCTGGTTTGTCAAATGAAGTGGCCAACAGAAGATGCAGAGTTCTTCAATTTCAATAGACCTTACATTGAGGGTTAACCCTTCTTGTGCTTTTTCTCTTTTTATTCATTTAATAATGAGTAATTTTACATCTTCTGAATTTTCACATCTCACTTTGATTTGTCTTACCAGGAGGAGTCGTGGAGCACTTAAACTAAAGCACCATGGATCATGTGAGGAAATCAGGAATGCATAACCACTGTACTAAAAAATCAACTACCGTCCCAAATCTCTTGGTCTCTTGCTCATCCACCATCATAAAGAATGCTATCTTTCTTTCCTTATTCTCTAATTTTTTCTGAATATTTCTTATAATCTGTAACATTTTAACTGTTTAGTAAACAAGTAAGCAACACGATCTGTCTTTTTTTTTTAACTTCTGCATTCGGTCTATATCATATAGATATAGTAGTTCTATAATATATACTGTGTTTCCCTGAAAATAAGACCAGGTCTTATTTGGGGGGGGGCACCAAAATAAGCACTAGGGCTTATTTTTGGGGAAACATGATTTCAGGGTGATCAGCCCAGCTGGGTGCCCCATCCCCCAGCGCATGCACAAGAGGTGGCAAGCATGTGGGGACCAATGGTATCCACCAGCAGCTGCAGCACTCCGGTCCCTTGGTCAGTGCACTCTGGGGCTGTGCAGCCCACGCAACACAAGTGAGTTGATTCCCTGTCCAAGCAGCAGATGGTGGCAGAGGCGTGGGCTGGGGGGAAGCAGGGGATCCAGACATGCCATGCAGGCCATGGGAAATCCAAGAGTCAGTGGGATGGAGCGAGCGGCTGGTCACAGGAGGCTCGTCTTCATACAATGGCAGATGGAGGCAGAGGTATAGGGTAGAAGGCAGGTGATCCTGATGCATCACATGGGCCACAGGCAAGCCAGGAGATGCAAAGACAAGACTCCCATGGCTGGCCACCTGATCCAGCCCACTGATTCTTGGCTTTCCCGTGGCCTGTGTGGCATGTCCAGATCGCCTGCCTCTCCCCACCACCACACACTTCTGCCTCTGTCTGCTGCTGGTGCTGCCACACGAAGACGAGCCTCCTTCAGCCACCTGCTACTCCAGCCCACTGACTCTTGGGTTTCTGGCAGTCCATGCAGCACATCCAGATCACATGCTGGCCCCCCGCTTCTACCTGGACAGGTAATCAACTCACCTGCACTGCATGGGCTGTGGCTGCTGTCAGATACTGTCAGCCCATGTACATTCACCTCCTCCTTTGCTGGCCACGCCCATCCCCATTCACTAGGGCTTATTTTGGGGGGGTAGGGCTTATATTACGTGCACACTTAAAAATCAGGGTAGGGCTTATTTTTGGGATAGGACTTATTTTCAGGGAAACCCAGTAATATATACATGCAATTAAGTTTATGTAAACATCCACAATTATATTTACTAAATATAAAAATATTACACTTTATTTATTTATCAATCATTTTAATATGTACCTTTATCTAGTGATTAAGTAAAATTCATGCTGAACTACTTGATATGGTGTGGCTCCCTCAGCTAAGAAATGGAGATGAGCACTGGCCCCTAGTGTCAGAAATGACTGGATAGGGGAAACCTTATCTTTACATATATATATATACGTAAATATATAAACAGAAACCAAACCAAACCAAGGACCTAATTAAGCTGTAGCTACTTTGACTACTGTCACAAATGGAAGAACACCCATCATTAGGAATGTGGGCTCATCATTACCTTAATAATATTACTAATCTTTGTTCAGAGAAAGGCACAGAAGCATATCTGATGGTATGGAATTGCACACACAGAATTTTTATAAACCAAGCTCAAATTCCCATTGAATTATGGAAACTCACTGGTTAACCTTGGGCCAGTAATTATCTCAGCTTAACCTTTTGTAAGGGTTGTTACGATGGTAAAATTGAAGATACCCGTTCTTTTGCTTTTTTGCGAATTTCTTCAGCAACTTTTGTCAATATTTTATTATCATAAGACATTTCTGCTTCTATTCACTGAACCTCAGTGCTTATTTGATGATTAAGTGTTAGAGACTGGGAGAAATTCTTATTTTTCACTAAAAACAGAAGTTGCACGCTTTGAAAGAGATTGCAGTATATTATACAGTTTAAAGTATGTGTGTGTACGTAATGTACAGATTCAGTTAACTGAATCAAAGAGATAAACCATTTCACATTTGTTGATCTTTAAATGGCTAGTGCAGCAATTCTTGGATGGAAGGATGGATCTCTTTCAGAACATTCTGAAATTCACAAAATTTTCAAAAAATAAATGACACAATGTACAAAATTACTACTGTATTCTTAACATGTATTTCTAAACTTGACAAGATATTTTCTCATGGACTCACTCTTATTTGGTTGCAGAATTTTACAAACAATATCATTTTCCATAGAATACTAATTTTCTCACATCTCCCAGTCTTTTTGTCATCACAGCCAAGGAAATCTACTAAGAAGAATAGTTCATAATACCATTAAGTGTAGAATGTAGAATGGATTTCATTAAGTACAATGGAAAAATGAGTATAGGCTGTATTGTTTGGAAGGGAAGAGTCAGTTCCTTAAAAAAAACCACAAAAAACCAGGCTTGCCAAACAAAAGGAAGTTGTAGATTTAGGTCTTACTCTTTTACTGTACGCCAATCTATATAAAACTGAGTGTCATTCACTCCTAAGAAGCTGGCTGGGGAATTGTGGGAGTTGAAGTCCACAAGTCACCAAGGTTAAGAAACACTTCTCTAAAGTATATACACATTTACAACCCACTGTGTAAAATGTCGGGCTATTAAATATGCCCTGAGAACTCCTTAGTCAGTTTTGAAGTTTACTAATTAATTACTGGAAAACTGTTAATAACTTTATATCTGAAAAAGGACTTTTGCCCTTGGCTGCACCACAGCAAATAAAGTGATTGGAATCATTCCATACGGGATCATCCAGAAAACTTAACACTGAAGGACTCATTACAAATCAGATTTCACTTTTTATAAAGCTCAAAAGCAGAAAATTGTCATTTGTGGAAATAAACAAATGGGATCCAGGAGAAGGGCTTTCTCTGCCATGGCTCCTGCACTTTGGAACATTTTACCCTGAGGTGATTGGTTCCCATCCTTCTGTCTTTTTGTAGGAGCCTGAAGACTGGCTCTGCTATATGGCCTGGGGCCATAACATCGCATTGGAGGAGGTAGTTGAATTAAGAGGCAACCCCTCCCCCCTCCCCCGGTGTATTGTGTTCCTTCCCTCCCCATCTTTTAACTATATTTTATCTTGATTGGGATCTTTATTTTTATTCTTTTAAAGGATTTTAATGTTTTAATGCTGGAAGCTGTCCAGGCTCATTTGCTATGAAATGAGCAGCAAATAAATTCAACAATTAAATAAATAAACAACAAACAATCCAATTTTCTGTATGTGGCAGAAGAATCTGCTTTAAAATAGTAGAACTGCAAGAGACATCTAGGCAACTGATCAAACCAATATATCCAAAGCAACTGCTACCTTTCTAAGATATTCTGCAAATACATAGAAAAAGTACATTGTAGTACTTTATTAACGGAAGCTTATTTGGATATGTCATGTCCATCGGTTAAATAATTTCATTCATAGTAGAGAGTATAGAAAGGATCACGTAGTATCTATTTTCTATGGATATGTATCTAAAAGAATTAAGCCGCTTTAGGATTGACCATGCTAATCACACATAGTATTGTTCACCATGATTATGGAAAGTCCTGTGCATTTTGATATGGGGGTATAGATACTGTAAATTCTTTGAATTTCTACATTTAAGTTTTCACAATAAACTCAGGTTTTTTTTTTAATCTTTGCTGATGTTTGGTAAATATCGAGCCATATTTTTCATTGGCTGTATTAAATGATGCACGTGCTTGCTTTCATCCAGATAGAGAACTTGAATGGGGATGTAGTAGATGCAAACTATATTGGAAATTACGACACAAATTTTCCAACTTTTTAGGTAAAACTGAGAGCAAACCAACACGGGCTTTAGAGGAGAAAAGAACACTTACAGGTCTCTACAAACTTCCCCAAATCTGTGCCTTCTAATTGAATTGGATTCTAATTCACAGTGGCTGAGAATACTACAAGTTATAATCCTATGAAGCCAGACATCCAACATTGCATTACAACAGTCTGAGTGACTCAATGTTGGACAGCTTCTTTTTACAGCTGGAGGATTGTTTAGTCACACCAATGCTGCATGATTCATTCATACATCTAAGACAACAGCTTACGGCCCCACCTACAATTTGCTGATTGGTGAGAATTCATGGAAAAACAAATTGAACAAATTTTGGAAAAGCTGATAACTAATTAGAAACTAATGTTTTTAAAAATATAGGATGTTTTGCAATAAATTTTGAAGAGAAAAAAAAATTAAGGGTTCTTTAATGTGCATGGGAAATGTGGCATTTGTTAGGAAAAGCAAACCAAGCCACTCCCTAAAGTATCTTTTCAAGGACTTGATAAACCATAAAACCTGTTCCGCTCACCAATAAAATAGTTGGAAGGCTAAAGAACATTGATAATGCTGGATGATACTAGAAGCAAACAAAGGCTCTGGTAAGCAAAGTCAATATGAGGTAAAGTTTATGTGTTTAAGCTCATAAAAGTAACCAAGCTTATAAATATTGTCTTTGTTTTCTCAATGTATCATTGTTTTCATAGTTCCAACCACCTTACTTCACAGAATCCGCCCTCTCATGATCAATCAAACATATTCCAATTTACATAATGCTATATACATGGTTTGCATCCCTACCCTAGAGGTTTTACTTCTGCTGATCTCAAGAAACAATCCATGTTTCAATTGAATTGTTAGCTAAACTCGTGTTTTGATTTTCTGGCAAAGCCATAGCTCAGTGGCAAAGCAATCCACCAAAAAACACATCTTAGCATTTGAGTCTCTGAATGACTGCTGTATGTTTCATATCTCTCTCAAGAGTTTCTTAGATTCAAGCAAGAACATATCACAAAGACTGAAGTACTACTGACCATTAAAATCAAATATTACTTAACTCCTTAAAGCTGAGTTTCTGTAATAAAATTAAGAATGACAGGACACCAATTTTAAGAAATGCATTTATTATCATTTTTCATATTAGCATGCCTGTTCTACTTTCTTCAGAACTATTTTGTTATCTTAATTTGAAACAGGCAACCTGCTTTTGAGCATAAGAACAGCACAGTGAGGGACTATCGGTCGATATTTATCATACTTCCACAGTGTGGGCCAAAGCAGCACAAATTATGCGATGCTTTAGAACAATTGTTGCTGAATGTTGTCACTGACAGCACTTGTATCCTGAAGAAGATTAATTTAGAACAGAACAACAAATGTTCATCTTTTAAGAAGTTAATCCTGGTTCTCTTCAGGTTTAAATCCTTTCTCTTATTTGAAACATTTTGTATAAAGGATCTTGTCATTGAGATCTGCGCATGAAGGTATATTTCCCTCTTGATAGTGCTTTCCTGCACAAAAGGAACACTTAACAAACCATTACATAATCAGACAATTTATAATTCATAAACTTAAATACCATAACATGAAATGTACTTGTTTCTCAAACTGAGAATACAAAAAAACTGGCTCCATGGTCAAGATCAGAATTTGGAAATTGATTTACAGTACCGATAGACTGAATAATTAATTATCTTCTATCCCCCACCCCATGAAAAACAATACAATCTTCAAACTTTTGGCAATACTACAATAGCAGTAAGAAGGAGATTGTTCTACATAGCCTCAGAGATAAGGTTATCTCCGAGTTTACTTTTCCTTTATTTTGTCAGCACTGATCTTCACGAAAGAGACCAGTACAAACCAAAAGGCCAGGTGTAAGAGTCACTCAAGTGGATTAAGTCAGTGTCCAGCACTACTTTATTCTAGCTTATACAGGATCAAAGATCTCTATCTTCTGTTTGGTTTCAGCATCACAAAATTAAAATTACTGTCCTTGTTTCTTTGAGAGGTACCTGAAAGAAATCAAAACATTGTGTATTTATAACATGAAATATAATTCCCCATTAACATGATGCACATAATCAGAAACACTGGGCACTTCAAACAGATACAAGTGCTACTGAGCTGATTGATATTCTGGAAACATATATATTCGATTAATGTATGTATTCATTTCAGATTGGGTACCATGTAGCCTTCAGAACCATAATGGGAAGGGAAATAGCACATCACTTATGGATAATGTTCCTTCGCAATTTCAGTAAAGGGCTTGGTATGGCTTTTCACTTGAGTCAACTACACTTCAATCTCATGTACTGCCAAGTCAGAATTTTGAGAGATCCCATTTCCTCAACCAAAGCCAACAAAGAACAGAACAGATACCAGATTCCATCAAGGTCACTGAAGACAGTCTGCTGATTGGCAGATTGGCAATGGCAGCTTCATTTCAACCCTCCAATTATGATATTGGCCCTATTTAGACACTCAAAAGTGTACCTGTAGAGAGCTTACAAGGCAATGTGTGATTTTTCCCAAATCTCTTGGCGCTGAGAAGGAAGATCTGAAGAGGTGCTGTAAATATGGTCTATTGCACTGAGGAGCCAAATTCTAGGAAGGACTGAAACTAAGTTCAACTCAGCATACCTACAACTTCCCTTCAAATTGTTCCATTCAACCAGGGAAAGAAAAAGATGTGGATCTGGTTGCAGAACATGTGATTGCCTTTTTTCATTTCCCTAAACATTTGAATGTGAATTCTAAAAAACAAACACAAGCGCACTTTACTTCATGGCCAAAGATGCAATTTCTCTAACAATTTTAAGGCAACACACATCTCAGGACCAATCCTAATTCACTTATATATCAAATTACATAATCTTTACCTTTCCCAGTGTTTGTGGTTCAACTCCAAAAAGTCATCTAATTTTGCTATTTCCTTGAGATACTGAGTAAGTTTTAAAAGCTCTTTATCTTTATCTCTGTTTAAATGTGCCTTCATGAAGGGTTTTATCTGTTGACCAAAAAATAAAATGGGGGTTAATTACATAAAGAGTATACTAACATGGTGGATGGTCTATTTCGCAGCCTAATCTCGTAGATCAGCTTTAGCTGATCAGTGGCACAGTTTAAATTCAGCCAATCTCCAACCTCCCACCTCAGATCATAATGATCTCTTACGCTCTCACTACGATCAACAAATCCTGAGCATCCTGTGCAAAGGACCTTGGATATGCTCCTGTGTACTAGTCATATCCATGCAGCAACTCAAAGATCCAGGCAGATGCATTTTTTTTTTTTTACTAATACTGTACACACACTTAAATTAGCCATGAGGCAGCATATTGCAACTTGAGAGCAAGAATAATTTCCTTTTGTATGGGACTTTGATTGAACCTTTCTAACAAAAACTGTACTTGCCATAAAAAGGTTTTGCCACTAGGTTTTGCATGTGAGAGTACAGAAGCCTGGCATTCTACATTTGAGAATTTACATCAGCTAGATACGTTGAACAACACCCATTATATTCAAACCAGCTAAACTAGTGTAAATAATTGCCTCTATGTATTGGACAGAAAATACAATTGCATGTCAGATAAAGGAACACAAAAACAGTACTGCATGGACTATTGTTCAAATGTAATCACTTACTGCAAGCTCATTCCAGAAATAAACTTCCTTTTAACTTTACCAGCTTTCCATTTTGCATCATTCTCACAGAGAACATTGGCTACTCTGACTTGTTGCTTAGAGAGCAAGACTGCCCTCTAGTGTACAGTCATCAGATTGTAGCAGAGCTATAATACACTATTTTCCTTCCAATCAAATATATGCAAGCCCCCATGAGAGAATGAAGTCTTTGGTGCTCTCTGAGCTTGGTTGTTTGTTGTAGATATTTGGTTACATGATTAGGTTAACTTCACCAGTGCTAGTGAGTGTGAGGTTTCCCCCTTCTGAATGAATCTCAGAGAGTACCAAAGACTCCATAGCTCAACTGTGAGCTATGTATATTCTCTTCTATTATAATGACAAAAATAGCCTTATGACAACTTGTCTCAATTTAAATGTTATTATGATGGGAGTCATATGAACTTTGGGAGGGGGTGTTGTTTCAGAAGGCAGGCATTGGAACAGAGAAGATGACACAAGATGATGCCATTTAATTGATGAGATCAAGAGCACACCCATTCTACTTGACCATATTGGATGGGAACATTAACAATTGGAGATTGGAAATCCTTCAGCTATCCTGGCCCTATGTTATGAGAACCCTGAAGTACCTTGAATTCACCTGGAAGCTGACTGGTAACCAGTATAGTCTGCAAAGCAGTGGGGTCACATGAGCATAATGTGAGAAACCCAACACTGCCTGCGCTGCCACATTCTGGACTAGCCGTAGCTTCTGGATAATCCTCAGGGGCAGCTTGAGATGGGACAGAATTGTGTATTCAAAGTACTTGCTCTACCAAATTAAATAAATACAGGTTTGGCTTCTCCATGAACCTGACAATCTGTGACTTAGGAGGAGGAAAAAGTACACTATGTAAATTTAATTGCAAAGAACAAAAATTAACTGGAACAGGAACTATTATTACCTTTGTTGCAATAGTTTCAACCAGGTTCCATGTCCTTCTAAGAGGATTATAAAACTTATCCCAGCCACTTGTCATGTTTATTAAGCCTTGATGACAATAAATTAATGCTCTATGGAACAGCTAATTAAAATTTGCTGTATCTAGTAAAACATCTGGTCTTAATTCCTCCTACAGCAACATTCCCATAAGCAGTCACCCACAATTTGTCTTGCTGTCAATAAAATCTGAACACTGCTTGTTTTTTCTCCCAGAAGGAAACACTTTTATTGTTCTGTCAGTGTTGCACTCTATCAAGTTTCCCTCCATACGATCACTGATTTTAAGGTTTTATCCATTCATTGGCTATATTTTCCCAAAACTAGAGAGATTAGGAAGGCAATACTAGCTTGCATCATGACAGCCAAGTAAAACATCTTCCTAAAGTCCTGTCAAATTTGAGGATGGGAAGAAACAGATCTGCAATTTTACCAGTCATTTCAGAACATGTATGCCACACACTTTTATTCTGCTCAGAACAAATTTATCCCCAATTAAATAACCCTTCTGACAGGAATATTTTAACACCAGCAGGTACAAACTTCTACCAGTTATTAGCAAAATAACAGTAATGGTGTTACAAAATGCTGCTGTTGAATTATTCAATTATATCAAACAATTGCCATTACATATATATTTTACATAAATCAGAAAATAGTTGTTGTACAGCAGCTAAAGCTGCAGTACTATATACTATATTATTTATTTACATGTTTCAACTCCTTATTTCCTATCAACTAACAAAAGGTGTTATGTAAGCCTTTCAGCTCCCCATTTTTTAATGTGCACATAATATATTAAATTAATATTCTGGACAGGTTTGTGGGAAGATTTGAAATGCTTTACGCATTCTGAATCAGGAAAAAGCAACCCACAGCCACCAAAAAAGTAGCAGCTTTTGGAAAAATTGTGTGATTTTTCTTGTTGTTATTTGTATTAAATAGGTTTAACATACCTAACATAGTGTTTTGTTAAAATCCCACATGCCTTCCTCCAAACTAGCTACTGCCCATCAGGGGTACCTGCCATATTTTCCATAGCTGGAAAAAAAAGAGCACTTTAAAAAATTGCATCAGTGCTAGCACCAAAACGGTTTTTACCACATTCTGTACCCAAAAGTTAGTAGTAAAGTACAATGTGGCCTTACTCAGAAGAAGTTGCACAAATTCTAAAAGAACTTGGTGAAATTATTGTAAGCAGAAAGACAGTGTGATGTCAGTGGGTGAGGTGCTGGAATAGGATCACAGAGATCTAGTTCACTTAAGTCTTTCTTTCCGATATCAGATTGGATATATCCGTGACGGTAAACCTATGGCGCACACGCCAGAGGTGCCACACAGCGTCCTCTCTGTGGGCATGCGAGCCATCGCCCCAACTCAGCTCTGCTGTGCATGTGCGCGTGCCTCCTGCCCCCAGCTGGTCTTCAGGTCTGTGCTGCACATGCGTGGCGGGTGGGGCGCATGCAGGGGGCCGTGCAAGCATGCGTGGGTTTGCATGCGTGGGGTGGGACGCATGTGTGCGCCATGCATGCATGAATGAGGGTCAAGGTGTATGCAGGGAAACCATGAATCCATACGGGAAGCGCATGCAGGGGGTGCGTGCATATTGCATTTTTTGGGGGGTGCGCGCATGCGCTTTGGGTACTTGGTCCGGAAAAGGTTAGCCATCATGGGAATACTTAGCCACTAAGGCTCAGAACAGAACCCATGTCCCCATACTGTTGTTTTAACATAATAGAGGGATTTATGTAGATAGTGGCATCAAAAAAAGGAAACAACCCTCCTAGTAGCAACAATGCTGACAGGATCAAAGACTGGTTCCAATGAAAGCATCAAAACTGTTCAAATATAAATCTACCCGAGTTTACCTTTTTTAGTCAGCTGATATTTTTTTCTAAATAAAAAATTACCTTTAGTCCATTCTGTGGATTCATCAGAAAATTTCGACCAATGTCATCAAACATAATAGTATTTTTCTTGTTGTAAAACTCTGAAAATTTGCCCCATATAACTCCTAGAGGTTTCACCTATAGAAGCAAAGTTAGAAGAAAATCAAGTTAAAATTCCTGAGTTGAACAATTTTAGGAACCTTAAGTCTGCAATTGTCTACTCACTATCTCGGAATACATATCACTGAATTTAATAGAATTTATTCCAAAGTAATCTTTAAAATGAAATATGTGATGATAAGATCTCCAACTCTGTAATTCATCACAGCATTAATTTGGGAAATTTGAGAATTAACTGCAGCTTGTCTCACTTTTTAAAGTTGTTCAAGCATCTCCCTCCCTTTCTACAAGATATATACTGCAATCCAGATGCCTCAAGCAGACAAAACAAATTGCACAGTCCTTAAAAGTGTACATTTGTATTGAATACTTCAATCATCTAAAACTATTGCTCCTTAAATTACTTTACTGTTGAGTTCCCACTTTGGAGATACTAATAACTGAACTATATACTCTAATCCCTGAGGATTGCATACAATAATCTTTTAGACATACTGCTGATGGAAAAGGTTTGACTGGGAGTCATTAGGTGCTTAATCCACATTTATAAAATAAATAAATAGACTACCTAAATAAACAGACTTTAAAAAATTGAGAAAATATCCCCTCTATAGAAAAGTAATTGCTCATACATCAATTAAGCCTCGCCTTGGAGTGTGCACAGTTATCATGGCAGCACTATCCAACATGAAGGTTATCTTGTAGTTTGCATTAGTGCTTACTCCCAGCTCCTGAAATGCAAAAAGAACAATGATTGAAATTTTGTGCACTAACTTCCTCTCTGCTGTAATTCAGAAACCAGAAACAATTTGCCTAACAAATAAGAGAGATAAAAAAAATACTAGCTAAAACATGTTAAAATAAATGTCCACTCGTCTCTTGAAAGAGACTGTGAAGGGTTAGGGTTGGAAGGCAGGCAGGCCTTGTTTGCTTGTTTGTTTATAAAAATGTATAGGCTGCCCAATTTGTACCTACAAATTGTGGCATTGCAGTCAATGAAAGGAACAGAATTGGCTGCTTTACTAAGTTATTATAGTCAATAGAAGACACTCTTCATTTTATTTTTAGTTCTCAGGTTATTTACAGGCACATTTTGAAAGGATCGGAAATATAAAAAGATTACTTTACAAAAGGCCATTCTAATGTTCAAAGAAAAAGGTGCTTTAACAATTTCTTTTTTTTTAAATCAACATGTTTGAGCAGCTTGACATTTTTTTTGTGTAACAAACTATTTACAAGAGACAGTGCTCTTTCCATACATCAGAACAGCTTCATTTTTGCACCTAGTTGGAATGACTACTATTGTCAAGTCAGAGACCATGTTTTGATGGGAAATGCTTGAAAATGTGCTTGGCTTCAGGAATGGGATGCCAAAACACCTAGCAGTCCTTTGGGCTTGGTTATATACTGTATATTGTATATAAAAGTGCTACCCATGTTTATATAGAAGTGCTCAGTGCATTCAAAAGCTAAGAATGTTCAATGATGTCATGTAAAAGCACAAATCTTATGAACAAGTTTATTAAGTATTACACAAAGTTATGGTAGTTTTAAAGTAAGATAAACTGCTTAATGATAGCTTTTGATTCTTCTGCAACTACTATTATCATCTAAACTAATTGTCATATTTAAGAATTACCCATCTCTCTCAGAGAGAGACTCTATAGTGGACTGATCTCATTTAAGTAAAATACCTTCTTTTGTTCCTGATTATACATTCACAAACTGTTAATTGTTAAAGATTAAAAATAGGACACATTTTCTATCATGGCTATATGCAGATATCCCAATTTGTGAAAGCAATTAAGATATTTCAAATAAAACAACATTCTCCTATTTTTATTGGCAGTGTCTAAAGCTGGCCATACATCCTGTCTCCAGAACTTCCAATGCACCAACCATAGCCAATGACTGTGGTCTGCAAACACAGCTGCATTATTCCTGTAGTTCCAAACAGGCTGCAGGAATAGAAATAGGTTTAGGCTTTTTACATATAGTCTGTGAGGAGCTGAGTAAGTGACAAGCTAGAGTGATTTAGCATGGCTTTGTCTGAATTAGGACCTCTGGAAAATTATGTAGTGGATTACATGAATACATTATTTAATATGGTGAGAAGCCAGCTGGGCTGAAAAATGGGCAAAGAAAAGGACATTCTTGTTATTCTCCCCATTCTTCAGATGTATATATGGGAATGTTTCTCTGGGAACTATGTCTACAGGTTAGGTTTGAGGGATCTATTGGGAAATATCTGGTCCAGAGGGGAAAAATGTAGGATGATTTCAGGAACTGGTGATGAGCAGTTATTAGATTCCTACAGATTTAACTCAGACTCTGCTGCTATTTTGGCATTTAACCATAGGCCAACATATGAGAGTACATTGGCTGTTAATCTTTACAAGGAAATATATGAGAAATAACAATCCCATGAATTCTCCTATGAAAAGTTCTCCAATGACCTGGATTCAGAATTTAACTCCTCAGAAAGAAGGTCCTTTTTATTCAGAAAATAATCTGACTGAATTGAGGTCCTGTGGTTAAAAAGAGGGTTAATTTTTGTCAATTTCTTTGCTCCTCTACACCTCACAAGACCACCTTCCAAATAGTTCAAACAACAAGGTTATTTCTAAGGCATAAATGGAGAATTGGTGAAAAACGATCTCCTTGTCTATTTATTTGCAGAAACTTCCCATCTGTAGAATTAAAATACATTATTTGTGGAAATGTAAGGATCTAAGCCAATGGATTTACTTACGCCAGTTTATCAACACCAGAATTTGGTATTCTAATTTAAAGTAAATTTAAAATTTTGTGAATAGATTATTTTAAAAACCACACAAATTCTAAACAATCTAAATAGAACATTATAAAGAGAAAGGCATATGGAATACTTACTTTCATTTTGGCTTCAATCCATTTCATATTAGTCGCAGCTGAAGTAGAAAAAGAAATTATAAAATGAAAAGTTGTTTTGTTTTTAAAATAAGGGTAATTATTTTGATATTTTTAAATTTAGCTTTCACTCTCTTATTATTAAGAAATCACCCTACCTATTCAAGCCAAATGGGTTTGCCCACCAGTTAGTAAGACGGAGCTGTGCATCCCTGCAGCTAGTTTTACTTATTTGATGATTCTGGATATTTCTAAGAAAGCTTTCCTCAACCTGGTACTACTCAGATGTTTTGGAAGAGGTATCAAAACTCCTAGCTAGAAGCCAATTGATTGTCGATAGAGATAGAAAACATATAATATCACCATAAATGAATAAATGAACATATCAATAAATATAGAAACAATCCAAAGGGTATATGTAAAGTATAGACTTATTCTATTGCCCATTCACTTTAATAACATTCACTTTAATATAAATCAGGAGGAAGCATTAAGACATAATTTTATAAAATATGAAGACCAAGAGAATAATAGATAAATGACACAATAACTAGTGCTGAGAGTGATGCCTCATGG
Source organism: Arizona elegans (assembly GCA_022577455.1). Lineage (NCBI taxonomy): Eukaryota > Metazoa > Chordata > Lepidosauria > Squamata > Colubridae > Arizona > Arizona elegans. The sequence continues at coordinate 95,168,356 of JAKOOJ010000003.1, read as the reverse complement.
TCTAGATTCAAAGAACCATCTAAAAACTGCACATCTTTTTAAAAAATTGGATTCACACCGTCACCTCTTTCTCGTTCTTTGACCAGAGCTTCTTGGAGATCAAGGAAAGCTTTCAAAGCAGTTTGTAATAAGGAATGATAAGGCACAGGGAATCTGCCAATTAAGAATAATGTATCATTCCCAATGTCTTGGGCAAAGTGCAGTATTTCTGGTTTACTTTCCAAACGAATTTCTAATCCCCCCCAGCTGTATTTTTTGTCAACATAGTTTGTCCAACTGCCCAAAATTAAGCAGGATTAAATGTAACAGAAAGACTGAACACCAAAAAAGATGGAAACGTAAGTTTCAATATGTATCATCAGACTCATGCATTTCAAATAAAAATGGCAAGTAATAAAATCATTTCTGTTTGTAAAGTAAATGACTTACACCAAATCACAATATCAAAATCTTCATAAGCAGAGGTCAGAAACTCATGAAGGTAGGGCCTCATCAACTCAATTCCTGTTTCTGCACATGACCTGTGATCTGAAAAGAAAGTTGTCTGATTCATTTGACTCTGTTCATCATCCCCGTAGATTGACATTCTGACCTAAGCTAGTTGCAGTTTTTTTTTTTTAAAAAAAGCCTAAAATACTACAAATCAGAACTTTGCAGAGAAGGGAAAGGAGGAAAAATTCCAATCTCTTACCTCCATACCAGCTGATAGGTAGAATTTTGATTTATCTGAAAGGTATACTGCTCCAAATATTGCATCAAAATGCAGAACTATATGCATAGCAACCATCAGTTCCATGGATCCTGAAGTACATGCTATGCCACCAAACCTGGAGTGCTCTCACTGTGACCAAGGTTTCCCATGTTGACTACTTAAAGCCACATTACATGCAGTTTCCTCACTATGAGCTAAAGCTGGACAGCTTGGAGTAAAAGCACCAAAAAAGTCTTCCAAGATAGGCAGTTTTAGTGAATCCTATAAACAATTTTACAGTGTGTCTTGGAGGTTTTCTGGAACACAGTGTGGACAGAGCTGTCAGACTCTTGGCTTGCAGGCTGGATGTGTCACACAGTGGCCACGCCCGATTTAGCAAAAGGGAAAAAAATCCCGATATGACACATCACATTGCCATGACTACACACTTGGTCTAGACAATCCCTACAGTAATTGCCAATGCCGAACAGCCTTGGTTCCATTTCAGCTAGTTTGGGGGAGATGGGAGTCATCTTCTGCAGTACCAGACCTGAAGTAGTTTAAGGCAAAACACTGCCTCCTCACTTCAATACAAAGAATCACTATTCCACAGAGTGAAACTAAATTACTTTATACCAGCCTAATAATGATTTTTAAAAATATATGATAACTGCAGTGAGATTACTGTAAGCTTAAAAGTGGAAAAGTACTACAATGGAGAAATACTTGGTGAACATATTGGAACTAGTCTGGCAGTTAATGCATCAAACTAGAAACCAGGAGACTGAGTTCCAGCCCTAATTTAGGCATAAAAGCCAGCTGGGTGACTTTGGGCCAGTTGCGCTCGCTCTCAACCTAACTCATCTCTCAGGATTGTTGTTGTAGGGATAATAGAAGAAGGAAGGAATATTAGGTATCTTTACCACTTTGAGTTATTTATAAAAATAATAAAGGTGGAATAAAAAAAATCTTTAAAAAATCCTTACAGAGATAGCTAAATTAACTTCTTTGCTTAGAGAGAAAACATTATATTTATGGCTGTCTGGAAACCCCTAGAAACATATTGTGTAAAATGAAAAAGTTGTTTGGGTGATTAGGAAAAAAATTCTGGAAAATAGAAAAGAAAGAGCATTTTCTGTAATCATAGAATAAGAGATTATTTTGTAATTTTGCTTATATTTGCTGCAAAGGAACTTGGAAGCTTTTTCTTTCTATTTTGTTTTTGTACTTCCTACATTTTTTCTTTCTCTTACTTTTCGTTTCAATGTTCCTTGTAAAACTTTTAATTAAAAAAATAAGTTAATAACTACCCTGTGGATGTGATACGCCCAAGTTGCTAAATCAGATTTCAATAAACTGGGGATCAACATTAGGCCTAATGTTGGGCCCACCTTTTTTTACATATACTATTGTCAGCATAGATTCTTGTTAGTTTAGGTTCTATCTCTGTTGTATCTAAAACAGGGAGCTAAATTTTGATTACCTGGAATCACGATCTGTACACATTGTTTCAACTGATCTATTGATTTCTAATTTTTGTTTACATCTGAATTTAAATATTACTTAATCAAAGCTATCTCACAGAGATTTATAATGCTTACTGTGATATGAAATAATTTATATGAAATTACTGTTATCAGTGTTTTCCCCCTCCGTTGAGTAAGCATACATTTAAAAAACATGACTGCAACCAATTGACTGCCTGCTTGCTTTTATGTTCAGCATTTTATCTTTAAAGCCTTGACTCATATGTTTACCAAAGAACTAACCATATATATACAATTAGCTTTAGAAAACATATTTTACAGCTGTGGATTAAGGGCCATTGGATTAGCAGGTAACAGGAGATTTTTATTTATTTATTTATTTATTTATTTATTTATTTATTTATTGGTTCGATTTATATGCCGCCCTTTTCTGGAGACTCAGGGTGGCTTATAATGCGTTAAGCAATAGCCTTCATACTTTTGTATATACCTGCTTAGTAGGGCTTTCGGGCCCCCCAAAGCGGTGTTCTTTTTTATACAAAATCAGCTTATTGCCCCCACAAACCGGGTCCTCATTTTACCTACCTCGAAAGGATGGAAGGCTGAGTCAACCTTGAGCCTGGTGAGATTTGAACTTGCAGTAATTGCAGGCAGCTGGTGTTACAGTGTTTTAGTCTGCTGCGCCACCAAGGCTCTTAACAGATGAAATATTTACATAATCAATTTGACTTATTGAAATTATTTCACTTAAATATGTTTATATTCCCCTCACTGGTGGTTTTTCAAAAGATGCCTAAAACTTTTGTTTCATGTTGCTTGCTATCTTATGGTTTTATGTTGTCACCACCATCTGCTTGCTACTATTCAAACAATCACTATTTGAAATATAATAATTATTATTGTAAACCAGAGGTGTCAAACTCAAGGCACAGGGGCCGGATCCGGCCTGCGGGGTGCTTAGATCTGGCCCATAGGGCCGCCCTGGAAACAGTGAAGGACCAACCTGAAGTGCCTCTGCCAGTGAAAACTGAGCTCGGGAGGGTCGCAGGAAGCCCTGGCAAGTTGTTTTCGTGGGAAGAGGAATGCAGGAGGTCATTGCAATCAAAATTGGAGCTCAGAAGCCCGTTTTCGCTGGCAGAGAACTTGGGTCTTCACAGGTACCCCTGACCTGAGTGACGTTGAGCTGGTCATGCCCACCCCGGCCATGCCCACCCAGCCCCCCAAGGTCAAACACAACCCTGATGCATCCCTCAATGAAATTGAATTTGACACCCCTGTGGTAAACCATACTATAAGAGCTATATAGTATCCAGTAAAAGTAATAAACAATCAAGATATACAACATTAAACAGCGAGTAACAGTTTCAACCTAAGGTTAATGACTTACCAAACAATGTGTAGTCAACATCAAGGACCAACAATTTCTTCCCTTCTCTTGGAGGATTTAGTATTTCTATTTTGTACTCCTTAACTCTGCGGGAGATTTTCAGCAGATTCTCCTCCCTAAACACAAACAATATAAGCATCATATAGCTGTAGTTTCTTTAGCTAGTCATTCACTTATTACCCCGTGACTCACCGATTTTCTACTTCAACAACTTCCTCTTCAATATCAAAATCATTGACTACATCTTCATTATCAGGAGGTGGCCCGAGGACATCTTCCTATAATGAAGGTAATTTTTTAAACAAATTAGCACAGAAATAGTCATGTGTTTGCCTAATTTGGTGGATTACCCAAAAAAGAAAAAAGGAAGAAAGAAGCAGCCACACAGCCATGGCTTACTATGAAATGATTTGTCTGCTGCAGCATAGCATCCCTTCACTCTTACTTGATTGTTCCTGCAAATAAATCAGCTGCAGTCTTTTTAGCATTTAAAAATCCTGGGATTTATAAGCAAAGAATAAACTCAGATTACCATTCAAACATCTGGAACTCACACAGAACTTGGATCTTGGTCCATGTGGGAAGAAAAGGGGAAATCCAGTCTACACATTTAATATTAAAGGCTCCAATTTTTTTAAATCTTTCCCACTTCAATCAATGGGAGAAAAAGTTCAGCCCAAGTCAAGTGTTCTACTAAATTTCTTTCTACAAGTATAATGGAGCTGTAGAAGTGCTTGGTGGCAATATCTCCCCTCTCCCTATCTTGTGACATGTTACATATCTCAATCCTCTCTCTTTTGCTCTCCTATTTCAAGAGTGCTACTGGGACAGGAGGAATGGGAATGTTTGTTCAGAAACCAAGAAAGGAAACAAATCCTGAATCTCTTTTTTTCAAGTTGGAACATTCTCACAGGCCTTGAAAAAGAGAATCGGATTTGTCCAATGGCCTTCATGACAGGATCTTAAGAATCAAAGGACTGCAACCCAGACCAATGATTTCTTTTTTTTTTTTTAGTTTATCAAATAACGTTTATTTAATTCAAGTTCTTAAAACTACTTTTTCTGTTGCTGCATAAAACAACCTAATGTTACATATCTGATAAAAATACCCAACGGCTTAGAAAAGGAAAAAGAAGGCAGGGAAAGCAAAGCATGAAGAGCAGTCTCCAAAACTTCAGGACTCTATTTACAAAGCCTTGTTGCACAGAGATTAAAAAGGGAAGTATAGTCAGTGGATGGTGTGGAGCCCCTATAGCCAGGACTGGCCCATCACACTTGTTCATGCTAGGGCAATGGGAAGAGATGAAAGCCTGGGAACTCCCAAGAGGATAAGTGAAGGTGCTAGCCCAAGACGGCTAGATCTGTAACAACCTGGAGAAATCAGCTGCAGGGTACAATGGAATGTCACAGGAATAGCTGACTCTTTGGCTTTTTTGAGTGCTGCGCTTGGAGGGGGAAAACTAAAGATCAATGATTTCTTGATAGCTATTCATACTATAGGAATTAACAAAGTAAACATGGTTGAATGAATTGATAGACACTCACAGGAAATCAGCAGCTGCCATTTAATTAAAGGCTACTGCCAACAACAAAAAGAACATGGATATAAATAAAATGGAAAGCAAATGTTACTGCATTCCATAAATTCACATGTTATATAGGAATCCTGCATTTAGAATAATAAATTTGGTCCATTAATATGTATTGTGCAAAGGCAAATACTTACACAAAGGACCACACTGAAAGTTTTCACAAAAGCAGGCTCTTTACATCATTTTAACATGATTTTGATGGTTACATTTTAGTGAGTTTTATAGCCATTAGCAATTGGTATCTGTGCTTTAATAGAACAAGAAGATATTTTACCAAACTTTCCTCACGAGTCCCCATCATCATGATTTTAGTATTTGGTTTCAATTTTAATGATCCAAGCTTCACGTCATTTTCTGCTGGCTTGCCTGCAATATAAACAGATTAGACTTCTTAAGTAACAGTGTGCAATTTCCTCTTCTTGCTTATTCTGCATGATATTTTTGAATGTCACTGACACATTAAGGTCAATGAAGCAAAATATCCCTTTAACCACATAAAACAAATCAATGTTGACAAAATTCTTTCTATATAACTTTTTTTAATGATTGAAAGATGCTCAGAGTTACCCTGAGGTAAGATGTCATGTTTGTTTGTTTGTTTGTTTTTCATGCATGCATGCATACAGTTCGGGTCTCACCAGGCTCAAAGTTGATTCAGACTTCCATCTTTCCGAGGTCGGTAAAATGAGGACCCAGATTGTTGGAGGCAATATGCTAAGTCTGTATACCACTTAGAGTGGGCTGTAAAGCACTGTGAAGCGGTATATAACTCTAAGTGCTATTGCTGTTTACTTTCCTGCTATGCATGCTGGAAAGGCTTCAATAAATCAGAATTCTCTTGGCTGCTTCTCTAACACAGCTTGGTATTTATTTTGTTTCATTCAGACAAATATTTCTCTTTCTTTTCAAATAAAAACAGCTGGTCTGAAGAACTGCTGGGGCTTACATCCTGAGCAATTTCATTTGTTTTTCCTAGGTTGCTGAAATCCCTGTTAACTTGCACTTTACTCCTTTGTGTAATGATATTAAAACTACTGCAATCACAACCAATACAAACATTGTAGAAAATTAAGAAACAAGCTGTACATTACTGGAAGCAAAATATTTTTTTCAGCTTTTCCTGCTAATGCAGGTAACTAAATAACCTAGAAATTATGTGTTTATAATTTTCAACTCCAATCCTGACTGTTACAGCTAAATTTGCAAATGTTGGTTGTTTTACACATTCTGATTTGTTTGGATGTTAAAAGCAATTTATTCATTCAACTGGAATGACTGCCCAATTCACAAACATAAACGTGGTGTGGAGGTAAATTAGCTAGGATGAATAACCATGTCCCAACAGTGACTTAGCAGTTTGCTGACTCTGATCTGCCATGCTTGGAGACACTAGCTCAACTTGTGTCTCATTTGTACTGTGCGCCCTGTCCCATCTATCACATTTCCAAATCCTATTAGGATTCCAAGTATAAATAATACTCTGAAAAGAGTATTTGAGTTGTTGTATAGTGATTAAGTGTTTGACAAGAATCACGGAAACCCAGGTTCAAATTTAACCATGAAAACTCGACTAACGATGACCTAGTCAATATCTCTCAGTCCAATCTGCTTCAGAGGATTGGGGAAAATACATTAAGGAAAATATGCTACCCTGTTTCCCCCAAAATAAGACATCCCGATAATAAGCCCAATCGGGCTTTTGAGCACATGGCAGTAAGGCCAAGCGTTTATTTCAGGGTTCAAAAAAATATAGGACAGGGTCTTATTTTTGGGGAAACACAGTATGTACACTGCCTTAAGTTCATGAAGTTAAAAAGGGATGTCACTCTAAGTAACAAATATATAAATAAATCATTTTAATCCATTCAGCCAATATACTACTGGAAAATCCCAAGGGGGAATGAACAAAGATCTTCATAGTCTTTCTCTTTAATTTGTTGGATAGATACATTGTTGTTTCTAACCTTTTAACATGCTACAACTGTATTCCATTTTTTTTTCATAAATGAATATGCCTGCATTAGAAAGGAAGCTCCCTTGAAAACAAATGGAGATATATATGTATCACATATACATGTATATCACATACACAAACACACACAGCACATACAAAAAATTAGCTGAACAGCTCTCTATGTATTAATATATCACCAGAATATTCTATTAAAGAGGATGGACTATTGTTGATTGCACAAGCATCAGTCTGCTTCTTGTACAGGGTATGAGGGATAAACCTTAGACTAGGGCAGTGATGGCTAACCTTTTTGCCATCGTGTGCCAAAAGTGGAGGGACCACGGGGGTTGCATGCATGTGCCCAGACCCATAATGCAATACCCCTCACATACCCTGCCCCCACACATAACCCCCCCATGCATGTGCGTGCAACCCCTCCCACTCCCCTCACCCCTCCGCATATGTGTGCACAACCCCCGCACGCTCCCATTTTGGCACTGGAGCACACTGCTCCCCCTGTGCTCCCCCAACCATGCATGCATGTGAGACCCCCTCCCGCCCAGCGCATGTGTGCGAGATCCCTGTGCATGCATATGCATCTCCCGGATGTGCCCCGCCCCCGCACCAGAGACTGAAAAAATCAGTTGGCCGGCAGGAGGCGCACGCGCATGCGCAGTGGAGCTGAGCTGGGCGATGGCTTGCGTGCCCACAGAGGCTCCATGTGCCACCTGTGGGATGCGTGCCATAGGTTTGCCATCACGGGACTAGGGTTTATGTTATATTATTTTTTAAGAAGTGCTTTAACATTTAGTCATTTAAACAATGAGCACTATCACAGCTACCTCACTTAACGAAGAAAGTCAAGGAGAAGATTACCTTTTACTTTAAGTCCCAGAAGTTTTTGGCGTTCTGGTAGCACTCCTGTAAGTCCTTTGAGTGATTGCTTGAGATCCAACACTGTGTCCTCTTCTGACAAGGTAGTTATTAAAAATTCTTGCCCACCCCATTTAATAATGAGAGATACGGCCATGTTTCTAACATACGTTTAAAACAATCCTATGAAAAAACAGAATAAATAAATAAATAAACAAACAAACAGAAAAATGGTCAGACAATCCCAGATATCTAACCTTTTTTAGATATAATAGGACAAACAACCCAGATACTTAATCTTGAGTGTCATCCTCAACACACTTAATGGGATTTACTTCTCAATATATACGTATCTGATTGCGCTCCAGGACATTATTTTTGCAACATCTTACAGACTTCTATATTCTCTTTTACACAATAGTGTTCTAATAACTTTAATAAAGCAGACTCCTAGGAAAGTATGCGCAATAGAGAGGTATTTAGAAATCAGAGAGCAAAAAGTGACAGAGAAAATAACATCATAACCACATCGCTTGTATACAGATCAACAGATCAGCAAAACATGCAATGTGTTCAAATCTCTAAAAAAAGAGAATTTTTAAAGAGATCTGAATGCACTGCATGTTGATATATATGCATTATATTTCCCCCCCCCCCCACCATACAGAAAATCTACTCAGTTTAACAATCCCTTAACCAACAATAATATATCTGGCAGACAGACCAGACACCCCTTGCCTAAATAACCACTGGAATCTGATTCTAGCAAATGAAGACTCAAACCATTTATAAGAGGGAACCCTACTCGAAGCAAAGCATCTACTTTTATCGATTTCAAACTCCCAATACAATTCAATGTGGCACAGGAGAGAATTTTCTCCATGGAACCCTATTGTCCCTTCAGCAAATTACCACCGTTTGAGCTGTTTACTACAACGTGGTGGTTTTGCAGAAAGCGGCTTCTCTTGTGCAGGGGACAGCAGCGGGAGGAAAGGTAGTAGCAAAATTCTCTTTTAAACCTAACCCGCGCTAGGGCTTTCGTCCCATTTTCTTTGCAAGCGGAAAGCGCACCCCGCGGCGTAGAAGTTTACGAGACAGATCCCGTCAGACCGAGCCAGGCTGGCACGTTAAACTCAGCCAGAAACCGAACTGCAGCGACTGTCTCTCTCTCCCCAAAGAGAAGCTTCGGGAGCAAATCCACCTGCATGCAGATCGCGAGCATGTAGGATGGAGATCCTCCGGCGCGCTGCCTGCCCTTTCCTGAATCGGACGGGGGATCCCTTCCCTTCAGGAATGGCTTATTAGCTGAGGCAGCCCCATCGGGCACCCAAAGAAAGGACAAGAACCGCCGGCGACCCTACCTCACTTCTAAGAGACCGCCCCGATAACCAGACCCCCGGCAGCCAGGGCCCTCACGAACCGGAAGCAGTTTCCGAAGCATTAGGCTGCAAACGGCCGGGTCGCGGAAGCGCAAGAGACAAGAAAAGAAGAGGGGGCCGTCAGAGGCTGGCACGTGGGACTTCCGAGTTTCGGTTTTCAGAACTTTCTCCCCCCACCCCACCCCCAGCCTTTCAAGAAGCGAGCGCTGCTCAAAGAAGTTTAGGGAAGAAGAAGCCTCTCGGTGAAGTCGAAGAAAAAAGAGGGCAGCTTTCAGATTTCATTTTGTGTGAAGCGTTTTGTGTTTATTGTATGGATTTTATTTATTTTAACATCAAATAAATAAATAAATGCATATTAAAATACATTGTAATATGTATTTATTATACTGGAGCTATCACTTACAGAGAGAGAGGAGAAACCAAGGTGTAAATTTAATTATGAACAAAAGGGTACGTACGTTCGTATGAATTCCTGTCACTTAAATTATCTGAGGTGGTATGAAAGTTGGTGGAGGTGATTTGCATACAATACTCCAAAGAATAGGGGTAATACAAGAATGTCTTTATATGAGAAGGTCGAGAATGCCTTGTATTTGCCTGGGTTTCTTGGGGAGGAAATTTGGTTTGGTTTTCTTTGAGATTTGGGATTACATTAAACCTATTTTAGGTTTGGAGAACAGAGCTTCCCATCTACAATGGCAGGAAAATCATGATGTAAAAGAGATTTTTTGTCAGGTGATTAATATTTGGTGCTTTTCCAAATCATCTTTACATATGAAAGTTTGCTCCATAAGAACAGATATGAAATTGCTTTTTGACCAGTATTTGTGAGATTAATTGCTGCGTTCTGGATTGGGAAGAGATTCTAAATAATCTTCAAAACATTTTATAGTTCCTGACAGGAGTGAGGAATGAAAGACTGTTACCTTAGAGAATATTCAGCTAGTATACCATATCTACTTGGAAAATACAATGAACACTTTGTTTATCTAAAGCAAGATCAACAGATTTTTCAGCCTGTCCTTGTTTGGTACTGGACTTTTGCTCCAAGAGATTGATTCCTGGTTATGTACAATTCCTAAATTCAAAAGTATAACCTTCAATCTATACCAATTTATACAACAATGCATAATCTTAAACCTAGTACTGAAAGTACGAGGAAACAAAGGTTTCGCGTTGGCTCCTTGTATGCAGTCACCTGCATGTACAGGAAGATCTTAAAACATTTTATGAATTAAAAACTGTATATAGGGCAAGCCATACATTCTGTGTAGGAGTAATTGTGAATGTAGTCTTGTCCCTGAATATGCCAGTTGTGAAAGGTGTGGAGGCATTGGCATGATCAAAGACACATCAAAATGGCAATAGCAGGTTGTATCATCATGACACTACATCCACTTCTTTAATCTATTGTGATGGCACCATGCTGCTTTTGTCACTTCCCACCTCCAAATTTCTCAAGATGAATTCAAGCAAATACGGGTTTTTTCAAAGCATGAAATATTAAATTTCAGAGTAACAAGTTTCTTTTTTGCTTTGGCAATGAATGAGGCAATAATGAAGCTTTCAAGTCCTTGTTTTTGAAATGTTAATCAAAGATGTCATGAATAAGTAAACTAGCAAAGAGATTGCTGGGATTCCTAAATATTTTTTGCTAACAAATTGGTTGATACTTTTTTGCAGGGTTTCATTTCTAACAAAATTAAAGGCTGTCTTAATTGGTCAGATAGCTCGGTACAGTATGGTGCTTGTAGCAAGTTGAAAGCATGCATTCTGGAGTTTAAGATGACAAAACAAAAAGTTGCAAATTTATTTGCAATATTGGTATATTTGTCTGCATTTGTTTCCCATATTCTATGCTGAAGCCTGGACCCTATTAGTTACTTTGAGAATAAATAGTAGAAATGTTATATGCCTTCAGGGTGGAATTACTCTGTGGGCGGTTGGCCCATAAAGAATGTAACTTGGCTAAAATCACCCAGCTGACTTTCCTGACTAAGGTAAGAATAGTTTCACTGCTCCTAGTTCAGCTCCTTAACCATTAGGCCACACTGGCTCTCTCCTAAATACTATAAAAATCTTATATAAATAAGCACATATTTATTTTGTGGATGATATCTCCTTAGGAACACAGGTACAGGCAATTTTGTTGGTGAATTCCTGTTCAGAAGTGCCATAGAACCATAGAAAACTGATGGCAGAAAAAGACTAGTGGTCCTCAAGTCTGTACTTTGAGATATTTTTTTTTAAATTTATATATATTTTTTATTTTTCATCTTTTAATTTTTGTCAGATGATGGACAGGTGTTTTATCCCAAGCATGTTTAAACTGGAAGATGGGCCCAAGCTTCCACTACTCTTTCTATGAAGTAATGCTTTCTAACATTACTTTTGAACTTCCCTCCTGTCAGTTTGACATTATGCCTTCATGTTCTTGATTTTTGCTTAATACTGAAAATACTATCTTCCAGAGCCTTATTTATATCCTTAATATATTTAAAAGTTTCAATAAAGTCACCCCTTTCCCTTGTGTCCTCCAGGCTGTACATATTCAGTTCATCCAATGTCTCATGATACGTTTTATCCCTCAGAGCTTGCACCATTTTTGTTGTCCATCACTTGCTCAAACTTGTATCTTTTTTAAAGTGAGGTCTCCAGAACTGGACACAGTATTCCAAATGAGGTCTGACTAAATTCTATAACTGTAAGTGGAATTTGGACCTCCTTTTCCCTGCTGGTGATCCCCTCTAGTGATGCATCCCAAAATTTTTAGGAATCTTTAGGACTTCCACATACCACATCTGAAAACCAATTCCCACTATGTTCAATTGTGTCTACTGGTTCACTACTTGAAACAAGGTTTCTTTCTAAATTTGAACATTTGGAAGCTTAGTGCAAAAATCTAACATTTTTCAAATTTCTCTCTGCTAGACAAAAATTTTACTCAAAAAAGTCAATGAAGCAGAAAGCTTTTGTTCTAAGAGATTTTAACTGCAGCATCTGAAATGTGCAATTAGTGAAACTGTGAAAGGTTCCCATGGAGATCATGACTTTATAGCCATTGAATTAGCCCAGTCAGTGGAATAATTTAAATTAATCCTTCAGACTGCAGCTTCTGTGTCTAAATGAACATTTAATACCATTTTGAAGACCTCAACGCAGAATGTTCATTTGACTACCCCCCCACTTCATTGTATCCTATGCTGTTTTTTTTTTTTTTTGTTAGTGGCCAAGGAAGTAGGAATCTGAGGGGAAATTAATGCTACTAAATTGAATTTAAATCCATCTAATCATTTCAAATGCTGACTCATATATTTCAGATGGAGTTCCTTCACAGTAGGATGCATGCCAATAAATCCCATTTCCTTGTATCTGATAAGTCAAATTTAGTTCTTAATGACTATATATCCATGCATTCACCACAATGCAGGAATTCTGCCTCCTGGGAATTGTTTTAAACCTATAGCCTTTGGATCACCTATAGCCTTCTATCCTCCAAGTACTAAGGGATCACTGAAGATACTGCCACTTACTCACATATACATCCTTAAAAATGACTTGACATGCCTAGGCAATTGATTCCATGAAGCAACAATTTCTTATTCTTCCTGGAATAATTCTGAAGAGAGAGTATAACTTGCTGCTACTTTTAGGCCATACGCTTTGCTTTGTCCCATGAAGATTTTTCTCTACGGTGCTCAAAATCTCCCTGAAACAAATCATCTTTTGACTGATTATTAATCAAAATTGTATAATTACCCCTCTCACCAAAAGTAACCCTGAGCAGGACTCAACAATCAGATGAAAACAAAAATATAAAATACAAAAATCCATATTAATATCATAAAAGTGAGAAAAAATATAAGAGGAAAATAGCTCTCTCAACAATGGAATAATCTGAGCAAGTCTCTGGTTGCCTGGGAGACCCAGGCCTGACAATATAGCCAAGTCTTGAGGGCCTTCTGGAATATTAAAAGGGATGGAGCTAATCTAATTTCAGGGAGGAAAATGTTCCATAAGATGGATGCCATGACAGAGAAGGCATGTCTCTTGGGATTCGCCAAGTGAGTCTCTCCCAGTCTCTCACCAATGCCATCTCTCCCAGATCTTATTGGGGAGGAAGATATAATTTGGGAGAGGCACTCCCTCAGATACCTCAGTCCTATGCCAGGAAGGGCTTTAAAGGTTAAAACCAGCACCTTGAATCAGAGAACAAATTGGCAACCAATGCAGATCACATTGAAGATGACAGCTATATTTCAGCCATTGATATCAGACTTCAATATTATCTTCCAGATCTCAGAAAAACTGTTTAAACATTTAAAGAAATTTTCCTGCATCCTGCAAACTTATTTTCACATCTCAACAGAGCTTTTGTTTCTGAAAGAAGTGTCTTTTTCTCTAAGAAACAAAAGCTCCCAACTTTTTCAAGTTGACTTGGAATGTTGAAAAATACATTTTTTATTCAGTAAAGCTTTGTAAATTATAATTGCAGATTTTGGAGCAACAAATGACTCTTTGAAATGCTTGACGTGTTTTTTTTTTTAAAAAACATCTGCCTGGTTGTCTCATTGGAAGTTTTATGTACTTCTGAGTCATAATGCTTTCCAGAAAGAAATTCTATCCAATTTATCTGTGGTTGGAAAAATATGAACTGTCCTTGCAAAAAAACAAGAAAAAGATATTTGTAATAACAAAGCTGTACAAATGCTATGTCAAAAAAAACTGAGGGAATGGGAAATTCTCTTCCCCCCATATTCAGATACTATATATCGATATCCAAAGACAGTTTAGTTAGTGGTTAAGGCATTGGACCAATGTACCAGGAATGGGAAACCAACTAGTTCTATTCCTGCCATAGGTATGGAAGTCATCTGAGTGACTTTACCCCAGGCACACTCAGCTCTAGGAAGAAGTAGACAAGAGAAAACAATTTCCAAATATGTTGCTTAGAAAACTATGTGAAGTTGTCCCATGCAACAGGAGAAGACTGACTTAAAAGCACTAAAATCCCTCTCTTTTCAGGTAATTCTACACAATTAGAATTGTGTGTTGCTAAAACTATTAAGGTTTATCTGATGAGATAATACTTAGAAGTAATTAGTGTTAAGTGGGTTCATTATTCCACAGGTAAGTGCTCATCCTGGAACAAAATGCTTGATACTATCTGATGTAAACAACTTTATTAGAAACATCCTACAAACCTGCCAGATTATTAATAATAATTAATCTTAACAGAGCAATAGCATTTTTTTTAGGTTTACACCAAAAGATATAAAGCTTCTTGGATGAGAAGCAAAACGTCTTCAAGGAAAAACAAAGTCCAGCTGTCTTTTGAAAAAAACACTTTTAGTACAACCATAACATGGGTGACTGAGAATCTCCATAAACATTTAGGCATATATACTACCTCATAGCACTTTACAGCACTCTCTGGGTAGTTTACAATGTAAGCGTTATTTGCATATTGCCCCCAACAATCTGGTTTCTCATTTTACCAACCTCAGAAGGATGGAAGGCTGAGTCAACCTTGAGCCCCATGAGGACTGAACTCCAGGTTGTGGGAAGAGTATAATATATAATTTCAGATGTTCAAAAATGAATCACAATGACAGCTGTGATTTGTACCTAAAGCAAAGAAAGAGAACTAAATAAAAATAAATTCCAAAATCATATTCTCAAATACAGTCATTAAAAAAAACCCTGAGATCTGAAAACTTTTTGCTGGGACAACCAAAAGGCTATGTTTATAACTCTTATCCTTCTGAAATTGCAACATTTAACGAACTTTCTTGAACAGATCTTCAGGCCATATTTCGATTCATAGTTGGAAGGGGCTGAAATCAATTGGTCAATAAATCTCTAATGATAATCCAAATTTTCATCTGTGTCAAGTCAGATGTGCTTCTTGAAATCTGAAAGCATTTTTTTGCTATTCACATGCAAGATAACTTAAATCAGAGCAAGTTATGTGGAATGATACATACTTGAATGTTACGTTCTTTGCAAATCTCATCATACAGTAGTTACCATAGAGAGAGTGGATTGCATTAAAACAGAAAGCACAGATTTGTAATGTAGCACTATAATTTTTATCATACTGAATGTCATGGAAGATAATTATGTGTACTAGAATGTGACATATGTTTTGTCACTTGCCTTGCCTTCCCCTCCTTTCCCCAGCAAATATACCCATGTCTATGAAGACATCCAGGTTGCCCAGACTATGAGTAGGCATGAGGGAAGATTCCTTTCTCTTCAGGAACATTTTACTCTCATTTATGTTCACTTCCAAATAAACATTAACGGTATTGAGGCTTTTGAACGTTGGTGTAGAAGAAAACCCCTGAGGATGCCATGGATAGCCAATAAACCAAACAAACGAATAAGGCAACAAATCAACCCACTTAAGCATAAATGACCAGACTCAATTGTTCATACTTTGGATATGGGAGGCAAAGAATTAGATCTCTAAATGCTGGGGAAAGAGATAGAAAAGATAAGAGGACAAGCAGCGGCAAGTGGATGGACCTGATAGCAGCAGCAGCGATGGGTCCACGGTTGGAACACACGAAGACCAAGTCTGGGATAGATCGTCCTCCTGGAGAAAACCTATGTGGTCGCCAAGAGTCATACCATCCGATGGCACCCAACCTCATTACATTCAAAGTCACTTAAATGGAGCAAGCTCTCGTAAAGCCACCCGGGCTTGGTTCCGAGATCGTGCTTCTTCCACGCGCACTTATACCATCCTCCATCCTTACTCGAGCGACGGCATCATTAAATAGCGCGCTTACTTCTTTAGCAAAAGAAAGCTGGAAGGTGAAGCTCTTGGAAAGCCCGGCGGGGATCAGAGAGTCATGTCTGCCCACGTAAAGATGAGATTACCGGATTTGCAGCTCCGAACGGCTTTGGCGGGAACATGGCTGCCCTGGGCAGCCTAGGGGACTGAAAGCAGAGCCGCAAACGCCGCGTTCCCCAGGAGAGGGCGGCCCTCTTCCACTCGCCGCCCGCCACGGCGCAGCCAGCCACTTTGTCTCGATGCCCCCGGAGCGCATGCGCTCTTCGCCGCAAGGGTAGGGGGGCGGAGGAGGCTGCTTTGATCCTGGCGGTTTGTTGGCGAAGCTGGAGTCGCGCAACGCAGGAGCTCCCGTGGGCCCCGGGCGCCCGTGAATGGGGAAGGAGAGCTCGCTTGGAATCGGCTTTGTGGCCCTCAGCGGGTAGACAAACCGCGGCGGCAGCGGCGATGCTGCCCTGGAGGCGCGATCGGTTGCAGCCACGCCAGCGCAGGCCAGGCATGGTGCCGTAGCGGCTGTTGGAGGAACTGCGCCGAGGCGGAGGAGGAAGGGAGGAAGGGAGGAAGGAAGACGGGAGCCGACGGGCAAAGCAACCAAGGATCCCCCCTTCTCCAGCCCCGGCTGGGGTGAAGATCAATCGCACGGCCAGGTGAGAGATCCGCACGACCCAACTGGGTCCTGATCTTTTTTTGGAGCCGCGTCCCCCTCGCCTCTCTGGCGGGTGATTCTTTCCTACGACCCGCTGCCTCTCTCTCTCTCTCTTTTCTTCTTCTGTACCCTTCCCTGCTTTTTGCTCCATCTCGGCGTTATCCTTCTTTACACCCCCAAACCCACCTACTCCCATAATCCGGCTTCCTGCCAAGTTGGCTGACTTTTCTCGCTCCCCGGCCCGCAGATCGCAACCCACCACCACCACCACCACCAACCCACTGCAACCCGTGCAGCCAGGGCCTTCTCCGCCCCCCATCCCCGCCAAACTCCCTACTTGACCATTAAAATCGGTGGTCTCTAAAAAGCCCCAGGAAAAATGTTGCAACGCCCCCAATTCCGCCCCTCCCCCGCTTAATAACGGGAGGAAACCCTTTTAACGTCGTCTCCCCACCCTCCCCAAGGAACGCCGATTGGTGTCGGGAACCCCCGTCGGTCTTTTTCCTGCTGGCAGGCGGCGTCGACCGCCTTCGATTGGCAGCTAGCTGTGCTGGGGTTACTAGAGTTCAAACGCGGCGGAGCTTTTTACCCGGGGGCCCGAGACGAGGGGGCCGTTCTGCAACACATTGGTAAATATTGGGCCTTTTGACATTGCATTCAGCGGTCCGAGGCAGAGAACAGGGAAATCCCCCGATTTTGCACGGAAATGAGGAGGGGGAGACCGTGGGGTGCTGGGAAGACTTCGGTTTCTAAGGAACAGATTGGATTGGTGTGATGCCAGCCATCAGGTTGATAGATTGATGTGGGGGTGGGGAGGTGAGTGTTTGACCCTGGTTGTGATTTTTATTATGCATCACTTATGGTACCCTTAAAGAGTTTTGGTCTGGTTGCTGTCTGGTTTTGCCCAGAGCAAGAGATAAATGATAAAACCACTAGCTCTGAAATCTGAAAGTTAGTGAAGGAAATAAAAGCCATATCCAAGGTTCCAGATCATGGGGCTAGGACAAAAGGCTTCAGTTTGTTAACAATTTACCATAGTTGGGGTTTTATGATCAGTAAATTCCCTTCCTCTTAAAACTTTCCTATTATGTGCAGAAAGTCTACAAGGAAGTGGAGAAGTACAATTATTTTAGAAAGCGAATGCTTATGGGGAAAAAAGTGCTTTGTTGGAGGGCCTCTGCCTTGCTGCTCTTGCTTATCAGATCAAATTCTGTTAAGCACTTTTTCTTTTCCAAAATTGAAACCTCTAATTATCTTTTCTTTTTTTAAAAAAAAATCCATTTGGGACCATTTATCAACGCAATTCACTGAGTTTGTGCTGAGAGGCAGATAGTTACTGGAAAGCTTTCCTCAAATTAGGTATTACCTTTTCTCCTGGCAAGAACCCAAGAGTCATGTGTTAATGAGTGAGTTGAACTGGTCTGAAGGAAAATGTGATGTTAAAGGTACAGTGTTACCATGGGCTGTTTCTGTATTAGAAAACACAAAGAAATGCTAACTAGTGTTTTGCTGTCATTCAAATTGGTTTTAATTGAAGTAAACTTCGGAACATAATTTAAAATAATGATCTGTGATTATTCTAGATGTAGTTTGGTTTTTTATTTTACTGGTTTTGTTTGATACTGTTAGCATGGAGGTATTTTTCCCCATTTTCTCTTCTAAATATACAACAGTTAATATGTGTTAAGTTCCCCCCTTTTAACTTTAGGTATGCAAAATTGCAATCTTAGGTTTACTATCTTGGAAACAGCAGGGTGAACTACAAATGTTTGAGTTGCAGGTGATATTAACTTATTTGGAAGTAACCGTTGCTATTTAAATTTACAGACTGTGATCAAAAATGTAATAGGGCAACAATTGTTAATCATTTAATTGCTTGAAATTTTTGTTTATTGCATTTATAGTCTAGCTTTTTCTCTGAAATCTCTAGGTCAGTGCATGAGGGCCTTTCCTAAATTTATTTCATATCAGCGACCCTGTAAATTAGACTGAAATAGAAAATGACTAGCCTAAAGTCATTTGGTGAGCCCAGTGCTAGAGTAGAAATGTGAAACTAGGTTTCCTCTTCTCAAATGTAATATTCTTTAATAAATTAAAACACTAATTTGTGTTTGTAATTCTGTTTGGTGGTATGACCTCTTTTGCTTCAGTCTCAAAAGCAAACAGGTCTGATAGTTTTACTATAGTTGTTGATTTTCTTATGGGGAATGGTAGCTTCCAAAGGGCCTGTGTTATACCAAGCAGAAATTTTTCAGCTGTAGCTCTTCTTAAAATAGTGTGAAAGCTCCTTATTTGCTACAGTTCTACTTCTTTTATAGCTGTTTGAGGCATAACAACCTTGCTGGAGAAAAGGTTAGTAACCCAGTTTGACTGTGATCTAAGGGGGAAATAAAATTCTGTTTGTTAAGGAAAAACAGGCTTCTGTGAGTTATAACAATGTCTTGTATATTTTCAAAATAAGGGCTTAGTTCACATACCATACTAATCTGTGGTTTGCTGAATAAATTGTAATTGGTTGAGTTGGCTCTTTGTGCTGAGCCAGAGACCATGTTTTAGAAATCATAGGGGCTGATTTTTCACAGATTGACTATTTAGCACATTTGGTGAATCTTTTGAAAAGCAAGCAGATCACCTTATGCTGTTTTGGTCTACAATTCTCATTATCCTTTGTCATTACCAATGTTTTCCAATGTTAACTGATATTCTGAACATTGGAGGGCACCGGATTGCTATTCAATTGCTGAAAATAATATGAGAATGAACCATGGACATAATTTAAATAACAACAAGAAAGTCCGTTTTGTCCATCTCCACTCCAAAAGAACTCTATTGGACAAAAATCTAACTTCAGTTTCCCTCAATTTCTGATATCTCTGGGAAAGTGTAAATGAACTGTAGCTAAACTATAAGTCCTAGGCAGAATTTGTGCTAGCTAGCTAGCTATTCATTCATTTATTCATTCATTCATTCATTCATTCATTCATTCATTCATTCATTATTTGGCATATGATGAGAACATGACAGAACAGAATTAAATTCACAGTCCACATTATTGTAAGTAAAACTTCTAAGGGGGTATGGCAGTGGCCTCATAACCTCATATCCAGGCAATCACCTCTTTCATTGCTTCCTGTAGGTCTTGTAGGAAATCAGAAAACATATATAGTGGACAATCTGGCACAATATGTTTAATAGTTTGCATGTCAGGACCACAATCACAACAAAGGGAAACTTTCCATCCCCACTGATATAGGGCAGAGGCATTTCTTCCAGTATTAGACCTAATTCTGTTCAGTTTTGTTCAGATAGAGCAAGGTAGGTCAAGACCAGGTGGTTTGGTAGAGGGATCACTAATGGTCAGGTTGGGCCAGTTTTCTCTCCAGGCATTCTCTGGGTTAAACTGGGTACATACTAAGTGAATAACTATTTTCCATGCTGACCTACAGGATTTCAATCTTGTGATGGACTGCACATTGTCCTGGTGAATAGGGAGGGCCTTGTTATTCAGCATTCTTGACCACAGTTGAACAAGAGCTTGTTGTCTTCTAATGTGGGGTGGTATGATATTGCTAAGGACTGGTAACCAGTGCACAGAAGTGAGATGCAGTGTGCCAGAGTTGATAAGCATTGTCTGTTGGAGTTGCACGTCGACTATATATGTGTGGGTGCTATTAAGGCACGCACTGACACAATATTTAGCTGTGGAATAAACCAAAGCCAAGATTGTTGTTTGTAGGGTGTTAGCATCAGCACCCCAAGATGTTCAAGCCAGTCTGTTCAGTAAGTTATGGTGGCTTTTCAATTTTGCAGCTGTTTTTTGCAGATATTGTCAGGAAGTTAGTAATCTGTCCAGTGTAATCTGTAAGTACTTCCAAGAGTTATTACATTGTAACATACAGTTCCAGTACTTCACTGAAGGCTGGTAATTTGCATTTCTATTGCTGAGGTGTAATGTGGTTACTTTTGTTTTTGTTAGGCTTGATTGGAGGCACCATTTTTCAAGTAGTTATCCAGTTTCTGGAGATCTTGAGAAAGGGTGTCCTCCTTTGTGCTGAGGAAACATTGAACAACCTTTCTTATGCCTTCCAGTCTGCTTTAAGAAAACTTTAAGCACACTTTTTATTGTCTTTCAGTTACTCTTTTGTAGTTCAAATATTGGAAGTGCAATTCATGTTTTAAATTCTGGCTTTCTTTTGAACTAATCTATTGATTCGTACTGTTGTGCATCATTTGAATTAAAATGCTTAACTTTTTTAAAACTGCAGAATCATGAATGGTTATCAAGGGTCCAGTGATCTCAAAAATCACTGATCAAAACATACTAAGGTTGCTATACAATTTTCAAATCTCTGGGATGAATGAATTCAAGAGACTTCTCTGGAATTCTGTAAAGTTTTTTTTTTTCAGGATCAAAACTATCATTCAGACTTAAGTTTGAACTTGAAACTCCATAAACTTATTTATTTCTGCGACCAGTATTATGAACTTGAATTTTAACTTTTATATACCAGTAACTTTTTTATATAACTTTTTTTTATAGCTCTGCTATAATTTTGGGTGTGTAAAAAAGGAACCTGGTTCAGTTCTTTGAACTATTTCATATTTTGTATTACAAGTAATCCTTGACTTGTGACCACCATTGGAATGGGATTTCTAGTTGTAAGCTATTACATCATAAATTGAGACATTCATGAGACTACACCCAATTTTAGGAAATTATTTTAGTGGTCAGTAAGTTAATTATCAGGATTGTTAAGCAAATTCTATTGTCATAAATGTAAACCCATTTTTCTAAATGAGCATTTTTTGCAAATCACAACCATGTGACCATGGGATGATGCAAACAGTTGTAAAAGCAAGAAGGCTGCAAGGTACCCAAAATGCAATCAGATGAATGTGGGAAGGGGTGTGGCACGGCATTTTATGATAGCCAGAGGTGCTTTATGTGCCGTAAACACCCATTCTGGGCTTGTCATAATTTTGAACAGTCATTAAGTGATCGGTTATAAGTCAAGGACTACCTATACAGCAGTTTTAGAACAGCAATTTGGTCTTACTAATTGGTGAGTAGTAAGTTCTTTTCTGATTATTAATCAAGATTAATGATTGTAACTATGATTTATGACCTTTGACCTATCACTTAATTGTTTGATTGAGAGCTTATTCTCTGTGAGACAAATTCCTTTTGTGTCCAATCACACTTGGTCAATAAAGCTATTCTATTCTATTCTATTCTATTCTATTCTATTCTATTCTATTCTATTCTATTCTAGATTTAATTTTCCGATCATTTAAATTGGGGGGAGGGCATCATTAACCATTGCTTCAGCCAATAGATTTTATTGGTCTGGCTCTAACATACTAACAACCAAATATAGAAGAAGTTGTTTAATTCCCCAGACCAATCAAGAAAACTTTGGATATCGCTTTTCTCATGTTAATTTTCACTTTCCTTATTTTTCCAAATCTAATATGGTGGGAAAATGTCCTGACCAGCTTTCTGTCACTGGACAGAGGCTGCCTGGCTAGAATCCCTGGGGATCCAAACTACTTCAGTTATTTAATTAGCAGGGTGAAATGCTGAAGTAGCTTTTCACTTAATCTGATAAATGATAGTATCTTTTGTGGATTTCTGGTTAGCATGTACATTTCCGGTTTATTTACTTAGGGTTGCTTTCAAGTAGATTCCATCATGTGGCAAAAAGATTGGACAGAGTTAGTTGGAGCTTAAACATCAAACACCCTCCCACAATGGAGGCCCGCTCTCACACCCATCCCTGCCTATATTTGCTGAAATAATTAATTTCATTCTTCTGGATCTGAGCACTGGTAGAGTGTGCCTCCTTATGGAAGCACTGTAAGCAGTAGTCTAGCAAAAGAGTCTCGGCAAACTGTTATACATTTTAATTTTATTAGAAAAGGATCCTTACTGTTAAAGGCATTGTGCTAAATAGCTGCCTATAAATGCTTCTGTCAGGAAGCAGTTACACATTATTCTGTGAACTGTGCAGAGTTTAGTTTGTTTACTAAGGTTTCTTTAGTAGTTAAACATTGTATTATAGCTTGTTTCTTTTGTACTGATTTCTCTTTAAGCTGTGGCAGCTGCCCAGAACAACCTTACTCTGTTACATGTTTCTATTTCATTTGAGTTAGTTCAGTGAACCATAGTAGCTACACCTGGCAAAAGTTAGTAAATGCACGCTGTAACATTGGGGCAGAATCTTGCAGGTTTTTGAACTGTTTCAGCGGGCATTTTCTTATTTGCTCTGCAGAAGTGCACTAGAATTAGCTTTTGACATCTCTTTGTCCTGTTGACAGGAAAAAAAAACTGCTTTGAAGTAAGTTGAGAACCAGTTTAGTAGCGTTGTTATTTACGACATTTAAAACAGTTTGCACATTTCAGCATTAGCCAAATAATGCTGCATAGTTCTGTTTTCTCAAGCATTTTCAGGCAAGAACACAAAAATCTTGTCTTGGATGCTAGAAAAGCTGGCAATAAATATTAACAAACATGCGTTATGTTTGAAGAGAAGTAAGATTTGTGAAGAAATGCGTAAGATAGGAAATCCCCACTTCTTTTTAAATTAAATATTGAAGACAGAGAAAGAAGAAAGGGAAAAAGTTCCCTTTTTCTCTTAAACATGAAGACATATTTAACAAACAATGGGCCAGGTGAGACAGGGATACAGGAACAGTGTGTTAAGGCCTTTATTTCTCTCTCGCCGTTTGCAATAGTGGTTAAAAGGCGCAAAGAGAAAAGATGCAGTCCCCACTAGTATGTTTTGCTAAAGGAGCATTCAGGGTGGATAAAACTAATCGATATACATTTACTGCACCATGAAATTAACTTTGCTACCACAAGATGTGTGGTGGCTTCCAGTTTTCCTTTTCCTTCAAGAAAAGGATCAGACCAATTCATGTAAGTCAGGGAGATCAATGTCTCTTAGCCTTGGTGGCAGCGTGACTTCCCCTGAAAGCCATCCTCTGAGAGCATGGTGGCCTTACTTGTGCAGTTGGTCGGCCGCTATGAGAACAGACTGCTGGACTAGATAGGCCAAGTATCAAATCCAGCAGAGCACTATTTAGGTTCTTATGTTCCAGTGTTTGAAAAGAGAAGCGGCAATCCTAACTAAACATGTGAACAAGGTTGGGGTTTTTTTGGTTTTTTTTTAATTTGATTTATATGCCGCCCTTCTCCGGAGACTCAGGGAGGCTTACAATGCGTTAAGCAATAGCCTTCATACTTTTGTATATTTATACAAAGTCAGCTTATTGCCTCCACAAACTGGGTCCTCATTTCACCTACCTTAGAAAGGATGGAAGGCTGAGTCAACCTTGAGCCTTGGAGAGATTCGAACCAGCAGTAATTGCAGGCAGCTGTGTTAATAACAGGGTGCTTAGACCACTGTATTTGATCAGCTTGACATAAAACCAGGGGTGAAATGCTCCCTGTTTGGATCGGATCGCCCGATCCGGTAGTGATGGTGGTGGGTGGTTCGGAGAACCAGTAGCAAAAATCCCTGCACCGCGCCCCCATGCCCAGCTGAGTCGCGCGATCATCAGAGGATGTTTTTTTTTACTTTTAAAACCATTTTTTTTCCTGTGCGCTGCTCCCACTATCCAAGAATGGGTTAATCCTTCAGTATTTGGCAACAACTGAGTGAAAAACAAAAGGCTCTCCCCCTTTCCGGCCCCCAAGCCACGCCTCTGTTCCCATGATCCCCCAGTCTTCACTCAGTTGCTGGCAACTACTGAAGTGATTTTGGGAGCTCCACAGGTTTCCAGGTATTGTGCCTCTGTGGGGACCTGCTCCCTCCATTCTTATATTTCTTTAAATTCCTTAGTGTATCGGCTCTCCTCTTACGCGTCTAGGAGTTTGTTACTTTCTTTTTGAATAGTTGGTTTTTTTGCGCCTTTTTTTGCTTGTGCCTGCCGCTCCGGCGTGAGGCACTTTTTACCAGCTGGTTGGGGGGGGGGAGCGCAGCCTTGCAGCCCGAATCTGATCGGCCGGCTCCTTATCACCCCGGATCCTTCTCCCCACGTGCGGCGCGTCCGCTAGCCCTGCGCGCCCCTCCAGCTGGCCGGCGGCATCGGATTCTCTCACCCTCGAAGCAGCGATCGGAACGAGAGGGAGAGGACTGCGGGCGGCGTCGCGCTCATCAGCTGGGCGGCGGATTTGAAAACCCAGACCGCCCATGCAACGCCGATTGAGCCGCCGCCGGTATCCATATGCTGGCGCTAGCGCGAGAGAGAGGAAAGCGCCAGACGCCTCAGCAGCCTTCCCCTGCACAGGGGATTAGCACGGCATCTGGTCGGACCCTCAGGCCGCCAGTCTAAGACCCTGCCAGAGTCAGGCACAGCAGAGCCACGTGCCAGCGCCATATTGGTGGACCTGCGGGCCGCCATTTTGGACAGACTCTCCAGCCGGCTCTTCCAGGACCCAGCGGGCCGGCTGCAGACCCCCCCCCATGCCTGAAAAAGGGGGGCTGAGCATCTTCCCCCTCTACCACCTGAGGGGAAGATTTTGCACGTGTTGCATTTTCCTGGAGAGATCTGCCCTCTGGTGGCGGAGTACAGCATCAGGGGGTCTGCCCAGTGTTTTCAAGCATCAACCATGCCACACTCCCCTCCTTCCTCGGATATGGAGCTTAGCCCCCTGCACAAAAGCAGCAAAGGGGGCAAGAAGAAATCCAAAAAGAGGCATACAAGCGCCACCAGCAGAGCTGCTTCGGAGGGGGCCTTGCCTTTTCAGGACAGAGATGCATTAAGGAGGCACAACGCTCTCGAGAGACAGTGGGAGAAGGCTCAGAGGGCAGTGGCTGGAACACCAGAGAGCCCGCGACCCTGGACCCAGGGCGTGCTTCTCCTAGAGGCATGGAGTTGGGGATCTCATCTGTATCCGACATTGCAGTGACCCCTAGAACTCCAGATGTGCCCAGGTCTGGCCGCAGCACACCTCGCCCGGAAACAGGCACAGGACTGGCAGCGGAGGCCTCATCGACCCTCCTCCCTGCACAACATCATCGGGCCAGGGAGGCAGCTAGTCCGGCACCAAGCGCTGGCGCGCACCTCCAAGGGGGGCCCGGGGCGGCTGCCCCATTGGACTTCCAGGCCATGTTTTCAGCCGCACTCTCCTCCTTCTTCAGCGCAACCCTGCAGCAGTCGGCTCAGGCCCCAGGTCAAGCCGTCCCGAGCCAATCGCGGCGACACCAACCCCAATCCCAGCCTCTCCCCAGACGAGGTCAGGACTCCTCTTCGGAGGAATCAGATCAAGCGGAGGAGGGGCCTGAAGAGATGGAGCTATCAGAGGATGAAGGCCTAGCGCCTGACACCCCGGCATTTACAGGCCTCTTCCGCCCGGCCTTGTTCAAGTCACTGCTCCACAAGGCCCGACTTACAACCAACCTCGGAGTTCCAGGAGACGTCGCAACCGCCACCCCACCGGCAGCGGGGCCGCACGACGCCCTTTTCAACCCTTCAAAGCCGCAGAGGGATTTCATCCCGTGCCCTCAGCTATTTGCGGAGGTCATACAGAACCCCTGGGGACAACCAGCTTCCCTGGCCACACCCAGCAACCTTGACAGGAAGCTCTACTGCGCAGCCCCAGAGCTAGAGGACCTCCTAGCACTCCCTACCGTCGATCAACCTGTGGCAGCATTGTCCTCTGGTGCCTTGATCACCACTGACCCTCTTGACTCTCTCAAGGCAGAGGAGAAGAGGATGGAGGGGGCCTTCCGAAAGGCACATCAGGCGGCAGGCTGGGCAATCAGAGCCGCAACGGCAACGTCCTTCTTCAACCGTGCATCGCTTATCTGGCTCCGGCACCTGCAGGACAGGCTACCCCCGGAGGACACCAGGCTCCAGCAAGATATAAACAAGATAATAGCCGCCACTGAATACTCAGCAGACAGTTCTCTAAATGCAGCCAAATTTGCCTCGAGGTCTCTAGCCTCAACTCTTTCGGCTAGAAGACTCTTCTGGCTCCGGCCCTGGAAGGCCGATGTCAAGGCAAAATGGAAATTGGTGACTGCACCTTACAAAGTCCCAGAGCTCTTTGGCGCCGCGCTGGAACCGTTGCTAGTGGAGGGGAAGGACAAGAGGAAGATCCTCCCATCGACCTACCGGCGCCAGGAACACTGCTACACTCCTTATCCGCTACAACAGCCCTTTCGTGCCAGCGCGGGACCCAGGGGGTCCTCTGCTCACCGTCCCCACTACCAAGGGGGAGACAGGTTCCAGGACCGGCAGCAGTTCCGAGACCGAGGGCGAAACCAGCAGCCAAGATGCAACTTCCGAGGTGCCGGGCCGAAACCAGCCAAACGAGGGAAGTGACTCCAGGCTCGTAGGCCCCATAGGGGGAAGGCTCATTCACTTCCTCCAGCAATGGGCCAAATCAACCTCGGACTCCTGGGTAAAGCGTACGATTGGTTCGGGTCTCTCTATCGAATTTTCCGGTCAGCCACCCCATCGTTTTGTCCGCTGTCCAATGCCCCACTCCGCAGAGCAGCGGAACTTGATGGCGCAGGAGATAGAACACCTCCTGGAAGTCAAAGTCATCGAAGCAGTGCCGCACTCCCAGAGGGGCTCCGGGTTCTACTCAACTCTCTTCCTAGTACCCAAGAACTCCGGGGGCTGGAGGGGCATACTAAACCTAAAGAGGCTAAACCTGTCGGTTCAATACCACAGGTTCAAAATGCACTCCCTCAAGTCCATCCTAGTGGGGGCGAGACAGGGCGACTTGCTCCAATCAGTCGACCTCAGGGAGGCCTATCTTCACGTGCCCATTCACCCGGACCACAGGCAGTTCCTGAGATTCGAATTCGCGGGAACACATTACCAATACCGGGCGATGCCTTTCGGACTCTCCTCAGCCCCCCGCACCTTTACCAAATTGGTGGCGGTGGTAGCAGCCAGGCTTCGAACCATCCCGATCAGGTTGCTCTGCTATCTGGACGACATTCTGATCCTGTCCTCCACTCGAGATCAGTCCACCGAGGACATGAAGAGGGTCCTGCAAGTCTTCCAGGACCATGGCTTCACCATAAACTTCGAAAAGAGTCATCTGCAGCCCACCACCAGACTTCTTCATCTGGGGGCCCTGATAGACTCAGCCAGCGGCCTGGTCTACCTCTCGCCGGACAGAGTCCACAGCATCCGCGCTCTGATACAGCAGATCCTGTCGAAGAGGAGAGTGGCCCTGATCCACCTGTCGTGCCTACTCGGAAAGATGGTATCCTGCTTCGGCATTGTTCCGTGGGCACGCAGACATTCGAGACCTCTGCAGTGGTTTTTACTCCCATTTCAGCGGGAAGGCAGGGCCAACTCCAATCGGACAGTACTCCTCACCCCTCAGGTCCGCCTGTCCCTCAGGTGGTGGACATCGCCCTCACTCCTCAAGGGGTCCAGCTTCCTAGAGCCGGAGCGTCTGATCATCACCACCGACGCGAGTCTTCGAGGCTGGGGAGCCCACCTCCACAACCTGGTGGCACAAGGGCAGTGGTCCCGGCGGGAGAGTCAATGCAGCATCAACCTGCTAGAACTTCGGGCGATCAAACTGGCCCTTCGGGAGTTCCAATCAACGGTGCGAGGATACCACGTCCTGATCCTGACCGACAACATCTCGGCCAAGGCACACGTCAACAGAGAGGGGGGCACCAGGTCCCGCACCCTAATGCGAGAAGCCGCCGATCTCTTCAGCTGGGCAGAGATTCACCTTCGCTCGATCAGGGCGGACCACATCTCGGGGGCATCCAACGTCAGAGTGGACTGGCTCAGCAGAGAGACAATAGATCAAGCGGAATGGCAGCTCCACCCACTACTGTTCCGGGAGCTCGCCTCACGCTTCGGAAGCCCGGTGGTGGATCTCTTCGCAACTCAGGCCAATGCTCAGCTTCCCCGCTTCGTGTCCCGCTACCCAACACCCCAAGCAGAGGACCACGACGTATTGCACTGCAGGTGGCCCAAGGGTCTCCTATACGCGTTTCCACCAGTGCCTCTAATTCCCCGTCTCATCCGGAAGCTGTTAGCGGAGAAAGCCGATCTGCTCCTGGTAGCCCCGAACTGGCCCCGGCGGCCGTGGTACACCAACCTAGTGGCACTCTCCGTGGCCCAACCGTGGGTGATCCCACCACGGTGGCTCGTCCTTCGCCAGGGGGAGGTCACGCACCCAGAACCCCAGTGGCTGCAATTAGCCGTCTGGCATTTGAACGCGTCATCCTGAAAAAGGACAACCTGCCAGATGAGGTCGTGGCCACCATTCAAGCAGCTAGATGTCCCACTACGACCCGCATCTACGAGGCGTCTTGGCAGGCGTTCTGTCGCTGGAGTACCCAGCAACACACTGACCCCACATCAGCGGAGGTTCGCGACATCCTGCAGTTTCTACAAGCCGGCCTGGACAATTGCCTGACACCCGCAACTTTACGGAGGCAGACAGCTGCGTTATCGACGGTCATTGGTTGCCCACCATACCAGTCGCTCGCGCACCACCCGCGCATTAAGGGGTTCCTACATGGGGCCACAAACCTGCGACCCCCCGCAGTGCACCGTTACCCATCATGGGACTTGACCCTGGTTCTGCAAGCACTGACCGGACCACCCTTCGAACCCCTAAACTCAGCCTCCCTCAAGCACCTCTCCTTTAAGGTGACCTTCTTGCTGGCGATCACCTCGGCGAGAAGAGTCTCAGAGATAGCGGCTCTCTCAGTTCGCAAGGACTTATGCATATTTCGTGAATCCACGGTGACGCTATGCCTGGACCCGGCTTTCATCCCGAAGGTCAACT
The DNA here is from genome assembly GCA_022577455.1 of Arizona elegans. Taxonomy (NCBI): domain Eukaryota; kingdom Metazoa; phylum Chordata; class Lepidosauria; order Squamata; family Colubridae; genus Arizona; species Arizona elegans. Next base: position 95,138,764 of record JAKOOJ010000003.1, on the reverse strand, counting down.
CCTGGTTTCATCGGGCCCAGGAACTCATCCTACCGGACTTCTGTCCTTCACCTCGAGATGCCAGGGAGGAGAGGTGGCACACACTGGATGTGCGACGCGCTATCCGTATCTACATCCTTCGGACCAAACCCTTCCGCCGCACCGAGGGTCTCCTGGTTTCCTTTAGCCCGAGGTCTATGGGGCAGAAAGTATCAGCAGCCACAGTCAGCAGATGGATTAAGGCTTGCATCGCTATGGCCTACGACTCAAGCTCCAGGCCGGCACCGGGCAGAATCCTCCCCCACTCTACCCGCAGTGCGGCCACGTCGGCGGCCTGGGCCACTCAAGCCTCGGTAGTGGACATATGCAGGGCAGCGACTTGGTCATCCCTCACACCGTTCATTCGCCACTACAAAATCGATGTGTACAACTCCGCCGAGGCGTCGTTTGGCCGCAGAGTGCTTCAGAAGGTGGTGTCAGAGGATAACGATGGAGACAGTCAGCCTTCCACCCTGGGGAGTTGAGCTTGGGTATATCCCATTCTTGGATAGTGGGAGCAGCGCACAGGAAAATGGACGTTGTCTTACCTGAACGTCCCTTTTCTGGGCGCTGCGTACACTATCCATAACCCTCCCTCTGGGCTGACTGCTCCCTCTGCGACTGTCTGGGTCCCTTTTTTTCTTTCGGCCCCTGTGTCAAGTTGATGTTAATAAAGTTGAGTCGATAACGCTACTCGTGTGGATTCCTTGTTAGCTGCGCCTTTCGTTCAGACTGGGGGATCATGGGAACAGAGGCGTGGCTTGGGGGCTGGAAAGGGGGAGAGCCTTTTGTTTTTCACTCAGTTGTTGCCAAATACTGAAGGATTAACCCATTCTTGGATAGTGTACGCAGCGCCCAGAAAAGGGACGTTCAGGTAAGACAACGTCCATTCTACAACCTCTTCAGCCAAAAAATGCTTTTAAAGTGTCTGATGATCATGCGGCTCAGCTGGGATCATCAGAGGCTTTTAAAAGCATTTTTTCTACAACCTCTTCAGCGGAAGAGGTTGTAGAAAAAAAAGAAATGCCTTTAAAAGCTTCTGGTGATCCCAGCTGAGTTGCCTGATCGTCAGGGGCTCCTGAAAGCATATTTTTCTGCAACCTCTTCGGCTGAAGAGGCTGTAGAAAAAATGCTTTTAAAAGTTAAAAAAAAAAAAAAAGTTGGCCACGCCCACCCAGTAACATTACCCCCCACACACCAAGCCACGCACACAGAACCTGTAGTAACAAATTTTAGATTTCATCCTTGCGTAAAACCAACATGAAATATAAAACATTTAATGAAATATTTGTTTTGTTCTGGAAAGGGAAAGCTTTACAAATCCATTATTATCTTTTGAGAACTTTAAAATGACATGCATACTAATTTATCTTAGACATATTAGTTCCCCTAGACATTAGAACTTCAGGTTTGGATAAAAGTTTAACCTGTTGTAACAGCTCATTCCTCTCCCAGGGATGAGATGAATAATATAAATGTGAAGGCAAGCAAATGCCAAATTATATTTGAAGAGGTTAATATCTATTACCTAATGCCTTCCAATCAAGAGTTGATATCTAAATGTCGGCTACACCCTACTTTAGGGAAATAGACTTCTGCTCACGTAATCAGTTTTCTTGCTCTTGTCCTTTGTATGATGTCTAACAGCAGCAGAGAATAAGTTGATGCTTTTGGCATTTCTGTGTGAATTCATTTTACCATGACTTTTCATTCCCCTGGTTGTGGTCAATATTGAATTCAGCCCAAGGTCTGCTTGGAAGAAGGCAGGAGTTCAATTTAGGTACTAGGTGTAGTGTATAAGGGTAGCATTAGAATTGTACAGATTTTAAATGGATGTGCATTAACAATAAACAATTTAAGGGTGTAAATATAATGTGCCTGGTTGCCCATCTGAAATGGACAGCAACAAACATGAAAATTCTTCCCTGGAGATGATTGGCTGGTTGGAACACATGGTAAAAGCAATAATCTGTATTCTTTGGTGACTTGGAACAGCAGGCTCCTATCTATAGCTAAATGAAAATATGTTAACTATTCCACCCATTTATTCTTCTCCAAACGTGGCATAATAATGTATCTGAGCTATGGTGGCCCACTGGTTATAATGCAGGACTGCTGGGCTAATTCACTGCTCACTCCAGGAGTTCAACTCTGAGCGGCTCAAGGTTGAATTTGGCCTTCTATCCTTCTGAGATCATGCAAGTAAAATGAAGACCCAAATTGTTGGGGGTAATATGCTGACTCAGTAAACTGCTTAGAGAGGGGCTGTAAAGCACTGTGGAGCGATATAAAGGCCGAGCGCAATTGCTATTGCTATTTTTATCTGGCTATGGGCAGAGGTTTTTGGTTGTAACAATGTATTTTGAAGCATGTAAGTTTGTTTGTGTATGTGTAAGTTTCACAAGCCTGTAATAAGTGAAAATGATATAAAATAAGAAATTGTGCACGTTTCATATAAAGGGACAATATGTTGTTCCTTTTCTCCATTATGATACAGTTGCTGAGGGCTACCACCCAGAATCACTTGTTGAGGTGGGCAGCTAAAGACAAACAAACAAAAAATTCATTAAGAACTGATATCATCTATAGATAAGTTGGAAGTGGAATTCCCAGAACCTTTCTCTCTCACTGTAATTTATTAGCATGTGGTTTGTTATTCATTTATTACTGGCATAGATCTGCTTGCAGTACAACAGATGGGAAATATATGGGTTTCTTGACCTAATTTCAGAAGCTTTTTGCAAACAATTCAAACTTTTTGCCAAAGTAATCAGATCCTTTTCCAACTGTGTGCTGGAGGGGAAGGTGGGAAAGATATGGAGTGATGTCACAAAAAGGAGATTTACCTTTAAAACTACAGAGAATGTGTTGCCCTCAGCATTGGACTTCAACATTGGAACCCCCAGTGCACTTTTCCTGAGTGTTCCACAAAATAAAAAATTAAATAAAAACATTGGGGACTTTTTTTTAGTGCTCCCAGTAAGGAATCAATGAAAGGCTTTTTGCTCAGTCATTTTCTATGACCTTAGAAGATCCCAGAATATGGGCAAATTGCCCTGTAAATTAGGGTAGATTTACATCAGATTCATATAATGGTTTATATCACTAGTTGGGAAGATTTCATTTTACAATTTAACTCACCCATTATTTTCAAATCTGGAAGGCGCTATAATTTCTAATGAAATGTATTTTTGTGTGGAGTAACACAAATTTATATTCTTCAGGATTCAACAGTACTTGCAGATTTGGTTTTTAGAAGGTACATATTATATAGACTAATTTTGTTCCAGATAAATTTAATCTTAACAGGCAATGTTTCTTACCCCTAATTATAGACTTTTTATAAAAATATGCCCCAAATAGGATCTGTTTTATGGCCTACTATCATGTTTAGAATTGATTGATATACCAGAAGCTTATCCCTCAAATCTTCAGGATCAGGATTGTAGGAATTCACTTTGTATTTTGCTTTCAATGCCTTTTCCCTGGCCATGAATATATGGTATATGTTCAAAAGCCATAGTCCTTCCCAAAGTTTTCTCCAATATTCCAAAATCCCTGTATTAGTTGACCTTCTTTATCATTTACTTTTAGAAAGAGATCAGTTATCAAGCAGAATGTAAGATCTCGCTCACCCTCCCTAAGAATAGACAGAAATAGCAATATAACAGAGACAAAAATCCTGCTGAACATTCAACTTCTCCTGTTTGTCATCCTATAGTTCTCGGCTCTTGCTGAAACTAATTTTGGAGACTTTTCCTGGCTGAATAAATGAGCACATTTATATTGTGCATATATGTGCGGATGTATATACCTGCCAAAAGCCACATTCTCAATAAAGGAGAAGTCAGGACAAAAGAAACAGTGTTAATTGAAGTAATAACTTGGTTAAAATTAAATACCTGTAAACTAAAGTATCTTGCATATAAATTGGTTCATATCTGTAAGTGCCAACCATTTTATGTCACACAGAAAATACTGGAAACTGGCAAAAAAATGTCACAAATTGTTGTTATGTGACTGCAGGACGCTGCTCTCTTCCTCCCATTTTATAATGATTTTTTTTTTAGAAAAATCTCCATTTTAGAAATTAATATAGAATATCTATTAGAAGTTATGTTCCTGATTATATTCATTTTTATGATACAGATTTTTTAAAAAATCTTATTTAAATAGAAGTAACACCCTTTTTTAAAAAAGATAATTGATTTTTTATTCATCTTATTATTGGTATCAACATCCAGCCTCATTGTATGTACAGTTGGGCAACCTTATGCATTTATAAAATAAATACGTTGGGCACTTTTTTGTGACTGGCTCAAGTTACTGTATATGACATAAATTAGCTTTGCTTCATAAGGCGTGTCTTTTGTAAGGAGGCTTCCATGTGAACTACTGCTTTTTATTATGGAGCTATTTGAAAGTCGTCTTACCTCTGAATTATATTACATTCCTGGGTTCAAAAAACTGCAATATGTAGTTGAACATGCTAGCATGAATTGAACTTCCACTCTTTGGTTCCCATTAAATTTGCCTAATTGAAGAACCTGATGTTGTGGAGCCCCTACATTTTCTCTATTCCAGTGCCCCCTCCTCCAGAAATCAATTTGAATGTGGCAGGTAAATGTTAGACATATTAATTTATTATTCCTTCTAAAGAGATTCCTTTAGTCATCTGTAGAGTGCAGAACATCGTTAGCAAATTATTGGAACAGAAACTTGTGCCTTAGCTAAAGGAAAATGCATTTCTTAATGATTGTTAGAATAAAGGCAAGGCTTGATGAGAATCCCCACAACATTCAAAGTTTGCAAGTGAGTTTAAGCTGTATCATGTGGTAAAGACTATGATCTGTAGGCTTGCTTTTTTTAATCTAAAAGGTAGTCATTTAATTCTTTTCATATCTTGAGGGAAACTCGGTAGTGATGAGAGGCAATTGAATGTTTCCATTCTGTTATTTTAGTGATGTTTTTATTCTATTTTCAGGACTGAAAAGATAACTTGGACTATATCTCCATCCATACTTACAGGCTTTACTATAGTAGTATTTGTCTTCCATCATGCTGTGACTCAATTTATTTACCTACTGTTCATTCAAGCTGTGCTCTATTAAAACAGAAGCTCAGTTTTTCTGTTTCCTTTTGAAGACTAGTTTAGCATGACAAATTCTAGGGCTACAGTAGTGGCCAAAATTGTGGAAACCTTTTGGGAAAAGTGTATTTTTGAGGTTTGATGGCTAATAGCACCACTTTTCTTTGGGGGAGTAGTACCATAAAATTATATATCAATGGAAAGATAATTTAATCAAGAATGTAATGCTTTTCAACCTTTGTTTGAGAGATAAAAGTGGCTTTTTTCGTGGAATTCTAGATTTTAGTCCAAATTCCTGCAGTCTGCACCGAACAGTCCTTGCACTCAACTTCACATTGCATTGCGCCATTTCATCTTGTATACACCCAGATGATTTTCTTCTGTCACATAGACACAGTCTCTTAATTCTTCTATCATCGCTTGCTGTTGTGCACCTTTTCCTGCCTTTACCAGTGTGGTTTTATAGTGACTGAGTCTCCCTATACCTCTTCAAAAATTTAGAAATGCCACCTTTGGTTAAGTTTCCACCAATTTTTCTTCTAATTTCTTTATAACTGTAGCCTTGTTCACTTAATAATACTATTTTACATCGCTTTCTGGGCGACCAGTCAACTCTTTGCACCATTACTTTAATTTTATTATGTTTTACAAGCTCACGAAATGAAAGAACACAAAAAAACCCCACCAACTTATGTGATAGTAATCACATAACACACTGACAAATGTCCTCCTCCCAGCTTCAATACATGACATCAATACCTGAATCCTACTGTGATCTGAGTGGCTCATTGCCAAAATCAAGATGACACCTGATTGGCTCTCTAAACACTCATACTCATTGGCTACAATCAGATGAAGGAAAGCTACTGGATATCAACCTAAGCAAGTTGTGCTTCCTTTTTCTGGTTATTTGGCTATAACGTCTCATAGAATACAGATAATTGAACAAACTTTGTTGCATTACATTCTTGATTAAATTATATTTCCATTGATATATACTGTATTTTTTGGAGTATAAGACACACCTTTTTCCCCCAAAAAAGAGGGTGAAAATCTGGGTGCGTCTTATACTCTGAATGTAGCCCTGCCCAGCCTCGCAAACTCAGATTTCAGAGGCTGAAAGAAGCCTCTGGATGAAGCTTCAGAAACAAAGCTTCAGAAAAAAAGCCTCTGAAAGGCTTTTATCTAAAATAATATGGCAAGCAACAAAAGAAGAATCGGTAAAGGTTCTAACCAAACTGTTAACAAATCTGGAGAATGAGACAATAACCAACAGATTGGAAGAGATTAATCTGTGTACCGATACCAAAGAAAAGAGATTGAACGGAGTACAGATAGTCCTACAGAAAGCCATTTTTTTTCTGAAGCTCCTCTTTCAGAGGCTTTAAGAGGCAGAAAAAAAAAGTTTTTTCTGAAACAGAATTTCAGAAATTTCAGAACCAGAAAAAAAGCAAGGCACAGAGCTCACAACCAAAGAACATGTTGCTAAAATTCACCTCTGGAAACAGCTGATTGGGGGTATTCCAGGAGGCCGATCCACCCACCAATCAGTTTTTTTCTTATTTTCTTCCCCAAAAACTAAGGTGCGTCTTAACTCCGGTGCGTTTTATACTCTGAAAAATACAGGAATTTTATGATACTGCTGCAAAAAAAAAAAAAAAAAAAAAAAAAAAAAAGTAGTGTTATTAACTATCAAACCTCAAAAATACACTTTTCCCAAAAGGTTTCCACAATTTTGGCCACTACTGTATATTTGAATATTCATTGGATGTACCCAGAGTTTTCAATGAATTAAAACCAGGGTATGGTATGGTTGTGCTTGTTAGTGACCTATGGCAAGCTCAAGGTGAGGTGGTGGTGCATCCATTCTGGCTCTCTTTGATCTCTCAGCAGCTTTTGGTACCATTGACCATGATATACCATGTGCCTCAGGACTCTGCCTTATCCCTCTCCTTTTTAATATCCATGTAAAGCCACTGGGAGAGGTCATAACTTAATTCACGATTAGGTGCTGATGATACCCAGCTGTATGTCTCTGTCCTCAGCTGTCCTGGTGTCTGTTCCCAGTGTCTGGAAGCTAGGATCATCTGGATGGGGCAGAATAGGTTATTGTTCAACTCTGTTAAAACTAAGTGGTTATGGGTTTTGAGTCTCCTGGATTTGGAAGTTGCAGAGTTTCCATCATTTGTTCTGGATGAGATGGCACTACAGCATCCAGACTTGGTGAACAATCTGTACTGAAAGAGCAGGAGGCAGCTATGACTATGGGACCCTTTGCACAACTGGGTCTTGTGCACCAGTCACACTCATTCTGGAACTTGAAGGCCCTGTTCATGGTCACTCACACCTTAGTCACCTCCCAGTTGGACTATTGCAGCATTGTGGGTAGTTATGGGTTCAGCTTGTTATACCACAAAATACTGCAACCCTGTGAGCTGTACTGGCTCCTAGTAGGTTTCTGGGTATGATTCAAGATAACGGTAACACTGGAGATAGGACTGGGTTACTTGACAGATCTCCTCCCAAGAACATTAGCCAGCTCCATATGCTCCCCTAGGGGTTTTGGCATCTTATGGCATTTTGGAAGCTTTTCTGTGGTTGCCCTTGCTTTCTGGAATGATCTCTCACCAATATATAGTTGTCCCCAACTCTCCTTGCCTTTAGGAAAGCCTTAAGACTTGGCTCTTCCCCCTGGTATTAGCGGCTGATTGAGTGATAGCACCTCCTGCCCCAAGTTGTTTTGTTGTGTGCTTGGTTACTATTTTACACTTTTGTATTTGTATATTCATTGCTAGATAGTTATTGCTGATACATTGCCCAGAGTCTCACAGCAAATTGGATAGCCTTATAAATCTTAAAATAAATAAATGCAATGTTCATCAATGTTAATCTATGGCAACTGTTAAACTTACTTGCTGCTTTTGGTTCTTTACAGTCTGCCTCACATCACAACAAAGAAACAGCATGGCTGCAAAGGAGAAATTGGAAGCAATGTTGAATGTGGCCTTACGGGTGCCAAGCATCATGCTTTTGGATGTCTTATACCGATGGGATGTCAGTTCCTTTTTCCAACAGATCCAAAGAAGTAGCCTAAACAACAATCCCCTCTTCCAGTACAAGTATTTGGCCTTTAATATGCATTATGTGGGTGAGTATATATGTATGTGGCCTGTGGAGAGATGAACACAGACCATTGTTTCTTGACACGGGAACATGCTAGTGGGGAATTCTGGGAGTTGAAATCCATATAGCTTAAAGTTGTCAAGATTGACCACTTGTAGGTAATTGCTACATTCCCGCTGAAGTAAAACCTCTTTCTAACTAAATTCAGAGCATCCAGTTATGTCGTAATTGACCCTAGGAACTAAAGGAGTCAGAGTTGCAACCTCCTGTTCACACTTTAATAAGACATGCAAATATTCCAGAGACTTTACACTAGGAAGTTACTGAGAAACACAATCTGTTCTGAGGTGGTGTTTTCTAGACAGGAAATTCTGTTTAAAAAAGCCCTTGTGCCATGCTTAAAATACAATATTCATCACTACTTTCTCTTTTTCTTTAAGATGAACTCAGACATGCTGGACTCAACTCCCCCTCCTTTTTATTTCTGATATGAATGAGGAATCACTTCCTCAGTAGACACTAGGAAGTGAAAAAAACCCAGAGATTATATTGTGCTTGCTTGGGCAGATAAGAAAATTGCATTCAGATATATCAGTACCTTGTTAGAAAAAGTGTTCAGATCATTTTGCCATGTTCCTTCAAAGCAGTAACAAAAGGAAAATTGAGGGGGACAGTAATTTCAGTGAACAGTAATTTGTCATTAACAGATCTGCTAGGGTAAATGTGTTTATTTTTAATGATGGTTTATTTGAAGAAACCAGATTGAATCAGTCATTTATTGTCTTGATTCTTCCAGGAAAGACAATGTTAAAACTGATTCATGCAGTGGTTGGTGCATAAGAACAATATGGGGTGGTTAGAAACAAATACAATCGTGTGTAATCTCTTTTTTCATGCTGGCTGGACCTTGTTGTCCTAGGCTCTATCATAACACTAAATTATGGCTTATTGTTCATCCCTTTGAAGCTCTTCAAAGCAAAGCAGTTTCCTTCAGGAAGAAAAGCAGTTGGAACAAGAATTAATTGCATTTCTTGTATATGTGGAGGAGGCTGTTGGTTTAAGTGGTTTCATGCTTTAACCAATACACTCGAGTCCAAAAAGTGTAAAGTTTAAATCAAAACTATCAAGTAGATAGCCAGAGGCTTTCTCAGCGCCTCTTGAATTTCACAGTGCAGTCCCTGTTCCAACCACATTAGTGAGATAGTCCTTTAATTCTGAAGCAATTTTTAATTAAAATATTTGCAACTGCTGTACCTTTATAAATGGATCTTTATAAATGGATCTCGGGGCAGGATGAAATCAATAAAATAGATCAATATACAATAACAGGAATGTTAAAATACCAGTAAGACTTATTACTGCATATTTTTATCATTGGTATTTGAATTCAATCTCTATATATTATTAGCATATTTGTCAGGGCGTACAGAAACTGGCACTATTATTTGCAAACATCTGAGATTTGGAAGAATATGGTCAGGCTTATGAAAGCTTTGTGCATTGGAAATGACTTCACATCACCTCCCTTACTAAGCCATAATGAAGTTGATTAGTTTGGAGATCGGTGTGATATATGAACTTACCTTTGTTATAAAGTGTTCATATGAACTGGATTTTTGTGTCTTGTTAAATAAACCCATTATTTAAATCCTGGTTTAACAATATATGTGACATAACATGGATTTTATAATAAGATAGCTATGGATTTGGGAAGATGAGCAATAGTCTGTGGGAATGTCCAAGTTGTTGACTGTAGAAACAATTAAGAATCAGATTCAAAATATTCAAGGGCTACGTCTTAATGAACTCCCTTATAAAAGAAGGCTGGGGTTCCTGTCACAGTTTCCTAGATCCTATATCAGTGATGGCGAACCTTTTAGCCACTGAGTGCCCAAACTGCGTGTGCGTGTATGCCCAAGATGAAAGGTGCATGTGCGCATGAATGTGTGCAAATATGCATGTACGCATGCATGGACATGCACGCATGCACAGCAAAGACCCGAAGACCAGCTGGCTGGCGGGAGTCGGGGCATCCCAACACCAGCAGCGCAGCAAGAAGTAAGATCTTTTTCTTTCATGAGTTTCTGTTTCGTCGTTTGCAGGGAAACAGAAGCTCACGAAAGAAACGCCACGGAGAGCTGACCTGGGGCGACAGCGCATGTGCCAGCAGAGAGGGCTCTGTGTGCCACCTCTGGCACGCGTGTCATAGATTCGCCATCACTGTCCTATATCATATCCCTAATTTTGCTTTAAAACTCCCTATTGAAGTCAGTATGATTTTTTTTATTCCTTGGTCATATAGTATGGGGCTTGACAAGCCTCCATATTCAGAGGTTTTCAACTAATGAAAACTATTTCTGATATTCAACTGGTCCAATACATTAGCTTCTCATTGCTGCACTTTAGCCTTAAAGCATGGTGCAAATATGCGGTGCTCTAGATCTCTCACCCTTAAAGTGAGTGGAACTGTTGGGAGTTTTGGTTCGCTAATATCTGGAGGAAGGCAGCCTTGCCTACCTGTGCTTTGAAGAGTCCTCTTTGGAAGGCTTTTCCATTTTTAAAAAATTTCCACACAGGAATATCTGAAAAGACCCAAGTGCTCAAAATAGTAGAGCTATCTTTCTATTTCCCCAAACACTAGGATCTTCCACTTCAAAGAGTTTCCTGCCATTTTGAAATGGGCATATTTAAGAAGTTAAGATACCTCCAAACCCATCCCTGGAAAATAATGCTAAATGCTTCTCTTGGTCTCCAAAATGTTGGTCTAAGCGATATCATTTTTGCTTGGCGTGGTTCAGTAATTCAGTTTTAATCCTGTTACTGTAGGTGTAGGATTAGTATCTGCTTACCTGTCTATTGCCTGCAGCATCTTGTTTTCCTTTGCAGATTACATGTTATCTGTTGTTCACCGCCACAGTTAATTTATGCCTTGCAGAGATAGCAGAGCTATCTGCTTATTCAGAAGAACCTAGTTTTTCTCTTTTCCTCCACTCAAATATCTAGATGATTCTGCTTTAATTGAGAATACCTCTTTAATGATTGGGTCAGAGGATGGAAAATCTCTTGCTCAATATAAAAAAATGTCAAGATTCATAAATTAATTGCATGTTGCAGTTACAGTCAAATAGTGTGGTTACAGTGTTAAAATAAGAGTTATGTATCTTATGAATAACTTTGGGCCAGTCAGTAGTCAAATTTCTGCCTATGCACATGAATGAACCGTCAAACCAGAAAGTGGAGTCCTCAGTGCTTTCTGAATCTGGTGCCATGCTCAGAGAGCACCAATGACTTCACAGTTCAACTCTGAGCTACATATATTCTCTTCTATTGAAACCAGAAATCTTCCATGTGTTACAGTTTCCCAGTTTTCCTGAGTCAGGGAACTATGACTAAATGTCTCTGGAACAAGGCAGTCTTTGATTCTTTACTTTGAATTTGATTAATATTCCTATTCAGATAAAGTCAAGTTTGGAAGATTTCCTGGTTTACTGATTCATTCATATATAGAAGGAACATCTGAGCCACCAAAAATTATGCTAATATTTTTGCTTATTATCTTAAGATGTATGCATCAGCTATGCTTTTTTGCTCAGCTTAATCTATATCACTGAATTCTTTGGAGAAGAAAACCTGGAATGGTGGGAGATGAAGTTATATGACATCCCAAACTTTGGAAAGAAAGAAGGGTCTAAATCTAAAGAAACAAAAGGCATGAAAGGCCATTTCCTGAGGATCTAGCACATGACTCGACCGAGGACCTGGTAGCCGCCTGGGATCGGGCGGCTGGTGGGGCCTTGGACCGAGTCGTGCCTTTGCGGCCTCTGACCTGGTGCTGATCCCAAGCGGCTCCTTGGTTCACTGAGGAGCTGAGGGAAATGAAGCGCCAGAAAAGACGCCTGGAGAGCGGTTGGAGAGCCAGCCTGGCTGAATCTGATCGAACACTGGTAAGGTCTCATATTAAGGCCTACCTAGTGGTGATAAAGACGGCAAAGTTTAATTACTTTTCCGCCTCTATTGCATCATCAGGGAATCGTCCGGCCACCCTGTTTAGGGTGACCCGCTCCCTGCTCCACCCGGGAGTGCGGGAGGATCCCTTGGAAGGCAGGGCGGAGGATTTCGGACAATACCTGTATGACAAAATCGCTCAGATCCAGGGGGATTTGGACTCTGACTGGATAGATCAGGGCAGGGTGACGAGGAATAGTCTTGAGAATGTTATCTGGGAGGAGTTTGACGTTGTGACTCCCGATGATGTGGACAGGATTTTGGGGAGACTTAGTGCGGCCACATGTTTACTGGACCCTTGTCCCTCCTGGTTGATACTGGCTTCCCAGGAGGTTACACGAGGCTGGCTCCAGGCTGGCTTCGCTGAGTGAGGGCCACTTCCCCTCACCCCTTGAAAGAGGTGGTGGTGAGGCCTCTCCTCAAGAAGCCATCCCTGGATCCGGCAATATTGGCCAACTACCGTCCTGTCTCCAACCTTCGCTTCATGGCGAAGGTTGTTGAGAGGGTGGTCGCGCGACAGTTTCCGCAATTCCTGGAGGAAACATCTTATCTAGATCCATTCCAGATGGGTTTCAGGTCTGGGCACAGCACGGAAACGGCATTGGTTGCGCTGGTTGATGATCTCTGGAGGGCTCGAGACAGGGGTTGCTCCTCTGTTCTGGTCCTGTTAGAACTCTCAGCGGCTTTTGATACCATCAACCATGGTATCATGCTGCACCGGCTGAAAGAGTTGGGGGTGGGAGGTACCATGTTGCGGTGGTCCTCCCCCTTTCTCTCTGACGGTCGCAGTTTGTGTTGGCAGGGTGGCAGAGGTTGACCTCGAGGCCTCTCATTTGTGGAGTGCTGCAGGGATCGGTCCTCTCGCCCCTTCTGTTCAACATTTATGTGAAGCCGCTGGGCGAGATCATCCGTGGCTTTGGGGTGAGATACCACCAGTACGCTGATGATACCCAGCTGTACATCTCCACCCCAGGCCACCCCAACGATGCCCTTGAAGTGATGTCCCAGTGCCTGGAGGCTGTGCGGATCTGGATGGGGAGGAACAGGTTCAAGCTCAATCCTTCCAAGACTGAGTGGCTGTGGCTCCCGGCATCCCGATATAGTCAGTTGACTCCATCACTGACTATTGGGGGCAAGTCTTTGGCCCCCACAGAAAGGGCTCGCAATCTGGGAGTGCTCCTGGATATGCAGCCTTGGAGGAACATCTGACGGCTGTAACCAGGGGGACCTTTTGTCAGGTTCACCTGATTCGCCAGTTGCGGCCCTTTCTTGATCGGGATTCCCTGTGCACAGTCACTCACGCCCTCGTCACCTCTCGCCTTGACTACTGCAACGCTCTCTCCATGGGACTCCCCTTGAAGAGCACCCGGAGGCTCCAACTGGTCCAGAATGCAGCAGCGCGGGTAGTGACGGGAGCAGCATGGCGCTCCCATGTAACACCGCTCCTGCGCAAGCTGCACTGGCTCCCAGTGGTCTTCCGGGTGTGCTTCAAGGTGTTGGTCATCACCTTTAAAGCGCTCCATGGCATCGGGCCTAGCTATCTTCAAGACTGCCTGCTGCTACCGATGACCTCCCATCGACCCGTGCACTCCCATAGAGAGGGCCTCCTCAGGGTGCCATCAGCCAATCAATGTAGGCTGGTGACCCCCAGGGGGAGGGCCTTCTCTGTGGGGGCACCTACCCTCTGGAGTCAGTTGCCCACTGAGATAAGGAGAATCCAAGACCTCAGTGCCTTCCGCCGTGCCCTTAAAACCCACTTTTTCCAGCAAGCCGGGCTGGCTTAAGAAGAAATTTTTAAATGTTTTACTTGGTTTGTATTTTTAATTTTTGGGCCAAATTTATATATATTTTAATTGTTTTTTAATATTTGTATTTCATGTTTTTAATTCTGGCTGTACACCACCCTGAGTCCTCAGGGAGAAGGGTGGTATATAAATTGGAAATAAAATAAAATAAAATAAAATAAAATAAAATAATAAAATAAAATAAAATAAAATAAAATAAAATAAAATAAAATAAAATAAAATAAAATAAAATAATATAAAATAAAATAAAATAAAATAAAATAAAATAAAATAAAATAAAATAAAATAATAAATAAAATAAAATAAAATAAAATAAAATAAATAAAATAAAATAAAAAAATAAAATAAAATAATAAAATAAAATAAAATAAAATAAAATAAAATAAAATAAAATAAAATAATAAAATAAAATAAAATAAAATAAAATAATAAAATAATAAATAAAATAAAATAATAAAATAAAATAATAAAACAAAATAAAACAAAACAAAACAAAACAAAACAAAACAAAACAAAACAAAACAAAACAAAACAAAACAAAACAAAACAAAACAAAACAAAACAAAACAAAACAAAACAATAAAACAAAACAAAACAATAAAATAAAACAAAATAAAATAAAATAATAAAATAAAATAAAATAAAATAAAATAATAAAATAATAAAATAAAATAAAATAAAATAAAATAAAATAAAATAAAATAAAATAAAATAAAATAAAATAATAAAATAAAATAAAATAAAATAAAATAAAATAAAATAAAATAAATAAAATAAAATAAAATAAAATAAAATAAAATAAAATAAAATAAAATAATAAAATAAAATAAAATAAAATAAAATAAAATAAAATAAAATAAAATAATAAAACAAAACAAAACAAAACAAAACAATAAAACAAAACAAAACAATAAAATAAAACAAAATAAAATAAAATAAAATAAAATAATAAAATAAAATAATAAAATAAAATAATAAAATAATAAAATAAAATAAAATAAAATAAAATAAAATAAAATAAAATAATAAAATAAAATAATAAAATAAAATAAAATAAAATAAAATAATAAAATAAAATAAAATAAAATAAAATAAAATAAAATAAAATAAAATAAAATAAAATAAAATAAAATAAAATAAAATAAAATAAAATAATAAAATAAAATAAAATAAAATAAAATAAAATAAAATAAAATAAAATAAAATAAAATAAAATAAAATAAAATAAAATAAAATAAAATAAAATAAAATAAAATAAAATAATAAAATAAAATAAAATAATAAAATAAAATAAAATAAAATAAAATAAAATAAAATAATAAAATAAAATAAAATAAAATAATAAAATAAAATAATAAAATAAAATAAAATAAAATAAAATAATATAAAATAAAATAAAATAAAATAAAATAAAATAAAATAAATGATATTATTGAATACCAGGAAGAGCATGGTAGAACAAAATAGGTGCAAGTAGAAGATGACATTAATGCTAGAGCTCTAGAAAGCAGCTTTGAAAAGTTACCAGAAACATTCTTGTGGCATGAAATAATGAGTTATAATGCAGTGGTGAGGGAATGGAAGAAGAATGTTAGCATAGCATTTCCCTGTCAGCTAAGAGAGTAGAAGACCATTCTTTGTGCCAGACTAGTTTTTTGTATTTATAAGGCTTTCTCTCAAGACCTTCTATGAAGAAGGGATGGAACAACCAATTCTACCTTGACTGTCTTGCTGCATTCCATGTTGGTCATAGAAGGGAAAATTACACCCTCCAGAATTAGCAGGGAAGCAAAGGAGAGTGGCAGAGGAACAGAGAAGCATTTTTCTTTTTCCCAGCTAGGGTTGTACTATTGTGCTGGACGTAACACAGATTTCAAAGTGAAGTCAGATTGAAGATAAAGGCAATGTCATTTTTTTGACTTTCTGACTGCTTGGCTCCATGGTGCCAGGATGAATGATATAGAAGGATTTAGTGGGAGTTGTGCTGGATGTGGGTGGAAAGCATACCTGCAATTTGCATTATTGCTGACTTTCCTTCATCTTCTTCACCAGCACAGCTCTCTTGCATAAATGCACTGTTCAGCATATTGGGGTAAGCTCACATCTCAATTAGAGTATGGTTCTATTTAAAAAAAAATACTGTTCAGTGTTTGTTTTCATCAACGTCGATGACAGCTTTTCTTAAGAATCCCTGTGATTCCGGTTTTATTATTTTTCTAGCATATATACTCTGTTTACTATTTTTTGTGTACATTTCCCACAAATGTATGAAAAAATATGTATTTTTCCAGATGGGAAACTCCCAACTGTGAATGTGGAAAACGAGTTTTGGAAATCACTGCATTCTGGTTTGCACATGGGTTTAAGAAGTGTATGCTGGAAAAATGTGGAAATGAATTTCATCCCCATCACACTCTAAACAGACCAATTCCTGTCTGAATATGCCGTCCCCCTTTGTGCTTATAGCTTATTGATTCTGTACTGTAATGTTTGGGGAGATCAGCAGTGTTCCCCTGTTCTTGCAAAGCAACAGAATGAAGTATGGTCCTGCTGGCAGGTTAACTCTAGCCAATCATGAACCCATGGCTTACTTACGGTCTGGGCTTTTTCATTTTGCCTTCCATCATAAGCTGCCACTAATTTCCTCTTCCCATCTCACCCCTTTGCGTGGAACAGCTAACTAGTTATATATCCTTTGCTTGTTGTTGCTTTCTCCGTTTCAATGGCTTCCTGTTTCAATCCTGGACTGGGGCTTCAAGGAATGTTTTTCACCTATTGTCATTGTAGTATCAGAAACAGCAGAAGTGTTGAGCCTTGATGTTGTGTTTGCAGAAGCAAATGGGATTCAGTACTGGAAGGTGGTGAAGCATTCCAGGCAGAGGATAAAATTTTGGCATAGATGAAGTTTGCGGAATTAAAAAGGTAAAGGTTCCATTCGCAAATATGTGCTAGTTGTTCCTGACTCTAGGGGGCGGTGCTCATCTCTGTTTCAAAGCTGAAGAGCCAGCACTGTCCGAAGACATCTCCATAGTCATGTGGCCGGCATGACTAAATGACTAGGTGCACAGAACACTGTTACCTTCCCACCAAAGGTGGTCCCTATTTTTCTACTTGCATTTTTTACGTGCTTTCGAACTGCTAGGTTGGCAGAAGCGGGACAAGTAATGGAAGCTCATCCCATTATGTGGCACTAGGGATTCGAACTGCTGAACTGCCGACCTTTTGATTGACAAGCTCAATGTCTTAGCCACTGAGCCACCACGGAGTTAACTATCCCAATTTTTTAAAACTCAGTTATTAAAAGGAGTGGTCACTAAGTGAAACTGTGATTGTGCTTATGTCTTACTTACTGTTTTCTTGGCTTACACCAATCATTTTTATAAAACTAAAAACATATTTTAAAAAATATATTAAACTATAAAAAGAATCATGTCAAGAATCCAAAATACAGTTAACTCCAGTTAACTGTTAACAGAGATAAGTGGGGGTGGGGGAGAAGACATAATTGTTAATGGGGGAATTATAACAAGGCGATCCTGGCAGGGCAAAACTGGGAGGACTTTGCCTAATGACAGCACGGTCCTTGCCTAACAACTGCAACTGGGAGTACTAGAACTGCTATCACTAAGCGATGTAGTCACGTAATATTTCATCTAAAAACCACTTCAATTAGCAATGGAATTTCTAGTCCGTATTAGGGTCATTAGGTGAAGATTACCTGTAGATATTTAACTTTTGTAGCACCCTTAAAGTTAACGTAAAGTTTACCCTCCAAAAGAGCTTTATTAAAACATTTAAAATATTCTGCTTTTTAAACTAAGACTTAAATAACTCACCCCAAAAGTTGAATCTTGTGGCAAATGCAGTGGTGGGTTCCTCCCGGTCCGGTTCAGCCGAGCCGGTAGCGGTGAGGATATGATGTCACCGAACCGGTTGTCCCCCCCCCGCCCTCCCACCCACTCCCACCCACGTTATTCTTACCTTTTATTTGGTCCCACCCCCAATCTGTTGCTGCCTCCTGAGTCCCAGCTGATGACTAGAGGGAAAAAAACTGTTTAAACTCTTGCCGCGGGGCTTCAAAGGGCCGTCCTACAGCTGATCAGTGTTAAAAGCAAACAAATGAGTCGGGTCATAAGTGCGAGGACTGGTCGTAAGTGTGTGAGGACTGGTCGTAAGTGCGAGGACCTTCCAGAAATGAGACTGACCAGCTAGCCACGCCCACAGAACTGGTAGTAAAAAAAATTAAAACCCACCCCTGCAAATGGATATCTTTTCTATTAGGTAAACTTCATTCACATGTATCTGTTTTGATAGTTTAGAAATCCATTACTCAATCAAAATGAGCATGCACACTTTTCAGTTCTTCAAGTTCCTGATTAGGGAAGATATTACCAAACTAAGCAGACACAAACACACACACCACCCTAAGATAAGGAAGAATGTGAAAATTTTGCTTTTCATGCTAAACATACTCAAACAATTTTAGTTTTAGAATTCTATGAAGATACACAGGATTTTGCAGCATGAGCTAAAAAAAGGCCTCATAAATAAATACATGTAAATATTTTTATATCTAAGGGATTTGTGAGTGTGCATGTATTCGCTCAGTGTTTTCCTCTTGTTGTCTGTAATTAATCACCTGCAGTTCTTTGTGTTTAAATATGGGAAAACATTTACTGCTGTGATTATTGTGTGTGGCATTGCACATATTCTGGATACTCACCCCCTTCTGAATTTGTGAAGAGTGATTTGGGGAAAATATTTTGACAGTAATGTGAGGATCCTGGAGACAGAAGGAGATGTGGATATTTCAAGAAGACTGAGTGACCTATTCTTTTCAAAACTGCAGAAATTAATTTCAATAATTTGATGATTACTATTAATATTCTTAAAATTAAATCAAGTAAAGTATCCATATCAATTTCCTTTTTCAGTTTTTTTTCGGTTTAAAGGAAGCCCAGAGCAAAGTGTTTCCATTACTAAAGGAATACATGTTTAAACACAGCCTTTTCTCCAGCGCGCTGCCTGGAGAATCCAAATGATGGGTAGTTCCTCAGCTTCATTGCTGGACTGGGTGACTGTTTCTTTAAGAAACATCCTTGGCCACTCCTCCTTTGCCTGGCTAAGCCCCAGTTCATTCACTCAGTCAAGTGAGAGACTGGGTTTTTCCTTGGCTCTAGCAATTTGGCTGGTGAACTAGCTTATTATTTGGATTTTCCATCTACCATTTTCTGCTAACTTCTTCAGAGCGGTGTGGATTCACTGTCACAACTGACGGCCCTGTTGTTACTGCGGCGGGTGAGTTAACCTGGGGTTCTAACCAGGGTACTCCTCTCCGCTCTTTTCTCTATGTAACTGATTCCTCGGAGCTCTACCTGAGGGCAACTCCAAGTGATTGGCCTGCCGCCGGGGCGCTGCGTGGGGGTCTGGATAGCTGGATCCCCCCCTGCCTCCCACACCGCTCCAACGTTCTCTTTGGCGGCCGGGGGTCCCTACATCGCCCCCGCAAACCCCCTTGATTAATTCTTTAAGTTCTAAGGCGGTCGCAATTTAAAAAAAAACAGCAAGCCGATCCCCTATTTCTGCTGGCAGCGCTCGGCGGCTAAAGCTGAGCCGAGCGCGCCGTTGCTAATTGATTGACAGCTTCGGCGCTCGACCGTTATGGCATTGGCGGCGAAAATTCAAGCCGCGCGCCATTTTTAAACCGCCTCAGCGATTCTCAGGCTCCTGGCGATTTCGGCGCTTGGTGTCCCTGCAAGCCGATCACGCCGTTTGGAGTGGCCTAGCAGTTTCCCTCACCTATTTTTTCTTCGGCGCTTGGGAGCTGAGGCGCTTGAGGGCTAAATTTAGCCTAGCTCCCTGTTATTGTCAGCCCCGCAGTTTCCCGCCATTATTGTTGCTGGGCGGGACGATTCTGCCACAGAGGGTGGTGAAGATGGGCTAATCCAATATGGTTTGCTCTTCAGAGCTGTAGCACCATTTTGGCCCTGATAATTGGTTTTCTGGAGCTTGCTCTTCCCTCCTGATTGGCTGTAAAAATTAAAATTAAAGTTAAAAAAAAAAAGAGAGGGAATAAATTGAAATAATACATTAATGAAATAATAAATAACGGTGGGCCGATGTAAATATTCTGTTTAGGATAAGGACCCCCCCCCAAAAAAAAACACCACAATTTCATTAATTTTTTTCGCATCTCTGACTTGTTTCAGCTACTTACCTTGTCTGCGTCATCGTTATGGCGGATTCGGACATGTCTTCCGAAATTGAGCAGGCCTACAGTCCTCCTGAGGCCAGGAAGAGAGCTAAAACCTCCTCCAAGGGCCCTAAAAATCGTGAGGTCAGGGCTAGGTCTGCTAGTCCTCATCCTTCTAAACGCTCCTCCGCTACTGACAGAGCTGAGGAAAGGAAGCGTAAGGCCTTTGAAAGGCAATATCTTCTTGCCCAACAAAGGGCTCAACCTTCTCATCGCCAGCTTTCCCCAACCAGGTCACTTCCTGTGCCTCAAGCTACATCTGCGTCGGCGCAAGGCCCTTCTGATGTTCAACGTTTGAGAGCTGCGGCCTTCCCGTCTGTGGACCCAGGACCCAGTGCTTCTACCGCCCGACCTCTGGAAAAGGCCCCTCCAGAGGCTACTTATACACCAACTGCAGCCGGTCTTCGCCCATCTGAGGGTCTCCAGCCTGCTCTTTCTAGGGACATCCAGGATCTTGTGTCTCAGACGGTATCTCGCATCCTGTCTTCCGATCCTCACCAGGTGCCGCACGCCCCGGCCAGGGCTCAACCTCCTTTGGCTCATGTCTGCGATGATCCGCGACTTGCCTATTCTTATTGTCCGGATCCCCTTTTCATGGAGGACTTCCCTTGGGAGGAAGAGGAGCTCGAGGAAGGGGAATTATCCGAGGATGAGGACCTAACTCCAGAAAGACCTGCTTTTACGGGACTTTTCCGACCCTCCATGTTTAAGTCCTTGCTCCACAAGGCAAAAGTTACTACTAACATGGGGATTACTCCGTCTCAATCATCTCAGACCTTGGATCCTAATCCCCATGGTGACTTATTTCTCCTGCAGAAACCGGACCAGGATTTTATCCCATGTCCGGAGTTATTCACTGATGTTGTTCAACGGTCCTGGTCTCAGCCGGCCTATATCTCGGCTCCCACTGGTCTTGACAAGCGATTGTATTGCTCTGATCCTTCCTTCCAGGATCTGATCCAATTACCTGCTGTGGACCCCCCTGTGGCCCACCTTACGTCTTCCTCGGTGATATCTAACGACGTCCTTGATGGACTCAGGGCCGAGGACAGGAAGTCTGAGCTGTCTCTCCGCAAGACTCACCAGGCCGCTGCTTGGGCCATCAGGTCTTCTACTGCGACTTCTTTCTTTGCCCGCGCATCACTGATCTGGATGCGCCAATTACAGGAGGGGCTCCCACCTGAAGACAGCAGGCTGCATCACGACATTAATAAAATCATTGCAGCCACTGAGTACTGTGCGGACGCATCTTTAAATGCAGCGAAATTTTCCTCCCGGGCCCTTGTCTCCAATGTCACCACCCGGCGTCTTCTGTGGCTCCGCCATTGGAAGGCGGATCTCAAATCAAAGTGGAAGCTAGCATCTGCTCCCTACAAGGGTTCCCTCCTCTTCGGTGACGCCTTAGACCCTATCCTTGTGGAGGACAAGGATAAGCGTAAAATCATGCCATCCTCCTACAGACGCCATGATAGGTGGTTTACCCCTTATGGCCAGCGCCAGCCCTTTCGGACTGATTCCGGGCCCAGGGGGTCCTACTTTTCAAGACAACATTACTCCTACGGAGCAGATCGGGCCTTTGATCGCCCTGCCTACCGTGATCGAGGCAGAGGCCAACCCTCCGCCAGACACCAGTACCGCGGAGCATCTAACCAATCTTTCCGGAGGGGCAAGTGACTATTCCGCGGAGCTACCTATCGGTGGTCGTCTTCTCCATTTTCTGCCCCAATGGACTTCTTCCACAACGGACGCTTGGGTCCTTCAGACTGTGCGCTTCGGTCTCACCTTGGACTTCCTCTCCAGCCCTCCGAGCCGCTTCCTGCAATGCCCTATTCCGAGCAATCCGGCGAAGAGGGCGTTAATGGACGCAGAGATACAACACCTACTCGACATCTGCGCTATCGAACCTGTACCTGTAGAACAACGGGGCTCCGGGTTCTACTCGTGCCTGTTTCTCGTCCCCAAATCCTCTGGGGACTGGAGAGGGATCTTGGACCTAAAGGCATTGAACAAGTTCGTCAAATACCATCATTTCAAGATGCACTCGCTAAAATCGATCCTACAGGCGACTTTATGACATCAATCGATCTCAAGGAGGCTTACTTGCATGTCCCCATCCGTCCCTGTTATCGACGGTTCCTTCGTTTTGCCTATGCCAACAGGCACTTCCAGTATCGGGCCATGCCTTTCGGTCTCTCGTCCGCCCCTCGGACCTTCACAAAACTGCTGGTGACTGTAGCAGCATCTCTGCGACAGGTTCCCATCAGGATTATGTGCTATCTGGACGACATCATTATCCTTTCTGCTTCTCGTCATCAGGCTGTCGTCGATCTGAAGGTCGTTTCTCGTGTCTTGCGACAACACGGGTTCTCCCTGAACCTCAACAAAAGTCAAATCTCGCCTACCACTCGCATCCTCCATCTGGGTGCTCTCATCGACTCCATCAGCTGCCGGGTTTTCCTATCCCCCGACAGGGTTCACAGCATTCAGTCATCAGTGACCAAGGTCCTCTCCCGCAGGTCCGTGTCCCTGATCGCGTTGTCCCAATTACTCGGCAAGCTAATTTCGTGCATCTCCATCGTCCAGTGGGCTCGTCTAACACTCGCCCCCTCCAATGGTTCCTCCTGCCCTATCAGAGATCCCACCGGGCCTGTTCAAACATCACCGTTGTCCTTCCGGCTTCGGTACGGCTGTCTCTGAGGTGGTGGCTCTCCCCGTCCATACAGAAGGCTCCTTCTTTCTGGAACCCAGTCGCTTAACCCTGACGACAGATGCGAGACAGTTCGGCTGGGGCGCCCATCTGCAATCGTCAGTGGTCCAGGGCCGCTGGTCCATTTGGGACTTACGGCACGACATAAATTGGCTGGAACTTCGAGCGGTCCACCTCGCTCTCCGTCACTTCAAGGCGTCTGTGAAAGGGCATCATGTTCTAGTCCTAACGGACAATACGACAACGAAAGCCCACATCAACAGAGAAGGGGGAACTCGCTCCAGACAACTGATGGAGGAGGCGACGAGAATGATCCTTTGGGCAGAGAAGAACGTCCTCTCCCTAACAGCCGAACACATATCCGGGGTCGAGAACATCACGGCAGATTGGCTCAGCCGGACTCAAATAGATCAGGCGGAGTGGCGTCTAGCTCCGTCTCTGTTCAGGGAGCTTTCGAAGCAGTTTGGTCTTCCAACTGTCGACTTGTTCGCAACCCAGCTGAACACCCATCTTCCCCGATTCTTTTCCTGGTTCCCCTGTCCAGGAGCAGAAGGATGCGATGCTCTTCGGAGCAGGTGGCCGCAGGGCCTTCTCTACGCCTTTCCTCCTCTGCCTCTCATCCCCCGGGTGATTCGCAAGTTGTTGGAGGAGAAAGCGGACCTCATCCTGGTCGCCCCCTATTGGCCGCGTCGCCCTTGGTACGCGGACCTTCGGAACCTCTCGGTGGAACGTCCTTGGCACATTCCCAGTGACCGGATTTCTCTCAGCCAGGGGGTCATACTGCACCCAGATCCTCAATGGTTGCAGTTGACCGTCTGGCGTTTGAGAGGATCAGATTGAGGAAGGACAACATCCCGGCCTGTGTGATCCACACTATGCAGTCGGCCAGGCGTGCATCCACTAACCGTATATACGACGCCACCTGGCGCGCCTTTTGCTCTTGGTGTTCCAAGTCTCATCGGGATCCTACTACTGCTTCTCCTTCGGACGTGCTTGTTTTTCTACAGGACGGTTTGGACCGGGGCCTTGCTCCTAAGATCCTAAGGCGACAAGTGGCCGCCCTTAGCACGGTTCTGTCATCTGGGACCGACCGTCCTTTGACCCAGAATTCCAGTATACGGACATTTTTATGAGGCGCATCCAATCTCCGTCCTCCTACAATTCATAGATACCCAACTTGGGATTTGCCACTGGTTCTGTCAGCTCTAATGTCACCTCCATTTGAACCTCTGGCTTCTATATCTCTACGATGTCTAACTCTCAAGGTTGCCTTCTTAGTAGCAATTACTTCGGCAAGACGAGTTTCCGAGCTAGCGGCTCTTTCGGTACGGCCGGACCTTTGCGTGTTCCATCCCAACAAGGTGGTTTTTCGTACAGATCCTTCCTTCCTGCCGAAGATAAATTCTCTGTACCACCGTGCCCAGGAGTTGATCCTGCCTGACTTCTGCCCGGCTCCTAGCCATCACCTTGAACAGCAATGGCATACCTTGGACGTCAAACGAGCTCTTCGCCGCTACATCAAACGGACTGCGGCCTTCCGTAAATCCGAAGCTTTGTTCCTGTCCTTCAATCCTGCTACCTTAGGCATGAAGGTTTCTTCATCCACGATAGGACGTTGGATCAGGGCCTGCATTGTCATGGCGTATCGCACCAGACGGGCTCCTCTGCCAGGGAGGATACTTCCACATTTTACATGGAGCGCAGCCACCTCAGCGGCTTGGGCTTCCCAGGCTTCCATCCTTGATGTCTGTAGGGCTGCCACATGGACTACCTTGACTCCCTTTGTTAGACATTACAAAATTGACTCCTTTGCCTCGGCTGAAGCTTCTTTTGGACGTCGAGTACTGCAGTCTGTCCTGGCTGCCCCTCCCCGGGGTGACGCAGCCTCCCACCCTTCTTCTAACTAGCTTGGGTATATCCCATCATTTGGATTCTCCAGGCAGCGCGCTGGAGAACGAACGTTGTCTTACCTGAAAGTTCCTTCTCTGCGCGCTGATGGAGAATCCAACCCATCCCATGGCTGCTTCCGGCCAGGACTGCCTTCCTTTCTGTCTCCTTTGTTGTTTCAGGACTACCATCCTCTATTGACTTCGTGAATGAACTGGGGCTTAGCCAGGCAAAGGAGGAGTGGCCAAGGATGTTTCTTAAAGAAACAGTCACCCAGTCCAGCAATGAAGCTGAGGAACTACCCATCATTTGGATTCTCCATCAGCGTGCAGAGAAGGAACGTTCAGGTAAGACAACGTTCGTTTCCTGTGCGCTGCTCCCACTATCCATGCATGGGTTAATCCTTCAGTGCTTGGCAAACAACTGAGTGAAAACAAAAGGCTTTTGTTCCCCTTTCCGGCTCCCAAGCCACGCCTCTAGTCCCATGATGCCCCAGTCTTCACTCAGTTGCTGGCAAACACTGTAGTGATTTTTGGAGCTCCACAGATCGTTAAGGTATTGTGCTTCTGTGGGGGTTCCTTTTTTTCTAAATTTCTTAAAATTATTATAATCCTACTGGCTTTCTCCTTTCTCTTTGTGCGCCTAGGATTTTGTTTTATTTTTGAATAGCTCCCCTTCGCGTTCTATCCAGCTAGGCTGAGGAACTTGATCAACGGGAGGGGGGAGTGGAGCAGAGCACTCACACGCTCGCTCGCCAGCCCCCCAGCCTAATCCAGGCCAGCTCGGTGCGAGCGTGGCGCTACCGGCACTTCGCTCCCGCGCCGGAGCGGCAGCGCGCTCATCAGCTGGCCGGCGGAGCCGGAAGCACCGGCTCCCCACATGGCGAGGAGCTGAAGCCTGTCCCAAGGCTCAGCCTCGCGCAGCGGCTTCATCAGCTGGCCGACGGAGCTACCGGGAGGATTGGCGCCTGCTCCAGCCAGCAAGGGGGCTCAGAAGCTCGCCCCACGCTCGGAATCCTCACTCAGCGGTGACGCGCTCATCAGCTGTCCAGCGGAGCCAGAAGCGCCGGCCGCCCACGTGGCGAGGATTGGAGGCCAATTCCAAGCGGAGCCTCCAGGAGGGACATCAAAGCGAGGGCGCAGGGCGGGGCAAGCGCTGAAGAGAGAGGCGATCTTCCCCTGCGCTACAGAACAACCCCTCGTTAGGGGATTGCGCGGCGTCTGGTCGGACCCTCGGGCCGCCATTGTAAGCCCGCTGCCTAGTCTGCCCACGTGGAGCAGCCCCATATTGGTGGACCTTCGGGCCGCCATTTTGGGCCTTACGATTCAGCTTGCGCTTCCCTCCAAAATCAGGGAGCCAGCTGCAGACCTGCACCCCCCCCCTCCACTGCGGAAAGGGGCATCAACCTCCAGCCTCCAATGCCTGAAGGGTTCCCGGGCAAGGTCGCTACCAACCGCCTCAGCCATGTCTCGCACACCCCCATCGTCAGACATGGAGCTGGAACTAAGCCCACCACGTATAAGCGAAAAAAAGGGAAAAAAGAAGTCAAAAAAGAGGCACGTGAGTTCGGCCAGCAGGGCGGCGTCCGAAGGCTCCCTTCCCTTCCAAGATAGGGATGCCCTAAGGAGACACAACGCCCTGGAGCGACAGTGGGAAAGGGCGCACAGGGTGGCTGCAGGTAACCCACCCAGGGAGCTGGCACCTGGGGAGCCCATCCCGATCTCCCCAAGAGAGGCGGAACAGGGCCTTACGTCTGTGAACGACATCACAGCCACCCCTAGAACCCCAGAAGGGGTTGGGCCGCCTCGCTCAACACCCCGCATCGAGACACCTTCAGGTCCCGCACTGGAGGCTTCACTCGCTTCTACACCAAACCAGCATCGTCGGGCTAGAGAGGCAAGTGCCACACCGTCAAGGACAGACCCACAGGGTCCGGGTGGCCTGGGGTTGGCACCCCCAGTGGACTTCCAGGCCATGTTCTCAGCGGCCCTGTCATCTTTTTTCACGGCAACAATGCAGCAGGCCTCCCAGGGCCCCACTCAAGTAGCACCAGGCCACCCACGGCCTTTCCAGCCCCAGCCCCACCCCATGCCAGAACGAGGCCGAGACTCCTCATCAGACGAATCGGACCAAGCGGAGGTGGGCCCAGAGGAGATGGAGCTATCGGAGGATGAAGGCCTAGCACCGGACACACCGGCTTTTACAGGCCTCTTCCGCCCGGCCCTATTCAAATCGCTCCTCCACAAGGCACGGCTCACAACCAACCTGGGGGTGCCGGGAGATGTCACAACACCCTCCACGTCAGCGGCGGGCCCTCACGACGCTCTTTTCAAGTCATCAAAGCCGCAGAAAGACTACATCCCCTGCCCGCAGTTGTTTACAGACGTGATCCAGAACCCCTGGGTGCAGCCGGCCTCCTTGGCGACACCCAGCAACCTGGATAAGAAACTCTACTGTGCAGCCCCGGAGTTGGAGGACCTCCTGGTTCTTCCCTCAGTAGACCAGCCGGTGGCAGCTTTAGCCTCCAGCTCCTTGATCTCCACCGACCCGCTAGACACACTCAAGGCGGAGGAGAAGAGGATGGAATGGGCCTTCCGCAAATCACACCAGGCCGTCGGCTGGGCAATCAGAACCACGACAGCCTCTTCCTTCTTCAATAGAGCTTCGCTCATCTGGCTTTGTCATCTGCAGGACAGACTCCCACCGGAAGACACCAGATTGCATCAAGATCTGAACAAAATAATAGCGGCCACCGAATACACGGCTGACAGCTCCCTGAATTCAGCCAAGTTCGCCTCAAGGGCGCTGGCCTCAACTCTCACCGCTAGGAGGCTATTCTGGCTTCGGCCATGGAAAGCCGACTTCAAAGCCAAGTGGAAGTTGGCAGCTTCCCCATATAAGGCATCAGACCTGTTCGGGGCCCCGCTGGAACCTCTACTAATTGAAGGGAAGGACAAGAGGAAGATCCTCCCATCAACCTACCGGCGCCAGGAACACAGGTACACGCCTTACCCGTTCCAACAGCCCTTTCGAGCAGGCGCCGGACCCAGGGGGTCCTCCTCACAGCGTCCCCATTACCAGGGAGGAGACAGATTCAATGACAGACAACAGTTCCGAGACCGAGGGTGACACCAGCAGCCTAAACGCAACTTCCGTGGTGCCGGCCCTAAGCCCCCCAGAAGGGGGAAATGACTCCAGGCCCACGGGGCCCATAGGGGGACGGCTCATCCTCTTCCATCAACAATGGGCCAAATCGACTTCGGACTCCTGGGTAAGGCGTACAATCTCTTCCGGTCTGTCCATCGAATTCTCCGGCCAGCCGCCCCACCGGTTTATCCGTTGCCCAACCCCTCGACCCTCGGAGCTTCAGGACTTAATGTCGCAGGAGATTGCCCACCTCCTGGAGGTCAGGGCCATAGAGCCAGTACCGCACAGCCAGCGGGGCTCAGGTTTCTACTCGACCCTCTTCTTGGTTCCCAAGAGCTCCGGGGGCTGGAGGGGCATACTGAATCTAAAACGCCTAAACCTGTCGGTACTATACCGCAGGTTCAAGATGCACTCCCTCAAGTCCATCTTAGCGGGAGTGAGACAGGGCGACTTCCTCCAATGAGTCGACCTCCGGGAGGCCTATCTGCACGTGCCAATTCATCCGCACCACCGTCAGTACCTGAGATTCGAATACGAGGGCCGGCATTACCAATACCGGGCGATGCCATTCGGACTCTCGTCGGCCCCCCGCACCTTTACCAAGCTGGTAGCGGTGGTGGCGGCCAAGCTCCGAGCCGTCCCGATCCGGGTACTCTGTTATCTGGACGACATTCTGGTCTTGTCGTCCACGCCCAGCCAGGCTCACAAAGATATGGAGATGGTGATCAAGACCTTCCAGGATCACGGCTTCACCATAAACTTTGCAAAGAGTCAGCTTCTACCTACCACCAGACTCCTTCACCTGGGGGCACTGATAGATTCGGCCAGCGGCCAGGTTTTCTTATCACCGGACAGAGTCCAGAGCATCCGAACCCTAACTCTGCAGTGCCTGACGAGGAGGAAAGTTGCCCTGATCCACCTCTCAACCCTACTCGGGAAGATGGTATCCTGCTTCGGCATCGTACCGTGGGCACGCAGACACTCGAGACCCCTACAGTGGTTCCTCCTTCCCTTCCAGCAAACGGGAAGGGCCAACTCCAACAGGGAGGTCCGCCTCACCCTACAGGCCCGCAGGTCCCTCAGGTGGTGGACGTCGCCGTCGCTCCTCAAGGGCTCCAGCTTCCTAGAGCCAGACCGTCTGATACTCACCACAGACGCCAGCCTTCGAGGGTGGGGAGCCCATCTCCACAACCTGGTCACACTAGGGCAATGGTCGCAAGAAGAACAGCAAAGCAGCATCAATCTTCTAGAGCTTCGGGCGATCAGACTGGCACTCCGCAACTTCCAGCAGACGGTACAGGGGCACCACGTCTTAATCCTGACCGACAACATCTCGGCCAAGGCTCACGTCAACAGGGAGGGGGGCACGAAGTCCCGTACCCTGATGAACGAGTCCGCGGAGCTGTTCAGCTGGGCAGAGAGGCACCTGCTCTCGATCAGAGCAGATCACATCTCCGGGGTAACCAATGTGAGGGCGGACTGGCTCAGCCGCGAAACAATAGATCAAGCGGAATGGCAGCTCCACCCTCAGCTGTTTCAAGAACTCACCTCACGCTTCGGAAACCCAGTTGTGGACCTCTTCGCAACGCCGACCAACGCTCAGCTTCCACGCTTCGTATCGCGCTACCCGACACCACAAGCGGAGGACCACAATGTGCTGCGCTGCAAGTGGCCCGAGGGTCTCCTGTACGCATTCCCACCAGTCCCGCTACTCCCGCGACTCATTCGGAAGCTACTAGCAGAAAAAGCCGACCTACTCCTGGTAGCCCCAAACTGGCCCCGGAGACCATGGTTCGCCGACCTAGTAGCCCTGTCCGTAGAACAGCCATGGCTGATCCCGCCACAGCAGCTCGTCCTGTGCCAAGGAGCAGTCATGCACCCAGAGCCCCAGTGGCTGCAATATTAGCCGTCTGGCACTTGAACGGGTCATCCTGAAGAAGGACAGCCTACCAGACGAAGTGGTTGCCACTATCCAGGCGGCCAGACGTCCAGCTACGACCTGTATCTACGAGTCTTCATGGCAGGCGTTCTGTAGATGGAGCGCCCAACAGCACGTCGACCCCACGTCAGCCACCATTCGGGACATCCTGCGGTTCCTACAAGCTGGCCTAGACAAGGGCCTGGCCCCCGCAACCCTGCGGAGACAGACAGCGGCGCTGTCAACAGTCATTGCGTGCCCCCCGTACCAATCCCTCGCACACCACCCACGCATCAAGGGGTTTCTACATGGGGCCACCAACCTGCGGCCCCCCACAGTCCACCGCTACCCCTCATGGGATTTGCCTCTAGTGTTGAGGGCACTGACGGGGCCCCCCTTCGAGCCCCTAGACACGACAGCGCTTAAGTACCTATCGTTTAAGGTGACCTTCCTGCTGGCGATCACCTCAGCGAGGAGGGTTTCAGAGCTCGCGGCCCTGTCAGTCCGCAAGGACTTGTGCATTTTCCACGACTCCACGGTGACCCTGCGCCTGGACTCGGCCTTTATACCGAAGGTCAACTCGTGGTTCCACCGAGCTCAGGAACTCATCCTGCCGGACTTTTGCCCCGCACCTCGCGATCCCAGAGAAAAGAGGTGGCACACCCTAGATGTGCGACGCGCCCTCCACACTTACATCCGGCGGACTGCTCCTTTCCGCCGTACGGAGGGACTACTGGTCTCCTTCAACCCAAAGTCCATGGGTCAGAAGATTTCAGCAGCCACAGTTAGCAGATGGATCAAGGCCTGCATTGCCCTGGCATATGACCTGAGCGCCAAACCGACCCCTGGTAAGATCCTACCGCACTCGACACGCAGCACGGCCACCTCGACAGCCTGGGCCACCCAAGCTTCGGTCGTGGACATCTGCAGAGCGGCGACGTGGTCATCCCTCACACCATTCATCCGCCACTACAGAATCGATGCCTACAACTCAGCAGAGGCATCTTTTGGCCGCAGAATTCTGCAAAAAGTACTGACAGAGGAGGACTCTGAGGGCAGGCAGCCCCCCACCCAGGGAGTTTAAGCTTGGGTATATCCCATGCAGGGATAGTGGGAGCAGCGCACAGGAAAATGGACGTTGTCTTACCTGAACGTCCCTTTTCTGGGCGCTGCGTACACTATCCATATCCCGCCCGTGAGGGCTGCCTGTCACTGTTATGGCTGAGACTAGTTTCTTTCCCTTACGTTAACTTGAGTTAATAAATTTGAGTTGTATACGTTACTTGTAGCGTGGTTTCTTGTTCTGCTGCGCCTTCGTTCAGACTGGGGCATCATGGGACTAGAGGCGTGGCTTGGGAGCCGGAAAGGGGAACAAAAGCCTTTTGTTTTCACTCAGTTGTTTGCCAAGCACTGAAGGATTAACCCATGCATGGATAGTGTACGCAGCGCCCAGAAAAGGGTCGTTCAGGTAAGACAATGTCCATTTTCAGGATTGGGGAGCATAAGGCCAAATTCAATGTTATGTGTTTGGGATGGGTGGTTATATAATTGAATGTAAGAATGAATAATCAAAGCCAAATTCAGTTGGTGCTCACAAGAAAGTATTTTTGGTTTCATAAGTATGAATTCATATGTTTCTTGTTGTTACAAGAAATTGGATCATCATCTTTATATATTTGTTCAGCAATTAAGTTGAAGTGAGGATGCAATCTTATTTATTTTAAAAGATTATTGGGCCACCCATTTTATGACAGACAACCTTGGGTGGCTAACAACAATCTAACAGATGTTACAATTACTGTACGTTTACTCTGGAGCCTTACTGACACAAATGTTCTCAGTGTTGTGATTCCCTTCTTGTTTATTTATGTCTGCTATCAAATCTCTCTAGGATTAACTTTTGATATGAGCTAAAGACATATTTGTCCACGTGTTTGGCTAAACCTGTGTTGCTATGTCATTAATGTGTTTCCACCATTATTGTAATAATCTTGTTTTATGGTTTTGAATGTTGATATTTGTTTATCTTTTTTGATTGGTTGGTTGGGGGAGGTCACTTTCGGATTACTTTTGCTTTAAAAAAATTAAAATTGGTATAATTAAATACATTTTAAATATCAGGAACTTATTGATCAAAATTATATTATAAGTTCCTATCTGCCTTCTTAAATTGGACTAGAATTACGTGGCTAATAGCAGTGCAAAGTTTTGAAGCCCCTGAATGTCCTTGTCTGAGCAGGTTCAGCCGTGGTTGAGTGAATGAGAAGACTGTCAGTGAATTCCAGGGCTGTAGGGTAGACTGGGAAATTAGAAAAACATCCTGGAAGAAGGCAGTGGCAAGGCACTTCCATGTTGTTGCCAAGAAAACAGCATGCTTGTGCCTGTTTAGTCAGCAAGATGAGCGTGATTCAAGAATGTCTGTCGATGTCTTCTCATTTCAGGTGTGATTAAAATATGGGAACAACTTCCTTGCACAAAAAAAGGTTATTACATTTCAGTTGAAAGAACTGAGTCCTGTCTTATCACAACTCATCCAGTTTCCAGTTTCCTCACTCCCTGTTCCCCAGCTTTTGTCTGTCTGCTGAAAGATACCCTTTCCCATCATTTGTGCCCATGGAACTCCTCTGTGCATTTGTAGAGGTATGAAAAGATGTAGTATAACATGCTGTAATAAAGATATAGAGAGGTAGGAGGTAGGAGTGGGCGAAAGCATTATTTTCTAGAAACTGAACTTCCCCATATTATCAGCTTAAATGGAATATTCTTTGCAAGTGATACATTCATTGTTCAGACTCTGAACAAGATTCAACTCAGAGTCTGAGTTGAATCTTGATAAAGATGATCAGTTCATCTCTTATATTGCCTCCTTCTAAATGAGTAGAACAGCGAGGATAAATACCATGTGACACTGGTTGCCAATGTTCAAAGATATGATTGTCATATTCCTCTCAAATGGACATATGTTTGCACATACATATCTCTCTCATATATGTACAATCACAGGAGCAAATGTTCTATGCCTGTGTCTGCATTAAATTCTCATGCAGGATTGTAGCCTTGATTAATGACACCTCCAAGTGAGCTTTATGCTTAAGCAGACATTAGGCTGAATGACAGATCTAGTTTTTGAATGTTTTATTTTAGGGTACAGCTATTTTTAAGTTAACACACAACCTTATGATTTGGTTTTGTATCTTTTCTGATGACATGGAGGAATGAACTCCTGGAATGTGATGATCAATCTCTATCTTGAGTTCCTTTTAGAAAATTAGTTATTTAACACGAGAAGGCACATGAGATCTAATGTGCTTCTCTTGTGCTTGGAACTCACTGTACAATCTATTTCTGTTCTCTTTCCATCGTGGCTGGTTGTTAAAATGCAGGCGCTGCTGTTTCAAGCACAGAAGGTGAGCCCATAATGGGAAATATTTACTGAACAGTTCCCACACACTTAGTGACTATGATAGGCTTGCTACCTTTTCGTGCTTTAAAGAAAGGGGAATTCAGATTTCTCAGCTGACATTGGGTCCAAAATGAAGTTGAAGGGCCTTCAGATTTTTCCAAAATTAATTGCCAGAAAGTAAATCCAGTTATGTAGTTAGTGAATTGATGAGGGAATGATGGCTCAGTGGTTAAAGACATG
Organism: Arizona elegans; assembly: GCA_022577455.1. NCBI lineage: Eukaryota > Metazoa > Chordata > Lepidosauria > Squamata > Colubridae > Arizona > Arizona elegans. The sequence goes on along the minus strand of JAKOOJ010000003.1, from coordinate 95,105,169 downwards.
GAGCTTGTCAGCTGGAAAGCTGACAGCCCAAATCCGAGACCTCAGTGCTATGCAATAGGGTGAGCTTCCATTCCTGCCGATCTTGCAGTTTCGAAAGCATGCAAATGCAAGTAGACAAATAGGTACCACTTCATTTGGAAGATAACAGCATTCCATGCACTTTAGTATATAGTCATGCTGGCCATATGACCATAGTAACATCTTCAGATAACACTGGCTTCCTCAGTTTCTTCCACTAAGAAACAGAGATGAACACTGCCTCCTACAGTCAGAAATGACTGGACAGGGAAACCACCTTTACCTTTAGTTAATGAATATTTCCAGTTAAGATGGGTCCAATCAAACTCTTAAAATGTTGAGATAATGAATTTGTCATTCAGGTTTTGCTTTGCTTCAATCCAACCAACCATCAAATTTGTATGGTTTCACAAAAAGTGACTCTGGGAGGTATACAACAATGAACATATAAAAATGATTTATTAAAAATATAAAGCAATCAGTGTTAAAATATTTTTTAAAAACCCAAAGACATAAGGGAAAGTAAATATTAAGTACAATGATAGAGACATCTTAAAATGTCACCAGCCCCCTGGACCTCTAGACCTGATGACAATAACATCAGTCCTGCCTAGTAAATCAAACAGGAAATTAGATGAACTAATTCTTTACAAATAAAGCTACATTAACTGACTCTTGAAAGTCTAAAGATCCAAACTTCAATTAGAAAGGTGTGTCCTTTCTATGTTTCTGAGTGTTTCCAAGGATTCCTCCTTGACTTGTTTGATTATTTTGCAGGCAACATATCTTCCCCTTGTTCCCTAAAGTGATCCCCACATATTCTGTTTCACATAGCCAGATCTGGAACATTAAGAACTAACCTCACTTTGGAGAGGGGAATGTTCCATAAGGCAGGGTGCCACAGCAGAGAAAGCCCACTTGTAGCAGACTGTCTCTGCCAGATTTAATAGGCCAGGCTGATATCCCTCAGATAACCTGGTCCTATGTCATGAGGGGCTTTAAAAGTTAAAACCAGCACCTTGAATTGAACCTGGAAGCAAAGTGACAGCCAATGCAATTTGTGGAACAATGGTGTATGTTGAAGCACACATAACTGCCCACACCGCTGCATTCTGCATCAGCTGAAACTTCTTGATATTTTTCAAGGGTAGAGCATATTACAGAACACCCCACCCCCCTCCATTTAGGAGCAGGCAGAACTCAGCAGTGCAAAGGCTGGGAATATGAAATCTTTTCCTTATATCATTGTTTAATCCCACCCTCGTAATATTACTCAAGTGTACAGAGAAAATTTTCGAATTTGTCTGTTCCCCCCCCTCCCCCGCCCCCAATTTAGGAGCTGTCTTCATCAGAGAAGCTGAGAAAGAGGAATTAATTCCTAGAACTCCCATGCCCACTTGTCAGGATCACTCATTTGGAAGAAACAGTCTTGCTCATCACTCTAGGTAGTTCAGAATTTCAGTAGGCAACCCACTCAGTCTTTTGACTTCTATATGTATTAGACATTAGCACATCTGGTACTCTAGCCTGGGGAAGGCTGGTGTCTGCATTCACAGCGTGGCATCGAAATCCAACACGCTGTCATATTAAGGAGATGTGAACATTGCCTAGAATTATGTTTTTGTTTCAAACAGTATCTATTGACAACTGATGTACCATTGAAGCAATGGCAGAAACAGACATCTAGATTTGTATTGCAAAGGAAAAAGCCAAGGGAGTTGTCCAGCATATTTCTATTTCTATTTATTTATTTTTTGCTATTGTGGGTTTACATATTTCCCAAAACAAATCCTTAATGTCTAGAATAACACCACTTTTTCAATTTCTCAGAATAATTCTTTTTGTAATCTTCAATTCCTGATACAACCAGAATTGTATCAGATTCAGTTTTGGAATATAATTCAATAGCATATTAACATCTTTAATATTTACAGATTTTATTGCATTTGTTGCATAAAATAATGCCAAGGTTTACTTAATCTTTTCAAATTCATTTCCTTCCTCACTAAAGATTTTGAAGAATTTTAAATTTATTGCAAACTTAAAAGTTGGCTAATTTAGTGGCGACTTCCGGTTGACATCGCAGCAAGACAGTCGGGGAAATAGCGGGCTCTGATGAGTCCCACGAAAACCCTGGCTGCCGAACCGCCGCCGATGGGTCTGCAGACTGAACCTGTCCTGTAGGGACGGGGGAAGAAGAGGGGCACCTCGGATGACCGAGAGGAACAGGCAGAGGGTCAGAGGGAACCCTCTGTGAGTTGGCGGTGGGGGGGGGGCGGCAGCCATGGCAGCTGCCACAAAGCTGGGGCAACCGGACAAGAAAAGTGCTGGAGGAAAGCAAAGTAAAACAAATGGAGTCTTGCATGACTAATGGGAAATGTGGATTATAGAGAGACACCATCTGGCATAAAGAGGAACTTTGTAACCTCCCTTTGTTATGAGAACTTTGAGTTCTACAGAAAAAAAAATTGCTGAATATGGAGGAGGATTTTTCTTTCCTGACTGCAAGCAGCTGGACTTGGACGAAAAGAAAAGGAATTTACAGTGGAACTCCTACAGTTGAATAAATAATAACTTGAATGTTGGTGCAGGAATAGAAGAAGGATTTAGCACAGCCCTAAACGAAAGAGATTTGATACATTATATCCGGAATAAAACTATGAAAAGAGATCTAATTGGATTTATAGAGAATAAAATTAAAAACTTGGAAAATGGAAAGAAATTTATGTTTGCAGACAAGGAAATGAAGATAATGTGATTAAAAATAAAATAAAGTAAAGATGATTGTAATAAATTAAAGGGAGACTTTTATAGAAATTAAGGTTGTTAAATGAAACTAATTAATACATGTAAAGATATGTTTAATGCAAGAAATATGTTTTAATGGTAAAACGTCAAGATAAAGAATAAGGGTGAATATGATTAATTGAAAATGTTAAAAGGAATTTAAAAATATACTTAAAAATATGTTTTAAGCAAGAACCATGTCTCAAGATTAAAATGTTATGAATGCTATGAAAAAAGAGAAAGAAAAATATGATTAAATGAAAAGCAGTGCATAGATGGAGGGAAACAACAAAGAAAGATTTAAGTAGAGATTGTTAAACCAACTATGAACATGCTGTATTTAACAGCCAAAAAGTTATAATATGCTGTATAGAATAGCCAAACAAATGGTCATGCTGGGTATCAGCCAAAACGAAACTTAATATGCCGTGTAACGGCCAAAAAACAAAAATAGAGATGCTGTGTTCAACAGCCAAACAAACCTGAAGATGCCGTGTAATGGCCAAAAAACAAAACTAATATGCTGTGTTCAATAGCCAAACAAAGGGCATGCCGGGTAACGGCCAAAAAATAATAATATGCTATATTTAATAGCTAAAACAAAGGGCTATGCTGTGATTAACAGTCAAGAAATAGAAATGATTGGTTTAACATCAAAGATAATAAAAAGAGGTGGGATAATTAAAGCGAGGAGGTGTATGTTGAGAGTGATAGTTAAGATAAAATGCATAAGTTAGGTTTAATAATAATTAAATAATTAATGAATGTTTAATCTGTTTCATATAATTGTATGATTTATATCGTCAAATATCCATCTAAGCAAATGAAAGAGAAAAAATGAATTGTTAACTGGATAGGATTTAAGATTTAAGTAACAGGTTTTTTGGGATAATGGTATAGTTATATAGATAGATTTGAGGGAAATATCTGTTTAAAATATTGAGTTGTTAATGATTTGTTTTAATTTGTGACCGGAGCAAAAGCTTTGTTTTGAAAAGAAGTGTTTTATTTTATTTTTTTGTTTTAAACAAATAAAAAATAAAATAAAAAAAAAGTTGGCTAATTTAGCAAAAGATTTGTTTTCATATTAGACATGGTAAAGAATACTTAAAAAGGTTAGCATTCAGTTTATGTTACAAATAGAAAATTTACTCATCTAAAATATATTTGCTTATGAACTGTGCTTATGGTATTACAGAGATCAATATGGTTTTAAAAAATGAATGTACTTTTTAATTAGATACTACATTTCATTATATGAACAATTATGGATTTGTTTAACATAGGACACTGCAAAAAAAGATTAATATTGGAAAGACTATGCAACACTAGATTTACAGTTTCTTTTTATGTCTCAGTGTAATGAAGAGTGTAATCAATATTATTCCAGTTTGTCAAGGTTTAATGATACTTTTAAAAATGAATGGGCTTTCCTTTTTTCCTGTGAATAGATCAGATCCAGTTCTCCACCCTTTAGCTAAATCAGAAGCAAAGCTACAATATCTGGCCTAAATGAAAAGCAGTTGGCCTGCCTTTATTCTGGTTTTTGTTGATCATGCACAGATTTAAATCTGAGCATACTGATTTGAAACTCTGATCCTGATTGTGACTTGTGTTGTATATGTACTACTATAATATCATTGCCATTTGCTAACATTCATTCAGGAACTTTGTTTACTATCTGAACTGGCTGCTAGACTTTACTATAGGTGTGTTTCAAATCTTGATTTTTAAAATGAATTTTTGGCAAAAGGAAAAGTACCATATTTTTCGGCGTATAAGATGCTCTGGACTATAAGACGCGCCTACCTTTTTTGGGAAGGAAAACAAGAAAAAAATATCTGCCTTTGCCTCTGCCTCCCAGCAATTTGCCTCCTTGCAGCCAACAGCCTGTTTCAGTTTCAGTTTCATCACAGCCTGATTAGCACAAGAAAAAAAAAATCTGCCTCTGCCTCCCAGCAATTTGCTTCCTTGCAGCAAACAGCCTGTTTCAGTTCAGCACAGCCTGATTAGGACAAGCAGCTGATCATCATTGGATCGGCCTCCCTAAAATCAGCTGTTACAGGCTGCAGGGATTACCATAGCCTATTGCCGCCTCTGCGTGCCCCATTTTCTGGGTGGGCGGGGCCACATCCAGTGTATAAGACGCACCCAAATTTTCACCCTCTTTTAGCGGGGAAAAGTGCATCTTATACTCTGAAAAATACACTACTTTTTATGATTCATTCCAGGCAGTTACTGCCTGCTGCTACTCCCGCCATTGTATGTAGCATTATAGCACTTAGACTTATATATCGCTTCACAGTGTTTTACAGCCCTCTCTAAGCGGTTTACAGAGTAATTATATTGCCCCCAACAATCTGGGTCCCCATTTTATCAACTTCAGAACGATGGAAGGATGAGTCAACCTTGAGCCTGGTGAGCTTCGATCTGCCAAACTACTGGCAGCCAGTGATCAGCGGAAGTAGCCTGCAGTACTACAGTCTAACCACTGTGCCACCACGGCTCATATGGGTGACTGGAAGACTCAACTTGCGGAAAGAAAAGATGCATATGATTGCAAAATTAACTCTGTTCATTGTCTTTCTTGAAAGATACAAAATCATATTTTAAGGCTTTGATTGACGTGGGAAGGAGAAAATAATTTTGTGCTTTGTTTCTCATCAGGAATCATTACAGGAACTAGGGCTGGAAATAAACTTCCTATTCAGAAGTTGGGTCCTGGTGTATTTTATTGAAAAAAAAATGTGTCCACTGAAACAATGGACAGCAGGGGAAAACTGTTGTCCCTCAAATAGAACTTGCTGGTATCTTAGACTGACATTGAAATTAAGCATTAAACCAAATAGCCTAAACTTTTAATGGATAAGAGTTCACTTTATCACATTTGTGCTAAAGATGGAAGAAAGGGTAGACGAGCAGTTACAAATGTCCACTCCAAATATTGGATATCACCACTCTCAAGTAGACTGTTTATTGTTACCCTGGGAGAATCTTTCTTTCTTTGTCTCAGCTGTTTTGAAGGAGGCAATGGTTTGATGGCTTCTAAAGAAGCCATCTCTGGGTTCAACCATACTTGATGACTTCTGCCCAATATCCAACCTTCTGTTTTTAGGGAAAGTCTTAGAGAAACTAGTGAGGCATGAGAATTTTTAGGATCTGAGTGCAAAATGCATGATCTGGGCCCCTTTCAGTCATGGTTCAAACATAGGCATGAATCTGAATTTCATTGGTCACTCTGGTGGATGATATGCAGTAGTAAACTACAGTACACTCTCTCTGGACTTCTGAGCAGCATTTGAGACCCACATTCTTGGCATCAACTGGACCACTACAAGATTTGGGAAGGATAACATTGAATGCAAATATTGAGAGGGGCGTGGTTCCACTTCTTTCTGAACAGGCAGTTCCAATCAATAATGCTGGAAATGGGAGAGGTGAAATTGGCGACAGAGAGGTCATTTGGGTTTTTTTAAAAAAAATCCATATTAAACTTCTATTTAAAACTATTGGGAGACATCAATTCTAGGTGTGAGTCTAATTGAAGATACAGTTGAGTCCTTAATTCAGTGCCTGAAAGTTGTGAGGGACTGGATAGGAACAAAAAGGCTAAACTTAATCCCATTAAGATGGAGGTGCTGTTCATCCAAAAGCTTGGGTAACGCTTGGGTCTTCATGTGTAGAGGCTAAGTATCAATAATGAGACAGGGAAAGCATGGAAGTCCATAGTAGACGTCATGATGTCCTCACACAAATCACTGAAAATCATTCGGTAAGGATTTCTATAGTTAACCCTGTATTATTTCAATTTTTTATTCAGGTTATATCTTAAGTGTTGTGCTCCTAACCTTGCCCAGACAACATCTGGTTCAACTCTACCTGTATTTTCTAACTGGACTGCTGCTGTATGCTGGGCATCAGATCTCCAGGTAAGAATAACAGAATTGATTTCCTTACCTGCCTGTTTAATTACATTGATATTTCCTTTATATGGGCATGCCTTCTCATCCACTAACAAATTATAAATGAAGGTGATTTTATTTGAAACAGGTCTGACATTAATTATTAATACTTCGGGACTGAGATCTCCAGCTGTCTATCACCTGGCTCCCAAGATGTAGCCTCCTTACAGTGCTGTGTCTGCCCCACTGTCTTCATAGCAGAGTTGACCAATCTTTCCTTCTCTTCCTTTGCAACTACAAAGGAACTTCTGTGTACCTCAACCAGCCCAGTAATCCAGACCTGATTCCGGAATAACAACCTCTCACCCCAAGTCCCTTACATCCAACTGTATAATCATGCATACTTACTAATTTATATACTTCCTATATTGCCGTGATGGTGAACCTATGGCACGGGTGCCACAGATGGCACATGGAGCCATTTTGGTGGGCACGCAAGTGTTGCCCTAGCTCAGCTCCAGTGCGCATGCACGCACCGGCCAACTGATTTTCAGGCCTTCCAGTCCCACTGGAGGTTGGGAAACTGGCTGTTTCCGGTCTCCGGAAGACCTCCGCGGGGATGGGGAAGGCTGCTTTTGCCCTCCCCAGGCTCCTAGAAAGCCTCTGGAGCCTGGGGAGGGGGAAAAAACGGGCCTACCGGGCCCACCGTGCCATCGCATGCCAAAAGCAGGGGGAAATGTGGGGGAGGTCACGTGTGCATCCGCGGGAGGGCGGGGCGCATTGAATTATGGATGTGGGCACACACACCTGCGACTCCCCTTGCTTTTGGCACGCGACGGCAAAAAGGTTAGCCATCACTGCTATATTGCAATATTACATTCTCTTGCTCCTAATGTCTGGTTAGTTGGGTTTTATCCCAGACTGTCTTTCACCAGAGACAGGGCCCATCAATCTCCTGCTTCATCTCTCACTTGGGCAGTCCCCAGCAATCACTGACAGAAGACCCAAAGGCAACTGGACTTTCTTGGGTTTTTTCCTTGAAAATATTTTGCTTCTCATCCAAGAATCTTTTTCCGTTCAGTTCTTGGATGAGAAGCAAAACATTTTTAAGAGAAAAAAACCCAAGAAAGTCCAGTTGCCTTTTGAAAAGCACATTTGGGATAACCATGATCTGGATGATTGAGAATCTCCATGGATTTACAGAAGAGATTAGTGGTAATCTGGCACTTTGTGACAATTGAGGTACCCAGTGAGCTCGTCATCACAGTCTGCCTATTTCATGCCCGCCATCAAGATCAAAATTGCCAATTCTTCATTCCAAACCCACCCAAAGTCCCATAGAGTCATAGTTCAGGTCCAAATTCACAGGAAATTGCAATAAGTTTAAATACCAGCCTGATCTCCAGTTTTCTCTAATGATGTGGTTCAGAGTGCCTACAAAATATGGGATAGAGGACTGGAAAGATACCATTTCTGTGCCAGTAATTGTTGATTTGTATTACTTTAAAGTCAGCCATATGGATGATGATTTTAAAGACTGGGAAGTCTGCTGTTAAAAAGCACATCAACTCTGTCTGATCTTACTAAATGGGCAGAAACAATAAGGGATAGGTATTCAGGTGGCACGCAGAGCCATATCTGCGGGCATGCAAGCCGTTGCCGTAGCGCAGCTCCAGTGTGCATGCGTGCCAGCCAGCTGATTTTCATCTGGCCCCGTCCCTCCCCTCCCAGGGGTCTCCAAGTGGCCCATTTTGAATGCCAGGGCTTGCATGGGATATTTTCAGCCTCGGAGGGGCAGGGGAATCTGTTTTTGCCTTCCCCAGGCTCCAAGAAAGTCTCTGGAACCTGGGGAGGGCAAAAAACAGGCCTTCTGGGCCCACCAGAAGTTGGGAAATGTACCGTTTCAGGCCTCTGGGGGAGTGGGGGAGGCCATTTTCACCCTCCCTAGGCTCTGGAAGCTTCAGGGAGGCCTGCTAGGCCCAAAACGGGGCACAGAGAGGTCATGCACGCATGTGCGGGGAGCGTGGGGGGGAGTCGCATGCCCAAGGGGGCAGGGCACAGGGAGCATTGAATTATGAGTGTGGATGTGCGCACCGAGGAAAAAAAGGTTCACCATCACTGGTATATATTATAGTATAATATAATATGTTGAACATCAGTCTAGCCCAGTATCAATCCCCAAAGTTTAATAGGACTTGGTTGTTATTTGTAGTACTATTAGTTAAAGTATTTATTAAATTATTTTCATAAAATAAACATTTGGTGGTTGATGAATAATCTGAAACTTGATTAAGGGGTCAGTGAACTGAAGTGTTTGGGGATCCACTGATAAAAGTGAACTTTGGCTAACAGAAGCTTTGGTATGAGGAGATACTCCTGATTCTGGAGTAAAATAGTTCAGTTGAGTGCCATCATTTTCATATAAAAGTAAAGGTAAAGATTCCCCTCACACATATGTGCTAGTCATTCCCAACTCTAGGGGGAAGTGCTCATCTCCGTTTCAAAGCTGAAGAGCCAGCGCTGTCCGAAGACATCTCCGTGGTCATGTGGCTGGCATGACTAAACGCCAAATGCGCACGGAATGCTGTTACTTTCCCACCAAAGGTGGCCCTTATTTTTCTACTTGCATTTTTTACGTGCTTTCGAACTGCTAGGTTGGTGGAAGCTGTGACAAGTAAAGGGAGCTCACCCCATTACGCGGCACTAGGAATTCGAACTGCTGAACTGCCGACCTTTTGATCAACAAGCTCAGAATCTTAGCCACTGAGCCACCGCGTCCCTTTCATTTTCATATAGTCTCTGGGAAATGAACGAGGGTATGGTAGCATAACACTCTACTAGTCATGTATTCTTTATTTGATTGGAGTGCCGTCAACCTGGTGTTGACTCTGAGTGACCACACAGGTAGATTCTTTCCAGAATGACCTTCAATGTAGTCTCAAGTGGTGGATCTGTCTTGGCAGTGATATCTTCCTTCTGCTTAGTAGATTAAGCATCCTTAAGTATGAATAAAAAGCATGACTATGCCCAATGATTTTGAAATTCATTTCTGGATGTGCTTATCTTTATCTAAATAACTTTCTTTTTTTTTACAAAATGGCACATTCCAATCTAAGGTTAGTCAGTAACATATTGGATACATAACTGGATTATGCTGATGAAACAGGTGCATACATTAGGTTTACTGTTAACATGTATATCTTTGTCCAAGTGTTTCTTAACAGAAGTCCAATTAAGTCTATTACTTGGCTAATTTTTAATTATAGTTTAGCTTCTACTCTACTGAAAATTCATGCGTATTACTGTTGCAATTGTTATTTGAAAGTGAATTACCTTTTTAAAATGTTCTGAGCATTCCACTTTGGAGCTATAGATCCTTTTGACCACAATGAGTACAATGTATCTGTTAATTTGCAGAGATTTTTTCCCCCCTGCATTAACAAAAAGATGCATAGATGAAGCTTTAAATGCTTCTAAAATTACTCTTTGAGATATAGTGGCTCATGTATGCACTCATTGCTTTATTCTAAACAAGAAATAACCCCAAGCATAATTAAATATCCAAATCATTCAGTATTGTTACTCCCTGGTTGGTTGTTACACCATAGCAGTTAAAGTGTTGGTTACAACAAATAAAGTACAGTATTATAAATGAGACTGATAAAATAGTAAGATTACATATTCCATCAAAGCACTGTAAAAATAAAATAAGCAAAAGTAAAAATAAGACCAGTGAGCCTTGTATAAGAATCAAGAAGAATTTATTGGTTTGTTGATCTGTTGATGCGTTCATTCCCAATCTCATTTACTGATCTGGTTGTGGACGGGAGGGAGGGGCGGCTCCTCCATATTGAAGATCTGTCACTGATGATTTGGAAAGGGATAAAAACTTCGCTTAAGCTGGGAATCCCTGTGGTGGATATAAGACAGTGGCCTTGGAGGGGTCCTTTTCCTTAATTTAAGGAGGCAGAGGCTTTCAGTTGAAGTTCTGTAAAGATTGCCTTGGTGTCTGGGAGATAGTATCTGAAGTTCCACATGTGGCCTTTAAAAGTAAGCACCTTTCGCTTAAATTGTATTCAGAAGTGGATTAGAAGCTAGCTGTATCAGAATAGTCATGACAGGTTTCCATTGACTGATTGTGATTGGTAATCTGATGTATTTTTGATCAACTAAGCAAAAGATTCTATTACAGAAGGTTAGTATGCAGTACAGTTAAAGTAAAGTTTTCTGAGTCTTTGCAAAAGCAGTTCTGGGCAATGTCAGAATATCATCAGCTGTGTTTCATACTGTAGTTCTCTAGTCTAGCCAAAGGGGGAATATACTTCTTTTAAATGAAGGAAGTGGTAGAATAGCCCATTTTAAAACAAATCATAAGAACACCTATGCATGAGCTGTGCCGTGGTTAGAATGCAGTATTGTAGGCTAATTCTGCCAACTGCCAGCAATTCGATTCTCACAGGCTCAAAGTTGACTCAGCCTTCCATCCTTCCAAGGTAAAATGAGGACCCTGATTGTTGGGGCAATATGCTGACTATAAACCTCTTAAGGAGGGCTGTAAAGCACTCTGAAGCGGGTATATAAGTCTTAGTGCTACTGCTATTTCTAGAATGCAGATTATTTCCTGCCAGGTGACAAACAAAAGAATAGATCTATCAGATGAAGAATAGAATTGAAAAAGGTCAAATGTTTATAAGAATTAAACCTCTAGATCAGTGATGGCGAACCTTTTCGGCACCGAGTGCCGAAAAGGGAGCGTGCAGCGTGTGCATGCAGCACCAAGTGCTGAAAAGGGAGCACTTCGTGCACGTGCTCGTCAGGGCCGCAACCAGGAAGAGGCAATGGGGCATGCGCGCACCGGATAATGTACTTCTGGTTTTGGGGTGCACATGTGCGCCATCCAGCAAGTCTTCCAGTTACTGCTGCGCACGCGCTGATCAGCTGTCCAACGTTCATGCTCATGCCAGAAAACAGAAGACCAGCTGTTCCGGTTTCTGGCACTGCCACACGCACACAGGCCAGCTGATCGTCACATGCGCAAAAACCCAGAAGAGGAACGGGCAACTCGCATGCTAGGCGACATAGCATCGCGTGCCACTTCGGGCATGCATGCCATAGGTTCACCATCACGGCTCTAGATTAGCTTAAGCATGTATGTAAATTGGGAAAAATATTTTCTTGGACAATATTTTTATTCCCCCACCTCCCCCTGATTTTTAGTGGCCACTCTATAAAGCACAGCAGCAATGCATGCCCTCATTTACAAATTGTAAATTACTGTTGTGTCTCTCAGCTTAAGGACAAATAAAGGACTAGTCTCTCACTTCAGCCTTAGGAATGACTATGCTCCCTCTTGTTTGCATTAGCAATCATAATCCTTCCATGCCAGGGTTATGAACTTCACTTTCTTTCACTAGGAATGAGAGTTGAATTACACTGTTCATTTTTTTCTTCACTTTTTGCTGAAAGAAAAAGAGTTTGCAGAAAACTGTAATATTATTATTACAGGAAAGGGAGTTACCAAGTAATGGGGGAAATGTCTACAGTACTTTCCTTGCCAGCCTAATACAACTTCCTGGAGCTAATAGGATGGAAAGGAGGGGAAGTGGCATGGAAAAGATTAAACTGCTTCAGCAGCAAAAAGGCCCTTGAATTGTGTGTAACTGATTGGCAGGAGAGGGGAAGTTTTGAGCCTTCATCCCAAAGGTCCAAAACTGGACTTTCTCGTTTTTCTTTTCACTTCTCATCCAAGAAGCTTCTTCAGCTCTGGCTGGATGTTGGGGAATGGGAGGATTTATATTCCTTGCAGACAGCTGGTCATTTGCATTCTTTCAGAGAGTAGTTGAAGTCATCTGTAGGTTTATCTGTGTCCTCAGGGTCACCTGAATAGTGCAAATGGGTGTGGAGCCTTCTCCATTGTGGGTGGAGACAGCAGCCAGGATGGGTTGTACTCGTCTGTTCAGATTGGTGGACTGAGTCTGTCAAGGTCTTTAAGTCCCACCCCCTGTTGCTAGGGGCTCCGAGCCTTCTTGAAACTATTGAAAGGACTGTGTTGTAGACTGGAGAAAGATGATGTTATATCCCTTTCCTTCTGTTGAGAGAGGACTGTTCAATTTTGACTTTGATACCTCTTTCAAATCAGCGGTCTTCTCTGTCCAGAATGTGGACTTTGCTGTCTTCAAAAGAGTGGCCTTTGTCTTTTAAATGCAGATAGACTACTGAATCTTGTTCTCCAATGTTGTGCCATGTGTTTATGAAGTGGTTGTTTTGCTTCCCCAACGTACAGATCTGCACAGGGCTCACTGCACTGTACTACATATACCACCACATTGCTCAGTTTGTGTCTGGGTGTTTTACTCTTGGGGCGGACAAGTTTCTGCCTTAGTGTATTCTTGGATTTGAAGTGTGCATATATGTTGTGTTGGCTAAGAACCTGATGACACATGCTGAACCTTCAAGTTCAGCAACTCCCTAAAAGAATGCAAATGATCCAGCTGTCTGCAAGGAGTATAAATCCTTCCATTCCCCACCATCCAGCCAGAGCGGAAGAAGCTTCCTGGATGAGAAGCAAAACTTTTTCAAAGAAAAATCAGAAAGTCCATTTGCCTCTTGAAAAAGCACCTTTGAGACAACCATGACCTGGATGACTGAGAATCTCCATAAGCCAGGGGTGTCAAACTCAAGGCCCGGGGGCTGGATCTAGCTTGCGGGGTGCTTAGATCTGGCCCGCAGGGCCGCCCTGGAAACAGCAAAGAACCGGCCCACGGTGCCTCTGCCAGAGAAAATGGAGCTCCTGCAAAGGGTTGCAGGAGTCTGTCGCAGCTGAAAATGGAGCTCACGAGGGCTGCCGGCAGCTTGCCCAAGCTCCGTTTTCGCTGGTAGAGGGTTGCAGGAATTGTCACAGCCAAAAATGAAGTTCAGGAGCCTGTTTTCGCTGGCAGAGTGCTCAGGCCCTCGACACGAGTGATGTTGAGCTGGCCACGCCTCCCCAACCCCCTCCCCCCCGCAGGGTAAAATACAACCCAGATGCAGCCCTCAATGAAATCGAGTTTGACACCCCTGCCATAGCCATTTTGGGACTTAGTTATTCACTGTGTAAGCTGTAAGAACTGTATTCTTCTGCCCCCCCCCTTTTTTTTCTTCCTACAATTGCATGTTTATTTTTTGTTGTCAGTTAATTTGCAATGGCAGTGTAGTAGAATCTGTTATACTTCAGGGGAAGATAAGATGCAATTTTGTCAAGTTATTTTTTTCTTTGAGTTATATCTGCTGCACCTTTCAATATATCTCACTTCTTTTAGGAACAACCATTTTGTTCTTCCAGTTATAAAAACAGATAAAGACAAGCATCAGTTCATATAGTAAAGCAGCTCTCTTAAACATACCTATTAAGAAAAAAGTCTCACAATCCATAATTTGAACAGTAATTTTACAGAATGCTTTATGGTTTCTGGAATTCATCTTTGGAAAAACTTACTTATTCTTACAATAACTTTTGGAGAAGTGAAACTGAGCAGACAGATATTTGCAACCTTTGTAATAAAGACAGTAAATCAGCTGTGCTTTGCAAATACAGGTAGTCTTCAATTTACAACCATTCATTTAGTGCAGTGATGAAATCTAAAATTTCTTACTACCAGTTCTGTGGGTGTGGCTTGGTGGTGGGGGTAATGTGACTGGGTGGGCGTGGCCAATTTTTTTTTTTTACTTTTAAAACCATTTTTTCTACAACCTCTTCAGTGAAGAGGTTGTAAAAAAATGCTTTCAAGAGGCTCTGACGATCCCAGCTGAGTTTCTTTTAAATGCCTCTGATGATCAGGCAACTCAGCTGGGATCGTCAGAGGCATTTAAAAGAAAAAAGAGGTTTTTTTTCTTTTAAAAGTCTTTGATGATCCCAGCTGAGCCACGCGATCATCAGAGGCTTTTTTAAAAAAACTTTTAAAAGCATTTTTTCGGCCGAAGAGCTTGTAGAAAAAAATGCTTTTAAAAATTAAAAGAAAAAGCCTCTGATGATTGTGCGGCTCAGCTGTGCATTGTGGGGGGGGCAGGGAGTTTTGCTACCGGTTCTCCGAACCACCCGCCTCCATTGCTACCGGATCGGGCGATCCTGTCCAAACCGGGAGTATTTCACCCCTGATTTAGTGACCGTTCAATATTACAATAGCATGGGAAAAAAAAGACCGATGACCATTTTTCTCAACCTTAACAACCATTGCAACATCTCCATGATTATGTGTTCTAAATTTGGACGCTTGACTACTGGTACGTATTTACGACATTAAGGGATCTTGCGGTAACCTTTTGCAACCTTTTGACGAGCAAAATCAATGGGGAAGCCAGATCCAGTTAGTAACCATGTTCCTAACTTAACGCCTGCAGTGGCTCACTTAACAACTGTGGCAAGAAATCTAATAAAATGGGGGCACAACTCTCTTAAAAACTGTCTTGCTTAGCAGACACTTGGGGCTCAGTTGTGATTGTCAGTAGAGGAGACGGCCCTTGGTTAACAACAATAATTGGACTAGAATTTTATGTTGCTAAGGAATGCAATCGCATAGTGTGATGTCACATGGCCACATTATTTAATGATAGCGATCCTGACAGTCCCTGTTGCCATTATTAAGTGAAAATTGCAGGTCGTTAAGCGAGGACCACCCATGACTGTGACGTGCAACCTCCTGCTGGCTTCCTACAAGCAAAGCCAATGAGATAAGGTGGCTGGAAGTTGCAAGTCCAGTGTAGCTTGCAAGCAGGCTGGAGGGCAGATGAATACTATGGAACAAGACAAGGGTTGCTTCTGTGCCACCCAAGTGCATGCAGGCTAGGGATGGGGTACTACACTGCATGTAAGGCTATGGACTACAAGATCTCCGAGATCTCATGCAGATAGTCCTTGACTTACGACCCACAATAGAGCCCCGACATTTTTTTGCTGCTAAGTGAGATATTTGTCCAGCGAGTTATGCCCCATTTTACGATCTTTCTTGCCACCGTTGTTAAATGAATCATTTAACACTTATCACTCACTTATCATGTTAAGTGAGTCTGGCTTCCCCACTGACGTCGCTAGTCAGAAGGTCGCAAAAGGGGATCGCATGACCCCGGGACACAGCAACTGTCATAATTAGGAGTCAGCTGCCAAGCGTCCAAATTTTGATCATGTGACCAAGGGGGGGGGGGTGTTGCAACAGGTATGAAAAACCGGTCATACATCACTCTTTTCGGTGCCATTGTAACTTCGAAAAGGTCACTAAATGAATTGTTGTAAGCTGAGGACTAGCTGTACTCCATAGCAGGGCTCCTCTGGAGAAAAAGCAGTGAAGCGATTTGCAATCTTTCCGGCTGGCTTTGCCATTGACCTGTCTGGTGAGAAGTCAGCAGGGAAGGTTGCGAATAGTGATTGCATGATTGGGACGCTGCAACTCTTGTAGGTGTGATCCAGTCACCCACCCAAAGTGCCTGAATTGCAACCATGTGACTGAAGCGGTGGTACCATGGCTGGAACTTCAAGGACCAGTTATAAGTACCACTTGTTCAGTGCCCTTGCTATTTTGAACAACTGAGGACTACCTGTACTGGAGTATGTTTTATTGTTTTGGATTGAATTTCTTTAATGAACAGATCTCATTGTGTTTTTTTTTTAAAAAAATAAGCAGTGTTTATCAGCTGATAACCTAAGAAAGTACAGTTATCCAAGTTAAACATAATCTAGTTCAAGGAGATAGGTATACAACTGCTTAGGTTTTTGTTGTGTTTACAGGAAGTCCTCTTCTGGTAATTGCCTTTCTTAGCAACTGTTGAGTGATGAAATAGTAAATAGTAAATTTGTGAGCAGTTATGACCTTTCTGTGAAGGAAAGAGAAGCTGAAGTAAGATTGTAAGCAGAATCATAGTTTCATTCAAGTGACCACAATGCTTAACAACTAAGTTGCCGCTCCCAATTGTAGTTGCTAAACAAAAACTCCCTGTATCTTTTTATGCCTTTAAAGTACTATAGAGAAATTGTGGCTTTAATAAAGGAAGGTACAGAAGGAAAGATTAAGGCAAGCAAAGAAGGAATAAGTAGGTGTATAATTTGGGATGGGCAGAGGTCAGTTATGTGGCTGGTCTGGTGTATGTATAACATTTGTCTGTATCAATCTAAATCAGGGGTGTCAAACTCAAGGGCCAGGGGCCAGATCCGGCCTGCTAGGTGCTTAGATCTGGCCCATGGGGCCGCCCTAGAAACAGTGAAGAACTGGCCCCGGTGCCTCTGCCAGTGAAAATGGAGCTCAGAAGGGCTGCATACAGCCCTCTCTAGCTCCGTTTTCACTGGCAGAGGGTTGCAGAAGGTAGTCACAGCTGAAAACGGAGCTCAGGAGCCTGCTTTCTCTGGCAGAGCACACCCCCCTGACATGAGTGACATTGAGCTGGCCATGCCCACCCTGGTCACGCCCATTCTACCCCCTTCCCCCCGAGGTCAAACATAACCCTGATGCAGCCCTCAATGAAATCGAGTTTGACACCCCTGATCTAAATGAAATGAATCAATATAGACTTAGAAAGAAATTGCAACTGATGCAATAGTTAAGGGATTATCTTTAAAGATCAGAAGAGTATGGGCCTATTTCGGCAATAGAGCTACTATAAACCTTGACAATTGATGACTCTCAGATAAGATGGAATGCTTATCTTTTTATACCTTTGGCAAAAGATTGGTCCTTTTATCTCTCAAATACAGGCAAGGTCATCTATCTAGCAGAGTTTTTGCGGTATGCCAAAGTTTTGGCCTTTTTTGTCAACTGTTTTGTACCCAAAGGATGGTTTCACAAAGCAAAGATGTTGTTAGGGAGGTTTGGTAACTTCAGGAATGAAATTCAAATTAATTAATGAATTCTTGGAATAATTCAGTCATTCAGTCATTCAGTTTAATAACAAGGCTGAGGGAGAGATGAGAGGATGATCTTTCTTGGGAAAGCATATATTTAGTGGGGAGAGGTTGATAGCTAAATTTTTCATAGAGCTTTTTTGTCACCTAATAAAATCAATAAATATATATCATCAAGATTTGTCACCCATGAGAACCATATGGAATAGGCAGCTGTTTTTTTTAAAAAAATAATGTTTAAATGTTAGACTGGGCTTTCACATTGCACTAAATTTGCAGCTTTGTGACATTGGTTTAATATATTGTGATTGATAATTTCACAAGTTGACCGTGGTATATTGAATAAATCATGGTTAAATATCATAACTTTGTATCTTGTATGATTCTGGTCTTAAACTATGCCCATTTTGCAAATATCGCTTCATGTTAAAAGTTCTTTAATGTAGGTCATTTTCTTTTAGGGATTATGTAAGAAGTGAGCTAGAATCCGGTTACGAAGGGCCAATGTACTTAGAGCCTCTTTCCATGAATCGTTTTGTGACAGCTTTAATCGGTGAGTACATGAAACCTCATCACCTTCTATAGAAGAGCAAGATTTGCTCAAGATTGCAGTTAATAAAGTTGATCTTATGCCACCAATAACTTCCTCTGAGTAATCCAATAGCATTTTATGTCATGTTGTTGCATGCCCTGTGCCTCCATGTCATCCTTTATAACAGTAGAAAACAATATTAATAGCAAAAATTCCTATTCTCATATACCACGCTGGAATATGAAAATAGGTCTTCATTAGCATTGTGTCACTTCAGCAATAATATACTTATCTTTTTAATTCTTTGACTTAAAACTGGAATGGAGGGCACCATTCCTCAACTTACGACCACAATTGAGCCCAAAATTTATGTTGTTACATGAAAAATTAGTTAAGCTAGTTTTGCCCCATTTTACGACTTTCCTCGCCATATTTGTTAAGTGAATCACTGCAGTTCTTAAATTAGTAACGTGGCTGGTTATGTGAATCTGGCTTCCCCATTGACTTTGCTGGTCAGAAGATTGCAAAAGTCGATGACCTGGCTCCGGGACATAAATGTGAGTCAGTTGTCAAGCATCCGAATGTAAATCATGTGACCATGAAGATGCTGCAATGGTCATAAGTGTGAAAAACTCTCATAAGTCATTATTTTCAATGCCGTTGTAGCTTTGAACAGTCACTAAATGAACTGTTGTAAGTCAAGGACTACCTTTATAATTTAGAATAGTATTCTATTGTGTTGGCACCAAGATCCAATTAAGACATTGGAAAACTATTATTTCCCATTGTACAAAAAGTACCCGCACAAATCTACGGTTGTCCTATTTTCCTTCTTTTGCAACTACATGTAAAGAATTCTGCACAGTAGATAGTTCAGTCAATAAGATCAACTCAAGCTTTGATTTGCTGTTTGTTTGTTTCTTAAGAAGCCACCATTCCTTCAATTCAAATTCAATATTTATGAGTTATGGCTTCTTTAAAACCTAAACCTCATATATGTGAAAAGATGCTGGGAAGCATATGAACCAAATCCAGTTTACATTGCATCAAATGGTGTTTAACTTATTTGATCTAGACCAGCGGTTCTCAACCTGGGGATCGTGACCCCTTTGGGGGTCGAACGGCCATTTCACAGGGGTCGCCAAAGCCCTCTCTCGCCCCCCCCCACGCCTTCACTCACCTTCACCCTCTGCCTCTGTTGGATCGCCGGTCGCTTACCACGCCCACTCCCAATCTATTAATGCCTCCTGAGTCCCAGCTGATGGCTAGAGGGAAACAAACCTTTTAAATTCTTGCCGCGGGGCTTCAAAGGGCCGCCTTACAGCTGATCAGTGTTAAGAGAAAACAAATGAGAAGACCGGTGCCTGCAAAAATAGAAAAACACAGCCCCTTTCAGCTTCAGGATAGGTTAACTACCATAAGTTGATTTGATCAACCTCGGACTCTCAGCTGATTTGCTCTCAGCTGTTGGGGGGAGGGCTCTGTTGCTAGCTGCAAAGAGAAGAGCAGATTTTTTCCCCCTAGCTATCTGAAAAAACGAAACTGAAAGTAAAGCAGGGTCTTTGCTTCAATGTGACAAAATGAGGCAGAGAGAGATTTCTTTTTCTTTTTCCTCACCAAAAAAGGTAGGTGCAAAACTGCAAACAATGGGAAATTTAGGGCAAAAGAGGAGGTTCAAGATTTTAAAGCACAAAAGAAAAAAAAGCTCTATTTAACTAGGGAATTGTAATAATTGAAATACTATTAATTGTATATTGTGTTGAAAGCAGAAATGGTTAAGTTGTGGTTTGGAGGAATATATGGGGGAAATTATTTGGTTTATTATTATTGGTAAATATAATTAATTGATTTGTAAGAAATTGGATTGCATAGAAATAATTGGAATATTCATGTTCATATTGCTTGATATACAAAAATGATAGTTATATAACTAATTGATTTATATTAAAATGTTGAATTTGTATTAAAAAACTGTATTACATAATTACATAATTAACCAATGTAAGGATGGATATAAAAATAGATGACAATGGGAAGGGATATAATATAGAATAGAAGGGAAAAATTGAATTTGATTAAGATTAGAGATGAGGATGAAGGATAATATTGTTTTTTTAAAAAAATAGATGAGGAATAAATATGGCAAAAAGAAAATATAGAAATTGTAAATTTAATTGAAATGACTAAACACTGGTTAAATTTGTGAACCGGCCAAATACTCTGTTCAAAGAAAATATATTGTATGTTTGTATGTGTATTTCTAATTATTGCTATTTATTCATATTTGTTCTCTTTTATTCTTTAAAGTTTAACAATTCATTCTTTATCTTAATATCTTTATATTTGTTTGGGGTTGGTTTTCTTCCCTTTCATCTTTTTTATTGTACAGCAATCTTTCTCCTCAAACCTACCACCTCTCTCTTTTCTTTCCTTCTTACTTTCTCTCCCCCCCTTCTTCTCCTTCCTACTTCCTCTTCCTTTCTCCTTCTCCTCCTCTCTTCCTCCCTCTCTTACCCTCCCTCCTACTCTAATTTCCCTTCCCTTCCTTCATCCTTCTCTATTGCTGTATCCTTTTATGCATATGGACGACTCAGAGGGCTGAAAAAGTTATTTTTGACTGGTCCTCGCACTTTTGACCAGTCCTCGTACTTAGAACTGTCCTCACATTTTACGTTTTTGCCCTATCTTGTCACCATGGTGAAGAGAAGCAGTCGTGAAATGAGTGACACGGTTGTTAAGAATGCTGCAATGGGCATGATGACCAGTCATAAGTGTGAAGACCGGTCAAAAGTGCGAGGATCTGTCAGAAATGACTTTTTTCAACCCTCTGAGTATTCCCTATACACATAGCCATGGCCACCCAGTCACATGACCAGCTAGCCACACCTACCCAGTCACATGACCTCCAAGCCACGCCCACAGAACCGATAGTAAAAAATTTTAGAACCCACCCCTGGTTGGGGGTCACCACAACATGAGGAACTGTATTAATGGGTCGCGGCATTAGGAAGGTTGAGAACCACTGATCTAGACAGAGCTTCGTAATTGTACTGCAAGCTGTCATGAGAGATTCTTTCACAGAGCTCTCAGATTACTTCTTTTTGGGATACCAGATGTCCAGACTCTGGAATCCCAACATCTAAACAACTGTTCTCACAACAGCTGTCCAGTCCTCTTTGATCAACACAGAGGATGGAAGCAGAGCTTCCCAACTATCAACAAAGAAAATGAGTCAACCAATTTACTGAATTGGGAACTTGATACTGTATTCAAACTTGAAGGAGGATGGGTTTTTGGTTTTCATGGTGGCTTTGTGATTTTGGCTGCTTTTGTTTTTTTTTAAAGATTTACAGTCAAAGATTGATAGATTCTTTCGAAGTGAAAAACATTCCAGCCCTGTAGCTCAAAAGATTTGTCACCCATAGAAAGATTACAGCTGGTCTGACAGGAAATCAGTTTGCCTTTTAATAATGAAATCTAAACAGCTTACTTACTGAAACTATGGTGTGTGACCTAGTCTTGGTTCTTCATTTATTTTGTGTTGATGAATGGATAATGGTTTTGAAAAAAGTTTGCTCCAAGGACAACTTTTCCATCTCCCCTTTTGGGCTAATTTTCTGCCGTTCATTATAAGCATGATTTATTTGTTCAAAGAGAGGAAGAAACATGAGTTTATTGCAACTTTAAAATATTGATGTCTCTTCCATCTTTCATATATCCTGCCAGTCCATATTTTACAGTTGTTAATTCTTTTGGGAGTATTCCCATATTTAATTTCGATGAAAATATGTACATTTTTTTTTAAAAAAAGTCTTTTAGTCCCTCTGCTAATTTCCAGGTATATTATATAGATAACCAGACAGAGCCTCTCTGCTTGGAAGAAATACTAGAAAAAGAAAGCGATGGGGAAGGCGCAGGACCCAGATCACAGCACAATATGGTGTGCAAATTACTCTCCCAATTTAAGAACAGGGTGGATATGACAGGGTGGATAAATATCAATGATTTTAAAAAAAATATATATCAAAAAAATCAGATTTTTTTTGATTTAAATCAGATTTTTTTGATTTAAATCAGATTTTTTTTATTTTTATTGAATTTATTTTAATAAAAAACTTTTGGGGTAAAAATCTATCGTAAGATAGTTTTCTATTTAAGATACATAAATAATTTAGTTTATTCAGCATGAAATGGAGCTTAGTTATGTAGCACAAGACTGTAACACTGGGACTATCGGTGAGTCAACAGCAGGTCAAAGGAGTAGCAGAGATGACAGTTGCTCTTTAAAAATTATGATTTAAATCGAGTTGATTTAAATCAAGCCTTTTTACTAGTGAGATTTAAATCATGATTTAAATCATGATTTAAATCGACTCGATTTAAATCAAATCCACCCTGGGATATGATGAGAGATTCGTTAAAGATCCCAATCCTGCTGCAAAAGTCCATTTAGGGCAGGGGTGTCAAACTCACATCGTCATGTGATGTATTGCAACTTGTCCCCCCTTCGCTAAACTAGGTGTGGGCATGGCCAGCATGCGACGCATCCGGCCCTTGGCTCCCGAGTTTGACAGCCCTGATTTAGGGGATACAACTTGTTACATTTGTTGTAAAACATCAGTAATACTCAGAAGAAACAATCTATAGTGTTTTGTTACATTTCTTGGGATCCTCAAGAAATTTTGTATGTAAAGTAATAAGTTTTGAAAAGGAAGTAGGAGAAATCCGAAAACGATGGAATCTATCAGGCTTCTAATAGGAGACCAGAAGGGAAAAAGTTACAACACAAAAGTATATATGCTTAACATCCAGGTACAATCACACTGTTCATTCCCATCCTGATTTGTTAAGCTATATTCTTTCTTTAAATCCCATTGATTTTTAACCTTTTTAGCATTATGAGCCTAAGCACATCTCAGGATTGTGAAATTAATCATAACTTGTACAACTAATACAGGAGAAGACCAGAGAATTTAAAAATGCATTTTAATTATTACTTATCTCACAGCAAAATGGGGGTTGGGTACTTGGAAATTATCCAGAGAGATACATTGAATAAGATTAATAAGCTAACTGGGAGACTTGTCAGAATGGAGGCAGCCAGTATAGAAGCTGACTCCTAACTCAGCAACCAATATAATATTTTAATAAGATGATAGATGTTTATGAGTAAGCCAATGTAGTAATCATTCCAATCCATGCAGCTTTCATGGATGAGCTTTCAATTTTAATGAGCTTTCAATTGTTTTGAATATATAATGGGATTGTGCATGGTTCAGAAATAGTTTGAAATAAGTACCGTATTTTTCGGAGTATAAGACGCACCTTTTCCCCCCTAAAAGGGGATGAAAATTTAGGTGTGTCTTATACACTGAATTAGCCCTGCCCCACTGGCCCCCATCCTTTGGCCTCTGCCTCGCAGCAGTTACCTCTTTGCAAGCAAACAGCAAGAAAAAGCAGCTCCTTTCAGCTTCAGCACAGCCTAATTGGCACAAGTTGATTGGATCAACCTCCTGACTCTCAGCTGATTTGCTCTCAGCTGTTTTGTGCAGGGCTCTGCTGCTTGCTGCAAAGAGGTAAATTGCTGGAGCAGATTTTTTTTTTCCTTGTGCTAATCAAGCTATGCTGAAAACAAAAATGAAAGTAAAGCAGGCAGTTTGCCATTTGCTGCAAGGAGGCAAAATTGCTCAGAGGCAGAGGGAGATTTATTTTTCTTCTTTTCCTCACCAAAAAAGGTAGGTGGGTCTTATACTCCGGTGCGTGTTATACTCCAGAAAATACGGTACGTTGGACATGACTTATGCATGAGCACAGACAGTATTCTCTGTTTCTACTAAAGCAGCCCCCTTTTTCAGACTTTGATATAGTTGCTTTAAGCATAGTTGGCTTCAGCAATTCAATGCCTCAAAGGAGCTGCAGCTTTGTTCGTGCTTAATAGAAAGGTACTGTGCTTATAATAGAGTTATTTCTCTAGATCATTTCCAAAACAATTGCAGCCACATTATAGAAACATGTTGGCCGAAACTTTGTGGCTCTGGCTATTGTACCAGTTCATAATTCTGGAATAGTACTGTGCTACATGTTCTTTCCCCATTTATAAAAACAAACACTTCATAAGAAACAGATGCACAAATTCTGCATTTGCATACAGTTTTTCTCAGAATACTGAAAGCTTGAGCAAAGATTGAACGAGAGAGTCACTGTGATATAGTAGTTAAGGTTACAGCTAATCCTAGTTATGATTGGATCTGGGAAAGCCCAAATTCAAATCAATTATAAGTATGCCTGAAAGAGAAAGTGGGTTTTGTTTTGAATCCAAAGCAAACAAGTTGTTGAATTTATTAAACTCCAGAAACTTTGCCAATCTGTTCTGTGAGATTTTATAGGGCAGTTAGGGCCAGGTTTCAGTGTCTTAACCGCTCTCTTCTCCTTAGCCCATCCTGTCATGATATCTTTAGTGAGTCACTCACTCACTTGATCTTCCCAGATCTTCTCCCAACTGTTGCCAGTCTCACTGATCTTCCTGGTCTTTTCCTCCTCTGCACTTTTCTTTGGAACAACCTCATTCTGGTCGGTATCCAGAACAAAGCAGTTTCATTTCATTCCATATTCAGACCGTCCTTCGGTTCAGGCATGAACCATCTAAACAATCTACAGCTGTTCTGTACATGAACCAGTTTGTCCATTCCTAAAGTTTACCCTCAGTGGAAACACACCCACCACTCACTAAAAGTGACTTTTAACAAACACACTCTGTCCCAAATCACCTGAAAGGAAAGTTGCTGAGATACATTGGAGGAGGGCTTGCAGTATACATAGCCTTGAGCTGCTGGAAGGAAAGCAGAATGTAAATTTAACAGCAATATAAAAGAATGATATAAATAAGATCATTACCAAATACAGTGTAAGATAAAAAGGGAAGTAATGGAGGTGATAACATTATCGTAAGACTTGTTCGTTGATGAAAATACCAAATACTGGCTTGGTTCTCATGTTTGGCTTTTTGTATTACTGTATCTACAGAATTTCAACTCTTCGTCTACATATCAGCTGATCTTGTTCTATTATTTATTTATTTATTTATATCCCACCTTTATTATTTTTTATAATCAATTCAAAGCGGTGAAAATATATATTCCTCCTTCCTCCTATTCTCATCAAAACAACAACCCTGTAAGGTGGGTTGAGGTGAGAGAGAGCAATTGGTCCAAGATCATCCAGATGGCTTTTCTGGCTAAGGTGGGACTTGAACTCATGGTCTCTCACTTTCTAGCCTGATGACTTAACCACCTTACAGGATCAACTTGTGCTTTAGATATCAGAAGCAAGCATTTACATTCTCATTAGGGAAGTCCCTTATCAATATTCAAAATTGATTTTGTTTAAATTCAAGATTACATATGGAAATTATGGTTGCAAATAACCTGATTTTTGCATGGGTAAAGGCAGAATTGTCTTTGTTTTAATAACCGTGTTTACTGAACCAATGTGGTTAAGTTTGAACTTGCCCTAAGAAGGGTGTGTGTCTGTTATTTAGCCTCACTGCATTTTTTGCAAGCATGTCATTTGCTACTCTTAAACACTAGAAAGATGAAGTCAAACTGAATCATCAGTTAAAAAGTTTCTTTGCTGGTCAAAACTTGATGAAGAGCTAATATGTAGCCAATGACTGGTAAGGAAATATAAATATTTTAAAAGAAAAAAAAACAATGGTTGTTTTATACTATATTGGGCAATTTGGATCTCAAGTGTACTTTTCACTACTCCTAAGTATCACATCTTAGAGCAAGAGTTACTAGTGAAGTATAAGGGGTCCTTAGCAATTATGGGTTGTAGTATGAAATTTATCAAGAATGCAGTGTACTTGCAACTTCATTATGTAATTTTCAAGATAATCTCTCTCTTCTGTGGTATACCCACTCATGATCTTGGAAGTTATTGAAGATTTTATTTGAAATACTCTACATAAATGCATGAGTAGTAGATACATTGTTCTGGTCTGGTCTTTTTCATCTCAACTCATAACACTGTTGCAATATTCATGATTATGAGCTGATTTCGTTTATATGAATTACCCTTTAAGGGAAATTTTCCACAAGTTGTTACAAATGATGAGCCAAGCCAAGTGTGTGAGGAACTAATTGTCTTCAAATTTTCGGACCACATTAATTCAAAAGGAAGGGAGCTTAAATATTACGATTTTTTTTAAAAAAAGAGGCACATATAGGTTTATGTTTCATTGTCAAGAGTTGTTTTTTAATTTAGTTCATTTTTTAATATTTATATGCAGATTTTGAAAAACTTAAAGTGAATATTCATAAATTCCCCATTTCTGAGATTGGGCTATTGAAATTGGGCGGTAAAGAGCCAAATAACAGCTGCATGTTTTCCCATTATTATTTTATAAAATAAAACACGTATGGTTTTTAAAAACACGTAAGAGACCTTTATTCCAGTGGCATAAAAATAAGTCTCCTTTGAGTCAAACTTGATTCCTGGTGATTTCACAGAAGTGCCATGTAATATTCACAGCAAGAGTAAGAAGACAGTTTGCCATTGCCTTCTTCAAGAATATATAAATGATATTCCCCTTTTAAAGAATAAATAAATGGCCAAGCCCATAAAATTACTCATACAAGTCACATGTCATTGCTAAATGAGAGGAACAGTCAAAATAAAGATGTGGTTGGGATTCTCAGAGATAGAGAGGAAAAGGCATTATAATGAGAAACTTTTTTCCCGCTTTTTTTTTTTTTTTTTGGTAAAGTGACAGGATTTAACTGCTTGGTGTTCTTAATCTTTTGCAGGTCAGCTGGTGGTCTGCACCCTTTGTTCTTGTGTCATGAAAACCAAGCAGATCTGGCTATTTTCTGCTCACATGCTCCCTCTGCTGGCCCGGCTCTGCTTAGTTCCTTTGGAAACTATTGTCATCATCAACAAATTTGCAATGGTGTTCACTGGCTTGGAAGTCCTCTATTTCCTGGCGTCGAATCTTTTGGTGCCATTCAATTTAGCGAAGTCTGCCTATAGAGAACTTGTCCAGGTAAGAGCTATTCTGTAAACAGCACTGATGTTATATATATTTGGGGGGGGGGGGGCGGACAAAACTGGCCAGTGCAAATTATTCATTTCTTTTCTGTGGGGGTACAAGATAAATATAAATTATCCTTGGTTTATGACCAAAATTGGGACTAGAATTTTCATTGCTAAGCAAGGTAGTTGTGTTAAGTAAATCACATCCAATTTTACCTTTTTTGTGACTCATGACTGTTGTTAAGTGAATCACTTTGGTTGTTAAGTAAATCATGGTTGTTAAGCAAATCCAACTCCCCCTCCCCTTTGACTCACATGACACCAAATCGTTGCAATGGTGATAAATACATGCTGATTGCCAGGTGTCCAAAGTTTGATCACATGACTGTGGGGATGCTGCTACAGTCATAAGTAGAGGACCAGTTGTACGTCGTTTCTGTCAGTGTCATTGAAACTTCAAATGGTTACTAAATGAATGGTTGTAAATTGAGGATTACCTATACTTCATATGACATTTTAGGTAATGAGTGAAAAAGAATCCTGATAATATTATTCAATGGGTAGCTGGGAATTTTAAAGAAAAAATGTTAGAAAATACCAGTCTGTGGATAGTGTAAGACATTTTAAAGCAGGAATTTTTACTTACTGCTGTCAGTTATGTATATTTTGAATATTACATAATAAATCTCTTGATTTCTCATTAGACCTTCAACACTGGTTTATAGCTGAATGTGTGAAAACAATTACTGATGCAGAAGAATGGAAATATTTTGGAATAAAATAAAAAAAAGTGTTTTGATTTTGTTTTTTTAAGTGATGAAATATGAGTGTGAGACAGGTCTAAAAGGGTTAATAATCATTTGGAAAATGCATTGAAGCTACATTCCTTATCAAGCTCTCTATTAAGCCTTATTTATTGGTGTAATTTGTTATTAAATCATGAGCAAAGTGCCATGGATTTTAGGTTGGACTGTTCTAATGTAATATCAGTGCCTGCAACTCTTTTTTTTAAAAAAAAATTTATCCCATCTTTATTATTTTTATAAATAACTCAAGGTGGCAAACGTATGTAATACTCCTTCCTCTTTCTATTTTCCCTACAACAACTCGGTGAGTTAAGAGAGTGACTGGTCCACAGTCATCCACCTATCATTAGTGCTTAAATTGGGACTAGAACTTAGTTTCCTGGTTTCTAGCTTTGTTTCCTAACCACTAGACCAAATTTTACTCCCCTCCTGACTTTCGTTGGTTTATCCTGTAAAATCTCATCTACAAACAGTACATTTTGACACCATTGCAGGATGTTAAATCAGGATAGTCTTTCCCTTTTCTAAACATTGCCTCTTGTGTGTTTGTGATAATCCTTTGGATTAAAAAAATACTATGACTCCTTAAATTGTGAAGTTAATGAACCACTGAAATTGCTAATTATGCTGTTGCAATCTCAAATGCAGCTGTAGAATTGAAGACATATAAATAACCATCAGCTTGTTAATTAACAAGATGGTCTGCTCTCTTTTAAAATAGCAATCTTGTAATTCCATTTTCTTCCTGTGTCGCTTAGGGAAAATTAGGTGGGCAACAGTTTCAACTGGCTAGTTTATTTCATGAAAAACAGTCCATGCCAGCCAGGTGCCCCTAGAACAGTGATGGCTAACCTTTTCACCATCGTGTGCCAAAAACGGGGGTCGTGTGGGGGGGGTCGTGTGTGTGTGTGCCCACACCCATAATTCTAATGAGCCCCGTGCCCCACCCCCGTGTATGCATGTGCAACCCCCCTCCACGCTCCCTCCCCTTTTGGCACGTGATGGCACAGTGGGCTCGGTAGGCCCGTTCTTTTGCTCTCTCCAGGCTCCCATTTGCCAACTTCCAGTCCCACCAAAGGGCCTCTGGGGGGGCGGGGGGAAGGCCGTTTTTGCCCTCCCCAGACTTCTAGAGAGGTTCTAGAGCCCGGGGAGAGTAAAAAACGGGCCTTCTCCACCCCCCAAGCCCTCCAGAGGCAGGAAGCAGCCTGTTTTCCTACTTCCAGGTGGCCCAGAAGGCCTGAAAAAGTGTGCACCAGAGCTGAGCTCGCGTGCCCACCGATATGGCTCTGCGTGCCACCTGTGGCACGCGTGCCATAGTTCGCCATCACTGCCCTAGAATCTTTGCAACTAAAATTCCTATCATCTCTAAGAAAAAAAGGCTGACCTAAAGGACAATTAATATCAATTAATGGGATGTTAAACATGTAACTAGTGCTACGTTGGGAACCAGTAACACTGGTGGAAAGATGGAAGAATAGGAGTATTTTTATTTTGCATTTTTATTTTTTTATTTATTTATTTTGCATAAAGTAGTATGAAGCTGCAGCATATTTCCTTTTCTGTGAGGCTCAAAGGGACATTTATGGTTGTCCATCTTTCCTTTTATTCTCATTAGAAATCTTCTGAGTTTGTTTTGGCCACAATTTGGCAACTAGTCCCAAATAATTGGCTGAATGGAGATGTGAGCCTGGGTCTACAGTTCAACACATTTTAACCAAAACAATTAGTCTGTGTCACTTGAAGCTAAGGAAACTACATAAAAGAAAAATTGGATGATGAGTTCTTGGTTTGCCTGTGCATCCATTTTCTCTCTCTGCTGACATAAAAGTTGGAAAGTCTCCCTTACAGATCTTTTAAGGACAAACTGAACGACCATAGCTAGATCTGCTATTGGCACCATAAAGATGTGTATAACTTACCTGAATCCTAACCAAAACCACCATGCTGTGTAAGGATTAGATGCCACTTAATTGGAGCATTGATGTATGCTTTTCATGCTGTGGGCAACTTTTTTCAACTTCTGCGCATGCAGACTAGGCTGCCCACAGGACAGAATCCTTAATAAGAAGTAGTTCCACTGGAATTCTTCCAAATAGTCTAAGAGAAGAAACAACATCCAAATGTTTTCTGTATACAGATTTCTTGTCTTCCTTTTCTGTGTATATCATTGCCTCCTTAGAGTTTGTTCCTTAAGTTTCATCCTTTGATTTAGAAGCTATCTGATTATTGTCACATGCACAACCGGTTAGGGCACTAAGGCAACTTATGCCATCATTTTACAAAACAGTTATTGCATCTGTAGAATTGGATCTATTTCATTTTTTCACCTTTCCTGTGAAGATCTGAAGGTAAAGTATGTGGTGTACTTCCTCCATCCCATCCCCGAAAATAGCGGATTTCCAGAACCCCAAAAAAGACAACGTTCTTCCCTAGGGAGGGAACTTTGCAGCCATTGAAAAATGCCAACTGTGTTACACTTGAGGATCATACTATCATTTTACCAACTTCCTTTGTAAATTACTCAGAATATTTAACCTATTTAGAAGATACTCATGTCCTGCAGTTTTTGTAGGAGAGGTGCTAATAAAAAATAAACAGTGTTTGAGAATAACAGTGTACAGTGCAGAACAGAACAAAGGAAGAGTATTATATAAAGTAACATAATTGTCACAGAGTTAATTGCCCCCCAATTGCATTTCAAGCAATTGGTACGCAATCTAATATAATTATAGCTCAGTGATTTTGTGTTAAGATTCTAATCTTGCGTAATCACTAGTTAGGAATAGCAACTTTTGTTAATAGCACATTGTAATCACAATCTTATTTCTCCTAAAAAAAGAAAGTGCATGCTTTCTGATGCTTAAAAAAAAAAAATCTAAAACTTCCTACTGAAATTGAAGGTTTTTATTACACAAAGCCAGCCTGACGATTGACTCATCTTACACAAAAGTTGGTTCAGCTTACATTAATACTGAACTCTTGAAAGGGCCATCAGTAGATGAAAATGTGCAGCAGAGTCAATTTCGTTTTGCAGGTACCTCTCCAGGGCATGTCAGTTCGAAAACCACATTTCTTGGTGGAGGGAGAATTAAAGGCAGAACTAGTTACAAAGCTTAGTGTCGAGCACGCCGTTTTCTGGATGCAAATTGCATTCCTTGCAGTTCTCTTTGATAAGCTTTGATAAGCTTCCCTGGATTTCTTAACCTGTCCCTTTGTCAGGAAAAGATGGTAAAAATATCTTCCACACTATTTAAAAGAAACAGCCAGGGAAGGATTAGCCAGAGCATTGGTAGAATTCTGTGAATTTTAGAAAGAAAACTTTCCATTTAAAATTCCCTCCTCAAAAAATCCTTACCCCAAACTGTAATCAAGTAGGAATAGCAACCGAATGCTTTTTGGATGTTAGATGTTCAATTGCTAGAACCACAGTGCCTGCTCCCAGATGATTTTCTAGGAGCCAAGCCGACTCTTGTGTGCTCAGCATTGCTGTAATTAAACTGGGGATTTTAGGGGAAAGCATCTCCTCCCCAGCTCAATTAGTCATTGGGATCACACTTCACTTTCCCCTTGTTTGCTTTTCTATCCCACATTAATCCTCTGCAGCGATTCTTCCTTTGAGAAAAATCAATCCCCAGCACTGTCTGCCTGGACATGCCGTCCTTTAGGAAAGCTTCGTTTTCATTTCGTTCATTCAATTTGCTATCCGAAATGCAGAAAGGAAAACAGAAAAGGAAAAAAAAATGTTATTTTTTTAAAAAGCCAATAAGGAAAAACAAAACAAAACAGGCAGAATGTTTCTCTCGCTGGATCAGAATTTGGCTTCTGATCTTAGAGGCAGGAAAGCAAAATTTGGCTACTGACAGAGATGTGAGATGGTAGTTAAATACCATATATATATATATATATATATATATATATATATATATATATATATATATATATATATATATATTATAAAAATTCTATATTCTGGGAAATCTACAAAAAGAGGTGCAATGTTCCTGACTCCGTAGAAGAGGCAGTATCATAAAACATGTCTCTGCTGCAGCTAGGTGAGAGTTGCACTTTATTTAGAGCTGTGAGGTGCCAAGTCATCACATGGGTCTTAATAATAAACAGAATTGTCATGCACACATTGGTGTCTGCACCATGAATTGTGAATTAAAGAGCAATAGCAGCAATATAACATAAAAGAGTGGGAGGGTGTAGTGATTCATATTTATGTCACCGGCTTCTTTTAAATTTGAGTTATATGATTTGTCAGCAGAAATGTAGCAAAAAATAGTTGGTGTAAGTGTGTGCGTGCTTTGGCTTCTAAAACACCATTCATTTTTATTTATTTTTATCTTGCCTTTATTATTTTTGTAAATAATCCAAAGTGGTGAACATATCCAACGCATCTTCCTCCTCCTTCCCCCCCCAACAACAACCCTGTGAGGTGGATTGGGTTGAGAGAGAGTGACTGGCCCAAAGTCATCCAGCCGGCTTTCATGCCTAAAGTGGGATTGGAACTCATAGTCTCCTGGTCTCTAGCCTGGTGCGTTAATCACTAGACCAAACTGATTCTCACTATGTATATAGTGAGATGAAATTGATTTTTTGGAACCATTTCAGTTGTGATTTAGTTTACGTGGTACTAAGATTCCTTTGATTTCCTTGGTAGATAACCATCACCAAAAATTGGTAGGCTATGCAACCTTACTGATTCTCTCGGATTTCTTGTCAGCTTGTGATCCTGTATCCTTCTAGGTCATCTAGTAAGTTAGGCCTTGGATGTACTGCTGTGGTCCTTATCTCAGTACATGTCAACAAAATAGAGCTGGGAGCTATTGAAGGTCTTTGACCTATAATATCCCACAGAGGTTGGTCTTGTCTTTTATGGTGCTGAAAATGGTGACAGAAGTCATTCAGAGGGGAAAACCTCAGCTAATGACTAATGCTAATGACAACAAGCTCTGCAATTTCCTGTCTTCTAATCTCCTAAAATCTTGTCAGCAGCTAAAAGAATCCAGGATTTTCTGGGAATTTTGACCATTTAAAGGGCTATATAAATTTGACAAATAAATAAAATGTTAGTTGGTATGTAACTCAGCAGTAGCCAAGTTGCTGACTGGTGCAAGGTACATTAATCGTGTGATGTTGGCACTGAAAGATTTGCAGTGGCTACTAGTTGTCAACTAGACAAAATTTAGGATGGTTGTGTTTCAGGGCAATGATGATTGGACCTTCTGCTCCCATTGTCAGGAGCTTGACTATCAAATATAATACAGAATAACAGAGTTGGAAGGGATCATGGAGGTCTTCTAGTCCAACCTCCTGCTCAAGCAGGAACTCTTATCCCATTTCAGACAAATGGTTGTCCAATCTCTTTTTAAAAACTTCCAGTGATGGAGCAACCACAACTTGTGGAGACAAGTCGTTCCACTGATTAATTGTTCTAACTGCCAGGCAATTTCTCCTTAGTTCTAGGTTGGCTCCCTCTTTGATTAGTTTCTCCTCCATGGCTGCAAAGCTATGGAATACACTCCCTAAACTGAACCATTTGCTTTCAATTCTTGGGAGTGTTTGCCAAGGATCTAGTTATTAATTATTTTTAATGACTAGATTATTTTTGTTCTGATTTTAACTGTGTTAATTTTGTTTTGATTTATACTGTACTTTATAATGGTAAACTGTCTTGATTGCTGGAATAAACAGGCAGGGCATAAATTCAATGAATAAATACAAATTCCAATCTAATGCCTTGTAGATGTGTTATATATCATTTATCTAACTCAATACTATTCAATAATGTTCATATACCATTCAGATAACATTTGTACTGTACACCACTCATGATCTAAAGGCAGATGGCAAATGATTGTAGATGTGGGCCAATGTACATGGAAGATAGTGGGTAGGGAAAGCTATCTCATTGCAAACACTCATTCATTTGAGGTAAGCGTTCTAATTGAGTAAGAAACCCATATCTTCTCTTCCAGATAGTAGAAGTTTATGGTTTGCTGGCCCTGGGGATGACTCTATGGAACCAGCTGGTGGTCCCTGTCCTCTTCATGGTCTTCTGGCTTCTACTGTTTGCTCTCCAGATCTACTCCTATTTCAGCACTCGGGATCAGCCAGCCTCTAGGGAGAGGCTTCTCTTTCTGTTCCTAACAAGGTAATTAGCAATTGTCAACTCTTGGCCTTAGTTAATCTATCTGAAAGGGCTGAAAGTGCTGTTCTACAAATGAGATGAAGCACTTACAAATAACCACGTTTACCTCACAAGCATCTGTTTCTCACTCCCTCTCCCTCTCCCCCCTCTTTCTCTCTCTCTCCCCCCTCTCTCTTTCTAGATCAAAGAATTGTGATAGTCTTTTGTAATATTTATTTCTTTATAAAATAAAATGTTTATCAGAAAACAGTGTTGTGAGAAGTGGGGGGAGGGTTTAGTAGCCAAAATGACAATAAATGGGTGGCTTTGGTATTTTTTCAAACTAGAAACTGTTCAGTTTAGGTGTAATCTTTCCCAATGGAAGAGTTTATTTTGTAATTTATTTGATCTCAGCATTACAGTCCCTTAGGACCATACATTATACAATTTTGTGTGTTCTGAGCTCTCTCTAGAAAATGTATTAGATAAACCAATCTTCACAATTAGAGGATTTGAAAAATTGCTCTTTTTAAAGACTGTCCTCAAAACTCTAAGTGTAATTGAATAAAGTGTTAGTGAGCAACATAGAAATGAAATGAAATGCTGGAAAAGAAATAGGCATGATTCACACGAATTTCCTCCCCTAAAGATGCTCAGTTTGCTTTTATTATAATAAGCCAGATGAAATAGTTTGAATACTGGAAATAAGTGGAATTTATTCTGTTGATGATTCTGATTGGGGGGTGGGGTTTGTCACCCATCAAAAAGAGATTTAGACTTTATGTGACAATCTGCCAGAGAAAACGGGCTCCCGAGCTCCATTTTCGGCTGTGACTGCCTCCTGCAACCTTCTGCCAGCGAAAATGGAGCAGCCCTTCTGAGCTCCGTTTTTGCTGGCAGAGGCACCAGGGCCCAGTTCTTCACTGTTTCTAGGGCGACCCCATGGGCCAGATCTAAGCACCTAGCAGGCCGGATTCGGCCCCTGGTCCTTAAGTTTGACACCCCCCAATTTAGATTGAAACAGACAAACGTTACACATACGTTTGTCTGTGGAGCCTGGATAGCTCAACAGACAGAGCTCTGTAATTTAACACCAGCTGTCTGCAATTAAAGTAAGATCGAATCCCGCCAGGCTCAAGGTTGACTCAGCCTTCCATCCTTTCTAAGGTAGGTAAATTGAGGACCCAGTTTGTGGGGGCAATAAGCTGACTTTGTATAAATATACAAAAGTATGAAGGCTATTGCTTAACTCATTGTAAGCCGCCCTGAGTCTCCGGAGAAGGGCGGCATATAAATCAAATTTAAAAAAAAAAAAAAACATACACCAGACCGGCTGACCTCTGCCCATCCCACACCTACTGTATTTTTCAGAGTATAAGATGCACCAGAGTATAAGACACACCTTAGTTTTTGGGGAGGAAAATAAGGAAAAAGCTGATTGGGGGGTAGATCGGCCTCCTGGAATACCCCCAATCAGCTGTTCCCAGAGGTGAATTTTAGTAAGAGGTTCGTTGGTTGTGAGCTCTGTGCCTTGCTTTTTTCTTTTTTTTTCTTTTTTCTTTTTTCTTTTTTCTTTTTTTTGCTTTTTTTTCAGCCTCTGAAACTTCTGAAACTCTGTTTCAGAAAAAACTTTTTTTCCTGCCTCTGAAAGCCTCCGAAACAGAGCTTCAGAGCTTTTTTTTTTCTGAAGCTTCATTTCTGAAGCTTTTTTCAGCCTCTGAAACCTCAGTTTGAGAGGTTGGGCGGGGCTACATTCAGAGTATAAGATGCACCCAGATTTTCACCCTCTTTTTTTGGGGAAAAAGGTGTGCCATATACTCCGAAAAATATGGTAGTTTGTTTAACCACTATTATCTACTTGTTTCAAATGCTTGGCTAAACGGGAAATGATGCTACAAATTTCATCTGTTGAATTGTGCATCTTTGGAAATAATTCTGAATTGAAGTTTTGTTGAAGAAAACTGAATGCATTTTGGAGCGACCAATCAATGATTTTTTTCATTAAACTTCTCTTCCGCACATGGTCTTCTCTTTGAATACATTTTATCCAACAGCATGTAGTACACCTGGTTCTCCTTTGTGTTAAGAACTTTATGGATTCCAATGTTGCTGTATGCTCTTTTCCATAGCATTGCAGAATGCTGTAGCACTCCTTACTCCTTGCTGGGATTGGTGTTCACTGTCTCTTTTGTGGCCCTTGGCGTTCTAACACTCTGCAAATTTTACCTGCAAGGCTACCGGGCATTCATGAATGATCCAGCTATGAATCGGTAAGTGCCCAAATAAGAGTACCTCTAACCCTTTAAGGGCCTATCCCATGTTTATTATCCCAAAGCAAATTAGACATATTGCACAGTGTAATCTCTTTAAAACAAACACCCCCAAATACCTTCAGATACTATTTAGATACAATATATATTTTCTAAGAAGCTTACTGTTTATTAATAGAAGTGCAACTCTCCTTTTGTCTCACCTGTATGCTTATACTGCTGGATTGGGGAAGACTTCTTTAAATCATTTGGAATCTCTGGACTCAGGATAGACTAGACAGGTCACTGAATCCTCTTCTTATGATTTTATTTTCTAAAGAACAGCATCTTCGTTACCTCAGGTGGAATTGGTATTTGCTTGCCACTTTGATGTACAGCGTTCTTTGCATTGTTCCTCCAGTTTCTTGGCTTAACAATGTGTATTAAAACATGTTAATAACACTGCAATTTTCAGAAACTATAGCAGTGTCTCTCAGCATTAATAAGGTTTAAGGTTATGTGGACTTCAACTCTCAGAATGCCGTAGTCAGCAGATTAGAAGTCACCAAGGTTGAAAAACACGGACTTGTAAACTTCTTTCTATCACCATTTCTCTTTATTTCAACCTAAAAACCTGCTTTCAGTATGTTGTATTCATCTGTTGCTGAATACAGTTCACCTGTATTCAGCAACAGATGAAGCTTTTTCCTTTCACCAGAAAAAATAGAATAGCAAACATTAGTCAGGTGTTCTCTAGAACAGGGCTCCCCAACCTGTGTGGTGTGGTAGATTACCGGTCCGTGGCCTGTTGGTGTGAGTGGATGGCCAATGCATGTATGTGTGCATGTGCATCCCCATTCACTCAAATGTCGCTGTAAGCATTGCTTGCGTCGCCGCAAGTGTTACATGGGCACTTGTGGCCCCATTCGCGCAGGCACATATGCGCGTAAAGGCACCTGTCCCTCTCCCCCTGTGTGCTGCCAACCCTGAAAGATTTGGGGACTCTACTCTAGAAAAAGCTTATTGATCTATAGAGAATTGGGACTTGAAAATGAGCCAAAGATGGAAGAAATCAAAAGTGATTTGGGACCATTTCAAGTGGAAATCGCATGAACAAAACCATCCTGGTTCAGATCATTGTCATTATAATTATTGAAATACGTATATATCTCTTGCCATGTTTAAATTATATGGATAATGTTCAGAAATGTGCAGCAAATGTGAAATGTATTCAAACAAGATAAAGTATATTTATTATATGACACACAACTGTACAAACTCGCCATAGATTACTGATCTATAGATTAGAGAGCTGCGGTTTAGAGAGGCAGAGACAGGCAACATTTATTCATTTGAGTTATTGATGAATGGCTAACATTGAAGGATGGTGCTTTGCCTGCCTATCCAGCAAATTCACAAATAGCTTAAAGTCAAGATAAAAATCTCCATCTGAGAGTTGTTGAGCAAAAATCCTTTGGCTGGGATCATCCGATAAGGGAGATATTTGGCCACATCAGAAGGCTTAGGAAGACAGTTGTATGGTAGTCGTGTGCTTTTAAGATCATAGAGAACTACAGTTTTGTTTTTGATCTTTTTTCATTGCCTTTAAAAATATATTCTACAAAGGGGGATGACAGAAGGAGTCACACTTTTGATCCTGGCTGTGCAGACTGGACTCATTGAGTTACAAGTGGTACATCGGGCCTTCCTGCTCAGTATTATTCTCTTCATTGTGGTGGCATCCATCCTGCAGTCCATGCTGGAGATCGCAGACCCCATTGTTTTAGCTCTGGGAGCTTCAAGAGACAAGTAAGTCAATAGCATTCAATATAGGCAGCCATCATTTGATTGTTCTTGTACTGGATGTAAATATTTTATGTCTTGATTCAGGGCTGATAATTTAACACAACAAAAGGCTTAGGCTTCCAGAATTCTGAGGCTCACATACTTTTCCTTCATGCACTGTTTTGAGACAATTCAAAGGACAAGCTACATTTTTTTCCTGCTATAGTTTATAGAGCAAGCACAAACCATAGCTTAACTGATGTGGACAAAACAGACAGCAGTTTCTCTGAAACTAAGGAATTGCTGCCTGATAGGGGGAGCCCATTTTGATAGGGGATAATGTGGCAATATGGATCATTTGGTTTAACATGTTGTACAACATGTATGTTCCACAAGGTGTGGTTCATGTCTTAGATTCATGTAGGTCAAGGCCAGTATGATTTTAAAATAAATGCAGGTTAAGACAAGCCATGGCTTACTATGTGCTATAGTGAAGGGAGAAGGAAGCAGCTGAGCCTAAGAGCCCTTGAAAGCTCAGCCACTACCTGGGTGATTTCTGTTCTTTGCATCTGCAGAGATGAGATACAATGGTGTGCAGATAAGTTGGGCAGTCTCTCTTCTGGCTGGCCTTATGTGTGTTGTACGGAAAGAATTCTCAGGCTCCACAGTGAAGGTGGAACAAACTGATCCAGTAGCAAGAAGAATACATGGGATGCATATAAAATCCAGGGAAGGATGGCGAGTGACTGGATAGAGTAAAAGAAATATGCTTTTATCAGAAATTGGTTCTAAAATTGGGTTAGTGCTACTTTTCATCTTTTACGTTTCCTCCCTACTTCACTTTTCCTCTCCAGGATAGCCAGAAAGGACTGTATATAAAAGAGGAGGTTTATTTTTATCCAGTTATGCTGGAGGTCACCTGTTAGCAGCATCTGTTGCTTGCACCATGTTGTCATTAAATTTTTTAGCAAAGGGAAACGAGGACAGCAGAGCTAAAGGAGAGTAGCTGGCTTAATTCTCCACGTTGATGCTGGCCCATGGGAATTCTGATCAGCCGGTTTCAAACCAGATAGTGGGAAGAAGATCTGGGGGGGAAATATATATAGTTGATTAATGTTCTTAAATATTCAGTACTGAAGCTTACATCTTGAAATCACCATGAATGATTGATAGTACAGTATTCAGGCCCTCATAACACAGAGATGAGCTTTGCAGAAGCACGTAATTAGCTTAGACCAATTGAATTGGGTCATGAAGTAAGAAGCAATGACAATGTGATTCTGCCATTGCATAATAATGATTGATCCTATGAAATGGAAGGCTGACCACATTCAACTTATATCACAAAGTGTTCGGCGTTTCATTTGTTGAAGCTCGCTGGTAGATAAAAGGAACTAAGCTGTTGGGGTTAATTTTGTCGTCTGTTTTTGCATTCCCTACCACCTACTCTTCGAGGCAATTTGTCTTATTCTATTACTTTGGGACTTGACTTCCTTCATCCACACGCATGCAAAAGCCAGATGATTGCATAACTACAGCCATCCCAAATGTAATATGATAATGCAGTTAGAATCCCAATGCAGTTTGCATTCCAAAAAATATTGTTCCAATAGAAGAGAATATACGCAAAGACAGCATAAATATGCATGTCGGCCCTGTGTGCTTACACAAAGTTTCCTCAGCAGTTTTGTCTTCTGTTCATTCCACATTCATTTGTACAGGCAGCAATAACGTGCTGTCCAAACTTTGCTCTTCCCAGAAGAAGGTGGGTGGAAACCTCACTTTTTAAATAGAAAAGCAGTCAGCCAGGCTAGTCAGCCATTCTTCTCTGTGCATAGAGAGGCTCAACCAAGGCAGAGCATGCCACACATCAATCAAGTGAAATAACTGGATGGCTTCTGAACTGTGTTAAACATTGAGTTTAACCTGGGGTAGTCTCAGTGGCAGGCTTTTGTTATTTTTGCAGTCCTGTCACATCTTTTACCTGCTCTGCTGACGATGCTGAGCATTAGTTTTAATTTTTTAATTTTTTTTTTTTAGAAATCAAGACTGAGTCAGAAATTCCAACAATCTATTTGAGGCAATGCCTGTTATGTGAGCAGTTTAAGATTACAAAATAGCGTGCAAGTATTATGTTTCAAGAAATCCGTATCAGGCAAATTGGATGTTGTGGTTGTTGTCAGTTAAAAGGGAGGTCAGGAATAAACTATCCATGATTTAAAGCTATGTCTGTTGAGCAGATCTGAAAGGTTTTGTGGAAGACATATATTTGTTTTCATCTGTATGAGCCTGGACAAATACAAATCTGGACCTTCTGGGGAAAAAAGTTAATAGTAGCCAAATCAGGAAGTATTATTGAGGGCTGAATGGGTATATATCCTCAGAAAATTCTATTCTGTTCCATTGAGTGATGATTTAATTTAAGACAACGGGGTTGTAAGAAATTGTACTCTGCAAATTAACTGACAATTGCAGTATGTCAGCATAAACTCATTTCTAAAGGAAGGTTTTTGTTGCAATATAATATTCTCTTAAGGCTAGGGTGTCAAAGGCCCGTGGTTCAGATGCTACGGTCAGATATCTTCCAGATTCCTCCAAATAGAGTCACCAAATTGTTAAGCTGTATCCAAAGGGAATTATGAGGCACATATGGATGTTACTTACATACTTTCAGGATAAAGGAAGAAATGGCAGGAAAGGCACCATGTTTGAAAGTAACACACCTGCCTTAGTCATGAAAGCCAGCTGGGTGACTTTGGGCCATTCACTCTGTTTCAGCCAAACCCACCTCACAAGGTTGTTATTGCAGGGAAATAGGAAGAAGAAGGTGTATTGGATATGTTCGCCACCTTGAGTTATTTGTAAAAAAATAATAATAAAGGCGGGATATAAGTAAATAAAATCTTAACACGGGCTCCCATGCAATCTAGCGAGTCCTTTCTGTGATTGTATTAAAGTCTACGCAGCTCTAAAGAGAAATTTCTTTTTATAGGAGCCTTTGGAAGCATTTTCGTGCTGTGAGTCTGTGTTTGTTCTTGCTGGTTTTCCCAGCTTACATGGCCTACATGATCTGTCAGTTTTTCCACATGGACTTTTGGCTGTTGATCATCATTTCTAGCAGCATTCTCACTTCTCTCCAGGTAAGCAGAACGGGAATAAGTAAAGGATCATTTTCCACTTGTTCTTTTAAAGGATGTGCAAAATATGCAGCCCAAGGATTGCCTATACTGACTATGTGGCATCAAATAATTTTTGACTCTTAGCAGATAGATAGATAGATAGATAGATAGATAGATAGATAGATAGACAGACAGACAGACAGACAGACAGACAGACAGACAGACGATGATGGATGGATGATATAAATCTACAACAATAGTTTTCCTTTTTCCTTTTGAATGAATAAGACCAATAAACTTTTTTTGTTTTTTGTTTATTTGTTTATTATTATTATTATTATTATTATTATTATTATTATTATTAATTTATTGTCAGTGCACAACATATGTACAGTGAAGATAGAAAAAAATCCCTAACCCAATAAATCATATTAACAAAACACCCAGTGCTATTGCACCAGTGTGAACATGTTACACGTTGTGCCAGCCCTGCAGTCCATCATACTACATAGTTATGATGTTATTTCTCATTCAGGAGTCTGACAGCCCACGGATAAAAACTGTTCTTCAGGCTGTTTGTGCGACTGGCTATACTTCTATCTCTCCTTCCTGATGATAGGAGGGTAAAGAAATGATGACCAGGGTGAGAGTCGTCCCTGAGAATTTTCCTTACTCTTCTAAGGCAACGAATCCTAGCAATCTCATCTAGTGCTTTCAGGGGACAGCCCACAATGTTTTGTGCTGTACTCACCACCCTCTGTAATGTTTGGAGGGATCTTTGGGGATTTTGGAAAGGCAAAATGGGTCTCATAAGCTATGTAATTCTTAAGGCATCATTTTTGCCCTTAGAACTCCTTATGAGTTCTCATTGGCTTGTGCCTAGGTCTTCCCCATTTTTGGAGTATGGCCCTTGACATTCTAGACCAGAGGTGCCAAACTTGATTTCATTGAAGGCGGCATCAGGATTGTGTTTGACTTCGGGGGCGGGGGTGGCTGTGGACAGGGTGGGTGTGGCCAGCTTGACATCACTCATATTGTGGGTGTCTGTGGTGGCCCAAGCGCTCTACCAGTGAAAACAGGTTCCAGAGCTCCATTTTCAACTGTGCCGGCCTCCTGTCGCTCTCTGCCGGTCCTCCCAGGCTCCATTTGCAGCTGTGATGGCCCCCGAACTCCATTTTCATGCCAGAGAACAGCAGGAGGTCGTCATATCTGCAAATGGAGCCTAGGAGGACCGCACATGGCCCTCCCGAGCTCCATTTTCACTGGCAGAAACAGCGTGGGCGAGTCCTTTGCTGCTTCTAGGGCAGCCCTGCAGGCCAGATCTAAGCACCTCGCGGGCCAGATCCGGCCCCCGGGCCTTGAGTTCGACACCCCTGTTCTAGACAAACTCTGTTACAGCTTTTGAGCTAATAAATGTTGCACCTTCCTGCTTACAGCCCTTTCTGTTCCTGACCAAGCACAACACATTGGCTTATTTTGTAAACTATGTCATAATAAATTTATATCAATATATAAAATATCCATTGCCAAGGAAATATAAATACCGTCTAAAATATTGGTGTCGAAACATGGAAGCATTTGCATTTCAACCGCAATGTTTGTTTATTTATTAAATTTATATTCCCCCCCCCCCGCTATCTCAGGCGTGTGATCAGAGCATGTGTTGAGCATGTGATCAGAAGTCTGTTTTATCCAGGGGTAGAACAGCTCTCAATCCCCTGCACAGAATCTTTCTCTCGCTCTTTCTTTTTTTCACAGGTATACTTGCAAGCCCTGGATTTGAACTTTGTTAAGCAAGATTTCATTTAGTATTTGGCAATAATAGCAGTTGATTTATAACATTAGTAATTTACAAAAACTATAAAGGCTAATACTGAATAGCTTCAACCTTGTGACTTGCCTGCTTTAATCAAAAGCTCTGTTTTTTTCCTCCTTCAGGTCCTGGGGACTCTTTTCATTTATCTCTTATTTATGGTGGAAGAGTTCAGAAAAGAGCCGGTAGAAAACATGGATGATGTTATTTACTACGTGAATGGCACCTATCGGCTGCTGGAGTTTCTCGTGGCTCTTTGTGTTGTGGCCTATGGCGTATCAGAGACTATCTTTGGAGAATGGACTGTGATGGGCTCGATGATCATTTTCATTCATTCGTACTATAATGTGTG
Source organism: Arizona elegans (assembly GCA_022577455.1). Lineage (NCBI taxonomy): Eukaryota > Metazoa > Chordata > Lepidosauria > Squamata > Colubridae > Arizona > Arizona elegans. Next base: position 95,061,776 of record JAKOOJ010000003.1, on the reverse strand, counting down.
GCTTCGGGCTCAGTTGGGATGGAAAAGCTTTCTTCTCCGCAGAGATGCTGTCAATAAGATCAAATCGCTGCCCACTGCCACCAAAGACCAGTTGGAACAGCATAACGATATCTGTGCCATCTGCTATCAGGTAAATGCTGTGATTAAGCTGAACTTCAGCAGCTCTGGCTCCTCCTTGTGGTATTTTATAAAAAGGCTGAAGCTTCAGGTTTGATTAAATTCTAAATGAGCCGAACTGGGAAATTGCCTGCTGACAGAAATGGGAAGGGACAGAGCTGTGTGACAAAAGGGGCAGAAGCAGGTTGCGTGCCAGAATGTAGGATCAGCTTTTCCAGCTGCTGAACCAGGAAAGGAAAGGAAAAAGTGGACGATTATATGAACGGGGACCCTACATTTCCATATGCCACACAGCCATCACTTACCTTGTTACCTGCAAAGTATAAGGAGCAGAGAAGTGCATTGCTAGCAAACTACTGCTCAGCTGCCCCATAAAGTGCTAACTGAGCCAGCCTTGTCACTGCTTGGCATAAAAAAATAAGGAAAAGCCGGCTGCTGAGGTGGTATCCACATCTTTCATTTTACAGAGAAATAGCAGTAGCAATAGCACTTAGACTGTTATAGCGCTTTACAGTGCTATAATAATAATAAACAACTACTACTACTACTACTACTACTACTACTACTACTACTACTACTTTATTGTCATTGTACATGTATACACATTATATCCATACAACGAAATTCACTTAACACCCAAAGACCAGGTTCAACACACATAACAATCCCCAAACACACTCCAACCCACGACAAATTCCCCACCCCTAAACCACCCAAACATCCATACAACAGACCACGTTTACAGCCCTCTCTCAGCGGTTTACAGAGTACCCAACAATTTTGGCTCCTCATTTTACCCACCTCAGAAGGATGGAAGGCTGAGTCAACCTTGAGCCTGGTGCGATTTGAACTGCCAAATTGCAGGCAGCCAGCAGGCAGCAGAAGTACCTGCAGTACTGCACTCTTAACCACTGCACCACCATGGCAGCTGAATAACCGCATTGATTTAAAGACTACTGTTGTATAATGGGCTGAAATGCCCACACTGATTTTGAATCCATCACTCTTTCTCTCAGCTCAAGCAGAGTGGTGGTAGAGGGAGAAATGGGAGGAGCTAATGCAATGTTTATCATCTTAAGCTCCCAGGAAAAGAGGAAGGTAAAAGTGGGATGTAAACCTAACAATATAATATGATATTAAAAAAATAGTAACTTAGTACTAAGGGCTTCACTTTGATACTGGCAACTGAAATGAGTTATAGGATACTTACCTAGAAATAAGATGTTGATAGGTGAGTCCCAGCATCATATTTTTTCTATAGCCTCCTATAGTTGAAGTCTGTCATTTATGGTGGGTTATTTGTTTGTTTCCTATCTAGTCTTATTAGATTCTACCTCTCTTGGCAATGACAGTTGCAGAATCCATCCAATCAGTCAGGCCTATTCCTGCCCTCTTGAGAGAGCAAGTTGACCAGAAGGTCAATTATCTCAATTAGATTGTGCCATTTAAGCAATCTGTGCAATGAAACTAAAATAAGCACAGAGGTAGCACTTCTGTAGCATGCTTTAAATTCCTCACACATTCTGGTTATCGCTTAGTTTTTTCCTTTTAAAAATTCCTCTTTATAGCTTTGGATTGGTTTTGAATACCAACATTCTGGTGCCCGTGTGGTTCTTCAGAAGCAAAATGTATTGTATTTTCTAACTGGAATTCTAAGGGAAACAAATCCAAGTCACAAGAGGATAGCAATAATTGTGTTTGAGTGTTTGGGAATCTAGGCTTCATGGTGTTTCCAAAGAAAAGCATTTTAGGCAACAGATCATAGATCCTGGCTAAATAAAAAGTGTAAAGTCTGAGTCATGACTATTCCTGCAGCTTTGTGAGATCACAAAGATCTCACAAATCTTCCTTTTGGAGAAAGATTCATACTGGACTTCTGCAACAGCAGCGCTTCAGGTTTTGGTTGCAGATGCAGCCCAGAGCAGCAATTTGATGTGCAGTTAAGGGATAAATAAAGATGATCTTACATTGTTTTGCATTCCGAAGATTCTTGAAATAGCCTCAGAAGCTCAGCACATTACAGTAGTAATCTCTCTCCTCTAGCTCTAGATGACAGTAGTGGTTCTCCTCACGATGCCTGTAGAAAAATGCTGGAACATCCAGCAAGGCACATGTAACTATAGACCCTACTGTTGAGTAATAGAATCAGTTTGTGAAGAACTGAAATCAGCTTGATGGAGCACAGATTGGACCCAACATAAGATTCTTCTTTCCATATTTATCTGTGAAGGAATCTAGAAGTAGGATGAACCATGTTTTGCTTTTGACTGGATGTCAATTTAAGAAGCCAAATAAGATATACCTACAATGGCATTTTGTGCCCTTTCTGCATAGAATTGCAGCATCTTGATAACTTTGCCAATGTAGACTGCAACTGTTAGTACATTAACCTTTTGATCTAAATAGTGCCTACCCAGAACGAAATGTTAAGCTTCATGTTTTTTGATATTACATTTTACTCAGGCAGAGAATATAAAGTAATCAGTCTCAGCATGGGTGCCCTCCAAATCTACTGAATTTCAATTCCCATTGGTGATTGAAAATAACGGGAGTTAAAATCCAATATATACAGATTGCACCAAATGAAGAAGTCAGGCTATGAGTAAATAATGACAGATAAAAGTGTCAACAGAGGCTAGATGTAATAATGAATATTAGACATGGGAAATGGGAATATTAGACATGGGAAATGTATTTGTGGTTAATTACTATGGCATAATGGTGTCTCTTCCTTTCAGGACATGAAATCAGCTATCATCACACCCTGCGGTCATTTTTTTCATGCGGGCTGCCTTAAGAAATGGCTGTATGTGCAAGAAACCTGTCCCTTGTGCCATTGCCAACTTAAAAACACAACTCAGCCCCCTGGGCTTGGACCAGAGCCAGTGCCACAAGTAAATCTTGGAGCAGAGCAACATACTGTTCAGCAAGAAGCTACTGGAGCCCCCAATATCCAACACCAGGAAGGGAATGGAGTTGAGCCTGTGGACGATGGACAAGCTGTCATAGGGCAGGACTCTGTTGATGTCAAGGAAGATTACAACACTTTGGACAATGCATCTTCCAGTGAAGCCAATCAGGTAACAACTGCCTCAGAAGGATTGGCTGAAGAACAGGAAGAGGTGATAACACAAGATCTAAGAGGAGGCATCCAGAATTGAACTAGCAAAGACTGGTGCAAAAATACCTACAACAGGGCTCAGCAGATGGAGTCTTCTCCTTTTTCTTGTTGTGAGCAAGTGTAATTCTCAGAATGCTGGCCAAAATGTATTTATAATATCCCATGCTGATTTCTGTGAGCTGCTTGGTTTACGGGGCTGCCAGAGCATTCCACTGGAAACTGCTTTCAGAATCTGCCTCCGTATTACAAAAGGCAGAATCTGAGAATTCTAGTTGAATGTTTGGGGCTGAGAATCTCAAGGGAAGGAACACAAGAAGAGGGTGAAGAGAGAGACAGACAGACAGACAGAGAGAGACAGAGACAGAGAGACTAGTGAAACAAAAGTCAGTATTGCTCATATTGAAATGAGAAAATTAAACAGAAGGACAAAAGTAGTATGTATGTCTCCTTGGCCTCATCATTCTGCAGTGAATGGAGATTGGTTAAGAACACTGACCAAAATCATGTAGAGGCCTGGAGTTCAACCAATGCCAATATGGAGGACTGTGTTGGGCTAGAGCAGTGCTCCAGTATGTGGGGGGTAATGCTTTGGGCATGTCAGATAGGGCATTTACATTCATGTAATCTATAGCAATCTTGATTTTTTTTTATGCTGGAGTATTCAACACTTAAATGTTTTGTCTTTTTTTCATTAAAAAAGACATTTTGGACAGTACAGGCAGTATGAAGTAATTTAAAGCTCCAGTGACCTCTCTCTCAACTCCACCAATGAGTTCAGGAGAGTGACGTGAGGAGTTTTAGGCTGCGGAATGAAGCCTTCTCAGTGCTGTTCAGTTACATACATACATACACATACACACACACACACACACACACACACACACACACACAAACACACATATATATAATTTCTTGCAGCTGAATTAAAGCAGTATTAATCTCCTGGCAATATTTGCACCTTTGGGAATGAGTACATAAATTGTATGATCAAATGCCGCAAATGCCAATCCTAAGGCTCTTAATAGGATCTTCTCCTATTTCTCCCTTCCCCTTCTCCCTTGACAAGATTGTGCGTGTATTTAAATTTTTACATTCATCATGGCTTTTTAGGTAGAACCTGGGGGTGGGATGGGAGCTGGCAATTTTTTAATGTGAATTTTGATATGAAAAGGAACGAGTCACTTATTTATACATTAGGCTTGGCACTCAAAAAGTGTAGATCTTTTTTGGTTTTGTGAATCGTAGACATTTTATTTTTAGTAGCAAACTCGTGTGTAGACTGACAGACATAATAACTGTATGTCCTAATAAACGTTTGAAGTTTTTTTTTTTACATTTGATTGTTTTTCTTCATAGAGAAATTTTCTTAATAAATAAACACAATAGACCTGAGAGGAACATGCTACCAACAGACTTGCCTTCCAGTAAACTGTCATCATGATTGGACCACTCTAGGAAGATGCGAATGTTCTCTCATAGCTCCTCTTGATAGTTTCCTGTCCTATCATTCTGCCTTAATGGCATGTTACATTTGTTCTGCCAGGTTAGGCATTCTCATGACTTGTTCAGATAAATGGCAGATGCCCACTTGCCCATTGTTTCATTGCAGAAAGTCACACCTGAACTGGAGTGCCTGATCCAGTTGAAACTTGAGAACTGCATTTCAGTTTCTTAATGTTTCAAAAAAAAAAAAAAGGAGGGAAGCAACAGCCAATAGTCACTCTGACTGCAAACATAGGCAACTAGGACAAAATAATGTTATCCTTGTGTGTTTTGACTTCTTGTTTTATGGTGTAAAGAAAACGAACTTCTGTATTGGCTTTCCCATTTCAAATTACAACTGGAGTTACTTGCAATTTATTGTGCTTTTGTATGAAATTAACATATTTAATAGAAAATAGCATGGCTTATCTAGATTCCTTTGTCCCTGCTATATAGTTTTCTGTGTCCTCAAAGGACACAAAGTGAATGCCTGATCCTGTATATATGTTCTCCTAAATGATTCATTCTTTTGATAACTTATCACTTATGTGAAAATCAGGCAAGGTCAGTCATTTGAAGTCCAGCTGAGAACATTTTTTTTTCCTATTTAAGAGAATTTTGAGTTTAAAAGAGTAGTTTTATTTTTGAACTCAGCTCAGCTTTGATTTATGGACCAATTACTTTTTTTTTTTTAATTTGATTTATATGCTGCCCTTCTCCGGAGACTCAGGGTGGCTTACAATGCGTTAAGCAATAGCCTTCATTCTTTTATATATTTTATACAAAGTCAGCTTATTGCCCCCACAAACTGGGTCCTCATTTCACCTACCTTAGAAAGGATGGAAGGCTGAGTCAACTTTGAGCCTTGGAGAGATTCGAACCAGCAGAAATTGCAGGCAGCTGTGTTAATAACAGGGTGCACTAAACCACTGTACTATCAAGGCTCTTTAATCTTAGCTTCACTAGTTTTCCTTCTGGAAAACGGATACTCTCACAATGCAATCCATTTTGTGAAGGTGCTCACAGAACATTTTAAATATGCCTCCAGGTTGCTGGCCAAACAACTTTAGCAAGAAATCTGTTTGTAGTGAAATGCCCTGAGGCATTAGAGAAGTCACTAGGACTTGGAAAGCATTATGAGATTAAGAAGAAAATTGAGAGGCAACTAGCAAGTTGAATATAAAAAAAATACCTGAAGTGATTAAATGTATTCTAATTATCCTGGTTTTAAATATTAGAGTTGCCTCACTATCATAAAACTCCAGAGGTATCAACAACTTTAATAATGATGCTTTACTGCTTGCAGCATTTTTATTCAGCTGTCCTAAGCAGAATTAATTTAAAAGGAATCAATATAACTTCTCAGTGTATCTAATTACAATCTGATTGTTTTCCATACAATGTGTATTATAATTGTTTATCTTCTCAACCCTGAGAAGGAAGTCAATATATTTCCCATTTTATACTTGAGGAATTGTGGCTAAAAATTTGCAATCCTAAGCAGTTTCTCAAATATAAGCACAGGGAAAATAGATTATTTGGCCAGAACAGCACCAGTTCTGCAGAGAAAGGAGGTAGATGCACATTTAGAAGTACAGGAAGGCAGAGGAACTTTGGGGGTGACTTTTCAAAACAGTGAAAGAAAAAAATAGCATGTTAGCAGAAGTCTTGAGTGTTGTGGACTGGGAGAATGACACAAAACAGCAAGGAAAGAGGAGACAATCAAAAACCTAAACAGCAGCAATGGATGGAGCATGATTTGGCTTGATGCCTCCCAGTATTGCACTGAATGTGCTTAATTAAAGGTGGCTGTATAGATATCCGGTCTATAGTAGAATAGGGACTATAGGCCAGGAACTCATAAAATGCCTTTGTTACCCATTAGCTCCCTGTCCTCTGAACTCACTCCTTTGGAATCTCCAGAATTCTCCAAAATATTTTCTCTTGAGTTTCAGGGCATTCTGGAGGTTCTCTTGTTGCAGGAAGCCATCAGGTTATAGCTTCTTATCAAAATGAGAGTGAAGTTGATTTGAACAATCAACATTTTACTGGAGGGATGGGGGGAGAGGACATGTTTTATCAAGCTTTTTTTAAAAAATGACATATACACAAAACATAATTTACTAAAAGCACAGTACCTTGCTTTGACAATTCACTATGGAACTCCCAATCCTAATTAGTTCTGCTGGGTCGATCATACTTCTGGGCCAATGGCTAAGTGTGGCATAGTTCTAATTTGCAGCAGAAATGGCAGTTATCATAGTAGACAGTAGGTCTGACTAAGTTGTTTGGCCTATCCCTGATATAGCTTAGTCTCTGGAGACAAATGCATTCAGAGAATATAATTCAGCAGTAAATATGACACGCACGTTGACTTCAGAAAATTAAAGGGTAAAATATGTCAAGGGATCTGCTAGGATCTAATTTCTGATGATTGTAAGGTAGATCATGATACAAATAGGGGAAAGGTATGGGAAGGTTGGTAGGATTAACGAGAAAACTGAACTGAAAATGACCATATTTCTGCTTCCAGAAGCATCCATTTCTATAATAACAAGATAATTAGTACTATACAAAATTGAGCAATGGTTATATACTCTACTTGAAGAAATGGCAGGATCAAACAAGCAAAAGGTAGATTGTACAACATTTTAAAGGAAGCATAATAAAAATCAGCAAGCAAATCTTTTCAAAATCTGGCTTGGAATCTAAAATCTTTCACCATCTAATCTAATCCATTGATTCAGCTATAGGAAAAGGCCCAATATCAACTGATATTACAAACCTAAGGATTAATAGAGACTCTCCAGAAACTGAGAAATGAGTAGTGTGATATAAAAATGCAGAGTTTGACCAATGGACACTGCCTTTTAGTAATCCACCTAAGAGACCAGATTTCCTCTGGGATCCAATTGTTGATTCAATTATGGTAGTCGGAGGTACCCCACCCTATTGGGAAAGCTTACGGGAGTTTCCTTTTCCATCCAACTGCTTCTTTCCAATAGCTGTTTTCAGGTAACACACTACCTTCTAAAGGCTGCAGTTCTTGTGTAAAAAGACACGGTGTTTTCAAGAGTTGGCGAGATCTCTTGTCCATGGAGTTAGTGTTGGGATGAAGACTTGGAAAGTTGATTCCATCATTAAGATTCTATAGCCATCTTTTTCCTTCAGTGATTAAAGTAATTATTAAAGTAATTCTTAAATGATGATATAATGCAGCCCAAGAAAATAAAACTCATGACTCGGCGGAAGACCTGGTGGCCGCCTGGGATAGTGCGGCTGCCGGGGCCTTGGACCGAGTCGTGCCTTTGCGGCCTCTGACCCGGCACCGAACTCACCTAGCTCCTTGGTTCTCCGAGGAGCTTAGGGAGATGAAGCGCCGGAAAAGACGCCTGGAGAGTAGTTGGAGGACCAGCCGCTCCGAATCTGACCGAACACTGGTGAGGTCTCATATTAAGACCTACCTAGTGGCGATAAAAGCGGCGAAAACGAGTTATTTTGCCGCTCTTATCGCGTCATCAGATAATCGCCCAGCCGCCCTGTTTAGGGTGACCCGCTCCCTCCTTCATCTGGAGGTGCGGGATGATCCCTTGCAGGGTCGTGCTGAGGATTTTGTGCAGTATCTGTATGACAAAATCGCTCAGATTCGGGAAGGGCTGGCCTCTGACTGGGTATGTCCGGACGGGACGACTGAGGCAGGTCTTGAGAGTGTTACCTGGGGGGAGTTCGATCCTGTGGCTCCCGAGGACATGGACAGGGTCCTGGGACGGCTGAACGCGACCACATGTTTATTGGACCCGTGTCCCTCCTGGTTGGTACTGGCTTCCCGGGAGGTGACACGAGGCTGGCTCCAGAAGATTGTTAACGCTTCTTTGAGTGAGGGGATCCTGCCGACCGCTTTGAAAGAAGCGGTTGTGAGGCCCCTCCTCAAGAAGCCCTCTCTGGATCCGGCTGTTTTGGCTAACTATCGTCCAGTCTCCAATCTTCGCTTCATTGCGAAGGTTGTTGAGAGTGTGGTGGCGCAACAGCTTCCCCGGTACCTGGATGAAGCTGTCTATCTAGACCCGCTCCAGTCCAGCTTCCGGCCTGGGCACAGCACTGAAACGGCATTGGTCGCATTGGTGGATGATCTCTGGAGGGCCTGGGACAGGGGTTGTTCCTCTATCCTGGTCCTGTTAGACCTCTCAGCGGCTTTTGATACCATCGACCATGGTATCATGTTGCACCGGTTGGCGGGGTTGGGGGTGGGAGGCACCGTGCTGCGGTGGTTCTCCTCCTACCTCTCTGACCGGTCGCAATCTGTGTTGACAGGGGGGCAATGGTTGACCCCGAGGCACCTTGCTTGTGGGGTGCCACAAGGGTCGGTCCTTTCGCCCCTTCTGTTCAACATTTATGTAAAGCCGCTGGGTGAGATCATCCGTGGTTTTGGGGTGGAGTTCCATCAGTACGCTGATAACACCCAGCTGTACATCTCCACCCCAGACCACCCCAATGATGCCCTTGAAGTGATGTCCCAGTGTCTGGAGGCCGTGCGGGCCTGGATGGGGAGAAACAGGCTCCGACTCAACCCCTCCAAGACCGAGTGGCTGTGGCTTCCGGTGTCCCGATATAGCCAGCTGATGCCATCGCTGGCTATTGGGGGTGAATCACTCGCCCCCACGGAGAGGGCTCGTAACTTGGGCGTCCTCCTGGATGCACGGCTGTCTTTGGAAGATCATTTGACGGCTGTGGCCAGGGGGACTTTTTATCAGGTTCACCTGATACGCCAGTTACGCCCCTTTCTAGATCGGGACTCCCTACGCACAGTCACTCAAGCACTCGTCACTTCCCGCCTGGACTACTGTAACGCTCTCTACATGGGGCTCCCCCTGGGGTGCACCCGGAGACTCCAGCTGGTCCAGAACGCGGCCGCGCGGGGGATTATGGGGGCGACGAGGCGCTCCCATGTGACACCTCTCCTGCGCGAGCTGCACTGGCTTCCGGTGGTCTTCCGGGTGCGCTTCAAGGTGTTGGTGACCACCTTTAAAGCGCTCCATGGCTTAGGGCCGGGGTATTTACGAGACCGCCTTCTGCCACCAATAGCCTCCCACCGGCCAGTACGCTCGCACAGAGTGGGCCTCCTCAGGGTGCCGTCCGCCAGACAATGTCGGCTGGCGACCCCCAGGGGGAGAGCCTTCTCTGTGGCGGCGCCCACCCTTTGGAACAACCTCCCCCCAGAGTTACGTACAATAACAGACCTCCGGATTTTTCGTCGGGCCCTGAAAACCCATTTATTCCAACTAGCTGGGCTGGCTTGAGTCAAACTTTTAAACTATTTTAAATTGGAACTGTTTTTAATTATGGCCAAATTATTTAATTATTTTAATCAGTTTTTTAATCTTTCTATGTCTGGATTTTAGTTTGGCTGTGCACCGCCCTGAGTCCTATATTGGAGAAGGGCGGTATAGAAATTAAAACAAATAAAATAAATAAAATAAATAAAACCCACACTTTTCCTCCTGTTGTTAGTCATGAAGTCATGTCCAACCCATCGCGACCCCATGGACAATTTCCTCCAGGCCTTCTCTACCATCCTTTGGAGTCCATTTAAGCTCACGCCTACTGCTTCAGTGACTCCATCCAGCCACCTCATTCTCTGTCGTCCCCTTCTTCTTTTGCCCTCAATCATTCCCAGCATTAGGCTCTTCTCCAGTGAGTCCTTCCTTTTCATAAGGTGGCCAAAATATTTGAGATTCATCTTCAGGATCTGGCCTTCTAAAGAGCAGTCAAGGTTGATCTCCTCTAGGACTGACCAGTTTGATCGCCTTGCAGTCAAAGGGACTCGAAGGAGTCTGCTGGTTTCCTGAATATTACAAGCACCATAGTTCAAAGGCCTCAATTCTTTGGCACTCAGCCTTTCTTATGGTCCAACTTTCACAGCCATACATTGCAACTGGGAAAACCAAAGCCTTGACTATACACACTTTTGTTGGCAGGGTGATGTCTCTGCCTTTTAGTATGCCATCTAGATTAATTTTCCTCCTATACCTCCAGAAATAGAACTTCCAGGCAGAGCTCAGTTTCTGCTGATTATATAAGCAAGTGTCTACCATCTCAATCTATTTCCAATAGTAGCCCATAGTTCTCTCATAATTTATTCTGAAATATCTTTGATCCCTATTGATCCACTTCATCCATTCTCTTCTCCTCCTCTTACTTTCCTCAACTTGCCAAGCAGACTTCAGTAGTCATTTTTTCTATCCATCAGCAGCTCCCATCACTTGTCTGCAGCTTTTTTACTTCTGTAGAATAAAGCTGTGTTGTCTATATACACTGCTCAAACAACTAAAGGGAACACAAAACTACTGTATGTAAAGAACAAAGTATTTAATAAGGCTATTTCATTCATTCAGATCTCGGATGTCTTCTGCTTGTGTTCCCTTTATTTTTTTGAGCAGTATATATATGTCAAATTGGAAATCTTTCAGTCTCACGCTAGGATCCCAGTTTGTCTTGCAGATCTGGTTCTCAAATTCACTCTATACCAGGGGTGTCAAACTTGTGTCATCATGGCAGTGTCACATGATGTATCGGGACTTTTTTCCCCTTTGCTAAACCAGGCGGGGGGCGTGGTCAGCGCATGACGCCTCTGGGCCATGAGTTTGACAGCCTTGCTCTATACAGACAGTAAAGATAGGATTTTTGCCTTTATCTTTTCCTATATACATATCTTGAAATTCAGATAAGGGAGATTTTCTTGCATTAGATAGATAGATAGATAGATAGATAGATAGATAGATAGATAGATAGACAGACAGACAGAGAAACAAATAATAAATAAATAAATAAATAAATAAAGTTTATTGTCATTGTACATGTATACACAGTATACCCATACAATGAAATTCACATAACATCCAGAGACCAGACCCAACTCACATGACAATCCCCAGACACACCCCTACCCACCAAAAATTCCCCACCCCTAAAACCACCCAAGCATCCACACAACAGACTAAGTAATGCTGTCCAACAGCTCACTCACTGATGGTGGCCCTTTAGTTCACTGTTGAGTGCAATTATAGCTCGGGGATAAAAACTACTCAGAAAACGTGTCAGCCACCTAGCCCAATGGCCCTTCTAGTTCTCCAAATTTAATTCTCAACAGTAGGTTCTTGTTCACTGTAAAGCTTCTTCTAAAGTTTAATCAGATAGCTTGACACATCCATTAATCTTCCCATATTTCTCATTCTGGCATGATCTTACAGGTCAAAAGCCTTGCCAGAATCTGTAAAGCAAAGATAAAGTTCATTCTTAGATTATCTTGCTGTCCCCATTATCTAGGTTACATTTATCTGATATCTATCTCCTATCTGTCCCTTTGCCTTTTCTAAAAGTTGCCTGTTTATTTGACATTACTTTCTCCAATGTGTGGCTTTATTCTTCTTTGTAAGATTTAAAATAAAGCTTTAGGGCAATGGCCAGCAAATTGCATGTTCTTTTGCTTCTCCTTTCTTTGGCTAAATGCACATCAATCTTTTTCCTAACTTTAAGATACATTAGCAGAACTGCTAGCTCTTTAAGGTCCTTTTTTTTTGCAGCCTTCAGTCATAGGAAGTTCATCTGCTCAGGGCTTTTCTGTAGGACAACTTGTCCATCATTTCTCACACCTCACTTTCTGTAGAATTGGTTCGTGAATATATCCTCTTTCTGCAAATACTGCTGTAATCATGTTTGTAAAGAATTAGAATATCTTCCTTCCATCTTTCTTCAACCTTATTCACTATATTCAATTTTGTCCACGAATACTCTTTGGGTTTCCTACATTAGCATTCAATGTTGTTATGATTCTTTGATCTCCAAAAAGCATACTTCGTTTTCATTTTCTCATTACTTTTTCTATTTGTGGACATTTAATTTTTCTTTGCTTGGCATTGGAAGCCTTTGTTCCATAGCTTCACTCCCACTTTCCATCTTCTCTTGGCTAACAATGCAACTTTTTTAAAAGTCACTTGGACCTTCTCCTCTTTGAAATATTGCAGCTTTCCTGCTTATCTCCATGATGGTTCTTACTGTATCTTTTTCTATATTTCTATTTTCTATATGCACCAAGACAAATTCCTTGTGTGTCCAATCACACTTGGCCAATAAAAAATTCTATTCTATTCTATTCTATTCTATTCTATTCTATTCTATTCTATTCTAGTCTAGTCTAGTCTAGTCTAGTCTAGTCTAGTCTACTCAGGTTTTCTTCAATAGAAGTTAACTATGCTGAATCTATACTGAACTTGACATCCTCAATTGCTAAAAATGATCAGAAATCCCAGAGAGTTGCTGCTCTTTGGGGAAAAATGCCATTAGACTAGATGGGCAATAGGCTGTTGTGATCTAAAATAATCTCCTTTGGCCACATTTCAAAATTCAAGACAAACGTAAACAATATAGTACACATAGTAACAATACACAGTCAGACAACTCTGATCGTGCCTAACAAACTCTCTGTTTTTCAGATTATGATTTTTTAAATAATAATTTAATTAAGGAAAAATAAGGAATCTGACATCACCTAACAAAATACCAAATTTACTGTATATTAAAATAGTAGGATTGCTCTTTCTCCAACTACTTACTTACTTTATTTACAAAATATTTTCCCAACCCACTTATATGGATTTACAAAATTTACAAAATAAAAACATCAATGATAAAACCATCACAGTACCCCTAAAATATATTTCCACACCCTCAAATAAAATAAATCAAAACCAGAACCTTCTGAACAACCTTCTCTATAAAAAAAGTTGATAGAACATGGCTAGATCAAGATAATATTTCTTCAAGAGAAGGTACATCAGGCATCTATCAAGGAAGACAGTATTTTACCCACCCTAAAAAAGACATTAAACACTTCTCCAATCAAGTCGCATTTACCCTTTCTGGCTAACTGAAGGAACCTAGTTGAGTCCACATTGCAAATGGTGGACCTTGAAGCACAGATCTTCCAATCTGCCTCCTCTATCTCTTAAGTTCAAAAGAATCCTAGATCATATTGTGAGACTTGCCTGAATCTCCTCACTTGTCCAACTCTGTGCAAATGAGTGACTCAACCCACAAAAACATATCAGCAGTCTGTAGATTCCATGCCTCACCCATCCTCAACTAAATGATAAGTAGGAATCTGCAGGTGCCGTATGCACAGGAAAATATATCTCGCCAATTCCAACATTTCTTACAATGTTTCCATAGATAGGGTCAACAAATATTCTTAACACATACACTTGTGTGGACTTATATAGTGGTACATGTGAAAAATATGGGGAAATAGGTCAAGAAACACTGCTTAGGGGACAATCACATAAGAGGCAGCATAACCCATAGCTGGATAGTGGCTGGGGCGAGAGGCTCAAAAGAGACCCTCCCTAACTTCTCAGGCTGTAAAGAAGACAGCAGAAGAATTGTTCTTTCAGACTTGCAAGGTTCTATTTACAATAAATTAGAATTAGCTCATCTGGTCATGTTTCTTGTCTGATCTTCACGGTAAAGCTGACTTAAACCAATAAGGCAGCAGAACTTTTAGCACTCCTTGCTGAGGCCTTCCCCAAGACTTCATTTTCTAATGTTTGGAACTGATAACGGGGTCGGTTCCATAAATACTAGAGATCTTTGCAGAAACATATATGCAGAATAATTTAAAGGAGGGCCAGCAATATATTTAAGCCTCATCTGATGCTCCTTAAAGAAAGGAGAGAGAGAGAGAGAGAGAGAGAGAGAGAGAGAGAGAGAGAGAGAGAGAGAGAGAGAGAGAGAGAGAGAGAGAGAGAGAGAGAGAGAATAACTTCCTTTGTAGATCAGAGTGAAATGTTTTCTTTTTAGACCTCTTCTGAGCTTCCCTTAGCTTTGCTTTCAAAGCTGAGAAAAGAAAAGAAATTCCCAGCTGGGAATGCAAAGGATTAAGCTTTTATTTATTTCCCCTGCTCTGAGCTTGTATTCTGTACTCGGAAAGGAAATGTCCTTGAAAGACTGGTTCCTCCATAAACTATTCCAGCTTCTGTTTGTTTTTTAAAATGGAAATTATTTTCTCAGAGACCCAGCCTGTGTGGAAGTGGGTAACACCAAAATAAGAAATTACGGCCTGTGATACTGGAACCAAAACATCTTGTTTTAAAATTAAAGGCGCGTGTTTAATTGGATTTTCTTTTTCAAATCAGTCTTGGATCATGCCCAAGACTTTGACTTCTTGGAACCGAAAACAAGACAAGAACTGTTAATGGAATGACATGCTATAGGTTTGCCTTTATCTAGTCAAAGTATCACTAAGGCTGTTTGACAAGCACTTACACAAATCTGGAAACCAATATTCAACTAGACAGTTCTTACTGAAAATCCTCATTTCCTAATGCTCTTGAAAGAGGATGGATTAGCTCTGTGCTCGGATTGGACATTTGCTTCCCCGGCCATTTGTCTGGGAACCAAAATCGTCCGACTTAACACACAGTCTTGCTTTGCAATCAAACAATGTGAGTGGCAGCAAACTGCTTATAGGTAGACACACTACCCACTTGTTCCACCAGAATTTTTTTTCTGGATACTGTATGGACATCAAAAGAGGTATTTCATTACCATTATGAATTCCACTCAATTCTTCATTGGATTGTACTTGTCATAAGAACTGCTCTCTTCAGTTGCTATTATTTCTCTGCTGCTACCTTCTTTTCTCTAGAATGGCCCTGGCACTCATTCTCCATCAGGAAAAGAAAAGAAAAAAAGCAACTGTTAGCAAATATGGGGCTCACAGTTGAGAAGGGCCTCTGTTACAATAAAATGAGATAATCAGTTACAATACTGAGAACAAGAATGGTTCCAGAAGGAGCAATACTGATAGTCTTTGATACTTTGATCATAATATGATCAAAGGTCCTTGATCCACAATAATGATTCATGGTTTCTTTTCCTTATAAGGTTACCTGGGAATACCCTTTATCCATACCAAAGCCTTTGCCTTTTTAATGAAGCCCAATGCAGAAATAAACATTTCAAATGATACTGCAAATGAAAGAATCATAGTACTTGTGCATGCAATGTTGGGGTATGTAGATTGGAATCACATTAGCTCTTTTCCAGTCTTTTCCCCCTGTGCAACTGCAGCTTTGAGAGATTACATTCAGTGCAGTGGTGGGTTGCCCCCAGTTCGCACCGGTTCTATAGAACCGGTAGTAAAACCGGCGGGAGGCTCCACCCACTGACCCCAACATCATCAAAACGCTTCTGCGTGTGTTTTGCGTGCACACGTGCGTGCGGCCCCGCTACAAACCGGCAGTAAAGGTAAGTAGAACCCACCCCTGATTCAGTGGTTCCAAAATCACTTCTGCCAGCTCCTTCAGAACCCTGGGATGAAAACCATCTGATCCAGGTGATTGTATTTATTCAAGATGGATAGGTATTTTCTTCCTAGTTCCCTGACTATTTTGTCTTATGTCCATTTTAAAAAGTTGAATACATTACTGTCATAACAAATCTAAAAGCAGGTTAAAAATTCCTCTTTGTACCACCAGATGGCACCATTACTCTGGAAGAAACATTTTAAATTACTCCATGAATAATAAATAATATGTTTCATATTGCATATGCAGTGGGATTGGCCAGTACTCTAATAAATATTAAGTCTGAGTAATGGATTTGAAGTGTTTTGTGGCATGCATTTTTTGGGTTTTTTTTCTTTCTTACAAAGCTTACTTTCTCATATTCTGTACACGGGGGATCCAAAAACAAAAAGGAGAAGGCAGTCTTAATGCCAGCCAAAGCCCAGCTAAGAAGCTAATGGGTGCAATAAAAGTGCTGCTTTGTTGACAGAAGGACATTTCTATCCCATCCTGAACCTGTAAGAAGTTCTGCAGGCATAGATACAATGTCAGTATTCTTATATGTAGTAGAAATGATCTCTATGTTTGGAAGGTATCTTTTGTGTACATGTGCCAAAGCATCCTCGTTTCCTTGAGATGTTCCTAGAAGAATCAAATATATCTTGAAGATGAAATTCTTCATTTCGCTTTTACCAGATGTAAGAAAAAAAAAGTTGCTGCTTCTCCTCTTCCATCATACTACATCACAAACACCATCCAGTCTAAACCCATTTCAAGCTATCAGAGCTTTGGCAGTGACATTAGTCCTTCCCTGGATCCCTACAGACACACATATGTATCTCCTCAGGATGGCTCTGAAGATAATATTTCTTTGAATCCATTCCGTAGTTACATTTTCAGTTTATCAGAAGTGATAACTCTCCTCTGAGTCAGGCTTAGTTCCTGATCCCTTCATGGAGAGTAGCTTTCTTTGCAACAGTATTGAAGTGATTCCCTAGGAATCAGTGGTGAAATCCAATTTTTTAAAAAATCGGTTCTGTGGGCATGGCTTGGTGGGCATGGCTTGGTGGGCTTGGCAGGGGAAGGATACTGCAAAGTCCCCATTCCCTCCCCACTCCTGGGGGAAGGATATTGCAAAATCTCCATTCCCACCCTACTCTGGGGCCAGCCAGAGGTGGTATTTGCCGGTTCTCCTAACTACTCAAAATTTCCGCTACCGGTTCTCCAGAACCTGTCAGAACCTGTTGCATTTCAACCCTGCTGGGAATAGTTTTTAACCTTAAAAGACCTCTGCTAAAAATAATCAAGTCATCCCTTTGATGTTCATCAGAAATCCATCCCCAGCAACAATATTCCAAAAACTTTTAAGACCTACTCTGAAATGTAGGGAGCCTAGATGACTTAACCCTGGGGTGGAGTTCCTTTAGCAATTTCTGATTCCAACACCTCCCCCATGCAAGATTCTCACAATAAAATACAGCTCCCTCCATGCTAGGAATTTCCATTGGGTAAACTATGCGAGCAAAGGGAATCCTTATTAAGCAACCTGCATTGAATGGCATAGCTTTCTTTGTGAGTGTTTCATGGCTTCCTACACTTGCTTGTACCTGTAAAAATTGGCTTCTTCTACACCAACAGATCTCTATTTTCCCCTTCCCCTTTCTTCTCTGATTTTTCTCTAACTTTGGATTTAGGGTAAACTTGGTGGATTCATGGGTTTTTTGGTGGGCTACTGGTGATGGAAATGAAACAAGATAAATAAAGAGCAGTTTCTTCTTTTAAAAAAAAGGCTTCTCTGTTTCCATTTCTCCATTCAGTACACAATCCAAATACTGAGAGGGGAGGAAGTAACAAAAGATCAAGTCCCCTGGCTAAATGAATACCTGATCCATCCAGTGATAGTTCTCAATGTTTTCCAAAGAACCTCTGCAGAACAGAGAAATTAGCACCAGTGTGCCATCACCCGTCATGCTTGCTAAGGGATTCTGGGAGTTGAAGTCCACACATCTTAAAGCTGTCAAGTTGTGAAACACTGTCCTACAGTGTTTCTCTAAAAAGGTAAAGGTAAACGTTTCCCTTACACATATGTGGTAGTCGTTCCCGACTCTAGGGGGCGGTGCTTATCTCTGTTTGAAAGCTGAAGAGCCAGCACTGTCCGAAGACATCTCTGTAGTCATGTGGCCGACATGATTAAACGCCAAAGGCACACAGAACGCTGTTGTTGTTGGTCCCTGTTTTTCTACTTGCATTTTTTACGTGCTTTCGAACTGCTAGGTTGGCAGAAGCTGGAACAAGTAATGGAAGCTCATCCCATTATGTGGTACTAGGGATTCAAACTGCTGAACTGCCAACCTTTCGATCGACAAGCTCAGCATCTTAGCCACTGAGCCACCGTGTCCCTCTAGGTTTCTCTAGGTTGCCACAATCCCAATTGTTTCTCTTAGTATTCTCTCAAGCTTATAACTGTCTTCCCATCCTCATGGATAGGATCCAGATGAATCAATATTTTGCTCTCAGAACCATGTCTTAAATGTGATGGGATTTCTCCTACCACAAGTGATGACATGTAAACTAATTCTGTTCCCAAATCAGAAAGTGTCAGGCAAGTTTCTATATCCTGCCCCACCAATACCTAGCATCCAAACCCTTGTACCTTTCCCCCCCACACACACACCAGTAAAACCAGTCAATCTACATACCCCTGGTATGGAATATTTTCTGTATTCTGTCAGTTTCAATCCATTTTGTTGAAAAACAAAGCCATTCTATCCGTTTCTGCTATCCCAGTCAATGACTCGATGGAGCCCATACTGAAGCACAGAGCTTCTGATATGGTCAGAGTCAATATGGGCTTTGTTCCAAAGTGCAAATCACACTCCAAATGAATATGTGGCCAGTCTACCTTTCTATTTAATAGTATATTCTTTGATTACAATAGGAGCAGAAGTCCTGGCATTTGTATCCCTGTATACAGCCTGTGGCTTGAGGCCAAACTTTCATACCATTGCTGTAAGTTTCTATCTATTTCAGATGGCACTCAGTGAATATACCACCAGTGTAAAAGTTGGTATCAGTCTCTGAGGATTGCTCAGTAATACACGTACCAATATACACGTACCATCTGAAGAAGGCTAGATTACAGCTCAAAAGACAGCTAATGTATTTATGAATGCATTCCGACGTCTCTTTTTAAAATGTGTGTGTCCGGAATATGCCAGTGAATTTAATGCTGATAATCAGATCCCATAAACTTTGGCTGAACATTATGCCATTGCCGCCTCATCCTTACCTCCTATTTTCCTCTTTGAGAAAGAAAGACATAATTTATCCTTCTACAAAGGTCACTCCAAGTAGGTTTGCCCTGATGTCTAGAAACTTACTTTTAAAAGCAAAATCTCAGAAATTGTGCTTACATTTTCCTGCAGGAGTTACTGAATTCTTTACCAGCGGTGAGATTTATGAGACAGAATGTATTCAGAGCCATGAAGTATTTTAATGTTTCAACCACCTATGATAATGCTAATTTCAGAATATTCTTGAATAAGCGGCACATCATTATGTTCTGCTAATGGTTCATGTTTTCAGATACTGCCAGTAAATTATGAATTAATTTGGAAAGGGGAAAGATGTAATATGAAGCTAAACTCTTCTGGTTCAAAGACTTTTTCTCCTGTGAAAGTCAAAGGAATACTGTTCTCAATGGCAAAGTAATTATATGTTCACAAGCCAATTTATAACTTAGGTATTTCCTCCAGATAAAGATTTATGAAAATGAAATTATAGGATTGCAGCCAGGATTTCTGAACAGAAAATGTTACCAAAAGGGATTCTTTAAAGGGCTCAAATTGTTTTTTTTTTTACCAAATTCCCAGGGACTCCCATCCAACTTCAATTATATAGTCAAAAGATTGATGGTCTCTACCCCACTTCATTACTCTAAATCAGGGGTGTCAAACTCGATTTCATTGAGGGCCACATCCAGTGGGGAAATCTAAATTTTTTTACAACCGGTTCTGTGGCCGTGGCTTGGTGGGCGTGGCAGGGTAAGGATATTGCAAAATCTCCATTGCCACCCCACTCTGGGGCCAGCCAGAGGTGGTATTTAACGGTTCTCTGAACTGCTCAAAATTTCCACTACCGGTTCTCTAGAACCTGTCAGAACCTGTTGGATTTCACCCCTGGCCACATCAGAGTTGTGATTGACCTCGGGGTATGTGTGTGGCCAGGATGAGTGTGGCCAGCTCAATGTCACTCGTGTCAGGGTACCCTGGTGGCCCTGATGGGGTTGAGGGATCCATTGTCTCCAGCAGAGGAAGGCGAGACCAGGGAGAGTGCCAAACCCTTGTCCTCCAGAGGAGCCTTGCCATCCCTCTCAGGACACACAGAGGATCCCCGGACAGGGGCACAGGCTGTCCAGAACCCTAGGCAGCAGAGGGCAAGCGCCCCCCCCCCCGAGCTCCTTTTTCATTGGCAGAGGCACTGCGGGTTGGTCCTTCGCTGATCTAAGCACTCCGTGGGCCAGATTCAGCCCACGAGCCTTGAGTTTGACACCCCTGCTCTAAATGTTTAAAGATATGTGTAAAACTGCAATATATTTTATAACTCTACCCTGTTTTCCCAGTTGAGGATATCTTTCTGTATAAAGGAATAGTAAGCCCCTGTACTGTAATTTTTATTAAAATCAAAACTACTATACATTTCATAGGGTTTTAGACTGCAGCAGCCTTTTCTCCCATTTCAGATTGCACCCTCTTTCAAATTCATTTCATCAGGGAACTTCACCTGGGATCTCCAAAAGTGATGGATTGAGTTCAACTTCTTCTCTGACTGTTATTGGCTGATTCAGGCACTTTGGTTTATTCCAGTAGACTTATCTCCAGTTGTCCTGGTTCCCCACATTTGGCACAATTCTTGTTATACTGAATGACATCCAAGGCACTATGACTCTTCTAGTTCATATCATTCTCATATTATGAACTAGGCAAGTGAAGTGTTAGGGAATTTTTTGCCCAAGGACCCGTATTAGTGATGTAGGAACCAGCCGGAATTCGAACCTTGGTCCCCTGCATTAAAGGTGGCACTCTAACCAATACACCATCCAACCACTATAGGGAATACAAACAAGGAAGAAGCAACAATCAGGAAGATCCAAGATAGGCTTTAATTAAACTTAATGTTATACTATATTTATATGCTATGGCATAGATCCATGATGGGTAACCTATGGCACGGGTGCCAGAAATGGCACGTAGAGCCATCTCTCTGGGCACGCGAACCATCACCTGTTGCTTTTCTGAGTTCCGGCACAGCAGCCAGTTGGTCTTCACGTTCACGGGAGTGCCAGAAACCGGAAGAGTGCCAGCCAGTTGGTCTTCATGCACACAGGAATGCCAGAAACCGGAAGAGCAGCCACCGGCCACCTGGTCTTCCAGAGAAGAGCTCCGGCAACTCTGATTTTCCAGAGAAGAGTATTCGAAGATCAGCTGGCCGCTGCACATGCACATGCTGGAAACCGGAAGATTATCTTCCCAGCACGTGCATGCATTTCTGGCACTCCTGCGCGCATGAAGATCAACTGGCCGATGTGCCGGATCCCAGAAGAGCAAGGGGAGCAGAGCTGCCGGCCAGGATGGAACTTGAGAGTTCACAAGGTTGATAATATAAGGAGCCCCCTAGGAGGATTGAGTCAACATTTCTTAAGGTAAAGGACAAGAATGTCTCCTTCTAAGTACAGGTGCTGGCTGGACTGACAAAAGCATAAGGTCCACTCTCTGGTCTCCAAGTAGCATGGCACATAGAAGCACTGATGATGTTACCTAGTTTGGGTAATGAAACATCTACAAAAAAGCAACCAAGGACCTCTTATTTTAATCCTAAACTACAAATATTCTCCTCTATCAGTACATAAAATTCCATTGTCTGAGTCCTTACTTCTCCCTGCACCAGGGGTGAAATGTAAAATTTGTTACTACCAGTTCTGTGGGTGTGGCTTGGCAGTGGTGGGGGTATGTGACTGGGTGGGCGTGGCCAACTTTTTTTTTTAACTTTTCAAAGCATTTTTTCTAATGCTTTGAAAAGCCTCTGCCGATCAGGCAACTCAGCTGGGATTGTCAGAGAGGCTTTTTAAAAAATGCCTCGCTGCCGATCAGGCAACTCAGCTGGGATCGTCAGAGACTTTTCAAAGCATTTTTTTTACCATCTCTTCGGCCAAAAGGTTGCAGAAAAAAATGCTTTGAAAAGCCTCTGACGATCCCAGCTGAGCCACACGATCATCAGAGCCTTTTTTTTTTTACTTTTAAAAGCATTTTTTTCGTCGGAAGAGGTTGTAGAAAAAGTGCTTTTAAAAGTAAAAAAAAAAAAGCCTCTGATGATTGTGCAGCTCAGCTGGGCATGGTAGTGGGGGGGGCACAGGGATTTTTGCTACCGGTTCTCCGAACCGCCCACCACCATTGCTACCGGATCGGGTGATCCAGTCCGAACTGGGAGCATTTCACCCCTGCCCTGCACCCTACCATCTGTTCAATGGTAGCATTGACTCCCCTACAGAGGTGTCTGGTGGGAGGGGTAGAGAGGAATAAAAAAGTTTAAGTTGGTGGGAGGGAGGGAGAGAGAGAGATAAAAACTGTTGAGTCTAAAGAGGACTGGCAAAAAAAAAAGTTTTTTTCCCCCAAATACTGTTAGAGTTATTTGAACCTAAGCGTTTGTAATGAACTTTTTTGCATTTTGATCTATGTGCACACAGACAGGCTGACACCCTTTGGAGGATAACATCAGGGAGTAACATGGAAAACGATGACTTCTGCTCTGATGATGTAATGGTCCTTCCTGGTGACATTTTTAAGAGTCTTTGGGGAGTGATGACAATAGCACTGTAAGCTTGTGAGATGTTCTTTGTAGTAAAAAGGAAACAAATAAATGTCCCCATTAAACTCGGTGAAGTCAGGCGCATTCTCCAGAAGGGTTGATTCATACTTTCACTGACACTTTTCCTGACTTATCCGTTGGAAGGCACATAAAATAGAGGCAATGCTAGCAACCTTTTGCACACAGAAAACGACAAGGAATTTGAAGTGCCTCCCACCTCCCCGAGAAGCCTCGCTACTTAATTTTGAACAATTGCCAAAGCAAAGAGATTTTTAAGGCTTGACAGGTAATTCACTTTATAGCTTAATTTGTTTTTCAGTAAAAGGGATCTTTGAAATTCTTCCGGTGATGGAATATGTTGGAAACCAGAAACTATTGGTAACTTTGGACTCTCTGTTTCTAAACAGCAGAAAGCTACAGATGGCCTTTAAAAAGGGACAAGAGAAACAAGTCAAAAATGGGAGGTGAAATGCAGAGGAAAGGCAGTGGAGATGAAACAATAAAGATAAAAGTTTATAAAATGAAGAAATGGGAGGACAGGAAATAGAAGATCTCTTTAATATGCATGTCCACCTAAACCTTGGGTGACCTGGATTGGACAGAGGCTTGGAACAGATGAAATGCTTCTTCAGAAAAGGAATATTTAACTTGAGAATATTCACAAATAGAGTTAGAACCTGATGGGATTGTGTTCAGGATTCTCTATATAACAGCTTTCCAAAGTTTAGGAAGTCTTATTAATTCCCCAAAAATAAGACCTCCCCCGAAATTAAGCCCTATCATGCTTTTGAGCACATGCACTAAAATAAGCCCTAACCTCCCCCCCACAAATAAGTCCTATTTAAGCCTCTGCATAGCCGGTGCCCGCCGTTTCCTCTGGTTGCTTGCTGTGCAGGCAACACGAGGAAAGGAGGCAAGGCCGGAGGGGGGGGAAGGGGGAGGAACATGCCCCATGCACCCCACATGCCCTTACCTAATAGTTGCACCTGCCATCCATGTGGAACAGCCTCACAGCAGCCACTCCAACAACCCTAGCCCCTACACCCCTTCTTCTGTTAATGGTGGCCGCAAAAAGAGTGGTAGGCCCGCGACGTACCTCACGCCCTCCTTGCCTAATGGTGTGATGGTTGCAGCAGTCCATCCCACCCTCCATGAAGCAGTTGTTTCATGGGTGCCGCTCAGGCCGCTGCCTCCAGCAAGGGTGGCTGCTTTTGCAGCCGCAAAAGCAGCAGGAGGCCAAGTGATGCGTGGGGCGCATCACTTGGCCTCCTGCTGCTTTTGAGGCTGCAAAATGCGGCTGCAAAAGCAGCCTAAGTGGCACCTGTGAAGCAACTGCTCCATGGACAGTGGGATGGCCTGCCGCAACTATCACACCATTAGGTAAGGAGGGCACGAGGCATGTTGCTGGGCCTACCACTCTTTTTGCGGCTGCCATTAACAGAAAGGGTGCGGTGACTAGGGTTGTAGGAGCTGCCACTGCGAGGCTATTCCGCGTGGATGGCAGGTGTAACTGTTAGGTAAGGGTGTGTGGGGCGCGTGGGGCAGGTTCTTCCCCTGTTCCCCTGCCTTCGGCCTCACCTCACCTCGTGTTGTCTGCAGGGGAAGCAACGAGGAGGCCAAGCGATGCATGGGGCACGTTGCTTGGCCTCCTGCCGCTTTTGCAGCTGAAAAGTGGCCACACTTGCTGGAGGCGGCAGCCTGAGCGGCACTTGCAAAGCAGCTGTTTCATGAACAGTGGGATGGCCTGCTACAACCCTTCAGGAAGCTGGCAGAAGGGGCCACTCACCCCCCCCCCACCCCCTACCAGTACCTGGAGGGGGGGAATTAAGACACCCTTGAAAATAAGCCCTAGTCATTTTTTTCGGGGGGAGGGTCAAAAGAAAATAAGACCCAGTCTTATTTTCAGGGAAACATGGTATATTTTTATCCCACTTTTATTACTTATTTATTTATAAGTAGCTTAAGGTGGTAAACATAACTATTACTTCTCCCTCCTGCTATTTCCCCCACAATAACAACCCTGTGAAGTGAATTGGGCTGAGAAAGAGTGACTGATCTCAGTCACTCAGCCAATGTCCATGCCTAAGGTAGGACTAGAACTTATAACCCCCTGGTTTCTAGGCCAGCACCTTCTTTTTCAATCTTTCCCACATGTCCATTTTCAAAGTAATGGATAAATCTAGAACAATCTACCAATATGAAAATTAAAGAAATTGCCTATCCAGACCATTGCTTTTAAGCATTAAATACAGGCAATGTATCATAGTTTGGCAAGTTAATATGAGATAATGAAGACTGTTCAGTGTCCTCCGCTGCTCAGTTGCACAGTGGCTCATTTCTATTATCCCAGGGTCCTACAGAAGGTGGTAAAAAAAAAAAAGTCAAGATGGCAGCCATGATTTTATTTATTTATTTTATTTAATATAATTTGTATGCCGCCCTATCTCCGTAGGACTCAGGGCGGCTCACAACAAATAAAAACAAACCCAATAAAACATAAAATACATAAATATGCATACATAAAATACATAAATGTATAAATATATAATTTAAACATATTAAAACCCATTAAAATAATCAAAAAACCCCTCAGTCCAGGCTGGGCGATGTGAACAGCCATGTTTTTAATTCGCAGTGGAAAGTCCGAAGGTCAGGAGCCAACCGAAGCCCCAGGAGAAATTGATTCCAAAGAGTGGGCGCACCCACAGAGAAAGCTCTACCCCTGAGGGCCGCCAGCCAACATTGTCTATCCGACGGCATCCGGAGAAGGCCCTCCCTGAGAACGTACTGGGCGATGGGAAGCCGTTGCTGGCTGCAGATGGTCCAACAAGTATCCTGGGCCTAAGCCATGTAGGGCTTTATAGGTCATCACCAGCACCTTGAATCTCACCCAGAGGGCAACCGGTAACCAATGCAAGTCGCACAGGAGAGGTGTAACATGGGAGTATCGGGACCCTCCCATCACAACCCGCACGGCCGCATTCTGCACCAGCTGAAGCCTCCGGGTGGTCCTCAAGGGCAGCCCCAGTGGTAGTCAAGTGATAGTGTATTCATAGCACATCAGAACAAAGCAGAATTTTGATTGCATCATTGCAGCCTTCATCTTGCCTTTCTTTACCTCACCCTATGGACACCCCGGTATCATCCATTGTCATCTCCCTAGACTGGGAAACCTTCATTTTAAAAGAAAGACTTGTAAAATTTATCCTGCACATGCCCACGTGTCATCTTTATGGCATCAGGGGAAAGACAGAGAAGCTAAATATAAACAAGCATGCATAAAAATAATGTAATATGCATCATAACACAAAACACAGCTTTCCAACCTTTGATGCTGCAACCATGTAATGTTCCTTTCTTCATTGGTTTCCCATTGTTCACCCTCTGCAGATATCCAACTTAAATGACAAAATATACAATTCATTGCATACTGATGCTAAGATAATGTTTGCTGCAGCAGATGCTTCAGCTGTCCCTTATGTGATTGGATGAATTAGGTTCCACCCTAATTTTTGGTTCAAAATTGTAATTGCAGCACAGCAGAAAATACTGAAAAGGTGTGCAAACAGCTCTCAGGTTTGGCTTGTTTCTTTTTGTGACTTTTTGGCTGGGCAACACAGGTAAGGATGGGAAACCTTGCAAATAAACTCCACAAGCCACAAGATGGCAATAGAGTTCCATTGATCCAGGAGAACAAGGCTGCAGCCTGTTTTCCAGTCCAAAAACCTTATTTAAAATGATACTGTTTAGAAGTTACATAGTCAGGAAAAGGGCATATTTACATAGAACGTGGGAAATAAATAAATAAAGCAAATAAACAGCAAGGCAACATTTGCTTGAAGATGTATACTCTTAATTTTTTTCAGTGTATTACCAGACAAAGCATTTTATGGTCAGAAAAAGGCTAATTAGAGAACTCTAATTGGAAACAATGTTAATCACACCCAGTCTGGTCAGCTGGAAGAATCTGAATTATTTAGATCAGCAAGTCACTGAACCATAGACAGAGTAGGCTGTTCTTCTGTGTTACCAAGGCTCTACAAAGGCTATGTCTTCTTAAAGAGGCAATATTCAACACCTGGAAATATCTGAAGAATTGTTTTTCTGCTTGTTGTGAAGTGGTCCACTTATGCAGATGTGCAGGAGATGTCGTTTTAAAGCCCCCCTGGCTCTCATAATACTCTTGGTGATTTCCTCCATCATCCTCAAACTCAAACTTCAAAAATTCAGGTGGCCACTAATTAGCAGCTTGGTGCTGCTGTATAGTGGTTAACTGGAAAGTTGCACCCCATATCTAGAAGGGTACTTTTTCCCATGGTGGTTTTCTTTATTATTGTTTATGCCTTTTTAATTCTTATTTTATTGTGAGTTCACTTGTTTCTTATTACATTTTTTTACAATAGCTGCATGTAGTTGCCGTTTTGGTGACAAGTAAGGCTTAAAGAATTATTTTTCTTGTGTTCAACAGATGGTAATATGTAGCCAGAGCTGACTGATCTTGAAAATGATGACTCAATATTAGAATCAAAAGTTAGTTGAGGCTTGGATGAGAGGCACTAGAAAATGTTAGAGTTGTGGGTTAGATTGGGAAGTTGCAAAAGCTATTCCAGGAGAAGACAGTAATATTTCTGCCAAGAGAACAAGTAGGTGCATTCATGAAGTCATCAAAAGTTAAGCTTAATTCACTTACTATTGTTATTGCTTAGGTTATACACATGGCAGAAGAGGTAATTTTAGTGCTTTTTATTCTTCCATTCCAACTCATGCAATGTTTTGTTTGTAAAAATAAAGATTTTTCTGAATGATGCTCACTTCAGATTTTGTAGTTAAAAATTAATGTCCAAATTATCCAATTATATTTGCGGACTATTTGGAAGAGGGAAGAATCTCTTTTGCCATGAAGTTGCAACTGTTATTTTAGCAAATCTAAATATGCTGATGCAGATTCTAGTGACTATTGTCGGATGGGTGTGACTAGAGATTCACTGTTTGATTCCCACCCGCTAGGTATAATGCAAACTACATGCTGAGGTGATTTCTGCTTCCAGATGTTGCTTAGCTCTGGGTCTATTTAAACAAGAGTGCTGAAGATGGATACTGAAAGAGGCTGCAACAAATTATATATATAGGAAAATATTAGAAAAAGACTCACACTGGCTCCCCCTTAATTCTTTGCAGGGAAAAACACAGGGCAGATCTTTAGGTTCATATAGATTTAATAAATTATTAGTAATCTGTTATTTTTGTTCTTTGTTTTTAAAAGTTTTAATCATTGTAAACTGCCTAGACTTTCTGGGAGTTGGGCAGCAAATAATAATTATTTTTAAGATTCGGTTACTACATACAATACTACAATAAAATGTAGTTCTAGTTTTCTTGGAGACCTGTAATTTTCTTACCTTGTAGACCCAACACCATTTCAGTTGAGATAATCAGTTCTGTTGTCCTGATGTCTGAAATGGATATTACAGTATCAAGAAAGGGAAAATGAACAAGATCTAGTGGTGTATTAGAGTTGAATGTTTGACGAGTATGAAAATTCTATTCTGCTCCATCCAAGTGATGGAAGAAGAGAAGAAAAATACTGTTCCATTTTTCTAATGCAAACTTGGTGAGGTTTTTCTATAGTTTTAGATCACCACCATCTATGTTAGATTGATCTGTCCAAATTTCATTGACTTCAGCACTCACTGTTAGAATAATAAGATCTGAAATACATGTGTATCCCTGTGTTTGCATATATATAATTAGAACGAATCCAAATCATTGGGTTTAGTGCAGAAGCCAAATATGAGTTCCTCAACAATGCAGGCAATAATTGCTTCTGAAACTGGCCAAGGACAGTATTTCCAGCATAGAAATTGGACACTGCAGTCCAAGGAGGAATACTGGTGTAGGGTATACATCTGTTGAATTAATGGTACTCATCATGACTTAGCAGGAAGTGACTCTAAAGCTTAGTTATTTTATTTGTTTTGATTCATTTGAAGAGGAAGCTTATATGGGATTAGATTTTGAAGCCCCAGTAATCATTGGTTAAAACCATTCAGTTACAATTTTGTAGGTCAAATCAACTTTATCTAATTATACTTAGCTTAATGTTGAATGTTATTTAAAGATAAATCATGCATTCTGACTCTATCCATGGTTTTATTTTTGTCTCCCTATTTTTTGCAACATATCCCACCCCAAAACCAAATGCTGCTTTTCACCTGGGAGCGGGGGAAAAGCACCTCAGTCTAAATCAGGGGTTTGCAACCTTAAACACTCAAAGAACCATTTGGACCCATTTTCCACAGAAAAGAAAACACCGGGAGCCACAAAACCCTTCCCGTGCCTGACTATTTCTTGAGCGGCCACAAAACTAGCATATGTAGTTGAATTAAATGTTCTGTTTTCTTTGAAACTTTTCTTTTCTTGGATTTATTCATGGTTGGCCTACAGGGGGTTGAAAAGCTCAATAAATCGCGTGCCAGCGGGTGTCACACATTGGCGGCTGTGACACATATTATGAGTGACAGGGAGCCACAGCAGAGGGGTGAAAGAGCCACATGTGGCTCCAGAGCCGCAGGTTGCTGACCCCTGGTCTAAGTGATAACTTGCATCTACCTACAAAAACTTGTGGACTTAAAGGAAGAGCAGGACTGGCAGGAGGTGAATCCTGAGAATAGTAGAAATGGCTACGTGCGACCCGCAACCAGACTTGTGTCCCTAAGTTGAGGAAGCAATGGATTTTTAGCTCCTGGGTTCTCTTTTGGCAGTCCTAAAGACTGATCTAAGAATGGTCCCTAAAATCGCCATTTCCAGCTATGATGAGGTGAGGCTCAGATGAAATCAACACAGAACAGTTTTAAAAGAGATGAAAACCTCCAGTTTCTTGTCCAAACCCAGCTCGTCCCACCTATATGCGGCCCTCAGTCCCCTGACTCAAGTCCCTCTTTGAAGGAGATGGGGTGTGTGTATTCAGAAATGTGATAAACAAAGAAACAAACAAACAAACTGTGGCCCTTGACCATAAAGAGGTTGTCAACTATTGTCCTGAAATAGATTACTGATCTCAGAGGCCATAGAGAATATGGTATGCTTGAAGCCAAAATGAGCTGTAAGTATGGCCAGTTTTTGGACATACTCAAAGGCACAGACAAAATCATTTGGCTGGACAGATACAGCCTGCTGTTTTATTAACAGGGAAATGTCTGGTGGCGATATAATCAGCATAATTATTTAAGAAGTAAGATTGCCTAGAATTGAGGATTTTAATCCCAAAGCCTCTTTTCATACCATGCTAAAGTGTTATGTCATCTGTAGATTATACAGAAGTATCCAATCCAAATAGGGCACTTTTAAATCAGAATGATTCAGGGGAAGAGAAGACTGAATATATATGCTCAGATTTCTTCTACTAAGAACAGCTTAATTTCAAGGCACTTAAAAATGGTTGAGTCAAAATTGGGCTTTGGTCGTGCAGCATTGATTGGCCTTTAAGATTCACAGTGGATGTTACATGTAACATCAATACAACTGGCTGAAACACAGAGTATACTTTCTCAATATTACTAAAAAGGATAATAAAAGCATGGATGACCAAAAGCATTATGGATAGCAGAGATCAATATTTATAAATCCATCTGGTGATCATCATGGCACATAGAAGATTTTGTCTTGGATGTAAGAGAGGTAAATAGTAAATATATGACTTGAAAATGAAATGAGAGAAAGAGGAGGAAAGAAAAAGAAGGAAAGAAAGAAGGAAGGAAGAAAAGAAAAAGAAAGAAAGGAAGAAAGAAAAAAAGAAAGAAGGAAGGAAGGAAGGAAGGAAGGAAGGAAGGAAGGAAGGAAGGAAGAAATGTTATGGGTCTGTGAACCTAAGTGAAAATATGTTGTATTATCGTGAAGAATAAATTGAATATAATGGTATCATATTAAGTCTGAACAAAAATATTATGACATAAGTTATAGAGAGATATAGTGAATTATTTGCTGTCAACTAGCTTTAATTGCAGCTCCTTTTCTTTTCTTTTTTTCTTTCATGCTTTTAATTTCTTTATCTTACAATTACTTCCCTCTTTTCAGTAGTTTGCTTAATGTTGCTTATTCTAAAAGGGAATCTCATGATGGGTCTGGTTTCTGTCCTCCTGTTTGTGGACTTCCTGTTGGCATCTGCTGGGCTGCTCTATAAAACAGAATGGTATAATCCATCTGGCTAATCCACCAACCCTGTCCTCATATTCTACCTCAATAACAGTTATATGAGATATGAGATATTAATTTCTTTTTCTGATTTCCTTTTGTCAGAGTATATTCATCAACTGGAATAGGACATGGTAACAAGGTCAGCCAATGTATAGGCATAGCAACTAAGTCAGCCAATGAGGGCTGTTTGGGAGCTGAGACAGACTGGAGCCAGGGTGTGCCTTAGTCTGCAGCTTCTGAGTCGGTGCAGAGAAACTGAAACTAGTCTGCTCTGCTGAAATGAAACTAACCGTTCTCTCCTGCCTTGTATTTTGCTTATAACTGCTAAGTTGGAAGATATCTGCTATTGGTATTGTAAATTTACTTCATGTATTATTATGTATATAAAGAAGTTAATGAATCCTGCTGCATTAGTCTGCCTGTGTGTGCTTTCTGGATTTAATTGCTGCAACAAACTCTGACACCTTTCAATATGGGTTGTGAAGTTCTCATTCAGAAAGTGCTTTCTAACATTCCTACATACATGGATGAAACAGCCTTTCTGTATATTTTAAACTGATTGGTTTTAACTCACTAAAGTTTCTTAGTTTTAACCCACTGTTGTTTTTTCTTCTTTCTTGCTAAAAGTTATGGGTGATTGGACAATATGGTATTGTTTTATTTCTAAAAGCTAAGCCAGGGACTCAACAGAAGCCAGACAGATCTCCTCAACCGAATAACAGGATTGGAAGAGATCTTGGGGTCTTTTAGTTCAACCTTGGAGGTCTTCTAGCCTGTTCAAGTAGGACACCATTCCAGACAAGTGGCTGTCCAGTTTCTTCTTAAAAGCCATTAGTGATGGAGTACCCACAACTTCTGAAAGTAAGTCGTTCCATTGGTTAATTGTTTCACTGTTAGAAAATTTCTACTCAGTTCTAGGTTGCTTCTCACTTTGATTAGTTTCAATCCATTGTTTCTTGTCTTGCCTTTTGCTGCTTTAAAAAACAGGTTGACTCCTTCTTCCTTGCCTCTCAAATTTTGGAACACTAATTTCATCCATGTAGGTGGAAATATTCCTATATACTCACGTCCTGCAACGTTTCTCATATGTTTTAGCCTTCAGCCCCCAATCATCTTTGTTGCTCTTTTCTGCACTCTTCGGAGTCTCAACATATTTTTTATAATATAGTGACCAAAACTGGATGTATTATTCTAATACATGGTCTTAGTAAGGCTTTGTAATGATCTTGATTCTATCCCTTTATTATCGCAACCTGGGATTGCACTAGCTTTTTTGGCTGCTGTCACGCACTGCTGGCTCTTGTTTAAGTGATTGTCCACTAGGACTCCAAGATCCCTCTCACAGTTACTGCTATTGAGCCAGATTTCACCTAATCTGTACATCTACATTTGGTTTTTCTTGCCTAAATGTAAAACCTTACTTTTCTCTACTTTAAATTTTATTTTGTTAGATAGGACCCAGTGTTCAAATCTGTCAAGATCCTTGTTTGTGTAAGAAACAACAATTCTGGTTTCAACTGGGCCCGCATAAAGGCAAGAGCACAGTCAATTGGCTATAACCACTATGGACATTTTGTGTTAAGGATTCTTTTTAAAGGACTATCTTTCATATTCAGTCTTTATTATTCCATGGAAGTCAGAGTCTGCCTTTCACCCAGCTGTCGATCAAACATACTCTTGCTTAGCATCAGCAGTGTTGCTGTAAGACGTGTCTTCCTACCAAATTAATCCCAGATGGCATGAAACATGATCTCAGTGAGGTCTCCCCACTCCCTTTCCTAAATGATGCTCCTGTAATCCATTCCCTGTTTTACGTCAAACGAAATCTGCAACCAGATTGACTATTGTTTTATTGTACTTGGATTACTTACAGGACAGGGAGTAGGAAGATACCCAATGCTCTGCCAAGTGTTTTGATGTCAGAGTGCCAAATAAATCTTCCTCTCTGCTAGGAATGGATGACCCTGTCAAGTTCGCTTTTGCTCAAGTTCTTAATTTAATACTTATTAAAATATTCTCATGAACTTTTGTAAGACTTTTTTTTTTGTAATGCATACATCTTGGGTGTGCCTTTGTTGTTTATTTTTCCAAGCATTTCCCTCCCCCCAACACCTTTTTGTGAATAGATTTTTTTTCCCAAAATGCATTCACATTTAATATAGCTATTATGTAGGGTAGCAATTAAGGTGCTGGATTAGAATCGGACTTTCCATTAAAAATATATCCCAAAGGGCCATATAGTAAAAAACACCGATGAAACCCCTTAAGTTTACTGAAGTATAAAACAGGATTTTGGCAATAGACAGCAAAGGCACAATGAAGGATGCAGCAGCATGACTTTATTTAAGAGAAGACCCCTCCCTGGTTACATCTACCTGTGTAGCCATCAGGTCTGTCAGCTCTCCCAGGCAAATCAGAAGGACGTATAGCGAGGTGAGCTAATTCTACTTTAGGCTACATAAAGAAAATATTGCAAGTCTCTAAGTGCAAACGTCACACTTTTAATTGCTTGATCCATTAGGGTGGGTCCTTCCTAAATTTCTTTCTCTGACTGCCTGAGAGCTCCTGCCTGTCTAATTGTTTGCTAGATGGCATCTCTTACCCTCTTTACTCAAGGTCATCCACATATTCCATTAGTTATATTATGGGTAACATCCGTGGTGAAATCTGAACTGGTTTGCCACCGGCTCCTCGGCTGGTGAGCCGGTGGCACAGTGAGCACCAAAATGAGGCTTGGGAAGGTAAGTAAACAGTGTGGGGGTGATGGAGAAATCAGCTGCGGTGCGCAAACTTGGGAACCTTTTAAAAAACTTTTCAAAAGCATTTTTTACTACCGGTTCTCCAGAACCGGTAGTAAAAAATGCTTTAAAAAGGTAAAAAAAAAAGGTTCTGACAATCACAGCTGTGGCGTGCAATTGTCGGAACCTTTTTTCTTTTTTACTTTTTAAAAGCATTTTTAATTACCGGTTCTCTGGAACCAGTAGTAAAAAATGCTTTTAAAAAGTTTTTAAAAGGTTCCCAAGCTCGCGCCCCACAGCTGTGATCATCGGAACCTCCTTTTTAAACTTTTTTAAAGCAGTTTTACCACCAGTTCCAGAGAACTGGTAGTTAAAAATGCTTTAAAAAGTTTTTTTTAAAAAACTTCTGATGATTGCGCATTGCTCAGCTGATCTTCAGAACTTTTTGGTTTTTTTTACTTTTTTTACCACCGGTTCGGACAAACTGGGCCGAAGCAGTAGCATTTGACCCCGGGTAACATCTACTAAAGATTTCCATTTGACAAGACCCAAGCAATGAGCTTTTGCCATATCACCCTCCCACTGGAATATCATCTCCCCCCACACCCCACACCAAACATACTCACTTTCAGGTGAGATTAGTTCCAACCTTTTTGGCCTTCCAGAAATTCCTTAAAATATTATTTTTCCAGCCTATGAGATGGTTGCATTGCATGTGAGTTATTGGTGCTTTCTCCAGTGATCTTATTTATATTGCATCAATTGTTTTAATAGTTGAAATTTGTTTTTATTGTTTACTTTATTGTATGTTTTCTGGTGTCATATAAGTGAGAAAGGCACTATATAAATTTTTATAAATCAATAAATAGCTGACTTCATGCCAAGGGTTCAGTGGACAATAGATCTTCAGCAGACAGGTAGGGAAGCTCACCTCAGCACCAATCAACTGCACAGGCCTAAATTGCATCATCAAAGGGGCTTATATTGAAGAGCAACTTTCCTAAGGTTGCAATATTGCAGCGCATCTCAAACCTGGCAACTTTAATATGTGTGGACTTAAGATGCATAGCAAATATCTGGCAAACGTGTCACATCCAACAGGACTTCTCTTCAATCTTAATTGTCTATTGATCCAATAGACATCCTGGTCCCAATTTTCTTCAGATATATACTCAGGCGTTTATCCATGAGAAATGCAGTTAGACTTATTGCTTCGCTTGTTACTAAATGCCTGCTTCCAGCTCCTCTTTGCATATATGACAGAGCCTGATGGCAATGATATTTTATTTTATGCAACAATTGCTACAGAGCAAAGCCTGCAATCTGCAATGGGGCCTGCTCGGAGGGAAGCTGCCAGAAGTAACACGGTTTTGATTCCTGTAAAGCAGAAGCGGCTAAGGACCCAGGCACATATCCACCTTGAAACAGGTTGCAATGAGTATAGCTGTGTGTGTGAAGGTTTTATTAAAAATAAAAGGCAGAGTACAGAATGATTCCCTTTGTTTCTTACAGGTGCCCCCATATACTTGAGTTAGCATTCCACGAATTTATTTATTTATTTATTTATTTATTGGTTCAATTTATATGCCACCCTTTTCCAGAGACTCAGGGCGGCTTACAATGTGTTAAGCAATAGCCTTCATACTTTTGTATATACCTACTTAGTAGGGCTTTCGGGGGGCCCTAAGCGGTGTTCTTTTTTATAAAAAGTCAGCTTATTGCTCCCACAATCCAGGTCCTCATGTTACCTACCTCGAAAGGATGGAAGGCTGAGTCAACCTTGAGCCTGGTGAGATTTGAACTTGCAGTAATTGCAGGCAGCTGGTGTTACTTAACAGTGCTTTAGTCTGCTGCGCCACCAAGACTCTTCCAACATGTCTTTTATATGGGAACTTTTATTGCTTTATATAACTAACTCTGCAGTGACCCAATTAATTCATAACTATTGCTAAATAAAGTATCACGATTGCCATTCTTCTTTGTGTGATGAAATCTGTTAAAAGGTGAATTGTGTATGTGCTGCTTCTATAAAGGACCACACAGAGCCCTTCCCCTTTCTTCCCATTGCTTTTACTCCTCAGATCTGAAGAAGCAGTCAGACACGTCTGTTAAGGCTGTCTTTAACTTAACCCCAACATAACATGTTGAGAAGAAGAGGCAAAAATCAGTGCTGGAGAGAGCCAGAGGAGCACTGCTCCTAGCTTTTTTTTTTTTTTTTTTTGTATGTAATTTTTATTAAAATTTGTAAACAAAAAAACAAAACAAAAATGAACGCAGACTAATCTAAAGTAAGGAAGAAAAAAAAGAAAAAAAATCAAAGAAAAAAGTGAAAGATAGTTGAAGAATAGAATAAATACTTTATAACGGTCATCGACCAGCAATAGACATTACAATAAATTAAAAATAATACTGACATTAATCATGAATAATAACATCCCTGTTATGAAAATACATGATCTCAAACCGTTAGGGTCACTCCCTAATTTACATGAGTGGAGAGCCGATAAGTATGTGAGTAAAGGTTTTTTCCAATAATTGTTATACATAGCTCCAAAAAATTGGCACCAGTTAACATCTATAATTCTGTAACTAGTTTTTTTTCCTTGTGGACATTGCAGCGACACAGAATTTTGCCACTTCATGGCTGGTAGCCGGGTTTGAGTCTTGGAGGAGAAAGCCTACATAAAAGTCGTCTGTCCTCCCTGGCAATCTCTCTAGTAAGGGGGGGTAGTTGAAGAAAAATAGAAAAGAAATAAAAGAGATATAAAGAATTTGTTTCTGATATTCTTCACCTGTAAGCACTTGAAGAACAAATATATCTTAAAGTCTCTCTCTAAAGTTACATCATATTTCTCTTCTTTCCATAATCTATCCTGTCTAATTATCAAAACCACAAATCACAAAGCACCCCTCCTAATTTTACAAGTGCATCACAGCTAAACTAGAGATAAATCAGCTCAGGTCTCAGACACTGCTAATATTATGGGAACACGTAGGTCGCAGGCTACTTTGAAACAGATGCAGAAACGTGCTATGAAAGTGACTTAATTCACCACAATGCAAAGTGCAAAACACCCGTGAATGATGGATGAGATCTGATTTCCTATTTTTGAAGAGGTCAGTGGACTCTCATGTCCCAAAAAAATAGGGATTTTTCTAGAATGTGGTTTGGGTTTTGAGGGTTGGGGTTTGTTTGTTTGTTTGTTTTTGGCAAGTTCCACAATAAAATCACTATCTGTATCTCTTTAGACTTAACTTTCTGAAAAGTTAACTGGGGAATTTTCTGAATTTTTAGATTTACTTCTCATCTTTCTTTAGCAGAACAACCCTATGAATATTTATTCCCATATAAGCCGAAGTGAATGTAATGGGATTTAGTCCAAAATCAATACAGAATTATAGTGAGCAGAACAAACTAGGAGGGGGGGATTTAGATAAATTTGTGGTTCTTTTCCTTTTGTGATTGTTGCTGCTGCTAGCATTGTCTTTTTAAAAAAATCCTACCTACTGTATTGCTTCAAATGATGGGAAGAGTGATTATGTCCACATAGGGTAGCTGTGCTGTGTTTCAGGAAACAAGGAAGCTTTGCAAACAATCAATCATGATTGGAATGCCTCCTTTTACCTTGGCTCTCATTATATGAGTCACTGCCATAGATCTCTGCTCCTCCTGGTTATGGAGGGTTTCTTTTCTCTCCATGGAAGGACATTCTAGAGTAGCCAACACCTTAACAAAGCACTGGCCTTCAAGGCTGCTTATCTTTGGAATTACCAGATGACTGGCAAAAGGAGGACATGTCGTGCATATCTTGAAATCAAATATTGCCTCACTTTTCTTTGATCTAATATTTTTTATTATTATTACCCACAGCAGAAGTCATTTGTGAGTTGTTTTGTATTGTAACCTTGTACACTGTCTTCCTTGTACAGGAATTGAGTATGCCTAGTGTAGTGAAAAGAAGGTCTACGGATGACATGATAGCAGTGTTCCAGTATTTAAAAGGCTGTCAAAAAGAAGAGGGTGTGTACGTGTCAAAGAATTTTCCAAAGCACCAGAGGGCAAGACAAGAAACAATGGCTAGAAACTAATCAAAGAGAAAACCAATTTACAACTAAGGAGAAATCTCCTAATGGTGAGAACAATTAACCAGCGGAACAGCTTGCCTTGAGAAGTTGTGGGTGCTCCAACATTGGAGGGTTTTAAGAAGAGACTGGACAGCCACTTGTCTGGAATGGTATAGGGCCTCCTGCTTGAACAGGGGGTTGGACTGGACATCTTCCAAGGTTCCTTCTAACTAGGTTATTCTGTTGTTCTGTCTGCTTCTTTCTTCCCTCACCCACTGACAGACTCAAAAGGCTAGATTTACATTATATAATTTATTTCCTGATTTCAGCAATCAACTTCAATGCAGGCTTTTCAAATCCATGATTTTTATGCTAAAATTTAAAAAAGCACATCATTGTCAATTATATATTAACAGTAGCATATGTTCTTGAAAATAAACATTTGCTGGAAAAATACTGCAATTGAAAAACCAATTTTTTGTTGGAAAAATATTTGTTGGAAAATATTGCAGTTGAAAAACTACTATGAGCCACGGTGGTGCAGTGGTTAGAGTGCAGTACTGCAGGCTACTTCTGCTGACTACTGGCTGCCTGCAATTTGGCAATTCAATTGTCACCAGGCTCAAGGTTGACTCAGCCTTCGATCCTTCCAAGGCCGGTAAAATGAGGATCGAGATTGTAGGGGGAAATATGCTGACTCTGGAAACTACTTAGAGAGGGCTGTAAAGCGGTATATAAGTCTAAGTGCTATTGCTTTTGCTACTTGCAAGCTTCCGTAGCCTTACAATTAAGTAGAATTAGTTCACTAGTTCAATTTCTTTTCTGGTCTACCTAGGAAGGCTGGCATCAGTCATGCAACTCTGAAAGTTCAAATCTCCCATGTGTTCTTTACAGCATGAGAAGATAAGGAGAGCATCTTCTAAGTCTCTTTCTTTGACTATTATGCATCTGCAGGCTATGCCCTCTCTTATAGGACCATACCTTTGACAACATCTCTTTCCAAACAGCTCCCAAGGCCATTCTCACATTTCATCTCCACAGCCCCACTCCATCCCCACTCCATCCCTTGACAAAAAAATATTAAGACTTCCTGCATCAACTAGGACTTCTTAATAGTTTTGGAATAAATACAATCATTTTACTTTTCTCTTTGTTCTTGGTAGGTATCTTGGTCATCCAGTTGGATGAAAAGAAATTGCCCAAGCAAGCAATAAGTAAAGCAATCATAAAACCCTAAAACTTCAGAGAATAGACCATTAACACCAACCATAAAATAATTTAACCACAGCAAATACAATTATTTTCCAAAAGGAGCATCCATTTATAATCCAATCTTATTCCAAAAAGCATTTCTCAAGAGTGTGACTGTCTCCAAGGGAAGAGTTCACAAGTTTTGCCAGACATAACCTCTATTTAAATCAGTTGGATTTAAAAAACAAACATTCTTAAGTGCAATAAATATCCACAGAATTTCCACAGAAATAGGCATTTTGAAAAGAACACTTTTCAGAGTGTTCAGACAAATGAATAAATAGCATGGTTTGGAATTATGAGTTGGAGGTGCCCAAGTGCAAAGTGGAAACAAGAACTTATTTTCAGGATTGATGGAAGACCTAGGGATCTCAGAATGATGCAGAAGGCCTATCACTGTGGCCCGGGGGTAAGGGTGGTGAAATCCCCAGGTTGTTAAGAAAGCCAGTCACTGTTTGTGACTTATCTGTCTTTTTTCCCTGGACGATTGTTCTGTGTGAACTCTGCATAAAACAAATTGAGGTTCCTACCTATCTATTTGATGTTCGTATTCTTCTCTCTTTATGAAAGAAAAGGACATTTTGAAGAGTTGCATTAAGTTTGTCAGACATAATCTTTGTGCATTACTCACTGCCAGAATAGTAGAAATAGCAATTGCACTTAGACTTAAATACGGTTTCACAGTGCTTATACAGCCCTCTCTAAGCAGTTTACAGAGTCAGCATATTGCCCCCAACAATTTGGGTCCTCATTTTACCCACCTCAGAAGGATGGAAGGCTGAGTCAACCTTGAAGACAGCAGTATTGCTGTTGCCCTGGCTCTTTGATAAAGGATCTAGAAGCGCTAGATTGTGAGGACAAGACTCTAGGCTCATTTTCTGTTCAGTGGGTTGGATTTGTACCATGCACCAAACTTTAAATTAGCCAATCCCATTTTAGCCTATTATATTATGTGAACCTAGCCTGTGTAGATTTATGGTTACATTTGCTATGCAAACACAAAGCTGAGTTAACAATTTAACTCATGTTAACACATGTCACACATACAAAAGGGCAAGGCCAGGATCCTTCTGCCCCCAGTTGTTCTTATCCACAATACACTGCAGGAGATGCTAAGATCCATCTTCATTTTATTCAGGGGAAAGTTAATACAGATAAGATCTTTTTTTCCTCCAACAATTTTGATGTGCAAAAATAAAAAAGAGAAGCATAAAACAGAAATATAACAGTTGTTAAATCATCTTTCCCTGAAATCATGATATTTTTAATGCCTCCTTCTTTCCATGTTGAGTATAGTATATTTTAGTAACTATCTATATACACAGTCATTATGGACTTATTATTTTATGAAAAAACATGAAATGCTTTCTAGAGGAGCTTTTGAGAGACTGAGGATTGCTGGTGTATATCTAGCATCAAAAGATTTTTTAAACTGTCAACTTTTAAATTGTCACTCTGCATTTTTGGCAACTGATAATTTTTCAAATAACTAAGATGCATCATATGATCCTATAAATTGATCAAAAGTATATACTACATATATACTTGTATATATGAAGACATGGCTTTTTCATCAAATGGACTGACCCGTTGAGGGGGTTTTTACATTGTAATAATTTTAATTAATTTTAATTGGATTTTAATTTATATTTAATTTATATTTAATTCATATTGTTGAATTTTTATCTTGTAAGCCACCCTGAGTCCTTCGGGAGAAGGGCGGCATATAAATTGCAATAAAATAAAATAAATAAAGTAAATAAATACATAGTCTGCCAAGATTCTCCAATGAGAAGGAATGATCCTTTTGTTGTTTTCAAATTTTGTTTTCTTCTGAGGAAGCTTCAATTCCTGATTAGAGAAAAAGGTTTTCAAGACTTGACTTTATACTATAAGGCATTTCTTCCTTCTCAAACTGATTATCTACTGACATTCCTAGATACTGACTGATATTATTTTCCAGCTACTTTGGAAACTACAGAATCTCT
The DNA here is from genome assembly GCA_022577455.1 of Arizona elegans. Classification (NCBI taxonomy): domain Eukaryota; kingdom Metazoa; phylum Chordata; class Lepidosauria; order Squamata; family Colubridae; genus Arizona; species Arizona elegans. The sequence goes on along the minus strand of JAKOOJ010000003.1, from coordinate 95,020,618 downwards.
CTTCCTTCTGTATTAACTATTGGAGGGGGTTCAACATGAAACAGCATACTTACTCTGATTTGTTCCTATTGATCATGCTAAACAAACATTTTGGCGGGAATCAAAATTTCTAGATATGCTTGTATTGTTAAGTAATTTTTGGCTGTGTTCGAGCATATCATGATCTGTGAGACAGAGATCAAATTGGCATTGTATCCAACTGCTCTTCATTTTCATTTATGCAAAAGGCAGAGGGATCCTTTTTTTAGTTTAACATTTGTTATTGAGTTATAAGATAAAATAAGACACAAAATACAACAGTAAATAGGAAAACCTTGGGGAGGAACGGGGGGCGGGGGAAGAAAAATGAGGAAGGATTAGGAAAAAGAAAAAAGAAGCATTGCCTTCCGACTCTCTCTTTTGCAGTAAAATAAGGCATTAACATTGAATCACAACTTTTTGTTTTGTCATAATAATATAAACTAGCCATTTCTATAAGGATTTGTCAGTCTAATCGGTAAAACCCAAAATCAAAATTTCATTCTTTTCCACTTCAAGCACAAAGTTCAGAAATGGTCTCCATGTGGAAACAAAAATACTTATATTCCTTTCTTTAATCAAAATGGTCAATTTTGTCATTTCAGCCAACTCCATCAGTTTATGTCATGTGTTCAGGATGGGTCATGTGCAGTGGTGGAATTTAGCCAGTCCGCACCATTTAGGGAGAACCCGTTGTTAACTTTCTGAACAGTTTGGCAAACTGGTTGTTGGAAGAAATCGTTAGGGCAGAGAACCGGTTGTTAAATTACTTGAATCCCACTACTGGTCATGTGGTCCAACAATGGAAGTTCAACATATCCAAAACACCCACTAGGTTTTCACCCAATGGTACAAAAATAACGTTACATGATGCCCATGTCTTTTTGTTCTATTTATTTAAAAAAAAACACTGAAGATGGAAAGGAAATAATTTAGATTATTTCATGAGGTAGGTCTAAATCAGGAGTGTCAAACTGACAGCCCACGGGCAGGATGTGTCACGTGCAGGCCATGCCCACCCTGGCTCCACAAAGGCAAAAAACCATCACAATATGTCATGTGACGTGATCAGATTTGACACCTGGTCTAAATGATCTCCTACCTGCTGCATGGCCCTGTCTAGCCCCAGATATAGCCCATCTGCCATGTCCATGGAAGGTCCATGGACTTTAGTGAACGTAAACCAAGGTACCCTATGTTTTTTAGGATGCTGAACAATTTGTTTGTTTCTTTATCCAATTTATATAGCTGCTCATCTCACAGACAAGTTGCTCTGTATGGTGTACAACAAAACAATTGCTTTTAGGAGAAGATTTATCTATCAATGTTGACCATCATGTCTGTTTCTACTTGGTAATGGGAAAGACATTAATTCAGATGATTACATGAGGAAAGTTATTATTTTTAGCATCCAAGGCAACAGTGGATAACACAATGATGTCACACAAAAGAGTAGAGCCAAACTTTCTGGTGTGTTTGGGGAATTGTTTTTTTTTTCTTTTTCTTTAGGAGAGCATGGGGTGTTTTGTTTTTTTTATTCTTTGTAAATGTGTTCTCGCTTTCTAAGTACCCACACAATTATTTTTTTTTCAAGGAAATTCCATCTCTGCTTTGGCAATGCAGGCCTAATGTGACTTTGGGCCAGTTGGTCTTTTTCAACCATCCCCACCCTAGAATAGTTGTTGTGGAAAGAACAGAAATTGGGAGTATGCATTCCTTAGCTACTGAAAGAAAGATAGGACAGACATCAAATTAGTAATAAGCAAATTTCCTTGTGAATTTCAGCATCATCTTTTCAGAGAGCTCTGAGGACTGCAAACCCCATAGGTTTCATGAGTCTCACAGGCTCCATCTCTCCCTCTGCTTATCAAGTCATCTCACATTTCTTTTGAGCATGTTTTCCAATCTTGGCAACTTGAAGACAGCTAAGGAATTCTGAGACTTGAAGTCCACCCTTCTTCATGTTGCAGAGATTGGGAAATAATAATAATAACTTTATTGTCATTGTACGTGTATACACAGTATACCCATACAAAGAAATTCTCTTAACACTCAAAGACCAGGTCCAACACACATAAGAATCTCCAAACACGCTCCCACCCACCACAATTCCCCATTCCTAAACCACCCAAACATCCACACAACAGACCAAGTAATACTGTCCAACAGCTCACTGATGTTGCTTTTGAGACTCTAATCCCTCATCCAGAACTTCAGTACAGGTAATTTAAGTTTTAAAAATTAAAAAAAATGGATAAGCCTTTAAATCCCAGTATAAACTCTCTCTCTCTTTTTTCCTAACAAGGGTGTTGTTTAAATTAGTATGATGATTACTTGCATTTGGATGATTTTTTTTTAAAAAAATGGCTGGATGTGAAACTGAGAGATTTCCTAGCTTTTTCGCATATGGTTATATTTTATATGATGTTGCTAGCTGCTTTGATCCATGTGACAAAAATCCAGGCAGAAATATTAAAACAAACAAATACATTTGGCTTGGCAGCTGTAGGGCAGATGAAGAAAAAAATTCCTTTTGTCCTCTTTTGCTTTGCTGATTGTGCCATCCTAAGCCTTTCAGTGCTTCAATTCAGGAAGCAGGCAGCTTCATAGTAACTCTAATTCACAGACTGATGCTTTTAGGAACACACTATGTCCATGGAAGAACCTAACCCAGGATCCCATTAGATCCCATTAAATCTTTGCCTATACAAGTACAGTGTGCTGGGACCAGAAATGTAGGCATTTTCAGGCAGTGTAGTCCAGAGTTTCAGGCAGTGTAGTCCAGATTCATGTGGGCTAGAGAAAATGAGAAAAGGAAAGCTGTAATCTCAACAAAGTTAGGAGGCTTTAAGTTGGAATAAAATAAGGTATGTGAATATATATATATATATATATATATATATATATATATATATATATATATATATATATATATATATGATTGATTATATATGTATGTATGTACTGGTATCTATCAATCAATTGGCAACTGTCTCATAGTTATGATGGTTGCAGCATGCTGAGGTCATATAATCCTCTTTTGCGACCTTCTGACCAGCAAAGTCAATGGGGAAGTATGTATCAATCAATCAATCAATCAATCAATCAATCATCAATCAATATAACATCATTTCTTGGATTTAATGATAAAGTTCTGCTTTCTGGTGAGCCAAAGAACTGATTCAGGGAAAGAAAATCAGCAGAGAGCAAACAAAAGTTATAATGCCACTGCCCCCCAAGACAGGGTGGAGCACAATCTGTACTTGGTAACATGATCATCCTAACAGCATTAAGACAGGGTACTATTCCCTTGGCCATAGGAATAGATTTGAAGAGCAGGGGCTGCCAACCAGCTCATGGTATTGATCCAAGTGCTGCACTTATCTGTTGCTTGCTCCTTCTGTGGGCATCTTTGGAGCCCTGGGAAAATAAACCATTGGGATAGATGCAAATTGCTTTCCATTGTCGACTGTAGCTCAGAATTGAAACACTAAAGCTGAAAATGATAATATTAAATATGATGGGAGGGAAAGATTTCATGGGGCTGTAGCAAGAGGATGAACAATACAGTATGTACATTAGATATCCATGTGGGAATATGTATTTCATCCAGGGTTCATTTAAGCTTGCTTTGGCCTCTCTCATTTCAAGAGAAATGGCCTTGAAAGTAATAATCAAGAAATAACATCTAAAGAGTGGAGCTGGACTAAAAACTTTCAAATAATTAAAACCTACCAACTGTTCCAGAGTTTCACTTACGAGATGAGAAAAATTGCATTTTTGAGTGAGCTTGAAGAGGAAAAATTAAGGTAAAATACAGGTGATCAGTTTGAACAGATTCTTTTTTTCACTTGTAAGGGAAATATTTTAAGATCATTGGAACTCCCTATCATTTTGATTTTGGCAAGCTCTGCATGAGAGCCACTATTTCCTTAAAGCTACTGATTGGAACTTGATGCTGAACAAATCTCAATTAAAGTATGGCAAGAGATGTTTTCCATCCAATGCTTCCAGATTTTAGAATGCCTTTACATGTCAGTATCACATTTGCTATACTCCCACAGGGCTGTTTTCCCCATGCAAGACTTTGAATAATTATTCAGTGGCTTCCACTATTATAGTTTTCAAGCTTCCTTTCTTGGAACCCTGGGAACCCTAGATATAGGCCAATAGGCAGTGGTGGGATTCAGCCAGTTCGTACCACTTCGGGAGAACCGGTTGTTAACTTTCTTAGTTTGGTGAACTAGTTGTTGGAAGAAATCATTAGGGCAGAGAACCGGTTGTTAAATTATTTGAATCCCACCACTGCCAATAGGGGAAGGGGATGAAGCTTCAATAAAAAGAACAGCAGTAAAAAGAACTATTCTGCCCACCAGAAGTAATCTTACATTGCAACATTTACACCCTGCAGAAAGATGAAGTCTTATATCATATGAACTGCAGGGACACATTTCTCAGAATCTTCTATTTCCTAACAGATGTCGTGGAATGCATTTTTTGACAGTTGAATTTTCTGCAAGGCCACATCGGTACGATCAAATACAAACTACCATTGCATGCCCAATTTGGACAGTTCAAATAACATCTGGCTGGAATGAAATATCATTGTATTTCTAATAAAAACCTTTAACAATTGGATGATATTGGCCAACTTTCCAAATATTCTGAAAGCACTTGAGGAATATTTTCCAAATATTCAGAAAGCACTTGAGGAATATTTGCAAAAGAAAAGTAGAAAGGTTTTGTTGTTGTTTTTTTTGCTAGCAACTGTGCAGGAGACAGGATCAGTGCCTTAAAATAACCCTGGAGTGCTTTCCCTTCCCAGTCCAGTAACTATGATCATGCAGTTCCAAAATGATTAAGAGCAGCACCTGAATGACCTTGACAAATTTTGAAATGTTGAGCAGGCTGGATCTGGTTAGTATTTGAATGAAAGAACCTCTGGGACAGAAACAGCCTGTAAGAAGGCAGTGATGCTCCACTTACACAACATTGTCAAGAAAAGGACATGAATGTGTCCATGAAGTCATCAGAAGTACAGCTCAACTAAATGCAATCTGTTAACAGCTTGACATATGCTCTTACAGGCAAATTTGAGCCCTGCTACCCTATTGGAGAAATAAGCTCTCCATGTGCTGTGATTAATTTGAGTTAACTAGAGAATGTGCAGAGACCCAAGGGGTTAATCACTGTCTGCTATTATGGGAACTAGGTAGTGCATACTAAATGTTCAAAATTTGCAAAAGAGATCATACACATTTGCTGGATAAAATACAATCCATATATATGCTAGGACATCAGCAAAGTATTTATCTAATAGATAACCTTGATCTCCAATGTTCCCAACAGGTGTTGCTTCTCCAGATCTTTTGCTGACATTTACAGACTTTCATCTCTTATAGGCAAAATGACAAGAATGAATCTGAAGGCTTCTGCTTAGAGATCTTTAATTTACCAGATTTTAAATGTAAAGCTATGTGGACATTACCTTCTTAAATATATGCAAACAGAAGCACATGTTGAACAGTACTCATAGTTGATACAGTCCCCCTGAAATCAGCAAAATCGTATCTGTATGAGTGGTTCTTTATGTGCTTTGTGAACAGTTTAGATTCAAAGGATCTACTTTAAGAGGGAAATAAAATCTCAGTTAACTTTCTTTTAAAGTTACAGGACAGTGCAGCTAGTGCTTCTCCCTTGATCACTTTTTTCTTTCGGCATTAAACATAAACGTTGAAGATGCAATCCACGTAGAGATTTATAGCATTACACCCCCAGAATAGAGAATATAAACTGTCTCGACTTAAGTTGTTATAGTTTCTTCTCGCGCAGCGCCGATTTTCCTCTGCGACTAGAATTAACAGAGCAAAAGCAGATTTGGTTCTACTGATCCAGAATAGATTGCAGAAGATTTCTGACGGCTTGGATATCTGGCTACCGGTGGCAACCATGTTTCTCCTCCCACATTAAATAATATAATTGAAAATTAATAAAACTTGGAGAAATAAGAAGGGGTTCTTATTTCTCCAGGTTTTATGGAGTATCTGTGAGCTCCGTTCAATTCACCCACTTAAAATTAAGAGGGTGCCATTTTGCGCCAGCTTCTGATTATTGGATCGAAGTTAAAAACAAATACACGTTGCCGATCCTATAAATCTGAAGTGCATCTATCCGGCTAGTTTTTTAAAGGGCTTATAACAACGGAATCCTAATAGGGTTTACTCGGAAGGAGAAGAAAGCAGTTCTGACAGCAGTTTCCTGCCGATTTCTGGATTTACTTTGATTTATCCGACGAAATTTAAAAGCTTGTTGAGAGGGGTGACTACACGGGCCAAAAGCAGGGGACCCCGCTTTGATAGCCCTTTTTCTTTCTCTTTCTCTTTAAGGAAACACAAAGAAAAAGAAAGTTTTGTGTGTCGGGGCGGAGGGATAAGATCCCACGACAAGTAATCGGCAACAAAAAAAGGAGCGAGAGATTCTGGTTTTGGCAAGCGAGATCCCGAAGTGAAGTAGCGTGACGGGGGCTCAGACTCCAAGTGGCAAGATGCGAATGCGCCCCGCGGGACGTTTTTGCGGCGTGTGGGAGGGTGCGCGACAGTTCCTACGGGACGCGATTGAGTTTGCGGCAAAGAAAGGGATTCTGGAAAAGAATTTCGTAAATCAATTCATTGTGGAGTGGGTTGATTTTAATGTTTTTCTTCCCGCGTTTTTGCAAGCAAGCAAGAACAGGGCGTAGAGTGTTCAGCCCCTCTCATTACTGTCTTTCAACTCGACCGTTTCGCCTAGGGAAAACAGGAAGATCCCCTGGTCAGAAAATCGATTTTTTTCTGAGGGGAAATACTTTTCTGGCGGGAAGAGCCCTCCCCGCGGCAGTCGCGCAATTCTGAGCTTGCTACAGTAGAAAAAAGGAACAAATTCGGCATAGGACTGAAAAAAGACCCATTTTTAGAGTAATCACATAGCCCTCTGCTATTGCTAGAGGATGGAGAGCACACTATTATTATTCTCTGTTCAAACCAATGTGAAGTCACAGCTGCCACTTCTTTAACTTACTATTATGGTTCGTATTATTACTTCTGAAATCTCTTTCAGACAAAGACCTATTCCATGTCAGAAAGCCACTTTCTGCATGGAGATTGGACATCGCGTGGATTGGGAAAGAAGAAGGAGAGCGCTATTATTTTTTCAAAATCAAAAGCATTGCAAGATCCATGTGGCAACAGCTCCGAAGTACCGAGCTGAGGTTGTGTTTCCTTTAACCAACAAAACAACCCGCCGTTTTAAACAAGTTCACACCTCTAAGAGGTATATATGTACGTCGAGGGGGTTGCCCATCTGTGCTTTCCGACTTCTTTCGGATGGCGAATTAAAAATAAAGTATATTCATCTCCGGATCAGGAAAAACGGGTTCAGATCACCCGTCTGCAGGAAGGAAAAAAGGAAGGACAGGTTGCCTCGCTGCCGCTGCAAAAGAAATCTGGCCTTGTGGGTGACAGCTGTGCGACTTGAATCGCTTTCATTAATTAAAGGCTTTGTGTTTCGTTGGGATTATTATCGCCACCGTTGCTGTTATTCTGAGCCGTCTTTACACATTCGGATGAGCCTGTCTTGGAGGGCACGTGCAGATCGGATTTCCCACGCGGGGAACAACCCGGCTCTCCGGAGCCTCGGGGACACTCGTGTCCACCCACCCGGGCGCTCCAACGACTGTCCCCCACCTCCCCACTCCCGCCTTTCTCTTGCGATTCTTTCCGGCCTCGGAACTCCGATGCGGCTCTGGATCGCGGAACCCGAAGCGCCCGATCCTCAACTGCCGCGTAAAACTTTTTCCCCCCCGTTTCCTTTCTTCGCTTCGCTCTCCTACTAGGAAGAAGTAGAACCGCCCGAAAGGCGGCTCCCTTTCCCAGCACGTGGGCCGAGGCTCCTGCTCGATCTGATCCCGGACGGCCCCGCATTGCTGCCCTCCCTGCCCGCGCGATCCCCTGCCCAACCTCCCGCCTGTCGTTAGTCTCCTGCAGGCTGGCGGAGCGCACCGCGCAACTTTCTCCGGGTTTTTTTTTTTTTTCCTCGCCGGCGAAAAGAGGGCGGAGCGGGCGGAGCATGCTAATGAGGGGGGCGTGTCCCTGCGGCCGGCGGCGGCGGCGGCGGCTCGGCTTTCCTCTCCGGCGATTGGTGGGCGTGGAGCGGCCGAGGAAGTTATGACGCTATGCAAATGAGGGCAGGGGCGGGCTCCGGCCCGCAGGGCGCCGCCCCTCCCCTCAGCCCAGTGGGGCTGGTGCGCTCGTGTGTTTTAGCTGCTGGGAGAAGTCGAAGTAGATTCCATTGAGAAAGCCTGCGAAGCGCTCGGATTGAAGCGGGGAGGAGGGAGCGGGGAGGGAGGGAGGAAGCCAAGAGGATCTCAATCCACCCGGGGGGGGGTGAGCTTACCTTTCCCGGCGTAGGAGCGCCGCGTGTCTTCCTCTGCCCGTCTCTCTCTCTCTCTCTCTCTCTTTTTCGGGCTCCCCAGCAGCCAAGCGAAGCTTCCTGCGCTGTTGGAGGAAGGCAGGAGAGGGAGGCGAAGAAGCCACAGAGAGAGAGAGAGAGAGAGAGAGAGAGAGGAGAGAAAGGACGAGCGCCAGGCTTTGGCCGGAGGGAAAGCCCCGCAAGAGAAGGAGACTCGCCGAGGACGGATCCCAAAGTTGCTGTTTTCTTGTCACTGGAAAATGACACTTGGTGTAGCCAAGGGCGCCGCCTCCGCCGCCGCCGCTACAGCCGCCGCCGCCGCCGCAGCGCCGGTTGAACCTATTGTTTCTTAAACTGCCTTCTTTCTTCGGCGATCCGAAAGAGGGGGGCACTTCAGCACGGAAGGGACGCCGCCGGCAACGTCCTGCCACTTCTTGCGCGATCCCGGCCAGCCAGCCAAGAAGAAAAACCATATTCTGATTTTGTTAAAGAAAAAGAGGAGGAGGAGGAGGAGGAGGAAGAGGAGGAGGAGGAGGAGGAGGAAAAGGCCAGCCGGTGTCTCGCGCCCACCCTCCAAAGAACAAGTTCGTCAGGCGCCCGCTTGGAGCATCCGCAAGCCGGCCCCGGGGGGAGATTTTTGTAACCCTTTGGATTCCCCCCCCTTCTCTCTCTCTCTCTCTCCCCAATCCCTTCAATGTCTGTGTTTGATTTTCTCTGATTTGCTTTGATTCAGCAGCCGTTCCAGAGAAAGAAAGAAAGCAAAGAAAGAAAGAAAGAGAAAAAAGCAAGAGGGCGGGGGGAGTGAAACGAAAACCCCGACCCGCTCCGCGCTTTTTCTTCTTGTCAACATACTGCGTTGTGGCTGGGGTTTTTTTTTTCTTTTGCATTTTTGTTTTTCCTTGCTTTTCCTACTTTTTTTTTTCTTCAAGAAGAAAGGAAGGTTTTGGTTGGCCTTAATTCATGTTTGGGATTCAGGAAAGCATTCAGAGGAGTGGGAGCAGCATGAAGGAAGAGCCCCTGGGCGCCGGCATGAACGCGGTCAGGACATGGATGCAGGGAGCCGGCGTCCTGGATGCAAACACCGCGGCGCAGAGGTAGGTAGAGCTCGCGGCAGCATCCCTCCCTTCTCCTTCCTTCCCTGACTCGAAAATCCAGCGGTCCAGTCAGCCTCAGGTCTATAGCTAGTGGGCAGTGCCTCCCGGCGATACCTTGACCCCAAATGACTTTTTAATCTTTTTAATCGAGTAGCCGCTAAAACAGTTTCTTTCTTTCTTTTTCTTCTTTCTTTCTTTCTTTCTTTCTTTCTTTCTTTCTTTCTTTCTTTCTTTCTTTCTTCTTTCTTTCTTTCTTTCTTTGTCACACTCTCACTCTTTCTTTCTTCTCTCTCTTTCTCTCTTTCTCTCTCGTTCTTTCCCATCTCAAAGACCATGGAGCTTTACATTCAGGAATCGCCCCCAAATAAGTTGACGCTTCCGATACTCACATTAAAAAGCAAAATTAGACTGTACATTTACTCCTTGCTGTTCCCCATCTCTCTGTCTCTCTCTCTCTCTTTCTTCTTCGAAAGCCTCCCTTCTTTTTAAGTTGCATCCTACAAATGTCGCTGGCAATGTGTCCTGTCACTTTCACAACAACTTTGCTTTTTGTGGATGGTCTATATATTTTTCTTCGTCAACAAGAATCCGACCCTTCCTTCCAGCGATTCCTTTCGAGAAAGGTACGCCCGGGACCTTTTCAACTTTCCAGCTACTTCCATTCCAGAGCTCCCGGGAACTAAGTTCGACTGTCCTCCTCACGGTGCTTACTCCCAATTTCCCGTTTTCTGGGGTTCCCAAAGGTGCTTTTTCTGGAGTTGAAGCCAGGGCCTCAGTTTAAACCGGGCGGCTGGGAACCTTGACAGGTCGCGAAGACATCTGTCCTGCTCGGCTGGATCTCTCCCTTCCTCCTTTCCTCCGTCCCCCGTCTCCTCTGCTCGGGAAGGGAAAGTGATGCGGGGACAAAGCCAATGTAAAATTATGGAAAAGTTTTGTAGGGATGTTTCCAGCCCGAGCGAGAGCGGGGCTGGAATCCGAGAGAGTCTTCCTGCGAACGACAGTAGCGCTTCGGGCATCAGGCGGAGTTAGTGACAGCTGAGGCCGCACTGACCCGACCTGCGAAAGCGTGGCCTTGGGTAGGCAGCGGGAGCATCCCCCGGGGCACTTCGAGCAGCCGGCAATTTTGGCTCGCTAATTCAGGCTGCAATGAACGGGTCGGGGGAAAAAACATCTAAAGAGAAGAGAGCCAAAGGCCTCTTCCTCCCGGGTTGTTTTTTCCAGGGACAATTTTCGCGGTTTGGAAAGGCAGCGGTTGCTTCGTGGTTGCCGAGGCCGGGGATTCCTGCAGAGCAGCCACTCGGCTGAATGGCTCCGTTTCTCCCCCGTGGTGGAAGAATCACCTGCTTCATTTCTTCCTTAGAACTTGGGGAGCAGGCGGCATGAAATTGACTTAGAACTTGGGGAGCAGGCGGCATGAACTTGGGGACCTGACTAGGACCCCTCTTGTTGGACCGAGCAGCTCGCTTGATGCTAAGGAAAGGCCTGCTACCTTTTTGCCGGACTCGGCTGGGCTTTGCTTAATGGGAAGTTTCTTGGTTTAGGGGAGCAGGGCTGGGACTAAGCGCGCCTAACTCGGTCTCTTTGGCCGCAGCGGAGTAGGCCTGGCCCGGGCTCATTTCGAGAAGCAGCCGCCTTCCAATTTGCGGAAATCGAACTTCTTCCACTTCGTGCTGGCTTTGTACGACCGGCAGGGGCAGCCCGTGGAGATCGAGCGCACCGCCTTCGTGGGCTTCGTGGAGAAGGAGAAAGTAAGTGTACGTGTGAACGGGCGCTCTGCGCGCGTGTGTCATCAAATAAAAGAGATTGCCCTGTAGTCCAGAGCTCTCTGTTCCTGCCCGGACCATCCTAGAGAAGAGAGCCAGGCCTCTGCGGGATCCTTTCAAACTCACGCTTGCCCGACTCCCGCCCAGCAATCTGCCAACTTTTGTCCTTTTTTTTCTCCGGCTAGGTGTCTACTAAATGTTTCCCTCCTTTTATCCATACCCAGAACAGATTGGGTTGAACTCTACCCCCTTTGAGTAATGTCCCGATTTGGAGAGGATGATGGGTTGGGGGGTGGGGGGAGGCAGTATAGAAATAAGTAGCAACTCGCGACGAAACCGCGATTTCGGGCTCTTTAGGAGCGCCTTGCTGCTCTGGTTGTTGGTCCTGCTTCTAACACTTGTGTGTCCTTTCGCTTCAGGAAGCCAACAGCGAAAAGACCAACAATGGGATCCATTACCGTCTGCAGCTCCTCTACAGCAACGGTGAGCCTTGTTCTGCCTTGACAGCTCCGGGCGGGCTTTAAATCTCCAGGGAATTCCTTCGTTCAGTACGTCTGTTTTCCCCTGGAAGGGAACGGAAAGGGGAGGGGAGGCTTGCCCACACTGGGTTCAGGCTCGGGGTGCATTAGCCAAGGGACAGCAAAATATCTCTCGCGGTTGTTTTTAAGAAACAGAAACAGCAGCAGCAACAGGACCGAATAGCCTTTTAAAAACCAGAGTAGAATTTCTCGGACAAGTGGCCCGTTCCTCTCAAATGTCTTTCCAAAGGTTGCCGCCCGACCTTAAGCACATACACACCCACACCCACACACCCAAAAAAAGGGAAAAGAAGGAGGAAGTACAACTCCTATATAGTCTCGTAATGATTTCAAGATTTATCAGACCCAATATTGCTTCGGTGGAAATCCAAATAAAAGAAGAATGTCCCCTTCACCTGAATAACAATTTTTCTCTCTTGTCCTCCTCCCGTCCCCCAAATTGGGAAGAAAAGCAGGGCCAAACCTTTGCCCAATCGATTAGGGTGCATTAAGTGTGGTCTGGGTAAAGGGATCACCTCGTTTCCGTTCCAATTAAATGAGAGATCCTGGGACGAGGTGGGGCAGGGGGCAGAGGACGACAGAAAGCAAACCCAGGGCGGATCTGTTTTGAGCATTTATTGACTCTGAATAAATATATTTGCGATTAGCTTTGAGATGATGGAGAGGATACCAGTTAATTATTACGGGTTTCCAACTTTCAAGACCTTCTCCCGTACTTCAGGACCGCAAAGTAACTGGCAAGTTCAGGGGGAAAAAAAGAAAAAAAGGAGCGAGCTTTCTCAGTTTTTGACTCAGTTTTTGACTTTCGTTCTTTCGCTTAATTGTCCTATTTTTCCTCCCCCCCCCCACCGTATCTCCCCAAATACGGCTTCCAGGGATAAGAACCGAACAGGATTTTTACGTCCGTTTAATCGACTCCATGACAAAACAAGTAAGTCTTGCTTTCGTTCGTTTTCTTGTGAAATGATCAAAGTGGAAGAAAGCCGGGGTGATCGTAGAGATGTGGGGCGGGCGTGGGGTGAGGGGTGGGGGAAGCGGTTTTGGAGGCGGAGGCGTTAAGGGAGTTGTGCATTGGAAATGGAAAGGCCGGGTTGGAAGGAGTTTGAGAAATGGTGGAAGCCGCAAAGCGGTCGGTTTAGTTAAGTGGCTGCGAATCTGGATTACGCCGGGATCTCTACCGGCAGCGGCCGGGGTAGTCAGGATGAGAAGGAAAGTGAAGAACAAAACGCGGGTGATCGCTCCCTTTTATGTGTCCATCCCGGCCTTCTTCCTGTTGGAAAATCCAACGTGCTGACAAATTCAGATTAGCGCGGACAGGCGCGCTCGCTCCCGAAGTCTGAGGGAAGTTCGATCGGATAATTAAGTTTCCTTCTCCTCCCGTCCTTTAGTTCCCGTCCTTATTCGGTTCTTCTCAGGTTTGACAGGATTTGTTTTCGAAGGTATTCTTGCCAAATACTTCTGCGCAGGACTCCAGCCTTAAACACCGTTGCTAAAAAACAACAACAACAACAACAAAACACAACAACCCTCAGGGTCAGAATAGGACCAACAAATCCCCCTTCCCTCTCGCTTGCAGAGAGAAAAAGAAGCGGCGAGAGTTTTCAGAAACCGCCCCGTCTCTTCTGTCGGGGCGAAAGCCCCCCCCCGCTTCCTTCCCAGTTCCATCCAGAGGTTTCCCAGCCCCTCCAAATTCCCAAGCCTCCTGCAAATCTCGGACGGTGGATGCCAAAAAAAAAAAAAAAAAAAAAAAAAAGTCCAGCGAGACGAGTCGAGCGGAGAATGAATAACGAAGCTTTCCTCCTAGCGGATCGTTGTTCAAATAGACTCCTTAAAAAAAAAAAGTGTGCATTTGCCTTGATTTATCGCCTTGAGCGACTCTCTCAGTTGAGGCGGTAGCCGTGGCTGAATTGGACCTTGGCGTAAGCTTTAGGGAAGCGCCTCCTGTGCTCGGTTTTAGATTGGCCAGGAGCCAGGGCGGGGTGAACCAACCGCGGTCTTAAAGGTACAGGATCACCGTGGCTCTCGCCAAGCTCCTACAGTGGGCGAGGGCCAAGCAGCAGCTGAGATCCGATTGCACTGGGAGGATTTACTTTTAGGCAAACGGTATTAATTTTGCCTGCCTACCTCCTCTTCCCCCCCTCCTCTCCCCTCCTCCCAAGGTTTAATTAGACCCGGTAACTGTTTATAAAAATAAATAAATAAATAAATAAATAAATAAATAAATAAATAAATAAATAAATAACAGCTTCTGAAGGCTCTCACAGATCACAGATAGTTGTCTCTCTTTCCTCCTCTTCTCCCTCCCCAATTTTAATTATATGGGCGAAAAGAAAGAGAAAAGCAACCCAGGAAAAGCAACCCACGCCCCGCCCCTGCCAAGCAATTCTGTAGCCACCTAATGGACCAAGTAGATAATTATATAAATAAAGACGTACGGTATTTATGTACTCCTTTGTAATTCCTGTGTTAGTGTTTTAGGGAAAGATCTTAAATCTCGGTAGATTTGCACTGGAATGGTGTCGTGGATGATATACACTTATTTTAGAAACTTGGTGCTCCAGAGTAATTTTGTGATTGGAAAAGCTCTGCCTTTGATACAGCCTAATTTCCATTATGGCATTTTATTGCATGTTCACTCTCAGTGCCCTACCATTGTGGTGTCAAGTAAAAAACAAACAAACCTGCATCCCTCTAGACATACAGTAAAATATTGAGCTAAAGGAGATCATTTTATTCCTCTGAATCAAAACGTTGTACAGTGCATCTTTTTTGAAATTAAGAGCATGTCATATTTTTATAAGATAACGTGATAATTTTTAATTTCTTGAGATCAGATTTGTTTAACCTCAGGTTAATATTCTGAAAGTTACTAAATAATAGTTAATATTCTGAAAGTTACTAAATAAGCCATGCAATTTTATCTGATTCAGGGTTTTTGTTTTTGTTTTGTTTTTTTAAAAAACAAATGGAGGGATGTTTAGTTTTTTCTTTTGCTTACTACGTTCACACACATGGTCATAAACCAGCTTTTGGGTGTTTCAGATTCTGCCTTCTAAACTTTCGTTTGCTTTTGGTAGCTTTCTGACACCAAACCAGAAAGGTCAAACTGTTGGGTTTGTTTTAGAACACTGTTCTTTGATGCTCACGAAACATCTTTTCCTGCTATTCATGGCTGCCTTACAATAGAAGAGAAAAGAAAAGAAAGAAATGGAGTAGTTGCAATCCAATTTATAGTAAAATTAGTGAGACAAATTCTTTGTCTGTAAGAACTGACGGCAGAACAACTCCAGTCCTTAACCCACAAATCTTCAAAACTGCACCAGTTGACAGTACTTTATAAGTTTATTTAAAAAGGACCTCTCGCTGCTCTGAGCCACTGTTGTGTATGAGTGTAATTGCATAATCCTTTTTAAAAAGGAAATTATTGTAGTCATTCAAATTGTAGTCATTCAAGGGTTAATGCTTTTTCCTTTCAATATTGCATTTCTCTGTAGAGAGTCATGCTTTGGCCTATCATAGTTTAAAAACACCTGTTTACTAGGATTTTGTTTATGACTGGATGATTGTCAATTCACCTGCAGATTCCTTCTGGTAAAGTAACACAGGAATGGTTACACAGCTTCTGTGCTGTTGTTTCCACAAGATCAAGCCACAGCCCAAGCTCAGTTGGAATTCAGATACAAACTATTATCCACTTAATGGCAACCAGACTTTTACTTTAAAACATTTTACATTTAACCCTAACATTAGGATTAATTATTGGTTTAGAGGGAAGGGGTGGCAGAACAAAATTGCAGAATAACAGTTTTAGAGAATAAAATCCCGTGCTGATTTAATGCAATTAATGTTTAAAAAAAGATTGAAATTCCCTCTTGAGATGTGGCTGATGAGAATCACAAGCTCGTAGAAACAAATGTTGATTGTTTTTTATTGAATGGATGAGCTTAGTTGGCATTGTCATGTTATATATATTTTGTAAAAAAAACCTAAGTTAATTTCTGGGTATATCAGGGAGCTTTGTGTTATGATATGTTAATGTTTCCAGAAAGCAAAAAGACTTGTTCTTTTTTTAAAAAAAACCTCAAATACTTTGAAGATTTTGAAATTTCTATCCTTGTTAATGAAGCACCTATAAGACAGGTCAAGGAGTCTGCTAAATTGTTCATAATTGTCCAATTGTCAAGTTGTCACTTAGGCTTTAATACAGAATGTGAGGAATTTTGGAGAATCTTAAGTAACTTTCTGCTTGGAGTTAAGTTGTATGCAGCTTGGTCCTTCAGTTTTTACTGTAATGCAGGTTAAATATATATTGTCAAACATCACAAAGGAGGGGTATACTAGTATCTGAATCTTGGCACAAATTGGAATGGAGGAATGGCAGCTAAATGAAATGGTGACAGGAGCCAGCAGGTTTCAGCGGTATGTCACCGGCAACAACTTTTTGAGATCACACTCACTGTTTTGTGTGCAGCTTTAATGACTTTCATACATACATTCAGCCAAATTAAAATAGGCAGGGCTCTAGAGCAGTGATGGCTAACCTTTTTGCCATCGTGTGCCAAAAACTGGGGGAGTGCAGGGTAGTTGCGCGTGTATATGCCCACACCCATAATTCTATGTGCCCTGCTCCCTCGCGCATGTGTGACTCCCCCATGCTCCTCCCGCTTTTGGCATGTGATGGCACGGTGGGCACGGTAGGCCTGTTTTTTGCCCTGCCCAGGCTCTAGAGGCTTTCTAGGAGCCTGGGGAGGGTGAAAACAACCCCACCGGAGTCCCTCTGGAGGACGGAAACAGCCTGTTTTCCGACTTCTGGTGGGCCCAGAAGGCCCAAAAATCAGCTGGCCAGCACGCACACGCGTGCTGGAGCTGAGCTAGGGCAACGCTAGGGCATGCCCACCAATATGGCTCCGTGTGCCACCTGTGGCACAAGTGCCATAGTTCGCCATCACGGCTCTAGAGGCTTCTAGGCATATATGAACAAAGAGGCCTGGCCCATGAAAAAGGGAGGTACTAGTTTTATTTTTAAATTTGTAGTGGTGATGTCAGAAGCCTAGTCCACAAATTAGGCAAGTGAATCATGAAACCAACTGATTTCGTAAATTAATGTAATTTTTTTCCATAACTGAATATATTAGTTTCTTTCTAAAGTATTTTCATCTACTTTATCGTTTATGGTTGAGATTTTTATCGTGTTATTTATTCATTTTCTTTGTTCTATCTGCGTGATGCTGTAGTTGTGGTGGTCTGTAAAAAAATCAGGGAAAAATGCCGTCCTTGAGAAGTTGCTATCTAAACAATGAGTTCTGGGGAACCAAAAATATTATGCAAACATTGTCAGTATCTTTGCAACAACTTACGTTTAGGGAAGAGACCTGGAAATAATTCTCTTGGAAAGTCTTGACATTGATGTTATATAGCAGTGTTTTCCAAACTTAGCATTTTTTAAGATGTGTGGACTTCAACTCCCAGAATTCCTCAGCCAATATGCTGGGAGTTGAATCCATACATTTTAAAGTTGCCAAGTTTGATAAACACCATTATACAGGAAATTGGAATTTGGTTTGGGTTTATCTTGAGAAACAAAGAAGGATTGTACAGGAAAAAAAATAGAAATATCAATGTAGTAGTAGGCTGGATTGTGAAGTTTACAAAAAATTCAAAAGAAGGCAATGGCAAATCATTTCTGTATTCATTCAGTATAGATTTTCATGGCTGTCATTTCTTGACAGAGGTACATTTTGCATTGTTGTCAAGTATGTATCCATAATGTCCTTAGTAGTCAAGTTCAGCTCAGAAGAAAATTTTGACTGGGATTTTAGTAGAATTATTCAGATGGTTTTGTCATTGTGAGAGATCATTCAAACCTATGGATGTAAACTCTATCTTTGTAGATATACTCTTTTTCTTGAACCTGGATCAGAGTGAGTGAAATTTTAATAATGGTGTGAATCAAATGACCACTTTATACATCAATAGCTTCCTTGTCAATTTAGTATTGGAATCACATGAAGGCAGAAATCTAGTCAAGATCACTCACTGATTCTTTTGTTTTTCTTCAAAATACTATATCAGCAAGTAGATTTCCCTCCAATACGGCCTAAACACGGACATAAATCCAGCTGATTTCAAAATGTTTTTCTTTCTAACATGTGAGGCATTTAAAGATCTTTGATACTTCAAACCTTCTATGTCATTTACAGCAGGGATGCAGATATACAGTACTGCTCTCTACCTAAATTGATCAAGCTGTTGTGCCTGGGTGTATAGATACTGAATCAGTGAATTGCAAATGGCGCGGTTGTGAGGAAAATAGGAATCCGTGAGGAAAACAGCTCCTCAAGATCTCAGCTGTGGAGCCCAATGCTCTTGTGCAGTGAGGCAAGCTTGCAGTTCAGCCAGGGTGGATTTTTTTTTTTGCAGTGACTTGAATCCTTTTGCTTCAAGAGCAGGAAGTGCAGGTGATTTCAATTTCCTTCTCTGAGAAGAATGTGAAGCTTGACATTTACATGCATGCTCAGGTCCTGAGTGTTTGGGAAAATGTAAACTCAACATAGTGGAAAATGTGTTGTTTGGAGTCTGGGGGTGAAAACAAAGCTGAGGATTTTGGAGAGACTGCCTGGGCCAGATGGCCCAATGCATTCCCAGTCTGGCTTCCAACTGCTCCCTCCTGTATAATATACAGCCATTTGTTCTGGGATATTTACGCTAGAGTTGTTTCCCTGCGAATGTTTGAGAAGCATTCAAAATGAACATATTAGTGGAGCTGGGCTGGGAAGGAGGGGGAGGGAAAGGGAGAGATTTATTTAATTCACATGAATTCCTGTTGATGAGCAGGCTGGCATGTTAGAGGAGGAGAATGGAAGCAATAATTAGCACCTTTTGGTTTAGTGCTGCTGAACAAGAATTCTCATATATTTTAGATCCCAATCTGGGCACATTTATTGCTCCCCATATTAAACTCTCATTGCAAATGATGGGAGGCTGGTCTGCTTTAAGAAATCAGAATTAGGGCATTAATGGCTAATTACACATTGCAAGTCCAAAATGTCAGAGCGGAATATGCAGGAAGTTGAGTATCTGAATTCTTAGAATTACATGATTGCTTTCTCCATAAGTAATCCTAGAGCTGTAACCTTCTAGAAAAGCACTTATTCTCAGGTTACTTAGATATATAAATTGGTGAGAAATGGGCTGGCATATTTCCGCTTTTCTTCAAATGATTTTCAAAGCCGTTTGCATGTAATTATAGTATAACAGTACCAAAAACTTCAACTATAGAGACAGATCTATAGGTATATCTACACAAGAAGTAAAGTCCGGCTAATATTAGTTGATACTTAAAAACAAATTAGTGGATATACCTATGAATGAATTAGCATAGCCTATTTCACATTGTCCCACACAGGAAATTAAAAATAAATTACCATGGCTGTCATCTAGTTGTCCCAATGAAACAAACAGGAATGGATCAGATATTTTAATATACACTGCTTAAAAAAATAAAGGGAACACAAGCAGAAGACATCCGAGATCTTATTGAATGAAACAGCCTTATTAAATACTTTGTTTGTTACATGCAGTAGTTTTGTGTTCCCTTTAGTTGTTTGAGCAGTGTATAAACTACTGTAAAGAACAAAGTATTTAATAAGGCTATTTCATTCATTCAGATCTCGGATATCTTCTGCTCGTGTTCCCTTTATTTTTTTGAGCAGTATATTTCTTAGCTATCCTGCTTTAGGCTGAAATGTTTTAATTGTACTTTTTAAATTAAATTTAATCATTGATCCTGTATGAATGGTAGAAGAGCCATTTTGTGAGTTCTCCCTCCTCTGAGTCTTAATCCACTTTATTTTAAAATCCTCCCCAATTTCATGCAATGGATTTTGGAAGGTGCAGCACAAGTGAATGCAGGGAAAGATAGGAACCATGATTCCTCATCTTCTTTCTGTTGGTGGGGGAAGCATCTTTCTTGAGTAAAAAGGAATCTGGATTCAAAGCCAAATTTGTATACTCATATTCTCACTGGCTGTGTAGTGAAACAAATTAAAACTAAAAAAAGGAAGTAAACAAGTAAGTTCAAAATATGTCTTCACCTATGCGGGTTTAATACCTATTTGCAAAATTATTTTTAGTTCAACAATAATCTAACTTTAAACACTGGGACTTTCACTTCACTCATTTAACATCTTTTTGAAATATTAGTTCTTTGTAACATCTACACCTACCCCGATTTTCTGGAGTTGAGGAGGGCAACCTTTCCACTTGCATGGATTGAGCATGGTGAATGTTTAGCAAAAAATATGTTAAAAACCTAGTTTTCGTTCAATAGGTGCAACATATGTTTTCAGAAAAAAAAATTCTAGTGTCTTCTGAGACAGGAACCTGTCTTTCTGGCAGCTGCAAAAGTTTGAGATTTAAATTGCCTCTGTTTCCTTTCTGAAACCAAATCAATACATATATTTATGCAATCATGGCATGTGAGCACAGGCAGTGACTTTTAGTCAACAATTATGATATACATTTGTTAGATTATACCCCAGTGCTCAGTATTTTTGAGGGAAGAAACAAAATCATGCAAGAGAATCACTAAGAGCTGAGATACAGTATAGAGTAAGGGAGATTTTGATCTCCATGAACTGAGAGAGACACCCCCACCCCCAAACAAGTCTTATCTGCTCTTACAAGTGTAGCTGGAGACTCCCTGATTTAAAAATACATTTGATAGTCTTCTTTCTTTCCCCCCCTCCCATCCCCCTTTTCCATTTACTCTGGTGTCATCTGGGTTTCTATTTCTTTTAGAAATAAGACTATAAGTATAAATGTACAATTATGATGATATAAGTGACAGATTGGGTAAAATTGAAAAGGAATCGAAAAGAAAGTATATATTATTAGAATATTGAAGTTGCTCTGATACCAAACAGGGAATATATTCCACACCAAAGGAGAAAGAAAGGAGAGAGGAGGAGAGGGTAAGAAGAGGAGAGGGAGAGAGAGGAATGGAAGAAAGGGGAAAGGAGTGGAAGAAAGGACAGGGGACAGGAGTAGGAGAGAAGGTGAGAAAGGTGGAAAAGAGGGAGGAGTGGGGGAAAGGAGGGGGAAGTAGGAAAGAGGAAGGAGAGGAGGAGGGAGAAAGTAGAAGAGGAGAGAAGGGCGGGAAGGGAAAGAAAGAAGAAGGAGAAGAAGGTTTGTTTTGAAATGAGGGAAAAGAAAGGGTAGAAGAGCAACCCTGAATGTAATTAAAATGCCTTATTTTTATGCTTTCTTTAAGAAAAATATGTATAAGTATGACCAATTATATATAAGAGAATGTACATTTACATTATGTGTATAAGAAATAATAATGTGTATTGCTTAACACATTGTAAGCCGCCCTGAGTCTCCGGAGAAAGGCGGCATATAAATTGAACCAATAAATAAATAAATAAAAATAAAAAAACTTTCGAAAAAAAATACTTTTGATAGTGGAGCATGAAAGATTATCAGACGTTTGCTGTCTTCTGGTCTTAATTTAATACAATATCTATTCAGTAAAATGATTGTAGGAAGATGCATTTGATTATATCATATGTAATATCAATATAATATGCGTTATATCAAACTCTGGCTCTAACTAATATAATGTCTCTTCAGAATTTTTGACCAAAGCCATTTTTAGCCTTGTCTTGAGATGTCAAGGGTCAATCCCAGAATTTACATGCAATGCAGGTGTTGTCTCAGTGAACTAACAACACTTTCTACATCTTGTTCATCAAAAGGCAATCTGAAAGATGCTAAAAGGAGTGTACAAT
Organism: Arizona elegans; assembly: GCA_022577455.1. Lineage (NCBI taxonomy): Eukaryota > Metazoa > Chordata > Lepidosauria > Squamata > Colubridae > Arizona > Arizona elegans. The sequence goes on along the minus strand of JAKOOJ010000003.1, from coordinate 94,998,971 downwards.
TGCAGTTGTGAAAAGTGCTGCCACGATACACTTCCCTAATCGTTCTGTATTTATAAAACAACTACTAGAGCAATATTTCTCCAGGTCAAAATATGTTAATGTCAAGAAGGGGGAGGGCTACCACTTTATAACCTAGTTCTCTCCTTTAATCCTGGTTTGATCTACAACTATTCTGTTGAATGCACTCTGAAGCCTTATGGCTCATCAAACCTTCATTGAAAAGATAGTTGGTTTACCCTGTTGCGAGGGAAAAACAAAACTCTTGAAAGTCTTTTCTGTACATGATCCGTACAACGGTTTTCAGAAACTGGACTCGTTTTGTGCCTCTGAACAGTTTCCAGCAGTGTATGGCCCTGCCTTTTGATTCATACAGTTCCTTTAATAATAGCTGGTGTTCAGAAACCGGGGTTAGCTCCAAGTGCATTACAAGCCTAAAGATGTTCTGCACGTAAGCAAAAGGACTGTTGATGTTAAACACAATAGACAGGCGATTAGATAATCACACATGTTGAGTCCATTTGTTCATTATGGTTATTTAACTGGCCTTCTTTTTAAATAGCTACCTGGAAGTTAAGTAAGCATAGCAGTTCGAAGGAGGGAGAGAAGGGAAGTAAAGAAAGAGAGGGAATTAAATCCGCTCACTCTTGTTTGCAGCTTCTAGGGAAGTTGAACTTGCTTCAATTAAACTCACATTGACTTCTGTACCAACAAGACTGGCCTGTGAGCATGGATAGTGGTGGAGCTTCAGCATCTTTAGTTCTTACTTAGGGAAAATTCCTTTAGAGTCCCACTGCGCTGCATTAAATGCAAATCAATTATTCACTGTAAAATGCCATCACCTTAGTCTTTGTTAGCTTTTTGGCAGTGCCCAGAGAACATGATAAATCAACTGCAATTAAGTCTGTGGTATTCTTTGATTCCTGCAGTCAAACTGCAGTTCTTAATCATCTGCCCCACAACAATGGTCACGCACAATGCCTTTTTATGCTAGTCGTATTTTTAAGGTTTAAAACTTTGAATCAAACTTTTTTTTAAAAAAATGAAAGAACTTGAATCCAATTATAATACCCCCCCCCCCCTTTCTCTTCCTCATCCTTTTTCTGACTGTAACAATCTCTAAAGGATTCTAGGGTATTTTAAAGATACGATGTATAGTCAATTGTAATCAAAGAGTTTCCAGTGAGTGCAATAGAAAATGTGTGGAAGTATGTTTCTTTCGGCAAATATGATTTGCTATTTACCAGGGTTAAATTCTGCATATAGATATGTATTCAATGATTGGCATAAGACTGTCAGGTTCCCCTGTTTGCATGAGAAAAGTGTTATGATTGCTATTTTACAAAAATAGCATTCTTATTTAGTGATTAAAGCATCAATCTCAGCACATTATGTTGAAACCAGTTCCTAGCATTTTCATAGGATTTATTTGCATGTCATTATCTAGATCCAGAACTTTATTTTCTTCATCATTTTCCCAGATGTTTTGAAAAGTACATAAAATCACGTTTAGGCAGTTCAACTGAATATATAGATTTATTGTAAGCTAAGACTCTCTACAAGAATCTGAACTACTAACAGTCAAAGCAAATTGGTGGTAGATAAGAGTCAATGGAATTCAAGGTGGACTGCTCTTAGTTCTCATTTGGGCTCAGCAGCCTGGTCATCTCCTACATGTTTGTAATTATTTGGAGGTATTTCAGTGTATCATTATAGCGTATAAGCATGCCAACACCTTTACACACAAGTTCTTGGCTGTACCTCAGAAATCTCCCCTCTGCAAGCCATTGCTGGATCACCATGAACACTTTTAACCTCAGGGTCTACTGTCTATGGAGATTCTTAGTCATCCAGGTCAGGGTTGTCCCAAAGGTGCTTTTTCAAGAGGCAACTAGACTTTCTGTTTTTTCTTTGAAGATGTTTCACTTTTCATCCAAGAAGCTTTTTCATCTCTGATGTTCAGGGAGGTCAGTGACCACCTCTGCCTGCATTGGACAGGTCACAGGAGAGGCCATAATCATGGCCTCTTGTTCAACTAAAAACATTAGTTGTGCTTCCATACGTGCTCTTACTTATGTAACAAGCATTTGCTTTTTAAGATGTGGGGAATTCTGAGCAGGGCCCACTTTCAAATGATTTTTTCCATTTGCTCCTGAGTGGCAAGATGACCCTGCACTCCCTTGTTTGACTTTCCAAAGAAGCTCAGCGGGATGGCAGGGACTGTTGTAAGTTTCAAGAAATGCTAAATACACTGAGAATAGGATGAGTGGTGGGGAATATTGGGGTACCAAACCCTATTTAAGGTTGGAAGGGCACAGAGTTAGATTCCTAATTCCTTCAAGATCTCAAACTCTCTGCCGTTTAGGCTGCGCTTGAGTTTCTCGTTTCAAAAAGTAAGGTTGGCATCCAATGCCGTACAAGACTACAGCAACATCAATGCTATTATTTATGGCACTACTAAATCTTATTAAAATATAGTGTACTGTGCTGGAGTGTGATAATACTATGTTTAAGCAATTACTTTCGCTGGCTGAGATTCATGACTGCTGTGCTGCCCCCCCTCCCTTTTCCTCTTGCCTTCAGTGGGCAGCCTTTTCAACGGCAAAGTCACAGCTGTGCCAAATTACCTCATTTTATGGGTTATGTGATGCTTCTGCTTGTTGGCCAAGGCTGTTTAAATTTAGCCCTCCCCCCACCTCCACATGTATTAGAGAGTTTTATTGATTGTTTATGTTAAAGAGGCCATAACCAGAGGCATTGGTCTGAAAGGTAGAATTTTGATCTTCTATTCCTTTAAAAAAGGATGTGCCAAAGAAGACTGAGTGATGCTGTTGGCATTGGATAATATGGAAATGTCTTCTCGCTGAGCCCAATCAGGACCAGAACATCAAGATATACTGAGTTATAAAATACCTGAATATAAACACACAAAGAGATGAAGGGTCCCAAATTCTTACTATATTTTAAAAGTCTTTAAAAAAGACTTAGACGATTTTTGAAAGAGTAGGATCCATGAGGAGTATTCACCCTTGAGCAGTTGAATGGACCAAATTCTCCCAGGTAGGGTAACTAATTTAAAGGCTTATATAAGAAAGAGAATTATTTGAATACAGTAGCAATAGCACTTAGATTTATATAACGCTTCACAGTGCTTTACAACTCTCTCTAAGCGGTTTACAGAGTCAGCCTATTGCCCCCAACAATCTGGGTCCTCATTTTATCGACCTTGGAAGGATGGAAGGCTGAGTCAGTACAGGTAGTCCTCAATTTATGACTACAATCGAAACCAAAAATTCTGTTGCGAAGCAAGACAGTTATTGAGTTTTGCCCCATTTTACGACCTTTCTTGACACAGTTGTTAAGCGAATCACTGCAGTTCTTAAGTTAATAATATGGTTGTTAAGCGAATCTGCCTTCCCCATTGACTTTGTTTGTCAGAGGGTCGCAAAAGGGAATCACATGACGCTGGAACACCACAACTGTCACAAATATGAATCAGTTGCCAAGCATCTGAATTTTGATCATGTGACCATGGGGATGCTGTAATGGTCGTAAGTGTGAAAAACCCTCATAAGTCACATTTTCCAGTGCCACTGTAACTTTGGTCACTAAACAAACTGTTGTACAGCCTACCTGTAATAGGATTTTGGGTTGATGGAAGCGGCATTTGGTCAGGTTTTTCATTTTAGAGGACTGTGGCATAGGTGATTGATTCCTGAAGTGGTTTGGAGATCTAGAAATGTCATTGCATTTATAATGGAGATTAAAAACAAACGAAGAAAAACCCACATCATCTCTTTGACATATGAACTGTGAGCAAATTAGGAAAGATTTGAAATGTAAAAAGATGTGATTTGCGATACATAAACATACAAGAAGGCTTGTATTCCTTCATCTGTTGCCTTGAGGAGGAGCAAATTTGAGAAGAGGCCTCTTTTCCTATCTGGTATAGCAAACTTGGGGAATGTTAATAAAGAAAAAACACAGGAGCCCCTGCCCTCCAATGTAACTGCTCATCCTAGTAAAAGGCGCTCACTAATGGTAGACTTTTAACAAGGTAGCAAGATGGCAGGAAAGGTTAAGTATTGCAAATGTGATCTTCAGCCCCGGAAAAAATATCAGCCTCTGCACAGCGGTGTTCCCTGCATGAAGCTGTTTGCCATTTTTTATTGGCCCTCAATAAATTGCTTGCTAGACATTTCAGCAAAATGGCCTTTTCCTTTCCTTTGGCCAATAGGTGCCATGTCCCTTGCCTCGATTCTTTATTGGCAGTTTGGTTGGCAATTATCAGGTGAAACCCGTGCCTGTTTGGACTTGCTGATAGTTGCACAGCAAACTATTTTCTAGGGAGCGGGTGGGGGCTGCCAGGAAGATTTCTCCTTTCCCATCCCACTGACAAAATGGTTGTATGCAGAGCCATGTTATGGTTTAAAGTTGTGTATAATGCAAGCACTTATAAAGAATCTGTGGTTGCCATGTAAACAAATGTTGCCTAAATTGTAGAGTGGAATTGTCACTGGAAAAGCTGCATTTGGCTAAATGGCCTCTCTTTTTTTAAAAAAAATCTTCACGGTCTATTCCTGTGTCCATTTTATAGAATCATAGAGTCCAATCTCTATCTGCCATATAGTATAGTATAGTAGAGTTTAGGTGGACATTGAAACTTCCAATTCACAACTGAATTTAGAGGGGGAGGAAGTCCAGTTTCACCTTGTGGCTTCTAAGTAGGAGTTTTTAAGCCACAGCATACTGAGCAGACCATAATGGCTGGTTCTCACACAGTGTAAAATCCCAATGGGTGAACGACTCACATTTCAAACTAAGCCAAAACAAGCAACTACAGAGTTTCTTTGCCCTGTGGTCACTATGGCTCAGTGGTGGGTTTCAATTTTTTTTACTACCGGTTCTGTGGGTGTGGCTTGGTGGGCATGGCATGGCTTGGTGGGTGTGGCTTGGTGGGCATGGCAGGGGAAGGTTACTGCAAAATCCCCATTTCCTCCCGATCAGCTGGGACTCGGGAGGCAGAGAATAGATGGGGGCAGGGTCAGTCAGAGGTGGTATTTACCGGTTTTCCGAACTACTCAAAATTTCCACTACCCGTTCTCCAGAACTGGTCAGAACCTGCTGAAACCCACCTCTGCTATGTCTGTGTTCACATAATCAAAGTAAAACAGAGCTCTTAAGATTCCAAGGGGACCGATCCTTTTTGACGTTGCCTGCCAGTGAGTAAAACTAAGATATATAGACAGAAGGAACTGGAGCCCAAAGACAGACAGTTCTTGACTGACCCAAGACAATCACCAAAACACAGATGGAGTAGCTTATCTTTTTTAGCTGTGCTCAGTAGTTGGTTGGCTAGGGAATTCTGGGAGTTGAAGTTCTACTTATCTTCAAGCTGCCAAGGTTGAGAAACATTGGTCTAGAACAGGGGTGTCAAACCTCACGTTGTCACAGCATCGTCACATGATGTATCGGGACTTTTTTCACCTTCGCTAAACCGAGCGTGGCCGTGGCCAGGAGTTTGACAGCCCTGGTGTAGGAAGTCAGTTCTTTATATTGACAAGGCTCAAAAGATACTGAGACGCCTAACCTGCTTTATCCTCTTGTTTTCTAGAACTTGTTTATTTGCATTTACAGGAATGTAGTTTCCTTTAATTTGTTAGCACATTTAACCAGACAGGAGTTGTGAATCAGGTTCTGTACACAAGCTGCAGCTAGTTAAGTACACAACCATGTTTTTTTGAATTAAAAATATAGTCACTTTTCATTTTATGAATAGTCTCCCCAGTGTTCTGAGTCTTTCGAGTTTTTTTTTAACACTATTAAGTTTATGTTTTATTGAAAAGAACATTGTGGTTGTCTTGACTACTAAAAAACCCTCAGAAGATGTGCATAATGTGATGGTTAAAACAGAAGCAAGAATGCTGAATTGAAGCTTACTCAGTTCAGCTTCTGGGCTCTCCAGCAACAAATCCTGAGACGGGATTTTTGTGTTTTTATTTTTCTCCTCAAGGATGCAGTCTGTTTATGTCGAGGTCGCTGGTTTGCAACGTAGTTATGCATTCGTGTCCTGTGACAATGATCATTTTCTCCAACTACATTCACTTTGTGACAAAAAAAATAATAATACTATTCAGATAAAATTCCCCTGCCTTTTTCCTCTAGGCGATAATATATGAAGGCCAAGACAAGAATCCAGAAATGTGCAGAGTTCTGCTCACCCATGAAATAATGTGCAGGTAAGAAAAATCTGTCATATCTTAATTAACAAAGAAAAAATATCTCTCCCTCACCCCCTCTCCCTCTCCCTCCCTCATCCCCTCTCTCCCTCTCCCTCCCCCTCCCTCTTCCTCTCTCTCTCCAAAGCTTGGCTGAATCTAAACTTATTTTGGGATTTAAAGCATTCTCAACTTTCCTTTGAAGAACCACCAAATCTTAGGTCATTGCTTTCATAAGAGCCTTTGAACCTTTGATACTTCAGGTAAACAAGAACATGGTCCTTATTTTCTGCAGGGATGTGTCTTGTAGACTACTTATGAAGGACATAGTGGGGGCAGAGTGAAAAGAAGAGTCTGTGGTCCATGAAGGAAATCTATACAGGTAGTCCTTGATTTACAATCACAGTTGGAACCAGAATTTCTGTTGCTAAACAAGGTCATTAAGTGAGTTGTGACTGAATTTACAACCTTAAGTGAATTACTGCAGTTATTGTTAAGTGAGTCATATGGTCATTAAATGAATCCAGGTTCCTCCACTGACTCTGAAAATGGCTGGGAAGGTCACAGATGGACAACCCATGAGCCTAGGACACTGCAACCATCATAAATATAAGCTGGATGCCAAACATCCAAAGTTTGATCATGTGACCATAGGATGCTGTGATTGTCATAAATGTGAGGACCAGTTATAAGTAACTTTTTCAATGCTTTTGTATCTTTGAACGGTTGTTAAATGAATGGTTGTAAGTTGAGGACTACCTGCAGGACTATCTACTTTATCTGTCCAAGTTTATTGGTTGCTCAATTCAAGCAGACTCGTGGGTTGTTGGACTTTTGTAAAGGTTATGCTTGTTGTGTACCCCTCTCCCCCAACTTTCGATGTGATTCTGTATTCAGACCCAGCTTCATAGAATCAGGTATAAAGTGAACTGAGCAAGATGAGTCCCCCTGGGTGATTCAAGCACAATCTTCTTCCCCTTTTAATTAACAAATATGCATTTCATCTTTGGGGATGATGAAGGATCATACTTCAACAGCCAGTGGTTGAATTGGTTTGTGTAGTTATGAATAATAGCTAAATCAGCAACAATTAGCAGCTCAGATACATTCAGTGGCACAAATTATGACAGCTGATGATTTCAGGAATGAAAACATGGATTATTTTTTTAAAATTCAAGTGCATAAATTATAGAAATTGTGCTAAAAGAATAGGCCAGGATGAGCCCCTCCCTCCTTTTGGACTGCTTAATTTCCTCAGCCTACTGTCTTTTTGTTGCTATGGAAAATGGTTTTTTTTTTTTTTACTCCAGGTTGTCCAGGGTTAAGAAGAGTTGCATCAAACACAACTGTAGAGCACAAATTTGAGAAAGTTTGCTTTTTATAAGTAAGGCTCATCAACGTACTTTATCAGTTGTGGCTCACCCATTAAATGAAATTAGCATTATCATATATTTCAAGAATTATTCATATAATGAAATTTTAAGGGAAATAATGTTTTCCAGATTAAGTAACCTGAAGTATGACTCAGTGACTGAGTGTATATATCAAGTTAAATTATAATGTGTTGTTGAGGTTTTTGTTGTTGTTGTTGGCTTAGTGTGATTTGTGAATCCACTATTCTGGGTTTAAATTGTGTGTGAATCAGGCCATTATGATTTATTCAACACTTCCTGATTTTTTAAAAAAATCTAATTATGGTATTTAATACTTCAGTAATGGTTTGAATTCTCAAAGTGAAATGTGGCCTCTTTTACAGTTGATACTCAGTTTTTTTGGCCACAAACTATATTTTGCTTAAATGATAGGCAGAAATCCAATAGAGGAAAATCTAGTAAGCTAGATGCTAGTTCCCACACAGAGAAGATTAAAAAGTTTGATAATAAAGCAGTCCATTACCTTGAACAAGACTGATGGAAACTGTCTCTCACACAAAAAGATAGAAACATCTAGCATGTTGCATTGCTCAGGGGAAGGTGCAAGAATTTTGAAACTTGATTTTTCTATAAATAGTACTCATTTTTATATGCAACAGTTGCTGCCATTCTTTAATAATGACCTCTTAGCTCTCCTGCAATATATGTACTTATTAGATGTTTTTGTATTCTTGAACACTTGTTTACCTGTTTCTAGTTCAAAGTATCTGGGAGTAACTTCATGGATTTGTGACTAGCAGTTGTATTAACTATACCAAGTAAAATTCATTAAACAGTTCCTGGAATGAAGTACAACATAAGGAACACTATTCTTTGGTTTTATATTATTTATCATGTTCAGAAAGATTTGAACAAAAGAAAAGTTGGGGGAAGGTCAGTAAGAGCTGTAGATGACATTAACATGGATGGATAAGCTAATATCACAGAAAAAGGATTGGGCACAATGTAAATTGGTAAATATTTGACAGGTTTTTAGTAGATGTCCAAGTTTCTGGTTTTAATAAAAAAAACAGGAGATAATTGTCTTGTATCACTTAGTCTTAGTATTATTGGAGAGTAGCTTGCCTTATGTTCTTTTTTTAGATAGTAAGACAATTTCCCATTACTTGTGTATAGAATTTTAGCATCGACCAAAATCTTCAAGTGTTGTGTCAACAGAATCAGGTGTGCCAAAAAGTGTCTGAGTACATAAATACATAGAATAGAATAGAATAGAATAGAATAGAATAGAATAGAATAGAATAGAATTCTTTATTGGCCAAGTGTGATTGGACGCACAAGGAATTTGTCTTGGTGCATACGCTCTCGGTGTACATAAAAGAAAAGATACATTCATCAAGAATCATAAGGTACAACACTTAATGATAGTCATAGGGTACAAATAAGCAATCAAATCATATTAGGAAACAGTCAATATAAATCGTAAAAATACAAGCAACAATGTTACAGTCATATAGTCATAAGTGGGAGGAGATGGTGATAGGAACTATGAGAAGATTTATAGTAGTGCATACATACATACATACATACATACATACATACATACAGTACATACAGTACATATGTGCAGTTCCAGTATAATCCAAGTTTATTATTTGTTTATGCATTTATTATATAGTGCCTTACATAGTCATAGAGATTTAAAAAGAACTCATAAGACAAGTCCTATATAGTTTATAATCAAAAATTAGCATTACAAAAAAAAGCAGTCAAGGTCGAGGTAAGATATAGAGCTATTCATAGATTAGGGGAAAACCATGATTATTTCAGCTACCTTTACATTGGCAAGCAGTTCCAATGCTGCTGATGTCTCTTGACTTGAAAATCCTTTACTCAGTGTTGCCACCATTTATTTGTATTGCTGTTTTTCTCTGTTTTGCAAAGCCACATGAGCAAACTGAAAAAAAAAAAAAACCATCCTGATTTTTACTTAAAACAAGAAGCAAATATCTTAAAATATCTAGGTTCAATTTTAGTGTTCTGAGATGTTCACAGAAGGTCATCATAATAGTATACTTGTATGAGGCTGCCTAATGTTATCCCACAAATCTCTGATAGATTGTATTGCAACCATATTTTTGACAAATAAGGAAACTTGGGTTTTGTTGCTTACACATTCCTAGATTTGCTGCCACTGGCTTTCTAACTGTGGTAAGCGCAGATTGGGATGTGCTGAATCTGCAACAGGGGTCCAAATGCAGTTTCAATTATAAGCATAAAATTAGAGTCTGTTCCCCATTAATCAGCCCAGCTAATTGCTATGCACTACCATTAGCCATATGGTGTGAAAGACAGCTTGCTCCCTCTAAGATGAAATTTCTTCATTCCAGAAATGAAACAGTGAAGGCCTGTGCTTCAAAATAGCTTGTTATAGATACATAATTCCTAAACAACTTTCAACAGTGCCTTTGATCAAGACTAACAGTATAATAAAATTATAAGTTTATATCATCAAAATGGAATGTTCACGAATAGGGATCCTCTGAAGAGAAGGAAACAAAGAGGAATATGTCAGAGAAGAAAAATCATAGTTAAGTCAGATTGGAAAGCCAAACTGGATTAGAATTTCATTCTGCATCACTGTAAGCCATGGTTCCTTTCACAATTGCCTCATAAAGGAGAATGTGTTCTCATGCCAGCTTATGCTGCTCTGCGTGAGCGGAAGGTAGCAGAAATAATTTCAGAAACTTATTTACGAAATGTGCTGTACATTTGGCTCATCATGAGAATGTGCTCCAAATCCACAATTTTCTGTATTCAGTTTAATTCCTAATGACATTCTAATGTGATTTTCTAGAATTTCATAGCTGTTATATATGTCTGTGGAGGGACAGGTTTCAAGGAAATAACTTTCCTAAAAATACCTGATACACTTACAATTTCAATGAGGTACAAACCAGAACCTGTCTACCTTTACTGTTCATTCTTTAGACAGCTGTTTAAAACAAAAATGATGAGTAAGTTCTGGAGTGGATTTCTCAATGGATTTTTCTTTGTCTGCTGTAAACTGAAGTTAATACTTTCATTCACTGTTAACTTATTAATTCTGCAATTATCCAGAATTTAAAAAGGTGATTGAAACAGTAATATAATATTCATTTCTTATTTATTTTATTTATTTGTGAGTATTCCATCACTGGAGGTTTGTCCAGAACCTTTTTACCATCGCGTGCCAAAAGTGGGGGGAGTGCAGGGGGTCGCACAATTCAATGTGCCCTGCCCCCGTGCATGTGTGACCCTCATGTGATTCCTGCTTTTCGCACGTGATGGCTCAGTGCGGCTAGTAAGCCCATTTTTTGCCCTCCCCAGGCTCCAAAGGCTCTCTTGGAGCCTGGGGAGGGTGAAAATGATCTCCCCACCCGGAGGCCAGAAACGGCCCATTTCCCAACTTCTGGTGGGCCCAGAAGGCCCAAAACTCAGCTGGCTGGCACACACATGCGCACTGGAGCTGAGCTAGGGCAATGCTTGCGTGCCCACAGATATGACTCCGCGTGCCACCTGTGGCACACATGCCATAGGTTCGCCATCACGAGTATAGGGTCTCCTGCTTGAGCAGGGAGCTGGACTAGAAGACCCCAAGTCCCCTTCCAAATCTATTGTTCTGTGGTTTGTTTGCTTTTTTGCTTGTTTCTGAGAGATTTTGAGGTTTTAGCTTCCACCTCCTTTTCCTCCTCTTCTGACTTCTTTGCCTTTCAATTAGTCTTGACTGCTGGCAACTGCCTGGATAAGTCTCTGCCTTCTCCCAGGCAGAAGAATCTTCCATTTGGCTACCAGGTTATATGAATTTATGGACCAAACCAGCTGATATGCATGATATTTCACCTCTAAGCCATCTTTCAGGCTTGGTCTGATATGAGAACTGGTCTGCTGTGAAAAGTCGCTGAATTATTTCCCTGTGTTCTGGTTTATTAATATTTTCCCTAAGTTACTTGATGTTAATTCCCATCATCTTTAATAACCAAAGGCCATGACACCTGGTTGAGGGGGGTCATTTTATGGGAAAGATAATCCAAACTATTACAAAATTAGAATAGGGTTGCAGAAAGTGCCAATTTTTTGCAAGATTTATGGTGCCAATCAGATTTTGTTTGTGCCTTATTTTTTAGTCTTTATGAAATAAAGTCTTCCTTAATTTGTCTCAATGAAAAGTGGAGGAATAGGGATTCTATTCTGGCTTTGTTGATTTTACCTAATGGTATAATAGTCCTGGCATTTACTGTATTTATCTGAAAGAGAAAAAATAAATACATTTCCCCTTTCCTCAACAATTTACCTTTATGATGGAAGTCAGATTAATTTTAGTTTCACTTCACTAATAGAAAATTAGGCTTTTTAAATATAATCTTAGCAGTGTGTGTGTGTATGTTTAACTGAGCTTTATCTTCCTTTCAAGTAAATATGATAATTTCCCCAGAATAGCAACAGTGGAGGGAAAAAACAAACAAACCATGTAATCTGACAATTTTTCTGTATTTGGGTTAGGATGGGGGGAGGGGATATGTTGGAGCAGAATTATATCATGTATGGAACTATATTATGATATGCAACACTACTGTAAATGCAGATCTGCCACTTATGATTACATTGCATTTATTTCATTATTTTCTTTAGTTTAAATAAATATCTCTGGGAATCTATTACATTTGCTATGCCTTTTTTAAAGTTGTTGGCTCATAATCTGGGATTCTGGGCATCTTTTTGCTCTTTTCATTCAGAAAGATTTCTGGAATCATGATGTCTGTTCATTTGGAAAACACTGAGATTTTTCAAGATTTTGAAGGGCAAAATCTTTTCTTGCTTCCCTGTGGGTGGCTGCTACTACCCTTGTTTGAGGGCACCTTGCACCATCTGCAATGTACTTGGAGGTCATTAGTATCAGCCTAGAAACCTAGCATTATGAACTGTAAAAGTTGTGTTCTCCCTTTTCCCTTTTCTGCGTGTATGTGGCAGTTGTTGTGTGCCAGCTGTGAAAGAAGTCAAACCTAGTAATTAACCCATATGTGACCTACCGTATTCGACTGATTTCCAGGCAGGGAGAGAGCGGTAACTCTAGCCAGCAATACCATCCTTTCTGTATCTGTAATGATGGTTTTTAGAGTGTAATAGCTGCACTAAATCCTCTCCTTCTTGTTCCATAGCCGCTGTTGTGACAAGAAAAGCTGCGGCAACAGAAATGAGACTCCTTCAGATCCGGTGATAATTGACAGGTAAGGGCTGACGTTCTTTAGTGTAGATTTATTTTGAGAGAGTGTATTTGTCTATTTGTTCGTTGCACCACATTATTACTGGAACATCTGTCCTGTATTGCTAATGGCCGAAGAGCGATGCTTGTCTGTGGGCGTCATTTTGTGGTTTGTTTGGAATTGGCGAGGCTGTGAGGTTTTGATTCTCTGGGAAAGGCCAGATGGGGTGGAACTGGGGGAGAGAGGGCTTAGTGGATGGTTCTGGTGAGAAACTCTGATTCATGTTCATGTGGAGGATATTTTTCTCTGCAACTTTCCATGCCTTGATTCGCATGCTGTGCCTGGGAAAGCATCGGGAATATAAAATAATAAGTTAGTGATTTATGAAATGTGGTTGGGTGCTTATAAATATTTAACTTTTTACTTTGAAAAATGTTTGAAGCATTATCACTTTTTAGCTACAGTAGTGCTCTTGGATGCAATCCATCTAAATTGTAAGGTTTATTTTATTTGTGCATTAAGAGATGGGCAAATTTAAGATTCCCTCCCCCCCACCTCAAGTCTCTTTTCCTCTCCCTTCTCCTTTAAGGTCTCCAGCTTGTTCTCTTTGGTTCGAGTGCAGTTTTGATTGTATTGTTAGTTGATTAATTCATTTTATCTGTCTTAATTATTATGGCTTCTAACCCAACCCAAATTACTAATCTGGCATGACCGAATAAATCACTATAGAACAATAAATTCACCGAGTTGGTCTATATAATTTGCACGCAGCAGGCTTGCAAATTAGTCTGGGCTGTCACCAAATAGTCTTTTTTACATTTTAATTATTGAAACTTGTCATACAGAAACATATGATAAACTGTTACAGTGTCACCAATTACTCTGTGAGAGTTAGGTGACCATGCAGAGCTGATACTGAATGCCATCAGCTAAGCAGGGTGCTGGATCAGTTCAGAATCAAATGTCCCTTATTGTATTATCTAGATCTACCTTATTGGCACCCTTCAGATGAATTGGGTCTGTCAATTCCAGATTTGTAACCAGGGCAGTTGGGAATTCTGGGAGCTGTGGTCCAAACATAGCCGGAGAACATAAGGTTAGGGGAAGGCATCAAAGATATTGTAAACATTTCTTTGTTGAGTTGTACTAGACGTGTACTGAAATGTAGTGAAATTATGTTGTTCTGTGACGAGAAAACATGATGTAAAAGCAATAATTGCCTCTTATGTATAATTCTAAACATGCATATTAGGGAGGAAGCTCCATTTAGCTCAACATAATTTACTTCCCGTTGTGCTTTTAGTACAGTTTTCTCTCTCTCCTTTAAAAAAAAAAAAACTATATAATTTTGTAGAGTAAATAAATGTTTTAAGTAAATTCCAATTGGCATTACATAATGTATCAATTGCACATTAAGTGTTGAGGAAACTTTTTTTGGTACATTGTGGGGTTCTGTGTAATCATTCTAGGCTAGATCCAGACTCTGGCATTCCTGTAGTAGCTAAATAATTAAGAAATTATTGGAGAGCTATAAGATATTAAATATGGCACTCGCTGCTGTATTTTTGTATTCAAAAGATCCTTGAAATCCTCTTTCGTTTTCCCAGAACATAAACAGACAAAAATAAATTTCTATTGTTTAAACTGAGAAGAAACCATGATAAAATCTCATTTTAAACCATGATTTAAAATCCTTCATTTTATGAAGCTGATAACTATTATTTTTTGCTTCCTGTGCACTGAGAAATGTAGATGAATAGAGGTTTCTTGATTTGTTGTGTTGCAAAGATTACTTATATTATATAAGCAAAGCAAACAAGCAAAGTCCTTGTTTTGTGCTTTTTACTAATAAATGTTTTTATTTTTTTATCCAGACTATCCTTTCTGTCTTCTGTTTTCCTCACAGCTCTTGGTCTGATGATCCACCATACCATAGTTGTACAGACTTTGATCATGCAGTACTTTTAGTTGCTTCATAAAGATTTTTCGTGAAACTAAAAATCATGCTTATTTTCATTTGTAAGGTTTACTCTTACAAATGTTGCCTTGTCAGCCACTTTGAATATGAACTGGATAATCTTTGAAAATTCCTGTCTTGGTTTCAAGTGCTGATTTTGATAGAGAAGTTTGATATAACTGTGGTTTGAATAACATGTGATTTTGACCTGTTACTGTGGGTTGCAGTGGCACAAGAAATTTGACTCAGCCGAGCTGTAATTAGCATTGCCTGTGTTTTTGAAACAGGATTGGGTTACCTGAATTGCATTAGTGTGGCTTCTATTGTTGCCGCTTAGCATCTGTCCCAGTAGGGTACTTAAAACCTTTTTCTTGGCCAGGGATAGTTCAAACATTTACGCAAAAGAAAGTAGGTACTTTGTATAGTTGGTGGCTCTGGTGAGACGAGTGACATTTACTAGTGTAATTTTCCCCTCTTGATTTTGAAAAAACGTAAAGCAATCTGCATGGAACTCACATTTAAAACGGAATACTTCACCAATTGTGTTAACATTAAAAAGCTGTCATGAGCCACAGAACATATGTTGAGTTGCAGTCTGCTGTCACTCCTGCATGCATAAAATTGTAAGCTATTATGTCAATTGATATGCAAAACCATGCTTTGCTTTGTTTGTTTGTTTGTTTGTTTACTGCCAAGTGATCCTTTATAGGATAAAGAAAGAGGGTTTAGAGAGGCTTATGCCTGGCAGAATGTGCAACCTATTTGGCCTGAAGTAACTTTAACACAAAATGGTGACCTTGGCTGTTACATGTAAGCAGGCAGAGGCCATATTGAAATAATGTACCCATTTCTATGTATAGATGATCTTCCTTTATCTACATTTATATAATTTGTCTTGAGGAATGCCTGGTGAACTATTTTTTTGTGTGTGTAAGGACAAACACAGACCACATGTTATATACTACTATAGATTATTTGAAAATTAATGAATAACACCTTTGATGTATAAATATTGGCAATCTCTTACAAATGCTGTGAATATCCAGGATTAAATGCTACTAGAGGATATATTTGTTACTATATCAGATCTCTGGATAGGAGATCTGGTATCTTCCAGATATTTTGGACTTCAGCTCCCCAGAGCGTTAATTACCATGACCATCAGCTAGGGACTGGGACAGCTGTATGCCCTGTGGCCATCCCTAACCATATATGTACTAAACTCACTTCTACTGCTACTTGTAATAGATTCTCTTCTGTTGGGTAGTGGATATTTCTATAATACCTTCTTTTGCTATCATGTAACTCTTACACTAATTTATCACAATATGAGCTGTAAGTGTTGTATGCTGTATTAAGTGAGAGATTTCTGAGCCCGTCTCATAACTGTTTCCTGATTAATCTTCTCTGATCTGGTGCCCACCATTGGAACTACAATGAACATAATTCCCAGTCAACATGGCCATTGGCCACAGCACTTGAGATTGATGAGATCATAATCCCAACATATCTGGAAGGCATCAGATTTTTTGAAGGTTGCAGAAGGCAGGCTGGGAAAAGATTGCATTTAAAGGAGCATGCTAGAATTGTGTCATGGCCAAAGCAGTTCATGTATTGGGAGGGAGGGGGCGGGATGGGAGGCAGAATCTCATAGGTTTGGTAGTGAATGCAACTTATACGTTTTTAGAGAGGTGCCTTTTACCACCACAAATTGCAGTCAAAATGACTTAAAACCATGTTGTGTTTTGTAGTGATCTACTTTTGCCACTATATCTGGAAATGTAAAAACTGAATCTAGGATGTTTCCCCCCACCAATTCAGTTAAAAAATACAAATCTGGAAGTTAACAGAAAATGTGTGTGTGTGTGACACTCATTTACACACATAGGGATCCTTTGGTTACATCATTTACAAGTTCCAGCACAAACGCATACATCAAAACATCAAAGGTGAAATGTCCAGCGATACATTTTAAAGTTTACTGTATCAAACGTGACCATATATTAATCTCCAAAATGCTAATAATATCAGATAATCCCCTCAATCCCAGCGATCTAGTCCTTTGTGCATTTTTTCCTGCTTGTCTTTTGACAGAAACAATCTGCACTTTGTAGAATATACAACAACGTGGTAGAATCTGCTTCACAACTATTATTTAAAGGAGTGGTGCTTTTCAGACAACCTCCCCCACACACCATTCTATAAAACTGCATGTAATTTCATGAAGATGAGGAAGTGACACATCTTTAGAGGATGCACAATGATGCAAAACAACTTGATATTCAGCCATCTCTATTACAAGGGGCACAGTACATGTTCAACCTAGTACCAGAAAAAAAAAAGAAAGAAAAAAAGAAGAGGAAACTACTTCCTGTTACTATATTCCAAACCGATAGTGCCTCCAATTTGAATTTAAAAGGTTTGCCATAAAATTCCTAGGCAGGGCTGGAATACATTGTATTTTTATTGCTACATTGGATATTCTTATGTCCTAACCTCTTTTCTCCCATATAGTTATTCTAGTTCAATAAATAAAACCTCATTAGACTATTCCCATTTCAATGAGTTTATTAAATTTTACAGGAGCAATTAGCATAAGCTGTGCTAATTTTTCTGGAAGACTAATGAGAGAGCTTCTTAATTAGGTTTGCTTTGTAAAAATCTGAAAACATGATAATGAAAAAAGTCACATAGGGTGCAGTGCAACAGGAAGGAAATGTCTTATTATTTCTTGATTTGTGAAGGATGGTTCTGTATTCTGGCATAGCCTCAAACTTAAGGCAATAAAAAGCCACCATGGTTGACCCTTTTTGAAACAGATATTTGGCCAAATTCCCCCCTCCCCCTTTCATGGATGAATTGAGCATGCCCTCGTTCACTTGATTAGGGAACATATAGAAAAGAATTTTCATTCCAATGTATGTGGCCAGATCACTGTAATATAAATGTATGTCCTGATATGTTCTGTGATCTCTGTTCTGTTTTTGTTTCCAATGCTAGTGGAAACACAACTATCAAACAATAGGAACTACAGTAGATATCTCTACATTAATAGTTGTGTTTACACCAGCATTGGAAACAAAAATCCAGATATATCACTCATGACCCTAAACTTTTAAAGAAAACAGAACAGAAATCACTGATCATCTCAGGCATCTCCAAATTTGAAAGGGATATGACTGACGCAGCGCTGCTCATAGGTGTGCATACTCATCCCACTATTGTCCTTATCAAATACATCCTGAAAGCTTTTGAGATGCTTCAGACAAACAAACAAACAAACAAAAAAAAGCAGACCTGAGCAGAGGTAATTTGAAGGACAGAAGAAATATTGATGATAAATGCTGCCTCTGCCATTCTTCTTTCAGCTCTTTTAAAAAATGACAGTGTCTTTTTATGCCATTGATATGACTTGCTGAAGGAAAGAAGTCATTTATTTTTAACTCAAAAAATTTGTCTGATGCCAATGTATTAGAAGTAATTTTGGAGCTGTTGTGCACACCGTGGTGACACAGTGGTTAGAATGCAGGATTTCAGTCTAATTCTGCAGACTGCCAGCAGTTCGATTCTCAACAAAAGATTGACTCAGCCTTCCATCTTCCTAGGTGGGTAAAATGCTAACACTGTAAATTGCTTAGAAAGGCCTGTGAAAGCACTGTGAAGCGGTATATAAAGTCGAAGTGCTATTGCTATGAAGCAGAATGCATTGTTCTTTGAATTTGGCTTGACGGATAACTCTTTGGCCCATTCAAAGGTATTTATTGAATTCTGGTAGAAGTTGGTTTCTGTAATTCCAGTTATGCTTTTATCTGCCTTTTAGTAAGCCTAAAAATGGAATGTATTTTAAGGACCGATCATGTTAGAGTATACAATTGTCATGGGACAGTTCTTTTCCCTGAGGACAATCAATAATATTAACCCACTCTGAATCGCATGGTCTGCTAAGGATTGAAACCGGCATTAATATGGTGAACCCGGTTATAAGGTAGCTAGGAAAACATACTGGCATATTTTGACATTACCTTGGCCAGGTGATGTGTCCTGACTCTGACGTTTATACATCAATTTACAACTTATAGTCATCAACTTACAACCATTCATATAGCGACCATTCAAAGTTACAACAGTACTGAAATAACTGACTTTCAACTGGTCCTTGCACTTACAATCATCTCCATGGTCATGTGATCAAAATTTGGGTGTTTGACAAGTAGAATGTATTTACGATGGTTGCAAAGCTCGGGGTCATGTGATTGCCATTTGTGAGCTTCTCAGCCAACTTCTGACAAGCATGGTCAATGGGAGAAGCTGGATTTGCTTAATGACTGCATGGTTCACTTAACAACCACAATGATTCCCTTACCCATCATGGCAAAAAAGTCATAAAATTGGCCTTTGCTTAGCAGTGGGAATTCTGGTCTCAATTGTATTCTAAGTTGAAGACTACCTGTATCTGGCTCAGACTTGTTTTCTGTAGCTAAAATAGTCATACAAGTCAGATCTCCATTTGTCCAATTTTAGTTGGAGCAGAGAGCTTCTTGTGCTGATGTTTTTGCAGATATGAGCACGGCAAGGAACGTAGAGCCCAGCAGGTGGCAATGGAGAAAGGTGTGATGAGGACAGCAGGTTCAAGACTAAAGTTAGACGATTGTAATTACCTTGGTTCTGCCACTTTATGATAAACAGAAGTCATGTTATAAGATTTTGAACACTTTACTTAAGCTGGAAAAAGTATGTTGTAAAACTGTGATTTGATTCAACTTTTTATTGCGAGTATAAAGTATGCTTGAAGCAACCTCAGCTTCCAGGGCTGCCTCATCAATTGCAGAGATGAGAAATACACAGTGTTTTCCCCTTGTGTGTACCTAAGGATTTTGAAGTGAAGGTGGCAAACTCCAGGGTTAGAACTGTGATGTTCCTAGATCACAGTGCTGTTAGATCACAGTAAAGATAAAGACGATGAAATGAAGGACAAACTCTGTGCAAAATCAAGTATCTTGTGAATTGTGCACTAGTTTCAATTGAAAAGTTAAGCAGATAGCAATTTTGTGCAAAAATTTCCCAAACTGAACTTCTCTAACCTGGTATCCTAGATTTCACCTCCCAAATTGTTCAAATGTGTCTCAAACAAGAATTGTCTGAGTATTAAGAGTTTCTCAGATTTCTTTTTCTCATTGCATCCAGTAATTTATGGTGGAAGTAAAGACAGTTTTTCCCTTCAGCTGTTTGCAACGAAAAGAGAGTTTGAAGAGCGAAAATATCAGACAGAGAGCAGAAAGTTTTTCACTCTGAAGTCCCTTCACACTGAAACTGGGCACCAATGGCCTTTTGAAATTCCCCAACAATGTGTAAGCAGAGAAGTGTGTGAGCACTAACTCTGAATTTCTCAAAAGGAAGATAAATTCTCCCAACTGTTTATCAAGGACTTGTCTCCCTTAGTGGATATGGTGGAAAAATTTGTAAAAAAAAAAAAGGAGCAGTTTCTTCATAATTTCTTTCCTTGGGATTCAATTGAAGCCAGGGAAGCTGCATTTTTTTTTTACGCTCTTGTGAAGAAAAAGGACAAGGATATGCTACTCTCTTACGCAAAATTCTCAGATCTTCATTTCACTTCTGAAAGAATTTAGGAAGTCCGTTCTTCATCAAGTTGTATGAAAACTACTAGGAGAAAGAGAGGCAGGGAGATTTGGTGCTATTTCATCCAAATTCCTGTTTGGATGGAACACTGGATTTTCACCCTCTTTCCTTCCCAGAATGAAGTACAATATGTGGATAAAAGGGCCAAGCTAGACTTTAATTCACATCCCCAGAAGGGCAGAGTAAGACAACTACTTGCCTTGCTCAGTAACAGTAACAGAGTTGCAAGGGACCTTGGAGGTCATCTAGTCCAACCCCCTGCTCACACAGGAGACCTGTACTAGGGATCCGAACTGCCGAACTGCAGACCTTTCTGACTGACAAGCTCAGCATCTTAACCACTGAGCTGTCTAGTTAGGCCATTCCAGGAATGTGAATTAAAGGTGACTGTGTGTAGTAATCATGTCCTTTATTTCAAAGGAAAGGTTTTTTTGAAATATATTCTGTGTTCCGTGCTTTCCAGTGCTTTTTCCCCCCAGAGAGACACCCAAAATAATTTGATTGATAGGATCTGAACCTCTCAGGCCATCCATAAAACAGGGCTTTCCTCACAATGCAAGGATTGGTATTTTAAAGGGCTGGGTTTTTCTGTTGTGTCTCTTCCTAAAACCCCAGATGCCCTATTTGTAGTGGTTGATTTCTTAATGCTAGCTGCTTCTTTAAAGTAAGCAAAGGGAGAGAAAGGACAAAGGCAACTCATAGGGTTTCCTAGATTAACAGACCTAAGGATCTTTTATTCCATTTCATGAATGAGTAAAAACAGATTTAAGGAGGGGTAGAAAGATATTTTATGACCCCCTCCCCCATTTTTATTTGCTGAAGCATTAGGAAGAAAGAGCAGAAAGGAGAAAAACCAGAATTCTTTTTATCTCTGAATGGTAATAAAGGTAAAGATTCCCCTCGCACATATATGTTAGTCGTTCCCGACTCTAGGGGTGGTGCTCATCTCCGTTTCAAAGCCAAAGAGTCAACGCTGTCCGAAGATGTCTCCGTGGTCATGTGGCTGCCATGACTAAACGCCAAAGGGGCACGGAACGCTGTTACCTTCCCACCAAAGGTGGTCCCTATTTTTCTACTTGCATTTTTACGTGCTTTCAAACTGCTAGGTTGGCAGAAACTGGAACAAGTAACGGGAGCTCACCCCGTTACATGGCACTAGGGATTCTAACCGCTGAACTGCCGATCTTTCGATTGACAAACTCAGCATCTTAGCCACTGAGCCACCACATCCCTTCTGAATGGTAATACTGTGGAGTAAATCACGTTTCAGGATGGTTCAGCTTTCATGTAAAAATGCAACTGAAATAAAAATGTACAGTATGTGATATGATTCTTATGACTGTCTGCTTTTGTAATTTTGTGTATAATGATAGAAATGGCTTTTTCCTACTGGACAGGGATGGAATTTATTGGTCAGTGTTTGAATATATATTAGATACCTATCTGTTCCCTGGGAGGATGTTACTACCCCCTCTCAATCCCCAGTTCCTGTGTAGAAGGTGGCAGATTTTTAATGCAACACAGTATTAGAAATGCAACATAAAGGTATTTAATAGAGTTTGGGGGGACTTTACAATGTTTAGAAGATTTGAGATTAAAAAACAAATAAATGTTTCTCTTTAAAAACACGTATGGCATATCTTAATTTAGTATATTAAAATTTTATGTTCCAAATGAAAATGACATATTCAGTACTATTAATCTGTTTTTTGTATGAAATAAAGTGATTAAAATGTGCTATTTCAATACCTTGAAATTATATCCCGGACATTATTAAAATGACCCAGATAGAGACTTTCACAGCACCCACTGAAATCTTGTGAACAGTACTGTTTTTGTCTCAGCTCTTGGAAAGGTGTAGGCAAATGGAGATAAATCTAGCGCAGGCTATTTCTCTGGTTTCCCACCTTTGTTCCGGGGCAAATGAAGGTTTTAGATATAGAGGGTTCATTATTACAGAATTTTAATTGCCTTAATCTGGCAAAACTCCTCATCTAACAAGAACTTATTTTTTTCCAATCTACTTTTGATGGCCCTATTGAATGTCGTGCCATGTATGTGTGTGGCAAAGTTTAGAGGAGGAATAACATTATTGTTGGAGGTTGATAATTCTGGAAGCAGCATTACTTCTAAACAGGTAGTCCTCAATTTATGATCTTAACTGGGACCAGCAGTTCTGTTGCTAAGCGATGTGGTCATGAAGCAAAAAATCATGTCACAGTCTTGACTTAAGATGGCAGTTCTGATAATGAATTGCACATGGCCATTAAGCCTGATGTCACATGACTGTGGCTTACAACCTTCTGCTGCCTTCCACATTGACTTTGCTTATTGGAAGCTGACAGTGAAGGTCGCAAATGGCGATCCCGTGACTGCAGGGCACAGCAGCGGCTGCAACTTTGAGAAGCGGTCATCAGCTTCTTCATTCAGCACCAGTGTAACTTCGAACAGTCACTGGACAATTGGTCGCTAAACAAGAGCTACCTGTAAATTTTTGGAGCTAAAGTGAAGTAGCTGGTGTGTGTGTGTGTGTGTGTGTGTGTGTGAGAGAGAGAGAGAGAGAGAGAGAGAGAGAGAGAGAGAGAGAGAGAGAGGGAGAGAGAGAGGGATGGGTTCTACTTACCTTTACTACCGGTTCACAGGAGGGCCGCACATTCACGCTCTTCTGCACATGCGCAGAAGCGTTTTGATGACTTCAAGGTGGGTGGGCGGAGCCTCCTGCCAGTTTTACTACTGGTTCTATAGAACCAGTGCGAACCAGGGACAACCCATCACTGGTGTGTGTGTGGGGGGGAGGGCCTTGAAAGAGAAAGAGGGAAGAAACTCTTAAGAAGAGGTTGCATGGACTGAAAGAGATGATCTGACAAATTTTAATCCATTAGAGCCATATGAAACCTTTCCAACATGGCAGCAGTCTCTGACTATATACGGTAAGTGACCTAATGCTGGGAGGGATAACAGTGTATGCTGTGTATTATTTATAAATAATATAATAAATATGATAAATATAATATAAATGTAATATAATTAATACAATGTGTAGCTAACATTATATATATAAATATATTTTCTGATATAAATCGTATGTAATGTTATATACGTAAATGTAGTGTTAGCTAACAAGGCCTTAATCAGATCGTGCCTCCTGCCCTGCCGTATGCCTCCCAGCCACCTCCTGCTCGGTGGGGCTTTTGATTCCTTTCAATGCGATTATTTCACATACTCTAATCCAGAATCATTGACATGAATACAAAAGGCTAGTGACATCTAATAGATGCCTCTTAGCTTTGCCTCCCTCTTATTCCTTGCCTTTTCCCCCTTTCCTCTTCTTCCTTTTTTCCCCCCACCTGACAAAAGCTTACAGACACTTGGGCTCTGTCTCTCTGAGCAGCATGGGGGGCTCTTCATGAAATATAAAGGAGGAAAAAGGACTGACGTAGGGCTGATAAGCAAGGGAGCAAAAGACCATAGATTAAAAATAAATGCCACTAAATCCTATCCTGGATCCTCACTTGTTCCTTCAGTGTTTTCTTTAACTCTTCCACTGCTGAAAGGAAACAGAGACTAAGCCAAGGAGACATACACACACACACACACACACACACACACACACAATCCCCCCTCCCTCCCTCTCTCTCTTTCTCTCTTTGTGTGGTTGAAGAAATAAAGATTATTCATCCCTCCCCTCTCTCCTCCAATGACCTGATATTGGGGTTTGGCTAACAGAAATCCAAGCAGCCTTGGGTTGCTGCAGAAAGACTCCAGGCAGCTTGTAAATCAACAGCCTGCTTGGATATCCTAATGTAATGCATTAGACAACGAAAGAGATTAAATGCTTCCCACTTCACCGCAAACAGTTTCTGAAGTGTGGTTAAGATTTATATAAACCATATATGTATTTGTGTTTGTATAAATGTTGTACACACATATACACCAAATGTTACATATTAAAAATGTACAGGTTATTGCTGAGCCAGTTTGGTCTAGTGGTTAAGGCACCAGGCTAGAAAGCAGAAGATAGTGAGAATGAAGGCATGAAAGGAGGCTGGGTATTCTGCCCCAGCTATGGGTCCCAAGAAGTGTAGCATACACACACAGCTCCAAAAACTCAGTTTAATACAAACAGACCCCTTTCAAAATGCAGGCTTTAACCACAAATGTCCTTATCAGCCTGCTATGAATTAAGGAGATTAAACAAAGTCTGACAAGGGTTGGCAATCAGCCCAGAAACCAAGTTGTAACAAAAAACTCACTCTCAAAATGCTCTGCATAAGACCAAACATTGTTTCCAGCAACGTTTGCTATCTGTGTGGGAACTTAAATAGGCTAAGGGAGTGGCCAATTAACCCCAAGCCTTACTCTTGAGGAGACCTCCTCCTGAGTAGCCACTCCTTCCTTTTGGCAGCCCTGCGTGCTCGAGCATTGAGAAGAGTCTCCTCCACTTCACTTTCTTCACTTGAAGGAGCCTCTGGAGGTTCTAAAGGCCCTGGCTGAGTCTCTGCCTCTGGCACCACATCCTCTTCAGCCTCCTCGCTGTCCAACTCGAGCGCCGGCTGCACAGGCTGCTGGTGCGACACTACATCAGCCTCCTCGTCGTCGGGATCAGCCACAATCCGCACAGGCTGCTGGCGGGCCACAACACTGGGTGACTTTGGACCACTTGCTCTCTCAGCTGAAGTCAACTTCAATCTGGGTCTCTGTGGTTTTAGTATAACATTTTAATCAGTGCACCTCAATTCTCCCAATTGTTGGAGAAGCAGCATAGTA
Source organism: Arizona elegans (assembly GCA_022577455.1). Taxonomy (NCBI): domain Eukaryota; kingdom Metazoa; phylum Chordata; class Lepidosauria; order Squamata; family Colubridae; genus Arizona; species Arizona elegans. The sequence continues at coordinate 94,973,779 of JAKOOJ010000003.1, read as the reverse complement.
TTTTCAATTATCAGCCCATTGGAGGGCCATAGTTCCTTCCAGTATATTTCTAACGGGGTCTGGATTTCACCCTGTCTTTCATTCTCATCTGTTTAACCAGCTTACACTCTTTCGTGGTCATAGATAGCAACAGAAGCTCTTGAATGCTATACCAGTAACTGTAAAACCAATGTCAGTTACACAAATTGTTTATCTCAAATTGATACTTTCAAGATATGTGGAGGAAAGCAGTACACAGGGACCTCATAGATGAAGAGCATAGCTTATCATACAAAATGATCAGATGGATTGATAGTTTTAATTCAAAGGTCTAAGACTAATTTGTTAAAATACAATCCCAGCCATTATTTCAATAACTTGTCTACATGCTTCTATTTACTGGGCCATTGATTCAACAAACAAAGATACAGTGGAATTAAGTTTACATTAATGTGGGATACAGTGAGAATTCTATTTAATAATTTGCTCTTGAGCCTTTCAGAGTCTTTAGAAACTCTTGGTTGATCTCCCCTAAGTCCTAACCAGTGGGCCACTGTTGTAATTCATCTGATGACACCATTTTATTAAAAGTTATTTGGAATGCAGTGGCTTCATACAGGTTTTAAATAGAATCTGGGAAATTACTCATCCTCATAATATTCCATATATCAAAATTCCGCACAGCTTTGAATCTGGATAAAAGGAATCTTAGCCTCTAAAGTTGGATGTTTTAAATAATCTAGGATGAAATGGGCAATTTTTGAAGGGCTGAGATTCTGTTGAGGAAACTCACATATGGTCTGGGTATTCTCCTTTCCAGTCATCTGCAGTCTTGGGAAAGCCAGATTTTAGCAACCTGGAAGATTCATGTCACTGCGCTCAAAATGTGTAGGATTTTGGTATTCCCAATTCTTTCATGATTTTAGTTGCTTTTAAAAAAATAATTTAAATTTTCATTTAATTTGTGAGGCTGGGCCTGTTCTTTTGGGAAGCAATGAATATGAAGTGCTTGAGCATGCAGCATTATAAAGATCTGTTCCAAAAATACATTTCACAGTTTAAAAAAAGAAAGGTGACAGGCTTAAAATGATTAACATGACAGGTTTCCTTGGATTATAGCCATAAATCTCAATGTAGTCTCTATCCCTGGCCATTTCTGAAGCCATTTTGAAAAACTCTTCAGATATTGCCACAATTTGATTTTCTTCTTGAGGGTAGAGGAAGAATTCCCTCCCCCTCACCCAATGCTTCAGAATGGATTCTAAAGTGTCAGGAGCTGTTGTTAAAAAAGTTATTAACATAGTTGTTAATAAGGTAGCGCAGCCTGTCAAATCATGATATCAGGATTCTCCCCCTTCCCCTTTTATGTTTGCATCAGATCTCATTTGGAAACCTAATGATTTTGAAATAGCACCTGCATTTAAACAAAAGTTGCCTTTCATTTTCAAAAAAGACACACTCCTGAGGCAAGCACTAGCTTTCTCTGTGATCTCTATGAAATTAACCTTTTAGTTAGACTCTTTTGGCATTGGTTTCCTAGCATATCCATTGGCTGACATCCCAGATGTTAAGTGTTTCTAAGTGGATGTTAAAGAACATTTTACCTGGCTCAACTTTAATAGAAGAATGACAAGAACAAGCAATATATAATCACTGCATATAGTTCTTTCCAAGAGGTGGATTACTGTAATTCATTTCAGCGTTAACATGGATTTGTCTTTGTACCTGTGTTTTCATAGCCTAATATTTTTAGTTGGTTAAGACGTATACTCAGGGCGTATGGACACATTCAGAGAAATATGCATGCTCGTGGCTCAGTCTGTTGATCTGGAAGCCCAAATGAATTTTATGTCAAATTATTCTTCAACTTTTATTTTACAAATTGCATTTCTGGCATTAACATGATCTTTCTTAGCTGAGACTGTGTTCATTTTATTTAATAGAGGGTACATCTCTGATTTTTCTATGTGCTAGAAATCTGTTGCCAATTCATTTTAAATGTTTCTTGTATTTCATTTCTTGAAATATATGGCCCCAAGATACTTGGAGTTAAATTTCTTAAGCTTTTGTAGTTTCCTTTAGTTAGTATACTGTTCCCCAATTGTTTCCATCCCATCTAGGTGGGATCTCCCCACCCAAATGAAGCAAATTGAAGGATATAAAGGTCACGATCTCTGACCTCTGTTTGTGACATGCTCTTTCAAAATAACCTCTAGAATGAGAAGCCTAGAGTTCTTTTAATGTGTAAGTATATAGACGGTGCTTGTTTATCGATGAAGTTGCATAGGTTGGATGGCAGGAATGAATGGATGAAATGAATGAATGACCCTGTGTATTCTGTGGTCCCTCAATTAATGGACCATTATTATCGCTGGGTGTGTGTGCATGTTTCTAGGGGGGGGGGAGGGAGGGGGGGAGGGAAGGAGGGAGGGGGCAAAGAGTTGTCTATTTTTTTTCACATACTAGCCAATTTTCAGGCCTGAGATGGGATTAGTAGTTTGGGGAGGAGGGAGTATTTAGGTAGGGCCCTTTTGCCTTTGGCCCTTTGGTCATTTGCAGGTTTTTTTCAGCACCAAATGCTATAGTGATCCCACTGTTTTGCCTTGATCACATGATGATGGCCTTATCTCGCCTCCAGCTGAAAACTGAAAGAATTTTGTGTTCATCTATGAGTTTTGAAAAAAGAACTACTTTTCCCATTTTACCCATTACAGAACTAAAGCCAAATTCATTAATGACCTCATCAGCCGGTCAACATCTTCAAATATTCTTTTTCCCTATATTTTGTTAATTACCAATTTCTTAAACAGGATATCATGATTCATGCAAGATGCAAGATCAACACAAGTTGTGTATTGAGTTGTGCTGGGAGTCCATAATGGTGGAAGCCTCTCAAACAGAAATTATATAATATGTATATTCGGCAATAAGGAAAGCTATCCTATTATGAAAAAGTCAGGTGACAAACATTTCTTTCAGAAAATCCAGATCTCTGGTGCTTGGATTTTTGGAGAATTATTATTTTGCCTAAACAGAGAATTTCCTGAAAGGCTGAAACCTGAGAAACAAACCATAATTCTAAAGTGCTTTTTTCTGGGTGTTTTTCATCAGGATCTATTTATTTTTCTAAGTAGAAACATGTCTTTTGATAGAATCTATTTGAAGAAATCAAAATGTGTTGAGCTAAGAGTTGAATCCTGATGCAGTCAGCCTTACAATCTCAGGTGAGTGTCTATAGGTCTGTCAGTACGAGTGGCACTTTCAAATTTTTCCAAATTCTATGGACAAGCCTATCAATATAGTTTGTAGATAGTGGTATTGTTTGCACATTGCAGCTTTAATTGAGGCAAGTTCTGCCCCTTTCATTTTTACCACGTGAAAAGATTCAGGAAACATTATTCCAGCCATTCTTCTGCCAACAGAAAAGCACAATCAATTTACTTAAGTTCAGTGGCCAAAATGAAAGGCCACAAGCATTGCCTTCCTCTTCTCCACAATCTTCAGAGGAAATAGGAAACCTCAAATTGGCTGGAAGCTCCTTAATGCATTTTCAGTAAGATGACTCCCTGGCCATGTAGTATCAGCTTCTCATTCCCACTTAGACTGAGGTAGGTGACCTGTTAGGCTTAGTGAGTTCATCTGATTTTGAATCCATGACACTGATACTGATATGTTAGCTGCTGAAGAGGGGTAGCATATTTGCAAAATGGCTGCTCGAGGGGCGTGGGCAGTTACAAAGCACTTATTTACCAGAAGGAAAAATGAGAACATTGTGTTGCTTGACACTTACTTTATTTCTCTGAGATGCTTTCTGTTCTTCCAGGTTAACATTGCTTTCTTTCCTGACTTGGTAGGCAATCAGAACACAGCATTGGTTTCCAGCCATCCAATATATCTGCTTTGGAACATCTTAGCTTCCTCCAGAGTACAAAGTTGTCCTGCTTATCTGTATATCTTAGTTGCTGAATTGGGATTGGATTATTGCCATGCTTTGGATGAGGGTCTTTCTTTGAAGATGATTTGAAATGGCAACTGAGCCAAAATGGGAGAGCCAGACTGGAAGCTGGGAGAAAGTTGTCACTGCAGAATTACACCCATCTTGAATTGCTGCACTGGCTACCAGTTGACTTCAAGGTTCAGATGCCACCCATCTGCTGAAAAGATGGTGCCAATGAGATAATACCAGGGATAATGCCTTGCAAGGATCTCTGCATGTCCAGTATGACCTTCAGGAAGACTTCTAAGGATTCTGTCCCTACATGAAATGAAGGAGGTTGGGACCAGAAGGCAGGCCTTCTTGAAAGTGATTGATTATATGCCATCAAGTCTTAGAGCCCTCATAGATACATGTTCTCCATGATTTTTGATAATATTATGATGATTGGGGAAAAGAGGTCCCTCCTGTGGGGTGCCACAGAGTTTCATGCTCTTTCCTCTCCTTTTAAACATCTACAATACATTAGATTTCTGGGTGAGTTCATCCATCACTGTGGGGTGAAGTATGATCAAGTAAATGCTAATGGTACCCAATTTTATATCTCTACCCATGGAAAATTAAGGGATCTTCTAAATATCTCAGTGTCTGGTTGCTGTGAAGGTCTGTATGAGGAACAATGGCTTCAGTTGAACTCTGATAAGACTGAGTGGCTTTAAATTTTGGGGCCTATTGGTTCTGAGACTATGCTATCTTTGGTGCTGGATGGGATTGCATTGCTCCAGAAATCCTAGTCCCTAGGATTTCCCTAATCTGGAAATCCTCCTAGACTCATGATTCTTGCTCCCTGAGCAGATGCCAGTCATAGCTAGCAGGGCCTTTCCACAGCTATGGCTTGTGCACCAGTTATGCCTGTTTCTGGATGGGTAAGCATTGCCTATAGTCACTTATGTCCTAGTCACCTCCAGATAAGATTACTGCAATGCGCTCTTATAAATTAAGACATTATTTTGGCAGTAAATGGAGCATAAAATCTGTATTATTTGTTGATTTGTTGGGTGGATTATTGTATTTTTTGAGATACTTTGTTCTTTGTTCAAGAGTTTGTTCTTGAGCAGGTTGAATCGGTTGTTGCTACTTCTTGTCCAAAGGACCTGCCTGGTGAAAGGTAGGAACTGTACACTGCCCAGAGTTGATCAAATTGGGACAGTTTGTAGTATGACTTTATAATGCCTTGGTAAGACCACACATGAAATACTACATCCGGTTTTGGTCTCCATGGTTTAAAAAAGATGTTAGGACACTAGAAAGACTTCAGAGAAGAGCAACAAAGATGATTAGGAGAGTGCTGGCTAAAACATATGAACAATGGTTGCAGGAACTGGGAATGTCTAGTTTAATGAAAAGAAGGACTAGGGATGACATGATAGCAATGTTCCAATATCTAAGGCACTGCCACAAAGAAGAGGGGATCAACATATTCTCCAAAGGACATGAAGGCAGAATATGAAGCAATTGATGGAAACTAATCAAGGAGAGATCCAACCTAGAGCTAAGGAGAAATTTCCTGACAGTTAGAACAATTAATCAGAGGAAAAACTTGCCTCCAGAAGTTGTGGGCACTCCAACACTAGAGGTTTTTAAGATGAGATTGGATAACTATTTGAAATTGTATAGAATTTCCTGCCTGGGCAGGGGGTTGGACTAGAAGACCTCCAAGGTCCCTTCAACTCTGTTATTCTGTAAATGTTGTAAAGAAAAACAACCTTTGTCCTCCTACCCTAGTCATCTGCTTGCTTCACTGATAGCAATAGAAGAGCCTGGTCATAATGTTTTGGACAAGACCTTTTCATTCCAATGGAAATTTATAAGGGGAAACCCTGCATCCCTCCTCCCCCCCCATAATTTTATTTTAAATTATAGTAACTTATTCCCAGAGAAAGAATGTAGTAAGGAGTAAAAGACAAAATAACTGTGCATTGCCTTCAGCTCTCGAGCTGGGGGGAAAATATCCCTGACAAACAGTAGCTATTTTCATCATTTTCAACTCAAGCATCCAAAAAAAAATAAGTCACGATGAAAGCAAAAGTCTGTACCAAAATATACAGTGCATACGTGACTGGTTGGCCATTTAGATATTCATGAACACAGATGGACATCCAGATGCACTTGTATACATGCAGACTAACACATACATGCTCACACACCCACACAGAACAAAATCCTAGTTCTGAAATGCTGTGTCAGTGAGATCCTTAAGATCATTTAGTTCACATCATTCCCGAGTATTATTTCCAAAACCCGGGCATTTAAGGTTCACAGTTCTACGAAGATAAACATTGGTAAGATCATTTGTATTTGATCCAATTAGCTTTTAAATATTATGCAACTGGATTCCCCCTCCCTCTTCCGTTTTATAGGGAAATAAATTCTCCCGATTTCAATTAGATTTCCTGCCCGGTAAGGATATGTACGATTGCAGTCTTAATTATATTTCACTAGGATATTTTCTACTGTTAGCATTTTTAAACCCACGTAGGCAATATATTAAAGGTTTTCTTCCTCTCCCCTTTCAATATTGTTCCAGGAAATTTAAGGAAATCTTCCCATCCCCTGATAGCACCATAGTTATAGGTCATTATTTTATCAAGTGCCATCCAAGAAGCCATTGTTTTCCAGAATGAGAAGTTTCCCCTGGTTTTCTGCTACTTGTCCTCCAGGGAGGTGTTATTTGCATGTCCTGCTGCCTTCCTTTATCAAGGGGTTAATGAATTGTCCCTTGCTCCAGGCAATCCCATCATGTGCCTGGTTGACTCTGAAAGCTAGGCTTGCTGGAGCCTAGGGGCATCTTTTCCCAGCCATCTCTGAGGTGGCCACCTGGGCAGATGAGATCCAGCACAGCTTGTCCCGAGGACACAAAACGTAATCGGTTGCTGCCGCTTCTTGTCCAAAGGACCTGCCTGGTGAAAGGTAGGAACTATATGGGGAGTTAATCAAAGCTGGGAGCCATCTTACTAGCTTCAGGAAATGGTGTACCTCCACAAGGGGGGGGGGGGGAGAGAATGTATCCCTCCCCCTTTTGTATTCAAGAGAAGGTGTCATTCATGAGGCCATTGTGCTGAACTAATCAGGTTAATTGTGGAGTCCTGAATAGTCCTCATTTAGCTGATCTCTCTTTCCTGTTACAGACCGATAGGGTAGCGAGAGATTACATGTATTTTGCATTTTTTGTATGGCTTGCTGACTCAAGAATAGAGAATTTAATTTGATTAATATGCAAACTTTGATGCATACACAGGCAACATAATATTTTATGTGAGATAGAACTGGCCCCACTGGATTGTGGGACTGATATTAGATCATAAAATACGGTCATATTATGATTTTATAGAAAGATGCACAGATTATTGGTACTAATTATTAGCAATAGTTGTTTGAAACATATTTAGATCTAGTGGGTTATATCAGATTATAAATATATATGCTAATCAGAAGCTGTCCTTTAGCTTGAAAGATTTTATAACTCTCAACAAACTCATACTCTAATTTGCAGTGATGAAGACCACATACAACAAACGATTTTGGCTGTTTTGTTTTGTTCTGCAAATATTCTTAACTCTACAATTTCAGTTTATTGATTATACTAAAGTCAATAAACTACACTACTACTTGACATTTTTTATTACCATGGGCTTGGAAATCATGATACTCCCTTTTATATGTGGATTATAACAAATAGAGAGGGTTATGTCCTTGCTTACGTAGACCTATAAACTAGATTCATACATTTTACCAAGCCAAAGTATTATGGAATTGAGATGGTTAATAAATTTTACAAATAATCAAATCAATCAACCAAGCAACCTCCCGCCACTGCCGCTACCGGTTCGCCCAATTTGGGGCGAACCAGTAGCAACCCACCACTGGTGTCATGTAAATCAGCCATTTGTGAAATAGGGTTTAAGATTTAGTAAATTATACAAATCCAGTCCTTCAACAAGCAGGCTAAAGGAAGAAATGATTTAGCTGTCCATTCAGAGCACAGGGGGCACATTAGATTAAAATCTCACAAAACCATTTATGTGAAATGTTACAAAATGTTGCAAAAAAGGAAGTTTATGGGCCTTTCCTACACAAAACCAACAACTGCTAATTAACATAAAAATGGATCTGCTAATGGGCATCAGCTACAAGGATCAGGATGAATGCTTTCCCAAATTCCTAGCTCATTTGGAAAATGAAAAGAAAAAGAATGATTGAAATGCTCAAGTCTGTCGAAAAAGCACAAGTTTTAAATACAGTAATTTGAGTGTGAGGAAAATGAACTCTGCACATGCTCAAAGACATTCCTTGTGTGCCTTTGAATGCTGTCCTTTGATGTGGGAAACCTGGGTTCAGATTTCTAGTCTGCGGTGAGGCCTTCTTGGATGTTTGGGGGCAGATTAAATCACCACCTCTTGTCCAAACTCTTCATGCCTCTTTGCTGGGAGGCAAATGTCGTTCTTGATGGTCCTCTGCGAATGATTGGGAAACAAAGAGGAAATTTGGTCCTTCCCTTTGTTCAGTTTAGAAATAGGAGGCAAACTCAAGGTCACTAATAGCTGGATATGTGAGACATGATCTTAAACTGAGCAGCAATGGGGACATTATTTCAGTTCTCATATGATGAAACTCTGTTTTTCCCTCTGTTTGGATTTTATATTATGGTCATTTAAAAACTCAAACAGATACACATAAGCCATTCTCTGTCTCCTTCCTCTTTTTCCTTTTCCTTCTCTCTTGCACACTTATAATTATCTTTCCAGATACAACTCCAGGCTGAAGAAGGTGTTCCTTAGTCCTTCTCACCCTGCAGGCTCAAATATTTCCCTGAAGAACCTTGTTCAACATAAGGATAGCAAGCCTGGAGCCCTGGCCCTCATTGCTCTCCTACTAGCTTTTTCCCCCCAGAGATTTTGCTTGATATTCATTACATCCATCAGAGTAAAAGTAAAAAGATGAGTTCTAAAAAGAAATAAGAAAACAAAACATATCCAACCTTCAAATATTGGGAAAGCCAGTGGGAACCCCCTCCCCCTTTATTTTTTCCCCCTATTATTTTAAACATCCCTTTCTCACCATCTTTTACCTTCTCCCTTTGGAAGATCCAGGGAAAAAAGAAAACTATATATCCCCAGTCAAATCTCTCCCTGATTATCTCTGAATGCATACAGAAGTAATTTTATTTAAAGTGCTCATTCATAGGAAAACTAGTTGAATAAAAAACAAATACATTCTCCTAATTCTTGTTAAGGGAGGATGCTTTACACATAAAGCCTAAAAACTCAGGCCTACTCTAGTCATTAACTAAAATCCCAAATAAGCATTGTTTGGTTTGCCACACTTCAGAGTACAATGCCAATAATGATTGTCAGTCTAATGAATGTATGTTGTTAATGCTGCCACTGCCAGACTCCACTTCCAGACCAAGACTATTTCAACTTTGTTGAAGCTATTATTTTAGCTCCCCTCATCCCCATCTCCTGCTTTCCTGGCACTGTAGATCCTATACTTGTATTGAAATATGCCATACGAATCCTGATCTCCTCCAACATGTAGATGGGAGGTGGTGCAGGTAAGCAGCTGAAATGGGATAATACTGTAAGCAGAAAGAGAAAAGGATGATCTTTCTGTTTATCCCCTAAAATAGGAGGCAAAGGAACTTCCAGATTAGTTAATGTAGCTGTCACTTCTTACTCACTGATATGGGTGTCAAGTTTAATCTGAAATTAGGCTTCTACCTTTAGTTAGGAATTATGTTAAGTAGAATATGATTTTTTTTTTTAAAAAAAGGCAGAGATAAAAAAATCTACAGAAAATCCTGGGGATGTGTAGAAGCATATGCTGATTTTGGTATGAGGATTTCAGATTCTGGATCAATTGTTGTGTTTTGATAAAATTATTCTATTTGGAGGACAAAGGACTTTCCTAATTATATTTTCTCAGTTTAAACAACTAAACACAAATGGTTGGGGTTTTGAACTAATCTACACATGAGTCTTTAAAGTTAATTTCTTTAAACTTCAGATATACAGGAGAAAGGGATGTTGGAAAAAGAGACCTGCCATGCAGTGAAATTTATAAGAACAAAATGATAGATTGCTCAGGTTTCCACAACTAATTTGAAACACACACACACACACTTATACTTACACAGATACCCACTGATGCTTGGAATATAACACTCATCTGACATCATTAATAATCTGTTCAAGTACTTTTTAAACAAGATTGAAACAATTTAGCACTGTACATATTCAGATCATTATCTGACCTGAATATTCTGACACAAAAGCCTTTCTGAGAATTACACATTGAAACAAATAATTTTAAATTCTTATTAATACGATTTGACAACTCTTGGGAAAAAAGTGATGAATTTATGTAATGTTTCCAGTTGTTATGCTCCATATTATCTGTATGGTTTTTTGATAGCTGTATTTTTCTTTCTTTCTTTCTTTCCTACAAAAAGCTGGTATATTTCTAGTTATTCGAATTTGGACAGAATTTTACTTCCTGTTTCAAAGGTCAAGGCAAGCTGACCTCAACAGCAGTGCTGAGACTGCTGAATTATTCATATCATTGACTTTGTGTCAGCTTCCACATTTGTGCAGAGGGATGTTTTATTCATTTATCTCATTTAGGGTCCTTCTCTGCACCTGTTTCTAGCATTAAGTACCCTGTAATTTGCATTTGATGCTAATTTAGTTTCATATCAGCCTGGTCCCCCCTTGTTAATTTAATTTTCGAAGGCCCTTTTCATTATACTAGAAATGTTTCCCTCTTTAAAGCAAACATCTATACAAGTAATTGTATAAACTGCCTTTTAAATAATATCTTTTAGAAGATTCCATCGCTTAATTCCTTAATTCCTATAATTAGCCATGGTTTGATTAATGTTTCAAAGGGTTAAATTAAAATGCAAAGTTACTTGAAGGCACACTTGAATAATTTTATCTGCACTCTGTAACAGTTTCTGCATTACTGCCTTTTATTCCACTTGTGGTTTTGAAAATTATATGTGTTAACACTTCCTAATTTCCTTTATTTAGTATTTTTTTTTCACAATGAGAAACAGCTAAATGAGAATCCTGCTGGTCTATCCAATGGTTAAGATTCCTTCCTCGTCCTCTTGTTTTTCCTAATAGATTTGAGACTATGAAAGAGGCACAGTACAGAGGAAATCCTAATCTAGAAAACAGCCCCTCTCTCTGGTTTTGTATTCCTTATTATATAGCAGTTTAAATATTCTCAATAACAATGTCTCACAAAGATAACTAGATTGCATTACTGTGGCCTGTCAGGCAATATGTTGGGGCATAGTTACCCACATATATTATTCTATTTTTCAAGCTTTGAGTGTAGGGTATTTCTTTTCAGTCTGTTAGTAACAATTAATGTAGGATATTTCTTTAAAAATACAAAAGGTTTTTTTTTTTTTTTTTGCTTTCTAAGTACCTTGTAAGGATTTTTTAAAACCCATTTGTTCCATTATAGCTCTAAGAAAATGCAAACCTAATCTAGGAAAGCAGAATAATTTTGTCCTTTCGATAGTTAAACCAAAGCACACTAAAGCCAACAATATTATTGCAACAGTGAACTAACAATCTATTATGTTAATTTCACTGGAAGGTCATTTTTCACTGGTGGGTTTTTGAGCCACTGCTCCTAAAACTAATTGCCACAGAGAATCTCTTCTTTCATATTACACACTCATTTCAGCTCTCTCCCAATAGACAAATAGTAATCTTGAAAGTGCTGGAAAAAGAGCAGTATGAGGAAAAGAGGGAGGGAGGTTACCGGGAGAGCTACCCACAGAATATGGTCAAAACAGTCAAAGTGTTGGCCATGATGATGTGATCAAAGCTCTATTTTTTTTATGTGCAATGAGATGTACATAAAAAATGTAGCTTTAATCCCACCATTGTGGCTGCCATCCTGATTGTTTTGACCACGCCTTGGAGACATTCTGAATTATATGAAATGTATTTTGCATGAAAAAATACATTGTACATGTGGACTTTATGAACAAAATGGTCCTTCCATTTATATTTAAAAAATACAAATCGATAGCATTTTGCTTTATCTTTTCTGATCCTTTCATTCTTTCTTAAAGGTAAAGGTAAAGGTTCCCTTCGCACATATGTGCTAGTTGTTCCCGACTCTAGGGGCAGTGCTCATCTCCGTTTCAAAGCTGAAGAACCAGCACTATCCAAAGACATCTCCGTGGTCATGTGGCCGGCACTACTAAATGCCAAAGGCACACAGAACGCTGTTACCTTCCCACCAAAGGTGGTCCCTATGTTTCTACTTGCATATTTTTTACATGCTTTCTAACTGCTAGGTTGGCAGAATCTGGGACAAGTAATAGGAGCTCACCCCGTTACTCGGCACTAGGGATTCGAACCACTGAACTGCCGACCTTTCAATTGACAAGTTCAGCGTCTTAGCCACTGAACCACCATGTTCTTTCTTTCTTATCTCTTTCTTATTCTTTCTTATCTCTGCCTAAAACCTTAGGAAAAGGAGAAATAATATAATATTGACAGTAGATGACCAACACTATTTGCTTACTAGAGCGGTGGGTGCTGTGCATTGTGAACTGTGGCGTGATGGAGTTGTTTCCTCGCTAGTGACTCAGTGTCTTATAGGGGCACCCATCCTCCTGTACAGTAGTAGAAAGTCTGTCTTCATTACTGCTCCTACAATGTTTGGAGGAAAGCCTAAAGTGCTATAAAACACTGGTGGAAGACATGGCTTGAAACTGTTTAGCTTTTTCTTTCCCTCGTTTTCTTTTATTCATTCCAACTACCATTGTTTGGATCATTTCTGGTTAAATTGTTGAACTGTTCTTTTTTCAACTGGCAATGCCTAACCCTAACCTTTGATCTTCTGTTGAAAAGAAAAAGAAAAGAAAAGAAAAACGTGTTCCAATTCTCATCCAGTATCTCTTCCATTCCTATCCAAAAGCCTTGAAAGAGTAGACCTCTTCCAGGTCCATCCTGAATTTATTAACAACAGCCTCATGACCCTGTTTCAATCTGGGTTTTCTGGAAGACATTTGTTGGCATTTGTTGTCTTATCAAAAATCTGCTGGAGGTCAAGATAAATCAATGCCGATGCTGTTAGAGCTATGTGCCATGTTTGATTCCATCCAGTGTTATGATTCCTTTTTAATTACTTCATATTCTTTTCTTCAAGGGACCTTTCTGTGTCCCTTCATTACTTCTATCAGTTTTATATATGCTAGTGACCCTTTTATTTGAATGACAGTGTGTGTCCTTGGTATAGTTCCCATTTGGATGTATTCCTATCATCTCAAACTAGACAAAACAGATAGGTTATATTCCATCCTGATTCCCCTATCCTTTTTTTGTTTTGCTCCCTGTTTGGGGGCTGCTAAAACCTCCTTAGTGGCTAGGAAGTTACAAATCTAAATAATTGGAGAACTTTTTTTTTCTAAAGTCCTTCATTAATAAAGCAACAAAAATTTGGAAATTTTGTTTAAGGAATGTTTATAGGATCTATCCATTGTTTATCACAGCGGTGACAAAGCAGCTGGTTCATGCCATGATTGTCTCACATTTGGATTATTGTAGCAATTTGTTCACTGGATTGCTTGACATTGCCCCTTGCTCTGGAGCCAGAACAACACGCTTCGCACTCTTTTGGATAATCCCCAAACTATCCTTACCTTTCTCTGATATCAGTGCCAACACCAGCTGGGAGTTTCTGAAAGATATCAATTTAATTTCCTGGCTTTGTGCAGAGGCATAGCTACTCATTTGAAAATTATACCTCATATGCCTCTGGCTTCAGCCCATTAACCTTAGTGCTGTCCTGGTTCTTCCTCATAGTAAAATAGCCACTTTACATTTGAGAGCTTTTCCCAATATTGTATTGGTTCTCTGGAAATATCTTCCACTAGCATTAAGCCTGGAATTTGACTTTTCAATATCTAAAAAGGCACTAACAGCCTGTTCTTATCAGCCTTTCTGGAGCTGGTTTAAGTATTAATTAGTATCAATTCTCTATGCAGAAATGTATTCTTATTTAGAGCTTTTAATGATTGTTTTAAATGTTATGGCCATTCAGGTAACTGAGGCTCTGATTTTAGTGGTGATTGTGAACGGGATTGTATTAATTAATGATATATTTAATTAATGTTATATTTTGATAATTAATGATGTATTCTACCTAGTTTTGGGCTGATAAAAAATAAAACTACTACTAGCAAGTAATATTTATATATTCATATTTGTACAATATGAATGTGCTTAATGCTATACAAAAGGGATGGCCTAACCAAATTTAAGTTAAGCAATGCTTAACTTTTTCAACTTTAGTTAACTGAAACTTTTAAAATACTGAATTTTTAATAGGTTGACCATCTTTTGGGGAAGAATTATTAGTCAAATATGCTACTGCTTCTTATTCAGTTGTTTTTAGAAATCTCCATCTCCCGCCCTCTCTCATCTGTCTGTCTAGCAAATTTCTTGCTACCTAATGTATTTTGTTACATATTTTCTTTCTTTATTGTTAAAGTGACAATGGTTTTAAGTCCAGAATATTCAGATAGCATAACAAGTGGCTTAAAAAGTCACTACCAGCCTTTTGTGGAGTTGATTTATTATCTGTTCTACCTAATGGGGCTGATATTATCACTTCTAATACTGAGTTTGTGCAGCATGATTTTGTATACATTTTTTGGAACTTCATCTCATTGATTTCAAATGATTTTCTTCCTTGCAAATGTAGTTAGAAGCATTGATTTGAGGAGATAAACTAGTTTTATTTTTAAAGAGATGTGGGCACCATTCCTTTGTTTTAAAAAATTTTAATTTAGGAAGGAAATATTTCTCATGCTCAAAAATGAATTCAGTGGTCATTTTGGATTGTATCATTTGGGAATTTTTCATGTACTCGGTAGTATGAAAAAGAACCATATTTAAATCAGCTGTCTAATTGATTAGTCTCTGCCAATATTCCTGGCATTGTAGATATGGCTGCTTCTATTCATGTTCTCATAATGTTGCATCACCATGAAAGCTGGTAGGCATAATTTGTCTCCTGGTTCATCCGATCAAACTGAGTTAAGCATTCATCAGATTAGTTTTCTTGAAGTTCTGTGGTTTGGCATTTCCAAAGTAGAGAATGTGATTCTATGAGAAAAAACATGATCAGGAAGGAAACAATAAAGACAAAATGTGGCTGACTGAGTTTTTTCTTTATCCATGTATGTGATTTCTCAGAAATCTTTCAAAAATTCAATAAAAGATGGAATAGAAAAAAGCATAATGAAAATATACAAGATTAAGACACTATTATGGATAGAGAGTATCTTTTAAAAAAAGGTCTAGAAATTAACACATATAGTCTTTTTTTATAGTGTCACATGATGATAAAGAAATAGAGAGAAAACTGACCTTGCTTAAATTTCTTCAAAACAAGATGGTGGATTTTCATCATGAAATTGGCTTTGTGCGTGGGACCAATATATGTTCATCAACTTCATGAAAAAAAAAAAAGTAAATTTAGTGCTCTCTGAAAAGCCCTGAATTAATCCTACCAATTTATTTAAGTACAACATGGTATTTATATCCAGGAGTATAATTTTATTTTCCTTTCTATTGAACGTTTATTGTTTTTATTCATAAAGCCCATTTCCGATAACTTCTAATTGACCTTTCAAATGGAAGTTTTCAATAGATTATGATTTAAATAGATGGAACGAGGCATTTACATCTAAGTATGTTATTGTTTATTTTAAATGAAATTTATTAATGATTGCCAAAGTGCCTTATGGCTCCTGACAAATTTAGAATTCCTGATCTTATTATTATTTTATATTTATTTGTTGTATTTATTAGATTATTCTTAGTGAAATGAAAATCAGAATAATATGCAGAAATAGTCATTTAATTGTATATTATAATTTATAATACAGATTGCAAAAGTCTGCTGTAAAATGGTTTGCTCATTTAGCTCCCATAATGTTGCTGCCGTCTTGGCCAAATTGGAAAAGGCTGATATATTTGTTTTGGGTTATCTTATATTTTGTTCATTTTATATTGGGAACTGTAGCAAAAATAGGGATGAGCCTTGTCCTCAACTTCTGAGATATGAATGCATTCTTGAGAAATGGGCCGAGCACTTGACTGGACTAATGTAGACAGAACTAATTGCTATATACATTAAAATGAAACCCTATTCACCCATGGATATTGTCATCAAAAATCCACAGATGTATTACTTTTCTTCCATTTTATTTTGTATTCACAATGCTTGCCTCAGCTTGGGGCACTTCCTGAGTATTAATAACCATTCAGAGTTAATGGTCCTCAATTTTGTCTTAAGACATCAACTCCTCCTAGCTGGTCATTAATTCCCAGGAAATGCCCCGTGTTAAGGTCATTATTGCTTAATTACTTCCGTATACATTAATGCCAGTTTTGACAATGTACACTTTTCTGCTCTGAATTATGTGTGCTTTATAATTCATTTAATAGCTCATCAATAGAACAAAAGATGACCTTGATTATTATTTATTTATGTTTTCCCTATAATTTTCCTCATACATGTCTCTTCAACAGAGACAACTGTGCCATTGGCTCTAATGGGTACCTGAAGCAAGCCCTCGCTAGTGGCATAAGGCATGATGACTAGAGAGATACAGAATTTGAAAGACATTTCAGTAAAGAGACTAAAATAAAACAGTTTTCAGGAATCTATCACCTCATATTCATAACATAAAACAAAGTGTTTCACAAATGATTGTTGAGAAGATTCATGAAATCTTCTATAGCTTTGTAGATGGTCAAAAGGAAGATGACCAAAATTTCTGTAAGGATATTTCAAAGTCTTTGGAAGTAGGAAATGGTATGTTGCTGATTTCATTGCCAAATGTTTGAGAGATCACATGAGTGAACAAGATGGAGTAGCAGCTTCATTAGGTATTCATTCTGACAGAAGGAAGATCACATTGAAGAAAATGTGAAGAAAAGAAGAAAAGCCCTTCCATTTATACGAATTCCTGAAACTTATATCTTCTCTTCTTCTTCTTCTCATAGGTTTCTTATATCATCCATATCACCAGACTTCAAATAATATACAAGCAATAAAGGTATAAAAATAAGCCAGGTGGTAAAATTTCAATCCGTTTCCCAAACTTTATATAAAATGTTCCTAAAGAACATGAAAAGAATAGTAGCAGCCCAATCATATTAAACTTCAAAAGCAAACTTGATTAAAATTGTTTTCATTGCTCTTTGAAATGTCAGTAACAAATGGGTCAAGTGCATCTCTAGGGGTAAGTTATACCAAAGCCCACCTTTGCTTTCTGGTCACAACCACTTAACTAGAGAAAGTGGATACATTTGGTGCCAAGTCAACCTTCCAACGTGCAGTCATCTCTTCTTATCCCAGAGCTTGGGAGAAAAACTAGATCTTCAAAGCTTCACAGAAGGCTAGGAGGGCAGAGGCCTGCCGAACTTCAGGGAGGGGGAAAAGGTGATCCATAGGACAGGAAAGTCACCTAGCTCCCATAAGATGTCAATATTGAAGGGAAGGGACTAGGAGTGTGCCTACCCTGTCTGATTTGCTAGGATGGGTAAATGTCCTTAGGGAAAGGCAGTCCCACAGATAAACTGCCCCCTGTGTCTTATAGAGCTTTAAAGGATGATGACCAGCATTTTGAATTGCACCCAGAAAGAAACTGGAAACCAGAACAGCTTGCACAACAGTGGTGTTACATGACAAACCTAGGGGTACCTATCATAGTCTGTGCTGCTGCATTATGAACCAATTGAAATTTCCAGGTGCTCTTCAATTTAGCACCTAAACAGTAATATTAACAGTATTTCAGGGTTGGTGGAATAAGTGCAGATGCCTTTACCTCCTGTGGAGGGCTTTGTTTGGAAAGATTATATGACTTGAGATCTGCAGTAACTTTGCATAATTAAAAATTCTAATTTAAAACACACGACAGGTGTCAGACTGTAATTGTGGACATGTTGTGTCAGCGCTAGAGTCTCCTTTCAGTTATCTTTGTTTGCATGAAATGTGAAACTTAAAAAATCCTAGTAAAAATTGTAGAAAAAATGGACACTTGATGCAGCAGAGATTTAAATTTTTTAAAAAAACCGTCTTCTTTAAATTCAAGCTAAATATCTATTTGCCTTCTTAGCTTTCTCTCTCCATCCATTCTCCCAGGCATCCTTTTTGTTTAAAAAAAAAAGGCTGGAAGAGCAAACAAAGAAAACATAGAGGAGATAGGCCTAGTCACTTTTTAAAGAGACAGTAGCAGGTGGAGAGGCATAATCTTTTAAGGTGAATCACTGAGAAAATGTTATATTTTCAAAATTGTTATTTCTCTGAATGTTCATTTGGGGCCTATTCCATCAAAATATGTGCTTCCTAAGCTAAATTAACTTCTTATCCTACTTTAATGGCTTTACTCTCCAATTTCAGTAATAATAATAATAATAATAATAATAATAATAATAATAATGCAAAGTTGCTTTTATTTAAAAGGAAGGCCTGCTGTCTCATTCTCATTTACTGTATGCATAAGCTAATTTGCACCACTGGCAGTGTGAAGGGCCGTTGAAGTGGTACTAAACATTATTTGCACCAACTCTGAGAGCTCTTCATGGAACTTACTGAAGCAGGATAAAATGCTCATAGCAAAGAATCGGTGTTATAATGCTGTTTTAAAGAAACAAATAATTTTAAAGAGCTTGTGGAAAGTTGGAAGAAAGCATATTTCTAACAAGAATATTTATCAATGGTTGGTTTGTTACTAATCTTGGGGTGAGGGGAGGAAATCCTGCTACTATAGTAAAAAAGGGAAAGGTTTAAGAATTTGTAAAGTCAAAATTAAAGATTTTTCAAGGGGGAAATACAATTTAGCAGCAAGCTAATGCAATGCGAAAGGTGGATGATTTGAAGAAATGGCTTTTGCAGGAGCTGGTATTATGCAAAGTTGGGATTTCAGGAAAAGTACTGAAGAATCATGCCTCTCACCTTCAGTCAGTAGTGGCTTTGTAGCATGTCATGAATTGGTCCTTAGATTGGGGTCTTCTTGCAATAAATCCAGAGCATAAGACTGCTCACGGTGGGCAGAGGAGCTTGGACCAGAAGGGGTAGGCTCTGTTTGGGTTGTTGTTAGTGGCATGTAGTAAAGTTCCCCTGAACGGAAAAGCTCTGGCTCCAGAGTGTCGCCAGTGAGAGTAGAAACCTAAGTCGCACATCGGGTGAGAAGGAAAGAGCATTGCCTCAACTAGAGAGATTCACGTTGCATTTGGGACACTGGTGGTTTGTTTTGGAGCTTTAAAGGGGGGAGGGGGAGCAGAGATCAAAATAAACCTTCCTTTAGGAGCCTAGGAAATGTTTCTCAAATCTTGTGACTGAAAACAACCACTATCCACCGTAGATCTTGATTTTTATTAAAAAAAACCCCCAACATCTGATGTCATTTTAAAATACTATTGTATCTTCCTTCCCTTGCTTTGGCACATCTCCAGTTTATTCTCTTCTGTTATCTTTATTCGTTTTTATGATGGCTCCTTTAAGAGGCAAAAGCATGTCATTAGGTGTAAGGAACTTTTAACACTTTTTCCTCATTTCTGCATTTGTATAATTACTGTTAAGCCACATTGGAAAGCCTGAGGCCTAGTGAATGCTAAAGCAGCATTAAGTTTCATAAGCAAGAAGGAAAAATAAATATCTTGAACAACTGCTCAGAAAATTTGGCTAGGAATTCTGTCCTTTTGCCTATCAATAATGTCAATGATAACAACAAGAAGAATGAAGGCAGGTAATCTGATTTTGGGAAGCAGCAGTTTTAATTTAGATTTCCATTAGTTTTGTTTCATTAAGAGTCAGATTATGTGTGAATATAATGTTTTAGGAGATGAAAGATGCAACAACTTCTCTGTAGAATTTAAAGGAGGGGGATATGAAAGTTGAGAAATATATCATGGAAGGCTGTAATATATGAAAAAACAATGTTTTGTTTACATTTTCTATGAAACCAAAGTAACATGATTCAAAGAACTGCAGCATAAAAAATAGGCATAAATAAATGGCAGTGAAACATAGTCTGAAATAAAAGTAATATTCTAAAAAAAAAATGCAACTCAATATAATAGTAGCCAATTCTCAACATTTCTCAGGGGTCTAAGACTTGGAGGGACACTATAGAAAATGTCCAGAAAGATACACAGAACTGTTTAGTTGATCTGATTTTGGAATGACTCAGGGGCAGGAAACTGCATCATTTTTTACTTCTGTTAGGCCTAAAAGGATTCACATACAGCCTATGTGAGCCAGGATTGAAACCGTTTTTCATTAGGATTTTATTTATTAACCAAATTTATTTATTATAAATTTATTTAGCTGCCCATCTCATCAAAGGCAACTCTGGGTGGCGCACAATAAATAAATAAAACAGAAATATAAAAACAACAAATACAAACATAAAAACTATTATACATACATACATACATACATACATACATACATATATATATACACACTGTATAAAGTGTGTATAAAGGAAAAGATGCATTGCTTTCCCAGAATGAATATATGAAATTGTGTGACGGGTCTAAAAAAGTGATGGCTCCTGAGGCTTAGAGCAGATACAACGTGATACTGTTAGCTCAGGACATGGGCAACCTTTGACCTTTAGACTAATTGGGGGAAGCCTTTCACAAACTGGCACAATTATCAGTCCCTTCCTTGTTGTCAGAGGAGGCAGAAAGAAAGAAAAAATGTGTTCCAGGAAAAAACTAGGAGAAATCAGAAAAAAGAAAAACGGGGATCTCCAACCATTTTTAGTTCTGTTGATATGCACCATTTGCTTCAGTTCTGCCTGCTACTAGCATGGGAGAAGCCTTCAAGGATATGGCCCAGAGGTGAAATCCAGCAGGTTCTGACAGGTTCTGCAGAACCGAAAGTGAAAATTTTGAGCAGTTCGGAGAACCGATAGTGGAAATTTTGAGTAGTTTGGAGAACCGGCAAATACCATCTCTGGCTGGCCTCAGAATGGGGTGGGAATGGAGATTTTGCAGTACCCTTCCCTCAGGAGTGGGGAGGGAATGGGGATGTTGCTGTATCCTTCCCCTGGAGTGGAGTTGGAATGGAGATTTTGCAGTACCCTTCCCCCAGGAGTGGGGAGGGAATGGGGATGTTGCTGTATCCTTCCCCTGGAGTGGAGTTAGAACGGAGATTTTGCAGTATCCTTCCTCTGCCACGCCCACCAAGCCACGCCCACCAAGCCACAGCATGCCCACCAAGCCATGCCCACAGAACCGGTAGTAAAAAAAATTGGATTTCATCACTGATATGGCCCCATAGAGAGGCAAAAGTCTCCTATCCATGCTTTCCATGAGGTTTTTACTGCACTGATCTACGTAGGCTTTTTGTGTTCTGCTTTTTAAAAGGGAAACTCCAGACGCGGGGTGGGGGCATGCATGTTAAAGTACTCCCCTCTCACCTCTGCTTCTAGCTATTTAACTACTGAGCCGGATTCTGAAGGCAAGTAGGCTAAAGAGAAGCATTGCAGTAGAATGGAAAGGGCTCTTGCTGCATTTCAAGAAGTCTTGACTAGCTGAGCAAAGGAGAAAGTCCTTGCATGTTCTGGTATTGATTAGTGGTTGGGATTGGGAAAGGCTAGTGAGAATATCATTCAGGCTTTGAGGCCTGAAGTGGCAGACAGGCAGCTCAGGAGATAGATAGCAATTAGGATTTAGAAGCAACCTGGGAGATAAGGAGCCATGGAAGATTGATAGTCTGTGTATGGGCAGAAAGAAAAAGTCAGTGCAGAGGGAGACAAGGGAGGTGGAGTACAGTAAATCTCCAATGACACCCATATTGCTGGCTGTTCCGGCATTCTATCAGCATCCTCTGTGTGTGCTATGGAGGTCTATTGCTTTTAGGCATTGATTTCACCATGTCATCTCGGCTTCCTTTTGCACTTTTCCATCATCAGCTTGGCTTTCTTTCTCCTGAGATTCGGAGCTGCCAGCTTTTTGCCCTGATGTTTTTTAGGAGCACGATTCACCTACGTGCCACATAGGCTAAGCAGTGCTTACTATCAGGGGTGGGTTCTACTTATCTTTACTACCGGTTCGCAACGGGCTCACACACATGCCTTGCTTCTGCGCATGCTCAGAAGCTTCTGCGCATGTGCAGATCACCCATAACGACATCTGGGGCAGTGGGCAGGGCCTCCCGCCGGTTTTACTACCAGTTCTTGCGAACCGGTCTGAACCGGGGGCAACCCACCTCTTACTATATGGAAGTCTATGTCTCACAAAACCAGATTAGTGCAAGCATCACTAATCACTAATCAGTCCAAGGGGGTTTGCAAATGGGCCGTTTCCGGCCTCCAGAGGGCCTCCAGGGCGATGGGGAAGGCCGTTTTCGCCCTCCCCAAGCTCCTAGAAAGGCTCTGGAGCCTGGGGAGAGAGAAAAACAGGCCTTCCCCACCACCCCCCAAGGCTCTCCGGAGGCAGGAAACAGCCTGTTTCCCTACTTCTGGTGGGGAGCTGAGCTTGCGTGCCCACCGATATGGCTATGCGTGCCATCTGTGGCACACGTGCCATAGGTTCGCCATCACGGATCTAGGGAGTGAAGGTTGGTGGTACTTATGACAAGTCCCTTTCTGGTCCAGTATTGGTGAGAGGGATGACAATTGAATTTAAGTGGGTACTTTATCACACAGAAGAATAGAATTAGCCTATAATTAAAATGTTTTACATATAGACTATTTTTCATACCTTGATTGGGTAAGCCACAATTGTTTTTTAAAAATCAGACACTACTAAAGCTATGCATTTAATGAATAATGCTTGGACTTCATTGTCTTTTGTGTAAAAAAGGAAATTAGTAATATGTCACATAACGTTTACAAGAACACACGCAGTGGCACACACACAGAAACATTTTTTTTATGACATTCCTCATACAGAGAGGAAGGGAGTTTTTCCTAATTTCTTAAGTCTTTGGGGCTAAGCAATACTTTTAGAGCCTGAGCATATATGAGAAAATAGTATAGGGCCTCTCCCAGAATGACAGCCATGGCAGATTTCCTTGTTTACAAAATGGCTGCCATGGTGAGCCATTGAACAGAAAGTTACCTGGTAACATCATTTACCACATCTCATGCTCCCTAGGAAGCTCCTCACCACCCCAGTTTACCTTTGAATATGTAGGGACTGTTGACAGTCATCATTGTTTTATCTTAAAAACATGTAGGGCCGATTTAGGAATCTTGTATATAACATTGATCTTAAATCTTGCAATACACCTGCTTTCCATTAATTTATTTAGAATTGAATTTTTAAAAAATATTTTAATGGATATTAACCTCTTCAAAATTCAGTGCTTTCTTAAAGATACTGCATAGCTTTAGTTGGAGGATGCAGAAGTATTAACAGCAGACCTCATAAAGGTTGTTTAAACTGTTTTTAAAGGGTCATCTGTTCATTTGTATTTGATCAGTGTATCTGCTTTGTGTACAAAGTAGTTCGTTGTGAGTCACTTCTCAGGAGTGAGGTTAAACCACTTTAGCTTCTTAGTAGAATGGTTTCATCTGGATAATTTAGTTTAATTACTTTGCAACTTCAGTGCTAAGAGTATTGTGCTTCACACTTTTAGATAATCCATTTTCTTTTAAAAAAGTATTTTATTATATTGCACATACTAGCAATAATGTTTGATTTTGCTCCAGTTCATGCTGGTGAATTACTAGTGCTTAATTGGATTAAGTTTAGATCAGCTAAATATTTTTTTCCTGAAATGTATAAATTGATTGTGTAGGGAAGGAAGAGCTACAAAAATGGAAATCATACATCATTTCATTATTCATGGCAATGTCTAAATAAAATGCAGACCTTGTCATATTTAATGGATGGCTGAGTACATTCTGCTTCAAAATGCAAAATGCTATTTAAAAAAAAATCTGAATAATTTTAAGTGATTTAGATGGGATTTAACATTCTTGGAAAAAGATTTTATTGGGAGCAAAAATAAACAAAAAGTATGAAGAAAGAGGAGATGATGATGTTACTGGAGGAAAACTTTTGTCTCAATACATCTATGTGTACATCTAATAATTTTTAAATTCCTCAGTGAACATTTAGAAATAATAACCATTATTAAAGACATAGCAATTTGCATGATAGTAGATGGGGATATTAAATCATTCTTTAGAATGAAGTAGACAATGTATGGAACAAAATACATATTTTTACACTTGTCTCAAACAGTTGAAGAACTTTTGTACTGCAGTGGAGGAAAAATGTGTTGTTTGTAGACAGCTAGTTTTTAAAATCATTGCTTAGATCTATTGAACTTCTATGTGGAGCAGTTTAACTGTCATGGATGAATGCTGAACTTTTAGGATTGCCTGTTGTATTACTTACAGCAGTTCAGATACAAAATTCAAACATGAACTCTGTGGGCCGAATTACATGGTACATTTTCAGTGACATTAACCTGCATATGTTTTGAGGACATGTTTCCTCTCTAAGTCATGGTTTTGTGGTCAGAATGTTGTTTATTTATTCTGTGTCTCTTTTAACTGATCCTGTATTTCTGTATTATTCTGACCAGAATAATTGAGATTTAACTTTCTGATTATATGCATAAGGATTTTATTATATTTGGTGAGGGGCTATTTGGACTACAGATTGCTCATCCCTCCTGTACTATCTTTCCTCAATCTTTCTTTGCAAATATATTATAGCCCAGATTCCTTTTCAGTATAACCACAGTACTGTTAACAACATAATCCATTCTTGTTCTAAGAACTCTTAATTCCAGAAAACAATATTTCATCTCATCCTAAAAAAGTTAATGCATGGCAAATTTGCTGGGCTTTTTAAAGCTTTCAACAACATTCTTTGATGTTACTTTCTGGAAGTTAACTAAGGGAAATAAAAGAAAAGAAAAATTTCTTTGCAATGTACAGAAGAAAATATAAATAAATGTTATTCAAATTTATAGGTAAAAGCATTTATGAGATCAACATTATTCATTCTGCTTTTTGACTATTCTCTTTGTGACTACAGGCCCCCCTCCTTTTCTGCCATGTAAAGGAGGCTTTCATTTTGTTTTCTTTGAATTTGCACCATTTAATTCACAACTGACTTAAACAAAGGAAAGGTTAAGGGAATGAGTTTCAGCAATTGTAATGAATACTTAAGAAGGAAAAGGTAAAAGTAAAGATAAAGGTCCAGGTTTCCCCGATCCAGTCATGTCTGACTCTAGGGGATGGTGCTCATCTCTGTTTCTTAGCCAAGGAAGCCAGTTTTGTCCAAAGATAATTTCCATGGTCATGTATCCAACATGGCTGTATGCCAAAGGAGCATGGAATGCTGTTACCTTCCCACCAAAATGGTACCTATTTATTGTTTACTCTCATTTGCATGTTTTTGAACTGCTAGGTAGGCAGGAGCTGGGGCAAGTAATGGGTTAGAGCAGGGTTGTCAAACTGATGTCGCCACGGCAGCATCACATGACATATCACAACTTTTCCCTCCTTTGCTAAACCGGGTGTGAGCATGGCCAGTGTGTGATGCATCCGGCCCGCGGGCTACAAGTTTGACAGGAAAGGTTAAGGGAATGAGGTTTAGCAGTTATGAATGAGTGCTTAAGAAGGAAAGATGTTGGCTTTGGGAATAATCAAATGCTGCTGCTGAAAGGGAAGGGGCTTCCATTTTGGGTGCCAGGTGGTCATTGTTCGAGGTAACTGAGGCATGATTTATACTTACCACCCAGAAGGCATATCTAGCAGTGTCCATTGGCAAAAACCACTTTCTTGTTTCTGTGGCCATAGCACTCAGTGGCAGTAGACTTTTTCCCTTCTTCTGTACCACCTCCCTAGCAGCCACTGGTAGCAATCATTCTGCTGTCCAACCACAACCAGGGGTGATGGTCTATCATTTAAGACATTGACTCTTTTCTTCTCCCTTCAAACATTTAATTACTCTCAATAAATAAAGATGGAAATTGTGATAGAACCTTAGCAATAGCCCCTTCTATGTGCAGTACCTCTGTCCCAGAGGTGAAATTCAGCAGATTCTGACAGGTTCTGGAGAACCAATAGCGGAAATTTTGAGTAGTTCGAAGAACCGGCCAATACCACCTCTGGCTGGCCCTAGAGTGGGGTGGGAATGGAGATTTTGCAATATCCTTCCCCTACCACGCCTACCAAGCCATGCCCACCAAGCT
The DNA here is from genome assembly GCA_022577455.1 of Arizona elegans. Taxonomy (NCBI): domain Eukaryota; kingdom Metazoa; phylum Chordata; class Lepidosauria; order Squamata; family Colubridae; genus Arizona; species Arizona elegans. The sequence continues at coordinate 94,947,585 of JAKOOJ010000003.1, read as the reverse complement.
ACACTATGCCCACAGAACCAGTAGTAAAAAATTTGAATTCCACCACTGCTCTGTCCCATGATGTGTGCAGAACAAATGCATCAGGACTGCTATTAATCAGGGAAAGAGAATAGGGTAACTTGGATTTTGGAGAGTGGGCAGAAGTAAAGCAGCCCTTTTAGCAAAGGGACATAAGAGAAAACAACTTGTCCAGAACAACACAAAAATACACAAGAGTTGCTGGGCTCAGATGTGATCAGTGAGATTCAGATACCTAACTTCTATAGGACTCCCTGATGCTTTTGAATAGATTTGCTAGTAGAGTCCGGGAGACCTGGGTCAAAATTAAAAAAGAAATCTAAAAATTATGAGTACAAATAATGTAAATGATTATATGCATGATAGTTCCTGTTGAGATGATAATAGCGATTATCACGTATTTGTTATTGTTTGTTTATTTTTGGTACTTTTGGTACTTCAGTTGGATGAATCAAACTGACTTATAATAAAATATCCAACAGATTAAAAAACCCAATACAATTTATTAAATGAAACACAATTTTCATTTCAGTTAATTCATGTAGTAAATAATAGCTCTATAACCATCTAGGTATCTCATTCACTCATCTCTAATTCCCAAATGTTGCTTAATTAACCTGGTTTTTAACAACTTCCTAAAGTTGCTAAAATGTTGATAAGAAAAATGCAGCTCTTATTTCTAAGTACAGCTGGTTCCACGGGAGGGGAGCTCCAACAGATAAAACTTGTCTCTGGTCCTTTCCTGTCATATCTCACAGAAAGAGGGGGGCTCTAATCAATGTTTACTATCTGGCTTTTAAAAACACCTGCATTGGCTTAGAATTGGAGTAGGAATCTCTTGGTGTTAGCAAAGAAATGTTGGTTTAAAGCCAAATGATATCACATAATAAACAACATGTGGGCCCTTTTGAACTTCAAACTATTATACTAATAAGCATTCCTAACTATTCTGAGAATTGTTCAAATGGGCTTCCTTTCTGCTAAGGCATTTCTGTTCCTATAAAATGTTGCATTTTTTGTCCAGTGTAATTATCCCATTGAGAATAAAATCAATTTCTTAATTACTGGGAACAAACAAACAAAAAAAATCAGGTATGTAATGACCGCAGAGAAACGTGTGTCTAATTGTTTGGCAGTCTGAATACCGCTTAGTCTATGGGAAACAGATTTTCTTCCAATTACAGAGCAAGTATGTGGAAGCAGAGTGCTTTAATAGGAATGCTTTGTAGCCAAAGACACCTCATTCACACATCCTGCTGTTTCACCAAACATTTCTGATTCTCTTTTGGAAAGATCAGTATTCTGTGGTCTTAGTAATAAGAAACACACATGCAAAGTTCAGGAGTTAAACACTGTAGCAGTCCTGTGTGTTAAGGTTTTGCATATAATGCCATTCCTCAGAAATTGGACTTTGGCATGTAGAAGAGAACTGACCATTTATATTTTCCAGTGAAGTTCAATGAAAGTGACTGGGAGAATCAGTAGCTGCAGGACTACTTCTTGCACTAATTGTGCGATAAACAAATTGCTTGTTCATGTTTAAAGGTATTTGGATACGAGGTCATCGATATAAGCTATTCTGTACTGATGCTGTATAAAACAAGAAATGGGAGAGAGTTGAAAAGTCCAACAATACTCTGTGCCATATGCTTAGGTAATGGAAAAACTTTTGTATACTATGATCTATTGAATAAATCAGTGAATGAATGAGTAAATGGATGAATATTGATGAGCCTTGGTAGTACAGGGGTTTAAGGCACCCTGTTATTAAGCTGGTTATTAAGACCAGCTGCCTGCAATTACTGCAGGGTTTGAATCTCGCCAAGGCTCAAGGTTGACTCAGCCTTCCATCCTTTCTAAGGTAGGTGAAATGAGGACCCAGTTGTGGGGGCAATAAGCTGACTTTGTATAAATATATAAAAGGATGAAGGCTATTGCACATTGTAAGCCGCCCTGAGTCTTTGGAGAAGGGCGGCATATAAATCAAATTATATATATATATATATATATATATATATATATATATATATATATATATATATATATATATATAATTTGTTTTATTTATTTATTTGTAAAGTTTATAGGCTGCCCATCTCAAAGTAACCCTGGGCAGTTATATATATGTTTCATACAACTTTTTTATATGCCACCCACTCTTGTAATATGATATACAGAATACAAAATAGCAGAGCTGGAAGGGACCTTGGAGGTCTACTCCCCCTGCTCAAACAGGAGACCCTGTACCATGTTGCCTGGCACATGCGGCGTCACCTGTCCCTCTTCTGGGTTTCTGGCGTGCATGCGCACATGACAATCAGCTGGCCTTTTTGCATGTGGCAGTATCGGAAACTAGAAGATCTTCTAGCTGGTCTTCCATTTTCCTGTGTGAGCATGCGCGCCAGCCAGCTGATCGTTGTGTGTGCATGCGCACTAGAAACCTGGAAGAGTAGCTGGCTGAAACCGGAAGTTCAGTAGCTGAAACCGGAAGTTCATTTTCAGGTACGCACATGTGCCCTGGGCAGCTCCTCTTCTGGGTTGCGACCCAGACACGTGCATGCTTCCTTTTTGGCACTCGGTGCCAAAAAGGTTCACCATCACTGCCCTATACTATTCCAGACAAATTACTATCCAATCTGTTCTTGAAAAGCTCCAGTGATGGAGCACCCATAAGTTCTAGAGACAAGCCTTTCCACTGTTTAATTTGTCCACTGTCAGGAAATTTCTCCTTAGTTCTAGGTCAGATCTCTCCTTCATAAGTTTCCATCCATTAGTTCTTGTCTTGCCATAGGTGCTTTGGAGAATAGGTTGTACCCCTCTTCATTGTGATAATCTTTCAAATATTGGAAGACTGCTATAATGACACCCCAGTCCTTCTCTTTGTTAAACTAGATATACCCAGTTCCTGCAACCATTCGTCATATAAAGCAATTGTCAACGCTTCGTTGAGAGAGAGGAACTTCCCCACCTCTCTTAAGGAGGCGGTAGTTCGACCTCTCCTCAAGAAGCTTTCCCTGGATCCAGACTCACTTAATAACATCATCCCGTCTCCAACCTTCGCTTCATCGCAAAGGTTGTTGAGACTGTAGTGGCGCAACAGCTCCCACAATTCCTAGAGGAAACGGAATACCTTGACCAATCAGGCTTCCGACACGGACACAGCACGGAAACGGCATTGGTCGCTCTGGTGAATGATCTCTGGCAGGCTCGGGATGGTGGTTGTTCCTCCATCCTGGTCCTACTTGACCTCTCAGCGGCTTTTGATACCATCAACCATGGTATCCTACTGCAGTGACTTGTGGGGTTGGGGGTGGGAGGCACTGTCTTACAGTGGTTCTCCTCCTACCTCTCGGGTCGCTTTCAGTTTGTATGGGCGGTAGGGCAGAGATCCACCCCAAGGCCCCTAAATTGTGGGGTGCCTCAGGGGTCGGTTCTCTCCCCCCTACTTTTCAACATCTATATGAAGCCACTGGGTGAGATCATTCGTGGCTTTGGGGTGAGATATCATCAATATGCTGATGATACCCAATTATACATCTCCACCCCAGACCACCCCAGAGATGCCCTTTCCGTGATGTCCCATTGCCTGGAGGCGTTATGGGCCTGGATGGGCAGAAACAGACTCAAACTCAATCCCTCTAAGACTGAGTGGCTGTGGATTCCGGCATCTCGGGTTTCAGAGGCCCCATCACTTTTGATAGATGGGGAAAAACTTGCCCCCGTTGATAGGGCTCGCAACTTGGGTGTCCTCCTGGATGCTCGGCTGTCCCTAGAAGACCATCTAATGGCTATGACCAGGGGGGCCTTCGCACAGGTTCGCCTGGTGCGCCAGTTGCGCCCTTTCCTGGACTGAGATGACCTTCGCACAGTCACTCATGCCCTGGTTACTTCCCGCTTGGATTACTGCAATTCCCTCTACATGGGCCTGCCCCTGAGATGCACCTGGAGACTCCAGCTGATTCAGAATGCAGCCGCACGGGTTGTTACGGGAGCCCCTCGTTACTCCCATATAACACCCCTCCTGCGTGAGTTGCACTGGTTACCAGTGGTTCTCCGGGTCCGCTTCAAGGTGCTAGTTCTCACCTATAAGGCCCTGCATGTCTTAGGTCCGGGATATTTGCAGGATTTTCTCCTGCCTGCCTCTCACTGTCCTGTTCGCTCACATAGGGCCGCTCTCCTCAGGGTTCCGATGGCGAGCCAATGTCGTCTTGCTGTGCCCAGGGGCAGGGCGTTCTCTGTGGGTGCTCCCACCCTCTGGAATGAATTACCTACCAAGCTCCAGACGGCTCCTGATCTCCATTCCTTCCTTCGGGACCTGAAGACTTGGCTGTTCAAACAAATAGGCTGACTCTGATTCCGGGTTTTATTATTTACTATTAATTAGTCATTTGGTTTAAAATGGGATTTTATTGTACTTGTTTCTTAACTTGTGTTCGCTGCCCTGAGTCCTTCGGGAAAATGGCGGCATATAAATACATGTAATAAATAAATAAATATATTTTAGCCCTCAGCCCCTTAATCATCTTTGTTGCTCTTCACTGCATTACTTCTAGTCTCAACATCTTTTTTGTGTTATGGTGACCAGAATTGAATGCAGTATTCCTGTGGTTTTACCAAAGCAGTATATAGCAGTGCTAACACTTTATGTGATACTATTCCTCTGTTGATGCAGCCTAGGCTTGCATTGTTTTTTGGGGCAGCTGTAGAACACTGCTGGCTCATACTTAAGTAGTTGTCCACTAGGTGTCCTAGATTCCTTTCCTAGTTACTACCATGTTTCCCCGAAAATAAGATCTTGTCTTTTTTTTTTTTGAACCCTGAAATAAGCGCTTGGCCTTATTGCCATGCGCTCAAAAGCCTGATTGGTCTTATTATCAGGGGATGTGTTATTTTGGGGAAAACAGGGTATTGTTGAGCCAGGCACCACTATTCTATACCTGTGAATTTGGTTTTTCTTGCCTAAGTGTAAAACCTTACTTTTCTTTTTTTTTTTATTGAAAAAGTTTTAAAACAAACACAATTTCCCCACAATCCTCCCTCCCAACCCCCCTCCCCCTCCCCGACTTCCCAGAGCAGAACACAAGGTATTTCTATTGACCTTTAACAATAAACTAAATTGCATAACCAATCATCAAACTAACACCCCCTAAAAAAAAAATTCTTAACCCCCCATATATAAAATCTTATTTCTTAAACATAATACTTCTAATATCACTTATATAGCGCTTATACAAATAAAGGAGATCATTCATAAGCTATCTGATATTTTTTGGTCTGATACTTATTTTGTATATAATCAATCCATCTTCTCCAGTCCTGTATATACCTTTCTTGTGTGTGATCCTTCAGATATGCTGAAATTTTAGCCATTTCAGCTAAATTAGTTACTTTCAATATCCAATCATCAATAGTAGGCAAAAAGTCCTTCTTCCAGTGTTGTGCTACCAACAATCTTGCTGCTGTTATCAAGTTCAAAATCAATTTAGTCTCTGCAACTGTACAGTCCGTAGTTATACCCATTAAGAACAACTGTGGAGTAAATTTCAGTCTCTTTTTAAAAATATTCTGCATCACCCACCAAATCTTTATCCAAAATGCTTTGATTTTTCTACAAGTCCACCATATATGATAATAAGTTGCATCATCACAGTCACATCTCCAACATTTAGCTTGCACATTAGGATACATACATGATAATTTTTTGGGATCTAAGTGCCATCTATAGAACATTTTATAAAAATTTTCTCTTAAATTTTGTGCTTGTGTAAATTTCACATTTCTAATCCAAATCTTTTCCCAAGTCTCCATCATTACTGGCTCTTGAAAATTTTGTGCCCATTTAATCATACAATCTTTAACCAATTCCGTCTCAGAATCTATTTCCAATAAAGCATTATACAACCTTTTAATATGCATTTGTTTTTGATCTCTAATTTGTTTTACCAAATTCTCCTCATTTTGCACAAAGCCAGTTTTTTGATCTTCCTTCCATCTAGCTTGAAGTTGACCGTACTGAAACCATGTGTAAATTATACCTTCTTCTCTCAGTGTATCTAAAGATTTCAAATACATTACCCCCCTTTCCATAATAAGAAGCTCTTTATAGGTAATCACCTCCTGTTTTTGTTCTATACTTATATTTTCTATTGCATGTCTAGGATTTGCCCATACGGGTATCTTATAATTTAACTTATATTGATATTTTTTCCAAACCCTCAACAAAGCGTTTCTTAATATATGAGCCTTAAATACTTTATCCACTTTTTTGTCATATAACAAATAGGCATGACATCCATATAACAAATCATAACCTTCTAAATTCAAAATTCTCCCCTCAGTTAAATTAAACCAATCACTAATTTGTGGTAAAACCGCTGCTTCATAATATAATCTTAAATTAGGCATTTTGAGACCCCCTCTTTCACGTGTATCTTGCATAATTTTCATTTTTATTCTGGGTTTTTCCCAGCCCAAATAAAAGTATTAACACCTTTCTGCCATTCTCTCAGATTCTCATCTTTCTTAAGCACAGGTATCATTTGGAACAAAAATAAAAATCTAGGTAAGACATTCATTTTAATTGCTGCAATTCTTCCCAATAAAGACAACTGTAATTTTTTCCAATTTTCCATATCCTTCTGTACCTTCTGCCAAAGAACCTCATAATTGTTTTTGTATAATTTTGTATTTGAAGCTGCTATGTATACCCCTAGATATTTAACCTTTTTAACTATTTCAAAATCTGTTAATCTTGCCAGTTTATCTCTTTCCAGTATAGTCATATTTTTAACTATCATCTTTGTCTTATGTGGGTTAACTTTAAATCCTGATACTTTCCCATATTGATCAATTATATCCAATATATATGGAACCGACTCTATAGGTTGGGATAAGGTAATAACCAAATCATCTGCAAATGCTCTTAATCTATAATCTTGTTGTCTAATTACAATACCCTTCAATTTTTCTGAGTCCCGTATCTTGTTCAATAGTACCTCCAAAGTCAGAATAAATAATAGTGGGGACAGAGGACACCCCTGCCTTGTTCCTTTCTCAATTTTAAAAGCCTCTGTTAAACCTCCATTAACTATAATTTGTGCTGTTTGCTGCTGATATATCGCTCTAATTGATTGTGTAAAATATTCCCCAAAATGCATTTTCTCTATTATTTTAAACAAAAATTGCCAGTTCAAACGATCAAATGCCTTCTCTGCATCCAAAAATATAAACGCTGCAGGGACTTGATTATTTTTTTCCAAGTATTCCAGTAAGTTTACGATTTGTCTAACATTATATCTCATTTGTCTCCCTTTTATAAACCCTGATTGATCATTATGAATTATTTGTTGCATAACTGGCATTAATCTATTAGCCAATATCTTAGCAAAAATCTTATAATCAGTATTCAGAAGTGAAATTGGCCTGAAGTTCTCAGGTTTAATGGAGTTTTGGTCCTCCTTTGGAATTAGTGAGACAAAAGCTGTTTTCCAGGAATTTTATTAAATAAAATTTTGAGTGGTTCTAACATTTCAGATTGTAAATGTTTATAATAGACAGCTGTTAGTCCATCTGTTCCTGGAGCCTTACCTATTTTTAATTGTTTAATTGCCCCAACAATTTCCTCGGACGTTATTGGCTGATTCAATCTCTCTCTCTGTTCCAGTGTTAATTCAGGAATCTCCATCTTTAAATATCTATCAATATCAACATCTTGAATTACATCTTTAGCATATAACTTTGTATAAAACTCCAAAAAAGCCTTTTTTATTAAATTCTGTTGATAAATTTCTTTACCTCTAAATTCTATCTTATCTATAACACGTGATTTTTGTTTTTTCCTCATCGTGTAAGCCAACCATCTCCCAGGTTTATTAGCATTACAAAATGTATTATGTCTGGCATATTGTATGCTAGTTGCTACTTGCCCAGCCAATAACATATTAAATTGCTCTCTTAAAATATTGATCATATCTTTTGCCTTTTTATCTCCCGGGTTAGTTATAAGCGATTGTTCTTTCTTTTTAATTTCCTCCTCTATCTCTTTCCGTCTGTTTTGTTGTTTTAATCTATATTTATTGTTCAAAAAAATTAATGTTCCTTTCATATATGCCTTACTCGCATCCCATACCATCTCCATCGAGGTTCCTTTATTCATATTGTTAACAAAAAATTCTTTCATTTGTTTTTTAAGCTCACACAAGTTATCTTCATATCTAAATAAATTCTCATTTAACCTCCAAGACCTCCTTTCCCCTCTTTCCTGCTCTAATTCCACCCAAACCGGGCTATGATCAGTTAAAGATCTTGGACATATCTTCGTGTTCTTCACCCTAGAAAAAAGATCATTTGTAGTTAATATAAAATCAATCCTAGAGAAAGATTGATGCCTATCTGAAAAAAAAGTAAAATCACTTTCCGATACATTCCTTTCTCTCCAAATATCTCTGAGCTCCATATCCTCCAGAATATCAAAAAAAGATTTAGGCAATTTAGCACGCATGGATATCTTAGATAGACTTTTTTTATCTTTCTGGGTATTTATTACCCCATTCCAATCACCCATGAGGAAGTAAAGATCTATAATCCCATTGTAATATTTTAGTATGTAAAAGTTTATAAAATTTATCTTGTTGTTGATTAGGTGCGTATACTCCAATTACAAGCAGCTTCCCATTCTGTGTTGTTAATTCAATTGCAATATATCTACCTTGAGTATCAGCCTCAATTAAATTAGCCACTAAACCTCTTTTAATGTATATAACTAGGCCATTTTTCTTCTCTGGTGCTGATGCCACAAAATGTGTACCTAATTTTGAATTTATCAAATACTTTTGATCTGAAGATTTAATATGCGTTTCTTGCAAACAAATAACATCATTCTGAAATTGCTTCAAGTAGTGAAATATTTTCTTTCTTTTTTGTGGAGAATTTAAACCATTGACATTCCAAGATAAGAATTTATTTGCCATCTCTTGGCGCTCCAAGCTTTGAGAGCATCAGCTGAACCTCCTCCGCCATATTATACTTCGGCCTAGCTCCTCCCACTGCTTGTGTTTTTTGAGCTTGTTGGGTTGAATCTTGAGGCTGTCGTGCCAGATGTTGTTTGTAAGTAGCTCTTGTCAGTCGTTGATCTTTTGGCAGCTGTATCATCGTTAATGACTCAAGGGTTGGTGGTGGACCCCCACTCAGCAGTAAATCTTCTTCCAAATTAGCTCCTCCAGCTAGAGCTTGAGCGTAAGTTTGTGGTTGCCCTCCATCTTTCTCTTGTTGTGTCGTTTCCAATTGCTTTCTAGCACCCCCTGGTGAGGGTGGCCTTCCAGCCTTTAAAACATTGACATAAAAATCTTTTGCCTTTCCAACTGTGTTTAAGCGATGTCTTTGCCCAGCATATGGGCAAACCTTACTTTTCTAACCACTCAATTGTATTTTCAAGTCTGTAGTGTTCAAGTCTGTCAAGTTCCTTATGGATCTTGAACCTATTTTCTAAACTGTTGTCTATTTTTCTTAGCTTGATGTCATCTGCATATTTGATGAGTTCTCTTTATATCCCTTCATCTAAATAATTTGTAAAGATGTTGAAGAGTACTGGGCCTAAAACAGAACCTTGGATTCTGCATATTTCCTTCCATGTAGATGGTGTTCCATTGAGGACTACATAGTGTGCATGATTTGTCAGTTATGAATCCATCTGGTGGTGATGCTGTCTATCCTCATTTTTCTATCTTATTGACAAGTATCCAAGTCTACTTTGTCAAATGACTTACTGAAGTCCAAGTATACTATGTCCACAGCATTTTCCTGGTCCATTAATTTAGTCATATTGTCAAAGAATGCAGTAAGATTTGTTTGGCATGATCTGCTTTTGACAAACCCATGTTGCCTTTTAGTAATAACTTTGCTTGCTTCTAGGATATTCCCAGGTATTAACGTCAGGCTGATTGGTCTTTCTCTCTTTCTCTCTCTCTCTCTCTTTTGGGGGGATAGGAACCACACCTGCTCTTGTCCAGTTCTCCAGTGCTCATGGAACCTTGAAAAATATGGTTCAGTGGTTTAGAGGGGTTCCAGAGGTTCCATGTTTAATAAAAATAAACTACTTAGAAATTTACAGAAATGCAAATTAGGGATGTGATATGTCAATATCTCCTACTACCTAAGAAGAATGTCCTTGTCCATTTCCAGTATTCCTGAGTTTCAAGGACTTTGATGGTTCATAATGGGCAAATGATGGAATGTTCTATTTGTGTCCCAGTAAGATTTCTTTAAAGGAGACTTGATTGCAGGAGTAATTGGCTTTGTGCTAAAGCTTGAACTGAACAATTTCCTCTAGGTCAGTTTCGTTATAGAATATTTCTTTATCTGTTGTATTTTGTTATTTTTGGCTATGACCAGGTGACCTTGTCCTCTGTTTATAGCCTGGATTATGTGATTTGCAAACTGATCTCATGCATGTTTATTTGAGAGGAAGAAGCAAGCTCTCTTTGTTTAGTGAGATTTATTTTCCAGTAAGATTTTTTTTTAGGATTGTAGTTTAATCTAACTATCTAGAAAAGTAAAGGGGTTTGGAATGGTTAAATCACATTAGCCTCAAAATGAGTTGGATTTATTTAAGTCTTGGTCATCCCCTGATAAATTCAATATGTACATACCTACATGAATCTTCCTTGCTATTATACTAGGATTTTAATTTTTGTAAATTATGTTTTGGATTTTTTCTAAAAAATTCTCCTTTTACCTTTTTCTAATAGGTTTGCAGTTGCTTTAGTTAACAAACATATAAGCAGTTTGGAAATGTTCAATAATTGTATGTACTGTGTATGTTTTTATTGTAATGTATTTTATGATATCCTGTACCGTGCTATAATGTTATACTATATCATATACCTCTCTATTCTAAGTGTACATAATAGAGCTATGTTGCCTGGCACGTGCGGCATCGCCCATTCCTCTTCCAGGTTTCTGGTGCGCATGCGCATGCAACATTCAGCTGGCCTTTTTCCATGTGGCAGTGCCGTAAACTAGAAGATCTTCTAGCTGGTCTTCCATTGTGAGCATGTGCACCAGCCAGCTGATCATCGCGTTTGCATGCACGCCAGAAACCTGGAAGTGTAGCTGGCTGAAACCAGAAGTTCAGTAACTGAAACCAGAAGTTCATTTTTGGGTGCACGTATGCACCCTGGGCAGCTCCTCTTCCGGGTTGTGGCCCAGTTCGCCATCACTGGTTTATAAATTTGGTACAATTTCAAGCCAGAATTCTTCATTGTAACAGTGATGTTGTAAAAGCAATCTAGTTAATTAATTAACATGATTGTTACATAACATTATTGTAGTTTTGGGAAGCTAAATAAATGGAACCGAAATTAAAGCTAGTTAAGGCAGCAAAAAGCAGTGACTTGGGCACAAAGAAATCATGCTTTTGAGGTACATTTTAGGGTATATTTGTGCCTTGAAAATTGAATATACTGCTTTTGTTTTGGATCATGAAAAAATGGCATAAGTGACACAGCAGAAATATACGTATTTTGTATATTCTTGCACACTTCTTGGCCATCCATAAATTGACACAGCAAGAGTCTACTTATCCATTAATCAGCAGGCTGACTAAGTCCCATTAGTGTCATTAAAACTATAGAAAAGAACAGATCCATGTGCTATGGGCAAAGTCCAAAATTGAGTTTATAGTCTACATTGAATTTAATAGATGGATCTTTGGCAAAGATCTTAAGAACTTTGTGATGTTAAAAACACTACACTCTCTTCTCTTTGTTAAGCAATGTTAAGGAGGGAAAGTCAGAAAAATTGTGATTATGTTAAAAGGGAAAATATTCCCAGTGTATAGTATACTTCCTTCCTTCCTTCCTTCCTTCCTTCCTTCCTTCCTTCCTTCCTTCCTTCCTTCCTTCCTTCCTTCCTCCCTCCCTCCCTCCCTCCCTCCCTCCCTCCCTCAGCCATTTTCAGGGCTTCTTCCAGAGATACTGGTTTGAGAGTGATTCCAGAGCATGACTCTCAAGAGTCTTTGCAGATTTTGTTGATTAAATATTTAAGCCCCACCTTCCTCCTATTACCTCTAGTTTGGCTGTCTGAGGATAAGAGCAGCAGCTTTTCAACACCATTTTAACACCATAAGAGCCTCAGTGGCGCAGTGGTTAGAGTTCAGTAATTCAGGCTACTTCTGCTGCCTGCCAGCTGCCTGCAATTTGGCAGTTCAAATCTCACCAGGCTCAAGGCTGACTCAGCCTTCCATTCTTCCAAGGTGGGTAAAATGAGGACCCAAATTGTTGGGGGGGGGGGCAATATGCTGACTCAGTAAACTGCTTAGAAGAGGGCTGTAAAGAACTATAAAGTGGTATATAAGTCTATGTGCTCTTGCTATTGCTATCTGAAAGTGCTTCTTGCATTAATGTGGTATAGGGGCTGAAAGTATCCAGTTCTGGAGGACAAGAATTAGCCTCTCACAATGTAATGGTTGGTGGAAGGTTTATAGGAGAGATGCTCCAATACTTATAGCCTCTGTGAGATGACATACAGAATTGGCACAAGAGATGTCCCTATGTCTTTTGGCTCCAAGTACTTTGTGTTAGCTTCACGTAGATCAGATTTCCATTTTTGACAATATCTCTGCTTCTTGAAACACAGTCTCTTTAACTGTGCCATTAGCCATAAGGGTTTTCTCTTGTGCGCTTTCTTATTTCTTGTTCTTTTGAGAAAATATTCTACTTTTTGTTTTCCTAACATACTATAGATAGTGACCATGATAGGTTTGGGGATTTATTTTTTCTCTAGATTTCCATCATCAATTTATATTGTATGTACTGCACTAAATTGGCTTAGTTTCTCCAACCCCCCTCCCCCAAGTATATATCTAGCAGTAAGGCATGAATTCCAAGGTATATTCAGACCTCTTATATGTGCAATTTGTTTTATTTATTTCAAAAGAAGGATTAGATGAGCATACAACTGTATGTGTCACTCTCTTTCCTTTTAAATAAATGAAATATGCATTGGGCCAAGTTAGAGCAGAGTCCAAATAGAGTTGTGAGAATTGACCAACCTAAATTCTGAATCTGTGTATGCTACTCACTAGAGAGATAGGTTGGTATAAAATGCATGTAACAAATAATAGTTTCAGTTTGTATCAACACTTGTATCAACAATGCCATTTTATATTGTTTTGGCAATTATGTTTACTCAGAACAAGTGTTTTTTCTAAATATAGCCGTGTTAGCATGGCTGTCTCTGATGGGTTATTGATCTCTGAGCAAATATACTTGAGGAAGTTTTTAAATAGTATTAACTTGCTTGATAACAAAAATATCAATATTTGCAAAAAAATAAAGCCAAGGAACATGGAACTTTCTATTACATGATGGCAGTTTTATAGCTGAATTATTCTGGAAAGTGAATTTATTAGTTCAAGAATCACAATCATTCCTGTTAAAGAATCATGCCATAAAAATTTAGAAAGTTAAAGCTTGAAATGTCTTGCTTTCCATGACATTTTATTATGAAAAGATGTACAAGTATACATGTAATCCTACATCAATTATAACTACTGTAGTATAACAACTACTATAGTATAGTATAACAGCATGTATTCTTACTATAGTATAGTATAACAACATCACACATAGTATAAAATAACATTGCAAATCAGGTAATATTTAAGAATGACTTAACCTTTGCACAAATTTTGAGTGAAGATGCAGTCGTATAAAATATTGCATGTGGAACTTTGCAAAACACATGAAAGTTATTCTAGTTTGCTTAAACCTGCGTTGTAATGTTAGGGTAAACATCTTGGAATTTTCTGTGTGGATGAGGATGCATTTACTGGGCTGCGGGAGACTCCTCTTGATGCTGCAAAGAGGTAGAAAATGGCTGTACTCAATATGAGTAAGCAAAGAACTATAGTTGATAGTATTGTATAATAAAATATTGGATGAGAGCTGGGAAGACCCACTACATGTCATGAAGCCATCACTTTCACTCATTCTACATACTGTAGACAAGAATGCTATGAGATCAAAGAAGAATATGAGGAGAACCATGCACGCCATTTGAAAGCTCACAAGAAAGGCATGATATCAATGTTGAATATGCATGCACTGTATATTATATTTCTTTAATAGTAACAGATTGGATCCATACAAGGCTATCTTCAGGCAAGAAAATATGTCTTGAATTTGCACTGACCAATGGGATGCTATACTCACAACTCCACTATCCAAGTCCCATGTTCGCTCGCTTCTTTGGCCCCTTTTGGCCCCTTTCTAGATTTATCTTGAAATTCTGAAAATTCTGAAAACATCTATATAGCCTTCTGTTTGTTTCTGTAGAAATAACAATTGTTTCACTTATTGATTAAGCTTCACCTGTTTATTATGAATTTATCACAGTGGAATACCAAATGAACTGTTATCACAGCAAATAACTTTTGGTTGCAATTAATTTTCAAGTTAGCCATTAGAACACAATAATTATGTCTCCAGAACTTCTGAAAGGTCCTGAAATGGGAGTGAAGATGGAAGCATAGCAGAGTTCTCTGTCCATCTGAACATGCCTTTGTATCTGGAATGTTACATGAAAATTAGAACAAAGGACAACCCTCACCTGCTACATTGCCCTGGCAGGATTTGTGTTATGTTGATCTCCATGCCTGCATAATGTATTCAGTGTCCCTCAAAGAATCTAGAATCCTTTGTTGAAGGAATCACATCTACAAGTAGACATTGCTAGCATTCTTATTGTAATCTTTTATTTACGTATTTAAAATATACAGTATAACCCACTTTTCAATTGCCAGCATAATTTGTAGAACAAAGCAGGGTGATAATTCTTGTTGCTGAGGTCATTGGGCCCACTAGATGTCATAGATAGATAATTTCCGCCAGTTTCTAAAATGCCTTTATGTGTGGCTTGTAAATACTGCAGCTTCTTGAGGAAATTGTTATCCATATTTAGTGACTTTTTTGTGTTAGAAAGATTCTAAGCTTGGTTTCAAGTTAATCTAGCAAGGATTGGTTGGGAAGCCTTTTCCAGGCCCAACATTTCATGTATTAAAGGAGGCCATTTGAATGAGTTGGGGACTCCTTTGTGCCATTCAGATCGTCATGGAAATGGCATCATTCTCAGCAAATTGCAATGTAGTAAAGATTCATCACAAGAGTTTATTTCGGTGGAATCTACAAAGCATAGCTTTCATTTAAGAGGCCTGTAGCCTTCTTCCATCAGTATGTATGTCTGAAATGCCATGCGGGCAAGATGGAGTTAATTCAATAAAATAAATATAAAATACTCTCTAAGCTGTCAGATGGAGCTGGAAGCAGGTCAGAGGTCACAGAGATGCTTCACGAGTGCACTAATCGATTTGCTGTCAAGGTAGTGGTGCCGGGGTTTCAAGTAACAGGAGAATTGAGTGCCACTCGGGCCCAATTTCCATAATTGCTCACTGCCTTTAGTGTACAACCTTTTATGAAACACAAAAAATATATCACTGAATTGTATTGATTAGCAATTGGGTTGAATAATTCATTTAGTATTTATTACCTGACCCTCAGAGGTTAAATAAATCCACTATCTAACTTCAGCTTGTGAAAAATATTACTTATTCATTGAAATGTAGACTGATTATTACACAATAGGACCTATCTTTGCTGTTTTTCTCCTTGTTCTTTTCATAAAAAAACCAAAACAAAACCAGGTCCCCCTTTTATTCCTGTTATTTTTTTATGATAAAAGTAAAACGAAATATTCATTGATAGCCAGTGGCATTTTGAAAAATAAATACATTCCGATTAACCATGATAACATACCCTTCACATTTTCTTCAGAGGGTATATGTGTGTCTTTTTTGCTTTTTCTCTTTCCTCTTTCTTAATAAGTGGAATGAATAAAAAAAAATATCTGGAATGTAAGGAGTATTACAACAACAATTTCAAAATCAATGGAAAAATAGTGATTATCCTTCTCATAGGCATTACTCTTTCTGAACAGTTGCTGACATTCATGAACCACACTAAATAATTTCCTATAATTTAATCCCACAATTTTTTTTCCTAACACTGTAAAGTAAACCATTGGTCATGAACATCTCACTGTCATCCTCTTAAGTGTTTTTGATGCAATCTTTAAGGCATTTTACAGTTCTAGATATTGAAGCAAGGATCATTGCTTTATCTGTGCGTATGATTGATTGATTACATTTCTAGGCCACCCAATACCAAAACATCTCTGGGCTTCACACAATAAAAAAAAAACATATTAAAAAGAAAAACAATCAGGGGCAATTTATCCTCCAACTATATCACCCCTGATTTAAACCCTGCCCAATACCTTAATCCATGGCTTTGGGGCTTTGAGAGAGAGGGGAGGGGGAGAAACAACAATTTTTTAAAAAATACTTAAAGGGACCATAGAAATATCCGGGGGGGGGGATACTTTTCCAAAGGAGAAGATCCATTTCCTGGATCCCACTAGATGGCATTGCTTAATTGAAGCACCCAAAGCAAGCTGAACGCATAGGATGAACTGACACTATGTGAACAAGCAGCCTCTCAAATAACATAATGCAATCAAATAGCATCTGAGGACTAATCTTCCTCTATACTCCATGCCACACTCACAACAATACCCACCCCAAATCTTATTATTTATCCAGTTGCCATTCAGTCACATCATCTGGATGCAACTGTGAGGCAGTTGATGTCTTCTCTCCCAAAAGACTTCCTAACTTTGTGAAAAGTCTTTCCTCAATTTCCGGACTGCATCCTCCAGCCCCTCCAAGTATTGTTTTTGAAGTTTGATGGAATTTACACCAGGTCAAGTGGAGGAAACTGTGTGAAGCTTTCCCTCCTCCTCCCCTTTAAAGTGTAAAAGGAAAAAACCTTATGTTTTACTGTGAGCTTGTTGATGCGTGTATGTGCCTAAATCCAGGACCTGGATTTTAAAGTTAGCAGCAGTAAGAAACCGGTCTTCTTGGAGTTCAGTAAAATAACCTTCTTTTCCTGTATCACATAATGGAAGGAAAAGTCTGTTAGAATATAGTGGGATATAATATGCAACCCAATTGGCTCAGGTTTGTTCAGGTGTCCAGCTTCCTGCTTTCTGGGCCTATAAGTATTATAACATTTGCCATTGTTTACAGTATCTATAGAACTTTTATAGTGTATAAACTGGTATTGAGCCAAAACAGTGCCAAAGTTTTGGGAATGTTTTTTCCTTAGTTACATAGGCTCATATTTTGATTTTAAGGGAGGCGTGTAAAAGACAATAAACACATTAGCTTTTGCCTAATATTGGAAAACCACTGATGGGGCTCTGGATTAAAAAGTTTAAAAATCTTTATGACAGAAAAACTGCTTATTCCACCATGGGAATAAACAGTTCCAGTGTGAAAAGAAAGCATGAGTGGCACTTTGGGTAGCAGCCATAATATAATGCATGGAAAGGAAATGATATTTCCAAGCAGAACCAACCTATCGGCCATATGTGAGGCTGACGACAAAATTCAGTGAATTGTAGCTGATAAATTTTAAATGTATGTTTGCCATATTTTTGAAGAAAATGAAGCGGCGCATTGATAATTGAAAAGACTGAAACAGGTGACATATAAACAATGTGTTATATGAAATGCACAATAGTGAACCAGTGGTGGGTTCCTCCTGGTTCGGCCCAATTCTCCCGAGCCGGTAGCGGTGATGATATGATGTCACTGAACCAGTTCTGCCCCCCGCCTCCCCACCCCCCCGCCCTCCCCAACCCCCGCATTATTCTTACCTTTTATTTTGCCCCACCCCCAATCTATTGCTGCCTCCTGAGTCCCAGCCGATGGCTAGAGGGAAAAAAAACTTTTTAAACTCTTGCCGCGGGGCTTCAAAGGGCCGCCCTACAGCTGATCAATGTTAAAAGAAAACAAATGAGTAGATCAGTGCCTGCAAAAATAAATGGGTAGACCAGTGCCTGCAAAAAATAAATGGGTAGATTGGTACAGCTCTGCAAGCAGTTAAAAGCCTGGTAAACCAGTATCTCTGCTAAATTCTAAATAATTGTCACATGACCATCAAGCCATTCCCACAAAATAAGCCACGCCCACAGAACTGGTAGTAAAAAAATTTAGAACCCCCTTGCAGTGAATCATAAACAATGTGAAAGAGGTAAGTTTGTTTATATGTTACCTAATTCCGTCTAAATTATCAATGGACTGTTGAAAAAAATAACAAAATGGCTTCATTCTGTTTACTAACAATTTTTTCAGGTATGGACATTAATTAGCACGAGTGAATATGGGTAATTAGCTAACCAGTGGGTAGTGCTGTGTCAACAAATATACATGAATGCACCACTGTCGAATTGTGTATTTTTTCCTCAAATAATACTCATGGGGTAGAGAGAATGCAAGAGCAGATTGTGATCTAAAGTGAAGGAGATGGACTTTCAATCCATGATTTCTCCCCAGAGAAATCTCTTCTCTCTCTTGTGGTTCTTTTGGTGAATGAAGAAATATTTGCATTTTGTTACTGTAGCAAAAGACAGTTAAAGTGGACGCAGGAACCCCATAACTTTTGACATGATCCAGACCATTAATCTTTCTGTGCATAGGCCCCTATGTGGAAATCTATGAATCTCTTTTCAGAGTAAAATGAATTTACCTGCATAATATAAAATGCAAAATTATAAATAGTATTATAAAGAAAAATAATTATGCTCCAATAGAGTTATCAAAATGTTTAAAAAATAACAAACATATCATGTTGGACATCCAGTTGATTTCAGTTTTTTGTTTTGAGGCAGGGGTGTTTTAAGATTTGTGGACTTCAACTCTAGCTGGGGAATTCTTGGAGTTGAAGTCCACTCAGAAAGTCAGAAAGTTGCCAAAATTGGACATCCCTGGTTTGAAGGTTGCAAGACTTGAAATCCTGTTGCATTGGGGTTTTTTTTTTCCATCCTAGTTCACGGATCCCTTGAAATCTATTCTTGGACCTTCAAGGTTAAGAACCCCTGATTTAGATTCAGTTTGTACTTACATCACTGCAGATTTTATGTGAAGACAAACTGTATATTAAGATGGCAATGTATTTGCACCTCGTTGCATGACATCTTTTTTGGATCTGATGTTTTTGTATTGCTACAACTTTGGAAAACGGAGCACAAACACATGCTGCAATATGAAAACAGAGTTGATACATGACATGTCTGAATGTCTCCAGCTTTTCCTAATAAGAATTGTTGTAATAGCTTAATGGACTATATTGAATGGTACTAATGATGCTTGTCATGTTAAGCATACATGGAAATCTTAATTAGAGTGGGATCTTCATCCTTCTGCAGAACCCTTTTATTTTAGAAGCATATCTTTTTTGACTGAAACTTATTTCAGAACCAATGTCTCCCAGCCTCTTATTTTTGTGCATGCTGTAATTCTGAGCTCTGTTGGATGAGGAGGGATACTTTAACTTTATTGGTACATGCCTGGCAGGTGTTCCATTTCCCCTATTTTCCATATCTTAATCAAAAACAGCACCATTTGGGCCATTTTATATATACTATTTTTATATCTCATTTCAGTTCAGCAGCCTATTATGCGCTCTATCTGTTGAATTATTTCAGTTTTGAAAAAAAATCCGATTTGTTTCCCAGCATGCTTTACTGATTCTTTTTAAGAACTCTTTTCCTCTTCACTCTACTCTACTCTACTCTACTCTACTCTACTCTACTCTACTCTACTCTACTCTACTCTACTCCCTTTTTACTCTGCTCTATTGGTTTGTTATCTATATTTCGTATTGTACAACATGTCTTTGGAAATGAAGTACAATAAAAACTGAAGTTTTGAGTGGAAAATTTGCAGGAAATTTTCCTGGAAATGTTTTGGATTTCCAAATTAAATGAAAAATGCATGGAATCTGGCTGGGTGACCTTGGGCCAGTCATTCTCTCTTAGCCCTTCATTTTACAGGGTGGTTGTTATGGGGAAAATAGGAGGAGAAAAAATATGTTTACTGCCTTGACTTATTTATAAAAATTATAAATCCATAAATGTATTATTTATAAAAACAATAAAGGAAGAAAATAAGTAGCTAAGTAAGTATCCAATCCTCCATTATTTGTTCTAGGGATAGCACTTGAATTATCTGTAGCTTTATTATATGTTTATTTGAAGACATCCTTAGTGAAAAAAAGATGCAGTGTTTGTTTGAATAAATGAATTTGTGAAGATTTAAGTAGAAACTACCAATAGACAAAAGCACCCTGAGAAAAATTCTTGTCAAAATCCAATTAAACTAAGTAGAATGTTCTGTTTCATCTTTTCAACTTTTGTACTTCAAAAAATAGAAGGGTGGGAGAAATTTCTCAAAGTATTAGGGCTCCCGCCATTGAATTGAGATTCATTTACACAATAAATGAGGCAATACTGTATTCTGAAATGTATTATTTTTAACAAATTATTAATAATATATAATATATAATTAGTATTTACTCTTTTTCAGAGCTCTTTTTCCTTTAATATGAAGTACTAATATTTGGTGTATGAACTATTTAAGAATTCTAAGGGTATAAGAGAGGGAAAAATGAGTAGCATATCCTAAAAACATGTTGTAGGATTTCCCTCGCTGTATTCTATTCCATTCCTTCCTGTTGCCCAAATTTTCAATTCTCACAGTTCCCAATACTCAACCAACATTTTGAGCTAGCCTTATTGTTTTCTGGGAAGAGGGATTGTTTTACTGTTTTAATTTGTTTTATTTATAGCTTGCTGATCCCTCCTTATGTGTCAGTGGTTTGGGCTACATAAGGCTTGGAGATTTCTCCCTCCTTTTCTTGGTTTTTAATTTCATTGTTCACAGATGATGCGCAAGTTCATTGATCTTTTGTTGTCCTTAAGTGATGATGTATGGATAATTCATTGACAGATTTCTTTCCCCCTTTTTTTGCTAATGTTTGCAAAGATTTAAAGGTTGATTTTTCATCCTGGTTATTTTTTTTTTTTTTTTCATTTTTGTTATTTTTATTTATTTGCCACCCGTCTAGTTTTGGGCTGGGATTTTAGAAACATTTTTTTTCCTGACTTCTCCTTTTAATTACTTTGCCTTATTTGAGGAGATGTTATTATTACTAGTCAACCTGGCCACATATCACAGAAAGATGAATATAAGCATTTAACAATCAGTAATATGAAAATAGATTAGAACTTTAATAGATCATGTTCTAAGGACCAAATATCTGATGGGAAGAAATCAGACTGAGTTTATTCTTAAATCCACTTTTGCATATAAAATAGAAATATTGCACCTATTGTTTACTTATAGATCAGACATTTCTGGAAAAGGTATGTCTATGATATATATATATATATATATATATATATATATATATATATATATATATATGTATGTATGTATGTATGTATGTTTGTATGTTTGTATGTTTGTATGTTTGTATGTTTGTATGTATGTGTATATAGTGTGTGTGTGTTTAGTACTGGACTTCCTACATGTGGTGCTATGAGGTAAGCCGATGTTGATAAATATTCTTCAAAAGAAACATTCAGTAGGGGAGGAAGATGAGATTAACATCTTTTCCATTCTCTTTGGAAAAAAAGGGGAGGATAAAAAAAAAACAAAAATAAAATATTCCATTTAATGCTTCAAACTAGCATTTTCTTTTCCTTTTAGATACAATTTTATAATGTTTGAAAAGTGCTATCAAAACAACTCATAAAGGAGAAAAAAAGTAATTCTCTTGTCATTAAGTGGTTATAGAAAAGTATTATTTTCTTTGTGCGTTGCCTTTTACTTTTTTCTTTTTTAAAAAAGCCCATGATTTTCCAACTGTTCTATTTATACTAGTGCAAAAGTTTTATGGAAAGGTCAGATTTAGGCTTTGCATGGATAACGACTGATTCTGCCAACAACAAAGGAAGAACACTATTGTGTTGTGGTTTATACTGTTATGTTTTACAGCATTCCATGCATTTTTGAGCTGTATATCAAATGGGTAACTTTAAGTCTCTAGTACTTTCTATGAATTAGAAATCTTTTGAATTAGTTTGAAAGTTATATCTTATTTTTTAACTTGAGATGTTTATAGCCATCTGGCGATGATCTCTCTCTTCCCAGCGTGGTTACTTTTCAACACAGGATATTTTGGAACTGTTTCTAATAAAGCAATGGTAGCTGTGCACACACGGCCTTCCTCCTTTTCACTCTCAGTGTTACTATCTGACCTGCACTCAGCTTCCAAAATAATAGCTTAATATACAAGGAAGGAAATCAGTAAAAATATAGGGTAAAAGTGTAAGGGTGGTGAGTGGAGAGTATGATGTTTTAAGTCTTGTTGGTTATTACCTGATGGTCTCATAATACTCATTTGTGACTAGAGAGGAATAAAAAACCACAAAGAGCTAATTAGGGCTTTTTCAGGGGCAGCACCTCAAAATTATGATACATTCAGTTGTTCCTTTACGGCAGCAGTTTCTCATTTTCTACTGAAGGGATTTTCAATCTTTCTGGACTGGTGAGCCCATCTGAAATTTTGTGGATACAAAGTGCTTGGGAAAAACTGCTTGACTATTCATAAAGTGGTTGCTATAAGAGGCATAATCAATAATCAAACATTGATTTATCAGAATGCATGTTTTCCTTCCCAAAGAATTAGCTTGGTTCTCTTTCTGCATTAAGTGGGCATATTTCCAAATGAAGCATTGAGCTACACATTTTATTTTCATTTTTATTTTTTAATAAAAAATACGTCATCAAAAAAGCACAACAAAGAATGTTCTTTCTGCCCCAACTCAGAAAGCTCAAACTGCCCAAGGAGCTGCTGATCCAGTTCTACAGAGAAATTATTGAATCTGTCATCTGCACCTCTATAACTGTCTGGTTTGGTTCTGCAACCCAACAAGACAGACACAGACTTCAGAGGATAATTAGAACTGCAGAAAAAACAATTGCTACCTTCCATTGAGGACCTGCACGAGTCAAAAAGAGGGCTGTGAAAATATTTACAGACCCCTTGCATCCTGGACATAAACTGTTTCAACTCCTACCCTCAAAACGATGCTATAGAGCACTGCACACCAGAACAACTAGACACAAGAACAGTTTTTCCCGAACGCCATCACTCTGCTAAACAAATAATTCCCTCAACACTGTCAAACTAGTTACTAAGTCTGCACTACTATTAATCGTTCTCACCACCCATCTCCTCCCACTTAAGATTTATATTGACTGTTTCCTAATATGATTTGATTGGTTATTTGTTGCCTATGACTATCATTAAGTGTTGTACCTTGACGAATGGTACTTGACTAATGTATCTTTTCTTTTATGTACACCGAGAGCGTATGCACCAAGAGAAATTCCTTGTGTGTCCAATCACATTTGGCCAATAAAGAATTCTATTCTATTCTGTTCTAAAAGCCTATGAGGTCCATCAGGAATCCGGATGTATTTTTTCCCTTGGATGCTGGCACTTTGATTTAAAACACGCTCTATATTGCATGGGAAGGAACACAACATGGACTTAAAGGTGCTCTTCACTGGTAGCTTTAGGTGCCATCCTGGGGAGCCCAGCTATAATAATTTCATCAGTCACTTAGCATGCTCATGATAGCTGTATACTGTTATCATTGGAGAGCTAAACAATTGTGCATGTGCATTTCTGTTACTGTAATTCCCTTCTTGGAAGCTGGAAGGGATGAGAGAAAGGTGCTCCAGGAAGGAATAGGGCAAAGTTGGTTTGGAGGACACGACACTGAAGTATATAAGGTCACTGAATTAACATCTGTCTACAGGATTGCAATATTGTATGCTCATACCTCTCTGCATCTCGTTTTCCAGGATTTTTTTTTAGAAGTTTGGTACTCCTAATAAGTTCACAGTCATATACATACAGTGACTCAGTATGCTTCTATTTCAGCCCATTATCAAAAGGTTTGCAGTTGAACACCTAAATTGTGATTTGTGCTCATGCCTGTGACACAGACAGCTTGCAAATTAGAGCTGTTAGTGGGTTAAATTCGCTTTAAATTCTGTTCAGATAGCACTTTGTTTAATCCCAGTGGCTGATTCAGCAAGACTTTCTGGTCAATTAGACTTTAGTGTGTTTGCAGTCTAATTCTAAAGAAAAGTCTTTTCTCTGAGGTGGTCATACTTTTGACTCTGAGCTATACTACTGTTTATGCACTAACCTCCTCTTTCTGCACATTTGCATAGGGCAGAAACTCTGTGCATTTAATGCCCAATTTAGTTGAGCTTTGTCAGTATGAAATAAATAATTGCTTTAGCTGTATGGTCCATTATGATCGATATCAATTATTGACCTGAATTCATTGTGTTTCAGCTACCCATGCATGCTGAACAACAGAACCAAGGATATTAACCTATTAAAGCTCTTGCTTTAATGTCCTGGTTAAACTCAGCATTCTAGTTCAAAAGAATAGTTACGCTCATTCCATCTTCATACTTAAACTGAGAAAAATCAAAGATACTTTCCAGGTGAAGTGCTATGATATTCGGCTTTGCAGGTCCTATAATACTTGAATGGAATGCCACAACAGTTTTTCGTATCACATTACCAAGGCTCAAAGAGAAAAGTTACTCTTCATACTCCAAGGGTTTCATAATCAGAAACTAAGTTAGCAGGAATCTGATTCCATTTTTAACAGCCAGCCAGACCTGTAGAGACACATTAAGTCAAAAACCCACAGAAAACGAGAAGTGCCTATAGGAAATCTTGCAGGGTTCAGTCAAGGGCAGTTTCATGTGACCTGACAGATTGGAAATAAAAAGGCTGCTATTAGTTCCGTGTCAGTTCTTATAGTGAATGTTGCAGAGTAATTGTGGGTGTTAAGCTGTCAAATATTATCAAGGGTTAATAAGGTTAAAGAAGAAGTAAAAAGCTGGCCATAATATAGAGGTATGGATAAATATATGGGAATAAATAAGAGATGTCACATCATGTGGGGAAATCTAGATTGAAAGTGGGAAACATACAATTCTCAACAGAAGATGATAAATTGTATTTAAAAATATTCCCCACTGTATATTGAGTCTGGCATTTTGTTTTCCATAGTGGCCAGCCAGGGTCTATGGGACCCCACAAGCAAATCATGGATATAAAGTCTTCCTATGATTCCCAACCATCCTTTTCTATTATAGTTCAAGTGTTGTTTACCCACAATGATCTTGAGTGTCTAATATGCCCACAACTTTCCAGCTGATGCCATAATTTGTTCTCTAAGAATGAGGAGATCAGTGTCAACACAATTCTCCTACATGAGGCACTCTATATAATGCAGACAGTAACCCTTCCTGCCAGCTTTTTGCATTCAAATATCTAATTATTAGTTGGGCATTTTATTTATATAGTTGAGCTATGAAAAATTGGGAAAAGGAACATCTTGAAGTCTAAGTTGCAGAAAGGAGGAGCCATAATGTCATAGATAAATGTGTGGCCCTTCGCCCCCAAGATCTTCAGGTACAGTTGAGTAAATGCTGGTATCCTTAAGATTTATATTGACAGCTTCCCTATGACTATCATTAAGTGTACCTTATGATTCTTGATGAAAGTATCTTTTCTTTTATGTACACCGAGAACATATGCACCAAGACAACTTCCTTGTGTGTCCAATCACACTTGGCCAAAAAAGAATTCTATTCTATTCTATTCTATTCTATTCTATTCTATTCTATTCTATTCTATTCTATTCTATTCTATTCTATTCTATTCTTGAAACTTTGGGGAGTATTTTGCCATCCAGTGCAAGAAAATGCTAGAGTATGAGGACCAGCAGGTCTAACTTAACACAGGATACTTTTCATATTAATTTAGAGATATGTTAAATGATTTAACTTAACCCTTTATTGTGGAACATCAGAAGCATTTTCAGCTGGACTGTTTTCCAGGAATATCTCTTTTTTTATATACCTGGCATCCCCCAACTTTTGCTGCAGCTCATTAAAGTAACAGTGCATTGTTTAACAAAAGTGAATATGAATTATTTCATCCAATTTTGGAGAAAGGAAGTTTAAAGAGAAATTTGGATAGATGAATTACTTGGGAATGACTGAAAATTAAATAAGGACAAATACTGAATGAAAACTACAGAATGGATAAGGCCTATTGAGCCCTTTTTAGGAAGGTTCCTGGGATGTAATAAATTATTATGGTTGTTGCACAGTGAGCCAAATGTTCAGATTGGATTTGTCTATCTGTCAAGTCCTTTCCCAAGGACTTGGGATAGGAAGATTTTGTGGTGTTAAATCTATTGTCGTAGGATGTAAGCTGTAAGCAGAGTAAAGCTGTCTTTGCAATTGACTGATCGTGATTTTGTCAAGTGATGGTCCAGTTGTTTCAGGATTGCACTCAAGGTACCTATTACTATTGGCTCTACCTTTGCTTTCTTTTGCCACTAATAAATTATTATTATTGCTACTATTATTAATTATTTCAGAATGTCTCAAAGCACATTTGCAGAACACACACTCTTTTTATAGTTACAAGGAAAGCTAAGATGTAACCTAGTTGTAAAGGGCATCAAAAACATGGAGTCTGTTGTGAGCTACAATGGAAAAGCAAGCTTTCAATGCTTCTTCATAGAATGATTTTTTTCCCCCCACAAGCAAGTTGTGTAGCATGGAACTGTGCATCATTTATTGACACTTTTTATTCTTTCCCAAACTTGGTTGTGGTTTAAGGTGGCTTCTAAGGCTTCCCCTATTTGACTAAAGCTGCAAGAACTGTGAGGCTATTGTAGCATGATCTCCTTTCAGTTCCTGAGGTTTGCAATGAAACAGGATCATGCTCTTGGGTTCAACACTGATTTTTGTTGTGTTTTTGTTTCTGGCATCAACTTATTTAATCAATTAATTTAAAAAATGAGTAGCAGGTACTTCTGGAGAAGATGTATAAGATTATTCTCTGTTTAATTGTCTACCTCAAGTTTTGTCAGTGACTTTTATTATCTTGTGATTATAGAATTTAAAATATTTCTTAAAATCTAGCAATATCTGAAAACTATAAGCATAATCTACCAAGATGGCTTACCAGTTTGAATATATTAACAGAGTCCTGTCAATCCCTGACTCTTAAATGGGTAGCCAAGACTC
Source organism: Arizona elegans (assembly GCA_022577455.1). NCBI lineage: Eukaryota > Metazoa > Chordata > Lepidosauria > Squamata > Colubridae > Arizona > Arizona elegans. Next base: position 94,920,464 of record JAKOOJ010000003.1, on the reverse strand, counting down.
TTTGTGTTTATTTCATAGGCATTAAAAGAAAAGCAATACAAGTTCAGTTACAGCTTTGTCTGGAAGGGTGAAGGAACAAGCTTTCAATATGGCGTTCATTCTTATGGATGCTGTGTGAACAGCAAGTTCTGTATAATATTGGTTGGAAAACGCCCGGCAATAGTATATCAACCAGATAGGGTAGGGTAAAGAACCTGTTTGAGCAATGCCTTACAGCAAAGCTAAAAGAGATTGGCAAAGCCCTGGCCTACTCCATTAACTGCACAATCTGGCTTAATTAGCATTGTTTATGACTAATTATTCTGATACAGATTCACTCGAGCTGTCTTCCACAAACCTTACTGCAGTCAAAATATTAAGTAGCGGCATGCTGATTGGGATAGATATTTTTTTTTCTATGAAGGAAGGAATGGCGGTTAATTTCTAATTGATTGCTTGGTAGAGCTCCTCCTTGTGTTTCACCCCCAAGGCTTGACTTGACGCCATCTGCCTGGTGTCAGTGTTTGGAAACCAGCTGGTCAGCTAAACTACGTTCTGTGGGAAGCTGGCAATTTAGAGTAAGCAGCAGCGTAGCCATCAGCATGCTAAAGAGTGCTTTTCACTTGTGTTTTGATAATGGTGCCTTAAGCCTTAATTATGCTGTATGACAACACTGTTCAAGAACTATCAAAATAAACCCTTTCAAGACATCCACTGTTAACAACTTTGGAAGAAACCTTGTGGACTTCTTTGTTCATTTTCAAAACTAACATGTAGACCAATTTGGATTCCTTTTGTCCCCAATCTAGAATAATTTTTGAATCAATATTTTTTTATTTTGTTTCTTATATAAAGAAGTATTGGGTGCCAAAAAAAAAAAAAAGATGGTTTAGTATTGTTGATGTAAATTTTTTTGCTGCAATAATGTCTATAATAGCCCTGCAAAATCTGTAATTGGAAAGGAAAAGCAGAATTGGATCCATTAAGGCCATGTAAAATTGAGACTTTCAACTAATGGCATTAAAGTATAGTGACTATAAATGGAGTAATTGTCCCATTGTTAATACAGTCCTTTAGGAACATTTGTGATGCAGGAAAGTGTTTAAGAGTAATGATGTGGTACCAGGTGATTTTCGCCTGGTACATCAGTAACTAATTAAGGAGAAAAAGTTAGCTTTTGATTAAATATGATTTAGAAAACAATAGAATTGAATGGGATTATTAATTTGTTATATGAAAGTGCCCAGATGTTAGAATCCATGTGAATCATTCTTAATTGGATGTTCCATTACCAACTTCTTTCTACAGGAAAAGGAAGAGCCCCCTTTATGAGGTTCCCTTTTCCAAATTGGATCTTGATTTTATTGTTGCAAATATCAATAGAATAGATAATGAATACAATTATATGTAGTAAAAATGGAGATCAATCCGCAATCGCATTATATTTTTACGTCAAATCATAAGTCTTGGAAAGTTAAGTTGGCGATAGATATTGAAGTGCCATCCTTTTTGGTGTCTGTTCCTGAAGCTCATGTCCATTTATAAGAGAGATTTGGTATTTAAAATAAGACTTTGGAGAAATATAGATGCTCCTAAGGATAAACCACTTGTGACCTGAAATATACAGAAGGCAGCTGCTCCCCTTACTCTTTACACAGTTTGCATATGAATTGGTAGTTTTGATAGCATAGAGAATTGGAAAGGGCAATATTGTTAGAGGTATAAGGAGGGTGATGTGAGCTCTGAGTCACTAGTACCCAAAGAAGTATATCTTTGGAGAAAGAAATTCCTAAAGACATTATAGTAGGTTTGGCATTTCTAGATTTAATATAAATGTGGGAAGACCAAATGAAAAATGATAGTCTTCCTCTAAATTCTTGGTTTTAATAAATTATTGTTTGTATTTGGTTATTGGGTAGCATTCTTGTGGTTTTGCTATTTTTCATTTTGCACCCTGTGCCTAGTGGCTTGAAAAGATGGTGGCTACTATTTTTCTATTTCCTGTCTTTACCATTATGTGACATTTCATGATGAATCTGACACTTTCATTGCCTTGCAAAAATATTGTTTCACAATCTTTAAAATACTGACTTTGGCAACCTTTACAGAACTAAGGAAAGAATGCAAATAATAATGAGGCTGATATAAAAACATTTTTTCTCTATCATTTTTATAGTTGCTATAGAAACACCTTGGCCTTCACTCTTGCTAATTAGTTGGATTTTGCACATTTTATATTTGGAAATGCAAATCAGTTTTCATAAATTATTACTTATTTTTCTATTTATATTTACAGTACTGATATGCATATACACACAGGAAGCTTGAGATATTAATTAGCTACATAACACAAATAAGTGTGACATTTATGGTCACAAGACAAACCTGGTTGGTTTTTCAAATATTTGAAGGTAGTGAATACAGAGATTTTTTAATATAGGGGAAAGAAAGTGAATTTTAACAGGTTGGAGGCTTATGGGGGTGATAAAACGCAGCTGTTTGGAATACATATTTTTACAGATTTCAATTCTAATAGTAGATTTAACCTAAAGAACTGCAGTTCCATCTCAGATCTGTAGGCAGAACTTGGGAAGTGTGCATATCTGATTTTTGTGTGTGTGCTTATTTTTGCCGTTATAAATGATTAAGATTTGACTTTGTTAACATTTAAAGAAAATTATTTCTGTCTTGAACTGTGGGGGGTCCTGCTGGATATTTGGGGAGCACAGAGATTAGCAAATGCAAACAGTTAGGGTGGCCCTTTCAGCCCTTAAATTTTTTTTACAGGTTAGGGAGATGGAAACTCTTTGTTGTGTTTTTGGGTATTCAGAAATCAGACATAGAACAAGATGTTGGACTCAGGGATTAGATAAACTGATTGATTTTTTAACAAATCATATGCATCCCAGCTGGGGCTGCAAATACCCTTGGAGTATAAGCTCCAAATATCCACCTTGATATTTGAAAGGCATTTTACCATCTGCATGATTAAAGTTGCATCTGTATCTGTACATATTTTTCAGACCTGCAACAATCACCAGACTGAATTTGGTAATATTATTTTTGACTTTAAACTGTTGCATATAAATATCACATTTTTCTGTTATTGTTTTATTTATGCAAAGAGATCAGAAATTGATAAATGCAAAATTACCCTTGTCAATTCGCACTTTAGGGAAGACAGTACTAGAAAAAGAAATATATTCCTAGCAGAGATTTGGATTTGGAATGTATGTTTGTAGGTCGTGAACTTCAACATTATACGCAATATTTCTGGATTAGTGGTTAAACATGATGCTAAGAAACTGATCTCATTTCTTGACATGCTGGTTCCAAATAAGTCTAAAATTTGAACACAATGATTGGTGCCTCCTTTCTCATATTTTGGTAAAACATGTATCTATTTAATCTAGTTTTTCCAAATTATTGCTAGATTGTGTTAATGGCGTTCTAGTATTTTTAATTCTTTAATATAAGTTTTACGAATTTTCTGTGTTTGCATTATTGTGGTAACATATGTGGAAAACTGCATACACATTTGCAACTCATTTGCAATTGCAATTCATGTACTATTACTACTACTACTACTACTACTACTACTACTACTACTACTAGGTAAAGGTTCCCCTCGCACATACGTGGTAGTTGTTCCCGATTTTAGAGGGCGGTGCTCATCTCTGTTTCTAAGCCGAAGAGCCAGCGCTGTCTGATGACAATTCCGTGGTCATGTGGCCAGCATGACTAAATGCCGAAGGCACACAGAACGCTGTTAGCTTCCCACCAAAGTGGGACCAAAGTGGTCCCTATTTTTCTACTTGCATTTTTACATGCTTTTGAACTGCTAGGTTGGGGCAAGTAAGGGGAGCTCACTCTGTTATGTGGTGTTAGGGATTCGAACCGCCTAACCGCCGACTTTTCTGATTGACAAGCTCAGCATCTTAGCCACTGAGCCACTGCACCCCCTCACTAGAGTACTAATTAGTACTACATTACTAATAATAGTAATCCCCCCTTTTCCCCATTTTTTGACAATGAGCATGCAGATCATTGTATTTCTATGGCAGGAATGCAGAATTACTGTCAGCCCATGGGTCACACAAGGCTTTGATGCTACATATAGATGATCATATTGCACAAACAGGTTCAGGAGTTTCTTTGTTTATTCTTTCAAATTTGTATCTTAATGTTCCCAGTAAAGCTAACCCTTGATGAAATACACTCTTATGCCTCTGTAAGGCTTGTCATTCACATTGCCCTTTAGAATTTCCCAAAACTCTAAAATAGGCAAAACAAGGCCAACATTTTTTGGCCTAATCCAAAAATAAAAAAGTTGCTGTCAGCCTGCAGATGGCCTCTGAGCCACACTTTCACAAGCCTGATCTTTCAGAAGCATTTCTACTCTTAATTTCCCACAACCAATACTGAATGCTTTATAGCACTAAATATCACAATCTTTATAACCTTTGTATTTTTCCATGTTCTCGTCTATGTATTCTTCTGTGATCATCATACGTTTCTTTTTTAAATTCATTATTACATAGAAGTAATACATACTAAGCTGGGTATTCAAATGTATTTGGGGAACTTTGTTGTATATCACTGAACATTTTGCAGCTCGTACATCAGGATTAGCAACTGCAATCTTTTGATCAGTTGAACAAAAAATAAATAAGCATGTTTTGTAAGAAACGTATTCATTGCAGCAAAGAGTGTCTTTGGCAAAATAGAGTGGCAACTCAGCAAAAAAGTACAGGCTCAGGATGCCACCATATTATCTTACACAGTGACACAGGCATCTCTGAAATAGCATGAAATAAAATAAAAATAAAATGTCTTAAGTCCTACATTGAAATCTCCTGAAATTGCAAAATTATCATGAGGCTTAGACGTTTTGTGTAATTTTGTCAATTTAAATGAAATCATATATTAATAACTTTCAATGGGGCTGTGACTATTCTAGAGCCATGGGTGAATTCATTTAGGGTCATACAGATACTACTGTTCAGGTGCCTTAATGTGGGGAAAAGGCTGATATTGTGATACTTAAACTACTTGTGTGCATCCTTGTAAAGACATTATCTAAAATGAGAGAGCCCTTTCCCCTTTTATAGATGAAGGCTTAAGGCCAAATCAGACTAACTTTCTAAAGGCTAATTATGGAATCTGTGGGAGAAAAAAAATTTGAGCCTACAGTGAATTCTAGATCTCTAAACATTAAACCACTCATAAATTCTCATCTTGCTTAAACCTCACTACTGCAAGCACATGAGGACACACTCTGTGTTAGTTTTTTTTAAAGGATGATTTAAGAGGTTGCCATTTTACCTCTGTATAAGAAAAAAAAATGAGGCAGAATTAAAAAAAAACAGGGAAGAGGAGGGGCCAGATAGATTCTGTACTGTTAAAGGTTAGCCAGATTTTACCAATGTCATGTGAACCCATGGGAAAGTGAGGCCGTCCAACCTGGTGCAAAATGTCTTAAGTCCCACATTGCGTAAACAAAGCAAAGAGTAATTTGTTTCTTCTTTCTCTGCAAGACTAGAGCACTTCTTTGCAAAGAATATGTGACATTTGCTCTAAATATAAGGAAATACTCTGGTATATTTTTGTAATAAAATGTCAATAAACAAGCACAATAATAATGATAAAAAAAAGAGATACCAGAGGCTTTTTAGTAACAAAAGGCATTTTTCCCATATGGAGGAATAATCACACTATCTTAAAATAGGCTTTCTGCCTTTTTTTAGGCTACTCTGGCAAAGAACTATGTGTAATAAGAAAGAATTTCCTTCTCTCAAGCTCAAGCTCACCAAAGCAAACAAGCGCTTGAATTCTGGGCTGTCATCAAGCCCAGGAAGGTCCTTGCAGGATCACAAAACAAATCAAGCCGTTGAGGGCTTCCGGGCAGCCATCTAACAAAAATATACTATCAGAGGATGCAGCCCAGCAAGCACTGTGGCTGTCACAGCAGTAGGCCCCCAATGTGGGCATCCGTTCAAGAGCTTTACTCCCACATCTGGTGAAACTGTGACAATCGGTGTCTGACCATTTTAGGAGTCAGATACTCTGGGCACCAGGAAGTTGATTTGCCTTTCACTTCCTTAAGAAAACACACATTAATATTGAAGCGTTGCCTTCATAAAGCAGCATTTTGTCTTGGTCTCCGGCAAAAGTTATGTGCTGAGAAAGTTCACTTGGATGCAGCCAACCGTATCTATATTTCAAATATTTCTGAGGACATTTGCAAAAGAAAGCCAATTAAAGCCTGGTGACCCAATATTGCTCTTTGTGAGAGTTATTTATGCCTTAAATCTTAATTGTTTTAAATAAAGTGCAAAGAATGAAACCTCTGAAATACTTCCTGTGAAGTAAATGAAGATATCAGTGCTTATCATGTTATTCCTACTATTATTTTAGTATTTTTCTTCAGACGGGTTCAGATGACATAAAGTTATCATTTTCATTACTATGCACAATATCAAAGGCCTCTTTTTTTTCCTTTTCCCATAAAGATCATTCTTTTATACAAATCCTGCATTTTTGTTTTTAATTGGGTATCATAAAAATGTCTTAAATGTACTGATGCAGTTCAAATTCTTGATGATCCAAGAAACAGTTAATTTATTTTAATTTCCCTAAAGTTTTGCCACTAAATAGTTACTCCATTTTTCTCTCTCCAGCCCCTTTCCTCCTCTTCTTTCTCTGTGTAAAAGGCAGCAGCGGCAACAAAGAAAATGAACTTCTTTAAGGATAGTATTGCATTTGAAATGAAATAAACTATTTTTTAAAATATATGCTTTCAATATGTGAATCTTTATCTGAAGTTTATTTGTAACAGCTTTTGACCAAAATAAAGGTCAAAAGTTTACTTTCAGGCACTGAACTTTTGTGAAGTTCTCTTGTGATAGCTTTACCTTTGCTGCAGTGATATGTGGTAAACCTTTGGTGTTCATTTGGCTCAGCAATCAACATTTGAAATAACACATATTACTTTAAATATTGAAAAGTTCCAATCCAAAAGTACTTTAATTTAGAATACAGTAAATCAGTGATCCAATAGAATGAGGAAACCTTAAACAAGTCACTTTTTATTCTTTATTTTTAGAGTTCTGTTCCACTTTTCTAACAAAATATTGCTTACAAAATATGAAAAATGAATTCAAACATGATAATGTGAGAAATCCAACTAATTATTTACTTGAATTAAATCAGAAGTCTGATATTTCTGAGAACAAAAGAGAACAAAAACTGAAACTAATCACAATTTTTTCCCCACCATGCTACTAAACCTCTATGTTTAGGCTGGATTTGTGTTATTGAGTTATTCTCCTTAGGAGAGAAATCCCATATATATGAGTGAGAGAAGCATGGTGATAAAAAGTATGATTATAAAGTGGGAAGTGACTAATTATCATTTGACTTTGTTTGTGAACTAACTAAAGTCTTAATAACTGTAACCTCTCATTCTCAGCCTCATTTCCTTCCCCTTTTCCTTTACCTACAAGGGTTAATAATACTGACTTACTAAACAGAGTTGTAAATTTTATAGCTAGACTTACACTGCTTTAATGTGTGAAAATGTTATGTGAATGGTGGACTGGTACCATATAACATGCTTTTGACTTGATGTGGATTGTTATATGAGATAAATAACTAGCACCGTTTACTACCCATGCAGCAGCATTCTACACCAGCTTGAAGCTTCTGAAGGATCTTCAAGGTTAGCCCCATGTAGATAGTATCGCAGTAATCCAGATGAGAGCTCACAAGGGCATGAGTGATATTGAGCAGGGCTTCCCAGTCCTGAAATGAGTGCAGCTGGCACACAATCTGAAGATACACAAAGGCCTCCTCGCCCTGGCCATGGCTTGCTCTTGAGCATGAGGACTCTCAGATTGTAAACCAGGTCTGTCTGAGGCAGGGCAAGACCAATGAAAGAAGGTTCCTGGTACCAGACAGTACAAAATATATCCCTATCCAAAATTGCTGGTTAAATAAGGGCTGATGGAAACTCATTAAAAGGCTTTATATTTGTGATAATTGCATGCAAAATCCTAACATTGTGACCATATTCAAAGTGGTGTTTCCTCTTGTAAGGGCCTCTAGATAGAAAATAGGTATTTTGGTAGTCAAGGTATAACTGTATTGAATTAATTACATTATATAATCATTACATTTTCAAACAAATATAAATAAAATTTATTTATTTATTTATTTATTTATTTATTATTTAAATTTCTATACCGCCCTTCTCCTTTCGGACTCAGGGCGGTGAACAGCCAAGATAAAAACATCTGTACAAACATCAGTTAAAAAATAAGTTAAAATAATTTATAAAATTTGGCCTATAATTTAAAAACTTGTCAATTAAAATCAATATTAAAATATTAAAACTAATCCTAAAATCAAGACAGACCGGCTAACTGAAAAAAATGAGTTTTTAGGGCCTGACGAAAAATCCGAAGGTCGGAGATCACTCGTATCTCTGGGGGTAGATTGTTCCATAGGGTAGGTGCCACCACAGAGAAGGCTCTCCTCCTGGGGGTCGTCAGCCGGCATTGTCTGGCCGACGGCACCCTGAGGAGGCCCTCTCTGTGGGAGCAAACCGGCCGGTGGGAGGCTATTGGTGGCAGAAGGCGGTCCCGTAAGTACCCTGGCCCTAAGCCATGGAGCGCTTTAAAGGTGATCACCAACACCTTGAAGCGCACCCGGAAGTCCACCAGAAGCCAATGCAGCTCGCGCAGGAGAGGAGTCACATGGGAGCGCCCCGTCGCTCCCATAATCCCCCGCGCAGCCGCATTCTGCACCAGTTGGAGCCTCCGGGTGTACCCCAAGGGGAGCCCCATGTAGAGAGCATTACAATAGTCCAGACGAGAAGTGACGAGTGCTTGAGTGACCGTGCGTAGGGAGTCCTGGTCCAGAAAGGGGCGCAACTGGCGTATCAGGCGGACCTGACAAAAAGCCCCCCTGGCCACAGCTGTCATATGCCCTTCTAAGGACAGCTGCGCATCCAGGAGGACACCCAAGTTGCGGGCCCTCTCCGTGGGGGCCAATGATTCGCCCCCAATAACCAGTGATGGCATCAACTGGCTATACCGGGACGCCGGCAGCCACAGCCATTCGGTCTTGGAAGGGTTGAGTCGAAGCCTGTTTCTCCCCATCCAGACCCGCACGGCCTCCAGGCACTGGGACATCACTTCCAAGGCATCATTGGGGTGGTCTGGGGTGGAAATGTACAGCTGAGTATCATCAGCGTACTGATGGAACTCCACCCCAAAACCACGGATGATCTCACCCAGCGGCTTCACATAAATGTTGAACAGAAGGGGCGAGAGGACCGACCCTTGCGGCACCCCACAAACAAGGCGCCTTGGGGTCGACCGCTGCCCCCCTGTCAACATGGATTGCGACCGGTCGGAGAGATAGGAGGAGAACCACCGCAAAATGGTGCCCCCACTCCCAGTCCCTCCAGCCGGCGCAACATGATACCATGGTCGATGGTATCAAAAGCCGCTGAGAGGTCTAATAGGACCAGGATAGAGGAATAACCCCTATCCCGGGCCCTCCAGAGATCATCCACCAACGCGACCAATGCCGTTTCCGTGCTGTACCCAGGTCTGAAGCCGGACTGGAGCGGATCCAGATAGACAGCTTCATCAAGGTACTGGGGAAGCTGTCGCGCCACCACACTCTCAACAACCTTCGCAATAAAGCGAAGGTTGGAGACTGGACGGTAGTAGAAATAGAAAAGAATGATTCGCATTCAAAGAAAAAATTAAAAAAATGAAACCAACACTACAAAATAAAAACATAGAAAAGGACAAAAGCCTATCATTACAAATACATTCCAAATTCACCTGATTTTATAGATCTTCCAAAAACGAAACTAGTCTTTCAGGGTTTATAAAACTCTGTACAAGAATTTTCCCCCCAGAGGGAAATATAATGTAACATTTTCTGACTGGCAGAATATATAATTTTCTCAAATATTGCTAGAACACAGATCTCTAAAATTCAGCTCTTCATGTCTAGAGTTAAAATATTTTTCATCTCTTTAGGACAGGGGTCCCCAACCTCTGTTCCATGGATTGGCACCAATCCGAGCATGCCAGAAACCGGGCCACTCACACAAGCGGAGCCTTCATCTGCATGATGCATGCAGCACATGAAACCACGCCCCCTCCAGTCTGTGGAAAAACCTCTCTCCACAGAACTGGTCCCTGGTTGGGGGCTACTGCTTTAGGATTACTCTTTTTGCAAAATAATTTTGCAGAACATGACTATATGGGGCATGGAATGGCTTCTCTGATGGTTGGGAGGTATTTTTATATATGGGAAGCATTTAACCCCCTTATTTGTAGCATAGGAATAGCCACCTTCTCATATTAACACAGACGAAAAATGCTGACTTAATATGAATAGAAATGAATAATATTAATTATTAGTGAAGAGAGGCTTATATAGTTGTGATGTCAGGCAAGTATCTGTTGGATTGGCATACTGTATTGTCATCTTTAATTGATGGAGCTTGTTTAGAATTTTTTTTAAAGAACCGATTTCATTTTTTTTTTTTTTTTGGTTCTTCTTGAAGTGTTACTTCTTTTCTTGAAATATAAATGTTTTCTTTTATGCTCTAAATACTTCTTGGCTTGTCTGCTCCCTCAGGTGCCAAAGCAGTAGCCAATGGACTGTTCAAGAACGAAAATACACTTAACAGATGCTCTTTCAACCTTTCCTTTCTTAATGGGTGATTCTGGTACCGGTACATTCCATGCTATTTCTAAATAGCAAGAACCGATTTTTAGTTATACAGAGCAAACCTGTATCCCTGAAAAGTTACTTTCACCAGTGTCTAGGTTGAATTTTTGAAAGCATAAAACGGTGTTTTGTAAGACAGCTTCAAATGCCTAGTTAAAATATCAATACTTTCTCCTCAGAATTGCACAACCAAAGCCACATATTTCTAAAAATACTTTCTGTGCTGGGAAATTATTCTCAGGATATATTTGTATTTTTTTAAAAAATGCCTGACCATGCTTTATTAATCTATTTCTTTTAAGTCTTTTTTTGAATTTCATATGCCTGAGGAATAAAGCAGAATATTTAATATAGGAAGAGTTAGTGAAGATGAAGAAAAAAAAGCAGCTAATGAGAATAATGAGAGAATAATGATGATGATGATGATGATGATGATGATGATGATGATAAGTAATAATAATAATAATAATAATAATAATAATAATAATAATAATAAGTAATTGTGTAATTGAAAGAAGTAATTGAGCAGCAAGCTGAAAATTGGAAAAGCAAAGCTCTGCATGGCCAATACTTGAAAAGTATTGAAGGCAAAGCTGACCAGAAACTAACATGGAACTGGTTAAGATCAGGAGTACTGAAAAAAGAAACAGAAAGCTTTATTTTGGCATCTCAAGAACAAGCCCTAGCCACAAACTGCATGAAAGCAAAAATTCAACATGTTACCACCAACAGCAAATGCCGCCTCTGTAATGAGAAAGATGAGATAGTCGACCACCTAATCAGTGGTGCAGCAAAATTTCACAAACTGACTACCTACAATGCCATGACTGCATTGCTAAGATCATTCACTGAAATTGTGCCAGAAGTTTGGATATGAGTATAGCAAAAACCACTGGGAACATCAGGTTGAGAAAGTTTTAGAGAATAAGAAACTCAAGATCTTGTGGGACTTCAGGATTCAGACTGACAGGCACTTGGTCCACAACACACCTGACATAACAATAGTTGAAAAGAAAAAAGTATGATTCATTGACATTGCAATACCTGGTGATGCACGGATTGAAGATAAGCAGCAAGAAAAAATCACAAAGTACTGGGACTTGCAAATTGAAGTTGAGCGACTGTGGAAAAAGAAATCGTGTGCTGTCCTGATTGTAATTGGAGCCCTTGGAGCAATACCCAGAGGGCTATCCCCCTATTTAGAAATTCTAAATTTGCCGGACTTGAACATTTTGACTCTAAAAAAACCCACCTTACTCAGAACAGCTTACATCCTCCGACGATACCTTAACAGTTCCTAGGTCCTTGGTTAGGACTCGAGCTGCTGAGCTATTAACCAGCCTCAAAGGCTGTGAATCTCACTAAAGATTAAATAATAATAATAATAATAATAATAATAATAATAATAATAATAATAATCCTTTCCTATTTATGTGTTATCCCTTGATTGTTTTAACAAAATGCTTCCTGGTGACTTTCTAATTCTAAGTTATAATTCTGGCTTTCTAATATCAGACTTGCTTTTCTATTGCCATCTCTCCCATAATACAGTTTTGGGAAATTCCACTAGAAATCATTTCCCTATCTCATTCTGTTCTTATATCCAAATGATAAGAACACTATGAACCTTTCTTTCCAGGAGCATGCACTTTATTAAAGTCTCTAGAATTTGTTAACCTTTATAACTGTGTTTTGAGTTGTTTGTATGCTTAGATTCAGTGGTGGATTGCTACCGGTTTGCCCTGGTTCAGGCAAACCAGTAATAGTGGTGGCGGGAGGCTCTGCCCACCCACCCGGACGTCATCAAATACGCTCTGCGCAGGGATGGGTTCTACTTACCTTTATTACCGGTTTGCAAGGGGGCTATGCGTGCATGCTTGCTTAGCTTGCTCCCATGCACAGTCATCTGTGCAAGCGCAGAAGTTACTGTGCATGCGCAGAAGCATTTTGGTGACGTCGGGTTTGGTGGGCGGAGCCTCCCACTGGTTTTACTACCGGTTCTATAGAACCGGTGTGAACCAGAGGCAACCCATCACTGGCTCTGTGCATGCCAGAAGTGGCGCATGTGCGAGTGTAGCAAGTGTGGACGCACAAGCGAACCAGTAGCAAAGGTAAGTGAAACCTAGCACTGCTTAGATTACAGATTCAGCGAGAAAGAGATTCAAACTCTGTGGCAGACCAAGAGTTCCACAATTCAGATGTTATATTAACAGTTGAAAGCTTAACAGAAAAGTGGCAAGTGAAGTAATTCAGGGTTGTTTTTTTTTTTTTTTTTTGTTTTGTTATATTAGTACATTCCAAATATTCTGGGATTGTAACTTTTAATATCGCCATGAATTATGCCGCAACATCTCTGGAACGCATCATGCAGAGGAAGGCTGATGCACAGTAACTGATCAAAGTAGATGGAACACAATCTCACTTTGTATAAAACAGCTTTGTTTCGGGTTTAAAATCAGGAAAACCTTTGGAAGGGCAGAAAAGACTGGACACTCAGGCAGCAAATCTTTGAAATGTGAATCATTGGGACAGTCAGGCTATAAGAGTAATAGTAGATGTGAGAATAACATTTAGAGCTACTCAGCAAAGACAGGGTAACTGAGTAGACATATTCACAGGTAAATACTGTATGCATAGAAGAGCAGCCTTTGATTTTATATATATAACAGATAAGAAACATATGGAACAGACACATGTAAAATTACACCATAACTTTTTCTCATATCCAATTCTTTTGTAGAATGCATTACTTTTCTTTATATCTGCTCCTATTCTATATATATTTGCTAGGATATGAATCCATGCAAACAATTTGCACAAATAAACAAATGTCTGTTCAGCTTTTTTAAAAAAATTCCCTTGGCTATTTTATGTTATTATATTTATTGCCATTGTCATCATCATATATCCTGCCCTTTGGTCTAACTCCTCAAAGTAACTTACAGTAATTAACATATTTCTGAAAATATTTACAAATGTCTGTCTGTCTGTCTGTCTGTCTGTCTCTCTCTCTCTCTCCCTCTCTCCATCCATCCTCTCTCTTCCAAGTTTTTAGTTGAACATAAATTTCATGGTTTAAAAGATTAACCAAATATATACAGTACGTTAAAGTTTCAATAAATTATCTTCCTTTGCAGGCTTTCTAGCTAAATTATAACAATGCTATATTTAAGAAAATCAGAATTTTGCTGTTTGTTGATTTCTTTTCACCCAGATTAAGCTAGATTCAGTTCATAATGGAAGAAAATTTTGAAGGACTCACATACAACAATATTTCCCAGGCTTCTTCTTAAATGATGTAGACTACTAAATGACCAAAAACATTTCTGAAGACCACCAAATAGTCTTGTGCAGAGATGTCAGCACAGAATCATAAACCATCATGACATAGATGTTTCCCTGATGGCATCTGCTGTACTCCAAAATGAATGAAGGAATGAATCTATAAATAGCATTGACTGAAATTTCATGAAATGTTGATATTTTAGAAGAAATCTTGTGAAATTTTAGACTAGAATGCTAAAATCATACAATATTTGGAAATCTCCCAAGATTTTAGCCATATATAGTTATTATTTGTGTACTGTCTGAAGTATTCTTGCGGACCAGAGCTTGGTAATCATTGTTATTGACAATTTGGTGAACAGATTAAAGCCAAAACACCAAAAACATATTGATAAATCTGTATTACCATTATTGCATTACCTTAGTACTATTTCTATCTCTAGAGAGGATTTAGTTCACAAAGGATCTCAGGCAATGACTCTTCTTATAGGGTTATATACTGCTTTCTGTACATTTATAGAGACATTTGCCTATTATATTCGTTTATGTAGAGCATTATCGGATCTTCAAACAGAGGTTTTATTTGTCTCTAGTTTTGGATTATCTCAAAGTAGCCTGTTTATTGGCTCTGATTTGGTGATTATTGCATTTAACCCTTTTCTTTGGGGAGGGCAAGCGGATAGGAAGAAAGAAACTTCCTTTGAGTGTATTCTGCCGTGACAATCATGTTCATTGTTTGTAGCAAGCATCCCTGCTATCCACTGATGTCCTTTGAAGCTTAATCTATTGTAAAATTAGATCATCAAAATGGCCACAGTTTGCACATTTACATACCAATGCTTAACATTTTATGAAATTATTCAAATGCTGTGAAACTCGTAATGCAGCTGAAGTTGTAGCACAGTTCATGTGTAAGTGATATGTAAACCATGCAAATGAGCCGAGACCCTTTCTTCTTTAAATTAATCTTTCAGAGGTTGTTACCCTGCCAGTTTGATTGCAATAAGAACACAGATTTTCTTCTCTTGATGGTGAAAGTGCTTTAATCCCCCTTTCCAAAGGTCAACTAATCTCCAGTCTTAAGTGCAATGGATGCAAATACACTACCCGTGTACTGTTCTTCCTAATTTAATTCTCTTCTAAGCTTTCATGTCTAAATCTAGTAATGTATCCAGTTTAGGAGGAGGTCAAAAGGTTTCTGTTCCTGTAAAATTTAAATTGACATCATATACTGATAATGGTAGTCAGTGCTCTAAAATAAACATTTGCTACCATTCTTCCTGCACATCATTTTGTGTAGTTGGATCTGTGTTCTCAGCTTTGGTGCTGTTCTCTTCCAGCTTGAGGTATGTCTACTGCAGTGGAATGCTGCACTGGAGAATACATGAGAAGCAAAAATTGATTTGTTAATAATTCTCCGGTTATCCTCAGCTAAACTTGCATTCATGGTGTGCTAAGTGCGTAGATATATAACTCATTTTCTTTGAGTATAGTTATGTGCAAAAATATATGCTTAATATTTGATTTACCTAGCCTTTTGATAAATCGTGCTTCACATTTTCCCCGTGGTACTTGCTTGTTCACTTGAGTTCCGCAATGTCTCTATTTTAGGGAAAATTCCCCATGAATGTTAATTTGCCTCGTAAATAAAACTTGGCCAATTCTGGTTCATTTTCATTTTCTTCTTCTAACTTAAAATGAAAGTTGTGATGAAAGAACAGTAGCATAGGTTTGAAAGCCTTACTAACACAAATTTCTCTTGCAGTGTTTTTGAGAAACTTTCATTTTTCAGGACTTCTGGATTTTTTGTAGAAAGATTAATCTGACAAATAATGATTACTCTGGGAACTTCCTATGGGTTGAAAGAAAGCCCAGGAAGAAATCATGGCTGCTGGGTTCAATCATGTAGGAAGTCACCAGATGAAATACTGACAATAATACTTTGCAAAACATCCTGTGGTGGTTTCAGATACTCCCTTGGAAGTATATGGGGGTCTGGGCAGTTAGAGAAAGCAACATTGTTAAACTGAAGAGAAAACTGTTGTTATCAGCAAGGGATGCTTCAATCAAACTTGCCAGATAAATCTCTTGTTCTTGAGGATTATTTCTTCCTTTCTGCCACTGACAGAATCCAGAGCATACAACTCTACCACTTTATTAGTTAAAGCAGTGGGAAGCCAGAAGCTTGCTAGACAAGCCAGCATGATACAGAAGACCAGGTCTGGATTGAATTGAATGACACTTTTTTCCCTTTCACTCCTGCAATTTGAGAACTTCATAATGTACTATGGTAATTATTGTAAAGGGAGAAGAAATTATCATTGCTTCAGATTCTGAACACTTTTTTTTCTAAATAGAGATTTTAATCCCAAATTCTATTGAGTGGAAGTTGGTGCAAAAATGAAATTTTGAACCAGGAATTTATTCTGAGTATGGGAACTGACGAGTTTACAGGGATTACTGTCAATTACTCCTAATATTCTTAAATTTAGTTGTATTGTTTAAGATGGTTTTGTTAAATAGTTGGGAATCAGAAATTTTTCTGTAAATCATCCAAAAATGTATCACTAGATGCTGATCTTTCTGCTAATTCCTACTGAAAATATAGAAAAATTTATTGTATTATGTACAGATCATCTATCCAAAGTATTTGTCCAATATTCAGTTGAACAGGAGAGAAGAAATTACTATCATAGTACCATATTAAGTGGCATTTTTTTTTCTGGAGGAATGTTAGCAATAAATCAGGCTCTGATAATACCACAACGGATCCAAGTATCATAACAAGACATTTTTTTTCTTATGTGTTTATGATGGATTTAGTATGTTCTCACTTTATTTTATTAAGATATTCTTGACAAAATGAGCCAGTATATTTTAATACTAAAAGCGGAATATCTTATAAGTTATTGTATTCAGCAAATACAATAGTTAAGTGAAACAAAAATAACAAAAGTAACAAACCATTTGCAGACCTGGATTCAAAGCTGAGGGTGACAAATTCCCATTTGCTGCCCTATAACACTTTCTTACAAAAGTGGCTTCTGTTATTTCTATCTAATTTCCAAGGTCGTTTAGAATTCTTTTAGAATTTTCTTGTGGCATTTTTGAGCTCACTTTATTGTTGCTGGGAGCAAAGTGTCTCTTTCTTTCTTTCTCTCTCTTTTTTTGGGTGCCACTACTCTCTCCATCACGGTACCTCCTTGACAGTCAGTAGTTCCTGGCTTGAAAAAGTGGTTTACTTGCGGATTTAATAAGAATCAAGGAGACCATCACCTGCTGGGAAGATGATGATATAAAGATTCATATGCATAGCCCTTGGCCACTTCATAACTGAGTTAAATCTAGGCTCACTTTTCTGCTTTCTTATGCCTTTTCATGAATGCCAAAATACAGAAGAGATACTTAGAATAGCTATCATGCCACAAACACTTCCAAACCAGGGGTGGGTTCTACTTACCTTTACTACCAGTTTGCAACAGGATTGCACGTGCTTGCTTCTGCGCATGCGCAGATCGCTTCTGATGACGTCAGGGTCAGTGGGCGGAGCCTCCTGCCAGTTTTATTACCGGTTTTATAGAACCGGTCTGAACTGGGGGTAGCCCACCACTGTTCCAAACCCTCTAGGGAGAGGAGGACAGTGCTAAAGTATCAGATGTTCAAGAGCTGTCTGAGAAGTGGAAAGGTTGTTTTCAGCTGTTGAAAACTCATTGCTACTAATGGTGGTAAAGAAACAGTTATTAGATAACTCCTAATGCAGAGGTCTTCAAACTTGGCAGATTTAAGACATGTGGACTTCAACTCCCATAGCTATGCTATGCTGGCTGGAGAATTCTGGGAGCTGAAGTCCACAAGTCTTAAAGCTGCCAAGTTTGAAGACCTTTGTCCTAATGGTTTATTTGTAGCAAGGGAGCTGCTCTGAGGGATCCTTCTGATAGAAAAGCAGAAACAAAGGTAGAAAAAGAATGATGTTTTGATATTGCTGCAATCACAACAACAAACTTCATTTTGAGACTTCTGTAAGAATAGGAGAAAACAATTCAGGCTTCTGAAACTCCCTATCCCATCCCATCTGGGCATGTTCTCTGCTTTCCAGCTTTTCACCTGCATGTTTAAAGGAGCTCTGTGGCCAAAGCTTCCACCTACTCGTCTAACTTGGTTAAGACTGCAGGGTCATTTTTCTTTCCTGCCACTTTTGTGGAAACTGGCTGCAAATATTTAGCAAGCATGGCTTTCATTAAATTTTCTACCACTAAAAACCTCTTCTAAAAACATCCCCCTTGTCAGCCTGGAATCCTCGTCACATCTTTTGAAATCCATTTCCCACAATGCTAGGAATGAAGAAGCTGCAGAGGCTGACCTGTGCATTTGTGCTGTTGGAGCACTGCTGATATGCAGCAGAGCTGTCATTTTAACAGGAAACCATCCATCATCTGCCTGCTAGTCCTCAATAATCACCTTCTATTACAGTCAGATTGAATCTTCAATTGGTGGCATTCTGCCAGGTTTCCTACAGTTCTCAATTTCCTGTACTTTAGAGAGGTATTCAAAATAATTTACCCGTTGGTTCAGAAGACATCGTCGTCCTGGAAAATATTATTGTCATTAACCTGTTGCTGCCAAAAAATTGGGGAAATGTAAACCTCGCTTACTCCCTTTAGAGTTGTTTCCTCTGTTTGTATGTTATGTGTGCTGATTTTTTTTATTGAATGCTCTAATTGAATAATTTGGTGTGATGCAGAAATGGAGATAGGGTGGATGATTACTCTGTCTTAATATCATGTGAATGACTTCTCTATAAAGATTATATCAAGCAGAAAGACATAGGTGCCAATGGTAACAATCAAGCCAACTGTATTAAATAGCAACTAAGAAATTATTTGAAAATTGATTTTACATTATATCAATTTATTTGGTGTTAATAGAAATTGATAGCTCTTATAAATCCAGAATTTAGGTATGTAGAAATAGATAAGTGTGCTGTCTATATTGTTTTGCAAGTTGTTTTGTTTGTGTGTTTGTATTCTTACCTTTAATGTTGTAAGTGAAATGTACCATCTTCCTAACCTGAATGTATAATTGTCCTTAATTTTAAATAGCTTTCCCTGCCATAGAAAATCTTTGTCTAGCTCTTTTCTCCATCAAGTACATAGAAGGGAAAAAAAGTACTAGGTATCAAATCTAAAAATGAGAAGATAGTCTTTGACTTATGATCATTTGTTTTGTGACTGTTTGAAGTTACAATAGTGCTTAAAAAAGGGACTAATGATTGATCCTTGCACTTACACCGCAATGTCCCATGTTCAAGTGATTCAAAATTCAGACACTTGACAACTGGCATGTATTTATGATGGTTGCAGCATCCTAAATACATACTCATGTGATAGCCATTTGTGATTTTTTTCAGCTGGTTTCCAACAAGTGAAATCAATGGAGGAAGCCAGATTTGCTTAATGACTGTGTGACTTGCTTAATAACTACAACAAAAAAAGAGCTTAAAATTGGGTGTTTATTTTTAGGTTTAGGTTTATTTGATTTGTATACCGCCCTACTCCCGAAGGACTCAGGGCGATGAACAGCCAGACAATAAAATACATAAATACAAAAAATTTAAAAAACCAGTTAAAATCAAATTAAATCATTTTGGCCCAGACAAATTAAAACACCCCAATAATTTAAAAATAGATTAAAATTTACATATAAAAATTTACATATTAAAAGAGGGAGGAGATTAGGCCAAGCCTGCTTGATGGAATAAAAAAGTCTTCACAGCGCGGCGGAAGGTGCGCAGATCCGGGATCCTCCGTATCTCTGGGGGGAGCTCATTCCAGATGGTTGGTGCCCCAACAGAGAAGGCTCTCCCACTAGGGGTCGCCAGCCGACATTGTTTGGCTGACGGCACCCGGAGGAGTCCCTCTCTATGAGAGCGTACTGGCCAGTGGGAGGCTATTGGTGGTAGTAGGCGGTCCCGTAGATAACCAGGTCCTAAGCCATGGAGCGCTTTAAAGGTGGTAACCAAAACCTTGAAGCACACCCGGAAGACCACTGGGAGCCAGTGCAGCTCGCGCAGGAGAGGTGTCACATGGGAGCGCCGTGACGCTCCCATTACCACCCGCGCGGCTGCACTCTGCGCCAGTTGGAGCCTCCGGGTGCTCCTCAAGGGGAGCCCCATGTAAAGAGCATTACAATAGTCCAGGCGGGAGGTGACGAGGGCATGAGTGACCGTGCGTAATGAGTCCCGATCCAGAAAGGGACGCAACTGGCGAATCAGGCGAACCTGATAAAAAATCCTCCCGGTCACGGCCGTCAAGTGCTCTTCTAAAGACAGCCGTGAATCCAGTAGGATGCCCAAGTTGCGAGCCCTCTCCGTGGGGGCCAGTGATTGGCCCCCTATAGTCAGAGATGGAGTCAACTGACTATATCGAGACGTCGGAAACCACAGCCACTCGGTCTTGGATGGGTTGAGCCTGAGCCTGTTCCTCCCCATCCAGATCCGTACGGCCTCCAGGCACTGGGACATTACTTCAAGGGCATCGTTGGGGTGATCCGGGGTGGAGATGTACAGCTGGGTGTTGTCAGTGTACTGATGGTACTCCACCCCGAAACCACGGATGATCTCACCCAGTGGCTTCACATAAATGTTGAACAGGAGAGGCGAGAGGACCAACCCTTGCGGCACCCCACATATGAGGAGCCTCGGGGTCGACCTCTGTCCCCCTGTCAACACAGACTGCGATCGGTCAGAGAGAAAGGAGGAGAACCACTGCAACACAGTGCCTCCCACCCCCAACTCTTCCAACCGGTGCAGCATGATACCATGGTCGATGGTATCAAAAGCTGCTGAGAGATCTAACAGGACCAGGACAGAGGAGCACCCCCTGTCCCGAGCCCTCCAGAGATCATCAACCAACGCGACCAATGCCGTTTCCATGCTGTACCCGGGCCTGAAGCCCGACTGGAACGGATCCAGATACTTCGTTTCATCCAGGTGCTGGGGGAGCTGTTTCGCGACCACACTCTCAACAACCTTCGCCACGAAACGAAGGTTGGAGACCGGACGATAATTTACCAACATTGCCGGGTCCAGGGAAGGCTTCTTGAGGAGAGGCCTCACCACTGCCTCTTTCAAGGCGGCAGGAAAGACACCCTCACCCAACGAAGCATTTATAATCCCCTGGAACCAGCCTCGTGTCACCTCCCGAGAAGCCAGCACTAACCAGGAGGGACACGGGTCCAATAAACAAGTGGTCGTGTTCAGTCTACCCAGAATCCTGTCCACGTCCTCAGGGGTCACAGGATCAAACTCATCCCAGATAACATTCTCAAGACCTGCCCCAGTCCCTCCCCCTGAGACTACCCAGTCGGAGTCCAGATCTTCCCGAATCTGAGTGATTTTGTCATACAGATATTGAACAAAATCCTTGGCTCTACCCTCCAAGGGGTCCTCCCGCGCTTCCTGGTGGAGCAAGGAGCGGTTCACCCTAAACAGGGCGGCCGGGCGATTATCTGATGATGCAATAAGAACAGCAAAATAGCTACATTTCGCTGCTTTTATCGCCACTAGGTAATTGCTAATATGAGATCTTACCAGTGTCCGGTCAGATTCAGAACGGCAGGCCCTCCAACTACTCTCTAGGCATCTTTTCCGGCGCTTCAACTCCCTCAGCTCCTCGGTAAACCAAGGAGCTAAATGAGATCGGCGCCGGGTCAGAGGCCGCAAAGGCACGACCCGGTCCAGAGCTCCAGTGGCCGCCCTATCCCAGGTGGCCACTAGGTCTCCAGTCGGGGCGTGTGCCAGAGCCTCAGGGAATGGCCCAAGCTCCATCTGGAACCTGTCAGGAGAGAGTGATCAGACCATGACAAGGGCTCGGTGACTATATCCCCTATCTCGAGATCACTCAACCACTGTCCAGAGACAAAAACCAGATCCAGCGAGTAGCTCGGGCAGGGCTGCTGCCACGTGGCAGGGAGCCAGGTACGTGATCGCAAACCCATCTGAACCCCATGGCCCCATTTCACAAGGAGGGATTCACAGCCGGTGGTCTGAGGGACAGTGGCCTCCCTCGGTTTCAGACCTTCCTTAATGATAACCGCTACCCCCCCTCCCCTCCCCTGTGACCTCGGCTGATGGAAGGCAAGGAAACCTGGAGGGCACATTTCAATGAGGGGAACCCCCCCTCATGGCACAACCAGGTCTCCGTAACACCTGCCAGGTCCGCACCCCCCTCCTGAATAAGATCATAAATGAGGGGGGCTTTATTTACTACGGACCTGGCATTGCACAGCATCAGCCGAAGGCCCGGGCCCTGAGGGTCTGTGCAACCTGGAAAATGGATGGAGCTTTGGGGGCCGGAGCACGCCATCGCTCGTAAACAGCGAGTGCGCGCTCCTCTAACACGATATGGCCCCCTGCTCCCGCCATATCTACCCCTCCCACTCACAGTATTGATATTCAAAACACTATCCGGATGAACTCTAACCCCCCCTCGATCCCGGGCCCACCCCCCCACCGCGCTTCGCAGTCAGACCCGACCCCGACCCTCCCCCTTGTGAGTTTTCCCCCAAACCCACAACCTGAATTCTAATTTGGCCCTCCCCCTCCCTGAGACCCCTTAAAAATTTAACTAAAAAATTTGATAAAAAAGCCCTCAGCCCCCTAGTTTTCACATGCCACCTCTCTGGGTCCCAAAGCCCGTCATTGAGGTGGGCCCTCAATAACGATGAGGGCCACATCTGCGAGAGGGGGGAATGTCGCAGCGCAAGTGTGACTCACTGAATGGCCATCTCACTGAACAATGGACGTTCCAGACCCAATGGTGGTCATAAATCAAGGAGTATCTGTATCTTTTGGTTGGAAAACTACAGCCATAATCCCAGATGCTGTCTGTAACTGTTAGGTAAATAGAATAAAGCATTTAGTTTTTGCCATATCGAAGGTTCACACAAATACTAAAATGGATCTATGAACTCGGGTTCTGTGATTGTAGAATTTAGGCCAAAGACAGGCTGGCAATTTTTGCTGATATTAGCACAGGTCAGATTATAGAAGAAAGATAGTTTCTTCTGTGAAATCAAAGGAGAAGTAAGTAGAAATATGAATGGGATATAGAATTCCTATATTGCAGTGGAATGTTTGTAACACAAAATCATCACTCCCTCAATATAAAGACAGGAATTGAGACAGCAATTCTATCCAAAATTATACTGTTGATTTATAGGGCTTGGGATGTATTTGTGTATAAAGGTCCCATGTCTTTCCAATCTTCTTAGTTTCTACCCAATCCCTCTAACTAGAGAAGAGAATCTCACCTGACAAAGGGCTACCTTTGATAAGAGATCTTTAAACAGACTGACAGAACTCAGTCAATATCAGTCAGAAAGAGAAACTGCGTATTTCACTTCTTGTTTATAATAAGGAATGCTCTTTTCAAATACTCTTCAATACTCTTCAATACTCTCATCTAGTTTCCTGGCTCTCCTTATAAATTATTTCCCAAATTCTGATTCTATTCTTTCTTGGGATTTGTTGTTGCTCTTTCCCCCTTTTCTCTGCTTTCCTGACAGTTCTGTAATCAAGTGGGTTGTAATTTTTGTTTGGTTTTGCAACTTTGAAAATTTTGCCACACATTTCAAGGCAAATATTTGGCTTAGCTCAATGACTGAACTGAAAACAGCATTTGTAGAAAGCTGTTTGAGAACCTGTCACAACTTTTAAGCCATTTCTTTTGGTAGCAGAAAAGTATACTTGATTTCATGTTTCAAATCAAAGCATCAGTTTTTCAGATCAGTTGTAAACATCTAATTCAATGTGTTGAAACTCCCCCCCCAAATAGCTGGAATCAGCTTCTCTTTTAAAGCTCTGGTATCCTGAGGCTGTTTCTTTTCCCCAAATGCTTGTGGTACATAGTAATGAATTTAGCAATTGTCTGCCATGTTCATAATATGATCCAGTGCCACATCTTGATGTATAATGTTTATAGAGGAAGGTAAAATTGTAAAGTCACATGAGGCTTTTGTTTATAACAATAGTATGCCACAAATTACTTCCAATGCTTTCAGTTCTGGAAAAAATGGTCAGGTCACTCTTTTAGTTGTCTGTGCTCTATGTTTGTGCATGATTTTAAGGAGGATAAATATCACAGCAGCTCTACAGCTACATTAACTTTGTTTGTACCGGTAGTTAAATTTCCAGTAGAGACTAGTAAGATCATTTCCCAGTACAGTCCATGATTTCAGTTTATTCTCTGTATATGTTATGCCAAACTATAGGGGTTTTTTTTTTTGTTTTTTTTAAATGTTAGTAGCTACCTGCATAGCTGCTCAGGGATGCAGGTTTAAGATAGCGTGATTATTTATTGTTGCATGGTGGGAGCATGGTGAAAAATAGATTTTTCACTTGTAAATCTCTTCATCCTAGATCAGTGCTTCTCAGCTTTAGAAACTTTAAAACAAATGGACTTCAACTTGCAGAATTCCTCAGCCAGCATGAATTCTGGGAGTATAAATTCACGTGTATTAATCTTGCCAAGGTTGAGAAATACTGCCCTAGACTGAGATCAAAAGAAAGGTTGGATTAAAATTGGGGCAGGACATAGCTATAATTCTAAAACCACTGTTACTGGTTAGAATAAAGGCATAATTAAGAGCCTTGATAGTACAGTGGTTTAGTGCACCCTGTTATTAACACAGCTGCCTGCAATTTCTGCTGGTTCGAATCTCTCCAAGGCTCAAGGTTGACTCAGCCTTCCATCCTTTCTAAGGTAGGTGAAATGAGGACCCAGTTTGGGGGGCAATAAGCTGACTTTCTATAAAATATACAAATGAATGAAGGCTATTGCTTAACGCATTGTAAGCCGCCCTGAGTCTCCGGAGAAGGGCGGCATATAAATCAAATTTAAATAATAATAATAATAATAATAATAATAATAATAATAATAATAATAATAATAATAATAATAAATCAATAGGATGAAGCATATCACCCTATTTAGGCAGGGAACAGGGAAGATAGACAAGGAAGTCATATTAAGTCATGATAAATATAATTTGAGAAGACAGAAATACATATTTGAGTGAAGGTGGAACTGGAAATGATTTGGGAACTATGTTAGATATCCCAATACTGGCATAAAATACTTCAATAAACCGATGTCTGAAACTCATGCATTTTCTACTTGCAAGGGAGGGGGGTACCATTCTAAAAACAATGTAGTTTGTAATATAAGGATAATAATTTTGAAAAATACTATCTATTTTCAATTGCTGTGATGAGCTCTGAAGCTTCCTTCTATAAAAGGCCTAGCACAGTTGCTGGTGAATATTCTTCCAGAACCTTTTGAAAACTCCCCCCACCTTTTTTTAATAATTCACTGCTATTTTGAATATTTTAGATATTTGTATTGAGCATGCATTATGGGATTCATGTTATATTTTAAATCTGGAGAGAATCTAACTGGCCCACAAGCTGTGCTAGAGCTTTTCCAAGAGGTAAGATGAGGAGAAGCAATTATTTTGTATTTTAGAAAATGATGTGGGATTTACAGTACCATATCATTGTGCAATTTTCTGCAGTAGATTATGTTAAAAACATCATTTCAGGCATGTCCTTTGTATCACAATCCATAAACTCCTGGATGAAATGCAAGTAGGGCAAATTCAGTGACATCCAAAAGACACACTGAACTTTCTTTAATTGTAAATGAATTATGCCAAACCAGACATCCAAATCAGACAGAACTTTGAGGAATGAGCAGAAAATAGTCAGTTTGTTGATTTCTCAGAATTCCTCCATCTTTATGAAAAAAAAAAGTTCAGTACTTTCATAGAATAAAATAGGACTGTGGCATTCCTCAGATGCTCTTTTACCTTTGTTTAGACTAACTGCACAGATACATTCTCAGTTCCATGCAAGATTAGGAAATTTATGGGATAAAATGTCCTAAGGATTACATTTGGTTGCTTATGGATTATTGTGGAGACTCAGAGAATTCTAGCTTTTGCTTATAAAATGTGCTTTGAGCCCACAGCTTATTCAAAAAAGAAGTTTCAAAAGTTGGTTGTTGAACAATATTGCATGACTAAGACTACAAAAGTCTTTCTTTCCTCATGAACATTTTTTAGAACTGATAAGCATCTTTAAAGATCACTCTCCCTGAAAAGTCCAGGATAACTGTATTATGACCACTAAGTGTTTACTAGCATCTGTCATGTCTGCAGATTTGGCATAACGTCCAACTATCTAAAATATGAATAGTAATTTCTACTCTCTGGTTTCCAGTGTATTCTAATATGTTCCCATGAGGTAAAAAAAGCAGCCTAGAAGCTTTATTTTGTTTTTAAATGTGCCATGCAGTTTCTTACTTTGCAGTAAAAATGGCACCGTGTGTTTATGGGGTGTTTCATTGTGCAGACCTCCTATCTAGCAAAAGAAAAGAGGAAATATTTCACTGTGGCTCAAAAAGGGTGGGGATTTCTTTGTTTCTTTTTATATTTATCCAGGAAAAGCTGACAATCGTCCCACATTAATGAACAACACCATCAATCAATGTACTGACAATGAACGGAAAAGCGAGGTATATGTCAGACTGACGACATATTGCTTTTTTCAGCTAGGGCATGGCTGTTTATAGCACTTTTCTGTCTGGCAAAAGGCTTAAGCTTAAAGATGGAACTACAAAGAGGCCTCTGTAATAAATCTGCTAGAAATAGACATTGTTGCTTCAGAAATTTTAATCATTCATTTGTTTTCATCAAACTCTTGTAATTGTAACCTAGAATACTTACTTATTTTATTCCAACCCTTTGATATAACTGTTATCAATAGTAGGGTGGGCTTGGGGGTGAAGTTATAGTCTTTCTCCTTCAATATTTTTTAAAAATATAGATATATATCTTTCTTGATACCTATATGTAAAAATATTCATTACTCATTGAAGTCTGTGAAATCTAACACCTCGGGAAGCCATGAAGTATGGGAAAGTAGATTGGATCATCTAGTAGCATATCAAGGAAAAGCCCAGACTTTCCCCCAATATCCTCATTTGTCTAAAATATGGGGTTGTTTTTTAGCGTGAAGCATTTAAGAATATACACTTCTACAATTGAAATTCATTGGAATTCAGAATTTTGCCCCTGTTCTACCCTCTCAAGTTGCCTCATTTGAAGAAGAAGAAGAAGAAGAAGAAGAAGAAGAAGAAGAAGAAGAAGAAGAAGAAGAAGAAGAAGAAGAAGAAGACAGCACATTGAATCATTGTGCCAGAAGATTTTACATAGTGCAATTAAGTATTTTGGGCATAAAGAACAAAGAGGGCAGATACCTGATAATTACTTGTTACCTGATAAAAAGTAATTATCCATTTCTGTTCTTTTAGACATACATGCAAGGCACAAATCTGCTAGATTTTCTGGTATATATTTTTGAGGTCAGAGAAGTGCAATCAGCACATGGAAGGAGAACCGTTACCTTGTCAGAAATAATCCTCTTCCCTTCCCCTGATGATACTGTGAGAAAGCTCTTACATAGATGACATTTGACCTGTAAGATACTCTTCAAGGAACACTCTGTATAAGGTGACATCTTTTCCAAGCCGGATACTCTCTACACATGCTGAACTCTCTGGTATTGATAGGAACTGCAGAGAAAACCATGTAGAGGACCTTAGGCTATAATTCTGATTTATTTAGTCTTTTTTTAAAAAAAAAATGTATTGGTGAAAAGTCTTAAAATTGTTTGATTTTTAATGTTATAGTTTTTTGACAGTATATGTTTCCACAAGGTATGTTTCTCAAAAGATGTGATTGAGTCTTTTCACTCAAGAGATCATTGGAAGAATCCAAGAAAAGATTGGAGAATAACAGGGAAAGACACTGTTTGGACCCTTTTAAACTCTGTGAATGTGCCAGATGATTTCACTTGGTTGTGTTTTTTTCCTTCAAACCATCTGGTAGAGGAATCATAATCCTTCTGTTGTGCCAAATATAAAAATATAAACATATTTTCAGCCCTAATGTAGTAATAAACATAAATATAAAATGTAAATATGTTATGTTTATAATAAACATAGAAAGGACAAATATTAGGATCCCATGCATATTTACTCAGAAGTAACTCACCTTGTATTCGGAGATGTTTATTATCTAGAAGGTCTTTTTAATACAAGAATTTAAGGTTGCAGTTCTGTTCAAATTTGTTAGATAAATAATTTTGATTTTACTGTCAAGTATTTCATAGGCTTGTAGTCAGATGAAAAGTTATAATAGTAAATATCATTACTGATGCCTAGTATACTCTTGAACATCCCCATGTAGTTTGTGGATCAAATGGGGCTAATTCATATTCCACCTTATCTTGTTATGCCTCTTAATCAAAATATTGTTCTTTAGACATACTATCTAATGGTATTATGAAAGTAATTTTTTTTGTATGAAATAACCCACCACTGAGTTGATATTCATATATGCCAAGACAGTTCATACAAATGAATGTGTCATCCATTCAGATGGACCTCCCCCATTACAAATATAGTTTCTAGGGAAACATATTTACCACACATGTTTAATGTATACACTGGAACAGGAATAAATAACTCCAAGGCTGCCTTCAGAGGGATGGCATCAGCTATCACTAACTAGTATGGTTTTGCAGTAGTCTATAAGTGGAATTATTCATTGATTTTCCACACAGAAATATTGTGTGTTTGGGGATGTATATCCCACAATGTTCCAGAACAATTTCTCTAGTGGATTCACTGTGATGGGGAAGTAACCAGGAATCTCTTCTGAACAAACATTCTAAAGCACAAAAATTAGGAAGAAAGTATAATAATTATTTTAATAATAGAAATAACTACCATGATAAAATACAACATGGTTACTTTCATGTTGTGATGACCTCAGTTCTGTCCACACAACAGGCAAGCAATTGGATGAAGAGGACATCTAGGCCCACATTCTATAAAAAGTGAGCAAATTAAGTTTGGAACATCCAGCCTACAAAGTAAAAAATATGTATAGGAAAAGATTAAAATACAAATAAATCTTGTTATAGAAATTACTAAAGCTAGATTAATAAGAATTAACACAGGACAATTTTAGCAATTCAGGCAGGCCAAAACCATCTGATTTTTTTAAAAAGTAAGACATACTGTGCTTGGGAGGCACCATAGTGAGATGGAAATAATGACTATATTGAGTTCAGAGAATCAGCCTTCTCCAAATCTCTTCCATCATCTGAAGCACAAACGAAAGTTGGACTGATTTATTCCATGATGTTGTTCTTGGATGTATTATTTATAGGAAGGTATCTTTACGTGCATCCCTCCCCTCCTTCTGAAGAAAGCTCCAAGACATTTTGTTAAAAGGCCAATCACCCATCTAGAAAAAATTAAGTTACTTGATGAGAGATTTTCAGAGCATCAGCATAAAAGATAGAAGTTCCCATCCAGCAATGGTATGTAAATAAATAAAGTCTAATTGGATTGACCGTGCCCCCTTTCCTGGCAGTGCCAAGAATCCTAGCATTGTAATTACACAGTTCTGGGCAGACATGTGGTATCCATTAAGAAGGACCTGTGATTGACGGAACTCATGAGGCATGTCAGAAAAAACACATCAATGTCTTTATAAGAAAAAAAAAAAAAGCGGGAGAAAAGAGACCTAAACTCATTTGTAGGAAATTGGCTTTTGTAAATGGTTTAAAATGAATGGACTAACGCAATAAGCAGATAAAAAATCAAGAAAGCATGATTTTGCATAAATCTGGAAAGCTGTAATGCTGTTAGCCTTTCTTGGAGAAAAGAAACTTTCTGTTCTTTCAAGTGGTCTTTTTTTTTTTTTTTTGCCTTTTAAAGCTTTTTGCATATTTCAAAATATTTTCAAATGAAACAATAAATATATTCATTCATTATGGGGGGACAGGCAGTATAAAGTAAACAAAAAAGTGTTTAAAAAGCCACACCCACCCACATTTTAACAAAAAGAAGGGCGGCAAGTTGCTTAAGTGTGGAAATTTTCTAGTAATCATACTTCCACCTTAATTTTTAATAACAACTCCTGTAATAACTTCCTACAGCCACCTAAAATGACTGCAGTGTCAAAAGGTTTGGTTTTTTTTGCCTTTGCATCAATAATTTTTAATATAACAAACATTTTAAGATGCTGTCTCAGATTTTGGCAACTTTAGCGATTTTTGCTAGATGTGTTTTCAGCAAACAATTTCCTCTTGTGCTCCTCCCAATATTGTTTTATTGAACTGCAGTAACAGCAGAAAACTAACTTGTGAAATAAACAGTGATTCTTTTGCAAGTGTAACTTTTTCAAGAATTTTTCTAGGAATGCCTTAAAAGTAAAAAATGTCTAAATCCTTAAAAGTATGTTATATAGAATAGTACCAGCTGAATCCCAGAAACTGCATATAACTCAAACTATAGATTTGTTTTGATGACTTTTCCAAAACTCACAGTTCCAAAAGAATTGTAACTTTTAATGTAGGAAGGAAATGATTAAATATACGCCCTGTATTTTATTAACTACATTTACATAATTAAATATAACATTAATTGCATTTAGAGCTAACTTAATTACATTTACATTTTGTCCTTATCCTATCTACACATTTATCTTAGGCCAATTTATTTTTTAATGTTCGGCCACCCCAACATGACACTTGTTACTGTCCTTGATCTGAGAAAAAAATATGTATCTAGGTTTTACATTGTCATGTCAGATGATTTGAAAAAAATCTGTTCTGCAGTGTTAGTGATAGTTGTAAATTAGCACTGGCCATTTACCTGAATCAACTGTAAGCTATTTTTCTGGCAAAATCATTGTTCTTGAATTTTAGATTATTGTAAATTGGGATATTTGTCAAATTGCATGGATGAGAAGAGTTTGATGATCACAAAGACTAGTGTATATGTGTGTTTTGCCACAATCTCTTTCCTAAGCATTAGCAAAGGGACTGACCCAAAGTCAGCCAGCCAGCTTCTAAGCCTAAAACAGCACTAGAACTCACAGTCTCCTAATTTCTAGTCTGCTTACTTAACCATCACACCAAACTGTTTCTGCATATAACAATATTTGAGAGAGCAGGGTGACTTTTCTTTTTGCATGTTACTTGGCTTTTACTCTGTTCTGGGCATGGAAATACTTTTCACCTATACACATTTGGAATTCATGAATTGTATTGCCAATGGTTCCTTACATTTTCTATTTCTGTACCTTCTGAAAAGGAGTGATCTTTTATTAGGATACTAGCTGATAACCCGGTGTTCCCCAGGTATTTATGTATCCCAGTCCTGTATTAGACAGGAAGAGCAACTTCACTCTGACCCCTGATTTCGGTGAGAATTAAATTAGTTTAAAATGTTTTTCCTTTGCCCCCAGAAACGTGAAGTAAAATGATACCACCTTGTTGTTTTGCTAGCTGATCCATGCACTAAGCTGTTTGACATTGTAGTTCTTTTCTCATATGTAATCTTCATGAAGTACGTCATGTCAGTCTCGTAGTGGTGCAGGCGGGCCGAGTTGCAGTAATGTTTTATTGATTATGGCCATACATTTGTCCTCAAGAATAATCAAAGCCTTATTGAAAATGTCCAGACCAAACATAATTTCTAATGTTGGATTTTCTCCCTTACTACAGGGAGTACACAGTACCCCTGTGGAGTACTGTGAAGCCGTTACCATGGCAACTCCACTGTGCTGTACAGTAGAAGCCATTTTAAGGCAGTCCAGTAGAAGCCATGCTAAGGGCACAACAGGCAGTATCTTAACAGAACACACACCCCGAGGGGTGTTAGGGGTGTCTTACACCCACAGTATTTTTTTCCAGAGGGTAAGTCATCTGTGTACCAAGTTTGGTTGAAATTGCTTATATATATATATATATATATATATATATATATATATATATATATATATATATATATATATATAGTCTTGCTAAGAATTGTTATGTTCAAAGAGGGCTGAAGGTGCCTCTGGCTGGTTGGCTCTTCAAAGACCCGTGTCCTTTCTTACTGGTTTGCTTTGGTTTTCGCTATCCACAGCAAATGAGCTGGAGTGAGTGAGAGCCAACAATATGCAGTCCGTCATGGACTGATCTCTCAGTCTTGAAGATAATAAGAAATTCCTGTGATTGATTTATATTTAATTACAGGTACTTTTTATTCAATATCTGGCCTCTTAAAGGATATTTTGGTCCATTTTAATTAAACTGCACTTTTCCTGATTTTATAATATGTTATACTTATATTGATATATAAAATATGGCCATATTTTGATCAAATGGGCTATAATGGGCCACAAATAAAGTGTACATATTAGTTTTAAACTAAAATCCTTAATGGATTTTGCTAAACAATTCAGAAAATAATAGAACAACCATGTATACCATCATCACATTCAAAAGATATTTTTGTATAGAATTGACCTATAAAACCTGGAAACTTAGATTAATACTCAATTTCTCAGTACTGAAATAGTATTGAGTTTAGGAGAACTACTTGTTTAATTTCAAATACTTAAAAAAACAGTTAAGTTAAAAAATATTTATTTATTTAGATCCAAAAATTGCAAACATTCTGATATAAAAAAAGAAATTTGGTTGGTTCTGTGAATGAAATGCTAGAAGCATGTGTTGAACTATCTTGTAATGAAATTTCCTTTCCAAATGCTTTTTGAAAATTATATAAAGAAGGGAAGTTATTTCATAGCATCTGCTTGGTAGAAATTAAAATGACCACTTCCATTGTATTGTTGTCCTTCATTTTGTTTTTCAGCAAAATGAATATTTTGCTGAATATTTCAGCAAAATGAATCTATTTTGTGAATAGAGAAGTGCCAACTAAAGTCCTGAACTTTACATTCAGAATGTTCTTCTTAGTCAAAAGCATTTTGATGCTTCAGAATGTTGATGCTAATAGGGAAGTGCAGTTCACATCTCTCACAAAAACACTGATGAATTGCCAATGTCAAATTCCTTTCCTTTTTGCATTCATATAATAATGCATCTCTAAACAGTACTGAAGATAATTAGTCTTTCCGTTACTGTTTAATTAGCTGAATTTTGTGCTATGCTTCCCATCACCACACAATCAATAGTACTCTTGAGAACATTCTTCTGATATTGGAAATGGATACGTTAAGCCCTACAGCTTTGGTGTCGTTTAAACGGTGCAGTGAAATAGTTTTAGAGTGGAATATAAAGTCAATTATATTCAACAAGGTTGATAAATGAATGTACCTTTCGGGGGAAAATACAGGTTCTGTACACAAAAACGATTTCTTGTGTTGCTTCTGGTGCTCTCTTATCCTGCTCCCAGCATTTTGTGACTGAGTTTGAGACAAAGCTTTTCAATCCAATTGCCAAGTAGCGTGTTTGTCTAATTTATGCACTGTACTGCACTCTAAAATGAGGAACATTGAGGCAATTTCAGAAAGGAATCAATGTAACTTCCTTATGATCTACTAGGAACCATTTTGGCAATCATAACTATATTTAGACTGCAAAGCAAACTTTGATAATGAAAACAAGAAAAGCATAACTTATTCTTTCCCCATTGTTATTTATGAGGTCAAAATCCTAGGATATCAGTTGAGGGGAAGTTAGGTAAATGTTCTGATTTATTTTAACCAGGAATGGTTTGAATACCTATTCTGTGGTCAGAGCTGCTTCAGACTGCTGAAATAATTTTATTTTTGGCCAATGCAGGCTCAAAACAGATTTGGAGGGCATCAGAATACAGAAAGCTGATTTAGAATATGTATTGGATCATATTGCATGCCTTAACCCTTCATGTCAATATAGACTCTTAAATTAGAATGTAATGTCACCCAACTATGGTATATACAATCCATTATTTGTAAATCATAGTTATGTGAAAATTGCTGCCATGTTTTCCCAAGAGTCAGCCTATTGAGTTGGAATACAGATTAAATAGGAATGTGTTTGTTCTTCTTTATAAGCATGCCACCATAATTATGGAATAAAGAAGTGCACATTTCTAAATAGTGGGTGAAATATTTGGTTTTTAAAATTAGATTTTAATGAGATAAAATGCAGTATTTTAATATAACCTAGGATTTTAACCACTAGCTATGTTTTCTCTCTGTTCATATTAGGCAATACTTTACAATATTTTGTTCATGGGATAACATTTAATTAAAATATACTAATTTATGTATTTGCTTATTATTTGTATCCCTAAAGCAGTTAAATTCATGGTGTGATTTTATGAAAAATGTAAATGAGGATGTTAGTGTTGCTAATAAAGTGAAATTAGCATAGTTTTCTTCTTTTCTTTTAATATATAGGAAGAAAAAAGACAAAAATAAGGGGCGGGGAAAAGACAAAATACACATACAAACACACAATCTGATTTTAAATGAAGCATTGAACCTTGTTCTCATTGAATAATATTGACAAGTCTTTCTATTATTTCAATAAAGATGAAAATACAAGTAATCAAATTGAGACTGTAAATCTGGGGTCACACTTTTTTTTCCGTTGTAGAAGTAAAAGGTATTTTTGCTGTACTCCGTGCTTAGTAAATTCACAGTTCTTGATAAATTGATCAGTTGCAAATTATAATATATAATTCAGTCATATTTGGTGTATGATTCATATCAGTCATATTCATATCTTACCCAAACCATATTAATGAACATATGGACATTCAAGCAAAACAAGAGTGAGGAAAGTCCCCTTCAGTATGAAGTTTACAGCCAATTCTTTGAAGTCATTCTTAGAGTTGTCCAATAAACACCCACCCACACAAATGAGTCTCATTTTAAGAATAAAAAACTCTTAATATTCTGTAGGTTTCTTAAACAATGGTCTGTTTATGTGTAGTATGCTGCTGTCATTATAACATTTCAGTTATCAATTATTTACCAAAAGCTATCATTACTGATAGTAATTCAGGATTATGCTATTTTATCTGGATAGATTGTAAAATTGAAATATATTTTATTAGGATAGGTTGCCAGCCTACAGTTTTATTGTAGCCCACCAAATTCCTCTTGCAGTAACTCACCTGGTTTAAAATGTTGATTAGCAATAAATTGATCTGAAATATTAATGTGCTTATTCGTATGTGAATTAAAAGTAAAAAAAAAATGGTGAAAAATTTATACGATCTGAAGAGAAACCAGAATATTATTATACATTTGTTTTTGATTTTTTTGAACTATAACAAAATGCTCTAATAATTTTTTTAAAAAAAATAAAAGTAAAAAAAAATGTACTATTTTCAAATAGGATTATCGCAAAGTGAATTCACATGAATGAGGATTTTTGATTAACTTTTCAGGTTTTGCTGCTGGAAATACTTTGCAATTATGGTTCAAAGAGGAACTAAGTCCTTCTCATGATATCAGTGTTAGATAATAACACTGTTGTTGTCTATAATAATAGTGTTGTCATTTTAAGAGAGTTTGTGAACTTCTCTGTGGTTTTTGGACATGATAACTTGGATTCCATACAGACATAAAAGATTGTTGAAAAATCAGAAAAATTAAATCTTCACCATTATATGACAAACAATCATAATTTATATAAAGAAAACCTACTAGTTTCTCCTTCCTTTTAAGTTTTCTTACGAATGTATCCATTTGTTTGAATTGTGTTAAAGATATTATATTTATTAATTAATTTATTTTATTTGATTTCTATACCGCCCTACTCCCGAAGGACTCAGGGTGGTGCACAGCCAAACAATAAAATACATACATACAAAATTTAAAAAGTGAAATTAAAATCAAATTAAATAGTTTTGGCCCAGACAAATTAAAACCCAAATTATAGAAACCCATCTAATTATTTAGATGGGTTCAAGTTCAATTGATTTTTATAATATTAAACTTTCTCCAAAATCTCATTTGGATTTTTAACTATTTATTTAATATTAATGTAGGAGAAAGAATTTAATTTTTTTTTGCATAAAAATAGAGAACTTTAAGTATATCTATATTTTGTAGAATAAGTAATTATTCCAAAGTATTTTTGCAAAATCAAAACCAGGTAACATCCCCTTTTTTCACAGATTTTATAGATATATTAGAATCTATTGGAACTATAGAATCAAATAGAAATCTATATAGATCATCAGATTCTGATAACCTATAGATTATCAAATTACAAATGTTGGTATAGATTATTTCTAAGTAGATGCCAGATAAAACCTTTCATCATTATATCGTAACAATTTAAATTCAGTTGATGTAACTTTAATGCTCAGATTATTCTTCAGTTGTCTGATAAAACAATTATTTGATTATCAGGCTAAATCCACAAGGAAATAAATGCATTGTCAATGAGTTCCATAAAGCATTTTAAGAGGTAAAGAAACTTCATTTGATAAAGAGGTGCAATATCATATTGGATTTTATTAATAAAAAAGGAGAAAAAACATATTTTGCCAAAACATGTTCTAAAAATTTGAACTGCACCATATCAAAATTCCTTCCTAATTCTAATAAAACCATTACTCACCATTCAGTTTTATGAATGTATATCTAAATGATAACTCAATGATCTAGCATTATTTCATACTTCTCTCTTTTCTATAAAACCAGGTTGCACAGGATGGATAATCAAATATAATGTCTTTAGTTTTATGGCTAAGTAGTTGTTGTCAACAACTTACCACAAACTTTTAACAAGAAAACCATGTAATAATTTGCATGATTAGCAGAATTCTTGCTAGCCTTCACAATACCAGTTATATGTAACTCATAAAAGGAAGTTAGAAGAACCTTTTTCAAAAAAATCTTCATTATAAATCTTCAAAAAAAACAAGAGCAAAATCAAACTAAATATGTGTTTTATACTACTGAATAGGATAGCCATCAAGACTGAGGTCTTTTCCTGTTTTCATAGATTTAATAGATTCTAGTATTTCCTGGAGAGCTAAAGGTGGAGCTAGATAAAAGCTTGGTCATATATAATACTTGAATGAAGTGTGTTATTTAAAACTTGATTAATTTCTTCCTTGGTGCTTTTTGCTGAAAATTATAAAGTTAAATATTCAAAATCTAAAAATGCTAAAGTTAAATTAGTGCCATAGTTTTCTTTTTATGAATATTACAAGTCCATCTTTATAACAATCTTAGTTTTGAGAAAATTCATATAAATAAGTTGAAAATAAACTATGTATTTTTGTCTTGATCATATATATAATTGTTTGAAAACAAGCTGTATTTAAAATATTAGAGTTGCAAACTCTTATATGCACCATAGAAAATAATATCTATTTCTAAACCAAGACAGTAATAATTTATTTCTACTCCCAGGGCTAATCCTAATTTATTTTAAATCTAAAAATTAAATTTAAAAGAATAATTTACTGCTTTGTATTATAAAATTGCAGTCAGGAAAAAGGGTTTCTCAAAGTTTTGAATCACTAACTATATATTACTATATGAATACCCCTTCCCCAATGTTTCCTTTCGCCTTTATTGGGTTTTATCTAATTTGCTATTATTCCTATATGTTTTTCTGCAGGAACTTAGGTAATTAACTTTCCTTCATTGATACAGCAGAATACCTATGCGTCTAGTCTTTATGATTGTTCTGACTGAAAAAATAGCTCTTTCACAATTTGAATTCTTGGAAGGAATCTTCCAGGATCTTCTGGGAAGGAGAAAAGAAAAGAAAGGAAAGGAAAGGAAAGGAAAGGAAAGGAAAGGAAAGGAAAGGAAAGGAAAGGAAAGGAACGTTCTTTTAACAGAACTCCCATACTCCATTTAACACGACAAAGATAGTAGTACCTTTTTAGCCTAAACAATTTTATTAAGACATGTTCTTATAACTTGTATTAAAATCCAGTGTATTAAATGTATTACCAGTATCCTTCAGAGTTTTGTTTATCATAGACTAACATGGTATTCTCCTGTAGTATCCATTTAAGATTGTAATTCAGGTTTTTCCTAACCTGGTTTGTTTTTTTAAAAAAACTTTTAAAAGCCTTTTTGTAGGAAGGTAGGTTAGTTAGTTAGTTAGTTAGTTAGATAAATAGACAGACAGACAGACAGACAGACAGACAGACAGACATAGACTGATAAGACAGGCAGATAGACAGAGCAAGATCTATAGACTCAGTTACAGTGATGATGGGGGTACTATTGGAAGAGCTGAAGTATCAAGTTAAGAACAAATCATCAGGAAGAAAATATATCTACTGTTTGTGGTCATTAAGTATTGAAAATGACTTGATGGGACATAATCAGTGAATAGATATAATTTATACTTTAACTATGAAGAATTTGAAAATTAAATATATTAATATTGTAAAGGATAGAAGAATAATTATCTAATTATTCCTGAGAAAAATATTAGCCAGAAATCATAGAAAACATAACTGCAGCTTCAGATTCATGTGAATACAGCACTTAGTTTCACATTAATGATAAGTATATAATAAGAGGTTTTGATCCAATATTAAGTTGCTTCCAAATTCATGTGATATCCAAGAACGGAAACTTAAATGTACATTTTTAATAAGTGGATAAGTATCCATTTGTGCCTCAGAATTGATACTGATATACTTCCTGTAGTATATTCTAATTCTTACAAATTCTGTTAACAAAAATATTAGGTTATGTGCCCAGCTACTGTTGTCTGGGGAGAGGGTGGAGATGTCACAGTTATAGAGAATTTTGAATATATTTTTGAGTTAGTATATATTTTTGGGAGTGGGAGGAACATCCTAATTTGGATTAAAGAAGCCACCTTCAGATTTTGTAAACATCAAGATGAGGTCTAAGAGTCTTTTACACTTTCTCTCTTCGTTAGTTATTTATATTCACACTTCTTCACTTGACTACCTTCTTGAGTAAACAGCTTGTGGGCTTTTGCTATTTTCTTAATGAACTGTCAATAAACACATGGCTTTCTCTCTCTCTCAATTGTCAGATGAAGCAAAGCTGTTTCAGCCATTGAGTCAGAAGAACAAAATAAAGAACAAATTGATTGTTTTAGGATTGTTTGTTGGCCTCAGCCACCTTACTCCTCTGACCTTTGAAGGATTTGCTATATCAGCACTTGGATATAGTATGCTATGCTATGGGGAAAGGACCAAAGTCATTAGGAAGAAATTTTGAAAAATTTTGAAATATGGGTATAGTTAGGGTTCTCCATAAAGTGAGAACAAAGTGAAAATGTATATTCTGTTGCAATGCATCTTGTCTTGACTCAGGGAAAGTAGAACTAATGACCGAAGTCATTTGTTGTTATGAAGAACCTCTGAGATGTTAAGCAATTGTTTCATTTTAATTTCTTTTGCTAAATTATCTCTTCTATGTTTTGATGAAGAATCAGCTTTAATAAGTAGGTAAACAGCCAACCACACAGAAAACAAAGGTGGTATTCCAAATAATACCCTAGCTCAGGGATGTCAAACTTGAGGCCCGCAGGCTAGATCCGGCCTATGGGGTGCTTAAATCTGACCTGCGGGGATGGCCTGGAAATATCAAAGGACCAGCCTGTGGTGCCTTGGCCAGCCAAAATGGGCCATGGGGGGGCCCACATGCGGCTCCCCATGGCCTGATTTCAGCCTCCACAGCCTTGTGCAGCACTCTGCTGGCCAAAAACAGGCCTCACAGATGCCTCGTGGGGCCTCCGTGCAGCTCATTTTTGGACGGAAGAGTGCTGCTGGAGGCCGGGGAGGCCAAAAATGGGTTGCACGGGGGCTTCATGGGACCTCTGCGTGGCCCATTTTTGGATGGCAGAGTGCTGCTGGAGGCCATGGAGGCCAAAAATGAGGTGCGAGAGCCCACATGTGGCCACCCCTGCACCACATTTTGGCCAGCAAAGTGCCTCAGGAGGCATCCGTCCCATCTCCCCCCCCCCTGTTCCCTGCTCCCAGGTTTGCAGAGGAGAAATACAATGCTGATCTGGCCCTTGAAGAAATCCAGTTTGATACCCCTAGCTGATTGTTTGGCCTCTTCTTAATGCCTTTTTTAAAAGTGAGGTGGCGGGAACAGCTGAGAGACTTTGAGGAGGTTGTTAGGCAGTAGATGTATATCAAGCCAGGCCTTTAATTTTTTTCCGGCTGGAAACAGTGACTCCTGTGCTAGAGGAAAAACTAAGCGTCTCTTTTGGGATAAGCTCTGAAAATAAAAATACTATTTCACTAAATACTATTCTGTATTTCATTCTGACAGCTAAGTTTATATAAGCTTATATAAGTTTATAAAATATATTTTATAGAATGTATTATATTTTTCTTAAGCAAATACATGGAGATTATCAAAATTAATGAAAGCTGAGTATCAAATTTACACAATCAAATTTTTCGGACAAATTTTCCTGGATTGTTGCCATTGTTCTGAAATTAGATCCACTAAAGCTCAGGTCTTATGACATAATAAAATATGTCACTATAAAAATTGCAGCCATTATGAAAGTCTTCTTATTCCATAATAACTAAAGAACACCCAGCTTGATTCTTTCTAGGTTGGAATGGTACATAGATCATCTTGGTAGCTAAGCACAATAAATAAATAACTCATTTTTTAGTTACTTTGTGTACCTGAGTGGAAATCAGCATTATGGCTATTATGATTATGACAGATCTCATGACAGAGCATCCAAGGATGTGGTCTGGCCAGAGTTGAATTTATTGGCTAGAAGTAGTGTGTGAGTGCTGTTAGGCCCAACTGCAAGCTGAATTATAAGAGCAGTTATATTGAGATGTGTAAGAATGAAGATCTGAAGCATTAAAGCATTAAACACAAGACTCTCCTCAATATTAGATCAGACAGCTTAGTTGCCTGTACAGCTATGTGTGCAGCTCTAGTCTAGTCTCTGTGGAAGCAAATAGGAGACAAAGACCCACATATCACTTAGAGTGACAATTAGGATCTGCTTTGGGCATTTTGTGATAATTCTTTATGACAGTTGTGCTGTTGGATTTACAGTATACATCATCTCATTTGTGTATGGTTGCGGTCATGGTTTAGGATCAATAATTTTATGAAACCAAAGCTAAATGTAGGCACAGGTAAGAAGTTCAGTGCCGGATCTCTCCAGATCGCAACAGCAAGATCAACGGTCCCAGGCCTGCCGGGAGAGCCAGGTCTTCACTGCTTTTCGGAAGACCAATAGGGTGGGG
Organism: Arizona elegans; assembly: GCA_022577455.1. Taxonomy (NCBI): domain Eukaryota; kingdom Metazoa; phylum Chordata; class Lepidosauria; order Squamata; family Colubridae; genus Arizona; species Arizona elegans. The sequence goes on along the minus strand of JAKOOJ010000003.1, from coordinate 94,879,329 downwards.
ATGGTCCGGACCTCAGGAAGTAACTGGTTCCAGAGAGCTGGGGCAGCCACAGAGAAGGCCCTCCCCTGCGGGCCTGCCAGCCGGCATTGTTTAGCTGACGGGACCCGGAGGAGACCAACTCTGTGGGATCTTACTGGTCATTGGTCATAGTTTGGATGATGGCCATTGATTCCATGCATACTAGTGAATAGAGGATCAGAGTAACCCTTACATTTTAAATAAGTGCCCTTTCCTGCTATGGATGGAGACTGCTATGAATTTTCTGATTGTTTAGCACCAAATGGTTCAGCCATCTAGTTGCGTTAGTCATTCACTAGTTTGGAATTCTCCAGATATTGATGTCAGCTGTCTTAAAGTCTAAGACAGTAGATTGACTTTGTTCGATTATTTATGCCTGTGTTATGTTGAATTCCAGTATGACATGGCCATTGTCTTCCAAAGTTCCAGTATCATTTCATCTGTGTTAGTAAGAATTAAGATGTATTGTGCTCCTAGAGTCTCCTACTTTTTGTCTTGCTAGATGGACTATCTGGGGAGAATCATTTTGGAGGAGAAGATTGCTCCGCTGTGGTATAAAGAAAACAAACTGTAGCAAGAGAGTTGTATGTAATACAACTTTAGTATTGTATTTCTACTGCCACGTATATAACATAGTTATTTCCATTGTGTGCAGTTTAACAGGAACAATATGTCAGCCTTTTTTTTTGCAAGGTCTTTTTTTTTTTAAATGAAATTGGCATGTTTCTGTACATAGGTCTTTTCATGTATGCATCATCAGTTCATCATTTTTGTTATATTATCAATTCACTATAGCATGCCATTTTTTAAATTCTCAGGTAAACATAAATGGAACCCATTTACTGGTGTTAGAAATCCACCAGTAACCTCACAGTATTTCTGCCCTTTTTTCCTTTAAAAATACATTTTTTATTAAAGAAAAAGTTGAATCTAAGTCACAAATGCATCCTTTTTCTCATGTATATTTGATATGAGGCTCCAGCCTAATCTGATAAAGTGCACTTTGCCTGTGGTGTCTTACAATAAGCTGGCTGCATTAGTGCCGGGAAAAATCAATACCGATTTATAATTTACCATTGCAAAAACCTATCACTTTTTATGACCCTCCATCCTTGCTCATTAATATTACATTAAAACACACCCATACCCTCTGCAACAGGATGAAATTGTGGGCCTGTCAAGCTTGTCGTAGTAAAGAAGCCTTTAATTGGTCTTAGCCTGAAAATTCAAGGCTAGAAGTAGATTAGTTGTTCCATTAAAAAAAATAGTCTTTTTGATTTTAAAACATACAGCTTGGTAATACATGTTATTTAGTCTGCCAGACATTTCCCTGGGCACATGATACATTCCAAAGGTAGACAGTACTGCTTTCATAAATGTAGATAACGCTGCTAGTTAGGGTAGGCCATTCTGGACTACATGACCTCATTGTCTGAATCCGAGTTTTTCTTCACTGAGTTGTTCTTCAACAAACCCGCTTTCCATCTGTTGTTCCTTTTTTTGATAAGCCCAGTGGCTTTATATTATCTATTTCATGCTGCAAAAGTTTGCAAACTAGCACAGACATGCAAGTTGAAGGAGAAAAGCCTAGGCATAAAAATAATATTAAGTTAGGTTATAAGTTTTATTACTAAATCTTAGTTTCCATTTGTGATTCTTTAACCACTCCTGAGATGATATCTCAGAAGCGGTAGATTTCTCAGGTTTGTCCCTTTGAGACTGATGAAGGAACTTCAGTCTGAGAGGAAGAGACTCCAGCATCCTTTTTTGCTGTTCCACAAGCTTCAGAATTGCAACCTCAGAAAGTACCCAAACAGGGTGTTTCCAGGTCTGTTCTGGAAATGGAGAGAAAGGGTCTAGAGCAGTGATGGATAACCTTTTACATCACTGCATGCTGGCCTGCATGCTGGAAATGGCACGTGGCCCTGCTGGTCTTCAGGCATGCAGGAGTGCCGATACTCAGAAGAGCAGGGGTCCATCGTGCATCCGCGAGCCGGCATCCGAACTTCCAGTTTCCTGCATGGACATGCGTCCGATGAACAGCTGGCCATCACGCATGCATGCGACATAAACCCAAAGTTTGGGTGCTGGCCTGCACATGCACCACAGAATGCCTCTCTTCCGGGTTTCGCCGCTCTCGCATGCATGACTAGCCAGCTGACAGGCACACATGTGTGCAAAGGAATGTGGATGAGGAGCCAGCAAGGCCGCGCATTCCTCGCGGGATGGTTCTGTGTGCCGCTTCCGGCATGCATTCCATAGGTTCACCAACATGGGCCTAGAGGTTAGCTTTTTCTCCATAGCCCCAGCCTGAAGGAAATTAAGACCATATTTTTGGCTAGTCTAAATAATATCTCTGTTATGGATTATAATGAAATGAAAGCAAGGTTTTAGAAGAACATCAGTGTGGTAGCCATCAGTGCTTCGGATTTTATCAAGTGATCCAGTGGGACATTTTGGATAGTTCTGCCAGTGACTACAGTACATAATAGTATGAGACTTAATCCTCTCAGTTCTCGACCACAGAGAAAATAGGGAATTGGATTATGTTGGACTACTGCAATGCTCTCTACATGGGGCTCCCCTTGAGGAGTACCTGGAGGCTCCAACTGGTGCAGAATGCGACCGCGCGGGGGATTATGGGAGCGAGGGGTCGCTCCCATGTGACACCTCTCCTGCGTAAGCTGCATTGGCTTCCAGTGGTCTTCGGGTTGCGCTTCAAGGTGTTGGTTACCACCTTTAAAGCGCTCCATGGCATAGGACCTGGGTATTTGCGGGACCGCCTTCTGCCGCCGATAGCCTCCCACTGACCAGTACGCTCCCACAGAGAGGGACTCCTCAGGGTGCCGTTGGCCAGGCAATGTCGGCTGGCGACCCCCAGGGGGAGGGCCTTCTCTGTGGCAGCCCCCGCCCTCTGGAACGACTTGCCCCCGGAGATAAGAAGGATATCGGATCTCCGGGTCTTTCGCCGTGCCCTGAAAACTCTTCTTTTCCAGCAAGCAGGGCTGGTGTGAACCCCGCCCCCTTTTTTAGTTTTTAATGGTTATTAATTGTTTAGTTTTAATTTGTTAATGGGTTTTAATTCACACTGTTTTAATTCGGGCCAAAGTATATAATTCTTTTAATTAATTTTAAATTTTGTATTGTTATGTATTTTAGTTTTGGCTGTGCATTGCCCTGAGTCCACTAGGAGAAGGGCGGTATATAAATTGAATAAATAATAATAATAAATAATAATGTTAGTCTTATTTGTTTGTTTGTTTGTTTATTGCTCTTACCCAAATGCTCTCTTTTCTCACATTCCAAGTGTGTTGTTTGTCTTGATATGAGATCTGTAAGGCAGAAGACTGATTTCTAAATACTGAGTTCATGTTTCTGTTTATTGCACCAATTCTAACTTTGTTAGAAATGCTGAAATAGAGAAAGAAAAGAACGTGAAAAAGCTCTGCAGTTGGGTTAGAATATATTTTTAGAACTCAAACCAAAGTAATACTTGCCTCCCTGCAAAGAAAATGAAGGCAGCTCCATGCTCATATACTTTCAAACTCCCCAGCTCCTTTATCTCCAAATTCAATCCAGATAATGTCTAAAATAACAGTGTCGATGTTTACGCTGGCATGTGAAAGGTGCTCTTTATTTAGTTTCCAGAGAATCTCCTCTCTATTTGTTAACATCACAAGGATTCCAACTTAAACAAGACTGTTTGTTCTCTTCTCATAGTTGTAGTATATGTGAAGGCGTAGTTAGATAAGCAGAGAAGTTTAAGAATCCAGATGAAATAAAAATAGGAAATTCAGTGTGTCCTCAAGTGTGCACACCATGCAGCAAGTACATGTCGTGATTGGGTTTTTAAAAGATGTTTGCCTCCCCATTGACTGACAGGGCCTATTGATTTTTTAGGTTTCTGCCGTCATCAGTTTTCAGCCTCACAGCGGCCATATGTCGAGGTCAGGGCGCGCAGGGGCTCAGCCAGGCAGCCTTCGCCACATCCCAAAGTGAAGGGCTGCTGAAAGAAAATCAATCATGTCATAAGTGGGAAGCATCAAAATTTTTTCCCCTGTACGGCCAAGGCCCATCAGGCTGTCTCCGCTCAGTAGCTAAGGTTAGGCATCTGTCAACTCAACCTAGGTGAAAAGTATTAGAAATGCCAGTTAACCCATGGAAAGGCTGAGCCATGTAGAGCTTTCTTTTCCCTTTGTTTGCCTGCCAGATATGACAAGGTTAGCATTTCCACTTAATTTCTGAGACAGCAATTTTCCCCCACCTCTCTTACAGTCTATAAGATGGACAGGGCAGGAGGTGAGATTGCAGTGATGGATTCACAACAGAATGCTTTCTGGGTGCAGGGATTCATAGGCTTTTAAAACTGGGCTTTGTTCTCCCAGCTACTCTCATGGTGGGATTGAGATGGAGTATCGGATGAAGGCTGCGGCCTGGGTACTTTGTTTGGTGGCTCCATGAAGAAGTTGATTCGATCACTGATTTCATTATTTATTTTCCACCTTCTCTTTTCAGCCCATGAAAGACTCTTGGATGTAGTTAGAGCAGCTGTGCTTATTGGCTGTTGGGCAAAATTCAGATAGTGTCATGCAGTAGCCTGTGCTTGTACAGCTGTTCCCTGACATTTGTGTCAACAGGAAAACCCTTGTGTATTCAGGAACATGATGCTCATCTAAATTCCTATATGCTCCTGGACCAGAGGAGTGTGGGAAAGGCTGACAAGAGTTTGAACTTTCACCATGTCAGTTATGTCCAGTAAGGATGCAGTTCAAGATTGGGGAGTAACTCCACTGAATTGAATGAGACTCATTTTTGCCTAGATGGATTAGCCAAGTTGTGAAAAAAGTTCTAAATACAATTTGGCTTCCCCAAACCCTCAACAGCATTGTAGGTTTCCATGTTTCACCTCTGAAGCTGCCCTTTTTAAAATAAATTTTATGCTGTGTTGTATAATTATCTTTCTCTGTTTGGTTCAGTAAAAATCTATACAATTATACAGTGCAATTATGCTCAATAATAACATTTTTTGTACTTTGTTATTTATATTGTGTCTTACAGAGAAGAAGACACAACTATGTATGTTCAATAAATATGAAGTTTGGTAGGATAGAACAAATGATTTAATACAGTGGTGATTGCAAATCATGCATATCAAAAAATAAAGCACGTGATTTATAAAAAAGCTAACATCATTTTTTAAATTCAAGCAAAAGTAAGATGATTGTGTGAAAAATGAAAGTCAAATTTTGAATCATTAATTGATGTTCTAATACTGTATTATTGAATCAGAATAGAAATATTACACTTGTAATTACCTAATGTAAAACCATTGCTATATGCTCTCTCTTGATTTCATTATGTGTTGTGTGTTATGTGTGTTTTTATTACTGTTTGATATCAGCTTGATGAGGCAGACCAAATCAAAGAATAAATTTTATAGAAGACTTCAGGCTTCTTGTATTTAGACTGGCTATATTGACATAATCTTGCATGTCTGATTGTGCTTTCCTTCTTTTGTGTGAATTAGTAAGGTGTCTGTCTGAGAGATTTGTGCACATTTGTACATATCCCAGATTTAATCTGTGTTTTCTTTCTGGTCTTCCTTCTCAAAGTGATCCTGTCTATGTCAACTCACAAAGCATCCCTGGCTTGCTCTCGAGTTGCCATAAGCAAGGGTGGGGGATGGGAAACTGACGAAATGGCATGGCAGATTCACATTCCAGACTTATCTCTCTCAAGGCTGTATCCCAGGGTTATCCACAGTGGACAGAGGGGAGTGAAATTGCTCCATTGATGAATGTAATTGATGATCCTGGGGTGGAGGGGAGAAACAGGGTAATGATTAGGGCATAAATTATGTAGGGTCAGAGCTGGCTTCACTTGGGAACATGCCGACATGAAGCTCCTAATAAATAACTGGATTTCTTTTGACACTTTGTTCGAGGCTGATGATTTAATTTGGGCATCCATCGGAACCCTGACAGTCTATTTTTTACAGTTGTTTCCTTTGGTTTTGGATTCCACTTGTGCACTACCCATATTACTCATGGTATACAAAGGAAGAAATAATGTAGCCATGGCTGGGAGTGTAAGATAGAACGGTGGCAATCCTGGACCTCTCTAGGTCTCTACATGCTGGTCCTGGTGCTACCACTTATCATCATGTCCACTCATAGCCCTGGTTATGTAAGAGATAGAGCTATGAGTGGACATGGAAAAACAAAAAATGAAAAAGTGAAATAATTTTAATAATGCTATTTCTTGCCCTTATATGTAGAGTCAGTCTTTATTTTCCCCCTTGGAAGACAGAGAATCTCAAGAGAGTTAAATGAAATCAATTTTTTTAAAAAGAAGAATGCAAGGATAAAATGTAACTTCCCCTTTTACCTCTACATGTTAAACATAAATATTCAGTGCTGAAAAAAATAAATTGCCAACTTCCCAATTCATAGTAATGCAGCAACTAATTTAAGTAGATGGTAAGGGGAAAAAATCCAAAAGAAAATCCAATGCTCCAGACAGACCACAAGATATATGCTTGTCTCCTACAAATAAGAGCTTGCTACCTCAAAGTCTTCATTAAAAAAAAAAAGTCTAGATGAAGAGTTCCAAATTAATATTAGAGTTTATAAGAAGATTCTACTGAGAACAAGATATTGATTGGAGTATATAGCCTGAAGTAGGAATAAAAATGATTTCCTAACTTGTACAGAAAAATAAGAACACGAGACAATGAGAATTCAGCACTAGATAGCAAGCAGAAAACTCCTGTAACAGATATTTCCTCTGGATTTCCTCTAGCTTTGGAGAGATTCCACTTTCATCCAAGGATGTTGTGAAGATAGAAAACTTCATTTTTATTAGCCTTGGTCCCCTGATCTCTGCACTTGTTTTAAGAAAACAGAACGTTTTTGTCTCTAGCTAAGAGAGTGGTCAGTTTATTTGACTTTGTGTACATAACAGAGAGCTACATGAACTTGAGGGGATGAGTTCTGAATGTCTGGGTATGTAGGCTGCAGCCTATCAAGCAATTTAGAACCACTACAGCTATCTTACCCAATTTGCTGGTTTTATCCAGGTTTCAATCAGGCTATCCATTCACTAAATGCTCCAGTTTGTATTTTTTTTTAAAGAAGTATTTGTTTGGTTTTTTTAAAATCAGGATATAAGTCTAATGTGCAGGCAGTATAATGGCCAGTTGTTTTTACCATATTTTTAACCACTGAATGACATTAGGAAGTGATTAACATTTAACTGGACAGTGCTAACCATAGAAACAAGGGCAGAGTGATACATTGCATTAAGAATGCAACCATATTTTATGGCATAAATGTTCTGTTTATCTTAAAAGGAGACAAGCTTCTTTTTTGATGTCCATGCGATATGTCCATTCTTCCTTTTATGTACACTGAGAGCATATGCACCAAAGACAAATTCCTTGTGTGTCCAATCACACTTGGTCAATAAAGAATTCTATTCTATTCTATTCTATTCTATTCTATTCTATTCTATTCTATTCTATTCTCAGCTTTACTTGGTTGTCAGTCTAATGCTATTGTTTTTGTTCTGGACATTTTGATGGCATCTAGAGACAATAACTGATTTGGGGCTGAGAACTCTTAGAGATATCACTGAGATCATACATTTACATTCAGTTTAAAGATAGATTTATACAGAGGAGTCTCATTTAAACAGAAATCTTAAACAGAAATGGGGATAAATTATTACTTTTAAGATGTTAAAGTGCTTCAGTTCTTTGTCTGAGAAAAATCTTCCCCTTGTTTCTGTTCAGGAAACTTCAGTTCTTATCTAGAGAAAGATTTAGTTTTCCAGATTCATTTGAATGAGAAGTTGGGTCCATTTGTGAATAGCAACATGCCTTCATGAGCCAATTTGGAATTAGCATATTAAGTGTCCTTTTATATTGGAGAATAGTAGGGCTTGACCATCTTAGAAAAAACTGGATGTTTCAACCTTGTCTGTCAACTGCTAGGGCAAGATAGCATGAAATAGCATTCAAGCATTGCTTTGCTCCTTATAATCATGCTAAAGTAACATTATGGAAAAAAATCAAAATATTAAAAAATATCAAGAAAGCCATTTTGTTAGGGGAACATGATTTTAGTGCAAGGCTGGTTTAACTGGAATATGTGTGTATGTGTGTGGACATGGGTGTGGTTCTGTGTACTGAGAATTTTTTCCTCCTCCTCCTCCTCTTCCTTTAAATTCCTAATTTAAAGCTATTCAACTTTATGATGACTGGATGGTCAGAAGAAGAAAGAACCTTGGAAGATAACACTGAGATGTCCCAGAGAAGAGAAAACTGATGTATTAAATGTTTCTTTGTCTAAAAAATATTTTTAAAAAAAATAAATGATGACTGGATGGTATACAAATTTAAGATCAAAAATAAAATAGAACAATATCAGACAACAGAAAAGAAAGGTGACTATTATGGAAAAACAGACATAAAACTCTTTATTTAGGGAGCCCACATACCACCCTCACCCAAGGCCTGGGGAAAGAGCTATGTTTTGAAGGCTGGTTTAAAAAAGAGCAGTTTACATTTTGGGGAAGGGGGGGAGATTTTGCATAGACAACTTGGGGAATGTTCTTCCAGGTGCAGAAAAGGAATGATTCTGGGGTCCCATCAAGTGGCATTGTTCAATGGATGCCAGGGTTGGAGGAAAAAACGGGAGAGAGAGATGAACCCTCAAATAATTTTTTCTTCATGTAACGATGATTTGTTGTTGGGCTAAGAGAGATTGACGGACCCAAAGTCATACAGTGAGCCTCTGTATGACTTTGAAATGAAAAATTCTGAAACAATCCTTTCAATGGCAGTGCCAAGAGGTCGGGCTCTGTGTTCTGTGGAAACATCAAAAAACTCTGAACGCTTCTGAATCTCTTTTAATAATAGAGATTTTAATATGTTCTTTACAAAATAATAATCCTATTTCATTTCATAGCCAGTTGGTAAAATACACTGAATTATATATATTCAGAACTCTGCAGAGGCATGGAATAAATTTTGGACTCTGATCCATGAAAATCAGTGGAAGACCATTTGGGCATTTATACATCAGAAGGAGACTTAAATTACAATTAAGTCAAGAGAAATCATTAAATTTTAAATTAATAATTTTAATTCTTACTTAAATAATTTAATTGCATTAAACAGATTTACTAGATTCACTAAATAAGTTAAATAATTAATAAATTTTTGTTATTAAAATTATTTTAGTTATATTTTAGAGTTATTATTAAAGTATGTACATTCAGGTCCTGTTATGAAATTATTTATTAATACATTAAAAACTTTGCTTAATCATATAAAACATGGGAAATTAAGCCGCCTGACTGATATGCGAACAAACATTCTCTCCCATCCCTAGACTGGGAAGTCAGAAAACCTGTATGTGAGTTGTTGAGCATTTCTCCCTACCTAAAGTCAATATGAAATGTCTGATTTTGGCTTTATGCCAAAGAAGCAGCAACAACTATACTTATACTGTACAGTATTTATACACAGAATACACACAAACACACGCAGCAAGTTCCATTCCTAAAATCTACTGAAACCATGACCAGCATAGTTCTGGTATTTATTAGAATCCCAAATGTTGTTATATTGGACCTGCAAATGCCCTGCAAAAGTTTTTATTGGTCTCCTGAAATATTTTAGTCTCTCTTTGAGCTTAATGGTCCTACAGTGACATCTCTAGAAGACTAGAGTCTGATGGTTTTGCAGAATGTATAAGCATTTGCAGTACCCGACTGCAGAGGTTAAAACAGATCATCCCTCAAGCCACACTTGGGTTTTGAAACTAGTGCATAGCAGTAACAGGATCCCACATATCCTACAGATCCTGCAGAAACCCTGTGAAAATGGGCAAGAGAGTTACAGATAGAAAAAAGTTGATCTGGATCTTTCTGTCACCCACTTTTGCATTCAGGATTTTGCCTGTCCAAATTCCTGCATTCATACACCTGAAAACGTTTATATTGAGAATTCTGTCCTATCTTTCTGATGCCTGTGCTCTCCACTCACACTGTTTTGAGCAACTGTAAAATCTCCATTATATCATTAAGATGAAAGAATGCAAATATATTTTGTTGCATTAAAATAAAAGTGAAGCCAATTATTGGTGCACTGCATTTCCTGGTTGCTCTTTGTGGCCAATAATATTTTGGTTTCGGTCTTTAACAGTGATTTTATATTTATGTTTGTTCTAAAAAAGTAAAGTAGACTATATGAATTTTGATCCTGGGCAATGAAACATCTGCAATAAAACAATCAACCTCAGAGAGCACCATTTCAACCCTGAGCTACAAATATTCCTTTATGTGAATATTTGTAGTTCAGTTTAATTTAAATTATGAGGACAGAAGTAATCTATAATGACATTGAACAAAAAAAAAATTAAAAGTTTTAAAATATTTTTTTTAATAATTAAAAAAAGTCACATGAAGAAAGGAACTGAGCTAAGTTGAGGTCAGGTAAGCAGTTTCTGTACCGCTCAGTCCTGACCTTTTTCTTCCTGTAATGGTTGTTGGAATTGGGTATGTATAGTTTAATGAAAAGAAGGACTAGGGGTGACATGATAGCAGCATTCCAATATCTCAGGGGCTGCCACAAAGAAGAGGGAGTCAAGCTATTCTCCAAAGCACCTGAAGGCAGGACAAGAAGCAATGGGAGAAAACTAATCAAGGAGAGAAGCAACCTAGAACTAAGGAGAAATTTCCTGGCAGTTAGAACAATTAATCAGTGGATAACTTGCCTCCAAAAGTTGTGAATACTCCAACACTGGAAGGTTTTAAAGAAGAGATTGGACAACCATTTGTCTGAAATGGTGTAAGATTTCCTGCCTGAGTAGGAGGTTGGACTAGAAGACCGTCCGACTTTGTTATTCTGTTTTTCTGTTCTAATATTCTGTTATTAAGTAGTTCTGCAGAACTGGATTTCCTTATACGGAATGAGAGAGTAGCAAAATTTGATTACTATGCTTGCAGTTACATTTATGAATGAAGAGGGTTTGAAAAGTACGCAGGAGAAATAACAAATATAACTAAGCTGATTTTCTGTAAGAAACATCTTTATTCAGAAATGCTTTGCCGCACATTAACAGAGTTGCTTTGAGAAATTGAATATACAACCAATGCAAAAATAATTTTATTTTGAAAATCGATGGCATATAGTGCCATCTAGGTATTATTTTTAATCTATTGTCAATAAGTAGTTAATTGGATACTTTTAAGACAAAGAGGACTATAACAGCCAACATTTCAGGGGGAAATAGATGCTGGATTTGGCAAAGAGCTCATCCTAATTACATTATCCTTTTTGTGCACAAGGTGCTTACATTATTGTTATAATCAAATCCTGCTAGTGATCCATGAAGCTTGAATTACCCAGACATAACCTATCTACAACAGGTAATGCTAAGAAGGAAGTGTCAAGCATGCTTTGAAATGCTCATGTGTAAAATTACTTTAAATGCAGCAAGACTAGCTACATCATTTCTTGGTTGGCAGGGAACTTGTAAGGGGAGGGAGGGTGTGGCCATACTTAAATCTTAATCAAGTAATCTATCCTCGATTACTAACTGAAATATGCTGCTTCTCAGAAATGGGGATTCCTTTCTAGCAGATGAAATAAATGGGATCGAGAAAATGGCAGTTTGGAATATAATTGTACAGGATATACAGAAAGGTTGCCATGATGTGCGTAGACCTAACTTGGTGATTGTCAAAAAAGGTCTGATAACAGAAGGGGCCCTGTGATACAAGCAGGCAGCTTCCTCCATCTTGTCTTGTGGGTCCTTGCCCTGTGGATGCTTCGAATAGTGTATAAAAACCACAATTAAAATAAAATTCATAAATCACTGTCTTCTGTCTTCATTTGCAGATCCTCCCCGTCTGCTGTTCAAGCTCAAAATGTTTTTTGTTTTGTTTTGTTTTGAATTATTGCAGTAATTGAATCTGTCCTCACATCCTTTCTTCTTAGACTTGTTCTAAGTGTGATGACAGAGCCATGCAGGACCCAGTAGCCATATTCTGTGACCTTTCAGCTCTTCAACAGCCCTCCTCCCCCTGTTTGCATTGCCAAAACCAGAGAATTTAGGAATTCCTTGACCGACAACACCAAGCATTGAATGGCTTTGTTGCTCTTGTGGGCTCTTAGCAGAGCTATACATAGCTGGAAAGCAATTATGAATTAAAAGAAAAGTTGTGTGTATTTTTTTAAAAAAATACTTTTGGTAACGAACTGTTTACATTCTCAATTTTGTGTTGTACAAAATTGTAATAGCTTGGGCCCAGTGTTGCAGAAAGAACAGCACCCAATATTTTCCATGGAATATGGGACTGTCCTAGATTTTCCTATTTACTACTTCTTTCCCCTCAGGAACAGTGTAGAATTCCTGTAATTTTAGACTTTCCAGTAAGTGGTCTGTTTAGCCTCATCATTTTTGATGCCAACTTCCTCAGATTCTGAAGATTGGCATCAAAACCCTTGCATTCAGTCATTAGAGCAGATGATAATTCATTGTGAGTAAAACTTCCCATAAACTCAGTGCCTTATTTAATTCCTTGGCTGCTAGAACAAACTGTAGTGATGGGATAATTAATGAGTGTGCTGGTGACCTTGAAAAACATTATTGTTTCTTATTTCTGTAAATAAATCCCATATCCTATTATTATTATCATTATTGCAGTTCTTCCCTGCGTGTAGCACTTTGCCATAAACACAAGTTTTCATATAATTTCCCCAGTTGACTTTTGTCTCCTTGGCAATTTCCAGCCTTAATAAAGAAAACCTAATTAAGAAGGAGCTGTTGATTGGTTTGCTACTGTAATTAACACAGGTGATGCTAATGAGTTTTGATGAACCCAATGGTTTACAGAGGAGAATAAACAGAGCAATAGTGCATATGGACTTGAGCGATATCTGCCGTTTGGGAGAACACTATTATGATTTTCCAAGTCATGTGAATGGTTTGTGACAATGGAAGGAGAAGATAACGTGTTTTTATAAGATTCATTAGTGAGCTGGACCAGGCTTGGTAAGCTTTGTGGACTGGAAGTGTTAAAAATCAGATTTCTTCTGACCCCATTAATTGCTTTCATAAGGTTTATCATACTGAAGAAAGAAAATTACCAAAGGTTTGACTTCTGCTATGTTCATTAAGTCTGTAATATAACTGTGTAGCATGGCAGAAGAAAAATACTATTAGTGCTCATACTTCCAAGCTCTTGACTCTGTAGTCCCAGAGGAACTGGTATACTGATGCTAAGATTTAAATGGTCTTCTGAAAATAATTGTATAACCAAGGATGATGTGCATATTTCTATCATTCCTGCCTTAATCTCTTCCCATGCTCTTTGCCAATCTCCTCTCCCTTTGTATTTTTCCTATAATTTTCTGACTTCCACTATGTTGATTGTTGGTCACTTAAAGACAACAGTTGTAGACAGTTGAAGCACTACTTTGGAAAAGGTTGAAAAGAGAAACTTATGTTACTCCTGAGTTTCTCAGCACAATAAGTTGAATATCAAAGCTAACACACATGGGAGTGAGAACAACACTGAGTGGTATTGTTGACGCATAATGTACAGCCCTGCCCCTTGATCTTTTACATACAGGAAGCATGTAAGATTCAAGAGTTGCCTTTGCAATGCTTAATGAGATATTTCCTCTCATTATAGCAATGACAATAGCACTTAGACTTAAATACTACTTCATAGTGCTTTATAGCCCTTCTAAGCTTTACAGTTTACAGCATATTGCCCCCAACAATCTGGGTCCTCACTTTACTGACCTTGGAAGGATGGAAGGCTGAGTGAACCTTGAGCCACTCAGGATCAAACTTTTGGAGTGAGCATCGTTAGTCCTGCAGTACTATATTCTAACCACTGCGCTACCACTGCTCATTATGTAGAATAAAGCAGCTATCTTATATGATAGATGCAGGGCAGAAATGAACTATGATAAAGTATTTGAAGGTAAAACTCATCCCATGAAATTCCAATTTTTAGGCACCGAGGAGAGTAACATCCCACTGTCTGTGTTGAAGGAATACATATAGTCCTTTGCTGCCCATGGATTGTTAGGACATGATCTTTGCTTCAGATAACACAATGTCTCGTGGACCATTTCACATGAATTAGGATATACTCCCATCTCCCTTCATAGCATCCAAAAAGATGATGCCTTGTCTGATCCTTTCCAGTTCAGCACTGATTTAATATAAACACAGTTAATCTGAATCCTCCTTGTATTTTTATTTCAGAATTACTTCTCTGTTACAATCAGTGGTGGGTTTCAAAAATTTTTACTACCAGTTCTGTGGGTGTGGCTTGGTGAGTGTGGCATGGCTTGGTGGGCGCAGCTTGATGGGCATGGCAGGGGTGGAATACTGTAAAATCTCCATTCCCACCCCACTCCAGGGGAAGGTTACTGCAAAATCCCCATTTCCTCCTGATCAGTTGGGACTCGGAAGGCAGAGAATAGATGGGGCAGGGCCAGTCAGAATTTTTACTACTGGTTCTCTGAACTACTCAAAATTTCCACTACCGGTTCTCCAGAACTGGTCAGAACCAGCTGAAACCCACCTCTGGTTACAATCTAGGATTTTTATGTTAATTTTCTATGAACATATGCCTGAGGGAGTTTGTTCTTCTGAGGCTTGGAGGCACACTGAATCCTTACTAACTTTTAGGCTGGAGGAAATGAAAGTTAAAATTGAAGCAGGGTCTCATTTTGGAGTCAGCTTTCAGTCTTTCACCTGGAACACATCCTCCAGATGTTTCAAAACTCTCAGAATTGTAACCTCAATGGAATGCTGAGCATATAGGTTAATATCATTTTAAAAATCAGTTTAAGCCCATAAAATAAATGGCTGAGCCATATATATCATGTTTTTAAAGAGTGATGTACATTTATTGGTAGTAATTACCTGCAGCATTTGTTCTTTCTTAAATTAAAACCAGCTTCTAGAATCCTGTGGCTTTTTTGTGTGTATGTTTCTGGTATGGTGTTTGGAAGCAAAAGTGCTCTTAGGCATAACACAATTACATCCCTTCACAAAATATGATGTGATCGAATCTTGTGACCCGAGTGACATCCTTCTTTTAAGAACTTGTGGTTGCAGATTTCATGAAAAGAATGTAGGACTAGAAACCCCTTTTTTCCAGCTTCAGGTTTGTGCAACATCTGCTTCCCTACAAAGTGCACTTTAGCACAAACCTTCATAAACAAGTGAAGGTCCTTCTCCCATCTTTAATCAGCTATTACCATAAACTCTAGTTTTGTTCTTCTTTGCATTTATATTGCTTCCTCAGAAAACAAGCATTTATGCTTTTCTACCAAAGTTTTCCCACTACAATGGAAGTGCCCTTCTCTTCATTGCTAATGTTAGTGAGATGGAAATATTCAACAAAATAGATTACTGGAGGAAAATTCCCTGTCTGTGCTACCCTCTTACTTAAATTAATATGTAAGAACCAGATATCTACTGGGAACAATGTTCCTTATGGCCCTTTCTGTTCTGCCATCTTGTCATCCTATGTGTGTCTCTTTGGTCAGTGTTAACTCCTGCCGCCTGTCTAGATTGATCCTTGAAGTTTTCTTGTCAAAATTTCAGAAGTGGTTTGTCCTTGCCTGCTGCCTAGGACTGAGAGTGAGTGATTGGCCTAAGGTCACCCAGCTGGTTCTGTTCATCAGGAGGAACTACAACTCATGGACCTCTGGTTTCTGGACGAATGCCTTAACCACTACAACACACTGGCTTTCTGTTGTCACCCTAAGCATGTCTCCTTTGCTAGAGTAACACTGAGAAGCTTTTTTTTGAAGGAGTTTGTAATGCAAGGAGACATTTATTCTGGGCTGATTTGCATACTTTCATTTTGGAAGGCGAATGCTGGAAGGATGTGCATATTTTCAAGGGTAGAGTTTCCCTTTATTCACCTCCTCATTTCTTCAAGCCTTCCTTTTTTATTTGCCTCTCTCCCTTTATCCCTTTTCTTTCTCATCTCATTTTTCATCATCCTGTGGTTAATTCTCCCCTCCCACCCTTGCTTTCGGCTCATGCTACACTTTGTCTTGTCTATTGCGATGTGACAGAAAAGCCAAAGACATTCCATGTCTGGCAGTACACCTCCAGGGACATCTTTTGAACTCTCATAATTTGTATTTATTGCCACCCACTTTGTAAGTTCACAGTTTAATTTGCCAGCAGTGGCAGTGTTAGGCCGACACAGTAAAACAAGATAACGTTAAAATGTCAGAACGAGAGGGGGCATGAATGATGCATTACTGCCTGCTAGAACTTGCACTTGTCATGCCTTTCCACCAAAGTGATGTTAACTACCTTTTGAGAGCCTTATTGGGCTGGTGTTACTTAGAAATAGGATCATTAGTTCACCAGTCTGATTATGAGGTTGCTATGGTTGATTAACTCTTCTGGAACTGGGATCGTGGTCAAAAGATTAAATGAATTGCGCCTGGTTATGCTTCTAGAACTAATTTTTACAATTATTTTTGTGCAATTACTTATCGTCATTTACATGTGTATTTTCAGAACACCGTGCTGAGTTGATTGAATCAAGAGGATATTGGAGAAGTTATTTACTGCTCTTTGTGTAGCCAACTGACCATAGCCAGATGCTTTAGTGCCTTTAAAAACAGCTTGATGAACAGAAATCTGCAGGCATTTCCCCCCCGCCCCCCACTTCCAGAACCTGGATAATATGGTCATTATTTAGTGAAAGTTGCAGATTATGCGACTGGCAGAGTAGCAGTTGGAAAGTTGGCAATCGTAATATGTTATCTTTTTCTAGCAAGTATGGCTTATATCACTGGTAGTTAGTATTCAAATATACAAATATCAAGTATTCAAAAGTTCAAATATTTGTCTTCCTTTTTTGCCTTTAGCAGCAACTTTAAGAGCTGCTGAAACTTCTTCTTGTTTAGAGAATAAGTGATGGAAAAGTTTCACAGTTAAATCTGTGCATCAGGCTGTTGATAAAGACACAGGAACGAGATTCATAATAAAATTAGCAGACCTGCTTGTAATTCCCTGGCACTATTATGTGATTAATATGATTGAAGGTGTCATAATATGGTGTTAAATATAGTATGTATAGTAGAACAAGGGGTGGGAGTTATTCTAGTTTAATCAGTGCTGAGTATAATGGTGTGAACTTGTTTATATAGCATGTGAGTGTCTGTATACAGCAGCCATTCAATACCGCTGCAGAAGGAATAATTTTGGATTTTAATAGGATCTTTCTAGGAAGAACCAGTTAACATAATAGAGCTTTCCTGAATTTGATTTGTGCACTGAAAGATTATCAGACAGATATAAATATTATCTGTCTGATTGAATAATCTAAAATATTTGTAAGTGGAGTACCTCTTATTTCAGTACTTGCTTGATTTTGTAGAGGGTTCATTTAATGCATTCACCTGTCACGGATAATTTCAAAAACTGATTTAAGAGTGTGAACCTTGAAAGTGTTACATGAAATAAAGGCTTGACCACAAATTCATTGAAGTTGGTAGAAAATCTCAAGTCCTTTTGTTGTTTTATTGCTGTTGTAAATAAAAATAAAATAGCTTTTGTTACTGAATCATTCCATAACAGATAAATAGTCAATTTATGCCCTCTCTGAAAAGTTAGTAATATATTAAAAGGAAAAATAAGCAGATCTTCTTTTTAAATAATAGTGGATGATGGATTTAAAAAGTCATAAACCCAAAACCTAATGTGTTAGCAATTATATTTGAATGGAAGGTTGAAAACAACACCTTTTTTCATTCTACACATTCTTTCTTGTTCAATAAATCCATGATAATTTACCAACTATTTTTTTCTCTTCCCCATATATCTACCTACAGTATTTTTTCTTCCTGAAATATTTCCCCCTCTACCTTAATCTCAATGATACAGCAATTCATTTGTCCAATTGGTGATATTTTAACTCTGTAAGATCTTATCCTAGATAGAAGATATTCTATCGCTGTGATGGCAAACCTATGGCACACATGCCAGAGGTGGTCACTTAGCGCCGTCTCTGATGGCTCACAAGCCGTTGCCCCAGTTCAGCCCCGCTGCACATGTGTATGTGCCTCCCGCCGGCCAGCTGGTCTTCGGGTCTCTGCCTTGCATGTGCAAAGGCCGGGGCGCATGCAAGGGCCCACGTACACACACGCAGTGGGCAGGGGGCATGCGTGGGGGGTGGGGCGCATGCAGGGACCCGTGCATGCATTGAATTTTGAGGGTTTGGGCCCACGCATTCATGCACTTGTGCTTTGGGCACTAAGTCTGGAAAAGATTAGCCATCACTGTTCTAAGTAGAGGACACCACCAATCTCCTCTTTACAGCACAGTTCTCTTAGCAGTCTCAGGAAGGTTCCACACCCATTTGCACTCTGATTCAGGTCACAGATAAACCCCAAGTAGCCTCAACTACTCCTAGACAGCTAAGGCCCACTTTCAGAGTTGCTAATGACCAGATGACTGCAAAGAATATAAATCTTTCCATTTCCCCACCATTCAGTCAGAACTGAAGAAGCTTCTTGCATGAGAAGTAAAATATTTTCAAGGGGGAAAAAACATAAGAAAGACCAATTGCTTTTTGAAAAAGCACCTTTGGGATTAGTCTAGAAGAGTATTTCTCAACCTTGGCTACTTTAAGATGCCATCTCCTAGAAATCTATGCATCGTAACATTGTCAAGATTTAAAAAATACTGATTTAGGACATGACTCTTCCTAACTGTGTATTTAAATCTTTGGGTATCTGATTGACATGTGAAGGAGCCATTTGGGGGAGAGGGGGTTCTTAAGAATATCCATAGGGGTGTCTGAAGATTTGGGCAGACTTTACATCAATTTCTTGCAGCAGTCATATTTGACATATAAATTATGAAGCTATCCTCAGGCTGACTTCAGATCCAGAGCATGTAAGCAACTGCTACAATATATGAATTAGCTGATTAATACAAATTACACCTAAGTAATCTGCATATAGGATTGCTGCCCCTGAGACAACAAAATGAATCTTACAATTACTAATTTGAATGTTTTTAGTAATATGTGATTTTTCTTTTAACTGAGGCCAAAAAATATCATAAAGCCTTAAAAGCTGTAATTAAAGAAACAAAATCAGAAACAAATGAAAATGTAAATTAGGATGTTATAAATTGATCAGGCGATGCCTCTCTGAGTAGGAAAGAAATGTAGACGTCATGGTGTTTCAGTATATTGTCTTCCAAGAAACAGCTGGTGTAAATATTCATTCTTCTAGTTATTGCAGTGGCTTTGTGTCAGTTCCCAACAGTTAAGAAGCCATTTATATTCTCACTACAATGGAGAAATATTTCTTCACGTCAAGATATGTATTCTTTAGACATAATTATGTCCATAACACTGGATTTACTTTTTGTTTTCTGTTTAAAAAAACCAAACTTCTCAGTTGCCTAGTTTATATATATATATATATATAATGGACTCCATTTAAAAGCTAGATAATCACACATGACTTGAAACAATCTTTCAGCTGCAATTATATTAGCTGCTGCCCTGACTCATTCATTTATAAATCTGTAATTGTTGCTTAAGAATGGCAATGGGGAATGGATGGGGATTCAAATGCCCAGTGTGACTGGCTAAATTGTCCTAAAAGGTAGAGTACTGAGCCAGTTAATCCACTTTTCCTATCTTTACAGAAAACCAAGGGCAGGGAAAAACAAATTGATATGATGCTCTTTTTTGTTTGGTTGTTTCTTTCACTGGGCATTTAGGTTTCTGTTGGTATCGTTTTGTCAATAAGACTGTGTCTGTGTGTGTAAGCAGGGCAGGAAAAGGATCATGCCAATTCTGCCTCTCTGTCTTGCTTAAAGCCAAGGCTCTTGCAGCACCATTTGGATGTAGATTATCATATTTAAAACCTGTGATGACACCATTGTACCCATCTGAATGATTAATCTGCTCATTAAAAGAGTGCCGATGGGCTAGTCTAATTAGAACATGGATCTTCTTAAAGGACATTGCAGGGTCGGGAATAGGAAATATTACTCATAACATAAAGTAGGGATTAATTACGCTACTAAATACTATTGTATGAAATTTGCATATGGGTCTGGTCATAGGCAAGGGGTTAGCAAAAGTATGGCATCCTATTTTTATTACCATCAAGAATAAATGAGCTGTTCCTTGAAAATAGTGCAGACCTTTCTCCATTAAAAAAAACACAATCTGTATCATAGGGGAGGTCATGGGAAGCTCCAAAAGATGCCCAACTCCTAGCAGTATTTTACTAGGTCTAAGTGAAGCTCAGTATTGCATTCAAGCTATGCATTGTTTATTACTACCTACCTTTCCTCTTCCTTAATCAGTTGCCGAGGTGGCACAGTGGTTAGAGTGTAGTACTGCAGGCTACTTCTGCAGACTGCCTGCTGCCTGCAACTTGGCAGTTCAAAACTCACCAGGCTCAAGATTGACCCAGCCTTCCATCCTTCCGAGGTCAGTAAAATGAGGACCCAGATTGTTGGGGGCAATATGCTGACTCTGTAAACAACTTAGAGAGGGCTGTAAAACACTGTGAAGCGGTATATAAACCTAAGTGCTACTGCTATTGCTGTCAACCAGCTGACAATTCCTTTGGTTTGCTTCTGGGCTCTGGAGCTCTCCCAGGTACCTTGATGGCTGTCCAATTTAGTTTTAGTTTAGTTTTAGTTTTATTTGATTTGTATACCGCCCTACTCCTGAAGGACTCAGGGCGGTGAACAGCCAACAATAAAATACATAGATACACAAAATTTAAAAACCCAATAAAATCAAATTAAATTATTTGGCCCAGACAAATTAAAACACCCCGATAATTTAAAAAACAGATTAAAATTTAAATATTTAAAAAGGGGAAGAGATTAGGCCAAGCCCGCTTGATGGAATAAAAAGGTCTTCACAGCACGGCGGAAGGAGCGCAGATCCGGGATCCTCCGTATCTCCGGGGGGAGCTCATTCCAGATAGTAGGTGCCCCCACAGAGAAGGCTCTCCCCCTGGGGGCCGCCAGTCGACACTGTTTGGCTGACGGCACCCGGAGGAGTCCCTCTCTATGAGAGCGTACTGGCCAGTGGGAGGCTATTGGTGGTAGTAGGCGGTCCCGTAGATAACCAGGTCCTAAGCCATGGAGCGCTTTAAAGGTGGTAACCAAAACCTTGAAGCGCACCCGGAAGACCACCGGGAGCCAGTGCAGCTCGCGCAGGAGAGGTGTTACATGGGAGCGCCATGTCGCTCCCATTACCACCCGCGCGGCTGCACTCTGCGCCAGTTGGAGCCTCCGGGTGCTCCTCAAGGGGAGCCCCATGTAGAGAGCATTACAATAGTCCAGGCGGGAGGTGACGAGGGCATGAGTGACCGTGCATAACGAGTCCCGATCCAGAAAGGGACGCAACTGGCGAATCAGGCGAACCTGATAAAAAATCCTCCCGGTCACAGCCATCAAATGCTCTTCTAAAGACAGCCGTGAGTCCAGGAGGACGCCCAAGTTGCGAGCCCTCTCCGTGGGGGCCAATGATTCGCCCCCAATAGTCAGTGATGGCGTCAACTGACTATATCGGGATGTCGGAAACCACAGCCACTCGGTCTTGGATGGGTTGAGCCTGAGCCTGTTCCTCCCCATCCAGATCCGTACGGCCTCCAGGCACCGGGACATTACTTCAAGGGCATCGTTGGGGTGATCCAGGGTGGAGATGTACAGCTGAGTGTCATCAGCGTACTGATGGTACTCCACCCCGAAACCACGGATGATCTCGCCCAGTGGCTTCACATAAATGTTGAACAGGAGAGGCGAGAGGACCGACCCTTGCGGCACCCCACATATGAGGGGCCTCGGGGTCGACCTCTGTCCCCCTGCCAACACAGACTGCAACCGGTCAGAGAGAAAGGAGGAGAACCACCGCAACACAGTGCCTCCCACCCCTAACTCTTCCAACCGGTGCAGCATGATACCATGGTTGATGGTATCAAAAGCCGCTGAGAGATCTAACAGGACCAGGACAGAGGAGCACCCTCTGTCCCGAGCCCTCCAGAGATCATCAACCAACGCGACCAATGCCGTTTCCATGCTGTACCCAGGCCTGAAGCCCGACTGGAACGGATCCAGATACGTCGTTTCATCCAGGTGCTGGGGGAGCTGTTGCGCAACCACACTCTCAACAACTTTCGCCACAAAACAAAGGTTGGAGACCGGACGATAATTTACCAACATTGCCGGGTCCAGGGAAGGCTTCTTGAGGAGAGGCCTCACCACCGCCTCTTTCAAGGCGGCAGGAAAGACACCCTCACCCAGCGAAGCATTTATAATCCCCTGGAACCAGCCTCGTGTCACCTCCCGAGAAGCCAGCACTAACCAGGAGGGACACGGGTCCAATAAACAAGTGGTCGCGTTCAGTCTACCCAGAATCCTGTCCATGTCCTCAGGGGTCACAGGATCAAACTCATCCCAGATAACATTCTCAAGACCTGCCCCAGTCCCTCCCCCTGAGACTACCCAGTCGGAGTCCAGATCTTCCCGAATCTGAGCGATTTTGTCATACAGATATTGAACAAAATCCTCGTCTCTACCCTCCAAGGGGTCCTCCCATGCTTCCTGGTGGAGCAGGGAGCGGTTCACCCTAAACAGGGCGGCCGGGCGATTATCTGATGACGCAATAAGAGCAGCAAAATAGCTACATTTCGCTGCTTTTATCGCCACTAGGTAATTCCTAATATGAGATCTTACCAGTGTCCGGTCAGTTTCAGAAAGACTGGCCCTCCAACTACTCTCTAGGCATCTTTTCCGGCGCTTCAACTCCCTCAGCTCCTCAGTGAACCAAGGAGCTAAATGAGATCGGCGCCGGGTCAGAGGCCGCAAAGGCACGACCCGATCCAGAGCTCCAGCGGCCGCCCTATCCCAGGCAGCCACTAGGTCTCCAGTCGGGGCGTGTGCCAGAGCCTCAGGGAATGGCCCAAGCTCCATCTGGAACCTATCAGGTTCCATCAGGTGCCTGGGGCGGAACCATCTTACCGGCTCCGCCTCCCTGCGGCGGGGTGTAGCGGTTCGAAGGTCGAGACGAAGGAGAGAGTGATCAGACCATGACAAGGGCTCGGTGACTATATCCCCTATCTCGAGATCACTCAACCACTGTCCAGAGACAAAAACCAGATCCAGCGTGTTTCCTCCCGTGTGGGTAGGGCCATGAATTAACTGGGTCAGGTCCATGGCTGTCATGGAAGCCATGAACTCCCGAGCCACCTCAGATGCCTCACCAACGGACGGCAAGTTGAAATCCCCCATGACCATAAGCCTAGGGGTCTCAACCGCCACCGTGGCGATGACGCTGAGTAGCTCGGGCAGGGCTGCTGCCACATGGCAGGGAGCCAGGTACATGATCAGCAAACCCATCTGAACCCCGTGACCCCATTTCACAAGGAGGGATTCACAGCCGGCCGTCTGAGGAACAGTGGCCTCCCTCGGTCTCAGACCTTCGTTAATAATAACCGCTACCCCACCGCCCCTACCCTGCAACCTCGGCTGATGGAATGCGCGGAAACTTTGGCCCATTTGCTTGCCTCTTTTTTTGTATTAAAATGAATGTAGGGTAACATCTCTATCCAGTTGAGCTCAATTTCAGAGCCACCTCCTTGTATTGGTATAGTAGCACAACTATCTTCCTCCAAGGTATTTTTGACTGATTATCTAGCCTGTAAGAACCACAGGATTAGCTAGATCTAGCTTCTTAGCCAAAGAAGGACGGCCAGCTGCTACCTTTTGCTGAGACCGAAGAGTGAGAAGTTCTATAATAACAAAAGGGTTAAATATTGCTGTTTATTGAGCTTTCACAGCACTGCCTTCACAATTTTGCAACATGTAACTTGCTTTCCCTTTCCCTTTATCTTTTTGCAAACAGTTGCCATATAAGACCAAAGGCAAATAAAAGACATAGGTATTTAACATGAACATTGGGGATTTTTTCTCACAGAAGAGTTCCATAGTTTTTACGGAATCCTACATATAACACTGATTTTTTTCCCTTGCATTGGGACTTACAAACAATGCCTGCAATTACTGCAAGTTCAAATCTCACCAGGCTCAAGGTTGACTCAGCCTTCCATCCTTTCGAGGTAGGTAAAATGAGGACCCAGTTTGTGGGGGCAATAAGCTGACTTTGTATAAAAAAGAACACTGCTTAGGGGGGCCCAAAAGCCCTATTAAGCAGGTATATACAAAAGTATGAAGGCTATTGCTTACCGCATTGTAAGCTGCCTGAGTCTCCGGAAAAGGGTGGCATATAAATCGAACCAATAAATAAATATAAATATAAATATAAATATAAATATAAATATAAATATAAATATAAATATAAATATAAATATAAATATAAATATAAATATAAATATAAATATATAAATAAGAATGAAATGTAAGTGAATGACTGCTAAATTCCAAATTTTAATTTAAGATGCTAGAAGATTAGCACATATGAAGATTGTATACAACATTGTACAGGCATTGAGTGCTATTGAGTCAGTTACTTGATAATATGGTGTTCATGGGTAGCAGTTTAGGTTGAATGCTGTTCCTGATATACTAGATGCAGAAAATGTTGTAGCAACGAAGAAAATATGTTATATCAACAGTGAGCTCTGGCATTTCAGGCAGTATTCTTTCAAAATTATGTTCTACCCTTTTTAAATTTCAGAGACAATCCTACTCATCTACATAATGGTTACGTTATTTTTTTTTTCATATGGTGTTCATTAGTATGAGATGATTTGGGTGTGGATGGGAAATCTGGATGATGCATCTTCCCAATGAATCAGAAGCATAAATACTCTGACCACTTCATTTTGCATTTACTCAGATGTGTAATAAAAGAGATGGAACTGCCAGAGCAAAATAATTTGTTTATTCAGAGGAGATCTCTGTGTGTGGAAACATGCTTGCAATGCATACCAACTGATGGATTCAAAGCCTCAAGTATAAAATGAATGTGGATCAAACTTTATGTGCTTTGTAACTGAATTGGATTGTCTTCAATACAATCCACATGTCAATGTGTATTTCAAAGTTCATGTTATTGTAACTAGGCTTACTAGAATGCCAAGTTATGCATGGCTACAATTGAATCGCGGCATCTGAATTTAAAGAAAAACAGTTATCTAGCTTAAAACACGGGCAATTGGGAGCTTAGTCCTTCATGTTCTCCTGTGGTTTGTTTGTGGCGAGGGGAAAGAGATAAAATTCTCTCAATGTTTTTTTTCCTGTTTCTTAAAGTGAGATATCTTTCTTGGGTTAATCCTGAAGAAAACAACAGTGTGATAAAGATGGACTGGAGAGACTACAGTCTTGCCATTTTTAAACAATGAAACTGCACTGTGAGTGTGAGATGGGAGACAAGGAAAAGAAATAACGCACAGATCAAGCCGAAATTTTAGAAGCCCATGTTTTCCTTTTCTCTGTTTGATCAACTTATAGCTATGTTTCTGCTACAGTATTTAATTATTTTAGTTGACTTAAAACAGGAGTACCTAACTATTTTCAGGCCAACGGCCAAATTTGATCTTTGATGGATGGTTCAGGACTTCACTCTAAAAAATGGGTCATTAATGGCAAAATAAATCTGATTATATTCAAGTAAATTAACACAATATGTTACCCCCATTGTAGTCAATAATTGCCACCTTCTTTCAATTGAAAATTAAGGTTTAAAACAAGTTTTGGAAGGCTTTGAAAGTTATATCCTAGACTTTGGAGGCTCATATTCAGCCAGGATTTATTTATCTGGCCCTTGAAACTAATGAAGCTTATTTCCCAGGTATAGTAAGAGATTTAATTGATAGTGCAGCAAGATTTGGTGGATAGGAGAGTGAGAAGGCCCAGATGGAAGCTCACCATTCTATCATTTCAATATTAGACAGCTGCTGCTTGTTAGGGATTCTCAGCCCTGTTCATGTGTCTTTCTTAATTATTACGGAAAGCATGGTATGGCCACCTTATACTCTGAATTTTCCACTAATATTATTTTAAAATTGAGACTCAGGTGCAGAGGATATGCATGTTATGGGTCAATACCTTCGCAATTGAAAAGATGGCTGGCAAAATCCCAGTGGGAAACTAAGGTATCAGTTCGAAAAGCAAGAGCAGCACAATAGCATTAAGCAGAGTTCCCTAACATGATGAATGTATGCTTATAAACATTTTGACCATTACCTTTGTGTGTGTGTGTGTGTGTGTGTGTGTGTGTGTGTGAGAGAGAGAGAGAGAGAGAGAGAGAGAGAGAGAGAGAGAGAGAGAGAGAGAGAGAGAGAGAGAGAGAGAGAGAGAGAGAGAGAAATCATATTACGAACTCTTTGGCCTTGAATTCATTTGGCAAGTCAGTTTTTCACAGCAGGTTTCTATTTGTAGATGCTTAAGAAAACAAAAGAAAGTCCCCAAATACATTTTGTTTGCCGATATTAAGCTGACTCCAGTTGCCAAGAATTTCTGTTGGTGATTTGTTTCTGCAAAGAGTATGTTTCAGATGGATGTCTGAGTTGCAGACTCTGTTCACTGAATGACTGTGTTGTTGACACTGTTGTTTACATGTTTAGAGAGACACCGCCTCCCAATCTGTTTCAGGCTTATCGAATCATGTCAACTAACTCCCATACTACCATCAATATTGGTCTAAAATCTGTCACTTTGGCAACCTTCAACTCTTGTTTGAAAAGCTGGTTAAACCATTCCAACAGCAGCCAAGTCGCAAGGTATACAGAAAGAGTTCTATATACTCCTGATGTCATAAGTAGCCCATGCTGTAATAATATCAAGGAACAAAGAGTTGAAGTCTTCAAATATTTTGAAGAGGCACACATAGTTCCTGGTCTGTGTTGTTTTTTTTTTGTTGTTGTTCTTAACTTGCTAATTGAAAAGTAATTTTTTTTTAAAAAAATCAAAGGTGAAATAAAGTTTTGGCAACATTAGAATTGAAGAAGCTAAACTGACTCTTTGATTAGAACCCAATTTAAAGGTGTTTTTTTTTTAAATTCCCACATGGGTACAAAACTCACACAAAATAACTTCTGTATTTCTTTGTAAGGAGGAATGTAGGAGGAAAATGTGTGCAGGTAGTGTTTTAAGAAGAAAATAAAAAAAAGAAAAGAAAAGGTTTCTCGTGAAAGCACCCTCTTTGGTGTATAAAGTCTGTCAAGTTATATGAATGGGAAAGTTTTGTAACTGGCCTTAGAATTTGACAGAATATCTCTCAGTTGGAGTCAGTGCTTGTTAGTGTGAATAGCAAGATTATCTGTCTGTGTGTGCGTGCATGTGTGTGTGCCATAAAAGCAATTGAGTGGCTATTAGTGAAACCGTCATGGCAGTTATGCCCCAAATTTGACATAGGACCACAGATTCTTTTGGAAAAGGAAAGGAGAGAATGAAAAGAATGAACAACGCTGGAGTAATTGTTATCTGGACCTCATGCATAGCATTAATCAAGGAGAGTGTGCCAAAACAGAACATGACAGAGAACAAACTAGGTGTGGAATTATTGTAAGCTGGAGTTCAGTCTCATATATCTTTGTTGCATGTAAAGATGTGGACAATCCAATCAGCAGTGCAAATTACAGCCGTTTGATTTGCATGAATTAAGTAGGGGAGGTCACAAATCAGTGACAGGTCAGTGATACCATCGGAGATCAAGAGGCAAAGTTGGATTCTTCTTCATTTCTTTCCCCCTTTACTTCTTCCTAGTAACTAATCATGCTGTTCCATTGTAAGAAAAGCTCTATTGGTGATAAAGGAAGTCTTGTCTTTTAAATTCATCCAAGTTAGGACCCCACTGAGCTCTGTCAGATATCAATCACAATAGGGGAGATGTTTTTTAACAGAGGCCTATCTTCCTTTCTCTGCAATACACTAGTGAAATAAAGCTGTGTGTGTATGTCGGTGTGCTCACAGACATGCACACACACACACACACACACACACACACACCTACCTACACTTGTGCTAAGATTTTGCAGTTATTTTAGAAAGACCTTCTGAAAATGGCATTGTTTCTTTGAGAGCTATGGGAATGAACCGAACCATGCTATCTCAAAGATTTGTGCATTTGGAAGAGATCCTTTAGGATTTCTAATATCAACGTGGAACATTTTTGTTCCTCACTAAATAGGGATGATATTCTCCTTCACTGAATAAAAGTTTTTTGCATTGAAATATTTTAGCTATTCAGTTAGTAGTTAGTACTCATTTTAGCTACAACAATTACTATTTTAGTTAATTTTTCTATATATAGTACTCTGTTCAATTCTAAAATTACTCTCTATAAGAGTTATGGACCTAATTCTAGTTTGTCCAATCCAAACTTAGTTTGCTCTGTCCATGATGGAAATAGTTTTGCAAGCACTACTTAACATGTGCAGTATATTACCTATTCTAAAGAAGCTAGGGGAGAAGAAGTGTTGATTTGATTCACACATTACATTAAGCCATAGTTGTGTGAACCCAATCATTGCCACTTGAAAATCTGGCTTTATGGCTTAGCATGATGTGTGAATGCATACTCTAATTAACATTGCATCTGGGGAAGGGAGGATAATGTGATATTTGTTTTGACTTGAATTTAGGTAAAGCATGTAGTAGTCATAATAAATTGAACAATTAAACCATGGAAAAATGCAAAGAAAAGCATATGCAGCTGTCTTTAAAGGAGAACAAAGACTTATTTCCAAACATGTGGATGTGAATAATTTTTGGTAATTGATAATTCAAAACAGATACTTAGCATGCAACATGTTGGATATACACCTGTTCAGCCATGGATAGTTTCTTTACTTGGATTTTCCATTTACAAAACTGAAGTAATAGCAAGGCCATAGAGCATTTCTGAAGATAAAATGACTTCATTGAAAATCAGTGGAAATGATTAGCATAATTTTCTGTAGAAAATTATGGAGCCATACTGAAATTTGGGTATCAACTCTGTTTGCATTTCAGATTCTGAATTGGGAAGTAACTGATGTAGTGAGTCATGCTGTTCCTGGAATTATTTGTAAAAATGTGTGTATATGTGGTTGTAGTTAGTCCTATTGCAGGTCTGTTAATATTGGATTGTGAGTGATTCTTCCAACTGAGTTTCAAGAATCGATGACTCTTTGTTTTGAATAGAATCTGAAATATGGACATAGAGATACTTTATCTAAAATCATTTTCAGAGTGACATCTGTTGTTAGGGTCGTCCCCCCTCAGAAACCCTTCCTTTACCCAAAACCTGACTGGATTTTCTTTTAGATTCAGAGGGATACTGGCCTCAGGATCAACAATGCATCAATTTAAACATTTACTGAATAATAAGTTGTTAGGTGGATCTAAAGTGCCCGGAGAAAAGAGATGCTTAATCAAGTGCAAAATGTTACTTTCAGTTCCTCAGAGAAAATTAATGGCAGAACAGAGTGCTTTATGAAGTTGAACATAATATTGTATGTAAGAGTCTATTAAATGCTTGGAAAATACAGGGTAAAATCTCATATTATGCAAAAATAAAAAGTGCAATATTACCCAAATAACGGGAAAGAACTATGAAAATGAAGAATACCTAGGTGACTAATTTTAACTTCTTCAGCATTTGAATAATAGCCATAGCAAAAATAATGCTTCAGATGTGAGAATGTTTCTAATTATGCCTTTAATAGACATTTGCTATTCTACTGACTGTAGATATTAGTTCCACTGCTTTTATTGGGAATCTCCATGCATTTCCAAATTAGTGATGTATTTATTTGAAAGCCATTTCATCCTGTGTTGACAGTAAACAAAATATGATGTCAATGGGTAATATGTCAATGAGAGTGCTGTTCTGATTTTAAGATATAATACAATTTGTATCCTCAGCAATATTTTATGACAAACTATTAAACTTATAAAAAGGAAGCCAAATACTAGTCTGAAATGTTTATTAAACTCAACAATCAACCTCAGTTCCTTGACTGTGTAGATAATCGGGAAATGTCAGTGAAAATGAAAGTATCTGGTCTCTTATGCTTCTTTGCAATTTTTTTTTTTAAAAAAAGAGCAATGGAACAGATAAGACCAAGGTTAATAATGACTTATTCATAATAATATCAGTTATGGCTTGTAATGATTATGTGAACCAGGCTAATATGTTCTTGTGTGGTCCTTAGCAAACTGATCTTGACTTTTAGTAAGACCTGGCTCATTTCCTATGTATATCTGTAATGAACTTTGAGGAACTTTCCACTACAGATTTTCCAGCAAAAACTCTATTGACGTGAATAGGAACCTATTCCTATTCACTATCCATCCATTCATTTCAAGGGACCTTTCATAGCAGAACATTTTGCGTGAATTATGCCTACTAAATATTGGCATAAAATGTTAAGGAATATCCTTACAGATAATTAGCTTCCATTGGCTGGCAAGAAGCTGCAGGGATGAACAAGTAATTAAAGCCTTGATTCCAATTTTGACCACTGCCCTCCCCCCACTTCTGCTTATATAAACACTTATGACTCTTTTAAAAAAAATTCTGAATGAACACCACAACAGCTGCTTTAGGAGGTCTCCCTCTCCCTCTCCCTCCCTCTCTCCCTCCCTCCCTCTTTCTCTCTCTCTTTCAGTACAATGCCCATCAAGTTCTGTGGGCCTCATTTCAGGAAATGTGTTGAATGGATAGTGCCTCTTCTCAAGATTTGCTTTTATAACTTCAGTTGTGTTAAATATAAATGAAGGAAGAATAGATGGGAGGGGGAGCTGCGTGGAGCTGCACATTGACTTACTGTTTACTGATGCAGTTAACAGATGGAAAAGCCAACTGATCCACAGATGTGTAGCTTATAAATATAAACCAACGTCTTACTGGTGATGTATATTAGCAAGTGGCAACAAATTGCTTCCTATTTAACTGTGGTAGCTTGTAATGACCAAATAGCTGTCAGTCGGTCTGGTTAACATCTTAACAGAAGTGATATTAAAAAAGAATTTTCTGTGTTAATATTAGTCAAGAGGTTATTAAATATTCTATTTTTAAAATGTTTTGATGAATGTATACTACCGAAAGCTTCTCTTTTTTTAAATACTACTATTTTTTCCTGACATTTAACAATAATTGGTCATGTTTACCCTGAATGACAGCCCTGAATTCTTGTCCAGGGAATTCTCTTCTTCCCCAGATCCCTATTTCTTAACAATTATCAAATCAACAAACTGGGAATAGTTTGTCACTTACTGGATGGCTTCTTTTGTCCAAAGTAGCTGAGAACAGATGTTTTATTTATTATTTTATTTATTTGTTAGATATACTGTATATCCTACCTTTCATCCAGGAGCTGAAGACTGTATATACCAGGGGTGAAATCCAGCAGGTTCTAACAGATTCTGGAGAATGGTAGCAGAAATTTTGAGTAGTTCAGAGAACTGGCAAATACCACCTCTGGCTGGCCCCAGAATGGGGTGGGAATGGAGATTTTACAATATCCTTCCCCCAGGAGTGGGGAGGGAATTGGGATTTTGCAGTATACTTCACCTGCCATGCCCACCAAGCCATACCACGCCCACCAAGCCACACCCACAGAACCGGTAGTAAAAAAATTTGGATTTCACTACTGGTATACACCCTATTTCCTCCTCCAATTTTCTTTGCCCACCTGATAGGTAAATGTGGCTGAGAGAGACAGGGTCTGAGACAAGGTCACGTGTAAACTTCCATGGCTGAGGGTGGAAGTTCCTATCCAAAAACAGATTCCATAAGATTAAAACAGTTCTTCATTCAGAAAGGTTATACTAACAGAAACTTGCAAATTTGACTGCATTTTCCCTTCCCTTCCCTTCCCTCCCTCTCTCCCTTCTTCCCTCCTATCCCAGAGTGTCAGCTTCTAATACTGTGGACTTGTCACCTATTGTTGTCTTAATAGTTTCTCTATTATTATCTCCAAGGTTCCCTATACTGGAACACCCAGAACACAGAACCTTGCAAACTGAAATCCACTATTTAGACAATTTGCTAAGCAAAGCATTCCTGGATGTGGTGAAAGGGGAGAGCATTCTGCTCTCTTTTGCCTTTCAACTCCAACCCAGGAGCCCTCAAGCAGTTGCATCCACAACAAACCATTTTTTATACCAAATATATTTTACTGATAAAGAAATATCAGTATATAAATATAAAGAAGTGGTTAATACAACTGCCTAACATGCAGGCAGCCCTGGTTCGAATCCAATTAAGGGTAAGGCTGGCTGATGAGAGGTAAGAAGCTTGAAATAGATCTATACCAGTCTCCCTTTATTTCTTTATCAGTAAAATATATTTGGTGTATATATATATATGTATATGTATATGTATATGTGTATATACTGTGTGTGTGTATATATATATATATATATATATATATATATATATATATATATATATCCTTGAATCATGTGAGTTGTCATTAATCATGTATGTATGTATGTATGTATGTATGTATGTATGTATGTATTACAAACTATTTTAAAAATATGAGTTCCAGGTAAAAAATGTATGTATGTATGTATGTATGCATGCATGCATGCATGCATGTATGTATATCCTTGAATCATATGAGTTGAAATTGAACATGAATTGAAAAATATGGGGGGGGGGAGGAGGAAAGGGCATTTGGGAAAATATGGGAGAAGATGGGGACCAACATTCCTTTGTTATATTTGCTGTTTAAATAATTTAGCTGCAAAAAAAAAAAAAAACCTGAAGGCTGATTTAGCTGCAATTAATTATTCATTAATAACATGCTAATTGCATGGTATCTCTGCATATTTAAATGGAAAAGCTGTGTTGAAGGGGGGATGTTTGTTTGCTTTAAATGTAAGCAGGGGTCTTCTATTCACCAGCATAACTTTTGCAGGCGGGAGGGAAGAGGAAAGAAAGTCTCTTTGAAGAAGGATTAGGGAAAGTGGTCGTACTGGCCTCCTTTCCCATTCACTCTCTTGATTTGTTCTCTATTCAGGGCAATGGATGGTCCTTATCTAGCCTCCCCAATTGACAGGGTGGCACTGCTTTGACTTTTGTCCAAGTGATTTCTCCACGCACACAAAATGGGTTAATTATCGCTTTCCATAGCTTTTTGACTAACAAAAGACCACCGCTCTCTTTCTTCCTTTTCTTTACTGTACGGGAGCCCTTTGAAATGTGATAGTTTAATCGGTGACACCTTTTCAATGGAGGAATTCTGAGTGTCCAAGCCTGCTGATCTGAGCTCATATGGCTGAGTCGGGAACATTATCATGATTAAGAGATACGGTCTTTATTGTGCCAAAGCCACCCTGGACTTTAAGGATGAAGGTCTCACAGGCTTCTAAACAGCATGGTAGATTGATTTCCTCCTCCCCACCTTCCAGCTGATAAAAACCAAGCTGTAGGTTAGTAGTAGCCTTTCAAAGGGAAGGGGGAATGGGGGAGTCTGTTGTGATTTAATGGAAAGTTGACTGTTCTTTTCTTGTGTGGCATCCACATATTTCTCTCTCTCTCTCTCTCTCTCTCTCTCTCTCTCTCTTTCTCCCTCCCTCCCTCGGAAATGACTGATCCTTCTTAGATCTGGATCAGATATTGTTCTGCTTTGAGATAACTCATTAGGAAATGCTTTTGATTTCAGTTTTTCCTAAGAGCAGAGTTACATGATATGCTATAGTTCAGTTTCTTTGGGCCAAATGGCTTGGGAAGCTTCCAAAATATTCAGATAATCAGGCATTTGGACAAAGGAGGTAGAATTAATATCCCAAGGGTTACAGTGACAAGGGATATATAGAGGAAATGGCAACATGAGATATCTCGGAGTTCGTTAATAGCCGGTGCTTTTGAATTAAAATGTTTTCTGCTTTACTCAATTTTTGGAGCCACTACTACTTGTTCATTTGGACAGTCTTTTATGGCTGCAATATACAAGTTATTTATTTATTTTTTTATTTTGATTTATATGTTGCCCTTCTCCAGAGACTCAGGGCGGCTTACAAGGCATTAAGCAATAACCTTCATACTTTTGTATATTTTATACAAAGTCAGTTTATTGCCCCCACAAACCGGGTCCTCATTTTACCTACCTTAGAAAGGATGGAACGCTGAGTCAACCTTGAGCCTGGTGAGAATTGAACTCACAGTAATTGCAGGGAGCTGGAAGCTAAATACTTCCTTTAACAGTAGCATTAGTCTGCTGTGCCATTCAAGCTCCTATTTCAAATATCATGGGTCTCTGGGACAGAGAAAATGCAGTCAGCCAAAGGGAAATAGAAGTATATTCATCAGAGTTGTCCACTTTAGATAGTCACGTTTGAGCACCTTGCCAAACTGGCTTCAGACAATCACCTGCTGTACATAGTGTGCATGTATATGTGTCTATGTAAGAGAGAGACATGTGCATATTTTTTTTTAAAAAAATGGTCCAGTCTCCATACAGTCCGGTTAAAGATTGGAATTTATCATCATTTGCATTGCCTGAAAAAGTTCTTTTTAGGTGAGTGGATCCATTTCTTCAATGTCTTCAAACATTGGGATGCCAGAAAGTTCTACATCCCTCTGATTACAACTGGATAATTTGAGGTTAGAGTTCATCTCTATATGTATTATAGTTACTACTCTATCTGTATTTACTTCCAGTGTCAAAGTAGTACATTTCGTATAGGATCATGTTCAGAAATTCAAAATTCAAGAAAGAGAGGGAAATAGAATATATTACAAGTAGGGAAGAGGAGTCCATGTTTCAGAATTATCTATTCCAAATGTTAGTGACGATCTAAATTTGATATACAGATCTTTGGTTCTACCTGGTGGTACTAAGAATGGAACCATGGATCCTGGCATGTTCTGTGCCAAAAGTGGAGGAATGTTCAGATAGTCACTTAAAGCAATACCTTGAGAAATGTAGTCTGAGCTTTGTGCTCTTTCATAATTAAGTGCAAATAGTTTTCAAAGTTCTAAGTTTGACAATCTGAATGGAAGATGAGGGCCACAGGTAACAAGAAACAATGTAGGATGCAGCTAGGTAATGCTTGTTATGCCCTGTTCTGATGAATAACTAATAACATTTTTTTCTGCTATTAAGAAGCTGGGGTTAATGGAGACTTGAAGGCTTAATTGGTATTGTTTCTTCATTGTTTTAAATATTTGCAATTAGTTCCATTTTGTGTGTGTCTTTGTGTTTGTGTAATCTATGTAGTTATATACATGTATGGTCATGCTCAAAGCAAACTATAGTGCCTCCTTTATGTAGGAAACTTGGCAACCTTTGTTAAATTCAAAGACAAGAGAGATAGTTCTGTTGTCAGATCCCATTTGCTAATATTTGGCCCTGATTTTTATATTATCTGAATAACTGCATACTTCTTGATTTTCCTGGCACTTTAGATACTTAGACAATTCAAGAATTGCAATTCATGAAATTACTTTTTTCCATATTTTATTAATGTAATGATATGATAGCCCAATTTTGTGCGAATTTTGTGCGAAAATAGATAAATAAATAAATTTCTAGTGCAAAATCAAAGAAGATAAGGGATAAGGGAAGATAAGGGATTGTCAGATTTGTTAAGTTGCGGACATATCTGGAATTTTGAGAAACATTGAAGATGTTCTTACTAACTGGCTGCCTGGTTATAAAATGGTTGACACTATAAATACAATAAATTGGAGAACACGTTTACCAGGAGGAAAATTGGTAGAATCCTACCCACTGTCAACTCTATTCTTTCTTCCCTCAGTTCTCTTATCTTTGCAGTATGACAGCTTTCTAGCTTTGTATTTATATATTTAAACTATTCTGTTTAAAAAGTTAGGAAGAAATGTTCAGAGGCACATGGTGACTGGATTACCTATCCCAATTCTAATTCTCTGTATGTATAGATGCTAAGTGGCGGATAGTAGCAGAAATTAATGCATACTTAGCAGATTTGCTACTGCAAATTTTACTCCTAATCGTGGATGCTGAAAATAGAACTAGCACAAAACAAGAATGCAAATGGTTCAGGATTATGTACTGAGGTGGTCCACATCATAGAAGACACAAAGCCAGACACGTGGGCATGGCAGTCATTCTTATAATAGCAATTTCAAAATAATTGGCTAAGTTAATCATACAATAACTCAATTGGTGTTTTGAGATAAACTTTTGTCTGTCAAACACTGGCTGGTCCCATATTTTGATGATGTATTTGATATATTTTATAAATTATGACATTGACAAGAATTGTGGACAGATAAATCCCCGGATTTGAGTTTCTATCCCTTTCACTTTTTTCCTGTCTAATGTTTGTTCCATCCTATTTCTCTATCAGTATAGATTTCTTCTTAAAGGCTGCATGATTTTTTTTTACTGCTTTTTTGGCATGATTGTCATAAATGCACATGTTTATATACCATTTCCCTCCAAGTGGTTTATTTTGTATGTTGTATTACTACGATGTACTTTTTTCTAGGGTTCATTTTGTGATTGTACCTTTGATTGATCACAACATCTGAAAATGCATAGATGCTGAAAGAATGAATTTCAATTGGCATATTGGTTTGGGGAAGTGCAAATTATTTAGATGAGCACTGGATTTGCATTTTTGTCTTGTATTCATGTCATCCATGCACTTTGCTAATAACCATTGGGCATTATAAAACCAAATGGATGAAATGACTCCCAAGCCCACCATGGAGGCAAGAGGTGCACACGTATATAGATACCCCCCTGGCTAAAGGCAGGCTGTTATTCATTCTGCTGACTGTTTGGGGTAAGAACCAATGTTCAGTTTTATTTTCCGTCAACGTCTCACTTTCACTTTTACACTAATAATGCATGGAGAGCACAAAGGGCAACAAATCAAAGCCCAGCCCTGAAAAGCCATACTGTGAAGCACAAATCCCCATTTGCAGATGCTAGTGGGAGTGATTGCCAGATGGCTCCCCGGTCCAACATATGGCCTATATTCAGCCATAGGTACAGAGGGAGAGATTTTTGGAGCAAGCTTGAAATAAATGTCTCAGGCTTTGTTGCATGGCACAGCGCTGATTTCTTAAATATACTGCATAAGTTACAAAGAGTGGCCAAGTCACTACGCTGACAATATATATATATAAAGTATATAAATGGACTTTCATAAGACTGGCTGACAATAGATAGCGCAAAAGAACCTATTATTCCAAGACATTATATTCCCAAACTGGGTTATTGTGGCTGCTGCTGTCGTGGTTTCCATTTAATTTGCATTCTTTGGCCTTTAGCTAATGGGTGAGATAACTGGCAGAGTGTATATTTCAGGCATAGTGTATATTTCACCCAGTGTAAATATGATGATGCTAACTGTGGCCAGTTCCAAGAAATAATGAGTCAAATGCCAGCTTTGGAAAAGCACTGACTTTTGCATAATTGTAATTGTGCACTATGGGGGCATGAATTGTTCTGAAATTATATTTCAGTGCTACAGGAAATGATAATAATAATAATTATATTAGTGGCAATTTGTTTATTATGGCAGCAGATGCTTTACAATACAAATTAATTCAATCCCAGTCCTAAGGCACTTACCAAAGACATTGTAAAATCGAGGAGTGATTTCAGGGACAGAAGGAGAGGTCTGAGTTGAAAAATGAGGATCATTTTAGGATTCTATCCACATGCTTGGTTCCAGTGAAGGAGTCCCACTAATGTCAGAAGTCTTCTGAATTCATCAGATCACAGAGTTATCTAATTAGATGGGACATCAAGGGTTTTGAATACACTCCCCATTTTATGCTGAAATTCGGTTTAAAACATCCATGACAGCTGGCTGACCAGCCTTTCCTTAAACAAACCCAATGGAGAGAAACTTGACACCTCCCTCAATAATTGGTTCCACTGTCAAACTAGTTTAAGAATGTTTTCCTAAAACTATTGTTTGAATAGTTTTAGATCACCCTAAAACGTCTCACCTATTGTGCTGGCAGAATGTCTTTTCAATGACCAATTTGCTATTTTTTAAAATAATAATATTTTTTTTTTACTGGTCCTGCCAATAAAAAAAAATCATGTTGGAAAGATCCTACGGCACCAAGAGGGTTGAAACTCTCTCTTGTATCTTGCTTCAGGTTCTAACGTTCTTAATTTTATTCTGGTGTTGCCTATTATTTCGTCTTTCTTAGTTCTTCTTCCTTTTTTTAAGTGGAGAACACTTTTGCTGCCACCATATTGGCACCATTCGGGGTTTTGAAAACATTTCTAAAGCCATATGCATATTGCAGTCTCTCTGGTTATTGTAAGGAGGAGAGAGAGGCAAAATCACTTCAGTGATTTCCAATTCATGTTTGGTGGGTAGAGATTTTGGTTCAGCGTTAGGAATGCCATAAGGCTCTGACACAATTTGTACAAAATGGTCTTTTATGGCCTCACCCCAAAACTCCTTTATATGAATGTCTGTTATTAAAGTGGATAAAGACAAGCAAAACCATATTTCATACTATGTCTTCCCTGCCCACCTGTAAGTCTGTGACATCTTTGCAAATGGTATTTATTTATGAATTTAAATGTGAAGAAGACATCCCTCACTGTGTATAAAACAGATGTTCATACCTTTATCTTGTTCCCTTTTGCAGTAAGCAGTGTTATAAAAAGTACAGAAAAGAGTTAGAAATAGTAAGACAAAGGTATGCTAAGAAAAAAAAAAAGGTAGTAATTCCCTCTACCTTTTCATAATCTGCAAACCGATCTTCCAGCAAGTCATAACGTTACCTTTTCACAATAGACCACATATGTTCCATACTTTCTAGCAATCATAAGATATCTTTGCCCAGGCCCCCATTTTAATAAACCAAGGTTCACAGGCAGATTTGATATTTCTCTCAATTTAATTCTACAACCCACCCCTCAAATCTGGACAGTGTGGTGACTGGCCCTTAAGTGACACTGATTTTCTTATGCCTAAAATCAACACTTTTACCTCAGCATATTCAAAAAAACCTATTGATAGTTGCCATCCAGTGCCATATGCATTTGGTTTTCTCCCCCATTTCTATCTGCAAAGACTGAATTTGATGTTTTATGTCGTATTAAGACACAGAAAAACCTATGGTTCTAATATAACTAATCTTCTACCTTCACTAACCATGTTAGAGACCTTGATCTCATGAAATACTGTAAGAAAAGAAGTTGAAAAACCTGGGGGGAGAGTTAAATGAGGGATCAGTCTAAAATCCCTATGTAATCACAAGTGGACTCAATCCAACTTTCTGCCCCCCCCCCCCCATTCTGTTGACTCTTATCAATCTTCAAGCAGGTGCTGTTAATTGAACAGTTTCCTGTGCCTAGAATTTTTAGCAGTTAATCAGTTTAATTGGACCTTCACATGTGGACCTAGTCCTTTGCACCTAACAAATATTTATATATATGGAAAGGAAATCAATTCAAATGTAAAATAAATATTATTCTGTTTGAATGAAAAGGAAAGTTGAAAAATCAATCAACACCTGCCACAAAAAAAGGGGAAGTAGAAAGGGTGGATGAGGAGAAATAGGTCAACCAAAATACAGGTCAGCTCTTTTAATTGTAAAGTGCCCCATATTCCTATATTAACTACATTATTTGCTATTGAAAAGAGAATTGCTTCCTCTGGCTGTTTTACCAGGAGTGCCTTTTGGAGCCAACTTCCACATTTCTGAGTTTAGCTTTTTCTCCAGCATGGTTTGGAGGCCAGGAATGGTGAACCTTTGGTCTCTAGATATTACTGGCTGCTACTTCCAACATTCTTCATTATTAGTTCTGCTGGCTGAAAACTGCTGGGAGTTGTTGTTCAGCACAACATCTGGAAGACCATAGATCCTCTCCTGCATTATAAGCTGATTTTATACATGGTCAGTTTCCCATTTGAGAGAAATAATCCCTTTCACACTTAGAGGTATTGCTGAGCCATCATCATTTCTGTCCTGGTTGAAGAAGGACCTGTAGCATTATTTTTTGAGCCACAAAGAAAAGCTGCCACTTTAGCTATCCTAATGTAAAGAAGAAGCTTAAATGTGCTCTGTTCTTTCCTTGCCAAACAGACTTAGTACAAATGTGATTTTCTGTGTTGTCTGGCAATTAAGTACCACTTAAAAACTCTTGAGAATAATTAAGGGTTTAGATGATGAGTCCTTTTGGAGGGCTTTCATGGCATTAAATAAATCAAGCTGCATTGAGGTGGGAGGGGCTGGATCTAAAAGAGAAAGGTCTTTCTGAAACATATTCAGACATGACATTTTCTTATGTCGATAACCATCAACAGCTTTGCTTCCCCATCTGCAAAGACAAGAATGTCACATGTCAGTCAAAGGAGAGCTGCCAACAATAAATCAAGAATGAATTCCACAGTGTTTGACTTTAAAAGACACCTATTGTTGTGCTAAGATAAAGTAGAATCCAGTATAAAATAGTATAATATGATTCTGTTTCAGAGATTTGATGGTCCATGAAAGATCACAGACTTTATAAACGATGATTGGGGACAACTACTGCAGTTAGCTTTGCTTAACTAATCCTTCTTTGTTTTGTGAGATTGGTCCAAATTGGTCTGAAGACACCAAATCTTTCCTCCAGTGATGCTTTCTTTCTCTCTCTCTCTCTCTCTCTCACACACACACATATATACACACACACACACACACATACATGCATGCATACCTACATATTGTTTTACACTGCATTCAAGGCCAGTCTTTTCTTTTAACATCACAAATAGAATTGGGAATAGACTAGCTTGGTCCTTCCTACCTTGCATGTGTATCCCTGGTGATCTTCTGTCTCCCATGTTCCCTTCTTAACCCAAATGCCTTGCTCTGCTCCCCCCAGAGTGAGTTTATATGGGCTTAGAAGGAGTGCGTGGGTGGAGCAACATTGCCACAGCTGTCAGCTGCTTGGGTGGTTTCAGCTATGTGCAGAATTGGTAATGGACAGGATGGACAGTAGTAGGTCCTCTTGATGGAATCCTCAACTCTGTTGATTTTAAAGCTGAGAAGCTTCCTCTCTCATTATTGTGACTGCAAATTGTGTTTATTCATGAATTATTGACTTGCCCTCTTTCAGAATTATTGTTTTCTAAGGTATCTTACAGTTAATGTCATGTAGACATTTAAAACCAGAATCTGATTTAAAAAGGATCAATCAAACAGACTACATAGAGCAGAATTTTGATCCAGCACAGTAAAATAGTATTAACACCAAAATCGGGAAGAATTAATGGTTTAAAAGTTTAGCCCATAATTTTCAGCAAAAGCAGGCAGAAGGTGTTTAAAACCAGTCTGAGAGCAAACACACCACATTTGGGGGGAAAATTCCATACTTCTGAGATCATTGTTAAAAAATCCCAAATTAAATTATATGAATTCAATTTAATGTTATTCTTATGCTGTAATGTAGAATCCACCTTTAAAAAAAATAAGAAACTAGACTTCTAGCTGATATATGTGAGCAAATATGAATTATTCCTACTCAGCAGAGAAACAGAGGAGAGAAAGGACCACAGAGACACTGACTAGGATAAAAATGGCCCAACCTTATTGGATTAGACATTTCACCGCAATGTAGTTTGACAAAATTCATTGCATTGCGAATGAGAGTTGTACAAAGCACTTGAAAGGGCTGCTCTGCAAGACGCAGGAGTGCAAATAAAACTCCTGTCTTCAAATCCCTGTTGCAAAACTTAAGAAATTCTAATTTATGACGGTTAGAACTTTTTGTGCAGTTGGGACTCAATGAAGGTCTCTGCTTGCATGGAGCCGCCGACTTGCATTCAAGCAAATCCTCTGCACAATTCTTTCTACCCCATGTGGGATAATGTTAACTTAACATTCAAGTAAGATTTTGTTCTTCCTGCTTGTATTGCTATACTTTATTTGGGCATAATATTGGTTCCAGAGTGAAATACTTATGACCTTTTCCTTAACAACCATTCAAGATTATGATGGAAACCCCCCCCCCCAAGTTATTTACAACCCATTTTTGAAGTTACAACGGCTGCATCCCCCATAGTCATGTGGTTGCATTTTGGATCCTTGGCAACCAGTTATGGTTCTTTGCAGCATCCCATGGTCATATGATTGCAATTTGCAACTTTTATTTTTGCCAGTTTCCAGCATTTACTGGTTTCCAGTAAAAAAAAAATAATGGAGAAAATTGACTTAAGAACTGTGGCATTTGCTTAATGACCGTGACAAAAGATGTCAAAAAGTTGGGTCTCTTTTACAATCATAATGATTTACAACCATAATTCCAGGCTCAATTATGGCTGTAAGTCAAGGAGTACCTGTAACGTATAGGCTAAGAAAAGAACTGAGAAAATTATGGCAACTTGTTAATTGAAATAGTTATTAACACATTTTATAATAGTCACTTATATATTGGAACACTTATATAGTGGTACTTGGATAATTCCACAGATTTCTGTGTGGCTACCAGTTATATAAATCTTGGCTATAATCTAGAAAACTTCAGGCTGCTTAGTCTAACTGTTGAACAACTTTTGATGGTCATTTCTTCTTGCTTTGGAGTAATATATTTTGGGTTCATCCTTTTTCCTCTCTTCTGTTTCATGACTGCCAGGAACTAAATACTTGCAACAATCACAAATAATACCTTTAATTTAATATCAAAGTCTTAAATACTGAGACTAAATCAGTGGGATTTAGCATATGATTGGAGTATAACAGGCCAGAGTTACTGTATACTAATTTTCTTCGCTTCAAGACTTGACTTAGTTAAGCAAATGTGAACTGGAACAGCTTATTTTGCATTTAGATAGTTTAGTTTTACAGGGCCAAGGAGTGTGATGTACATTTTCTCAATGGACTATGTGATGACTTTTCAGTATAGTATTTTCCTATTGCTAACTCACTACTTATTTTGCTGAATGCAGCCCTGATTTACAAAGTGCTAACCAGATGGCATCATTGCCTTTATCACACCAAGTCAATTCTATGGCTGAGTCAAGGGCAAACAAACCAGACTCTTTTCTTTAGAATTAAATGTTGCATTCTTGAATGACTGAATTTAGCTTAATTTTTCAGGAAAAGTGTGATGGGGAAAGAGTGGGTGGGTGGGATTTCCTGCTCCATTCCAGTGTAGGGCAAATCAGCCTCTTGACCTACAAATTTTGAAGTGAGAAGATTGCTTGTTCAGTACATCTGCGTTTTTGTGTCTGTTTTTCCCTGTAATTATAATCTCTTCAGTGATGAGAGTGGTTTATGCTGCTATAGTAATGTTATACTTTGAGGCTAACTTTCCCATGGGGAAAACTTTCTTTTGTTATTTCTTTCCTTTTTTTTTTTCACCCATTGTGCAAAACAAACAAAATACAAAGTCCTATCTGAAGAACAGAAGACAGGAAGTAAGCTAATCTGAGGTGTTTTTTTTTAAAAAATGTTCATTTTGTATGCAAAAAGAAACAAAGAATAGACCAAGAGGAAAAGGGAGAAAGACCCTCCCCCCAATATATATATATATAACTCAGTCTAATAAAAATTAATCTACCTAATCTTCATTTTACATTACACAATTACATTATTAATTTTTAGATCAATTTATTTTCATTGAAATAGTATATACTACAGTATTGATGGTTTTAAGAACTGCCTTAAACATGCTTATTTTTCAACAGCAAAAGAAGGCAACTTACCCTGAATGGAAGCAGACAAATGTCACAATCCAGTGGGGGGGGGGGGAGGTGGAAGCATGATAAGGTTTGGGGTCATGTGATATAGTTTATATTTTCTCTTTGCTTCCTTATTGGCTATATTGGGAGGAACACAGTTCCTGTGGATTTTAATCTTTTTTTTTTAAATATATTTATTTTGGGGCTGTATTGACTCAATAGTAATTTACAGCTTAAACCTGTTGTGCATATCTCTAAAATGAAATGTTGAATCTCTTGCAGCAGACTCTGCAGCAGAAACCTTTTAAAATATATTATTTTTCATTTAGGATCCAGTGCTGGCGATGTCTTAAATATTATTTTAAAGCTGCTTTTGGACATATGGACATTTTAACCATCAGTCATAGTTGTCTTTCTTTGTCCTTACTGACCTGTGTTCAACCCAACAAAACATTGCAACAACTTAGTATTATCAACACAAATAAGCAATGTAGTAAAATAGCAAAACAATAGAGGAATTTGATGGTGATAATCAAATCTCAACCAGAAAATCAAAGACCTTAAAGTAGAAGAAGAGGAAATTATGATTTCATTTGATGCCACAGAATTCTTTACATCCAGGTATGGCTGGAAAGTCCCAGAACAAGCAAAAGAATCCACGGCAGTACTACACAACACACCATAACCAAATACACTAAGATTTAAATACCCATAATCATGGAGGTGCAGTGGCTTTAATGATGATACAGATGGTCAGCAGTTTGAGCCCTAGCACTGCGTGGAAGGATGAGCTACAGTCACTTGCCTTAGCTTCTGCCCACCTAACAGTTCCAAACCATTTTCGATGCAAATAGGTACCACTTCGGTGGGTAGAATAATTGTTAGGCTAAATGCTGACACAAAGTTTGAAGAATCAAGAGCTTCACAAATCTGTTTGAATTCACTATCTCTGGAATTTCCAGAATAGTGTGATGTCTGGTTGGAGAATTTGTAATCCTCTATTGTTGATATATCCGTTCTAAACCCTCACAGCCATTGCTGAGAGCCTGAGACTCCTAGAAAATTAATTCAGCAGGTTTGTTGTTACCTCTGAGATCAATCTTTGGTGCCAGATAGTTGAAGCCACTGCTGAAGAAATTCTTACATTAAATCCATACCATGTCATCAGGCACTAATACAGACAAAAGGCTAAGAAGGCTGTTTACATTTTAAGTCATCT
Source organism: Arizona elegans (assembly GCA_022577455.1). NCBI lineage: Eukaryota > Metazoa > Chordata > Lepidosauria > Squamata > Colubridae > Arizona > Arizona elegans. Next base: position 94,834,446 of record JAKOOJ010000003.1, on the reverse strand, counting down.
GAGCCAAGCTAGCAGAGATGCTATATTAGGAAACTGACAGCATTGTTGATACTAATCAGCTTCTTGAATTGTACTTTACATTTGAATGGTATCATTATTTGATTACAGAACGGCAGTGCTGTTGCTTAAAATATATCCTCATTTATTTGCTGAAATCTCATTTAACAATTAACAATTCTTGAAAATGTAGTACAGGTAGTCCTCGACTTACAACAGTTTGTTTAGTGACTTGTTCAAAATTACAATGGCACTGAAAAAAGTGACTTATAATTGTCCTTCACACTTCTGACCATTGCAATGTCCCCATGGTTATATGATCACTGCTTGGCAACTGAGTCAACTATTTATGACTGTTGCAGTATCCTGAGGTCATGTGATCACCTTTTGTGATCTCCCCATAAGTAGTCATTGGGGAACCCAGATTCATTTAACAACCTTGTTAGTAATTTAACAGCTGCAGTGATTCACTTAACAAATGTGACAAAGAAAGGTTGTAAAACGGGGAAAAACTCACTAAACAACTATTTCTCTTAGTAACAGAAATTTTGGGCTCAATTGTGGTTGTAAGTTGAGGACTACTTATAGTTCATAATTGAGATAGAATTTGTGCCATTATGTAGTGAAAGAAGAAACAGCAATATAACCAGTGGCATGGTAGTTAAAATGCTAAATTAGTAACCAAGAGGCTTAGTTCTAGTTCTCCCTTAGGCATGATGCCAGTTGAGTGATTTTGGGCTTGTTCCTCTCCCTTTCTCACTCCAGAACACCTCACAGGGTTGTTTTTATGGGAGAAATAGGAAGGAGTATACTGTCATTTGTATAATATAAAATTAGGCTATAAATCAAATAAGTATTAAATAAAAAATCCATGTAATTTAAAAAAGACTCCTAACTTTTGTACAATGAAAGAAAAAAGCTATAAAGAATCAAATGAATAAACCTTCTAAGAGAAAATAAAGTATATTCTTGTCTGCTTATTCTTGTGAAAAGTATGCTGCACTCTCCCCAGATAATAAATATACTTTAAGAATATTCCCACATTTAGATATCACATTGTTAGTTTTAATTACAAAAGTTTTACAATTACATTTTCACCCCTTTTTCCCCCCTCATCCCACCCTAAACTTCCCAGCCTCCCTATCCCACCCTAACCCTCCCCTCCCCCCCAGACTTCCACACAGTATACTCATATCAAGTAAAAGGAAAAACCCTCCTTTGTATATAAAACTTGAACCCCTCCCTCCCCCTTATAAATTTTCATCTTCATTACATTAACCTATTTCTATCTTAATATAACATTTTCAAATAAATTTTCATCCTCATTACCTTAAAAATATTTCTATCTTAATATAACATTTTCAAATAAAAGCTATTTGATACTTCCTAGTTTGATATTTGTTCTGAACATAATCTATCCACCTCTTCCATTCCCATTCATAAGTCTCTTGTGAACAATCTTTTAGATATGCTGAAATCTTTGCCATCTCTGCAAAACTGGCCATCTTCAAAGTCCATTCCTCAATCGTGGGCAGCGCTTCATTTTTCCAGTATTTACCTATCAACAATCTTGCTGCTGTTATCATATACAATATCAATTTTGTTTCACCCAATGTAAAACCCTTAACTATACCCAGTAAAAACAATTGTGGAGAAAATTGAATTTTTTTCTTCAGAACATTCTGCATGACCCACCAAATTTTTATCCAAAAAGCCTTAACTTTCTTACAGGTCCACCAAACATGATAATATGTAGCATCTAGACAATCACATCTCCAACATTTAGGCTGCACATTAGGGTACATACACGACAATTTTTTGGGGTCTGAATGCCATCTGTAAAACATTTTATAAAAATTTTCCCTCAGATTCTGCGACTGTGTAAATTTAACATTCTGAACCCAAATTTTTTCCCATGTTTCCAACATCACTGGTTCCTCAAAATTTTGTGCCCACTTAATCATACAATCTTTAACTAGTTCAGTTTCTGAATCCCTTTCTAACAAGACATTATAAAGTCTTTTAATATGCATTGGACCTTTCTCTTTTATATGTCTGACCAATTCTTCCTCATACATCATAATACCAGTTTTTTGGTCCTCTTTCCATCTCAATTGCAATTGATTATATTGTAACCAAGTTAGATTAATCCCTTCAGCCAACAATGTCTGTAATGTCTTCAGCTGCCATCTGCCCGCATCTGTAAAAAGAACCTCTTTATATAAACCCCCCCCGAGTGACATTATATTTGTATTCCACAAAGTATGACCAAGATCCAGCCATAGCGGTATTTTATAATCCCATTTGAGTCGGTGCTTCTTCCAAACTCTCAACAAAGAATCTCTAAGTATATGGCTTTTAAATGCTTTATCCACTTTGTTGTCATAAAATAAGTAAGCATGCCATCCAAATTCCAAATCAAAACTTTCTGCGTTTAGTATTCCAGTCTTTTTTCCTCCAAACCAATCACTTGTTAAAGTCAAAGCTGCTGCATCATAATATAACTGTAGGTTTGGAAGTTTAAGACCTCCCCTTTCTGGAACATCTTGCATAATTTTCAATTTTACTCTTGGTTTTTTCTCGTTCCAGACAAACTTATTCATTCCAGTTTGCCACACTTTTAGTTGTTTATCATTTTTAAGCACCGGAATCATTTGAAACAAAAAAAGAAATCTTGGCAAAATGTTCATCTTAACTGCTGCTATTCTTCCAAGTAAAGACAGCTGCAGTTTTTTCCAAGTCTCCATGTCTTTTTGCACCTCTCGCCACAACACCTCATAATTATTTTGAAACAATTTCATATTTGATTCTGCAACCTGAACTCCTAGATATTTTACCTTTGGTACAATCTCAAAACCTGCCCTCCTTTCAAGCTCGTGTTTACGATCTTGTGTCACATTTTTGACTATCATCTTAGTTTTTTTCTGGTTCAGTCTAAAACCTGAAACTTTACCATAGTCTTGTATAATGTCCTTCATCTGGATTATTGATTCCATTGGCTGTGTTAGGGTAACGACCAGATCATCTGCAAATGCCTTTATTCTGTAATCCTCTTGCCTTATCATTATACCTTTCAAGATATTAGAGTCCCGTATTGTGTTTAACAAGACTTCTAGTGTTAAAATAAACAACAGTGGGGACAACGGACATCCCTGTCTTGTTCCTTTTTCGATTTTAAACTCTGTTGTCAAACTTCCATTAATAATAATCTGTGCCTTTTGCTCTTGATAAATTGCTGAAACTGCCTGTATAAATTGGTCCCCAAAGTCCATCTTTTTTAAAGTCTTTAGTAGAAAATTCCAGTCCACTTTATCAAAGGCCTTCTCTGCATCCAAGAAAACAAGCACTGCAGGGATCTGTTTATTCTTCTCAAGATATTCCAATAAGTCTATTACTTGCCTTACATTGTCCTTCATGTGCCTACCCTCGATAAATCCCGCTTGATCATCATGAATCACCTTTTGAATTACTGGCATCAATCTGTTGGCTAATACTTTTGCATAAATTTTATAATCCGTATTCAAAAGAGATATTGGTCTGTAATTCTCCGGTTTTTTGGGACCTGCTTGCTCTTTTGGTATCAAAGAAATATAAGCTGTAGTCCATGATGGGGGTACTTTTCCCCCTTGTTGTATGTTACAAAATAAGTCTCTGAGTTGTTCCACCATTTCTGCCTGCAAAGTTTTATAGTACACTGCAGTCAGACCATCCGTTCCAGGAGCTGTGGCTGTTTTTAATTGTTTTATTGCTGCTATTATCTCCTCCTCTGTTATAGGATAATTCATTCTTTCCTTTTGTTGCTCAGTAATTTTTGTAACTCTTTTATTATCTAAATATTTTTCTATAAGTCCATTCTGCACCTCCTCTTTGGCATATAGTTTAGTGTAGTAATCAAGAAAAGCTTCTTTAATTAATTTCTGTTGAAAAATTTCTTTCCCTCCAATATCAATACTATCAATAGTCCGTATACTCTGTTTCTTCCTCAATGTGTAGGCCAACCACCTGCCCAGTTTATTGGCATTGCAGAATGTATTATGCTTCGCGTATTGTAAATTTGTTGCAACTAGTTCCGCTATAAGCATTTGGAATTGATCTTTCAAAAGTTTTATGACACCACGTATTCTTTCATCTGTTGGATTTTTAATAAGTAACTGTTCTTTATTCTTTATTTCTGCTTCCAATTCAAGTCTTTTCTTTTGTTGGATCAATCTATGTTTAGAGTTCATATAAATAAGCACCCCTCTCATATAAGCTTTGCTTGCATCCCACACAATTTCCATTGGAGTGCCTTTATTCAGATTCATTTCAAAAAACTCTTTCAAATACTTTTTAAGTTCTATTATATTTTTTTCATATCTGAACAAGTTTTCATTTAATCTCCAAGAGCATCTCTCAGTCTTACTTGTCTCAATTTCTATCCACACTGGGCTATGATCAGTCAAAGTTCTTGGCAAAATCTTTGTTCTTTTTGTTCTAACAAGTAAGTCATCTGACAACAAAATGAAATCAATCCTAGAGAAGGATCTATGTCTATCAGAAAAGAAAGTATAATCCAGTTCTTTTGGGTTATGTATTCTCCAAATATCTTTTAATTCCAAGTCTTCTTTCATATCAAAAAAAGTCTGTGGTAGTCTAATCCTTGACTTCGCCAAAGTCTTTTTATCTAATTTAGAATCAATTACTCCATTCCAATCTCCCATAATTAAAATAGATCTATAATCCCATTGTAGTATTTTAGTATGTAGCATTTTGTAAAAATAGTCCTGTTGTTGATTGGGAGCATAAATTCCTATCAAAAGAATTTGACTATTTGCTGAAAGTAGTTCAATTGCTACAAACCTACCATCTTGATCAGCTTCTATAAGTTTGGCTGTTAATTTTTTATTTACATAAATAACCACACCATTCTTTTTTTGGTTAGTTGAAGATATAAAATGTGTTCCTAATTTGGAATTTTTCAAATAGTTTTGATCTTGAACTGTAATATGCGTTTCTTGTAAACAGATTATATCATTATTAAAATGTTTCAAATATGCAAATACTTTCTTCCTTTTCTGTGTTGCATTCAACCCATTCACATTCCAAGATAAACATTTAATCATCATTATTCTCTTTCTGGAGCAAAGAACAGAATAATCGGATTTCATCCGAAATCTTCAATCCTGCATTCCCCACGGCCCCAGTCTCTTGTATAGTCTTTGCCCCCTTTTCATCTTGTCTTTCCTGTTGTAACTTTTCTTTAAGTTGCTTGGATTTTGCTCGGGTTATACGCTGGTCCTTGACTTCAGCCATCCAGACCGGCTCCAAGATTGGAGAAGGTTCCAGCAAAGGCTCATCCAGAAGACCTCCTTCAGCGCCCTTCAACTCCTCTGATTCCTGCTTAGATTATTGTTGCGGTTCTTGAAGTTGCTTCTTATCACTCTCCTTAATCTCCAAAACTGTGGATGTACGTGGGGATGGTGTTCTTTCTTTAAGGATATCAGTATAAAATTGCTCCGCCTTCTCCACAGTATTCAAACGGTATCTCTCTCCCTTATATCTCAAAATTATGCCAGTTGGAGCATCCCAACGAAATGGTATCTGATTATTCTGCAGTTCTTTAACAAGAAAGCCAAAGTCTTTTCTGGATTTCAACATCTTAGGTGGAAGCTCTTTGTAAACTGTGATTTTTGAACCTCCCATTTGCACAGAGGTAAGAAAAGATTTTTGCAGGATATCATTTCTTATTGCTCTGTCTGTAAAATATATGACCACATCTCTGGGCAATTGTCTTTGTCTGGCCACCCAGGAATTCACTCTGTAAATTTTGTCTATTTTATAGAAAACCATATCAGGGTTAATTTTTAAAATCACAGCCAAGGCTTCAGCACAGACCTGTCTCAGATCTTGTCTCTCCTCTTCTCTAATTCCTCGAAGCCGTATAGCGAATTCCATTGCCCTGAATTGCATCATAACAATTTCGTTCTCAACTCTCTGAATCTTATCATCAACATCAGAAAATTTATGATCATTATCTTTCATCTTAGCATTAACTTCTGATTTAAATTCATCCACTTTTGGCTCAACTTTCATAATAAATCCTGCCAGGCCAGACGCCACATCTGATATTTTTTTGGTCACCTTCTTTTGGTTCTGCTGCATTTCCTGCATAATTTCCTGTTGAGACTTTTGGATTTTATCATCTATTTCCTGTTGAGCTTTTTGAAATTTGTCATCCAAGATTTTTGAAATAAATTCTTTTAAATCTCCCATATCAAAATCTTTTTTCTGAGCTTGTGACTGCGTGTCCTGTTTGCGTGTGGGGGATCCCCCCCCCTGTTTTGCCTTCCTGCTTCTTTGAAGCCATCCTGCCACGTAGGCTAGCTTTTCTGAAGAGGGAGGTTCCTCTTCTTCTGCCACCTCCACAAAGCCTTCTAAAAAAGTCCCCCAGATTTAATCAGGGCAAAACTGTGGTGATGCAAAGTCAAGTATTAAAAAGGGAGAGATTTTCCTCTTGTTCCTATTATTACAGCCGAAGCAACTTTATAGCAACTTATTAACTTTGTAACAAAGCAAAATGACTTCAGCAATCCACACTCGCTGATTCGTTTACTCTAATGCTGAGCGCCATATTTTTTCCAGTCACTTTCACTCATGCAAAAATTTTCCCTTCAAAATAAGAAATCAGCAAAGTGCTAATACTTGCAGTTCCGAGTTTCAGGGTTCAAGTAAATGTCGGCTGCTTGTTTAGGTTATTTCCTTTCTCTATTGAAGTTTCCTGCAGCCGGCTTGTTCTGCGAAAGCAGAAACGTCCCACGCCGCCCGGAGTCTCAGCAGGTTGGGAGGGAGCCGCGCCTGTTTCCTCCCCAGAAACAATTCCCTGGGGGGGTTGCAGGGGCTCGACCTGTACCCTGGTGCCTCTTCTTCAAGAATCCTGAGGATTTTGAAGCTTTCAAGCCGCTTCTCGATCGGGAAGTGGCTCTACAAGCGGCTGGGCTGGCAGTGCTTAAAAAGGCACCGTCGTCGCCGAAGACGAGGAAACCAGAAGTCGATATCACATTGTTAGTTAATTAATATTGCATTAATTAACTGTTAGCCAAGGTTTAGGGAACTAGATGATTGCTCACAATGAAGGGTTTTCAGCTTTTGAGCTGGGTTGAGTTGGAAAAAGTATGTATGTATGTATGTATGTATGTATGTATGTATGCATGTATGTATGTATGTTCTGATTCTTGGGGACCGCCCAGACAAAACCTGGCCCAAAGTCACCTTGTGCCTAAGGCGGTGCTAGATGTCTCAGTTTCGTGGTTTCCAGCCTGGTGCCAAAACCATGACACCAAATGGGATTTTTTATTTTGCTGATTGTAGTAATTCATAATGAATTTCACCCTAGATAATCTAGCCCCTTGACTTTCACCATCTAGAAAGAGGGGGAAATGCATAAAAGAGCTATTTGAAGAAGCGCTGAAGGAAGAGTTTGAAATATATATATTTATAATAATATATATATAAAGTATATATATATATATAAATTATATATATATATATATAATATATATAATATAATATAAATTATATTATATATATAATATATATAATATAATTACATATAAATATATATATAATATATATATAAATAATATATATATAAATATATATAATATATATATATATTTATATATATATAAATATAAGCAATATATATATATATGTATATATATATGTGTATATATATATATGTGTGTATATATATATATGTATATGTATATATGTATATATAAAATAAAATATATATAAAGAAATATATATATATATATATATATATATATATATATATGCAAAAATTAAAATCTCGGGTATTTTCCCACGTCATTATAAATAAGTTGGTTAAAATATTTAAAATCCTGGTTAAAATAATTTAAATATTTTAACCTATTAAAATATTTTAACCAACTTATTTATAATGATGTGGGAAAATACCCGAGATTTTAATTTTTTGCATATGCACACCCGCGAAAATTTAAGAAGACACACACACACACACACACACACACACACACACACACACATATATATATATATATATATATAATGAGCCCAAATAATAAGAGCCATAAGAGTCTTTCCTCATAAGAGTTCTTCAGCTGAGTATCAGTATCAGAGCTGTTAGCAACTCTCTAAAGCAATAGGAGGAAAAGTTCAAGTGCCTTGATTATGAGGCGGAAAGTTGCAGCCACTTTGTGTATTACATCCAGAAGGATGGATGAACACAAAGAGCTTTGATTGTTACTTGAGAGGCAGTGTCATCACTGGTGGAATTACAAAGCCTACCTCCTTGAGTCCAAGTCTGATTGCTTTGCCCGCCAGTTTTCCCTTTACAAATGTTCACTTATTTTGGCTTTACCACCTGTGGCTCCTGTGAATGTGCCCTGGTGTTGTATCCAAGAAGTCACATTTATATTACATAGGAACAATTGATTTTTTTAGGAGGATGAGAATTGGCAATAACCAGCAGTCAGAAAGCCAGGCTCCTTAGCTTAGCTAACAAAATACAGGCTAGCATATCAAAAATGAATAGTTAGTATTGTTGGGGTTGTTGTCATTATTGTTGGAAAATTAAAGCACCGGAAGCAGTTCAGATAAATATCTTCTTGGGAGTATTTATGAATAATCAAAATTAAGTTCAGAATTCACTAAGTATAATATGTTTTTTTTAAAAAAAATGCCGTGAGTGAAGTAATGAACTTTGAAGAGAAGGGTAAATATCTACCCATTTGCGGAGGAAGATTTTTTTAAAAAAAGACATGTAACAGGAATATACCTCACTAACTTGCATCTTGTGCTTCTTACACTTGGAGATAACAATGCTTATGGTAATGAATTTTATCTATTACAAGGGAAAACAATAACCTTTGATGACATTATAGAATAAACACATTTAACAGCATGCTGAATTGCTGAAGTATCATTTTCAACGACCTCATTAGTGTCACTTAATTAAAACTTCCTTGCTCTTGACTTTGATGCTGGTGCAGGCAAAAACACAGAGGGAGTTGAACAAACAACTAAAAAGGAAAGGGGCATCTTCGTGTGATAAATAGCGGTGGTTGCTAATGAAACAGAATTATGTACCTTTTTCCTGCAACTTCGATAAAATAATATGAAACACGCAGCAACTTTGCATCAAACAAATTAATCAGCACTCAGCAGATTTGCCTGATAATAATCCTCTGCCCTTATTGATCATTTAAAGAAAGTTTTCCCCCTGTACACAAGCATTAGGACTGGTGATAATTAAAGCTTCAGCTTCAGGAATGCCATAATAACCGTTAATTAGCAGGATGCTATTTTCAACATAATTTGCTAATTAGGCAGGGAGCCGGTATAGTGTACGTACCTAATTATGAAAGGGTCTTGCGTTTTAAGCTCATGTGACTTGAGTGTAAATGACACCATTATAGGGGATCTGGCAGGGTTGATTTTCTTGTTAAAGTGTGTTTTCCTCTGGAACATTTAGCCAATTTGATTCCATAGGTTAACCATTTATTTTAAACAGACAGGCATTTGCTTAATGCTTTGTATTTCTCTACGAGGAGTAAATAAAAGGGCACCAGATCTCTTTTTTTCCTTAATCTCCAAATGTCAACTCAAGGGTAGTATCTGCTTGTTTTTATTTTTATCCAATTTCAAATCATTTATTTGCCTAAGAATGTGTTAAAAGGGGCAGAGGCTTAGGCACTGCAAATATAAAAATATACATGTGAAAGTTGCAGACAACATTCCCAGCAGCTGGGTTTGCATCTTACTTTCCATGGCTCATTCTGGAAAACAATTGGAGCATTATTAATGATTTTTATTTTTGTTTCTATAATTATGAGGTCACTGGCATGACAAAGATATTGCATTTGTACTGTCATTCCAATTATCAAAATAAAGGAAATCAATTGGTTTTGCACTATGTAGCTGCCTAAAGAGGATATTTAATACATCTTTATTGGACAGAATCACTTCTTACTAGCAAGAATGATGTTGGACATTGTTGGTATGAATATTATGGAATGGCAACTTACCATAACTTTTGTATGATACTTATATTCATGTAGTCTACCATTTTGTTCCCTCGTTCATGCAGAAGACTAGGTCTTGACTGTCTGATATGCAGTATATCATCTAAGTTGGATAAAAGCAATCATACTTGGGCCATTAGGGGAAAAACTATTAATTTTATAGATAGATGATATCTTTATTAAGACGTGATTGAAATAACTCAAAGTAACATCAGGCAAAGATTTTTTTTTTAAGAGATAAGAAGAAGAAAAAATAACTAAAGCCTGAGTAAATAAAATTCATGAGCTCTGCAGTGGTTTGAAATCTGTTCCAAGATGGCATTAAGTCAGCTGAAACATTGTTAGGTCTTGGTGATATAATCAATCTTCACAGCCATAAGAAATTAGAAACATAGAATCATATGGATGGAAGGGATCTTGGAGGTCTTTTAGTCCAAACCTCTGCTCAAGGAAGGAGTCCTATACCTTTCCAATCAAACTGTTGTTTTAGTCTACTTGTGAAAACTTCCACTGTTTCTGCCTTTCTTCATACAACACCAGTTCATAATCCCCAATCTTTCTCTTGCCATAGTTAACAGACCAGATGCTTTGCCCTGGCAGAGAAGTGAAATAAATATTTCCATTTGGGTAACCGGGCCAGAGAGCCATTTTAGCCAATGCTCTAGGCTTGAGGTCTGTTGTGCAAACTTTATAGCATTTTATAATAGCCTTCCAAAAAATGTAATTACAACTTTTCAAAAAATGCATAATAAATATTGTACATCCTCTTGCTCTGGAAGCAGAATTTATTTTAAGTGATAAAATGCTGTATCTTAAACGTAACCTAAAAAACAATTAGTCATGTTGTCCATTGATGGATAAAAAAAAAAAATCCACAGCCCATATTTGAATGATATCTTTATTAGGAGCAACCAGAATAATGTAAGTACAAACTTTTGAGTGATTGAGAGCTTTTCATTGAGCAAGATGTTATCTTAATTTCCCTAATTTCATTACTAGTAAGATGTCATAGGAAAATAACATTATAAGATTCTTGTAACGACAAACACAATAAAGAGATATGTGACACATCCTGAGTTTTATACAGAGTGAAATACAACTCTAAGAAAACACAAATTGCATACAATTTAAAATAAACTTTTCATTGAGTTGACTAGAAATTCTGTGACAAGAGGTCTGAGGATTTATTGAGAGAGACCTTGTGAAACATTGTCTCAAAAATGGTATGAGATTACCTCAAGAAATGCCACATAAATATTAGGACTTCCTTCTTTCTATTCTTTTAAACTTTTACACTCTGAGTGGGAGAAATAGGATTGCAAGTGGCAGCTAGGAACATATCATACACAATCAAACTGTGCAAACTGAAAATCCTATTTACCTCTACAGTATAACCAAGGTAATTTGAATGCCTATGGAGATATGCCAGAATCTGAGTAAGCAGAACTTTAGATAAAAAAGTACTATTTATATAGCCACAATGAGATGGCACTACACAGAAAGCATTTGTTGATTTAGAAAATTTGCAGGTTTGAACAATTTAAGGCTGAAATAATGGTGTACTCCAGTAGTTTGAACAGTGCCAGTATTGTGCATGTTTACTTAAATATAAACTCAACTGTGTTCAAATAACAGGATTGTAAACTCTGAATCTTAGCTATGAACCGGAAACTTCTCAGTCCAAATCTTCCCTTTTCTTCTAAGACACTGAACAGCATGCCATTCCATTTATTGCCATCAGTCTTGTGTTTGCGAACCAAAAATAATATTAGCATTATCAGCAATATAGATTTGTTCAAATACGTGGCTCAACTTGAGTCCTCCATTGGTAATAGTAATACAGTCCATCAGGACAGAATCATTGCTTTGTTTTGGTCCCCTCTCTGAAAAGCTTGCTAATCACAAATGCTTCCATGAACAATTGTAACAGCTCGGTTTGGACTTGCAGAAGGACTGTGCCTAATTTCTGGCAATGCATACTTTTGTAGATATTCTGTCCATCAACTCCTGTTCCACATTTGCATCAGAGTAATTTCTCTTCTCCTGCCCTCTGCTTCCGTATTTCTTCAGGTATTCAGGTGCGTACCTGAAGAAATTTTGTGTTTGCTTCCATGTACCTGTATTTACCATGGCATAGGTGGCCCTAATGTCTTTTCTACAGAAAAATGGCAAATTAAATTCTCCTTATGGTTGAGCACAAGTCCTGCTGACTTCTTAGATACTTTCATAAAGATTTGGCAAAAGAGTGGAAGAGATTTTCCACTGCCTTCTTACACTTCCCCTTCTCTAGTCTCAATCAATCAATCAATCAATCAATCAATCAATCAATCAATCAATGGAAATGTGAATGCAACTGCCTCATCTGTCTACAGTGCTGTACCCTTTGGAGGGCTCCTATTCAGGTATTAACTATACCTGATCTTGCTTAGCTTCCAAGCTCAGAAAAGATCCGCTATCTTGTTGATGGAAAGACAACACTTCTTTGCGCTTGAATTTTATAAGTGGCTACTCAAAAGTATTTTTTTTTCTTCACACCCCAGGTAGGAACTCTGTGTTTTGATTTTTACCTTCTGGTTTCCAATGTGAACTGCATTGCACCTGATTTACAGATATATAATTATGGTCATATGGTATTACAGCTCAATATACATTTTTGTTTCTGAAAGCGTTCTTTCATCTCGTGCAACAGTTTTAGGACAGATCTAATAACCACATTTTTTTGGATTCAGTATATGCTGAGGCAATTAAGGATATATTGTATTGCTATAACAATTATCGTAATGGAAGGAAAATCCAAAATCAGATGCCAGTTTTATTGATGATTATTTCTGCCATCATTAATGATGTTTCTATAAATGTATGCATTGAAGATGACCACGAGGCCAAAAGTAAATATGTACATTTGACACCTGTGCCCCATCTCCCATATAACAAACACAAAATTTAAAATGCTTGGATAATTTTTAGATTTAGAAACTCCTATTGTCGATTATAATAGCTTGTAATAGCAGCTTTCTTTGAACTATTTTACCACATTTCATACCAAGCTATATTTCTTTTTTCCCTTTCAAAGGAATGAAAGTTTAATTCAATAATAAATGAGCTCCAGCACAGCCTACGAGTCACTTAACTTAAATCTTTTTGTAGAGATTCCCACTTAAGCAGCTTGAAAGAGAGTAAATCACATTGGGGGAAATGGACATCCTTGTTTCATTGCCACACAGTGGTGCTCAGAATTAATGGTTGTCTGTTTAAAATGTATGGATAAGTCTTCCAGCTGCTGTGCCTGACAGTGTTATAGCTCAATTAATGTGATTTTGATATAATTGAAGATCAGGAACATAGCAGCTAAAAGTTATATTTTTTCATAAAGATTTTTTTTCAGATGTAATGATGAACAGACTAAGCATGTTGTTACAGTAATCTGATCACTTGTTTAAAGGAAATTGAAAATGTATTTTTTCAAAAATTAATCTGCACTGGTTTATTTGTTAGATTGACATCTCTCCTGCAAGTCATTTCTCCTTCTATTTTTTTCCTCCCACAACATCACTGTGGACTGGTGGGATGGCTGGCTGAAGGTCACCCACTGATCTTTCATGGCTTGAACATTGATTTCAGCATTTTTCACAACTATATCACATATCTTTTGTAGGTCATCAGTGGATTTCCATGTTTATTTATTTTAATATGCGTCTATTACTTTGTCACTGAAAATGCATGTGGTTTAATATTACAGTTAAAAGCAAGAATGGCATTTTTATATATGTTCTGCTAGTAGCTAAACCACAAGCTGATTATATAATGCTACCCTCCAGAAATCTTCCATGACATCCCATGAAATAGATGAAGCCTATTGATTGATTGATTTGATTTGTCAAATACGTATTAGATAATATATATAGGTATAAACATGAATTGAATTGAATACATAAAATGAATACAAATAAAGGGAACATTAGGACAAGGATGGTAAGCACGCTGGTGCGCTTATGCACGCCCCTTAAAGACCTCTTAGGAATGGGGTGAGGTCAACAGTAGACAGTCTTAGGTTAAAATTTTGGGGGTTTGGGGATGTAACTACGGAGTCATGTAGTGTATTCCAGGCATTGATCACTCTGTTGCTGAAGTCATATTTTCTGCCATCGAGTTTGGAGAAGTTCACTTTAAGTTTGTATCTATTGTGTCCTCAGGTATTGTTGTGGTTGAAGTAGTCATTGACAGGTAGGACATTGTAGCAGATAATTTTATGAGCTACACTTAGGACATACCAAAGGCAGCGTAGTTCTAAATTGTCTAAGCCCAGAATTTCAAGTCTGGTGTCATAAGGTATTTTGTTGTGAGAAGAAGAGTGGAGGACTTTTCTTGTGAAATATTTCTGGACATGCTCAATTGTATTAATGTCTGATATGCAGTGCGGGTTCCAGACAGATGAGCTGTATTCGAGAATCGGTCTAGCAAATGTTTTTTATGCTCTGATTAGTAGTGTGATATTACCAGAGAAGAAGCTACATAAGATTAGGTTTACAACTCTTAATGCCTTTTTGGCGATGTTGTTACAGTGGGCTTTGGCACTTAGATCATTAGATATGAATACTCCAAGGTCTTTGACAGAGTAAGTGTCGTCTGCAAGGTCGTGTTCCTCAGCTTGTATTTTGTGTTCTGATTCTTTTTGCCAATGTGTAAGACAGAGCATTTGTTGGTTGAGATTTGGAGTTGCAAATTGTTTGACCATTCCAACACAAAGTCAAGGTCTTTTTGAAGGGTAGCAGCATTGTCGATGATGTTAAATATTTTTATATCATCGGCGAACAGAACACAGTTGCTTATAATATGATGCTCCCATTGTAGCTGCCTCCACCCTTGCAAAAGCATTTCTCTCCCCATGAAAACTTGTTCAATTTAATGTCTATTAAACCAGGGACAGGCACTGTGGGTCATTGCCAACAATTTTAGAATTTCTGTTGGCTATGTGAGAAGATTTAAAGTCATTAAATCTTTACAAAAATCCAATACCTCAAAAATTGGTCTTGTTCAATGTTTTCAAGCTTAACCCGTGTTTTAATTCTTTTTCAAAAATTATTTTTACTTCTTAAGTAATGTTTTCTGAGATTCTGAGTTTCTCTATTTGGTCTGCTTATTCAGTAACACCCTACTAATATGTGTGAGATGTGAACTTAGCTGGCATACAATGGTGGCTGTTGTCTTGAAATAAAGTGGGAGATGAATTTATCTACTTAGGAGTGAGACAGTTTATCCTTGTCATTGTGTGGTGCAACAAACAATCCCAAGGCATTAAAAATCCCACTTAGCAGGAAACTATACAATAAAACCCACCATCTCAAAACAAGTATTGGCATTCTTGCAGAAGTTACAATACTAATGATGAATTCCATATTCATCACATGGACTAATTAATGCACTATAACATATCCTCATGCTATTTGCAAGTCATAGATTGCATTAGGTGATACAAATGACTCATTTGTGAACCTGAAGGGTGACCTTTGGCAGGACTAGCTTCTGACCTCCGAAATATGAAAGAAAGGTTATTTCACCTTGCCATGGTCTCCAAATGCCAAAATAGCCCAATTAAAAGCCTTGACATGGAAGCATAGGAGCAGATGTGAGTCCTAAAGGGCATTAATTATTTTCAGTGTCAGCTGGTTGCATAAGGGAGGCCAAAGGAGAGTTTGGAAAGCTATTAAGCCCCTGTCTTACATGCACTGGGTCTAAGGTTTGAATTCAAAAGAAGGTGTATAGTAGGGGAGTATTTCATTTGAATAAACTGTACTGAATTAAACTGCACAATGTGCTCGTTAAAATCAGATTCAGCTTTACGTTTATCTCTGCAATATAATCCACCAGGAGCAATCTGCTTGTTTTCAATGTACAGTTATGAAATAATCATATGTTCCCATTCCATGAGGTCAAAAGCATGTGCATATGTTGAGCAGTGTGCAGTTTCCTTTCTCTCCAAGCTTTGATGCCAGCACACTGTGAGTATGATGTGTTTGCTCCAAATGTAGTGACAGATGAAGATACTGTACTCAAACTAAGTCTCCATATGGCTAATTTTCACATTTGTTTTAACAACATGCAGATTTAAAATAAATGAAAACACAAAGTCTGAAGGAAGCTCTACTTCCTTCTCCCTCTTCTGTAACTCCTTACTCCATTTGGACTTTTATGGATGTTAACCAACATTCCTTAATGTATCTTGATGGGGGAAAAAACCAACAATGTACTCAAAGGGCTTTATTTATTCAGGGCACATGTGGCAAAAAAAATCACTTGATCCCCCATCAAGTAACCAAAATCATTCAACAAGCACACAAATATTGTCAGCATGTCTCTTCATTCAAACAGGTGCCAAATATTGATTGAATTAGTTTTCCCACTGCATTATCGCTAACTTACCTGGAATTTTCTCTCTCTTTCTTTTAACAGAGATTCCATTCCTAAAAATATTTTTTGGAAGAGAGGGCAAGAAAGGTGTATATCTTGATTTCATAGTTTAGATACTGGAAAGAAGGCCTGTTTAGATTCTTTATTTTACCTTGCCTTTAGCTTCAGGACAGGCGAACAGAGTCTTGGACTACATTGTTCATGGATTTGGCCTTTTCTCTAACTTGAAAAGTCCACTGCAAGGAAAAGGCTGCCATGGGACACAATCCATCTGAAAGTACCTGTTACGTCTTTCAAATCAATCCTCTTTCAGTCCTGGTGCCTAACAGATTTACTTTTTATTGCATTTTGTAATACATTTATATATTTGAACCACTATAGAGATATAAGCTTCTAGGAGCAAACAGTACTCAGTGCCCTGTTGTAATTCCCCTTACACTATTAATTAATCAAATCATGTTCTCTATCCTGAACTTTCTCTGTTGTATCAACAGGAAGAAGTGTGCAAGAGTGAGACTTGCTGCCCTGGTTAGAAACGTTATATTATACCTGAAGTCCAAAATTCTTAGGGGGCCTTGGGCCAAAGAATAGATGAAACAGGATGAAGAAAGGAACCTGATCAGAAGAAAAATATTATTTTATTTATTTAAGGCTAGTTGAGTTAAATTTAATAAGTTAATAGAGCATACTTAATAAGTGTAATGGTATGTGGGAATGACCTTGGGAGGCAGGGGGAAGAGCCGCAAGCAGGGAAAAGATTCAAGAAGCAGCAATGTAGCCTACAGAAGGAATGTAGATATGGCAAATATCTGAGAAGGGACCCAGGAGTTTCTTGTGTTACAAAAAGAGAATGGAGGAGAAATACTTTCGGACTTGCAAGGTTTTGTCTATGAAAATAAGCTAGAGCTAATACTTCTGGGTGTGCGTCTTGTCTGAATTACTTTGCAAGGCATGATAGCTCCCCATACATTTAATAATTTTTCCCCTACAATTCAGCACCAACATTTAAAACTACTCTGCACCCAGGAGTCTGTGTTCCTTTGAGCTGAGCCAAGTTTCCCTGTGACACATAAATGTAGTTTTTGATTTTCCCACCTATATTTCAGTTGCCTTCCATGAAGTCAAAAGGCTCTTCGTGGAGCTGTTACTCAGTTTCATTTGTCGGCCCTTTGCCTTAGTTTAATATATATGGTCTCTCTTTATACTGTTGCTAACCTTAATTCAAATAGTATGAGGAGCAAAATAGCTACTTTTATTTTCCTGATTGCAAGAAAAGCGGACTGAAAATCAGGTGTACTGAAGGCACCTTTCATCAGGGCAGACTAATGTAATAAACTCACATCCATATGGCTTGCATTGTTCTTTCTTATATTTATTATGTGAACTTTCCCCCCTCTTCCTTATTGAAGCAGCTGGAGAGTATTAATTTCAGCTTTAACTAGTGCTTTGCCATTGCTTGCCTCTCCAGGGTTAAATGATGACAAAAGGCTTTTACCAACAGGCTATCCAAGGTCATATACACAGGCAATGTCCCTTTCAAACAGGCACACAAAGTTCACTTTCTTAAGTTGATTGGCTGGATTATCAATAATTTAGAGTGCTAGTCCACCGATTTCTGAATGTCTGTACTGCCCCCTTTTCCCTGTCAGCTTTCTCATAGCCTACCAGTCCGGTGAACTTGATAAGTGTCCCATCATCCAGTTAATCAAATTACTTATGAACCAAAATTGACAGTTTTCATTAATTATAAAGGATTATTCTAATTGCAATTCAAATTTATTCATTTAGAACAGACGGCATTCAGTAATATTTCAGGAAATTTGCATATTAAATAGAGGGGGTCGTCTATTAAGTATGGTAATATATGCATATTTCCTTATTTTTAACTTCTGGGCCATATGCACGGTTGCTACTTCAGCAGGTGAAAAACCAGAACGTGCCTAATTTGTTCAACAAACACAGGGCTGTAACGCATCTTTTGGCACTAACCAACATTGTCCTTCTCCTCTTCTCTTCCAAACAACCTCCCCCCTTCTCCCTTCCAAAAGTCGGTTTCTGCTACAGTATTCAATTAATATTACTAATATTACAGTATTCAATTAATATCACTATTATCTGGGAATGAAATAAGCCTGTTAAAAAGAGAAAAAAATAAAAATGGCAATAAATAATAATAACAATAATAATGGAGCCATATAATAATAAAAAGAAATGGTAGGCACAGCTGCTAGGATCTGATTGAAATGTTTTGCCACCAAAGCCATGTTCATTAATTTCTTCAAGATGCTGAAATAGGCATTAAGGGTGCCTGTTGGAGTCCTTCCCGTGTCATGTGGAACAGCACGAGAGCTAATCGTCAGCCTTGTAACATCAACTGGTTACCCCCCTCATGCGGTGTGAACCTTTCCCCTCCAGTGAAAAATGAACCTGTCTGAGGGAAAAGCACAAGCGAGGCAGGCAATGAGACAATGCCATTAGTCAAGCCCCTATATAGGTCTCTGTTCCTGGATCATTAGCAATCATATTGTCATGATATTAATAAAAGCCTAGCCCCAAAGCCAAGATCTAAACCTGCGCGGGGTATATTTGGATTCACCCTGGTGGCCATGATGCCCCGGAGAAGCCTGGGGTTCCTCTGAAGGCCCAGCTTGGCAAGAGTTAATCTTTTTTCCCCCCCTCTCACCTTGGGTGAAAATTGTGTTGTCATATATCATATGGCCCAGGCAGCCAGGAATTTAACTAACTTCCCCAGAAATTATTTCTATCACGTCTTAATGATTTTACTAAAACATCTGTCATCTCATTCTTCTTTGAAAAGTGGAGTAAGGGTGGTGTTGGCGGGGAGGGGGCGGGAGCGGAGAGTGAAACAGTTTCCAAGAAATTGTGTGGTGTTTTTTTCCCCCCCTTTCTACTTTTTATTTTAGTAAATTTCTTTTGGATTCTCTAAGCAAACTCTTGCATATTTTGATTTGTGGGTTTATACTTTTAAACCGTGTTCTTGGAATTCTGTTCGCTTTAAATCATATGCCATTTTCTACCACTGTCTTGCTAGAATTTTTATTTTTGGTATCTGGCCAGGTGTCTAACTGAAGGGGTTGTGATTTAACTAGAGAGATTTGAGTGCAGAATTGCAGCCAGTGGCACCCAATGAATTTTGTAGTTAGTGTTGCTGGCATCAGTTACACACCCACTGAATGTTATCTTTCAGCACATCTGTGTATTTCTCTCCTGTTTATGGAAGCAGGTAGCAAAAGTAAACCTTTGCTGTTTGAAAAAGCTCTCTGTATTATAAATTCAAAATTCCAAAACCGAGTTAGAGTCACTTCTTTACCCTGCAACCCACCCACCGTGAATTATGATGGCACATGTCACTCTGCATTCTTCCCTGATTGGCTGCTTTCACAGTCTTTGTTTTTATTTGGGGGAAAAAAAATGTTACTTGGGAGAGACTGTGGCAGGAAGGGCAGAAGCCTGCTGAGGCAGAAGCAATAAATTATTGAACTGATCGGTTTGAGCCAATAGAAGAGATTTGCCGGTTGCATTTGAATGGGCAGATACAACCTCAGCCTTCCATAACTGCTCAAAGGAATATTGTTTTACAGAAGCACAGGTACTAAATCCGTGCCTTGCTGTAGGGGTTTGTTTAATAGGCTATGTTTTATTACTGTTTTATATTTTGGGGATTTGTGAAACCACCCAGAACCTTTTGGGATCAAGTAGCATAGAATTTGTTAAATGAATGAGTGAATAAATACAACATTTATGTAGGACAGGTATGGCTTGGAAAGAGCGGATGGCTTCAAGTTGTGTGATGAGTTTCATGTCTGAACAAAACTCAAGCCTCTTGATTACATTAGCAGCTATTCCTCAGTGGCTTTGAATCTTAGCTTCCTCAGGCACCTTCCTCACAATACTAAGTGTTGTGCATACACACATACTACTCCAGAAAAATCACTCTTTGTGCATGCTCCAATTTGGATAGTATTGCTAGACTGAATTGCCAGTTCATATTTTAAGGAATATATAAATTAACCATTCATATACCACTTTGCAAAATTTGGGCAGAACAATTCTAATATCAGAACCTTTGAGTTACTTTAAACTCATTTGGGTTTCTGCTCAGAAGACAGAATAAAGGGTCCTTCTCCCTAGGTAGATTAATGCCCAAAGGATTAGTATGGTCTATGGCTGTGCTGACGGGAGAATTCTGGGAGTTGAAGTCCATCCATCTTCAAGCTGCCAAGATTGAGAAACACTGGTCTATGGCAATCTCTTCCAACCTGGCATCCTTGGGATGGTTGGGCTATAGTTCTCACGGTAATGGATTCTGGGAACCACAGGCCAACACAAATGGGCCATTGTAGGTTGGGAAAGGCTCAAGATGTAGCAACTTACAACATAATTTAATTGCTGTCATATGTCTGTCTGTCTGTCTGTCTGTTTGTTTATTTATTTATTTATTTATTAGATTTATATTGCCACCTATTCGCCCATGGCGACTCAAGGTGGCTTACAGAATATAAAAAACCACATTTAAAAAACAGTAAAACTCATAAAAAATCAAATAAATTAATGTAATAAAATCATGTGTTATTACTAGATTGAATGTTAATAAAGCAGCCCACATTTCTATCATATTACAGGTAGTCCTCAACGTACAACAGTTTACTTAGTGACTATTCAAAGTTACAATGGCACTGAAAAAAGTTACTTATGACCATTTTTTCACACTTAACGCTGTTGCAGCATCCCCATGGTCACGTGATCAAAATTCAGACGCTTGGCAATTGACTCATATTTATAACAGTGGCAGTATCCCAAGGTCGCGTGATCCCTTTTTTGTGACCTTCTGACAAGCAAAATCAATGAGGAAGTTGGATTCACTTGACAACCATGTTGCTAACTTAACAACTGCAGTGATTCACTTAACAACGGCAGCAAGAAAGATCGTAAAATGGAGCAAAACAAACAAGAAATGTCTCACTTAACAACATAAATTTTGAGCTCAATTGTGGTTATAAGTCAAGTTATTTCTGGATAACTTGAGAATATGTTTGTTTGAAAAAGGATAGGAAACATCCACCAATTTGATAGGAGAGATACAGAGAAGAAGGAATATGCATGCAAACACCCGCCATCCTGTTGAGAATGGAACCGATGTGAAGCATTTAAATCTATTTTAAGAAATATTTCAAGATAAGGGTAATGACCAGTGGTGAAATCCAATTTTTTTTACTACCGGTTCTGTGGGTGTGGCTTAGTGGGCGTAGTGTGGCTTGGTGGGCATGGCAGGTGAAGTATACTGCAAAATCTCCATTCCCACCCCATTCCAGGGGAAGTATACTGCAAAATCTCCATTCCTTCCCCACTCCTGGGGGAAGGATATTGCAAAATCTACATTCCCAACCCACTCAGGGGCCAGCCAGAGATGGCATTTACCAGTTCTCTGAACTACCCAAAATTTCCGCTACCGGTTCTCCAGAACCTGTCAGAACCTGCTGGATTTCACCCCTGGTAATGACCAGGTATTGCTAAGATTAGTCACAGAGCACACAACAATGATTTTTTTTATTCTGAAAGTACGGTAAATCATATCCAAATACACTATATATGATTTTATATTTTTTATCATTTTTGCTTTTTGGATTTCACATGTTACTTAATTGCTTAGTTGATAAGAAGAGTGGTTTATCCATTTGTGTTAGGGGATTGTATCTGAAGTTAATGGGGAGGAAGGAGTATGGCTTTGTGTAGAGCCCATGTTTTGTATGCAGATGGCTTGCAGTCTGTTCCTAGCACTTCCATTTAAAAAGATGATGTAATCAGAGTCCTTTCCCATTATTTTCTGAGACCCCAGGGATCTTTGCCAGCCAGACTGGACCATGCTGGGTTAGGTGGATAAATTATCTGTTATCCTATGAAGATGTTTCTTAAGTTATTTCCTTTTTTCCATTACAGCAACAACATGTATTATGAGAACACAATATCTTATGAGTTTTACTTATGAGTAAACATAGTATCTTATGAGTTTTATTAAAATCAGATCATGGCCAAGATGTTAGCAGTGTCTGAGAACAGGAGAGCTCAGCAACAAATACTGAGTTCAGTCAGTGAAGTTTCCACCCACATAATTTTTGTGGCGCAATAAATCGATTTGGGAGATTGTGGGCCTACCACAAACCAGTATTTCATTGTGGTAACAATCCTGGCAAGCAGCGATTTCTAGATGATTTCTGTGAGAAGATAATTATAGAGATCTCAGATTAGCATTCTTGGTAAACAAATGAAACAAACAAAATAATCCATGGGATAATAAATTCAGTATGTAGCTTGAACATCGTTTCTAGAGTCTCTCTCCAAACTTTTTTCCAGGGTTTCTCTTTTTTGTCCATGTTGGGAAATTTGACTGCAGATTATAGGTAATGATAGCTTTATTCATTACTCAGGGTTATAGCAAACAATGTCTTGTGAAATAGAGGCATTCTTTTAGTTCTTTTTATGTCATTCTTTTAAAGCCACACTATTGAGCTATTGAGCTACAAGGTTGTCTTCATATAATGTTGTTCTTGGGGACAGAATTTCTATTGCTAAATAATGCGGTCATAAAACACAATGTCACATGACAGTGTCACTTAACGATGCTAGTTCTGGCAGTTCCTGGTTGCTGTCCATTAAGTGAGGACCACGGGTTCATTAAGTCTTCATTTGACCTCATTTGACCCTGAGCTCTGACATTCTGCTGGTTTCCCCAGTGACTTTGCTTGTGATTGTGGACACATGACACAGGACAGTCAGAAATATGGACCAGTTTCTGATCTCACAGATAACAATCAAATGACCCTAGGAGCACTGTGTCTTGAGACCCCAGAGCTTCTGGGTCCCATCATAAGGACTTCTTATTCAGTTTGAACGGTCAAAAGTCTGAATAGTTGCTAATGGTTGTTAATCAAGGACTAGCTGCAGCACTCTGATCATAAATTGTTCCTACTCTCATTAATTTATTTGTAGTAATTGGGTTCCGTGCACAGATGTTGCTATCAGCAAGATGATATCATAAGCACGAATAGGACCTAATGCCCATGTACATCTGTTGTGTGCATGGGCCTCTGTGTAGCATTAGTCAGACTTCCCTAGAGCTGTTGTTCTGGAGAAGTCAGTCTTCTCCTAACTCCCTGCTGTGGTACATTAGGGCAATGTAGTTTGGACAAGGTTTTTTTTTTTTGCCACATTGGCAGAAGAAAAAAAGGAAATTTCTTAGACTAAATTAATATTTTTCACTTTAGAGTTGGCTGAGGCTGATTTGTTTCATGCCCTATCTGCTCCCCTCAAAAGCAAAATTGAAACTTCTCTGCATTTAAGTCTGAAGTTCAGGTGCCCCTGGTATCTGGTATGATGCTGTTTCATGGAGTGGCATCAGTCTCTTGGACTGATGTGTTATTTGAAGTCACATGTTCTCATCACCCCAAATGTTTTAAGGAAGGAATTGTTCTGTGTAAGTAGGAAAGATTTGTGGTTATTCAGCTGTGATCTAATTTAGAAGCAGGACTAAATTCCTCCTGAAGTTCTGTTATCTAGAAGTGTGAAGAGATAAGGTTTCTCACTTTCCATCTTGTATATGTGCCCTATTTAATGATGTATCACTAGATCATGGTTCCCTTACAATGTGATTAACTTTTATGAGATGGTGGTTTAGATATTTTCCCAACTGTAAGAATTTTCCCAGTTTTAATTTAAGAGAGCTGTGTTTCTATAAATGCCTCCATTAGACTGGGTCTGTGGCCTTGACCAACTGGATAGAGAAGGCTCTGCTATCAGTTTCTTTTTTAGTTTAGTTTAGTTTAGTTAATCCATGAAAAAGAGACAGTGAATTATTTATTCTGACTTACTTGAACTGTAATATACATAAGAGGAACCATAGCTCTTCCTACATTAGTAAATAGTAAATACTTCATTTTTTTATTTGTATATCATATCTTTTGCATGTGTACAAATATATAGCTTCACTTAATGGGCCTTTTAAAATGCTTCTTACCATGTGCAAGAAGAAACATCACATTTTGCTGTGTAATTCACTTGCTGGCATTGATAAGGGATGATTTTCCCTCCTCCGTTGTGGCATAATATTAATGTTTCTCCCTGCTGGCTTCCAAGCCTGTGGGTCAAAGCTCATGTTTCACAACACAGAACAGCCAATCATAAATCTCCTTAAATCATACACCAGGCAGAAGAGGCTCACTGTGGGGAAAGCTAGTCAGTCTGAACAAAGTGGCATTGATGCATGGAAGGGGGAGAAGACTGGCTTCGGACAGATATAGCATGCAGCCATCTGAGATCTTTGGGAGTCCCTTTTTCTCTAACACATTAGGAGGATTAATGATGATAGCATACAGTGCTTCTAAGTATATGGTACTTTGCAGCAAAAGCAAAAGAGCCAGGCCCAGGTCCCAAGGAGCTTGCAATTCAAAGTTGGACAACGTGGAAGAACAAAAAAGAGGTCAAAAACACAAATTATCTATTGCTACTTTAATTGGTGTATTATTAAATTCACCCCAGGATTATTATTTTTTTGTATGTGTATTTGTGTATTATCCAGATGCTCCACATCAGCCCAGGTACAAGATAATACCTTGCAGTCCAAATAGACTGTGATAGCTGAACTAGACATCTCTGGATTTAGCTGAGTGATGGGCCCACTCCTCATTCCTATCTCAGAGAGAATACACAGGATCCAATAGAAAAGAATACATATAGCTCAGGGTTGAACTGGGAAAGTCCTTGGTGCTCGGTTATTTGCTTGTAGATGTTTCATTACCCAACTAATGAAATGATGATGTTATCAATTCAGTTATGTCTGACTCTTCGCGATTCTATGGACCCCTCCACACGTTCTGATCTTGCATTGCTTCTGACTAGGTAACACCTAGTACTAATAATGCTAATAAATGTGAGCTTTGCTCCTTGTGTTATATACAGTCATTTGTTCTGCTTGTGTTGGTGAGAGCATAGCTTTCTACTTGATAGTTCCTGATAAAGATATTGTTTTCTGTTGGATTATATGTCATGGCCTTCTCCAATTTGAAGATATACTTGTTCGGCAGGCTGAGGCAAAGAGACAGTCCTGGAACCAGTGAAATCTGGGGGCTGGGCAGGGGACAGAATGTATCTGCCCTCAGTGTGGAAGGGATTGCCACTCTCGAATTGGCCTTTTTAGTCACACCAGAGTCTGTTTCCAGAGCACGATACCACAGGCTTTTGAGACTGAAGGTTGCCAATGAATGATATATCAGGTGTTAATCCTGTTTATCTGGATGTTGGTTGTTGGAGATGATGTATTCTGGTCTTTTTGTTTTTTTTCTTAGCTTTTTTATTGAACAGGGTGAAAATGAGGTTTATCCCATTGTATCCCTATACATTATGTCCCTATGTTATCCCTATACTCAGGATCACTTGGTAGATGACATACATCAGCCAAAAGATAAATTGCTCTGTACCTTCAGTGAGCTGAGAGGAAAACAATTCACAGTTCATATGATCAGCTTGATACAAAAGTTAGACAGATGGTTGTGCTGTGGAACTTCCGGTACAATTTTTTAAATTTACATGTTGGTTTTCCCATAATCATATGTAAAGCTTGTACATTTAGAGATGTTTCCTATTGCAATTATTTGGCCCCAATGGAGGCAGAACAGTAAGGATGGGGACCAAACTGGGGCTGTCATTGTTGCACTTTTCCTACAGTTTCCTATTTTCACATTTATAGGGATTATATGCTTCTGGACTACTAGCATGGGATTGATGTATAATTACTATGGCGACAGATCTTGCTCTAATGTTTGAAATGTTTGGATTGCTATGATAGTCTGATGCTCTCAAACAGTGAATACCTGGACCATTTTGGTAGGTATTTACAAGTATTATAATTGGGTTTATTTGCTTTGCGTTATCTAGTCTGTTAAAATTGAAATTAGCATGATGAAGGTCGTCTTAAAAATATAATATTTTTGGTAGAGTTTCCCTCTCAAAATAATTCAGGGTGAAAAAAATATTGCAATACATGCCAAATGTCTCAAGCAGCCTGGCGTTGTTATTTACTTTTGAGAATCAGTTTTGATAGAACTTTAAGTGCCAAAAACCTTGCTTGTAATCAACAACTGCTGCTGCTGCTGCTGCTGCTGCTAACATTTTTGCAATTTAAGAGAAAACAACGATTACCCAGGCCTCCTGCTGTGATAAGTGAATGTGTCACTGAAATTATTTTAAACTCTTTCAGTTCACTAAAAGTGTATATTTATGCTTGGAATTTGCAAGCTGTTCATATAATTTACCCTTTTATTTAGCTGCACTGTAATATCAAATTACTCTTAACCACTTTTGTGTGAGACGTTTCGCTTTTGTTTTAAAAATGGCACCGAGAAGAAGCATCTCGCTATTGTTTGTGCATAGCCTTAACATTCAAACAAGATTTACTTGCAAGCAGGCAAGGTAGAAAGCTCAAGTGAATAAGCTTCAGATAAAGATGGATCAAATCAAAAAATTGAAGTAAATTGCAGGTGCAAGGAAGGGAAGATTTAGTATAAAATTAGCCACGTACTGCTGGAGACCTCAAAGACTGTAAATAAGAATCTCTACAGAACATTGGCTAAGGCTGTTTTTAGACTTTGGTGGCAATTATATTTATTTACTAGATTTTTAACCAACTTTCTAATGACAAAAGTCATAGGCAGAATGCAACGTATATTAAAATATGACAAGTTATCCACCTAGATATGGAAAAACTGCAAACTTTCCCTTGCACTCTGTACTTCAAATATTTTGGATTCCACTAGAGCAGCTAATTAATCTGGGCCAAATGAGTAGAGCATTTTAAACAAAGAAAAATTATTCATATTTGTTTGGAACTACAAATGGCCCAAAGTGATGGCATCACTTTCTCTTCATTTCTTACTTATTTCCATATCAGTCTGAGTTTTTCGGAAAAAAAAATGTTTACATATTTTTAAAATGTGCTAAATAAGTTATATATAACAACTTCTATGCATCTTTGCTTAAAAGTGCTTTTTTAGAAGCACTTTCCTCCCATTAGAATCTATGTGTGATACATTATTTTTCTTAATATCAGTATTTTGCATTTCCTTTAATTAAAAAAACCTGCACTATATTGAAGGATAATTATTCAAGTTTGTATATTGATTTGAACATGCAGATTTTTTTCTCTGTCCCTAATTGGAACTCAGAACCAGCATTCAGAAAGCCTTAATTGTCAAGCAGTATGAACAAGTTACCATTTTGGAAGAAGAAATTGATATCAAGGAAGTTTCAGATCATGTTAAGAAAAAAATAATAATTTAAGATTAAGCAATGGCATCTTATTTTCTATTCCATTTGGTTTATATGCTGTTGCAAGTACATTGTCACGATCTCTTGTTGCACCATAAGATCATATTATTATTGCAACAGCAAACAATAAAAATAGTCTTTGGAGTGGTTTAACAAAAGAAAAGTCAAATTCTGGTCCTGTGCAAAAAACAAAACCAAACCAAAACCCTGAATGATATACTTTCCAAACCAAATTAGTACTGCAAGGCTTTGCTTTGTTTGAAAGGGGATGTGCATTTATAGCCCCATTTTTCAGGAAGATAAATATGATATGTGCCAAGTCTTCCCTGAAGTAAATATTGTAAATAATAAAAGACTCTGCCAAGGGAAGCTGAGAAATGACTTAACTCTCACCCATTTGTTCTGCAGGATGCCACAGCGTTTCTGTTCAAATTTGTATAACAAACTGCCAGTTTAGTCTTCTAATATATTGCCACCCAGCCCTTCTTAATTCCCTATGACCATCAACATTACTGAATTTAATTGTGTAGCACATGAGTGGAAACTTCATGTCAGCTGAAAGGAAGACTTTTGTTTTGTTTTGTTTTGTTTTGCTTTTATTTTTACCGGCTGGCTAACTCAGTTTTACCCACCTAAGGGCTCTTTTCCAGAATCCCCATGTTCTTGGCATCACTTCTTTCTTGTAGATGAGATGGCAACTAAGCTGCACTCCAGTTTCAGGATTGTGGATCAGTTTGTCAGTTTCCTGGCTTCATGTTAAAAGATTTCAGTGGCAGCCACTGTGCGCTACAGGTACACATGTTCGTATCGCTTCCTTACAATTGAACTGAGATCTGTGTGAGGCCTTATAGGAGAGGTATAAATGTTTTCTATTTCTGCAAATGGATTTCAGCTTCCTTGGGGTTGAGGTGTCATGGACTGCATTTGCTGATTATGTACAGTTGACTGATCCATTCCACAAAGCTTGTAGGAGTATGAAATGTGAGGAGCCTAAATCTGTTGGAGCTAAACTTTGCCATTGTCCAAATACATCTGGAGTAGTTCTACAGTAGGCTCTATTAATAATATACTATATGCTCAAGAAACCAGTCATTGATACAAATAGGAAAATTATTAATCATCTGGATCAAAGAAGTAGTTCCTTCCATTGTAAGAAGCAAACTAGATCTATAGTAGAACACATTTTGATGTAAAAAGCATCTGAATTAATTCTGTGAGAACTCATTTTTAAAAATATAACAAAATAACAGAATTGGAAGGAACCATGAGGTCTTCTAATTAAACCCCCTGCTTGATATGGTATATTCATATATATCTCGTATAGTATATTCAAGTCTTATCCACCATAGCATTGGCCCATAAAGATGTTGGCACTGATTATATCTGAATTTGTCGTCCATCCAGTGTTTAGAAGAAATGGCAAAGAAGTTGCTACTACCATCAACCTGATAAAGCTGGGGAAGACCAAACAGGGTGTCATATTAGGTTTTTGCAGTAAAAACAACAATATTAAGGTTCATTTTAATTTTTCCAATGGAACATTGGAAATGAATTATGCAATTATGGGACTATTGTCTGTCTATCTAACTGCAGGATAACTCTCTGAAAACAGAACAGAATGCTGGTCTGGTGGTAGAAACAGGGAAAGAAAGCTTGTTGTTCGTTTGTTTGTTTTTTAGATGAGGTAGATCTCGTTTGGAGACTGGAGACAAAAAAACCCAGAAAAATTCCACAAGTGCATCAATTTGACAGCAGCTCAGAAAATTAATGAGTGCTCCATTCTAAACCACTCCTCCCTTTTGATCATTTGACCCAGAAAGGAATGTATCCACCCCTTCCTATGCTTTCCCATTTCAAAACAATGTTGCCTGTTACTTTGTTAACATAAGAAAAAAATTGTCTTCTCTGTCCACTGCTGGTAAAGAAGTCCAAAGAATTCTAGAAACTATGACTTCCCTCCCTTCAAAACAACAACAACAACAACCCCACACACACCTTGCAACTTTTTACAAAGGTTGTCAGACTGCCAGAGACAGAGACGGGGAGGGGAAGGGGAGGGGACAGAAAACAACCTATTTTTCCTTTTTCACTCTCTGATGGATCAAACTAGAAATAGAAAATGGTGACTTGGAAATTTCTCACAGGAAGACTTGCTTGTAGAGATGATAAAAATCACAGCTGTGAAGATATACTTATTATCAGCAGGGACTGACTTCTTGTGTCCAGCTGGCAATTTTTCTAACCTCATAAATCAATAACAGCTTCATTTGAGATAGACCAGGAATGTACTATAAATTATTATTGTTGCTTCTTGTTGCAGAGTAAAAGTTACAGGTTGCAAAAGGAGGATGAGTCACTTCCTCTTTTCAGTCAGAAGTCATTGTGTTTATCTTACAAAACTGAGACCTGAACATTGAAGTAAAGCCACAAAAGTTACTTTGGATTGTGCCAGACATTCATGTCTAGGTTGATTTTTTTTTCCCTCACAGAATAGGTAGCATCATGCAGAGAAACTCATATTATTTCTGTAAACTTAACAGTTCTTGTAAATGATCAAAACTTCTACTGTTTGAAAATGCCAATCTGACAATACCAAAGGATTGTATTTAATTAGAATATAGAGATATAGTGAAGGCATAGAGCATGGTGATATAGATGGAAAGCCATACAAACATGAGGGTTAATTCTTCATTTTATCATATTAAATATTTTGTAATGCTATATATGGAAAGATCCTTTTTTTAAAAAAGGGATAAGTCACTACTCATAATAAAGAAGCTCCAAAAAAATTTTGGTCACATTTAGTGACCAAAAAATTAGATTATTGTAGCTGATCATAAACTATTTGGCTTCAACATTTTTTGAGCTATTTTTAATTCAGTCCTTGATGGTCAAAATTCAGTTATGCAAATAATTTAATTGATAGTGAGGAATTTTGGGTATCTGACAATACCAAAAGTAAGATTATATTTAATTAAGGTATCCCGAGGACATGGACAGGGTCCTGGGATGGCTGAACGCAACCACATGTTTATTGGACCCGTGCCCCTCCTGGTTGGTACTGGCTTCCCGGGAGGTGACACGAGGCTGGCTCCAGAATATTGTTAACGCTTTTTTGAGTGAGGGGGTCCTGCCGGCCGCTTTGAAAGAAGCGGTTGTGAGGCCCCTCCTCAAGAAGCCCTGTCTGGATCCAGCTGTTTTGGCTAACTATCGTCCAGTCTCCAACCTTCGCTTTGTTGCGAAGGTTGTTGAGAGTGTGGTGGCGCAACAGCTTCCCCGGTACCTGGATGAAGCTGTCTATCTAGACCCGCTCCAGTCTGGCTTCCGGCCTGGGCACAGCATGGAAACGGCATTGGTTGCATTGGTGGATGATCTCTGGAGGGCTCGGGATAGGGGTTGTTCCTCTATCCTGGTCCTGTTAGACCTCTCAGCGGCTTTTGATACCATCGACCATGGTATCATGTTGCACCGGTTGGCGGGGGTGGGGGTGGGGGGCACCGTTCTGCGGTGGTTCTCCTCCTACCTCTCTGACCGGTCGCAATCTGTGTTGACAGGGGGGCAGCGGTCAACCCCAAGGCACCTTGCTTGTGGGGTGCCACAAGGGTCGATTTTCTCGCCCCTTCTGTTCAACATTTATGTAAAGCCGCTGGGTGAGATCATCTGTGGCTTCGGGGTAGAGTTCCATCAGTACACTGATGACACCCAGCTGTACATCTCCACCCAAGGCTACCCCAACGATGCCCTTGAAGTGATGTCCCAGTGCCTGGAGACCGTGCGGGCCTGGATGGGGAGAAACAGGCTCCGACTCAACCCTTCCAAGACCGAGTGGCTGTGGCTTCCGGCGTCCCGATATAGCCAGCTGACGCCATCGCTGACTATTGGGGGCGAATCACTCGCCCCCACCGAAAGGGCTCGTAACTTGGGCGTCCTCCTGGACATGCGGCTGTCTTTAGAAGATCATTTGACGGCCGTGGCCAGGGGGGCTTTTTATCAGGTCCGCCTGATACGCCAGTTACGCCCCTTTCTAGTTCAGGACTCCCTACGCACAGTCACTCAGGCACTCATCACTTCCCGCCTGGACTACTGCAATGCTCTCTACATGGGGCTCCCCCTGGGGTGCACCCGGAGGCTCCAGCTGGTCCAGAACGCAGCCACACGGGGGATTATGGGGGCGACGAGGCGCTTCCATGTAACACCTCTCCTGCGCAAGCTGCACTGGCTCCCGGTGGTCTTCCGGGTGCGCTTCAAGGTGTTGGTGACCACATTTAAAGCGCTCCATGGCTTAGGGCCGGGGTATTTACGAGACCGCCTTCTGCCACCAATAGCCTCCCACCGGCCAGTACGCTCGCACAGAGTGGGCCTCCTCAGGGTGCCGTCCGCCAGACAATGTCGGCTGACGACTCCCAGGGGGAGAGCCTTCTCTGTGACGGCGCCCACCCTCTGGAACAACCTCCCCCCCAGAGATACGTACAATAACAGACCTCCGGATTTTTCGTCAGGCCCTGAAAACCCATTTATTTCAACTAGCTGGGCTGGCTTGAGCTAAATTTTAAATTGATTTTAAATTGGGTTGTTTTAATTTACGGCCAAAATATTTAATTATTTTAAACTGTTTTTAAATTTTGTATGTACTGTTTTTTACTTTGGCTGTTCACCACCCTGAGTCCTATTTGGAGAAGGGCGGTATAGAAATAGGAACAAAAAAAAATATAGTGAAGGCATAGAACACTGAGCTATAGATGGGAATTCCTATGGGAGTTAATTCTCCCATGTGGAAAAATATAGCATCATTTGATTGTATTAATTTCTTTATCTTGTCTTTTTTCATCTGCAACTCAAGCTGGCAAATATACCAATACTCCTTCCTCCTCCTGTTTTCCCCACAGCAACAATCCTGTGAGGTGGGTCAAGCTGAGAGAGAGAGAGTGACTGACCCAAAGTCATCCAGCCAGCTTTCATGCTTAAGGCAGAACTAGAACTCACAGTCTCCTGGTTTCTAAACCAGCACCTTAACCACTACATCAAACATTTGTAACTTTATTTTGTAAACTAAGCAGAACACTTTGTGAATTGGCCAATAAAGAAATTCCATGAGTATGGGAAAAAAAGTTTTTCTTTTCAAGTAAGGGATGATTATTCTACTTAATGATTATGATAAAATTCATTCAAAATTGCATTTATTTAAAAACAATTGCTAACATTAGTATTTAGAAGAGAATAGTCCTGCGTAATGTTGGAAGTTGTGATGGGATGTACAGGGCAAAATGTATGGAATCATTTGTGATTTACATACATGAAATTACAAACATGGAATATTACTGGCACTAGCTCCATTTGTAACATTTTTTTGTAATGTAGGATATTGCAAATATCCTATTTAAGTATATTGTCTATTTCAGCATTTTATTTTATGGCACTTTCAAGGCTGTTTTTGACACCTAGCAGTTTTCTTGGTAAAGCTTTTTTGGTAGTGGTTTGCCACTGTTTCCTTCCTTAGGGCCCAAGGTCACCCAGCTGGCTTTGGGCCTAAGGCAGGGCTTAGAACTCATGGTTTTCTGCTTTATGGCATAGTGCCTTCACCACTACACCAAAATGAATTTCTATTTATATGAAAGTGTATTAAGTATATATTATATTTAAATGCACAATTTATATTTAAATAATAGTATATGGGGAGAGCTTGTGTAAGCAATAAATATAAATGCTTATGTAATCTGACTACAGTGCATTAAAGACAAGGCAATAATTTGGGGTAATATTTTTAATGCTTGTTATCTTTTAAAAGGCATTGATTTAATTTGTAAACAGATTCTCAAGTTATCTCAGATTATATCCTTTGCTTCATTCCTCCTGCCTCTTCTGCAATAATTGGAAAAGTTTCATGACTATTGGTGATTATTCTTTGTTGACTGGCAGGGGGAAAGGAACTTGGAATCTTCTTTCATGCCTCCTGTGTCAATGAAGTGTGACTTTCTGCTTCATGGGCACTTGCAAAGCTTCACAGCTATTGAAACCATATTCTACTTCTACAATATATATGTGATCGGGGATTATCAATTTAGGAATGCAGTCTCAATAGATAGAGCAATTGGGGATTATCAGTTTGAGAATACATTCAATTTATGTTGTGTATACATCTGTGTTGGCATTTGTGATAGATTTTGACTGTCCTTATAGTGGAAGCTGGAGAAAGTCCATTTTGACACAGTTATACAGTTTGCTGAAATTTGTGCATGGCTGCAAATGTGTGCAGAAATATTTAACTGCAATACATGTTTATTTTTGTAAGGAACTCTTTAAATATTTACCTAATTCTGTGCATCATAGAAGTAAATGACTGGAAAGTAGAATGATTAAAAATGATCTTCCTGAACCTACATCTTCTAGCTGAATGTTCATTGAAAGTAATTCATATTAGGATACAGGAACACAAGGCAGTTTTGTGATCTTCTGCTCCTAGTTTTTCATATCCTTAATAACATCTAAGTATACATACCATATACAGAAGACATTTAAAGCAGCTTCATTTCCCGCCCCCTTTCCTTCTAACTTCCATCACATTTCTGTATTATTGTATTCCTCCCTTGTGTGAATTGTTATGCAATTTATTCTCCCTGAGTTATTTACCATGTAGAAGTTCTGGTTGTCAAAAAACAACTCCTGCATGCTGTTTGCCAGTGCAGACAGACATCTCAAGTATGTATCGGAGCATAAGAAGAGACAATCAAGAAGGAGAAGAAGAGTTTTCAGGTGGTTCAAAGTCAGCAAGATAGAGCCCATTATTATCAGGGAGGGGATGAAATAGCTATTTTAAGAAAACTTTCTCTGTATAAAAACCAACCCAGAAACATTAAGAATATGTTGATCTAGGCAAGCTAGGCATCATCTCTGATGATGATTTACTATATGATAGAAAGTGCTTTGAATGGGGGAGGAGGAAGGAAAAATGTATTAAGAGTTTATACACAGAAATTTCAATCTATTGGTCTTATAAAGCACAAAGTAGCTCAACCCGTTTAGGAAGTTGTAATCTAAGGGCTGATATCAAACATGCAAGTTTCTTAAACTGGGCAAATTAACTTTGGGGAGGGAAGGTGATAGTAATTGGGATCCCAGTAAGCAAAATGGTAATATTTCATTTGTTCCATTGTGATTCTTTTTCCCCCAAGCAGTTTTTGCTAGAAATGGGAGTGAAGAACTGGTTTTAGGATTTGAATCTCCTCAGAATGGACAACATAAGGAAATAAGTAAATCCCCTGTCTGCACTTGATTTGGTCCGTAGCATTCTCCCACTATCGCCTTACTGGTTGTGCTTTCTATTTCAGATACCCGTTTCCTCCGCAATTGACTTGTGCTATGGTTGTTCAGATTTTTCTCTTCCTCATTTGTATGCTACCCTGAAAGACAGTCTAGCTGAAAAGCTAGGTGAGCGTTCTTCCAGCAAACCAAGGAAAATAGTTTCTGTTCTCTGGAAAATAAAGCTATGAAATATTTTATATTTCACCAAATAACGTGGTGGTGAAGGTGGTTGCATTTATCTTCATGGTGGGTTTTTTTCTTCTGGATGGCTTCAGGTAAAAAAAAAAAAATTGGCAAAAGTTTCTCATGAATATTACTTGCCATTTATGAACTCCCAGATAGCATTTCCCAAACTCTTCCGATGAGTCATATTGTATTGCACCATGTCTCTCCAGCAGTGCAGTGGCTGGAAGAAAGAAGTTGGCTTTTATAGTCCAATGCATCTTACGTGTCTCAGGTTGAAAAAAGACTGTCCTAGATTTTGGCACAAAACACATTCATTACTATAAGAAAATGTATCTACTAAAAGATTGTGAAGGGGACTGAAGAAAACAAACTATGTTTCCTAGAATAAATATTTAATTACATTAAAAGAGCAATCCATGATTTGAATTTATATATGATTTGTATTGTTCGTAGGTCAATATGGGATCATTTAAGCTGAATTGTGCCTTCATCTTATCCATATTTATGTTTAAGGATTTACTTACCTTTCTGAAAATAAAGCCCTCTCTTGCTGCTTTTCCAAGACCAAATCTCCATTTCTTTCCTGCTTTCTTCTCTGAGTGAACCTTTATCATATGCTAAAGTCATGCTGTCAGCATCAGAAACAGCGAAGAGTTATAGGAAGAACAGTAGTAAAGGATCTGCTTTGGGAGTCCTCCTCCAGATGGAGATTTCCCAGGGAGATTAATTTTCTGGCTTTATGGCCATTTTTTTTTTTTTACCAGCAAAACAGATGCACCGGAAGCTACCAGAAGGTCTTCTATTTTGCTTCCTGGATTATACATAACACTGTGAAATATTAGACATAGCATTAGGCATATGGGAGCACGTTTACATTAAATATGGGCAGCAGTGATCATATTTATCAATTGCTTGATAGGGAGGAGGCAAGTCCATAGTCTAAGGAATTCATTTTTTAAAATCCAGACACTCTCACACTTGGATCCTGGAAGAATAAATAAATAAATTATACTGGCCATTTTGAACAAAGGAGGCATGTTTGTGAAGAGCTTGTTCACTAAATCAGAATAATGTAGTGCAGGGGAGCACAACTCACAGGCTGGACAAATGCAGCAATTTAAAGTCTTATGTGCGGCCCTTTAAGTCAGTCTTGAAATCATCACCCAGTTGCAACTTTTAATATAATGAAAGGGCGAAATTATTAAATCAATGCAGAACAGTCATATTGATTGTGCTGAATTCAGTTTAATTTAATTTATAATGAAATGGCATTTTTCTACTTTTTCAAATGTAATGAGCAGCATACGCTCAATCCTCTCCTCCCCCCACCCTCACGTTTTGCAGTTCAATGCAGTGGTAACATTTTTCTCCTAAGATTATGGACCCAGGCTGAAATCTTCACTGTTTGTGACACTCACTTTAGACCAGTTACTGCCTCCCAACCTACTTATGGTAGATGGCCAGGGACAGAGCTTTGATTTGCGAGAAGAGAAATGAATATGAATGAAACAAACAAGCATATATATTTCCAAGGTCAAAATGATATTTTCTTTCTTTCTTTCTTTCTTTCTTTCTTTCTTTCTTTCTTTCTTTCTTTCTTTCATTCATTCATTCATTCATTCATTGCCTGCCTCTATTATTTTTACAAATAAGTCAAGGTAGTTAACATATCCAACATAACTTCCTTTCCTATTTTCCCCACAAAAACAACGCTGTGAGGTGGTTTGGACTGAGAGAGAGTTACTGGCCCAACATCACCCAGATGGCTTTTATGACTAAGGCAGGACTAGACTTCATAGTCTCCTGCTTTCAACCCTAGTGCCTTAACCACTAGACCATTTTATTTTAAAAGTGATTTGTTGTTTGCACAACATAATTATTATGTAATTATCAAAATATATTTATATCAAGCAGAAGGCTTAGGGATGACATAATAGCTGTCTTCCAGAACTTTAGGGGCTGTCACAGGAAAGAGGGGGTTGACTTAAGCACCTCCAAAGCACCTAAGGGTAGGACAATAAGGGTGGAAGCTCTTTAAAGAGAACAACCTAAAACAAAGCAGAAATTTTCCAACAGTGAGAACAATTAATCAGTGAAATAGCTTGCCTCCCAGAGTTGTGTGTCCTCCATCACTGGAGGTCTTCAAGAAAACATTAAAGAGCCATTTGTCTGAGATGCAATAAGGTCTTCTCTCTTGGGTAGGGAGTTGGACTAGAAGACCTCCAAGGTCCCTTCCAATCCCATGGTTATATGCTTCCCATTACAAAGAACTCCAGAGCAGTTTACATACTAAATCATAGTGAAAATTAGAGAACAAATTCTGTGATATGTCAGAAATGCTCATGCCCTATTTGTATTTCTTTCCAACCTTTAGCATATCTTCTATGATGTCAGGGATTTTCCACAATATTGCCATAAAAATGCAGCAGATCCAAAGAAAAGTAAAACATCATTCCGCTTGTAGGACTCTTACCATATCACAGACATTTTAAAGAATTACTATCAATGTTTATATTATACTGGTACTGTTCTTGTTATTGTGTGTAGGTATTGGGAGATTGTTTGGAATATTGATGTCATAGGACAACCAGCCAGAAGAGGCAGAGAGAGAAAAAAACATGAATTAAACCAATTTTTCTTTTTGTTTTTGCAGTAAGCCCAGAAAATAGGATCATTATTATAAAATGCTAATAAATTTTATAGATTTCATAGCTTCTGGCTGGACCCCTTTAAATGTCAATATTTAGTCTCTCTGTCTCTGTCTCTCTCTCCCCCTCCCTCTCTCCCTCCCTCTCTCCTTCCTTTGTACACACACACATGCACACATATGTATATATCTACACACAAAAAATAGACACACACATATATACTGTATGTATGTGTATAAAATCACTGACATCTGCCCCTAATCATGAGGATGCTCTTGCAGAATTCTGAAGGTCTTTGTAAAATCTCTTAGATAATATTGTCATTTCCTGGAGCATAAAGCCCATTTTGAAGTAGTAATTTGGTCCATAAAGAGCTCTTTAGCCTGTGCCTTGCCTGTTCACCCTAGCCAAGTGTCAGACGGAACAGCCAAAGATAGATGCTTGCATGGAGCAGTTTAAACCATCCTGTTTTTCTTTACTCGGGATTGTTGTTGTTGTTGTTATTTTATTCTTCTGGCTCTGCAGTGTTTCTTTAGTTTCTTGTATTTCAGGTTTGTTTTGATTTTCATAGGAAACCTATATTAGAATGCAGATAAAACTTGCAGAGGGATTAAGTGGAGGTTCTTTCAATAATAAATCTAAAAGCATATTACAAGCAAGGAAAGGGGGATTTCCCCAATGTTTTTGGATTTATATCCGCCAGAAGCTTAAAATTTACTAAAGGCACTAAAATTGCTCCTTTTTACTCCTCCTTTCCCCTGCTTTTCAATGTGTAGAACATGTTCTAATATTATGAACTAGCCCAAAATTAAGCTGGTTTACTAAGTTGAAAACATGCAGAGTAATTGAAAATGTGCTGGGCAGAGAAGAGAACTCAGGTTGACTTGCCCAGTTGGAAAGATTATATTGATTTGTAGGGAATATTTTAAATCCTAATCCCAATGACACAAGATAAGAGAAACTATGCATTCTTTCATCCTGACTTACAATATATAAATAGAGAAAAATAGCAGATACTGTACTGTAAAAACTCAAATAATGCCCTGCAAGCTTCATCAGGGCATTTCGTTCTGAAAGGTATGTTCATTTCCCAAAAAGAAAAAAGAAATGAGAAAAGTAAGATTGTATTATTTTAGGTGAGGGTGGGGGTGGGGAGCATTAAAATTTGGGGCAGTGGAATGGGAAGATCATAGCAATGAGGATGTAATTAAGTTTCCTTTGCGTAAAGCAGCATCTGGAAGAAGCCCAGAAAGAAACAGTAGCTGTATGAGTTAAAAATCAACAAATCATTACAAGGAGAGGTGTTGAAAGTAAGGATTTCTTTTGGTTGCTGCTTCTCAAACTGTGGTCTCTGGACCCACGAGTGGAATCAAAGACAGATGCATTTGAACCCACAAGGGAACCATTAGAAGGGCAGGCTGCCCTGCCATTTTGGATCTGTAGCAGCTGAGAATTTGAATTCTGATAGGAGGAAGCAGATGGCAGTCTATGTAAGGCTAGGGAGAATGTTTACTGTTTTGGAGTTTGTAAAAGAGCTGTGTATCAGTAACCCAGATAAGGCACTTTACAATTATCGATCCACACGACAAGCTGATCAAGAAATTTGGTTGAATTGCATGCTGTAACTCAGAATAATGATGATTGAAAACAACTCAGGCGGTTTGTAAAAAATACACACTTTCCTAATAAGAACATGTGAGTCATGATAGATAAAATTAATCATAGTTCACAAGCTGTTGAGACTGTTTTTTCTTTCTTTCTTTCTTTCTTTCTTTCTTTCTTTCTTTCTTTCCTTCCTTCCTCCCTCCCTCCCTCCCTCCCTCCCTCTTTCTTCCTTCCTTCCTTCCTTCCTTCCTTCCTTCCTTCCTTCCTTCCTTCCTTCCTTCCATGAGGAGAGAACAAAATCAACACTGTTTTACAGCTGGACAAATGTAGTGCTAATTTTCATGAAAACATTTTTTTTTAATTTATTTCTATTATTTCTATCCTGTCTTTCAGGAAAAGAATGCTCCCAAAGCAGTTTATAATCGCTATTAAAATTGCAAGCAAACTTTACATAAATGTTATTTTAAAACAAAGAGCATTTTAAGGATCCTTCCCAATGGGCAATTTGTGGCAATAGTCCTACAGAGAGGAGCAGCTTCTCTGAATGGTTGTCATCTGCTTTCTTTCCTTCTGGGGATCCTGCTGTGCCAATGATCCATTTATCTAAAAGAAGCCTAATTTTTTTTAAAAAATGTTTCTTAACAAAACAATAAGCCTTAAATTTCAGCCATACTGAGCTATATGGGCAACTTGATTCTTTACCTGTGTCAATGGGTTTTTAAAAATGCCTTCTACATTCACTTGTTACAAGCAGGCCTTGTGATATTGTACAAGAGCATTAAACTGGTTTTAGAAATGCAATTGAACTAAATAGTGCACTTTTCATAAAATGTGAGGGTGCCTGGAAAACAGATATTACAATAGTTTAAGATCCACCTTTTACTACCTCTTGGTATGCTGCCATCTCATGATCATCTGCATTTTTGCAGTCATGACCTTAGATATGGTATAGCCTTACCAAGGAGTGATTTAGCTGGGTGCATTTTTTTAAAAATTTGATTTATATGCCGCCCTACTCTGGAGACTCAGGGCGGCTTACAATGCGTTAAGCAATAGCCTTCATACTTTTGTATATTTATACAAAGTCAGCTTATTGCCCCCACAAACTGGGTCCTCATTTTACCTACCTTAGAAAGGATGGAAGGCTGAGTCAACCTTGAGCCTGGTGAGATTCGAACTTACAGTAATTGCAGACAGCTGGTGTTAATCACAATGCTTTTAGTCTGCTGAGCCACCAGGTCCTTACCAGGCATTTACAATGGCAATAATGCCTAGCATTAATAAAGTTACCTTTATTTATTTTTTTTTGTTAAAAAAGAAGAAGCTGGGAAGCCCTGTGGAAGCCCCTGTCTCCCAATCTTTCCTTTCCATTATACCATTATAAAATGCATAATGTTGTACAAAATTTTCCTTCTGCCTTTTCTATTCCCATTTTATTCTACTAGCCTGATGATTGTGTCATTAACATTCAGTGTGTACAAAAAAAAAAGAAAGAAAGAAAAGAAAAGAAAAGAAAAGAAAAGAAAAGAAAAGAAAAGAAAAGAAAAGAAAAGAAAAGAAAAGATGATCATCGATGATGATGATATATGGTAACTTCAAAAAGGTGTTTTAAGAACACCTTTTTAATTTTTTCCCTGACTTGAAGCCTGCAGTAGAAACTGTCAATGTATGATACTTTTTGTAGCTCTCTTTTGTGACCAAATAAATATTTTGTAAAGTTTTGATGATGAAAGGATATATCCTGTGCTCTGCTAACAACTGCCTGTAATCCTTGTGCAATCTGATTTAGAGATTTGAACAGAAAAAGCTTCCTTTCTGTTGTTTCCCCTGGAAACAGGAGCCCAATGGAGAGGTTAATCATTTGGGTTTGCAAATCATAGTGAGCTGGTAGTGATGGTAGAGGCAAAGCCAACATTATTTTGCCTTTACACCCCTTTACATCCCTTCCCCGTCATTTTTACAAACCATCGTTGAAACCAGAGTGAGAATATTTCTCTATATTCCTAATAAATCCTACATTATGAATAGATTTATTTTATTTTTTACATTTCTCGGTACTTTAAATCAAATTGTTTTATTTTAATCTAATGGTATTCATTGACTCATATCCTATTGCCTGATCGAGCTTTGCTGTTTGCATTTTCCTCCTTTTGCTTAGATTTACAGGTTGCTTTCCTTGTCCTCAAGTAGCAATGTTGGAGAAAAGCCAATATTAAGTTAAGTCAATTATATTGCACCTGCCCTCCTTGATAGAATTCAAGGGGTCCACCTACCTCTATTCACACTGCACCTCTTTTAGACTACTATAATAAGTAAAGATACTTTTTCAACTTTACAATCTTGGTTTATTTTATATCCTGCCTTTCTTCCGCCAACTCATGGCAATGTACATAAAAATCCTTTCAGTTTTCTTCGGCAACACACTCTCGTGTGGTGAGTAACTGTTGAACTGAAAAACAGGAGCTTGGCTCCAAGTCATTTTGTGAGTTTTCACAATCAGAAGAGGGTAAATTTGAAGCTAGATCTCTCCCAGTCTAGCCCAAGTCCTCACTATTGTTCCACTTTGGGGTGTTACTGATTTAAGTCCTTATCAATGTTTTGTGACCAAATCAGATAAAGGTAAGGACAAGCATTTTAAATCAAGTTGTCCAGCTAGGCAGTCACTAACATGGCTCTAGACCAGGGCTGTCCAATCTATGCCCTGCAGGCCTTATGCAGCCGTGGAGAGCTAGTCATGTGTCCCCACAAGATTGTAAACTTTAAATATTATTATGCATTTATATACATTAAATATATTTTATATGTGGTCCCAGACAATTCCTCTTTATTCAGTGCCAATAGGTTGGATGCCCATTCTCTAGAGCAGAGGTCTTCGAACTTGGTAGCTTTAAAACTTGTGGACTTCAACTCCCAGAATTCTCCAGCCAGCATAGCTGCAGCCTCTTCCCCAACATATACGGTTCTGCCTTGTTGTCATCTGACATGGCTAGCTAAAATGCACCATTGCCACCAACCAAACCAAACTTGTAAGTTTCAGCAGAATTGGAACCTTTTATTACATCTCAGCTTTCTTGTTCAAAAAAATTATATGGGACCACCACGGGACCACTACTACTATCAAGAAGTATATTGAAATTTTCCTCACAGATAATGGTCACCACGAGGGTTTCTGAACAAGAACATTCTGAGATGAAATCCTCCCCGCAACTGCTTTTGAATCTTCAGAATTTGTTCATTTGTGAAGTTTCATCCCAAGAAGAAGGGTTTTATTTATTTATTTATTTTATTTCTATACCGCCCTTCTCCCGAAGGACTCAGGGCGGTGTACAGCCTGATTAAAAGCACAAAGACAGACAAAATTTAAAAATAATTAAAATTA
This sequence comes from Arizona elegans, assembly GCA_022577455.1. Taxonomy (NCBI): domain Eukaryota; kingdom Metazoa; phylum Chordata; class Lepidosauria; order Squamata; family Colubridae; genus Arizona; species Arizona elegans. The sequence continues at coordinate 94,791,541 of JAKOOJ010000003.1, read as the reverse complement.
TTAAATGATAGACCCAATTATAAAACCCCAAATTTTAAATCCCATATTTAAAAACCAATTAAAATCTTTACATTAATAGTCCAGCCTGGCGGAACAACAAGGTTTTGAGGGCACAGCGAAATACATGGAGATCAGAGATTTTACGAATTTCTGGGGGCAGTTCATTCCAAAGGGCAGGGTCTCCCACAGAGAAGGCCCTCCCCCTGGGTGTCGCCAGCCGACATAATTTGGCTGATGGCACCCTGAGGAGACCCTCTCTGTGGGAGCGAACTGGCCAGTGGGAGGCTACTGGTGGCAGAAGACGGTCTTGAAGGTATCCAGGTCCAATGCCATGGAGCGCTTTAAAGGTGGTAACCAACACCTTGAATCGCACCCGGAAGACCACTGGGAGCCAGTGCAGCTCGCGCAGGAGGGGTGTCACATGGGCACAATGAGTTGCGCCCATAACCACCCACACAGCTGCATTCTGGACTAGTTGGAGCTTCCGGGTGCTTTTCAAGGGGAGCCCCATGTAGAGAGCATTGCAGTAGTCCAGTCAGGAGGTGACAAGGGCGTGAGTGACTGTGCGCAAGGCATCGCGATCCAGAAAGGGCTGTAACTGGTGAATCAGGCGAACCTGGGTTGACATCTTGCTTTAGACACGTGTCCCTGATTGTCCTTAAAATATTTCCCCTCTAAATCTTCAGTTTCTGTTCTATGCAGAGAAGTACAATAGTGTGATACTTATTTGCTGTAGGGGAACTGAGCCTCAAAGTTATAAGTAATCCTCAGGTTATAGCTGGTTGCTTAGCAACCATTTGAAGTTATAACCAAGTTAAAAAATGGGACTTATGACCAGGGGTGAAATGCTATCAGTTTGGGTTGGTTCGCCCGAACTGGTAGTAAAAAATGCTAAAAAAAAGTAAAGAAAAAGTTCTGATGATCGCGTGGCACAGCTGATTGTCACACAGCTGATCGTCGGAACTTTTTTTTTTAAAAAAAACTTTTTAGGCATTTTTTTTACTACTGGTTCGCCGGACCTGGTAGTAAAAAAATGCTTTAAAAAGTAAAAAAAAAGCAATAATTACAATCATACCCAAAGATGATACTGATCACCAATTAATTCAAAATTATAGACCAATATCTCTATTGAATACGGATTATAAAGTATTTGCAATAATTATAGCGGACAGAATCAAAAAAATACTGAATAACTACATTCACCGGGACCAAAATGGATTTCTGCCGGGCCGTCAAATCAAGAACAATATGAGAGTAATAATAAATGCACTCGAATATTATGAAGCACACCTGGAGAAACAAGTTTCACTGGTTTTCCTCGATGCCCAAAAAGCATTCAATAACTTAAATTGGAAATTTTTAAAAGGGCAATTAGAGATTATGCAATTCGGATCAAATTTTGAAAAAATTATAGGACAAATATATACAAAGCAAACAGCAAAAGTAATACTAAATGACGATATGACAGATCAATTTGATATAACAAAAAGGGTTAGGCAAGGCTGTCCACTTTCTTCACTATTGTATATTATGCAGACTCAGAAAGGCTTCTTAGCACCTGGGGTGCGAAGTGAACCGGTAGCAGACATCAGAACATCTCACCCCTGCTTATGACCCATCAGGCCCCCTCAATCTTTATGTGACCAAATTTAAGACACTCAACGACATGGCCATATTTATGGCTGTTTGTAGCATCCTGTGGTTACAATGGTTTACAGTGGTTCCCCCAAAAGTGGATCTTACAGTTTTTGACAAAATTGTGCTGATAGTGAACCATTAGTTTGCTTAATGACTGTGGCATTCACTTAATGACCATCACCACTGCTTCATGACTACAGCATTCATTTGAAAACTGCTACAAATCAGGTCAGTTACATGACCAAGCTACAATATATGACCATAATGGACAGGCTCCGTTATGGCCATACATTGAGGACTACCTGTATTGATGAATTTCATATAGCACCATTCTAATGCAGCCAGTGAAGTAAGGTATAACTTTTACCTCTGAGTTTCTGAAGCAGCTTTATACTTTACCAATAAAGAAATGAATCTAAAGAAGCAGAACAAATGTCCGGTGGTCGGGAGGGTTTGCAAGGGGAGATCAAAAGCCAAAATAGTGGCCACCACCACATGATGAAAGTCCCTCCTTTTTTTAAAACCATGTGACTTATTTGCAGCTGCCATAATATTTTTTGGACCTCCCATTCTATGATTAACATCCTGCTTCACAAAGCCCATATTCAAAATATGTAATTATGCATAAAGTATCAGTCCCCTGCAGCTGTTCTTCCACAATTGATATGAAATGGGGAATTTTCTACTAATTCTGGAGATTCTATTAACCATTCATATATAATAAAGCTTAGATGATCAATCTTCCGTGGATGGAAAATGAAATTAAAGACCTTAAAGCCAATCAGCTTTGCTGCATTTTACACCAACTAATTCCATAAAATAACTGTCTGAAGAAATCCTTTACTGTAGTTGGTCTATATCAATTTCCTTTGATTTTTAAGGTATTCTTCTAAAACAAAAACCATTTATCCACTTTCCTACTACCAAATGAGATTTCCTCAATTATCAACACTTCTTTTCAAGTAGAATACCGTAGTTTTAAAGTAATGGTATCAGAGAATTCTCTAGTAGATATATCTCCCCCTTAGTTATTGCAGCAGAACCTGGCTAACTTTATCCCATTTTGTACATTAAGCAGGCTAGGTCTGATTGTAGTTGGATATGAGATTTCCTAGAAATCCTAGGTCTGTGGCCCAGATCATGTTACTTCCATCTGTCAAGTTCTACCATTGCTTCTGAAGCCAAAGTACCACATAAAAGGGGCAGTACCAGTGAAGAAACTGTGCGGTAGGACAAAGTAATGTAGAAAGTACAAGGGACAAAAGCATTTGTGAAAGTAACCTGTGTTAACATTTTCACTACTGTACCTGTCAATATATTTCTTTTCTAGCTTTTCAGTGTCAACTCAGGGATTTTTTTTTTCCCTTAGGAGAGATTTTTTTTCCCCTAGAAGGGATTTTTTTCCCCATAGGAATACTTTGAAGATTCAATCTGAATCCTTTGGTGTCATTTGCAAACTTTGCAAACTCATTAGTTATGTTATCATGCCCAATCAAGTCACCCTGAAATTTGCTTTCCTTGTTTATGACAATGTTCTCTTTACTTGTACCATCTGCTTCCTGTTCCTTAACCAATCTTCTGATTTGCTTCAGTAAATATCAAACAGGGTGTGGAACACATGGTTGAGATATTTGTACTGGAAGAAGAATCTTCAGTAGATGCTCACATCTCTTAAACTAGACATGGAATATGTTATGGCTGAAACAGAGAAATCCATTATTCTACTCAATATTCTCATGGATCAACTTTAATTGGAAATCCACGTCATATATGATGAGATGTAACAATGGAAAGAGAATTTAATTGAACTTAGTTGATCCTACACTTTCTATATAAAGTACAATAATCCTGTATAAGACTCTGGTACCTGCAGGAAGTACAAATAAGGCTATTTGGGTGTTATTCCTTCATCTGTTATTTGTAAGCTGATATAATAGTATAACAAAAGGACCTAGGGAGCTAGGAGGGAGAGTAGCAGACTAGATAATTGGCATGTAAAAGATGTCTGAGCCCATAGGAGGGATGGTTGGGAAATATTTTGAAATAACCTTCTCTAGTTTTCCAGAGAGTAGATGGAAAGTGGGGAAGAAATACTTTTAGTTTTGGAAGGTTCTGTTAATATAATTTTGCTGTTAGATAGAGTTGGTGCTCCTCGTTGTGCTTCTTGTCTGGACTACTTTGCAGAGCTAATAGTTAAATCACCAAAACTGGCTTTGTTCAGGCATCATGATAAGCAATAATGTGGTTTGTGACTTAACTGGATAAGTGAACATAGTCATTAGGCTTATTTTAAATAGCATTATTAAAATAAACTATGGATTAGCATAGTATGTCAACCCTATCCTTGATGTGCTAAGCGTGCATTTGTCACTAATACCTGAGATAGTTATACAGAGAATTTGAGTACTGGTCGGGGTTACATTTTTGAAATTGTATATTTACAGTGTATATTATCAGTGTATAGCATTAAATTATCAGTGTATAGCAGTTATTGCTGTATACATTCATTTATACATTTATATGTTTGTATATAAACCGCTTTATATAATAAAATAAAATGGCTTTAAAGAATAAAACCATCACAACAGTGACATAAAATATTCAACATATTATGAAAAACATGCAGCAATGTCAGATTGAAGAGATGAGTTTTGGAAATCAAAAGTAAATCTATAAATCTATTTTGCAGTTGTGGGCTGTTACAGTTATGGTAGAAATGCCTGAGACATGTTGGTGGTTTATGACTGAAGCTGGACTGATCATTTTGTAACTTTTTTTTTTTCTTGAGTCAGTGTTGACTCCTGGAAATTGCCCAGTCAATTTTCTTACCAAAATTTTTCAGGAATAGTTTACTATTGCCTCTTTCCTAGGACTGACAGAGAATGGTTGGCCTAAAGTCACACAGCTGGCTTCGTGTCCAAGGCAGGACTAGAACTCACAGTTTCCAATTTCTAGCCTGATGCCTTAACCACTACACAAAACTGGCTCTTAACTTATATATTACCCATTCATAAATCTTGTTCACTTTCTTTCTATATTGATCACTTGATTCAGCTACATTCTGATTCAGTTGAGGTTCCTGAATATTTTTCAAGGTAGCTTGATATGCATTATATTATTATAGCCTTTCATGATACAACCAAGACATGAAGGAATACTCATGTTTACTTATTGTAAACATATTATTTGGAACACACAATTTCAAGCAAAAAAAAAAAAAGCAAAAAAATAATAAGAGTTAATCATAAAAGTAAAAAAAAAACATGTTTCTTTGAATATGTGAACCAAACTATTCAGTAGATTGTCTTATGGAGTGCTTGGAAGAGTCTAAAAAAATGCAGAAATTGGAATAATGGCATTATTCCCACCCCCACCCCCAATAACCAGTTAAGCATGCAGTTGTGTATTGGCGGCAGGCTAGTTGTCACAGTGAAAGAGTATATTTAACTACAAAAAATTATACCAGCAAAACCTAACATCAGAGAAAAATGGTTCAGACTTGTTACAACGATAAATATGACATTCATGCACTCATGCTTGATAACTGATTTGAGGCTTTTACGCTGTACTGCAAGGCATTACTAAATGAACCTTTCTGCCTCTTGTGTAAATAGATAGATTAATGGCATTAAGTGAAACCCAAGCCTGCTGAAATGTTTGCTCCCTTATAGGGTTTTCAATTTCCCCTATTTTTGATGAATGAAGCAATCTGGCCATAAAATCCTTGCACAGTAGGTTAATAATGTCATAGCTGAACTGTGAAATAGTAATGTGTATACTATCTATTTGCAAACAATAACCCTTGGAGCCTGATAAATCTATTTTCAACCAACTTGGGTGATCATTGTCTGCAGAGACAAAAGCAGTTTTTGTTCCATGTGTTTGAAGGCTCAGACGACAATGTAGGTCAGGAGAAAAATCAGGCAAGTTCTTAAGACAAGAGGCAGATTAACCTTTCTTCCTCAGCAACATCACTTGTCTTTTCCTCTTAATAGCTTTCCAGAAGTTTTAAGAGACAAGGTCTCCTTCTTTACCTTGGCAGTCACAGCTCACTGCTCTGGTTGTGCAACGTTCACCTGATGTTTGTCGAAGTTGTATTTCCTGTCTGTCACTCAAAAGGGGAACTGGATTTATTTCTGTGTAGGAGACTATGCAAATTTTCTGCTATACTAGCCTAGTATTGCCATCCATCTACCACTTGACTGGCTTGACCAGACTTCCTGATCCTCCACGCCATCTACACAAAAACTATTAATTTACATGCTTTATTCTTCATGTCACCACACTATAAAAAAGATGTTGAGACTATAGAAAAAGTACAGAGAAGAGCAACCAGGATGATTAGGGGACTGGAGACTAAAACATATGAAGAACGGTTGCAGGAACTAGTGAAGAGAAGAGCCAGGGGACACATGATAGCAGTGTTCTATTATTTGAGGGGCTGCCACAGAGCGGAAGGGGTCAAGCTATTTTCCAAGGCACCCGAAGGCCAGACAAGCAATAATGGATGGAAACTGATCAAGGAGAGATTCAACCTTAGAAATAAGAAATTTTCTGACAGTAAGAACAATCAACCAATGGAACAGCTTGCCTTCGGAAGTTGTGGGAGCTTCATCACTGGAGGCTTTCAAGAAGAGATTGGACTGCCATTTGTTGGAAATGGTGTAGGGTCTCCTGCTTGGGCAGGGGGTTGGACTAGATGACCTACTAGATTAACCCTGTTAATCTAAATAATTCATTCTGCTACATAACTTCCACCAGGAATTTTAAAAAATCGTATCAATCTCAGTTATCTGAAGAGAATAGATCCTCGAACAGATTCTGTTTTCCACATCTATTTTCAACAGACAGCATTGGAATGCAGATACTTTAGTACACCAACCTTCTGCAAATGTATATGGTCCATGCTGTTACACTTAAATCCCCAGAATTCCTTGCTACTCACCATTCTGAGGGTTTAAATTCTACTGCATATTTTTTTTTTACAAAAGAGCAGCTATATGTCCATAATTTGAGCCCATACGTATTTTATGGCAGTAGCAAGAATCTCCTGCATGCAGAATTGTGTTTATTATTATAGCAATGTAAGAAATGGCCTTAATTATTTAGCAGTTGTGAGGCATTTTTTTTATCAGATTGTAGATGTTTAGGCTTCATTTGGCTGGAATTAATTGTCTCTTGGGTAAATAAATATTTGAATGGGAGGGAATGGTAGGCTTTAGACTTGGTTGAAAATTATGGGTTATTACAACCAAAAGAAATGGAAAAAGAACACCACCTCTGTGGCATAGCTTTTATTCAGCAAACTATAAATATAATTTGATTTATCTCTTAACAGCTTTGTTAATATAGGGCACAATAGTGGTTTAATGTTAAATTGGGATCATTGCTTTGTTCAGTTCTGAGAATATAGTACAATATGACTAATAATAATAATCCCCAATAATAGTGTGTTAGTATTTGGATCTCAGTGTCTAAATGACTCCAGACAGTATGCAGAAACTTGACAAACAGACCACTTTAATGCTGTCTCCTTGTATTCCACACAATGTGGCAGTGAAGCTTTTATTCTTTGAGACACTGACTTTGATTGGCAGCTCAGTTTGCCTCAAAACCATAACCCCTTTCCCCAACACTCCACTGCTATCAATTACAGTTTGAATGTGGATTGTTTCTAATGTAAAATAATGCCAGCCTCTGCCTCTAACTCCAGGTCAGAAAGCTCTTTTGTCCACCATTCCCTTCATTCCCTTCCCCCAATCCCTCCCACCAACTTATTCATGCTTTGCTCTCTCGCTGCACTTTATTTTTCATGTATATTTTCTTTTGGCATATAAATGCTGAAGCCTTGTCCTTAGAAATTAGCTTCATGCAAAAGCATGCCTCATCAATAATTCTGTTGACAAGCAGGCTACATCAGTGGTTAAAACAGGAAACCTTTTGAGATATTCTTCTGGCTCAATCTTGGTCTCTTTTAATATATTGATATGCGCTGATATGCGCTGATATGCTGCATTCTAAATGCTTGTATTAGTGGCAGTAATTTTGTATGTGCTACAAGTTAGCTTGACTCTTCTATAGCACGATTTCCTTCTGGCAGTCAAGTTAAATTCTCATTGGGAAATTTGCCTGAATGGATTGAATACAGATCTTATTTAAATCAGGTGATTTGCTTTAGCTGCCATCTGTTGGCCAGTTTGCTATTATTATTATTCTGCTGTTGTGGTAGTTACCTGTCTGCTTGTATTGTGGTAACCTGGAAATCACATTTAATAACTATTTGAGATATTACAGAATGACTTTCACCTCAGGGAATTTATATGGAAAGTTATAGACTCTCTGTACAGTCTTAGGACTGGCAGAAATATGGTTCCAAGAGTCAAATTAATTGCTTTCAAATTGTCCCCAAGAACTGTATTTGTTTGTGCTCAAAACTGTTGTTGCAGCAGACATCAGATACTCTGAATGAATGGCACGTCCAAGAAGCTCCAAGGAGTGGCGTTGTAGAGTGTTATGGGACAATGGTGGAAATTATTTGTGCTTTTCTAGGTTTTACAAAGGACCATTTTCTTGGTCAAACAACTCCTTTTCTGAGACTTCTGTAGCTTTTACATGAAGCATTGACCTCCTGTCTACTTAAAGTTTATTCTCAAACTATGTTTCTGATCCCTGCAGGAATCTTTTTGGTTACAAATTCAAAAGCTTATGGTCCAGAGAAATGTTTCCTCCTTCTCCTCTTCTGAGAAAACTGTGTTACATTTTCTGGGCCTCAGTCTAGTCAGTTGCAGCTCTGTTCCCGCCTTTGAAAACTGTCTAGGTGATGGTAAATGAGACCTGCCTTCCAAATATAGATGGAAGACTCCTCTTCCTTTGAATGACTGTCTATCTATTGAGCCCATTCTTACTGCTGGAAGACCATAAAGAAAGGGCGCAACAAAGGTTTCTTCCAATGGTTTTTAATTAGAAAAGTACAATTTAAAAATATTTCAAAGTAATAATCTCAAAGTACATGTTGAGGTCCATTTCTGAGACTGAGATGGTCTTCCCCAACAGTTCTCCCTACAGTTGTTTTGCTGTATAAACGATCTCCTATTTTAAAAGAAATGAGGCAACAATCTAAGGTATGCAAGGGTTTCAAACCCCACCTACAAATTTGATCCACAAATAAATATATTAGCATTCCTATCTCTCTGCTGCCCTGGCCCTTGTTTCAAAGGTTATGATACTCAGGGTGAGGAACTGAAAAATTTGAAGATGGAGATTAACATGCGTCTCTGCTGCTTCTTTACCCTTACCTCACACAAGAATAGGGTATTCAGAGTAACATTCTAGATAGGTAAGAATTTAGCAAGTTGTTGTTGTTGTTGTTGTTGTTGTTGTTGTTGTTGTTGTTATTATTATTATTATTATTATTATTATTATTATTATTATTATTTAGACTTTTATACCACTTCGTAGTCCTTTATAGCCCTCTCTAAGTGGTTTACAAAGTTAGCATATAGCATATTGCATAAGCATTAGCATATTGCCCCCAACAATCTGGGTCCTCATTTTACCCACCTCTGAAGGATGGAAGGCTGAGTCAACCTTGAGCTGGTGAGATTTGATCTGCTGACCTGCTGAACTAGCAGTCAGCTGAAGTAGCTGCAGTACTGCACTCTAACCACTACGCCACCTCGGCTCATTGGTTCAACTTCCACCTGCTTCTGTTATTAGAGTGAGTCCAAGAAGCCACAGCAGGTGGCAGCACTTAACTGAACTTGGCTGATTTAAAAACTGATTATTTGAATGGGAGACCATCAGGAAATCCCAAAGCTGTGGTCTATACTGAATTAAAAATAAAACAATCCTGAAAAAAAAAAAGACAGTGGCTAAGAAAATGAGATATTCATGCCTATGTAATAACTAGGAGTTGGGCTTAATTCAAAGGAAAAAAAAACATTTACCTAAAGATAAAAGGAGCCTTTACCTTGCTAGCCCTGGGGGATCTGAAGAACAGCCCTTGAAGTTCCATTGACTCTCATGGGGTTCAGTCTGCTTTCAAAATCAAGTAGGACAGTCTGGGAATTGCTTGGTTTGAAATGATAATCTTAAATGGCAACATGGATTGATGGAAAACTGATATGGCTGGGATACAACTATAAGTAAACAATAGCTAATAGAAAAAAGAATTAAGTACTCCTTATGTTCTGCCTATCAGAATTACAGACCTCCAGGTTTTAAAAAATTAAACCTGTTGGATGCACTTTAAAAAAAAAAAAAATCCCTAGCAACACACAGTTTCACTAGACTCTGCCCTCAATCTAAGACTTTCCTTAATTATTCATGAATTATTCATTATATATAGCCTACCCTATCTGGTAGCCTTAGGGTAGGTTACTGTGATTTCATCAAATATAAAGCTATCAATTATTGTTCCTAAATGGCTCACAATCTGCAAAGTCCCAATTTAATTTTTTCTCCCCTCCATTAATGGGGGTAAGAAGAGAAGTCCTTTTTCCTTTTGCCTTCTCATTTTGCCAAAGTAATTGCTCTGGAAATAATTATCTTCCTTAAGAGAATGCATTGGAGGGCAATTATGCAGAAAAACAATAATTGAGATAGTATGAAACAAACACATATACACATACTGTATATTACTCAGGGATATTCAGATTCATTGTCTTGTCTGTATAATTCATAGTGGAACTTTGTTCTAATTCTCATAAAGAACAGATAACTGTACCTCTTCAAATGACAGATGAGGTCTCATATTATGAAATACTTTCCCATGGGGGAAAGGAGCCACATAAGTGTTTCACATTCTAATGGAATGAGGGCAGGGGTGTCTATTTGAAAAAGATGTGAATTAAATCTGAAATAGTGTCTGACAAATTACATGGAATTTCCAGCTACATAGAAAACCTTTAGCTCAATTGTTCCAATTTTCCTGTTAAATTTGGAACGATCCAAAAAGAGGATGCCACAGGTTCTTTTCAATTTAGCATTACAAAAGACAAACATAAGGTTACTTTGTGTGTTGTGTGCCTAGGCCTTTTGAATTTTTAACATTCTCTTGGAAAATAAGTGAACAAGTGATGAAAATGCTTATGCTTCTCACACAGTAGGTGTACAGGAGTATAGAAATAGCCTTGAAGAAGGTATGTGACAGTCATTATGAAAGCATCAGGTTAGCCTGGAAAGAAAGAAGGAGCAGACTCAGGGGGTTAGACTCAGTGGTCTTAATAGACGTTTCCAACTCTATGATACTCTGAACACAACTTTGAGAAGGCTGGTGAAAATCTGAAGGTCAGTCATTGAATCCAATTCACAGAACAGACTTGATCATTTGTTTAGAGGGCTTCTGATGACCACAGCTGTCAGAGGCTTCCAGATAATGGCAGCCGTCAAAACCATTCAGATCCATTTCATTATTGTGGGATACTGCCTGAGTTGTGGTACAGTGACAGAGAAAAGCAGAACCAGTTCAATTCTTACATGCAGAATCCTTTTTTTTCTTCCTAATCGTGTTAAGTATTGCCACCATTTTGTTTTAAATCACTGTTTTGGTCAGCGAACAAGTCCTAACTTCTGCTACCATGAAAAAGAGCAAGATGAATTAATAGTAGCTGCACTATAATGGCAATGTTGATGTTTGCAGCTATACCAGCTCTGACAATTGTTGCTATATAATAGTTTTCTAAAGGGCTGGATATATGCAACACAAGCTGCTATATTAAAAATATGTTAAAGCACAAAATTTGCATAAATTTATTCTGCCCCTGCCTTGTATTGTAGAAGTTGTTTTTTTTTATCCATATGAAAGAGAGAAAGAATTAGAAACTAACACAAAATGATTTTGCTAACAGTTTTGTTCTGTGTGATGGAACTACTGATGCCTCCAGTGGAATCTGTGACAGTTTCATGAAATTAAAGGATTTTGTAAAAGAACCAATGTAAAGATAAAAAAAAGAGCCAAGAGCCAAGCATTTTGTCAGTCCTTCCTTAGATAGAAGAGGATCTATTCTAAATAACAGATTTTTCTTGTTAAGAAACATGGAAGAAATGTTTAACGCAATATACATGTACAATAGATGAGATTTTAATCCATATGCTTCTTTTAAGGTTGTTCTATAAATAAAAACAGTTTGGAATTGTTTTATAGGGCGCCAAGCAAAAGGGACTTTAAAAAGGCTACTCTCTTTGTAATGTTTGTTACAGAACAGTAGATTATTTAAATATTGTACAGTTAATATAGTTTCTACATTCAGAGAGTTGCTTACCACTGTAGAATATTTTTCTTTCTTTTGCTTTGATTTAAGGATTTAGAGCAAACAATAGCTTATTGCAAAGCTTTGTTTGTTTGAAATACTTTTTGGCTAGTGAAGGAAAAAGTGCAAGCAAAGTTATGCTTCTTTCCCCCAGCACCTCCCTGCTTATATTTGCATGCCATCTCAGACTGCCTTACAGACATCCAAAGCTATTATTTTCATTGTGACTGATGGCAGATGGAAATGACTTTTCCCTGTTACTGTAGCAGAATTCAGGCAATATCCCACAATAATGAGATGGACCGTATTCCTTACCACAATACCACAGAATTCCTATAACACATATAATGCATATCTTCTCTCATTCATGCTGAATGCGAATAAAGCTCCCATTTGTATGAATTTCCGACTTATTCAGCTATCTTGCATGACCTTCTTCTGGTCATGTAATCATAAATAAATTGCTTGGAGGTAACTCCAAATGATTTGAGTGCAGAATCTCAAAAAGGTCACATTTGTGCACCGGATCACCAGATCACCTAATGACCTCTTCACTTATGATAGAAAACTGTGAGAAACTGATTGACTTGTGCTTACTTTGGAGTGATCTGTTGTAAAGTTTGTCTTCGTTAGAAGAATTGGGGTGAGGGTGTTTGTTTGTTAGCACACACTCCTATGAATCTGATTCTGAAAAGTATTCCATCAGGTTTATTATCATGAAAATGTTTCCCAAGCAGGGGAACCATTTCATAAAGGAACATACTTTAGAAGAGACAGCAGAGCCCTGCCTCAGTTCTGTGAAAAAGTTACAGGGTTTAGAATGTTCCTCTGTGGAGGTAAATAAGCTGTCAATTCATGATGAAGAAAATCAAACTTGCTCAGTTTATTTTGGCCAGTGTTACTTGCAAAAAATATGAGAGAAATTTCCGACAAGCTAGCTAGAGAGCCCTCCATGTGTTAGCATTTAGCATTTAGTTTTTCTATTCTTTATTGTGCCTGGGACGCTTTTGAGAAAGGTAAACAGGAACATCAAAATAAAGAAATGAAAGACTAGCGTGTTCAGAATTGTTTTTCACGTTAATTGAAATGAAGAAAAAAAGTTGGCTCGGTTAAACATATGTTTGAGGTTGATATTAGTGCTGGTTGCCCCTTTGCCTTCCTTAGCTCAGCCAAAAGCCCTGTTTTATGGTATGCCCAAACAAAAATCTGGAAAGCAGAGAAAATATGCCATCTGCAAATTAGTTTTACTTACTTACATCATGACTTAAAAAAAAAAAAAAAAGCCAGGCAATTAGCAGAGTGTTTCCTTTTTATTTGTGGTCTCAGGATATGCATTCCTTCCTACTCACTACATGTAGAGTTTAAATCAGAAGAGGGCTTCTTTGCAGCTTCTCTCTTGCTACACTTTATGAGTGTAGCCGGATAATCCTGACTACTTTACAATGGTAATTCCTTTCTCCAGATGTACTGAATTGTATAGTAGCCCTTGAAAAACAACAGTGTTTTGGATATAGGATTTTTTTCCCACCCTCTCCCTTCATACGTATGTTTTAAAAGATTTTTTTTTAAAATCTAAGAACATCTAATCCAGGCCAGGCAAGTATAAAATGAATAAATAAATTCAGCAAAAACAGCAACCCAAGAATAGATATATACAGAAACTGGAACACCATAACAGCATATTATTAATAGTCATTCTGTTTTGCTTTTTTCTGAGTGCTTCATTGAAATCAGGGAGCTCAATCCTGCCAAGATTACTGAGTAATAATACTTTTAAAAAAGCCTTCCTTTGCATTAGGTCTGCAGATTTTTGTCTTCCCCACTTTCAAGAATGCAATTATACATGATGGATAACTATATATAGCAGTGGTGGGTTGCCCCCAGTTCGGACTGGTTTGCAAGAACTGGTAGTAAAACTGGCGGGAGGCTCCACCCACCGACCCGGATGTGATCATAGGTGATCTGTGAATGCGCACAGATGCGAACCGGTAGTAAAGGTAAGTAGAACCCACCCCTGATGTATAGCCACTTGTTCTATACTTCTGGATCTCATTGTCTGTGTTGGTGGGGAACCCTGGATTATGTAGTCCTCATCTGGAGGCATTTCATTGGACAAAACTAGTGGCAGTAGCAAAATAACAGTTGGAAGAAAAAGTGGTGAGCTAGTCTCCTCTTGTTCACTATTCAAAAGTAAATTGTTCAGAGCTTGCAATATTTTCTCCAGGTCCAGTTTAATTAGCAGCATTCAAACTAGCACTTCTAAAGCCTGCAAATGTGAGTAGATAAATAGGCACCACTTTGGTGGGAAGGTAACAGCATCCCATGCTCCTCGGTATATAGTCATGCTGGCCACATGATCACAAAAGTGTTTTCGGACAACACTGGCTCCCATGGCTAAGGCACAGAAATGATAATCACATTCTAGAGTCAGACATGTGTTGCTTTTTCTACTGTCAGTTTTCAACTTTAAATGAATTCATATAAATGAATTCAAATAAAATACTACTGGTTAATCTGCTGTCAGTGACTAACATTACTTACCCTTTGGCAAACATGCCCCCCAAATGACATTATCTTAACCAGATTCTTCATTTCACAATTCCTTAGCCTCAGTGGCTCCCATGGTGGCAGCCACAAGCTAGCTGGGACAATCGCCTGCTTTGTTTACCAAACCCACAAAATTACAGGATTCTCTGTGAAGTGATGTACATTTCCACTCCATCGTGATCTTTCTTTCCTCTTTAACCCCCTATTCTTACAGCAGGGAATACATGTTTTCACCCATTACATACTAACTTAAGCCTCCTTCCCTTTCACCCATCTCCGCATTTCTCATATTGTTTATGTAGATAACTAGAAACATTCAAACTTGGGGGAAGGGCGAGGGAACAGGGAACAAAAGCCACTCATGTGTGTTCCCTTCCTCATAGTTGTCTCAAGTTTTTCTAAGTAAATACCCTAAAGCGATATTTCTCAATCTTGGCAACTATAAGATGTGTGGACTTCAACTCTCAGAACTGCCGAGTCAGCATATTGGCTGGGGAATTCTAGGAGATAAAGTCCACGTATCTTAAATTTGCCAAGGTTGAGAAACAAGGATGGAAGGCAGAGATCTTCCTAGGGAGAAGACGGAAACTGAAATGCCTAAAGTTAAGTTGAAATTTTGTGGCAATAGGGACAGGTTCAAGCTAGATTTGTATTTCTTTTATACAGTACCTGACACAGCAGAAAAAGACAAAGGGGTGTCTTTAAAATGGTGCTGATGACAACTCTGCAGATTCCAGAACAGGGATCCTAGTTGTCTATGCTTCTGGAAACTGGTTGTGTGAACACTGACCCTTGAGCACAGAAAGAACTTTTAATAAATTGTGAATCATACAAAGCAGTTGCAGATCCAGATGCTGATGATACAATATGCTCTAAGAAATTGTTTATCCAAGCCACTACATTCAAAAATTATACTGAATGATTCCAAAACCAGCATCAACCATCTAATTGTTAAGACTTCTGTGAACTTGAATAAGTAAGAATTTACAATACTCTACATTTGTGTTATTCAGACTTCAGGCAGATAGATATAAGGTTACAGCCAATATATTTTGTGGCTGTATTTCTCTCTAAAGTTTCATAAATTGGGGTTCCATAAATTTGCATACACTTTAGAAAACTATTACTGGAATTCAGGTGTTTTGATGGTAATTACAGGTAGTCCCCAACTTACAATCACAATTGAGCCCAAAATTTCTGTTATTAAATGAGATATTTATTAAATGAATTTTGCCCCATTTTACGACCTTTCTTGCCTCAGTTGTTAAGTGAATCACTGCAGTTCATAAATTAGTAAGCTGATTGTTAAGTGAACCTGGCTTCTGCATTGACTTTGCTTGTCAGAAGGTTGCAAAAGATGATTACATGATCATGGGACGCAGCAACAGTCAAAAATATGGACCAGTTGCCAAGCATCTGAATTTTGATCACATGATCATGGGGATGCTGGAAAGTAACTGTGAAAAATGGTTCTAAGTCACTTTTTTCAATTACGTTGTAACTTTGAACAGTCACTAAATGAGCTATTGTAAGTTGACAACTACCTCTATACAATCTTATATTCAAGCTGAGTGGACTCTAGAGAAACTTAGTTAAAAACATCTAGATTGCCTGGTAGATCTGCCAAATTCTTTAATTAAAATATTCAGAAATTTTAGTGTAGGAATGAATATTACTCCACCAGACCTATACTGAATCAATAAAAGAAGTATTTAAAATATTTGCTAATACGTGTTATATAATGGTTTGATAAAGAAAGAGGAAAGAGAGTATCTTTTAAAAAAATCTTAATATTAATTTTATGAAATATTTATTTCCTAATTGATCCTTTCCCCAGCTTCACTCTACACACTGATTTTCTCAAATGGTAAATGTACACAGACATAGGTTGCTTCTGTTTTTTGACGGATGGAATTTTTTTTCTTTGTCTTTGGGTTTTAAAGTTGGCTGTTGTAAGGCACATCTGAAAGGAATACTCAACTCATAAGCTTGTGTTTGTGAATGTGTGTGTGTGAGAGAGAGAGAGAAAGAGAAAGAAGGAGAGAGAGTACGTTCATCTATCCATGATTCATTCTGAGGGCTGTTTTAGCCCTCATAAAATATTCATGCTGGTTGTGCATGGCTCTATAATTGCCATCTCAGGCCTTGAATTATTAATGGGTTGTACTGTTCATATAGTCTCATTTACTGATAGAGCAGATAACACCATAGAAGAGAAGATCCCAAACACTCTAATGCCTGTTACTTTGCATTAAGTAGTGGAATTATATTACTGAGATATATGGTATATATTGAAGTTATCATAGACTAATTGTCGGGATGCTGCTAAGCCACATCATTCCTGCGGAATTTTACAGAAATCAAAATGTGGGTTGAAATGATTTCCTTCTTGATCCCAAAATGATTGTTCTGAAGAACAATCCCCTGCCTATTCTATATGATTTATTGAAATTGATGTATGAGAACATCCTTGTATCTTAACCCTTTTATTCTACATTACTGATAAGTTTGTTGGTTCTAATCATTAACCAACATTTCACAGTTCAATTTAGTAAGACGTATACCAATATTTTTGGTTTTGGTTTTATTTTAGTTCCCCTCCGCCTTTACCAAAATTACTTTGCTAGTTAATAGCTTTTGAATAAGTGGAAGAGGGAAAGGATGAGATCGGTAATATGAAAATGCATGCATTTTCTATACTTTATCATAAACAATATAAAATGTATATTCTACGATAAATAATACCAGGGAATATAATCACTATGTGATTATAGAACTATTATAATCAGGTTGTGAATATCCTCTGCCTAAAAAAAATCTATGCTACAACTTGTAATGAGCTGAGGTGATGCAGTGGTTAGAGTGCAGTACTGCAGCTACTTCAGCTGACTGCTAGTTCAGCAGGTCAGCAGATCAAATCTCACTGGCTCAAGGTTGACTCAGCCTTCCATCCTTCCGAAGTGGGTAAAATGAGGACCCAGATTGTTGGGGGCAATATGCTAATGCTAATGCAATATGCTAATATGCAATATGCTATATGCTAACTTTGTAAACCGCTTAGAGAGGGCTGTAAAGCACTATGTAGCAGTATAGAAGTCTAAACAATAATAATAACAATAATTGTTGTTCAGGCTCCCTAACATGAGGAACAGGAATAGAAGGAAATCTATTCCTTATATCTTTTTTTCTTTTTAAAAAATCCAGAGCATCACATTTTCCAAAGTACAGGCCAGTTTTCTCCAATCTTACAACCCCTGGGATTTCAGTTCTCATAATTCTTCATGGTCAAAACCTGGGGATTTTTGGAGTTTTGGTGGCAACACATCTGGAGTTGCAAAGCCGGACAGAAAAACTATGCTTCTGATAAGACTGTCTGAACTTCAGGGCCAATTTTTCAGTTGAAGGACTCTTGGCAAAAGATCTATGGTCATATTTTACAAATAACCTGAAAGTTGGGAACAGCAGTGGTGGTAGGAATATTGGCAGTCTTCATTCTCCTTTGTCCGATTACTCAGGGACTTTGAGCATTGTTTATTTTTTAAGTGGCTCAGTGAGCATTTCTATGTACCTGGGATCTTTTATATCTGCTCCTGGTTGATACTTTTGAATCTATACCTGTAAAAAGTGTAACCTGGGTTAGTATGTTTCCCCAAGATTGATTAATTTATTTATCTTTCCATAGCATTTGAGTGAATAGGGCCAGATTGTGGACTCTTTTTTGTGTGTGGGTATATATTTCAGAAAGCTATGAATGATTTAGAGAGAAATATTGGAGCTTCAAGTTTTGCAGATGCTTATACACCTATTTCATATACTAAAACTTTGGAAACCCCTTCCCCAAATATGCTGTGATCCTGCTTGCTTTTTGAACATGCTGCTTGAGAAGTTTCACAAAGCCTGGTATAGTCCTTGAGTAGACATCTCTGTTTAGGATGACAAGGTCACCTAGATACAATGTAGACAGAAAAAATGAATGTGGTTTGAAAAACAAAAGCCTGTAAAAACCTTACAGATGCTAGGAAACCAAACTGATGGCATTTCACACAGATCCAATACAGTTCCCATTTAGCTGTCTGAAGAATCGTTTTATACTGTGTGCATAATCCTGAAAATATTTCTTAATAAATTAGAGATGGAAAAATTAGAGAATAGGATGAGAAAGTTTGTTCTGCACATATTAGATGACTCCTAAGCAGCAGCAAAGTCCATCCTTATGTAGCCATCTAGTGGTAATCCAGTGTTTTGCAGACTGGATCAGATAGCCCTATTCTATGCATTGAAAATCTATCATTATATTCACTAGAGTAGGTATTTTGTGTGTGTGTGTGTGTGTGTGTACACACACACACACATACACACACACACACACTGATAAATATAAATGTTAAAGCCTCAGTCTAGCAATAAATAAATAGTTGCTGTTCATATATTCAATTTTTAAAATTGTGATTTAATAAATTGTTGTTATTATGAATTATTTGAATGTTTTGGCCATTTAAGGATAATTGGTATTTTAAATTGAAAACTTAGTAACAGATTTGGAGAGGGTCATTTCAGCCACTGAAATCAATATCTTACTTGCTGAAAAAATCCAATTTAAAGCATTCTGACAAAATTGTTCTTTAGCCTTTGGTTAAAAACACCCAGTGACGAGAAACTACAGACTGATTTGTACTAAGTCCTGATGGTTTAAAATGTAATATTGCAGACAAGCTCTGCTCACAGCCTGACAGGGCTCAAGGTTGACTCAGCCTTCCATCCTTCCAAGGTTGATAAAATGAAGACCCAAATTGTTGGAGGCAATACGCTGACATTGTAAACTGCCAAGAGAGTGTTGTAAAGCACTATGGAGTGGTATATAAATGTTATATAAGTTTAAGTATCAATAGGGCTAAGCAAGTAGATTAAATGCTATAACCAGAGCTCAATTTGTATGCATGTGTATGTAGGTTACATCAGTGTCTCCTACTCATCCCTAATACTATATTAGAAATAATGCCTATTCTACCTGTTGTTCACAGGTAGTCCAAGATGGCTTGTAGCTTGTAGCAAAAGGCAAGATGGGGCCTTCCTCCCCATTCCATTTGTAGAAATGAAATGGGCTTATAATTAAGTATTGCTGACAAGCAATGTCTTTAACTGCATTGGATAGCTGCAAATTAATTTAGGAGACATGGAACAAACAATGGGAGACACAAAACTCTGTTGCTCAAATGAGATAATAAAAGAGTTAGGAAAAAAAGATTTAGATGCCACTTACAGTATAAGGGTGCCATCTAATCATGGAGCTGCCTGCTGCTATTTTCTGTGCTCTCTGGGACTCAGTGCTAGTAAGCCTATAGAAATCATTTCACAGGATACAAAACTTACCCTGGAGCTACTCGATGAAGCTATGAGAAGCTTCCATGGTGAAATATCTTTTGGGTATGTGGTTGCTTTCCTTCAAAGATGTCAGAAAAACGCAGAACACCTATGTGTTCCGTATGCAGCAAAACAGAAAAGACAGCAAGTGATAGATGAGAAAAAAGAAATTGCATGACTGGTAGAAAAGTTTGACTGTGGATGAAAGTGACTCAGCAATAGAATCACAGGGAACTGACAGGGGAAAAATGCAGAGAAAGAAACATTTTCCTTAAAACAAGACATTTGGATGTATAATAAATTCTTTAAAAATGTATCCCTGCCTGAATGTCTTTCCTCCTCTCTCCTCAGGAGAATAAATGGATGATATTCACAATTTGTATCATGGGTGAACTGCAAAATTCTATGTTTTCCATGTCAACTCTTATTCTTCAGGCAGAAAGAAAATTATTGCAGTACTGTCTAGAGTACTCCATTTCTTCCTATAAGTTACCATAAATAGTTAAGTTCGTTAAAGGGATGTTTTGTTTGACAGATGCCACTAGTAACTTCATGAAAATAATTTACTTCTCAGTGTCCAGTGTTCTACGATCTCTGCATATTCAATAGAATTCATAGAGCTTTCCGGACTGAGTTAGAAAGGTCTGTAGTTACTATTCCTGAAATAGTATCCCATTCTCTCAATCACTGTTTCAGTTTGCTCATTGTTCACAGAAGAAAGAAACGTTTATGTTTCATTTTATGCATGCAGGAAAATTCCTCAAAAATACCTTCACCGTTTTCCATTGTGGAATAAATGTGAGTCGTTGAATCAAATAAAGAATGTAGTGCTAACTTAAAAAGAGATACCTCAAAGAAGTTATGGATTGTGCTTCAAAGAGTTTACACACAAATTGATCTCAAAACTCTCAGCTTCCTAGATAGGAACAAAAGCATTTATGAAGCAATGCATCCATGAGATTGCAGTTTATCTAAAGAATTGTGACTCTGAAAATTGGTACCAAAATAACTATATATTTTCCTTAGTTCTACAGCTGCTCTAAAGCCAAGAGCTTCTGGGTTATGGCTGCCCTTCTGAGAGAAGAGAGTTGTTCTCCCAAGAGGGCTGTGCAAGTTTAATACCATTCATATGGAATTGATTTAGATAACACGGTATTGTGGTTTAAGCATCTCTGCTATACCTTCAGGTTCCTTGTAATATCGCATTCTTGTAATAAAGAATTGGGTTCAGCTTACTGCATAATGTATTGCTGTGGATTGGATTCTTACTAATATCTGGTTGATCAAATGAAACTAGTCCAGAGTTCATGGACTTGGCTGTTTTTTGAACAGTCAATGTGTGCAATCTTTTGGGAGAAAAAAAATGCAACTGATATTCAGAACACAAGCAAAGACAAGGTATAAGAGCAGTGGCGTGCCTACCGTCCCTGTCCTAATGTTTCCTCTACTTGTATCTGTTTTATGTATTCAATTCATGCTTATAATTATATAAATTACCTAATATGTTCTTGATAAATAAATAAACAAACAAATAAACAAACAAATAAATAAAGTAGTTGGGGCACAGAAAATTATACAAGGCTGCATTTCATAAATAAGCAAGATCTTTCAGGTCAACGTAAACTTTGTGGGTCAGCCATCTTGAAGGCATTTTAATTGGCATTTGCCCTACATTTATTTACTCTTGCTGTATTTGCCAATGATTTTGGATTAGAATAGAGGTAGTGAAAATACATGCCAGTCTATGGCTGATACACTGGAGCATTCTTTGCCCCAAACTATTAATTATAACGTAATTGATTGCTCATATATTTTATATACTAAAGAAAGACCTTTATATTTCTCCATATTCTTTTTCTGGAGAAGAAAAAGAAAAGGTAGCAGGTGAGTCATTACAGATGTGCTACTTCTCTCCTGTTTAGTTGGCCTACAGTACTATTCTTTTCAAGTGGCATCAGGCAGCTCAGAAAGCCAAGTTATCACTTATGCTTAATTGGTCAACTGATTTGTGCTGTTATGGGCCGACTGCTGCAACACATACTCTGACCTTTGCTTGCCGTTGAAAAAGAGTTCACTTCAACACTTGTCATTTCCCAATTATGCGGAGAGTTGGAAAAGCAGTGCCCACATTTACCCACAATTATTAACAGGGAAAGAAGTTGGTATTTAACAGCTTGGGAGAAAAAAAAAAATCAATACTCGTGCCAAAGGGGGAAAAAAAAGTACATAAACATAGTCTTCCCATGCGCAGTTATCTTTGATATAATCAATAGAAGTTGCAACCTTTTTACAAATAAAGGAGCTATTTCATGTATTCTACACACTACACAGGCTTTCAGAAATACTTTTTTTTTAAAAAAAAATACATTTTAATTTGCTTAGTAATTTGACCTTGCTTTGCAGTAAAGCTCTACATAATTAGATTTTAAAATATATCAACTATCACTTGTATTCACTATTATTTATTTATATCCCATCTTTATTATGTTTATAAATACCTCAAGGCAATGAACATATCTAATACTCTATTTCCCCAACAATAACCCTGTGAGGTGGGTTGGGCTGAGAGAGAGTGACTGGGCCAAAGTCATCCGGATGGCTTTCATGCCTAAACCGGGACTAGAACTCAGAGACTCCTGGTTTCTAGCTTGGTGCTTTAATCTCTAGACCAAATTAGCTCAATGGCTAGAGGAAACTTTTTTTTTTTTTGCTCTGAATATGAAGAACATATGAAGAACACATGAAGAATGGCTGCAGGAACTGGGTGTGTTTAGTTTAATGAAAAGAAGGACTAAGGGTGACATGATAGCAGTGTTCCAATATCTCAGGATTTGCCACAAAGAAGGAGTCAAGCTATTCTCCAAAGCACCTGAGGGCAGGATAAGAAGCAATGGGTGGAAAGCAATCAAGAGAGAACCATCATAGAACCAAGGAGAAATTTCCTGACAGTTAGAACAATTAATAAATTAAACTTGCCTCCAGAAGTTGTGAATGCTTCAACACTGGAGGTTTTTAAGAAGAGATTGGACAACCATTTGTCTGAAGTGGTGTAGGGTTTCCTGTCTAAGCAGGGGGTTGGACTAGAAGACCTCCAAGGTCCCTTCCAACTCTGTTATTCTGTTTTCTGAAAGCCTAATTTTTAATAGCTTCCTACACTGTCTATGAGAATTTGTGTTTTTCAGAATCTCCCTTAGGACTTTGTGTGTGTGTTTGTTCTGTTATTTTGTAGAGGAGCAATGAGGGGAAAATCCCTTCGCTACATGTAGGTTGCATGTAATGAAATATAGTGATCTCCATTTATTCATTCAATTATACATAGGTCTTCCCCACCAGTCTGATCAGTTGACCTATTTTGTCTGCGATGCTAATCCATTTACTGTATGGAGAGAGCTCTCCATGAGGTCAAATGAGAGACTAAATATGCAGTCACACTGGCATAACCCAATGTTGAGCTGACACAGC
Source organism: Arizona elegans (assembly GCA_022577455.1). NCBI lineage: Eukaryota > Metazoa > Chordata > Lepidosauria > Squamata > Colubridae > Arizona > Arizona elegans. Next base: position 94,768,283 of record JAKOOJ010000003.1, on the reverse strand, counting down.
ACTTGATCACCCACTCAAGTATCAGAAGATGATGCTTGTGTCCCAACATTTAATAGTAATTGTTACCCTAGGAGGGAGGGAACAGGTAAACATCTATAAGTCAGAGCACATATGACTGTATAACTATAACTATGGTGGTCTCCAGTGCATAGTTTGCATTTTGGAAAGAAATCACTTTCTATCATTTGTCATTGCCTGGCTGCAGCAGACTGGGCCAGCACATCATTTGTTAGAAACGACAAAGCCACACTCATAAATGCCGACATGTTACATTAATTTATAGGCACTGAGTGACTTATTAAATGTGACGTGTGAAATATAACAGGGCCCGGTATGGATGATTAGGTTTGGGGCTTTCAATTGTTGACAAGGCAGAGGTAATGAATTGCAGGACACAAGCTAGAATGTTTCCCCCTCATTAGTCAGTATTAGCTGCATTAATAGTAATAATTGGATATATTCATCATTTTAAATGTTTTAATAAAATGTTTGGACAGCACCTGATCAAGGCTGTCAGTTATTTAGCTGAAAGGTTTTGTGACAGCACCAGAGTGACGGTGTTTTTTTTGGTGGGGAGATACATAGCTGTTATTAAGGTGATATCTTAACCAATGTCCTTTCAATAGTGGAAAGAGAGGATAGTTTGAAAGCTAGCTAGCAATTGGGAATGATGTACTTTCTCTGCATCTCTTCTTTCCTATAAAAGTGCTGAAGAAAAGGTTTTGAAGAGGGCTAATACCTAGAAAATAGCACACTCTTCTTTTACAGTTGAGTTTCTTAGATTAAAATATGAAAGAATGCATTTAAGAAACATAAAAAGCTCCCATTTTTTTAAATGTCATATTCTGCTGTTAAGGATTTGAGGAACTTTCCATATCATTAGAGACTCATACTAAAATAAGAACATCGACTGGCAACTATATTGGGTAGAAGATGCTGGTAGTCAAATTAATTTGGTGAGTACCAAGTTTGAGATGTCTTGTGCTTTTGGCAATTGCTGAATTGAATACATCAGAATGTAACTTCAGAATATTATCATTTTGTCTTGTCATTTCTTTTTTCTCCATGTAGTTATCCCTGCAATTTGGGATACTAATAAATTACCATTAGCAAATTCCCAAGAAACATAAACCAGTGAAGATAAAGTTCTTGACATTTCAGAAGTGATGTGCTGGAGTTGATTATTTCCATCTTTGTTTCCTAGATTTTGGGTGGAGATGCCTGATTTGAGTTTACATTATAAATGAATTATTTTTGTCAGCTATGCATTTTTGTTGATCTTCCTTGCTTTCAGCTAGTTGGCAGTATGTTGGTTATCAAAGAAGACTTAAGCAGAAATAAAGAATGAAACCGGTTAGATTTATCAAAAATGTCAAGCCAATTGAATGATTATTTGTGTTTTGTCCTCTTGGGAATAAGTAGGAATGTTAAACTTTTTGTTCTGTCACTGGTGCCAACATCTACAATCTTTGCATCAGCCATTTAATGATTATGAGAATAATTCAAGGATAATACAATGATTCAAAAATAATACATTCTGCCAGTTTGCTTCTTATTTTATACATACTGATTACAGTGCTTGGTTTCTGTACCTATTTCTCGGCATAGTCTCCATTCTTATTTACTTATGTGTTTAGTAGATTTTATCCCACCTTTATTACTTAACTTCAAGCAGTGAACTTACTTAACTTCTGCCTCCTATTTTCCCCACAACAGCAACCTGGTGGGTTGGACTGAAAGAGAGTGAGTGACCCAAAGTCACCCAGCCAGGTTTCATGCCTAAAGCAGGACTAAAACTCGCAGACTCCTGGTTTCTAGAGCAGCACCTTAATCAATTAAATCAAACATTTGCCATTGTTTGTTATTTCTTTTGCGAAATAGTAACTTTCAACTATTTATATTCTTTTCATGTTCAGCAATGGAAGCATGACTTTGTCTCAAAATCAATTCCAAGGTAACATTGGCTCTTAACTAAACATTAAGGTACAATACCACCTATACTTGAAACTCACTCCTGTAGTTTCTGCTGTGATTGAATCAGGGGTGGGTTCTACTTACCTTTACTACCGGTTCGCAATGGGGCTGCCCGTACATGCTTGCTTCGCTTGTTTGGGCGCTCTTCTGCACAAGCGCAGAATCTTCTGTACATCCGCAGAAGTGTTTTTATGATGTCCAGTTCAGTGGGCGGAGCCTCCCGCCGGTTTTATTACTGGTTCTATAGAACCAGTGCGAACCAGGGGCAACCCACCACTGGATTGAATCCATCTGCATATACAACACCCCCAGGGGTGGGTTGTAGTTACCTTTATTATCGGTTCGCAACGGGTAGAAAATATAGCTGGAACACTTTCACATCTTATTTTTAAAACATTGAATTAAACTCACCAATATCTTATTACTACAAAATTTGCTTGCAGTATACCTAATCCGTATTGAATCCAGAAGAACTCTATGTGTGATCTCTTGTGATTTTTTTTTTTTTTTTTTTTTTGGAATGCCTTTTTGGGGGAAGGAAGAAAAACACTGCCAAAAAAAAAAAACCAGTTAAATTATGGAACTTAGCCATCATTTAAAAACAGGAATAAAGACATGTTTCCCTGAAGATCCGGTATTACTATATGCACTGCTCGGATGAAGCTCTTGGCCTTTGCACATATAACCTCTTCCTTGCAGTCTTAAAATAGTGACCACATGCTAGGTTCCATCCTCATTGCCAAACTCTGTGCCACAAAGGAAGTGAGAGTTTTATTCTTTAAGTGTGTTTGAACAATAGGGAAACCACTAGCTAGAATGCTCAAAAAACAGAAAAGTGAGAGGAAAAAACGGAGGCATAGAAGCTTTGAGCCTCTTGAATAGTTTTGTCATGCAACTCTTTAGGGAGTTGAAACTCAAAATGTTTGGGAGAAAGAGAAATTTTCATAAAGCAGATGCCTACCACGCTTAGGTGGTTTAGTGATGATAATTCCTAGAAGTACCTCCTACCTGGACAAAAAAAAATAAAGAATGGGTATGCCCTCCAGTTGTAGACATGTGCACAATTCTCTGCTGAGTGACTTGTGTAACTCACTGCAGCAATGTTTTGGTTTCCAGACACTGAACCAAACAGGAAAAGAAATAGGACAGCAAAGTACTGGAACGCTTCTCTGGGGAAAATATGAAACAGAAGAGAGGCTGCTGTAAAAATGCAGTTAGTGGTTCACAGCTTATTTTATTTGGTGAGAAATAATCAAGAGTTTATTCTTGTGAAAATTCCCCCAACAAGCCAGGCATCAATACCAGTATTTGGGGACAGCTATTGGGACCAACTAAAGATCTTAATAAATGTTGGAGATCTTTCCCAGGGTGATTGAAATTCATTATCTGAATTTTGCCACAAAATTTCTTTCATTCTCTGACATTGGTATGAGATAAACAAACAGTGCGGCTGTCATGTTTTTTGTTTCAGTTAACATTGTTTTAGCCCACAAAGAATTGATATGATTGAATTTCCTGGAAACGGCATTTCTAATAATCTGTATTAGAGACTGAGCCTACCATTTTGGGGCTTCTGAGATTGGCCTTCTTTTCTAGTTCTGAATTAAAGCTTGCAAAGATGGGCTAGATATCAGTATGCAGCTGAAATCCTTTGATCCATTTTATTTATTAAATTTAAAAAATTGTTATGGTTTGTCACAAAATCAGCAAGATAATTAGACTGGATTTGGCATTTTTATTCTCTTATCCACCTATCATGTCCAAGGACTAAGTTAGGCAGATGTTGTTGTTTGATTATTATTACTGCACATTCCACTGATGTACTGTATACAGAGGAATTTATACTTTATTTATACTTTTAACTATCTTGGGAGCTGGGAATAGTTTCCTGATTGTATGGATTTCCTCCATACAGTTTCCATTTTTAGTGAATACCAGTATGAGACAGAACAACAGTTGCTTTAGTTGCTTTATGCGGGTGGCATATAAAATTAGTAAACATTTTTTTAAAAAAAATGATGATAAAAAGTGAAAGCGCTGTCCTGTAAGAAGCACACAGTCTTTGACCATTCCCTTCTCAACATTATCACAATATTTGAACAAGAACTCGCAAGGACTGAATTAATTTAGTTTAATTTTCCTAATCAACTTTAAAAATAATACAGTACTGAATAGATGGACTCTTTCTTTCTTTCTTTCTTTCTTTCTTTCTTTCTTTCTTTCCTTCCTTCCTTCCTTCCTTCCTTCCTTCCTTCCTTCCGTCTTTCTTTCTTTCTTTCTTTCTTTCTTTCTTTCTTTCTTTCTTTCTTTCTTTCTTTCTTTCTTTCTTTCTTTCTTTCTTCTTTCCTTCCATACCTCCTATATATTGATCCATCATTTCATTTCCATTCAGTAGGGTGCAGATTTCTATCTACTGAAGTCAAGAAACAGGATCAGACAATGTTCCATGACACTGAACATGAGGTCAGCCATATTGGTTCCAGACCTGCAGAGCAATTGCCACAAATATACATAAGGGCCTTTGCACTTGCGACGTTTCTCTACAATCCCAGAATCCTCTTTTCTGTGAAGAGGTTCTTTGCTACAGCTGATAGAGAAATAAGGCTCCCTCTCATGGATACCAAGTACATGACTGACAGAAATCATGGCTGGAGAAGGTATCATTTGGAATGTGCCCCCAAAGTAAAATACAGAAGCACACTTCTGTATTTTATATTTTAATTCATATTTACTCCTCATATTTTAAAAAGAAAACATATTTGCCTTTCCCATGAAAGTAGGATTGAAGGAAATTACCTTTTTGAACAAGGTTTATGAGATCCTTTTCTTTCATTCTATGTTTCAAAATGCTCAGCCTTGAATGAACAGACCTCATTAACTGGTGGAAGCACTTACAGTGTGTTTTAAAGAAAAATGTCTCCAGTATTTTTACCATATTGGCATCTTTAAGGCCTCATATGTAAAATATCCCCTTTGGCTAGTTGCAAAATCTTTCTAGTCATCTTTTTAGTCAGATAGTGTGAAGAGAAGATTTACAGTTTAGGTTCCAAATCAGCCATGGCTGTTGTAGCTTTGGTAGGGATTTAGTAGGCTAAGACTGAAACTGGGTATCATCCTGGAGGTTAATCCCCAGTCTCTGGAATGCATCTCACTCTCTCTCTGATAATGACACAGTGGAACAGCTGAAGCCAAAGGCCTTTAACTTGTGCTGTGGGTAGAATGTGGAGGCAAATATAATGAACAGCGAAGCAAATGTTGTAATTTGAAAGACTCTTGCTTAGAGCACCATCACATACTATTGGAAGAACCACAGTGGGCATGCAGTGCTCAAGCTGGCAAAGATAGTTGATGAAGATTGAACTAAAATGGTAGCAGCAATTAGATGTGAATGCTGCCCTTGTTACATGCAAAGCATCTTAAATTCAAACATGCTCTATTGTGTGGTAAATTAAGCAAGTATTTATTTATTTGATCAACGACCAGCAAATTTAAAAGAACAATAATAGAGTGACAGAAATTACTACAGCATATACTAAATGGCAAGTCACATACTGAATGATATTTATTTTTAAATGATAAATTTAAAGTTTAAAAAATTATAATATAGAGTAAATATCCTCTAGCAACTTATTATTAATTAATAATAACTATCAAAAAATCATATTAGGGATAATCCAAAAATGATATTAGCAGTAAAACAGCTATAGTGGCTCTTGAGATAAAATTGTGAACTGTCAGCAAATAAGAAAAGAAATATGAATTGAGTTCTTCATTGTTCATAACGTGATGAAATTTTCAAATGTACTTCTATTTGACCCAAATTTCTCTCCCGCTAGTATATTTTTCATCCAGTTGCACGTTTGCATCTGATTATAATATGTAATTGTGTTTCCAGTTGTAGTGGCAAGACCCAGTTCCTGAGGTTATGTTAAATTCACATTGTTGTAGATTCAACCAGTTGTCATCATCATATTTGATTTTCTCAATCAAAATTTGGTGCCATACGCACTCCAGGCAACCACCTAATTTCCCTACATGGATGAGCAAATTAGTAGTTCTAGTTTGCTCCCTTAACACGAAAAAAAGTAGTATAATACATCTTTGTGATTAAATACTGACAACTGGGAGAAAAATGTCCAATTTTCACTCTTCTTATTCCTAAAACTCATTATTTCTCTTTACTTTGTGTTTCATAGTTTAATTTATCACAGGAAAATCAAAATGTACCTCAGGAGAGAAAAAGTAAATAATGAAAGCCATTTGTAACTGAAATAACCATTTCATAGTAAGGGAAAGTTAGGTCGTTCAAACTTCCAAGACTGGATGCTGGTAAAAACTTCTCATGTTTTGTTTTGAGTCAGCCCACTCAACACATATTTTTAAAAAAACTTGTTGCATTGTCAAAATAAATATTTTCAGTGAAACTCATATGTGTGTGGGATTGGTTTTTTTTTCTTTGTTCAGTTATGTACCCTTTAGTTTAAAAATATTTACTGAGTGGATGATCATTTTCAAAAGAATCTGGAAAAAAGAAATAGTACATATGCATTTATATTTTTATATTGTGCAACATGCCAATTACTTCACATTTACATAGAAAGATTTGCCAACCACTCTAGATTTGCATACCATTAAGCTACTGAAAAACGATTCTGGTTTTGGTTCATTCTTGATTTCATACTTTGATTTGCTTGTCCAATTAACTCTTTCAATTTTATGGTAAAAAATAATTAGTTATCTTTTTTGGCAATTAAATTTTCTGGTATGTAATTCCTGTGATCTCATATTCTACTCTGATTTCAAAAGAAGGAATGCAGTTGTGATTGATGCAGTCTATAAGTCAAATACTCACTTCACATAATTAAAACTAGGCCACCAGATGGAAATAGTTGCCCTGTTTTTATGCAAGTCCTCATTTTCTCTCTCTCCCTCCCTCCCTCCCTCTCTTTCTCTATCTTCAGGTCTGTTTTGTTATATTACCAGTTAATTCAGCTCCTTGCGTAAATTCCACCTGAAGTGCTCCTGATGTTTTAGCCACTCATGCTGTGGTAAGAGTAGTTCATCCAGAGATAACAGGCACTTAAGACGTTAGTGTCGTATTACAATTAACAGTAATTCTGCTATATGTCATCACTTAACAGAGGATCTTGCAAAAGTATAAGACTGGTGTGGCTGCTAACTTGGTGGCAGCTTGCAAAGTATAGCAGTCCCTGTGCCGTATTATGATTATTTGGATGAATAGTGAATAGCATGTAGCATTATAAGTGAAATTAAAAAGTAGACATCACACATTTCTGTACTCTAGTATTTAAGGGGATCAGGTAAAGAAAAAAAAATAGTGTAAAGAAAAGTAATTAAACACGGGCAGATTAATTGAATATTAGTGCTTTTACTGAATAAATGAGGATAAATCCTACTAATTATGTGACTTTTCCTTGTTCTAATGTGATAATAAAATACTCTAATTCTAGAGAGGCCTGTCACCATCTCTGCTAAAGCAATAATTCCTTATTTCCTGAAGACCAGTACCTACACAGCTTGAACTAAGTCTTCACTGTTTTAACTGCACAGGAGTGTGACAGCAAAACTAATCTTCTTGCTTTTCTATGGCATTATTGAGTCCCTTACTGTAGAAATGTCTAGTTTTGGGGATTATGCTCATTCTTTGGAATGAATCTACTTCCAGGTGTCTCTAAGTGCAGGTACTTCCTCTGACTATACAAAACTGCTCCGTCCAGATTTTGAGCTTGATGGTCTACTGACTTATTTCCCAGATCACATCAGATCACATTTATTTTGATATTCCTCTTCCCCACCAGCAAATTAACCAATTCAAGGTTATCTTGTGGGAAATAATGCCACTTTGTATGGAAATATTATTTATGGATTCTCTTGCCCTAATCCTGAGAGCTCAGAAAGCAATAATAAAAATAATAATGCTGTATTTGATCCAGTAAGCTTCAAGTGGCATTAATGTGTTTGGTTTCTTTCCTTTCCCTTCCTAATGCAGCTGTATGTACTTTTTACAAACAGCTCCTGCTTAAGGCAGTTCCTAACTAAATACATAAATATTACAAATAGGAAGAAACATATTAACATATTAACCCTACTACTCTCTCTGTCCACTGTCTGTCATTACATCTTGATAGGAAAATCATGGTAAAAATCAGAACATGGATTATTACGGTTAAATTAGGGGAAATAAGATGTAAACCCCACTATCAAATTGTTCATGTATCTCCTTTGTAATATTCTGGCTTTAGGTCCAGCATCAACAAGTTGTGTGGCCTGTTCTCATTTGAATTTGGCATGCTGACAAGATTGATAATATAACCTTGGGAAATATTTCAGGAAAGAGCTGAAGTTTTGTGAAGTTTTGTAACTCTTGAAAGAAAGGAATAGAGTGATTTTTTTTTTATTTTTTACGGAGAAGCTGTTGTTGGATTAAAAATTGATGTGCTCTGCTCCAGTGCACTGTGCACACTGAAGCCTGTAGAAAAACAGCTTGGAAACTTTGTTGAAAACAGGCTAAGAAAAGTTGAAGGCTGCCTCTGGGCAAGGGTAACTTCTGCTTCAGTGAATAGGTGGGTCCTTCCAACAATTTGTAGTGCTGAAATAAATTGCATTTATATCCTCAGCCTCTGCTTCAGGCCTTGATTAAAAAGTTCATGAAATAATACTGTATATGCGTTTTCCTCTGTCTTTTAGCTTCTAAAAGACTATATTATATGTTGGGCAATTGAGACTAATTCAGGAGTGCTATTCAGCAGGTTCTGACAGTTTCTGAAAAACCAGTAGTGGAAATTTTGAGTAGTTCAGAGAACTGGCAAATACCACCTCTGGCTGGCCCCAGAGTGCGGTGGAAATGGAGATTTTGCAATATCTTTCCCCCAGGAGTAGGGTGGGAATGGAGATTTTGCAGTATCCTGCCCCTGCCACACCCACCAAGCTATGCCCACCAAGTCACACCACGCCCACCGTGCCACACCTACAGAACCGGTAGTAAAAAAAAAAATGAATTCCACCACTGCTCTAATTGCTAGATCGTAAGAAGACAATGAGGTATATATGTGTGTATGTTTGTGTGTGTACTGTATGTATATATGTATGTATTTTGCCATTATATTCAAGCATTGAAAGTGTTCATGAACCATTGCAGACCTCATGAAAGGCCTCCCGGAGTATATGTAGAAAATGTACCAGTTGTTAACAAATCACAGGGCACAGCCCAGCATTTTCTCTCTACAGTTTTTCTGCAAATTGCTAGTTTAATAGCCTAAGAAATAAACATATTTTGAGCATTCAATGTACTATATCTTCATTTCTTGAGGATGGAATGCAAATATCCATGAAGACAGCAGGAGATGTTCCTGCAATATACCTAGTTTCTTTCATTCCTATCTGCATGTGGACCTTCATAGATTTCACATTTCCACACCATTTTAAACAGTGCATTCTGATATATTCAGACACCAAAATATATCTGAACAAACAGATATGGTGAATGAACAAAATCATATCAGGAAGGGAGGGAATGTCTGTTTGGGGAGTTAAGGAGTTCCCATGATTTTTGTCTTCTTGGCATGGTAGCAAATCAGTATTGTTGACTTATATGGAATAAAGCCAATGTAAAGTACCCTGAAGCCTCAAAGATCAGCCATCTATTATAAGTTTTTGTGGACTAAATCAATTGCATGGAGCTTTAATCTAAGTGAACAGTGCATATTCTCTTTTTCTGATGTACATATTCTTTGTCTCTCTCTGTTATACATATATGTACAAGATTAGGAAATGATCATAAATGGGGATTAAAGGGAACTAAAATGTAAGAAGTACAGACAGTGCTAATTACTACAAGTATGCTTATGTATATAGGTTCTTTGCTCAGGATACAACTCAGAACATTTAATAAATCACACTGTAGAACACAGAAAGTTATACAAAAATATGTTAGTCCTTAAGAGGCTGGAAGATTTTTATTTATTTATAAAATATGTATTTAAGTATAAATAAATGAATATGTTAATAAATAAATATGTTAGCTTTGAAAATGCTGGAAGATTTTTATTTATTTACTAGCTGTACCCAGCCACGTGTTACTGTGGCCCAGTCTGGTGCTTCCGCTGGGCTAAAAGAGTGAGGCTGAAGTTCCAAACTCTCCACGAACATTTGGTGAGCGTGGCCAACTTGACATGACTCACTTTCATCAGTCACATGACAGCCCCCGAGCCACGCCTACCCAGCTGGTGATTAGGGCAGAGAACTGGTTGCTAAAAAACAATGGGAACCACAAAATCCTCCCTGTCTCCCCCTCTCTCTTTGTATCTCTCTATGTCTCTCTCTCTCCCCGTCTGTATCTCTCTATGTCTCTCTCTTTCGCCCCTCTCTGTATCTCTCTATGTCTCTCTCCCCCTCTCTCTGTATCTCTATGTTCTCTCTCCCCCCTCTGTATCTATATCTCTCTTTCCCGCCTCTGTATCTCTCTGTGTGTCTCTCTCTCCCCCTCTCTCTGTATCTCTCTCTGTCTCTCTATCTCCCACCCTCTCTCTGTATCTCTGTATGTGTGTCTCTCTCTCCCCCCCGTCTCTCTGTATTTCTCTATGTCTCTCTCTCCCTCTCTCTCTGTTTATCTCTGTCTCTGGCCCGGCCTCTTCTGCACCCCCATCTATCACCGTACCTTTTCAGGCTAGGCCTTCGCAGCTCTCTGCACCAGAGCAGAAACTCGGGGGCCCCCTCCGTGCTCCCTACACAGATGTTCTCTGGGGGCTCAACGGGGAGACACATAGCAGGGAAGGGAAGGGAAGGGAAGGGAAGGGAAGGGAGGGAGGAGGTGCATTGGGGGTTCGAGGCTGGTTTGGGGCTTCCCACCCAAAGGAAGAAAGCGGGAAAGCCAGGAGCCACACACCCCCCACTGGATCCGTGCTGGGCAGTTCTCCTCCCCCGCCTGCCAAGGGCAGGGGAATGATTAAATCCCCCACTCTTCCAGGCAAAACAGAGGGCCGTCCATCCTCCCTCCTGCCTGTTTCCGCCCCCCAAACCTCCCCGGAGCCCCTTTTCTGCCAGAGGCTGAAATTTTCGTGTAGGCTCTGTGAACTGCCAGAGCTTCCACCTGGGAATCAAAGGCGGCACTGGTCAAAGGCGACCCCAAGGCTCCAGTTGTCTCCATCTCCCGCTCACCGATAGGATTCGCATAGCACCAGTTAGCAGCTGGTTTTTCCGACCTCGGGGCCCATGGTAGCGCTGGGCCAGGAACAAATTGGGCCAGGCGAGGGACGGAGGGTTCCCGCTTGGCGGACCCAGGCAGCCTCGTTGCCAGGTGTTCTTTGGAAGGAGCTCCGAGAGCGGCTGGCAAGGGGGATGGGCAGCAGCAGCGAGCCAGGCTAGTTCGCAGGGTGGCCGGGAGAGGGGGAGGTCAGAGCCAGGCTTGGACAGGCTCCACCCATCCCTAAAAGTGCTGGCTGCGAGGGCCTCCCGGCGGGGAGCCAGCTACCTACCTGCTGAGCCTGGTGACAGGATATGGCCCTCGGGTGTCTCTGCCTTCCAAATGCGCAGTTTCTTGGAGAGTCTAAATATAAGGAGCAGAAATCTGTTGAGCGTAATCAGGGCTGGGAGGCTACCATGTTGGTTTTACGTCCAGCAGATGGCACTGTTTTTCAATGTTTGTCAATGTCTTTCAATGTTTTCAATGTTTTTCATGTTTTTACCTGTCACAGGTGTGACATGTATATAATATAGGTATATAAAAACACGCACGTAGTCGAATGCAACGTTGTGTCAAAATTTGAAAGCAATCGGTGAAGTCTTTTCGGAGATGTGCGGTTATGTACAAACAGACATTTACATTTTTATTTATATAGATTTAGTTTTGTGGCAACAGAGTAACTTGGCTTTTCCTCTGGAAACTGAGATGCAAGGATGCTGAAATTATAATTCTCCATTATTTTCAAAACAGGAAAAGTATGATTTCATCCCTTTTACCAACCTGGATACTCATTGCTGATTAATTCCAAAGAAGAATCGGGACAGTTTTAATATCATAAGACTCATAACACTAAAGCTAATATGCATGAGGATGATGTGAAGTGCACAATTTATTCTCTGATTACCCAGGATTTATAGAGTGTTAAATCACAACAATAAATCAGAAATTAGTAAATTCAAACTATGAGAACAATCTTAATTGCTTCTGCTAATTGTTTCTGGTAAAACCAGTGAGCATTTTGTAGATATAGAGATGCTTGATTTTTTTCCCTCAATAATTATTTTCTTTTTAAATGATCGATAATGTTAATTACAGATGAAGAAGACATGCTTATGGTAGCTCTGAGTACAAGGGAAACCTGATCTGTTTCTCTGTATGATATTCATGCACACAACCTGGTGCTGATAAATTCGTATATAAAGTCTTTATTTTTTTATATATAAATAAGAATGGATGTTTCTACATATACCAGTCTATGGACAATATCTATACTATAGGGCAGTGTTTCTCAACCTTGGGAACTTGAGGATGTGAGGACTTCAACTCCCAGAATTCCCCAGCCAGCATGACTGGCTGGGGAATTCTGTGAGTTGAAGTCCACACATCTTCAAGTTCCCAAGGTTGAGAAACACTGCTATAGGGACTTGTTGAAAAGAGGCTGCTGTATTATCTCAGTTTTCAGTTTTCAGTATGTTCAGATCTCGCTAGCATTCGTCTGTGAACTGGCATTTTTCCAACTTACATTAACCAATGATCAGTGAACACAGAGCAAGTGAACAGATTACAGACATAAAGTTGCACTGAATGACTTTACTCCTGACAGCTCAGCACTATTCATGGTAGCTAGGAATTCATGATAGAGACTTAACTTTCTCAGTGAAAAAAATCATAATGGGGAAAAAAAGATATGATTTATTTATATGAAAAGTTTGGGGTATCCCTGACTTCTATAAGTGAAGAGTTCTAGTAGTAACTAAAAATAAATAATATCCAAATAAGTCATGGAAACAAATATAAAAAGTAGTATCAGTCCTAGTTACTTCAATAGTTACTGAATAAATGCACTTATTTGATTAGGATGAAAATAAAAACTAGTAATGAATATTAAAAATTTGTTCTAAATTCTAAGCAATACCAAGTAGACAACAGGTCATTGCAGAGAATGATAAATTCTACATTTTTTCCCTAAATAAATAAAAGAGCTATTACAAAGAATTTATTTTCTTCCAGCAGAAAGTAATATGTGAATGGTTACCACCCCTTAGCCATTCTGTTAATCTATTGACACTATAATTATGTTATTTTCACATTATGTAGATATATTTTCTCAGTACCTTAGAAGAGTGGACCAGGATAAAAAACTTCAGACTTTTCAGATGTTGCCAAACAAAATCCATTGGCACTAGGTGAGGAGGCTGGAGAAATTTGGTTCCTCTAGCCAGTTGTGACTTTGCACTCAACTGATCCACTGTTGTTGAGGAAAAAGATTGAGGAAGTGACTTTTATATATACTAGTTCCAAACATTTTGGAACCCATTGATTTATTCACTTATCACACTATTCCTCCAAGAATATGGAACACCTGTTATTAGTACTGGCCCAAAAGACCTCAAAATTGGAGTCAAAATTGTGCTTTTTCCCTTCCTAATTTTTATTTTTTCTTCAAACATTGCTTCATGTATTTCCCTATCATGATGTCACTTGTAGAAAATTTCAGTGGCTTTTGATGTGAAAAAGAATAAGTTGAAATGATTAATGCTGAAGTTACTGTTTTCCAGTGCTCAGTATTTTGTTTTTAGGCCTTTTGAGGGGCCATTTCAGATATTTTATATCTTGTTGAGGTACAGGAAGTTTGAACGAGCAGGCAAATATCAGTCATTTTCTAGTTCTTATTCATATATTGCTATTCTGAGAAATGTGTACTTCAGCATACCATTCCCTTTGGTTATGATAGTATGATGAAAGTAATTTGAAAACTATAATATCTTCAAAATTTTGCTGATAAATGGAACCAGCCCATTCAGTTAAGCCCCTGCAAATTGTCTTAAGAAGAATAATTCAGGTGATACAAAAATATTCTGTTTTTGAAATATTTGGGAAACACATGACACATTTCTAATTTTGTTTAATTCCCCATTTTATGGAAATGTAACAATACTATAAAAGGCATATCTTTTCCAATCTATTAGATTCTTCATCAGCTTTCTTTCATCTATCTTGCTCACTTCCCACAACTACATAATAGGTTTTGGATAAGAATAATAATTTCTGAAAAATGCATAGTAAATGAGAGAAGAATGAGATGAGAAAAGCTTAGAACTGGAAGCTAGAAAAGAGCAGATGTTTTTAAGATTCTGTTCAGAGCATCATGTAAACCCAAGCCACAAATATCTTCTCAATCCCCAAGGAGGGCAAAGAAAGAAAAAAGCCCTGCCAAATATTTTCAGCTGTATCCTGGAACTCCTTTTCATCAAAGACATTTTTCAGTAGTTGCTGTAGTCAAAGGTTCATGGTACCATTGATCTATATTTGGCCCTATCCAGGTCTCTGATTTTGGCAATCTTAATAACCAATGCAACTCTTTGGAATCCTTCTATCTATAGCCTAAAAGTATTTTAGTGGCGCTTAGGATTTGCTTGTATTTATCTTTCAATTACAGACAGAACACTTGCATATAATGCAAACCTCCACCTGCAAATAAAATAATAAAATAAATATTTTACTTATGACAACTCCTTCAGTTAAATATAGGCATATGATTGCAACTTTACAGTATTGCCTTCTATATGCTGTGTCTAAATTATATCATTTTGAATTGTATAGGAATTATTTTCACACAACTGTAATCCTTGTTTGTAGCAAAGTGACTTATTTAAATTTCTGGAAATCATAACCTGTGTTTGACTTGAAATTGCTGTATTCTGAAAATTCAGTAAGATGGTATTTAACAAAAGAAGTAAAATGTACAAGGTTTGGTCAGATGTTTTAAAATTTGGGAGAGTTTACTAAAGATTTCATTTCCCATTTTGCAATGTTCAGAATTTCAAAATAGATTATTAATCCTGTTTTGGCCCATGTTACATTGCCAAGTATCAATCTGTAAGTTCTTTTCTAATCACATCTCCTGCATTTAAAAAAAAAACACCACCTTGCCCAGAAATTCAGTATTAAATTAAAAAGGTATTTTCATTCAAAATAGTGCAGATTTCTAAAACATGTTTTCTGACTATGCATTTCAAAATCTTTTTTGTTTTAATTTGGTTTGGATGTGTCAAGAATTATATCAAATCATTCAGGATTCATGAAAGCTAGTAGATAGCTAAATTCTAAACTAGGTATTAATCTTCTACTGATACTCGTAAGCACTGCAATTATAGTGGCTATCCCCAGACATTTACACACAATTACATACAATAATATCTTTCCATTCATTTTTGATTCAGCACAAGCTCCCACAAGCAAAAAAAAAAAAAAAAAGTTGGGGTCTTTCTCAGTAATTCTCCCCAATTTCTGCAGTCCTTTGCACCCCTTGAGACTGCTCCAGAGATTTGGAGGAACAGCAAGCCATATAAGAGAAAGGGTGGCTTTTCTATTCACTTCTGGTGGATGAAAGATGGAGGGTGCAATTAAATACAACTTGAATGTTTATCCACTTCTGATTAGTTGAGGGGAGAATGTGTACCCCTACATGTCAAACTTGCATCTACACATAAAGAATTCATTAAAAATATCCCATTAAAATTTATATAATTATAGACTTTCTTTTCTCTTATCTCCAACTTAACACTCAATGCAAATTTATTCTGGTTCCACCCATTCATCTTCGGCTTGGATCCTCCTTTTCAGATTTTTCTTTTTCTTTTCTAATAAAGGGTAATAATCTACCTTGAAATAATGATCATTGCAAAATGGGTAACTCCTCAATGCTTAGGATACTTCATAAAAAGATCCCTGTTTGTTTTTTGTTTTGTTTTTTTGTGTGTGTGTGTTTGTGTGTGTGTTTAAAGGGAATAGAGTTAGAACTTTATGAAATAAAAGAATATTGGGACTTTATCTGCTTCCTGCATTAGCACAAGTGCATATGCCCCAGACTTTTATATAAATCTTCCCTGTATTTGCACAGGCTGTTTCAAAACATGTGCTTGCCTCTGACTTAAAATTATTTTTAACTGTTCCATCTATCTCTCTACCTCTCCTTCTTGGTAACCTATTCCTTTTGGGAAGGGCAGGCCAAAATGGTCAGCTGCTTGGCTTCTACATTTTGGAAAACTCTGAAGAATCCTCCAGCAAATCTCTGGGGCAAAGCAGCCTTTTCCCCAAAGAACAAGGGCTTCTAAGAGACTTTGCCTCATAAGGGCCTGTCAGAGGCTCTGGGCAGGCATCAGTTGACAGGGACATCTTTGCCTCCTGACAGATGGTCAAGCTTTCCATGTCAGCAAGCAGCAGAGGGATCTCAGGATTTTGCCTGCATTCCACACGGCAGGGCCAGTTTAGGGCAAAAGGGATCTAATGTCCATGCCCTTCATAGTTGGCGAGCTAAATGATGGACTGTTGACAGGAGAGCCATCAAGTGCTTATCCTCAACATACAAATCTCTTTACTTCTCCCTTTCCAATTTTTTGTTTGGCAGAATTAATGTCCTATTTGCTTATCTTCCCAAATCCGTTTTGGCACCAGTACAAACCACCGCTTGGTGGCAAGCAGTTGTCTGGACTTTAGATGCCAGGATTTGTGCTGACAGTTCTTTTCACACATTCAGAGTCAAGCCTCCCGCAGCTGGCCAGGAGAGAAAGCTCTTCCCCCACCATAGACAGCCACCCCAATAGTTAACTCATGCCAGATTACAACTAATGATGGCCATATTTTGCTTGATAGGACAAGTAGTAACACACCTTTAAAAAAAAAGGTGGGAGGAAACAAAGCTTTTCTAATCCCTATTCAACTGACTATATTGCATGAATACAGACATCATACTTTTTTAAAAAGTTCAATTCAGAGACGGTTACTTGATTTCTCTTTTTCTGATATTATTATACTATAATAATATAATATGATATATTATATGAGCCGGGGTGGTGCAGTGGTTAGAGTGCAGTACTGCAGGCTACTTCTGCTGATCACCAGCTGCCAGCAGTTTGGCTGATTGAATCTCACCAGGCTCAAAGTTGACTCAGCCTTCCATCTTTCCAAGGTTGGTAAAATGACATAAAGAATACAGTACATACCAATATAATAAGTAAAAGAATAATCCTATTCTTTTAGATTGTTGGGGGCAATATGCTGACTGTGTAAACAGCTTAGAGAGGGATATAAAGCACTATGAAGCAGTATATAAGTCTAAGTACTATTGCTGTTGCTATTAAAATTATATTAAATGGGTGTAATGGGAAAAAAATATCTCCCTTAGCTCAACTCCCACCCATGTGGTAGACACATTCCTATTCTATTATTCTGGGAAATAATATGGAAGTTGCTTCTGGAAGCTGGCCTTCCAGAAGCAGATGAAAACATGACTTCTTTGGGTTTTAATTATAACAACTGGTGCCATATTCAGTAAATATTACCTCCTTATTTTAATATTTAATTTAAATTGAGAGCTAAATTTGATTATTCTTTTACTTATTATATTGGTATGTACTGTATTCTTTATGTCAGTTGTAAGCTACCTAGAGTCCTTTTGATTTCAGGAGGTAGACAAAACTCATAACAAATAAACAGGATGGAGTGTCTGAGCCATCTTAGAGTTTTGTTTTGTATTTCATGCCCTTTCAACATATTTAGCAATAGCAATAGCACTTAGGCTTGTATACTGTTTCATAGTGTTTTACAGCCCTCTCTAAGCAGTTTACAGAGTCAGCATATTGCCCCCAACAATTTGGGTCCTCATTTTACCCACCTCGGAAGGATGTCATCATTTTCTAATTATAATTTAAAAACATATTTGAACAATCTATCGACTGGAACAGTGGTCCCCAACCTTTGTGGCTATGGTGGCCTGTCTGGGGGGCAAGTCATGTGGCCCAGTTTCCCTCTCCCCGCCCCCCAGACTGGCCACATGAGTGGCAGGCTGGCGCACATTCACATGTGCTTGCATCTTGACTTGCACAAGTCATGCTGCGTGCGCATGAGTGCTTGCGGGACCACCACTTGCGCAGCCCAGTTCAGAATAGGCCATGGGGATTGGAGACCCCTGCTGTGGAAGATGAATAATAGTCATATAAAGGATTAGGATGGCATGTTATTATTTTCCTTAAAATTCTTTTGTTGTCGCTATAGATTTATGATAACAGGCAAAACAAATGAGAAACTTCTTCATAGTTGGTCTATTTTTTTATGAATGAGAGCAGTTTGAGAGCCGAACACATATTGTTAACTTCTTATTTATTTCAATAGCATTTATGTCTTGCACAAGACATTCCTGACGAATTGTGCCCAAAGTAAATTGGTTGTACATTTTTGAATCAACAATTATTCCAAATATGTCATGACCTTTCTTACTTATGGCGATGTATTTTTTTGATATGGTTTAACTTATTTCTAAAAAAATAAAAATAAGTTTGATATATCTCTTTGTTTTTACTTTTATGGAAAATGTCCAAAATGTGAGGCCAATTTTCTTCAAGTTTTTGTTTTTATGGCTTATTAATGCAGAACATTGAGGAAGACACTTTCTATTGTTTATCTCTTTGGTAAAATATGTCTTCTGTTTCTGAAGAAATATGGGTTATAAAATGATTTCAGTGATTTTTATAGAGTGAGGAACTTAAAAAGTATTGTTCATTTAAACATTTGTTGTTTCCAAGAACAAAGATAAATATATTTATTTTCAAGTCCTTATTTTAGTTTGAAGACCACAGCTGATTTTCTTAAATGTACATCATGCAAGTTTTGATAAGAATTTTGATTCAGCTTGATTTAACAGCTTTGGAAACATATTTTATTTATAAATCATTATTTTTATTGATATGTGTGTGCTCACACAGGCACACATTCAGCTTTTACCAAATAATTTAACTCATGCTTTATACAAAAGTAAAGTTTAAAGAAATACAGTATCTTTAAACAAAAATTCCAAAATAAACCAGTTGCAATAAAATATAAATTCATATTGTTAACCGCAGTAGATTCTATGTTTTTTTCAGTTAAGAAGTGAAACACAATGGCTTTGTTTTTAAAGTCATCTTAAAATCAGCCACAAAAACAGCTAACTAGCTCTCTTTTGGAAGGAACTTCTAAAGTATATGCTCTGTTTCTATCCCAACTCTATTGAACATCAACCTTCCTGATTAAGACAGTAAGTCCAAAGTTCAGTTTTTAAAAGCACTTTCATTTAGGATGTTGAATAGGGTAGTCCGTATCGAAAACAATCTGCTAGCTTCGGCACATAGAAAGATTCAAAATTTCTGTTAGGTTCAATGACAACTCCGAGAATACACTCTTTATTGAGACAATGCAAACTGCAGTATGTTTTTTTAAATAGTCAGTTGATTGATTAATAGGTTAAAAGTAACACAACTAATTGACTGCAACCTTTAATGTAATGACAGCCCTAATTAAAAGAAAACTTGCCATGTGAGAGCTTCATGATAGTTGGCTTTTTTTCAGCTTTTGTTTGGCTGAGCTCTTGGAAAGAATACATACTGTATACTTAATATACTGTAGATATTTAAGAGTATTTCCCCACTCCTTGCCATACCCAGAATTTATTTGGCATCTCTTTTCTTGCTATCCTCAGTGATTTCTACATATTGATTTATTCTCTTTATTCTAAGTGTGATGCTTAGGGCATAGATGTCACCATTATATCCAGCCTATAATATGGAACCCATATTTTTTTTTTCTTAAAAGAGCCACAATATATGGTGGAATTTCTTGCTCTTGTGTATCATATTATACACAATTCAACACCCCCCCCCCACTGCACTTATTGCTTTGGTAACACATGGGATGTGTACTCATTTATCAAAAAGTGAAGTGAGTCAGCTTCAGTTACATTCCCTACATTACTTCTCCTACTTGGTCAGATAATAGAAGTTAGAATTTAAGTGCATCCATAAGGTTCTTTTTGCCAATTTAGCTCTGAACCCTAGTATTCCCACAAGCTCAAGACTTGGGTTGTATTGTTTTCCTGTTTGATACCACTTTGTCTGAAAGCAAAACAAAGCTGATTTTTGGTTTGTTAGTGCTATAGCCCCAGATGTGGTATTCAGCAGGTTCTGATCAGTTCTGGAGAACCGGTAGTGGAAATTTTGAGTAGTTCAGAGAACCGGTAATTACCACTTCTGACTGGCCCCGCCCCATCTATTCTCTGCCTCCCGAGTCCCAGCTGATCGGGAGGAAATGGGGCTTTTGCAGTAACCTTCCCCTGGAATGGGGTGGGAATGGAGATTTTACAGTATCCTTTCCCTGCCATGCCCACCAAGCCACACCCACAGTAGGGGTAGTAAACTTTTTTGAATCCCACCACTGTATAGCCCTATGCATTTTTCAGGCAATTTCTTCTCCCATTGAAGGCATTCTTATCCTGCAACTTCAGCATTTTACTCTTGTGTATAGGCATGGTTGAGAATGTATTTCTCTTCCCCCTTCAAGCTGTTGTAGAAACAGGCAGCCAGGGTTGGAAAAACTGGGAAGAATGCCTGGTTATAGAAATGGAATTGGGGTGAAAGGCATTTTTTTTGTTCTATGAAAGTTTCTATGAAAGTTTGCAAGACAGGAACACGATTGGATGATATTATTTGGCCCTATCCTATTATCTTATTGGTCAGTTGAAGGTGGATATTAATTGGTTCTTGCTGTTCCCCATGTGTTTTTAGTATTTTGAATTTTGAAGAAAAGAAAATGATCACAATGCTTTCAATCTGCTTTATTGGCATGGTATTGGTATTGGTATGGAAGTGCGTCCTTTGTGAAAGTTAGAGATGTTTTGTGGCAGTGAAAATGGATTATTTTGTCATACCTAATTATAAATGAAATTGGAAGGAACTTCACAATATAAAACTGTCTGTCCCTGCAAATTCCAGCAAAGAGACACCTATGGAATGGATTGCTTGTTTCTCCTATTTCTTTGCCATCTGCCTTGAGTTCCAAGAATGTGTTTAAAGATGCATACACTGAAAATATATATATATATATATATATATATATATATATATATATATATATATATATATATATATATATATATATATATATATATGCAATTAAGCAAAACAAATATTGAGTGAATATACTAAACAAATCATCTTTTTTCCAACAGGTTCTTCTTGAAATTTTTTCTTAAATGTAACCAGAACTGCTTAAAAAATGCAGGAAATCCTCGAGACATGCGGAGATTTCAGGTTAGTGATACTTTCTACCTATTTGATCAATCTTTTTTTGAAAATATGAGCTAAGAAAAATTTCAGCCAGGTAACCTAGCTATTTTATTTCTGCATGCTTTGTACAAGATTTTAGCTAACATTTGGGAAGCACTTTAGAATTTCAGCCCGAGAATTATCAATGACCGTACAGGTAGCCCTTGTTTACTGACCAATCAACAACCATTAGAAGTTAGGACAATGCTGAATGGCCTTATGACTAGTTTTCATAATTTCAGCCATGACAACAAGCTGGCAATCCCACAACTGCAATTCAGATGCTTGATGACTGGTTTGCAATTGTGACCTTTGCAGCATCCCACAGTCACATGATGAAAATTGTGATCTTCACGGTCAGCTTCTGACAACAAAGTCAGTGGAGAAGTTGACAAGAGGTCATAATTGGCGATCATGTGATTTAACATATAATGACTATACAGAATTAACTTAACAACTGCAACAGGAATTGCTGCAGCTGCCATTGTAAGTTGGTGTGGTTTTAGCGACAGAGTTGTCTGTCTTAATTATTTTATTAAGCTAGGATTACCTGCACAGGATCAAATAATTCTTAAAACAGCAACATATAAATCAAACAAACACAACAGATCTTACAAGAATTGAAAAATAGATTAGACTAGATGTATAAAGATGTGATCTAATAATCTAGGCCAATTCCACTAGACATTTAAGTCTAGTATGCTCAGTTTTGCTGCCCTAGGCAGTGACATTGAATCAAATTTATTTCATTGTTTGACTCATGGACCGCAGGCAAATCAGAACCCTTGTGCAATTAGTCTAAAATCCTTCCACTTGATCTGCAAGACATAAAAAAATAGACTCTTTGGAAAGGCTCTTCAGGACAGAACAGAGGATATAACCGAGTAGAACAGATACATTAGACAAAATAAACAGTTCACTCCTGCATGCAAATGACTTTGACATCCTTGTAGGGAGTTAGATGTATATGAACCCAGCATTCCTAAGCAGGTAGCCTCTACCCACTTGAGTAATCCTGGCTAATTTTCATGTTTTTGCGTTTCTTTAATATAATACTATTCCAGCAGAAAAACATCTGGTTTTCTATGAAGTAATATGATCCAAAACAGCTACAGTGATTAAATCATAGACCCTTTTGGTTTCTGGCATATTAAGAGAACTTTTTCAAGGAAAAGATCTTACCTCCCTTATGCAATTTATTCAGAGGACTGCCTTTTGTAGTATTACAAGATATGTTTAAGCCTTTAATATGAACTAAAACTTACTTTTTTATAGGGTTTTGTGGGTGGGGGCTTAAAGATAGTTTGTACTTTTGAGAACCAGTTTGGTCTAGTGGCTAAAGTACCAGTCTAGAAAGCAGGAGACCCTGAGTTCAAGTCCTACCTTAGCAATGAAGGTCAGCTGGGTGACCTTGAGCCAGTCACTCTCTCAGCCCAATTCATCTCATGGGGGGAAATAGGAGGAGGAAGGGGTGTTGGATATGTTCTCCTTCAGTTATTTGTAAAAATAATAAAGATGAAAAATAAATAAATAAATAAATAAATAAATAAATTGAAATTAAAAACCATACATCTCTATAATACAGGATAGAACAATACAATCATTATATTGTGATCTTATTGGAATATATAAACATATACCTTGTCTTCT
Source organism: Arizona elegans (assembly GCA_022577455.1). NCBI lineage: Eukaryota > Metazoa > Chordata > Lepidosauria > Squamata > Colubridae > Arizona > Arizona elegans. The sequence goes on along the minus strand of JAKOOJ010000003.1, from coordinate 94,745,321 downwards.
GATCTGAGCTCAGTATAAGATGGACAGCTATATAAATGTTATAAATAATAAAATATAACAAAAGTAGAATTGTGGGGCAGGATTAGGACTGCCTGAAACTCATATTTTTCTTAATCAATAATTTAATGCTTTTATTTAATATTGTTTTATGGGAGAAGATAAATTAAGAATGAAGACTTCAGGTATTAGTCATAGGATTACTCTGTCAAAGACATATATGGGGTTACTCTGTTACCAAGAAGAAACCCTGTGGCTTTCTGAGTAAAAATGCATAGGATTAATCTCTTAGCTCTGTATTTTTTTATTTTCATAGTATAGATGATAAGGAAGACAATAATTTGAAAAATTACCAAAATGTATGTGGGCGTTTGTGTATGTGTGTATATGTTTCTATGAGTTTTCCTGATAAAGTTGTATATAAATATAGTACTTATAATTATGTTTACATTGCACTTTAAAGCCGTAAATGATTTAATGTCCAATTATCTGAGAATGTGCCTTATTGTAAGAAGCTGTATAAGTACTGAATTCAACAGGATGCTGTCTTAAAGATGCTATAAATTTCAGAGCATTGTTCTTTCTCATACACTGAAGGCATGTCAAATTCTCTAAAAGGAAGTTTTCTTGGCAATTGCTCTTGGCTCCCACATTCTTTGACTTGAAGGAAAGAGTATGACTTTGCTCTTCACTGAAGCCTTTTGAGTTGGATTGTTAGTGATTCTAGCTGCTGTTGATGCAGTTTTAATGCATGATTTAACTTTAATATTATATGTCTTGCACTCAGTTTGAAGTCTCCATAGAATTTGCAAGCTTCCTTTCACATTTTGTCCAGTTCCTTTGATGTACTTCTCATCTTTTGTCAGGCCTATTTCATATTTCATTATCAAAAAATCAGATCCATTCCAGCTGCCAACATCTCGGTAGCACTTTGTTCATTTCCAGTATTCTTTGCTTCTCTTCCTGGGCCATGTTATTAGACATAGGAAATGAAGAAAATGCAATCTTGCCCCCATCTCCCTCAGTGTCTTCAAGTCTTTGATTGGTTGGATTCCTACATGGATCAATAGAAACAGGAGGAGGTGTCTTTCACATCCCAATTGGGTGCTCCAGTCTCTTCATATGCTATCTGGATGAATGACAGATTGCTGCTTTAGTCTCATTCAGTGGAAGATCTCTGATCAGCTCTACTGGTGGTTTCCTTGTCTTCAGGGCAGGCACAGGAATCCTCCTTTTTGCATTGAGCCTATTGAATTGTCATTCTTAATTCCTGAATCTACTATTCATCTCGGATCCATTACCAATTTCTATCATGGCAATTGGAAGTTGGTAATGTCTCAGGTTGTCTTGTCTTGTCTTGTCTTGTCTTGTCTTGTCTTGTCTTGTCTTGTCTTGTCTTGTCTTGTCTTGTCTTGTCTTGTCTTGTCTTGTCTTGTGCTGTTGTCTGATCACAGACCTTAACATTTCCCAGTTTGTAATTTTTGATGCAGAATGGTTAGGGACCTCTTACCGGTATTTCCTCAGTTTTTCTCCTGCTTTGCCTCGTCCTTGCTAAACCTAGCCTATTTTTCTAGAATATCCACCAGTTAAATCTGCTTCATAGATAAGGGAATCTAGCATGAGCAGCCAAGGCTAAAGGCTGTCAAAGCACCAGTTCAAACCTACCTGTTCTGCTGCCAGATCAGAACTCCTCCCAAGATGTCAGCTGATTTTCATATGGTAATGCTTTTACATGGTCTGTCAGAAGAGCAATCAAAAGTTTGTGTAGGTGACCAGGTAGGACATAAGAGAGGTTGTTGATCTCTTGACTTGCAAAGACATTCTGTCAGGCAAGCTGAGCCTCACAGCAGTTAAGCTTTCCATGTGTAAACAGAGACTGCTTAATTACACAGGTCATGTCAATTAGTGTGACCTTAGCATTTTAAGGAAATTAATCACTTTCAGCAGAGCAAATCACCCTTCATACTTTTAAAATCCAGCCTGTCTTCTTCAGTGACCAAAAAACAACAACACCCTATTTCCATGGGCAATGGTTATTATTTTTTCTCCCTCCTACCCTAGCTTCCAGATCTGGTGCTTGAACATTTGTAGAAAACAAGTCTAGCCTCTTGTTGATGATGCAATTTATTTATTGTAGCTGGGCAAAGAAAGGACCAGTTGAGGATAGGATGGCCTTAACTTAATTCTGTCGGACATTGTCAGAGCCACGATATTAAGGGCAGCCTCCTTGCCCAAGCTATGATGCCTCCTTTTATGAGACAACTCACACATTCCTATAGTTCCAGCTTAGTATGTCCCTGTCCTCCATGAAGTGTTCATCTCACCGTTGATCACCTGAATTTAGATTGAATAAAAAATATTGAGAAAACATTCTGAAATTGAGCTCTGTTATGAAAAGCAGATATGACTGTAGTGATGTAAAAAGATAACTCTACCTGTTATATGTTCTTAAGGTTCAGTTCATGGGCTAGCTTCCCCACATTTGATAGACTTACCTTCTTTAGAACTTTCTCCAGGGTTGATTGTTCAGGGAAGGAGTTCCTCTAGATTTCTACTCCGCTAGTCATTGCTGACTAAAGGGGGTGGTGCTCATCTCCGTTTTGAGGCCGTTGAGCCAGCGCTGTCTGAAGATGCTTTTGCAGTCATATGGCCAGCATAACAAAATGGAGCACTGTTAGCTTCGCAATGATGTAGTACCTATTTATCTAGTCACATTTGCATATTTTTGAACTGATAGGTTGGCAGGAGCTGGAGCAAGAACACGGCACATGGGTCTCGAACCTGGGTGGTCAGTTTTCTAGCTGACAAGCTCAGGGTCTTAAGCACTGTGCCACTGCAACCCCCTCTTTGAGAAAGAGTGGACAGATATTCAATGTGTAATATTCAATGTTCATCCTTAATTAAGACATAGTACTTTATTTATTTAAAACATTTATATAGCCATCCATTTTATACCAAACTCTGAGCAACCTCAGAATAGTTGTGATAATATAAATTATTTGAGAATATAATGGTGGCAAGATAGACAGAAAATGAAAAAAGCTGGGATTGTACAGTATTTCTTTGATACATGCAACATCATCCAAATATTCTGACTAATTGTAATTGTTATTTCAATTACAATTTGAAAGAACTGCACTATTCTTTTGATTGGATAAAAAATGAATGCAAGTGAACAATTTTAACACATGTAGGAATGATAACGGAGTGAGTGAAAGTTTTATCAAGATCTGGGATGTCAAACTCACGTCGTCACAGTGGCACCACATGACTATCGGGACTTTTTCTCCCTTCGCTAAAATGGGGGTGGGCGTGGCCAGCACGTGACGCATCTGGCCCATGTGCTGGGAGTTTGAAAACCCTGATCTAGATTGTCAGGAAAAAATAATTGATAAAATTTATGCCTTCCATGGAAGGAAATGGCAATGTGGAAACGTTCTGTATTTTCTTTATTTTTCAAATTCCTGTCCTGCCTTTCTTCCAATTGATAATCCCCATGATATCTGCCCTCAAATCTTTAACATTGATGGAAAAAATTCTTATTAAATCATTTTAGCACATATCAATATTATTGCTGACAAATAGGACATTTCATTTTTTTATATTACATAAGCAGCTGGAATAAAAACTGATTTGAAAATATTTGAAGGAGTGATATAAATAAAGTTGCAGTATTCCAATGCTAGGAATATAAGGTGGACATTGTTGCAGTGCATTAGAAATTAAGTTCTGTTTTGGTAATATTATTTTGTTGTGGATTTGAATAGCGTTCATTGGTGATTCAGTGCTGAGTCTATTCAAGAGATGCAAATGATATTTCATGAGGCTAATTTTAAAAATCGGCAATGAAGGACTATATTTTAATCATCGTGAAGCTTCTACCTAAATTTAGGTCAGGCTTTTAGTATCTTGGGACTAGAAGTTGAGTTGCAAAATAATAATAGATCCATGCTGCCAGAATCTCTCTAGAAATTATTTCAGCCTCTTTCACATAATGTTCAGAGGTGTAAACAAAAATATATATTTCCTTCCAATAAAGTGTAGATTATTGAAAATATCAGGACCATAGATTAACTTAACCTAATGGTGTGTAATCAAAACAGGGATCAATGCAACTCCTAATCTTGAAATGTTAGATGAAGAATTCTGTGATGATTCTAAGTGTGAGGAATGGTTGTAAATCACTCTTTTGAATGACATTGTAACTTTGAACGGTCACTTAATGAATGGTTGTAAGTAGAGCACTACCTACAGTATACGTGAAGAGCTGATCGTACTGCAGAATTTTTTTCCCCTGTTTGCTTTTCCCAAATTAAAAACTGTGTTTTCTTCACAACATTTGGATAGGTTTGAGATTTGGCAGGCTTGTCCATACCCATGTTTACATGAATTTGTCAGCGCTTCATTAATCAATTTTTAAACAGGAATATACTTTTTTCCCCCTTCATGTGTTGGTATGCACTTTTTAAAAAGTTGCTTCTTTGCATAGTTTTTACTTTGTGGTTGTTTCTGTTACAAGTTAATTTTACATATGCTTTGATCAAGATACAGTCCATTAATGCAGCAATTGAAATGAGTTGCCTTTTTAAAGAGAAATTTGGATCATAGTTAAGAAATTCATTCTCTCTTGAGAAGTTTTCCTAACTTTTATAGGATTTTCCAGTTTCCAGAATAAACATATGAGTGGCCTTTAGTCATAAAACAGCCAATGCTCTTTACAAGAGTGTTCAGAACATACTAGGTTTTCCCCATCTCACAGAACATTAATGTTTAATGCTGAATATACTGAATATGTTTTTCTTAAAACTATATGACCTCTGATTAATGTAATGCATGCTTATGTGAAACAATAGGTTTCTTTTTCTTGTTCTACAGGTGCACTATGAATAATCACTTCTAAAAGTAGACCACCAAATAACCACTAGAACTTTTTTCATACTTCCTGACGCTGGAAACAGTTTCTCTAGGGGGATTCCTTTTTATAGTACTTTTTTCTCCTAATGGCTATAAAAGAACCACCCGGGTATGGCATCATTGTAGTAAATCATATTTCTAGACAAGGAAACTAGGTAGCAAGATTATGTTATGCAATGTATGGGTTTGACTGAGCCCCCGATGTTGCAGATGTTGTGGGTAGCAAGAATTAAATAACGGATTTCAGTGAGATTACTCTGGTTAAAAAAAAAGTTAATCAATGTTCTCCTGCGGAGAAAAATATTGCATTCTCTTTTATAGGCTCACAGCTCCCTTTACAGCATTATTTGAAACTCTGATTTAGTTCTTTTAAATGGAATAATATTAAACAGTTGGATTTGTTAGGATTTATGCTGGTGAAATACTTTAGTCTGTTACTTTTTTCTTTTCCTTTATTCCCCTCTATTTGGTTGGTTTTTAAATCTGTGTATCAGCAGCATTTTCAGGCAGCCAAAAACATCAGTATCAAAATCAGCCTTAAAATAGAATAGAACCAATGGTGGGTTGCTACGGAACAGAACCAGTGGTGGGTTGCTAAAGTCGAATCGGTAGCAGCGGTGGTGAGAGGCTCCGCCCACCCACCCAGCGTCATCAAATACACTCTGCGCATGCGCAGAAGTGGAGCATGAACCAGTAGCAAGAGTAAATGAAACCCACCACTGAACAGAACAGAATGAGGCATTCCTAATAAATTTGGAGGATGTCTATGGAGGGAAACTTTGTGTTGGTTCCTGACCATTTTTCTTAAGATAACAATGTCATGTATTTTTTATTGAATAGGAGCAAAATCCTCCGTCCTTGATACTAGCATATTTGAAAAGTATTAATAAATTACCAATTTCTGGATTTGTCTCTTCCACCCTCACCCTGGAAATTTCCCCCATGTAAAAACAACAGTTGCTTGTGTCTTCTATTGCTTAAGCAAATGGATTAATCATTATAGAAAAAGGCATAGTACTCCAGGGACTTGATGTGCCAAGGGCCTTAGCTGTCCTGTAGAGATGTCAATGATATTACATGCAAGTTGATGTAATTATGTAATGATGCCATGTCATGAACGACATACGGTATTTCATTTGCGTCATTTGTACAATGACATCATGACACGAATAATATCTCAGGTTCCTTCCCACCAGTGTAGATGCCCATGGCAAACATTGTTTTACAGTATCTAAGTATCTTTAGTATCTTGTGTAGGATTTTTGCTTTATCTATCTATTTATCTATTTATTTATAAAATTCAGTAATACTATAAACATACTGGGGATGTTTGTATTTCTCAGTTGACTTAAATGGCCAAGACTGTATAATGTAACCCAAGATAACTAATATTTTTAGTAAGAGCTATTAATTAAACTTTTTCAGTTGAAACAGTTCAATATTCCATATATATAGTATAGCACTCAATAGCCGAAAAAGAGCAAAATTAATTTTGAACAAATGAAAGTGACTGATCATAGGAGTCCTGGTGGTGCAGTGGTTAGAATGCAGTATTGCAGGCTAACACTGTTCACAGCCAGGAATCCAATGCTGATTGACTTAGTGTTCCATCCTTCTGAGGTCACTAAAATGAGGACCCAGATTGTTGGGGGCAATATAGTGACATTTGTAAACAACTCAGAGAGTGCTGTAAAGCACTATGGACCGATATATAACTCTAAGTGCTATTCCTAGTCTATTGCTAATGCTATTGCTATCATTACAATCTTACTATCATTGCTATTGCTATCATTACAATCTCATTTCAATGAGCCACATTGGCGCAGTGGTTAGCTGATCACCAGCTTGGCAGATCACCAGTTTGGCAGATCCAATCTCACCAGGCTCAAGGTTGACTCAGCCTTCCATCCTTCCAAAGTTGGTAAACTGAGGATCCAGATTGTTGGGGGCAATATACTGACTCTTTAAACTGCTTAGAGAGGACTGTAAAGCACTATGAAGTGGTATATAAGTCTAAGTGCTATTGCTATTGCTATCTTGTATATAGGGATTTTCATTATATAGTGCTTTGCATGAAATCTCTGTTAAGGCACATGCAGTTTTCTACCCAGTTATGTATTTGCCATGTAGACAACTGTGTCTATGAATCTTGATTATAAAAACAAATTAAATTTAATTTCAAACTTTTGCTGATGAGTTCTTTTTCAGTATGCTCTAACTAGTGTGCTGGTTCTATCTCGTTCAGTACTCTAACTTCTAAAACTGTTTAAATATCTAATGAAATGAGCTAATGGCATTCTGTGACAAACTATATCCAGACATAAATCATGTTAACATTCACAGGCTTGTAAACATTAATAAATTGAAGAGAGGAGGGGAGGGAGTGAGGGACAGATTAAATAAACAGAAAATTGGAACTGCTGGATTAAACAGTGTTTTAGGTCAAGAAATGACAAAACATGTTTTTGAGGAATTTACTATGTTTAATGAAATATTACTTTGAAAACTTTGCTTTGTTTTCATCCCTTTTACCCATTTTAAGCCTCATAAGGAAATTTTTGCCAGCAACCCTTTCTGTTCATGCAACTTTGAGAGGGTAACAGCTTCCTTGGAGAATTGAAGAAATGTTTGCCAATCCTTGTAAAGCATTTCACCTCTTCAGGGGCTAAAGCTTCTCAATACCAAGAACAATTAAAGCAAGAGCCTTGTGGAGCGACTGGGGAATTCAGCAAAATAAATCAGAAACCCTCTTCCTTGGCTCTGGAGGGTAGCCTCATTATAAGAGCAGATCTATTAGCCCCTTTGCCATTGTCTTTCATTTCTCAAGTGAGGTGATTCTAATTAAATTAATCTGCATGTCAATCTATCGGTGATCAATCAAAGAGGCTGAGGTCTCCCTTAGCGGCGCTGTGCTTGAGGCTGACAGGGGCTGATAATGGAGGAAGAAATAAACTGTCGAGCAAAGTTAATTAGTCAACATAATAGGTGGATTAAACAGGAGCCAGCTGATTGCAGTTTCACATGTTGAAGCATGAGGTGGGAGCTGAAACTGCAATTAACAGACAATTATTATATTTGGTTGTAAGAGGTCGCATGAATAAACATATCTCAGTGGGTTTCCATTTTTAATCCCCCTTCCTTGTTTAATTTAAGGAGAAGTGTAGGTCATTTCTTCTTATTGTTTTAGCAAAAGTTCTGGAAGGCAGGTTCATGGGAGGGAAGCTGTAATTAGCTTGGGATGCTTAATGAGTGGTAGTGGAATGGAAACATAGCCTTTAGGTTGAATGCGTAGTTAGGCAGTGGCAAAAAAGAACAACAATGATGCAGATACACAGATGCAGAATTTCCCTAAAACTTGAGAGAAAACAGGTTTTGTGAAAATGGCCCACCAAAATTTACGTTGGTGATTTGTTTTGTTGATTCATTATCCCTGTTGGAATACGTCCTGTTGAATTTATAACTAACCAGGTACAGTATAGTGTTATTAATCTGTTTTTCCCCTTTCTCCCTCCCTCCATGATCAAACACAACAGTACATTAAAATTAGCGTGAACAGGCATTTATTCACAATAAGGGTGGTTGCTTTATCACCTCCATCAGGGATGTCAAACTCACGTCATCACGTGACGTATCGGGACTTTTCCCCACTTCACTAAACTGGGTGTGGGAATGGCCAGCATGTGATGCATCCGGCCCCAGGCCACAAGTTTGGCAGCCCTGATCTACATCATCTACAACACACATCTACAATGTTGTTACCTGTTTAGGGATATGAAACATCTTCAAGAAAACAAGCAAGCTCAGAGAGCACCAAGGACCCCTCATGTCAACCCTGAGCTACAAATATCCTTTATTGGAATAAATGGCTGTCCACACATGTATACTGTTGTGTTTGATCATGGTAACAAATTGACTTAATGCTAAGGCTATATTTGTTTACAGAAATCAAAATCAGTATTATAACTGTTATTATTTTAAATTTTAAATAAATTCTGGCAGACTCCTGGAGACTTACAGCAATGCCAGTCTGAAAGAAACAAATGACACAAATAAAAATTACAGTACATGTTTATAATATCTCTAATCAGAAATATAACATAAGTAGGTAGCTAAGCATCTAAATGCTGATGGTCAATAGTTATTCCCTGGAGGCCTTCCAGAAAATTTTGATCTTTGGTAAATTTGGGAAGGCTATCACCAAGGGGCAAGCCTAATTTCTTGAGGGAGGCAGTTCCAGAGCATTGGTGCCAAGATGGGACACCTACCCTTCTGGGTTCAATCTTCTCCACCTCACAGAATTAGGATATCACATGGGGATTCTCCCAGAAGATCCTCAGATGGGTCAAATTTGGTAAGAGTCAGAAGTTCCAGAAATACCAAACCATGTTTGGAATTTTTGATTGAAACTAGCACTTTGAATTGTATATAGAACTCTTGCTGGTAATTAATACGGGACCTGTCATACAATCATAATGACTAGGGCCAAGATAAAATATTTGGATGTGATTTAAGAATACAATCCTTCAACACTGGGAGGGAGGTAGTGCTGTAGCAAGCACTAGATTTGAGTACAATTGTTAAGTGGATGACTGTTTTTATTTTCATATTTGTGTAATCATGTCCTAATCAATATAAATATGCACAATGGCTACTTCAGGCACTTAGTGAAAGTAATCTAGGGAATCCATTGTTCAAAGGCAAGCACATCCTCTCACAACCCTAAACTGCCCATTCTCTGCAACAAATAAAATTCAAGACTTGTTTGAATATTTAAAAATCCAGGATGATTCAAACAGCAATGAGTGAACTTGCTTGCTAACATCATAAATGTGATCTTCTTAAGGCAGCAGTCACCAACCTTCCTGGCTCGGCAGACTGGTGGAGGTGGTGGTGGCAGCAAGCGGTGGGGGGGGAGGGGGAGGGATGGTTTCACATGTGTACCACTTTTACAAATGCAGCTTCATGTGTTCGTGCCCTTGCACTCGCCCATGACTTCCATGGCTCGGTTCCGAATAGGCTGTGGTCCAGCACTGGGCCACAGACTGGGGGGTGAGATCCCTGTCTTAAGGCATCCCCTTAGTATCCTGTTATTTAACTCCTTAAAGAAAAAAATGTTTTGCAAGGTTCTCTTAATATAAATGAGACTAAATATAATAAAGAAAAGTGATGAATGAGATGGTGATAACAAGCGTAATAATAATAATGCCAGTATTATCAATGCTGTCATCTAAAGGTCTCAGTTGTCTACACTACTGCTTAACTCCTTAAAGTTGATGTTTTTTATACAGCCTCTAAAAGGTCCTTTTAATATAAATAAGATTCAACTATAATAAATATTCACTGTTGGATCCTATTTTTGATCCATAGGGAGTACAGAAAACAATGCATATTTTTATCAAAGTAACTTAATGGAAATCCTTTATCAACTTGCTCGAAAATTATATTTTATCAATAAAATTATGCTTTATTAATAAATGTATCAGCTGGTTGAGTTTGTGCTTTTTGTTTGTTTGTTTATTTATTACTAAATGTATATGCTGTTCATCTTACTGTCTAAATTTCCACATATTCTATATTGCACAGCAAAACCACATTTCTATTTCTAGTTGTTCCCATTTGGATAATGAAATTTGCAAAAACACTAAATTCACACTTGATCGTTTGATAAAGACAAAGTGTACTTAGATTTGAAAAACAGTATTCATTTAAGTTCTAAAATATTCTTTACGCATACAATCTTTCTTTCTTTCTACCCTGTTCAGGAGAATTTTGGACAAATGCATACATTCCAGGCTTTAGCAGTATGATGAATTCAGTTACTCTAATCCAACTTTAGCAACCAATTTTGTTTTTGCACTTGAATCAATTCTCATTTGCAGTGACAACAGTTTATCTATTCTGACATGCATGCTGAAGGATGATGTGGAGTAATATGCAGCCAACTCTTTTAAAAAGGAGTTAATAAAGCTGCTCTTGTTAAAATTATGGTTAACAGTGTATATTCCTTTATACAGCTACAAACTGTGTAATTTGACTAAATGACATCAAAAGCCTGTGATGCCAAAGACCCACTCATCAATAGCACCTCTTGTTAGAGTCATAGAGTCTAGGCACTAGTTATTATGCGAAATAGCTGTGCAATTTTCTGCCGCTCCCAGCTGTTATTTAAGATTCTGGGTTTATTAGTCTCTGTGCTTTATTTGATTTTAAATTGCATTAAAGTGTTTCCTTATATTGCTGTTCCACTTGCAGGTTGTGGTATCTACAACAGTCAATGTGGATGGCCACGTCTTGGCAGTGTCGGATAATATGTTTGTGCACAATAACTCCAAACATGGGCGGAGGGCTCGAAGGCTTGATCCTTCGGAAGGTACGCCTTCTTATCTGGAACATGGTAGGCATTTTTTGTTGGTTGCCATTTCTTCTTTCACTATGGGTCCTTGGGTTTTCTTTCCCCCTATTTTCTTCCCATGCTCAACACTGGTGCAAAATTTTGAAAATATTGCTGAAAACCAGCACCAAATTTTCAACTTATTGGAATAATTCTACAAATCCAGCTTATACATAGAAGTAGGGCTCAATCTTATATATAGATATATCTTATATATATGTAGAGTTCTTACAATCACACAATTGATTATTTTTTGTAAATCTGAAGTAGCCAAGACCACTTTCTGTCAAAAGAGTGTTTCTCAACCTTGGCAACTTGAAAATGTGTGGACTTCATCTCCCAGAGTTCCCCAGTCAACATGCTGGCTGGGGAATTTTGGGAGTTGAAGTCCACACACCTTCAAATTGCCAAGGTTTAAAAACAGTGCTATAGAGAATTCTTTTATGGACATTATGTTTTAAATTCACAAATACTGCTTTTTGTTATGTACATAATGTTCCTAAATATTGCTACTTCTATGAAGTATAAGAAAGTGAGTCTCTGCAAATGTGTATATACATTGGATCAATGACTGTAAAATAGTCATGCTACATTACCTCTTTTTTTAATTCCAAGAAGCAGTAATGTTAACACGTATTTTGGATCTTATAGTGCATATCTGGAGTAGGAAAGTAAATCTGTGCCCTCTAGAAGCTGTAAGAACAGGAGTCTCATTCAACATAGCCTGTATGGAGAGGAATGCTGGGTGTTGGAGTTCATTGTTTAGATGGCCACATGTTCCTTCTCTATGGCTTACAGCATGATTTTGAAATAATACGATCCTCACTCCTACACCATAACCCAATTTCAAGAATAACTTGGTGGCTGAGTCAGCAACTGAGTTTAGGGTCCAATGAGCTATCTTGCAATGACAACATGTTTACATGAATGAAATTAATATGAATCTTTAAATATTTTCTTGCAATTGTTTTTCTGAACATTTTTTTAAAACTTAGAAATGCAGTCTTACAAAGTATTCATGGATAAATCATTTTCACTATTTTAACATGGAGAAATCCTATTTATTTATTTATTTATTTTGTTAAAATGTTTGGTTTTCATCTTTCTCCTTTAAAAAGAAACTCTGAATTGGTAAACATATAAAACAAACACAGTGTTAAAATAGTGACTAACAACTGAAACTATGCAAAAACAGTACATTACTGGCACACATCTTTCTCAAAGTCTCCCTGGAAAATGAAAGCAAGAAGAATCTGAATATAACCTTTAAAAGAAGCAAAGAGGATGCTGAATGTATCTTACTAGAAGTTTGCACACTCTACTTTCAAAACTGTCAGTGAAAGCTGCAGTTCTGAAATCAATCAGCAGACTGGGAGCTTTTGTGGAAACGCTGTTTATCAAAGCAGAATTTTACTAGTGGTGAAAAGCTTTGTTGGGGTAAATGTATAATGACTACTACTTCCTTCTCCTCTTCCTCTATGGGCCAAATAAATCATAAATTGAGAGTAGAGGATGGTTCCTTGTAAGGGGAAGGCTAAGTAAATATAGAGTGCATTATTACCGGTGAGTAGAATGGAAGCAAACAGTAGGTAGACCCAGAGCCAAATGTGGATGGGGCACTTATTTGCTCACCCTCCTCTCCCCTGTCACTTTCTTTAACACTTTGTTTCTCTGTAACTGGCCAGGACAGATTTCTCTTGCCAGAAGTATGAAGTGATTGCTTACAGAGGGCTTTTGAAATTAGGCCAAAGACTGCATGAAATTAAACTGAGGTACTGGTTGCCCACCCATGATTTAGATAATACAAAGGCATCTTGTTCCCTCAGCGTCTCCTCCACCTTCCCAGTAAGAAGGAAAAGCTGTACCAGTCCTGGAGCAGGCCTAATGCTAGTTTCTCTCACTGATGAAAAAATATATATGAATAGATAAATTAAAAATTAAACAGATGTGAAAAAAGAGGAATAGACTTGTGCTGTAGCTGGCCGATCTGGCAGAGTTTAAAAAGTGATGTTTTTACCACTATGGATGGCCTTCCTCACCCATCCTCAAAGAATTGCTGGGTATGAATTTTACCTTGTGCATTAGGTCTATATTGCTTTTATTGTAAAACTAAAGACTTGCAAGTCTTAATGTACCTTCTCCTCTCTCTTATATTCATGAGAACTTGGGAGGGGCTTGACTGAGTCACTTTATCAGATTACATTCCTATCCCCGACTCAATCTTCTTTTATCTGGCTGCTATCTTAGAAGTAGCCTCTTCTTCCTCTTGCTTCTTAAGACGACTCCCCCTTCTGTCTACATCATTTGGGTAAAGAGATTGTGTTTCAGAGAAGCTACGTGGACAGGTTCAGCCAGGACATGTTGACACTGCAACAAATAGGATATTAATCTCCCACAATTCCAATTAGTATTAATATGCATGTATAAATAGCTTATGCCAATGCTAACAATATTTATCGCTTAGCATATCTGAAATTTATTCTAGGAAACTAATACCATGTTGAAAAACCATGCCGCATGAAAATACAAACTACCATCATTGTAGGAATCATTGTTGGAAAAAACACAACCTCTTGCCTCATTATTAAGCTGCCCTACTATTATAACTTATCATTTTACTTTGCATATATGTAAAACAACTCGCTCTGTAGGAGCTACTTACAAAATAATTTTGGTCACATGGTAAATGCATAATGTATCAGATCCACAAGTTTGCACTTTCCAACCTAAAATTCTTAGCTCAGCAGAGTTTCTTATTATATAAACATAACTTACATCTGTATTTATTTAGCTTTAACTTTTATGTAGACCATGAGACATTTTATGCAATAATTCTTACTATAGATTTTTTCCATCCTTGCCAGCAACCTAATTTAATAAACAAACCACTGTCATAATTTTTGGCTGATTTACTAAGGAATGTTCAAGCTGTTATTTTATTAATTAGAAGGAAACGAAGTATGCAGAGAATATCTATTAATTCATCCTTGAAGTTTCTTATACAAACCAAATCCCCCCTTCTTTTTTTTATTAAAAAAAATAGGATGCAGATGGTTTTTTTTTTTGAGGACTCAGTCAATACAGGTAGTCCCCAGTTTAAGAACAAGTTCCATTCCCAAAGTCTGTCCTTAAAGTCAAATTTGTTTGTAAACTGGACCAGTGTAATTGTATAATACTATATAAGTACTATTGTATAATGAAAGTGAACCACTGTGCATTTAACTTGAATCTTGCTGTAATAGGCTCTGTTCTTAATTATGGGTCCTGTTTAAACCAGAGTGTTCTTAACCTGGGGATTTGCTGTACCTGCCAATTAGAAGGATATGCCAGAATTCCTTCAGATTGGAAAGTTTCTGCTTTCACCCTTAGCATAAACCTACCTGCTCTAAATTTTGCTCATAGTTCTTTTCCATGTAATATGGGGAGAAAAAGAAAAATCAGATTCCAGCTAAGAGCAGGTGGTATGAAAATTCTGCTTGCATGAGTTTATACCAAATTTTGTAATTCCACAATCATATTTTAGTATTGGGATTAAAACATTACTTTTTAGAACTATGCAAAGTTCTGAAATTATTTATTTTTATTTATCACATTTATATGGCCCTGCTGGGACAGCATGGTGGCTAAGCAGTTAAGATGTTTGGCTTGTCAGCTGGAAAGCCGGCAACACAGGTTCAAGACCCAAGTGCCACAGGATAGAGTGCCAGCTCCTTCCAACCTAGCAGTTCGAAAGCATGCAAATGCAAGTAGATAAATAGGTACCAGTGGGAAGGTAACAGCGCTCCATAATGTCATGCTGGCCACATGTCCGCAGAAATGTCTTAGGACATATGGCTTAATGGTCTTGAAACGGACATGAACATAGTCTCCCATAGTCAGCAATGACTAGTGGAATAAAATCTGTAGGGACTGCTTTACCTTTTACTTTTATGGCTACCCATCTCACAAGAAGTGAATCTGGGCTGCATATAGTAAAAAAAGTATAAAACAATAACCATGTGAAACATAGTCATGCTGAAGAAGTTTTTAAAAAGAAAAAGCACATACAAGAAAGTCAATCAGCATTAGAGTCACTTCTAGATCAAGAGCCGAGGTGGCACCATTGTTAGAATGCAGTACTGCAGGCTACTTCTGCTGTCTGTCAGCTGCCTGTGGTTTGGCAGTTCAAGTCTGAGCGGCTCAAGGTTGACTCATCCTTCCATCCTTCCAAGGTTGGTAAAATGAGGATCTAGATTGTTGGGAAGCAATATGCTGACTCTGTAAACCACTGTAAAGCACTGTGAAGCGGTATATAAGTCTAAGTGCTATTGCTATAAGGTACATTTACTTTAATGAATTGATGTTTTAGGGCAGGTAAGAGTTATCCAGCTGAGGTACACCATCCTTCCTTTATTGCACATGCATTGCTCTCCTTCTAAGGGCCATGTTGGTGCCTCTGCTGAAGTAAGGCAGCATTTATTCAATCTCAGAGTGAAAAAGTACTAGGCAGAGCCCTGGGTATTGGAGGAAAGAGTCATACATGGCCCTTTCTACCATGGGGATAACCAGATCTGCTACTTTGTCTGGCTTCTGTAGGGGGGGTATGGAGGGAACTCTATTGGCCTTGGTTGCCATTTCAAATTTTACCTCAATTTAAAATTATTTGACTTCACAAATGGTGGCAGGGATTAAAATCTGGTAAGAAAAAGAAGTCATGTGTATAATGAAGTCGCTTTGATTTGACATCTCAGTTTCTTTTTGTTTTACTAGAAACACATTCTAAATATGCTATAATAAGCCAAGGCAGCAATCCTATGCATATCTTTTCTAGGGAGAAAGGAATGCAAAAATAATTAGGCTTTCTTTCTGAAGAAATATCTGCAGGAAAAGATTTTGCCTATCCACAATTTTGGACATATTTTATGCAAGCACAACATGGTAGATGAGCTTTTGGCCCACATAAATTACATTTTTAATGATCTTGTTATCTTCAGCTGGGCTGGAATGGAAGGCCTGTGAATGCATCCTGTTCCCATAAAATCAGGCTGCATCTTCTCCAGGTCCTTACGCCTTTCTAAGATATTTCTATCCTGTATTTAAGCAACAGTCATGTAGTTCCAGGGAAAGCTTTTCAAGACCGTGAAAAGATCAAAATTCAGGAACTTTGCTATAATATTGGGTAGACAGATTTTCTTCTTGTTGTCTTCCTAGTTGATCATTTATAAAATTTAATGAAGCAAAAAAAGTCCCCTGAAGATCTATTACTATACACTTTACACAATAACCATGGGTGGAAAGGGGACTACAATAACATAAAGTCACCTATACAGTATATGTTACTTGACTATATATATTTGTTTAATAAATCAATAAATAAAAATATTATGGACTAAAAAATGGTTAAACAAATTAACTTTGTTTTTCTAGGAATCATCATTTGTATAGATTATTCTATACAAGTGCATAATTAGCACAGTGCAATATTTTCTATTAATTTCATAATGTAGCAGTAAATTAATTTTTAACCCTTCTATATTGCTTTAAAATTTGGAATTAATTTTCTCTTTTCAGTCCAGTTGTCACATATTGCTAAAAAAGAAAGAAGAAAAAAAGGAAAATTCTCATTAGTTTATTTCACTGTAATCAAGATTGTACTCCGTGAATTTTCCTTAACAGGCACGCCTTAATAAATACATTGGTCAGTGCACAGTTTTTAAATTTCAAAAATAATAGCTGGCAGATGCTCATGTAAGCAGCTCTATTTGATACAAGGGAAGTAAAACCAGTGATTTGTAGTAAAATAGTTTCACTAAGATGTGTCTGTTTTTTCTTGTGTTTCAAAATTGTAAACGTTGGGATGAGAAGACCAATATATTCAATCAATATGGATTTCCAGGATGTAAGTTATAAAAGAGAACTTCTCTAAATCACAAACCCTAACTCATAAAGAATTTGAAGGAAAAGGGTGAAGGGAGCGTTAAGTGAAGAAGATATTTTATACTTCTCTTCAAAACTGTGTTTAAAAGTCACTTCTATGCTGCTGCCAACATTTTAAATGGGTCATAGAATATTTTAATAAAATATTTTTGTAAGGGCAAAATGGAACATTTCAAATAAGAACTAATCCGTGTTTTAAGTATAGAATTTGAGTTTACTGGAGAGGCAGTTTAGTGTAGTGGGTAAGGCACCAGTCTAGAAATCAGGAGACTGTGAGCCTTGTGCATGAAGAACCTTAGGCATGAAGTCAGCCGGGGAACTTGAGTTGAGGCCAGTCATTATCACACATCCCTAGAAAGCAAGCAATATCAAACCACTGCTGAGAAAACCTCAGAGATTTTTTTCCAGACAGTTGCTAGGAGTCAACACTGGCTTAAAGGCACCAATCATAATAGTAAAATAAAAAGGAGTTTGCTATAGGCCATTTCAGAAGTTAGGGGACACTGGATGAATGGGCATCATACCCATGCTGCTCTTCATGTAAAGCACATATATAAAAGAGCCTTTTCTATTTTTGGTAGGTTCTGTTTGCATTTTCCACTTATATAGTGAATTCTCTTAATAATATACGATTCTCCCTACTGGCAGTTACCTGTTATCACTGCATCCTTATTTTCCTTTTGCATATTAGAGTGGACATAGGATGTGTATATGCATGTCTGTGCATGTGTATCAAACGTGCAAACAACTTTATTGAAAAACTGATATAACCAAATATATGAATATAGAATGTACCAAATACCAGGCCCCGATAGAAAGTTATATAAATTATGTTAAATGTTCGAATGGGTTGCCGTTTTTAAAAAAATGTTTCTTTGTTCATTTGATGCATGACCTTTGAACATTTCTAACTACAGTAATGTTTTCTCTGAAAAAATATTAATAGAACTAATAAAACATTACGATTGGCCTTTTAGTATACGCTCTCTATATTTTTAATCAGAAGAACTTCTTACTGAATTCACTGAATGAGTACATGAATATAGGATTACAACCAAAATAAATTTTCTCATGGATATTATTACAAATGCTATTTTTATCTTCAAAAAATATATATTTAAGATGTAGTTCTGGAAAGTGATTGTAGAGACAGTTGTAAATCTGATGCTGTAAATTATCTCTTGATAATATTATGACAATTATGCAGGAAAGCAGTTCTTATCTGCAATGATTACTTGCTGTGATGCAGTGTGTATTTTGATTATGTCATTCTAGATTGGTTTATTCACAACCCCCAGACAGATTTTTGCTGGTTTTCTCATTTGGTAATTGTGGACATGTTGGAAAATTTAAGCTTATTCTTTTGTGGAACAAATCTTGCAAAGATACTTGAAGCAGTTTCTCTTACTGTTCTTGTGAAATAAATATTAAAACAAATGGAATGTGTAGATTCAAAGAAACATGATGTTATCCAAAGGACTTTATTTGATTCAAAGCTCACCAATATTTCAAACTAGCTTTTAAGCAAATGAGGCTATAGTCACCATCATCATCACAGTCATCGTATGATAAAATCAGCGGCCAATAAATTTTATAAATAAATAAATCATCATTTTACATGATCTTTTTTTCTCAACCAAATTAATTGAAACAATAAATAAGGCTATAAAACTATATATAGTTTATATAGCTATATAACCATAGCTCTAAAACTAGCAGGGTTGATTCTTTGAAAAAATAGCATTTCTGTGAATCCTTCACTCAGGCACAGAGAGAAAACAAGAGGAGGAAGGACTCTTAGGTATGTTTGTTGATTTGAGTTATTTATAAAAATAATAAAGGGGTTTAAATTAATAAATATAAATAAATGAAATCTATATATATAGCTAAGTAAGCTGGAGAAAAATAGAACATAAAGAATAAATAACCCTGTTGGACTACTATGAAATAAAAAGTGTTCTCTATCTGTGACAATAGTGCAAATCTGAGGTTTCCACTATCTATTTAGTTACAATCAATAATGTAGCAATGATCTCTAATCCTGTTTGGATGGAGCCAGATGTCCCTATGGACATTTGCAAAGGTTATCCAGTAGGGTTTTAGCGCTCCTTGAAGCTAATTTTCCATCTTGGGCTTTGTATTTATTAGACTGTAAAGCCCAGCACACAATAGGGCATAGCATAATGCCATAGCCTCAAAATTACAGGGCAAGAAACCCTGTCAGTTTGCATGCTCTAACACTTTATTATCTAATGATCTAATATGCACAATGCAAAGAGGAGATTCTCATCATTCTGACAGGAGCCTAAGAGAAGTGACTAAATTACTTTATGTACCATTAGCGCTAGCAACCATTGTGAACTCACCGCCGAGCATTTATGCTAATATCTCCAAATATATTCAAGTGGCCTTGTCAAGCTGATAACTGACAAGCAGTTTAAATAGGGTTGGGTGGTTTTTTTGTTTTTTTTTTTAAGGGCCAGGCCAGTGTTTTCTTCTTCTTCTTCTTCCAATTGTGGCAACTATTTGGCAGTTGATTCTGTAACAACATGAACGCACATAAATAGCCAAAACTTGGTTACTACAAAGTACAAATCTTATAGGAAAGATCAGTTAGGCTGTTAAATCTAAGAAAAGTTAGATGTATTTATTCTGTGGTCATCATTGATAGTTCAAAATATTAAAATTCATAGTGGGATTAAGAATAGAAATCTACTGTTATTCATTTCAATCCCAGAGTCTAACCAAAAAAAGGATTAAGGGTGTGCTTGGTAGCAGGTGTTTGGCATGGTGATATGATACCACAATGTGTTTATTCTGTCAAGGATCTTACTATCCTTGCTACTACCACTAAGAGGAAAATGAAGAAGATATGAAGTTGCTGTTTCAGCAGCAGCAAAAATAAAGTTGATATACATAGATTATTAATCACACTTTTCTAAATATAAATTACTAAGTCAGTAAGCATAGGAACAAATTCTAAAACAATGACTCAACTGCTGGAAGTATTTATATTTTTTTCCCTAGAATATAATTCCCTAAATCTTTTTGTGGAGCTCCAAAACTAGAACCTAAAGAGTTGTGACTTCTCTAGCACTGTTTGTCTGGCTGGCTGGCTGTTTGTCTGTCTGTCTATCTGTCTATTCTTAGACAGATAGACAGATAATAGAAAAAAATAATTTGTTCAGAATTAATATCCCTCCCTATTCAGTGGAATTATATCCTAGTGAGTGTCATTCAAACTTCAATTTTACTGACCTAAAACTCGCAGAATCCTGCCTTGGAGTATAGGAAAGTTCTTCTTTTCACATCTTAATTTATGGGTCTATTTTTTTCTCCAGGAACTGAAGTTATTCTACCCACTTTCAACGAAACCCTACCCTTAGCACATGAAATGTACTGGTGGTGGTGGGGGGGGGGAAGCTATGAGAAGGCAATCCTATCCACCAATTTTCTAGATGGTATACATTTGTGCACTGCAAATTAAGAATGATTACTCTTATTTTCAAGGTCTGGCAAAATTGATGCAGAACCATGTTACTCCTATCCCAAAAGTTCATCCCCCAAGTGCCCAGTTAGATTAGTGGTTGTTGAGGTTGTTTGCTTGTTTGTTTTATTTTTTTCTTGACCTTTTTCTCCTGATTGAAACATACATTCATTTCAGGAGTCCATCTATTAACCTTTAGCCCCCATCTTCATCCTTAAGGGGCAGCTGGACCATCTGTCTTCCTATTCGAGTAATGGAAGGCTTCCATTGATGTATGCTGAGTATGCCCAAACTGCATCTCAGATTATTACTATCCTGCCTACTAGCCTATGATAAGTATCAGTCATCCCAGCTGGACAGAGTGATGCTGGAACTTTTTCTCTTTTTTTCTACAGAGCAGGATTTGTTTTCTTGATTTTTTTTCTCCTTCTCCTGTTGCTACAGCCTACAGCCAAAGTGAGACAGAAATAACCATTCTTATTGTTATCCTTTCTAAACTAATCCAGAATATTTAACAGCCTATTTGGGAACTAAAATTGCATCTGACATTCTAGCTTAGTTTTCAAATACTCCCCATTTTATATGCCGTCATATCTTTATCGGTGAATTTATAGTGGTATTATGGTTTAATGAATTGAACAAGTCCCTGAACAACGACAAACATCTTCTTGTTGTGGTTGTTCAAATTTAGAGACTACACACTTTGTGCTTCAGATGAATATTAAATTTAGCATGCTTCATTGGCAGTAAACTTCAAGCTACTTATATTACACGTTAATAATAAGTGTTTAAGGGTGTGTGTGTGTGCTTGTTCTATGTTTGTCTGTAAAATGCTGCTGTTACTCATGCTAAAGAATATACAGAGGCAGCAAATTTATATTCTGACCAGCAAGTAAAATTTGAACAGAGTTCAATACAAATGTTTAATCCTATCAGGGTGATTCCTCTATGACCATCTGGATTACAATGCATATAAATCCAGCACTTGTTAAAAATACAACATAGGCCAAGATTAACATTCCAGATTTTCTAGTAGTTATTTGACTTTATGATTTCCAGGCTCTGGAAACTTCCTTTAAAAGGTTCCTTTATTTAAAGGAAGAATCTAAATAGGAATAAGAATTCTTAAAGCTTGAATTTTTATTTGTGGAAACCAAATTAAAGTTCCTTCTTCTTCAACAATTTCCTTATATATCCATATATATATTGCATTCATTTTTAAAGATTTCCTTTCTTTTTTAAAAAGATTGGTTGCTTTAGGCAGCTTCAGAAAAAAATGAACTGATACAAAAATAGGGTTCAGAAGAAAAACCTTAAATATGTGGGGTGAGAAGGTGGGGCTTGTTTTCCACATGATCAAAACAATTAAACTTGGTATAACAAACAGTATGATCAAATGTTTGTTAAATTATTGTTATTTTTTACATACTACAGAACTACTACAACTACAGAAAGTTGTAGCCTATAAATTAAGTTCTACTTATAATGCAAGCATTGTATCTTCCTACTGTCAATGAAATCCCACTATATAACTAAGCCTGACACTTTAAACAAAGTGGCTAATGCGTGTCTAGAAAATAGGAGAGTTTTACTTCAGATTTGACCAGAATGATTTAGTAGGTGGTCCAGTTAGCTTTAGAAAAATTACAACTGTGTAGTCATAATATATTGGTTAGCATGCTTGGAACACTATGTTCACATTCTGAAGCAAAATAATTGCACTCTGTTATCAATTGTACACCAGGAAAATAACTATTACTATTGAAACTCTGACATTCTTTCTTCATTACTGAAGAAACATGTAGAAACATTGCTATTCCAAAGCAACACAGATGGACTGTGGGGCAGCAAATAAAGAAATATATGGCTGTTGTGGCAGGGAAGTTTAGCCTTCTTTTTCCTCAGCCACGATATATGTATATGCGTTTTATGCTTCCTTATGTGTATCTGTATATCAGTCCTGATATTCAGGTCTGAGAATTTTAGTCTTTTTGGATTTAGACATTTGCAGTGGAAGTGGAAGTGTTTTATCAAGTATTATATTTTTGTGCCTCCCTCTTTGGCTTTGAATCTTTTGCTTTTCTTCTCCTCAGACCCAGCCCCTCAACCCATGGCCTTATTTTTGCATTTAATCAACATAACTAAAATAATGATGATTTTACCATTTACCATCCAATATTATGGATATTTTGTATCCATAGACATTTCTGTAATAGGTTGGTTTGCTGAAAATAAAACTATGAAGATTTATACAACATTAAAATCCAAATTTGTTCATCATGAACATCCTGTAAGGGACCTGGGAGCTGATTTCTGGGGAAAATTCAAAATGGTTGTAACTTCCCTTTAATAAAATAAACAAGGCTAAGATCTGGTGGAGAGGCTAAAAACTGTTAACTATTTCTAATAAAAAGTACCCTATCTCTCCAGAAGGCCAGAAGAGTTGAAATATTCTTCTGAGATTATGCTGTTCATCTCAATGTAAATCTTGCTTCTGCCTAGCTATACTGTGTGGTCAACTGAGTTGCAGTTCACAAAATCTTTTAAAATAATACTTGTTAGTCAGAAAAGATACTACTGATTATTTTTTTTGCCACCATGTACTAACACAGTTCTCTTCCTACCCTACACTAAGTGAAATGTAAGAACAAACTTAGCCATTTGGTATATATGCCAACATTTTATATATTTGCAGTGCTGTCAACTTCCATATTATTTGAAGAATTGGATGAATTACAGGGTTTTTTCAGCTCCTCTTCTTTATTTTTCTAGAAGGGTATCTCCTCTCTTCAACCAGTAGAAACTCTTCTTTCCTGTTACATTTCTGGGATAACTGCACATGGCAAATTGATTTGAAAATATCATGAGTGATCTTCTCTGCCTTCCAAGTGTGAAGTCAAAAGCACTGTAACAAAATCTGTTCTCTTCTTTCTTCCAGGCATAGAAAATGGCATAAGAAAAAAAATCAATAAGTATTTATTTTAGCACTTAACTAGGGAAAGACATAAAAAAGAGCTGTGTTTTCCCCTGAGCTTTGATGTGCTGTTTACAAATAAAATTATTTTTGACTAAAATATTATTTGGGATGGTCACAGTAAAGCCACAGAATTTATTTTTGCAGGAATTGGGTATGTCTAGTTTAATGAAAAGAAGGACCAGGAGTGACATGATAGCAGTGTTCCAATATCTCAGGGGCTGCCACAAAGAAGGAGTCAAGCTATTCTCCAAAGCACCTGAGGGCAGGATAAGAAGCAATGGGTGGAAACTAATCAAAGAGAGACGCAACCTAGAACTAAGGAGAAATTCCCTGACAGTTAGAACAATTAATCAACTTGCCTCCAGAAGATATTGGATAACCATTTGTCTGAAGTGGTGTAGGGTTTCCTGCCTAGGCAGGAGGTTGGACTAGAAGACCTCCAAGGTCCCTTCTGTTATTCTATATTCTGTATCCTGTATTTTCATTCTGTAGAAAAATAATAATAGCAATCACACTTAGACTTATATACTGCTTCACAGTGCTTTACAGCCCTCTCTAAGCGGTTTAGAGAGTCAGCATATTGCCCCCAACAATCTGGATCCTCATTTTACCAACCTTGGAAGGGTGGAAGGCTAAGTCAACCTTGAGCCACTCAAAATAGAACTCCAGGAGTAAGCAGTGAGTTAGCCCTGCAGTACTGCATTCTAACCACTGCACCACAGCTTTTTTAGCCTATATCGTCATATTGAAGCCATTTACCTACCACATTACTTCTGTATAACAGATTTGTTTAGGACTACTTTCTCAAATGAATATGCACAATATTAATATTTTTTCCAATATAAGTTTGGATTAAAAACAAAAGTGCAAATAAAAAAAATCTATATTGGTCCCCACGGATAAGTCCAAGAAGGTACACTGATCTGGCTCTCTGGAGCTGAGAAACAAAGTAGACTAGCACATTTTTATTCTGCAGGGGTCCATAAGTTGGAAGTATAATTCAATATGTTGTCAAATTTGCCTGCAGCTTTAGAAGAAGTCTCCCCAGGCTGTATTCTTGCATCTTTGCCAGAGGCCAAGAGAGAATGGAATAAGGTGCAGGGAGGTCAACTTCTGAAGACAACTGAATGGAGACCTCTTTGTTGGAATATGTAGCTCAGCAGTAAAGCAGATGCTTTAGATGCAAAAGGTCTCGAATATAATTCTTGGGAAACTTCTGTCAGCATTAAACATCATGAGATAGCAGACCAATCATCAAACTATCTATAACTGAGTCTTCATCATGATTATAGTGAGTATGTCAGTCATTTCTGTACGTTGCAGAGCATACTAGTTCTATGTTGTTGTACAGAAATCCTTATTTTATTAAATAGACATGAAGTTTTTAACACGGAATTAGATAGCTGGGTAGAAAATATGAAATAATATCATTCTTTGGGTTATTTAATAGAAGCATAATTTTTACATAACAATGTATGCTGTGCAAGACTCACAGTGGATCTTCAAAATCCTCTTATTGAGAGTTCAGTTGCTGATATTACCTAATTATATCTTTCTACTCTATGCCAGCCAAGAGAGGCAGTTGAGGTCCTGTCCCTGTGTCTGCAGGATATTTGAGTTTGAATGGGGAGGGATTATCTCCAACTGAAGCTTACCAAAGCCAAGTGGCTATGGGTGTTTGGATCACCAAAATCTGGGTTTATTCCAACTCTGATCTTAGGGTTGCACTTCATCATTCAAGAATTTGGAGGAGCAGGTGGCAGATGTGGCTAAGAAGATTTTTGCCCAGCTTCATCTAGTGTATCAGTTCTACACTGTCCTATATTGTGGGCAGGACTACTTCATAGCTTGACTACTACAACACACTCTACATGGGCCTTGTCTTCCTATCCAGGGCTTTTAATTCTGCTTGAGTCCATTCCACCATTCCTTCTATCTATCTAATGACTAGAATTGCCCAGCTGTTAATTCCCTTCATGCTGTTTGGTCAGTTTCATTTCTGCTCAAGTGGAAAGAGATAGAGGCTGCTGGACTGCATCAGCTACCACACCAGTTAGCTATTTGAAAGTTGTTGGTAAGCAGGTAATTGACTTCCAGTTGATTAGTGCTGTCCCTTTTGTTGACTCTTCCTTTATTGGGTAGGTTTTTGCCAGAGTTTAACCAATCTTCTATTTCACCTCCTTGCACTATGTTGTTGGGAATGAGTGAATGTACAATAGACCAGTCAGATGTTTCAATCAAAAACCATGCAGTTCTTCTTTGTCTGGTGTTAACCAATTCTTGATCTTCCTTGCCCTTTTCTCCACCAATTCTGCAGTTATTACAAGTTCTTTCATTTCAGCATCTTTTCATTTTTTCCCATCACCTTTATCATTTATTTTATTTATTATCTATTAATTAAATTTGTATACCGCCCTATTCCCGAAGGACTCAGGGCAGTGAACAGCCATAAAATAAAACATGTAGATACAAAATTTAAAATAGAGATAAAACCGATTAAATAAATTTGGCTGAACCATTTTAAAACCCCAATAATTTAAAACCAAATTTAAAATTCCCATTTAAAAAGGAAAATTTAGGTCAGGCCAGCTTGATGAAATAAGAACGTCTTAAGCGCGCGATGGAAGGTACGCAGATCCGGGATCCTCCGTATCTCTGGGGGGAGCTCGTTCCAGATAGTAGGTGTCCTCACAGAGAAGGCTCTCCCCCAGGGGCTGCCAGTCGACATTGTTTGGCTGATGGCACCCGGAGGATCCCCTCTCTATGGGAGCGTACTGGTCGGTGGGAGACTATTGGTGGTAGCAGGCGGTCCTGTAAATAACCAGGTCCTAAGCCATGGAGCGCTCTGAAGGTGATAACCAAAACCTTGAAGCGCACTCGGAAGACCACCGGGAGCCAGTGCAGCTCGCGCAGGAGAGGCGTTACATGGGAGCGCCACGTCGCTCCCATCACCACCCGCGCGGCCACACTCTGCGCCAGTTGGAGCCTCCAAGTGCTTCTCAAGGGGAGCCCCATGTAGAGAGCGTTACTATAGTCCAGACGGGAGGTGACGAGGGCATGAGTGACCATGTGTAACGAGTCCCGATCCAGAAAGGGATGCAACTGGCGAATCAGGCGAACCTGATGAAAAATCCTCCCGGTCACGGCCGTCAAGTACTCTTCTAAAGACAGTCGTGAATCCAGGAGGACACCCAAGTTGTGAGCCCTCTCCGTGGGGGCCAATGATTCGTCCCCAATAGTCAGTGATGGCACCAGCTGACTATATCGGGACGTCGGAAACCACAGCCACTCGGTCTTGGATGGGTTGAGCCTGAGCCTGTTTTTCCCCATCCAGATCCGTACGGCCTCCAGGCACCGGGACATCACTTCAAGGGCATCGTTGGGGTGGTCTGGGGTGGAAATGTACAGCTGGGTGTCATCAGCGTACTGATGGTACTCCACCCCGAAACCACGGATGATCTCGCCCAGTGGCTTTACATAAATGTTGAACAAAAGGGGTGAGAGGACTGATCCTTGTGGCACTCCACATATAAGGGGCCTCGGGGTCGACCTCTGCCCCCCCCTGAAAACACAGACTGCGATCGGTCGGAGAGAAAGGAGGAGAACCACTGTAGTACGGTGCCTCCCACCCCCAACCCTTCCAACCGGTGCAGCATGATACCATGGTCGATGGTATCAAAAGCCGCTGAGAGATCTAATAGGACCAGGACAGAGGAACAACCTCTGTCCCGAGCCCTCCAGAGATCATCAACCAACGCAACCAATGCCGTTTCCGTGCTGTACCCAGGCCTGAAGTCCGACTGGAACGGATCTATATACGTCGCTTCATCCAGGTACTGGGGGAGCTGTCGCACAACCACACTCTCGACAACCTTCGCAACAAAGTTGCATATCCTAAATATAATAAGAATGCAACCTATCAAATTTGCATTCTTATTATATTTCTTTGGGTTGTTTGATAGCTGTGCACAGAACTGGAACTGTACTGTTACTTCTTTGTCAGGTATTGACTGGTTTATTACGTTTGGTAAAACATTTTTTATTCAACTGAAATTGGAGAGTCTGCAATTTTTTTTTTTTCTAGCTTGCCTGCATCTGATCATATTTTCCAACCTGATCTTCCATTGTGGTACTGTTTGACTTTTTTTCCTGTTTGTTCATTTGCATCCAAGGTATTCAGTTATAACTGTCGCCTTGCTGTACATTAGTTCATTTCTTTCTTATAGTGAGTTGGTGCTTGTATTTGAGACTGCAGTATTATCGTTCGTCAGATAGTCAGCCAGATGTTGAGACTGGATTTGGCAGTTTTATCCACTTATTGAGTTGTTCCCAAGTACCCAGGATAGGAAGATGTTGATGTTTGAAGGTATTGTCACAGGTGTAAACTGTTCCAAGTAAAGCTGCCTTTTACAGTTGACTGATGATGATTTTATCAGTGCTGATGGTTTATCAAATAGTGTTCCAGCTGTTTGGGGATTGCATCCAAGGCATCTATTACTACTGTACTGCCTTAACTTTCTTTTTCTATTGCCATTCCATTTCTATTAGCAGGTCTTTGTATTTTGTTATTGTTGTTATTATTATTATTATATAAATTATGCTGTGCAGCCAGGCTTACAATGGTTCTTGTTTAGCTCATTATTTAGTCTTTGGTTGCACCATCCTATAACTAGCTACCTCTGAATATCCTAAACATAACTCTGTTTCATTAAGCCTTCATTAAGTGCAGAAAGGGTAGAGAAACCAGAAGGTAATATTTGGTACATATGTAATCTAAGACATCTTAATTACTATGGAAGAATGAATTATTAATGGTCTATGGATATTTTAATTAGTTAACTTGGGAATATTTGGACAAATACTTTCCAGTTTAAGTATAAACAAACTCATTTTATTAGAATTGGTTGCTTCCCCCTTCTTTACTTCCCAGTTTGGTAGCATCCTATTCTCCCAGTTTACTAGATCCTCTGAATATAGACTGCAGTTATCCATTTCAGTCATAACCAGTAGCTATATTTGTGCATCATCCTAACTCTGAGAGCTACAAAGCCTTCTCTAGGGAAGCTCATCCAGTCTTTTATGATAAATACTGAAGGGGCTAGGAAATGGGTCACTCTTCAGCACTTGCACAACCTCTACATTAATCATAGCACAGGTTTTCTGAACCAAAAAAAGAGCAAAGGCAAAACTTGGCCAATAGCTCTGCATGTCACTAATTTGGCTCAGTAAGTCTGCACGTCTGAGTTCAATTAACCCTTATTTCTAAGGCCACCCATAAACTACCAAGTAAGCACCATTTCCCCTTGTTTTATATCAATGAAATAGATTTTTCTTTTGGGAGTTGGGGAGGGGGATGTTGTTTACTTACTAATGAAGGGTGTGTTTTATCTGCCAACCTTTGAAATACTGTCTCTTCAATACAGTAAATCACAAGTTTTGACATTGCCAGTAGCTCCTTAATTTATTTGTATCATTAGACACTCTGGTTGCCCAGCAGGTGATGATAGGGCATCCCTAGTAAAAGTGTTTGTATATTCGTGTGAGCATATGCACACACATAGAGAACGTTAGCAGTTAAATAAATATAGAAACAGAAGTCTCCCACTTCTCTATAATTATTTTTCGTATTCATTTCCCCCCCCTCTCTCTCTCCGCCTTTGTGCAAAGCAAATTGGAAATCTCGTAATTAGGCCTGACTCTTAGTGTAGTATTAGACTCCCAAGCCAAAGGTCAACACCCTGAAATGAAATTTAAACCAATTAATCAGTTAGATTTTTACTGCTTGTCCGTGTTTTCTCAGCAATTCCCACAGCACGTAGCCTTTGATCAATTCTGCAAAACTAAAATGTGTGCCTGCTGCTAGCGAGATGGGAATGACATTAACATGGCACTCATAAAACAATCAGAGCAGTGAAACCCTCAAACAGAACAGGGCATAGTAATATTTAATAAAAGCAGGCACATAATCTTCAGAATTAGCATTTTGTGCCTTGCTGTACCTTTGGGAGAAGAGCTTTTATTTGTGGAGTGATCATTATTATAACAAAGAACAGCTACCTAATAATTTTCACTTTTAGTTGGCAATATGCTATGAGCATTTCTGAACAATTATGTTAAACTGAGGCAGGGTAATCATTTTATTGTCACTGTTTGAAGGGAGGAAATTCTCTACGCACAGTGGCTACAAAAATGGGAGAAAACCCCACAAAGGGCAATGTAGTTAATGATAACAACTTTGGGGAAGCCCTTGTACTTTAAGTGGCATTTGCTTTGTGCCTAAAACACAAGTAAAAAAAAAAAAACCAAGCTAGGTTCTGAAGGCCAGAACTGGTTCGTACATTCGCTTTTCTTTTCTTGATTTAAGTAAGTACAAGCCAAAATGCCAGGATAGTGCCTATTCGATTTGTAATAGATTCAATTTGTGGAAATTTTAAGATTCCTCAGAGAAATGCTTCTAAATTTTAGTAGGTTCATTTCCTGTCCTTTTAGAGAAGGCTTAGACATTTCTTGTGAGCAGAATTTTCCAGATTTTTGTCTGCATTTTTGCTGATGTGAAAGAAACTCTACTGGCACCTTGGTCATATGTGGACTCTTCCCTTCCCAGGTTTTCTAGGAACAAACCCAGTCCTTTTTTTTGCCTTGCTTTCATTATTATAAAGTACTTTTGCTTTGAGCACAATTCAGTGACAATCTAAATATGCAAGGCCATTGATTTCATAAAGATCACAAATTGTACATTTCATTTAGTATGATAGAATGATTATGTAAGGGGCTGTATAGGTCATGTATCATGCATGAAGTGTTAGTTTGATTCAGTACAGCATGCATTTAAAATGCTTTCAGTATTGATGACACTTCTATAGATTATCTTGTACACTGTCATGAATTATACTTTTTATAGTAAGGAGATGCACAGATAAGCATTTGAGAACTGAAAGAACTGCAGGCCTTGTACATCAAATCCAGATACTGTAAACTACAACCACCAGACCAATCACTACATTAAGAAATTGCAACTTCTTAATTATACTCATAAACCTAAGAGCCAAAAGAGTCAGCATGCTAAGGATGCATATGCAGTGAAATAAACAATGAAACAAGTAACAGATGCAAGTGGCATGGCCCCAAATGGAAGCAGAGGCTTACCTCTATTATGGTCATTTATGGTCATTGAATATGCAAATGTCAGCTTTGGCTAGGGATGGGTAAGTGCCACAGACTGGATCTCTCTCACCTGACTGGGACTATCCTGGAGGAAGGAGGAGAATGAGCACAACAGAATACTGCCTTCTCCCAACTCCCAAAGCAAGTGCAGAAGGGTATCATTGATGACATCAAAAGGTATTAAAAAGTCAAGAAGAATGAGGATAGCTACATTGTCCCCATCCTGCTCCCATCAGATGTAAACTAATAGTTTAATCAATGCTATTTCACTCCCATAACCCACCCTGAACTCTGAATGAAAAGAGATATTCCACTTCATCCAAAGTCCTCTGTAGTTGCTTTGTTCTCAACCTTTTCCCAAAAGAGAAGTTTATAGACTGGATGAAATGGCCCTTTCAGGACAGGGCACGCCAATGCCTCCTTGAAAGCCAATAAAATCACCCCGCCCCTCAAAGAATTATTAACCACCATCCAGATGTAATCATTCCTCCTCTCCCTTGGCATCCTTAACCAGCCAGAAGCAACAGGAATCTAACATAGAGGTAGCCAAACTGCAAGAGAGCTATCCACATCTCCAGGTGCAAAGGCATCAGACTCTCTTCATATGAACTTCCAAGCCTTAGCCCCATTGGGTAAATTTCCATTGGCACTGCCCTAAAGTGAGAGTCCAATATAGA
The DNA here is from genome assembly GCA_022577455.1 of Arizona elegans. Taxonomy (NCBI): domain Eukaryota; kingdom Metazoa; phylum Chordata; class Lepidosauria; order Squamata; family Colubridae; genus Arizona; species Arizona elegans. The sequence continues at coordinate 94,713,798 of JAKOOJ010000003.1, read as the reverse complement.
GCAGATGCAAGTGACTTTATCTCTGAGATGCACAGCATAATCTTCACAGTGACCCTATAGATAAACTCTGACAAGAGATCAGGTCACCCAAAATAGGGCTGCTGAATGGGTATCTGCAAATACAATAAAGATGGAGAATTAATCATGTTTCACTACCCTTACCACCAGGGTAGGCTTTAATTGTCTTCACTCTCTGTAATTTGCCAGCAATGCTCTAGACATCTTTTAGTCTCTTTAAATTCCTCAACTCCTCTGTATACCACAAAGAGAGTGGGAACCGTGGTCATGGAGAGGCTACTCAGACACAATCTAATCCAGTTCAAGGCCATGGCTTGTCTTTCATGCCATCTAACCACCAAGGCTTTTTTTGGACCATGTAGAAGACTTTCCAGAACAACCTCAAGCTCTCTCTGAAATCCTGTTGGGTATATCAGTTAGGGATGGGAGGATCTAATAGGCCTATTTCCTTCCTTCCTTCCTTCCTTCCTTCCTTCCTTCCTTCCTTCCTTCCTTCCTTCCTTCCTTCCTTCCTTCCTTCCTTCTTTCCTTCCTTCCTTCCTTCCTTCCTTCTTTCCTTCCTTCCTTCCTTCCTTCCTTCCCTCCCTCCTTCCCTCCTTCCCAAACAAGCAATAATTATATCATGCTAATACAGAAGCATGAAAATACTCAGCATTATTTGTTCTACGATCATTAAATTTGGTGAATGTTTAAGAGATTATTAAACTCCTTAGGTCTGCGAGATTATCTTTCTAAAATATAATTCTGGATTGCTTCTGCAAATGGTTTATGTTCTTATATCCTAAAGAATGTTAGCCCCCATCCCACCCCCCAAAAAAGCACTGAATATCATGATGTAGTTAATTGACAACTTGCTCTTAACTGGCTGCATGGTAATTTGGGAGGAAAAAGAGAGATGGCATTTTGCTTGGGGAAAAAAATCATAATTCTTTTGGTTATTTTTTGCTCTATTCTAATTGCTTAATATTTTTTATTTATACACACTCACTCACACACACACACACATGCTTTATCATTTGTGCAATGGCAGAATGCAGAAAGAAGAACCATTCAACCATTCAACAGTGAATGGTTAAAAACTCTATTAATGGTATGTTCTTTGCCTGCTTAATATTTATTTACATTTCTATTTATTTTCTATCTGTCTATATTTATATATACTGTATGAAAAGGAAAGGAAAAAAATGACTTATTTCACATTTTTCAACAACTTCATATTAAACGTCTGCTTTTAAATAAAGCCTGGGTATAAGAACAAATCATGTATTTTCTATTACCATTTTCCTGCATATGCAAAATCCATTCAAACCTATTTATCTTCAGAGAAACCCTGTGTCTTGGTCAGTTGTTTCATTTTTTAAAAAACTGGAATTGAGTCTGGTCTAGGAAGAAGGAACTTGCAGATGGTTATAATCGTGCACAGAAATGGGATTGAACTTGAGCCCCAATGATATCATTCTCCCATATCCATTTGTATTTGGATATAAATACCTGAAGGTTGCTCCAAGTCATTCTCTTTGCTTGGAGGGCAATCATCCTGTGTGGGTATATACCTGTGTGCATACGTGTGTGCACAGGCACGCATGTGCTTGCGGGTGTACACCTATGTCTAAATGCCTATGTCTAAATACTAGACTGTAGGAATTTGGGTTCAAGTGTAGTTTAAACACACATGGTCTACCAAAGTCTTGGAAATAGTCATTACACCACATAACACAACTTCAACTCTCAAAGACTTTGTCACATTTTATAGAGAAAGGGAAGATAATCTTGGAACAAGATGATTATAGATTCCCTTGAGAGAGTAGTAGCTCAGTCCAACATAATATGAGCAGATTTGCATATACATAAAAGGAATTTCCTTACTCATTCTCCTCTTAATCCACACAACATATATTCTTCAGGGAGTCCCCAAGCCATGGGGAAGTTCGGGAATATGTAGGAAGAGAAATTTGATCTTCTAGCATTTTCCAGCTAATTTTTGCTGATTTTGAAGTTAGTGCTAGGTTGGAAGATGACCAAGAAAATCCCAGAATTTAGGCTAGACTGGGAAGTTGAAAAAATAAGCTAGAAAAAGACAAAATCAAGCTGCTTAAATAATACTTCTAAGAAATTTATATGGATGTGTCCATAATTCATCAGGGAATGCATTTGATTTGGTTTATCCTGCTCATTGAAGGACCCCATTGCTTATTTCCATAAAAGAATTTAAGAATGTTCCTTTCTACAGGCAGGTTTTTACTTGCCCATGAAGATGTGCTTAACATGCCAGTCATGCAGAGAATAAGATATTGTAGATAAAAGAAAGAATAACAGTAAGTCATCTTTCAGTTTTGGCATAACAAAACTGTGCCATCTCTGAATTAGCTTCAAAGGTGAAGCCTTAAAAAACTAGTAGTTTTTGAACCAAAAAAATATACCCCCAAATGGCATGGACATCCCTTATGGACATCCCTTATACCATAATGCCTAAAGTGAAAAGTTAAAAAGGATGTATAAATGGAAGTTGCTCAGTTCTTGGTCATTTACTTCATGCTACCACTTTTTAGATTAACTCTAGGATTATACAAATTCATTATAACTAGACTAGAGAAATTTTCTAGTATTAACTGTAGATTTTTGTGCTCTGTTCAATGATTGGTAATTAAGTTTCATCCTTTCAAAAATTAATCAATATTATAAAGCCTACCATCTTTGGATTCATTAAAATATATGCTATTGCTAAAAACATATGATTAAAAATAGGACTGTGGCTTCATTTTTTAATATGTAATGGTATCTTTTTCAAAGATAATCCATTCCCCCCCTAAACCTATGCAGAGATCTGTTGTGTTTCCAAATACGCTCTGTATAGATTTTCATAACTGCAAAGTACCAAAATTATTTAAACATAATGATACGTCATGGCTATTTGCCATAAAAAAACATTGTAATCATGAAGCAGGTTTACCGAAGTCCTTTATGATGAATCTCCAAAAAAGAAGGCAGGGTCATATTTTGTACAGGCAGGAACTAAGAATTTGAAGAATGCACTCTTTTCTCCAGCTAGTCAGTCTTCGACTAGCAAGTCTGCTCTTTTCTTTCAATGGACTGCCAACTAAGATTATTTTTTAAAGAGGAAAAAAAATAGGAACAAAATTAAAAATTAATGGGGAATCATTCTTTTCAAGAACCTGTTCTAGAAATTTTTCTCCCACAAAAGAGGGGGACAGTGTGAGGTAGACACAGAAAGGGATCTTCATATTAGAAAGAGGAGGGGTAATCAAAGTTTCTCTCCCCCCCCCAGGTCTTTTATCATTAAAATCCTATTCTAACAGCCAAATCCTTCTTTTTCATGTGTGTTGGAAAGCAGCTACACCCTGTATCAAAGCCATCAGTCCAAGTGAAGGATGGACCACGGGAGGTGCCACTGTCATCATCATAGGAGACAATTTCTTTGATGGGTTACAGGTCATATTCGGCACCATGCTGGTCTGGAGTGAGGTAGGTGTTCTCTGCAAATTAATATCCCGTAACCGTGTCTGGTTTATAGCCAGTTTTCTTTCTTTTAGGAAATGTGGTATAGGAACAAAGGGAATGTTTTCTAATTCTTCACATTTTAAACAACCAGGGCATTAGAGGCACTTGTGGCACGTATCAGTTTTCCCTGTTTATATTTATGTCTTTATTTATGAAATAAATAATTTAAAAAATAAACCTTTGAACATGCCTGCAGTGTTGCAAATAATCTAATTAGGAGTAACTGATCAGGAGTAACTGATCATCCCAAAGGTGCTTTTTCAAACGGCAACTGGACTTTGTTTTTCCTTGAAGACATTTCACTTCTCATCCAAGAAGCTCATTTGAAGAACTGAAGAAACTTCTTGGATGAGAAGAGAAACATCTTCAAGGAAAAACAAAATCCAGTTGCTATTTGAAAAAGCACCTTTGAGGCATATGGATGACAGAGAATCTCCATGGACATCTATCAGTCCTGATAAATAAATGGTTATTTCCAGCATCAGAAACTATAGTTCACTTCAATGTAAACTATGGTTTTGTTGATGACCATAACAATTTAGTCCTCAGTACCCCCTTTTTAAAATAAGAGAATGACTTTGTACTCTATATGACACTATATTCATATTTTGTTTATTTTTGTTTCTTTAATTGTTCTGTGCAATTTTTCCCTCTTTTTTTATACCATCCCTTAATGTCCATTTTACAAACTGGTTTAAATATATGCTCCTATCTGTTGTTCTCTCATGCAATTATTTAATCCAATTATGATAAAAATGGCAATTTTAGAAACAACTTTAACATGGGAGTACACATGAGGCATAAGCCCATCCCAAATACACATGCTTCAAAATGTACACAATGCAGGCTAGTACATTTTACTAGTACAATTCTAGTACATTTCTGTTCATTTTGATGGACAAACATTTTATGTCTTATTTCCCCAAATATGGAGATCTCAGAAGGGAGAGAAGTTCCTTCTGATTGCCAGTTCTAATCTCTGATGACATATTCAAAGCTCCTGGATATAGAGGTCTCAGACCTTAGTCATTTATACAGGCCGTTCAATTTGGAGACATGTGTCAGGCATCAGAAGTTATGGATGCTATGAAAAGCTAAGGATGCTGATCTACGTGTATGGTGCAGAAACTTGTGGGAAAAAAACTAGAATAGGGTTCCAATCTGGTATGCTATTAGGTGCTGCCACTGAAATGGCTGAGATGATGCCTTGAGGTTTATTTCCCAGAGTATTCATTTATTTTACCAGAACTATTTGGAGAGTTACTTTCAGTTATAGGAACACTAGAATTCTAGGCTGAATGGGCACGGACCTGACACCCTATCACAACTTCTTATGTTCAAATGTCCTGTTCTTACATAGGACAATTGCAAAAATATGATCACAATCAGTGAATCAATCAGGTATCTGTATTTACATCAGCTATGTAAAATTATATTATCTGATTATGTGTTTCCTAAGGCCTTTGATGTGCTATTCCATATTACATGATACAACTGTACCATTTCCTTAAAAATATTGTTTTAATATTTAATATTTAATAAAACCACTGAACAGTTGTTAGCTATGCATTTGTCACAATGAATATTCATACTTACCTTTCGCAGACTTAAGTGCACTCTCCATTTTTAGAAGTGCTTTTAAGGAGCTTTCCCTAGGAGATACACAAACCAAAATAAGTTAAAACATCATATATTGATTTTTGTGATTGCAGGATTAAACCTATAGTATTTTTTATTGCTTTTTGATTGAAGAAACAGAACACCAAGACAAAACTTGCAAAATACAGAATTACAAAAGGAAAATAAAGATTTACAGCAAGTGCATAATTTTGTATTTATGTATGATTGTTTGATTCCCATTAAAATATTATGGATCATTTTAACAACATGTTTATAAAAATGTGAACTGCATAACAACATTGTGAATTGTCCAGGGATTTGATTGACAAGTAAGACATGGTAACTTAATAATTGCTATTGGCTTCAGGAGAAGATTCTGTTTGTACCATGGATAATTAAGAATCTCAGTAATAGTAGATATTATTCTTTGTTTAACATAATTGGGACTTTTTTTCAAAACAAAGGTAGGCCAGAACAAAACTGTGTCTGTATAAGCAAGAAACTTTTATTAAAATCTTAGAATTAATAATTTTTTATCTTGTCTGGGTTACTGAAATGGTCATTACATGACATTTAAATAAATAAATAAAAAGCCTAGAAATAAATGCCATTCACTTTTCACTGCAGTCCAGAATGAAATACAGCTAAATACAACTTAATAACTGATGGAAGGAAGTTTTAAAATATCCTTTTTTGATGCCTTCCTGCCCCTATAAAGTATAACAATTGTATTTAAGAATATATTTGAGAAATAAGAAACAAAACAAAGTTTCATTTCTGAAATAGTGTTCTTTTCCTATTTTTGCAATTTGCAATGTAAATGTTATAATTTTATTTCCCATGTATTCAAACTTTGTAATTGCAGTATTTATACGCATGAAATGGAAACTGATTATCAAGTCATTTCTCTTAAAACGCTATGCTGGTGTTAACTTCATTAAAGAAAATAGGACTTCCGCTATCTGAGCATGTGGAAAATAGGAGATACATGTTAAATATGCTGATTTAAAATGATTTTGGGCTACGTATTTATTACTTAAACATATATTTCTGATGTAGGTTCTATAACATAATTGCAACCTTTTTCACTTGGAGGAGTGAATCAGAGCATAATTTGCCCTGCTAATTGTGTATGAAAACACAGATACTTGAGTTTTTAATTAATCTCCAATTAAATTGTCATAATAATCATGATTTTTTTTAAAAAAAATCACATTTAGAAAGGAAAAGAAAACTATCTTCAATTGGGCTATATTTTGTATACAAGCAGTCAAGTAGAATAGCATAATCAAATATATATATATATATATATATATATATATATATATATATATATATATATATATATATATATATTTACAAAATTTAAATATATCTATATCAGTGGTGAAATCTGAACCAGTTTGCTACTGGTTCGCTGGCCGCACATGCATGCTGCATGCCAAACACATGTGTATGTGCGGTGCACGGCAAACACATATGCATGTGCAGTGCATGCCAAATGTGTGCACATGTGTGGTGCATGACAAATGTGTATACATGCAGAGTATGCAGCAAAGACACGCTGCACGTGCGCATGCGCAGTGCACACCAAAAGGAGGCTTGGGAAAGTAAGTAGAACAGTGAGGGGAGGATCAGCTGTGCTGCGCGATTTAAATTCACTAGAAAGCAGGATTTCCTGCTTTCTAGTGATTTTAAATTGTGCGGCACGCCTGATCTTTGGAAATACTGGTTCAGAGGAACCAGTAGCTTTTTTTTTTACTACCGATTCGCCAGAACCAGTAGTTTTTATCGCTACCAGTTTGCCTGAACCGGTGTGAACTGGTAGCATTTCACCACTGATCTATATCATTAGCTTTGTATCTCAGTTTTATTTTGTGCAACTCAAAATGACGTATGTAATGATCCCACATCATATTATCTCCCTCCCAGCAACTTTATGAAGGTGAGATGGGCTGCGAGGGAATGACTGACCCAAGGTCACCCAGCTTTAAAGTCTAAGAGAAAACTAGAACTCACTGTCTCCTAATAACTGGCTGTCATATTAAAATTCAGATATTAGCTAGAATAATTAATTGTTAAGATGAGAAAGGGCTATTGCTGCATATACATTATTCCTGTGTGCTTAAAGATATAGAATCCTAAATGATCTTTAATTATGTTTTTATTAATGTGCATTTGTGTGTCATGCATCTGTCATCCTGAATCTGGTTGGTTATATATTCGTATTGCTTGCGTATGATTAATAAAAATATGAAATTCATTGACATGGGATGTGACAATGGCTGCTGGCTTGTGGGTTTTGTTTGCTTAAGTTAGGTAGATCGTATAATTATCACATGAAATCTTCTCCAGACAAATTATGTCTGAATTACAGATGCTAATAAACAATGAAACAAGGTTATTCTTTTATGCCCTCTTTGTTGACCTTCATTGAAAGACCTAGTTGGTTATTCTTAGAACCAAGGAATGGACTACACATCTAGTAGGGCTCTTTTAAAGTTCCTGTATTTCAAGCCTGCATAATAATTGTGAAGTTTGTAGTTGGGAGAACCATAGCTGATTTTAGTTAAATAAGTAGCCAGTATGTATGGGACGGGGTAGGGAATTGAATTGGGGCAATGGTATTAAAGACAAAGACAAAGTTTTAGCCCTGTTTCACTTTCCCCATCAGAATCCTTCCCCATGAACTATTGTGTAAACCACCGATGAATGGTTTACCCCAAGCTAAGGATAGAAGGGAGAATATATAGATACAACTAAATACCCCAAATATTCTTCTGCAGTTTGTTGATGAGTCAGCTGGTGTGGAAGCTTCCAGAGGAGGGAGGGCATCCGAAAAATTGATGATTTATTCAAATTGTGATCTGAATTGGCAAACTTTCCAGAGTACAGTGAATATGTTACCGCAGCTCACAGATTCTGAGATCGTGAAGTTTGGAGTAATCTCTGAAGGTACATGGTCTCTAGTGGGGATGGACTGAGATTGCCAGAAAAATCTAGGTACATTAGAAAAAGAACTGACTGATAGATTAATAATAAAGGGACCTGCAATAAAAAACACATAAGATAATTTAAAAACACATAAGATAATTTATTTTAAAATGATTTAGATGAATTACTTTTGTTCATAATTTCTTTTTTATGTTAAAAAAAATTGAATCTTTTTATTTATAGAACTAAACAATTGTTAGATAAAACTATCCAGTAATATCATATTGATCCAGTAAAATCATATTGATAAAGCTCAAGGCCAGTTAACAACTGCACTGTCACAACCAAAAGCCAGTGAAACAATGTTCATTTATTTATCAAACTTGTACGGTGCCCATCTCACCAGAGGTGACTCTAGGCAGCTTGCAGAAGACATTAAATAAAGTACAATGGAAACATTAAAACAAATAAAGATTTTAAATTTAAAAATTGAATTAAAATAAAGCTAAGGAAATGGAATGGGCTGGAGCAAAGTGTGCACAGGAAGGAGGCCAGGTGTTCTCTATTCCATTAGCCACCTCTAATCTGGCACACTCACATTGAGGCCTCTGCAACTAAGTTTGTAGTTTGTCTGAGAAAGACTTTAAATCAGTCTTCAACAAGATTCCAAAAATGCTGCTTTTAATATGTCTTTCTTTATATTATAAATATTGCATTGTTATATCATGGCATATCTAAGTGTCAACCAACATGATTAGTTGGAGCATGGTAACTTTTTTATAATAGCCCAAACTAATTTTGATAAGTTGGTTATACTTTCGTAGCTCAAGGTAAGTGGTAAAGAATCAACAATATCCATTTAAAATTCATAACATGCAACAATACAATATTGTAGCTGCAATAATTACAGGTCATAGAATAAAGCTGAAATGTGTCAAATAAAAATTAACATTCTGTGTTGTTACAGAAAGACCTACATGCTCAGAATTTTAGAGACAATTTCTCCTCTCTTTACATTTAATCAACTGCAATTCCCCAATGAGGGGAATTAGAATAAGAGAAATAATAAGAGAAATATTTGAAGCAGATGAAGTAATGTAGTAGAATAGTTTATTTAAATATCTCAAATGAGAAAGGCTGTTAAAATTGGATCTAATTCCTGATATAAAGAGACACATATATACATAACACACATTCACATATTGTAGTTATTATTTGGTGACCAGGCTTGTGAAAGTGTCATACAACAGTATGCAATTAATACTTCAAAATATTTTAAAGCATACAAAACCAGAATCTCCCAGATGAAACAGAACAAGTATACGAGGTCAGCCTTGTGCTTCTCTCTGTTTCATGGAGTATTCTGCACAGAACAATATTATAATTAACTTTGCCTTCACTGAAATGTGGAAAGCCCTTACTTTTTGCTTGATAGTTTTCTAATAGGACACTCATATTGGATCTGGCACATGCTAGGGGAGCAAAATGGAAATCCTGTGGGATTCCTTAGTATAAAAACTGCAAATTGGTTCAATCAAAAGTTGTGGTTTGTCACAAGAAATTCTCATACCCCAAAATAAATATTTGCTGTGTACGAAAACAGAGCTAATATAATTATGTCTGGGAAATAACATTTGCAAATATTGTTGTCATTGGCTTTTATGCTAGTTATTCCAAGAATACATTCAAACACTGACAGGCTAATTATATATTCCAAAGCTTTGTAGTGTGATCTGAAAAAAATGTGTTATTACATAACTATTCTTATCTAACCAATTTCCTCTATTCTTACAATTTCTTCTAGCTTATTACGCCACATGCTATCAGAGTTCAAACACCACCCCGACATATTCCTGGTGTTGTGGAAGTTACATTGTCCTATAAATCCAAACAGTTCTGTAAAGGCACACCTGGAAGATTTATCTACACAGGTAATGTTGCTTTAATTTTATTTTTATGAGAAAAGATATAGATGACCATGATGATAGATGATATAGATGGTGGTGTTGCCACTTTGAGACTATGCATTGCAAGCTACTTCTGCTGACAGCTGGCTATGGTTTGGCAGTTCGAATCCCACCAGGTTTTTTAAATTGGGTTTTGATAGGAGTTTTAAAATGATTTTAGTTGGATATTTTAAATTTGGCTGAATGATTGAATTATTTTAATAAGCTTTTAATTTTTGTTGTATATTGTTTTTACCATGGCTGTTCACCGCCCTGAGTCCCTCAGGAGAAGGGTGGTATATAAATATAATAAACTAACTAACTAAACCAGGCTCAAGGTTGACTCAGCCTTCCAGCCTTCTGAGGTGGGTAAAATGAGGACCCAGATAGTTGGGGGCAATATGCTGACTCCGCAAACTGCTTAGAGAGGGCTGTAAAGCACTGTGAAGTGGTATATGTCTAAGTGCTATTGTTATTGCTATTGTAGTAATGAATATTCCAAATTAATGCAATTCCTCCAACATAAAGAAACTTTTCTCTTTTTATCACATGACAATTCAAATAATAATTTGTATCCTGTGAAACATCAAATCACACATTCATTAAGACTTTTACTGATTATATTTCAACAAAAAAATAATAACATCACAGTCTGACTAAAAAATCAAGTTCACAGGGAGAGGAAAACATTTTGATGACTTGGCTGTTAGTCATATCTCTTTAGAAATTTGAAAGATTGAGTGTAAGGTTAAAGGAATCAGCACTGTGTTTGCTTTCCACATCTATATTCTGCCTTCTCACAAACTAAAGCTCAAGGCAACATGAAGCAGTGATCATAGAATTAAATACAATGATACATATGGAGTCTAATACAGGTCTGATAACTTATTATTAGAAGGAAGAAATATATGTCCTCTAATGGCTTGAGAAATTCTCTGGATAGATCATTTGTTCCTGTCCAACTTACCACAGGCTATTATTCTCTGTTGATTATCAGGCGTTCTGATCTTCATCCAAGTATTTTATAAATGTTGAGTATGTTTTCTATGTTTGCTTGAGAAATTTTGTGTGTGTTTTCAGAAGTCCATGCCCCTCTCTCAAGTATTTGATAGTATACTTAGAGATTTTCCCCAAATATCTTAAAAGCCTTTCTACTGTATACAGAAAGAAGTTGACTTTCCTTGGGTTGGTGCCTCAGCTTGATTCCCTACCACGTAGAGTTAAAGGTGGTATCTCTAGATGAATGAGGATCTCTCTGGAAATACTGGAACATATTTTTGTTGTTGTGTTTTCCTATTTTACAAGTTTTAAGAGGAATATAAATGACAGCATGAGGTTTCTAAAAAGTGAATCTCTCCCATTTCATCAGCCAATCAATCAATCAATCAATCAATCTCAAAACTGCCAAAAATAGTTTCACAGAAAATATAATGCTGTCTTTATTTTTAAAAGAGAATTTTTTTTCCTGCCAGATGGCAATTGCACAAACTCCAGGTGCTTGACTTCCTGACAATAGTACTATATTAGCAGCCTGGATGTACAGTTGTCACTCCTCCTGCTGGCAGAAGAGATAGATAAGGAAACTGCAGTCAAGTAAAAGGCATCCTTTAAAATAGTAGAGGAGAACACACAACAGTAGAAATGGAGTTTCAGCCTCTCAGTGCTGTGTGGAAAATTGGGAGTTGCAGCAACTGAATGATACTATAGGGTCTTCTAACCGCAGTTACAGTAGTATGCTTGTTGAATTGAAGCTTGTAAGAGTATGATAGTGCGTGCATAAGCACACCAGTGTGCCTACCATCCCTGTCCTAATGTTCCCTTTTATTTTTATTTGTATCCATTTCATGTATTCATAATTATGTTTATACATATATCTGTTATCTATTTCATGCTTGATGAAATAAATAAAATAAATAAATAAAACTAAATAAATAAAATAAACAGCTGATTTGATAGTCCAGCCCTCAATGGGACTTGGCCTGGAGTCAAATGTCTTGTCACCTCATGAAGTTTGCACCCATGATTAGCAGAATATAAAAAACAAACAAATAGATAAAAAATAGAACTAGAGTTAATAAACATATTGGTAATTAGAGATGGATGAGAAACACATTCAATTTTCATTCAATGCAAGCATGATATTTGCTTTTCTTCAGCATTTATACAAAAACCCCACATATAAAAATTTGTATAATGGAGAAAATGTGAATTTTCTCACAAACAAACAAAAAATTTCCTTCCTTCCTTCCTTCCTTCCTTCCTTCCTTCCTTCCTTCCTTCCTTCCTTCCTTCCAAAATAGGCCAAGCAAAGAAAAGAAAAGTAATAAATTGCAGAAAATCAGAACTGATAATTTCCCGCATAACAAGCTCACCACATCTCAGAGAACATTTTATGTTTTTGATTATAAATAATGGTAAAAACAAAGGGGATAAACATAGACTAATGACCAAGGAGCTGAACAAAGTTTCTCCAGTGCCATTTTCAAAATACCTGCCAGTCCTGGACACTTGGCTATGCTACTGGAGTTATGAGTGTTGTACTTCAAAATATCTGTACTCCAAAATTCTTAGAGAAATAGCTTGCCTACTCTGTGGTTGATGTTTTAAAAAATGTCAGAATATTCCAGCAAAACCAATGGAAATTCTCAATTCAGATAATCCCACTCTCCATTTCAGTAGTACACTAGCCACACTTCTAGATGGCTCTCTTATCTAGTTATTCCTGGACTTAAGGTATCTTTAAAACTCTTGTTCAAAAGATTCAAATCTTGGAAGCTAAATACAGAATGTTGCTGCTGGTGGGGTTGGGAGCAGAGAATACAAATAATGAAATTATATCTATTCTACGTGTTATAATGGGACCTCACTAGCGTCTTTATTCACTTGGCCAGGTCTAATATGGGCAGAGATGTAGAAGACCCCTCTCTCCAAGGATGTTTCCCATACTCTCAGATCATAATATGGAAATTTCCATTATAAAGGGTCAATTCAGAAATCAAAAAGTCAAGGAGTCAAGATTATGTTTGATTACATTGACCACTAGGAATAGGAATATATAAATGGATGATACATTAAAGGACATTTGGAGGCTATGAAGATTATCTATCTATCTATCTATCTATCTATCTATCTATCTATCTATCTATCTATCATCTATCTATCTCAACAAAGGACTCTGAGCAGCAAACATCATAAAATAAAAAAATGAAAAACAAAGCAATCAAAACAGTAGAAAATAAATATATATGGCATTAGGTAAGACTGTTTCCATAACATAAGTGAAGAAATGGGGCCCTTCATACACCTGAGCATAAACTGAGCATAAAACTAACTTCACCACATCCTGCCATGCTTGCCTGCCTTCCATGCTGCCTTCCTGGCATTCCGGTGGCCAGCTTGTGAAGGCAGGCAAGCAGAAGTCCACATGGAAGGCAGGCAAGCATGACAGGGCTGTGGGGAAGGAGCTAGCAGCTTACTGCCCCCCTCCCCCCCATTCAAGCAGTGGCTTCCCTGCTCAGCTCCAACAATCTATGCATCCATAGCAATGGGGATGTTTTGTTCGCCGCAGTGGTGCTTCGGGAGGGCAGGTGGACATATTCATTATAGTTGTCAGCTGCAGATGTCCACCTGCCCTCCCGAAGTACCATCTCGGGGAACAAAACCAGCCCATTGCACTGTGTCTCCTTCTGCAGCCAAACGCGCCCAGCCATGCGTGCCCTTTCCACAAATGGGCTGTGCATGGGGCACTTGGAGAGCAAGCGAGCAAGAGAACTCTCCAACCTCTGTTTGTGTGTGTGTGTTTATGAGGGAGGGAGGGAGGAAGGAAGGGAGGGAGCGATCTGAAGCCGAGGCACCCAAACTTCTGGCAGCAGTGCGGGTGGTTTCTGAGCAGCCCTGAGTCAGCCAGTTCCACCTAACCTACTCCCTGAGTCTCGCCGTTCTCCTTGCCCCCCCAATCCCACTCAAGCAGCAGCAGGCTCTGCGGGACAACAGGACCTTCTTTCCCACAGCACGGTGTACGCTTGCTACCTCTGCTTGTCTGCTTGCAAGTGATGATGTTCTCTGCTTCTTTGGGATGCTAGTACGGGCACCATGGATGCATAGCTTGTTGGGGCTGAGCAGGGAAGCCGCTGCTTGAGTGGGATGGGGGTGGGGGCGAGGAGAATGGCGAAACTCAGGGAGTAGATCAGGTGGAGCTGGCTGCTCAGAAGCTGCCCCCGCCGCTGCCAGAAGTTTGGGTGCCTCAGTTTCAGACCACTCCCTCTCTCCCTCACACACACACACAAACAGAGGTTGGAAAGCTGTCTTGCTCGTTCTCTCTCCAAGCGCCCTATGCACAGCAGAGTGATGTGAATGACGTCAAACTGGCCATGCCCACCCAGTCACATGACCACCAAGCCAAGCCATGCCACACCCACAGAACTGGTAGCAAAAAAATTAGATTTCACCTCTGGTTGGGGGTCATCCTGATATGTGAAGGGAGAATATTCCAGGGCATAGGTTGTACACAGCAGAGAAGGCATGTCTCCTAATTCCTGGCAACTGACATTCCTGCAACATGCCCAACCTGCCTGACCAAATTGAACAAATATAGTACATATCTACATGAAAACATTTTTTCTGAGTATTGTATCAGCCTGCTAACACTGAAAAACTCAGTTTGACTGTGTAGTAAATGAAAGTTTGGCAGCTTTCCTGAGTTATCTCAACTGCATGTACCAGACGTACAGAGTGATAACACAGTGCTAAGCATGAGGAGAATTTTGGAAGGACTGTGTCTGAATAACCTGGCTTCAGGACATGTGCCAGAAACTGCCACAGACATATGACCATAATTTTTCAGCACATTTATGTTTGAAAATGATAGTGAAATTAAAACTTGATCATACAATGCCAGTTCCTATTTACAGTGCAATATTCAGATTTATTCAAAAGTGCTCCAGTGAAGTTTCTTATCAGATCATATAGTTTGTTTCTGTATGTCTTTGTTTGCAAATTGACAATACCACTGAATGTAATAGACTAAATAGAAGCCCATAGAATTCAAAAGTTTTGATGAAATATTTGAATGACTTCTCATTATTTTGTTTTACAACAACCAATTTGATTTCCATTCTTTTTCTTCTGTGTCTATATCAAACTTCAAATGCTAGAATGAAGCCACCTTCTTAGCTTTGTCATTGGCCAAAAATGAATAATTATTAGTTTCTGATGGTAGACGACATACCATCAGATAGGCTGGACTCTGTGTCTCTCCACATTCACATAGCGTGTTGTTATCTGCTTTGTTTATTTGACTGCCATGACTTCTGGATACAGCAAAAATTGAATCAATAGTACCGGTGCTCCTTCCTTTTAACTGCAGACACTTTTATTTGTTCTTCTTCTGTATTCCATAAGGACATCCCTTTCCTACAGTCCTTGTGAAAGCTGATTTGCTCTAGTGTGCAGTACTGTAGTCTTCCCTTCCGTAACTGTGGATGTACTGTAGTTAGCATTGTATTGATACTAACATACTGAAGAATTTTGATGCATTTTCCTTTATTCCATAATCTGTTAAACAGGTACCCATTATCTTTTTTTATCTGACCTTGGTTTATTTACAAGGCCACTACTCTGACATGCATTTTACATGAAAAATGGGTTGAGATCTACACTTGCAGTTTAAACTCTTGTTTAATTCAACACCCCCCTCCCCACTTTCCCACATATGCCTTTAAAGTAAAAAAACAATGTTGGGAAGGGAACCCATTGCATCTATCACAGGCAGTGGTTTATATTGCCAGCTCAAACCCTGGTTTGCAGCAGGTTCTGCTTCTTCTGAATCCAGACTTGCATTTCAGCTTCTTTCGCTCCTTTCTATCCACAGTCACTTATCACAGTGAGAAGGACGTGGAGGGTTTGTTATTATGTGTGGGAATTTTGTTATTAAACTTTTTAATATAGTGAGCATAAAGGGCTCTAAATAATACACGTTGGATGGTTGCTATGGTTAAAAAAAAAAAAAAGAGGGAATTGCTCTGCACCTCTCCCCTGTTTTTATCTTTTTGTCTTACACACATGTAATAAACACACTTACTTCTCACCTCCAGAAATGCCTCCAAGCCCTTTAAACAAAATGCAGGATTAGAGTAAGCCTGGCGATCAGTTTTAGTTAATTGAAAATTATAGGATTGACCCAAGAGGAAAATTTAGTTTGCACTCCAATCACTATTACAAATTAAGGGAAATTACTACAATTTTGTTTAGCTAAGGTTTCACACTGAGCTCACAAAATTAGCTCAGCTACCCTGACAAAGTCAGCACTTTGTTAGTGATCAGGAGAAACAGAGAAATAATAGACTGTGGTGTGTACAACCAAAGCATAGAAAAAGCTATGATGCTTTACAGAACTAGGCCAAGTGGTTTTAATTAGGATTATTAGTTCATTGTAAATTTTGAAGAACAATCAGACTAGCAGATTAGCTGTTTCTTTTAAAGCTAGAATGCCTTGCCATTCATTTTTCCCATGAGAACTTCTTTTAACTCCCACATAGCCCCTCCACCCTGTGAGTCTTATTATGGGTCTACAGGAAACGGACCAATTGGAAGTTCTGATACTGTAACATTCCACAATCACATTCCAGTAGATGGGAGTTTTTCCATAGTGTTGTCAGTGAATTCAGTGTTCTGGAACGTTTTATGAAACCACAGAGGCCAAATGTTTTCTCAGAGGAGTTTGGCCTCTGTTTTTGGCTGAAAACAGTGAGACATCACTTGCTGTTTATTTATCCTGCAATGGAGAATGGGAAAAGGAAGAGAGGGAAAGAGGAGGGGAAGAGAGAGAGACAGGGGGGGAGGGAGGAAGGAAGGAAGGAAGGAAGGAAGGAAGGAAGGAAGGAAGGAAGGAAGGAAGGGAAAGAGAGTAAAGAAAAAGAAAGAAAGAAGGAAAGAAAGAGAAAGAAAGAGAAAGAAAGAAAGAAAGAAAGAAAGAAAGAAAGAAAGAAAGAAAGAAAGAAAGAAAGAAAACAAGCAAGCCTGTGAGGAATACAAAAACATTTAAGAATACATTTCTGTCTGGTGAAAATGTTAATGGCTCATTTTGTGGTTAGGTCTTATTTAGAAGAAATTATTTTTAATCAGTGTTTGGCAAAATATCCCCTCAGGCCACCTGCCTGTAAACTGTTCTTTTTTTTTTTTTTCATTTACTGCTAAATGCTTAAATCTAGTGCCTAGTGACCATTATTTAGATTCTTCCTCCCCTTCTTTTAACTGCCAACAACTTAGAAGTTTGATCTGTGATAACTTTAACTAATGAATCAAGATCTGTGAGCAGAGAGAAATGTTACAAATGTTAAAAGTATTTTTATGGAAAACACTATAAATGATTATTCATTTAATTGAGGGCTGTGTTTAAATTTCTTTTACAATTAGCTACAAGGAAAACAGATGTATTTGTTTAACAATATTTATACCACAATCCTGACAGACTCTGGATAGTATTCCATTTACAAGAAGAAACAAAACCATTAATACTTCAATGTTTAGGCTAAGTCTTGCATACTTCTTTGGAGACACTCAATGGGACTTCTAAGTACATATACACTGAATTTATATGAAGGGAAGATTATTAGTATCTAGTAATGATATTAATTTTGTATAAGTATTAATTAGCATTGGTAGGATCAGAGCCACTGATAATTGCTCTTATCCTACTGATGCCACTAACTCTGAATTATGGCATAATGATGCCACTAACTCTGAACACAAGCAGCACAGGATGCCACTGTTGATGGTATTAATGAATACCATTATTCTGAAAGGCCACTGAAAGGTCTAATAGGACATTCCCCCATCTAAGTCCAGATGTATGTCACCTATTGCAGTGACCAATGCCATTTCTGTTCCAAGACTGGGCTGGCATACTGACTGAAAAGGATTCAAATAATCCATTTTGCCTATACTCTACATCCACCATTTTTCCCACAACCTTCTTTAAAAATGCAAAGATGGAAACAGAGCAGAAGTTGTCTGATGTGGTTGGATTGAGATATGCCTTCTTTAGAAGAAAGCACATCACTCTCTGTTTCAAGGCAAGTTGGAGCATGCCCTCACCTAAAGAAAGTCTCCCTGAACCAGCCACATCCTCCTTGTGTGAGGAATGAGCCAGGAAGAGCATAGATCAAGCCTCTAGGTCAGGAGTGTCAAACTCATGTCATCACGGTGGTGTCACGTGACATATTGGGAATTTTTTTCTCCTTCGCTAAACCAGGTGAGGATAGGGCCAGCATGTGATGTATCCAGCCTGCGGGCCGCGAGTTTGACATCCCTCCTGTAGGTGGTAGTGTTCAAACTACTGACAGCTCTATTTACTTCATCAGGCTTGGCAAATTCAAAACTAATCTTGGTCATCAACAGATTCTATATCTTGCCATATAGAACAGATATAATCTACTTCATTCACTAAAAAACCCACAAACTCATCTAGCACGCCTTTTTTCTATCTATCCTTTCCTAAATGGGTCTGTTTCTCAAAAGAGGGTTGCTGGCTAAGAATGTGCATATGAAATAAGTGCAGAGAAGAATTGATATTTTGCAGCTCTTACTGACATTGCATAGTCCCTTGCCTGATTTTTAACAGTGCAAATATTTTCTTATTTTCTATCCCTGTCATGCTACACAGATTTTTAGTTGCTTCATTTCCCTTGGTTCCTTAATAAACATAGGAACCACTTGGGCTCATTGATTAGAAAGAGGCCAATGCACTGACTCTCTTCATATTGGCCAGGGTTGAAAGAACTACTTGCCAAATTTTCAGAATCTCCTCAATGGATCCAATAAGTAGACTGAATGGATCCATTGCCCTTGCAGAGATCCAGGTAACATCATCTGTACTAATGACCATGGGGTTTGCTCTCTGTTTATATACAATAGCTTACCTTGCCAGTGCTAGTGAAGGTTGATTTTCTCTTGGTAGTTTCTTGATTAGGGTGTTGTTTTCTGCTTGATTGCTTGTCTGGTGTTAATCCCTGCTTAACTGGTTGGTTGTTGGAGAAGATCTGTTCTTGTCTTTTTGTTCCTTCTTAGCTTTTTAAAAATTATCTCTTTTGAATGGTATATAAATGTGGTTTGTTTTTGTTTGTCTATTGATGGCTGAGCAAATCCCACACTCACTCACTAGCACTGATGATATTACCTAGTTGGGTAATGAAACATCTGAAAATAAAAAGTCCACTTCAGAGAATACCAAATATTCCAGCGGTTAATCCTGAGCTGCATATATTATATTATGTTGGACACACAAATGTATCATACACATATTTATAGGGAAATCTCCAGCATTACTTTCAAATAAAGTTAACAGCTCTAGTTGCAGAAGTTGGCACTTTAAGGATTTTTGTTGTGTGTTTATAATTTTTTTTTACTATTTTTGTTGGTGGGTATGGGGGCCATATCATATTTAAAATCCTATTTTTGATTTAACTTGTTCTTTTGTCACTTTTTATTTTGCTTTGAAGATAAGCTCAGCATCTTGAGTCAAGAACAAGATACAGGAAATCATTGTAATTGTTAAAATACTGATAAACGTTATCAGTAAAAAAGAGCTGATCACTAATTCACTGGTATCACACTGAAATTGGCCATCCTGGCAAGAACACCTCTAGTTACGTTAGGAGGGATACAACATCAGTGTTGGTATTTGAGCCAATGAAATCAAAGTTTGCTTTCTGGCTGACTAAAATGCGATAATCATTAATACATATTTTGATTTGTATAAGATCTGCATACTTAATGCAATTTTAATTATAAAGAGAATTTTATTATTTTGAACAAGTCTATTACCACTACACTTACTTAAAAAGGAAGTCTAAGTCTGCATCCAGTTTTGGTCTCCATGATGTAAAAAAAGGTATTGAGACTCTAGAAAGAGTGCAGAGAAGAACAACAAAAATAATTAGGGGACTGGACATATAAAGAATGGGTTCTTTACTTGATTATGTCTAGTTTCATGAAAAGAAAGACTAGGGGTGACATGATAGCAGTGTTTCAATATCTCAGGAGTTGCCACAAAGAAGAGGGAGTCAAGCTATTATCCAAAGCACCTGAAGGCAGGACAAGAAGCAATGGATGGAAACTAACCAAGGAGAGAAGCAACCTAGAACTAAGGAGAACTAATTTCCTGACAGAACAATTAATCAGTGGAACAACTTGTCTCCAGAAGTTGTGAATACTCTTACTCTGGTAGTTTTTAAGAAGAGATCAGACAATTATTTGTCTGAAATGATATAAGGTTTCCTGCCTGAATGGGGTTGGACTAGAAGATTTCCAAAGTCCCTTCTGACTCTGTTATTCTGTTATTTTTAAGGATACCTGAGTCTTAAAAATCTTGACTTTTCTGGTCTACTATAAATAAGTTACAATGTTGTGAAATGAGTAATTTAATTCTTTATTCCATTCTCCACCCTCCAAATGGACTGACCACAAGAAATAAAAAGATAGTCTATAAATCAAGGTCCAATTCATAATTTACATAATAGGTGGTAAAAAGTACTTTCTGTTGATGACACCATAATGTTGGAAAACTTAATAAGAACATAATCAAACAGCTAAACTGATATAAGTTATAAACTGTTTATCATATGATCTTTTTGCAATGTGATGCAATTTCTAAACTATACATTAAGAGTAAAGGATTAAGAGATTAATTATGAAAATGGTGGCAAAGAAGCTGTTTTTGCTGGTTGGAGTTTTTATTCCTCAAGTTTCCAGCAAATATATGATGGTTGTAATTGTTATCCACCTTTAATAGATAGTAAAATATTTCTTTTCATTGCAGCTTTCACAATATATACAGGTGCAATTACTGAAATTTATTTTGCATATGTTTTTCTTTATTTCTTTACATTCTTTAAGGGCTATATCCTATATATAGACAACTTATGTGAATAAGGACTCATTCACTGAAGAAGAGAATACACATAAAACCATCCAAAATTGTTGGGAGTTGGGTGGCATATAAATGTGGTAAATAAATAAATAAATTTGATTGTGGAAATACAGATTCCAGATTTGGGGATATGGAACTCCCTAACTAGTATTTCATTTAGGGAATGTTTATGTTTGGCCTTTCAGACTAAGACATTGTGATCTTCCCTAAATTATATAATCCCCAATTTTTCATGTCGTAGAGTAGTGCTCTAGCTACACCTGCAATGCCACATTTACTTCTAATGATTAAAGCCCATAATTTTTTCTGTATTTTCCATTCAAAAAAAAAAAAAAAAAAACCTGGACTGCAATTATGAAAAAGTTTGATGAGCTTTCAAATTAAGCTATTGCACTGATTGCAATAGATTACAGTGCTTTATACAATGTTCAGAGAAATCAGTCTTTATCTTAGTATAGTGTTTCAATGTGTAGTTGCTTGTGATACATTTGTTCCACTAATATGACGACTGACTAAGTGCTCAAAAATTAAATTGGCTTTCCCTGAAAAGGGACTACTGTACTTTTATCTTTTAACAAGGTGAAAATGTCATGTTGTCCAACGAACTCTCCACCCGTTCTGCTCAGCCAACATAATGTGGCACTTTCTTCTCTAGAATATAAATTGTGGTTAACCTTCTGGCCCTGGGAGCTGCCACTTTACCCTGCTTGTTCATCTGCACCTGGTACTAGTAGTTACCAGCAGGAAACCCTTATCCTGACTTTCCAAAAATCTAAGGTTTTTTTTTTTTAATTTGACTTATATGCCGCCCTTCTCCGGAGACTCAGGGCGGCTTACAAGGCGCTAAGCAATAGCCTTCATACTTTTGTATATTTATACAAAGTCAGCTTATTGCCCCCACAAACTGGGTCCTCAATTTACCTACCTTAGAAAGGATGGAAGGCTGAGTCAACCTTGAGCCTGGGGAGATTCGAACTTGCAGTAATTGCAGGCAGCTGAATGTTAATAACAGGCTATTAGTCTGCTGTGCCACCAGGCTCTTAATTAATTAATTAATTAATTAATTAATTAATTAAAGAGTCTTTATGAATTCCCCCCCCCCAAGTCTTCCTAGCAAAAGAAAGAATAGTTTGAACGTTTCTTTCTTCAAAGTTTATAGATATAGGTTTAAAATTTGTTGTATATTATAAAATCAGTTAATATTTGGATTTTGCAATTGAAGGAATGTTAATAAGCCAGTCAAGTAACTTCAGATCTACTTTGTACTTTGTAACCAAATATATTTTTGGGGAGTATGCCTCATGAAGAAAAGAGGATCTCTCAAAAAGCATGTGTGAATTTGAATTGCAGCTATAAAATATACCTGTAAAAATACCACAGGGAAATAATAAAAAAAACAAGCCTATAATAGTCTGACAATATTCCTAGATTGAATACATCTTAACTTTCAGAAGACCTTTTGTTCCCATGGGAAAAAAAAAAAGAAATGTTCTCTGAATTAATTTAGAAGAGGGAAGAAAGATAGGAAAATATTTCAAACTTGCATTAATATTTGAAAAACGGGTCGGTTGGGAAAGTTTTTTTTTTCTTTGCTTTTATTTCCAATGATGGCATGGCTGCTTTGAGTACTGGAGAGGCAGAATATCCTTGGGAACAATGCTAGGTCATGATAGAAATGTCATATTCCAAGAATATAACTAGGCTGTTATTCTATGTTTTGAACTTTTTGTATTCTAAAAAAAGAATTAGTGCCTTTGAATGTACAACTGAACAGAAAAGCAGACTATAAGATGAATGGATGAAAAATGGATGAATGGGAATCATGTTTTGATACTCGTTCTTTTCTTATTTTTAATTGCCAAGATGATACTAGCAATTATTTTCTATCTTACAATGATAAAATCCCATGGTTGATATATTCAGGCCATTTGCCCTCTTTATATTGTTGCAATTAACTGAGAGCTTCAATCTTTGCTTGAAGATGTATGGGTGGTTGCAGTTCACCAACTAATTGCAAAACATTGGTTCAATGGCATTAAAAAAAAACAATAGTTTTGATGTTTAACGAATAGAACGAGCTGTTTCTAAAGATCATCTTGTGGCACACAACTATAAATGAAGCCTTTTAAATCCTGCTCTGGCCTCTTCTATAATATATATAATATATAATATAATATATAATGTGGGCAATAAAGATGAATGTACATGAAAAAGGTTATAGACAAAGGATTTAAAAACTTCCTTTGCTGCAAAGGAAGCAAAGGAACTGCTTAACCAGGCAGTGCATTATAGTAGATAGAGTGTGTGACTAGGAATAGGGAGACTCGAGTTCAAGTGTGCCCTCAGCCATGGTATCTAAAGTCATGGGGTGACTTTAGCCTGTCATTCTTTCTCAGCTCAGTCTACCTAACAAGCTTGTTGTTACAGGGATAAAAATTCCCATTGAGTTACTAAGAAACAACAGGCTGTAAATAAAAATAAACAAGTCAGTAGGATGGATAGAGTGACAAACAAGGCATTTTGAGGATAAAATTACTGATCTTTGTGACAATTTGAAGATCTCTTTTAGTACAAGTTATAGTAATGTGTACAGTTATCATCTTGACAAATTTAATTAGATTGCTTTTAGTTTATGAGGCCTGAGAATAAAATTAAAATACTTTTAAATGGTACCATCTACCATCTGCTTTCTTAAACCCTGAGCATTTTAGTATGTTCAAGCTAGCCAAGGCAGTTAATTTGTTTCACAGCCTTGAAAACCCCCTGAAAACTACAACTGGTCCAGAATGCAGCATTACACACTGTATTGGACACCCATAGGTTAACTCACATTGCATTTCTGTTGTGCAAGCTGTACTAGTTTGCAGTATCCTTTTCAGGAGCAATTCAAGACATTAGTTTGGTTTTAAAATTAAACAGAAAACATCATTTTATTAAAGAAGAAAGACAACTAGTAGATAAATATATTTTTTGTTTAACAAAAGACACTTCTGATGGCAACATTTGTGGTTGATCTGCCATTCTTTAAGAATATTCTAACATTTTCATTTCCTTTTCCTTGGCTTAAAGTGACATACAGCTAATTACACTGGAGTACTGGTTTCTCCAGATAAATCAGCACATTCTCCACGATTTGTCCTTGTGCTTTATGTACAGTGAGAGCAAAGCATGACTGCATTAGGAACTGTGTCTGCCAAAGAGGGATATCTTCACCTTCTGATAAATTGAGCGCAATTCTTGGTATCGTGACAATGTCATTTTTGAATGCACCAATGGTTTATCTTTTTGCTACCATGAAACTGTTGTGGAGTTCTTCCATGATCATCCGTGTTCCATTGCAAAGCCTTGGAAGATCCTCCTTAAAATGATGGGAAATTCTGTTTTCAATTCCAGTTATGTGGTGGCAATCCAGAGAGTTCAATTGAATCAAGGAATTATGTTGATTATGAATAACATTAACTCCTCTCCTAACAGCACTGAAGGAACTATAGTCTTTCATCATTGCAGGAAAGAGTCTGATGCATGTGGCATTGATTTTTCTCATCATCTAATTAAGGGGTACCAAGAGTTCTTTGAGAACAGTTCTGCAGGGCTGTTAAATGTTGGGTAGATGAAATATATATATATTCTTCCATCGTTCTTACTGACAGAACCATATTTTTAAGTAATTCTATTTCTTCATTTTGAATTTTCTGAATATTGACTCCAGCATCCTATAAGAACACAGAATATTTTCCTTCTCCCTCCCTCAATCATATTTCTTCTCATATTCCTTCTCCCTCCTTCAATCATATTTTCTCTTCAGCTGAATCTTGACAAAGGTTCTCTGTATGATTTTTTTGATGTATAAATTCTTCACATCAGCATCATTTCCTATTTTCGCAATTGTAAAAGCTAATGGAAATCATGACAGCAAATGGTTAAAATTCCCCCAAAGGCTTCATTCTTGCCATATATATTAAGAAGAGTCCAGTCTATGGCTTCAAAACTCTCCTTCCTTATCTTTGAAGCTCTTGCCCAGACAATAATTTCACATGTCCAAGCAAATTTGCAGTACTGGAACTTTTTCCAATGTTACAAACAGTATTTTCATTTACTGCAAGGGGTATCTTGAATCATGAATGCCATGTCCTAACACCATGCATCAATGTTGTTGCAAGACCGGATGATGTTACAACAATTGCAATATCTCCATCTCTCTTAACTTCAGCAAGGATCAAATTGGTAACAAATGCCTTTCCCGTACCTCTTGGTGCATTGATGAAAATTACTGAAGAAATGTTGCTTTGCAAGCACTTGCACACAATCATATACTGTTCTTTGGTCATTATTCAATAGGGTCTCATTGTGTAATATAAATTCCTGATATTTGTCTCTGTTGTATTGCAGTTCGTGCAATAATTCCTGATTGCAGCTATTTTGATTAATTGTACCATTTGTTGGTTTTGGCAACTTATATTCTTCAAGTGTTTTTCCAAATTTATCTTTTGATTCTGTTGATTTGTAAGAAATCTTCAAACACTGCTTTCTTGAACTGGTTCCATAATTATCATGGGTTGATTTCAAATCCAGTTCTCATGGACTGCATGTCATCATAATGAAAAATCAAACATGGTCATACTTCCATATATACTGTACATTATGGCATCTTAACATCATTCCATCATATATTGTTCCACCAATAAATGTTAAAGAAAAGAAGATGCACCTTCCAAAGTTTCTAAAATCATAATCATCATTCTATACATCAGAGTTCTGTATGTTGTTGATCTCAAGATTGCTTGATTCATTTAGATGTAACTTGGCCTCTTGCATTCAATCTTAGCAATCATATCAACAATGTATTGTTGGAACCTCTTAGAAGGCTATTAAACTCATTATTATTGTTCATTATTCAATATGCATTTTAATACATTGCTGTTAGTTCTGGTTCATCACTTGGAACTGATGATGCCAGCCATCATCTCCAAGAAGAAAGAAAAGTATGTATTGAAAGCTGTTATGGGAGCGATGGGATTCTGAAATTATTTGCAAACCATCTTCTCATTATTTCAATATAATGTGCCAATATAATGTTGGTTCAGTTTCAGTATTGTTTGGTATAATCATGATAACTTTGTGCATTAAATCTATTTCATGTTTAATATTGATCTCCAGTCAGTATCACCGGCAATAGAAATTTCTGGCAAGTCTTGAATTTGGTTTTTGGTTTTTTTGGTTTTTGTTTTGCAAGGAATGGAGTGTATGGGTTTCATTATCTAGAAGTTTCTTCAACAATTTTACCAATCTAATGTTGATTTCTATCATTGTATACTCTTTCTCAATTGTATGCTGCCTCGAGGCTCCATGAAGTAAATTGGAATAAATTTGGCTTGCTGGTTGGGATCTGGCATTAAATGTCCAATGAAATAATGAATAGCCTTGAATATCAATAACAATAGCACTTAGACTTATATACCACTTCTAGTATTTTACAGCCCTCTTTAAACTGTTTACATAGAGTCAGCATATTGCTCCCAACAATCTGGGTCCACATTTTACCGACCTTGGTAGGATGGATGGCTGAGCCAGCTTTGAGACAGTGAAGATCGAACTCCTGGCAGTCAGCAAAATTAGCCTGCAATACTGCATTCTAATCACTGTGTCACCATGGCTCATTAATAAAAAAAGTTCCCCATCATTCTTTGTTGGAAGGACTTCTTTGGCACCAAAGGATGCCATTTGAAAAGGCAGTTGCATTGTCTGATGTTCTTCCTGAATGTATATGCAACAAGTTCATCATTGTTATATAAACTGAGGAGTTCATTAGGTAGAAGTTGCAAATTGCCCCAGCAGCAGCCCAACCATAGCAACAGCCTGAAGCATCCACAATTTTTCCAAATTTCATTCCTCAGGCATCATGGGTCCTGGATTTTGGATGCATTTTGTAACTTAGCTGACTTTAGCTACCTAAATTGTTGCCCTATGAAACACTGTTTCACCTACGTAAAGGTAATGACAAGAAGAATTTAGTAGTATATGGAGTATAGACTTTAGAAGATTGTTACATTCACCAACTCATGAAGGGGCTAAGAACCTCCATATCCTTGGTTTGGGTTTCAGTACAACACCCAAATCACTCAGTAATTAACTTACGTTGCTTCCTCTCCAATGAGTAGCTTCCATTAACGTCTAAGAAGGCACTCTAAGAGTTTTGCAGCAGATGAGTTAACATGATTTGATTTGCAGACACTTTAAACACTTAGCAGGAGACAACGCTGGAAGCTAATTAAATCATTCCAAGGTGCACTGAATTATCTTCTTAATAAGAAACTATTTCACTGAATTATGTTGGCCCTTTAAGTGAAATCATGTGTGGTGGTGATTCCAAGGTAAAGTTTGCTTGCCATTAAATTTCAGAGGCATGCCATGTAGGTCTGAGTTATCTGTTTTAAACACAATGTTTTTAAAAACATCCTTTTAAAAAAAAAATGTACAAAAGCTACTTCCATGTGCAAAAACCAATAATCTTACAAATTGAATGAAAACCTTACCAATCATATTTCTATAAACCTGCCCCTTTCACCCTAGCATAGTGTTTGTGTTGTTAAGTAGGGAAGAAAAGGGAGTGGGGGGGAGGGAAATGCTAGTACTCTCACTACTTTTCAGATACTGCATCTTATTTAGTGTACCGGAATTCCCAGTTTAAAGTAATCACAAAATTTATGGAGAAACGGATAAAAAAAGGTTGTAAAATATTGATTTGAGGAAAATGATAACACAACTCATCTATAATAAGAAGAAAAATGAAGCAATAATTCAGGAGGTATTGAACGGCCTGCTGCTGGTCATATTGATCTGATTCTTTAGTGTGTGAAATCACACCTGAAATTGGAACTGCATTCCTTAGCTCATTATTCTGGAGATACCAATGCCTCATTACAAGGATCTTGCAAAGCTAGGAGAGGGAGAGAGAGAGGGAGGAAGGGAGGGAAAGAGAGAGAGGGGGGCAGGCTCCAAGTTTTATTGCAGAATGGTACGGCATTCCATCAACAGTGTCTGCTGTTAACTACTATCATTGTGACTACACAGATGCTTCTCTTCATTAGTCTGTATCTTCTTTGCTAAACCTGAGCAATTAGAAAGGTGACATAAGAATTCACATTGATATATCAATGTGGTTGTCCTATAATCTCCGTTGCATCCTCTCTACTATGTATTATGTATTATTTTTCTCAGGTGCCTAGTCATATTGCTATTTGTCTCTTAGATTTATTTTTTGTTCCCTTCTTGTTGAAATGAAGAGTATATGCCAAAGCATGACTTCTTTTTTACATCTGTTTGTACTTTAACGTTGGCGTAGCATATAAAATTGTCAAAGTCTTTCTGAGCCATTCCTAAAATAAGATGTGTCTAGTAACACTGGATTCCACCTCCCATAAATATACTCCGCTGTCTTTTTTTTAAGCTAAGCATAGAGTTCTTTATTGTTTATTCTTCCTATTGCATCAATACATTTATAGGCAAGTTCCGCAAATTCTGAAAGTTACCTCTTTAACTTAAAGCTGGCGATGTGTTGCAACCTTGTGAGTGAATAAGGGTACATTAACAGATTAACAGAGTTGGAAGGGACCTTGTAAATCATCTAGTCCAACCCTCCTCTCCTGCCCAAGCAGGACACCCTACACCATTTCTGACAGATGGCAGTCCAGTCTCTTCTTGAAAGCTTCCAGTGACGAAGCTCCCACAACTTCTGAAGGCAACTTCTGTTCCATTGGTTGATTGCTCTCAGTGTCAGAAAATTTTTCCTTATTTCCAGGTTGAATCTCCTTGTTCAGTTTCCATCCATTATTCCTTGTCTGGTCTTCAGGTGCTTTGGAAAATAGGTTGACCCCCTCCTCTCTATGGCAGCCCCTCAAATATTGGAACACTATTACCATGTCTCCCCTGGTCCTTCTCTTCACTAGACTAGCCATGCCCAGTTCCTGCAACCGTTCTTCATATGTTTTAGCCTCCAATCCCCTAATCATCTTGGTTGCTCTTCTCTGCCCTCTTTCTAGAGTCTCAACACCTTTTTTATAGTGTGGTGACCAAAACGGGATGCAGTATTCTAGGTGTGGTCTTACTAAGGCTTTATAGAGTAGTATTAGTACCTCACTTGATCTTGATTGTACCATTGCAAGTGAGTAGGAACCATTATGTCTAGGACACGGTCCAGCACATTGGTACTGTATTGCACTGCACATTGCAGTACTGTGTTGCCTTGTGCTGGGGTAGCACCTGTAATCCAACTATCACATCTGCTTCCAACGAGAAAAGGCTGAGAAGTTTGACAGCTTAGCTTCTGACGCATTCAAAACAGGGAAGCTCCAATGTTTGTTTCATTGGTTCAGTTCTATAAGCATCCACTGCAAAGCACAATGGCTTAAAAGGGGAGGAGAGACAAAACATGTTGATAACATCATGCTAATTTTAGTATTCACAGCTTGATATACATTTTTTTAAAAGAATGCCATCTTATTTTTATTTGTAAAGTATTGTAGGATATACTTGAAAATATTGACAAAACAGGGCTTTCAGTTATTGCCTCAGGAATATTATCTCTTGTTTTTACAAGTAAATGCCATTCTTTCTTAGATGGCAAATCCATCCTTTGATTCTGTTTCTGAATTAAAATTGGAGTCAAGTGACAGACATTTCTTACCATAAATTGTTTTAGATAAGTCAGTTTCATTTACATTTAATCAAATTATACTTTATTTGCAATATAGAGACAGGAAAACTCTGCTACAAATTGGGTATTTTCTCTAGAGAGTAACAGAAGAAACAATACCACCAATGTTTCTGTAAGCACGTATATTGAATTTTACAATAAGTACCAGAGTGAGACAATCATTTTCTGATAAATTTTCTCTCATTTTTCACATTTTTGAGATGATGAGAACTAACACAGATGTTCTGTTTGTCTGATCCATTGACACATACATCATTTTTCCTTCTGTGGCCATTGGATGATGGATATCTTGTGTAAATAATCTCTCTGGTTCAGAGTCTAGAATGCATTAAAATTAGCCAATGAAATAGGCTACTGTCTAGCAGAATTTTGAAGCTCCCTAAATTCACACTTTATTCAGTGACATAACTCTCATTCACTTGAGCCCAGGTTAAGTCTAGTTATTGATTTTAAGTTGTTCTATGTTTAGATCTGAACACTCTGTTTATTGGGTCGGTCCTTAGAATCTTAAATCAGACTATTGTTCCAGTTTTCTGCTTCAGCAAACTATTTCTGATAGTAACATCAATTAAAGCATGGACTTTTTGTAGTTAGGGATAATTGCTAAAACTAAAAGTCAATTTTATTGTGTTCCTCACATCACCTCTCATTTGAAGTGCTCCAATAAATTTAAAAGCAAAGCAAAAGATTTGTTGTCCAAGCACAGATATTTCTTTTGTAGAACAATAGGCATCTATTGTTCTACTGATATTATTTTGCTTCAGTATATGTGTATATTTCTAGAATGAATTGCTGCTTTGTATTTTGTTTAATTTTGTAACCCAGATCAATCCATTAACCAAGGACACAAATTAATTTAACTAATAAATTACCATCCTTCAGATTAAACACATTGCCACTTAGTCAGGCAGTAATTTCCATTCTGCTAAGCCATTTTTTTGAAAAAGTGGAGAGTGACCATGGAAATGTTGATCGTATAGAATAGAAAAATATGGGAAGATCAAAGCATTTCCCAACTCTAAGTCTATTTGTTGTATTTTAAAACCACTGGCATATTGATACGTTAAAGTATTGCTCTTGCAATCCAGTCTTAGCTCCTATTGGAAGGGAGCACAAGTTTGGAAGATAATCCATATTATTTGTTAAATTGCAAGGTTTACAACTTAACAAATAATATGATAAGGTTAAGTATTTCTTCAAAGATAGTGCATTGGGTAGTGCATTGGGCCATCAGATATTGGCCGAGTGTCAGCGTTCCAGTAAACCCCTCAACTCCAAGTAAAAACTTTGAAGCAAGCATTTTTCAAAGTTCTATTTACTAGAATAGGTAAACTGGCACATCTGGGAAAACCCAAATCTGAGAGGTCTGGGTTTTCCCTCAGTAAATCAAAACCCCCCAAACCATCCCCTCACTCCTCATTCGATCATATGCTCCAATCACCATCTGTTCCATCTCGAGACAGCACTCCGACCATTCCTTCTCCAGATGCAGGATCGGCCTGACCTTGGCGGACAGGAAGAATGCTATTATGTCTAAAAACAACCCCTCTACTAAATTCCCCCTCCTACTTTCCCACACATGAGAAGGTGGCAGCATGGAAGTTTCCGGCTTAGTATGGCTTCCAAAGCTGACACCGAGTACACAAAGATGAATGAGTGAATGAATAAACTGACTCACTTCCATGTAAGTAGGTTTCCAAAGAGTTGAGAATATATTTTCTCTCCTAGGTTAAATGAGAGATGAGAATTCTATTGACCTAGCCTGGTTGCTGTTCTTGACTACAGGATTTTGTTATGCATAATAAGATCTAGCAAAGAACTCTTCTTTCTTTATACTTTGAAAGATTTTGGTCTCTTGTATTTATTATTGATTTTGATGATAATATTAGGACAATGTCAAAGACGTTTGTAAACAAATCTTCATTGGTTACCACAGTTAGATTGGTTAATCCATTTAGACACAGAGTAAGCAAATGATCAGAGACTGATTTGCATTCTGAATGATGCAGCTGCAGCTGAGTCTAGACCTTGAATGTCTAAATAATATCACAGAATATAGAACACCAGGCAGATGTATCCTTGACCTTTTCCCGTTTTGTTCATGTTTTGCTGTCTCTCTGATCCTATCAGTGCAAGGCATGGTTTCTGTCATTGTGGGAATTGACCTGCTTTCTCTATATGTTTTTCTTGAAAAATTCTGAAGCTAGCTTATAAAAGCCGCCTGGCTTGCAGCAAGTGATTCTTTGGCCCTTCTTCTCAGATAAGAAGGAGCTTGGCTTGATATCCTGTAGATAGGAAAGTTTCAGCTAATCAAGATAGATGATGCTAACCAGATGTTAGATATCATGACCTGGTAAGGAAATGTTCTATAAAACTAAATCATGACTTGCTATCTGATTCTAAATAAATCAGCAGTGTTAATTACCAAAAGACATGCTTCCATTTCTGCCTTAGAAAATACTTTTTGCCTAAGCATTCGTAGCTGATCATTACCTTGGTTCAATTTCTATGAAATAAAAAATAGCTTTCCCATTTTATTCTCCTAGTATGTACGGTCAAGTAGCTAAGACGCTGCGTTTGTCGATCAAAAGGTCAGCAGTTCAGCGGTTCGAATCCCTAGTGCCTCATAATGGGGTGAGCTCCCGTTATTGGTCCCAGCTTCTGCCAACCTAGCAGTTCGAAAGCACGTAAAAAATGCAAGTAGATAAATAGGGACCACCTTTGGTGGGAAGGCAGTTAGTCATGCCGGCCACATGACCACGGAGATGTCTTCAGACAGCACTGGCTCTTCGGCTTTGAAACAGAGATGAGCACCGCCCCGTAGAGTCGGGAATGACTAGCACATATGTGCGAGGGGACTCTTTACCTTTATATACGGACAAAGGGAGATGGGCTTGTGAATAGAGCTGAAAAAAAGAGTTAGCTTTTCCTGGATTCATGGACATTTATAAAAGTTTATCAAAGGAGCATTTCATCTTTAAAGAGACATAGATAAGGTTTTTTTTTTTTTTTAGTTGCTGCCTCTTAACTTGATGCCCTCCCCTGCTGTCAGGTATAAGATGCTTGTAGGCTTGTTCTGGGAGAGTAATAAGTATTGTTGTTAAGCAATTGTGGTGTTGAAATTCAGCTTCAGTAGGTCTGCCAGTATTTATCTAAAATACTTTCTCCGATGCGTGTTGGAGTTCCAGTAAACCGTGTCTTATTGTGCGACCTTTTCATTTTCCAGTGAAAAGGGATCAGCTCGTCAGATAAAAGCTACAAGCTGAAGTACAGGAAAAATGCGTGCTCAGAAAATCCGAGCATGATTGAAAACAAGATGTGTTAAATCAATGCAGTTTATCGCCTGCCTATTCCTGGCAATTGCTGTTCTAAGCTCATTCTGAGCACATCCTGGATGATAAAAGTAGACTGTCACGGTGCTCACCAGGGTGTGAGGGCAAGGAAACATGTTTATCAGGCAGGTTGCTATGATTTCCTACTCCCGATAACAGTTATTGTTAAAACTGTTGAGGACATCAGCTGGACAATTACCAGGGTGACTATTATTGCTGGTGCTAGAAGCTACTGGACGCTCCAGAATTTCACATCCATTCCTCTAGGAACATAAGTTATTTTTTTTAAGGTAAACTAATTTAAATGTACCTGTTAATCACTCTCAGGGTAATATTGTTGTCATTCTTTCTCCTGCTGGTTGTTTCCAAGAATTAAATATATGCCGGTGTCCAGAAGTTTCTCTTTTAGAATCAGTAAACTGTACAAGACTTTGGAATGAAGCAGCAGAAGTTGAGTTTAAACGAGTTCTTGAGGCCCATTTATCAAGGGATTATTGGTTTGATAAAGCTCCTTCACAGCCAAGTATGTTTGTATGTGTGTTTAAACTTAATTTTGCACAACAGCCATACATGTGCATATTCTATGTTTTATATAGAATAGATAAACAATACTTTGTCATGTTCCTAATGGATTGCTGAAGACATGATTAATAGTACAATGCTTTGTGATTTTTTATTTTTTTTTGTATGACTACATCCTGCAAGGTGAAGTGGAAGCATGTAGTCAATTGAAGAAGCCTGGGCTTGTATTAAACATCATTAACTCCAAAAGTAAACCTGCATATTTTGAAAGATAGAAAGTGTTAGATGTCAAAAAACAGGACAATTTTTTTTATAGTATAAAATCATGATAAATTAATCACAGTTGCTTTTGTTGTTAGTTGCAAAGTCATGTCTGACTCATTGCAACCACATGGACCACGGTTCTCCAGGCCTTCCTGTCCTCTACCATCCCCCAGATTCCATTTAAGCTCACGTCTACTGCTTCAGTGACTCTATCCATCCACCTTGTTCTCTGTCGTCCCCTTCTTCTTTTGCCTTCAAACTTTCCCAACATTAGGCTCTTCTCCAGTGAGTCCTTCCTTCTCATTAGGTAGCCAAAGTATTTGAGTTTCATCTTCAGGATCTGGCCTTCTAAAGAGCAGTCAGGGTTGATCTCCTCTAGGACTGACCGGTTTCTTCGCCTTGCAGTCCAAGGGACTTGCAGGAGTCTTCTCCAGTACCATAGTTCAAAGGCCTTAATTCTTTGGAGCTCAGCCTTTCTTATGGTCCAACTTTCACAGCCATACATTGCAACTGGGAAAACCATAGCCTTGACTATACGCACTTTTGTTGGCAGGGTATCTGCTTTAATCACAGTTGCCATCTATTCATAAAATAAAACCTATTTATTTAAAAACAAAAAAAATATTGATACATCTTAATATTAATGTCTCAGATTTTATATTTTTAAAAATTGTAGGAAACAAGATAGATTACTTCCAATATTTTCCACTTGAAAATATTAGTTGGTAAACCTTTTAATGGGATACTTTGGTCATTTTCATACCAATTGTAATAATCCAGGCAGGTGGATTTATTCATGATACATCATCCAGTTTATCTGTTGATCAGGGCTATTCCTGACTTTGTGATATAATATATTTATATTATTTTTTAAAAGAGTTTGTAACAAAACTTACTAGAGTTACTTACACTCTTCTTTCAGATTGATTTAGAGCCACATTTTTTTCTTCCTATTGCAATTAAGAGTTCAAATAACTTGATTCTGAGGCCAGGGTATATTTGCATAGATTTTTCTAGTCATAATTTCACCTTAGAAATTTTCTTTAAATATAGCAATTTCATAAATATTTGATACAAGTTATATTTGATAACATCCAATGACAGAAAGAATGATTCATAGTCCAATTACATAAAATGCTCTCTCACGTGCTTTCTTAATCTGATCCATACTTGACAGGTGTCTCTTCTCATTAAAATATCCCTATCTACCGTGTACAGTATTGTAGATGGCTGGGTTCAGGGGTGGGTTCTAAAATTTTTTACTACCGGTTCTGTCGGCGTGGTTTATTTTGTGGGCGTGGCTTGATGGTCATGTGACAATTCTTTAGGATTTAGCAGAGGTACTGGTCTACCAGGCTTTTAACTGCTTGCAGAGCTGTATTGGTCTACTCATTTGTTTTTGGAGGCACTGGTCTACTCATTTGTTTTTGGAGGCACTGGTCTACCCATTTATTTTTGCAGGCACCGATCTACTCATTTGTTTTTGGAGACACCGGTTTACCACCAAACTGCCTTTTACCACTGATCAGCTGTAGGGCGGCCCTTTGAAGCCCCGCGCAAGAGTTTAAACAGGTTTTTTCCTTCTAGCCGATCAGCTGGGACTCAGGAGGCAGCAATAGATTGGGGATGGGGCCAAATAAAAGATAAGAATAATGCAGGAGGATGGCAGGGGGACAGAACCGGTTTGGTGATGTCATATCGTCACCGCTACCGGCTTAGCAGAACCAGGCCAAACCGGGAGGAACCCAACACTGGCTGGGTTATTTGGTCATCCACACATTAGTCTTTCATAATGAATAAGAGACTGAATAAGAGTGAAATGGAAGGAGGAGTGCCAGAGTGACACACATTCCAATTTTAAAAGTTCTGTTCGAAGTGTAAATTTGTGGTTCTGGAATATTCAAAATGGCCATAGCCTTTTTTTTTTTTTTTAATCAAAATTTTGGATGACATTACATAGAAATGGGACTTCTTCATTTGGAAGAAATGCTTCAGATCTCATGTGAGCAGAGCAGTTCCCTGGTAATTTGGGAAGTTTTCCAGGTTGTCTTATGAACATTCCCTTTCATGAGTGGCTTCTTAAAGTGGTGGCATCTTTCTGTCAGGCTCATGATTAGCAAGAGAGGTGAAGCACAACAGCCATGCATGGGCAGAATCTTCTTGATAACAGTAATTAAACTGCAACCTTCCACTAGTTCTTTGCTTGAATGAAGATCAGTGGTGAGGAGAAACGAGTGACACAGCTGCTAGTTGGCAGTCTGACACAGTTGTGAAATGTTTCTTCAGACTTCCAAGTTGCTATAAAATCAAAAGTTTACATTTGGTTTTAACTACATATTTGACTATTTGACTAAAGAATGGCATCAGGCTGCAGGACCCATTCAGAAAAAGAAATCCACAGGAATATTTTTAAGTTTTCAATTGTTAAAGGAAGAAATTTCTGAATTAGCCTTGCAAGCTCATCTTTACCACCGGGCTTCTGTCCTTGTAGAATCTGTGAAAGCCACTTCCATTGCCAATTGAAATTTACAATTTGTATATAATAAATTATCTTTATCATCATCATCCCAAAAATAGTATCATTTTATTTTTTTTAAATTAAGACTTTATTTAAAAAATATTCTTTAGATGGGAGATTCTCAGATATATGTTTTCAATTGAGGATGTGTGTGTAAAGTGGATTTTGATTATTTTTTGCATTCTTGGTTAAGAAAATGCATTACTAAGAATTTGAAGGAGAATTATGCTGGATGTATATTAGGTTGCTTTCCTTCCTACATAATCAGTGTTGTTTATTTTTTTAAAATGATTAAAAAACAAGTTTCTTGTAGCTGAACTGTTCTCAGCCACGCAATTCTGTTGGTAACAGTGCAGGTAGTAATTGTGTATACTAATTTTAAGAGGCAATTATCAATTTGTTTATTAAGTTACTAATAATTACTTCTAGAGAAGAATTTATTTGCCATTGCCTTCTTTGAGATATTTCCTAAATGAAAAAGACAGGAAAAAATATCAAGGATATATGTATACATATGTATGTATATATCAATGGTGGATTGCTACTGATTCACCCCTGGTTGGGCGAACTGGTAGCGGCAGCAGTGGGAGGCTCTGCCCACCTGCCCGGACGCTTCTGTGCAAGTGCGCATGCGCCCATGAGCAAACCAGTAGCGTCGGGTTTTGAATATATGTATGTAAAAGTTAAAAGAAAAATTGCATGTTTTCTGTTGGGATGGTTGTATGCCAGATAGACATGTTATATTTTGCCCCAATATGTTATGCAAGCTATAGGAGTTGACTAGAAATGTGACGGTGCTAATATTTAATGCACTGAATTAAATATGGTAGAGAACATTTAAAAAAATGGTGTGTTCAGAGCTTTATTTGTTCTTTGCATATTTAATATGAGGACCTGAAGCAAGTTTCCGCAAGATTGAGCCTTAGATTAGTTGAGAATACAACTGTGCAACCCCCCCAAGTAGCAAAACTGTTCTCTTTGCTAGCTAAGTACTACCCTTCAGAAGTGGATGAAGCCAGGATCTGTTTTGGAGTTTTAAAGAGTAAAATGAATGATTTAAATATCAACAAAGGTTAAAGCTCTCAGGTTACTGCTTAAACCTCCGAACACTAAAATGAAAGTCCTCAATTTTTAGAACCCATCCATCTGGGTGAACTCCAGGGCTCATATATATACATTCATACACACACACACACACACACACACACACACACACACACACACATATATATATATATATATATATATATATATATATATATATATATATATATATGTAAGTTTTCACGGGTATGTATGTGTGTATAGTTAATATTTCGGGTTTCTTCCCGTGTAATTGTGGATATATCCCTAAAAGGGTAGAAGCGACGTTTCGACAGAATCCCATCTGCCATCATCAGGCTTATGTCAGCAGTCATTTTGTACTAACTGGCAGTTAGTACAAAATGACTGCTGACATAAGCCTGATGATGGCAGATGGGATTCTGTCGAAACGTCGCTTCTACCCTTTTAGGGATATATCCACAATTACATGGGAAGAAACCCGAAATATTAACTATATATATATATATATATTGTGTGTGTGTATACATATATATATTCATTATATTCATTCATATAAAAATGATATCACAATATTAAAACCATAAATAAGAACAAAGTTAAGAACAGAATTTAAAAGGTTGATGTTAAAATATTAAACATTAAAGAGTTAAAAAGGTGGAAAGAAGATTGTCTCAACACCAATCATCCCCAGGGTTGGATATAACTTTTTGACCCACATGCCAATTTTAATATATTTTCTGAAGGCCAGAAGAATGCTTCACCCCTGGGACTAAAGGCTCGGACAACAGCAGAGAAGACTGTCTTCCTGGAACTTGCCAATTGGAATTCTTTAATCAATGGGATCCCTAAAATACCATCCCCTGCCTGACCAGTTGGGATGGGACAATATAATTAGGATGAGACAGTTCCTCAGATAACCTAGGCCCATAGAATGAAGGGCTTTAAAAGTCCGAACCACCACTTGAATTGGATGCCAATTGGCACCAAATACAGCTCACATAGCAGAGTTGTTACATGTGCGACCCAAGGCTGCTCATGCCACCACATTCCTAACCAATTGCAATATCTGGATACTCTTCAAAGATATAACACACTGTAGTATTCATACAAGAAATGACCAGAGTATGAGTGACTGAAAGAAGGGCTTCTTCATCCAGGAAAGAGTGTAACTGGTGTACAAGATGAAGTTAAACAAAGGCTCTCCTAGCTACAAGTGATACTTGACCCTTGAGCAGGTGACATGAATTCAGGATGACTCCCAGATTATGTACTGGGTATGTCTGGGGCAATGCATTCCCATCCAGGACCAAAGATGGTAAACCCATGGATACAGAGGTGCCTTCAATCCATAGCCACTTCATCTTATCAAGATACAATTGAAGCCTGTTGTTCCCCATCAAGATCCAGACAGTCACTAAGCACCCATGGGGTCACTTAACTTGCCCAAGGTGAAATATATCTGTGTGTCTTGCTGACACTATTATTTTTTATTGTATGTGTGTGTGTATTTTAACTTTATGAATATTGCTCACAGTTAGTGTTGTGAGATGGGCAGCCATATAAATCAATGTAAACCAACCAACCAACCAAGCTACCTACTTAGTAATATAGTTCAAAACATTATCTTGATCTATTGTACTGTACACATTCAAAGACAGCTTTGTATTTTTTAATCTGATACCTTGGTTGTGTGCATTTTCAATAATATTGATATAGATATTAAAATGGAAAGAAATCAGGAGTGCTTGGAATATAACTTGCATTGTTTTGTTTCTGGACGTGCCCTGAGATATTTCCAAAATGTTTCTCCTGTAGTGTGTTTATTTTTCCTCAAATAATAATGTTGAAATGTGTCTAATTCAATTATTCCCATTACATTTGAACGAGTTTCCCAAGCTATGATATTTGAACAGGTTCTTTTAATTGCTGATACAAATGTCAATCATTTGGCTGCAAGATGAGAATGTGTCTTGAAATAGATGTTTCCTGTGCATCAGTCATTTAATCAACAATGAAAACTTCACTGGTACACCAACAGCCTTCTTGATACGAAATATTGAAATAAGAAAGATAACTCTTCAAAGTCTGTTAAAAAGCAGAACATACATTCTGTCTACTTACAATTATGAAAATGATCATTCAATTTTATACATAATACTGTAATTTCTAAAGCATATTAAAAGAAATTCATCTAAAGTACAATTTTATTTATTTTATTATTGTATGGAATGTTTTGGAATTTTTAAGGTACAGTTTTAAGTACACTGCATAAAGAATTTCTAAGCCTGACTGCACACAAAGAAAGTTCTTCCTCAAGGGTTTAAATAGTAATTCATAAAATGGAAAGAAAAATAAATATTGTGCCTTAACTCATGCATCAGCATAGACAGACACCTGGGTATAATTTTAGTTAATTCACACAAGAGACAGGTTGAAAGTTTATTGTTTAGATAGGAGAAAATGGCTTAAATCTCATATTTGCAAAAATTGATTGCATTACCTTAAATGAAAATGGTATTCTATTAGTTACTTCAATAAGCATTTCGTTTAGAAAAAATATTTTAATAAAAAACTTATCTGAACTTCCATACAACTTAAAATACATAAGTGAAGGAAAGTACTTTCTTTGATTTAGATGTCTTTGGGAAGTATAATTACTGGCTTTTTACTCACCTATGTAAAATAATGCATTTTTATAAATGGATTTCTGGCCACTTTAATCCATTTTTTCCATTTCTTTTTTTAAAAAAACATAAAAAGTAAGCACAGTCAATCAAAGAATTTTAAGGTTTATTTCCTCTTTAGAAATGATTGATAGCCATTTAGATTTACAAGCTGACAAGTTAAAGGGTGCTATTGGTATAATTATATACTATATTCACAGTCTTTCAATTTAAATGTCCTTTTAAAATCATGAGATTATCATATCTGTATTTTGAAAAGTAGGCCAGTCAGTTTGGGTTGGTACACAAATTGCTTCCATTAGCCTTGGGACCTATTTGAATTTAATACCTTCTTTAAAATCAGGACTACTTTCAATGTACTTTTGAAACTTAGGGTAATGGGAAAGCATTTTTATAGTATGTGTTAACTTTGTTTTTAACATATGGATGAATGTTACAAACACAAATAAAAGTGTTACTCAGTCTAAAAGATTTTTTTTAAAATCATTAATTTTTTTTATCTATGGAAAAACATTTATAGGGGGATTTCATTTCCTGGGGGGAATGAAGGAACACCTTTAAGAATGGAGGAGTAGGTTGTCTCTCTCATTAAAAACAAGGAAAAACTTCCAAGAATGTATAAATGAATCCATTTAGTCAGCTGTATAAAGTAACACGTTAATCCAGAATTTCACTAGAGTAATTGCAATGAGGATTTCATTTTATTTATTTCTTTGAAGGATAGCAAGTATTGTTTTTTTAGATCCGGTTTTTTTTTTTTTTTTTTTTGGATTATTTACTTATTTTCCAAGCAATTTGCTTAATTACAAATATCCCATTGAAATGTAAAACGCCAAAGAATAAAACCTTGACTCAGAGTGGAGTTTATTGGATATTTTAATAATAGAGGATAGTGACTGAATAGCGATAGTACTTAGCTCAGGGGTATCAAACTCAAGGCCAGTAGGCCAGATGCGGCCTGTGGGGTGTTTAAATCCAGCCCACAGGGCCGGCCTGGAAATATCAAAAGACTGGCCCGTGGTGCCTCTGCTGGCGAAAATGGGTCATGTGTGTCTCCCTGCCTCCTTGGGCTCCAGCAGCACTCTGCCGGCCAAAAACAGGCCGTGTGGAGGCCTTGCGGGGCCCTAGCAAGGCCCCCACTCTCCCCCTGCCGGCCCACAGAGAACTACAATGCTGATCTGGCCCTCAAAGAAATCCAGTTTGACACCCCTGACTTAGATTTATATATACAGCTCCATGGTGCTTTATAGCACTCTCTGAGCAGTTTGCATATTACCCCCAACAATTTGGGTCCTCAGGTTTACAGACCTCTGAGGGATGGAAGGCTGAGTCAACCATGACCCTTGGTCAGGATTGAATTCCAAGTTGTGAGCATTCTAATCACTGCACCATCAGGGCTCCTGAAACAGTCTGCGGATTCTGCTGTTGGAAGCTATATGCTCTCCCCTGCTTATCACAATGCTAACCCTGTAGAACAATTTAAAATTCTTATCTAGAAATACACATAAGCAACCATGGAAATAGATAAAAGTTCATGTAATAAAACAAGTTATAATAGAAAATGTCTAGTTAGAAGAACACACTATGTCCAAACAATTGAATATGCTGCATACAGTGCTGTTAGTTTACTTTATTCATCTATACATTGAAATATTTTTAATCATCTCCAAAGGCAAAAACTCTTATTTTGCCATGTTATAAATATGCTTTTATTCTATATCCATAGATTCCTAAAAGTTCATTTTGTTTTACTTTTAGAATGTTTGAGGTCTTACTGTATTGGCATCTTCTGATGTTGCTTAATGGATGTTACATATTTGGTCAAGCTGTTTGTAGCTTTTGTTTTCTGAAAAGAAAATTGGTCATAAATGTTCATGTTTAATAAGTAAAACAGTATTGACCAAATTTTCCATGATTTCAGGTCAATGTTTATAAAATATAATATTAATAGTACTAATCATTTACCAAATAGAAAGTTATCATCATTTCACCCAGTTGCTCAAGTTTTAAAAGCTGGCATATGAGCAATTAGTCACATGCACTTTTTAACTCTTCTTTGGGTTCTTCATATGTGTCACGTCTTGTGATTATTATTATTATTATTTTGCTTTAAGTAGTATTGGCTTCGGCAGAATTTCTTTCTTCATTTTCCATATCAAAAACATGTTGTTAATATCATAACGAAATTATGTATGGCTGCATATATAAATGGGATCATATATGTCATAAAAGTGAAACGTTATGGGCCTTTTGCCTTGCTTTGTTTTGGTTCAGTTCCACAACCTTTCTTCCCCCCCCCCCAAGTTTTTTATTTTATAACATATAAAAATTCCATTTTCAATTAAACAGTCTGTTGCCTGGGTACAAATAGTTTTAGGAAATAGTAATCAAAATATTTACAACAGTGTTTATTACATTAGTATTGATAACAACAGCAACAACAACAATAATGTTTACTTAACCATTTTAACATACCTCCCTTATATCATTGATCCTTTCTTTATCTTTCCCTGTTTCTAACTCCTGTTTTTGTTGGCTAACCATTGATAAAATAAGTCCCAGGTCAAAAAGTGTTCAGTTTCTTTCTTTTCCTTAATTGTAAGTGTTAGTCTATCCATTTCTGCACCTTCTAATATTTTTCTAATCACATTTTCATCTGTTAGGATCTCTTCACTTTTCCATTGTTGTGCAAATACAATTCTAGCTGCAGTCAGTACATGTAAAATCAGATATGCATTACTTTTATTGTACTTATCCAGTAAAATGCCCAAGAAAAATATTTCTGATTTCAAATCAATATGTTGTTTTACCATTTTTTCCAACTATGTACGTATTTTTGTCCCCCCCCCCTTTTTTTTTTTTTTTTTTGCTTTTGGACATGTCCACCACATATGATAGTACGAACCAGGTGTCTGATGACATTTCCAACATTTTGCAGACATATCCTTAAACATCTTTCCCTTGAAGGTGGAAAATGCTATCTATAAAACATTTTGTAAAGATTTTCTTTATATGTGGTTGACATCGTTAATTTGTAATTTCTATCCCATAGTTTCTGCCACTTATCTAACTCATTTGGATAACCAAAAATTTTAACCCATACTATCGTCTCTTTTACTTGTTCATCTTCCATCTTAATGCTTAACAAATAGCTATATATTTTCTTTATTAGTTTTTCACCTGTCCCTGTTAATATCTGATCTAATTCTGTTAATTCTTTATAGAAATCATACATTTTAGCATCCTTCTCATATCGGGATTGTATCTGCACTTGTGATCACCATGTTGCCTCAATCCCTTGACCACTTAATTCCTGTTTAGTTTTAAGTTCCCCCTTTTCATTCAAAATGTCTTATGTCTAGTAATATTTTCCATATCAATTAACATTTCGATGTAAAAAAAGCATGCCAGCCCAAGCGATCATGTCTCTCCAAAATCAATATTTTTTTGTGCCTCAAACCAAACCAAACCAGCCAAGTGAGTCCTGAAGCCTGATAGTATAATTCTCAATCTGGCAGCCCAAAACCTCCTCTGTTTTTAGAATCTTGCAACATTTTCAAACTTATCCCTTGCCAAATATATTTTAATATTGTTTTATTTAATTCTTCAAAATATTTTTTCCAGTTTTATCAGTATTGTTTGAAATAAATATAATATAATATCAGCAAGATATTCATGTTTATAGTAGCTATCCTTCCCATCAACGACAGTTGCAGATTTTACCACTTCTCCAAATCTGTTTTAATTTGTTGTGCCAGTTTATAATAATTATCTTCTTTAATAGTTACATACCTTGCCATTAGTTGAATTCCTAAATATTTAACTTTCTTGACTATCTGAATGCCTATCCTCTTCATTAGATCTCTAGGCCCATCAATGTTGGAAGTTTATAATGAAGTATTGTTAGAAGCAAACGTACCAAATTTGTGGATGGAAGCAAATATTACCCTCATACTGAAAGAAAATTCAGATTTAATGCAGATAAAAAACTATAGACCAGGGGTGGGTTCCAGTTACCTTCGCTACTGGTTCACAACAGGAGCACGTGCACGGGCTTCCTTCACTCATGCATAGCGCTTCTGCGCATGAGCATCTGTGATGACATCCGGGTGGGTCGGCGGAGCCTCCCACCGCCATTACTACCTGTTCACAAGATCCGGACCAAACCAGTAGCAACCCACCACTGCTATAGATCAATAACCTTATTGAATGCTGATTACAAAAGATATGCTTCAATAATAGCAGAGAGACTAAAAAGGGTTTTGAATGAATTTATACATCTAGATCAAAATGGCTTCCTGCCCAAGAGATAGGTCAAAAACAATATGAGAATGATCTTTCAGCAAAGGTGATGGTAAATGGGGATACGACAGAGAACTTTAACTTTAAAAAAAGGCACAAGACAAGGATGTCCTTACCCCCTTTACTATTTACATTGGCATTGGAAGTATTAAATAGAAATATTAGACAAGACATAGAAATTAAAGGTATGGAAATAAAAAAGGAAAGATACAAGTTACAAGGTTTGCAGATGATTTGGTTTTTATCCTGGAAGATCAACAAGAAACTGAACCCAAATTAATTTTAAAAATAGAAGAATATGGTGAAGTTTCAGGACTGAAAATAAAGAAAATACTAAAAGTTTAGTTAACAATCTTACAGCTGCACAGAAAAAAGTTCCACAAACTTTCCTCCCAATAAGATAACACTGG
Source organism: Arizona elegans (assembly GCA_022577455.1). Taxonomy (NCBI): domain Eukaryota; kingdom Metazoa; phylum Chordata; class Lepidosauria; order Squamata; family Colubridae; genus Arizona; species Arizona elegans. The sequence goes on along the minus strand of JAKOOJ010000003.1, from coordinate 94,669,024 downwards.
AACAGTTGAAAACAAGAAGACAAGAAAGCTTTTAGGAAATGAATTTCTTCAGGTCCTCCAGGATTGTGATAGCTTCTAGAACTCAAGAATTTTTAGTGAAAAATTCAGTTTTGCTTAATTACAATTTTTCTTGTTCCAGCTTTGAATGAACCAACCATTGACTATGGCTTCCAAAGGTTACAGAAAGTCATCCCGAGGCATCCTGGTGACCCTGAGCGTTTACCAAAGGTCAGCAAAATGTAGTGTATGTGTGCACATACATATATGTCTGTGTTTATGATTAAGTCTATAATGCATCAGGTTTTTTTTTTCAAATAACACTTCAGCACCATATTTGTGTAGTCAACATCTGCATTTGGAATGCTATAGCCACATGCTCTGTATGAAGCTTGTTTATATTTGGTTCAGCTTTGTTGCAGCCAGCTGTATTCTCATTAAATACATCTGTGTTTAAAGAGATGCCACAGCTACCTTTACTTACTGAGCCATGTTCAAGAAAATATTGTTACGTGTAAAGCACAAACTCATGTACACATGAAAGTCAGACTCATAGCTCTTATAGCAATTGGACCATCAGTACTGATAGAAGTTTTAAAAATTGCAGGAAGATACAGAGTTATTTCTGACCAGTGTGGATTCTAGGTTTTCTATCCAGTGATTCCATTATCAAAAGCTCAAGCAAGCAAATAAGCAAACTTAGTTTGTCATTTTACCAAATCAGTCTTTAGTGCTTCTTCTTACATTACATAAACATTTGGAATACTATAGTATTTATGCTCATGCTCTTATTTAACCACTCCACTTCCTAATATAAACTCCAGTTATCTAACATAAATGTTAATGGTAAATTAACCACAGTGATTCAATATCAATAATAAGATTAACAAATACTAATTAATATTAAAATTAGCATTAAACATTATTGCTAAAAAGTATTAAAACAGCATCCAGAAGAAATGCTGTTGACCAAGTCTCCAATTCCTGATGTAGACTTCCTATACAGAAGGAAATGTGAAGGAAATGGCATTTGATAAAACAAAGAATGTGGATATTTAAGAACTGGATTGTGAGAATTCTACCATGACTGTAGAAATGGTTTGGTAAAGGATGCTAGGAAATATTTTTTTAAAAAAAATTAAATTGGTAAACATCAAAGCCAGAAAGATATGTCACTATACTCAGGCACTGACGGTTTAAAAATAATTTGCTGAATATATTAGGTCTCAGTGTAATACTTTTTGTATACACCCAAAATATTATAATCATTTAGATAAGTTTTGCCAATGGGCAGTTTTCAGGTAAGCTGAATCTACAGCCTTTCTCATAGAAATCTGGGAAATATTTTTGAAATGTTAAAGAGGGAGTCATAGGTATCATGTAGCCAGAAGTGGGTTAAAATTGATAGTAAAAGTGATCTTCATGGTTATTCCATTATCATGAATACAAAAACAAACAAAGAAAGCACATCTATTGCATTCCCATGCTGAACATACATTGAGAATTAGAGATTACACCTGAAATTCTGGACTCATTTTAGAAAACAGAACACATTCTCAATTAGTTCTCTTTGAAACGAAGGTCTATTTTAGCTTTAAAATAACAGATGCTACTCAGCTAGCTTGTTAAATTGAATAATACTTTGGTAGGATGTTTGAGTGCTTCATTTGACAGTATGGGTTCAGAGAATGGCTAATTCTGCAAAAACTGAAGGTTGAATTTGTGTTTATCTTTTAGATGGGGTCAGTTAAAAAGTTGACTGTCATTACAAGTCTGTTGTGCTCTTTCTAGAAGCTGGCGCTTATGTGGTCATATGTCTTATCATTTGGCAGTCTAAGAGAAAACAATAATTATTGGAGAGATTCTACTCCAAAATGAACTAATACGGCACTTTCATTTGCTATTTGCTTGATTCATCTTGGAAATATATTGAGCACTTACAATATATACTGCTTTTTTCCCCTCTATGATCTTGGAAATAGCTTCCTTTGTAAAATGGGTCTATGAAAGTACTACTTTCATAGTGATATGACAAAAATTAAAATGCTATCAATTGTCCACATGAGACATTATACTAATACCACATGGGAGAAGATTATGTTGGTATTATGAAAAATCCAAAATCAGGGATAACTCTTAAAACAGGGGTGTCAAACTGGCGGCCCATGGGCTGGATGCGTCACGTGCAGGCCACAGCCACCCCAGCTCCTTGAATGTGAAAAAAGTCGCAAAAGTCACATGACAGCATCATGATACCGTGAGTTTGACACCCATGCTCTAAAAGGATGACTTTTTGACAGCTGAAAGACACAGTCATATTGGAATTGGGCAGGAGGACTTCTTCTTGAAGATGAGCAGAAGAGGCTTTTTCTTAGTGCATTAGTGTTTACTCAACAATTGATTACAGCAGATTGTGCAATTTAGAATCTATGGTTAAAAACATTAGCATGCAAAAGTTATAGAAAGAGCCATACAGATCACTTGGCTCCTGGGCCATGTTCTCTTAAAGCAAAAGAGCAAGAGCACGGTTTCTGAGCATTGGTGCAATATGTAGTTGTTGGTTACTGCTTAATACAAACAGCTTGACTTAGCTTGTAGCACAATTTCTAACTACAAGAAATTAAGATTGTCCATATGATAAAGTAGACACTTGTGATAAACAACATCTTAGAACAGTGATTTACAGGAGATAACACAGTGTTTGAAATTGTGTGATGAGGGGTTCGGAGAACACAAAAATAATAAGTCAAAAATAGGAAGGTGATATATATATATATTCAATGGACTCTTAACTAGAGTCTAGAAAGCTGGAGAAGCTTCTTGGATGAGAAGCGAAATGTCTTCAAAGAAAAACCAGAAAGTCCAGTTGCTTCTTGAAAAAGCACCTTTGGGATAGAGTCTTGATTATTATTGCCACCCTAGACTGTTCTAAGATGGTTTTCCAGGTCTCTGACCAGGGTCTTTTCAGTAGTTTGGTCGCAGGGATTGAAACATAGGATAAAAGGTCTTTGTCACTGACTAATAGTTTTGATTGAATAATTTTGATTGAACTGATTAATTTAAAAATGTAATCTCATGCCATTAGATATGAACATACTGTACATACAACAAAATGATAAAATGCATGAAAAGATGCTAATCCCATAAAGACATTTTCTTCTTACACAGTAGTTCCTTTGGAAATGCCAGAATTTTGAGGAAAGCAACAAAGACTGCATTTGTGTATTTTGTTCTGTGGAGCTGAAAATATCTAGTAAATTGATCCTGTGGGAGTAATAAATACACATTACTTTATCTTGTACTTCATGTCTTATACCCCTGAGCCTTGATAGAACAACACCACTTAATAGACTTTAAAAAAGAGTAATTACAGTCATTGGTTGTGTGATTTTTCAGCCCTTCCAGCCCTGCCTGACCTTCTAATTTAGCTTACCGTGTCTAACTAATGCATTTATATTCATCTTTTATGAAGCATGTGTAGTACAAAATTGACTTTGCAGCCTTTAGCAAGCTGTCTTACTAGTTGAATACCTGGTTAGTCCCATATTCTGAACTGGGCATTTGTACAGAAGAGTGAGCTGAGGCTTTTTTTTTTTTTTTTTTTTACGTTTTGGGGAATGCCAATCAATTATTTCTTTTTATTTTTTGGAAATTCTTAAGTAACGTGTAATATATAATGTAAATTCTACTTTTCCACTTACCTTCTGAAAAGTGTTCTATATACCAAGGTTATTTATAGCCAAGCGTAAATGCAAAAAGATGCAAGTGTTTCTAAAAGGGTTATCTCAAACATTTTTTTTCTTGTCAGAAATAGTTCAATGTCCAGACATTTCTTGTTCTCTTTTATGAATGACGGTTGTATAAGGCCATTCCGTGCTGATTTGTATGCAAGACTGACATCTTAGGAGATGAAGGATGCTGCAAAATGTTCAATATCATGCAATTTGTACATGCACGTTAAAAAACAATAGCTTAAACCAGGGGTGGGCAAATGTGGCTCTTTTACAACCTGTGGACTTCAACTCCCAGAATTCCTGAGACAGCCAAGCTGGCTCAGGAAATCTGGGCGTTGAAGTCCACAGGTTGTAAAAGAGCCACATTTGCCCACCCCTGGCTTAAGAGAAGGCTGGAGGAATTCCTTTCTGGAAGAGCAACCCGAAGCTAGCCAGCACACAGACTATGCTCTCTGCTCGGACTTCCATAACTTTCTGCCCAGTTTACTTATCCACTGGAGCACAATTGTTTTCTGTGCATTTCTTTTCCCACCATATGGTTACTTCATTACTATACACTAAGGGTCCATATGGGGAACTTGTGAAGTGAACTGTACTCATTTTAACTGCCAGATGAGCAGCAAGCTTAGCTTAAGTCATGTGCTGCTGCCTTTATGTTGTTATGGCAACAGAGCACCAATAAAAAATTCTAATCTACTGTAAGTGTCTCGGATCACAGTATTTTAAATGCTTGCCGTAACTGTCCTCTAAAGTGAGAGTGCTTGCTCCTCTGTTATGACAAAGGGTTATTGCCAGTTCCAGCAGGTGGCAGTAAAGAAATCATCGCCTCCCCTTCCCTTGCAGAAGTAACATAATTAGAAAGCAGTATTCTCTTAACAGATTTTTTCATGTCTTTGCTGAATTTTTTTGGAAGGCTGGCCAAGGTGTTGAAAAAGACTTTCAAAAGCACACAGTTGTTGAAAAAGACTTTCTTGGACTCCTGTGATTTGTTTAAGCAACACATTTGGATGCTTCTCTGTGCGTCCGTGTTTCCTTATTTTGAATGATTCCTTCAAGCACTATGCTAATTAAGAGCACCTTAAAGCAATGGAAATAGACAGCAACATCTTTAAATATGAATCATTTCCACCTCCACAGGCCAGATGATACATTGCATCTCTCTCTCTCTCCCTGTCTACACTGAGAGTGAATGTTTGCAGTCTCCCTTCATCAGTTCACATTAGCCTCATGCTGAATATTTAAACACCAAATAATTTAAACACCCCATGAAGAGACACACTTTCTGTCGGAACTGCAAAGGCTCATCTGATCATAATTTAGTAAATCAGCCGTTTACTGGTTTACTTGTGCCAAGAGCTACTCAGCACAACTATGTGCCAGCAAGCATTGAAATCTGGTCTCCAGTCACATGGTTTCTCCTTGGAGGAATGAAACAGAAAATTTCATTCCTAACAAAGTATTCAGGCTTAGTTAGTCATTTATCTTAAAGGAAACAGAGTGGCACATATAAGCAGGAGTCACTGTGCGCTGCACAATGTATTCTAATTACAGCAATACTATTTTAGCATTTTTATGGGTGCACAACAAGCAATTTAGATATTGCATTTGTAGCCTTTAAACTTTTGCAAATATCAATAATAGGCAGTAGCCAAGGAATGAAATGAAAGAGTAAATGGAATGTCTAAGATGCAGCTCAATGCAAAAGATGCATTCCTTTGATAACCAGTTCATACATGAAAAACTATTTGAGAGTCTGGATGCTGCTTGGAGCATCCAACTATGTTAGCTCTTTAATCACTTTGAGCATTGCTTGCCCAGTCTGCCTTTCTCATTACGAATCTAATAAATTATAGTTTGCACATGTTAAATGCAAACTCTTTTTTATTTCTCTACTTATACAACTGGAAGTAAAGTTTGCATGCAAAAGGTTTGTAGCATCTCCCTGCAGTTGGAATACTTTCTGTTTGAAATTCTGAAACCAGTAGCCAGACAGATGTAGATAATAACATGCTAAACCATTGAGGGATGTTTTGTATGTTGCCCTGCTTTCTGTTACATCTGCAGTCTGGATCCACTCCACTATCAATATAACTAAGTCCAGATCCAAACTGAAAATGCAGGGAAATGGAGGAATAGATTAAATGTTTACCATTGCTGTGTTTCCTGATAAAAAAAAAATCACTAAAACTGTTTGTTGCTGAGTACATGAAGGTCAGCCCTGCAGCTCTCTGTGCTCTTTGCAGAGGTATTATGGAGATAACTGATCAACACAATCATTAGTTATTAACATAGTCTTATATATACATCAGAAAAACATATGGATAGAATTTGCAAATGAGGCATTGGTCACCCAGAACTGTCTGCTAACACATTCTTATAGCATACATTATTTTGCTTGCATAAATAAGATGTTTAGACTGAATTTGGCATTTTTATCAACCTATTAAGTCTTTCCCAAGAGCCTAGGATAACCAAAGCTGTTGTTTCATAGCATTAAAGGTAGCATGTCAGAATGTGTGTTGTTCCAAAAAAAAAAAAAAAAAAAAAAGATGGCTTTTGCAGTTGACTGATAATGATTTTGTCAATGCCGATGGAGTTCAAGTGATGCTCAAGATGTTTTAGAATTGCACCCAAGGCACTTATTATGATTACCTCCTTTGTTTTCTTTTGCCACTATTGTTCTACCTCTATTTGAAGCTCTTTATGTTTTGTAATTTTCTCCAGTTCTTGGTCTTCCATTCCGTTATTTCCAGATATTGCAATGTGCTCTAGCCAGACATTTTTGTCTTTCTTATCAACAATTATTACATCTGGTGTGTTGTCTGTTTGAATTCTAAAGCACCAGAGAACTTCTTCATTTTATTATCATTATTTAAATGTATTTAAATTAATCTGTTGTCCAATTCCAGTGCAGTCTGAAAATCCATATGTTAGAAATCTCACAAAAATGTGGGAAGTGTGGAAATGGATTATGAAAGATTTTATATTGTGATTCTATCTTTAGAACAATCTTTTTACCTACTTGAGTTAATAAAACTCCATTTAGTAGAATGATTTAAGGGACTATACCAGTCTACATTTAGTAAATGACAGCTGTTTTATTGTCTTATCTCTGTAGTCAGTGATATATAAAATGCTTCAAATTCAAAATATGTTGATTATAAAATGTCCTGTTTTCAAGTTCAGAACAGCCCATTTTAAGTCTGACATAACTGGCCTGATCATTCTGGAAATATTGTGAACTCAAAATAGCCCCTTTTAAAGTTGTAGAACTTCAAACAGTTATTTCAAATTTGAAACACAGAGTAGTCAGAACAGCACTGGAACATTTTTCTTAAGATCAGGAGAAAAAAAAAACTTTTTGAGTGTTCAAAATATGGTATTTCAAATGTAAACTATTTTGGTTTTGAAACTTTTACAGACAGTAAGCATCCTTCCTTACTACCTGATAGTTGTCACAACTTCAGTGATACTTGAGCAACATTAAATGAGACATATTCCATGTACTATTTAGAGCCAAAGGCTTGGCTAAAGTATTATGGACCTGAAGAACAAGATGGAAGAGTTTTGATGCCTTAGATGGAAGATGCCTTAGAAGATTGTATTCAAAAGGCTGGTTTATTTCTATATGTGTAGTGTCACTTTCTGTTTCTATATGATTTCAAGGGTCATGATTTTTTTTTTCTTCCGAAGAAAAAAATCAAGCATCTTTCTCTCATGCACACATAGTCTGTCTCAACTCCTGACTGTGCCTTTAAAAATATACAGCAAATGGTGGGCAAAAAGTGCCTGAACTTCTTCCTGAGGTGATTTCTTTGTTATGAGAAAGAAGCCCCATTGTTTTCTGTGTTTTCTACTTCCTGGTGTTTGAAGAACCATATTTATTTATTTATAGCCTCAATAAGATAAGGGTTGATGCAATATCCACTAAAATTAGTAATTGCTAGGTCAAGTTCACAGGGCTTATCTGTGTTATAAAGAGAATGCCATTCCTTCAGTAAGTTCATCTCTAGTTCAGAAGGTCAAAGGAGATGCTTTGCATGTTTGGGGAGTATTCAGTAGATCAAGCATACAAAGCCAGCTGCTTTGTAGAAGCTTACATGCATATTGATTTTTACAGTGTTTACCGATTACTCTCATGGACATCCTCAGTGAACTTCATTCTCAGTGAAGCTCTGTTTTTTTTTTTTTTTCACCATAACAGTAGCTTTAATCAGTATAGGACTCATAGAATCAAATGACAATTCCCATAGATGTGATAAAATGCACATTTTCTTAGCAACCTCAGGGGTGGGAGTCTACCGGTTCAGACCAATTCGGGCGAATCAGCTCCAACGCTCAGCTGGGAGCGAACTGGTTCGTTCTGGCAATCAGGTTGGCCCGCCTACCCGCCCCTACACTTTACTACCTTTATCTTCTCAGCTGATTAGCGCAGCAGAGCAGATTGCCACGCCTCAGCTGTGTCCACTCTCAAGTGGTAACGCAGAAAGTTAGCGTTTGTAAAACTGTGCACGCGCTCACAGTGCGCATTAGGCGCACATGTGCACAATCACCAAACCGGTTGTTAAACCAGCGGCATCCAACCACTGAGCAACCTATTTGGGTGCAACCCAATTTAATGATCAGGAATAAAACCTACACATTTTTTTCTCCCAGTAAGTTTGTTTGAGAAGCTTAATCATCCTGAATTAATTTTACAGTAATCCTAATGTTAGTTATGACCATTTCTTCATCATATGTAAGGTAAACTATTTCTTCTTTGGGATTTCTAGCAATATCCTTGATCTATCATCCTTTGCACAAACGTTGGCAAATATCTACTACTGGCTTAGGCTGTTTGTTTGTTTGTTTGTTTGTTTATTAAATTTATATGCCTCCCATGATCTCACAAATAAAGTGACTGATTTAGGTGAGTCAACCATGAATGTCTTTCTAGTCAAACTAATAGTGGTTCATTGAGTTATTTATGAAATGGGACTCAGATTTAGTAATTTCATAGGACATCCCTGTAGAGCACCAATGTTGCCTGTTTAAAGTCAAAATCAAAAGATATATAGTGTGGGGTTTTTAGATGAAATATGAGCAGTGCGTAATTTATAGAACCCTGGAAGTGGACAGTAAAAAAAAACATTGTTCTTTTTATGATAATGTCATTTAGTAACGTATGCAGGAAAATCTTGTCTTTTTTCTTCCTTAGCAAACAATGGGGTTTACAAACTGTATTACATTATAGATACTTGGGCAATGGCATACTGTAATCTTGGTGATTGTTCATTTGTAAAATCTTGGTGGCTTGGTGATTGTTCATTTGTAAAATCACCATTTGAAGTAATAGGTTTTGTATTCTTTATTTATTTATGTTTATCCCATCTTGTTATTTTTAATAATTCAAGACAGCAAACATACCTAATATTCCTTCCTCTTTCTGTTTTCCTCACAATAAGAACCCTTTGAGGTGGGTTGGATTGAGAGATTGACCAAAGTCACCCAATTGACTTTCATGCCTAAAGCGGGACTAGAACTCACAGTCTCCTGACTTCTAGGCCAATACCTTGACCACTATTGAAACTGAGGCCTCATAGTTAGGATTCACAGTTGGTTCACGACAATGAAAAATTACACTCAATACATACATCACGAATTAATTCATTTCAATTATCAGTGAAATACTTGTGCTATTTTATTTATTTGTTGAATTTGTACAGCTGCCCATCTCAAAAACAAATAACTCTGAGCACCAAACAATTTTGATACCTATTAATTATATATTTATATATTAATTTATTAATTTATATATTAAATCAATATTTGATACCAATACAAAAGGACAATTAATAGACCTTCAACAATATTAATTAGAACTAAAACAAAATTCCCTGATGTTTTATTAATAAAAAACAAAATATTTTAGTTCCTTAACTGTAACATCCTCTGCCTACAGTATGGAAACCTAGATTGCCTTCCCAGGACAAAAAAATGCATATATTCTACCATTACTGTAGTAATCATGTCTGAAACATACATGGCATTTGGCCCTGGCTCACAGAGCTTACCAAGTAATTTATTCAGCTTGTTCACAATCACTGCCAGCTGTTTGCACTTATTTATTTGAGGATAACAAATAATGAAAATATTGTCAACAACTTTGTGATCTCTCCACTTGACATCTATTAGGTATCTGAGTACAATAAAATTAAAATACAACTTGATACAATGAATGATTGTCTATTTATCTGTTTTCTGCCTGCCTATATGCCTATCTAATCTTTGGTCTTTTCCTCTACCCCCTTACCCTAAGGTTTTTAACAAATGCTTGAAAGAAAATGCAATTAAGATTAAATGCAATGATAATTATCAAAATTCTAGCCTTTATTTGGGTTGATATCAGATATGCTCCTGATACTCCTAAAGAAATTTAATTCATCCGTTTATATAACTGTTTGAGACATCTGCTTAGAGAAATTAGCTTCCGCCAGATTTTTAGGGCTGCATGTTCAAAAATTAATCACATCTTTCTCTTGCTGATAATAAGAAAGAAAGTTGATGAAGTGCTTTAACAACATAAGGCAGGGAGCACTCCAGTAAAATAGGTCTGCTTCAGCTGAAGCCTCTCAGTGCAATAAAATACTATTAAGTTCTTTGAACACAGAGTTATAAAACATAATTGTTATACATTTGGCATTTTATGTTTCCCTAGAAATTAGCACTTGGTATCTAGATGTAAGCTGTGCTTTTTCTTTTCATTTCAATTGGGTCTGAAGTGGACTTTTACTGTAATGAGAATGCCCCTTCCAGAGACTTTTTAAAAATTATTCCTATGATAAAATGTAAGTGAGTGTACTCATTTGTAAGGGTTATAGGAGAAGAGGGATTTTTATCATTTTAATATAACATTCCCTCTCCCCTCTGCTTTTTTTAGCTTTTCCCAGCCTAGGAAAGAATAGAACAAAATACTTACAGAAATCAGAAGCATCATCTTTTTCTTTTACTGTAAATCCCATTAAGAGCCAGTAGTTAAATAACTCCAACAACTTTATTCTCTTTGGAGAGTTTTATTTTTCTTCTGAAGGATTTTTTTTTAATATAGCCTATATTCTATATTCTTGTAAGATTAAGCACAATCTTAGGGGCCATATACCAACCCAAGTCCTTGGGTTTCTACCAGATCATATTATTACATGTTTTGTAGAAAGATTCCCATGATCCAAATAACAGACAATTTACATTTGAAGATAATATATTTTTTAAAAGCTGATTTACCTGCTTTGATTGGAACCACAAGGAAATTTGCTATGTAAACAAATTCTCTCAAATTCGGTGGCCAGGAATCTTAAACTTTGTCCATCAACTAAAACTCTGTTCTAGTTGGCCAGTTGCCTTTTCCATGTTGGTTTAGCCATAGTAAGTATGACTAACATGTAGCAGAACTCTATGTTCCTACTCTATCTTATGTTTCATAGACAGTTTTAAAGAAAGGAATGCCAAACTATACCTAGGGAAATATATTGAAAAAGCAAGAATTTACACTGCATTGTATTTTTTCTTACAATAGCAACTAGGTGAATTGCTTGGTTTATTTTTTTCCCCCTTCCTTGCTAATCAGGGCACTGCTTTTTTTTTAAATTGATTTGTAATATATTAATGGCTTGATGCCTGCAAGCACTTACCCTTTACGATTTAAAAATTGCTATTTTATATATGCTTACCATATTTTCTTTATCAGTTTGGCTCAGTGTGTAGAACAGGTGACAATGTCATTCAGTGAGCGTTTATGTTAGTGCCTAAGGTATAGACTGTAATCTTTGGTCCGGAGGAAGATTAAGCTAGTTTAGCATTGTTTACACTAAGAGCAATTTTCCAGTAACTGGGGTCTTTACCATCACCAAGTGCATGTTATTTTAAATTAGACACACCAACTTTTACCTGCTGGAGACTACACTTCAGGATTCTGAATTTCATTATCCACAAGATTCCATCAGACATAAGTTTTATTTAAAAGTTTAGATGGACTTGTAGAGTTTGAGAGGGTAGACAAGGTGATAGTGCAGACAATGAGATAAAAGGGTAAGCTTGGTAAGACATCTTGAAGAGTTAAATCATAAAAATAGATATGAAGGTATGAGCAAGCTCTGTCTTTCTAAACTAACTAAAGTCATAACATTTGGGGAGGGGGTTGAGTCTTTTTATGCTGTTAATTACCAATTAACAGAAATTAGAGTACATGTGGACATATAGATATGCATGCGCACAGAGTGTGAATGTTGGATTGATATGTTGATTCTTCATCATTTAGTGTCAGGAGTATTTTGTGTTATTTCATACTACCTGTACATGAGGGTTATTTTTGCACCAAAAATAGCAGCAACGATTCTATCCAGATAGGAGTGTCAGAAAAGTGCAAGTAATTTTTAAACCTAAGAAAGAAAGAGATTATTATATATATTTTGGGTGACCAGATGGATAAGCAAGTGCCAGCTGTTAATAGAATAATATAGCATATGTTTTACATGGAAAAATACCCTGGCATATGCAGTAAGATCTTAATATAAAGGGGTATGTGTCACTATAATAACTAAAACCTTATAGATATTTTATCATATTTTGTCTAACTTAATCTCACATGGATGAGATTCTTCAAATCAATTTGAAATCTTTAAATCTGTAAATTTAAATTTGTATTAGAATATAATGTGGTGTGTTGTGGTGGCATGTGTATGTTATGTATCTGTCCTCAGTGTGGAAACGATTGCCACTCTCGAATTGGCCTTTTTAGTCACACTAGATGCTGTTTTAGGACCTCTTTCCAGAGCACGATACCATAGTCTCTTGAGACTGAAGGATGCCAATGATGTGGTAGCATCAATGAAATAAGAAACTAGAAGTCAGAATTGATCAGCTGCAAATGGCATATGAAAAATATAAATGAAATTGTTGTCATTAAGCACTTCTATGAAAGATGAATGTTTTCTTGGTTAATTTTGTCACAATACAATGCTAATAGAGTTTTAAAAATATCCTATCACTCTTGGGGCTTAAGTAATTGATAAGCTTCATATCTTGTGGACAGTTATTGACTGAAAATATATTGCCTGCAACAAACAATTCTTTGAAGGTGGCTTGTTGTTAACATTAATCACTTGTTATAAAAAATCAGTATTTACCTGCAATGTTCTTTTTGCCCATTTCTTAATTGATTTAATTGTGAACATAATGATTGAGCCAAGAAAGCCTTGAACAGTTATATAAGATATTATGCAATCATATTAAAAGCAAGCGACATGAATTGATGAATTATCATTGGTACTATCTATATTGAATGTTGTGATAGAAACCCTAAGTAAATGTGGTGTTTTACTCCAACTTCCAAACATATTATTTCCATAGACACATCGCTTTGCTTCAGAGTTGTATCTCTTATAATAAAATACCAATCCAGGTTCATTTTTATATTTGATTTTTTGTGTTGTTTCAGAATGGAAAGATTGACTGAGTAAAAAAGCATTGGTATATCTGAGTACATAACAAAATGAATGGGGGAATAAGATCACTTTCAATTCAGTAATTATCCTGCCTAATTAGTACTGGATTTCTTTCTCATCTTGCTTTCCTTTTAGAAGAGAGCCAGCTATTTTTCTAGCCTATATTCAACAAGCTAAATGCAAGAAATATTTTTGATATTTCTTTGGATCAAACTTCATTTTGTGTGCAGCGTATACGTACACACACACACATACATATACATATACATATGCATATACATATGTATGTATGTATGTGTGTGTGTGTAGATTAACACATTCATAAATTAAATACTAGCTTTAATAGAATTATATTGTTTCAAAAATGCACAAGTTAAGATATTCTAATTAAAACACTTCACACAGTTGTTATTCAGTTCTTTTACATGGCACTCTTTAACAGAATTTGAAATAATTGAAATTCAAACATAGATAAATCAATCAGCATTATTATGATGGTAATAACCTATGTAATTTATAACTTGTTCTTTCCTGTCCTAAGAAAGCTTACAAAAAAACACCATATGCATTTATCCAAATGATAGAAGTCTTGATCTGTTAGTTTTCTTTCCTCCTTATGTCATCACTATTTCCTGCTGATTTTACAAAACTAGTATTAATTAGTCTGTAATAAAAGTTGCACAATATCAGTTAATAATCATCAAACCACAGATTTTCTTTTTATGGAGTTCTCCTTACTGATCTCTCTGAATTGAGAAAGAATCTCCTCCTTCAGTAATGCTTAAAAGTTAAGCGTAGGTCAGTGCACTTTAATACATTCCCTTTTTAAATCCTTCAACAAAAAGCTTGAACCCCTCTTTTTCTCTTCCAACTTAACCAGAAATAGCTCCTATTAAATTCAGAGCTTCAACATAAACCAGTAATCATTCTCAAGAACAATTCTAGTCAATACATTCTGAAGCATTGACCTTCCTTTTTCTTTAGAATAAGTTTGTCTTGCAGATGGCTGATTGACTGAAGACTTTTCTTACAGCCAGAATTCCTTTTTCTCCTAAATCGTAGGGATTAAAGTGAACATACAGCACATGCTTTCTGACCTCTAAGCTTTCTAGTTACAGACCACTAATAGCCATAAACCACAGATTTTTTTTTGCTTAAAAAAAAAAGCTAAGTCAATCATATGATTTATCATCTTTGACTAATTTTGTAGAGGTTTTAATCTTGACAAACTTTAGTCAATCCACGATGACATCAAAGAAACAAATATAGAATAAAGGGATGAGGCTCCTATTTTTCCAGATACTCTCTTAAAATATTAGCTGTCTGATTCTTAAATGAGTTGTTTTAGTCCTAAAAAGAACAGTTGCAACTCTTTGCCTAGTTAACATCTTTAGTGTTAATATTTAATACTCAGTGAGTATGTCTAGAATGGGTCTGACAAGTTATCAGAAGGAAAAGGGCATGGGCTAGGGGCATGAAAAAGAATATGCATTCTTGATACTATTAATGCACATGGAAATGTTGTAACCTGTTAATCCAAAAACAAATATTAAATGTTGGTGCGTGAATGTATTTACAGTGCTCTAGTGTCTATTTAAAGACACACTTTTAGCAGCACAATATTGTTTTCAAACGCTTAGATATTTTTTTTTTAATATCAGCTATCTTCTTACAATAACATTCAGAAGGTTAATCAGTACATTGTAATATTCCATATACTTTTAAGTACAATCTACAATCTACAATAAATAGCCAGCCATAATCTTGAACATGCTTTAGCCCTTTAAATTGTTAAAGCTGCAGTGCCCTTTCAATCTACTTACATAATGTCATAAAATATACATTTCAAGGTAAATGAAGTCAGCTACTTCAATTTAGTCTCTCAAACTGGTAGTAAATGAGAGGTTAACACTATGGTGCCAAACCCATTATTGAGTAAATTTAGCACCTTGGACAGCTCTGTAAAATCTTTATTGCTTTCCTGACCTGCTCGTCATGTTCTGTCTATGTGTTCAGTGGCTCTCAGCTCTGATTGAAAGGCAATATATTAGATCCCGAACACAAACACGCTCGGGGCTGGTTCACTGTGAACGTAATGACATGGAGGTGAGAACAATTTTCTGGTCACTGCAATTCAACCACCTTGCCAGTGCTGTTGCAGGAACAGTACTTTCTAGAAGACTTTTACGCATCACATTGTATTTGAAGTCAGGACTGTGCTCATAAATGGGTTGAAACCTAAAATGTTTTAAATTACATTGGTCGCTCTGTAGAATGTTCTATGTTAACATATAATAGAACAGAAAAGCTAGCATTTTTATGTAAAAGCTTAAAAATTATCTGACAAGATTTTTTCCATAATTGTTTTATAACTTCTGACAAAGCTACATGAAAGAAAAGTGCTATTATGTGGCAATTTTGTTAAGAAAACATGAAATGTATAGGCAATCCCTTGTTATAAAAAGAAATGGAACCTAAACATTGACAATATGTAAATTGTAGTGATGCTTATTCAATATATTCCAGTGAGAAACTATGATATAGTGTCTGCAATTAAAATTATTTTATTGTGATCTTACTGACTATTAAGAAACTATCTGTGAAAGAATGGAAGTTTAGATTTCATGCAGTTACATTAAGACAATCCCAAAACTATATTTTCGTGTGGAAATTCCATTGGCGAAATTAAACTGCTCCAAAGTTAATATCTGATTTATTTTGTGCATATCGATGCTCAGACTTAATGCAAAATATAATTTTTATTATTAATATGGGCCAAGGTATAAGACAGATTTCTCACAACACTAAGAGAGATTTGCCATTTTATAATAATGTCTGCTGATGATGTCACCTGGGATAGCATTACATTTCCAAAATTATCTTGTCTGGACAAGATGTTTTAATTTACTAGGAACTGGAAAAGTCAAATGTGACAAGCTGTTTTTCCTTTCTATTCTAGATTTTTAATCTTTTACAAGGCAGGCTGAGCTCACTGATTTTCTAAGTAGCTTGGGTGAACCAGCATGGCCTGATTCCATATGGGTATCATGCGCATACAATTCATACGCTTGTAAATTATTTAGTACTTTGGTCAGGATGCATAGAGAGGACAAAGACAAGAGCTAGTGATCTCTTCAGAAATAAATAGTTTCAAATGTATTGATTCAAAACCCATCAATTATATAATGCAGCTAGCTGCAAGCATTAAAAAAATCCTGAAATGTGCATTATGAAAGGGAGAGTGTGCTGTGGTTCTAAGGAACGATAAATGTGTATGGGGGTTCAAAACATACTTATAATCTCATTTTTAAATTTAGGACATCATGTATATCATAAGTACCTACTGCAATATGCCAACTCTTTTAGCATATATTGTAGAGAATTTTAAATTGAAAAAATGCTAATATGCATCTAAAAGCTTGTCATCTGAAGAGTTGTTCAAGGATTTTGAAGAGGTTATGGTGACAGCAAAATGAATGCAATTATATCTCTCTCTTCTGATAAGACACTATAGTATATGAAAATTGAGCATTACTACTTCTTTTAGTTAGAAAATCTAACTAGTGTATAAAACATTCCTAGTTAAGCTTCTCAGCTTAACTCAAAAGTCAGTTCTTATAAAAAAATGCATCTAGCTTCAGAAAGCATTTGCAAAAATGTATTACAATTCAGCTTTTATGCTGTCATGCCTACAAAGATCAATTATTTTTGGTAGAAGTTACTAAGATTTCAATACGTACAGGGGGAACCAAATGTATGTTATTGTTTCTGTGATATAGAAAGATACTTGCAATTTACAAATACACTTTATTGACTCTTGTTCTCGAAGTTTTACGTGCTAAAAATACAAAGAGAGCATTGTGCTATGCAGATGTCGGTCTCAGGACCATGAGGATATAAGCTGGAGCAGGGAAATGAAGAGATGTACGTAATACAAATGAGTTTAGGAACACAACAAGGATAAATAAATAAGCAGATAGAGAAGTGAGCAACCATGGAAATTAAAGTTAGGCTTATGCTTAAAATTTGGACACTCCACCCACATCCCTCCAAATTCCCTGAAGAATAACATTGATATCTTGTTCTCAGTTGCTGCTTATGTTCAAAACCTTTCTTTCCTTTTTGAATACCAGGCTATGGCACCCAACTATGGGAAAAAGATGAAGCATAGAACTTAGTATTGTTATCAGATCACCAACAGCCTTCCAGAGATAGCTTAACAATATGGTTGATCTGATAAGGACACGTTTCTATTATATAAATTAAGAGCCCAATAAACAGCATGAAAGAAATCTGTAACTGCTCTGGGTGACATTGATTGCAATTGAACAAAGAAATGTGGGTCTTATTCGGCAATAAACCTGCAAGCAGCTTCTGTGCAGCTGGTAGACAATTGAGTGACAGATTTTATTTTGCAGCTCAAGCAGGTTTTACCTTTTAACTTTTGTGTGAACTGGATGAATTCATGATTTAGCAACATTCTGAGTTGACTAGGCACTGTTGAAATGTAAGACTGAAAACAAGGCTGTGACTGAAAACAAAGTTGAAGACACAATGTTAGAACTGTGTTTGCTACACATGAATATGGGTGAAATTCTCCTTTTCTTTCCAACAGGAAGTAATACTCAAGAGGGCAGCGGATCTGGTGGAAGCACTCTATGGTATGCCACATAACAATCAGGTAAATGCAACCTTGGTTAAATAGCGTTCCGCTTGGTGTTCTGAAATCTGTGCAGAATCATCTTGCACGGACAAATAAAAATAAAATTGCAAATTGGTGAAAAGTAACAGCAATAGCAATAGCATTTAGACTTATATACTGCTTCACAGTGTTTTACAGCCCTCTCTAAGTAGTTTACAGAGTCAGCATATTGCCCCCAGCAGTCTGGGTCCTCATCCAACCTCAGAAGGATGGAAGGCTGAGTAAACCTTGAAGGTGCCATAATAGAAATCTAGGAAAACTTCCCATGTGAACCAAACTCATCTCAAAGTTTCTAACAGAAGTAGCATTTTAAATTTTGATTTTATTAGTTGCTTTGCTTTGCTAAAATAATGAAAATACTATTCTGTGTTATTTCTCTTTTATAGTTTTAATGTGTTATGCTTTCAATAGAATTTAAATATACTAGTATGGTATTCAGCTGTTTAGTAGTTGCTTGTTCCCAGTAGTTAACTGAATATCAGTGTAAAATACAAATTTAGGCATTCTATTTAGAGCCTTATCTTAGTGTAATTTAAGAAGTACAGGTCTAACTAATTCTCAATAGGCCAGGTTCTGATTTTATAGAACTCTTTTACAAGCTCCTTAAACTGAAGACAAAACAAAAAACAAAACTGAAGACAGATGTTTAACACTGGAATCTTATGTGCCTTTCCAAAAATACATGCACTGAAGTAAATGATGGTCACATTCAGCTATCTGATATCAAAATATGGGATTATCTCCCCATTTATAGTCCTTTGTGAAGCTCTACTTTTCTGTGTCTTTTGCTTTCTGGAAGTTAGATAGCTGTTCACTGCAAATTGGAACTGGACTAAAGGTTTTCCCAACACTTATATCTATTTGTTCTTTCTAAGAACAAATCAATACGTTTTTACATGTAATATTTTACATATAAACATCTTCAACCTTATAACTTTGTCTCCATTTTATAGAATACAAGTAGTCTTCGATTTACAACCATTCATTCAGTGACATTCAAAGTTACTACAGCAGTGAATAAAGTGACTTACGACCGGTCCTTGCACTTACGACCATTGCAGCATCCCCGCAGTCACATGATCAAAATTTGGGCACAGTGCAGCCAGCATGTATTTACAATGATTGCTATTTGCGACTTCCCCACCAGCTTCTGACAAGGAACATGAATGGGGGAAGCCGGATTCTCTAGATGACTGCATGATTCACTTAATGATTGCAGTGCTTTGCTAAACAACTGTGGGAAATAAAGGTTGTAAAATCAGGCGTGAATCACTTAACAACTACCTTGTGTAGCACAGGGAATTCTGGTCCCAGTTGTGGTTGTTAGTCAAGGACTACCTGTAACAGCAAAGAATTGGTTCATCATGATATCAGTTACTATTGTTCATTACTCCCTTTGAACAAATGAAATCATAATCATCTGATTCATAGCTCAATTTTCCATTGCTCTGAACAGATGAATTGATTTAGAGCTTCCAGATCAATAGCTGCAAAAAAGAAAAAAAAAAGAAAAAAAAACCAACCACTTGATAGTAGGAAGAAAGCAGAAAATACATTTTGCTGACATAGTGGCTGCCTGGATTTTGGAAACCCAAATCTGAATTTCCTAGTAAGTTTTGTACAAGTAGTCTTTGACTTACAACAGTTCATTTAGTAACCATTCAAAGTTACAACGGTGCTGAAAAAAGGGACCGATGACCGGTTTTCACACTTACAATTTGTAATCATGTGATCAAAATTCAGATGCTTGGCAACTGGTTCATATTTATCACCACTGCTGCATCCCAGGGTCACGTGATCCCCTTTCGAAATCTTCTGACGAGCAAAGTTGATGGGGAAACCAGATTCACTTAACCACCGAGTTACTACATTAACAGCTGCAGTGGTTCATTTAACAACTGTGGCAAAATAAATAGTAAAATGAGGCAAAGCTCACTTTAACAAAGGTTTCATTTAGCAACATAAATTTTGACCCTAAGTATGGTCATACGTCGAGGACCTACCTGTATTTAATTATTTTCCTTCATATCTAAACTCGTGTTTTGGCAGGAAATAATCCTGAAAAGAGCAGCTGATATTGCAGAAGCACTCTACAGTGTCCCTCGTAATCATAACCAACTCCCTGCGCTCGCTAATACATCAGTCCATGCTGGCATGATGGGGGTGAATTCATTTAGTGGTCAATTAGCAGTAAATGTCTCAGAAGCCTCACAGGCCACCAATCAGGGTAAGCTGAAGGAGACTCCCTCCCCCCCGTTTTTCAATGTTTTATGTGGTAAATAAAAGTCATAATCAGTGGTGGGTTTCAATTTTTTTTACTACGGGTTCTGTGGGTGTGGCTTAATGGGCATGGCAGAGAAAGGATACTGTAAAATCTCCATTCCCCCCACTCTAGGGGAAGGTTACTGCAAAATCCCCATTTCCTCCTGATCAGCTGGGACTCAGGACGCAGAGAATAGATGGGGGTGGGGCCAGTCTGAGGTGGTATGTACCGGTTCTCCGAACTACTCAAAATTTCCATTACCGGTTCTCCAGAATTGGTCAGAACCTGCTGAAACCCCCCTCTGGTCATAATACATATTCCTTTCAATCAGCATGTTTTTTTTCCTTTAGAGTCCTATAGAGAACAGCTCAGAATCCAGGCAATGTACAATGTATTTGTACATTTGTGAATGTACATTTGTACATTTGTGAAAAGGAGCATGATAGAATACAGACTCAGTTGTTGATAGAATGTGAGAAACAGGAAGCAATGTTACTTAGGAAATTTTCTTGTGATCAGAAATTCTGATCTGGGAGTGACTAGAATCAGAGGAAAAGTTTCAGTAGGGCAATATTACATGTTGGGATATCATGAACTTCACAATCCAGATAATAGTTTTTAATTGCACTTCTGGGATTATTATTGCTTGCAGCCCATTTTTATTTTTTATTAAGAGATGAGTATTCCTTTTTCTAGTTAGAAACTTCATGTGTATTTCATGCAACCAAGGCCACAGAACCCACAACCAAAAGTGCATCGTGGTATTTTTTTTTCTTTATTGTTTTTTATTAATAGTCTTCATAGATATATAAATATCATAGATAAATAAATAGCTCTCAAAAGTTTCTGACATTGCAAAAACGACTGTCCTTGCTTTAATGTTTTAGGACTAATTTAACCATTTTCCAGATTTAACAAGCAAGAAGCACTTTTTCCCTTTTCTTTCATATTAAGAAATTTGTCACAAATGGTTAACAGGAAATGTTGCCTGAAAATGTCTGTAGAAAATTATGACACAATAATGCATTAGGCTGTATCCCACGGCGGCTTGCAACATCTTCTACTATTTATGACCCACCCACTACAGTGTATCGTACTTACTTAAATGTTCTCAATATTTTTATTGGTGGATTGCCACTATGGAATGCTTTCTCTATGAATGCTTGTCTGGCATCCATAATTGTGATTCTTTCAGCACCAGGCAAAGCTTTTTTCTGTTTCCTCTACCTTTTCAGTTTTGTTTTTTTTCAAAGACCTTGGTTACTTATGACATTCATAGTTGTTTCATCTTATACAGTTCCAGTAATCCATATAATATTTTTTATCATATTTGTAACAATTTGGATTTTCTTGCTGGTCTAGATTTTTAATTGTTTATGGTTGGAATATTGTAATAATGTTTACACTTTAATTCATTTTCTATGACACATAGAAAATTTGACTATAGGGCACATTAGTATAAATAAAATATAATTGCTTTATAAGCTATTTTAAAAAGCCACTCCCTCAAATTTTCCCCATAATTGCATTTTTTTTTTAACTGAAGTCTCGTCCAGTTTTAGCATAGTATGGTTTGGAATGTTTTGAAATTGGGTGGAACTTTTGGTTGAAAAACAGCTGTTGTCTTTTTGTTTTGTTTTTTTACTTCCTGCAAAAGGTTTTACTCGCAACTCAAGCAGTGTATCTCCTCATGGTTATGTGCCAAGCACTACACCTCAGCAGACAAACTACAACTCCGTCACAACAAGCATGAATGGGTATGGAAATGCTGGAATGTCCAATTTAGGTGGTTCTCCAACTTTCCTGAATGGATCTGCTGCCAACTCTCCCTACGCCAGTATGTATGATTATATATGTTACACAAAATATATTGAGTAGAGATCTGAGTACCCTAAGCTTTTGTAATGATTGAAAACCTTTCAAGAAACTTACCAGATATATATTGGTGTGCTTAATTCCACATAAATAAGTTGAAAGTTGCACAGTGAGGTCTATGCTGTTGTTGCTTGAAAGTATACTGTACAGCTTTAGAATGATACATGAAAATGCAAATTTAAATCATATGTGAGTTCTCCAAGAGATGCTAGGTGTTAATAATCCCTAATCTGTATGGAAAGAGTTGGTTAAAGCTAGGCATTCGATTGATGTTCAAACTTGCAAAGCCAGCAATCAGTTTAATTAAAAGTATGGTATCAAACAACTTGAAACAAGGAATCTCTGAACTGGAGACCAAGGTTTTTTTTAAAAAAAAAAAAAATTATAGCGGGGATTTATTTCCCCATGAATACGGGTTGACCATTTCACTGTGCATAACTCTAGGAAGAGAATTAACCTGATTTTACCAGTAATTGAAAAGATCAAAAGATGTTATAATTTAAATGATTATAATAGTCTAATTAAAGGGATGATCTTCTGGCAACAGATGAAATTGTGGGAGTTTGACAGGATGCTTTATCTAACAACATTACTGTATTTGATTCACCATTAGAAATAGTTCAGCAATGCCAAATTTATGCCTTACAAGTTGTGAGGTGTTTGTTCCTATTAAATCATGCCTCTTTTGTCTCATCATCATGATTCTTAGAATGGTTTTCTTGATATATACTATTGCCCTATTAACAACAAATATTGTTAATCAGAAAATGTTTCAATCATGACCTGAGAATTAGAAAGGTGGCATTCTTAATTAAATCAATAAACTAATTGCTGTATAGTTGCAATTCAATTTGGGTGCTTTGATTGCTCTGCCTTCACAAGTGTGTGTTTATATCAAGTGACTTTACACTAAAACAGTATCTGTCAGACTGTGAAACTTTGAACATTTAATTTCCATTAATTGATTTCATTGGGGTTCAGAAATATGGTATCATATGTTTACACAGAGATTCTAAAGGGATTATTTTTATCTGTATAAATGCAAATAAAATAGTCATCTATGCCTCAGCTAATTTGAATTTTCATTCCCAAACCATTTAATTATTCATTAAATATCCTAAGCAAAAACAATCTCTAAACAAGGTTTTTTTAAAAAAATATGAGTAATTTGGCCTGTAAATGTTTTTTTTTTTCCCTGAATCATAGAAGACAGTAATTTGGTCCTATTTTGAGTAAAGGCATTAACTATATTATTTAAGGCACCAGTAGGGTTTTTAAAAAGTAATTAAGCATTATGTTGCAGGGGATACAAAATGTGCATGCAGACTGGATTATATATAGATGCAGATAATCTAAAAAGTGCTCCCTTTGATGGTACTTCAAGAAGTCTTGGCATCATTTTTCCTTGAACTATATGGCCAACAAGAATAGCCTACAGCGTGTTATTAATCTAGACAAAACAACAAATAGTGCACCCACATATCTACACATGTACTCCCAAGTTATAATGTATAATATTTAAAATAAGCCATTTAGCTCATGGGGCAGTGAATCCTACAAGTGTCTCTTCTTATCTCTGGAAATATAAATGTTCCCTCTGGAATGAATTATCCACTGAGCTCTGGACAGCCCCTGATCTCTGTTCCTCCCGCAAAGAACTTAAGACCTGGCTTTCTACTCAAATCACCTGATCTGGTTGGGTTTTTTAGTTAATTGTGGGATTTTAAATTGGATTTTTAATGCTATTTAGTGATATTGTTTTTATTGTCATTTTGTACTTGTGAGCCACCCCGGGTCCTTCGGGAGAAGGGCGGCATATAAATTATATATATATATATATATATATATATATATATATATATATATATATATATATATATATATATATATATATATATATATATATATATATATATATATATTATATATATATATAAATAAAATGTAATAATAACAATTTAAGAAAAAATAATTTCCTTTTGTGATGCTCAAAATCACTCTCTTACTTGCAGTACTAATCCTGAAGAACACCTAGGGGAATGAAGTAGAATACAAATTTTTAACTTGCCAGATTTCCATTCAGGATTATTAATGGGGAAGCAAAGGTTGATTCTCTATCTCTGCCTGCCTCCCTGCCTGCCTGCCTGCTTGCCTTCCTGCCTTCCTGCCTGCCTACCTACCGACCTACCTACCTATCTACTATCATCATCACTTTTATTGTTTTTACAAATAACTGAAGATGGCAAACATGTCCAGCACACTTTTCTCTTCTTATTTTCCTCCCAATAAAGTGAATTAGGCTGAGGGAGAATGTCTGAGCCAAGGTCTGCCAGCTAGCTTTCACGTCTAAGGTGGGACTAGAACTCAGGATCTCCTGTTTTCTAGCCTGGTGCCTTAACCACTAGAACAAACTGACTTTATATATAGATATCTTTCAAGAGCAGTTTAGAAGTTACTTCCACAGAATGCTATTAGCATACCACTGCTATTTCTGCACAACCTTGTCCTTAAAGCTAAAATACAATATTGAAAATTCCTTGTGCTGTTTAGCCTAATTTCAGCAATCCTGAGACACTGCTGGTATGGGAACAAGTCATGTTCTGCTTTCTTCCCCACATGACCTAGGTTTCCCTCTGGAATGAGGGATTCTTAAGAAGGGACATTCAGTTTCGAAGTGAGTGAAACATCAATTGTTCTGGACATCATTAAGGGAGCCTTGCAAATAGAGAAATGAAATACTCCAATTCATTTATGGTCTTGAAAAGAATAATTCTTCTCTCTTCTTGTTTTCTTCTAGTTGTGCCATCCAGTCCAACCATGGCATCCTCTACTAGTCTCCCTTCTAATTGTAGCAGCTCCTCTGGGATCTTCTCCTTCTCACCAGCCAATATGGTCTCAGCAGTGAAACAGAAGAGTGCTTTTGCTCCTGTTGTCAGACCACAGACATCCCCTCCCCCCACCTGTACCAGCACCAATGGGAATAGCCTGCAAGGTAGGCCAGTCTGGGCATGCTGCTTTTGTCAGCATTGGCAGGGTGGAGTTGAGTAAGAAAAGGGTAATGAAGTTTCAGTTACATGGTGGGGAGATTCCATTGTATAGTTGTTACTCGCCCTTGGTTCCCTCACAGCCGATCGTTATTACCCTGTTGAACTGAAATGCTGTGTCTTAAAAGCATGGTCTGAGTGTTTGCTTAAAATGAGTGTATTGCAGCTTACTAATACCAGCCTTTCTCTTTCTTTCCTTTCTTATTCCTTGTTGTTGTCTTTTATCAGACCAGTCTTTTGTGGACTCTAGCAAGTACTCCACTGCAGGGTCTCTCCAGGGTCTGGCCTTCTCCTGAAGTACGTTAGTCAATCTTCCCTTCCTTTCTTTTAATTTTGTTTTTTGTTTTTCCTTTGACATGTCCTACACCTGTACTAAGAGCAGCACTGTATATGATGGTATCACAGATATCAGATTGCATGTGATAGCATATCATAAGTATAGGTGGCACATTATGTGTTGTGTAAAGTTACCAGTCTTCTTATTTTCCCATTATTAATGTAATACGAATAACCCACTTCCATTTGCAAACAGTACCTGGCATCTTGAAAATCTATTCAAATCTATCAGCTGTTTTCATTTGTATCCAATCCAACAGATTGTGCTGAGGCCTTCCTCCTATCGTACTATTGTAATTCAGGCAAACATGGATTTCCAACATATCTATGTCTGTGTCAGATTCAGGAAATACTTAACATGATTCATCAAAGGGGAGAACATTGTTTATACCATGACTTCCACAATTCTTTGTAGAACATTTTTACTTTTCATGGAACCCCAGCATTAACAGATGGGCAGAGTATTTCCTGACAAGTAAAATAAGAATCAACGTCATTAAAATAACATTTAGGATTGGGAACTTAAAAGCAAACAACTTCTCCATTCATCAAACTGGATATATATGAACTTCATAACTATATTTAAATAAAAACAGGCTGAGATAATGAGAAATTTCCACTGTGATGGACTCCAATAGTCATTCGTGTGATCAGGCCATCAGTAAATATTTTTACGTAGGGTGGGTATGTGAGAAATAGACATATTTTTAAAATTCAGGATATGTCACTGTTATATGTGATAATACTTTTTATAATAATTATCATGTTAAAATATATATTTTTAAAAAGAATAATGAAATCAATATATGGATTAATAGAGCTTCTAGAAAAATTATGTTTTTGCTGCATTTGTTTAATCTACTGCTTCCTACTGTTTTGCACAAAATTTCTACATTGCTGAAATAGATTAAGTAATTTCCAAAAATAGTCAAGAGACTATTCCTTCCTAAGAAAGCCCTTCTAAAGACAATTGAAAATTGTCTTTCTTGCTTTCCTTCCCTCAGTCCAAAATGGCATTATTAAATGCAAATACTTGCTACTTTTTCCTATGAATTATTTTTAGTAAAAATTAAACCCAATACATCATGGCACAGCAAACAAGTTTGAAGATATCCATTATAGACATTCTTCAAATCCTAACAAACTAGTAGTTTAAATTCAGAACACTAAAGTTAAGATTCCTCAGCAACCTACCTTAACAGAGTGCAATTTCTTTCTGTTTTTTTAAGTCAATCATATTTGTTTTTGAAATTTCCTTCATTTTAATAAGCAAAGTAGAGTAAGGATACTGCTCTTTGCATAAATGTATTATCGGCTCCCTTGGGGTTTGAGATCTATTTCCTTGCCTTTTTGAATCTTGGCGTTACTCTCATTTTCCAAACAAAAGGAACTTGTTTGTGTAAATATTTCTTTTAATTCCAGGGCAGTGAGGATTAAATGTAACACTTTGAAATGTGAGAGGCCTTTTTGAGATAATCCACATGAAAGTAGAATAACCAGGTTAGGCAAATAGATGATATTTTTATCTCTGAAGATTCAAAAATTGCTTTCTGGAAGTTTTAGTCTACATTGATTACTATAAAATTTCATTTTATGTCCAATTTCATGATCCTGTTTGGTTTGCATTGGTAATGTTGACTTAACATCCTCGATTTTCCAATTTGTGAATACATTTTTCTCATGACCAAATACCCTTATGGGCAGATTTGATTAAAAAGAATATTGGGTTCTATATGCAATCTGCAGTAAAATTATTTGTCATACATGCATTGGACTGCAAGTCAGAAAAGTGAAAATTATCTATTTAATATATGGATCATATATATCATAAAAGCAATTTCCTGATTTACTTTCATTTCATTTGGCTTGTTGGAGGGCTGCCCTACTGTGCTTAACCCCCTCATAATTACCACATTACCACATTCTAAAGCATTGAGTAGAGAGACATTTCATGCTCACTTAGTCAAGAAGGGTCTCACAATCCCCAGATGCCTCAAACAGCTCTGGGGGTAGAGGGTTACTGACACATGCTCATTCATACTGTAAACAGAAAGGACTATGCTTAGAGACAAATGCAAGATCCACTGCATTAGACCCAGACAGAGCCTAAGGGTAAAACCAAGTCATTGGATTGTTTTCCCTTCAAGAATAGAAAGTATGGAAAATAAATCCAATGCACATTTCACTTTGATAAATGGAATATGCACAGGAATTGAACAAGAAAGAGAAGAGCTAAAGAAAATTAAGATTCATCTACAACTTATTCACTAGTCTTTAGGACACAGAGTTTAAATTGGAAAGCATTTCCTTGGCTATAAGGGCCAGAACTGCCTTGTACTAAAAAACAAAGCATGGAAAATAATAGAAAGAAGAATCACTAATAAATGTGTGTCACTCTTGAAATGGAAGCTTATTTTAAAGCTGCAAGCTGTTTAACAATGACAAAAAAGAAAAATAATCCAAAAATATAAACATAGTGGTGGGCTAATTGTGAAACACAGTCAACACAAGCCATATATTCGGTCAAGTGAATCTGCTTGGATTATGGACAAACTAAATTAGACAATGTTACCTTACACCTTGCAGTGAAGCTGCTTCTGCCCGCTCTCGTCTGCCTAAACATCTGTGCACTACAAAACACACTCAATGAAAGAGTGGGAAGGATAAACTGCAGTTGAACCTCATGCAATTGGAAATCTAAAGGAACATATCTGATGTGTGCCAATTTATTGCCAATTAACTGTGATAGAACTAAGCATTTGAAGGGGAACCAGAATATTGATTTATTGAACTACAGAAAACCAAAGAAACTGAAGACTGTTGGAGAGATGAATAGAAATCAAGGTAGTCTTGCCTACAACATTAAAACTAAAGTAAATGCCAGAAACCATAATCCATTTTGCTGAAATTTTGTAGTCTTTCAAAAGAAAAAAAAAATGAAAATGAAAAAAATGAAATTAAAATTCATATTAATGAAAATTGATAACAATGTCTGAAAAGGGATAACTAAGCAATGCATTTGTAAGCATGATATCATATGATCATGCCATTCAGCAATGACAATTCCAGAAATTCCTGGTAACAATTGTTAAGTAAGGACTATGTGGATTGCTAAGTAAGAACCACATGAGACTTTCGACTTCCTGCTGGCTTCCCCATTTACATGTTGGAAGCTAGCAAGGAAGGTCACAAATTCCAATCATATGACCATGTGACACTATGGCGGCCAGAACTTTGAGGATCAGTCATAATTTCCCCTGTTTAGCACCATTGAAGAATTGCTGAATGAATAGTCATTAATCAAGGATCACCAGTATGACGTAAAACCTCAAACTCTTGCAGTTATCAATAATATCTGACCTAGAAGTATTAAATTTTATCACAGAATATATCTATCCACCATCTTTAATAAAATCTTCCAAACATTAAATAACAAAACAACTTACATACTAAATATTTAGCATTTAGCAACCAGTACTTACTATTATTAAAACAATTTAAAATTTAGCATTTAAATGCTAAATGGCAATTTAAATTTAGCATTTGTATTGAGATACAAATATCTCAAAATGCAGCCTGGGAGCTGTCATCAGATGTATTTTTTTTTCACCCAAAAGTTCTTAATCTGATCACAAAGTCAGGAAAAGTTAAAGAAAGTCTTCTGTTATAAAGACTATATCTATCACACCAAATCTTTGAAGAGTGTCCCTGAAGAAAGGAAACACTATTTTCAAAGGGAATGTTTACTATGCTACCAGAATAGGTCACACCTTTAGTATGCTTGGTTCCAGAAGTTTAGATATATTTTTCTTTCTTGTCTCCTCATATTTTATTTATCTGTTGCCATTCATCTAAATTGCCTTTTTGTTGCTGATTAGTCTTGCAATTCATGCACTTACGGTGATGGCTGTGGGAAAAAAAATTCCCTTGCATTTGGGCTTGGTTCTTATCAAATTGTTGTTGATGTAATTAAAGTACAAGAATTAGAAGCAGACATGGGTTTGAGTTCTTTCCCAAAAAATCATTTGCCCAGATGTTTAAGACTGTGGCTCTTACTGTGTACCTTAGAAAGACATTATTTATTTATGTTTTATTTATTTATTTTATTGAATTTATATACCGCCCTATTCCCGAAGGACTCAGGGCGGTGAACAGCCAAAAAATAAAACACATAGATTACAAAATTTAAAACAGTATAAAATCACATTAGATAATTTGGCCCAGAATTTGTCATATCCCTTGATGGTATTTTAAAACACGGCTTTGTCACAGCTATCACCACAAGCCATGTGTGAATGCCAGTGGCAATGACATATTTGCTTGCAGTAGATCATTTTTCATATTGCATGGAATGGGTGAGTCTAGATTATCTTTGCAGATTTCTCCTAATGTACAGACCTGTTTCTTTGCAAATGAAGTGCATCTATTGAAATGATTTAATGTGAGCTAATCCTGTTGAAGTCAGGATTCTTTCAAACTGTTTTCTTTTGAAAGATCGTAGCTGTGTTAGTCTGTAGAGAAATAAAATGTGAACTCTTTATAACTATTTGTTTCAAATAACCTCGGTTTCTTAAATATGTAAAACATTATGATGCAATTGCATTGAGCAGGGATATTATCTTTACATGAATAAAAGATATGAAGAGAAAATACAAGAAAGTATAATAACAATAGAAAAGCGGACAATCTTCATGCCCTACCAAGTAGTCCATCTGGCTACTGTATGAAGTTGGAAAGATGCTGGATTAGCTATACCTTTTCTTTGAAAGTTTTTTTTTTTAATTTAAGTAGCAGTTATAGATGAAAATCTCTTTTTTAAAAAAACCAGTTTTCAAACTGGCAACTGTTTATAGACAAATTGTTATTTGTAGGTGCAAAACGATTTTTAGTTTTCTGCATGGTATCTCCAAAAATTCCTTCTTCATAAAATCCTAACTATATATTATACATGCAGCTGGTCAATACCCTTCTCTCGATTTTAGAACTCTATTTGGCAAATTGAAAGAAGAACCACAAGATTAAAAAGTATTTTTTTCTAAGCAATAACTTCATTATTTAAATTTTCCTTCATCAGAATTTATATTGCAATTAGCTTAAGGATTGGCAGGATTATTTCTGACAGTCAAACTACTAAATAACTTCAGATCGAGGGTTATAGTCTAAGCTTCATTAAGAATTTTAACTTGCTTGCATGCAATTTCTATCCAAATAGATTGCAGTTTCTTTGCAAGCTCTTACTTAATACTTTAGAGTTTTACAACTGAAATAAGTGATTCTAGAGTAATGGACTAATTACCTAACATCAGCTATTATTCTTCCTTTCTAAGCTTTTACCCATTATAATGTGTAAATCCAACTTTTGAAGTACAGATGAATGATCTACTCCTGAATATTTGAAACAAATGTTTTCTTGCCCCAAATGGCATAACTGATTTGTTTTTGTTTCTCCTTCCTTCTTACCTTTACAGCTATATCTGGCATGATAGTTCCTCCCATGTGAATGAATTGCCTTGAAGAATTGACTAATGAAGGATTTGGATTCTGCTCCAGAATGAAGTCTGACCAAGTCCCAGAGAGGAACTTTTAACTCAGGCCTTTCTTCAAGGAAAAAGGAAGACTCTCAAAATAACTGCAAAGTTTAAAAAAAAACAACATTTTTTTTAAAAAAAATTGCCATCCTTGCAAAATATTCTTGAAATCTATTCACAGCCTACAAGGGCAAGATGTTAATTTGAGCTGTCCGTCCCAAGTTCTTGGGGGAGAAATTTGTGTCCTGAAGAAAATACGCTTTGGTCTTTTCAGTTTTTATGGGTCACCTTTTGTCTTTTACAAATCAAAATGGGAGGGAGAGGCACAAAGATGAAAAGCCAACTTGAGAACTTTTCTTCGTTGTAGTTTTTTAAAACTGTCTTAAAGGGAAATAAAGTGGCAACACATGAGTTTCTATGGAACAGAAGTAGAAGTGCCAGTTAGGAATTATTGATGTTTTTCTTTCCTTCGAAAATTAATGGCTGTGCCAGTAAGGGTCGTTTTCATGTGTTTTACTTAGCCAACAATAGCACATACATCTGGGATTTGCAATCTGGGGAAGTATCAATGGATGTCTATGTGAACATACCGGTAGATACAAAGATACACCATACACATGATTTTTTCCCCCCTTAATCCCTCCACACCTCTTTTTGACAACATTGTATTTAGAAGATTGCATAAATATTGCAAGGCAGGGGGAAAAAGCATATGTGTAGCTATGGACATGCATTTTCCATCTTTAGCCCAGTGCCTCTGGATATAATGCTAAAAACTGCAAATCCAATTAGCATGGCTCTCTGTCTTTTGCTTTTAACCAACTTAAATCCAAATACAGTCTTAAACTGTCTTTCTCTGTAAATCTCATTGAAAATTGATAGGACAGGACAAAGGCACAAAAGTGAGCCGTTCAGTGCGTTTTGGAGCATATTTTTTACCAGAAGCGTCTTTCCTGATACCTGTATCTTTCATTTAGGAGTGGGGAGGGGAGGGAGGGAGGGACAAGATACAGGATTCATCCTGCCATTCCAGAGGATGGTCCAGAAGCACACACATAGGAAAAAGGACATATCTGGTTTGAGCTGCAGTTGTTTTTATATCAGGCAACCGTTTCAGTTCGCAACATAATCTCTTAAGCAACAAGTGGTTGCATTTTTGAGAATATGTATAGGAGAAAAAGGGTAAAGAACACAGTAAGTTATATGACAGTTGCAAAATAAACCACCCAATTTACAGGAATTTATCTCTTGTTACTTGGAAAGTGTTCTTAATTAAAGATGCAACAAACCTTTACAAATGCATTCATTAAATAATCTGTTTGGGTTTTTTTTTCCTTTGCTGTGGCATTTTGTATGTAGTTATAAATAAATACTGTAGAT
Organism: Arizona elegans; assembly: GCA_022577455.1. NCBI lineage: Eukaryota > Metazoa > Chordata > Lepidosauria > Squamata > Colubridae > Arizona > Arizona elegans. The sequence continues at coordinate 94,636,686 of JAKOOJ010000003.1, read as the reverse complement.
TTTTTTTTGGCCAAATTATTGTTCTATTTATACAATTTAATGTCTTAAGACAGATTTTCAACCACACACAAATCTACAAGAATTACTGCATATTTTGCAAAATGAGCTCACTACCTTTATGATTGCACATGCTTGCAAAATGAATTAAAGAAATAAAGCTTTTTTAATGAAGAATTTTGTAAAATACCCATATAAATAATGTATTTAACTTTTAACTTTGTACATTGCTTTTTCTCTGCAGCATCCCAGTTTATTTTATTGTGTAATTTTGCTATGTGAAAAGTGTTAATTTGTTTGTTCATTCACAAGTGTGTTAGCTGTTTAAATGTGATTTAATGCAATTCATTTATACTTTTTTAGTAATTGTTTTAAACCAAGCTTCCATTTTTGTTTTAAGTTCACCAAAGCCATTGTCTATTTTTGTATTATTTCTAAGTTAAGAAGTTTTTTTCCCAATATATGGCAAAAAAGTAGCATATTATTCTTATAGCATTTAGTTACGTAGATTTAAAAAAGTATTCTTTGCTTTTGAAGCTTATTAAAAAAATCTAAAGCTGTTTTACTCTATTAATATGCATGGAATCTCTCCCCTTTGAAGTGACGCATTTTTGTGCATTAAATATGGGGAGAAACTTCATAGAAATTAATGAAAATACTTTCTTTCTTGTCTGCTTGTATATTTCTCTGTCTTTCACATAAATATAAACCAGCAGATTGGATGCCTTAACAATGCAAAGCATATTCATTTCACTTGTACATTGTACTGAGCATCAAAACTGTCAATCATCACTAACATTCTGAAAAAAAAAGGATTTTGAAAAGCACAAAAGAACTGTTTTGTTACCTTAAGAAAATGTGACTTTTTTTCTAGACAAGCAACAATGCTGCAACTGTGCATGCTTCCTGTATGAATTTTGCAAGGGATTTCACTCAGATTTCACTGTGTGATCTTTCGGGAAAGGGAAAAGGGTGGGTGTGGGAAAGAGAGAGAGAGAGAAAGAGAGAGAGAAAGAGAGAGAGAGAGAGAAAGGAAGAAAAAAATCCATAATGTATTCTTTCCCCACAGAAAAACAAGAACATAGTCACACATAAAGAAATTGGAAAATATAAGGAATTATCAGTGTATTGTTTCATTATAATCCGAACATTTGTTCTAATTCTTAAAGTAATAGTGGCACACAAATGTAATCAAATTAAAGCCATATTTTATCCAGTGATGCCCTCCATGGAATCCCAGTCAGACAGATTATTTTTATTTAGACAGTTACATGAATGTGTATAGCCTGTTTCCTTGACCTCCAAAGATCATGTGAGAGTACACAGACTTTCTTTCTTTCTCCAAGTATTTATAGTGCGTGATAAAGAAAAGTTATATTTTAAATTATCTCCCTGCCCTGAATAGATTCCTATGAGTTCCAAGTCCATTCTTAAAGATGACGCTCTTTACAGAATATGGCTTTAAGTGGGAATGATCATGTTTCAGACTTAAAATGTGATTTCTCACCTTGGCTGGGCTGTGAGAATGATGTCTGCTTCCTCTCCATCGTAGCCAACTGCATCTTAAAATGAAGTCATCTCTGAACTGATTCTCCTTTCATTTCTTACTGAACCTTTTGGAATAGACACAAACGCTGTACAGTTCTATTGTTAGAGAAGAAAAACCTAACTACTGTAGAGATTGTTATAATTATTTTGCAGAAATTCAAGCTGTAAAAACTTTTCAACTTTCACACTATTTAATTAAAGTTACTTCCTGTCTGTGAGTGCAGCTCCTGGCTGAGTATTTTATTCCTTTGGCTTTGTTAAGCCAACAGATGAGGACAGTTGATTTGCCCCTTGTAGGCTTCTACTGCAAACTATGAAGTAGCTAAAATAGGGGGAGGTGGCACATGGGTTTTGATTTGCCTTTCAGATAGATTGAGAGAGAGAATATTCTGAGGTATCTTCTTACACATTTTGACAAGCATAAGGGTCAACATAGCTGTCCTCGGCATTATTTGTATGCACTTCTCTATATATTGAAGGATATAGCTTTACAGCGATATACAGTAAGTCCTCAACTTACAACAGTTCATTTAGTGACTGAAGTTGCAACGGCACTGAAAAAAGTGACTTATGATTGTTTTTCACAGTTATGACCTTTGTAGCATCCCCCATGATCATGTGCTCAAAATTCAGATGTTTGCAACGGTCCTAAGTGTGAAACAGTTGCCAGTGTCCCAGGGTCATGTGATTCCCCTTTTGTGACCTTCTGACAAGCAAAGTCAATGGTTCACTTAACAACGGTGTTACTAAACCGCAGTTATTCACTTAACAACGGTGGCAAGAAAAGTCGTAGCCTGGGACAAAACTCACTTAACAAATTTCTCATTTAGCAACATAAATATAGGGCTCAATTGTGGCCGTAAGTCGAGGACTACCTGTGTTTTAAAGCACTGTTGGACTGAATAAGAGTCCTCTTGGTTCAGGCCAAAGCATTTGGTGTCATACAATGAGGAATCACCAACTGTTTTCAAGGGAACGAGATGTTGGTGGTCACCCTCTTTAGCCTGGTATTGAAAAGATGCTGCCTATGATTCAAGCCAAGGCTACCAATAGTCTTTGTACACCATGAATTTCTCCAGTCCTCCTTTGAAACCATCTAAATTAGTGGCATCAGGACTGATCGTGTAATTTAGTTGAGTATTACAAAAAATGCTTCCTTTTAGTAGACCTGAAGTGCTTAGCGTGTCACTATCCATGAGACTCCCAAGTTCTAATACTATGAAAGTGAGAAATAACACTTCACATTGTGTATACCCCTCTGATTATATACAATCTCTCCCCTTTCCATCCATCACTCTTCTTAAATGCCCCCATATGCCAAAGTTGGTCTTTGTTTAAAAAAAACTGCTCAAACCCATTTTGGCTGCCCTTTTCCACCACTTTCTCCAGCTTTACAACTGTGGATGTAGTGAGAATTTCATGCGATATTAAAGTGCATTCAACTATAGATTTGCTGTATTTGTAATTTCCATTCCATTTCTAATGTTTCCTGGCATGGAATTCTTCTCTTCTTCCTACTTTGCATCCACCACATAAGGAACTGGCATTTTCCTTGAGTTAGCCACCATGCACTCAAAATCTCATTTGATTACTCACTGTCCTCTCAAATCCTTTGGCATCTTTATAAATAAGTGAAAGTGCACCATTCCCAGAAGATTCTAATTATTCATTATTATTATTATTATTATTATTGTTATATTTTGTACTGAGGAAATTCGTTAGCAAACGTCTGGGCATTATACATTACACCTCTATGTACTACTTAGTGTCATTACCAAACCATAAGGGTTTTTTTTTAAAAAAAATATCTATTTTGTTGATACCTTTTAAAGGTAAGTTAGAGGGGAAAGACTTACCCTCGTAAAACACATGCAAATTTCTCTTCTATGCCTTTATAATTGATGGGTTTTTTTCTTAATAATTCTTGCTAACAACTCAGCAGTTACAGATGTTAAACTAATTGGTATGTAATTACCTATATCAGATAAATAAGGCTTGGTAGGATTAATTTATATAAGGCCTGTAACTTCTTTCCCTCTCTGTTTCCCTCCTGAAAAAGTCAGTTCAGACATGAGTATCTACTGTACCTATCTTCAGCAGGATTTGATCCTGTTCTCATGGGCACTGTGCAACCAAAGCACATTATTCTGGACATATAATATATTTTTACTCTGATACTTCTCTGTGTCTTATAAGTCTTGGAAATAAATTATATGCAACTTTTATTCTTTTTATTAGTAGAACACAATCCAGCACTGCCTGCATTAAATACAGGTGGTCCTTGACTTGCAACAGTTTTTATTTATTTATTTATTTTGTTTGTTTGTTTGACAAATATGTCCAAGGTAACAAGTGTAGGTATGAACATAAACATAAGCAAAAGAAGTAAATACAAATAAATGGGGACAGTAAGACAGGGATGGTAGGCACGCTGGTGCGCTTATTTATGCCCCCTTTAAGTTCCTCTTAAGAAGGGAGTGAGGTCCACGGTAAACAGTTTGAGGTTGAAACTGTGAGGGGTGGTGTTTTTTTGGAAAAGTTTTTCAGTTTTATTTCTTATACACATAATATAAAATGTACATTTTCTTATACATAATTAATCCTACATATACATGTTTTCCTTAAAGAAAGCATTAAAATAAGGCATTTTAATTACATTCAGAGTTGCTCTTCTACCCTTTCTTCCCTCATTTCGCAACAACCCTTCTTTTTCTTCTCCACTTTCCCTTCCCTCCCTCGTCTGTTCTCCTACTTTCTTTTCCATCCTCTCCTACCTCACCCTACTTCCCCTTCCTTCCCCGCACTCCTGTCTTCTTTTCCCCCTACTCACCTTCTCTCCTACTCCTATCCCCTACCCTTCCTTCCTCTCCTTTTCCCTTTCTTCCATTCCTCTCCCTCTCTCCCTCTCTTATTCCTACCCTCTACTCTTCTCTCCTTCCTAGCTTCTTTGCTGTGGAATATTCTCCTTGTTTGGTATCTGAACAACTCCTGCATTCTAATAGTATATACTTTCTTTCAATTTCTTTTCAGATTTATTCTATCAGTATTATCATCATAATTGTACACTTATTCTTATTATCTTCTTTCTTTTCCCCCCTCCTATTCCCACAGGGGAAACTATGAGGGTTTGAGGCTGTATAACAACAGAATTGGGTAGAGCATTCCAAGCATTAATCACTCTGTTGCTGGGTTCATTTAATGATTGTTCAAAGTTACAACAGAACTGAAAAAAAGACTTATGACTGTTTTTCACAGTTAAGATCTTTGCAGCATCCATCTGATCTCGTCATCAAAACTCAGATGCTTGCAACTGGTTCATATTTGGGATGGTTGCAGTGTCCCAAGGTCAGGTGATCACCTTTCACCCCATTCTGACCAGCAAATTCGACAGGAAAGCCAGATTCACTTAACAACCAGGTGACTAATTTATCAAGTGCAGTGATTCACTTAACAACTGTGGCCATAAAATAGGGAAAAACACACTTAACAAATGTCTCACTTAACAATGGAAATTTTGGCTTCTATGGTTGTAAGTTGAGGACTACCTGTACTATATTTATAATTGCATGGTGAATGTTATACCTATAATTTTAGTTGATTGAATATTAGGCTAATAATCTTTGGGTGTATGTGCGCATGTATGTGCAGATGCACACATGCATATCAGGGGTAGGTTCTACTTACCTTTATTACCGGTTCGCATCGTACCCACCCGCGCACTCTTGCTTTGCTAATGAGCATGTGCACTCTTCCGTACATGTGCAGAAGCTTCTGCACATGCGAAGATCGCTTCTGATGACGTCCGAGTCAGTGGGCGGATCCTCCTGCCGGTTTTACTACCGGTTCTATAGAACTGGTCCAAACCAGATGCCACCCACCACTGATGCATATGTAACTTTAGTCTTAATCCTGTTTATTATATATGAGTCTCAAAGTTCAGGAATTTCAAATTCAGACATTTTTGTGCTTATTCCAGCCTTAATCAGATAAGTAACTTCTCACTTGAAAAATGAAAAACACATTGAGCTTCAAGCAGATAGTTCAGGTGACAGAAATAGGGGACAGATCCTGAAGTTAGTCACTGATGTCTATATAGAGCAGTGTTTCTCAACCTTAGCCTTTTGAAATTGTGTGGACTTCAGCTCCCAGAATTCCCCAGCCAACACAGCATAACATAGCTGGCTAGGGAATTCTGGAAGTTGAAGTCCACATATCTTCAAACTGTCAAGGTTGAGAAACATTGATATAGAGCTTTTAATGTAACTTGAATCCCCAATCGACTATGTGGTTTTCCAATTCAAGTGGCAATCTTGGACTGGTATTTTTCTCAGATTCACTTGCAGGTATCCCAGATGTTAGTAATCCACGAACAGTTTACATAAACATGCAGAATATACTAAATGTTCAGATCGAGCACTATTGTTTGAAAACCATCAATTTTCAACACTCAACTACCAATTATACCTTATTGTTAAGTGAAGTAATAAAAAATGCTGCGATAGGCACATTTGTGGAAATCACTACTGGAAATAGCAATAGCACTTAGACTTATATACTGCTTCATAGTGCTTTCCAGCCTTCTCTAAGCAGTTTCCAGAGTCAACATATTGCCGCCAACAGTCGGGTTCCTAGTTTTACCGACCTCGGAAGGATGAAAAGCTGAGTCAGTACAGATAGTGCTTAACTTGAGCTGGTCAGAATCAAACTCCTGGTAGTTGGCAGAATTAGTCTGCAATACTGCATTCTAACCACTGCTTTCTCTAAAAGTAATGCTTGAACTGTAATGACGATGGAATTCTTGGAAATCATGATATGATGTGTTGACTTGACACAAAACTGAATACACCCTTAGCAATCATGACTGAATTGACTAGGATCTTTAATCGAACAATAGAAAAGAATGAAGTGATATGATAGATTTGCTTGTCACATAAAAATTATTTGCATATCAATGGACTAAAATGTTGTCCAGCTTCTTTCTCAAGTTGCTTTCACTGTGGCACTGTATGTCAAAATGCAAGAACAAAACATACTTGGTTATTTCTAATTCCCTTTGCATCAGGGGTGAAATCTAGCAAGTTCTGATAGGTTCTGGAGAACCGGTAGCAGAAATTTTGAGTAGTTCAGAGAACTGGCAAATAACACCTCTGGCTGGCCCCAGAGTGGGGTGGGAATGGAGATTTTTGCAATATCCTTCCCCTGGAGTGGGAAGGGAATGGGGATTTTGCAGTATCCTTCCCCTGGAGTGGGGTGGGAATGGAGATTTTGCAATATCCTTCCCCTGCCATGCCCACCAAATCACGCCCACCAAGCCACTCCATGCACACCAAGCCACATCCACAGAACCGGTAGTAAAAAAATTTGGATTTCACCACTGCTTTGCATATTCACATTTCTTTAACATTGTTAAAAAAAACTAAGGTCATGTCTTATTTCTTTTTTAAACCATATTTTTTTATCAAACTCGTGTCTATAAAATAATCTACAAAAAAGAATCTTGAAGTTGGATCTGATACAATTTGATTCAGCAGTGGTGGATACGAAATGCAATTCAGTTAATGAAAAATTAAGGTAGAGATGAGCAGATCTCTTTTCCTGTAAATGTGACCTTTTTCTACCTGTTCCATTCAAGAGGTAGATCATATCATATCCTGGGGCTGCTGAACAGAGAAAAAGAAAATAAAAGGAGGATGCTGAAATTTTTCCTGGCATCTTTCTGGTTTCAGAATTATATGAATGTATTTAATGATTAACTTCTGTTCACTGATGAAAGTTGGGAAAATCCCATTGGGCATACAGTGCAGGGTGCAACCCCTTTATCAAAGCAGGTCAAACCCCAACCCCAAGGTTGACATTCAGTTCTGTTACCACTACAAAGCAGGGGTGGGTTCTAAATTTTTTTACTACCGGTTCTGTGGGCGTGGCTTGATGGTCATGTGACAATTATTTAGGATTTAGCAGAGGTACTGGTCTACCAGGCTTTTAACTGCTTGCAGAGCTGTACCGATCTACCCATTTATTTTTGCAGGCACTGATCTACTCATGTATTTTGGCAGACACTGGTTTACTCATGTATTTTTGCAGGCACCATTCTACTCATTTGTTTTAACACTGATCAGCTGTAGGGCGGCCCTTTGAAGCCCCGCAGCAAAAGTTTAAACAGTTTTTTTTCCTCTAGCCATCAGCTGGGACTCAGGAGGCAGCAATAGATTGGGGGTGGGGCCAAATAAAAGGTAAGAATAACGTGGGGGTGGGGTTGCAGGGGGGTTGAGAACCGGTTTGGTGACATCATATCGTCACTGCTATCGGCTCGGGGGAACCGGGCCGAACCAGGAGGAACCCACCACTGCTACAAAGGCATGAAATACAATTAGAAGACCAAAGTGATCTGGTTTCTGGTGCACGGTGGAAATTTCCAAAATTCCTACTGCAAAATATCAGACATCAGTGAAGGGTAGTCTTGGAAAGAGATCAGTCAAGAACCATCACCTCCAATGTCAACCAAAAAGAAAACAGAAGACACATGCACACACACATTTTTGGGGGTTTCTGTGGGATATAGTATCTAAGGAGTGAAAAGATTTAAGCTAAAGGTTTTGTAGGTCAAGGTTTTGCTTTAACCTTATATTAATAGATGGGGATGGTATTGTATTGTATTGTTTTGCAGTAGTAAAAAGGGGAAGACAGGCTACTGGAATGCAATTGGATGGTTTTGAGGGCTACAAATTTTGCTTTAGGACATTGATTTCTTCAGTGTCCCAGCTACCCACATTTTTAACAAACAAAACAAACTAAAGTCTCCATTTGGAAAGTATAAAAAGGGTTCAGGGTCTAGTAGGTACCTCAAGAGTCCCCACCTCCAGTGGGACAGTGGGACAGGGTTTGTCTCCTTTCCCAATATCCTATCCTGTCTCCTATCCTGTCAACTTTGCCAGACCTGTGATGGAAAACCCACCCCCAAATTACTCAATGCAGAAGAGAATCCAAATAATTATTTTATTAGTTCCAAAGCTAGCAAGTTATAGCAAGTTCATTGGTCTCTTGCCAAAAGCAAGACTTATAAGGTTATATGGCTCTTGTATAGAATCTTGATCAAAGAGAATCTGAGCTGCCAAAGATTCTCAACACAGAAAAATTGCTTCAAAACTGTGAAGGATAGCTACAAAGGGAGACACAGGGAGTCTTCATAATATAAACTTATTGAAAACACATTCCTAGAAAGGAAACAAAGTACCTTTAATATACAAGTTGAGCCATGCTTTCAGTTGTCATTCCCAAAAACAAACTCTACCTTTACAATGGAAAAGGGAACAGATATGGAAGTGCAGTACCATATATCCTTGATTCACACCTCCTTTCAAGAGTCATGATTCATAATCATGGTTATAATTGATTATACTATAATCAAATAGTCCCTACAAGTACAGGCAGACAAAAATTCCATTCTGAAAGATGCTATTGAATATGAAACTTAAGCACTCACACACCCGCACACACACTGTCTATGTAAGTAAACATAAGTATAATTCTATAATTGCTTCAACCTGATTTCTTACTCAAACTCCCTACATCTGATTGTGATGTACCTCCAGAGATAAGCCAAAGGACACTCTACACATTGACATAATTAACAAATGTACTTGGGAACAGCTTTACATATGGTTTCTTGACTCATCTGTCACTACTGTATCATGTACACTGGCACCCACAGCAGTCTTCAGGGCCTGATTAAAATTATATCTCCCAATGTAACTAATAAGCATTCAAAAATAACCAACTATGTTTAATTTATAAAGTACAAGGACAAATTGGGAGGCTGAAGACCTTTCATTTGAAGACCATTGCTTCTCCTCCTCTCCCAGCCATTGATGTACAATATCCTAATGGCCACTTTTGCTATTCTTCTTTCACTGCTACTTTTGTGACACCAGCTTTCTACCATCTTTAGCACATCAACTGTTGTCATTAGCCTATAGAGATTCTCAGTCATCCAGGTCAGGGTTGTCCCAAACGTGGGACAGGCTTTTAGTTATACAATTTGAGATGAACACCCTTTGAATGGTGTGAGAGTAGAAATAGATTTCCTGAGGAAAAAATGCAGACTACAGGAACCAGGAGCACTTCTCAGGTGATCCTAAGGACATAGATAAATCTCCAAATGCTTCAATGATCCTCTAAAAGGATGCAAATGACCAGCTGTCTGCAAAGAATATAAATCCTTCCATTTCCCACTATACTGTCAGAGTTGAAGAAGCTTCTTGGATGAGAAGTGAAAGATCTTCAAAAGAAAAAAACCAGGAAGTCTAGTTGCCTCCTGAAAAAACCCCTTTGAGACAACTGTTGTCATTGTTTGGCATGTTTTAGAGCTATAGAAGGATAAGGCTGAAACATACTTTCACATATCTCCAGCAATAATTAAAGTTGGAAAAGTATTTTTGTAAGGATTATTGACTTAGTTCAATGCCTTGCTGTGAACAAGGCTTCTGACTTTTTTTTTTATTTTTTTTTTTTGTGGAGAGGGTAGTGAGGAGAAGAGTTATTTAGGGGACAACTATTACAACTTACCAAATTTTCTATTCTGCCCTCTCCATGGCATTTACTTTTATTCAGGGCATATTTGGCGATGCTCTTGTATTTATGCTCCTTTCTTCCCAGTGGATTTCCTCGTATGTATAATTTAATTTACTCTGAACAAATAAACTCTTCTAAGTGGTCTGAATGATTTCTACCTCAGTGAAATAAACTAACAGTGTTTACTCGGTGCGTAATACATCAGCATATACTAATTGTGACAAAGGAAAGAAAACTTCTGAACTGCACCCATTCTCTTCAAAATTGTCTCCATTTTTACACATCAGAAGCTTAAAAAATGTACAGTAAGTATTTATGTATTTTTTGTTGCCCTGAAAGGTTTTAAGAAGGCTGGCAAAACCACTTTGGGGCATCAGTACATTCACAGATGTACGTATTAAGTTGTATGCATCTCCAAATAATCTGATGCTCCAATACTAATTTTGCATGCTCAGTCTTCTCTGTGTCAATGTGCGTAACACTTAACTCCTCTTTACATCCCAGTTCTGCCCTTTGAGTGCTAAACAATACAGAATCACCTTCTAACAGCTCTTAATATATATTTTATTTCAACTATCACTCTTATTTGTCAGGTGAGTTCTTCACCCCAGCAGGTGTTCTTTAATAGTGTTAAGGAATAAACAGAACTTAGAGACAGACTTGTGCTGCCATTAGCTAATGGGTTATGAAGCAAAAAGGACTTCTGTTTAACCTCCCTGCACTTAGCCCACTGTTGGGAAGAAGAGGAGGGGGAGAAAAGGGTATAAGCGAACAAGCTTGCTTGCATTCCACATTTCACCAGACCCATGGGAAGTAAGCCTGAATGTGAAACATAGTCCTTTTGATAAATAGATGAACGAATATGGCTGTCATTATATAATCATTCAGCCTTGGAACTCTTTCTCACATTTATTGTCTACAAAAAACTGTACCTGTGAATTCTGCAAAGCTCTTGACCTCTATGACAGAGCCAATGCTATTAGCCTTCCTTGATGAACAGAACAGAAGGGAGTCCACGGAACAAAACCAACTGTGGAAGGCCTGCCATTCCAGCAGCCCTTCTACACATCAGCAAGAAATGTTGCAACTAAGTGAAGCACACAATATAAAGCTCCTTTCTTCCCTGGTTAAAAATTAAATATTCACAGCAAGGCTTCCCTACGTGATTCCTTTCATCCTAATGCAATTGGAAATACGCTGCTGAGATTTGTAAACCATGGTTTATGGTTTAGCAATTGATAATTGCCCAGCCAATGGCATTTTGCTTAACAAACCATAGTTACACAAATTTATGACTGAGCACAATGTGTAAACTCATCCTCTGTGTCCAAGTTATACAATAAGCAATTCCTAAGGCGAGTCCCAGAGTCATTCTTTTTAAAAACAATCTAGAATGCTGGGATTGATTTTTGCCTTGACTTCTTAATAGTTTTTCTCAACAAAACAGATCTCATGTAATTGGACTAGGTTTATGCAGATGAATTGGGAATCCTATTTAACGTCATTTTTATTTAACATCTACATGAAATCAGTGGGTGAGATTATCTATTACCATGGGGTGAGATACCATCAGTATGCTGATGATACCCAGTTATACATCACTGCTCCTGGTAAGCTAAGCAATGCTGTTGATGTCTTCTCTTATTACTGGAGGCTGTGAGGATCTGAATAAAGAAAAACAGGTTTCAACTTAACCATTGCAAGAGTGGCTTTGGGTTTTGGGATCTTCTCAATCCTGGGATCTATCTTTGGAGCTGGATGGGGTTACACTGTCCCAGACAGACCCAGTGCACAATCTGGTGGTCCTTCTGGACTCACATCTTCTGCTTAAAGAGCAGATGGCAACTGTGGCCAAGAGGTCCTTTGAACATAGCTTTGTGCACAAGTTTTGTGCATAGCTAATGCACAAGTTGTGCCTATTCCTAGATTGGGAGACCCTATTATCAGTTACAAACTATACCTCTGCTCTGTGAGTTGCATTGGTTACCTGTTTGCTTCTGGGTCTAATTCAAGTTTTTGGTTATGACCTTTAAACCCCAACATGGCATGTGGCTCTCCTTAATTACATCTACTTGTTCCATTTGGTCCACCATGCTGTGGGTCCCATCAACCAAAGGGTTTGTTTAATGAAACGGAGAAAGAGAGATTTTTCTGGCACAGTGCCTGCCTTCTGCAACATCATTTCCCCTGAGGTAAGATTGGCACTAACCCTGCTGGTCCTCCAGAAGATCCTCAAAACGTGGGTGTGCCATTAGGCATGGAGACTTTTAACTGTTTGTACTTTTAACTGTTTTTAATTGGATTTAATGACTAAATTTTGTTTTGTTGTTGTTTTGTGTTTAATTGTGCATAGTGGCCAGAATCAAATGCAAGTGATATGGGTGGCAATTATGAAATAAATAAATATATAAATAAATAATCTAATTCAGAAAACAAGCATTGGCCTTATCTTAATTGAATACCTCAATGGACTCCAAAAGAATTCATAATTATCCAGAATTTCTGAAACTCTGACTAGTTAGATGTTTATGATAGGTGTTTATGATTTCTCTTCAGTGGAATTTCGGAGGGTGAGGGGAAAGTTGGAATTTTTAAATAGAAATAATTATCCATATTCCATAAATATCTATGGCTTATTTATCGTGAGAATAAAGTATTTATTTCCTTTCCACATGATTTTTATGTTAATGGATTTCCTAATAATGTAATTTGTTGACAGAAAGAGGGAAGATCCAAATGATAATATTCTTCTATAGCAATCTATCATGCTGTATACATGTAAAATAATAAAAAAAAACTGCATCATATAAAAGTATTCAGAATGTGATATCTCACATCAACTTTTATCATAAATTCAAGTAAATAGATTTGGGTAGCTAATATTTATAGCTACCTTAGGTTATAAAACAGGTAAAAAAATAAAGTTGGTCCAATAAATATATTCTGAAGGACTTTCTCACATTAAAATCACAAATGCCAATTGTGTAAAACATAATATTCAATATCATTGATCTCTAAAATTTATACATTATTGCAAATTTTAGATTCTAGTAATTTCTCATACTTTCAAATTAGAATATTTGCAAAAGTCATGTTATTGAGAAATATTTGTATAGGAAGTCCAAAGTAAGGCCCTGCTTTTATGGTGGAATAGTGGATTGCCACAAAGGAAAATAATTTTTCCAATCCTGGCATAAATTTGTATCCTGTGAGAAATGAACTGAAAATTGTTGTGTGCATTATATTGGATGAGTAGAAATATGTCTGTCTGTTTGTCTCTTTACCTTTTTGTTGGTCTATCTAATGCCACAGTTATATCATTAAGGTTATCCTAAGAGGTTTTTCTAGCTTATTAAGAATAATGTACTAATGTAGTAAGACTCACAGTCAGATGTCTCCAGATGCCATGACTAATATTTCTAAAGACTTATGTTTCTTAGTAGTTGCAACACAACACTCCATCAGTATCATGTCCATTATTAGCAAATATGTTTTGATTTGTCTTCAAATCAAGGATATTAAGAATGTCCTACAACTGCAGTTTCCATAATTCCATATCAGAATGGCTTTCCTTTTGTCCCTCCTATTTCATTCAAACCATTGTTTACATTATTTATTCATGAGTTAATCCATTAATCTATGCATTAATGATCTGCGTTTTTTCATAGCCTCTTAGTCCATCTTTGGTTATATCATAGATTATCTTTTTCCAATATGTCTATTCATGTGATATTAATGTGATGCATTTCATAAGACATACATCTGCAAACTTACTGGGAAATTTTGATGCTAACCTAGAAAAAAATGCAAAGCATATAGATTGAAAGGCAGTAAAAAACTAGAACTCGATTATTTAAAAGAATAAACATAGAAGCATAATTCTAAATTATGTAACTGTTGAAATTTCTGTAGTTGTATTTTTTTTTATCAAAACAAGAAACTTCAAAGACCATCCTTAGGGGATTTTTTTTCCTATTGTAATGAAATACCATTAAGAAAAATAATTAATAGAAAAACATAAAAGCCTTCTGTGTGATTAACCTACCATTTCTGGGCTGGAGAAATCCAGAACACCACTATATAACAGTAAAAAGATGCAGAAACTCTCTTTCTTGCCATTTAGTGGCTGTCCAGAGTTTTGAAGCACAAATACAATTGTTTCAGGACTTACGTATATCAATATATATATGTGTGTGTGTGTGTGCAAATGCAATGCCTTGTTAAAAACGTCTTGTGATTTTAAAGCCAGTGTATGAGAAAGCAGCAGAGAAGCATTCAGTAATACACTGCTCCATCTATGTTATAAATTGCAGCCTTTCAGAAATATGTTTGACCTACTGCCTTGATCATGCACTCTCTACATGATATCTAAGCTCAAACAATTAGAATCATGTGAAGGGAAGTACTACTCAGGGCAGTAGCTTTGTTCCCAATTGTCAGAAGAATACCAGGTTCTAAATCATACAATTATATCTTCCTTTGGCATTATTTCAGATGAAGGGATGGCAATAGTGATGGAGGATATTCAGGAGCCTTTTTAGAACCAGGTCACAAACATGGGTGATTCTGTCCCATACCATCACATCGGGAAAGTGTAAACAGTTAGTGTGTTTGATTGCAGTGTATTGTTTCTAATTTTAATTAGAGGTGCAATTACTGTGGAAGATTCAGTTATGACTATCAATTGATCCTTAATTGAAATAGTTACTCTGAGGGTTATGGGTGGGGCAAATATTCTTAAACAAATAATAATAATAATAATAATAATAATAATAATAATAATAATAGTAGTAGTAGTAGTAGTAGTAGTAGTAGTAGTAGTAGTAGTAATATTATGGCAATCCTCCACCAGTCCTTGTAACCCCTTATAATTGTGGTCTTTAAGATTTATGCAATATTGAGCAATTTTTGTATATTTTTATGCTTTTATTCTGTTGATACTGTAAATCCTTGATTTTAACCTTACTCCTTTGCTTCTGAAGAGCTTTTGCCAGTGGATCTGCTTTCATCATTCCACCAGTAATTTATGCAAATTAAACAACTGATTAACATAACACTTCTGCCAGCATTAGAGGGTTGCAGAACTGGTAGATAGGTAAAGCAAGCTCCTTAGTGATAATTAACTTTATATTTCTTCAGTAAGAAAAGTTAAGTATAATATCACCACCAACAAAAAAAGTGTCAGTATCAAAAAAAATTGTAGTACAGTAATGGTAAAACAGCAGATTGCCATTTGCAAATGGACAGCATTTTTCTCAAGGAGAATGAAAAAAAAAAGATTTTTATAAAAATAAGATGAACAGCAACTTCAAAGAATATGGGAGCTCATCACTTTGGTATGCTTCTTAAACAGGAAACATACTGGGGATATGTATAAAGGCAGAATCAAAAATAGACAAGTTGGCAGCTACAAACTATTGAAGAAATATGAAGTGAATAATCATTCAGGAAATTCTTTACCTATTGTATCTACCTCTTCTGTAGTCCTCTGAGGCTAACAGAAGTGTTTATGCTAATCATATCTGAAGCTCTGTGCTCTCTCTCTCCTTCCCTCCCTCCCTCCCCACCATTAGGCCTCCACATACTCTGCTAGAGAGAAGTTCCCTGAAGATGGGCTCCAGCATGAGTCCAAAAGCTCAGAAGACTAAACCTCTGGTCCTGGTGACCGACCACAATTGGATCCTGCAACATTAACCTGGGACACATATATTCACCTTCATTTGTGATAATGCTCCAGTTGGGTGGTTGATCGCCTCTGCCCCATGAATGCTTCTGAATATTTCTGAATTAGGGGTAAACAAACTGAGCTAATGTATGCTTTTCATGTCATGACAGCTTGTGTGGCATTTTCAGATACTGGCAGCTATGAGATGCAGGCAACCCCTTCCCTGTTATCTTACACAATGGCCCTGGAATCTATAAAGTACCCACAAATCTTATAATTGTAATATTTGCTAATTATTAATATATAATTATTATATATTAATTATTAATATTAATAAAGATGGTGCCATGGATCTTCATGCTTTCTATTTATTCCAAAAATAAAACAACAGAGATATCTATGAGTAGCACATTGTCAATCCCTGCACTGAGGTATCAATGAAGAAAAGAAAAGATATGTTGAATGTGGATGTTGATAATAATAGTGGGTTTTCTAAAATCAATAAATAATAATTATAATTATAATATCAACAACAACAAATATGACAATTACAGAAACAGAGAGAAGACGGAGACAAATTAGCCCACTCCAAGAGGAGGCCGGGGAACCTTTTACAAAGGAAAATGAGGCACAAGTGGGTTTGACCATTTGTATATAGAAGGTTGTTCTTAAATCAAAGCAGTTGCTGAAATTCTTTGATTTCTCTTTTCTTCAATAGATATTACTTATCTGTAGTTTGTGGATTTCTTGTAACTGGGCCTAAGTCATTCATTCCTGCCCATGGGATGAAGCCTGATAGTGAAAAGCAATAACGATTGCCATTGTTTCCCCTCTGAGAAAACCCAGAGTCTGATCGTGACTGCCAATACATATTTCTCTCTTAATAACAACAGTGGCAGCTTGTGGGCATTTATAATAATAGACCGTGGGCCTGGCATTATACCTAACTAAAGGTTGCATGACTCATGTTTATTTTTTTTAAAAAAAAGTTTATATTTTAGTTCAGATTATTATCTGCATGCCATGACAGGGTGAGCTCCTGATCTTGCCTCAGCTTCTGACAATCTAGCAGTTCGAAAGCGTGCAAATGCAAGTAGATAAATTGGTACCACTTCAGTGGGAAGATAACAGCATTCAATGTGCCTCAGCGTGTAGTCTTGCTGGCCACATGACCACTGATGTGTTTTTGGACAATGCTGGCTCCCACAGCTAGGAAATGGAGATGAGCACTGCTCCCTTGTGTCAGTCATGACTGGACAGGGAAAACCTTTACCTTTACCTTATTACTTGTTTTATGGGAAACTGCCTATGGGAAAATATGTTGAATATAAACTGAAATATCAATCAGGAAGCAACACAGCAAAGCTTTTCATATTAGTTATATATTATCTATGGTATTCTGCTGTATTAGCGGTGGATAAGACAGATTTGCTCCAAATCGGTCCCTAAATAAAACCTCCATTATATACTCTGAATATCCTAAATGAGATAAGAGGATGACTTGACACACTCTTTAGTATTCTTTCCCATTGGAGATGAAAACAGGGGTAGGGAAAGAGTGACCATTTCTTGTTTCAACACAAAAAGCAAAACCACATGATGCAATTAAGAAGCTGTGGCATATTCTTCTAAACCCAGACAGTGGTGATCTGCTTAAGCCAAGAAAGATATCCAGCTAACCTGAAAAACTTTGCTATATGGTGGATGCATTGTATAAACATAGTGGTTACATGGGATCAAAAGCTCAAGTCCCACCTTGGTGACTTTGGACTTGTTACTCTCTCTCAGCCCAACTCAGCTCACAGGTAGTTGTAGGGAAAATAGGAAAAGGAGAGTGTGTTGGACATATTTGCCACCTTGAGTTATTTATAAAAACAATAAAGGTGATGTCTGAATAAATAAAATAAGCAATACTATGTCTGAGCTGCAAAAATGCAGACACCCACAAGGTGACAACAAAGAGTAAAATATTTCTGTATCTCTTTTCCCAGCTAAATCTGACTGGCTGCAGCCTTGATATGGCACCTTAACTATGCATTTCCACTAGCTATGTTCATGCATGACAACAGTGCGTGATGAATTGTGCCTTAAACCATTGACACAATATGTACAATATGTACATTTGAGATGCGGCCACTTAAGGGTTTTTTTAAAAACAATGAACTAAAGAGTTAAAATGTTTATACTACATATTATCACTTCACATAAAGATTTGGAGAATGTGCAAAATTTAAAATAATTGAGAGGTCTGCTGGTTAATTCTAATAATCAAATAATGCTCTTGAATATAAATACTATGTATATAATGTCTGACAATCACCCAATCTGCACAAAATCTCCAAACAGGCAATATGCAACAATTCTTATTCAAGGTGTCCCTTTATGCCTGTCTTTTGTACATTTAAATGGGTTTGTGTTCAATGCCAAACCTGAGTCTTCGGAAAGGGGCGGCATATAAATTGAATTAATTAAATTAAATTCTTACCACTTTCTGAATCATTTCCATTCTAAAAGCTTTTTGCCTTGATATGTAAGAATCCAAGCCCTCCTAATTTCCATTTCTAGCAAAGGGAGTAGGAAAAATGAAAATTTAAACTTACATAAACTGTATATTTAAACAGGGAAGAAAGAAAATTGTTGCCCTCCTTCTAATATTTAAAATACCTTCACTACAATTTAAAACCAATGTGCAGGAACTGATATATTCAAATACCAAGTGTCTATTTGAAGGGACTTCTGAAGGTATACTCTGCCACCTGTGTGTAGCAAACCCTTTTGAAACTTGCCCTTGAAACAAAAATTAGTGCCTCAGGGGACCAAGGAAGTATAGACAACAGCTAACTGCAGAGAGGCTGAGATTCAAGCTCTAAATTTCCTACAGTGGAAAAAGGAAGAAAAAAGGAGAGCAAAAATGCAGGTGGGGAGAGAGAGAGAGAGAGAGAAAGACTACAAAGATGAGAAATGTCTACAGGAGCCATTGGGGAGACAGTTGGTGGGAGAAAGAAAGAAAAAAGAAGAGAGAGAGAGAGAGAGAGAGAGAGAGAGAGAGAGAGAGAGAGAGAGAGAGAGAGAGAGAGAGAGAGAGAGAGAAAGAGAGAGAAAGAGAGAGAAGACAGAAAGAAAGAAGAAAGAAAGAGAAAGAAGGAAGGAAGGAAGGAAAGAGAAAGAGAGGGGGAAGGAAGTAAGGAAGGAAAAGAAAGAAAGAAAGAAAGAAAGAAAGAAAGAAAGAAAGAAAGAAAGAAAGAAAGAAAGAAAGAAAGAAAGAAAGAAAGACCTACTGGGAAATCAGACTAACAACAAACAGAAGCCAAAGGCACAGAAGGAGTTTCAGTGGCAGCTTCTGCTTATCAGGGCAGCAGCGTTCAGTAAATAAATTAGCAGCAGCTTTGAGTGTGTGGAAATTAGCAGTCACAGTATGAATGAGGCAGATGAGGGCCTTTTATCTTCCGTAAACATTCAAAGAAGCACTTCTGGGGCAGAGTTGGCAATGGTGGCTTCGATTCAGATTGGGAGGGGGGGGGGCAAAACGGAATTACTATTCCAAAGGAAGGGAGAGAGGGGGAGGGAAGTAAAGAGAGAAAGAGAGAGAGGGGGAAAAGGTCTATTTCATCTCCTAGCAGTTCAGAACTTCATTTAGAACTAATCAGCTCTGTCTACTGTCAAGTCATTTCTGACAGCAACTCCCCTTTGGATAGTTTGTCACTCAGAAGATGTGAAAGAAACAACATGATAAAAATATCTGTGTCTTTCTGAAACGAAGATGGGGTGGGGAGTGGGGATGAGCAAGAGAAGTAAGTCTACAAAAATCCTGAACCCATCTCTAATGTAGCCCAAAATCAGAAGGAGTCTGCTGGCACTTTTTCAGACTAACAAATCTAATTCCAAGGGACAAACTTTTATGAACAACAGCTTCCTTCATCAGCTGCACAGAGTGCCTAAATTAATGTAAGATTTAAATTTGGTTGTGGGGTTGGGGGGGGGGTGGAGAGAGGGGAAGACAGGTTAGTTGTACAGATTACATGTGAATTAGATTAATTGAACCTTATCAATTAGCAACTGTAAATGAGTTAAACCACCTGTGTGAGAAAGGGTGCACCATTTAATTTAATTTAATTTAATTTCCAATTTATATACCGCCCTTCTCCCTGAGGACTCAGGGCGGTGTACAGCCAAGATAAAAAACATAGAATACAAATATTAAAACATTTAAATATATATATAAATTTGGGCCGAAAGTTAAGAATCACAAACTTTTTGGAGGATGGCAGATGTCCCATTCTTGCAATGCTTCAGAATATCTCAGAAGTTTTCTGCAAGCTTTCCCAAGTATCAAGAGAATGGGTTATGCAGCTTGGAGAGTTAATGGCACACACGGTTTGGAGAATGAATGCCACATATGATTTGGAGAATGTCCTCAGGAAGAAAGTCCGGTGCTTTGTATAGAGTAGGATCAGGCCTACTTTATGCCTCAGCAGCAGCAGAATGAAAATGGTGAAAGTCAACTGACCATGGCACAGTCTATGTAGCTCAGGACAGTGAGAGGCAACTAGGGCTTTGCACGGTGTTGCTGGTCACTATGTGGAGCTTGAGGTGGCATTTTTCAGTGGTAGCAGGGACTTCTGGAACCAGAATACAGGCCTGGAGCACTAGGAGCTGGCTGCTGAAGACCGCAGATATTTACTTCATCCCCAACTTAATGATGATATTGATGAGTATCACTGTGCAGGGTGCCCCAAAGGGCATAAATGATGGGGGGATAGATAAGTAGATGAGGAGAGTTAATCATAACTGTGTGGGGGTGAAATTTTGATTACCCATTATAACCATGGGGGCATTGCAATGGTCATAAAACTTTTTGTCCAGTACTGTAATAACTTTGAATGTCTGCTGCTTGGATGGTCATAAATTGAGGATTCCCTCTAGACGTTGGCTAAAGGATTTGGTGGTGTGTTCTGGGTGGAGGCTGGAAGTATGTAGATTGCCAAGTGATTCGTATATTTCCTACTGAAGGTGGTGTTTACATGTCCATAGAATAGTTTTAATATGATCTAGGAAATAGACTTGTTTTGGTAGGTAGATTGAGGCTGAGGTTGACGTTGGGATAGAAGTTTTTGGTGTTTTGATGGAATTTGATATGAGATTCTCTTCCATAAGTCCAAAGGATGAAAATGTCATCAATAAATCTAAAATAAAGAGGAGTTTGGGGGGGGGGGGTGTAAGAGTTGAGAAAGTGTTGTTTTAGGTCATTGGATATTATGAAACCACAACTGGGCCCATCAGTTTACTATTGATTTGCAGGTATATGTTGTTGCCAAGGTCAAAGTAGTTTTAACTGAATATAAAATCACATATTTTAATAGCAAGGCATGCTGTATTGACATCCATGTTGATGTTGATATTGTTTTCTAATGTGTCAAAATCCATGATGGCGAAAATGATGTTGTTTAGAGAGGTTTGTATATAGGACAAACAAACCAGATTTGCATAATACATGCAGATTTGACATCTGGAGGCAAAATAAGGACAAAGTAACTACTGTTTAATACCTGAGGACATTCCATTACATTTCTCAGAATAGTTGTTGTGGAACAAAGAGGCTTCACTAGCACAACTGCGAGAGTATTGAACTCACATGACATTTATATATATATATATATATATATATATATATATATATATATATATATATATATATATATATATATATACATGTAAGTTTTCACGGGTATGTATGTGTGTATAGTTAATATTTCGGGTTTCTTCCCGTGTAATTGTGGATATATCCCTAATATATCCCTATTATTATATTATAATAATATAACCTCTACGGGGAGGAGATGTATAAACTTACCAGAACTTATGAGAAGTTAGAGATAAAAAGATCTTGAATACTGTGTGATTTAACATTTTTATGTCAATGTCATGACCAAAATATAATACCATCTTGCTTTAAATTGAAATTCCATACCCACACAACATCTATCCAACGTATTCTTAAAAGAACTGAAATGGCATTACTTAGAAATGAAATCCATAGCAAAAGATTCCTATTGGATCAAGTAAACAAGGATCTATTAGCTTCATACTTAAAGATAAGCAATATTATTCACCCCATATTATGGGACAAAATAAAACAGCTTGCCACCTGGAGATCTGAAATAGAAACTACTCATAAAACTTACAGACATTCAAAGAAACTTAAGAAATTAGAACATAAAAAACCTCCAACCACAACACAACATCATTTAAAACAAGTAGTATACAATGCTTCCGATAGAAAACTAACAACAGCAGAAACAAATGTCTTAGCTAAGGGCTTTAATTTTGCAGTGGCACCCAATAAAATTCCAATAGAAACCATCATATGCGAAGTTGAAACCAGCCTAAAGAAACTCAGTGCTGACGATGCTGATAAAGTCAGACATGACGTCACCAACATTCTATGTACTAGTAAACCACCTAAAAGCAACTTATCAACAGAAGAACAAAAAGCACTGCAAGTTTTAAAAAACGATAATAGCATAATGATATTACCAGTAGATAAAGGCAATGCAACAGTAGTGATGAACACAGTGGACTATGAAAAGAAACTGTCTGACTTACTTCAAGATGCCACATATAAACCCATAAACACAGACCCAACAACATATCTAGAAAAAACCACGAAGATAAAGATAAAATCAAGTACTATAAGTAAAGAAATCCAACAAAAAATTATTCCCAGAGAAAAATCATCAAAATGCCAAAACTGTATGGCCTCCCAAAAATACACAAAGATGGAATTCCTCTCAGACCCATAGTAAGTTCCATAGGCTCACCTTTACAAAATCTAGCCAGATATTTAGCAAAACATCTTCAATCTTACACAGAATCTGCTGCTTCATATGTACAGAACTCATACCATTTCATACAAATAATAAAAAAGCAACACATAAAAGAAAGTGACCTTCTTGTAAGCTTTGATGTTGTATCACTATTCACACAAATACCTGTCAAAGAAGCCCTGTCATCAATTAAAAACAAATATCAACTACCAAAACATATCACAAACTTAACAGAACATTGTTTATCCAACACATATTTCATACACAGAGGACAGAGATATAAACAAGTAGAAGGTGCACCAATGGGATCACCATTATCACCAGTCATCGCTAATCTTTTCATGGAAGAATTCGAATCCAATGCCTTAGAAAAAACTGTTAACAAACCAAAATTATGGCTCAGATACGTTGATGACACCTTTGTGATCTGGCCACATGGAAGAGATAAATTGGAAAACTTCTTAGTATATTTGAACAGCCTCCATCCCAAAATAAAGTTCACCATGGAGATAGAATCAGAAAACCAGTTACCTTTCCTCAATGTATTAATTTATAAAAAATCTGATGGCACCTTAGGACATACTATCTATCAAAAGAAGACACATACGAACCGCTATCTCAACGCCAAATCACACCACCATCCAGAGTTTATTTGGCAAATAAACTCTGTTGCCAAAACATTAACCACAAGAACTAAACGTCTGGCTGATGAAGCACATTTACAAACAGAATTATATACACTAACTAATGTACTGACATCAAATGGGTTCTGTAGAAATAAAGTCATCAATATGATCAAACATACAACACCAAAACAGAATAAAAAACAACAAGAGGAACAAAACAATGGGAAAGCCATCTTGCCCTATATAAGGGGAACAACAGATAAAATTAGCAAAGTACTACATAAACACAACATCAAAACCATATTTTGCACAGATAGAAAGATATCGTCCATTCTGAGAAACCCCAAAGACAAAATAGAATTAGAAGATCAAGGCATATACAAAATCCCGTGTGCTTCCTGCCCATCAACATACATTGGACAGACCAACAGAAGAATGAGTGTGTGCATCGAGGAACACAAAAACTCAATACAAAAGCAAGAACACACATCATCATTAGTTCAACATATAAATACAACAGGACACAACATTAATTTTAATAAAACAAAAACAGTTGCAAAAATAGAACATCTCAATGGCAGGATAATCAGAGAAGCAATAGAAATAGAAAAAAGACCCTATTGCATGAATAAACGGGATGACACTTCACGTCTGCCTACTATTTGGAAACCTGCTCTCATAGATAGACGAATCTTAACACCATATATAAAACATAGACCAAACAATCAAAAAAATCCCAACCAAATCATATTCAAACCAGCCACAAAGATGAAGCCCTGCCACCTAGTGGAGAAAAAACGACCATACACCCGAAGCCAAGCCAATAAACACATACTGGGACTCCCAACCAATCAGAATGAAAAGGTGGAGCCATCCCAGAAAACCAGCACCAGATTTGAAATACCAACGGCAGTTAGTGCAAAATGACTGCTGACATAAGCCTGATGATGGCAGATGGGATTCTGTCAAAACGTCGCTTCTACCCTTTTAGGGATATATCCACAATTACATGGGAAGAAACCCGAAATATTAACTACACGCGTGCGCGCGCACACACACACACACACACACACACACATATATATATATATATATTTTCAGGCTATTGAAAAAGGTCTTAACGAACACAATGAGTAAATACACTACAATTGTTAATTGATAAAGTACTTGTTTCACAAGCATTTTGTATCTGCATAACCACCCTCTCTTCTCCTACCCTTTTCAAGGGGTGTCATCACAATTTAAAACTTGCAGCAGTTTAGCTACTCCACATGGGGGTATTTGTGGAACTACTATTCAAAAAAGCTTATATATAGTCTGAAAAGGTACCATTACATTCCTCTCTCTTTTTTTTTATTTTAAATTTGTGGCTACCATAAACCAAGAACCTTGGTGGTTTAGCGGACTAAGTACTGTTATGTAGCACTTAGCTGCCTGCAAATAGTGCGAGTTCAAATCTCACCAGGCTCAAGGTTGACTCAGCCTTCCATCCTTCCAAGGTAGGTAAATTGAGGACCTGGATTGTGGGGGCAATAAACTGACTTTGTAGAAACACCGCTTACGGGAGGCCAAAAGCCCTAATAAGCAGGTATATACAAAAGAATGAAGGCTATTGCTATAAGTGCATTGTAAGCCGCCCTGAGTCTTTGGAGGAGGGTGGCATATAAATTGAACTAATAAATAAAGAAATAAAGAAATAATAAAGAAATAAACTATGATAGATTAACACAGTTCTCCTTATACAATGGGCACTTCTAATGTAGTACTCTGTTGTAATATGACATGATGTATTGTGGCCATTACCACATGTTGTTGTATCAAAAGCTACAAAATTGTGTGAGGCTCACACAATTAGGCAAACTCTAATAAGCTGGAGTCATGCAGGAACTTTGCAAGTTCCATAATATTTCTAGTACTAACCACAGTATCATCATACTATACCATCAATCAAAATAGAGCTGGAAGGCACCTTGGAGTCCAACCCTTTACTCAAGCAGAAGACCCTATACCATTTCAGACAAGTGACTTTCCAGTCTCTTCTTAAAAACATCCAACGATGAAACACCCACAACTTATAATGGCAACCTGTTCCACTGGTTAATTGTCCTCACAGTTCGAAGTTTCTCTTTAATTCCAGGTTGCTTCTCTCCTTGATTAGTTTCCACCCATTGTTTCTTGTCCTGCCCTCTGGTGCTTTGGAAAATAAGTTGACCCCTTCCTCTTTGTGGCAGCCTCTCAAATACTGATTTAACAGATTAACAGAGTTGGAACGGACCTTGCAGGTCATCGTGTCCAACCCCCTGCCCAAGCATGAGACCCTACATATGCTTCTACCTAGGATCAAACTCACAACCTCCTGATTGTGAGACAAGAGCTCCACTTCTAGGTCACCGGGTCTTGGCATTGACTGGAATACTGCTATCATGTCCCCGCTAGTTCTTCTGTTCCCTAGACTAGCCAAACCTAAATCCTGCAATCCAAATCCTGTAAAAGTATTATAACATAGTAATATTTAACTCATTGTGAATTATAGAACAGATGAAACATAAATTGGAGTAGAATTTCCTCTCCAATGCTATGCATTCAGCTAGATTTTTTAATCTTTATTTCTGGAAACACAATGTATATTCTGAATATTCAATAGGAATAGTAGAGTGGTACTGCTTGGTTAATAATCAAATATAGCAGATAGAAATCTATTCAATAACTAGAAGCCAGTGAGTAATCATCAATGGCTTTATGTCAGAATAAACGAAGGAAAGTATCAATTGTTTTCCCTCTAGAATTGATACTGCAGCCAGCATTAATCAATATACTCATTAACAGCACATGAGAATGTAAATTCAGTGATCATTGAAGTTACAGAAGATACACAACTCGGGAGGGGGCAATAAATGGCAAAAGGAGACATTGACCCATGAAAATATATGCAACTGTTTAATTTTAAGATTATATTAGACTAGGAGATACATTTGGGACAGAACATGCTATCAATTTAAAAATCAAGGAAGAATAGTTTTCAGAGGGGCCTTCTAATTCACTATCAGTTATTTTATTATGACTATCTGGATTATTTCTGTCTCACAAAAAACAACGTCATTGTAAGCAGCTCTTCCACAATTATTACAACTCTTGTTTGTGTTATTTTCAAATTCATTGGTATCTGAAACATTTCTGCTCAACCGTTTTGCATCCTTCTGTATTGAGAGCAATCAGAATGAACAAGATGAATGTTAAATAAGATATAAAAAGTAACTGGATGATTTAAATCTCAAAAAAGGGGGAGAAACATCCAAATTCACAGAATTAAATAAAATATAAAATGAAATATATTTATTACATATGAAAATATATTTAGCATGCTTGAGTTTTTATTTTGATTTTTCTAGTTGTTTTTAGTATATTTGACAGCATCCATTAAAGAATATATCAGTGAGTTGGAAATTACAGGTAATCCTCAACTTACTACCACAATTGAGCCCAAAATTGCAAAGTGAGACATTTGTTGAGCCGTGGTGGCGCAGTACTGCAGGCTACTTCTGCTGATCACCAGCTGCCAACAGTCTGGCAGATCGAATCTCACCAGGCTCAAGGTTGACTCAGCCTTCCACTCTTCCGAGGTTGGTAAAATGAGGACCCAGATTTTTGGGGTTATATAAGTCTAAGTGCTATTGCTATTGTTAAGTGAGTTTTGCCCCATTTTACAACCTTTCTTGCCACATTTGTTAAGTGAATCATTGCAGTTGTTAATTTAGTAACGTGGTTGTTAGATGAGTCTGGCTTCCCCACTGACTTTGCTTGTCAGAAGATCGCAAAAGATGATCACATGACTCTGAGACACTGCAACCATCATAAATGTGAGTCAGTTGCCAAGCATCCAAATTTTGATGCTCATGACCACAGAGATGCTGCAATGGTCCTAAGGGTGAAAAAATGGTCATAAGTTACTTTTTTCAGTACCGTTGTAACTTTGAACGGTCACCAAATTATCTGTTGTAAGTCGAGGACTACCTGTACTCATTTTCTTCTCATTAGTAATAATTGACCAATGAACTTTATTCAAAGTTGTAGAACCTGAGAATTCATAAAATGGATTACACCATTGGCCAATTGATTCAAACATTGTTTTTAATAAGGCTGGACAGTTGCCAGTAGAAGCTTATAGTGAACAAGGAGGAATGATAAAACATGGATCCTGGGGTAAGTAATAAAGAATATTTAGCAAAGCTTGGATCTAAGAATTAGTTATGATTTGGTTACCTTAAGGAAGTACATACTAGGGAAATAGGTGAAGGTCCCTAGGCTACGTTGAGCATATTTCAGCCTCTAGAGATAATCTCTCATTCAGTAAACTAGAGAAACCCATCCAATCAACTCATGTTTATAATTTCCCCAAAGCAGTTGAATGAACTAAAGCTAAAGCATGGGCATGGGCATGCAAGAAAAAGAGAGACAGGAAAATAAATTCTTTAAACCATATGTTTTGAAAGAACATTGTGATACTACTATACATTTTCTAATCAGTTGTCTGATGGCGTATTATTTTTAAAAGTAGACATTTGTTACTTGAAATTACTTCCTTTATATGGTTAAAAAATGCCTGAACCGCTGGTAATTATATCAGCCTCCAACCTCATTTTGCCCCCCCCCCCCAGCTTTCTCATCGTCAGGGAAAAATAAATATCTAGGAGGCTGAACAAACATTGGTAAAGTTCAAAAAAATCAAGTGCAATTCCAACCCCCATCTCTAACCCTGTTAAAATGTTAACATGATGGAAAACCTTTGACTGAGAGGTAACAAGAGAGAAATAGATAGATGGGTTCTATAGACAACAAGTCACAAAGAAATTAAAGCTGTTTCACTGATACACTGATATAATTTTCCTCCAGAGAATATTACAACTGACAAACAAACAAAGAAGAAACTTGTTTCTTAACACGTGGGATGTGACAGTCAACAGCAAATGGCAAAACAAGAGATTAAATTGTGTGAAATGTTCTCAGAAAATATCCTCCTTTGTTTGGAAGTCTCCGGTTCTCCAAATTTCTATTGTGTATTTTAACTCCATGCTAATTGCCTTGGAGCCAATCATTCAATCTCATCCAGCTCACAGGGTGATTGTTGTGGGGAAAAGAAGGAGGAGGAAGGAGTACTAGGTACATTCACCTTGAATTATTTATAAAAATAATAAAGGTAAGATCAAAATAAACAAATAAACAAATAAATATTAACCAGATAAACTGCAAAAGGGGCCCCTTGTAGCTCATGTCTTCCCATTTTTTCCACCACCTTGTTCAAAATATTTTTCTTCTTTTGATTTCTTAGAAGAAATGATAGACAGAACGTGGTTCCATGTAAACCAGAGCTTATAACTACAATGGAATGAAGAACCAATGAGTCAGCTGGTCAGCTCTTGCAAATTTCTCTCTGGCCAAGGAGAGGATTTGAGATTATCCACATCCACATGGGCTGCCTCACGAACAGCAAGACAGTGGTTTTTAGTGGGTTTAGAGCAGGGGTGAAGTCCAGGAGGTTCTGACAGGTTCTGGAGAACCGATAGTGGAAATTTTGAGTAGTTGGGAGAACTGGCAAATACTACCTCTGGCTGGCCCCAGAGTGGGGTGAGAATGGAGATTTTGCAGTATCCTTCCCCTGCCATGCCTACCAAGCCATGCCCACCAAGCCACACCATGCCCACCAAGCCACGCCCACAGAACCGGTAGTAAAATAATTTGGATTTCACCACTGGTTTAGAGCGCTAGAAGACAAGGAATAGTTATCTTGCTCAAACCACGGTCAGTGCCTTTAAAGGACACTAAGTTATCATGCTTCCTTTTTGAATCATTTTCAGAAATAGCTTGTTAACTACTTTTTAGTTATTAAGAACTTCAGATTGTCAAGTTTAACAGGCGAGTTTCCTTCAATACTTAGCAAAAGAAAATTTTAACAATTATAGGTTTAATAACTTAAAATTTGGAAATAAACAGCAAAATAAAGCTTTGATTTTAGAAAGCTACAAATGAACAGATAAATTTAAAATAAAATTTTGGAATTAATTATAAAGAATCCTTCCTGTGAAAATGCTTTTATTTTGAAGAAATAAAAGAGAAAAGAAAAGAAGATGAGATTTGAAAAATTGGACACTCAAGGGACCTCAAGATTACACTTAAAGGAGAACAGATAAACTCAATTTATAATTAAGGATACTTTTGAACAGTGGACCCAAATCTTAGCATGTTAATAAAAAACATGCCTCTATGGAGAGACTGTGCTTAAATATGTTAATGGAAGGGAAACAAGTTTTTCCTGGTACCATTGAGTGTGAGTTGAAAGTGAATTGAAATGACAGGTTATAGGAATGACATGGAAATAAATATTATCCTGTATTAACAGTATACATAAAAGAAGCCAGCTGATGCTTTACTAATTGAAATATAAGCAATAAACCAAGAGAGTGACCTAGATAATTTTCCTATATTGGTTTTATCAAAGAGGCTTGTTAACATTTTGAAGAATCTCATGAGAAGGTAGAAAGAAAAAAAGTTAAAGAATTATTTGAAGGGTCTAAAGATTAGCATTGACAAAACTAAAAGAAAGGAATATAAGGTTGGTTCATTTGATCAAGATTAAAATAGATATCGTGTTATTTCTGGTAACCCTTAATGAATTTTTGCTGACTACTACTACTACTACTACTACTACTACTACTACTACTACTACTTCTTTGCTGAAAGGATGATGCTTTATGGATTTGTTTATAGATATGGGTAGAAGAGATCATTTGTTGTATTTTAAAATAAAACGTAAAAAATAGTTTACATGTGATGAAGATACTGCAGGAAGTCACTGCTATATATATTTCTTTCCTTTTTCTTTACAATATTCAATACAATACAATATTTATTAAATTACTACAAAATTTGTTTTTTTCCTTACCAATCAATACTGTTGTAGGTCTGTTAAACAGTTGTTTCTTACTCAGATCTGATTTGCTGTAACATTGCATTCAGAAAATCAAAGATCTGTGCTTTCCACTTAGCAGAAGATTAACGGTTTCCAGCAGGGCTCAAGCCAGAGGTATAATACTAAGACAGTTTTAACCACACTTGTCAATTACCTTTGGTGATCTCAAGATCACCAAAGGCTTTGGTGAGCTCTGGTGACTCAGCAGACTAATTAACATCCATTTACATCTGCTGCCTGCAATTACTGCAAGTTCAAATCTCACCAGGCTCAAGGTTGACTCAGCCTTCCATCCTTTCTAAGGTAGGTAAAATGAGGACCCAGATTATGGGGGCAATAAGATGACTTTGTATAAATATATAAAAGTATGAAGGCTATTGCTTAATGCATTGTAAGCCGCCCTGAGTTTCCGGAGAAGGGCGGCATATAAATCAAATTTATTTATTATTTATTTTATTTATTTATTAGATTTTTATCCCGCTCCCTCTCCCGAAGGACTCGGGGCGGTGAACAGCCAAAATTAAAAAACATACAATATTAACATTAATACGTTTAAATTAAAAAAATATATATTATGTTCATGTTGGCTCTCCTTGATATCTCAGCAATCTTTCATACCATTGAGCATAGTATCCTTCTGAGCTAGTTGGGAATAGGGAACATTGTTTTACAATGGTCCTCTTTTCTCTGCAGCCAGTTCCAGTCAGTATTGGTGGGAAGGGAAGCAGTTGAACCTTGGGCCTCTGTTTTGTGAGGTGTCCCTAGGATCCACTTTCTACTCCTTTTATGATCTACATGAAGCCATTGAGCATTTATCAAGACAAGTCAAGTACCATGACTATGCTGCCCCAGCCATCAAAATAAAGTGGTCTCTCCATGGAGGCTGTGAGTGGAAGAACAGGTTGCAGTTCAACCTTGATAAGACTGAGTAGCTATGGGTTTATTTTATTTATTTACTTTTCATATTTCTGAACTGTCCATCTCCCTCAAAGAGGGATTCTAGGCAGTGTTCCATAAAATTTCAGAATATAAAAATAGCATGTAAAAAATAAAATGTTAGAAATAAAATTTCAAAACTGATTTTTTTAAATGGGGTTGGGGGCGGGGGGCAGGAATAGTTAATCCCTGTTAAAAATCCAGATTCAGAAACTGGAATATTTTCATCATTCACTTTGGATGGGACTTTATTCCCTTGTTTAGATTCAGTGCACAATCCTCATCATACCTCCTGCTGAAAAAGCAGGTTGCAGTTGTGGGCAGAGGGCCTTTGCACAACTCTGCTTCATGTACCACTTGCACTTGTTTCTAGGCAAGGAGGCCTTGTTTATGGTCAAACTTTAGTAACTTCCCAAATAGTTTATTGCAATATGATGTCCATAGCACTGTCCTTGTAGACCCTCCAGAAGCTTCAGTTGGAATACAATGCCACAGGTTATTATAATAGAGCTTGTCTTGTTGTGGCCTGTCAGCTGCCAGCCCCTCCAGCAGCCAAATCAGATGAGGAGGAGGAGGTATGAGAGTCAACATCAAGGCAACCTGAGAGCTCTGAGGGGGAAGAGGGAATAGAGCTGTCAGAGAGAGAGAGAGAGACAAAGGCAGGGCCTGGGCCATCTGTCAGCTCTCAGATCAGGGGTGAAATCCAGCAGGTTCTGACAGGTTCTGGAGAACTAGTAGTGGAAGTTTTGAGTAGTTCGGAGAACCAGCAAATACCACTGCTGGCTGGCCCCAGAGTGGGGTGGGAATGGAGATTTTGAATATCCTTCCCCCAGGAGTGGAGAGGGAATGGGGATTTTGCAGTATCCTTCCCCTGCCACACCCACCAAGCCACACCATGCCCACCAAGCCACGCCCATAGAACCGGTAGTAAAAAAAAATTGAATTTCACCACTGCCTCAGATGGAGTGTCAACAGCCCCCAGGTCTAGAGGTGGTTGATGAGGAAAAGGAGGAACAGCTGGTTTGACGTGTGGATGCGCAGAAGGCAGAAGAGAGCAGTGGAAATCTGTGGGCCAATCTTTGAGACAGAAGAGCTACTGCTGCTTGCAAAGCCCCACCCTAGCTCTGGGGATAAAAGGCAGGGGGCAGAGATGAATAGATGTGGCACATGACTATTAATCTCCCTGCCAGACAGATTTGTTAGCCTGGGTTGAGAGAGAAACTTTTTTTGCTAGGGCTGCTGATGCTCCTAATAAAGGAATAATTTATTTAAATACAGAGAATTTGTCGTGTTTGGGGAACTGGGTCAGAACATTGCCTATGTGATGTCACAACCTTATGAGCTTCACAAGCTTACCGGGATGATTCAAGAGGCCAGTTATCACATTTAAATTCCTACATAGAATAGGACTGCTTTGCAACAATCTCTCTCCCCACAACAGCAATATATGATAGCTTTGCAATATGCTTAATTTTAGAAAAGTGGGAAAGACCTGACATTTCCCCCAGGTGTTTGGACCCCCTTGAGTCAAGATTCATTTTAATTATTTTAACCCCTTCCACTCATCATCTGATAAAATCCACAAGTAATGTAACTTTGCCTTTATCCACTTGCATTGGTGCTCATTGGAAAACTCTAATGTGAAGGATTGTCAGCCTCCAAACTAACAAACACCATTCATTTCTCTAGCAATTAGTCTCAGCCCATCAAGCACTTTGGTTAAGCCCAGAAGAATATTTCATTTATTTAGATAAATGCCATTTGCTTACTTATGGATCACAACTCATTCAACAAGGAACAAGCTGTTGTAATTTAGGCTCCATTTTTTTATTTTCTTAAAAAAAAGAGGAAATAAAACAAAACTAGCAATCGGGAAACAGTTTTTTAATATTCTGAAAAAGATTGTTGCAGAAAGATTTTGAAAGAATAATGAAAGGAAAAATTAACAGTTGAACAAGATTGTAAGGCAGTCTAACTGACTTGAAAACCCTTTAAAATATTATTCAATTACATATTATTCTTTCATTTTCTCACAAATATATTTGCTTCTTGTTGTTAAAGCATTGGGGTTCTGAATACTTCTTTTATTTATTTATTAATCTACAAAATGTATATACCTCGCATCTCACTATCTAAGTGATTCTGAGCAGATTGCAAGTAAAAAAAAAGCATAAAATCTATACAAAAGTAAACAAAGTCAAAAGATGGAGAAAGCACCACCAATAAGAGTCATGGTGGCACAGTGGTTAGAATGCAGTACTACAGGCTAACTCGCTACTCAGTCCAGGAGTTCAATTATGAGCGGCTCAAGGTTGACTCAGCCTTCCATTCTTCCAGGGTCAGTAAAATGAGGACCCAAATTGTTGAGGGCTGACTCTGTAAACCACTTATAGAGGACTGTAAAGACTGTGAAGCGGTATATAAGTCTAAGTGCTATTGCTATTGCTATCAAGACATCAACCATCTCCAAGGATGCCTACCACTGTTGGATCCCTATGGTAGTTGACAAAGCCATCTCTTAATGCTCTGCTGGAAGGCCTAAAGAGTGGAGGCCAACTTCACCTCAAAAGTCAAGATGTTCCATAGGTCAGGATCAATGGTGAAGAATGCTCTTATCTTATATTCTCCCAGCCAAAATTCTTTAGTTGATGCGGTCCATAACCTGAAGGAGGGGTGGATCGCTTTAATTGGGATGAGATGGTTCCTTAGGTAACCTAGGCTCATGCTGTGAAGGGATTTAAAAGTGATAACCAATACCTTGGACAGGACCCAGAAGCAGTTTGGCAGGCAATGCAGCTCATGCAGCAGACATGTTACATGTGCAACACTAGGCTTAACCCAAAATGTCCATGCCACCACATTCTGCACCTGCTGCAGATTCTGGATACTTTTCAAGGATAACCCCAGGTCATCCAGGATGGAGATGTACAGTTGGATATTACTTGGAATATTGGATCCAGTTTTGGTCACTACAATACCAAAAAGATGCTGAAACTCTAAAAAGAGTGCAGAGAAAAGAAACAAAACTGATTAGGTGGCTAGAGGCTAAATCATATGAAGAATGGTTGCAGAAACTGGGTTTGTCTAGTCTAATCAACAGAAGGACTAGGGATAATATATAGCAGTCTTCCGATATTTGATGTGCTGTCACAGAGAAAAAGGGGTCAACTTTTTCCTGACAGTGAAAACAATTATGGTAATCACTGACACAGCTTCTTCTATAAGTTGTGGATGCTCCATCACTGGAGGTTTTTAAGAAGAGATTGGATAGCCATTTGGTACAGGGTCTCCTGCCTCAGCAGGGGGTTGAACTAGAAGACCTCCAAGGTCGCATCCAACTCTGTTATTCTGTTCTTTCTGTTCTGTTCTATTCTCTATTATCCTATCCTATCCTATCCTATCCTATCCTATCCTATCCTATCCTATCCTATCCTATCCTATCCTATCCTATCCCTTTCTGATATTATTCCTAGTATATCTTTATTCCCCTGTATACACTTTCTATAGAGTATTGTAGATCTTCAGTTACTTGGATGAACTGCAGTAGCACTTCCAGAAAGTTCCACCTGAAATATATTTTCAAAACATGATGTTTGAAGAAATTAAAGCAATAATCAGTATGAGTCATGGTCTATGATACCTTGACCTGTAATGTATTAGGATTTTTAGGAGAAGGATTTTTTTTCCTTTCTCTTTTCAGTCTTTAATAAAATAAAATGATTTTTCATTTCAAAAATTAAAAACTTAAAAAGTTTCAATTGATACTTTGCTCTCAGAACATCTGAAATCCACACAAGAATGTACAACCAGCAAGCTATAATTAATGACTGTATATGCTAAAGTGTTATCCTAAAAGTGGCCATTTAAAAAAAAAAGTTTTTATTAAATGTTCATGTAGGTTGTCACAAGTATTTAAAATCATCTACCTCTGTTAGCGTCTTATTTAATAAAATAAATAATGTATTCTTATACTGGATAATATAGTAAATTAGAAATAACCATATCTGCCCAATTTCTGACATAATGCCAAACTAAACTAAATATTTTTCATTGCTTAGAGAATTGTTTGGAATTTGATGAATTGGGTCCTACACTCACATACAAGTGTCGCACGTTTGTAATCAATGTCAGTGTAAAAATTCAGTACTGAAAAATGTACTGGTGAAGCTCCTGCAATTGTAAATTAAATATTAACTGACCTTAAACCATTCCCAAATTATATAATCAAAGCCAACATTTCCATAATTCCCCCATAGTTATGTTTTGTTTTAAATTTTAATATTGAATCTTGTAAAGTTCTGCTGTTGCTTTTCCCCAGCATGATTGCTATTGTGAAGATTATCTTTTTCATTCCATGTCTTCATCAATGTGATGTTACAGCAGCTTGTGAGAATATCAAGCATGCACTTCCAAAACTGTTGAGTAAGCAAAAATAAGGCTGTTCCTTAAACCCTTCACAGTTTATAGCCACATTTACATAACATTAAATAAGTCAACAAAGGCATCATTAGCTCCCATTAAAATATGAGCGAAGGAATTTAAATGAACAAGACAAGCTAATTGGTAAGTAATGTTGTGTATCAAAATTATGACTATAAGAGTCCACAGTTAATGAGAAGTTCTACAA
Source organism: Arizona elegans (assembly GCA_022577455.1). NCBI lineage: Eukaryota > Metazoa > Chordata > Lepidosauria > Squamata > Colubridae > Arizona > Arizona elegans. The sequence goes on along the minus strand of JAKOOJ010000003.1, from coordinate 94,600,928 downwards.
TTGTGCTTCCTATACATTTAAAAAAATTAAATTAAAGGTGAACATAGTCAGCCAGAAAGTTTTCAAGGCCTCATTTGGAAATACATGTAAGTATAGGCGTTTGAAAAGTGCCAATGTTGTATCATCATTAGTGTCTAACTCAGTTTAGATACATTTTCTAGCTCAATAGGAAGATCCATGCATGGGTTCTTAAGGCGATAACATCTGTGTGATGAACATCTGCATTAAGAATGAACTACTAAATGTGGATTGATTGCATCTTGAAACAAAACTATGGATTCATCCTGATTTAATATAAATACTGATGGAAATTCATTTTCCTATTTGTTTTTTGCACTCATTATACAGCTTAGCAGGGGATGACCTGTATTCCAGAAGACCATTAGCCCCCAACCTTTCTGGCTCTGTGGATCAGTGGTGGAGAGGGGGGAGAGGTGGCCACCACTTGCACAAATGGAGTTTTATGTGCTCCCAGGTTCACTGGCCACTTGTCCAGTATCTAGTCACAGACTAGGGGTTGGGGACTCCTGCACTAGATCACATATGAATTGCAACATGACTATCTGTTTTTTTTTTTAAGATGCACCTTAGATGTATCCACAGAATACAATCAACAAGTCAGAGGTGATGACACTGCAACCAAAGCTATATGTATTATGTACATTGCCATTCTCTTGACTTTTTTGACTATAACTTGTGGATGCCGCTGAATGTCTTCATCCTTGATTAGGTTTAATGGTTATTTTCCTAACTTCCCATCCCTAAACCTCCTCAAATGCAGAAAAAACACAAAAAAGTAGATCTTTTTTGACCACTGCAAAACCTCCCACTATATATCCTTTGGCAGCTGATTTTTTTTTATTTATATTTATATATAAATATATATATTTTATTTATATTTATATATATATTTATTTTTTTTTATTTATATATATAGCCAGCATACTCTGTAAATCTACTTTTTTTCAGTCTAAATGTCAATGGATAGATTTAATGAAAAGTTCACTAGAAGTAACACAGACAAACATTCACAAAACAGGCCCAATCACTTATTTTTACCACTCCTATCATCTAGTATTCTCTTGACCTCAAAGGACCCATTACATGACCCAAGAAAGCGGAACAGTCATGGAAGCTGAAGGCAGAAGATGTAAAAGGATAAATAAATACATTGGAAGCAAATAAATATAGCTTTGTTTGGACGAAAACACTAAGACTAAGCCAAGCAATAAAGGACAAGGAAAGCAACTGTTATATTACTTGGCTGCACTTATAATAATACACAGAATCTCTGTGAATCATTACATGGTTTATTAAATGAAAATTTTGTTTGCCAATGATGAGTTAGGAAACTAAACATCCCTGGTTGGTTTTCTTCTTCTTTTTATGTTTGTCCAGAATTTTGCAGCTTTGTATGCAAGCTTTGTCCTTGGGGGCTCATTAAAAAGACCACTGTTTGCTACTCTGATTGTCCAGGGAAATCAGCAACAGATTGTTATTAAACCCTGGAGAATATGAGCTTGAAATTCTTCATGCTTTCATAGCCAGCAGCAACAGAATCCCTCTTAGCCTTTAGTGCCAAAGGGTTAATTTTATCTCTTCTATCACTGTTGTCAGGATGCCAATAAAACAGTGTGTGATCAGTAGGTGAGACTGACCACTTAATACAACATACCTGCCAAAATTGGCTTAAGATTTCAGGAGACAAAAGGGCAGGAAAAAGCAACAACCCCTCCCTTCAAATACAACTCCATTACTAGGGTTTACTTACAATTCTCTTCTGAAGAAATGCTTAATGTGCTGAGCATTTCCATTCTTTTCATCCATTTATCTTGGAATAAGCTGTTTGCTTTTTCCTGTGACTTTTGCACATGTTCTGACAGCAGCATCCTTTTGATTTCATGAGGTACAATTGTAAATGGGATTCAGAAACAGTTTGAATTGAATTGAATGTTTCAGTGTAAACCACTCTGTGTATTGTTAATTTAGATATCTCTCAAGTTCCTAATTTACTGACTTATTTTAAGTTAAAAAGAGACATCTCTATGTCTCTCATAAAAAAATATATCAAATTGAAGTCATTGATGAAAACCATGGTGTCATATATAGAACATAGAATAATGGAAGAGGTGTTCTAGTCCAACCCCTTATTCAAGCAGGAAACCCTATACCATTCCAGACAAGTGGCTGTCCAGTGTCTTCTTAAAAACTTCCATCAATGGAGCACCCACAATGTCTGAAGGCAAACTGTTCCACTGGTTCATTTTTTTTGTGTTAGGAAATTTCTCCTTAATTCTAGGTTGCATTTTATTTTTAAATATATGTATCATATATTTAAAAATAAAATAAAAACACTATTCAATTAATCATAAAACTAAACAGAAGTGTGAATTAAGATGATACATGTAGAAACAAAAGTGTCATAAGGCAATTATAAAAAGCTCAATTTGTCTACATTTTTCCCTCTTAGGATAGTCAGGTTGGTTCCAGGGTAACATAAATAGAAATATAAGATATAACATTCTTCTATTAGTGGTAGCAAGATCTTCTGGGCTGTGTAAACATTAACACAGGGATGAGCAACCTGAGACCCACTAAATGTGTAGCAAATGTGAACAAAGACTATATTAAATGAAAAAGCAATGCTGTGAAGTGTGGGATTATGCTTAGAATATAGATAGAATAACAGAGTTGGAAGGGACCTTGGAGGTCTTCAAGTCCAACCCCCTGCTTAGGCAGGAAACCCTATACTACTTCAGACAAATGGTTGTCCAATCTCTTCTTAAAAACTTCCAGTGTTGGAGCATTTACAACTTCTGGAGACAAACCGTTAGATTACTTGGATGAGCAGCCTGATCCTGGCATTTGAAAGGTTTCTTTCTTGGGCTTTGATAAGTCCAAAATTTTATTTGGTCCAATATGGAAGAAATCATATGCCTTCCACCTTGGAAAAAAGGATTTCCAATGACCCTGACTGAAAACACTGTTTCTCCATGTTTATTAAATGAGAATTGCTGGGGAAAACTGGTATCCACTGATGAGCTAACCTGCTTTTCCTCTCTGCCCAACTGATATGTAGGAAGTGAGGAAACCCTGATGGCACAATGGCTAGAGTGCAGTATTGCAGGCTAACTCTGCCCACAGTCTGGAGCTCAATTCTGATGGGCTCAAGGTCGACTCAGCCTTCCAAGGTCAGTAAAAATGAGGACACAACTTTTAGGGGACAATATGCTGATATTGTAAACTGCCCAGAGAATGCTGTAAAGCATTATGGGGTGGTATATAAGTGTAAGTGTTATTGCTGTTGCTAAGGCTCCCATCCAACTAGTCCAAGGAAACCACTACCCCAAGACATAATGAAAATGATGAGCCTATCATTAATTTCAAAAATGCTTGTTTAGTCCTTGAGCAAATGCTTGCACAAGCAGACTCAAAATGTTCAGCACAACACCTCCAGACCTAGCCTAACCATGGGAATTCTACTGCTTCTGCTATTTCAGTGACTCCATTTAAAATAACCCAGAGATACATTTCTGAAACTGAGAGATTAATATCCATTGAACTTTCCATTCTCTGTCAATGTATTTGTTCCATCTGGTAGCTCATTTCTCTTTTCAGCTATGTATAACTCTCCTTACCATATCAAGAGTAACATGAAGTTTTGGAGGCTCAGGTGGCCCATCTTCAGCTCTGCTAGCTTTGGAATTTCAGAGTTCAGCCTCTGTTGATGCTCAAGATGGCTGTTATTGCAATCAACACATGAAACTTGCCTATGGTATTATTATCCAAATCTGATGGATATAGATTACGACCACCAGCTGTGCACCGTGTTAGTTTTATGCTCAGCACAGAACAATTGCTGAGATGAAACAGCCTTTTATTCCTGCTGTGCTGACATTTCCTTACACAGGTGCCATCGTCCTGCAACTTTGCTCAAACTGTTGAGGTTGCATGGCAATAAATTGAGGACAAGAAAAGAATCACATTATCAGTACCTGGGGAAAAAAGGCTAGCAAAGGAAGAAACACAAAGGAGCTGCCAACTTCAATGCAGTTGAGTTCACTGGAAGGCATAGAGGAATGTCATAATTCCAGAGCTCCTGCATCCTCTGATGAAATGGATATACAGAATTAGCTGCATGAATGGCAAATGGAGAAAGCAAAATTAAATAAAGACTTTTTTTCTTTTTTTTTAAAGACCCTATGGAGGATTTAACTCTTTGCATGGGTGACTTTAGACAAATTGCCTAATGGGATCAAGTAGCTACTGGCATCATTTGGTACATTAAAAAGGTGCCTTGTAACAAGATTCTTGGTCATTTGCTGATTGATGCCAGATTTCCAGGGGTTCACAGAATAATATTTTCCAGTCCTACAAAGAAGGGTCACCTTTTGCAAACCTAGATCTCTCTCAATCAACTACAGCCCTATCTGGCCCATTTCTAGAACATACACTGTGCTTTATCTGCTTTATAAAACAAAACATTATGTTTTCTACATTGTCAATCATTTGGCACATTTGATATCTATATAAATTATGTGGTAGAGTCCCAAAAATCTTCCCATGCTTTGTCCAAAATATTCCTTACCACCTTCTCCCTAATTTTGGCATTACAAATCAGGGCCAGTCAGAATTCCCTGCATTGAAAGCCCAGAAGAGGGACTATTTTCCCCCTCAGTTCCTTCCTGCATTTTTTATTTCCCCCAATTATGGAACGTACTTCTTGAGGCACTGGATGTAGTTCTTGCTCGTTTTGGAAAAGAAATTAAGACTTTCCTCTTAAGAGAAGCCTTTTCAATTATAAAAAGCATACTTTAATGTTTATATGGGTTTAATTATATTTTATTTTATATTATTAGCCATTCTAGCAGGATACAAATTGAAATAATGCATAAAATAAAGCAATAATACATACAGTAATGGTTATATAAGCATAATGTTACCATTAGATATGTCCAATGGGCATTTTTTCTTCTTAATCTATCAGATATAATGCATGCAACTTCCAAAGTCCCATTAGTATGTTTAGCAGCAGAAACGAGGAATTTAAGGACAAATCAATTGATCATGACTTAATTTTTCCTGGAGGATGAGGTGGAGACTATTTGACAAATGCTTATTGACTTGCCATTAGGTACAAGACTCGTAACTGTTGATGATACAAACAAAATTTCAGGCTTCTCTGACCAGCATTATTAAAAATTTGAGGGCAACAGAGCAAAATGGAAACTTGGGCAAACCAATAGGTTAAATAAATCACTGAGCCAAATTGCTTGACAATTTAGTTTGAGAGGAGCTACCCTCTTGGAGGTACAGTACAGATGGACATTCATTGCATGGAATTCTTGATAGACATGTCCCCAACTATGAGCCAGAGGTGGCTGATGAACTAAAAAAAAGATGCCATCACTGTACCACTCTTGCCTTTTGCTTCTTATTTCTATACCTAACGTTGTCAATATTTTTATATTTGTGATTTTAATTGTAAGCTGTCCAAAGTCACCTTGCAGAGTCAGAAGAGTGGCTTATAGATTAAATAAATAAATTTCCCTGCCCAACTAGCTATGATATTTGTTTCACTTATATAGTGAATATAATATAAGAACGGCAGAATTGAAAATATTGATTGTTGTGATCAAAATGGAATTCAAGAAGAAAGGATGTGACATACTCTAGACCAAACTGAGTATGTATCACTTGGTTAACTAAAAGTAAGACTTTAAAAGCTAATTAAGAAAACAAAAAATAAAAGTGAAAAGTCTGAATTGTTATTACAAGTTAATATGGTATCAACAATGTCCATCTGCATGTTTATTGAATGCACAGTGAGATTCACTGTGAAGGAGGTGGACAGTTTTACTTTCTGGAGCTAAAAATGAAAGAGTATGCTGGAGAAATAAAGAATAAATAAAAAAAATAAAGAAGAGAGTAATTCCAGGGAGGAACATAAACCTGGGCAAGATTAACTCAGCAGTTTAGGAGATGCTTTTGAATTATAGATTTTGAAAATGGTTACTAAGAGTGCTATAAGCAGGACCAATCAATTGGCCTTGGACCAAATATAAATCAATTAATCCCTTGAAGCAAGGGTCAGAAGCCAAAAATCATTTGGGATATGTGATCTGAATGAGGAAGGCAAATAGACATATGAGGCTCAAGATATAGAAGAAGGAATACATACCAGATAAGTCAGATAGATGGGATCAAATACTGGGAACAGCATTGCAATAATAATTGTTTATACAGTTACAAGGGATTGGAGCATCTTTCTGTCTATTTACACATGATATATGCATGTATTCATGTATTCAAGCCTGGCCATACATCATACCTCATAGAATCCAACAATTGACTACAATGATTTAGCTTTTCATCCTTTCAGCCTCCAAGAGAAGAAATAGATCAGGGGTGGGCAACTATGGCAACTTTACAACCTGTGGACTTCAACTCCCTGGAAATGCACTTGACATACTGGGGAAATAATCTGGTAAACACCCATCCTCAGCCTGGCATCAGGGGTAGGTTGAGATTGCAGATGCCAAAATTCCAAGCGATGTAATTGTAAAACATTTGGAGAATGTGGTTCCATGACCAGTACCATATTGGTTGAGTTCAGAAGCAAGCTTGAGACCTGTTGCAACCAAAATGGCAGTATCCATTCAAAACAGCTCTACTGTAAGTACGAGAGCTGTACAGTTGTTTGAAGCCCATAGAAGATTTCTTCTCTCTCCTGTAATCTATACTCTATAGTGCTAAAAGAGGTAGGTCTTTATAGTGCTAAAAGACTTTATACAGTTAGAGGAAAGGAGATCAGCTTGCCCCTACCAGGCCTTGATATCTGCATTCAAGATACCATCCCTCCATTACTCTCTTCTCTATGCCTGAGACAACTGCAGCATTCAGTTGCCTAGCTGCCATGAATCAATGACTTTGTTCATTCCCAAGCAAAGATGAAGCTGCACAGGATTGGGTAGCATCAGTGCACTGTCCACATTTACCATGGAACCAATCTTCTTCCTCTCTTCCTAGTAACCATAGAACTTCACTCTTCTGCAGTGTTTGCAAATTCACAGAAAGTGAGTGCTCAGAGGAGCTTCTTTAAACATATTTAATTTCATTTTCTTTGCATTTTTAAAAATCCTATATACTCAAAGTGTGTTCCTAATATATAGAAATCAGGCCTTATTTGGGAGTTGTCCTGTTTTCATTTCCAATAAGTGTTGCTATTAGAGGGGATTTTTTATAAGAATGCCCCAGAATATCTTCCTCTTAAAATATTAATAAACTCACCAAAATCTAGTATTAAAATGAATATATTACACATGAAATAATATACTGTATTTGGCAATTTGTTACTTAAAAAATAGAATTATGTTTTTCCATCCCAGTTACATTAATATATTACTGAGCTGAATGAAACATATTGCCTATTTTTTTTAAAAAAAAGAAGAATTATTTTTATATGGCCAAGAAATAAATTTAAAAAAAAATCTATACATCTGATGCTTCTGCAGGCTATCTTGAGTTCATTATTCAGCCATATAAAATGCTTAATTTTTATTAATGTATTGTTTTCTTTCCCTTCTAATAAGAGAAAATGGGTGAAAAGAAAAAGATACATGGCTTATTTCAAAATCCATGAAAGTTGGTTACTCCCAAAATTCCAAAAGGATTACATACAAGTATCATCTGGTAAATATTATCCTATGTTTTTGTCTTTGCTTAAGTTTTTAACACAACTTGACAGCCGATGGTATTGTGCCCACATTTCAAAGTGAAGATCTGCAAACAGATGGCAGAAACCCAACATTCCTTTCTATGTGGACCACAATGTCTCCAGCCTACAAGTGTTTGCTTGTATCAAGTGAGGTGGAAAATAAGAATTTTCCTTAAGAAATGTGGAAATCTACACAGGCAGTTTTGCTTTAGCCATCCATTCTGTTTGACAGATTAACCATTTCACTGACTTTTGACAGCCTTTCCTTGGATTTCTTCCTGTGATCACTGGAATAAAGTGTTCAAATCAGCCCTTAGAAAAATTACTTTTCTCAGTAGTCCTTAAAATCTTATGAGATTTCTCAATAGGGGTACCCAACAAACTGGGGAGGGGAGGATCAGAAAAATATTCTAAACGATGTTACTATCTCATCATAGTTGAGATACTATGGCTGGAACAACTGGGGACAACTAATTGCTTGCTTTTTCCTCAAAATTAGAACGATTGATTCCTGCTGCCTTTCATAGGGTGAGATCAGTGATATTGCCCATGATACTGGGAGGAGATTTGCATCAGGATCATGTGAATTTGCCAGAAGCCCATCTGCAGATCGAATCCGAGTAAGGGTATGGCTAGCTGAGGAGAGCTAATTAGCTTGAAATAGAACTATTTCTTTATCAGCAAATATAAAGTGTGTGTGTGTGTGTGTGTGTGTGTAATATTTGTGTGAATGAATGCAGCTGAATGTGTGCATGTGTGTGTGCTTGTACGGAGTTCTTGGCATTCAGTTGAGCAAGCAAGATGACCCCCAGGTCTTGACATATTGCCCATGTTTAGGCATAAGTTGTCCATAGTGTGTGAGCAGAAATTTTGCTGTCTTCCAGAATTATAACCTGACTTGCCAAAGTATCAGTGCTACAGCTGTTACACATCTTGTTATGCTATTAGACTGATGCAGAATGATCATCTTCCAAAGGATTTTGGCACTTGCTGCAACTCCTTCTAATACCACAAATAAGGAATCCATCATTAATTGTGTTGATGACAAGGAAATGGCCAACAAGGCCAAGCCAGACTCAGAAGCAGAGCATGAGACCAAAGATACGAAGGAAAAAAGAACCCCCTTTTATCACCAATTAGGCAATATTTCCTTTTTCTTTCCCCGCCTTTTTTGTAAAAGTTAAAAAAAGGGGAACAACTGGTAACAATTTGGATGCATAAAATTATTATCCATCTGCTTAGTCTGAATTGGTCCCAGCTGATGTTTGTGTTTTCAGATGGGAAGAATCACAACAGTTCAATGCAGACCCTTAGGCATGTGAAAGAGCAGCTGCGGAGAGCTTTGAGCTGGCAGAAACTTTGGAAGGAAAAATTTGCTTCCATGTAAAAAAGAATATAACCTCTGCAGGCTAAAATATACACTTGTGCTTCCCACTCTCCATCTTGTAAATCTGTCAACAGTTTACCAATACTCAAGATACTAAATTTTTTATTTATTTATTTTATTTATTTGTTTCCATTTCTATACCGCCCTTCTCCAAATAGGACTCAGGGTGGTGAACATGAATAATATCTGGATGGTGCAATTATCTTAGAGTTGCCCTAGTCTCACAGCTCTTCCTGGAACATCAGATGGTAAATGTGGCCAGAGGTCCCTTGCACACTCCATCTTGGATACTAGTTGTATTAGTCCTGGATTGGGGAGATAGGGGGGGGCTGCTCACATACAGTAGTCATCTCCTGACTTTTTGTATTGCAACATGTTCTACATGGGTTACCTATGAAGATCATTCAGAAAATTCAGTTGGTCCAGAATGCACGATAGTTATGGGCATTTCTCATTCACATATCACTTTCTATGCAGAAGGCATAAAAATGGTTTTGCAAGACAATAAGAAGAGCCATCGCCAAGGCAACAATCAGACAAGGGTGACTTAAATCCATTCCAAGAAACTTCTAAAACGCTCTCCTCCCTTTACAGGAAGATCTTTACAAGACCATCATCTGTGGGAAGTGTCCATTCTGTCTTTAAAAGTGTCCAAAGTGAGGTCATCCCATAATAATCTATATGGTTTAACTCTGTGAAGAAGTACCTATTGTTGTCCTGAATCTTCCACTATTCAATATTTTTAAGTCAAATATTAAGTCCCAAAACTCCACCCAACAACAATAACAAGCAGGAAAACAATGCTCGCTAGGCACTTTTGCTGCTTGGTGTATAGTTGCATATGCCTCTATCACATCTTCTCTAGTACTGCATATATTTGGGGCAAAGAACCTTGTCTTGGGATATTATTCAAGACTGCATTTCCCATTTGGCTAGGTCTGACTTCATTCATATCCTGAGTTAGAAGTCCCCAGGCAATAGGACTGAGAAGAGTCTTTGCGATGTTTGGAAAGCAGTCACAAACAGAAGAAGTAAATAATCATCTTGACCTCCCTAGTTTGTTCTCCAGAGGGAGTAGCCAGATGTTCTTGTGTAGGAGTATATGGTACATATGAGTGGAATTATTTATATGGATTAGTAAATTATATCCTCCCACACTTGGAGAAGCTAATAAATAGGGTGACCAGATGGAAGTAAACACCTCTGTATCTGGAAATAGAGCACACAGTAGTCTCTCAACAAAAATGTTTTGTTGTTAAAGATGGTAAACCATGACATCTCTTCTTCCTTTCTTTCAATTTTTTGGGGACATAATAATAGACAGTCTGCTGTCATTACATAAATGAGAATATTTCAGGTAATTTTAAAAGAAATATTGGGGATTCCAAAACAACATTAGCAAAGCTTCTTTGTAACTGGGTCCCATGAAAAGTATTGTCACAGTCACTGATTTATCGTTGTTTTATTGCCTTAAATTTATGTTAACCACTCTGAATGGCTATCTCCTGAAGAGCAGGATATAAATTGCCTAAATAAATAAACAAGCATGTCTTCATCTACACTATAATAAATGCACAAAAAGGGAATATTTTTTTGCCATCCTTATTGATATGCAACTACTCTCACTCCCATGTACCATCTGAAGCTCTTTGCCCCATTCTCTGGGCACCCATTCTTTCTATTAACCTTCTACTTATAATACAGTCTAATCTGTCCATGCTTCATATGACTCATACTCTTTCCATGCAGGCAGTGATGAGGTTTACACTCGCATAGTTTTGATGGGAATATAAGTCTTCATGAGATTATGAGTGTCATGGATTCTACACTGGATGCCAGACTAGATTCACTGCAGGAATTAATGTATGGAAGACTTTGAGGAAAGTGTCCCTGATCCATAGTATGGGTGTAGATGAACACTGTTTTTGTTTCTTCCACACAGTGAGCTGCTTCAATAAAATATTTTTATTGCTTCATTAAATTTCCAATCAGCCTTTCCTCCATAAAATCAAAATAATGTATATGAAATGCCCTCTTCCAGTGCTTCCCAGAGCTACTCTTGGAGGACACTGAGCAGATAGCCAAACTCACTCAGTTGATCTTGGAATTCCCTAGTCCTAAATTCAACAATTTAGTCATAATTCTACACTCTTTTCAGTGTGCACTTAGCATTCTAGCTTTAAGCCATATTTGTACAACTGATTTTAAGTTGAAGTTTATCCCTAGATAAGAGTTCTAGAAAAATAAAGTAATAAAAATCAAAAGAAACCAATATTGTTATAGGCAAAGGTCAGGTTTGATTGCTAAGATAAAATTGAAAACTTCCCTTCTTTTCCACCATAATGTTTAAATGTTTAGGATCAAAATAACCAAAGCATCATAAAAATGCTTATAATGAAATTTAAAAAGGTAGATGCTACTGTACAATCAAACATCCCCAATGGTACCTAGTATTTTTACAAGTATAGCTGAGTTTTGTTTAGCTTCACCATGTCAAAAAATTTAGGAAAAAGTGGAATTCGTGTCCTTTCCCAACATTTTTTTCCTAGGAAAAAAACTGATTTTACTATAACTTGCATTTATCCTATTATTGATTCACCACTAAAGCAAACATCCGCAATTCATTTCCACAGATTCAGGGTGGAATTATTTTTCAACCCATACTTAAGGTGCCAATTTATGCATATATTTCAATTATTGCTGTGCAAAAACAAAAAGAAATCTAATAAATAAATAACATCAATAAATACATTACAAAAATGGTTCTAAAATGAAATAAGGCCATTGCAATAATTATAAATAAAGCTGTTAGAATAGGAAAAAAAGGGGAGAGGTTGGCTGGAGAGGCCACAGAAATTATGCGACTTTAATGAAAGCAGGGCCTTAGCTTTCCATTCTCTATATCCTTATTTTATGGTATTGGAAATTTCTGCATGCAACAATATGTATTCAGATGATAATTGATAGAGTAAGAGATGTACTTTGTTAAAAGTCATTTCAGATTATTTGTCCCATAACTAGGGGTTGTGGGTCAAATACTGTGTCTGCTGACCATCTTCTATATCCTACCAGATTAATACTGCCACTCTAGAATTAAGGCCTTTTTTTGTCTGTGTGTGTGAGCACTTCAGTCCTTTCAATGCAACAGTTTAGCTCTGTGCCCTTGAATATTTGTAATCTGATGCTTTCAGCTAGGATGATCCTCATTTACTGAAAGACTCGTCTGTTTACCAAGAATGTCAGGAGACTGAAGGGCCATCGGTGCTGTTTGCTATGAATATCAAGAAGCTGAGGTTCATAAAAATGAACAAATATTTTCTTTCACTCATGCCAACACAAAGGGCTGAGAGATTCATAAGTTGTTCATTTATTGCTGAGAAGAAAGAAAGAAAACACACAAATGAACAACCCCAAATTGGATTCTTTTGTTTGTGGTGACAGGTTTGAAAAAAAGCACAATAGTACTGTATCAATTGTTATGTTTAGCAGAGGATTTTATGCATAGATTCTTAGAGGTAACCCATCTGTTTAGACCTCACACAGTTTGATCTCTATACTACTAAGATGCTTATGACTGTTTGTTTCAATTGGACAAAACACTAAATAATAGGTATCTGCAGAGATTCTCAATTATCCAGATCATGGTTGTCCTAAAGGTGCTTTTTCAAAAGGCAACTGGTTCTTTATTTGTTTTTACTTGAAGACGCTTCACTTCTCATTCAAGAAGCTTCTTCAGTTCAGACTGAATGGTGGAGAATGGAAGGATTTATATTCCTTGCAATCATCTGGTCATTAGCACTCTTTCTGAGAGTCATTGAGGTACGTAATAGGGCAACAGTTTTTTGAATCAATATATTTCAATGATATGCACCCTGTCAGCATTACAGAAGAACCCAACTCCAATTAAAAACTCCAAGACAGTCATTTTCTCAAAGTTCCAATTTATTAGGGTAGATATACTGGCACATCTGGGAAAACCCAAACCTGAGAGTTCCGGGTTTTCCCTCAGTAAATCAAAACCCCAAATCCAGACTCTGCACCCATTAGTCCATCACGTGGCCCAATCGCCATCTGTCCCAACTTGAGCCACCACTTCAACCACTCCTCCTCCAGATGCAGGAGCACCATGACCTTGACTGAAAAGAAGAATGCTATTATGTCTAACTACAATCTCTCTACTAAATCCCCTCTCCTACTTTCCTAAGCGCAAGAAGATGGCAGTGTGGAAGCTTCCGGTGTTAATATGGCTTCCAAAGCTGACACATCCAAAAGCTGCCCAAAAGATGTGGCCACTTCAGTGCTGTGTTACTGCACTTCTGCAGTCACATGGTATTTATTTCCAACACTCCTTCCTAGCTCATGTTATAAGAATAATTTGGGGTTTCAGATCAAGGTGGGGTTATGCAAGAACAAAACAAAATGAAATCCAGATATACTGTGAGAAAAGGAGATGTTTGTTCTTGAGGGTAGGCTACAGACAAGATGGGGTGCAGAGACCTTTTTATAGGGTAATTGGTCCTTAGTGGGACTTGAGAGTATGTGGCTTATGTATGTGCTGGCTCCAGTGTGAGATTCTGTCTGGTCCTCCTGCCCTGGACTTTGATCCTGAGGTGTATGTGAAATCTGGAAAGGAAGATTTCCCCTAAGTATGGATTATTATGAGGAGATCTGGTTTCTTCCCTTATCTTGAAAAGGTTCTTTGTTGAAGCCAGTGAGGTACTAAAGGGAGGGGGGAAGATCAGAGGCTTTTTAACTTCCAACACTCCTTATAAAAAAAAGTCAGTGGGGAAGCCAGAAATCACTCCTACTCCCACTGCTTTTTTGCCCACCCATGGTCATTCTATTTCTCAGTTTAGGTAAGGAAATATTTCTGAAATGAACACCCAATAGGCCACAAGTTGCCTAATTTCCTTTAAAACTTCCATTCCTGTCATGAAATGCTATATTTAGCTGAAAAATTGGGAGGTAACATTTAATCATTTCAGTTATGTTAGTTAGTTCAGTTGAGAATGTAAAATCATGTTAGTAGATAGATTGCATACTTATGTTTGTGTTTGCATTGCTTCAGTACAGTGTCAAGGATTTGGTTTCAGCTTCTCTCATAAATTGATGGGATTTTGGGAGAGCAGAGGGTCCATGAAATCCACCTAACAAGAAAAAGATGAAAAAAAAAATAAGTTCTTCACATATTGGAAGAAACAGTTTCTGTATCTCCTAGCACCTAAATACCAGCTGCCAGTTATTATTTGTTTCATTGGTTGACAGTTCCACATGGATCATAATATCAACTTTTATTCATTATATTTCATACTTTATGGCTTCAGCCTAGGTTTGAAGACAACTGGCATTTGGCACAACAGCAGCCCATGCCCCTCAGGGATAGCACTGTTTCCCTAACTCCCTCTTTTGTGACAGCTGTGTTTTTTCCAGAGATTGCTGGGGTTTCTCTTAATTCAGTCCCAGAATCCTGGACTTTTCTTTTCAGTGTAGTTTAGTGTGTGTGTTACATCTTGCTTAAACTGGTTCTAATAATGATGCTCCAATATTACAAAACACATTAGCTGGAATTTTGCAATAGCTGACCATTGAGTGGCACATTATCTAATTCTCCAATGAACTGCTTTACCAATTAACCAGGGTTTTTTCCCCCCAGATTTTGTTGCAGTGTGAAAGAATGTAGACTTGACCTTGGGAAGGCAGGAGAGAGAGAGAGCAATGAGCCATTAAGGGTACAGAAAAGATAAGTCAGTATTGAGAAAGTGGAGAGAGTAAGAAAGAAACTCAAAATAATCCTCCTTGATTTTGTTTGGTATAAAATGGGGTAGAAAGAAACACTGAAAAGCTTCCAAGAGTCTGTTATTTCATCCCAGAACAATAAAAATTACTCTGGAATCCCTGCCATGCCTGATTCTCAACTTTGACAAGCCAAAAGAGCTGACATCATTCTGGAAATCCTCCAACAATTTTATCAGAGAGGCATCATACTTTGTCTTCTAGATCTAGAATATGGCTACAGATCCTAAAGGTACAATGGAATGTATACCAGGCATTGTTGAAGTATCAAAAGCAGTTAGATCCAAAGCTAACAAGCCTGCAAAATGCCACAATATAGCCATCCCAGCATATGGGACAAGATTGCTGCACAGCCAATATTATTTTGTTGTCCTGAAAGTCTATCGGAGAAGTTTGTCTTAAATCATTGCACCAATGTAGTTTTCAGCATCAGAATTGCTATCTGAGTTGTTTATGGTGAGCCAATCAGAAATACTTCCTATAGATTGGACTACAGTTGTTTTTGTTCTTAGTCTAATGAAAGAAGGGGCAGCTAAATGGACCATCCTGCTTATTGAGAACAAAGATAAATTGTTAGACAATTTTTAGAACCTCATGCAAAAATTTAGAGCTACTTTTGATGTTTCAATCAGAGCAGCAACCACAAATAGGAGATTCATCAACTAAAGGAAGAATATTGTCAACTTCATGTGTACGTAGCTGGTTTCCAATTGCAGAAATTCAGGGATCATTTTTGGATTGGTCCTGTTATGACTGATCACATTCATGAAGGTCTTTCTGATCAATTGGGGGGATGAATTAGTAAAATAAATCCTATTAAAGAATTTGGAAAAACTGTTCCAGCATTGCATATTAATTGATGGAGATTAAGATCCTACTTAAACTCTTTAAAAGAGCCTTTAATTCCTTAATAGATAGATAGATGATAGATAGATAGATGATAGATAGATAGATAGATGATAGATAGATAGATAGATAGATAGATAGATAGATAGATAGATAGGAGATAGAGATAGAGATGATAGAGGTTGAGGGAGGGAGAGAGAGAGAGAGAGAAGTTCATTCTCTCCGATGAATGGGATTCAATCTGTTCTAGATATGCTTCCATGTTCAGCAGACAATAGATTATTAACACAACTTACTTAAAATGGCTTTCAATATAGTTCTAATTTTCAAAATAAAACCAATCATTTCTCCTTTGTATACCACCTTCCTTAGCAGTCATCAGTAATGGCTTAACCTTTATTTGAGGCCTGTGGGAGAGGGTATGAGAAAGAGAGCCTGTTCATCGTCCCCGATTATTGGAATGATCTCCATAATAAACCTCACTTGACATATATACTTTTTCTTTTTAGCTCCGGGCGATGTCTTTTTATTTTCCCAGCATTTTTAGCTCTTGTTAATTCAGTCCCGGTGGTACTGATGGTAGTTTTAACTCTTATATTTACTTACTGTTTTAGCAGTTTATTTTTTCAGCTTTTCCCTTTACAGGGCTTGTCACATTGCAGATTGCTTTTGAAACTCCCATCCATTTCAAATGCAGTTTTCATAAGGCATCAAGAAAAAAATATATATATTCAAGAAAATAATTTAAGTTCATGATTCAAGTTTCCTCATTATTTAACTCTTGACCAATATTTAGCAAGTTGTGTATAAATAATGAATTTTGGAAAAAAATAGGCAAAGCCAAATTTTCATCCTTGTTTCATGAATGTATAATGTTAAGATTATTAGAAATTCTGAAAACAAATCAGAAGGGAAAGTGTAATCAAAGAAGCCTATCTATAGGGCAAGGCAAGAGTATTAATACAGAAAGAACAGCCAGGTTTATTGATCAATCATTTTTAGGAAGAATTAATGTATTGCATTATCAGGTGTGAACAACCAGACCCACTTGTGAAGAGTTCAAATTAGCTACTTTATTGTTCAATGCCTGTTTCATAGCAATCTTCCCAGACTGGTAGTTTGCACCTGGGCCAGACTAGATAAAGTTCAACAGTATTCAATGGAGTGGGGTCAGAGCTTGCTCTCTTGTACCTATATAAAGACTCCAAACTAGTACCCACTTGACTTCTCCCTCTGGCTGTCTCAGTCTTTCTCCGACTCATATCTAGCAAAATAAGGGTCCTATAATTGTAGGAGATGACAAGGCTAAGCCCAAGGGAGGGGGTCACGTGCATCATTCATCATGAGTACCTTGCATTCACAAGAGATCTAAGTCCAGTCCACCTTGAATTCCTGTGCCTCTTACCTACCACCAATTTGCTTGGGCCTTAGTAGTTCAGATTCTTGTAGAAAGATTAACCTTGCAATAAGTATTTATACCTATTTGAAGTGCCTGGACCTCCTGATTTCCCTGGCGCTTGACAGTAATATTGCTAATGATTTATAATTTGTATTAAGGGCAAGAATTAGATATATGGGGAGTAATCATAGCAAATAGAGTTAATTAATGTGGATTTAATACAGGAGATATTTATAGTGGCCTCACCTATTTGTGGTAAGAGGCCACTGGCATGCCACCTCAAGGCCAAGGGCAGTCCCTTTTCCAAAAATGGGGTGCTAAAGAAAAATTGGAGATTTCAGTTCATCTGAAATATATGTGGATTTCAGAAGTTGTGTCATTTAATATCAAGTTTCTTTTTCTTGTCTTTCCAGTGCTTTTATGTGTGTTTTGAAATTCTTTCTTTATACTCATAGGAGCTCAAAGAGCTTGGCAACCTTTTATCAGTCTGAGTTGATAGTATCCAATGATATGGATGTCTATGGAGAAGCTTCTTGGATGAGAAGTGAAATGTCTTCAAAGAAAAACCAGAAAGTCCAGTTGCCTCTTGAAAAAGCACCTTTGGGACAATGAGATGGATGTTGGTTTCATTCAGTTTAAGCAATTACTTACATCACATTCTAATGTACTTGAAGGAAGTGAAGGTTTACTTATTATATCATTTTTTAAAAATAACATAGCTAACTCAGATAATGTCAATCTTAATATGGCGTGGGATCTACAAAATTAAAAGTCCAATCAATTCATAGGCCCAGATTCTAAAATGGTATGCCAAGATTCAGTGAATTTCAGACACATCTCAACATATAGACTGAAGCAATCTATGAAGTTAGCAAATGAAGAAGATATTGTATGTTATTCTGAAGATTGAAAGCTTTATTGAAACCTCCCCCTGCCCCTAATCTCCTGGAAAGAGAAAGTTGAATTATACAGTTAAACACATTTGCTTTGTTAGAAATAGGAAGATATTTTTGCTGAACTACAACTTTTTATTGCTCTCATATTATCAAGAAAGATATGGAGCTGTTTCTTTTTCAACCATCCTTTGTACAAACATTTGTCTGACTGTTTGTATTCTAAGATGATGAGTCGATGGTGCCAGTGGCTCTGGAATATTTTTAATTAGTGCATCCTTTGTGCTTGAGGAAAAAGCAACGTTTACACTGATAACTCTCTTGAAAGTGATTATAATCCAAGCAGCAGAACATGTAGCTTGGTTAGGCAGAAATCAATTTAAAAAAAAAATGAAAATATGTGGGGTAAGAAGGTAAGATGGTGGGTATGAGCTGCTAAACTAACCAACACATTTTAATAATGACTTCAGAGGCCGGAAGCCCTGCTAAATAAAGCAATTCATTGTCCCACCACATTTCACTCATTTGTTCCCTGACTGAACAGGTGGTAGAATCGATTGTTTTTCTTGGCATTATGAACTTTATATTCATTTTTCCCCTTGCAGACATAATCAGATCAGAAAGATTAGAATAGACATTTGACATTAGCAAAGCATACACTTTGATTTACAAACTGCCTCAGTCCAAAGACACTGGGCGATATACAAAAATAATACAGACAACCACACAGCAAGATACAACTTACAAGCATAAAGTTTTGTTTTTCTCAATCTGCTTACAATTTCACAATGAATCTTTTTTCCCCCAAGTTGAAAAGCATTGATATTTGTTAATGAATAGCAGGCCAAACTTATAATTAATATGGAATGACCAATTTTGTCCACTATGCTGCATTAGGGCAGAGAGAATGGGAAGGAAATCTGAGTTTATAAAAATGACCATATTATACAGTAGATATCAGGCAAATATTAATGGCATTTCCCTTAGATCGGTATAAAATTAAACATCAGGGGGGCAAAATGTAGGAGCAATTTCTAGTTTGAATTAGTCCGTTCCCACCTACCTTTTATATTGAGTTATACCATTCTTAACTTTTTAAAAATATGACATGACTTGAAATAAGTCCCAGCTGACATGTCTATTTGCTCCAAATTTATTGGGCTGACTAACAATCAGGTGAGAATGAGGCTAGAAAAATGCATGCATTTGCAGGAACACTATTCCTATAAACTGAAGACATAATTGTCTTTGTCCTCTTACAATTTTATTTTCCCTTAGAAAAGTACAGCAAACGCTTTACCCTTAGTAATAAATTTTTTTAGAATATCTATCCATGTTGTCTCTAAGAATCAACAACAACATGATGGCGCATAATCAATTTTTTTTAAAAAAAAATAGAAATCAGAATGAAGTAGTGGAAAAAAATCTAGATTCTGGGAAATAGTGGGAGATTTTTGGAAATTGATACATAAAATGCTTAGTAATAATACACTAAGCAATTTTTAATCCCATTATGTGCCTTTAAATTTAGCAGTATGTACTGCATTTCAAGGAGACTATTAAGTCCTTAATATTTATTTCAGTGAAACATAAAGGTGAATACATGTAGCCATATAACAAGATTGTGATTTTCTTCAGCTTTTATAACTGTTTTTAATGAAATAAACATTTTAAGTGACATTGATTCATGGTTCACATGCTACACTTTTTTCAATATAATAAAGGTTTAGAAGTCACATATAGAAAATTAAGACCTATCCCATCAGGTTAAGCAGCAAGAAATCATATAAACAATATAATTTTATATTTAAAATATACCATAATTCATTTGGTACCTCCTTATTGTTACTTTCCGGCCACATATTTGATTTCTAACTTTCAAGTTAACAGTTGTCAGAAACCATGTGTTCATTCACTTAAAAGAATATTGTAACTGTTACTGGGTAAGTGATATGATCCAGGAAACAGAATCTTTCTCTGGTTAGGTCCAGAAATATGGAATAAATATATAAGCATATGGCATATACGTAGTCCTCAATTTACAACCACAATTGAACCCAAAATTTCCAAGACAGTTGTTAAGTGAGTTTTGTCCCATTTTACAACTCTTCTTGCCACAGTAATTAAGGGTATTACTGCAGGTGTTAGGCAGGGGTGGGTTCTATTTACCTTTACTACCACTTTGCACAGAAGCATTTTGATGATGTCAGGGTCGGTGGGTGGAGCCTCCCGCCGGTTTTACTATTGGTTCTATTGAACTGGTGCGAACTGGGGGCAACCCACCACTGGTGTTAGGTTAGTAACACTCTTGTTAAGTGAATCTGCCTTTCGCAGTTGTCTTTGCTTCTCAGAAGGTCACAAAAACTGATCACATAACCCTGGGACACTGCAACCATCATAAGTAAATGCCAATTACCAAGCATCCCAATTTTGGCCATGGGGATTTTGTAAGTGTGGAAAAACAGTCATTGTTGCAGTGCTGCTGTAAACTTTGAATAGTCACTAAATCAATGGTTGTAAGTTAAGTATTTGAAAAGCAATTTAATCAAGTGGTTAAGGCACCAGGCTAGAAACTGGGAGTCTGTGAATTCTAGTCCTGCTTTAGAATATACAGAAATAGAGGGAAATCATAAACATATGCAGGTTTCTTAAAGCAAAGTACAGTGATTTGAATGATAAAGATCTTTCTAGAATTTAGCAGATGGGCATCTTCCTCAAACATAACATTATAGAATAAAGACCCTCCCTCCCAAAATAATATTGAATCCCCCCCTTAAGATTGGCTACAGTACAAGAAAGCATAGGGAATCATCAACGGTAAGTTAGATCTTCATTGGCATTTAATGAAACAGAGTTACATTGGACTGGTTCTAATGTTAGGGATAGATTTCTCAGTATAGTTGGCCATTGTTCTCATCATGCAAATATGACTATTCTGGCTTGTTTAAGGCCAAATGTTATAGCTATAGTAATGATAAAGAAATTGATAATCCGAAGATGTTCATAAAGCAATATCTAAAGAATTAATAGTCCATTTCAATAGAAGATGTAAAATCAAGTCATAGGATTAGAAGTTGTATAAAACAACACAAAATGAGGCAAATAAAAGCAGGCATAATCAGATAATTATGTTTTCTCATAATTTCTCATGTTTTCCACTTTTACTTTCAGTTTTACTCATTTATGCATCTGCTTATGGTATCATTTTAAATATTGAAGTGAAATATTTAAGAGCTCCCATTTTATTTCACACTAAATACTTATTTTCTGTTTGAATTTATAGATTGTTCCATCTATGTGGCACAGTAGTAGTCCAACAGTTTTAGTAGTTATTTGCCTTATTTTTAATTTCTTAAGGCATTTTTTTAATAGAGAACTTTAGGAAACCTCATTTTTATATTACTGAAACTATCTCCTCCCTTGCTTCTTTCAAGAAATTGATCTTCTCCCCATTGTGACGTATGAAAGAGGATATATTTGAGACTGAGATTGGTTGAAAATAAGAAATGAAAATTGAATGAAGGGTTGGTCAATATCCATGGAAAAATTTGCATGTGGTTAGGTATATGAGCAAATTTACTTTGTGTGGGTATCTCTCTGTGTGTGTGTGTGTGTGTGTGTACATACACACATACTTATTCCCTTAACTACATATCCCTTACTAAATAAAGAGACCCTTGAGAATCAATGATCTCTTTAGAAATCTTGGCACAAAAGCCACAATAAAAACTAATTTGACCAATATAGTGGAAAAAATAAAATTGAGTTTGTTTTTCTGGATTAAGAGAAATCTTTGCAAGGAAAGGTAATTTCTCTTGGATGTTGAAGTCAAAGTGACATTATGAAATTACGATGAAGAGTAAGGATAAAGGGAATGATATGTAAGAAGCTAGGAACCTAAAAGAAGATGGCCAGATCGATAAATAGGGAATGTTTGTCAGAAATGCAGTATATTGGTTAGAAAAGAGAGGAAAGAGATCATGTTCTATGATATTGAAATGAAGATTGAAAAATAAGTCTGCATGTTTGGGCAGGATTATGTTCAAAGATTCAGCTTTGCTATTCAGGTTCTACACTGAATCTCTAAAATTGGGTTTGGGGATTGGCCAAGAGTGATCCTGCAGAACTAGCAATCTTTCTTCACACCCTTTAAATTGTTTAGTGGCAATTGGAAACACTTCTCTTTTTCTTCCCTGAAACTTTGGTGTAAACTGTTTTGTGCCCTGAATCTCCATAGTGACTACAACCCAAAAGTAGACTCTTTTTGAACTGTAGACAGGATTATGAAAGATTTAAGAAGCAACTCAGATGGTTTATTGATGACATTTGATCTTGAAGATTCAGTGTCATTGCTGTCATTCTTTATACAAAGTTGCATGGAAAGAATAAAAGCAAATGATGTTATGTCCACTTAGTGCCTGTACAGAATAATCTGATTGGCCAATGTGATAAACAAAATCTGGACTAAGATAAGCCTCAACCAAGGCTGTTCTCATCCTCAACATGCATGTTTTATCTCAGACTCTTAAGACATCCTTTTTACTTTTAAAATTCCTGAAACACCTTCCCTGGTCTTGCTCACTTTTGAGTGTGGTGGCCATTGAATATGGAGAAGCTGGGTTACCATGCTGTCCAAGATTTAATAACCCAATTGTAGTCCATCAACTTATCTTTTTAAAACATTTCTTAATAAGTCTACCATAACATAGGTGATAGTAATTCTGCGCTCTCCAGCCTTGGTCAACCACCTTGGAAGTTGGAACCAATTTATCCACAGACTGCAAAACGAGCTTCTGGCACCATTTCTTTTCTGGCTGCAAATGTTTTTTACCCTAGCAACATGAAGATGATAGGATCATCTCTTTTCTTTCTGATCACTCTTCTCTAATACAGTTTCATTTCATTTATGAAAGAAGTTTGTTTACCAAGAGGGAAAGGGGAAAGAATATCTTTTGTCACCTCTGTGCTAAAGCCATTGTCTCCTTCCTAAAAGCAATCATCTTTAGATATTAAAATGGCCCATCCCAGGCATTGTCGAGCATTTCGTCTAATCTGGTGGCACTGCCAATTCAATTCACAGATTGCATTCATTTTTTTTCACCTCCAAAGCTTGCATTGTTGAGTCAGAATTCTGTAAAGAAATGGCATTTGCACACATGTGCATTGTGTTCAGGGGCTGAAGGACAAAGTGAAGAACAGATAAGTGATTGTTGGAGCCCACTGGAAGAAGAAGAAACAGAGCAACAACAAAGCGAAGAAAATATCCACATTTTAGTAGTTATGGATTTCAGATTAAACAATGGATTTTGCATGTACTTTAATCCAGTAGAGAATAAATAAAAGAAAAATATATCTCTAACCAAGCTGTTATGGGGAACCATAAAAGCAAGTTTCAATTCAGAAGTATGAGCAAAAAAGGCAATCCCCTGGAATGAGATCACATGTTGTTAATCAGAACCCCTAACTTTGGACATTTGAAACTCTCAATAGCAAACTTTGATTTTCAATAGAATTTGGTATTTATCTCCTTTTGGAAAAGAGCTCAAGTGTATTATAACATACAACAACAAATTTGGATTTGTTCCAAATCTAGGAGTAGGAGTTTTAAAAAATCAGAAGGATTGCAATAAAACCTGTGAAAATAACATAGATCAGAGTTACAGCTTCCTTTTCTGAAAAGAAACGAAGTTATGCTCTCATCTGCTATTTGCATGGATCAGACCACAACCAAAAAAGTAACAAACATAACTGGGTAGTCAAAACAGTTGGGAATTTCAATTGGTCAGATACTAGACATGTAACACAAACTAGATCTGGCTTGTGTGTGATGCACATTTTTTAGCGGTTGCATTGGCTGTTTGATGCTTGTTTTTCAACAATTGTATTAGCTTTCCATCCACTTTTGGGCATTGTTTAAAATGTCAACAGCTTTAAGGCCTGAATCGCTTTGGATCTGGATATCAAAAGGACCATTTTGTCATATGTGATCTTCCTGTACTGCTATGGAGTGCACATTTACACTGGTGAATTATAGAAGTGAAGACAACTGGATAAAGTGTTCTAAAGCAGCATTTCAGCTCCATATCTTTCTCCGTCCCACTTTCTATCAGAGATGTCACAAATCCTACACAGCACAGATCTCTCCTTTCTATCAAGGATACTAATCAAACATCAGGCACCTTCTTTCATGTCTTGATCCCCCCTCCCCTCATCCATTTGCATACAATAAGATCACATTGTTCTCCAAAAGGAAAAAGGAGGAATAGATAGACCCATAATTCTTAAAAGCACATTTCAAGACAAATGACACCGTTTTTATTTATGACATCAATTTATATTTCACTTTGCAATTACGTAAAAAAAATAGTAATAACATGGTCAGGGAGATGATGTGATGGATTTAGGTGCTGAATTATTCATTGCCCTTCAGTTGTTGACTTCACATCAGATGCCTTTCTAGGTTCATCGCATAAATCACACAAGATCTTTTCGGTCACAACCATTTTGATAACATCCTATCTTGTGGTTTGCTTTCACCCTCCATGTTTCAATCCATTTAAGATATGTATAGACATATATGCAAATCAAGGTTTGCTGTAATATTTTTGTCTTCCACATCTGAAGTCCAGCTTCCCAATACCTTTGCAATATATTTGGCAAGTGGATGAGCTGAGCTGCTGTTCTTTGCATGTAACACATACTTTTATGTTCGAAGCTTTGCATTCAGCTCATAGCATGATCAAATGCCTGTAATATGCCAAAAGAGGTTCCAGTGAGTTCAGGGCTATACACAGTATATCCTGGATCATAATTCATCCATCTATAGTAATATTATACACCTTCATCAAGAGCATGTCTTTAGTACAGCTAATGGCCCTTAATTGACTATTCAAGTCCAAATCCCAGATGCTTTCTGATGAAGAAGGGGCATATATTGCTACTGGAAATTTTCATTTTGCCCTATGTGCTAATTTTGGAGATTGCAGCTTAAAGAGAAGAAAGCACAAAGAAGCCTGTAGAGAAGCAGGGATGTCATCATGGTGACATCATACCTCCTAAGAAAGCAGAGTCCTGATGCTTCATTTTGCTTGAGCTCAATCTTTACTACAACACTTTTTATACAATACACTAACACCTACAGCACCACTGCAAGAAGACAAAAACTGAGCATGACTTTACTGACTTTATTAACTGTGTTAATAAGAGCAGCAAAATTTAATTAATGCACTTGTGGAGAGCCGTCAGGTGACCCTCTTTTGGGTGACTTGGTCTTTTTTTAGGTTAGAATGAGGATTATTCCAGGAATGTTTTGGGTTAAGTTGTCTGGATTCACTTGGAACTGAATTCTGGCTATGCAGATAATATGGAATTGATTGAGGTTCTGTTATCTGAAAAGAACTGAATCTTTAGTTCTAAGGAAGTTGACAATGTTCTTGAGGCATTTAATTCTGTGTTAAATCCGTGTTTGTTCTGGTCAGTTAAGTCCTCCTGGGAGATGACAAATAGCTGAAATCCAAATGGTGGCAAACACTTCCTTGTGGGAGAACACAGTTCAGCCTGCCTTAAAGGAGGCAGTGGTCTGCCCTTCACCAATCCATTGCTAAATCCAACAGTTCTGGACAGATTTCATCCATATTCTAGTCTTGCTTCTCGGACGAAGGTGATAGACTTACTGCTCTAGAAAGCTCTGGAAGAAACAGATTGTATTTACCCATTCCAGTCAGATTTCAGGCTGAGTCATAGTATTCAGATAGCAGTGATTATGCTTGTGGATGACCTTTGGTACGTTACATTGAGGATGGTTCATCTGACACAGTCCTCCTTGATCTTTCAGTGGTTTTCAATACCATTGATCACAGTATTCTTTTGAGCCAGCTGAAGGGAATAGGAGCAGGAGTGTTCCTTGCACCTTTGGCGTTTAATCATGCTGGCCACATGACCACGGAGACGTCTTTGGACAGCACTGGCTCTTCAGCTTTGAAACGGAGATGAGCACCGCCCTCTAGAATCGGGAACGACTAGCACATATGTGCGAGGGGAACCTTTACCTTTATATTTGATGATACTCACTTATATATCTCTGCTTCAGAGAGTCTGAGTGATGTTGTTCAGTTCTGAAAGCTATGCAAATATGGATGGGGAAAGCTTTAATTTAACAAGCTAGAGATGGTGTGGGTTTTAGTACCTCTCACCCCAAATCCTCATTAGTATACCATTTCTGTTGTGGGTCCTACCTTAACCGACAATCTCCATCCTTAGGATTTATTTATTTTATTTATTTGTTCAATTTATTTGCCAGCTATCTTGCTGTGGGGTTACTCAGCTTACAACAATAAAATAAAACAAACAATAAAAAGGAAGAAATTGAAAGAGTGTAAACAGAACAGGATTCTGTTCAGGAAAAGAGCCGTGGTGGCGCAATGATTAGAATGCAGTACCGCAGGCTACTTCTGCCGGCTGCCTGCAATTTGGCTGTTGGAATCTCACCAGGCTCAAGGTTGACTCAGCCTTCCATCCTCCAGAGGTCGGTAAAATGAGGACCCAGATTGTTGGGGGCAATATACTGACTCTGTAAACCACTCAGAGAGGGCTGTAAAAGCACTGTGATGTGGTATATAAGTTTAAGTGCTATTGCTATTCAAATTACCTTGACCTTGTTGACTTTCTGGAAGGCTTTGAAGTCCTATTTTCCCCACTGCTGCCCTAAGTATAGGGGATGGGATGGCAATGGAGCCTGCCATGCTTGTGCTTGTTTTATTCTGTTGGAGAAAATTTTAAGGGAGCCTTGACTGCTTTTTGTTTACCACCAAGATTTATATTAGATAAAATGCCTGCCCATATAAAATTGTTTGATAAATAATGAAATAAATTTGAATACACAAAGGATTGTAACATAGAAGAAGGAATGGAGTTATTCTCTATTTCCCTAGAGGGGAGAACGCAACCAATGCGCTAAAATTAAAGTAGAGAGGTTCAACTAAACATGAGGAAGAATCTTCAGATTATAGAAGGTGTCAGCTGGTGGAACAGGTTGCCACATGATGTGGGGTGAGTTCTGCTTCACTTTGAAGTCTTCAAATAGTAGCTGGATGATCATCTGTCAGGGATGCTGTTGTGAATCCTACACCGAGCAGAAGGTTTGACTAGATGACCTCTATGGCAACTTCCACCATGATGATTCTAATTCAACACAACTGGAGGATGCTAAGTAGAGCAGGTTGATTTATATGGATCCAACTGGTGTGTACACATTCCAGCAGATGCGTGCACAGCTGCTAATTGAGCAAGGCAATTTACGTGCAAGAGATTGGGGTGAATAACTAAATATATACAAGGTAGTTTGCATTTATTCCTGTTGACATAGATAGCTTTATTGATCTTTGCTGCATAACTTCAAAGCTATTAAGGTTCTACCAAAACAAGGAAGTATTGCTAAAATGAGCACAGAGAAATCTTTGAGGTTTGTTTATTCATAGTTGGGTTATTTAAGAAAAAAAATAAGAAATTTGAGGGAAAAAAACTGAAGAAAATAAAAGGTTCTTTTTAATATATTCAGATCACACACAAACACACACTTCCATTTTCATTTAATGGGACAAAGAGAAAGAAGGGGGAAATGTATAGTTCCTCCCTTACCTTGGAGGAAAAGGAAGAGGTCTAGCAAAAAATAACCTCAGAAAAATGTAGGATTTTTTTTTTCTTACATTGTGGTGAACAACTGTACAGGAAGGAATTAAATATGCCGTATAGTTAATTCACATCTTGCAAATAAGGTTAGGCAGCTGGGCTGGTCACAAACCACATTGAAGTTACCAAGCTGTTACTTTTTTTAAAAAAAAAAACCCTCAGAAAGAAAGGAGAAGTCCTTCTGAAGATTTTTTTTTTCTTTCTTTTCTTTTCTTTTTTTGGTCACCCTTCCTTGGTCGCACTGCCACTTGCTTGCATTTTAGGCAGCCCATTCACCAAGGCCCAGCCATGCCCTGTCCACCAGAGCTGCCACCTTACAATTCATCACCAGGTTATGCACAGATAAATCTCGTTCGCCTCAGAAGGATTTAAGAACAGCTTAGCGCTTTCTGACACAGTGGCAGGGTTTTGGCATTCAATTTAAACATGTATCAGTTCCATTCTTCTCAGCCAGACTTTTGCATATGTAATTCACTGCAGGGCTACAGCTGTTCTCTTGGTAGAATACCCCTTCCTATGCCCGGATTGAATTAAAATGTCAAAAAGGGGGAGAAGCTAGCCAGAGGGATCTGGAGTAGAGATTTCAGGTTGGAACTGAGTGATTCAGGTTCAATGCAGAGGGAATCAATTGCAAATTAAGTGTGGCTCTGATGGTAGGCTACTTCTCAGGACTATTGTGAGGGCCAAAACACTAAACAAACAAACCCAAAGCTTTCATTTTTATTTTCGGGGCCACATGATTGAACCTTAGATGTGACTATTGATAAAACTACCCAGGTATTTGAATACTTGAGGCCTTCCAGGCAAACTTCACTTTCATTTCTTCCTTTTTTATTTTAAGAAAACATTTTATAGCCAGATTAGGTTGACAGCCATGTATACGGTGATGGAATTTTATAATTTTTAGTTTAAAAAGATACGGTCTTTTTCTATCACACAACGATGGCCATTCTCAACTAAGCATGGATAGCTCAGGCGAACTCCATTTTATTCTCATGGTCACAATGGGCTATGATTTAAGCAAGTTTCATATGTGAAGTTGTACACCAATTGATTGACATCCTGATTTCATTTTACGGAAGCAGCACAGAAATAAAGACTCTTTCATCTCCTGACACATAGAAACAGGAGTCCTATCCTTCTCACCTATCAAATCATACCCCTGTGTTGGGATATTTAACATACAATTTCCCTGGGAATCAATAAAGCATTTTCCATTTGAATGCTTTTATTCAGCTAGGTGAGGGTTTGTGCAACTGTATGTGATTTTCCTAGCCTCTATCAGAGAGGCCTGCATGGCCATTAAGCCCCATTTAGACATTCAATTATCAATGATGGAAAATGGGAGTGGACTAAGTACTATTTCCTATTTCTACTGGCCAATTAGCACATATAATAAGCCATCAAACATAATTAACTGATGGGCATGCATTCAGATTACATTACAGCCTGGTGTTTTTATAAAATTCTGCACAATCCTAAAAATCTAGTAAATTTTCAGTAGATTTGCATGAAGTTATTTAGATTATACATTACAGGAATTCTGCTTGAAACAGAAGATTAAATATCTAGTTGTAAATCTAGCTAGTATATAATCATGTCCATTTCTGGGAGACTGCCCATACAAGTCCCTGCAGTTCTCTTGGCAAGAGTTCAAAAATGCTTTGCCATTGCCTGCTTTGAAAGAAAGCTGATTTTATGCCTAAGGCAGGAATAGAACTGACTCTCAGTTTCTAATCTGATGCACCAAACTAGCTCTCAATCTAAAATTAAGAACTAGCCATAAGGATGCCTTAATGACAGCAAAATCCTTCTATATACTGCTTCATTTTTTATTCTATTAGTCAGATACTCAGGGGAATGTACACAATACTTTGCTCTTTTTTCTTTTTATCCTCAAAATAAACCTGTGAAGAAGTTTAGGCTAATGGTTAAAATGCAGTATTGCAGGTTAAATCTGTCTACAACCAGGAGTTTGATCCTGACCAGCTCACGGTTGACTCAGCCTTCCATCTTTCTGAGGTCAGTAAAATGAAGACCCAGATTGTTGGAGGTTATATGCTGACATTTGTAAACCACTCAGCAGTGGTGAAATCTGAACCAGTTTGCTACCGGTTCACTGGCCACGCATGTGCAGTGCATACCAATTAACAGTTTGGAAATACCTCCGAATCAGTATTTCCTACTATCAGCTGTGCCGCGCAGTTTAATTTTGACTAGCAGGATTTCCTGCTTTCTAGCAAAGCTAAACCACACGGCACAGCTGATCCCCCACCCTTGCTGTTCTACTTACCTTCCCAAGCCTCCTTTTGCGCATGCGCAGTACATGCTAAAAGGAGGCTTGGTAAAGTAAGTAGAACAGCAAGCGGGGAACCAGCTGTGCCGCGCAATTTAGCTTCGCTAGAAAGCAGGATTTCCTGCTAAACCGCATGTACAGCTGATCGTCAGAAAAACCAGTTCGGAGGAACCAGTAGCTTTTTTTAATTACCGGTTTGTCCGAACCAGTAGTTTTTATCACTACAGGTTCACCCAAACTGGAGTGAACTGGTAGCATTTCACCAGCCGCTCAGTGTTATAAAGCACTATGGAGCGGTATAAAAGTTTACTCCTGCTATTTCCCCAATTTCATAGTGAATTAGACTTCGCTCTCTGTGGTCCAAATTGAAAACACTAAACTCTGTGGCATTGTGCAAGTAGGAAACAGTTCAAACAAAAATAAAGGCACATGCAAATCTACCCAGATTTTAGAGTGAAGTCCTTGGTGTTCTCTGAGCTTGGTTGTTTGCTTGCAGACATTTCATTACAACTAAATAACATTCAGCTAGGTACTATCATTAGTCTATTTCTATGCAGTAGCTTGCCCTGGCAGTGTTGGTGGGGCTGTGGTGTTTCTCCTTGGTAGTTCCTTGATTAGGGTATTGTTTTCTCCTTGGTTGCTTGTCTGATATTAATCCCTGCTTATCTAGATTTTGGCGGCTAGAAAGAATGTATTCTGGTCTTTTCTTCTTTTATAGCTTTTTATTGTCTCTTTTGAATGGTGTGAAAATATTGTTTATTCTATGTGTCTATTGATGACTGATAGTGCTGAAATAAGGAAGATACTGTTTTAACTCTAGTGCAACTAAGCACAGGTTAAGCCTATTTCAGAGTAATGAACTGGAAAGGCAGCAGAAAAAAAGAGTTTGCCAGAGAGTATTTGTGCTGGGTTTAGGTGTCACATGGCCTACATGAGATTGGGTCACTGACAGTCTAACCTGGATGCCTCACAGGGGTATTGTGAAGCTAAAATAGGATAATACACTCATCTCTGTCACACTGAACTCAGTGGACAGCAGGAAACAAATGAGAACCATCCTTAAATACCATGTAATACACAGCTTTTTATCAGTATACTAAAGTGCTTCTGTGCTGAAAGGACTTATTGGTGACATCACTGTTGTCTGGGGGAACATCCTGTTGAGGGATCATTTCACATCCGTGTGAAGTTGGTCACCAAAGCGGTACCCATTTTTCTACTTGGAGTCACCCACTTTTGAATCACTGGGTTGATGGGAGCTGGAGCGTGTGACAGGAGCTCATTCTACTCTATGGCAGCAATGGGTCTCAAACACAAGGCTGCCAATCATCACCCCAGCATTCTAACCTCAAGAGCCACCACGCCCCTTTATGCACTGGATGAAAGCTCATTAAAGAGACATCCTACCTGGAATTAAGGAGAACTTCCTGGCAGTGAGAAGAATTAACTAATGGAACCATGGTGCACACAACCAGAATTGTGTGCACCATCATTTGAGGTTTTAAAGAAAAGATTGAACATCCATTTGCCTGGGATGATATAAGGTCTCCTGCCATAGGCAGGGTGTTGAACTAGATTATCTCCATGGCCCCTTCCCGCCTTCTGATTCTATGAATCTTTTGTGTTAAATGTTTCTGTGGATCTCTCCTTCGATTATATTTCACTCCCTTCTGCCACCCACTTCTGATCCAGACTGAGTTTCTGTGTTTACTATCATAGAAGTAAAATATCAGATAAGCAGGTCAGTCACTCCAAAGATAACTTTACTCTAAATCTGTAATGATTTTTTTTTAAAAAAATTGATTTATATGCCGCCGTTCTCTGGAGACTCAGGGCGGCTTACAATGCATTATGAATTGATAAGAACTCTAGACTTCTTCAAATGTTCATACAGCTGATCATTTGAGATCCAAGAAAGTGGGTAATAGACTGCATACACAGGCTTTTAAGAGATGTGTACCACCCCACTCCCCCCCCCCGCCAGCTTCAAATCTTATTTAATAAGAGTCTGGCACAAAAACAACTGAGATTATATGTAGTTTGTCTCAGATAAGTCTCAGATAAACTTGTTGAGACAAATCGTTGACACTAGGCTTTTGAAATACAAAAAGAGCAAAGCAATACTGAATTATGCCTAAGAAATTGTAATTATTAAGTTAGAATGCTGCACATTTCTTGGTTTTCCTGGTTTGTTTAAGCCATTTCATTCCAAGAAAAATTGAACCAACATATATACACTACCACAAAGAGGAGGGGGGGGGGTCAAATTATTCTCTAAAGTACCAGAGGGAATGACAAGAAACAATGGATGGAAACTAATCAAGGAGAGAAGCAACCTGGAATTAAGGAGAAACTTCTTAAGAATGAGGACCAGTGGAACAGTTTGCCTTCAGAAATAATGGGCGCTCCATCACTGGCATTTTTTAAGAAGAGACTAGGCAGTCACTTATCTGAAATGGTATAGATTCTCCTGCTTGAGCAGGGGGCTGGACTAGAAGAACTCCAAGGTCCCTTCCAGCTCTATTCTATTCTATATCCATTGCTGAACTCTGGCTCATTTCTCAGTAAGTCAGGATTCTTCAGTATTATGACTTATTTGAGAAATATAAAAAGTGTGACAACATATTGGTGCCACTTTTTCAGTCCTCAGAACAACCTCAGAGTTGTTAAGTTTTGTTTTTGTTTTTAAATGGTACCCTCTAGGACAAGGATTTTGGTTTCTTCAAAGTCTCCTGAGCATGCTTTCAAGTGCATCCTTTTCTTTGAAGATATTTTCATCCCTGCAAAGGTGAACATAATTTGTCCTGTAATGTCATCAGGAGCCTAACACAAGTTTTAAAAGTGCTGTGCTAAAAAAATGGTAAATTTAAACTGGTTCCACTAAGTCTAATTGATGCCTTGAAGGCAATTTTACACACTATTTGATTAAGGAAGAAAAGCTTTTGGTAGTACACATGTTCATTTTCTTTGCATCTCCAGCTGAAAATACTACGGTATGTAACAAGTTGAAAGATATTGTATATAGCTTGTACACAGTTGTTAGTTGTTAATATTAACATAGATGGACAAATGGCTTAACCTGCATTTGATGTCTAGAAGATAAATATGAGGATACGCAGCACTGGGAAAAAATAAATTTCAATTTTTGTATTAAAATTTGATTCATCTGTTCATATTGTCCCTTAATGCTGCAAATATCAATCAGACATGTGAATCCTAATGTAGACAAAATCTACCTTTCTCCAGATATCATTGCTTGTGAATAAATGTATTACTGTGCATATATAAAACCCAACAGAATTTAGGCTAATTTTAATTGTGGGCAGATATTATTACACCTTATTGTATTTTAATATGTACATTATCTAGATACACTTTTGTTAGACGATGATAGTAATAAGTACATGCCATACTCCATGAAGTGTCTTATAGTGTACACAAAAGTCCCAGGAGACTCAGTACTCTTAGTTGGCTTGCTTGTGTTATCTTTGAAAACTTATATTTTACAACTTTAACCTACTCATTAGAAGTAAAGATCTTTGAGGTTAAATGGGACTTTGTTTCAAGAAGGTATTCATATGATTCTGCCCTTAAGTTCCAAAAGCTCAGTAGTGGTGTGACCTTACATGGGTGGCAAAACCTCCAGATGACTCACAGATGGCAGCAACAATATAGAGAAAAGACTTAATTTTGCTGTCATCTTGTTATCATCCAGACCAGGTTTGGTAACCCTATTTAGAGGATCTTACTGCCATGATTCTGAGCCAGTTTGGTCTAGTGGTTAAGGCACCAGGCTAGAAGCCAGGAAATTGAGTTCTAGTCCTTCCTTAGGCATGAAAGGTCTGGGTGACTTTGGAATAGTCACTTTCTCTCACTTTTCAGGGTTTATTGTAGTGAAAAAAGTAGAAGGATGAAGTAGTATTAGTTATGTTTGCCAACTTGAGGTATTAAAAATAAAGGTGGAATAAAAAATCTAAAATAAATTTTAAAAAAGAACTCAGAATAAGATCATGCTCTTGTATTTTTTTTAAAGGTTCATTGAAAATGTTTGTGGCTTTCAACAGGAAACATAGATTTGAGGGGAGTTTTCCCATTTTAGAATATTTAAATGAAAAATATGAAGGGCAAAAACCAGGAAAAATGAAATATTATAAATCCTGTTGAGCTGATTGACCTAAACTGAATAATTTAAGTATGTGCTTAACTATGTCTTTGAAATGAATCACAGGGGAAAGTGCCTATCTCTGTTACACCCAAGATTTTTAGAGCTGATTTGATGAGGATGAAGCTTAGGTTAAGTAGGAACCTGTTCTCCATGACTGCATATAACTAATTTAAATACAGCTCTCGACAAAGAATGCATCATACAGTGTCTCCTTTAATGTACAAAAGCAATTGCTCTTATTATGAGAAATTCAATAAACCCTCTCATAAAGGCATAGTAGAAAAAAACTAGCAATTCAGCTATAATTCTGTCTTGTTTAACCTGACTAGCCTACTTTCAGGGGGAAATTTACTGCTATTGCCATGAAACAACTCAATATTTCAAACAATGTTTGTTGACACAAACTGAAACATGGTCAATATGGTGTTCCTACACTAAAGTGGTATGGAGAAAGGCTGTGCAGCCATCAGGAATTGAAGAATGCATGAGCCTTCTTCCCAGGAAAATGTGCAGCCAAGGTGTTCTTGACTGGGTGCTGCACACTTGCAAGTGTATAGTTTGAAACTCAGACAGGTTCATCACAACCCTAACAGGGGATTATAAATTGCTTCCTAGGTCAGAGCAAAAATATAAGCCGAACTTCCCTACTTTAGCATCCCTAATTCCAATTCTGAAATACAATACATCCTGATAGCATCAGAATGAGGAAGATTGACAGCAAAAATCTATATATTTCAATTGGCTGAATTCAGTTGTAACTATTGGATAAAATAAGGAATTTATAATTTATAAGAGATAATAGTATGGTCATCCTTTTTATTTGGTTTGCCCCCAGAGTTAATCAAAATCATGTTGCTACTAAATATGAAGAGGGTTTTTTTTCCCTGTATCTGTTTGTCTTCTGTTCTCAAGCTTCCATCATCTACCATAATTCCAATTCCAGCTTTCAGTGAAATTCGGGAACTGTATTTCACAATGTAATAACTCTCTGAAGTACCTGGGGGTAACACTGGACAGATCACTAACCTTCTGACAACACATGAAAAAAACAGCTACAAAATTGAAAAGCTGCAACAATTTACTGAACAGACTGTCTGTAGAACATCCTGGGGTGCTGATATTAACACCCTATAAACAACAGCCTTGGCTTTCGTTTATTCCACAGCTGAATATTGTGCCATCATATGCTTAACAACCCAAATGGTTGATGTCCAACTCTTGTCAGGCAATGCATATCATCTCTGGCATATTGCATCCCATTCCTGTGCACTGATTACCAGTACTTAGCAATATCATACTGCTCCACATTAGAAGATAACAAGCTCTCATTTGGCTATGGCCAATGATGCTGAAAAATAAGGCTCTTCCTATTCACCAAGAATGCACAGCCACAGCCCATCACAAGATTGAAATCCCATAGGCCAGCATGGAAAACAGCTATTCATTTAACATCTACCCAGTTTAACCCTTACAATGCCTGGAGAGAGGAATGGTCCAAGGTACCTTCTTGTGCCCTGACCATTAGTGATCCCTCTACCAAATCACCTGGTTTTGACCTGCCTTGGTTTGTCTGGTCGAAATTGAACAGAATTAGGTGTGATATTGGAAGAAGTGCCTCTGACCTATATCAGTGGGGATTAAAAAATTCTCCTTGTTGCAAGTTTGATACTGATATGTAAACTATTACACATATTGTGCAAGATGTGAATCCTCTGGCTCCCTAGAAGATCTGCATGAAGCAACACCAGATGGAAGTGATTACCTGAATAGTTGAATTGGACATCCAGTTATAAGGCCACTCCCATCCTCCCATAGAAGTTTTAGTTATAAATACGTGGAATGTATTTATATGTTTACTTCTCTTCTGTTACATTCTCATCATATGCTAAATAATAAATAGTACGGTAGTAATAATTACACTTTAAAGAATCTTTCATTGGAGTTAACATTTTATGTCTCGCTTGTTGAAAGCATCAGCCAACCCAACAGATGTTGTGAGACAGTCTTAATGATCAGTTATAGGCACCCTCTCCAAATCTGGAAACTTATCTTCTGGAAAACATTTCTGTCTTGGATAAAATAAGTATCTTGTGGATAATTACTTAGAAATGTAATGTAAGTAAAGCCACACATTTAGCAGCTATCTCTGTATATACCATGAGTAAACATCAGAAAGTTGTGGACATAATCAGATGTATTTTTACTTATGCATGGTTTTCTATAAGGGAGGTGTAATAGGAGCAGAAGTTCCGGGTGGAAACATTTTCAGGGTAGATCAAAAACCTTATAATGGTTAGTATTCATATGATAAATGACCTTTCTATCAGATTTGTATTCATATATTGCTAGACCAAAGTCATCTAGATAGAGAGACAGCCACCAGTACATATAGAGCTTTGTTCACCAATACCCCTTAGCAGTGGTGGGATTCAGCCAGTTCGCACTACTTTGGGAGAACCGGTTGTTAACTTTCTGAGCAGTTTGGTGAACTGGTTGTTGGAAGAAATCATTAGGGCAGAGAACCGGTTGTTAAATTATTTGAATCCCACCACTGCCCCTTAGGATAATAGCATTAACAACAGCAGCAGGAACAGCTAGGGGACAAGTAAAAACAGAGTGTGATGATTGTCCATGGAATGCTAGAAAAAGAATAAAATGGAAAATGAGAGAACAGGAAGTGAAAGAAGAGAATGTGCAGACATTGGCTAGCTAGAAGTTAGATGAGCTGGGGTACACCATACCACATGTACTGCTTATTTGCTATGTAATATTCTTTATTACATGTTACACTTGAATGGTTTAGAGGACTTTATTGTACTATATAAAACAGAATACTTTATTGGCCAAGTGTGATTAGACACCCAAGGAATTTGTCTCCATTGCATAAGATGTCAGTGTACAAGCAAAACAGCAAAGTAATAATAATCATAATAACAAACAGAAAGGGTTTTCTCTCTACTTCTCCTGAATTTTTTGATATGGAAGTTCTCTGTTCATAATTTTAAAAAGTCAAGTCTGAATCATACAGCATGAGGCTGGCCTAAATTGAGTTTTTTGTCGCTGTTGTTGAAATTCACTGCAAGAACCTTGCCAACAGAAGCAGATAAATGAGCCTCAGAGACTCAATGGTGATTCTTTTCAAGGCATTACTCTAATTCTCTCCTTTGCTATTGATCTGTAGGGTACCACCCCCTCAAGCCCCAGACAAATTGATCCTGTGACTAACATCTGTGCACACAATTAATCTCTTTCACACATCTGATGTTCCACTTTGTTGGACACAGGACACACACTATGACTCATGTGTTAATCAGCTAATACCTGAAAATTAGGCTTGGGCCTACTGTATAAACAATGACAGACAATCCATCAACAGCTTGGATGTATTAGCAAATTTTGCTGGGCTCTACAATTTGTTTTTGAATCGCATGTTGGAAGTCACTGAATGTATTCAAAGCCGATACAGGCCTTGTCTAGGAGGGGAGGGAAGGAAGAGGAAAGGGATTCCAGCTAGCTAATCCAACATATACTGGAAATTGAAATTCACTATGTACTTTGGAAAAAGGATGTGACACTGCCAGAAGCTGATCAGGCCAAGATCTTTCTCCTAAAATGCCTTAGACAATTATCCAGTGGTGTAATCTCCTACCAACATATCAATTCTGAAGAGAATAGAAAATGTTTGTCATTTCTCCCTGGGAAGTAGGATGCTAGACTATTCCCTGAAGAGACCTTTCACCTTTCAGAGAAAAGTTGTCATCAATGGCCAACTCCAGTGGTGGGTTGCTACTGGTTTTGCCCGGTTTGGGCAAGTTGGTAGTGGCGATGGTGAGATGAGGGTGAACCAGTTTGCTCCGATTGTCAGCTGGGCTGTCCCGCCCACCCCTGCCCTATATCTATCTATATTTGCTCGTTTTTAGCTTAGCTGATAGGCGCAGCCTCAGCTGTTCTGAAATGGAATGCACTTGAGCAGAGCAAATCACGCGCAAAGTGTGTGCGCAAAGCGAACTGGTGGTAACACTGGTTGAAACCCACCATTGGCCAACTCTAACTTTAAGTGTAAAGCACATCCCCATCCTTCTCTCCCCCGCACTCCTTATCCTCCCCTTAGAAGATTTCTAAATGCATATTCTCCTTCCTTCTATATCAAGAAGTTCAATATTGACTGAAAGGCATCCTGCAATATCAGGGATGGCTAACCTTTTCAGCACTGAGTGCTGAAAGCACGTGTGTGTGCATGCGCACACCCATAATGCAATGCACGCATGACCCCTGGCCCCTTGCATGCACACATCCCCCACGTCCCCATCCTCCCACATGCATGCATGCATGACCCCTACATGCACCCTTCCTCTGCATGCACCCGTGACCCCTGAACATCCACGCACAACTCCCGCATGCACATTAGAGACCCAAAAAACAGCTGGCCAGTGGGAGACACATGCACATGCGAGGCGGAGCTGAGCTGGGGTGATGGCTTGCGTGCCCACAGAAAGGGCTCTGCATGCCACCTGTGGCACGCATGCCATAGGTTCACCATTACAGTGCTATATAGTAGAGTTATATCTGGAGTCTCAATTTCATAGTTATATTCACAGGAACAATGCTTTCTTCCCTTTCAATGTTGTAATAGGCACTGGATCCAATCCAGATGAGAAATAGAGGTACTTAATCTTTTAATACTGTACTTTTAATCTGATTTGGGCCTTCATTTCTGGTACTTCTTTTAAGAAGCTATTATTGATACTCAGTTTTTCAAGAAGTTTCTTTTTTTTTTTTAATTTGATTTATATGCCGCCCTTCTCCGGAGACTCAGGGCAGCTTACAATGCGTTAAGCAATAGCCTTCATCCTTTTGTATATTTATACTGTACAAAGTCAGCTTATTGCCCCCACAAACTGGGTCCTCAATTTACCTACCTTAGAAAGGATGGAAGGCTGAGTCAACCTTGAGCCTTGGCGAGATTCGATCTTACTTTAATTGCAGACAGCTGGTGTTAAATTACAGAGCTCTGTCTGTTGAGCTATCCAGGCCTCTTCATTTACATATAGGGACAAAGTAAGTTAATAATAAGAAGTGAAAAACTTTCAGTGAGCCATTTCTGCCCTGTAAGGAAGGTCAGTGTAGATGCAGAAACAGATCCCACATCAGAAAATGTAAGTACTTTAAAAAAAACAACAGGTGGACATCTTTCAAGATAAATATATCCCTCATACAAACATTTTAACCAGTCTTGTATA
Organism: Arizona elegans; assembly: GCA_022577455.1. Lineage (NCBI taxonomy): Eukaryota > Metazoa > Chordata > Lepidosauria > Squamata > Colubridae > Arizona > Arizona elegans. The sequence continues at coordinate 94,561,505 of JAKOOJ010000003.1, read as the reverse complement.
TAGAAATATATAGATATTAGAGAAAGGCTTATGTTCCAACCAGTTATGGGTTCTAATTTTTTTTACTACCGGTTCTGTGGGCGTGGTTTATTTTGTGGGCATGGTTTGATGGTCATGTGACAATTATTTAGGATTTAGCCTGGTCTACCAGGCTTTTAACTGCTTGAAGAGATGTACCGATCTTCCCATTTATTTTTTGCAGGCACTGGTCTACCCATTTATTTTTGCAGGCACTGATCTACTCATGTATTTTTGCGGGCACCGGTCTACTCATTTGTTTTCTTTTACCACTGATCAGCTGTAGGGCAGCCCTTTGAAGCCCTGCGGCAAGAGTTTAAACAGTTTTTTTCCCTCTAGCCATCAGCTGGGACTCAGGAGGCAGCAATAGATTGGGGGTGGGGCCAAATAAAAGGTAAGAATAACACGGGGGTGGGTGGAGGGGCACGGGGGGCGGGGGAGCAGAACTGGTTCGGTGACATCATATCGTCACTGCTACCGGTTCGGGAGAACTGGGCCGAACCAGGAGGAACCCACCACTGGGTTCCAACCTCTGAACTACCATATTTATTAGATGACATTGGGCTATTCCTGTTTAGACACTTCTCAGAGATGTAGTGAAAACAAAACAAACATATAAAAATATACCCTGTGTTCCTTGGGAGAAAGGTAGCAACTAGAAAAATGGAAACAGAAACCGTCCAGCCTTTGCACTCTGAATTCTTTTTATTGAGCATTCAATTGAATGCAAACATATTAAGTAGCTTTGAATCAAACACAAAAGATATAAGGGAGTGAAGGCGAAAGAGGGGAAGATTGTGAGGAATCATCATCTGATGTGAAACAAAAGCTTGTCCTTCGTAAGATTGACTTTAATGTATCTGTTTCCGTTTCAGGAAGAGACATATTTCTTTTCCAGCTGATAGGAGAATGGGGTGGGAGGGAGCTCCTCTCCTTTCAAAGAGCCAGTAATTCCATTAAAGCTCAAAATGACTTGGGGAAACATGAGTAAGGGGAAATCATTTGCAAGAACACACCAGCTGGGTTCCATGACATCACTTGCAGAATAAAAGGAAATGAACTAATAAGATATGCATAAAAATCTCATTTGGTTGTTGCTGTTGTTGATTTGCTTACAGGTTCCAAGATGGTTTTAGAGGCTGACAAGAAATAAAGAGGGGGGGAGGGGGAAGGGAGAGAGAGGGGGAGAGAGAGAGAGAGAAAGGAAGAGGGAGGGAAAATAGCTTTAGTATTTTGTTCCTTTTGGTAAATCCTTTTCTTTTTATTAAAGCTGACAGTGAAATAAAATGGCTACAATGCTTCCCATTTTCTTTTATTTTGAAAAGAATGATTGTGGGTGTAAGAATGCCATGAGCATCTAAATATACAATCTCTGCAAAGCCAGGAAACAGTATTCAAACATATTCATTAACACCTACATTCTTCATGTCATGATTTACATGCACAGACATTGACCTTGTTGGATACTTTATGAGTAAGTATTTCATTTGGAAAAAAAAATCATGTTTCCTGTCAGAGGCCATTAAACCAATGGCACATAACTAGCTTTTGAAATTAATATTGTAGAAATCCTGCGGAAGCAAGAACTTTCACAGAAAAAAAAAATAGGAATCTCTACAGAAACTAAATAGAAAAATCTTCTGTTACTTAGCTCAGGCATTAGATATTCCACTTCACTTGAAAGAAATTCTAGGTCAGCCAAATACATGAGAAACCAAATATATAATCTAGTTCCAATAAAATTTTAATCATTAAAAATATGTAGCAAACTCCCCTAACTTCTACATGCTCCTATCCCAGCTCTACTAATGTAATCCTTGACTTACAACCATTGATTTAGTGACTGTTCAAAGTTACAAAGGCACTGTAAAAAGTGATGTATGACCTGTTTTCATCCTTGCGACCATTGTAGCACCCCATGGTCACATGATCAAAATTTGGGCGCTTGGCAATTGGCATGCATTTTTGAGGGTTACACTGTCTTCGGGTCCTGTGATTACCATTTATAACCTTCCTAGCTGGTCAAGGGGAAAGCGTAACATCTGCAATAATTCACTTAACAACTGCAGTGATTTGCTTAACAATTATTGCAAAAAGGTCATAAAATGGGGCACAATTCACTTAATAACTGCCTTACTTAGCAACGAATAATTTTGTCTCAACTGCAGTCATAAATTGAGGGCTGTCACAAAGAAAAAGGGATCAACGATTGTCCAAAGTACCAGAAGGCAAGACAAGAAATAATGGATGGAAATTAATTAGGGAGAGAAGCAACCTAGAAATAAGGAGAAACTTTCTAACAGTGAGAACAATTAAACCAGTGGAATAGCTTCTGATTTGCCTTCAGAAGTTGTGGGTGCTCCATCACTAGAGGCTTTTAAGAAGACAACAGATAGCTACTTGTCCAAAATGATATAGGGTCTCCTGCTTGACCAGGGAGTTGTCCTAGAAGATCTTCAAGGTACCTTCCCATTCTGTTGTTGTACTGTTATTCTGACTATCTCTGTATCTGTGTTTGGATATATGTGGTTCAAAATAAAATCTTAGCTCAGACCCAAAGTAAATACACAGTATGATCATAAAAGCTAGTTCAGAACTTTTTTATCATGCTGGTTTTGAAGGTCAAATAAAAATCAAGAGGTGGAGAAGTTGCTTAGGATATAGTGTTAAATGCCATATTTGAATTTTAAATGGGCAACAGATGTCCTTTGTAAATTCCATTAGGCATAAGCCATGGGAGAAAGATGGGAGTTTATACTAAGAAAACTGGATTTGAGAAGCAATAGAGAGTGAAAGAAAAAGAGAAAACAGCTGTCAGTGTATATAACCTTTCTCATGGCTTCATACTGATACATGTAGTTCAGCTCAACCATCCCTTAAGGTTGATCCTTTGATTCCTCCTATTCCTGTTTTCTTCCTTATTATTCACTGTTGTGATGGTTCAACAGAATGAGATGATAAGGCAAAACTGGGAACAAATTGTGTACGTACGGAGAATAATTTCATAAATGATTTCCCCTTGAATTGTATGTAAACTCCATTTAATGTAGAAGGATTAGCTTTAGATCAAATGAGCCCAGGAGTGTGCTGTTAAGCATACATTTCCTTGCTTGTCATCCTTGATTGGAAAGGTATGTCAACAAAACAATTTTAATCAAAGGGCTTTTCCTGATGGCTGAGTTAAAGTGCTATCCACTAGTCCTTGAGCTGGCAGGATACTATATCAGTTTAAAATTTGCTGCCTCCACTGGAGATCTCAATAACTTATTTTTATTTTTGTATTACAATTAACCTTACATGGAGTACATTTATACATTATCTGTAACACTATTATAGGAAATGTCAGTACGTAAAAGGAAAAACAATCACATAACTAACTGAAAAATGGAAAAAATATATAGAGAGAGAAAAAATAAAAGAAAAACTAAAAACAGAATAAAACAGAAATAGATCCAAGACTCTGGGAATCCAGTGCTTCAGGTTAAAAGACTTAAATATCATTACATATATCAGAACAATTCAAGTTTAAATATAGAGTTTGGTCCAGGGGTGAAATGCTCCCAGTTCGCACTGGATTGCCCAATCCAGCAGCAATGGCGGCGGATGGTTCAGAGAACCAGTAGCAAAAATCCTGCCCCCCCCCATGCCCAGCTGAGCTGCGCGATCATCAGAAGCTTTTTTTGTTTACTTTTAAAAGCATTTTTCTACAACCTCTTTGGCCAAAAAAAATGCTTTTAAAAGTTTTTAAAAAGCCTCTGATAATCGCACGGCTCAGCTGGGATCGTCAGAGGCTTCTAAAAGCATTTTTTCTATAAAATGCTTTTGGACCAAAGAGGTTGTAGAAAGAAATGCTTTTAAAAGCCTCTGACGATCCCAGCTGAGTTGCCTGATTGTCAAAGGCTTCTAAAAGCATTTTTTTCTGCAACCTCTTCAGCCGAAGAGGTTGTAGAAAAAATGGTTTTAAAAGTAAAAAAAAAAAAAGTTGGCCATGCCCACTCAGTCACATTATCCCCACCACCATCAAGCCATGCCCACAGAACCAGTAGTAACAAATTTTACATTTCACCACTGGTTTGGTCATATGGAATCATACGGAGGCTAGCAAAGGCTACAGTCTTTATTTATTGCATACAGGATGTATCAGAGACAAAGATTAATGGATTCTCATGGCTTTGTTTTCGTTCCCTCCCACCAGTCATCACCAGTCAGCAGGAAACATCCACAATTAAACTTTTTAACATAAGGTGTGGCTGGCAAGGAAGTAAATTTTAGATGCACTAGATGGCTAGTGCAAGCTATGGTATTCCCTATGATGCTCTATAAAAGTGAAAGTTGGACTTTGGAGAAGCCTGATATGAAGAATACTGAGACTTTAGATTTTGGTGTTGTGAAGACTCCTGAGAATAATATGGACAGTCAAGAAAACAAATCAATGGATCATCAAGCAAATCAACCCAGAGTTCTCATTCAAGAAACAAAAAAACCCTGGTTTAAATTATCCTACTATGCTGTGATGGCGAACCTATGGCACATGTGCCACAAGTGGCATGCGGAGCCATACCTGTGGGCACGCAAGCTGTTGCTGTGCTCTAGCTCAGCTCCAGCGCGCATGCAACTGTTTTTCAGATGGCCCCACCCACACTGCCCATCCCCACCCAGGAGCCTCCACACAGCTTGTTTTGGATGCCAAGTAAGTACACGGAGGTTCTGGGAGGGTATTTCCAGCCACCCGAGGGCTTCTCGGGGGGGAGGCCATTTTCACCCTCCCCAGGTTCCAAGAAAGCCTCTGGAATCTAGGGACGGTGAAAAAACGGGCCTTCCGGGCCCACCGGAAGTTGGGAAACAGGCCATTTCTGGCCTCCGGAGGGCCTCCCCAGGCTCCAAGAAAGCCTCTGGAGCCTGGGGAGCGCCCAAAACGGGGCACAGGGGGTCATGCACGCATGCATGGGGCAGCACGGAGGGGGTCATGCACACATGTGTGGGGGCGGGGCATGGGGGGCATTGAATTATGGGTGTGGGCATGCGTGCATGCAACATCCCCCCCCCCCCTTGCTAGCCATCACTGCTACTATGGATATATTATACAAAGACCTAGTTCCCAAGAGAAGGCACTATTGTTGGGAAGAGTGGAAAGAAGCGAAGAGGATGATCTAGAGCAAGATGGATGAACTCAATGGTAAGTATACCATAGGAAAAGTCTGTAGAGATTGCGAAACATCTTCAAAGAAAAACAAGAAAGTCCAGTTGTCTCCTGAAAAAGCACCTTTGGGGTATACCATAGGAAGAACTGAAGACCAGATTAGGGACACATGATGGGGAAAAAAATCTACCTATGTGGTGGCTAGAAGTAAAAAAACAACTTATTTGTCCAACAAAACCCCCCTCCCAACTTCCCCAGCTAAAATATGTGTCAGTTAAGAAGCAAAAAAGAAAATTGTCTTCCAAAACTGACATTATTGGCATATAACATATCATTCGGTCAATCAATCAGATTGCCAGTATAGACATTTATTAAAATGTCCTCTAGTTTTGCAATTGTTTTAGGTGATTGTATTCAAAGTTCAAAGGAAGCCTTACTATTGGTTGATGGGTTTGGATATAGATTTAATGTTATTTCTGAACCTATGTCCAAAAGTACCTGACATGGCTGGAGAGAGTTGTTCATGAAGCAGCAAGACAGCTCTCTCATTTCCTTTAATCCTTTCTTCTAGTTTACCTTGCCTCCCTGCCACACTGTTGGTCACCACTAGCACTGCTGAGCTAGGTTTCCAAACTGGCATGGCAGGTGTAAGGACAGACTCAGTGGTGGGATTCAACCGGTGTAACAACCGGTTCGTTGAGTGCGCGCTTCACTCCATGTGTGCACAGTGTGTTTGAAAACAGCTCTAAAACTTACCTTCTACTGCAACCCCAGTGAGTAAAACAGCTAAGGTGCGGCAATCCGCTCTGCCAAGCCTATCAGCTGGGCTTCAAACTGTTGTGACCAAGGCCCAAGTAGTGATTACCAAACACAATTCAGTCCTCAACAAACTTATTTTATTAAAGCAGCTGAGAATTAATTCATTCTCATCTTAGTCCAAAACAAAATTCTTCATAACCAGTCCATTGGCCTTATCACCAAGCTTTGATGTCTTTGACAACCTGCCAAAGACTTTTCTTGGCAAAACCCCCACAAAGTTCAAGAGATGCTGACAAGAAGCACTGGAATCAACGTTGCTTTTCTACAAAGAACCCAACGGCTCGTTGCTGCTCCTTTAAGCCTTATAGGAGTGGCCAATCATCTTCTGGCCTTACTCCCGAGTCGTCCTTTTTTTCTTCAGCTGCTCTTGCCTTCTGGCAGCTCTTCACATGCATGCACTAGGAACAGGCTCCTCCTGTTCCTCTGCCTCTCTGCTGTCCCCCTCTGGAGGCTCTGGAGTCCGCACATTGCTCCCAGATGGCCCTGGCCCCATCTCTGCCTCTGATGCAGAGCCCTCGTCCGAGCCTTCCCCTGACTCCAGGACTGGCCCATTGTCCTCCCCAACCTCCTCACTGTCCGACTCCACTGCCAGGTCTGCAGGCTGCTGGTGGACCATAACACAAACAAAGGAAATATAGGTCGGTATAGCGCAGGGGCGGGCGGGCAGGCCCAGCTGATCGTCAGAGATACCACTTCGCTTGAACTGGTCCAAACCGGCTGAATCCCACCCCTGGACAGACTTCTTAAACCATAATACTAATCCAAATCAAGATCTTTGGCTACCTTTTGGAGAAGATCTTCAATCACAAACCTAGAATTTAGCATATTTTTTAGTAGACTTGCTGAGATATTTTTTTTAAACCAAATCCTTAAATGTTAATCCCACAAATCAGTATTTATACTGAACTTCCTCCTTCTTCATTCATTCATTCACACTCACTATGTGTGTGTGCTTTGGGTCAGTCTTGACTCCTGGCAACTGATGAACTAGTTCCTGCAGTTTTTTAAGCAAGGTTTTTTTCCCCCCAGAAGTGGTTTGCCACTGCTTATTTCCTAGGATTGAGATAGAGTAATTGGTCCAAGAACCACCAGGTGACTTCTTTGGGAAGGCATGACCAGAACTCATGGTCTCCTGAGCTCTAGCCAGATGCCCTAACACTACATTACACTGGCTCTCCCAAAAGCCTCAGCGAGTAGTGACACATAGACAACTGTGGCTGATTTCGAAGAAGGCTAAGCAACCTAGCAGACCCTTTTAGGATCTGGAGAATATTACAAAATCTCAACCTTAGTTGAGAACACAAACAAAATGTGCTGAAAAAGACAATGGGAAACACCCTCCATTCTGCTGTCAAAAAACCACACGGATTCAATGCCATTGTCTTTTTCAATGGAGGAGTCAACTTGGAAGTTTTTAGCATTTGCATCATTCAGCAACTGTTGGTAGCACATCATTACAGAAAATTAAAAGCATGGTACAGCTATAGTATATTGACTGACTTGTTCCAGAGCATATGGGATCCATTGCCAATGAATCCTAGGACAAATACAGCAGTGATTCAAGCTGTTTTCAAGGTCCAGTTTCATATGTTAGGAAGATTTCTGGTGTGGGAAGCAAAGTTTCATAACAAGGGCTAGAATTTTCTTCCAGGATAACTCAGAATTAAATTGCACAGCATCAGTCAATATCAAAAACTTCATCAACTTATCTGTTGTTGCTCCTTATGATAATCAGAAAAAATTGTTAATAATAGAATGTAAGACTTTAGAGTAATAAAGAGTAATATCAGTATATTGAATCATAAAATTGTATAATGTCTGGGAAGGGAAATTGAAAATCATTTAGTTCAATTCTCTGGCTACTGCAGGAATTTACTACTACAGAATCCCCAACAGACTGCAATTCAGCTTCTATTTAGACACCTCAAGTAAAGAGAATCTGTGATCTCCCAAGGTAGTCTGTCCCACTGTTGCACAGCTCATACTGTTAGATTTTTTCTTCTTCTTGAGATACAACCAAATTTGACTGTGTTGTAATTTTAAATCCTTTGGTTCTTGTCCTTTCTTCTGGAACATCTTTGAACAATTTTGCCCTGGCTTCTGCATGACAGCCCTTCAGTTACTTGAAGAGAGCTGTCATATCTCCCTGCAGTATTCTTTTCTTCAGGCCAAACAGCCCCAATGCCTCCAGCTATTCCTCATTTTTTTTCCCAGGCTCCTTATCATCTTGGTTGCTTTCTGCTGGGCATACTCCTGTTTGTTAATGCCCTGCCTACAGTGCAGTACCCAGGAGCAATATTCTAGATGTAGTTTGACCATGGCAGAATATACAGGAACAATTCCCTCTAATGGAGTCTACAACATGCATAAGTCGATTGCTTGACATAAAGATTACAAGATGCTTCCAACACAATTACATAAAAAGAAGTTTTATTTTATTTTATTTATATGCCGCTCTTCTCCAAAGACTCAGGGCGGCTTACAATGCATTAAGCAATAGCCTTCATACTTTTGTATATTTATACAAAGTCAGTTTATTGCCCCCATAATTTGGGTCGTTATTTTACCTACCTTAGAAAGGATGGAAGGCTGAGTCAACCTTGAGCCTGGTGAGATTTGAACTTGCAGTAATTGCAGGCAGCTGATGTTAATATCAGTTAATAACAGTGCTTTAGTTTGCTGCGCCACCAGGGCTAAATTAAGAGGAATAAGAATAGAATAGAATAGAATAGAATAGAATAGAATAGAATAGAATAGAATAGAATAGAATAGAATAGAATAGAATAGAAACAGTTGGAAGAGACCTTGGAGGGCATCTAGCCCAATCCCCTGCCCAGGCAGGAAACCCTACACCCTACACCACTTCAGACAAATGGTTATCCAACATCTTCTTAAAAACTTCCAGTATTGAATCATTTGCAACTTCTGGAGATAAATTGTTCCACTGATTAATTGTTCTAACTGTCAGGAAATTTTGCCTAAGTTCTAAGTTGGTTCTCTCCTTGATTAGTTTCCACCCATTGCTTCTTGTCCTGCCCTCAGGAGCTTTGGAAAATAGCTTGACTCCCTCTTCTTTGTGGCAGCCCTGAGATATTGGAACACTGCTATCATGTCTTTCCTAGTCCTTCTTTTCATTAAACTGGTTGTCAGATAACAGTGCTATAAATTCAGGGCAGGATACAAAATATCCAAAGCTCCATTTGGATGGAGAATAAGAAGACTTCAGATATTCAGTATGCATTTCATGGGATGCTTCAAATGGGAAGGAGGAATTAAAAGATGCAGCTGTTCAAAGGTTCAGGACAGTCCTTTGGAAGGTCTTTGCTGTCAGAGATTTGTCTTCCTGGCATGTGGAAGATGGTCTTCTCCTATTTTGCTCCTAAGCTAGGAAGGCATTTCCTTAGGAGTTGAGTTTTCCTCCACCCTTACTTTCTCAGCATTTAAGACAGTTCTCTTCCACCAAACTTTTGAAAGAGAGTATTGAAGTTGATACTGGTATGATTTTAACTTCTTATATTGTTTTCGTTTTTAAAATGGTGGACACTTTAAGTGCTTGCCAGGGCAGGAAGTGGAGAGAGAGCATTAAATAAACAAATGTGTTTATTTATTTAGACAAGCATTTCTTGTTCTGCTAATTTGCATAGCACTAATCTATTATGCCTGAGTCACAGACATTCATCTTTTGCATTTTTAATTTCTCTGATTTTAAAGTTGCCCTGAGTGGGTGTTGAAGTGGACTGTTTTATCTGGAATTGCCAAGAATATTTACAATATGCCTTGATGAATAAGTTGCCTTCTAAAAACTAAATATCAATATTGGTGTTAAACATGGAACAAAAACCAAGAAATAGTGATGCAAATATAGCCCTTCTCTGAACACCACAGAATAAACCAGTATACATAGTATGCACATGTATAAATGCTACCAAAAGGTGCTGTGCTTTTCGAAATTCAGTTTAGAATTACTCTTGCTTAATTCCTTAAAATTTCTTAAAGTCAAGATCACAATTTTAATATATCTGGCACAGGGGTGGGTTCTACTTACCTTTACTACCGGTTCGCAACAGGAGTGCGCTCACTTTCTCGCTTCTGCACATGCACAGAAGCTTCTGCGCATGCACAGATCACCCATGATGACATCATGGCGGGTGAGCGAAACCTGCTGCCAGTTTTACTACCGGTTCTATTGAACCGGACCAAACCGGGAGCAACCCACCACTGATCTGGCACCTGTATTTTATTGTATGGATTGTATGGAATGCCCAAGACTTCTGAAATGTATTCTTCTAACTAACTGGAATCCATGCCTAATATTTAAAAGGAAGAAAAGTAAGCTTTAAAATTGAACCCTACAGCAGGCTTCAAAACTGCCTTTTTAAAGTCTGCTTGAGGGTTGGATTTTAAAGCTTGCTTTAAAACATTAATTGAAACGTTCAATTTTGCAAAACTAAAGAGCAACATATGCAGGTCCCTATGATCTTTATCCAGGAATTACCTTCTCTCTCTAGCATTTTCCTGCTTTGCCAATTTTGGCAGCCCAGCCAGATTATTCACTTCAAGCAGAAGTCAGTCAATGTTTCAAACCACATTTTCCACAAACTCTATGCATGTTTTTCTTCTGAATAGTGTAACAATATAGCGGCATACAAAGAATCTGAGTGGAGTAGACCAAAGGATCATCTAGGTCCTCTTCATTTCCCACTAGATCAGGGATCGGCAACCTTAAACACTCAAAGAGCCACAAAGGTCCTAACAGGAAGCCCCCCGTTCAATTCTGGAGCTGACCGGAAATCCGGTTCCCCCACCATAGAGTCTCCTCCTAGTGCGGCATCCTTTTTCCTCTACTTGTCCTAACTGAAAGCCCTATCAATTGTGGAGCTGACCGGAAAATCTACCCTTTGCCATAGAGTCTCTTCCTGGTCTGCCCTGCATTTCATCCCCATAACCAGAAGCTCCTCTCAAAATTGTGGCAGTGAAAGGGAGCTGCAGCAGAGGGATGAAAGAGCCACATGCGGCTCCAGAGCCGCAGGTTGCTGACCCCTGCACTAGTTGCTATTGGAAGGCAGGATATGAATGGAACAACCTCCTTTCTTTTCTCCCATCCTCAGTAACGAAGGGTGAGGGGCATCCAGTCTTCATTACATGAGATTGGAGGTAAGTAATCATTGTAACCTTGTATCTAATCCTTCCTCTATTACAGCTACATATTGTAGCAGCAAATTCAATATTTATTTATTTATTTAGCATATGGCATACAATATCAGGGAAATCTACAAATGCTAGACACAATCCAGCCGTGATAGCCTAGATTGCTAGTTCATTCTGTTTGGTGTTTGCACGCTTACATGCACCATGGGCGGGGGGGGGGGGGGACAAACTAGCTTTACACAAGCTAACTAGCAGTATTAACTCTTTCAGGCTCCTCCACCAGTCTCCCTTTGCTTCTCCTTAAATTGTGATGCCTCGCATCCAAACAATCCAGCCCCAGCTTCTGTTCTCCACATACACAAATGCAGCAAGGTTTCTTCCACTGGAGTGGTACTCATTTATCTAATTGCAATATTGCATGCTTTCAAACTGCTGCGTAGGCAGGAGCTAGGGAACAAGTGATGGGAATTTACTCCGACTCACGGAGCTGGGCTTGAACTGCCAGAGTACAGACCATTTCTGGTCAGCAGTTCCAGCATCATGAAGCCATTGTATCACTGTGTACCCAGAATTTGATATTTTGCATGATATGGACTTCCTTTTGATTTTTCCCACACTAATTTTAGGAGAGGTTGAGGAACAGTAAGTGTGATGTCATTTACTTACCGTCTTGGCAGATAAGGATTTGGAGAGCATGGAGTTGGTAGGTTCTTTCCTGACTATCTTCATAATAACAGAATAAGCCATAATACTTATTTCTGAAAGTTTAGCATCTGCACACATACACACACACACACACACACACACACACACACACATTCACTAATGGCCATTCAGAATTTCCTAGAAGTATTCTGGATTTGATTTTAAAGTCAAAATTAAGTTTTGACTTTAAAATCGACTTAATTTTAAAACTTTTTAAGTCCCTAATCCTAATAAGGACATGAGTAAGTCTTTGTTTCAGAATTCTACATAACACAGTTCTCCCCTCACTATCGTTGACATAAACCAGATTGATTTTTTTTTCATATATCAGGATAGGAGATTCTGAATTAGAACAGTCTAAATTGAAGTGCAATTCTTTTGCCAGCTGCAATGTGACATCTGCTGTGTTCATGATAATGGCATGCATATACTGTTAATTAGTCATAATAAAACAGATACAATTAATGGCAATCCTCTATGCTGACTCTTTATGTGTTTCTGCTTTGACTTCGGTGAAGAACGTGTTTCCCACCTTGTGGCTGCACAATATTTCTGGACTTTTCTCAAATTATACTCAGATGTACTTGCACAATAATTACAAACACAAAGGCCAAATCTCCTAAACCAATTCTCAGAGTAAGAGATAATAACAAAAGGCTAACTGTACAGTACATTACAACATTGTTTAATAGTATGTCATCTCTTTAAAGGAGATAACCACACAAGAGGTGATTTAACTATATTTCTTAAGTACACTTGAAATCAATGTTGAACAAAAGGAACTTAACTTATCCCAAGGATCATACTATTACTTCCCAAAATACAAATATTGTCCCTTTGAGGTAGGCAAGGTCAAGAAACAGACACCGCTGAAATTCCAGGAATACTTTTTCTTGTTGTGGGGTAGAATAACAGAATGTTAAAAGTCAACCAGAGATTTTTTTTCTCTCCTCCATTTTATGCCAAAATATATCAAAGTGGGGCATAAAGTTTAATACATTATGGTTGATTGCACAGTCAGCCATATGTTCAGACTGGATTTGACCTTTTCGTCTGCCTATCGAGTCCCTCCCAAGGAACTGGGATCAGAATATCTTGTTTAATAAAATGAAAGGCCTTGTCGCAGGATGTAAAACTGTTCCAAGAGAAGTTGCCTTTTGCAATTGACTGATGGTGAATTTGTAAATACCCATGATGGTCAACTGATGCCCCAGATGTTTTGGGATTGCACCAAAGGTATCTATTACTATTGGTACTGTTTTTGCTTTTTTACTTTTGCCAGTCATTCTATTTCTATTTGAGGACTTTGTAATTTGTTACATTCTGCTGTCTCCAGGTACTGCCATACTCACTATCCAGACTTTTGGAATTTCTTATAGACAATGGTTAAGTCTGGGTGTAGTATAGCAGCTGCTTGTCTATTTGAATTCTAAAGTCCCAGAGCACTTTAGCTTCTTCATTTTCTATTACTTCGATTATTTGTTTCCCACCAGTTCTTGCTTGGAAGTAAATAGTATTTCTTGCTAATATTCCAATGCACCATTGCTGCTACTTTGTCATGCCGTTGTTTGTAGTCAGTCTTTGTGATCTTCTTTGAGCAGCTAACTAAGTGGTCCACTGTTTCTTCAGCTTCTTTGCAGAGATTTTATTTATCCAATCATGTGGCAAGGAGCATAATCACATAATCAATTGAAGCTACATTCGTGTTTGTGATCTTTCTCTTGCAGTTTTCCAAAATCCTCTTGTCAGTTAGGAGCTGATTTTTTGTTCCTCTGCTGCCTGGGCAGTTTCCTTTCCGCTGAGGTGAAAAGAGCACATCTAGCAATTTGAAAGTTGTTGGTAAACAGCAGAGGTGGGCTTCGCATAATTTACCAACCGGTTCACCCAGAATCGAAAACATGAGCTTGTGCGCATACATACATGCTGCGTCAAAACCACGGCGATTGTATAACATGGGATAGCGCCACGGCGGGTGGGCCCAGCCGCTGGCCATAACTACCAGTTCACTTGAACCTGTCTGAACCATCTGAATCCCACCTCTCATAAACAGGTAATTGACCCATGGTTTACCTTGTTTACCCCACCCCTTTTAATCTTCCATTATCAGGTAGCTTTTGCCCGATGTTAAAAATAGGCAAAGAAACATAAAAAAAACATAAAAAAGAAGAAACAATCATAATAGAGCAAATGGAAATAATGCATTAAAATATTACAAGAGGCAGCTGTGGATAAGCGCATACATTCACAAACACGTATACACAAGCATACATACCAAATTGAGAAAGTCAAACAGATTGTGATAAATTTACCTTTGGTATCCCTGCTATGTATTAGTACCTGGTTTTCTTAGTACCATTTTATAAAGACTTAGTAAGAACACACTTAGAATACTGCATCCAGTTTTGGTCACCATATTATAACAAAGATGCAGAGACTCTGGAAAGAGTGTAGAAAAGAGCAACAAAAAATGAATAGGGGGCCTGGAGGCTAAAACATATGAAGGACAGTTGCAGGAATATGTTTGTCTAGTTCATAGGTGTCAAACTCACGGTATCATGTTGCCATCATGTGATGTTTCGCAATATTTTTTCCCTTTGTGGACCTGGGATGGGCATGGCCTGCGCATGATGCAGGCAGCCTGCAGGCAGCCAGTTTGACACCCCTGGTTTACTCTATTGAAAAGAAGGTCTAGAGATGACATGATAGCAGTGTTTCCATATTTGAGGGTTAGGGTAAGAGCTATTAGGGCTATTTTTCAAAGAACCAGAAGGCAAGACAAGAAACAATGGATGGAAACTAATCAAGAAGAGAAGCAACTTGTTAGAAATTTCCTAACAGCGAAAACAATCAACCAGTCGAATGGCTTGCCTTCAGAAGTTGTGGGTGCTTCTCACTGGGAGCTTTTAAGAAGAGACAAACTGTCTGGAATGGTATAGGGGTCTCCTGCTTGTGCACAGGTTTTGTTACGATATTTTCAGGATCAGACTCAATAAGTAGATTAAGAATTAGATATTCAAATAAAGCACTGTTTATTTACAGAAGGCATTCTATATACACTGAATATTCACAGATAGAAGCGCAGAAGGAAAGCATACAGCTCCTTATATATACAAGGGGTGGAGCTAGATATAGGAGTGGTTAAGTATGAATATATTAAGTAGTGAAGAATAAGTTAACCCCTGATATCCTGGTCATGTACTATTTACGTAATAAAGAATAAGGCATTTACTTGTGACAAATCCCCCTCTAAATGTCGATTCGATATATTACAACAATTACATTCAGATTCAGAACAATATAAAACTTGTAACTTAGAAGTCAAGTATTTATGCTGCTTAGAAGGCAAAGGCTTTGTCAATATGTCAGCTATTTGCTCTGATGTTTCGCAATGAACTGCTTTAATAAATCCATCCTGAGATAACTGCCTCACATGTTTGAATTTTATATCTATATGTCTGGACCTTTGTCCAATATCATCAGATCTAGATATTTCAATAGCAGCCTTGTTATCTTCGTGTATGATAAATGGTAATGAAGGTTTCTTCCAAGTGTTTGACAATAAATCATTAAACCATACGAGGTTATTTGAGGCTTTAGACAAACAAACATATTCTGCCTCAGTCGTTGAGGTGGCTACTAAATCTTGTTTACCAGTGTACCAGTAAACTGGACAATCGTTAAGGAAAAATATATAGCCAGATGTGCTTTTTCTACATGTGGTATCACCAGCCCAATCCGCATCGGCATAACACGTGAGGATGGGCTCTTTGACATTATTAGGTTCCAATAATAAACAGAAGTCTAAACTATTCTTTAAATATCTTAATATTCTCTTGACAGCTTCCCAATGATATAATAATGGTTTGCTGACGTGCCTAGACAACAAGTTGAGAGGCAAAGCAATATCAGGTCTAGTCCAATTGGAAATATATAGAAGGGAACCGATGACTGATCTGTAAAGTGTATTATCTTTAAATTCAGGGGATGACTCATCTGTGTTTCTCAAGAAATCAGTTTGCATGGGAGTGTCACATGGCTTAGCATTATTTAAGTTACATTTGTTCAGAAGATCTATAATCTTATCTCTTTGAGAAAGTTTGAATCCCCTTTTTGTTTTACTAATTTGAACTCCAAGATACTTATTTACCTTACCTAATGACTTCAAAGAGAAATGTTCATTTAGTTTCGTTACAAATGTTTCTCTCTTCTCTTTGTGTTTACCTATATACAAAATATCATCCACATAAATTAACACGAATTCTAAAGAGTCATCCTCTTTTTTAACAAAGAAACAGTTATCAGCAGTAGTGGCATTAAAATTCATAGTTTTGAGCACTTTGACTAAACATTCATACCATCTTTTGCCAGATTGTTTCAACCCATATAAACTTTTATTTAATAACCACGTTTCATTTTTGTTCGTATATTGACTGTGAGGCGCTCTTACATATATCTCTTTATCCAATTTTGCATGTAGATATGCAGTCTGTATGTCGTATTGGAATACATCAAGGTTAAGTGCTGATGCTATGACCAGTGCAGTTTTAACACTCTCAGTTCTTACTGTGGGAGAGTATGTATCCGTGTAATCCTCGGGATATTTTTGTGCATAACCTTGAGCAACTAGTCTAGCTTTGTATAAGGTGTTGCCTCCTTCTAAGTTTTTGATTTTATATATCCACCTAGTACCAATAACAGTTTTATCTTTAGGTGCATGTGTAGGTGTGAATACATTTAATTTCTGCAAACTATCCATCTCTTTAGTCATGGCTGATTCCCACTTTTCCTTTTCTTCAGGGGGAAGTTTTAGCACTTCCTCGTATGTGTTTGGTGTTGATGTTTCTCCATCCGTATACATTATATAATCTTTGTATTTGTTTGGTATTTGGTTTCTGTTATTCCTGATTGTTCTTTTTGGTTTAATATCATTGTCATGTAAATACCTAGCTTCCTTTTTTGTTAATGAATCTGTCTTTATTTTGTATTGACTGTTTGTCCATGTTCTGTTTTTATTTTTATGTATGTTGTGATTGTATTCTTCTCCAGTTCTTTCCTCTTGGTGTTTAGTGTTTGTATAGTTGTTTGGGAAAATTTCATTAAGATGTATTTTAGACCAGTTGGCCTGTTCATGGAATACAGCCATTCTGGATACTATAAATCTGTTATTATTATCGATAAATCTGTACCCTTTTGTGCCTGTTTCGTAACCCATGAACCTGAGTCTCCTAGATACGTTCTCACCTTTACGTCTTAATTGCTTAGGTATGTGTACGTCTGCAGTGACTCCAAATATGTGCATATGAGCTATTTTGGGTTTCCTATTATACATCATTTCATATGGTGTCTTGTTAACAATGCTGGACCAAGTTCTATTTTGTGTATAATTGGAATATTGTAACGCTTCTGACCAGAATTGTTTTCCTAAGCCAGCATCTTCTAATGTGCATCTAATCATGGTTTGTAATGTCGAGTTCTTTCTCTCTGCCACTCCATTTTGGAATGCAGAGAAAGGGCTAGATGTGTAATGCAACATCCCTTTGTCTTTAAGCCATTGGGAGAATTCTTTTGACATGAATTCACATCCCCTATCTGTCATAATTTGTTTTATTCTAATATTATGTTGTGTTTCTGTACGTTTGTAAAACTCCTTAAATTTCTGAAAAGTTTCATCTTTGTGCTTTAGTGTATAGACAAAGCCATAACGACTATAGTCGTCCACAATGGTTAGGAAATAACGTTTTCTATATGTGATTGATGGTGTTAATGGACCAACTAGGTCCATGTGTACCAAATCAAAAATTTTTTTGGTTGATCTTGTTGACTTTTTGGGTTTGGAGCTAGTTTTGAGTTTTGTAGATTTACATACTGAGCATTCCAAATAGTTTTTACAATTTTTTTATTTTAACACCTTCAGCATGTTCAGTCATCTTTTGAACTACAGGAAAACTGGCATGTCCTAATTTCCTATGTAAGACATGAGCACACTCATCATGAATTGGTTTACCAATATTAGGTATTTTGTTGTTGGGTGTGTCTTTGTGATTATGGATAATCTCATGTTCCTCATTGTCACTATTGCTACTGCTT
This sequence comes from Arizona elegans, assembly GCA_022577455.1. Classification (NCBI taxonomy): domain Eukaryota; kingdom Metazoa; phylum Chordata; class Lepidosauria; order Squamata; family Colubridae; genus Arizona; species Arizona elegans. The sequence goes on along the minus strand of JAKOOJ010000003.1, from coordinate 94,543,588 downwards.
TCGTTGTCTATGTTATTGTTATCTTCCATGTTGGAATCAATGTTGTGTAACCATTTTTCTTTTGTCATTAGATAAGGTAGACCTCCTTTAATAATCACGGTACCTATGTTTGTTCTGTTTTTCTCTAATGTTGCTTTTCCTTTCGAGAACACAATATTTATGCCAGAATCTATGCTTAGTTTTATTGCACTAAGTATGTTATGAGGTATTTCAGGTATTAACAATACCCCCTCTATTTTTCCTAGGCCAGGTAAGGTTATATTTCCTCTACCTATGACTTGAACCTTCTCTTGATTAGCTACCTTAATTACGAATTTATCCTCTACAAATGAAGATAGTATATTTTTATTATTTGTAGTGTGGTTGGTTGCTCCAGAATCGATAAGCCAATCATTGTCCTCTGTCTGTTGTATGTTAGTGCTGTCATGTTTGTTTAACCCATTCAGTGAACCAGACTTTCTATCTTTTGAGTTATCTCTGCCCCCTCTATGTTCCCTATAGATGGGTGGACTTCTATATCTATGTCTATCAATTGATGACTGTCTGTTTTGATACCTATTTCTGTAGTCAGGATTTTTTCTATTTCTGAGGAATTTTGGACAGTCTCTCCTATTATGTTCTTTGGATCCACAGTTGTGGCATCTTATTGGTTCATGATATCTTTCTTGAGAAACTACCCTCTTATATTGTTTATGTTCCATGTGATTGTTACAACGACTTCTCCTTGAATTATCTTCAGATATTAGCTTGTTAGATAGACTTTCTATGGATAAATATCCTAAATTGATTGTGTCTAAATGAGATATATAGTTATCCCACGATGGGTCTAGTGAGTTAATGATAACACTCTTCATTGTTTGATCTGAAATTATTTGCCCCCTTAAATGCAGTTCTGTTCTAATTTTGTTTAAAGATATTAAATGTTCACTTATGGTAACCCCTGGCTTTATCCTAGCTGAGAAGAAATCTTTAGACATTCTTGTTGTAGTGGCTACACTTTCACTGTGAAACAATTTAAACATGCATTGAATAATTTCTGATACAGTTAGATTTTGCTTAATACTGTGGTACATGGCAGGAGATATACTGGAAAATAATAACAAAAATGCCCTATGGTGCAGACAGTCTAATTTTAGAGTCCAAAGTCTTTTTGGGGGATTAGTGATAAAAAATAATAAGTTTTCTTTTAGAAAGACAACCTGGAGCTGCTGACACCATTCTTGCAAATTAATGCCATCTATTCTCAGTTTTGGGAAATCATTGGGCAAATTCCCAATATTGTTGGATCCATTACTTACAACTGGAGGCAGTCCGTGGTCTTGCAAATGTTGAAAGTTACAAAATGGTGTGGGTATGCTTGTGACGATTCTGAATGGTTCTCTCTGTTCTTCATGTCCCCCGAAGTTGTCTGTGTAGTCTCGCACATGCGCGTTGTTCATTTCGCTCCTGAAGCTGTCGGGAGAGGTTCTCGTCACTGCAGCTCCCTCGTAGCGCTCTTCTTCCGATGATTCAGTCTCTGGCTCGATCTTCGGTGTCCAGGCGGCGGCAGAAGCTCGTGTCTTTCTGTTGCGATGACTCTTGTTGAGATCGCTGTTTTCTGACATCGTCTGCAGCGTGGGGTGGTATTTGCAAGGTTCTCTGGGCTCAAGTGTCGGTGCTCTCGTTGATTGAGGAGAAGCGGGCAGACTCCGAGACGTTTGCTTTCTTGCTTGTTCTCTCCCTGTTTCTCGATTGCTATCTTTTGTCGGTTCTTGTGTAATTTTCAGTCCTGGACCGAATGTTGTAAAAAGAGTTCTTATAGCTGATTTGACTTTTAGTTCGATAGGTATTTCTTCTGAGTCTGTATCAGAATTTTCTGAAAAGTAAAGTTTTTCTTTTATATATATATATATTATGTGAATCCTTTCGCGCCAAAGATTTTGAATGATGTACTCTGATTGACTCTGCTTTGCTATTTTTTGTGATCGGTTGAAAACAAGATGGCTGCCATTCAAAATTTTGAGCGGGACCGTTGGTCTTTCTTTTCATTATTCCTTTTTCTGTAGATGATTCGCTCACCATTTTTGGATTTTTGGGATCATCTGTTACGATACTCCTTTTTTTCGCTGTTCCGCTGTTCTTTATTACGTTTTGGAATTTCGCGTTGAGTTTCAGCAGTTTCAGTACCTCTGATCCGAGGGGGCTGCCTTTCAACTCATTCTCTTTTTGTTCATCCATTCCATCAATTATTTCCTCATTGTTTGTAGTGTAGTCTTCAGTTTCTTTTGGTGTCATAGTCGTGGGTTTATCGATCTTTTCTTGATCTGCTTCCATTTCTTTACTGTATGCCCTGGTGTTGGGTCTTTCTCTTTTGTTTCTGGAGTTTTCTCTCTCAGACATATTTAAAGTTTTATTGAGTCAATCAAACCATCCTCTGCTACCAGATTGTTACGATATTTTCAGGATCAGACTCAATAAGTAGATTAAGAATTAGATATTCAAATAAAGCACTGTTTATTTACAGAAGGCATTCTATATACACTGAATATTCACAGATAGAAGCGCAGAAGGAAAGCATACAGCTCCTTATATATACAAGGGGTGGAGCTAGATATAGGAGTGGTTAAGTATGAATATATTAAGTAGTGAAGAATAAGTTAACCCCTGATATCCTGGTCATGTACTATTTACATAATAAAGAATAAGGCATTTACTTGTGACAGGTTTGGACTACACGATCTCCGAGGTCCCTTCCAACTCTGCTATTCTGTAACTTCTCAATTTATTTAACGCTGATAATAGGAATAACTTGTGGCCATGTAGCCATGTGGAATGAACTCTTGTTTCTGAATCAGAATTACCCATATCCCATTAGCAGGCACTGTTACATAACTCAGTGGAGATATCCGTCTCATGAAACAGCTTTTCTCAAATATAGGTTTTAACTAAGCTGCAAAAAGCCTAGTCAAAGTAATATAAAAGACCTCTTTTCCCCATTCTGAACTCTCCCAATTGACAAACACTTTTTTTATAGCCTCATGAGTCAGGAGAACAGGGCACAAGGAGGACCATAAAATAAAATCTGTCTCATGCCTTGAGCTCTGGCTACAGCTAATTGCTTGGCATTCCAAATCATAATGTCACCGTATTTTAGGGCCTTATAGGTAGAGAGGATTTATTTTTTAATCTTTGACCGTACCTCCTAAAGTACCTTAATCCTAGGAAAAATGTCATGATATGATATAGCCAAACTAAATGGAAGAAGATCTCTTTCTAGGTTATGGAGCCCAGTTATAATGCATACTCATTGTTTCTCTAACACACTGAGTATATTACCTTAGCCATAACATGGGGGACTTTCCAATCTAATTTGTTCAGCACTAGTGCTGTTGAAGACTGGGAAGTGTTCCAGGGGAAATCACCTCCACACAAACAGAGATTAGCAGCTCTCCCTTGCAGACATATGGAAATGATTGCCTATAATCTCCGGTAATTGTGGCTGTATTACATTCAAATCCTGTTTTCAATTTTCTCAAACTCTAGGCTGATTGTGTTATTAAATCATGCTGGCTGATATATTTAATAAGTACTATTAAATGTTTATAAAATTAGGGAAATCAATATGAGCTTTGGGTCTGATGATGTGTTTATGGCTTACAGCAAAGGTAGACCATTGTTAAAAATGACAGCAATAGAATTAAAGATGTGTCTACAAAATTGACATCAACAACCCACTTTAACAAAATTGATTAGAAACACCTAATTAAGCTGTGGAGGAGATAATAAAGTCTAATACTTATCCGGAGAAGGGTTTCTTTAGTTTAAAACAATAGAAAACAATCTAAAACAATAGAACATAATCCTAAAAGTATAGTTCACATGTCCACTCACGTAATAAAGATACAATCCTACGTACTTTAACTTGATAGTAAACTTAAATGAGCCAAGATAATTTTTGGCTGAAAAAGAGGCATGTTCTCATTTCCCATGGCTTAAAGACTAAAGTTGGAACGCATCAGTTTTGAGCCTGGAAGATGCTCGTGAAGTGAAATGTAATTGCAAACCCATTAGAAAGTGGGTTGTCCAGAACTCTCATAGGAGTCATTTCCATAAAGGTCTGACCTCCACCCCACCATTCGTAAGAGAAAGAACCAAATGCTTTTCATCTTCAGATGTTAATTAGCAGAAATGTATGCTAGTAGTGACATGATTCTATTGTCTCTTTTCCCCCCCACAAGGACTGAAACCAAGCCTTTTTCCTCCCAAAAAAACAGCACTCCACCCACAACTATGTAACAAACAAATCTATGAAATAGCAAGTTTATTTTTAACATGTATTGCTCCCAATTAGAGTTTTTTCTTCACAGTACAAGGAAACGGCCAGAGAAAACATTCAGTCCATGTTGAGATCTACTCTTGGCCAATAATATCCAGTTCTTCTGAGATCCAATCTTCCTGAGAAAATTGTACTATACAGTACTGTGCTGCCCAAACTCTCACTTCATTAGTCTACTTGTATTTTCAGACAGTTTAAGTATTTCCTTATTTTCCCCTGGTCATTTTAAAGAACAGAGAAATTTTAGTATGACTTTCATGCTGTGATCCACAACCAGTTAAATCAGATTATATGGATCTAAACTGATTTATCTCAATTTAGTTTATTCATACATTTCCCATATCTAGAGAAATTTTTACTGGTTTTAATTTAGATAAATCCAATTTGGTCTACCTCCATCTTAGAGGTATGAGACTGAAGTTATAAAGCAGTAACTAATTACAATAATGAATACAGATCCTTCTATGAAAGTGAGCTCTACAACCTATTTGAATCTGATGCTTTGCACCTGAGTTAGATAACTATTTTCTCTAAATAATTGTATTTTTTTTTTCCCAAGGCCTTTGGGACTATTGCAATGACCTCATCTACCATAGTACGGGTGGCTGGCATGTTTTTGATCTCTTCCTGGGGGTGAATATATTCACATAAAATAGACATATTAAGCCAAATATTTTACTCATTTTAAATTATACTTTGCAGAAAGTTGTAAACAACACAGTCAACCAAAAACTGAAAACTGTGTCACTAAAAAAGTTATTTCTCTCCTGAATTTCTTTGATGAAGAAATGTATCTGAGGTTTGGTTGCCACCAAACATTACACATTGCGATGTGTTGAGGTAATACAAACCAGTTACAGTGGGCATCTGAAAATGTAATCATGGCTTTCAGTAGTGTTGATACATGTAATTTATGAAATGCACTGATGATACAACACAGACATCATGACAAATAATTGCAAGAATTGGATCTAAAGATCCTATGAGTAGAATTTTATCTTAAAGGAGGAGGAAAGGATTTTTTTGGTGTGTTTTGAATAATTTTTTTCCTATTTCCCCTTTGCAGTTTTTTGCCCTGACTTCAACAATATTTTGGATTAATATCATATTGTAAAAATCAAACATTCACTTACCCATATTGAAATTATATGACAAAGACCAGTATTCTATAGGGTCATTATTTAGTGTACCGCAATAATCTTCAATGTAGCTGCAAACAGTTACATATTAATGGAACTCTATATTAATGAAATTGTTGGCACGATTCTGCTTATGTAAGTTGGGACTTCTATATTATAGTTATTGGTGTATCATTGCACCTTTCTACAGCCATCCCTATTCTTCCTGAAATTCATCCTGTCCTTCACACCTGCTTTTTTTGGGGATGAGGTGACAAAGATTGGTAAAGGCTTCCATGAGTTAAGGGTATCAAAGAAAACTGTCCCTTCTCTCAAATGAAGCACCTTCCCTTAAGGCAGAGGTGGGCAAATATGGCCCCTTTATGACCTGTGGACTTCAAGTCCCAGAATTCCTGAGCCAGCTTGGCTGTCTCAGGAATTCTGGGAGTTGAAGTCCACAGATTGTAAAAGGGCCACAGTTGCCCATCCCTGCCTTAAGGCAAAACCCAATCTGGTTACAATGCAGGGCTTTTGAAGAGTTGTTAGGAGATGAGCAATATATAAATGTAATAAATAAACAAATAAACAAGGAGATATTCCTGCCTTTGAAAGCATATGTATTCAAGCAGTTGAAGGCAATTACAGTACCAGTACCAGTAACAGAGTTGGAAGGAATCTTGGAGGTCATCTAATCCTACCCCCTGCTAACGCAGGAGACTTGTACTAGGGATTTGAACTGCTGAACTGCTGACCTTTCTGATCGACAAGCTCAGTGTTTTAGCCACTGAGCCACCTAGTTTCATATAGTTCAAATAAATGCATGCTGGAATCAAGATATAATGTATAGATTTCTCCAGAATTTTTCACTCAAGTGTGATTTTTGAACTTTAAGACTAAAATTAATTCCAATTTAAAATCACTTTTGAACTGTAAATTTCAGGATTTTTCTAGGAAAAATAAAAATTGATACTTTTGCCATTTTTTGATTATTAAAAAATTGAGTTCTGTTTAAAAGAGAACTAATGTAATGCTATAACTTCTTTTTGTATTTTACACACTGTAATAATGATTAGTTTGGTGAAGAAATAAATTGAGAACTTATATATTCAAATGATAGATTTTGAAAATTCCATTTTCTTCTTGTAAAATACATGCTATTTAATCTTCTGCAGAATGCAAGGTTTCTATCAATTTAATCCCACAAAATTTCACCTTCAAATTTCCTTTAACCTTTCACTGGCTTTCTTTGATCACTGTAATAATTTTAATGAGTCATTATCAAAAAAAGGGGTCCCCCCGAATTCTTTGCATTAGTAATTCTCACTGGGCAAAAAGCATTTTAAAATCCAAACTCATTAAAACCACAAGCCCACATGCTAAAATAATTTGGTCCCCTGACTAAAGGATAAACTTAAACTTATTTTTTTCCAGCAAATTAATTTTTCTTTCTTTTCCCTTCTTTCTTTTTTCCCCCAGGGCAGTGGAGGGATGAGACTTACAAATGAATTAATTACTGAGTTATCCAGCATAAAATGCCCCACATCATTATATTTACATAAACATGCAATATTTTAAAACCTTGTATGTAGCTAGGCCGCAAAGTAGCCCTTTCAAAATCCTATAAAATAAAAAAATATTTTGTATGGTTTGCATTAGAAACATTGAAAGATGTGAAGTAAACTGGATATAAGGCTAATATTTGGCAGTGTCTTATAAATAATCTGATTATTATATATTGACTGAAGTATAAAATTTGAATTTGTATACCAGAAACGAGTCATGTGGTCAGGCTCACCTGCTTCATCTTGCAATTTCTATGCTGGCCTCCGTGTGTTTGTGAATGTGTGTGTGTGTATGTGTGCCTGCCTGCTTATACTCAGGAAGGTCTCTATGTATGTGTGTATGTGTGTGTATATTTTCTTGGCCTGCCCTCAAGGGACCTTTCTTCCCATTTAATTACTTGAAGATTGTACATTTCTGGGATTTTCCTTCCAAATGTTCTGTTGGAATTTATTTCAGATCCAAATGAAAGTAGATTGTTTCTCTGGGTCTCCGCCTCTCTCTCTTAAAAAGAAAAAGAAATGCACAATAAACGCAATACATGAATTGTTTTGCAAGCTATTGGTCTGAAATATTTAGAATGGATTGTATTAAAGGAACATCCATCTGCCTTGCACATCACTTCTGAATGTTGAAACACACACAGATTCACACACAAACGAAAGAGTGGGGTGGGAAAATAAACCATTCGGAAGAGGTTTACATAAAATCATTGCTAATAGTTGCTACCAAGTGCAAGGAGCATCAGTTGCTCTCAGATCTATAAATCACAAATTTTTGATTCATAGTGCTTATCTTTACAAATAGTAACAAATGAAAAGTCAAATTATGCAAGTTGTCTATCCTGCATTAATTTTTCTAGCATTGCCTAGCAGAATAAAACAGACTATATAAGAAAGGATGAAACAAATAGGATTATATAATCAAAGCATACCTGAGACAGAACAGTTTAAATGATCATTCAAATATTTAGAAGCCACATTTTTAATGAATTTTTCTAACTGTTCGCAAGGAACTATGAAATCTAACGGCTACTACTGGGCATACATTGCATTTAACTTTGATTAAGATTTACTTGCAAGTTCTGAAGAAGGAACAAGTGCCAGATTATTTCCCTGGCATTGTGGGAAGTTTAGATTCAAACTACTGCTGAATACCAATTCTCTAATAGCCATGGTTGTCTTACTGCCTCTCAAACTATCTTACTTTGCAGGGCTGCAGGAGGAGGTGAGTTTAGCAATTGCTGTTGTAAACCCACTGAATAAAGTTTGGAATACAATTCTGGAGAAACTATTGATTTTATGCCAACGTTGAAATGCAAGAAACACCTGATTATATTCTCTACATCAGGGGTGTCAGACTCAATTTCATTGAGGGCTACATCAGGGTTGTGTTTGACCTTGGGGGGCTGGATTGGGTGTGGCCAGGGTGTGCATGGCCAGCTCAGCATCATTCATGTTGGGGGCACCTGTGATGACCCGACCACTCTTCCAGAGAAAACGGCTCCCAAGCTCCATTTTTGCTGGCAGAGGCACTACAGGCCAGTCCTTAACTGTTTCCAGGGTGGTGCCGCAGGCCAGATCTAAGCACCCCACAGGCCAGACCTCGGCCCCCGGACCTTGAGTTTGACACCTCTACTCTACATCTAGACAGTAGTAAACTGATTGGGCAACCAAATTCCTGTAGTCATAAATAGAAGGAATATCATCCATTGTCTACCACAAGTGTGGGTAATTAGATGTTTTCACTTTTTTTCTCCTTTTTTCAGTTTTACATTTGAAATACTGTGTTTTGGAAAAAAACCCAAATTGATATTTTCTTCCATCAAGAAAACATTGGTAGGTTAAACTCCCCTTGTTCCCCAAGCCCCTGGCCCCTCCTCCATAGGCTAGGGAAGGTCTTCAACACAGATTTCAAGGAATGAGGTCTACAGACTGACAAATTCCTGTTGAATGAGTAGAAATTTGCTGATGTAGCTTGGATTTCTTAACCGGATGTTCTGTTAAAGCAGCATTTCCTCCTAGAGGCTAAAATCACTGGTTTAGTTAAAGCCTAATTTCTCTTGCCTATCCTCTTGTTGCAATATAATTTATAGGATAATTTTCAAAAGGGCTGTATTTCTGTTACTGGGATGTAATACTAACCATTTCTGAAAAATATTAAGAGAGGAGATTTTAATAACCTTAAAATCAAGCCTTTATACCCAGAGCACACAAGCATCTTGCCAAGATATACAGATATTGAATAAGCTCAGCCTTATGTATATTTGCCTCAGCTGAGTTCCCTACAGACAACAGCCTGCATCACAAAATCACCACACGTAGCTCAACATAATTTGTCCCAATTAGCACTCTCTCTTCTGGAAAAGCCTGTGGCGGATGCAATAGAAAGATCCCTAGAGGAAAGTGGCCCATCTAGGTAGACTTGAGATCACTGACAGATCTCTCTGTGCGTGTGTGAGAAAGAGAGAGAAAGAAAGAGAGGGGAGTAGATATTCATAAAACATTCTCCTTTTCTTATCTCTAGCTCAGGGGCATGTCTGTGTCTTAAAGCAAACATCCGTTAAACTGCTGCTGCTTTTTTTTTTTTTAAGTGAGCAAGGAAAATAAAGTCATAGTAAAAATTAAATACTTCTACTTACTTCATATAGCAAATGTAAAGAGTAAGAAAGAACCAAGCAAAAATGCAAACCTGGAAAAAAAAACATCTTGAGAAGACAAATTGCCTTTTTAGTTTTAAATTTCAAAGAGAGTTGGGGGTCATTATAGATGTTTTCCAAAATTCTCAACTGTGGTTGTTTCAATAAAGCAGAATATAAAGCTTTTGCCTTAGAGAAGAGTAGCTTGGAAAAAGCTAATAGGGCCAGTCTACTGTAAAGCAGTGATTTTCAGACTTGGCAACTTTAATATCTATGGACTTCAACTCCTAGAATTCCCCAGATTTACTTCACCTTTCAAGTGCAGTGAAAAGCTTCTGCGGATGAATGGATAGCATTATATATAAGAGCTGTGGTAGTGCAGTGGTTAGAATGCTGTATTGCAGGCTAACTTTTCCCACAACCAGGAATTAGATCCTGACTGGCTCAAGGTTGATTCAGCCTTCCATCCTTCCAATGTCAGTAAAATGAGAACCCAGGTTGTTGGGGAAAATATTTTGACTCTGTAAACCATTTAGAGAGGGCTGTAAAGTACTATGAAGTGGTATATAAATCTAAGTGCAATTGCTGTTACAAATGTGCTTCAGGTAGTAGATTAAGAAAAATATTTTGTTGTTGCAAAACTATCCTGAGTAGTTACCAATTTTTTTTTATCTGTACCACAGATCTGCCAGCCACTTTAGAAAACATTTGCAATCTGTCCTCATGGTTTTATTGGGATTATTCATCTTTTGCAAAATATACAGCTGCCCATTAATCATTTCAGAACAATTTGAACCCCTGTGTAACTGGTATATATATTTTATATTTACCTGGGAGTCAGTCTTCAGAGGCAAATTCTTCCAGTAGAATAATTTTCATTATGCATTTGGTGTGGGTATCCCCTTAGCGCATGAAGTTTATGACATGAAGTAAAGCCTTACCAGCGTAGTTATCTAATTCCCAAAATAGGCAAAAAAGTCAAATAAAAGGTTATTTATTTTATTACATTATTGCATTTTAATAGCTAAGCTAGTATGAGCAACTCAGCAGCTCCATTTGGGATTTATTATAATTTCTTTAGTGCTGAAGGAAGAATATTGTTTGGCCCAGTAAGTATCAACTCTGAGAACTTCCATAGAGGATGTAGAAATACTAAAACTTCAGTATACAATATTAATAAATGTTTCAGAAAATGTAATGAATGTGTCAGTCTGAGACTTGACAGCTCTAGAGATCTCAACCATGGCTGTGGATAAGTGTCATCTTTGAGTATCTAGAGACAATTATTCATTAGATCTGAATTGATTTAAGAAAACATACAACCAGCCTTTTAGAGATGTTCATAGATTACAAGGGCATCTAACCACAACATGGAATATGCTGCAAAAACCTATTGTCCTTTCTGTTTAATGATGATCCCACAGAATCTAATCTGGAACATAATTGATCAGCAGTTCCATTCATAATAGATGCTAGCAGTCATCTGGGAAATGCTACTAAAAGTGTGTATCTGTGTGTATGTGTATAGATGCATAAAATAAACTATAAAAATAAGTATGAAAAGAGAGTGAGACACATCTCATCATATGCACCATCTTTTATCTTTTTAAAATTGATTTAAATGTAATTTATTTGATTGTTTTCAGCCTGCCAGAGTTTTTGAGAGTTGAATGGCATACACGTTTAATAAATTATTATTATAACTACAAGTAAAATGTTTCTTCACCAGTCTTTATTGTATTAATTTCATAAAAATTATACTGTATAATTTTAATTATATTAAAATATTAATATTTTAACAATATTAAATTTAATTAATTAATTTAATTTAATTTAATTAATTAAATTAATTTAATTTAATTAATTTAATTTAATATTATTAAATATTAACAATATTTTAACAACAGTAACAACACAAAATATCTGACAGGCCTGAAAGTGATGATTGGAGATTTCATCCTACCATGGCCGTTTAACATCTTTTATTAACATAGGAAAAACCCTGATTACAAAAATATCACACATTTATACCTATGAATTAAAAAGTATATATATATATATATATATATATATATATATATATATATATATATATATATATATATATATATATATATATATATATATATATATGTAGGTCTTTGGTTATTCGGGTCTTCTCCCATGTAGAATTGGAAGTGTCTTGGCGACGTTTCGACGAAGTCTCATTCGTCATCTTCAGGCTGGTGTTCTCGGCTTCGTGCTTCCAGGAGCAATGTGAGATTAGCCACTTTAAACCCCTCCAATCCATACATGAAGCAGACTGACACCCACCATGAAGAGCTCGCAGGGCCACAAACACGAAGCCAAACAACAACAACACAGCTCACCAGCTCAAATCTCCCTGCAACTCAGACTAAGCTGAGCACAACCAAGCCCCCACCCAAACAGAACACACCCCCAGCCAATCAGAGCACAACCAACCCCCCATCCAATCAGAGCACAGCCAAGCCCCTAACCAATCAGAACACACCTCCACCCAATCAGAACACAGCCAAGTCCCCACCCAATCAGCTCACACCCCCACTAGCAGTTAAAAGGAAGAGACAGCTGCGATCTCACATTGCTCCTGGAAGCATGAAGCCGAGAACACCAGCCTGAAGATGACTAATGAGACTTCGTCGAAACGTTGCCAAGACACTTCCAATTTTACGTGGGAGAAGACACGAATAACCAAAGACCTATATATATAATTACATGTACTGTGTACATGTTATTTGTGTCATCAGTTCAGTGTTTCTTTTGGAAAAGGAGCAAGTTTTCAGATGAGAAATACTGGACTTACATGTGGTTATATAGATGCTTTTGATTTTGGTACATTATTTCAACTAATTGTTTAGATTTTTAAAATTATTGTTTTTCTTTTAATTTTTTGTCCTAAGTGTTTAAATCTGGATATATCAGATTGATTGTACCTCTATATAGTTAATTTCCCTCTTTTGGTTTTGAAGAGCTCTAAATTTAGGCTTATATTTAAATTAATTAAGCCAAAGTAGTATTTGAATGATTCCAGAACTTTTCTATAAGAAAAAAAAATATTTCTGATTAATTTAAGTCAAAACTCTAGCACATTTGGCTTAACATTTCTTGCAAAATAATACTACATTAGAAAATAGGTATATTAAGTAGTGTGATGAACTCAGATCAAGAGAACATAATTAAGTAATAGAGTAATAGAATAACAGAGTTGGAAGGGACCTTGAAGAACTTCGAGTTCAACCCCCTGTTCTAGCAGGAGACCCAATGCAATTTGGTTCATTCTTAAAAATCTCCAGTGATGAAGCATTCTCAACTTCTGGAGACAAGCCATTCCACTGGTTAATTCTTCTGTCAGGAAATTTCTCCTTCATTCTAGGTTGGTTTTCTCCTTGAATAGTTTCCATCCATTGCATCTTGGTCTGCCTTCAGGTGCTTTGGAAAATAGATTGACTATGAGTAAGGTAATAGCTGATTCAATCAACAATCTGAAATAAGAAGAAAATTGTCCTAGAGAATTAAGAAATAGAGGGCATGGAAGACAAAATACAGTAGCAGGCTGAAACTTAGCACAACATTGACAAATACTCTGACAGAATGAAAAAGTCTTCTAACTACATGAGGAACATTGTTGTAAAACCAGAGATATCTTGGTAGATGATAGATATCAGAGATTTCTTGATGAGAGTCCTGAATCCTGTTTCCACATTTACATAAAGAGTTAAATTAAGACAGTTTCATATATTTCATTGAGCAAAATACCCTGATGCAGTATCAAAAGATGAGCATCAGCGAAACATTGCTGAAACAATCTGCCCAAATCTAATGGAGAAAATGAAAAATTCTCCCATTTCCCTTGTTGAAAGTGAGCATGGCATGCAGTGCCATAATGGTATCAAGAAAGATCTAAGCCGGTTCTGCTATATTTCACTTTAATTAATTCAAAGATTATTTTGTAAGACAATAAACTTCTGGGTGCAGTTAGGTGACACATATCATGTATTCACATATTCAGGAAGTGCCATTCTCTTTCAACGACAAACAAGTCCAAAATATCTGACCAAAGGGTGCAGAGGGGAGGTTAGGAAGGATCTTCAAACTACAGGATCCAAAGCAGTGGTGAAATGTAAAATTTGTTACTACCGGTTCTGTGGGCGTGGCTTGGTGGTGGTGGTGGTAATGTGACTGAGTGAGTGTGGCCAACTTTTTTTTTTTAACTTTTAAAATCATTTTTTCTATAACCTCTTCGGCCAAAGAGGTTGTTTAAAAAATGCTTTTAAAAGCCTCTGATGATCCCAGTTGAGCGGCACAATCATCAGAGGTTTTTTTTTTAACTTTTAAAAGCATTTTTTCTTCCACAGGGGTTATAGAACAAAATGCTTTTAAAAATTAAAAAAAAGCCTCTGATGATCGCGCTGCTCAGCTGGGCATGTGGGGGGGGGGGGAGAGAGGGATTTTTGCTACTGGTTCTCTCAACCACCCGCCGCCCTCACTAGCAGATCAGGCGATCCGGTCCAAATCACCCCTGATCCAAAGCTATTAGTCCTCTGTTGCAGTCCCAATGCAATGAATGGAAGGGAAGGAAAAAGGGAAGGGAAGGGAAGGGAAGGGAAGGGAAGGGAAGGGAAGGGAAGGGAAGGGAAGGGAAGGGAAAACCCAAGTAGATCAGTAATTTCTGTTTCTTCTCAGATTTACATTCTGTTTCTCCCTTCCCAGAAGGTGACCCAATTCACTGGACTTTTCCAATATCAAAGCCTTTGATGGCACAATAAAATTGTTCTATAAGAAAATAAATGTGGGCTAATTCTATAGAGAACTTTGGTTTTGTTTCCCTTCAGTCTTAAACACTACATTTACACATGCGAATAGCAAACCTGGACAATGTTCCGTATAACAGCTTGGTGTTCCTTAGTAGTTAGCCACAGAGCGGCACATGTTGAAGAAATGAATTTGTGTCTGTGGTAGATGCTTCTACTGAGAGATACAGTTTAATATGTATCGAGCGCAGCATAAATTCCTCATTAACCTTTACAACCATCTGGAGAAAGAGCTGCTGCTTATATCACAACAGACCACATCAGTGACAATGACTGTAACCTAAAATGCTGCATTTTATGAGATAGTGGAGAAGTTGGTGCCAAGGCAGTCAGAGTCATGAGCTATTAAATTACTAATTGGAGCATACAAAAAGTAGCTACATTGGGTTATCCCTGTACAGTTTTTAAGGGCTTGAAAGATCATATCACTGTAAAACAACTGTAATAATTACTCAGCCAGAGTTTCAAGAAAATGCACTTTCCTTCAGGAAAATTATACTGTCTCCATTTGCTAATTTTTATAGCAGACAACCCCTTCGATATAACACCAAACATTGCTTCCAAATTTCCAAAGGCTACTAACTTGAGCCTCCCCAGGGGGAGGGCCTTCTCTATGGGGGCACCCGCCCTCTGGAACGAGCTCCCCCCAGGAATACGACTAATCCCAGACCTCCGTACCTTCCGTCGAGCTTTGAAGACCTTCCTATTCCAGCAAGCTGGCCTGGCTTAAAATTTTTTAAAGGGTTTTTAAGGGTAATGGGTTTTAATACTTCGGGAAGCCAATTGGATTTAAGTTTGTTTTAAATTATTTTAAATTTTGTATTGTATGTATTTTAATTTGGCTGTGCACCGCCCTGAGTCCTTCGGGAGAAGGGCGGTATACAAATTTAATAAATAATAATAATAATAATAATAATAATAATAATAATAATAATAATAATAATAATTTGCATGTAAATTAAAGCTCATGACTACTTTATTTTAAAATCAGCCACATTAAAATTGTATATTGAATAAAAAAGATAAAAAGATGTCCAGTCATGTCCGACTCTAGGGCGTGGTGTTTATCTTCTAGGGACTTGATAGAGCTGTGGGATGGAGGCTGCTTGTTTGCTTATTGTTTGCTTAGAATTTAGATATAGAGGCAAAATGAAAATAAAATAGGAAAAAGTTTGCTTCTAATGCAGTCAAAGACAAGAGGATAAGGCATCCGTCCTGTAATATATTTTCCCATTCTTTGACACATTGTAGTTGAATTCCTCTACCTCTACTTTCTATATTATTCTGTGATTGAGCAATGATTTTTTAGACTAATCCTGAAATAGGACTTCTAAAAGAATCAGAACCACAAAACTGAAAAGAACAAAGTCAGAGCTGGGCCAGCAGATACAACATGGCAAATTTTTCCTTTTATGGAAAGGACAGGACTTCCAAGATGCCAATACAGATAGTCTTCAACTTATGACCAGTGGCTTAGTGACCATTCAAAGTTATAACAAATGTAACTTTATTTGTTGTAATGATCTTGTTTTAAAGTTCCAATAGCTGCCGCCCTTCCATGAGCCTATGTCCACATTTTGGGCATTTGGCAACTGGACTTATTTATGGCTGTTTCAGCATCCTACAGTCCTGTGATCACAATTTATGACATTTTGCTGAAAAACCAGCATTTACTTTTGGCAAAAATGCCCCATAATGAACAATGTTTTGCTTAACAACTGTGGTGGTCATTTTACAATCATAGCATTTGTTTATCAACTACCAAATAAAGATAATTAAATCAGGTCCAGTCACACAATGCCCCAGTTTAGGACTGTCATAAGACTTACAAAAGTACAGGGAGCTGAGGTGGCACAGTGGTTAGAGTGCAGTACTGCAGGCTGCTTCAACTGACTGCTAGCTGCAGATCGGCAGATCAAATCTCACAAGGCTCAAGATTGACTCAGCCTTCCATCCTTCCGAGGTCGGTAAAATGAGGATCCAGATTGTTGGGGGCAATATGCTGACTCTGTAAACCACTTAGAGAGGGCTGTAAAAGCACTATGAAGCGGCATAGAAGTCTAAGTGCTAGCCCAAAACTTCTGTTGCTAAGCAAGAGAGTTGTTAGGTGAGTATTCCCCCATTGCGGGAATGACCTTGGTCATCATTGCAGTTGTCAAGTGAATGATGCGGTCATTAAGAAAATCTGGCTTCCCCTATTGACTTTGCTTTTCAGAAGCCACCTGGGAAAGTTACAAATGGTGATCACATGAGCCCAGGACAGTGAAACTGTCATAGTACATGTCAGGTACCTAGTGCTCGAATTTTGATCATGTAATATAAGGATGCTGTAATGGTCATGTGAAAAATGGTCATAAATCATTTTCTTCAGTGTCGTGGCTTAGGACAGTCATTAAACAAATAGTTGTAAGTGAAAGAATATCTGTAATGAGAAGGTTCCATTACAATTGAGCAGTACTGTATGGGCAACCTTGCTTCTCTCTATAAATGAAAAACATGTCTCTGTTCTGCCCCAGCTATGGACCCCAAAGAACACAGCACACACAAAGTCTGTACAAACATTAGTTTACTAAATTAAATCAGTCTTTTTCAAATAAAGGCTGTTAATTAACTTTCTTAACAGCCTACAAGAATCCAAAGAATAAATAATCATAATCTTACTATGGTTGGCAGAAAGCCCAGAAGCAATTTGCTGAGAACTAAGATCAGGACGCGAAGGAGAGTGAACGAAGTTGTTCCCTGCAAATTGCCTCAGTCATCGTCCTTCCTTAAATAGGCTAAGGAAGTGGCCAATTAGCCCAAGCCTTACTCTCGAGGAGACCTCCTCCTGAGGAACCACTCCTGCCTTTTGGCAGCTCTGCATCAAGAGGCTCCTCCTCTTCTTCCTCTTCACTTATGGGAGCTTCTGGAGGTTCGGAAGGCCCTGACTGAATCCCCGCCTCTGGCACCACATCTTCTCCAGCCTCCTCATTGTCTGACTCGAGTGCCAGCTGCACAGGCTGCTGGCGCAGCACCATACCAGGCTCCTCATTGTTGGAATCAACTACTAGCTGCACAGGCCACTGATGGGCCACAACAGTCCCATATACATGATGTGAGGGGGAAAATAAGCCTCAAGAGCCACATAGACCAGCCTTCTCAACCTGCTGACCAGAAACTTCCAATTCTTGTATTAGGGAAATAAATTATCAAATGTGAGACATCAGGCATTTAATTCAGGATCCTTTTTAAATGGATTTTGCTGGCTCCTCATTTCTGTGGAGGGATTTCCTTGGTAGAAGACGCTATCCAGATATCTGAAAGTGATATGAGAATATTGGTGTTGATTTGCTTATCCTGTTCCCCCAACACAAATCCAATCTCACCACTTTTCATAAGATCTTAACAAGGCTATACAAATACGTCTAACAACGAAATCGAAATTCATGTGCAGAGAAAAGTTCCAAGTTCAAAACAAATTTTCAAGGTCATGCCAGTATTACTAATTGGGACCAGAACAGTCCATGTGGATGACAGTAGTGTTATTGGTCAAAATGGTCTGAACAATTTATAGCCTAGCAGCTTCACTCTGAACCAGTTGAGGTTTCCAGACACTCTTCAAAGACTGCCACACACAGAGTATATTACATAATCAAATATGCTTGTTAGGAGGAGATGAATTATTGTGGCTAGATCATTCTGACACAGCTGGTGAACTAGCTTCCACTGGAAAAAAATGCCTTTTTAAATATAGCTACCACCTGAGCATCAGGATCCAAGAATCCTTGAATATTGCAAGTCTGAATCTTGAATGTTGCAAGCCTAAGGTTGGTGATGAGAGGAGGGAGCACAACTCAAATTGTAAAGAGTAAGGCCGAGATAACGGACTGAAGCCCTCAGGAAAAAAATTCTACATAGGTGCTACTTATTTATACCTTAGTTGGAAAATTTTCCAACTAGCCTCAATTCATTAACAATTGTCTGATTGATTATGTGCCATCAAGTTGATGTCAGCTCTTACCCACCACATAGATAGACCTTCTCCATGATGATCTATGTGTCAGTTTTGGAAGACAATTTTCTTTTTGCTTCTAAACTGCCACATATTTTAGCTGGGGAAGTTGGGAGTGGGCTAGAGCGGTAGAAAGTTAGTCATAACAACATTCCGTATTCAAGGACTTTTGCCTGCGTCTGATAGAGACTGCCTGAAGATTGTATCCGGTGGAGTGTGAAGAGTTGATTGGACAATGTGATGAACTTGTGGGTGTGGGGCAGGGCTGTGAACTCTTAGCTGGGTGGGAAAAACCTGGAAGCTTCAGATTCGGGTTTTCCCAGATGTGCCAACATGACATCTCTAATAAATTGGAACTTTGAGGAACCTCAGGCCTCAGAGCTTTATTTTGTTGGGGGTGTTCCTTGGAACCCTGACACTATATCCAATCTGGCCCTTTAGATTTTCAGTTGTGCTGAAAGGTTTTCAGTTCAGTTCTCCTGTTACCATTGCAATTGAGTTTGTCCCTCTTGCTGTTAGTTGTCGTCTTCTATTCCCTTCCACCTTTTTCAGCATTATAAACTTCTCAAGAGAGCTAGGTCTTCACACTATATAGGCAAAATATGATAATTTGAACTTGACATTTCTGCCTTGGATGAAAACGCTTTGTAATTTTAGTAAATGCCTACTATCACAATTTTGGGGGGTAAATGTCGGATTTTACTCTATGTTTGGTGGGTGATTATACAAATTTATAGTCTCTTCAGGTAACTATCTATTGTATCCCACTATTCCCACAGAGAAACAAATGGTCAATGTCTTGCCTAGAAAATAACATCCTTTATAATGAATAGATATATAAAGGAATTCCCATAAATATTTGCTTTTGTTATTTCAAACCAGCAACTTGGAGAGTTTTCAATGCTGCTCATCTCTTTTGGAAGACAAAATAAATGTTAAAATAATGAAAACATTAGTTGTTTTATAACCTATTCTCCTACAGAAGGGGCTAGATCAGTGATGGTGAACCTTTTAGGCACCGAATGCCCACACTGCATGCGCGCATGTCCAAATGGAAAGGTGCGTGAGTGTGCATGCATGCGCACAGCAGAGACCCGAAGACCAGCTGGCCGGCAGGAGGTGGGCATCCCATCACCAGGTAAGATCTTTTTCTTTTGTGAGCTTCTGTTTCGTCATTGGCAGGGAAACAGTAGTTCACAAAAGAAATGCCATGGAGATTTGACCTGGGGCGGTAGCACACGTGCCAGCAGAGAGGGCTGTGTGTGCCACTTCTGGCATGCGTGCCATAGGTTCGCCATCATGGAGGTAGATTGTTCCAAGTTCACATACTTCTGATTATTAGGGCTATGCAGATATTTAGAGAGGCACTTCACTGAATGGAGATTCAAAAAAAAAAAACAACACTCAACACAAGGTGAAGCACAACCCTACTTCAAAACAGTCCATGAGGATTCTTTGCTTTGCTTTGCAGAAGACATTGCCACGAAAACTTTTGGGCAATCCAGGCAGATTGGCCCCAGCTCAACAATTTCTTGAGGTAGCCCTGAATCTTTCTGTGAGTCACTTTGCAACATCAAAATGGACACATCACCTTGAGTCAAAACATCTGTTTGAGGCAGATCAACTATGATTCCCACACTCTTACTCATTATAATTTCAGTGCTAAGACTGGACTGTACTTCCCTTAATAGTAAGGTGACCAGACGTCTCGCTTTTGGCGGGACAGTCCTGCTTTTGAGCAATTTGTCCCGCGTCCCATGGCGTTTTAAAAAAGTCCCGATTTTTCATTCTGCCTCCTGAGTCCCGGCTGCCTCCTGAGTCCCAGCTGATGGCTAGAGGGAAAAAACCTGTTTAAACTCTTGCCCCGGGGCTTCAAAGAGCCGCCCTACCTTGATTAGCTCGGCTTCCCCCTCTCAGCTGATTTGCGCAGGGCTCTGCTCTTGCTAAATTGCTCAGCAGTTTTTTTTTCTCTTTGTGCAAACCAAGCTCAAAACGAAACTGAAAGTAAAACAGGCTGTTGGCTTTGCTGTTTGCTTGCAACGTTGGAAAATTAGGCAGCAGATTTATTTTCCTTTTCCTCACCAAAAAAGGTAGGTGCAAACAATGGGAAATTATTTAGGGCAAAAGAGGAGAGTTCAAGATTTTAAAACACAAAAGAAAAAAAAGCTCTTTTTAACTAGGGAATTGTAATAATTGAGATACTATTAATTGTATACTGTGTTGAAAGTAGAAATGGTTAAGTTGTGGTTTGGAGGAATATATGGGGGAAATTATTTGGTTTATTATTATTGGTAAATATAATTAATTGATTTGTAAGAAATTGGATTGCATGGAAATAATTGGAATATTCATGTTCATATTGATTAATATACAAAAAAGATAGTTATATAACTAATTGATTTATATTAAAATGTTGAATTTGTATTAAACAACTATATTACATAATTACATAATTAACCAATGTGAGGATGGATATAAAAATAGATGACAATGGGAAGGGGTATAATATAGAATAGAAGGGAAAAATTGAATTTGATTAAGATTAGAGATGAGGATGAAGGGTAATACTGTTTTTTTAAAAAAATAGATGAGGAATAAATATGGAAAAAAGGAAATATAGAAATTGTAAATTTAATTGAAATGACTAAACACTGTTTAAATTTGTGAACCAGCCAAATGTTCTGTTCAAAGAAAATACATTGTATGTTTGTATGTGTGTTTCTAATTATTGCTATTTATTCATATTTGTTCTCTTTTATTCTTTAAAGTTTAACAATTCATTCTTTATCTTAATATCTTTATATTTGTTTGGGGTTGGCCCTTTCATCTTTTTTATTGTACAGCAATCTTTCTCCTCAAACCTACCACCTCTCTTTTCTTTCCTTCTTACTTTCTCTTCCCCCCACCCTCTTCTTCTCCTCCCTATTTCCTCTTCCTTTCTCCTTCTCCTCCTCTCTTCCTCCCTCTCTTACCGTCACTCCTACTCTAATTTCCCTTCCCTTCCTTCATCCCTCTCTATTACTGTATCCTTTTATGCATATGGACTACTCAGAGGGCAGAAAAAGTTATTTTTGACTGGTCCTCATACTTTTGACCAGTCCTTGAACTTACGACTGTCCTAAAATTTTACATTTTTGCCCTATCTTGTCATCATGGTGAAGAGAAGCAGTTGTGAAATGAGTGACATGGTTGTTAAGAATGCTGCACGGGCATAAATGTGAGGATGGTCATAAGTGTGAGGACCAGTCAAAAGTGCGAGGACCTGTCAGAAATGACTTTTTTCAGCCCTCTGGTTAGTCCTTTTGTGCATATGGACTACTCGGAAGGCTGAAAAAGTTATTTTTGACTGGTCCTCACACTTTTGACCAGTCCTCGAACTTACGACTGTCCTCATATTTTACGTTTTTGCCCTATCTTGTCACCATGGTGAAGAGAAGCAGTTGTGAAATGAGTGACATGGTTGTTAAGAATGCTGCACGGGCATAAATGTGAGGATGGTCATAAGTGTGAGGACCAGTCAAAAGTGTGAGGACCTGTCAGAAATGACTTTTCAGCCCTGTGAGTAGTCCCTATACACATAGCCATGGCCACCCGGTCACATGACCAGCTAGCCACGCCCACCCAGTCACATGGCCTCCAAGCCACGCCCACACAATAAGCCACGCCCACAATGGTGTCCTTCTTACCAATGTTAAAATCTGTTCACCTTACCCTATACACATAGCCATGGCCACCCGGTCACATGACCAGCTAGCCACGCCCACAAAATAAGCCACGCCCACAATGTCCCTCTTTACCAATGTTAAAATCTGGTCACCTTACTTAATAAGTGGAAATGTTATTTACCCTATATTGCCAAAAGTTTCAGCAGCCTGCAAATGATTTTCAGAAAATTTATGATAGTTATTTGGAACCCAGAAGGAAAAGAAAACGTATCTAGTAACTTACTAATTCACTTTATTCACTGTGGCTAAAAAAGGTGTGATGCAATCAAGGCCTACTCAGGAAAATCTGATTTCAATCCTGGCAGAACAATTAGTTGTTTCAAAGGATACCAATAGAAATATATTTTTGAGCACATCTGTTATTTCTGCTTTTAATTTTCAGCCACCAGTTTTAATTTAGAATCTGTACTGTAAGCGCTTCATTCTGTGAACATGAATTATATAATTTGCTAAACTAAGAGCTACAGCCAAAGTTTGTTTTTATTAAGCAATTTGCAATGGGTAACCAATGGACTTTCTCTAACTCTTTCCAGAACATCATTCTCTGACGTTGTAGAGTCTGAGAGAGTAAAATAACTTTGAACACATGAACTGGGTCACGGAGACCTTCTCATTCCTTCAGCTATGTTATGGATATCATACACTTTATGTAGATACTACGTAAATGGGGGCATATGCATGTACATTGAACCCATAGGTGTTTATTTATTTTATTTGCATTTCATATTTCTTAACTGCCCATCTCCCTTGGGCTGATTCTGAAAAGGCAAAGGATAACTGGAAGAAAATTGGGATCAGGCAAGAGCATACGTTTTTGACAGGATTAACCACAACATGTTCCCCGCACGACTTCAGAGTTTATATAAGAGATTTGTTCCATCTACCTCTGAGACCTCTTCTAATTGGTGACTTCAGTCTACTGTTCAAGTCAATCAACTCCAGTCCAATCAAGTTAGTCTACTTTCCTGATTTGCAATGCTTTCAAACCCTGAAGTATTTTAATTCTGCAGCACTTTACAAGGGGGAAAGGGAGAAGGGGGTGGTAAGTCAGGCTAGCAGTACTATCCAAGATTGTCCCAAAACTGCATGTCACAGCTATGCTATAAATGAAATTTTAAGCAGGTAGTATTGGTGTGCCTGGATAAAAATCTGCCTCTGGGCAAGTTGTTTTCCTTAAACTATACTTATGGCCCTGACAATAAATGTTGAGAACTGCTATTGCAGGGCAGCTTCTCTGAGGCATCAATTATGTATAGTGTATATGAAAAAGTCTTGCAAATTAGATGACTGGAAACATCTAGTGTGAATATTCTGTTCTGTCCTATTCCTGTTCCTGTTCCTGTTCCTGTTCCTGTTCCTGTTCCTGTTCCTGTTCCTGTTCCTGTTCCTGTTCCGTTCTGTTCTGTTCTGTTCCGTTCTGTTCTGTTCTCTTCTGTTCTACTCTACTCGATTCGATTTGATTAATTAATACTACTGAAAGATTAAAGAATCTATAAAGAGTGCCAGTTTGGTCTAGTGATTAAGATGCCAAGCAAGAAACCTGGAGACTGAATGCTAGTCTTGTTTTAGACATGAAAGCTGGCTGGGTAATTTTGGCCCGATCTCTCCCTCTCCCTCTCCTTCTCCCTCTCTCTCTGAATTTTTTTACGGCTGACTGGCTGGTTTTGATACTGTATATGCCCACTGTATACAACATTTCAACATCTACCAAACCCAAACCAGTCTGGAAGAATTTTGGCATATGGGTATAAAAGAGGCAGGTGAGTTGATGGTGAATGGGTGACACTTCATCTGCCATTTTCTGCCAAAACTGCTCATCAAATATCCTTTGAAAGTGGAGTCAATGATACTGTCCAATTGCTTCCCACCATCACTAACCCAATTTTCTTCTGGGAGGCAAAATGAAAGCACCACCATGCATCCCTTGTGGCACCCATTGACCAAAACTCTTGTCCAGCAGATCTTAGCTGAGATATTCTGAGCAAAATTCTTGGCCTGAACATTCTGGGGATACAACGTCCAGGAGATTTGGCCAGCAGGGATAGAGGCAGGAGGCATTGGGAATGAAAATGTTTCCTGCTTACATCTGGGATATGCTGCCAAGAAGTTTTGGCCAGTGGGTGTCAGTGGACAGATCGGTCAGCTGTGAGGATTACTCCTGCCTTGCCTTCCTCAAGACCTGCTGGCCCAGCTCTGGATGACAGGGAGATGCTTCAAGTTAGTTTCTTCTGACATATTTGGTCAGATTCTATAATGGTACGTGGGAATGAACTTGTGAGCCAAGAGGAAGTGATGCAGACTGAAGAACCAACATGCAAAAGATTTCTCATCTTACAGAAGAAGAGGAGGCATGGGAAGCATTTCAGGAACGATCCTCCTTAGTTTTCCAGAGAATAAAAGGAAAGGGGGGAGGGACCTTCAGTCTTGCAAAATTATGTTAATTATAATAAAGCTAAAGTTAGTACTGGTTGTTCTCCTTGGGTGGACTATCTCAGACGGCTGACTGATTCCTTGTAATTTGTGCTGAAGCCATTGGTACTACTAGAGGAGGAAATTATTTTTTGTCTTCTTTTGTTCAGGTAGTCCTCAACTGAATGACAAAAAAGGATCCTGCCTATTACGGTTATAAGTTGCAATGATCATAAAGAAGGTCCTGACAAGACCAACCTGATGTTACAACTTTTTTTGTGGGTTAGTAAGTGAATTACCATGATAGTTGAGTGAATCCATAATTGTTAAATGAACCCATTGTTTGTTATGAGTTGATTTTGCCAAAAACCAAAGTAAAGGCAGGTTTTCAGCAAAAATGTCATAAATTGTCATCATGTGACCATGGGAAGAGGGGCAACTCTGTAACTTCGGAACTGGGTCCATAAATATCTTTTGATCTATCATAACTTCAAATGGTCACTAAGTAACCATTTGTAAAGTGAGGACTACCTGTACTGTGAACTCTGCAGAGAAGGTTCAGAGCAGACCAAATCAAACTGACATATAATTTCATCTTGGTTTTATTTGCAAGAGGTGTTGAAGGCCCAGATCCAGCAGAACTGACCCTCAACCACTCATGACTGGAATGGGACTTTTTGCCTCCTACCCTTGGCCGCGCCTGCTTCTCCGCCAGGCTTCCGCCTTGGCGGATTCTCCTCTAGCTTTTCTCCTCAGATTATACGCCCCCGCTCATTTGCCACGGCCAGTCAGTCACGGCCCCTCTATCCCACACATTTCAGCACGGCCCATTCGACGCCACATTGTTAGTCCTGGGCTTTTCACCTCCTGGGACAGTTAGCCGCCAGCCAATCAGCTAGTTGCCAATGCTGGCAGCCAGAAGCCAGCTTCATCCAAAGGAGTTTTTGTTTTGGGAGGGTATCCTAGCCTTAGAAAGAGAGAGGGAAGAAGGAAGGGAGAGAGAGGGAGAGAGAGAAAGAGAGAGAGAAAGAGAAAGAAAGAGAGAGAAGGGAGACAAGAGGAAAAGAAAGAAAAAGAAAGAAAGAAAAGGAAGGAAGGAAGGAAGGAAGGAAAGAAGGAAGGAAGGAAGGAAAAGGGTGGGAAGGGAGAGAGAGAAAAAGGAGAGGAAGAAAGGACCACAAACCCTGGCACTAGACACAGCTTCAGTGGATGCTTTGAAACAGCACAGCAATGCAGGACTAGGAGGGACCTCAGAGGTCATCCAGTCCAAACCCTTGCTCCAGCAGGAGGCCTTATATCATCTTGATATAATTAGATGTGCCTCTAACACAGAGGAGAAATTCTCAGAAAAGGGAAGAAATTTACTAGGCAAGGCTGCCATGCAGAGGAAGGCAGAGATAGTCCTTGACGAAAAGTCCTAAACCCCTCATGACTGCCTAATCAGAAGAGAGCAGTAAAGGTAGATAGACAGTTAAGGATTTTCACTGGGTCTCCTTTTTTCCCTATCACCACCTGCTCTTTGTGTAAGAAATCACAAAGTTGGGTCTAGTGTTTAAGGCACCAGGCTATAAAGTGGGAATTCGAATCCTGTCTTAGTTATGAAAGCCAGCTGGGTGACTTTGAGCCAGTCACTCTCTTGCGTCCCAACCCATTTCACATGGTAGTTATTGTGAGAAAAATAGAAGGAGAAAGGTGTGTTGGATATGTTTGCCTGCCTTGAGTTATTTGTAAAAATAATAAAGACAAGATACAAACAAATAAATAAAATAATTTTCTCTTGCCTTTTTTCCCAAGCAACATAAGCATGGATGTAGCTAGCTGAGCTTTGTCTGTCTCTCTAAAGTATTTCTTGTAAATAAATCTCCTTTCTATTATAATCAGTAAAGCCTGTTCTGCTACTCCTTTCTCAGGTCAGATTCCTGCTGTCAAGAATGCTCACTTACACTCCCAGAAAAACATCCATCTCCACCAAGAAAAAGTCTGTTCTCTTTGCAATGCAACTTCAAAGCTGTGGCTATTCGGCTTTCTTATCCAACGTCCAGGCAGAAGCTTATCTCTCCTGTTTCTCCACAGCATCGGACAAAGAATGATGCACTGTGTCTTTATTTTGTTTTATTGAATTGACACCCCACCTAAATCGGATGGTTCTCAGCAGTTTAGATAAAGTTATTCAGACATTAAAAGTAGCCATTTCAACAACAAATCCTAACATCACATCTCCAAATATACAACATAGCCTAAGTAAAGTATTTAAAAAAACCCTTAATATTAAAATTTTAAATTTTATTTGTAAAATATTAAATTTTATTTGTACTTCTTATGCTGGCTGAAGCTTTCTCTTCTTTTTAATTGAACAATAAGAATAGTTTTGAAAAGGAATTGAAAAATATCTCAATTATAAAAGAAAGAGAATTGGGGCATCATTTGCAAGATCCTTGGCAATGAACATTTGTTCATGCCCTTTAAGAAAAAACTAAATAAATACTGAACAACAGTAAGAGCAACAAAGGCAATAAACATGTACTCTCTCCGAGAGCTGCTGAGGCTTTATCTGTGTTCTATAAACCCCCAAATGGCCTCAACAGCTCCCAAAGAGAGTGCTAATGACCAGATGACTGCAAAGAAATACAATCCTTCCATTCCCCTCCATTATTCTGAAAGAACCTATCCTTCCATCCCCCCACTATTCAATCTCAGCTCTCAGTACCTATCCTTCCATCGCCCGCAATCGCAACTGATGAAGCAAAACAATTTCTTCTTCCTCCTCAAGGAGAAAATAGTCCAGTTGCCTTTTGAAAAAGCACCTTTGAGACAATTATGACCTAGAAGACTGAGAATCTCCACAGCCATTGGACAAGTGCCATCCTGACATCTTTCTTTGATTTCTAATGGAAATATCAGTCTAGATGGCCTTGGCTGATGGAAAGGTATTTGTGCTAAGAAACAGAAGACATTTGCAAATCTCTCTAAGTTATCTGATAACAATTGTTAGTGCAAACAAAATTTCAATTTGTATGTGTGTATTTTTTGTAAAGTTATATTTCTTCAGTCAAATTGGAGATGCATAGAAATGTAATAGCACAGCAAACTTCGCTCTTTTTCTTTTGAAAAGTGGAAGGACAGAAACGATAGTAACACCTAACATAAGGAAACTAGAAAGAAAGGGATATAAGAAGGGATTTCTTTCTCTAAAAATAAAGTATCAACTGTGGAACATTTTGTTTAGCCGGATCTGTTCAGTTGAGTTAAGATCAACTTGAACATTATGGTCACAAAGATTTATGTTTACAAAGATATTGTTTATATATTTTTGTGGGAATAACTTGGGATGTTCTGCAAATGAAATGTCAAACTTTAAACATGAAATGAAAGCTCTTTCCACATCTGCTGGCTCCCTTAAGTTTGATATTCAATATAGTGGATATTATTTTTTCTTGCATTGTTATTCTATTTTAAAATTATTCCTGTAGGGGCAAAACCCCTATCATGAATATTATGATATCTTTAACAGTAATATATATGTGCTGGCTTAACCTTTTGTGAAGTATATTCACTGCAGGTGAAAACAGCTGCTGAAGTGGAATCAGTACACAAAAGATTAGGGCATACTAAATATGAGTTTTTCTTTGTTGTGAAATGAGTATAACATTAATAACAGTGTTATAAATGTTGCAATTAAGTCTCTTACCAGCAAAAGTGTAAAATAATCCAATGTATAGCATAGATGACTTATAGCAGCATTTAGTAACAAAAATATTATAATGTCTGCATCAAACCCAAGCTTGGATGCTTTTCCTTAGGTTGCACGACAGGTAGATAGCTTCTGGCCTGTGTTCCTCTTTCTTTTTTTCCTTGCTGCTCTTTACAGAACAGTGTATTTTAAAAGGGGGGAAAGGAACTAATGGGTAGAATGAACAGAAATACATAAAAGGGAGGTGGAAGTGAAAGATAAATGGAAAAAGAAATCTTAATAAGGTACCTTTTGGGGAAGACTGCTGTATTAAATTAAAGTCATACATGAGTTTCAAAGGAAATCATATGTCGGCAGAATGGTGAGCCCACCTGACAATGCATGCTAACAGAATTGTAAGTGTAAAGGGTAATGCTTGTCAGCTCCTGACAGCTCTAAATGGCCTTTTAGTTCAGTACGCAGAGCTGTCATAAAAAAACATAAAAATGCATATGCAGACAGCTGAAACTGCTATGCACATCATTATCTGCAAATGGTATAAGTATCCTGAACAAAGGGCCTTCCAGTTTACGGACATGCATAAGACATTTTTTCTGCCTCTAGCCTTAAAACAAAGTGCTGTCAAGAAAACAAGATGCACTGCACTAGAACTGAGGATTTGCTGTCAATCAGCAAGGTGCTACATTTGTACATATTTTTCTGACCTAGCATATGAGAAGAGCATCCTTAACAGATGTGTATTTAACTTCTGGCAGACACATCTGTTTCTTCTCTCTCTTTTTAAAGTAGAGTAGAACTGTTTTGTTGTGTATGTTAATTTCTTTATATCTCAGCTTCTTATTTCAAACGAACCCATGCAGTTTGTCAAGTTCTTTATATGCCAACGGAACCAAGAGACCAAGATAATGTGCCAGGGGAATGAAGGAGAGGCACTTTAACAGCTCTTTCTCTCAACTTGCTCAAGATGATTTTGAAAGACCATGAAATCAGAAGTGTGCGCAAAAGGATATTTCAATCACTGTGGTCTCAACTTATCCTTATAACTTCTGTAGGGCCAGCAGTTCTGGACTGCAAACTCTGAGCCACCACTAGATGGCAACAATGAGATCCAATATTAACTTTCTGCTGTCATCTAAAGGTTGCTCAGAGTTTTGTAGCTCATTATAACGTAAGAGAAGCCTGGTCATCTTTTGTTTTTTTTCAAAAAGGAGGGAAATAATGGGTATCTTCCTAATACTGCTCAGTTGCCAGCCAAACCACTATTCCCTATCAGGCTGCTTGCAGACCCTAATTCTTCAAATACTTCATTTTGCAATGAGTCTAAGTGTGTATGAGAGAGAAATATTAAGAAGATGGGGGGGGGAGGAGGAGGAGGAGGAGGAGGAGGAGGAGGAGGAGGAGGAGGAGGAGGAGGAGGAGGAGGAGGAGATTATCAGTGGTGAGATGTCATGGTCAACTCTCTTGTCTGTATCTCTGTTTTCTTTCTGAACCCATGATATTTAATTCTTTTATCTTTCTTCCCTGGAGAAAGAAAAAAATAGTCATATGCAGAAACAATCTGATTTGGAGGATGCATGCATGAATGAGTTAAAAATTATGTCTTTGAAATTTTAATAGAGCACATTTACAGACCTGTTATGTCATCTGACATTTTTTATCAGGCTAGATGCTATATTTTTCCATAAATGCTCCATGTAGGGGTCTCATTGGAAGTAAACATGGTGAGTAAAATACTGTGCCTTCTACTGGCAGTCACAGTCCATCCAGCCAGCCATCCCAGATGCTTTTATGCTACTTCAATTTTAAAAAAATGAATCTAAGTGGTTCACGAAAGCTGCACTTGCAATAACGTATCAAATCAACATTAACATATCAAAAACCCAATCATCTTAATAAGCAGAGCCCATTCCCATTCTAAGTATACATAACACAAACTTGTCAATCCCCAAATCCCCCCTTAAGCAGCCAGTTTTTCACAAATTGTTAATGGAAACGACTTCTATAACTTTCCAGAATTCAGATTTTTTTTTAGGGTGGAGAGAAGTAATGTATTACATCTGATCACAGCTGCAAGGGACACCCACCCATTCCAGTTGTGATTCCCCATACTGTTTATTATGAGCCAAATGACTTCAACTATGGAATTTTATATCATCAGATGTGGTGATGGTTAGCAAATTTACATGGGTTTTAAAGAAGATGAGGCAAATTCTTGGGGCATAGAGCTGTCAGTGGCTATACTTGCCACTGCGTCCTACTTGCAAAGAGGCATCTAGTTGATCCTTTGGTGACTGAAAAGGCTGGATAAAATAACTTTTTGGCCTGTCCCAGTCAGGGTATTAAAATATATATTTGGCACTGAACTGTGAGATCCAGGACAGTTCCTTGAAGTCTACTAAGATAGATGGGCTACCAAAAGTGAAGCTTTGCCACTTGTATGAAAATGAAAGGTAAATACTAATTTTAATTCAGGGAAAAAGTGTCTCAGCTGTTACAAGTTAGAAAACAATTATTTATATAACTTTACCATGCATTGAGGGATGAGGTGGCTCAGTAGCTAAGACGCAGAGCTAGTTGATCAAAAGGTTGGCAGTTCAGCGGTTTGAATCCCTAGTGCCGTGTAATGGGATGAGCTCCCATTACTTGTCCCAGCTTCTGCCAACCTAGCAGTTCAAAAGCACATAAGAAATGCAAGTAGAAAAATAGGGACCACCTTTGGTGGGAAGGTAACAGCATTCCATGTGCATTTGGTGTTTAGTCATGCTGGCCACATGACCACAGAGACATCTTTGGACAGCACTGGCTCTTCGGTTTTGAAATGGAGATGAGCACTGCCCCCTAGAGTCGGGAACAACTAGCACATATGTGCGAGGGTTACCTTTATCTTTACCTTTTACCATGTAGTAATCTGCAATGCTGTATCTCTTCTCTATGAAACTTTTTGTATAAAACATCATTCCTTGTGGTTTTTATCCAGGACATTAACACATGTTTCTGGATTTAATTTGAAAAAGGTCATCAGTGTAGTTCTGGCAATGTTTTCACTTCAAACTGTTGTCCAATTTGAATGCTTCTGAGGTTAGAAAAACATTAAAGAAGGATTCCTTTTCCTAATTAACAACAATCTAGGAATTCAATGCTTCATCTGAAAAAAATTGAAACAATAGGACCTACTTCACGTGAAAGAGGTATTGTGAAGTGAAAATAGAAGTTGCAAAGCTGTTCTAAAACTTAATGGAACAGCAGAATTAATACACATTCTCAGCAGTGAACTTGCTGCAATCAGAAATGTCCTTGCTGCAATAATTACATCTTATTTTTAATTTTTTAGCAAATATTATTTTAAGTTCATAGCTATTGAAGAACTTTTATTTTCTTTGCAAAAGCCATTCCTAGTCTTTAACTTACAAGTCTATTTTCTTCCAAACCTTCAAGCGGTGACATTTGAAATAAAAACATTGCTGTTTTGTTACATTTCTTTCCATGGAATCCTTGTATAATCTCCCTTTCAGAGAAGGATTCAGCCAGAATGAAACAAGGTGAATTTGACCTTCAGGAGGCAGAACATCTGGGAAGACAATTAAAGCCATCTGCACCCAAGACAAGCGGGCTACTCAGGTCCCATTCTATTTGGCTGCCTCCAAAGAACAAAAAGGGAGGGCACTAATCTCGAGACACCCATCCTTTTTTTATAGTCGCTCTTCGGATTCATTTGAGATGTAAAACTATTGAAATCCTGACTATATCTGTTCTTATCCTTTTTGCATTCCAAAGGGACAGGTGGATACAGAGTCACTTGAAGATAAAGTGGGCTCATTTGAGGTTTTTCACCTCAGACTTCCTCGTCTACAAATGATGGCTTTTGAGAACAACTTTTCTGAGTATTTAAAAATACAGATATTCACAATATCAAAGGATCCTGACAACACCAAAGAAATGAGTGTATCTAGAAATATCTAGCATATAAAAGTGTTTTCTGATTTTGTTAGTGACTAGGCAGATTGGGTGTGTATCAGCTCCCCTCCATTAAGAGTTGCCATCTTGTGGGGCTGAGGAAGCAGTGGTGGGCTTCTACCGGTTCGCCCCAGTTTGGGTGAACTGGTAGTGGCAGTGGTGGGAGGCTCCACCCATCTGCCTGGAAAATCATCACAGAATGCTCTGCACATGCACAGAAGCACCGTGCGTGAGAGAAGCAAGCATGCACACATGTGCGCTCACAGTTCCGAACCGGTAGCAAAGATAAGTGAAACCCACTACTGTGAGGAAGTATGCCTTCTCTATCATGGCCCTTACCCTCTGGAACAACATTCCCCCAAAGGTATGTACAACTCTCCCTCTTCAAGAAGGAAGGTTCCCTAAGACCTGGCTGTGTTCCCAGAGCTTAGGATAGGATGATTGTGAAGCTCTTGTTGAATCTCTGTTTGAATGCTATTACTTTAGTTTTGTCCAGTTACGTTTCATGTATTTTAAATGTTGTAAGCCACCCAGAGTCTTTTTGAAGCCAGGTGGCATCAATATGCAATACATAAAATTAAATTATGCTAAACAACCAGCCAAATCTCCATTTTTCTTCCTGCATGAGTAAACTTTCTGGCTGATTTTCAATGCTGGGGGAACTCCTTGATATTTCATGAAGATGAGCATGGAAGAGAAGCATTGAACAGGAAAAAAGCCTCATGGAGCTCCAGATATATATTAGACTGACTACCAAATGGATAGACCATGAAATTTCATGATTTATTAGATTGAACAGTTTTACATTTAAACAGCCTATATTGTGACTTTTGTTACTATTATTAATCATAATTATTATGATATTCTGCCTTTCTTCAGAATCTTAAGATAGTACACACTACATCCAATCTTTCAATTCCCACAATAACAATTCTTTTAGGTAAGCTGGGCAGAGAAGGCTTCTGTGCTGAAGAGGAAATTTGAACCTGGATCTCTCCAGTCCTGGTACTATAATTTATCCACTATATACCTTAGATTACGATGAATATTGTACAATAATCCTTTAAACCGTAGATGAACAATCCATTGCTTCTCAGTTAATATCTGTTTGAATTACAGATCTGTTTACTCAAGCAGCATTGCTGATGTCTGATTATGGGAACTGTGTTCTAAAATATATTTTATAGAGCACAGCAGCTTGCCTATCTTTGGTTTATGTTTTTGACACTTGTTTCATTTCATTCATATCATGTGAGAAAACTATCAAGCTTCAAGCAAGAAACAAAAAAACAGTAGTATCCCTCTTAATGAACCTAGTCCAATAAACAATATTACTCCACCGGCTTTGTCCTTATCCTTTCTCGGGGGTTAGCCCCCAAATGATTTTATACTGAGCACAAGGTCTGAAAACTATGATTTCACTGGCAGCTCTCCCAAGAGAGGCTATATCTATCTTGCTTTATTGCAGTAGAAGTCATTCCAAAAATTGTGTTTGGGACTGGCCTATATATTATCCCATTTCATTCTATATTCTCAAGGGTTTCAGAACCCCTGGAACCTCGTGGCTTTAGTCTGTGTCACGTTGTCCTGGCTGCAATCCTGAGCTGTTTTACTTTTGAATGAAATGAACAGTCTTCAAGGAAAACTACTATCCATGATAAAGAAACAGTATAAAGATCCATTTATGTATTATTTATTTATTTATTTTCATCAAGCATGTATGAGATAACAAATACAAGTAGAAACATGATTATGAATACACGAAATGTATACAAATAAAAGGGAACATTAGGACAGGGATGGTAGGCACGTTGGTGCGCTTAAGCACACCCCTTAAAGACCTCTTAGGAATGGGGTGAAGTCTACAGTAGACAGTCTTAGGTTAAAGTTTTGGGGGTTTGGGGAAGAAACCAGAGTCAGGTAGAGCATTCCAGGCATTGACAACTCTGTTATTGAAGTCGTATTTTCTGCAATCAAGTTTGGAGTGGTTTACCATTAGTTTGTATCTATTGTGTGCTCTTGTATTGTTTTGGTTGAAACTGAAGTATTCATTGACAGGAAGGACATTATAGCAGTTGACCTTATGTACTATGCTTAGGTCGGACCAAAGACAGCAAAGTTCTAAATTGTCTAAGCCCAAAATTTCAAGTCTGGTGGCATAAGGTATTTTGTTGCGAGCAGAGCAGTGGACTCTTCTTCTCGTGAAATATCTCTGGACTTGTTCGATTGTATTAATGTCCGATATGCAGTGTGGGTTCCAGGCAGATGAGCTGTATTCAAGAATTGGTCTAGCAAAAGTTTTGTATGCCTTACTTAGCAATCCAATATTACTGGAGAAGAAGCTACACAAGATTAGATTAACTCTATTAATTTAATATGAAATTAATAATTTAATATTTATTAAATTAATATTTAATAAATATTTATTATAATTTAATTATTAAATTAAATCATATTAATCTGGTGTTCTATGGAAGGAGATGGTCACCGGAATTTGGAAAGTATTTTAGCTGCAGAGTTTTGCAGGACACAGTTCTGTGGGATCAGTTCTCATGAGGGACATGAACAGGTATCCTCTGCATCACTTCAGAAGCACCCCAACTACTTTCTCCTTCCTCCATTTACCAAGCATCAGGGAAACAATCTTTTTTCCAAAATGATTCCTTTTCACCTTCATGACCCAGCATCACTTACTAACCACATCAAAATTATTAACAAACGTCAGAAAAGGATAATATCAGGGAGTCAAACTTTCTAAGCAACAGAAGACCGCATACAATCAGACTTTGAGGGGTCACATCACTTCTTTGTGGGGTCTCCACAAACCAAGTTCATGGTTATTGTGAAGAATATTGACAAAGAAAGTCCTTTCAGCTGTCTAACCTCAGCAAACACTTTTTTTTTTAAAAGGAAGATTGAACTGTGATGGGTATTTAATCTCTCCTTTCTCTGCCGGATGGTGATGTTGAAACGTCACCCTTGTTTTTTATTTTTGTTTTTACTTTTTAAAAGTTAATTTTATCCAGATAGTTACCAAATTTTAAAAAATCCTGACATATTAAACATTTTTCATTGTTACTAGCAGGAAATTCTACATGGGAGAAAGTATACAGTTACAAGAACGTGTATGGGTGTGAAATGGGGGGAAAAAATCAAGAAGGAAACTGAAACTATCAATCCCCCCGTGATTCAAGTCAGGCCAGTTTCTCTCAGGAATCAAATGATGGTTTCACCACTATAGAACAAAAATCCAGAGAATCAACTATCAATCCAATACCTGAGTCCTCTAATCTCTAAAATTTAGATTAGAGTCCTCTAATCTAAATTTTATACAGCTGTAAGGCTGAGTGGTATATCCATGACTGAAGAGTAAGAAGAGAGATATTTTCACTCAATGCAACAATGGCTACCAACTCAAAGATGGTAAACAATCTTTATTGCATTTCCAAAGCAGGCTTTGCAATCAGCAAATTAACCATCGATTTAGATGGATTTCATAAAACAAAGAACCTGGTTTCTTAGGTAGACATTTCCCACACATTGCAAATAGCACTTTAAGACCAAAATCTTAAAAGGTCCTGCCTTCTTTCAAAAATAAATCCGATGCTTAGAGAATTAACTGAGATTTTATTGACAGTTTTAGGTTGCACAAAAATTCACCTTGTATATGTCCTATAAACACCTTCCTTTTCGGTGTCATTCACATACTCATTTTCTGCCTCAATAATTCTCTGCTAAGATCTCATTCCCATAACAAAACAAAAAAAAATGAGTGACACCTCAAACAATATTTGATAGTCTAACAACAATTTCCAACTTCAAAGTGTATATACATAAAAGTTGAAGACTTGCTACAAAACCAAACCATTGGGAAATCATTTTTCGATTGACATCAAGTCCCCAGCCACTGAAGTGAAGAATTTCACTAAAAATATAACTTTTTATGACATTCTTTAACATTTTAATTTAATCATTACAGAACATACATAAAATTCACCCTATGTTGTCTTCACTGCAAGTTTGGAGGAATAAATGAAACAATTTTAGAAAAACAGAATCTCTTCTGTTAAATATAGTTGAATATAGTTGGTTACTTTTTGAAAATTGAAAACAATCATATATTAATAAAAATTCTCTGTGTGTGTGTGTGTGTGTGTGTGTGTAAAACAAAACAAAATGAAAAACTTGGTAATTATGGTACATTACGTTTTTGAATCAAAATTGTATGATCATTTGATAGTTTTAAAAAATGAGATAAAAGTTGTCTCCAGAATTCTACAGTTTTTTCTAATCAGAGGGGCTGAATTGTCTAACTAAATACATGGAAGGCTAAACTTTAGGCAGCATTAAAAAATACCTTTGTCTGTTTGTGAAAATGTGCCTTAATGTTTGTAAGATTTGTAGATAATATAAATTCTGTAGACTCTGGTACCAGGTTGTCATTCGTATTGATATAATTGGTTGTTGAGAAATGCAAAACATAAAAATTACATAAATTAGAACCTTAATTTGGGAGGGGGAGTATTTAGTGGCAGATCTCTGCCATATCTTCCATACATTCTATAATCTAGATAAATTTATAGCAATGAATTGTTTCACTGGCCACTTGGACTGTATTCAGGTGTTTGAGGAAGTGACTGATTATAAGATCCCAGTCTGGGTTTTATAGAAGAGGCTACTTGTTCATCAAATGATGGCATATTGTTATATTTACATTTAATACCATTTGTAATGGTGTTAGAATCAGAATCAGAATAGAGCTGGAAGGGACCTTGGAGATGTTCTACTCCAACCCCCTGCTCAAGCAAGAGATCCTATACCATTTTAGACAGGTGGCTGTCCAGTCTTTTTTTGAAACCTCCAGTGATGAAGCATCTACAACTTCTGAAGGCAAGCTGTTCCACCGATCAATTGTTCACACTGTTAGGAAATTTCTCCTTAATTTCAGGCTGCTTCTCTCCTTTATTAGTTTTCATCCATTGTTTCTTGTCTTGCCTTCTGGTGCTTTGGAAAATAAGTTGACCCTCTCTTCCTTTTGGTGGCTCCTCAAATACTGGAATACTACTATCACATCACCCCTATTCCTTTTCTCTAGACTAGCCAAACCCAAATTCTACAACCGTTCTTCCTATGTCTTTTTCTCCAGCCCTTTTATCATCTTAGTTGCTCTTCTTTGTACTTTTTCAAAAGTCTCAACATCTTTTTTGTAATGTGGATGCAGTATTCCAGGTGTGGCCTTATTAAGGATTTATCAAGCATACTGTTCTGCCCCAGCTAAGGATCCCAAAGAACACAGCACGCACAAACTCTGAACAAAACTTAGTTTACTCAAATAACACAATTTTAGCAAATGCCGGCTGTTAATATACGTTCTTAATAGCCTGCCAGAATTCCACAGATAAGATAGTCAGAGTCTTACTGGAGTTGGCAGAAAGCCCAGAAGCAAGGTTGCAGAGACATCCCAACGCGATGATTAGCGAACTAAAGTTGTTTCCTGCAGCTTGTTACAAGCTGCATACTTTCTTAAATAGGCTAAGGGCATGGCCAATTAGCCCCAAGCTTTACTCGAGGAGACCTCCTCCTGAGTAACCACTCCAACCTTTTGGCAGCTCTGCATGCCCATGCATTGAGAAGAGGCTCCTCCTCTTCATCCTCTTCACTTAAAGGCGCCTCTGGAGGTTCTGAAGGCCCTGACTGAATCCCTCTGGCACCACATCTTCTTCAGCCTCCTTGCTGTCCGACTCAAGCACCGGCTGCACAGGCTGCTGCCGTAGCACCACACCAGCCTCCTCCTCGTCGGGATCAGCAACAATCCGCGCTGGCCGCTGGCGGACCACAACACATACTAATACTTCAAGTGAATTTGATTCTATGCCTCTGTTTATACAACCAAGGATTGTATTAGCTTTATTGTCTGCTGCTGCAACTGCTGGCTCATGTTTAAGTGAGCGTCCACTAGGACTCCAAGGTCCCTCTCACAGTTAAATATTAAATTTCATGTCATTGGATAGGGCCCAAATTATGTTAATAATAATAATAATAATAATAGTATAATCGGTTTAGCTGCTGCTGCTTTTTGTCATTCTTCGTATTTACCTTATTTTTTTCAGCACACACATGATCTCATTTTTTAAAAAACAAATGTATCAAACACTGCAATTCCCTGTGACATCATAAGAAGGATAAGATTTCACAAAAGGATGCCAGTTCAGACACTTTGTTGGCAGGCTGAATCATGCTTGATTGTGTTTTCCTTTGTCATTTTAATGCACCGACTCACTCACATGATATCATTTCTTTCTCCTAATCCTTCCCTTTTAAAACATCAGCCTTTTTTTGTCTGAATTGCCATGACTAAATACATTGGAAGCTGTTTAAATTTGTAAGTGCACTGAATGGGATAATACGTCGTCCTTCTATATTCCTGTTGCCAGGCTGCATAATATAAAGCTTATATGATTAAACTCATTTAATGTATGAAACAGGCACTCAGTAAGCCTGAGCACACGGGAGTCAGTTTTTCCAGTTATAACACTTCCTGGATGGCTTGTATTGTCCAGAGTTTAGGGAAATGTCTTTGCCAGAAGATGCTGAAGTAACTAATGCAGATGAATTAAAAAAAAAAAAAACCCAAACCAAACAAAACAGAGCTCCACATTTTTGGATCTGAAACATATATGACCTCATATGTTGAAATCTTTGAGACGGCAATGTCAAGCATGAGACTCCAAGCACCGATTGTAATTTTATTTTAAAAGATTAGTAACATCTGTGGCTAAAGTGTGGGAGTTGTATAATAGCTAGTAAGGGTTCTTAGCTAGTGGATTTCCAGAGAAAAATGACTTGGAACCCTGTTTTGGTTCTTCTGTACAACTCTGGACATGACTGGCTAGTAGTGTATTGTTTCCTGTATTAATTTGACCCTGCTTAATCAAACTGGGAAACTTTCATTTTGATCCATAATGTATGAAAAAAAATTTCAGCTCTACAAGGAAGACTTTCATGTCATTGCTGCTTTTTGAAAGAAGAGCAAGAATCTAAGAAACCCTCTAACAGCAAGGCAACTATTAGCAATCCCTATTGCACATTCTTGAAGATGCTTTAAATAAGTAAAAGGAAATATGTTTAAAAATAAAAGGAAATAATGCATTTTAAAAAGAAAAAAAGCTTAATCTATTTTTCTTTTATAGATTTGCTTCTAATATTTTAAAATATTTACTCACCAGACTCTGAAACCCAATGCTATTTACAGCAAATGATATTATTATATAATTATGGATCAGATCATGGGTGCAATGGATGTTGGATACACCTCATCTTACTTTTGTCTTGTATTATTTCTCAAAAGCATTATCCAGTTCGTCTAGTTACCTGTGGCTGTTTCCATTCTAGTTGATAAAACTTTGGACTCAAGACCGAAGCAAGACACCAGCTCAATTCTAACTCAAAATATCACGTCTGTTCTTATTCTGAGTAGATGTGACCACCTGAACTTAAAAGTTAAATTTCAATGCACTTCAGTGTAGTACAGACTTCAGATTGGATTTTCAAAAAGTGCTTCAGAAGTTATAAGAGTTTTAAGGTGATGCAGAATACAGCTGTTATGATAATGCTCCTGTTTGCTCTGGAGCACTCTTTGGAGATTAATTCTAAATGATGCAGAACCCTAATATTCATGTTGATATCATTTTTTTGCACTGGTTTAGTTATAGCAACACTTTCTCAACAAGGTACTCTTCTCCTGGTTCATGTTCATAACAGGTGAACTTTTGCCCATCTACATTGCAACAGAAGGTGAGAATTGTTGAGAATCAGTTGGAGTAGCACCAGATTATGGTGTTGCAACTAACCATTAAAAAGTTATGTGATTAGATCCAGGGTAACAGAGGGTCACATTTTCTGGTTTTCATGTGAAATCTCTGAAATCTACTTACATGTCTAAGCAATCACCATTAGTTCTACAAGTTTGCACTGAGAACAAATTGATAAATGGGCTTGTAGAATTGTCCTCAATATTTCTGTTTAGTTGCAGCCTATTGAAAAAGCACATGTGAAGGCTTAAGGATAACAATGTCAGTAACTAAGTGATTAATTGGCCTAATTGAAATTGCTGAGGTTGCACAATTGGCTCCAGTCAGCAACAGAACTTTTCTTCTCACCAAGGTCATTTCCACTGGCAGCACATTTTTCTTATAAAACGTATAACTTAACATCATCCACTAAAGCAATGATATCCAAAGGACATATAGAAATGTATGTAACAGAAGTAGACATACCCGAAAGTCAATTTTAAGATGACAAGGATTGCTTTCAACTTGGGAAACACTCTACAAAGGTGCTCCTGATATATACAACCTCTATGTTACCATCCTCTTAGAACTAATAATCAAGTGCTGGGTTCGCAGTTCAAGACAAATCTGCACTTTTTGTCAACTTCCAGCTGAATCCAGAATCAAGGATGAACCAACTACTCACTTCTTTTTGTACTGATGCCTCCGCTGCTTTAGGTTTGCACCTTCAAAGAGGCAAAAATTTCTGCAGAGCTTCAGTTTGATACTTCTCTTACAGACCTGGGGTTAGCAATCAGCCAACATTTCTCCTCCAAAGAGTCAATAGAAATCTCCCAAGCTTTGTGATTTTTTTTTCCTTCTCAGAGTTCAGCATCCAAGTTGATCTTTTACTCAACTTAAAAAGAATGATAAATGTCAGATCTATTTTTTTTCTTTCAGACCAGAAGTATTCAGGGAGAAGGAAGGAAAGAAGGAAAGGAAGGATTAAATGTTTGAAAGTGCCATTTCTTCTCCAAACTCTCCACCTTCTTGGAAGCTGTACTTTTCAAGTTGGATTTAAAATTTAGACTATGTGAAGGAATTTTTTAGAATGGTTTTACAGTAACCATATAGGGGAGGTTTTACCATAGAGCAACAACAACATCCTACGTTTATTAGAATATTAACTTACCATAGTTAATTAAAAGTTACTAAAATGTGGTATGCAGATATAAATATATGAAATAGGCAAGGATCCCACATGCTCTGCAACTATACATGGGATTAAATGTTATATTTCCTTATTGCACGTTGTTGTTAGTTGCGAAGTCGTGTCCAACCCATCGTGACCCCATGGACAATGTTCCTCCAGACTTTCCTGTCCTCTACCATCCTCTGGAGTCCATTTAAGCTCATGCCTACTGCTTCAGTGACTCCATCCAGCCACCTCATTCTCTGTCATTCCGTTCTTCTTTTGCCCTCAATCTTTCCCAGCATTCGGCACTTCTCCAGTGAGTCCTTCCATATTGCATATATTCCATAAACTCAAAAAGCAGACTTGATGGACCATAGGTCTTTTTCTGCCATCTTTTTTTATGTTTCTGTTTCTATATTGTTCACATATGACATTCTGCCATTGTGTAATCCATTAATGCAGTGCTTAATAGTTTGGCTAATTCAGCATTCTAGTTTCAGGCAATAAGGTATACCCTGCATATTTTGTACTGCTAGGCGAGCATTTCTCTGACTGCTTTTTCAGTTCAAACCATTGTAGCAGGTGCACTTTATTTATTGTTTAAATATTGTGGAGATGGATCTGTTGCTAAGCCATGAACTTCATTTTTCCACAAGCAAACACTCTATGCTGGGGTAATGTAATTGGTGCACAGTGAAAAATGCTAAAAACAATATAAGGAGCCAGGCTGCAGCTGAGCCAAATGATCTGCAATGAACAATTTACTCAAGGAATTTAGCCCTTTCCATCTGGCTGTCAATTATTAGTGGTCAGTTTTTGCTTTTTGAAAAAAAAAAACTTTTATTTTTTACAAATCAATTTTTGTCAGAGTTCCTGAGAATATATGAAGCATTTGACAGGGCTTTGTTGTTGTTCTGACTATGTTTGAGCATTTGCACACCATTAATTAAGTTCTTCCTTGCTCATCTAATATTTAAGTTGGAATGTTGACCCAATTACTTGGCAGTAAGCCCCACTGAACTCAATGGGCCTCACTTCAGAACAGACAGAAGTTTGCACTGTAATGCTATTTTCGAGATTATGCTAATATTAATATGTCCCCAAGATGATGGAATATCATAGCTATTGTGAATATACTGCTGCAACATTACAGAATGATGGATTGCCTGCACGTATGGCATATTTGGGATTATAAAAACAGCAAAACCACAAAACCACCATTTAGGAAGAAAGCTAAATCAGGAGGATTGTATATGATTGAAAAGGTGTATCAAGGAATTCGTCCATTTCCTTCACATGTCTTTTCAATCATATAGAGTCTAGAAAGTAAATATTGTCCTTTAAATGCAATCTCATAGCTAGATACAGAGAATTCTAAAGGACAAGGCTACATTCAAAGGGATCCTCTTTATGGAATGAGTAAATGAGCCTTGATGGTACAGTGGTTTAATGGACCCTGTTATTAACACAGCTGCCTGCAATTTCTGCTGGTTTGAATCTCTCCAAGGCTCAAGGTTGACTCAGCCTTCCATCCTTTCTAAGGTAGGTGAAATGAGGACCCAGTTTGTGGGGGCAATAAGCTGACTTTGTATAAAATATACAAAAGAATGAAGGCTATTGCTTAACGCATTGTAAGCCACCCTGAGTCTCCGAAGAAGGGCGGCATATGAATCAAATTAAAAAAAAAATCATAAAATTTAAAAGTTCCCCTAGAACAGCTATAATAATCTCAAGAAGATCTGATTTATTGAAATAATAAAGGGATCGCTCTACGATAACATCGGGCAAAAACCAGGCAACAGTTATCAATTAGATATTAAACCTAAAGAAGTCTACAATAATAATTCAATTTTAACTTTAGTTAAGCTTTCCTGCAGCGGATGCTATAATAATACATCTCAAAGTCTCAGCTGGAGAATACCTGCACACCATGAGTTGGCAACACACAATCTACAATGCCACTAGATGGTGCCCACTGACCTGCAAAATTATAAAAAGTATTGGCATTTTTAAAAAATGGAAAATGACCTGAAACTCAA
This sequence comes from Arizona elegans, assembly GCA_022577455.1. NCBI lineage: Eukaryota > Metazoa > Chordata > Lepidosauria > Squamata > Colubridae > Arizona > Arizona elegans. The sequence goes on along the minus strand of JAKOOJ010000003.1, from coordinate 94,500,352 downwards.
GGAACAGCCAAATCTTGAAAGATCTCTCTCTTTTCACAAAATGTTTTGTGAGATTGAAACCAGCTCCTTGAAAGGTGCTGAACCAAGCAAGACTATTAGCATCCCAAAACAAATGCTTTGGGATTAGTCTTAGATGATAGCAGGAGGTAGCCTTTCTTCTAAATCTGATTCCTTGTTTGTATGAATAATGATCAAAACAGAGAGAACACTGTAGGGAAACATATTGCAGTCTTATATCTGGTATTTACGAACATTATAATAGTTTTTCCAAGGACAATTGACTTTTACGATAGACTTTCATTAAAACTGTCTTGTTTATAAACATGCAGATTTATCAATACAGTAGTCATATATCTCGATGCAAAATAAGTTTAAAAAGCATGAAACACTGAGAGTCTATGTGAATTGGTATATAGGAATTATATTATATCATGGTATATATTGGTATTCTTCAAAAGTTCTTATAATCATTTGCAACTTAGGAGCCTTGGTGGCGCAGTGGACTAAAGTGCTGTTAAGTAGTACTTAGCTGCCAGCTGCCTGCATTTACTGCAAGTTCAAATCTCACCAGGCTCAAGGTTGACTCAGCCTTCCATCCTTCCGAGGTAGGTAAAATGAGAATCTGGATTGTGGGGGCAATAAGCTGACTTTGTATAAAAAGAACACCACTTAGGGGGGGACGAAAGCCCTACTAAGCAGGTATATACAAAAGTATGAAGGCTATTGCTTAACGCATTGTAAGCCGCCCCGAGTCTCCGGAGAAGGGCGGCATATAAATCGAACCAATAAATAAACAATAAACAATAAACTTGATGCCTTTGCTGTTGATATGAAAAGCCTTTTTTTTTACTATCATTTATTATCATTTAAATTATTCTTCATAAACCATCTTCGGGTGATGCAATAGGGGCATCTATGCAAAGGAGCATTTTTTTAAACAAAGAATAACACTTTATTGATCACCGTCACTAAATTAGAATATCCTAGAAAATTATTTGGACCAGACATCAAGACTAGACTAGAACTATTTAGTTCTTCTCTTATTTAAAATGCTTTTTATGTTTGCAATAATCGGGATGTTGTCATCTAATAAAAAAATGCTCATTGACATTTTTACAGCCCAGGTATGGTAGCCCCAGCTATATCATGTCCTTGAATTAGCTGTTGAAGCATTACCACCTTGTTTTCCTGTTTTCTGATCATCCGTTGAGTGGGAGTAGAACTGTCTTTATTCTCCAGTGTTCTACAAGCACTATAGCAAATGGAACATGACTTTATATGCCTCACTACATTGCAGGACTTGTTATATTTCAAATGGTGTTGAGAAAGTTATTTAGACATTCAACCTTATACCAGAAGGGTCTTGAAAAAAGTGGGGAAAGTGCAAAGACAGGTTTGATGTACTTCAGGTTGTGGCAGGCAATCACTACATTGTTTATTGCATCTGAACCTTATAAAATTATTCAAACAGCTTCCTTTTTTTCAACATTACCTTCAAGAAACCAAGGTTCCTGTAATACATGTGGCTTTGCTATATTGGGCAGAATATTTAAAAGTGCACTGATAAAAAAATTAAGTTGAGCCTTTCCTCTGCAGCATCCACATGCAGGCAATTTTCAGTTACCTAACTAAACAATTACAGTGTGACATTTACACTATTCCCTAGATAAGATTGGAGATACTGTGGTAATGATATATAATTGCAAATGGAAATAGAGAAAACTGTAAGAACCACAGTGTATATTTACAAACAGTTGGATGTAAATGTATTACATATTAATACTCTGACACATTCTTGGACTTCTTTCCTAATTTAACAAATATAAAGAATCCAAATGGTACAAAAAAGAGCTTTGTCTGTAAACTGCCTCACCAAGCAGTTCATAGAAGTAAGGGAATTTATGAAGAATTTTTTTTTTGGGGGGGGGGATTATCTGTCATTCGTTGGCCCTTATCCTAATTCTAGCATATGTTGTTAATAATGTATTTTTTCATATGTTTCATATTCTCAATTATTAGACAACATGAAAGTAAACAATAGATTACATTCCAGCATTAATTTTATGGAAGTATTTAAAAAAAAAGTCTAGAAGATTGTTGCAGAAAGCAAAAGAGAAAATGTAATCTTTGTGGCACACACATCTCGTTTCCTCAAACAATAACACAAAATAAACATGAAGAATCTGACAGTTAGAACAATTAACCAGTGCAACAACTTGCCTCTAGATGTTTGCTAATTCTCCAACACTGGAAGTTTTTAAGAAGAGATTGGTCAACCATTTGTCTGAAATGGTATAGGGCTTCTTGCCTGAGCAGGGGGTTGGACTAGAAGACCTCCAAGGTCCCTTCCAACTCTATCTATTCTGTTCTGTTCTGTTCTGTTCTGTTCTGTTCCGTTCTGTCCTGTTCTGTCCTGTTCTGTCCTGTTCTAAACTTATTTCACATTTCCTATAAGAACATTGGAAACTGTTGCATACTCAGATCAAAACATGATGCACACATTGGCAATATTTTGTCAAGGTGTGAGACAATTCTAGATCCCTGAAAAGCTTGTACTCTTATACTGAACTGCCAACTGTCACCCCCAACTGTCATCCTCACCCCTAACAAATATTGCCCAAAGATCTTTGCTTAAGCCAAAACAATATTTTAAAATTCAGCCCTTTATTTACCGAGACATTGTTAATTGTACTGTTGTCTGCTTTCTCTAAGTGCGTTTGCGCAGATTTATCAGTCCCTTGTTTGCCAATATTTTTATTCTGGTGTATTTACAGTGCCATAATTAATTTTATTTATGACTTTGCACATTGTCTTGGAATCCATTTAGATGATGAACATCTCATAAATAGTTTTTAAAAAATGTATAATAAATACATAAATAATCCTGTTCAACAAAATCTGTGAGGTGAGCAGTTTGGTTCAATCATAACCATGACAGTGGTAAAAAATCAAATCGTGCTTGCTATTATGTAATCATAGGGGAAAAGAATCTTATTCCTTATTGGTGGCTTCCCCAGGTACATTTGTGGAATGTGAGATGCCAGAAAAGATTGGGCAAGTATTTTTTGTTCTCTTCGTGCTTCAGAATTTTCTAGCACCTAGCAGTGACTTTCTTACCAGAAAAGGAATCCCTAGACACAATGCTAATATGAGATACAATCCAAAAAAAAGAGAGTATTTTTTGTTTGCCTGGTAAGGTGGGAACCTTGTTGTTTTAAACGTAATGGTAGAGTGTTGTAATTTATCCAGTAGGTTGCCTGTAGCAGCTAATTATGCTTCAATTTGCTGAAGTCCAAAGATAGATTTGTTGTTGCTATATACCTCATATGCAAAACACTGAATGCAAATTAAGTTCAATCTACCATCAACAAAGTGCATCAAACTATATTCCACATCACGAATTTAAACCAGTTTTTGGAATGATCCTACTTCTCTCAACATTGTATTTCTGAGAGGAGTTGTAGAAATTGTTGACAAAATTCTAAATAATCTCTTCAAGCTCAGCTCCAGTTCACAGAATTCTTTGGAAGAAGTCGTAATTAAACTGACATTATTATCTGTAGTATAAATATGCTAAGAAATGGCTTATTGAAGAAAGTGTTTATCAGCTGAAGCATGATTGATACGGGACACATTTTTTCCAGGACTATCTTGAGATTTTGCTTCTACTTTTGTTTCCAGAAGATTAAAGTAATACATAATCAAGAATGTTCAGAAGTGAAGGCTAATGGTTTGCACTATATTTCACAGATTTCTAGTGAAAGGAGGAATAATAGGGAAGGGACATTTTTATGCAGTAAATTATTTGTAATTGGAAAGGGCCTTAAGGAGCACTTCTTTTGACCCTCCCTGTAGGGTTTAGGTCAGCTCTGACTGTTCTGGACAGATGGTAATTGGCGGGCACCCATTATACTTTAGCTGAAAGGGAGGTGACTCAGAAATGTTCTGCAAGCTCATACTTCAGTTGCTTTAGCCAGGCAGGTCTAAGACCAGCAGTTATCTTCACTGCTTCAAAAAATGCTTGCCAATGTGATTTTTATGTGAATTGCAAAGAGATCTTTGCAATCTCTTTGCAATCTGGTGTGTGGTGGTGGTGGAGAATGGCAAGAAACTTAACACAATTTGTTCAACCCAGACCTCCTGACAAAATGTTCCAAGCACAATAGAAACTGTACACATAGTTATTCAGGAACATGTCACCGCATAACATTAGTTTCAGCCAGTAACATTTTTAGTGCAGCCTACCAACATTTTGCTTAAAGAGTGTTAAGGATTACTATGTGTTCAGTTCTCCTGTATTCTATCGCTGAACCCAAGGAATGAATTTATTGCACTGTCTGGAGCCAAGAGTAACGTTGACTATGTAGTGGGAACACTAAATACTGTAGGTTTATCAAATCTGTGATGCAAAAGTCCAGGTGATCACTAGATGGCAAGACACAGTGTTTTCTGTATGTCTGTGCTGTGTCTGGTAGTAATCTAGATTTTTGCAGTTCAAATGTGATAGTCCTTCTGGTATAACTCTTTTATTTTCAGAACAACCTTGTAAAACAAATTAGATGAAGGATGGTGAAGATTGTTTAATGAATTTTAACAATATTCTGGATAAAACAATTTTCTCGCATTAGTCCTACATTTTATGGTATTATGACTGCTTTTATCTCTTTCCTTTTAAGAAATGTGGTTAATAGACATTTGTTCATCTTAGCTTTTAATTTTGTTTTAGTGCTTTTCTTTTTGCCACTAGTTTTAATACCTCATGATCGTTATTATTGATTCAATGGTTTGTGGTTTAATTCTGGTGGAGATTCATTCTGATATTCTGGTGATGTTGAGATGGTAAAGGAAATATAAAGACAACAAAATGGATACATTTGGGATTCTTCTGATGCAATGAACTCTAGGATTAGGCTGCAGTACTTAGTCTAGACTTGCAAAATTCACATGTCCTGTTTAACTGAAGATACAGGCACATTTAACTTTCTGTGACCTTTCTATTTTCACTTTTTCTTCAGCATTGGGTTACTGCATTTGGCCAATGATTAATTGGGTGTGTTGACATACCTCAAGGTTGTTTCCAAGTTAGAATAACTAGAATATTACCCAACAGAAACAGTATTGCTAAACACCACCCACTGAAAATAAATAGTAATTTTGAATGTAGAATATATATAAAAACAGAGGACATTTGTCATACTATGGTAAAGAAATTAATTTAAATGCATTAATTAACAAAATGGGTTTCATTTGCTTTGGTTGTTGTGCACACTACTTGTGGCTATATAAACATCCTGTGGTAAACTCATCATCTAAAATTTCTGATGAGAATGAGGGGTCCTTGGTGTTCCATATTCTCTGGAGTATAGTTGTTTTTTTGCAGATGTTTCATTACCTAAACTTGGTAACATCCTCAGTGCTAACAGGAAGTGAGATTTGCTCTCAATTTATATTCTAGTGACTTGCCCTGTCAGTATTAGTAGGAGTGGTCTCGGGGCTTCTTTGGTTGGGCTGCTTACTGTTAGTTTGTTTGGCAGTTCCTTCTTTGGGCCATTGTTTACTTCTTGATTGTTGATCTATTAGTTAATCTTGGTGTTGATGTATACTCATCTGGATATTAATTGCTGGTGGGCAGTTATTTTGGTCTTTTTCTTCCTTTTTTGGGTTCTTGAATGTCTCTTTTGAACAGTATGTAGATGTTCTTTATGTGATGTACTACTGATGGCCAATTTGTCAGAGTGTCAGGCTTCTAGGAATTCTCTAGCATTTTTGGACTTGACTTGGTCTAGGATGGTTACAGTTTCCCAGCTATAACTATTGTTAGATACTAACAGTGAAGCAATAGGCTTCACTCAGGTCCACTGAACAAGCGGGAAAAATACTCGAAGCTGATTGGTTAAGCCGCCTGACAGCTCCCTATATAAAGGCAAGCTGTCAGATAGGCAAGTGCTGGATTGTACAGAATTGGAATAAAAAACAGTTGTTGAGCCTGGCTTCTGTCTCTTCATTCACCCCATTTAACAACTATGGACTAAATATGTCCATTTGTTGTGAAATTAAAGAGTTTTCATCATTCTTTTCATTGCAGTTGGTGTTCATGGATGCATTCTGCTAGTCTTCTGCCTGTTTGTCCTGGGTATGTAAATGACCCATGTTTTTTCTTCTTCTGTGGATGCAGGGTCTTTTGATTTACTTAGGATGTTTTGAAGAGCTTTAGTTGGCTTGTGTGCTACACCGATTCCTTATGGTTGTAACAGTCTATTGGTGATTTTTGAGATGTTTTTGATGTATGGCAGTGTTATCTTTTTTACAGCTTGTGTTGGGTGAGCTATATTGGGTTGAGTGGTCTGGCACTTTTTGATGAAGTTGCATGGATATCCATTCTATGGAAGCTAACAATTTAATGCTAACAATTTCAAATCTGGAAGGTTTCCTTCACTAGGGTTCTCAGTATTCTTATTACAACAGTCATATGAAAATTATTCTTCTCACTTTTACAGCTTGAACACCTTTTAAAAAGAAGTAATATATCCTGTTTTCCTAAATGAGAAATAGAAAAAGGGGAGACTATGGAAAGTATATGAAAAAGAAGCACATTTGAAACGGCATCAGAATCAGTATGGCTTAACAGAGTTACGTTTGCTCTGTGCCATTTCACAACATGAATTCATTGGCAACATAGATTTGAATGGTGTTTTTCTCCATTCAAGACACTAAGGACTTAAATATTACTTCAGTGAATTTTCTGCACAATTACAGATTATTGTCATAGCAACCTCCTGCATCACATGACAATTTTGTTACTTTTGAAACTAGAAACAGCCACTTAAAGAAATACACATAATCTGGTAATGGACTTCTTTGCATTGTTGGCTTCACATTGTTTTAAGCATAATTCTTTGCTTTTTTTTTTTGTAGATATGTTTTTCATCACTCTGCTTTTTTAAAAAAATGCACTTAAAAATTGCTACAACAACTTTTTAACATTTTTTTTCTTCCTTAAAGTGTAAATTATATACTTTCCTCAATAAATACTTAAAAGAAAGGACAATACATTTTGGGATCAATAAAATGGGTGTTGAAAAATTTCCTTAGTAACAATCTCTTTAGAACTTTGATTTCCACACCATCTCCTGTGTCATTCCCCAAATTCTCAGGAGAAGTTTGAAGGTGACCTATGACTGTCTTCATATCTACCAGCATGAGATGATGAAAACAAGGAGAAAAGATCACTGCCCTGTTCTGAACTGTTGAAGTCTGGCAGCCACAAACATCTCTCCACTCCATTCCATGCCAAATGGAAAGGACCCAGTAACTTGAACTTTGTATTCAATGGTGCCCCAAGTTGAAGAAAGGAAAGGATATGTATCCTTTCTACTCTTGATTGTATGGTCTGGGCTACTAAGATGCAAATATTTATTGTTTTTATTGTTAAAAATGTTTTAGTGTCTTCACTGTAATACATTTACTGAACTGTAAGATATCAAGAGTCATTGACTGAGATGGGCAGCTATAGAAATTGAATGAATGAATGAAAACTCAGGAGCCATCAGGAGGGATGAATGAAGAATCCTCAGTAGGAAAAGAGAGCCACAGTCTCAAAACTCAATAATTAAGCAATTAACTGGTCCCAGTAGCTCTCCAATGGTTTCAGGTACACAATTTCACTGGAAAGAAATTAGCTCCATGATTTAACACTGTTGATGTCATGGGAACACAAAAATCTGGCGTGGCTTTCCAACTAGCGCAGAATCCTCATGTACTTACGACCTGGAATTGTAAAAAGAAATATGACTTTGCCTGTTCCCAGAAATGCCTTTCATTAGTAGAAACTAGCTCAACTGAGTTCCTCCAAATCTTGCTGCAGAAGCCTGTGTGCCACATGGCACCATCCATGTAGGGTGCCATGGATGGGTGTATTTAGGAATTTACCTGGTAAAAAGTCAAAAACTAGGAAAGATCTATTTCATGAGCTGGAGAGTCAATAAATTATTAGTATCCACCCCAATGGCTCAACTTTATTCCAGCAATGCCAGGATCAGCAGCACAAATAAAAGTGGAAACTATTCAACTCCAAATAAATTTCAATTCCACTGATTTCAACTGGGGAGTGGTCACATTTTAAAATTCTTTCCCATTGGAGTCACTACTTTTTAACTTTGTTAACTTTAACTGCACGTTGGACTGATGAAGCACACGTTATTTGATTACAAGACTGATTCCTAGAAGGACAGAACAAGTATTGCTGCAAGCAATGGGAGGAACATCCAACATATCCAGAGGGCTCTGGTTTAAGATAATCATTTCAAGTTCTTTTGTTTCATAGTTTATTTCCAAATTAAGAAAGCTAAGGATTTAATTTCCAATTTTAAAATAGCTGCTCAAAGCTGTATTCTTATGAGTTATTGTTTTTGTATGTGATTAGTGCTTCAACAAACTATAAGATAAAATAAGCAAGGTGTGCAGTGTATTGTCAGGGGTTAGCAATCTAGAATGCCACATTTATTGCCACAAGTATGCCTGGCCCAGGGTGCCAATGAAAGGCAAAATAAAGACAAAAACAAAGATTGGCTTTGAATGAGAACAAGGATACGGTATAACAGAAACCTGGTGGAATGGAGAAAATCAATGGGATAGGATCATTCCTGGAGAGGTGTTCTGTCCCCGTCTCACACACGCACACAAACAGACAGACAGGGGTTAAATAAACTGGCAGACAACCAATTCTTCCGATAAGAGGCTTGGCAGCAACCCAGTAGCTGCTTGCCAAGAACTTTACTCATAAACAAGATACACACAGTTCAAGAATTGTCCAGTTCGTAATTAAATCCAAGGCAGATAATGCTGTTTCCAAAGATGCAAAGTGACTCAATAGTAGTTAGTTTTGTCCGTCATAGAGTCTGAGTGGCCACCTCACCCCCTTTTATACCCTGTGGGGTGTGGTCCAGTGACTCAGCTTAATCTCTGGCACGCCTCTTCTTCTGTTGCGCGCGCTTATCTCTGCGACGCTGCCAAGGATCCAGCCAACTGGACTCCAGATGAGTCCAGGGACTCATCTCCCTCATTACTGTCCACCTGTGGCTGCGTGGACGTGCTTGGCCCCGGCCCTATCTCTTGCCCTTCGGCAGGCACTGAAGGCATTGCCAGAGAGGAGGGTCCTGGAGAGGAAGGCCTTGCCAACTCCTCTCCTTCACTCTCGGAGTCCTCTCCTGCTGATGACACAGGCTCAGGTAATGGAGCCACAACAAGAGGATCATTCTTAGAGGCATCTTCCCCTTGGACAGAGTTTTGTGTTGTGTGAGAGAGAGGTGGGGGGAGAGGGAGAGGGAGAGAGGAGGGGAGAGAGCAATTACTGAAAGAAATGTTCTGATATTAATGAGAGTACTAAATGTGATAGAAAACATTCACATCCAATATCATAATAGACTGAAGATTCTTCTTGAAGAATTATTTTACCTCATAAAGTATAAGCACTTTTTGTCTTGAGTGGCTCCTGGTGCTCTCTGAGATTACGTCTTTTCTTGCAGTCATTTCATTACCCAAACTAGGTAAGATCATCAGTGCTAGTAAAGAGTGCAGTTTGCTGTCAGTTTATATTCTAGTGGCTTGCCTGTCAGTGTTGGTGGTCTTAGAGATTCTTTGGTTAGTCTGTTTGCTGTTAGAAGTGCTATGGCTTCTAAACGTTACATGATGACCTCCACTATAAGTCCTGAAGGTGTCCCTTTAATATTGTTAGTAAATTTGTTCATCAAATTGGAAGTATGTAATTAAGCAGGGGTTTATGAGATCCATAATCCTATGTGTTTTGATCTTTGTGTATTCAGTTAGGTCAGGTGTAGTCTGGAGCGATGCGGTCATGGATTCTTTGGCTATGTCAGAGTTTCTTGCAAAATCAAATCCAGAAGCACACACAGATAACTGATTCAGCTGGATTCATTAACTTCTTTATATACATAATAACAGATGAAGTATTTACAATACCAATAGTTGATTCTTCAACGTGGTAGAAGTTACAGGCAGAACACAAGGCAGGAGAGAACAGTTAGTTTCATTTCAGCAGAGCAGACAGCATGCACAGACTCAGAAGCTGTAGACTAAGACACGCCCAGGCTCCAGTCTGTCTCAGCTCCCAATTGGCTGATTACTTGCTATGCCTATTCATTGGCTGACCTTGTTATCATGTCTCTGTTAGTTCATGAATAATCTGACAGGCTAATTCAGCAAGATTTTCCTCCTTTTAGAAAACTTACCTGGCTGAGAGATTGTTTTTAAAGGAATGGGTTTTCAAGTAAAAAAGGAGTTGCCAGAAGATGGATTTTATTTGAATCACTTCTGTTTTGGTTATCATCAAATTTCCAATATGGAAAAATTATGTTTCACTACTCATCCCCTTTGCCTAAGCATTTTTCATACAAAATTATGTGACTATTTTATTATCATCAATAATCTTTGAATAAGGAAGGAAGGGAGGAAAATCTTTTTCTTTTGTTTTTTCTTTTGTTGATGTGTATTTGTAAGACATTCTTGCATTCTTCTCCAGTATATTTTCTCTGTTTTAAATAATTGTTGATGCCTCAGAGAAAATTCAGATATAACTCCTATCTGGGAACCATTCCTTTTCTTCCTGTCATATCTTTATTGTGCTAATTTTACAGGTATTTGTGCAGCTTCATTTCCAATTCTCTTTCCACTTACTCCACAGTAAATTTTGAGGAGGCCTCAGAGTTTGTGTGTTTTATGCAGTAAATCTCACTGAATTCAGTGGAAATTATTCCCAGATAATTGTCCACAGGATTGCAGTCTAAATTACAATGCTGTTATACCAAGGAAAATGGAAAGAGGAAAGAAAAAAAAAGGCAAATATTGAACATATGTGTTTCAAATAAATAGTTGTCATAATGAGAAATAGGAAATGCAGCTATTAGATCCTATTTAATAAAGCTTTTCACTTTGCTTAGCATGGAGAATTGTTGAACACTAAATATTAACAGAAATTTAGCTTTTGTCCTAGTTAAGGTTTTGTTGTTATCTCCATTTAAATATGAAATTAAAGAAAGATGATTTTATTGTAGACATTTTCAAAGCTGAGCACATGCCTATATCAGTTTCCTTGAACCACTTTTTAAAATTCTTGATTAGCCCACTTAGTAGGCTAAATTATTCTTAAATTATTATTATTTCAGGAAAAATAATGGTATCTAGCACTAAAGAAAGGATCTAGTTTTTCTAACTTTTAATATTGGTAAGTTTCTAACAACTATTGGTAAATTTGATAAACATTTTCTTGTGTATAAAATACAGCTTGTGTGATAAAATTATTGTAACCTGGATTAATTTATATGTAGCATTTTTTTCAAATAATTAATTAAGATTTGTAGATGAAATGAAAGCCAATACAAACCACAAAAAATACAACAAGAAAAACACTCCTGTTGTGCTTCTGTTCTATTTGCATTTAGAAATACACAGTGTATATACTCAATAATAACAAACAGAAATTGTTAAAAAGAGGGAGGGTATCAACTCACTTGCCCAAATCTATGCAATAGTGAGCTATGAAATGAATTATTTGTTTCTTTCTTAACTAAATTAAAACATTGATATGTTGCTTGTTCTTCCAAAGTTCTGACACTGAATTCAGAACCAGCATATGTGACTTAATTTTATGGCTTGCTTCGCTTCAGTTTTTTATATATAAAAAAAAAATCCTAGAAGCAATGTAACTTTGGATTTCTATTAGAAGACCTTCAACAGATGGGAAGAAGCTGTTTTCTGTTTTCTTTTTCTGGCCATAACTCAGTAGGTTATTTTTCTATAATCAGGAAAGGTGAAGTTACATGCCTCCCTACTCCACCATACTCCTCTGGCTGCCATGCTCTCACTGGATATTGGCATCTCCCATCATGCTGTGGATTTAACATGAATATATTTTGTGATGTGGCTAAAAACCACACTGTTAACATAACATATATAAGCTTTCAATGTGGTAGAATTGAACATACACCACCTGAGGAGGGAAACTCATGAGAATGTCATTCATGTCTAATTTTAGATGTATAAATATTCTGAATGAAGTTTTAGATTTTGGAATCCTTCCTTCCTTCCTTCCTTCCTTCCTTCCTTCCTTCCTTCCTTCCTTCCTTCCTTCCTTCCTTCCTTCCTTTTTCTTTTCTTTTCCATATTACTTGCAGATATTTTCCCCCAACATAAAGCAATTTTCTTGCTACAAAAATTTCCCTTAAGCTGCCAAAGTAAACCATGATATTATGGCTGCTGTTCTAGAGATTATTTTAATTTTTCTAGCATTTCATATTTCTAAGATATCCTGACAATGAATGTCAATTTAAAAGATGGTATGATAAAAGGGCATAGACGGGAAATGGGGGAAAAATTAGCTCATAATATATTTAGCTCATAAGCGAAGAAAAAAGGGGCCAGAAGCTATACTACTGGAGGGTCTGAACATAAACAGGGCATTAGGGAGTATTAACTGACTACACCTTGAAGTCATCAAAAATTCCCAACTGAATAAAAGATGGATTTCAAAGACTCCAAGATATCTCAAGGCCAATATTTCTAAAAAAGTCAGGAGCTGATTGGAGCTGAAGCATCTCTCTTTTCAATGCACTTGAGTGAGCATTTTAAATATCCAAAGATTGAACTATAAAGAGAAATTAGTTTATTAATAATTCACTGGTTTCAAGAAGAAAAAAAATGTCAAAAGCATATGCTCAGGAACAAAGATGATTTTGTTTTTCCTATTTGGAGTAGGGCAATATGCAGGAAAATGGAGAAAGCCATGCTCAAAATTTTAATTCAGCATTGTTGTCGATCTCTCTCCTGCTTTACTCATGTAAGCATTTATTCTGACTTCCTTGCAAGCTCTGAAAGTTTTTCAAATCCCAAATGATTTATGTGAAACATTAAAAGCATGTTATCATCTTCAAGTCTTTAATAAGCTAGGACATTTTCATGGCATCATTGATATCCCCTAGCTCTTAATTTTCAGTTGAGGGACTTAGATAACATTTCTACAGACTGCAAAAGCAAGCTGTGCACCTGAATTGGCAAGTGGTACAAGGCTATGTCAAATTTTAAGAATGTTCACAAAGTCAATGTTTTCTCTTTACTACCAATTGTTGGGGGAGTGTTGTATAACAGCACGCATATCAATGTATACAGTGACTTTTATATGTCTACAGTGTGGAGTGTTATACTATATACTAATATTTATTTGTTTGTTTATTTGTTTATTTATTTTGTTGGCCACCGATCTAGCCAAAGGGTAACTCTGGGCAGCTTAGAATCATAACAAATATATCTATACATTTATAACATAATAATGCACTTCTACCTTTATTTTTGTAACTTTAGGCAGCTAGAATAGTATCATCCATGCAGGAGCAGCAAGACTGGAAAGTAGTAAAAGAAGCCAGAGCGGTTGCATTAAAAAAAATTACTACAAGTTAAATGGATCACATGTTAAACCAGTACAGATGTTCATGGAAGTTCTGCACTTGAATAAGATTCTCCATACTACTGAATCCACCCTACCCAACAAAGACAGTGCAAGATGCAGTGATTCTGCTGCTATGTGCTGCTCTGCATTTTTCCTCTTTCACTTCTGCTAAAACTCTACGAATGAAGCCCAAAGAAAAGAAGTGCCTTGTTAGTTGGGAAAAACAAAAAGAAAACCACAAGAACATCTCAAACAAAATAACTTGTAGACAATCTGGAGAGGCCAAGGTCTTCTGAGGCATGTTACCAGAATATTATCCCCAAGACTAAAATGGGAACAAAAACATAATTAATATTTAGAATATATTAAGAACATAAAATAGCAAGAAGAAAACACCGATGGTGTTTTAGGCTTTAGAAAATAAAGTTTGTGAGTAAGCAGGGCAAAGCTTGCAAAACAATATTGAACTCTTAACACCATTTTCTCTCCCATTACTCATTCTAGTTAAGAGTCTGTGTGGTTTAGGTTCTTTTCTGTATTGCAGGATATTTCATCCCACGACTTGGGCAGGAAATCTTTGATTCCTTTATTGTTTTTTTTTTCTCTCAACAGTCCTTGGGAGATTTAAAAGAATACAAGCATCCAGCATCACCCACTCACACTTTCTATTTAACATCAAGACGAGGGGGATTATTGATATTAGTAAAAATAGGTTACTTATGAGCATGGTTTTTTTTTACTTATTCAGGATCTATAGATCTACAGATCTTATATTGCTGAGCTGTCTGATATACGTTGAGGTAATCTGGACCTATTACCTCAAATTTCAGGGAGCTCTGAGCTGAAGAAGCTACTTGGATGAGAAGTGAAACGTCTTCAAAGAAAAACCAGAAAAGTCCAGTTGCTTCTTGAAAAAAAGCACCTTTGGGACAACCATGACCTGGGTGATTGAGAATCTCCATAAACATAATAAAAAAGGCAATAAGTAACAGATAACAAAGCCTAATTTCAATTTTGATTTAGTCTTCACTGATATAAAGGTATCAGGCAGCTATGAAAAGTTCCAGGAAGAGTCCATGAAATGACTAATTTTGAATGAATTTATATCTCCAGAACCAGATGGATTTCATCCTTCTTTGCAATGATACATGTACTAGTAATTGGTACTAATTAGTTAAGAACAAGTCATGTCAAGTAAATCACATTTCATTTTTTCACTGGGTAACTTCATTAATAAATTGCAGGGATGCAGTGAGTACAAATTCATCTTGACTCCAGCAAAACATTTGGGAAAATACCCAGAGACATTTTTATTAGAATGCTAGTTAAATGCCAGATAAGTGGGATTACCTGAGAATTTCATAGTTGCCTAAAAACTCAAAAAAATGTCCTGGTAGAAGGCAATGGCAAGAGTTTCAGTTTTCTGTTACCTAGCCTACTCAGTTTTGTGATATTTGCAAATTTCCCTCTGTCTCTACATCTGAATCTTTAAGAAAATTCAAAATGACCTTCAGATGTTAACAAAAATCATAATAATGTTGAATAAAGACAAAGTTAAAATTCTTCACTTAGGAAAAAGAAATCATATGCTGAAAATGACAATAAGGATGATTGAGTGATTGGAAACTAGATCTTTTGAGAAGAGATTGAAAGGACAGACATATTTAGTCTCAGAAAAACTGGCCGATGGGGATATGTTAGTCCTTGGAAATGTCTAAGTGGTGTCATAGAAAAGAAGGTAAATAACTACTCGTTATTAGAAAAGAGTACTCAAGACACAGCACAATGGTTTCAATTGCAGGAAGGCCTATTTTGAATAAATAAAAACTTTTTAACAAGAAGAATGATTTGATAAAAAAAATAATAATCATGAAAGGACATGATTAGTCTCCTTCACTGGATATGGTTAAGCTGGATAACTATCTACTAGTGCTTTAATTTGAATTCCTGCACTGAGTAGAACAGGCTGTACGAGTCTAGGAGCTTAATTACATGGTATGCCTTACACATTGAACCATAAACTAATTGTATTATCACATACCAACTAGCTCCCACCTGTCACATAATTTCAAATATATCCCAGCATAGTTAGGATAGTAAAGATTCTATTGGTATCTTTAGCAACAGAAGTTAAATTGACCCCATTGTTAACTATAAAATAGGAAAAAAATTAACTGTTCTTGGTATTTGGTTACTTTGGTCAAGAATAAAGGAATAATTAAATTTATATTCACTGAATTTGAATCAGCAGTCTTCAAGAAGGACTGTTTACTTCAGATTTGGTCTACGACAACTTGCCATGGGCAATTCGCCACAGCCAACTCATCATGGCCAACTCACTGTGGCCAGCTTGCCACTGGACAACTTGCCATGAGACAAGAGTTACACTAATATTGAAGAAATGGTGGAATAGAATCATTAAAGAAAGGATACCAAAGAAGGGACAACATGAAATATGAATGTAAAACATTAAAATTATTTTTAACTATTTTAAATAATTACATTCATTTGTTGAATTGTCCCACAGTGAGTTATCCTGTGATGAATTGACCATGGTGAGTTGGCCATGGCAAGTTGACCATGGTGAGTTGGCCATGTCAAATTGGCCATAGCAAGTTGGCTGCGGTGAGTTGTTCCATTCCGTCAGGTTGGTCCTATTTGGGGAGATTCTGGGAGAGCAGCAGCTACCAGACCACCATAGAGAAGCAACCCTTGGATTGGATTGGATGCCCCACTGCTACAACTACAGATGACAGAAAAAAGGCTAGAGGAGGAGAGGGTGAGTTTGGGCTGGTCTTTTTACCATCAGCCATCAGTCATTGTAATGGTTAACTGTGCTGCAATAAAGCCTTGACTGCTGAGAGGAGAAAAACACATTTTGTGCTGAAGGATACCACTGGTCTTGCTCTGGAAATAAAGAAGAAACCCTCAGTTGCTAGCCAGGATGCTGTTTATATTGTTTCTCACTTACCAATATGCCTTGGGCAGATGCTATTACTACTGTGGGAAGGAATCTGATGAGAAATATTGAAGGGCTCCTCCCAGTAATCAAGAGAAGATTATGAGGATAAAACAAAGAAGCATTTATACCATTAAAGATCTGTCCAATTGTCCAGATCTTGTGCTGTTTCCAGACACAGCTCTGATTCCCATGGGAATCTCTACTGACTCACACCACAGGCCACTCCTAAGGTTAATCCCAGTGGAGCGAGCTTAGCCAGAAAAATCATTGCTATGTGACCGTAATATACTAGTTAGTGTGCATTTTTCCCTCCAAGAATTGCAGTGGAACCATTCCCAAAATGTGAAGTGGAGAAAATTTGCAAAGGCATCCAATAAGTCTATTTCATAAGGAATTTCCACTTTAGATTTAATATCAACTTTCCTATGATCAAATCAGGGGTGGGGAAATTGTGGCCCTCCAGATGTTTTTGAACTGTAACACCCATTAACCTGGAAGACAGCCCTCCAATGGATGTGATACTACAGTTTAATTTTTGTGTTCTGTAGACAGGAAATATGTTTGTTAATGTGGCATAATACTGCAATGATACTGAAGATTACAAACTTCCAGTGGGGAAAGTGTGTTCCTTTATCTAGTGAACATCCACAGAATTCAGCAACAATGCCTCAGTACACAATACCTCCATTCTGTTTTTGAGTAAATAATAACAATGGCAGATTAGCTGCAAAATGTTCTTTATTTATTATCAAGGATTGCTTGAAAGGCATCTTGCTGAATGACTACTTAAAATGTAAAAATAATAATATCACTCCTGTGGATAGTAACGCATCCTGGTATATAAAACAAAATTCAGCCATTGACCTTCAGATGTCCTCTTCTGAAAGTCCATCATTCACTCTCAGGAGCAACTATTTGTCTGCTGCTAATTCCATTATTAGAGATAGATTTCACTTATTGGCCATTAAGTTAAGCAGCTGTTCACTATGCTGTTAGAAGAGAGCAAAAGCTTGGGTTTGTGATGTTACTGGGACAGGACAGAAGCTTTCTGGTTTGGAAAACCAGGAAAGCTACCTATGATATCACAACTTACTCAAACCTGGTAGCTACACTGTAAAGACCAAAAGACTATGGAACACATTATTTCAGCAGAATACAATGACTGTATGATAACTCAGTGTCCTTCCCCAATAGCAGCCTTAATATCTACTCACCCAAAGCAACCAAGAAATTTGGGAAGTTTATGAAGATTCATACTGAGTCTAAAGCAATATTTGTAAAGTTACAGTGGCCTGAGTATATGCAATATGCTTTGCCTTCACTATAGAAAAGCTCAATTTACTTAAAAGCATCGTGACAAAGTCCTTTGCCATGATAGTCATTTGCAGCCCATTGGTAAGGTTTGGGGTTTCTTAACTCAGGAAGTAACAGTTCTCAAAATCTGTTAAATAGAAATGAGGAGGGGCAAGTGTGTGTTTTGTAATTTACTACACTGTAACGGTAAAAGCATGCTGAAGTTTATCTCTTTCAGGCAACATTTGCAAATTTTCAGGCTACAGTTTTGAAAATGTCAGTAATAAATGTCCTCGAATCCAAAAAACAAGCACGCCCAGACATGGACAATTCTACCCTTCCATTTGTTTAGTGTTACTTGAGCAGGACAGACATCATTTAATGAATCACGTAAAATAGCTATAAATATTTTCCTTTATCCAGTTGTGCGGTTTCTTGTAAAGGAGCAGTTGCCCATATCTTGTCAGTAACAGTCCAGCATGTGTAGTAAATAAATTCTAAACAAAGTTCAAAGGCATGGTGTTTTTTTTTTTTAAAAAAAAAAATTCCATCATAGTGACAAATAGTTACTAATGAATGATGGAGTAAAAGAAAGCCTTGTAGGCCTTCTACTCCACCTGTTCATTGATGCCTTAATTTAGATAATGAACTATGTTATAAGTTATGAACTATACAATGTATGCGTCAACTGGCAAAGTAAGTGCCTTGGAGTGAATGAGATGTATGCATAGGTAACTCTCATCTAGGTTTTAAGAAATATTATGACTAATGCATAGTGCAGAACCTGTGTGATTCATTCCTGCTTTCATCCTGGCCCAATACAGCTGATACAAAGGGGCTAAAACTGCCATTTTTGAACAAAGCTGTGACATTTCTCTGTGCTTTAGGTCATACCCTATACCCCAAAGGTGCTTTTTCAAGAGGCAACCGGACTTTCTTTGTTTTTCCTTGGAGATGTTTTGAAGAAGAAGTACCTTTGGGACAACCATGACCCAGATGACTGAGAATCTCCATAGTTATACCTTCTACATATTTTTCACCCAACAATCTCATTTATGGTGTCATGGGCTGCCAGCAACATATGAGCTTAATTTAGGGTGGCTACTAAAATATTTTATAAAGGGAGGACATGATGAAAGAAAGGGAGGATGTAATGAGAAGTTATTATTTAACCAGTGAAAGTTCTTCCATCTAAAATATAATAATAAGGAACAATTTCAATTGTGTTCTCACCACATTTATAAAGTATCCTGCCTCTCTCTTTTCCTAACTCTGACATATATACTTTGCTGTCATGCACACAGCCTGTTTCTTTCTCTCCTCCTCCATTATAAACACATCCACGGGATTTTGGGATCTTTGATTAGCAGGCCCATCAACTGTACTGGTAGCAGTCTTTCAAACTTTGTATTGGCAATGCCAAGTTGGGGAGAGAGGATGGCTTGGATTCAAAGTTTTACTTCTCTCTCTTCCTTCCTGTTCAGGCTATTTTACTTCACCACCACACAGATGACTCGGAAGCTAGTCAAATTAATTCCATGCCTACACACTGTCTTTTTTCTTCCAAGTCTCCCACCATGAGAGGTTGGGAGAGTGTCTTATTTGGGTTGCAAAGTCCAAATTGCCTCTAAATGACCAAAAAATAAAGAGGGTGGGGGAAAGAAAGCTAATTCTTTGCCACCATCTGGTGCCTGTCCAGATTATTGTAGCCCAGATATGGTGGCTGTCTTAGAAAGGTGATAGAAAGAGAACATAGAAAAAGGTAGGCAAAAAGGGACTCTGCTAGGAAGGTAAACTTGAAAATTTGGATTGTGCAACATAACTCCAAATGTCATGCCATCCTATCCAGGCGATGATATTCTTTTTGCAGAATATGTGTGCTATTCTTTTGGCAGATGGCTCCAAGTACAGATTCTCATGATAATATCTAAAGCAACAATACAAAAGGAGAAAGGCTAAGAGACAAAAAGGAATATTAGAATACTCATATTACATGCAACAATGACTGTAATCATCATGTAATACTGCAATGATTTTAAAGTTACACCTATTTTTTTTCAAATAACTACATTTATATTTTAGTTTTTATTTTAAAAAATCACATATATTTACATTATTAAATGCTGAGTGGGTGTCCAAACATTGCATGGACCTCCTATTTGGAAGGAAGGATGGCTGTTTATGTATTTATATATGTGTGTATACATGAATGATGCATTTGTTAGCTTTCAAAGTAACTTCTAGATGAGAAATCTTGGCATGTGAAGAATAATGTAGGCCTGCTTGAGGTGAAGTTGGTCTTTGGTCATCCATTGGTCATCCTGTCCAAAGTACAGTACTTATCAGTACTGCCCCTACTGTCTCTAGGGGATGCTGCATTTGTCACAGGTAAGACTAAGATTGATAGACTGCTCTATGTTTTCTCTATCTTCTTAAAATGTGTTGTATGAAACCAAATAAGAGGGAAAGCAGAAGTCAATATCTATGAGCCCTTGTGAAAATGATAACTAATGGAAGATTGCAGTTTGAAGCACAAGTAGAATAAGTAGAAAATGGTATGAGTTAACAACTCAGTGGAATGATAGAAAAACGGTGTCTATGAACCTAAGAGAAATATAAGATGGCCAATATTTTACAGTGGAGTTGATGAACCATGCAGAAAACAAAGGGAATTGTGTAAAAATGGATGATAAGGCTAAAATGTATGCCAAAAATATGAATTAATATTTGAGTTGTAGATTTAATGAAAGCAATAATCCATAGATTAGTGACAGTAATGTGTTATGTTCCAAGTTTGTACTGAAAATAGAAGAACCGGAAATGAGTTTTTGGGATAAGTTTTGCAATATTCTAAATGACTGCAATGCAGGGGGAAAATTAATCTGTAACTTCTATCTAGATGGGAGAATACAAACAAGTGGTTGTATCACTGGGTAAAGTAGATTAACTGTTTCCTTTCCTTTTTTTCAATCTTATGCCGTTAATTTCTTTGACACTGTTTTTTATTTCTTTTCTGCCCTCTGCAAAATGTTGCTTACCCTGAAAGGGGATTGTAAGAAGGGCAGATAGATAGACAATTTATGGATAGACACAGAGAGAGTGAGAGTTCTTTTTCTTAGCAGTAAGACTCCTATCTTTTCTGTGAAACAGGCAACAGAAAGGAACGCAAATGACACGCAGTTGGTTCTGAATAACCTCTTCCAAGATATAGCTTCAAGAAGACTGCTAAGAAACTTGAATTAAATAGCCCCAGTACAACGCTGCAATAAATGTTCTAAATAATTCCTATTGCGCATGCCCCAAGATGGCGACACCCATCTAAATCGCGTCTAGGGATGGGTGGCTCGTGGACTGCCAGAGGTCTTCTGGGGCTGCCATGAACATCGGCAACCCCTTTTCCAGTTGGAGGAGTCTCTCCCCAGCCTGATGAGGGCTTTTTCGCCCTCCGGAACCTCGCGGCTGGGGAGAAGTGAGCGGAAGACGGCACGGGTGGAAGAACACCGAGGCTGAACGCCGACAGCCCGGCTGCATCGGCTCTACCGTTTTTCCTTCCTGTTTGGCCGAGGCGGCCAAAAGTGACCAAAAGCCAGAGTGTTGGCGGCAGCGGCGGTGATGCCCAGCGAGCTCCCCCCTGACCCTGGATGCCCCTGGGGGTTTCTTTTGGATGTTCCGGGGGCGCTGGGGAACGCTGGGAGCTCGGATGTGGCCAGCGCCGAGGACGACATTGTGGTAATGGCGGCTGCTGCCAGGTCGAGGGCGGTGGTGCCGGAGAGCTGGAGAGTTGTTGGCGTTGGAGGAGAGGAGAGGAACATCAAGCCTCGACATTGAAATGGGGGAGTTGAACCCCATTGTGCTCAGGGGTTGAAGGATACATGGCTGACATTAAGGGCTTGTGTGGAAAGACCTGGGGTTGGAGAGGCTGGTGGACGGCTCAAGTATTGGGTCGCTATGGATGGCCTCCCCCCCTCCCTTTTTCTGGCCCTGTTATCGGCCTATTGGCCAATGTGGACTTTCTTCCCCAGAGCTTGGGACCTGGCTCTGTCTTTCGTCCTGTCTCCTGGCTGTATGGAGGACAAGGCAGTTGCGGGAGGATGGATGGAGCCAGCTCCAGACTATGTTCGCCGCGGATGGGACTCATCTTTCCAGGGCCAGGAAGCCCAAACCACCATGAGAGGGTGGTTTTTGGACTTTTTCTGACTTTTTCCATCTTGCCTTGATTAGGATGGCCAACCACCATGAGAGGATGGTTGGATAGTTCCCTCAGCTGGACTGAACGTGAGGACTCCTACCCATTACCGTGAGAGGGTAATGGTGACTCTTCCGATTAACTTAGTCTTGCTTCCTGGACATTTGAAACCATCATTATAAACCCCTAGGCCAAACTTGTATTATCACTCTAGTGTTAAAATGTATTCTAGGGCAAAGCTTCTTGCGCTGCGAGATTCCCCCCTCTCGCAGACCTGGCCCTCTATGTTATCGAGGGCCCACCTTAATGACGGATCTTGGGACCCCGAGAGATGGCATGTCGCAAAAAGGGGATTGAGGGTTTTTTTAAAGACTTTTTTAAAATAGACTTTTAAGGGGTTCTGAGGGGGGGAGGTTATGTGGGTTTGGGGGAAAACCCATGGGGGTTGGAGACCAGTCCGGCTGCTATTAATGGTGCCATAGGGGGTGTGGACTCTGGGGGAAAGGAGACTGTTAGAATGCCCTCTAGTGAGGGCTTCTCTATTAACACACTGTGTGGGAGGGGCAGGTATGGTGGGAGCGGGGGGCCATATCATGTGGTGAGGGCACGTGCTCGCTATCTCCGAGCGATTGCGTGCCCCAGTCCCCTTAGCTCTTCCCGTTCCCCAGGCTGCTCAGAGTCTCAGCGCCCGAGTCTCCGGCGCTGATGTTATGTAATGCCAGGTCCGTAGTAAATCAAGGTGCTGGTTATCACCTTCAAAGCGCTCCATGGCATCAGGCCTAGCTATCTTCGAGACCGCCTGCTGCCACCGACGACCTCCCATCGACCCGTGCGCTCCCACAGAGAGGGCCTCCTCAGGGTGCCATCAGCCAGACAGTGTAGGCTAGTGACCCCCAGGGGGAGAGCCTTCTCTGTAGGGGCACCTACCCTCTGGAATCAGCTCCCCCCAGAGATAAGGAGAATCCAGGACCTCAGTGCCTTCCGTCATGCCCTTAAAACCCATTTATTTAAACAAGCCGGGCTGGCTTAAGATGAAATTTTTAAGTGTTTTAAATGTTTTAAACGTTTTAATTGGTAATGAGTTTTAATTGGGCCAAATTTATATATCTTTTAATTGTTTTTTAATATTTGTCTTGCATGTCTTTTTAATTCTGGCTGTACACCGCCCTGAGTCCTCAGGGAGAAGGGCGGTATAGAAATTCAATAATAAATAAATAAAATAAATAAATAAAGCCCCCTCATTTGTGATCTTATTCAGGAGGGGGGAGCGGACCTGGCAGGTATCACGGAGACCTGGTTGGGCCATGAGGGGGGAGTTCCCCTCGTGGAGATGTGCCCATCAGGCTTCTGTGCATTTCATCAGCCGAGAGCTCAGGGCAGGGGTGGGGGGGTGGCGTTCATTCTAAGAGAAGGTCTTGATCCGAGGGAGACCACTGTACCTCAGATAGTCGGAAGTGAGTCCCTTTTTGTGAAGTGGGGTCGTGGGGTGCAGATGGGTCTGTTGATCACGTACCTGGCTCCCTGCCACGTGGCAACGACCCTGCCCGAACTCCTCAATGTTATAGCCGAGGTGGCGGCTGATACCCCCAGACTTGTGGTCATGGGGGATTTCAACCTGCCATCCATCGGTGAAACATCTGAGGTAGCTCGGGAGTTCATGGCTTCCATGACGGCCATGGACCTGACCCAAGTAATTCATGGCCCTACTCATATGGGGGGACACACTCTGGACTTAGTTTTTTATCTCTGGTCAGTGGTTGAGTGGCCTTGATATAGGGGATGTAGATATTGAACCTTTGTCATGGTCTGACCACTCGCTCCTTCGACTTGACTTTCTGACTGCCGTACCCCGTCGCAGGGAGGCAGAACCGACCAGGTGGTTCCGCCCCAGGCGCCTGATGGACCCTGATAGGTTCCAGATGGAGCTTGGGCCATTTCCTGAGACTCTAGCTCATGACTTGGCTGATGACCTGGTGGCCGCCTGGGATAGGGCGGCTGCCGGGGCTTTGGACCGGGTCGTGCCTTTGCGGCCTCTGACCCTGCACCGAACTCACTTAGCTCCTTGGTTTTCCGAGGAGCTGAGGGAGATGAAGCACCAGAAAAGATGCCTAGAGGGCGGTTGGAGGGCCAGTCGTTCCGAGTCTGACTTGACACTGGTAAGGTCTCATATTAAGACCTACCTAGTGGCGATAAAAGCGGCAAAATCTAGCTATTTTGCCGCTCTTATTGCGTCATCAGATAACCGCCCAGCCTCCCTGTTTTAGGGTGACCCGCTTCCTCCTCCATCTGGGAGCGCGGGAGGACCCCTTGCAGGGCCGAGCTGAGGATTTTGTACAGTATCAGGATGATAAAATAACTCAGATTCAGGAAGACTTGGCCACCGACTGGGTTAGTTAAGATGAGATGACTGAGGCAGGCCTTGAGAGTGTTATCTGGGAGGAGTTCGATACTGTGGCTCCCGAGGACGTGGACAGGATCTTGGGATGGCTGAACGCAACCACATGTTTATTGGACCCGTGTCCCTCCTGGCTGGTGCTGGCTTCCTGGGAGGTTACACAAGGCGGGCTCCAGGGGATTATTAACGCTTCTTTGAGTGAGGGTGTCCTGCCGGCCGCCTTTAAAGAGGCGGTGGTGAGGCCTCTTCTCAAGAAGCCATCCCTGGATCCGGCTGTTTTGGCTAACTATCATCCAGTCTCCAACCTTCGCTTTATTGCGAAGGTTGTTGAGAGTGTGGTGGCGCGACAGCTTCCCCAGTACCTGGATGAAGCTGTCTATCTGGATACGCTCCAGTCTGGCTTCAGACCTGGGTACAGCATGGAAACGGCATTGGTCGCGTTGGTGGATGATCTCTGGAGGGCCCGGGATAGGGGTTATTCCTCTATCCTGGTCCTATTAGACCTCTCAGCGGCTTTTGATACCATCGACCATGGTATCATGTTGCGCCGGCTGGAGGGACTTGGAGTGGGGGGCACCGTTTTGTGGTGGTTCTCCTCCTATCTCTTCGACCCGTCGCAATCCGTGTTGACAGGGGGGCAGCGGTCGACCCCAAAGCGCCTTGTTTGTGGGGTGCCACAAGGGTCGGTCCTCTCACCCCTCCTGTTCAACATTTATGTGAAGCCGCTGGGTGAGATCATCCATGGTTTTGGGGTGGAGTTCCATCAGTACGCTGATGATACTCTGCTGTACATTTCCACCCCAGACCATCCCAATGATGCCTTGGAAGTGATGTCCCAGTGCCTGGAGGCCATGCGGGTCTGGATGGGGAGAAACAGGCTTCGACTCAACCCTTCCAAGACCGAGTGGCTGTGGCTGCCAGCGTCCCGGTATAGCCAGCTGACGCCATCGCTGGTTATTGGGGGCGAATCATTGGCCCCCACGGAGAGGGCCCGCAACTTGGGTGTCCTCCTGGATGCACGGCTGTCTTTAGAAGGGCATATGACAGCTGTGGCCAGGGGGGCTTTTTTGTCAGGTTCGCCTGATACGCCAGTTGCGCCCCTTTCTGGACCGGGACTCCCTATGCATGGTCACTCAAGCACTCGTCACTTCTCGTCTGGACTATTGTAATGCTCTCTACATGGGGCTCCCCTTGGGGTACACCTGGAGGCTCCAACTGGTGCAGAATGCGGCTGCGCGGGGGATTATGGGAGCGACGGGGCGCTCCCATGTGACTCCTCTCCTGCGCGAGCTGCATTGGCTTCCGGTGGACTTCTGGGTGCGCTTCAAGGTGTTGGTGATCACCTTTAAAGCGCTCCATGGCTTAGGGCCAGGGTACTTACGGGACCGCCTTCTGCCACCAATAGCCTCCCACCGGCCGGTTCGCTCCCACAGAGAGGGCCTCCTCAGGGTGCCGTCGGCCAGACAATGCCGGTTGACGACCCCCAGGAGGAGAGCCTTCTCTGTGATGGCACCTACCCTATGGAACAATCTACCCCCAGAGATACGAGTGATCTCCGACCTCCGGATTTTTCGTCGGGCCCTAAAAACTTATTTTTTTCAGTTAGCCGGTCTGTCTTGATTTTAGGGTTAGTTTTAAAATTTTAATATTGATTTTAATTGACAAGTTTTAAATTATGGGCCAAATTTATAAATTATTTTAACTTTATTTTTAACTGTGATGTTATGTATAGATGTTTTTATCTTGGCTGTTCACCGCCCTGAGTCCGAAAGGAGAAGGGTGGTATAGAAATTTGAATAATAAATAAATAAATAAATAAATAAATAAATAAATAAATAAATAAATAAATAAAGTCAGACTGGGTGACATTTACAGCATTCATTTCTGCGATGATAAACCTGAAAATTTCATTTCCTTAGGAACAAGACCTTACATTTATTTTCTTGGGAACAAAACTTTACCTAACTTCTGGGTAAATTTCAGAAAGCTCTCAGGGAAGAGAAAAAAAATAGTTCCATTTCTATATAGCCTATCAGTGAAAAACCTTCCAGTACGGTGTAGCACATTCCCACTTAGTTCTGCATTTGGAGCTATGATGGTGGGCAAGAGGAAGGACTTCCTCCATGAATTTTTGGTAATTCTAATGTACAGGATTATTAAAGTAATGAATTCCATAGTAATTAACTGAGTGTAACAGACTAACAAAATTATAGAGTAACAGAGTTGGAAAGGACCTTGAAGGTCTTCTAGTCCAACCTCCTGCTCAGGCAGGAATGCTTCCATTTTTGTCTTGCAAGATAAGTGAAAGAAAGGGAAACTATCCTTCTCTGATTATTTCCAGCAGTTTTATGCATATTCACCATATCTGAATTACGTTTTCTTTTTTAAAAGAAATCACAAATATTGTATTTTTTCCAGAGAGGCGAATAGCTCTAGCCTGCAAACATTTCACTTGTCTAAGATTACTTTTTGATGTATACACACTTTGGTACCTAGCATTACAAGAAATGTATACAAATTGGTGCCTTTCTAATGAACCCCATATGGAATTTGCCTCCTCCAAATCATTTTCAGAACTGGGCCATAGACTACAGCTGTTTGAATATATTTCCAGAGTCAACCCTATCATTCAGAGCCCAAGTACTATATAGGACAGTGATGGCTAATCTTTTTGCCATTGTGTGTCAAAAGCAGAGAGAGCGCGGGGGGGTCATGCATGCACATGCCCACACCCATAATTCAATGTGCCTCACTCCATTATGCATGTGCATGTGACCCCCCCCCACGCTCCCCCTGTTTTTGGCACATGATGGGCCCAGTTTTTCACTCTCCCCAGGCTCCAGAGCCTTTCTAGGAGCCAGGGGAGGGCAAAAATGGCCTTCCCTATCCCCCCGGAGGCCCTCTGAAGGCCAGAAATGGCCCATTTCCTGACTTTCGGTGGGACCGGAAGGCCCATTTTCAACCTCCCCAGACTCCAGAGGTTTTCTAGGAGCCTGGGGAGAACAATAACAGCCTTCCCCCACTCCCGGAGGCCCTCCGGAGGCCAAAAACAGCCCATTTCCTGCCTTCCAGAAGGCCCAAAAATTAGCTGGCTGGTGCGCACATGCACGCTGGAGCTGAGCTAGGGCAACTCTTGCATGCCCACAAATATGGCTCCACGTGCCACCTGTGGCACGTGTGCCATAGGTTCACCATCACAGGTATAGGAAGTCAGGATTTTCATCCCAGAGTGCATCAGTTTTTGTGCGTTATGTTCAACCATAGTTGTTCAACTGTTAGTGCCCTGTTGTCTAAATTGGACTGATCTTGTTTTGAACTCTTGGTTGTCTATTATTTTTTAAGCCAACTGGATTACTTCACTGCAAAAATCAAATTCAAGTTATTGCATGAGAAAATAAAGAGACCCAGCCCCAGCTCCAGTCCAGACACACACACACACACAGACACACAGACACACACACACACACACACACACACACACACATGGAATTCTACTGTTTATTCTTTTTAGATCTATTTATTTCTGTTTTGTTTCTTTTTTGGAAAAAAAAATCAGTTACTTTATCCAATGACTGCTGTTGGCCAGGAGTAATTTTTGAGAGACTTTGCCAAAGCCACTGGAAAGCTTGGCTGAATCATATCAACCAGATGAACTTCTCCCCATTTTGGCCTCTCAAATAACTCCAACAAGTTAATGAACAAGGCCTACCTTTTCATAAGCCATCTCGGTTTTTATTCTGTAAGACTTTTTCTTCCTTTTGCTGGTCTATTTTTTCCTGCTGGATAATGTTTTCCCTCAGTTTAACAGCAATAAAACTTAAGCTATTGAGGAGCTTTTTAAAAAATGATTCTATCAGTCCCTGGCTTTTATGTGGAATACTGATCACGTTGATCAAGGTTATACAGTTCAGATACTATGCAATCAAGCGGATACTCAGAGGCATCTCCATTGGAGGGTGTGTCTGTGGGCCAAAAAAATCAATATGGTAACTGCGACTGCATGATTGATGACCTACCACTTTTTAAATACGCAATGTTATAAAAAAGGAGGCAAAGCATCAGTCATGGTGGCACAGTTGCCATCTTGACTTTTTGACCTGTGGAAGCATCTGCAACATTACAGCATACTCACAGAGCACCAACATAATACTATTGAAAATAGCTTGTTGGTGCCATTTTCTTCCATGGCAACCTGCCATGCTTCCATGCCAAGACGATAACTATCAAACCTGAGAGCCCATATCCTTATGTTGTTTCCTTTCTTTTTTCCAATATTCTCTGTGTTGTGGTTTATTTTTCACTTTTCCTCCCCTCAGTCTGGAGCTTTTGTTAGCAGAGTAACAAACTGCTTAGGTTAACTATGCACAGCCCTATTCATCTCTATTCAGAGACATTACCCAACAAAGTCCTGACAATGGATACATAATTGTTCTTGTTTTTTAAATGTATGTACCACTTTTGTTCGGGATCTCAAGGTGTTGGAATCCTTCCTTCCATCCCCCCGCCTCCCACACACACACAACAGCCCCGTGAAATTGATTGGGCTGAGAGAGAATCATTAGTCTTAAGATACCCAGGCAGATTCCATGAGTGAGGATGGATTAGAAGGGCCAGTTCTCTGCCCTCATAGTCCAACATCTTAATCCAGTGTTTTTCAATCTCAGCAATTTTAACATGTGTGGACTTCAACTCCCAGAATTCCCCAATGAGCTGAGGTTGAGAAACACTGCCTCCACAAATTCTAGATTTCTTTTTGAAACTGTTCTTCTGCTTAAGCTATTGGATATTTGAGGCTGGTTTTGGTTCATTTTACTACTTAGTTATCTTCGTTAAAAGGCACTTTCCAAAATAATCTATTTATAACTGAATCATCTCATTTCATAAGACGCTGCCTGCAATTTACGATCTTCGTCCTCTTCAGAGGCATTGCTAGGTAGGATGAGAAGGTAATGCCAGCATCCTGATACCATGAAAATCCTACCTTACAGTCACTTATAACATTATACTACATTTTCTAGTTTTCTAATTTTAATGCTGTTGTCCTTGTGTAATGTACTTTTACCACCTGCATTTTTTGATTTTATGGTAAATAGAGTATGATATACAACAATAAATAACTGTGAATTTGCAAAAAAAAAAAAAATCCCAGGAGGTTTTCTGAAAACAAAAAGATTTTCTAAAACTCGACTGTGCAGTGAAATTTTCATCTGGGTATTGAGTTTAAAGAAGATTGCTACTTCCTGTCTTCTACTCTTGAGTTTATGTTTAATTGCCAATTTTGCTACACTGGCCAATCAGTGAAACACCAGTGTGCCAATTGAAGAAGAAAAATGGGAAAACATCCAGTTTGGTTGTTTCTCAGCTGCACATTAATTTGGAAATTCAACAAGGATTGGAATTGCTGCATTCACATCAACATACAATGTTTATCTAAACAGCTTGTCCACTATTATTTTCACAAGGAGAGTGAAAGAGTGAAAGATGGACATGGGTTCTGTGAAATAGTTAAAAGTATTATAGTTGTAAATAATTTTAGGGTTGGGCAATTCTTCTAACACCTCCTTCAAAGATTTTTTTCAGAACAGTATATATAATCTCTCTGCACAAGATCATCTGTGACAGGGTTCAAAAATCAGGATGGCAGTAATCAAACCCCATTCCTTTTTTATTTGTGTCCATGTCTGTGAAAGAGGGATGAGATGTCTATTGTGCTATTGTATTTTTTTACCCTACCTGTGGATGAGCATGTGCCTGCAACACCTAAAAACAACTGCCATAGGATCCCATAAAAATCCATTTCTTTCTGTAATCTCTGACTTGCTGTCTTGCTGTTATACTGTATATGTATGTGGATTATTCATGGTTCTTGTTTGAAAGTCATGAAAATTTAGTTGTAGAACTCAAAATATGTATGTTTTTTTAAAAAAAATGAAATGTGTTTTCCCAATATAACAGAATAACAGAGTTGGAAGGGATCTTGGAAGTCTTCTAGTCCAACTCCCTGCTCAAGCAGCAAACCCTACAACATTTCAAATAAATAGTTGCCCATTTTTTTCTTAAAAACCTCCAGTGTTGAAGCATCCATGTCTTCTGGAGGCAAGTCGTGCCACTGATTAATTGTTCTAACTGTCATGAAATTTCTCTTTAATTCTAGGTTGCTTCTCAGTTTCCATCCATTGCTTCTTGACCTTCCTTTAGGTGCTTTGGAAAATAGGTTGACATCCCTCTTCTTTGTGGCCCCTGAGATATTGGAACAGTCATCCCTGGCCCTTCGTTTCATTAAACTAGACCTACCCGATTCCTGTAATTGTTCTTCATGTTTTATCCTTCAGCCTCCTAATCATCTTTGTTGCTCTTCTCTGCACTCTTTCTTGAATCTCAACATCTTTTTAATATTGTGGTGACCAAAACCGGATGCAATATTCCAAGTGTGGTCTTATCAAGACATTATAAAGTGGTACTAACACTTCAACACTTTTTGATTCTATCTATAATGAATATGATTTCCACACCCAGTTTGACATGGGTGTGGGTCTTTCCTTTCATGAAATCATCATTTATCCTTTTTGTTTTAATTCCTGCAGATTGAATGCTAAATCTAAAACAAGCAAGTGAACAAGCAGGAAAGAGTTTTTCCCTGTTTGTTGTTTGCAAGTTTTCTTCCAAATCTTTTCAAGGAAGACATTCTTCAGCTGTGTTTTTGGCGTGAGTAGCTTGCTGGCAAGTCACATCATAAGATATATTCTTCCTCGGCTTCACACATGAGGGAATTTACATGTGCAGCTCCTAATAGTGCTGAGATATTTCTGAATTAGCAAATGTTATTTGATTTAGTATTTTTTCTGCAAAGGGAGGCATTAAAAGAATGCAATCCAATCTACAAATATCTCCAACTCTATATAAGCTAGAACATTCCATTAAAGCATATAAAATAATCTAATTCATCAGTTTTTGTGATAATCACATGGATTCAAGTATGTTACTCTGTAATATATGCAAGCACTTATGCACGTATGAAATATTTCTGAATAGCTTCAGTTGAGTTGTGCACAGCTGACGCCAATAGTCTGATGTGAGGAAGAAACTGGGCATAAATGCCAGAATAGGGAGGAACTTGGTAGTTTTGGAAAATTACTGGAGCCAACATGAATGGTTTCCTGCCCAACTTTAAACAGGTCCAAATTTATGGGAGTGCATCCTAGTTTCAAAGTTAATCAGTGGACCATGGGAATGGGGCTGGATTTTGTGACTAATGTTCAAGAGTTTCTGGGGTTTGGGGGATCTTGTTTCATATGTTTTGGGATTGTTTATTAGTTCAGAAAACTTATAAGATGAAACAATACAAGGGTCTTTCTTTTCTGATTTGTCCAGAGCATTAGAAATTCTGGATGATGTCCCATTGGTTCACAAGGAATATGTCTATAGTTTAGTTTTCAGGGCTAAATGTTCATGTACTTTATCTGTTGGAAGTTGTTTAAGAAACATATGAGCCCATTAAACTAACACATTATGTTAAATAAACGGAAGAGTTTAAACAAATATTATTGATTAAAAAACAAAATCTTTTTATTGGGGGAAAATGTTCTTCAGTTCCGACTGATCTGAGTTACACACTCAAATATTATATTATGTTTATTGATAGCATAAATTAATATCAGAAGGCATACGTTTTTGACTAGAATTCTGTGGGAGGAACCTGCACATTATTAACTAAAAACAATGAAAACTAAAACCATATGTACACATATAAATAAAATTTCTAGCCCTTTATCCTCTTCCTGGAGTCCAGGTTCTTATGGGTCTGTGCCCTTTCCCCCTACTCTTTAAAATCTAAATGAAATGGAAGCCACCCAGAGTCACCTCGTAGGGGAGGTGGGTGGCATAGAAGTTTAACAAACAAACCAATAAATAAGTGGTGGGGGTGATATTAATTAGTACAGAATGAGCTGTTCCCTGTATGGGGATGATTCCTGATCTGGTTCCTGGAAGTGGAAAAAATGTAAGCTGAATCCTAGCAAGACCAAATGTGGAATCTAGAGACCAATAAATCTGAAAATATTCTACATTTAATCTGAGATGAGTCTCCTGTATAGAGTTGGCTTGCATGTTAGAAATTCTCCTGAACATATGGCTCCTCCTGAAACTTCAGGTGAAAGTCATGTCCAGGAGACCCTTTTTACAATGACACTGTATAAACTTCAATGATTTCTGGATCAAGAACTTTATATACACTTATACCTTGTCGCCTCACAACTGGATTACTGCTATCCTGTACAGTATGTTCTTGAAGAACACAGAATATAAACAAAGTTGGGAGGGACACTGGAGAACTTCTAGTCCAACCTCCTGTCCAAGCAGGAGATCATTCTGGACAAATGGCTGTCCAATGTCTTCTTAAAAACCTCCAGTATTGGAGCACCCACAACTTCTGCAGGCAGGCCTTTCCATTCATTAATTGTTCTCACTGAAAATCTTTTGGAAGCTTCATTTGATTAAAAAAAACAGTTACTCACATACAGTAGTAGTAGACCCAAATGACATTTACCCATATAGCATTGCTAATGTGGGGAGTTTCATTGACAGCTAGTTAGCTTCTGGGTATAATCAAAGAGCCTGGTTGCTATTCTTAAAGCTCTTCAAGTTACAAAGCCTGGATACCTACAAGACTGCCTTCTGTGGATTGGCACTATTGCTCCCCCCCTTCTGCTGAGAGTCCCTTCCCTGAGGAAATGCTATCTACAGGGTCTCCGGGACTGACCCTTTTTGGGGAAGCCCCCACCACCAGCTTTATTTATAAATAAATAAATAAATAAATAAATAAATAAATAAATAAATAAATAAATAAATAACTTTATTGTCATTGTACGTGTATCCACAGTATACCCATACCACGAAATTCACTTAACACCCAAAGACCAAGTCCAACACACATACTAATCCCCAAACACACTCCCACCCACCACAATTCCCCACCCATAAACCACCCAAACATCCACACAACAGACCAAGTAATACTGTCCAACAGCTCACTGATGGTGGCCCTTTAGTTCATTGTTGAGTGCAATTATAGCTCTGGGATAAAAACTATTGAGAAAACATGTGGTCCAAGTTTTAATTGTTCTGTATCTTCTGCCAGAAGGCAACAGTCCAAAAAGATTGTAAGCTGGATGGGAAGAGTCTCTGAGAATGTTATGTAACTTTCTCAAACAGCGAGATTCGAAGATGTCATCCAGGGCTGGTAGCTAGAGTCCGATGATATTCTGGGCAGTTTTAATGGTTCTCTGTAGAGCTTTTTGATCCGCTACAGAGCTGTTCCCATACCATGCAAGAATGCCTTATGTCAGGACACTCTCAATAGTGCTGTGATAATAGGACAGAAGTAGATGTTGAGATAGATTTATCTTCCTGAGCATTCTCAGGAAGTACAGCCTCTTCTGTGCCTTCTTCACAAGCATATTAGCATTCATAGTCCATGAGAGGTCCTCCGAGATATAAATGCCCAGAAATTTAAAACTACCCACCCTCTCCACCTCCTCACCATTTATGTACAATGGTAGATGTATATCTCTCTTCCTCCTGAAGTCAATTATAAGTTCTTTAGTTTTTGTGGTGTTAAGTGTGAGTTTATTTTCATTACACCACAATGTCAGCCCTTGTACTTCCTTCCTGTAAGCAGACTCATTGTTCTTATTAATGAGCCCCACCACTGTTGTGTCATCCACAAATTTAATAATTACTTTGGTGTTATACAATGGGGTTCAGTCATGCGTGTACAAGAAATAAAGGAAAGGGCTTAGCACACAACCCTGGGGGGCTCCTGTGCTTAGTATCAGAATAGAGGAATTATAACAGTGTATCACTGAATATCTTCATATATTTCCTCCACAAGACCACATTGGCCTAGGTTTTTTAGGAATGTGTATGGGGCTGCAAAAATCTTAGCTACCCCCTTAGGATGATGCTATATTATTGATGTCTATAGGCTGGATGTTTTTAACACTTGGGTTAAAAGGTGCTTAAAGACTGTGGGATTTTTTGTGTCACTTATGAAAACCTTAATAATAAAGGTATAGTACCATAATTATAATCTTTGCTTTTGAGAAATACAGTGAGACAAAGGAATTTGAATTCTTTCCTTGCACTTCTCAAATTCTGTTTGTGATGACATTTATTCCAAATCAAACTTCTCATGCAGCTGACTTTTCACTAGCTTTTCTTTTTCCATGATTTCATATTCACGGCATTGCAACATGCACGATTCTGTTCAATAACAACTAGATTGGCAAGCATCCCCAAACTTCACTATCATGTAAGCGATCCTGGGCAAGCCTTGGTCTCTAAATGTCTAAAACAAACAGACTCCCCATGTATGCTGGAATGAAGACATGGGAAATCTATTTAACAATCAATCAAAGATTAACTCACTGTTCGCTGCCAGAAGTTTGTTCCTGACCATCTCAAAGTTGACACAGCCTTCCATCCTTCCAAGATTGGTAAAATGAGGAGCCAGATTGTTGGGGGCAATATGGCTGACTCTGTAAACTGCTAAAAGAGGTCTGTAAAACACTATGAAGTGGTATATAAGTCTAAATGCTATTGCTATTTTTTTTTTGTTTTGCAATACAGAAACAATAACAAGGGGTACCTTGTTTTCTTTAATTTCCATTTCATTAGCATAGAAGGTTTATTAAAATAACTCCATTTTTGTAACATTGACATAATCCTGCAGCAGTTGGCATTGTTTTGGAGTTGCATGGTGTCTTTAAGAATAGGGCCACATGTGCCATTCAAGTACATTTAGGATCTCAGTTACAAATGCCTACATTTGTAGGCATTTAGTACAAGCTATGAGAAGTATTGTCATGTAAAATGTAACTGACCCAAATATATAATTCATTTCATTTGTATGGCAAAGTCATGACATGCGTGATGTCTCTTGCCATATCCACCATGGATACCCATCATTATTCTATAAGTTTCCTGCACTTGAGTAACTCTGAGATGGGGAGAAGCGAGTAATATGGCAGATTGGCTAGTCAGGGTTGTCAGGATTGAGCAAATCCATTTTATAGTTCCTTGTCAGCCAAATATTTGTAAGTTTTTCACCTGTAGAATGAGCATTAGGAAATTGTTGCCTGGAAATAATAAGATAAAAACTGAGATGTCTTATGTCTTATCTAAGACGTACACTTTCTGTATGTCTTAGATAATAAATGTTAGAAATTATGCTTTCTGTTTTGTAGCTCTGAAGAAGAAAAACAGTAAAATCATTTTGAAAAAAGTGAGTTTCACTAAGCCACCCACTAAGCCTTGAACCACAAGATGGGAAGCATATACATTTAATAAATAAAAAATGGATAATTTCACCAAATAAACTGTTGTGGAATACACATTAAATAAGGAAGTGTCTCTTCCAGAAGAGACTAACATTAAATCCTCAGAGTTATTCAGTAACCCCTTTTGATTATTGGTCACAGAACTTCACAATAGTTCATCTTTATCTGACCTATCCTTTTAATTTGCTAAATGCCCCAAAGAGAATAAATACAGAGCCTTTGTTATTTGTTCATAAACTATATGCCAATTAAGCAAGGAAAGTTTTCATCTTGTTTATTGGAAATTCTACAAGTGGCTGGAAAGTACTGGACTGAAAGACAGCACTAAGACACTGGTTTCAGCAGCTAAGTATCAAATCCATAGAAGCAGAGATCTACCACACTAGGCAGGATCAGAGGTGCAGTCTGTACAGAGCAGGTTCAGAGACAGTCCAACATATAGTGGTAAAGTGTGAGATACTGGTAGAAACAAAACATACTGAGCAGCACAACCAAGTAGCTAGCATTGTGTGCAGGAATATCTATATACAGTAGTGGATGGGCTAGACCCTTACAAGCCAGATGGGTGGTTCCACAAACAGTCATGGAGAACAACAGGGATAAGAACAAAGAGACAGATAGACAGGTACTGGCCATTCAACCAGACATCATGGTAGTAGGCAAGGACCAGAAGTACTGGAGAAGTACCAGTGCCTGAAGGAGAAACTAAAGAAGATGTGGAAAGTAAAGTCCAAAGTGATTCCAATGGTGGAAGGAACTTCTAAGCTGGGAAAGTGGCTCCAACAGATCTTAGGACTTACATCAGAGTTTTCTGTCCAGAAGAGTGCAGTGCTAGGAACAGCTAAAATATGGTATAGATTAGAACCCTCAAATTCCCAGGCCTCTAATAGAGGACCTGAGATTGAAGAAGATACATACTATGCATATGATTGAGAAGGTGTGTGTGTGTGTGTGTGTGTGTGTGTGTGTGTGTGTGTGTGTGTAAAACCTGTCGTCTCTTCAATGAGTCATAACAGCCCAGTTTACACATCATGCTAAGCTTAATGGCTGCAGTCATGGTCAGAGGTGCCTGCTGATGATGACATCATCATTTTTGGCAGCTCTTTCTGTGAGTGCTGACTGAGGTAATGTCCCCAGTATTAAATCTGACAGCAAGATTAATAATGATGGATTCCTTGACTTCTGCTTTGTGATTTAAACTGGTACTCTATTTCTTCCATCTAGGATTGCTGAGAGATCATCATAATATTAACATGGTCACTAATGCAGTCTCCACAATAGGGCATTTGAGACTTTCTACTTCAAGTGTACTGTAAGTGGTATTGTAACAAGGGAGAAATCAAAGTTAGAAAGAACTAATTCTGACACTGGGCAGTGGTTGACAGGTGAGCTATTATAGGCTGTTAAGATGCCTCTGCTCCATATTGTTTTGACTTCCCAAGGTTCCTGACTTTACCTAATGAAGGTAGTTGATAACAAAGACCATAACTATTCTGGAGAGACTCTTTTTGGGCTAACTGCTTGGCCCAGCAGTCTCTCATAGTTTCAACCATTTAACAGCAAACTCTAGTGCACAGAGTGTCTTAGTTTAGGAAGTAATGCACCTCTCAATCAGGTTGCAACTGTTTTCACATTTACTTTTTTACTTACCTTATTATTGTATTTCCACCTGTTCTCAATCTTTGAAGCAGCAGAATTAATACACCCACAAACAAGGACATCTGAAACAATAAGGAAAGGAACAGCAAATATAAACATTAATCATATTGTATCTGACCAAGACAAATTCCTTGTGTGTCCAATCACACTTGGTCAATAAAATTCTATTCTGTTCTATTCTATTCTATTCTATTCTATTCTATTCTATTCTATTCTATTCTATTCTATTCTATTCTATCAAGGTTGTAGGTCAGTACAATAAGTACAACCAATGGACAAAATTCTCAGTCTCCCCTACAGCTGTCCTTCACAAAAGGGGTTCAGGGGGCCTGAATTCAAGAAGATTTGGAAGAGGAGTGTTAATGTAGCTAAAGATACGTGAAAACATATTTAGTAACAGAATCATACTTAGAAGATTCTTTTTTAAAAAAACAAGTTTTATTAAAATTTTTCTTTTATCATACATACTTTATGGACAGAGTGTTGACTGAGTCACATCTGGTACATCTTGTACATAATCATGGTTATAATGTATTTTAATTTTCCCATTTTTTTTTCAATTTTCATCTCTTTTGTATAATTTTTTATCTCAACGTGGTCATTTTTCACCATATCTTATTATTTCAGCTTCTGCCATATTATTCTCTTTCCATAATTCTTTATCATTTTCAATTTTACATATAAATAACATCACTTTACGCCTTATATTTCTCCTTACTTACAATTACTCCAGTTATTTACCATCTTTCTTCATTTCCAGAAGTATTTCTCTAACTTCTCCTTCCCAATCATTAGCATTTGAATGTTCATCTTAATTTCCATTGTTATCAAAATTAATAATATTATTAAATTACTTATTTTCACATTTCTGTCTGCTGGGATTTATCTTAAACAAATTCTATTCATTCATCTTTATAAAATAATCACTTTCATGATTTCAACATTATGATTCTCTTTACATACTTCTTTATCATTTCATGTTCAATGCTTTCACCTAAATAACGTCATAGTGTGTCCCATAATTATTCTCTCTTACAAATACAATGACAAATTAAATTCCATTTTAGTTTAAAAGACAAAATCACTATTATTATTAAATTATCTACTTTCCCGTTCCCATTCTTTGATCTACCTTATTACATATATTTACTAATATTTATCCCATCATCATTCATCTTTAATCATCATCTCTCAATCTTTTTACAATCCCATCTTCTAATACTTTTTGCTCAACTCTTTATCTCTCTCTAACTTCTCAATTCTCTCTTTTTTTCTTTTTATATATGTTACATTTCATCTTCTTTTAATCTCTTCTCTTTTTTCAGTACTGTTTGATCATTCCTCACCAAAACTTTCCCTTGTCTCTCCCAGATATTTCCCTTTTTCCCTTTTAACTATTTCTTTTTTAGGGGGGATTTTCCCCTTTTCCTCTCTACTCGTTCTACATTACCAAAGATTTCTGTAGTATTATCTATCTGATTTTTATTTTTTGATACGTTCTCTTTTATATTTTTAACTTCTTGCATCTCATTTAAGGTTCCCTCTTCAAACTCCTCTTCCCTTTCTTTTTCTATATAGTTCAGTGAATTTTCTGTTTCTTTTTTACCTATTAAAGATTCACACATATTTTTAAATATCAAAAATAACCCTTCATATATCTGCAACTCCATTTTGTAGCAATTTAAAAGATTATTAAAACCTCCCAATTATATCTCTTAATTAGCCAAAATTTAAAGCCTATTTAATTTTCTTGTATCTCCTCTTTTTCTTCTTTTCTTCTTCAATTATTTCTCTTTTCTTCAAAAGTAAAATGATCTCCTTAATTATTAATTGTCCACATCCAGCAACAATCAAATCAAGTTAAAAGGCTATTTTCCAGGAGAGAAGGGAAATCAAACAAAAACCCAGATATAAAACACAGTCACTGTTTAAATGTTCTCACAATGTCCAAATTATCTTCTTCTATATGTCCAAGGTTGGGTCTTCCAGCTGTTTTATCTATTTGAGCGTAATATTATAGTACTTTTTTTTCCTTCAGCAGATGGCACTCTCTATTTCTATTCCATATAAAATAGTCTATTAAATCCAATTAATTGTCAAAATATCCAGAAATTTTAAGATCCTCATAGAAAATTTTCTTCCATAAATCTATTTCTTTTTCTTTTGAAATATTTTACTTTTCCTAATTTTCCAGAACTTAGACTTCTTCTTAAGCTTTTTTTAATTTTAAAAACAAACTTTATTCGTATTTAAAAAAAAGACATTTAAAACAATTATAAGAAAAACTGACCAGTTTCTCTTAATCAAACACACAAATTACATATACATATACAGTACATATATAGTGCTCAACTTCATCTATTAACTACTTTCTAATGTTATATATACATATATACATACGCACAGTAACTTATTTCCTTCTATATCTCTCTGACAGTGCAGTTGTTCTTCTTAAGCTTTTTGCATTACAGTCCCCACTTTCTTTTTTTTCTGCGTTTGTGCTTTTTTTCCCTCTAAGTGCTAGTTAGCCGCTAATCCAAGCTCAGGAATTTCTTTTAAGACTCCAGTTTCAATTTTACTTCTTAGTATAAATTTGCAATTATCTCACCCAGTTTTAGCAGTCCGTCCAAATACCTCTCCAGCTCAATTCTTAGGTCTGGTTGTCCCAGCTTCAAGGTGGCCGCCATAAAATGGCCGCCGCCCCACTGCCTCTTTGGGAAAGCTGTTTCTGTTCCAACGAGGAAATTGCCAATTCCTCGGGGTCTATGAAACACCTCTTTCTTCACCATCCCTACAAGATGGCTATAGCTTGAAAGCCTCCTGGCAGCAATTCTTCTGGCTGGATTTCGCATGGCTCATCAGAGCCTGGTATTTTACAGTCCATTCCCGCTGAGACATCAACCAGAAGTCCAGAAGATTCTAATCCCTATTTAAATCCTATCCACTAGTGCTTTTATTCCACATTCTAAATCAGGATGCTGTACAAATTCATATGTGAATTGACAGATGTCACAACATCCAACTCAATTTCTAATAGGAAGAGGCATGTAAGTCTAAATATAATACACACTAAGGACTCTGTGGTTGAAAATCAGTACTTTGAATTGCACCTGGAAACAAACTTTGGTCACTACTGAATTTCTTTACATTCTTAAGCATTGCTTAATTGCAAACCCTCATGCATGGGCTTACAATGTGCAAACTTCATCACTGCCCAGTGGCTAAGCTAAAAGACTGATGGAGTAATCAGACAACAGCTTGAATAAAGATTGACTCAAACCACATGATTTTGTCTGCTTCTGAGAACTGGTCCACCTGCAGATCCAGTGGCATCTATGCCCCCCTCTCTTTGTATTTCACAGCAAAGAGGTTTTGCTTAAACAGGCTGAAGAAATGGAAATCTGAAATCATGAGGAAAAAAATGAGCAAACCTTGGGTCATTGTTTAATTTGCTAAAAGAACAGCTCCACCTAAGATTCCTTCTGCCATCTGCCAACGATGACAAAACAGTGAAAGAGAAAGACAAATATGCACTGGAGATGGAGCACAGCTGTTTCAAGGGTTGTGCCTGAAAAGCCTGCATTAACAGCAATATGTTTGTGATACACTCAGCCGATCACTACTATGTCCAGCATCTCACAGTTCTTTCTTTGCTTCTTCTCCCTGAAAATACTCAACAAAGTAAAGTTTTGTGCTGTGATTGTTTATTACATTTAAAGATATGTAAACAATGGCATTAATTAGTGGATTTATACCCACGTTCATGAAAACCAAATCACTCTTCAAATTTTTCTTATGAGTCTAGATATCTATCAATTTCTTTTCCCAACCTATTGTTCCCTTAGACTTCTTTACTGCTTAATATCTAATCAGCTCTTGATTTTACCATTGAGATTAGCAATGTAAAATAGTTTAAGAATACCCACTGGCCAAATATTGTGCACAATCATATAAAAGAGCAATCATAACATTCTTCCAATTGTCAAACACAGATGCGGTCTTCATACTCATGTTATATCAAGATGCACAGCCTCTCCATAAGCAAACCACAACCATATTTCTACAATGACACCATCTACCCCTATAGTCTCATTTTTCACCATTTCCATCTCGTTGCATTTATGGTTTCCTTTACATCCTTTGCCCCCCTTGGATTTCAGTACTTATAGCATTTATTCAAGTTCATTCCTACACAAATCTCTAAAATATACCCTCACTTCAATTTCATCCTAAATCTTGTTATAATTTCTTTATTTTATTACATGTTTTAATATAACTACATTAAAGAAAAAGAATAAAAGAAAACAAAACCTATAATACAAAGGTGATGAAAAAGGAAAATGGGAAAACTAAGATATTACTAAGGTAATTATTTGAAAATTAATAAATTAAAATATCTAAACAACAAATGGAACTATGAAATCATATCATTTGTGTTTTCTTTGCAACAATGTATTACACTTTGATTTCTGCTGTCCTGCTGTAAATGTGGTACATCCCAGAATTTGGACTGGCACAAAACTTTACAATAGATATAGGAAGGTCACCTAAATAATATGAGCCATCAAAAAATTATTGTAAAGATGAGACATTTCTATACATCATGACTTCAATGCATTAAAACCCCTGACTGGTGAATGTTTCTGAAAAACTTAAACTACAAATTAAATATACAGTACATTTATTCTGAGTGTGAGGGGAAAATGAAATTCTTTCTTCCTTCCTGTTGAAAAACTCTTTGGCAGTAATGCTTGGATTGTTTTCTTTTGCAAATTACATTTTTGCTGTTTTCAAGATGTTTGCTTGGCTTTCTTGAAATCTGACCCACGTAATAAGTAATGTAGACCTTGTTTCCATGTTGGGGTGGGAGTGGGAACTCTCCCAGGGCTGTTTAAATATAATGATTAAAACTTCCATGTGTGTAGCAAAGTCAGCCAGTTTTGCACAGAGCAGAAATAATCTCCTATAACTGAAAGGCATTTCTCTCACCATTAGATAAACAATATGGAATCACCGTCATCCAATCTTTGCAACACCAAAGGCAAGATGTCTACTTAAAAAGGCCATCTGATCACAGCAACACCTATCAAATGAATATTAAGATGCTGGGGCAGCTCACAGGGGGAGACACCGTTAGATCTGGAATTGGGGAATGATACAATCACACTGTTACCTTGGAGTCGTTGGTAGCTGCTCCTTCTGCTGGACCAGTTCAATCTGTCTGCCTTCAATGGACTTCCAAGAGGAAGTGTTTGTATTTCTATTGACAGAATTATTAAAGATTAAAGATGAGCAAGATTAGATTCAGTTCATTCTGCTTTTTAATCTTCTGCCTTCCACCCATGACTTACATTGGCTAAGAAGGACATAAAGAAACAAACCCAAATGGTATGTGCTTTTATGTAGCACCTGAATAACTATGAAGCATGAAAACAAATGTGAAATTCTCTCTTTACCCATTGCCAGTTTCAGACTTGCCTATTACCAGCAAGCAACAGATAGAACAGATAGATTATAGAGAGCCAGTTCAGTCTGGTGGTTAAAGCACAAGGTTAGAAAGTCAGAGTTAGTGAATTCTAGTCTGGCCTTAGCTATGAAAGCCAGCTGGGTGACCCTAGGCAAGTCACTTTATCTCAGCCCATCTCACCTCACAGAGTGGTGGTGGTGGTGGGGAAATAGGAGGAGGAAGGTATGTGCTGGATATGTTTGGCACCTTGAGTTGTTTGTAAAAATAATAAAGGCAGAAAATAAAAATTATTTCTGGCAGAACACAATCCTCACAAAACAAAACCAAATTCCTAATGTATCCTTAAAAGGATTCTCTCCCCTACCCCAAAGCCCTCGTCACAAGTTTGCACTTTAAAAACTCTTAAAGAAGGTGTGAGATGAGTCTCTGTCGGGAAAATATTTAATTGTTAAGATGCCACCACCAAATATGCCCTTATTCCATCTTATCCTAGCTAGTTGGAGAAGTAACTGTAAACATGAGTTTAATATCCAAATGGCTATTCAGGGGGGAAAGGCACTAAGGTAATAGAAGTAACCTCCAACCTCCAGATTTATTCAAATAGCAACCAAAAACAGAGGTATGGAAGTGAAGGTGAGGATATCTCAATAGCTTTTGGAAGAATGATCAAAATGATCAAAATGGTAGGTATGATAGCATGGGTTACAATCTCCCAAATAAAAATGTGTATTAATTCCAGTTTGCTTTAGCTTCTCCTCTGCTAATCAGCTTGGTAAATCTAGCCTGATATACAATAATTAAAGAGATGTTCTGTTGGTGAAAAAAGCAATTAAATCCAAAAGAAACAAGTTCTTAATCACAGAGACAGAAAAAATAAAAACTTCTCAAGAACTTCTCAGTCATGTGGATTCTTCAACATTCTAGATAGAGATGCCTTGCAGATTACAAGAAAGCACTTTGTACTTCCCCAAGAAAGGCAACCCTTGGCATAAATGATTAAAGCTACATTAATGCTAGAAAATGTCTTTGCTAAACAGGCTACCTGTCAGGTAGGTGAGATTTTAATTATTATTCAAGAAGAAAGCTGGAAAATCTTCCTAGTTGTAGTGACAGAAGAGTAAGCATTCTGCAGATGACATTTGCAACAACTTAATACCCAAGATGATCTTTATATGACTTTTCATAAGCTCTCCGCTATAAAATGAAGAGGACTCTCCTCTTGTCAATTGTTATACCTAATAATAGAATGGATCCAGTGACAGTCCTTCTGTTTTTAGAGTTGCAAGAAGCATTCATAGTCATTGTTTCTAATGTCTAAGTGTCATTTGATATCAACAATAAGAAAACCAACTGTATATTTAGTCTACAATGTCCATTTTGGGACTAGTTTGAACTGTTTAAACCCCTGACTTAATTTTTGAATTTTCTTCCCTTGTTTTTTTCCAACGTTTTGCTGGCTGAAGATTACAACAATCATTCTTTCATGTTATTATTATTGGTTCTAATAAAAGCACCCCCCTCCCAGCTCTAGCTTTTAAAACTTTACAATTAGTTTACATGCTGATTTTTCTTCAATGATCATACAGTAATGACATTCCTAATTTGATTTAGGGTGCTTATGGTGGGTTTTGAAAGTCAATTTTTTTTATCTGTATAGTCTAGAGATGGCTACTGTGTTTCAGTTCCCTGAAACCATTCTGTCTTGTTAATAATTAGAATATAGGATATCAATATTTTAAATAAAAATA
This sequence comes from Arizona elegans, assembly GCA_022577455.1. Classification (NCBI taxonomy): domain Eukaryota; kingdom Metazoa; phylum Chordata; class Lepidosauria; order Squamata; family Colubridae; genus Arizona; species Arizona elegans. The sequence goes on along the minus strand of JAKOOJ010000003.1, from coordinate 94,455,850 downwards.
AATAAAATAATTGTAAATACTAAGAGGAGGAGGATGACAATGACAAAATTAGTCAATATTAATAAATTTGTCCATTCATTGATTATGAGAATAATAATAATATATAAAAGCTAACATAATTATTCAGAAAAGCTAAATCAAGCCAGAATGGACCTACAGAGATTACTAAATGTTTTATCCCTAATAGACAGAAATTCCAAAAAGTGTTAGTAAAGTATTAGAAACTTACCTGGGTTCAGAAATTAAATAAATATGTGTATGTGTGGGTGGGTGTTTTGTATCATGAGAGCATATTGGCATATCCTGTTGCATATTTATTAAAATGTAGTATTGTTCCAGCTTGACTGGCATTTCAATGAAAAATGAAAAATCTCTTCTCCCCAATGGTAATATGTGTGGGCTGAAGACTGCAAGCCTACTGTCCCACCTGTCTGCTGAAAAATAAAAATGTCCAAAAATTATATTTCCTGAAGGGAAATATAATGGATCTGTCTTTGGTGAGTTAATAGTGTAGGTGGTGTAAACAAAGGAACACAGGAGAACAGAAGAAAGCTGATATTATCTTCTTCTTTTTTAAAAAATACTTAATTCATGAAATATACATTTTCCAAATAAACTTCTTTCCAACTCCCATTCCTTTAAGAAATATTTATTTAACTGTTTGGGTGGGGATTAGAATTGGGATTTCCAGGTAGATGAGTCCCAATAGTATCAAATCAAAAGTTAGAAAACAAAAGCAGATACCAGGTGTTTTGGCTCTCTGTTCACATTCTTACGTCACTATGTTGTGAACTACAAGTATCACTCTCTTTTTGACTCTTTAAATGGTAAAATATTAAGGAATTTGCTGCCTTTCACTGTATGATCTCTCTTGAGCAGACTGCGGCCTCCTTGGCTTCTGATGCTTCAGTTATATCCTGTGGGGAAACACTACAAAGACTTCAATTGATTTTTCTTCTGATAAGAAGCAGGACCAGCTAGGGAAGCTGCAAATGATAGAGAGATCCATGTCAGGAGAAGAAAAAAACAGAATATTGACATTTTATGGCAATAAAAAAGGTAAAAAGAACCCCCACACACACCAACCTTAAGGAAATTCTAAAGCATCATGAAGATGAAAAAGCATGGATTTCTTTTATGGAAGAAAGTATGTGAGCAATGGTGGATTACAGAATAAAATACAGAATAACAGAATTGGAAGGGACTTTGGAAGTCTTCTAGTCCAACCTCTGCTTGAGCAGGAGACTCTATAACAGGGCTGTCAAACTCCCAGCCCATGGGTCAGATGCGTCATGCGCTGACCACGCCCATGCCTGCTTTAGCAAAGAGGGAAAAAGTCCTGATACATCACATGATGCCGCCATGATGATGTGAGTTTGACACCCCTGCTCTATAACATTCCAGACAAATATTTGTCCAATCTCTTCTTAAAACTTCCAATGATTGAGCATTCACAACTTCTGGAGGCAAGCCATTTCTTGATTAATAGTTCTCACTGACAGGAAATTTCTCCTTAATTCTAGGTTATAACTCTTTTGATAGCATACTAATGTTTTCATGCCATTAAATTTACTGAATGTTTACTCTGTTATTGACTTCCAGAACTATCTTTATTTTCCAGATATGTCAGGTTGGAGTTGGGTGATAAACCACTTGAAGGAGGAGACTGGGTGAAAAAAAAATCAAGTTATCAACCTGGACATTCATCTCCATTAAGATTACAGTAGCTTCTTGTCACAATTTTTTCTCTTGGGCAGAGATACCCACAGATAAGCATGCTCAAGACAGTCACTCTCACAGAGTAGCATTTTGCTCAGATCTCAAGTTCTTTTTCTTCTGTTGGGGAAGAAATGTACAAACATGGATAATTTAAAAAACAAAATAAAACAAAAGCTGAAACAAACAAAACATTTATGTCAAATTCTGCAGATTTCATATTTCCAAGCAAGATTATGTTGTAATGAAAGATCATAAATTGATTAAAAATGAGGAACCTGACACAATAAAGAGAACCAATAGTCCACATTTGACATCCCAAATGTCATTAAATCTAAAAATTAAAATCCAAAGCACCAATATATACAACCCATTGGTTCTGCTTTCTCTGCAATCTGATTTTTAAAATCTTCTAAAACTATAAAATATTTTGAGTATTGCATTATTTTCCAAACCAAACAGAAGTTTTACCCATCTCTATCCTCTATCCATCATTTAGTGACCACATAAAGTTACAATGACTTGTGATCATTTTTCACACTTACGACCGTTGCAGTATCCCCATGGTCATATGATCAAAATTCAGATGCTTGACAATTGGTTCATATTTATGATAGTTGCAATGACCTGTCCTCACCTTTTGTGACCTTCTGACAAGCAAAGTCAATGGGGAAACCAGATTCACTTAACAACTGTGTCACTAACTAAACAAGTGCAGTGACTCCAGTTGTTGCCACAACTGTGGCAAGAAAAGTAGTAAAATGGGGCAAAACTCACTTAACAAATGTCTTACTTAGCAATAGAAATTTGGGCTCAGTTGAGATCGTAAGCTGAGGACTACAGGTACTTCAACAATAGGGCTAGGGTGGTATCAGGATTGAGCAGTTCATTGGCTACCAGTAAATGTCTGAGCTCAGTTCAGATTCAGGATGGCAAATCTTTCTTGTGCTGCTCTCTTTGGCAACAAGCCATTTAACCATTGAGATGAGCACTAGTGGCCAATCTCCAGATGACCTCACTATCTGAAATGCACTGAGGGAGTAAACACTGGCTGTCCCTGGTTCTTTGACTTGTAATTGGGTCCCCAACAAAAACATATTGTTTTGTTTACTTTTTAATATTAACATTAGCCCTCTTAATTAAGAGCAATATTTATTTCTTTTCCCACTTGAATAGTTGGTTTCTGTGTTAATTGGTCAGCTTCATTTTAACGCTTTTGTACTTTTACATTTTTACTTATTGTGTTGTGTGTTGCATAGTGAGTTGTATTTTATTTGTTGTAGATTTTAGGTTAAGGGACATCAATTAGAAAGAAACATAATCATAAAATATGGGAGTACTTTTTCAAGCAAAATCAAAACTTTCGCTTCTCCCCCCCGCAACCACCACCTTTTTTTTTCACTATATGAGTAGTTATCCCATGACTAATTCTGCAAGAATAGATAATGGCATAAGCAATAAGCTCATTAGGATTGTTTACTGACAAATTTTGGAATGGCAGCCTCTCTGCCTTTAGCTAAAATTGAAAAAGTTCCTTGTGGGTTTTACATTGGGCATTTTTCCAAGTTTTAGGACCTCGAGACAACATGACCTCCTGCTGTCATTTCAACATTAAAGCATTGCCAGTTGCTGATCTCAAGTTTGACATCTAAGGGTTGTTATTATCTAAGTAGCAAGTCAATATTCATGACAAACAACCTTTCATCAAGTAATCACTTTTACCCTTGAGAAAGCAGAACACTCCTGAGGACTCCAGGTCAGTCCATCAGCAACAGATTGATCAAGCTATTACAGTAGCTATTATGAGACTATGAACAAGTAATGGCTTCTGACATTCCATAGACATAGAATACCTTCTTCTTAGACCAGCTGTGGTGTTGTACAGGGAGGCAGCAACATCTGGAATCACCAAAACTCAATGTCATTCCTAAGTGTCAGAAAATATTATCAAGTTTTATTCAATATATATTGTTATTTTTAATACAGGCCCATAATTCTACCAAACATTTGAAAAAAATAAATTTACATAGAGATCATTAATTCAAAAGACATTTTCCACACATCCACCTCTCCCTCTCTCTCCCTCCCTCCCTCCCTCTCTCTCTCTCTCCCCCCATAAGTTTTTATTTCCAACATAAAATATAATCCTGCTCCCTTCTCTTCTATAACCGAGCAACTCATGCCAAGATTTGTGCCTGCTATAGTTATTACATTATAGACCACAGAGGTTATTGTGTGTAATTAAATAGGGGGAAGAAAACCCTCCAACCTGGAATTATAAAACCATCACCACAAACCAACAGTTCCGCTTCATGTATATTAACTCATTTAATTTATTTTTGTTTTCTTCTTTTAAAGGTGGAGGGAGAGGGAAGTGAACGAGAAGAATTTTTTCTTGCCTTGTAAATCGTTAAAAATGCATGAAGGCTTAAAACATGCCAGAAATAACCCACACAGTCACTTAGAAGGGGCATCCAAGAAACTTATTGCATTAAAGGCAAGAAACGAGGTTTTCTGAAACTAACAAAGCAGCAATTCTGGCATTATATCTAATGGCAATTCCCTTTTGTTTAAAAGGATGAATCTGCCTTATAATAGTTTAGTTTGTAAGATTTTTGAGCAGCAACAGCCATTTCTGGGTAGCGGGTTTGCATTACTAGTAACTAGGCTATAAAAGTAGACTGAAGGCAATTTGTGATATTGCTATTTTGGCCCAACACAAGTGTTTACTTAGAAAATCTTAGAAACTACATCACATCATTAATATCTGCTTTTATTTTTATGTCATGGTATCAGTATTCACAATACTTTATAGTATGTATTTATGATTTTTTTAAAAACTTATAAAATAACATAACCCAAAGATAAATAGTTATCCAATTATCATTACTTAAAGATTATCCATAGGGAAATAGAATAAAAGGGAAAAACTAACAGGGAAAAAAAATAAGGACAATCCTTCCTTCCTTCCTTCCTTCCTTCCTTCCTTCCTTCCTTCCTTCCTTCCTTCCAGCAAATATTTATATTCATCCTTTTTATGGATGAAGGACTTTTTCAGTTGATTTATAAATTCACAAAGTAAAACCCAGTTCATAATTTTCAGAATGTTATGGTACAGCTATCCAGACAAGCAAGCAAACAAACAAAGCGTATGCATGTACATGGAAAAAAAATCAGCATAAATAATACTTGGGTAAGAAGAGAAAATAATCAAAGCTGATATTTTATATACTTACAAAAATTGTGCATGTTATACCTACATATAATTGCACATTTTTTTTCAGATATATGAGCACTGCAGAGGTTTCCTAGTTGGAAAATGAAAGTCTATAAGCCAACATCGAAGCTGAGAGAGGACTCTGCAGAATAATATGCACAAAATATACGGTCTTTCACATTTTGTTAAGAGCTCAGAGTGATATGACAACGGAGTAGGAAAATTAAAACAGAAGAAGACATTTCTCCATCTTTGCCTAAGTTTAAGAGAGAGTGAAGCTACTTATTAACTTAAATAAATCATTTAATTCCTGCTGTATAAAGCAGAGATGAAACTATGGTTTTGGAATTTCTGACACATTCAGCAATCAGTGCTGTCAAGGCCCAAGTGTTTCTATTGGAGGAGTAACACTCTGAGGTAATTTCACAGGAATCTATGTAAGAGCAAAGAAAAAGTTTCATTTTAAAACTGAATTGGAGCTATCCTTTAAGGCATGTATATCTGACACTTCCTTAATAGCAAAAAAGATATTTTCTCCTAGTGATAGAAGATAATAACTAAATCCTGCAGATGCAAGACTTTTCAAGAATCTTTTATTTGTATGAGTATTTTAGTCACCGTGGGCTGCAAATAACATTTTTTTTAAAGGAAGGGGGGTACAATAGCCAGGGAGTCATAATAAAGAGGGTGGGGCAGCATCATGAATCTAGAACCATGATTTTCTGGATTTTTTCCTAGATATTTTAATCCCACTTTCATATTTTTTTATAAATAACTCAAGGCAACAAATATCCTAATACTTCTTCTTCCTTGGCTATCCTTTGTGTAGTGGGCCAGGCCTGATAGCTGGTATTATTTGATCTATCTATTTTATTTGTTTATATCAGTGCTTTCCTTTTTTCCTTCATTATGTAAAACTGCTTATCAGGAAGTCCTTTTTATCTGATATATGTAAAACAATGTAGTGTAAATGTCCCAGTTATGATTGTGTAATGTATTTGTGTGTCATTACCACCCCCCAAAAAAGCCACTTTCACCCAATGTGGGGTAAATTACTGAAGTTTGGGAAGCACTGATTTATATAGAGATTTTGTTTCTTTCCACAGAATAAGCTTCTTACCAGAGTCTTGTCCTGGCTTTTGATATTTGAATTTAGAACTCATGGAAAAATTAAAAATGTGAAAGATTTGAAAGGACATTCTTTCCTTTCCTCCTCTCCCACTTAGTACTAGCATTGCTGGTTTTCCTCAGCAATTTTGATTTGTCTTGCCTTTTTTCCCAGTTCATTTTAAAGCTTCAAGCCAGACTCCTTTTCAATTGCCATGACTCCCATTTCTTCTCACACCCTTCAGTGGAGAAATGACAGGCAATCTGTAATGTCCCTTAAATCGTTTTTTTCAAACTTGGCAACGTTAAGACTGTGGAATTCTGGGAGTTGAAGTCCACAAATTGCCATAGTTGAGAAACACTGTGTTAAAATGAATCCCAAGAACCAATATTTATATAAGCTTTAAAAAAGCATCTCAGGCTCCTGCTCAGTAAAAGATGGAATCATAATTACAGAGCACAATTATCAAAAGCTTCTTGCTACCAACATTTTTGCCAATCTATGTGAGAGCTTAACAATCCCATATATATGACTAATAAGATGTCTGCTGAGCTTAAGAAGGAATAGGTGCCAATTAGGACAGAAAATAAAATAAAACGATATCTTAGGAAACATGATGCATATGTAATTTGCTTTACATGTAAAGGTACTGTTTTATATATATATATATATCTTGTTTCCAGACATACTTATTTCAATGTAGCCATCATGCTTAGTATGTTTACATGGATGATTCATTGAATTCAGGAAGGTTAATTCCAAATAAATATATGAAGAGTGTGTGTGTGTGTGTGTGTGTGTGTGTGTGTGTATGGCGGAAGTATATGACTTCAGCCTTTCATTTACTGAAACACAGCTCTTGAATTTCATAATAGGGGAAAATGGACATTATTCAATAGTTGCAAGGACTGTAACTCATGGTAAAACTCTGCATCCTATTCATGTTATCAGACTGTAGGTCTGAAATCACGGACAACCATTAATCACTATTAAATCTAATGGACCAAACATCTGATCTATTATACTTCAGTCTCCTATAGCTTTAAAACTGTATGGACTGATCAAACTATAGCAAAGTATATCATGGGTAGGTCAACCCTATTTAACATAGCCAGTTATGAGAAATGACAGGGCATATTGTACAGTGGTAGTTAGAACATAACAATCTGTTTTCTATTTTTATTTATATAAGACAAATATTTATTTTATCAACACAACAGAATAAAGTTAGCAGTTAGTGACTCATCTAAAACAAGTCTGATTTTATCACCAATAATATTCTAAAATTTTTAAAATGCATTTATCCATTAGATATGAAAACTATAGTTCAATAAACCTACTGGGTGTCTGTATAAACAAAGGTACATTTCAGAACATGGCTGGTATTTCTGTAGTGTGCTAAAATTTTTTGTAGATATGCAGAATTTTCTTGACACATGCCTAGATATGTAGAGGTTTCCTAGCTGTTCCAAGATATGGGTTTTTAATTTTATTTTTAAAAGCTGATCTTTGTTCTGAAAAACAAGAACATTCAGAACACAAACTACTTCCTTTCTCCAGAAAGATCACAAATTTCATAATAAGTTATGCATCTGACAATCTTATTATCTTTTAGCATGTGAAGCAATACCACTGTGTTTGTGACTGAAATTTTTTGCTTTGGCATTTTAATGATATAACGAAATGGAAACAACCGGAGAAAATTATCTTCTCTCTCAAACCTGGAGCACAAAGATGTTTTCACCCACTGCTTCAAAATAAAGCTAACCCTTACTCATAGGTCAGAGTTCATATTTTTAAAATGTTGAGAAATCAAGCTTTAAGCCATCTGCCAAATATTATACATTTACTTCCAAACAACCAATATAAGGTAATACACGAGTTCCAGTTATTCTTGATCTAAGGGTGAAGAACTAGAGATTTCAGCAGTGGAATATTCTGAAGAAATCAGAAAAAAATATTCTGATTCCACTTCATTTTTCCCCATGGATTCTCATTTATTAAGGATTATCATTTAGCTATTATTTTAATGTAAGCCTCCCTCTTCATACTCAAATGTTAATAAACATTTATTGACAAATAAATAAAAATACAGAATGTAGAGTTATCACTGTCATATTAAAAATACAAAACCCAAAGCTAAAATGTTTACCAGTCCAACTTAAAAAGCCTAGCTGAAGGATGAAAGCCTGAGCCCTTTTTAAATATTCAGGATACAGAATTCAAAGCTCTTTCCCATCCTAGGTATACCCAGTGATGAAGAAATGACAACATGCACACTGTGATACTGTAACATGGAACCTATTTTTCTATATTTGTGTTCTGATGTCAGATGCAAATACATAAGTCATGAGGTTCATGTCTTGTGATCATATGTTCCTGCTGCTGATGCCTATATTTCCCATGCATTCTATAAGTGAGGCTCTGAAATAGGATATATCTTTAAGCAATCCTTTCCTGATAACTTTAATGCCTTGCATATTAACACTTTGGACATTTAGAGCTCTCCTTGAATTGTCCTTTGAGAGCAATTGGCATCCTCTTTTCAACATGAGGAAAATATTGCAAACATATTTAGCTGCCATATTTTGCATTAAGTAAAATTTCCAGAAAAATTTCAAGGATAGATAAAGCCTTTTGAGAGAGTTCTTAGATTCTGGTCTCAACGGTCACTGCTAGATTGTAGAATATGACATATCACAGGTCTATCTTCTTTGGAAGCTTTTAAGAAGTCCCAAAGCCTGGGTAGGAGTCCTGAAACCCCAAGTAAGCTACCTGTGAGAGAAATGTCCTGAGAAGTGGCGAGGCACTTTAGAGATAGTTATGTGCTGGAGGACTCAGAGATGGTACTTCAACAGACTGCAACACGCCAGAGATTTTGGCAGGATGTGAGGCAGTACATTCTGACTTAAATTGTGAGGAAAGCTGGAAGATATGGCTGGGGACTATGAAGGAATGTTTATACACAATGATGGCCAAGGGGAAGTATTGGAAGACACCTGGTGGGGCACTAAAGAAGGATGGAACTACATTATAGAAATCTTTTGTGGGCCATGAAGCAAGATGTATGGGTATCTTAGCCTCAGGCAGCTTCTGTAAAATGCCAGATCCATCCATACAAGATCTTATTCATTCATATTGTGACGGGTGACATAGTTTGTATTAAACTGAGATTTGGCTGACTAAATATGTGGATATAACCCTGTGAGAGATTTGTCTTTCCAACTCTCAATTTCTGCATCAGCCAGGATTGCAAAACTGTACAGGGATTGGTGGTGATTATAATTCAAGAAACCTTAACAGATGCACTGCTCCAGAGATAGCTAGGTGGATCTGGGCTGCAAGGACAAATAAGGATTGGTGGTGCACAATTCTCCCAACTGTTTAACAGCAGACCTTCCTAAACCCATGGATCTCACTAGCATGTTGACAATGGAGTTTCCCAGACTGTTCTCCAATCTCCATATCCCTGGATATGTGATTCAAGACTTCATGGGTTCAAAAACAACCATGAGTTTGATATCAATCCCAACTCCAGTGTGCAATGTCACATATTAGATTTGTTCCTGTTGAAGCATTTACCAAGGAGGACATTGGTATTAGTCCTTTGTCATGACCAGCTGCACATCATTAGAACCCTCAACTTCTGCAAGAGTAGAATCAGACAAGATAGTCTACTCCAGCCTCCAGGCACCTGTTGTATCTTGAGGACATTTTGGACGATTTTTTTCAATGATGTGGCAATAGCGTGGCCTTTCTCTAATTGCCAATGTATGAGAAATGAAGCAATTAAATTAATCATTAGAGTGATGCTGGTGAATTATCAAGGCTGAATTTTGCTAAGCACAAGTATATTCTATTGTTTGGGCCTTTGCTGTGTATTTCATTCCTTGTACTGTACATCATTGTGCAGTGCCAAATTCTTCTGGGAAAAAGTTCTGCATCTTTTCTGACATGTTTCCAAAATTATTTGCAAAATTGTTCACGATTGTTTAAGATAGACAATTCAGGATAATCAAGCTATATCCTGGCCAAATGTCTAGTTGAAATGAACCCAGATAATTAATATTTTTCAAAAATGCCTCGAGAAGTTAGACCATGATTTTTTTAATCTGAAAATGTTACATTTCACATCAGTTGAAAATTCATCAGCTTTTCTGGGTAGAACTGAAGATTGAAAAGATGTAAATAAAAATCTTGTAATAGACTCCTTCATTGAAGAATGGGGGGCAATTATAGTGGAATACTCAATGGATGCAGATAAGAAAAAAAAAGTTGTGCAAATATAGCAACAGCACTTATGTATGTAAATTTTTAACTGCAATAGTTAAATTCGATATCCAGTAAGATATTGGATCTAATAAGGTGCAGTTCAGTGGTGAGAAAAGTAAGGTCCTGCACTTATGCAAGAAAACCACATGCACATGTATAAAATAGGTGGTACCTGGCTCAAGAGTACTGCCTGTGAGAGGGATCTAGGTATCTTGGTGGATCCCCATTTAAATATTAGCCATCAATCAAAACCAATGCCAAAAAAGCTAATGCAGTTCTAAGCTGCATTCCACAAAGGGATATGTAGCATCAAGGTCATGAGAAGTGATCATATCATTTGTCTATACTGCATTAGTAAGGCCACATGTTTAGAATGCTGGTTCTGGTCTGGTCGCCACAAAAAAACAAAAAAGATTGAAAAAAGGTTGGAAAGAGTGCAAACAAGAACCACAAAGAAAATAAGGGGTCTGGACACTAAACCATATGATGAATGGCCAAGGGAAAGACAAATCTTGGCGGTAATTAAGTCTTCCAATACTTGAAGGGCTGTCATAGGGAAGCGGGGGGGGGGTGATTTATTCTCTAAAGCACCAGAAGGTAGGATAAGAAGCAATGAATGGAATCTTGTCAGAGGAAAATCCAACCTGGAACTAAAGAGAAATTTCCTGACAGTGAGAACAATTAGTCAATGGAACAGCTTGCTTCCTGAAGTTGTGAGTGCTCCGTTACTGGTGATTTTCAAGAAAAGACTTCATAACAATTTATCCAGAGTGGAATAAGAACTTCTCCCCTGGGCAGGGGATTGGACTAAAAGATCTCCAAGATCCCTTCTAGCCCTATGATTCTATGAAATACAAATAAAAAGGGCAAAGTTAGATAATTAGATCAACATGTACACAGCAACTGAATAATACTTATGAATTGTCCTCCTCCAGAGTTTTGCATGCTAACCTATAAAATATGATGACAGTGATACCAGGGAATCAAGAAGACAGTGATTGAGTGAAGTGGGAATAGCTATTTATAAATGCTGTTTCAACAATTTTTTAAAAAAGTGAATAGAGGAAAAAAGAATCCCACATTGGCATTCCTTCAGTCTCAAGAGACTATGGTATTGTGCTCTGGAAAGAGGTCCTAAAACAGTGTGACTAAAAAGGCCAATTTGAGAGTGGCAATCCCTTCCACACTGAGGGCAGATACATTCTGTCCCCTGCCCAGCCCCGAGATTTTGCTGGTTCCGGGACTGCCTCTTTGCCTCAGCCTGCCGAACAGGTCTCTTCGAATTGGAGAAGGCCATGCTGCGTCTTTAGCCTCCAAGACGAACGATCGGAGGTCAAGGTTTCCCAGTTGTTAATGTCCATTCCCAGGGCCTTTAGGTCCCTCTTGCAGATATCCTTATATCTCAGCTGTGGTCTCCCTCTGAGGCGCTTTCCCTGCACTAATTCTCCATACAGGAGATCTTTCGGAATCCGACCATCAGCCATTCTCACGACACGCCCCAACCAGCGTAGACGTCGCTGTCGCTAAAGCTCTCCAAGCTTTCTGCTTGGAGAAAAGAATGCACCTTATAGTAATTAGCAAGTTTTTTTAAAAAGAAAATTTTAAAAGCTATATATAAAATGCCTCCATCCTTCCAAAAGATCCTGACATCAAAGCCAAGCAAACAACCATTGAAGAGGGATATTTAAAATTAAATATGCATCTTAGAATACAAGTCAGAGCAGACAAAATATATGCTTCCTGCTTTTTCCAGAGATTTCCACCAAAAAATAACAAAACCTTCATCTCTGGAGCCCTTGAAGTAATGAGATGGTTTAAATCATTAGCTAGAATATTGTGAGGGAGAATCCTGTAATGACAAAATGACGCCAGTAACTTGTGCCTTTTCTGTCTCTCTCTGCCCTGCCACAAGCACAGGGGAATTACTGCTATTTAAATCTATTCACATTACTAGAAGTCACCTGTAGAAGTCCTCACCCTGCCTTCAAACTGCTCTCATCAGGGCTTTATTTATTCCATGAGAAACACATGAGTGGGCTGGACTGAGAATTTAAAAAGGTGGGCATTTTTGTGTGCATGTGGTATATTCCAGGCTCAAATCTTTCTTTCCTAAGTTTTCCCATTCATGTTGAAAAAAGAAGTTATGAAGGTAGTGGGGAGCAGAGTTGGTGGTGCAGGCTTGTATTTCTCTTGGGATTTGGCTAATGCAGCAAGACAGAGGAACTTGGTGCACGACCTTGGAAACATCATTTTAGGTCAAATGTTGCTGTGGTTGTTGGCTTAAGTAAGATAAACCCATATATGGCCTAAGCACGCCTCACTTCTTTAGCTTCCCACTATAAATGAGATTTCCGAGTGCCACAGAAGTTCAGGTACCACATTTGGGCCACTTCAGCTTGAAAAAGTAAGCTGAGAATGCCAAAAGGATAAAACTCAAACCAGCTCGTGATCCAAGGCTTGTTTTTTTTTATCACTCTGACATCCAACCAGCATCCAAGGATTTGCAACTTGCTCTTGACTTTCCCCTGCAAGAAAAGGAAGGCATTAGGCATATGTAGCTCTCTCTGATTCCATTATTTTGCCTTTCAAAAATTCTGCAAAGTGAGGGTTTATCCCTTGCAGCACAGATTTAATGTTTCTTTATGGATATTTGGGGAGAGATTGGATTGTCCCATTTACTTTTACTTTTAAGATACTACCACGGGGCTTGCAATTTTGTGTGTGAAGATGCCCCTTTTGCTTTTTGATGACCTTTCCTAAATTCTATTTCTGCCAGCATTTATCCTGAAGGTTTCCTTACAAGGAGTCATCTACTAATTAGACCTTTCCTCCTGGAACTTTAGATTTTCTCTAATTCCCTTTTTTGCCTCTCTCATTTTGAAAATTTGTAAAAAGAAATATTAGGGAGGAGGCGAGAATGGGGGGCGGGGAAGTGCCTAGATTGTTCTATTAGGTGGATGGAAGAGGAAGTTGCTGTATGTAAATGTAAACTTTCCCAATAAAGACCAAAAGCCACCCCAGCCCTTGGGTTCAAAAGTAGGCAAGCCAGATCCCAAGCATCCAGGATGAAGTCTTTTTTGACTGCCTGTGCTTGGCTGAAGATGCTGTCACTGCAAATGATAATCCTCCAGGAAAGGACTTTAGTTTGTATTTCAGAGAGACAGCTTTCCTGCATTATATATGATCCTTGTGATTGTTCCCATATCTGCTTCATACTCAGTGTGGCAAGGTTGTTCATTTCTTGCATGGCTGTCATTCTCTCCTACACACACACACACACACTCCTTTCCACACCTTCTGAAGGTGCTGCATTTTGTTGGTAGCAGTGCAAATCAGTAAAGATGAATATCTGACTTAAAGAAGTTGGAAATAAGGAGGGGTACATTTGTAACATGCATGTTTATGTTTGTGGATACATTTGAGAAGCCAATATCTGGAAGCTGAACAAAAATCCTGTCCTGAGGATTGATTTGCCTATACCTTTAGCTAAGACAAAGTTTGCATGACAAGCTTTCATCAGATTTGTGTTCTGTCCAAATGTGTAGGCACACACACATACACCACACACACACACACACACACTCCAAGCACCATGATGTAAACACACAAAAATTATTTACTTCAGGAGTTTTCTGCTACAGACATTTCAAACTAGGAGCATGTACATCTGTACAGAAACAATGCTTCCAAATAGATTTTAATGATTCTGTTTTTAAATGACTCTGAATGTAGGAGTAGTTAGCAAGATTAAATGGAAATTGTTGGGCTTTATTCTTTGGATCTCAAACTGAAGCATCAGAGTGGGTGGAACTTTGGTTAAATAAGCAGCTGTTCAAATTAACATGACATCATAAGTGTTTAATATTTATGCTCCCTTCTGTAATGCTTAGATCAAATCCACTTAGTTTGAAGGTCAAAATAGTGTAGTTGTCGCTGGCTGAACTATCTGCTCCTGGAAATCAAAATGGACTTTTGAAAAAAAATCTTGTCACTTGCTATTATTTCTACAGAGGGTGAGATAGGGAAACTCCTAGATAACAAGGAAGCTGCTATCAAGATCCCTGAATCAGGATAAAAAGACAGCAATGAACTAGCCTCATTTTCTGCCAGTCTTTGTTTTGATAATATAAATTTTGCTTTGGACAAATCAGCTATGGTAGTCAGTTTGCGGTAGGTGGGTGTGTGGGTGTGAAAAAGAGAGAGAACTTGAAGATATGTGGATGAGATGATACAGCAACACTTTTTGCATGATAGCAACTATTATTTCAAGAAACTACATAAGAAAGCTGACAGTTACTTCTTGAATGTCAATGTGAACATTGAAGTGAAAGTTCTACATTACACTGGAAAAGGTCATTAAACTGATTGTCTTGCACTTCCTTATCTAACATTCTCATCCTTTGACCTGTGAGAAAGACTCATGTATCAATTTTATAAATCACACATAATGGAACAGATATGCAGATATTTGTTCATCCAACAGAAGCAAGAATTAGATACACAATGATGCATCCAAAATAACTTCAAGATTTATTCATTAAAGATGATAATAATGATGATGTCTCTCACCTTTCGGCTGATAGATGATTATTATGATAAAGATCTAGACTGTCTGATTACTCAGTGATCCTTCAGTCAGAGTGCTAGACAGTGTCAGCTCAGGCAACTTCAAAGGCTGAGATCCTCTCAAATCTTAAAATGAACACAATGGATGTGTGTTCATATGAGAACTAATCCATGGTTCACTGAACCATGGTTTACTCAGTAGCCCAACTGCTTAATATAGATTGCACACTAAACCATAAACAGCATGCCAACTGGATTTGGTTAAACAAAGTAGTTTGCCAAAACTTGTTTGTTGTAGCCAGCTTAGTATGTTGTGCTAACCTTGCCATTGCTGGGTTAGGAGATGGGCAGAGCATTAGTTCCTCCCCTGAGTTTCTCCCCTTTCCCATGTGCTAAGCACGTAGTAGTAATCCCAGTTACTCTGGGATTATCATGTTGCCTGATGCCATGCAAGAGCATGCAGGTTTGCCTTGAATGGTATGGAAGTTTTTCTCATTTAAAATCATTTGTTCTAAGGGGAAAAATGGTTTGCGTGGGGGAAAATATGTACATTTAATGTTGCAAAAACAGATGGAAACTGTTGACAGTTATCCAACTGGAGCTAATAGGAATGAGTCTTGGAGAGGTGAAGGCAAATGTCAACATGGTGAGTCACTGGAGAGCAGAGAGGAAAAGCAGGCGGCAATGAGATTGCAATGAGTTGGCCTCAAATGAGATCAGCTCAAAGAAGTGAAAGCAAGTTCACTCCTTTAGTTGCAGCTCATTAGCTCTCAAACCCTTCCAAGCTTGTTTTCAAAAGTAGGTGAACTTTGTGTCAGCATTACGGTTATAATTACAATTCTTTCTAAAACACAATCCGCTAAAACTTGTCAACTGGTGGTTAATACAATTACACAGTGAAATAGACTTCTCTGTTATCCATTTGTGTCCAAAGTGGTTTCAGTCCAATAAAAGGACACTATTGGGGGGGGGGGGGTGGAGATCATCACATTTTTTTACGGTCAATCAGTAAAATTCTGTACTTTTTTAACTTTACAAAAATAGAGTGAATTTGAATATAGTAAGAATCTATATGTTCTGAAACATAGTTCCTAACCTATATCAAAATACTGTTAATGTTAGGCTAATGTAATGATGTTAAAAGGGCTGCTAATAGGAAGGACATATGGCGACTGTTAATAAAATGATGCCACTACTTAGTTATCAAGACAGCCGACTCAGCACTGGAGTGATGTAATTAAATCTGACTTTTGAATAAGAAATGGATTCTTTTCAACATAGAAAAATAATACTTAATACTTTTAACCTTCTGTTAACCATGCATCATTTAGCTGTATTGAATTACATCTTCCAGAATTCTTAGCAATCCCTTGGTCATAAATTTAACACAGTCACTTCTACTTATTGTTATCATTATTATTATTATAATTTTCTACCTAAAGAAAACATAATTGATATCCTGCAATCATATTTGCTAATTAAATTAAAGAATCCTTTCAGTTGAGTTTGATTCCTAGTAATGTAATGGACACATTCATCTCATTTTCTTGGCAGCAATATATATATATAGTTTTAGCTAGTGCCTTTTTCTGGGATGATTTTTCAATATCTCAATCTAACTAGCCTGGGACTTGCTTATTATCTTTCAGGTATATACTAATAACATCAGAAGTGTTACTGATATAACTATAACTAGTTACTTTGACATTCCAGCTGACCAACCCTTTGATATACTTTTTTTTCCCAGTAAAACTGGAACTGTATCAAAACTGTATCAAAACTGGATTGGATTCAACATTCATTATCTGTTTTTAAAAATATCCATTATACTAGGAGATATATATATGGCACATGTGCAAAAATATATTTTGAAATAGTTGGTTAAAAAAAACCCAGCTATAGTAACTCAGTGAATGTGTTTTTTCTGTATTTCCTCTGCAATTGTTGTCTCGTGTCTTAGATGTTTTAAAAAGCTGATAGTTTTATATTTATTGTCTTGATGTAAGAAGGGAAAATTACTGACTGTTTTAGTTCTTTTAATTGTAACTTCTCTTCAATTGTGAAATTGTCTTTTTCTTTCTTTATTTTAATTGAATTCCTCTTTGTGATTATTTTTAACAATGAAAACACAGAACAAAAACATTATAAGGACACAAAATAAAAAAATAAACCAACACATCTCACATCTCATTGTCTCACATCAACAAATTTCAATCCACCCACTGCTCCAGTTTTAGATTTAGTGCTAATGTCAACTTTTGATAACTCAGGATTTAGTATTCTTGGTTATTAGCATTCATTTGTAATTTTTCTGTTTAGCATTGCTTTACATTGTTAACTTTTAGAGCTGGTGCTTCTAGCACACTCTGCCCTGATGTCACCCAACTATCTTGTCTTACTTTTGTCTTTTACTGGTGTTGAACTGCAGCAATAAAGACTTGATTTTGTTTGGAAATTTCAAGCCTCGATTCCGTAATTACAACTGATAGATATTCCCCAAAGAGAAGAGGATGCAAACTTCATTCTGCAGCAATACAGAGGCACAAGGAAAGAATGTAAAGGTTCAGAAAACATGTTAGAAAGCAGTTTCCTTGAGGCTGAAACGTCTGTACTGCCATCTCTCTCCTGCTGATCACAAACTACATCTGCATAGGATAGAAGAAGAAACTGCTGTAGCGAGTCCTAGAACTGCCTCCAAAATGATTTACTGTAGTGACAGAATCTGCAACAGAGATTCATTATGAAGACTGCAGGCTTCCCAAGGTGGAAAATTCCAAAGATTGGTAAGCAGCATGTAGGATCTCCAGTAGCCAAATGCTATCTAGACAGGCTTTCTCAGACAGGGCCTTGATTAGTGTGGAGGAAGAGCAGCTGGAAGAGTAAATCTGCTCTCCGCTCTTTTGCATAATTTCTTTTCTTGCTTACGTTAGTGCTTCCCTTGGCACCACAAGATTGGCTTTAGGAGTCTGGGAAGGAGCATGAACAGCAGATGCTGTGTGTCTCTATCTGTCACAGGGTATAGCAAAGTGAAAATCGTGGGGCAGAATTCATCTGTGAAATATACACAACAGGTTAACCAATTCTGAAGAATCAAGGTCACAGATCTTCCTGGGAAAGGCTCTTCTTTTTTATTGAGTGGAAATGATTCTGTCAAACCAGCAGTTGTATGTGCTGCCTTTCTGATTTGCTATATATGCTCATCACAGAGACATCCCTTTGGGTTTCTCTGCCCCAAAGTTTTTTTTTTCCTCGCTTTGCTACATGTTGAGAGAAAAGCAGTTTTTTAAAAGAAATCAGATGGAAACTGGTAATTTAGAGTGTTTTTCTATTCCTTTTTACTTGGAAGTCAGGCCAACTGAACATAATAGGGTTTACTTTTGTGTAAACATAAATCAGATTGTGCTGTTAATCCTCATCTAGCAATAAACTGAAAATGAGTTTCACTGAAATCAATGAACTTTGTTGCTGGAGGAGGGCTTAATGGATTGTATCCTTCAAAAATAAAAAAGTCATAAATCTAACATTGCAGAATTGCTTTTAAAAAGTGCTGTAGCCAAAGCTTCGGCTAGCCAGGTTTCACCATGGATTAGTTTTAGAACAGATTTTCATTGCCAGAGCTTTGCCCTGAAATGTCATTTAGCATTAATAAGCAAGATAAGTGCAACCAACCTTGTGCTTCCAGGCAGCTGCTCCAAATGCTAATAATTCCATGCTGCTACTGCTGCTGTAAACTAGAAACAGAACTGTTATAGCAGGGTTTCTCAGCCTTGGCAGCTTGAAGATGTACGGACTTCAAGTCCCAGAATTCCCCAGCCACACATCTTCAAGTTGCCAACGTGGAAAAAACACTGTGCCACAGACTCTCTGCCTAGCAAGTGATCAGGTGCCTTTGCACATCTATCACAGCTTAACACATAATCATTCACTTCATTGGGATGCAATTTTCTCACCTTTATTGTTATTTATTAATTGCAACCAATCCTCAAAGCCAAAGTGTCCAACCTGGTGCCTACAGAAGCTTTTTGTGGTGCCTGTCAGACTTCCTATCCCCTTTTATTGTATTTATTTTAAGATTATTTCAATTTAATGATAATCTGGCAGGATGAAAAGCAGAACTCTAGCCTCACCTTTATTCCAGAAGTGCTTCGTAAAGGGCTCTGAATTACATTGAGAATGTCAACAACCTTCAGTGCAGAGATCAGCTTTCCTGTTAACAAATAGTTTTGTCACTAGCTACACAAATCTGTCTTTACCATCTAACTTCAGTAACCTCCATTCTCCAATCTCTATATAACTGAATTAGTCTTATTAACTACCACCAAATGAACCGCTTCCTTAAATAAGTGTATTTTCTCCAAAGCATCTGGTGGCATCTTCTTTTGTGGAGAAACAAAGGGCACCAGTCACCATCCCTGCATAAAGTGCAAATTCCTAGCAAATTATCTGAAGCCCAGAGCACTGGCAGAGAATTAAGCCCAATGTGTTGGAAATTTCCTTGAAGCCCAGAGAGCTGACATTCCAGCCCAGGAAAGCTGCAACAAAATACAAAGTACTGACAATCCTAGAAAAGGCTCCAAAGCACTGTAGCCTATGGTCTTTCAAAACCACTTGGTGAACCAACAACCAATAAGCCCTAGCCTCAGTCACTGGACACAAGTGACTTTGGGCAGGTTGGTTGGAATCGGCAAAGGTAAAATGGAGTAAAATATGCAGTAGAAAAAAGCAATAAAGTTAAGGTCAAACAATAATTTAACCATAGGGTTTAAAATATGATATAAGACATGACAGCCTTAAGTAGATAAATAGAATCGCCATGTTATAGGGTTAAAATGATATTTTAGGAAGGAAATAGAGTATAACTCTGGAAACAGTGAATTCTAGAAAAAATGGTTTAAAAATAAATGAAGTAAAATTATCAACTTTAAGGCAATGTATTTATTTTGTGAAATGTTGATGTTAAAAAGTTCTGGTTGCAGAAATTGTCTCATCTCCTCTCTGAGTTTATGTCTTTTTCCAAACTGCATCTACTGCAGTGGTCTTATAAAGCTAAGCATGTATAATAATATTATTTACTTTATGAAAATATTGTAACAATATATAGGTACTCATCCTTAATTATTAAAATAGATAATTAAAATACTGCTAAATACTAAATATATATTTGGGAGAAGTCATCAAAGAGAAAAATAAGGTACTACATTATACTTTAGTAGTGTGTTCTTTTTCATTTCAGTGATCTTTCATGTTTGTTTCTTTAAATTTTTGACAGTAAATGTAGCTAGAAATGCATCTTATGAATAATAAAAAGATCAACTTAAAACTCTATAATGAAAAGACTGCTTACTGAAGATTAAAACAGAATATGTCTCTATTTGTTTATTTACTAGATTTATAAACCCACCAAAGTCATACAGTGTGTCTCTGGGTGGGATAAAACAACACATACAGACACACACACACACACACACACACACACACACACACAGAGAGAGAGAGAGAGAGAGAGAGAGAGAGAGAGAGAGAGAGAGAGAGAGAGAGTAAACAACAGCCCCCCTACACACATATAACATTAAAACATGTACAATGTGTAAAAATAAGTTAGAAAATATAAAATGTTGACCAAGCAGCATAACAAAATAACCCAAAGGAGACTCCCCTCAACTGACTTCCCTTCCCTCAATTTCTTCTTAATGCCTGGGGAAATCAAGTCATTAAACCCTCCCCATGTCAAAAAAACCCAGTCCTTAAAAAAAAGAGAAAAAAGAATAATCACAATATGTGTTTTTGGAGACACAATTACTTAACCCAGAAAGTTGATTTTTTGTTTTGTTTTGTTTCTGGTAAGGAGGGGGAAAAAAGAGGATGCAACCCTGGGAAGATACGGGTGACTTAAAAGTAGATGATTTTAATTTGATTTTCCCAAATGAGCCACAATATATTCTTCTCAGGAAGTTTAAGGAAACCAAATATATGTGGGACAAAATATGAAACTTTTTGTTTTATTTTTCCCTTCCCTTAGCAGATTTCACATTAAAAAATGATAATATAATGATGCTAGCAGTTGGGACTGCGATCCAAGAGTAAGTATTTGTAATTCTGGGCTGCTGTTTCCACATACTGAAAAATTCAAACAAATAAACACAATTTACATATATGCATACATAATGGTCAATCCCTAGCAACTCTGTTTCAAGGATCTAAAACAGATGAGACAGGGGGTGCTCCCAAGAGTTTGCTCCGCATTACCTCTTCAGAGGGTAAGATGTAGGAATGGTGAATTGAATTAACTCCATCTGCTTCATGGGTTATGGCCATTGAGATTGTCTGCAACTGAAGGCCTCTTTCTATTCATAGAAAAAACTGGAACCCAAGAGAAGCTTCCCTCTGAAATAAGGAGTTTTTTTATTTATTTTTTATTTATTTTTTTGCTTAATGGAAGTCCAATGTCACTTTCTATAGTGCTTCAGAGAAAAACTCATTAGAATAATGTAGGATGACAATAAAGAGCAAAGGGAAAAATAAGGGAATATGGCTACCCCATCCATTTTTCCACCTACAAAACGAAATCCAAAATTCACACAAAATAACTACGCATAAATATATCAACTGGATTTTTGAGAGGCTCCTGCCTTTCATACACATATTTAAAGTTACACACCTTGGAAAAAAATTTCAGGTACTGCCGCTCCCCTCCTCCATAATTGTCAACAAAATCTTGTGAGATTTCAACACTTACATATACAAAGCCTCATGAGAGAATACTAAAATGACCTGAGATTTTACAATCTTGTGAAATTTTGGCCGCATTATTTTTTAGAAGTAAAATGTTTATTTAATTGGGAGAGGGTTTTTTTTTTTACAAATGCCCTGCCACTACTGCCAGGGGCTTCTGTTCATCAAACAGAAAACTCAAATATGGTTCATACCTTTCTTAGTTCATATTTTCATCAAAACTATGGGATGTGAGAAGGATTATCTGACTGAATCTATGACTGAGGACCGTATTTTCAAGGGAAGGTGGAGGTTGGGCATGCATGTCACAGAAAATGGTAATTGAAAGGAAGGTGGCAGACAGTTATGCCAGATGATGTAAATCCCAATCTACATATCATTATACCAGCAGACAATTTATACAAATAGAGCTAATGTTGTGGTACAGCTATTCTAAAATCAGGTACAGTTCAATGGATTTCAATTCCTGAACTCTTTGCATTTTTAAATGGCAAGAATTATCTTAAAGTCTATTTACAACTTCTTCTCTTATGAAGCCTTAGTGGGAACCCATTAGAATGTAGAATGGAATAGACTGACAATAATTTCAGTGACTGTTGCCCTCAAGGCAGTTGTCTCCTCCTTTCATTTTTAAGAGGACATTAATATATATATATATATATTAATGTAAAAAGACATTCCCAATGGAAGAGGGAAAAACCTGCTATTGTACAGGTGGGGGAAGCATAAAACCTGGTAGATGTATACAAGGGATTATGCAACAACCTGGTTACCTGAAAATAGAATGCAAATTTCAAAACTTCTGTCACAGACTCTGAGTATGTTTGTGTATATACATATGCAATTTTGTTCTTCCTATATAATGTTATTCATCTAGTCTTAATACTAATAGTGCTGATTTCCTTTAAGCAGCCACAACATTCAAGCACAATAAAGAAAGCCACATATATTCACTGCCCTGCAGCCTCATTTCTGACCTCAGAGGACCAGTGTTTGTGTGAAAGATAATTAATCATCTGGGCTGGCTGAGGCCTTGTCTTTTCCCCTGAGTAGCCACTACCACTGGTGCCAAATTGGGCCTAGCAGTAGAGATGATAAACAGGGTCTGACATTCAGTCTCATGGATGAGCTGCAGTGGATCACTATCCACACACTGTGAGCTAATTACCTCCATCTCAGGGCTTCAAAGCAGGCAGCCACTCAATTTGGTGACTTTTTCCCCAGAAAAATACCCAGTTCAGCTTTACAACAAATGTTTGCAAACTGTAATATAGTTGGTAGCTGAGGAAAATTCACCATTGTTTTATTCAGAGACATTTCCAAGCCATTGTTTGGCCAGAAAGAAAGGAAAAAGAAGAGAACCAAACAGTTCTGGTATAAATCTAACATATCTCCATCCATCCCCAACCTATTTTCTCAGATGATAGGAGGAAAGACAATGGCAATCTCAGAAAACTGGTAGTAGTTTCTTGGATCGTGCCTATCATGCATTCAAAATGTCCTAATTGCCAATTTTGTATTTTAAGGTTGCAAATTCTATCCAAAGAAAGCCTATGAAGGACAGAATATGAATGATACTGTATAATATTTTCATTAAATGGATTAAGTGAAATTATCTATGAGATTGGAAGTTTATGTGGCCTACATATGCAATCTACTACCACAGTGAAGACTAGTCACATGCTGGCTGACCTTAGCAAGCTGTGGGAAGTAATATATACCAGGTATATGCAAACCTGGTATCCTTTCATACGGCTTTGAAGACTGGTTTTGTCATCAAACCTGGGCTGCGGTCGAGCCCATATAATGAACATCTTAATTGTTGGTTGGTTTCTCAGCTGCTGTATGATTTTGTTATATTTTTTAAACTTATTTTAAGTATTGTTAGAGATGTATTTCTCATGGGTGACCATGTAAATTGAATAAATAAGTACATCTGAGATGGATCTTGTACAATTAAAATCTTGTCTTGAAAGGAGAGGCATCACTAGATGCAAAGGTACCATTTTCATAATCACCAAATCCCAGAGGCAGGGAACTCTACCTAGTTGTATCAGTGGTGTTTGGCTCCATCACATCTAAAACTGTCAATTGCCTTAAAGGAGCTCAAAACTGTATTAATCACAATTCCAGCACAAGACTTTTCAGTGTTGTTTGAAGAACAGGAGCAGGAAAGAAAGAAAATGTATTCCTGTACGTGTAGAGGAAAAACGTTGAGTCTGTCTTCCCAGTCTTGCATTAGATGGCACTGTAAGTACTCAAAATGGTACTTAATGTTCAGAATAATAACAAAATGGTGTTGTTTGGAAAGTTTTAATCATATTAAATTACAAATCCATATATATTAGTGGTTGGGAATTATGTACAGTACCTTGTGGTTAAATGTTTTATTTATTTCCTTGTCATGCTTTTTTAAGGAGTAGTGATGGCTTTACTTTGCTCTCTTGCTTTCCATCCCCACTCCCATTTCTCCATTTCTCCACCATCCTCGATGCAGCCTTATAAATGTATGTATAGAGCAATGGAATTAACATATTGACAGTTTCCAGGGAACAAGAAATACAGTCTGGTTTTCATTGAGGCATGTTTGGAGTAAAACTCAGCTGGATTCTACAGTATTTTAAAAGCGAATTACTAAAGATTCCCTTCTAATTTCTTTCCTTTCTTCCCATCTTACAAAACACTTTTGCAGATTTAAGAAGGGGGTGTATGTTATTTTATTTTTTTTAAAAAGCCAAACTGAAACTTGAAGATCACATTTGATTGCATGGGACAAATCATTTAAAGTGGTGAGAGTTAGGCATGGAAAAAATGAAAATGATGTAATTTAATCACATCCCACAACAATGGGGGAAGAAATCTTCCTGGAGTGTGGCTGACAATGATCATCTCTGCATGCCAACCCCCTTGGTTGAGTGAATCCAAGATTTTCCCATTCCCACCCTTTTTCAAACATAGCCCTTACTTAATCTATATTTTCAAGCAGAAAACAGAATCTTGGCTGGTTTGCATTAGGCAGCTACATACCAATTAATTTCTATGAAACTGGCAGATTAAATATTGGATACATATGAATTTCATATACTTCTAAAATGATTCCTCTTAGCCAAAGAGTTTGATTTTCTTCTGAAGTAGGCAGACTCTGTTATTCCTGTTCCACAAAAAAAGCAATAGCATTATTTGTCCAAAGCACAATGACCACTATATCATAAAAAAATCATACTGCCAATGTGACTATTTCATCTCACTTTTGAAATGTTACATTCAGAAAGTATCCATTTATGCAACTTGGACTTCTGCAGAAGGAAAACTAGACACTGCATCTATACATGCAGTGCTCTTGAGTGACAATTGAGGATGGGAAGTTGGATTTAACTGGACCACTCACTGATAAATGTTCAGTGCTTAATAGTTTTAATATTGTTTCTACTTTTTGCATGTTTTCTACTTTTTTTTGAAATGGGAAAAGTATGGGCTGTGCTGCATATTGTAGGTATAAATTATAAAGCATCATGTAGAACTCTCTGAGGTTGGTTGACAACATTTCATTATCTGAACCCCCATAACATGAGAGAGGTGCCCCCATCGATATTCCTCCGATATGTTGGTATGTTTGTCCATCAAATTGAAAGTAGATGGTAAGGCAAGGATTGGTGAGGTCCATGATCCTGAGTATTTCAATCTTAGCATATTTACTTAGGTTGTTATGTAGTACTACTGCCATGGATTCTTTTACAACAAGGAAGGAAACATTGCTAGAATCAAAACAATGAAAAAGCTATGTATAAATGTCTCAGATAGACCCCTAATTCACATGAATGTAAGAAATGGAAGGAGTAAAACCAACACCTTTTATGAGATGGGTGGTTATATAAATTTGATTAAAGAATAAATAAAACATAATCATTAAGTTACTATTGTTGGTCTTAATAAAAATCTTTTTAGTTTTAATATGAAGTTGATTTCTTGGTTTTATCTACATCTTAAGCCTGACAATACACATTTTCCCATACATCTTATATTCAGAATAATTATGGTAACTTAAATAGAGCTTTATTTAATTGAACAAGACCTGGCTAATCTTAAAACATAAAATAACAGGGTTGAAAGGAATCTTGGATATCTTCTAGTCCAGTCCCCTGCTTGATCAGAAATTCCTATACCATTCTGGACAAAAGGCTGTCCAATCTTTTCTTGAAAATCTCCAGTGAGGGAGCAGCCACAAGTTCTGGAGGCAAGCCATTCCATTTATTAATTGTTCTCATAAGAAAGCTCTCCTGAGTTCTAGGTTGGATCTAGGTTTAATGATTTTTCACCTGTTACTTCTTGTCCTGTCCTGAACTGCTTTGGAGAATAGGTTGACCCCCTCTTCTCTGTGGCAGCCCTCAAGTGCTAGGAGGCAGCTATAATGTGATCCCTATAATGTCATTTTGATAGGCTAAACATACTTAGTTCTCTCAACCATTCTTCAAATGGTTTACTTCCAGAACCTTTATCATTTTTGGTGCTCTATTTCAGGGGTGTCAAATTCATGTCATTATGTGGCATCACATGACGTATCAGGACTTTTTTCCCCTTTGCTAAACCGGGTATGGCTAGTGTGTGACGCATTCGGCCCAGCGGCCAGAAGTTTGACAGCCTTGCTTTATTTATTTAATTTGTTAAAGCCTACTATGGTAGGTTTGTGCAGCATTAGACTCTTAGGCCTTTCCAGGTTATAAAACCAACGCTTTTAGTCCAAAGTACTATTTTAAATTCACAACTCTGGGCTTTTGATGGAGAGGGAAGGATTGTTCTATGTGATACATAGAAAGGAGGGCCATTCAAAATATTATTACTTGGAGTGATCATATGGACAATGCTCTTCATTCAAGGTAGTAAAAAAATAACATTAAATGATAAATCACAAACTATTGCAGTAGTTTGGTTTTCTCCACATTTTTCTATTTATATTATGGATTTCAATAGAAAAAAGCAACAACAATAACAATTTATTAAATTTATATGCCATCTAACTCCCAGGGACTCTGGGTGGTTTATAATTGCTAAGAACATCTGAAAATACAAAAACAGCATAAGACAAAAGAATAACAATGGCAAAGAAAACAAACCTGGAGGGGAAGAAAAGGGCATCAGTCATTCTCTCCATAGGATACTGGGAGGGTATTGGGAGAAGGGGGTTCAAGTTAAGTCTTCTGTCTTCCTCCAGATCTCTCAAAGTTTTAAAAAGAATTTGATGCCATTACATTTTTGAAAAATGCACAGATCAAGCTTTCCCTTATGCAGAGCACTGTTGGATAAGTACTCACTTGCATAATTTATACCTTCAAGTATTTGTTTAAGGCATAGAAACCAAAACGAAAAATACTCTGCTTTCAAATGCAAACTTTCATTCAGTGTTTTAAAAATACAGCAATACCAGTTAAAATTCGATTAATTCATATTCTAGTTTACTACAGCAGAGAGTCACCCACATTGGGAAATAAGAACTTTGAAATGATGAAAGTTGTATTCAACTGCCTTAGTTTGTAAAATGTAACTGTATGAAAATAATTTTGGTCCATTTTATCCATCTCCTCTCCAAAAGAATTAATAAAAATCATGCATATTTATATATTTTGAATGATAGCTTATTTGACTAACTAGTAAATATTTAAACAAAAAAAATGGTTTTAATATCTACTTCCTAGATTATTATTATACATATGGTAGAAATTTTTGAAATTTAATATTTTAGGCTATAGTTTTTATATGGTTTTCTAAAACATCTTGGGAAAACATCGGCTTCAAAAGGTGGCATCTAATTTTAAATAAATAAATGAACCTTCTCATTAGGTTGTTCTGAGTGCAGACAACTTATTATAAGATTGTGAGATGCTACTGAAATCATTGTATGTACGGTATATTTCTGTGCCGAACAATGGAGTAGAATCTCAAATGTCTTGGCTTAGCATCTTCCACAAATAAATGCAATATGAACAAATAGAGAGAATGAAATTAGCTTATAAGTGCCAACCCAAAATGGTACAGCTGTCAAATTCTTGTTTTTCCCATATGTTCTGTATTATGGGAGGATCCAGCTCTCTTTCTCTAGCAGCTTTGATACAATTGCCTTATGGGAGGGATTATCCCTTGCTATCAAAAAGAAAAGCTGCAAGGCAGATACCAGCCTATTCTTCCAAAGCAATGAACCTGAAAGGCATCTTTTCAACCAAGCCACTGTGTGGTAAAAAAACCAAAAAGCAAATTCTACATAAGGCCTGCCTTGACTGCTAAAGCAACTGGTGGATGAAGATAGAAAATAGGCAAAGCATGTATTGCAGAAAAAAGTTTACACAGACTACGGGAGAGTTAATCCTTTTTAGCACATTTATATTACCAAGGAGAGAGAAGGACGTGGAGGAGGAAAGGAATAGGGAACCTTCACTGGAAGCTGAGGAAGAGAAGCAGGAATAGAATAGAATAGAATAGAATAGAATAGAATAGAATAGAATAGAATAGAATAGAATAGAATAGAATAGAATAGAATAGAATAGAATAGAATTTTTTATTGGCCAAGTGTGATTGGACACACAAGGAATTTGTCTTGGTGCATATGCTCTCAGTATACATAAAAGAAAAGATACGTTCATCAAGAATCATAAGGCACAACACTTAATGATAGTCATAGGGTACAAATAAGCAATCAGGAAACAATATCAATATAAATTGTAAGGATATAAGCAACAAAATTACAGTCATACAGCCATAAGTGGAAGGAGATGGGTGGTGAGAACGATGAGAAGATGAAAAGAAGTGCAGACTTAGTAAATAGTTTGACAGTGTTGAGGGAATTATTTGTTTAACAAATAATTAACAAAAAGGCATTCAGGAGTGACTTGCAGTGGCAGAAGGCGATGCTCAGTCCACTTAATTCCAGATGCTACATTCATATTAAAATATAGGTGCCTTCCCTGCATTTTGTGCAGAAAATCTACCATTTCACCAGAAACTCATTATTCACTATCTTTCTACCAGTTCTGACAGGTTATAGACAGACTTCAAAGCTAGTTGACCCAGCAAGAAAAATAAACCCAATGTATCAAGGCAGGGTTTCCATGAAATGTCAATTTGTTTCAATAATATTGAAGGGATCCTATGGATTACAGCAAAGGAGTTTGAAAGCAAGAAGAATTATGGCCACGTTTATAACATAGGAAAAGAAAATTGTTTCAGAAATACTCTTTTAAAAATAATTAGATTAGTGCTTTGTAAATCCTAATTTACTACCATCAAGGAAAAATAAATAAATAAATGTTCAGGAGTTGAGAAAGTAAGAAATAGTGAGCTTTAAAGTAAGGAACATTCCGTAAGGTTTTCTTCTGAATTCATCTTCAGATATTGTTGTGTTGTTTTAACTAATTTTGCTTTTGAACTGATATGGAACAAATATATTTTCTCTAGTTCGGTTTTAATTTCCAAAAATGTTATATAGTGCACTCACGGATAAGGACATAAGAAAAGTTCTGCTAGTTGCAAATTAAAAACTAAAAGGATCACACACTGTTTGACATTGTTTAGAAATCTTTCATTTGTCTACATTAAGATGTTTCTATTGGAAATGGGTAGCTAATAAATTTAAATAAATATTTTTTTTAAAAAAAATCTGTAGTTGCAACAGCATTTCATTATGAACTATTTTGTTGATAAATATATACTGTGTACCTTGGTAAAATAATACAGAAGAACCAATATGAAAATGTATTCAATTCTTTACTATGGCAATGACATATTTGTGCATCAGTAAAATATTGTGCGGAAAATGTATCAGGATTGATTTATTTCTATTTTTCACCAATCTATGTGCCCAATACAATGATTTGATAGAGTAAAAAATATATATAAATTGATTGTGGAACAAACAGGTACATTATATTTATAGTATAGTAAATGTGTATCGTAATGAATATGCCTAACTTACAGATACAAATCTCTCTTGAAATAAATAATTAAAGAGAAAGTTAAAGTGATGTACAAGTAATTTGTATTATCAACTACTAAATCATAATCACCCAACTGTTTTTTTGTAATTCTAAATGTAAAAATTCTACTGGAAGTTTGATTATAAATTAAATAGGCTTAGAAAGCCAATCAAGTTATCCTAGCAATAAGATATTCAAACTTCCTTCATGAAGAGATAGGCAAAGTCATCTCAAAACTCGTTCCAAAGCAAATTCTTTAACTTTGGGTTTACTTTCATGCAATTAAAAGATAGGTATATGAATATACATTCACGAGTTTATGATAGTGGGAGTTTGTATGCACATTTCTTCTGACAAGTTGCCACTACTAATCAAAACTATTTACAGTTTTTGGAAGCAGTTCTAACATGAACAGCAATATTAACATAAACACCAACAATGTCCTGCACTATAATTTTCAGTTCCCTAAAAACAAAACAATTATCTTTAGCTGAACGGAAGGATTCCAGAACGACATTATTTCAATGTATTATGATCACTAAAATGTTGGACAAAATTAGGTTTGAATGGTCCATGAATTTCTAAAATAAATTTAAGATTGTTTTATGTGATTAAATAGATCAGGTGATTAGTCCAGCCACATCTGTTAACAAGACAATAGTTTGAAACAATACTATTCATATATCTAACAATGATATATGAATCACTTTTTATTTGTTTCTTTTGTTTAATTCAGGTTGATCCTGAAGTTCATTCCTGAAAGCTGAACAAGTATGTAAAATTTAAACAAGTGCAAAGTTGAGCCTCTCAAATTCAAGAGTGCCACAATTTCAAAAGCTTCTAAGTTTCAGCCATACTTTTTCAGGATTTCATTTTTAAATAATGAAGCTGTACTCCAAAATTCTTACTGACAAATGTTGTGTGCAGTAGGAGTATGAAGTCACTTATTTCAAACTTCCTTTTTCTTTATTTATTAACATATTGTATTCATTTTTACAGATGAATTTGTAAAAATTTGATATGGGGGATTAATTGGCAGCTTCGTTTCAACCTTATTTGTTGAAGCTGGGTGCATATATATGTGTACTGGGATACACAAATTTGATTTGGATGCATATTCTTGGTTTGTTTGGAGCCATGTATTTCACCCAGAAAACTTCGACAACTTCACAGGAGAGAAGTAAAGTGATTTGAAACTCAAATTCATTTTACATTACAGGGAGATAAAAGACAAGCAGGAACAAGTGATTTCAAATGCATAAGAAAACTCTAGCCTAGAGTCTCCCCGCTCCTATCCCCCAAACCTACTCCATTATGTACTTTGGACAAAACCCTTGACTGTAATGAACCACAAACACAAACATGGCTTCTTCATTTACATTCAGTATGAGAAGAGATCTGCTTCTAATGAGCTCTGTTGGTCACCCTTCCCCAGCTGCTGAAAGAAGCCCGCTGTTTCTCCAGGGAAGCCACCACTGAGTAAATCCTCGGGCTTTGGATGGCAAATCACATTGTGCTACACACTGCTGGCTCATGCTTCCATCCGTGATGCTCTTACACTCAGTCTGCCATCTCCTTAGGAATCAAAGAGGCAGCGGGGGTCCTCAGATCTCCTTACTGTACATACACAGAGATTTTAATCCAATTATGCAGCTTCTGCTCAGCATGGGATGCTCTGCCTGTTTCTTATTCTTCTTTTTCATTTGTTTTCAGTAAAGAAGCTTAATTTGTTTGGAAACTTTCTAGAGGCACGGATTCAGACATTGACAAAGAGAAAGCAGGAAATCATAGGACATATTAGAGCAGTGGGATGGAAATAGCATTGCGATTTCATTTAAAAATAATCCAACAAAATTTTATTAGGAAGTCATTTTTTTATTATTCTTATGTTCATCAATACTGCAAAAACCCTCTCTTAAAATGCCCTAATAACTGAAGTACCTAGGGTGTCCATCGAGTATGGATTTTGATATTTAACAGAATCAGAAATATTACCTTGTGCCTTCTTAAATTTACATTTAAAAAAATAACATGTGTATCAAATGTGACATAATTAGGAAAACCCTTTCATTCTGCAGAACCCATTATAGATAATCTCTGGCAGGACTGAGATAGGGTTAGTGTGATCTTCTCGGTCCTGCTTGATCAATAGCTCTCAGTACTGTCAATCATTCTATCCTTTTGAGCCATGTCTGAAGGTTAAGAATGGGGAATGCTGTTTTACAGCACTTCTCCTCCTCCCTTAAAATACAATACTGGTTTTAGTTGGTGATGAGAGATGGAGATTAAACTCTAAATTTCTCAATGCATTCTAATATTTTTGGCCATTAATTAATTAATGTATATGTTGCAAATGTTTAATCAGTATTTGTTGTCAGACACAATTACCGTGGTCTTTATTGAATTAATTTTCAGAGCCCTACTCTATGTTGCATCATGCTTTTTCTTGCAAACCATTGGGATTCTCAGCTGACAGCATAGTTACCTTTACATATAAATCCACATCTCTACCAGCACACCTCTAACATTAGCATAAGCATTCCTTATATCCATAAATATCACTACATTAAGTAACTAAGAAGGATCACACATCCTTCTTACTTCTGCACATTGAACTGATCACTAAACAATTATTTACTCTGATGCTTACTGTAATTCCATTATATCCCATTCTGCAACCAATCTTAAACCCCTATTCTTTATTTTACCATACTTTCGGTAAATCAACAACTATTTGATAAAGTGTCTATCTCACATTATATGTAATTTACATTTGTATATCCATACATATTCATGCATGTCTTGGTTGAGGAGACTCTGCCATCTGAAGC
The DNA here is from genome assembly GCA_022577455.1 of Arizona elegans. Lineage (NCBI taxonomy): Eukaryota > Metazoa > Chordata > Lepidosauria > Squamata > Colubridae > Arizona > Arizona elegans. The sequence continues at coordinate 94,423,447 of JAKOOJ010000003.1, read as the reverse complement.
TTTGGTTAAAGCTGGTTCTTCTAGAGCAGCGGGGTCAAACTCATGTTGTCACGGTGGTGTCACGTATTGGGACTTTTTCCCCTTCGCTAAACTGGCCATGGTGTGTGACGCATCCAGCCTGCAGGCCGGGAGTTTGACAGCCATGTTCTAGAAGGATCTTTGGCCTCCCTAAACCTTACAAATAATTGTGTATTCAGAAGGATCAGGCAATCATTACTGAAGAGGAGAAGTGAATGATGTTGTCTTCTATTAATCCTTCACTCATCTTCAAAGCAATTTTAGGGCATGTTTTTCTGCTCTGCTTCTAAAATGCATTTTATTTATTTTTATTTATTTATTTGTTCAACTTGTATGCCACCTTTCTCCGAAGACTCAATTATATTATCATATAATTTTTCCCTATTAGTTCACCTTGATAGAACATTTGGGGTTGTTGTTTTTTGTCATGGGTTTTTTTTTTCTTGAGTAGTTAGTCTTCCCCCTAGGTTTTTTTCCCTCTTAAATAAACCTAAAGGATTACCATTTTATCATTTCCCAGTAGTCACCTGACGTTGAAACATCAGAGTATTTCTCCCCTATTTATTTATAAATTTATATAGCCAGCCATGTCATATATACAACTCTGGGCACCTAACAATTAAAATAAAATAGGAACAAGGTAAAACAGGAGAAAACTTACATTTATTTATTTGTATCCCACTTTATTATTTTTACAAATAACTCAAGGCAGTGAACATATCCAATATACCTTCCTCCTTCTATTCCCTCCAAAACAACAACTTTGCAGGATGAGTTCAGCTGAGGGAGAGTGACTTGCCCAACTTCACTCAGCTGACTTTCATGGCTGAAAGTAGGACTAGAACTGCTTTCTAGCCTGGTGCCTTAACTGGCTCTAGCTAAATAGCATAAGACAACATAAAATAGCAGCCAAGAACAATCAAATATCACATGATCAATATAATTAGATAATGGACTCACCCACTATCAGGGGCCCAGGCTGGACAACATAACCAGGTTTTTAATGCCTTTTAGCCTAATACGTTCATTTTGTCTGTTCCACATGGAGAGTCTTCTTGGCCAGATTTAATATTTTACTTTCCCAACATTCCTTTTCATGATCATCTTTGATCCTTTCTGGAAGGGAAAGATTGAGTTAGTTCCCCATGTTTTATTGCACTGTCCATATTATCAAGTTTGCCACTTTGATTTAATAATGTTTCTGCTAGTCCATTGTTCTGCCACATCAAAAAGGAGATAGCTTTTCTATTTATGGATCTGGCAGCAGAAATCTCTGGCATATTTTCCATATTTTATTATTATTATTATTATTATTATTATTATTATTATTATTATTATTCACATTTCTATGCCGTCCACTCTCGGAGGACTTCTTTATCTTTATCTTTTTTATCTTTATTTGATTTGTATACCGCCCTACTCCCGAAGGACTCAGGGCGGTGAACAGCCAACAATAAAATACATAGATACACAAAATTTAAAAACCCAATAAAATCAAATTAAATTATTTGGCCCAGACAAATTAAAACACCCCGATAATTTAAAAACAGATTAAAATTTAAATATTTAAAAAGGGAAGAGATTAGGCCAAGCCCGCTTGATGGAATAAAAAGGTCTTCACAGCACGGCGGAAGGAGCGTAGATCCGGGATCCTGGGCGGCTTACACGAAAGACAGTATACTAAATAGCATATTGCCCCTTAACAATCTGGGTCCTCATTTTACCCACCTCAGAAGGATGGAAGGCTGAGTCAACCTTGAGCCGGTGAGATTTGATCTGCTGATCTGCTGAACTAGCAGTCAGCTGAAGTAGCTGCAGTACTGCACTCTAACAACTGCGCCACCTCGGCTCTTATAATTTGGCTCAGTTGTTATCATTGTAAGTTTAACAGCATTTAGTGAATTAGGATGTAATATTTATGTGGTACAAGTAGGCCTAAACTTACAACAGTTCATTTAGAAACTGTGGAAATTACAACGGCACTGAAAAAAGTGACTTATGACCATTTTCACACTTATGTACATTGCAGCCCCTCCATGATCACATGATCAAAATTCAAACACTTGGCAACTGACTCGTATTTCTGAGGGTTGCCGTGTCCCAGGGTCATGTGATCATCTTTTGCGACCTTCTGACAAGCAAAGTCAATAGGGAAGTCAGATTGACTTAAAAACCATGTTACTAATTTAACAACCACAGTGGTTCACTTAACAACTGTGACAAAAAAGGTTGTAAAATGGGGCAAAGCTCACTTAACAACTGTCTCCCTTAGCAACAGAAATTTCATAAGTCAAAGACTACCTGTATCTTGGAATCATTTTTTTTATATCCTACCCCAATGCTTGATTAAACCATTTTAACTGTATTTTTTGTTTTATTTTTTATTATTACATTTAACTTGCTTGCTAAATACATATCTTGGACACCTGCTTTATGGCAGACCTGCTTTACGGCAGACAGTACAAGAACTCTTACATTCATGCCAAAGTAAAAAAAAAAGATACCTTGGGGTACATCAGATCTTAGAAAGCCACTTGCTATTCAAGCATGCTTCAGCATTATTTTATACATTCCTTCCTGTACAAGAGTTTGATGTGGTGGACACAGTGAGTGGAGTTCATATGACTCACAATTCTAAGACACTTCACTATCTACATAGATCAGTGGTTCTCAACCTTCCTAATGCCACGACCCTTTAATACAGTTCCTCATGTTCCTAAGACCATTGAAAATATGTATTTTCTGATGGTCTTAGGCGACTCCTGTGAAAGGGTCGTTCGACCCCCAAAGGGGTCCCGACCCACAGGTTGAGAACCACTGATATGGATTATTTGATCTAAAGTTAAGTATATCAGTATAGGGAGCAACTGCACACTGATCCCATCTTTATCTGTTTGGCACACTTTTCCTCCTGGAGACATAAGCCTCTACGTTGGTCAAAGGAGAGAGTATATTGACATAGTCAAGTTTTTGTATAGTAAAAACTTTATCTATCTAGTTAGTTCTATAGCTAGAAATGAAACAATTGTTTTAAAAAGTTCAGGTTTTATGACTCATTCAGTTTTAATTGTTCAATATGCAGTGGGACTGGGCATTAGCAATCTGAAGCAATTTTGTCAACAGAACTTCCCAAACTAAAGGCATTTTTTGCCATTACCATTACAGTAATAAACACTTTCACTGCTTTCAACTCTGTAAATCCCAAGGTATCAAAAAAAGGCTATATGAGTTTCTGTGCAAGAGATTAGAGATGGGACTTTGTTGGTCACAAATGGGAATGCTAAAATGACCTTTTCAAACATTTGCTTACTTTCCTCTATTAGCCTTATAATAGCAGATTTGGAGAATAAGGAAAGGGAAACATAATAAAAAATGAGTTTATATTCACAGAAAGGCCATTTTGTCTTATTTTGGCCAATAAAATCACCACTCATATTTTGCTCTTTCTTTTTTTTTTTCAACCCTGAAAAGCATGAATCCATTATATGCACCAGCTGAATGTGCTTTTCCCTTTCTGATTCTTTATTAGTGATGCTTCACTTTCTCATTTGAATTTAACATCACCTTTTATGAACTTTTATCACAAAAAAGTATATTACAACTAGGCAACCTATAAGCCTTTTCAGAGATATTTCCTTAACTAAACAGAAATAGAATGACCATGGGTGAGTGAAAAACCAGTGGGAATTCTGATTTCTGCCATCTTCCCCATTCCTACAGTTCTTGTAGGAAGTTGGCAGGGTGTATTGGAAGTCACAGTCCTGTGACCATGGCAACATGACAGTGCAGCAGAACTAAAGCAGCTTTTCCCAATTTCATTCCAACAAGTGTCATGGATTTTGGGCACATTCCTTAAATTAGCCCATTTGACATTAAGTTGATCAAAAATTGTTGGCCTACGATGCTCCATTTTGTTTGAAGGTTACAGACAATCATGCCATCATGAGAGTTTCAGTACTATATAGATGAAAGGGGTAGGATAATGCTTTCTTCTCTTTTTATTGGCATCAAAAACTTACAAGATAATTACAACTAGAAAAAACATTTCTGGAATTAAAGTGACAAAAAGAGCACTAAGTAAAAATGTAAGCAAGTAATTAGGCCCTTACAATTATTCATCCAGGGGATTCTCTAGAACTGATGAATGGAACAGATTTATCAATCTGATTTAGTGTCAGGCCATCAAATTATTAAGAAGAAGATCCAAACAATTGCATGGAATTTACCTGAAAGAAAAGTGATATTTGTAGTAAACAAAAGGAGGCAATATTCTTAAACTGATCAAGTAATTGGGAATTTATTTTACAAAATTAAGATTAAGATTTTACAAAATCTGTCAGTATAAATTTGACTGTAGTATGAAATTTCAACTGTACTATTGAGCCAGCTATCTTATTTGGATATATAGACTGTATCACCTTAAAGCTGGGTTATTTCTTTAAGGAAACAGGATTCTCAGATGATTTGCATAAATACTTTTGGCTTGATAATATTTATCAATTTTAATTAGATTTTTTTTTTTAGAATTAGAATTTTTTATTGGCCAAGTGTGATTGGACACACAAGGAATTTGTCTTGGTGCATATGCTCTCAGTGTACATAAAAGAAAAGATATATTCATCAAGAATCATAAGGTACAACACTTAATGATAGTCATAGGGCAGGGGTGGGTTCTACTTATCTTTACTACCAGTTTGTAGTGGGACCACGCGCGCGCGCTAAGTTCGCTTGCACGCACGTGTGCTCTTCTGTGCGGGCACAGAAGCGTTTTGATGACGTCGGGGTCCGTGGACAGAGCTTCCCACCGGTTTTACTACCGGTTCTATAGAACCGGTGCGAACCAGGGGCAACCCACCACTGTCATAGGGTACAAATAAGCAATCCAGAAACAATATCAATATAAATCGTTAAATACATTTTCATGAAGACAAATGCATAAAAAGCTTGAACAATGGAGAGATAATAATTTGTGCAGGCTCCATGACCTACCTCTTAATAAAACAAAGATGGAATTTTTTCAAAAGGTAAAAATTACCTTATAGGTTCTAATATTCTCAAGTAGGCTGTTTAGTTCACAACAAATTATAAAATCAGGTATTCCACATTCTGAATACATTCAGATGAATCAATTTGAAAATCTTATAACATATAACTCAGAATATTTGTTTCTGTGAATACAGTTCAGAAACTGAATAAGTTTATTACTTATTATTTAATAAGTTTATACTTATTAAAACATAATAAGATTATGTTTTAAATGCATGCATAATGTAAACAAAACCATCAATGTGCAATAGGAATATCAATGGAAGTCAAATATTAAATTCATTGTAAATGTCACACTTAGAGAAAATTGGTACAAGGTGTTTTACCACTGTTGATTGCCAAAATAGGTAACTCATTTTTTAAAAATGGTTGGAACTATAATAATCAGGGAGAATCATTATTTTATATTTGCTGGCAATGCTGTGAAATAGAGCAATTCCAGAAGATGATTTATTATAAAATGAAACAAAATTCAAAGGATGAATTATTTTCCCTACCAGTTGTTTTTCTATTAAACTTTGTATTCTAATAAAGTACACCCAGTCAGCTCTATATATGATAACAGCTAATAGGAGATTTTATGGCTTTATTGGAAATCACATAAAATTTCCTATTTAGAAGAATTGCAAACTAAGCTGTAAGAACATGCATCAGTGTCAAAAAAAATAAATTCATACTAAAAAAACAAGTCTCAGACAAGATTTAACTAAACTTGGAAACCATTTATACATTATAATTCTATATATGACTAGTACCGCATTTCAAGTTTAGGTTTCTCAACATGAGGCTTTAATACATGAACTCAAGCTCAAATCATTACATAAGGATAAAAATTTAGACTAGATTGAAACTTTTGTTAATAGTTCACTTTGATTAATTCATACTGTACTCACTAGTTTAATTACTGAAAATTGACCTGATCTTAGCAATGGTTTTGAAATTTCAAATTAATACAAGAAACGTTATGTATCAGCATCTGATTTAATGTTACCCCAAACTTTTAATTTAATGTTATACAATTTGTAAATACCTTTTCTATTGTTTATTTTTTTCTGTATGTCTTATTAGTAATATTTTAAAATTTCTGACAAAATAAATTGTTTAAAAATCAATTCAGCAGTTCCGTTTTAATTTGGATGTTCATTTATATAGCTTTGGTGTGTTGAAAATAATTGAATTTAGCCATTGTTCAAATTTTTACTTTCCAATAATGTTAGTATAAAAAACATATGCATTTTGCTGTTGTGTTCTGTTTCATCATTTTTAAAAATGCTTTCCTCTGCATTACCTGCATTTGTATGGGCACATTATGTGTAAGTTAGAGAGTCAGTCCTAGAGGAGATCAACCCTGACTGCTCTTTAGAAGGCCAGATCCAGAAGATGAAACTCAAATACTTTGGCCACCTAATGAGAAGGAAGGACTCACTGGAGAAAAGCCTAATGCTGGGAAAGACTGAGGGCAAAAGAAGAAGGGGATGACTGAGAATGAGGTGGCTGGATCAGTGGTGGGTTGCCCCTGGTTCGGACCGGTTTTCAAGAACCGGTAGTAAAACTGGCGGGAGGCTCCGCCCTCTGCCCTGGATGTCATCATCGGCAATCTGCGCATGTGCAGAAGCAAGGCGCACACGCGAGCGAACTAGAACTCACCCCTGGGCTGGATGGAGTCACTGAAGCAGTAGGCGTGAGCTTAAATGGACTCCGGGGAATGGTAGAGGACAGGAAGGCCTGGAGGAATGTTGTCCAGGGTGTCGCAATGGGCCAGACACGACTTCACAACTAACAACAACAACAGAGAGTCAAAAGAAAGGTACAAAGGTAATGTGATGTCCATACCAACATTCTCAACTTTCCTATTTCTTTCTGTCTAGGAATTTTGGAAGTTGAAGTCCACACATCTTAGAATTGCCAAGGTTGAGAAACATTGGTCGATACAGATGGTTTTTGGATGCAACAGTAAAGCATTTCTCAAAAATTATGAGGAAGTCATCATGCATGTAAAGGACATATACACATACAAATATATCAAAGCTGCTTCTTTTTTGGATTGTAGTGTAGTATTTAAATTTTGAAATGTAAAGTTTAGGAGTCTAAGGAGCTACCAGAGCAGAAATTCTTTCCCTTTCTCTTTCTCAATTTATAGACCACTTCAGCCAACCAATTCTAAGAGCAGCAAGTACAATAGTACAATAATACATCATGATATGAGGACAACACATAATTAAATTATTATTCAACAATTTCTGGCATGGAAATGCCAGATTATTCCAGTGCAAAAAAGTTTCTGGAAATCCATTATTGCTCAGGAGACCCATTGTTCCAAAGGAGGGAAGTTTCCATCAAAAATGCCTTATTTAGGGACTCTCCTGCCACAGCTCTCAATAGATATTGATAGACACTTGCTACATTCTCAGAGCAGTAGAATCTAGATGAGATTGTTGCTCTCAAGGATACTCAAGTCCCAAAGAGTTTGAGACAAAGGTCTCCTGGTATCAGATTCTTTGTAGCCTTACATTTTAAGGGTGAACTGGTTTTTGTTTATGTCAACTGATTTTGTTTACTGTTCCTTCTCCCAAGGACGTATGTGAAATGTATATAGAGTTATGCCATATTTTTCTACAACATCTCTTTGGGATAAGTTTGGGTAGAAGCTAGATGGCTATTGGCTATTTACTAAACATCTTCATAACTGAGAAGAATTTCTTATGCATTGGCATAACTGAGAACCATGTTTCTTAAACCAACCAAAACATTTATGTATTACTTAACACTGCTACCGTTGTCCTGCTATCTGTTCTTTCTTTATATAATCAATATAGGCAGAGTGGGAAGACTTTGTCCTGACTACTGAGTAAATAAGGTATTCTAAATATGAGATGCTTTACTTTTTCTGTGGAAAAAAGTACTTTTTTGGGCAGGTTGTACATGTGTGTCCATGTACATAGAGACATCTTGTAAGCCATATTTTTATTTCAATGGAAACAGGTTTCCATTTTGCCAAAAAGTAGGATGTGACCAGAGGTAGGATTCACTTACCTTCCCTACTGGTTCGCAAATGTGAGCGCACGCGTAGTTGCACATTACGTCTGGGTGGGTGGAGCCTCCTGCAGTTGCCGCTACCAGTTTGCATGAGCTGGAGACAACCAACTGAATCCCACCACTGGATGTGAACCAGAGAATCCTACTATTCAGCTATGTTTCTTGTTGGCTAAAAGATGGTAAATATTCCTTTAAAGTACCTAGATATCTCATTCTGTGCCATACTAATTAACCATTGTTTCTCAGGGCTCTGTGTTTTGGTATCCTCGGCCTGTTGTCTTACAGAAGGGAATTCAGAAAGTGAGACAATTCCCTGAAGGTTGAAACACACATGTTGCTATTAACTCCAGTCAAATCTAATCTTTTGGAAAAAGGAAATACTGCCCTTTTGACGATCACATTCAGGTTTTGAATCAGACACTTCTCTCCTCCCCAATACTATGGCTTCTCAGAGAGGCTCTTGTGTTGCATCAAAGTGAGAATGGCCATAATTTAAAATGACAGCTCTAAGAAGCCTCAGTATCCCTAATAGCATCATTAATTTCAAGGGGAAAACCTAAAGTGAGGTATTCTGTAACCTGAGCTCTTCCAATAAATCTATTTTCAGAAATTCTCTTGAGCCCCAAGGCTTCAGACTGTAAGAAAAGTGCACGGCTTCCCTTGCAATTCAGCAAGGGGGCCTGAGGCTGGATACCAATACCTGAGTGACAGCAGCAAGCATATATTAAAATAACAGCAATTTTAATGAGTAAGTTTGCATTTTTCATGTGGGCTTGTCTGTGCGATTTCATATCCCTGGTGGGCAATTTTCTGCCACAAGAGCTCTACAGCAGTTGCAAAGCATTAGTGGAATAATATTTTCATTGAGCTGCTATATATGAATGGGTCATTTAAGAATGTATCCATTAATGGTCCTAGATATCAGTCATATCTGTTAACTCTAGGAATCTTGGAAATGTTATTGCAATGGGGGTTCTCCTGTGGCTTTTATCTTCCTGATTTCAAGGCTGAAAGAAAGCCTCTTTGATGAACCAAAGGTTACCTTTGTTTAATCTTTATTAAGTTGACTCATAATGCTTGGGAATAAATTTTCTTAGTTTTCTTCTGGAGCAAGCCAAAAGATTTCACACCATTCCCTTTAGGGAACAGAGTATTTGATCTATCCCTCCATGCCAACTTAGATTTTCAACCTTACAAGGTAGACCAGATGAGAAACACAACTATATGATCTAATTCTACTTTATTTTAAAGCTACAACTTGCCAATCTGAGAGTACATCTCTACAACTTGCCCCCCCACCCATCTCTTTTATAGGCCAAAAAATTAGGGAGGATCTCTTCTGAGCCTCTTGCCCTGCCACTATCCAGCTGTGGACTTTGGTCTTATCTGACCATTTCTTTGATTGTGACTCTTTTGCCCTGTTTCCCACAGTCATTTCCACCTACCATTGCAATGTATCTGCTTTTTTTTTTTTCTTCTGCCAAAAGGTATATATAGATGTCTGGATGTTAGTTAGCGACAGAGACCAGGTTTTTTTTTTTTCCTATTTAGTAGCAGACCCTTGAGGAACGTAACTGAACGGAGATGAATTATGCGTAGAGCAACAGAATGTTAATGAATAGAGAACTGAAGGAGCACAATTCATGTTGGCACATTAGCACACTTTTCCATTGCAAAGAAGATTGCATATTCAAAGAGGCACTCAAAGTTATTTTAAGTTAGGTCATTTGCAAAATATGCTGTACAGTAAAACCTGTGTCAGTCACTTAGAGGATTTGATTGTTGTTGTTATTTTAAACGGAGATATATTACCTATATTCAGAATACACACATTGCACATTTGTAAAATGTACACATAGGTATTTTCTTTTTTTTTCTTTTTGCTTATCTCTTTAAAAATATGCTTGAAAACAAGGAAACAATAAATCTCGTGTTAAAGAATATACTGTACCTAGATATAGTATATATCCAGAATAGTTGGATAAAATATATTAAAAAACCAAATATGTTGTTCTTTTTTTGGATCTCTCATATCAAGATGTAGAGGATGGAAATGGAGCGGGGAGAGGGAGAGGGGAAGGGAGAGGCAGAGAGGCAGAGGCAGAGGCAGAGAGAGAGAGAGAGACATGACAACCACTTTTCTCCTCAGTACTTTCCATATTCAAATATTTGAAAAGAGCTCTATAGATGCCTTATGATGGAAGAGATCCAAAAAGATCACTTCTCAAAAAAAAAAAATCAGAATAACAAAATGATGAAGTTTGAAGAGACCTTGGAAGTCTTCTAGTCCAACCCCCTGCAGGTGCCCTATCCCATTTCAGGCAAATGGTTGTCCATTTGGTTGTGTGAGAGCATCTGAGGTACTTTTGCCTCTCTGGGCTGGCCCTGTTGTTTTCTCACTGAAAGTTAGGCCTTTGAGAAGCTATTAAAACTGAATTATTATGGACAGCAGTTTCACGATTTTGTTGGTTTCATTTATTGCTACCATTGCTACCGTATCATTCTTTTATTTACTTCCATTCAAGCTGGTATTTTGCATGCACATTTAAAGTAACATTTTCCTGTACTTGCTAATAGTTGATTGATATTGTATGCTGCCCAAAGTCATTTCTTGTCAGATGAGCAGCTATATAAATTTCATAAATAAATAAATAAATAATAAATAAATTACAGCAGAGTATATATCCAATAAGTAAGTGAACAGGCCTGCATGTGAAGCTGGATATAAAAATGTTATTATCTAAAATGTTTGTGCTCTGCAAAATACCATCCCAGACAAATACAGTAAAAGAAATGTATACTTAATAATACATGTGTTAACAGCAGCCAGAATCATGTGTTTACACAACATTGGAAGGGGGAGGAAATTCTCCCAGAAGTTAAGATAATAACAAAAATTTTAGAATGTGTAAAAATGAATAAACTAACATTTGAAATTAAAGAAAAGGAAGACACTGAATATTTTGACGTATGGGATCTGTTCTATCAATGATTGGATGAAAGAAACAGGAATTAGAACTTCAAAAATTACAAGACAAAGATTAATTTTATTATTAGGGTTGTTTACTGTAACTTATTAATTTTGATTAGTATTAATAATTAATATGTATTAATATTATGAGGGAAAAGCACTGTTATTATAAGATTACCATTGGAGAATGCTATTATTATTACTGTGATGAATGCTACTCAAAAGAATTGTAACTGGACAACACATGTTTATATGGATTTTGAACATATTACTCTTTTTATCTATATTAATAATAATAAAAAAACCATCCCGGGACTTTTGTAAAATGTGCTGCATTCTGCAAAAGATGCAAAAGATGCTCTCTTTTTTGCATAACAAGATTGTCTCTAACTTTCAACATTTGCAAATGAATGGAGAAGTGAGCAGAAGCAACTGTGCTAGCCTTATTAAATATACAAGATGATTAGCAAAACATATAGTCACAGGGCCACAGAGTTCTCTTTCTGTAAATTTCTTGCTAATCTCCAAGAAGCGCTCCAGCAAAGAAAATGTTGTGTATAATAATTTGAGCTGAAAAATCATTTCTGAAAGTGCTGGGGTGGGGGTGGGGGTCAGATCCAATCTCTTTATATAGTCTTATGTGTCTGCAAAGCACCTTTGAAAAACAGGGTAGTACTGTGGGGAAGAAAACCTACACATGGTTTACATACAGATATGTTCCCCTGCAGTAATTGTTGGAAGGATCCATGGATGAGTTCATATCCTGTCTTCTTCTCCTCCTCAAAATATTTGCTTTTTCTGCCTCTGATCTGGCAGGCTACAAAACAAATATAACCCATTCTGCACATTAACACGAAATCTTCTTTGCAGATTAAATAACAGGGAGAAATGCAATAATGGAAAGAAATCATTAAAAATGCTGAATGACTGAACACCTAAACTTGATGGTGGAGATTTGGTCTCTATTTCTTTCCCAGGTAGTATATCTCATCATCCAAAACAGCAATAGGGGGAAACAGGTTGTAAAGGCAATCCTGTAGTCCAAATTTATCTACTAGTATTTTTATTTATTTATTTATTAAATTTATACGCTGCGCATCATGCCACTGGGTGGTTTAGGGGTTATACTTTATGTAAAGGATAATACTACACAGTTTCTCCATATTGAAATCATCACTGCAAGTACGACACAACAAAGAAAAAAGGCTCTTGATAAATTCAGCCAACAAAAGATCAGGCTGCAGAGGGAGATATAATGGTAGAAGTACTTATGAGTGAATTGTTAAATGAATGAGTCCAGCATTGCAGGAATAACGAGCAAACTAGAAAAATGTCAATTGGCTGCAATCTTTCAAAAGCTCTACAGTGGGATATAATAGCAATTGGAGTCATTGCAGCACTGTATTGGAGTATTCATTTTCAGTTTTATTAAACTTGGGATTCAAGATCTAGTCTGCTATATCAGCCTGTCAGATGCTCATAAACTTAAATATCCACATAAGTGGTTTCAATTATTTCCTCGTATTTTCATGATCAATTTTATGGTACAAAAAGACATTTGATGCTAGTAGTACAATTTTCTTCGGAGCTATGATATGCTCCATAAAAACACAATGTTCAGGACAGGGGAAGTAAACAATCACAAATGTGTTTTCTCCTGTGATTTGGTAACCAACCTTTGAAAACGAACTATTCTGAGATAGATAAACACTTGATTTAATGGACCAGCATGAGAGAGGAAAGGAGTGTTGTTTAAATTATGCAACAAATGGTTCTTGAGCAGAGGAAGCAAGTGGGACTCACACACTCAGAGACAGTTTCCTCTAGTGGGGTTGGGGGTTGTCCCTCTCCAAGGTATAGTTATCCAAGCAAAAGGGGAAGAGTGCTCTGTTTCATGCTCTTCTGAACTGGAATGACCGGAATAACAGAGTTGGAGATCTTCAGCCCAACAAATGGTGGAGACCCTACACCAGTGATGGCAACACGTGCCACAGGTGGCACCCATGGCCATATCAGTGGGCACACCAGCCCAGTTTTGTCGCACATGCGTGCGCTGGCCAACTGATTTTCGGGCCTTCTGGGCCCACCAGAAGTAGGGAAACAGGCTGTTTCCTGCCTCCGGAGGACCTGGGGGTGGATGGGAAAGGCCAGTTTTTCTGCCTTACCTGGCTCCAGATCCTCTCTATGCATCTGGGGAGGGCAAAAATAGTCTTTCCCACTCCCTCGAAGACTTTCCTAAGGCCTGAAACGGCCCATTTCCCAACTCCCGGTGGGACAGGAAGTGACTTTTTTGCTGTCCTCAGCCTCCAGAGATTCCTAGAGAGCACATAGAATTATGGGTGTGGGCACACGCGCACGTGAACCTCCCCGCCCCCCCCATCTCCTAGCACGCGATGGCAAAAATTAGCCATTACTGCCCTACACCATTCTAGACAAGTGGCTGTCCAATCTCTTCTTAAAAGCCTCCAATGATGGAGCACCCACAACTCCTGAAGAAAAGCCATTCCACTGGTTAACTGTTATCACTGTTAGGAAAATTCTCCTTAGTTATAGGTTGCTGCACTTCTTGTTTAATTTCCATGCATTGTTCCTTGTCTCACCTTCTGGTGCTTTTGAAAGTAGATTTCTTACTGACAGTCTCTCAAATACTGTAACAGCGCTATCATGTCACCTCTAGTCCTTCTTTTTACTAGACTAGACATAACCAATTCCTGACACTGGAGAACTATCCAAAACTTTTCAGGGAATTTGGTTCCATGAATTTGATTCCCATTCAAATGAATAAGAGGTGCTTGACTGCTGCTGGCTACCTCTGCTTAGAACTTGTGAAAAAGAATCAACAACTAGCTTGCAGGAACTGGCTAGATAACATCAGTGAAGGAAGGACTGCCCATTAAAGGCAGATGTTAATTAAACAATGAATGGGGCTTGGAGACAACACATTGTAAGATGTATTTTATTTTATTATTTATTTATTTATTATTGAATTTCTATACCGCCCTTCTCCCTGAGGACTCAGGGTGGTGTACAGCCAAAATTAAAAAACATGCAGGACAAATATTAAAAAACAATTAAAAAATATATAAATTTGGCCCAATTAAAACTCATTACCAATTAAAACGTTTAAAACATTTAAAAACATTTAAAAATTTCTTCTTAAGCCAGCCCGGCTTGCTTGAAAAAATGGGTTTTAAGGGCACGACGGAAGGCAGTGAGGTCCTGGATTCTCCTTATCTCTGGGGGGAGCTGATTCCAGAGGGTAGGTCCCCCACAGAGAAGGCCCTCCCCCTGGGGGTCACCAGCCTACACTGTTTGGCTGATGGCACCCCGAGGAGGCCCTATCTGTGGGAGCGCACTGGTTGATGGGAGGTCGTCGGTAGCAGCAGGCGGTCTCGAAGATAGCTAGGCCCTATGCCATGGAGCGCTTTAAAGGTGATAACCAGCACCTTGAAGCGCACCCGGAAGACCACCGGGAGCCAGTGCAGCTCTCGTAGGGGCGGTGTTACATGGGAGCGCCATGCTGCTCCCGTCACTACCCGCGCTGCTGCGTTCTGGACCAGCTGGAGCCTCCGGGTGCTCCTCAAGGGGAGCCCCATGTAGAGAGCGTTGCAGTAGTCAAGGCGAGAGGGGACGAGGGCATGAGTGACTGTGCACAGGGAATCCTGATCAAGAAAGGGCCGCAAATGGCGAATCAGGCGAACCTGATAAAAGGTCCTCCTGGTTACAGCCGTCAGATGTTCCTCCAAAGACAGCTGCCTATCCAGGAGGACTCCCAGATTGCGAGCCCTTTCAGTGGGGGCCAACGACTCGCCCCCAATAGTCAGTGATGGAGTCAACTGACTATATCGGGATGCCTGGAGCCACAGCCACTCAGTCTTGGAAGGGTTGAGCTTGAGCCTGTTCCTCCCCATCCAGACCCGCACAGCCTCCAGGCACTGGGACATCACTTCAAGGGCATCGTTGGGGTGGCCTGGGGTGGAGATGTACAGCTGGGTGTCATCAGCGTACTGGTGGTATCTTACCCCAAAGCCACGGATGATCTCACCCAGCGGCTTCACATAAATGTTGAACAGAAGGGGCAAGAGGACCGATCCCTGCGGCACTCCACAAATGAGCGGCCTCGAGGTCGATCTCTGCCCCCCTGCCAACACAAACTGCGACCGGTCGAAGAGAAAGGAGGAGAACCACCATAACATGGTGCCTCCCACCCCCAACTCTTCCAGCCGGTGCAGCATGATACCATGGTCGATGGTATCAAAAGCCGCTGAGAGGTCTAACAGGACCAGAACAGAGGAGGAACCCCTGTCCCGAGCCCTCCAGAGATCATCAACCAACGCGACCAATGCCGTTTCTGTGCTGTGCCCAGACCTGAAACCCGACTGGAACGGATCTAGATAAGATGTTTCCTCCAGGAATTGCAGAAACTGTCGCGCAACCACACTCTCAACAACCTTCGCCATAAAGCGAAGGTTGGAGACAGGACAATAGTTGGCCAATATTGCTGGATCCAGGGACGGCTTCTTGAGGAGAGGCCTCACCACTGCCTCTTTCAAGGCAGTGGGGAAGTAACCCTCACTCAACGAAGTGTTGATAACACCCTGGAGCCAGCCTCGTGTAACCTCCCGGGAAGCCAGTACCAACCAGGAGGGACACGGGTCCAGTAAACATGTGGCCGCGCTAAGTCTCCCCAAAATCCTGTCCACATCATCAGGAGTCACAGCATCAAACTCCTGCCAGATAACATTCTCAAGACTATTCCTCATCACCCTGCCCTGATCTACCCAGTCAGAGTCCAAATCCCCCCGGATCTGAGTGATTTTGTCATACAGGTATTGTCCAAAATCGTCTGCCCTGCCTTCCAAGGGATCCTCCCGCATTCCCGGATGGAGCAGGGAGCGGGTTACCCTGAAAAGGGCGGCCGGACGATTCCCTGATAACGCAATAGAGGCGGAAAAGTAATTAAACTTTGCCGTCTTTATCGCCACTAGATAGGCCTTAATATGCGACCTTACCCGTGTTCGGCCCTCCAACCGCTCTCAAGGCGTCTTTTCCGGCGCTTCATTTCCCTCAGCTCCTCAGTGAACAAAGGAGCCGCGCGGGATCGGCACCGGGTCAGAGGCCACAAAGGCACGACTCGGTCCAAGGCCCCACCAGCCCGGTCCCAGGCGGCTACCAGCTCCTCAGCCGAGTCATGTGCTAGAACCTCAGGAAATGGCCCAAGCTCCGTCTGGAACCTCTCAGGATCCATCAGACGCCTGGGGCGGATCCATCTAATTGGATCCACCTCCCTGCGGCAGGAGGCAGCGGTTCGAAGATCCAGGCGAAGGAGTGAGTGGTCTGTCCATGACAAGGGTTCTATATCCCCAATAACAAGACCACTCAACCACTGGCCAGAGACAAAAATCAGATCCAGAGTGTGACCTCCCCTGTGAGTAGGGCCATGAACTAACTGGGTCAGATCCATGGCCGTCATGGAAGCCATGAACTCCCGAGCCACCTCAGACGTTTCACCAATGGAGTATCAGCTAACTGATGTAACCTAGCACTTGATATGCAAGGGGGAAAAGACAGCTTGGTTTAATGGTTAAGGCACCAGACTGGAAAGTGGGAGATTGTGAATTCTAGTCATGCCTTAGTCATTAAAGCCAGCTGGGTGACTTTGGGCCAATCACTCTCCCTCAGTTCAACCCACCTCACAGGTTTTTGCTGATGTGGGGAAAATAGGAGGAGGAAGGTTGAATATGTTCACTGCCCTGATTTATTTATAAAAATAATAAAGGCAGGATACAAATTAATTAATTAATTAGTTAATTAATTAATTAATATCAACCAGATAAAACTTAATATTTCTCAGAATGCTGTACCTGGCTGACTTTGGCTATGGAATCAGAGCAGGCTGGGCCCTATTAGTATATGGATGGCATAACATTAGGAAATTCCAAGGCTGAAGAATTAAAAAAAAATCCCAAAAGAAAGCAATGGGAAGCCACCTGTTTCATTGCCAAGAAATTTGCATTAATGTGTCCATGAAGCTACCAGGAATTGAGGTTGACTTGAAGACATTTTTTTCTTTCTATTTCTCAGCATAAGGCACATCTGGGAGAATCTTCCCTAAGGGAATAACGGTGCTTTATTTCACCTTACTTAATTTCTGTTCACAGTTTGTTGCCTCGGAGGACACTATCTCTTCTTCTGAAGTATATAGGGGCAGGGAGAGGGGATGTCATGACACTTAATGAGCACCTAATGCTATCTTTCTTTCTTTGCCTTTTTAAACTTTCACTGAGAATTATCATATTTTGTGCCAACACACAAGCTCAGAAATAAACATCTTAACCAAGCCATTGTTGTTTTCTGGTAACGTTCATTATGGCTTTTCTAGACTTCTGTGTTTGTGCGAGATGTGCATTTCTATCTAAAATGCATTTTAGTTAAATGTAGGTATATAGTAAATTCAATATCTCTCTTTGCCTGTGTGTCTGAGTGTCTACCTAAGCTTTCTTTTCTATGAGCTTCACTGGAAATTTGAGCAAACCTTGTCTATTCATAAGATGTAGCCATTCCACAAACTCATGAAACAAGAGGGCATAAATTACTAACATACAAAATTTCCTGCATTTTTCACCAGTTGTCCCTCAATCTAATCACAGAGAACAGATTCTGTTATTTGCTTTTGAGAATAATATTTCAACAGAGAAAATAATTTTGATGAAATGCTCATATATATTTGCATACACAATGCCCCAGCAGTGTCTCCAAATCTCCTGTCTTGCAGCATCCTTGGCTTCTCATCCTTCAGTTAAATACCAAAGCAAGGTACTATGGGAGAATCCCTAGCTCTGGGCTTTTTCCAATTGGGAGACAAGCAGTTAAGGAAGCTTCTGTGTGTGATAGATATTTAGCCAAAAGCATCATCAGTGATAATATCTTCTGACAGTTCCCCAAGGAATGTCAAAAATACCATCAAGAAATATTGTAAGATATTCTCAAGCAACCTTAGGAAAACAAACAAACAAAACTGAAGACTCTTTCAGGTAGAGAGAAAACATTGGAGACATTGCAAAGGATATTTTAGTTCGGTATGAATCAAAATGCAAGCCAAATCATGGCCTCTACTCTAGGATTTATAAAACAATGATGCTCAGCAAATGGAGGAGTAAACACAGATGAACCAATATTTAGGTCATAGTGGTAATTTGAGGACCAGGCTTAGCCAGTCAAAAACTTTAACCTATATTCTAGTCCAGTGATGGCGAACCTTTTAGACACTGAGTTCCCAAATTGCACATGCGCACATGCCCAAACTAAAAGGTGCATGCAGATACAAACGTGTGCATGTGCTAACATGCATGTGCACAGACACGCATGTGCAGCAGAGACCCAAAGACCAGCTGGCCGGCAGGAGTCGGGGCATCCCAACACCGGCAGCACAGCAAAAGGTAAGATCTTTTTCATTCGTGAGTTTCTGTTTCATTGTTTGCAGGGAAACAGAAGCTCATGAAAGAAATGCCATGGAGATCTGACCTTGGGAGACGGCAGCAGAGAAGGCACTACGTGCCACCTCTGGCATGCATGCCATAGGTTCACCATCACGGTTCTAGTCTTTACTACCAATATTTAAAAGAGGGTTTTGTTCACTGCTACGTATTTTTTTTCTTCTCTAAACAAGTAAGTAATGATTTTTTCAGGATTCCCAGACTTCTATCTATTATGTATTTTTATTAACTCTCCATGGCATCTAGAGTTCGTGAAGAAACTCAAACCTAGGAGGATAAATCTCTGAGAGGGAAAGTTTGCTGCCTTCACCCAACCAGATATCCATAATACATGCCAGCTGCAGCACCTTCTCCACCACCAAGTCATGGATGAGGAAAATCTAATTGTCAATAGACTGGCACATTTACCTTTTTTTAAAAAAAAATGTTTCTTTTCTGAATTGCACAGAACTGCATATTTAGTTTTTTGGCAAATATACCAAATGTGTAAATTTCAATAAACTCTCCTTGTTTCTATTTGTGTTTATGGATATCTAAAATTTTCTGCAGTCAAAATTGACTTTGGGGTCAAATGTTCCTTCATTATTTTTACTAGTTCTGCAAGGGAAGGGGCATTTAAGGTAAGAAGCTTGACGTAAACTGTTATATTTTGCTTGCCACAATAGTTTTCTGCAAATATATTTTTTGCCGGAAAAAAAATGTTCAACTTTCTCTGCATATAAGTTCTAGGTATCTTTGGCACTACCAAACCATTCATTCCCTCTCCCCACCTTGCTGCCTCAAAGTTGACTCTTCTTGGGCTTTTTTTCCCATTTCCCATTGCTTCAAACTTATCCTTCCTCTATCTTTATTTTTCTTTTTTACTGCTGTTTCTCAGCCTCTGGAGGTTAAAGAGTGAGTTGAGAGGCTTTTTTTCCTCCTCTTTTTTGAGATCCCACATTGATTAAATGTTTTGTCTTCTCTAGTAATCAAAGAAAAGACACTAGTAGCAGCAGTGGGCTTGTCCACTCCTTGCTTTCTTGAAACATCTAGAAAACTTTAGAGAATCTCCAAAATCATAACATATAAAGGAGGCTCAAGGTACAGAATCACTTACAATATTGACCCAAAACACTACAAGTTGCGTTCGAAGCTTCAGCCCTGTTGAAACCCTACTCCTTTTCTTTCGTCTACCCTTTCTTCTCACTTTGTTATAAGCACTCCAAAGAGCTATCATGGACTCTCTTAACGCAAATGTGCACAGTCCCCAGAGCTTGATAACTACCTTGTATTGTTTCTTTGATAGCCATGAAAGAAACAAATGAAGATGATGAGATGTCTGAAAGGTCCATTAACATGGTTAGGTTGGATGAACTGACAATATATCAATTCTTTATGACATGACTATCACAGTAATGAAGGCATGTCTCTCAATGACTCTTAATCTAAGATAAGAAACATGGAAGCACCATGTTTCTCCTTTAATACATGTCTTGAGGATCAAGGATAGCATAAGAAAAGGTTTATTCATTGGCATGCTAGGAGGAGATAAGTGTTTAAGATTAACGGCAGTGCTATATTTTGTGTTCTCTCTCCCCCTCCCTCCCTCTCTCTCTCTCTCCCTCCCTCTCTCCCTCCCTCCCTCTCTCCTCTCTCGTTCAGCAGTCTCTCCAGAGTACAGAAAATACTTGGCACCAAAAACCAGGCATCATCCTGAATATCAGCTGCATTCCCTTCTCCTCCTCAATTTCAGGAATTTAGAGGTGTTTTTATTTTCTTTTAAAATGTGCACAAAGAGTGCCGACTGTGCCATAAAAAATAAAGGTGTATCTCAGAAAGGTAAAAGGCAGGTCACTTGTGAGATAATAAAATTTATAGGGTGTGTCTGTTGTGTTCTAAAATTAAAGGCCTTTCTGTGCAGGATTTAGGTTCCATTCTTACACTGGTGATCTGGATTACACACTAGTGGTTGTGCCTAATGACTGAATAATTTTCTTCAGCTTTACTATTCAAGTGACAACATTTCCATTCCACTATTACACTGGAAGCTCCTTGGAATTTGGAGGAAGGCCAATTTCCTATTGTTGGGATTTTCTGCTCTTCCCTGCTTCCTAACCCATTGGAATTCCCCCTTTCCCATATCTGACTGTGTCCTTGTTACCCTCACAAAAAGAGTGGCAAGATTCAGGGTGGCTGTGTAGAGAGCAATACAGGTCTTTAAAAAAAAAGTTTGCCTTTTAAATGGGAACAAACATAAAGGCAAGTAAGAGGAGAATCCTGGCTCTGTTAAATGATTTCACATTGATAGGAATAATCTCCAAAAACTTGGCGAAGTTCTCTAAGTGTACCATGTAGGAGAACCTCACCCTAAATCTCATATACAATAGAAAAAAAGTATTCTTGCCCCAATGTTAAATATCATTATGTAATGAAAGGAAAGAAAGAAGGGAATGTAACACTCCCCTTTTAAAGCTGATTGTGTGCCATCAAGTCAATGTTAACTCTTAGTAACCACATAGATAGGTTTTCTCCAAGATCTCTTAGAAATAATAACTGTGAAAATCTAGAATCACAGAATGATAGAGTTGGAAGTGGCCACTGAGGCCATGAAATTCAATCCTCAGCTGAACCAGGAATATTAAAGCATATTGGATATATAGGGAAATTCACTACTTTTCTGGCTCTTCTATCCAATTGCTATTTCTAATTAGAACTGTTCTCTAATGTATAGTAAGATGTCTCTTCCTTTTAAATCCAGTATTCTGAAATGATAGAAATGTGTAATATTCTCTGAGATATTTGAGGAATAGTATCATATCTTCCTTCAGCCTTCTCTTTTCAAGGCTAAACATGCCCAGCTCATCCTGACATTCTTCACAGGACTTAGTTTCTTGATCATCCTTGTTGTCCTTTGAATTTGTTTCAGATTGTCTAAATCCTTCTTAAAGTGTGATGTCCAGAACTGACCTGGGCAAAGCAGACAAAATGGAACAACCACTTTCCATGATTTAGAAACTCTAGTTCAGTTAATGCAGCCTAGCATTGCACTGGTCTTATTTTCAATTGCATACATCATCAGGGGAGGGGCGGGGGGGGTGGCGGTTATTATTAACGAGGATCTGGGTCCTAGGGAGACCACTGTGCCTCTGATAGCCGGATGTGAGTCCCTCCTTGTGAGGTGGGGTCGTGGGGTTCAGATGGGCTTGTTGCTTACGTACCTGGCTCCCTGCCGCGTGGCAACAGCCCTACCTGAGCTACTCGACGTGATAGCCACAGTGGCAGTTGATACACCCAGGCTTTTAGTCATGGGTGATTTCAACTTGCCATCCGTTGGTGAAATGTCTGAGATGGCTCGGGAGTTCATGGCTTCCATGACGGCCATGGACCTGACCCAGTTAGTTCATGGCCCTACTCACAGGGGAGGTCACACTCTGGATCTGATTTTTGTCTCTGGCCAGTGGTTGAGTGGTCTTGTTATTGGGGATATAGACGTGGAACCCTTGTCATGGACAGACCACTCACTCCTTCGCCTGGATTTTTGAACCGCTGCCCCCTGCCGCAGGGAGGCGGATCCAATTAGATGGATCCACCCCAGGCGCCTGATGGATCCTGAGAGGTTCCAGACGGAGCTTGGGCCATTTCCTGAGGTTCTAGCACATGACTCGGCCGAGGAGCTGGTAGCCGCCTGGGACCGGGCGGCTGGTGGGGCCTTGGACCGAGTCGTGCCTTTGCAGCCTCTGACCCGGTGCCGATCCCGCGCGGCACCTTGGTTCAATGAGGAGCTGAGGGAAATGAAGCGCTGGAAAAGACGCCTGGAGAGCGGTTGGAGGGCCAGTCTCGCTGAATCTGATCGAACACGGGTAAGGTCGCATATTAAGGCCTACCTAGTGGCGATAAAGACAGCAAAGTTTAATTACTTTTCCGCCTCTATTGCGTCATCAGGGAATCGTCCAGCCACCCTGTTCAGGGTTACCCGCTCCCTGCTTCATCCGGGAGTGTGGGAGGATCCCTTGGAAGGCAGGGCGGAGGATTTCGGACAATACCTGTATGATAAAATCGCTCAGATCCGGGGGGATTTGGACTCTGACTGGGTAGATCAGGGCAGGGTGACGAGGAATAGTCTTGAGAATGTTATCTGGGAAGAGTTTGATGCTGTGACTCCTGATGATGTGGACAGGATTTTGGGGAGACTTAGAGCGGCCACATGTTTACTGGACCCGTGTCCCTCCTGGTTGGTACTGGCTTCCCGGGAGGTTACACGAGGCTGGCTCCAGGGTGTTATCAACGCTTCGTTGAGTGAGGGTTACTTCCCCACTGCCTTGAAAGAGGCAGTGGTGAGGCCTCTCCTCAAGAAGCCGTCCCTGGATCCGGCAATATTGGCCAACTATCATCCTGTCTCCAACCTTCGCTTTATGGCGAAGGTTGTTGAGAGTGTGGTTGCACGACAGTTTCCACAATTCCTGGAGGAAACATCTTATCTAGATCCGTTCCAGTCGGGCTTCAGGTCTGGGCACAGCACGGAAACGGCATTGGTCACGTTGGTTGATGATCTCTGGAGGGCTCGGGACAGGGGTTGTTCCTCTGTTCTGGTCCTATTAGACCTCTCAGCGGCTTTTGATACCATCAACCATGGTATCATGCTGCACTGGCTGGAAGAGTTGGGGGTGGGAGGCACCGTGTTGCGGTGGTTCTCCTCCTTTCTCTCCGACCGGTCGCAGTTTGTGTTGGCAGGGGGGCAGAGGTCGACCTCGAGCCCTCTCATTTGTGGAGTGCCGCAGGGATCGGTCCTCTCGCCCCTTCTGTTCAACATTTATGTGAAGCCGCTGGGTGAGATCATCCGTGGCTTTGGGGTGAGATACCACCAGTACGCTGATGACACCCAGCTGTACATCTCCACCCCAGGCCACCCCAACGATGCCCTTGAAGTGATGTCCCAGTGCCTGGAGGCTGTGCGGGTCTGGATGGGGAGGAACAGGCTCAAGCTCAACCCTTCCAAGACTGAGTGGCTGTGGCTCCAGGCATCCCGATATAGTCAGTTGACTCCATCACTGACTATTGGGGGCAAGTCATTGGCCCCCATTGAGAGGGCTCGCAATCTGGGAGTCCTCCTGGATATGCAGCTGTCCTTGGAGGAACATCTGACGGCTGTAACCAGGGGGACCTTTTGTCAGGTTCGCCTGATTCGCCAGTTGCGCCCTTTCTTGATTGGGATTCCCTGTGCACAGTCACTCACGCCCTCCTCACCTCTCGCCTTGATTACTGCAACGCTCTCTCCATGGGGCTCCCCTTGAGGAGCACCCGGAGGCTCCAGCTGGTCCAGAATGCAGCAGCGCGGGTAGTGACGGAAGCAGCATGGCGCTCCCATGTAACACCGCTCCTGCGCGAGCTGCACTGGCTCCCGGTGGTCTTCCGGGTGCGCTTCAAGGTGTTGGTTATCACCTTCAAAGTGCTCCATGGCATAGGGCCTAGCTATCTTCGAGACTGCTTGCTGCTACCGACGACCTCCCATCGACCCGTGCGCTCCCACAGAGAGGGCCTCCTCAGGGTGCCATCAGCCAGACAGTGTAGGCTGGTGACCCCCAGGGGGAGAGCCTTCTCTGTGGGGGCACCTACCCTCTGGAATCAGCTCCCCCCAGAGATAAGGAGAATCCAGGACCTCAGTGCCTTCTGTCGTGCCCTTAAAACCCATTTATTTAAACAAGCCGGGCTGGCTTAAGATGAAATTTTTAACTGTTTTAAATGTTTTAAACGTTTTAATTGGTAATGAGTTTTAATTGGGCCAAATTTATATATCTTTTAATTGTTTTTTAATATTTGTCTTGCATGTCTTTTTAATTCTGGCTGTACACCGCCCTGAGTCCTCAGGGAGAAGGGCGGTATAGAAATTCAATAATAAATAAATAAATAAATAAATAAATAAATAAATCATACCGATGATTCATATTCAGCTTTCAATCAGCTGTTATTCCAACATCTTGATCATAAGTACAGTCACCAACCTGATATTTTATTCTGCACATTAGACATTTTTCTAATTGAATAATTGTTTCTGTTAAATGTCATTTTGCTACTCTCATCCTATCAGGATCAAGTTGAGGCCAGCTGAGAGGTCATTTTCCTCAGAGAAAGACCAGGCTAAGGAATTTGACATTTTAGATACTCGGGAGTTAAGTCCAAACAACAGCTCTGAAAAGTCAAATGCAGATCTCATTATGTCTGCCTCTCATGCTGAGAATTTATATCTGAACTTAAAGCCTCTTATGTCCTGAAACTGTAGAAGAGGCTAGCCTGACAAAAAAATAGATGCTGATCAAGAAAAACTGATATGGAAACTTTTGCTTTGTTACTCGTTCACATTTTGTCAACTTCATTGAGCAACTGCTTTAGATAGATTTTTTTTAAAAAAACTTATTAAATCTAAACAAACTTTATTTACTGTTCTTTGATAATTTATTAATCTCAGATAATTCATCAGGCTACTAATTGGCACTGTTCCACAATAATTTGGCTCTCTTTTCATCTTCCACATTGTCCTTTTTTGTTTTCAGATGTTCCATAAGTTTCTTGTGCATCCACACCATTTTTTATTGCTGTTCTCCATCTTTTCCCTCATAAAAAATTATTTGTCAGGTTTAATTTTACTCATTCTGTTTTAAGAAATTGCTGCACATCAGTTTCCCATCAGTTCTCCTGTCATGAAATCTTATTATGATTTATTATTATGAATTTATTAATGTTTGTTTTTATGAAGTAGAAGATACATGAAGCTGACTATACTCAACTTCAGTTTCCCTTATCGTGAAAAACTACTTGTTTCATTAAGAAGGGAACTACAACTACTTTGATAAAAGACCAGAAGCCCTTAATAGACTTAATAGGAAATGGATTAAAATGAACTTCTAATTGATTTAAAAGATTTGTGCGATGAAGGGAATTATGAAAGCAATACAGGAGGATGGAGATGGTAATTAATATTTTTATAATTGTTGCAAAGAAGTTCAGAAGTCACTTCTTTGGATATTTTTCTTTTTCTAGCTCTTTTGTTATTCTTTACTTTTTCTTTTGGCCTTTTGTAATCTTTCTTTTTCTATTGGTTCTTCTACTTTTCTCTATTTTAAAAAAACCTTTGTAAAATCTTTTGTAATAAAAATTGTTCATTAAAAAACCCTCTAGTACTACATAGTATAATTACTTCTCCTCTTATCACTGTTAGTTCCACATCTTCAACTGTTTCCTTTACATATTTGCTAATATAACATCAAAGTTACCTGATTCCATGTTCTCAGAAAGCTGATCTCTTCTATCAACCTAATTTGCAAAGCCAGTTGTCATTTGCACCAAACTGCTTTCTATCTCTAGTCCTCTTCTGTGGATAGGAAGGATAAATTGAACTACTGAGACTTTTAAAGATCAGCATTAATAAGTGAATTCATCAAATGTATTCCTTCCAATTATACATTCTTTTTCAGTTTTAAAAATCTGTATATTTCTAGCCAAGTATTGGCTAGAGAGCCTTGGTAGCACAGTGGACTAAAGCACTGTTATTAACATCTGCTGCTTGCAATTACTGCAAGTTCAAATCTCACCAGGCTCAAGGTTGACTCAGCCTTCCATCCTTTCAAAGGTAGGTGAAATGAGGACCCAGATTGTGGGAGCAATAAACTGACTTTGTATAAATATACAAAAGTATGAAGGCTATTGCTTAACGCATTGTAAGCCGCCCTGAGTCTCTGGAGAAGGGCGGCATATAAATTAAAGCAAAAAAAAAAAAAAAGTATGAAGATTGGGATGGCCTTATTTTGCAATTATTGAAGTTCATCTCTAGTTGGGATCAGGAAATGAAGCTATTATAAACATATCTCAGAAGCACAGAGCAAGTAGGTACATGAAAAATGTTTTGTTCATGAACTATTTCACACAATTCTTGATGTCCTGGTCTGGATGGTAGCTGATGTGGCAGCGCAGGAAGAAGTAAAGGAAAAAAGTTGCTGGGAAGAATTGAAGATAGGAGGATTAATTAGAATGCTGGTATTCCCAAAACCCTTGGCTTCAAGTGCAGTACAAGAGGGTTAGGGAAAGGATGGTGTTCAGAAGATCAGCAAGTAGACCAGGGTACAAGCCACTGTTCTTCCACTGTAAGATTCCTCTGGATTTTAGCTCAATTGAAACTATAATAACCAAAATATTTTTATTTCAATTTTATGAAACCATAGCCTACCCAGAGCAGCATGGTAGAACTTCCATGACACTATGTGGTTCTTCGAGCTTTGAAACAAAGTTAATTTTATGTATACTCATTTAGAAATAAGATCCTTTGAGGAAGCAAGCTGAAACTACCTGCTAATGGTGAAAAATCTTAAAGTTCCAGAGGAAAAAAATCAATCCGAGTGGTTTTGAAGGATATTGGCCATATAAGAATAAATGGACAAGTCTCCTAATGACTTTAGATGCATAAATATTTGCATCTGCTGATCATGAATATTACACTATTGATTTTCATTATGATGGCCCCTTGCAATCTAGCTTCCATCTCAAAAAAACATGTTTTCCCTTTTAAGAAATATGCTAAGCTACAGTACATAAAATGCAATCATTGGGAAGGATAAATATATCAGGATCAGACTTGAATTTACTGATCAAAGCCCAAAACCTATATTAAAGCAACCTTTATCCACGTTAGATTGTGAAAGTCATCATCCATCAATGTCTCATAAAAAACAAAGTTTTCATTTCTGTAAAGGTGTATCTGAGTGAGAACCTCAAGTTAAGATGGCTACGCTTTTTGTAACATCAAAGATGCTCTGTTCTAAACTTTTTAAAAATAATATTGATATTCATCTGTCAAAGTCAAGTTTGTGAGATGGAAGGCTATGTAAGTGTGAGGAATAAATAAATCATGATCAAGATGATTACATGATTAAAAAGCACATCAGCCAACACAGATATAAAAATGTTGGTTTCCCGTGTTCTAAGTGTTATTTTATCTATATAATTTCAGACAGCAATGTGGTCTTTGGAGGGTTCAGAAAACTTTATATTCTCTCAATAAGCCTTGCAACAGCCTTGTTAAGATAACTTTTAAGGCCCACTGCAGGGATGAAATTCAGCAAGTTCTGACAGGTTCTGGAGAATTGGTAGCGGAAATTTTGAGTAGTATGGAGAACCGGCAAATACCACCTCTGGCTGGCCCCAGAGTGGGGTGGGAATGGAGATTTGCAGTATCCTTCCCCTGGAGTGAGGTGGAAATGCAGATTTTGTAGTATCCTTCCCCTGCCATGCCCACCAAGCCACATCATGCCCACCAAGCCACTGTAGTAAAAAAAATTGAATTCCACCACTGGCCCACTGATAGATCTATGGGTCATCACTAACAGGTTGTGTCTCTCATTTAAGAATAGTAATAAAATGCACACACCTCGTCTAAATTTAATAAATAAATAAATAAATAAATAAATAAATAAACATATACTCGTGCACATACTTCTATAATATGTTTCTATCTATTGAAGAGCTTCCAAATTAAATTTCCAATATGGTTGCCAAGCAAGTATTTAGCCTCCTCATGGCAAAACTTTTTCCCTCATATTTTTATCTTACTCTGTAGGTACAAATTCAGAATATATAAAACCATCTGAGTGTAGAACTGGGATTATTTCACTTGATTGGGGGAGGAAGAATTCATATGGTGTTTGGAAACTAGGTATCAATTTGAAGGGGAAAAATAGTGTGTGAAAAAAAGGAATACAAATAAAATAAATCTCACAGGACAAAGAAAATAAAGAAATACAAGAGACTTTGAAAAGCCCCCCAAAATTAGGGGATGAAATTGGATTCACTATAGTGGAATAGAAGGACCAATAAAAAAAGTAGCAAAAAAAAAGTGCAGATGAATAACTGAATTCAGAACGAAGTTGAAAGAGTGAGAACTTTATACTTTAACAGGAACAAAGGCAGTGAGGAGGAAGCCATGGCTCTGGGGAGTTGAATCAAGTCTAGAGAAAAGAAGAACTAGGGGTGACGCGATAGGAGTATTCCAATATTTGAAGGGCTGTCACACAGAAGAGAGAGTAAATTTATTTCCCAAATTAATCAATGAGAGAAGCAATCAGGAATTAAGGAGAAACTCCCTAACAGTGAGGACAATTGACCAGTGGAAGAGCTTTCCTTCAAAAGTTGTAGGGGCTTCATCACTGGAGGTTTTTAAGAAAAGATTGGACAACCACCTATCTGAAATGGTATCGGGTCTTCTGTTTGAGCAGGGGGTTGGACTAGAAGACCTCCAAGGTCCCTTCCAATTCTATTCCAATTGATTGAACATTGCTGTGAGTAGGCCAGCTGAGACAGAAGCAGTGGTGCTGGATAGAGCTGAACCATTTCAATGACTATGATGGAATCCTTATACTGATGGAATGCAATAAAACAGAAGATAGATAATTACACATCTAGGCCTGAATTTCTTCTCCTGAAATGTCAAAGATTTGGGAAATACAGATCATGCATTTTATTCCTTGTCTTATATAGCAACATGAAATATGGATCATTTTAAGATTGGCTTTCTTCTCGATTGCTTTGAGAGTTGGGTATTGGCGGCACAGTTTTACAGTGGTTCCATGCCTTTCATAGTAGGAGGTTTTAGTTAATGGTTTTGAGGGATAAGAAATCATATCAGTGGTGAATCCACTATGGGTACTGCATGGCTTAATTCTCTCCTTGCTGTTAATATCTAATGAAACTGCTGGGAAAGATAAACCTTTTCTTTAGGGACTGTTATCATTAATGTCTGAATCATACTTTCCTACCCGGGGCTGACCTAGAGTTTCTGTTAAAACCTTGTCATGATCTGTTGAAGTTGTTGGAGTCAGGCTGGAACAAAACAGACTAAAGTTGAACCAAGACAAAATAGAATTGCTTTTTGTTACTCATCGAAGTTCTCTACCAGTTCCAGTATTGTCTCTTGATGGGGAGGCACTATCAATGAGAGACCAAATCTGAAACTTGGAAATTCTCCTAACTTACAGCTACTCCTATCATGGCTTGACTGAACTCCCATAGGCCATCTCCACATTTGGTGGCAGTGAATTTTATAAATTAAATATGTCTGGAATGATGAAGCACTTCCTTTGGTTTGCTGTTGACCTGGAGTTCTAGTGTTATGGGACAGGGAGAAAGATTAATTTATCTTCACTTCCTTCACACCATGCATAATTTTAAAAACTTGTTCCCCTTCCCTGATGATTTCTATTTTTTCCTTAAATGAAAAGAAACCTGAAATGCTTAAAAATAAATATTTCTTCTTTCTTTCTTTCTTTCTTTCTTTCTTTCTTTCTTTCTTTCTTTCTTTCTTTCTTTCTTTCTTTCATGCTTGCTTGCTTGCTTGCTTGCTTGCTTGCTTGCTTGCTTGCTTGCTAGCTTTCTTGTTGGAAAAATATTTTTTAAAGGCAATCAAAACTATTTTTAAAAGATAGTTGCACTAATAATACTGTTGCACACAACAAGTATGGCTGTCATATTTCAAATTCTCTCCCTCATAATTTATAACACTAAATTTCCTTTACCTAACTTCGCTTTCATTATTAACCACTAGCAATCCAGATTCCACCAGAATATTTATATTTTCAATCTATTTTCTTTATATTTTAGGTCTGGCAATATATTTTTAGGTATGGCACATATATTTTAGTAGAGAGAGGAGAGAGAGAGAGAGAGAGAGAGAGAGAGAGAGAGAGAGAGAGAGAGAGAGAGAGAGAGAGAGAGAGAGAGAGAGAGAGAGAGATTTTCTTGCCCACCTCTTTTGCAGCCAGTAGCACTGCCCCCTTGGATTTTAAAATAAAAACGGGTTTGTTGTAGAACAAAGCTTTAGTCATGGCCAATTGCTGCATTTCTTCAGAGGACCTCTCGGGAAAGAGAAGTAGGAAGTGGACAAGGCAGAAGCTGTGTTGATTTTGGTTAAAACTGTAATGTACAAATTGGGAGGTCTTATAAATTAAAGAACCCTGAACTTTTATTCTGGCAACATCAATATTTGAACCATGGCTGTCTTTGCAATGGGTCAAAGAAAGCATTCTCCAGTCAAAATATATGTGCATGCACATACATTTTGCACTGAATCCTAATTCACCCAGTCTTGAAGGATTCTTCTGGAGTTCTTCCTAGACTATTTAAGTTTATACCCCAACCCCAACCCCATTTAAAATGAGATCATATCCAGCTCATTTATGAAGTAATTAAATAGAACTACTAGTCTTAATGGCCAACCTTCTGCTAAATCCTTCCATTATCAAGATTGTCCACTTATTCCTATATACTACTATACCAACCCAGAAGAACTGTCTTAAACCTTATGGGTTAAGAAATCACCAAGGTTCTTCCATATGCTTTTACAAGATAGCCATAACAAAGCAAACTGATATTCTCTTACACATATACAGTACATGCACTGTGCAGAAAAGGATAAGAAATATAAACAAAGAAATGTGCACATTTAAAGCATGTTATCATCCTTATTTTGATATAAATCTCTGGAATGTCTCTATTTACTAAATGCTTTATAAAAATCTGAATATATGAAACACTTGATAGAGTGCAGAGAAGAGAGAAATATAAGAAACAGAAATATTTCTTGTAGATGTCATGGCTTGCCTCATCCATTATAAGATGTTTTCCAGATGATTCTTAAATTGCTGAATGGAAAAATATCTTTCCTAAAACTAGTACATAATGCTTCTTCTCATTTATGTTTTCTGGATTCCTGTGTAAATTGGATAGCAGACAAAAATGGTCCTGAATCTAAGCTTGAGAAACACGTGCATGAATGTAAAACATGAATTAATATAAAGAAATATTTTAGTACATTGCAAATATCCATTTATCTGGACTACTCCAAAGAAGATCCTTCAATATTTGAGACTTTCCTTTTAAAAATCCATGGTTTTTCATATTTATAATCTTGAGAAGCAGGATAGTTTACCAATCAAATATTCCTGAGGGTTATATCTGCCAGCAGGAGTACATAGAAAAGCTTTTAAAGCAGCAAACATTACAGTGTATCATTGAAAGCCTGGGTTTGGCTTGGTGAAATACAAAATATGTAAGGCTGTTCCTATGCTAGCTTTTCATGACACCAATCCAATGATAACAGAAAATTTTCTTACCATTCCTGCAGTCTTTGCCTCTTTGGGCTTCCATTGCCCTCTTTTTTCAATGCCATGAAATCTAAAGGTCTTGAACCCTGTACAACATGCAAACATTCATGTCATTTGCTATGATCCACATCTACACCTTTCAGGAGAAGTTGCAGCAGTGGTTGGTTGCCCCTGGTTCGGACTGATTTGCAAGAACCGGTAGTAAAACTGGTGGGAGGCCCCGCCCACCGCCCCAGATGTCATCATCGGCGATCTGCGCAGAAGTAAGGCACACATGTGAGTGAAGCAAGCATGTGCGCACGATCCTGTTGCGAACCAGTAGTAAAGGTAAGTAGAACCCACCCCTGAGTTACAGGCCAGTAATGACCCAGCAGCTCACTTTGCTATCGGGCAGTGACTGCTTCTGGGAAGGTAAAGTTTGGCCAGGGAGGCTGGGATGCTGAAAAGGTGAACTAGGTTTGCCTGTTCTGCTGTGAGAAAGGCAGGGGTGAAATCTACTTACCTTCCCTACCGGTTCAGAAGTGCACGCGCCACACATCACGTGCACACTTGGACCCTCTGCTCATGCACAAACCCTTCTGTGCATGTGCAAAGGGTAAAAAGCAGGTTAGTTCTTGGTTAAAACCAGGAAGTAAAGACCACTGGGTGGATGGGCGGGGCCTCACACTCCCATTGCTACCGGTTCTCCGAACCACCCGCTGCCATCGCTACTGGTTCGGCTGAACCAGTCCGAATCGGTAGCATTTCAGCCCTGGGGAAAGGTAATAGGCAAGCAAACCTTTTCTGTTAGGCAAAGGAAAGTTGGACTTTGTCAGACCGGACCAGGAGAGAGTAAAAAAAAAAAAAAAATGAAATGAGGAAAAACTGGATAGAAAGAAAGTCTTTTCTGCTTAGCTACAAGATAGGAGAAAAAAGATTTGGGTAGTTTTTGTGAGAATTTCCAAAATTCTATCACCCTAGATATCAACTGAAAAGAAAAATGCAAGTCAAAATGGAGCCCTCTGTTGATATCTCAACGTAAAGGTCCTGAAGGCTTAAAATGTGTGGCCTTCCACCTACAAAAAAGAGTTGGTCTACCCTTTATCTATTGTAACATCAGTGGATTTAGATATTTGTTTTCTGTAACAAATGAACTTAGTAGAGTCAGTATTAATTAGTTATTATTCTGCGTCATCTTTCATATGTACTATGCTCTTCAATCTGGCATTAACATCCGACAAGGCTTACTTTCCATATGACATTATGAATAAGTTTACCTTTATAAAAAATGCCTACTTGTAGTCCGTTCTATTAGAAAACCCAGTAGACTGCTTCAATGACTTTTAAAAACTAAGAAAGATAGTTACTAAAGGGCATTATGTGACATCTTTTCGGTAAAAGAATGCCTTCCATTCACTACTTATAGAAAGATAAGCTATATTTAATAAAATTTATGAAACTATAACAATGGCATATTTTAGCATTATAGAATATAATTAAGATGCCGACAAACTCCCTATGGCAATATTTTACTTTTTAATGTCAGAATGGTCACCTTTGCAATTGCCCTGGTGTTGGCTTTGTGCCAAAGAGGATTATTTCCAGAGTTGTTGTGTTCATATTTTCTTCCTTTCTAGCTTTATGTAAAAGGATCCTAGTAAAACCTAAATATCTAATGGGTGGTAGTTGAAAATAGATGACACTTAGTCTCATGAAATCTAAGTAGAAGTTATCCAATATACAGAAGCTGCATCATCTGATTTGAGAGTTTGAGGTTTCTGCTCTGGAACTGACTTATCTAGATTGGTTTGATGCATTTCTATTTGATTTGCTGCCAGTTTGGGAAGCATAATTTGAAAAAAAAAATGCATCTCCTTACTTGCTGGGATGGGGGATTTTTTTTTGTGTGTGTGTTTTTTAAAGATAACCCTTTTAAAGGTATGCTCTGCTTCTATTTTTTCACTGACAATATGTTCCCTCTTTCATGCCTGTCTCCCTGAGAATTGCATAAATGCATAGAGAACTGTCCAGAATTTCTATTGAAGAGCTCTAGATACACTGAACCAAAGTCTTCACCATTAGTCTCCCATATATCTCTGTAGACCTAAGTAATTAGAGACCTACAGTAGACCTACAGTAAGCATTTAGAGATAAATGGAACAGTTTGTATGGGAAGGGAGACAGAGTGACATTCCTTTCCCATCTATTTTGTACATAGCAATCTTTCACATAACTTTAGTGCATATCATCATATTCTTTTGGTTTTGTTTTGCCTGGACACAATAGCAGCCACTTATTCTAAACACTTCTGCTTTGGACCAACACACTCACTTATCACTGATCTCTTATGTTCTGCATTTCCTGGTCAGTGCTCAAAAGGCCTTCTCTCTGTCGTCTTATCATGCCGCCTATCCAAAGACTGCAATCAGATTAACCAATAGTGGTATAATTTTAATTTGGCCACTTGTTAGAGAGAAAAGGAGGGAATTCCACTCTCTTCTCCTTAAGTCTTGAACTTCCCTGAGTAGCCTTGTCTTGGAGTATCGTCCTAGAAGAATCTGCTTTTATGAAATGTCAAGCTCCTGATAACTTCTTCCTCAGGCTGTGTCTTACTTCAGAATCTTCACTCACTACCATGATCAACAAATACCATGATGTACCCTGCCTTACAATACCTACTCTGTGTCTTCATAACATGACATATATTTGCTTATGAGCATAACCTCTTCAGTTCTAATATCTCTCAGTCATAAAAATATGGCTCCTACTTGCTTAAAGTTCTTCTCCTTGCTGAACATGTGGAAAATCTTTCAGCAGAAGCAACCAGATAAATGTGACTTTGTCTAGCATGGTGAAGAGTTACACAAATTCCCCTGAGTTATAAATAGACTTCCCAAGCCACAACAGCGCACAAGATAGACCAGACTTATAGGAGAGTGAAAATAAGGCTGCAGCATCTTATGTATACTATTGCATACCAGAAACTCAAGATAAGAACCATAATTCCCCAGTTCTTTGTAGCTGCTAAGCAATATGCATTATGAACTGTTAAATAGTTCCTAATAGATCACATGGGTCACATCACAATAGGTCATATAGGTTATACCATATACGATCCTGCCTATTTACATTCTCAACATTCAAAAAATAAATTTATCTTCATATTATTATTTGATTCCTTACTATCCTTCGTTATACCAAGGAATTCTTTCAGATGGTCAAGAGGAAGTCTTGGAAGTCCAAGAAAGTTATGATGAGGGGTCTTTGGTGCTCTCTGAGCTTGGTTGTTTTATTGCAGATGTTTCATTATCCAAACTGGGTAATATCATCAGTGCAGTATTGGTTGGATGGTCAAAATAAAATCATGAAAAGAAAAGATGTGAGAACTTTAAAGAACAAAGGCAGTATATGAAACAATGTTTGGATTGTGGTGGAAGCAAGGATGATTTGCATGAATAGAAAGTTATAAAGATTTATATTGTTTGGAGCACATTAGTTTTAACTCTATTTCCTTTGCTTTTTTTATCTTATGCATTTATTTATTTGGCTGATTATTTTTTAGTCTTTTTCTGCATACTTGGAGAAAAAGGAGGAGAATAACATAATTTGTACATATATGTATATATATTTAATGAATCAGCTGTGATCCTTGTTGAATTAGCTCATCTGTCATCAGTTATCCTTGCTTTAGTTATTTTAAATTTAAAAATAATGCAGGGTACCCTTTGTATACCTCTTTTATCTACTTATTCTATTGAATTTAATCATGGTTTGGGTAACAATTTTCTTTTTAAAAAATAGCTGGTGTTGGAAAGCAAGCTGGATTGAGAATGTATCACAACGAGGTAGGATAAATGGATATTTTTTACATGCTGTGAATAGAGATCCAATTCCAATCTGGACCATGGCAGGACTCAGGCACCCAGCAAACTACAAACTATGTTTTATATGATATTCATTTTTTTGCTTTAAGACTGAAATCTTACATACCAGATAGGAAACCTTTTGAATTCAGTGACACTGACCTCTCAAAGAATCTGTTTGGAATAGGGCTGTAAACATGTATGCAAATGATTAAATACTGAAAACAACATTGCCTTTTAATATATGTTGGCACAGTTTTGTGGAGGGTGAAGTTACACTGAGATAAAGAAAGCATATCACATTTGCAAGAATAAATCTAGTCGGTAATGGAATTTTGACAATTTGTTGGCACTCAAGAGCAAAAAAAAAATGCAACCAGGTGAAAGATTTGGTTTTTCGTGATATATTTTCATCTCCAAAGTATTTATGTGTTTGGCAGTAATTCATGTCATGGTCCACTGCACAAATTCCACAAAATGTTTAACATAGCATCTGCCTATATTCTGCTCTTCTGAAAGAATGTGTGGGCAGTTTATACAAATTCAGACTAGTTTGTGTGACTTTACGCTGCAAATAAAAAATTGCATGTGTAAATGAATCTTTAACTGAATAATTAAAAAAAAAAAGAATATCTGAGGCTATGTCCAGTAGCTACTAGAGGAAAATATAATTTTTTTAAAAAAATAACAATTTGACCTACAAATACAATTTAGGAACAACTTTGCTGTGTTTGGGGTTTTTATAGGATTTTAGCATACCTTCCCACTCTCCAAAGAGTGCTCAGGGCAGCTTATATTACATAGCAACCAAACACAGAAAAACAGCATTAATCAAAACTATATTGCTAAATGAAAAAGAGGGAGAAAAAGAAGAATGATACAAAGGCCAGGCCAATCTAGATTATTTTGAGTATATAAACAAATCTTGTGCATTGCAACAATACACAGCTATGCACAGTTCAGTATTAAAGCCATGTGCCCTATAAAACAAATGATATTTGGACAGTTTTGTGTTCTTTATAGCATAGTTTTAACACTGTCAGATGATTGGCTAACCAAGTAACATTGACCCTCTCTTCTTCATGGACTTGGAACATGTTTTCCAGAAATGGAACTGCTTCTCCAACCATTCAATTGTGTACTATTTATAGAGAGCAGAGTTTTCACTAGTTCCTCACAAAAGGAAGAATTTTGCTCTTTCTCTTTAAATACTTTTTCACAGGCAATGTGAGGGTAAAGTTCAATGATGTTTCAGCTTCCCATAATAACAATTCTTCTCTTTCCCAAACACTTGCACATTTCCTTAGAAACAGGTGACAGACATCTGCAGAGCTGAGTTCAACCCTGAAGAGGCTATGGCCCCAACTTGGTTGTGCATGTTCAGTTCCTTCAATAGCAAGAGAAATCTACATACTACTATAACTCTCACTGTCATAATCTTTAACAGAGTGAAATGATGCTTCACAGGGTAACAATTTTTGAACTAAAATACCTCAAATGGACTTATTTACAAAATGTGTCAAAAATCCAGGACCTATGACTCTCAAGGCAATGAAATGTTGGGAAGTTGTGGTTGCTTCAGTGCTACTGGCTGCTTCTTCACTGCTGGGCTGTTGCCCCAGTCATGTGGTCTTCATTTTGAATGTTCCAGGACCATTTCTCAGCCAGTCTTGTAATCTGTTGCTTCTTCCCCATCCCACAGTTGCCACTTACCTGCCTGATGGGGGAGGGAGGGAGGGAGGAAGGAAGGGAGGAAAGATATTTTATACTCCCTGCCAGATTCTGACAAGGAGAAAACTCAATAGGGAAACTGACAGGATGTTAGAAGTCCCTCCAACACCACTTTTTCCTGTATCCATGTTCATTTTGTTTCTGTTTAGATAAGGAAATATTTCTGAAACAATGACCCAGCAGAGCATGGTTTGTCTTGTATCACTTAAATATCTCTATGCAATACATCACAGCCCTCCCATTCCATCTGGGTGAGTACTGTGGTAAACAAATAAAAGAATATAATATTCGTGTGTAAAAATAAAAACAACTATCTGACATTTAACGAAGAGTTCATTTTAAGATAAATCTAAGGATTAATTAAAGCCCATTTAAAATTCCATACATTTCCTATACGTCTATAATTAAGTAATGAAGATGAATAGAGGAAATAAAGTCACTTGCCCAATAATAATTTATCAAAATGGCAAATAATAGTGTATATATAGTCACATAATAACTATCAGCTGCCACTACAAAAGAATGCAAGAATTGCTTTTTCTGATGTTTATATATATGGTACTATATGTTAAAATAGTAATGTGTGATTTAAAGTGAGCCAGAGAGACTTTCTATTGGAATCTTCCAACTGGACAATAGAGGGCATTTAGAAGTTCAAGACCAACTCCCAATTAATATTTAAAGGGAATTACATTGGCAATGAAATCTTACATCAGTCTTGGCAATGGGATGGCATCGTCTTCCATTTCATCTTCCATCTCTCTCTATAGATTTTGCTGAAAAAAGCTCAACCCAATGGCCCTGAAACCCATAAAGTAGTATCACAATTTTCACCTAGGTGAAGTTCAGTGTATGTTAGTTCTCACAATCATACATGGCAGTGTTTTTTTTTTTTGTTTTTTTTTTTAAATTTGATTTATATGCCGCCCTTCTCCGGAGACTCAGGGCGGCTTACAATGCATTAAGCAATAGCCTTCATTCTTTTGTATATTTTTATACAAAGTCAGCTTATTGCTCCCACAAACTGGGTCCTCATTTCACCTACCTTAGAAAGGATGGAAGGCTGAGTCAACCTTGAGCCTTGGAGAGATTCGAACCAGCAGAAATTGCAGGCAGCTGTGTTAATAACAGGGTGCATTAAACCACTGTACCATCAAGGCTCTTTGTTGTTGAAGCACTGTGTGCATTTTGAAAATAAATCAGGAGTAGAGAATATTTTCAGGGCCACAGGACACATTGGTTGGTTGATTTTGGTTTTAAGGCCTTCAGGAAATATGGTGCTATTCAAATCGACAAATTTGTAGTCCTTCTTATTCTTCCCTTTTTTTCCTAACTTTGGAAGAGTTGTTACTTTAAGACTATTTTAAGGCTAATATTAAGTTTTTCACACACATGGTACAGGCACACGTTTCAAAGGGGAAAGAAAAGCATCATTAGTTGTGGTATGAAATGTTTGACTTCCTCCAAGAAATCTCAATTTGAATTGCTTTCTAGATAATAACTTGTGCTAATCATTTTGAAAGCAATGGCCAAAAGAAATACTAAAATGGGGACCTGTGGAACATTTGGCCTACATCTTCAGTAATCTTTCTATTCCTTAAAATTCTTTCACAATATATTCTGATGTAGGCTAGTGGTTCAACATAAAAAATTATTTAAATAATGCCCATTTATTTTACTTGCTAATTTCAAACTGGGCATTGTGGCCTTGGTATAAGTGTAAATTTATATTGTGGAAAAAAAGTAGAAGGGGGAAAGAGACTGAGTAACTTATCCTGCCTATTTTCCTTTGAACAAGTGTTCATTAATCTAGCACTCATCCAACTATATTTGTAATGTTTTTTGGAAGAGAAATATTTTTGTTGGAGAGCATCATATTTTATATAAAAAAAATCCCACACAAAATCCCATTTAAAAAATCCCTCTTCTCCATCTGTGGAAATCTCATTAGGTAGTTTCAAATCAGATGGCATCTGGAAAAAATCATTCTCTCTAAACAGAAAAATATGTCATAAATGTCATGAGGAGTGTTGAGAGAACCACATGAAATTAGTTTGGTTCCTCAAATCAGCAACTGGGGCCTGAACTGTAAGTGAAAAACAGATTTCTCCAATAGGCATTAAATAGATTTCAGTCAGGGTTTTAAGCTACATGCAAGAAAGGGCCGTATGCAAAATAC
The DNA here is from genome assembly GCA_022577455.1 of Arizona elegans. Classification (NCBI taxonomy): domain Eukaryota; kingdom Metazoa; phylum Chordata; class Lepidosauria; order Squamata; family Colubridae; genus Arizona; species Arizona elegans. Next base: position 94,384,007 of record JAKOOJ010000003.1, on the reverse strand, counting down.
AGAAAACAAAGTTAGAAGAAAACTTTTCAAGTCAAAATGATTATCAGACTTCTGAGGGGGTAGATTTTGATCCTACAAGAGACAGAAACTTAAGTTATATCAGACTAATTTCCAGATATGTATATAAAGATCACAGACCTATTCAGTAAGAAACATATGAGACTTCACTTATTAATGCACAGAAGACTGAAAACATTTCCAAACTTTTCAAGAAATTCATGTTTCGTAAATTCCCTTTATTTTAACAGTTAGCTAGGCCAGAACTAGAGAGAGAGACAGAGAGTTCCATCAGGTTCAGGAGGAAGGGCCCCATCTGTTAAAGAGTTCCACCTGATTGGACCCAGGAGATGACCCCTTTCTCCCATGGCTCCTGTCTTCTGGAACATCATTCTTCCTGATATGAGATTAGCCCTATTCCCTTTCCTGACAGAACAATTAATCAATGGAATGACTTGCCTCCAGAAGTTGTGAGTGCTCCAACATTGGAAGTTTTTAAGAAGAAATTGAACAACTATTTGTCTGAAATTATATAGGATTTCTTGCTTGCTTGAGCAGGGGTTGGACTAGAAAAACTCAAAGGTTCCTTCCAACTCTGTTATTCTACCAGCCTTCCCGAAACTCCCAAAACTTGGTTTTTCCATCAATCATGGGAATCCCATGAGAACAGGAAGCTTGCAAGATGGTTGCATTGTGCTTAGGATGTTATTTGTTTTCTCTCAGGCTTGTTTTTATTCATGTTTTATTTGTGCTTAATTGTTTTTAAAGTTGTTATATTTGTTTTTAACCATCTGTCTTGCTGTAGGCCACCCAGAGTTATGCTTGTGAGATGAACGGCTATATAAAAGTCCTAAATAAATAGACAGGTTTGTAAAATAGATTAGGGCATTATGAAGGGTTTCAGATCCATTCCAAAAGCTAAAGACATGCCTGTTTCAGAAGAAATTGATATAGTATGTGGTGTCCATTTTATATATTACAAGATTTCTGAAGAGCAAAAGAACTTTCTTGTTTATTCCTATGGCTCAGAACTGTGACTCATTCTATAAAGTGAGTTCAGAATTGTGGACTCATTCTATAAAACATTTTGCAATCTGATTAAAATCATAATTGTTATTTATTTTATTTATTCCTCACTTAACCAGACTGGTCCCATTCATTCTTATAATACATGCAGAAGATGAGTTAGAACTGGCTCAGATACAAAAGCTAAAACTCTGTCAAACTTTAAAAGTTTGTTTCCTTCCCTGCTTTCCCAGCACATTAGGACATTATCAATTTCCATATTGTTCCCAAGCAAACTAGTCACCAGAAGTGCAAGAATGACTCACAGCTAAATTTGTTTACATAACAAATTATTTACATAAACAAGCAGTATTTTGTAAGAGAGACAACATTGGTGTGGTAAAAAATATACTGTGAACAAATTTTTCAAAACTACTCCTGTGTTTGCAAACTTTTATACCAGAAGTGCTTTGTTATTTGATTAGCTTAGCTTCATTGAACTGAATTTTGGAATGGATGCTGAAATTTAGGGTGTTTCCACATAAAGGGAGGAAGTGACAAGGCCGTTATCATTTTTCCTCTGCTTTCCTAGAAGAGACCAAGCTTGCAAAACATCAGGCTAATGGTGAGGGGATTTTTGTTACGGTGGAACCAATAGCAGCTGGGGTGCAGTGAATTTTGTTCCTTGTTTTCAGCATTTCAAATCTGTGGAATGGAAGGCAATCACAGATCAGTTTCAAAATAGTTCTGAAGTAGTTGGGGAAATGGAAACAGCAATAAAGTGGACGTGCAATGAGACTTCACAGAGGAAATTGAACAGTACAAATTATAACCTTGTCATTTAAGAATGGTTGGTGTTCCCTCATCCAGATAAAACAGCAAAATTATGTGGGAGAGTGTTGGATCTCCCCTGATTACTTGAAAAGTGAGATTAGCAAGCCAAACCTGCATTTTTCGGCTTTGTGAATGGATGGATAGAAGGTGTGTGGTGTAAACTTCCAGGAAATAGCTGAGCAACAGAGAAGAGGGGTTACGTTAATAAAGCAAGATTAATTTCACCTACAGCCCAGCTGCTTTTCCTGTCTGCTCAGCTGATTCCTATCAATGCAGTGAATACTGTGGACAGGAATCTTAATTTTTCCATCCCTCAGAATCCCAACAAAGATCAACTCTATAACTGATATTCAGTTTTGACATGTTTAATTGCAATGGAGAGTGGTGGGATAATGAAGATAAGTTTCAGACCTCTTGTGCCACTGTCAGATGGCCATCAAGAAGACATGAACAGGAGGTGAAGGGAGGCAGTGATCACTTTTTTTCTTTTGCCTGCTCAGGTGCTGTCAGCCTCACTAGGTAGACCAGATTCCCCCCCCCCCAAAAAAACGCAACCTCCACAGGAAGGTGCTCATTACTTTTATTAAGATTGGCTATAATAACAGGATCTTGAAAGTCTGATTATGTTACACTTCCTTCCCCTTCTTATAATTGGGGAGCCATCTGTCTGAGTATTTTCAAAGTTTCTGTATGTTCTGGCTTAAATATATATATTCACCCCCCTCATCCTGGTGATGCAGCTTGACCATGATGGAAATTACTCATCTACCTTACTTTCTGCAGGTAATCTCCTGAGTAGGCATTTCCAGTCACATTAACAAGGCACATTCCTTGAAGAGATGTCACAGTGATGGGACTCTTACTAGGGCATCCTGTCTTAAAAGGTTCTCAATGAGAGATTGCCAGTGAGTCATTTTCTTGCAGTCAATAATTTTGCAGCCAAGATAAGGATCATGATACCGAATGGAAAATGATGTGTTATTCTCATTGTTTTCTCCTAGTGATCAAGCAAGCTTAGCTAAGGCTCTCTGCAATCTGTTCTGAGTAATTCTGTTTGTGATAGAGTTCATGTGTGCAAAGAAAAATATTTTTTTTTATATGATGAAGGAATGGAAGTTGTGAGTGCAAGCCTAAGGAAAGAGGGAAAAGTACTCTTTTTTTCTCCAAATGTACTAGTTGAATATGAGATGAATCTGAATCATATTAATTCTTGGAGTTAGCTAGGAGAGGCTCACCCATTCATAGATAGTGATCATCAAAGACAGAAAGTGCTAATCCATTGTGATGCATCATGTAGCTTCAGTGATCAGTATTTTCAAATGCTATCATCACATACAGCAAATATTTCAAGATATCAGCTGTCAGATTTTAAAGAGCATTTGATGCCAGATACAGATATCAAATAACTGGACCTACTCAGAGCGTATGTGAGCCATCAAGAATATCTGGAAAAAGTTCAGCATCCCAATTTGCAAAGGAGACATTTTGGGCAGCCAAATTCATTTGAGCTCTATCTTTCACAGAAATGAACGTCAATTCAAAATGCAAATCAAGAACACAAATATATTTTTCTCCTATAAATAGGCTCATTTTGAACAACCAAAGCCAAGGGCAGTCAGAGTAAGAAATACTACTTGCACAAACTAATTCCTGAGATGAAGAAATAGCAGAGTTAGTCCACGCTAACAGAGCTGACACAAAATCTGATAGTGCCTTCTACGCTGACCAAATTTATTTAAGCAACAGCTTTTATGAGTGAGACTTGTTGCTTAATTGCTCTGTACTGACAGATTCAAACTGTTGCTCGTTCTAGAGTCTCCACCTTTTAAGTCCCAAGTTCAGGCATTTCTGAATTCTGTGAATTGAGACACCCTGTATATGTGTCTGAGCAAGCTGCTGCACAACATACGTGCAACATATGCATTAGGACTGTCATCACCTGTCACCACCTGGGAATAATAGAGTTTCCCAGAAGGGTGCTTCAATTGCCTGTTATTTTTTGCTTTTATTTTGTACCTAATTATCTTGAGGTTTCTCTACCGAAGTTAAGAGTGATCCTCATTGAAGTAGGAAAAAATAAAATTCCACAGTTGTAATGGAAAATCTACACCTGAGAGTAAGCCTGCTTCTAACTCAGTCCCTACCTGATTTAAGTCCTAGTCAATTCAAGTGTGATGGTAAGTTAAGGCATACAGGAAGAAAAATGTTTTATCTTGGCATTATAATTCTATGTAGATTCAACATATTGGTGTAATAAATCTGATCATATAACAGCTTTCTCTCATTAACATTCTTAACAATTTCAGAGGATGGTTTAGGAATAACCTTCCAAGATGTACTCTATTAAATCCTCCCACTAGCTTTATTTTGATCTCAAACAGTCTAACTATTCCAATTTTGAGATTTGCTGAGAGTTTTGAAAATATATTGGTTCATTGGCTCTGTGGCCGTATTGATGACAATTGTGATGGAGTGCAAATTATTTATATGGTAGAGTTTCATAATGATTTCCTTTATTGAATGTATGCATTCTAAGAGCTATTGATGTAAAATAGTCTAAAAATAAATATTCAGATATTAAATTCCATGGTTTCTCACCTTATATGCAAGTTAGCATTTTCTGTATGTATAAAGTTTTTCTCCCTCCCAACTCAATCAATCAGAATAGAGCTGGAAGGGACTTTGAAGGTCTTCTAGTCCAACCCCTTGGTCAAGCAGGAGACCCTATACCATTTCAAATGTCCAGTCTTTTCTTAAAAACCTCCAGTGATGGAGAAGCCCTACAACTTCTGTTCCACTGGTTAATTGTCCTCATTGTTAGGAAGTTTCTCCTTAATTCCAGGTTGCTTCTCTCCTTGATTAGTTTCCAACCACTGTTTTTTGTCTTGCCCTCTGGTGCTTTGGAAAATAAGATGACCCCCTCTTCTTTGTGGCAGACCCTCAAATACTGGAATACTGCTATCATGTCATCCCTAGTCCTTTTCTCATGAAGAAGTGATAGATACTACAAAAATCAGAGATAATATACTTAACTTACCATTTTCTACATGATCTTCTTACAGGAGTAAAATGTCTGAAAGGAGACAGATGATAGATGAATAATACTTTATGAAGTGTTGCATTGGCTTTTTTGGCTACTGTTGCACAGTGCTGGCTCATATTTAAGTGATTGCCCACTAGGATTCCAAGATTTCTCTCACTTTAAACATTATTAAACAGAAATTGTTGCTCTGCTTCTTGTTTTGCAGATCTGGTATCCAGAAGATATAGTTTTGGTTAAATTTCAAAATCTACGGAAGTTAACAGGTGAGACCATTCTCTTACCCTTATATTTTTCCTTCTTCAGGACTGATCAACCTGAAGCCCGAATCCACATAACTCCCTACCTGAAGTTTAAGTTCAGCCCCAGATGATCACTAAATCTGCTATCCACCTCATATATATGAGATGGATAGCTCTATAAATTGGAGTAACAAATAAATAAATGTGATAAAAGAGGCTATCAAATTAGCAAATTAGATGATTACAGGTAGCGGTGGCCATCATTCAACACTTCCACATTATTCTCTCTTTCTTGTAGCTGACATTTTGCTCAGGCGTGGGTTCTACTTACCTTTGCTACCGGTTTGCAAAGAGGCCATACACACGCTCTTCTGAGAATGTGCAGAAGCATTTTGGTGACGTCAAGGTTGGTGGTCGGGGCCTCCCGCCAGTTTTACTACCGGTTCTATAGAACTGGTGCAAACCGGGGGCAACCCACCGCTGATTTTGCTACAATATAATAATAACACTTAGACTTATATACCACTTCACTGTGCTTTTGCAGCTCTCTCTGAGCGGTTTTCAGAGTCAGCATATTTCCCCCAACAATCTGGGTCCTCATTTTACTGACCTTTTTACCAAGAAGAATATACCTATTATCTGCCTTAAAAAAATATTGAAATGTTGGAGAAGTAGAAACTTGCCCTCTTGATGTAAATGAACTGACACTTTCTCATCTGGCCTAAGTGCTTGAGAAGGCTTGGTGCTATCAGATACATGTTAACAAGGAACATGTTCATGTCACATTGTTAAGTATTTTTGGATGGCTGGTCAAGCGAAGCTGCCTTTCAAGCTGCTTCAGAAAGGAGAAATATTAATAAACTCCTGGCAGCATGCAGATTTGATTGAATTTCTCATGGATCACAGCCTGCCTGCAGCAGTGTGGCGTACCTGTCAAGCAAATACATTGTTCCATAATTGTTCTTGATGCATTGTGTGCTAATTACCATGGCTGAAAATAATCTCCAAAGATTATAGCAGGCGTCATAAATAACAAAACGGCAGTTCGACACTGCATTATGACAGGACCTCAATCCTTCTTATCTTTTGCTGGAGTGGAGCTTATGCATTAGTGTTACTAATGAATCTTTTTCATTTGTGCAAGTGATGTTTCCATTTGACAATGACATGAACATAAAGTGGAGGTTAATTTACTCAATTCCAAGAGGTTCATTATTTAACCTGACGTTGAGGACAAAACAATGTAGCCTAATGGATGGCACACAGAAATTAGTTGTGATGAATCTTGCCATTTAATGTTTCTGAATTCAGTGGCATGTTTGGCATCAGTGTGGCAGAGAAAGTGTTGCTTTACCAACAGAATCTCTAAATAGCAGTGAGGGGATTTTTTTTGTACCTTTTCATGAACTGGGCCAATAACTTGTAAAACTGCACTGGATTAACAGCAACACAAAAGGCACCCTATATTAATAGTCAAAGCCTGTTACTCCAGTATGTCAATTTTTATGAAATTAGTTGGCATTAGTCTCTACCACCAACTGCTTTACAAGTTAGTGAATTGGATTCAGATTCAGATAACTATTAGAATTGCCAGTTTCAACACTCAAAGCTGTGTTGACAAAAATACTAGTTGTGCTCATCACTTTTCAGATCAAAACTCTTTGTGGTCATAGAAATACCTAGTCACTGGAGAAGCATTTGTGAATTAGACATTTTATCGTAAATTGATGAGAGTTGATGACCTGAAAGAGCCTGGTTTTCATACACAGTTATTATTAATTTTATATATGACAAACATATTCACAGAGGCTTTGAGACCGCAGTAGGTGAACATATTTTTTACCTTCCTCTCCTTCAGAATTACTTAGCCTCATCTCCAATGTACTTCCTCAAGATTAGTCTGAAATAAAGCTATGGAAAGGCATTACAGTTTCTTAAATGGAATCTATTCAAGAGATCAAAAGGATGAAGATATCCATAATATATCCTTAAGTTAGAAAATACTTAAGGCTGACAATATGCCTCAAAATTGCATCTGATACCAGATTTAGGAACTGTAGCATGTTGGAGAGTGAGGCATATTTACTCAGCTGAGGTGGTGTGCAAAGAGATTGCCATCTGAGTATATCAATCCAAGAAAACATTCTGTCCTGAGGTTTTTTTAAATTATAAAATGGGATTATATAAATTTAGTAAATCTGAAGCTAACAAATTGAGATTTTCATTTTTCATGCTACTACACTGTTTTCTACAGGTTGGAAATCCATAGTTGTCTTTTTGTTCTTAGTTTTGCAGCATTGAGGCATAAAGGCTTCCTTTGAACTAATGGCTGAGGTTTCCAGAAATATATTGGTAATTAGGACACCCTTACATAAATAAAATAGCACTACAAAATATATTGGAATATACCTGTCCCACTCTGTCATTGGCCATGTTGGATTGGAACAATGTGCATTGTAAGTACACACATCTGGAGAAAATCAGGTTGGAAAGCCTGCTATAGGGCATAACAGTGGCTGGGACCCAGAAAGGAAGGGAGGGTTTGTATAATGCTTATTTCTAATCAATTATATTCAAAATGACACATGAATGCTTATAACTAGAAAAGCTGTAAAAATATGTTGCTGCATATAATACAATTTAAGGATTGGACTATGCCAATTAATATGCTATCATCAGTATGGTTTGAATCAAGCAAATAGTTTCCTTGTTTATTGTCGGAATATATTGTGCTGTGTTTTCAAGCAGTGTTATTTATAGTTTGTAGTAAATTAGCCGAGCAATTTGCTATAAATTCTGGAGTCATATTTTTAGCAGTGACATATTGTACAGGACAAACATTGACCTTTCCCATGCCATAAACAGAGGGAAGGGCCACTGGTATATCCATCATAACCCTGCCTTTTGTGATTTCATATCACCACAGCATCAGATTCTCACAGAGTATAAAATCCTTCTATTCTTAACAGTAAATATATAATTATCTAGACCTGTAGTTTTGCATTTCAGTGGCTACATAAGGCCACTATGTTTTTGTCTTTATAGATTCTTTGAGACATGGCAAAACCTCAAAAATATAATTTCCCTGTAATATCTTACTGATACCTGCTTAAAAAATCAGACCCATTGAGTTCAGTGGAAGTTGTTCTCAGGTAGAAGATATATAGGTTTTCATATTGTCCACCAATTAGCTTTCTGATGAGTCTTTGGATATCATAAAATGCCCAAATTGTTTCGGTCAAAATTGTATGGTTATGAAAACAAATCCATGTGCAGATTGGAATCGTGTTTTGCTATTTGTGGGCATTGTGGAAAAGGAATCATACCTAGAGCTATCAGGAAGTACTATTAAAAGGTTAATAAGGGACTACCCTCCAAAATCAGTGGAAGAGAGGTAAATATTTATGGATTAGGGCTAGAATTTCTTTCTACTATTTCAATAACTACATAGACTTGATATTAAATTGACACAACCACTACCTAGTAATGACTACTAGGATTATTTTTACTTTTCATGTTAGCATAAAATCATAAATACTTCCCCATTTGTGACTACTGTACATTTCCAAAATAACTATATAATATGATTTTGTTTTTTTCAGGAACAAGCTTTTGGGAGAAGTACTGCAGAAAATAAGCATGTGATTGGAAATTTAACATGCAAAGAATTTTTATCAGTCTGAACTTTTTATAGGTATGAAATTAGTTTTATAATATTTTTTCTCATATTATCACAAAGTATTAAATATTGTGAATATGCAACCTTAACTGTTCACAATAGATTGGGATATAAACTTTTAAAGAAATCCATAGACTTCTAATGGTAGGATGGATAAAATAGTAATGGATGATACAAATAACAAACTTGGTCATAGTCCCACACACATTTGGAATATTAGTCTAGAGCGGGTGTCGGCAACCCGCAGCTCCAGAGGTACATGCAGTTTTTTCATCCCTCTGCTGCGGCTCCCTCTCACCCTGTCATGGCAGAGAGATGAAAGAGCTGTTGCTCTGTCATGGCGGTGGTGATGGCCAGAGCCTTAGTGCCAGAGTGAAGCACCCCTGCACTTGCCGAAACAGCATTCTGCCTTCATCATGGTGCATTTGCTGTTGCTGCCTCCATGGCCTGCCCGCTGCTCTTGTAGCACCTTGCATAGCACAGTGAAATTTAGTGCACTTCACAATGGGGGAGATGTGATTTCCTCATCCTGGAGCCCATTGCGGCGTGGAGTATTGTCGTCAGCTTGCTCTCACTTCCCAGATGTCAGTTGCTTTTCCTGCAAAGCCACTGGTATTGTAATGTCCAGTCTCCCACCGGCCAGCTGGTCTTTGGCTCTCTGCCAACCAGCTGATCATTGGTGAGCTGCTCCTGGGGTCATTGGTCTCCAGTTGTCAGATTACCACCATCCAGCACCAGTTCAGGGATTCCTTTCCCCCCTCTAGAGAGAGAGAGAGGGAGGGAGGGAGGGAGGGAGGGAGAGGAAGAAAGAAAGAAAGAAAGAAAGAAAGAAAGAAAGAAAGAAAGAAAGAAAGAGAGAGAGAGAGGGGGGGGGGAAGAGAGAAACTAGGTGGGAGTGTGTGACATTAAGTTGGCCACACCCACCCAGGTTTTGTGGCTCCCGGTGTTTCCTTTTCTGTGGGAAAAGGGTCCAAATGGCTCTTTAAGTGTTTAAATTTGCAGACCCCTGGTCTAGAGAATAGTACATTTCAAAGGAAGAATCAGATTTTCAGAGATTTCACAGATAACTATTTGCGAATAAATACTTAGTCCGATGGAAAGGCTAGTTGCTGGATTTCAGATATGAAGGTTTTTGTTTTCTTTCAGAATTTAAATTACATTTTAATACGGCTTTGCCAAATCAAACCAGAGATATATACACACAAAACAGCATCAGTCACTAAAACTCTCTAGGATGAAACAGAAATAAAGCCAAAAGGTTGGAAAGAGATACAAAGGACATATTTTTATGCAGAACTAACACAATAATAAGGATATCATCAGTTTTATGGGATGGGACTCCAAAGCAGGTTGAAATGACTGCCTCCTTTTCTGAGCAATTCCTTTCTAGATGCTCAACTCGTCTCCTTCACAGCATATCTACATGCACTTATTTAAAACTGTCTACAGGCAGCCTTTTCGTCCAGGTTGAACAACAACAAGAAAACACTGAATCTCCATATGGTGTACAAATTGATCCTTTCTTCTCCCCATGTTAGTTTGTAACTGAAGTAAAACTCAATGATTTCATTACTTGATTTTGTTCACGAGTTCTCTACCTGTAATTCTGGCTTGAATGTTGCTTTTCTCGGCTATTATCCCTGTGTGCATAATAATGCATAATAGAAAAGACAAGAGAAATTATTTTTCTGCTACTTCAAATGGTACGGAGTGAGCATATTTGCATATAATTAGGGCTCTAAATCAGAAACCTCTTGGCCCATAAATTAGATATTTGATCAAGCCTCTCTATCCTTCCTGATCGCTGCTCTTCTCCACAGATGAGGAGTGGGATGGGAGATAGACGATGGCCTTGCAGAATGAATAATGGTTACTTTTATTGAGTCCTTTCTCTTCCTCTCTAAATTCTTCTGCTATTGTTGACATTAATCTACACAGCATGTGGAAAAGTCTCCTTTTTTCATGGTTATTAGAAAATATTTACATACTGTTTTGCACTCACTGAAAAAGCATCTTTCATTCCACAGAGAATCCCAGTTAAACACGGTCTTTTTTGCTTATGTGAAAATTGGAAACCATTTGTAATTAGTGCTAAAATAGCATATGCTGTCACCCACTGAAATCACATCGATGGAAGATCTTTCTGTTAAGCCATCTGGCATATCAATACCCATTTGAAACAATATGATTTAACTTTTCAAGATTTAACTTTTTCGACCCCCAAATAATATTGTTTATTTAGTTTTAGGTGAGCAATGTAGCATCCCACTTCAAGCCAAGATAGACAAGAAACCCGGATATGCACGCAGACACGTCAACATTCCTTCTTATTTCCTCTAAATAAATTCTAAGAACTTTTGAGGTCATTTAAAGAAGTCATTAGTTGATGGAATTCAAATTCCAAGAAGCATGGTTAAAGAATAGTAGGGAATCTGGGGAATTCAAAGAAAGAAACAGTTGTTTTGTTTGGAGTTTTCAGCGAGTTAAAAGAGAAAATTCTAGAATTCTCTTTGGAATGGAAATTTATCAAGGTGGTTATGATGGTGGTGACAAGAGGAGGAGGAGATTTAATCTAGTTTCCTTGAATTAAAAAAAACAAAATCTGGAAGGCAGCAGTATCATTCCAGAAGTGGTTTGGATAACAGCTCTACTTTGACTTGTTTTTATTGCATATTATTGTAAAGTTACATTCATAGTTAAGGGTCAGCTGCCATTTCCTGAGGTTATAACATGCCTGTTTTAATTAACATCAGGCTGAAACTTGGAAGGGGGAGTTAGGGTCAGCCCAGATGTTCATGTTACTTTAAAAAACACTTTCTAGCAGCTAAACCTTTTGAAAATGTATTACCTACTAAACCATTGGACATATGACATTTGAAAATGGCTTTCAGTAAAAAGGAAGAGTCTTGCTCGGAAGAGAGCAAGAAAAATGCATGTAATTATCTTGTGCCATGTAGCTAGCAGAAAGATTGGTAGCCAGCTTGTAACCTAACTTTAAACATTTTCCTCAACTCCAAAGGTGTTTTAAATATGATACATATTAAATCATAAATACTATGTACTAACTGGATGCCCGTGCTTCCCTACAAAACTATGTGCTCGGGCTTGATAAATTGACACTTGCAGCCTGAAACTTAATGTAGAATGTGTAACTCCATAGCATCAGAGTGTGTTAATATAATGCAACTGGTAGTTGGAACAGAGAGGAAGGGGGAGTAGAATGTTCCAGCCTGCAGCATCCATCGATATTCATCTGGCTAGCATCCTGTCAGTGTGTGAGAGAGTTGAGGGGTGTTTGGAAACTCAAACAGTATTTGTTGTGTGAGCAAGAAGGAGACAGAAAGCAGGCTGGGTGTGACTTAGCTGAACTGTTCTGTAGTAAAGCTGCTTGCTGCTGTGAAAGTAAAACTGAAAGTGAAATTCTTCTGCTTGTGTTTTGCATTTGGAACAGATTTCTTTTCAGGTGGGGAGGGGGAGTACAACTCCTTAGCATCAGAGCATGTTAATAATAATATAGGAAATACTAATACTCTGATGGTCATTTCGAAAAGTCCTTTCTTAGTGAGCACCTAAGAGCCAAGAAGAACATTTGTGGCCAATTTCAAGTTTGTAGGCTTTACGGTTCTGGAGATTTCGTGATTAATGCGTGAATGGTTTTCACTTTTATATATGTAGATTTAACTGTATGGTGATATGGTAAAAGTGTATCAAGAGCTGAAATTATGGGAATGACAATTTCATAACATTGAACTAAAGTCAATTAAAATTAAAATTCATTTAATGCATTATGTGAACAATTCCATAGTCATATTCACACAAATCAAAGAATTGGGGGAAATCCCATAGGATTTTTACTCCCTTTGCATGCACATGAGTATCTGCTCCAAAAGTGTTCCTCGGTTTCTGAGAACAGTTTTTGAAGGCCTCTGGGTGCTTCAAAGAAAGAGGGAATGTCACCTTTTCCATTCTACTTTTAAAAGCTATTTCCTCTGAAGGGTTGGTTGTTGAATACCAATCTATCTCTAGTAGTATAAATATTACAAGACTCAGTATCATGGATTTTAGAAAAGGGAAAAAGAAGATAATGGCAACACAAAATGTTCCTTCTAATTTTTAAAATAATCTTTCCAAGTGACAAAGTGATAGAAATAAGTACACACAATACATTCTTTTAAAAATGCAACATGTTTAAATGTTTTTTTTTCATTTGCTACCATTCCCATACCAAAAGTGGCTCTGTTTTCTATGCAAATCAAGTCACTCAAAAGAAGCAGGTTGAATGAATGGACTAATATTAAAAGGATGTTTATTTGTCTAAACTATGAGGAATAACCAAAATTACATGGCTGTGTTTGCTTGCTCTTTTACATAAAACCAATCTTTAAAAAAAAGATTTAAAATAGTTTGGCAACCAGTTTTTAACAAGTAGCCAATTCCATTTTTTATTCCCTGTTTTGGGGATATTTTGCAGTTTGAAGCAGAAACAAACATTAATGACTTCTGAGGAATTCCTTTTGTAGCAGAGTCCAAAATGGTTGACATTTTTATCTAGCTTGGCATATCTGAGAAAAATGTGCAAGAAACAATCAGTCATAAGCATTAATAATGTGTTCAACCATGTTTTCTGATTACTGTGATCAATGCATGCATTATGAAATAGCATAAGATAGCAATCATTTTCATGCTTACTTCCCATTGAAATATGTGCTGATTTATAATAATAAATATAGATTAAGGGGTACACTAGTTAGGAAATCTTTTATTAGCAATGGTTCCCATAAGATTCAACATTCTCTCCATTCAGACCAGGGATGGGTTCTACTTACCTTTACTACAGGTTTGCAACGGGATCGCGTATGCGCGCTCACTTCGCTCACACACGTGCCTTGTTTCTGCGCATGCGCAGATTGCCAATGATGACATCCGCGGTGGTGGGTGGAGCCTCCCGCTGATTTTACTACTGGTTCTTGCGAACCGTCCGAACTGAGGGCAACCCACCACTGATTCAGACCCATATTTTCTTGAAAATTCTACTATTTTTGTTCAAGTGTCAGATACAAATCCAAATATTAAAATTTGGCCTAGACTTATTTTCAGGATATCAGAATTGAAGATTATTTATTTCCCAAATTTCAGAGTTATTCAGAAGACAGACAGGATGCCACTAGTTGTTTCTTGAATAAATTAACATGAAATCACTTCAGAGTATTCATGTCAAAGAGGCAACTGCCCAAGGATTGCATTTATACAATAGCAAAACTATATTTGCTGCATAGCTGTATTCAGAAGGTACTTTAGCGTTCAGCTCATGACAACTCATCATATATGATCAAATCATTCTCTCCATTGAGTGTGCTTACTTTTTGTGTTGGATGAAGAAAATAATTTGATGCATGTGCTCCTGCATACTTTTAGCTTGAAACACAGAGCATTACAGACACATCACCTTAAAAAAAAATCAATATTTCCTTCCCTTAATATCATCACAGATTCCATTATCTCTGTTTGATTGTTATTATTAAAGTCCATTAGCAAAGTAATAGATCCCATGTTTTGCATGCAAAACATCCTTACTTCAGTCCTCGGCATCTCCATATAGGAGATCTCAAGTTTTATGGCTGGGAAAGACCTTTCTTAGAAACCTGGGGGAACCACTAGTGATCAGTAAAGGCGGAGGACAAACTTATATTATTCCTATTGCCCAAACCATTCTGTGAAGCGGGTTCAACTCTGAATTCTTACTAGCTCTCAAGCACTCAAACTCTGGGTCATTGTTTTCATCCGTGCTTCCACTATAAAATGCAGTGAAGGAATGATTTTCAACAAGTTATTTCTAGATCCTTTCTCAAGCACTAGGACTGAGAGTAAAAGGCAACTTCCTGGTAAAATTATTTTCCAATTCCTCTCTCTGTTACTTTGATTGTATAATTTCTTTGGAAACTATGAATCCTATCAAACATAGGAAATAACTTGCCTCTGCAGCAGGATATCTCTTTGGCACTCTCGTGGCTACGTACAATCCAGCAATAGCCCACCATAAGCAACGCCAGAGAAACAATCCCAAACTCAGGCCCTGGATTTCTTTGGAAAACATTCTCCTATGTTTCAGTCATGTCCCCTCCTTCTGAGTTGCTCTGTGTTCCTATTCACAGAAATAAATAAGGAAATGGGAAGCCAACAGCAAAGGCATGGAACTTATTTTTTTTTCTCAAGGAAATCCTAAAAGAAATAAAAATAACTCCAGTCCTCAAGCAGAGAGTTTTGTTTTGTTTTGAGCTCAGGCTAACCATCCTCCGTAACAGCAGGAGGGAAACTTTTATGTGCTATAGTAGGGGTGGTTCAGCCTTGGTAACTTTAGGACTTGTGGACTTCAACTCCCAGAATCCCCAGCCAGCATAGCCACAAGTCTTAAAGGATTTGCAGTTGGTAGGGATTACAGTGCCGTATAACTCAATAACTTCCAAATGAAGCCATTCGAGAAGGATCAACTTGTTGTAAGAAATACCACTTCATTCAGATAGACCCTCAGTATTTGATAGTTCACCTCACAAATAAGCTCTGCACTTCTGGGAAAGTGTGAATAAGCATACTAATTCTCCCAATTCTCCTTTCCTATCACATGTATCTTGCACAGAGAATGAATATCTACAGAAAATAGCATTCTTTATTAGGGAGAGCCTCCAGGGTTGGACAAAATTTCCTGCCCAGTCACTTTCTTCACGAGTAGAATTTATATATAAAGGAAACTAATGCCTATGTCTATCATCAGTGCCTCAGTGTACCTCTGAAGTTCTAACAAAACCAATACTACTGGGAATCCTTGTTTAGCAAATCCTTATATAAATGTTGGCACCTTCTGAATATGTTCTGATTAGTGATTTAGGCATAAAATTGATAATTCCATACCTGTAATCCCAAGAAGGTCCAACTCAAAGGTAGGGAAGGGCCAATGTCAAATGAAGTTTAGTTGGAGGAAGAAATCCACTTTCTGTGTCAGGACAACTAACAATTACTTAGCCTTGCATGCCTTTTTCGTTCTGAGAACAACCTTGAGCCTCTGCAGAGGGAAGGTAAAAGTGCATCCAATGATGGCAAATGCATAGTGCAACTTGTGCATTGCAATCACTTTCTAGAAAATCTAGATTTAGATTTTGTATGTCTTGTTTTTACTTTGGCTGTTCACCGCCCTGAGTCCTATATTGGAGAAGGGCGGTATAGAAATTTAAACAAATAAATAAACAAATAAAACAAATATGCATTTCTATGAGTGTCACAGCATGCAATGTCCTTTTGTCACCATCATAGTTTGCTGCATATTCCATTGCTCGTGAGCTTCTGTTCCTGACTTAATAAAAATCCCTTTACCCACTACTACTACAAGAGAGAGAAAGCATTTCTTAGAAGTACTACCTGTAATCCATGCTTCTTCATTTGTCTTCTTACTAGCCAAACAAATAAACAAACAAATATCCTTTCTATGAATCTGCTCAATGGGGTGGGGGAAGAGCAATTGAAAAAAAAACCCAATAAACCTTTCTGATATCACGGCCATGAATTGAGAAGCAAAGCTGGAGATAATGAGCATGATCAATAGTGCTGTCGCATGACTGTATTTCTATAACTGTCTGAATAGTTGTGACTTTGGATCCATATTGAACTTGGCTGGGGGCAGAGGAGGGAATAAAGGAAGATGAGTCAAAACAATTCATAGATAAATGACTACTTCCAGAATACTGAAAGCTGATTGCAGCTACTGATTTTACATTGGAAAGAAATATTAATGACTGATTTTACATGGGAAAGAAATATTAAGATGAGTGACCAGAACTGAGAAGCATGCCAAGAATGATCTCCCATGAAAACATACTTCTCCCAAGAGGTACAGGTTGAGCATCTTGATGTATCATTGGGTAAATATTAAGATAAAAACAGATTTTCTTTTTTAGGGTGCCTGATGGAGCAGGGAGATATCCATTGCATTGCATATGGAAAAACACTGATACCATGAAAACTCTAGATACCGATAGATAAAGCATTTTGCTGATGAATCAGTATGGTTCTCTGAATGTCATTGGAGAATTGTCCCTACAAAGTTACCAGAAGCAGATACAGATCTTTTCAGATATGGGGCACTGTGGGCTGCTAGCCGTTTTGAGATTCAGCTCCATCAGTTCCAGATACCATAGCCTACAGACACATTATGGAGTTGTAGACCAACAATATCCAGAGGCAAGACATTCCCAGCCCTGTCTCAGGTCTATTTATACATTACCTTTTTACCTATTTATACATTACCTTTTTACCTATTACCTTTACATTACCTTTTTACCTATTACCTTTAAAGCCCTACATGGCTCAGGGCCAGGTCATCTTCGAGACCGCCTTCTGCTGCATAGCTCCCAGCGACCGGTAAGATCGCACAGAGTTGGTCTCCTCCGGGTCCCGTCAGCTAAACAATGCCGGCTGGCGGGCCCGTGGGCCTTCTCTGTGGCTGCCCCAGCTCTCTGGAACCAGTTACCTCCTGAGGTCTGGACCATCCCCAGATGGCCTTCTGAAAAGCAGTGAAGACCTGGCTTTTCTGGCAGGCCTGGGGCCATTGAACTCACTCTTGTGATCTGGTGAGATCCGGCCAGGAATGGCGTGAATGAGTTTTTAATGTTTTTAATTTTTCAATGTTTTTTATAATGATTTTTTAAAATATATTGTGAGCTGCCCTGAGTCTTCAGAGAGGGGCGGCATATAAATTTAATTAATTAAATTAAATTAAATTAAATTAAATTAAATTAAATTAAATTAAATTAAATTAAATTAAATTAAATTAAATTAAATTATTAAATTAAATTAAATTAAATTAAATTAAATTAAATTAAATTAAATTAAATTAAATTAAATTAAATTAAATTAAATTAAATTAAATTAAATTAAATTAAATTAAATTAAATTAAATTATACTCTTACCTGTTATTTAAATCTGTCCATATACTGGTGTAATAATGGACTCCTGCATTGGGCAAGTTGGACTGGAAGATCTTTAAAATTCCTGCCAACTCCTACATTGCATAATTCTATGATCAGAATTAAATCAAGATTTAATTCCTGTTTCCAAGACTCAGTTACAAAATACAATATCAACAAAATTCTTTTCCATTCCTGTTTCAGTAACTAGCATGAATCTTGGAAGAATAAATTATTCAAATATTATAAATATAAGCACACATGCACAATTGTTCTGAATCAAGCTCAGGAACTCTCTTCCATACAAACTGGATGTTTAGGATAGTAAATTTACACCATCCATAGCATAGATAAAGTTCAGTGTTGTTGTCTAGCATAATACAAAATGGTACTATACCAGCCTCCTTGGCTTTGTAAAAGGAACAATTTAATCTGAGCCAACTAGAAAAAGAAAGAAATGACTGAGACAACTGTGCAACCCCTCAACAGTTTTGTGAAAAATAACAAAATAAAATAAATATGAATGGAAAAAATACAATGCTTCAGCTAATTTCTTTAATTTCCAGGGCTGTTTGTTTTTAAGATGCAAAGTTTTCATTCAGACAAGGGCTAAAGTGTGCCATTTATTTTACTAGTCTCATTAGTGAACCGCAGGGTGGCACACACATTTACACACTAGAGGAGCTGATTTGTGCTCCAGCCTGATTGGCAAACAACAGATATGTAAGTAGCTCTGTATTTTTCATAGAACACCACAATTTTCCATTGTCCATTTTTACACACACAAAAATGGGATGCTTCATTGTAGATTCTGTTTCAGTAAAATAATCTTCATGATGAGTTGGATTTTATTGTATGCTTAGAAGTGGGTATACCTTGTTTTCTATGGGTAAAAAAACCCCAGTCTTATTTCATACAAGGGAGGGGAAAACTAACATGTAAGTTCCAATGGAACTTACTTTTATTTTTATTTCATTAGGTGTGATTCAAGTGAAAGAACAAAGCAATATTCTTCCACAAATTTCATCTTAAAATGGAAACTGATCCAACCATAGAATAGACTGCCAAGAGGAACTGCATCTTCAGAAAAAGTGGGCATGGAAATATATAAAATCAGGTACTCTAAATGCCTGCTGAGTTGCTGTCCAAGTGTTAACTGGTGATGTGACAAGGATTCTACCTCTCTCCCACACCAAACACTGCCCTCCAAACAAAGAATATTTTCCAATACAGGACCCAATTCTACCAACAAAAGTCACCCTACATGATCATCAAAATTGGTGATTATTTCTAATACTGGAAATGTAAGTTCTTACTTAACTATGGTATGGAACGGAACAGAACAGAACAGAACAGAACAAGAGAGTTGGAAGGAACCTTGGAGCTCTTCTAGTCCAACTTCCTGCTTAGGCAGGAAACCCTATACCAGTGATAGCGAACCTTTTCTGTACCAAGTCTCCAAACCAGAATGCCCATGTGTAAGCATGCGCATGCATGTGTGTGCGCATGCTGGAGCCCCGGAAACCTGAAGATCAGCTGGCTGGTGTGCATGTGCATGCTGGCAAACTAGTCTTCAGGTTTCCAGGGCTCCAGAGCACATGGAGACCAGCTGGCCAGCACGCATGCACGCTCCAGAAACCAGAAGAGCAGCTAGCGATGGCATGCGTGCCCACAGAGAAGGCTCTGTGTGTCAACTCTGGCACGCATGACATAGGTTCACCATCATGGCCCTATACCATTTCAGACAAATGGTTATCCAATCTCTTCGTTAAAACTTCCAATGTTGAAGCATTTACAACTTCTGGAGGCAAGTTGTTCCATTGATTAATTGTTCTAATGACATTGCATATATCATTTTTAAAAAATCACTGACTTCTACTCATTTTTGTCCGGTGAATCATGATGCATAACACATGATTTGAGATTTCAGTTGTGAAAGAGGGAAACTAAACATCTAGTGATGGGAATGCAATTAAAAAGAATCCAGGCCACAAAACTGAAGCTGAACCAGCTAAGGTCTCCTATGCTGTTTTTATGTTTAGCATGGTAGTTTAAAATTGCCTCTCATCTTTCTTAAGATGCTAAAAAACGTATTCTGGACCAGTCTTGGCCTGGTGTCACTTGCAACCCTTGTATAAGTGTCTCACTACCATTCTCACTACTCTTATGAAATAAGAGGCAGAAATTATGTGAAAGAGAAACATTGCTTAGCAGTAGGGCAATGTCCACATTGTTGCATGCATCATGTTTAGAGGTTCTTCTGGTTTCAACCAATTGAAAACAGTATATAAGTTTTCAACCCATGTTATTTGTACATTGCTGTAAATATCCCTCTCCCTTGTCCCCTTCATTTAGTGTTCAGAATTCTTTAACTGTATAAACCATGCTTGGGCCATCTTAATGATGACCTTTTGAAGAATAGCGCGAATTCCAAAATCTTCACTAAGTCTTGTTATTATTAAGTTAGTTTCTCTGATCATTCAGATGATGAAGCTACAAAAAGGGAGCAGTAGGAAAGTACAATTTCTCAGCACGGTACTTATTCAATGTACTAAGAATATAATCCCCACAATTCCCAGCCAATTCTACTACTTCTGCTTCACTATTATGCTAATCCAGCATATACAAGCATTAAGCAACATGGTCTTATTAATCATAGAAGACTTCCCATATTCAGAGCTATTCACATGTTTGCTACAATCCAAATGTCACAACAGTGGGCTCTGTGCTGAGTTACGACTAGGAGCAAAATTTCCAGACACCAGAAAAGAAAGGAACCATATTAGAAAATTTATTGAGTATTTTGTTAGATCAATATGGAGTATGATTTAAGAATCTCTGCCCAGGGTCTTTAAATCTATTTAATCAAACCAATTAATAAAAAAAGCAGAAAGTTGAAGCAACCCTTCTAAGGTGCATCATAAATATACTTGCTTTACTTAGGTTTTGATCGTAGTCAGGTAATTAATGGCTTTAGTTACATTCGAGTCATTCCCTCATGCTTGCTTCTGGTCATAAAATGCTCAGGGTTACGTGTAGCTCCTAGATTTATTATATTTTCTTTGCAGGAAGAGCTTCTCCAATTCCTTTTTCCTTTCTTTAACTTTATGTATCCATTACCTTTTCCACTGTCCTATCAGCCATGATGGCTGTTTGACTTTCTTACTTATCTCTTTTTAGGACCATGTACGACAGTCACCTCTTTCTCTTCCATCTCCATAAATAGAAACCATAAAATAAAAGCTCCTTTCCCAGAATGCTCTGAGGGAGCCAGCATGCTCACCAGGCTTGCTGTTGTTAATTGGTGGGGGAACATCCTCCCATCAAGGGGAATGAACTCCACAGATCAATCTCTACCTTTCTGACCCAGAAGCAAAGGGGATGAAATGATATTCCCCAAGAGACTTCAAAGCTTCCTGAATCTTCAGCTGTAAAATTCTCAGCCTGCCAGAAAAACAAATATGGATGTTGCCAGCCCATCAATAGGAAACTGGGGGCTGGGATAGTTGTGTGTGTGTGTGTGTGTGCGTGTGTGTGTGTGTGTGTGTGTGTGTGTGTGTGTTTCATGCTAGAGAAAGGAAGGAAGAAAGAAAGAGAAAAAGAAAATGTGCATTCCTTCCCAGGGTATTTAAAGTCAAGATAGCAGGTTTATCTTACTTTGCAATCAAGGAAATCCAGGCTTAGAGAGAAGCAAGGCAGATGAATGGTTTCCCTCCAAACTCTCGTAATGTATATCAATATGTGAAGAATGTTGGCCATAACTCTCGGTATTCACGGCAACAAAATAAATAATACAGAACAGCAGGAACTGGTTAGTTTGTAGGAATGATTGAACTGAAACTGAAAATGTTAACAATGAAGAGGCCCCACTGTCTGCTTCCAATAAAGAGTCAATATTATTTTACTTGAAGGAAAGGTGGGAAAATGAGAATTTAAAGCTAGCTTGATTTATTGTTCTAGGACAATACTTCTCCAAGCTAACTCCACAGAAATTTACACCACACAACTGAGGATCAGGCTGAATATGGCACAATTTTACTTCTAATGTGGAATATTTAACTTGTTGTTTAATAAAATGAAATTTGCTGTTTGGTATATTCACAGTTTGAATATTTCATGTATTCTGAAATGTAATGCAACCAGTAATTTTCCCCCAAATAGGAAAGTAGCCCATGTACATGAACAGCAAGCTAGTTAGATTCCCCTGAATGACAGAACTGTTTATCATTTTAGTATCCTGAGATTTCAGTCTGAGTCCCAGAATAAAATCATCAAATCCTTCTGATTGAGTGATTGATTGATTGATTGATTGATTGATTGAAAAACAAGTCAAGGCCATGTTAAATTGTATGACAATGGAAGAGCATAAATATGGTTTCTGTGAAAATAGACATTCTGCATGTGTGTGTACATACAAAAACAAAATTATAGTTGCCCTATGTCCTGATATCTTGAAGCCCAAGTATTTACAACTTTAAGTTACCTCTCTATAAATCAGGAATCAATATGTAATCATTATATGAACTGGCTATGCAAGTAAAGGAGATGGGAAATGATCATTTTCCTCTCTTGTGTATTGAAGAAAACCCAGAGAAAAACCAGCGATTTACAGAAATTGAGGAACTGGCATTCCAGAACAGAGTAGATATATTATATTATTTATATTTAAAAACTTATGACTCTAGGGGGTGGGGGGGTAGTTCAAAGCCTATTGTTTTGTATAACCCATTATGTATTGACTCGATGCATGAAAAGAGAAGACACTTGCATATTTCATATTAGATTTCCAAAGGAACTCCATTGTAGTAACTACGTTTAATTTAATAAACCAACTCCAAATTAAGCGTAGCCTTAAGGAATAGGGCATTGCTATTCTTACATTTTCAAATTAGGATCAGAATGGTTAACAATATTAAAAAGAAACATATATGATGACTTAGATATTTTTTCAGATCTTAGGCAAGAAGAAAATTCATTACGGCCAGATTAGATTAAGTACCATCAATTCAGTACTGTGATGCATTTCTAAGCCCTGACAATGACAAATAGGTTAGGGTCCGATTATATCCACACAGGACCTGAATAAACTTTTGATATCATCAGTCTGGCAGGACTCAGTGCAAGACCCCTAGATCTTTGGAACTCAGTTTTCTAAAAGTCCAAATGACTCACCATTGGTTGACTTTTAAGGTTCAGCTATTTTAAAAATATTTTTAAACACTTTATGTACTTGAGAAAGCTGCAATGTAAATACTAAATATTCTTCTTAGCCATTGAGGGATTGTAGCCTATAAATTGTTCAATATTGCCTTGTTCAATAATACTACCTTCTTTCTACTAATCTTAGTATCAACTTTGTTTTCATTCATTCTGCAAGGACCTAGTTTAGACTATTGTAGATTATTTAATAAGTTTAATTCTTCTTGCGTACACATGTTTGCATCTCCCTGTGACTATTTCTTGGGTCTTTCAATTAGTTGTAAATAAATGCCTGAACTAACACAGGAATTCCTAAGTCTTAGTAGAGAGGGCAGGCTGAATGGACCATTAAGCATCCCCTAATAACTCATTTCAAAAAGACATGAAAAGATACTGCACATAGCTGACACACTATTTCTTTCTCCTCAACGTCACACATCCTTCTCCACTGCTCCTTTCATCAGCCCCTTTTTTCACTCAATTGTATATTGAGAAAAGTGATTTCCTAAATATGTTTTATGTGCCCTATAAATGCTTTAAATTGGAATTTTCACTGAGTTGAGAAGTTCTTTAATACAAGTACCTTTAAAATATAATTCAAAAAGGCAGAGTTACTATTACTTCTCATAAGAATTTGAAAAGCAAGGAGACGGTAATGTAATTGAAGAGACTACAGGGAAAGAGAAAACTAATGTATTACCCAGTTTAATGCGTATGTGGGTGTGCATATCGTGTCCGTGTGTGATCCTGAAATAATTCATAATTTATCAACCAAAGACTACTGCTTTCTTCTGTATCAGTGCTACTACTTCATTTCATAAAAAAGAGAAGGAACTGAGGAATAATATTAGATGTTGTTGATGAAGATGAACAAGCACCCTGTATCCTCCCTGTTGCCAAACTGAGTGCATACATCCAGAAGAATGGCTTTTTGCAAACTTCTACACTATAATTCATGCTCAGCAATGGGGACAGAAGTGAGGGAGCCTTTTGAAAGCAAGACAACAAATCCATAGCTTTTAAATTATACATAGCTCTTATCCCACAATTAGTTTCTAATTCAGAAAGACTGCAGACAGTCAGACTCCGATGTAATAATCCATGAGATCGGATTCACATTGAACTGACAGGCTTTGAAGAACAATGTAAAAGGGAATGCAAGGAAATCCTGTCTTTGAGCTGCAGAGCTTCATCAATACACACCAACAGAAGATTCCTATTCCTATTCATCTCATTTTGGCAGTTCTCCTTACATCCAATTTACACATTTTTCAAAATGAGGTTGTGGAGGCTGTTGGCAGAGGAATCATAGTTCTAGAACTATATTAGTAGTAGTATTAATACTAAAAAATAACTACTAAAAGTACACAAAAGCCTTTCCTTTATAGTGAAGATTGTTATATGGTGTATATAAATATGCCCTCCATGAAGCTGCCAGTAGAGCCCCCATTTTTAACACAGAAAGTTTCAAAGTGCAAATTCTGGAATTTTAGTTTAAAATATAATTTAACAGATAGCAAAAGAAAGAAAGAAAGAAAGAAAGAACCCTTTACCTGGAACGCTGAAAATCCCTAACTGACTTACTAAATTAGTTGAATTAAATAATCTCTTTTCATATAATACCAGGAAAAAAAATTACCTGTATCAGATACTGGGCAGATTTAGAGATGGGAGCCCAGGTTTTGCTTATTGGGTTCCTATGGCATCTGGTTGGCCACTGTATGACACAAGACACATTGATACATTGATCTAAGTAAAAGTAAATGTTTCCTTTTTGCAGTCATTTCCAACTCTAGGGGGTGCTGCTCATCTCCTTTTCTTAGCCAAGGGAACCAGTGTTGTCCTTAGACAGAGGTCTTCAAACTTGGCAGCTTTAAGACTTGTGGGCTTCAACTCCCAGAATTCTCCAGCCAGCTATGCTGGCTGGAGAATTCTGGGAGTTGAAGCCCACAAGTCTTAAAGCTGCCAAGTTTGGGGACCCCTGTCCTAAGACAACATGGTCATTTGGCCAAGCATGACAGAGGCACATGGAATGCTTGTTACCTTCTCACCTAAGTGGTACCTATTTATCTATATTTGCATGCTTTCAAACAGCTAGGTGGGAGGACCTAACACAGGTAACAGGAGCTCATCCCATTGTGCAGTGCTTGGATTTTGAACCTGGGCTGTCAACTTACCAGCTAGCAAGCCAGGTGTCTTAACTGCTGAGCCATCACTCCTTCATTGATACAGCACATAGGAATTCTTTATGTGTTGAGCATTCTTGTTGCTAGCTCTTTGTTGGAGTCCTGGATAAGTGTATCTGAATGGCATAATGGGTAGGCTGGCTGATGAGGTGGCAACCAATTATTAACCCCTTTCCAGACCATAGAGGCTTTGTAAATTTTGGCCCAAGCTGTTGTGGTCAAACATCTTGAGAGCAGGGGTGAAATGCTCCCGGATCAGGCTGGATCACCCGCTCTGGTAGCAATCTTGACCAGTGGTTCAGTGATCCACTAGTGATAGTGGAGCAAAGCTCTGCCCACCCGCCCAGGTGTCATTACTTCCTGGTTTTAACTGGAAAGTAATGTGTTTTTACCTTCTGCTCATGCGCCTGCACTTCCGAACCAGTAAGGAAGGTAAGTAGATTTCACCCGGCTTGAGAGCCTATTTCATTGACTACATGGCTAGTTTGTAGAACAAGAACTGCTATTGTTATAATATACAGCATGTTTATAAGTAATAGATGCGATAACATACATTCTTTCCATTATATTTTGCTTCCAATATTAAGAAGCATTTCAATCGATTATAAAAGTAGTGTTAGAATTCTCTTGGCCTTTATAAACATGCTATATTTTCAAGGTCATTTATTGTGTAATGTTTAGATTTGTGTGATTTTTGTTTTGTTTTGTTTTGTGCATGGGAGGTTCTTGGGAGGCATGGGGGTCTCCAAGTCAATTTTCTCCTGGTGACTGCTTGGAGTGGTTTGCCCTTCTAAAACCTTCCTAGGACTGAGAGAGTGACTGGCGCAAGGTCACAATAAAGTTGGCTTTATTTCTAAGGTGGGTCTAGAACTCAACACTCTCCGTTTCTATCTAGATTCCTTAACCATAGTAGTAGTAGTATTACATGAGAGATACTATTATGCCTATAAGGGAAGTGTTTTAGAAATTTTCAGTGCATCAAAATTATGTTTAGACTATTGCAATCTATTAGTTTATTTATGGTAATGCATTTATCTTATATGCAAAGTGTAACATTAGTCATGAGAACTGGGTCAGCACTGTTTTTCCATTGAAAGAAAGCAATTCTGAACTAATTAGTTGGTTCTGCATATGCAGTTCTCAATGACTGATTTTGGCAACCTGATTATGTCTAGCAAGATATTAGATAAGGCAGGATTCCTTTTTATTTATTTTTACATTTCTAAAGTAGCCTATATCTGGGATTATTTAATCCTTACTAGGAACAATTGCTCAGACTCAGACAGCAAAGATAAAATTTGCCATTTCTGCTTTTCAGTTTTTTAATATATTGCAGGTACACAAAGTGGCTTAGTTTAAAAAAATGAAAGTTACCATATTTTTCAGAGTATAAGACACACTTTTTCCCTCCTAAAGGAGGCTGAAAATTTGAGTGTGTCTTATACTCCAAATGTAACCCCGCGTGGTGCCCAAAATGGCTACCCGGAACAGCTGTTACCATCTCTTACCCCTTCTGCTTGACCTGATTTAGTCACTGGAGTTCCCTCCAAGGATCAGCTGTGCTTTTGAAGCTGTTTTTCAGCCCCAATGCAAGCGAAGTGATTTTTCGTGCTTTGCCTGCTTTTCTAATTACTGCTCCCTCCGATAATCAGCTGTTTTTTAGCCCCAACCAGCCCAACCTTAAAACCAGCGAGCGAACTAATGTGCTGGGACTAGCCAGATTAATACCTGGTAGGCAGAATTTTTCCCCTTATTTTCTTCCCCAAAAACTAAGGTGCGTCTTATACTCCAAAAAATACGGTAATAAGTACTGCAATGGATTTTTAAAAAGCAGTGTTCTCTCAAGTCATTGGTGCTCTCTTCAGAAACCAATGACTTGAGATTAGATGTCTTCTGTTTAGGCCATAGAGATTTTAAGAACGTAATTTTTAATGTATTTATTTATCAAATTTATTTGCCACCCAACTTTCATGGTTTATGTGGCTTCTGAGTGGTTTAGATCAAGATCAGGACAATGAGCTTCTTTTCACCACTTCATTTGCTCTTATTGCGACTCACTACCCATGCAATGGGAAAGTAGGACCTTGTTGAAGAATGCTTACCTTTCAGTCATTCAGAAGTTCAGGTTATTGAGATGCTGTCAAAAATTTCAACTAGAGGGAAACTCTCAAGAATTGATTTTCAAGTGTTGACTGGTAGTAGATCAGTCAAATTCCCATTCAAATTTATAATTATTTCAGCCAATTCTAATTTTAGTTTCATTTCAAGAGTCAGTTTCTGCTTGAATTTGAAATTTGAATTGTTAAATTGACCGAAACATTCATTAAAACTCATGCGCACATTCACAAATGTCCATTAAAGCATTGAATTAATTCAAAGACATTTGATTGTCTTTGGCAAAGGATGAAAACAGTTTGCAATGATTCAATTGAATCACCTTCAGATCAAAACTTTGAATCAAGCCAGGTATTTCTATTCTAAAGAATAGTCACATTTATTGTGAATTTGAATTCAAATTGAAACAATGTTTTTGAAGGCAATTTTTTCAGTCTATTTCCTTTTGTCAAGACAGCTAATAATATATGTGCATCTTCAAGATAACAGCACAATTAGCATATTGATCTTAATGATAGTATACAGTATTTATGTTACACATTATTTCTGGCTATATTCTTTGGTGTTTTATGTTACATGTTTTTTAACTGCCAAGGAGCATTTTTGGATTCTTTGTAAAATATTTTATTTATCAACAGCAAATTACACCTTACATCAGTTTATAGTAAATGAATACTGTTAGTTAATTGCTCAGTGGGTTACATATGGTTTTTCATAGAGGCAGATATTCATTACTAACACATTTTGACTTATCAAATGAACATGATTTAACTACAACTTTGGAGAACTTAGTCACAGCCCACATTCCAGAAATCATAACCAACAGAAGTGTTGCAATTCCTAAAAGCTGCCACAACTCCATGGTTTTATTTTATTTATTTTATTTATTATTCATATTTCTATGCCGCCCACTCTCCGAGGACTCTGGGCGGCTTACACCAAAGACAGTATACTAAATAGCATATTGCCCCCAACAATCAGGGTCCTCATTTAGGATGGAAGGCTGAGTCAACCTTGAGCCGGTGAGATTTGATCCACTGATCTGCTGAACTAGCAGTCAGCTGAAGTAGCTGCAGTACAGCACTCTAACCACTGCTCGGTTGTTGTTGTTATTGTTGTTAATATTGGGTTTTAGAGCATGGGGTAAGCAATATGATATCTTCTGGATGTTTTGAACAACAAATCTGCTACTAGCCATGTTGGCTGGAGCTAATTCAAGTGCAATATATTGGAAGGGTGCCTATTTTTCAATAACTATCTAGAAATAACTTTGTGTAAATCTAGATAAAGACAAATATAATTTATCCATAGGCTTACAATTGAAAGACTAATACACAAATAAAAAAGTGATGTGATCTGCAAAGACAGTGTGAAATGTCTAGTCTGGTAATGGCAGAGCAGAATAATTTATAAATAGAATATTAAAGACTATCGGAATGAGGCTAATCATTTATTGTTAGAGAAACAATTAGCTTTATTGCCACTGCCCTATAAGATGATCCAGTTTGGTTTAACATAGCCTTTATGTGCTAATTTACTACGTACTGGAAGGCTACATTTTTTGTCTGAGAGCTTTGAAAGTTATGATTCATGCACTCCTTTGAACTGCTATAGTCTTGTATCTCATCACTTCACTTTATCACCCACAAGAACCTCACCGTTTTATTATCCACTGTTACAAAAATGTGATTCTCCTGTTGGCTGAATTGAGAGAACAGATTGTGGATTTGGGCAGAGTCCCTTGGTGGATAATTATAAAACTATGTGAGCCTATGTGTACATATGCAAATAAATACATATGTAACAAATATTACAAACTGAGCGGTACATAAAATTATCCAAATGTCATAAATATTGATTACTGACCTAGTACACAATAAATCAAAGGACCATAGTCATTAAATCAAAGTTTTATGCTAGTAAAAGAGAAACAATGCAATTTATCAATTTCCCATTAAAGCCAATGATTAAT
This sequence comes from Arizona elegans, assembly GCA_022577455.1. NCBI lineage: Eukaryota > Metazoa > Chordata > Lepidosauria > Squamata > Colubridae > Arizona > Arizona elegans. The sequence continues at coordinate 94,354,783 of JAKOOJ010000003.1, read as the reverse complement.
TAGTTTCTACTCTGATAGTTTAGAAGCTAGTTCTTAGGATTAAGCCTCAAAAGAAGGCATATTTTGTAACATAATTCCCCCTATGAAATATCTTCCCTTTATTGGGATCCTTCAGGAAAGAGATACCAATTGAAAGAAGGAGACTCCATGAGAGTACATAAACATCCCAGCATTGAGACAAATGCAGGCACTGCATTTAGGTGGTAGGGCAGGTCTCCAAGGCAAGATTGGCATTCACATGATACAATCACCTTGCTGAAACTAAATAGATCTAGGCCTTGAGAAACACCTGAAAACTCAATGCTACAGACTTGATGGGGGGAAAGCAGCATGTAAATGTACTAAATATACTGTATGTAAATTAAATCTTAGACATCTGTGCAGCCTGGGTTAGGTTACGAGAAGTTGCCTAGTCTGCTGATGAAATGTCTGGAGGAAATCAACAAAGTTCAGAGAAGTCTAAGAATTCAATAAAATCTGACTGGCTTGCTACGAAGGAGAACTGCTAAAACTGAAATTACTCAGGGTCCGAATAACTGTAAAGGATTAGAGAATATAATTCCAAGCTGAAAATATCCACTTGGAAATATAAACTTTTTTAATAGCATTTTGCCATATTTGAGGTTCGTTCCTCCCAGAGTAGATTTCCCTTCCCTACACAAAGGGGAGGGAAAATACTTCAGCACGCTGGGGAAAGAGACTTCAAATCTTCTGACTCCTCCATTTGCAACCTTCCCTATTGGCTTTGCAAATAGTAATCAAATGATCGCAGAGAACTTGGCAACCAGTCATATGTGCAAACAGGTTGCCAAAAGTCTGAAATGTGGTCATGTGACTGAGGGCAGCACAATGCTTTTTAATACTTTATGGGTTGTAAAACATCTGTTCAATGGCCCTTCACCACTGCGAACAGTCACTAAACTGTTCATAAATTGAGGACTATCTATAGATAATTAACAATCATACCCAAAATATCTATCTTTGGCAACAGATATACCATTTATTAAACAAAGGCAAAAAGATATATCTAAGCTTGTATAGCAAGGGGAAAAGCCACAAATTAAATATAAGGTCTTACAAGATACAAAGGAAAAAGGAGAATTGACTTCAGCTGATTTGAAATTGTATTATGCAGCTTGTTATTGGATCATATAAAAGAGACCATATTGCTGAGAAATAGAAGACTGTAAGACGAACACAGCCTTAGATTTGGGTGGCATGGATATTTGAGGTTCAATAAAGTCAAGGTTAACATAGATTTCAAAAATCATTATGATAGATGTGCCACATTGAGATATGGAATACATACAAAGTGCCCAAAACTACTTTGTGTGTCATGTCCCTGCTGGAGCCTGAATCTGCAGTGGAAGATGACCTGGAACAAGAGCCAACAGAGATCAAGAGGGTAGCTCCATTGGCCTTGGAGGAAACTGGGGAAGAGCAGAGTCAGTCCAGGCAAGGCTTTTCAGGATTAGAAATGCTTGCAGACAGGGAGGAGCAGGACAGACAGAGCTCAGGCAAAGAGCAAGGACCACCCCCTCCTGATCCTAGAGCACGGAAAGAGGAGAGATGGTGAGAAGAATGCAGACTGAGCCAGCTATGAAGGAAGAGCGTGCCCCCCCCTTCACAAGGCACACCTGGGGACTGAGATGTAAGGAAGTGCCAGTGGGAGGGGCATTTGTCGGGAACAAGCATTTAATCTGTGGGGCTTCATGTGCACTTGCTGACGCCTGGAGATTACTGTGCTCTGTCTTGTGGGGCTTGCCTGGTTTGCCTGCTTCACTGAACTTCTTGCTCTGGTTACTGTTTGGCTAACCTGGCTTACTGGACAGCTGGCCCTGGTTACTATTTGGCTAACTTTGCTTACTGGACTACTCACTTATCCAGAGGCTGCTGAAGGTGTATGTGAGAGCTTTGCTCCAGGACTTGTAGTAAACGTGAGGATGCTTGGGGGCAAAGTTGGGGCAATAAAGGGGAGTTAGACCTGTGTTCTGACTGTGTTGCTTTCATGCCACACCCCAGGTCATCACATTGTGACTCTCAACACAAGAAGCATTTTGTAGAAGAGAAATGATAAGTAAACATAAATGGCTAATTTATAGTCACTTATACTAAACTAGAATTCTTTCAAAGAGAATGGAAGATGAAATTAAGAGAAGGTCTGATAACATAAGGAACTGTTGCCAGTGGATTTTCTATATACAGTTATCACAAAGATTTGAACTAGATAAAAGAATTAACTCCAACCCATAAACAAGACCAATGGGGAAACAGCAGGAAGTCAGAAATTGTTCCTGCTCCGGCTTCCACAGCTTTTTGACCTGCCCATGGTCGTTTGTTTCTCTGTTTAGGTAAAGAAATATCTGTGAAAGGATAACCCAAAGGTGAAGGTTAGTTGTACTTATAACTGCTATAAAGAAGATTGGAAGCCATAACTTTATATTTTTGTAAATTATTTTTTGCTACTTTTTTCTTTTTTGCACTTTTAGTTTTTTCTTTCATTTTTTCCTTTTCTTCTTTTGCTCTATTTTGTTTGTTTTACTCTTATTCTTTGTTTAAAATGTTCAATATATTGTGTAAATATAACAACCAGATAATATGATAAAGTACACCCAAAAGTATAGCAGTGTTAAATAATGAATAAATGAGTGATATTTGTAGAAATTAAAAGCATATACATAAAATGTTAAAACTATAAAACTAGCTCAACCATTTAAGATATTATTAAATCTGGCCTTATTTATTTATAAGTCAAGGTTGACTCAGCCTTCCATCCTTCCGAGGTCAGTAAAATGAGGAACCAGATTGTGGGGACAATATGCTGACTCTGTAAACTGCTTAGAGAGGGCTGTAAAGCACTGTGAAGCGGTAGATAAGTCTAAGGGCTATTGCTATTTGTTTATTTGTTTATTTAGCTGCCCCTCTTACCATCCATTGCTCTATCTTCTTCATTTTAGTACAGTGTGTTATTTCCATGGAAATATTATCTTCTAATCTAAATGATTTTACTTTTGGGGAGGGGGGATTAACCAAAAAACAAGCCTGATTTATGCATTTATGTTGTAAGATGCACTGTTAATGGATGAATAATAATTCAGGTCTTCTTGAGTAGTCTCTTGATTGATTGGTATAGAATTGGTAGTATTCTCCCTGCTAGCCCTGCCCTTAGGTCAGACTCTGGTTTCATAAAATGAAAGCAAAGCATCAGTTACTTATAACTATAACCTGTTTATATTCTCTGCCATAGCCCCTGCCCTCTGGAAAATTCTTCCCTCAGAGTAAAGGATGGCTCTAACCCTATTGGCCTTTCATAAGCCTTAAAGACCTGGCCTTGTGCCAAACCCTGAAGGTTTGAAGGGCCATGTTTCCTTGCTTTATAGATATCTATGATTTATGATATCTACAGAATAATCCTTGGATGCTGTATATATTTATTTTGTGTTACATTGCAATTATTTTAACTGTTTTATGATTGTTTGCCACCCAGAGTCATTTGCTCAAGATGGGCATCTAAAATGAATGAATGAATGAATGAATGAATGAATATTCAGGAAAAGAAGATGCACATGTAAGATTTTGTGCCTGACATATCAAAATACTTCGGCTAGATCTTCCTTTGGCACAGAAAGTGTTACTAAATTCATTTGAGCCACAAGGAACATAGATTAGCTAGATTACAAGTGGCCTTTTCAGCTCCATCAAATACTAAGAAAGAAGCCATCCATTTCAAGTCACTCCATTCAGGAATATTAATTAACAGACCATCCGATTCTCAGCATAGCTAACATGCTCTCTTATGGAAAACTCTGCCAAGCATAAATTAAGCAGTCTTTGATTTCTGAACCGCATACATCTTTCTTAACTATATTTTAACCTCTTGGTTGTAAACAGCAGCTTTGATCTCATACAAACTGTTTTACTCTCTGTTGACATGTTGACATACACCCTGTTTGGGTAATTTGGAGTCTAAGATAACTGGAGATCAGATAATGGGGAGACTGTTTATGTTGCATAAATATGAATGAGATAGTAAAGTTTGATTCACAGGAGAAAACAGTCGTTAGGGAAGCTGGTTAAAAGAAGAAGAGTGATTGAAGATGTTGGATAAAGAACACAGAAGAAAGAAGAGCCAATCTTTTCTCAAGCACATAGCATTTGAGCCTATGGACTACTACATTAATGAGTTTTAGTCATTATAGTTTCAATATGATTAAGCCTTTCATTTTTCTGACAAAGGAACAGAAGCAGTACTGTAACAAAAAACAATGCATGCGATATAAGATCTATTAAAACAAATGTTGAGGACTGTTCAAAGCCTCATGTTTACTAATCAGATATTGGAGAAATTCCAGTAACAAGCAACCTATCAAAATTTATATTTGCAGTCCAAGACCAAGCATACTAGTCGGAAGTACAGAAATAGTTTTATTGTTCTAATTCAAAAGATTCAAGTCTCCATTTGTAGCTAGATTAAAATGTGTGAGTCAGCTAATGTGAGTCAGAAAGGAGAATCAAATATAGATACAAAATCAGAAATGGACTTTCTGGCTGCAGGTTAACTCTTCAATAAGGGTTTTCCGTTTGAAAAGCTAGGCAGCAAGTCTAAAAGTTGTGGCATTTATCTCCACCCAATGGCATCATTTACAAAAGGATAATAATAAGGCAATGGAAATCTTGTAGTGAAATTTTTCTTTCATTCCTACTCACAAATCAATTGCCTTTGGTCCAAACTACATGGATAAACTGGAAGTAGCCCAGTTCTAGTCACTTAGACAGGAATGAGAAAGATGTGGCTGGTTGGTTGGTTGGTTGGTTGGTTGGTTGGTTGGTTGGTTTGGTCGGTCGGTCGGTCTGTCTGTCTGTCTGTCTGTCTGTCTGTCTGTCTGTCTGTCTATCTACCCATCTTGCCACAAAGCAACTATAACTGTTAGTTAACATCTCCCAACTTCCTTCTTTTCCTTCCTTCCTTCCTTCCTTCCTTCCTTCCTTCCTTCCTTCCTTCCTTCCTTCCTTCCTATAAATCTGCATCACCTTTAATATAGGAAGCACAAAAAGGAATTACTCCTGCCAAGTGCAAAGCTGCTCACCTCAAAACTGGCATAAACAAAACATCCATCCAATGTACAACAGAGAAACAGAGAAAGGTTAAAAATATCCTTTAAATTTACATTCCACCCAAAGATGTGGCTTTTTAAACAACTCATCTGGTCTGCGGAGTGTATTTAGTTGGTTTTAATATGGGTTTTAAATTGTGGGATTTTAATTATGCTAAATTAATTATATTTTGTATTGTTCTTCGGTTTTTAACCTTTTGTGAGCTGCCCTGAATCCTTCGGGAGAAGGGCGGCATATAAAGTTAACCAAATAAATAAATAAATAAAAGAAAATTATGCTGTACATCACCTCAGAATCTAATATGAGGCTTTATATAATAGCAACATGCTTAATATGAAAATGTGTCTCAAAAAAAAAAAAAAGAATGCAATGAAGCCGCACATTATATCCATTGATGGGGATGATTTGCATAGATTGCATTTGATATGCTTTCATCATTAACCTGTCTTCTGTCTAATACTGATGGCCTGAGTGAGACAGAGTTCTCCGTGTTTTCAGAAGTCAAAAGGAAGGGGGGGGACACACACAAACCTGCCCAAATCAAAATTGCAGCAAATAAGAGTCTTATAAATCAGGAAGAGAGGCAGAGCAGTTAAATGTCAAATTGTGTGAAATTTTCTTTTTTTAAAAAAACTGCATGTCTCCTTAAATACAACTAGAGAAAGATTGCAAAACAAATAAAGGGTGTCAGGCATAGTTAAAAACGTAACACATGCAATCAGAAAGATAAGGAAGAAATAAAATGCTAGCAGTTCCAGGCAGTTACTCTTAAAATGACTTAGCCAATCCGAGGGTTTCAAATATATCTGTAACATCTGTTATTTCCAGACTCAATGAAAGGAATGACAGGTTAAAACTCCAGGATGAGTGAGAGAAAGGAGGAGGAGAAGAAAAGATAACCTCCTATCTAATGTTGACTCTAGACCCATTGACATGGAACCTATAACAGAATAAAATCTTTACAGAAACATCCTCATCCTGTTAAACCTGGAAGAGGAATATAAAGAACCATTAAGTGTCCTCTTCCTTGCCTCATAGCCTTATGGGTGATTTTTCCAGGAATCGGGGCATGGTAATCAAGAATTAAAAGACATTCTTCAAAAGAAGATTAGTATGGAATGGAGGAGGAAAGGATTAGATCTTCTCTTCTCCATCCCATGGCCTCTGTTCGAATATCACATGCAAAGTTAATTTTGACAGGAAAAAGTCATTAGAATTTCACTCCCGCCTTGCATAGTCTGGTTTCTCAAATAAATTAAGTAATGATAAGATTTTGAGTGTATCAGGATACAGCCACACACAAGAGAACTGTGGGTCAGAGGTTGTTACTGTTCATTCCAATTAGTACCCAATATAGAAAACAAAATAAAGAGTTCAGTGCAGTTCACACTAAGGGGAGGGACCATATATACATCATCCACATGATTATTAGAAAATAATCATGGGTACATTAGTACTATTTCTTTGGAAATTATATGTTCCGGGCAACATGAGTGGGATTTATCTGATGTGCATGCCACTTTCCTTGACACGCTTTTACTGAATTAGCTCCAACATTAAATGGCCTAGTTATATATATTCAATTAATATATTTCACAAACATACTCAGATTGTAGTGAGGAATTAACGGAAACTGAGTTTTCAGTTTTAGAAATATTCAGATCTTTGTTAATAGCCACTAGGTCACAATTTGGCGCGAGCATTCTGAGTTCTAAAAAAAAAATCTTGGAACAAAAAGAAAAAATCCTATTTCAAAAAAAACCTGACCCAAAACAGCTTCCACAAAAAATAAAGAAAACGTAATAACTATATTATAAGCAATGTGTTTATATGAATTAGATGGATGCATAATAATATTTTAGCATCTTTATCTTACAATAGAGCTTGACACAAAATTGACAAAATTGAATATTACATTCCACTTAATATTGCCACCTCATCATTGACTTTTTTATTTTAAGAAATTTAACCCTAAGTTATATATGATATTGCAGTAGTGAAGCCACACTTTTCAGGAACAGTAACAGAGTTAACACGCGATCCCATTGCCAACTGGTAGTAAAGAACTCAGCCCTGCTATACAGGTACTGTACTTGGAAGTTAAATCCTACTCAATGGCACTTAACTATATTGACTAACCCAGGGGTGGGCAACTGTGGCCCTTTTACAACCTGTGGACTTCAACTCCCAGAATTCCTGAGACAGCTGGCTCAGGAATTCTGGGAGTTGAAGTCCACAGGTTGTAAAAAGGCCACAGTTGCCCACCCCTGGACTAACCCCCTGCCCCCCCAAAAAAAATCCATTGTTCTGTTTAATTGTTGTTAGCAACTAAAAGTAACAATGTTTAGGTAGCACATGTTTAGCTCATCAGATCTAAAAGCAGTTAAGAGCAAGAGCATATCATTTGGGGTGGGGGGAACTGATGTAGTCCTTCTAGTTTTTTTCTAGTGAAGCAACCCATTTGAGAAATTTTTAAAAGATCAAGACCCAGTATTTTCATGTACTGCAGCTTTCTGCTTTCCTACAGGGAAAACCAATAGATGGCACTAAAATAACAGAATCCTATGACAGAAACGTCAGCTTCAAAAAAGAAATGTGGCAAGACTAATAAATATTTCTGTAGAAAGTTGGAGCATTCCCAAAGCACAATCCTTGGATTGCGAAGGCAGTCAAGGATGATTTGGGAGGCTGTGAACAAAGTAAGGGTTATATTCCTGTGCCTATGCTTCATAGCTGCAAATGTCAACTACCCTAACTTAATTCTTAAAATAACCGTTAAAGTATTACTAAATCTGAATTACTGAATTGTTATAGCTATTGGACACAAATAGTTGTAACATGACATATTTCAAATTTGGCCTTTTACTCATTGTTCCCCAGAAAATTTTGCAGAAACAAGACCAATACTGAAGATCTTGCTATAGAATTCATAACTTTTTATTCCAAATATTAATACAAAAAATATACAAAGACACAGCTTTGGTTCTGCAGTCCTCAATGCTGCTGTGGCAAATGATTGGTAATATTTTATAGCAAAATTGCTCACAATATTCAGGTATCTAGGTCCATTAACATGTTTCTGCTGATACATATTTGCTGTAATTTCATTATTATTTATTTTGTTTGTCATCCATCTCAACATCATATTGTGTCAGCATTGCTCTGACCTATTCACTATTTTTTTTAAAAAAAATTAAATATTTGTCTGCCCATGTTGACAAAGCTTTGTTTTTTGTATTAAGATCTAGTGAAGCAGGTTCTTGCAAATCACCATGTTATGGAAAGGTTTGTGTCCTAAATAGAATCTGTCCAGTAAGGTCTCTTTCTGACTCTTGGAAAAGTATGATATATGTTGATCTTTGAATAGATTCCACCACTCATATACATTCCATATGGGGAAAAAAACCATTACTACAAGTCCATCCTTCCATTATTTTCTACTTTGTGACCAGAGAAGAACCTCAGAAAAGTACTTTATAATCTTCCGAGCATGTTTATATACCGTATTTCACTAATTCTCTCATAAAAACACATGAGCAAGAGTTTAACTTACTTTTGATCTACAGTCTACAGTTAGACTATGGTTTTTAAACTTACTGTACTGCTGCTATTTATATTCCTCATTTTTTTAGTAGCATCAGAACATTATTGCTTGCTTGACACCATTGAAAAGAAAATCCATCCAACTGCACCAAAATTCTCTGCATAGCTTCAACTCTTCTAAGGTAGTGCTTAGAAGTATTATTATAACTATTTGTATATTATGATCTACCAACTTATAAATAAAATAATGCATTCTCTATTTGGTAAGCTAAAGGGGAGTAAACCTGAGGCCTTGCAGAAGTTATCAATCTATAATCTCCATCATCTTTGATTTGAGGTTAAAGTAGCTAGAGATGGAAAGAGCTGGTGTCAAATAATGTCTAATCATTTTGCAGTCAACCCATCTGCCACCACCTACCAGGACTTCTTGCTTTCTGGTCTTCAGTGCCTCTTTAATTCCCCACCCCCACCCCCACCCCCACCCACTCTGTTCCTCTGTTGTTTTGTTCCAGCCACCCGGTCATTTTCATTTTAGTGTCATGCTATCCTGTCATGTTGTGAACTCAGGTTGGCCAATTTATGTGTCCATGCCCATCAGCACCTGAAAATTAAAGCAGTGGTGACAGCCAGCCCAAATGGCAACCATGGTGAACAATGCCAGCAGCAGCTGCAGAATGGGAGATTAATCACAAAGAAGGGGGAGCACAAGGGCAAGAGGGGGCTTGAAATATGCTAGGACTGATATTCTCCAGATTCAGGCTTTATCTGTATAAGAAGAACATTGAACAGCTTTTTTTTCTGACAGCTGATTAAGACAGTAAATTCTGATCTTTGGATGGCATTCCTCTATATTACATTGATGATCCTGCTATGGATTAGGGACAATGCTGTTCCTGCGCTATGAAAAACTGAACAAAATTTATGTTTCTGATATGTGAAATGTTCAGCCTTGAACCTCTAGACTTGTCTCTTTAAATGCATTATGAATATTATGTGTAATGTATCAAGGTGTCTTCATATGCAATGTTATAAACTTTGCATGACTTACTGCCATAAAGTGCATTCCAAAGTTTTTATTTATATGCACATTAGATGAATCAAATGGGATATCTAGCCCCTAGTAAGAAGGATGGAGAACATGATAGATAGATAGATAGATAGATAGATAGATAGATAGATAGATAGATAGAATGATTTATTTCTGTAGTCATTACTAGGTGATTAGAGGGCATTGGTAACTTTATTTAAAACAGTAACATCTAGGTAAATTGAAAATAATTCTCTAGTTAGGAAACAAGATGTAAGACAGTTGGCAGCAGGGATTTTAGCACAGCAAGGTTATGCTAAACAGACCTTTAAATGGTCATTTTCTGTACCTTTGGGGCAGAAAATATAAAATGTAACCGGGTTGTTTGGGCATGAAACATAATCTAAAGGAGGGAAATGCACATTTCAAATCTCCTCAAGCACAGCATGGAAAGGCAATTCATTTGCATGTCTAACAACTGCTTTACAATCAAATGTTTTACACTGGATGATCCCAAGTACCTCCTGATGAGTTCCTTTCCTGCATTCAGATCACGGAAAACCTTTTTGGGAATGCTATCATGCAGTCAGCTATTCCCATGGCATCATAGTATTATTTATTAATTTGATTTACCACCCCACTCTGTATCCACTCTGGGCAGCTCACAACATAACATAGAAAGCAAAATGACAAATATACAATCAAAATAGAAAACAGTAAACAAGATGGCAAATCTGATCAACACCACCAAAGTATATGCCACACAGCCAACAAAAGGCACCAAACACCTTAGCCTTAGCCCAGGTCCTGCGGTATTCTTGATTTCATTTGCTTTCTGGATTACTTTTCAGCCCACCTAGTCTTTAAAGAAGCTCACTCAGCATTCTGTTCTCCCAATGGTCTTTGCTATTTTGTTTGGAGAGTTTGTGTAAGCATGAATGGACAGGGAAGGATAGAGTAAGCCTTGTATTCATAGAGATATTTGCAAGTTTTTGGCGTTAAGAGTGTTCATGATTCTGGGGTACTTTACAGTCAGGATGATGGATGAAGAGGAGATAAAGAAAGACTCCACCAAGTACCTTAGAGACTAGAGTGGGTGTCACCAAAAGTTTGATTTTTGTTGCCATTGTTTAAGGTGGTAGCGAGAGAACTAAAAGATAAAATTGATGTCTTAAGAAGCTGTCCTAACTACTCTCCAATCTGATTGAAAATATTTCTCCCAGGCACTCTGGGTAATCAGGACCTCTGAAAACCGAAAATGGAATGCTATAAGATTTTTTTAAAAAAAATTTAGAATCATGAAATCTAAAACTTATAGCAGAAATAATAGAGAAAATGAAGCCAGTGGGGATGGAGTTGGGGATAACAGGAAGTTTATTTACATAACCTGCATGAGTATGTGTGTTTGTATGTAGGCCTAGGTGCCTTGCAATAAAAATAAGTAAAATACATATATAAAATACAAATAAAAACACATAGCAGCCAAGCCAAGATGTCCCAGAAAGAATGAGTTTACAGAACACATGAAACTATTTTTATACTTCCCAACTTTCATAAGGACACAATTGTGAAATTCAACAGCAAACCCCAGACATCTCTCCACTAGTTTGTATGGTATTGATGTTAGCGTCCTGCATCCCCATCCTAATCCTTAGTGAACTTGGTATAAAGTATTGCTTCTTGTAGTCATATAAAGTTTGCCTGTCCCTTTCTTATAATCGGTATTCTCTTAACCCAGAAGAGGAACAGATCTTTCCTGGTAGTGTGAGGGGCCTAACCCTAACCTTTGCCTCCCAGTGTGATTTTCCCAAGGAAACTCAGAAAAGGAGGTCTCAAAAAGCCAGAGCCATATCCATGGGCTCCGAATCTATTGGCAATATCTATTTTACTCCCCAAATTCATGGGGACCTAATTTAACCCTAACTGGATTTGCCCTCCAATGTGGTTTGAGGGAGGGAGGGAGGAAGGAAAAAAGGGAGGGAGGAAAGGAGGGAGGGAGGGAGGGAGGGAGGAAGGAAGGAATTTGTGAGGCACATCTTCTAACAAAAGAGGAACAGCTGATATCCAATGAATTTGTCATCCAGGCTTTAGCCATTTGTTTTCTTTCTTTTTTTTTAATTTTTAAAATTTTTATTAATTTTAGAAACCACATAATACATTTATAAATGCAAGTAAAACAATTTACAACAAACATCATCTTTATAACATCTACCTATAATATCTAAATTGTTACAATATCAATATCCTATATTCTTCAATATACAATATTTCTCTCACCCTATATAATGATATTATTTTATTGATATCTCGTGTCTCTTAAATTTCATTTGATGTAAAAATTTATTTTACTCTATTGATATCTTTTCTTTTATTTAATTTTTCTTTCTTTCTTCTTCTCTTTTTTTTCCCCACTTCCCTCTAACCATTTATACCATTTTTGCCAGACCAGATAATATTCAGATTCTTCCTTTCCTTGGATCTCCTTGGTAAGTTTATCCATCTCAGCTCATTCCATAATTTTGGATATTAATTTCTCTTGAGTCAGGACCTCTTCTTGTTTCCAATTTTGTGCGTATATAATTCTTGCTGCAGTCAAAATGTGTGTTATTAAATATATTATTTCCATTTGTTTTCAATAGTGCTTTTCTTTTTTTTTTACTGTATAACTAACTGCAAGCTTGCTAAGTATGTTGTTTTGCTTATGTTTTAAATTAAAGAGTAACATAGGCTAAACTTTTCTCTGCTGCAGTACCTTGTCCAATGAAATACCCCGGGTCCTTGTTGGAATCCATTGCTCCAAGGATATTTACAAACCTGACTTCATCAGTCATAAAAGAAAGATTTAGGGAATCAATTATTCCATCCAGTGACTTCTCCAGTACTCATCCATTCCAGTACCAATCATGCCATTAATGAATTGATTTTCCCATTGACATAGCCAATCCTCATATATTTTTTCTACATCACACAGCAGTATTGTTTTTCCTTCTGGGACCCATCTCTTATTCACTATGGGAAAATAAACTTTTTAAATAATTTACAAAAAATCAGTTGCAATAGCTCTACTAATTTTATGTTTTCAGCAAACAAATTTGTTCCTGACCTGGCTCGGAGGATTTTGAGGGGGGATTATTTTTGTATGTTTGTGTGTGCACGTGCATGCATGCACGTGCCCACCTTCAAGCATTGTACTTCTGGCATAGGAGTCCCTTCGTCTCTTTTGCATTGCTTCTGTCACGTTGCTTGCAGGAAAGGGCAATCCAGCAAATACAATTGCCAGAATTCACTTTTTATAATTGTATGATACTGTAGTACCCTATTCTCATGCAGCTTTTCAAAGCCTAGGACTCTGAAAATTCCTACTTATAAGGCTCATGCCTCCAGAAAAATTAATTGCCAGAAAAAATGCAATATGCTCTTTATTGTTTCTGAAAAGTCTGAATTCATCAATATGTACGATTTTTTTTCTCTGCTAGTTAGTTGTGTTTTTTACAAAGTCTCAAAATACTTTTAAGCTTGTCAACAGCATTGTCATTCAGAACAGAACCATGTTTTTCCCCCTTTCTTTATTTCTCTTTTCTAGCTATAGGTGTGGCCCTTGTGTATCTATTTAGCGATCACTCTTGAAAGACTAAACAACCAATATACATTTGGTGATGATGGTACATAAGCAAGCAGAAAAGTTTGTTTAAGGCAGCACCTTCCTTCTCAAATATTTCAAATGTATATAATACACAAATGCTTTTGTTAAAAAGAATGTATACTTGTTCACCAGCATGAATTTTATTACATTTGGTAATTTAGAAATCCTAGAAACACTCACATTTTCCCACATTGCCTTGTGAACCCATATGTTCTTTATAGACGAAAGTTAACTTTATAGCAGTTATGAAATCCAAAGCAACAGGAAAAAGGATGTTGTAATGCACAGGTACAGTATATGTGGTACCTTGCTCAGTAGTAGTAACTGTGAGAGGGATCTTGGAGTCCTAGTGGACAATCATTTAAATATGAGCCAGCAGTGTGCAGCAGCTGCCAAAAAAGCCAACAGAATTCTAGGCATAATCAAGATCACATGAAGTGTTAATACCACTTTATAATGCCTTGGTAAGGTCACACTTAGAATACTGCATTCAGTTTTGTTTGCCACAATGTAAAAAAGATGTTGAGACTCTAGAAAGAGCGCAGAGAAAAACAACAAAGATGATTAGGGGACTGGACGTTAAAACATATGAAGAACGGTTGCAGAAACTGCATATGTCTAGTTTAATGAAAAGAAGGACTAGGGGAGACATGATAGCAGTGTTCCAATATCTGAGGGGCTGCCACAAAGAAGAGGGAGTCAAGCTATTCTCCAAAGCACCTGAGGGCAGAACAAAAAGCAATGGGTGGAAACTAATCAAGGAGAGAAGCAACTTAGAACTAAGGAGAACAATTAATCAGTGGAACAACTTGCTTCCAGAAGTTGTGAATGCTCCAAAACTGGAAGTTTTTAAGAAGAGGTTGGATAACAATTTGTCTGAAGTGGTGTAGGGTTTCCTGCCTAAGCAGGGGTTTGGGCCCTCCAAGGTCCCTTCCAACTCTGTTATTCTATTTTATTCTAAGGTCAACATATCTTGAATGGAATAACTGTTTCATAACCATTCAAGTAAACACAAAAGTTAAAAACAATTTGAAAATGTGAAAAAGTGACATATCATTATATCAACAATAAACTAGAACTTACACCAAAAAATAACAGAAGACCCAAACTAATACATACACACATACCTGCATATGTACGTACCTACATTCATATATACAACTTTGAAAATGACTGCCAAAAAAAAAAAACCTTTGAAAGATCAGAATTGTATATGAGCTACCTGGAGAAAGAGTAGACATTCCAACGGGGAACAGCAATTACACCATCAAGTTCTAATGCTTTGAAATTAAACAGTAGCTAATGATACTTGAAGATGTCTTTCTTACAGCCAGTCTTAAATTAACCCAGCAGCTAAAATTTGAATTATGTGTAACTAATTCCACATAAAAGATTGGAAAAAACATAACTAAGCTGGTATTATTCCACAAGGATTAGAGTTGACACACCAGCATCAATTAGTAAAACGTACACCATGAAAGCAGTGCCAAAACATAAATCCTAACAACAAAGGTGGACCAGAAAGAGCTCTTAAACTCTGAAGCTGGTCCTTTAGTTTTGGAAGAATATAACCCCAATCTGAATAAATGAGCACTGGCTTCCTAGGCAGATCAAGTGATCTGTGCACCCTCCATATTGTCAAGATATGAGGGTCAATGTATCGGTTTTTCCCTTTTCATTATTGATTCATAGCATTGATTTAACACTTCCACAACAAACCTGAATCAGCTATAAACAGAGCTGAGTATTTTCTGCATTGTGATAATACTCATCTCCGAAGCCCTACTTAATATAGATATTCAATCATGCCATGATTGTCCTTAATGTAAATACAGATTCAATTAATTCCACTCAATCACAATTTACATGATGTTGGAGCCCAACAACATTAATAAGCAGTTTAAGTGTTCTCATCTCCCAACAGTAGGATTGAGATCAATCATAAAATAATATAGTTGAAAAGGGATATTTAAGTAATCAAGTCCTCTAATCCCTTGTTCAGTGCTGGAATCAAATTAAATCATGCCCAACAGTTGGCAGGTCAGCTCCTGGTTGAACATTCAGTGTCTTCCACTCTCAAGCAGCTCTTATCAATAGAACATTACTCTAACATTCAGCCAGAATCAATCACTGGATATAGTAGATGTATATTATTCCTTTTTTTTAAAGAAGCACAAACTTCTGTATGGACTACAGTATGGCCCTCTTTTGTGTGACATTTCTTTGGGTACTCAAAGCTAAATGTACCTAATTCCCTTATGTTCTCCTAATCGGGCCACTTCTAGTTTGCTGATCATTTTCATTGCAGTTCTTTGCTTCTGTTCCAGTTTGTGAACATTTTTAAAGAACAGTGTCCGGAACTGGACATAATAATTCAAGGTAATATAATGTATCAAAGCTCAGTGATACAGACTGCCTCTCATCATAGCACTGAACACTCAAACTATGAGGAAAATGTTCAGAGTTGGTATTGGAAAGGCATATCCAACATTATCCAGTTCTTCCTTCATCCCATGTGGATGTGAGATTGTTAATCTGAACAATCTGAAAAGGTAGCATCAACAATCGCCTTAATATAGGCTTGGAAGCTAAGCAGAATCAGTCCTGGTTTATACTTGGATGGTACATCATTAAAGAATCATAAAGCTAGACTTCCTGGAAAAAATCAAGGCTATTTTAAAATAGTTGCCAAGAGAATTACACGAAAGTAGTCATATAGCCATAGTCACTGAGCTTGACATGAAGTTGTTTTTACTTTATCTAAATGGCCCTTTAGCTTTTAAATTTATTGCTGTAATTTATGATTTGTGTTTATTTCATTTTGTTAGTGCCACTAACATTTTGATATACTGTGTAGTTGATTTTTAGTTTGGTCTGATCATAAGCTTGTTTGTCTTACTGTTTTATAGATTTTTTTTTTCTGTGAAAAGATAAATAAAATTATAGCTGGTAAACTAGTGAATGTTAACGATTAGCAAAAATACAACTGGTTCTATTTTCATGAAGTTATGAAGATATCTTTACTGGTTAAACTAAAGGGAATCAATTTTTCTGATGAAAAGAAGTATATAATTGACTTTGTAAAACTTTTTTGAAAATGAGAACAGTTTATGAGACTGATCAAAGGCAGTATGTGTTTTTTTTTAATCTAAATGTAGTTATCCTGGCAGTTATACTCACAAATGACAATTACTTTGACATTAATTTGATAACTCAATAGCCCAAAAGTGATACAGAATTTCCTAGTAGCTGGCAATGCATTATGCCACCCTTCTACAGTGTAACTGTCATCTTTCAATAGTGTAAATGCTATCAATAGACAGTCTTCTGAAAAAAAATCATGATTTCTTCCAAATGATTGAAGCCCATGGATATTTCTCTTTCATTCTCTTTCTACACCCTCCCCCACATTCTTCTCCTTTCAATATACAGCACCACATAGCAGAATGGATGACAGGTTATTTTAACACTAGTTCTGAGTAGGATTAAGTCATTTTCAGGCAGACATCATTGGACACTAAGGGAGTACTGTGGAAATTATTCTGTAGTAATGGGACCAATTATTCTTAGATACAGTACTGTTGATTCTTTTGTATCTTATTTTACATTTGTAAAAATTCAGAAAGATTTGCACTCATCAAAAAAATCTGCACCTACTGTAATGGGCTACAATTGATCTGTATTAGCCATCTAAAATATCTGGAAAAAGTATCCCAAAGACAGAATCTGATTTGTATCAGACTGTACATTCTTGCTGCTCCAGCTTTGTATGAAAAATATTGCCACTTCCTAATTTATGATTGTAAATAGTTTGGTCAACTATCAATCCTGCCTTTGGGATTAATTATAGGATGGCTACCTTTCTTTCTTCCTTCCTTCCTTCCTTCCTTCCTTCCTTCCTTCCTTCCTTCCTTCCTTCCTTCCTTCCTCCATTCCCTAACTTTACACAAATATCAATATCAAAGAATATTTAAGCTTCTTATGAAATCAAAATAAAATAAAATAAATAAACAAAACAAAACAAGAAATTAAGCAAAATCCAATCATTGTCAGAATCAAAGTATGCAGAAATATTAAATAGTAACTAAGAAACAAATATGAAATCTATCCATTGGAAGAAGGGAAAGAATTGGTTCTAATGCTGCAGTTGGTTTTTTGGTATTCCTGTCCGTAAATCAGGTGAGTAATTAATTTCAAGCCATTGTCACAACAGTTAGGACGAATGTTCAGAAGCACGTTTCAGACTCCACTTTAATAGAAACAAAATATACTGGTGAGAATAGGAAAAAGCTTCCAAACAACTACAATTTTGTAAATATATTCCTGAATTCTGGATCCTCTGCCTTGACTTTTCCCATGACTTTTAGAGGGGAGGGAATTCTGTATTGGTGGTGTTATCAGTATGGAAAGCTCCTCTCCTACACAGCCTGGCGTCCTTCTACATTTGGCAAGACTAAAGCCAAATGTACTCTTGGACTCTTGCCTAAGGAATCTGCCAGATTAAAATTTGCATGTATATACTGTATATATATTTGTCCCAGAGAGAATGAAAAGTGTGACTTTGACTTGATGCCTAGGTTCTGTGCCTCCAAAGCTCAGCTGGAGAGCAGGAGTTTTAACAGACAACAGCAGCACAATTAGTTGGGAGTTGTGTAGCTGTCTGCGGCAGGCTGCTTGCTCCTGTCTCTCTATAGGTGGTCTCCCAGTTCATCAGTTCATAAATAAGTAATTTGAAATGTGTTCCTGGGGGAAATTTCCCTCCTTCTCTCCTGAACAGACTGTACTCATCAGTTTTCCTGTTCTCAAGGTACCTGGTGTTCTCATTTATAATGGCCAGAGGACCTGTGCTGTTCTAATTCCTGCTTCATTACATCTCCTAATGCCTGTTTTCAGCAGCTTCATAACTCCACATTTTCTTTATATATTGATAAAAAACATGCTTTGCATATATTATTTATTGGCACTTTCATGTTAGCTTTACTGCTGATTTTAAATGGAATATTTTTACATACCAACTAAGGCTCTGAAGTTAGGTTCTGGTCTAAGGGTTAGTTATTTCAATTTATAGTAAGTGACGAGCATTGGTGTCTTCTGGAAGAAAAGCACAAGCAATCAAAATCATTGTTATCGTACCATCCATTTTCTTGCATTCCTCATCCCGAACTTGACATCCTTCCTATCATATCCCATTAATAAAGAATTCTATTCTATTCTATTCTATTCTATTCTATTCTATTCTATTCTATTCTATTCTACTCTATTCTACTCTATTCTACTCTATTCTATTCTTAGACAATGCTGACCACAAATGGAAAAGAGGCAAATACTATAGCTAGGGAATGCGGGTCATACATAAAAGCAGCATTTTCAGAGTAGTAATAGTGGTGAAGTTGAGAAATGGAAGCAAGCAGTGAGCAGAGACGCATCTCCATTCCGTAAGTGAGGAATGTTGCTAATTTTGACCAACTCTTTTTTTTAAAAAAAAATGATTTCAATTGAATTCTCATCCACCTACATTGGGCAGGTTCCCAGCATAAAGAGAACTCCAACAGCCATCTGATAGGGATGCCGTTGCACAAATTTATCTAGTGTACCAGTTGTCCCAAAGGTGCTTTTCAAAAAGCAGTTTGACTTTCTTGTTTTTTGTGTGTTTTTTTTTTCCTTTCAAAAACATTTTGCTTCTCCTCCAAGAAGCTTCTTCAGTTCTTGGATGAGAAGCAAAACATTTTCAAAGGGAAAAAAACAACACAAAAGAAAGTCCAGTTGTCTTTTGAAAAGCATCTTTGGGACACTACAATCTGGATGATTGAGAATCTCCATAGATTTTTAGAGCACCAGTTGTCTCATACCTGGAACAGTTGTACGTTTTGGTCCCTTTGCATGTGGACTACTGCAATGTTTTATGTGGGAAGCAGTAACAGTAACAGAGTTGGAAGGGATCTTGGAGGTCATCTAGTCCAACCCCCTGCTCACGCAGGAGACCTATACTAGGGATTCAAACCGCCAAACTGCTGACCTTTCTGACTGACAAGCTCAGCATCTTAGCCACTGAGCCACCTAGCCAGCAATTTGAGCCATCTAGCCAGCAAAAGCCAAGCTTTTGAATACCTCCCAGAAGTTGCAGCTCTTCCAGAATACAGCCACATGGGTAATTTTAGTCATCATATGTTCATGCAACATACTGTTTTGTGAGGCTGTTCGGAATGTCAATAGGCATCCAAGTGCAATTCACATAGATCATATATAAAGCTTCTCATGGCATATGGCCTGGATATTTGAAGGATCGTCTGATTTCCATAGCTCCCACCTGCCCTATTCTTCCTATAATTTGGAATAGTGACTATGCTTCAGGTGATTTCATTGATGAAATCACCTAATGAGATCTAGGAATCAGGCCTTCTCAGTAACCAGACCTGCCATCTGGAACAATGTCCCTCCCCTCCAGAGATTTCAATGGGCCCTATTTGAATGAGGTCTTAAAACTTGGTTCTTCCTGTCACTGCGTTATTTTATTTGCCAGCTGACCTCATCATTTCTGGACTGTCAGACTCTCCGTAGCTTGCCAACTTCTTATCAGTAAGCTACGTGTTTCCGTATCCACCCACATTCTTTCACCTTCCTTCACACTCTTTCCTTTGTTCTCTTTCCAGCAAGGTCCGGCTGAGATAGCCGGCAAGAATTACTTTCAAAAATGTAGCAATTAACTTTTCTTAGTTAGTGAGGTGTTTTATTTTCTTTATAACAAATAAATGAGTTTTATTAGAAACTTTTCTTCGCGTTTTCTTTATCAGAATATTGCAACAAGGAATAAGCCACGATCCATCTCCTCTAAACCAGGGTGATTTTTTCCCAGAGCCAAACATGGGATTAATTGATGCCCTGACATTTCCCTTCAGTCTTGGACTGATATGGTTCATGGACCCCTTGTGGAATGTTTATCTTAGTGGTGTTGATGTATTGTCCCATATGTTTGTTTTGTAGGGCTTTAGATGATCTATTTTAATTGTCTCATAGAATAGAATGGAATAGTGAGAAGTAAGTTTTCCAAGGATCTTGCCCAATAATCACAGACACAATAGGCTTTGAGTTCAATGTATTTATTTACTCCATTTCTTTCTTTTCAGGTATTCATTTGGAACTGGTCCTGGACTTCTGTGCACAGCCTTATATATGGAGGAGGTGGAGTCAAGGTAAGGAGGGGTCATGGGAAGGGCTAGGTGAGGGAGGAGGGGTTAGTGGGTCAGTCTATGCAATGGTGTATACACAGTTAGGCATTTACTCGTAACAAATCCCCCTTTAAATGCCTAACATTCGGGGTTGATTCTGTACCCGACATGGTCACCCCTAGTTTTGATGTGAGATATGTGTGTTGCTTGTTTGGTAATGGTTTTGTTAGAATGTCCGCGACTTGCTCAGAGGTTTCACAATGTACGGCCCTAATGAAACCTACATTTGATAACTGCCTGACGTGCTTATGCTTGATGTCGATATGTCTGGACCTCTGACCCACTGCTTCTGCGTTGGAGATGTCTATGGCTGTTTTATTGTCCTCGTGGATAGTTATAGGGTAAGCCGGTTCAGTCCATATTTCAGAGAGCAGGTCATCAAACGACACTACATTGTTAGCTGCCTTTGATAGGCAGATGTACTCTGCTTCTGCTGTGGATGTGGCAACCAGGTTCTGTTTGCTGGTATACCAGTGTACCGGGCAGTTATTGATAAGGAACACATAACCTGATGTGCTTTTCCTGCTCTTGGTATCACCTGCCCAGTCATTCGCATAGCAGGTCAGCGCCGGTTCTTTGGATTTGGATGGTTCCAGGCATAGGTACGCGTCTATGCTATGTTTCAGGTACCCCTTCCCAGTGGTATACCTTGGGTTCACTGACATGTCTGGATAATAAATTAACAGCTAAGCTGATATCGGGCCTTGTCCAATTGGCAATATACAGGAGGGATCCAATGACAGATCTATACAAGGTGTTGTCCTTAAATGACTCCCCCTCTTCGTGCATATGTTTCAAGAAGTCTATTTGCATGGGGGTTTCACATGGCTTAGCGTCCCTCATGTTGCATCTATGTATGTTGTCCCTGTCAATGAATCTATAGCCTTTTGTGCCTGGTTCATACCCCATGAACCTTAATCTCCTGGAGACCTTGCCTCCTGTTCGCCTCAGTTGTCTGGGGATGTGCACATCCACCGTGACTCCAAATATGTGCAGGTGCGCAATCTTTGGCTTTCAGTCGTACATCACCTCATAAGGTGTTTTCCCTATTATGCTAGACCAGAGTCTGTTCAGCGTATAATTTGAGTAGTTGAGAGCTTCCGCCCAGAATGGCTGTCCTAACCCCGCATCCTCTAGGGCGCATCTCATCATTGTTTGTAGGACTCCATTCCTCTTCTCTACGACTCCATTTTGGAACGCGGAAAAGGGAGAAGTCTTGTAGTGTATTATCCGGTGCATCTTTGACCAGTTCGAGAATTCCCTCGATAAGAACTCAGACCCCCTATCTGTCATTATTTGCCTTATCTTTGTGTTGTGTTGTGTTTCCACTCTCTTATAAAACTCTTTAAATTTTTGGAATACCTCGTCTTTATGATTAATGGTATACACAAAGCCATAGCGGCTGTAGTCGTCTACTATTGTCAGAAAATATCTCCTTTTGTATTTTATAGAGGGCTTCATGGTGCCCACAATGTCCATATGTACCAGGTGGAAGATAGAATTGGTGGTACAGGTGGCTTTTCTAGGTCTGGGTTTGGTTTTTAACTTAGATGATTTACATACAGAATACTCTAAGTAGTTTTTGCAGTTTTTTATTTTTAAATCACTGGTACATTCTGTCATTTTTTTGGACGACTGGGAAGCTGGCATGGCCCAATTTTCTATGTAGCAAATGGGCGCAGTCATCGTGAATGGGTTTGCCTATTAACAATTTCCCTCTGTGTTGTGTTGTTTTCGGTGGGGGTCAGCTTCCCTGCCCCCCTCTGCCTCAACATGTGTGTTGACTTTATTCTCAGTGTTTTCTAGTTGGGCAATAACTTGGGTCTGGTTACTCTTTTTAGGGTGGAGGTATGTTAGTCCTCCATCAATGACTATTTTGCCGATGCTTTCCCTGTCTCTGGTCATGTAGGCTTTTCCCTCTTTGAAGGTGATCTCTATGCCCATGTCCTTGCTCAGTTTAAGCGCTGCTAAAATGTTGCGGGGTATTTCGGGTATGAGTAATACCCCCCTCTACTTTGCCTATTCCGCTTATGAAAGTGTTTCCTCTCCCTGTTACCAGGACCCTGTTTTGATTGGCCACCTTAATGTGGTAGTTTTCCTCTGTGAATGAGGTCAGTATCTTTCTGTCATGAGTTGTGTGGTTGGTGGCTCCCGAGTCGATGAGCCATGCTTCTCCTTCTCTAGTTTGTGGGTGTGTGTGTGTGTTCTCCCCGATCCCATACATGGACCCCGGTCGGCTCTCCCTAGAGCTGTCCCTGCTTCCCCTTCTGTCCCTTGGGTCGGGGGAGTCCCTGCGCCTGTATCTGTTTTCTGATGGGGATCTATCGGGGGCCCCCGGCTTCCTGCCTCCCCTTTCCCTTTGGTAGGTGTGGTCCCTTCCCCTTGAGTTTTTTGGGCAATCCTGTTTATAGTGGTTCTTTGAACCACAAGTGAAACATTCTGGGTAGTCTAGGTTCCTGGTTTGGAACTCAACTTTCTTAGTTGGCTTGCTGTCCCTGCGGCTGATGGAGCGGTCCCTCCTTAAGCTATCTTCTGCTATTATCCTATTTGTCAGTGACTCGAGTGTGAGGTGGCCTAAGCCTATGCTATCCAGCTGCATGATAAAATTGTCCCAGCTGGAGTCCAGGGAGTTGATGACAATGCTCTTCATGCTCTCTTCGGATATATCCTCCTCCCTTTGTATCAGTTCAGTTCTTGTGGCATTCAGGTTCAGTATATGTTCACCCATGGGAGTCCCTGCTTTATGCCTGGCAGAGTGGAATTCCCTGGATATCCTTGCTGTGGTGGCAGCACTTTTACTATATAACAGATTAAATATTCTCTGCTGTATCTCAGACACAGTCAGATAATGGCTTAGGCTGGGGTATACACCTGGTGGAATACTTGCTATAATTAAATAGTAAGCCCTGTGATGCAAGCAATCTGTTTCTAAAGTCCAAGGTTTGGGGGGGTGTCATCAACTAAAAACAGTAGATCCTCTTTTAAAAATAAAACCTGGAGTTGGTGATTCCACTGCATGAGGTTTGATCCATCTAATTTAAGAGTGGGAAAGTTAGCTGGTAAATTCCCTTAGCTGTGTGATGAATTACTCACAGTCTCCCATGGTGTCTCAGGTGAGGGAACTCACAATATGGCTTGGGTATGCAGTTTGCAGCTCTGTACAGACTTGGATTTATGTTCTCTCCTTCTCTTCTTGCAGGAGCCGACTGAACATGTGCGAAGCCCATTTCGCATCTGTAGCCGATGGGAGAGTAGCTGGCTGTTGCTGCTCTTAGGCCTCGGCCTAGGCCTCCGGTTGGGGGTCCCATCTCACTCCTGGGGTGTCCAGCTTCATCTCTGGAGGCAGGCATCCATCGCTGGGCATCCGGATCCATGCAGGAAGCTGGAGAGAGTCGAGGAGGTGAGGCGGTCATAAGTTGAGGCCTTCTGGGGTTCTGCGGTGGCGTGGCGGCTGCGGTGGGTCCCGATCCTTGATTGCTGGTCCCTGGGCACATGAGTAGGCCGGGCGGAGGCCGCATGGGGGTTGAGTAGCTGGTGTGGCCTCTTCCACTCGGGTCTCTTATGCTTGGTGCTGCGGGTGCTGGGTTCGAGTCCTGCCATCTGCATGATTCAAGCATAGTTGGTGCTCTGCGGTTGTCTTCGTGGGGGTTGGTCATCGGGTGGAGTATCTGGGGGGGGTGCTATCATCGATGGCCCCCCCGGTAGCCCCCTCAGTTCGCGGCGGTGTCTCTGAGGTGCATGGCTGGCGTGAAGGGGTTGCATGCAGGGCCTATCGCACTGCTGGGGTCCCAGGTGTCTTTCTGGCTTCGAGCTCGGGAGCGAGCTCCAGATGCCTTGGTGTGTCCCTTCTGGGGTGCCTTTGGCTGTTCCCCCATTTGTTCTGGGGTTTCTTTCATTTCGCTCCATTGGATTTGAATACTGGCTCCCTATTTGTCGGTGGCCATCTCAAGATGGCCGCCGGGAACATGGCACGAAACTGGAACCGCTTGGGTCCTGGGTCTCTGCCAGGGGGTATCTCTGTCTTACCGGTCTGGCAGCCTCGTGATCTTGCTCCTGGGGGCTCATCGCTGCTCCCTGGTCATCTAGAAGGTCCCGGAGCTTCGCGATGAGTTCATCCTTGCTTATGGAGGCATCTATCATTTTCTGTATGGTGTCCTTTAGTTCATCTCTCTCGGGTGATCTGTCTCTGGTGTGCCTGGCTGCACTTTCTTTTGGCCTCACGCTTCTGTTTGTTTGGTCCAGTTCCTCCATCTCCAAGGCAGTTGGGATTCTGGCAGTGGCACCTTCAGGTTCCCCCAGCTCTGCCATCAGCCTGGTGGTGGACCTTGTGTTCATCCTTCCTTCCATTTCCGATTTTAGTTCTGTTTATTGGGCATAACTGTCCTCTGCTACCATATTGAGAAGTAAGTTTTCCAAGGATCTTGCCCAATAATCACAGACACAATAGGCTTTGAGTTCAATGTATTTATTTACTCCATTTCTTTCTTTTCAGGTACTCATTTGGAACTGGTCCTGGACTTCTGTGCACAGCCTTATATATGGAGGAGGTGGAGTCAAGGTAAGGAGGGGTCATGGGAAGGGCTAGGTGAGGGAGGAGGGGTTAGTGGGTCAGTCTATGCAATGGTGTATACACAGTTAGGCATTTACTCGTAACAAATAGAATAGAATGGAATGGAATGGAATGGAATGGAATTTTTTAGGTTGTACACTATCCAAAGGTGAAGTGGAGATAGGCAGACTATACATTTAATACATTTGAATTCCTTTCCTGACCATCAGGATTGAATTTTATGGCCTAAATGACACTTTCTAACATTAGGATTCTATAACAACAACAAACAAAACTGGCAACCGTATTTACCATCGCTGACAAGTAGACAGGTTGAAAGCAAAGCTTGAAGAGCTAAACATTAGGGACATACACATTTGTACTTGGACAAAGTGAGAATCTACCTCTTGGGAAATACAGCTCCCTGCTGTTTATTAAAGCAACTCAGTCTTCTCCCTGAGTTTATACAAAGTGTTGCTGCTTTAAGAGTGCCATTAGTGGAGAATTCAAGAGTCATCTTGCATAGAAGTCCAAAAGAATGGTTTCTTTCAATAACAGAAGAAATATAATGGGTTCATGCAAATTTCAAACTACTTCTTCCCCACTACTATGCATTCAAAGCTCCTTTATGGTCAGACCACTATTTCTAGTCCTTTATGCCTTGAAGTTACCAGCAAATCTGCTTAAATTTTATGGAGGAGGTGGTATTTTCTTAATGCAGCAAATAAAATACATCCATTCCAGTGGTGGGATTAAAAAAAAAATTACTACTGGTTCTCTGGGCATGGCTTGGTGGGCGTGGCAGGGGAAGGATACTGTAAAATCTCCATTCCCATCCCACTCCAGGTGAAGGATACTGTCAAATCTCCATTCCCTCCCCACTCCAGGGGAAAGTTACTGCAAAATCCCCATTTCCTCCCTATCAGCTGGGACTCGGGAGGCAGAGAATAGATGGGGGCGGGGCCAGTCAGAGGTGGTATTTATCGGTTCTCTGAACTACTCAAAATTTTTGCTACCAGTTCTCCAGAACTGGTCAGAATCTGCTGAATACCACCTCTGATCCATTCCTAAACTTTTCATATGTATCCTTGTCTATTTGATTTATAAAGCTACTAGAAAGTCATGACACAGTTAACTAAATCACCTGAATTAGCATGTTGTTGCAATGTGAAACAATCTGAGAATGCCTGTACTACTCAACACTTCTGAACAGTAAACAAGTTGTGCATTGAAAACATTATCTCTGCAGAAAGACTTTTGGCCTGAACAACTTGAAGAGATACAAATGGAGTTGTGAAGTTATAAAATATGTATTGTAGATAGATAGAGTACACTATCCTCAAAGGGCATTACTATGTTTTAACTTGGAGATCTTTAGGGAAATGGGATTTAGACAGCAGTACAACACTTTCAATAACCTACATTATGGAAAGAATGATAGCAGTAGCATTACATCAAGTACTTGCTTCAAGAAACAACCATCTACTCTACTACAATACTCAAATCTCACAGTCACAGCAAATCTTAGCTAAATAGCAGAGATATTTAACCTTGGAAAACTTATCAGTTATTTCCTCCAGCAATGAATGGATTTTGTTTTTAAGTTCTCTCTTGCACACTTTCTTCAGTATGTCCAAAATTTATTTGTTTATTTATAGGATTCATGTGCTGCTCATCTCATCTAGAGGCAATTATATAAAGGCTTTGGTCATAAATGGACTACCAATTTTGGTTTCTTTTACCAGATAACCATGAGATTCAAAATGTCAAATTTTTAAGAACTGCAAACTTATAATACATTTAAGTAATCTCCTTCACCAGAAGTGGAAATCAATTTCAGTGCATCGTTGCTTCTAACCTTATTCTATGTGGTGGGATTTATATAGTGGGACATAAATGTGCATAAGACTATGTTGCTCTCAGAAAGTTTGGAAAGAGTCAAAGTCTACCTCTGCCAGTGGAGAGAAGTTTCTGTGCTGTTCTGTGCAGCAGAGAAAAGTTTTGCATGTAGCAAATTTGAAATGTCAGCATTGCTTGCCTCAATTATGTCAACAGATAAGACTATGGGCAAATATTTACACCAAGGTAATGCTTTCAACTGTGATGAGTAGCAGAAGGTTCTCAAGGCAGGTCAGAGATTGACTATGTAATCTAGATGCAAAATTCCTTTGAGAAGCCATGAGGCTCCTACATTATCAAGCAAGATCCATTCAACTCCACCATCATCCTTTCACAGTCATTCAACTGCTTCCTGTGACCCAACTGACCATATTTGTTTGGTTTTTCATGGAACGGCGTGCTGATAAATTAAAATTTTAAAATACAAAAAATGCCAAGAATGATTAAAAACTACATTGTAAAACTAAGACAAACCATCATGCATTAAAACCAGAATAAAGCTGCAAGAGTGGAGAAAAAAACGTGCACACATAATAAAACAAAGTGCCCCGGATACTTGACTGCTTCAATTTGGTACTCAAAGCATTTTGATGTGAAAATGTTGGTACTCATCATTTGTTTGGTACTCAACATACTTCAACGGGATATAGCAGTGATGTCTAACCTTTTTCCCATCGCGTGCCAAAAGCGGGTGGAGCGCAGAGAGGTCACCCATGTGTGCGCCCACCCCCATAATTCAATGCACCCCACCCCCATGCATGCAACCACGCCCCCCATGCATGCAACCACGCCCCCCATGCATGCAAGCACGCCCCCCATGCCCCCCCATGCTTTTAACATGCAATGGCACAGTTGGTCCAGTAGGGCCATTTTTCACCCTCCCCAGGCTCCAGAGGCTTTCTAGGAGCCTGGGGAAGGTGAAAATGGCCTTCCCCACCCCCTCAGCCCCTGAAGGCCCTCCAGAGGCTGGAAACAGCCCATTTCCCAATTCCCGGTGGGACTGGAAGGCCCAAAAATCAGCTGGCCAGCACACACATGCACCCAGCACACACATGCACACTGGAGCTGAGCTATAGCAATGCTCGCGTGACCACCAATATGGCTCCGTGTGCCACCTGTAGCACCTGTGCCATAGGTTCGCCATCACGGGGATATGGGGACAACCGCAGAGGGCGGACAGGAAGTCAGCCATGGTGGGAAGGTTGCTCTATCAGGGAAAGTGACAGATAGGAAGTCCTTCCCAGCCAAAACAAAAGGTGACATGGTAAGTCACATGGTTTGTTTGATACTCTTCTTTTTTACTTATTGCATCTCCTGAAGCCAATTATGGATAAGTACCAAGGTACCACTGTAAGTAATACAGTAACACTGAAAATGTACTAGGCTCCCTAGGAATGTGTTAGGATCTATATGGTCTCTTCCTCTGAAAGCCCAATGAAGCAGAATCTGTCTTTTGACATGTAGGTTCAAATGCCCTTCCAAGTCTTTCATAAGACTTTGTGGCCTGTATCTTTACGTTAACACAGCTTTGGTGCTAGATGGGGGCGGGGGGGTAAGGCAGGCATGAAAGAAAGTTTGGGATCCAAAGTGTTTCTGATCTACAGATATAAACCAAAATGCTACCCCGGCCCTCTATGTTTGGTAGACCATTTCCTCTTGTAGTTTCCAAAGAGAGTAAACTTTGTTTTAAAAAAAAGGAAGGTTGGAAAGAAGGAAATATTACTTGTGTACTTTTTCCACCCTGTTGAGAAGTCCACCTGGACTTCAGGGTTTTTAAGATGTCTCCCCTTGAAGTTTTCCTTCCTACAAGTGGTGCTACAACAGTGCACATATTTGCTTATTGCCCTGAGATTTATATGAGTTTGAATTTTTCTTCAGTCATGTCTGATGTGTGTGTGTAAAAGTGGTCTTAATGTGCATTTGACAATTGAATTTACTTCCATAACTACTGGTATTTTTAAAAAGATGTTTGTCAACAAATATTTCTGCCTGCTGATATAGGCAGAGTAGATATATTCTAGGTCCCTTCAATTAAACATTGCCATCTTGTGGGTCAGAGGAAGTATGCTTTCCTTGTTGAGTGAGGCCAACCCCTCTGCTCGCAGACCTGCAATTAATTGTGGATGTTAGATATTGATGGGGGCCCTCGGCCCTGACATATTTTTATGCTGTTTACTGTGCTATCTGATTTAGTCTGGGCTGCTCATTTATGTGGGTTTTAATTATTTTTGGAAGGGCGAGAAGATTTTATAAGTTGCCTAGAGTCCTTTGGAGTGGGCGATCATAACAAATCTAATAAATTAACAAAACAAATCTAAAAACTAGATTTCTTTTACAAAAGAGTACAACATCAATGTTCTGTTCTAAAAGCCTAAAAGAAATCAAATCTTTTAAAGGTGAGATAACCAGGTGATTATATTTCAATCCGATATAAGCATAACCTTCTGGAGTTGTAGGAACTGACTGCATTTTTCACTAGGGGGCAAAAGAGAGATTATTTTCTGATTTCCATTATTCTCAGCCAAGAATGGCTCAACCTGCTCGTAACACACACTTTAATCCTGCCAGTCAGTGAGGGAGGGGACTGTACAATTTACTGCTAATGACCCTTTTGGACAACTGGGCTCCAAGCAAACTTGGAGTTCTACACTGAGGTACCAGTACAATCATAATGTCCTTCACTTCCTCCCAAATATGCACTTCCTTTTCCCTCATTCATTATTATGCATCTGCTTCCTCATCTCAATGCCTGCTGTTTCTCCCCACCACCCACCACCCCATGCTTCCCAAAGCACATTACAAGCAAAACTGAAGAATGGGTGATGGAAGAAGAACTGAGGAAAGGGTTACTTTGCCCCAGGACCCCTTATCTAAAATCCTCCTCGAAGAAGGAAATAAGTTGATTTGCATTTTCCTACTGAAGCATACTACAACGGAAAGTTTCCTGTTACATTATGCCATATGATCTTCCTGGGTTTGCCCCCAGGCCTGCTCATAGGCTCTCGACAGCACGGAAAACACCTGTATGGCTCACACTAAAATATACGCTTTAGACAAATTTTTTTCAGAGCCTTAGACGTAAGACTAATATTTTTTTCTGGCTTGCATGTACCGTATTTTCATTTCTTTTTTTTTCTTTTTTTACTTCCCCCTCCACTCCTCGCCCAAGGCAGATATTAAACATTTGAGTTGCCTCCTCCTGATTGCTCTTGTGCCTGTGAAACCTCGGGCTGCAGATGGAGCCAAGTTACAATAACTTTCTCCTAAGAAACACATTTAGAAAACAAGCTGCTCAAAGAGAGAGGCTATTGGGGGGAGCTCCTTTAGTCTGAAATAGTCAAATTCTCATCCTGCATGTTTCAGAGGCATTTCATGTTTGAAATACTATTTGGAAATGGTTGCTCCATTTTATTTTTGTTTGAAAATCCTTTTTAAGTGGCTTTAACAAAAATATTTTAAAACCTGAAACAAATACCATCTGGCAGGCATCCAGCCTCTGTGGTATTTCTACACTTTTTCTAAGAAAGTTAAGGAAACATAAAGCATAGGAAGTTCTTCTCCAGCTCATTGTATAGTCCCTGCCCTTGGGGTGGAGTAGAAATACAAGAATCAGTAAACCCAGCAAATATGAATGTCGCTTCTTATTCTATTTTAGAAAATAGTTTTGTGAATTTAGAGAGAGAGAAAAAAAAATCATAACGTCTGAATTTCTTATTCACTTTTCCTCATTTGTTGTGGTTACAGTCATTTTTATTTTTATTTATTAATTTTATGGAAACACAATTAAATCAACATCTCTCAGCTGGTATAATGTTACATTTCCTGTTTCCTAAAATTATTCTTTTCCCCATAAATGGAATATTGTCTATAACTTGCCCTGAATTAATGCATATCATGAAGCTTACCATCTGATTTTTGTTTATGACGTGAGCAAAGGAAGGATAATTTTGATTGTTTTTTTTTACTTACCTATATATTTATTGGATTTGTTAAATTAACTCAATCCCAAGAGAATCATACGATACAAGAGAGTAGGAGTCATATGTGAGGGGAGGGGTGCTGTTCAAGGGGACAGAAGATGAGATATGCTTCTTCAGTCCCAAAAGGAGACATTTAGTTGATTTGACTTGCACCAGATGGGGAGAAACGAATGAGTACAGGCAGTTCCTCAAATAATCAGCCCCTGTGCTATGGAGGACTTTATAAATGATGAACAACTTCTTAACTTTCAGATGATCTTCAAGGACAATCCTATATATTGTGCATTGCAGTAGCCCAACTGTGAAGTGACCAGGATATAAATGACCATCTGTAGGGCCTCCCAGTCAAAGAAAGAACTGGCACACAAGGTGGACCTGTGCAAAGGATCTCCTGGCCACAGCTGCCACCTGCTCTTTGAATTGTAGCTGCAAATTGAGAAGGATCCCAGATTGCACCCCCTCTTGAGTAGAAAGTTGAGTCCCGCCATATTGAAGGAGAGAGATTTGTGCTTCTTTCCCAAGTCAATAGCTTTAAAAAGTTAACACACACATACACACAAATCAAGGACAAAAACTTAGTAGTGTTTTTAGTAAGTTCCCACTATGATAATTAGTGGACTTCCTTTGTATTCCTAGCACTTACTAAGAGCATCATATGCTTACAGATTTTGCTTTTAGGTTGATTGACAAGTAAAAACAGACAAGTAAAAGCACACCAAACTAATTAACAGCTTACATATTTATTAATAACACAACAAAACAATGCTCCTCTTACAAAGGCAGGTAAAACAAATACGAAACATATTAGTCCAATATTAAAAACAAACTCTTAAATGTACTTCAGTATTAACTTTTTTTTCAAACTTTCTCCCATAAAGAGAGAAAACTCTATTATTGAAGATAGATGTTGCTGTTGGACAGAAATATTTTTGTACCACTTCGGCTTCAAGTTTAGATATTGGGTGCTACCATATATAGTCATTACATACCAGGATACATGGAACTTACTATGCATCCTAAATTAGTTGAATGAAATTGTGTAATTAAAACTAATGCCATCATGCTTTTAACCTGACAGTGCTTTTATGCTCATGTATAGCTTCCCACTACATGAGGTAGATTGACCAAGAAAGACTAAGTGGCCCCAAACCATGCAGTACATTTCTGTGGCTGAGAGAGGATTCTTCATTCCTAGACCAATACTATAATTACTACACTATACTGGCATTGTAAACACTTGCTCAGAGTCTACATGACACTATAGAGCACTGCACACCAAAACAGCTAGACACAAAAACAGTTTTTTCCTGAACGCCATCACTCTGCTAAACAAATAATTCCCTCCACACTGTCAAACTATTCACATTAGGCTACACTACTATTAATCTTTTCATCGTTCCCACCACCCATCTCCTTCCACCTATGACTGTATGACTGTAACTTTGTTGCTTGTATCCTTATGATTTATATTGATATTGTTTCCTGATTGCTTATTTATACCCTATGACTATCATTAAGTATTGTACCTTACAATTCTTGAATGTATCTTTTCTTTTTTGTACACTGAGAGCATATGCACCAAGACAAATTCCTTGTGTGTCCAATCACACTTAGCCAATAAAAAGTTCTATTCTATTCTACCTTACTTATGAATAGCCGTTTCTATTCTTTCTATTCTGTTTGTCACTCCCTCTCTCTCTTGACCATCAGTTCTGTTGCCTATGCTGCAGAAAGCAGGGAAACAGCTCAGGCTGGCATTCCATAACAGATTCCAAAGAGTTCTCTCTTCAGGGAGCTAGAGGCTTCCCTCTTGCCTTCAGATTTCTAAGAGCAACTTGAAGTTCCAGATCTTCTTCCAAAGTGACTAGCTATTAGTCAGGAAACAAACTTCAACACCAAGAGGAACAAGCTTACTGTTAGGCAAGGGTTCTTTATTGTACGAAGAGCATGTCAGGGAGAGATCTGCCTCTAAATATAGAGAGATTGGGGTGTTCAAGGCCATACTTGAGTAAACCATCTATGAATCTTCATCAGAGAGATTTTTGCCTTCCTTTCAGCATATGCCCAGCAAAATCTTCCTTACAGCTATACGACAGCATATCCAATGGAAGATGAAAATGCAGTAGAGAAATACAATTTATATTTATTTCTCTCTGACTTACATGTATACATGTTTAAAATCTCCAGCTATAAAGGATAATTCTAGCTTTAAAAAAAAAAACATGCACAATAATCCACTTTTCTTTTTTCTTCTCTCCTTGTCAAACATTTAGCGTAAGTATAAAAGCTAATTATAAAACTGTATTTAACCTTTGGGGCTGAGACAGGAAGTTACAAAAATGCTCCAACTCCCAGTGCAGCAATAGAAGAATGTGATTAAATAAAGCATTGGTGGAAGTTTTCAATATTTTTAAGAATCCAAAATGTTTATTTTTCCCCCTTTCTTAGATCTTTGATTAATATGCTATGTACAATTATGTATGGTCCTCGTTATGATTTGGCAATAACAATTTTAATTCAAAATTTGTTTATTTTTCTTATTTATTGGCCCTGAAACAGAGGTAACATAGATATTCTCATCCAGTTTTGTGGTGTCTGAATCAAAAGGGATGTTATGTATTTGATTATCCCATCAGGTAGCCAACAAAACATTAAACAGAAGCCTAATTTTTTTAAAAAGGTTAAAAAAAGAATAAAAGAAACCAATTAAAAAAAAAACTTGTCAAGAATGTCAAGCAACACAAAATAAAACACCTAAACTAGATTCTAATCCTGAGGAAAGATAATAAGATATAATGTTTTCTCTAATAAAATTTCCTGAAACTCTAGCTCACGACTCGGCTGATGACCTGGTGGCCGCCTGGGATAGTGCGGCTGCCGGGGCTTTGGACCGGGTCGTGCCTTTGCGGCCTCTGACCCGGCACCGAAGTCACTTAGCTCCTTGGTTTTCCGAGGAACTGAGAGAGATGAAGCGTCGGAAAAGACGCCTAGAGAGCGGTTGGAGGGCCAGCCGTTCCGAATCCGACTTGACACTGGTAAGGTCTCATATTAAGACCTACCTAGTGGCGATAAAAGCGGCGAAATCCAGCTATTTTGCCGCTCTTATTGCATCATCAGATAACCGCCCAGCCGCCCTGTTCAGGGTGACCCACTCCCTTCTCCATCTGGGAGCGCAGGAGGACCCCTTGCAGGGCCAAGCTGAGGATTTTGTACAGTATCTGGATGATAAAATAACTCAGATTCGGGAAGACTTGGCCGCTGACTGGGTTAGTTCAGACGAGATGACTGAGGCAGGCCTTTGAGAATGTTATCTGGGAGGAGTTCAATCCTGTGGCTCCCGAGGACGTGGACAGGATCTTGGGACGGCTGAACCCCACAACATGTTTATTGGACCCGTGTCCCTCCTGATTGGTGCTGGCTTCCCGGGAGGTTACACGAAGCTGGCTCCAGGGAATTATCAATGCTTCTTTGAGTGAGGATGTCCTGCCGGCCGCCTTGAAAGAGGCGGTGGTGAGGCCTCTTCTCAAGAAGCCATCCCTGGATCCGGCTGTTTTGGCTAACTATCGTCCAGTCTCCAACCTTCGCTTTGTTGCGAAGGTTGTTAAGAGTGTGGTGGCGCGACAGCTTCCACAGTACCATAATAGCAGAAGGGCAGATCTTCAAACATGCATTGCTTCCCATAACGAGATGCATATACTATAAATGGGCATGTAGTACAAAAGAAGATAAAGCAGGTATGAGTGATTGGAAGTAAATTTATTGTATTATTTATTCAATTTTGGTTGATATAATTCCGAATAAATAAGTGCTAAAGGTTGGGATGCAATGCAAAAGAATTTTCAATTTGTCATCCCATTTTTGGATGGCAAATTATGGACAACTGGTTCTGTTTCATGGGTGGGGGGAGGAAGCAATTCAGACTTTCAGAGGGAAAGGTGAGAAACAGTTTCAGAAGTTGGGTTGGGCCAGAACCGGTAGTAAAAATTTGTAGTATTTCGAGAACCGGTAACAACATTGGCTGGCCACACCCCCGAACCAGTCCCTGGCCCGGTCGCCACTCGCTTACCCCACCCACCTCATCAGAGGCTTTTTTTTTTTTTTACTTTTAAAAGCATTTTTTCTACAACTTCTTCGGCTAAAAAAAAGCTTTTAAAATTAAAAGAAAAAGCCTCTGATGATCCCACGGCTCAGCTGGGATTGTCAGAGGTTTTTCAAAGCATTTTTTTCTACAACCTCTTCAGCCGAAGAGGAGGTAAAAAAAAAATGCTTTGAAAAGCCTCTGACGATCCCAGCTGAGTTGCCTGATCAGCAGAGGCTTTTCAAAGCATTTTTTTCTGCAACCTCTTAAGGTTGTAGAAACAATGCTTTTAAAAGTTAAAAAAAAAAAGAGTTGGCTACGCCCACTCAGTCACATTAACCCCCACACACCAAGCCACACCCACAAAATAAGCCACACCCACAGAGCCGGTAGTAAAACAATTTAGAACCCACCCCTAGGTTGGGCCTATTTTTTTTGACCTAACAGACTGTAAAGATGCTGCCTGTCTGATATCTGTCAGTCTGCTATATGCAAAATAACTTTTAAAAATGGAACAGAAGAGGACCAATTTTGTTGTATGGAATGAAGCTGATCAAAGAAAGAACAGATTCAAAAATGGACTTATCTAACCAAGAAACAAAATCTCTAGCAATTTGCCAGTGCAACTTTGCAGGAGGGAAAGTTGGGCAGTGGCTTGCAATACATTGATTGCTCCATTCTTAAGCCTCCCTCCTTCCCCCTTCCTTCCTTTTTCTGTTCTGGCCATGTCAATTTTTTCTTCTTGTTCCATTTTATCAAGAATATTAGAGGAAACAATCACAGTCTAACAGTATCCTGAGAGTAGGAAATATCCTTTGCTGGATTAAACCTCTACTGTGCAAGGAATGGCTCAGTGTTGCAATTATTAGAAAAGACAGCAGTGGAATGATATGTAAGAGAAAATCCACAGCATTATGGTCACAATTCTGAATAAGCGAATTTGTTGGAGGGAATGTATTCTTAATGCAAATGGATTCCAGACAGTATCCTAAGAGATTTATGAGACTTGGGTTTCGGATATCAGATTCTTCCAACAATACAGAAAATGCTTTAGCTTCCAATACGAGCAATCAAAATTTAGCATGAGTTGGGTCCCAAAGGCAAAAATAACGATTTAAGAGAAGAAACTATGTTCAACTAATACAGTACTTCATCTAATGTTGGTTTATGGGGGGGGGTTCTTGCCTGATTTATGAAATGACCCAGTGAGACCTTCTCTACGAAGAGAGGAAAGGGCTGGACTTTCATCAGAGCATAACATTCCTGGCCCTTCCTTTGACCATCTCCGCCCACATGCTGAGAACAGTCTGCATAGACTTTCAGAGTTTGTCTGGAGTCACTTCAGCGAGTACCATGGGAAGAGAGAGAGACAGGAGAGGGAGGGAGAGCAGGAGAGAGAGAGAGAGAGAGAGAGAGAGAGAGAGAGAGAGAGAGAGAGAGAGAGAGAGAGAGAGAGAGAGAGAGAGAGATGCTGTTCCTTTGCCTATATTTTCAGCTTAGTTTAAATCATCAGATTATATCATGCAAAGCTGTTTTTTATGGTATTTCTTCCATTAAAAAAGTAATGTCCCCTTCATATGAAGTTTTGCCCCTTCCTTCACTCTGTTATGAGATTAATTTTATCCCCTTTCTTCATTTTCCTAATCTCTATATTTAAGCAGATTACTGTAACCAATGGAAAAAACATATCCTCTCCCTCCTTTCCCTTCCCAGTTTAAACGTTCTTTGCATTATCTTGAGTACTTTGATCTCCCCTCCCTTCCTCCCCCTCTTTCAAGGAAACAGTGAATGTATTAACAGCATTCAATGTGTTGGGTATTTTTTTTATTTTTAAAGAAAACAGTTTGGTCTACAGCTCTCTGCTCAGTTCTCAAGGTTGCTCCCTTTCTTTTTCACTGCTCCCATCTCCACTGACTTGTGGAAAGACACAGAATCATACCAGGTGGTGGATTCAAACCCACAGAAATTATCTACATTTCTTCATAATCTTTTATTTCCTGTAGGGAAGCAGTCTAAGTATAATCAATCAGGAAGACTAACAGTGATTCAGAACTTAATGGCTGGCTAACATCACAGCAGGATACTATTTTATTGGTACTTAACTGGATTTTTCTGACAGTAAATTGTTTTAATTGCTCACTGCCCTGGAAACTCTGGTTATGGGATAACTAATAAATAAACAAACTTTGGTATCATCATTCTAAAAGCAGCAGAAACTTCCAAACTAAATTTTCATTGAACAACTACTTTCCACTTTTCCAAAATTTGATGTATTTATTCTTTTGAAATCAACAAGTATACAGTATATGGCTTTCTGATACCATTTCTGCTAAAGAAAGTTTGAACGAGGCTTCAGCCCCCCCTTAGAGATCCTAAGTAAATTATTCCAGAAAGAGAAATGTAAATAAATAAATGGTGTTAAAATTTGGAACATGAATAAAGGTAAAGGTAAAGGTTCCCCTCACACATATGTGCTAGTCATTCCCTACTCTAGGGGGCGGTGCTCATCTCCATTTCAAAGCCAAAGAGCCAGCATTGTCTGAAGACGTCTCTGTGGTCATGTGGCTGGCATGACTAAACACCAAAGGTGCACGGAACGCTGTTACCTTCCCACCAAAGGTGGTCCCTATTTTTCTACTTGCATTTTTTACGTGCTTTTGAACTGCTAGGTTGGCGAAAGCTGGGACAAGTAAGGGGAGCTCACCCCATTAAACAGCACTAGGGATTTGAACCACTGAACTGCTGACCTTTCGATCGACAAGCTCAGTGTCTTAGCCACTGAGTCACTGCATCCCTGTAAGGATCTTCCTTAGAGATCTAAGTAAATTATTCCAGAAGGAGAAATGTAAATAAATAAATGGTGATAAAACTTGGTACATGAATACATACCATCAAAACAGTCCCTCAACGTATTTCTTCAGGTATTATTTGGAAAGAAATGGAGTGAAATTTAAGTGTACATTACCATATGCTGTTCTTATGGAACTAATATACAGCTCCACAAATGTAGAAGGTAGCACTTCAGGTTTTTAAAAGTGGGGATGGGACCCCCAAATCCTACCAGGCTATAAAAAGCATGTAAGAATTGGGATTTAACAGTGTGCAAAACAATTGACTATACCCATTGACCAAAGATCCTCCTCTGAGACAGCTGGACCGACAAACAAATTAGCTATTACAAAAGACTAATATATAGGAATATGACCTTGCATATGACACATATCATAAGTCATAATGACACATACCGTAAGTCATTAATTTAATGTTTTCCCTTAATATATATAAGTGCCAATATATGCCAATCAGGAAAGGTCTGATCATTTTTCATATGGAAGGGAAAGCCATTGTTTATGGAAAGGGTCAAGCAAATGTGACACAGGAGATACGTGATCAGGATCCCCTATGGATTCTTAT
The DNA here is from genome assembly GCA_022577455.1 of Arizona elegans. NCBI lineage: Eukaryota > Metazoa > Chordata > Lepidosauria > Squamata > Colubridae > Arizona > Arizona elegans. The sequence goes on along the minus strand of JAKOOJ010000003.1, from coordinate 94,316,309 downwards.
ATTTAATTCAACACAGCTGGGGCCTAAATCTGACTGAAGTTGCAGCATGCTTTTGCATTTTCCCAATTGAAATACTCTCCTCTCTTGCTTTTTGTCAGTCAGTAGTAAGGACATGCAATTACCACAAGAACAAGAGAGGAAAATCATTTTAGGACTCAGAAGAAGAAAATGGATACCCCTTTTAAGTGGGAGGCACCCTTTTGAGAGGCGAAGCTCTATTCCCTGAGGACGGGCAGATTAAGGTTTGGAGAACTGGGCAATGAGCTGGAAGCTGTCTCATGTAGAAACAGACTATTGACTTATAGGACATGGTTTGATCTAAACTAGAAGCATTTCTTGAAGGTTTTGATATTCCTAGGTATGTTCTATCTTGGCTGCAAAAAAGTCCAGATGGTACCAAAGAGTTTTTGTGATTCTCTGCTTCATCCAAATGGTCACTGGGTTTTTTACAGCCCAAATCTAGTTGGGCTAGCTTTTTACAGCCTTGTCTGGATATGTCAGGGACTGAACTCTGGACTTTTTCTAAAGAAAATATAAGCCTAATACTCACTATAGTCCAGGGTGTCAAACTCAAGGCCCGCAGGCCACATCTGACCCATGAGGCAGGGGTGAAATGCTCCTTGTTCAGACCGGATCGCCAGATCCGGTAGCAATGGCAGTGGGTGGTTTTTTTTGTTTGTTTTTTTGTTTGTTTGTTTTTTTTTATTTGATTTATAGGCTTCCCTTCTCCGGAGACTCAGGGCAGCTTACAATTCATTAAGCAATAGCCTTCATACTTTTGTATATTTTATACAAAGTCAGCTTATTGCCCCCACAAACTGGGTCCTCATTTAACCTACCTTAGAAAGGATGGAAGGCTGAGTCAACCTTGAGCCTGGTGAGATTCGAACTTACAGTAATTGCAGACAGCTGGTGTTAATCACAATGCTTTTAGTCTGCAGAGCCACCAGGCCCCTTCAGAGAACCGGTAGCAAAAATCCCTGTGCACACACCCCCCATGCCCAGCTGAGCCGCGCGATCATCAGAGGCTGTTTTTTTAACTTTTAAAAGCATTTTTTCTACAACCTCCTTGGCTGAAAAAAATGCTTTTAAAAGTAAAAAAAAAGCCTCTGATGACCGCACAGCTCAGCTGGGAACATCAGAGGCTTTTAAAAGCATTTTTTCTACAGCCTCTTCAGCTGAAGAGGCTGTAGAAAAAAATCCCTTTAAAAGCCTCTGGCGATCCCAGCTGAGTTGCCTGATCGTCAGAGGCTTCTAAAAGCATTTTTAAAATGTTTTAAAAGTTTTTTTTAAAAAAAGTTGGCCATGCTCACCCAGTCACATTACCCACCACCACCAAGCCATGCCCACAGAACTGGTAGTAACAAATTTTAGATTTCACCCCTGCCAGGAGGTGTTTAGATGGGGAAGCCCTGGAAACAGTGGAGGACTGGCCCGAGATGCCTCTGCTAGTGGAAACAGAGTTCGGGAAGTGCCACATGCAACCCTCCCGAGCTCTGTTTTTGCTGGCAGAAGGTTGCAGGAGGCCTTCACAGCCAAAAATAGAGCTCGGGAGCCCATTTTTGCTGGCAGAGTGCTCAGGCCTCCACAGGCACCCCCAACACAAGTGACGTCAAACTGGCCATGCCCACTCTGGCCATGCCCATCTCAGTCCCCCGAGGTCAAACACAACCCTGATGTGGCCCTCATTGAAATCAAGTTTGACACCCCTACTATTCTCTATCAGATAGAAAGGGGACAGATTGGCCTTGAGAGTTAGAGGCAAATGAACGCCCCTCTACCTACATGATTCTGCATGTGATGCTTGATCTGAAAACCTAGGGCACATCCTCTGCTCTGATGACCTTCTGGAGTTCTCAATCTCAGAGAAGGAAAGGAAGGGCTTTGCCTGTGCTACTCCCCACTTATGGAATACACTTGGCCCCTCCTGTCTCTAGCCTTAGGAAATTTGCAGACAATCTCTTTTATCAGATTTTTAACGGTCAAGAATTTCATTGTTTTTCTGCTCTTTTGTGCTTTACATTTTCCACCTTGAGTGATCTTTTGGAATGGGGCAAACAACATGTAAAATAACTAAATAAATAAACAGGTCCCCACCATTTTACTGTAATTGTTCCTAACATTATTAAAATACACATAAATGCATACAACGTGCTGCCACATCTTGCCCAGAAAGAATATATACTCTGAGAACATGTGTGTGTGTGTGTGTGTGTGTGTGTGTGTGTGTGTGTGTAGTGTGTTGTACATAAATGATAGATTAAGATATAAATAAAGATAAAGATAGATGGAAGAGAATTCCATGGCCAAATGCCAGATCAATGATTATCATGTATTCAAACTGTCCCCTTTGGCATAGATCAAATGTAAATTTAGTTTAGATGACATTGTGAAGAATAATTTAGTAATAATTTTTTGTATTTATATTTTGTTTTGTTAATCTGTAATTATTTTTTTTCCAGTTATTTTATCACCTTTGTCATTGACATATTATATTATTCTCTCTTTCTAGTGGGGAAAATATGTAATGGATTAGGGTTCAATTCTTGAACAATTTCTCCATACAAGTTTTTTGCTTCCTTTTAATTACCCCTTTGGCATTTCTTCATGTTATGCAATTGACAAGAGAAAGATTGGGTGACAACCTTCGACTACTCACACTCTATGGCAGCAGTGGCAAACTCAAGGCCTGCGGGCCAGATCCGGCACACAGGGTATTTAAATCTGGCCTGTGGGGCTGGCCTGGAAATAGCAAAGGACCCGCCCATTGTACCTCTACAGCGTGCCGGGGGAGTGGTTGTACTCGATTGTGGTTGTAAATTTAGGATTACCTGTAGTGAGGAAGCACTCTGACAGGAAATCCTCTTGGGGCCTCCATGCAGCCGGCAGAGTGCTGCAGGAGGACAGGATTGGAGAAGGAGGGTGACCCACTGGCCCACCCACCAACTGGACTAGTCTTCAAGTTTCAAGCAACAAGAGATGTGTTACTTTTGGGGAGACCACGGGATTGCCCCCCCCCCCCCACTGGACAGCTGGTCTTTGATGCACTGCTCATCGGCTTCTGAGAGAGAGAGACAAGAGTCACAGACAAAGATAGAGACAGAGATGGAGAGTGGGAGAGAGAGGGGGGGAGGGAGGGAGAGAGAGAGGGAGAGAAAGGGGAGAGGGAGAGAGAGGGAGAGGGGGAGAGAGGGGGAGGGGAAAGGGAGGGAGGGAAAGGGAGAGATAGAGAGAGAGAGAGACTGACTTGTTGATTGTAAACTACTTGGGGCTGAGAAAAATTGCTGCAAAACTGAGTTTCCTGAAGTGGACCACTAGACTCCTAGACAACTTTAAAAATGATCTAGTAAAAAGAAAAGTCAATCAAAAAAGCAACATGCAATCAAAAGCAAATAAAACACCAGGAGCAAAACAAATTAAACTTTAATTTGTGTGTATTATTTAATGGACTGCTAAATTGGCCACAGAGACCCAGTCACATGACAAGCTAGCCATGCCCACCCAGCTGGTCCGGCTCCCCAACAGTTTGAGGGACCGTGAATTGGCCTCCAATTTTAAACTGGCCCCACTTTTAAAAGTTTGAGAACCTGTGCTCTACATAACACTTACCCACTCTCATCAGCTGCTTACCATCCATTTCATGAGAAGAAGCACTTTTCCTATGCTTAGGCTGAATCTTGTATCTTATACAATGTTCCAGTACTTTCAAGAGTCAAACCTAAATCAGGGAACATCTTTCAGGCCACTGTGTGCTTTTTCTGCCTTTGCTGCTTACCAAATTCTTACGTTGGCAGCCATTTTGCAATCCTAGCTGAGAACACAGAATCTCCTGGGATCTCGTGAGATATTGTTTGCCTGGATCTGTGTTTCTTTTAGGATCTGCCATTCACAATCCCAGCTGGCAGTGTAGATGCTTGCACTTTTATTTATTGATTTTGAATTTTTTTTTAATCCCACCTTTATTTTTTATAATAAATTCAATGTGGCGAACTTAACTTTTTAATCTGCACCTCACTACTTTGGGAACAATTTTATTGTACTCAAAGATGATGCATGATGCATATCTTATTTCTAGTTAGCAGTAAGTTTGCAAAATCCCCCTCCAAAAAATTATCAAGGTCTTCATCTGAAGTCATAAAGCAGAAACAAACCACAATATTGATAAAAGGCTGAATTACAAACACTGCAAGAAGCTACCCCTGATAGTTTCTGTTATGCTGGTGAGCCTGACATCTTCCCAATGTGCTAGAACAGAGTTCTAGCCAGGGCTGTCAAACTCATATCATCATGGTGGCATCAAGTGACGTATCATGACTTTTTCCCTCTTAACTAAACCAGACATGGGCGTGGCCAGTGCATGACGCATCCAGCCCACAGGCTACGAGTTTGACAGCCCTGGCTAGAACAATTCCTCTTATTCCCAAATCACTTTGCCCTGTGGATTGAGGATGAGGATACTTAGGGTTGAGTGGATTTGGAGATGTAAAGATTAAGCAAGTTGATTAGTAACAAATGAATTTTCAATATTTTTGGTTAAAAGAAAACAAAATGAAAATATGACTGAGGCAACAGAAAAGTTGTAATTCAGTGTAAAATGCCAAAAACCCCAAAAATTAGTTTTGGCCTGAATTTATAGGCATAAAGAAAATCAACAAATGACATTTCAGCCAACAAACAACATAGCATAATGCATATGGAACGTGATGGATAAAATACACATGCTTTGAATTAAGCATGTTAACTTAAGTATTAAGTTAAATAAGATACCAGAGTTACATTGGAGATTTTTTTTTAAAGAATGTTGCACTAAAGCTCGATTATGTTAATATCTACAGAAATAAGTACATATAAATGTAACAGTTTTAATAAATGTTGAAGATTTAGGCAAGAGTAGAACAAGTTTACATTTTGAGATTTTGACATGATGGAGAAACCTTTTTCCATAATGTGGGAAAAAAACTGCTTTGCAACACTTAAGGCCATCTCTCTTCCAGTCATAAAAATAGGAAGCAATCATATAAGCCTTTGAAAAAGATGCAGTTGCTGTAAGTATTGGAAAAGGGGTGCTTTCACAACTAATATTGTTTAAGTTGCAACTCGGAAGATTAAGCTTGATCTTCCGAGTTGTAACTTAAGCTCATGAATCACATTTCCAAACAGCCATCAAAACCATAAAGTTTCACTGGAAATGACTTCTTGCATTCTCCATTCAGGCAAACTGTGGAGTTCAGAAAGAAGGACAATCAAGAATAACCTGCGACTGTAACAATTGGAATATTTTTAATTGCATATTTGAAATTTAATTAAAAAAGAAAAGAAGGTGAAATGATATTGTATTAGGAATTAATTAGACTGTGGTGAAAGTAGAAATTATTAAGATGTTGTTTGAAGAGTAAATATATATCTTTGACAAAGTATCTGAAAATTAGAGATAAGATTTAAGGAAGCAACTTGGTTTATTATTATTATATAAAGAGGAAAAAATACTATTATATAATTAACTTTTTATTAAGATGTTGGAGTGTACTATTTGGAAAAAGACCTAAGGAAATGTATGGTATAAAACATTTTGGTTTATATGAAATGAATGGTTGTAATATTAGGAATTATGTTAAATGAGATTTCAAATTTAAGGGGTTTAATATAGAGAGGAAGGAAAAAATGGAATTTGGTTAAGACTAGAGATAGGATGAATGGGTAATGCTGATTTTTTAAAAAAAGAAAAAGAAAAAAAATATAAATAGAGAGAATAAATACTATGGCAAAAAGGGAATATATAAATTGTGTTGAAATGACTAAAAATTGTTTAAATTTGTGAACCGGCCAATACTTTGTTCAGAAAAAATACATTGTATGTGTGTCTGTTTGTGTGTCTAAAAAAATAAAAAAACTTTTTTAAAAAAGAACAACCTGTGACTGAGGGATACTCTTTCCCCGAAAGTAGGTATTTCCAGGAAAATAGCAGACCTTTAATTTACCAATAGAGTAAATAAATTGTGCCTAAGTTTGTTTTAATTCAAGGTGTTGCTTAGCCCTCAGGCTGTACATTTTTACATCGAGAGTTCTTTAAGCAGGAGACTCAAGCACATATATATTATATTGGTGCTGGTGCAATGAAGCAATTTTGGGAACATGTAACTGTTTGCATAACTTTCATTCTATTTAGTTAGCACTAAGATTTTTCTAATGTTTCACTGTCCACCTTCAGTTGTTTCTAAGCAGACCAGAAACTAAACTATGTAACCACAAATCCAGTAATTTTAATTAGGAAATATAGCAACTTTCTTACATGCGTGTATTACTTATGGACATATGATGGGGATGTTGTTGAAAACATATGTTTAACACAATATATGAATATTTATAGGATCAACATCTATATCTGTCTTTATACATTTTTGCATCATGTGCGTATTGATTTGCCAATTAGGGTTGATCTAAATTCTGTTTTCATTTTATTGGTGGACAAAGCTTTTACTGTACAACTTTTGTTAGAAAACAGCGCCATCTAGCAGAAAAATATCATGAATGCCCACTCGCTGAACAACAAAAAGTTGAAAGCCCTCTGTTTCAGAACGTTTTCGGAGAAGACTTGAAAAACCAAGGTTTGTGGCTTAAAAAATAGTTGACTCTCCTTGGACTTTTATTGGTAACATTCTAAATTTGGGAACTGCCCAAATCATTCTAGAGCAGAGGTCTTCAAACTTGGCAGCATAGCCGGCTGGAAAATTCTGGGAGTTGAAGTCCACAAGTCTTAAAGCAGCCAAGTTTGAAGACCTCTGCTCTAGAGGTTTTCCACCTGGCCTTTGTAAAGCTGCTTCTTTCTTTTTGAGCCACTTTTGGTTGCAAGCATACACAATAAATACATGGTGCTCATGTTCATATTGTGAATCTGCTTGTAGCATCTTCCATCCACATGAAGTAGATACCTTTACAGAACAAAAAACAGTTGCTTTTGGGTCTTTTCAAACATAACTCCAAAACTGAAGAGTCATGTCCAAAGTATTTAGAAGATGGCAATTAAGGGAAATTGGCTTACAATAAGGCAGTGGTGAAATCCAATTTTTTTTTACCACCAATTCTGTGGGCGTGGCTTGGTGGGCGTGGTGTGGTTTGGTGGGTGTGGCAGGGGAAGGATACTGTAAAATCTCCATTCCCACCCCACTCCAGGGTAAGGATACTACAAAATCCCCATTCCCTCCCCACTCCTGGGGGAAGTATATTGCAAAATCTCTATTCCCACCCCACTCTGAGACCAGCCAGAGGTGGTATTCCTCTGCCGGTTCTCCGAACTATTCAAAATTTCCGCTACCGGTTCTCTAGAACATGTCAGAACCTGCTGGATTTCACCCCTGCATAAGGACTTTAGATACATTTAACCATATAATCTGGTCTTCTTTATACTGAGTTCACATTACCTGGCACTGTTATCTGAAAATAAACTGAATTCCACAGCTGTAGACAGCCTTAGTATATTTCACCACCACGAACTTAAAATATGTCAGCTTTATTTACAATATCAAAACAGTTGCTTTCATTAATTTCTCTCAGAATAGCACCCTGCCTTGTATTATGAGCATTGGCTAATATTTAAATTATTCTGTAAATAAAAGAAATCAGCACATGTATGAAGTGTGATTGAGACTCTCCGTGGAGAGAAATTAATTCACATTCCACTGAAATCAATCAAAACATTTTGACACTTCTAAACCTGAAGCAGATTTTCAGGGACAATAAATAGACCACATTCCAATTAAACAAATATTCACTTGATAAGAATTCATGGAGCATAATTATCCTTAGTGCAGTTCTCCGATAATATAATCCCACTTTTTGCTTTCTTGTTGATAGGGCATATATGCAGTTTGCTGTAGCGTTGATTTTTGCATGTTTTCTCAATTTTTATCCTAATAAATAGGTGCCTTTAATAAAACAGTTATCTAAACAAAAATATTTTATTCCTGGAAAGGACTGCTGCTGCTACTTGGTGCTATTGATTATGATGGTTTCTAGGTTAATGGAGCATTGTTTTTCTCTTGTAAAGCTGTTTTAAGCTTCGTTGCATTGAGCAACATATAAACTGTAACAAGTAAATAAACAAACAAGCTAACAAAAGGAATTTATGTGGCTACTGCTTTTCTCTTTCAACTGAATAAATCTCTTAAACATTAAGGCAAAAGGAATGCAACGAATGTGGATTCTTTAACACTGTAATTCTTAGAGATGTGCCTAATTATGACAGTGGCTACATATTAATGGAGCTCAAGTGGGATCATATGTTTTAACAAGTGGAAGGGTTCATAGTGCAAATGCTTCCTGACACACAGTTATTATTTTTATTAGTTTTGTTGCATTCATAACACTTTTCTACCACAGGCAAAAACTTCATCGGGTAAGCAAAGAATGTCATGGATCAGGTGACTGGAGTAGCAGCATAACTTTTTTGAAAAACAGATTATTCGTTTGAGGGAAAAATGTGGCCTTTACTTCATGAGTAAAGGGACTACACTCAATTTTAAAGTAGGAAGCAGATGCCTTAGGCAAGGATTAAATATAGTGGCTCAAGTATTTGACTGACACCAGAGAGATCCAGTTTTTACTCCATCTGCAGCCACAGCAGCTCACTAAGCAACTTGCAGCCCAACTTACCTCACAGTGAAGAAATATTTGTGAAGAAATATAGGAGGAGGGAGCACTATTTAGTTTGTCAAACATGTACCAGATAACAGGTATAAGTATAGACATGGACATGAACAAAGGAAGTAAGTACAGATAAATGGAGACAGTAGGGCAGGGACAGTAGGCTCACTGGTGTGCTTATGCATGCCCCCTTTACAGACCTCTTAGGAATAGGGTGAGGTCCAGGGTAGACAGTTTAAGGTTGAAGCTGTGGGGGTTTGAGGATATAACAATGGAGTCAGGTAGAGCATTCCAGGCATTGACCACTCTGTTGCTGAAGTCGTATTTTCTGCAATTGAGTTTGGAGCGGTTTACCTTGAGTTTGTATCTATTGTTTGCCCATGTATTATTGAGATTGAAGCTAAAGTAATTGTTGACAGGTAGAACATTGTAGCAGACAATTTTGTGTACTATGCTTAGGTTAGACCATAGGTGGCGTATTTCCAGGTTGTCCAAGCCCAAAATTTCGAGCCTGGTGGCATAAGAGATTCTATTGTGAGAGAAAGGTGGAGTAATCTTCTCGTGAAATACCTCTGGACCCGCTCATTTGTATTAATGTCCGATATACAGTGTGGATTCCAGGCAGATGAGCTATATTCGAAAATTGGTCTGGCAAAGGTTTTGTATGCCCTAGTTTGCAGTACAATGTTACTGGACAAAAAGCTTTTTAAAATTAGGTTAAAATTAAAATTAGGTTTATGTGCGTTGAGTTCCTGAACAAAGATGAGATATAGATACATGAGCATGCTTGTGTGCCAGAGAAAGGATGCATAAAGCAATAAAAATATCCAGTTCTTTTTTCATGTATCTTGTTGCTTTTTTAAGATCTACAGGACGAGTCAATTCCTTAAAACAGCTGCAACTGTTTCTAGGCTAGTGCAGAAGCCTGAAGGAAATATGGGTTACTTTGATGAATAGTGCAGAGGGCCCACCACTGCCCAAGGTCCAAAGCTTTTCTTCCAACTGCTTTTTGAAACATGCCCAGCTCCTATCTGCAATCTGCATGCATGAATGCATGCCTATATATCAATTCAAAACTGGTGGGGAGGTGGGGAGGAAGTTTGCAAAGCTACATTTGCAACTCTATAGAGGTTGAAATAGGCAGAAGAAATAATCTTGTGGAGGAAGAGCTGCAACCAAGACACTGATGAGATAAAAGAAATCTTATTATGGGACACAAATGTAATTTGAGAAAGCATCTCAGATATGGTCATCCCCAGTTCTCATGAAGATACGGGGGGGAGGGGAGGCAAGCACATTCAGACTTGTATGATTCTGTTACTATAACATCATAAAAAAAGTAACATTAGAATGCATGACTTTGATTTCCAAGTGTGGTCTACCTTGATAACATTAGAGGGAGTAGAAGGGGACTCATCTAAGGTGACCAGACGTCCCGCTTTTGGCGGGACAGTCCCGCTTTTGAGCAATTTGTCCCGCGTCCCGCGGCGTTTTAAAAAAGTCCCGATTTTTCATTCTGCCTCCTGGTTCCCGGCTGCCTCCTGAATCCCCGCTGATGGCTAGAGGGAAAAAACCTGTTTAAACTCTTGCCGCGGGGCTTCAAAGGGCCGCCCTACGTTAATTAGCTCGGCTTCCCCCTCTCAGCTGATTTGCACATGGCTCTGCTCTTGCTAAATTGCTCAGTTTTTTTTTCCTCTTTGTGCAAACCAAGCTCAAAACGAAACTGAAAGTAAAACAGGCTGTTGGCTTTGCGGTTTGCTTGCAACGTTGGAAAATTAGGCAGCAGATTTATTTTCCTTTTCCTCACCAAAAAAGGTAAGTGCAAACAATGGAAAATTATTTAGGGCAAAAGAGGAGATTTTCAAACACAAAAGAAAAAAAAGCTCTTTTTAACTAGGGAATTGTAATAATTGAGATATTATTAATTGTATACTGTGTTGAAAGCAGAAATGGTTAAGTTGTGGTTTGGAGGAATCTATGGGGGAAATTATTTGGTTTATTATTATTGGTAAGTATAATTAATTGATTTGTAAGAAATTGGATTGCATGGAAATAATTGGAATATTCATGTTCATATTGATTAATATACAAAAAAGATAGTTATATAACTAATTGATTTATATTAAAATGTTGAATTTGTATTAAACAACTGTATTATATAATTAACCAATGTGAGGATGGATATAAAAATAGATGACAATGGGAAGGGGTATAAAATAGAATAGAAGGGAAAAATTGAATTTGATTAAGATTAGAGATGAGGATGAAGGGTAAAATTGTTTTTTTAAAAAAATAGATGAGGAATAAATATGGCAAAAAGGAAATATAGAAATTGTAAATTTAATTGAAATGACTAAACACTGTTTAAATTTGTGAACCAGCCAAATATTCTGTTCAAAGAAAATACATTGTATGTATGTGTGTTTCTAATTATTGCTATTTATTCATATTTGTTCTCTTTTATTCTTTAAAGTTTAACAATTCATTCTTTATCTTAATATCTTTATATTTGTTTGGGGTTGGCTTTCTTCCCTTTCATCTTTTTTATTGTATAGCAATCTTTCTCCTCAAACCTACCACCTCTCTTTTCTTTCCTTCTTACTTTCTCTTCCCCCCCTCTTCTTCTCCTCCCTACTTCCTCTTCCTTTCTCCTTCTCCTCCTCTCTTCCTCCCTCTCTTAACTGTCACTCCTACTCTAATTTCCCTTCCCTTCCTTCATCCCTCTCTATTACTGTATCCTTTTATGCATATGGACTACTCAGAGGGCTGAAAAAGTTATTTTTGACTGGTCCTCGCACTTTTGACCAGTCCTCGAACTTACGACTGTCCTCACATTTTACATTTTTGCCCTATCTTGTCATCATGGTGAAGAGAAGCAGTTGTGAAATGAGTGACATGGTTGTTAAGAATGCTGCACGGGCATAAATGTGAGGATGGTCATAAGTGTGAGGACCAGTCAAAAGTGCGGGGACCTGTCAGAAATGACTTTTTTCAGCCCTCTGGTTAGTCCTTTTGTGCATATGGACTACTCAGAGGGCTGAAAAAGTTATTTTTGACTGGTCCTCACACTTTTGACCAGTCCTCGAACTTACGACTGTCCTCACATTTTACGTTTTTGCCCTATCTTGTCACCATGGTGAAGAGAAGCAGTTGTGAAATGAGTGACATGGTTGTTAAGAATACTGCACGGGCATAAATGTGAGGATGGTCATAAGTGTGAGGACCAGTCAAAAGTGTGAGGACCTGTCAGAAATGACTTTTCAGCCCTCTGAGTAGTCCCTATACACATAGCCATGGCCACCCGGTCACATGACCAGCTAGCCACGCCCACCCAGTCACATGGCCTCCAAGCCACGCCCACACAATAAGCCACGCCCACAATGATGTCCTTACCAATGTTAAAATCTGTTCACCTTACCCTATACACATAGCCATGGCCACCCGGTCACATGACCAGCTAGCCACGCCCACCCAGTCACATAACCAGCTAGCCACGCCCACAAAATAAGTCACGCCCACAATGTCCCTCTTTACCAATGTTAAAATCTGGTCACCTTAGACTCATCAGATTTGCATACACTAAGCTGGGGGAATAGCCAACACTTTAGAAGATAGACTTAAGATCCAGAAGGATCTTGACAGATTTGAACACTGAGCAGGATCAAGGACTCCCAGTGGACAACCACGTAAGTATGAGCCAGCAATGTGCTGCAGCGGCTAAAAAAGCCAATGCAATCCTAGGCTGCATTAAAAGAGGGATAGTATCAAGATTACAGGTTTTAGGTTTTTAAGAAGATATTGGACAGCCATTTATCTGGAATAGTGTAAGGTCTCCTGCTTGAGCAGGGAGTTGGGTTTCTTAACCCAGTCTACCTCAAGGCCTGACTGGCCATGATCCATCCCAATTGTGTTCTCATATTTCTCAGGGTTCACTGATCCTTGGACTTCAACGAGACCAATGTTCAGTACAGAACATCACAGTGTTTTTAAAACCAGATGCCTGTACTCTACATCAGGGATCCTCAAACTACAGCCTGCAGGCTGGATATAGCCCACCAAAGCCATTAATCTGGCCCACGCAGGACCAGTTTAATGGCTTCCCCGCCCACATTGCCTCGCCCACCCACTGGCCCCCACCCTTTGGCTGAGCACAGGCCTTACCTTGGTAAGCCCCGTGGGCTGGAACTGGAAGGTAAGGCTGTTTTTGGCTGGCGTAGTGCTTCTGGGAGCCGGGCAGACCAAAAATGTGGCATGTAGAGGCCTCCACGCATCCTGTTTTTGCTCTTCTAGCACACTTTTCTTTCTTTTGATATAACAGGTAAAAGTCTTTGCACGTACCTGACAGCTAAACTTTAGTTGTACTTGAAATCTTTCAAGTACAGCCCCTTTCTCCAGAGAGGCTCAAATAGTGGAAAGGAGATAGAGAATAAATAAAACACCCTAGGCACAAAACAAATTGAAGTTTAATTTGTGTGTATTGTTTAATGGACTGCTAAATTGGCAAAATGGACTGCTAAATTGGCCATGCCCACCCAGTCACATGATCACCTAGCCATGCCAGCCCGGTCCCCCAACAATCTGAGGGACTGTGAATTGGCTTCCTGTTTAAAAAGTTTGTGGGGCCCTACATAGTCTAATAATCACATTGGAAATCCAATCAACAGACGCTTGAGATATACATTCCCACGCTAAAGATGTCAGTTGAAGTAGCCTTAATGTAATTGCATCAGTGAGTCATCTGTGGTTTTCATTCTTTTTTTTTTTTAAGGAAACTCAAAAAAACAGGATGTGAAACTATGCTGGTAAAATACTCTAATAAGGCAAGCCATTTTCTCAAGAACTAACTTATACCTTCATGTCTGTTTTTCAGTAGTCAAATATTCTTGCCAACATTTTCTGGCACATTAAAATACAATTCTTTTCTGAAAAAAATAATAATAGTGTTATTTCCCTACTGATATTTTTTTCTTCTTGAAAATAATAAGCCTGAATAAGGCAACCAGAGTTTGGCTATAACTAACATTTATGGTCAGAAATGCTAGTGGTGTTAGATAGGCTAAGACAGGAGTCAGCAACCTGCGGCTCTGGAGCCACATGCACCTCTTTGGGCCCTCTGCTGTGGCTCCCTGTCAGGTGATCTCACCTTGGCTGGCCCCGCCACTTGCCCTCCCCTCCCAGTCTCATTGAAGACTTGAAACAACAGGTTACAGTTAGATTATTATGGGGGAAAAAATCTATGTGGTTTCTAGGAATTGAAATCACTGAAAGCAATAGTCTATAGATTACTATTCATCCACCCAATGTCTAATGAACACTCTTCTTTCAGTATCTTAACAAATAGAAAAATATGAAGTATAAAGATAAGAAGATATTTATTCCTAAAGAATAGCAAATTGGTATATGTGTATATATTCCATTTAGCATTTCAATTAAAAAGGCGATTCTCTATCATTACTGGATCAAATCAACTTTTAAAATTGGATTGCCGCTGAATCCAATTAGATGCATCTAAACTGATTTGATTCAGATTAGTTTGGATGACTTTTGTACTTGGCACACTGTGGTTTCTACAATACAAATCAATCTGAACGAAATCAAGGGCTTTTGTTGATACAAAGAATTAGGTCTCCTCAACTCACAACATGATGATGATGATGATGATATTTTTCATGCAGAGGACAAAGTTCTCAGTATGGTGTCATGGATCAAGATATATTCCTAACTTCTCTGAGCACATTTCTGTCGTTCCTAGCTGAGAAACTGCCATCTCCACATAACTGAAGGCTTGAAAAACTCAGAGCCTCTTTTGCTCTCGCCAAGTTGTCTTTCTGCAAAACATACCCTCAATGATTTCTCAATCATTTCTCAGTAACAACTCTGGGAAATCCACGGGAGAAAATAGCCCCTATAAATGAGGAGTATAAAATTGAAAATGCTGACTTATAACATGAGCCTAAATTTTGCTGTGCCAGAGAATTGATGCCGAGTAATAAAATGCAGAAATTGCAGCTGACCTTTCGTGAGTAAGGAAATGACAGGGCCTAAATCATGGAACGTTTATCCATGGATCTCCCAGGTACAATATGCCACTAGCTTTGTGTAAATGAAAAGCCTACTGTAAGTGCAAGCAGTTTGTGTCCAAAAGACATGAAGATATGCAGGTATTCAGTAAAGGAATGTAATGTGCCACTTCTGGGCAGATGGCACCTAGCACCACTAGTCAAAAAACATCCCATTCTTATTCCCTAACAGATTTCTGTGGTTTAAAAATGGCAGAAAGGAGAAAAAGACAGGAGGAATGTAAATGAAAACTCAGGATGATTGTTCCCATTAGATTTTTTTTTTTAGCAAGCAGTGGTGCAACTAGGTAATTTTAGGTCATACAAGCACACACCTGTGTGCTCAATCCTTCAGGTGAAATATATACAGGTAGTCCTCGACTTACAACCACAATTGAGCCCAAAATTTATGTTGCTAAGCAAGACATTTGTTAAGTGAGTTTTGCCCCATTTTACGATCTTTCATGCCACAGTTGTTAAGTGAATCACTGCCGTTGTTAAATTAGTGACACTGTTGCTAAGCGAATCTGGCTTCCTCATTGATTTTGCTTGTCAGAAGGTCCCCAAAAAGTAATCATGTAACCCCAGGATATTGCCACTGTCATAAATATGAGTCAGTTGCCAAGAGCCTGAACCTTGGTTCATGGGGATGCTTCAATGGGTGTAAGTGTGAAAAATGGTCATAAGTTACTTTTTAAAGTGCTGTTGTAACTTTGAAGGGTCACTAAATGAACTGTTGTAAGTCAAGGTCTACCTGTATAGTTCAATTTTAAAGCATCCCAAACGATGATTCTCTCCTCCCGAACCCATTTCTGCTTTTATATGCTTCTGCTTCTACGTTCCCAAAGCTAGCGCAAAAGACCACCCTACTACATTCTAAATCAAAAGTGTCGATTTAAAGAAAAACCCAAAATCGGCGTGTATGCAGTTTTACATTTTAAATTCATCTAAATCTAATAATGACAGGAATAAAACTGAGTTTGCTGGAGTTGCCCTGGTGTTAGGTTCATTACTTGGCAGTGGGGCTTATTTTGTTGTTGAAAAAGATAACTTTTAAAAATCAATACAATTAAATGGATATACAGGACCAGGAAACTGCATGACCCTCCATCTGCCTTACTCCCCTCCAGTCTTTTATTTATCAACAACTGTGGAAATCAGTTCATGTGGGCCCAGTGGTGGGTTGCCCCCGGTTCACACCAGTTCTATAGAATCGGTAGTAAAACTGGTGGGAGGCTCCGCCCACCAACCCCGACATCATCAAAATGCTTCTGCACATGCACAGAAGAGCGCTTGTGTGCATGAGCGAAGCAAGTGGACGCGTGCAGCCCGTTGCAAACCGGTAGTAAAGGTAAGTAGAACCCACTCCTGTGTGGGCCTCTAATACACCTAAGTTAGTTACTTAGCCTGTTTGCCTAGGAAGTTCTGGATCCTATAACCCAAAGCGTCAACCCTGAAGACAGGTTCTAGTTGCCCCTGTGAAAACAGGAGAGGAAGAATACACAAAAAAGAAGTTCCACGTGATGGGTGTAATAGCACATGCTATCCCACATTATTTATTGGTTAGTTTTACAGGTTAGTACAGTTAGGTTACAGGAAGAGCCTGTAGTACAGTGGACTAAAGCACTGTTATTAACATCTGCTGCTTGCAATTAGTGCAAGTTCAAATCTCACCAGGCTCAAGGTTGACTCAGCCTTCCATCCTTTCAAAGGTAGGTAAAATGAGGACCCAGATTGTGGGGGCAATAAGCTGACTTTGTATAAATATACAAAAGTATGAAGGCTATTGCTTAATGCATTGTAAGCGCCCTGAGTCTCCGGAGAAGGGCGGCATATAAATTAAAGCAAAAAACAACAACAAAAAAACCCTGGATTCTCTGTCACAGAAAGTGAGATCCCAAGTTCCATCCATACTTCTAAAATATGCATGGCGATATCACATACATGGTCAGTATCTTGGGATCATTATGCATGTGGGAATCAAGGCTGTTGTCTCTCCAGCATTTCCTAGAAGTTGGAAAGGGTTGGGAGTTTGAGCAATGTGCAGGCTCCAGCAGAGGGAAATAAGTAAACCATTATACATATACAATTTGAATGTGTAATTCACCTGTTTTCCTTGACTGAGTATTTACATGAGAAAGCACATTCCTGATTTATTTTTATTTATTTAATCTATTATTTAAACATTATAATTAAACTAATTATTTAAATTTTGTTTATGTGTTTAAAAACAATTCCAATGGCAACTTCACCCACCATCCAACATTTCTATTTGGTTACAAGTACAGCCTTAGTTTGACAATTACTGTCAGGGAAAGCAAATATGAAAGCTGTTTTGAGGAAGGACTGTGTAGAAGAGAGCATTATGTGGCACTGGGAAGTCTGCTTATATAAGATTGGAACGTGTCACACATTGGAAGGAAGAAATGTCTGTTTCCTTTGAGCACTGCATCCCAAATGCCACAACAGATGGTTTATACATGCTCATGTTTATCATGCATTACACATACTAAAGAAATGATAAACACCATTTCTGAATGACTTCAGACAGCTCCACGATCACTGCTGTCTATTTTGTTTGGCAAAACGTTCAGTCAAGAAAAAAGTTTATAATATTACAGGACAAGCTATTTACATTTTTAGGATCTAATTTTTTTTTCTGGAGAGCAGAAATTCAAACTGGGTAACCTCTGAGTATCAATTCTCTGTAAGTTGCATTCCACTTACAGAAAACTGAAGGTAAGTGCAATTAGGATGGAGGGAAGAAGAAAAATTCAGGGTAGAGAATTTAGAATTACTAAGTACATGTTCCTTGGGTAGGGATGGTTTATTTTTCCTCCCCTTTGAAAAATATCATGATGGCATGAGACAGTTATGGACAAATGGTTCTAATTCTACTGTCCCCAACTTATTCTCCAAGAATGCATCCTTTGGTCACCTTCAAACTGACCAGACATAGGAGCTTGTGAGTCTAGTTCTTCCTCTGTAGGTTTTTTAATTTCTGCTCCATTTAGACTCTTCAGACTATAGACAATTTTTTGCCAAACAAGATCAACTGGAAAAAATATATGGTTGACAATCTGCACCTGATTGAGTTAGGTACAAGTTAGGCAGACATGACTTAATTGTTACTATTAGCTGGTATCAAATATCAAATGGTATAATCAGCACTCTTCTTTGTCTAAACTGTTTTTTCAATCATTTACAATCAAATCCACAACTAGTATCAATGGATTTGTTCTTTCCCAACATGCTCCCCAAATACATTGGAATAACCCCAATAATGAAGGCAAATATATGTGTCCCAGGATCATGTAACCCCAATAATTTCCAAGTACCACAGTTGCTAGATGGGATGATTGGGACAGGATTCCACTAAGAGTACACTAGGTTGCAAAAGGTGAAATTAATGTTATGGTATGCTTTCAAATTTAAAAAAAACATCAGATTTCATTTTATATATATATATATATATATATTCAGTATATTTTCAGTTGCTCCAACAAAAGCAACAGTGTATATAGCGGTGGCTCAGTGGCTAAGATGCTGAGCTGGTCGATCAAAAGGTCGGCAGTTCAGCAGTTCGAATCCCTAGCGCCACATAACGGAGTGAGCTCTTGTTACTTGTCCCAGCTTCTGCCAACCTAGCAGTTTGAAAGCACATAAAAAAATGCAAGTAGAAAAAATAGGGACCACCTTTGGTGGGAAGGTAACAGCAGCATTCCGTGCGCCTTTGGCATTTAGTCATGCCGGCCACAGAGACGTCTTTGGACAGATGATCACAGAGATGTCTTTGGACAGCGCTGACTCTTCGGCTTTGAAACGGAGATGAGCACCACCCCCTAGAGTCAGTAACGACTAGCACATATGTGCAAGGGGGACCTTTACCTTTACTTTATATAGCTGAAGAGGTATCCAATCCCTGCAAGGGCAGCTTATTGCAAGACCCACATCCTAGACAGAAGCTAGCAATTAATGCCCAGAAATCTTGACATTTCCTCTGCTTTCCTTGTTATGGCTTTTGAAAGAAAAAGAGGTAGAGGTACAGGAACAAGACCAATCCATAGGAAGGAGTGCAAAGAGCATGTAGAACTACTCCAGGGCCAAGTCTCATCTCAAAGCCTCTGAAAGTCTAGTGCTATCACATCAACTTTTGGCTTTTGGGCTAACACTAAGCATAGCCTTGAGTCTAGAACTATCCCAGGGGAACTGAGAATATAGAAAATCATAAAATTGTTAAAACTGAACTGCCAGGCAAAGAATAAAAATATACAGTCGGAAGAATCCTTGGGGATCCTTAAGACAAGATGGTAGTTTTGATCAAAGCCCTGCTCCTTGGTACATGGATGTAGTGTGTATGTACCAGAGGATCAGGACTTTAATCAAGCAGTTATGACCGTCATGTTTACTTTTCAACATGTGCCACCAGCCCTTCAAGTTAAACTGAACATGGAAAGCAAAGACACACAGACTAATACAACTTTTTTTATAAGGTTATAGTAGGAGAATCGTGCAAGTCTGAATGCACTTCAACCCCTCCTCCTTTTTTTTTTTTTATTGAAAAAGTTTTCAAATACAAGTTTTTTCCCCCTTTCCCCCCCCCTCTTCCCTAACCCACCCTTTCCACCCAACCCCCCCTGTGACTTCTTCACAACAATAGGCTATTTCATAACTAGTTACATACATAATATCTTCCCTTTCCCTTAATCCCTTCTCGGAATACTGACCCTTAACTTGTTAATCTTATAACTCTCATTTTTACGGTAATCTGCCCTTTTTCTCCTCCCCTAAACTTATTGAGTATTATTACAAATTAACCTTTAATCTTTTATATATATTAATATAACATTTTAAATCGGCCTTCTCCCTGCAACCAAATTTATTCAATTCTGTCCACTTCCTCCACTCCTCTAAATATATGACTTGAAATCAGACAATACAATTCTAAATATAATCCACTACCCACTTTACTAAAATATACACATATCTATATATGCATCCCATTTTATAACAATCAGTAAACTAACCTATTTCAACCCTTCAATTCCTACAAAATCATGCAGTACAATTCTAAATATAATCAACTGCCCACATTACTAAGATATACACATATCTATATATGCATTTCATTATGTAAAAAGAGAAAAGACAATAACTTTAAGTTTATGATCCATATAATATCTTCTTTGATGTCTTTCCACTAGATTGTTAAATCCATCACCCATAATAGGGTAAAATAACATGCTGGTACAACAGTTTGTTCAAAATCTTCAGTCATCTTCTGCCCCCATCAGTAGTAGATATCCTCACACCTGTATAAAAGTAAAAACAACCACCCGAGTGACATTATAATTATGAATATATCCGTATGGTTATAGTTGTGGTATTCATCAGGATTGTTAATTCCCATCATCCTACTGAGTAACATCCAGATCTTCTGCATGCCCCGGCAAAACTCTCCTGCCTTATAACTCAAAGTAGTTATAATATATTTCCAAGAGAAAAAAAAGGTAAATAAGAAAAAATTAGATGATTCAAATCCAACAAAGTGAGGCTCTTTCCACATCCCAAAATCATGGCCTTGCAGAGATCTGCCACAATCCTCAGGATAGTATCAGACAATTGTTCGCCGCCACTATCTTTTCTAATATTCATTCATTTTTTAAAGCGCCTGGCTTCACTGTTGCTTAGTTTAGAAATTGCTGTTTCTATAAGATCTGTTTCTTTTCTTTTTCTTTTTCGGGTTGAATTTCCATCCTCTTTTCTTGCCTACCAATTGTATATCTGCTGGTTGATTTTCATTCTGCTTTGTGGATTGTTCTTGTTGGGTTAATTTTATCATCTCATCTTTCTTCTCCATCACTTGTATATCAACTGATTGATTTGCGCACTTGTCTGTGACTTGATGATTCATCACCTTGGGTTCGGATGACACTGCTCTCTTATTTATAAACAGTCCAGCTGGGGTCTCCAAGGAGTCCAAAGACAATTTATCCATCACAGCCTCTGTAATTTGATGTTTTCCTTTTATTTCCAACTCCTTTTGCTTATCCTGTATTATGCCTAAAGGTGTTAAATTCATTTTTAGAATTTTTTGATAAAAATCTTCCGCTTTTTCAACAGTGTGCAATTGATATCTTACGCCTTGATATCTCAATATTAAACCAACTGGGATGTCCCACCTGAATAGGATATTTCTTTTTTTTAATTCAGTCACTAAAAAGCCAAATTTCTTCCTCTCCATTAACATCTTGGGCGGGAGCTCCTTGAAAATCCAAATCTTTCTTCCATGAAATTGCAAATTGGAATTAAAAGAGTTCTGCACAATATTATTCCTAATTTCTTTATCTGTAAAATAGATCACCACATCTCTAGGCAATTGCCTTTGCTTTGCCCACCAGGAGTTTATTCTATAAGTTCTATCAATCCTGCAATACACTTCATCAGGTTGAACCTTTAAGATCCCAGCCAGAATTTCAGAAGATACTTTCCTTAAATCATCTCTATTATTTTCCTGCAGACCTCTCAGTCTAATTGCATATTCTGTAAAATTATATTGAGTCATTAAAACTTCTCTTTCAATCCTCTGTTGTACATTTTCCTCATTACCAATCTTTTGGTCAGTCTCCATTTTAGATTTGTCTTCCAAGCTATTATCCTGAATGTTTATCAAATCCTTTTTAATTTTTTGAGTCATGTCATCCAAATTCTCCTCGATTTCCTTCATTTTAGTCTCTAATAATTCAGTCTTTGCCTCCACCCGAATCAGAAAGCCTGATAAACCATTAGCAGCTTTTGAAATCTTTTTATTCAAGAAGTCAGACTTTGATTTCACCAATTCACCAATTTCTTTAATTTCCTGCTTAAATTTTTCAAGTTGCTGATTCACAATCTCATCCCTTCTTACAATCTCTTCAAGGATAAAATCTAATATATTAAAATCGGGTTTCTGACGCTGGAGAGTTGAAATTTGTTGGCGCAATTTCTTAAGGGGGGAAATTCCCCAACCCCTCCTCCTTTATCTTCATGAGAATGAGGGACGGATTTGTCTGAGATCCTTTCTCAGATTACAGTTCTGCCTTGCACTCAGATTTCTTTTATCCGGCCATTGTCTTGGTTGCAGCTCTTCTTCCTGTTCTTCACAATTATTCCTTCTGCCCATTACACACATACATACATACACATTGCCCCATGGATGCTACTTTGCATAGTGTAGCAAGTGTGGATACTCCGAAGTCCCAGGACCACCTGTGTTCCCCTCATATGGTGGGTTTACCCCTCCAGAGATTTCCAGTATACAGTAATTGTTCATATGATGGAAGAGTCACTGTATCAAATACTTGGGGAGTAATTACATAAACTGTAGTTTCATGTTATTATATGTAATTTAAATTCAAATAACATTGGTCTCCAATTTGGGGAGAGTGGACACCATTGAAAGACCAGGATCTAAATCTCAGTGTGAAAAAGTTTTGACATTTTCTTGAGTAAATTCCATTACTCTTTTAATAAGCTACCACAAATATCACATAGTAATTCCGAAGCTTCCTTTTCAGTAAATTGCAGTACCTAACTCTGTTAGGAAACTGATGCTCACTTTTCTGCTGGAAAGACCAATTATGAGAGCCCGAAGAAGAAGCAGCTATTAATTTGCATCTTACATGTCAACTGAATCATTAAGTACAGAGACTAAAACATAAAGTAGCAACTATTCCTATTATACCCTCACCACAAATTAAAGGGGACTATTTTTAACCCAAAAGAAGAAAGAATTTTCATCCTCAATGAAACAATTGTATCATCCTTCCCTCTTGTCTGTCTTTACTGACTTGGCTGCCCTCCTCCTTGATCCCAGAGACCACGCTTAGCTTTCATGGGGGGGAGGGGGGGAATGTCTGCAATAATCAATAGTCTAAAAAGTACTTTATGCAGGCCAAAAGGAAGAACTATAACTAAATAATGGAAAGTAAAACATTCCTTAGTAGAACATTGCAGATCTGACAGTTTGATCAAAATAATTGTCTGGCATTACGTTCCGATAGAGATGGGAAAACATTTTTTTAATGTAATAATAAAGTTAAGTGTAATAGTTTAAAAGTATAATTCTTTAGAGAGACTGGTTTATGTTTGGCTATCATTTGAAGGAGCACTAGTCATTATTAACAGGAAGCAGAAAGAAAGTGGATTTAAATCACTGAAGTAATAAAATCAGAACAAGAGCTAGCACCTTGAAAGGCATTTGGAGAAAAGATTGCATACAAATGCAATTAAAATGATGCTTATAAAATACTCAGATGTTAATTGGGTTTGGTCCCAGAAGCCCTGGCAATACAGTATGTCAGAAGTTAGCTGGTTTGAAGTTTTAAAAGAGTGGTTTAATTTGTACACCTTGTCCTAATTACCCAGCTTTCTGCAGCCTGGATGTGTGTATGGTTTATGGTAGCTTAGCATTTTGTAAACCAACAACACACCAGTAAATTGGGTTATTGAATTGGAAAATTAGGCCAAAAAGTTGAAAGCTTTCTTGCTTATGTTCCTTTACAGATTATATTGAAGACCACAACACAATGTCAGGCTCAACGAATCTGTAAGGTAGACCATTCACAATCTACTTGTGCTACTGATCTGAAGCCTTTGAGAAAGCAAAGCAACAGAAACAAATAATGATATAATCCTACTTTCCTGGTGGGTCCAAGATCTCCAGATAGTTTATTTTGATTTTTTTTCAAACCCTAATGAGTTCCAAAAGTTTTGAACTTCACATGTACACACACCAAAAATGGGTCTACTCAGGGAGAGAGACACAACTCTAGAGGAATGAATGTTTCTCAATCTATGAGTCCTTGCGCTCTCTGAACTTAGTTGTTTGCTTGCAATGTTTCATTACCCAGTTAGGTAACATCATGATGTCACCTAGTCAGGTAATGAAAAGTCTGCAAAGAAACAACCAAGCTCAGGGAGCACCAAGGACTCCACATTTCAACCCTGAGCTACATATGTTCTCTTAATTGGAGCTTTTCAAATTATTCTACAGGAGCTTCTGTCAACATTACTTGGTTTTTCATGGTCAGTAAAATACCATCAAGAAGCCAGGGTCATTTCACTCCTAATACAGTTTCTGGTTTAAGGATCATATGGTTCAATAGTCCATGTGCAGAGACGTCCAGACAGGTGGGCGGAGCCTCCCACCGCCACCGCTGCTACCGGTTCACCCAATTCGGGACGAACCAGTAGCAACCCACCACTGATATGGTTCTAGTTAGTTAGGAAAGCACTGTGTATTTGAGTTGTACAGTAAATATTAAAAGAGGTGATGTGTAAAGTCCATAGATTTTTGCTATGATCACACTTTGTGTGACAAATGTATGACTTATACAAGATAAAAGACACAGTAGATCATATCAATATTTATTTGGAATGTCTAGATAGCAAACCCATTAGTTACCCATTTTAAAAATGCATTAAGATCACAGCAAAATTAAGACAAAATGACAAATAATGGAAGCCCTTTTTAATCTGGTCTGACTTCCACACATAGATACTCAGAAACATACATATAACCCCTAAATACATATATTTATATATTGAAATAAATACCCAACAGGTACTATATACTTCTAAGGAGGAAGAGCTGCAAATCCTCCAGCAGCCAATATATTATATAATATAAATTAGATATACTGAGGTCATTTAATAAAGAAATTCAGGATTAGAGCTGGTATCATTTCTCAGTCAATTTGATGCAATTATGAAACTCCACAGGTCCATATTCCAAAGGGAATGGGTTACTTTGGGTAAAGCTGAGCAGTATCATCTCCTTCACTGCTTCCCTGAAGGATATAGTCTGGGACTGTTTTAAGCTATTCTGAAGTCTTTCTTGGACATATTGGGTTGAGTGTGATAAATAGGTAAAAGTTGTTCTCCTCAAAAGCGAGAGGAAAACTCTTTATTTTCTTGACCTTATGTTCAAAAACTTTGCTATGTACACTGGGGAAGACATCTGAGTATTAATGGCACTTTCCTTGTTCCATTAAGACATAAGATATATCATAAATACAAATAGTTTTGAGATACTTTGATCCTACTACAGTTTGGAGAAACAAAAAGACATAATTGATTATATCAATGCATTCAATAAGTATGTTGTATGTAATCACATTTTCTGTGTAGCACTGGTGGCAACAGAAAAGACTTAATCCACCTCAGGAGGAGGCATTGTCTCAACTCAAGTCCTCAGCTAACCACTGAATAGCCTACCATAATTTATTTGTACTATTAGGTCCTTTGAGGATACGATTGCTAACATCTTCTTTAAATTGGTTACCATAGTTGTTATACTATGGACCAGCGGTATCAAACTTGCATCATCATGGCATCTTCATGTGACGTATCGCACCTTTTTTCCCCTTCACTAAACCGGGCATGGGCATCGCCAGCGTGTGACACATCTGGTCCGCGGGCCATGAGTTTGACAGGCCTGCTATAGACCATATAGATTTTATGGCAACACTGTCTGGTCAAGGTTTATGAGATCAGTTTGAATTAATATACCTGAGAGGGTAAATATGATTCTTGTAGAGGTTAGGACAACTTTTTGTTCCCTAGACTCTTGTCCCTAATGGATATCAGAGTTAATCAACATCAGTTTATATAAGGAAATTATACCCACTGTTTTGAAATAGGAAGTGACATTACCTCTCTTGTAACAGAGAGGATTGTGATCATAGGTTCTTGGAAGAAGCCAATTATATAACTCTATTTCAATCTGGCTTCAGATCTGAAACTATTACCAAAATACTCATTGAAATAATCTTGGTTGCCTTGACTGATTACCTCTAACCACAAGAAAGGAAGAGTGATAACATGTTGATTCTCCTAAAGCTTTACAGATTGTTCTAAAAGGCAACTTGGCCATCATAATGTTGTCTATTCTCAATGTTCTATAGTTATTTAATTTTTTTTTAAAAAAAAGTCTTCAATTAAATCAGTTAAAATTAGTTAGGTTACACTCCATAAACCCAGGATTTTCAAGGCTGAGGCTTTTATGGTATATCAGCTATGATCAAAAATGTTGTACTGAAATGCTACACAAAAGACTCAGATGGGCCTATAAGGCCAACAAGACCAGGACAATACAGGGTATATTTTTTAAAAAAACTAAGACAGTCCATCCTTCCCATCTGGATTTGGGCCTAAGGGGTTGGGGGGAAGTACAGCTGCAAGAGGGACAAGTTATTAATTAGAGCAATTTATGATATTAAATAATATTTGAAGTTGGCACTCAGCTTGAAAAATTTTACTATGCAAATTAAAGTCACCTGCAAAAGAGCAGTATGCACAGAAAAAGATTGTGAGATGGTTTTGTGTCATTATTTTTGCAAGTTAGCGGCATACACCTATGTACACAGGTTTGGGCTTTTTCTCTAACTTTGTAACTTTTCCTATATGAAAATATTATGTTTCTAAGCTGTTTAGAGCATTCCTACATTTAATTTAGTAGTTGGGTCACAATAATGCAGGTAGCCAGAGAAAAGGTGTTTTTAAAAATTATTCACCCTGTTCATGGATACCATTCAGCTTCAACAGTCCACTTTTGTGGATCATGATATTTTTATGTCGGGGGAAAAAATCTGTGGTGGATTTTTTTTGTACCCTTAAAAGGATGTCTCTTTTTATGTGTATGTGGGTCAGTAGGACAGCTGACAGGATTGATCCATTGCTAAAGGAATCTATGGATATCATACACTGTTCAAAGCCTGAAATTGATAACCTAATCATTTGTGCCTGCTATTTCTAATTGTCACGCTGGGGGAAGTTTTAATATAATACCTTAATTTATTGTTCACTCATTTCATAAGATGAAGCCAGGCATATGACACTTTTTTTAATCAATTCTTATTTTTATGTGACTGAGCCACTCAGATAAAAAAATCTGCTGTGGGTTATAGACTTTTAAAAGTGATTCCCTGTAGGCAGTGTAAAATACAGTGTCTATTACATGACAGCTTCGTGTTTATTGCTACTTTTAGAGCATTGTTCAGGAACCCACTGAAAGATAACACAGAGAATAAGTTCTTTGTTCTGTAAAACAGAAAATAAAGTAGCAGTTCTTATTAAGTATTTCGCTGTTTCTTTTTTTAAAAAAATATTCTGCCCCCATTGATGTTCTCTATAATCTTTTAAAGAAATGTAATAATAAAAGACATCATTCTTAGTGTATAAATAAAAAGGTATAACTACCCCCCCTCTTTTTGTAAGGCATTTAGACCAGCAATCTTGGTGAAATCCATTGTTGCTCATGATTAATGGCCAGCATGTTATTTAGCAGCTGTTATTTTAACTAGCAAGGAATGGGACTTTCAAGAATAATTCTCAATGACAGAATAAGAAGGAAGACTGAACTCATCTGTTATGTAGTTACTATAATGGTTCAAGGTGACACCTGGAAGGAGAATGCAAAGCTTAGACTAGGAACTGAAGAAGGTAAAATTGCAATGAGAGCTGCTGAGTCATTGCCCTATATAGTTTTGAAATCTGAGACAACAAAACATATATAAAAGCCGTAACTGTAATTCTGGATTTCATTCTTCTAGGCTTTTGAGATATCTATGAAATTTGTTGGGTGCTAAGAAAGTAAGAGCAGGGTTAACTTACCATGGACGTTTCATAATACAGTTGCAGTGAACATATTTTGTATGCTTAGAGCCAATTGGTCTAATGGTTAAGATGCCAGCTTAAAAACCAGGGGAGTGTGAGTTTTAGTTCTGTTATAGGCATGAAAGCCAGCTGGGTGACTTTGGACCAGACACTTTCTCTAAGCCCAATCCCCCTCACAGATTGTTGTGGGGAAAATAGAAGGAGGAAAGAGGATTATGTAAATTCACTACCTTGAGTCACCTATAAAGCAGTAAAGGCATGATAGAAATCAAGTAAATAAATAAGGTCTGGACTAGGGGTGGTATTCACTTACCTTCACTACCAGTTTGCAAATGTGAGCTTGCGCGCCTCCACATATGCACAGAGCCTTCTGCTCATGCGCAGAGGGTCAAAAATGGGACATGATGACGTCTGGGTAGGTGGGCGGAACCTCCTGCCACCGGCGCTACCGGATCACATGATCCGGATAGAGCCGGATGAATTTCACCACTGGTCTGGGCATATTCCTTGACATACCCACCAATGCAAGAAAAAAATTTTCATAACCAAAAAAAGCATATAAGTATTTGAGATTTTAAAGAGGGTTTTGTAATTGGGCTAGCTTTTTATACACTTGCTCAGTTGACTTTGGAGTCAGCATTGAATCTGGATGAAAAAGGTGGGGGGGAGACTCTGTGCAATCACAACAAGGAAAATCTCAAAAAACAACTGTTGTATTGAACAGTTTTGAACTATATATTTGGATAGTTTCTTTCTCCATTTCTCGATTGCAAAATGTTGACTGAAAAGAATTCATTGGATTTGTTATTTTAAAAGCTTACAGTCATTTGAGTAGATTTACAAATAGGGTGAAGGAAGCAAATTAAATATACTGTCCTAAACCAGAAGCTCAGAAACAAGCTATGTGTATCAGTGTAAACTGCAGCAAGTATCAGAAGAATCAAGCAAAACTATTTGATTTCATACAGGTTTACAACCCAGCTTGATTTTTGATCAGAAAAATGAAGTTGGGAAGTACATCAGGCCTCCTATCTTGAGAAGACTCATTCTATGCTCAGCATGAAGAAGATACCTGCTCTGTGCAGGATAGCAAAAGTACAGAATGTACCATGTTTCTCTCTCGACCACAGATGAGAGCAAACTCCTTTCTCTATGGTTGTCAAAGAAATGCAGCAGGCTGTCAAAACAGAAGAGAACTCAATTGCTTTCTGCCAAGAGTGGGGCATCAGTGTTCTCTTATTTTCTTGGGTTTCAAGGTTTGGGTGGGATGTTCAAAGGGCCAAATGCATTTTCAAATCAGGGAGTACTCAGCATCCCTAGGAACAACTGGCTTCAAAATTTCAAAAGAACTGAGCTACTTCTGCTTTGGTGCAATCTGCTTACCATTGGCAGCTGGCTATCTATTATTCCTGTAATTTAGACTGGCCTGTGAAATATGTGTGGTTGTCGCTTGCTTTGGTTTGGTTTGACTTTTTGCAGAACATTTTGCATGTTTGAGATTCAGCATTCTTTTATTATCTGCTGTATCTACCTGCTGACATTTTCGGTTCTTCTTCAACTTGTCTATCCTCAAGTCATTCGTCCAAACTCATTTATTTTCATTAGCTGCAGGAATGCATGTGCTTTTCTCTGCAAGCATTTGAGAATTCATCGCATCAGCCCCATCAACAAAATCATAGGAGCAAAAGTAGAAGAGAAATTACGAGGGCTATGTGCTTAATATGAATTCCAAACCCAGAGGAAATCAGAGCAATTTGGAATAGTTTTTTAATTCATCCAGAGAGGAACAAATGCCCCTAATTTGCTCTACTCCAATTCAAATCATCCATAAGGCTTTTTCTCCAATGTATTATTTGCTGGGAATTCTGCTTTGAGCTTAATGCAAATTACTTTTCCCTCTTTGCACAAATCTCCATCAAACTATTTATCTCATAACAGGATCCATTTTTTCCCTATACATTTTATTACCTACCATCTCCAAACAAAAAAGTGATAGTACTTAATATGATTTCTTCCTATGTTGGTGAAAAGCAAAAAACAAAGTCATGAGCACATTAAAAAAAAAGCTTAAATGTAACTTAGTTCTTACATTGGTTTCTATTCAATTAGACATGTTTCCTCTACATATCATGTTCTAATTCTCCTGAAAAGTTATGCTATTGCATTCGTGCCTATACAGGTGTATGTGAAAAAAAATATTTTTTTTATTCAGAATATTTGGACTAGGCAATACTCTGAATTGATTAGGAAAATATTAGGCTTCTTTCAAAGCGGCTGCAAAATGGTTGAGCAGTCCTTGTATATATATAGCTCTAAAAAAGAATTACTTTCAAACAAAGACTACGTAAATGAATTCATAGCATCCATACAGAAGAATAATGCAGTATTATTCTCCACAGTTGTTATTACCCCAGTCCTAAACTTCAGCATGGTATTTTGAGAATTGTAGGATGGAAAACAGATTCCAGTAAATATATTGGTGCCTTACTTTCAGCAATACAAACAGTAACCGCAAAGAATTTGCCTACATTGTTATAAGTCTTAATATGTTTTCACTCCTATATCAAGGATGGAGAGGATACTATGAAGGCTTCCAATACAGATTAAACTGGGCAAGCAGTCTAACATCAAAAAGGATAATAATCAAGTTAATAGGGACTCTGCAAACAATTCAGTCTGTTATGTTTGTTATGTTAGAATCGATATGAAGAGTTAGTCTTTTCACCTGAGAAACAGCAAATAAACTGATTCATGAAATTTAAATTGGAACGTTGAGAAAACAGTTTGAAACTTGGTTATGCATCTGAATCAGCCAAGGCCACTATTGAGTCACTCTAATTTAGAAAAATTATGGACAGGTTTAAACTGAATCAAGTTTCCTCTCAAGTGAACTGAATCAGAAACTTCCAAACTTTTATTAATGAGCCAGACATTTGGAGAGTGTCTCCCTATGTAAATATTGCAGGGATGGGGGGGAGAGAGGAAGAGTTAAAATGAAAAGGATTTGGGAGGCATTAATTGGTATACTTTTATGACAGTTCTAGCTTGATTCATAACGAACAATTTTACCTGTGCTCTTCAACCATGACACTTTTGGATGTTAAAATAAATTGACTGCAAAGTGATTTCACAGCTTGGATTTTTTTTCCCCTCTCTACTTCTCAGTTCTCTCATCTTCAACAGGCATATTTGCAGTATGATGAAATATGTGGAAACTAGGAGATATAGCTGTAGGTTGCTCAGAAAATATTAGATGTTTGTCCTTCAATCACTACTGCTGAGTGCACTACATCTGTCATTTACTCTTGTAATATTTCACTTTCTGTGTCTGGAAGATCAACTGAAGAAAGGTAAACTGTTTTCATTCATCATAACATCCATCCTTATAGCAACCATCCTTCTAAAATTGTGCAAACCTCTTGCATAGATATATCTCACAGGGGAAGGGGAAGAGGATAAGGAACAAAAGCACACATTTCCACAGAGACAGAGTGTCACCCTCTGGAACACTCCCAAAACGTCAGAACCATCTTCACAAAAAACTCCAGTTGTGTTCCTTGCGGCCGCGCGGGTGGTTATGGGCGCAACGAGTTGCGCCCACGTGACACCCCTCCTGCGCGAGCTGCACTGGCTCCCAGGGCCTTCCGGGTGCTATTCAAGGTGTTGGTCACCACCTTTAAAGCGCTCCATGGCATTGGACCTGGATACCTTCGAGACCATCTTCTGCCACCAGTAGCCTCCCACCGGCCAGTCCGCTCCCACAGAGAGGGTCTCCTCAGGGTGCCATCGGCCAAATTATGTTGGCTGGCGACACCCAGGGGGAGGGCTTTCTCTGTGGGAGCCCCTGCCCTTTGGAACGAGCTGCCCCCAGAAATTTGTAAAATCTCTGATCTCCGTGTATTTCACTGTGCCCTCAAACATTGTTGTTCCGCCAGGCTGGGCTATCAAGGTAAAGATTTTAATTAGGTTTTAAACATGGGATTTTAAATTTGGGGTTTTAAATTGAGCCTATCATTTAATAATTTTAATTTATTTTAAATTCTGTCTGTCTTTGTGCTTTTAATCAGGCTGTACACCGCCCTAAGTCCTTCGGGAGAAGGGCGGTATAGAAATAAAATTAAATAAATAAATAAATAAATAAATAAATAAATAAATAAATAAATAAACAAACAAACAAACAAACAAATAAATAACCATTGTTAGAATGGCCAGAGTTGAGAGATTCCTCCAGTTAATTAGTAAGGAGGTGCAGAAACCTGGACTTAGGGGGTTTGATTATTTTAATGGGTTTTAATATATGTTTTAAATTTACATTTATACATTTATATATTTTGTATGTATTTTATATTTCATTGGGTTTGTTTTTATTGTTGTGAGCCACCCTGAGTCTACGGAGATAGGGCAGCATACAAATCACATTAAATAAATAAATAAATAAACAAACAAATAAACAAATAAATTAGGCCTTTGGACAGGCCTTCTTTCCTTATCCTATCAAATTAGTACAAGGGGAATTTTTTTTAAAAAAAAAAAAAGATTAGGTGGATTGCAACCCCCTGTTGCTCAATGCAAACATGGCATTCTACAAGCATAGCAATAGAGACC
Organism: Arizona elegans; assembly: GCA_022577455.1. Lineage (NCBI taxonomy): Eukaryota > Metazoa > Chordata > Lepidosauria > Squamata > Colubridae > Arizona > Arizona elegans. The sequence goes on along the minus strand of JAKOOJ010000003.1, from coordinate 94,284,348 downwards.
AAGAAGATCTCATCTATTTCACCAGCTAGCCTGCTTTATAGCATTGAGATAAAATGAGTGATCTACAGACCACTGATGGCCTTACCACAATCATTCAGCAGCAACCAGTTCATCATAGAAAATCTTCCAGTAACTTCTAGGCAGGAGTCAGCAACCTGGAGCCACATGTGGCTCTTTCACCCCTCTGCTGCGGCTCCCTGTCACTCAAAATATGCATCACAACCACCAATGTGCAACACCTGCCGGTATGCGATTTATTGAGCTTTTCAACCCACAGTATTCCAACCATGGATAAATCCAAGAAAAGAAAAGTTTCAGAAGAAACTTTGTGGCTGCTCAAGAAATAGTCAGGCACAGGAAACGTTTTGTGGCTCCCGGTGTTTTTTTTTCTGTGGGAAACAGGTCCAAATGGCTCTTTGAATGCATAAGGTTGCAGAGCCCTGTTCTAGGCACACCCTTACAGCTCTAATTCCCATTAGATTTGCAATTGTAATCTTGTATTGCTAAAAACTGTACATTCTGGCACCTATGGCAGAGTCCCAGAAGAATAGTTAGGCATACTGTGGCAAAAGAGGTTCGACAAGGTAAAAGAAAAATCACCAGCTGTAGGGTTCTCTGTTCTCTTCTAGCATGAGAGCAGATGTTTATGTCTCAGTAACTCTGAACAGCTTTATTGGGAAGGTAAGAATAATTAATTAATTAGAAATTAGAAAATGGGAAGGGTTACACCAACACCTTTTTATATATTTTTTTTTAAAAAAAACTATGTAATGTCAACAATCAGTGTTGGTAACCACAGCAGAACATTTCCAAATAGTAAAAATAATTCTAGAGATAACCAAGTTCAGGACTGAAATGACAAAAAGTTGAATGTAATTACAAAACAATTTTATTTCCATTCAGTATAATAATACAAGTACGGCTGCTCTTCAAGTTTCGCAAAAGTTTCTTTATTTTAAAGAATTAAAGTAAAGGAGAAAGTAAAACCACATCCTATGATCTTTGAGAATTTTATTCACTTTCTGAACTTTGCTCTACACATCCAATTAATTCCGCTACAGATGAAGCAGAACTTTGTTTGGAAAAAATAGAGGAAAGAGAACTATTTATAGTTTTTTAAAAAGAATGATAGGATTCTTTTTCTCTGCTTTTTTGTTCTATCCTACTTCTAAAAGAAATATAAAGCCTCCTTGATTAACAAGAAATAAAATAGATAATAACAGAATTATAAGAATAATATTTCAACAATAGCAAATGATGTCATGGAAAATTTTAAATGTCCATACCCAAAAATATATGAAACCAAGTGATATAATTATTATTACAAAGTATATTTTCCTTGAAGCAAAGTATTTATGAATATATCAAGGGTAATTAGGAATCTAGTGCATAGATTTTATTTCTATTTTTATTTTTATTTCATCATCCTGGTCATATTGATGGTGACCAGGATACAAAATAAATGCTCATCGCCATCAAAGGGTTGAGTTCTCAATTGCAAAATATGAACTGAATTTCAAATCTGTTGTTCCTGCAATATTTTTCTAGATGACGGCTATGAATGATCTTCTATTGAATGTTAGTGAAGAAGAAAAACATCTGTAAAGTATTTAATTGACAGAAAGAATGAACCCTACTGGCCTTTATATATCTCTGCCATTGCATTTGGGGTTTGATGCAGGGGTGGGTTCTACCTACCTTTACTACTGGTTTGCATTGCGCCCAGGTGTGTTCTTCTGCGCATGCGCAGATCACTTATGATGACATCCGGGTCAGTGAGCAGAGCCTCCCGCCTGTTTTACTACCAGTTCTTGCGAACCTGTCTGAACTGGGGGCAACCCACCACTGGTTTGGTGGCAGTGGAGAGTCTCTTGAATGGTTATATTGATTGTGAGGTACTAACAGGGTTTTGTTGCTGATTATGGTTATTTCTCTGTTTTTACTGCTGTTTCTATTGATGGTTTATAGATTTGTAAGTTTTTCTATTAATTGTTTGTGATTTGAGTATGAATTTAATTGTTGTGAGCTGCCTAGGGTCACGGTGGTGAGATAGGAAGCTATACAAATTGGATGGGTAGATGAATGAACCATGGGGAAGTGAAAATGCCACAAGGACAGCCATCACTTCGACTAACATATTTCTTATTCAGAATTCAGCCAACCTCAATAAAAAGGGGAAAAAACCATATTAAAAAGTTATTTCAAAGCCAGATGGAGAGATGAAACTATTAATGCTTAGTATTTATGTCATGATTCTCTCCAAGGCATTATGTGTATATTCAAAAAGAAATAGATTATTAGTTCCCTTTCATACTAACTTTAAAATGAACCAAATTAGGGTTCCAGAATGCTAAGCCATCTCTTTTAGCAACAGAGAATAGGTACACTTCCAAATTATCAGAGTTGTTCCATGCAATGATGCAGTAGTGTTTTAATTCAAATTAAGAAAGTACCCACAGAAGCCTGTTGGAGATACTAGCAAGAATGCTGCGGGACAATTAGTTTTTGAAATCTATTTTAGATTCATCCTTCATAGCGCCACCATTTTCAATTCTAATTGTGTTTGAATGTTGTAAGTCTAGTTATGTTTGAATGTTGTATTTGTTTGCTCTTATAACTTTTACAAAAAGACAGTGCTGCTAAAACACTTGATTCTGAAATAGTAGATTGATACAAGAATAATAGGTCACCTGTTCTGAATACATTAGGGTCAATAAAAGTTTTAGTACATGGAGAATCTCATACCTATTCACTCTTTATAAAGAATATTACAAGAATAACTACACAAAATGGTGGAAAGTAGGTATATCTTGAAAAATACTTTCTATACAAAAATAAACTTAAAAATAAATTCTATTAAATAAATGAGATATCTAGATAAGTAATATAGGAATTTAGTACTAATATATTAAAAGAATAGAGCATTTATTCCATACTTTCAGTGAAAATTCCTCCTGTTTTAAAGTGCTAGGAACTAAGCATGTCAGCATTATTTGTGCAATCAATAACAAAGATAAAGTTATGAACATGACTACATGTATCTGCAAAATATATGAATATGTCTAGTTTATTCAGATCTCTGTACATCTTAAATCACACAGAGAATATGAATCAGCCATACAACAGTGGTGGAACTCAGCCAGTTTGGGAAGGTTGGGCGAACCAGTTGTTAAATTGCTGGCTGGTCCCTCCCCGCCCCTCTCTGCCCCTTCCAGGAGTCCCCATGTGCCCCATTTTGGCTCCCAAGTAAGTGTAGGGAGGCCTACTAGGCCCAAAATGGGGCATGGGTGTGTGTGGTGCGCCCCCCCCATGGCCCGTTTTTGCTCCCGGAGGGGTGCAGGAAGCCAAATGCTGCCTGTCTCACACACCCTGGCCATGCCCACAGTGGCCACGCCCACCCAGCCAGTCATTAGGGCAGAGAACCGGTTGTTAAATTATTTGAATCCCACCACTGCCAGACAATAATGACTAGCTATAGTCCTTAATATAAATGGAGGAATTCGGCATCCTTTCTGTTCTGAATAAAGTTTTTTGTGGATTCAGAAAGAATGTAATCTTGGATTCTTATCCAAGATCCATATAGCCTGCAGGTGGTTAGTGAGCAGGGCAAGGGACCCTCCCTTCTTTCTCAGGCTGTAAAGAAGATGGTGGGGGAATAATTGTACTTTCAGACTTGCAAGATTCCGTCATTGTAGCTTTACAATAAAGTAGAATTGGCTTGTATTATTGTGACTCCTATCTGGTTTGCCCCACGGGGCCAACAATTGTAACCTTTCAGAAACTGCCTTATAAAAAGCTGTAGAATACATAAAAAGAAAGAGGACTTCCTATATGGATCCTTTTCTCAATAACAGATTTTTCATTCATATTTTAATATTTTCTTCTTTCTTCATAGTGCCGCTCAGGAACAGTATCTTGGCTGATTTAACCAAAAGTTAAGCAAGGTTTGACAAGGTTAGTAGTTGGACTGGAGACCAGGTATGGATACCAGAACGTAGCCTAAATTGGGAAACCAAACAATCATGCAACCAAACACAAAGTTGTTGACAACCTATTTGCATATAATTGCTAAGAACTCACTAGGAACTGAGCAAGACTCAAAGGAGACTTTATCCTTTTCGTATGCTACACTTACTAAATATACTGCAATGTACAGTTTTCAAGGAAATTGCATGGAGGCACAACTATTCATTCAATAGGAAATATTAATTCAAGGTATTGTTTATATCCCTGTGCATCAATTTTCATTCAGTTCAGCAGGTATCATAAAGCAGATGTGCTCCTAAATCATTATTCCTCCTTTCTTTAAAATGTTAGTATATACGGTACCAGGGGGAAAATTATTAGACCTCAAAAACAGCTTATTAAAAATGTATACTGCTTATGACAGCCTCTTTCAGAAACATAACCCCCTAACTAATTCATGTTCACTTACCCTGCAGATTTCTATTTATAATACTTTACAATTTCCCTGTATTTGTGTTATAAATTATTCAGTGACATCAAGGTTTTTATTTTGATGAGGGAATTTTTGATGAATTTGACAGAGTAATTACTTCAGATCCTGTTCAGAATTGCTATAAAAATATTTAATTTTATTGACTCTAATAAATAATTAAAACAGGAATACGTGCATAGCTTATGGCTCCTTGTTTCTGTTTGCTTCTCTCTAATTAAAACAGCAATGTTGTTATGTGCACCATTTTTAATATGTTTACATCCAATTTGGTGATTTAAAAAAACTACTGAGAAAATGAGGCTTGTGAATATATGGACTTATTTCAGCTCCATCTGCCTTCCTGGTCTGTGTATTACTCTCCCCATTATTTCTTTGACAATTCATAGTACTTATACAATTCATGTAACAGTCTCAAGTACTTTTTTCCCATGGAGGTTTTCAGTACTAAGAGTAGTTCATAGAACGGATTAGAGTACAACTAGGTGTTTATGATATAATTATTTATTCAAATAATTATGAATTTCATATGAACAAGGTAAGTTATCTACTGCAACAGTGGAAAGTACAGTTATATTTTCACTTTTCACAACCATTAGTGTGAATGTCACATGCTATAGATAGTTCACTCATGACAAGGCTCTCAATTTACCTGTGTAAACTTTTGACAATAGTGCTACAAAAATGTGTCCTTCTTGATATCAAATTAGGATAGGATAGGAATGACATCAGAACTAAGGATAGATGACAAGATTTTTCATCTGATTCATAGTTTTATTGATGATAAAAAGGAGTACCTAGAATTAGTTCAGAGTCAGAACCTTGGACAGTGCACTGTGCTAACTCAGGGGAAGACTAAGGGATACTGTATAATTTAAATTAAAGAGCTTTTTGTTTTAATTGTTTTATTCAACATCTGTTAGCCACCTAGACTCACCTTTGATAATATGGCAGCTTACAGGTTTAATATTTATTTGTTTGTTTGTTTAGTCATGCAAACTTACACCAAGTGCAAGTTGGAACCAGTGGAATAATGATCAAGTATGGATAAGGTATAGTTTCAAATATATTCATTTCTTATTTTATCCACCAAAGCTTGTCATATGTAAAGCAAAGGTGACTTCCAATAACACTTCCATTAAAACTAATTTTAACAAGAGCTGCAAAGAAGGAATTTTTAAAAAGAGCAGGCAGAAGAAAACAACAAAATAGGTACAACTCTGTTGCAAAGAGAAGTTGAAGATGGTTATGCTGAACAATCACACTTATTCTGAAAAGCCTTTTTTTAAAAAAGCTGTACTTTGATCACGTTAAAAGTCAATTAAACAGAAACAAAGAACTTTCCTTGGGAAGATCAAGGTTGGGTTGGGGTTTTTTGGAGGGAGGGGGTATTTTACGCTTTTGGTCTGTTGGATTTTTTTCATGTGTTTGTTTTTAGATGTAAGACACCAAGAGTCATTTGGGAGCCAAGCATCATATAAATTAAAATAAATAAATATTAAAAAATAAAAACTGCAGAGATGTACGCTCAAATGTTCCGCTGTGTGCCAGTGGAATGAAAATATGCAAATACATCAGAAGCTGAAGTGGGATTTCAAGCTGCACATTAAAAAATAAAATTGATTGACTGCCACAGAATAATTTGATGGCATAAGAAGCAAAAGGAGTAAAAATAGGAACATCTAAAAGCCACACACCCCAAAAAAATACTGTATTTAATTTGTTTCAATTCAGTTTTACTCCCTGTGATAGGGTGGCATTTGAAAACAGAGCAGACAATACTACACTCCTCAATCATGTATCCTAAGAGTGGGCAAATGAGAAGCTCAGATTCCAGTTTTATACTAGCCACACAGTGCTACATTTTCAAGGTAAAACTGCTACCATTATTGTATATCTAGTCCAGCCCTAACTGATGTTAGTAGCTGACTGATTACACATCATCAAGTCAATGCAATAGCAAATTGAGAGTTTCAGAAATCTGTAAATCAGGGGTGAAATCCAGCAGGTCCTAACAGGTTCTGGAAAACCAGTAGCGGAAATTTTGAGTAGTTCAGAGAACCAGCAAATACCACCTCTGGCTGGCCCCAGAGTGGGCTAGGAATGGAGATTTTGCAATATCCTTCCCCCGGGAGTGGGGAGGGAATGAGGATTTTGCAGTATCCTTCCCCTGGAGTGAGGTGGGAATGGAAATTTTGAAGTATCCTTCCCCAGCCACACCCACCAAGCCATGCCCACCAAGCCACACCATGCCCACAGAACCGGTAGTAAAAAAAAATGGATTTCACCACTGCTGTAAATGTATTTCAGTAAGTAATGCTTTGTGTCATTAACAGTTCCAGGTTCTTCAGTAATTCACTAAGAGTTGTGAACAATTCATCTGCATTGAAATCTAAAAATATTATATTTGACTATTATATACTATAGCATGAGGCACAGGCACCAAATAAACAGAAAGTTAGCCTCTTTGTTATTCAAAAATCCAAACTAAGAATGAAACCCAGTTGTGTGTCTCTTTCCCTTGACTTTTTTCTTAACAACCAAAAGTCTGCAGTGGGGGAATTATTTCACTTTTTTCCCTTCTTCTCCATCCTCATTCAAACTTATCTTCATGTGGACAAAAGTAATTAAGCAGAAATAATGTTTGTTATGAAACACAGCAAAACCAACTAATTAAGCAGCTATGTTCCCACTATTCATCTGCTTAAAATCACAACTCTCTGAGGTTGCTATTGGGCATGGCATGACCTGTATATGGATACAGTTGTATAAATATGAACACTTTTCTTTACCTGGACATGTAAGTGCTTGAAAAGAAGAATAAAAGCAAGAAGCCACACACATGTTTATTGTCCAGAAAGCCAAAAGTGCTAGTACATCAAGGTCCCATATTGTGCAGAGAGATTCAAATTAATGCCAATATGTCTCTTTTACATCTTTTAATGAATGTCCAGAGACAGGAGAATTGGATACTAGGGCTATATGCACAATCTTGTTTTCTATACTCTTTAAAACATCAACCATTCAATAAAATACATGAAGAGGACTATATAAACAGCTATTTTGGGGGAGGGGAACCTTCTAAATATATTACAGTAAAGCAAGGCTGTCACCATATAGTCAATCAACTTCTAATATGAGCTGGAATGAAACTTACATCCATCTCTATTTAGCATACTCAGTCTTGCTTGACTACAAAATTTATGGATGACTTAAAGGACTAAAGGCTTATATTTTGCATGTTTATCTAGAGAGGTAGCCATAATAATCTGCACTGAGGGGGGGAACTACAAAGAGTTGTGATATATTTGTGCATTAAATCTAATTTCTATGGCTGCCCATCTACGCAAATAAACTCTGGGTGTTGAACAGAGAACAAATCTCAATCCATTAAAAAATTAAAACCATGACTACACTCAAGTCTCCTAATAAAAATATTGATTCCGCTCAAACAACCCAGTGATGGGATTCAGCCGGTTCTGTCTGGGTCGCACAAACCGGTAGCGGCGACTACGAGATGCTCCGTCCACCCACCCAAACATAATGTGCTACTACTGCTCACATTTGGGAACCGGTAGGGAAGGTAAGTGAATCCCACCTCTGATATAATCCACGCACAATAACACACCACAGGTCCAAGAAATTAGCATCCTAACTTCAATGCCTGGTGGAAGAGCCAAGGTTTTACAGCCTTCTGAAAGGCCAATAGATATAGACCATATATTTGTTTGAGCAGAGGCTGCTCCAAAGAAGATTTGCTTCTTAGACCTACAAAATGATATTGCTTCACCAAGAGACTTCCAGGTACGATGGAATGGGAACAAACATTAGGGATTTACCATCTTTCAAGTAACCTGGCCCTATGCCATGTAAGACTTCAAAGGTGGCAACCAGGATTTTGAATTGCACCTGGAAGCCTATTATGAACTACCATACCTGGCAGGTTGTGACATAGGTGTACCATGCTGTGACCAAAACTTTACTGTATATGCAATTGCACTCTGAACCACTACTACATGCTCTTCAAGGGCCAACCCATGTAGAATATGCTGCAATAGTTCATGCACAGACATGAGTTGCCATCTAAGAAGGAGCACAACTGTTATACAAAATGGTGTCCTAGCCATGACTGCCTTTTGCTCCTTGAATAAGACCTTGTAAGGCCAGGAAGAATGTATATCAATTCTGCCTGGGGAAGTGTACTCTTTATGGAGTTAAAGTTTACAGATTAATTGTAGTCAAAGTTTAATTTATTTATTAGGCATACCTTTTGTGGATTCCCAAATGCATGGGGTACACAGAATATTAAATACATCTATGGAAAATTGGGAGGAAATCAAGTGCAGGAAGTGAATGCAATGATAATTACTTTTTAATAGCTGCTAATTACAAACGAGTTGCTGGATATACATATGAACTTTTAGTTCATGTTCTGGAACTCTTGATGAATTTTAGACCATGTCACAGAAATGCAGAAGAGGAATGAATCCCCGAGGCATTCCCAGATGCTGGTTTTGCTCGATATCTATTTTGGAATCATTATTATAGGACATAATAAATTAAACCACAACATCAAAAATATATTCACTTGCTTATCTTTCAATGTGATGCATGCCATCATCTGTCAGCAACTTCCTTCTACATTCTATAGCAAACAAGCAGACCTAATTGTTTGAGATAAGCAAACAAATCCAAATATGGAGTCAGAAATGGCAATGTTTAAATATCATTTCCATCTCCTGGGACTTTGCCTCTGATATTAAGACAGTCATTCTTAAACAAGGGAAGTTCAAGGACAGATGTCAACACAAAGCAGCTGAATTACAATTTCTGAAGAAATTCACTTCCTCTGACTTGAACAAGGACAATTATTATTCATTAATCATACTATTTAATGAGCTCACAAAGGAAGGAAAATTTGGGTCCTCACCCAACAACTGTTTTGAGAATAGCCAGAGGCTTTCTGCAAACAGAATATTTCCCTCGTTTCCCACTACTCAACCATGCATGTATATTTACTTGTATTTCAGGATGCACCTCATCAAACAGGCAATAAACCGTGAAGCCTTGTGTAATAATAAATTGGATAGTTCTTACAATGACCGAGGATTCCTTTTATTATTTTGTTGAGAAAGTGAATCAATGGAAATTGCAGAGGAACAATACATGTAATTATTTAATAATGGTCTGATGATTTATTTCATTTTTTTTCCTTTGGAAGCCATCTTTATTTGTTCATTTATTTGAAGAGAGGAAGAGAGTTTGAGGGAGGGAGTTTGCATGTATGTGTATCAGTACTCACAACTAAATATTACCAACATCATTCTATATCAGTGGTGGGTGAACTGGTAGAGATAATTTGGCATGGGTCACCAAACTGGTAACGACTGCTGGCCACACCCCCAGACCTGTAGCTCAGTCACCACTCACTTGCCCTGCCCGCCTGCCCACCTGCTGGGAAATGGCTGGCAAAAAGGCAGTGGCTGGGATGCTTCTCACCATTCACGCATCGAAAAAGAAAAAGCCTCACAGCCACCACCTCTTTGAGAGCCGCTTTGTGGCTGATGCAGCTGGCCACAGGCCACCGAAACTACCGGAGGTCATTGAAAAAGGTAGGTAAATGAGGACCCAGATTGTGGGGGCAATAAGCTAACTTTGTATAATATACAAAAGTATGAAGGCTATTGCTTAACGCATTGTAAGCCGCCCTGAGTTTCCGGAGAAGGGCGACATATAAATCAAATTTTTTTAAAAAAGCCGCTGCTGTCACATCCCATTGCCTGCTGCATCACGCTCAGACTGATGCATCCCATTGCCTGCTGTGTCAGTCTGAGCGCGATGCAGCAGGCAATGGGATGCGTGGCCAGTGTGAAGAACAGGGTGGCGACGGCAGCAGCATTTTTGGTGACCTTCCTTCTCATTAGGTGGCCAAAGTATTTGAGTTTCATGTTCAGGATCTGAGTAAGCAGCCTAACATTAATCTACATAGTTCAGACTACTAAATCAGTGATAATTCTTTATAGAGTTCAGACTATAAACCAAGAATATTTAGAAATTATGGAAAATCCCTTGAAAACATGTTGAGGTTTCTCAAGATCTGAGTGTTGTTCTTTCATCTGGGTTTTTTTAAAAAAAAAAGATTTTCAAAATTCATTCCATACAATGGCTGGTTCCTGAAATACGCAAGTATATTAATATATAAAATTATTGGGGGTATAATGATTAATGCCAGTAATTGATGGAAAATAATTTGTTATTCAGAAAACACTTTCATGCAGAAGGAACATTCTGTAGGAAGTCATAATTGTCACCAATCATTGCAATGTTACATTCTAAGTAAGATATTTGATGGTGGGTGGTTTTTCTGTGTCATTTTATAAGGAGGTTTAGATCAGTGAAACTTCCCTGTATATCCACTGTATTACAGGGTAAGAAACTCTGCTTTTTAGACTACACTCAACCTTATATCTTGAAGAAAGAGAAGAATGTCAGGGAGAAAAATGCTTAATAATATTTTCCTTAGCTGAAATGTACACTGAAAAATTGTTCTGATATTCACAGGATAATAACATCTGTTATTATGCATTTACTCTGTCACAATGTGATTATCTTTTCTAATTCTCCATTACAAGAGAAATAAGCATAATAGAAAAAGCAACACACAATTTATATTTTAACACGATCCTTCTCTCCTATGACTATATGGCATCTCTCCTGATATTTGCAGTTCCTCCTCTACCCAATGTTTAAGGGGCATACTCTAAACCAGGGGTGTCAAACTCACATCGTTATGGTGGCGTCACGTCATGTCGGGACTTTTTTCCCCTTTGCTAAATCAGGCGTGGGCATGGCCAGCGCGTGACGCATCCAGCCTGCAGGCTGGGAGTTTAACACCCCTGCTCTAATCGAAATCTACAAACTCTAAAAGAAATCAAAGGGAAATCAACAGGCTGGGAATGGAGGGGGATGGGCACACAGAACAACTTCCTTAAAACTGGGTCTGCTGAAAAATAAAGATGCAGAGAAATTGTGCCATATTTAAAAAGGCCCTTCCTGACTTAATTAGGTGGAGACTATTTCATCACAGCCAAACACCTGGACAAGAAACAGGAAAATGGAATTAAATATTCTTCTGTAAAGGATCAGAACTGGGCAATTTACAATTGGGGCACCTTCTAAGTTGCCAAATTTTGTTTTTGTTCCAAAGTTATTTTTGCTGAATGCCTCTCCTCTCCATGTTCTAAATAAAAAATAAATAAAATAAATAAAAAATTCCATAGTTCTGATAGCTGCTGGTGGATGGGTGAGTTCTCACCTGGTTAGGGGTTGAAAGATGAACCTGTCAGGAAAATAATAAAACTTCAGTCCAGAAATCCAGAGGCAAAATAACTAAACATACCGACTATATATATATATATAGCCATTTCCCCCCACTAAAAGCATCATACTGAGAGAAAATAGGATAACTCAACCTTTTGTAAATAACAGCTGTCCTATTTTAATCCACACACAGTAAGGGTCAATCAGTGAAAGAACAGGACAGAACTTCTCCCAAGCCTTGGCATGTGAGGGTGAAAGAAACCAATGTTTGCTGTGTTTTGCATATGTTTCAATATTGGTTGAGTACTTTGTCTTGTTCATGTATTTAATTGTACTTTTTATCTTATTCATTTATATTGTGAATTGCCCGGAGTCGATTTGGAATTGGGAGATGCTGAAATAAATATGTTTTCTTGAACCCCCTATCAATACTTTTTATGTGCACGATTGGGTCTGTGCAGAAATTATGAAATTATTACATTCTGTGAAGATATTTTTTTTTTGCCTGTTCGTTCTTACAGAATAACATAGCTACACTGAGGCACTGAAGATTCCTTCTAAATAAGAATCAAACTCATCAAATCTGTATCTGATACTGCAGGCAGAATATAAATATACAACTATTATGATCAAGAGCTTTGCAGTAGCCTTAATCCCCATTAATTGTCTAATCCTCTTTTAGAGCCATCTAGCTTGGATGGAATCACAACTTCTGAAGATAATGATTTCAACAAATTAACTATCACCTCTAAATGTTTTTTTTTTAACCTATTTGTCTATCATAAATCTTTCATGATTCATCTTATAGGTTGCAAAATTATGAGGAATGATCATCATCATATATTATTTTAAAATCCTAATCCTGTTTCCCTTTTCACATTTTTGCCTTAGAATTAAAAAGGCCCAAGTGTAACATACTTGGTCCTTTCTTTTGAGCTTCATGGACTTTCTTCACTATAACTTCTAACTTTAGCTGTATCCAGGACTATTCTTAGGTGTATATATAGACAAAAATAATAATAGTCAAGTGATTGCAACAATCACAGAATATTTATATAACACTGAATCATTTCACATTTAATACTTTTTACATCAATTATATAACAAAATATTATTTTAAGGTAAGAGATTTAAAATTCTTCACAGAATGATAGTCCTGGATGGAGCTATTCAGTTCATCAAATCAAAGGCTCAGGGAAGAAATGTGAATAAAAGCATCCCCCAACCTACAGTATTTCTAGGTAAACTCCTTAGATATTGGATAACCACTTCTTCTGTAGAACTGCTCTTATCATTCATCCCATCATTCCACTGTCCACATCAAAACCACCTGGCACTTGTACGTCTGAGCATAATGGCTTCCTTAAGTGCAGTTACATTTCAGTAGAGGGAGTAACACAGGGGTGTCAAACTTGATTTTATTGAGGGTCACATCAGGGTTGTGTTTGACTTCGGGGGTGGATGGGGGTGGCCAGGGGCCGTGGCCATCTCAAAGTCACTCGTGTTGGGTGGCGTCTGTGGTGGTCCAAGCACTCTGCCAGAGAAAACGGGCTCCTGAGCTCCATTTTGGCTGTGACAGCCTCCTGCAACCCCCTGTCAGTGAAAAAGGAGCTCAGGAGGGCCGTTTGTGCCCTCACAAGCTCTCTTTTCAGCTGTGATGGCCTCCTGCAGCCTTCTGCCAGCAAAAACAGAGTTTGGGAAGGCCTCACATGACCCTCACAAGTGCCATTTTCGCTGGTAGAGGCACTGCTGTTTCCAGGGCAGCCCCACAGGCCAGATCTAAGCCCCCCATGGGCCAGATCCAGCCCCCCTAGGCCTTGAGTTTGACACCCCTGGAGTAACATCTGCAGCAAATCTCAGAGGTAAATAAGGAAATGACCCAAAACAATGGTTCATGCTGCATAATTTTAGAGTAAGTCTACAGCAAGGGAATCCTATTTTAAAGAAAAATATCTAACTTTAATGGCAGGAAAAGATAATGATGATTGTGCCTTTCTTGAGATGGAGCCTCTAAAGACCCATTGTAAATGGTCTTACGTAAATGCAAGAAAGAAAGGTTCAGCTCCAAAGGAATAGTAGGGGAGATTGGAGTCAAACAGATAGGGAAAAGGGGAGGGAAAAAGGTTTTTTGACATTTTAAGAGAAGAAACATGATAATGACCAAAATTCATTAACTTTGGGCTGTGATGCGTTATTATTAACCATTGCTAATACCATCACTGAAACATATTTGATGTCACCAGCATGGATTTGGAATAGAAGCTGTGTTTGTACCCCTTTTAGTTTATATTAAAACACCACAATCAATAACACAGAGCAGCTTTCAGAAGTGATAATAAAACATCCTAAAATACTCCCAGAGTACTTCTATAAATAATTTGCTTGGTGTACTTATGTTAAATAGCTTGCCAGTTATAGCACTTTAAAAACCTCTAAAAGTACATGTTTGGATTTGATAACTCTCCTGCTGCTTAGGGTCATAGAGGGTTACACAATGCACCCCAAGAAATCATTATTTTTCCTTAATACATAAATTACCATCCTATATTTCATGTAACACTCAGACTTGCTGGTATTCATGCCTTAAATAATAAATAACAAATAACTCCATTCATTTATTAATAATAATGCATGACTTTTGGGGGTCTTAATATATTTCCTTGGCAGTGTATTGACTAATAGTCATGTGAAAGGACAAATAGCTGGGCCACTGGGAACATTTAGATTTTTCCAGGTTAAGAAAACTGCATCTATGATCTGACAGCCAGCTTTTCTCTGTCAATTGCTCAGATATTGACAGGGTGATGATTTATGATTCAAAACCACAAAAATACTTTTAAAGCTATATTAGCTAAGAGAAATAATTTCTCATGTGTTTCCTTAAAAGGTGACATGTTCACAAATACTTATGGAAATATGGATATGGGATTATGACTATTATAATGACCAAGTATTTCACAATTCTCTCCTTTAGCTAATGGGAAAAAGTACATTTGCTTTGATGATACTTGGATACACTGTGCTCTGGATGAGTAATCTAAGGCCTCTAGTTTAATTTCTAAAGCCCTCTGGAAGCAATCAGTTCAACTATCTATTCTAGCAGGATCTGAAACTTACAACAGATGAGAAGGAGAATAGGAGAAAGAAAAAGAGATTTCAGCAAAAGAGATAATGCATAGCCTCAACCACTCAGACACCACTGTACACTTGGTTCAGTCCCACCCACTGTGGGTTAAATGGCCTTCAACAAATGTTGCATGCAACCTTTGACATAATACAATATGTTTAGAAGGCCTGTGCAGAGTGGCAAAGATTCACTTCAGGGAAATAATCAGGATCATTTGATTGCTTAACTTCACCAGCATGAAGAGATGATTCCATTCACCTCAAAAAAGCAATGTGGGTAGCATTGATTTGCTTTGGGCCAGTCCTATGGAAGAAGGCTCCTCTCATTCTTCTCCTCCAGCATTGACAGCTCCAGAAACATTCACTGAGGCTTGCCAGTCAACTAGTCTTCAACTAGTCCTGGGACAAATGTTTTCACTCAATCTTCTCCCATAATAAATGAATGAGGCAAAAAGATCATAATCATTTGCTTTCTTCCACTTTTAGACCCCCTCTTCTTGTTTTCCCATAAAGACAAAGGAGGAATGGGGGGGGCTCCATCACAGAATGAAGCCAGGGTCAGCAACCCGCGGCTCTGGAGCCTCGTCTGGCTCTTTCATACCTCTGCTGCGGCTCCCTGTCGCTGGTCGGCTCCACAATTGATAGGGCTTTCGGTTAGGACAGGTAGAGGAAAAAGGATGCCGCACTAGGAGGAAACCAGACTTCTGGTTGGCTCCAGAATTGAAGGGGGGGCTTCCGGTTAGAACCTTTGTGGCTCTTTGAGTATTTAAAGGTTGCCAACCCCTGGAATGAAGCATATGATTGCTGTCCCTTTGCTTCATCATTAGAACACTAACTCTAGGAACACTAAGAAGAAGTGGGTTGCCTATGAATAGAGGGGACCATTTTGTAAGCAATTAGTTGGAGTTGTAACAAAAGAAAGAGGGAATAGCAATCCCCTATATTGTAAAAGTCAAGAGAAAGGAACATAGTTGGATATTGATATAGATATTGAGAGTGAGAGTCTTAAACTTAGAAGAAATTAATCTTCCTTTAACCCTGTTATGAGGGCTAACTATATCTGCAGTAAAATTTACTATTCTATCCACAACTTATTCTCAACTTCCCAGGAAAGCTGCAGAGAGGAGCCTGGGACTCTTCCAAAGATTTGTGGCAATGATCAGAGTGAAAACCTGACAGGGTTTTCTTGGTGAAGCAGCTTGAGGACAGTTCTTTGTTCGGAAGTTTCATTGAAGAGAAAGACTCACCAAATTCAGCTGAGTCAAATGAGCTGAAAATGAAGCCAGATTTTTTGGTGGGAAAGAAAGGAAAGAAATTCACATTGTGATGCTATGAACTCTGATGCATTATTTATTTGCTCCAGTCAATAAAGACTCTGTGCAGTGAACAGCCAAGTGAGATTAAAACAATCAATGAAAATAAAAAAGAATACAATCCAATTACGTAGACCATAAAAGCTAATACAATGAACAAGGAGCATACAACTTATTTTGGAATAAGACAGACAGACGGACTTGCACTATAAATTTCTTTCAGCAAAGTTAGTAAACCTCTCACTGGATTCTGTTAGGTAATGAAAGACTTCAATCTCAAAGACCTGGATTCAAACTTTGTTTTATGGCAGTTATATTTACTAATTGCTGATAGCTATCATAAGTGCCCCAACAAGTATAAAACCCCTTGGTTTTCTGTATTCATAAATTTTATCAGATTTAGGTGAAGATATGTATTGGGAAATATGTATCTATTTGTTATTTGCAACATCCCTAACAGACACTGTTTTCCACCTACATTTCTCTATATTACATTTTAAATTTCTGTGAGTATGCTTTTTAAGGCAGATTTCTCAGTACATGATTTTTTTTTTTTAATTTGATTTATATGCCGCCCTTCTCCGAAGACT
The DNA here is from genome assembly GCA_022577455.1 of Arizona elegans. Taxonomy (NCBI): domain Eukaryota; kingdom Metazoa; phylum Chordata; class Lepidosauria; order Squamata; family Colubridae; genus Arizona; species Arizona elegans. The sequence goes on along the minus strand of JAKOOJ010000003.1, from coordinate 94,267,543 downwards.
CAGGGCGGCTTACAATGTGCTCAGCAATAGCCTTCATCCTTTTGTATATTTATACAAAGTCAGCTTATTGCCCCCACAACTGGGTCCTCATTTCACCTACCTTAGAAAGGATGGAAGGCTGAGTCAACCTTGAGCCTTGGCGAGATTCGAACCCTGCAGTAATTGCAGGCAGCTGGTCTTAATAACCAGCTTAATAACAGGGTGCCTTAAACCCCTGTACTACCAAGGCTACCAAGTTTTACAAACTTTTCATATATTCACTTTTCAAATCAGAATTATACGCAATATGTATTTTTCTGTACAGCTGTATCTTTTACATATTAACCATTGAAATTATTGTGAACCCTGTATTCATATATTGTATCTGTTTATTGTCGTAGGGGTATGATGAATGTCTTCCTACTAGTCAGGCAGGCTGTAGGCCATCTCCAAAATCAAGGACAGAAGAGGAACAACATCACTAGCTGTTGACCATTGCATCTTGCTTGTGAGTTTCCTAGAGGTATTTGTTTATATTCTTGTCTGGGAAACAGTTTGCTAGACTAGAGAAACCTTCAGTCTAATCTGGCAGGATCTCACTCAGTAACTTTGGACCGTTTTCTGTTTCTCCACCCAAGGACAATAGGATAGTTGGGGTTAACCCTAAACACACCATCTGGACTTCTTGGCTCAAACACAGGACAATGAACAGATTAAAGATAGCAAGAACAGCAAGAGTAATCATTGTCCACAGACATTATATGGAACATCCTGCTTCTATATCTTCCCACTGTCAATGACATAGAAGCTTTGCTCAAATATTCTCAGGATTTCCAGTGTAATTCTACAACACCCCAAAAAACTGAAGTTTCCATTATCCAGGGAGAAAGCAGAGAGTGTAGAGTAGACAACCTGCAAGCTCTGCAAGCTTCCAGTATGGGTACCCCCTCCTCATGCTCCCAGATAGCTTGCCAATCAGTTGTTTGGAAAGGCTGGTCCTTTGTCTTAAGCACAGGAATGGACCCCTGTGACCTGTCAGATAGTCCTGGCTTCAGAGCTCCCTCCCATCAATAATGCACCATAAAATCTGCAAATTTTCAATCGTTCAATGCCATGATTTTCTTTTTTTTAGCTAAGCCTTTGGTAAGTTTCAGATACCTATTTTATGTAAGAGCCCCCACATAGAAATAATGGGAACCACAATTTCAACACTCCCTGTCTATTTCTGAGGTCAAAAGAAGTAAAAATGTAAAGTCACTCCTTCCTCAAATGGAGGCTATTTGGCTATAATGACATCCAACATTTAAATGGACATGCAGTGATGTTCATTTCTTTACTTGGAGGAAAATTCAAGCCTCGTGATTTCTCTTTCCTTTCAGATAAGCCTCATCTGGATGGATGGAAGAGGGGTGGAGGTCATTCTACATATATGTGTGTGCATGTATGAATTTCTGCAGAAACTCAAGCAGAGATTACTGGACACACAGTCCTTCTGAAGCCCTGAAACAGCATTTGAGTGAATTTTAAATTCTGTAAATAGGGCCACTGTTGAGACAGGGACATGTTGCAATCTTAAGCATACAAAATGCACAGCAGAAACTAGTTAAATACACATATAACCTTCCATGAATCTAAGCAACTTACTGGTATAGTTTTCTTGTGTGGGCTTCAGTAACATGTAAGGATCGTCTTTATTCTGCATGCAGCAAGGACATAGATTTCAGTCCTCCAAGGATGTGCCTTGTATGTTGAGAGCAGCCAACCTCTTTTAAAACCTGTCTTCATTGTGCAGCACTGTCATATTCTGTGACAAAAATTTTGCCCACGGCAAAGTGATGAGGCGTATCTGAAAATACAGATGAGAAATCTGATGCCCTCCCAGTGACCCAATTTATTAGATTCTTGATGGCTGGAGTGGTTGAGTCACACTTTTTTTCTTAAATTTTCCATACACCTGGCAGGTTACTGCCTCTTTTGTGATCTATGAAATTTGTTTTTTCTTTCCTTTCAGTCTTCTCTAAGTCATCCTAGTTTCCAAGCCTACAGCATAAACATATCCCAGATGCAAACGAAGCTATAAAGATTTGATCTTTGCATAACTAGCAGGGTCAGTCCTTTGCTATGAACATTTTTTTTTATTTAGAAACAAATTTAGGTCTTTGTCTCACATTCCAGTGATAGATTGTGGATTTCCAACAGAATACAGCACATCAGCTTAATCCATGAATTTATAGGAAAAGTTTGCATTTAATTTTTATTGGACTTGGACATTATTATTGCTGGGTAAGGTTCCAACTTTCCTCTCATCCTTTCCTTCTTTAAATAAAATGGCTATGTTTGAGCTACACAAAAGCCCTAATTTCAAGTCATATATATTTATGGTTTAAAAAGACAACAATTCCCAAACATCATTTTGTGTATTCTTTGAGCTCATTTTCCCAAATTCTATCATTTCAAACCATTCCGTGCTGCCTATTGTATTTAGTACTCAGCGGTGTAATTTAATTGCCACAGATTCCCATAGGACATGGTACATATGCATTAGGGAAATAGGGACTGTTGCTTTGTTCTTGATAATCATTGGTTGCTAGTCTCCATACAGCACATCTGATACTAAACTTGGAAAAAAGGAAGGAAGGAAGGAAGGAAGGAAGGAAGGAAGGAAGGAAGGAAGGAAGGAAGGAAGGAAGGAAGGAAGGAAGGCTCCAGAAGCTTTCTTATAGCTTTGACTCTAAATATATAAATGCTGGTTAATTTACCTATTGCTTCTATATCTTATCTTTTGCTTTTAAAAAATACTCAAGACAGTTTAAAGTGTTTTGTTCAAAGTGACATTACAAATCTCCCCACATTTGTAGTTCCTGTTGATGTTACATGCTTCCTGACCTTTATCCTGTGATTGCCTTCTCCTAAATTCCTCTCTATTACTTTGCATGGTCAGTGGTAACATTGGGTAATAAATCTGTACTTTCCACTTGGAGTCAACTACCCATGGATGGATTGTGTGACATCCTAGAGCTATTGAAATGAAAAATGCCATTTAAATAAAAAGTTATAATACGGTAAGGCAGAGCTGCTTTATTTCAGTGAAACTCCCTAAGAGTAAGAACTGTTCCTGCCTCTGGAAGTGATAGACTCTCTTTTGCTGGAAATGTTTAAACAAAGACTGGAAGGCCATTTGTAGGGGATGCTTTTATAGTACAGGGGCTCTTTCTTGATGACCACTCACTGAGTAACTATTTGAACTGTTGGCTTCTGACAATCAAAGTCAATGGGGAAGCCAATAGGAAGTTGCAAATGTTAGATGTCACATTTAACAACAGCAACTGGAAGTGTTGGAACTACCATCACTAAGATACATCACACTTTACAATCACATCAATTAACAATAGAAATTCTGGCCCAATTACTATCATTTACTTAGGACTATCTTTAGTTCTACACTGGGCCAGAGTTAGACTAAGTCAGGGGTGTCAAATTCATGGCCCACGGGCCAGATGAGTCACATGCTGGCCACGCCCACCCATTTTAGCAAAGGGGGGGAGTTGTGATATGTCATATGATGACAATGTGTTGTCGCAGGTTTGACACCCCTGGACTAATTGATCTTTGGTTCCATCCAGTACTACAAGCTTTGCATCAAGCTGTTTTTCTCTCTCTCTCTTTTAACTTGATGTGCACAGCTATTTTATGAAGTTCTAATTGCTAAATAGAATTAGCAAAAAGTTTATCAACTATTGTATCTCAGCTTCAGATCCTGCCCAATACTTATTCGAACTATTTCATGGACTGTCAGATTGCATCAATGTTGTCCTGTCACTGTTGATGTTTGAATGGAATTAAATTCAGGCTATCCCTTAGTTTTAAATCTCACTTCCCAAACAGAGTTTCTATAAGACAAAGTTAATAACTTTAGAAAGACTTTTTTAAAAGAAGTACTAACTTTTAATACTTGGACTAAAACTGGAGTGAAATACTTTTAATCCTAATGAATTTTAGTCCTTTAATTGGTATTTTGGCTTCACTGAATTTTGATATTAGTGTTTCTCCTTGCTCTAAGAATTAGAATGGGACAGGTTGAAAAAATAAATAAAACTTCTTAATTAACTCCTAATTAGCAAGCTCGATGCTTCAATTAGAATTAACAAAGACAGAAGAAAGACTTGTGATTCTGCCTTGAAGCACAGCTATAAAATGCACCTTAATGGGTTTTTGTAAAACCCACATTTTCTATTGCTGTCACCATTAAGCAGCAGCTGAAAAAAAAAACGGAGCTAAATACTAGGGTACAATCAAAGCCTTGTAAAGTTGGCAACTACAGAAGAAGCAAAACTGGGAAATCTGCCATCACAACCTTTTATGGGCAGGATTATTTTTATTCATTTATTTATTTTATTTATCCAATTTATGCAGCCACCCATATATCCAACAAACTCTGGGCAAAGAACAAAATTAAAACAGGGAGTTTCATTAAAGCAAAAACAAAAAACAACTAAAACGGTGTTGAGCCTAAATAAAAACATGAAACTACTAGAAATCATGCCAGAACTCCCATGCTAACATCCTGATTCCAGGGCCAAGGATATGTTCTGAAGAACTTTCTGTGCACTGACATACAGCTGGCACGCGGACTGAGAAACAACAGCTGCTCGGAGGGCACTGCATTTGCAAGCTCGAATGCAGTGCAAAAATTGAGCCATTCCCTGGTGCAACTTGTCAGATTGAGAGGAATAACTGGAGTTTGAAAGAGTTTCTTAAAAAGGCGGTTAACTGTACACACAACAACACACCTCTGCAGGAAGGTTGATGGGGAATTGCCTATTCTGCCTAACTAAAGCTTGGCATTGCCCCAGTAGTTATCACACTCAAAGAAATGTTCTTAATACACCGCAGAAGGAAGCTACAATTATCCTAAACAACAATTCCCAAAGTAATGGGAAGTTTAAGAAAACACATTTTTGAACAGTGCCAGATGTCTTAGCAGTGATTATTCAGATAACCACCACATAGTCACATAATGATCTTCAGAACTCAGTCTCACAGCTTCCAAACAGTCAGCCTGCAACATCTATTATATACTGTAAACAGACCCCTTTGCCTTCTCAGATGCTACCGCTCAAACTTCAGTCACATTGAGATACTGGTCCTAAGTAATTGGCCCCCCTTTTTTTCTCCAGATGATTGCATGCACTAGAATTTGCAAGACAAGACTCAAAAGAGGAGAGTCCTGCCCATGGGCATCTTCAAGGTCTTACTGCTTTTGCCAAAATGATAATAGTATTGGGCTATTGCCCTGCTACTTCCCTCCTTTGTGTGCCTATGTAATGTCATGCAGATAAAGAAAGGGACTTGCAAAAGATACTTGCACCTCAATGGCTTGAATCACTGCAACTATACATTAGCTTCATAACCCCAGGTTTCTGAGCTGCATATTGCAAGAGTGAAAAAGGGAAGCAGAGAGAAGGAAACTGCCAGTAAAGGTGGGAGCAAATAGGGTGAAGGTAGAGAATATAGGGGGCCCAGGCTTTCTCAGGCCTGGAAGTATTGTCCGGAAACAGCCTTTCAACCTGAGTTATGCTCAGCCACAAGGCTAGGCACAGCCATTTCTGTGCCACAAACATGAATTGGTCCATAGAGAAAATCACTCTGCCTCAACCTCTTTTCTCCTCAGTAAATGATAATAATCTACCTCACAGTGCTATATTGAAGTTAATACAGACAAGACCTACACAGTGGTGAAATCCAAATTTTTTTACTACCGATTCTGTGGGTGTGGCTTGGTGGGCTTGGTGTGGCTTGGTGGGTATGGCTTGGTCTGCGAGGCAAGGGAAGGATACTGCAAAAACTCCATTCCCATCCCACTCCAGGGGAAGGATACTGCAAAATCTCCATTCCCACCCCACTCTGAGGTGGTATTTGCCGAACTGCTCAAAATTTCCACTACCGGTTCTCCAGAACCTGTCAGTACCTGCTGGATTTCACCCCTGGACCTACACCATTTATTTATTTATTTATTTATTCATTCATTCATTCATTCATTCATTCATTCATTCATTCATTCATTTATTTTCTATAGCCACACATCTCAATCAATGATGCTGGGCAGCTTACAATTCAAAAAATATATACTACAATTAAAACAATAAAACCATTTAAAAACTATTTAAAATATCCAAAATAAATATACACAGCAGCCAAGAGACTTGGCCAGGAAATACAATAAAAATACAAAATACAATAAAACCAGGAAATGGGGTCCTTAATACATTTTGTGCTCCAGGCACAGGAACCCAGCTACGTTTTAAAGCCTTACGAAAGGCTAACAGGGTTGGGCCATTTTAATCTTTAAGAGGAGAATGTTCCACAGAACAGGAGCTACTGCAGAATAGACCTGTCTTCTCATCCCCACCAGCTGATGCTCTTTGGCTGATGGGATTTGCCGCATGCTTAATCTACTAGATCGAATTGGACAGGTAGAGACTTAGAAAAAGGCAGTCCCTTGGGTAACCCTTATACAGCAATAAGGAGAAGATTTTGTTATCAATACCAATATTTCTAGGCACTTTAGATAGATTTCACACTAATCACAACATATGCAGTCCAGTAGGGAATTAAACTTTTAATTATATACTGGAATCCCATTGAGGCTTAGTCAATCATAGCATTTACTAAATGCTTTCCCATACTTGGATGGGAAAGTTTATCTCTTCGTATGCATTGCCTATATTGAAAAAAATGAATGAATTTGGTCATTGACCAGCCAAGAGATATAATAAAGATCTCAACTGGAATACCAGTGTGGGGAAAGAAGCAAATAGAGAAACAAAGCCAATTTAGTTTCATGTAGGTGAAACCAGGAGACTGTGAGTTCTAATCCCACCTGAAGCATGAAAGCTACCTAGGTGACATTGGGCCAGTTACTCTCTCTCTCAGCCCAACTCCACCTCACAATCCTTGTTGTTGTTGGGAAAGTAGGAGACAAGAGCATTAAGTATGTTCTCCACTTGAAAGAGGAGGGAGGGAGTGGGGAGGAAGAGAGAGAGAATCCTAGCCATAGAGCTTTACATATTTCTGTTTATGCTCAAAAATAGTATCATTTTCAGAAGAGATTTTCTTCTAACATTTTTGTCTGACCCAAATCAGCTAGGAAGAGTGTTGTTTTTCTTTTTATGTCTTTAGGAAGCCAGTATTGTTTTTATTTCTAACAAATTACCTAGGTCTATATTTAACATTTTATTTATCACCTCTTGTCACTGAGCTTCTAGGACAATTTTTTTTTCTTTCCAGTCCAAAACTGTGGAAACATCTTTCACTTGTTCTGCAGCTGAAACTCCAATGGAGGTCAAGAAATTAACTTTGTATGTCTTCCCTGTGCATGTATTTATTTCTCCTCTTGCCTAGTTAGCTTAAAGGCTCTTCTGTGTTGAAAGCCTCATAGATGCCAGCAGTTTTGACAGCCATTACATCATGTTGACAGCAATGACCTACTGTAAAGACAGTCTTTTCCAACATCTGTCCTACCAATTTACACTCTTGAATAAAATTCAAAGCATTTTTTTAACTTCTTAATCTCTAAAATGTTTGAATCATCAGATTTTTTTTAATAAGGCTATATAAATATTCAACTAAGAAATTGAGTTTGATGGTCCCTTCAATGATTCAGTTTCAATTTCTAACCAAAAACTTTGGGGAAAAATTGTTTCCAAATTTATTTGGAAAAGTTTGACCCAATCCAGTGATTCAGCAGTGTTTTGCACACATACATAAAAATATTTTTACTGGGTTAATTTAAAAGAGCAAATTGATTTGATTTACATTTTCTAAATAAATTCAGAATCTGAGCTGAGCAGAATTTTTCCAAATAAATCAGAAAGTCCACCCATTAAATATTCCTTTAGTAATTTAGCTTTCAAAATCCTACTTTTCACACGCCCCTTTGCCTGTGATCTCATAAAAATGTCCCCTTTATCTCTAATCCCTTTTGATGGGATCTTTTCCTATAAACTAATCTTATTTTACTCCTAGACTTTGAAACACTTTCCCTTCTTTGGCTGGATCATTTCTGAATTGCATTGATAGTATCATCATAATCATGAATTATTTTCTCAGAAACATGCTTTTGGCTGCAAGACATCTCCATGGTCATGTGGCCGGCATGATTCAACACTGAAGGTGCATGGAACGCTGTTACCTTCCCACCAAAGTGGTCCCTATTTTTCTACTTGCATTTTTTACATGCTTTCGAACTGCTAGATTGTCAGAAGCTGGGGCAAATAATGGGAAGTCACCCCATTACACGGCACTAGGGATTCAAACCGCTGAACTGCCGACCTTTCGATTGACAAGCTCAGTGTCTTAGCCACTGAGCCACCGCATCCCTAGAACTTTATATTACAGCCTTCTAAACCTGGTTACAAAAGTCAGTGGTACAGTCCTTCAAGGTGGACCATACAAGAAACTTCAAACATGAATACTAACATTACCTTTATTGTAAAGTTCAGTTACAGAAACCTGCAGGGTTGAAAATACACCTCACCTTCCTAATCCAAGAAACTAGGAGAGTTCTTTCCAAAAGGTTTGCCACTTTCCCCCCTCCTTCCTTCCTTCATGGGTTAAGCTGCATTTTTTCCTAGCCAACTCTTAGTCTGCAGCTCCTCATCCCTTTCCTCCTCCCCCTCCCCATCCCCTCCCCCTCCTCCAGTTTCTCAAGGAAATTCTGACAGACCATTACAGTTCTGCAAAACACAAAATTTATAGCACATATCTAAAAATAGTTTTATTTTAAAAATAACCCACCCCGCATCTAAGAATTGCCAGAAACTTAGGGGTAAAGGGGGGGAAAATCCTGCTCATATATATGATATATGATGAAATCCTGCTCATATATATTGCCCGTATTGCATCATTGCTTTCCCAATACAGTTTTTTTAAAAAAACATATTCCGCAAAAAGTTTTTAAAGTGATCTAAGCTATGCTTCTTTCACAGCTCAGTTGTCAAGGCAGAAGCACCTCAAAACCCTGCAAATCATTGATGCATTCTGATTTTCAAAAGATTCTGTCAAGTCTATTGGCACTAAGATAAGATTTTACTCATCTACAGCATAGTCCATTCGGAGAACTGCTTAGAAGTAGTGGCCCAAAACCGGCTGGATTAAATTGCAGGATGCAAGGAAGTCCTTGGATGGAAAAACGAAATGCAATAACACAGGCACTTTCCTCTGCCTCACCATTGAGAGAAAATAGCTTTTCCTGGGCTGATTTGTTGATATTTCCATGCCGAGTGGGTCACTGCAATGTCAGAACTTACTGGCAACTGTATCCTGCCTATGAAAGAGAATGTAGATATATTTGGTCTGGGGTAAAGGGGGAGGTCAGGTTAAAAGTTTGGCAAGCAAACCAGTGAGGCCCATTTCCTCTCTGGGCCACTGCAATGGAGCCCTGAGAATTCTTGCCTGGCTTTTTTCCCCTCACCACTCCCTGCTGCTGGTTTCTGGCCATAATGCTCCTGTCTCCCATGGTATGTTGCCGTTTCCTAGGAGACGGCATGCTGCTGACCCCACACCTCATCTCTGATGCCCGTGTGACATCACCAGGTCAGCACAATCATAAAACACGACGACTGAGGTTCTGAAGCAATGGCTTGACTCATTGCAGTATTAGCAAATCCTAAAGGACATGTGAACCGGACAGTGCACTGTGGCTTGCTCTTTCATTAATGCTGTTTTCAAGAGAGCTAGACATAGTGTCACTGAAGGCAGACATTCTAACAAAATAGGAAAAGAAAGAAAAACAGACGCCAGAAGTGGGAACGGGAAAGGGTTTCGTACAGATGAGAACCAAGCCGACTTCAAGAATCAAGCAAGTTTTGCTTCTTGACACAACCTGACTCTTCGGTTGCACTGTGACACTAAATGGGTCTCGAAATATGTGTCATCCTATTAACTTCTGCCCCGACTCCTCAATTTCATGTAAAAACCTTTGAAACAAATCACAGTACTAACAGCATTGTGCTTTCTTCATAGAATCCTTCATTAAAAAAGGAAGGATCCAAAAGAGGAAAGATTCTAGGCAGCAGCAGAGAGTTTAATCCCCATTAGGGACATAAGAGAAATTTAAGTGTAATTTGGAGTAACGTGGCATAACCTACCAAAATATATTCCAATTGCTCTCCTGCAGCAGTAAATTATCTTGTCTGTGTCTATCATTTCTTTCTTTCTTTTTTTAAAGGTACCCAAATGCTTTGCAAAAAGAAGGCTCCAAAAATACTCAGAGTTTTATACAAAAAAGATTTATTTATTTTTTTACAAAAGTGAGTATTAGAGAAATCTAGATGGAAAACATATTCAAAAATGTATCGAATAGGGAAAAGATGTCATTGATTGATTTTTTTTAAATTGAAGTACTGTTTTTTTTAAAAAAAAAGTATTTAAAAATACTTTTTAAAAATTGAAATACTATCGTATCATGAAGGACTCCCAGAATTTAATAATAAAATAAAATCACAGAAAATAATACAGGTAGTCCTTGACTTACGACCACAATTGAGCCCAGAATTAATGTGAGAAATTTTCTAAGTGAGTTTTGTCCCATTTTACGACTTTTCTTGCCACATTTGTTAAGTGAATCACTGCAATTGTTAAATTAATAACACGGTTGTTAAGTGAATCTGGCTTCCCCATTGACTTAGTCTGTCAGAAGTTCACAAAAGGTGATCACATGATCCAAGGACACTGCAACTGTCATAAATATGAACCAGTTGTCCAACATCTGAATGTAATCACGTGATCATGGGATGCTGCAATGGTTATAAGTGTGAAAATGATCAGAAGTCATTTTTTACAGTGCTGCTGTAACTTTGAATGGTCACTAAATTAACTGTTGTAAGTTGAGGACTACCTGTGTTAAATGAAATCTCTGTTGCAAATGAAACACAAAAAATCTAACATAAAATGAAAACAAAAAATGTCAATAACCAATCACACAAAAGATATGCCATTATTGCTGAAATATGCTCCTTCTGTTTTGAATAGTTACCACACAGAGGGCTAAAACAACAAACGCAGATTTTGCTAGCTGTTTATGTCATGAACAGTTGTGGAATGAAGGGGACTTTCTCTGCACCATAATAATACATAAAAAACCTGTGAAACTTCAGACTTCAACCAAACCTTTTTTCTTACTAGTTCTACATAGAGGATGCATCAAAGCAATATTGGTACTGTAGACAACTTTGCATTCACTGCTGCAACCTTCCTCCTTTCCTACCCTGTTGTTTAGAAGTTTACTTTTAATTGTGTCCAATATAAATGGTTTCCTCCCTCTTTTTCCATGCCCTATGAAAGACACCTTGACTGACTGATGGTGTGTCATCGTTAGTATTGATTCCAGAAATGCTGCACTCCTCCCATGAAAAGTTCATTAAAATTATTTTTTCCTTTGAAAGAAATTACAAAAACAAAATTCTCTTTCATCAAATTAAAAGAAAGGGAAAAAATGAAAGGGGGTTGGTTTTGCTTTGGGTTTTTTTTTTTTTATTGGTTTAATTTGGTTTTATGCAAGACATTACTATCAATAAGTTACGGAAGAATTGGAGTAGTTTTTCTTCAATTCTTTGGTCTCTGCTTGTTCCTGTTGTTTTTACTTATTACAATACTAGGTTCCATTCTTCCCTCTGTTCACGAAGAAATATCTCACAAAGATCAAAATGGAATTTTCTCCTCTTTTCAAAAGCCATTCTGGAGATTCTTGTCTGTTTTCATCTTGAGTAAGGTAAAAGAGAATTAAAATGTCTGGAATTTCTGTGCCAGATTTTCAAGCAAATGGAAAAGAGAATTTAGAAGCTGAGCTACAGTATATGGTATCCATCTATTATTCCCATATTTGTTTAAATTACTGATTTGATGTACGATGAGTTTTGTCTGGTTTTTGAAAGCAGCATTCTTATATGCAGTATGTCCATTCTACTGATGTGGATTCTTGGATTTGGAGTTGAATTGTCCCTCACCACTGCTTTCTCAGGTTTGTTAGCAAGTTGTTTGTCTCCAAAATTTATTAGTTTCCTTGTGTGTTCATCTTTGACCATAATGAAGGTTTGATTTGATTTATTTGATTTGATTTATCAGCTTCCCATTTATGAAGTGGATAACAGGAGACAAACCTGTGGGTCCAAAGAGCAATTTTGTATTTTGGTGCTCAAGCCACAACAAGGCTTACATTGGCAAAATATTGTTCTTTTTCCTAGCCTCATGATTTATCATTTTGGAAAAATTGATACTATATTATTTCGGAACCTAATAATTCTGGGATTCCTAAATTATTATATTTCAGCATAGAAGCTTTGTCTATACAATATTTTATGTTTTGTTTAGGTTGATACTGATGTACCAACCAAAATATTTTATATTTTGTTTAGGTTGATGTCTCTTCCTACCCTTTCATGCTTTCTTTTTTTTTTTTTTTAATTTGAGTCTTGAGTCTTCTCCGGAGACTCAGGGCAGCTTACAGTGCGTTAAGCAATAGCCTTCATACTTTTGTATATTTTATACAAAGTCAGCTTATTGCCCCCACAAACTGGGTCCTCAATTTACCTACCTTAGAAAGGATGGAAGGCTGAGTCAACCTTGAGCCTGGCAAGATTCGAACTTACTTTAATTGCAGACAGCTGGTGTTAAATTACAGTGCTTTAGTCTGCAGAGCTATCCAGGCTTTGCCAGCAAGACTGCCAAAACAATAAAATGCAGGAAGTCAACCTCAGCCTGACAAGTTGTTTTCTGCTACTCTGATTTTTAACTACACTTTTCTGAACTTGACATCTGTCCTAAGACTCAAGTCATACATGCTTCCCTTCCATTAATGTGAGTCAACCTACAGATGTCCTCTTGCTGCTCTTAAGAGTCATGTCAGAAACAATCATTGACTTATTGTCAACAGGTTCAGCCTACCATGCTAATGGTGTTTTCAGAGCTTCTCTTCATCCATCCCTCTGATCTCACATCTGAAGAATCATTATAAAATTTAAAATAACAATGTTCTTGGATGTGAGAGGAAAGGGGGGATGCGGTACCTGTTTGCTAGCTTGCATTCAGATGACTCAAAGGCCAAGGATACCTGTCCTAAACAGAATTTGTCTTTCCAAAACAAAGGTTAGTGCACTGTAAACTCTCTGAAGTGCAACACTCTGCATGTAAAACAACAATATTCCTTGTTTATTTGAATAGCATACTTCATGCTTCTCTGAGTTCAGTCTGCTCCTATTATGCTAGAATAACAGAAGCATATTTCAGTTCAGATCCACTCTTGCCATGCAGGTTTATAGGCAATTTTGGGCCAGTCAGTCTCTCAAAAACCAGCCTATTGCCCAAGGTTGCTATTATTTGAAAAGAAAATAAAAACACTGATGGAAAAAATGATATCTACTCACTTGAGATCCTGGAAGAAGGTTGGGATATACTCTTAGCAAAGATTAAATAAATATAAATACAGTGATTCACATCAAAGTGCTACCCAGAAAATGGAGAGATGGAGTTGGAATTTCTTTGATAACCGTCCCATATTGTATCAATTTCATGGCTGTCCTACCAAGAGGATCGTCTATCAACAGGAATACTTAATTAACAAGGGAGAAATGGCAGGAAAACTAGTGCAAAGTTACCAAAAATGTTGGTCTTCTTCATTTTATGCAAAACTTATGTTGAGCATAGTCAAATACATATATGGATTTTTTTAAAAAGGTTTGATCGATTTAGAGCAACGGTACGTATATCCCCATATAGGAGAAGATAATGAGAAAAGTGTTCTTAAAGAAGGCAATAATAAAAGCTCAATTTCAAACATTTCCAGTGAGGAGGGAGAAAAGGATGATAATAAAAGTAATGTGAAAAATTGGTCTCCAAATTGTAAGTTTTAACATGGAAGGATTGGAAAATAATCAAGCAGGATGTAATCATAGTAACTGTATTTCTTTAAATTGTATTTAAATTAAGTGTTTGTCCTGACCCAGCACAACATTCATTTGATCAAATGTGAACCTCAGTCAGGAAAAAAAACTACCCTCTTAAATCTTTTTATTTCATTTACTAACCAAAGTTTTTAAATTAGCTTACAAGGCAAGAAAAAAAAAGGACAATTCTTACAAACCCAGACAAAAAAGTGTGCAAGATTTGGTGTAGTAGTTAAGGTGTTCAAACAGAAACAGGGAGACTGAAATTCTAGTCCAGTCTCTGCCATAAGTGACTTTATATCTGTTATTTTTCCACAGACCGTTGCCTTGAGAAAAGTATGAAGTGTTATATAGGCCAGGGGTCTCCAACCTTGGCAACTTTAAGACTTGTGGACTTCAACTCCCAGAGTTCCTCAGCCAACTGTCTTAAAGTTGCCAAGGTTGGAGACCCCTGATATAGGCTACCTTGAGCTCTTACAGAGATACAGATCTAACAATAAATAAGTGTGCAAGCAGCCATTCCATTTCTGAATAACTAAGCCATGACAACCTGCAAAGAAATGGTAGCTGTCACAATTAGATATTAGTCCCTCAGGGAACTGCTGTCAACGCCTCTTGTGGTTTTGGTTCCCAATGCAAAAGGAACTAAGTGGGCAAGTATTTTATGGATCTCTCCAGATCCTTAGGTCTCTAACATAAATTAAGCTAATATGAATTGTCCACTAACATGGCTGGGCAGATGCCCTTGGGTGGTTTACAAGCCAAGTCAGTTAATTTATCCCAGCCTGGCCTAGCATGAACAGAGATGGCTGAAAAATCCAAAACTCCATGTCTCAATCAAATCCTTTTTCAGCTGCCACTGGTCCGTATGACAAGAATCATTCAAAATAACTTCATTCTACCAAGAAATATTTGGTTTTCTTTTAAACCAGGGAATTACAACTAGGTTTCCAGAGCTACATTCAGCTCTTAAAATATCTACAGCCTTCCACAAAAATGCTACTACATTTTAACTTTTGCTGTGACAAAATGACAAGAGAGCAACCGAATCAATTTTTAATTGAACTTGTTGAATATGTGATCAATTTATTAGAGATTGAAGGATTTTAGAATTCAGTTTTTTGTCTTAATTCTACCCCTCTTTAAAAAAAAAAAACAGGATTCCCAGCATGCCAAACCCCAAGTGGAGCCCTTGTTCAGAAAATGTTGTATACTCTGGTTTGAAAGGCGAATGAGCCCAAGAAAGAGAGAGACCGTTTGAGACTCTGCCAAGCATCCTTGACTAGCTTTTGCATCCTTTGTTTCCTCTGAACTCAGCTTCTGTCAGACATGCACCAGCCCTGAAAGCTGCCTCTGAAATACAACTTTTCAGGATGCAACCCACATAACTTTGGTTCCTCTCGTTGAACTGCTGCCATGTTAAGCATGCCTGGATGCCACATGAGGGAGAGCTTTTTGACCAGTTAAAAGGATCAGGCAACCCAACCTGAAGCCATGATGGACAAGCTACCCAAAGCACTGTAATTCTGCAGCCAAAACAGACAGCAAGCTCAGCCGTAATTAAAACTAATTATTCAAATATACTCTGCGCATAGTACGTGTCTCCGAAGCTCCCCGTGACGAGCGTGTAGGCAGCCCGGCTGTTTTTCTTCATAAAAACTTATGAGGAGCACTGAGCAGATTAACAGCTTTAATGACAAAAATTACTGCTTACAACACCGACTTCAAATCAAAGAACAATATCCGCAGACAGATATTTTCATGGTTTTCATAACAATTCATTATAGGTGGCACCGAGGGATTACATTTTTATTTCCCTGGTGTCATTTCTCTCAGACTCAGGTTCATTTCTCTTAATGAGGCAATGGAAGATAAAGGGCAGTGACGGCTCTGCCCAGGCCGTTGCCGATAGTGAAGCCTTTAGGGGCGGCGGGGATAACTGATCCGCTGAAGGATGGCAGCAGCGTGGGAGGGAGGGGGATTAGGAGGATGAGAGGGGAGGCTCTCTGCCATAATGAACTGAAATTAAGACATAAATTCTCCCACCTTTGTTCTGACCAGATCTAACACAGGGATTCGGCTTCTTCTTTTTTTTTTTTTAATGAGGAACAGATCAGACGCAAAATTATTAGCTAATTAATTGTAAAGAGAAGGGAGAGGCAGGCTGGGAGGGAAAAGAAGAGATTTCATTTCTAACTCAGGAGGGGGTGGGGATGGGGCGGGCCAAAGGGTTCAATCTGAGGAAGTAACAAAAAAGAAGAAGCCATACCCTGCATAACATACAGTCCCAGGCTGAAGTTCAGGGCTGAATATTGGTCTCCAGCAGGGGTGAAATCCAGCAGGTTCTGATAGGTTCTGAAGAACCGGTAGCGGAAATGTTGAGTAGTCCGGAGAACCGGCAAATACTACCTCTGGCTGGCCCCAGAGTGGGGTGGGAATGGAGATTTTGCAATATCCTTCCCCCAGGAGTGGGGAGGGAATGAGGATTTTGCAGTATCTTTCCCCTGGAGTGGGGTGGGAATGGAGATTTTACAGTATCCTTCCCCTGCCATGCCCACCAAGCCATGCCACACCCACCAAGCCACACCCACAGAACCGGTAGCAAAAAAAAATTTGAAACCCACCACTGCTCATACATATAACACCAAACTAAGTGTGAGGTTGAAATAATGTTTCTAGATTCAAGTCCCACATTTTATTCCTCTGCATTGCTTAATGAGAGGCTGAAAGTGCCTTGCATTCTTAAGTGTGGAAGTTGGGAGACATTTTTCAGGCTTGGCAGATGAAATCGTATATGTTTAGGGTATGGGAAAAATGCATTTTAAAATGCTGATCCATATCACAGTGGAAGGACACAGTCATATGCCCTCTCAGTCCTTGCAGAGACATTCTAGAGAAGAGCCAGTCCCCAGCAAGCAGCATTTTTCTCTTAACAATGGAAGCCACAATGTTCTTTCACAGAGGCAAAAAAAAAAAAAAAATCAAAATGTTAAAATTTTTGCTCAACAAGCCTTTGTGGTCTGATTTATACATAATATTCTTTTTTTAAAAAAATTATAAAATATATTCTTAATATTGCTTATTGGTTTAGTATTGTAGGCCATTGTGAGATGACCGGCTATATATAACATGAATGAATGAACAAATGAATGAACAAACAAACATTAAGATGCATAAACATGAACAAACCTTATTATGAGCATGATATCAAAATCTAGCCAATGTGGTTGTTTTACCTGTAAGCTTAAAATGGTAAGATTTGATGCAAGAAGTATGTGTGTATTCAAATAAGAGTTGCACCAGCCCTACCTGGTAGAACAATCTAAGAAACCAATACTATATAACATTACTTTTATTGTAATATAAAGCTGTAGGGACACGGTGACTCAGTGAGGGTTGTGGTGGCTCAGAGGAATATAGTGGCTCTGTGGCTAAGACGCTGAGCTTGTCAATCAAAAGGTTGGCAGTTCAGCAGTTCAAATCCCTAGTGCCGCATAATGGGGTGAGCTCCCATTACTGCTAGCTTCTGCCAACCTAGCAGTTCGAAAGCATGTAAAAAATGCAAGTAGAAAAATAGGGACCACCTTTGGTGGGAAGGTAACAGTGTTCCATGCACCTTTGGCATTTAGTCATGCCGGCCACATGACCACGGAGACGTCTTCGGACAGCGCTAGCTCTTCGGCTTTGAAACGGAGATGAGCACCACTTCCTAGAGTCGGGAACGACTAGCACATATATGCGAAGGGAATCTTTACCTTTTCCTTAAAGCTGTAGTATCAGGATCTTGCGAGTCTGAATGTACTTTCCCCTCCCTCATTTCTCTTTGTGTGATCTGAGCAGGGGCTTGTCTAAGGCAGTGTTCTCAAGTTATTTTCTTGGCCTGAGTTCAAGTCCTGCTCATCTGACTGATGCCTTGGTAGCACTTCTTCCTCCTGTCTTTCAAGGCCAACTCCTCTGTCCTCTATGGATAGGAAGCTGATAATGGCAGCAATAGAGGAAAAGGTTTCTCACATATGAGGAGAAATGGTTTAAGGCAACACAGATAGTCCTTGAGTTATGACCACAATTGAGCCCAAAATTTATGTTGCTGAATGAGACACTTGTTAAGTGAATTGTGCCCCATTTTATGACTTGTCTTGCCACACTTGTTAATTGAATCACTACACCAGTTAAGTTAGTAGCATGGTTACTAGGTGAATCTGGCTTTCTCATTGACTTTCTCAGAAAGTCGCAAAAAATAATCACACAGTCCAAGGACATTACAACTGTCATACAGTAAATATGGGCCAATTGCCAAGTGTTTCAATTTGATCATGTGACCATGGAGATGCTGCAATGGTCTTAAGTGTGAAAATATGGTTGTAAGTCACTTTTTTCAGTGCCATTGTAACTTTGAATGGTCGCTAAATGAACTATTGCAAGTCAAGGACTACTTGTAGTTGGAATAGGATGGTAAAAATATCAATAATTAACTACTGTTCCCACTTCAGCCATTTTTGAAATTGCATTGTGCAATCTTTTACCTCCTCCACTTATCTGCATGTGCATGGGCAGGCAGAAATTCTGCCTGTGTACAGACAGACAGCTGGGGGAAGCCTTCAGAGCAGAGGTGGGTTTCAGCAGGTTCTGACCAGTTCTGGAGAACCAGTAGCGGAAATTTTGAGTAGTTCAGAGAACTGGTAAATACCACCTCTGACTGGCCCCTCCCCCATCTATTCTCTGCCTCCCGGGTCCCAGCTGATTGGGAGGAAATGGGGATTTTGCAGTAACCTTCCCCTGCCATGCCCACCAAGCCACGCCTACTAAGCCATGTCACACCCATCAAGCCACGCCCACAGAACCGGTAGTAAAAAAAAATGAATCCTACCACTGCTTCAGAGCACCTGTGCGACCTTTCCAGGGCATACTGCTTTTTTAATGCTTGTAGGAGAGTTATTCTTCTTATTCCAATGAGCTTTAGAAAGCATCCTTTTGGAATTCTTTGTGCAACCGTTCTAGGTATGCTTGAATCCCCGGATGGATTCCTTATGAGCATTAGAAGAGGCAACCTTCAGCAGTTTGTATGTCCCTCTGGCCTTGATTGGGCCCTGAACTGGCTATTCTGCTCGCTTAATTTTTATATGTAGGATGTACATATAAATGTAGGATCAGACAAATCACTCTATACCCAGGTAGTCCTCTACTTACAACAATTCATTTAGTGACCATTCAAAGTTACAACAGTACTGAAAAAAGTGTCTTATGACCAGTGGTAGAATGCTGCCGGTTTAACAACTGGTTCAGTGAGTGCGCGCTTTGAGCTGAAAATGGAGCATTTAGAAGCTCAGCTGCTTACCTTCCACGTCAGCAACAGGAAGTAGAACAGGAAGGGGGGGAATCAGCTGTGCTGCGCGATTGAGATGAGCTAGAAAGCAGGAAATAAAGGACAGGATAGGGCGGGTGCGGGTGGGCGGGGCCAGCTGATCATCAGAGCTACCGGTTTGCCCGAACCGGTCTGAACCGGCTGAATACCACCTCTGCTTATGATAGTTTTTCAGTTACAATCTTTGCATGATCACGTGATCAAAATTCAGATGCTTGGCAACTGGTTCATACTTACGACGTTGTATGATCCCTGGGGTCATGTGGTCCCCTTTTGCAACCTTCTGACAAGCAGTCAATGGGGAAGCCGTATTCACTTAACAACCGTGTTACTAACTTATCAACCACAGGGATTCATTTAACAACCGTGGTAAAAAATGTCATAAAATGGGGCAAAATTCATTTAACCATAGAAATTTTGGGCTCCATTGTGGTCATAAGTGGACATAACCTGTACCTGACTTCAGAAAGTCATATAGAATTTTTTTAAAAAAAATGATTGTTTTCTATTAAAACACAGTTTGTTGTTCCATTTTTGGACGTTTTTGTTTTCCTCCCTTTTATTTCATAGGATAAAAAGTGGGCTTTGCTTGGCTGACTCTCGCCGACCATTTTTGCAAAACTTAGAGAGGGGGAAAAAGGTCCTCAGAAAGACAAATAGACCACACTTTTTTAAAAAAAAAACACCTATTCAATGTTGCTGACTTTATCACGTCAAGAGATATGGATTTCTTCAAACTGATGGGCATTAAATTCACTCTTTAAATTGCTTCAATTTGTTACTAGGCATTTATTTTCTGGAGTTTCGGTTTTAATTTGATTGAAATGTTGATGAAAGCTAGAATAGAGATTTCCCACTTGAAAATATGTCCTTGGAAGTCAGAAGAGATTCCCAGTATAATCTATATCTCATCCAATACTGGGCGGCTAAATATTTCCAGTGGTCCTGCCAGAAATCTGTGTTTGTCTTTCCTGAACAAAAGTTATTGTCACTTGATAATCTCACTGTGAAATATAGCAGTGGAGCCTGTGCTGAACCCAATTTCCTCTGACAGCTGCATATAGCTAAGGTGGTGGTCTGAATGTTTGGCCTCCAGGCATAATACAATTTTCAACTGTTTCAAAGCTATTGGGTCAAAGGCTATTTGCATAAACCTAACAATAATGCAGGAATCCAAACTCTGAATTCACACGTGGAAAAGCCTGCCCTCTAGTGTTTAATGAAAGTATTAGTACATTCAAGAAGGAAGGGAGGGAGAGCAAGAGGAATAAAGTTTTAATCAAATATCAATGGCAACATTAATGATTGATTTGACAATTTCTACCGAGCATGTCTTTCCCCATAATTGTGTTACTAATAATTTAGTAATGTTATTATAGTAACATATCTTCAGTACTCTTACTGCAATCACATCTGAGTCTCCCATAAATATCCACAACGTGGAGACAGATGATTTGGAAATCAGAATAGAAACAGGGGCCAACCAGGTTGCTGTTTTCTGGCCTGTAAACAGCGATAGATGAATAGCACTTGTATCTAAAGAAATAGAATCTGCAGTTTGCATAGTTAATTGTAAAAAATAGACGCATTCTTGTTTTGTATGGAGTTGTGTAGGATGGGAGGGGTGTTATTTAAATAAGAAATGCAGCTCGGAGGTTAGACTTTCAAATTAGTGGATGTCATTATTTCATTTACATTTATCTTGATGATTTTTTTTATTTTGACTACTTCTACCTATCAAAGCCTGAGTGTCAATTTAATTCCTCACATCTTCCTGCAGTCCTTGATTATCCCTTGTCCCACTGTTCAAGATCTGGTGAAAATCACTTTTCCCATTTCTGCCACAGTACAATTTCAGCTATTGGTCAAAACCCTTTGATAGATTGAAACCATCATAGGCTTATATTAGATCCAATTCTGAGTGTCCTGCTTCTGAAATAGATCATATTAAGAGTCCCCAGGTCTGCTGCATATAAGATTGTACCGCATGGCTTAAGAACCATTGTAAACCAATATATCTGGAATTTAAAAATCCCACAGAAGTAATTGAATTAATTGCCCAGTAAAATTATTTAGGACTGGGTTGCTAAATGGTCCAGTCACATATTATCTTTATATATCTCCACACACATGTGTTTAAGCAAATCCAGATGCTATGGGGTAGATGTGCATGCAAACATCTTTTTTATACAAGAGGCTGATAAAAGAAAAGCATATTGTGCCAATGACAGTAATGTGAGGAATTTGAATAACTTCCTAAATTTTCTCATGCTAGAGCAACAGATGTGATTATTCAGATAATTGCAAGACAGTATGTTCATTTGATTGTGTGGGAATCTATATGAAAGTTAGTTCCCTTCACAGAGCTGGAGATATCTCAAGTCACTATTCCTACTAGTTCTCCCAACCACATAATTACTGACATAGTATATTCATAATTCTTTCAGATAAGTTTATTTTATTGCAGTTGTATCTAAACATTGTGGTTCAGTCTGTTATTTCAGATTTTTTTAAAAAAAAAAATCAGATTTAAATTTGTCCATTCTGGAAGAGTACAAAATACAAATAAATGTCTTTCCAGTCCTTGAACTAAGTGAAGCTTCCCATAAAGTACAGCTAAATATACATACAAATCATTCTTACCCAAAAAGAAAAATAGAATCCTGTGTAACTGAAAAATCAAATAGATTTGGAATGATTTGTTGGATGTATAATTTAATCAAAATTAGATATGTGTAGGTTGAGATCCTAGGCACCATTAAAAATATTCTGCAAAGTTTAAAGAGGCTTAATTTTAAGAATATTAGTTTTAAAAAAGAACATTAAAAATTTAGACAACCCAGTGAGAACTTCTCTGGTCATACAACCTTCTTGGACCAAAAGGCACAAGTTTCCCATCTCAGTTCCACCTTCACAAATTGACTGGGTTTGCAGTTGAACATTGATAAGCAAAAGAGTATCTTCCATTTCAGCTAATGGTTACAGGATGATAAAGTCAGTAATGGACAAATTGTGAAGAACATACTGGCCTGGCCTCCAAAAGATCTCTAGTCCAGTCCTTCTATTAGACAGAATGAAATGGCTGTTTCTAGCAGTAGAACTTGCCCAGGTATATCCACATCAAGACATTTAAGTCCTGGAAGGGAAGTCTTGGGGAAAGTTCATGAAATTCTCATTGTTCTCCACTGGATTTTTCATGCCACAATCCTGTTTGTTCTGCAACACAGAAAAGAGATATTACCTTCCATCTCAGAGCCAGATATTCCCCTCCTAAACACTCCCAGGCTTATTTCTGAGCAAACCTCCTTAGCATTCAAGCCAGGAAGAAATAAGAATAGGAAAGCTTCTTGAAATAAGTTTTTTGAAAAATCAAGAGGCAAGGGAAGGTTTCCCACGGAAGTCACAAGAAAGGGACTCAGTTTTTTCTACCAGCAGCTTTCTTCTCCCTTCTATATAGATACAAAAGGATCTTAAGTTTCAGTCTTTCAGGAGAAATACACCAAAGCCATTCTGGATCTTTAGCAATTCCTTGCACAGTTGACATAGCTAGTTTGTGTGTTTCTTCCCCAATCATCACTGAAGTAACAAGTAACAACTTAGAGCACATTTAACTGAGGTGAGCAATTTAAAAATCATTGGAAATAGCTTTAGACTGTTGTCCTAAGCACATTTCTGTGAGTGTAAATTCTGGTAGAATCAATGGGACTCTGTGCTGTTAAATGTAATATGTCACAGAGTCCAACCCAAAAGAGATTATTCTTCTTTGTTTACTTTAAGGCTACCATATCTGGTCTGGATAAATCTAAAAGGCCATGAAACATGGTGGCTAGATGCTGTCAAAGGCAACGCTAGCCAGAGCATAAAACAACTGAAAGAAACAAAAGAAAACAAGAGAACATGGAGAAAGCTAGTCTATAAAATCTCCAGGAGTTGGACATGATTAGATATCATCATCATCATCATCATTATGATTAGATAGTATCATCATTATTGTCATCATTCAAACTTTAGACAGAACAAATAGACCCGGGACATGAGACACTAAGACTGATTGAAGATATAATATTATGCTATGCTTAAATCTTCCTTGCAAACTTTTCCCCTTTGAAATAAGCTTCTGTTACTCTTCCTTATTTTTAAAGTGAGAATTGAACTGATGTTTCCTATTAAATATCTTTTCTTGTGGGATACTTATACTTCCCAATTTGTGGGGGAAATTGGAGGTGTTTGTGATGTCTTTCCTTGAAATGTTATTAAATGTGACAGACCAAGGAGGCTACATTCCACTGAAGAGATAATTGTGCAGTAAAAGACAGAATATTCATTCACAGGTCTTGAATACATTGATACCACATACCATTTAGGACAAATTCTTCAAATTTCAAAAGCAAATTCTCTTCCATTAAATGCGGAGAATTTTTTTCTGTATGGACTAATAAATATGGCAAGATAGAAAATAGCTTCTACTGAATCAGTACAGCTATTCATCAGATCAGATTATGTTTGTTTTTAGTGCTGTTGTATAAAAACAACAAAAAGGGACGCAGTGGCTCAGTGGCTAATTCGCTGAGCTTGTCGATCGAAAGGTCAGCAGTTCAGCGGTTCGAATCTCTAGTGCCGTGTAACAGGGTGAGCTCCCATTACTTGTCCCAGCTTCTGCCAACCTAGCAGTTTGAAAGCATGTTAAAAATGCAATTAGAAAAATAGGGACCACCTTTGGTGGGAAGGTAACAGCATTCCATGTGCCTTTGACGTTGAGTCATGCCAGCCACATGACCACGGAGATTTCTTCAGACAGCGCTGGCTCTTTGGCTTTGAAATGGAGATGAGCACCGCCCCCTAGATTTGGGAATGACTAGCACATATGTGCGAGGGGGAACCTTTACCTTTATAAGAACAACATACACAACAACATTATACTATTTATTGAACTTTAGTTTCTAAGGACTTGATTGTATTACTTAGAAGAAATCAAAATCTTTGGAAGAGGGCATCTAAGATATGGATCTCCTCACTTATTTCCCTTTTACTTGTAGTCTCAAAACAGAAAACCACCAAATATCTGTTTATATCAAGGGATTGATGCAAAAAATGATGCAGCTTAGAATAGAAAGATTTGGTGATCCAGTGAAACCTAAGTGAATGCTAATACTTCTAGCAAAAAGAAAAAAAAAATTACACCAGTCATTTTTCTTCTAGCTTCTATTCATTAATACTGGTTTGGAATTCCGTCCAATATTGAACAGCTTTCTTCTGGTTGCGAAACAAATTAAAATCCACCAAAGACTCCCAATTGTGAGTTCTAGTCTTTCCTGTCTTAAACACGAAAGCCATCTGAGTGACTTTAGGCCAGTCATTCTCTCTCAGCCCAAGCCATCTAGCAGGATTGTTGAGGTGAAAGGGGTATTAGATATGTCTGCTGACTTGGGAAAAATGATAAACGCAGGATAAAAATTAAACTAAATAAATAAATATGTCCTAAACCAGGGCTGTCAAACTCCCTCCCGGATGCATCACGTGCTGGCCACGCCCACGCCCAGTTTAGCAAAGGGGAAAAAAGTCCCGAAACATCACACCACTGTGACGTGTGTGACCCCTACCCCAACTTTCTCCAGATATTACCAGTATCTACAATCCCACTTAAGTTTTATAAGGAAAGTGGAGCAGAAGATTCTCTGAAATTTGTCCCCTTCCTTTAGCAGAAGCAGCACATAACATTTCAAATTAATAACCTGCTTTCAAAATACTGTATGTTTACTCAAGACATTTTAAAATATTGTGAAAACATTGTTAAATGATTCATGGCTACTTGCTCCTCAACTCAGAGGAGTTCTTTTTATATATGTAGAGCTCTTACTGTGACAACTGTTGATGCAACAACAGTAAAGCCCAGCTAGGAACTACCATGGAACATATCACTCAAACAGGCGGAATATACAGCAAGAAATGACTTTTCATGATAGACTCAGTGGGAGATTAATAAAATATGAATGTGCTTCTATGAAAAGTCATCATAAGTAATCTACAAACAGTTTTTCCACTGACACGGTTCATGTCTAATTTTTCATTTACATTTGGAAGCCTCGTTGAAGTGGATTCTTAACTTAGAAACCATAAACTACTTCTATGACTTCCCCACCTTTGTTAACCAATCTGCAAAATAATATTTGAAAGTATTCACTCTCTCTCACTGTGGAAGAGTGTTGCATCTAAACAGGTGCAGCAGGAACCATAATGTTTGTTGGATTCAAACCTATGCAATTTTCAGATGAAGGAATCTATACGAGTACAGAATAGCATTGTGGGGGGTTGTTGTTTTTCTGAAATCAAGGTTATTAGCTGTAGAAATACCAAGAAATACTGCTAATCAGTCCTTATAACAGGCGGAATGGCTGGTTTCTCCCCTTTCATCCATGACATTCAGAGTAACAACTTTCTCTTGTTCTCCAGCACTCCACTTGCCTGCAACACAAATCCAACACAGATTCCGTTGCCAGATTCTTTACAGATGCAAAGCATTAGCAAAAACTGCCATTCAGCATCCTGTTTTCCCAACCACTCTTCCAAACTCCTCCACGTTTCTCAGAGGCTTTATCAGAAAGGACGTTCCTCTGGAACACTCCAGCAAGGGAAACTGACAACTCTTCAAACACCAGCTGAAACTCATTTATTTCCCATTGCTTCCTACATATGCAGAGTTCAGACTGTCTCACCAGCATGGGCTGATTAGCAGCTTCATGTGCCAAAGAATATATACTAATTTCTGTGGAATATATATGCTATTAAAAACATATATCCTGATTTTTAAATACCATTAAAAGATGGGGATTTCTGCAAGTTGTGAAATGCACACATGTAATCTCCACCTAAATGTCCAAGTTCTAGATCTTTTAGGATCTAAATTCTAAATATTTTAGAAATTCAATTATTTTTATTGAGGAGGTGCCCTTTTTCACAGTTTATTAATATTGGGAGCTTTGTTGTCATTTCTGCGAACAATATAATTTTTTTAAAAAAAATTGTATCAACTAATTCACATAAGAAAAAGTATACATGTACTAATAATACAATAACTTTGAGATTAATTGTCAAGAAAAAGACATTGAAAAAGAAAAGGGAAATGCAAGCAATTATAATAGCTATAAAATATGACCTCTTGAATGAGAAGCATTTGTCCAAGAAATCAGGCACATAGAATCATATTGGAAGGAATTGCAAAGTCACTTATAAAGTGTTCTTGAACAAATCAGGATTTCCACATGCTGTACATACTTTAAGATGGAACAACCTAAAATGGCTTTTATATTTCTTCCTTTGAAGTTAGAGACAAAGCTGCCAACTTAGAAGTGGAACTCCTTCACCAGAAAGCCCTTATTGTGGATAGAATAGAAGCTGCCCAGTTGGGTGAAGGGCAGAAGTTTACAGCTTCTGAAAGAAATATTTTCCTGGAAGAACAATCTGGAGCTGAGATCTCTAGGTAAGATAAAGGTTCCCTCGCACATCTGTGCTAGTTGTTTCTAGCTCTAGGGACGGTGCTCATCTCCGTTTCTAAGCTGAAGAGCCAGCGCTGTCCAAAGACGTCTTCGTGGTCATGTGGCCGGCATGACTCAACGCCCAAGGCGCATGGAGCACTGAGCCACCATGTCCCCTGAGATCTCTACGTTCATCTAATAAATTGTTTTGCCTGGCTGTTTGGAGCCTTGTTTCATACCTTAAGATTTTCTATTGGGACTGAAACCTAGTTTATACCCTAACCTTACTTTCATACTCTTTGATAACTGGGGTTCTCTTGTTACTTTGGCTGACTGTTGTTCAATTTGTTTCTTCTTCACTGTCTGGCTACTTGTTGTTGGCTAAAAGGGAGACTCACACTAAGCAAATCCTCCCTGCCTGCTGACCATGGAGATTCTTCCACAGCAAGAATCAAACTCTGATGGATTTGGGACTAAGATACCTGCAAAAGTCATCTCTTTCCTTAGAAGCCTACCTGGGTATTAAAGAGAGTCATAAGAAACCTTTGTTCCAGTCCCACTGACATCATAGATCCAACTATGGGGAATATGAGTGACAGTTTTTTTAGCAATTGTTTTCAACCTTTGAAATCCCAAACCAAGGATGATTGGGCCAGTTCTACCCTGGCCTTCTGTCAATATTCCATACTCAGTGCTTAGATTGGCCTTTGAATTAAAAACTGATGTAGTAGATTTTGTGTGATTTGGCTATATTTCATATTTGTTTAAATGTATGTATTTTTAATTTTTTGTCACAGAGTTTGACCTTTGTTGATCTCAGAAAACTAAGCACATTTGGCCTCAAACCAAGAAATCCTAAAAGGGTAGAGTAGACTGGAAATTCAAAAAGCTATTCAAGAAAGTAAGGGCAAGGGTAGTGGTCTGGAGGAAGACTTAGTGAAGAGATGCTGTCTTGGGAATAGACAGATAAGTGGGAGCATAGCCCACAGCTGTACAGTGGGCAAAGCAATAGGCTTACAGGGAAACCTTCCCTAAGTTATCAGACTATAAAAGTGACAACAGGAGAATTGTACTTTCAGATTTGCAAGATCGATGTCAACTTTATTAGGCAAACCAGACAAGAAACATGGCCAGATAACTAATTCCAGTTTATTGTAAAGTTACATTTACAGAATCTTGCAAATCTCAAAATACAATTCTTCTTCCATCACTTTTACGGCCAATTTCTACATTTGCTGTGTACTTTGCCTGAACTGAGGAGTGAAGCAAGGTTGGTTCTGTTTAGTAGAAGGATGAGTTACCATTGGGGAATCCATAGTATTACCCTTGGCTTGGCAGAAAACAAAATAAAAAATATGTAAAGAAAACAATACCAAACTACATGTGTTGCCTTAGTCCCAATGAATGTCTCCAGGTAATTATTCAGAATTCAAGCTTGATTTGCATATTCTAACTCAAGAAGAAGAAGAGGAGGAGGAGGAGGAGGAGGAGGAGGAGGAGGAGGAGGAGGAGGAGGAGGAGGAGGGTATGTTGTCTATAGAAAATAGTGCTCAAGAAAACCTCTGAGATATATCTGCAGCCTTACGAAGCTGAGTGTTACAGCTCCAGGAAGAAGAGACCATGAGTTCTCAAGCATGTATGGAAGCCTTTAATGTTATCAGCTTTGTGTATTAATATGCTAATTGCAAAAGGATAAATGTGGAACTGATTCCATGTATCAGTAATGTAGTACTATCCAAATAACAACCAGGCTTGGCAATATCAAAACCAGACATACTTGCATTTTTTTTTCTCTCCATATATTATGCTACATCAATACAGAACATGTTCTGTTTAAATGGGTTAACAAGCTGCTTTACTGTAACAACAAAAATCCACATCCATTTCTAATTTTTACACAGAGACTGTTTAATGTTACAGTATTTATCTTTATGATTCCCACTAGGAAAAGAAACCCATATGAATGCTTTCTTCTGCAAGGAATAAAACAAAGCCACACTTCTTATCAAGGGAATGAAAAAGGATTAACAATCTTTTCTTCAGAACTTTCCCTCCCCCCCCCTTTTTTTTTTTTTAAATGAACTTTCTGGGGATTGTAAACACAGTGATTTCAGCTGCGATGGTGCAGTTTTATATGTGCTTGCTATGTCAGCTGATGGAAACCACAGGCAATGTAATCGTGAAAGGCACAGGACGGCTTGATTTATTATATTACGCATTTAACCTATGATCACATACTTGAACACAGGTCATTCTAGCTGACTAGCGAGATAAGAAATACCATGAAAAACGGTACTGTCCTCAAGTTGCCTGCTTTGAGCCGTGACAAAATTGCTTCTAAGCGCCTCATGCTGTCGGCATAGTGAACGATGCATATAAGAAGGCTTCTCCTGCAGTACAAATACCCTTGAATAAGCAAGAGACTGCAAAGTAGATAGAGATGGGTTTGCTGAGATGGAAGTAGCATTTTAATCCATTTTCCTATGTTTGTTCGGGGGTCAGCACCCTCCAGTTATGGTATAAGTTTCCAAAATTATATTAAACGTACTTGAATTACCTTTGTTCATAGACATGTACGTTTTTTAGTCCAAATTCAATTGTAGTTTCACTCCAAACTGACAATGCGATTAACTGTTCAATTAACTGCTCAAATGAGATTGAGCCCTTGCTGTACAACTTTTCCCATCATGCAGGACAAAGAAATTATAAGATTTTTTTCTAGGTGTTTTTCCTGCATGGTTGCAGGGTTGAGATGTTTTTTGCGCTGCATACACCTTATTCTTCTGGCAAAGATACCAACATGCAATGCAGTGAGGGGTTCTGGTTAATCTGCCAACTTGTCATGTAGCCTGATGCTGATCAGGACTGAGACAAAGTGACTGGTCCAAGGTCACCCAGCTCATTGCATGCCTAAGGGAGGACTGCTTCAGTACTTTAACTACCACACCATGCCAATTCTCATAAGGAAAACTTAACAGCTCTTTAAATATTATTGTTACTGAGAGAAAACAATCTGATGAGTCTTCTCCCTTGCATAATATATCTGAGGCCACTATGCCATCCATCTAGTAAACTCACGAGATTCGTTTCTCTCGCTGTGTACATGTATACATCCAAACTGGACTGTGTTGTTTCTCCGTGTCATATAATATATGTGGGTATATGCATCATTTTTTATTTATTTATTTTGTCATGTTTATGTAGTATATATATTAGAGGTAGGAACCCTTTGAGAGCTGTATACAATGAAATTTCATTTTAATATATGCCAATTAGTGTACATTCAAAGTGACAATAAAGTTAGTCTAAGTCTAAGTCCAGTTGCTACCTAACCATTTCTGAAATAACATCAAGAACAGCACCTATCCAGCCAATGTGAAAACAGCATTTCAAAGATGAAATGGTGGCCATTCCTGTATTGCTGGTAATGAATTTATTCAATGCTGTAAAGAAGTAAGGCAGCGGTAACCAAGCTGCTCCTTATTTATTTTATGTTATGGTTATTTTATTCCATCCCATTTTTTTACAGAGGCTAATCTGCCCACATTCACATGAAAGTATACAAACAAAAGCGTTAATACAAAAGGATACACATTTTAAATTCAGAGAAAGCCAGGGGATTCTTTCATCTTTACAAGCTTATAGTCAAAATGTGGGCACTTTTGCAAGTAAGGAAATAACAGCCATTTGGAAAAAGGCCTCTCATTCAGAGGCGGAATTCAGCAGGTTCTGACCAGTTCTGGAGAACCGGTAGCAGAAATTTGAGTAGTTTGGAGAACCGGCAAATACCACCTCTGGCTGGCCCCATCCCCATCTATTCTCCGCCTCCCGAGTCCCAGCTGATCGGGAGGAAATGGGGATTTTGCAGTATCCTTCCCCTGCCATGCCCGCCAAGCCAAGCCACGCCCACCGAGCCATGCCACACCCACCAAGCCATGCCCACAGAACTGGTAGCAAAAAATTTTGAATCCCATCACTGCTCTCATTACACACAAATACACACACTTACACACTCCTAAACTGCTATCCTCTGTGGCCTGAAGGAGCTCAACAGACAGAACAGGAATAATAAACTTAAAGTGGCGGATATAGCACTGAAATGCATTTGTAGTGGACAGAAAATCCAAAATTTCTGGACCTCACAAAGAATCTATCATCCCTTCAGTCACTTTCAGCTACATTGGTTTGATTGCGATCTGTTTTCATCCATAAGTATTTCAAGAATTATTACAAAGATAGAACCCTCTTTTCATTTCTGAAAATGAATCAGTGATCATAAACAGAGGAATTACTCTTCACTTCTCTGCTTTCACATCACCATGAGAGGGGAAATAAGAACTGAGTTGAAAATAAAGCTTCACTTTTCAGTCAAGCAATAATTCTCTTTTCAAGGTGGGTGATATTTATGCAATCATCCCTACCAAATTGGTCATTACTACTAGTTAATGACCGATTTGTGAGCTAATAGCCCAAGGTGAAGCCAAGGGCAGAGAATGCTCTGGCAAGCCACTCACCAATGGCTGGATTAACAGATTTCAAGGGCATTACTGCTATTATACACCCTGTTCTTTGATTTATAACAACACTAATATGTTTTTAAAAAGAGCAGGTCCGGCAGGGTTGGGAAAATTAATTGTTTCCTGCTGGTTCATAGCTGATTATTTGCTGTCTACAATCCTAAAATAAAAAGCCAAGTCCTGACACAGCAGGGCATCTCAATGAAAGAGAAAATGTAGAAAGTAATATTATTTTATTTCTTGGTTGATAGCTCATTCCATAGATCAGTGTGGGTTTCAAACTGGGTCCGTCTGTTCCTAATCTATAACCTTTTAACAAAGCTCAGCCTATCACATGGTTTCACCCATAAAAATCATGTACAATAATGCTTCCTTTAAAAAATAATAATACCCCATGAGATGTTCTCATTTAGAAATATGCAAACTGTTTTTAATTGAATCATCTTTCAAGAGAATAAAGAACCATTTTGTTTGACACATGGCCACAGAAATCATTCTTAAGGACAACTCTGGCTCCTTGGCTAAGAAACAGAGATGAGCACCACTCCTTAGAATTGAACATGACTGGGACTTCCGGTTTGGCATTGCGGCGAG
This sequence comes from Arizona elegans, assembly GCA_022577455.1. NCBI lineage: Eukaryota > Metazoa > Chordata > Lepidosauria > Squamata > Colubridae > Arizona > Arizona elegans. Next base: position 94,235,679 of record JAKOOJ010000003.1, on the reverse strand, counting down.
ACAGTTGGGGAAATAGCGGGCTCTGATGAGCGACACGAAAACCCCAGCTGCTGAACCGCTGCCGATGGGTCTTCAGACCGGAACCGTCCTGCAGGGATGGGGAAGAAAGGGGGGCACCTTGGACAACCAAGAGGAACAGGCAAGTTCCTCGGAGGTCAGAGGGAACCCTCTGTGAGTCGGTGACGAGGGGTGGCAGCCATGGCAGCTGCCACGAAGCTGGGACAACCGGGCTAAGAGATGTGCAGGAGGAAAGTGGATTGAAACGGAGCTCTTTGAAGCCGGGTAAGTAACAACCAAGCCAGGCTTGTAACAACACTTAGAGCAATATTTTAAATCATAAGACCCCTAGCCATAAAACAGTGGCTGTACAACAAAGGGGCAATGGAAAGTTTAAAATGTAACTTTAAAGAGACAAAGACCCAACAAACAACTAATTTTTGAATAGAACCAGTTGAAAAAACTAAATTTTGAGACATGGTGAAAAGACTGGATAGAGTTTTAAAATTTGAACTGGACCTTTAAAAAAAAAGATTTGATATTTTTAAAATTAAAAGAAGAAGAGTAATTAAGTTGGACTGTTATATAATTGAAACAAAATGGATACTTGCATGACTAATGAAAATTGTGGATTGTAGAGAGACACCTTCTGGTTCAAAAAGGAACATTGTAACTTGTTTTTTGTTATGAAAAATTGTGAACTCTACAAATAATAGCCGTGGGATTTTGTGGAGGAAGTTTTTCTTCTTGTCTGCAGGCAGCTTGACTTTGGTGAAAAGAAAGGGAAACTATAACGGAACTCTTATAATTGGAATAATAACAACTTAAAAAACTGGCGCAGGAATAAGAAAAGGATCTGGCACAGGAACAAGAGAAGGAAGAACTTGATACATTTTATCTGGAATAAAAGTAAGAAAAAGAATTAAAGTGATACATGGAGGACAAAATTTGAAGACTTTCAAAATGAAATGAAATATATGCTAGCAGGCGAGAACATGAAGAAATAAAGTATACATGGCTGGAAGAAGGAAAAGAAGATTAAAACAATGTGATTAAAAATGGAAAAACAATGTATAGGTAGATAGTAATAATAAAAAGGAGGTTTTTATAGATAAATATGGCTGAATAGAAATATGAGAAGAATATGTTATAGATATATAAAATTGAAATACTGATGGAAATTAAAATATAAGAGAAATAAATTATGTAAAAAGAGATTCATAAATGCATACAAAGATGTGTTTGAAGTAAGAACTATGTCTCAATGTTAAATTGTCTTTAAAAAGATAATGATAATATGGGAACTGGGAATAAGTAATGTATAGATGGATGGTAACAACAAATAAACAATTATGCTGGGATTAACAGCAAAAATAAAAATGATTATGCTGGATTTAACAGCAAAAAAACAAAAATGATTATGCTGGGTATGACAGCAAAATTAAGGAGGATTATGCTGGAATCAATAGTAGAAATGGAGTGATTATGCTGGGTTTAACAGAAAAAACAGAGATGATTATGCTGGGATTAACAGTAAAAATAAAATGATTATGCTGGGATTAACAGTAAAATTAAGATGATTATGCTGGGATTAACAGCAAAAAACAAAGATAATTAAGATGGGTATGACAGCAAAAACAAGGAGGATTATGCTGGAATTAACAGTAAAAATGAAATGATTATGCTGGGTTAAATAGTAAAAATAAAATGATTATGTTGGAATTAATAATTAAAATTAGGATGATAATGTTGGGATAAACAGCAATGAAGATGATTATATTGGGACCAACAGTTAAAATATTGTTTAAATGCTTATAATAATTGTAATGATTTATATTTTTAAAATACATTCATCTAAGTAAAAAGAAAAAGAAAAATGCAATGATATTTGGTTAGGATTTAAAGATTTAAGTAACGGGTTTTTGGGATAACGGCATTGTTAAATAGACAGAATTTAGGGAAATAATTGAGTAAAATATTAAGTTGTGTTAATTGAAAATTAAGATTTGTTAGTGATTTGTACCAATTTATGACCGGATCAATTCTTTGTTTTGAAAAGATGTATTTTATGTTTATGTTTAAAAAAAAAAAGAATTGAACACGACTGGAAAGGGGAAATCTTTTAATTCCTTTTAATTTCCTTTTAATTAAGGTGTTGGGCCAAGACTGAGGAGACACAGAAGGCCCAAGCATCAGCTACAGAATCTCACTTACTGGGTGACTTTAGCTCTGTCTGTTCAGATAGATTGTTTCAACCCAAACAATTTAACAGGGTTGTTGTGGAAAACAAAAGAAGAAGCACTGTTTTGAGATCCTGAAGTAAAACTGGAATCAAGTAAATTAATATTAAAGCCTTGTGATCTAATTCCTGAATGGAAGCAAAAAAAAGCTCCCCAAAAACTGCAGGAGGAAAAACTAGGAACAAGCCCCTGTCTATAAAAAGAACAGTGATGATGATTATGTTATCCATTCAGTTGTGTCCAACTTTTGGCGATTCTATGGACCCTGTATCTCCATATCTTCCTATCTTGTACTACTTCTTTGAGTTTTTCTATGCTCTGGCTGGGGTCAACTTTGGTGGTGTCCAACCATTGTCTTCTTTGGTGGCCTGGTTTCCTTTTACTGCTAACACTTCCAAACATAAGTGCTTTTTCCAGTGAATTCCTCCACATGACATAACCAAAATAAGTGAGACACAATTTCGTGATTTTACCTTTAAAAAGGACAGTCAGATGGACAAATTTCAATCAGATGTGTGTCCACCTATTATGCCATGGAAACTGGAAAACATCTAGGACATTTTCCAATTTCCTGTCTAGCCTACAACCTTTGATTGCCCCATCCAAATGTTAATGTCAGGCCTGGAAGCCATCTTTTACATTGGGCCTTCACATTTAGTGCTGTGGGAAACTGGGAGGGGGGATTGTATGGAGTAGGGGAGATATCTAGCCATAATAACATTCCTTTCTCTGAGAGTCAAGGACATCCTGCCCTACACCTGGAGTGGTGTGACTGGGAGGCATTCCAGTTGGGACGGTGCATTGATTGGACCAGGTGATGGACATGTGGGTGCTGGGGCAGGGACTTGGACTTTCCTTTGGATGGGAAAAACCTGGAAGTTTTCAGATTTGGGTTTTCCCAGATGTGGCAATATGACATCTCTAATAAAATGGAACTTTGAGGAACTTCTAGCCTCGGAGTCTTCTTTCATTGGCGGGGGGGGGTACTTGGAACCCTGACAGCAGAGGTGAAATGCTTCCGGTTTGGACCAGATCGCCCGATCCAGTAGGGATGGCGGTGAGTGGTTCAGAGAACCGGTAATAAAAATCCTTGTACCCTCCCTCCATGTCCAGCTGAGCCGCGTGATCATCATAGGCTTTTTTTTTACTTTTAAAAGCATTTTTTCTACAATCTCTTCGGCCAAAGAAATGCTTTTAAAAGTTAAAAAAAAGCCTCTAATGATCACGCGGCTCAGCTGGGATCGTCAGAGGCTTTTAAAAGCATTTTTTCTACAATCTCTAATAGGGTGTAGAAAAAATGCTTTTAAATTTTTTTTTAAATTGGCCACGCCCACCCAGTAACATTACACCCCCACCCCACCAAGCCACGCCCACAGAACTGGTAGTAACAAAATTTACATTTCACCACTGTCTGACAGTTAACCAGAGAAAGACAGACTTTGCTTCCACAACTAGCCAAGATCTGCCACAGGAGAGCCATAGAAATGAATGGCAAGAATGCTGGTCTTTTTTAAAATAGAGTATTTTTATTGAGATTTTTTTTTTCCAAAGAATAAAAGATAAACCTAAGAGAAAAAAAAGGGAAAAAAACTAGGAGGCACAAGAAAGAAAAAAGGAGAAAATAAAAAAAGAGGGAATTAATCAAAGATCTAAATTCTACATAACAAAAATTAGCAAATACATTATGCAGCCTCTCTCTTTAATATTACAAAAATCCCTTTAACTCTGCATTCAATTCTTTTTTCAATCATCAAGTCCATAAATCATTATTTCCCTTTTCTTTATTTTCAGCAAAAAAAAAATTGTAACAATTTTTCAATTTTTTAAGAAATGTACTTATCGTTTTATCCCTGACTAACCAGATCAGTTTTTCATTTCTACCAGTTCTGATATCTTCACAATCCATTCCCCCTTTCTCCATCATTATGCATGTAACAATCTTGCTTCGGTTACCATTTATAAAATCAATTTTCCATGAGTTTTCTCTAATTATAATTATTGAATTAAGCTCCAATAAAAAGGTCTAGTTTTTTTTTCAATATTAGTCTTTTTAAAAATTAGTATCATTGTATGCATTTATATCTATTTTTAAAAGGTTTTCACAAGTCTGCCATGCATGGTAAAATGTCCCTTCATGCTTTTAATCTTTCCAGCATTGATTTGAAGCACCTTTATACATTTCTGATAGTTTCCCTCATGTCATATGTTAGTGGTACATCTACTATAAAGACTACTAAAATGTTCATTGTGTTTATCTGTTGTCTGTTTGTACCCTCAAGTTCGCCCAAGTAGTGCATTTACCACAACAGTTTCTGAATCAAGGTACATAAAATCCACTAACCTAAAGAATGATTAAAAATCCAGGACCTTTTTTTCCCATGGAACTATTTCCACAAGGTTCACACCAGTTTTATTCAGACAGTTATGGCCATTGCAGCATCCCCATGATCACTTTCTGATGTTCTCTGCCAGCTTTCCATAAGCGAAGACAATGGGGAAGCTAGCAAAAGTCAAAAATCAACCGCTGCTTTTTTTGGCCACCCATAATCATTCTATTTATCTGTTTATAAAAGTATTGATTTATTATTGAAGTACGTTTGACACTATAATTATATTTCTATTTATGATATATACATTTCTTAGACGATCACAGGACAATCTAGTATTGGGATTTTTTAAAAAATAGTCAGTCTAAAATTTAATGTTCATTCTGATCATATCAGACTTTACTCTCAAAGGATGATCCGACTAGTCACAGGGTTGTCTGGTGATTTTATAAAAATTATCTCTTAAATTATAACACAATGTGAATTTCAATCCATTCATCAACATGCTTTCCCATTTGTTCATGTATATATTATAACCAAAATGCATAGCCCATTTTTTCTTAACTTGTTCAACTTCAGTTTCAATTCTTAACAGATGCTTATACATTTTTGCAATTACATGTTCATCGTTTGTTCATAATTCATTTTCTAATGGAATCTTATATTGTTTAATTTCAGGCATTTTTATACATATATATTAAATCTTTCTCTTAACGGTGCATATAAAACTCATTGCAAACTGTATCCCTCTACAGTCAATTGTTTTCTTGACTTCAAACAAGGGCACTGGGTCAATGATCTCTTACTGGGTCTGGGTTCAAAATTAACTGACATAGGGTAGGAGCTACTATCTATTAATGTATGATATTTAAGCTTGTTTTATTAATGAAGATCAAGTTAAATATTGTATATTTTATACATTAATAAGGAAGGAAGGGAATTCAGGATTACTGTAGCTGAAACCCTTGTCTAGCGTTTTAATGAAATAGGAAATAAGTGGAACATGATCATCAGCATTTTTTAATGACTCTTATCTGTACTTTTGTCTAGAAATTATTTCCCTCTATCCTGTAATGCTGTAAGACTGTTTTGTGAGAAAACAAAACAAAACACTGGTTCAGGTACACAAATAATTTGATCTGGTAAAAGATAGTTTTACCTGCTCCACCTTTTCCCAAGCACATTAGGGGGTGATATTTCCAAAAAGCATGAGAAAGTGAATTGAGAGATAACTGAAAACACCCACATTTAATTCATTACTCTTGCTTGATTGAGGATCAATAGTCGAAAATATACGTAACTCAGAGTTGAGTTGTGAGATTCTTGGTGTTCTCTAATTTGATTGTCTTTTTGTAGACATTTCACTATCGGTCTAGATAGCATCATCTGGGCTGTGACATGGAAAATGAAGTTGGTGATTTAGATATGGCCGGTAGCCCTATCATCATTATATGAGTTTGGCAGGGTGTGCAATATTGTTCTTGGATTGGCATGCTGTTGTCTGTGACTTATTGTGATTATTAGGTGCTGATTCCTTCTTGTCCGGTGTTGGTATGTAAGCATGCAGTAAGGGAGGAAAAACCCAGGGCTGTTTTCTCCTTTCTTTGATTTTTGGTTATTTCTTTGGAATGTTTCATAATTAGAGTCACTTCTACATGTCAACTGATTGCTGATCTAGGAATTCTCTTGCATTCTTGGGGTCTAACTTGATTTAAAATGTCAACAGCTTTCCAGCTGAAATTGTGGTTGAACTTGTCCACGTGCTGTGAAATTAACACATTTTCATATCATCAGACTGCCAACTGATGTTCAAAGGTGTGCTCTGCCAAACGTCTAACAGCTCATTGTGCATCATGATATTCACATTGTATTTATAGTGTATGTTGTAAATGACTTCCTGATTTGTGTTCTGGGTTTTTGAGCTTGCTTAGGAGAGTTGGCGGGGGGGGGGGGGATTTTGCTGTTTTGTGGCTAAAGCGATGACAAGGGTTGCAGTAATCTGTTGGTGGTTTCTGAGATGTTTGTAATGTAAGGAAATGTTATCTTCCTTTTAGGTGGCAAATGTTGTGCTACAATTGGTTGTGTGAATAGACTTTTTTTATGAAGTTATGTGAGATTTAATAGTTACAATGAGAAAATTGTAAATGACAGAGAGTGTTCTACAGTTATGCTATACAAAACTTCCCAACATCATTCCAGAACAGACAATTGTTATAACAGAATAATTTTATTTCTTGTTCTACTTATCACAGAAAACTTTCCCTTCCAAATACAAACTTCTTTTTCTTTATTTTGACAGAAACCAAACAGAGGATCAGAGACCTACAGTGTGTAAACTCAAACATTTATAACATTCATAAAATTATGTGTGGTTTAGAATATTTATACCAGGAATTGTCTTTCAATTTCTTTCACTTTGTATCCTTGCATTAGGCATCGACAAACAAAGTTAAAATGATTGGTTAATTATTTTTATACTTTCCACACAACTTCTTAAGTCATTATTATAATTGTCTTACATACAGGCATTTTCAAAAGGATTGTGGATTTCAATTCACCCGGTTCATTTTACTCTGACTGTAAAAGGGAACAATTTCAAGAAAAGTACTGTTTCTTTGTTTTTCCAGATTAGCATAACAACATGATAAGTTGGTATTTTGAGTCTTCCCAGTGGCTTTTCTAAAGAATTCATAGTCACGTATATAATCATATATATTATCATAATACTCATGAAAAGTACTTCAGGAAAAATATACATAAGAAACACAAGCAAAAATGTGGATTTTATCACATTTCTTTGGCTGAACACAAATGGGAAATTGCTACCATTTTTGGATTTGTTGGTTTGTTTGGGTTTGTTGGGTTTGTTGGTTTGTTTGATGTTTTATATCGAGGATGATTAGTTACACAGTTACCTTTACTTTGATACAAAACATTTTCCTTTCTATTCCAAGCCCAGAAGCCCAGAATTAGAAAGAATTAAGAAAAATAATGTAATTAAATCCTACCAATCATGTTCCAAGCCCCCAGATTTGTAAATTCTCTTTGCTATAGTAATGAGTCCTAAAAGTACAGGGCAAAGGACAATCGTTGTGAGATAGATGTCCAATAGGTCAACCACTGATTATTTATACTGCATAAAGAAATGAAAAGAAATTTCTATGGCCCTGCTCTGAACTCAAGATAATGTGAAGAAAGGCCAGTGAGAGAGCAAATAAGACCAATGAACTGCTGCCAGAAACAACCAACAAATGTTTCCTCTTGGGCTATTCTTCAATATAATACAGTAGCTTGTTGCTTTGCAAATCCTACACTTACTCAGTTTTCACTGGGTTGACCTGCTCCTAACCTTAGCTGATCTTTCTTTATTTTGTATGGAGTGTTGTGCTTTCAAGGAATCTATATGGTTGGATCCCAGGCAATTTAATTTGATGGGCACGTTTGGCATTCAGAGAATGTGCCCTGGCCACTCACACAAAATAACTCCCATAACATTGTACATTGTCACAAATCATTCCTCTCTCTCAAAACAAGATAATGAGGATGCTCCCCTTCCTATCATTCCAGTAGGACCATTATCATCTCAGTTTTGTTGTTGGTCTTGTTTCACAAAAGACTACTCTTTTGAAAAGCTATTCACTACTCACCATTCATTTTCTAAGAACGTTTTTGGAATCTATGTGAGGCCCAAAAGACATTCTTGGAAATCAGTGTTCTATTTTCTAGGGTATTAGCTTCCCATTTTAAATATATAAATGATGACCAATAAACTTTGTTTGTATTATGATGGAATGAGACATTAAAATGATATTTGTATCTGCACTTTTCTCATTGGTTTGTTGATGTGGGTGTTTCCTGTTTTTAAGAAACTTGATTGTTATGAAGATATGTTTAATGTGTTCTTTAAAAAAAAACCTCAACTTTCAGTATGGGGTTACAGCAAACTTCATTTCATGACAGAGAAAAATAGATTCACAATTTGTTTCATGTTGAGAGAAAGAAAGAAATAATTTTGACTTTAACCCGGAAAGCCTGATTGAATTATTTTACGTACTTTAAGTATTTATGCAATATTCTAGTTCTCAAAGTCCTAAACCTCCTAGTCAGTTTTAGAGTGGTCTGCTAATATTATGTGGAACTGAAGATAACTCAATAATATTCTTACAGATAACAAAGAACAAGTTTCGAAGAGTAGTTAAGGAAGGCTTAGGTCACAGGATGGTTTCCTAAAAAATGAATATGAAATTGACCATGGATCATGCAGCTGCTTTGTATTCTTCAGGGTTAAAGATTTTCATTTGTAAATTTCTAGATTCTTCCTCCTTGACCTCATACTTTGCCATAGCATCTACTGTGCCAGAAGGCAGTGTTGGTACTCAAGGAGTTCATTGATCATAGAAGAGAAATTGGAACGACATTGTGGCTTGGAGTATTCTAAGGAAGGCCACATTGACAATAGAAACTGCCTGCTCTATGGGTGTTTTTTGTTCTCTTATGAAAAGCTACATGTTAAGAGGGTGTTAATAGACATTTCATGGCCAAGCTATTTTTCATATGTTTTAACCTCATCAACTTTGCAAATTCCTTTCAGCCAAGACATAGGAACTAGATTCCAAGTAAAGCCCAAGTAAAATCCTTAGGAACAATTTCCACTAGTATTTAAGAAGCAGGTACTCTTGGATAATCAAGCATTTTTCTAATTGCTCTGTAACAGTAATTTCATATATTTTGTAATATTTCTAGTATTTGGTTCAATTGGTTCAACAATTTTAATTTAAAGTGTAGACTTTCTGAAACTACACATCAACAAAGCTCACATGCACCCATCTGTTAGACCTGCAAATTTTCATATGCTGCTCTTCTGAATAGAAGAACACGGGAGCAAGAGGATGTTTTATAAATTCATGTTTAATTCTATCAATAATAAATAATGAAATAATGTTACAGTATTCCCACAATTGTTAAAAAGGTTAATCACTCTATGTTATTGTAAAGCAAACCATTTGGTCTGTGTCCGAAAACTCTAATATAGTGCATAATCCTATACATTTGGCTTGTGTGTAAAATTGATCTTACCAGGTGGTGGCAAAGCTATACAGAAAACTGTCTTTCTTTCCATCCAGTGGTCATCTGGATATTTACTCTGCAAATATGGTAGCTTCAGTTCAACATGTTTAACTCCTATGTGTATAGTTATAGTTTTTTTAGCCTTTTAGTTTATATCGTTTATACTGGTAGAAAGCCAGTTTGGTCTAGTGGTTAAGACTAGAAACCAGGAAACTGTTAGTTGGAGCCAGTCACTTTCTCTTTCAGTCTACAACAGGGGTCAGCAACCTGCGGCTCTGGAGCCACATGTGGCTCTTTCATCCCTCTGCTGTGACTCCCTGTCACTCAAAATATGCATCACAACCACCAATATGCGATACCCGCCAGCACATGATTTATTGAGCTTTTCAACCCCCGGTAGGCCAACCATGGATAAATCCAAGAAAAGAAAAGTTTCAGAAGAAAACAGAATGTTTAATTCAACTACATATGCTAGTTTTGTGGCCGCTCAAGAAATAGTCAGGCACGGGAAAGGTTTTGTGGCTCCCGGTGTTTTCTTTTCTGTGGGAAATGTGTCCAAATGGCTTTTTGAGTGTTTAAGGTTGCAGACCCCTGGTGTACAAGCTGATCAGTCAAATTCTGTTGCAACCAATGGATCAAAGCTCAGTTGATCCAAAGAAAAAAGCAGACCCTGCACTTATAGGAAAATACTGGGAAAAATATTATAGAACTTTTATTTCAAAATTGAATAAGGTTTTGGGCCTATTAAGTGTATTTAGGATTGCAAAATAAGAACTATCAAAAAACAGGAAGCTTAAATTTATTCAATCACTGCATGCTGATTTTCAGTAACACTATAATTTTTTACATATGGAATCTGGATTAGTGAAGATACCAGCTATCCATATGTTTTGATGGATTCTGTTAGAGTTTTCTTGTCATTTCACAGCATATGTATTTTATAAATTTTTATGAAAGAATTATTGAAAAAACAAAATGTTCGCCAATAAACTTTGTATTATTCCAGAATGACACATTAAAATGATATTTGAATCTGCACTTTTCTCATTGGTTTCATGTGGGTGTTTCCTGTTTTAAAGAAACTTGATTGTTGTAAAGATTTGTTTAATATGTTCTTTTAAAAAAAAAAAAAACTTGTAATTTTCAGTATGGAAAGAAATAGTTTTGACTTAAACTAGAAAGCCTGACTGAATTATTCTACCTACCATAAGTATTTATGCAATATTATGATAATTCCAAAATTCTGAAAGATCACATCATTTTGGCATCTATGCTAGTAACCATTACAAGGAAGCTAATTAACCTCTATTGCATTGATTGGATGATTATCCAGCGAAGAGGGTCCTGTTTGCAATTATGGCCTAGAAAAGGGGGACGCAGGTTCAAATCTGTTGTCAACCATTCACTGGGTGACTTTTAAGCCAGCCATTCACTCTTGGCCCATTTTACTTCACAAGGTTGTTGTTGCAGAGAAAAATAGGAAGGAAGAAACTTATATAAGAGCCGTGGTGGCACAGTGGTTAGAATGCAGTACTGCAGACTACTTCTGCAGACTGCCGGCTGCCTGCAATTTGGCAGTTCAAATCTCACCTGAGGTTGACTCAGCCTTCCATCCTTCCGAGGTTGGCAAAATGAGGAGCCAGATTGTTGGGGGCAAGATGCTGACTGTAAATTGCTTACAGAGGACTGTAAAGCACTGTGAAGTGGTATATAAGTCTAAATGCTATTGCTATTGCTGTACAACTCCTTGAGCTGTTGAATGAAAGGGGAAGTATTCATCTAATAAAGAAATAAATCCCTTATATCTCCTAAAGCAAAGCTCCTTCCTCAAAAAATTCAGACAATTATTCATAGATATCTTGGCATCTATATCTATCTGTCATAATAAAATTTCCAGGTGGGCATTTCAACCTAAACACGTTAATGGGAATGAGGGTCTAAATCTGTATTATCATGCCAGGAAAAATGGAATTATTTTCACATTTCAGCTACCTAATGGACTGACAACACATTTTCCTTTGTCTTAAGGATGAGCTGAAAGCTCACACACCCATGCTTGATCGCTAATGCAGTTGTATTCTGTTGCTTAATTCATGGCACTCAATGGGGAATCCTGCAGAAGGATCAGCAGATGCTGATTTCTTAGAAGCAATTTATTATTTTATATTGTTATTTTTTTTTCTTGTGGTTCTGTAACAGCTGCAAAACATGAGAGATAATCTGAAACAATATTACTGCCCAAGGTAGAAAAAATAGGAAGTGATGATGCTCTGGGGGGAAATCTTGTTTGCCTCTTCTGTAATTTAAAGGAGAACAGCGAACTCTATGGCTGGATGTGAACACAGAGGTAATAGCAGGGAGGGAGAGGGGTAGATATCAGTTATTCATCACTGGAAAAAAGATAGTCTTTGCCTTTTCTCTTTCAGGCCTTGAGTGATGTATGTTTGCATTTTTATTTATTTATCAGTTCAAACAACATGATTCCCGGTATGTACCACAGAAATACCAACAAGCACCAAAATATATCCCATCTATAAAATGGTGGCCAAAGAAAATAATGAAAACAACTCAAACGGGACTCAGTTGACCTTTATCAGGAAAGTCTGCACATTTTTCTGAAGGGAACAAAAGAAAAATTGGAAGAATCTCTTCTCAACAGTTTTAAGGTTACCATTACATATTGGGATGATAGATGAAATAGGATATGTGTCTAACAAAAGTCTCTCTCTCTCTCTCTCTCTCTCTCTCTCACACACACACACACACACACACACACACACACACACACCATTCCAATCTTATAAACCTTTGGATCATTTTAAAGCTTGATCTGATTTGCTTGCTTTGATTTATTTGATTTATCAGCACTGGATTGTTATATTCCTTTTCCCCTACAAAAAGCAGCCCCATGAATTATATGGGCTGAGAAAGTACGATCCAAGTTACCTATTGAATTTCCATGTCTGAAAGTGGACTTGAACCTGAACTTCCCCAGTACTCTAGCTAGAGACAGGTAGGTAAGTATAGGTAGATAGGCAGAGATAGATAGGTAGGTAGAGATAGATGATAGAAGCTAGCTTTATTTTTTCTTTTCCTTCTGTCTTTGTCTTTTTTTCTTTCATTTCTTTTCTATTCACTTATTGCTGTTCCTTTACTTTTTTTCTTTAAATTTGCATTGTGTTTTACTTTATAAAACATATTCAATAAACATTACTTTTTTAAAAAAATCCAATATGGCTGTCATTATCACAATTGCTGACTTCAACTTCCACAGTTTAATTTGTGCTAAAAGAAAAAAGTGTTTCATTCTCTCTGTCCTGAATCTTCTGGCAGTTAGTTTCAATTGACTGATATTACTGCCAATATTTCCTGGACTAATATTGCAACAAAATTGTCTCCAACTACTTCATGTGAAAAATTTATTTCGTCATTTTCTCTTGTTCATCACTTTCATCTTAAACAATAGATTTTACTAAAACTTAACTGATTATGCGTTGAACATTCTTATGGCTATGAACAATCCACATTAGAAGGGAAAAACTGATTTGGAGAATGGATATACATGCGCATTGCATCTATACATTTTTTAAAAACATCTGTGAATTTTCTGGGCTCATGCCACTGGAAAAGAGATGGAATTTAAAAAGGTACCAGAAGGTGCTATATGTGTCCATACATGGTCAAAGTCACCGCTTCCTCTTTCTATCCAGATTGCTGTATCCAGATAAATGTAGCATGCATTTAGCTGGCCTGATCTTATGGATAAAACCATAAGAATTAAGGATTTCCTCATTCTTCTTGATCATGGAGACTCTCAGTAGTGACTTAAGATAGCTAGGAAGCATTTCCACAATTCATATTACTTATCAAAATTTTAATCAAGACACCAGTCATTATTATAGGAACAGCTGAGCCTAAAGCAGTCAGTGCTCACTCAAAAATTAGTAACTGATCACTTTATCTTGCTTCCTCCAGTCAGTATTTGCACCCTTCTTCTCACAAAACAAAATGCTTTCTTCTGTATTCCTGTGCATACTCTGTTGGTAATGCTGCTTAATTCTGGCACAGGGTCAGCTGTCCTTACCATTTCTGTGGTAATCTTGCTACTACAAGGAGATGGGAAGCTGAGTGAGTCAAGAATTCCCTCCATTACCAGCACAATCAGGGACCCATGTCTGTTTCTGAGGAAACATCCACTCCCTTGCAATAGCATCTTCTGACTCACAGACACAAAAGAAACACCTTGAAATGCCTTGCAATTGCCAGTATTGATCTTGCTCAGGTACCAGGACTCTGCCTTTGTCTGAAAGTGCTATATTATTTCTTTAAGTCAACATTACATTTTTTTAGCACTCACACATTTCTGCAAAATACCGTATGTTTTCAGCCAATGCAGCCTAAGGCATGGGGATCTTCAGTGAATAATGGAATTGCTTCAATGGTTCCTAAAACACCAATGCCAGTTGGTGTTTCACCATTCAGTTTCATACTGTCTTGAGGAATGATAAATAAATGCATGTATTTATTATAGGATAATAAATACATTTATTTATTATATTATCCTGTCTTAGAATGGATTATGACCTATAAAATACACAGAATAAAACATTAACATGGATTTTTGTTAAAAAAACAAACAAAACTATAATAACCATTAATATGATAATGCAGCACATATTTTTTTTACCATTTATATTGAGCCTTATACCCAAAAGACTCTTGGTTTCTCTACTGGCTTTCCATACGTAACAAAATCAAGGATCCCAGTGAATTTCAAGTGTGGGTAACATTACTTAATGATAGAATTCACCCATTTTCTCCCCTTTCCTCTCACTCTGTGGCTATCCTAATTTTTTTCCTCTAGTATAAAAAAATAACAGTGATTCAAGGACTATCACATCTGGGTTAAAAAAAAAATCAGAGAATGACTTGACAGCTAAAGAAAACTCTTAAATCTCTGCTTCCATCTAGTGATCATCTGGATTTGTTCAGCCCAGAATGAGTAGTTAGAAACTATGCTTTACTATGGGGTCAGAAGAGGTGTAGGCAGCAAGTCTGGAAACTAATAAAGAACCATAATTGACTCTTCTTTATTGGTATGCAACAAGGGAAGGAGAGGCAAAGAGATCGGCTCTGGTCTCATGCCCTAAATAATATACTGCTCAAAAAAATAAAGGAAACACAAGCAGAAGACATCTGAGATCTGAATGAATGAAATGGCCTTATGAAATACTTTGTTCTTTACATACAGTAGTTTATACACTGCTCAAACAACTAAAGGGAACACAAAACTACTGTATGTAACGAACAAAGTATTTCATAAGGCTATTTCATTCATTCAGATCTCGGATGTCTTCTGCTTGTGTTCCCTTTATTTTTTTGAGCAGTGTATATTCCTCCTATAATTTTAACTGAGATATAAATTCTCTCTTGGGGAGGGAGGGTTTATTTCCAACAAGCCGCATTTGATCCCACAAAAAGAAATCCTTTCTCCAAAGCTATTAAAGAATCAGAAAGCCCATCTATAACACAGTCTTGGTATGATCATAATATTATTTGACAAATGTTGCCATTACCAAAGTGTACTTAATTATTATTATTATTATTATTATTATTATTATTATTATTATTATTATTATTTTATTTCTATACCGCCCTATACTTGCATTTCTTCTTTATTTCTTTTTTTTTTAATATACTATCACAAAGTGGGATCACAAAGTTTTGTATGGTCAGCTCTGTCTTCATAATCACCCACTGAATTAGTTTCAATTTACATAATAATCTACTTACTGGGTCTTTCTTATAAATGGCCAGTTGGCAAGTGCCCAAAATGTGAACAAGTGCCCACAGGACAGGGTGTATGCAGCCACTGTAACTTCAAAATTGGGTCACAAATAGCTTGGGGTAGAGGTCACTAAACAATCAGTCAAAGACCACTTGTATTGGCAACAAGAAAAATTAAGCATTTAGTTTCATTTTCAGGTAGGGAAAATAACTGTAACACTAACATTCCCCTTCCCCTCTCCTTTTCTGATAAGCATCAGAAACAGACTTGATTTATGTGATTTTGCCAACCATTTAAAGACGAAGTCTCAATCTCTACTGGATATATGAACAAGTTACCATGTTTGTTCAAAACATATGTATCCATTATTATTTTTATTTCCTACTTTTCCATTTCTCCAACAGGTTAGCCAAACATGGCCTTCCTATCTGCCTTCTTCAGCTTTTCATGAAAGCTATGTCAGGCCTGGAAGCCATCTTTTACATTGGGCCTTCAGGCCTGCTACATTTAGAGTTGTAAGAAACTGGGAAGGGGGATTGTATGGAGCTGGGGAGATATATAGCCATAATAACATTCCTTTCTCTGGGAGTCAAGGACATCCTGTCCTGCACCTGGAGTGGTGTGACTGGGTGGCATTCCAGTTGGGACGGTGCATTGATTGGGCCATGTGATGGACATGTGTGTGCTGGGCAGGAACGTGGACTTTCCTTTGGGTGGGGAAACCCTGGAAGCTTCAGATTTGGGTTTTCCCAGATGTGTCAATATGACATCTCTAATACAAAGGAACTTCGAGGAACTTCGAGCCTCAGAGTCTTCTTTCGTTGGGAGTGTTACTTGGAACCCTGACAAGCTATCTGTGAGGAATAACATTGTCCCGTCTGCCTAGTCTCCCTTCAGTGGGTCTTCTACAAAACTCTCTATCCCAGTCTTGTCCAGGCTCTCCTGAAATGAGCAAGGCGACTATAACAACACTATCCAGCACCCAATGGTTTGCCAGCCAAAATAGGCTAAGACTGGCTATGTATTTGATCTCAGATCTTTTCTCTTTTTTTATCTTTAACCAGCATATTTATATGTCCATGAGGCAAGATTCTTATTTGGAATGGATATGGATAACTGACTGTTTAACAATTTTTCTAAGTCCAGGCTCCTCTAGAAAATTTGAAATTGAATTTTAGACATATTTATGACAAGTCATGGTGTTCCTTTTTCAGACCACATGCTAGGCAAGCCATAAACTAAACTTGAAAATGAAAGAAAGAACTTGGCTGTGTTTAATGAAAGGTTTTTCAAGATCATTGCACATAGGAATCCTAGAGGAGCAATGAGGGCTACAACTACTAAACGGCCCAGATGGATATCCCATGGGAAATGACACCAGCCCATATTTTGTGCTACCTCCCAGTATTTTCTTTTCACCAAAGCATGATTTTTTTTTTTTTGAAAGGAAAAAAAAAGGAGAGGCGAAGGAGGCAGAAGTTGGTTTTCTTGGGGCATTTGTTTCCAATTTTGCAAACACCATGAATGTGGTTATTTTCAAAGCTGTATTATGAAAGCATGGCATCTGAATCTTCATCTTATGGTTAATTATAAATCATTTCAGAGGCCCACAACAAAGTTCTCAGACCCTGAAACTGAATTGTTTTGTGATCACTATTCTCTCAGTCCACTCCCATCTCCTGCTGTCAGATCCTCTTTTGGGATGGGGTGGGGGAGAAGAGGGCTTTATTTTAAGATGTTGCTCTTGGCTTGGAAATCCATAAAGTGTCAGTTCCAAAATATTTTTTTTTTCCCAGAGCAAGATAAACTCGTTTGGATCATCCATCATTTGGGCTTTTTTTGCCTGACTTGACAGGACCCCACATTTAAATGCCTTTTGCAGGACCATATCAGATGGATCATGGGAAGGTTGTTGTTTTTCACGAGGATGTATTATGAAAAGCCCCTTTCAGAGGCATTGGGCTTCCACCCAGCTCTAGTTCTTTAACAGTCTCCACAGCAATGCTTTTTCTTCTGTTCCTTTTAGCACTATTCGCCTGATTTAGATAATATTTTCAGAAGGAGTCATCTGGGGTAGGGAATTCCTCTGTTCAGCTACTTGTTTTGTTTTTCAGAATAATACTCAACCCTTTTTAAGGATCTTGCAGCATAGTTCATCTCCCATATGTTTATTCAAACAAATGAAATGGAGCAAATATTCAATTTTGGAAAATTACATCAGGTTCCCTAGATAGATAGATAGATAGATAGATAGATAGATAGATAGATAGATAGATAGATAGATAGATAGATATGTTGGTCCTTTCTTACGTAGAACAGGTCAACTCTAATCAGACAGTGTGCTATTTATAAGAAATTAAATATTCAATTAGATTTTCTTGCTTTTATTTTTAAAAGATCAAAGTCTAACGCAGCTCCTACTAGATATAGACCCCTTGGAGGGTAGAGCTGAGGATTTTGTACAATATCTGTATGACAAAATCGCTCAGATTCGAGAACAGCTAGACTCTGACTGGGTTGATCCAGGGGAGATGACTAGGACAGGTCCTGAGAATATTATTTGGGAAGAGTTTGATCCTGTGACTCTCGAAAGCGTGGACAGGATACTGAACAGACTAAATGCGACCACATGTTTATTGGACCCGTGTCCCTCCTGGTTGGTACTGGCCTCCCGGGAGGTGACGCGAGGCTGGCTCCAGAAGATTATAAATGCTTCTTTGAGTGAGGGTGTCTTTCCCACCGTCTTGAAAGAGGCGGTGGTGAGGCCCCTCCTCAAGAAGCCCTCCCTGGACCCAGCTGTATTAGCAAATTATCGTCCTGTCTCCAACCTTCGCTTTGTTGCGAAGGTTGTTGAGAGTGTGGTTGCACGACAACTGCCTCAGTACCTGGATGAATCAAATTATCTAGATCCGTTCCAGTCGGGCTTCAGGCCTGGGTACAGCACTGAGACAGCATTGATCGCATTGGTTGATGATCTCTGGAGGGCTCGAGACAGGGGTTGCTCCTCTGTCCTGGTCCTATTAGACCTCTCAGCGGCTTTTGATACCATCGACCATGATATCATGCTGCACCGGTTGGAAGGGTTAGGGGTAGGGGGCACTGTTTTGCAGTGGTTCTCCTCCTTTCTCTCTGACCGGTCGCAGTCTGTGTTGACAGGGGGGCAGAGGTCGACCCCGAGGCCCCTTATATGTGGGGTGCCACAAGGATCGGTCCTCTCGCCCCTTCTGTTCAACATTTATGTGAAGCCGCTGGGTGAGATCATCCGTGGTTTTGGGGTGAAGTTCCATCAGTACGCTGATGACACCCAGCTGTACATCTCCACCCCAAATCACCCCAATGATGCCCTCGAGGTGATGTCCCGGTGCCTGGAGGCCGTACGGATCTGGATGGGGAGGAACAGACTCAGGCTCAACCCATCCAAGACCGAGTGGCTGTGGTTTCCATCGTCCCGATATAATCAGTTGGCGCCATCTCTGACTATTGGGGGCGAGTCGTTGGCCCCCACAGATGGGCTTCGCAACTTGGGCGTCCTCCTAGACTCGCGGCTGTCTTTAGAAGAGCATATGACGGCCGTGGCCAGGAGGATTTTTCATCAGGTTCGCCTGATTCACCAGTTGCGTCCCTTTCTGGATTGGGACTCGTTACGCACGGTCACTCACGCCCTTGTCACCTCACGCCTGGATTATTGTAATGCTCTCTACATGGGGCTCCCCTTGAGAAGCACCCGGAGACTTCAACTGGTCCAGAATGCGGCCGCGCGGGTGGTGATGGGAGCAATGTGGCGCTCTCATGTGACCCCCCTCCTACGCGAGCTACACTGGCTCCCAGTGGTTTTCCGGGTGCGCTTCAAGGTTTTGGTTACTACCTTTAGAGCGCTCCATGGCTCAGGACCAGGGTACTTACGAGACCACCTCCTGCCACCAGTAGCCTCTCACCGACCAGTTCGTTCCCATAGAGAGGGGCTCCTCGGGGTGCCGTCAGCCAAACAATGTCGACTGATGACCCCCAGGGGGAGAGCCTTCTCTGTGGGGGCACCTACCATCTGGAACGAGCTCCCCCCGGAGATACGGAGGATCCAAGACCTACGCATCTTCCGCCGCGCCCTAAAAACGTTCTTATTCCAACAGGCTGGTCTGGCCTAACTCTCCCTTCTAAATTGGCCTTTAAATTGGCTTTTAAATTGGTTTTTAAATCTCTTTAGATAAATTTGGATATTTTAATCTTTGAACCTATACCTAAATTAATTAATCTGTTTTTAATAGTTTTCTAACTTTTATATGTCTTTGTATTTATTTATGCTGTTCACCGCCCTGAGTCCCTCGGGAGTAGGGCGGTATACAAATATGAAAAATAAATAAATAAATAAATAAATAAATAAATATATGACTTTCCTTCTGGGGGTATGGAGTTTAGAATAACAGAGTTGGAAGGGACCTTGGAGGTCTTTTAGTCCAACCCCCTGCTTAGGCAGGAAACCCTACCCTACACTTTAGACAAATGGTTATCCAATCTCTTCTTAAAAACTTCCAGTGTTGGAGCATTCACACTTCTGGAGGCAAGTTGTTCCACTGATTAATTGTTCTAACTGTTAGGAAATTTCTCCTTAGTTCTAGTTGCTTCTCTCCTTGATTAATTTCCACCCATTGCTTCTTGTCCTACCCTCAGGTGCTTTGGAGAATAGCTTGACTCCTCTTCTTTGTGGTAGCCCCTGAGATATCAAGAGTGATGACTCTACATAGGAAGACATTTAAATTCAATTAATTCACAATAATTGAATTTATTTGATCAAATAAAGATGTGGAGATGTGGTAATTTACAATCACAAGAAAATGTGTTAGTCGTGTGAAGGTTCAGTGTCTTTTAAGGCTGGGGACTGAGAAAAATCTGATTTTCAAAGTCTGTGGAATCTCCTCTGTTTGGTTCATTGTCACTGTTGTGGCTTTGGGAAGTTATTTTCTGCTTCTTTCTCCTTTTCCCCCTGTGGATTTATGTCTCTGTCTTTTCCTTTCCATGATAGCTCTAGTTTCTACTCTCTTATCTTTTTTTTTTTATTCATTTATTGTTGTTGTTGTTGTTGTTGTTGTTGTCGTCCTTTCTCTTCAGAGCTACAGCGGCTCTTCAGCTGCTGCCAGAACTTCTATTACCTGCTGCTCTTTGTATATTGGATGCTTCGTGTCTGTCTGCTCTCTCTTCTTTTTTCTTTCATGTAGCTTAACTACACTAGCTTCACTTTAGAATTACAGTACATTTTTAAAGTCATACATAATTTAATAAAATATGCTTCGATTTCTTACTCTAAGTTTAACCAAAAAATTCATTTGTTTTTTTAAAAAATACCAAACAAACCAGAAGCTATTGCCGTCTGTTCTCCTAATATATGGCACTGGCTTGGAAATTCAAGGTTTTACCCTAAAAAGCCTAGAAGCTTAGAAGGTCCTAAATAATATTCAGAAAATGAAATTTAATTGCATGTAAAACTATTATATCTATAAATACTCAGATTCCATTATTAATCCCTGATAGTAACCAAGACAAGGCAAAGCTTCAGAAATCAGTCCAAGGTAGGATGTTCAAAAATTAAAAAAAATTTAGACAAGCAACTCTGACAGCAATATCTGTTCCCATGTTGACACAGAGGATCCTCCAAAGTAAAGAAGTTTTGTGAACTTGTTCTTTTTAAAGGAGAAATTAAGCCTCTTTATTACATTGAATTTTAGTCTTATGTTTATATTAGGATCCTGGGATTACTTTATATTTGTTAAATGCTGATTTGTTTGTATTTTAGAGTTGAGATGTGGTATGTTTATTGGAATGGGATACTTTGGTATTTGGGGTGGCTTTCTTTGAAACTGTTGGCATTTGGGATGGAAAATGTACATTGGAGCTTATCTTTTTTTTAAAAGGAGAAGTGATTCTTTTTGATCATGTTAAACTTGGGGTTTTTTGTGGGGGGTTTTTGCGCTAGATATCAAGATCATTTTAGGGCTTTGGTTTATGGCTAAGAGTTGAGGTATGCAATATTGATTTTTACATATGTTAACATTATTTTAGAGCTCTGCTTGGACTTTTTGCTGTTAACTGGACTGGAGGAGACAATGCCTGTTATTAAAAGAAAAGTTCTGGGATGAAGAGTTTTATATTTGTTAATTAAGAAGAGGCAATGAGATTATGAAATTTTTATGCTTGTCATGATTAGAGTGGGAAGTTGCTCTCTTGAGGGGGAGATCTGTTTAGTTTTTTAGGGTTTTTTTGCTTTCTTGCATTTTTTCTCTTCTCATTTCTTTTTTAGTTTGTGTTATATTTCATTGTTGTAAGTGAAACTTTTAATAAAGTTATGACAAAAGGGCATCTTCTTGCTTGCCAGAAAAATAATAGGCACATTTTCAAAAGTATTTTCTGCAGAACATAACAGTTGAATAGGTTTATAAATGGGAGATGTAGTCCCTAAGATAATCAGATCCGGCTTTAAAATATGGAGCTGAAATCCATCGAAATCCTCTAATTTGGATATAGAATATTCCAAGAAACACGTGAACAGTTCCTTTCTTCCTTCGAGAATGTGCCAGTTTGGCCATTCTAGTCTCATTTGGTCATTTTCTAGAGGTATGTTTCCAGAACAGAACATGATTCACTACCATTATACAGTAACTTTAAATGGGCACTAAATGAATTGTTGTAAATCAAGGACTACCTGGATTAGATTTTGTAATTTGTTCAGATAATTCTTATTGGCATCTTTGGTCTAACCTATTTCCCTATCACCCTGCCAACAAAAGTGTGTATAGTCAAGGCTATGGTTTTCCCAGTTGCAATGTATGGGTATGAAAGTTGGACCATAAGGAAGGCTGAGCGCCAAAGAATTGAGGCCTTTGCACTATGGTGCTGGAGAAGACTCCTGCGAGTCCCTTGGATTCCAAGGTATCAACCAGTCAGTCCTAGAAGAGATCAACCCTGACTGCTCTTTAGAAGGCCATTGTCAGCCACATCGTCAGGGCTGTCATTCCGTTGGGAATGGAGGTAGACAGAGTATGCAGCCCACGTTCCTGGCCAGATATCTTGCCTTGCCATCACTTGCCTCCTCCTCCATACAGTCAGTGGAATCCTCTTCCTTCAGCCGTTCACAGGGCCTCCAACTGAGGGTGGATAGGACTGCACTTGCATGGAGGTGCCGGCTGCATTAGCCAGCATTAATGGAGGCTTACCAGACCTATCCCGATCGGAATGGCCCCAACAAACCAGGACTAAATGCACTGAATTACTGGCCGGGGGAAGGCAGCTGAAGCCCTCCAATCAGCACAGGGATTTGGGGTGGAATCTGGGGGAGGAATAGCAGGGTGGGGCGCGCTAGGTTTAGAATGGGAAGGGAAAGCATGTTAAGGTTAGAGCTGACAATATTTCACTGTAATTGCATTGAGTGATTGTCAGAGTGTGCCAAATTTAGGAAGATAAAACTTTAGAATAACATCCACCCTATTGTCTGCTATTTATTTTCTTATCCTGATTCGGAACCTGACAGCCAGATCCTGAAGATGAAACTGAAATATTTTGGCCACCTAATGAGAAGGAAGGACTCAGTGGAGAAGAGCCTAATGCTGGGAAAGATTGAGGGCAAAAGAAGAAAGGGACGGCAGAGAATGAGGTGGCTGGATAGAAGCCACCTGAAGCAGTCGCTGAAGCAGTCGGTGTGAGCTTAAATGGTCTCCGGGGGATGGTAGAGGACAGGAAGACCTGGAGGAAAGTTTTCCATGGAGTCGCGATGGGTTGGACACGACTTCGCAACTCCAAGTTTGAATAGTATGAGAAAAGGAGAGAACTATCTACCTACTTTTTTACGCTATCCCTGATCTTATGAATCACTGTCATGTTGTCATCTCCCTTTTTTAAAAAATGCCTTAAATACTGTAACTTCCCTCATAGCAGAAAGTGTCTCATTAAGTCTAACATAATCATTATTTGTTCAGTACATGGTAAAGATACACCTGCTCCTATTAAATATAACTGCTGTGGTTATGGAAGAAAAAAGATTTCTTTTTCAAAGTCATCAATCTCAATTTTATTTAAGCACCATAAAAGCCCAATTATATTCTAGTACAGCTGCAAAGAAAGTATATGCTAATTCAGTATCAATGCAATTAATTACACAAACTTTGCAGTATATTTTAAACAAATCAAATCTGTTCTTAATTATCAAGCAGAGGCAATTTTATTTTAAAATCTCAGTTAAGATATTTCTACTGCCACCAAATTGCAATATTTTAAATCTGCAAAATATTGACAGCTACGTGCTTGCAAGCGTTTAGTCACTGTATAGAAGACATGAGTAATAGCTCTGTGTTTTTATAGTGGCCCTTCCAAAATTTCCAAATTATGAATTATATATTTATTTTTAATTGGCCAATTGTCTCCATCCGTGTCAATTTTTGTTACACCCCTATGGATAAGGACTGAGCCCTCTTTCCTAGGTTTCCAGAAAGCCTTGAAAACCTGGCCATGATCCTAGACCTGTTTTGTTTTATTGGTTTTGTTGTTCATTAGATTATTTTAGTGCAGGCAGTCTGATTTTATATTTTTAGCTGTTTTTACATTTTTCTAATTTTCTATTTCTCCCAGAGTCCACTGAAATTGGTCGGCCAATACATTTAAAATAACAATAATAATAGAATTGGAAGAACTGTTTATTTCTAAATTACCCATCTTATTTGTGTGACTTGGGTAGTTTACAAATAAAGCCATATACAGTATAAAGCAATATATAAAGACATTGTTAAAGCAAAGTTAAAAACAGAACTGGAAAATGAACAATTGAAAAGTAGAAGGAGTGCCTCCAAATACCCCCAGGGTTGCATACCACTCTTAGACCTTCATGCCAGTTGGCAGAGCCAAGTTGTCTGGAAGGCCAGGAGACTCCAGGCCCGCCTCATTTCGAGGGGCAAGATATTCCATAGGATGGAAGCCCACCAGTCAAAATTGATGGGGACAGCAAGATACCCGTTATGCCTAATTGGGTGGAACAAGGCAAGTCCTTATGTAACCTGGTCCTACGTCATGAAGGCTTTAAAGGTGATAACCAACATTTCGAATTGGATCCAGAAGTAAACTGGCACCCAATGCAGCTCACATAACAGAGGTGTTACATGTGCAACTCTAGGAGCGCCCAAGACTGCTTGGGCATTCTGCAGTAGCTGCAACTAGTTGTGGTAGGCTACAATAACAGATTCTTGCAAGTCTTCTTGTGTTTTACCCTCCCTCCTCTCAATGAATCAGGGAGGAGACAGTTTGAGGGTTGTTGTTTTTTTTCTTTAACCATAACACTATCTCCTTTTGTAGGAGAATGAGGTGGCTGGATGGAGTCACTGAAGCACTAGGCGTGAGCTTAGATGGTAGAGGACAGGAAGGCCTGGAGGAACGTTGTCCATGGGATTGTGATTGGTCAGACACAGTGGTGGGATTCAAGTAACTTAACAACTGGTTCTCTGCCCTAATGATTTCTTCCAACAAACAGTTTGCCAAACTGTTCAGAAAGTTAACAACTGGTTCTCCTGAAGTGGTGCGAACTGGCTGAATCCTACCACTGGTCAGACACGACTTCGCAACTAACAACAATCTCCTTTTATGGGGCTTAAGAATTTTTTCTGCCACTGTTGTTTTCTGTAAGAGCTTCTGAATATTCTTTTCAAAGATCATTTCTGTCTACAGAAGGACATTGATCTGTTGCACGCATAAATTTTGAGCTACCTGCTCTGGACTTTGTAACACTGGAGAAACCACATGGAATAACCTTTCACCCTTCAAAGCAGGGGTGGGTTCTACTTACCTTTACTACCGGTTCGCAATGGAGCCACGCAAGCGCAAAAGCTTCTGCACATGCGCAGAAGTGTTTTCATGACATCAGGGTCAGTAGGCAGGGCCTCCCACCAGTTTTACTACTGGTTCTATAGTACCAGTGTGAACCGAGGGCAACCCATCACTGCTTCAAAGGCTGGGAATGGCACACTTAGCAGCATACAACATATTCAAATAACATTAAATGCATAATTTGCAAAAAGTATATTAAATGCGCTATTTGCATGATGATATCATTTATGATATCACTTCCTACGTCCTCCTGTGTATACCACTCAGTGTTAGCACTGAGAAAGACCCTTCCTTGGATTGTGAAAGACAATTGTGGTCAGCATGGATGGAGGGGGGTATTGTTAATAGAAGGAAACAGAAAAGATACTACATGTTTACTAGCAAATAGTTGCAATAAAAAAATCAATCAAAGTTAACCATAGATAAGAAATTTACAGTCTATGTGGCTCATCCAGAGAGATCCTGCACATCACCTGAAGGCAAGACTATATGATACAAAGATCACGTTAAGTTAGCAGCAGGATCGTAGCTTCCCTGCTGAGAGGAGGTCTATTTTAGTGGGCTCCTGGGAGTCAAATTGAACAATCAAAATAGATATAATGCCTCTATTATCCTTTATCGGTCTTCATTTGACAAAACCCAGGCTTGGGATATTATTAACTTTCTAAAACCCTTGCTGATGGAGAATTGCTTCGTTACTTTACTTGCAGTTCATATTGCCATGGCCCAGTTTTTCAGGAATTATTTTGGGATCAAGAGTTCTTTCCTTGTATCAGATGAGAATAAAGAATGTGCCACCTGGCTGAAAGCATCTACACTTTGCAATTATCTAATCAAGAGGTAGAAAGTAGCCAACTCTTGTTCTTTCATGTTTTGGTTCCTACCTCTATTTTAAATTCTTTGTCAAGTGCTACCTTGATCAAAAGGCCTGTGACAGCATGACCAGAGTCTGCTTCTAAAAATGCTGCCAAACACATTCATGTCATAGAACCATAGAGTTGGAAAAAGCCATTTAGGCCATCAAATTAACCACAGAGTAAGAATCCAAGTGAAAACATATCTGACTGACGGATATCCAGTTGTTGCTTGAACATGTCCAGTGAAGGGGAGGCCACCACATCTCTAAGTAATTGGCTTCAGTATCAATTTGCTCTTACTGCTAGAAGTTTTTTCAACAATAAATTATTGCAATTATTCTGTAGTAATGAGAACCAAGGGGAAAGCTGAATTTCAGTATGTCCAGCCAGTAGGAAACACCAGACCAAAGATTCAGGATGGACAATAGAAAACTATTATTCAAACATGAGATAGTTAAATATAGCATTGCCTACTACAGAATGTGAAAGTCTGAAGGATCAGGAGCATTGTGGGGACTGACCATCCTGAAAAAGATCCATCTATGTCACTGTTACAAGTCAACACCAATTTGATGGCACATAACCATAATCACTATAGAATGTGTTAATGGTTGTGATCTTACATAGCATTAAAAGAGATTAGATATATTTAAGAAGACTGCTCATATCAATGGTTACACATTCCAATAAATTCATGATCTCCAGAATCGAAGGCAGTATGTCTTTAAATACCAGTCATTAGGAACAATAGCAAAAGGCAGTTTTGACTTCATCCTGCAAGTTTCCCATTAGCGTTTAGCTAGCTGCTGGGCAAAACAGTACCAGAGAGAAGATTTTAGATTCAGACATCAGGATCTTTCTTCATTCCAATAAGGTTATTGCATATTAGCACACTTACATTTTGCTTAGGAATCATGGTGGCCCAGTGGTTAGAATGCAGCATTGCAGGCTATTTGCCCACATCCAGGAGTCAACCCTGACCGATTCAAGGTTGATTTAGCCTTCCATCCTTCCAAGGTCAGTAAAATGAGGACCCAAATTGTTGGGGGCAATATGGTGACATTTGTAAACCACCCAGAGAGTGCTGTAAAGCACTATGGAGCAGCATATAAGTCTAAGTGTTATTGCTAATGCTATATAAGGAAAAATTATCCCTCACATTTAGACTGTCAGAGAGTGTGACTACTAGGCTAAAACCTGCCTCCAGGGAATTTTGCTTTCTGCCTGAATCTGTGAAAACACTGGCAGACTAAAGGGTGAAAACTACCAAGCTGCTTATAATGCATGGTCAGGAGTTCCCAAAATGTAGGGAACCTCCTCTACTAAATATCTGTAAAATACATTTTGATGAAATAGTTAAAAACTTGTAGTGAGAGCAGAAGCTTCTGTTGCAGAGGCTTAAGTAACAAATTTCACCCCTTAAACTTTCCTTCTAAAGGTTGAAAAGATTGATTCTGCCCACTTCAGAGATGCTTTAAGTATGGACCACTTAAAAGGAGTTGGAGTACTTTGCATGGCCTGCAAGCCACAATTTGTCCATACCTGACCTTAAATGCCCTGACTCTCTAGAAAAACTGATAGAATCAATAGATCACCTTGTTCAAGTTATTTGTGGGGCTCCTGATGGTTCCATAGTGCCATATTTGTTAGACTAAAAGCAATTCCACGGCCATACCTTCTTATTATCTTTCTGGCATCTTTTGCTGATATGATGATTATTACGTTGCTTTGTACACAAACAGCTTCTGCACCAAAGACAAATTTCTTGTGTGTATAATCACACTTGGCCAAATAAAGTATTCAATTCATTATTAATGTGCTATCCACCAGTTCTTGATTTGGCAGAAAATGCAATATGCCAGCATAAATAAAGAAGCCACATAAAATCTGACAAAATCTTTGAAAGACACTGTTCAGACATGGCACAGTTATATCTGTTCTGATCTCTCTTGTGGCCAAACCAAATGCCAAGAGGGAGCAATGCTCAGTGATCGAAGGGAAGGGGGCATGTCTGAACCAGCCTAAGTAGACCCATAGGAGGTGAACTGATTCTAACCTCTAACTGCCTCCACAGCCCACAACGAAGTATAATAGATCATATCCATGGCAAAAATTGTGCTAGAAAAAGAATACATTACTTTAAAACTGGAACAGCTAAATATAAGTTTAAACTGCCTCCACTGTGGGCAATATTATGTCATTTAAAATCAGTTAGTGGGGTGCGAGGATTACCTCTGATTAGAGGAGCACTACCAGTACCAGCAGCAATCTAATAATAGTTCTTTTTAAAGTCTTTAGCAAGCACTGCAAGCTTTCTGAAAGATTCCCATTTAGTTTATACTGATAAAATTAAACTACACATTAAATGGGAAGAACCAAAATAGATCTTATGCCTTCTTTTATCATCCTTCCTGATATTTTTGTTTAGCAATGATCTATCATCAAAGTGTAGAAATGTCTGGTCCAAAATGCAATTCATAATTTACAATGAAATGAGTATAATTTCCCAGGTAAATTCTTCAATTCAATTATTTGATGGAAAACGTAACTTTATTTGCAAACAAGCAACATACAGCATTTTACTCTAGAAATAGATTAAGTGAAATATCATATTTTTAAATAATTAATCTTTAAATTATCCATTCAACTATTCATCTCCCAAAATAATAATTTAAAAAAATCTTAGATGTAGAAATTGTCTAAAGTACTGAGGTTTGTTAATGATTATCATGTTACTGTGGGTTTGATTCAGCTAATATCCTGTGGAGGGAGGGGTGAGGTTCAGCCAATTCAGACCCGTTCGGGGCTGGCGAACCAGTAGTATTGACCTGCTGATGGGCCCGCCCTGCCCAGCCACCTTCCTGGCACTATGCCATCCTATTTATCTGCAAATTTTAAGCCACATGCATGTGTACAAACCGTGCACACATTTTCTGTGCTGGGCAAACCGGTTGTTAAATTATGTGAAGACCACTTCTGTGTGGAGGTATACTGAAGTCACTTGAGACTTAAACTTACAGGTTGCAGCTGTTTCCATAAATCAGTAAAACTTTACAATGTTGAACTTTGTCTCAATTGAGATGTGAGTTACCTGGATAACTACATACTAACAACTTTTGAAATCTCAGATCAACCTTTAACTGTGCAACTTCTATCTGGTTCTCTTGGCAGACTGTTTCTGAAACGTAGCAAACTTGTCTTATTTGAGAGGCATTTTGTAGGCCACAATCATTTCTTAGGAAGCATTACAAAAACACAATGGAAACTGTTACGGTTGTGTTCGTACTGGTAGTCAGTATTAGCAGGACTGCTTAAGTGAAGCAAGTCGTTGTTTTGAAATTGGTGTCTTATTCTCATTGTTCCACTAGATGTCATGGCAGAGTACAGAAGCAGACTAGATTTGATTAACAATTTCTGATTCACATGAACATTTTCTTGTGGCTAGTGACACATGCAGGACTGCTGTTCTCTTTTATCCTCTCCTGACACCAACAGTGTTGAAATCCAGTTTATAATTTGGGAGCCTTCTGTGTGTCACTAGAGAAATGACCGTAGTGCTCTTTTGACAGGATCTAAGAACAAGAGATTTGCAAGGCTGATTGACTTCGCCAAGGAGAACGGAGTTAAATGTCCATTCCATTCTCCGATATGCCCTGGCTGCTAGGATACCAACGATTCTGGGCAACACACTGCTGCAAGTAGCACACAATCAACATTAATTATTTAGGGCTTAGCAACTTTTACAGCCATTTTATTATCTTGTCTCATTCTAAAAGCATCTCCCTGTGAAAATGTTCCGGGATGTACTTTGCCATCATAATATAACCTTTATTGGATTTTTTTTCCCCCAGCTTATCAAACATCTGCAAGGGTGAATTCCTCCCTCAAACATAAACCTCATTGAATACTGAAGTGTACTTATGCATTGTCCCCTCACAGCTGAGCTATTCTTTGAAAATGGTAGCCTTCATGGGTAATAGCCAGCTGCTAGCTATTCTTTAAGTACATACAGGCTGACCTTAGATTTTCCCAGCTGTTAAGTATGCTGGACACATCTTCCTCCTGTATGCATTCAGATATACACTGAATAGGAAATGCTAGTCAAATGCTCGTGTCCAAAGATACAGATTCAAATACTAGGTTCATGCTTGCCAACTGTGTCCTGGTGATAATCAGAAACTGGGGAAACAACCACTGTACCTGAAAGTTAACACAAGAGGACACATAAAACTATCCATTACTTTGTTGCCATCATGGCGGTCCTTCATCTATTGCATTTTAGCAACTTCTCCCATATTTTTGAAACACTTGATAAGCATCTGTTATACATTTCTAAATAAGAACTCTACTCTTACAGTGTGAACGTAAAATTTACATTTCATGGTAAATCTTATAATTTAGGACCTAGATTTGGGTCTGACACAAATAAAATCTTGAGGCCAAGATTTGGACATTTGTACAATTTTTCTTCACAACCATCTGAAAGAGGAAGGGAGGGGGAGGGAGAGAGGAAGAGAGAGAGAGAGGGAGGGAGAGGGAGAGGGAAAGGGAAAGGGAGAACCTAGTTTATATTCCAAAAATTAGCTTCAGGTTTTGACATGCAGGACTAGCCAGAACTCACTAGGAAAAATGTCCTCTTTGGCTTTTCTTTCCTCATGATGAGGTGCTGAATTTGTTCCAGCTCTCTTCCATATGACCTTTCCAAGTCTTTCAAGACACAGGGGAGATGAGGCAGAGTCCTATCATTTGCTGTCAACTTACAAGCGGCCTAAGTAATCACTGATGTGGCCATGCGTACTAGAATTTTTCCTCCAGACCTTTTCCTCAATTACTTGAGGATCATGTCTGCTAGGAGAAATAACCTCTAATCAGCAGATCAACAGTTTTTGAACAGCAACATCTGAAGAATATTTTTCCTTCTCTAAGAATTCTGTATTTGGCCACTGCAGCCCTTGAAAAAAAGATCTGCCAGCATACAAACCATACAAACACCCTTATAACACACATACACATACATTCACATATATGCTGGTTAAAGCAAAGTGAGAAGGACATATTTCTTAAGATTTTAGAATGGCATCCACTGATTCCCCCCCCCCAAAGGGGTCTCGCCACCAATTTTCCAGCAAGTTGTAAGTCATGCGAGGAAACACCCGGAATTATTTAACTCTGCATTTCTGTGAGGGAATCTGTTTCCCCAATGAGTCGGTTTGACAATTCATCTATTAGCAGGTGTGAATATGTCCCCAGCTTCTCCTCCTTTCCTTCCTTTCAGGACCCCCAGGGAGCCACAGATCATTTTCTTAGCAGAAGGAAATGTGCTGTCGGAGGCAAGGAGGGAGCCAAAGCCTTTTCAGGAAAAGAAAAAATGTTTTGTTAGGGTCTCTCCTACCCCTTTTAGACCAGCATAATGGAAAATTGATACGTACCGAGATTTGGATGCCCTGATGGGCAGAGAATGGCTCTCGCTTTGTGTATGTTTTTCCTTGGGGAAAAAGGCAAGATGGGTATCATGGCTAAAGAGAAGCACTGGCATTTCAGAAGCGGCTCAGATAGCAGCCTTGTTCAGCTTCTGTTTCTTATTCATTTGAGGCTTGTGCATTTGGAACATGACTAGCCTCCCACATCACACAAAGCAGCCTTTAATAATTCTATAGGTAATCATTTCAGGCGTCACCTCTGACAGGGTTGAACAACAGAGCCAAAGTAAGACAGGGAAGACTGGGCAGCAGGCAGGACTCAATCAAAGCAACAAAGATGTCTGGGGGTGGGGGGGTAATATGGTACCGTAGTTGTGATGGTATAATCGTTACTCCACCCCTGCTTTAGCCATTTTGTTCATAAAGAAAGGGAGAGGGGCTTTGATCATGATTTGCTTTTGCTATATTGATTTTTGTTATTACATATTATTAAATTATTGACTTCTTATTGATGCCTGTGTGGCCCAGAGTGCCTTAGGATGCCTTGCATGGGCCTAATGGTTGTTATTTGTCAGCTATTCCCAGTTAGCTGAGGAACCTCTTTTGCTAATATGTAAATAGGAAATGCCAGCCAATCAGGATCTGTACTGTAATGAGCCTAATGGACATAATACAGATGGGTTAGAAAGCTTTAGTTTAGTTAAAGCAATTATACCACTTTATTCAGCTTTTTTAGAGCCAGTGATGCTCTAATCCAGTGGTGGCGAACCTTTTACTCACCAAGTGCCAAACAGGTACATGCTTCGTTTACGTTGGCTCCCCAGTGCGCTGCGCACGCAACCGTACCATCTGTGCATGAGCGTGGCTTTTGTACGGCTCCCCTTGCGCTGTGTGTGCATTTGCACCATATGCGCATGGTGTGGCAATGTATGCACACACAAATGCCACCTGCGCATGCGTGCGCTGCATGCAGGTACTCACACACACATGTGCAAATGTGCACACCTGCACAGGAGAGCCCCAAAGACCAGCTGGGTCTCCGGAATTGCGCACATGCACACCAGAGGTCCGAACACCAGCTGGGGCCCGCACGCATGCGCAGCTGCAGGTGAGTTGGGCAATAGCTCGCGTGCTCAGAAAGATGGCTCTGCGTGCCACCTCGGGCACATGTGCCATAGATTCACCATCACGGCTCTAAACAATGTAAACAATACAGATAGTCCTTGTCTTACAACAGTTCGTTTAGTGACCATTTGAAGTTACAACAGCACTTTAAAAAGTGACTTAAGACCCCTTATGAACCTTGCAGCATCCCCATGGTCACAGGATTAACCGTACATTCAGATGCTTGACAACTGACTCACATTTATGACGGTTGAAGTGTCCCAGGGTCATGTGATCCCCTTTTGCGACCTTCTGTCAAGCAAAGTCAATAGGGAAACCAGATTCACTTAACAACCGTGTTACTAATTTAATAACTGCAGTGATTCACTTAACAAATGTGGCAAGAAAAATTGTAAATGGGGCAAACCCCATTTAAAAAATTTCTCACTTAACAGCATAAATTTTGGGCCCAATTGTGGTTGTAAATTGAGGACTACCTATACAAGAAGAACGATAGGAGAAGATACAAAAGAATAAAAAAAAATCAGGCACAAATAATTCATTCCTATCAGATACTGTATTTATCAGGCGAAACAAAGTTAAGTTAAATCTTGCAAAGAGGGGGGATTTTATTCCCCTCTTTATCAAACTCCAACTTGAAGACAGGGATGTGGAAGGATAGAACAATTGGAGGAAAGCAACTCAGAAAGGAACCGCAGTTTGTTTTCTGTTTGTTTCTCATTTTTAATGCATTGCTTTTTCTTGTATACCACTCAGAAGCTGCTTGGAATGGAGTGCTGTAGAAATCTTTAAAAAATAAATGAAAATAAGAACATTTTGCATGACCATCAGTGTCCAGAAAATAACTGCTAGGACAGGGAGTTAAGGGAGTTGCCCTCCACAGCAGAATAGTTGGCAGGACTCCCATGCAAAGAAATGCTGGATGGTATGTGTTACAGAAAGTAAAGCAATAGTAATAGGCCCTACCATCTGGCGCCAGAATTACTAAAGCTAAATTTACCCATATATCTGTGTCCAAATCCAGGCTCTGTGCACTTACTTGGAACAAAGCAGAAAGCAGCAATTCTTCATAAGCTGGCGTTAATGTGTCATTTTGCTCTAATTAAACAGGATTGGTAGGAACCATCCTTCCCATTAATCAGACTGAAGTAACCTCCTCAAGTTTGGTATCATAAAAGAGTAGCAAATTGTTTGTACTTAAATATAGAATGATGTTTTACTGCAGCGGAGGAGGTTATGGCATTTTCTCAGGCAGTCAAAAATTTTGGGCTGGTCTTAACTGGATTTTCTCTATCTGAAGTAAATATGGTGGTTTTAAATTATCAGTATATACTGTTTAACTGAAATTAGATTGTGAGTTTTAGCAGAAGCCATTTCCCACGAAACACAGACTTCTGGAGTTTTCTGTTAAAACTTCAGTCAATACTGCCTCTCCCATGCTTCTGCAGTATAACCATTCTTTGCCTGAAGCTAAGTTACATATCAAAAAGGAGAAGTAACCCATACTCCACAACGGTTCAGTTGATCAACTTGAAGAATCAGATCTTAGAAAAAAAGAAAAGATATCTTAAAGGGCTTCAGGTCATAATTGTTGGCATTCTTCATTAATAACGGAGTTGAACAACAAGCCCAGTAAGCTGTGGTAGTCATCCTGCAACCATAATGATGGTTTATTATATCTCCAGGCTGACAATCTCTCTCTTTCTCTTCCTACTTGAGTCACTTTTATATGTGCAGTCCACATGTAATATGTTCTTTAAACAAAAAAAAAACTTCTTCCTTACTTATCCTTTCTAACAAGCAACCAAACCAGCAGGAACCTTGAAAATGAGATATAAGATCTCAATATGGCCATCATAGGAGCACATATTTAACACATATGCAAACCAATATATCTCTTTTCAGGTGGGAAGAAGTGTGTGAATATAGTGATTCCATTTTAAATTAATGTTGTTGTGAAAAATATTTTTTTTTAAGATAAAAAGGAAATGAAACTAAAATGTTAAGAAATATGACTAGATTTTTTTTTCAAAACTTTCAAAATTTTGCCCAAGCATAAATCCCCTCTAATCACTTCACAGTAAGATTTCAGAGAGTTTAATGACAGTTCTAAAATATACACATACAGAACCATCACATTAGTTCCTATCATGGTAAGCAATGTTTTGCAAAGCAGGAGAATTAAAGGCATGAGATAAGATAAGAAAATTTAATGTTGGTAGCTGTTGTTTACATCAAACCTTTCACCAATTTTTTTTTACATTTCTGTCGTTGCAAACCAAGTTCTCTTTCATCATATTCAACTCCATAATCACAACTATTTTTAGTCCTCCCATTCCGCTCAAGCAACACAGTGGTTCAATGGTTAAAATGCTGGATTTTTTGGCTGGAAATCCAGCAGCCCAGGTTTGAGACAATTAGCTGAGTAAAATCACAGGGACTCCTTTACCTTTCTTGTTTTAATTCCTCTCAAGCATTTCATTTTTCCTTCATTCTTTTGGAATGTGGTCCATGCATTCTCTCTCCATTACGAAACCACCTCAAAATATTTATTCTGTAGTGGTGCTTCTCTTTTATATTTAATCTATATCCATTCAGCACACATTCATTTTTTTTGTCCATATGTCTTCTTGTTGTTTTATGCAGACTTCTGACAGAGCCAACTCTCACTTCCATAAAACAAAGGCTCCAGACATTATCACTTCTTTCAGCAAATGTTCATTTCTCACAACAGTTCATATGTTATGCACAACTTTCTGTAAGCATTTGAAAGCCTTAAAGATTCCCCATCCATTTTCTTGTTGTTACTAAATATTATATTGTGGCGTACAAATTAGTCTACAGACTTTAAGGATTTTGTTTTACCTTTTATTTATAATCTCTAATAATTTACTCTGTTTTCTCTGTCAAGCCCAACTACTTTGGTCTTTGGTGTATTAATTTTAAGATCCACATTTCTTATTGTATCATGCAGTCTAATCCAACATTGTGGTTCTCAGCCCCAAAAAATGACATCATTTGCCTACAAAAATACACACATACTTATATCTTCAATCAACACTTAACATCAACATGATCATTCTTTATGTGCTTGTCCATAAATAGATTAAAAAATTAAGGGGATTTTACACATCCTTGTTTTTACCTTCTTGTCAACACTGAACCATTTATTAAGCATTCAATTTATTGTTATGCCCACTTTACTTCCAACATATCCCAAATGTAACTGCATTCAACAACCAATTTACCTTTATATTCACATTATACTATCTATGATCCATTGGGTCATTGTTTCACAGATATTTACCTAAACCAATAAACAAAAAATGCAGTGAGAGCAAAAGTGATTTCTGACTTCCTACTTCCTCCCATTGACTTTCTGTATGGAAATCTGGTGGGGATGGTCAGAAATCATGATCATGTGACAGCAGCTGATGGCAGCAGTGTGGTAGGACTGTAGTGGCTACAAATTTCCCAACATAATTGGTTTGAAGATCCTTGAAATTTAAATTCCACAGGAGTAAGGGGTCCTAGTTTTTGGATGAATTCTTTAAATTAGCCCATTTGAGATACCTTGATTCAAAAATTATCATCCTATGATGCAGCAATTTACTGAATTGAAGATTACAAATGGACAAAAAGACAAGAGTTTTAGTCTTATATAGGTACAGTAGATAAATTCTAGCCATTTATCAAGTACTTCCTTTAAATCAATCAATATACAATAGAACTTTTTCTCCCACAATCATATATTTCTCAATGAGCTGTTGAAGAACAAAAAATCTGGCCAGCCCATCTGTCCAGCATAGAGCTGCCCTGCAATTCCTATATTTTGCTTGTCATCATCTCTTTTATCTGTTAATTGAACATCATCTGTTTAATTGCTATTTTGCCAAAGATCTTCCAAGGCACAAACAACAAACTGATTCTCTCATCATTACCTTTCCCATACAAATCTTTAAATATTCTGTCAAGCTTTTCCTCATTGTGGTTTCACCCTGAATGATTTTCTTTTTTTTTTTTAATTCTATTCATTGCTAGAGGCTCCATATTGAGTTCTCACACAGTCAAAAGTAAATAGTCTCCTACTAGATCAGGCTATTATCAAAATAAAGAACAGATGGATGCAGTATCTCCCACTCAAAAGCGATTCACTTATAGTTCTTTATGTAGAGTGGGCAGAGGAACTAGACATAAGAAATTTGATTATTGTTACAAATAGAGCTTGGATTTGATACACATTGGACAATTCACTGGAATTCTTTCATAATGGCTTCATAGTTTTGCAACAATAAATCCTATCCCAGCCTTTGTGTCTTGATAGATGTATTCTTGCAATATTTTGTGTTGCTAGCTGAGAAAAGCCTGACATTTAGCTGTCTTCCCACATTTCCAAAATATTTTTTTATTCCCATCAAAACCATTTTCTTTGCATCTTTTAATCTAAACCATTCCTTGCTTTCTCTGACTGCATTCTTGGCAACATATTTTTCTCTCCTCATGTGTTATGCAATTTCTGTCTCTCATCCCCATTTTTATAGCACTCATCCACATATATGCATTGGTTTCTTCAGCCTCAGATGTTTGAGGTTAATCTGTCTTCTGATAATTCTTTGTACAGAATTTGTACTTTCTCTTTCTGAAATAATTCTACATTCCTTCCAGGTTTTTTCCTCCACATTTTGCCTTTTTTCGTGTCTATTTCTTTCAAAGAACTACACTTGGCAATGCATTCAGAATCTCTTATCAACTCTGTATCCTTCATAATTCTCTCTATTTTTCATTATTAGCAATCAATCAATCATGTGTTTGGGTTGATTCTTTTACCATTTTTATCTATGAATGAGCTTATGCTTAAACTATAAAAATAAGCTAAGCTAATACATTCCAGGCACCTTTCTCATTTATTTTTGGATTCCCAAATGGCCCATTCACTTTTTCTATACCCTGTGCCTCGTTTCCACCTATGTATTCATGTTACTTAACAGAATCATTCCTAACCCACTAGCCTGGATCAAATTAAGAATGTTCTCGTCTCATGTTTTCATTTATCACTCAAAATTAATCATCCATAATCACCATGCATTGGACCATAATTATGAAATTATTATCAACTTATACACCAACAACAATTAAATGATAGTAACCCATATTTCTTAACTTCTTTTTAGTCCTTTCATTCATAAGCAGTTAAAGTGTTGGGCTAGAAATGAGGAAACACAGATTCAAGTTTACCTTCAACATGGAAGCCTGCTGGGTCACTTTGGGACAGACATTCTCCTTTAGCTCAATCTTCCCTACAGAATTGTTGTTGTGAACAATTATGGAGAAGGGAGTGCTATACATGCTAATTTGAGCTTCTGAAAGAAATGTGGAATCCTTATGAAGGGTCTCTCACATAGAGACTACACTACATAGTGTTGATGCATATTCTAGGGAGTGGAGTGGAGTGGAGTAAAGTATAAAGTAAAGTAAAGTGAAGTGAAGTGAAGTGAAGTGAAGTGAAGTGAAGTGAAGTGAAGTAAAGTAAAGTAAAGTAAAGTAAAATATCAGCCAATAATTAAAGCAATGAAGATGAATTCTTCTGACCCATCACAGCCATTTAATTCACAACAAGGTTGTCCAGTATGTTATAGTCAGTATTCAACGAACTCCTTGTCTTAAATGATTATTTGGGCCTCAATTTTCTTGCTGTTGATATGGCCAAGTGACCCTGATAACTTCATAGTCTTCTCTCATCCTCTATCCATTAATTTGGAAAAGAAAATTAATGCAGAT
Organism: Arizona elegans; assembly: GCA_022577455.1. Classification (NCBI taxonomy): domain Eukaryota; kingdom Metazoa; phylum Chordata; class Lepidosauria; order Squamata; family Colubridae; genus Arizona; species Arizona elegans. Next base: position 94,197,225 of record JAKOOJ010000003.1, on the reverse strand, counting down.
TAATAAAAACATGTCACTAATTTATAACCCTATGGACATTTGAGTACATTTAAAATGTAATATCAGACAAGCAAAGGACTGATAGTTTAAAAACAGTTCCAGAATTTCCAGACCTAAAATTTCCTCTTTCAGGCTTGAGACACTGGTGCTTTCTGGGACTTAGGGATCATCCATTTTCCCATTGCTGGAACTTTTGTCTCATCTAGTTCCCTGTCGCCTGAATTCAGATCTCTGCAGTAGATTTCACAGGGAATCCAATCTTAATTCTTCCTATCATCTGCTAGTCAATTAACAATCTCTGTAAAGCTGCAATGGCACATTATGATGCAATAGAAACACATAAAAATAGATTTATGTTCACTGTTTATGTCTATTACCAGTTTGTGTGGAATGGAATTCATCAGTGCTTGGAAAGATGTCAAATGTTTTTAATTTTCTTCCTCTTTGTTTTGTATTAAAGTACAATAGTTATATGCCCCTTTATTAGATAAATCCTACCTTGGGGTATTCAAAAAATTCCTAGGTATATGTTCTTGTATTTTTATTTGTTTAGTAGGTGTTTGAGATTTTTGTTTTGTTTTTGTTGTTGTTGTTTTGTTTGTTTTAGACTGGGGAAACATTTTATGAATTACCTGCCCTCTGCCACATATGAAAAATTAAACTGTTCTAGGAATGGTGCAACAATAAGATTCTGAGTATAAAAATTAAAAAAAGTGCCATAGATTAGGGTGTTCAATTGCTGGGAAAATAAAATTCTATTCTGCATCAGAAAAGAATAGGACTGGAACAACAAGCAGTATTTGAAAATACAGTAAAAGCCCTTGATTTAATTTCTCTACCTCAAATCTTCATTCAAATACTAAACACCTCAATACCTTTTATTGCTTTTTCACAGAGAAGATCTTCACTGAGCCCTTCCCTTCCCTGTGATGGCTCTGCCCCATGAGAAGACAACAGGTCCAGCAAACTGGTGTTCTTAAAATCAGGTTAATTTCCACTTTCAATTTACGAAATAAAAAAATGTGGCACTGAAGAGAAACAAGTAGAGGAGCAAAAGAAAGGGGGGTGGGGAAGAAGGCAACTAAGTCACCACTTCTTGTGGGTTCTGAATTCTCAAAACTAATCCAAAACTAAGTGAACAAATTGCTTATAGTTCAAACCAGACTTATTAGGTCTTTGAGAAATTGGCTATCTTAATATGCTCAAAAAAAGGCAATACAGTGGAAGCCCTGTAATCTGACCACTTCTTGCACCTCTGTTCTGCAGATAAGGCCCAGATGAAACTGCCATTTCCAAAGCAGATGTCCCACACACAGAGAGACACATGTTTTCCTCTATGGACAGTTGGTTCCAATGACCTTTATGAGATGGGAGCAGGCTAGGTTTGAATCATTTCATTTCATTTCATTTTCATTTTATTAAATTTGTATACCGCCCTACTCCCGAAGGACTCAGGGCGGTGAACAGGCACAAAATAAAACACATAAATACAAAAGTTAAAACATGATTAAAACCCAATTAAATAATTTTTGCCTGAGACAATTTAAAACTCCCAATAATTTAAAACGAATTAAAATTTCAGTTTAAAAATTTAAAAGAAGGGGAGAAAATTAGGCCAGGCCGGCCTGCTGGAATAGGAGTGTCTTCAAAGAACGGTGGAAAGTGCGCAGATCCGGGATCCTCCATATCTCCGGGGGGAGCTCGTTCCAGATAGTAGGTGCCCCCACAGAGAAGGCCCTCCCCCTAGGGGCTGCCAGTCAACATTGTTTGGCTAATGGCACCTGGAGGAGCCCCTCTCTATGAGAGCGTACTGGCCGGTGGGAGGCTGTTTGTGGTAGTAGGCGGTCCCGTAAGTATCCAGGTCCTAAGCCATGGAGCGCTCTAAAGGTGGTAACCAAAACTTTGAAGCGCACCCAGAAGACCACCAGGAGCCAGTGCAGCTCGCGCAGGAGAGGTGTCACACGGGAGCACCATGTTGCTCCCAAAACCACCCGTGCGGCCACCAGTTGGAGCCTCTGGGTGCTCCTCAAGGGGAGCCCTATGTAGAGAGTGTTACAATAGTCCAGGCGGGAGGTAACGAGGGCATGAGTGACTGTGTGTAGGGAGTCCCGATCCAGAAAGAGACTGGCGAATCAGGCAAACCTGATGAAAGATCCTCCCGGTCACGGCCATCAAGTGCTCTTCTAAAGACAGTGAGTCCAGGAGGATGCCCAAGTTGCGAGCCCTCTCCGTGGGGGCCAGCAATTTGCCCCCAATAGTCAGCGATGGCGTCAACTGACTATATCGGGACGTCGGAAACCACAGCCATTCAGTCTTGGATGGGTTGAGCCTGAATCAGCTGGTAATAGTCATGCAATGGATGGAAATGACAGTTCCTCGCCATCTGTTTCTTCTTCCTGGAACAATTGCTTAACAGATTATTAATACTGCATTATTGGTAACTACTAGAATTACTAGCATGAAGCAGAGAAATACTATGGACATGGTGTACTTGAGCCACAAAAAAGATTTCAGTGAAGTTTTGTGAGATAGTCTCCTTAATAAAATGGTAAAATATGAGTTAGATGAAACTAGTATTGCATAGATTTGTCTTTGGTTGAATGACTATACCTTAAGATTATTCATTAATGGCTCCACTTGAGCTTGGAAAGATGTATCAATAACATTGTCACTGGGCTCTATAATGTTTTTATCAAAGTCTTGGATGAGTGAGTTGAAGGGAAGGCTTATCATGATTGTAGATGGCATAAAGCTAATACTGAAGGTTATTAGGGAGGGATGGCTAATACTTAGGAGAGACAAAAGTCAGATAGGCTGAGCAAGCAAGAACAGGGAGCTAAATTGAACAAGATGGAATTTAACCAGAAGAAATGTCAAGTTCTCCATGTGGATAGGAAAAATGAAAGTTAGATGCATTACTCTACTTACAAACTTTTGAAATGCAAACTTTTGCTGATGTGAACAAACTTGTCCATAATTCCAATCTAGAAAGTAGGCCCTGGAAGTTGGGGAAAATGAGACAGGGTTAGTTTCCAGCATGCCACTTATGTAGGCAGTGTTTTAGAAAATAACTCTTTCCTGTGTTCTCCTACCTTCCTTTCCCTGACTTCCACATAGATGCACTGTTCATATAGATGCACTTACATACTGTCAGGTAAGAACTATACCATGCATATTTTGAATGCTTATTAGACGTGTGCACAAAACAGACTAATGAACAGCCTCTTGGAGCATAACCGTTTTGTAAATAGAGCACTATCTGTACAATGGAGGAAATCTGGCTTGGTGATAGTACATGTGAAAAAAATCTGAGCGTTCTTGTCAAATTAATGCAGCAGCTAGAAAGGAAAATGTTATTTTGTAATGCAGCAACGAGAGCATAGAGTTGAGATTATGGAATGTCAGCTAGCAAACATTCCAGACCAGGAGTGTCAAATTCACATCGTCACAGCAGCGTCATGTGATGTATCAGGACTTTTTTCCCCTTCGCTAAAACGGTCATGGGCATGGCCAGCATGTGAGGTATCCGGCCCGTGGGCTGTGAGCTTGACAGCCCTGTTCTAGACCATATTTACCATGCCCTGCTCTGGTACCACAATTAAAAAATGGCAGTGATGTTGGGAGCAAGTTCAAAGGAGAGCTTTCAAGACAGTGGGGAGTCTGGAAATAATGTGGATATGTTAAGACTTCAGAAAAGGCAACCGAGGGAAGATGTGGTATGAGTATTATATCACCTAAAGGATAAATATCTAAAATATCTAAAGGGTTGTCACATAGAAGAAGAAGCATGACCAGAACCAATGGGTTAAAATTAAATGGAAATAAATTTAGGTTACACATCTGAAGGAACTTTATGCCAGTATGAACTGTCAGCTAGTGGAACAAGCCACATATAAAGAGATGAGTTCTCCTTTGTTGGAAGGCTTCAAATAAAGACTGAATAGTCATTGATCTGGGATGTTCTAATCTAGTGGATCCTGCACTGAGAAGGGTAGTGGACTAGACTACTTCCATAGTCCTTTCCAAGTTATGATATATTTGTTTTGTGCTTCAGAGGCTACAATGCATATATGATACTAAGATTAAATAAATTGGCTGCAACTTTATTCTTTGAGATACACCCCACTATATTACAAAGAATAATGCCTTTTATGCATAATGTGTATATGTCTATGAAAATTCATTGCAGCATTTTCTACAAGAGAATACAGGTATTCTTTATAGATATGGGTAAACAACTTTTAAAAGTATTGAACACATAAAATCAATGTGGGTTCTCATCCCACAATCCTTTTGTGTTGTGTTTTTTTCATGGACAGCCACTAGTCTCTGTGCAGTTGTCAGTCACTGGACTCTGATGTGCAGTTCAAACAGGAGAGTTGAAACTAGATATACCTCTCAGAGATACTACTTGGTCTTTTCCAACACAGCTATACTGGTATGTGACTAGACTAAATAACGAAATTTTTTCTTAGAATTTTCGTTCTTTCTGTATCGATTGCTTAACAGTCAACATATATCCCTAACTTCCAGTTGTTTTTTCTTGTTAATTGTAATTCATTTGAGGATGGGAAGAAAAATGACAAACAGATTGTAAATCTGAAGTGTATGATATTTGTCAGAGTAGGTGAATTAATAAATCCTGATGGATGTCATCTGCCCAAATCTGATTTTGGAAAAAAAAATTAGTCTAAAAACTTTAGCATAGAGTTTTAATATACAGGTAGTCCTCGACTTACATCCACAAAATTTCTGTTGCTAAGTAAGACATTTGTTAAATCTTAAAACTTAAGTTTTGTCCCATTTTATGTAACAGTTAATTGAATCACTGCAGTTGTTAAATTAGTGACTCGGTTGTTAAATGAATCTGGCTTCCTCATTGACTTTGCTTGTCAAAAGGTCGCAAAAGGAGATCACATGGCCCCAGGAAACTGCAACTGTTATAAATATGAGTCAGTTGCCAAGCATCTGAATCTTGATCTCATGACCATGGGGATGCGGCAACAGTCCTGAATGTGAAAATTAGCCATAAGTCACTTTTTTCAATGCTGTTATAACCTTGAATGGTCACTAAATGAACTGTTGTAAATCAAAAACTACCTGTACTGGCTTGGGCAAAATTATAAAGTCCATAGTCTGAATCTGAATATTTGTTGTGGCCCGCCAGCAGCCTGCATGGATTGTTGCTGATCCCGACAATGAGGAAGCTGGTGTGGTGTCGTGCCAGCAGCCTGTGCAGCCGGCGCTCAAATTGGACAGCGAGGAGCCTGAAGAAGATGTGGTGCCAGAGGCAGGGATTCAGCCAGGGCCTTCAGAACCTCCAGAGGCTCCTTGAAGTGAAGAGGATGAAATGGAGGAGCCTCTTCTCAATGCATGAGCATGCAGAGCTGCCAAAAGGCTGGAGTGGTTACTCAGGAGGAGGTCTCGAGAGTAAGGCTTGGGGCTAATTGGCAACTCCCTTAGCCTATTTAAGTTTGCACACAGCTTGTAAAAAGGTGCAGGAAACGTGTGTTTGTCCATTCGTCCGTTCGTCCGCTGATCATTGAGTTTGGATTTTCTCTGCAAACTTTGCTTCTGGGCTATCTGCCAACTCTTGTAAGACTCTATTTTATCTGTGGAATTTTGGGCAGGTTGTTAAGAACATTTTATTAACAGCTTGCATTTGCAAAAGACTGTGTTTTGAAGTAAACTGTGTTTTGTTCAGATTTTGTGTGTGCTGCGTTCTTTGGGATCCGTAGCTGGGGCAGAACAATATTATTATTTTTACAATCTTTTCCTTCAGTATATAATAGTCTGTACAAATTTAATTAAGAATAAAGATACAGGGTTGTCTTCTCACAAAACAGTGTCAGAAGCAAAAAAATTGAAAAATATTCAGGAACTATTTCTGCCTTTTAAAATGTAGATACAATTAATATTTTTATAGAAGTTTCATTTCAGCTTTATTGATTGTTAGTCAAAAGACCCATGCCACAGACTATCAAAAATAAACATACTCAAGGAACAACAAAATCCATATATATCCTAGATCCTAAAAGACAAGCTAAAAAGAAACATTTCAGTTTAGCAATTATATGCTGTCTGAGCGCTTAAGTAAATGGGAAGGTGAGATGTTTGAAGGATCCTCATAGCTTCTTTGTGCAAGGAGCCACTGGGTTAATATTTGAAAATTAGGCTACTAACAATAGACAGTCATATAACAATGACAATCTGGCAGGATGCTGAGAATACAGAAGTATATTCCACTATTCCATGCTAATAGTACATGAACATGTAGCTGAGTCCAAGGCAAGAAAAAAAGGAAAAGGAAAAAACTGTCTGACAGCTGTTCAGTTTCTGTATTTCTTCTGTAATAATGTATTCTCCTTGCAGTGGAATGCCATTGCCTCTGGCAAGGTATCCCTTTTTCTGAGGCAAATGAAAAGCTCAAAGCTATGAGAAAGTAAGTATGCTCTTGGTGCCTACAGCTACTTGTACTTTTGTGACTTTCCTTCAATACTAAAAGTACATATTCCTCAAAGATTCCAGCCATTTTAACTCTAGTCCATGATAGAATTGTTTCAGTAATAATAAGCACTAGGGCACAATGGATGCAGATTTCAAGCGTAACTTTTCATAGAATGTTGTTCAGTTTCTATAAATTCTCATTCCATTCTGCGCTTACTCTCCACAGATAAGAGTAGTATGCTTCTTAGCAAGGTGATCATCCAATCCTATGATTTTTTTTTCTCATATAGAAGAGTGGAAAATCTTTTTATTTAATGATTTATTAACCTTATACAGTGTGCATAGTCCCCATATTTTTCTAAAGATCCATCAGAATCCATCAGAATAGATTTTAACCTTGAATCCACCCATTCATTGTTATGTAAGTTTTATTAAGTGTAGAAACTGCATTATAGGAGAAACACCACCATATTGTATATGCTTTTGCATATTGCATTTAAACTCTTATGCCAACTCAGGCTCTTTAAAGAGAAATGGCTGTCCTCCAAATCTCTTCAGAAAGAGGTAGTGTCTTTACTTTTGACTAGCTGTCCCTAACAATGTATATACTACTGAAAATCTCTTCATGCATTTCTGTTTGTTTGTATCCTCAGGTGCATTATATTGCAACAAGTGTTGAATCAAGGTATCTAAAATCCACTAACTTAAATAATGCATTGAGAGTTGTTTGCCACTACAATTATTTTTCTACTTACAATTTATACTCTTTTTAGATGACCCAGCTTTGAAATAAAAAAAAAAATACTGTCAGCCTAAAATGTAATGTTCATTCTGATCACCTCAGACTGCACTACCTTCCTCTCAAAGGATGAGATGTCTAGTTATCTTTAAAAGGCTTTCATACTGATTCCACTTTATGAATCCAAATGAATCCAAATGAATCCAAAAAGTCTGAATTAGGTAATTTACTAGGCTCCACATAATGTAATTTCGGTGGTTTCTTACCTGTATAGGAATACAGCCTTTATCTGTTCCACATGAAACTCTAGTTGACTCATCAGCATAAACCTCTCCCATTTCTGCATGTGGCAGTTGTGAAAACAACCAAATCTTTCTCAGAGCATTTAGACTTGGTAAAATGAAAGTTGGTCTCACTGTCACTGATTACAGTTTTTCTAAAGCTTTCAAAGCACTTCATGTCTTTAATGATGAAGCAAAAAAAAAATGGGTTTATATAAATTGAGATAATTCTGCAACTTCAAGGAGAAAAATACACCAGTGCTTTGTTGACTGAAAACTGTCACTCTTGTGTTCTAGCATTGTAGTAATTCTAGTATACTTAGCTCGCTTTAGTAACTAGGGTTATGGCAGCATTTCAGATTTCAAGGAAAACCATGGTTCTGATCATGTAAACATAGGACTTGCATTTAACATTAATCAAAGATGAATTTTTCTCAGGATGACTTATCTGGAACTAAACCCATGAGATAGCACTGAGGAATAACAATTACAATGTTGTAACCAACATAATTACAACAGTGGTGGGTTTATTTATTTTATTTATTTATTAGTCATGTTTCTATGCTGCCCACTCTCTGAGGACTCTGGGCGGCTTACACCAAAGACAGTATACTAAATAGCATGTTGCCCCCAACAATCTGGGTCCTCATTTTACCCACCTCGGAAGGATGGAAGGTTGAGTCAGCCTTGAGCCACTGATCTGCTGAACTAGCAGTCAGCTGAAGTAGCTGCAGTACTGCACTCTAACCACTGTGCCTTCTTGTTTGCTCCTGGTTTGCCCCGGTTCAGGCAAACGGGTAGTGGCGGTGGCTGGAAGCTCCGCCCACCCGCCCAGACGTCATCAAAAATGCTCTGTACATGCGCGAAAGCGCTGCGCTCTCACAAAGTGAGCACACACACCTGTGTGCTACTGATAGTGAACTGGTAGCACCGGGATTTAAAACCCACTACTGAATTACATTGATTCCATTTTCATTAGGATTTGTACAATTTAAACTGAGTATAGGGCTGGATCTTTAGAGTAGAAACATCTGATTATGAATGCTGCCCTGCCCCAACAATTTACCAATAGGTACTACTAGCTGATTCAGTTTTCTTATGTTGTCTATCAGCCACATCCACTTTGGCTAATCAGAAAAAAAAAAAAAATACCCAGTGCCTGTAGCTTGTTTCTCTGATAAGCAGAAAGAGGCAGAAATTGCTAAGAATCTTAAAACCAATCCTAATTAGATCAATGGTGGTCAGTTTTGAGTTGTACAATATTAATAAATAATGATAAACAGGCTTTCCAAACAAGGTGCCCATGGGTTTTGCATTTTTTTAAAGCAAAAGCAAAAATTTACTTCCCATCTAATATGATTCGAGCAAAGAGAATAATATATTGTAGCATAAATCTTTTGTGGGCCAAAGCTTCTTCTATCAGATGCATCATATATTCTTACTTTTGTGAACACAACAGCTATTATTATTTATTTTTTATTTATTTTATATCCCGCCCCCCCCCCCCTGCAATGCCAAATTCCAAACAGACTCTCAATGGCTTACAACAAAATTATAACACAAAATGCAATACACATAACACCAAAAAAACAAACAAACCCATATCCCCCCCAACCCATTGACCATGATTGGTGTTATATCCCAAACACTGTCAAGAAGAACTCTACCAACAACTTCTTCTGGAAAGCAGATAATAATAATCCTAGTCAAAACTCCAAGAGGAGGCAGTTTGTTAGTCCTGCAAGATAGATCAGACTAAGATCTATCTTAAAGAGCCTTGGTAGTACAGTGGTCTAAGGCACCCTGTTATTAAGCTGCTTATTAGGACAGCTGCCTGCAATTACTGCAGGTTCGAATCTCGCCAAGGCTCAAGGTTGACTCAGCCTTCCATCCTTTCTAAGGTAGGTAAATTGAGGACCCAGTTGTGGGGGCAATAAGCTGACTTTGTATAAAATATACAAAAGGATGAAGGCTATTGCTGAGCATATTGTAAGCCGTCCTGAGTCTCCGGAGAAGGGCAGCATATAAATCAAATTTTTTAAAAAAGAAACCAACACCACACGGGTCAGGAGTACTTTTATTTTAACATGCATATAAGAGAATTCGCTTCCCTCTTCCTCCATGTGAACTAGGAAGAGACAAAATACATGGATGAAGGTAAGGGTTTTTTCCCCTCTCTCACGAACATTGAATTGAATATTCCAGACAAAAATGTGGAATGATCAGCACTAATAAAATGAAGTTCTACACTCAAAGACAGGGGTGGGTTTCACTTACCTTTGCTACTGGTTCACTTGCTCATGCACGCATCACTTCTGGCATGCACAAAGCTTCTTCGCATGCGCAGATCGTATTTGATGACGTCCGGGTGGGTGGGCAGAGCTTCCCGCCGCCGCTGCTACCAGTTCGCCTGAACTGGGGCAAACCGGTAGCAACACACCACTGCTCAAGGGTATGTATACTGTGGCATTTGCTAGCAGATTGGTGTTGTTAGCAATTCACAATTTTAAAAGTGAAGTAGACAAAGTCATTGATTGGTGGATTGTGCTATCCATAGCTAATAGACTTAATTGCTCTGGAACCTCAGACAGCATACCTTAAATAGCAGCTACTTAAAGCTTTTTTGGTTGGCCACAGTATGCCACAAATACTGTATGTCATACTTCTTAGTAACGCTGGCTGAGCATTCTAGAACGTAGCAACTTATTTATACGCAGCAAGCTGAATAAACCAGAATGGATTGGATTCACATAGCTTGCTGTATCACAGGCAAGCAAACACTGTTTTGTAATGCTGTGTTTCAAATCACAATCTAATAGATCTGGAAGATAACAGATTTGGGAAGTGAATATTGGTACCCAACCACCTTTCCTATGATGACTGTCATTCTGAAAAACAATTAAGAGATGCCTTTTTCCATGCTTGTAACATAATTGGATGAAAAGTAAAGTATTTTCCTACCTAGGTACAGGCATCCCTTTCATCAACCTAAACCTCATCAACTTAATCTAATCACTCTCTTAGGTGTTGAATTACTTCCAGTTTATGATGATTTTTAAAGATTAGGGTTAAATCATAGGAATCTGTAATTCAAGTGGTATATTCATTAGACTGATTTGTTATTGTTTTAATGATACACTATAAAGAATGCATTTCTTTTTTCAATTTTGCATACCCCATCATTATAGTCATGATAGTTTGAAAGGACAAGCAATGTAAACAAGTAATACGAAATATGAATAAAAGGAAAAGACCAAGTAAAACCTACCCAACAGGGGAAAAGAAAGCCTTTTTTCCCTGAATACACCCATCCTTAATTACTGGAAAGAATGACTAAGCTTTAGGGAACTTGTGTGCAAGTAAAAACTTGAACGTGCAGTGATGTTGAAAGGTACCACCCTGTTTTCAGTGAAATAAGCAAGACTATCAAAGTGCTCTCGTGTGCAAAGTAGTAATTATCTCTCTTCTATATCACTAGCAATCAACTTGAATAAAAAAAGCTTGGTACAGGTGCACGTCAGCAGCTAAATCCAAATATCAACACAGAAAAGGTATAATACATTTAGTGTTAGGATATATTCTGAATGGACACATCAAAACACATGCATATATTCAGACAAAATATAACATTGGAATAAATAATGGAGGCAATGTAGGAAGACAATTCAGTAAACATTTCATAATTTTAATTTAAATTTCATAAAAGTTATTTTAGCCTAACTCAGAGAGTTTATAATACCATAAGAGAGCTTTATAATTTATGTGTACTAGCAAATAGATGGCGATGACGTTGAAAACAAAACCTGCAATGTATTGTTGGCATGTGGTATGAATCAGTATTCTTTTGAGGTAGTTTTTTTGCATAAGTTGTCATAATTTTAATTTAAACATGTATTCACAAATCTTTTTTCATATTAATAGTTATAAGTAAATAAAATACAAAGGGTTCCTCAATACTGATCATAAGGAGAAAAAGATCCAGAATGGGAAAATATCTTTATTGGAACAACGTAACTGACGTATATAAAATAAATCTTCACATTTCCAAATCTTAACTGGTTAGCATAATCAAAAACCTAGGGAAGGAAAAAGTTCAGAGATTGTGGTGGGAAGAAATATGGCTACTGTTAGGACCACTTCTGGAAAACACTGCAGATATATAAATCAGGTCCTATCAAATATAAAAATGATGTTTATTTCTACTGCAGAAGAATCAAGCAAGAAATGTGGTCATCTCCAATTTTGGAAATATAAATTTAATCTATAGAAGTATAAATAACAGTTTCCACTCTTTTTTAGAATGTATTTGTTCAATTTATAAGGTACCAAGCCTAGAAACCAGGAAATAGTGAGTTCTAGTTTCACTGCAGGTAGGAAAACTGGTTGAGTGACTTTAGGGCCAGTCACTCTCAGTCCAGCTTGTTTCACAGGATTTCTTTTGTGGGAGAAAGAGAGGAAGAAGGAATATTAGGTATATTCACTGCCTTGAGTGACTGTATTTATAAATATAATAAAGTCAGGATAAAACAGTCTAAAAAAAACATTTAAGTGACCCTAAGGAACAAACATATTGTATTGAAAAATAAAAATAAAAAAGTAGTCAACAACAAAAAAACATAACTTATTATTATAACAGGCAACAATACAGCATGAACACCAAATTATAATATCCTACTCAGTATAGGATCCCAAATTGCCCGGTCCCAAATCTGTACTGAGCCGAGGTGGTGCAGTGGTTAGAATGCAGTACTGCAGGCTACTTCAACTGACTGCTAGCTGCAGTTCAGCAGTTCAAATCTCACCGGCTCAAGGTTGATTCAGCCTTCCATCCTTCAAGGTGGGTAAAATGAGGACCCAGATTGTTGGGGGCAATATGCTGACTCTATAAACTGCTTAGACAGGGCTGTAAAGGCACTATGAAGCGGTATATCAGTCTAAGTGCTATTGCTATTGCTGTTGGAAAGTTACATTTTTAGGGCTTTCCTAAATAGCAGCAGGGTGGAGCCTGCATACTTCAGGAGAGAGGTGTATATTACTGCAGTGGGCAGAGGTAGCCACAGAAAAGCACATCTTTCGAATAATGCTATTTAGCATGACCCAGAAAGTGTGCCTTGTCTGTTGCAGCACCCACCCTCTGGAATAGCAACCCCCAAGAAATCCATGTGGTTCCCACCCTAATGTTGTTCCAGAATCCTTCTCTCAGGGTCCAGAGTAGGGTATTTTGAGTTCATATTGGGTATATTTATCTTCTTTTTGTTTATTATTATGGATTTTTAATTTTTATAATGTAAGCTGCCCAGAGTTGTTCTGCACTTGAGCAGCCTTAAATCAAATCAAATACAAATCAGTAAATACACCTCCAAGATCCACATTTTGACATATTTTTAACAGTGGGATCTTGAGCATCACTTGTCTAGATTTAATAGGACAGTAAAATAAAATTGAAGAAAAGCAGTCATAATCAGAACTAAGCCAAGAAAGACTTTTGTAGATAACAACCAGCACATGGAATTTTATCTAAAGGCCAACAGAGGAACGGTGCAGCTTGTGAAACATAAGTGTTACCTGGGCATATAAGGTATACCATAACTTCTTGAGCCATTTCAGCCAGCAGCTTCCAAGTGGTCTTCAAGAGCAATCCCAAGTAGAACAGATTGCAATAATCCAAATATCATTGAGTGATTCTAGACAGGGCTTCCCAATCAAGGAAAGGGCATAAATGGAACACAAAGTAGATCCCTGCAAAGGCTCTACTGGCCATGACTGCCACCTGCTCTTCAAAGAATTGCTCAGAAAACTCACAAATTATGCATAAATTCCATCTGGGGAATAAAACTCCATCAAGAACCAAGGTATTTATGTTGACATGCAATGTGCTATATTTAAAATAGAAGGCACCAGGCTAGAACCAAGTGACTGTGAGTTCTGGTCCCTCTTAGGTAGGAAAGCTGGCTTCATGATGTTGGGCCAGTCACTTTCTCTTAACAATCCAGAAGTAAACAATAGTTCAATCAAGGAATTATCAACTCAGGCAAACAACTGAAGGGAAACAGTAATAAGGATATAATAAATAATGCTAGAATATAATATATTGGTATCAGGGATGGGTTCTACTTATCTTTACTACCAGTTTGGAACGGGATTGCGCATGCGCGCAAGTGAACAGAAGCTTCTGCGCATGCGCAGATCGCTGATGACGACTTCTGGGGCAGTGGGCAGGGTCTACCGCCAGTTTTACTACCAGTTCTTGCGAACCGGTCCGAACCGGAGGCAACCCACCACTGACTGGTACACTAGAATTAGTAGAAACTTGTTATTCTGTAACCATTAGGTTCCTGTAATACATATATAGCCTTTGTATTTGTATAACACACATATATTGTATCTTTATATCTGTAACACAAATGTATGCCTTTGTATTTGTATCACATATATTATGCCTTTACATTTGTATCTCCTGTAACAAACATATTCTGTAGTGTACCTGGTATTTGTCAAACATATGTTCCTGTCATTTGATCTGAACCCATATCAATCTTCTTCCTGTTTTTCTCGTGCCATCTAAGAGCATGGTACCTATCTCAGTTGGAACTGCAGACATTACACTTCAGCCCTAACTTACACCTTTGATCTGTTCCCTGCAGCCCAAGGGGCCAAATGAGCAATTGGGAGAACAAAGGAATGTTCAAGGAAGCGATAACGCTAATTGGGAGGCTTTTATTCCTTTGCAGGGCAACAAGGAATACACAAACCTAAACTAGGAGGCCAGAACTGGGTACTAAGCTGATGTCTCTGAAGGTATAAAAAGGATGCCATATCTTCCCCAAGGTGTGGCTATCTCCTCACATGCATTGTATCTGTATGTTCTGGATATAGTCCCATCCAGTATTTTGGTTTTGGCCATAAATAAAATCTGCTTCTTTTTGCAAGTCTCATCTTGAGTCTCTCTCTTTGGCATTCTGGTGACTCAAGTATATTTTGGGACCTTACACAATTAACAGTAAACAATAACCTGAAGAACCACCAAGAACACTTTCACCAACACTGGCAGGGCAAGCCACTGGTGAGCAAACCGCACTACCTACCAGCATGTTACCTAATTTGGCATTGAAATTTCTGCAAGAAAATAAGCAAGCTCAAAGAGCATCAAAACCCCATAGTTCAACCCAGAGGTATAAATATTTACTTCTATCTGCGTTCTTCCCAGCCAATTCACCTCACAGGATTGTTGTTGTGAGAAAAAATAGAGGAAGCAGAGTTAGTTATGTTTGCTGCCTTATTTATATAAAAAAAGAAAGGTTGCTTTAAACATAAAATAAAAATAACATGTCAAGAAGTGGCTTGAACTACTTTGGAGAACATCAGATGCTGGGCTTTCCAATAAAAAAGAGGTAATGTCATTTATGGAATTAGATCTAGATTAATTAATTACTAGAGGATTCAGTAATTAAGTAGGGGATGCGGTGGCTCAGTGGCTAAGATCGAAAGGTCGATAGTTCAGCAGTTCAATCCCTAATGCCGCATAATGGGGTGAGCTCCTGTTACTTGTCCCAGCTTCTGCCAACCTAGCAGTTCAAAAGCACGTAAAAAATGCAAGTAGAAAAATAGGGACCACCTTTGGTGGGAAGGTAACAGCGTTCCGTGTGCCTTTGGTGTTTAGTCATGCTGGCCACATGACCACGGAGACATCTTCGGACAGCGCTGGCTCTTTGGTTTTGAAATGGAGATGAGCACCACCACCTAGAGTCGGGAACGACTAGCACATATCTACGAGGGGAACCTGTACCTTTAACCTTTTTAGAGAATTCATTGGAAAATGAATGCACTACTATTAATCTTCTCATCTTCTCATCGTTCCCATCACCCATCTCCTCCCACTTTTTGTTTTTTAATTTGATTTATATGCCGCCCTTCTCCGGAGACTCAGGGCGGCTTACAATGCGTTAAGCAATAGCCTTCATACTTTTGTATATTTATACAAAGTCAGCTTATTGCCCCCACAATCTGGGTCCTCATTTTACCTACCTTGGAAAGGATGGAAGGCTGAGTCAACCTTGAGCCTGGTGAGATTTGTACTTACAGTAATTGCAGTTAATAACAGTGCTTTAGTCTGCTGCGCCACCAGGCTCAAGCAGGCCCACTTATGACTATATGACTGTAACCTTGTTGCTGGTATCCTTAAGATTTATATTGATATTGTTTCCTGGCTGCTTATTTGTAACCTATGACAATCATTAAGTGTTGTACCTTATGATTCTTGATGAACATATCTTTTATTTTATGTACACTGAAAGCAAATGCACCAAGACAAATTCCTTGCGTGTCCAATCACACTTGGCCAATAAAAATTCTATTCTATTCTGTTCTGTTCTGTTCTGTTCTCAAAAGACCCTGATGTTGGGAAGGATGGAAGGCTAATGGAGAAGAGGACAGCAGAGAATGAGATGGTTAGATAGTGTCATTGACACAATGAACATGAATTTGTGCAAATTCCAGAAGATAGCGGAATCTGGCGTGCTATGGTCCATGGGGTTTGAAGTTGTGACTCTTCACAACTTAAGTGACTGAAACATCACATTTAACCTTGTGAGCAAAACTTATGCATAACTGCTAGACATTAATCCTTGTGGAATCCACATTAGAGTTAGCAGATCTGGACCACTACCATAAATGTTATTTGGATATAGTCTGGCACATTCAGGAAAGAACAATTAAGCTACTTCTCCACCTTCTTCAAGTAATATGTTAAACAAAGTCTGAATTTTCCCTTGTGATTGCATGCCAGAAAATAACTATTTAAATGAAACAGACTAACTGGAAATAATTTGCTGTCTTTAAAAGTACACGTAATGTTTAATTTATAAGTGTAGCTTTGTGTCCAGTTAGGACTTTAGGTTCTTTTCAGCATAAGGATTCCAGTTTCAGATCACTGAATAAGCTTCAATAACAGAAACAAAAATACGAAATGAAAATCTACGTCTCTTCCGTATTGCTTTTTGGCAGACAAAAACAGTTACGTGGACATTCAACTGCTGAAACCTTTAATTTACAGTTCACTTAAAGTTGCATCATTACCACTTCCTTTACCACGAATAACTGCCGCTAAAATCCAACTCTCCTGCGCCCAAGAAAGCAATTAATTAAAACTTCAATTCCCAGCAAGCAGTGCGGGACAGAGCTTTTTTTTTTTTTTTTTTTCTAAATGCTTCCAACAGGGAAGAAGAGCCCGGAAGATTCCCAGGATGCCGTGCGATGGAATGCTCTGCCTTTCCTATTTTCTAATAGGCAACGTCGTTTCTATAGTTCAGGGCTTCGTTGCGTCCAAGACTTCATATCCCAGCAGGCTTTGCGACCATGAGCTGCCGGTTTCCGGAGGCAGAACCGAGTTTGTCTCTCTGTGCCGTTGGCGAAGCTGGGGAGGTGGCAAGGCTAGACGGGCCTGACCTGGCGGTGCCGTGGCTGACGAGCGGCTAGTTGGCCTCCGAGGGGAAAAAGAAGTCTGGGGAATTAAGAGGGGACTAGACCGGGAGAGGGTCTCTCGGCGGCGCCACCGCCACGATGCTCAATATGTGGAAAGTCCGGGAGCTGGTGGACAAGGCGTGAGTATTATAGGGTGCCTGGGAAAGATCCGTGGGTCTCTTCTAGGCTTCCCCATCCCTCTTAGTAAACCCAGCCAGATTTATGCCTGTGATTCATTTATTTTCCCTTCCACCGCAGCTTCTTCCTCTCTCTGGTTTCACCCACCAGACGATCCCCCCCTCCCCCGTCTCATGCTTCCTACTAGATCCTAACAAGATGCCATCCACGTTGGCTCTTCTCTTTGGGTTGCCTCTTCCGCCGCCTTTACAATTTAGAAGCCGTCACTGAAACTTCTTTCCTTCCACCTGCTGTAACTGATATTCTTTACCTGTTGGCGCTCTGGAGACCTGGCCTTTGGTTGTGGTGTGGGGGTTTAACCATCTCCACCTTCCTAATCCCATTTGATTGCCCCATATTAACTGATTTCAGCCATGCCCCATTGACTGAGGGGTGGTTGGTTTGGATTCCCAGGGTTTATCCGTCTGTACCAGTCTCCCCACTACACACTGGTAGTTGCCTCTGGCTGATCCTGAGTATTTCCTTCCCAGGGAGGAATCATGTTTAGCATAATTGTTTCTTATCTTGCCAGTTCCCAACCCCCGCCCAGTACATTCACAGTCCTTCATGGGGAGGGTGTGTTGAGTATGGTGGCAAAGTATAACTTTGCATAGAACGGTGCCAGTTCATACAGCGATTGGAAGCGTCCAAAGGTTTACAGAAATTCATCTCTGGCTTCCATATCTAATACGGTCTCCTTATTACCTTGCTGTTCTGCTAAGCCTGCTCAAAAATGGAGGAGGAGGAGAAAAAGGATAGTGAGAGCGGAAGTAAAATAACTTGCTGTCTTTGGCAAAGGTGCGGTGGTTGCCATGTGTAAGAAGTATATTAATGGCTTGTTGCATTTCTGTAATTGAACCTTTGTGTTTCTAACATAGCTGTCACAATAATGCTGGTATCTGCCAGTAATATACAGACTGGATAAGTTCAGTAATTTTCTACTTTTGCTTAATAGTAGGAAGCAATACTTCCATTGACAGCCTTGTCACCTAAAATAAAAAAAAATGTAGAATGAAATTGTTTCTCGAAACATGATATAATTAAATAAGTTTTCAAGATCAGTAACTCTCAGAAATGTTGCATTATTATTTGACTGCTGGTTAAAGGATATGTTAAATTGTTCTTCCCACCAGCACCTTGTATAATAAGTAAGTAAGTCCAAGTTTGACTTAGCGTGAGCAGTGGATTAAACTAGGTGACCTCCAAGGTCCGTTCCAACTCTGTTACTAATTACTTTTGTAAACTAAGAAGGAAAGGAATCTTTTAGGAACATTTTGAATAAATTTTGTTTTTATCTGAACAATCTAAATTTATTTTGATGTCTTGGTCTTTGATACAAATGGGCCTACTTTTAAGGGGCTATACATAAAATACACAAAGTACTTGTTTAATGGTTCTTGAGAAATAACATGTAAGGAATGCTGAATGCATCTTCTAATCTTTACAGATTACAGTTGAGTTAAGAAGAAAATTAATTCAATCAGAAATGTGTGTTTCACAAAATAGTTCACTAATAGATTAGATTTAATACCAACTCTTTATGTTCTATGTAGGTAATATAGGTAATCCTCAGTTTATGACCACAGTTGAGCCCAAAATCTATTTTGCTAAGTGAGACAGTTAAGTAATTTTGCCCCATTTTACACCTTTCTTGCCACAGTTGTTAAGTGAATCATTGATTTTGCTTGTCAGAAGATTGCAAAAACTGATCACATGATCCAGGATACTGCAGTCATCATAAATATGAGTCATTTGCCAAGCATCTGAATTTTGAGCATATGACCAGGGAATCCTGTAACAGTCAAAAATGTGAAAAATGGTCATAAGTCACTTTTTTCAGTGCCGTTGTAACTTTGAATGGTCACTAAATGAACGGTTGTAAGTCAAAAACTACATGTATTGTAGAAGTTTATTGTAATCAGAAGTAAGTTTTAAGGCTTAACTCAGCCCGAGTAATGTGGTCTTATATTCACCAATTTACATATTTGTTTTATAAATAAAAATGTGTGAAAAGAAATACTAAGTCCAATTTAGACAATTTCCTACATCAAAACAGTTAAATGACACTACAGTCTTAGGAATATGGGAAAAACAAGGGCCTTAAATCTTTACAAGGAACTTCGCTTTTGACAGAAAACACATCACCTCTACAGTCTCTGTACCAGAAATTGAGTTGACGAGAATGGCTTCCTGGTTTCTAATAATAACAATAACAACAATAATACAGTTAAACCTCAATTTAATAGCCCTCAATAAAGAGGGCTTAACCATTTGTATTATTCTACTGTTGTTTAAATGATAAAAATTGGTACAAATTAAATTAGAGCAATTTGCTTAGTTGCATCACTGTAAATAGTATAAATTGCCATATTTGTTTACTTATTTAACAGTAATTTGTGACTAATTGATGCCCTTTCATTAGTAGTTGGAATGAAATTTCCCTGGATATCCCATTTATTTAATGAGTATACTATTTGAAGCAAAATTTTAGGTACTTTTCAGTTTGAAATTAGTTTTGACCTTGGAATTTCTTGCTGTTCTTCACTAACAATTAAAAACAAACGGAAATTAATAACTTGGAAAACAAAGGATGTGGTGAATTTTTACGAGTTTTATTTTTTGTAAAACTGTTGTGTCTCTTGGTTGTGACTACCTTGGACAGAACATGCTAAATTGAATATAATAGGTTATTATGATTTATATTTCTGAGTTTATGATCTTGTCAATTTATGATTTTTGGGGCACATAGACAAGTATAAATGAATTTAGAAATTTTGGATTATTTTGGATCCTCTTCAATATCAGCCTTATATGTTCAGATTGTATATAACATTCTGTTTTGCATTTTTTTTTAAAAATCATTTTAATATACATAAAGGACAAAAGAAAACAAGTGAAAACAAAAGCATAATGTATGCAAAAATAAAACTGTTCAGTTTTTAAACATTAAACCATGACCGCAAAGAATAATATTGATCAGAATTTTCCATTATGTTCATAAACATAGAGTTCTTAAACAGAAAGTAAACATCAGTCTAAAGCTGTAAATCTGGGATGGCACTAACTATTGCAAAAAGGGTAATTGTGTTTGTTCATAGTTCATGCATGATAAATTCATAATTCATCACATACTGATAAATTTAACTTAATGGAAAGTTCCAAAATGTTGGCATATATTTAAAATCACATTCACTTCTTTAAATTGTATTACTATTGTAATACATATTGTAAACCCATACTTTACTAACAAATGTATAGATATTAAACCAAAAAAGGTCAATAGAGGAACAAATCCTTATGAGATGTGTAAGTGTCTCATGATTTTACATTTCCAGTATAATGAAGTTGACCACCAACTTGAGGTGGCTAAAAATATGGGGAAGGAAGTACTTTGTTGAATTAGTCTCATCCTAAAATTATAAGTAATCTCTTTAACATTTTTTCACGCCATTAATGTTTCAGATTTCTTGCAAATTAACAGTATCCGTTTTAGGAATAACTTGTAGGCCTTGGTAAACTACCCATTTAGCAACCTTTACAGCGGTCCTAAAAAAATCCCTAATTTTGCAATCAATCCTTGCATTTACAACTTTCACTAGTGTGTAAAGCAAAGGAAAGCTGAAGTAAGATCATAAGCAGGGGTCACAGTTTCACTTAACAGCCAAGTTGCTGGACCTGGGATTGTACTTAATTTTTTAGTTAGGTGTATAATTCTGTGATTGTATATAGACTTTCAATGTAACAGGTGGGTTAAATAAATTATAATTTAAAAAATATAGTATCAAAACTAATAAAAGAGTGGTCACCCTATGTAAAAATGGCATAATTATATAAGAAAGCAGGGAAGATTAGCTAGGTTCACAGAAAAGGGTACCATGTAGTTCTGACCAATTCACACCTGTTTAAAAAGAGCTTCTGCATGTTATTCCAGAGTGATAGAACTTCACCAGGTTATTTTTTTAAAGTGATATATCTGAACTAGAACTTCTTGATTGTTCCTGTCCTAACAAATGAGAGTTTGACCTTATTTTCTCAAATTGAAAAACAAGCTAGGAATTACAGTTTTACTATACAGTTCTTTTTTCTTTTCTTGTGGGCAAGTTCTTGGTTACATTATTTTTGTTGGCAGAAAGAAGCAAATGAAGTAGTAAAAAATAGAGATCACCGCAATTTTAGTTCATGAGGTTATAGAACATATCCCTTATCTACTTTGGCATTCCTAAAGTTGATGTCTCCTCAGAAAAGTTAGGATTACAACTAAGATAGCCAATATGGCACTCAATGTGTCAAATTACTGCCCTTGCAGAAAAGGACCTCCTTTCTGGATGTACCCATCTACATTCCTAATGGTGGAAGCATCCATCAATACATTTCTTAACTCAGAAAAACTACTAGGGAATTAAATAACATCAGATTTATAATCAATTTAACTTTTCCCAAATAAGCTCTCTATTTACATATGTTTACATAAGTCCAAGAGAAAAATATAGGTATAAAATATAAAAAATACCAAGGAGATCTACTTCATTGTGAAAAAAGAGACAAGTACTATACATAGGAAAATTTGCTGTATAAATTATACTATATTGTAATTATTGTTATTGAGATAAACTATAAAATCCATCCAAGTTTGATAAAATTGTGGTTCCTGCCTCTGATGTCTCATTAATTTAACTTTGTAAATTTTTTAATACAGCAATTGAAGTTTTATTAATCCACAACTCAGTTGTTACATTGTAGTTTTCCAGTGTTGCACAGTTATTAATTTAATAATTAATCTTAACTGCTAAGATTAAATATTTTTAAGCTTATGATTTGATCCTGTAAATAAATTCAGTAACCCTAGCTCTGAGGAACATTGTTTTTTTATTAGTGTTGGTGCTTATCTTCCCCCACACAAATGAAAAATTACCCTTTTTTGGATGACCCACCAACATTTGGAGGAACGATTTTGATATATATGAGCCAGCCTAACAAGAGTCAAGTCTCAATGATGTATAATCTTCCACTGCATTTCTTGCATTGAACTGGAGCTGCCTAGTTTTCATAATTTCTGCCAATTGGTCTCCTGTATGGAATTACTAAAATGAGTATCCCAAGCTTCCTTTAAACCATATGGTTGGTCCTCTATTTCTGATTATAGTAACAACCTATACATTTTTGAAATTTTTCCTTTTGATTGTTCTAAATAATGAAGTATTAAATTCTTGAAGCTCTGTACTGATTACCTGATTGAGACTTTACATTTTGAAAATGGCTTTTCTGTATTGGTGTAACAACTCTTGTCTAACTGCATTTTATTCTTGTTAACTGTTTGACCACAAGAGTCTTGGTCAAATCTCCCTGAGTTTTACATATCATTAAATTAGATAAGAGCATAGAGCTTTTTTATATGTCTATTTAATATACATTAAAATTATAAGCAACCCAACTCATATTAAGGTAGAATGCAAGATAAAAATAATCCAATATAGTTGAAACAAAATAGATGATAATCTGGAAATTAATGTACCAAAAGTAGAATTCTCGCAGAGATATTTCCTAACCTAGCACCTAGGGAAGAAACCATGTCTTTAAAGCCAACTTAAAGGATGGAAAGATTGAGGTAACCCAAACCTCCAGGGGGATACTATTCCAGAGGGCAGGTGTCACACCAGAGTAGACCCCCCACTTCAGTCCCATCAGATAATACAGTTTTAAAGCTGGGATCTGTAGCATACCCACTTTGTCAGATCTTGCCAGACAGGCAGAAACATTAAGAGAAAGCTGATGTCTCCAATGGCCAGTCTCTAAGCCATGAAAATCTTTATAAGCCACAACCAACACCTTGAATGGCATCTGGGAGAACAAGTGCACTTTGTACAGCAGAACAGTTATGTATGTGTACCCAGATGTATTCATAACTGGCACAGGCAGTAGTTTCCAAATGGACTTCATTGGCAGCCACATACAGTATAGAGCAAATTGCAGACGTCCACACATGTCTATAGCATAAGTAAACATGAGAAAGGATTCCCAATCTGAGAAAGGGCATAGTTGGCACACCAAGCAAATTTGAAGAAAAGCCCCTGACCACAGCTGCAATTTGAGCAGGAGCTGTGATCCAGCAGAAACTCAAATTGTGTCCTTGTTCTGTCCAGTGAAGAGCTACCCCATTTAGAGCTTCAGGTAGATGAGGCTTCAGACTTGATCTCTCCTGCCTCCATCAGAACCAGCTGCAGAAAAAAAGAGGAGAATCACTTCAACACTATACCTGGCACTCCTGATCCCTGTAGTTGGGCCAAAAGAATACCATAATTGAAAGCTGATGAAGATCTGAGAGGATCAAGACAGTTGAATCACCACTATCCTAGTTCCACCAGAGCTAAGTCCAAGTGCAATTAGTAGTCTCCATGTCCTGGCCTGAAATCTGACTGAAAATGTTCCAGATAATATATTTCCTCTAGGTAGAATGATGGGAACCCATCAGTGGTTGTTGGGGCATCCCAGGAGTTCTGAGTTTTTAATTTCTGTTTTTATGGTTTTGTGATTTTATTTCTATGAGCTGCACAAAGTTGTACTCTAAGACAAACATACAAATATTTTAAATAAACGAACAAGCAAGACCAACTATTGTATTAGCTATTGAATAACAATATATTTTTGGATAAATTCATCTTGTATTCTGGCCTAGTGCCCAGGAGAAGAACCATATAGAAAACCAAACCTTCAGTGGAATGATATTTCATAGGACAGGTGCTAGATATAAAACAATTTGAAGTTCTAACAAGATAACATTAGCGGCATTCTGCTACTATATATTGTATAGGTAGGAGATTTTTTTAATTACATCTTTTTTTTTCTTTTAATGGAGTAGCTCACTTAGTGCAGAGTTTATAAATAATTTATTACAGAAGTAGTACCAACTATCACAATAGCTCTAGTAGAGTTTCTCCGGTGCATCAATTTTAGAGTGAGGTATTATCTGCCTTAGGGTATAACCGCTTCTTGCAGTTTTCTCATTGGATGTTTTTATCCTTCCTTCTGTCTTTTAAGTTAATTTTAAACAGTGGAAACAACATGACCTTTGATTTTATGACCTTGAAAACAGTTCTTCAGCAAATGAAATTTCAAGGAAGCAATTAACTTGACTGAAAGACTGAGAAATATTTACCCCAACCTAGGCAGTCCTTAGACAATTTGGAAGTTTAAATATTTTAATTCTCCAGCGCGCTGCTTGGAGAATCCAAAGGTTAGGAGTTCCTCAGCTTGATTGCCAAACTGGGTGAATGTTTCTTTAAGAAACGTCCTTGGCCACTCCTCCCTTGCTTGGCTAAGTTCCAGTTCATTCACTCAGTCAAGCAAGAGACTGGTTTTTTCCTTGGCTCTAGCAATTTGGCTGAAGAACTATCTAATATTTGGATTTTCCAACTTCTTTCCTGCTATTCGCTATTCTTCTGAGCGGTGTGGATTCGATTATTTTGTCATCAGCTGTTTGTCGGACTGACTGAATTCTGTGTTGCGGCGGCCGCTGAGTTAGCCCTGGGGTTCACACCAGGGAGCTCCCCTCCGGCCACTACTGCCTTTAATTCTACTTCATCAAAAACTATTTTAGAGTGCCAGGGTAATAAGCTTTGTGAAATACTGTCCAAATATTTCACAAGTTGATTAACTTAGAATTTTTTAAAAACATATATTTTTTCACTATGGTTATTCCTTACCTGTCTTGACCTGCCCTACCCTTCTGTACCCTTCTATCTAACCTTGCTATTATTTGTTCTAATTTTGTTGCAGAGTTATGACTAGTATTTTATATATTAAATATTTAGAATTTCTTCCTTTTCATTCTTGTTGAACAAGATACTTTGTTTTCCCTTAAATGAAAAGATTGTACAAAGAAGCTTTGGGGGGAAAAGCTCTAGTTGTTAGCATTTTTATCTTCTAAATTAATATTCCTTGATTCAGTTCACAGCAAGAAAAGTTCAAGTATTATTGGCAAGCTCCTTTTCAATTATATTTTACCTATCTGAATTGGTCTATTCAATATCTCTGTAGCAACATTAATAGTGAACTGGTTTATTTCAGAATCTGTAGCAACATTAATAGCGAATTGTAGTGACAGTTCAAAATTTACTTTGTGAATTATCTATTGCTTTTCAATATTTAAGTAATAACTAGGCAGAAAAAAGTAAGGACTACTATAAAAATCTTAAAGTTTTAAAAAATGAAAAGCAGAAATATTGTTAGTTTGAAACATTTACTCATATAAATTTTCTCTTGAAGATTCATATCAACAACATTTACTCCATGGAATTCAGCAATACTTACATTTATTATTGATTAGTTGTTAGATTTATATGCTGTCTTTTGCAGAGAAGGTCAAGATTCCTACTGCTTTTTTTTTAATCCCCACAATAAAAACTCTTGTCAGGTAGGTTGGGTTGAAAGAGATTGGCCTAGTATTGGGGATAAATAAAATCTCTACACCACAATGGCTTACTTAATAATATAAACTCTGACCTACCTAATTTAACTAATTAAACGTTCAAGCTTGGTGAACTATAAAGTGCAGCAAAAATTGTTTTGGAATTAAGGTGCTTACTGCCTATCAGCTACATCTAATGCAATGTGTGGGGATTTCTGTTCATACAATAGGTCTTCCTCTCACTCTTTTCCTACTTGTTTCTGTCACCAAATTTGACATTTGGATATCTAATACAGATATGGAATGACATTTATGAAAGAAGAAAAAGCCATTAAGATGAATGGACATATTTGGATTCAATTACATGCCCCCATTGCATTGCTTTATAAACAATGTCATAACTTTCCCTCAATTTTTTTCAAAGAAAGGTTAGTTGCCTATTACGAGTTATAGTTATGTAGGCAGTTGAGTGGGTTAGTAAAGGAGAGGTAGAATGTTCCATCTATTTTGTATATACAGCAGAGAAACCAAGCAGCTTCCACAAGGTGGAATCATGACTTCTGCACGAGAGGCAATATTGAGGGGCAATATTTCTGAATGCTGAGATGTCAATTATGTCAACAAACAATAGTTGCCCAACATCAAGGCCAAGAAACACAAAGCTAAAAGATTATTTGAACTATGGTAAGAGTTGGAAGAAAAAAGTCTTATAATTAAACCATAATGGTTATAAAAACGGTAATTGCACCTTCTAGTTGTGAGATGTCATGTCTTTGAGAGCCTTAAGTTGGAGTTTAGTCAAATTATGTCAAGAGTTTTGCCTATAAGCAGGATGCTCTGTACCTGATTTAAATCTATAGCTGACTGTGGCAAGGGTGAAGCTTTCTTTCCACTCTTTGCATATCCTCTTTAGATTAGATTAGTATCGGTGTGTGTTTCTGTTTGTGTGTGTGTGTGTGTGTGTGTGTGTGTGTGTGAGAGAGAGAGAGAGAGAGAGAGAGAGAGAGAGAGAGAGAGAGAGAGAGAAAAGCCAATTTAAAAACTTTTGTGGATTTTCCCCCCCAAGGTAAAATAAAAATGCAATTAAGATTTAAGCAGAATTAAAATAATTTTTGAAGGGTATTAAGGCAAACTAAATATGAAAAAGATAAATTGGTAATAAGGCCTAAGAATGAATTGCGTCATTACAGTGATGGGTAAGTGTGTTGACTTACTTGTTTGTTTTTTTTTGCAATTGTTTTATTATTTTAATTTTCAAACTCATATTTCCATTCAAAAGCTGCAGAAAGTATACAGTATTTTTACATTGCATTGCATCAGCAGTGCTTGCAGAATCATAAGTGTTGAATTATTTAAAGCAGTTAAAACTAAAAGTGATTTAATATATTAATATATTAAAATTATAAATAATGGCATACGTTTGACTATGCTATATATTTTTGTTTCACCTTACATCTATTTTTCATTGCATGTATTTTTTCATACTCGTATTTTGATTTCAATAGCTACAGTAGTTACTGTATCTTTAAAAAGTGTAGACTACACTAGAAATTTGGAGAGAAGGAATAAATTGCTTCCTTGTTGTTACTAAACTTTTTAAGAAGTTGTTTTTAGTGTTTAACAATGGTTTTTAATATGGAACACAAAAACTATGGTTTTAAAATAATATCAAAAAAATTCTCAAGGTATTTGCAAATTTGAGAATTGGATATTAAAACATGTAGATAAAAAACATTGACTCCATTCAGAGCTAAGCCATATTCAAATCTTAAATTTGAATTATGTTTAATTTTTAAAGTAATTTTTTAATTAAAAAAATCAGATTTAAGTTACATTATTTTTTCTTTGACTAAGTATATTAATCCATCAAAGGATAAGGCACACGATTACATTGGGTAAATTTGCAACAAATACTAAATTGGGTTTATAATTAAAGATTTCAGGTGAGCTCATTTAAAATTGTATATATTTATTTTATTGGCATCCCACCTTTATTATTTTTTACAAATAACAAGGCAGCAAACATATCCAACATACCTTCCTCTTGCCATTTTTCTCCACAACAATTTTTTTGAAGCATATAGAAATCCACAATATGAAAAAAATATCCAGACAGAGTGGCAAACAAGAGACAGTGTAGTATGTACTTCTGACTTATAGTGTTCCTTCTTCTCTTCTGTGCTGACAAAAGAAGGTTTTTGAAACTTGATTTTCTACCTAATAATAATGTCTAATATGGATATATTAGTATATCCATCAGATATACTAATAATCTATAGGATATATTAATATCAAACTGTTACATATAGTTTGCCAGAGAATCTATCACATTAGGCCAAAAAGATGTAATATGGCTATTTTCCCCCACCACATTAAATCGCTGGTTTGTATAATATTTTGATTGCATATATTGCTACATAGACCTACCCCAAGTGTAAAGTGCATTTAATCATATCACTGTAATGATTTACTCTAAGTTTTTAATTATATTGTATTAGTTGTTAAAATGATGGTCTTTGAAATGTTCCTTCCACTTTCTCTACTAAAAAGAAATAATACTTTGTTGATTCTAGATATAAGTGCAGAGATAAAGACTATTTTTAAAGGGTGGTACAAGTTTCTTTTTCTTAATGTATTATTATAGTTTTGAAAAAGCATATGTTGTTGGGACTTTAAAAATATTATCACCAAATCAAGGAAATGTTTGACATGGTATGATTGAAATCCTTTTTGTCAGAGTTTAGGCAGTGTGACTAGTATTATGAGATAAACCCAGGAGCAAAACACAGCACACAGAGCCTTTAGATAATTAACAGTGGTTTTATCTACAGCTAAATATATACAGATTTATACATGGTAAATACCTTATCATACAGCTACTGACACAGAGCAATGAGATACATGACGAGAGAGAACATGAGGAGAAGGGAGATGCCCTCTAATGGCTTCCCTTATATAGACAGCTTCTTACCCAGCTTCTTAAAATGGCAGTAACTCTGCCGCCTCATTCCCATTGCATCGGCTTCTGATTGCCTCTATTTACAACCTCTCATCAGCTTACAGCTATTAAATCTACATACCCTGACACTTTTGGTATCCACATACAGTATGTAAGCTCACAATAGAGGTCGTCAGACTAAATGATACCCAGAGGTATCACTAAACAACAATTTTTGCTGGCCGTTTGTGGATTCCAAATGGTGAAATAGTAATTAGCAAATGAAATGTAAATATTCTTTATATTATCTGCTATAGTTAAATATAATGAAAATCAGCACTTGATCTCAAAGTACAGAATTAACTCAGAAGTATCCATTACTGCTTTAGAATTGCATTTCCCGAAGTTCAGTATCTTCCAATTGGTAAATTACTATTCCCAAACTTCTCACCAATGATCCTAATAGCTAGGAAATCCTGGAAGCTGAAATCCATACTCTTGAAGAGCATTGGACTGAGGAAGTACCAGGTTTCTCTGTCTTATTTTTGTTTGACCCCTCCCCCCAAAATAAGGCCTTGGCCTTATTATTGGGGGGTCTTATTATTTTGGGGGTGCAGGAGGGGGCGAGCGTGAGACTGGATGTCCCATTGCTGCCATTGGCTCCCCTCCTCATTCTTTGCGCAGGCCAAGCAACTGGCCGCCGCTGCCCTGATGTGTCCCGCCACTGCCGCTTCGTTGTGGAGCAGGACTCTGCAAGGCTTGTGCCATTGCATGCACGAACTGCAGCACTGCCGCGAGCGTCATCATACCGGCACAGCTGGCGTCCTGACGCTCACAGCTATGCCAGTATGTCGAACCTTGTGGCAGTGCTGCCATTCGTGCGTGCAACGGCACAAGCCTTGCAGAGTCCTGCTCTATGAGGTGGCGGCACGATGAGTCTCACAAAGACTCATTTCTGACAGGTGGGGCAGGGAGAAGTGAGATGCCTGGAGCAAGACGTGGCATCCCCTTCGGCAGACATGGCAGGGCTCCTGCCCCTTGCTTAGCCACCCGCTCCCTTTAGGGATGCAATTTGGGAGTGGCAGCTGGGGCGGGCAAAAACAGGACATGCGTCTTACCTTTTCAGCACTGTCACATTCCTCGCAGTTGTGTCCAGGGAAACTCGAGTTCAAGGAGCTTGATTGAACTTGTGAAGGGTTTTTTTACAACTTTGCTTACCTTGCGTGCATCCAAAAGCAGAAGCAGCAGAAGTCTTTCTCTTCCCCAAACTCTGCCTCTGCAGCTTCCAAACCCCAGCCAGGGTAGCCACGTACTCTGAGAGTACGCTTCCTGCTCTATGGTGCTGGTCGCCGGAGGCCACCCCCTCCCCCCTACTCTCCGCTCCAATCACCCCACGGTCCCCACACTGACCGACTGAAGCACCCGCCGGCAAGCCTCTCCACCTTGGGAGTTACCGGACAGGATGGCGACCAGGCTTTACTCTTCCTAGAGAAGGGAGCCTCCTGGGACCCTTTCCCGCCCTTCCTTCCTTCTGCAGGCCCCCTTACTGTTCCCAGGAACCCAGCAGCGAGATGCCAGGGAGCTGCACCAAGGGCAGTCCTGACAAACGCAGTTCAGCCAGCTCAGCCATGGCCAGCGCTCCCCGCCTGTCGCTGAGCTTGGCCGCAAAGGGCTGGCAGGGGCCTCCTCAGGTGGGGGCAGCACCAGCAACACCCGCAGCGCCTCAGCCATCCCTGCCGAAAGACCCACACCTAGTTGCAAGTTGTAGTCCTCCGCGACTGCCCCACCACGCCGCCCCGGTCCCACGCTTCATGTGTGCTGACTTCTGCCTGCCGCACATGGAGGCCTCTCTGCCACCACCGGCTGCCCTGCCGAGGAAGACCCGGGGTAGCGATGCTGGCGCTGGGGCTGATGTTGCAGGTGCTCGGTAGTGCAGACTATGCAGATGCGGGGATGAGAGCGGGTGGGCTGCCCTCATGCAGGAGCAGGCACTCAAGGTCTACAGTTGATGCCGTGGGCAGCGGGGTTGGTGGAAGGGGCAGGTGGGGTGCAGGAGTTCACAGGGATATGGTTGCCTTGGGAGGGTTGGGTGGTGAGGGACCTGTGTGTGTGAAAGAGGGGGGGATGGAGAGAACATTGCTGCCAGCCCTGGATAACTCTCCGAGGTTGGATCAGATCTCTCTCTCTCTCTCTCTCCCCCCCCCCTCTCTCTCTCTCACACACACACACACAGTTCTTTCTTTGGGATCACAGTACAGATGCCAGGATTGGAAGACTGAAGGCTTCGGATGGAGCATTTTGGGGATGTGTGTCTGTGCTGAGATCCCAAGGAAAGAATAATCAGGAAAAGAGGGAGGAGGCCGGCAGCTGGGGAGGTGCTCTGGAGATATGGGCCGAATTGCACAGCTCTCACTGGCTCAGCTGATCAGCGGACAGCAATTAAGGGGCTGAACCTCAATGAGTGACGGGGGAAAGGAAGGGTTGCCTAAACCCACCCCTTCACTAGGGCTTATTTTTGGGGGAGGGCATATATTTACGCCCACCCCAAAAATCAGGCTTGGCCTTATTTTCAGGGCATGTCCTATTTTCGGGGAAATGCGGTATGTTTTGATTATCCAAGCAAAATTATGTATATGAATATCTGAGATGCTTCAGAGGGACTATTAGTACCAGAAAAATTCAGACAGAAAACATTTTTTTTTTTTTTTTTTTTGGTCTTCGGAGGTTTACAAAAAAGTATTATTTTTCTTTTTTTATTATTACTATTTTTTGAAAAACAGTGCCTTGTCAGGATAACATTTACAAATAGTGCAACCCCCCCCCAAAAAATAATAGTAAATCTTAACACACAAACTAGTAATAAATAATAATATAATACCAGTAATTATAATAGTATAACCAAAAAACCTAAACTAAATTTCTTCTTACGTTAGCTTATTTACATTTTTATCCTTTACTATAGTTATAATTTTATACATCTTTATTTATACTCTTACTTTCTCTCATTTCTACCTTTTGTCTCTATCCATTCATAAAATTTATTCTATGTCCAATAATATTCTTCTTTATCTTTAATTTTTAAAGTTAGTCTATCTCTTTCAACACAATCCCAAATTTTCCTAATTATATCCTTGTCCAGGGTGGATAAAAATCAATGATTTTTTTTAAAAAAATCAAAAAAATCAGATTTTTTTTTATTTAAACCGGATTTTTTTGATTTAAATCGGATTTTTTTGATTTTTATCGAATTTATTTTAATAAAAAACTTTTGGGGTAAAAATCTATTGTAAGATAGTTTTCTATTTAAGATACATAAATAATTTAGTTTATTCAGCATGAAATGGAGCTTAGTTATGTAGCATGAGACTGTATATTCTGCAACACTGGGACTATCGGTGAGTCAACAGTGGGTCAAAGGAGTAGCAGAGATGACAGTTGCTCTTTAAAAATTATGATTTAAATTGAGTTGATTTAAATCAAGCCTTTTTACTAGTGATTTAAATCATGATTTAAATTGTGATTTAAATCAACTCGATTTAAATCAAATCCACCCCGTCCTCGTCTGATGGGGTGTTCACGTTTTTCCAATATTTTGTGTATATAATTCTTGCTGCCGTCAATATATGTAACACTAAATATATAGTTGCTTTATCATAACTTTCCTATAGTATACCTAAAAGACATGTTTCTGGTTTAAATTCAATATTTTGCTCAGTTATCATTTCCAACCAGTTATATATTTTCTCCCAGTATTTTCTTGCGTCCACCACATATGGTAGTAGGTATCTGAAGTCTAGTTGCATTTCCAGCATTTAGCAGACAAAATGCTATACATTTTCGCCAATCTTGCAGGTGGTAAATGCCACCTGTAAAACATTTTATAGAGGTTTTCTTTGTAGGCCGAAGCCATAGTCAATTTGTAATTTCTGTCCTAAGTTTTAACCATTTCTCTAATTTTATATTGTATCCGAAATTCTTTGGCCAAACAATCATCATTTCTTTAAATATTTCTTCCTCAATTTTATAGTTCAATAAATAATTATATATATATAGAATTATATATATATATATATATATATAGAGAGAGAGAGAGAGAGAGAGAGAGATCTCAATTTTTCATCCATCCCCATTAGAATTTTATAAGTATTATTTTTTCTATAGTAGTAATGACTCCTTATGCTTGAATGTCTCAGATTCCTCTGTTTTCTGTATCAACTGGGGGGGCGGAAATCTGACTAATTAGAAGTATTTTGTATTATTTGTGAATCAAATAAATAGTAGATCTGACTTTACTATTCCATTTTTTTCTTTTCCTACATCAATGACTAAGTGAGTTATAACTCTTCTTGCAACATTGTTTTCTTTCAGTTACCAAGACAACATAGTGTATATTTTTATATATGATTATCTGTCTCAAAATTGATTATAATGTGCTAATTATAAGGAGACCCAATTTTCTGCAGATTCTGTAGGAATCGGCTCTTGTTGCCTTTTCCTTTCCTTTCTGGTCATACGGTGAAATTTATTTCAGTTTTACTGGTGAGAAGTTCATAATAATACCACCCAATTATTTTGACTCCAACATACTGTAGTCATCCCTGCAGTGATCATGGCTCATGGAATTTCATGAAATTGCCTTTCTGGTGTGAACCATTTAGTGATTAAGTTCTATTTCTTGGCCTCAAAACAGTACCTATTAAGTTACTGTGAGTCTGTGTGTATATTTATCCATCCATCCATCCATAGGTACATATAAAATGAATCATAAAAGTCAGTTTACATTATTTAATTAATGGTAACATTACATCCTCCTATTTACCTCCTGTTATTTGACTTTCCTAAAAGGAACCTTTTTAAAATGGTCATTAAATTTTATCTTGCATTGAAGATTTGTTTTAGTTATTATAAACACTCTTAAAGTAGAGATCACTTTGATCATGGTAAATGAGACATTTAACCTGTAACTATATAAATTAACCTCTTCTGATGCTATATTGAAGATCATTAAGTTATTTTGGTATTTTGAACCATCATGTATTTATATGCAGAAAGTTGATTATTGGTTTATCCTGCCTAATTATGTCCCCTCCGCTCTTCTATAGTACAAACTGGGGAATGACATTTTATAAAATTAGATAATGAAATAATTTTGTCCTTCAGAATGTCACATGCAGTGATTTCCCTAGACCATTGAGTACAGAAGTTTAAGAGAGTATTTGGTACCAAGATAAACATTATAAATTAAAGTTTAATTCTTATACAGGGTTTGTGACATGTGACATGTGTCTTTAAAATCAGCCAAGTTCTAAATATATGCCATTTGTATAACTGTTGCATTTCCTGTGTCTTACTTAAACTTAAGTGGCTGTATATGTATCTTCAGTGCCTATAGCAGGTGGAACGGGTGGGTTTCAAAACCCGTCGCTACCGGTTCACTCGTGGGTGCGTGCGCACAACACTTCTGAGGAGAAGCGTCCAGTCGGGTGGGCAGAGCCTCCCACTGCTGCCACTACTGGTTCATCTGATCCGGGCCGGACCAATAGCAACCCACCATTGAGGTGGAATATTAGCTGATAACCTAAGCAAGTTGGCTGTGATTAATACTTAGATGAGAAAACCTCCAGTGAACATCAAGACTATAAGCTAGATGGCAAAGTCAGAAAACATCCCTAAAGAAGGTAGTGACAAACTACTTCAGTGTAGACAAGAAGAATGCAACATCAACATCCATGTCCATTTTCGCAACATATATATCACTAAACAAGAATGCCATTCAATTAGGAGACTTTTGTGGATATCTTTTGCTGTTTGTTATTGACTCCTAGCAACTGATTGGACTAGCCTCTAGTTTGCTTGGCAACATTTTCAGAAGTGTTGCCCTTGCGTTCTTCCTTGGAATAAAGGAGGAAGACTTTACCCTCAAAATCACAAGTTGGCTTTGTGCCTAAAACAGGATTAAAAATCACAATCTCCAACCTGGTGCCTTAACCATTACACCAAACTGGCTTTCTTGTCTAAATTACAGACATTAAAAGCTAATTATATTCTACCTTTCATACATCTGAGTAGCCTTATTGTATAGTCAGATGAGAGCCATTAAGACCTGGCAGTTCTTCCAAGCATGAGGGGTCAACTTAGTGGAAATTCTCTCATGATTGTTTTGTTACTTATTTGGTTGCTAATTTATATTTGGTATTTATATATTGTTTAATGTTAATGTGAGTTCTCTATTTCCTTCTTTGTTTTTGTGTTATACGTCACCCTGGTTGAGTTGGGCAGTCTTGTAAATCTTATAAATAAATAAATAGTCATGGCTCTGGATCAGCCTCTCTCATTTTGATGTCTTCAACCACTGCCGTGATTCTTGAATAGTATGATCAAAAGATATTTTAGGTCTTCTATCAGCAACCTGCACAGGTTTTTAGATACTTGCCAAGCTTCCACATTTCTTATGTGTGAGCTCAATTCTTTTCCCTTTATTGTCTCTTATCTATGATGATGTATGCAATCTTTTTTCCTCAATCATTGTGCTTTTTTCAAAAAGTTGAAAAGTTCTGTCAGTGAATTGTTGATGTCCATTGTAAGCTGCTGTTACTAAGTAAATAATCAGAATACAAAAGTAAAATGTCTTCTTCACTGTTATAGCTGTTTTTCTGGCCCTAGATGATTGGCTTGATTTTGCGTACTGTTCATCAATTGCTCTTTTTTAGTATGTAGGGCTTAATTTGAGTTTATTAACCCTAATAATGGGAGCTGAAATCTAACACTTTGATCGCACTAGTGAGAAGAAGGTTGTTTTATTTTATTGGTGTGGAAATAATAATAATGATTCATGTCTTGATTATATACAGTCTGTTCCCGTAAAACAAGGAGCCCTGAATGCATTTAGAATTAGAGATTCATAGCTTTAAGTCTGGATTATTACAATCTGAAATATGGAAGGAATTGAAATGTGTTGCAAGGCTACAAAGTGATTAGGTAATATACATAGCATAGCAGTCTGATTAGCAACAATTTTAGGTAGCTGGAGCCATAATTTTAAAATAAATTTTAATTTTTTTAAAAAACATCATTTTTGGAACACTTTTATTTTAGAAATTAAAAATGTACAAAGATCAAAAAACAAATGTTATAATATTTGGCAGTCTCATCCCTACGGTTTCACACAAGTATGCCAAAATATTTTGACATTTCTGTTTGAAAATCTTGAAGGGCTTCAAACCAGAACAACCTTGTGCAATTTTGATAATTTTTCTTTTAAATGAAGCAACTTCGTTAAGAAAAAAATTTTTGGAGATTTTGTATGCATATGTATTGAAGTATTTTTACACTATGTTGGTCATCCATGTCATCATCATAACATCTGATAGTCCTTATTTGGAAGTCTGAAGAAGTATAAAGAAAACACTTTTGGAGTCTGTAATATAAATAAAAATATAAATAACTTAGTGGTTAAATATTATGAATCTTACAGCAAGGCCATGGTTAAAATTGTCCTGAATAAAGAAACTGCTAATTCTGGGTCTGCACCATTTGGACTTCTGCTGGGTATTGTAAATAAGGCAGACATTACGGCTTTTAACCCAAAACTAATTACTATTCTATCTTTCCAGCCCATTGTGCAACTTCTAATCAGGTCAATTCTTTTCTTTCTATTTTCCTGCAAATATCTTCTGTATAAACACTTGTGCTGTCTAAATTCTACCTAAATACCACATGAAGGCTATTAGCTGGAATTAAAGGGCAGCATGAGTTG
Organism: Arizona elegans; assembly: GCA_022577455.1. NCBI lineage: Eukaryota > Metazoa > Chordata > Lepidosauria > Squamata > Colubridae > Arizona > Arizona elegans. Next base: position 94,161,024 of record JAKOOJ010000003.1, on the reverse strand, counting down.
CAGAATTAGTGAAAAGCACTAGCTCTTAAGTTTAGATAAATTGGTATGTGGAAACTTGAGCTGCTTTGTTCACTTTAAATGAAGATGTTAAAGGAGGGCATTAATTCTCTCTGGCCCTTTATTGGTGAATGCACTTCAGTACTCGGAAGGGAAAGTAGAATTTTTCATGGTCTGTTTCTCCCTGTAGTTTTTGGTAACTACATGGTGATGGTTTTGTGCAGCCAATAGTGAATGCCTCTAAATTGCTTTGAACTGTCTTAACTTTTCTTACACACATCAAGGGAAAAATAAATCCCCTTATTTCTTGCTTAGAGGCTGCTTAAAAAACCAGTCATCTGTTCCAGGCCTCTAGATTTCATGCATTTAATTTGACAGTGGAGAGTTAAATCTAGTGGTGACACTGATAGTAATAGCACTGTGGCAGTGTGTGAGAGGTGATATTAAAGGCCATCTGCTAGACATAACCATTTAAAGAAGTTTAGCAGTATGCCTTTAATACGTAGCATCATCTTGAAATGTATAGTTCATTGCCAGCCATTTCCGAATCTTAGGAATTCTAAATGCCAAAGCATGTACCAATTCCAAGTATTTTGTATAGATTCTCTCCTTTTTATTTTTTTACATTTTTCTTCTTTTTCATATTATTCCTTGTCCATGTTATGGCCTTCTGGTTTATGAGCACAATTGAATCTAACAGTATTCCTACTTGTTTTGGAATAGCATAGATGTACTAATAAGTTCTTATTCCTCTCCATTCAGGTTATTTCATGAGGCCTCTGTATATTGGGACCTCCCGAAAACTGAGCAGTCCTAAAAACATACAAGACTCTGGAGGGTGTTACGGCCTTATGGCTATGTACTTACGTTCCATCTTCTAACATAAAAATATGTTTCACATTGTAGTCAAGGGACAGATTGTCTAGTCAATGTATTTCTTCATTTGACTAATGAACACATAGGTGAATGGAAGGCAGCAATTAAAAGTATAACATTCCTTCAAGTTCAATACAAGTTGAAAAAACAGCTGGATATGGAAGAATTAGGAGTAATGCTGTGTATTATTCCCCATGAAGGGAAAAATCGGAGCCTGAAGTCAGTATATCATGTTGGTAACTGAGTGTGACCATCACATTTTCTCCAGATACAGTGAAGGATATTACCATGAACAAGCTTAAATTATTAAGCTTGCCTTTGATGAGGTAAAAACTTCTGTTTGGCTCAGATTTGTAGGTCTGGCTTATAGATCAAAAGACAATCCTTATTACTCTAAATATTCTAAAATTAATATTGATATTGGTATTCATGATTATACGTTGTATTTTTATTTGCTTCAGTAACCAAGTAGTACATGTCAGTAGAACAACTTGCCTCCAGAAATTGTGGAGTAACAACCAGAGTTGTTAAAAAGAGACTGGACAACCATTGTCTGAAATGGTATAGAGCCGTGGTAGTGAACCTGTGGCACACATGCCAAAGGTGGCACACAGAGCCCTCTCTGTGGGAACGCGCACTGTCGCCAGCTGCTCTTCTGGGTTCTGTCATGCACATGCGGGCTGGACAGCTGCTCTCTTACGGGTTCCGGCGCTATGGCGCACACACACCAGTTTCGACATTCAGTGCTGAAAAGGTTAACCATCACTGGTAAAGGGTTTCCTGCTTCAGCAGGGGGTTGGACTAGAAGACCTCCAAGGTCCCTTCCAACTCTGTTATTCGGTTGCATGCTTAATACATTTCATACATAAAGCACTTCTTGGACTTCTTGGTACTTCTGCTGTTGCAGGTAGGAATCATAGAGCATCTTTTCTGAGAAGGGATTATCCAGTTGCTTTTCCTCAGAGTAGTTTTTTAAAATATATTTGCTGACAGGTTCCTGTAATTGAATTATCTCACTTTATTTATAAGACATGATAGTTATTTGAGAAAAGTGTGCTACCAATTTTTAAAAAATGATGTCTCTGAAATCTATAGAGATTTAATATAGATCTGGAGATAAACAGGGCATAGTCTCTTGAAGGAAATAGCAAAAGAAATGTTGTGAAAGACTGCTGAAAGAGATCAATTGTCATTTGTACCTGAGTGAAATAATAACAGAATCTGGAATGAAACCTGGAACTTTCTGAAAATACAGTGGCCAGTGTAGTTGTTGCAGCATACAAATATATATCTAATGCAAAAGTTATAAAGGTACAAGATAGCTTTTTATGGATAAACTGTATGATGCACAAGGAGGTAGGCCATTATATTAGCAAGTTTTATTAATGAATATGCCCGGGAATAGCTTTCCTGACTGTCTAATAATTCAGAGAAAATAACAATATACAGTACTAGTTGAAATCACTATAATCATCAATGAATTTAAAAATAATATTTATGTTTGACATACTATTATTTTAATAACATAATTTTAGATATTTAAATTTAAATTTTATAATTTTACCTGATAGAAATTGAAAGTAAAACTTGCCACTTTTCTTTGAGCAGCATTTTAAAGGCCTTACGTACTGTATATTTTCCTTGGCCATGTAAAGGCCAAGGACAATATAGAATATAGAATATAATATAGAATATATTAAATATATGACCAAGGGATAATGTTCACCCTACTGTAACATTTACAGTCTACATACAGTCACTCACGCCCTCGTCACCTCTCGTCTGGACTATTGTAACACTCTCTACATGGGGCTCCCCTTGAGGTGCACTTGGAGGCTCCAACTGGCGCAGAGTGTGGCCGCGCGGGTGGTTATGGGAGCAACGTGGAGTTCCCATGTAACACCTCTCCTGCGCGAGCTGCACTGGCTCCCAGTGGTCTTCCGAGTGCGCTTCAAGGTTCTGGTTATCACCTTTAAAGCGCTCCATGGCTTAGGACCTGGTTATCTATGGGACCGCCTGCTACCACCAATAGCCTCCCACCGGCCAGTACGCTCCCATAGAGAGGGGCTCCTCCGGGTGCCGTCGGCCAAACAATGTCGACTGGCGGCCCCTAGGGGGAGAGCCTTCTCTGTGGGGGCACTTATGATCTGGAATGAGCTCCCCCCGGAGATACGGAGGATCCCGGATCTGCGCACCTTCCGTCGCATGCTTAAGACTTTCCTATTCCACCAAGCTGGCCTGGCCTAAATCTTCTCCCCTTTTTAAATGTAATTTTTTTTTTTTTATTAAAAAGTTTTATAAGAAATACAAACAATTTTCTCCCCCCCACCCTTCCCCTTCCCCACATAAATTATACATTTTCTTATACATAAGAAATCCTCCATATACATATTTCCCTTAAAGAAAGCATTACAATAAAACATTTTAATTATCTTTGGAGTTGCTCTTCTCCTTCTTCCCTCATTCCACAACAAACCTTCTTCTCCTCCTCCTTTCTTTCCCATCCCCCCCTCCTCTTCCCTCCTACCTCTTCTCCCACCTCCTCCTACTTCCTTTCCCTTTCCCCCACTTCTCTCTTCTTTTCCCCCTTCTCGCCTTCACTCCTACTCCTGTCCCCTTCCCTTCCCTTCCTCCTCTCCTTTCTTCCATTCCTCTCCCTCCCTCTCCTCTTCCTACCCCCTCCTCCTCTCTCCTTTCTAACTTCTTTGCTGTGAAATATTTTCCTCCTTTAGTATCTGAGCAACTCCTATATTCTAGAATACACTTTCTTCTGCTAAGACATTTCACTATTCATCACTTCCCCCCTCCCTTGTCCCCCCCTCCCCACCCCACCCCTGACTTCCCAGAGCAAAAACAGGGTATAGCATCTAACAAACATATGCTAAAATAAACTAACAAATTATAAAGTTCAAAGCTCCCACATGTTCTTTAACTCCCTTTGCTCCAATTCAACAACCTCCCTTTTATAAATTCTCAATACCACTTAAATTAAATTCATTCTTCCTACTTATATAGAAAAAAAAAAACCTTTTTCTTAATGCATAATCCAATACTTTAGCAGTCTTACAAACAATAAAAATCATGAATAAATTCCATTTCTATACCAGAAAAAAAAATTTCATCTTAAAATCTTGCACATTTTATCTCATATATCTTATTAAAATAATATAGTCTAATGTTAAGCATTTTGAAAATCTCTTAATACCTTTAAAACACTTATTTACCAAATATAAATTTCAGAATCTATAGGAGGGTATCCTTCAATTTTTCAGTTAACCGTCTTAATACCTCTAACTTTTTTTAAAAAAAACAACCCTTAACTATCCAAAACTAATTATCAGTTTACAATAAAATTCTGAGTTTAACATTAATCCTCTTCGCTTCAAAGAGTTAGACATCCTAAAAACTTATACAATTTATCTCATATATCTTGTAGAATAATATAACCTTATGTTAAACATTTTAAAAATCTTTTAATACCATTAAAACACATATTTGCCCGTTGCCAATTTCAAGAATCCACAGGAGAATATCTTTCTTAATCTTCTGTTCTTCACTTCTTTTTGTATTTTTTCCAATACATTTTTTTTATAAGTTCTTTCAACAATCCCCCCAGTTTTATTTTGGAAACTTTTAAAATAGTGATTTGAGGTTGATGTTTCTGAAATACTCGCTCTCTTCTTGAAGTCAGATTTTCTAACTTAAAATCCTCATCTCGTCTCTTCTGGTTTGTATAATCATTCAATCCATTTCTTTGTCCATATAACCAAAATTGGTTGCCATAAAGATTGTCAGCTTGCAATAAAGAAACCATTTGTTGCTTTTCTGTCATTGGAATGGAAACGTCCACCAAACCTTTGTTTCAGCTGTACCAGCCAATCTCTTAATCCTGTCCATTTCCTGATCTTCCAAAAACAAATTCTTGTGAATAATTTCCTGCTTATAATTTCCCAAGCTATTTTTTGAAAAAGCCCTTTCGATTGTATTCAGCAGGGCTGAGGTAAAAAAGTCTAAAAGTTCTTGAAAAGCCTGGACAGTCACGGCTTGGGAATTTGCTGATTCACCAGCCCTGTTGTCAGCCATATTTCAGCTACTTTGTATTTATCCAGCTATCAGGACAACAATTCAACTTTTTTCCACACAGTATAAAGACCAAATTTTAGTTAAAATCAGAACCAAATTCTTTTCCTGGCCGCTTCCATTTAAAACTTTCTCTTAGGATGTAATCCAGTAGCTGTAAAGTGTTAACAAGCCTTAACGAGCACTTCCCCTGGTAGTTTCTTCCTCCTGCCCTCAGGCGCCATTTTCTGCATAATAAAGCGGAGTTAAAGTGTTACTTGCAAATTTCCTTTTGTTTTCTCCTGATTTGCTCCGTCTGCGATCGAAGTAAAGCTGTTAAAAATCCCCCCTGTTGATTTTCTGCAGATTCTGGTCGCAGCTTCTAGCTCCGCTTCAGCGGAGTCGTTTCTGGTCCGGAGTGGCTTGACAGGCTTCAATAGGGAGCCCACACCCTTTGCACCCCAGGATTTCTCCTAGCGCACTTGGGAGAGGCTCTACCCCCGCCTGTCAACTCTATTCTCTCCCCTTTGCCCGGGGAGAGGGTTCCAAGCCTCCAGACAGCAGTTTTCCGGCTGTTCTGGGGCTTTTACGGAACCAGAGAACGGGCGCTCAAAAGAGAGCGTCTTCAAAGCTGCGGAGCCAGGCAGGAAGTCTTAAATGTAAATTTTTAAATGTAAATTTTAATTTGTTTTAAATTATGGGGTATTTTAAATTCAGCCAAATTATTTAATTCGTTTTTAATTCATTTTAAGTTTTTGTATTTATGTGTTTTATCTCGTGGCTGTTCACCGCCCTGAGTCCTTCGGGAGAAGGGCGGTATAGAAATTTAATAAAATAAATAAAATAAATAAATAAATAAATTTATTTGCTTTTTTAGTTTAATTTTGTAAATTTAGGAAAATTAATGGCAAGTAAAATTTGTCAACAAGGTAGGGATCATTCCTTACCACTGTTTATGCAGCTTCTTCTTTAGATAGTTGCCTTCTTCTTCTCCCCTTCTGGGTTGCCCAAAAAAAGAGAGATGAATCATATTAAATATATGATGATAAGCAAGAATACAGTTTTTAAATTCATTTGTTAAAGGTTTGTTTTGTCATTTTTGGTGCATCAAAGTCATTGTTGATTCCTGGAGACTCCCTGAGCAATTCCCTGCAGTTTTCTTGTCAAGATTTCAGAAATGGTTTACCCTTGCCTCCTTACTAGGGCTGAGAGAGAATGACTGGCCCAGGGGCACCCAGCTGGTTTTGTGTAAGCGGGACTACAACTCAGAGTCTCCAGATTTCTAGCCTGAAGTCTTAGCCACTACCTCAAACTAGCTACTGTTGATTAGAAAACAATTACAGAAAATTGCTTTTACAATTTGAATGAGTAACATATCCAGCATTTGGTGATAAAGTGATGTATTTGTGTCTGTAGCCAGTTTTTCCAAGGACAAGAAGCTGTATTTGGAGATAGATTTACTTGTTTCTGTCTCTGCAGCTTTTGTATTGGATTTCATAGGAGTTGAATTTCTTTCTACATTTAGTCCCATAGTGTCTATGCCAGAAAAACAAAGACCCGTTAAGGTCAAATTTTAATGTTGATCATGAAAAGCCTTTTATTGAGGTATTGTTTTAGCAATATATTTGTAAATGGTAGCCAAATACCTGCTCTATTTGGAATTATATTGCAGATTCTCAAACACTTGAAAATCGTAGGAAAATAAAGAGCTATGTTTACTTAAAGATCATATGTAAAGTTTTAGTACAGCAATATTGGTTTTAGCTAAATTTTAAAAACTCTGAAATAGTTTTTTATTTAATTTTTAATTTCAAAGTCATATTTGAATTCAATCTTAGGAAGCTCATTTCATCCGTTTGAATAATTCTATTATATTAGTTTTCTTTTAGCTAGTAATATAGATTATCTACAATAATATAGTCTAAAGATATTGACACTACAAATCCCAGAATCCTTAGACAGCTTTATAGCTGGGAATTCTGGAAGTTTTAATTCAATAGTATCTGGAGATAGTTTTACAATCAGCGCATGAAAATAATTGGATTTAAAATCTTTACTAAATAGGTGATGATATGCATGAATTTAATACATTTTTTTTCCTATGACTTTTTTGTTCTTTTGTTCAGAGCAGCAAAATAAAGCAGGAAACTGCAGTTTTGAAACTAAACAGCAATTTGCTGTAGCTTATAGTAACAGTTTGAACGCTAACTGCAATTTCTTGACTTATTTCAGAAAAAGTGTGCCAAGGGAATAGAAACATTCTACATAGCCGTACACTGATGATTCCTAATGTCTCATGCTAATATGCATTAACAGAATGTAAGCTGCTGGGATTTACATGTACCATATATAGCAATAGTTACCAGTGCTTTAGGGAAAAAGGATTGCTGTAGTTAGAATATGGCTGATTTCACAATGATATGGGCAATCAGCTTGAAGCAGCTTTAAATCCCCAGTGTATTTAACTCAAGGAATTCTGTGCCAGATTCAAACTTTGTGAATAGTTTCATTCTTCCTAGAGCTGGATTGAGAGCATCCAGGAATGGGTAATAGCTCTATCTTCTGCATGGAGACTGAGCACATGATCTTTATTTGCATATCTGGTCACTCCTTCCTCGTCTGGTGTTTCCCCAGTTTGTCTCAGTCTTCACACAGAAGAGACGTCTTAGAGAGAGCTGTGCCTTTGGGCTAGATTCTCCAATCGTAAGCTTTACCAAAAAATTTCCTTCCTTAGTGGATCGCTTCAGCGATCAGGCAGCTTTTCGGTCCGCTGATTAGCTGCCTCCTTTCCGGCTTCAATCAGCTGAGGTCCTAGCCAGCCGCAGTTAGTGGTAAGGGCCTGGATTTAGGATCTGACTCCTTGGAGAGCGGAAGCCCAAGCATTCCCACCAGAAGAGCGGAGGGGGACTCAGTCCCTGCCCAGTGGTGCCTGGGGCATACTGTGATGTGGCTGGAGCATGGGGAACGCAATTTGAGCCGCAGCAGCAGCTACCCATTGCAGGTCCGCCTGCCTCACTAGAAGAGGGAGATGGCATCTCGTGCGCCCTCGTCTAGCCAGCAGTCCTCAGTGGGTGGCAAGAGATCTGGCCCCTGGTCTTCCCCGATTCCAAAGCTGGGCTCATCTGGACAGAAAGTGGCAGCAAAAGGAAGTACAACCAGGAGCCAGGCTACTGCATCTAAGATTAGCAGAGGCTCCAAAATGGCTGACCAGGACGCAAAACGGCACCAAAAAGCTATTGAGAAAGAGCTGTCTATGATCCAAAAGACTAAGAAAAGCCTGGATCAAAGAGGTTCCCTTATGGGAGGGGCAGAAGTTTCCCACCCTCAGGAAGAAAGGCCATTGGATCCTGGTAATAACCCAGATCCTCTGCAAGCAGCCTCCCACAGGGAATGGTCGCCAGAGAGGCGTGCTATCCAACTTTAGGAGAGGTTTTTGATAGAGCTGAAGCCTTTTCTCTTGCAAGTACTAACTTGCCTGTAGCAGGATCAGTGGAGCCTATCTCTCCTCCCAAGCTAGGCCAGAAGCCTCGTTTATTCCTACAATGGCAGGGAGCCACCCAGTGGAGGAAGCTGGTTCAGAATTGCCTGAACATTTAAAGGAGATTATTTCCCATGCTATTACGCAGGGAATAGCTGCAGGCTTGTAGCAGAGGAATCTGCCTTCTCAAGAGGCTTCCTCTTACCAACATCAGTGCACACCCCATGATTCAGGAGGATTGGCTGGATCCTCGGGAGCTTACTTCTCTTGCTCCTTCCATGAGGAGTGGGGACTCCTCGGCTGAGGAGGAGGAATTTCAGACCTTTTCTGAAGATGAAGGGCTGAATCCGGATCCATCGCCTTTTACAGGCCTTTTTAAGTCGGATTTATTTAAGTCATTACTATATAAGGCCAAGGCCATAACAAATTTGGATCCTGACCAAGTTCCAGAATCGACCCAGAATCCTGGGGATTCAGGTCATTTCCTCTTTTCTGAGCCCACGGATGAGGTGATCCCATCCCCATATTATTTCTGGACATGGTTCAAAGACAATGGACCAATCCAGGAGCTGGCATGCCTCCGTCTAGATCTGAGAGAAAGCTGAACAACGTAGCCTCAGATCTTTCTGAAGCATTGGAGGTACCCACAGTGGACAAACCAGTGGCTGCCATGACTTCAGTGGCACTCTTGCCTGCAGAGGTAATGGATTGTTTGAAGACAGAGGACAAAAAGGTTGAATTGTCCTTGCAAAAGGCCCATCAAGCTGCTGCCTGGGTAATTAAGGCTGCCACATCAGCTTTTTTCTTCAACAGGGCTTCCTTGCTTTGGCTTCCCCAGATGCAGGAAAGGATTCCCCCAGAGGATGTGAGAATTCACCAGGATATAAATAAGATGGTGGCTGCAGCTGAGTTTTCAGCAGATGCCACCTTGAATGCAGCCAAGTTCGCATCCAGATCACTGCCGCCTCAGTGACAGCCCGTCGCCTCCTATGGCTTAAGCATTGGCAGGCTGACAATAAAAACAAATGGAAGTTGGCTTTGGCCCCTTTCACAGGCAATAACTTGTTTAGGGAAGCCCTCAACCCCATCCTGGTGGAGACAAAGGGCAGGGGCACAACCATGCCTTCCCTTTACTGGAAGGGAGACAGAAGATTCTCACCTTATTTTAGGAGGCAATCCTTTCGTACTCCAGAGTCAGGAGTCGAATACCAACAATTCCAGAGGCCATATTCTGGCAGACAGGACAAACAGATGGAGAAGTCAGAGTTCCAGGGCTACCAGCAGTTTCAGGGTAAGCGGCCCTTTCGTGGAGGAGGAAGTCATCCATATCATCATTCAAAATGACTGCAGAGTTGCAGGACCGTTCCACAGCTGGGCGGTCGGTTCAACCTCCATTTCCATCAGTGGAAGGCCACTATATCAGACAAGTGGGTACTCAACACAGTGTGATCCAGTTTGGCTCTGGAATTTCTCTCCATTCCCCCAAAGTTTTTTATCAGCTGCCCGGTATCCAGGGATGCAGCCAAAAGAAGCCTGATGGACTCAGCGATTCAACACCTGCTGGAGATCCAGGCAATTCAACCTGTTCCTCAAGAGGAAGAGGGACAGGGCTTCTATTGAATACTGTTCTTGGTACAAAAGAGCTCCAGGGGGTGCAGAGCTATTCTAGACCTCAAACATCTGAACAAGTGTCTGGAGTACAAATGCTTTAAAGTGCAGTCACTCCAATAAATTTTGGGGAGGATACCACAGGGCGACTTCCTCATCTCCATAGACCTCACAGAGGCATACCTTCATATACCCATCAGACCTGCTCACAGACAGTTCCTCCGTTTTTCATATGCAGAAAGGCACTATCAATACAGGGCCATGCCATTCGGCCTGTCCTCAGCGCCAAGAGCCTTTACAAAGATATTGGCAGTTCTGGCGGCTCACCTTCGATCCATACCAATGTTACCTGGATGACATTCTGATTCAGTCCTCGTCAGCAGTTCAGGCAGAGACAGACCTAAGGATCATGATCCAGGTCCTACAAGATCATGGCTTTCAATAAACAACAGGAAAAGTCATTTTTCTCCAACCACCAGATTATTCCATCTGGGAGCTGTAATAGACACATCCGTATGCATGGTCTCTCCATCACCGGAGAGACAGGACAGCTTGCAACAATTAGCAAAGTGCATCACGGCCATGAGCACAGTACCACTCGCACTCGTGTCGCAGCTCCTGGGGAAGATGTCATGCATTGTACCATAGGCATGACTACATGCCAGGGTGCTGCAATGGTTCCTCCTGCCATACCAACGATCTGGCAGGAGCAACTCCCAGGACAGGGTAAGAGTTCCCCTTCAAGTACTGCAGTCCCTTCGGTGGTGGAGGTCACAGGCCCTCACTGGGGGATGCCTGTTCAAGGAGCCAAGACCGTCTGACCATCACGACGGACACCAGCCTTTATGGTGGGGGGGGGGGCAATGTCAGTCACAGATTGCACAGGGCTGGTGGACCCAGGCAGATGTGCCTCACAAGATCAATTGGCTGGAGCTCAGGGAGGTTTATCTGGCCCTCAAGAGCTTCATGGAAGCCATAGTGAGACAACACATTTTGGTCTTAACAGACAACATGACAGCCAAAGCCCACATCAATCGCCAATCATTCCAGGCCTCTCATGGCAGTGGCAGATTGTGTGGGGCACTGGGCGGAGAGACATCTTCAGTCTATAAGGGAAGAGCACATCTCTGGGGTCCTGAATGTGCAGGCAGATTGTCTCATCAGGGTGACAGTGGACCATTCAGAATGGCGTCTGCATCCAGCACTTTTCCAGGAGCTGACAGTTTGTTACGGGAGACCAGTTATAGATCTGTTTGCCTCTCCAGAAAACACTCACCTGCCAAGGTTTTTCAGCAGGTTTAGGTCACAGGGAGCGGAAGGGACAGATGCCCTATGCAGTCCATGGCCTCGGGCCATGCCTTTCCTCCCCTAGCCTTGATTCAAGTAATCATTAGGAAGGTACTCACGGAAAAGATGAAGGTGATCCTGTTAGCTCCCTATTGGCCCAGGAGACCATGGTTTGCCAACTTGGTCCACCTGTCAGTGAGACCTGGAGAATACCTTGGGACAATATACCTCAGCCAGGGGGACTTGGTCCATCCGGAGCTCAGTGGCTCCAACTGACTGCCTGGCGCTTGAGTGGAGGTCCCTGAGGTGGGAGAATTTCTCTCCCAGCGTCATCCAGATTATCCAAGCCTCTAGACGACAGTCCATGGATAGGATATATAATACGACCTGGAAGGCATTTTGCACCTGGTGCTCTAAATCAGGCTCAGATCCCTCAGAGGTTTCAGTAGTGCAGGTCCTGGACTTCCTCCAGCAGGGATTAGACAAGGACTTAACACCCAACACCATACGGAGACAGATAGCAGTGCTGTCTTCCGTTTTATCATGTGGAAGTTTAGATTCACTTACTAAGCATTCCAGTGTGCAGATTCCTCAGAGGTGCTTCCAAATTGCACCCACCTGTGGTTCATAGGTATCCCACCTGGGATCTAACTAAGGTTTTACAGGCCCTCACGGAGAGTCCCTTTGAGCCATTACGATCAGCCAGTCTACGTTTCCTCTCATTTAAGGTGGCCTTCCTAGTAGCTATTACATCGGCCAGGAGGATTTCGGAGCTGGCAGCTCTTTCTGTGAGATAAGACCTCTGCATATTCCACCCAAATAAAGTAGTCCTATGTTTGGACTTTTCTTTCAATCCAAAAGTCAATTCATGGTTTCATAGGGCCCAGGAGTTGATCTTGCCCAACTTCTGCCTGGGCCCGAGACATGGCTTAGAACAGAGATGGCATACGTTGGATGTTAGATGGGCCCTCCGTATCTACATCAAGCACACATCTTCCTTCTGGAAGACTGAATCCTTGTTTATTTCCTTTTAGTCATCTACACTAGGACACAGAGTCACTCCTTCAACGGTGGGTCGTTGTATTAGAGTTTGCATTGCCAAGGCATACAAGGTTCAGAACTTGCCAACACCTAGGCACATAACAGCGCATTCCACCAGAAGTGCGGACACGATGGGCTACACAGGCCTCTATTGAGGAAGTATGTAGAGCAGCTACATGGTCCTCCCCATCTCCATTTATTCAACACTATAAGTTGGACTCATTTGCCTCAGCAGAGGCAGCCTTTGGGAGGCGAGTACTCCAGAGGGTTCGTAGTGTCGGGGGGGGACTTAGGACCAGACTGTACCCACCTGTAGGGGACAGGCCATCTTTGGTATGTGCCATTTCTGGATGCTCTCGATCCAGCTCTAGGGAGAATGGGCATTGGTCCTACCTGAATGCCATTTCTAGTAGAGCTGGATCGAGAGCATCCAGCCCCACCCTTACTAACATCTGGCCCACAGTCTGGGGGGCTACTATTTTTCAGATCACAAGTCTATTCATCGCTATGCCTTCGCCGAACTGGGGAATCATCAGATGAGGAAGGAGTGACCAGATATGCAAATAAAGATCACATGCTCAGTCTTCATGCAGAAGATACAGTGGGGCAAAAAAGTATTTAGTCAGCCACCAATTGTGCAAGTTCTCCCACTTAAAAAGATGAGAGAGGCCTGTAATTGTCATCATAGGTAGACCTCAACTATGAGAGACAAAATGAGAAAACAAATCCAGACAATCACATTGTCTGATTTGGAAAGAATTTATTTGCAAATTATGGTGGAAAATAAGTATTTGGTCACCTACAAACAAGCAAGATTTCTGGCTCTCACAGACCTGTAACAACTTCTTTAAGAGGCTCCTCTGTCCTCCACTCATTACCTGTATTAATGGCACCTGTTTGAACTTGTTATCAGTATAACACCTGTCCACAACCTCAAACAGTCACACTCCAAATTCCACTATGGTGAAGACCAAAGAGCTGTCGAAGGACACCAGAAACAAAATTGTAGACCTGCACCAGGCTGGGAAGACTGAATCTGCAATAGGCAAGCAGCTTGGTGTGAAGAAATCAACTGTGGGAGCAATAATTAGAAAATGGAAGACATACAAGACCACTGATAATCTCCCTCGATCTGGGGCTCCACGCAAGATCCCACCCCGTGGGGTCAAAATGATCACAAGAACGGTGAGCAAAAATCCCAGAACCACACGGGGGGACCTAGTGAATCACCTGCAGAGAGCTGGGACCAACGTAACAAAGGCTACCATCAGAAACACACTACGCCGCCAGGGACTCAGATCCTGCAGTGCCAGACGTGTCCCCCTGCGTAAGCCAGTACATGTCCGGGCCCGTCTGGGCTAGAGAGCATTTGGATGATCCAGAAGAGGATTGGGAGAATGTCAGATGAAACCAAAGTAAAACTGTTTGGTAGAAACACAACTCGTCGTGTTTGGAGGAGAGAGAATGCTGAGTTGCATCCAAAGAACACCATACCTACTGTGAAGCATGGGGGTGGCAACATTTCAGGAAAGGGACCTGGAACATGCCTACCCTATCGGATCTAATATTACAAGTAAAAAATGGTTTTCACTTGTACTAAACAAGTTGTAATTTAAACAACCATTATTCTGGGACTTTGGATTCAGTGAAGATCATTTTTTTCTTCTTGGTGTTTTTCCAGAAGTGCAGAGTCCATTTTCTTTTTCTCTTCTCTTCTCTTCTCTTCTCTTCTCTTCTCTTCTCTTCTCTTCTCTTCTCTTCTCTTCTCTTCTCTTCTCTACTGAGCATTGATCCATTGGTTGCAATAGGAATGGGCTGAGAGTGACTGGCCCCAAAGTCACCTACCTGGCTTTCATGCCTAAGGCAGGATTAGAACTTCCAGTTTCCTGGTTTCTATTTTGGTGCCTTAACTATTAGACCAAGCTGGCTCTCTGATTCAGTATAAACAACTGGTTAAAAAAGCAGAAAGCCAATGATTTAGTCTGCCATTTTTGAAGCCGAAAAGGAGGGGAAGGAAAGCATGCAATCCTGGAATTTACATAGTATGGAGTCATAGTTTCTTATGTGGGAACCAGGCTGCTGTTTTTATTTAGACTAATGGGTAGTTTCTGTTGCTTAAAGCAAACTCTTGTGTATCATGTCTGCTCTTCAGGCGTATCTATACAAAGAACCACTTGTTGCTGTCCCAAAATGTGCGGCACTCTATATAAAATTCCCAAATAGGAAAGATGCTGTTACTTTCTCCAGAGCTGAATGTAAAAATCCTTGAAGGCTACAAGTTAAAACAGAAAAGAAAGAAAGCAAAACTACATAAGTGTAAATTCATTTAAAAGTACATTACAAAGTGAGAGAATATATAATAATTTGGCATTAATTTTGCATCTGAAAAGAGTTTTCTGTAGATGCAGCATTTATATATTTATTATATGTAACTTCATCATATTTGAAATATTTAAAAATTGCCCATAGTTCTGCCTTGTGTAGAACCAACATCTGAACTAGTTATAATAGGTTGTATTTGCAAATAAATAAGCAAATAAATGTAGGCTTGAAAAGAGAAAGAAAAGAATTATAGGAACTAAAGTGTTAAACATAGACGAAGTTCATATTCCTGGTCCTGTATTCATTTTCTATTCGTTGAAGAAAATGAATTACAATGGATGAGAGAGATCAATATGTTGAGGAGTTTTTTTTCTCCCTCTTCTCCAAATAACATTTAAAGCTTCACCAGCAGGAGGCAACTTCCTGCCTTACAATACAGGAAGCTAACCCTTTATGGCCTTTAAAGCGCTCTGGTCTTTTAAAAAAACTTGCAGCTTTAATTAAAGGGCTATCTGAAAGATCTCACTTGTATTTTTAATCTTTCAAAGTTCTCCAAACCATTCTGACAAATGTGGGAGTTCTGAAGAGTGATTCCCTAACCTGAAAGCTTAGCTTAAAAGAAAAAGTCTTCATTAGCAAAGGAGAACTTGTCACACTGTGTGCCAAGACTAGAATCAAACCCATGTCCTCAATCTTCAGCTGTTCTGAACCCATAGAAAAAGAAAGTCTGCATAATGAGCTTTTTTCAAAAAAACCACAGCAGATGTGAGTAGGAAATGGTTTTTTATGGTTCCTTCGTACTCCAAGTCATAACTCAGTTGTGGACATCAGGATGCTCTTATCTTTTTCTGTTTAGTTTGCCTTGCACATTTGCCATATAAAGTAGTAAGATTTGTACATTACATCTGTAGATAATTTTTGTGGCATTTTACAATCTGATGATTCTTAACCCTGTAGCAACTAATTTGAGAATTGCTTTGTAACACATTGCCTTGAGGATATTTTTGAATAAGAAAGGGGAAAAATCTCTAAAATCTCAAATGGATTCTGAACTGGGTCTTTCAAAAAGCCAGTCCCCAGACCCGATCTATCATTTGTATTTATCCATGCAGTTATGTGTTAACAGGATTGGATTGGTTCCCCAAATTTTCTTCAGCAGCTATTAGAGATCAAGCTGCTGAAATCGATCAGTAAATTCCAAAGTTGATGCAATTTTCCAGAGTCCATTTTTAAAAAAAAGTATCTAATCACTTCTGCAATGTTCGTAAGTGTGAAAAATGGCCTTAAGTCACTTTTTTCAACATTGTAACTTTGAATGGTCACTAAATGAATGATTGGTAATTCAAGCACTATCTGTATACATCTGTATCTCTATTAAAAGTAATACATTTTGTGTTAACTGAATAATCCATGAATCAGGTTTACTGTGAACTTCATATATGGAAGAATTGTTGTTTGTAATCTCAGAAAATTGTAGTGGCCCCCACTAAATCTTTTCATAAGATCTGATCTTAACTGCCAAAACTGTTCCCGGGCTTGGGTTTAGGATGCTTGTGGAGCTCCTGTCGTGCTTTTGACTAAATATTATTGTTGCTGTTTTTTCCTAAGGATTATGTTTTAACTGTATTTTTAAATTATATATTTGAAATATTGTAAGCACCCAGAGTCTTTTCTGAGTTGGGCAACTTTAAGAATCAAGTAAATAAGTACATAAAAATAAAACTACTTTTCTCTTGACATACACTGGGTTTTTGACAATAAAGGCAACAGACTCTAATTGACTTATTTGCGATTATGCTACTTGCCAAAAGTATTTTATATTGCCAGTATAGATATATATTGGGGTGGGGAAAGTAAGTTAATTAAATTAATTAAATTAACAGTTTCTTGCTTTCTAACAGTGGAAGTGTTCTTGAAAAATACAGTGCTGGAGAATATTGTTATTTTTACATCTATGCTTAGCTTCTTCCTTGTCTAACTCTAATCCCACACATTGTGTTAAATTCAGTTCCCAAGGTCTGTAAGGGAACACTGAGAAGAAGAAAGCATATAGAGTCCATGGTGCAAGCCAGCTGATCTTTTGCTGGCCAGATTATAGGACTTGAAGAACCAAGCAGCACCTGCGCTTCATTTAAATCTTGAATTTTTGGAATGATTGGCATTGCTGCTACTGCAGGATTGGCGGCAAATGAAGTTATCTGTCATCTGTTACTCTTCCTGATGTTTTAGTATTATCATTTAGTCATTCAGGCAGGGAAAAGGAATCTCTTTTCCAATTAGGCATTTTACGGAAGCTTGAAAGTACCAGAAGGAGGGACCTACCTAACAGATGGATGTGTCTAGGCTTTCAGAAATGCTTAATTTGCTTTGTTAGAGTATACAAATTCTTCCATCATATTAGTCACTAGCAGCATGGCTTATTCTACAAGAGTTTTATTAATTTAGCTTTGGAGGTGGCACCAAGATCGTTTACTATATATGTTGGGATAACGCCTCCAGGAAGGTTGACTCAGCCTTCCATCCTTTCTAAGGTAGGTTAAATGAGGACCCAGTTTGTAGGGGCAATAAGCTGACTTTGTATAAATATACAAAAGTATGAAGGCTATTGCTTAACGCATTGTAAGCCGCCCTGAGTCTCCGGAGAAGGGCGGCATATAAATCAAATTAAAACAAAAAATATTGGTGGAAGACCTGTTGACTTTTTCTGTGAACAGTAGGTAATTGGTAACAAATCATAAATGCTCCAGTTCATATCTCCATTCCTTCCCTTTGCTGTCTAGCTCTTTGACACCTCGTATCCAGAGTATCTTCCCAGGGTGGCAGTTTGTTCTTCATGGGCAGGCTGGTATCGAGTGAGGTGCAATGAGGTGGTTCTGTGGTTCAGAATTACAGTTCTGGTCCTTGAAACAAATATACTTTTGCTGTAGGATTAGAGGGGAAATTTGATGCCAGTTGTTGTTAGTGCACGGATCAGCAATAAGGGAGCAGATTTCGGTACATATAGCTTGCTGTGGTGTCAGTGGCTATTTCCTATTGTCCACAGTTGATGGCCTGCTAGTTGTTCTACAGCGTATGTACATTTATTTTAAAACTTAAAGCTTAATAGCAGAAAGACAAAAATAGGAAGAGCATATTCTCACACTGTGAAAAAATAAATGCAGCCTGATACCAGATTAATCCATGACCAAAATGAGAAATAGATGGAGCTTGTCTTTCCAGTCCAAAAGAGAATAGTTTCCTGCCCTTTTCATCATAGGTAGGAGAAAGAGTCATAAGAATATAAAGAGTGATTTGTTTTGCATTTGATATGCAACTGTTGCTGGAACTCTTTCCTAATGGCTCCATAACTTTTCTACAATCTCTTTATCTGAGTATTTGTTTTGAACTTTTTATCTTGACGTTTAAGGAGCCTGAGAAAACATTGATTGAAGTCATCACTGCTGAAGGAGATGCTACCAATGACTAAATCTAAAGTTTCAGACTTTCCAAGAAGGACTTTGAATATTGGTTCAGAGTGTTCAGTAAAGCTACATTACAGTTCATTATTTCGGATGCTGCTGCTTTAACCACAATCTCTTTATCAACAAGACTTAAATGGAGTTCTGAACAGATTATAAGTATTGGAATACAACTAGTCCTCAACTTACAACAGTTCATTCAAAGTAACAACGGCACTGACAAAAATGACATTTTTCACACTTACGACCATTGCAGAATACCTATGGTCATGTTATCAAAATTCAGACACTTGGCAACTGATTCATATTTATGATGTTTGCAGCATCCCGGGGTCATGTGATCACATTTTGAGGCAAGCAAAATCAGTGGGGAAGCCAGATTCACTTAACCGTGATATTTAACAACTGCACTGATTCACTTAACAACAGTAGCAAAAAAGGTCTTGCTGTTTTGTTTTTAGGATATTTTTGGATGGAGGGCAGGGTGGTAGTGGTGTTGGTGGTGGTGATAATGATGACAACATCTTCTGAATTCTATGATGCAATGATAGATGGTCATCAATAGAGGGAGTACAGTTGACAGGATTTTTTTTTTTTTCATTGCAGAGGTTAATGTTTTGCATGTGGTTTGCTGGCCTCTGGTGGTTCATGAACAGTGCTGAAATTCTCAACTGAGCCCAAATTGGTTGCATTCCTGAGCAAATGCTCTATTAGACGTTTCAGGCTCAGCTGGGGAAGCATTACATAAGTTACTTTTATAGCAGATGAAAAATACTTCTGAAAAATAGTTTATAGTAGTCTTTTATTGAAAGAGATGGATGGGCAGGCGTATGTTACAGCCATGTAATTTGCATGTAAGCAAGCTGAAACCTGGAGTGTAGGCTATCTAAAGTTGATTTCTAATTCTCTACGAAGAAAGAGAAACTTTAATTCATGAAAAGTGCCTATAAGATTTTCTTCCTGGAAAACATACATTATGTGATGACCTGGGGCAAGGCACAGAGGCAAAACAATCAGCAAATAGTTCAAACTGCTCCTTTATTGCTCCAACTTTCCCCCAAACGCTCCCACATTTCTGGCAAGTCCCAGAGCAAAGTGATCACACACACACCTCCAGCAGCCTATGGCTGTAAGTAGTCCAGCACAATGCTGAGAGCACAACGGCTGCAAAGCAAGAAATCCAGCAGGACAAGGGAATAAGTCAATGAGTTCAGGAAGCAAAGGAACAAGGCAATTAATCCAGGAAGCAAGAAATAAAGCAAGAAGTCCAGGAAACTTCAAATGTCAGCAACGGCACACAACACTCCATGAATTCAGCATTTGTTCCTGACAAATGCCCCTCCCCACAGCGTCCTTAAATCTCAGTCCCCAGGTGTGCCTTGTGAAGAGGGGCAAGGTGCTCTTCCCAAGTCGTTGGATCATCCTGCGCTGTTCCCACCTTCTCTCTACTCTCCGTGCTCAGGGATCAGGAGGGGAGGTCCTTGCTCATTGCCTGAGCTCTGTCTCTCCTCATGTTCACTGCTTAGCCTCTCTTGGTCATCCTGCCCCCTTCCTCCCTGCCTACAAGCCGTCCCAATCCTGAAAGGCCTTGGCCTGACTTGGCCTGCTCCTCCCCACATTCCTCTGAAGTTAGTGAAGCTGCCCCCTCGATTTCTGTTGGCTCCAGCTCATCTTCCTCTGCAGATTCAGGCTCCAGCAGGGGCATGACATATTATGTTAACTGTCCATTACACTATCGAGAACTTTGCTCTGCTTTTTCAGCCAAAACATTCTCAGAACAACTTATAACAGTTTTGTGCTTTTATCCCCTCCAATAACAAAAATTCAGAAGCTGAGTTATATGGCAATCCCTTTCTTAGTTTATGTATATCTGTTCACCTTGATGACCCATGATTACTGTGCCAAAACTGCTATGAATCATATTGTGAAGTATGCGGATGACATGGCAGTGGTAGGTCTTATCCAGAATGACAGTGAAGAGGTGAAGGTTCCAGTGAACTGGTACAATAAAAGTAACCTGGTTCTAAATGTTAATAAAACAAAGGAGATCATTGTAGATTTTAGAAAGAGAAAGATACTCCACTCAGTATCTAGGATGCAGCTGTAGAAGTGGACAACAGTATTAAGTATCTGGGGGTGCAGATAACTAACAATCTGAACTGGTTTCTCCACATATCATCCTTAGTGAAGTGTACAAAGCAGCATCTGCATTTCCTGCATCGAACGAGGAGTGCATATCTCTCTCCTTCAGTCCTGGCCACTTTTTACAGAGGCATGATTGACAGTGTTTTAACAAACTGCATCACTGTTTGTTTTGGTGGCAGCAGTGCCTCAGATAGAGAGTCCATTCAGAGAGCAGTAAGGACAGCCGAGAAGATTATAGGAAGCTTGCTTCCTGTTATTTAGGATACTGCTTATAAGCGTTATGTGCTTTGGCATTGTTAGAGACCCCACACACCCACTTTACAGTTTGTTTCTGTTGCTCCCGTCTGAGAGGTGATTTCAAAGTATTTCTAGCAGGACTACCAGATTCTGTAACAGCTTTGTTCCCTATGCCATCCGTCTAGTAAATATGCAAGATTCCTTTTTCTCACCATGTACATGTATACATCCGTACTAGACAGTGGAGTTTCTCTGTGTCATATAATATATGTGGGTATATGCATACTTTTGCATTTATTTATTTTGTCATGTTTATGTAGTGTATATTGGAGGTACTTAATTAAAATTTGACTGGAATCAAACTTCCAGATTTCCTCAGCACAACTAATTTTCTTGGCCACAGTACTATATTATGGTGATTTGCATAGCCACCTTCCAGATTTTTATTTTTATTTTTTACTTTACAATCCACAAAATATCTCCTATGTAGATGCTGACTTTATCTGACCCATCTTAGTTTGAGTTTGGCAAGATTATTTAGATCAAGAGTTTCTCAATGTTGACAGCTTGAAGATTTGTGGATTTCAACCAAGCTGGCTGGGGTATTCTGGGAATTGAAATACACACATCTTCAAGTTGCCAAGGTTGAGAAACACTTATTTAGATGCTATATTGCTGACGTACAATAAAAAAAAAATTGAGCTTTGCAGAAATGCATTTTAGGCTTACTAATCTATTGATAGGGGATTGTATTGTTACATTCCTTTTCTGCTGTTGGTTGCATTTCTGTGCTAGGACTGGAGGATGAAGCTCTCCTTTTTGGTTTGCTTGCTTTACGGGGAAGCATCAACTTTTGTATATTTGCCTGCATCCAATTAGTTCTTTTTTGCAGTGGGACTGCAAAGGGACTGATGCAGATTCATAGCAGGTATCCACACATGTCATTTGGGCCCTTTACACACTACTATTGCTTCCTTCATCAAATATCAGTAATTTTACCTTTTCTTGTATTACTGTGTCATAATGCCCCGTTTCCCCCAAAATAAGACATCCCCTGATAATAAGCCCAATCGCGCTTTTGAGCGCATGGCAATAAGGCCAAGCGCTTATTTCAGGGTTCAAAAAAATATAAGACAGGGTCTTATTTTCGGGGAAACACGGTATAGTAATGCAATACTTTCCCTGTCCTCTAGCAGGGAGTCCACCTTTTAGTATAATTGCTTTGCTTTATTGTTCAGAGTTGTAATTTATGCAGAAATGCTTGGCTGAGAAATAGTGACCCGACTTTATCACTAAATGGAAATTTGAACCTGGGTCTAACAATCCTCTTAAGCAGTATAGTACAACAGTATTTACGTAAATTCCAACACCTTTGATACATTTAATCCCTAATCAGAAGTTTCTAAAAGATCCATAGTTATATGGATCTTTTAGAGGTTTGTCTCCTGGAATTTAGCAGATTAGGTCATTTTTCAAAAACAGCACTTCTTTGTAAAATCCTAAATGTGGCTTTTTTTTTCTTTGAAGGAATGAATAGCTCATGTGATTTTTCTAGGAAAGGCAAACTAGAAAATATCTAGAGATAATCCAATATATCCAACTCACTCACTCTGGGGATTGTGGTAAAAATAGCCACCCCATAAAACTGTGACACTGCTGTGATCCTAGTTCAAGATTGGGATTATTTTTATGTCCTGTATAACAGAAGGAAAGGATAAGGAATCATTATGTGGTGTGTATGTAAAATATGATTATTATTTTTGAGTTTCTAAAATGTTAGGCAAACTGTATTGGGGTTTAGCTAGGCTATCAGTCCACTGTTGTTGTGTTAAGAAAGGACTTAAATGTTTTCAAAGCTGTGTCAGATCCTAATACTGAATGGCACATGTTCTAAACTTCCCTTAGAATAAAAGAAGGCAATATAATGACCTCTAAATAGTTGGCCCTTAATTTAATCTGTCCAACTAGCATAACTAAGAGCAAAAGAATAGGGACATTTAAGCTCAAAACATCTGGAGATAAAGGTGCCTAACTGGGCGATCTCATCTACAATATTGGTTTTGTGTACCACTCCCCATATTGTGCTTGTTGGCTTGTAGACAGATGTCCTAAGGGCAGAATCTGTTCTTAGGGAGTAAAAGGACAAAACTGCATTCAACCATTCTTTCTCTTTTGCCTTCCCTGCTGTTCAGTGAAAAACTGTTTTGGATCTTGGGAGATGCTTCAGATTCGTGCATTCTTCTGTCCTTCTTTCAATGGTTCTGGATGCTTTTTTGCTAGATGACAGACATTTCTGTATCATGGAACTGTGCTTCTTGGGAAATGCTTTAGTTACTGATATATGCTTTTTTTCTTAAGGAAAAAGATAAGTTTATATGGCGTGTATAAATTAGATAAACAGTTGAAAAGACTAACTCTCAGAAATCCAGAAGCAAAATTAACTATGAGGAAAACATTAAGTTTCCAAAACCCAGCTTTCCCTGCTGTTGAAATTTTAAGATGCCAAATCATTTTTATGTTAAGAATTGGTGGCCAAAGGGAAATATTAAACTGTAAAAGTTCCAGGAATTCAAGGGCAAAATAGACTTCCTTTAATTTTTATCCTCACAACAACAATCCTGTGAGGTAGACTGACAAATAAAAATGCTGGTTCAGAATCACCCAAATTCCTTGGACAGGTTACATTCTTCATATTTGAAGCTTGATATTTAATCAGAACCAAGATCCTGATTTGTAGTAAAGGTACTTCTAGTTCATTTGAAAACAGAGCTTGAATTCAACTGACGGCTTCAAAATAGCTATTTTACTTTGGAAGTAGAATTGAAATAACAAGGCAGATCCCAATAGAATAAATGTTTACCATGAGATAATATATCCATGCACTTCATTTATTTATTATACAATACAATACTTAAGAAGATGCTCCAATCCATAAATACTTTGGGTGGCATGCAGTAGTTCAAACTATAATCAGAGACAAAACAATTAAAGTAATAGTGATACTCAATTAACTATGATGATCATCCAAACAAAGCTAAGGACCCAAATCTTCCTGGAATTGTACCAATTTAACTTTGATAAAGTAAGGAGATTTGGGTTGCTGGTGCTTCTTGAGGTAAGAAGTAGAGGAATCCTCCATATTAAATGTTAAATTTAATTGATGACTTTTTCCTTTTATTTTGTATACTATTTTTTTCTTTTTTATGGTTGTTAGGGTTGAATGTAAGCTTTTGTTTTGTTTCATTTTGTTTTACTGTTTGCATTTTATTTTTATGATAAAACAATAAATAATATTTTAAAAAGAAAAGGTGATTTGATTTGATTTTTGATTTTATTGAATTTGTATACCGCCTTACTCCCAAAGGACTCAGGGCGGTGAACAGCCATAGAATAAAACATATAAATTCAAAATTTAAAATAGAAATAAAACAAATTAAATAATTTGGCTGAACAAATTTAAAACCCCAATAATTTAAAACCAAATTTAAAATTCCCATTTAAAAAGGGGAAAATTTAGGTCAGACCAGCTTCATGAAATAAGAATGTCTTAAGTGCGCAACGGAAGGTACGCAGATCCGGGATCCTCCGTATCTCCGGGGGGAGCTCATTCCAGATAGTAGGTGCCCCCACAGAGAAGGCTCTCCCGCTGGGAGCCGCCAGTTGACATTATTTGGCCGACGGCACCCGGAGGAGCCCCTCTCTATGGGAGCGTACTGGTCGGTGGGAGGCTATTGGTGGTAGCAGGTGGTCCCGTAAATAACCAGGTCCTAAGCCATGGAGCGCTCTAAAGGTGATAACCAAAACCTTGAAGTGCACTCGGAAAACCACCGGGAGCCAGTGCAGTTTGCGCAGGAGAGGCGTTACATGGGAGCGCTACGTCGCTCCCGTAACCACCCGTGCGGCCGCACTCTGCGCCAGTTGGAGCCTCCAAGTACTACTCAAGGGGAGCCCCATGTAGAGAGTGTTACAATAGTCCAGACGGGAGGTGATGAGGGTATGAGTGACCGTGCGTAAGGAGTCCCGATCTAGAAAGGGACGCAACTGGCGGATCAGGCGAACCTGATGAAAAATCCTCCCGGTCACGGCCATCAAATGCTCTTCTAAAGACAGCCGTGAATCCAGGAGGACACCCAAGTTGCAAGCCCTTTTCCCCCAATAGTCAGCGATGGCACCAGCTGACTATATCGGGACGTCGGAAACCACAGCCACTCAGTCTTGGATGGGTTGATCCTGAGCCTGTTTCTCCCCATCCAGACCCGTACGGCTTCCAGGCATTGGGACATCACTTCAAGGGCATCGTTGGGGTGGTCTGGGGTGGAGATGTACAGCTGGGTGTCATCAGAGTACTGATGGTACTCCACCCCGAAACCACTGATGATCTCACCCAGCGGCTTTACATAAATGTTGAACAAAAGGGGTGAGAGGACCGATCCTTGTGGCACCCCACATATAAGGGGCCTCGGGGTCGACCTCTGCCCCCCTGTCAACACAGACTGCGACCGGTTGGAGAGAAAGTAGGAGAACCACAGTAGTACAGTGCCTCCCACCCCCAACTCTTCCAACCAGTGCAGCATGATACCATGGTCGATGGTATCAAAAGCTGCTGAGAGATCTAATAGGACCAGGACAGAGGAGCAACCTCTGTCCCGAGCCCTCCAGAGATCATCCACCAACGCGACCAATGCCATTTCCATGCTGTACCCAGGCCTGAAACCCGACTGGAACGGATCTAGATACATCGTTTCATCCAGGTACCGTGGGAGCTGTCGTGCAACCACACTCTCAACAACCTTCGTCACAAAGCAAAGTTGGAGACTGGACGATAGTTAGCCAATACTGCCGGGTCCAGGGAAGGCTTCTTAAGGAGAGGTCTCACCACCGCCTCTTTCAAGGCGGCGGGAAAGACACCCTCGCCCAATGAAGCATTTATAATGCCCTGGAGCCAGCCTCGCGTCACCTCCCGGGAAGCCAGCACTAACCAGGAGGGGCACAGGTCCAACAAACATGTGGTCATGTTCAGTCTACCCAGAATCCTGTCCACGTCCTCAGGGGTCACAGGATCAAACTCATCCCAGTTAACATTCTCAGGACCTGCCTCCGTCATCCCCGCTGGATCTACCCAGTCGGAGTCCAGATCTTCCCGAATCTGAGTGATTTTGTCATACAGATACTGAACAAAATCCTCGGCTCTTCCCTCCAAGGTGGAACTCACTGTCAACAGAAAGCCTGTTGTTTGCAGCATACATCTCCAACCTGTGGTTCATAGCCCACTAGTGGGCTGTGAGGGGTTTGCAACCGGGCTGCGGAAACAGCCAGTGAGCATGCGCACATCCTCACTTGCATGAACAGCAGATGAGTGTGTGCACGCACGCTCCCTTTGCGTGAGTGGCAGTCTCAGGTGCTCACCACTTGCACAAATGGAGCTGTGTACATGCGCTTGCCATCCACTTGCATGGAACCATCTCCTCCCCACTGGCCCGCAAAGCCGGAAACATTGGGGAACTCTGCCTTAAACCATAAACAAAGTACAAGCACTTTGAACTAGTTGGGTTCATCTTTTATCTAGAAACAGGTAAAGGAAGTTTGAGCCTTGTGCATGAACTCTGAGTCATTAGTTTATAACCTGCTTGGGATTTTCCCTGTGTTAATGTTGCGCAGGTCTTCGCAAAATAAGCTTAAATTTCTGTTTTCTTTTACTGCTATTACATCAGTGATTTTACTCTGTAGAGTATTAGTTTTTGTTGAAACAGTTCCGGGGTGGGAAACGAGATTTTATAATTTTTACTCATATGAACATTTTTAGAAAATGGTTTAAAATGAAGATTCTAATTGAGGATGAGAAAAAAGAATGTAACCTCTGCCAGACAGCATCTTGGAGTTTAGCAAGCGTTAAGCACAAAGTGTCCATAGCCCATTTGTCAATCCGGCTATTATGTAGCACATTCATATTTGCAAAGAATTCTGTCCATGAAGTCCAACCGGATTCTTTGGAAGAGGCCCAGGATAAACTAATTCAGGAGCCCCCTCCCCTGGTGTCTGAAAGTGTCCTCAGATATCAAATTTATATCAATCACAGGAAGTCTTGGCAGTCAAACCAGTCACTTTTTCTCCTCACATCTGGAAGTAAATTTTTTTCTGCTTTAAAGGTCACAGGCATCATGGGTAGGGCATGGATTGAGGGCCATAGAAAACATGGGAAAGGAAGAATAAAACTAGATTTCCACCTTTTTAGAAACAGTTATTTTTAAATGGCCTGGAACGCAGCCAAACTACACAACCCTCTTTCTCTCTTACTCCCTCCTCCTCCCTTCCCGGTTTACATTTGTTGCTGAATGAAATGTGACTGCAAGATTTTTTTTTAATTTTTTTTTTTGTGCACTCAATCAATTCTTGAAATTTACGAGTACTTTTGTTTGCTGAGAACAATATTTTTACAACAGGATGGATTCAAAAATACATTGTGTTCCATGCTGTTTGTAATTTAGGGTTTTGTGCTGTTTTTCCACTTTCACAATCTTTAAGTACCTCACAGATTGTATTACTCAGGGAACTTTTTTTCTAAAGTGACTGATAGGTGTGTATGTATGTGTGTGTGTGTTTATGTGTGGTGTTAATGGATGCTTGTGGCTTTTCTTTCCTGCATGACTTGAAATCTTAAGCATTTAACTTAAAGAAATGGAGGAAACACTTCATCTTCCAGTCTTTCCTCCAGCCCTTCAAACAAGAGCTTGGGGAAAGGTTGTAAAAACAAAACCTTTTGCATTTGATCTACAGGTATTTCTTACATTAGACAAAAGAAGTTGTGTGCTGAAAGCTACAAAATATCTGAAGCCTGTCTTGAAAACCAGTTCCATATGAATGGGAATCAAAATTGGCATGAGGTTAATATGTGCCTGTAGAAAAAAAGGGACATTAGGATGAAGGGTGTGTTTTGATGGCCCAGTTTTAGTGGTGAATAAGTGCAGTTCTAATTGTTATTATGTAAATTGATTTATTTTGATATAATCTGAGATATGTAATAGTTTTCATTTGTAGACTGACAATTATATCAAAATAAAGCAGATTTGGATTATATATTGGCCAAATATAATATAAAAAATTAATTAGGGTCTTTATTTATTTATTTATTTATTTATTTATTTATTTATTTATTGGTTCGATTTATATGCCGCCCTTCTCCGGAGACTCAGGGAGGCTTACAATGCGTTAAGCAATAGCCTTCATACTTTTGTATATACCTGTTTAGTAGGGTTTTCGGGCCTCCCCCCTAAGCGGTGTTCTTTTTTATACAAAGTCAGCTTATTGCCCCCACAATCCGGGTCCTCATTTTACCTACCTCAAAAGGATGGAATGCTGAGTCAACCTTGAGCCTGGTGAGATTCGAACTTGCAGTAATTGCAGGCAGCTGGTGTTATTTAACAGCACTTTAATCTGCTGCACCACTAAGGCTCTTTAAAACTTGATCTTAAAAACTTTCTACTATTAAAACAAATATATTTTGGAGGGGTTTTTTTTTAGGGGTGGGATGTTAAAGCAGTGTCAATCCCAACTGTTACTGTACCTCCAAATTTTATAAGATCACATGAGCAATGAAAATCTATGTCTGAAAAAACCAGTTCTAGGTATTTAATTATTTATTATCAAATTTATATCCATCTCTTAACTCTGAGCAGCTTACAAACAGAGACAAATATAAAAATAGTAAACAGAAATACAACAATTTAAAAACGGGGGTGGGAATGTAAAAAGCATATTACAAATACAAAAATATATAACATTCGCAGTAGAGGTAAAAACTTTCCATCCATCAAAACATACAGGACAGTCACTGTACCAGCTCTACCACAATCGTGGTTCTCCATGGTTGTTGGCATCACTGTAGTTTTCAGGCCTTGAAAAAGGCCAACAGGGTCAGGGGCAAGCTGATTACTAGATTGATGATGTTTCTACCAGGTGGATGCCAAAGCGGAAAAGGCTCTCCTCTTGGACCCTGCCAAACAACATTTCCTGCCTGACAGGACCTATAGGATACTTCTCCTGCCAAACTTGTTTAAATAAATACATACATACACACATATATATTACTTCATCCGTTTTACAAGGTATGGGCAAAAAAAAATTAATGGATCATACTTCTAAACATTTCCAGCACATCCCGCCAGTATCTTTATCTCCCTCCCAAGAGGAACCCTGGTCATAACATTTTTAGCTCATTTTAAGATGAAATAGGTAGATGATTCATCAGAGAATAATTTGAGTATGTACGGTTCATGTTCAGAAGTTATTGACTGACTATTAATATAAAGTTGTGGCATTTCCACAATGATTCTATTTTTTTTTAACTATTCTGCCAGGAAATAGACAGTATTTGGTTAAATGTTCTTATTTTTCTAGAGTAGTGTTTAAGTGTACAACAGGTGATGATGATTCATGACTATAAAGGTATGCTGATTTGTAAAGTAGATCCAATGGATGCATGATTAAATTCATTACTGACCAACAGCCACTTTTACTTTCTCCAGAAAGGGAACCCAGCCAGCAGTTTAATTCCGCATTTAATCTCCAGGAACCCCCTTATATCATATATCATCATATATTGTTTACTCTTTAGATTCAGATTCCAGAGTTGCTATTGGTGCATCAGTTGTAACTGATAAAACTTCTGCTACTGGCAATAGCAAGCAGCTAGGAATAGTAGTCCTGACTGTAGAAAAATACCATTCTGTAAGCCTGCCTGTTCAAGAGAGCATTATTTTGCCCCAAATAAACACTATTTAAAATAATTTCCTCTACTTTGACTGAGTTCAACTTTTGTTGTCTCTCATTAATGAATGCCCATAAGAACTTGAAGAACCAGAGTTTAGCTTTTCTACAGTTCACCAATTTCCCAAAACAATTTAACAGAAATTGGGCAATGGTTTGTGAAAGCAAGAATATCAGTAATGTATGTATTCACTCAAGTCTGCAAAATCAGTTTAGCTCAAGGCAATCTATGACCCAGTATCTAATCTAATTGAAAGAGAGCTATCTTCTGCTGCCTAAATGATAGATGGAGCAATGGGAGTTCTGGAGCTGGCCTGTAGTTATCAAGATCATCTACACACATAGAAAATACTGTTTTCTTCAAAAGCGTGACTTCACTTTTTTGAAAATAGATTAATAGTCCCTACATTCAGATGCAGTTACTTTAAAAAAAAAATAGGCAAGAACTAAGGAGAATATATGTGATCATCCATACCTATCCATATATATCCATAAATATAATCTCTGCCTAAAGTATGATGCAAAGACTGTATTATACATCAGTTATTTCAATTACCAAGAAATGAGTGGTTGGATGGCAGTAGCTAGGAAATTATCTTGGGTTTTTTTTATCACAAGAGAATTCTTTAGAAAATCTTGTTTTTCCATCTTGTCCATCACAGAAGTTTTTTATTCTTAGAATTAAGACACTGAATACATGACTGTCCGAATGTAAATTTTAAAAAATGTTCCCAGTGTTATGATAATTTAAGAGCACATATCAGTGAAATTTCAATAAGAAGAATGTAAATATACCTGTTCCTAGACCTACCTAGAGCAGCAATTTGTGTGTTATTTCAGATCCATCAGCTTCAATGTGAGCCTTATTTTGAAATTCTTGTGAAACGGTTGTGAGTCAATCATACTGTTAGCTGCTCCAATCTATTTAGCTGTTATATTCTATGGAGATTAATCTGTTTTCCTATGCATGTTTGAAAAAAAAAAAGTAAAAGTATGTTAATTAGACAAATTTTCCCTATAGGGATCTGCATAGAAATAGAAAGAAAAAGCCATTTTTATGTGGCCTTTCATATAGTTGATACAAAAATTCTTACAGGCAAGATATTGAGCACAAAAATGATTAACAGCTCTTTTATAAGGGAGTGGTTCTTTGAATTTTTCCATACTGTTCTACCTTGCTCAGGCTATATTCATGCTATTACGATGCTGTACTCACTCTTTTTTTTCCCCCTTTCTGTAATTGGACAGGAATCTGCTAAGAAGAGACACAAGTCTTCTTTTTCACAATGCAGTGATTTTAAAAGAACACACTTCTCACCTGATTCCACTCAAGATAGGGGGTAGTTTTATGGGGGTTGTGATAGAAGGCAAGTAACTGTGCCTTGAGCTGCTACTGCCTTCTTCAGCAGCTCAGTTTCTCTTAATTTTAACCAAAAGCCATTTTTAACTGGACTGTTTCCAAGTCTCATGTAACACCTTATCTCTGATCTATATTCCGGAAGGTTAATGGGATAGTAAAACCTTCTTAAAGATAGATAAATGTGTTCCAGTTTCCTCAGGGTAGTTCTCTACTAAAGACGTTTTCTTTCCCACCCTGCCGAGGTATCTCATTAAGTTCCCCACTAGTGCCATTATTAAGTTTTCATGTGTTTCTCTACTTTGATGCTAATCTTTGTGCTTGCATTTAATTCTGTTCTATACAGCACCAATGTGGTTATGAATTATTCTGAAATTGAGTCTAAGGTTCGAGAAGCAACCAATGATGATCCATGGGGACCTTCAGGGCAACTCATGGGGGAGATTGCCAAGTAAGTAATTCGATTCAGTTCTGTTGAAAGATACATCTTTAAGTATATATGCCACTGCTGCTTCATCGCTCCTGAAGGATATAAATAAATTAGGGAGTGAAGTGTATTAATGATGGAAAAGAATGATCACAAGCAGCTCCTTTTAAATACAGGTTGTCTTCGTTTAGTGACCATTTGCAGTTACAGTGCTGATGAAAAAGTAATTTTGCGACCAATCCTCACATTTAAGCCCTTCCCAGGACTGTAAAACACGTGAAGATTATAAGCATGATCCCCTTTCACTTAATTTTGTTTAAATTGCCAGTCCCAGTTGTGGTAACTAAACGAGAACTACCTGTGTTCCTTTTATTAAGTAACACATAATATTTCTTTTGGATAAGAATCTTGTAATGCATTTTTGAAATATAAATAGTGGGGCTCCTTCACAACCATGTTTTCCCACAAAGAGAACATGAATGTCATGTTGGACTAAAATAATAAAGCTGTCCTTATTTTTATTTTTTCATGCTTGCCAATGGAAAGACATCAGCATTGCTAATTCTATATATGAAATACTTCTGTATAAATGGTCCATAGCTCTTAATTGCTGGTGGAGGCTTAACTCAGAGCAAGTCTGCCACCTGCTGTCAAATGCAAGTGGTGACATACACCATTGATAATTCTCTCTCCTTCTTCCTTCTTCTTCCTCATTTTCATCTTTTTCTTTTCTAGAGCTACTTTTATGTATGAACAGTTTCCAGAACTTATGAACATGCTTTGGACACGGATGTTAAAAGACAATAAAAAGAACTGGAGGAGAGTTTATAAGGTATGTACAATAGTGACTTTTTGTATTCATTTATTAAAACCATAATTTTGGTGTAAACTTTGAATGCTGAAAAACACATCTGAATGTTTTAATTTTACCACAGTGTCCTCTGGCAATTAACTCAGTTTTGTGCGTTCATTAACATAATATCCATGCTAAACTTCACAAGTTTCCAGATCCTCTGTGTGCAATTAATAGAACTTGATTTTAATCAAGTTAATTCTTTTTCAGTATACATTTGTAAGAAATGGTTTGCTTTGAAAACCAAGGGATTTTTTGGGAAGTGGGGAGGGGTCTGTTGTTGTTTTTATAAAAAGGTTCTTAAATTGAATTCCTTCTAGCAATTTTGACTTTTATTGCTTAATAAAAACCAAATAAGGGATCCTCTGTAGCTTGATCTTCTAAATCCCTCCCAGCAGTCCACGGTTGAGAGACCCAATTTTAAATATTAGTTCTGAATGTTCGTTAAAAAAAACTCAATTTGAAGCTGTTAAAGGAACATTCTACATTTAGTTCTGATACCTTTTATATATTCTGTTTTCTCCCTCTCAATGCACAGGCTTATTTATTACATTTTATATATTTTTATTTCATTTTACTGGACATAGAACCAGTTGGTTATCTCTTGTTTTACTCCCATTATTGGCCCAGTTCAGTTTTATTTCTTCTACACTTGCTCTTCCATTATACTTTCAGTGAAATTCAAGTATGTGTAATGCCATATTTCCATGGTATCTTGCAGCACTAAAAGGCTTTAAATTTAAAATCTATACAGTCCACATAATTTGGAAGATGTTAACTTTTTAAAAACAAGAACTTTGTGCCTGTTTTGTATTTTGATTACTTGCTCTAAACATACATACATACATACATACATACATACATACATACATACATACATTTTAAAGCTATTATGCTTTTTGTTCAATATTGTTAAGGCTATATAGAATGATCTGTTTACTTTCAGTTACAATTTATAGACATGTTTCTGCTGAAGGTGAATGACTTTATGCATCTGTGGGCGTTCCATTTTGTTTCCCTGGTTTTAGTTTTTCAAAAAGAGACAAATTCTGGAAGCTGTAGGAAGTTTAGAGAATTAACATACTTTAAAAACTTATTTTTGTTTTGAAGTTTGCTTACATTTATCTGAAAATACTGAATTTTATACATCAACACATTTCCTGTAGAAAACGGCATAGAAAAATTGCTGTAAAATTGCTTTTAAATGGAAAAACACTGGGGAATAAAGTAATTGCAAAAAAGAGACACAAAAGAAAATTGTTTCAGTCTTTAAAGATCAGAACGTTTTCCCCCAAATTGCCTTAACTGCAATTTTTCTCTTCCTAGAAAAAAAAAAATCATTCTTCAGGCAAATATTGTATGAATTAATGTTCTCCATTTATTCTTTTGTCTCAGTGCAAAACAGATTTACATCTACACAGTATTGCTAGTAGTTCTGTAACATTTTTAAGTTGGCTCATTTTTACCAGAATGAATCCTACTTTTCTTTCTAATTTATTGCACGTTTAAGCTTTCCTTTTCATTGCAGTTTAAAATACTGATGGCATTTTTCATACAGTCATAAGATGCTTTGTATTTTTATAGTCTCTGCTGCTGCTATCTTACCTCATAAGGAATGGATCAGAGCGTGTTGTTACAAGTGCCAGAGAACACATTTATGATTTGCGATCCCTGGAAAATTACCACTTTGTAGGTGAGCGATAGAAGAATCTTATAAGCAAATTAAAGCAGTTGTTGGAGTTGTCAGTCACCTGAACCAGCTTAGAAGCTTCCCTGCTCTAATTAGAATGTGACTGTTGCCGGTTGTGTGAAGAGTGCAGAATCCAAGACGTGGGGCCCTAGAGTATTAATTAGTGAAGACAAGAACTTGCAGAAAAGACCAGCTAATAACAACAGAACCAACACAACATGAGTGTTTGGGTTTATATTAAAATACGCACTAGAGAGTTGTTCCCTGTGGTGTATATAAAGGAATAGCTTTAATCATCTGGGAAGAAAGGTTAGAGCTCCAAAACATACACATCTGTTTGAAGCTAGGGATTTTTTCCCCCTCCTACCAAATAATATTTATAGTGCTCAGGCAGCAAGGCCAGTGTTTTTTCTGAATAAAAAAGAGGCTTTGAGAGGTGGAGCAAATTTTAGTGTGTAGTGCACTTCAGCTGATAAGATTTTAAAAATACAGATTTGAAGCAAGATAGAAAGCTAGCAATTAGCATTTTAAAAAATCTGATTCATTTTTTTCCCTTTTCAAATACCCCACCCCTTTCTAAAGAGTTAAGAAGCAAGGTTGTTTTAAGTGGGTTAAAACTGACAGGAAATGTGTTTTTAAGCATCATGTTTTTCACTTTTTTTTAAAGTGAGCTTTTTAGTAAATCAATGTGGGTTAGAAAACCGTAGAAACTAAAATTGTGCTCTAATGCTGTCACTTTAGGTTAAGATGAAATATTGGCTATAAAAAGTATAACTTACATTCAATAAATAATATTGTTTAGAAAACATAACCTTAGCAGTTCTTGGGTACATTTTATATAGAGATTTCTGCAAATGCTTCAGGTTAAAGACCGTTCCCGATTTCTTTTTGTATGCGCCTTTTTTCAGATGAGAATGGCAAGGACCAAGGTGTAAATATACGCCAGAAAGTGAAAGAAATGGTAGAATTTGCCCAGGATGATGACAGACTTCGTGAAGAAAGGAAAAAGGCAAAGAAAAACAAAGATAAATATGTTGGGGTTTCTTCAGACAGTGTTGGAGGATTCAGATACAGTAAGTCCAGCTTGGAGAGAACAGGTGGTGGCTTTAGTAACATGCAGTGGTATTTAAAAGTTAGTGAATCCTCTTGAATTTTCAGTATTTCTGC
Source organism: Arizona elegans (assembly GCA_022577455.1). Classification (NCBI taxonomy): domain Eukaryota; kingdom Metazoa; phylum Chordata; class Lepidosauria; order Squamata; family Colubridae; genus Arizona; species Arizona elegans. The sequence goes on along the minus strand of JAKOOJ010000003.1, from coordinate 94,126,259 downwards.
ATAAATATGACTTAAAACCTGACCTGTTTACATATAAGTCCTAAAACTAGACAAAAAGAACCTGGTCAGACAAATGAATCAAAAATCTTATACTTTGTTCATTGATTTATAGAGGAAAATGATCCAAAGCTACATATTTGTGTGACAAAAAATAAGTATGAAATACAGGTGAAGCAGACACATAGTGCATGGATACATACATACTTAAACACATCATAATTTGAATGAAGTTAATTTGACATAAAGTACCTAAACAACTATATCTCAGGTAGAACAAGTAATCGTTGGTTAATGATGGTATTTGGAACTGGAAACTCATAAAAGCATAACATAACATCACATGACCATGCCAACTTACAGTAGCAGTTCCAGTTGCTTTCATTAGGCAAACCCCACAAGGTCATTGATTGGAACATCACATGATCACCATTTGTAACCACCTACCAGCTTCTCCATTTACTTTTGTGTAGAAACCAGCAGTGAAGGTTGCAAATGGTGATTTCATGACTGCAGGACTTTCTGACATTGTAATTCAGACCCGGTTGCCAAGCGCCTGAATTGTGGTCACCTGACTGCTGGGCTGCTTCAATAGCTGCAACTACGAGGACCAATCCTATGTCCCCTCAGCACCGTCTTAACTTCAAATAATAGCTGAATGAGTGGTCGCTGAACAGGGATTACCTATCTAGGAAAGGAGCCTTCACATTTTTGAAGATTTATTACCTAATATTGAAATAATTACTTTTTTCATGATGGCTTGGTTTATGTGAAGGGGAGCAGAACCTTATAGTTTTGTGTGCAAGTAAGTATTGATGACTTGAAATAATGCTTTTGATGAATCCGCTTGGTGATCTTGAGAGAAGTTGAACTAGCAATTTGCCATATTCTGTGAACTGTACTCATTTCATCTGGAGGGTCACAAATGAAGAAAGTTATCATAGGCAAAAATTGCTGAAACAACTTCATTGGCCCAGTTCTTGTGGTGTCATAAAGTGGCTGCCATCAGAGTTGAGGCTAATCAAAAAACACAGAGACATGAACAGAAAATAAGCAGATGAGATTGCTCTTTAATACAATATTTAGCTCCTGATGCAGTTGTCCAAACATAAACCATTCCATGTATAGTGCAGCTGGTTTTGGTGGCCCATGACCAAACTGAAATGCACTTGTTTCAGATGTTTGCAGAATAAAATGTGATGGAATAAGTAGACGTGTCCAGTAGAGATATCATTGTTCCAAGCAGGAATGGGAAAAAAGAGAAAAAAATGAGGCCCAGGGACGGACTTTGGGAAAATGGCCCTTGACACTGCTGAGGGAGAAGAGAAGATTGGAAGACCGGAGGCCAATAAAAAAATGTCACCCTTGGAGGCTCTTCTAGATTGCCTTGCTTTCCTCAGCCCATAAACTGCTTCAGAAGCCCTCCAAATTTTGTTTCATCCTAAACCTGGAGCAATCAAGCTGGAGGGGCGGGGTGGGGGGGTTGGTTGGTTGTTTCAGCAGTCCATGAACAATCCAAAACTATTTGTCAGAATTTCGGAAATCCAATAGTTTGTTTCAAGGTTGCAGCAGTTCTGTGTATGCTCCTATTCTTTCCTATCCTGTCTTTTTTTTCTGGCTATGAAAGCATATTTTCTAACAAAGCACTGAGCTACTGTTACCAACAGATATTTTTTCCCAAAAATGTCTGTGAGGGGCCCAGAAGCAGTCTTGTAACTCAGGATGGAACATGGTGCTTTGCAGCAAGCCAGCTTCTCATATAAAATACTCTAAAAAGAAAATTAAACACAAATGGAGGCAAGGGACAAGGGATAGAATAGCGGACATATTGTCTCCATGGATGTTGTGTATCTTATCTGTGATCATCTGGTGCGATGTATAAATGGAGCTGTGTGAGCAGAGGAGGGGACTTGGTAATTTCAGATTGGGGAAAATAACCTGCCATGACCTAATGGAAATAAGCAGAGAGAAATTTTCACATGTAAGTAATGTATGAGTTTGTATTTTATTACTCTTAGCGCATGTGCCATGGTATAACAGCGCTAAGTGGTTGTTCATGAATATAAAACAAAGTGATGTTGCACACAATCGAGTATCAATACAGAACATCAGCAAGTACACCTCAGCAATTATAATTGAAATTCTTTTGCCCACTGTTTGATGGATTGTCCCCAAAAGAAATTAAAAGAGAAGGTACTCTGCATTATTGTGATACAAATGACAGGATTTTAATATGAGAAATAATCTGCATTTCGCCAGTATTTTTTTTTCCAAATTAAAAGAATTTGGCAAACAAAATCACAATTTTGAGAATTTTAAATAAATCTGCAAGGGATTATATTTGGCTTTAAATCTTCCCTCTTGGCTACCTAAACTGCATGGAATTTAAACCTAACCACTTAAAACTGTATTTAAAAACAACCGAGGAAAACTGGCACCTTCTATTACAGTTCACAGCCAGTTGGCTCTCTTGCAAAGCAAATTTTGTTTATGTAGCTATTGGGGGAAAGGGGTGGGGTGAGGGTGGGAGAATGGGGAAATTAAAAACTCCTAACTAGCACATAAGGGGATAATGTGCTGCATCGTCATTAAAGACTTTGATGAGAGTTTAAAATTGTTAACTGAGGCTAGAAATATTGCCGTCTTGCAGGGTTTGGTATGAGATCCCCATGACAGCCTGGTTAAGAGTGTACTAATGATCATTTATTATATTTGGACTTTATTTTTCATACTTGCTTTATATGAGCCTCATTTTATTGGGCACAAAGATGCCTTTCTACTTGCTTTTACAGTGTTTAGCTTAGCATATTTGTCAACAATAACACCTTTTAACTATATTTTCTGGCAATAGAACATTATGTGCAATATAATGAATTATATGTTAATTCATCTCTGTAAAAATGCTTAAAATTTTTCTGTTGTTGTTTCTAACTCAGATTTAAGTTCCATTGTGAGTAAAATTGCTAGAAGTAGTAGTATTTTAGGGTTATTTGCTTTTTTTCTTTTCTTTCATTCTTTGACTATCTGTTTACATTACATAGGTGAAAGATACGATGCTGAGCCCAAGTCAAAATGGGATGAGGAATGGGATAAAAACAAAGGTGGATTTCCTTTCAGCGATAAACTAGGCGAACTGAGTGATAAAATTGGGAGCACAATTGATGACACCATCAGCAAATTCCGAAGGAAAGACAGGGAGGATTCTCCAGAGAGATGCAGGTATTTCTGGCATCAGTCTTGTTTTTATGTAGTTCTTGTAATAGTTCTTTTAATGAGCTTTTAAATATTTGTTTACTGAAAAATTACATTTTCTGTGTCGAGCATCTTCTTCAAAGTGGTTTATAATCTAGTGTTTTAATATAAGATATGTTAGTTTTCTTGGCAGCAATATGGAAGCAATTTGTAATTTTCTTTTTCTAGATTGCATTTCACTTTCCCAATTTATCCTACAACCTGAATATTTTCCAGAGCTCTGTTCAACTTACACTTGAACTTACTGTTCAGCAACCATTCAAAATTACAACAGCGCTGAATGAATGGTGGTTATGACTGATCCTCAGAGTTCTGACCATCCCCATACCCCCTCAATCAGGTGATCACAATCTGGGTGCCTCACAATCACATGATCCCCATTTGCAACCTTCCCTGCTAGCTTCCCCAGAAAATCAGTGGCGAATCCAGCAAAGATCTCAAGCTGCTGGGATAAGTCTTCCTCACTTGCACCCCAGCCCCTCTGTGCTCCCACCACACTGATCACACACACATGCTCTCTGTGCCTCTCCCACCATTTGTATACCCTGCACATCCTCTGGGAGCTTCATCGTACTACCCTCATGTGTCCTGCCAACCCTCACACATACTCTCACCATGCTTCCCTCGTAGTCCCCTGTACTCTCACTGCGCTTCCCTCACACCCCTACCCCCCTCCAATCCTTGCTACACCCCCCTTGCATCCTCAGGCCCCTGTTTGCACCCTGAGCCTCATACGTGCCAAGCTGGATGATACTGAGAAATATTGAAGTGCTTCCTTCTGTGGTCTCTGTTATATTGCCTTATCTTTACTGTAAAATATATATCTGTTCCAGGATATTGCTAATCTTTGTTTGTTCAATATGTATTAAAACGGTCTTTTCCTTTTTTATGAATTCTACAAGTAAGCATATCTTGTGATTTTAGTGCAACTCTTAAGCATAAGTTCTCTTTATTGTGGTTAATTTGATCTTCCAAGGCCCTGACAACCTGTCACACTAGATGGAGCAGTTGCACTTCCATCATTCCTGATTGACACCAGCCAACTTTTAGTCTTAGACTCTTCTTCAATATAGACTGTTTCAGACAGTCAGTCTTGCCTCTCTATTAAAAAAAATACCTTCACAGGAGAGGGCATGAAAACAAAACAAAAGCCTGTAGCCTAATATTGCATGAGTTGGTTCTGTCTTTTTGATATGTCCAGATCTGTAATGATTCACCTTACAGCTCAGGATGTATCAGGGTTTATCTTTATGTGCTCAATTGAAAGCTACTTTATAGTAGTTATATGGAAGATTAGTGATACCAAAATATATCCATACAACTGCTTCCCCAGTTTGCATAGGACTCAATCTGGCTATATAAAAAAATCAAAATGTAAAGAATGATGAGCGGACATGGTTTATGCACATTGAACTTCTGTATGTTAGCCCATTTACTTTGGAAATTGTTTTCTGCGATGCACTAGTTTGCCCAGTTGAAGGTTACAAGGTATCAAACAGCCGTAAAAAGTTTTAGTAGTTATATAGATGCAAAATTCTTTCCTGGAACAGAGTAAATTCTATTTTGTCTTAGTATTGCTATTGCTATTGCTATTCTTTAGTATTAGTATTATATTATTTATGAATATATAATATATAATATTTTAAAATCAATATATTATACTATATTAGTATTCTTAGCATTTCTAAACATTGGTAAGCACAAGCAGATTCAAGTGTAACGGTCAACTGATTCGTTGATTAAAGTCTGCTCCAAATTTGACTAATCTCACTAATTTTGCCTAATATTAGTCATAATATTCACTAATACTGAAGTTTTTCCTAAGATAGTTTTCGATGAAATTTGTTTGTGATGTTTTCCACTACTAAGCTGTAACATATATTTTTAAAAGTAACACTTGTCCCAAAATGTATTCCAGGCAGTACATATTATAATGAAAAAAACCTAATTCATGAAGTATATGCTTTACTCTTTACTCTTGTAACTTTATTCTTTTTACTTCAGCAAAAAGAATTTGCATGCTTTAATGGCTTGGTATATTCTAACCATATAGTTGTCCAGCATTTCTTTTAGGTTATTTCAGCTTTTGTATTAATCCTATTTAGCTCCAGTGGTTAAAGTTTATGGGAATTATATCATTACAGGGCCTGTCCTGTAACTTGCCCTAAATCTGGAATGTCCCATGCCTGGAAGTTGGGTTTTGGGTGTTAAATCTAAGTTTGATCAAGTTGAATAGTGATTTCAGGGTAGTTTTGCTGGTTATTTTCACTTCCTTTCTATATTCCGTGTTGATGTTTTATTTGGTACATTTTCAAATTGCTTGTTTTATGATTATCTGTTTTAACACTTCTTAATTCACATCCTGGTCAGTGTCTTTTCTCACTTTTACCATTGGGCAGAAGACACAGAAGTATAGCCAGCCGGACAAACAGGTTTAAAAACAGCTTTTATCCATGGGCTGTCAGACTCCTAAATACAACTACAATCACTCCATGCATACATGGAAACATATGACTTGTTTCTCCCTAATTACTTGTATAAGGACCATTTTCTATATTATTCATGTTGTTTTGTATTTGGTTGTGGATTGCACAACTAGAGGCTAAATCAATTTCATTGTATATACGTGCAATGACAATAAAGGTTGTTGCTGTTGTTATTATTAATGAGCAGCTTTGGAAATGTTTCTTGTATTTAAAAGATAAGTGTGAATGAACAAATAGAAAAATCGTGTTGCAATGCAACAGCACACCTATTTTTTAATGCTTGACACGTGTTAGCCAGGGATCACCGAAGTGGCTGCTTGCCTCTGTGAAAGGATTTTTTCCGGGCAGTGTTGTCTTACCCGCAGGACGCCTGAATGCCAGTAGGCAATCGGGGGAGGCTCTTTTCCTGTCCCTGTGTGGTTTATTCGTTCATGGGAATCGAGCCACCAAACTGTTGACGTCAGAGGAATGCAGGCTCAGTATCTTACCATGTGAGCCACCGTGGCACCAATGCTTTTTTTAAAAAAAAGCACAGCTATAATGTGGCTTGAACTTTTCCTATATTTTAGTAAAGACTTCTTTCTTTCAGAATAGTTAAAGAATTTTACTTTAAAATAAATAAATAAATAAATAAATAAATAAATAAATAAATAGTATTTATTCTTATTTTATTTGGTTAGGAATAACCATATTAGGAATTATGAACACTGATTTTAATGAATTAAAATCTGGCAAACAGCTAATATACAGAGATACAATGGGGAAACATAACTAAGTAATAGTTATAAAAATAATAATGCAAAACCTGAATCACTGTTTAGTAGAAAACAAAGGCTTTCCCACAGGGATACTGTACAGTAGTTTGTGTGCCTCCATGCTGACAATAAGACAACCTTTTTTAAAAGAAAATGGTTTAGTGTTCTGTTGCATTATTCAACACAAACCTGGTGCAGCTAATTCTTGTTTGAGAACAGTGTTATCTTTCAAGCTACCTCACAGCATATTCTTATTATTCAACGTGGCAGCTTCAGCTCTAATATGAGCTGCAGTTTTGCCTTATCTTTTCTTTCTGGAAAAAGCACAAAATTTGAGTGGATCAGTAAGCCTTGTGTTCTTCGTAAGCAAGGAATCATAATTGCACCCAAGATAATCTATATAATAGACTGTATATAGAGTTGCCTTAGCCTATAGATAAGCAGCATATAAATTTAATAAATAAATAATCTTATACAAATTGCATTCTGAGTAATAAATTATAGCATAGTCACTAGAAAAAAATGGGCTATCTTCTAAGGAGAATATCAACAGTAGTAATAAAATTTTGGTGAAGATCCAGTATTTCCAATGTCAGTGCCCTTAAGGGAAAAGAGAATTTTCTCAATCAGTAGAATTAATAGTGAAAAGTCTGGCAATGATTCAGCTCATCTTACTTGATTGGGCATCCCAACCAAATGTGCAGGTAATGAGATTTAGTATCTTAAATAGAAATTATCTAAACAGAATCCTTTCTGATTTTATAAAATCTTAATCATAAAACTGACTAAGCACGTGGTGCTTCGGTATTGTACTGTGTATTGAAATTTGATGAAGATGTTGCTTAAATCAGAAGTCAGGAACCAGGATAGAGGCGAAAAGTATTACAACTTTATTTCATGCTACCTATATACAAGAATCTAAACTACTAACAATCAAGATGAATTGGTATCAGATAAGAGTCAATGGACTTCAAGTAAGACTGGACTTAGGTCTCTCACAAAACATAGAGACTCCAGACTGATGATATATTTGACCCCACCCACACTTTAGCTGAGCCTGGTCATCTCATGTCAGATTTGAAAAATATTATAATTTTTAACCAAAATTTTATAATTAGTTAACAAAAACTTAAGTGAAGTCTTTAAGCAACAATTCCCACAATAATAAAAATAACAAATGGGTTGGAAGAGATTTTGGTTTTTAAATGATACAGTTTGGATTTCTTGATTAAAATTCAGTTTTAGAAAATGCTCACAAGTTGATTGTAGACTGAATAATTCCTATAAGTGTGTAAGATATTTCAAACAGGTGTTTCAGATTTGGGACACTTCCAGGTGGTTGAAAGAATTTCAGAAGTAAAATTGGAATAGCTTTTTCAACTTGGCATTGCACTAGTAATTACCTCTGCAGTCTCTTTACTTGTGTCTTCATATAATATCTAATAGATGTGTTTTGGTTTTAATTTTCACAGTGATAGTGATGAAGAAAAGAAATCCAGAAGAGGTAAATCACCAAAAGGTGAATTCAAAGATGAGGAGGAAACGGTGACCACAAAACACATCCACATTACACAAGCCACAGAGACCACCACAACCAGGCACAAACGCACGGCAAATCCTTCCAAAACCATTGACTTGGGAGCAGCTGCCCATTACACAGGAGACAAAGAAAGTCCAGACCAGAATTCCGGAACTTACACTCCACAGTCAACAGCTAAGGTAAGAAAGTAACCAAAGACACCATTATGAGTTAGAATTCTCATTTCTCTTAATCCAAATTGCTTTTGTTTAAAGTAATACATATAAAAAAAGTTTTGGCTATGCTGGAAGAGTCATTTATTGAAAATAGCTGGACTATTTTTGTGTTGAACGATCAATGGTTATTGGAAGTCATGGGCGTAAGAACCACAACTTACTAGAAGTAGTGCTTGTGATTCATGAATATGAGGTAATTGTCATAAGCTTGACTTAGGTTGGTATCTTTTAAAGGTCTAAGCATCTTCTGGAGAACCTACAGACCTTTCCACACACTACAAAATTTTAGTCCTTGAGCTAGCTAAACTCTCACTAAGGCTACCTGGCCTAGACAACCTGTACAAGCTTTCCCAAGAAGCCAAACCAGTTAGCAGCCGCTCTCTGTATAAAACTGCTTTTTTGGTAGGCTGCATATTCCCATCAATGGTCTACTGGGAGGAGAATAAACCAAACCACATTGCTGAGTAGACTGTTGGCTGCTGCATCACTTATTGCTGCTTCAGTGTCCATCGTGATTGAGTGCTTTTGATCTTAGCTGTCAAATCCAATGATTTGATATTAAGTGATGTTAACATTATATATAAAACTGTTCAGTATTGTGCTATACTTCACTGCAGACTGGTATTCCAGGCGCATGGGGATATAAACTGTCTTTGATTCAAAGATAAGACTTTGCAAACACAAGAGAACAGGGCTCAGATTTTGGACTCTATCAGTTTTGCCTTCATCTTCTATAGTATTGCAAGTCAAATTTCACGTTTGGCTTCAGTAAATTTTTCATTTACTGAAAAGATTGAGATAAATCTATTGATATTCTTTTCTAAGTATCTGCAATACACGACCTTAACTGTTAAGGGCTTAGCATCAGACTTCGCTGTTTTATGGAATCAATCAAGCAGGCAACTTGAAAGGATATTGAAGGGATCACAGAACAAAGGGACAACCTCATCAGCCTTAAGGAAGTTCAAATACTAGAAATATTATGTATGCTAGTGAGTATATGGAAACATCGTTTGTTTTTGCATAGATAGCATGTATCAGCACTTCTCTGGCACCAGCACTGGCAGGTATGTGCTATAATAAAGAGGAGTCCATGTCATAAAAGAATCTAGAAAATAGTGAGGAAAGGTACAAGCACTTTTCTTCCCACTTTATCTACTTAAGCTTACTTAACCTCAATCGAAATTAAAGCAGTGGTAAAATCAGCCACTGAGATACAGTTTTCTCAAACTAAGCTGAATAAAGTGTAATCGGGTGGCACAATGTTTAATTATGTCCTAAATTAAAAGATGGTTTGTTTATATCTCTTTCAGCCACCTGAAAGCAACTATAATTTAACAGACAACTGTTCGGTAGCACCCCTAAACAAATCATTTTTATCTGAATTGTCTACTGTCAAATATATCTATTTACTTTATTGTAAAATTGTTTTCTGTCAAATTACTTAATTTTAAAAATGACCTCATAAAGATAAAGACATTTTATTGGTTAGAATTTTCCCTCAGAGAGGAAAGAAGCTTCGACTCTGTTTCAAATAAAAGCTTGCAAATTGCCCTAGATATTCTAGAAGTGAAGTTCTATTTGATCTGTACTGTATTTTTCTCTTGTTCTTTTTTCCCTTACGGAAACAATCAAGGGTATGAATAAATTAAAAACATACAGTCTGCAGTCACATCCTAGAAAAAAATCTGTTAAGGAATTATCTGTGGGAATTAAATCACCTCCACAGAGCTTCAGATCATGTGATTTCCTGCTCCACAGCTAATATGGCCATTGCTGAGAACAATGGGATTTGAAATCCATACTTCTGAAAAGTGCCAAGGTTGGGAACTACTGGCCCATAGTTTTACAGTACATCTCATATGAAAGAGCCTCTAGATGAGAACAGGGTCAATTTCTTGAAGGACCAATATAAGTAGTCCTCAACTTACAACAGTTCATTTAGTGACCATTTGAAATTACAACAGCACTGAAAAAAGTGACTTATAACCATTTTTCACACTCAACGATTGTTGCAGCATTCCAGTGGTCATATGATCAAAATTCGGACACTTTGCAACTGGTTTATATTTATGACAGTTGCAGTGTCCTAGGATCATGTGATCCCCTTTTGTGACCTTCTGACAAGCAAAGTCAGTGGGGAAGCCAGATTCACTTAACAACCGTGTTATGAACAACAGTGATTCACTTGACAACTGTGACAAGATAGGTCATAAAAAGAAGCAAAATTCACTTAACAACGGTCTCATTTAGCAGTGGAACTGTTGGGCTCTCGTAAGTCAAGGACTACCTGTATTTAGTATCTATTGCCCAACTAAATGAAACATTGGATAGATATATCACTGAAATTTTGGTCACTCCCACATCTATGGTTATCTTGGTGCTCAGTGTTAGAACCTACTACATAGCTAGGAACATTACACTTTTTAAGTTTTGTTTCCACCTCTGTTTTTCCTTTAAACTCAGAAATCAGTCACAGCACAAGCCTTTTTTTCCCTCAGAAGTAGGAACCACTATTCTGATGTACCTTTTCTCTCAAAAGATGTTGTGGACTGTGTTACGCTTTCTTCACTTGTTATCCAGCAAAGGGGTTTTTGTTGTTGTTATTGTTTCCAATTATAATTTATCTAACAGTGTACTGTTAAACTAATGTATTGGAGAAAACATCATAAAAAAAATTAAGGTGAGCCATTTGTCTACTTAATAATGCTGCAATGAGTAGATTTTCTAAAGCTCATCAGGTATGCAGAGTTTACTATAACGTGTGCCAACATTCATGGACTATTAAAAAAAGATAAGGTGCTACAAGAAAAACAACTTTCTATCCATTGTTATTTGTGACTAAACAGAAAAATGTACATTATCGGATCACACATATTAAAATATAATGGCTTTATGAAATTATTACCTTGCAGTTTAATCAGTGATTTATTTTAGTAAATTCAGGGCCCAGTGGCAAGATAAGTCATCACAATAGTTTAATTATTAATAAGAAATTGAGCATTTTGAATATGATATGCAGCATTCAAGAAGTTCATTTTCTAGCTTAGTAGTTTTATCAAATATAGAGAATTTAAAATATCAGTTGTTGTTTTATAAGAGCTGGTTTAAACTAACATGTTAGCTTTGAACTAAGGGGGATGTCAAGTCCTTTACTGAATTTTCTCTGTTAGTAGAAATGTTTTTCTGGACAGTCATTGCTTTTTTCTTGTTTTTTTCTATTTTCAATGTTGGCTCCTGGTGTTGGCCAGTCTTCTAAAATAAATAACACAATTTACAAATTTGCTTATCTTAGATGAGATGCAATGTTAACCACATGGGCTAGAAAATAAATATAGTAAAATTAAAAATCTTACTTCCAAGATTTGAATGCTGAATTTAAACCACAAATCAGTTTTCAAATTAGTGATTACAGAGGGCTTAGTAAGAATAAATAATGGGAAAAGGTATTTGTGAACAGCTACAAGCATTTTATGAAACTGGAGTGGTTTTCCTGATATTCTTAAAGTCCTAATATCAGTTTTAAGGAGCCAACTTCATATAGGCATTTGTTATCTTTATTTTGAAACTGTTTAAAACTATTTCTTCCTTTTCACATCTTTGCAAACACTAATGGAAAGAAATTGTTGTACTAAAATTGTAATAAAATTCCTTTGATATGTTAATTTCTAGTCTTCCATTTTCTAATGTTTTTAATATGAATTTATTTCTAATAAGGTTTCTTGGGATGTACACTCCCTGGCCTGTATCCAATAAAAGAGGAGCTTTATAATGCTGCTGTTTTCTTCAGTTTTGTTTATACTATATATTTTTAAATAGTTCAATTGTGCTTGTCCTAGGTTTCTGGTAACAAGTCATCCAATGATCTGGTTGATCTTTTGTTCGCTGGTACAGACCAATCTGTTTCAACAGGTAAAGTGCATTTTCTTTTTTCCATTTGAACTTAATTTTCTGTTTGAGATACAGGACTATGGAGATACCGCATCAACATTATTTATTTATTTTATTTATTTATTAATTTAATTTGTATACCGCCCTTCTCTCAGAAGGGACTCAGGGCGGTGAACAGCCAAAATTAAAAAACATACAAATACAAAAGTTAAGATAATTAAAAAGAATTAAATCACTAGCTTCCCAATTTAAAACCCCCAAATTCATAAAATTTGAAATCCCAATTTAAAAACCATTGCTTCATTATATAGATTAACATCAGTATTAATACTGAGAAGGATTCATAATTAGTCTGTCAAGAATTATAGTGACTGGAATATGTGATCCAATCAATTTTCAGCCCTTACCATGCTATACACATTGAGAATAAGGAAGAGGGGATGTGGAAGTGGATAAGTTATATTTCTAAATCTGTTGTACGGTATTTTGTAAGCATTAATTTTTAATTTGTTTTTTCTAAATAAGCCTATCATTACAACTAAGAATTGTATGTGATCGCCATAAAAAACCCAGACAATTTTAACTATTTTTGAAAGCTATCCATGATCATCTCCCAAGTTGAGTATTTAGATGGAGGATCCTGTAGAAAGGCCAGGAATGTAAGCTCTGCTGGAAGGTGGAGAATCTAGGAGGCAATAGCAAGCAAGTTCCATATTTCTACCAAGTAGTTTTATAAAAACATTTTCTTTCAGATTGGATTGTTAATGAATTGCAAGATGTTCAGTCTCAAGTATAAAACCGGATTTTTCAAACATTTTCAAACTTGAAAATTTCATTAGTTTTCCAAGTCCCATTCTTTCCATTTTCACAATAGAAATGTCCCACTTATGGAAGCTACGAAACTTGTGTCCCTCAATATGATTTAAGACTATTAGCAGAAGAGAGGATGATCTCATCCCTCTTGCTGCATGAGGAAGTAACTTTGCTCGTGTGTCTGATTAGCCCAATCTACTTAACATTATTCTCCATGCCTCTCCCTCTCAAACGTTTGGCAGTGAGTGCCAGAAGATTCCATGTCATCTGGTCTAGGCCTTTTTTTAGGGAGAACACTTTAACTGAAACTAAATGCCAGAGGGGTATTTAGGAAGCTTTTAATAATATGCATATTTTTATACATGACTTCATTCTTTATCTCCAAGCATGGTAGATTTGATTTAAATCAAGTCAATTTAAATCATGATTTAAATCACTAGTAAAAAGACTTGATTTAAATCAATTCGATTTAAATCATAATTTTTAAAGAGCAGCTGTCATCTCTGTCCCGCAGCGGCTCCTCCTCTGACCCACTGTTGACTCACCGACAGTCCCATTCACTTTAATGGGATGGCTGGTGATGCAGCAGTGACACAACAAGGTGAGGGACATGGCGGGCAGCAGGTGAGTGAATGTCCGCTAACAGGCGCTGCCATTATGAAATGACAGGTGCTCTTTAAATGTAAGGACTCATTTTTGCTGGTAGTTAGGATCTTTAATATTATTATTTGCAAACAAAATGAAGGTTTCCTATTTAGCTTGCAGAGCTTGGATTCATTGAATGAGTTTACCAAAAATGTAAATATTGCAGAATATACAGCTTCATGCTACATAACTAAGCTCCATTTCATGCTGAATAAACTAAGTTATTAATGTATCTTAAATAGAAAACTATCTTTAGATAGATTTTTACTCCAAAGGCATTTTATTAAAATAAATTTGATAAAAAAAATTAAAAAATCCAATTTAAATCAAAAAAATCCAATTTAAATCAAACATCCAATTTTTTTTAAAAAAAAATTAAATCATCAATTTTTATCCACCCTGTCTCCAAGCATAGTTTTCTGAAATGTAATAAATAACTAGTCTAGCCAATTTGAAAACTTTGCTGAGATAGGATTATTCTAGTTTACTTTCAAAATGTAATTCATGTATTTGTCCATATATACATGAATATGTATGTATATTTTGTTTGTCCATATATACATGAATACATGTATGTATATTTTAAAATACACTACGATATGTGGATATGCTCTTTTGAACAAAGACGCACAGTTCAGTCTTACTATGTTTTAATCATCCCTCTTTCTTAAAGCATACATAGTTGCTTATTAATACAAAGGTAGTGTCAAATATATTTTATTTTCTTGGTCTTGATTATTTTAAAATATAAATATTTTGTTTATTTCTTATTTTTTTTATAATTCACTATCTTTTCTTTATAAAAACGGGTCATGTTTCTATCTGGGTAAACATTGCTCTGAAGTCTGTCTTACAGTAATGACCTAGTCTTGTAAAACAGCACTGTTTTAAAAATTTATTGACTTTTTAAATATATCATCATGTAGATAAATAGTTTTTCGGGCAATATATACAGTTCATAAAAATAATGTGTTACAGCACATTACCTAATACTTACAGCAGCAGTATGAATTAAATATAGATGCTGTTAAGAACAATAATTTGTTATCTAACCTATAGCTCTGTCCTACTTAAAAATTAGAGGACTTCCCTTAGTTCCTGGGGCTCACTGGACGTCTGCCAATTGGTTAGGCACAGAGCCATCTCTGCAGATGTGTGCAGGAGATGTAAAGGGAAGAAGAAGCATACTTTCAGGTGCTACTGGGACACTTTAGGTACATCCTTTAGTCAGATGGGAGCCACTTCCCTTTGAGTGAGTCCAATGCAGCTGGACCTGAAGCAGAATGGGACTCCTATATTTGAGGATTCATCTAAAAGGCACCTTGGTTCAAATACATTGAGCTTATAATGCTTGTGACTTATCAGCTCTCTAACCAATATATTCCTCTAAAAAGCAATTGGTCACAAAGGCTTTAATTAATAGGAGTTGTAGTCCAAAATACCTTTCCCATGCATAGGTCAGTGGTAGTCACAGAATGCGCTCCTTTACATAAAATATTGCTAAGAATATGCAAAATGCGTATGTAGAAAATACAAAATATGTGTTTAATAAAAGTAAACACATTCTTTAGAATGTGTATGCATTGAAATGAAATGCTACTTATGCTACTTATTTCTAATGATGTAGAAATAGCCAATTACTGTTGTATTTTTTTTCCACGTCCCTGAATTAGATGACCTGATTTAAACTACTTGAAGTCAGACAAGTGATTCACATAGGTGTTGTGGCCTGCCAGCGGCCAGCAGAGCTGGCAGTAGATTCGGACAGTGAGGAGATTGGGGAGGAATGTGGACCAGTCCTGGAGCCTGGGGAAGGCTCGGACGAGGGCTCTGCATCAGAGGCAGAGGGGGTGCAGGGCCATCTGGTAGTTATGTGCTGCCTCCAGACCCTCCGTAATCTGACACCAACGAGGCAGAAAAACAGTGTGAACCTGTTCCCAGTGTGCCCATGCACAGAGCTGCCAGAAGGCAAGAACAATTAAGAAAAAAAAAGGTTACTCGGGCTTGGAGATGATTGGCCCCTCCCATAAGACATAAAAGAGGAGCAAACGGACATGAGCCTTTGCAGGAAGCAATTAGTTCATATAGTCAATTCAAGATCTGAGAAGTCCGTTTGACTCTGTGCGCCATTTGGCCTTGCAAAAGTAATTGACAATTAGATCTCTGGCAGCGTTTCATGGAAGATAAAGGTGGGTGCTTATCAGCATTACCCTGAAAGACTGTGTCAACTCGATTAAACATCTGTCGGAATCTTCACAGACTGTTTGTGAATCATTACGGGCTGTGAATGACCATAATTCACAGCCGTCTCAATAAAAGAGTTTTTTTGGGACTAAGATTGTGATTTATGCTTTCTCAGGAAACCTAGGTCAGAACAATAGGAGCTTTTCCTATAGGAATAATATGGGCCCTTCTCAGAAATTGCTTTATCCATGAGCACTTCTCAGTTGGGCACAAAGCTCTTTGGATCTCAAACGGAAGAGAATATTTGTAGTTCAGGGTTGAATTGCGAGGTCCTTTGTGCTCTCTGAGCTTGGTTGGTCTACCACTGATGATATTACCTAGTTTGGGAATGAAACATCTGCAATAAAACAATCTAGCTCAGAGAATATCATGGATCCCACAGTCTTTGCATCCCACTCTCAAACCATATCCTATATAGTTTGTTTAATAACTGAATTCTTCTCCCCCCCCCCCCCCATTACACCAGATGAAGCATTTAGCATTATTAGCTGTAAACACTTCATAAAAACAGAGTATGTCGATCTTTCTTCTGAATGCTGAACGCTGGAAGGTAATCCATTCTGCTTTCTGTGCTCTTATGGAAGATAGACTTATCTCTCTTTCCACACCATATCAACATTTAGAAGATGTCCTAGGGATCAAATGTATTATTAGCTTGCTACCACAAATAATGTCATTGCTGGCCTAAGGGGGCATTTAGAGTTAGTTTATTATGACCATGTTCACTCTGGAGTCTTTTTATGTAGCTGTTGTCCTTCATAAGCAGATAAGCACTGTCCTTGGCTATGTGAAACTTATCGTGTGTAGCATTGGTCCAAATGGGCCATATCACAAAATAGGTCTAAGGTTTTACTTCTGTAAAAGAAAAGGACAGGAAAATGGATGCTGCAAAGAATTTGTTCATTTTCTGCCAGAGCTCTTCATACAGATTTAGCAGTTTCCTCAGCAATTTCACCTTGGAATTTAGCTGGTATTTATCATTCTAGGGTGACACTTAAATTGATTATTTAGTCCTGTGTTGTCTTAAATATGTGTTTAAGACTAATTTTCTAGTTAGCAGACTTTCCTGAAACTCATATATTGTACAATACAGTGCATGTACAGTAGATGTGCTGTGTAAAATTGTACAATGATAACTCCTATTCATCTTAGTCCTTTTGTTTGTATGTATGTATGTGTGTGTGTGTGTGTCTTGCACAGCCTCTAACTAATTGAATCACTGAGGTGATGTCCATCTTTTATAGATTGCTAGCATGAACCCACCCACTCCTGTCATTATTTTAAATCCGTACCAGAAAATAACCAGCATTGCTTTTCTATAAGCATCACAGAATAATTAACAATATAAAAATTTGAGACAGATATGGAGTCTATTTTGTACTTAATAACAAATCAATGTACATTCCAAAAATAGAGGCTTCTGTTTGAGAGTCAAGCCAGCCAACCTAACCTTGACTACAAATGGCATTAAAAAGAAATACAGGTACACATGTTGTAGAAAGGGAATTATTCATTTTATTGCTGCTAGCCATTTATTAAAAAAGGAGATGGTTCTAGTTTAATTAACTGAGTTGAGTGCAGCAGATGGAACAGAATGTCTTGCAGCTATAAGACAATTCCGAAATGGTACCAGATGTTGGAAACTGTCCCTGGTGTTGTTTGAGTGCAACACAGATGTTACAGTCCCACCTGGCTAGTTTCTAAACACTGCAGGCTAAACAGCTGTGATGTAACCCATATAATGTACACAGGCACTAAAAGTAGAATAATTGAGCCACTACTACTTCCTATAAGGATGTGACCACTCAAAGATGACATTTTTTTAAGGACAAATGAAGAGTAAGGCCAACTTTTTAGTACTTTCAGGGGAAGAAAGGAGCTAATTAATACATTGCCCAGGAAGCTCAAATTCCTGTATTAATGAGAGGTTGATGGTGCAGTAACGAACATTGGCTCAAATAAACACTCTGCAAAAGCTCATTAACATATACAGGTTTAAAAAATTAAAGAGCAGCTTTTCTCCTGAGTCTAATAGCAGTTTTATAGGGGGCTGATTTTTTTTAAATTCCAATTATGCCTATCCTCCTGAAGAATCGCAGCCCCAATTTTTGTCCATCAATCTTGTCTAACCCGTAACGCCAAATGTATAGAAGTACTAAGCTATACAGTTTGTTTTCCTAGATTGAGAGTCTCTGTGAAATGCCTAATGTATTATGGTTATGCTCAACTGAATTTTAATACATTTTTCTATTTTGATTGATAAAGTATTATTGGGAAGAATAATTGGAAGTACTGAAGTACTTTTTGAATAAAATGGCTTCAGTGCTGGAAAGAGTATGCCAACATATAAAAAAATAAAGCCCAATTTAGATTATATGACTTAAAATGTGGAATCGTGTGTTCACCTTTTATGCTTTTTCTTGTTCAAGATTTAATTTGTTGTATGAGCGGCAGCATAATAAGCAAAAAAAAGGGGGATTTTTTTTTAAAAAAAACCAAACATTATTCTTTGTCTTGTTTTATTAGAATTGTTTTAACTTTTGCTACTATAATAACAATCCTTTGTCTATAGTAATTTTTTATGAGTTATGACAAGGATTATATCAAGCAGCCTTAAAAACTCTTTTCATTACTATATAAATAATAAGATAGACTTGAGCTGTATAAGAAAAATGATTCATTCATTCAGCATGATTTGGATTAATATTGTACATAAAAGGAGAAAATGCCATTTATGGGCCTCATTATATATTTAGTTTGGATGGGCATTGTTTAAGAGTAGTTTATTGTCCCTGCTTTCCCTCTCTCTCTCTCCTATTATTTTCAGCATTAGTATGGACCTTCCATTTTCTGTATCCATTGTGAGATGTGTGCTGGATTACATTCTCTTTGGTTTTTCTTATTAAAAGTATGTGTAAACTTTACCAAAGGAAGCGGTTCTGGCTTTCTTCATGACAACCTGCCTTCTCATTCCTTTGGTTTTAGGTGGCTCCACTGACCTCTTCGGAGGCTTTGCTGACTTCAGCTCTCCTGCAGCTGCCTCCGCAAGCTGTCCCCCATCACAAGGTAGGAAAGGGAACAGAATAGACCCGAAAACTGTTGATCGCTATTATGCTAGAACCAAAAGCCAGTCCTTTTGTTTGAACAGAGGGCTTTTTTAAAAAAAGCTGCTGATCCTAAGTATGAGGAAAGAATCCAGTTTGTTTAGTACAATCACCAAAGGCTGGTGATAGTAGGCAGTATGATAATTCACACCGACAGGAGGAGGTTTTGTGTTTGATTTTGGTATACATTCTAAATGTGTTAAACCTTTCCAGAGGCTTATAAAAACGATTTCTTTGGGTTAGGGTTCTGCATGAAATCTCATCTCTGCTTTTTGGCGGTTTGCCACTCATCTTTTAGAGAGCATCAAAGCCCACAATAGGGGGTTTGGGAGCCATAGGTTTCCCCACCATTGCTTTAGACCCACCTGTTGGCAATTCAGAGAAAATTTTATTGTTGTCCTCCCTCTAATAGAGTATTTGCCCCAGTGTATTATTATTCTGCTTCTTATAACATAAGAATATAGCTTGTTTTGAAAATCAAGATTTAAGATTTTAATTTTTGCAAGATTTCAATTTACTGCATTTCCTCCAATTCTCTTTTGAGTATCTTTATGTTGATCAAGTCATTCAGAATTAGGAAATATCAAAGGTATTTATTATGCCTCCATTGTGCTTAATCAATAATTCCATTCCTCACGTACTTTCCCCCCCTTGCTTGTGGAGATTTGTGCAGTTTCTCTCGCAGGTTGCAGGTTTCATGCCTCCCTTTCTCTCTCTTGAGCTCAAGAATTGTAAGGCTTCTCATAGCATAAACATATAATCAGTGCTGTTTGTTTTGATATGATGTTAGAAATGTTGGCACCTGGTAATATGACGTATCTTCATTGTTTTTGGGTCATGTGCGTTATCTGAAATTGCCAGAGAGCTCTTCGTTGCTGAATCCCAGGACTTATTTGGAACGGGTTCATCTATGCGTTGCCTCTGTTTAGAATTTGAAAGCAATGGGAGAGGGGGGAGGGAATCAGCTTTAGAAAGCTTTCAAAAATTTTACATGTTTTAACTGATCTCAGCATTTCTCTGGTGTTTGAAATAGTTCTAGATCCAGTACTTTAATTCTAAAACTCCTTGGTTTCTTTATAAATACATTTTATAATCATTTACCAATGCCTTAATAGATTTTAAAGCAAGGTTGTGTAGAAAAACCTTATACTTGTTGACAATAGATTTAAAAAGTGGAATGACATGTTTAGAAAGCCATCTTGAATAAATGATGTGAACTTGGTATTTCTGCTGCGGTCTTTGCTGTATAATCAGAAGACATTGACTGGGCAATAGCAGTCAATACACTTTGATATCACTACGTAATCTCATTTTATTCCTACTTGTTAGAAGACTAGATTTAGACAGTCACAGGGTGGATTTAATTTAAATCAAGCCAATTTAAATCACAACTTAAATCATTATTTAAATCACTGGTAAAAAGGCTTTTTAGAATCTTTAATATTATTATTTGCAAACAAAATGAAGGTTTCCTATTTAGCTTGCAGAGCTTGGATTCATTGAATGAGTTTACCAAAAATGTAAATATTGCAGAATATACAGCTTCATGCTACATAACTAAGTTCCATTTCATGCTGAATAAACTAAATTATTAATGCATCTTAAATAGAAAACTATCTTTAGTTAGATTTTTACTCCCAAAGCATTTTATTAAAATAAATTTGATAAAAATAAAAAAAAAATACGATTTAAATTTTAAAAAATCAGATTTAATTTTTTAAGAAATCCAATTTTTTAAATTTATTTTCTTAAATCATTGCTTTTTATCCACCCTGGACAGTCAAGAACCCAGAATTGTCTCAGTAATTACAGCAAATGGCTGTGTGATACAATGTTTGTTGTTGTGCACCATATTTACTATCTTGTTTCATGTATGATGTTATGATTTCTAGAGTATATTTAATATTTTGTTTTTACTGTGTGAGCTGGCCAGAGTTGATTTGGAATCAGGCATCACCTAAGACTAATTAATTAATACTTTCAGGTGTAGATGTTATTTGGACACTCCATTCTGTTTGCTATGATAGCTGTAATAATGGTGCTTATATTCCACCAGGCTGAGCTATCAATATAATGATTTTAATTGGTTTTAAATTGGTTTTTTTAAATTCGGGGTTTTATAAATTAGGCCTATTATTTAATAATTTTAATTATTTTAAATACTGTCTGTCTTTGTGTTTTTAATTAGGCTGTACACCGCCCTGAGTCCTTCGGGAGAAGGGCGGCATAGAAATTAATTAATTAATTAATTAATTAAATAAATAAATAAATAAATAAAATCTACACAAAAACTCTTTTTAGACCCATAAATCATGGTTCTGTATCTTGTGGTGTTGAAAAATATCCTAAAAATAGTTGCATGTCTTAGAAGGAAAGAGAGAATTGCTTATTTTTATTACTTTTTTTTCTTTAAGATTCTTGCAAAATAAAAATTGTCCAGTGGAGGGGAAAAGGCCTGAAATTTCTTATTCCTGATATCAAATCCCAAACTGATAGATTATCTCACCCAACAGTTTCATGTACACATGAAACAAAAAGCCTTAGTCCAACCAGTTTCTCAAAAGCTTTTCTTAAAAAGAGAACGGAGATGGGGCAGTAGTTATTTAAACAACTGAGTTTGAGGATGGCCTCTTCAAGAGAGGGCATACCACTGTCTCTGTCAAGACTGGAAACTTTCCATGCCCTTTTTAAATTAAAGCATGTCACGGGTTGGGAGCTAAGCCCAGTTAAAAGTGGTTTTCAAAAAAGACCAAGTTAACTATAATCCCAAAGCAGCTTTAATGCACTTGACGTGAAGCAGGTCTGCACAACTTTTGATTGTCCCTCCCATATCTTGGGCCCACCCACCCCAAAAATGTGATGAATAGATTTCTTGATGCACTGGGATCTAGAATGTATACAGCTTCCCCAAGAAAGGCCCTGGGATGGATTAAATTAAAACCTGTCCTTTTTTTTTTTTTTCACTCATCACCAAACTACATTTTATGAGAAAAGAAGATCTGGGTTGATCTAAGAACCGTGCCTTTAAAAACTTCAACATGCATTGTTCTACCTAAATCTTCACAGATTATTAAAACTGTTGTTTTGGATAGCTGAATCCTGTTATGCAAATATCATAGTATAATTTAATAATATTCCTTTATCACTATCACTGTGATTAATCTGTACTGATCACCATTATGCAAACAGGCAATTATGATTTATCTTTCTTGAACAACAAAGCCCCTCTAGAAATCTTGGTTGATTCATCATCTTTCGTGTAAAGTTCCCCAAAGAATGGCAATAGACACCTTTCTATTTCCCCATCTCCTTTGTATGTGTATTTGGAATATGAGCATCCAGTAACTGGAGAATCAACACATTCAGCAGTTACTTACCCATCAGGAATACTTTAAATGTGCTTACATTTTTAATAGGCAAGACTAATTGAAACACTCCCAATAAAGTCCTTTTTCTAAGGGAGATCAAAGCAAATGTTTCATCATTGCCCCAAGCTAATGAATTTCAACCTGCTACTTGCAGCATTAAAGCGCACCATTGTGCAGAGAGGTGTGGATCTTCTTTTCCCTCCCCATCCTGGCTTACTTAAATTTTAATCCATTGTTGGAAGTGAAATTAATTAAAATAAAGGGTTTTATACCCAGGTGCACAGGTAATATTAAGAGTTACTGAAGTGAGATATAAATTATTGCAGCAACTTTATAATTAAGCACATTAGATTCTAGATAATCTGCAAGTTTGTCGATCACTAATTCCTTATTATCACTACAGGTCGGATTACTCTGCAGTCAGAAGGGTCTCGTTTCTGTGACCTTCTATTTCCCCAGTCTTTCATTGCTTGTTTCGTAAAACTCATCCCATGTAATTCATGAAAAAATCCTGAATTATTCCCTTTTAGTCCAGCCTGATATTAAATATAAAATGTTACTTGCAAGGTGTAAATCTGTATAATAAGCAACATTGCTGTCCATTACCTTCCTGGTTGAAGTATGGGACAAAAATAATTGGCTAATCATTTATTGATCAAAATTTTCTTTCATTATGTGTGACTAAAAGTTATAATATTCATCAGTGGCTAATGAGTGAAATTTAGCATCAAAATCTACTTCACATTTTTAAAAAAGAGTAGGCTTCGCTTTCATCGATACAGTTTCATCATAAGGTTTGCTTATGCGGGTAACACTCCACTTATGACCGTTCGTTTAACAATGGTTTGAAGTTACAATGGCCATAGAAAAAGTGGCTTATGACCCGTCCTTAAAAATACAATCATTGCATCACCCCCATAGTCACGTAATAGCAATTTGGGTGTTTGGCAACCAACTCCCATTTGTGACAGTTGTAGCATCCTGCAGCCATGTAATCTTGATTTGCAAACTTTTCAACTGGCTTCTGACAAGCAAAGTCAATTGGGGAAGCTAGATTCACTGAACAACTCTGTGATTCACGTGACTGAGTAATTTGTTGAACGACTGTGGCAAAAATGGCTGTAAAAATCAGACCCAGTCACATGATAACTCACTTAACGACCACATCACTTATTGACTGAGATTCCTGGCCAATTGTGGTCATATATCTGGGATTACTTGTACGTTTATTCAAGTTAAATATGTACTTTTATAAAATATGGAAATAGATTCCTCTATAAAAAGAACAGAAGTAATTGGAGAGCTAGTCAGTATTTTCTGTGGAAAGATTTGAATGTGTGCGAGAGCTTTAAATGCATATTTATCAAAGCACCCGCAGAGTGCTAAATAAATACTATATAATGCTGTCAACCAGCACAACAGAGGTGAGATAAACACCCAGAGGCACTTGAATTTGAAAGCCATTATTTTATTGGTATCCCACTTAGCTATACTGATTTAATAACTCTTTGTAAGCAAATAATTTATATGTAATCGGATGAGTTTGAACAAATTGCTGTTTTTATTACTTACGACCATGAGACCATTCTTGTTTATAGTGATTGATTCAAAGCCTCAGCCTAAGTCAGTGTTTTCTGTTTTACCTAAGGCTCACCATTTTTCAGTACTAATAATTTAAATACTGAACCTCTGACGCCTCCTCTATCTATCATGCGCTTGTGGGTTAGATGTTATACTGTCCAGGAATTTGCATCCTACTGATAAACTGTCAACAGGTGTCACCTATCCAAGCCAAACTTTCTGCTATTGGCAAGTGAATTTCTCATTTTCTTGCTACCACTTTCAAGTTGTTAGAATATTCATGAGGGAGAGTAGGGCCCAAATGGAGATTCTACTTGCAGATGTTAATCTGCGTGGACAAATGTCAATTCCCATTTGTACCAGTTCTTATAAGGGGGCATTTATTTGACTTACAAAAGGTTTCTTTTCTTTTTCCTCTCCAGGTACAATTACAAGCGGGAATGGAGAATTTGGTGACTGGAGTGCCTTCAACCAAGTTGCTCCATGCCCAGCTGCTCCAGCTGGAGAACTCTTCAGTAGCTCTGCTCAGCCAGGTGCTGAACTCTTTGGCAGTTCTGGTCAGCAGGGTCTTGGTCAGTCTCCAGGTGCTGCAAATTCTGCTGACGTGTTTGATTTGATGGGTACCTCCCAAGCCACAATGACCTCTTCTCAAAGCATGAATTTCTCCATGATGGGCTCTAACACTGTCAGCATTAATCTACCTATGTCAAGGTCACAGGTATATAATTGTTCTAATTTAGAACAAATTTAATTTAGAACAAATGTAATTTAGACAAATACTTATTTTATCTTTTCTGAGTATTTTCTAGCCTATTTTACTTTGATCGTTATTCTTTAAGATTCATTTAAGTAGAAAAAAGAGTCATTCTAGAGCAACAGAACATATTGTAGAATTTCTAGCTGTAACGTTTTAATGGTTCAGAAAAAGTGTCAGTTGTTTCTTGTGTTAAGAGTTTGAAGAGGGAATTGCTCAATTACAAAATATTAGTCCTTTAGTTAGGTAAATTTCCATCTAATTTAAAAAGATTTCAAAAAATAATTGGAGAGGTCAAACGTGGTTGGGAGAAAGAAAAGGATTTTTCTGAGTTTCTGGTCTTGGCATAAACTAATGATTCAGTTCCAGAATCTAAAGAGTTGGGAAGGACTTCAGAGTCATGTAGACCAACTACTTGCCCAATGTAGGATTCACCAAATTGTTTCTGACTGATGACTATAAAACCTTGTAGTTTTATCCCACTGTTTCCAGTCGTCCTCTCTAATTCTCTAATTCTTATTCTCTAAGAATAAGTCAAATACTTCTATTGGTAAAAAAGTAAATTCCCTTTTCAGATATTATCATATTGCTACTTGGACATCTGTTCTACAGGCTAAACATATTCAAGTCTTTTAACTGCTTCTCATAGAATTTGGTTTCCAGCCCCCTTACTATCCTGGTAGGCCTCCCCTAAATTAAATTGTCAGTGTCCTTTGTGATCTGTGATCCCATACTGTGCAAACTTTGTAGGTTATTCCTGTGTCAAATTCTAGACCATTAAAGGAATGAATCTCATAACTCTAAAAATTTCTTTTCAATGTTTCCAGCCTTTGCAAAGTGTTAATCCAATGATACAGAAGCCTAATCCACTATATAATCTGGGCACAGAGATGGTCCCCAAAAATGTAAGCAAAACTCTGCCTTCAACATGGTCCGATCCCAGTGTAAATATCAGTTTGGACAATTTAGTTCCTGGTATGCAGCCTTCAAAACCCCAGCAACCGTCACTGAACACAATGATTCAGCAACAGAGTAAGCAACCATTCTCTCCTATCTGTTCATGCATATTTCTAAAACAGGTCCCTCTGAATCAGGGGTGAAATCCATTTTTTTTTTACTACTGGTTCTATGGGTGTGGCTTGGTGGGCATGGTGTGTCAGGAGAAAGATACCGCAAAATCTCCATTCCCACCCAACTCGGGGGCCGGTCAGAGGTGGTATTGGCCGGTTCTCCAAACTACTCAAAATTTCCGCTACCGGTTCTCCAGAACCTGCTGGATTTCACCCCTGCTCTGAATGGGTTTGTGTAGGATTAAAGTTATCTCCATTTTGAAAATATTTTACATAACTTCAGTTTCAGTGCTCCTAGTATTTTTTTCTCAATAGAATTCATGTTACATTTCAAATAAATGTAGGCTTTGCCAGTTCAATAGTAAATTATGATTTTGCACCCATAAGATACCCAATACAATCTCAAGGAAAAAAATGCTGATTCTTTTGGTTGGCAAACTGCTTCCAGTAAAAATAGAGAGTATTGAGATGAATTGAATAAGGGCCTGATGATCTTTTAATGCTTCCTGTAAAGCTTGTAGTCACTAAACACGGATGTGGTGGCTCAGTGGCTAAGACGCTGAGCTTGTCAATCGAAAGGTCGGCAGTTCAGGGGTTCGAATCCCTAGTGCCGCGTAACAGGGTGAGCTCCCGTTACTTGTCCAAGCTTCTGCCAACCTAGCAGTTCGAAAGCACATAAGAAATGCAAATAGAAAAATAGGGCCCACCTTTGGTGGGAAGGTAACAGTGTTCTGTGCGCCTTTGGCATTTAGTTATGCTGGCCAAATGACCACGGAGACATCTTCAGACAGCGCTGGCTCTTCCGCTTTGAAATGGAGATGAGCACCGCCCCCTAGAGTCAGGAATGACTAGCATATATATATATGCTAGGGGAACCTTTACCTTTACCTTATAGATAGCGATTCAAAAGGAGTTTGGATTGAGGAATGTTGGAAATGAAAATGAAGCTTATTCAGGAACTACTGACTAGAATTAATTGGTTCCCACACTGCTATGTTCTTTTGTACAATATAAATTAGTGGCACTCAACAGTTACATGGTTGGTTGATTTATGTTTGCTTTAACCTATCTTTAAATGTTGGAAATGTACAGCATCATCATGAATGGCATTTCCAAATATCAGAAAGTGGTAACTCTTTATTTCTCTGTTTTGGTTCTGAACCTTTTGTAATCCATCAGTATGCATTATGGTTTGCCATTAGGCAGCGGGGCAAGCACAATTGTAAGTAATGAGATGATGTCAGCTTGAAAGCTCACAAAGTGTAGCCATATTTAATCTAGTGGTATATCATACCCATTTACTTCTTTTGTTGACCTCTTTTCCCAAACACTTGGGAAATCCCAAATCCATCTCTCCAGGCAATAATTGCTCTTCTTCCTAATTCTAATGTTGTCCGGTCAGAGATAAGGGAAATTCAAGCAGAAAAGGATATGAGTTTCCCCCTCCCCACACCCCAATGAGGCTGGGAATGTACTATAGGTGTATAGATCATTCAACATCAAAACATGTTGATAGGGATTTTGCTAAGGGAATAGAAAGAGAAGCTGAAATTTGGATGCAGTAAATCTGCAACAAGTAGAAGTTAATACTATATAGTAATATTAGATATTAGAAAGGTATGGAGTGGTGCTCTAAAGGTTGTGACTTGAATTTTAATTTATTTGAAGCTTTGATTTGAATACACCTCCAGGGAAAAGAGAGAGAAAAGATTTGCCTTAAATAAGTAAGACAGCAAACATTTCAAATGCTTTATACTTAAACCACATTTTTCTTCCAGATATGCAACAACCTATGAATGTGATGACTCAGAATTTTGCAACTTTGGGCCTCAACTCACCTCCCAGCATGATGCCTCTTCGACCTCCAGCAAACCCATTGATGGGCAGCCCTGTTCCCGTGGGGATGGGAATGCCTACCGCAATGACTAGCACAATGGGGATGGCTTCCATGGGAGGCCCTAACCCTATGATGAACCAGGGCATGATGGGAATAAATGTGAACATGGCAATGCCAACTTCTGGAATGGGTTTGTCGGGTACAATGGGCATGGGAGTTTCTAATATAGCTGTGGCATCCTCTATGACTCCTGGAACTGTGCAACCTAAGCAAGATGCCTTTGCCAACTTTGCCAATTTTAGCAAATAAAGATTATAAACCAATCAGATCGAATGAAGGATTTTAGCTGCACAAATAAAGCTGGGATAAGGGTGGAAAATGCTGATCAAATGCTTTTTTCCTTCTTTTTATTGCTTATTTTAAAGGAGTCCACATAAGAATCCAAAGGTCATTTTTTTGAACTCTAAAACTACTTTTGTTCAAGTTTTGGAATTGAATGTTCTTCCAGTGAATTGACACTGCAATGTTTAGGCCATGTTTTATAATGGGACAATTCAAAGCTTTTCTGGTAGCAGCAACAGTTTTAACTTTGAAACTTATGGGAAGAATGGAATTTGGGGGTAAATACGTGTGAAACTAATTTTATACTTGATTTTTTTTCCCCCATTGGAATCTGTTTTATCTTAATTGGATCCATTCCTTTTCCTACCACTGAGTCAAATTTGAAGTCAAAGTATGCTGATCAATTTTTTATAAGAAAATATATATATATATTTTTGTCCAAAATGGCTTACATGTGTGATTATGGCTAATTCAAAGAGACCTGGAATGTATATATACTTTTGCTACTCTTCCAGCAACACTGCTGTACTATCCAAATTTTTATTATAGACCTCTTCGAGCAATTTGCCTACGAATAAAGCTGGGGCAGGGAGGGATGTTCCTGCCAGGTTCTGCTATATAATATTCAACACAGGACTGGTGGAAATATTCTCCAGAACTGCTACATGGTTTCCTTTTGGAGAACTCTTTATGTATAATTTGGAATTCTTTTAAAATTGTTTTCTGCAGTTCTGCATCAGCGGCCAGTGGCATATTCCCTAGCATTCTCTGGGGTTATTGTTTACATCACCGATAGTCTGAAGGCAGCAATGTTTATTCATTCTTTCTTTCTTGCAACTTTACAAAAAACAACAAGAGGATGACTGTCTTTTAAGTTAATGGTAATCATCTTCAAACATTTTGTCAAGCCAATAGCATTA
Source organism: Arizona elegans (assembly GCA_022577455.1). Taxonomy (NCBI): domain Eukaryota; kingdom Metazoa; phylum Chordata; class Lepidosauria; order Squamata; family Colubridae; genus Arizona; species Arizona elegans. The sequence continues at coordinate 94,097,445 of JAKOOJ010000003.1, read as the reverse complement.
AATTTTAGATTTTATACAATTGTTGGCTTTGTTTTATGTAAATATGGCCTTAGCAATTGCAGAATCCAATAGAGAGGAGTTAAATATATATAAATATATATATATATTATTATTATTAAAGGAAACCTGTAGCAGTCAGATTTTATGAATCAAATGAAAATAAAAAGTGAATGAATGAATGAAAGATTTTTTTTCCTTTACCTGTTTAAAAGAAAGCCTCCATTTAGGATCACCCACATATCATGATTTTTGATCTGGCATGCAGAAGTTCAATTTATGTTTGCAAAGTCAGGGCTGCTACTGAAATAAGTACTATATTCTAGGTATTAAAACTTCATTGCTTCCCCCTTTCTTCTGTTGGTTACTTTATTTTTTTATTGTTCCTATTAAATTGATTAAAATTTATTTCCATTGTACTCATAATGTTCTGTTATGCATAACATTAAAGTGTTCATTAAAAGCACTGTTGGGGCTGTTCTTCCTTTCATTCCATTTGATGTTTATGAGAGCAGTTGGGGGGAATAAGGATCATTTGGGTAAAGTAATTTTTATAAATAATTTAAAAATGTTTAATGACTTCTTATCACCCACCTTTTCTATCCGACTCTACTGTTAAAAATTAAAAATGAAGCAGCCAAGATATCTTGACCCACTCCAGCCTTGCTAATGCTCCATCTACAACATTTCTAATTAGGCAGAAATTCATGTACTTCAGCTAAGTGGTAATGAAAAGTGATTCATTTGCTGAATAAGAGATGAGAGTGAGTGTAATTAGCTGACTGCGGTTTTTAATCTTTCAACAATTCAGTGTGTTTAAATTAGTTTCATAAAATAGGAGCTTTCAAGTGTTGTTACATCAAAGTAATCAAGACAAGCTTTACTGGCTGAGCAGGACAGATCTTCAGTTCCAATTTTGAAATCCTTGAACTTTTTGTGGGAATTGTCTTCATAACTTCAGCTTGTGACAGATGTTAAGAAGCAGAAAAAGAAAGCAAGCATGCAAATAGAACATGAATTGCAAGTGATGGCAGCAGATGGGTTCTATGGGGGAATGGAGAAGTGGTCAAAAATATTTTTTATCCACTAGGATGGCAAAGTACCAAAATCCAGGAATATGGTCTATCTATACATACAATAACAGACCAGATTGTGTCTCTTCAAACTAGAATGTTTTTCAAGAAATGTGGAACCAAGCTGGGTTGAACCTGGACTAGATTAATGCTTTGGAACACATGGTGAAACCTGTCAGATATTTTGCTAGAAATATCTGATTGTCTCCTGCTGTACCCTTTCCATGGACACTGGGGCACGTAACAATCTATTCAGGGCAGGTGGGAAGTATAAAAGTAGAATCTATTGGCAGCTTTTCAAATCTGAGCCTCTTCAAACCTGGTCAACAGGTACCAACCAGACTTGGATGTGATTCTGGAATATGTTTCTGCAAATATCCAAGAAAGGAAATGGAAAGCAAATATAGAAACTGAGAATGTTTCCCTGAATTTTGATGATGTGAATATTTTTCATGCATGGTGGGATCCAAAATATCCTCTCAATAGGCAGATTTAATTAATTATATTTGACACAAACACACTGGCAATTTAACGATTCAAGTAATACAGCCCCCCAAACGAATGTTCTAAGAAAAAAGAAATTGGGTAAAATAAACTTGGGGGCAAGCGATGGCATGCATTTTGTGGAGTTCGGCACTAAATCTATCCCTAAAGTCCATCTTCCATTCTGATGGCAGAAGACCCAGACAAGATTCTTCCCCAAGGATGCATTGGACACACATTAATAAGAAACTTGATATATTTCCAACACACCAAAAAGTCCAGGCCATAGTGATGCTGACCATTGAAACAATATGTTTCATCCTTCATGGAAAACTATATTTTGCCATTTCAAACAATAGCTAACAAATAAATAAAAGATTTATTGGTAATATGGTAATGCAGCATATTCTAACAGAAATGATGTTTAAAACTACTAAATGAGAATGTGTGGCAACATCTGTTTTATCCTGATCCATCAACAAAGAACCGCCTAACATTTTTCTATGGAAAGAAGGAACAAAAAGGACAGATTATCAATAAACAGCTTGTATAATGTGAGTAATCATCCTGTGCTTGGCTGACAGTAATAGTAAAACAATGCTTAAACCTTCTTTTTTCTCTCTCTCTCTCTCCTCAGAGTTTAGGTTTCTAGAGATTGCAGGAAATTGAACTGTTTGGCTATGTATTCAGTCTGAAGAGCAATAATGATCCTAAATGCTAATTATGAAAGCCTTTTTGAAAGCAGATAATTATATAGCCGGCACCACCATCACAAATATTGGCAGACTTGGGGATCGCAACATTCGTATTCTTCCCTAGTAAGGAAAAGATTGGCTAGAACTGAGCAACAGAAATCTGACTGACTCAGGATTGACCGTAATGGGAGGAGAAATAACATTTGAGTATTTTGGAAAAGAGTAACAACAGCAGCAACATTTTTTAAAAACAGGAGCCTCACATGCATATTTTGTTACACGTTACCTTGTAAATTAGTATTTTGTCTATGGCTTGTTTCTGGTTTAATATTTTAACATATTCTTTAGAACTGCAAAATGAGTTTTTTTTTAAAAAAAAGTTATAAGTAATTTGATCAAAAAAATAAATAATGATCTACAGTATAGATTTCACCCCCAACAACTCTGGGGGAACTAATGCTTTTCTCAGCGTAGCAAAGATGGAACATTGACTTGGTAAATGAGTTTTCATACAGGAAAAAAAAAACAATCACAAAAATTTTGGTGGGGGAAAGTCAGCTAATTACATGTTTAATACAGAGTACAAGAATCTTTCGTGCAATCTTTGCAGAAAGATTGGCCTAGCATGCATTCTTCAAAACCCCTTAGGTCACACTTAGGTCTTGTGATTCCAAAGGAAACAAAGAATTACATCAACATCCTACCTATTCGGGGCGGGAATGCATATTAAAGTCAGGAGAACTTGGCCATTTTCTTGAGATTTGAAGCCATGTCAAGCTAAAATCAATATCTGATGTTGCATGTGCCAGTCAATTAGAAATTTAGTTATGACCTTGGAACTGTCCTTCTAATGTTTGTGGATTTTCACAAAAAAAGAGCCGGACAATTTATATCAGTATTTCTCAACCATGGCAACTTTTAAGATGTATGGGCTTCAATTCTTCAGCATGCTGGCTCGGGATTTCTGGAAGCTGAAATTGACATATCGTAAAGCCACCAAGGTTGAGAAACCCTGATTTACAACATTTTGCTTATTATGAAACAGTAATTTAAGATGCAGATGGGATTGGATTTGAGATCAAGAAAACAGTTGATGTTCCAGACATTCTAGGTCATGACATTGTTGTCCTTATAGAAGTTCTTCTTCTATTTCTTTCCTTGGCGAATCAGAGAATGAAGGTCAACAGTTGTACTTGGTTATTCATATTGTGATATTTCTTGTGATGTTTCTCACAATTTAAGTACTAGTTATACTCAGTGGTTACATTTCCAGCAAGATACAACAAATTCTGTCGTCTATAAAGGTAAAGGTAAAGGTTCCCCTCACACATATGTGCTAGTCGTTCCTGACTCTAGGGGGCGGTGCTCATCTCAGTTTCAAAACGGAGAGCCAGCACTGTCCGAAGATGTCTCCGTAGTCATGTGACCGGCATGACTAAATGCCAAAGGTGCACGGAATGCTGTTACCTTCTCACCAAAGGTGGTCCCTATTTTTCTACTTGCATTTTTTAAGTGCTTTCGAACTGTTAGGTTGTAGAAGCTGGGACAAGTAACAGGAGCTCACTCCATTACGTGGCACTAGAGATTCGAATTGATGAACTACTGACCTTTCGATTGACAAGCTCAGAGTCTTAGCACTGAACCACTGCGTCTCTGTCATCTATAACAAGTGCCAAATAGGTTTACATGTCTTTAATGGAGCAGGAGCTGTTACCACAATAATGATCAAATGCAACCACTTTATTTGATTATTTAAAGAGTTCTGACAAGGTAGTATGACCTGAAATGCATGGAACTGAATGCTGTGTCTTACTTAAAACCCATTACAAATAGAACCAGGTTGCAACTAACATTGCTCAGAGCTGATGCTGCTAAGTATAAAAACAGAGCAAACCGTTTCAGAGAAAGGATTTTTACCTTACCTAGCAGAAAACAGCACTGGCCTAACATTTCATTTCTAATTAATTACAAATTGTGATTTAGACGCACATCTAGCCATTCAGACATCATTCCTCTTTCCTGAAACTGTCAGAACCCACATCATCCATTCACGATGGTTTGCAGTGAAGCATGCACCCACATACAAGATGCACCTTACTTCCACAAAGAGCTAGGAATTAAACATAGCTTTAGGCAAATCCCTGGAAAACAATACCTAGGTAGATTATTTTTATGTGGGATGCATTTTCTGAAACAATACTTCTTTAAGGAGGAGGTAATTTGCACCCAAACGGTTGTCAAGCGGCTTCAGCAGCTTCTTTGTGAGGTGCGTTTAGTGATTGATTTTTAAGAAGAATGATTGAAACAATACTGAAGACCTTTCCAACAGAGCCTTAAATAATATTGGTCTAGAAAACAATTTCCATGCTAGAGGCTGCTTCCCTGTACAGCCCTCTTGAGATTTCTGCTCCTCCATCCAACTAGACTGAACCAAGGAGGACATGCTCTGTTATTCTCAAAAGTGGTGCAAACTCCCTCTGGAAGGATTGGCCTACTGTAAATTCCTTCAACTTTTTTTTTTTTAATGACCTTCCTAAGTAGTACAAGTTGCCAGTGGCTTCTTTTTTCTATTGCAAGCTTTGATGAGTAATCTCTTAGAAGACTCCATGCCACCTCTGACCTCAGGCAAGAAATATACCGTTCATCCATTTCACAGTGCTGAGTTCTACTTGTATATACAATTGTACAAAAAAGGCGATCGCTCGGTAGCATTTCATTCAATGTGCTAAACATCTCTTTTAGAAATCCCAAGAGTTTTATGATCCAAATGGTTATTAAAAAAGGCAAAAAATTACAGGGTACCATAAGGTTCTAGTTTAGTAATTAACCAGTTCTTTTAATAGACCCTCAATTACTTTGTTCCATCATAAAATAGTTTGAACAGAGCACACACACACATATGCATGCATGGAAAGATATACAAACATTTTAAGATAAAGCTACATTCGACATCTGGGAACCTCTGAACAGCTGGCTACCTAATGAATATGCATCTGCTTAAGAGGCTGTAGTCCATTAATAAACCAATAGATATAAAGCAGAAACCATCTTCGTCAGCTTCAAATGAGATTGGATGCAATGTGCTGTGAAGTGTCATTGTCACATTGAATTGGGCTGCCGAGGTTAACAACCAACTCTTCGACGCCCACGCCTTTGTGCTTGCAAACAAAGCTCCATTTCCCCTCCACTGCAAAGCAGGGAAAGTAAAGACGAGATATTTTGTTTTGCTTTTTTACAGTTTAAAATTTTCAGCTGTGTGATGGATACCGGATTCTTTTCCAGTGGAGATTTTCCCTCATCCTTTGCGTTACTAAAAACTGGTCCAGCGTTTCGGGGGGAAAAACAGCAACTAACTTCACTAGTGCAAATCAGTTAAATAACTGTTGGCATTCTACTATGCAAATAAATCCATTGCTCAATTGATACCTGATCTAGAAATCCAGCTTTCAATTTAGAGGACTAATCCTAGGAATAGTATATCTGTAAAGGCAACCAAATACGCTTTTATTCTTATTTTCTTCCAAAGTGCGTATATACTATTTGTTCTCATAGAAGAGGCTCTGGTGCCATCATCTTTTCACTATGCCATGAGCGGTATCTATGGTGAGTTCAAACTTGCTCTGTGTGTGTGTAGGTGTGTATGTAGGTGCTTCTTTTCATAAACTTCACACCAATAAGGTTTCACATAGACTAATGATGAAGCTTTTCCATTCAATTGTATCCAGTCCTTGGTCAGTCTATTGGACCAACTCTCTCCACATTTTTTGATCTTGTACAGCTTCCTTCAACCGTTTTATGCTCTGCGTGGCGTCAGTTTTGACAGTGTCTAGCCACCGGGGTTTTTGGCGGCCTCATTTCCTTTCACCACTGACCATTCCAAGCATAACTGCTTTTTCCAGTGAGTTTGATTGCATGACAGTAACGCAGAATTTTGTGATTTTGCCTTCCAGCGATATGTCTGGTTTTATATGTTCTGCTACTTGCTTGTTTATCATCTTTGCTGTCCAAGGAATGTGCAGGAGCCTTCTGCAACACCACAGCTCAAATGAGTTAATTTTCTTCCTGCCTGGTTGTTTTAATGGTCCAACTTTCACAACCATAGGTAGCTACAGAAAACACAATAGCACAGATTAATTCCCAGGCTGATGCTTTTCCTTACTTGAATCGTATTCATCATTGCTGTGTGACCTAGTGCGATTTGATGCTTTATTTCTGGACTGCAGATAGACACTAATTTACTGCTTTGATCAATCTGCGATCGTAGGAAAACAAATTCTTGCAGGCATTCGTTTTCTTTACCATGTCTTCATACCGTCAATCCTATTTTGACATTTCCATTCCTCATAGTGGTCATGAGATCATCTTTTTGATGTTCAGCAGGAGGACAAATTTCTTCACTTCTTTAATCCTTTTGATCAGACTTTTCAGACCTTTTTTCAGTTTTAGGGAGGTGAATTGTGTTGTCAGCATATCGAAAAGTGCCAACATTCCTTCCTCCAATCTTTACTCAACTTTTCAGCACAGCCCCAACCAAACATATAGTTTCGTTTTCTGATGTTTTTCACATAGACAGACACTGATCAAGTTTGGTTTTCTGGCTTTACTTACTGGCAACAGTATAAAGGCATATTTTAATAATAAGATTGCCAAAGATCCAGCCAAGAAAATAAAAGAAAAAACACTTTAGAACTGTGCTGAGTAACTGTCAAGGTTACTGTCTAACACTTGCCAGCTTATTCTCTAAACTGAGTTTTTAGAGCAGATTGAATTAAAGGTGTAGAAAAGTCATTGCTAAAGGATTCGAATCTCCCTGTGTTCTCCAGACTAGTCTGTTTTTCTTCAGGACCATCCTATTCTGACTGGAACAGTCTACTGGATAATCCAAGATCCTTACTCTTTTGGAAGATTTATTTTTAGAAACTATTGGTCAGTTTCCAAAACACCCATCTGGCAATTAAGCCAAAAATAGTAGCAAATTCTAGCAAAATGTTAAATGGTAATTTGAGGTGGAGTTGGAGAGAAGGAAAAAAAATCTAGAGTGATAGCTTATTGATGACAGGAACTCACATCAGCAGTAGGAGAAAAGTTGGACTTCGACAATGCAAATTATTTGCTTCTCTTTCTGAAGCGAAATTGTTTATATTAAATCTACAATATTTCTCTTATTCATTTTTGAAGAAATATTGGGGTCTGAGAGTTTGATCTGTGTGTGTGTGTGTGTGTGTGTGTGTATACACACACATACAAATGAGAAAGTCAATCAGACAAAGGTTGGAATTGATTGATTATCAATTATCTTGAATATCATTTTTTTCTTCTGTTTAGTTTTAGATGGGAATGTTTCAATCAATATAACATTGCAACTGATACTGTTCTAACTTTTGTCTCCAAGAAACCAGTATAAAAGATCAAAATAAGTCCTTCAACTGAGCACTTACATCAGTGATGGGATTCAAATTTTTTTTACTACCGGTTCTGTGGGTGTGGCTTGGTGGGCCTGGCATGGCTTGGTGGGCGTGGCAGGGAAAGGATACTGTAAAAACTTTATTCCCTCTCCACTCCAGGGAAAAGTTACTGCAAAATCCCCATTTCCTCTGGGCTCGAGAGGCAGAGAATAGATGGGGGAGGCAGTCAGTGGTGGTATTTACTCACCACTGACTGGTGAGAACTACTCCGAACTACTCAAAATTTCCACTACCGGTTCTCCAGAACTGGTCAGAACCTGCTGAATACCACCTCTGACTTACATGGGATAACTCCTCTGTACTTTCCCAGGGCTAAAATAGAGCCTTTTTATGCTATGCTACCTCATTGTTCCACAAACGAGAAAAATGTATGCCTACTTTGTAACAACTTACCCAAAGAATGGTCCAACGCCCATCTCATAACTAAAATAATCTAGTTACTGATTACTTTCAGGCCTCTCCTTTACCAAAAACTCCAGATCAACTTTCTATAATCTGGGGACCTGTGGATATGTGTGTGTGAAGAGTTACACTAATTCAACAATGGGGACTATCCAACCCCTTTATCCAGAAACTTTTCCAATTCTGAACCCATGACACACACAGCCACTCAAATGGATAAGATCCTGAATGCAGAAGTGGAAATTCAGTTTCTTGATTTCCCCACTATAATTGGTTTATTAATGACAGCATCTTAGTGATCTGTTTAAAATAAATAAACCATTCTCACCATTTCAAAGGTTTTTTGTGAGGCTCAGCTGATATTAAAATAGCACCAACCTTATGTGCTTTTTCAGCAAGTGACCTAATTAGTTAATAAAGTAATTGAATATTAAAAAGGATGTTGCAAGTGATTAAAATTTAAGAGCCTTCAGAACATTATTAAAGCTATAAATCATACATCACTGTTTTAATTTGCATAGCTATGGAATTACTAATGGTCCCACATGAATATGGTACTTGGCAATTAGTCTTTTATACAAAATGTTGGCAATGCCAGGAGAGTTTACCAAAATTGTCTCTTCTGCGTATGTTTTTGGGCTAATTTCTGATTTGAATGTACACTGGGGGGAGAGAGGGAAGGTTATTTTTTTAGGGATTCAGATCTTCAAATGGCCAAGACACATTATGTTCCTTTATGTGCCTGGACAAGGTATCTCAAATGACTCTAACATTTCTCTGAATCCCCTTGACATTGATTAATTCACAGCCACAGCTGTGAATAAGGACACAATCTCTGCTACGCATTCATTTTGCTTAGGATGTATCGCTGGATTTCCCAAGACAGCCTTGAAAGTCTGCGTTGGTGAAGTACAAGCAAGGTAGCCCACAGAGTTGCCAACAACTTTGTCTCAGGCCATTCATTGCAACTGGAGGCCTATTGTCCTTAATGAAACTGAAGCTCACAACATAGTCAACTCTATGTCAGGGAGATTCGGGTTAATGTCAGGGTTCCAAGGAACACCCCCAACAAAATAAAGCTCTGAGCCTGAGGTTCCTCAAAGTTCCGATTTTTTAGGGATGTCATGTTGGCACATCTGGGAAAACCCAAATCTGAAAGCTTCCAGGTTTACTCCACCCAGATAACAGTTCACAGCCCTGCCCCACACCCACAAGTTCATCATATTGTCCAATCAACTCTTCACACTCAGCTGGATACAATCTTCAGGCAGTCTCCATCAGATGCAGGCAAAAGTCCTTGAATACGGAATGTTGTTATGACTAACTTTCTATCGCTCCAACAACAACCCCCTCCCAACTTCCCCAGCTAAAATATGTTGCAGTTAAGAAGCAAAAAAGAAAATTGTCTTCCAAAACTGACATTCTACTTCAAGCTCTGTGGTTTCCTGTCTGCTCTTTCCAGGATCAGGGCGCAAGACTATCAAGGCGAGATTTGTGCATATTGTTTGTGACCTCTGTGTATTACAGCTATTGCATTTCCAATGTAGTATAACGTTCCAGTAACGTTGCTGCGGATACCCGAGTTATCCCCTTTTATATCTGTGTTGATCGGTTATCTGTAGATTTCACCTTTTCTCCTGGAGCTCACGGTGACATGCATGCCACTCCCTCCTTCAAATCCTGCTCCCCCCCGTACTCCTCCTCGACAGAGAGACTCAGCTGTGAAACAATGCCTGCCATCTGGCTTATGCATCGCATCCCCCTCAAAGCGATGTAGCCAGACAAACAGAAGTCCAAGGATCGTGTGCTGTGTTTGGACACGCAGATACACAATGCACCCTGACCCTCTCCGTGAAATTAGACACTGTTTCTGAAGGAGAGCCCCCTTCTGCAGTGAGATCTGTTCCCTTTCAAAGAAAAGCCTATGCGCACATGATTTCAAATCACCATTGCATGGTTTTGCAGAACAATACATCAGCATCCTTCCTTGTTTTGTTATTTTATGGGCCTATTAATCGGGCAAAGTATTACCCAAAATGTCATCCTGTAGCTTGAGTGCTGAATGGAGGGACATGGGGGGGATCTAGATGTCTTCTCATCTCTAATCAGTGCTTAATTGCTCGCTCCTCCTGTGGGACGGCGCTCGCTTGCACACCCATCTTCTGCTCTCCTTCTAAATCTCTGGTGGTGAGAAAAGGTTGCACTTCAGGCATTCTGCATCGTAGCATAAACTTGAAGCACCGAAAGACCTAACAACATGCCTTTTACGTGTCCTCCTATTCCCAACGTGATATTGAACGGCTATTTTGGTTTTGCACAGTCAGTGCATTTCACTTTGAAGAGCTTACAAGGCCAGAAGCTACAGGCAGTTGCCTTCCTCCTTGAGATGCCTGCCTTCCTCTGGCTGGTTTGGTGAAAGCCGATGCTTCTTGTTCATTAGCTGATGATGATGGTGGCAGACAAAGGCAAAGCCAAGAGTCAGAGGAGTTGCTAGAAAAAACGATTCACACCAGTACTCCTCAGTGCACTGAAGCTCTGCAAGCCTTGGCTTTAGGCTGAGGTTTTAATTAGATAGCCATCTAATAGGAGAAGCAAATGCTGAGAACCTCTAACCCAGGGAAGAATGATAAGCTCCCTACTCCCTTTGAAATAAATTAAATCCCATGGTCTTACACTATAAGGAAGTCATTTACCAAGGTGGGAGGACCAAAACTTACACACCTCTGAATCGGATAAGAACTGTCACAACAGCCAAGGACTTCAGTGCAAAATAAGTTGCTAGGTCCTATTTATGTCAATCGAAATTCAGCACCTTTTTCATTTCCAAGGAGTAATAAAATTTATCTTTAAGGATAGAAATTGGTTGGCCCATTTATAGGGGTTTTTTTTAGGTTTCTTTTCTTTCTTTCTTTTATTTACAGAGGAGAAGGCTATCCAATGGCAAAGTGAATGCCGCTTCCATTACTCCCCTATCTCTCCCACCCCTGCATCTTCCACTCATCTCATTAGGTGGGTAATTCATCCTGGGGACAGGGATGATTTAATATCACCCATCCCAATGACACAATTAGAGGAGTGGCAAAATTGACTTATTTGACTGGAGAAAGGATAACAGCTACATTTATTAATGATTGGAAACCCCTTATGGACTTTTTGCTGAAAAAAGAAAAACAAATTTGTGATGTATGGGTTTAATGATTAGAAAGGGAAGACTATGGCAAGAAGGAGTTACACTATAACCTATGGGGGAGGGTAAAATATAAATGTAACTGCTGTTAAGAAGACTACTTCTTATAATTTACTTACTTCTTTTTTTCTTTCTTTTCTTTCTTTCCTTTCCTTTTTTCTTTCTTTTTCTTTCTTTCTTTCTTTTACCTTTTCATATACTTACAATTTTTTATTTTTCTCTTTCAAAATCTGTATTTTGTATTTATTCTTTTAAAAATGTATTTAATAAAAAATTATATATAATAATACATATATCAATCTCTATCTGTCTATCACGTCTATATCTTCCTCTATCTCTCTATCATCTAGCTATCATCTAGCTATATCATCTAGCTATCATCATCTATTAATATCACTCATTCCACATGTTAGGGTATTTTTGCACAAATGTCACATGTACCAAGAGACACAAGGATGGCCAAAATATTGGAACTTTGATGTGATCATTTCTTAGCAAATATAGACTAATTCTCCTAGTTGGGAATTTTAAATGTCTGGTCATATTAAAATTTTGCTAAATATAAACAACAATATTAAACACTACTAAAAAGCTAGTGGAGGTGACAGTATTCCAGCGGAGCTATTCAAAATTTTAAAAGACGATGCAGTAAAAGTACTACACTCAATTTGCCAGCAAATTTGGAAAACTCAACAGTGGCCACAGTATTGGAAAAGGTCAATTTACATTCCAATTCCAAAGAAAGGCAATGCCAAAGAATGTTCAAACTATCGCACCATTGCACTCATTTCACATGCTAGTAAAGGTATGCTCAAAATCCTACAAGCTAGGCTCAAGTACTATGTCGATCGAGAACTACCAGAAGTACAGGCAGGATTTTGAAGAGGCAGAGGAACTAGAAATCAAATTGGCAACATATGCTGGATCATGGAGAAAGCTAGGGAGTTCCAGAAAAACATCTACTTCTGCTTCATTGACTATGCTAAAGCCTTTGATTGTGTGGATCACAACAAATTGTGGCAAGTTCTTAAAGAGATGGGAGTACCAGACCATCTTATTTCTCTCTTGAAAAACCTATATGAGGGTCAAGAAGCAACAGTGAGAACTGGACACGGAAGCACTGATTGGTTCAAAATTGGGAAAGGAGTCTGGCAAGGCTGCATACTGTCATCCTGCCTATTTAACTATATGCAGAACACATGAGAAAGACGGAGCTAGATGAATCAAAAATTGGAATTAAGATTGCCGGGAGAAATATCAACAACCTCAGCTATGCAGATGATACCACTCTAATGGCAGAAAATGAAGAGGGACTAAAGAGGCTCTTGATGCTGGTGAAGAAGGAAAATGCAAAAGTTGGCCTGAAACTCAATATTAAGAAAACTAAGATCATGGCATCTGGCCCTCCTGGCAGATAGATGGAGAAGAAATGGAGGTAGTGACAGATTTTATTTTCCTGGGCTCCAAGATCACCGCACGTGGGGATTGCAGCCAAGAAATTAAAAGACGCTTGCTCCTGGGGAGGAAAGCTATGGCAAATCTAGACAGCATACTAAAAAGCAGAGACATCACCCTGCCAACAAAAGTGCGTATAGTAAAGGCTATGGTTTTCCCAGTTGCAATGTATAGCTGTGAAAGTTGGACCATAAGGAAGGCTAAGCATCAAAGAATTGAGGCCTTTGAACTATGGTGCTGGAGAAGACTCCTGCAAGGCAATCAAAGGCTGTTAAACCGGTCAGTCCTAGAGATCAGCCCTGACTGCTCTTTAGAAGGTCAGATCCTGAAGATGAAACTCAAATATTTTGGCCACCTAATGAGAAGAAAGGACTCACTGGAGAAGAGTCTAATGCTGGGAAAGATTGAGGGCAAAAGAATAAGGGGATGACAGAGAATGAGGTGGCTGGATGGAGTCATTGAAGCAGTCAGCGTGAGCTTAAATGGACTCCAGAGGATGGTAGAGGACAGGAAGGCCTGGAGGAACATTGTCCATGGGGTTGTGATGGGTCAGACATGACTTTGCAACAAACAACAATACTAAAAAAATTAAAAAAACACTAAACAACATACTAAACATACCTTTTATAGCAGCTAAATCTAAGAGGAAGAGAAGGAAGAGGAGGAGGAGGAGGAGGAGGAGGAGGAGGAGGAGGAGGAGGAGGAGGAGGAAGAGGAGGAGGAAGAGGAACTTTGTGTACAGGTAGTCCACAACTTGTGACCACAATCAGGACCAGAATTTCCGTTACCAGGCAAGGCAGTTGCTAAGTGAGTTGCGCCCAATTTTATGACCTTTTTTGCCCTGGATTGTTAAGCAAATCACTGCAATTGTTAAGTGAATCATGCAGTTGTTAAGCAAATCTGGCTTCCCCCATTGACTCTGCATGTGGAAAGCCACCTGGAAAAGCTGCAAATGACCTCAGGATGCTCCAACAATTGTAAATATAAGGCAGGTTGCCAGACAGCCAAATTTTGTCTCTGTGACCATGAAGATGCTGCAACAGTTCTAAGTGCAAGGACCAAGTTGTAAGTCACATTTCAGTGCTGTTGTAACTTGGAACGGTCGCTAAACGAATTGCGGTAAGTCAAGGACTACCTATATTAGCCATTAGCAAAGTCTAGGAACTTGCAAGGGGACAAAAAGAGCCATTTGAAATGTTGCACAAACATCTAGAACTCAGAAGAAATTTCCTGACAGTGAGAACAATTAACTAGTGGAACAATTTGCCTCCAGAAGTTGTGGATTCTCCAACGGTGGAAGTTTTTAAGAAGAGATTGGACAACCAATTCTCAAATGGTAAAGGGTTTCCTGCCTGAGCAGGGGGTTGGACTAGAAGACCTCCAAGGTCCCTTCCAGCACTTCTATTCTATTCTATTCTATTCTATTCTATTCACACACAACCAATGACAGCAATGAGTTTATCTTGTTTCTGGATGGGAATAAAACTCTTGCGCCCTTTCCAAAGTCCAGTTTGAGAAGCCAAGCAGCAATAGAGAAAAACCAGATTATAAGAACCGAATGGGGAAAAAAAAAAAGACAGGAACCAGGAGAAAACATGCACAAATATTTCCAACCTTGTGCCTTAAATCTGGCATTCTGCAGCTTTGTTTCAAATGTTTACACAAGATCCCTTCTAATTAGTAATTGCTCTAATTACTTGAAAACAAATGGCGCCCTTTTAGATCCCGTTAAAAAGATTTTTCGACGAAGCACTTCGAGCTGTAAAAGGGAAGGACCTTCCCTGCTAAAAGCATTCAATGCTAATTCAATTACGTGTGTTTTTAAGCCACCTGCTCCAAAGGAAGTAGAAAACCCAGCATTCCCAAAAGGTTTGCACTTTCGATTTCGCTCGGACTTTTGGCCGGAGCAACAACCCGCATTAACTTACACGCAACTCTTTCCCTCCGTCCCTCCCCACTTCAGTCGTCTTCTAACTCGGCTGACTCCGAAGTGGTGGACCCCAGCCTCGCCAAGGGAGCGGAACACGGACTTGCTTTACCCTACTGCCATCTAGTGGGGACGCCGGGAGATTACAAGCAGGTTTGTCACGGAAACGGCTTGCAGACACGAACGTTTGAGAAAGCCTTTTGTCGGGCAGAGAAATTCGTTTTCTAGCCCAAAGAAAAACAGCAGCCAAACATGCACGAATAGAATAGAATAGAATAGAATAGAATAGAATAGAATAGAATAGAATAGAATAGAATAGAATAGAATAGAATAGAATAGAATAGAATAGAATAGAATAGAATAGAATCAATTCAAATCTTTGTCAGTGTACAACATATGTACAAAGAGATTGGTTGAGCTCCCTCAGTGCACCCCCACAACACAATACAACTCACAGTGAAGACAGAAAATCCCTAACCCAAGAAATCATATTAACAAAACACCCAGTCCTTTTTTTTCCTTTTTTTATTATTAACATATTAAAAAAAAGAAATTAACATACATAACATACATGAATCATAATATATAATATATAACAATATACAGAATATAAAGAAACAACGAGTGCTCCCCCACTCCTCGGGATCATTCCTGCTTCCAGAATCTTAAAGCTTCTTCTGGTGGTGGTATCCCTCTTCCTCCAGAAAACACATATATTAGGAACTGTTTCCAGATTCCATTGAATTCATTTACCTTCATTATGCCCCTACTTACTTTAATATTACAAGTCAATTTATCATTTATGGCAATATCCCATACTTCCTTATACCAATCTTCTAAACTATAAACACCTTGTATCTTCCAGTTCCTAGAAATCATTAGCCTTGCTGCGGTCAACAAATTTATTATCAATTCTTTAGTCTTTTTTACATTTTATATCTTCCAATAGTGAGAGTAAGAGTAAGACTCTTACTCTCACAACACCCAGTCCTATTGCACCAGTGTGAACATGTTACACATTGTGCCTGCCCTGCAGTCAATCATACTACATAGTTATGATCTAATTTCTCATTCAGGAGGCTGACAGCCCATGGATAGGATAGGATAGGATAGGATAGGATAGGATAGGATAGGATAGGATAGGATAGGATAGGATAGGATAGGATAGGATAGGATAGGATAGGATAGGATAGCTTTATTGGCGAAATGTGATTGGACACACAAGGAATTTGTCTTCCGTGCCTTATGCACTGAAGGCAAACTCTTTGTGTGTCCAATCACACTTGGCCAATAAAGAATTCTATTCTATTCTACATATTAATTCATCTGTATTTATTTATTTTGTATCCCACCTTTATTATTTTTTACAAATAACTCAAGGCAGCAAACATATCCGACACATCTTCCTCCTCCTATTTTCCCCTGTGAAATTATGAGAGGTATGCACTGAGACTAAGGCAGTTTGGGTTACTGACCTCAGTTGACCACAATGGCAATAGACTAAGTCTGTTGTCGTTGAATGCTTGGCATGGTTCCTGTGACTGGCCGCTGAGTTTCAAATGTGCAAGAAGACAGAACAAAGCAATTGTCTAGCTGGGAAAATCAAGCACAGGATCCTCTGTTGTGAGACTCCGCTCCTTCTTTCAGCAGCACTAATTTCCTAGCCTTTCTATAGGTAAAAATAAGAAAACTTCCCTGCCTATAATGTGCCCTGTTGAATGTGGCAAAAACAAAACATCCTTTGTCTCAACTTGCTAGCTTGTTTTCTTTCTGCAAATTATTTCTAAGTTCTCTCTCTCTCTCTTTCTCTCTTATCTTCACCGATGACTAAAGATTGACTCTATAATAAAAAAAACCTCTTATTGAAAGGACCATGCTTGCCTGTTATAAGCTTAATTAAGAACCATGCCAAGAAAAAAAGTGCCAAAAATTGAACAGGACATTGAAATATCAGCCAAATGCCAAATTGTTCCAGAGCTGTTAAAATAGGATAAGCAGCTTGAAATGGACTTGGAGGGATTAGTGGAGCTGAAAACCTCTGATTTGGAAAGGGAGAAAATTATCCCTTCAGGACAATATTTCAGATTTCTAACGAATGATCAATTGTTATGAACCTGTGAAAGATGTGAACTTTTCAGCACTGAATGCTCTGGGCAGCCATAACAAAGTACTGCATTCAAGACAGGAAAAAAAGCAGCAATATGAGTGGATTATTGGGAAAGTTAGACCAATGGGACGCGGTGGCTCAGTGGCTAAGACGTTGAGCTTGTTGATCGAAAGGTCAGCAGTTCAGCGGTTTGAATCCCTAGTGCCATGTAACGGGGTGAGCTCCTGTTACTTGTCCCAGCTTCTGCCAACCTAGCAGTTCGAAAGCACGTAAAAAATGCAAGTAGAAAAATAGGGACCATCTTTGGTGGGACGGTAACAGCGTTCCGTGTGCCTTTGGTGTCTAATCATGCCACATGACCACGGAGACGTCTTCGGACAGTGCTGGTGCTTTGGCTTTGAAACGGAGATGAGCATCGCCCCCTAGAGTCAGGAATGACTAGCACATATGTGTGAAGGGAACCTTTACTTTTACCTTAGATCAATATAAATTTGCAGTAAAAGATACAAATCACAGGCTTGATATAACTTTGGTTAACTGCAAAAGTAACAATGTCCATTTCTTCCCTCCAAAGTATATTATTTTCAACCCAAGTAACTTCAGTGAGATTAAGCCCAGTATTTAACTGAGGGAAAAAAAATATGTATTACTGAGCAAGTAAAACACGTGCATTTGTGTAAAAATCATATATACTGAATAAATGGTTGACAATCTAATTTATGAAAAGCTAGCAAGCCAGCATTTCTTTCATACAGAAGTGAAATACTGTAACTATCCCAAATCCAGCAAAAGCTTACAGATAAAAGTAACTATTAAAAATAAAAAACCCTCAAAAATATTAAAAATATTGGATGGCTTGCTAATATGCAAAAAGAAAAAGCTCTCTGTTTTAAAATTCATTTGTCAAGATTCCCTTGTCAATCTCTTTATCTTGTCATCAGACTTAGCATGCTCTAGTTATTAATAAAACTACTAGTGATTAAATAGGAAGCCAATTCTCTTAGCTCTGCTCAAATCAAAATATTCTAAAGAAAAATGGCAATTGATAGAAAGGAGGGAAAGTTTCTTTCTGCTCCAGGGTCAGCAAAAAACAAAACAAAGGTTTCCCTCCCTACCTCCTCAGGTTTGGTTATAGATCCAGAATTGATACCTCCCAACTGGCAGTGATAAGACCTATCCTGTCCCTACTACCTTTTGCTTTCCTTCTTGCACAATCCTCTTAAAGATTCTAGCTTACTAGTTTCTCTTCTCTTTGCATATCTTCAGATCAGGACTGCAGGGCCCGTTTCCTTCCTGCCACTGATGCAATCTGTCCCCTGAATTTCCATGAGTGCTCTTAATTTCCCACTGATAGCAAGAAGAACTGTCTCTGTCTGTCTCTGTTGCAATCAACTTGGCGGGCTCCTCATGAATGGTCCAGATTAGAGAAGACACAAACACAGGTGTTTCTCGGGATGATGGAGCAGAGAACAAAAGCCTGCCATCTCTTTTATTAGTTATCAAAATACAGCGTCATCAGAAGGCGTTATTATGGCTACACATCTCATATTACATACAAGAAATAGAAAAGCATCCATATATTCTACCAATTACAGTAAATCACGTGAATTCTAGGAAAGCGATACTTAAGGTGCAAAACAAAACTTAACTCTGCTAAATGTTATCATATTTGCTGCCAGTTGCTGCCAGGCTAGGGGCCCATCTCCCGTTATCTGATTACTTCACCTCTCAGGAATGTTCTACAAGGAGATGTCTCTATTATGCAGGCACAGCCTATGTTATGAACAATGTTATGAACATGAACAAATAGAGAATGAATAGGGCCCTTCAGAGAGTAACCAGCTGAACCCGCATTCCCACAGTCTCTTACATTCCTTAAAAATGGAGAAATGTTTGCAAATGCAGTCATTTGCATACAGCTGTTGAACAAAAGCTCTGACCACTTTCCCAGCAATTCTACTCAAAGGCTGAGCTTTGCTGTAGATTCGTTTACTACAAATTACTGTTCGCATTTTCCCCCTTTTGTATTTTCCTGTTGTTCGTTGACTTGGTTGTTTCATTCTCCATTACTATTATAGGTACATGTGGTCCTTGACTTACAAATCATTCATTTAGTGACCTTCGAAGTTACAACCGCACTGAAAAAAAGTGACACAAGAGTTTTTCACGCAATCCTGTGGCAGCATCCCCATGGGCACATGATCCAAATTCAGATGGTTGGCAACTGGCATGTATCTGTGACAGTTGCAGTATCCCGGAGTCATGTGATCATCTTTTTTTCCCGATCTTCTGAAAAGCAAAGTCAATGGGGAAGCCAGATTCACTTAACAACCGTGTTACTAACCGAACAACTGCAATGTTTCACTCAACAACTGTGGCAAGAAAGGTCACATAATATCTTGCTGAGCAATAGAAATTTGGGGCTCGATTGTGGTTATAAGTAGAGGATTACCTGTATGTTATTACAAATGTGTTACTGTCTTCATATGTCAGTAGAGAAAGTTAAGATTAAAACATTAAGTATCGCTAAAAATGGTTCTCTTAAAAAAAATGGTTAACTTAAAACTTAATGGATAGTTTTTTTAAAAAAAATGTTGAAACTTGTATTTTGTAGAATGTCTTATTGGTAAGAAGGTATGGAAAGGATCTTAGTAACTAATGTGAAATGTGATAAGAGAATTTATAAAAGGAAGGTTGATGAATAATCTTTAAAAGGGGAGTGAGTTAAAGAGTGTGAGGGAGTTTTGAATCTTGTAGTAAGTTAGTTTATTTTAGCTTATGTTTGTTAAATGTTATACCCTGTTTTTGCTCTGGGAAGTTGGGGTGTATGTGTGGGGAGGGGAGGTTGAAGGATGGTTGAGGATAAAATTGTTGTTGAAATTTTTTTTTTACTAAAAGAAAAAGATAAATATATTAATAGAAAAGAAAGAAATTTGGGGGGAATGTCACAATAAATGAAATGATAAAATTAAGATATGATAAATACTGGCGGAATAACAAGAAGATACAAAAGATGTACTCAGATGACACACTGTATGATTGATTAAGAATTGTATGTTTGTTTGTTTATAAAATAAAAAACTTTTTAATTAAAAAAATGACTCTGGCACAGCTTATAATTACAGTTAGACATTTATTGCCTTGGAGACTGAACTCCTGGTACAGACGCTTAACATCTTCAAGCATTATTTTTTTTTAAAGACACATCATACGTGTACATACATTGCAGGGGTTCAAGCAACAACTCCTTCTTGGAAATACAATCCTTAAGAAAAGAGACTAGAGGCCATTTGCACATTTTTTAAACAAGTATTTGCAGGGCCAAAGCAGAGACTGGCAGCTGATTGGCGTTTTTGCCTTGCTCACATAGCATATGTAGGTTAGCGGTAACTTTTCCCAACTGTTAAAACCAAAGTCAGAAGGTTGGGGCATCTGCGCCATGCAGGCTCTGTCCAAGTTTATACTGAATGTGACAGGTGTCCTTCAGATATGCCAAGAGTGTCTCATTTGACAAAAGAGAAACATCTGGAGATATATATATATAAAAAGAACAAGCAGAGAAAGAAAATCAAGTCCTATATGCATTACAAACATGGAAGGAATCAGAGCCAGTCATCTCAAGCCAAGGACCATGGGAACTATATTTCAAATTGCACTGCATAGCTACACACCAGAGTCCCCAAGATTCACTGGAGGAACTGCGAGAATAACATTAGTTAAAAATATGTGTCATGTCAACGATTCATTTCTCTAACATCAGGCTTTGAAATTGAGGATGCGCATGAACCATCAGCCCAAAGCTTTGTCATTTCTAATGACCCCAACAGAAGTGGGATAAGTAGGTTCTATTGAATTGTCAAGGAGAAAAGGTGCCAACGTGCCTGCACTTTACTCTAAAAATGGTGAAATCAAAAGTCAGACATGGCATTTCTTTTCTGTCTTTTGTGACAGGCTTCATGTCTTGTCAGCTGAGGAGACGGTCTTTTCAGATTCTCCTGAAACATTTGCATGGATTAGGAAAAAACAAGTTTTTTTATACTTACCGTAACTCTTCACCAAACTAAACTTCTGTCATTCACTTTATGGAATAGCTTCACCAAGGCACTGGGGTATTTCTTCTCCTGAACAAAAATTAAATTCATCTTCAGCCCCAATGGGGTTTCTGTAAAACCAGAAATGAAAATCTTTGACAGCATGAGCCATGTGAAGTGAGAAATGAATTGTTGACTGACATACAATAAATTATTATCAACAAAGCTGTAAATATCCATCTTTGCACCATTGACTAAAAGTTCGGAGCTCAAAGTGACAGAAAATCTTCAAGAGAAGAAGGTTGTTTTAAGATGTGCTAGTAACAGACACTCTTCTTATCAATGTCCAAAAATCCTATCCAATGAGAGCCAATATGTCTGCTGTTACATAGGATGACCAACTCTTCATGTCTTCATAAAAGGGAATAGTTGCATAGTATGACAGAGGTTAAATGTAGCTTCTCTGAACAGGAAATGGAAGGAACATTGTTGTTGTTGTTGTTGTTGTTGTAGGAGGAGGAGGAGGAGGAGGAGGAGGAGGAGGAGGAGGAAAAGGAGGAGGAGGAGGAGAAGTGGAGTGTGTGTGAAGAAGAACACTGTCCTCCACAACTTATTTCATATCACTGGTGGAAAATTCCTGTAAACAGCAAAACAACTCACACATTATCCAGTTGATATAATGATAAACTTAACAAGTAGCATGTGGTCACAGAGAAGCATTTTTAAACACTGTCCAAATGGAACTTATATTTAAAATCATTCTTAGTTTTTGCCAACAGACAATGTGAGTTTTAAGAAAACAGGAGAGCCAGTTTGGCTAAGTATTCCACATTTGGAGATAAGGGTTTTTTTCTATTTCAGTTTTGTTTGCTTTTTCTTTTTTGGTTGAACTCCATTCGTAAGTTATGGACTGTCCAACAAAACAATCAAAATATTAATGCTTTTTCTCACAGCTAAGTAATCCACCCATGGTATCTGCATGGCCTCTAGTCTCAAACTTTCTTTTTCAAGTTTTTATACTTATCTCTACTGGCTATTAAACTATGCCTTGGTAGCTTTTAAAGATTTTTTAAAGCTATGTTTTGGTAGCACACGTTCCTTTCTGGCAAACACATTTCTGCAGAAATGAATTAAGACGTCCTGAGGTAAGCTACTATGGATCGAGGGCATAAAGGAAGACAGGCTGTTTCCAAATACATTTTATACTTGGTATATGAGAAGTAACACCTTGGAAATTAAGCTTAGCACCTAGAAGTTTTCAAGTAACAACTGCCAACAAGCTAATTAAGATTAATATGATTTAAAAATGAGGATGACTTAGAATTATTAGTGACATAAAGTATTTTCACAGAAACAAAGGTCTAGGGATAAGGTGAATCCTGGATCACTTCTATTTCAGTAAATGGCACTTTAGAAGCTACATGAAGAAAAAGCAGCAAAAGGAAATCAGAGAGATATTCTGATCTTTTGAAATTAAGTTCCAATAAGGGAACATGACTCTGGTAAGAAACTTCTGCCCTTAAATAACTGACAGAATATTGTAGAAAACAAAAGAAGAAGTGACAAATAGTGATACATATAAAATCAATCTGCAAACAGTATTCTAGTTTACAAATATGGATGCACCAAGAAAGTTAGGCTTTCATTAATTAAACAAAATACTAGGGGAAAATATTAAAATTAGTTGTTGTTTTTTAAATCAAAATAAAGAGCTGAGAATGAAGCAAACAGGTAAACTGAATCAAAACACTGAAGTGTATATTCATCGTTTGATGTCGAAGAGGAAAGAAAAAGGGAGAATGCCTTGTAATTAATATATAAGTGTATTTGGTTCAAACATGAAAATGGCTCATTAATGGAAAACCATACAACTAAATTTAAATAATCCATTCTAATACTAGCTTTTTGACCCTATTGCTGAACTAAATGAATCTGTCCAAAATTCCAGAAGACATATGGCACCAATGTTCAAAAAAGAAGGAAAAAAATTGGGATTTTCAAAAAGTAATTGAGTGAGTTAAAGAACTCCTGAGGAATAGTGAAACTTTGTGGTTATCCAAGGGAAGTCAAAATTGATATCAAACATGGATTCAGCCATAAGAACAGGGGTGAAATGCTCCTGGTTTGGACCGGATCGCCTGATCCGGTAGCGATGGAGGCGAGTAGTTCGGAGAACCGGTAGCAAAAATCCCTGCTTCCCCCCATTGCCCAGCTGAGCCGCGCAACCATCAGAGGCTTTTTAAAAAAATTTTAAAAGCATTTTTTCTACAACCTCTTTGGCCAAAAAAATGCTTTTAAAGGTAAAAAAAAAGCCTCTGATGATCATGCGGCTTAGCTAGGATCATCAGAGGCTTTTAAAAGCATTTTTTCTACAACCTCTTCAGCCGAAGAGGTTATAGAAAAAATGTTTTTAAAAGGAAAAAAAGCCTCTGCCGATCAGGCAAGTCAGCTGGGATCGTCAGAGGCTTTAAAAGCATTTTTTACAACCTCTTCAGCTGAAGAAGTTATAAAAAAAATGGTTTTAAAAATAAAAAAAAAGTTGGCCACACCCACTTAGTCATATAACCCCTCCACCAAGCCACGCCCACAGAACTGATAGTAACAAATTTTACATTTCACCACTGCATAAGACTCTTACAATAAAGAGTCCACAGGGAGTGGACGATGTAATGTTACACATGATATCACTGAAGCTTCTACTGGACACTTGTGAACCGACTCTAACTAGGTGTAGATGCATGTCCTAGGAAAATATCTGAAGGCACCAGAGAAGACTATTTTGGAAAGATACCTCGCGATGTTATACATTACAAAGAGGCTGGAGAAAGTCACATCAGAAACTAGAGGTTGCTGCAGAAACTGAAGCTATCTCACATCGAAACATGTACTGATTTTTTTAAAAAAAACAGAATAGCAAAGAAAGAAACTATGGAAGACACACATTTTGCATATATCATTCCCATTTTTGTTAAAACAAATATAACTACACAAAACTTTGCTTGCATCCTACACATATTGCTTCCTAGCTCCTTTCCTTGACTATTACCATATTTACTACCATGCATCCAATTACACTGATGAAATAAAATTTGATGTTTTGAGTTATTCAATACTAGGGAAAATTGAATGTTACACGCATTGTCACACTTTAACCTAAATTAAAGTAAGACTTGAGAGTGGGAGCCACTCAACTTTCTCCTCATGCATTTGCATTGAAAATCGCTTTTCATGATTATTTTTATCTTTTTTGAGCATTCCAAAAGAGATGGGCTTGATGTGAGTCAGGAAAATGTCTTCCATGGGCTTCCCTATTTTGTGTAATTATTATCATGCAATTCAAGGCTCCAGCATCCCAAAAGAAAATTGGTTTTCCATTAGTTGCTGGTGGAGTGGTGGCTAAAGGCTTTGCCACCCCAGGAAAGTGTTGAGAAATGAGTAATGAGGCTTTCTTTTAATTGCCTGTTTTGCTTCCAAGATAAGCATCACATGCAACAGCAAAGCTGCGTGCTTTCTAATATGCTTCTGATACCCCAAAATATTATCTGTAAAAAAAAAAAAATCTGATAAGATTTCTCCCTCCCTCAAATGCTTGATTTTTACCCTCTGGAGAATATTAGGCAAAATGCACTTGGTTTTGCCATTCAGACAAAAATATATCACAATTGACCTTTGCATAATGCAACTCAGTCATTAGATTTTTCTAGTTATTTTAGAAATGCAGAATGACTCACCAAATGTATTGTATTAATTATGCTTTTATAGATGCTTTGGAATTCTATTTTAATAAAATTGTAAAAGACCTTATGGCATTTCTCCTACTTAAGGGAATCTTCTCTAGCTACTGATGTGTTTTACACATTCCCCATAAGCAAAATTGCTATTTTATAGTGCCCTAAACATTTTCATGGCATGGTCCATATGCATGCATTGTTACATCTTGCACCATTCTGACAGATGTTGAAAAAGATACAGAGGTGCTGCGAATAGCACCATTTTTTTTCTTTGAAAAATCATCATGCATTCTTTTCAGCAGTTTTAAACATGCTTCTCCAGAACAAGCAGCATTTGAAAAGGATCACTGAGAGCCAAAAAATAATTGGAAAACTCCTAGTAGATATTGCAAACCAAGTATTTTCTGTAGTTACTAAGAGTTGCGGGGAAATCAGTTTCCCAAAGCCACCAGATAGCAGATAGCAACACCAAGCATACATTCAACATTTTCTTTTTTCTAAACCGCATATGTATATCTTAGTCTTCATTGTTAAAGACACAAAAATGGATGGGAAAAAAAACTACAATTTCTGGATTGTTGAAAAATACACTGAAGCAAGCTCAAACCAGAGAAGCCACACATATTGTCTTGCAGGTAGAAATGGGTAGGAAAACAAGTAAAGAAAAATTGGGTGGAAGGCTCAGTTTTTATAAACGTCAAACAAAAGGTCAAAGGCTGTTTTCAGTCACTGAAAAAGAAAAAAGAAAAGATGAACTGGCGAGGAAAGTTTTTTTAAAAAAATTACATTAGTTGCAATGCAAACTCCTTTTTCTTTCCATTTGTTTTTGGAGAATGGGACTCCTTTAGGAGCAATGCAAAGCTGGACCAGTCCTTTGAGGGCCCCTATGCATAGTGTACGGAGAAGAGAGAGATGGCTTCAAGCAAGCTAATTCCTACAGCTGTAGCTCCTTTTCACAAGCTTCCAGCATTCTGTCTCTTAATTCACATTTCTCATGGAAGTATCAGTGTCATGACCATGTGGCTTTTCCAGACCTACTTAGCCAGCTGTATATACTGCAGAATTTAAATTTTTACTGTATAAGGAAAGTCACTCCACATCCAAGCTGTACAATTTTGAAAGCCACACAGCCTGTGCATCTCCCAAAGTTTAGGGCATCTGTTTTGGGAGACACCGCATCAGCTGTAGATAAATTCCAGTCCACTCAAACAGACAATTGGCTCAAGTCTCTATGTCTATAATTCTTTCCCTCTTTTGACCAAAAGGAAAAAGAGTTAAAATACTGTCTCTTTTCATCACTGAGCTGCTGTGGCTGGAATCAGTCAATGAGATCAATGTGACAGGTGAACAAGCAGCACATTTTCTCCCCGAATGAAAATCTGGTTTATGTGTCGTGTAAACACTTGCTGATAATCCACTCTGGGCCTCTGCTTTTTTCGGGAACGGCCTCTTTTGCCACCCATGCTTTTCTCCTCTACTTGGGAGATTCTGCTGGGCAAATCCATGTCTCTCCCAGAAACTTTCGGCAAACTAGAGCTTCGTGTCCTCTCTCTGCTGACGTGCTTCTTTGCTCCATGTTTCTCCTCTGATCTTCCCCTACCTGACTCAGATTTCCTCCTCGATGTCCTTGGATCATATGGAAGGGCTGGCAAGTCCGTAGTCGTCTTTGAATCGGCTTCTTTTTTAACCAAGGACTCCTGCAACCTCAGTCTGTCGAAGAGCTACAAAGAAACATTGGAAATAAATTCACAAGTCATAAAAGATGGCACAGAGTATTTTATACTCTGATTGACATTTCAAATGATGGATAAACTAATCTCCTTTGTCCAATTAAAATTTGTAAGTCAAAGATTTAGTAAATTCTCTTTTGAAGAAGAGAGGATCTATTTTTCCTTAGTCAACATGTTCTCCAATAGCAATAGCACTTAGACTTATATACTGCTTCACAGTGCTTTATAGCCCTCTCTAAGAGGTTAACAAAGTCAGCATATTGTCCCCAACAATCTGGGTCCTCATTTTACCAACCTCGGAAGGATGGAAAGCTGAGTCAACCTTGAGCTGCTCAGAATTGAACTCCTGGAAGTGAGTAATCGTGAAATACTGCATTCTAACCACTGCGCCACCACGGTACCTTGCATTTTCTATAGACATGACCATGCATGATTCACACACTTCTCGTACAGTACACATACTATACTGCAGATCTGTCAGTAAAAAATATGCCACAATCATTGATGCAGCTGATTTGAATTAAAATACCTCTGGGATGGGTTCATTTCAATTTTATATAATAGCCAGTGCACTGCCAATATTAAATGTTAAATGGTAATAATGCACATATATTTACACTTGAAAAGTCTAATGACAAAAAGCCTGAAGCAAGATCAAAAACCCAGCCTTTCCTAACTTTACCCACTTAGGAAGGGACAAGCTTAGGAGTAATCCTGGTTATTGATCTGGTAGCTAGCCAAATCGAACTTTGTGGACTCTTGATGATTAGGCCTACCTTCATCCCCAACATGGATCAAATGTATTGGCGAAAGAATATAAAGAAGAAAGGAAGAGAAAAACTAGCATGTAAGATTATCCTCATTTGATCAAGTTTAAGCCGATCTACTCCAGCATTGTGTTCCACAGTAACTGACCCAAGTGTCTGTGAGAAGCCCACAAGTGGTAAAGAAAGCAACAGTACCTCTGCTTCCCAAGTCCTGCTACAAAGACATTCTGTAAATTCTGATTCTTTTGAGTAGACCAAATATTAGTTTCCATAGCATTAGGACATGACTGTAACTCTGACAAATGTAGGAATCGGTTTTAAATCATTGTGAGTTTCTGGTGACTGGTACAAACATTTAGTAATAAACAAAAACAAAACTAAGATGACAGCCACTGAATCAAATCACTGGCAAGCAAGAGGCTAAACTCTGAACAAACTTAAACTCCCAAATGATCTCCCCCAATGAATAAAAGAAGAAATAACCTTCCTTCCTCTTTGCTAGCAGTGAAATCAGACTTTTATAAGGTAGAGGAAGACAGGAAAGAGCCATGTCTTTTTGAAACATATGTGATATTGTGGAGAATGGAAACTTACTCTGGTGAGGGTCAACTGTGGCTCCACGTAGAAAGCTTTACCCAGCACTGGTTTTCGGTATGTCTCGTCTACATCAGTCAGGGCCTGGTGCAAGGCAAATAGGCAGAAAGACCTTAAAACATATAGGATCTTCTTAACATAAATTTGGGCATCATGGTGGGGAAAGATGACAGGAGTCAGAAGGATATCAACATAAAACAATGATTTGATACTTGTTCTCAGTGTCTGATTGAAATATTATAAAGCAATATAGGATGTTCACCTTGCTCACTCAGAATTTTTATTTTATTATGAGAATAAGCCATTCGGATATATTAAGGCATTTAAGAAAAATTCCATAGACTTAACATAAAAGCCCAGATTCTTCTGACATTTTCTTGTATTGGAAATGCCAATGATACTATTTGAATATATGTAGTTAGGAGAGCAAGCACTCCATAGTCCTGCTTGCTCTCCTAACTACATATATTCACACGGAGGTTGGTCTGAAGCTTTCAAGTAAATGCTAGTATATTAAGATATTTAAAATTCAGTAGCTTGACCAGTGAAGGGTTGGACAATGAGTAAAAACACACAGTTACAGCTAATTGGTTTAAGAGAGCTGGCCACTGCATGAGGGAATCTGAGCTGTGATTGGTTGCTGTAAGGGTAAAAGGGGAGGTTCCTTGTTTCCCACCTTTTTATTCTGTGTGCTGTGTGTGCTCTCTGTGATTTACCCGAGGATGTTCCTGCTGGGTTGATTTACCTGACGATACTCCTGTTTGCCTTGTTTACTGTAAATATATTTATAGTATATAAAACTGGCTCGTGTCAGCATCTCTGACTCCATTTGGACACCAGCTGCACAATTCCCTGACAAAGTAAAAACCACAGAAGGGAAATGTTCAGGATTACCATATTCCAGAATTTGTCAAATGCAACCAAGAATCCAGTGCAGACACCACGAAGCCCCTTGAAAGTTCGGATATGGACATTGACCTTTACACCATCACGGACACAGCGGTGGAGTTCCCCAAGTGGACTGCCTTCATGAACTGGAAATTAAGATAACAACCATAATTTGCTGTAGAACAAAACAGCTTGCAGCTATTATTGCTATTATTATTTGAATTATACTTCTGCCCACAAAGTGTGAGAGAGAATATCTGCAGGATAATTTTGCATTGTATTATTCAGAACTGTCCATCTGAAAGTTCCCAAATGTTCTATCTACCTTCTTATTAAGCATTAACTGACATGGTTCTTGATTTTTCATCCCTCTAAACCCAAAAGAATAGCACATTTTTAGTCAGTGAGAATCATTTAATCAAATACTGTATAATAGTTCTCCAAACATTAACAAGTATTATTCTTAATGTCATAGAATTTATTTTTCTCTGGCTTTAGGAACTGCAGACATATAATTACTCATACAGAGTTTATGGGTATGTAATTGGATATGCAATAGTAGTGAAATGGATTTTTAGCACAGTACATATACTTAATATCCCAATTCTAAAGGATTATTAAAAGGCTTGTCACTATGCAGTAGTTAATATTTCTGGTTGATAATCATGTTAGTAGCCAAACAACAATCAATGCAGTCTAAATTCTAATCTTGCAAATGATTAGTCTTCTATAGCTCATCATTTATTATAAGTGACAAAAATAAATATACCAGCCATCTCTCTGGATAACATTAAAAGGATTGTGTTAACATTAAAAGAATATTAAATTATCTAATATAGAGGTTGCAGTCTTGAATTTACTATTTTTTGAATGGATTCTATAAGTGTTCCAAATATACACAGATATTAGGAAGGAGGAAATGTCCAGGAATGGTTCTAACCATTGGCAACAGCTCTTTCTTTTGGAGAGGAATCATCTTAAGATACAGTAAACAGCAGATGCTCCAAGCCAGTACAAAATTTCTTTCCCCCCAGCTTCCTATCATTTAGACATCCTTCCATTACCTAGATACATCTTGTACTGTGGGTTTAGGTTGTGACTATTTGCAACCAAGTGTAGGCTGGCTGAGGAAGTCTATGAGTTGTAATCAATCCATCTGGAGGATGGCCAGGTTGGATAGGAGTGCACAAGGTCATTTAGGCATGCTTAAGAATATGTAATTTTGCCACTTCACTGCAAATTTCCACACTATACCATGCTACTTCCATGGCTATTGGAATCTGGAATTCCTTGGAAGATTCACTGAAATGTGTTCAATAAATTAAAAGTGTCTATACTTTATCAGCTAGATGAGAAGTAGATGATTTTTTTTTTTTTTTTGGTATTATCATCTTGCATCACTCTGAAAGCACAACCCAAAGAAGTGAACCTTTTTCTCTTGTAAAGTGATAGAGAGCTGCAGTTATTTGGTTGCTATTTAATTGGGATCATAACAACCTAACTATTGCTACAACAGCTGCAAAGGACAATGTCAAGTTCTAGGCTTTCAAAATGCTGCTTACAGCTTTTTCTCCAAGTCTAGTCATTTTAATTCAAATCTGAAAGAATAAGCTTTGGAAGAGGGAGGGAAAGCAAGTTCCTGCAAATGACAGACTTGTGTCGATTAGGAAGCTGTGAAATATTTTGAATTATTCTGAACAGTATAATTTTGAAATGAGTGGTTACAACCTTAACAGAATGATTAGCACAACGTAAGAACACTTCCAAGTAAGGTTAAAATTACTATTTTGAACTAAGATATTATTTCAAAGCTGAAACATTTAAAATCCAAAATCTCTTGCATGCCGTTAGTATCAGCTACTAATAGCCAGACCTTCTCAGCACAACCTTTGAACATTATTTTAGAATGCAGAATAAAAATTAATACATGCCTTATGTTCTAAATGTGTTTTTGAAAGTTGTGTGCTATGTAGTCACAACATGCTGGAGAAAATATAGGCAGTTTGCATTTACTTCATGCTGGACCCATAGTAGGGCTTTTACTTTGAAGCTACTCTCAATCTCATCTAAACATGAATACTTAACAACATCCAGAACATCTAAGCCAGTAGAAACTTTAGATCCTTTATTTTCTACCAACTATGGCTCTATTATGAGAAATGGTTCCAAGCCGTTCTACCTCAATTCCTTATGCGTAAGAATGTCAGCAATATTTTGGTGCTTTCCCAAGAAAATACCTTGGACAGTTCTCTCATTCTTCCTAGTATTATTCCATCAGAAAAGAAATGTTCATTGGCCAATTATGATCATCTCTTTAATCAATTTTCAAGCAGTCCAGTAACTAGGGCATTCAATTTATTAAAGCTCTGTGGTCCCATGGTGAAAGTGATGAGGCACGAGTGATCTCAACTTTTCATTTAAAAGATGTACATCTTCTCTTATTTATTCAAATAGCATTTACATTGCCCACATTCAATCCTGCTTAGCACCAGCAGAGGATGAATCTATAAGGTCCTTTAACCTCTTATACCTCAGAATATGGAACAATGTGATCTCCAGAACATAGTTGGGCATCTTTCTTTCATTATGCTTCATTGACAATTAAAGAAAATCTGATTACCTTCAGTATTTTTATTCATTTTTATCTTGCCTTTATTATTTTTTACAAATGGCTTAAGGCAACAAATACACCTGATGCTCCTTCCTTCTTTTATTTTCCTTTCAGCCCCTGGGCTGGGCTGAAAGAGAGTGATTGGCTCAAAGGCACCCAGCCAACTTTCATGCCTAAAGCAGGTCTAGAACTCACAATCTCCCAGTTCCTAGCTTGGTGCCTTAATCACTATAGCAAACTCCTCAGTGCCCTTTTTTCCTAAAAGAAGAAACCCATCATTAGGATCTTTCCTCAGTACACCTCAAATTTTCAAACTCTTTAACCAGGTGTTTCCTTGGACCACATTTGCTGGCTAATTATGACCCACATACAGTATTTAAAGTCAACCTAATTATGATTTAATAATTGATCCCACATTGTGGGTTCATACTAAAATAAAGAACTAGGCTCATAAGCTCAATTCACACAACATGCTAAGCAGTGGTGGGTTTCAAAATACCGGTTCTGTGAGTGTAGCTTGGTGGGCGTGGCTTGTTGGGTGTGACAGGGGAAGGATACTGTAAAATCCCCATTCCCTCCCCAATCCAGGGGAAGGTTACTGCAAAATCCCCATTTCCTCCTGATCAGCTGGGACGTGGGAGGCAGAGAATAGATGGGGGTGCGGCCAGTCAGAATTTTTACTACCGGTTCTCCAAACTACTCAAAATTTCTGCTACCGGTTCTTCAGAACTGGCCAGAACCTACTGAAACCCACTTCTGATGCTAAGGACAAATGTAGGCAGCTAATTTATAATTTGGTATGGTGTGGGACCCATCAACTAACTCTAGCTGCAAAATGGCTTGTCAGGACTCCTTCCATACCTACCTACTTTCCAAATAGGCCATCACCCATAGTTCTGTAGTCCCACTTTTTTTCACTCTCTTTAGCACCTACTATTAACTTAAATCAATTACAACTGGAAAACAGGATTACCGGAACTGTTTAAAAATTGTTTTGGTGAACGTCACATATTCTTTTTTGGAAACCCCTCGCTCTTTACACAAGCTTATTCTTCACCCACTCGGGTTTTCATTCGTGCCTATCTGCGCCCAATGCGCGGATCTCGGATCAATGCCAACATGCAGCAGTACATATTCTGGACTTCACAGCTCGCCCCACATGCGCAAACTGCGTTCAGTGCCAGATCTCACCGGCGGGACCCAACCCCAGAACCTGCTTTCCAATAACCAAGGCTAGAATCTGGAACGCGAGAGAGTGCCTATCCCTTCGGGCAGATATTTGGGGTGTATGAGGGGAGGTGGGGGGGGGGATTGTGATATTTCGTCCGAAAGGAGACGCTGCGCTAAACGCCGCTCAACTTACGGGGCATCTTGGTGAGGACGTTGCGCGGCGCCTTCCTGCCCCGCGCCCTCGCTCTCTCCGCCGCTTCTGGGTTGGGCTCCTTGACCAGCATGAGGTTGCGGAGCCGCTGGAGGCGTTCGGGGTCGGCGGGGGCTCGGCCGGCCCGGCTCCGAGTACGAGTCCCGGCGGAGCGGCTGCTGCGGCCGGCGGCTGCTCTCGAGCGACCCGGGGCGCGGAGCAGGCCGCGCTGGAAGCTCTCGTACTCGGCCAGGTTGTTGAAGCAGGGCGCGGCCGGGTAAGGCAACGGGGTGCGCTCCGAGTACAGCGCCAGCAACGGGTCGAAGCGCGGCGAGCTCACGTCCAGCCGGCCGGGACTCGGGGATCGCTCCGAGCTGCGACGCCCGCTTGAGTGGCGCCGGCTCCTCCGCCTCCTGGGCTCAGCCCCGGCCTTTTCCGCCGCCTCCTCCTCCATGTCTCTCCCGCTCTTGCCCTGGTCCCGGCCCTGCTGGGAGGGGCAGGAAGAGCCGCCCGCAGCGCGCTCCTTCGCCGCTATGGGCCGCCCCAGTCCCGCGATTGCACGCCAGGTCCCTTCCCGCATTTCCCGCCGCGTCTTGATGCTCTCTCGGCAGGCCGGCGAGAACTGCATTGTCGCCCGTCCGCCCGCTGAGATGGCCCCCTGAAAGGCTGCCCTTGGCTCTGGCTCGGCCGGCTAGAAGGACGACCATCGTCCGCCTTCATTCATCTGAGGAAGGGATGCCGGAACTCTCGGTTCTCAAGACATCGCATTCCTTTCTTGAGGCTCCGGACTGCTCAACACTTGGCCGCGCGGGCTAGGAAGGGTACAGACCGCGGCTGGTTTGCATTTGAGTTGGTCTTTTGTGAGCCCGGCCATTGGGTTTATTCACTACTGGTAAATCATAGTAGAAACAAATGAGGGCTACCGTAAACCATGCTGTAATAACACCTGCTGAACACCGGGTGCAGTGGAATAATCAAGGATAACCAGGCTATGCCTTTTGGATGCGAAGTAGATTTTTTATTTATTTTTATTTAATCAAATTTCTATACCGCCCTACTCCCGAAGGACTCAGGGCAGTGAACAGCCAAGATAAAATACAAATATTAAAAATCCCTTAAAATTATTAAACATTTTGGCCAAAACACAGATTAAAAAACCCAATTTATAAAGTCACAAATTAAAAAAAATTAAAATTAAAAAAAAATTAAAAGAGGGGAGTTAGGCCAGATTCTGGCCTGGTTAGTGCTTGGCTAAGGTATTTCAGGGCTTTAGCTTGAGCGGTCATGTCAGGGCTGCATTGCACCAAATGGTCACTAGATGTCAGTTTTAAAGGTTCTTTGCTGCCATCTAATACTTTTCCCGGATCCTTTGATGTTCAGGTAGTGTAGCTAGATTGGGGAGGGGGGTGGGGGGATGGGAGTGAGTGGTGGGCAGAAATGTCAACCATTTTTTTTTTAATTGCAAAAGTTTTACAATTACATTTTCACCCCTTTTTCCCCCCCCTCAACCCGCCCCAAACTTCCCAACCTCCCTAACCCACCCTAACCCACCCCTCCCCCCAGACTTCCTCACAATATATTCATGTCAAATAAAAGGAAAAACCCTCTTTTGTATATAAAACTTGAACCCCGCCCTCCCCTTACAAATTTTCATCTTCATTACATTAACCTATTTCTATCTTAATATAGCAATTTCAAATAAATTTTCATCCTGATTACCTTGAAAATATTTCTATCTTAATATAACATTTTCAAATAAATTTTCATCCTCAACCTTGAAATATTTCTATCTTAATATAACATTTTCAAATAAAAGCTATTTGGTACTTCCTAGTTTGATATTTGTTCTGAACATAATCTATCCACTTCTTCCATTCCCATTCATAAGTCTCTTGAGAACAGTCTTTTAAATATGCTGAAATCTTCGCCATCTCCGCAAAACTGGCCATCTTCAAAGTCCATTCCTCAATCGAAGGCAGCGCTTCATTTTTCCAGTATTTACCTATCAACAATCTTGCTGCAGTTATCATGTACAATATCATTTTTGTTTCCCCCAATGTAAAACCCTTAACTATACCCAATAAAAACAGTTGTGGAGAAAATTGAATCTTTCTCTTCAAAACATTCTGCATGACCCACCAAATTTTTATCCAAAAAGCCTTAACTTTCTTACAGGTCCACCAAACATGATAATATGTAGCGTCTAAGCAGTCACATCTCCAACATTTAGGCTGGGCACTAGGATACATACACGACAATTTTTTTGGATCTAAATGCCATCTATAAAACATTTTGTAGAAATTTTCCCGCAGATTCTGCGACTGTGTAAATTTAACATTCTGAACCCAAATTTTTTCCCATGTTTCCAACATCACTGGTTCCTCAAAATTTTGTGCCCACTTAACCATACAGTCTTTAACTAGTTCAGTTTCTGAATCCCTTTCTAACAAAACATTATAAAGTCTTTTAATATGCATTGGGCCTTTCTCTTTTATATGTCTAACTAATTCTTCCTCATACATCATAATACCAGTTTTTTGGTCCTCTTTCCATCTCAATTGCAATTGATTATATTGTAACCAAGTTAAATTAATCCCTTCAGCCAACAATGTCTGTAATGTCTTCAGCTGCCATCTGCCCGCGTCTGCAAAAAGAACCTCTTTATATAAAAACCCCCCGAGTGACATTATATTTGTATTCCACAAGGTATGACCAAGATCCAGCCATAGCGGTATTTTGTAATTCCAGTTGTTTCGGTGCTTCTTCCAAACTCTCAGCAAAGAATCTCTAAGTATATGGCTTTTAAATACTTTATCCACTTTGCTGTCATAAAATAAGTAAGCGTGCCATCCAAATTCCAAATCAAAACTTTCTGCATTCAGTATTCCAGTCTTTTTTCCTCCAAACCAATCACTTACTAAAGTCAAAGCTGTTGCATCATAATATAATTGTAGGTTTGGAAGTTTGAGACCTCCCCTTTCTGGGATGTCTTGCATAATTTTCATTTTTACTCTTGGTTTTTTCTCGTTCCAGACAAATTTATTAATACCAGTTTGCCATGCTTTTAGTTGTTTATCATTTTTGAGCACCGGAATCATTTGAAACAAAAAAAGAAATCTTGGCAAAATGTTCATCTTAACTGCTGCTATTCTTCCAAGTAAAGACAGCTGCAGTTTTTTCCAAATCTCCATATCTTTTTGCACCTCTCGCCACAACGCCTCATAGTTGTTTTGAAACAATTTCATATTTGATTCTGCAACCTGAACTCCTAGATATTTTACCTTTGGTACAATCTCAAAACCTGCCCTCCTTTCTAACTCCAGTTTACGATCTTGTGTCATATTTTTAACTACCATCTTAGTTTTTCTCTGATTCAATCTGAAACCTGAAACTTTACCAAAGTCTTGTATAATGTCTTTCATCTGGATTATCGATTCCATTGGCTGTGTTAGGGTAACAACCAGATCGTCTGCGAATGCCAGAAATGTCAACCATTTTAATAATGCTGTCAACTCCATTGATAGTGAGTAGTAGTTGAGCTAGACAAGGGTCTCTTTCAGTGCAGTAATTAAAGTAGTCAGGTTAAATATCAAGTATTACAACATTTCCAGTTTGCTTCTTGTTTCAGGCAATTCTATGTACAAATGGAAAATAATGGTATGCTAATATGCCATTGATCTTGTATAAAGCATTTTGTATATATGTATTAGTAAAGGCCAGTAGATATTTTTCACAGTTATAGAACTAAACATTAAAGGTTATCTTTAACCCATTTAGAAAAGAAGGCCATTTGCTGACAGTTTGAACTGTCCAGTAGGAACCAAAATAGTGGACACGCAAGGCCAGATTTACTGAACATAATATGATACACTGATTCTGACAACCTTCAGAGGTTGGGTCCAAAGTTGTGATTCAGTCAACTGTTAACAAGGAAGTTAGTGATTGTGCAAGAATATGAACAATAAAATAAGCAAAGAAGGATGAACTTTTGTAAATATTTATTTATTCAATTTCTATAGAGGCTCATCTCAATCAAACCCAGATTCTAGAAGATAACCAAAAAGAAGACCATACAGTAAAGGTTTTAGCCTGGTCTGACAGAAATAGGGAAAAAAGCAACCTTGATTAGTAGGCACCAAGGAATATCTTGTGCACAGGATCAGCTTCACCACCCTACCTCATAATTGTTTTGGCTGACTATTTAAATCTGTAAGGTGACTTATGAGGGATGAACACAATTGTTTACTGACAATTGGAAATTAGGATTTTTAAAAAATTTAGGTCTGTAAGAAGTCTATCATGTACCTCATTTTCTGCTTATGTCTTATAGGTTGATTACTTAAAAATAGACAAATTAGTGAGCCAAGTATATTCCATCTTCTGATTCTCAGTATGGCTGATGTAACAAAATATGACACATTCTGCTACCGAGAAGTTCCCTGAAGATGGGCTCTAGCATGAGTCTGAAAGCTCAGAAGACAAAACCTCTGGTCCCAGTGACCGACCCAGATTGGATCCTGCAAAATGTGATTAAAACAAATCTGGTTTTTAAATCTAGCAGAGATCTCTCTTGGAGATCTCTGCTAGATTGGAGAAAGGTGATGGATTAGTAATAATAATTCATAAAGGCACTAGGCCAAGGATGTCAAACTCAAGGCCCGGGGACCAGATCCAGTCCACGGGGTGCTTAGATCTGACCCGCGGAGCTACCCTAAAACACCAAAGGACTGGCCCGGGGTGCCTTTGCCAGTGAAAATGGAGCTCAGGAGGGCTGCGTGTGGCTTTGTTTTTGGCTGCGACGGCCTCCTGCCACACTCTGCCAGTGAAAATGAAGCTGAGGGGGCGTCTGTATCTGAGGGTGGCAGGAGGCCGTCATAGCTGAAAACAGCTTGGAAGCCCATTTTCGCTGGCAGAGCACTCAGGCCACCACAGACACCCCCAACACAAGTGATGTTAAGCTGGCCACGCCCACTCTGGCCATGCCTACCCTGGCCCCTAAGGTGAAACACAATCCTGATGCAGCTCTCAATGAAATAGAGTTTGACACCCCTGCACTAGGCTAACAACTGGCCAGCTTGTTTTTGCTTCAGTGTGTTATGAAAACACAGCTGCTTTTTTATTGTTGCTGCCAATAACCTGGAGCACCTTATGGAAAGCAGGAATACAAAAATCCACCTTGCATAGATACTTTGTCTATTATTCCTGCTAACCTCACTACAAGTATTGTGGATTGCTGACACAGATACAAGAGCACACCATTTTTGGAATGCTAATTGTTCCAGTTTCTTTTTACCCCTTTAATGCTATCTTAACTATAGTAACGAAGACACTTGTCACTTCAGAAAAAAATAAGTACAATTTTTTCAAATGGCTTTAAAATGTTGCTAAATGCCTATTATTCTAAATGATTTCCTTTTAGAGCAAATTCACAAACAATTAAGAATCACCTTAAAAAATTCTATATAAAATCTAGCCACTAGAGAAGTCAGGCCAATTTTTCACAAATCTCACATTTGGTCCCAATGCCTCTATCCTTTTTGCTCCTGGGCAGCATGGCCTTTGAAAAGGCAGAAGAGTAACACAACTCTTTGAACTTCACATCCCAATACAAGACTTTCAGTAAGTTGGTTGCCACAATTCTCAACAGCAGGAACTGGATAGTTTCCCAGGCAGCAGCAAAATGAGAGCATGACCTACAAACACACCCTGCTGCGCTATCTCCCTTATACAATAACATTATTGCTCTTGGTTGGCCACCTGAGACCTTGTCTAATAATCCGAAAAGCAGCAAGGAGAGAGTCCAAATAATAAATGTTCGATTACAGAGGGAAATTATGTTTCCATAGCTTTCAAAAAGGCCGGAACTAATTTACACTTGAGAGAAAACTTCCTAATTACTTTCTGCTACTTGCCAGGGTATTTTGTTTATCACTCATATAATCCAGAGACATTAGCAACTAGGATAATTTGTAACTTGGCTCCCTGATGATAGAATTTAATTTGAAGGAGTAGTTTAAATGTTTTCAGAGTTTTAAATGGGCAACTTAGCATCTCATGAGACCTACAGCAGTAGAGTTCTTTTGAGGGCCAGAGAAGAAATTAAAGGCATTCCTTTTTCAGTGTAAAGTTTAATATTATTATCAGCCTACTCGTAATTTTAATAAAAAATTATTTATTTATGAATAATACCTGGATTTTTCACTCATTCCCGGAAGTAAAATGGCTATTACAAAATACAGGATTACATTTTTCTCCCCACCATGATGCAGTCCTTATAAAATAAATTATACCCAATAGGTTCAGACTAAAATACAGATAGGAAAGGTCACCTCTTGTCAAGCAGGATTTGAGGGTTGTGTTCCCAAAATTCATTTCCAATAATATCACAATGCAAAGGAATTGGTTTATTTCTCATCCTGGTTTCTTCCATTTCCTTCTCATCTGTTTCCCCCATTTTAATTTTTTTTTTAATGATTTCATCTACCTAGGAATAGAAGTACAAATAATATATTAATAATTGAACTTTTTAAAATCTATTCA
The DNA here is from genome assembly GCA_022577455.1 of Arizona elegans. Lineage (NCBI taxonomy): Eukaryota > Metazoa > Chordata > Lepidosauria > Squamata > Colubridae > Arizona > Arizona elegans. The sequence continues at coordinate 94,058,402 of JAKOOJ010000003.1, read as the reverse complement.
GAATTTAATTCTTTTAGAGTTGCAGTGTTTAATGTATTAAAGTGAAGTATCACTTTCATGTATTAGACTATCACTGTAAAATGGCAGACTTCATCTTCAAAGCATTTTAACTCTACTTCATCTAGAAGAGAATGACTTTTTCAACATGTTTTTGACATGCAGTGGCTTAAACTGATGCATAATGCTAAACCAGGAAGAGGCAAACTATAAGTAGCATCCCCCACAACCTTCTCTCAAAGTCTTCAAAGAATTGCCTCATTCCCAAAACTACTCTGCACAAATCTGGCATCAAATCATTAATGGCATAATTTCCAATAGGAGCAAAAGGGAAATAAAAATGTGTTTAATCTTCAGAAAACCTTAACATGTTCTAATGAATTAATTCCTATGAAAGTAAAAGAATCACATCTTGAATACCAAGGATGCTGAGTGTCATGTTTTCACCTTTTTTTGCCTGGAGGCAAAATATAGGGCAGGAAAAAAAAAAAAAGGGGGGGGGGGGGGAAGCATTGCTTGGCTTTCATGAAAACATAAAATAAGTTTGCTTGCTTTTGGCTGGGGGGGGAGGGGAGTGATGCAAAAGCCATACCATGACTTCGTACTATAGTTTGCTGATTTGTATACTTAATTAGAGTACAAATTTGGCCATAACTGTTCGCAAGTCAAGGACTACCTCTATGCTATGTTCAAATAGGAAGATCTGATTGAAGACAAACAGGTACTTGGAACATTCTCTATCCTCTTGCGTATGGAAGGGAAGGGAACTCCTCCAAAGGGTTGCAGAAATGAAGTTCAGATCCCAATTGAGTTGTTTCAGTAGCCCTTTGAAGGCATTCCTCTCGATGCAGAAGGGAGGAGTAGTCTTCTGAAGAGCTGCAGAAAAGGAAGTCAGATCTCAAGATGGGAGCCTCATTTCTGCAGCCATCAGAGCAGTTCTCTTCTACACATAGAAAAGAGCTAAACTCAGCAGGCAGCAATCTTACTCGGCTTAATGACCCAGGGGATTGCTTAAATCACAACCATGAGTACTGGGATTGTGGTCATTGAGCAAAACGTTCACATGGGCATCTCACTTAACGATCACTTTACTCAAAACTGAGATTTTGGTCCCAACTGTGGTCGTAAGTCAAGGACTACCTGTCCAATAGAACATATAAATCATAAAAAAATATAGATGAAAAATGAGAAGCATGATGAAGTGAGGGATCTCACTTTCCCTTGCCAAAGCCCTGGGCTTGGCTAAATAAATACGGTATGTAAATAATGGTAGCTGATACACAAAATGTTCAAGTATAAATACAAACATCTAGAAGCACTCAAGCTTTGTTGGTTTTTTACACTGGCAATACATAGGAAAATGACTGTAAATAGTGGTCTTTCATGACCAAAAGGTGACCTAAAGAAGGAAAGCTGAAATAAGATGGCGTATTATCAATAGAATACTTAAGTGTTGAAAAGATATAAAATATAATAATGAAAAAATAACTTTTGGGAATAGTACTGAGAGCACACCCAACATCCATTCCAGATCCAATTCAGGATGTTGGGTCATTACCTTTAAACCCTGGATCCAGAGTATCAGTGGGGCCATTGATCCCAAAGGGACAGGTTCCTCCCATTCACTCCAGCAGAAGTCATATTCCGGATCCCATTTGCCAAAGAATTTCAATTGGTAGGCTGCAGGAAAAGAGCCTTTTCTGCTGTGATCCCTGCCTTTTGGAATATTCTCCCACTGGAGGCAAGATTAGTCCCCACATTCCTCGCCTTCCAGAAAAGGCTCAAAACCTGGCTCTGCCAGCTGGCACTGATAGGGGCACCCTATGCTGAGGTGACTGAGTGGGTAAAGAAAAGATTTCTACCCACATGTCACCTGTCCCCTTGATTTTTAGTTTCTTATTTAATTTTAATAATTTCATATTATCTCTTTTTTATCTTTTTATCATTCTGTAAGCCTCCCAGAGTCACTTAAGAGTGAGATGGATGGCATATAAATTTAATAAATAAAATCAGTATAATGTCACAAAATATACACATAAATACACATAATGGTGTGTATTCCAGTGTAAATGTTCAGTACTATTACACTTGATAAAGTCTGCCTCTTTTTTTCAACTTTATTTCACTGAACACTAAAGTGATATTTAGTGAAATATAATGCTTAATATTTTGGCTAGATTAAATTTAATACAGTATTCTACTTTACAACTATTTTTGAAAGGACTCAACAATAGAGATAAGAATATGATTTGATTTTATATATAAACAAATAATCTGGATAGAGACTTCATAAGCCAAAACGTTTCCACCTTCAATAGCAGGGTTAGTTAATATGTGAGGATCCAGCTTTAATTAAATCTCAAACCAGAATTACCACTATTTTGCTTGTGGTGCCCAGTACTCGCTGGCTGGACATATAATGGATGTCACCGGGATGGCCATGGGGGAGCTGAAGGAGGCAGTGCAAGACAGAGGAGCATGGACAGTGCTGATCCATAGAGTGGCCTAGGGTCGGACAAAACTGAATGGCTGATGACTAAAACAATGCTTCTGGTTGTCTAAGACAGAAATAATTCCTGCAGTAACTTAATATAAAAGCAACTGATAGGACAGATGTCTCTGGTAATTCAGCACAGATGGGCTTTGTAAAAAAATCACTTTATTATCTTAAAATATTTGTATCATTACTTACTTAAAATATGTTTGCTGCCCTTTTAAAGACAAACAAGTATGACTTACCTTTTTCCATATTAAAATAGTTCCTTTCCTATATATTTCAGGTTCTTTGTTGTAGTTAATGTTGAATTCAGAAAATAAAATCTCATTCTTGTCATTTGCTAGGGTTCCCTAAAGTGGAAAAAAACCATTTCATAAGAACCTAGGAGAACTCTAATAATTTCAAATGTAATAAATGGATGTTGCTCTTCATTTCATTCTTCCAGAAAGAAAATAGGGAAGCATTGTTTCATAGCCACTAGCTTCATTCTTTAACAGGTGACTAAGATGCCACATCCATCACTATTAGTAGCAGGCAAAAGGTTGGTGAAATAATGTAATATACCTTTCTCCCAATTTGGTGGCCTACAAATGTGCTTATACTATAACTATCAGAACTCCCTGACTGCATAAAATATAATACTGAGATCTAACACATCAAAAGGGTACCAGATTGAAGAAAGCAAATTTAGTATTTAAAAATTTAATATTTTTATTCTATAACAAACATTTAAAAAAACAGAAATTTCAGTATCACTTTCTTCTGTGGACTCAACTCATGGGTGTAAGTGCATACACAAACATTTATTTTTAGCTTGTAAACTTTCTGCAATTGGGAGAGAATATTATTTGCCAAGCAGCAAAAAATGTAATGTGCTTTGTCTTCTCTTAATAGCTATTTATACTTATATGTCACCATGACATATATAATTTTTTTACCCTGATCTAGAAGTCGATGTTTTCATTTACTTGTAATTTTGATAAAACATAACATGGCCAGAGTCCTTAGCAGGGTGCGATTCACTTACCTTCCCTACAGGTTCGCAAATGTGAGCGCGCGCGCATGCGCACAGCCTCAAAAATGCCTAAAAAGCACGTCATAGAGCCGTGGCGAGTGGGTGGAGCCACCAGCAATTTCCGCTACCAGTTCGGGCAATCCAGACAGAACCAGCTGAATACCACCTCTGGTCCTTAGTTGAATCTCCAGTAGCACACAGAGAAATCACTATATTTCCCTAACTCTGGGCTGGAAGGTAGATTGGGAATTTTGGAGCTGTTACACTCTTGAAACACTCACATAGTTCACCCACACACAATCAAGTTCCCCATTTCAGATCCAAAGCTGATACTATCAAGAGAAAAAGAATTGTCCATAAATATGCTTGTGCGTAGAGGTACAAGATAAGGACGACGGCAAGGAAAATGTCTTGGAAAAATACTATTTTTGATCTCCTTGCCAAGATTATCAGTAGCAAATGGATGATTGATCCCATTCAAGTGTCTAATCTATGCTACATCCCACTAACTTTTGCACATGGGAAATGAACTTTAGGAAACTAAAGTTGATCAGTGATCAAACCTTCCTGAATGATAAGAGCTAAAGTTGAGCAATGAAAAGTATGTAGTACATACTACATTTCTTATAAAATTTCAAGGTCTTAAAAATTAAAAAAGTGAGTGATAGAGCTAAAGTTGAGCAATGAAAAGTATGTAGTACTTTTGGGGGAGTAGCGGTTGTTATTAGAGAGGGCCTTAGGCCGAGGGAGGCCACTGTTCCTCAGACAGCCGGCTGTGAGTCTCTCCTCGTGAAGTGGGGTCATGGGGTTCAGATGGGTTTGCTGATCACGTACCTGGCTCCCTGCCACGTGGCAGCAGCCCTGCCCGAGCTTCTCAATGTCATCGCCGCGGTGGCGGTTGATACCCCCAGACTTATGGTCATGGGGGATTTCAACCTGCCGTCCGTGGGTGAGGCATCTGAGGCGGCTCGGGAGTTCATGGCTTCCATGACGGCTATGGACCTAACCCAGTTAATTCATGGCCCTACACACACCCTACACACGCGGGGGGAAACACGCTGGATCTGGTTTTTGTCTCTGGACAGTGGCTGAGTGATCTCGAGATAGGGGATATAGTCATCGAGCCCTTGTCATGGTCGGATCACTCTCTCCGCCTTGACCTTCGAACCGCTGCACCCCGCCGCAGGGAGGCGGAACCGATAAGATGGTACCGCCCCAGGCGCCTGATGGAACCTGACAGGTTCCAGATGGAGCTTGGGCCAATCCCTGAGGTTCTGGCTCACGCCTCGACTGGAGACCTAGTGGCCGCCTGGGATAGGGCGGCTGCTGGAGCTCTGGATCGAGTCGTGCCTTTGCGGCCTCTGACCCGGTGCCGAGCTCACCTGGCTCCTTGGTTCACTGAGGGGCTAAGGGAGATGAAGCGCCGGAAAAGACGCCTAGAGAGTAGTTGGAGGGCCAGTCGTGCTGAATCTGACCGGACACTGGTAAGATCTCATATTAAGAATTACCTAGTGGCGATAAAAGCAGCAAAATGTAGCTATTTTGCTGCTCTTATTGCGTCATCAGATAATCACCCGGCCGCCCTGTTTAGGGTGACCCGCTCCCTGCTCCACCAGGAAGCGCGGGAGGACCCCTTGGAGGGAAGAGCCGAGGATTTTGTGCAGTATCTGCATGACAAAATCACTCAGATTCGGGAAGATCTGGACTCCGACTGGATAGACCCAGCGGGGATGATGGAGGCAGGTCCTGAGAATGTTATCTGGGATGAGTTTGATCCTGTGACCCCTGAGGACGTGGACAGGATTCTGGGTAGACTGAATGCGACCACATGTTTGTTGGACCCGTGCCCGTCCTGGTTAGTGCTGGCTTCCTGGGAGGTGACACGAGGCTGGCTCCAGGGGATTATAAATGCTTCATTGGGTGAGGGTGTCTTTCCCGCCACCTTGAAAGAGGCGGTGGTGAGACCTCTCCTCAAGAAGGCTTCCCTGGACCCGGCAGTATTGGCTAACTATCGTCCAGTCTCCAACCTTCGCTTTGTGGCGAAGGTTGTTGAGAGTGTGGTTGCACGACAGCTTCCCCAGTACCTGGATGAAACAACGTATCTAGATCCGTTCCAGTCGGGCTTCAGGCCTGGGTACAGCACGGAAACGGCATTGGTCGCGTTGGTGGATGATCTCTGGAGGGCTCGGGACAGGGGGTGCTCCTCTGTCCTGGTCCTGTTAGACCTCTCAGCGGCTTTTGATACCATCGACCATGGTATCATGCTGCACCGGTTGGAAGAGTTGGGGGTGGGAGGCACCGTACTACGGTGGTTCTCCTCCTTTCTCTCCGACCGGTCGCAGTCTGTGTTGACGGGGGGGCAGAGGTCGACCCCGAGGCCCCTTATATGTGGGGTGCCACAAGGGTCGGTTCTCTCGCCCCTTTTGTTCAACATTTACGTGAAGCCGCTGGGTGAGATCATCCGTGGTTTCGGGGTGGAATACCATCAGTACGCTGACGACACCCAGCTGTACATCTCCACCCCAGACCACCCCAACGATGCCCTTGAAGTGATGTCCCGGTGCCTGGAGGCCGTACGGATCTGGATGGGGAGGAACAGGCTCAGGCTCAACCCATCCAAGACCGAGTGGCTGTGGTTTCCGACGTCCCGATATAGTCAGCTGGTGCCATCGCTGACTATTGGGGGCGAATCATTGGCCCCCACGGAGAGGGCTCGCAACTTGGGCGTCCTCCTGGATTCACGGCTTTCTTTAGAAGAGCACTTGACGGCCGTGACCGGGAGGATTTTTCATCAGGTTCGCCTGATCCGCCAGTTGCGTCCCTTTCTGGATCGGGACTCGTTACGCACGGTCACTCATGCCCTCGTCACCTCCCGTTTGGACTATTGTAACGCTCTCTACATGGGGCTCCCCTTGAGGTGCACTCGGAGGCTCCAACTGGCGCAGAGTGCGGCCGCGCGGGTGGTGATGGGAGCGACGTGGCGCTCCCATGTAACACCTCTCCTGCGCGAGCTGCACTGGCTCCCAGTGGTCTTCCGAGTGCGCTTCAAGGTTTTGGTTATCACCTTTAGAGCGCTCCATGGCTTAGGACCTGGTTATTTACGGGACCGCCTGCTACCACCAATAGCCTCCCACCGACCAGTACGCTCCCATAGAGAGGGGCTCCTCCGGGTGCCGTCGGCCAAACAATGTCGACTGGCGGCCCCCAGGGGGAGAGCCTTCTCTGTGGGGGCACCTACGATCTGGAACGAGCTCCCCCCGGAGATACGGAGGATCCCGGATCTGCATACCTTCCGTCGCGCGCTTAAGACCTTTCTATTTCACCAAGCCGGCCTGACCTAAGTTTTTTTCCCCTTTTTAAATGGAAATTTTAAATTTGGTTTTAAATTATTGGGGTTTTAATCTGTTCAGCCAAATTATTTAATTTCGTTTTAATCTATTTTAAATTTTGTATTTATATGTTTTATTCCATGGCTGTTCACCGCCCTGAGTCCTTCGGGAGTAGGGCGGTATACAAATTTAATAAATAAATAAATAAATAAATAAATAAATAAATAAATAAATAGTACATATGACATTTCTTATAAAATTTCAAGGTCTCAAAAATTAAAAAAGTGAGAAGAAAATGAATCCAACTGCAGCTAACAAACACCATTGTTTTTCCAGAGGAATTGAGCTTTGTGTCATCATTATTCTCTTGCAACTCTATTTTTATTTATTTATTTATTTCCAACCTTTATTTTACAAATAACTCAAGGTGGAAAACATATGCAACACACCTTCCTCCTCCTCCTTTCTCCACAATAATTCTGTGAAATGAGTTGGGCTAGAGAGAGTAGCTAGCCCAAAGTCATCCAGCTGACTTTCCAGGGCAGGACTTGAACTCATGGTTTCCCGCTTTCTAGACTGGCCCCTTAACCACTAAACCAAGCAATAATTTAGAGAAAAAATCTCAAGGTAGATGATTCCCTGACAAACAATTACTACTTTTTAAGTAGGCTAACTAGCATTAACCAGATTAAAAAGGGAACTTTTTAATCTTTTTCTTTTAATTAATTTAAATTAATGTTAATTTATACTGCTAATCCATGTATGATATGCCATATGTTAAATAAATGAAGTTTTCTCTTTTTTATTTCCTATTTTATCTGAAGTTGATCAGTTGCTACCCTTACATCTTTTCTAAATAATAGCCAGTTCTTTGTAGGTTTATAACTTTCCTACCAGAAACCAAATCCAATCCACGTAAACAAGCATTCCAGCAAAAACAGCAAATGTAAAATAAAACTTGGAATACAACACAAATGCACAGATACATCTGTTCCAATATTAAAAATACTTTGAACATTATCTATGCTTCTGAAAATAATACAAGTTAGGTACAATGTGCTCTTTAGGCTAAAATATTTGGAATAATGTTTCAAACCTTAAGTTTCTCCTGCGCTTGTACTGGTGTCAGGCCACTTTTCTGCACAAGAGTCCAAAATACCGTATTATAGAGGTTATTGATATGACCTATGGTGATACCAAGTGAAAAAAAACATCATTAGAGAAGACAGCAATATTTACTATAAGATTGGTTTCAGAAGGGGTGTTATAATTACTACTATTGTTATTTATATGTAACCTAATACAATAACATCATAATTTCTTAAAATGTATTTTTATAATAAATTCCTACATTGTGCAGAGGTATGTTGGTTGTTGTTTTTTTTACTTTCTTCAATTTATTCAGCAAGCCATCTAGTAAGGATTCAATAAGTAGAAATTTTGGGGAAGGCATCTCATCCATTGCTACATGCAATGGAGGGAAATAAAAGACATCATTGATAATCCTGAATGTCCAGCAATATTAATACCTTTGCACTTGTTGACCTGAATAATAAGGCAGCATCTGAATCATATTTGATAGAGTAATTAATAGGGCAGCTGCATTTTTGTTATGGAAAATATGGCCTCTGCAGATAGTTGCCTCACCATGTGGAATATTCCAGATTCCCATTCTCTTTACTTATTTCTAAGTAAGAATACAATTTTAAGAAAATACTTAAGTACTATAAGGAAGATGCAGCCCTCCCCTCCTACTTTCCATCTCTAAAGTTGTGATAATTCAAGTGAATAAAATCAGATACTTTTAATGTTTTTTTTAAAGCATAAAATGGGATTAAATATATATTCTTAAAAATTATCATTCTATAACCTCCATCTCACTCCTTCAATACTTACAATCAGCTTGTCGCCAACTGAGATAATCTTTTAGATTTTGGTCACTGGGATACAACACAACACGTCCATCAAATCCTGGTGGATACAAAAGGGGCTTGTCCTTAAAATAATCCTTCCAATAGAAAACATAGCTGGATGCAAACTTGGCGACCACGAGAGTCATTAATTTACTTGTGGGAAAAAAAGGGAGAGAAAACATAACTTTTTAATATAACCAACACTAGTTAACTCTTAACTAGCCTATATAAATATAAGAATGCCTGCCTTGTTCATGATTTTAGGAATTCTTTCCAAAAATGTATAGCTTATTTGTAATTTATATTTGTAACTTATTCTCATAGTTTATGAATCCAAAATGTTGACAGCATAATTCCAAAACATGTAAGATTTCTCTAGAAAAAAAGAATAATGACTAACTCTAGAAATCCCAAAGTATATGCTAAGTATAAAGTCCAGATCCAACATGTTTAATTTTGTCATGTATATATTTTATGTTAGGCAAGATTGACTGTTAGTATTTATGATTCTATCTCATAATACAATGTAAAATGCAATTCTTATTTATGAATTATATAGAAAGCATCTTTTAAAATGTTTTTAGTCTATTGTATTAAACTGATTTAATATCTTTCTGCATTTTACTATAAATGAATTGAACAATTTGTTGTCAAATAAAGTGCTTCAGAAATGTTTGGTATACCACAAGGCTTAACTTACAAACTGAAAGTAACACAGCAGCTCACATTGCTATAAGGCCTTCATGTGCTAAATAAACTATAATCCAATATTACACAATCTCTTGAAAAACTAATGTTAAACAATTATGAGGCCATCATCTATTTTTGGAAGATTTCATACAGTTAAATCACTTTTAAGAGTGAAATATATGAATGAAAGTTAAAAATACCTTGCCCATAACATTTAATGGCCACTTATCCATCAATGTGCTAATATACATATGCAAAGATGTCTCTGTGTGTTTGTCCCTTTTTCACTACATGTATTGATGTTTCTAAGAATGGAGATAAATGGTAAAGCTGCTGGTATCATAAAATCAAAAGTAATCAAATTGTTATATTAAAGCTTATTTTGGAAAGGGTGTCTTAATATATATTGGGAGGGGAAAAAACTGTAAAAGTAATTACCTTGCCCTTCTGTTAAACAAGTTGGTTTTCTTTTTGAAAACAAAGCTGTATTCATCACTTTGTCCATAGGCAATGACAATTTCCTCCATTTCTTCCATCACTGCTTGGGCGCACTTGTTCATCAAATTAAGAGCACAATCATCATTAGGTTTCTTAAAATCATGCTGCTCAGCAAAGCTTCAAAATGAAAAGCATATAATTAAAAACACTTGATTTGTTGTATCTGTTTAAATAATTGTCCTGTATTATAGATACTGATAGGGGCTTTGCCCACTTAGTTACAGCCGTATCTGAGCAATAGACCTTAGTAACAGTTATTGCAGTGTGCTTTACATGGGGCTGCTTTTGAAAATATCTTGAAGTTGGTGAAAAATGTAGTAGCCTACGCGCTGGAAAATGAAAATCACAACAGCCATGTTAACATACTGTGGGTCCTGCATTGGTTGCCCATAGGTTTCTGCAATTCAAACTGCTGGATTCACTCATAAAGTCCTATATGTTTTGGCTTTTAGGTACCTTTCCATCTGAAATTAACACATTTGGTGTATGCTCTCCAACATATTTGTCAACTGTCTACCATTCTGAAGAAGTTAAAAGAGCAGGTGCTTGAAGACAATGTTTTTCAATGGAAGCCTCTATATTGTAAGCACACCTCCTCTTAATCATATCAACATCCAACTTAATGACCTCCTTGGAAACTAGTAAAATCAGAGCTTTTCCAGAGAACATTTGGAGCATGATCAATGCACGCCATCTGTACAAATGCAATATATGGTTTTATTCTTTTAAAATAAACCATTGACAGTTCTTCCAAATTATTGCAGAATAAGGATATGAAAAACATTTAAGATGGGACCCATCTAATTTTACATAATATTTTATTGTCATTATAAAATGTTAGAAGTTAGTCATTAAAATGCTATTTTAGAAGAGTAGTATTTTGCCAATTAAAAAATATCAATTAGAAAGTGAGAAATTATTAGGAAAGTTAAACTTTAGAATTATAAAACTAGACATGTGCAGAATATTACCCCTGAATATAAAATAACTTTGCGCTCCTTGCAAGAGGTCAACTACATTCAATGCTTTCACGTTGGATGCTAATATTCTTTTTGAACTCTGGATAATGGCATCTGATGTTTTGTCCCTAGCAAGGATCAACTACAGAGAAAGGATTCTTCCCAAAATTACAAATGTAATTAAAAAGAATATTTGCTAAGATTTGACTCATGCTTCTAGGTCCAATTAAAACCCCTGTTACCAAAGACAAATTATGGTATTATTAAACAAATTATGGTATTATTATGCAAGGCACAGCAGGACCCCCAAATTTGCAGCATTCATCAAACTTGGCAGCTTTCAAATGTGTCAACTTCAATTCCCAGAATCCCCAGCAATGCCCGTATGAACTGAACCCTGGGAACAAAAGTCCAATATCTGGTAGCTGCCGACGGCTGGGAAACGGTATCCCAGAGTGAAGTCGGGGAAGCCAAACGGCCACAGAGCGAAAGAGATTTCACTTTGAACTGGCGCCGCCGATCCCGGCGCTGACCCTCGCTCCTATTGGTCGGGCGGTCGCCGGGCAACCAAGCCTGTTAACTCCACACGCTGCCGCCAATGGTTGAAGCGTGTCTTTACCGGTGGAAGCAGCGTCCGTCCAACCGTACCACGATCCAGCAGTTGGGCAAACATTTATCCTCCGTTTCGAAAGCCCGGACGTATTCGAACTTGCTCTTCGCCATGGCGGCTCGGACGTAACAACGAAACCTTGACTTAAGGCCCAAAGCGATAGCAACAAAGGCGCCGCCAAGCCGAGGCTGAGGCAGCATTGCCGGAAGGAGTGCTGGGCGACACCGGAAGAGAGGGGACTCTAACGCTGCCTCTCTATGATACCGTAAGATCGGCCGGAATCACTACCGGCCCCTCTGCCTCTTCCAGGCCCTACGTGGAGGTGTCCGAGTAAATGCAGAAAGACCTGAGGCTGAGACCCGCCTTCTCGGATCGCGAGTCCCCTCATCTCCCACCACCACCATGTGCGTAGACTTGTGCGTGGTTCCTCAGTGGGATGAGGAGAAAGGAGCAGATACATGGGGGTTTTTTTTCAAAAAAAAAAAAAAAAAAAGCCGCAAACCATCTTTCGCTCGGTGGCAAACGCGGGGGGAAGGGAGGAGGGGGGCGAGGCCCAAACTCGTCCCTCCGCAAAAAAGCGGCGACACCGACGTAGGGTCCGTGCGCCTGTTCCTCCCCTCGGTATCCAAGGGCGACCTCATTGTTACGTGGCGCCCAGGGTAGCCATGGCAACCTCCAGGCAACAGTCCAAGGAGGGAAAAGTGAGGAGGCACGTGGAGCCCCACAAATTGCCATTTCTTGGCCGACGTGCGACAGGCGCGAGGCCCTCGCGAGCCAGAGGGCGGGGTCGAGAGCGGGCGCGTGGACCTTGGAGTTGGGGGGGGAGGGGGAGCGGAGAACGTTTGCAAGCCAACCGCAGCAAACAAACGGGCGGTAACAGAGGACCGGGCTGAGCTCACAATCCCGTAACAATCCTACTATCAAGGGCGGGCTGCGGCATGGAGAAAGGGGCGCAGGAGGAAGCCCCAAGAGAGCAGCACCGGCTCCTGCATTCCACGGCTTGGCAGAGCACTGCCTGCATGGACCATCTTCTCCTGCACCCTCTGCCAGGACAGGGGGGCAGGGACCCGCACCTTCTGCTGTTCCCTCCCAAACAGGCTCCCCAGCACCATCTCCTGCACCCCCTCTCTCCCAAACAAAGTGTTTTGCACAAGGAACAGAAACTTCCACAGCCTGGGGAAGGGGGGACCTTTAAAGAGCAACAACATGTTTTGGAAGAGCAGATTTGTCTTGGCAGGCAGCAGCTTTCCCAGCCTGTCCTTGGGACAGAAACTGGAGCTTGTGAAAAGCAGGAAGAGGAGGAAGAAAACGGGCACCAGAAAGGGTTACAGGTGAAAGCGGAGGACCGTGAGCCAGAGAACCCATTGCTCTTTATGGGAAGTAGCAACAAGAAAAAAAGACGAGAGCCTAAAACGCTTACAAACCGTCTCAGCAGCAAAGATGAAAGTAGTTGTAGCAGTGTGAAAAGTGTAGGGGAAGTCAAACTGGGGAAAGTTGAAGAGACGGAGGAGATCAAGAAGGAGGCAAAGTTGAAAGAAAACTGTGATGCCAAAGTCTTGGGATCTGCAAAAGAAGGGACCATCAAAACCGAACTGGTAGAGCCTCCCGAGGAGGATTGCAAAGGGAGGGAAGAAGTGGCATCCAAGCCTCCACCATCTTCCAGTGGTCCCGCTCACATTAGCCCGGATGTTAGTTTGTCTCAACCTATCGGAACACAGCATTCTCAAGAACTGAAGATTCCTGTTACACTCCATCCGGTCCCTCCAGGGGCTAGGATCCAGTTTCAGGGACCACCGCCATCTGAGCTTATAAGAGTGACTAAAGTGCCAGTGACACAAGTGCCCCTTAAAATGCAGTCCTTGCTGGAGCCTTCAGTCAAAATTGAAACTAAAGATGTTCCTCTCACAGTGCTACCCTCAGATGCAGGTATTAGAAATTAGTCAGAATTTATCATACTAACCATAAACTGGTATGTGTAAACACTGGATTGAACAATAAGAGTTTGCTATTATTTCAAGGTATAAGACAGTGTACCCCACCCCTCAAACTGTGAGTCAGCAATTCATGTACAATAGTGCATATTCCAGTTAATGAAACCTATAAATACACAGGGATTATACTTCTCAAATTGTTTTATAATTTGGTGTAGTGGTTAAGGTGCTGGCCTAGAAACCAGGAGACTCAGTTTTAGTCCCACTTTAGGTATAAAAGCTAACTGAGTGGACTTGGGCCAATCATTCTTTTTGAACCCAATCCCCCTCACAGAGTTGTGAGGAAAATAGAACAAGGAAAGAGTATTACATATGTTTGCTGCCTTGGATTATTAATCAAAATAATAAAGGTGGAATAAAACATCTGTTCAACAGAGGCAAAGAATACTAAAACAGCTTAAAATGTAATATGTCTGTGTGACGATTCAATTTTGATTCCAAAAGATGCAGCTGCTTTAAAAAGCTGAAGACTAGTGCTGTATTTGTGCTCACACATCTTTGAAATTGAATAAAAAATGCTGCACAGGCCTAAAATCTTAACATTTATTTTAGGATTTAATTTCACAGAGTAAAACCTATATTACCAATTCATAAAACCCTATTTACAATAAAAGAGTTAGGCTTTTAAGCATCAAATTTGTATAGCTACCCATATCTCAAATGTGACTCTGGGCAGTGTACAATAAAATCAGAATGATAAAAAACAAAAATCATTTTGTTATTGAAATAACAAAAACAATAAACCAGGGGTCTCCAACCCTCAGGCCATGGCCCACTACCAGGCCACAGCCTGTTTGAAAGGGTAACCCTATTTAGAATAAATTATACTAGTTTATGAGTGGGAGAGGTGACCAGACAATTGTGATCAAGGAAGTGGTACAATCAGGAATAAAAAAATCCAGCTATTTGCTATCTGTTTAGAAAGAGCTAGAATAAGTGAATAGTCCTCCATTTTATTCTCACAAAACAAATTAGGTTGAACAAGGAGCAGGTAATGGTTCATTCAGTGAATGTCATAGCTAAATATAAATGACAAGTTCGTTCTGTTAGAAGTCTCATATTCTAACATCTGTATAAATCTGCTAGTTTGGTATCAAAAGGTAGAAGTTTTATTATTCTACTAAGGTATCTCTGTAATTTTGTTTAAAAATACATTTGTCTATGTCAACTGAATTTGGCTAGATTGCTAATAAAATGCCTTTTCAATGATACATAGATGGAATCCTCATTTAATATGATTGTGGAATAGTGATATAAGTTAAAACCAATCTTGTGAATTATATTTCATGGTCAATGAGAAAGAAGAAAACTATTTCCTGACTTCAGCTTTATGTTTTCTTTTGGAGGGATATGCAGTGTTTATGATAGATTAACATGAGCCAGAAATATTCTGTCTTCCACCACTAAAGCCATTTATTTATACTGTGTGTATGTGTGTGTTTCACAACAGCTATATGTTGATTATATGACTGTCCAAAAGAGGGTTTTTTTAAAAAAAAAAATCTGTCCATTCCATTAGTGTATTACAGTATAAAATGATCAAGAGAAAGCAGTATAGATCTACATGAAGATGAATAGACTCTGTTGTATTGAGTTAGGGAACAAAGAGGAAAAATATCTCCTTTGTAATATTGTGAGACAATATTCTCCCAATAGAAATCCTGAATGCAGGCATTTATTTTCATTCTTACTCATATGTGAAAAGTTAAACACTGAAAGTTCCACATGGCCCATCACGAAAAAGGAACCCGAAACTCTAAAGAAAAACTGGCTGCCATTGAAAGTGGTCCAGTATTAGGATTTTTATATGAATCTTCCTGGATCTTTTTTAGACTCAGACATCACAAATGTAATCGTCTTATTATCAAGTAAATAAACCTATTCTTGAAAATATTTTTAAATTTCATAAAATTACTCTTATTTGGGGAAGACATATTTATAAAAAGCATTTTTTATCTCCGTGGCAGAGCATATGTGTTTTTATATGCTAAAGATCCATTTCTGGCATTTTTTTGTGGGAAAGTCTGCTACCTGAATTTCTGAAGTACTATCTGCTACTCAGTTTAGCTATATAATATAATATTAGACAAAAAAAATGCAACTTTTACAAAGCAACTTTATGTTTTATTATTAAAATGAAAGAAATGAGACTGAAAGTTTATTAATGTTTCTTTCAATGTATTTTAATATGGAAGATGTTCTATAAATGAACACTTTTACATAAACTTCATTGTACTGATTTTGTTTTGCTGTAAACTGAAAATTAGATACTTGTTCCAGTATAAGGTTACAAAAAAGTAATTTCAAGTACGCTCAGAATAAGTGGGTTAATGGAAGTATTGGTCTTGAAGGGGACAACATTATGTATTCTGTATGAATGTAAAAATTATTCTCTTCATTTAATATTTAAGTATTGCCAAAGATATTGGTGTTATGGCCAAATCATTGAAAAGTCACGGATATGTTGCAAGAATGAAAAAATAAATCCACTGGATGGATTAGATGCAGATCTGGCTTCCAGACAGAAGGTTTCTTATGTTTGTGTAAGTTTGTGATCATAATTAAAATATGATCTAAAAGTCTAAAACACTTTAGAAACAACATCATGTAGTTTATCTCAATATTCTTACCACAAAATTAGAAAAGATGCAGAACAAAAATTCTGAACTATAGCGTAAAAGGGTTGGACTTTTCAATTAAGAAAAAAATTGAAATTGTTTAAATTGATACAGTACAATTTCATACTATGGATAAACGGATAGAGATGCTAAATGGGATTTGTTACATGTGTATCCGTTCTATCTGTTCTCCCAGAAGCTATGGGGTTTTTTTCCTCACACAACTCTGATGTGATTTTAGCTAAGAGATCCTATTGTCTTATTGAGGAATTGCAAATTTGAATTCAGGTGTCTCTTAGTGCTTCTCTTATCTTGCAAGGAGCTTTCCAAGTGATTGGCAGTTGCATTTAAGAAGATAAAAGACACTGCTTCACCTACCGTAGTACTTATTGAAAATTTGGAATTTGTTTTCATGAGATACAATGTTGCTGGCTTGTTTAGAAGGGAACTGGTAGATTCCTAGATTGTAAATTTAGTGACAGATGTGATACTTAAATTGGATTTCAAGGAGTTGGTCTCTAAATAGAGAGAGAGAAAACGACCCTGGGCAATTGAGAAGAAACGTCTGTCAAGATCCTCAGTTAACAAGCCTCCGACCAGAATGCTATTCATCTGGTGATAACCTGGTTATTTGGAAATGTATCCCACTGATTTCAATGGAACTTGCTCACAGAAAGAAGCCTGATCCATATAACATAATATGATTTGTTTTGATGTTGATTTAGCTTATTATTTTCATTATACAGCTGATATCTGGCCAGTTAGCATTGCTTAAAACACCAGAGCAATAACTAGCTCATTAGCAAAAAAAAAAAAAAAAAAAAAAAAAAAAGAAAGAAAGAAAAGAAAAAAGTAAAAAAGCAAAAATGGCAACCAATAGCAGACCATGCTACAATAGATTAACAAGACCTTACATACCTAATTATTCTGATCTCCATACCTGGGAAAACAGCCAGGTTTTAAAAGCTTTCCAAAAAGCCAGCAGGGTTGGGGCAATCTGAATCTTAAGTGAGCAAGCTGTCTGAAGGTAAGTGATATGACAGAAAAAGCCAGTTTCCTGGACCCTATTCAATGACATCCTTTAATTGGTAGCATTTGGGTTGTATGATTTTTGGGCTGTCTAAGATATAGTGTGTTTTCTGAGCCCAACCAATTGGCTTGTTCAACAAATCATGGTATAGAGCAATAGCACTTAGACTTATATACCACTTCATGGTGCTTTTACAGCCCTCTCTAAGCGGTTTACAGAGTCAGCATATTGCCCCCAACAATCTGGGTCCCCATTTTACCCACCTCAGAAGGATAGAAGGCTGAGTCAACCTTGAGCGGGTGAGATTCGATCTGCTGAACTGCAGCTAGCAGTCAGCTGAAGTAGCCTGCAGTACTGCACTCTAACCACTGTGCCACCTCAGCTCTATATAGCATAATGTTAAGCCAGTCAGGGCCATGTAGTACATGTTTTTATATCCTGATTCAATATACATTTATAACCATGGCTGCTTTAGTCTCAGGTAAACTCAATTTAGAAACAAAACACCAAAGAATCTTAGAGACTTAATGACCTAGGAATATTTTTACTTCTGAATAAATGTTTATATCTTTTCATTCAAATATGGAATATTTTAAGATAAAACAAGAATTCTAGCAGAAGTAAATTTGTGGTCTGTTGCATATGCTTCTTTATTTGTAGACTAAGTATTACAAAGTATTTTGGAGCTCAATTCTGTTAATATCTACTCAAAAGTAAGTCTTATTGACATGTATCTTAGACTTTGCAAATGATAACCATTTGCAGAAGAATGTGGTAGAACCCAGTTCCCTTGAAAGATCTGAGCACATCCTCCAGAATAGTCATATAACAATCGGAGGGGGAGAGAGGGGAGAAGGCAGGAGAAGGAGTTGCTAAACATTGTTTCTCATCCTGATAGAAATTTCCTGACAGTGAGAACAATTAACCAGCTTGCCTCCAGAAGTTGTGGGTGCTCCATCACTGGAGATTTTTAAGAAGAGATTAGACAGCCATTTGTCTGAAATAGTATAGGGTCTTCTGCTTGAGCAGAGGGTCGGATTAGACCTCCAAAATCCCTTCTAACTCTGTTATTCTGCTATCCTCTTCGTTGGGATGAGTCTCTTTGTTGGCCTGGATTAGAGCAAAAGCACGACTGAACAGGGGAAACTTTTACTTTTACCTTTTTAAACAATGACTATCCCTTACAAATCAGTACGACTAGAAAACGATATAATCTAAAACCCAAGTATCTTAAGGTAATTTTCATTTGTTAAATGGGAATTATTTTCATGCCAGTTTCTGCAGCAGGTCAGCCATAACATTTAATTGGGAATAAGTGTCCTGGATGACCCACCAAAGTGTACCATCAAATGGCAATGCTGTAAAAAGGTTATAATGAGACTAAAGAACTCCCACTGTAGTCTGTGCTGGAGCTATGCATGTAATTCTTGTAGAAACCAGTTTAGCTTTTTTGATGTAATCTCCATGAATATTTACATTTTATCAGATTTATATTTCTCTTCATAAATTCTTGGTGGCTCAGTAATTAAAAAATAATAAATAATAAACGGTAAACATAAAAATACTAAGAATATATACCGGTAATTATGTTACAAACCGAAAATAATATTTAAAGCTGTCCAAAAAACCCATTTTCAGCTTTTTCTGGAAGGCACTTAATGTTGGGGACAAGTGAACCTCCAATGGGAGACCATTTCAGTGAGCCAATCCCAACATGGAAAAATTATTATTTATTATTTATTAGTCACATTTCTATGCCACCTAACTCCCTAGGGACTCTGGGCGGCTCTAATGCTTTTGGACTTTAATTCCCCTCCCCTCTTGAAAATGGGGACAAACAGCTCTTTCGCCTGGCTCAAAGTTGTTGAGATGACTAGTGGGGAGATGCAGTTTTGCAAATATTCCAGCAGCAAGTCCTAACAGGCCTTATAGGTTGAAACTCACACTTTAAATTGGATCTGGGAAGTAGAAAGCCACTGCAGGACACACAAAATAGGTGTGGCCCGGTACCTGGGCCACTGCATTTTGTATCAACTGAAACTTCCAGGTGTTCCTTAAATACAGCCACATTAATATCATATTTCTTTCACTATATTTTATAGCTTTCACAATTTTCCTGCCCATACAATTCCACAATTTAAACATGACTATTGGACCCATCAATAAACATGCTTAAATTGTGGAATTGTATGGACAGGAAAACTGAAAGCTATAAAATATACTGAAAGAAATTAAATGAGAAGTTCATCTCTAATCTGATCTCTGCTCTTTTTAATCCAGGGTCACTTGTTGAGATGGGCAGCTATGCAAATTGACTGCATAAATTAAAAAAATAAATCTGTAGTTCCCCATTGAATGAAATGTATGGTACACTCTTAAATATAGTGGACACCGTGAGACTTAATTCTGACAAATCATGGATAAATGGATAAACTTCTGTTGTTCATGATGTAATTAGTAAATTCTAAGAGCAATTTACAGAGGAAAACATGGGATATTGTAGACTTGGAACCTCATACAAGAGCATGCTTTTGTTCGTTTATTATTTTTATCACTCAGCATATAGTTATTTATCCCCCGTGTCTAGTTAGATTCAAAAAATGTAACCACCTAGTGAATTTCCAATCCCTATGTCATCTTGCAAATTGTTCCTGACAACTTCATTCAGTTTCAAATATAGTTTGCCCTTTGACAAAGTGGAAGTCAAAGTTGCACCCAACAGGTAGAGAACCTGCTCATTCTTTATGTAGTTACTAACATTTACCATGCTTCATGTAATGAGAGAAAGAACTAGTTATAAAATCCAATGGACTTTTTGTTATACAATTTTTTCCTCTTTTCTATTTCCAACAACTCCTTAGAGGAGGTTCCCAGTCTAAAGCACATAATTCTCCAAAATATCAATGCAGAGCCTGAAGATGAATAAAGGCTCCAGGAGGAATCACACTCCTACCTCTTCCATATACAGTAGAAAAGTAAATTACACACTGTCCTATATCAGCTTATAATTTCACTTTACAATAAGATCATATGATACTTGCCAAAAATAGCCCTGTACTAATTACCAAAATTCATAATCTACAGCCATATGTAATAATCATAATAATTAGAATTTAGAATTGGGGTGTGTTTGAGCCTAATGTTTGCATTTGTTGCCAGAATTAAGCAGTATTTTCAGCAATTGAGGGAGAGAAAAATCATTTTATTATTAATTGTTAGGATCATACTTCAATGCCCACAGAATACCTCAGAATTAGCAGTATATTCCACCCATCCCTATATTACCTAAACATTAATATTACTTTATCGTAGGGATACCAGACACTCCGTTCAGCAAAGATAGAGATGGCCATGTCAAGCGTCCTATGAATGCATTTATGGTATGGGCAAGAATTCATCGGCCAGCCTTAGCCAAAGCTAATCCTGCTGCTAATAATGCCGAGATCAGTGTCCAGCTTGGATTGGAATGGAACAAGCTCACTGAAGAACAAAAGAAACCTTATTATGATGAAGCTCAGAAGATAAAAGAAAAACACAGAGAAGAATTTCCTGGTACTAGAGAGGCAATTATTTATACATTTTTCATAACTGATTGCCATTAGGTAATCCACAGGTTCATGCATGGAAAAATGGTGTTTAAATATAATCATTCAGGAAACAGAATCCTGCAAGATTAAAAAAAAACCTAGTATGTTTAAATAATGAGGAAAATTCCTTAGTTTTTTTCTGACTCGTATATCTTCTCCCAAAGACATACAAGTAGCCAAATGAATGGTGACATTATGCCACCACACATGTAGATCAATCATCTGTATATTAGTATGAGCACTAAGGTTTTCCCATTTTATCAAGTGGGACATATTTAGGATCTGGAAATAATTATTTATTAAACTTGCAGACACTCTGTGGCTCTGGCAGTCCGCAACAATAAAAGAAAGAAAGCCTCAACTTTTCTCTCATCTGTTTGTGAATGCATTTCCACTGATTTATGTAAACCTTGTTAATTATTTGAAATTACATCTGGGAAAAAATAGTTTATTCAACAAAAGGCATATGTTAATATTAATTAACCCAATTATATTAATGCTGATAATTTCTGCTGATGTTCCTGTTTTAAATGTATAAACTTATTGCATGTCTTTGTATTATTCCCAGTGAAATACAATTCAGATAATATAATTTCCAGGGCTCTGATTTTATATACATATTTTAAAAAATAATCTGATGCTAAATTCTGTAATACTAAAGCAAATATAATGAATAATAGAATAAGAAAGGCATTAACTCTATTTAGTATTAGCAGAAATAATGTTTTATTTAACAAGTTGGTATTCTGTCATGATTGTAAAGTTATGTCACAATCGGGTGATAATATGGATGGCATGAATACCAATTTGGTGTAGTGATTAAAGATACTGAGCATGAGTAATAATCTTGCACAAAGCAACCTGAGGCAGTCATTTCCTTTCAGCCCTAAGAAGAAGGCAAAGGCAAACCACTTCTGAAAAATGTTGCCAAGAAAATTATCCATGTAATCGCCAGGACTCCAAATTGACTCTCATGTTTGTATATAACTCAAACCAAAATCCATGGTAACGAGAGGTATTACAAATAGAAAGAAACAGTATCTCTCTTTCCCTCTGAGAGATTGTAAGATTCGTATTCATATTGTACATATACGTGTGTTTTTTTGCAAATATGATTTTTTGACTTAACAGCAGAGAAATTTATGTTACTCTTAATAATGCATATCTTCACTAGGTAAGAATTTTCAAAAGCAACTCTATCTTTCAGCTGGCGTACTCTTTAACATTTCTGCAGGTTGGGTTTACCAGCCAAGGCCTGGCAAAAGGAAGAGGTTTCCATTGACTGTCTCCACTGTATTCTCGGGTACAACTCAGAACATCATAGCTACAAGTCCAATGACGGCCTCTACTGTCTTTACTGGGACTTCTCAGAGTATTATTACTACAAATCCAACTACCATTTATCCTTTCCGATCACCTACCTACTCTGTGGTTATACCCAACGTACAGAACAGCATTGGACATCCAGTCTGTAAGTTCATTTTCGTTGTTTATATGAATTCTTTAAATTGGTTTGAAAGAGGAATCAAAGAGGCTATCTGTGTTAAAATTGAATAGCCCACTCTCAACAGTGGGGAAGGGATAGGACACATCTCCTGTTTACTATGCAGCTCTTTCAACAGTCCCAAGTCAGTTCCACACTCATTGGCACTCTGATTCAGGTGACTCTGAGGACCTAGATTAACCACCAGATGGTTTAATGACCCTCATAGTGGATGATTGCAAACAGTATAAATCCTTTTCATTCCCCACCGCTTAATTAGAACTGAAGAAGGTTCTTGGGTGAGATGTCTTGAAGAAAAATCAAATAAGTCCAGTTGCCTTTTTGAAAGCACCTTTGGAATAAGAATTTAAATTCCTATAAGCACATTCATAGCACAGTTTTGTAGAAATCTTTAAACTAGCAACTAAATATTGCACTTATTGTCTTCATCAAGTTAAACAAGTTGATAAAATATAACCATACTTTTATAAGCATTTTTTTCAAATTTATAAATTTGATTCTTATAAAGTAAAATTGCCTTTAAGTGAATCCACATGGTGAGACTTACATAGTATCAAATTTCTTTGCCACCAGCCTGGAATTAAACAATCTAATGAACAAATTTCCCAGAACTCCCAAGATAAGAATTCCACAAAGTACGTTCTTTTCAAATGAAACATATAAGTAATTTCTGACAACAACACTCTGGTCTGTTTTCTCACACTTCTATAATAAATGGAACCAGAAATGTGCTTCTTTTGTAATGGCTGGTCTCATGTTATGACAGCCGGCTCAAGTGAAACTGATTCTTTCAAATAAGAATCTCAGAATCTTTCTTAATTAGACATACTAAAATTAAGGGAATTTGTTGTTAGTTGCAAAGTCATGTCTGACATCGCAAACGGGTGGGTTCTACTTACCTTTACTACCGGTTCGCAATGGTATCGCCCCAATGCATTATGATGGAGTGTTTCTTCATTTTTTGTAACAGTTCTGTTGTACACAGTTGTGGACACAGTTCTTTCCATAAAAGGGAAGTTTGCAGGTAGCTGTCTCCTTAAATCTGTGTCAGTCTCTGAACCAACCTTTACATTGGGAC
This sequence comes from Arizona elegans, assembly GCA_022577455.1. Taxonomy (NCBI): domain Eukaryota; kingdom Metazoa; phylum Chordata; class Lepidosauria; order Squamata; family Colubridae; genus Arizona; species Arizona elegans. The sequence continues at coordinate 94,035,086 of JAKOOJ010000003.1, read as the reverse complement.
AATATGTATCTGTTCATTGTTTTTATCAGAGTGAAAATTAATTTGCAGAATTGGACATATCGTCTACACAGTTTTCTTGAAATGGAAGTTGTCTGCCATTACTTTCTCTCAGAATAAAATTTTCAGCTCTCTAATCCAACATACCTCCCAGACTACAATCAAATATTAACCAGGACTAACCCTTTATAACTTTGTAGATCACATGACTGGGTGTTGCCACTTCTTGAGGCGGATTTTCTGTTTGTTGTTGTTAGTTGCGAAGTCGTGTCCGACCCATCGCGACCCCATATTACCAGTGGCATCTACCATGTTTGTACAGGTATATGTCAAAACTTGCAAAATGATGAATCTATTGTAACAAGCAGTGTCTATTTTCTTTTGACATGAATCAATGCACTCATGCATAATGCATGTCCACTAGCTTACAGATTTTGATACTCATAGATGCTTTAGAAGACTGGTAAAATGTACTATAGGATGGTCTCTTCATTCCATTGCCAGTTATCATGGGATGCTTCCATATCATCACTGTTTTCATTCAATAAATCCTTAGAAGCAATGTGAAGGCCATCTGTAATCATTTTCACTTCTGTCAGTTTAGAAATACTGTAATGAGAGGGGGGGGGTAGTTTTGGCCACAAACTACTGCAAGTTCTGCAGTAACAAAAAATATTATTTCTTGTTCTACCCAAGTAGAAAGAAAAAAACAACAGTTTGTTAAAGAGAAAGGTGAAACTGGAAAAAAATCTGTCAATTTTACTCCTAGGTAGGGCCTATAGTAATATAATATTGTAGTTCCATTTTAAACCAGAACGCTATTGGAGTATATTTTGTATTTTCTATGGATAATATCCTTCATATTCCATCCATGCCTTTTGTGTCTTTTAATACAGAGTTCCCCAACCTTTCCGGGTTGGCAGCCCAGAGCGGGGGAGGGGGGTTAGTGAGGAGGAAAATGGGGGATGGTTTTGTGGGAGTGGCATATGTGTGCGTGTGCACACATTGCTCATGTGAGTGGGGCTGTGTGTGTGTCCACACACACAGCAGCCAGCCACTCACACAGCCCAGTTGTGAATAGGCCGCGGCCCACAAGTTGGGAACCCCTGTTTTAATAGGATATAATTTTGATATGGGCAGTAACTGATACACGCATTGAATCTAATCATAAAATAGGTTATTTTCACTTTAGAATTTAGATATTTTTTTATAATTGATTAACTTCAAAGAAACAAAAAAACTTCTTTTAAATGGTGGGTTATTTTTTATTTTTTTATTTGAAATTACAAAATATCACTTAAATCAAGAAAAGACCAACTAAGATTCACATTCAGTCAGCCTTGTTTTCTTTTTTGTTCCCAAATCCCACCTGCAATTGTACAATTAAAATTCAGCAATAAAGTGACATTTCCTCTTCCTTTAAAGGAAACTGGCTCAAAACTAATTGTGTACTTGTACTTAAACATACTTATTCTTGTGTAAAAATAAAACTCCTCAAAACACAAACATACTCCAAAAGTTCAGCTCTTCTGTGCTAAAACAATTTTTTTTTTTAATTTGATTTATATGCCGCCCTTCTCCGAAGACTCAGGGCGGCTTACAATGTGCTCAGCAATAGCAATTGCCCACCCCCGCTAGAATACAGTCTAAAATGAGGCCTATTTAAAGTATAAAATAGATGATGAATATAAGATTTACTGCAGATGTTATAAAAATGTGAGATGAGCTGTTAAGATCACCTGTTTGAATCATCCTTAGTATCAAAATCACACCACTATTTTTTTCCTATCCTTGAAAAAGTTAATTTTCTCCAGAAAGAAAAGAGCTAGAAAATTGACATCCTGAAGAACTTCACTACTATTGTGATGATCCACAATAAAGCTATATTTGGAAGCAGCATTCATCATGCTAGAGTTGACAGACAAAAATAAGAACAAATGTGGGAACATAATCTCCTATAAACAATTATTATTTCACACAAATATAAATAATGTATAATATTTAATGAATTATATATATTTGGTATATATATATATATATAATACCAAATGAAACTGGATACTTGGTGTCTTAACTTTTGGATACGTATTTGATTTCTAATTCCATATACAGTATTAGAAAACAATGGAATGCAGGCCTAAATATAGGCTTTTATTAACAAGTTTGAAAGATATCCTAAATATCTTTGGATATTAAGATGGTAGATACAGTGTTTGTTTGTTTGTTTGTTTGATAAATAAAGAGAGCCAGATTGGTGAGAGGTTAGAAACCAGGAGACTGTGAGTTCTAGTTCCCACCTTAGGCAGAAAAGCTGGCTGGTGACCTTGGGCTATTCCTTAGTCTAACTCACCACACAGGGGAAAATAGGAGTGGGAAGGAGTATTAGGAACATTTGCTGCCTTGAGTTACTTATACACAGTAATAAATGTGAGATAAAAATCAAATGAAGAAATTGTTCATGACTCTGAACAGCATACAAAGTTTAAAATATAAAAACAATACTACAAAATAACCAAAAACATAACAAAAATAATTTTAAAAAGTTAAAACAATACCAACCTTTAAAAACAAAACAAAAACCCATAATTGCAGGACAGTGTGCTCAAATTGCCTAGCAATACAATTTCCATATCCATGTTTCAGATTCCCAGGCCAGATGGCAAAGCCATGTTTTCTGGCCCTTTTAGATAGCCAGTACTGTTGGGGCCAATCTGACATCAAAAGGAATAATATTCCATAGGGTAGGTGCTTAGCAGATAAGCCTTTCCTCCTCTGTCCTATTCACATGCCTTCCTGCTGGATCTGTTGGTTAGGTGTGCTTAGAGAGAGATTTCCTTCAAATCACCCACCCCATGCCCTTTTATATTAAACAGCATTAATCAATAAACTTTTATTGTTGATAATAGTAATGGGTTTCCAATAAGAGAAGGAATTTTGAGTTTTCAGATTTACAAATTTAAGGAATTATATTTTAATATTTATTTATTTTTTTGTCAAAGTATAATTGCATAGTACAATTTTTACAAAAGCATAGGTTATAATATAGTCCTGCACATATTACTTACAGAACATATGTAATGATTTTCACACATAGCATAATTATTACTTGTTGGCAAATGTTTTGTAGTAAAATTAAATGAAGTAAACTTTAAATAAGAAAATACTATTAATATGAGTTTCTCAGTTATAACTGATCATTTTCCTTCTCCAAAGGTGAAGCCGCTTCTACTATCCAGCTGCCAGCTCCTTCTGCTCAGCATCCAGGCCCTATTACACTGTTCCAGCCAAGTGTAGGAAACACAACACCATTAGCTGCCTCAACTGCAAACCTGCCAATTCGGCCAGTCCTTCAGCCTCAACGATTTGCTGCACCTTCCCCAACAGAAGCTCATCGTGTATCTTCAGGAACAAATTGCTCTATAAAGAGACCCAGCCAGATTTCTATTGAAAGCTCAAGCAGGACCCCAAATAATACAAGCACTACTCACCCTAGATACAGTGTCTCAAATAGCCAACCCCCCAAGGAATACTCAGGTGTTTCTTCATGTTCTAGAAATGGACCCATTCCTCAAGCACCACCTATCCCTCATCCACATGTTTATCAGCCTCCTCCCATTGGTCATCCAGCAACTCTCTTTGGAGCTCCTCCTCGATTTTCATTTCACCATCCTTATTTTTTACCAGGACCTCATTATTTCCCATCAAGGTAATGCAACCACATACTTGCATTCTGGAATAGGTAATTAGACACACTATGCCAAGGTTTGCAGTTACTGTTAGCAAAAGTGCAATAACATTAGACAATTTTCCTTCTGTTTTCCCTCTGTTTCCTTTCATATGGAACTTCCATGCATTCCATTCTGCTGAAATTATTTTCATCAAATTTTTCAGTCACCATAGAGGCTTTTAAAGATTTTTCTCCCATGTCCAATCTTTTAAACCCATCTAGTACATTATTGTCTCTCTTTAAGACATGAAACAAGACCTTCCAAGTAGAAAAAACAAGTCAGAATCATCATACTCATCTAATTATTAAAACAAATCTATCCAAGAGACAATCTGAATGTTTGGGGCTCTACCCAACAGTTTTGGATTAGAGACCTCAAACCCCAATGGCTCAGTCTCTGATTTGCACTCTTGATTTTTCCTAAGTTAGGTATAAACCCATTGCAATCGGGACATGTATATATTTTTGACCTGAATCCACCGTCTTCCTTGAAAAGAAGACTGGATGATGTATATATCAATCAATCAAGGTGACAAAGATACCTAATACTCCTGTCTCCCATTTTTCTCACAACAACTATCTTCTAAGGTGGGTTGGGCTGAGAAAGAGTGACTGGCCCACAGTCACCCAGTTGGCTTTCATGCCTAAGTGAGGCTAGAACTCACAATCTTCTGGGTTCTAGACTAGCACTTCACCATGACACTAAGCTGGCTGAGTTTTTAGTTCTCTTATATAATCACTTCTGTGCTGAACTCACCCATCTGGCTAAGTATATGGTAAATGTACAAGCACAGATTGTTCAATAAGCTGTAGTACTAGTAACTATAGTACAAGACAGTAAACCATAAAGCATGTTGTACGTGTAATATCTGAATTTATACAACACACTAAAACAGAATAAAATATACCTTAGATTTATGTGAACCTCCCCTTAAGTCAATTTTTCCTTGGTAGACTACTACTACTTTTTTAACCTTCCACAAGGGTCCACTGAACAGTGTATATGGAAAGTACCCATTAAGAAAATGAGAAATGAGCAGAATACTCTAATTTTAGCTAGCTAGCTAGCTATGTTCTTATTCTGGAAAAGGATATCCTTATCAATGTTAATGATAATTTCACTTCAGGGCTGCTGTAGTGCATATTGTGTATAGCAATCACAATCTGGCAGTTATTAAAAATTGGGGCAGGATAGGTCAGAAGAAATGTTAAGTAAAATTTATTCCAAGACAAGCTTGACTCCTGGTAACTTTATTAACTTACCCATCGGGGATTTTTTTTTTTATTCCCCAGTCTAACTCATCTCTGGTATCCCATCTAATCAGTATGCCCCTGCCAAGGCTATACAAGATTGTTCGGATTCTGTTAATTTGTTGAGAAAAAAACTTGCATTTATATTAAATGCAAAGGGGGACTTTTAAAAACAAAAGTCTGTTTAGCTTGTATGGCTTGGTATAAGAGTGCTTTTGTTTATTGGATCAATCACCTGTCTTGTTAGTATTTAGGGTTTTGCAGTATAAGACATGAGCCTCAAGACAAAAATAACCGCCAGTGAAGGTAAACATAGCAATAGTGCTTAGTCTTACGGTACAGGAAGTTTTAAAGAAGAGATTGGATAACCATTTGTCTGAAGTGGTGTAGGGTTTCCTGCCTAAGCAGGGGTTGGACTAGAAGACCTCCAAGGTCCCTTCCAACTCTGTTTTTCTGGTATATGCTGCTCCACAGTGCTTTACAGCATTTTGGGCAGTTTACATCATATTTCCCCCAACAATCTGGATCCTCATTTTACCAGCCTTGGAAGGATAGAAGGCTGAGACAATATTGAGCCACATCAAGATCAATCTCTCGGCTGTGGGCAGAATTAGCCTGCAATAATGCGTTTTATACACTATGGCACAATACACTGTGCCACCAGGGCTCATTATAAAAGCCTAACATTTTGAACTGACTTCAGAGATGAACTTAGGTGGTTACAATATAGAGTAGTTGGGGGAAATGAAATGCACAATACAAGACAGTGGTTATCTTCTTGTTAATCATAAAGATCCAGAACTACACGAGTTCCCTTACTCAATGCCAGGAAGTTATTTGATCAATAGCAACTTTTCTGTAAATTGCTAAATGTAATCATCACAAGACCTCACCTATTTAATTTGCTTCTGATATCTACATGTACCTTGTACCCATTCAAACCTTGTATTTCTGTATATGTGTATATTTCTGTTTTTATGATAGATGTTCAAAATGCTTCAAAAGTGCAGTTTCAGTTTTGAAACGATTTGCACACCATTCAGTCTATCTATCTATCCATCCATCCATCCATCCATCCATCCATCCATCCATCCATCCACCCATCCAAATTATCAGGAACTTGAGTTGAAGGAGAATAGAGATACATATCCATGCATATATGCCTGTACTAGTTAACATTTCATGTAAACAATAAAGCAGACTATATGGCATTTGTCATCACCACAGAATTTTTTAATTGCCTATTAATTTTTATTTAACCCTTTCTATTTAAGTTCAGGATGCTGCTGGGGTGTTTATTGGTTTTGTTTATTTTATGTCACCTTAAACTATCTTATTATTTTGGGATGAATGCTATAGGGGGGTAAGTGACTGAATTGTCCTACCTCTGGATTGATTTCTATACTGTAGGACTACCTAGTCAATATTCTACTTTCTGCATCTATAGACCTTGCAGCAAGAACCTTAGATGCGGCTATAGACCTCTAAAAGTTGTTACAGAACTGTGAATTTAAATGTGATTAGAAAATATGTAGAGAATATAACACCTTTAATTTAACATATAAATTAAACATTAAATTACATTAACAGAACTGATGTTAATCCCTAATAAAAGGGAACTTTTTATCCTGCTGCAAACTGTTCCTTCTATTGAAAAGTCAAATGCAGTTTTCAGCCTGAAAGAGAATGTACCTTTCTATTAGTTTAATTCAAGGCTTAAATAAAGACCTGCTATGCAGGTAGTCCTCAACCTATGACTACAGTTGAGTCCAAAATTTCCATTGCTAAGCAAGGCAATTATTAAATGAGTTTTGTCCCCATTTTATGACCATTTTTGCCACAGTTGTTAAGCAAATCACTGCAGTTCTTAAATGAACCATGTGACTGTTAAGCAAATCTGGCTTCCCCCAGTGACTTTGCTCGTTGGAAACCAGCTGGGAAGGTTACAAATGGTGACCACATGACCTCAGGACCGTACAACTGTCCTGAATACATGCCAGTTGCCAAGTGCCTAAATTTTGATCACATGACCACGGGGACGCTGCAGTGTCATAAATGTGAAAACTGGTCATAAGTATCTCTTTTTTTCAGTGCCATTGTAACTTTGAACGGTCAGTAAACAAATGGTCGTAAGTCAAGAACTACCTGCATGTGTTAGTAGTAATATATCAGTCCTATGACAAAGCAATCAAAGTAACCTTTTTTTTTTGTTTTTTGTTTTGATGTAGCACATGTCCATATAGCCGGCCTCCTTTTGGCTATGGGAATTTCCCCAGCTCCATGCCTGAATGCCTTGGCTTTTATGAAGACCAGTATCAAAAGCACGAGGCCATGTTTTCTGCCCTGAACAGAGACTACCCTTTCAGAGAATATTCCGATGAACATACACATAGTGAAGACTCCCACAGCTGTGAGAGCTTGGAAGGGACATCCTATTACAGCAGCCACAGTCAGACTGAAGAGGAGTATTTAAACCCTATGCCACAGTTGGACATTGGGGCCCTTGAAAATGTTTTTACAGCCACCCCTTCCACCCCTTCTAGTGTACAGCAAGTCAACGTGACTGATAGTGATGATGAGGACGAAGGAAAGGTGTTGAGAGATTTGTAATTTTTCAGATCAAATCTAGCATACTTTTTAAAACATGAAATAAAACATGTTCCTCATATAACACTATTTTAGTGAGTGTTATCTAGAAGGCATAGTAAATCTAGATGGTTCCAAAGTTTTTATGACACATGGGAGAGTTCCTGAACCAATGTATCATCACAGGTACTGTATCTTTTTATATTAATTTTGCATACTCTGCTCATCAAGGCAGCTCTTAAGATGGTGAAGACTTTTTCATTTAGTTACCTCGTGCCTTTTAGCTGAAAGTTATGGGTAATGTTTCCAGAAACCATGTGAATAGTGTACCTTATTGATTCTACTTTCAGCTAAACTTGATTTGTCAACATTTTCCATTTGAAAAAGTGCACTGAAGAAGTTTGATAATTAATGAAATCAGGGCATTGCCCTATATACCTTGCATTATGCAATGCTAGAAGCAACATAATTGTGTACAACTTACCATATTTTTAAAAAATCTGCTGTTGAGCAAATACAGACCTTAATTTAAATAGAATCATATATTTATGATGGGAAACTTCATTTTCCTATTTCAGTCTCTGTTCCTTGGTGACATGGCAAGATTTTAATTTTTATCAAGATAAAAAATGTATTTATTTCTCTGTTGTGCCCATGGTGTGCACACAGTTTGTTATACATTAGTCAGAGTTGTCAGATTTTAAAAATCTGTCCTGTGGTGAAAATAGTTATTTTTAAAAAAGCAACTACAGTTGTTCCAGAATCTAATCTATATTTATGCTGAAATTGCTATGTAATTATCTGGTCTGCAGCCACTCTTATAGTTTAACTTATTCCTCTGCAAGAACAATTCATTTTTTGACATCCATATAAATAGAAAAGTTATATAATTCTAAGAATAAGTAAGAATCAATTTAGCTTTCAGTTGTATACAAGCAGGTTATGATTCTACCAGAATATAAGTAACAACAATATTGCAAACAATAAAATTTAAAATGTAGTGCTTCAAAAGTAGTTGTAAAGAAGATGAAACATTACTAAGCTATTTGTTCATGTTACAAACCAATTTTATAGCTACACTTTTCTTTCTGTTTTGGGGAAAGGGGCTGATAGTATAGATGTTCCATTTTTGTTATGTTAAAATAAAATCACATGAACCGTATGTTGTTACCTCTCTATATTGTGACAAACAATGAATTATGACCTTTGCTCGTATGTATATGGTAAGGTCAAATGTGGTTATCAATTTTAATATTGCTTGGAGGGATTTGTTTTAAGGATAATCATACAAAGGGTGTGCTCTAACTATTGTAAGTTGATTGAAAATGTTAATCCTTTTCATGACATTTCATTTAAATTGTGAATTAGCTTAACATATGTATTAAAAGAGAATAGCCTTTATTGGACAGGAAAAAATGTAAAGAATGAAAAGGAAATTCTATACTTGATTGGTAATTTTTGCTAACGATCATAGTACTTTTGCATCAGCACTAATATATAATACTGATGTTGTTTAGAATACCTGATATATTCTAAACATATACTTCAAATATGCTTTTTGGGGAAAGTTGGTCTTCAAGAATTCTTGTGAGCAAATATGCTACAGTCCAGGAAAAAAAAAAGTCTGTGCAATCCTGTCTAACACAGAGCGTACAATTGTTCTTTTTTGTTTCCTTTACAATATGTAAATACCACAAAATAAATAGCAGCACTAAAAGAAGGACAGGTAAGCATAGGCCTAGCCAGATCTTGCTCATCCTAAGAAAAGTAGAAGAATTCATGTAAGCCAATTCTTCCCAAACTACAGTCCTCTAGATTTGTTAGATTATAATTCCCAGCAAGGCAGCATACAGAAAAGATTATCCTGCAATTCAGCATCATTATTTACAAATACAAGAGTTAACCACACTATTCTGGCTCAAATGAGTCATATTTCATTTCATTAAAAAAAATTACATTTTCCAGACTATGAAAGAAGGTAAGAGAAGAAATAATTATGTGATAACAAAAAGGAAAAAGACAAACCTCAGATTAAAAATTTCCAGTGATAAAAATGCCATTATAAGAAAGATCATTGGCTGTAGCATACTCCATTTTTACAATTTTTTGCTTGCCCAATATAGTGCTATTTCAGGGCAAAGAAAAATCAAGATATGAATTTATGATTTTCTTTTTTTTACATAGTTTTTTATCTGACAGAATGGAAAACTGTGCAATATGAAGAATAAATTGCTGACTTTTGAAATCAGAAAGTAAACGACTAACCTCATGGAGACATTCCTCTATCGTGGAGACCAGTGGTTTTGTCAGATATGGGATAAAGCTCAAAGCAAAAACTGCTTATTAAAATAAAAACCCAAGCTTTTTGTATAGAATAAGGGGGAAAGTTTGCACATTTTCTTTCATATGTACAAAAAATGTAAGCAAACAAATATTCAGGCTGCTGATTCTAAAAACAAAAATGTTTGGCAGCTCAGTTTATAAAACAATATGCCTATTACATTTTATCTTGCATAATTGGGCACAAGGCACAAACAAAATTGTAATGCAATTCCCCTTTGGAATAAGTTTTGTTTTATGCAGGCATCCACAGAGAAAAGAGGAAGTGGGCATTAATTCTGTATGGAAGATATATAGCATTATATGTATGCATAGATATATAGCATTATATGTATGCATATATGATTCTCATGCTGTTTTGATGAAATAAGACGAAGTGAATTAAGGGGAATTCCTTCCATCAAGGACTTTTGCCATCATTAAAACTCATCTGAGACACATTCAGAATGGTTTACCTGGGTCACAAATGTAGAAATCTGTATGACATCAATGTTATGTGTCTACAGGTAGGTTTGCCTAAAGGTTCTGCACTTTTTACAAATCTTAAAACAATAGTGACGATTAAACTGAGATAGGAATGAACCACAGTACATCGGTGTGATTTCAAAAGCAGAGGTTATTATCTTTTGGTCCAAAGAAAGAAGTCTAATCTTCAAAGAATTCTCAAGACTGTTGGAAGAGTGTTAAACCTACAATTTTTTCGTAGCCATGGTGCATTTTCTCCTCCCAGTTTGAAAAAGTGATAGTAACATAAAAAAAAAAAAAAAAAAAAAAACGTATTGAAGAGCATTGCTTGATTCTGCCCAGGCAATAGAGTCAAATAGGTATGTGGTCTGCACAGTTCATAGAATAGAATGAGAACTGAACGGATGGAGGAAGTTATGAAAACCCAAGAACAGGAATTCAATCAACAGTAGGCATGTAACATAGAGGTGTGTGATGTACATAATTTCAGCACATAAAGATGCAGAGGTCTCCTACTAACTCTCTGTTGTCCTGAGTGATCAATAGGCTCATAGGTGCAAAAGGCGGCCGCATGCGAAGTTGAATTACAATAGCATTACAATTCTCAAAAGTTATTGCACCAATTCGAACTGTCATCACTTCATGAAGGTCTTTAAATTGGTCTCTTCATAGTGCCTTGTAAGTATGTCTGTTACTATCTTTAATGTGGGGTAGTAATCAGCTCCTCGGTCCCATTCAGCTGTGTATTTCATCCAGAATAGTAATTGGCACCAATGTGCTTTATATGCACAGTAATTTTCTCTGATTTCGAAATCAGAATGCAACTTTTATTGTCCTCATGCATAATTGCGGGACTAATTTATGCATCCAGATTAATTTTATCTGCAGGTATGTAGTCTGCTTCTGTGGATGAGGGTGTGATTATTGATTGCTTTCTATTAGTCCAACTGCTCCGCGTAATGAAATAAGTTTATACTCATTGATTTTTTGTACTTCCAGGCCATTTGCATCCATAACCTTGTACTTAGCTGATCAGACTGATCTTGAAATGTTAATTAGCATCAGATCTGGTTAAATTGGATGGGTAACCATCAAGAAACAGTAAACTAAATTGGAAAACAAAAATATCAGAGTATGGTATTGTTGCCCCTAGCCACCAAAAAAGACATAGAAGTATCCATAAGTCATCAAAACCTGAACTCAGTTCAAATATTTTATCTGCCCTATAGCAGCTGCTGCTGCTTAGACTAATCTTTCTTCAATATTTTGGCTATGCTTGCTCGGTATTCTGAAGATTTTAAGCTAACAGCTTAAACTGCTAAATTGGCAGACTCCAATTTAAGAATAGAATAGAATTCTTTATTGGCCAAATTGATTGAAAGCACAAGGAATTTGTCTCCGGTGCATAATCTTTCAGTATACATACAAGCAACAAGTGATAAATTATGATCATAATCATAAAATACAATCATAAATTATAAGATACAGCACTCAGTGATAGTCATAGGATACTAAATAAGCAATCAATATAAATCATAATAGGATACTAAATAACAATCCACATAAATCATAAGATACAAACAGCCAAGTTATAGTCATAAGACGTTAAGGAAATAGGTTATAGGAAAGATGAGAAGGATAATAGTAATATAGCCCTACTAGGTAGTTTGACATTCCAGGGCTTAAGACAGTATTGTGGGAATTAGTTGTTTAGCAAAATGATGGTACATGGGGATGGGGGGAATGTCCTTGTATCTAATTGTTTTGGCATGCAATGCCCCATAATGTTGTCTTGAGGGAAGTTGAAACAGTTTAGGACCAGGATGTGTTGGTCGGTTGATATTTTCACAGCCCTCTTTCTAGCTTGTGTGATATACAGATCCTCAGTGGAAGGCAGGCTGGTTGCAATTGTTTTTTCTGCAGTCCTAACTATCCATTGAAGTCTATGTCTGTCTTGTTCGGTTGCTGTGCCAAACCAGACAGTTATAGTGCAAATGACAGAGTTAATAATTCCTTTGTAACTATATCAGCAGCTTTCTGAGTTTTCTGAATTGGCTCAGAAAGAACATTCTTTGTTGTGCTTTTTTGATGACATTTTTGATGTTAGGTGTCCATTTTAAGTCTTGAGATACTATAGTACCTAGAAACTTGAAGATCTCTACTGTTGATACTGTGTTGTTTAGTATTGTAAGAGGTGGTAAAATAGGAGGGCTTCTCCTAAAAATCTATCATTTCTACAGTTTTGAGTGTGTTCAGTTCAAGACTGTTCCAGCTGCACCACGCCAGCTGATCAATTTCCCGTCTGTATGCAGATTCGTCATCTCAAATGAGACCAATCACTGTTGTATCATCTGCAAACATCAGTACTTTAACAGAGGGATCCTTTGAGATACAATAATTAGTATAGATAGAAAATAATAGTGGAGAGAGCACACAACTCTAGGATACCTGCTAATTGTACAGATATCTGATGTGATTTTGTTTGGCTTCACCTGATGCTTCCCAAGCTTATGATCTACTTACAATTATGGTCAGGCACAATTGTGAGTCAGTTTAGTGACAAGAATATCTGGAAATATGGTATTGAATGCCGAGCTAATGTCTACAAAAAGGATCCTTGCATAGGTCCTTGGAGATTCAAGATGTTGTAAGATGTAGTGTAGTGCCATATTAACAGCATCATCTGCCGATCTATTTGCTTGATAGGCAAATTGCAAGGGATCTAATAGTGGATACATGATGGTTTTCAGGTGGGGCAATACTCCAAGTTAATGGTCTGTTTCTATCTCTCATATTTTTCTAGAGATTCCATACTATGGTAGTGCTGTTTTTCTCTTTTACCAAACAACAAACTAGAAAGATTACCTACAGTATATGAGGCATTGTCTTCCTCTACAGATGTCTTGCTTGATGCTTGGATCCATCATTAAATATGAAAGAAAATTGTCCAGGACCAGGGGTGAAATGATACTGGTTCAGTCCAGTTTGCCCAAACCGGTAGTAAAAAAATGTAAAAAAAAAGTTCCGACAAACTTTACGATGAATTGGTAGTAAAAAAATGCTTTAAAAAAGTAAAAAAAAAAAAAAAAAGGCTTGGATGATCACAGCTGTGCCACACGATCATCGGAACTTTTTTTTTTTTACTTTTCATGCATTTTTTTACTACCGGTTCAGATGAATAGGTAGTAAAAAATGCTTTAAAAGAGAAAAAAAAAAAAAGGCTCAGACGATCGTGTGGCACAGCTGTGATCGAGCCTTTTTTTACTTTTTTAAAGCATTTTTTTACTACCTATTCACCCGAACCGGTAGTAAAAAATGCTTTTAAAAAGTTTTTTAAAATGGTCCCCAAGATCACGTGCCACAGCTGATTCCCCCTCCCCCCAACGCTGTTCTACTTACCTTCCCAAGCCTCCTTTTGGTGTATATTGTGCAAGCGTGCGCAGTGCAGGTTTGGTGTGAATTGCGCATGTCCGCACAGCACACATGCGCAGCCAGTCAACCAGTAGCAAACCAGTTCAGATTTCACCACCTGTCCAGGACCCAGAAGATGGAGTAATGGAAAATATAGCAAATTATAGTTGCAATTTGCCTAGTTAAGAAAATTGCTTGCAGCATACATACATCCTTGATTCATCATGAATCAAAGGAAATCATTGGAGACATAATACTTGACTCATTATCTTCTGGATAATATTTTCCATTAAAACCACCAAATACAGTATTCAGCTTTCTACAGGACTTGTTTTATGAAAAGCCAAAAGATTTATTATAGTACTGTATAGCTTTTGTGGGCTTCAGCCCACAATGGCAGATGCCAGAAATACAACACTGATCGTCCACAAAATAATAAGCTCAGGACACTGAGAAAGATCCGAATAAAAACTGAATCCTTCAGATGAATTCACCATTTCTTATTCTCTGGATTTACTGGAGCTAATTCCAGTGGTCAGTGGGTTTCATATGTAAACCAGCAACCAGAACTTGCTTTTCTTTCCCAATTTGTAACAACTTTCTGAACAGCACTGGACTAGGCACTCTCACAAGGCTTTTCTCAAGACAACAGTGTCTGCCAAGGGTGAGAGGGGATTGACAGTGATAAGATGGCAAAGGGAGCACTGTGCTATAAAGGCTGACCTTTTTTTTACATATGCTAAAGTCATTCTTTTTGCCTTCTTATCAATTTTGGCTGCCACAAGTGTATGCTGCTGGCACTAGTCTTGACTTTTAAATAGGTCCTTTAGTTAGGGGGAATTCGGTCACTCATAAAAAGGAAATCAAATGCATGACTATAGGATGAAAGGTACTTGGCCCACAAACTGCTACCTTGATATTTATGGTTTAAACCAGTGGCTCCCAACCTTTTGGCCACGGTTCCATAGAGAGAGCTTTTTCTGCAAACCAGAGAGGGTGTGGTTTCGCATCCTGACTGCATCCTGCACATGGGGCTTTGCTTGTTTGTGTGGACTGGTTGCTGACATACCACGGACTGGTGCCGGTCCATGGACCGAAGGCTGTGGAGCCCTGGTTTACACCATTTTTTAAACCTTCATTTAACCTTAGCGCTGGAAAATTCTGGGACTTGAAGTTCACACATCTTTTCTTTTTTTTTTTTAATAAAAAGTTTTTATTTTCTGATCAAACAAGTATACAATATAAACAATCATTCAAACTATCATCAAGAAAAAGAAAAAAAAATCAATCCTTGGTAAACTCAATCTTCAACCCCTTCTCACCACCCCCCACCCCCGACTTCCCAGAACAAAAACAGGGCATAGATTTCACCAAACATTCGCTAAAATAAACTAGCTAACTGCAAGATTTAATAACTCCCAAGACCCCTTAACTCCCCTTTTACAATTTTATCAACCTCCCTTTTTATAGACTCAAAATAGCGTATAATCCAATAACTTTAAGAGTTTTAAAACCATTAACAAATATTAAACATTCAAACCTTAAAAATTCTCTTAATATATCAGTAAAGTATTCAATTGATTTGCAAAAACATTTTTCCCCCTCCTACTTTTCTCAAAGTTCAGATATTTTGAAATATCATAACAAAAAATAAACCTTAGGTATTCACTAATTAAATTTCTACATTTTTTAAGTTTCTAAATTTCCCCCCTTCATTATTCCTCCCTCCAACTTTTAAAATTTTAAAAGATAATCATCAACATAATTAACCATTAATACATAAACTAGAAAACCAAAAAAAATTAATCTTACATTCAACCATTAATGCATCATATTTAAAAATCAATATTTAACTTTATACTTTTTCCCCCTCAGTAGTTATAACACCTAAAACATAATCATTTTTAACCATAAGTAGAACAACTGCAAAGCCAAAAGAAAAGGTTAATCTTCCATTCTTGCTTTCTTTTTATATTTTTTCCAGTCTTTCTGCATCCCTCCTACTTCTATTTTGAGGAGGTTTTTCATTTTAATTTGAGGTTGATGTAACTGCAAAGATTGTCCCCTTTTTGAGAAAATTTCCTCTGACTTAGAGCCCCCAAATCGCCTCTTCTTGTCAGTTCATTCCTTCGTCTGTAGGACCAAAGTTTGTCAAGAGTTTGTGAAAAAAAGTTCAGTTGTTTCTTTTCTATTAAAGTTCACACATCTTAAAGTTGCTGAAGTTGAGAAACACTGATTTGGACTGTGGTGCTTTTCATGCCAAAAGTTTGGGTTCCCCCACACCATTGACATCCATAAAAAGGATGTCATGGAGAGAAATGTTATTGTGGGTATCATTCCACCTCCAGCACCGGCTTCTGGAAACCAGCAGGATGTAGACTCGCCACCAGAGGGCGCACCGAAAGAGCCATTCCGGTTACTGCGCATGTAGACTCGCAATGCGGTCCCCTTCGGGAGCTTGGTGGAGGCGCGCGCGGTGGTTTTATTTCCAAGGTTGGAGCTGCTCGGGTGCCGGGCTGTCGGCTCGATTTGCACGTTAGACCTTAAAAATAAGGGCAGGCGGGGAGGGAAAGAGCCCCCGTCACGGATTTTAGAATCCGAAGGGGCTCCTTAAAAGCAAACCTGACGGAAGTAAAAAAAAAATTGCACGTATAAACCCATCGTGCTTGGAGGCTTTTGGAGACTTGGAGTAGTTAATACTCGCTGCAGGTTCTGATCAGTTTTAAAACGGGAGGCAAGCAGAAGTGGGGAAGAAGGATCGGTTTTCTCGCTTGCATCTTTTTGTAACGGCTTCGTATCATTGATACCGGGAGAAATTCTGACCAATGGGCGGAAGGATGGCTTCCGTGGGCGGGCTTTAAGAATGGCCTTGAGTAGGCGCACGAATTCAAGGGGCTTCTGCCCAATGTCCTTGCAAACGCGGAGGCATAAGAGTGGCGGAGCTGTCAGTCTTCATCTCGCGGACGATCTTCCCAGCTCATTGGAAAAACGATGCCCATGTTGGCAGAAGGGGGCTTGGCTTATTGCATTGGCATCACCTTGCTTTGTCTAAGAGAGTTTGCAGCTGAGGCTTCGGGATGGACAGGTAAATGTTTGCATCTCTCTGCAAGGCTAATATTATAATTAGAGCTGTTAATTGAGTGGCTATTCAAGTAGAGCAACTTAACGATGAGTGTAAATATCCTCAGCATTGGAAAATAATCTTTATATTTTCTTTAAATGGTGCCATTATTATTATTATTATTTAAAAAAGGGGGGGGGGGTATTTAGTGGGAAATAAATGCCCTCATTTCTAGGGAATGGAACCAGTATGATATGTAAGCATTTCTGGGAAGACAAAATATGAGGTGCGTGTTTAGTTTTCATAACTAAGTTTTTTAATAATTTTAATTAAATTTTAATTAATTTTAACTAATTTTAAATTGACTTTGATGTTTATGTATTTTTTTTGTCTCCTTCTTGTAAGTCACCCTGAGTCATTCGGAAGAAGGGCAGCATATAAATTACATACATACATACATACATACATACATAATAAATAAATAATAAATAAATAAATAAATAACTGCAAAAGAATTTGTGCATAAATAACAGGTCTAAAACAGATTGAACAGGGGAGCAGAATTGTTATTCCTCGTCTCCCCGTTCTGCTTTTATTGCTACTGTAATTGTTCTGCTCCCAAGAAGGTTTAATTCAGAAGCAGTGCATTTGTTTGCGAAAAGATGTTCAACAGGTATGCCCAGGAGAAATGGAATTGCTGAATTTTTTTTTCCAAAACAACACCCACAACCTGGTGTCAGCAGAACCCTGTGGGATAACTTACAGCAGCTATAATTAAGAGTCACAGCCTCTAGTTGGACTAAGTGTAGAAGTTTTTAATTTTAGGTTAATTAGAAAGGTATGAGTACTCTTTGAAGAACCAACACAGCGTCTTAAAATGCCAACAGTACTTACAATGTTCTTTGAAAAATATGCTCCAAAAATGAATAAAGTGAATAATCCATACAGTAGGTGGGTTAGTTTTCTCCTTGATTGGAGAAGAGGAGCGAGCTGCTTGTCTGTTACTTCACTCTGGTCATTGATCTCCTTAGTCGTTTTTAAAAACATATTCCCTCTCTTCCCTTAAGAAATTTTCAGCCAAATCAAATGGAGAAGAGTTCTGCCACTTCCTCCTTTAGCCTCAGTGACAGGAAGGATTATACATACAAAGGTGTTTCTTTTCCAGCATGTCCATCATGGGGCCCATCAGAAAAGAAAGTGTCAAATATGTAAGGGAATCAATTCTGGGGGAGGAAGGAAGGGATCCTACAAATGATCTAGGAAGGGATCCTACAAATGATCTAAACCAAATGTCCTGAAAGCTTTCCAGACATGGATGGGAGGGATAAAGCAGCAGAGGAATCTACCAATCAGGACAGTGGAAAACATGGTCCCCACAGAACCTCTGACCATCACTGGACAAAATATAGCAAGTTTGAAAATCAGAAAGGAATTCCTTAAGCCAGTATGGTTCCCAGCTAGTTTATGGACAGCAATTGAGCAAGTTAAGACTGTAATAAGGAAAAAGCAGGTAAGTGTGAAAAGTACCCTTATTTATTTATATCCCACCTTTATTATTTTTATAACTAGCTCAAGGTGTCAAACATCTAATATCCTTTCCTCCTCCAATTTTGCCCATAACAATAACCCTATGAGGTGGGTTGGGCTGAGAGAGAGTGACATGATAATTATCTTTCAATACCTGAGTGGTTGTCACAGAGAATAGGGGGATTGACTTTTTTCTCTGAAGCACCTAAGGGCAGGACAGGAAGTAACAGATGCAAGCTTGTTAAAGAGAGATCCAATCGAGGAGTAAGGAGAAATTTTCTGACAGTGAGAACAATTAATCAATGGAATATTTTGCTCCCAGAGTTGTGGGTGCTCCATTATTGGAGTTTTTCAAGAATAGGCCGGACAGCCATTTGATCGGGATGGTATAAGGTCTCCTGACCTTATAGCAAGGGTTGGACTAGATCAGGGGTCTCCAACCTTGGCAACTTTAAGACTTGTGGACTTCAACTCCCAGAATACCTCAGCCAGCTGGTTGAAGTATTCTGGGAATTGAAGTCCACAAGTTTTAAAGTTGCCAAGGTTGGAGACCTCTGGACTACATGATCTCTGAGATCCCTGCCAGCCCTATGATTCTATGCTGTATGTTCTATATTCTAAAGGGGCAAGTTAATGCGAAGGATGAATAAAGAATGAGAAGAGATAAAAGATGAAACTTACTTTTCCAAGAAGAGAAAATGTAGTCTGGCATGTTCATTTTGAGAGGCCCTTTGTAAAGCCAAAGCTAACAGACAAGCAGAGATTGGAAGGAATGACATATAAGCAAAGACCACCAACATCCATTCAGCCTACGAGCCATTGGTCAACAGGATGGTGGGATGATCCCAAAAAATCTGATTCCTCTAAGGGTAGAGAGAAAACCAACCTAAATAAAAACCATAAAAAACAAAAAGCCATCAATTTTAACAGAATGAGGGTGACAGGACCCAATGACGATGAAGGAAAACAGGAACATAGGGACAGAGCTCCCTAACACAAGTGGTAGGGGATTAAATTAGAAATAGGTCAGAAATCTTTTCCAGTTTAATCTCAGTATCAGAAAGATTTAGTGTTATAGATCCAGAAGGAGCAGCTGAAGAAAGTCAAGCAAACAAACTTAGTTCTGCTCCTAAATCAGGCCACCATGAATGTTTATGGAGATTGTCTATCATCTAGGTCATGGTTGTCCCAAAGATGCTTTTACAAAAGGCAACTGGACTTTCTTGCTTTTTCTTTGAAAACGTTTCACTTCTCATCCAAGAAGCTTCCAGGAACTGAACAAACCAAGAACTGAAGAAGGTTCCTGGATGAGAAGCAAAACGTTTTCAAAGAAAAAAACCAAGAATGTTCAGTTGCCTTTTGAAAAAAAGCACCTTTGGGACCAGCCACCATGATAGCAGTGTTCCAATATCTAAGAGGACGCCATAAAGAAGAGGGGCTCAACCTATTCTCCAAAGCACTTGAAGGCAGAACAAGAAGCAATGGATGGAAACTAATCAAGGAGAGAACCAACCTAAAACCAAGGAGAATTTTTCTGACAGTTAGAACAATTAATCAATTGTTAATTAAACAAAGAGCCGCCGTGGTGCAGTGGTTAGAATGTGGTACTGTAGTACTGCAGGCTACTTCTGCTGACTGCCGACTGACTGCAATTTGGCAGTTCGAATCTCACCAGGCTCAAGGTTGACTCAGTCTTCCATCCTTCCAAGGTGGGTAAAATGAGAACCCAAATGGTTGGGGGCAATATGCTAACTCTGTAAACTGCTTAGAGAGGGCTGTAAAAGCACTGTGAAGCGGTATATAAGTCTATGTGCTATTGCTGTTGCTAATTAGTTGAATGACTTGCCTCCAGAAGTTGTGGATGCTCCAACCATGGAAGTTTTAAAGAAGAGTTTGGACAACCATTTGCCTGAAATGGTATAGGGTTTCCTGCCTGAGCAGGGGGTTGGATTAGAAAATCTCCAATGTCTCTTCCAACTCGGTTATTTTGTTCTGTTCTGAGTTTCTAACACTTTATTTTATCTTTCCAATATTTTTAAGTATGCAATACAATCAGATAATTTCTTTTGCAGGGCATAGCCTAATAAATAAGATGATGATACCATTAAATTAAAGACGGAATATTTGAAAAACACTAGATGAGTCTTTTCTAAAAATAAAGGATGCTGCTGAAGGGAAGTAAGAAATATCCAGTGTGATAAAAGTTGTTGCTGCCTTAATGAATTATGGGATTTTTTTTCCTCTGATGACTTTTACAAGTTCATAATAGATCTTTGAGCAATTTCTTATATTTCTCCAGGAATGAGGAATACAGTCAGTGCCCAGATGCCCCATGAAATTATAATCCCTCAGTGGAGAGCAGATGCAAACTCAGGCAATGACAAGGTAAGTTGCCAAATTACAATTGTTAGCAAAGATTCTGTTTTCTGATGATTCCTCCAGATACTCATTCATGATCTGCTCATGGCAAGAATAGTTTGCCTGTGGCTGGTTGCTCAGCAGCTGCAGTGAAGAACCCAAAACGACGTGATTTGCATATGTTTGTGTACATGTGTATGAGAGAGAAAAGATGTAACCTTTTGAAGCAATATATGGGGAGAAAATTAGAATTAAAGTTAAAATGAGTATTCCCTCTTGAGATTTGAATGCTTTGATATTAATAACTTCCTCTTCAAGAGAAGGAATCGATTTTTGCCAAAAACCTGTCTAAATGTTAAGCATTTATTTTCTCTCTCATGGGTTTGTTCTGGGGGAGAGGGATTAAAAAAAATCAAGATGATAGCTGAACATTTTCAATTAAAGTCCCTCCTTTTTTTACATCCCTTGTGCATGTGACATATATATAAAGAAAAAGAGAGCTTGATAATGCAGGACCCTTTCCAAGGGATGTCCCTGCTGCTTCCCCCAGAAACATATATCAGATTCGGTTGAATCCAAAGTGAGTTGAATTGGAAAAGTTCAGAAGTTGTCTGAATCAAAGCAGGGCTTTTCTAGATGAGATTGAACCTAAATCCTTTGCTAATGATGTGGAGGAACAGGAAATATATCTCAAAAGGGCTGATCCGCTTTTCTTCCTGTTAAGCTAAGAAAAGCACCAGCCTGCAGAGCTTCCCCAAAGGAGCTAACTGAACTTTAAACAGTTAATCATTCATTGTCATTCTCCAGTTGCTGGGCTTAGTTTCTGAAATTTAGCAAAATATTGCACAGATTATCAGTGAAAAGAGACTAGTGGTTAACATATTGGAGTAAGAGTGGGAAACCTGCTGGGTATCCTCGGGACAGTCCCTCCTAGACACTCCCAGGCAGAAGGCAAGGGCAAACCTGTTCTGACCCAGCTCCCCAAACACGACAGACCCTCTGTAGTTGAAGCAATGATTCCTTTATTATGAGCCCTGGCAAAAAGTTTCTCTCACATAGCAGGCTAACAAATCTGTCCAGCAGGGAGGTGAATAGTTGTCTGCCAATTCTATTCATCTCTGCCCCCTGCCTTTTATCCCCAGAGCTAGGGTGGGGCTTCGCTAGAAGCGGTGGCTCTTCTGTCCCAAGAATTGGCCCACAGATTTCCACTGTTCTCCTCTCCTCTCTGTCTTCTGCGCATCCGTGTGTCAGGCACTGGACCCAGCTGTTCCTCCTCCTCCTCATCGGACGGCCCAGGCTCCACCTCTGTCTCTCTCTCTGACAGCTCCATTCCTTCTTCCCCCTCAGAGTTCTCAGGTTGCCTTGATGCTGACCTTGACTCCCACATCTCCTCCTCACCTGATTCGGCTGTTGGAGGAGCTGGCGGCTCCTGACAGACCACAACAAAACCACTTCCAAAAATGTTATCAAAATCCCCTCCCTGGGCTTGTCTGTGTAGTTGCCAGAAGTCTGACTGATGAGAAGATCAAAAGGAAAAAAAGCAAAGAAACAAAGCAGTGAAAATAAGAGAAAGGGAAGAAAATGCATATCAATTTTTTTCTAACTGTAAAGATACTCTTGTACAACAATTTTAAGTCCAGTCACACAAACTTGATCCCCTCATAAGCAATCAACATGCTGACAAATTTAACTGAAACCTGCCGAGAAACCATTAAAATAAATGTCAGTTCTATTTAAAAATAAAAATCCAAGGTGTAAATAAACCTGGCATATACTTACATACATTTATTTTATTTATTTATTCATTTGTATCCCATCTTTATTATTTTTTTTTACAAATAAGGCAGTTAACACATCCAACACACGTTCGTCCTATTTTCCCCACAACAATATGTGGTAATACAGGCTGGTCTTCAACTTAAAACCATTCGTTTAGTGATTGTTCAAAGTTATAACAGCGCTGAAAAAAGTGACCTATGACCATTTCTGACACTTAGAACTATTATAGCATGCCAGTGATTATGTGATCAAAATTTGGAGGTCTGGCAACTGGCATTATTTATAACAGATGCAGAGTCCTGGGGTCATGTGATAACCTTTTGTGACCCTTTGATAAGCAAAGTCACAGAAACACAGATTCACTTAACAACCATATTACTAATTTAACAACTGCAGTGATTTACTTAACAACTATGGCAAGGAAATGGGGCAAAACTCACTTAACAACTGTCTTGCTTAGCAACAGAAATATTGGGCTCAATTGTGGTCATAAGTCAAGGATCACCTGTACCTTTACTGAAACCAACTGGTTATACTTGTTTTTCTATATTTACGAGGTACTTCTAGCAAATACGCATAACTGCTATTGTGCAAATGAAAATACTTTTTAAAACTGGGAAGCCTTTTGTTTGTTAATAAATGTCTTGCATAACTTTCTGCTTTGTTCCTCTTGTTGCTTCCTCTTGCTTTACCTGGAATAATTTGTGAAAATGCTTAGCTCAGAGTATTGTATTAGTTTTAATAGTAGTGGAGCTTCCAATGTGGAGGTCATTTCATAGTATGGTAAAGGTTCTGAATAGAAAAATGAAATTATCAGTCTTTGGCACTTAAAAGACTATAATTCATATACACGCTTCATCTTGTGAATCATTCATTTTCATTGTGGATAAAAGAGGAAATATGCAATATGTTACTACAGTGTTAGATGGATTGCCTCTGAATTGCCCAAACAGCCACAAAAAGCTAAAATTGCCTTTAAATTGCTAAAATCTCATGCAAGAACACTAAAAAGGTGTGAGACTTTATGTATGTATATAGCTGATATACATCACAATATTGGTATTTTGAAGGGTATTATTATTTTAAATGTTCTTCAGGCAAGTCTGACATTATATATATTATATTCTATTTAATAAAGATAAAACAAGACATTGACGATAATGCCACAAATAAATTACATTTATTTGTAATTGTTATAAGTAATCCTTGACTTACAATAGTTCATTTAGTAGCCATTCAAAGTTACAATGGCACTGAAAAAAGTGATTTACGACCGTTTTTCATACTTGCGACCATTGCAGCATCCCTATCTATGGTCACGTCATCAAAATTCTGATGCTTGGCAACTGACTCATATTTTGATAGTTGCAGTGCCTTAGGGGTCACGTGATCGGCTTCTCTGACCTCCGGACAAGCAAAGTCAACGGGGAAACCAGATTCACTTAAAAACCTGTTACTAATTTAACTGCAGTGATTCACTTAGCAACTGTGACAGAAAAGGTCGTAAAATGGGGCAAAACTCACTTAACAAATGTTTCACTTAATGTAGTCTAATCCCAATAGTGTTGTACGTTGAGGACTGCCTATATTGGTAGATTCAGACTTGGGTCCAGTGGAGACATTGTTTCTTATGCTTAGTTCAAGACCATTAATGAAACCCTGAAAACATAAAATGTATGTCTATGCAGTTTAATTGATCATATTGTTTTCCCCAATTATTATGTATTTATTGCTTTACTTTGTAAATCTCTTTGTATATTTGTGCATCCAACGTCACATTTTTGCATCTCATCTCTTTGGTAAAACGATGGCCCAGACTGTACACAGTGATACATGTTGGCTCTTGCTTAAGGAACTGGTGTTGGATATAAGACTCCGATAGTATGAATTAGTAATA
Organism: Arizona elegans; assembly: GCA_022577455.1. Classification (NCBI taxonomy): domain Eukaryota; kingdom Metazoa; phylum Chordata; class Lepidosauria; order Squamata; family Colubridae; genus Arizona; species Arizona elegans. Next base: position 94,010,687 of record JAKOOJ010000003.1, on the reverse strand, counting down.
CTGATTGGATTCAGCCTCTCTTCATTTTCTTTTGCTCCAGGCCTTGGGTCAATGTTGAGAATTCTTTTAGTCCCTACCCAGTTATTTGCTACAGAAAAACAAAACCCAGTTCAGGGAGCAGGATGATGTGAGATCATTCAGTTGTCGGCCTTTGCTGTTTTGACTGTATGGTAGCACCAGCCGAATTACAGTGAACACAAGCAGAATGTTATTTCCTTTTCTGTGCATGTGGCAGTATGCTTTGCTTCAAACATCCTTCATTTGTAACCAAATCTTGCAGAGTAAAGGATGGGGAGGATGTGGTAGCCTTGTGCCTCATGCAGGAAAGAGTATTGTTATTCTGTTTTTGTTTTTCTTGAGTTTAGTGTCGTTACATAGATTGCCTAACAAAGGCATTGCATAGAGAACTGTCAAGCTGGGAACTCTGTCCACCTCTTTATCCTAAGTGTAAGTTGGATATCTGTGCAGGCCTGATTAACTTAAAGGAGGAAAAAAGTTACGCTGAATTTATCCAATGGAGAGTGGGAGCCAGGGCCTCTAATCTGCAGACTCAACTTTTACTATCTTCTCCTTCAACTTGATCATATTTTTAGCATTGTCCATGAATGTGACTGAATGTAAACTGAAAAATTCTAAGAGGAAAAAGTCCTCTTAGGACTTCCTTCCAAAGAGTTCTTCCTTGGCATTAATTTGAGGAGTGCAAATGCAATGTGAATGTCCTATCTTTCATTCTGGGGTGACCTTTGTACTGATTTATATTCCCTCGCTTCAGTTAAATCCCAAGAGAAGGAACAACTTCTATGGACCTTTGGCATCTTGGGAAACATGAATTGAGACAATCTGCAGTTGAAAAATGTAAAGATCATAACTAGGGAAAGAAGAGCAGCAGCAACCTCACAGGCATAAATACCCTTAAAAATGAAGTAGAACACTTAAGCATCATTTATGAATGTAGAGGTACTTCCAAGGGATTGGAAGTGTTTGATATTGGCACAATATTAATGAAAATGAACCAAACAATCCCCAAAAGATGGCGGTTAAATAAAAAGAACAGAGAGAAATTAAATTATCAACCAATATTCTAGTTCAGGAGTCAGCAACCTGCAGCTCTGGAGCTGCATGTGGCTCTTTCACCCCTCTATTGTGGCTCCCTGTCATTCAAAATATGCGTCACAACTGCCAATGTGCAACACCCGCCAGCACACGATTTATTGAGCTTTTCAAACCCCTGGTAGGCCAACCACGGATAAATCCAAGAAAAGAAAAGTTTCAGAAGAAAACAGAACGTTTAATTTAACTACATATGCTAGTTTTGTGGGCGCTCAAGAAATAGTCAGGCACGGGAAGGGTTTTGTGGCTCCTTTTCTTTTCTGTGGGAAACGGGTCCAAATGGCTCTTTGAGTGTTTAAGGTTGCAGACCCCTGTTCTAGTTTATCCAAATACCAACTAATATTACCCAGTTACTAACCAATATTCTGGTTTATCCAAAGACAAAACAAAAAATCTAAAGGCTTTGTAGGTGGAAAGGATTGTGACTGGAAAGCTCATTGTAATAATTTGAGGAATGTAGGAAACAGAACTTTAAAATTAAAATAGACATTTTCTTTCATAATTAATGAAATTGTATATATAAGATGGCATCACAGAGAGCTAGCAGGACTTAGTGATCTAAGACTTAGGGGTTGGACTAGGACTGGGCAGTTGTCCACCCTCAATCAAGGAATCCATCCACTCTTGGAGCCTTCGGGTCAACTCACTTAGCCCAACCCGCCTCACATGGTTGTAGTTGTGAAATAGAAAGAAGATTACCATCTGAAATTTCTGGAGAAAAGACAAAGATATAAATCTAACAAATAAAAAATAAACAAATGATGGATGGATGGATGGAGTTAGCATCCTTTAATATTGTGCCGAGTCATAAAAATTATGCTTGGACTCTACCTAGAGTACAGTATATTTTCTTTATATTATTGTTTGTGTGGTCAGCATTTTAACATTTAGGGAATGAATGAATCTGTAATTATATTTAGGCAGCTGTCGTACCTAGGGGATTTATATTTGTGCATTGTATCTAAATCTATGTTTGACCACAGGAAGTATGGTTTTAATGTGATGTCATCTGAGAGGATAGGGTCAGGTTTTAGGTGATTTTTGAGGATGAAAGCTTAAAAGTAAAATAAGTATGTTAAAGTCTGTGGATTAATAATCTATTTAGCTTTTAATTTTAATGAAAACCACAAAAATTATGCTACGGAAAACAAATGATTTGCTCTTAATTTTTATCGGTGTGGTCTTGGGGGTGGCTAACCTCTATAGATTATGAAAAATGAGTTGGGGGACTGCATTTAGGCTTCATGTTTAATATTACAAATAGAAAACAGGACCTAATATATGATGGTTAGAAAACACAAATCTATTCACCTAGATCAGGGGTGGGGAACCATGGCCCTTTTATGACTTGTGGACTTCAACTCCCAGAATTCCTGAGCCAGCCACAAGTCATAAAAGGGCCATGGTTCCCCATCCCTGACCTAGATAGACTATGTTCCCAGTATCCTATCACAGATATCAGGGAAGAAAAGAGAATATAGAATACAAATACTGTACAGAAGCTGCAATATCCTACTAAGTAGAATGTCCTACTGAGACTACAGGGGACGATGGTTATGCAAAACTATGAAGATGAGAGCAATTATTTAATAATATAATTTGGGTTTCAGGAGCCCAAATTGCCATTTTCCTTTCTGTTCATTGACAGTTTTAATTCATTATATCTAATACATATGCTGGCAAGGATATGCAGGGGAAGGAGACAATGGCTTGTTATTTTTTTCATGTTTGTTGCAATGCCTATATTTGGTTCCTCAGCTCATAGTTGACAGTCACACAAAAGTTCATTCTAATTGGCCAACTTCCTCACAGATGTAGCAAGAAGTGTTACCTTCTTATTCAGAACCTGCTTCCAGTAACTGTCACAACATGTGTCTACATTAATTTCCTTTTAAGCCATGCTTTTTCTATATAGCTGGTCATGTTGCGTGTCCATGTACTGAGATTGTTTAAAATATCATTATACCACTTTAGCAGGGACAGTTGACACTTGATAAGACAGCAGGGAAGAAAGAATCAGTTTTGGGCAAGATTAGAAAAAGCCACCTTTTTTTCTGGCAATATAATTTTAAATTAGTTTTTAAATTAAGTAAAAACTTAATTTAAAATTAAAATTAAATTAAGTATTTAAATTAATTTAAATTAGTTTTTAAATTAAGTATCTGCAGAAATGTTGGTGGCAATTAGAGAAAAGGAAATTCTTCAAATGGCAACAACTGAAACTAAGGTGTTTTAATGGGCTCTTGAAGATACTGAGTGGTATGTCAAGGGAAAGATTATAATAAAAGTGGTTGAAAATACTTGGTGATATTTCAAGAGGTACGAGGGCATTTGGTTTGGCCTCTTTTTCCAGAAGCCACTGATTCATTAATCTGGTATCAACCAGAAAGCATTGTACAGAGGTAGATTGTTACACATGCACAATCATAACATTGAAGGGGGCCACTTAGATTATCATGTCTTACTCTCGACTCAGAACAATCCAGATTGAAACATCTCCAACAGATAATATCAAGTTTGTGCTTGAACACATCTGATGAAGAAGAATTTCCACCTCTCTGGTTTCCACTGCCCAAATGTTTGTAAAGTTAGGAAGGTTTTCATTACATTTAGTAAGAAACTGTCTTGCTGCAACTAGCCTGGTTGTGAAGGCGTGCATTCAGTACAGTTGAGCTGGAATGCAGGAGTTATTTCAATATTCACTTCTCACTATTTTTCCTCTCTTTTTATTATCGTTCAATGTATCATTTGCAAGTACAGTGTAGCTTAATGGATTTGAAGTATAGTATCAACTGATCAAGAAACCTACATCAACAAAAGTAAGGGAGAGTATGAAGCTATAATTTGAAGTTGGCTTGCTCTGAAATTTGAATCCTGAAAACTCAAATGTTTACCTAGATAGCAAAGGAATGAGTGCATGTATCCACAAAGCTTCACTGTATGGATATGTATTGGTAACTGTTAATTTTTATATTTTATGTAGCATCCATCGAGAGCAGAACTCAGGATAACAGCTGAAGGAAGAAACTTTATTGTCGATGTTGAAAAAAACGAGTAAGTACTTGAAATCTTACCATCATAAAGAAAGGTATAAATAGTTAGACAGTGCAATGCTTCACACCAAATCTCCAAAAATTGCTTTGGGGCACAAATGTAGCATTAAGGTCTTTTAGGGTCTGAGTAATTAACCTAAAGGACATCTATGGAGATTCTCAGTCATCCAGGTCATGGTTGTCCCAAAGGTGCTTTTTCAAGAGGTAAATGGACTTTCTGGTTTTTCTTTGAAGACATTTCACTTCTCATCCAAGAAGCTTCTTCAGCTCTGACTGGATGGTGGAGAATGTAAGGATTTATACTCCTTGCAGACAGCTGGACATTTGGATTCTTTTAGCAACACAGTCCCTTCAACAGTTCCAAGACAGCTCCACACCAATTTGCACCACTCAGGTGACCCTGACGATACAGATAAATCTGCAAGTGGCCTCAGTGACCCTCTAAAAGAATGCAAATGACCTGCTGTCTGCAAGGAGTATAAATCTTTGCATTCCCCACCATCCAGTCCGAGCTGAAGAAGCTTCTTGGATGAGAAGCAAAACGCCTTCAAAGAAAAACCAGAAAGTCCAGTTGCCCCTTGAAAAAGTACCTTTGGGATAACCTAAAGGACTGACATGTATCTTTAAATATGTAACTGAGAAAGCTTTGGGAGGGGCTGTAATAGCTTCTATCAAGAATAACATACATGTGATCTTTCACATTCCTCCTTTTCCTGATATTTCACTTACTGTGCATTCGTAAATTTTGCCTGGCTGCATTAAGCATAATACATGGTATTTATTACTGTAAAGTAGCTTCAATATTTCCATATCAAAGCAAAAAAGTGCCATATCAAGTTCTCAGCAATGAAAATTAGCATAAATTTTAGTATACTAAATGAAAATTTAAGCATGAACCTTCTCTTGTATTCTCAAGAAACAAAGAAAGGTAAATATACATGCATTTGGGCAATGAGGGAATAGCATTAAAAGCATTTAGCCTAATCCTATTATGAAGTGTGCATCTAGCTGCCAAACTCTCCCTCCACAGAGAGAAGTTTTCATCCTGTTTCCTAGTGATTTGGATCTACATCCTAGTATAAACATAACTCTCTGACCATCTGGCTTTAAATTTCCAGCAATATTTCTGAGTCGTATAAAGTAGTACAGGCAAAGTCACTGATGCAGCAGAATTGGAAGAAGCAGAATCATTAGTAAAATTCAGCCACATATTAGCATGGAGGATAATGATATAACCACCAGATGCCTCCTGGGAATTAACGGTGCTATTGCCATGCGAAGCTTACTCTCAACAGGCTAGCAAAACAGAATATATATCTTTACTTTCCCAGTGGGCTCACCATTCAGCCAAACGTGCACGCATAGCCATTCAACTTTGAAAGGGATTGAAGAAGACAATGATACGGATTCACAATTTTGTGTACTGTATGTACATAAGTGCTTTAAACTTAACCTTGTGTAGATTTGAAGTGTTGGAAACATTAGCTAGTTAGTTTTTTGCTAGTAAATTTTTTTCTTAATTATTTTTATCACACCTTTATTATTTTTTACATTTAACTCAAGGCAGCAAATGTATTCAACACACCTTTCTCCTCCTATTTTCTCCACAACAACAACCCTGTGAGGTAGGTTGGGCTGAGAGAGATTGGCTGGCCCCAGGTCATCCAGCTGGCTTTCATAGCTAAGGCAGGACTTGAACTCAAGGTCTCCCGCTTACTAGGCTAGTGCCTTAACCACTAAACCAACGTGGCTCATCCAAAACAAGAAGTTATTGAGTCCAGTGGCCATCATCCAGTTATTTCATTACCACTGACTTTATAATTTTAGGTAAATGAGCTAGGGGAAGAAGAAGATTGTTTTAAAAAATGCAACAGTTGGAACATAGAAAAAAAATCCGTAGAGTTTGTATATTATAATAGTCTAAAAGTGAAGAGAAAATAGCCCAGCACCAGGCTAATTAAATAGGTAGACTAGAGCCAAGCAATCTGAAGGTAAATGGCCACATTTAATATTTGTAGAAATACATAAATTTAGGGCTGTAATAGGCAGAAGAGTATTATGCTCATGAAGTCAGCCAAAATTTTCTATTTTATTTCTGAGTTGGAGGACAGACATTTTGAGATTCCTGTTGTAAAAAAAAAAAAATCCCCATCAGAGAAAATTGTATTAAACTGTACTTAAACTACATATACTTTGCTGATGACTAGAGTTGAAATCCTATACGCAGGGGATAAATCCTGTCGAGAAGCTTGTTTAAGTATTAGGAAATGGCAAACTGTTGTGAAATTCTCCTTACCAGAGGATGTGCTTGATTTCAGCATCTGTTTACAACAGGATGATCTCAGTTGCTGTACCCCCATGAACTGGGGACATTTATCTTCTTTATTTGGAGACCACTCCCAAAATGGCGGCCAGACTGGGAAGTTAAATCCTCTACAGCTAAGAATGTATTATTTATTTAGCTATTAAAAGTGAGCTATGAAATAAGCATTTTTCATGCTTTTTTAAAAAAAAACTTTGAAGTCATCTGAGTCCAAGCATAATTTTGTTGGGATCCAAAGAATTGGAGAATTGGATGGAAAAAAGCTTTAACTGTCATGTAGCCAGGAAGCAAAGACCTTGGTTCAATAATTGGGTTAAACACACAGGGCCATGAACCTCTAGCAAGCCAAAAAAAACCCGCAGAGGATGGTCATACCCAAAGGACAATGCAACACCACCATCAATTAACTTGATAGCTTTCTCGAAAGACCAAGGGATATAAGAATTGGCAGGAAAAAGAGGCAGGGACAAAATATGAGGTAGGTCCAGAGCAGAATAGTAGCATTCTGGAAGGAGATCTTGGATTCCACATTATTTGAGTCTATTTGAAGAGATACTGAACACATTCTAACTAACATTAATTTACATTTGCCTTGATATTGCCAGTATTGTGTCAATACAAAGCACATTTAATTCCACAGGAAGTTACTCTATTTACATATAAACTCTGAATTGATTCCTAAACACCCGGTGCACTCAAGTTTGTTTTTCACATACGGGTTGTTGAGATGTTTAAGTTCTGCAGCTGCAAAACAGAAAGCCCAAAGCAGAAGAATATAATGAGAGTTAGGGGGGGTATAACATTGGTCATCACTGTCAAAGAGCATCAGATGTTCACAGATGTGTTTCAAAGCATAATTTTCTGGAAGTAGAGAAGAAAGAAAGAAACCAGTCCTCTTTGCCTGAAGTTAATGGAAGTCTTGAAGTTGCGATAAAAACAAATAACGTTGTTTTAAGTCTGTGTTTAATTAGAATTAATTGCTTTGGATCAGCACTGGCCATCTGCACAGGCAACTGGGGACAAGTTCAGGAAGTCAAAGATAGGATGTTGGTTTAGTAATGGAGGCAGCAGCATTTTCAGGGGGTGGCAAGGGGAGTTGGAGTGATACTGGTGGAATCATGTGAGTTGGTACAAAGCTTGCTCCCTTTCTGATATATGTCATTATATCAGTCACATTCCCAAAGGGGCAGAGTTTACAGCTCAATGCTACTTTTTTCATTGTGAGAGATTGTAGACATGACTGAATGGTTGTGGTCAGTCATTTTTAAAAGGTTTATCTATCTATTTATTTATTTATACTTGTATACTGCTCATTCTCAAGCCTCTAGGCAGCTAATAGTGAACAGTTCTTTAAAAACAAACACCTAAATCAAAATGCGGAAAGAACATTCATAGTAAAAACAAAAAAAACAAACAAAAAATGCATGCCACAGAAACCACTAGCATATTGTAAAACACCCTCTTTCTGACTTATTGGAAGAAGTGAGTTTTAGCAAAATATCAGAAAACTTTCTACTTCTGACAGGCCCAGGAGACATGAAATAGGTCAAATTTGCACTGGGAGGAAGTTCAAATGTAAACTTCAAAGAAATGTATTATGAACTGAGACATTAGTTTGGAAAATCTCCTCATCCACAAAATCTCTGTCCAGTTTACCTAGAACCGGGCTACCAATAATGTGAACAAGCTGTAGCAAGTATTATATTTGCCACGTATAATTGGAATGTATCATCTAAATTGTTCTGCATTGTTTTATCTGAACTATATTTAGGGGACTGGAGGAGGCTGCCAATTTGATCAGGGCAACATCACAACTCAGGAAAACAAGTGCCTAGGTCAGTGATGGCTAACCTTTTTGCCATTGCGTGCCAGGAGAGGGGGGCGGGGGAGGGTCACGCACGCATGTGCCCACGTGCATGCGTGCGGAACCCCCTCTCCCTCCCCCCCCGCTCCTGGCACATGATGGCCTGGTAGGCCCGTTTTTCTTTCTTACCTGGTTCCAGATCATCTCTGTGTATCTGGGAAGGGCGAAAACAGCCTTTCCCACTCCCTCGGAGGCCCTACAGAGGCTGAAAGGGCCCATTTCCCAACTCTCGGTGAGACAGGAAGTGACATTTTTTGCTGTCCCCAGCCTCCAGAACCTCTCTAGGAGCCTCTCTAGGAGTCTCTAGGAGCCTCTCTAGGAGTCTCTGGAGGCTGGAGGCTGGGGACAGGAAAAAACATCACTTCCTGTCCCAACGGGAGTCGGGAAATGGGCCTTTTCAGCCTCCGTAGGGCCTCCAAGGGAGTGGGAAAGGCTGTTTTCGCCCTTCCCAGATACATAGAGAGGATCTGGAGCCAGGTAAGAAAGAAAAATGGGCCTTCCCCACCCCGCCCCCAGGCCCTCCAGAGGCAGGAAACAGGCTGTTTCCCTACTTCTGGTGGGCTCAGAAGGCCAGAAAATCAGCTGGCCAGCGCGCGCATGCGCCCCAGAGCTGAGCTGGTGTGCCCACTAATATGGCTCCGCGTGCCACCTGTGGCATGCGTGCCATAGGTTCGCCATCACGGGTCTAGGTTTTTACGTCATGCTGAACCATTATGCATTTGCTTTGGGTTTAGGAAGTTGTGTGAACCCAGCCCATTGTGGCTTATTCAATTCATTATGGTTAGCACTATGTGTAAGCCAAGTCAATGTGGAAATGCATGAAGGTGGTCTGAATATTATTCTTCCCCCTGCAAATTTTCTGACAGAAGAAGAAGAAAAAGATAACGAGGCCGTGGCTCTTTGTGTTTTCTGAAGTTTTATCATGAAGGATGTTTGCCCTGAGACGTGGCATTTTGCCAGAAAAATTCCTGAGTAGCCAAGATGTGATGTAATAAACTCCATGACTAGACCAGCTGGCATAGGAAAAAGTCCTGGCATCCAGCCCTATTCAGAGATCTAATTTTAGAATTGCAGTACTGTAGTTTGGAGCACAAAACTGCCTCATTGCCAAGCATACTGTACCCTTCCCTTGTGTCAGAGCTACTCTGAATGTCCTCCAGAGGTGCCCCCATCCGAAGATTCAGCTGTGCTGTTAATCTTTGTCCATCATTTCCTGCCTTGTGGTTTCCTTTCCAGAGTTTCCTTTAGAGATTGGAAAGAGGAAAGATTGTTTTCCAGTTTTGGCTTTGGATTGGCGGGATAGCTGAACTTTTCTCTGCAGGGATGCCCTCGCCTTAGCTTTTGCTGATAATTTCCTAGATGCAGGGATTCTAATGGGGGCAAACTCACTGGATGCTCTGACCTTTTCCTGCAGAGCTTGCAAAGATTAGCTGAATGGTCAGAAGAACAGAGCAGCCACCTGGGGATTTTTAGTTCATCTTCCTCCTGGAATAATGATTTCATTTTCTGGAGGCCAGGCAAGGAAGCTTGTCTCTCTAAGTTATCTGTTCTTCATTGCAAAATTTCCTGGGAGGGAAGTATGCTTCCTTCCTTTCCTTCACTGTTGACTTTTTGGCTCTCCAGTTTCACAGTGCAACCCTTTGAGTGATAATTTAAAAGAAAGAGAGGGGGAGGGAGGGAGAGAGAGAGAGAGAGAGAGAGAGAGAAGCAAGTGTTGCTAGAAAAGTTGCGTTCTTCACAAATAGGAAGATGCTGAAGTAAAGAGGATTGAAATCTCTGGCTTTGGCAGAGCACATGTTGAACATCAGCATCTAAAAAGGATGACTTTATCCTTTCTTTAGCTTAGGGGCTGGGTGTGTTAATGAAAGGGTGGCTTTCCTTCTTAGCTTCTTGGTGATCCTAGTTCAGCAAAATATAGGCTGAAAGATGTCAATGCAAGCAGCTTGTCTAAAAGTATAAGCCTGAAAACATAGTATAATAAATTGTGTGGATACAGCAGATAATCCTAGCTCATATAGATGATTATTTGCCTATAGCAAAGAAGCATTGATGTTCCAATCCCACAAAAAGAGGTTTCCCATGAAATTACATTTTTCAGTACAGTTGGTCCATAGATTTGACTGCAAATTATCAAACATGTGAAAACTTAAGTCTGCAATGATTACAAAGTATGTGTTGTCTTTGATATATGAATGTTGGCTCTTGGCCTTTACCTAAGTCTAGTACCTGGTACTGATATGCAGTTATCATTTTGTATTTTGTTCAGCTAGTTGGTTGTTAAATTCCAACACTTTCTTACAGAGGTACGATGGTTTTACAGAACAAAATTCCTCTCTTCCCCTTTAAACAAATACAAATAAGAGCTCTGACAGAACAAGACCTACCAGAGACTTCCATAGAGAATTGTTCAGTGTAAAATGAGGGCAGGAAACCTGGTGCACTCTAATACAGCCCTCAGCATCCCTCAATGCTGGGAATTGTAGTTCATTAGTAACAGGATGAATATAGGTGTTTTTTTCTCCAGTGGGACCAGTCTATCAGGGCAACCTGGTCTACCCAATTATGGGGTGGAACATACTGCTTCTGTTTTCGCCTTTCAGCCCCAATCCAGGGGCCTTCGCTGGCAGTCACTTTCACGACAAACTATTTTTGTGTTAAATTTATGTTTTACTGACAAAGAAATAAAGGGAGACTAGTATATAACTATTTCAAGCTATTTAGCTCTCATAAGCTAGTCATGCCCTTCTCAGATGGCCCAGGTTCAAATCCCAGAAGGTTATGGCTAGCTGATGAGAGCTAACTAACTTGAAATAATTCTATACTAGTCTCCCTTTATTTCTTTGTCAGTAAAACATAAATCTAACACAGGATGAACATAGCTTCCCCAGCTCTGAAAAGTAGCATATTTGTAACCCCCCAAATGGTAATGAACAGCAACAGTTTCCACATCCTAAGCCATTCTGACCAGGAATGAAAGATTTCTGGGACTTATCTTTTTTTAAAAAAGCTTTTGTATACAGAAATCAGCAGTTCTACAACTAGAGGAGGTATCTGGTATCACAAGTTCTTCTGAAAGAGGCTTTATAACAAGTGCTTGAACCTGCCTCCTTCCCTGAAATAAAAGGATTTGTGAAAATAACTTTGATCTTTTGCAGCCTTCCTCAGTTTGGTGTCCCCCCAGAGCTGTTGGGTCTATAGCTCTGAAAATGTTTAAGTAGCATGGTCTGTGGCTGTGCTGCCTCCAAAGCGCTGACTGTCATATTATGATTTAAAGGACATATGTGATTTCCTGTATTTTGTGCCAATTAAGACATTATTACCGCCATTCTCAACCATTAGACACCAAACAGAGTTGCCCAGAGTTACATTAACAGTGAGATGAGTGAAATGTAAAATTAATAAATAGAGTTGATAGTAGACTTTAGACTGAGATAAGGAATGGATGACATGTTTGAACTGTCAGAAGTTACAAATCTAAGCATCCTAGACAACATAGTCAGTGAAAAGGAATATTTGGAGTTGTGATTCAAGAACATCTGAAGACTCACAGATTTCCCAACTTTGTCTTGGATAGTCAGAGATATTGCCAGTGTTATGGATTTGTACAGGACTTTGTTGTCTTTTAATTGTATTACATACAGTACAGATCTCACCTTTCTTCCATCGTGGAAGAAAGAGTCTCAAGAGACTCTTGTCTTACATAACAGAAACAGCAAGAAACAGACAATCCTGGGTCAAAAACCAATGCTAAGTTAATATGAACATAGTTGAAAGAACATAGTCAAAGCAAATATTCAAACAAAAGCATCCGAAGGAAGGTTCAAAATGTTATGCAGCAGGTATTGGCAAATTTGATAGAAGTAGGATTAATCAAGTTCTATTTTTAGTGCCTGAATTACTTCAAGCGAAGGTTTTTATCCCAGAACCTCCTGGTTTTCAGAGACCACAATTTATAATCCTTCAAATGAATGATGCTTTATGACTTGTTTTGGAGCTATAACGTACTCCAGAGACATGGTGTTCTTCTGAACTTAGTACTCTTCCCAATAATCTGGTGTTTCTTGGAAACCTCCACTTTCTTCTGTTAAATGTGGGGAGGATGTCTTTGTTTTTGTATTGGATTCAAGAATGTAGGATTGGGAATGATGGAAGATGATTCCAAAGCCAAAGTATATCTACAGTAAGTAAACAAGCTTATCATGTTTTATTTCCTATATGCTAGGCATTAGCATGTGGACCATGAAGATTCTGAACTTTGCAAATCAGTGTTGTTCCTGTGTTTTCACTGAGTGGTGCAATCACATGTAGTATTGCCAGAATAATCTCAATTAAAATATGAATAATACTGAAACCAAAGTTGGAAATGATTCAGGTAAAAAGAGTTAATCCACCCTGCCCCGAAGCCTAGAAGAGTAGCCTCAGAAGTATGGAAGGCTGAGTCAACCTTGAGCCCTTCAGGATTGAACTCCAGAGTGTGGACAGAGTTAGCCTTTAATACTACATTCTAACCACTGCTCTTGCTCTTGGTGGCACAGTGGTTAGAAAATTGGTCTTAAGTATGTTTATCCATTCTGGTGGGGTTTTCCGTTGTGTAGGAGATGGTGAATTTAGTATAACAGTCTTGCAACAAAGAAACTATTCTCATGTTTATGACTTTATGACATACTGGCATTTTCTATCCGAAATTTCCATCTGCCTCATTTATAAACTATTTGCATCCTTTCTCTTCACATTGGATTAATGGTGTTAATGCCACAAAATAGAAACCCCCTTCACTGCAGGCGCCTTCGTTGCTCCATCCCCTATCCTGAAAATGGAGGCTTTGCTCAGAACAATGGTATCATTGACACAGTAGAGGATAGCCAAAAATGTGCTGAATTGGGCTGGAAGGGAAATAAAGCCGTTAAAACATCTGTATGTTGTGGCTACAGGCCAGGTTCTTGCTCATTCTCTGGATCTGACTCTGCTCCTGAGATTTCTACTGTAATGAAAAGTGGCAACAGCTGTCTGCTTTCAGCCAACATCTGTATTTTAGCAGAAGGAGGCTAAGTCTGCAGGCCACAGTCAAACTGTATTCACAAAGTGTATTCTTTTAGTGAAAAAAAGAATCCAAACTTTTGATTCTAATAATCCTAAACATGCAAACTTAGAAGTTAAGTCCTACTGAATTCATTGAGCTTACTTGAGAATAAACATGCCTGAGCCGAAACTTCATATAATTCACAGTTCTTTTACCCTCTATTTGTTCTTTCACCTAGTGCTTATTTTCTGCATATGGTTTTTTTCAGATGCATGTCCAGGTAAACAAAGTAGCTGAAGCAGCTAGAGATAAAGTCAGGCATTGTTATATTCTGTGATTGCCGCAGTTCAAAAAACAGTTCCAAATATATCATTCACCTTATCACTAGGAACAGTTTCCTTTTCAAATCAAGGCAGCCAAAATTAAAAGCAAAAGCCTGCAAAATACTGAAATCAGCAACCTGGTTAGGTCGCTATATTAACAGCAGTTTTAAATAAACATTGCAGGTAGTCCTTGACTTAACAACCATTCATTTACTGACCATTTGACAGCATTGAAAAAAAGTGACTTGCATCTGGTCCTCGCACTTAACATACATTGCAGTATCCCCATGGTCACGTGATGAAAATTCAGGTGCTTGGCAGCCAGCTACTATTTACCATAGCTACAGCATCCTGAGGTCACGTGATCACCTTTGCGACTTTCCCAACCAGCTTCTGATAAGCCAAATCAATGAGAGAAACCAGATGCACTTAATGACTCCATGCTTCACCTAACAACTGCATTGATTTCCTTAAACACCATGGTAAAAAAAATAATTCTAAAATTCTTAGCAACCAATATTCTGGTCCCAATTGTGATTCTAAATTGGGGACTACCTGCATTGACTGATCAGATTTGCAAAATGAAACCAGTTTGGTTAAAAAAGAAAGATTGACTATAGCAAACAAAAAAAAAAAAAAAAGGTTTTGTCATATACTCAGTTAATTTATATTTTAAACACTATCAGGTCCTACAAAAATTTGGGACTTCTGTAAGTCTAGCCATCTGAAGAATAAAATGATTTCTGAAAGTTCCAATCTGGTTCAGTCACCGGGACCAGAGGTTTTGTCCAAATTCCAAACCTCTGGTCCAGCTACCCGACCTAGATTGGATCCTGCTCAGCTTGGGACACATATATTCGCCTTCATTCATGAAAGTAATTTTTAGCTTTCTTATCTCTCCTGTTTCTAAGATTCTGATTTTTTTTAACATAAAGAATATAGTATATAAGGTCTAAAAAAGGCTTCATCCTGAGGTTAATTCTAGTCCCTCTTAACATCCCTCACAGATTTTTTACAGGAAGAAGATAGAATACTACTGCAATTTTCACAAATTGATACGCACCAAATATTTTGGCCCCAGTTTGAAAAATCTGCTCTAGAATATTTTGGGAAGAGCACGTTGGCAATGTTCACTGCTTTTTAATGTAACACATAATTTTTGGGACAAAAAACAACTCTTTATCTCAGCTGATAGAAACTTGGGTATTGGAGTAATTAGTGCAGCAACCCGCTTCTTTCAAGGATTATCTCATCATTCTGCAAAAAAGTTGTGGTTTTGTGTCTTTTGTTGTGGTAGTTACAGGCAGGGACACCCTCAGTGTACATTATCTTGTTCTCTCAAAGAAAAGCAGCAAAATACCTGAAGATGAGGGAGACTGTTAAATACAATCAATCGGTTGGTTGGTTGGTTGGTTGGTTGATTGATTATGTCATTATCAACCATATAGATGGATAATGGTCTGTCCCCAACCTGGTCTTTCAGCCCTTCCAATAGTGCACTCATCACTCTAACATCAAATATCAAACATAACTCGGTTAAGAGGGGGGGAAAAGGAAGTGGTTTATTGCGTTGGAAAATAGTGTAAACCATCGCACCTTGACCACATTGATCTTAGTTCCTCCAAACTCATTAGCCACAGTTTCATAACTTTTACCATTACAGACATTTTTGTGGTAAGATATCAAGGAAATGGATGATTTAAAATAAACAGGTACATCGGATTTTATCATGTTCTTCAGGGAAAAAAGACCACAGTACCCATCGTCATAGTGAAATAATTAGTCACTCATCTGTTGCCATTTCATGATTATCAATGAATAGCTCCAGAGAGGTCTTTAGTGGACCTCTCTTTTGTACATCCATAGTCAAGAGTCATTGTTGAAGAGCAAAGTTTAAAGTTACTAAGGATGCTCAGATAAGTTACATGCATGAGACTCAGTCCCAATGAAGTTGGCAGATATGTATAGTTTTCATTGCTCATTTATTTCCATTCTAGCCAAGAATTGTTAGTATTGTATCCATAACACAAGGCTGAGAAAAGCTAACATAAGCTTTACATTATAGAATAACTGGCTCTGTTGATAGAGAACCAGCTTGGTGTAGTGCGTAAAGGTGTTTCGTGTAATGGTTTAGAAACTGGAATAGTGTAAATTCTAATTCTTAGGCATGGAGTTAGGTGAATGTAGTAGGCCATGTCTATCTCTCCCTCAGCCTTAAGAAGAAGGCAGTGGTAAACCACTATTAAAATGTTGCTAAGAAAAATATGTGGACTTGTTCATTTAATTGGTAGACTGCTTTAAAGGTACATTCACATATATACATTGATTTTGTTAGCACTAAACATTGGTTCGTATATCCCAGATTCTGCATCTTGGTAGGCATTTATTTATTAAATGTATCTACCACTGGGCTCATAGTGACCCTGGATGGCTTCCAATTGTCAATGAGAAGTCAGTAATAGCTGATGGGATGGGACAGGAAACAGTCACCTTTTAAAGTATATATATAGTAATTAAATGAACACGCAGTGCAGCAAAATGCCTTTTTTCAAGGTCCATCCATTTTTTTATGTGTTCAGATTGTCTACGGGCTGTGAGTCAGATGAGCTCAGAGGTAATGCTAATGATGATCATGGATAGAGATAGAGCACTAAGCAGTAAGTCCTTTGTATCATTAAAGTAATAGCTTCCTGATAATCCGAAGTAATTAGAGAAGGAGGCTGGAGAGGAAGGACAGTGAAGTAGCCAGGACACCTGAAAAGAAGTACAAAAAAGATGGGCAGAAAGTAGGGTGGCAGTGGCTCAGCGACAAAGTAGCTATGATGACATGGAAGGTGGAGGATCTCCTTAATCCAGAAATATCATTTGAGCCTCCCGCCTTTTTTCTTATTGCAACTGGTGCCAATGCAGCTTCTTTCTTCTATTAGATTTTTCTACTGAATTCTAACATCCAGTAAGCAGAGATCCATGTTGTATGACCCAAAATTTTGGAATTACTTTTAGGTTTATATAGAGATATTGTAGCATAATGTCTTCTGATCATTTCACTAGAAGACCAAATGTTGAGTGGGGCATCCTTCTACTATAGGATTTGGGGGAGTTATTTTCTCCTTCCAGCTTTTATTAGATCTATTATATTTATTCTATAATTGATAAAAGGATAGTACTAAAGAAGTGGAAATGTGTTCTCCTAAATTCTTTCTCAAAAGTAACTTCAGGGAAAAAAAGGATGGCCTTATTTTTTTAGTTGCTACATTGACAGTAGTAAGACAAGAAAAAACGAGAACAAAGCATTAAATTTTACCCTTTTCAGATTTTAAAATATTGTACATAATGTTTTACTTTGGAATTTCATATAAATGCCCCTGATAAAGGTGCATTCCTACATAATGAACGTGCTATTTATGACAGAGATGGGATATTGACTAAACTCAACTTGTACAGATGGTATTACTGTCTAAAATGTAGGTTATCCTAAATTCTAGTTTTTTTAGGATTTACAGAACCCTCAGTGAAACCTCTATTTGCAGAAAGCCAGGCATACTGAATAAAAATTCTTTCTCTGAGATTACATTTTAACTTTTTAGATATCTAGGCAAAAGGAAAATGGTAACAGTATTAAAGCAGTTGTCTCTCATCTGAGAATAGGCTTAGTCAACTTGATGCCACTCCAAAATCTGTTTTGATTATTGTTAATGTTAAATTTGTGTTACTAGACAGAAATCAGAAGGTGCAGTTTTGTTTGTTCATTGTAAATAATCCCAATATTTCCTGTTTCTTTTATAGTCTAAAGAATGGCATCATAGGCTAAAGAACAATAAAGGGAAATGAAGTGATAAAAAGACAATATAAGGAATATATAAACAATATAATTGTACTGTATATATAGTGCCCTTAATAGCATCATATTGTCTGACCTGCAATTCAGCCATTTTTATTTGTTTGAGACCTGGGAGTTGGAAGAGAGCAAAGATATTTAAATAAGATTCAGTTATGGGTATAAATATATAGGTATATATGGAAAACCATAGCAAATCTGCATATACTTGAATAAGCAGCTATGTAGGTAATAGATAAGCAGGTTCTGAACCCTGAACAAATGGCAGATCAGTGAGATTCAGACGTAAAAATTAAGTTTAACTGCATTTAGCTTCACCACTCCACAAAGCTGTCATGACTCAGCCATTCTACTGACCACTCTTTGCTAATTGCTAATGTCATTTCCCAGACAGGTAAATACAATTGGCAAAGAAAATGATTGATTCTTGAAAATGCATGCTGTCCAGACCCTTGGTAACACAGGATGTATAACTGAGCTTATTTTGCAGTTTTGTTTGTGGCTGTTTTGGTTGACCATAATCTAAAAATGCAACATGATGAGGTGACCTTTATTAACAAAGAGCAGGGGAAAAGCAAAATTAGATTTGTTAGAGTCTCACAATGAAAGGATAAAAGCTTTCATGATTCATCTGTTAACCTGAAGTCTTTCTAGAGCACATTTAGTGTGCAAAATGTTTAAGTTTCTCTAATCTTTTCTATGAATTCTTGAGGTGAAGAATCATCGGAGGCTGTTTAATGACATGAACAATCATATGTTTATAGAGTTATGAATGGTATGAAAGGAGTGGAGAAAGACATTTTTTCTTTCCTTCTCATATTGCATTATGCAGATTGTTGAAGTGTCAGATTGGCCACAGGGAATCAAATGTCCAGCAGTTTTAAGAAGAATATTTTTCACCTGCTAAATTGGTTTTACTTCATCTTGCCATTTTTCTTGGCACATAATGTTGACATTTATTAATCGTTGTCACAACTTTAATCTATTTTTTTTCATGAGTCTGATTGACAACTTTTTCTAAATGTTACAATTGGTTATTGATGAAAATAGATTTTCATGTAC
Source organism: Arizona elegans (assembly GCA_022577455.1). NCBI lineage: Eukaryota > Metazoa > Chordata > Lepidosauria > Squamata > Colubridae > Arizona > Arizona elegans. Next base: position 93,992,094 of record JAKOOJ010000003.1, on the reverse strand, counting down.
ATGAATATTCAAATAATATTAATATTATTTTTCCTCTTCTACACCCTCCACCCCATCCTTCCCTCTTTCTTCATTTTTGTTCGTAGGGATCTCTTTGCACCAGACTACACTGAAACTCATTATACCAAAACTGGAACAGCCCAAACCATCTGCTTGAACAAAACAGTTGAGTATCAAATGTAATTTCATGAGACAAATCCATTTGAAAACACAACCCTGGTTCCAACTTGGATAGGCTTTACACGAAACAAGTCTTGACTGCACCCTGAAAAAAATGATTTGGAGGCACAAAAAAATTGGAGAAAAAATTATCAAGGGAGCAGTTTCAAATACACTCTGATTCAACGCTGGGGTGGTAAATAAAGAAATATTCATTGGTCTTTTCCTTTTTTCGAAATAAGTTCATTGCTAAGTGTAATGATGTAATATGGAAGTAGTGATTGAATAAGAATCTGATATGGGATTTATGATAGTGGCTGCTACAGTTTTCATAACTGCAAGCAGTCTATTCAGTTCATTTCTTCAACAAATCATCTTTCTATGACTAAATATAATAAGCCACTGTATTTTTTTATATCTTTACTGCCAAGAGTCATTTTGGAATAGTATAACATAGAAACTCCAAAAATATATAAATACCATTCAGATGAGGCAGAATACTTGGAACAGCAAAAACAGAAATAAGTTCCATTCCTTTTCCAAACTGTGACTTTATCTTAAAAAGCAAAACTCTTTGAATCTACTATATTCCACATTAACAATTTACCAGATATTGTTTCATAGGATTCATAGAAATATTAGGTGTAACTGTGTAGTGATGAACAGCATCATAGAGTGTTGTTACAACTGCAGTGATCCATAACTGCATAGAATTAGCTTGCAATTTGGGTGTGGTCCTTGAAATTCCATACAAAATTGCCAGTGAACTTCCTTGGTGTCCCTACTACAGTGCTGTCTTGCAGCGATATGCTGATGGGCCACTGAAGTATACAACAACAAACAACAACAACAAAAAACAACAACAGTGAACCAACCACTAGAGTAGTGATGGCCAACCTTTTGCCGTCACGTGCCAAAAGCGGGGGGAGTGTGGGGAGGTTGCGTGTGCACGTGCCCACACCCATAAATCGCATGTGTGTGCAACCCCCCGCACTCTCCCCACTTTTGGCATGTGATGGCCCAGTGGGCCCGATAGGCCCATTTTCCACCCTTCCCAGGCTCCAGAGCCTTTCTAGGAACCTGGGGAAGGCGAAAACAGCCTTCCCCACCCCCGGGAGGCCCCCTGGAGGCCAGAAATGGACTGTTTCCCACGTGCCGGAGCTGAGATAGAGCAACGCTCGCATGCCGACCGATATGGCTTTGTGTGCCACCTGTGCCACACGTGCCATAGGTTTATCATCACAGCACTAGAGCTATCCAGCTGAACACATGAAGCCATATTATTAATGTGCATTCTTTCTGATTGCCATGTTTTGACATTTCCTCTTGCACTTCCTACTAGTGTATTATCTGTTTGTGCTTTTGCCCTTGTCTGATACCTACCCTATCTCTTGCTCCCATCTGCAGAGGACTCCTCATGTCATAAAACTGAAGAGATTGGCTATAACCTTTTCTTTTGCCTCAATAGCAAAGTGCTTATACATGAAAATTCCAGATTTTAAATTTGTGTGTGATGTCTGTACCTTCTAAGCTATCCAGGCTAGAAGTGCTCATGAACTTAAAAATGGATATTGTCCAGGAGCTGATCTTTCAACTTCTGCCTTCTGCTAAGTGGGATCTGAAAGCTTGTTATCCTCTCAAGGCCTTCCTAAATTAACATGCCAGCTGGCTGTTGTCCAGCCGGACCTCTCTTCTGAATTAACTGACTGGAAAAAAATGTTGACTGGCTAGCAGCACTTCAGATAGTGAATTAGGTGGTTTACAAATAAGTGTCCATAATAACAGCTTTCTTCTTCTCTTTACTGTAGTTTCCTAAAAGAGGCTGACTGTGCAAAATTGTAATGGCTGTTGGGTTGCGGATTTTTTGTTGTTGTTGTTTCTTTGCTAGTTTTCATAGTGGAGTTCTATGCAGTACAGCTTTATCATTTCACAATATGTTTGTGGTTCCTCATAAGAAAATTGTACCCCAGAAGTCAGTAAAACTTTTTCAGCCAGAAAAGTTCCCGTCTTCTCTCCAAAGGTTTTGTTCAATAGAATAATAAACACATTGGTATATAGAATTTTCTCTCGCTTTCTTTTAAAGTAGAAATAGTTTTCCAAATTATTTTTTCCCTCCCCTACAAAATAGTCTCTCAACATTTACAAATAAATGAGGGTATCAAGGGTACAAAGGAAGTATTTGTAACTCAGGGCTGAAATGAAGGGTCCTTGGTGCTGTCTGAACTTAGTTGTTCAACTAAGCTCAGAGAGCACCAAGAACCTCTCAAATGAGGGTATGCATACAAAAGTAAGTGGGGTCACAAAGCATACTAATCCATAACATAATTTATGGCATTGTCCAAACATTTTGCTAAGCCATGTTTGATTTAAGTGTTATTTAATGAAAACTATAATTGGTTGGGTTTATAACAAGACAAAACCAAGGTAACTGTATTATGGCTTAGACCAGTCTGGGAAACCCAGCCATTATGGACAATTCGGCTCTAAGCTTTATTTTGGTAGGAATGAGTAGAGGGAGAGATTGGAAAGAATTCCTATCTCCAGAGAGCTAAATAAGCCATGGTAGGATCACTTCTATGCCTTTTCATGCCTGCTTTTCATGTAACTCAGACTTGGATCCCTACCAAAAGAGTGGGGTTAAGATAAATGAATCTGCAGGATGAGATTACTTGCTCATGACACTTCCTTTCACCCTCTCAGGATAATTGCTTTTACCATGGAAGAGTGAGGGCCGTTCATGAATCAAGTGTGGTGCTCAGCACATGCAGAGGTCTACGGTAATTTTCCAGCTCTTTCATGCATTCTCTGTTTACAAAGTAACAATTGCACAATCTCATAATTTGCAGTTAAAAGTTAGAGTGATGACTAAAGGACTTTATAAAAAAATACTAGATAGATGAATGGCTAAATAGTGATAGACAAAAAAGAGATTTTTTTTCTGTATGCAGCTCTGCTGTGAAACCAATATTTCTGAGGATGATCTCAGAAGGATTCAGTAAGCTTTATTTGTATTGTTCCTTCCAAATACCACAAGATAGGGATGGGCAGCTTTTGGCAGCAGGACTGCTGCTGCTGCTCCTCCCTCTCCTTCTCCTTCTCCTCATCCACCATCACCATCATCAACAACACTACGGACTATTCTAAGATGACCACACTGCGGGGGGGGGGGGATACTGATACACTCATTTGTTTTAAGAAACTTGACTTTTTAAAAAGAAATATCCCACTACATCTATTTTATTATTCTTTTAAAAAATCATTTCTTCAGAGTTTTGCATCAAATTTCTGTAAACTAATTTTAAAAGGCGTCAAGGGGTCATGAAAAAAAGAAGCTAGCCAGAGGGTAGCTTCATATAATTCAGAAGTTGGAAGTTGGTTATCCTTGCTGTAAAAACAAATGTTAATTTATATTCAGGGATTCCACTTTTTCGGGATCTACAGTTTTCCTGTTTAGCTTATTTGGAATAAGATAATTGACTGTCTAACTCAGTATTATCCTCCTTAACTGGTAGCAGATCTGCAGAATTTGGGGTAAGTGGGTTCTTTTCCCAAGCTTCCCTGGAGACATGGAGGGATGAAATCTGGAACTTCTATATACAAAGCAAGTCTCTTCCAAAAATGCTATAGATTGTCCCCAGTTCTAACAAATGCCAGAATCTTTCCATTTTCATTCATTCTTGCCTTTCTTTAGCCTGATGTTATTTATCTCAGAACAGTTTTCTGAATATTTATTTTGGTCTTAATATTTGTAGCAATCTTGCAAACATCTGATCCTTACTAATATGAAGTTCTCACTTAGTGAGAACTAAAATCCTTGGATAGCAAGGAACTTTCCCTGCTGATTAACATATGCTAATTCTACAGTGCACTTAAGAAACTAAACACATTGTTTTTATAAATAGGACTTGGTTTCCTTTTGGTCACTTCAGAGTCTATTGAAAGCTGGGCTTCTGTCCAGCTAGGAAATAGCTTTGGCCAATTTTTAAAAAATCCTCAATAGTCTCAAGCCAAACTTAATGTAAACAAATTGTCTGGGTGTATAAACAAAATAAAGTCTTCCTTTTATGGCTGATACACAAGACCTGTGTAAAATAGAAAGCATCACAGATGCAAGGTGAGCCACTTTCATCCCTCCCTCCTTTTTCCGGTGTTTTGGGCCCTGGCTTCAAAATTTCCAACCAAAACTGTAGTTTGTTGTTAATATTTTGATTGACTGCCCAGCTGTTCTATATACTGGCCAGCATCCTTTACATTATTTTAATATCAAAATAATTTGGGATTCCTGATCAAAAAGCAAAAGGTAAAGTCTTGCATATGTTTTTAATTCTTGTGGGAAAATAAAGCACAGCACAGCTAGGAAAGAGACTGACCACAGACAATTATTTCTTGCTTTGTACACTGGTGTTCATTAAAAAACAATTTGGAACTCAAGCCAATTATAACACTTAATATTTCAATAAAGCAGTTCTATATGTAAGCTATTACCTGAAACTTAATGATGCTATTTTTTCTATAGAAACCAGGAGTAGGTTGTGAATACAGAAATATTGACTAAAACTCATTCTACGTGTATGAAAACATGCCAAATAGTGTTTTTAGCAGTTGATCACACTCCTATTTTATTTATTTATTCACATAGCTGCTCACCTTATAAACATGACTATGTGGTGTAACATAAATAGCTATAAATGAATACTATTGAAAATGTGCCTTATTTTTTTGAAAAAGTAATATTATTAAAAGACTAGGAGAATATTTACAGGCAGAAAAACATCTGACTAAAGAGAGAATTGGGTTTTACAGAGGCTGATTTCCATAATAGTTTGCAATAGTTTTCAGTGACTTAAAAATCCTTTCTTCCAAAAAAGGCTGTGAAACTCGAAAAAATCAGTCACTATTAATTAATTAATTCCTTTGTTTCAATCAAATTATATGGCTGCCCATTTCACAGCAGTGACTTTGAGTAGCTAATAAAGTTCAAACTCAATTTTAAAAGCACAGGCAGTAATAATAGCAGTAAATATACATAGACTAGTTAGCTTGCTTAGACTTCTATATTTTAAAGGCCTTTCATTTTTATTACAAAGACAATTATTTCCATTACTAATTTTACTTCAAGATTCTTTTATTCACTTAATATATTTAATATTAAATATATCACTGTAATATATTTAATATTAGTCTCCTTATAGCCATTTAAGAAAGTGGAATGGTCTTTTTGGGTCTTAGAAATAGCCATGTCTTTTCTTTGTTGGGTTCAAAATTTAAAATCTGGGATTTTATTAAATGTCCTGGTTAGCTTTGAAAATCAAGACTAAAAAGGTCTTAGTGGCTTTCCAATATTATTAAATGTTACTCTTGTAAATACTAACTCTGAATTACATCTTACTAAATTCTGTTGTTACTAAATTCTTTATTTTTCTTTAGCTGATTTGCCTTCCCTGCCTTCTAATGGTTTGTTGAATTGTTTTTCAGTGGCCTTATAGTTATAAGCAACAACCTCAGTTACGTCTTAGAACCTCTTCCTGATAGCCAGGAGCATCACTTCATCTACAGGTCTGAGCATCTCAAAGTTCCTCACGGAAGCTGTGGAAATGAGCATTTGGAGTTAAAGGTGACAGATTGGCTTGCAGAGTTGACAGGCCGAACTGAACCCCGTTACCACAGGGTATGTCTGAGTCACTCCTCCTATCTTACAGGGTGTAGCAACATCAGAGTGGGAGGGAGTAAAGAAAAATAAAGTGGTGCATTTGTTAAGCTTTCAAATTGCTCTACCTGGATTATTCTAGCAATCATTCAATCGCCACCAGTTGGAAAATATAGGCTAGTTTATTATCCCAATGCTGACAGATGGAAAGCTGAAGCTGAAGTAGTCCTTGCTTACTGACCACTCGTTAAGCAACGATTTGAAGTTGCAATGGTGCTGAACAAGTGATACTTAAAATGGTTCTTGAAATTCTGGCTATCACAGTGTCCCTGCAGTCACATGACTGTAAACTGGGTGCTTGACAACCATGTCACAATTATGACAGTTGCAGTGCCCCACAGTCATGTGATTACCAATTGTGACCTTCCCTGCCAGCTTCCCACAAGCAAAGTCAAAGGGGAAGCTGGCAGAGAAGGTTACAAGTCACTCAAGGAAATATATCCGGCCAGACTCAAAATCATTCATGTACATCATTGCAACCACTGCTGTTGCAACAACCCATATGTCCTCCTCCATCTGGTAGCAAGCCTGAAATCACTTGCATGCACTTTTGCAACTATCACATATTTTCCCCCACTTGGGAGTAGCCACTGACACCCCCCTAATCCAGCTGTTTCATCTCTTTGTTGGCAAACAATTGAGCAGAGAAGAACCAATTCACTTCTGATGTCCTTAAATATTTTCATTGCTTCATAAATTGCCATTTTCTTCCTGAAAACTCCAATAATGTCTGTGGTGGGTGAGGTAAACACTCTAGCATTGTTTATTTATTTAAGAATGTATATTCTTAAGTAACTTTATTTATTTAAGAAGGCATATTTTAAATAAAGAAAAAATTAAACAAGCCCAAGGGTTTTTTCTAAAGTAGAATCCAGTCAGTTCAGAAATATTCTGTAGTGGTACTTGGTAACCTAAATAAATCATAATTTAAAACTTGTGATAAAATAATAGCAGCTAATATTTATAGGAGAATAGTTCAGTGAGTATTTTGGGCAAAAGCATAATGTCTTGATAAGAAAATAAGAATGCAAGTAATTTGCAATTATATATCTGTGTATGTATGACAGATGACTGAGAATAGGATTTAAATGAAGAGTAGACATGGTGAATCGTCTATATAAGAACAATTCCTAAATATATAGCTTAAATGTAGTTTGTGTGAGATAAATCATTGATACTTAATTATGAACAGTTGCTCATCTAATGTATGACTGGTCATTATTTCTCTTAAAATGAACATATGTACAGAGGTTCATTGTTTGACCAAAATAAACAACAAACATGTATTTTTGTGTGTGTTTCTGCCATAGGTGAAGAGGGATGATCAACAATCAATGAAATATGTGGAGCTTCTATTAGTAGCTGATTATGCAGAAGTAAGAAAGTCACCTATTATGTCTAATTAGTGGTTAGGGTTAGGGTAGATAAAATACAACTTCACATAACATGGACAAATCAGTGATCCAAAGTCCCAGTTATGTTACCTTAGAAGTGGTTATGCGGAAATCCTAGTATCAGTTTTGTAAGAAATAATTTTTATTGCATGCCGTCCTGCTGAAGGTTAAGAGATAGTTCTGCCATGTGCCCAGTCAGTTTCTAGAACTCCAACTACAAGGATATGATAGTTTCTGAGTAGCCTCCCTTTAATTGTTGATCCCTAGTGTACTGAGGAGATCTGGGGATGAAACAGCTGAAAAGACACCCAGAGTGCTGATGTCACAAAATGAGGAAAAATACAATTAACACAGATACAACTCAGGTTCATGGCAATAAGAATGGTGCAACAGATTTATTGTGTCTGCGAAATTTTATCCATGGCATTTAAGATTACCTGAATACTTTTCGATCTGGGCATAGGAGAAGATTTCCTAGTAGGCCACTGTGGCTGATTTGCAAAACACTTTTAGTCAAAATCCCTCAGAATCAGGTGACACCAATACATTGAGATAATGGAGATGATATTTTATAATGTAATCTGGGATTGGAGCTTGTAGACTGTGCAGTAGTAGCAGGGTTCTCTGCAAATGAACTCTTCCATCTGCACATTGGACAAAACTGTTGCTTTAGTTAACTAGTGGTGGTGGAGATAGATGGATTTAAGTGGAGGCAAGTGCTTCTTTAACAGCAGCTCTTACCTATGTTTAGTAGTTGAGTTCGTTCTTCATCTTCCACTAATGGCATCTAGACATCTCTTAATCCATTTAAATCTCTCTTCATTCTTTCATATACCACAACCACCAAGATCCCCCAGGTCAAGAGACACCACTTGGGCACAATCTTGTCTAAACCTCACTCACCTTCCTATTCCAGATGGCGACTAGAGACTTGGCAGGACTATGCAGCTGATCTCATAACCTCCTCGCTCCCTCTGAAATCCATTAGGGTCAATCAGTCATTGGGGCAGACCAATCTAATAAGTTTTCCCCTCCCCCATGAAAGGGTGCGACTCAGAAGATTATAGCTACCAAACTGTGATCTGACAACGATAAAGGGATTAAAGAAATGATTATTAATCCCAGATCACAAAGGCACCACTCCTTCAAGAACACCAAATTGAGCGTGTGACCACTATTCCTAGCTGTGTCCTGGATGACTGGACAGGCCCTATAGATAGAGATGTAAAAACATTCTGTGTGAACATGTCTGGAATCTGTTTCTAATCAATTACTGGAACTAACTAGTGTAATTCCCAATAGGACATTAGATCATTCATGAATTTTTAATTTTAATTCCTTTTCCTCCTGCTCGGTTCTTTTCAAAGATGCGATTTCTGCTGACATCATGTCTCTGGGTAATTTGATTGTCTCACTAGGTATTTACTTGACTATTTTTTCCTATTTTTAATTTACATTTGATACAAAGAAATATATATTCTCAGCCATGGTGACAACTATATTCATAGTCACAGCACATATCCATACATCATACACCTGAGTCTCCAATTATGTGACTCTGAATTTACCAAGTATAAGGTGCATAATAATACACCCAATAATTTTTATTCAATTATCTTAGAGTGAATGCGCCATCTTGTCTTACTCATGAATTATAGCTAAAAGTGTTCAGATTCTGCTGAGTTATGGTTATAATATATTCTTAGTGAAATGAACAAAAGTGTCATTTCATTTTTCTTTCCTTCTATGGAAAAGGTGTGTGTGAGAGAGGGTGGGGGGAGACAAACAATAAAGGAGTTTCTTGAGATTCCGAATGTTTCCTTTCTATATTTTGTTATATAGAAACATATAAATCGCATATAAATCATATAAATTGGCATATAAATTACAATAATAAATAAATATAAATTAATGCATTTAATTAAATTATGTTTCCTTAAATAGAAACAGGCAAGCTCTTCATAGTCAGTTCCCAAAAATGAATAAATAAATCTTACATCATTCTTTATTAAAGAAAAAGTTTATAAAGCCCACTTAAACCCATGGGATGGAGGGGATGAGAAGGGAGATCCAGCTTTCCAGGTGTTCCTTCACTTAACTCATTATCTCCATGAATTATGCCTAACATATCAAATTACAGAAATGTATATTCATACATTCTGGTAGATTGAGTTGCCATAAGGCTAAATGAAGGTAATACAACCAGCTAACCATAGGGAAGAAGGATTAAAAATATTGTTTTCTAAAACACAAACTTTTGTTCCCAAAAACCCAAACGCTTCTGAAGTCTGTGCTTAAGATAATGCCTCAACTGTTGTAGGTAAAAAATGGAACAAATGGGAAGCAAACCTCCCTGGATTTCTCTGTTGGCTTTGGAAGTTGGGATACCATTCATATGTTACTGGTTAGCACTTAGCAATAACAATGGCACTTAGACTTATATACGCTTCATAGTGCTTTACAGCCCTCTCTAAGCGGTTTACAGAGTCAGCAAATTGCCTTCAACAATCTGGGTTGTCATTTTACCAACCTTAGAAGGATGGAAGACTGAGTCGATCTTGAGCTGGTCAGAATCGAACTGGTAGTGGGCAGAGTTATCCTGCAGTACTACATTTTAACCATTGCACCACCATAGCTCTTAGGTGAAGCCTATTTGGTTTCTTGCCTTGCATCCCTATCACACCCAATCTTGTTGCCTATTAATACAATACAGAGATTGTAGCCCCTTGTGGGCTGCTTCAAAAGAGATAGGCCAATTCCACGTTTCTGATATGCTAGTGAAGTAAGTGCTGTAAGCATCTTCCAGCTTCGAGCAACCATTTTACTCAAAGTCCTGCCACCCAGCTATCCCCAGTTTAAACATTATAATCCGTATTTACCCTGTCTGTTCTGGGCTTCTGCTACCTACATATGGTCTGCTCTGCAGGCTGTACTTTTTGCAAACGTGATGGAAATATTATTTCAAACTTCATACAACATTAAGACAATGAAGAAGAACACTCATTGAATAAACATGTGGATACTTTACATTATTTATCAAACATGTGCTAGAAGTCAAACATGTGCTAGAAGAACAGAAGCTAGGGAAAAGAAACTTCATTGGTCGTGATGTTCTTAACTCAAAGAGTTAAGAGTTGATTTATAAGACTTGATTTATAAAATCCATGGGATAAATTTGACTTGGATTTCAAATCCTGGCAACGAGGCAGTAACGAGCTGTACATGCGTGTATTATCTACAGCTAGAAATGGCTGTATGGCACCTTATTCATTGTATTTATGAAAATGTAACATAGTTTTGATTGATTATTTTGCAGTTCAGCAGCACTGATTATGGCTGAATTTCTTTTTCTATTTCAGTTTCAGAAAAATAAATATGATCTTCAAGCAACCAAGAATAAATTAGTGGAAGCTGCCAATTATGTAGATAAAGTAAGACCAGATATATATGTTTTAGAAAACCTGTTATCTTTTAAAATAACAAATCAGGAAAAGCTGAATATTTAACTGCCTGTTCTGTGTAATTCCCCACATTTTCTAAAAAAGAAAAACAGAAACTAACGGATAGAAGAAAGAAACATGGATTAAAGATAAGGTCGTGGGAATTGCCTTTTAATTTAATTATTCTATTACTAAAAAAAAATACAATTACAGAACAATATTTATCTTCTAAAAGGATATATTCTTTTTATGTGAAAAGGAAAATTAAAGAGGAAAAAAAAGGAACATGCAACTATAGGAAGGAAAAAGTTTCATTAGAAAGTTTGTGTATTTTTATATATCATGCAGCCAAATTTTAAGATAATATATAATCAGTCTCTCCATGCTATCAATGGAATGTTGCTTTATAAAGAGAAAATGATTACATATCTGTAAATCCAGAATAACTCTGAAATAATGATTTTCCTTTCTACCCATCATCCATGATCATATATCAAAATTCAAGAACCTGCAATCATGAATAATTATGGATATAACTGTAGATTCCAAAATTTTGGTATACAGTTTGAGGGCATCTTCACATCTTTAAACAACAGTGATCTTTATAATAGTTTATTAATCATTTTGTGAATATTAAGCAAAAAGGGAACATGAATTGAATCTTATCATAATGTCATATGAGCTGAGAGCAAGTTTGGTGGAGTAGTTAAAGCATCAAGCTAAAAACCAGGAGACTGTGAGTTCTAGTCCCATCTTGGGGTGCAAAAGCAAGTGGGTGACTTTGGGCCAGATACTCTTTCAGCCCCTGGAAGAAAGCAGTGGCAAACCATGTCAAGAAAACTTCAGAGACCTGTCTAGGCATTCTCTAAGAATTGGACACAATTGAGCAGAAAATTTTTAAAAAAACACAGGAGTAAATGTTCTCTCATCTGTATGACACTTCTGTCATAACACAGTTAATAACCAACTCTTTGTAGACATTATGTGAGGAGTCCAATACCTAAACAAAAGAAACTGTTTATCTCATTTTAAGATACACCAATATGGTTGATATTTTTAAAACCCTTTCTCATTGATTCAATAGTATAGGATATCTTGACTAATACTGATCTTAGTAATATGAATTTTTCTATTTCATTTTTCCCCTGTGATATTGAAAATGTGATAATGCTCTTGAATGAAAGAATACCACTGATGGTGGGTGGTATTATACCGCAGAGAAGCGGTATAGGTTGCTTCTGTCCTTCACAATACCTTCTGCTTGGAGACCAATCCCAGAAACCTGAAAACCACAAAGAACTCAGTTTAGCAGGAGTTCTTTGAAACATCATGATATTGTCTATACCATGTGCGTATCAAACTCATGTTGTCACAGTGGCGTCATGTGACTAATTGGGACTTTTCCCCCTTTTGCTAAACCGGGCATGGGCATGGCTAGCATGTTACGTATCCGGCCCGTGGGCCGGGAGTTTGACAGCCCTGGTCTATACCATGGGTATCAAACTTGCTGCATCCCGTTGCCATCATGTGACGTTTCATGACGTTTTTCCCATTCGTGGAGCTGGGGTGGCTGTGGCTTGCATGTGATGCATCTGGCCTGCGGGCTGCCAGTTTGACACCCCTGATCCATACGGACATTTACTACTCAGGGAGAAAAAATAAAAATCTGTCACAAAACTTCCTTAGAAAGGTAGCTCATATTAGAACTGTTTCAAAGACGCAAAGTCTGTTGATTAACTAAAACTCTTCTACTTTTCCCCCCTCCTTAACTTTTAGTTCTATAGGTCGTTAAACATACGGATTGCTCTGGTTGGACTTGAAGTCTGGAATGACTACAATAAGTGTGACATCTCTGAGAACCCACATTCAACACTTTGGTCATTTCTTGCTTGGCGGCGCAGATTACTAATAAATAAAAAGCACGACAATGCCCAGTTGATTACGTAAGTTGTTGATTTGGGAACAGTATGACTCCTCCCAGATGCCAATTACAGCAAGGATAAGTAACCTTGGACCAAATCTGGCCTGCTAGGCTAGTATCAGTATTTTCTACTGATTTAAATGGAAGAAGGGTGAGGCTTTCTCATAATTCTCTCTTCTTAAGTTCCTCCCTGTGAGATCATCTATCGTACTTTGTATGGTATGCAAAATTAGATCTGATCCAGTTCCTCGCTGTTGTCTCAGGAGAGTGTAGTGCAAGCAGTCATATTAGGCTACATAAAATGGTCTCCTTTCAAAATGTAACTGCATGCATAGATGGACAAATTTTTATTCACAATTTTGTTCTCTTTCTTGTAACATGGTACAGTGGGATGTCCTTCCATGGTACTACTATTGGCTTGGCCCCTCTGATGGCCATGTGTTCGGCTTATCAGTCTGGAGGAGTAAATATGGTAAGTTACACTTGATAAATAAATTCTTGCTTTGTTCAAAACAGTTTGAAATAAATAGGAACAAACCCAAAAAGAGGAGATGTTAAGATGAGATCTTAGGGCTGTTTTTTTTTTCATCAGAGGGGTGGAATTTCAGGATCCAGTTCCTTTAATGGACATTACTGCTATGGTTTGCTTTGAAAAGCCGGACTGTTTAATTATGGAGAAGGGAGGGAAAATTAAACTTTTTTTCAGAAGATTTTGGGGGAGAGAAGTAATGTTTTGCTGATAGGTTTGTCCACAAAGGGGAACAAAACCAGAAAGGACACTGCGTGTTTCTGCTATTTCCTGCCCAAATTGCTTTGTAAAGGCTGCAACCTCAATTAAATAACACATGCTCACTCAATAAAACTTGCTAGGAGTAGCTTTGTTGTTTTTAGTTGCAAAGTCATGTCCGACCAATCGCAACCCCATGGACAACGTTCCTCCAGGCTTTCCTGTCCTCTACCATCTCCCGGTGTCCGTTTAAGCTCATGCCAACTGCTTCAGTGACTCCATCCAGCCACCTCATTCTCTGTCGTTCGCTTCTTCTTTTGCCCTCAATCTTTCCCAGCATTAGGCTCTTCTCCAGTGAGTCCTTCCTTCTCATTAGGTGGCCAAAGTATTTCAGTTTCATCTTCAGGATCTGGCCTTCTAAAGAGCAGTCAAGGTTGATCTCCTCTAGGACTGACCAGTTTGATCGCCTTGCAGTCCAAGGGACTCGCAGGAGTCTTTTCCAGCACCATAGTTAAGAGCCTCAATTCTTTGGCACTCAGCCTTTCTTATGGTCCAGTTTTCACAGCCATACATTGCAACTGGAAAAACCATAGCCTTGACTATATGCACTTTTCTTGGCAGGGTGATGTCTCTGCTTTTTAGTATGCTGTCTAGATTTGCCATAGCTTTCGTCCCCAGGAGCAAGCGTCTTTTAATTTCTTGGCTGTAGTCCCCATGTGCGGTGATCTTGGAGCCCAGGAAAATAAAATCTGTCACTACCTCCATTTCTTCCCCATCTATTTGCCAGGAATTGAGAGGGCTGGATGCCATGATCTTAATTTTCTTAATGTTGAATTTCAAGCCAACCTTTGCATTCTCCTCCTTCACCTCTTTAGTTCCTCTTCACTTTCTGCGATTAGAGTAGCTTTGGAACACTCAAAAGTAAAAGTACTGCTTTATGGTACATAATTAACATAAGAAATATGATACTAAACCACCACAAAACAAATTATGGCCACTATATTAAAGGGCTTTAAAACAGTATTAAATAAATTAGTAGAATTTGAATCTTTTAGCTGATAACTCTTCATGTTCACAAGATGTGTACATCTGAATATTAATTCCTGGGAGTACAAACAATGCTTCTCTCAGTCTCTCATGTCACTATAACAAGCCAATTATTTGATAGAATGATCCAGCAAGGAGGCCCTTAATGTTTTTTAAGAATGTATTCCTTAAAAAAGTTACATTTACATACAGGTAGTCCTTGACTTGCAACCATTCATTTAATGACCATTCAGTGGCACTGAAAAACGATTTATAACCACTTTTCACACTTACAAACATTACAGCATACCCACATCACATGATCAAACTTTGAGTGTGTGGCAACTGGCATGTATTTAAAATGGACAAGATTGGGCTATGATCTTAATGCACTCTCCTTGGCTGAATGAGCCCGGAGGAGGAAATATACCATAAAATTGTAATATTAAGTAATCTTAATTCTGTGCTTGGACAGGATCACTCTGAAAATGCCATTGGAGTTGCTGCCACTATGGCCCATGAGATGGGCCACAACTTTGGCATGAGTCATGATTCAGTTGGCTGCTGCTCTGCCAGTCCCAGAGATGGAGGATGTATTATGGCTGCTGCAACAGGGTAAGTTGTTTATGCGCGTATACAAAGGATGGAAGGCTGAGTCAATCTTGAGCCTGGTGAGATTCGAACTGCCAAATTGCAGTCAGCTGGCAGTCAGCTGAAGTAGCCTGCAGTACTGCATTCTAACCACTGCGCCACCGTGGCTCTGAAATGAAATATTTCACTTAAATTAAGGCCTTCACAAGGAAAGGGGCTTTATCTGAATTACTTTTTTGGCTATGACCGATACATACAGTATGTAACCCATTCAGGGCATCCATAGGCAAAATCAAAATAGGCAAGATGGACAACAGGCGAGAAAGGTCTCTTTCTTATGTGCACATGTTCAAAAATCAGGGCTTATATTGTAACATCATAAGTGTTTAGTATTGCATTTAAATAATGTTATAATTCAATATTATACAGTAATGTCACACTGTACAGGACATTGCAGTACTCTTTTTTCATTGTCTCAATGAAAAAAGTACTCAAGTACTAAAAGCATTAATTTTATTTTTTTCAGCTGTTTCGTATATAAAGAATTGAGCAAAACACTGTTAACATTTAGAAGGTATCAGTTCAAAACTAAATTCCTTGTTTGACCCAAAGAGTTATGCACTGCTTGTTTTCACCTTTATAGGCACTTGGTCCAAATTTATTTCTGATTCTTCAGGAATCAAACATTTTAGTTACTCTTCCAAAGGCAATTCTTTACAACTAGGAAAACAATCACAGCAGCTGGCAAGTTAGAATTTGTCATTCAAAGTTATGGCCCTTGTACTAGATGATCAGGGACATAATTGTCATTCAGCCAACATCAACTTTCCAGCAAAGTGGACCAACTTTTTTCCTCTTTCCTTCCTTCCCCTCCAGTAGTAGTCCTACTTTTAGTGAACTAAGTCAAGTGAGTCACCAAGGTTACAATAATATTTATTAAAGGAACAAGTAGAGCTTGCGGCCTGGGGACTATTGTTAGATTTTCTGCAGGATCAACAGAAAAATGAAATTTTGACTTTGTGATTTGAGGATTAGATTTAACTTGACTACAGAAATATTGTGGATTGTCAAATAGAGCTAGTCCTTGATTTAAAACCCACAGAGCCCAAAATCTCTGTTGCTAAGCAGGACAGTTGTTAAGTGAATTTTGCCCTATTTTATGATTTTTCTTCACACAGTTGTTAAATGAATCCCTGCAGTTTTTAAGTTAATAACATGGTTTTTATGTGAACATGAGCCAGTTGCCAAGTGCCCAAATTTTGATCATATGACATTGGGGATAGTGCAATGGTTGTCATAAGTCACTTTTTTTTGGTGCCATTGTAACTTTGAACGGTCACTAAATGAATTGTTGTAAATTGAGGACTACCTGCATATGGCTATAATTTATTTACAGTTAATAAGCTTCTATGTTTTACATTAATAACTAAGAATATGTTATTTTTTTAATATTGGTTGTCAATACTTTAAAGGTTTACTTAAACTTAGAGGTTGTTGTAATTATATAATTGTCTCTGTATTGAAAAAAGTCAAACATCATTTTTTATATATGTTATTTTATGTATTCTTGTCACTTTTTAACTTTTCCCTTTTCCCTTTTCTCCTTTATGTTAATGTGTATTTTATTGGTTAATTTTTTTTTAATAAAGCCCAATTGTGGAAGCTTTCAGAGTACTAATGCTTGAATAATAACACTCGGTTCAAGATTGCTCCTTGGGTGTTTTACAGGGCACCCTTCCCTAGAGTCTTCAACGAATGCAATAGAAAAGAGCTGGAACGGTATCTGCAATCTGGCGGTGGGATGTGTCTTTACAATATGCCAGATACAAGGACCTTATATGGAGGACAGAGGTGTGGAAATGGGTATCTGGAAGAAGGGGAAGAATGTGATTGTGGAGAAGTGGAGGTAATTCCTTTTGGTTGGTTTCTCAGATTTTTCAGAGTCAACTGGGAATTAGTATTTAGGTATTCCTTAAGAAATAATGAGAAGTATATTCTTCTAGTTATCTTTCCTATTATTGTATCCACCAAATATTTTTTCTGGTTTGAAAGCTTCTGTTTATTCTAGCAATGTGGCTTAGTGTAACTTAATGAACACGGGGAAGAGCTTCAGAATTATTTCCTTCCACCCACACCTCCTCATTCCCTTTTTTGCTACTTGAGAAGAACATCATTCCTCTTCTTTGTAGAGCTTAGAATTTACAAATGCAATCCAAAAGCATTAGAAATTAAGTATTCAGAAAAACAGCAGAGAGACAATACTGATGCTATTGTCCAAGAAACTTAGGTGCAGATTCCATCATTTGAGAAACTCAGACCTGATGTTTTGGTGTTTTGAACTCAATTTATTTGAGAATTGAAGCATTTGAGTCCCAGATGTGACATGTTTAAGAAGCAACTTTGAAGCTTCTTGGAGATTGTTATGCTTGGCATGAAAAGTAAAAGTATATCTAGCTACAATCTTACAAGCCACCCAGAAAGACAGCCAAATGCTTTCCAATGT
The DNA here is from genome assembly GCA_022577455.1 of Arizona elegans. Taxonomy (NCBI): domain Eukaryota; kingdom Metazoa; phylum Chordata; class Lepidosauria; order Squamata; family Colubridae; genus Arizona; species Arizona elegans. The sequence goes on along the minus strand of JAKOOJ010000003.1, from coordinate 93,974,626 downwards.
TTTCAGATATAGAACATCTGTTCTGTAAGTGCAGCACATGTCATTTCTGTTATTTCTTCTGCAGGAATGTCATAATCCTTGTTGCAACGCTGCTAATTGCACTCTGAAGCAGGGCGCTGAGTGTGGTCATGGAACTTGCTGTCACAAATGCAAGGTGGGACTACCTTCCTTTTACCTGTGCCTTTCAATTCCTCTTCAGTTTCTTAATTTTAATATGCATAATAAAGGCTTGAATTCTCATTTGAATCAGCACTCTGATTTGGAAAGATTGTAACCTCAGGACACACATCCTCTTCTGAATTACTGCAACAGGAAGAAAAGCAGGGTTAGGGTTACATGATTGCTTCATCTACTTGTAAGTAATTAAGTGCCAGAGAGGACTGGGTTGGTGGCACAATACCAAATAGGATGCCCTGGGTGTGGGGAAAGGAGTAGAGACTGTGGGGGAAGGCCTTAAAGAACCCCATCTTCAGGTGGCCAGAGGGTTTGGTCTACCTATCATAACCACCTATCAAGCAGTGTGTCTTAATATGCCATACCCACACCATTGTCATAACTTAAGGATATGTAATAAAATGTTTGGGTTTAAGTATACAGAATTGCAGAAGTTGTAATCAGGAAATAATTTTAGTTGCAGATATGCATACACTGTTTCTGCATTTATTCTCAGGAAACTCAGTCATTTAAAAAAGGTGTTTCTTTAACTGAGCAATTGTCCAAGGGCCCTGGATTTGGCTATTATATGGCCAATTCTACTTGTTACCAGGAGTTTTATGGCATTGTGCAAAAGTTTATAGAGTCAGTTTGATTTAGTGATTAAGGACATAGTCTAGAACTGTGATGGCGAACCTATGGCACGCGTGCCACAGGTGGCACGCGGAGCCATATTAGTGGGCACGCCAGCTCAGCTCTGGGGCGCATGCGCGCACCGGCCAGCTGATTTTCGGGCCTTCTGTGCCCACCAGAAGTAGGGAAACAGGCTGTGTCCTGTCTCTGGAGGGCCTGGGGGTGGGGGAGGCCCATTTTTCTTTCTTACCTGGCTCCAGATCCTCTCTATGTATGTGGGAAGGGCGAAAACAGCCTTTCCCACTCCCTTAGAGGCCCTACGGAGGCTGAAAGGGCCCATTTCCCCACTCCCGATGGGACAGGAAGTGACTTTTTTCCTGTCCCCAGCCTCCAGAGACTCCTAGAGAGGCTCCTACAGACTCCTAGAGAGGTTCTGGAGGCTGGGAACAGGAAAAAACGTCACTTCCTGTCCCATCGGGAGTGGGGAAATGGGCCCTTTCAGCCTCCGTAGGGCCTCCAAGTGAGTGGGAAAGGCTGTTTTCGCCCTTCCCACATACACAGAGAGGATCTGGAGCCAGGCAAGAAAGAAAAACGGGCCTACCAGGCCATCATGTGCCAGGAGCGGAGGGGGGAGGGGGTTGCGCACGCATGCGAGTGGGCACGTGCGTGCGCGACCCTCCCCCGCCCCCTCTCTCCTGGCACGCGATGGCAAAAAGGTTAACCATCGCTGGTCTAGAAACTAGGAGATTATGAATTGTAGTTTTGTCCTAGACGTGAAGGCTACCTGGGTATCAGGGAGAGAGAGTCAGTTATACCCTCTCAGTCCTAGGAAGAAGGTAAGGATGAATAACTTTTGAAAAATGCTACGAAAACAAATTCATGGCATGCCAATTTTCTGAATTGATACCAGGCGTCAAGACTGACTTCGTCAAGATTGACTTGAAGACATCAGACAAAGCAGAGAAGCCTAAGCAAAACTGAAGTTTCTTTATTCGTTTTATTCCATTTATATGGTTGCCCATCTCAAGTACGGTACATAACTCTCCGTGGTTCACAACATTAAGAACAATATATAAACACAAATACAAAATAAAATGCATAATAAAACACATAGCAGCTTGAAAATCATAAAAAGCCCTTAGTATAGCCAGGAAACAGGTGCTGTCATACACTCAGGAGCCTAAACTTGAACACAGAACCAGGTATTCAAGGCCCTATGGAAGGCCTGCAAGATTGGGCCAGTCTAATCTCTGGAGGGATCATGTTCCAGAGGTCTGCCGCCATTCTTCTTCAGGGCCCCACCAACTGACATTCCTTGGCTGACAGTACCCACAGCATGCCTCTCCTGCCAGATAGCATAGGATAGATAGAGACAACCAGGTTCTGATTTCCTCACTTTTATATGTTTGGGAAGCCACCCAAAGCAGCTGTTTTGGCTAAAATTAGTCCCACCCCGAGATTAGAACTACAAATGCAAAGCTTGTCTTTCAAAGGAGGTTATTGACCCAGCTGGGCCTGAAGTTAAGCCTTCTGCTTGCTTGTGTTACCAGTCTTTTTTACATGTGGTGTCTGGCAAGAAAAAAAATCTTCATTTAAAGTTTTCTCTGACTCTGCTTCTTACTGATGTCTGTTTTCTGTTGTCTGTTATATTTTACTGAATTTGAGAAATCTGGATTTCTCTACAGATTGAGCTTCATTTCCTGGGTAGGGTGGAGTAGATAAATATACAGACAAAAGATTCCTGCGTATCACTTTACATTATAGCTTTCTTAGGAAAATGTACTTAAAATAGTCTTGGTATGCTGGGTTTTTCCCATATGTCTCCTGGAGGCCCTGCTTTCATAAATGCATCCCTTGGGTTTGCTTAAAATTGCTGCTCAAGTTGGTCAGGCAAAGCCACTCAATATGCAACATTTGAATTCTTGCACACCATCACCATCTGATATTTTGGATTGCTTGTGGTGGCGTTCAAAAGCTTAGTCCTTTACATGGTGACAGCTGAATACAGCTGTCTGGATACCATCACAGAGCGAAAGTACCTTCCATGCAAATTCAAGCAGGGATCACATCGGTTCATTACGGTGAAAAGTATCAGTGATTCTTAAGTGTTGCATGCAAACAGTAGTTCCTTTCCTTTGTTAAGCAAAGGAAGCTCCAGAATCAGCTTTAGAAGCATGATCTGCCTGAAAATAAATAGGGTAGCCTAGTGCTAGCAGAATATTGCCTGTTAAAGTGATCATTTAAAATTTATAGAATATATACCAGATGTTCTACTTGCTCTGTGCCCATTAAGCCACTTGCTAAAAGTTATCAGTTCATCCTTCCAGGAGCTTTTAAGCAATAAATACAATATTAAAAAAAAACAAAACAGAAAATTCTGGGAATTGAACATGGAATATTTTCCATCCCAAAGGTGCTTTTTCAAGAGGCAACTGGACTTTCTTGTTTTTCTTTGAAGACGTTTCACTTCTCATTCAAGCAGCTTCTTCAGCTCTGACTGGATGGTGGGAAATGGAAAGATTTATATTCTTTGCCGACAGTTGGTCATTTGCATTCTTTTAGGGAGTCGTTGAGGCTACTAGGAGGTTTAATATTTTCTATCCCAACTCTGGTCTCTTCCTCTGTTATAGGTTCTATGGAGTGTAAGTAATTTGTAATGTAAAGTAATTTGTAAAGTAAGTAATTTGTAATGAAGCATTACTGAGCAGGAAGACTAAATTAGTCTAAATATGGTTCAAGATTGCTTTTGTTTGAAAAAATGTCCTCGGATTTTGACAAAAAGAGATTCTTTTCGTAGAGTTGAGACAACAAAAATGTAATTTGGGGGCAATAATGAGGAGTTTGTTCCCTTTAGTGATGCTTCAGGAATTAGGTTGAATGGAAATGAAATTTGCTATACAGAATGAAGAGAACTGAAAGTCAGTTGAGCTTGTCTTCAGAATAAATCTATGATATATACATCTGAAGCACCTAGATCAATGCTTAGCCACCTTAACTGAAATGCCAAGTATTCTACACTACCCTGAAATAAATATTTAATTATTTTCCCTTCCTTTAGTTGGTTTCATCTGGAACTCTTTGCCGGGAACAGGAAAGAACATGCGACTTACCAGAATACTGTTCGGGCAAATCCCCATTTTGCCCTGCAAACTTCTATCAGATGGACGGTACCCCATGTGAGGATGGCAGGGCATATTGCTACAATGGAATGTGTCTGACCTACGAGCAGCAATGTTTGCAGCTTTGGGGATATGGTAAGGAGGACCAATCTCTAAGAAAGACAAGAGGCCCCTTGCATTCACAGGTGTAAGGAAAAGGAAGAAGAAGATTGTTCTTATTTTTAGTTTATGGAACTATAATTACATCAAGAAAGAAGAATAGAGAAAGGGAAAATGCAGGTGTTCATCCGCAGAGGCTATTGTGATCAGTAAAGGCCAGGCAGCTACTTTTATGCATCATTCTAAGCCTTGCTTTGCTGAATTATGGTTTGTTGGATAACATGTTAAATGGTAACAGTAACAGAGTTGGAAGGGACCTTGGAGGTCATCTAATCCAACCCCCTGCTCACGCAGGAGACCTGTACTAGGGATTCGAACTGCTGAACTGCCGACCTTTCTGATTGACAAGCTCAGTGTCTTAGCCACTGAGCCACCTAGTCAGGCTGTTGATTGAGTCCATATCACTCTACCCTAATCCTAACATGATCCTTAAAGTGCAGTGGCTGGGTTGACACATAACACACTAAATCAGAACGCCATAGTGTGACCTTGCCAAGTCAAGTCTGGGTTTTTTTTTTTTTTTAATATTTTTAAGTTTGAAAATTGATTCAAATTTTCATCCCAAGGGCTAAAAAGCTTTTTAAAAATGGATGTCTTATTTTGGGGGAAATAGGGTATACATATTGATACATATATTGCTGATAAAGAAATAAAGGGAGACTAGTATAGATCTATTTCAAGCTTTTTAGCTTTCATCAGCTAGCCATACCCTTACTTGGATTCGAACTTGGGCTTCCTGCATGTTAGGCAGTTGAATTAACCTTCTGAGCCATAAGTTCTCAATATAAATTTGGTATAAAATGGTTTGTTGTGAATGCGACTGCTTGAGGGCTCCTGGATTGGAGCTGAAAGGCGAAAGGGAGCAGAATGCCTCCTCCCACATGTTGGGGTAGACTAGGTGTTTCGATAGAAAAACACTTAATAGATAGATAGGTAGATAGATAGATAGATAGATAGATAGATAGATAGATAGATATGTATGTAGGTCTTTGGTTATTCGGGTCTTCTCCCACGTAAAATTGGAAGTGTCTTGGTGACGTTTCGACGAAGTCTCATTCGTCATCTTCAGGCTGGTGTTCTCGACTTCGTGCTTCCAGGAGCACATATATATATATATGTTAGATATAGTTATAGATAATCATAGATTATTTGTACATGAATACAAGTAGTCCTCAGTTTATGACCATAATTGAGTTTTGCCTGATTTAACGACCTTTCTTGCTACAGTTGTTAAGCGTATCACTGCAGTTGTTAAGTTAGTAACACAGTTCTTAAATGAATCTGGCTTCCCCATTGACTTTGCTTGTCAGAAGCTCAGAAAAAGTGATCACATGATTCCAGGACACTGCAACCGTCATAAATATGAGTCAGCTGCCAAGCATCTGAATTCTGATCACATGACCATGGGATGCTACAGCATTCATAAATGTGAAAAACGGTCATAAGTCACTTTTTTCATTGCCATTGTAACTTTGAATAGTCACTAAACGAACTGTTGTATCTCGAGGACTTACCTGTAGTCATGTCTGGTAAACCCCATGAGGATCAGATGAAATATATTCCACGGGACAGTTTTGCCTGTTCTAGTGAAGCAACTATTTTGTCCTTACTGATGGGTTCACACCCAATGCTACGCAGCTGTGTGATACAGTTGGTAAGTTACCTTTCACAAACACCGTACTTTGTGAATCTTTTCCATACAGGAGCAAGGCCAGCCCCTGACCTTTGCTTTGAGAAAGTTAACGCTGCCGGAGATTCCTATGGGAACTGTGGGAAGGATATCAGTGGGAACTACAGGAAGTGCGACACAAGGTAGAAAGACACAAAGCCACCTGTTTTCATGTGAGATGAGATAACTTAGTATCCTCACAAGTTAAAAGATGAGAAAAATGAATCCAGCCTATGTTGCAAATAGCTGCAAATTCATTGGCCATTTTGTTAGACCAAATTGTCATTTTTGCTTTGCTTATACTAAAATCTTTCAGAACAAGTTCATACCCTGATTTTTCTGGTTGTGGAAAGAGTGAGATTATTTTTCATGACCTCATCATATCTATGAACATTTTCCTGCTGTTCCTTATGGCGTACATAAACAATATGTCGATTAAACAGCAGAGAAAGGACTCGTGGGTTGTGTGAATGTATCATCTGAAGTACTTTTCCCAATCCAGATAGGAGCTCCTTACTTCTTCCAGCAGATTTCTCTAAAAAATCTTTTGAAGCTTAAAGCTTTTCAACAATTCCAGACTGTTTTCATAAATAACCCCCTTTTTTAAAAAAAGAAAGAAAAGCCACCAATACTTTGGTCCCAATATGGATCAGGACTCTCCACACTTGATACTGAAAAGAAAGAGATACAGTGTTCTAAGGTGGGATATCAAAATGCTTTTCAAGCCGTATTTTGTTTTACAACTATAAGCATGCTCATTTTCTTGCAATTCTATCATCCTTAGATACACAAAGCAAACAAAGGTTTTATTAATGAAAAGCAGAAGTAAAATTGATCTCAGAAAGTAAAGGAAAGTCACAGTAAATGTCTGAATACCTGTACATAAAACTCTATGTGACACTGGGTTTTTACTTATCCTTTTATTGGTAGGGTAATTTTGAGGTCAGTGAACATGAAAAAGGATATTCTGCATCTAATAAATATACTTTTCAGGACATAACGTGGAATGTGACTGACCAGGTCCCTCAAGACTCTTCATTTTATTGGAAGTGAATAATGTTATGGAAGCCTTTGTGTTGGGTGTGTGTGAAGCTAAGATCTTAGCCAGAATGTTAAGACACAAAATTTTCCTTTCCAGAAATGCTAAATGTGGCAAGATACAGTGCCAAAGTTCTGCTTCCAAGCCTCTGGAGACCAATGCTGTTGCAATTGATACAACTATCAAATTAAATGGAAGAGAAATTCATTGTCGTGGTACCCACGTCTATCGAAATGAAGAAGATGAAGGAGATATATTAGACCCAGGACTTGTGATGACAGGAACCAAATGCGGTGACAGTCACGTAAGCACTGGATGCCTATTGTACCTTATTCCACTTTTAAAATACATGTTTGCTTTTCCCCAGAATTAATTGCGTGCAACAATTTGTTTTAGAGGTTTAATACAACTTTGAAAAAAAGAGAAACACCCAAAGGGAATCCTCAGAATCAACAGCTTGGAGTAAGAAGGACCTGCTGGGTGTAGCTTCCCTCCCTTTGGAGCAGGCTGCTCTTTGGCTAAGATCAATGCTGTCAGTCCCATTACAAGTCTTGAATCTGGATGTAGTCACACTCTACACAACATGTTGGATCCGGCATTACAGATTTATGCAATTTGAGGGACTTAGTTTAGTAACCCTTCATCTCCCATAAACTATTGCTCCTTCTTCCCATATATTAACTTCTATTAGTTGGACCATGCTAGCCTTAAGCAGATGCTGAGAGCAATGGCCTTGCCTATTGGATAATTGCAAGAGTTGGCTTCGCAGAGTTGATGCAGTGGTTTTACACCCCGAGCCTGCCTTGTGCCCAAATCATTTAATAGCATTATTCTTGTAGTACAGCATTTCTTAAACATTTTTTACTATATTAAAAATTAAAATTCTCTAGGATTGTTTTGTTTTGCATTGTTTTTAAACGTATGTTGGCAAATAATTTTGATTTCATGGACCTCTGACAGGGCCTTTGGGGACTTAGAACCACATTTTAACAACCACTACTCTAGTATAATTCTGAATATTCGGTTTCTCCTACAGGTGTGCTTTGAGGGCCACTGTCAGAATACCTCCTTCTTTGATAGGGGACATTGTGGAAAAAAGTGCAATGGCCATGGAGTAAGTATCTGTCCTTGTATTCAGATATCATGTGACTGTATATACCGTATTTTTCAGAATATAAGACACACTTTTTTCCCTCCTAAAAGAGGCTAAAAATTTGGGTGGGTCTTATACTTCAAATGTAGCTTTTTTGAAACTTTTTTGCAGTCTTAATGAGGTACTAATGAGTGAAGTGATCTACCTCCGACTCTCAGCTGTGCTTCAGAAGCTTTTTCAGTGAAGCGATCTTCCCTTCTTTGCCTGGTACCTCCGACTTTCAGCTGTGAAGCTTTTTTCAGTCCTAACAAGGCACTAGCGAGTGAAGCACTTTGCCTGCTCCCTCCGACTCTCAGAGGTGCTAGCGAGTGAAGCGTTTTGCCTGCTCCCTCCCACTCTCAGCTGTGAAGTTTTTTTCCAGCCTTAACGAGGCGCTAGCGAGTGAAGCGATCTCCGTGATTTGCCTGCTTTTCTCATTGCTTCTCTCTCCAAAGATCAGTTGTGCTTTAGAAGCTGTTTTTTTTATCCCCAAGCAGGGGATAAAAACCAGCAGACTAATGTGTTGAAGCTGACCAGACTAAGGGCGCTAGCCAGATGAATACCTGGTAGGCAGATTTTTTCCCCCCTATTTTTCTCCCCAAAACTAAGCTGTGTCTTATACTCTGGTGCGTCTTATACTCTGAAAAATACAGTATTCCTTGCTGTCTTGGCTAGCTCTTATTCTTTTTGTTGGGTTTCAGAAAACTAATAGATAGCATCCATGGAGAAAGATGTCCTATCAAAGATATGCCTGGCTGTAGAAAGACTTCCAGTTCAAGTGTATTTGGAGAGCTAGTTTGGTATGGTGATTAAGATGTTAGCCTAGAAACCAGGAGACTATGAATTCTAATCCACTTTAGGCATGAAAGCCAGCTGGATGATCTTAGGCTACTCGCTCTCTTAGCCCAACACATTTGGGGTGGGGAAAATAGGAGAGAAAATATTACAAACATGTATGTCCACTGTTTTGAGTTACTCATAAAATAATAAAGGTGGGTTAAAAATCCAATAAATAAATAAACTCTTCCTCTGGAACAGGGATCAAACATATTGTTTAAAATCAGTTTAATTTGTACATTGACCAAAATATATTTTAGAGCAGAAATTTACACTGCATGTGTCCTTCTAGCACCCCATCTGTGCCCTGCCAGCCCCTTGAAATCATGTGGCTAAAATTTGAGAGCAATATGCCCATTTTTAAGTAAGCAAAACAAAATAGGAATTGATGAGAACAATAAAATAAGAAATAAAAGTAAAATTTCAATGGCTATAAATGCTTTTGTACTTTTCGTGGAACAAAATGCAAAACATTTTTGTATTTATGATCTATTTTTCTTGGAATATTTTTATAGCAAAAATGGGATTGTTCACTAAACAATCCCAAGTGTTGGCTAAGAGGTGGTAGAATGGTGAGACAGAATACAAAATGTTAGAGTAGGTGTCCGTCATGCAAAATTAAATTGATACTTCTCTCACAGTTTTAAACAAATCTTAGGGTTCTATTCAGAACATAAAGATAGGCTATGAAGTATTATACTGATCTTAAATATCAAATGTTGGAAGGACGGCTTTCCTTAAGCTGTGGTTTTACATTTGAGAAGAAGTTATGGCCATTTGTTATGGAGAGGGTATTTATTGGGAGGTTAAAAATAGTGGGAAGTCATCTCTGTTCCTCTTCAGGAATGCACATATAACGCAAAGTGAATTTTGAAAGATGCAAATATACCCTTTGTGGCTTAAGTATTAAAAATGAAAAGAATGTTTAAACACTGCATTTCTTGGGAGGGATGATGGACATAACCATGGATTGTTAGGGTAACTTTTAAATGCACTGAGCTCTGTCAAAATCTAAGGCAAGTTGCAAAGGCTTCTTGTGTTATTGGATTGGCCTGAGCAGGGTGTTTACTACAGAAGTAACACTGATGGTGTTCTCTCAATACAGATTTGCAACAACAATCACAACTGTCATTGTTTCAGTGGATGGGCACCTCCATTTTGTGATAAACCTGGAAAGGGAGGAAGCCTGGACAGTGGCCCCATGCTTGAAAAAAGTGGGTGTGATTTGTATTGTTATTTGATCATTGACATGTGAACAGAGCTTGTGGGGCAGGGATTTGGCTGAGCAGAGGAGGCACAGGACCACAATGTATTTGGTGGTCCATACCAATATAACTGAGGGGAAGATGGAGTATGGCAAGTGAAGTTTTTGTCTCTCTCATATTCAGCATTGGGACACATGACACAGATATGCCCTTCACTATTACCTGTTCAAATGCTGGCATCCTACAGTGGGTGGGTTTGGGTTTTTTTGGGGTGGTGGTGGTGGTTGCAGTTTAGCACAATCAATGGATTTGAATAATTTTGACTTTTTTTTTTTTGCGGTCCAGATCCTATCCCAATCATCATAGGTGTCCTGGTTTCCATCTTGCTTTTGACTTTAATTGGAATAGCTTTATGCTGTTACAAATGGAGAGCCAAACTTGTGCCAATTAAGAAGACTATCTTTGCTTCCAAGAAAACTGAACAGCCAAGGTGAATGAATGAATGAGTGAGTGGGTGGGTGGGTGGGTGGGTGGATGGATGATTTGTCAGTAAATGAGATGATTGCTTTTTTTTTTATGGTAAGTAAGCATGAGGGTTGATGTGATGTTGCTCATATCCCCTCATATTTCATTTGATTTCTGGATTCATATGCATGACAAGCCAGTATTCTTTTATTTACTGTATATACATATATTATAAAGGTATCATTAGAGTTTCTGGAAAAGCTTTATAGACCATATTCAAGGCTTTTAGGGAAAGGTTACCTTTGGCAAATCTCACTCTGTAGACTCCTTCCCTAAATTGATTTACAAACACAGTGGCTCAGTACATATAAGAGAGGTGAATTACATATAAGAGCCTTAGTATAGTGTGTGAACTATAATTTGAAATATATCCAGGGCATAATTCCACTTATATTTTAGATAACTATTCAGACCTGTCAGCACTTACCCTATAGATCTCCTGCTAGAAACGTTAATTAAAGAAGTCTCTTTGTTATATTTAACAAGAGATTTCACCCATAGAAATATGAATTGTTACAATTTGGCTACTGAGTATATCGGCCTTTTTGCAATGTTAGTCTAAATAAAAACATGTGGTTTTATTTGTAAGAGAAACCATTATACAAATAATGCAAGTGCAGTTGCAGAAATGATTTATAATACTCATTTGTCCCTATTGTTTGGATACAGCCCACCTCCTTCCATTCAGAAGGAAGTGAATGGACATGCCAACCCAGCATTCAAATTGAAAACTCCACAAGGACAGAGAAAGGTACTTTGAAATGACTAATTTCCATTCAAATCTCTGTTGAGCCATGCTCTGATTCTTCAGCATTTTAAAATACGCTATCAAATAAAACAGTGGTGGGTTTCTACCAGTTCATCCCAATTCGGGAGAACCGGTAGTGATGACAACCGCCTGGATGTCATCATGGACGCTCTGCGCATGCGCAGAAGCACCACGCACGAGTAAAGTGCGAGCGCGCACATGCATGCTCCTGATTCCGAACCGGTAGCGAAAGTAAGTGGAACCCACTATTGAAACAAAATATCTTATTGTACAACTAATTTCCTTGTTATGTTCTAAGAAACTTGTTCCATATGTCAAACTCTGAACTAGACCATTTTGGGATCTTCAACCATTTTTTTCTTACTGCAAATCATTATTTAAATACTTATTAATTATTTGTTAATTTATGTTGTACTCGAGGCAGTATAAATTGGGGATCTGTCATTTTAGTCTTACAGCAATGCCCCAGGGAAAGACTGATCTAAAATATAATACTTGACTCAGTTGCTCAGTGAGTCAAGTGGAGGCTTCCAAGATCACCCTCTTAACCACTATACTATAATGCCTCTTAATTTTGTCCTATTTTAGAGTTGCAAATTGTATTTATTGCGAATATTTCCAATAGGGAACATGTATAGATTATATTTTAAATGTACTCTTCCAAGTGCTGGAGCCTATAAAAATAAGGACACAAGAATGAACAGAAAAATCCATATACATACACACACACACACACACACACACACACACACACACACACTAAGCCAGGACATAAAATATATTGGTAGCACTCATTCAAGAAAGATACTTGGAAAATAGAAGTGCAGTGATTGCTGTAAACTTATTTGATCTCTGTGAGTATTTGCCAGAGTAGGGAAAAGATAAATGAGTTTGACTCCTGGTGACTTAATGGACTCATTCCCCCAGGAAGTTTGGAGTTGTTCTTTGACTTCCAATTCTCACTTACAGCCATGCAAATCCCTTGAGGTCCCCCAATTAAGCATGAACTAAGTCTATCCTAAATCGTTTTGAGCCCAGACAGGGTCAATCCAGTGCTGTCCCCTGTTGAAGCCAGAAAAAAAGTTGTTTGTCAATCAGCCACACTAACTAATAAAATAGAAATGCCATCTTCCTCTTTGTATGATTTGCTTGTAGATTACTGATATACAGAATGCACTCTCAAAATCTGAAGTGCTATACTGCGAGCCACCTGCAGAGCTCAAGAGACAGGGGCAGCCACCACCCCCGGCTTTTCCACCTAACTACACAAAGAAACCCCCCTTTCTGGAACATCGTACTGAGGAGAAGCATTTGCCAAAACGAACTCCACCAAACAGGCCCGCACCCCTGCCTCCAAACGTCATGGTTCAGCAGGTGAGGAATTTATATACCTATGAAATCCTCTTTGTCAATAACTCTGGGTAAGCTGTACAGGTGTTTTAAAAATAGCGAGCATTCAAACAAGTACATTTGGTGTTTGCTACCAAATGTGTTCTGATGTAACTTTAGAGTAGAAGTATCTGCTTCAATCTGCATTGTATAATTGGACCATATATTTTTCTCAACACAGATATAAACAGTGTATCATTTGGGTGTGTCTCAGGGGTGAAATGCTCCAGGTTCAGACCGGATCGCCCGATCCGGTAGCGATGGTGGCAGGTGGTTCGGAGAACTGATAGCAAAAATCCCTGCCCCACCCCCATGCCCAGCTGAGCCGCGTGATCAGCAGAGGCTTTTTTTTACTTTTAAAAGCATTTTTTCTAAAACCTCTTCAGCCGAAGAGGTTGTAGAAAAAATGCTTTTAAAAGTAAAAAAAAAAAAAAAAAAGTTGGCCACGCCCACTAAGTCACATTACCCCCCACCAAGCCATGCCCACAGAACCAGTAGTAACAAATTTTACATTTCACCACTGGTGTGTCTTATATCTGAGATTGACTGTCACTTGTACTGGCATGACCTGGCCTATAAGAGGAGCACTCATAGTTCTTTTGTGTAAGCAAGTATTGACAAGGAAAATATATAGGATTATATAGGGTTTTTGACTGACGGGTTGATGCAGCAAGGAAGCATAGTGGTTGATGTGGTAATATACTGAAAGTAGTTCAGGATCCAGCATTACTATAAGAGAAGTATTTATTCTCAGGAGAATGGTTTTGCTTGTATATATTAGAATGAGGGGGATGCAGTGGCTCAGTGGCTAAGACGCTGAGCTTGTCAATCAGAAGTTCGGCAGTTTGGCAGTTCGAATCCCTAGTGCTGCATAACGGGATGAGCTCCCGTTACTTGCCCCAGCTTCTGCCAACTTAGCAGTTCGAAAGCATGTAAAAATGCAAGTAGAAAAATAGGGACCACTTTGGTGGGAAGGTAACAGCGTTCCATGTGCCTTTGGCATTTAGTCATGCCGGCATATGACCACGGAGAGGTCTTTGGACAGCACTGGCTCCTCCGCTTTGAAATGGAGATGAGCACCACCCCCTAGAGTTGGGAATGACTAGCACATATGTACAAGGGAACCTTTACCTTTATCAGAATGAGTGAATTAAGCTTTTAAAAAAAGATTCCCATCAATAAACGGCAAAGCATTTTTGAGTTTTGGTGGGATTACTGCCAAAGTTTAATAGAGTAATATATTGGGGCCTGAGAGCTGCAGAAAGGGAAAGTGGGGAGCTCCTCACAGATTTCTCTTATCGCCCTTACCACTTCATCTCAAACAGATTGAAGTTCGTTGGCAAAACCAATAAGGTTGAAATGACAGCACCACCTTGTGTCTAATGAATTTCCTTTCCAATCTCTTCTCTGCATAGAACATCTCATTTCAGTGATGAGGAACTGAACTTCATTTTTAGCTTGGCATAATGTATAGTGGGTTTAGTAAACCCTGGGTTCCAGATTTTTAATTTAGCCTTGTGGGTGAACCAAGCCATGTCTCAACATTATTTTTTAATAGTTCCTAGGCCCTAACAGGCTACAACTGTTCATTCCTTGAAACCAAAAGTGCCCAAAACATTTCCTGAAGCTGATTGTGCAAATACATCATGGATGTATGACATGACAATTATGATACTTAGATTCGGAATCTGTCTGATCTGATTTATCTACAACAACCAGAGAGCCTGTAATGGGACTTCAGTGAAAAGACATCTGAGACTGATGCAGCGTGAACAGAATGTTGTTATTGTATTTCATACTAACTGAGGTTTCTGCACTTTCTGCAAGATCAGTTCCATGTATAGCACGTTGGTTTCTTATATGAGAATCAGCAGCAGTTATGAGCCAGTTATGAGCACTTAGACATATATACTGCTTCATAGTGCTTTACAGCTCTCTCTAAGCAGTTTACAGAGTCAGCATATTGCCCCCAACAGCCTGGAATGATGGAAGGCTGAGTCAACCTTGAGCAGTTCAGGCTCGAACTCCTGGCAGTGGGAATGCAGAGTCATCCTGCAATACTGCATTCTAACCATTGCACCATAATGGCTGTTGATACACACACAGAGAGACAGAAAAAACATGGTGGGAACAACTTGTTTTATTTTTTTCATGTACATCTTCTAAAAATGCAAATCAGTGCATATTTTTGTCTTGCATAATATTTGTATACACCATAAAGCGTGAAAAGGAATAGCAGAATATAATTATCTTAAATTGACCTTCGCAAATCTGATGGCCTCCAGGTGTATTGCATTGCTGTCCAAGAATTCTGAAGTTGCAACACCACCACATTTGGGCTGTTTTAGTTGGGGAATATACCTTAAATCATGAATGTTTTTTCTGCCTAATAAATTGCTTTCCTTTCTGAGCTCTTCTAATGTTCTTTATACCACACTGTTAATAGATATCTGTTTATCTATCCAGTTATAAGATCTGTATCATGTTTATTCTTTTTCTTTCTTTCTTTCTTTCTTTTTTCTTTCTTTCTTTCTTTCTTTCTTTCTTTCTTTCTTTCTTTCTTTCTCTCTCTCTCCAATATCTATCTATCTATCTATCTATCTATCTATCTATCTATCTATCTATCTATCTAATCTATCTATCTACCTATCTTCTATCATATCATATATAATAAAAATGGAAGAATTCTTACTTTTTTCCCTAGGATTCTTCCAGACTAAAACCACCTCAGAGAGCACTTCCGGCTAATCCAGTCTCTTCAAGCAACAGGACGGGGTTGTCTAAAGTGAATACAGGAGCAGTACCATCCTATGGCACTTCAAGGAATACAGGAATACATGCAGCCTTGGCAGAGGTGAGCTATAAAATGGTAACAAGGATATATAAATAAAAGATAAAGGGAAAAATAACACTCGAGTGTTGTGTGATATTTTTCCTGTTTTGAAATATTCAACTGGACACATGATACCAATTTTTTTCTTGTTTTTTGGGGAGGACAGAAAGATAAGTTGATTTAAGAAAAGAATACTAAAGATATCCACATTTTATTTATTCAACTTGTATGCCGCCTTTCTCCGAAGACTCACATAATTGTAGCATGGTATTTTTCAGGGATAGAAAAGCCTAAAATTAAAATTCACCAAGAGATGAATTTTAAAATAGATGCAAAAACCGCAAGGCAATAAAATGTCACTGGAAAATTCTCAAGGCTCCAGATAAGCCTTTCATGGGAGACTCTTTAGTCACCTGCCTCAATTGTCACTTGCCTCAATTGTCTTCCTGAAAAGAACCCTTTATTAAACCCTGAATTAAAAGGTGAAAACAACCCAGGAATGACTTGGAAGCAACAGAGTTACAGATCTCCTCGGAGGTCAGATATGCTTGGATCCCGGCATCTCTGAAGAATCCCTAATGGTTCTCCTTGGCTCTTAAAGAGCCAGTGGTTTGTCCCTTCCTCAAGTAACCTTTGCCTGAATCCAGTGGTACTGGTAAATTTTGTCTGGTTTCCAATTCTTTATTTAGGGAAGGTTGATGGAAAGTAATCAGTTTACAGCTCCTGTATGTCAGAGTAATGTTGGTTGAAGATATGAAAATGTGTATACATTGTATGTGGATAAAATCAATGTTGTTGACTGGGAACTCATATGAGTGAGGAGCAGGGATCTTAAAATTACTGCATCAAAGATCAAGGTAGTTGCATGGTGGGGGGGTGGAATTGAGTGAATTAATGTAACGTATACCTCGATCGTCAGCAGTTAGTACAAGTAGGTACATTTGTGAACTTGGGTAGAAAGTTTAGTAAATAAGGAAAAAGCAGAAATTTTGGAGAATGCAAATCCTGATAGAAACCTAGTGGCTAACAGATGGTCTAAGAGAATATTGTTAGAAGGGACCTTGGAAGTCTTCTAATCCAACACCTGCTAAGAACAACAACATATTTTTATGGTCAATGATCAGTGCAAACATGAAGTAAAGTAGTTAAAGCATTTTAGATTAATATGCAATACATATTTAGTACCCATTCTATTTTATTGCATTCAGCAGAGCTACAGTATGTGGATCAGATCATAATTCACTTACGGAAAGAAGTGACGTGACATTTAAAATGTTTGCATATTGGCAATATCCATCTCCATTGTTTCATCTAAATGCAAATATATCTCTAGTTTCTCCTATCCGAGACAAAACAAATACTAAAATTATTTTATCTTTTGTAGAATCGAGCCATGAGAAATCCGGGAGCGGCAAATACTCTGAAGTTTAGAAGCTGAAATTTGTCCTATGGTTCTAAAATCTGCATCAATTCTGTTTGGTTTCACCTGGAATTTTCAAGGGCTTTGTTTCATTTTGTACAAGTCTCGGGCCTAAAGTAACTGAGGTCAATTTCAAAGCAACCTTTAGGAAAGGACCTATATTTTGTGGCATGGGCTGATGCAATTCTCTAGAAAAGGTCTAGAGATCTCCCAGTACATACCAAGGACCTTTCTCCATTACAACATTTGTTTGTTTAAATTGGCATGCAGAGGGAAACAGAGGACTTAATTACTCCTGAAATTCATTGTTTCAACAATAGACAGATTGATTAATCAACATTGCATAACGGAGGCAATATATCTGTCTCTGAACACTTTCTGGGACAAAATCTTAAAGAAGAGAGAAATGTGATGCCCTAAGATCATCGCATGCTGGTGAGAGATCCTCCCAAACTACTTTAGATCATAGAGAAGAGTTTCCCAATTTGAAGAATTTTGCTGTATATGCATTTAAGAGAAGAATTTTCTTTCCCTTTAAGGAATCTTTTTACATATATTTAATCTCTTATATTCTTCTATGGCATCAGCTGTCACTCCAAAGTTTTTTCAGTCCACACTTTTCAGAATTTAGAAATTTTAGCAATGTAAATGCAGTGAGTCCATATTTAGCCTTGAACTTCCACGATTCTCTGAGGTATACTCAGGTCTATTTCAGTAGTGGGTTTCAAAACCTGGCGCTACTGGTTCGCTATCGGTAGCGTGCAGGTAATGTGTGCTTGCTTTGTGAGTGCGTGGTGCTTCTGCGCATGCGCAGATCATTTTTGATGACGTCTGGGTGGGTGGGCAGAGCCTCCCGCCATCACCACTACTGGTTTGCCTGAACCGGAGCGAACCGGGAGCAACCCACCACTGATCTATTTGCCTTGGAATTGTAACAAGTACTGACCAGCTATGCAGGGGTGTTTTTGTGATGGCAAATGTTTACCTTCAACCTTCAACTGGTCTTGACATCATTTCTTCTCAGCTGTTGTTTGCTTCAGATGTCTTATGTATCTCTGAAATGCAACTTTGGGAAGTGATTGCTGAGCTTTCTTCAAATGTTGCATGAGGTAATTTCAACAGAAAGTGAAGAATGGAGAGATGCTTCTAATACGACACCCATCTCTATTCCAAAAGAAAATACGTGGAAGGAACTTCATAAACCTTTTATATGAAGAGGGAAGTGGGCTGTTTTAGAGGGGACTAGAATAGGGAGGAAAATGACAAAAATTAAGGTGGACTTTATCATGCATGGGGCAGGAGCAGGATTTTTTTCTGTTTTCTTTTCTTTTTTTTTTTGTAGGTAGGGTAGGTTTTTAAAGCTGTATTATGCCTATTCTAGGTTAACTTTAGAGTTTATTTATTGTCTGGTCTTGAAACAACATTTTACGGTACAGTTGGAGAAGGTGCAAGAAAGAGACTTTTAAAAATTCTTTTGCTCTGAGGGAAACCCTTGACCCAATACCCCATGGTGTGCTGAAGCTGGCTTGTCCTGGCTCACGAGAGCCAATTGTTACATTTTCTTGAATTTTGTGAGCTGATGGAGAACAGAACTCTGAGCTACTGTGCCTACAGTACACACCAATCATCATTTACCAGCATATCAGTACACATTTCTCACACACCAGGAGGTCCTCATGGATTTTGCTGCGTGGACTTTACCTTCCTGAGGACAAAAAAAGATGAGAGATATTATGCAGGGTCCACACAGTGTTTTTGTCACTGCTGCCCCACTCTGCTTAAGGTAGTTTTTTAAAATGTATTTATCTTTCATATATAGACTGGGCTTACTCACTTAAAACATTTGAAAATGTCCTTAATGTAACTAGTGACTTTCTATACTTTCTAATTTGGCGCTGGTATAAGGAATACAGCCAATTTATAATAAGAACAAAGTCATCAGATAAGGTACCACAGTAACTTTTATAACACCATTATAATGGGGAATCTCCTGATTAAAATGCAATGCAGAGCTATGTATATGTGTCATGTTGATCAGTGTTTATGTAAGGATGTTACCTTACTCATCCCACATTCAAAGTTTTATAGGCTTCTCATTCCAATTAATTAGGGGATACCTAATGATCCAGCTTAATTGGATGTCCACCACAGTTCACGAAGCTCAAAAAATAGGCTTTTTGATTCATGGTGCTAGTTGAGCAGTTGATAAAAGTCTGTTGTTTGTCTAACTCTGCTCCACAAGTTGTCTTTGCACTTTAAACAACCTTGAATTGTAGTGAAAGTCAGTTGTAACACTGAGGCATATCCGAAGCTTCACAAATGTTCTCAGGTTTTAAGTGGTGCTTCCTTTATCCTGTGGATTTATTTTCAGTTTGCTTTGCAATATGTTGGTGCTAAAGAAATGCTGTTTGGTTTCTGATGACGTAAAATTGCCATGGTTAGTTTAGGAGATATAGAGCCACAGTGCATATAATATGTTTATGAAGTACACATTTGTCCTGTTTTTAAAACTGACTCAAGTTGTAACTATAAGCATCTGAACTGTGACAGAGTACAATCCAGTTACCCCACATACTAGTTCAAGAGTTCATACAGAAATCTAAAATTATGTTCCTGAAAAAAAAATGATTTCCAATTGGGCATTAGCTGCTTTTGATTAATGCTGGGCTTATCAAATAGTATTTTAATTGCATACCCACATTGCCAGAGTACAAAGTAATATTGTATGTTTATGTTTCATACTGAACATGTAGTTACAAGAAGAGCAAATCTTTCCCATGATCTTTCTGTGATGCTCATTAGTTCCTAGCAAAACTGCATAATTATTTGTAATACGAATGAAGAGTTTTCTAATCCCTTTATATTTAACTTCTTCAGAACAAAGGAGTGTATTTGTAGAAATGTGCACAGAATAGGAAACATGTTGCAATTTTTGCTCAAAACAAAATAGGTCTCCTCAATACACACTATAAAAACACTTCTACGGGAATGTGTTGTGTTAGAACAAGGGTGTCAAACTCAATTTCATTGAGGGCCATATCAGGGTTGTGTTTGACCTCGGGGGGACTGGGGGGACGAGGCCAGGGTAGGCATGGCCAATTCAATGTCACTCATGTCGGGGCGCCTGTGGCAGCCTGAGCACTCTGCCAATGAAAATGGGCTTCCAAGTTCCGTTTTTGCCTGCGATGGCTTCCTGCAACCCTCTGCCAGGGAAAATGGAACTCGGGAAGGCCTCCCACAGTCCTTGCGAGCTACGTTTTTGCTGGCAGAGGCACTGCGGGCCAGTCCTTCGCTGTTTCCAGAGCGGCCCCGTGGGCCAGATCTAAGAACCCCGCGGGCCAGATCCGGCCCCTGGGCCTTGAGTTTGACACTCCTGTGCTAGAACATAGTTTGAACAGTTTCATTCTGTTGGACAAAGCTTGAAACTGTTAAAAGTATTCTGATCATAGGGTTTAGTGGGAAATCTAGATCCCTATTTTTCATTCCAGAAAGCTACAAACATTTATACATTAGCATTTCATGCCAAGTTTTATGTAGAAAATTTGATCAAGTAAAAACTAAAAACCCCAAAAAGTTTTTCAAAACTTTTTGAAAAACATTAAATCCAGAGAGGAAGCAAGAGGAACAGAGTTCTGCTCTAACTATGTACTCTTTCCACTCTACTACCCACTTCCACATCTGCTTATCCAGTATGAACAATAACAGCAAGAGCATCACTTAATCCTTGCTATTTTACCGATATGCTGAAAAAGTTGAGAAAAAGGAACCCAGTCATAAGTCACAAAGCAATAGCCCAGCTGCAGTTCTCAGAACAGGTAAAATACTGAAAATGACTCCAAAGCTGCCAGCATAATTTCACATTCAGAACAAACTGCTGTGTTTTGCTCTAACCAAACTCTTGAACCAAACAACTTTTTTGCTCCATGTTTGCAATAGCTGAAATGATCATTTTTAAAGCCAAAGTATTTTGTGCATTCCTAGGTGTATGTTTCAAACCCACACCAATCTAGTAACTCTTTTACAGTAAGAAAGCATCTAGAAAGTGCAGCCATCATACAGACTTATATTTGGTCCTTTGAAGAGGATAGGTAGATTTTCAATACAATCACTATAATGTCATTCAAAATTATGACTGCAGGAGTTGAAGCCTTGTAGTAGCCATATTATGTAATGATTGCCTTAATGAAATGCAAACACATCCTACATTCTCAGTCTTCCATAATCTGAAAATCTATTTTCAAAACTTTGCAGAATCTTATTGAAAATCCTTTACTGAGGGCCATGGCAAGTGAAGACACAAAAAATCAAATTCTTAATTTAGTACTGCTTTGAGTAAATATGTACAATCCTGCCATTTCTTCCACTAATCTTTATTTGGCCTATTTCATATTGCTTCAAGGTGTCTCTATTTCCAAGAATATTTTACAGCCAAAAGGATATCTTATTAATCATATTGCTAGTTCTTAAAAGTGACTTCCTCATAAATTCTAAAATTAGCATCCTGCTCCCTTCTCACTGGTGCAGGAATACAACTCTGTCTTCTCGCTCTACCTCATGGGAATAACAGACATTTCCTTGTGTGATAATGGGAGAGAAAATAACTCTGTTCCTACAGTTACTGCACGATGGAGGGAATTTTGGTACATCTCATAACTATGTTCTAGAGCAGGGTTCCCCAACCCCTGGTCTGTGGATCTACACTGATCCCCGGCATGCCAGAAACCGAGCCTTGCAAACAAGCGAAGACCCATCCACGGGATGCAGGCAGTTTGCAAATCCACAGCTCCTCCAGTCCATGGAAAATTCTCTTTCCACAGAACTGATCCCTGGTGCCCAAAGGTTTGGGGGCCATTATTCTAGAGGAGTCTTTTCAGATGCAGGAAACGACAGTCTCAATTAGAGCATATGCCTTAATACTGATAATACTTCACATTATTCTGTTTTTTCATAAGCATGGCATAGATTGGGAGAGAAATGTTACATGTGGCTACAGCTCAATACATATTGAATCAGATTGTGCTCCTAAAATCCTGTGGAGCTTATTTCCAAGTTTAATAAACACTAGAGCTGTGCAGTGCTTTGGATTCAAAGGCAAAAGGCAAGATGAGGATTCACCAAATTGAGGGAGGGAGGGAGAGGCAGAGTTTCATTGTTTTGGAGATGACCATTGCTGCATGATCACAGGAAAAGATATATTTGATGAAATGAGTTCCAAAGTGCCCTTTTTGCCTTTATAACTGAAGTACCGTGCAATCTTAAGACTGAACTATAACAATTTCCACACAAAATGTTTTGAAGAAGCCTTTTTTTACCATGTCTCACCACTTTGTTTTGGAGTTTACAGTATGATTTTTGTGTACCTTTATAAATTGTACACCTATAGAAATACTTGAACAATGCAGTTTGTTGTGCCTTTTGCCTAGATATACTGAATAAATTTTTGATTGCTATTTGATACTTGTCATAAATTATTGTATGGAGATTGATAGTATTGAAGAGGTAGGGGATACTATTCTTTCAACCAATCATCCACATTGCTGGAGAACAGTTTTTTTCAATTTGAATTCGATCCAGGAAACTGTGGATTTACTTGTGTAATTTTTCTTGGACAAAACAATGCATGAATCCTGCTGAATCAGGCCATAGGCCCACCTAATCAAGCATTTTGTATCACACAGTGACCAACTAGATTACAGGTGTCAAATTCGCAGCATGTTGCTGTCACGTGATGTTTTGCCATGTTTTTCCCATTCATGGAGCTGGGGTAGGTGTGGTCTGTGTGTGACACATCCGGCCCGTGGGCTGCCAGTTTGCCCCCTCCCCCACCCCCCCCACCCCCGTGAACTAGATTAAGGAAACTCAAAAGTTTAGAGTAGAGAACAACATCCCCCTTCTGCAGGTCCTTCCTAGTAAATCAATAAGGCTTTTTGACTCTGATTCAGGAGGTACTAACAGCCAACAGTACAGAAGTGGTTTGTCACTGTTTTCTTCAAAGATGATTTCTGAGTTCTGAGGATCAACTAGAGTTGGCTAGCTTTGTACTGTTTCCCCTCCTCCCCAATGATATTTAACTTTTATTTTTAAACCCTATGGCCATCAAAGGGACTCAGTGGCTAAGACGCTGAGCTTGTCGATTGAAAGGTCGGCAGTTCAGTGGTTCAGATCCCTAGTGCCATGTAACAGTGAGCTCCCATTACTTGTCCCAGCTTCTGTCAACCTAGCAGTTCAAAAGCAAGTAAAAAATGCAAGTAGACAATAGGGACCACCTTTGGTGGGAAGGTAACAGTGTTCCGTGTGCCTTTGGCATTTAGTCATGCCGGCCACATGACCATGGAGATGTCTTCAGACAGCGCTGGCTCTTTGGCTTTGAAATGAAGATGATCATCGCCCCCTAGAGATGGGAACGACTAGGACATATGTGTGAGGGGAATCTTTACCTTTACCTTATGGCCATCAAGTCAGGTTGAAATATGGGATTTTTTTCTCTTTTTATGTTCTGTCCCCCCACCTCACAAAGGCAGACACAAGAGCAAAAGACGTCTATCAGTAATTTATTTTTACAAGCCAACCTGAATCCCTTTGGCAGATAAAACCTCTCTTTTAAACTGTTTTTTAAAATTTTAAAATTTTTTAAATTTTAAATTTATCTTATGAATTTGGGGTGTTTTAAATTTTGTTTTCCAGGCCAATTATTTAATTGTATTTTAATGGTTTTTTAACATTTGTATTATATGTATTTTATTTGGCTGTTCACCGCCCTGAGTCCTTCGGGAGTAAGGCGGTATACAAATTTTAAAAAAAAAGTGCTGGCAGCTACTTTCTGAATGCCTGCCAAGTTTCTTATCACCTCTAAAAACAGGAGTCAGCGTATCTGTAGTCCGTTGCTGGGGCAACCAAGAGTTCAAAGAGTAGTCAGAAGTTATTCACAAAGCCCAAGCCTTAATTCCGAAAAATATCCCATCCGAAGTTCTGATATGCAGTTTTTGTCCGTCACAGAGCCTGCAGAGCAACCCCACCCGCTTTTATCCCCTGTGGGGCACAGCTCAGTGACTCAGCAATCTCTGGCCCTTCCCTACCTCTTTCTTTGCTATGCATGCCTCTCTCTCCGACGCTGCCTGGGATCAATCCAAGATTGATTTTCATCACTCCCTACTAGTGGGTGCTCCGACATGCCTTCCTCCTGGCCTTCAGCTGGAACCCGAGGCGTTGCCAGAAAAGAGGGTCCTGGAGAGGGAGGCCTTGTCAGTTCCTCCCCATCACTTTCACAGTCATCTTCCTCCGTGAAGACAGGCTCGGGAGCCAGAGTCACAACATTTTGTTTACAGACCATTCAGAGAGTAAATCTCAGACACAGGAGCATTTCTCCAAATGTGATACATGCTTTTCAGCTATATTGGATTACAACTCTCTTCCCATAAAACAAGGCTAATTTCAGAAAAGATGTTAAGGGGCAATAGAAATTAGCAAATGAAACAGATCAACAGCTTTGGAAATTCATAAAAACAATACGTTCTTCCATACAAAATAAATGAGTTGTGCTAAAAGTCTTATGAATCAAACAAGAACAAATTTCAGTCATTTATAAAATGTCATTTGCAAAACTTGATTATACTATTATCTAATTGTAAAATGCATTCATTGGCAACAAAGATCTCCAAAGTTTTACAAGATTTGCTTGACACAGTTTTATTTTTTTGTAGTTTTGGAAAATGTAGTACCTGTGAAACAAACCTTCACTATAATGAAAGCCAAAGCAGAGCGGCTGGGTTTATACATGCTAAACAAATCTACATTATGGCTTAGCATAAGGAATAGATATAAAAAGTTGTTTTCTGATGCCAGCAGAGCACAACAGCCCTTAGTACCAGATCATTACATCTAACCATCCAGAAAGCTTCAAATATACCATCCCCAAGTCAATGTTTTAATTTTGAAAATTTTATTTTTTACAGTGCCCAACTACTTACCTATCTATTCACCCATCTACCGATTGATCTACAGGTTCAAAAACCAAGAAACAACATTTTGCACCGGAATTAAAGTAGCAAATACATGTATAAAAGAGAATGATTACTTATATGAAGTGAAGCTGCAAATAGGGGAAATTTGGGAGGGGTCAGATTTTTTTATCCCATTTTTATTATTATTTTTTTAATTAAGGCGATGAACATACCTAATACAGGAAGTCCTTGATTTATCACAATTGAGCTCAAAATTTCCACTGCTGAGCAAGGTAATTTTTAAGCGAGTTGCCCTATTTTACGACCTTTCTTGTCACAATTGTTAAGTGAATCATTGCAGTTATTAGGTTAGTAACAGTTGTTAAATCAATCTGGCTTCCCTATTGACTTTGGTTATCAGAAGATCACCAAAGATGATCACATGACCATGGGGGAATGCTGCAACAGTGTGAAAAATGGTCATAGCTCACTTTTTTCAGTGCCATTGTAACTCTGGTCACTAAGCAAATGGTTGTAAGTTGAGGATTACCTGCATTCCTTCCTCCTCCTATTTTGCGCACAACAATCTGAGGTGAGTTGGGCTAAAAGAGTAACTGGCCCAAAGCCACCCTTTCAAATCCAGGATCCAGGAAACAGAAGGGAAACCCATTGCAACACATCTTTGTGCTATACTGTTACAAAAAAATAAATACAATTTTACAAAAAATTGTTCAGAGAAACAATTTGGTTTAGCACTTCCATACAACCATCCCATGAACTATACATAGATGGAACTCCTCCAATAAATCTTTCGATGGTATTCCTCTTAAAAGTTACATGTGTTCTTGTGATCCCTGAAGTTGTATCTATTGCATTATAAAATAGTCTTCTTTTATAAATGAGAACTATATTCTGCTGTTGACCAATAGCAAAGTACAAACAACTATATATGAGAGGCTTTCTGAGCTTGCTTGATTTCTTGCAGATGTTTCATTACCCTAACTAGGTAACATCATCAGTAGCACTGATGATGTTACCTAGTTAGGATAATGAAACCCTCATTTCAACCCTGAGCTACAAATATTCTCCTTTATTGGAACTATATATGACCTTGTTTTGTCTACTTTTCTGACTTAACAATAATCAGAATAGGCTCATTAATTTAGAAGCACAGAGACAAGACTCAAAACAGCCTGAAATATTTATCCAGAAGCTTTTTCTAATGAAGTATACCTTCAAACTTAACAAAATTAAGTTTGTTAATTTTGCACTTGATACAACAAATAAATAATTATCTCAAACCAGTCATGTGAATCTTCACAAGCACAGACAATTATAACACTTTAGATTAGAACATCTTGGTCATCCAGGCTAAAAAGACTTTCATTAACCAGTAAAATAGCATAAATTGGGTGGCTAGTGATAATTATCATAGGCAGTTAGGCCTCTAACTCATTCACTTCTTATAACTAATTAAATCTTATTAACTTTTGACAGTTTTGATCCCAGTTTACACTCTCTGTGATCATAACTGAGTTCTAAATTATAGAAATTACCCCATTCCTCCAAAATATCTACAAAATACAATTTTGTATGGGGACAAGAACAAAGCATTATCACAATTAAATTAAATTATAATTCATATTTATGGAAAATGAAAGATAACTGCTGCTGCATCTGAACATCTAATAGTATCAGTAAAACTAATTAAAATAGGGAAAGCACCAAAATGTATTAAAATCCAATATCCAAGAAAAAGGCTGTAGGGCAATTTTTTGAGACTGCACCATTTAAGAATAAGGACATGACTGAAATTCTGAATGTCTTGGGCAACATTACAATCCGGAGGGAAACGTAGCTATTTATTTTACCATATTTTCAAAAATGACTTGGGTATTCCTAGCTGGAAAAATAGACATGCTTTCTTTTGAAGCTTCAAATTCTTCACACACTTCTATGAATATAACTTTTTCTCGTGAAGATAGGGGAAGAGTGAGAAAGATCTGGAAGAAACAATGTCAGTTGACAGCAAAACATTTCTTCCAAAGGCAGAGGGAATATGCCCATGTTTGACACAAATACAATCACCGCTGCTATTGATTCTAGAGTGTGCAAAATCTAGTACCATTGCCAAGGATAAAAAGAGGAGATGCAGAAATGCATCTGCGTTGAAGTTGGTTGCTGTTTTCAAAAGGCACATATGGTGATGTTTCATTTAAATTCTTTCAGATACATGCATGTTTTTATACTGTTTGGCCCCATTACTCAAAGAAATAGAAATATTAAATTAGGTTTCAACTGAAGATCATGAATACTTTGGGTTTGTTCTGATCCTTGATATTTGGATTTTCCAGCTCTATTAAAGTGTTCTTGTCATCCTTAATTACTGGTGGCTCATTAGAAGTCTGGAACGTTTGTGGCAGATTCTTCAAACTGACATCCATATCTTTGAAAGCATGGAGTAAAAAGACTCCTAAAATAATGGTAAGAAATCCACATACCGTCCCGATAATGTCTTTTACAGACATGGTGACCCACTCTTTAAAGAGGATAACTGAAGTTGTGATGACAACGGTGGTGAAAAGCACATAGTAAATGGGAAACACCATAGAGGTATTGAAGATGTCCAAAGCTTTATTGAGGTAGTTGATCTGAGTAGCAATAGAAGCCACTAATGTGAAGACAAGAATCCAGGTCAATGGGTTTTGTAGAACAGGCAGGTGAGTGAAAAAACTCTTGATGGCAATGCCCAGCCCTTTAACAGAAGAGACGGAGAAAGCCCCAATCACAGAACAAATGGAGAGGTAGATGAGAATATTGGTCTGGCCATAACGTGGTGCTAGGAAACAAATCAGAACTAAGCTGATAACCAAGAGGATGCTGGCATAAACAAGAAAACCTGGAAGAAATAAAAAAAACATAAAAAGGTGACAAATCATGACATTTTAATACAAGACAGAATGTAATGCTTAGCACAAGCATTGGCCAGTACAATAAATGGATGGATAAAGCAACAGAGCACTGCACTGTTTTTAGGAATTTAAATAAATCAAACCAGTTTATTGTAAGGAATAGGCATTCTACTACACATGCAAGAACAAGATTTAAGTCTACAGAAAAACAAAGTTTTTAAAGACACAAGCCTATGCCCTAGGAAATGTGGAGGAGAGGAGAAACCTAGGAGACAGATGTGAATATCTATCCTGTCTTGCTGGCTGCAGACTTCTGGAGTTGGGGGATTACTGAAATATTCCAATTATTGAATTTAGGGCTACTTTGCAACTGATCATCCAGCTCTAAGAATAAGATTCAGTGAAAGGCAGGCATACATGCTCTGTGTACCTATTTTCTCTGAAAGGCTGAACATCAAAAGCTGTTTCCCTGTATCTCATCTCAAAGGCCAATTTTTTAAATTGAAATTTATATCAATTCAAAATGAAATGTAAAAACAAATTGACAACAGGACATGAGAGTTTTATGAAAGATTTTCTCCCTGGGAAAGAGAAGCAAGACAATTGGCACTGCCCATGGGATGCCACCAAACCCAAATGTGTACAAAATCGTGGAAGATTCACCCTTGTGCAAGACACTTTTACAACCATCACATTACTGCCCCTGGGAAACTGGTTCAGATATGATAACATTCCAACTAAACACAACACCTTCATTCCTTTGCTACCTTATTTCATAAGCTTACCTGGTTCCTTCAGTTTTGAAAGCAATTCTCCCAAAGTGGTGATTTCCTCTTCTTCTGGAGCATGTATCACAAGAATGGTACTACCCACAATGCTCAGCATGCAGCCAAGTTTGCCTAGCAAGTTCAGCCGTTCTCCAAGCAAATAAGAGGACAAAATGGCACTGGGCACAACAGACAAATACAGAAACACAGCCTTTATTCTTCCTTCCTTTACACTTGTAAATTACTGATAACAAACGTAAGTCCTTACAAATCTATATTCTATTAATGGATGTAGATTAGAGTCACTGAAAAAACAAAAGTAATATGCAAGATCAATTTGGAGAGGAGGAAAAAGAAGCAGGACTTAAGTACATATCTGGCTATTGGTATATTAGCACAAGATTAGAAATCTCTTTTCTACTGGCAAGATCACATTATTAACACCTAGACCTAGAATAAATGTAGGAGAAAAGAGCAAAATAAAAGGAAGTCACCTTATAAGCACACTAAGTGCCCCGAGTGGTGTAACAATTGTTGCAGCTGCAAAGGCATATGCGGCAAAGTTGGCGGCCTCTCCTCCACCCACTGAGCAAATAGCCACCAGGGAAAAAAAAAAAAAAGAACAGGTGAATTACAATGATTACTACCAGTATTTAGGTTCTCACTGGCCAGCAACTCTACTCAGTTCCATACAATTGTCTTATTAAGAAAACATGAAAGCTTATGAACCCCAAGCAAAAAGTTATCTGTCCAGGTAATCCTTGACTAATGGCCATTTGTTCGGAGATTGATCAAAGTTACGATAGTGCTGAATGAAGGAACTTATGACCTGTGCCTAAAGTTATGGCCGTTGCAGCATCCTTCATTGTCATGTGATCAAAATTCAGGCACTGGCAGCCCACCTGCACTTATGACCAAAGGGTACCATAACTCCCTCCCACCTATCTCTTCCCTTCCTCCCATACCATCTATGTCCTTTTGGTCCCCTGCTGCTTTCCCCATCTGTCTTCTTGCTCTCACTGCTGACAAGGAATGCCCGGCCTGGCTGCCTTGTGCTGTGGAAAAGGAAGAAAAGCCTAAAGCAGCCCCTGAGCCGTTGCAGCAAACTAAAAGGCAAAGAGCTCCTGGGTGGGGCTGAGGCTGGCTTTGCACTGTGAAAAAAGGGGGAAAAAAGAGCCTAAATCAACTTAAAACAATCTGTGATACCTTGTCAATAGTGGAAGCAAGAAGATCAGTTGGGGTTGTAAAGATCTTGGAGTGCAGGGTGGCAAGGTCAACTGGTACTGGGCTGGGATAGTCTTTCCAGGGCATGGCAAGCAGAGTTGTGCAGTTCTGGGGCTGTTTGCCAACCCACAAGGCAGGATGCAGGGCAGCCAAAATGGCGGTGTGTGTGTGTGTGTGTGTGTGTGTGTGTGGAGGGGGGGTGGAAATAGATGGTTGGAGGAGTTGGAGGCAGTCCTTACTGATGCTTGTGGCTGGATAACCAAGCTTGAAATGGGCTGCTGGGGTGAGTATTTGGCTAATGACTGATAAAATTTGCTTAAATACGGCAACTGGGATTGCTAAACAATGTGGTCACGTGACATCTCCATTATAGTAAAATCGTTTAGCAACTGAAATTCCGGTCCCAGTTGTGGTCATAAATCAAGGATTATCTGCACAACAGTCTTTGTAAGACACTTAGGTTCCAGCAAAATGTCCCCCAAATTTTCCAATAGTTCAGAATCCAAATGCAGTTTGTCAATATCTCTTTGTAAATAAGAAAAGGAATCCAAATTATTGAGCATATGATGTTATATTCAAATTGCAATGCAATAATCAATGACTTAAGACAGTAGCTTCCAGAGAACCAGTGTAGCAAAACTAGAAAAAATATTGTGTAGTGTGTTCAAAATATATTTTGGTATATACGTTTTTTGGGGACTGAAGTTGCCTGCAAATATTTCCTGCATTCCAGTCCACCAAAGCTCACACCACTATAAATTTGTCAGTTGCTGAAGATGCTACAAGGCACACTGCTGGCTCTGGCCAGCAAATGTCTCTTCTGAAAACTGAACTATTTAAATTCCTGAACATTCCTATGTTATGGTGATAAGATCTGAAAAAATGATTTCCACAGGCTTCAGCATAATCTGCCAGTGTAAAGAGGCCTTTAAGCACAAAAAGATCTTTAAGGTATTCAAGCATAAACTTCAAGTACAGAAAGGCCCCAAAAAAAAAAAAAAAAAAAAAAAAAGTAGAAACAACTTCTGTAACTGAAGCAGGCAAAATAATCTTTACGGCCCAGGGAAAAACAGAGTCCTCACAATTAAGTCCTCAGTAATCATCAAGGTTAAATATTTGATCAGATAAAAACCCAAGCCTGGCTAAATATAATCGTACTTACTGGTTAGCAAACCAGCCCACCACAGCCAGTCTCTTAGATAGCCATGACCTCCATCTCCTGGGGAAATAAAAAGGACATATTTAGAGGAGCATTTGTAAAAACCTTCCATATAAAATAAAATCAATTCTAAACAGAACGCTACAGTACTTAAACATAAAAGAGAGAAAGAAACAACAGCTTGGATTGAAAAAAACAACAATTGGCCTACAAGTCACAACATACATATGTTCAAAGACTTTTAAATACCTTTCAAGAAAGAAAAGTAAATAATACCTGAACTGGCAGGCCCTTAAAATCCCTCCCCACACACGCACCTCTTGCGTGCATGGACTGAACTCTCCTGGCTTAACATTTCTGAAATTAGCTGCCATAACCTTATGCTCTGACTTGAACATTTTATCATAAGCCATAGTGTACATTGTTATAGACTTGTTTTTCAACATTTTCTCCAGAAATATATTATGCTAGAAAAAATATTGTTATTCTACGAAGCAGGACTGGATTATTAATCCACTTGGATTTGTGCTGTGAATACTGATTAGTAGCATCTCTCTAAAGTTTCAGGTTGTGTATTTAAAATGGCAAACATAGGATGAATTCAATGTGACATCTGAAGGGGTCTTCAGAGGCCAGAAGGTATTAATTACTTCTTCAACCTGGAACCTGACTGCTGTGTTTTCTAACAAACATTATTCCCAGTCAACATACCTTTGATTATACTGGCTCTGAATTTTTATGAAAGTTGAAGTCCAATACAACAACGCTTAAGGAAAGATGGCTTAAATGCCACTAGAGTTCTTTTCCAGAAAACATATTTTTCTGTCCCCTCTTGTAAGTCAAAAAATCCATACCAGCCCTGGTGCCTCCTTTCTCCACTAGTCGACGCAGTCCTTTCTTCTTGAGGATGACACTGGTGCCAATGAGAAAGCTTGAAAAGATGGCCAAGCCCAAGCCAATGTAAAAGCCATATTTGTCTTCAACTTGTACCATCCAGTTGGAGCTTAAATTAAGATTTGTATGGGGTGAAACTGGAGAACTGACATTCTTAATGATTTGACAAACAGCATGATGATTCAGGCAAGTCAGAGTGATCAGAGAGCCTAAGCAAGACAATGAAATGTGGGGGAGAAGAGAAGATTAGAAATTAAGACATTAATAACTAGCAACCCACATGTCTTTAATTTTGCATGCAACCTTACTGCTAGGAATCTTTCTTTCTTCATCTGGATTCTTGCCCCACGAGTGGCATTTAATTACTTCTTAGAAAAACTATGAAGTTAAAAATATAAATTCTAAATTTATAGGAGAAGAATTGAGAAACAATGGCATTCAGATGCCTTAAAACACAACCTTATAATAACCAACAATCTGGAGGTACTGTATTCTTCTTGGACTACAACAAATATTTTCAAGGTATATTTCAGACTTGAAATTCAGTTTAGATGAGATCATGTATTTGGAAACCTACTGCTTCTTTAATTACATATTTCTAAGACTATGACATTATTGCTGTAAACCATTGTCCTTCCAATGCATGTTCTCAAATTTGCTCTGCAATAAATTAGCATTTGTAAATAGCCTTTGACAATTTCCACTCTTTAAAAGGATCCCTGATTGTAAGATTATCTACAGGAACCTTCAATTCATACACATCAATTTAGTACATATTCAATTAACCGTTCCAGTGTTTCCCAAGGAAAAGCTTGTCTCCGTTTTATTAGGTGGAAATAATGAGAAGATAATATTTTTTCACAAGTTCTGAGATGTCTCTCTATTGCAGGGGTGTCAAACTAGATTTCATTGAGGGCCGCATCAGTGTTATGTTTGACCTTGTGGGGGGGGGGCATGGCTAGTATGGAGAGGGCATGGCCCTCTGTCAGCAAAAACGGAACTCAGGGTGACTGTTTGTGGCCTCCCGGGGCCCTGTTTTCAGCTGGGCCGGCCTCTTGCAGCCCCCTGCCAGTGAAAACAGAGCTCGGGGGGCTGTGCATGCCCCCAAGCTCCATTTTCGCTGGCAGAGACACCACAGGGCAGTCCTTTGCTGTTTCCAGGGTGGTATCATGGGCCAGATCTAAGCACCCCGAGGGCCGGATCCAGTCCACGGGCCTTGAGTTTGACACCCCTGCTCTATATGTTGAAGTGGTGTAGTTATCAGAAAATACAGGAGGTGGGGTTTCAGGGTTTTCCACAGATCCTAATCAGCTGCTCTGTATGAAAAATGAAAAAAAAAGTTTAAAGTAGAGTATTCAATGTAGATGTGGACTTGTGGAAATTTAATTGGGGAAGCAATGAAGCATTACCTAGCAGCGGTGCAAGTAATGTTTATGCATGTTGAGTATAACTATTTTAAATAATTAATTTTATTACATTTCTTCTTATGTTTCAAAAGCTAAATATATCTTCTCAACTGTCCCATCTTCAAAGCAGCCTGAGAAACAGCAACTTCTCTGAAATCAGCTACAGATGAATTTATATAGAGAGAATGAAGGTGGATTTTCTAAACTTTCTCAGAGTACAATATGTTTTGAGTCTTTCCCTTTTCTCTTCAGGTCTGAATGTGAGTCACCTGTAAGTATGAATGTATATAATCTAGAACAACAAAATATCTAGATTTCCTTCTTCTTTATTATTCATGTTGTAATTCTGGCACTCAATCAAAACTTCAGCTGGAGTTTTAGCCAGAATAAAGAACAATTAATTGAAAAAGATGAAACTGCTGAGGATTGTCAAATGACAAAATGTGTCTGTTATAAGAAAAGGATGAGAATCCCTACAGATCATCATTAAGGGAATATTTCAAAAGAACAGAGTCTTTGCAAAATAAATACAGCAAATTCCATTTTAAGGAAAGTGAATATTTAATAATTAATATATCTCGTTCTATAACATCCTATTTCAACCAGCTTGCTGCTGACATTTTCTAATAATCATACACGTTTATTTTGTAGAAAGTGAGACCTTGTTACATTCACATCTCATCTTTCCTATAAAGACTCCTTTAGTGCCAAAGACAACACCACTTTCTGAGAGACTGATCCACCAATGGCTTAATGATCCCAGGCCTAGTTTAACTGTCTAGAACTTTGTATAAAGAGGCATAAATATAACTAGAAAATTAACAAATACAGATAAGGGCTATTGAGAAATAATTTACTTTTGCTAATACCAAAATACTGTTCAATAGTTGCCAGATTTCAAACAAATCATAAGCATCAAAGGTTTTTTGTGAATGTTCATGTTTAATAAATTTATTATAACTTCAGATTTAGATAACTGGTATTTGTAATTTTGTTAAAAAATTAACCTTTTTTATTTCAAACATGGCACTTAATCCACTAAACTCTAGATTAAGTTGCACGAACTTCCAAATGATTTGGAATAAGCAGTTCAGAAAAATTGGGGGGGAAAGAAATTAAGCTGATTCATTAAGGAAGCCAAAACTTTAATTCTGTTCTTTAAAGCAGCCATTTTCCCACCAAAGCATTTATTCTAAATGAATGTCAAAGCTTGCCCAGCCCTATTCTGTAGTTCCTATCTCACATAGTTGTGGAATAGATACATATTTTAAAGGCAGAAACCTGTCCACAATTTTGAAATGCCTCATTCTTCATACATACCCTAGTAATTGCCTAGGCCAGGGATGGCTATCTTTTTTGCCATCGCGTGCCAGGAAAGGGGGGGGGGTGTTATCTATCATTGCCAAAACTATGGATCCATGTCTAACTTAAGACAGCTGCTAATGAACTATCAGAAACAAAGACTGAGGCAGATTGTTTTTTAGAATTGTCACATGTTAGGACTGTCTCCCCCCTCTTCAACAATCTGCCTTCATTTATACAACAAAATTGAATAATGTTAATTAATGTTCTTAATGAGAAAGTGAAATATAGTGGGTGAACAAAATCTGGGAAGGTTAATAGTTTCACCAAAGCTTTCCAAGGGCATCTTCAGGGGCAAATGATTTTTTTTCAATCCAGATATGTAATGAGTAGATTTTTTCCTCAGACAATATAGCTTTTTCTGTCTCCTTGCCCATCACAGCCCTCTTCCCACCATTCAAGGTATTTGACATCATCTTTAAAGCCCTTCCAGACATGTGTCCAGGTTACCATGGGCCCAGGTTACCCTGTCTTTTCCCAGTTACAGTGGCCCATCCCACCCAATCAGGCAGGGCTGTTAAAGAACTTTGATTGACAGGGTCCAGGAAGCGGTCCTTCTCTGTCATTGCCCCAATCCATTCTGCCCCTTGAGGTGAGGCTGACCCCTACCTTTCTGGTATTCCAGATCGGCATTAAAATCTGGGTCTTCCAATTGGTGTGGGGGCCAAAAAGTAATATGCAACTCTGGGGTTAGTTCATGGCTCAAGGGCATTCCCTCCATCTTTTTAACTCTGTCATTTAACTGCCTTTTTATCTTTGTTAATTTTATTTTTTGTATGGATTTTATGGATTTTTAAAAAATCTGTAAATCAGCCACAGTCACTTCATTAGTGAGATGGGCGGTATATAAATTTGGTTAAGAAATATATAAATTCCTGAATGTCATGGACATTTTGGAATTGCATATTCAGATATTGTAGTGGAACAGGACATCAAGAGAAATTGACAGGGCTCCTTTGAACAAGTCAGGAAGTGTCTTTTTGTTTGAACCAGACAACCCTGGATCAAAACCACCTTCTTAAAAATAAATAATCTCATTTGTTCTTTCATTTGTTCTTCTGGGGGTTTTTTTGTTCCTTGTTTGAGTATTAATAATGAAGTAGTATATTGAATGGATATGTTCACAAATCAGAAACTGAAGAATAGAATTGAAAGAATCATTACAGGAAAAAAAATATTAGCAGCTCTATATTTATGAATTTGCTAAAACTGCTTAAATACAAAAGGAGAGATAATGACCAAATATACTGAGGGAACAGGAAACTCAAATTTGTCTTTTGTCAAATTAAACAGAAAAAAATAAAATTGCTGCTAAATTATATCTACAGCAATGCAAATATAGCATGGTGGTGTTTAGACCCTGGCACTTTGCCTAATACAGGACAGTCTTTGTGAGCCTGAAAACAAAAAGAGAATTCTTATTAGTTCTGAAGCCACAATGCCCTAATGTCATGCAATAGCTAGCCCTTTCCTTCTTCTGCGATAGTTACCCTCAAAAGCAAATAATCAGAAAGAAAGAGGCTGAAAATGGAGAGTTGTTAACTCATACATTTTATTAAGACAGCTTCTGCTGCACTTTTTGGTAGGAGATTACGTTCAAAGCCCTCTGAATAGATAGGAATTGAATATTAGGCCTAGTCCATGTACACAGCAGAAAGAAGTGGTGATAAAGCGGAAAGCATATTAAAGAAGCAGAATTTCCTTTCAAACTTTTAAAAAAGAATGTCTTATGGAGATTTTCAGTGATCCAGGTCATGATTGTCCCAAAGGAAGAATAAATTGTTTTGAACATTCCTCTGTTAGAATCAGGAAAAGAAACTTTTCAAATCAGGAAACTGAGTCCCTTTTCTCAGATCTAAGGCTTGTTTTGTAGAGGCAATCAGGTGTCCCAATTTATTATGTGATATTTTAGCAATTCATATACACCTGTTTGTTTATTTAGGCAACTTGCCTTTCTTCTAAATTTCTGCAGACTATGCTCGAGAATCTCATAATTAACCCACACAAATCTGTCAACCATGGGAAATTTTAACGAGACACATGTAATAAGTCATGCTCCCC
Organism: Arizona elegans; assembly: GCA_022577455.1. NCBI lineage: Eukaryota > Metazoa > Chordata > Lepidosauria > Squamata > Colubridae > Arizona > Arizona elegans. Next base: position 93,938,019 of record JAKOOJ010000003.1, on the reverse strand, counting down.
AATAAAATCAACTATGTATAGTACTGGGAACGACTAGCAATGTCTACTGAGTCTGACAAGTGGATTTAGTTTATGGAAACAAGGCTCAACTTTGCTCCTGCAAGAATAAATTAAATCTACATTGGTAATTTAACAACAGATGGCACAGATTTATGTGTGAGCAGCAGGATAATGCCTCTTAATATGCAAATTGGAGAACATTATTGCTCTGAAGAAGTGATTACACATCAATCTGTAGAATTAGGAGGTTGCTTTCCTGGATCAGGCTTCTAATAACTCTTTCAGGATCCACTGCCTGAAGAATCTTCTTCCAGAACAAACAGATCCAATCGTTTGCTTAGCAAAATATAGAACAAACTCTATAAAAGAAGCTGAAAAGCTGAGCAGGATTGTGGCAGGATGTTAGGCAATCACACCTCTGCTCCTTTCACCTCCATTTCTAATAAGGTCTGGTTTCACAAACTTTGTAGGCTTAGCACAAACAGGAGTGGCTTGATGGGGCTGATTTGTTCCTTATATACTCAAGAACTTTGCTTCCTCCATTTGGTCTTCCCCCAGTTGTATCACAGGAAGATGACCCACATTCCACTAGTTTTGTCTTAAGAGTTACTCATGAATGCCAAAGAGAATGTTTTCAAAAGCAGTTTGGAGGCAACCCTCCTCCCATGAACCATACCACAATCTTGGGTCTTGTGTGGTTTCACCATGCATTAAATAAAAACACCCGGCTGAATTCTTAGTCCCAAATCAGTAAGTATCCCAGTGCAAACTGTTTTACAGGTGAACAGAAAATTAATTAGGAAATTGGTTAAGTTCATTAAAAAAGTCACTTTGCCCTCAGCTAATCCGCCTCCCTTTTGATCCAGCAATTATATCACTCTTGGCAGATTAATTTTAAGAAGTATAAACCTCAGCTCCCAGAATTATGCTCAGGAAGGTGAAGTCCACACCTCTTAAAAGGCACTAAGGTTGAGAAATACTGAATTATACGGTATGCTTCATTCTTGTTAAATTTTGTAGGAGGAAAGGGAAGAGGAGGAGGAAGAAGAGTTGAGTGGAAACTTCTGAAAGCCAAGAAAAGGGGTAGGTTCCGACCTCTTCCTACAGAAGAAAGAGCTGTGCCAAAGAGGAGGCAAAGAGGGCCAAGTTCGAGCGGGGGGGGGGGGGGGGGAGAGCTGGGCTGGAGATCTTATGAATTTTCTGATCAATTTTTAAAGAAATCAGTCTTGTCTTCTTGCATTTCTCCCAGGGTCGACAGGTGAAGTCAGGTTTGTCGCGAAGGAGGGCGGGGGATGAATCGTTCCTTAGAAGTCAACGAATTTGGAGGGGAGGAAAAAGGTTTTCCGTGAACCTGAGAAATGCAAGTGGGTAGGAAAGGGAGCCTCCTCAAAAGCCAACCTGGGGACAAAAAACGAGCGCGCTCACTCACCGCCGGCACAGCTTCTGTTCACCCACAGCGGCTCCGGGAGCTCCATGCTCGCTTCGGGGTGAGAAGAATCAGCACATTCCTAAAAGGCAGCCGCGAAGGAGACGCGGCAGGGGGAAATCTGAAGACTGGGCGAGATGCGCGCCTGGTGCCCCCGCTGGTTCGCTCGGCTTCGCTCTTTCTCTGTTGGCTCCCTTCGGCCGTCAGCTTCGGAAGGAAGAACGGCCTTCCCTTCCCTCCCCTCCCTTCTCCTCGCCCCGCCTCGCCTAACCTGAGCGGAGCTTGAAAATTGCCCCCTGGCGAAAGTGGGATCGCACCTGCTCCAGACGGGGACGCCGCGCCGCGCCGCGCCACTCCTTCCTCCTCCTTTTTGCGTGGTGCCTCCTCACGCGTCACAAACCTGGACCTACGAGGTCGACGGACTGTGGAGAGGACCACGGCACGCACGAGTTCTTGCAGGCACTTTGTGCGTGCCTGGCTTTCTGCACGGGGCTAGAGTCCCGTGCGCTTTCGTAGTTAGAAATTTCTTAGGCATAAATTCGGACCCCTAAGTCTATTTTCAAAGGTGGAAAGGCCATCCGTTTTTCCACTCTGATTTAAACTATTTTTCCTCTCTTTTTTTTGTTTTGGCAAAGTATGATTGACTGAATGTGAGTGTACCCCACACTTATCACTGATGGTGTTACATAGTCAGGTAATAAAACATCGGCAAGCAAACAGCCAAGCTCAGAGAACACCAAGGACTCCACAGTTCAACCCTGAGATCCATATCTTATTTTCTTTTGAAGTCAGTATAATCTTGTTCTAAGTCTTACAGATTCTTACAGATTAACAGAGTTGGAAGGGATCTTGTAGGTTATCTAGTCCAGCCCAAACACCCACCCCTGCCCATGCAGGAGATCCTACACCATTTCTGACAGACGGCAGTCCCGTCTCTTGAAAGCTTCCAGTGATGAAGCTCCCACAACTTCTGAAAGCAAGCTGATTCAGTGATTCAGACCCTTAATAGTCTCCAGGTACTGGAGAGGGATATCAGCAGTATCACCAGTCTTACCTGCATGCAGTAGCAATCCAAATCTAGGGTATCAATTAGCATATTGATAATACCAAACCCCAAACAGCAAGGTGACGTCTCCAGTGGCCTTATATGGATTGTTAAATGGGGGAGAGAGAGGACTGTCTTGTGTGGCATTGCACAAGGGAATACCTGCCATCCTTACCCAATACCGACTAGGACTGACCACTGAGAGAAGAGCAGCAGAACCAGGGGTGAAATGCTCCCGGTTCTGACCGGATCACTCGATCCGGTAGCGATGGAGGCGGGTGGATCAGAGAACCGGTAGCAAAAATCCCTGCCCTACCCATGCCCAGCTGAGCCGCACAATCACCAGAGCCTTTTTTTTTTTACTTTTAAAAGCATTTTTTTACAACCTCTTCGGCCGAAAAAATGCTTTTAAAAGTAAAAAAAAAGGCTCTGATGATCGCGCAGCTCAGCTGGGATCATCAAAGGCTTTTAAAAGAAAAAAAGCCTCTGCTGATCAGACAACTCAGCTTGGATCATCAGAGGCATTTAAAAGAAAAAAAACCCTTTTCTTTTCTTTTCTTTTAAACCACCAAAGAAGTTGTAGAAAAAATGGTTTTAAAAGTAAAAAAACAAAAACAAAAAATTGGCCATGCCCACCCAGTCACATTACCCTCCCCACTAAGCCATCCCCACAGAATAGGTAGTAACAAAACGAAAGCTGTTAAGATGTCTAAAATGATTGGAATGAGCTGATTTCCTCCAGTTAGTTCCTGCCCAAGGTTATCTATTCATCCAGTCAGAATATCTAACTTGTCAGAATGTCTAAACCTAGACACTCATCTGCTTCTTCAATGCAGTTTTGCAGTTGAGCGTTCACCATTGTCTCAGCAACCTCCCACAAAAGAGAAGGTTGGAAACTGGCGATAATTGTTTAACGCTCCTGGATTCAGGAAAGACTTCAAGAACTGGGACACCACAATTTCCTTAAAGACCACTGGCAGGTTCCTCATGAACTGAGGTGTAGCAATCTATCAGCATTTTGTGGTAGGCCAGTCAAGAAACAGACACCTCAGAAATTTCAGGAGTGCTGTTTATTGTTGAATGGTAGAGTAAGAAAATCCTGAAAACTCTTCTTCTTTCTCAAGTTTCTTTTAATTCTTTCTCAAAGTCTTCCTTAAATGGCACATTCCTTCCTTTCCCATTTTCAAGGACAGCTCTGCGTTTCTTCATACAATCTACCAGAAATGGGAAACTCCAACTGCCATAAAAATGTGTCAGTTGCCAACTGTCTGAATTTTGATCACATGACCATCGGGATGCTGCAACAGTTGTAAGTATGAAAAATGATCATAATTTATTTTTTTCAGTAGCATTGTAACATTGAACACTCACTAAATGAACTATTGTAAATCGAGGAAAGCCTGTACTTGTCCACCATTAGATTGTGAATGGACAAGGTCTTATTGCAGCCAGACCTGGCACTTTAGATGGTTTTGTGATTATGCCAATTTATTTCTGTGGATGAGTGTTTCTTTTAACTATGGATCTTGCTGCTGTTTAGCATTCTTAATAGAAAGCTGGCATATAAAGACAACAGACAAGATATATGAATAAACACAATTTTCAACTAGACATTTTGATAAATGTCGGTATGTCATAATACAGTGAGCACTATGGTATCACCTGATTGTCAGAATAGGGAAAAAGGTAGAAAATGATGTTTTTCATCCAAGTGCAAACAATGGGGGGGGGGGGGGAAGGGGAAGGTTCTTGTTAAAAAGGCCAAAAAGATACATGAGAAAGGTATGCTTATATATATATGATTACAAAATAATTTTATTTAAAAAATAATTTTATTTATTTAGAATCATAGGGCTGAAAGGCACCTTGGAGGTTTTCTAATCCAACTCCCTGCTGAAGGCAGGAAGGATTTAATTAATTTTTATCCTACCCTTATTATTTTTATAAATCATTCAAGGCAGCAGGTATATTTAATATTCATTTCCCCTCCTATTTTCCGCACAATAATCCTGTGAGGTAGTTTGGGCTGAGAGAGAGTGACTGGCCCAAAATTACCCAGACTGGCTTTCATGATTAAGGCACGACTAGAACTCACACTCTTCTGGTTTTTGGCCTGGTGCCTGAACTATTTAACATTAATTTTAATAATCCAGGCACAGGTCCCTGGTGAGAAGAAAGTTCTAAATCTAAATGTTTATTGCATATCAGGCATCATACATCAGGACAGAGAGTTCCAATAAATTACAGTGTTTTCCTAACATTTCTTGTTAGGCCTGGGCACTGACTGAACTAAGATATTGTGGCAAGGAGCAATAATTTATCATTCTGAGAATGGTGACTAGACTAGTCAAGCTTTTTTGCTTCAGGCTCTCCTCAGTCATTATTATGGCTTGCCAGCAGACATAACAGCAATCTGGCATGTTAGTTGAATGCTGAAATTTGCTAGCTTTAATCCTCCCTCAATGTCTCCAACAAACCTTTTTACAATTCATATTTAAACATTTACATTTCACTGACACCGCCAGAATAGTTTTATGCCAAATATGTAGGGGAAAATGATTTGATTACTCCCAAAAGTTGTCTTTATAAATGTCTTTACGTAGAGTGTTTACATGAAGTCCAATGTATGCCTCCTTTCCAGATTTAAGATTATCTAACAGTCTTATCTGCTGCTTAATTTAGGTAACATATGTTTCTTTAGGCAGATCTGTCATGAAGGCATCCCTGGGATTTACAGTCCTATTGGTTGCTTCTAGCACAGGGGTGTCAAACTGGATTTCTTTGAGAGTAGGATCAGCATTGTAGTTGTCCTCCGCGGGCCGGCCAGTGGAAAGGTAGGGAAGATGGGATGGCCGCCTCCTGCAGTACCCTGCTGGCCAAAATGGGACACAGGGGGGCCATGTGAGGCCCCTATGCCCCGTTTTGGCTGCCAGAGGCACTGCCCTTTGCTATTTCCAGGCCGGCCCCTCTGGCCAGATTTAAGCACCCCGTGGACTGAATCCGGCCCGTGGGCCTTGAGTTTGACATTCCTGTTCTAGCACAATAGACTCAGAGTGGAAAGACATGGGAGGTTACAACAAAAGATAATATCTTTTGAATTCTTCTTATTTTTTTGTGACTTAGGCAAGGCAGTTGTATGATAAAAGCCTTATGGGAAAGCACAAGATGAATCATATGTAAACTCCAGAGTTAATGGTCGGAAGTTTAACCTATGTTCTTATTTAAAAGTACATTTCCAACAAAACATTGTTTGGGAATATGGTGAGTTTATCTCACTGGTGATATTAAAGACTATTATGACTGAAGAATTATTAAAAGTAAAGATGTTATTTTAAAAGTAAAGATAATCTCTACCTTCTACCACAGGCTTTCTACTTGAAGCCTCGTATCCGATTACCATGCCTGAGCCTGCATAGGATTTCTATGACCAGCCAAGGTTGGCTCGATGCTGCTTCCTGCTGTTGTCTTTTGCTGGAAACAGGTGATAAGAATGTAGGGTGACATTTCTGGCCTCAGCTCATTAAAATATCTGTGGAATTAAACAATTAATTAAAACAAAGCCATGATAAGAGAAGGTTCTTTCCTTGTGATGAAGTCTTAAATTGAAAGTACAGCTGTACACCATAAATATCACTGAGCCCAAATAAAACAGAGTCTTTAAGAGATGAATCCATTAAAAGGTCCCGTCGTCCCCTTGAAATTGGCCCAGTGAAACTTCTGTAAAGAATATTGTTTTCTTAACAATGTAGCCATGCTTGAAATACTGGTTTGCAGGCTGGATGATGTGAATCTGAGGTAACTAAGAATCTGGAGTGTAGGTTAATGCAATGCTTCCCACTATGTTACTTGGCTGAATAGGAAACATCGGGGATATTATCTGATCTAAAGAATTGCTTTTAATACTTAAGAGTGTCTCGTTTTTATAATATAAAAAAAATTATTATTTGTTATAATAATTTTTATTACAGTTTAAAAATACAAAAATAAAAATAACTAATACAAAGTAAGAAAAATATAAAAATTAAAAAGGGGAGAGAAAAAAATTAAAGAAAAAAAGATATATTAAAAAATGACTCCCCTTGCATCAAGTACAATTTCAATACCTTAACACCTTCTCTGACATTTCAACAAAAGATCTCTTCTTCCCATATCTCATTTGTAATCTATAAACAAATTATGACTCAGTCACTCTGTCCTAATCAGCAAAAGTCTGCTGTTAGAAACTACAACAATACCATACACACACAAAACATAATGAAATAAATCAGTTTTATATTCTTTCCCCAAAAACCTCTTCTTCCCATCTCTTATCTCTAGACAAATTTTTGAATTCTTGTCATTTGGACCTACTAAAGAAAAATGGATTAAGAACTACCAGTAACAACATGTACCATATTTTTTGGTCTATAAGATGTACTCCTACCTCAAAAGTGGGTGGAAATGTCTGTCCGTCTTATAGAGTGAATGTTGCCAAAGCCCCATCCACCCATCAGCCCCCACCCTTCGGCCTCTGCCTCCCAGCAATTTGCCTCCTTGCCACTAACAGCAAACAGCCTGGTCAGCTTCAGCACAGCCCGATTTAGCACAACCCACTGATTGGCGGTTGGATCGGCCGATCACTGTTCCAGGCTGTCGGGATCGCCACCACCCATCGCCACCTCACATGCCCCATTTTTGGCCTCTACATGCCCTGTTTTCAGCCTCCATGCATCCCGGTTTGGGCCCATTCCAGGTGGTGGTGATAGGCGGCGGCAGCGATCCCTGCTACCTGGAACGGGCTGAAAATGGGATGCACAGAGGCTGAAAACAGGGTGCATGGAGGCAGTGATAGGGCGGTGACTGCTGCGACGGGCAGTGGTGATCCCCGCAGCCTGGACCAGCTGATCAGCAGTATTTCAGGAAGCCAATCCAACCGCCAATTAGCTGCTCATACTAAATACACAAATACACAAACAAGCCTGAAATTTAATTGATGTTAAAGAAATAGATATAATTAATTTGAGTCAGATACTCAAAGTGATATTGTGTAAAATTAAACAATGTGTGTAACTTTCTAAATACATAATCAATTCCAAGAAATAGATTGGCCATTTGCTAAAACCTAAGAATGGAAATGACTTAGTGCATATGTGAAAACAGGAAGAAAATCATTTCAAAAGATTACATTGGACTACAAAGCAAAAGGTGTAATTCATCAGTCAGGCGTTCAATGTGGTGTTGTGTAATAGGATAGGCACTGTAGGAGGAGAGCTGTGCAACCTGAAAACCACATTATTTATAGGTAGCACCTTTTCCAACTAATTCTGTTAAAAGGCATGAGTTTTCATGATCTGCAGTTCATTTCATCAGACTCACTACCAGACACCTTCCGATTTTTGACATACTAGTTTCATTTTTACTTCATGGAAAACCAATTCCTGACTTTTGTGTTCTGCATCTTGACCCTTTTTATTACACATTAGAACTTCTTGTTTCTGTGTCCAGCACCTCTGCCCAAGTCTGTCCACCTCAGAGTAGATTTCAATTCAGCATTATTCAATGAGGAGGAAAAGAAAACACACATAGTCACACTAACTCATTTAGGATCTTTTGAAATGGACCCGTTTTAAAATTCCCTTTGAAGACATCCAATGGAATTTAAATAAAAAACATTGTCTTTAACTTCTTGAAAGGATGTAAGAGACATTTACATAAATTAATATAAACACGAGGTCAGATTGCACCACTGTTTTGAAATTAGCATATTAAGGCAGAATAAGTAGCTGCTAAAATTGTAAATCTATGTAATTAGGGTGGCTGGTTCACATGAGCCTAGTAAGGTGTCCCTTTTTAACCAGCTTTTATTTTTCCTAAAGGAACAGGTTCTTAGAATGCTTCAATTAAGCTGGCTTGGTTTCTCTCCCTCCTTCCTTCCTTCTTTCTGGAATTCAAGGCAATTAACAGTGTTTTATTTAAAAAAAAACCTTGTGAAAAGAGATATTAGAGCAATGCCCCTTTTTTTTTTAACAAAAAATCAGTTCCATTAAACATGCTGGTTGCACCACTTCTTGGAAAACTGGTCTAGCATGTGTCAAATACACTTTTGTGATTGCATAGACTAATTATGTGCAATATGCAGTATCTGCCTCTTAGTTTAAAGACAATGTAGACAGAGCTTGATGCTGGAGCAAAAAGGATATGTGTTTTTAGTATGTACATTTAATATACTAAATGTGCTGCATATACATATATGTACTGGATACATGTATAGCTTTTATCCTCCCTCAATGTCTCATTACTTTTTACCCCTGACCATCTAAGCATAATTACCTTTTCCAGTGAGTTTGATCACATGACTTGGCCTAAATAAGATAGAATTTTGTGATTTTGCCTTCCAGAAATATGTTTGATTTTATACACACCAGTACTTGCTCGCTTGTCACTTTTTGCTGTCCAAGGAATTCACACAAGCCTTCTCTTCTAGCGCACCTTGAATGAATCAATTTTCTTCCTGTGTGGTTTCTTCATGGTCCAAATGGACAAATAAAGAATTGATAAAATGCCACTTTCAGTTTCTTGTTCTACCAGTCATACATCCACAGAACATATCACACAGCAGAAGAATTTTTCTTTGCCATCAGTAGCCCCATTATATGAGTGTTAAAGGAAGAAGTTGTACGCTTACTTCACTTACACTACAAAAGTGTATAATCTGAAGCCTGATGCTGAGAAAGGCCACCAAAAGCTTTCAAGACTGCCCTTAGAAATTTTCCAGCGGTCGTTAGTAAATTGCCTTAATATACACATTAATGCATGCGCTGAGGGTGATGCTAATATGCTAATAATAATCCAATGTAAATTAAATTCAAAAAATACCATTAAGTTCTGCCACACTAATGATAAAAAACTGTTATTTCCCAAACAGTAAGCATCCTTCATCAGAGAAACAATTATCCAGGTTTTACTCTTCTGTCATGTAATCACCCACAAAAAATGTTTGGATCATGATTTTAAGCTTGCCTAAGAGGCACAGAGGTGTTTCCTATAAGATTAGGGAAAAGTGTTAATGGCCCTTCCCTACCATTGTTCCTATTTGTGTTTCCCTTCTTGCCATTCTGCAAGAGCCTTGATAGCACAGTGGTCTAAGCACCCTGTTATTAACACAGCTGCCTGCAATTACTGCTGGTTCGAATCTCACCAAGGCTCAAGGTTGACTCAGCCTTCCATCCTTTCTAAGGTAGGTAAATTGAGGACCCAGTTTGTGGGGGCAATAAGCTGACTTTGTATAAATATACAAAAGTATGAAGGCTATTGCTTAATGCACTGTAAGCCGCCCTGAGTCTCCGGAGAAGGGCGGCATATAAATCAAATTAAAAAAAAAAAAGATCACAGGTTCATGAGTGGCAATTTAACATTGCAACTGGAGAACCCAGATTTATTTGTAGCACCAGGTGATTCTGAAATGCCCAGTTCAAGGAAATTCATCTTGTATCCTAAATCACAGAGAAAATCAAGTGCCGGAGTCATTTCTTCATTCTCGTGTTCACACATTTATTATTTCAAATTTTCCCCTTAGATTCATCCCAAGTTTATTGTACACATTGTTTGAAACTGCAATACAGGTCATCATCATGTCATAGCACGCAAGGTATCTTATTATTAGAGAAGCATTGGAACAGCAACAAAACCTCTGTTGACCAATGATGAAAGAACAAAAAATATAAAACAATATATACCATTTTCTGCTGCTTAGCAAATATGATTCAAACACCATAGCTGATCACTGCTGTAAATATACTGCACCATAAATAAATGTAAAATAATTGTACAAAAAAACTTAGACATTTTTCATACAAACAGGATACATTTGGAAGAATTACACAAAGATTTTCCTTATATTTTCCTTTTAAAAAAAGATTGTGTTTATGTTCTCAAATATCCAAATACTAATGAAATGCAGATTAATACAGAAAAGCAGGGGAATTACTATGGGCTCTGATATAACTGACAAGTGCTGCTGGGGAAAGGAATATAATTCAAGTGTATATTTCAGTTCAAATCATTTGTTTTTCATCTGAAATCATTAAAACCAAAATGAGAGCAATCTAACTGAGCTAGAGGGAATCAAAATGGTTTGAAGAGTCACTGTTTTGTACTTTTCTTAATTTAAAGGACTCATAATGCATTTTTGTAAATTGCTAATTCCCATGAAGAATGATTACCAACCAAACTTTATATCATATGTGGTTGGATAGTTTAATGCACCAAAACTTGTTGTTATTGAAAATGAACCTTGAAAGTTGCAAATAACTGAAAAAGAGGTAGTTAGGGTTTCTCAATCCCAATTTTTCTATTATTTGCTTATTGAAAATCATATTTTCCTTCTCATTCATAAGAACAGGAAATACATGGTTTTGTACAATATTTAGGATTTCCCCACAAGTAGTATTGATTTCTTTTTCTGGGAGTGATTGAGAATTCTTTTGTAATAGTGATATAAAAGCAGAACCCAACAAACTTCTTTCACAAGACTGAAAATGCTTATTAGAATTATTGTTCTCTACACACTTGTTCAGAAAACAAGATATAGAATGTTATACCAATCCTACAGCAGATACTTTGGGAGGATATTTGTTTTGAAGATAACTGTAAAATTTAGAACTGCGGGATACAGTATCCAGCTCTGATGGGTAACTACATTTTTTTATTTACCATATTTAATGACTGCTGTAAGAAGTAGTAGAAGAAGAAAGAAAAGAACGAGGAGCAGAACACCTGCCTATCTTGCCAAGTGAATTCAAAATCAATCACAAGAATATGTTCGTGTTTGGTTTAGTTTTTAAAGTTTGCTTTGTTTTTTAAAGTTAATCAAGGTTTACTACGGTAGAAACTGTGATGTTAAGGAGTTCTGGCAATATTGTATTTGCTTTCCATAAAAATCACAAAACACTCAAACTGTTCTGGCAGACATTTGAGATTGGAAAGAGCAGGACATTTCCCTCCTCTGAAGTCTTTTGTTCACCATTGCTGTCTGTGTACACAGTCTTAATTCTATGAGCTTTTCATATTTCCATCAGTACAAGAGACCCCTATTTAACCACCACAAACCCACTGAATGTTAAGAATGAGCCCAGTCCCAGCATCACCCCTGAGATATTACACTAAATCAGACATTTGCATACGCAATGTACTTTTTGTTCTGAAAATGTTTTCACATAAAGAACTGAACAGATGTTGCCTTCTATTCAACATGGAATCTGGTCTTGCAAGGTTTGAGCTCATGTGAAAAGCAAACAATGTACGATTAGGTGAATATTTCCTTAGTACAGATAAGAAAACTGTATACTTGAATATCTGTCTTGATGCTCTTGGATAGAGGGGTTAGTGTTGCTGATATCATGGTTTTGTTGCATGAAAAAAAGCTGAAATATCTTACCACTTGAATAGCTGCCTCAGTTCTTATACATAGGAAACAAATATGATATGTGAAACAATATTCCATCAACTTCTCTATAAAGAGATGTAAATCTTCAGTGGAAAGAAGGCATTTAAGAAAGGCCACATACTTAATACTAATAATGTTATGCTGCTGCTATTGCTTAGGATATAATGTTCTTACAAGATTGAAAACAGAGAACATTAAGCTAGCCTTTTTTTGTATTTTTATCAGTATTAGTAGATCCTGGTTTAATAACACCTGGCACATTGTGAAGAACAGTAATTAAATATGCATTTATGATAAAGAAGAAAAAGCACAGGTGAAAATTTCTAAGATCTAAACGATGGAAAACAAAATCTTAGCTAGATTGCCCCTCTTTGGCATCTTCCCATCAGAGCTGGGCCCAAAATTCTGGAGGACAGCAAATTTGGCAAAACTAGTCAAGATAAGGTCAAAAGCCAGCTATTATGGAAGAATCTGGAACTGTTGGAAAACCTCCAACACTAAAAGAGCCTGACTTTATATTTTGCAGGCTAAAGAGCAGGGCAACACCTCTACCACCATCTCCACCCTAAGAATTTCACAGATCATTACCTTAAAATGGCACCAGCAACAAATTACCAAGATGTTCTAATGATTGAACCTCCATAGATGAATAGAAGACAACTACTGTCTTTCATACTATCATTCATTTACATAAAGGAACTTTTTAATGCACTATACCCTTGCAGTTCTGAACAAACAAGGAAAACTGTCTAAATCTTTAATATTTTGAATTAATTTTGAAACTGTAAGCAACAATAGAGCAACGTATATTTTTTTTATAGGAAATTAATCTGAACTGTTAGAGGATTTCATTCTAAAATTCATCTTTTTACCTTGGAGAATTACAGAGGAACTTGCTTGATGAATTCTATCAAGTCCCTTAGAGCAGGGCTGTCAAACTCGCGGCCTGCGGGCCAGATGCATCACACACTGGCCACACCTACACTCGGTTTAGCGAAGGGGAAAAAAGTCACGATATGTCATGTGATGCCGCCATGATGCCACGAGTTTGACTTGACCCTGCCTTAGAGTATACCAAAAGAACTCAGAAGTGAATTATTCTCTTAAGGTCTTAAAAGATCCTCCCTTTTCCTTTTATTTCCTGTTACATGCTCCAGCTTTGGTAATTAAACTAGTTCTGCTTGGGTAATTAGACTTGCTAAACTGGGTAGCTTTTATCCTCAAAATCTTTTTTACTGTCATATTTGGACTCCCGAAGATCTTCTCATCTGATAAGAGTTGTGACTGACTTAATAGTTCTGTTTCTCTTTCATCATTCTTGCCCGATCTTGTCTCTTTAAGGCGTACCTTCTCCTATAGTACAGATCTGTTATGGAAAGTGTCTGACTTAATTTCTCCTGACTGTGTGTAGTGCCCTCTCATTCAAATTACATGGATTTATCTCCTGGATGAAGAAAATAAGAGATCTGTTATGAAGAATAGCACATATATGTTCTCAAATTATCTCTCCTCTTCATTCTATAAGCTTTTTCATTTTTAAATCAGCTATGGGAAATCCATATGTTATTGGAACGATACATATTAAAGGAAGACAAGCTGTTGCTTAGAACAAAGATTTTGTTGCATGTATTCCTAAGAGCATTTCCTTTTGATTACTAAATATGGATCTATAGTTTTGAATTATCATAGATTTCCATTTTCAGGAATACAGAAATGTAACAACCTCATTCTTTTACTAAAAGCATTCCAAAGAGAAAAAGATGTTGAGCTCAAAAGATGAACCCTGTTTCCAATCAACCTTCAAAGAAGATGTGGCCTGCTAACTTCACTAAGGGCTGAGGCCATTACAATGTGTATCACATATAGACAATGACTGTCTGTAATTCTAACAGTAAGAAAGAAATATTAGCTCAGTATTCATGTCAAGAAAGAGATTGAAAAGAAAGCATTACTTTGTTTTCCCTTCTCCATAGCATTGTCAGTCAACGCAAAAACTGAGAAAATTTGTTTGTTAAAATTCCACTGTAACTAATTCCAAATTTGGCTTAGCAAAGTAATTCTAGAAGGCGAGATAACAATTATAGCAAAAACCTGTTAATTTCAAGGAAACAATTATATGCTATTCTAAAACAATAGGATGCTTTTTCTGTATCACCTACAGGGGGAGAAACCTCATTATTTGAAAATGTTTAAGCACTTATATCACAAAACCAAGTTATCAAGGAAAACTATTCAGTGTGCACCAAGTGGAAGACTTGCAACATTTTGAAATGTGGGCTTCTTTAACTGGAATCTCAAAAACAATGACCATTTAAAGACTGCAGATTTTTGTGCTTGATCAGATGATTATGGGTTGTCATGAAAATAAAGGAAACCCCAGGAGGGAAAAAAAAACACTTTCTGCTTCTTCTCACCACAGTTTCAACACTATAGTTAAAGCCAGCCAGAAAGATATAGAAGAACATGCATTCAAATGAGTCTTCTAGGAAATGCATCTTTGTGTACTGGATCCATCCATGTCTGTTTTGTTGCGGGACCTGTGTTTGCAGCTGTTTGGCTTCCAACAGCTGAAGTCCAACCTTTCTCGCCAATATCCAATGGAAAGACACAAATCTTCACACTGTATTTCCAGGGCTGAAAATTTAACATGTTGTGGCCAAGGACTGATGGATGGGGGGCTGGAAGCAGCGCACATGCTCAACTGTTGAACTGTCTGTTTCCACCGATTTCATGTATTTGTTCAGGATGGCAAAAATCTCATTGTTCAGAATTTGGTACTTCCTGATCCTGTCAGCCATTTTCTTAAGTGGCTGGAGATTAAAACAAAAACAGGGAATAAGAAAACATCAACACCATCTCTATTATTTTTATAGCCATCTTGTTGTCAAAAAAGTCAGCAAGACTACTTGATAAACATCAAGAATAGTTCTCTCCTATCTCTAAATGGAAAAAAAATGTTTCCAACTCCCCAATTTCTTAGGCATCATAAATATAACATTTCTTTACATGCTTCCACAAAGGAGCTAGAAAATAACTCATTTGCCTTACATTTTTATTAAATTTATGGAGAAGTGGCTCTGTATTTGTTAAATTATAGACTTCTTTAAGTCCGTCTTTTCCTCTTTTTCCTTCCCTCACTACCAGAGAGCCAAAAGTACACAACTGTTTGCTAATAAAAGTCAGAGGACCCTGAATTTATTATATGTATATACAAAGCACTCACAATAGACCTCACCCTGTTCAGTTGGGAAGAGCTATTTACTGTTCTCCCACATAAAAATGCAAAATCCCCGAAATACAGGTTGTGCTAATCTGATAGATAATTGTCTGCTCTCTTTAGAATAAAAAAGACAATTTCAGAAGAAATTCCATGGCTTTGTGGTAAAGCACATGTTTTGCATGAAGAATGTTGAAGGTTCAGAAATTTGGATCATCATGGCCGGAAAGCCATCTCATTGAAACAGATTCAGTGCAGTGCAAAAGTTCTGAAGTTTAACATAAAACCATTTTCAAGTTTCCACCTGGGATATATAAAAAATCTGTTTAAACTCTGGGGAACCATCAATGTTCAATGTATACAATGTACAGTCAGCTAGTAGAACAAACCCTACACATGGCAAACAGGTCCGTGTGTTCCCTCTCAAACTTACCACATTCTTTATGATTTCATCCTTCCCATCCTGTCTTTGCACTTTTAACAGATGATAGCAGAAATCAAAAAGGTCAAAACGACGCTGTTGCCCCAGAAGAACTATGACTGAGCAACCAGCCCAGTTTAAGCCATCTCCAAAGCACTGTCTAGAATAAAAAGGAATGGGGAAGACATTATTTGGAAATGACGGAAATATTTAGATATCTTCTCACTTGATTCTATGAAGAAATAATATATTCTGACAAGTTCATACAAGAAAAAGACAGCCCTGTGGCCTTTATTTAGGACTAGCCTCAAGGATATGGAATCCAGTCACTAGTAAAGTATCCATACGATTTACATGTCATAAAATCTCAGCTCTTTGCAAAATGGATATAGCTTCAGCGCAGGCTACTCACTCAGCAGTGAATTCATTTGTTCCAACTGGAATGCAGTACACAAATTGCATGGCGCTCCAGAGCCGGTGAAATTCTACACATTCATCAACATGCATGACGCCGTTTGTTGGGGGAGGCCCACGCCAGATGGGATCTTGGAGGTAGCTACGAATGCGAGTCAAGATAACTTCAAACATGGACAGCCCACAGCACAATCTCTCCTTCGTCAGCAAGTCTCCTTCACGGGCTATGGCTATTTGCTGATGAGGAAAAAAAGCTCTATTATGAGATACCAATTTCTCCAAGAATTTCCAGATTGATCTCCCCACCCAGCCCTCCAGTAAAGTTTGGAACCTGTTAAAATGTTTAAGAAAGGACTTAGCCTGCTTAGATTTAATTAAAATCTAGTAAAGTTTTGCCTGAGAACACTGAGCTGCTTTGTTGTTTAGTTTAAGGAAGTTGCTTTCTAGTATACCTTTGTATATTTTATCTAAGTATTTATTATTTTACTGGTATTCTTTCAATGAAATGACATTTTGTAAAGAACCAAAATTTCCTTCTGTATTAGGATTTTTTAAAAAAATTATTTTCTGCACAATGTATTTTTCCTGCAAACTGCATTCCTGACAGTGAAATATATGTCTTCAATGTTTTCTTACTGTAGTGAATATTTAACTCTTAATTTGCATAAGACCATGTATTTTATATGTGCATTTATTAGTTATGTTAACAGTACCTGCTTATTATACATTATTAATCCAGCTCTGCATGCCTTTGTGAATTTGCATTTCCTGTTTTAGATGATCTTACATACCTGATTACATGCTTAAATTTAATATTGATAATCTGTCATGTAAAATTCATGAGAAACTTAAAATGTGACAGATAATAAAGAGAGCCTAGGGAAAAAAACGTCACTATTGCGTTAATTTTCCATTGTATATTTTAGTTATGATTGCAAGAAAATAAGAATTTTTGAAGTAAGAAAAACATTTTTCCCTGCTTTGAAAATTGAAAAGTCAATTTTATAGGAAAATATTTTTTCTTCCACCCAATTTTGTAGAACTCAGTAGTAAAATATAGTCAAAAAATAATTTTTTACAATATCAATAATTTAATATTTTTGGAACTCTAAAAAGCACGAATCATTTGCATGCAGAAATGAATGAGGGATATATACATATACTATTGTCTAGAGAACTGCATTTGTCAATTTTCTACACTTTCATTTGAAAGACAGCAACACAATGAAAATATAAATATGCAGCATAGAAATGGGTGGCAGGATGGCAGAATGAAATGGATTAGCACAGTGAACAACTAAAGGTATTTCAGCCATCACACAGCTATGCCATTTCAGTCCTTTAATAATGCAGTAGCAACCACAAGAGAGAACAGCTGGATGGACTTTATCTATTTGCTTCACAAAAATGCTAAGGCACCTTCATTAGTACATGCTGAGTTACCTTAGTACATGTTGAGTTGTTTATCTTTTAGGTTCAAAAAAATGCTATTAAGGTAGGAGTTACTCATTACTTCTAGTTGAACTCTAAAGTGGAACATCTAGCATGCATATTGATAATAATGAACCAATCCATTTTTAAACCATTAGGCACTGAAAGCTAAAAGATGGTATAGAAAACTATGACTATACTTTACCAAGGAGTAAATATTTGCAAATCAGTCCATATTGGGAATCCCTGAAAATAATTTTCAGTCTATACATCTGCTACTTCTATGCATGTTGAAGATTCTTATATTGAAAAGTTACACTGAGTTCCTCTCAGGTAATTTCTCACTAAACTCAGTGGGAATTATAGGATTGGGAATCAAATATGGGTTTGGGACTGGGGTTAAATACTTTTCATTATGCAACAGTTGCATTCTTACTGATTTATTCAAATCAGATTTTGAGTAAGAGATCATTTATAGATATGAGATTTTTTTAACATACAAGTCTTTAAAATTAACAAAAGCTGAATATCCTTTGAATATTGACACATTAGTGGCTGGAACTTGCTTTTTTTTTGTAAATAAATGTCAGCTGGGGCAATTGGAAAAAAAATAACAAGATTTCCTGGAGTAATCTGATGTTTAATGGCTGGACTACTAAAATATATAGAACTCTACCTGGGTATGGTTTTGGAGACACCTCTTCAAAAGACAACTGAGAAGTCACAGTAGGTCCAAAATACAGATCCCTAGTGGCCAATAGGCATAAGCACAGTTAGCAGTGCCACACCAATATTTACGTCACTGCATTGGTTATCAACAGCTTTCCAAGTCCAATTCAAAGTGCTGGAGATTACATATAAAACCCTACAAGGCTCATCTTATAGGATCATCTTTTCTGAATATACTGTTCCTGTCCACTTTTATTCAGGCCGGAACTTTAGAAGATCTGCCTTATATAAAGTGAGCGACATGGTGGCCCAGAGGTGATCTTCTCAGTTGTACCTCCATATGAAGGACCCATTTGTCCCCCTTATATTTATGAGGTCTCCAAACAGAAACCAACCAAAGTATGCTGTTCTGTTGTGCACCTGGCTGCTAATAGTGGACATAAGGCCTGTTCTTGATAGGATTATTGTTGCTGTTGCTATTGTGGTTGCTGTTATATTAACCTGTATGGAATATTTTACTTGGGGCATGATTGCTCATACTGAGGTTGGTTTTATCATATTGCGTTAGGTGTTTATAACCTGTCTTAGAGTCTTCACAGTGGACACCACAGTATATAAATTGTTGTATACATAAATGAACTCATAGCTCTTCAATGACAAAAAGACTTAAAAGAGAATACAATATTTCAAGGCAAAGCAAGAGAATGAAGTTCTTATCCTTTTGGGAATCTTATTTAAGAAGAATTTCTTAAAGTTTCTAAATAGATTTGTCTAATTTTTTTATACAGATGTTGTTGTTTTTCTTTAACATCTTCTTTGTGCTATGCAATACATTAAAAAAAGGCTACACTGAGAGTTAAGTATATCCTTAATTGACATAAGTATTTCAGTCTCTTCGGCTCCAAGTCTTCTCTAATAATTTTAATGCAGACTATCATCAATTAGTATCAATAGCAACACAATCAAAGAGTGATTAGCAAAATCTAAGTTCATATTTGTTTCATGTAGCAAATCTGAGATTGGAGTTCTACTGTTATCATCTAAAGTATAGAGTCACTTTCAATGGTGAGATGGATGGTATATAAAACAAACAAACAAACAACAGAGTCACAGAGACATCCTGAAGGGAAAAAAATAACTTTAGAGAAAATGCAAAGAGATGCAAATCTAATTATTGTATAGAAAATTTATGCATTCTATATTTGAGACGTTTCCTGAAATTAACAATAAAATTAAGGATATATATATATATATATATATATATATATATATATATATATATATATATATATATATATATATATATATAATTGTTTTTTTGAGACAAATCCTTCAGAACTACATTGTTTCACACCTATTCCTCTGGTGTTTTCCATAATAATCATAAAAAATGCTGAGCTACACATGGGTCTCAATTTTGTATACAGTATGTTTGAATATTAAGGAATGCCTATCTGTGCTTCAGATAAAGGGTATGATGTGGTACAATTCAAATGGAGATATTAATTCAGGAGCTGGGCTGTGAAAAACTCAGTGGGATCCCACAGAAATATGGATAGCTGCCCCATAGACATTAGTATCTGTGGGGTTAGTATCTGTGGGGTTAGTATTAGTATTACTCAGAAGCAAACAATCCAAGAGCAAGAAGGCCCAAGCCTTTGTTGTGTTATGAACAATCATCTGAGATCACTGAGAACACATCTCACTCTGTACTGGTTTATATTTAACGTCTCAAAATGTTCTTACTATGTATACTAAAATGGAAACAATTCAGGTTAATAGTGGTAAATGATTTGGGAGTATCTGATAGTATATTAAGATATTGATTAGTGAATAGGACTGCCTGCATGCACTTTCAAGTCAGTTTCTGACTCCTGTTTACTGCCTGGACAAGTTCCTGAACTTTTAGTAACCTTGATTTATTTGAAAAATTAGAAAGGTGTATTAGGAAATCAGCAAACATTAAATTCCAAGATTCAATCAATAAAATATATAATTTGACTTGACTTTCCAAATAGGACAGCTGATTCAGTTTGAATAATTGTATTAGAAGCATCCAAACAGATTTAATTTCAACTGTGAGCATTTGTGTTTTTATAGCATTAATCAATCTGAACTGATTCAGTTTAATTTAAATCATCAGGAGCAATCTGTACATCCATAGGATGTATAAGAAGACTGAACAAATTATATATTTAAGGTGTAGTATAAAATCTAAGATGATAATTGGATGAGGAATATTTCTAATTGGAATCTGCTGTATGAATTGCTAACAATTGTTAGCAGTTCATGCCGTTCCAGACTAGCTATGAGAATTTAAAGAAGGTTCAAGGCTGAGCAAGCTAGCTTCCTTCATACAGGATTGCTAGTGAAGTTTTAATTTTTTTAAGAAAGAAAATCTAATTTTGGATTTCCCACCATGTCATATCTAGGTTGGCTCTAAATTAAATGTTTTATTAAATGTTCTTGTGTGCCACAGACTGCAGCTGATACAGGCTTACAAATCTCTCACTGCAATCAACAGGAGCAATGGATGTCATTTTATCTGGACTGCTGTTATAGGACAACTGATCAACTGGGTATATAGATGTCAGACAAAGAGCAAAGCATTACATAACAGAGAAGCCCCCAAGCATAGAAACAGCACCTTCCAGGCTGGTCTCGACCATCTGTGTAAGGACAGCAACTACCAGCATGATATCTTGGGATTCTGAGAGTTACTGCCTTCACACATTGGAAACGTTGGAAAAGGCAAACACAAGCGAATATTTGTCACAAACTTCCTTGTATTGCTTCATTTAGTCCTCCACAAGGATCAGTTCAAAATGGGCCCAAGAAATGAATTTATATTTAAATGTTGTGATCCAGAACAAATGTTAGAATACTTGGAGTCATAAGACAGATATGTAGCCTGTGCTATACAGGCATTCTGTCTTTTTTTAATTAAGTGTGAGCATCTCAGTGGTTTTTGAAGTCATAATAATAAAAAGGAAAAAAGAAACCTAGTATATCTGATAGCTTCAAGGCCCAGCCCTCTATTAAAAAGAACCACAAGCAAAGAGCAGATGTATCGCAAAAAAGGGCTTTGCCAAGCACAAAGATTAAGTAACTCATGCAAGTGAGCCAAGCCACAGAATATAAAAGCGTAGAGAAAACCCAACATTTCTGGAATTGCAAGCAGTCCAGACTGGCCATTTTAAGTATGTATTCAAAAATGTAGCATGTCTGTCTATGCCTGTGTAATGTATGCTTGAAAGGGAGACAAGTAATCAAATGTCAAAGTATGTGTTATCATCAGAGAGACAGGATTGATTTCAGGTTCTTGTGAAGGGTACACTAAGAAAGTGAATCAAGAAAATGTCTTGATATAGGATCATATCCCCCTCTTTACCTTTTCCTCCTCCTGATAGTTGGGATAAGGGTTTAACCCCAAACAGAATTCAATGGCTATGTTTTGGGGCATGTATGGACCAACGACAGAGGTTTAAAAGTTTAATTGAACACCATTCCTAAACAATCTAATAAAAATTGTAGAACGTTTAAAGTCACATTTGTAATGACAGTCAACAAGTGGTAAATACTCATGTCTCTCTTTGCTGCAAAAAGGAAGGAGAGCAGGGGATGAGAAGGAAAATTGAAGAATCTATTTGGGTTTACGTAATACCAAATCTTCTGAAATGCTATGTTCACCCATCTCAGGGCTGAAGCTCACAAGGGAGAACCAACTATGCTTGGACAAGGCACAGTTGTGGAACACATGGTTATCTCCATCTTTTTATTACAGAAACATTCTATTGCCAATAGTGAAGCCTGGGTCAAGAATAGGCAACAGTCTGTTGGTTCAAAAGGGCTGGGTAGAAAAATCTAGAATTTACACTCAACGGTAAGATAAATGCATATGAACCCTGTGATCTGCAGTAAGCAACTTGGCTGGTTATACATGATTTTTCTTTGATTGACTGATTATGTGCCATCAAGTCATTTTCGACTCCTAGTGATTCCATGATTTTTTTTTTCTACATGACAATTTCTCCACCATCTGTAATAACGCACATTATCACATTCTGTGAAACTTTTGCTCTATGGGCTGTTACTAAAATAGAGTTGCTCTTAGAAGTCAAATATTTCCAAATAAATAAATAAATAAATCCCCATGTGCTTGGTTGCCATTTTATATTTTGTGTTTATAAATTATAGTACTTATTGTTTTTATTTGATTTATTGTTTTTAATGCTGTCCCACTGGATGAGTGGGATGGCATTAAATATCTAATAAATAAACAAATAAATGTGGCCAAGGCAATGTTAACCACAAACCAAGTCAAAGCATGAAATAGTTCTAGAAACTCAAATGTACTCCATCGGGAGTATTTATTTTTAATTATTTTAAGCACTCAGGGAATTATTTCATAGTCATTAAGATGACAGTGATGTGCTGTTGTTATCTCTTAGACTACTGTAATTCACACGTGGCTGCCCTTAAAGTGAACCACAATTGCAGCTGGCAGAGAATACAGCCACCTTCTTGTGTGATGCTAGCTGGTTCCTTACTTTATGGAGTACTAATAGTTGAAATGTCTTTGAATATTAGTAGCTCGGGTTGGTAGTTATGTTGTTGGTTTGAGCGCCAAGTTTGGCAATTTGGTTGTAAACATTTCGTCCCCATTCGAATGGGGACGAAATGTTTGCAACCAAATTGCCAAGCTCAGAGCTCATACCAACAAGTTCTAATAGTTGCCAGTGGGTTTCTGGTCTTAATTCAGTGTGATGGTCATTACCTATAAAACCCTACACATAACCTGAGCTTTGTTATCTTTGGGACACTCTTCTCCAAGCAGAATCTGCGTGCTTTACATAGTGCAGCCAGGAAAAGATGCTGCGGGTATCCATTCCCAGAGAGACTGAGGCTGGCAATGCTCCAAAAATGCCACTGTCAGTCTCAGGCCTCAGTTTGGACAAGCATGTCCCCAGAACTTAGGTTAGCTCCTGTTCTTTTATCCTTTAAGACAGTGGTTCGCAACCTGTGTCTGCGGACCTATGGGAGGGCCAGGATGTCGTCACAGGGGGCCTGCAAAGCCTTGAAGAAATGTTATGATTTAAACATTGAGTTAAGACTTGGGGGTCCTTGGACACAAAAGGTATCCAAAGAGGGTTTGTGGTAAAGAAAAGGTTGAGAACCACTGTTTTAACAAGCAATCAAAAAATCTTCGTACAGAGGGCATTCAGTGAAGAAATTTTAAAACAAGGACCTCATCAGATACAGTAGCTTTCACTTGTCGACTTCTTGTTCAATGGTTATGAAAGCACTGAAAAAAAGATTTACGATCGGTTTTTGAACTTGCAGCTGTCACAGCATTCCTATGTAAAGTAAAACACCAACTGCCAATTTTTGTTTTGGGCATTTGGCAATTGGCACACATTTATGATGACTGCAGTGTCCCACTGTGAAGTGATTGCCATTTGCAACTTTCACAGCAGGTTTCTGACAAAGTCAATGGGGAAACTGGCAGTCAGCCGTGATCATATATGACATTGCACATAACCACCACACAGCATTAACTTGAGAGCTGCAGCCAGAACTGATGTTGTAAGGTAACAAGGTCATGCGGTGTTTTACTTTACAATCATGTCACTTAGTGACGGAGTTGCTAGTCTCAATTGTGACCTGTAACTTACGACTGCCTGTATTGAGTTTATCACTGGACACTTCAATGTGTGAATATTGTTAGATGTCTAGAATGAGTGGGCAAATTTGCATACAAATTTGCAAACAGGTACATAATTTGATTGCACAAGTAATGTGCTATCTGCAAGCTGCATATTATAACAGAGTATCAGTGAAGATATGGAAAACTTGCCAGAGAAGTACTGTAATAGATAGCCTGGTCTTATTCTTTCCCATGACAGAACCAAGAGAAAAAAATTGGAGCCAGGGATGTAGGATACAGTAGGAGTCCATGGCTATTTTGAAACTTCGGGGTCCACTTAGAAGAGACAAGAGAATGCCTTGCCTGATGTTCATGTGAACAACAATAATAACAACAACAACAAATCAAATAATTCAGATTCAGGACAATAATGACAAACTGATTGTCTCTGAAGCAGAGGGTGATTATGGGGGAGACACAACTTCATAAGAACCATACTGAATTTCACCAATTTTGCTGAGTCACAAGTAATGTTTCTATCAATATTCTGGGATATACAGTTGAAATCCAGGCAACAAAAATAGAAAGGCTTCTTGAGATCCAGGATGTTTGAGGGATGAGGGATGGGGGAGGAAGAATCAAGGCTGGGTGACGTGTTGTGTCACCCAGTCAATATGGGTTTCAATGTCATCCTTACCTGAGGAGTTCCCAGCCTCTCTATTAAGGGAACCAGGTGAAGTGGGGCATATTTGGCTTCGAGACGCTTCATGCGTACCTCCAAGCGTTCTCCTTCTGTTAAGCGAGCAGCAAACAGTGAAATGAGAAAGCAAAAAGAAAAAAAAAACTAGCATTTCAGAGTCATCTCCCAACCATTATCCAACTCTGGGACAAGTATGACATAAAACCGTGGAAATGAATTGTGAAGAAGGGTCTCTACTTACAACTGTGACACCAAATACACTTGTAAGAGGATTTTGTTTTTAATGCAAACATCTTGCTTTGCTTACAGGGTGCCCTTTCTTGTAGATTGGCCAATAGGGCCCCTAGTCAAGTGAAGGCAATGAATAGCTAACTACATCTAAGATTCTTTGAAAGCTGAAATTTCTGTAACTTCGTAGCTACTACATAGCTAGGGAATAATGACTGATTTCTGTGCATCTCTTCACTCCTTACCTTTGATGTAGACCCTGGGCAAAATATTTTGGAAGGGAGCAGCATGCAGCAAATCACACACTTCTTCCTGGGACTGAGGCAGGAGGAAGAAAAATAAAAGGTGTTAAAAACTACCTAAGAACTGACTGTTTAGCTGTCAACCAAATCGGGAAGGGCATAGTGATCCATTTGCTTTCAGAAGGCTATTCAATTCTAGCTCAATATCCAGGACAACGGACACATAACGTGTGTCAAAAATAAGTTTATAATAAATATAATCTTGTTTTTTTTGTAAAATTCAGGACTTCTGCTTTGTTTACGTCTTCTGATTCAGCAGTAGGATTTCTTGACCCCTGCTGCAAAATGGTGTGCTTTCCATAAGACTGTAATAAGGACTGCTGTTAATTAACCATGCTCCTCCTCCTTTGGGTGATCTGAAGTTGTCAAGCACTGCCAAGGATTGTGAGGGTCTGTGTTGATGTATCTTGAATGGTTACATTATTCCACATAGGTGTATCCACATGTAGGCCGCTAACAGACATACTTAATTGATTTCTCCACTCACAATTGCTTTTTTAAAATCAGCCTTAAGAAGAATTCTCTGAATGATTTGTTTAAATATGAACTATAAAGGCACCCTGAAAATTTCATTCAGTTTCAATGACAAAGCATGTAGTGCATCTTGCACTAACAGAAAAAAAAAAAACACTCCAGAATGTACCAGACTTTCAGGTTTTCTACCAGGCTGTGACTTTAATTGTGATACTGGTACTGAGCATCCCCATTACAAAAATTTACAGTGTGTAAGTTACAGTGCATTATGTGTGACAGACACTACTTGCATTTAAGCCAGTAAATTCAAACGATAAGCCGGAGCCGAGGTTTATGAGAAAATGTGTTTACATTATATTGTAACCTCTTTTGACAAGGCTTTATCTTGAAAAGCACTATGACAATATTATAAATTAAATTAATATAGTGCGGTTGTTAATTTGCCTTTTAAAGAGAAAAAAAAAATTGAAAACCTGGTCATTTTTGGCTATGTTAATTATAGGTGTGCATCAACAAAGACTCAACATTTGGTAAACTGAAAAAGAAACCCAAGATGGAAAGTAGCAAGGGCATAGCTAAAGCTAACTTTTTCACAGAGCCTTCCTTGATCACTGATGGCAGTGGAAAAATGATCAATCCGATAGACGTACAGTCCAAGTTTGGAGGTTGGAAAGGCTGATCTAACACCTAGACACAGAGTAGTCAACTGCCCTTGGAATAGTGTTGCAAGTCACTTTGTAACGTCTAATAGAAATGTTAGCAGCCTATGGGCCCCGTGAAGCTGCAGCTTGAACTCCAGTAGTGTGTTTCTAAAATTCAATAGCAAATCTCCAAATTATATGGGGTGGTAGTGGTCTTCACAAGTAAATAATAATATAGTATAGTATAATCTATAATATAATCTATAATCTATAATACAATATAATTATATTATTGTTATGTATAGATATATAATTACTTACTTGTGAACACATAAATACACACACACATACCAAGTCTCAGTATCTGTTTTATTGAAGAAAAAGCCCAAAAATATTTTAAAAGGGGTCTGAGAATTCTGGTACTGCCCACTCTGATGTCCTCATAAAATGACTCCTTGGCATCACTTATCAGAGGCTGACTTCCCGAGTGTCTTCTTTTTTTAACCAACTTCATTTGGAATCAATTAGTAGTAAATAAGAGATCCAAACTACAGGAAGCAGAAGATGAACTGGATTGGGGGCTAAAGTTGACCCAACACAAGATCTTCTATGTTGGGCATTTTAGTTGTTGCTGTGTTTTTCACCTGAAAGCAGTATGAGAGCCATATGACATTTGGTTCAAGACTGTGCTTACAGGAAAGGAAGACTTATCTGATACCTAGTGGGGGAAAAAATAGGATGGCACAGAGGAAGTCTGCTCATACAGACGTAGGCGAGGAACTGCTCTTACTTTCAGAATCATGGGAGATCTTGATTGGCCTTCAGGCTCTAAGTATACAGTGAACAATACAGCTGTTCTATCCATCTATATACGTTCAAACCTAAGTTTCATGGAATTCGAAGAGGCTTCAGCTTTTTGCTGTGATATTTCCTGTGAATTTTAATTTGCTGCATGTTTCTTGGTATGGATGGACCACTCTAAAAAGAGACTCTGTGATGTATGTTGCCTACTTTCCTGGGAATATAGCCCACTGATCTCAGGTCAAACTTATTTCCAAGTAGCCATACTTAGAACTGAGCTGGAAGAGGCTGAGAGAGGAACCACAAAATGAGAAGAAATTTAAAAACACATACAGAGATCGAGAATTAATCTAAACTGCAGACACACAAAGAGGCAAGACCTCGGAAGCAGGAATGTTGGCGGAGACTTGAGTAATGATTGCAGCAAATTCTGCATGACTCTACATGGCGGTATAGCAACAAAGTAAGCCATGATAGCTGCATGCAAGGAGGCAAGACACTGCAAAAGGAGGTGGTTTTTTGATACACCCTTGTGTGAAGATGCATTTGGAACGTTGTTGATCAATTCTCTAATTCCCAGCCACACTTTATATGGACCAAAACATGAGCACTGGTCCCTTATCCAAGCCTCAGTGATTTACAGAATGTAATAATTTTATGTGCATTTTTGTAGGGGAGTCTAAAGGAGTTGTTACCTTATGGTAATATCTTATGGTAAGCAATATATCATATAATTAGATATCACTGTTTCCTATTTTATAAAAAGGGCCATAGAGGGACTTGGGATGTCGGATTTTATTCTTTGGAAAGCCAACATAGAGGGGAGGTTTTAGCTGCTGGATGCAGCACCCCAGCTAATCTTTTTATATGAGAAAAAACTCTGCACGCTGTAGAAGTTTTATATAATCAGGCCCTGTCTTCTCCTACAGTCTTGGGACCATCAGTCAAATACAATCACTTATACCCAGATTTGCTCCATCCTCTAAAGGAGAGGGGGCAGATTACCATTTTAATGCCAGAAGACAGTTTTCTTCATGCTTAGGAGGCAAGGAAAGGTGCACAGTTTTTTAAAAAAAACTTTAAAACAACTTTAGAAACATCCTAAACTCCTATTTCACGATACGTTGGTACATTTATAGATTATTTTTCTCTCAGAAAAGAACAGCAGAAAAGTAAACCTATATCAAAATATTCTCTTTAAGTCATCAGCAAGAGACAGGTCTCAATCAAGAAACATTCATAAATAATACAATGTACTCAGTAAAATATATTCTGCATGCACTATGCTTATTTTTGTGATCATAAAAAGATGAGGGAAATTAGGTACTTTAGTTATGGGTACAATAAATAAGGTTTTTTTCTTCCAGGGGGATTTTTCTTGGCATATGATTCAGAATGCTTACCTCCATTCCACCTTTGGCAATCTGCAAATTATTGGCACTACAGCATTGTCACAATAAACAATGTGCTATTATTAAGCAATTAAAAAAACAAACATGTCCAATAAAAGGGAGAACCTATTGTGAGTTTTCAAGTATAGTTTAAATACTATGCAAATTAGAAGGATTGTCCCAGTAACAAGGGGAATAGGCATAACTTCTTGAAACCATGACATCTTTAAAATTGGTAAATATGTTTTTCCTCTTAATGGAAGAGAAACATCAGAGTTATAAACTGGTACGGGGTAGGCAACCTGTGGCAATCCAGAACTTGCTGAACTACAACTCAGAACATCCCTAAGCTATATAGCAAATCATGACAGATGCCAGGAATTGTAATTCAGCAACTGGAGTAGTATGGTTTGTCTATTCCTTAATTGGTTATTAAGGTTTATTCTGACAGAATATATATCAGTTTTTTTTCATTTGGAGCTGGATGCTATCCCAGGTATGTAGGAAGCAATATTGGATGCTAACTTGATGAGTCAAGTGGTCTTTACAGATATTAAGAACAATTTTATGCAAAATTAACCACATGCACTGCAACTGCTGCCACACCTGAAGTGGGATTGATAGCCAAGGACTATCAATCATTTCAAAATTGAACCACATAAGAAGCACATATATCATGTTACCAAGGTGCATGTGTCATTTTGATACTATTGTGGTTTGTTAGAGATGCAGCTGATCACAATCTGCAATGAAGCCTGAAGACAGCTGCATTTTTTTAAATAAAAAAATGGAAAAGCATAAATAAAATCAGCTCATTGGTATTGTGCTTAGGCACTTACTGGTGCATTTGCTGGTATATGAACAAGTACTTCATTCTGCCAGGCTTTTGGCAAGCCACTGAAGAGTACTGTGACAAGTAATAGCAAGCTGTAGCATCCTTTTCAATCCTGACTGTGTGGGCTTTAGCTCACTGAATATCTCAGCAGCATGGCCATTGCTACTGTAAATTCACTGTGCAGGACTGGGAATGTAAGAGTTCCTGAACTAAGAAGTTCTATAGACCACAGCTAAATTGACATCTAATTGAACACAGATAGCTCATTTGTTTGTTCCTTTGTTTCATGTATAATGACTTAAGCCCAATTATTTCCCCAAATAATTCATTTTAACTCACCAGGGCCTGCTCTATGAGAAGGCAGAAAAGAATGGCATTACCCACTTCCCTCAGACTTTGGAATACATCAGTCTTTAGTTCTGCATATTCAATTATGTCCTTCAGCTGGTGATGGAAAAACTCCAGGATTCCTGAGGAAAAGCAAGATATAAATAAAAGACCCAAAGGTGCTTTTTCAAAAGGCATCTGGACTTTCCTAGTTTGTCTTTGAAAATGTTTCACTTCTCATCCAAGAAGCTTATTCAGTTCTGACCGAATGGTGACGAATGAAAGGATTTATATTCTTTGCAGTCATCTGGTTGTTAGCACTCTGAAGGTTGGTCGTTAGCTCTCTGAGAACCATGGAGGCCACTTGGGGTTTTATCTAGGCCATTGGTGGGTTGCTCCCGGTTCGATCTGGTTCTATAGAACCGGTACTAAAACCGGTGGGAGGCTCCGCCCACCCACCACGACATCATCATGGGTGATCTTGTGCATGCGCAGAAGCTTCTGAGCATGCGCAGAAGCGCGTGCTCCCACTGCGAACCGGTAGTAAAGGTAAGTGGAACCCAACCCTGATCTAGGCCCACCTCATAGGACCTGCCAGGTGTAAGTTCCTAGCAGAAGGATCTGAATCTTGACCTCTCTGAAGCATTTAAAATGCAGTGTGCAGATATAACTGGGAAGAGCTGGTGCTTCAAGATTTTGTTAATGGGTAATAAAATTAAAACAATGTGGGTAAGCAGCAGAAACTCTTCACTAAGAAACCAAGGCCCAGGTACAGGATGGGGATTCTTAGCTTGGTGACAGAACTGTAAAAAAGATCTTGTAATAGCAGCTGATTGCAAACAGTGTGGTGTGGCTGCAAAAAAAGACAAAGGCAATTTTTAGACTGCATCAAAAGAAAAAAAATATGTTCCAAATCATGGGAAGTAACTGTTCCACTTTCTTCTGCTTTGTTCAGATTCAATTTTAAATACATTTTAAACGTATCCCATTCTAAGAATAATACTTTAAGGATTCAAAATAACTGGAATGGGTTTACAGTAGGACAAAGAAGACAATCAGGGGATTGGAAATTAAGTCTTATGAGAACAAATTGTAGGACCTGTGAAAATTTAGCTTTGCCAAAGGATTGGAGTGGATGGACTATTACATCACCCTTCAAATACTTGAAAGAATGACATGTTGCGGAAGTTCAAAATTTTCATTCTGGTGTGCAGGAAGAATAGTGGTTTACTTTACTCAAAACTTACTCTAACATTTGATGTTAGGAAAAAAAATTCCCAATAGGAAGTTTGTCAGTGGAACTAACAGCCCAGGTAAGTTATTGGCATATCTGGGATGCCTTAATTTGGATTCTTGCACGGGGCTCAACTCTTTGTTTCTACAGTGATTCTTATACAGTAATTAGGTTGTTTCTAGAACTCTCAATTAGTTGCTAAATTAAACCTCTGTAATCTTAATCCTTAGTATATAATTTTATTGTGTCTAAAGCACAAATTGAGATCAGAAAAAATTGCTGCACACATGCAGATAAAATGAAATGGATAGTACAATGAAAAATTTAAAATAGTATAATTCAAAATAAGTCATGCTCATGATTTTGGGCAAAGGACAGGATCACCCAAATGTGATAAATAAGAATTAACAGAATAACAGCGTTGGACGGGACCTTGGAGGTATTTTAGTCCAACCCCTTGCTCAAGCAGAAAACCCTATATGATTTCACACAAATGGTTGTCCAATCTCTTCTTAAAAATCTCCAGTGTTGGAGCACCTAGAACTTCTGGAAGCAAGCCAGTCCAATGATTAATTGTTCTCACTGTCAGGAAATTTCTCCTTAGTATTATGCAGATTTACTAATCTCACAGTACTAACCTGGAGATCCATACTCATGCCTTGGCAGGCGGCAGATCTTCGGCATCACCTCTATCAAGGTCTTCACATACTGAAGGATGGTTCCTTGCAGCTATTAGAAGCAATTGGGGATGAAGGTCAGCTCTGGGAAGTAGACTCAACATTCAAAGCATCTGCTGTTTTACAAAGTGGCCTGCAGCTGCAAATCTTGGCTCCCTTCAGCCAATTTATGCAGTTGCAAGTAATCTTGATCCTATCTCACTCAGTTCAGACAAGAAGGAAGCTTTAAATATAATGGTTTATTAAACAGAAGTAAACAAATGTAACAATGCCAGAAACGTCTTCTGAGCTCAATAGTTTGTAGGAAGAAGCTGAGGCTTCAGAAGGTCCAAAACCCAAAGGGAAACATTTGCTAAATAAAAACAGATGATTGAAACTGGCAACTGGATGTGCACATTTCTGGGTCTTTTGAAACTCCTCATAGTGTTTTTGAGCTGGGATCCAAACAAGTACTTTTAAATCACTTTTAAGTTGGCTACAATACTTAAATATATCCAAATAGCTGTTTAAAAATACTTTTCTTTGAAAATACAAGAATAAGAAAAATAAGAAAACAATTTTAAAAATTTACACTAATAGTAACCCTACTTTAAAAAACCCAAGCAGACTTTTTATATTTTTATATTTCACTGCAAAAAAAAGTATTTTTTTTCTTTTTTCCTTTTGCTACCAAGAAATCTCTATATCTTATGTTGACCTGATAATTTTGGTATATGGATTTCTGAACACAGGTTTATCGTATCATGAGAGCTCCATTTCTGCCAGAATAATTACAGATTTATAGCAGAATTACTGGCAGATGTGAAAAGCTTCCTCAAATCCTATGCAGAAACCACGTCTGGAAAATTAATTAAAATCTGCCTTTCAATCTTGGAGCTATATTGAATCAACGAATCAACTTCTATTTATACAACATGAATTTTCCTTCCTCTCTTCCCCAGATCCACTTCCGATCCTTCTCAAATCTTTGTCAGAACATCAGTTAAATTTCTAGAGCAGATTTTGGGGAACTACAAGGAACTTTAGGAGGAAGAAGAGAAGAAGAAAGAAGAGGTTTAAACCCAGTGGGTTTATTTATCCCCATTACCAGGCTTTTGACAATCTTCAGCAATTCTTCCATCACAACAGCAATCCCTTGGTATCCAAGGAGTCGGCAGATTGTCTTGAAATGGGGAGGTCCCACAAAGTTTCGGTAAGAGCTATAAATGTGGCTGTATGCAATGTTGAGTGGCTGAGAATAAGAGGAGCAAAACATTTATTTAATAGGACAAGTCACATATTATGGTTAGAGCAAGGACAATATGTTGATAACCACCAGACAATGATTGATATTTTATTCTTTCCTCTCCTTTTAATATCCAAACAATTTGGCTCAGATTCTTTTTCTCTTTTAGCCATGGCATTTCAAACAGCTACTAAACAACAATGCATTGATTCATAAGATTTCTTTAAAGATAATCTAAAGCCATGGAAAGACAATTTAGCAATGTAGGGTAGTAGCTGTAGTACTAGCCCTGCAGTCTGGGCAGGGGTGGGATTCTACCAGTTCGGACCGGTTCGGATGAACCGGTAGCTCCGATGATCAGCTGGGCCCACTCGCCAGCCTGCCCCTGCACTTTACCTATCTTTATTTCCTTTGTTTGAAGCCCAGCTGATCGGCATGGCAGAGCGGATTGCCGCGCCTCAGCTGTTTTACTCACCGGGGCTGCAGTAGAAGGTAAGTTTTAGAGCTGAATTGAAACGCACTGTGCAAAGCATGCGTGAAGCGAACTGGTTGTTACACCAGTTGAATCTCACCACTGAGTCTGAGCTTTGTTGATACTGCTATATTTTCTGGTGCCAAAAGAACAGTTTAGAGCAGGGGTCTCCAACCTTGGCAACTTTAAGACTTGTGGAATTCAACTCCCAAAGTTGAATTCTGGGAATTGAAGTCCACAAGTCTTAAAGTTGCCAAGGTTGGAGACCCCTGGTTTAGAGTCCATTTTAGAAAGTTGCTCTGTCTCCAACAGTGAGAACTGTTCCTAAAAACAGCATGAAAGTTTTTGATGCATAATGTACAATGTCCTCAACTTGCAACCACGATCGAGTCCAAAATTTCCATTGCAAAGCAATGTGAGCTTAAGCGGGTTTTGCCCCATTTTACAACCTTTTTTTTGCCACAGTTGTTAAGTGAATTACCGCTAAGTTGTTAAGTTAGTAACAGGGTTGTTATGTGAATCTGGCTTTCCCATTAACTTTGCTCGTCAGGTCACAAAAGATGAGTGCATGACCCCTGGGAAACTGCATCTGTCATTCATGCATGCCAGTTGCCAAGCATCCGAATTTTGATCACGTGACCATGGGGATGCTGAAATAGTCATAAGTGTGAAAACTGGTTGTAAGTCATTTTTTCACTGCTGTTGTAACTTTGAAAGGTTGCTAAATGGATGGTTGTATGTTGAGAACTACTTGTATATAACATCATGGGCTTAAGTATAGTGTCAATCACTGATAGTATGGGGAGCGGGGGGGGGGGGCGCAACTCACCTCTTAAAACTCCAGAAATGCTCTGATACATAAATAGTGAGTTACAGACATGAACTAGCTTCCTTGTTCACAGTTATTATTTGATATACAATGTTGCACTGTTTCAGATGATGTAACGTGGAAAATGTAAACTCCTTTATTCTGAAGTGATCAAAAAATAGGACTGTATACTATTGATTGTTCCTGCCAAGTATTCTATAAAATCAAGAGCACAGGAATTTTCAAAAGCCCTATCAGCTGTATGGAGATCTAGAAACAACAAGCACGTTGTTTGACTCACCTTTGAGCCATAAAGGTAATATGGCTGAACATTGGCGGGTTTATCTCTCTGGGGTTCTTGGGTGAATGGAATTGCTGTCCGCACAAACCTAATAATTGTAAAATGACACAGAAAAAGGTGTGTGTGAGGAGGAGGAGGGCTGCATCAGTCATCCTAAACCACTTATGACACAAAATAGCCATGTTTCAATTAAACATTGCTTCCTAATTTAACACTACTTATTTAGATGTATCTTCAAATAATACATCTAACACTTTTGCATCCATGCTAGCAATTACATGAAATTCATTATATAATGCAACCTGGTTTGGACTATAGAATAGAAAGGAGCTACAGAATCCAAACACCTACTCGGTGCTATAATTAAAAATTAAATTATCCTAGACAAATTGTTGTGGAGCTTCTACTTGAAGATATATGGTGAAGACCACTGTCTCCCTTGGCAATTAGTTGCACTGTGAAACCAGTCTTCTTGTTAAGAAATGTATACTAGCATTTGGGAAGAGCAGTGAACGCAGAGCTGCAAAACTATTGTTGTTATTTATCCTAGCAGCTTAGTGTTTTATTTCTAGTCTTCAGAGAGGGGACCAAAACATATTATTTTGATATTTTATTTGTACCTGTTAGTAGACCCATTGTAGCAGTAATTAGGTAGAAAGTCAAAGTTTAGCTCCCAGAAGACATGCAATGTGATGCGCCCATAAGGAGCTGAAACATTATGATTGGCCTCGCGGAACATGGCATCAAAACTGTCCAACGTCATGTGGTTGCACAAGAGTCTATGTGTCAAACGATTGATCTCCAAAAGCCATTCAAGTTCCTGCATCAGAAAAGAAAAGAAAAGAAAAGAAAAGAAAAGAAAAGAAAAGAAAAGAAAAGAAAAGAAAAGAAATTCTGCTTTCTCAGGATAAAAACTGAAATTCCTCATACATCAATGTTTATTTGTCCCATGTTATTAGATGAAATCAAATATTAACAAATGCATTCCATCTACAAGTAGTCTCTAACTTATGACTATAATTGAGCCCAAAATTTCTGTTGCTAAATGAAACAATTGTTAAATGAATTTTGTCCCATTTTACGACCTTTCTTGCCACAGTTATTAAGTGAATCGCTACAGTTGTTAAGTTAGTAACATGGTTGTTAAGTGACTTCACTGACTTTGCTTGTCACAAAATCATAAGCAAAGTCACAAAAGGTGATCATATGACCCCAGGACACTGCAACCGTCATAAATATGAATCAATTGTCAAGTGTCTGAATCACATGACCATGGTGCTGCTTCAACAGATATTAAGTGTGATAAATGGTCATAAGTCACTTTTTTCAGAGCTATTGTAACTTCACAAACAGTCACTAAATGAATCATTGTAAGTTGAGAGCTACTTGTATAAAGTGCATTTGTGATTCAGAATCAAGTCCAATTTTTGCATCTTCCCAGCCCAAGTTGTTTGGAACATCCTCCCAATTTCTGGGGAACTTAAATCTTACACATATTTAGGAAGTAGGGAAAATCTTGATAGTTGCAAAGAAATATTGATAATTCTTCCTTGCCTATAAATAAAATCATTAAATGCAGACAGTTGTCAAAAGTTATGTACAGGATTGATATCACCTCAACATACCTGTGAGCAAATAGAACTTACTATAAAAGCAGATGTATTTTTTATTTTATTATCACACTGGAAATAACACACTATAAAGATTGATAGAAATAAACAGAATGTATTGATGGATGCAATTGTACTAGACACGCAGTACTGTGTAGCAGGGGTGAAATCTACTTACCTTTCTTACCGGTTTGGAAGTGCACCCGCCGTGGGCACGTGCTCTCTTCGCTCGCTTGTGCATCACATGCACTATATATATTCCTTGTTTTGGAGCAATACTTACCACTATGGATGTCAGATCTTCACTTTCAAAGCGGCTAATAGCCTGATCTAGTGATTTGTACATCGCAGCTGAGATACGCTGGGTGATAAGTCTGTTCAAGTCAATTGATCTGCCTAGCAGCTGCAAAAGACACAAGTGTAAAACCAAGAAATTGGTGATTAAAAATAGGACCAAAATCAAGTACAGAGCCAGAACAGTAGAGCGCTTAAGGTTTTGGACTGGCACGAGATGTCAAACCTCAGGATGCTGAGCAAGACAAAGGGGACAAAAACTATCAGCTTCCAATAAGGCATCTTTAATGTTCACCTGGGGCAACCAAATCTTAAAAAATTGGAGGAATTCCCCACATTCATTTATAGTGAGTTAATTACAGCAATATCTCTTTGAAAGCTTTTCCCCCAGATTTCTTCTCACCTGGGCTACATTACTTTTTATAAGATAAACTGCCAACGGAGTTAGCCATTAGCTATTTCCTTCCTTATATTGAGAGTACTTTTTATATTTTCCAAAAATATGTCTAATATAGAATGCCTTCTACCATACAGAGATTCATAGGTGAAGCCTTTACACATGTATCTTTTGCTAGTATGGTTACCTGGAAAACATAAATACTTGCAAACAAGTATTCTAAGCCATGGAAATGTATGGCTTAGAATACTAGCTTGCCCAGACTTTGGCACAGGAAATTAATGTGTGAATTTGTCCTAAAGAGCAGTCCATAAAGAACACCAAAGAATTTGCTAAAAGGAAATTGTACCTGGACATGTCTTTGTTTGAGCAAAGTTTCATAGCGATTGGATGGTGGGTAAGGGATAATCACTCCATAATTTTTACATTCAGCCCGGAAGCGCTTATCCAGTAAAACACTGTGAATGAAAAATACTCATAAGAATCTTTACTTGATTTTCTTTTCACTACCACAATTCATTTATTCTCAAGACATCAGTGAAAAGAAGAGCTATATAATAAGATCTAGTGCAGAGGTCAGCAACCTGTGGCTCCGGAGCCGCATGCGGCTCTTTGGGCCTTCTGCTGTGGCTCCATGTCAGGTGATCCCATCACTGGCTGGCCCTTTGCCCTTCCCTCCCAGTCTCCTCGCCTGGCCTGAGAAGGTAAGGGCGACGGCGGGGGATGGAGAAACAACCAGGGCAGAGACAGAGAGATACAGAGAGAAGGGGAGAGAGAGAGAGAGAGAGACATCGAGAGATACAGAGAGAGACATAGAGAGATACAGGGAGAGAGAGAAATGTCAAAAGGATTTTGTGGTTCCCAGTGTTTTTTAACAACTGGTTCTCTGCCCTAATGACCAGCTGGGTAGGCGTGGATTGGGGTCATGTAAATGGTGGAAGTGAGTGACATCGAGTTGGCCATGCCACCCATGTTTTGTGGTTCCTGGTGTTTTCTTTTCTGTGGGAAACGGGTCCAAATGGCTCTTTGAGTATTTAAGATTGCAGACCCCTGATCTAGTGCTTGCATTAAGGGATAATGGAGGGAAAAAAAAGACAGAAGACAGCTCAAGGTAGAAACTGACATGGAAGCAATTCTTGCTTTCTTTCCACAAATTTTAAATGCTTTTCTGAATAGAGTTACAAGACTCCATGTCTTTTCTTTTCTTTTCTCATATTGTTCAGTGTTAGTATGAAAATATGGTTAGTCAGGAATATTATTACTACTGTCGTCATCATCATTATAGAAATCTGCAAACTTAAATTTTTCGGTTGTGGAAAAAATGTTTCCAATATCTAAAATAATTTGTTAAGCTACCTTGGGAAGGTTTTGTCTCGTTAACAGAAATCCAAACCAATAATTTATCAAGACAACGTGAACTGCCAAATTAATTATGTGAACCATCTGTGGAAAGATGAAATATTCTAGAAGCAGCTACCATTTTGATAATAAAGGAAATTGGATTCTCTGAATGTAAAATAGATTTTAGATAATATTATTCAACCAGTTGATTTTTAATTGCTGAAGAAGCATTGGTCATTCAGCAAGAAGCAATACTATGCAAAGGTTTGCTATGAATTACTGCTATCATGTTTTGAGTATGAACAATTTTTTTCCATCAATGTCCAGTAATGTCTACTTCTTGTAATGTCATCACACAAACCATATATTTTTCAGCTCGGGAACTAATTTATCCATACAGAAGAACATTAATAGCTGGTGCAACACTCCCCAAACTAATAGAGGCTTCATACCTGCCAGCCATTGCTTTATAGTAAGCAAAGATTTGATCTGCCAGTTTATACACAAACTGATCAAAACACAAGTTCACCTGGTAGAAAAAGAACAAAAAATGGACTTTATAACAACAGGCTTTATAAAAGTTGAAGTGATCTATGTAAAATAAGTCAAATGTTTGATGTTAATAATTAACAAAAATAATGCAGAGAGAACTCACTTCTGCTTCAATTTCATCATAGAGAAACTGCTTTTTAAACTTGGTCAAAGCATAATAGGCGCTATCGTTGTAGAGATCCAGTGGGTAGAGCACATATCTGCAATTAATGAAATAGGTCAGCCAGCACAGACCTGGTTGTACAAACATTTGTCTCAACTATGGTAGAAATTTTAAAATGTGATTTAATTTAAAACTACTGGTTTCAGGAAAGCCTGCATAAAATTTGATACAATATTAAAGCAAGCTTTCTTAATTTTGTGCATTATAAATCAATATTTGCTTACAATCTCTTTGGCTCTATAACAAAATTTCTTCATGCATAGAACTGTATTTCATAAGCCTGCTACAATGGAATCCAGCCAATCGCACACGGTCGTGAACTTTCCTGAATTCATTCATTTGCAACATATCCATTGGCATCTATTAACCAATTGCCCATCTACTAGTCTGCTCATAAATTATTTCCTATCATCAATTTTCCCTTACATCCTTAAAAATCGAAAGGAAAAAAAATCGCTTTATACAAATCACTTCATAATTCCTTTATACTGTATGAAACTAACTGTCGTTTAAGAACACTTCAGCCCTTCACTCCTCTTTGTGAGGATACCACTAGACTACATACAATAAATAAAAGTAAATTATCCTTCCAAAGAGATTGGCAGATGCAATAGAAACAGGGAGACTGAATACTGTTCCCTGTCACGAGGCAAAAAGCTGAATTTGAATTAAATTAAATTCCTTCAAGTATTATCACAAAGTCACCCACAAATACATTTCATATCATCCTGGAGTTCTTACTCCATCATGGAGGGTTCTTTGGTATCCAGGATGTGATCAGTTAGAATCCAGGGCATTGACATCTCAATGGGGAACTGAATTCGGCGGCCCATGGTCAACTCCAGAAAAAATTCCCGGAACCAAAGTTGGGACAAATCACAGCACTGTTGGAGGGCTTCTGAAAACATAAAATATTTCCCCAATATAAAGTGTAACTGAAAACATATAATATTTCCCCAAAATAAAATGCAAGACAGGTTTAATGCATGTAACATAAAAAGATATTGCAGTGTGTGTGAATACAGCAAGTCCATGTTACAAAATAGTATATGGAGATAATGTAACAGCATATTTGAACTGATAAAATTGTATATATAAATATATAAAATTAGACTGTTTTCTTACAAGAATAAGATAGCAATTTATTTTAAAAAACCCTAAACAATTGGGCTAACAATTTCTTTCAAAGTTCACACCCAGTTCTAATAGTTCTTTAATATAAATTACAATGCACTGAAAATTCATTGTTCCAGAGCTGGTTACTCTTGACAAGCTAATTCTTGATAAACTAATTCTGTCTAGGTTATTTATTTCAGAGCTGATGTTGCTACTTGCCACTTATATTGAGAAGATGTGTAAAGAAGAACGACTGTTTATGGAATTCTTCAATGGCCAGAACTATTGGTCCATCCAGGCTACTTCTAAGAGTCTTCTTTGAACCACTCTTGTCTGCAATGAGGGATTCTAACATGGTTCTCACCATATAAAGCTGAAAAAAACATGTTGATGATTGTTATTACAGTAATCCTTTGATAAATAATAATAATCATGTATAAATAATAGTGCGGGTAATCTTCAATATCAGTTGTTTAGCAACTATTTTGGGTTACGATGGTTATAAGGGCCTTGGGAAGGTGCTGTCATAAAATCGCACACTGCTTCCCTGTTGGTCACATGACCCCATTCCGGGTGCTTGGCAACCAGATTATATTTATGACTGGTACAGCATCCTGCAATCATGTCATCACGATTTGCTACTTTTTTTTGGCAGTTTTTGATGCTTTACATTGGTTTCTGGCAAAAAACGTACATTTGGGAGAAAGGGTTAGCCCTTACAACCATGTGATTTGATTAGAGACCCCATAAAAATGGTTGTAAAATCAAGTCTAGTCACATGGCTGCCTTGGCTGACAACTGTCACAATTCATGACTGAAATTCCAGTCCCAATGGTGCTTGTAAGTTGAGAACATATTCATATTCAGTGGAAACTGAGAAGAGAGGTGGTATCAGTCCATATCAACTATTTCACAGCTGAGGGTGTCCTATTGAGTAGGCCTGCTCAAAGGAACTTGGAAGATGGAACTCACTTGGAGATCAGAATCTCAACTGAACTTCCCTCCTTGATCTCAGTGGAAAAACAGTGGAGCAGAGAAGGTTTACTACTACTATTATAGTTATAACAATCTCTTTCAAAGGAGGACGTAAGTCTCTGATATGTACAAATGGATAAATAATAGAATACAGGTGTCAACTCATGAAGCATTCCTGACCTGCTCTTGAGTTGCCATAGGCAGGGGGATGGGGAACTGAGTCTCGCAGCTGCAGCGAGGAAATTGCACTTCAATCAAAACAAAAGCACATTCCAGCAATCTCCACATCAAAGCCATCTCCACAGAGATCCACAGTGGCTAGAGGGAGGGACTTCTACAACCCAAGAAATTGCTTCGTTGAAGAATGTGATTGATGACACACACTGGAGGAGTGGGGAACAGGGTCAGAACCGGGGTGTGAATCAAGTGACGTCAGAGTTGGCTTCACTTGGTCCATGCCGACATGAAGCTCCTAATAAATAACTGGATTTCTTTTGAAGCTTGGCTCGAGGCTCATGATTTAATTAGGGCATCGGTCAGAACCCTGACAACAGGTAATATTTAAATTATGACTGTAGTGGAGACTGCCCATTATATTCATAAGATTTGACAGTTGTAAAGCTGGTGGATCATGTGATCATTTTATGATTTTTTTTGCAGCAGATGTTAGGTGACCACCATAGCAATAGCAATAGCACTTAGACTTATATACCACTTCATAGTGCTTTACAGCCCTCTCTTAAGCGGCTTACAGAATCAGTATATTGATTTCAACAATCAGGGTCTCATTTTACTGACTTCAGAAGGATGAAAGGCTGAGTTTTATTTACTTTATCAGTATGAAACTGAACAGTATAATAAAAAAACTATTCTAAAGATCTGGTTGATAAATTAACCTGCATCTTCTTAATAAAGGAACAGATACCTGTGTGCTTGAAGGTCCAACAGCTCGTCGTGGGACTTTGATATCAAAACCACCTTTGGGATCTTTCTCCCCTCTCAGACAGGGATCATTTGGAGGCTCACGTCCTCCTTCCCAATCACAGATTGTCTTTCTAATTGCCTGAAGAACACTGGGAAGATGAAGAATGGATCTATCATTGAACTGAATTGCTGTGTTTACAGTGAAGTCTAAATAATCAATTTAAATATGAAGTAGAAATATAATAATGTTAGTACTGCATGAAGCTTTAGAGTTATCATACAAATCTGATATTTAATGATAGTAACATCAGCATTAATTAATCCAAAAAACTCTACTACTTTGGTATGTAAAAAGAGTTAAGTATCCCATACCACATTAAAAAGCTAATTTCAGTTGCTAATCCATTCAGGCTACGAGCAGCAGATGAATGAAGACTGTCATCAGTTACACCCACACATACATATGCATCATATATACACCCACACAGACAAAGAGATTGTGTGTGTTGGTGGAAGCGGTGGTGGCAGGGAGAATAGGAGAAACAAAATGTTCTGATAGTCTATTAAATGACAGCCAATAGAAACTAGAGAAAAGTAAAAACCACAACCCCAAAGCTTCATGGTTATAAGAGACATGAGTATAATCCATGTCCTATCAAGATCTTCTCTATGGAAGCAATTACTAGCCAAATATTCAGCATATGTGGATACTGTTTGGAATGCCGATTTTCTAAATACAAATTCTTGGGGACAGTGAGTATTTGAAAATGCCTTGTTTGACCACTATTGTTCCATCTAACCTGGCACTGTTCATTCTTCTTCCAGTTTTCTACAATTGCAGCCTAAGTATTTCCCAAGCTTTCTACTTTTTAATTGGCAATATTATAGATTTAGTCTGGCATGTTCTGTGAGCCACGCATGGAATCAATCCTGCACTTAGAAACATACATGCTAATTTAATGAGTGTAAGCAGACGGGGGAAAAAATGAAATAGAGTCCATGTATTTAACGTCTAGCAAGCGATTAAGTTACCTGATGAGGACATTTTTCTTCTTCCTGACCGCTTGCCTCAGGGGCTCTCTTAGGGTCACCTGAGCAAAGTCCTGTAGAGCAGCATAGATCGTGTTCCTGATAGCCTGGTTAAAGACACTCTCCATGCGACCCATAAGCACTTGCAGGCCCTTGATCATAGCAATAACCTGCGTAGAATAAAAATAGTCAGTGTGGCTCTTTTAACTATACCAGGCCCATTCATATGCACTCTCAGGAGAGCACTCTTCTAGTGCTATCCTGGAAGCCCTGGAGTTGAGTGGTTTTTCTCTGCATACAAGAATACAAGAACAAGTGGAGAAAAAGGGACAGTTGTAAATTGAAGACAGCAATGTCTGGATCCTCCATTTCATTCCATTTCAACACAAGACTCCTTCAGTCATCAATTCAAAGAAGTATGTACCCTGGGCAAAAATGAAGGATATAGCCACCTACCTCCACAAAAGCAAACTTTTCCTCACTGGTATAATTGTATCTTGTAGCTCTCTCATACTCTTCAGCAGTGCCTGGACAATCTTTGTTACAGAACTTATCAGTGGGATGGACTAG
Source organism: Arizona elegans (assembly GCA_022577455.1). Classification (NCBI taxonomy): domain Eukaryota; kingdom Metazoa; phylum Chordata; class Lepidosauria; order Squamata; family Colubridae; genus Arizona; species Arizona elegans. The sequence goes on along the minus strand of JAKOOJ010000003.1, from coordinate 93,894,938 downwards.
CTTCCAAGAATACTTTAAGGGGGGAAAAAACCACAGAAAATTCAGTTGGAAAAAAATCCAACATATTTATTTCTCGAAAAATACTAAATTCAGCCTATAACGTAATTTCTCCAGTATATGTAGTTTCCTGATTGCTTATTTGTATCCCATGACTATCATTAAGTGTTTTTACCTTATGATCTTGATGAACGTATCTTATCTTTTATGTACACTGAGAGCATATGCACCAAGACAAATTCCTTTTGTGTCCAATCACATTTCTGTTCTATTCTATTCTACCACAGTTTCACACAACACACTCAGCAGAACCAAACAAATCATACTATTGCCAAGAATGTGATATAAACACAGCTGTTTTGGTTTTAAAGCATAATCTACATTAAGAGTACAAAAATGTCTTGGAAGCTGTAGTCAACGTACATTTTTCATTTTTTTCATTTTTTTAAAAAAGTCAGGTTTTGTAAACAGTACACAAGCATGCACATCTTATTTTAAGTTCAATTTTTGCAAGCTCTAGAGGGAAAGTAAATTAACCCCTCTGGTTTATGCTGAAGGCAGCTTTACCTTAAAAATCAACATATAAATGTATCAGAAAAAAAAATTACTTACCACTTCCATCACATGTGCACTCCACTTGGACAAAAGTTGAAGTCCCCGTAAAGCCAGGTCAAAAAGCTCCCTATATTCCTCATCTGACTTCTGACTGTCCAATCCTGAGCCTGTTACAACCTGGAAAAAGAGTAGACATCTGTCTCACCCAGTAATCTTTTCCTTTAGTTGCTTCACGTTGCTATTTTCATTAACTGAGCAAGACATTGCAAATTTTCATCAACAAGAGTTAATTGATGGACAGGGAATGAGGGGAAGAACTGAGAATTTAATTCATTGATTTATTTACTCAATTTCTATAACCGCGAATCTCAATCAATGACTCTGGATGGATTACAAATCCAGAAAGTTGCTGGAAAGTTGCCGAGATAAAATGCACATATGGCTGACATCAAAATGACATGATTCCTCCAATCAGTTTCATATTCTAGTCCTTCACCTACGTATTCCAAACAATGTAGTTCAAATATAACATCAATTATAAAAACTCATCCAGTTTCCTACACGTTCAAATAAAACTAGGAAGGTCTTCAGAGAAAAATGCAGAAGTACCAACACCTGAATTTCTTAATTATTGCAACTTTCACTGAATTCTTTTGGAAACATTTTGACTAACAGTAAATATCTAGCTCCTATAAAAGAGAAATTCAAGGATAACTTCTCCTTTGGGTTGATATATGCAAATATATTGTGCAGCATAGTGCCCTCTATTGTGCAGGCAATCATCTGCCCACTGACTAATTGTGAATGTTTTTTAAACTTTGAAATGGGAAAGGCCGTAGATATCCAAGCTACACAGGTGGTAGGCTTAAACAATGCTGAACAGTATGACATCTGACGGCACTAAAAGCAATTTGGAATTCGAGAGGCCTAGGAACACCTAGGGATGTTTAATTGTTTTCAGAAGGAGATTCATATTTATTTTTCAATTGTATAATAGGTCCACAATTAAAATAAGTAGATGGAATCTGGACAAAGACTAAAATTGATTTGGTTTAACCAATACTTAAGTTTAAGAGCCTTGGTGGCGCAGCGGACTAAAGTGCTGCTAAAGTAGCACTTAGCTGCCAGGTGCCTGCAATTACTGCAAGTTCAAATCTCACCAGGCTCAAGGTTGACTCAGCCTTCCATCCTTCCAAGGTAGGTAAAATGAGGACCCGGATTGTGGGGGCAATAAACTGACTTTGTATAAAAAGAACACTGCTTGGGGGGGGCGAAAGCCCTACTAAGCAGGTATATACAAAAAAGTATGAAGGCTATTGCTTAATGCATTGTAAGCCGCCCTGAGTCTCCTGAGAAGAGCGGCATATAAATCGAACCAATAAATAAACAATAAATAAATTGAAAAAAATCAATTAAACAGAATTACAAAGATTATTTTTTAATATTTTTCCCTACCGTCTAAATTTAAAAACATACAATTTAAAGGCAACCTTCGATAAAAATTTGCAGGCTGCATATAGGGCGTCCCATGATTGCCAATGGCCCTGGGATATTGCATTATATACTTTTCTATGCAAAACAGTAAATAAGAATTGGACTGCAGACTATATCTATGATACAGAAGAACAGAGAGTGTTACATACTTCTGAATGAGGAAAATCTTTCTACTCTGAATATCTGGAGAGCTGCTGTTAGTTGGAATAGACAGAATTGGACATTCATCATCTAAATCTCCAAGATGCAAGCTATTTGCATTCCAACACCAGGGGTGGGTTCTACTTACCTTTACTACTGGTTCGCATCGCGCCTGCGCAGAAGCTTCTGCACATGTGCAGATCACCTATGATGATGTCCGGGTCAGTGGGCGGAGCCTCCCACCGGTTTTACTACCGGTTCTTGCGAACCGGTCTGAACCGGGAGCAACCCACCACTGTCCAACACCATAACCAAACTACAGAATCAAAGTAATAATGAATTGCCCATAGAACACACTCAACATTTATTCTTTCACACATGGATTGTGCAACACATGCCTCCATGGAAGCTTACCTCACTGTTGCTGTAGCGAGCAAGTTCAGAGATAAACCGGATATGATCGTCTCGGATCTGTACCATCTGTTCACAGATGTTATACTGTGGACTGATGCTGCTCTGAGTGCATGTCCATCTGGGCAGAAAACCAATGTCTTTAAGTTAACACTCATTTCTGACTCTACAGTTATTACTCAAGATAACTTTGGTCCACTGGTCCACTAATATCTCACTTGGTCCAATGTCTTTTGATATGGTGCATCACTCAGTAACCGACAACTGAAAATTAGAGTTGTTGGAGTAGATATGTTTTTTAATTTCATAATTTATCCTATACTTGATATGTTTATTTTACTTATTTTATGTTTGTGGTAAAGGTCCGGTAGCAAATCCATAGATGACAAGCAGAATTATTCACTCAATATGCACAACAGAATTTGAGGACTGGTCTTTAAGAAACTATATACACTGTAAACATAACTATATGAAGAAAAGATGTCTAGAATCAAAAATTGGGATCTATTTAACCTACATTTATAACATTCTAGGTCTATGCCAATATAGAACAACATCAGCAAAAAAAGTTAAAAATTGAATTAGGAAATAAATAAGGGAAAAAATGATTTGATACATCTGGCAACCCTAATAATAATAGCAAACCATAGTTTAGAATCGTTTCCTTTTCCTGGCTGCCAGAGCAAGATCTATAGCTATGATTCATCTATTCAGATAACACACAGAATCATAGTAAGTAGCAAATGTTTTATAAAGTTCTCAAATTAGAATTTCTAAATCTTAGTTATAGATTCACAATTTCTCCATTTAAGATGACATCAATAATGACCCATCTTTAACCTGTTTTTCCATGAAGTTTGAACTTAGCCATTCATTCCTTCTTCTTTTACATGACTATGAATTATTCTTAAATGTAGCAAATGAACCTGACTTCTATTTAAATGTCAGTAAAGAGTATTATACAGGCTGTCTGGAGTGCCAACTTTGCTATTCAAAATTTGCTGCTTATTTTGAAAGAGTGGGATATTTTAAAATCTCATTTCTGGGACTAGATATCCTTGGTAATATTGAAGTAGATGCAATTCTCTTAATGATGTTGACAGTGATGATTGGGTCCTATTATATTTCCAAATGTTCAGAAATCCAATGCTTTGCTCTTACCCTTCCAGTGTACTGTTCCCCAAAGAAATCATCAACAGGTTATCAGTGGTGATCAGATATTTGGCTGCACTAGCCCAACCTGCCATATATAATCTATTCCATTACACAAAATTAAAAGGCCATACAAGAAAAAAAAATTCCACAGTTAATTTACATCTCACCACAAGGATGGAAATGAATTAGGGAGACAAAAAAGAAAACAAGGGCATGAATGTGCAGGAACATAAAAACCCCACAATTGTTGTGCAGCCAAGTTAGTGTTCATAATCTCTTCTCCAAGGAAGGAGAAAGATGCTCAGGAGACGATACTGCTCTGCTTAGAAACTGAATAAGAAAATAATTGTTAGTAAGTAAAGATGAGTGGAAGAAATAGTTCACAGTTTGATTACTGGGATGGGGTAGGATAGATTAGAAATGAGATTTAAAACACACATTGTTAAATACTTCCATGGACCGGGCTGAGTTTAAAATCCAACTTATTTTGGCAATAGAAGGTTAGAATGATGAGTGAGAAACAACATACACATTTATGCTGGTATGGAAGCCATTAGTCAGATACCATAAAATGAAATAAATATGCACCCAATGAACACCATGAATTCCAGTAACGAAATCCAATTGTAACATGATTTCTTTTTTTGCAGTGATTAATTAGTGATTGTCTCTTATTAGCAATAATTCTGTGACTGCCGGCCTAAATTTGGTCTAAATTTGAGAAACTGAAACTGTTTATTTGATTCAAATCTTGGTAGTTATCCCAGAATAAAGTACACCAAGTTGTGTAGTGAAATGGAGACTGAAACGGCCAACTGAGAGGCATGCATCACATCAAATTTTGTGATCTTCGTATGGTTGAACCACTTTGGATTTACATCTTGCAATAAATTGAACGGCAACACTTACCCTTCATGCCTAGAGATAGCTACAGGGGAGGCTGCCTAAAATACAGCGGGGCAGCATTGCCTTCTAGGATTCCATATCAAGACAGGTGGTCATACTTCAACCCTTAATTGTGATTTCATTTACCAGGGTCCTTATAAGGGAGATGGGCAGCATCAAAAGTAATAAATAAATAAATAAACAAACAAACCCATCCTCTCTAAGCTACCACTGAAAAGGCTCCCCAAGATCCACATTCATCCCTATGAACAATTCCATTGAAAACAATTCCAGTTGGGAGTAACTAGAGTTTATGCTACATTTCTTTTGTTGTCCTGCCTAAAACCCAATCTGAGAATTCTTCTGGACAGATAGAGTGCTGTGTTCATGCTCTGGAGGATTTTCTATCCAATTGAAAAATGTGGATAAAAATTACCCAGAGCAGGCACACTCGGTCACATTCACGTTCACAAAATGAGCATTCATACCTACATTCGCAGCTGCCAAGCATGCAAACAAATAACAGTCAACATACAAGTACAGACACTGATTTAATATATGCAAATATATTTCCGATGTATATCATCACATTAACACTCATATCCATTTTTCTTCCATGTAAGTGTTCTTCACATGTACATACTTGCACAAATCCAATCATTCCTTTCCATCTTCATCAATACCTCTCAGTCAGTACTTTCCTATACACACAAGTGTACAGATATTGGCCACCATATACATATAAACTCTCAGTGCAAATTATTGATCTGCACTCAGTTTTAGAAATCACTTCTCTGTATTCCCAAAGACACATCTTTATGGCTATAATTTATGAACAATTTAGCTAGTTAGAGACATTTAGCCAGCCTGACTGGTGAACATTCAGAAAGTCTGAGAAAGTTTGTGGAAGGTAATCTATATCCTTGCTTGATTAAACAGATATCTAATACCATGTTTCCCTGAAAATATGACCTACCCTGAAAGTAAGTCCTAGCTTGATTTTTACATGTGTCCCCAATATAAGCCCTACCCCCAACATAAGACCTAATTAAGACCCCACCCACTCCAGGGTGCATGGGTAAAAATTAAGCTAGGGTGGGGTGTGTGGAACTGTCCTACTACTTACCTTCGGACAGTTGCAACCAGACCTTGCACACCCCGACACCTGCCTTGCCAGCCCATTTCTTCTGCAGCCATCAAAGCTGGCAAGGCTTTCCTGAAGGCCTCTGCAGCTGATAACAGAGCTCTGGATCGATCCAGAACTCTGTTATTGGCTGTAGAGGCCTTCTGGAAAACCTTGCCGGCCGAAGAAGAAATTCCTGAAGGCCTCTGACAGTGAAAAGGAGGCCAGGTTGATGCATGCAAGTGAGGTGAGTCAGTGGACAACTCCCCCCACCCCCCAAAAAAATTAAGACCTGGTGCCTTTTTTGGTAGCAAAAAATTTTTAAGACAGGGTTTTATTTTTGGGAAAACATGGGTATCAGGGCATTGCCTCACTAGCCAAAGGACTGGATGAGATTTGAAACTGAAACTGAGATGGAAATAGCAAGGAAGAAGTAAGAAAGTTTAAGGTTAGGAGCAAAATCTGCCTGACTCAGAAAAAAACTCTAGGAATGCAAGAATTTTGAATTGTAGCCAGAGTTCACCGAGCTTGAAAAGTGTTGGTATAAGACAGAAGTATAAATCTTATACTTGATATAAATCTTCAATAGTTCCATCCCTGGATTTGTCATCAGAAGGTAATAACTCTGTACAGCCAAGCAGAGAAAAGTCCCAAAAGATCTGGACTGTCATTTCAAGGGTAAGATAATAATCTGATTTAATTGCATCTTCATAGCAATTCTAGAGTTATACTTGAATTGCTCCTTTAGTAGATCAAAAAAAAAAATAGGGGCTTTTAGGCACTCAATCAGTTCAAGATCACAGCCTGAGATGTTGGGATGTGTAAGAACCGGAAAATACCCGGGAAGAGAGATTAAAGTTGAAGAATATTTCATTCCAAAGATGGCAGTACTTGAGGAATCAACATTTAAAAAACTGCACTCTCTGCATGAGTTATCTTTCCATTTCACCAATAAAGCTCAGGGTTGACATGAGGGGTCCTTGGTGCTCTCTGGGCTTGCTTGTTTTCTGGCAGACGTTTCATTACCCATACTACACAACAACATCAGGCTAGTAAGGAGTGCAGTTTGCTGTCAGTTAACATGGTAGCTTGCCTGCCAGTGTTGCTGGGGGTGATCTTAGAGATTCTTTGGTTGATCTGTTTGCTGTTGGCTTCTTTGGCTGTTGGCTGATGATGTTACCTATGAATGAAACGTCTGCAAGAAAACAAGCAAGCTAAGAGAGCACCAAGGACCCCGCTTTCCATTTCATTTTTAGGGCTTACTGGGAGATCTGGCTAGGGAACCAAGGAAGAATTTCAGGGAGGTAAGGTACATTTAACCGTAGAAATTGGTACAATCAGTGTCTTTCAAGATACAGTAAAGAGAAAGTAAGAAATCATATTGTGACCTACATCCTTAGCAAAGCACTCATCCTTATGTTCAGTCACTCAATCACTTGGACACAGGCTCACAGGCAGTCACTCAGTGAGCTTACACACGAGTGGAAGAGTAGACTAAGACACACCAAAGCCAAGAGACATTATGGCAGGCACTCACTTGGATTTGTTCTCCTCATAGTGAGCACTGGTCTTAATGTATCTGGCCAGCTCTATCTGCATATCGCCGAATAAAGGAACCACCTGCAGCTGCTGGAAGAAAAAACAAGAAATGGTTTAAAGAAGGTAAAGAGGCTTCTTTTGGTATGAGTGTGACACATGGAGTAAAGGGGCATTTAACCACCAGAGGGGGCTAAAAGTCTGAAAGAGTATTCCTGACAATATTGGGAGGAGCAAAATAGTTTGTGAATTTTCATGATGAAGCTGAGAAATATGAGTTATTACGATGATTCAGATCAGGTCAGCACAATTTTTAGCTAGCAGTTTATCATCATTTTGCATGGGCATCAGCCCTGTTGAAAACTACCTCTGCAAGATTTCTGAATGCCAGGTCTATTCGAAAACCACACCTTTTTTTACAATATAGTACACTGGAACACTCCTGGATCATTAAGTGTTGGGGGGATATATTGAAAAAGAAATACTAACTGATGATCTTGAGAAGGTTAATCCTCTCAATGGGATCTATTAGAAAGTAGCAGCCATGTCCCATCGGTTCTAGTGTGAGGAATACAGATAGTCCTCGACTTACGACTACAATTGAGCCCAGCATTTCCGTTGCTAAGCGAAATGTTTGTTAAGTGAATTTTTGCTCCATTTTATGACACAGTTATTAAGTGAATCACTGCAGTTGTTAAGCTAGTAACATGATTGTTAAGTGAATCCGGCTTTCTCATTGACTTTGTTTGTCGGAAGGTTGCAAAGGGCAATCACATGACCCTGGGACACTGCAACCGTCATAAATATGAGTCAGTTGTCAAACATCTGAATTTTGATCACATGACCATGAGAATGCTGCAATGGTTGTGTCAAAAATGGTCATAAGTCACTTTTTTCAGTGTCATTGTGACTTCGAGCGGTCACTAAATGAATTGTTGTAAATTGAAGATTACCTGTAGTACTATCATGTGAAAACAAAACAGTGGCTCTAAATTGTCTGGCCAAGTACACAAGAGGGTAGAACTTCTATCGCTTTAATAATTGCCTAGAAGAGGAATGTCAGCAGAATTAGTAAAAGTGCATGAGCATTAAGTTCTCTTGCACCTGGTCACCCTAATACGATCGCCTTAACCCAGGAAATATATCTTCACTTTTTGCTTCCTGTTTTGCTTCCTGCTACCATATCCAGCCATCAATCTCAACACATGTAGAAGCTTAGTATACAGACAGGAAGATGGGATTTCTGCTCTCATGACAAATCTTGAATCACATATTTCGTTTATTAAATATGAAGCCAAGTCTTCTCAGTTGCCTCAGATTATTATTGAGTCTCAGAGAACTAAAAATGAAAATAGCTTTGGCTAACGAGAAAGGAAATTTAGAGTTGGTAAGTTTTCAGTCTATGATTATACTGTATGCTTCGCATGAAGCAATTACCTGAATTTATTAATAATCTTGGATTACCATTTGTAGGTTGCAAAAATCCGAATCTTTGCTGCCATCTAATGAACATCTAGATTTTGCAACCCAAATACGGTAGCCTTAAATAGTCATGTTTGAAAAACCTAACAATAAAGATTATTTCTTAAAAATAATTTGAAATTATATTCCCAATTTTTGTTGACAAAAGCAATAGAATAACAATTTTATACAATAACAGTTTTTTTTTCCTAAAAGGAAACTATAGTCTTCCAGTAGTGCTCCTGGATTAAACATGGTCAGATTTTGTTCAACAAAGTGACTTCTCCCAAAGGTGCTTTTTCCAAAAGGCAACTGGACTTTGTTTTCCCTTTAAGGCATCTCGCTTCTCATCTCAGAAGCTTCTTCAGTTCTTCTTCATTTTAGAACTGAAGAAGCTTCTGGGATGAGAAGTGAAACGTCTTTAAGGGGCAAAAAAAAGAAGTCCAGTTGCCTTTTCGAAAAAGCCTGTTTTGGACAACCATGATTTGGATGACTGAGAATCTCCATAGAAAAAGTGACTTCTCATTTCCATCCTTCTCCAAAGAATGTTTTTGATTACAGTGATTTGTTTGAATTATTCACTCTACCCAAATAGAACTACATCGTCAAACTATAAACTACATCATCAAAGTTGAATCAACCAATTAGCAGCCAGTTACTAACACAATAGGTTTAAAGAGGCAGAGCTAGGATTGCTTTCACTGTGATTTTTTTTTTTTTTTTGTAAAGTAAAATTTTTAACTTGCAGGTAGTTCTCATTTAATAGCTCCTTGTTCAGCAACCATTCAAAGTTACGACAGAGTTGAGGGGGATATATATAACTAGACCTCATAGTCTCTGATCACATAAGTGATTACGATTTGGATACTTGGAAACCAACTTGCAGTTATGACATTGCAGCATTCTACGGTTGTATGTTCATTTTGCAACCTTCATTGTCAGCTTCAGACAAGCAATGTCAATGGGGAAGTTGGCAGGAGGTTACAAAGGGCGACCACATGACCATGGGCCATTGCAACCATGTGGGATTAGCCTAACAATGGCAGCTGGGACTGCCAGAATTGCTCTTGTAAATTGGCATGGATATTGTGCTTTATGATCACATTGTTTAACAATCCCAGTTACTGTGAGTTCTACTCTGAAGACTATAGAAGTCTAGTTCAGATATTTAATAAAGTTTTAGATTAGATCAGGAGTGTCAAACTTGATTTCATTGAGAGCCGCATCAGGGTTGTGTTTGACCTCAGGGGGCCAGGGTGGGCATGGCCAGCTTGACATTAATCGTGTCAGGGGCGCCTGTGGTGGCCCAAGTGTTCTGCCAGTGAAAACAGGCTCCTGAGCTCTGTTTTCGGCTGGGACGGCCTCCTGCAACCCTCTGCCAGCAAAATTGGAGTGTGAGGCCCTCCCAAGCTCCGTTTTCATTGGCAGAGGGTTGCAGCAGGCTGTCCCAGTTGAAAACGGAGATTGAGAGCCCGTTTTCACTGACAGAGGCATCACAGGGCGGTCCTGCGCTGTTTCCAGGGCAGCCCTGCAGGCCAGATCTAAGCACCCCAGGGGCCGAATCCCGCCCGTGGGCCTTGAGTTTGACATCCCTGGATTAGATCTATACTGTACTTGGCATAGATTTAACACTATTTTAAAACAGGTACAAGAATCCAGTGGACTTTCATGTGATAATGAGGACTCTAAACTTTGGGGTACCTCTCAGTTTTGAAATTCTTGCACTCCAAATATTAAGCTTATGGAAGAAATTCCCATGCAAGAAATTACTTTAATATCTGCATGCAAGAGGAAGAATGAAACATGTAAATCAGTTAACGTGTAGCTCACATTTACAGGCATATGTGTGAATTGTGGAATTCTTTCTGGAACTGGGCAGTAGCTTCAAGGAATGATGAAGTTGAACAAATATACAAATATCTTAATTTAAAATCTGCTCTTTTAATTAATCAAGAACCTTAGCAGTCGCGAACTTGCTGGTGTGCTGAGACTAGACCGATAATGGATGATATATTCACCATATTCATGTTTCCTTCATTTGCTAAATGAAACACATATTGTTATTTTTGAACAGCAGTAGGTAGAATGTTAGTAATTAGTAATTAGAGGTGATGTACTGTAGCCACCATGTAGTTTTTGAGTTACACTTAACAATGGAAAGTACTCATTTTAATGAACTTGCAAGAATAAGCATTTAGCAATGCTGCAAACTGAACTGCTATAAAATAAGCCACTGGAGAGGGCACCTGAAGGTTTACAGCAATAATCTGTTGCCCTGATAATAGGAACTATGTTTGGCGGCTTATATACAATGGTTACTATTTTGAAACTTTCAAAACTTCTGCAAACAATTGTAGATAATTGTGAACTTTAATTCTCAATTCACCTTTCACTTCTCCACAATTTTTCAGCAGGAGAAATGCTACATCTTCTGTTTAAAATGCATCACGGCCTGAAAAAGTACCATAATAAAAGACAATAATGTCTTTTGAAAGAAGCAGGCTAAATGGCCAGACATTTTTTCACGCTGATACAGGAGGTACACATGATTGATACCTAGTTCTACAGTTGAATGGCCATATTGTTTAAGATGGGTTGAAATTTCTATCACATGCAGGTCCTACTCTTCTAAAGCAGTCCACATATGGGAACCATTTTTGACAAAAACTCATAGCAAATTCTAGGTTGGACATTTTTGAGATCAGCAGATACTATTTACACAAATTTATCTGTTATCTAAAACTGCTGCAGCTGTTGCTTGAGCTGGTTGTTAACAGCTAAATCAAGCAAGAGTGAAACAATCAGAACACTTTTTATGCAGTTTAGTTTTTAAATGACTCTGTTAAATAAACTAAAAATGATAATAAAGTTTCCCTCCAGTTGAGTTTAACTTCCGATGGCCTCACTGGTGATTTCTTTGGCATCTGTTTGGAGCTATATTCTTTGGGAAGACTTGTTTTAAAAAAGACTTCTCAATCTAGTCTCTTCTATAGTCTTGGCATTTTTGGATAGCTTCCATTGTTACACTTTAGGACAGAAAGGATAGCATGACCTCCCAGCAGGTCCAGCCCTTCTCAACTTTCAGAGATCAGCCAAAGCCAGTTTTACCATATTTTTAAAAGTTTGGTACCAGCCTGAGAATAGCGCACAATTGAGTTTTTTTTTTTTTTTTAAAGAGAGGACAGAGAGGGATATATCAGAAGAAAGAACCAACCAAATTATGTGTTTTACAGCCAGACATTACAGTGAATTCCATAAGAACTTACTTTCTTCTCTCCTTTATCCACACCTAATTTTACTCAGAAAGTACCTGAATGGAAGTCACAGCTTCCATTTATTGAGATATGTGTCTCCATAAATATGCATGCCCTATATGTTTTTGTTTTAGTTCCCGCCTCTGTTATAATTTTGCGTGTTCTCTTTTCTTTTCCCCCCTGTATTTAATTTAAAAAATGAAAATGAAAAACAAAAGTATCTGAATGGAAAAGCTTGTGCACAGTAACTCACATTCTATTAAGGAATTCACCATTATCTAAAAGATGATCAACCTATTGTCCTAATATATGTAGCTATGTCTATTGCAGGAACAAAGTTTTCCCCGAAGAAGGCAAGGTAAACAGAAGAATTCCTGTCTATGATGCATGCCCTGCTGTTGATTGTCAGGGTTTATTATGCAGAGGTGAAATCTGGTAAATATGTAGGAATCTGATTTTAATCAGGACATTTTTTTGCAGAAATATTAGCATGCTGTTAAAACGCACAGAATAAAACCCCCTAATTGCTTATTTTCAATTTTGCAGCGGTAAAATATTCAGATTTTTGTGATTCAATCGCACCTTAGGTTCCAGCATGTCAAATCCTCCTGTGTTTGCTTTATCTCTAGACAGTACCAATACAGGTAATCTCAGGTCCCTCTGGAAATAATCATGAACCAGAGCCAAGCCAGACACTGACCTTGAAGAATTTATCAATTTTGCTGAGGTTGATTCTCTTCTTGGCATCTAATTTATAAATATTACTGACATTTCCATCCATCAGGTACAGACCAAAACCCATCACCTAAAAGAAAAATACGAGCAACATCTGAATGTTCACCACAGTCATTTAATAGTTACTGTTTGAAAGAAGGAAAAGGACATATTCCATGCACAAATTTTCAATTAAGAAAAAAACCCACATATATCTCATAATATCTGAGACTACATTTACTCTGTGACTAACCATAACATACTTTTGATTTCCGAAATTATAGGAAACTACCTTAAATTGCTTCAAAGTATTTGCCCAGTTGACTCAATATTTTCTACTCACACTGGCAGCTGTTTTCTGAATGTAAATGTCAGCCCCGATGCACGGCCGCATGTTGGGGCTGCCATTCCGGTGGGTGCGGAGGTTCTGGTGAAGTGGTGGCTCCCATGGCACCCTGGCTCCTCAGCTTACCTCCTGGCTACCAAGCAACGTGAAGATCCCTCCTTGCCTGCCTCGTCATCTCCTGGCCTGGCAGCAAGTTTTCTGAATGGACTGGACAGAGAATGCAGCTGGGAGCTGCTGACTGAGCAGCTGTTGGGGGAGGCTGAGAGGCTGAAGGTCAGAGAGGTTTGGAAACAGCTGTAATGATGGCTAATCTGGAAGAGTAGCCAGCGAGCCGGGAACATGCAGGAGTAATGCCTAATTGCACTAAGGGAACTATGATTAATGAGTGGGGAGGAGCCAGGTCACCTGGGTGATAAACTTTTATAAGGTGGTGGGGAGTACAAAGAATTAGCTCCAACAAAATCTTCCTGTATTGATTTATGGATGTTAGTTCGTGCTGGTAAAGGATTCAACCATCATTTGTCTGGTTGGAGTTTTCTTTATACACCGGAACCTGACAGTAAAGTTATTTTACCCTGGCTTGCTTTTACATCTTCCATTTGCACTGCAACAATTTTTAGAAAGTACACGCACACAAAAGATTGGGGCCTTTCTGTGACCCACAAGCTTCCATCCCTTAGATAAATAAAAGTTTTTCCAACTTGACTCTGAAAAAGATTTGCAGGATTTTTTGAATATATTTTTAATAATAGTTTTAAATTTTTCTTTTAATAATCCAATAATTATCTTTTCATAGAGAAGTTAAAAATTAAATCTGTATACAATCTAAAAGGAGAAAAATGCCCCCGCCCCCACCCCCAAAAAACCCCACACCAAGATATGCATCATGAAAATAGGCATCACAAAGCACTTGAGAAAAACTGAAAGATGGTTAAAATACATTTGCAGAGAATTGAAAGAAATTACCTTCAAGAGCATATGCTTCTCGCTGGGTGTCAAATACATCTTGTTTTCATAGTAATCCACACAGATGTTGACAATATCAGCCAACAGTTCTTCATAACCAGGGATCACTTCCAGCTGCTGATGCAGGCACTTAAAAAAAAATCCCACAAGACCCTCACTAATTTTCAATGAGAACGAAATAAAAGGTCGTAAAGTTTAATTTAGCATCTTCCTTGCAGTGTAAAGGCAACGAATTAATTTAAGCATGTACTGCTTACATCAAGCACTGCATTTGCTCTATATAGTTGTATGCGGTGCTGGGCAGTATAAGAACGATTAAACATCTCTTTTCCTATAGCTACTGCATCCTACCATCTGCCTATCCTTGATGTATTTCTGCTACCACCATTCTTTTTTAAAAGGCAACAGTTTTGACTTCTGCACTAGCCAATTCTACATTTAGTAGCTTGCAAAAGATAGTTGTTAACAAAGGCTGCAAAAGCAATAATTTAAGTGTTTGTGTAAAAAATGGAGTGGAGTTCTTGGTGTTCTCTGTTTCCCCATTCCAAACATGTCCCCTCAGCAAAAAACAAAAACAACCCACCTGGTGCAAGGTAAGTTGCTATACATAAAGAGGCAGCACACCCTACTCTCAATCACACTGATGATGTTACCTAGTTGGATAATGAAATATCTGTAAGCAAACAACCAAGCTCAGAAAGCACCAAGAACGGCATAGTTCAACCCTGAGCTATATATATTTTCTTTTGTTGAAATGTCATAGGGACAAGAGATTTAGTAGTGGATTACGCCAAATGATTATTAGCAGGGTGTATTCCTGACTCTGTGCATTTCTTGCTCTGTGTGTCTATATGTGTGTTTCTATATATTTGTATGTGTGTATGAATGCATCTGTTGTATAGAATAAAAAACACGGTATTTGGTTGCTATGGAAATGTGGTTAAAAAGCTTTGCATGGCATTTGCTATTTCATAGCACAGTGTTTGCTATTTCATGGAGTTGATGTATAAGTGCCATCTATATTGATTTCATAATGCCCACTGCTTCATAAATAGTCCAAGCTGACTAATTTCCTATATAACAACTTGCATTTAATAAGTCCCAAAGTCCCAAATACAAATAAGGCCTAACAGTGATAAATATGTTTCTTATGATGTACTGTATTCTCCAAACTCAAGTCCAAAGCATACATGTCAAGTCAAAGTAAACTTATTTAAATATCATAATATTTGTAAAAAGATAAGAGAGAACTTTCTACCTGAGTGATTCTATTATGGTTTGCTAGGAACATCGAGAGGTTCTGTGATTCCTGAATAGACTGAGGATCAGCCATTTTTCTTAAAAACTGGGCTGCTCTAAAAAATAAGAGGAAATTCAATTTTGTTGATAAGTTGGAACACCATACCAGCACATTGCTGAGTAACACAGACGTATAAAAGGGGCTACAAAAGGAATACAAGAATGGCATTTCATTGTCTTTATTCCACTATAAATATATTTTGACACAAAACAGGATTTAGAAACCTCTAATCCAGGGGTGAAATGCTCCCAGTTCGGACTGGATCAGGCAATCCGGTAGCGGCAGGTAGTTTGGAGAACCGATAGCAAAAATCCCTGGTCCCCCTGCCCATGCCCACCCAATCGCCCGGTCCCCACTTGCCTACTTGCCAGCTTGCTGCTTCTTTCGGGCTCGCTCGCTTTTCCTGTCTTGCTTTGGCTGCTGCAATCCATTGCATCAGCTAGCAACTCAATCTGCCTGCCTGCAATCAATCCAATCGGTGAGCAACTCAATCTGCTTGACTGCCTGCCTTGTGCCTTCAATTTGGTAAGTAACTGGGGTTTTTTTGGATGGGGGGATGGGGAACTTTAAAAAAATAGTTAATTGGGGTTTTTTTAAGGAGTTTTATTATTTTTTTTAGACAAAGCAACTTAAAGTTAAGGAAGTTTTAAATTTAGCTGCTTTTATCTAAAAATATAAATAAAATAAAATAATGAAATAAAATATTTGTGCAGCTTTCTGAGATTTGGTTCTGTAGTGTTTCACTCTAACTACACAAACACACAAAATCTCACAAAGCTGTATGTGCATTTTGTGTGGAAAAAGTGTGAAAGTTGGTTTTTGAGCTTTTTGTAGCTGTGTGCGGTTCCTGCTTGTTGCAGGGGCCATTTTGGGTCAAGTGCAGCTGCTTTTACATTGGGTGTGAGTCTGTTGTGTTGTGTTGTGTTGTTTGTGTGTAAAGTTTAAAGGTTGGTTTTTGGTACCTCTTATTGTTTTGTGTATTATTTTTATTATTTATTATATTGGCCACGCCCACCCGGACACCTGACCACCAAGCCATGTCCACCAATTAAGCCATACTCACAGAACTGGTAGGGAAAATTTTTAGATTTCACCCGTGCTCTATTCTATGACTAAGTACTATTAACTTTGGAAAAAACAGTGGCCTATTTCCAAAGATCCCAGCAATAAACCCTATTAAAATACATACGTATTAATCTCACCTTTTGTAAGCAGAATGGTCATTTTTGACACTGCACTTCATGTTCTTCAGTTCATCCAAGACTGCAAACATATTGATAAACTTTCCCAATGTCAGTAGATAGGCTTCTGAAACAAAGTCTTTCCTTCTCTCTGCATGGCACAAACGCTTGACCTCACTACAGAATCGTTCAATGGCCTTTCTCTAAGAAATAGTAAGACAGCAATAATTTAAAGAAGGATTAAAAGGGAAGGAACTGCCAGTAATGGGTGAGAAATGAGGCTTTATTAAGTACATGAGATTCCACCACCTCAGGTCTAAGCTTGAACATGTCTCATTTCCACCTCCTAAAGGGTTAAAGGATGTTGTCGTTTAGTCATCCAGTTGATCTGTTGTCCTCAACATACCTAGCATTCTAAGAAATTAAAAATGGAAATTGGCCCAAACTGTGACATCCAGAAAATACTCCCAACAAGCTGAGGAAATACTACGAAGCATCCTAGTACTTGGAGAATGGAAAAAGATGGGATTCTTTTGGCTATGCTAAATGTATCATTGTGAAGTATTTATTTTTGTACACCAGCTCTTATGCCTTGTTTTCCTTGTGGATATGTGTGTTGTGGCTGACTTATATATATTTTTTCCTGGTTTTGCTTTTGGCATGATGCATATCTTGTTTCTTTGTTTCTATTTTTTTAAGAAAGTATATGCTGGAGATATTTTCTTTAGCATCCACCAGTAGGCCACATCCCACTTGGGATAAATTTTGAGAGCTCTGGCCTTGATTCTGATTTTTTTTCATTTGGTATTTGGATTATTTGCCTTTTCTTGAAAGCCTCACCAAATTACCTGTTTGGAAACTGACATTTTGTTATTTACTATTCCTCTAAAGAATTTAACTAAGCAAATGTTTTCTCAGTTCCCACTAGATCGTGAAATGGCACATTGTCAAACTTTTAAGGAGATCCATCAACCCAAAAGCTTTGGGGACACCTACAGTTTCTCCTGTGAGAAAAGAATAGCTGAATGGTGCCTTTTTGCCTGGCACTCATACACATAATTTCATTTGCTGAAAATTGCATTACATGGGGCTCTGGAAAAAATGGGATTCAATTGACAAGGGAATTTCAAGCTAGAAACTGGAATCTTCTGTTTAATTCTTTTAAAATCTGTCTAATTTTAGATATGATAATAGATAAACAGACTTAAGTTAGAAAGGAAAATGAACTCGTATCTGAGCAGGATGGTGCTTCATGTGACACGATTAAGCAAAAAGTGACCACCACACTACAATATTTTTATTCGATGTAACCCCTAATTGTGTGTTTATGCACTTTGAGAAGCCCACAACTATGATACTGTTAAAATATAAAGTATTTAAAGTATTTCTCCTGTTACTTTTAGTTTAGTCTGTTTCTATCATATTATCTTCCAACTTAAAAGACTTTCATTATCCGGGGTCATGTCCTTGGGTTTGCTTATTTGGACTATGATTTGCGGTGCAGTTAAAAATCTTTCAAAACCGATCACAATGAACCTCACATTAGATTAGAGAATGGTTTTCCCACATCTGTGTAACTAGTCTTTTTAGGCAAGCAGAAAGAAAGGTCAGCCAATATTGACAAGAACTTGAGTACTGTCTGTGTGGCATCCAATAACATTCATTTGTTGACAAAATGGCAAACAGACTGAATGCTGGCTTTTTCCGACACTATCAAATCTGCCTCTGGAGAGTATGTGTCTTTCAAAACAATTTGGGAAGTGGACAGGTATATATGGATGGGAATGGATACAGTCAACAGAAATTTGTTCATATAATTTTAGATATTGCCCTCTTTTACTAATTAAAGCAAAATAAGATACCATGTGGGGAAAAAAATATTAAGCACTTAGCAAAATCATCATGCCTTGGGTAAGTTTACTGCAAAAATTGTATTTTATTTATTTATTTTATTTATTAAATTTATCAGTTTTCCATCTTACCACAGGGTAGCTCTGGACCAAGAAACAACAGAAGACCTACTTTTATTTGCTCAGTATCTGTACAGACAGGGTTTTCCACAATAATAAGTGAAGAGGACTCAAGCATAGGAATTTGGAACACCTACCTGAAAGTACATAAACTTCATGAGTTTTGTCACTTCTGGCTCTAAGACTTCCACTGTCTTCTCATAAATCTCTACTCGGTTTGGCTGCTCATTGCACTTTACCTGAAAGTTAACGTAACAATTTGATATTAGTAGTGCTCATGGACCTGATGAAGAAGATCCATGGGACACAGAGGGAGATCATTTCTAAAAGGATAGTTTGACAGTCTTATGTAGCAAAAACAAAAGATCTTGGAGTGCTTTTGAGATAAAACCAATTTAGAATGTGAGGGGCTTTCATAGACAAATCATAATCAGCTGTCAGATAAAAGGCTTCTAAATGAGAAAAATGCAAAGATTATCAGAAAGTAATTAGTACTAGGAATGATATTCCATCATTTACATGATCACACTTTTCTACAATTTGTTCTCTAGATCAGAATGAACCAATGTTGCTGATGCTTACTTCATTTATTACATTAATTTATACATTTTTTTTGCCAAAGAATAGCATTCATAAGCTTTTCAGAAGCCAAATACTTTTATGCCTTTTACATTTAGCTTGCTGAAAACCCAATTTTTCATTCCAGCTTCCTTGATAGGAATGTTCTGGGGAAAGCATAATAATGCATTTTACTTACTATAATTGTATTTGTTGATTTTATTACATATTTTATTAGCTATGCATACTATTCTAGATACATCTAACATTATAACGCAATGTAAAATAGATTATTATGATTGGTTGCACAGTCAGCCAGATGTTTAGACTGGATTTGGCATTTTGGTCCACCTATCAAGGGTCAAGTCAATTAACTGCATGATGAAAGCTTCCTAATTGAAGATTATGGAGTGTAAACTACCCAATGGTCCAAAATGAGTTTGTAGTATTTTTTTTTTTTCATTTTCCCAGTCTAGGGTTGACTGGCCCAAATTCACCCAACCAGAATCTGTGCTTAGGAGTAGACTAGAACCTGTGTCTTTACATTCTATTCCAGACTACACTGGCTATCCATAATAGGTTAAATAAGAAATAAAATCATCTGAGTGAATATTCATTTATTAATGATTTGTTCCTTTGGAAATACTGGTCACAGTATCATCATCAGTGGGTCATTATTCTATAACTTATTAGAGAAAAATAACTTCTGAATTATTCTGAGAAAAATAAAAGCTTATGGCATTCCTAGAGTATCTTCTTGACAGAAACTTCTCTCTGATTGAAGTGGATTACAATTTAACTTGACATCTTACCTGGGGAATAGCTCTGGAGCAGCTCCTCCAAGTATAAAGCATTACTGCATATTCGTGCCCTTCCTCCAACATCTCATTCTGAAACACATTGGGACAATGTAACAGCACTAGTTGTCACATAATAGTCTATTCTGCATCCCCTCAGTCAGCTCTGGATCACCTGATACCTACCATGCTAGAATGCACTGTTGCTTGCTCAATGTATCTAGCAATACCAGTTACAAAAGCATTTCTGTCTTCAAAATTTGTATCAAAGTTGGCCTGAAAACAGATAAAGAAATAGTTAGATATTCTTTTTATTTAGATTTTCATTTGTTTTCAGAGAGTTTCCAGTGTCCTATTGTAGAAATTACATTATCAATGTGCAACCAGTTAAAATGGAAAATACAAAACTTTATAGAAATAATGCATAAAAATTAAAAGCAGCTATAAAACAGTTGTCAGATAACAGAATGTAGTTACCTATCTATTGTTTCAAGAAGTTTAATCGAAAAAGCTCTGATAAGCCATCATTACAAGTATATATCTACATATGACAGGAACCGGAAATACCTCACAGGAGCAGCTGAAGGCAACTCCTGAAGAGGCAGGAAATGCATCTCAGACTAATCCTGCCAACACAGCAGACATAAGCACTGTAACATCTTCCCTTTTCATATTAACACAACTAACACATATTAAGACATTATAAAACCTTATAAGCATCGTAAAACATTGTAAAAGTTCTGATGAAAACAACTGTAACATCTATCTCAATATTAAAAAAGCTGTTAGTGAACAGTACTACTGTGTCAATAAGATAAAGTCAGAACAAAACCAAGAAAAAATGGAAATAAATATTAGTTTTCTAGTGATTTAGTTGCTTGGCTAAGATCAAGTGTATATTGCATTATATAATGATAATTGCACATATCACTTGATCACTTCGGCATATACATAACTACAAAATCCCTTTTGTAATCTATGTGCAGAACCCAGAGGGGAAAGTTTAAAAAAACATTCAGTTTTATAATATATTTATTGATATTTACCTTATTAAAAATTAAATTCATTGGTAAAAATGAAATTGATACTAGAGCTTCTCACAACTGTTTGATGGGGATCCTAAGATCACACTTTAAGAAGCACTGCTATGGATTATATGAACATATATATTTGCTGAACTTGAAGAAGAAGCAATAGAACTGTTCTATAATAAACAATGGCTTGTATTTATCGTAACAGCAAAAACATATTTTGATATTAGGAGCATAACAGTAAGTTTAGTCAAGCTTGTACCTCTTAAAAGTCTGCATAACAACTAATGTTAAATGCTTTGTCAAAAGAAGCCAGTTCATATAATTTCCACTAATCTTTCTCCACCAGATTCATACAAGACAGCTTCGTAGTAAATTAAATTAAAAGAAGAACCAAGAATTTCCAAACTCCTGAAGGAGGGAAAATATGAGTACAAAGGGAATGTTAACTTGTTTCTATGCCACTAAATCAGAATACAGCTTTATAGCCAAACTATCCTATGGTTAACATTCTTATCCTGTTTCTTTAAGTCTTTTTTTGCTTGTCCTCTTCCACATTATTCTATCTGCCTCTTGGAACTCTCCAATATTTTCTCCTTTGACAAACTTTCTTCTTCTCTTCAAAGCATGACAGACTTCAAGGTCTGATTCTAAGGAAATATTGCTTACCTGGTACATAATGGATGATGGAGGTGGTTCAATGCATGGCTGCTGATCTGGTAATGGCAGCTCCTCCAGGAGGTCCACATTGGACAGAGCATCTTCCAGGGTTACGTGAGTTGTCATGGTTCCCAGCTTTTAGACTCACCACTAAAACAACAATAACAAGTGCTTACGTTATAGAACTGAAATAGAAATACTACAACTATAGAAGGAAATCAGGCAACAGCAAAACATGACTGTTTCTGATGAGTTCTAGTGCCATCTTAGGCAAAATGGGCAACTGGGTGACTTTAGGATAACAAAAGCCTTCAGTGTGAAAGTGTCTATGGATATTCTCTTTCATCCAGGTCATGGTTGTCCCAAAGGTGCAAAGTAGTGGTGAAATGCTACTGGTTCGCACCTGTTCGGGTGAGCTGGTATGGATAAAAGCTACCAGTTTGGGTGAATCCGTAGTAAAAAAAAGCTACCGGTTCATCCGAACCAGTATTTCTGACAGTCAGCTTGCCGCGTAATTTATATTCGCTAGAAAGCAGGAAATCCTGATTTCTAGCGCATCTAAATCGCGCGGCACAGCTGTTTCCTCCCCTTGCTGTTCTACTTACCTTGTTAAGCTTCCTTTTTCTGCACGAAGCGTGTGTTTGGTGTGCACTGTGCATGCAGGTGCACAGCATGCTTTTGGCCATCTATGTCAAAACTGAATAGCCCGCTCTCAACAGAGAGGGTGGGATACAACATCATCTATCTTCACTCTACAACACAGTTCTTTCAACAGTTCCAAGAAAGCGTCACATCCATTTGCACTATTCAGGTGACCCTGATGACACAGATAAATTTCCAGGTGGCCTCAATGACTTTTTAAAAGAATGCAAATGACTAGCTGTCTGCAAGGAGTACAAATCTTTCTATTCCCCACCATCTAGTCAGAGCTGAAGAAACTTCTTGGATGAGAAATGAAACATCTTCAAAGAAAAACCAGAAAGTCCAGTTGCCTCTTGCTAAAGCACTTTAGTGTGATACTGATTAAAAGCTGGTCAGTTTCAATAAGCAGAGAAGGGTTCTAATCAACTAATTAAGGTCATATAGCTGATATTATTAACTTGTCCTTAGCACTTAGGGAAGTGCTAAGAAAAGCAGCTCAGGAAGAGAGCGCTTGTTTGAGCAATTTCTCCACCTTGCAACATGGGCAAAAAGGAGGGGAAAAGAACACATGACTGTAGGAGAGAACTTTATCTGCACAAGATGGCAACAACTACTGATCTTCTCAGCATTCTCAGTTATGTGTTCACTTAGTGACCATTTTTTAATGACCCTGTCATTGGAACAGAAAGTGGTCACCAAATGAAGAGAGGGTATAACTAAACTACTAATAAAAGTGTGCCAATCCAAAGATATATATCAAATGATTTCTCTCCTGTGACTGATTTGGTTTTTTCCCTCTCCTTCATGCAGAGGAGAGAGATTGGAGAGGAAGGGATTACAAGAGAATAAGCAAACATACAATATGAAATACATCTAGCTGTTTGCATAGTATGCTTCTGATGGCTGGTGTTGCTGCATTACTTTTGTTGTGTAGTGCCCACAGTGCCTACTTACTGTCTTGTAATCTTTTCCTCTCCAATGAATGTAAATACAATCATTAATTTCCTTCTTCTAATTATCCCTTTCACCACATTCCAAAAGGAAAGGAAGTGATTAGGAGGCAAACAAAAGTGAAAGGTATGAATTTTATTAGTTTTGTCAGTTTCAAACCAACATCCTAGTGCCAGGGTGAGCATTTCAAAGGGTGAGGAAGTGAGGAAAGGGAAAGTACAGTTACAGTCACATGATTTCCCACTTATGCCTGCTTCACTTAACAGAGATGTTGGTTGCAATTTTGGCCACTAAGCAAGGACTACTGATATTGTTTACACATTTTGTATTGGATGGAATTGATTTACAAATAACATTAGTAAACATTTTTCCACTGCAAGGTGGATTTTCATATCATTCTCACCACTTTTGACTATTTCAAAATTCACATCAGAAAAATAAATAAGCATAAACTTTGTAGAGTGATAATCTGCAAATCTCAACTTTGAAGCAATAGGTACAAACTCTGCAAATGAAACAAGTAGGTATCAATTACTTAAAAAATTTAGGTAAAATGGGCATTATTGTCTTTTAAATTAAGTCCATATTGCCTGGAAGATCTTATAATGTTTTCATAATAGCATGAAAAGATCTTCATGCTTCTGCAGAGTTTTTTATATTTAATCAGATAACATATTGTTTTTAAGAGCAATTTCACACCATGAAATCTTGTTAACAGTATGTAAAATATATTCAAAAACATTAATGGCAAGCAAGGGACTACAAAGTGTGCATATATAACCGATTACAATCGCATATCAAGATGCATCTATTCTTCAGCATCTATCAGTGGTTAGTGGCACTTGAAAATTGGATGGATTCTCAGAAGCCCTTTTCCAGAAAAAGGGACAGATGGACTCAAGAATCAGATGAGGTAATTCTCCAAAGGTTTCTATGACAAGTGTGATAAACAGCCATCAGAGCAAAGCAGCTGCTCACCTAGGTTTCATGAAAATAATACCATAGAATAAGAGAGTTTTAGGAAAATGACCTATGAGGCCCTCCTATTTTGTCTGAAACAACTTAAATCTGATTGCTCCTGCACATTGATAGAAACTAAAAGGTTGAATTTCACTGCCAAGGTAGCAACCCTAAGTATAAGATGTCAATTACCTTGAAGAATTATTGGCGTTATAATAATATTGCCTCAGAGGCATTTGTTGTTTTCACAGCAATCATGTCTCTTTTATAACAGTGTAAGTTTGGAGGGGGTTGTACCAGGGGTGGTATTGACTTATCTTCACTATCGGTTCACAAATGTGAGTGCACTGCGCTCACGAACAACACCTCTGTGCATGTGGAGGACCTTCTGCGCATGCGCAGAGTGTCAAAAACGGGATGTGATGACATCCGGGCGGGTGGGCAGAGCCTCCAGCAGCCGTCTCTACCGATTTGCCCAAACCGGATAAAACCAGCTGAATACCACCACTGGGTTCTACTTGCAGATGTGCAAATAAATTTGGAAACTAATTTCATAGAAAAGCAGTCTCTTTCAACTGGTGTGTGATGCAGTGTACAAGCACTAGTATTGAACTGCACCTTAGACATTATAGTAAGCGGTTCAAAGAGCTTAACAGGTAGAGAAGATCTGTTTCATCAAAAGAAAAATTGAACAGGTTGGAATTATCTCCACCCATACATCTGCACAATGTAAGAAAGATATGGAAACTAACAGGTGTTTCCAAAAGATGGATGGGTATATAAAAAAGTCGAATGGTGGCTCTTGATCCTTTTCATATGTGTTACATGTAAAATATTGTCCTCAAATATTATTGTTTGCAAAAGCATTGCTAAAATAGGAGTTGGAAAGGAGTCTTTCTCTTTCAAACTGCACAAAAAATCTTCATAGATTTTATGGGGATTCACAAAAATGAAGCTTCTCTTCTTTATTAGCATCTTTATAGTTTAACAATTTTAAAGACATACAAAAATTTATTGGTGGGACTTTACAAGCTTATCTTCTGCATCAGGGGAAGTTTCCCTACTACGTTATTCCCACAAAGAAGCTTGTGTTAAAGGGACAGTGACAGGAACATGAGACACACACTCACACTTGGCAATCCAACAACTCTAATAAAGAAACAATTCATGTATCTTAATCCACAACAGTTTCTAATGGTTATACTGGTAATTTTAGCTTTGTGTTCTCAATTCTTGATTTCTAAAACAGCAAATGAGTTGCTGTAGGAAATCTACCCAGCCTTCTCATGTGAATGAAGAACATCTGCCAGTTAATGTTAGAGTCATTATCACAAGCAATCCGAGCCAAAGAAAGTTGCCCTTTTGCAAAGCTACAGCAATGGGTTCATGGGGTCATTGATCAAAGGTCAGCATGAAATATTAGCCAACAGAAACCATCTGCGCCTCCTTGTAGGCCTAAACCAGGCAGGGTTGATTGACGTGAGAGCTCAAAAGTGAACAAAACAGGATGGTGGGGGAAGGGGTGTGGAGGAAAGGCAAATAAGCTGTTAGGTCTGTGGTTCATGTATAAGTGCAACACTTCCTGCATCGTCATGCTCAAGAGACAGCAGTTGCAACTCCAGATTCTCAAGTGTAACAGCTGGATGCTAGATGTAGATTATTCATTACCAATGAACTTGAAAGAGGGACTTTTGAAAAATAGGCTGTTTTACTTTTTGTACAGGAAATACAAAAGCACAGAAAGCACTATCACTGTACAATCTGGAGTGATTTAT
Source organism: Arizona elegans (assembly GCA_022577455.1). NCBI lineage: Eukaryota > Metazoa > Chordata > Lepidosauria > Squamata > Colubridae > Arizona > Arizona elegans. Next base: position 93,869,075 of record JAKOOJ010000003.1, on the reverse strand, counting down.
GGCTTCATTACAAAACAAATCCATGGAAATTCACCTCCCCTCTTTTCATAGAGATAAATATATAAGTATTTCCAGCCATTACAAAACAAATGAAATCAGTAATATGCTTGGATCTCTGGAATGAATGAGCTAGTTAATTAGTTTGGGGTTCTTTCTTTCCGAAATGTAGAGTTATTACTTTCCGGAGAGGTGCAGAAAAGTAGCTCTTTCATGTGCTTCTGGTATCAATCTAAGGCAGCAGCAATTCCGGTTGAAAAAAATATCTTGAATTGGCTTGATGACATCTGAAAGAACTATACGAATCTGGAAAAACTGCATGCTTGCACATTTATTGATTTTGGTTGAAAGTACTCAATTGCATGGAATGCATAATTCGATTGTGCTGTCATTCAAATGCTGAATCTGATATTGATTCTGGTTTCTTCAGATTATTTGAATTTATTTATACATTTTTGTTAATTGCAGCACTGAAACAAGGGACATAAAAATCAAAAGGAGTCTGGTAGCACCTTTTGTAACTAACAAATATTACTAAAATCTATAAGCTTTTGTGTGGACTTCCAGGGGAGGTATGGGGAATTGAAGACAGCTCTGGAAAAGGACAACCGATGACCATGGCAAAGAAGGAGTAACTGGTGAGTAGATAGATCATAGGAATGTCTCTGAATAAAGATGGAAGATTACCCACATTTAGCTGTTCCTCAGGAGTCTGTAGAACATTGGTTTTCTGCAGGTTTGAGCACAGAGAGACAATGGGATTCGCCATCTTGCTCACATTCACAGTGGAAACTTAAAGGACACAAAGTTTGCAAACTGCACTTTGCAAATCACTCTTGGAAATTGCTCATTAACTACTTCTAAGCTAGAAATCTTCAAAAGGATAAGTTTGAAAACATCTGATGTGTCTGCTTTTAATCATGGATGAAAGAATACTTTAATTATAAGCTTATAAATATATATATATTTATAATATATATATATATATATTAATATATTAATAATATAATAATAATATATTAATATATTATTAATATATAATAATATTAATATATAATGCAGTCCAATCTAAGCATAGCACACAAAATTGTCTGCTACAACATCTTAACTGTCAACAACTTCTTCAGCTTCAACCACAATAATACACGGGCAAACAATCGATACAAACTCAAGGCAAACCGCTCTAAACTCGATTGAAGAAAATACGACTTCAGCAACAGAGTGGTCAATGCCTGGAACGCTCTACCCGATTCCATTGTTACAGCCTCAAACCCTCACAACTTCAACCTCAAACTGTCCACCGTGGACGTCACCCCATTCCTATGAGGTCTGTAAAGGGGGCATGCATAAGTGCACCAGCGTGCCTACCGTTCCTGTCTTACTGTCTCCATTTATCTGTACTTACTTCCTTTGTTTATGTTTATGTTTATACCTATACCTGTTATCTTATACATATTTGACAAAATAAATAAATAAATAAAATAAATAAATATGAAATAAATAAAATAAATATGAAATAAACAGCAAAAAGTAAATACGATTTTGATCTTAGAAATTTATATACCAACTAAGGGTACAAATAAAATTGGAATAGTGACTCTTTTACAGAAAGATTTTTGAATTAATTATAAACACGTTTTCATAGGAAATAGATTTTATTTTGGTTTTCACAAGACATAACATAGATACAGAATTTCATGATTCCAAAAACTGGACATTGGCGCGGACAAACTTTAGGGAGACGAAAGATATACAGATTAATAAGATGGTTATAATTTTTGAAGAATGGAATCAGAAAATGGTAGCCACAATCATAATGTCAGTAATGATATCTGCTTCCATGATTATACTATGTCCAAAAGATGTTATTGAAAAAAAATCATATGTAGAACAAATTTTATCTGACAAGACAGAGATGGATTGAAAGTGGATTTGCAAGTAACAGGCCAAGACAATAGTTAGAAAAAGATGTTTCATTTGATGTAAAAAAACAAACAAACCCCTGGCTGAGATTTTAAAATTTAGAAAAGAAATAAAATGCTAAACCAAGAGAGCAACCTGGATATTTTTTGCAACTAGATTTACAAAAAAGTATTGCAAAAGCTTTGAAGAACTCTGTGCAATGAAATAAAAAAAGAAATAAAGATAAATCAAATCCTACGACAATATTTGAATGAACTAAAGATTAAAACTGTTAGAATTAAATAGAAGGAATATAAAATTGGTTTATTTGATCAAGGTTAAAACAATATATGTTGTTACTTCTGGTTATCCTTTCTTAACTTTCTGTTGACACCAGGACTGAAACATTATGTTTTATGGATTTGTTTATAGATAAGAAATGGGATATGGAATGATGAAATAAATGTTTGTAACTTTAGAGAAAATGAAGAGTTACTAAATTTGTTATACTTGTGATGAAAATTGAGATTCACTTCTTTATATATTCCTTTTTTATCATATTCTTACTTCTTTCTCTTTCTTCTCTTTTTTCTTTCATTGTTTACTCCTCTCTTTTTTTTCTAAATTTAGTTTTTATTAGATTGTACAATTATACTCAAAATTCTCACTTCATCAGATGTACAGAGCAGTCAGACTAATAGGAAAATGTACATTTATATGTTTATTCATTTATAGTTTACATGTCTACTCATTAAATTGAGCAGATAGGTAATACAGCTAAATTGAAAACACACATGTAGAAATAGACAGTGGGATGAAAATCATGAAGTGACAGAGGAAGCTAAGATGAAAGACTGAATAACAATTGCCTCACAGCTGGCAGCATAAGGAAGCAATGGATTTTTTAAAAAAATGCAGTCTGTGGCTGGCAAGCAGCAAGAAAGATGAGTAAGAATAGTGTATTCTGGGATCTTTGGTTTATTTCATGGCATCTGTCATTGGAGAGCTGGTTGGAAGAATTTCAACAATGAGAGAGTAGACTTGGTGAGATGGTAGAAGATTGAATGGGCACAGGCAACCACAACAGACTTGGCAAATTGCTGGAGATATACTTGCTGTTCAAGTCATCAGGAAGGTCTGATGAGCAGTGGCATCAGTAGGAAGCTGTCAGAGGTAGAGGGACCAGGATTTGAAAGAGCACCGGGAAGGTGCACCAGGTGAGTTCTGTAGCCTAGGGAGGTTACTTAGGTGTTGGACAGATGAGAATCTACTCACTGCCAAGGGAAGTTCATTTGTTGGTTTATTGATGAGGAGAGTCAACAATGGCCAGGACATACCTTAGACCATTGATGGCAAACCTTTTAGAGACCGAGTGCCCAAACTGCAACCCCAAACTTTATTTATCACAAAGTGCCAACACGGCAATTTAACCTGAATAATGAGGTTTTAATTTAGAAAAAACAACTCATATGTGATTAACGTCTTTTATCTGAAAAAAAACCCAAAATAACAGAGCTTTCAATGAATCAAACAACTTTTTATTGAAAGGTAAAAGTTTGCATTTGGCATGCTTTTGATTAATGGGACTTTTGCTGTTGTATGCACACCAGTGGTGGGTTTCACTTACCTACGGTACTGGTTTGGAACTGCAAGCACGCATGCGCTTGCTTCGGTTGCATGTGGTGCTTCTGCGTGTGTGCAGAACCTTCTGGGCATGCGCAGAGCATCAGTGATGACGTCCGGGTAGGTGGGTGGAGACTGCCGCTACCGCTACCAGTTTGCCTGAACTGGAGCGAAGTAATAGAAACCCACCAGTGATGCACACTGATAATTTTTCTAATCTTGGCTCATACTTTGTAAGTTTGAGAGCAACACATGCAGCACTCAGGTCATCTGTTAGTCCAGAGGTGTCAAACTCAATTTCAATGAGGCCATATCAGGATTGTGGTTGACTTCGGGGGCTGGAGTGGGCATGGCCGGAGTGGGCGTGGTGGGAATGGCCAGTTCCCACTGCTGCTGTGCCTGCTCTCCTTGGCCAGGTTGCTCATAGTGTGTGCGGGAGGGCAAAGTATGTGGTTCAGAGGGAGGCCCACTCCCTCTCCTTATGAGAAGATCTGGCTTTGTAACCAAAGCACCCGCAGTGATAGGATGGGAGATCACCAGGAGAGGTCAGGAGGAAGGGACAAGGGAAAGGCAAAAGGCAGCAGGGTTGCTGGTGGTCAAGTGCTAAGACAGGATTTACCTCAGACCAACACAATGCATTGGAAAAGTAGCATGTGGATAGGACTTGCTTCACAAAGGTGTGGCTGGCTGAGGACAAGGATGTAACCATGCAAACCACTGTTGGGTTGCCCCCAGTTCAGATCGATTCGCAAGAACCGGTAGTAAAACTGGCAGGAGGCTTCGCCCACCAACCCAGTTGTCATCAGGAAACTTCTGAGCATGTGCAGAAGCACGTGCACACGCAAAGCAAGCACACATGCATGGTCCCATTGCGAACCAGTAGTAAAGGTAAGTAGAACCCATCTTTGATGCAAACCCCAAAACTTTTTCCAAAAGTCATATAGACAAATTAATTTTTCTGATCTAGAGCAATCCTTACCAGTCCAAACATCTTTCATGAACATAAGCACTATATTGCTACCATCATCTAGGCAGTTTTATTTTGATAAAAATTGTTTCCTCTCTATCTTTTGTTGCTACTACCCTTTTTATTATATAAGAGGGCAAAGAATGGGGAAACAATATATGGGAAAACATAAGGAAAGGGGAACTACTATGTATTAACCAAACAAGCCACAATTATGACATCATAAAATGTCAGAAGAGATCATAAAATCAATTTTCTACTGATTTGAATAATAATATAGAAATATGAGATGCAATCAATTAGAAAAAGAGCAAGGCACTACAAAAATTTAAACTGAACATATAGATTATCTTAAATATGTTCAATTAAAAATAAATCACATTGTGTCACATAGGGTTTATTCCCAGATAAGCAGCATAGAAGTGTCACCCATATGTTGAAAACGGGAACTAGTCTTGAATCTAATCCAGCAAATGAAAAATTCTTTTTCAAGAAGTATGATGGTTTAATACTTCTGAAACTAATCTAACTTTCTCAGTCCTACAAACTCAATTTTATCTTTGGAATTTGTTATTTCCCTTATGATGTCTGATTTGCTAAAGAAAGTCTAACAAACAAATATGGATGTTACTTAGAATTTTGTTAAAGGTCCATGTAATTTAAGAGAAAGAGACTTCATCAAATTCAATTTTTACAATTAATTTCTCAGTTGTTTAAATATTCCAAGTTAATTATATAAATGGAAGAGGTAATCAGCTATTCTAAAATAGCAACCTGACCTCTTGTGTTCTCCCTTCTGTAGCTAAGACTTCCCAATCTTGCATGATCTCATGGATTCATCAGTTTCTGGGGCATCAGCGGCCAATGGGGGTGGGGCAGAGATAAGATGACAATTGCAGCAGCATGATCAAAATCCATCCCTTTTCATACCTGTGTGGTATTGATGAGCCTAACAAGAAGGATTTGGTACATTCAAAACTGCCCCACCAACTTCCCTTTTTAAAATTTTTTAACTATGCATGCCTATGCTTTATTGTTTGATATGGCCTAGAGGTCTAGAGAAGTTGCTGTCCCTTGATCTACTTGAAAGAATCATGTTCCTTCCCCAAACAAACTCAGGAGTTTACATGCAATTTCCTTCCTTTGACTGTAATTTTGTGCATACTTGTTTCAGATTAGAACTTACTATATTTATAGTCTCTTTTTTTTTACTTTATTGTTTTAAATTGAGCATACCAAATCCATTTAAAATTTAACTTTTCATAAACTCTGGAGGCTATGTGGCTTTCATTCTTATTGAATTAACTATTACTGAATAGATGGTTATTGTGGCTTTGTCACCCACCTTTGAGTGGAACTGAGTATGTTTAATTTGAATTGTGTGCTTCTACTAAATAAATGCATTTATCATTTCTTTATCACTTAAATCACGTAATGCCACTTCTTGGGTCCCAATACCTCTCAGACACAGTCCAAAAACTCTATTCCTATTTCCTTAATTATTTTCAAGAAAAATATTTGTCTTTTATCAAATTCCAGGGAAAAAATATTTTTCTATATTTGAAGAAGTAATATTTGAGATATGAGGCAATTTCTTCCCGGCTTTTCTCAACCAAAATCAGTGGAGAAGCCGACAGAAAGTTGCAAGTCCCAGGACTGGAGGCAGGTTGGTGGCTGCTGCCAGATAGGAGAGGGTGTAAGTGTGAGAGGCATTGTGTGAGCCAGGGAAGGTGTGCAGGGTACACAGGTAGCTAGCACAGTGGAGCTGATGGACAGTGTGCTGTTGGGGGAAACTTACCCCCAGTAATTTGCAAATTTCTCTACTGGCTTCCCCTTTGACTTTCTGGATGTTTGTAAATCCACTTTCTATAACTATTATGTGTGAAGTAGTCATTATGGCTTGTTTACTGTCAATTTTTTCCCCAATAGTCCTCTTTTCTCAAAGATGCAAAAAAACCCCCCATTTAATTATATTACAATACCTAGGCCTTTTCTCTCTTCCCCTCTAGCTTTAAAAATAGCTCTGTTATCACTACCAAGTCTTTATTTGTATTTTTTCAGCATAAGCAAAACAAAATTTAAAAATTATGAAAAGATTCATATATTTGAATGCAGACTGTTTAGTCTTGATCATGAAAGCAAAACAAAATCAAATTGTGATAAATAATCCTGGTCTGTTTGATTCAGAAAAGCAAGCTCTTTTCCTCAAGCCCATTCCAAAGAAGGCAGGGAACAAATCTAAGGTTAAACCAATTTAATACAATTTGCAAACCAATCACAGTTTAATACAATTTGCAAACCAAATCAATGATTCATCTTTCTCTGATGCTTCTCCTCCATCGAATGTTAGCTATACTATATCTTTTGGCAGAGCCCTGCCCTTTTATATTCTGCAAGCACAGTAATGAAGTACATATGACAACAATCCAGTCTGGCACAATGAATATCCTTACAGTGTATTCAATGAAAAATTATCTTAAATTACTATTGGCCTCTTTCTGTGTCCTATCAAGATAATTTTGATTTCTATAGAGTTAGGATCTTCATGTGGCAAGTTTCCAACATATGAATTTACCTCCTGTGAAAACAACTTGAGAAAAAGTGACTGTACCCCAAAACGTTCCTTATGGGTGAGTATGTGTAATAAACATATATGGTAACATAGTATTTTTCATGCTATGGTCTATACATGATTCTGATTCCCACTGAAAGGCACACTGGAGGGTTTTCAACTTTTAGAAGTGACTTTTAACTCTTGACCTAATATGAACCCCATCTTTTTATGAATGTTTTCTCACAATGAACAACCATTGATAACTGTGTAAAGTCTACAGAAGAAGCTGAGTTCATTATAGTATAAAAATGTATTTGGAGCCTTACTGCTTGCTTTTTATTATTGTAAGTTGCCTTGGATGTCATCTTGGTCCCAAAATAGGGCAAAAACATAATAAAATCAAAAAGAGACATAAAGTTATTTAGAAGAAAATCTTCCTGAATCAAATAAGTACCATGTAAATATGAATAGGTCTGAGCCTCAAATGGCAAAGAAAAGCATTCAGGGCAAATAACAGATTCCAGGAAAGCAAAATGGGTTTGAAGAAAAAGGTGCTTATACAGTACAGACCCAAACGCACACACTGAAAAGTAAGTTTAATTGTGCTAATCTGGAAGAATATCATCGGTTGTTTGGGTAAAACTATTTTCTTGGCCACTGGGTTGGAGAATTTATTTTACTTTGAGAGCCGGTTTTAGCTGAAGCTTTATTTCAATGCAGACTAAAGTCAGCTGATTTCTTGCATTATATCAGCCAAAAACATTTTTTATCCACAAAGGTCCAATGTTTCTCCTAACAAAATAGCCTAGGAATAACATCAGATCTCTGCATGCCTCTCTTTCCATTTCCTGTAGTTAAGTCAATCTCATTACTTGAGATTTTTATGATGGGAAATCTCTGAGTACCCTAGTGACAGCAACAGATTGCTCAGGGGCCCTTCTATTTCACTAACAGTAATCTCATTTTTACCTGCAAACTCCAAAATCTGGGTTGCTTAACTTTCACAAGGGCTATCTTTAAAACAGCCTAATGAAACTACACTAGGCCATTCCTTTCTATATGTCTGGTTCCCTTTTTATTTCAGAGATCTCAGCTGTGATTGACAGTACAATTCATTGCAAACCTTATCTAGCTAGGAAATAGCTGATTTCCAACCCACTCATGCTTTATAAGCACAGAAGTTTGACTCATACATTTGATGCTACATAGTATTATTTGAGGTATCCCCAAGGATAGCATTTAAATAACACATAAAAATAATAATTTGATGTAGCCAATTTCAGATTCCAATTCTGAAATTCTAGTCCAAATTCCCCATTGGCCTAACCTTTTGTTTAAAGACTCTATTAAGAACAAGATGGTAGAGAAACTGTTCGAATAAGCATGACTTAGATAACTATGTTTATTTTTCATATTTAACCACCCAAGCATCTTTTTGTATTTTTCAAGTTGGAAAATACACCTGCTGTGATTCCATTTCCTTTGAGCATTTTCTATTCCTCACCCCTCCCCACGTTTGCTCCTATGCATCACACCTTTTTATTTTGAAAGAAAGAAAGACTAAAGTACCAATTATCTCTCTAATTGCGGGCGGTTTAATTTAACCCCCCAAAGCCATCCCTTAATTCAATCAGAGGTGTGTTTGTCTTAACAAAAAAATCCAATTAGCCTTTCATGGTGTGGAAAACCCATCCTCGGATCACATAATTTTTTCCCCCCACGCAAGACATCAATAAAAAAGGCTGATCACATGGCAGTTGCTTGATGCACTCTTATAAACAAGGAGGCCTCTCCATGCACAAGCATAGGTATCTCTAAGCATTCTGGGATATCGCTCGTAAAAATCCTTCTTCCCGAGGGGGCTAGCAGGGCCCGCTCTCCCGGCAGAATGACAGCCGCACCTGCTGGTGCCCCCTCCTTCCTCCTCCACCCCCCCCACCCCCAGCCGGGGTCTCTTAAGAGCCTGTTGCAGAAAGGCTTGAATGGGGGCAGGCTCTGCCACTCGGGCTGAGCCGCCCTGCAGCAGCCAAGCTGTCACCGCCAGCTCTTGGAGGCAGCCGCCTCCACCTCCCTCGCACCCGTCAACCCACCCAAGGCCGCCCAAGCCTAGCGATCGGAAGGGTTGTGTGGAGGAGGCCAGAGGCGGATGAATGAAGGGTGATGGGCGGCGAGGGAGCCGAGAGAGAGTCCCGGTTCCAGCGCCCGCGTCCTCAAAACTACACCTGCGGCTTTGCCTCTCGCTTTGGCGTCTCTCCCTCCCCCACCACCCTTCACGTATCTGCCCCCGCTTCCAGCCCGGTGGCCAGCAGGTCTGCCGTCTTTCATTAACCCGAAAAGCAGCCCCCGCTCGCTCGCCCGCCGCCGCCGGAGCAGCAATCTCGGGCCCCCCAGCCTCGTGCTCGATGATGGCTCTCCAAGCCCACGGCGAGAAGAATCCGCGAGGTTCCCGGGAATGCGAACAGCGAGGAGTCCCGTTGCTTACCTGGCGGGAGAGGAAGGATGCTTTACCCGGCCTCTGCGGCTGGGCTCAACGGTGGCTACAGCGGAGGAAGGAGGCAGGGATGCTACAGCGTCGACGCCGCCGCCACCGCCGCCGCTGCCACCACTCGGCAGTCTCCACCTCCGCCGCCACAGCCGCCGCCTCCTCCCCCTCCCTCTATTGCTGCTGCGCTTGGATCTCTCTCTCTCTCTCTCTCTCTCTCTCCCACACGCAGAACAGGAGCCGACCGGGCTGTAGCCGGTGCAGACTTCCTGAGCTCTTCCTGTAAAACGTCTTCCACCCGCCGCAAGAAAGAAACCTGCCTCTCCCTTGCCTGCCAGCCTGCATGCCCGCCCGTCCGCCGGCTGCTTACCCCTCAAGAAGCCACACTCTTATCCCGATGACAGTTTGCACCTGTTAATCAGACAAAGATTCATTCATACTTAAAAAAAAATCACACTCACACACACGCACACCATTATCTAATGCTAATAGAAAATCTTAGGGTTTCCCCATCCTCAGTTTAAAAAGACTAAAAGAACAAGAGTTGCATTTGTCATTCCCGAACCGAGCAAACTTGTATTTTACATGTGGAAGATGAACTGACTGCCGTCTTTAAAACTAAGGCAAGTTCTTTTACCCCCTTGTTCCTTAAATATATTCTCTTCCTGTAACTAAGCCTGTTACAATAAATATTTTGGAAGGAAATTGAACCTGGAGTTCCTTCTGAAAAAAAGTTGAAGCTACAGTGTCTCTATGGCTCCTGGAGGGGTGGGGTGGGGGTGGGGGAACCGTGGTTCTCCAATCTGATGCCCTCCATAGATGGACTTTTCCATTCCCTGCCATAAACTTCTGCCATGTTGGAAGGGGTTTATAGGAACTGAATTTCAACATGAAAGACATACATTTGGGTAAGTTGGACTACTTCAGTGGGTTGTACACATAATTTTCTCAGTACATGACTGGAATTGCAACTGAATATGAGTGATGTAACACAGATGAATCAGGAACATTTTATTTAACAGTGCACTTTACATACATAACTTGAACGTCACGTCATTTATTTTAAAATTTCCTACTTTAGAATTATTCATTAAGAGAATTAAAAGAAACATTATACAGATGACTTTTAAGTGCACATCTACACTGTCACATTTTATAAATATGTATAAAACCTTTATTTATTTCCCGGTGTAAAAACATATACTGAATACTGAAAATGGATAACACTTTTAAAGTATAAGCATAATATAAAACTTACAGCAATTATCTACAAAATCCTTCAATAGCAATCCCTTTCAAACAGAATTCAATCATTTTAAACCCCCCATTAAAATATTTAGGATAAAGACGTGTACATCCCCTCCAAAATGGTTAATAAACAAAGAATTTTAGTAAACCTGCTTTGGCACAGTTTTATATCAATTCGATGCCACTAAGGAAAAATCCTTTATTAATAAATATAATATTTTATGAAGCTGTGATACTACTACAAATATACCTGCAAGGAACTAATTCATAATTTAAGATTAGGAAAAATAATGCATGGTGTAATTGATGTGTGTGTGTGTGTGTGTGTGTGTGTGTGTGTAAATTACACCATGCATTATTCAAAATCCCAAAATATATAGAAGATGTACCAGAATTCCTTTATATATTCGTGGCAACTTTTGATGAAACTGACAAAAAACATATAATGAACTTTAGCTTAAGAAAACTAAATTTGGGTTCAGAAAAAAACATAACGTATCTGTGGGAGTTTTCAACTTTTTTTTTTTTTGCATGAAAATAATTACACCAATCAAACAATGGTGATTAGCCCTAGAAAAAAAAGATCATTTTGGGGTAAAATCTTTAATTGTTGATTGAAAGTTGGAACTATTAGTCATTTATTTACAATCTTCCATCTTTTCTTTCTAGGCAAAAAGCTCAATGTCTGTCTTTCAAAATTTCCAAATTAATAAAAAGCTTCAACTGGTCTCAGATAATGTATTCAGCTGTACTTCAGTTCAGGTATCTCCTGAATTGTCCATAACAGAGTGAATGAGGGATCCAATGTATCTGATGCAAGGCTTTATTTCACTGCAGCCCGTGTTAGGCTCTAACAGATCTCTTCAGTTTATTATTGCTATTGTTATCATTATCATCTCTATCATCATAATTCCATTAAATGGAAACAGGCATGGGAACAGCACACCAGACTGCTTTTCTGTATCTTGTACTATCCACTTTCTTGGTTCTCAATTCTTTCAGAAGGCCAAGAGTCTTCTTAGTATCTCAATGGCAGTTGGGTTGCTCCTTCAAGATGTAGATGATGAATATATTTGCCCAATGATTACAAAAATGTATATTTTTGTATCTTCTCAAAACCACTAATACTTAATGATCAGAATCAGAAATTTCATTGAGATTGTAGAGCAGGTAAGAAAAAGGCGGTCTGTCGTTTTGCTTCTGAAGAAAAAAAAACAAAGAAAGAATTAAGTGCTAACGTGAGTGCACTAGAATGGCAATAATGAAAAAAAAAAGATCTATAACAAAATAGTATTTTAAATGAGCACTGCATATTGATGAATTCAAGGGACTATAATAGAAGCAAATATATTGATGATTTCCCCCCTCCTGGAGGTGAAGCCATTTATAACTGATAGGAAAAATCAGAAGGGAAATCCATAACAGCATTCTGCTACTAGATGAATGGTTCAACTTTACAAGAAAGATATTTAGCCCTATTCTTAAATAAGGATAATTTAAAATCCAAATATAAAATGAGCCATTCTAAATAATGGTGTTTTTTTTTTTTAAAAAAAAAAATCCTACATTCCATGTTAAAGATGAACATTTGCATCTTTTTGGCATTTCCCCATTGATAGAAACTCTTGACAAGTGCTCACTCATAATTTAATAGACACTAAGTCATAGCAATAGCATTTAGCACTTAGCACTTAGACTTATATACAGCTTCACAAGGCTTTACAGCCCTCTCTAAGCGATTTACAGAGTCAGCCTTGTCACCCAACAATCTGAGTCCTCATTTTACTGACCTCGGAAGGATGGAAGGCTGAGTCAACCTTGAGCCAGTGAGAATCAAACTGCTGAACTGCTGTCAGCAGAAGTAGCCTGCAGTACTGCATTCTAACCACTGCGCCACCATAGCTCTTAGTAACATTACAGACGGTCCCTATCCCTTAGTAAGAGTACGTGTAGTTCAGTAATTACATATTTTTCAATAATAAAACTTCCAGATAATAATTTAGTTATATCCTTAAAAAACTCTTGGTAATATCAGCTAATGTTCTTAAATAGAGATATACTGCCTGTGCAAAGGTCCACCTGGAACTGTGATTTGACAATTGACAATTGGTTTTATTGAAGGTATCATTGAAAATCTTCAAGGATAGAGCATCTTCTAGAATCTTGGTAGATATCCTATGTTGTTATAATCCCACTCCATTTTAACATTATGTTTGCTTTCCTTCAAGATCCAGTAAAAAATTGCAAACAAAATGTTATAGATTTTTAGAACTTCTATTATATTTGACTAGTTAAAAACTTAATATATAAGTTGTTTTTCTTAGAAGTTTAAAATACATTTTAAGCTTCAAGTTAATTTATTTTTTCCTACATTGTCTAGTGATGTATAAAACATTTTGAAAACCGGTTTTATAGATGGCAGCTCATACCCAATTTCAAATGTTAATCAGAGTTAAATTCCCTGGGTTCATGAGAAACAATTAGAGAAATACCAAGGCTATAGGCTAGATAGAAAGTCAAAAAATGCCATTTTTTGAGAAACATTTTCTTTACTGTTGTCAAAAAAAACCCTGTACAGTCAGGTCCATGAAGTCACCAAGAGTTGGGTGTGACTCAATGGAGAATATATTACTTCATTCTTACATCTTTCTTGCATGAAATAGGATGCACTAACCTCATTCCAACAATGTTGCATAAGTTTATAAATGGTATTGGAAGCAATTCTGGGTTTATACAAACGGAAGCCAGCACTGACTTCTTGTACCACCTCAGCATTTGTCCGATTCTCATAAGGAATTTTGCCTTCAGTGAATACCTCCCACATCAATACTCCTGAAATAAGGCAAGATACATAATTTATTAAGAATAGCATAACAATGTCCATCACTCCGTTTTTCTCAAATAATTTAATGTTCTGATCCATTGCTTAAAATAGACTTTTTTTTTCAGTGAGATTCATAATGTAATCCTATATATGATTACAGAAAGTTTCATTAAGTTTAACTTTAAAGGAACTTTCTCCCACCTTACAAAGATGTAAGGTTGCATATTAGTTAGTCATCCTATTGAAATAATATTAGCAGGCTCCAGATTGTCAACAGATTGTGAGTTTGCTTTTGACTATATATTCATATGTTGTTTGTTCACTGTCACTTACTATTACTACACTCCCCCTCCTCCCTAATTCTGCTGTTCTGTGTATTGTGGTGGCAGCAGAGGCAGGGAGGTATTACTGGGTGAGATGAGTGAAGAATGCCAGAAATGTGTCAAGGGAATATAATCCTAATAGGGTCATCTAAGGCATGGCGATCATCCCAGCTGCCTTGCTAAAACAAGCAGGCCTCTATATTGGGCAGTGGTGATAGAGGAAGATGCTAGAAGCAGGCGATCACTTTAGTGACAACAGCAAAGGCATCATTTCATACTTGCAGGAAAAGGCAATTATCAAACTACTTGTGCATAAGGGTAGACATTAAATGTGAAAGACAATATAGTGCCTGATGGTCCTCCTCAGGTCACATGGCACTCAACACACTATTGAGGAAGAGCTGCAGATCTTTCAGGGTACTAATGATTAGATTAAAGCCTCAGGACATTTAATTGGTGATGTTCCATGGAAGAAAAGAAAATCTGAAGCTACAAAGATAGAATTACAATGGGAGCATAAAATGTAAGAAGCATAAACATGGGAAAGCACCACACAGTGGAGAACGAAATGAATCACTTATACATTGACATTTTAAGTATCAGCAAATCAACACTTTCAATCAGAAGCCTCTACTACAGCTAGTCCTCATTTAGCAACTGACTTCTTTAGAAACTTTTTCAAATTATCACAGTGATGAAAAATTAACTTTGTACAGCCCTTGCATTTACAATCTTTACAGGTAATGTTCAAGTTCAAAGTTAAGTTAAATGGAAGCAGAAAACCAACCAGTTTCCATCATATGATCTTGACCATATACCCATCATTTTCAAGAACATTAGGAATCACTTTGAAGTCCTGAATCTCACCAATAAGGAACCTAGGAATTGTGGAATGAATTTGAAGACATTGTTAAGGATGAATGTGAAAAGAAACTGCCAAAGACCAAGTAACAAAAAGAAGGAAAGAAGAAAGGAAAAGAAATGAATCAAACCAGTTGTCAGAATAAACAATGGAAATTGCCAAGAAGAGAACAAAAAGTGTCAGAAAACTTTTAGAAGAGACAAGAAGCAACATTGCAACAATATCTATAAAAGCACTATGGAAACAGACATCAATAAACAAGGAAAGCTTCCAAATACCTCTGAATTCAAGAATTTCCAACTTGAAATGGTGTGATAAAAGATACCAATGGACAAACAGTAACTGATTCCAAAAAGGTCAAACAAAAATAGAAGGAGTATACTGAAGTTTTGTACAATAGAGATGTCAACATCCAAGATACTGAAGAAGATATTCCATACTTCCACGATCCTCCCATATTAGAAGATGAAGTTAAATCAGCACTCTCCTCATTATCAATTTGGAAGGCTATACGAATTGATGGAATATTTATAGAATTGTGGCAAACAACTGAAAGAGATGTGGTAAAGGTTCTAGCCAAACTATACCATAAAATCTGGAAAACAACATAGAGGCCAACAGATTGGAAGAGGTCAATCTTTAGATCAATAACAAAGAAATGTGCAAAGTATTATAAGTACTCCTTAACTTCCCATCCTAACAAAACAATGCTTACATGGAAGAAGAGATGCCACATGCTCAAGTTGGCTTTAGAAGAAGCTGAAGAATGTAAGACATTACTGGATAATTGAGAAAGCCAAAGAATATCAACAAGAATTTGTGGAATTATAGAAAGGTCTTTCATTGTGTTGATCATGTCAAAGTGCTGAATGTACTTAAAAACACTGAAAGATCCCATTGCCGTCATGCAAAAACAACACAAAGATTAGGAAGCCACACTAGCTTCAGATTGGCAAAAGAGAGAGACAAGGATGAGTATTCGCCCCTTATTTATACAACCTATATGCTGAATATGTATTGAAGGAGACTAGATTGGAAGAAGCTGAACATTTAGTATTTAGTATTTATTAATTTGTCAAACATGTACAAGATAGCAGGTATAAATATAAACATGGATATGAATGAAAGAAATGAATACAAAGAAATTGGGACTGAAAATGCAAATGATCTGAAAGTTCCAATAATGAATTAAAGGAGAATGGAAAAGGGATTAAGGTTAAATATACAGATGATAACAGGGGCAATTAATAAGAAAGCTACTGTAATGGTGGAATAGCTTATGCCTCAGAAAAGAGCACTTAGTAGAATAGAAATAAAGGCCTGGAAATGATATTCAGA
Organism: Arizona elegans; assembly: GCA_022577455.1. Lineage (NCBI taxonomy): Eukaryota > Metazoa > Chordata > Lepidosauria > Squamata > Colubridae > Arizona > Arizona elegans. The sequence goes on along the minus strand of JAKOOJ010000003.1, from coordinate 93,852,955 downwards.
TGCTATTCTAGACACTCAAGTATTCATAGAATATTTTTAGGTATTCTATACTACAAACATCAGAATTGTGCAGGAAATATTTTTCTCTGTGACATTATATGAATGTAAAAATTGAACGTTGAAAATGCAAGACAGAAAGATTCCTGATCTTAAACTTTGGTGTTGGAAAATATTTTTGAGAACATCACAGATAGTCAAGAAAACAAACAAATGAATCATTGAACAGATCAATTCCACAGTCCTCACTCAGGGCACAAATGAACATGCTCAAATTGTCATATCTTTAATCATATTGTGCAAAGATCTAGCTCTTCGGAGCAATCTATAATCCTGGATGAATTGGAAGAAAAAGAGAGAAAAGGATAACCAAGGTGGATGGATTCAATCACAGTGGCAATGGATGCACCAATGGAAGACCTGAGGGATTAAGTTGGGAACAGGTCATCCTGGAAAAAATAAATCACTATTACTGCCACTGCTACCATAATTTTAGGAAAATAAAATAAAGAACAGCACCAATTCATTTGGACAATCTCCCATGTCCTTTTCTTAATTTGAATCAAAATTTGTCAATGTGAATCAACCTGCTAAATGACTGGCTTCAAAAGAGCTTGTTCAAAGGAGGAAAGGTGAAAGAACTAGAAGCAAAAAGAATCTGATCTGTCTTTGAAATGTAAAATGCTGTTCTTCTGATTGACTTGAAATAACAAACCTGATTATCTTGGGATCCTTGCAAACCTACCACAGTTGACTTGATTTTTATTCAGTCAGCATGGACAATTTTTTAAAAACAAAAATCTTAATTGCAATAGAAAGTTCTTTGGATATTTCTTGGAAAAACAATCCCTGCATACCTGACCGCTGACTATGATAAGAGACCCCAAATCCTGCCACCCATGCTAAGCCGCACTAGGTTCTAACCAAATGAAAGTTTTTGTCATTCAGATATTGTAAATATATTTATATATTCTATCCAAGATTCCCTTTTAGCCGAATAAATTAACATTTTAATTGCTTCTTAGCTGTTCATTCATAGATACGTATTCATTTTCATTTCTGGATTATATTATTGATTGGCTGATTTAACAACCCAGTAAAAAATATGAAATAGACTCAGAAGGGTGAAGCAGAAACGCTCCTTTTATGCAACTCATATGATGTGGAGTGACAATGAACTACGGAAGGATCTCATGTTTTGTGAAATTTTTGGTGCTCTATGTCAGGGCTGTCAAATTCCCACCCCAGGGGCCAGATGTGTCACATGCTGGTCATGCCCATGCCCAGTTTAGCGAAGGGGAAAAAAGTTCCAATACGTGATGCCATCATGATGACACCCCTGCTCTATATCTTCTATAAAATTCTAAAGATAAATATGGCTTTAAATACTTTACACTTTAAAAATGAATTGAAATATTTTTAGAGATCATCTAAGACAAAAACATGGTCGAATTTCTTGACCTATTAAGATAAACTATTAACAGCTTTTTAACCATAAGAACTTAAAGCAATTATGTGACTGGGATGTTTGTTCTTCAAGACTCTTACCAAATGACCATACATCCGACTTAGTGCTATAGCGGTTATAGGAAAAGACCTCTGGTGCTGACCACCTGATGGGGAATTTAGTACCCGTGGAGGGGGTATATTGATCATCAAGAACATACCTAAAAGAGATAGATTTGTTTAAAGTATTTAAACAGTGTTTCTAATGCTCATGCATGAAAAACAAAAGATTAAAATCTCAGAATGTTACTGAATCATTAATCTGAAACTATGAGTTATAATGATATAGGACAATGATGGCTAACCTTTTTGCCATTGCATGCCAGGAGCAGGGGTGGGTGGGGTTTTCACGTGCATGCCCACACCCATAATTCTATGTGCCCTGCCCCCACATATGCGCGAACCCCCCATGCAACCCCTGCTCCTGGCATGCGATGGCATGGTAGGCCCAATTTTTGCTCTCCGCTGCCTCCAGAGCCTTTCTCTGGACTGGAATGGCAAATGGGCCATTTTCGGCCTCCAGGCTGGGTGGGTGGGGAAGGCCGTTTTCGCCCTCCCCAGACTCTTACAAAGGTTCTGGAGGCTGGGGAGAGAGATAATGGACCTCCCCCCCCCAAGGTCCTCTGGAGGCAGGAAACAGCCTGTTTTCCTACTTCTGGGGGGCCCAGAAGGCCCCAAAATCAGCTGGCCGGCATGTGCATGCACGCTGTAGCTGAGCTCGTGTGCCCACCAATATGGCTACGCATGCCACCTGTGGCACACGTGCCACAGATTCGCCATCACAGATATAGGAGATTCCACCTTTTTATATACCTGATCCACCAGCAGTAATAGAACAGGGATATTTATACCCCAATTTGAAGTTACACAGATTGACTTTCATTCCATGTTATCAAACACTAACCATTCTCTAAACATGCTTCTCTTTAACTGTCAGTACTATGGAAGCTATTGAAATAAAACAGATGGCTTGTTGTTATGCTGCAACCAATGCTATCATTGATTTTATGAGTACTGCTATTCTTTCACATCCTCCTCTTTAGAAAAGCAGTAATGTCTGTGGAAAGAAACTGACTTCAGTTGACCAATAAAATATAATTGGAATATGTCTGGCTGGCAAGTGATACAAAGGTGTCTGCAAAGTAGGAAATGATCTTAGAAAGCTATGCATGATAGGATGTTGGGTGAGTGGAACATTTATTAGGTGAACTCCAATAACATGTCTTCAGAACTTCTATTAGCATAATTATGAGAATGTAATTTTGCTTTCCTAATACAGTCCTTTGGGTACCTTCAAAATCTGATCTGCAAGTTTTAAGGGAAGAGAAATTGCAGAATAGAATTGAGGAACTAATGTCCCACTGTCCCAAAGATGCTTTTTCAAGAGACAACTGGACTTTGTGGTTTTTTCTTTGAAGACGTTTCGTTTCTCATCCAAGAAGAGCTGAAGAAGCTTCTTAGATGAGAAGCGAAACGTCTTCAAAGAAAAACCAGAAAGCCAGTTGCCTCTTGAGAAAGCATCTTTGGGACAACCCCGACCTGGATGACTGAGAATTTCCATAGACATTTAATATCTCACTGAGCAAGCAGAGTTGCTATACAATATAGCTGTGATAGCAAACCTATGGCATGTGTGCCATAGGTGGCATGCAGAGCCCTGTCTGCGGGCACGCCAGTCGTTGCCCCAACCCAGCTCCACCACACATGCACACGTGCCTCCCACCAACCAGCTGGTTTTTGGGTCTCTGCCATGCATGTGCAGGGGACAGGGCCTTCTCTGAACTCCGCAGGTTCCCTTCCCAGCACACCCTAGCTTTCTCCTCCATTTCTGCTGCCCCCACCAATCTGGAAACGAAAATGGGGTGCAGGGACACTGCACGAGGGCCCCCTGTGCCCTGTTTTGATCCTGGAAAGCCACCTGCGCCAACCTGGGAAGCCAAAACGGGTACAGGGGGTGCATGCGTGGGGCGCACACATGGGGGACAGTCACATTGCATTTTGGGGATTTTTTTTTTAATTTGATTTATATGCCGCCCTTCTCCGGAGACTCAGGGTGGCTTACAATGCGCCAAGCAATAGCCTTCATCCTTTTGTATATTTTATACAAAGTCAGCTTATTGCCCCCACAAACTGGGTCCTCATTTCACCTACCTTAGAAAGGATGGAAGGCTGAGTCAACCTTGAGCCTTGGCGAGATTCGAACCAGCAGAAATTGCAGGCAGCTGTGTTAATAACAGGGTGCATTAAACCACTGTACTATCAAGGCTCTGGATTGGGGCACATGCACATGCATTCGCGCATGCGCGCTTGCACATTGGGCACTCAGCACCAAAAAAATTAACCATCACTGCAATATAGCATTCCAATATGAGCGGTAGCTGCCTCCTTCAATGTAGTAGTGCCTATAGATGGGTTTGGCTTTGAATGTTGGGAGTTACAATCCTAACCTATCTGAAGAATCCCTGGTTGGAAAAGGCTGTACTATGAACCTTACCATCTTCATTCATACTAGTTACAGATTTGCAGAGATGAACAGTGGGAAAATTCAAATGGTAAACTAATAGATAAATGCATTGAGATCCTTTTAGCTGGCTATGAAGGGAGGAGTAGGTTACAGAAATTGCTGTGGAAACAGAGCAGAGGTGAGCTTTAGAAACTTTTGCCAATATAATAAAGTTGAATTGGGTTAGGTTAGGATATAATTAAAAAAACTGTAGTGAATTTCCACTTATCAACTATAGGGCTAATAACGAATAAATCTATATTACCGTGACATTCCAAAATCTGACACTTTGACAACTTGAAATTCTCCCACCAAACAGTTCCGAGCAGCCTGCGTTAAAGATAATACAAGATATATTTGTAGAGATAATATGAGCCACATTGTACAATACCTACATTTATTGATGACAGAAAACCCTTTATGATCTTCTGGTGAACAGGAAAAAATGAACTTCACCAGAGACCAGGATATGAATGACCATGAACAGGGCATGCTGATCCAGGAGTGGGTATAATTGGTACACAAGATGAAGCTGTGCAAAGGCCCCCTAATTCCTGGTTGTCATCTGCTTTTTGAGCAGCAGCCATAAGTCTAGAAGATTCTGTAAATGGAGCTCTGGCTTTGTTTGAGACTATGCTATCCCATATGGAATGAAAGATGGAAAGTCTCTGGATTCAGGAAGTCCCATAATCCACCAGCACCAGCAATTTTATGAAGGTGGACTTTGAACCTGGTTTTTTTTTTTTTTTTGTCTATCCAGTCCTTTATAATCTTCTCTATCTAGGCCCTGTAGACAGAACCTTGGTGTGATATCATATATTATCATACCCAATAACAAAAATAAATTAGCAAACCCATGAAGACATTAAATTTACTTTTCATAGAAAACTACTGGGCACTACAAAACAAAACAAAATCAATAAAAATGTTAACACTCTCACATAGAAAGAATAATCAGAAATATTGCACAATCCCCACAGTTGTACAATCCCCACTGTTGGTCTAAATGCTGAAAGCCTTCTTACATTAAAATTTAAAGATAATATATGGCAGTAATTTCATTTTTATGCTGACTTTTTATGTTATAGATTTCTTTGCAGGGAAACCAGATGTGATCCAGACATACCAGATCTCTATGAATGACAGATGCCTCCTCAAGATAAGCCATTCCCTCACACACATCTTGACACATTCCAAGAAGGTCTTCCTTTGATAAGCTTCCACGTTGCTTCTTCAAGTAATGAGATAAACTTCCAAACTCCATGAACTCAAATACTAGACATATAGGAGAATTTTGCATGCATATCCCATGTAACTGGACCAATTTGGGATGAGATAGTTTCCTGATGATGCAAAAAGATGAATCATGAATTTTCAACAGAAAATGAGGAAGAATACCATAAAAGAAGAAAGCCAGATATATGACGAATATAAGAAAGAAAGAAAAAGGGAAAAGTGTAATTATTGTAAATACCACACTACACATACCACACATACAATTATTGTAAATACCACACTACATTTTCCTCATTCACTATGGATAATTCTTGAAATGGAAATCAATTGTGAAGTTACTCTTTTCACACATATACAAAATCTCACTTAACACTTTTTATTTTCTGAAAAATAAGAATCTTGTTAAATATGTGTGCATAGAATCACCGGGAATAAAGTTCACCTCAAAGAAAAATAATTTTCTTAAAACTTAATTGAAAACAGTATTAGAGATTGTATTTTGTAGAACTTGTAACAATACAGCAATATAGCGTCTTCAATCAAGAACCCAATTGTTTAATGCCTGATTGTGCCAATCATGTTTAGGATACAGTCATGTTTGTGAGACCTAGCAAAACAGTGTAAGTAAGATTTTTTTAAAATCACAAAGCAGTCATATTTTAAGTTTCTTTGTGACTGCCAATGATAGAAACTCTTTATTACTTCAAAAATAGTACATAGCAAAAATTCTGAAGATATCTAAAAGGAACCCTCAGAGAAACCAAAAACTGACTACCATTATTTAATGCACATTGCTTTAGAAGCTTTATGCCATTAGACTTGCCTAATGGTAAAAATGCCTGTTGTCAGCTTGAGACTAAGAAGCACTACACATTTGCTAATATTCATACACACATAGACATGTAATTGTAGACAACATTCATTTGATAATTCTAATTATTCAGGTAAATATTTATAGAAGAGATGTGTCGATCACATCGTATCTTTTAATTTCATCCAACATTCAGTATTGCTTTGAAGAAACAAATTGGAAGAAGATTCTAAGTTTAATTATAAAAATAATTTTAAAATTTTGTGGTACAGCTTATCAAAATTATTAAGAATAAATAATAATGTGAGCCACATCAAATGATTTAAACTCATGTTGCTGCATTATTCATTGTATAAATAAAATGGGAGTTTAGTAAGTGTTTATACTGCTTACATCATGACTTGGGCCTCTTCAATAAAGTCTTCTTCTGACATTGTTCCTGTGCGAATTGTCTTTATGGCCACTTTCATCCGATCAAGCCAGTTGCCAAGATGAACCACACCAAACTCGCCAACACCAATCTCCTGTTCAAATGTTAGTTCTTGCGGATTAATAATCCATTTGCCTAGGAAAAAGCAAAAGAAAAACAACCTAATAGTTGCTTTTGTTCAATAAATAATAATTGTTATATAATCAATAGTAGCAGTGTTTGTGTATGTGAAAAGAACTTGATTAGGAACCCTTCATTTAATCATTACCTCCTCTAATACTCCACACCCTTACTCCCATTCAAAGAAATTTTGTGATTGCCTTATTTACTCTTATTTAAATTTTAAAGAAAGAGTGAGTTTCACTTTCATTTTGTCTCAAAATCAAAAAATTACAAGGTAAAATTACCTTTAGCAAAATATCTAGTTTACTTACCATAACTTAATCCAGCTGTAACAGGAGCTTTTGCTCTCCAGGAGGAGACGGCATACCTCAACCGAGTAACAAGACCTGTGTTTTGAAGAAATGTACAAATACATTTTAAAAAAAGACTCAAAAGTAAGAATATGCAGGGGGATTTTTGTAACCCAAGATTGAAATGAAGGGTCTTTGGTGCTCTCTAGTGATATACTAGCATTGATATTGTTACCTTTGGGTAATGAAACATCTGCAAGAAAACAACCAAGCCCAGAAAGCAAGGACTCCTCATTAAGTGCCAGCTTTTGGCAGTTTAGGGAAAAAAAATTATGGACCATAAAAATAGAATTATGGAGATGTACTATAAGAATGTACCTTAGAATCAAATGTAGAAATAATGAAGTTACCAATGTGACACTTCAATAAAGAATACCAAAACAATTTTCCTATTTTTTGAAATTTTTCAGGAAGGTCTGTGATAGAGCATAGGCACTTTGACCATGTACCTGAATATGCTAAGCATTTTATATTAAATTTCTCCCAGAATATCTAGAAAAGCAAAGAATTGTCATTTATTTATATAGTTTCTCTTCAATATAATTCAAAGTTATACTTAACAGGGGTACATATAAAGAGAAGGCAAATACAGTTTTCCTGTAAGAGATCCAGTATTCAGGAAACTTTCAGCATTTTATGATACTAAATAAATTGACATTCATTTATCACAAGAGCTTTGATAATAAGGAATTATTTAAAACAGATGTGAAGATAATTTTTCCTTCTATTTTTAGAATCTTAGAATTAAGTTATCTGCATCTTCTTACCTTTTCTTGCCTGAACTTACCTCCTGCATTATACTGATGATAATTGATCAATTCCGGGATACAATCAAAAACATGTTTCTCTGCCAAGTAATACCTCTTGGGCTTGTCACTGGTTTCCTTGATGTGATAGTGCTTTATAACAGGGCTATTGTCATTGCTAAAAAGATAGCAAATATGCCTCTTTAAAATAATGTAAAGGCAGCTAAATATGTCCAAGTACGGCAAAATGACCAATGATTCATGAAGCATCAATCCAATTCGGGTTTGAACCATAGAATAAATATTATGAACCACTTTATTAGAGTTTGCTACCTATATAGTTCCACAGTATATATATTTTTTTACTGTGGAACTATATATATATTTTCTTCTTAAATGTTTCTGAAAAGCCACACTTTACATCTTTAGGAAAATGAAAAAAATACAGAAAATAAAAACTGTAATTTTTTATTTGGGCTGAAACTATTAAGATTAGACTTTGGAAAGATTAACGAACAGTCACTGAAATAAATACATCAATGATATAATATTCGATTATTTTATTAAAAAAATGAAGACCATTTCTATAAATAGTTGGAAGAGATAGCAACATATAATTGTGTTTTCTGGGATTATTATTTAAAGAACCAATATTTCTGAAAGCTACTTTTTAGAGAAATATGTAAATTGTTTATTGAGTGGTGTGGTGGCCACTTGGAAGGTTCAGAGTTCAATTCTAGGTAGCAGCAGATGTTTCTTTCCTAAGGTGCAAAGAAAAAATATCCATGTAGGCATCAGGAAGGGCATTTGGCCAGTAAATGCTCATGTTCATCCAGTCACCCTAACTCTACCCTAAATTAAGGGATTATAGGGTCGTAAAAAGGAATTGTTTATGTTAAGTTATTTATTGTTGCAGCAACACCAAAATTATGCCTTCTGTTAATGTTTAGAAATTAATATTGAAAAGAAGTGTATGTTTATCTGAGGGATAACCTCCTATATTCATCCATCATTTAATCAGATTAAATAGTGTCAACTCTTTCTGGGTGCCATCACTAAAGGATTGTCACCTGATGAAGCCTTGTAAGGGGTCCATTGACACTCTTTGGCAGGTTTGGTTATCTTTATCCATTTGGGCTTTAGAAATATTGTGAAAAAAGCTACCTGTTCTATGTGTTACAATTACACAGAGTGTAATATTACAGAGAGTGCAGGATATTTGTATGTTTTGGTTTTTATTTTTTCGGTACTCTTTTAAATTCATTTGGGATTAGGGGGTCATTTTATATAAATTGACACTGTTAGCTGCTCAGATCCTTGGGGAATAAGCAGCAGACAAGCAGAGCAGAGTAAATGAATAATTCAGAGGGCATCAAGAATATCTATAGCCTAAAAATAGTGATAGTAATAGTATATTCCAATTGTAGACCTTTAACACAACAATTATTAGAAAGTGTATTAATAACAAAGTCAGGATATTAAACATAACATCTACTTATACCTTATTTTGAAATATCAAATTATGTAAAAACAAGATGAAAAGAAATTACATTGTGAAGAGAAGGTTCTGCAAAAAATGTAATGAAAAATCCGTATATTACAATAAATTATTTTTATTTATTTCTAATGCCTGACAAAGTTTTATTGAATATTAATTTTTATTTAAATATTTTTTTTTTAAAAAAAATGCCAGCTTTCCTAAGATCTAGCTTACTTTAATGTTTTTGTGAAGACAGAGACTGTATAGGTGCCAGGCTGCCTTGAATCTCTCACCATGAAGGCTCCTTCTTTATACTGCAGAAAGATGAAATACAATGAATTTACAAAGGAGTCTGTAAAACGACCAGATTTAAAGTCTGAAATGTTACATAAGCATGCATGTATTCATTCATTCATTCCAGTTGTGGGAACTTCTGGACAAGTCAATGCAATTCTTTTGGCAACATGTTTTTCAGTAGTAGTTTGTACAGAGAGGAAGTTGCCCAAAGGTGGTATTTAGCCGGTTCAGACTGGTTCACCTGAACCGGTAGCGGAGATCCACCCACTCACCCCAGTGCTATGCCGCCCAATTTAGCCACATTTTTGAGGCTGGCCACATGCATGGAAGGGGCACGTGCGAGCAAAGCACATGCATGGAAAGCTGGGCACATGCTCGGAAGGCTAGGCACATGCACAGAAGGTGTGCACAAAGCAAAGTGAACTGGTGGTAACAATATCTGAACCCACCTCTGGATTTACCTAAAGTTACCCAACTGTCTTTGTGCCTAAGGCAGGATTAATATTTGGGTTTTCCTGCTGGTAACCCAGCACTTTAACTGGAGGACCAAATGTATCCATTGTTAATCATATAATAAAGGCATTTATACTTCAGGCTTGTAAATATACACATACATACACACACAATCTGCCTAAAGGAAAGTAAAACAAAGCAAACGCACAAGAAAGCAAGAAAATGAGAAGATGTCTAACAAGGAACAGACCAAACACCCCAAAATCACCCCAAGCTCTTTTGGCTTCCCAAAATATTCAAAAGCAGCTGAACGCTAGAATTTGGCTTTTATTTTAGTTGCGCCAAAAGTAAACTAATTCCTTCTTGCTTGTTCTGTATTGGTATCTCATGTTTTCCAATAGCAGTCTTCGTCCAAAGACTCAGGCTGTGAATAGGTAGTGATTTTGCCTATATTTTATATGCTCAGCCATCATATGAGGGAAACTGACAGACTAAGGATCAATGAGTGGGAATTATAGTTTACAACAACCACCATAACTAGACAATTCAAATTAAAGGTTTTTAACCAATTCAATTCAAAACTACTACTTGATTTCCTTATTACATCACTGAATGTTAATTTCCTATATGCCCAAGTAAATGAAGCAAGACATTGATTTAAGTACAGTAAAATGTGGGTACCATTTAAAGGGATTTATCTTACCTCTTCCCTGAGCATTGTTTCTGCTTTGTTTCGACTGATATTCTTGTTGTACCAGCTGCAATGATTAAGTACAAAGCAAAACATGCTGTGTGTCAAGTGGAACCAATCCATAAACAGCATTAATGTTTGATATCATGGCAAATAAATAAGATATTTTTGTAGATACCGGTAGTCCTCAGGTTATGATGGTAATTGGAACCAGAATTTCCATTGCTAAGCAATCGGATCATAAAGCACAACCACACTGATTAACAGTATGAATGCCAGCAGTGCCCATTGTCATTGTTAACTGAATCCAACCAGTCACAATTCAAGGACCACACCAATTTAAGCCATTCCCGTCTTGGTTCCCCCCAGTCTCAAGCCTTGGCAAGGAGAGGAACTGCCTCCTCTTGCAAGAAGGCTGTGCCCATCCTTCTCCAAATCATGCAATGCTTCAGAAGGATTTCAAAGGCCCCATCTCTGTCCTTCTGGCCACCCTGTACAGGAGCACTCCTTGGTAGTGATGGTAGTGGAAGCTGGATTAGATACCTGGCAGTCTCAGTCAGCTACTCTTGCCACCAGGCCTCTAGCTTCTGCCTCAGCACCGCCACCCCACCGCTGCTGCTCATAGCACAATCAGCTGCCCATAGCACAATCAGCTGCCCTAGTGCCATAGTGCAAAGCACCAGGTGCTCTGACCATCCTGCATTCCATAGACCCTGCTCTCGCTAGCTGACCTTCACCATCTCTCTCCTTCCACTGCTGACAAGGCATATGCTTGGCCTTATGTGAGGCAGCTGCTTTCTGTGCCAGGCCTTCTTCCTGAAGCTGCCTATGCCTTTGAAATCCTTCTGAAGCATTGCATGATTTGGAGAAGGATGGGCACAGCCTTCTTGCAAGCTTTTGGAAGGCCTTGTCAACAGCAAGTATAAGAAGATGGCAAAGGTCAGCTGGTACTGACTAGGATCACATCTGGTAAAAGGAAAACTGAGATTTCCATTTCTTTCTTATGAAAAAAAAAGAATGTTAACTTAACTCAACATTGCTTGAGAATTATCAGTTTATTTTTCTAATAAAATAATTGAACTGACATCTTAATGTTAAGATTTAAATATTACATAATTCAGAGTTTCAGTTATATCTTAGTCCCTTGAAGTATGAAGAAGCAGCAAATTCTTACTTATATATTTGAAGATTATCTGGTGAATTTGCTACTATGTAGCTGCTTGGCACATATCCTCCATGCCTGCAACAAATAAGTTGTTCAATTAAAAGATGAGAAACTTCAGCATATGACTTGATTAAAATTAAAATTGACTTGATTTGATTAAAATTGTCTGTTAGAGCAAAATATAGGGTACCAAAACTTCTGCTGATAGAATTGGCACCATTTCTTACTGAATACAGAAAGTAAAACTTTCAATTTTATTTCAAAGCATATCATTATTTATTATTTCACATATGTCATATCATACACGGGCTTGCAATATATACAGTATTAACATTTCATTTAGATTAGTAAAAGACAATAACATATAAATGTTAAAAAGATTTATGTCAGTGGTTCCCAACCTTTTTTTGGCTATGCCAAACCTAAGCATCTCTAAATACTATTCAAAAAGTGAACTCCTACTCACGTGGAGTAGGAGCCTAAAAGGCCATTAACTTGGTTTAAACAAGGTTCCAAATTGCCCCCATTAAAAATCAAATTGCTGCCCTGTGGGGCATGGGCCTCACATTCGGTACCACTGATCTATGTCCAAATACCAATGTCTACGCCATCTAATGAAAAATGTAACAAAACATATATAAGTGTCTCATTCATCATGGACTATACTTAAGGTATAGTGCAGTAATCCAAAGCAAAATGAATAAGAAACATACAACATATGGAGAAAATGTCATATAGGAGGGAATTAGAACATACATTTTGTAAAAAAGAAAAGGTCTCTTTTTTCTAAAGACCTACCCATTTTTATCCTGAACCAACCACCAATTGACTTCGGAGTTATCAATAACATAATATTCCTCATTGCATCGTAATGTCAGTTCCTGAGGATTCTGAGCAATATAATCATAAATGGCAACTACTGAAGATTCCTTGGTATCTAGTGATAATTTCTGGTTTTTGTAAACAAAAAAGTAAGACATATTAAAAGCAGAAAATGACTGCAAAAAATATTTGATTACATATATAGTATATCAGCGATGTTAAATCATATATTTCAAAAAAGGGAGATTTCTAGAATTATGGGATATACTGTGCCTGTATTAGAACTGCAGGGCATGCTAGCCTTTTTAAATTTATTATTTATTTATTTGTGGGCTGCCTTTATTATTTTTACAAATAATTTTGGTACCCAGATTTCATGGGTATGGCAGGATTTGAATTCACACTCTCCCATTTTCTATCCTGATGCCTTAACCTCTAGACCAAATTGGCTCAATATTATGCTTTTGTCTATAAATAGATACTGAATGAATGAGACTTGCATTTTTTAACCAAATTGGGCTCTAGTTGTTGGATTCTTAGAAAGTAATAGTAGAAGGCATCATATGAGATCATTGAAAAGATGGATATTGAAATATGATCATCACAAATTGCAGAGCTATTACTAAAAATTTAACTAGAAATGTTACAAAAAATTTGGAATCATTAAGCCACATTTTAGATGAAAAATTTGATATAACATTTCAAAAACTGAACTTCAGGCCTCAAGCCATCAACGCCACAATATGATGGCTCCTCTATTAGTACTACCCATATCTTGATGCTCACCATGTTATTCTCCGGTGTAGGTGGTAGAGGTTTACTAGAGGCTAGGGAAAGAAAAACATGTGAAATCAACATAACGTGTGTGCATACCAAACAGAAAAAAAATATTAAGAGTGTTATAAACCTGAGTGTCTTCAAGGACTACAGAGTAACTGTTTATTTATTGTTTCCTATATTTTTAAATCATGGGCTGAAGTAGAACATCTCCAATGACCCAGGAAATTGGTAAGGTACTGACTGGATCAAGAATCATGACTAAAAACTATAAGCAAACAGGTCTCACTTTTTGTTAAGAAATAATTTTAGGAAATGAGCACTTGACTCCGTCTAAACTACTTCTGAAAGTTCTGCCAAATACACAATCACAATTATAAGTATACTAAATTAAATAGAAAATAAAAACAATTTACAAATAGAAATACAATTCACAAAAATTGTAAATGTTTTCCCAATTTGTTTTTGAGAGCTATATTTTTCTTTGGACCTAGTGTCCTTTTTTCTTTATGATATATGGGAGTCAGCGGTGTTGTGATAAAGATTTCATATATATGCAAGAAGATCTGTCTTTTTGCAAAATACCTACAATACATAGCTGTACAATGTGAAGGGAATACAGCTTTCCTAACTGGACAGCCATTTATTTGGAGTAGGAACTGGCAATGGTGACAATAGCAACCCACAATCCAGACATGGGTGATAAAAGGATAAGAGTATTGCCCTTAAACACAAAAACCAGAGCAAAGGAAGTGAGGCTTGTACACCAGAAAGAAAAACCACTCACAGATCCTAGTGAATCCAAAAGTGAAACCTAGTGCTTAAAGAAGATAATCCGCAATATATATTTTGCTTATTTAAGATGTATAATTAATGTACAGTCCATATATTGCATGGCAGCTAACAATACCATCCACATATGTTCTAAAGAGTGACTGCATCACAAACACAGGACAAGAAGCACAAGAAAACAATTCTAAGTGGATTTTCCAGGCATTTCACATTGCTTTGCACCATATTATGGAGACGTTAAGCATTTAGACATTTATTGGTTTTATAGATGAGCAACAATGAGTCTGGAAATCTTCACTCCCAAAGGAAATGAATAGATCCACATTACAGATTCAAGCCATATGGTGAGCAGATCACTCTCCTGAGCCAAACCACAAAACAGTCAAACCACTATATAAAAATAACAGAATTAAACATAAAGCTTTATTGAACTTCTCTCATACACATTTTACAGATGTCCTATAGCTTATATAACAGTACTTTAAATTATTCTTGAAGCCTTGATGGAAGAGAAGTTTTTGAATATCCTACCAGTCTTGGCTGGACTATACTCCATGCAGCCTGTTGCCATCTTTTCTAGCTGAGCACAACATCTCCATCGTCCATCTATCCAGAAATTTGGGTGAAACTTTGATACCAAAGTGGTGTTGTTCCTAGTTTCTAAAATGGAGAAAATGTCAGATACTCCAAGCAGAGCAATCCTGATAATGGTAAACAGCTTTTACCATTTTCCCCCATCTGATACCCTGCAAGTGTATTGGGATTGCCATTTCCCAAATTCCTAGAGAGTCATTTTAATGATTACACTTGATGGGAAAAAATTGCTTCCATTACATCCTCTACCCCATAAAACAGAAGAGAGCAGGTATTGATGAAATTCCAAAGCATCCTGACCATGAGTCAGAAAAGCAAAAGTTACTTTTACTGTGATTAAAAAAAAGCAAAACACAAAACTCCTGAAGTTTGGAGAACCGATTTCATCATGATATTATGGTGAACATGCCATTGTACTTACTACAAATAATAGAAGAATAAGCTATCACTGTAATAAGGACCAATCTTGTTTTATTTTAATGTCATATTATGTAAAGAGTCATTGATGGAGCATATAATTTCATTAGATACGTAGATAAACACATATCCCTTTCATCTTCAAACATTATTCCCAGCATATGGAGGTGAAATAAATCTTTCCCATTAACAGTTTGCCATCAACTTTTTAAAAAAAGAGATATTAGAATAATTAAAGGCTGCAGCTGGAAACAGGAATATAAAAGTCACTTCAAAGCCACAAAAGCTTATGTCCAATATGTATTTCTTAGCCTTTAATTACCTTAGCCAGTATGTTACCTTGACATACTGAATTTCAAATGAGGTGTTGACCTGAGGAATTACAATGTGATGAGTTACAAATTACCTTCTTTCAGAACCATGACCCATTTCTGGCAGCTTGCTAAATTGGGGGCAAAGATGTAGAGCATATAGTTGTCATGAAAAATCTGTGATGGGAGGAAAAAGGATTTAGAGTCAATTCTAAACTGAACAGGATCAGCCCACTTTCTATGAATGGTTTCTAATGTGATGTTAGAGGGAAAAGTGAACTTGTAAATAAAGTAAATAATAAATATTCTAATTACATATATTTGCACACAATAGATAAAACATAATAAAAAGCACTGAAGATCCATTATTCCATTGTTAGTTCTTCTTAGCAAAATTTCAACAGATTTCCACAGACTGGAATATAATTTTTCTCTTTAAAAGAGAGTAAACCTAACTGAGGTTGTAAAATTCTTAATTCCCCAACAAATATTCACTTCTGTATTTGTTAAAAAACAGAAACTATAAAAAACTGTAAGAAACAGAAACCATAAGCTATCTATACCTTGGTCAATCATGAATTGTATCACTAGGATCAAAAAATTTTCTTGATTTTCTGAATGGCACTATATTTGCAGCACACTATGGATCATTCATTTCACTGCCAAACAGGAAGCTAACATTTGGGCTGCAGCTGAGGGGAAAAATGATTTCACATGCCATTTACATTATTATATATCTGGCTTGCTTTAGTACAACCCACTCAAAAGAAGCCCCATATTCCCCAGAAGAAACAAAAAGTTTTCTCCCCAATTAATTACTTGTGTTTGGAGATGGGGTGGGGAGTTTCTAGAGTTTTTTTCTATTAGAAAAATGCTATTGGAAGTATTTTGCAGCAGGTGAAAATAATGTTAGCAAGAGGCTGAAATAGACAAAGGAAGAAACAGCAAGAATATGTGCATAAAATTAAATTTTATATACTGTTCTAAAATTTGATCAGAAAGGTATTGTACAAAGCAGCTGGATTCTTTTTAGAAATGCCAATTAGCATCAAAAATAGAAACAAGTCTGAAAATGCTATAAGCTGTTTCCCTCTCACCACCTAAGCAGTTTTTACCCCTTAAATCTTTTGGTCAATTAAAAAGAATTAAGCATGACTTGCAAGTTTGATGTACTGGTTATGTTTAGGATGATTGTAATGTTGTGACTTACCTGGAAAGGATATTTATAGTGACATGGAACTGGGACATCACTTTTTACAAGTTCTACACATTTAATCTTGGATAACTCAATTGAACCCTTTAGAATTGTTTTTTTCTAAGAGAAGAAAGAAAATACAAAATACAATTAGGGTCCAAGACATTGCTTACTTGACATTACACTACCAAGTCTTTACACATTTGTGTCTGGAAAGTATTTTAGCAAGGGAAGTGAAAATAATGAATGACATGTTATGATTTTCAGCATAAAACAAAAAGAGAGGGGGGGGGGAAGAGAGAAGAAAGAAATGTCTAGGGAAATGTCTAATTAAATTTCTGAACATGTAGCCGACTTATTTCCTGAGAAATAGTGGGATTTTTTTTCTCTCTCTTTTTCCTTGGTAGACGTAGGAAGCATCAATGCATTGGCTTGTATATTTTGCTATAAAAGCTGCACTGAACAGGAAGCCAAAAAGCAACAACTATAATAACCCCGCTGTCCACTAATGCCTTGCTTCGAATGATTCACAGCCCTCTTTGAAAGTAACTGATTTCCTGCTTTGATTTTTCTACAACTGAGATGTAACACTTTTTGTCATTCATTTCAGACAGAGGTTAAATGTGGAGTTTCTGGAATAATTCTTCTAATGTGACAAGCAACTGGTCTTATGCCTTTTCTATCAGAAACAAATCTAAGTGGTTTGAAAAAATGATACACAATTAATTATGCAATTCATAAGAAATGGCATTATTATACAATCACAAGAACATCAGAAGCATCTTTGATTGAAGAAAACTTTCACAAAATGGGAGGATAGATTTTGGCATAGTTGTCACTCACATATAATTAAGCCTTACATAGCCCACAGCTGTGTGATAGCTTATATTTTTCAAGCTCGAGGATGACAACTTAGTCCAAATAGATTGCCAGTTACATTCTATTTATAGGTCATGGCATTCACAGTCACCATATGCGAATCTGCATAGCGTTTAGAAGGACTGATACAGTTTATCTGTCATCCATTATTTAAAAATGTGCCCAGAAGAATGCTAAACCCACATATAAACCCACATATAAAAGGATCCTACAAAATGCCTGAACAGGGCATGGTGAAGTACTGGTTAGACATTGCGCAGGCAGATGCCTTTGGGGAAATAGAGTATCAACTCTTCTGCAGGTCGCACCCCAATCCAAAATAGACATGGAGGGCATGACCCAACAATTGGCAGGATGGAAACATGCCAGCAGTAGTCAAATTTGACAAGTGGGTGCTGGGTCTGGTTATGCCATTGCTAACATCATTAATGAGGCATCAGAGGCTGCTTATTCTTCCTCAACACAGGAGAGGAAAAACTTTAAAGCTCAAACAGGTGAAGAAGAGCTGAAGAGTATAAGACAAAAGATGCTTCACGAAGACATAATCTCCAAACCCATGTCTTCTAAAGGCAGGGGACTGGATAGTATTGGTGCCTGCCACTCCAATATGTCACTGTGGTTATAATTACATTTGTTTTGTTCCTTTTGCCCCCTTGTAAAATGACTTGATGCAGTATATAGCTGAAGCTGTAATCATGAAAAGAGCCTCTCCCTGGTTTAGTTTCAGCAAATCCTTGACACATATCAATAATAATTTGAAATGAAAACAAAGTTACAGTATACTCAGACCAAATCATGTGAATTAAAGAATATTCTTAATTGCTAACATAAGAATTTCTAAATGTCTATCCATTTTTAAACATTCTTTGATGGTTCCCAATAGATCTGAAATAATATTATCTGATGAATTAGTTTCATTTTTAAATCATAAATATAGTTCACTTTTTTAAACATCTGGACTCATTGATTCCTAAAATTGGACACACTAATTCTCCTTTCCATAGTTATATAACAAATCATTCCATTTACATTTTTTATATTTTTTAAAATTGAATTGTTGGCTTCCATTTAAAGCGCAGCATGTAAAGAAACCAAAATTGCAGGTATCTTAGAAGCGATTAGCACATACAGACCATATTGTTTAGTTGCTTATGTTGTCAACTGTATATGGAAAGTAAGTCAAACTTAAACTTTCAAAAGGCAATCTTTCCGTTTGTTGTAAAGGCAAACCTTTACAACAAACCATTAAAATAACAAGTGATTTAAAGAATTTCAATAAAACATGTTCCCTGGTATTTCCTAATGATCCAAGTAGTTATCTTGCTCAACATAGTTTAGCTTGAGTCCAGATAAGATTGACCAATGCTGCTGCCAGCTGAAATACAACAAAATACTTCATGCTGATTCAGGCTTCTCCACCATCTACAACCATTAAAAAAAAAGCAAAAACTAAAATAGCCTGGATGCTTTTATTTATGCTTTGGGAACAACTAGATTAATTTCTTGCAATAAATTGTTAAAGCATTGTGCCTTCGAAGTTGCTTTTTGCAACTAACGCAGCAAAAAGATTCTAACCTGGTCAAATGGTAAGTTGCCTATTATCAGACAGCTGTTGTGGTTTCATGTTTATTTATAGGAAAAACACAAATGGCTATTTTTAAACTCTCAGGCTATATGCAGCATATGACTTGGATCATCTCTTCATGGGAACCTGCCTGCCTGTAAGGTTTGGCATTGTAGTAAAGACCTTCTCAGTAATCCCTGCAAAAAAAAAAATCTCTTTGGGAGGATCTGCCCGAAGCCTACACATTTTAAAAATCATTATGTTTTTTTCTTTTCTTTTTTTTTTTTTTGGTGTCCAAAACTTTAACAGATTTATACTATGCTTAAATAGAGACTTTATTTGCTTTGTTTTTATGGACTATTATTATAATAGTTCACAATGCCATCTTGAATGTTAAAGACTAAACTAAACTAAACAAAGATAACCTATGAAAAATATCCAAATAATCCAACAATGATAATTTATTAAGGATTTTATCATCAGACGATAAAATGCAAAATGCAAGGGATGAAGAAGAACCATGAGCATTTCAGGAGTGCTTTGCTATAGACCCCTTAACATCTCTAGTTTAACAACACAGAGATTGAATACAGTCAGCAATAAAAACTGCATTTACAGGTTCTATTAAACTATAATTGCCAATAGCCATTCTGAGGCAAAGAAATTAGAGCTGAATCTCCAGCCCTTCAAATTACAAAGACCAGCTGAATCTCAATCTTTACAATAATAAATCACAGTAGACCCAAGCTGTTGCTATTTCAATAAATGAATTTCTCCTGGGAAGAAGAAGAAGTTGTTTAGATTTGCTTCACTACTTTATTAGCTTTACTGCTGGTTACTGAATGTGTGGCTATCTGTGTACAGGGATCTGTTTCCCAAAATTAAAGCTGGATTGTGTGACATAAACATAAGATACCTGAAAGCAGGCATAAGGGAAGATTACAAATGTTACCTATTATGATGCTGTGGCCAGCCTATGGACATTTAAGGAGATACCATTTGGCAATACAGAACAGAGCAAATTAAGTTGCATAAATCTTGATCTCAACACAGAAGAGTCAAATGATAGGAGCCTAGAAATATAATTTATATCACCAGGACATTTTGTAAAAAACTAAAGAAGAAAACTCTTTAGAGAAGCAAGCAGTAGAAACAGCAAAAGAAAAATAGTTTTTAAATATCTCCTTCATACTTCACTTTTCTCTTTGTCAAACTTAATTCTTTATCATTGTAGAAAGTTATCTATTGCTTATGAGAAAGAAATAGAATTTAACTCTTTCCCTAGATAGAAATTGAGTTAATTTCTATCTTTGAATTGACAGTAAACTATACCAGTATAGCATTTGTAGTCCTCATGGCTGAATCCTATCCATAGAGGACATAAGGAATGGCTTTGAAGGATGGAGGAAAAGTTGCTACCAAGGCAACAGTCAAATAAGCAGAGCTTGAGCCTGGGTCAAAAACATAACTTGAAAAAACTGCCTCAAACAAACCTCTCCTTAGTTCACACAAAGATAAAGGGAAGGACAGAGGAAGTACTTTTAGATTTTCAAGATTGTGTTACTATTTAAATAGAATACTATTTAAATACCTACATGATATTATTTATTTATTTATTTATTTATTTTATTGAATTTGTATACTGCCCTACTCCCGAAGGACTCAGGGAGGTGAACAGCCATAGAATAAAAACATATAAATACAAAATTTAAAATAGAATAAAATAGAATTAAATAATTGGGCTGAACAAATTTAAAACCCCAATAATTTAAAACCAAATTTAAAATTTCCATTTAAAAAGGGGAAAGACTTAGGTCAGGCCAGCTTGATGAAATAGGAAAGTCTTGAGCGCACGACGGAAGGTACGCAGATCCAGGATCCTCCGTATCTCCGGGGGGAGCTCGTTCCAGATAGTAGGTGTCCCCACAGAGAAGGCTCTCCCCCCGGGGGCTGCCAGTTAACATTGTTTGGCTGACGGCACCCGGAGGAGCCCCTCTCTATGGGAGCGTACTGGTCGGTGGGAGGCTTTTGGTGGTAGCAGTTTCTTATAGTGCTGACACTGCCTCAGCTGACTGTGTTTTGAATCACTGCACACACTTAGCTTCCCTCCAAAGTAAAGGGTGACAATGCCTAACAGATTTTATATACTTTGGAAATAGTATAGGAGACTCTCAGAATCAGAGGGAAAATACTCTGTGAGGGTCTGGATCCTCTGTGAGGGTCAACAGGCTCAGACTTAACCCAGACAAGACCAAATGGCTGTGGGTATTGCCTCCTAAAGACTGTGTCGATTGTCCATCTCTGGTCCTGGGGGGGGGGCGAGAAATTGTCCCCCTCAGAACAGACTCGCAAACTGGGTGTCCTTCTCACAGCTACGATTAGAGCAACACCTGACAGTGTGGCTACGGGGACTTTTGCACAGGTTCACCTGGTGCACCAACTGCGGCCCTACTTAGATCAGGAGGCTCTCCTCACAGTTACTCATGCCCTTGTCACCTCACAGTTGGATTATTGCAACATGCTCTACATGGGGCTACCCTTGAAAAGTGTTCAGAGACTACAGTTGGTCCAGAATGCAGCCACGCGAGCTATTGTGGGTGCACCTAGATACACCCACATTACACAATTCTCTGCGAGCTGCACTGGCTCCCTATCGGTCTCCGGACACAATTCAAGGTGTTGGTTATTACCTTTAAAGACCTACATGGCTTAGGGCCAGGCTATCTTCGAGTCCGCCTTCTACTGCATAGCTCCCAACGACCGGTAAGATCCCACAGAGTTGGTCTCCTCCAGGTCCCATCAGCTAAACAATGTTGGCTGGTGGGCCTGTGGGGGAGGGCCTTCTCTGTGGCTGCCCCGGCTCTCTGGAACCAATTACTTCCTGAGGTCCGGACCACCCCCACCCTATTGGCCTTCCAGAAAGCGGTGAAGACCTGGCTTTTCCGGCAGGCCTGGCACCATTGATCTTGCTGCTGCAATCTTGTGAGACCCGGCCATGAATGGAGTGTATGGGTTTTTAATGTTTTTTTAAAAACAACTTTTATGGTATATTGTTTGCATTATTTTTTGTTGTAAGCCGCCCAGAGTCCCCAGGGAGTTGGGCGGCATAGAAATGTGACAAATAAATAAATAAATAAATAAATACTATTTCAGTAATGACTTGTGGTCTGGGGATGAGATGATGGCAAAATCATGGGAACATATCAAATATCGCCTGGATGTATTTCTACAGTGCTTATATGCACTGACTCTTAGTCAAACAAATGAGGAAGAGAAATTTCAATAATGTTAGATTTGACATACATTTTTAAGTTCAGACAAGCAGGCAATATTAGCAGGATCAAGGATGCAAGAAATTTTTCAGAAGCATTAATGGTATCCCATTACAGTTTAAAAGGTTTGCTTCTAGTGGGATTCCTACAGAATCTCATAGAGAGAGAACTATAAATATAGATTTACACAATAGGATTATGATGTGTCTGTCAGATTCTCCCAATGATCATTGCTAGAAACAAGAGAAGAGACCACTAATCAATGTGCTTAATTGCTTACGATACTAATTAAGCAGAGAGCAGGGAACAGAATGCATATAAAATGGTTGAGGGCTGAAAACTGCTGAGTGCCCATATATGCATTAGATTTTTACAATTAGCTCCTAGTTTTTGTCAGTATGCTAAAAAAAAAAAAAAACCACCTGC
Source organism: Arizona elegans (assembly GCA_022577455.1). Classification (NCBI taxonomy): domain Eukaryota; kingdom Metazoa; phylum Chordata; class Lepidosauria; order Squamata; family Colubridae; genus Arizona; species Arizona elegans. Next base: position 93,830,118 of record JAKOOJ010000003.1, on the reverse strand, counting down.
TAGTCATCTGTTCTGAACGACAGCAAATTTAGCCCTGCAAAACTGGAGCAATTGAACATCTCTCTGCAGATCCCAAAAGCATATTGATTCGTTCACCGTGGAACTTGTTAGTAATTGATAGGAAACTGAATGCGCTGGGTGAAGTTCAATCTGGCACTTTACGAGTTCCTTGCTTGCTGTACCTTGCTAGCTGCATGTTTTGTAGGTTGGACCTACTTCCGGGCTTCAGTGAATATATATAAATTTAATAAAACAAACAAACAAACAAACAAACAAGAGAATATAACAATTAGTTTCTAGGCCCCAGAGTGAAATCCATAGAACTTCAGCAGGTAACCTAGTGCCTTTGAAATATTTTGGAGTTCAACTCCTGTCAACCTTATTTAAACAAGCCAACTGAGAAGGACTGTGAAAGTATTAATCCAGGATATCTTTATGGAACTGTTTACCTTATCCAATTACTAGTGCAACAGATAATAATTATAAATCCAACTCTATAAAATGTCCAAAATCTAGTATTTATGGCTATCTGTTGTGCTCCAAGTAATGCATGACAGGAGAGGAACTGCAAAAAGATGTCTCAGTCTTTTGGTGGTTTTAATTCTGAAAAACCACAAGATACAATTCAGAGTAACAAAGACAAGACAATACATTAAAATACCTACTACACCTGCACTAACATGCAGTGCATGTGACAAAAGTTTGTATTATCTATATGCATAAAATGCAAGAAAGGACATTGATAATTTCGGCAGATAACATGAGAAGCAAGTTGGCAGAATGGTTTAAAACAGCAGACATATTAGCTAACTAAAATTAGATTTGAACTGTGTGGGGTATATCTTCTGTTATCCAACATAAAGTGGATAAAGCTCTTCTTCAAGTGAAACACAGCTCCTGGGGAATTGATAATACACTTCTTTGCAATTTTACTGGCAGCAGTTTAGAAGGATTTGCTACCACTTTCTTCCTGGATTCCCCCACCCCGCAACCTTTCAATCCAGCCCGAAGTTTTAATATTCCCTGGAATATGAAATAGCTAAGGAGACCTGATCCTGGTTCTTAGCCCAGAGATTACACCTGCCTTTAATAATTTTTTTTAAAGAAGTGTCATGTTTGTTCACACATACTTAAAATTGTATCCAACAGAAGCAAAAATGGTCCCAAGTAACCTGCAAAAATAAAGAGTTCATTCAAAAGATGACACAATAAGTAAGTAAGTAAGTAAGTAAGTAAGTAAGTAAATAAATAAATAAATAAATAAATAAATAAATAAATAAATAAAAGTCTTTGAATGTTAAAAGAGTAAAGACTCAGTAAAGACTGAGCCTAACTCAATTGGGAAACTAAATAACAGGAAATATTGGAAGAAGCATGGATGGGTTCGTGGAAATATCAGCCGAAGTCTACCACCCAAATGGTAAATAGGTCCAGCTCTACACAACCTTTGTGGAGAATCAGTCAAATTAGATCTGGTGCTGCTTCTGGGTAAGTGGAATGATAAGCAGGAAAGTTTTCTTCATTCATACCAGCAGGCTTCACTGAAAGAATCTATTTAGTTACTCTGGGAATGGATTACTAGAGAGGCCTTTTTTGACTTATGTTATGGCAAAGGAATGCTTGCCTAAATCTAGGGTCAATGTCCCATTTCTTTTCTGTTCTGGATATGTTCAAATCAATAATGAAAACTCATTCTCATTCATCCATTCCATGGTAAATTGCACTGGGTTCAAAAAGATCTGATAGTTATATATACAATATGCAAAATGTACAAACAAGGCAATTTAAGTCCACCAATCCTACACATGTTCCTTTAGAATTAAGCTCATAAAATATGTAATATATTTTAAACAACTTTTACAGAAATATATAATTTTTTTTGCTCATTTAGATATATTTTAACAGAAGAATCTATTTAAATCTAGAATTATATTAATGCCCCATACAAGTTACGTATCTATCATTTAGTTTAGTTCATTATATTAATGCCCCATACAAGTTATGTATCTATCATTTAGTTTAGTTCATTTAGGACTAGAAGATGGATTCTTTCTAATCAGATGTAAAAATCTAGTTTGAAGGCATTGTATAAAAATATAACTGAGGGAAAGACAGAAAAACAGCAGAATAAATGATCAAATTATTTTAAAAGGAATTTTTTCACAATTACTGTCTATCAACTAAGGTATATACTTCTGAACTAAGCCTGACAGGTAAGAAATAAGATTGGAAAGAAACATAACTGAAGGCTTATTGCTTTTATGGTTTACCACCCTTATATACGAATGTTATCTTGCTCATAGCTCTCTCACCTATATATACAATTGGCTACGTTGCCTCTCTATTGTTATATAGTCCAGCATTCCTCAAGTTAGATGCTCTTAGAATGTAGACTTTTGACTCTCATTATTCCATACTAAGCATAATTATTATAATTTAGGAGTTAAAAGTTAAAGATAGTGATGCCTATGGAGATTCTCAATCATCCAGATCACGTTTGTCCCAAAAGTGCTTTTCAAAAGGCAGCTGAACTTTAATTTTTTTCCTTGAAAATGTTTCACTTCTTATCCAAGAAGCTTGTTCTGAAGGAAGTCCAGCTGTCATTTGAAAAGCACCTTTGGGATGAAGATGATGATCAAACACGTGATTCTGTGGCACCATAATTTTAATAACTATGATGACAGGTTTGGCAGGTGATCCTAGGGAAGCAACTTTTTCTCATGTATCAGGTGAGCTCATGTATCAGACTTTTGTGAATATCATGATACAATAACGTAAATAAAGGATATCAAATATTTTAAAATACATATTTAAATGCTAAATATACTATATTTGCAAGACAGAGTTTGTATGTCCATTTATACATATTGATAAAAATATTGAAAACACAGTTGGATCAGGAAAAAATGAGGGAAGTTTAACAAGCTACAGATTTTCAGGAGAGAATTGTGGAACTTCTGAAAATCTGGTCAGCTGTGGTCCTTGTTTAAGGACTTTACAATAAGGAAAGAAGAAATGGTAGCACAAGACCTATATAGCACAATTGCCATATATAAAATTTAGTAGTGGAATTTTAAAATATATATTTAAAATATTTTTTAAAATCAGAAGCTGAACATTCCCATAAGATGATTTCCTAATTCAGTCTGGATTCAATCAAATATCAAATTATCAAAATCTTCAAAGCAGGATTGAAGAGATCCTAAGATAGAAGTGATTGCTTCTTATTGATTGTGGTTTCATTACTGACACATTACTGTTTGCTAGATAATCATGATGGGAAAAAAACAAGCAATAATTTAAGATTTTTTTTAAAAAAAATGATACATAAAAAAGTCAGCTATTCCTGGCGATCTGCATGTCTTCTTTAGAACAGTGAAAAATACCATCAGTGCTTCCTGGCTGGTGGAATAAAATATATAAGAATTTTTGTCAACACAGATCCTTCCATATGAACTGGATTTAAAACTCACGGACATTACAATGGCTGGACATTATAAATGTTGCTGTTCAACAAAAGTTACTGCTATCAAGAAGTCCACCACTGAAGTTATATTTTTGCACATTTTTGCATGTGGTTATATATTCTATAAATGTAGAATATGTCTATAATTCAGAAGTCACTCAGAATTTTGGAACAGTTCAACACATACCTAGCTCCAAAGAAAGAGTACATTCTTTTTCTTAAAGAAGGAAAAGATAAAATGACTTTTATCATGGAAGAGTTATGTTATCAGAGACACTTACCAGAGACAGCTAACTGAGCTGCCATTTTCTAAAATTGCTAATATAGTTATAATCTCATTACAGGAAGCCTTACCATGACTTTTAAAATTGTAACTGTGATCCCTGGCACAGAAAGTTCTTTCTCCTCTTCGTTTGGCACACAATTGCCATTAGCATTAATGAAAGGTTTGTATGTAATCAGGGGAAGAATTAACCCCAGAAAAACTATCAACAATAAGCATCTGTGTCTTCCAAAATTCATTATACAGTGCACAATGAGGATCTATCTCATCATGAAGGAAAGGACTCATAATGGGTATGTGTGACCAAGCTTGATTCTCTGCATAAGTCCACCAGCATCTCATAACTGGCTTCCTTATTATAAGATGCAAATTACTATCGCAGACAAAACTTTTTCCCCCTCTGAAAATCTGACGTATGCATGCAAACTATGCATATGCCTGCAGTCTAATTGGTAAACAGTCTGGCCTTCGGGAAAATTCCAAAATGTGAATTCCAGAAGTACAAGTATTCCCAAACTTTTCAAGTTTGTTGATTTTTCAAATTAGGATGGTGTCTTTTTGCGAATGGCCCTCAAGGCAGATTTACCAAATAGAACCTAAAACCAGAAAACACAAAGATGGCAACAGCAGACAAATTGAAACACGCTAAAACAAAGTCATGAGATCATCGATCATTTAACTAGTGCCCAAAGAAAACCAATTAATTTCACCGACAAAGGCCAACATAAATCAGGGTCTGCCAAAAAGGCTTAATAGCTTTTCTTGAAGGGAACTGCAGTTGTGTGGCACAACCAGAGAATACTTTTCACCAAAGGTAGCCTCAGGAGCCAAAAGTATGTTCAGAGATGGCGCACAAACAGGTATCAGAAGAGTCATAGGAGCATAAGAGATCCTGGCCTTGGTTACTCACTGAGGCACTTTACTCCTGTTTTAAGGAAAACAAAAATGCCAGTCTGGGTTAACTTCAGCATTTAGAACCTTGTTCCCAGGCCAAATGTTCAGGCATAGTGAGGACAATATAATATTCTGTGCCTATAAACTGCACTGTGTAAACCAATTAAGTATTTTTAGTTTATTTTGCACAATACAGGTAATCCTCTACGTAGACCACAATTGAGCCCAAAATTTATGTTTTTAAGTGAAAAATTTGTTAAGTTAGTTTTGCCACATTTTATGACTTTTCTTGCCACATTTGTTAAGTGAATAATTGCAGTTGTTAAGTTAGTAACAGGGTTGTTAAGTGAATCTAGTTTCCCCATTGATTTTACTTGTCAGAAGGTCACAAAAGGGGATCACATGACTATGGGACACTGCAACCGTCATAAATATGAGTCAGTTGTCAAGCATCTGAATTTTGCTCATGTCGTAAGTGTGAAAAATGGTCACAAGTCAGTTTTTTCAGTGTCGTAACTTTGAACGGTCACTAAATGAACTCTTTTGAGTCAAGGACTACGGGTAGTCTTTTTTTTCTTCCTAATCGTATACTAGTTACAAAAGTTTCTCTCCCTGATGCTTGGATTCTGATAAGCACTGATAAGCACTGATTGTATTATTCTAAATACATTTTTGCAGGTATAAGATTCAAGCACTTTACTACGTAATTAAACCAATGCTCAGTCCTGGTGGCAAGAACAAAAGATGTTCCATGACACATTTTGAATTTTACACTTTTGCAATGGGAGCAGTTTTGATTAATTAAGTCAGAAATTAGTGTAAGTCAGCCAATGAAATAACAGTGAGAATTTTTTTAAAATGCAGAAATTCCCTTGGGGATTTTTAAAAAAATATTATCATCACTAAGGTCGGAATTTTAAATGGAAGATTAATATGGGGTGAAAAGGTCTCTATTTCCTCTTGAAAGGCTATTTTTCCATTCAAAAGAGTTTGCTTTCCAAATGGGTTAACCTCTCCTCCTATGAAGGAGAGAACTACCTATAAAAATGTTGCAGGCAGGAAAAAGTATATATGATCAGAGCACCATTGGAGGAAGGGTATCAAAAAAGCCAAGATGGCAGTTGTGATCATGCAACGCAAACCCTCGACTCCACAAAGTCCTGACCAATTTTACTCATGCCATATGAAGTATTTCTTGCATGTAATAGCATGCCATTACATTTTGACACATTTTGGCTACTAATACGCAAGTGTAACCAGAGGCCAGATTTGCCCCGGGGATGTTCACACTATTATATACAAGCTATGCAATCTAGGGAGTATCTTGCAAGTCAAAATACTGTAGCCCACATTCCATTGATAGGGAGGAAATGCAGTATAGTGACCCACAATCAGGTTGCAGGTAATATATATTGATAAGTAATTTTCTATGACCGTACTTTTCTCAGGCTGAGGGTCATACCTGGTCCATAGTTGGCATGCCAAGTTGCAGTCCATAAAAAATGAGACCATGTTCCCCCCAAATGAATATTATTTAGTTAAATATATCAGGTTCTATTTTAGAAAAAAACTTTGCAACATTCAATTTTACAACTTTTGGAGAAGATCTGCAGACTGGATAGCAGTCCTACCTCCAAAGTTTTTGCATGACAAACCTGTAAAGTAGTTAGTGAGGTGAGAGAGCGAGAGAATGAGAATGAGAGAGGGATTATCTGGCTCAAAATCACCCAGATAATTTTTAGAACTACCGGTAGGAGTGAGCTTGAACCTGACCCATATCTTAGTCTAATTCCATCTTTGTTCAGTAGTACATTTGAACATTTTAGGGGCTCATATTATGCACCTACCTTAAATTATGCCATATTCACTCTTAAAGTGGGCCTGATTTATATATGTTATTCAGACTAATTATATATGCCTGGACTACATACAGAAATAGGTTAAAATAGAAATAAAAGTGAATTCTTACTTTAAGGAAACATACCAATAAATATTGATATTTTTATCTGCATGCAAAACAGATACCAAATGCCAATGACTAAGAGATACAGTGTAAAAGATGCAGAATATTTACTTCCAACCACCTGCTATTTACTTTAACTTAAAATCAGCCATATGGGAGCCTACTGCAAACTGGTTGAATATATTGCATGAGGAGATACTCTTCAGAAAACATCTGATTGATCTGTGAGGCAAATAGTCTCAGTGTATGTGTGATATTATTTTGGTTGGGAATTGGAGAGTGCTTTTTCCATTTTTGTTATTCAATAAAAAATAATAAAAATACAATATACAAAGCTTCTGAACATTTATAGGGTACTTAGTGATGTCAATGGAGATTCTCAATCATTCCGGTCATGATTATCTCAAAGGTGCCTTTTCAAAAGGCAACTGGACTTTCTTGATTTTTTCACCTTTAGGGCACTTAGTGATACATTTTTTTTGGGTGGCTTACAGTAAAACCAAAATAATATATAAATATCTACATAATACTTTTAAATCATTGGCAGAATAATTTACATTTGTTTTCAAACTTATTAGGAGTGTAAAAATTAGCTTTCAATCAGCTAAGATGGTACAGCTAAGATGGTACAGGAGAAAGTACAGGAGAGATAGTTGAAAAAATAGTTATGGATGCTGTGGCTACAGTCCTAATTGTTTCTGACATACTTTTAAAAGATGAGATGAGATCTCACCTGTACTGATCTCACTTTACATTATCAGAACATAATTTACACTTTTTACCAGAGATGTTCATCTCAGAATATAATTAATATCATACTTTATTTTTCTCCTTTTCTGTTTTTCAAGATTTAACACTCTACATTAAATGTAGGAAAATATGTGGGAAATTGGCCCTTATCCTTGGTTTCATTCAATGGAAGGTTCACATGAATCATATCATTTTTATTTAAGGCAGTAAAATAATAAATTAAAACAGAAATAACTCCAAGACCTATTTCAATATTTACTTCCTCACAAATAGAATTTCATGAGATTCAGACATAATCTTTCACCTGTAACCCTTTTTCTTCTCAGTAGAGTAGTTCTCTTGCTTATGTCTCTTAAAACAAAAGTGCTTATAAAGGAATAGCATGGACACGCAACATCTTGTTTTTTTTCTTCCATACAATTATGTCCAATTCTTGTAGACAACATGGATAAGCTTCTGCAGTTTTCTTGGTAAGGTTTTTCAAAATTGGTTTGCCTTTTTCCTAGGGCTGAGAAAAAGTGACTGGCTTGAGATCACATAGTCGGCTTTGTGCCCAAGGCACCACTAGAACCCACCTTGTCCCAGTTTCTAGTTTGATGCCTTAACCACTATACCAACTGACTGTCTTTTTACTGGTAATATCTGTCAAAAGCTACTCTTGGGTATGAACAAGGCTTTTATCATGCAGTTGGTTGTTCTGTTCAGAGAATTTTACAAGGAGATCAAACATGTTCATAATCTATTTGACAACCTTCTTTTTTTTAATTAGTTACTTTTACTTGATTTTTTTACTTTTAATTAGTTACTTGAACTCTTTTGACAGGTAAATCAAGGAGCATTCAGGGATAACTCCAGTATTCAGTCTCTTCCTTTTTGAATCTCTGTAACCTTAAGAAGTGATGAGACAAAACTACTGGTAATGTACTGTGTTTCCCTGAAAATAAGACCCTGTCTTATATTTTTTTGAACCCTGAAATAAGTGCTTGGCTTTATTGCCAAGCACTCGAAAGCCCGATTGGGCTTATTATCAGGGGACGTCATATTTTGGGGGAAACAGGGTAAAAGAATCCCCACTTGAATTGACAGTTCCTATCTTTGGCACTAGATATTGCCCTTCACCTGTCTAGCTGGATAATAAAAAGGGAAACTGTTCTTCTTATTCAGAATATCTCCTTTTCTATCATCCATTACCACCTCCTATTTGTGACATTAAAAACATATTGGGGACCAAGAAGTGGAAGGAAGCTGATGATAGGACTTGAACCAACAATGAGTCAGAAAAAATACATTTGTCTTTCACCCTATTTTCATAGTGATTTAAAGGAAGACAGTCCAGTTTTTATGGAAAGACAAAGCAATTCAATGGTAACAATTTTATCCTAACCATTTGTAAGAATTATCTGCAAAAAATTCATTTCAAGAATATCCAGGATCCTAAATTCAGAACTGTTTCAGAAATGAATAAATATACCGCACAATCATAAAGTGGCAAACAGTAAACTATAATTTTGAAATACTTATGATTTCAGCAGTGGCTTCCAAATTGGTTAGCTAAACTTGAAGTGTTTAACTGATAATGGTTACCTGCCAAGCATTTGGAGAGTTGGTTGATGGACTTCCCTAAGCTGGGGATCTGAAGAATTAGTCTATATTTAATTTTGCTAGGTATTTAGAAAAATAACATTAGGCACTTTAACTTCCTTTGAGGATACACTATCTAAATAATAGAAACAATAGTACTATCAGAACACTCCATTTTCCTGAAAATACACAGGACAAATTTTTCTGACATGGTTGTATATGTGTGTACATATAAAACATTGGTTCTGTATGTTCCTGCAGTCTGGTTTTCAATAAGAAATATGGACCCTGATAAATTTTTCAGTTGTAGTCAAAAGACTGTCCTTGAGAACGATCAAGCTGATTATCAAATTCTTGAGATTCAGCATTCTTGTATATACATCAGTTTGTGGAAACTGAAGACATAGACACCATGGGTGAAAAACACAGAACTATCTGTATTAACATTGTGGCTAAATTAAAGCATTTCTCTGTAAAGGAATAAACAGCATTATGCCTTTATGATGATCCCCCTCAAATGCACAGGTTAAAGTGTTAATCCACAAATTAATTATTTTTCATATCAGAAATTATTAGTCTGATGAAAGCTTTGTTCTGTCCAGGTTAGTCATGGGAAGTCATTAGCCTTGTTTACAAATATAGCCGTGATGCTACGGGGCACATACTATGAATTCATTATATAGATAATTTTAAACAGAGTAAAACTGAATCCTTGCTCTACAAAAATCAACAGTAAAAAAAAAATAATCCAGTGAAATATTCATTTTCTTAAGAACCTCTGTATATTTTGAGTGACAGAGCTAGGAAACTTCATGGAAAATAGCACACCTACCCCAGGCCGACGTTCAAAATATGCCAGTCTTGATTTTGTTAAGACGAAGAATCGAACTTTAAAGTTGGAAGGGGAGGTTCTTCTCTTTTGCTGAGATTTTTTGATCAGTTCTTCTTCCAGAAGAACACAGTTATTCATTGCTAGCATGTAATGATCCAAATTCCAGGATGAAAAGGGACCTGCTCTTAATACTCCACACATGAGACCGGGAAAATGAAATTAGAGAAAAAGACTGAACTGTCTCAAACATGGATGCAAAAAACAATGTAGGTGCTTTATCTTTCCATCTGTCATCCAGGCAGTACTGTTCTATAGCTTCCTTTCTGATACAAAAGCCATAACCACATCCTTTCAAACACACTGCGCAATACATTATAATTTATGTTACACATGAATTGAAAGGTAACTCAAACAGAAGCTTGAATTACAACTGTTTGCTGTTAATCTAAAAAATAAATGCTTTGGTGAAAACACTTGGAGCCAAATTTTCCTTATGAAAAAAAAATCCACAAAAGTATTTATTTGCTTTTGTTTACTTTCTACTATTCAGATTTAGGAAGGATTGAAATTAATATTTTTTAATCCTTGACATTTTTTAACTTGATTCCAAAGTTCAGATTTTTAAATTATTAATATACTTGGGAGCTATTCATTTCAAGGAAGTCTTGAGTATGCTTAATTTATGTTATTTCTTCATGACATTGTAGAAAATATATGCAGCGATATTTTATTGACTTTATAAAATATCTCTGCATATATCTCTATAATATAGAGAAACAGATGACCTAAAATTTAAGCACTTATTTCTCAAATGCAAACAAAGCCACCAAAATAGATTAACCATTATTCATTGATCAAAACAGATAATTGAATGAAATAATTTGGCAGAGATCATAATTTTTGACTGATTATAACTATATAAAATTACAACTGCTTACATTTTTAGGGTGTTTGAATGATTTTTCTATCTATGAGCTCATTCCCTTACTCATTTGTTATCTTTTCAATTTATTGTGTCCTCATTTAGTTGTTTTGTTGTGTTCAGTGGTTCAACCAAGAATATTATCATGTTGTCTGAGTTCAGTTTCAGCCAGTAGAATTTGTGGGTTCGCAACTATTTTCAAATAGTTGTTTCATTGTTTTGACTTAAAGTTTAAGGAAAGCATGTAAGGTATATGGAAGAATGTGGATTATCCCAATTGCTTGACAGGCTGATTAAATCAGCTAGCATGCGGACTGATAACATGCATAAATGGAGGTAGCCAGTTATCTCCTAGCAAGAGGGAGACAATAATCTTTCTATCAAAGATTAATAATAATCTTTGATAAGAAAGACTAATCTTTCTTGGTCCCTTGACCAAGGAGATCTGCACAATTAGAGGGCAGTCTTTAAATATTCTAGGAATTATTATATTCCTAGAAAACGTGATCAAGGTAATAGTTTACAGATGTAGATTCATTTAAATGATATTGATTTGTTTAACTTATTTGAATCGGATTTCAAATGTTTGGTTGCTGAAGTTGCTAGGTGATTTTGAGGGATTATATTTTCTAGAAACTACATGGGGGAGACTGTCTTGGTCAAGCTTCCACTCAGCAGTTTTAGTATACTTGACTACTGTATTCTTCTGAACTGCCAGTCAGGATTGAGCTTTGGCTGTGCTGCTTTACAGGAATATAATACTTTATTTAGGGCTATGTGACATAGATGACACTGATGGACTATATTTGACTTATAGTCAATCGACCTGCAAGATTCCATATTGGGCTCATCAACATAACTATGTTGGCAAAGGTTGAAATGACGTCAGTGTGTTGATGATATCCAGTTCAATTGCTCCTTACCATCCATCTCCAACAAAGTCCAACATGTAATGAGATAGATGAGAATGACAGAATGAAAAATATTTTATGAAAGAAGGTTTATAGACTGGATGTTACCCTTTATATTCAATTGTCACTGGATTATTAGTAGGAAGTCACAGCTTCTGACACTATGTTCCTCAGTTGCTATTTACTGTACGCCCCCACCAGAGACCCTTGGATTCCCTCCCCAACCCTGCCTGTCCCATACAGGTACCACACGACACAGAGGTGGCCTCACCCACTCAGTCATATAACACTCTCCCCCCGCCCAGCCAGTTATTGGGCAGAGAACCAGTTGTTAAAAAATTTGGAGCCCACCACTGCATAGCATATACTAAGTACTCCTAAGTATGAAGAATATGTAAAAATTGTGTTATACTGTAGGCTTTCCCTTTCGATTTGCATTCAAAGATTGAATTTTTGAAAATATTTGCATTTAAAGGAGCATAGATTATATACAAGATTTTGTTACTGAAAAAAATCCATTTCATTTAAAGCATTCACTTAAGAGTGAAATGTTAATTTGATTCAAAAAGAATCAGGATGGGTTGTTGTTCCCTCTATAGTCTATATTGTTTTTCAAACCTAAATCATTCTCCAAACATGCTACTTGCCTTTCTTTCTCAAAGCAAAAGGTTTTTTTCTATAAAAGCATGGCAAAACATAACTGTTAATCCCAAAAGTGTGTTTACTGCTTTTTACAGATCATTGTATTTCATAAAAAAAGATAGTTCCTCTCAAGCCATGATTAGTGCTGCTCTCTGCTGCCTAAGTGTGGCATAACATATGTAATAAAGTGGACCGCAAAATTAACACATTTTTGTTATTTTCATTTAATCTATTAACAATGCATTTTTCACGTGAAATTTAGGTGGCAGTAGAAATTCATTTGGAAAACTAGAGGTAGAGACATATTGGATAAAATATATTCCATGAAATTGATTATATTCTTTATGCTGTGTTACAAATAAAAATATTTTCTTTTCATATGTATTTATTTGGTATACTTATATTAAATCTATATATATTTGGCATATTTATATTTAAACATGTGACTCTGGACAGCAGTTAAAAACACAAAAAATACAAAATAGTAAATAACATAAGAAAAACAAAACTATGTTTTGTTTTGGGTGAGTGCCTTCAGTTTCCCTAGTCACTTTACAAGTTGCATACCTATGTTCCTGGATTCCTAGGCCAGATGGTAAGGCCATGCCATCAGGCTATTTTGGAAGGCCAACAAGATGGAGCCAATCTGATCTAATGGTGTTCCAAAGGATAGGGGTCACAGCAAAAGAGGATCTCTACCTGGGTCTCATCAGATGACATTTTTTCATGGACAGGACTCATAATATATCCTTCCTGATGGATCTGATAGAGTGGGTAGATGTGTCTGGTTGTTCTGACCTAGGCTTCCTGAGTCAGTAAAATACATGAGTAGTCCCAAAAACCTCTTTAATTTCAATGGCTGTGAATTCTGTTGTAAAGAGTCCTTCAGGATAAGGCTGATAATCACCCACCTTTATCTCCCTTGACACGCTGCCAAAGACCACGGAGTCCAAAATCAAACAGAGCTTCAGACTTTAAACTGAACAGAATTAACAACGTTGTTTCCTGCAAAGGCCACGTACCTTTGCTCCTCTTTTAAGTCTTATGGGAGGGGACAATCATCTCCAAGCCCTACTCCCAAGTCATCCCTTTTAACTGTTCTTGCCTTCTGGCAGCTTTGCACATGTGTGCACTGGGAACAGGCTCCCCGTTCCTCTGCCTTGCTGAGGTCTGACTCTGGAGGCTCCCAGATGGCCCTTTCTCTGCCTCTGATGCAGAGCCTTCGTCCAAGCCTTCCCTAGACTCCAGGACTGCCCCATGTTCCTCCCCAATCTCCTCACTGTCCGACTCTGCTGCCAGCTCCACAGGCCACCGGCGGACAACACTGGTGAGATACCTCAAATACCTATTTTCCAGATATGAAGAAGTGACGTTCTACAATGAGGAATACCCATCTGAACTTCAACTGCTTTCATGTGGATGTACAGTATATCACAGAAGTGAGTACACCCTTTCACATTTTGTAAATATTTAAGTATCTCTTTTCATGTGACAACACTGAAGAAATGACACTTGGCTACAATGTAAAGTAATGAGTATACAGCTTGTATAACAGTGTAAATGTGCTGTCCCCTCAAAATAACACAACACACAGCCATTAATGTCTAAACGGGTGGCAACAAAAGTGAATACCTTCCCAAGTCATTTTACTGAGTAGAATATAGTAAAATGCAATTCAATATTCCATGTACACAAATGGACCAAATTAGGCATTCAATTTTAATTCTGGTGAATGAACAAAATCACCCATTACGCTTTCCAACATCAAGCTATCTTAATGAATAAATTCTGCCTTAACCCTAACCATTTGAGTTTGTTCAATGCTAATTCTCCTCTAGAATTTTCTGACAATAATCTAGGGATAAAATTGGACTGATCATCTGGTTAATTCTGATCTATTTTGCCAACTTCAGCTTTGCACAACTGGTTGTTTCAGGAAAGCATACTTCCAGGGGATTATTTTATTACATAAATTTATACATATGATTCAAATTTGTTAAGTATAGCAATTAATCTAGCAGAGAGGGAGATGGCAAGAACGTATCTTGAAATTCTTAAACACGAACACACTTTTCCCAGGGAAGATCTGATTTTGACAGAATTTGACTAACATTTGTGTGGCCATTTAATCACCGCTATAAATAAAACCCTAGATAGTTCCATCATGGCTCCTTGTAAACCACGATAACATTTCAGGAAATATGCACCACCCGAAAACAAACTCCTCCGTCCCCCGTCTGCTTAAAGGTCTCTTCTTAGCACGACTTCAAGAAGAAAATAAGAGGCAGGGTGGGGGGGTGGGGTGGGTTATTGCAGAAGACAAAACGCTCATTAAACAAGTGCTGATTGGCAACGAAATCGGCACGCGCAAGTTCCCTCGCCCCGCCCCTTTTATCAGCCTGCGATTTGGTTCCAACGGCGTCTTTTTCGTTTTTTTCCGGTTTGGGGGAACTCGCGCCTCCGCGGAAGCCAATGAGGAGAGCGGCGCGCTACATGCATAAATTGCGCGCGCCGGAAGTGATTGTTTGCTGCCGAGGAGAAACACAAGTGATCCTGATAACTGATACTGTGTCGCGGAGCTGCTGGAAGCCTGATCCCTTTTGGTGTGTCTGTGAGCGTAACATCAAGTAAGCCAAAGGTTTTCACTTCGGGATTCCCCTCCTCTGTAGTGTCAGAACCAACTCTTGACTGCTCCCCGGTGCTTTTTGGGAGTCTGCATCCTGCGCTTTTCCTGCTTGTTTTGCCCGAAGAGGACAGGTTAACGGACAAGGCACGACTTTAATTTCCTAGCACCAGAGATTAAAAGCGATCATCATCTACGTTCGCATTAACATCACGACCCCAAATCTGTTCCCTTGTCTTATATTTTGAATATGGGGCGGATAAATTTTGCTGCTGACAGTCTTCCCCTTAAAATCGAGTCAATGTAGTTTTATATTTAGTGCTGAAAGAAAGAGAACAAAGAAGCTAAGGAAAAAAGTGACGTTGACTAGTATATATTGAAACGGCCTCTTTAGTGCGTGAGAAAGAAAATATAAAACATAACTAGGAATAGGTTTCATTAGACAATGTGTGGACGTTCCCAACTTTGCTGTAAAGTTTTGTCAAAATTATGTCGGCTTTTATCTTTCATGTAATGTGATGTGTTTTTGTTACTGTAGAAGTGGATTTCTGCATAAGGCAAAGACGTGAAGTAGATCTTGAATGTATCATCAAATCTGTATTTCTTAAAATATGTGTTATGGTTGGCAGTAGAAACAAAAATACAGTAGGATCAAATTTATACATAATTATAAAGTAGTGAGCAATAATATTAATAGGATATTAAAATAGTAAGGAAAACTGTTGTGTCGATCCTCTTGCGTGTTCTTAGGCATGTTTCAAGTGTGTATAGTGAATAATAGAAATTTTTGTCAATTTAAAATCCTCTAAATATAAACAAGTGGCAGATAACTCCATACTTAGTGCTAGTAAATAGTATTCTTAACTAGTGTGTTGGACAGAAACATTTTAACTTTATTGCAATGTATAAATGCTTATCTATCTTGTATGTGGTGTTTAACTGCTAATTTTATTTTTATATTTGCAAATGTTATCTCTCTATTCTAGCAATTTGTTCTGCTGCAATGGGTGAACCACAGCAAGTGAGTGCCCTCCCTCCACCTCCAATGCAATATATTAAAGAATATACTGATGAAAATATTCGGAAAGGCATAGCTCCTAAGCCTCCACCGCCTATTAAAGATAGCTATATGATGTTTGGAAATCAGTTCCAGTGTGATGATCTAATTATTCGACCATTAGAAAGCCAGGGTATTGAACGATTGCATCCCATGCAGTTTGATCATAAAAAGGAATTAAGGAAACTCAACATGTCTATCCTGGTCAACTTCTTAGATCTCTTGGATATATTAATAAGAAGCCCAGGCAGCATAAAAAGAGAAGAGAAACTGGAAGATTTAAAACTGCTATTTGTTCATGTGCATCACCTTATAAATGAATATCGACCTCACCAAGCAAGAGAGACTTTGAGAGTCATGATGGAAGTGCAGAAACGCCAGCGTCTAGAAACTGCAGAGAGATTTCAGAAACATCTAGAACGAGTTGTAGAAATGATTCAGAATTGCTTGGCTTCTCTGCCAGAAGATTTACCTCATTCAGATGGAGGAATGAGAATAAAAGCTGAACCAATGGATACTGAAGACAGCATAAACTGTATTGGATCGAATGAACAGCAAAGAATAATCTCTAGTGTAAAAAAAGATCAGGTTTTGGATAAAGATGCTAACATGTGTAGCATTATTGATGAAATGACATGAAAAAGCTTTGGGTTTTGTGATTTTCAGGGAACATGCAACTGATGCTAAGGAATTAGAACATGACGTTTCTTTTCCTTTTGCTATGACAATTTAAACAGTAATGGAATACAATGTATAAATCAGTAAATATTATTAATTTATGTATTTAGCTTTTGCATGTATATCTATGCTTGACTTTAAAGAACATCAATCTTACTGAGAGCTTTACCTATTATGCTAACTGCAATTCATCAGTATCCAAATTTTGCTGATGAGCATCTATTGAAACATGGGAGGTACTTTAAGGAATTTAAATACATGTGGTGATTCCTTGTTTAGGTTAAATTAAAAGACATGTTATACTACAGCAACACTGTTATGTATACAAAGTGGAAGTAAAGACAGTAAATATTTTTTTTTCTTGTTATGAATGTTTGTGAATTAAAGCAACTGTTTCTAAAGATAAGTAAACTTGGTGACATTTATTAAAAAGAATGAAATTCTAAATTCTTTGAGATAACTTTATCTTTAAAATATTTAACAGAAGACTTGATCAAAATTAGCCTTGTATTTTACAGGATGAGCCATATTGCTTCCCTCTGATTTAAATATAAGTCAATTTTATTAGGTCGTAAAACGGTGGTTCCTCAGATCGTGACTGCTTGTTAATGCTGACTTTGTTGAAATTACTAAAGAACTGGAAGTGTGTAAATAGCACAGCCATAGTATGTATATAGTCAACATTTATATCACATACCATGCACTTAAAACATTTCTTCCTAATTTCTAAATTTCTACACAATCAGGAAAAGTTTCTATATAAGACGATTATTTACGGGCCAAGAAAAAATACTTGCAAAAATAAATACTAACATACATACCAAAGAACAAATTAAGTTGTGTATGTTACAAGATAATGAAATTATTTTTGATCTCTACAGATTGAATAATTAAATTTTTCCAAATTCCATTATTTTCTGGGGAAAATGTGAGGGTGGCAGATATTTTTCTATATAGAATTTTTACTTTGCTAGTATGGTCTAACCAGAGGTGGTTTTGTACTAATTAAAAGTATTAGGGAAAGTCAGCTTCTATTTATCCTCACCACCATGATTGCATTTCTTTATACTATATATCAGTGTTTCCCAAACTTGGCTATTTTAAGATGCATGGACTTCAACTCCCAGAATTCCCCAGCCAGTATGCCTGGTTGAGGAATAGTATGCCTGGTTGAGGAATTCTGGGAGTTGAAGTCCATACATCTTCAAAGGGTCAAGTTTGGGAAATACTGCCATATATCATGCAATTAAGAAAGTCTTCCAATTCTCAAAAGCAGCTTTCCAGAATAATCCTAATTTTTGTGCTGATTTTAGTGGTTTTTTTGTTTTTTCCCTATATGTTGAGTATAGATATTTTTTATTTTATTGCGCTAATTTGAGGTATCTCAAAATTAGAAAGTACAGTTTGGCTAACAAAGAGAACAGTAATTAAAATTCACCTCAGGAATTCAATTATGTAACAAAATACTTATCCAAAAATTGTGCTTGTATATTTTATCCTAGTATTACTAATGATAATTGGTAGTAGTGATATTTTAGCTATTTACTATCTTTGCAATGTTGATTCATCTACACTTTATAATTTGCATGAAAAAAAATTATAGTCAAATTTATAAACAAAAGAGTCCAAGAAATATGAACGGTTTTGTCTTGTTCCATCTTCATTTGGCATTTCAGATTTAGTAAACATTAACCTAATTGTACAGTGGGCACCAAACCATGATAGCTTTTTCTAATCTATTTATTTTTGTTTTTAATAATTCTACATTGCTGAGAATAGGTGAAAGCCCATGTAAAGAGAAGCAGAAAAATAGCTCTTTTAAAATGAAATTAATAAACCATTGTGGAATGAAGTTCTTTTTCTTGAAAACAGATGAAAATAATTTATGATGGGGAACAATGGGAGTTGATTTTTTTTCCTCTTAATTATGTGCAACTTGTTTATGGAGATGCCTGCAATAGTCTTAATATATAAATATAATGTAACAGATTTTTTTGCCTCAGCAGGAGGGAGCACCAAGCTGACTTTGGCTGATCTCAGAGGCTAAATTTGGATGTCTTCTCTCAGCAATTGCAAATAGATACCAAAAAAATATCAGGTTTGGTACCTATAAAAGAGGAACAACCAAGCCAACCTCCCTTCCCCTCTAACTTCACTTCCTAATTAAAAAAGAATGGAATTGCTGCAAAATAAATGTTCCCAACCATTCTAGACAGCTTAAAAGGAAACCACAATTAATATTGAACACTACTGAGGGGCTCTAAAAGGACCTCTCCCTCATGGAAAGAATTTCCATCCCATGGCCAGGATTCCACCCCTAGAACCTGGACATTGAACTCTCCTGGCCCCATTAGCAGAAGATTCCACCACCAGTGGCTGTATGTAATCCAGGCACATCAGAATGGCTACTGCTATGCCTTTCCATATTGCACAAATCCCAAACACATGTGGAGATGCATTTGCATTGAGACCTTCAAGAACAGTAAGATGGAAAGCATCCTGCAACATCAAGAGGACTCATTCAGAGGAACTGCCAAGAAGGAATAATACTTTGAAAGCAAATGGCTTGAATCTCAGAGTGAAATATACATTAACTGAATAGTATTGCGAACAGGTGAGAGCTCAAAATTGTGCCCTCAACTTCATATTGAGAATTGCAAAGTAAGTTACTTTGCTGCTGCTATTGTTTCTCAAGTGATTATCCAGTAGAGAGTTTTCTGGGTGATTAGAGGCCTGTTGCAATCAGGCACAGTGATGGAGATGGGGGAATCTTCAGATGTCTGCTGTGACAATGATGTAAGACCTGAAAGCAAAGTCAGGAGTTTTCGTAAAGCTTGATGTTCATGCTGTATTGTATAAATTAAGGAATGGCATTCAGAAAACCATGAGTGTGGATCTGTGGGACTGGTTTCAGCTGTTACAATTTAATGATGGGCACAAGGTTTTGGAAAATGTCTGGCTGACCACATGGATTCTTGACCGATCATGGCATGTGGAATCTAGCTAAAGGGAATTGATTAGGCAATTAGTACATCTTTGAGAACAGACACAGTGGCTCAGTGGCTAAGATGCTGAGCTTGTTGATCAAAAGGTCAGCAGTTCAGCAGTTTGAATCCCTAGTGCTGCGTAACGGGGTGAGCTCCTGTTACGTGTGCCAGCTTCTGCCAACCTAGCAGTTTGAAAGCACATAAAAAAATGCAAGTAGAAAAATAGGGACCACCTTTGGTGGGAAGGTAACAGCATTCCGTGTACCTTTGGTGTTTAGTCATGCCGGCCACATGACCACGGAGACGTCTTTGGACAGCGCTGGCTCTTTGGCTTTGAAACGGAGATGAGCACCGCCCCCTAGAGTCGGGAATGACTAGCACATATGTGTGAGGGGAACCTTTACTTTTACCTTACCTTACATCTTTGAGCCATGGACATAGTGGCCTTAATCTGGAAAACTCTCATCTACTCCTTAAAAAGAAAGCTACAATGAAACTGCTTGCTTCAGTGTACCCATTAAATACTTAGCTAATTCTTATTGAAGTTGATTTAAAATGAAGCTTTTTTCACAGTAGGAATGCTTTTTTAATCATGTTCGTATATCCAAATTCATCCTGGTTTCTGCCATAATGACATCAAACCTGTTTTCAGAGTTGCTTCTGCAGCATTTTTATTTTTCTATTGAGAAATATTAATTTATTCTTGTAATCGGACTACATTACACTTTGGAAGATTTGTGAGAATTTGGCCTTCGCTCTAATCAGGTCTATTTTTCAGATTAATTTCACTTCTGTGACATCTAAACAGTAATTACAAACTGCAATTATGCTCTGTCTTGTAAAGGTTTCATTTGCTTACCTATTAAAAAGTTTCTATCTACAATGCATTGGCTCAAAGATTGGCCCACTCATCAAAAGTTGTGTCATGGGAATAGAGAGTACATAAAATATACAATCAGAAGGAAATGAATGTTTTAATTGGAGTCTTCTTAATGTCATTTTTCCATTCTCTAACCTTTTATAAGGTTCTGCAAACTGTCAGCTTAAATTTTTCACAGAAAGTTTGCTGAGAAAGTTAAGTGTACACTTGTGCAAAATTCTAAAATTATAAATAATTTTCAGGTAGCTGGGAGAAAAAAAGCCCAACCAACATATTGAATCCCTCAGACCAAAACTAATAAATTTTGAATTGATTAAAGTTTAGACTAATTGTGTAACTACATGAGTTTGGTAAAGCTTACTATTTACTTAATACAGATGTCTAGATGCCCTCAAAAAGTATTTCTGATGGTTTTGATAATTCTAGTCATATATCAGTGGAATTGATATATGACTATCATACATATTCTGCTGTAATACAACACAGTATTGCTCTGTGTTTTCTATTTATAAAATATCCTTTTACCAGAAACCAATATAGTGAGATTGTTTCCTCTCTTCCCCAAACTATGATCTTGGCATTTTTTCCTGAGCAGATGGGCACTTTTCCCAACGAAGTACAGGATTTGAACCCCATCACTTTACCTCATTGTTTTATTTTTAAGAATGTTTTGGTGGCCGGTGTGAAGTATAAAACTTAGCTGGACACTTCACTGAATCATACTTTAGCAGGAATGAAGTTGAGTATCTAGAACAGAATCCTTGGCATGACAATCAATTTTCTTTGCTGATTTTTGTCTCTTTTTGCAGAGTGATATAAAAAAATTGCCTGACTGCATTTTCCCTTCCCTTCCTCTTACATCCCAGCAAATTATGGTAAAGCCAGTCTGAGCTTCTTTCTAACACTTTTCCAGATTTAAAGCATGCATTTGTTTTTGTTAACTGTCTACACTCTCCCCCCTCCATCCTTTCTATGGTCCAGATGATAGAAGAAAATTGAACCAGACCAGGTACAAAAAAGACAAGGCAACTGCTTAGTGGGGAGTTAAGAGTTTATTTGACAGCAAAACAGGCAATGTAGCCATGAATTAAAAAGACAGGTATAGTGATGTTTATAGGAAAGCCTGTTCTTTGTTCAGGAAGCACACAACCATGTTTGCCTCAGGGGGTACATACTACATACAGTAGGGTCCAATAGGGAGAAAATGCAGCTTTCTCACCCTGTGGGCATGATAATCTTTGCTCCTTTAGGTGTTCAGGTATTAGTTTTTGGGTGATGGGTCTAGTATCAGGAGAATCACATTGTGTGAATAAAGGATTTCCATGTCTTCAGCAATTTTTCTTTGATTATGGCTGAGTTGCTTTTGTCAATTTTTTAAAGAGAAACATCCTTAAGTCAGTTTCTGCCTATGTGTCAATATAGGGGGAAAGACTTAAGCAATCTTTGGCATTATTGTGTGTTGGTTCATTGACAGGTCAGGAGTGGTCAGGAACCTTCTACCTCTCATTCAACATGGAATGGAACCATGCTATCGTCTTGGGTTCAGTTGGATGAAGTTAAAGTTGGTATGCAAATGATAGAACAAAATGTTTTGTTAGAAAACAAAGGGCTGAAGTTGCTATCTAATCTAATCCTCTGACAATCCAGTTTTTAGATAGATGGTCCTACTTCCCAACAAAGTCCAGACCCATCCATGATTATGCAATTGGAGCTTTGTTTCTTTTTGCTGCGTTGATCATGTGGTTGTGCCTGCCTTCCCCGCCTCCTCTGAATGACAATTTTTATTTTCTAAAATAGCAATGGAATCTGTCAATAGCTCAGAAGCATTCTTAGAAAGAAAGATATTACTAGAGGTGGTGCTAGGGGAAGGGGGACTATGGATAGGGTTTTCCCTAGTCCAGGAATTGAGAAATCTACTTGCCCTGGAAGGATCTGTACCCCCTTTCAAGAAGCAGATGCATACTGTGGCTGTTTTTAGAACTCTTGTTGAAGGCTTTTACAAAAAAAAATAAAAATAAAGCTCTGGTAGGAATGCCCTCTTGGCAGTACCACATTTGCTAAAAATTTGCTATGCAGCATCTAAAAATAAGGCATTTTTGATACAGGAGCCCCAACTGTGAAATTATCTTTTTGTTCAGTTTGGGGTCATGTACTTTGTAAGCCTTTCATGCCATCGGACAATGTATTTGCTTAATTAATTGTTTTAATTAAATAAGTAGTTTGAATTTATGCAGCTGTACCTTACACTGACTCTGAATTAAGGAGGTATTTTACAGTTGTAATTTTTTTTTGTATCCTCAATTTGGAATTATTATGATTGTAAATGAAAAAAGGGAAAACAACATTTTGGAATAATAGAAGAACTAAAAAATAATAGTGGGATTTCAAAGCTAAAGCAAGCCCAGCAGAAATCCAGTTCTTTGAATTGGTTTAGTTTAGTTTAGTTTAGTTTAGTTTATTTGATTTGTATACCGCCCTACTCCCGAAGGACTCAGGGCGGTGAACAGCCAAACAATAAAATACATAGATGCAAAAAATTTAAAAACCAGATAAAATCAAATTAAATCATTTTGGCCCAGACAGATTAAAACACCCCAATAATTTAAAAACAGATTAAAATTTACATATTTAAAAAAGGGAAGAGATTAGGCCAAGCCCGCCTGATGGAATAAAAAGGTCTTAGCGCGGCGGAAGGTGCGCAGATCCGGGATCCTCCGTATCTCCGGGGGGAGCTCATTCCAGATGGTAGGTGCCCCCACAGAGAAGGTTCTCCCCCTAGGGGCCGCCAGTCAACACTGTTTGGCTGACGGCACCCAGAGGAGTCCCTCTCTATGAGAGCGTACTGGCCGGTGGGAGGCTATTGGTGGTAATAGGTGGTCCCGTAGATAACCAGGTCCTAAGCCATGGAGTGCTTTAAAGGTGGTAACCAAAAGGTGGTTGTTCTGTTCTATTCCATTCCATCCCATTCTGTCCTGCCCATTCAATTTGAACATGCCCAAAGTCATGCCCACACAACTGTTTCAGTCAAGGCTTCTTTCTAGAGACTGCAACATTTACGACAGGAAGAGGAAGTTCTGGTCAAAGCTATATAAAGGGCACTGTGATTGATGACATGCAGCAGTCAGAAGTCAGAGAAGTTCAGAAACTTGTTTGGGAAACAAGCCTTCTATTAACCAGGTAGAAGGAAATCTTTTCTGTGGTACCATGTTTTCTTGCCTGCTTCTGAAACAGATCCTGCTCATGATATTAACAGGTAACTAAATTTTCCTAAAAGCTACACATAGATAACATCTTTGTAACAGTATTGCTTCAATCTCTTAGAGGATTTGGTAGTATGATTCTGGTCAGAATTTTGGCAAGTTATTGCATGTATTTTACAGCTGCCATTCCAATACTAGGATGAAAATTGGATGGTTCACGTCCGAACAAACATAATAGAATTGGGATGGATGAATGAATGACTGAAAATTAACATATTCACATCATCTTCATGTGTTATTTTTTACATGGTAGGAAATAAAGGTAGTATGCATGATAATATTAATCCAACATCAGCATTGACTTATTTAGAATGTCCATTGAAGTTGATACTATTAATTTCTAATATTACATCTGAATCTTTTTTCTAATATGAGTGCAAAATGAAGCAAAAGTCAAAATAAAATGTATACATTTTTACAAATAACATTTGTAAATTTGAGACTCCTTGATTATCCTGTGTAGGGCAACTAAGTATAGGCAGTGGGTGATCTATAATCTTCATTAATGCCAATTGGAAAGGATTAGTTATAATCATGTTGAGACTATATATCTAACATTAATTCCAATGTTCATGGTTATCTGGCTTAAAATAGACAGCAGTGACAACTGTGCGCTAAGAACTTCTGAGGTTTCTGAATTGAGCATTATCTCATTGTGCAAATATGTGACTTAATTATATTTTCCCAGTTTTATAAAATAAGAATAAAATAGGAAAATATGGCCTTCTACCCACTGTATATAGTGACAAAAATGGTGCGAAGATATGAGAAACAAAAATAAGCTTTTAAAGTTTTTAATGCAGGATTTTATTTATTTATTTATTTATTTATTTATTTATTTATTTATTTATTTATTTATTTATTTGTCTATTTCCTGTTTTCCCTCTTAAGTTCACTTTTCATCATATGCTAGCTCTGAATCACAAAAGGTCTTCCTGTCTGAGTAATTAAATGTTCTTTCATTTTTGGTAAAATATCACCTAATCCACTAAGAAAACGGTTGTTTGCTAGGCTGAGAAGACAATGTCTGAAGATGTTGTAGATCCTCCATCAGAAAAGTTATAACATGTTATAAATAATGTTCTGTTTAGTAACTAACGATTACATAAACAGTGTAATAGTATTCCACAGTACATGGTACTGATTTTTTTTTCATTTTATGAACATTTTAAAAAAGGTCATTTAGCCATAAAAAATTAATTTGGATGGAAAAAATAGAGTTCCTGGCAGGCAACCATAAGGTGTGCGTGGGTATGTGTTTTAATCAGCATTTCCATCCTGCTTTTATTTTCTTTATATTACTCAACAAACTGAGGCAGTGATGTCATAGTATCTGCTTGGG
Source organism: Arizona elegans (assembly GCA_022577455.1). Taxonomy (NCBI): domain Eukaryota; kingdom Metazoa; phylum Chordata; class Lepidosauria; order Squamata; family Colubridae; genus Arizona; species Arizona elegans. The sequence goes on along the minus strand of JAKOOJ010000003.1, from coordinate 93,805,047 downwards.
AGGATATTTCAGATGATAATTTAATTCTTCTAAGGAAAGCTGCTTAGAAGAAAATTATTTTAGAAGCTATGGCCTAATTTGTCCCAAACCAATCTTGTTTTTTTTTTTTAAAAATAATAATAATAATTGTTACATTTCTTCTATAGGTTGCTTCACATCATATGCTGAAACTGTCATACAAGGAAAAGTGGGTGAAAACATCACTTTACCCTGTCATTATTCAGTTAAGGATAATGGACTCACAGATATTTGTTGGGGACGAAGTTGCCCTTCAGTGGGTAGTTGTCCCAATAAAATGATTAGCATTAATAAATATCTGGAGATAGATGGGCAACTCCAAAAATACCATCTAATGGGAAATATCATTCAAGGGGATGTATCTCTGACCATTGCTAACATTACAGAAGACGATGGGGGGACATATTGTTGTCGAGTGGAGTATCAAGGCTTGTTCAATGATGGGAAAATATTTTTCAAATTACTGATCAAGGAAGGTGAGCAGAAGATTTAAATTTGTCACATGGTCCTTTGGTATACTACAAAGGATTATTTTTTTTAAAAAAATATGCTTGTAAGTTTGAAAAGAAGTATTTTTATGAACGTAATCTAATGACTGTCTCTCACTGCAGTGTCAGTACCATCTAAAATTTTATACAAAATGATATTTACCTGTGTTATGTATTTTGTGTGTGCTATTTATTAATTATGACATAGTCATTAACATTACTGGTTCTGTGTTTCATTTGATATGGAACTCTTCTACTGTGTTCTTTATAAAAGATACAACTCTATTCACACCCGCATACACTTTGTTATGAATGTATGTGTTCACCTACACACACACACACACACACACACACACACACACACACACACATCATATGTATATTTCAGGGGTGGGTTCTACTTACCTTTACTACCGGTTCGCAACGGGGCCGTGCGCATGCGCAGAAGCTTCCTGATGACATCTGGATCAGTGGGCGGAGTTTCCCACCGGTTTTACTACCAGTTCTTGCGAACCAGTCCGAACCGTGGACAACTCACCACTGGTATTTATACATAAAATATGTATGTATGTGTATATTCATGTATACACACACACACACACACATACACACAAATATGTACATACACATATGTGTATATAAATATATGTATGGGTCTGTATGTCATCTGAAATGATGTGTCTCAAGTTATACGATCCAATTAAAACAAACATGAACCCCAAAAAGCATGTTCAGATACAAATATCAATCTAACACTATAAGATTTACAAATTTTATGGAATTCTGTCTTCCAAAAGTTTTCTGTATGTATGTATGAGGGGTGAGTTCTACTTACCTTTACTACCGGTTCGCAACGGGATCGCGCGTACACAGATCGCGTCTGATGACGTCAGGGTCAGTGGGCGGAGCCTCCTGCCGGTTTTACTACCGGTTCTATAGAACTGGTCTGAACCGGGGGCAACCCACCACTGGTATGTATGTGTGTATGTATGTATGTATGTATGTATGTATGTAGAGATAGAGATAGAGTTATACGTAGACAAATTTGTTTTATAATGTATTAATACTCCTATTTTTCAGCATTGCTTCATACAACGCCTATATATTTTAGTACGACTAATTTTGTTTCCGAACCAAAATCAGTATTCATTACTGAATCTCCACTCAATGTAAGTATCAATATAAAAGAGTGTATGTTTCTGTGTCTCTGTGTGTGTGCATATGAATTGGTAGCTATTTATGCTAAGTCTTCTGAAACCTAGTACGCTTTATCTACTTCTCCTTTGTGTCGTCAATTTCCAGGAATTGGCTATAAATTTTAGTGAGAGTCTGAAGAAAAAAAGGGGGAATGAATCATTGGGTGCCCATCCTTGCCATATCCTAACTATCATGTTTAAAATGCTAGGCAGGAAAAGGCATTATGATACTTCTAAGAAGTTTATTCTGGGTTATATAAACAATGGAAATAGCATTGAGAAAATACACAATTTCTTGAGGAGCTCTGAGAGATGAAGAGCCAGAAGAGAACTCTGATATTGCTTTGGAGGAAGATGAAGAGCAAATTGGATCAAAAATATAAGAAAGATATTTAATCCATACTATGGATTAAATTGTGGCAAGTGTCTGCTGATAGTGGCTCTGTTTTAGGTGACCCAATTCCTGGTGGGAAGAGATGTGTCATTGGACTATCCGCAGGGTTACTATGAGGAATATTTTTGCTATCTGACAAATAAAACTTCTTGGATCAGCTTAGAATTGGACTCTGAGTGGACATGTCCAGTTGAACTGCCCGAGGCAAGGTTTTATAGGATTATCTTAAGTAAATTCAGTTCTGTAAAGTGTCCTGAAGTTCTGCACTTGGTAAACTTGGCCATCTGTTAGATCCAGGTCTCCCCTGAATGGTTAAAACTGCATAGGAGATAACCTGTGACTGGACCCTGTAACTGACTGCTTCTCTGAGGAAAGGTTAATACCCCAATGCCTTGAAAGAGGCCATGGTGCTTCTGCTTCTTAAGAGGTTATCTTTGGACTTAATGATCCTGGGCAATTTCCATCCAGTTTCCAACCTTCCATTTTAAGGGGAAGGTGGTAGGAGAGGATGGTCCCAGAGGACTCTAAAGAAACACATTATCTGGACCCATACCAGTTTTTTTCGTAGCCAACATTGTTGTATTTATCAATAATCTATGGTAGAACTGGAATGCGGTTGATGTTCATCGTGGTGCTCCTTGATCTCCCAGCAGTTTCTGATATATTTGATCATGATATGCTGGGTAGGTCAGGTATCAGCAATACACTGTTATTCAACTATACAATTCAATACCAGATGGACTAAGTGATGCCGTTGAGGTCCTGACCCAACACCTGGAATCTGTGGAGATCTGGCTCAGGAAGAACACACTCAGGATCAATCCTAGCAAGAGTTAGGGACTGTTTTTTTTTTTTTTTACCTTCCCAGTTCTGGGAATATTCTATTTACCATTGCACAGTTTGCAAAAACTGAATTCAATTTTAAAAAGTAAAGATTGAAGGCCAACGTTATTATTATACTCAATTGTCTCCTTCTTTGACATCCCTAATAAACAACCAGTGATAATGACAGTTCAAATCACAGTTGGAATACTGTGTGTATGTGTATCCAAATACTATTAGTATCTACATCACCAAAGTTCTAAGGAGAATTATTAATGGAACAGCAACTATTTTACTGCTAGATAGAGATTCTAATATTTTTGCAGTCTCCCATCATGTCTCATTTTAAGATTGCTACTAACTGCATGGCGTGGGCTTTTTTTCACATCCCCATTTCTTCTTTTAGCTTTTTTTTTAGCAATTAGCCAAAGAAGAGTTTATCTGAACACTTGCACAACATTTTGTGCCTTTTCTTGTGACTAATTTTCCAACCACATAAGGGTGAGAGCCACTTGAATCTTTTGTGGGCCAAATTTTCAATTTATAACTATATACTTTTAAAGTTTGAATAAAGCACACACACACACACACACACACACACACACACACACCAGAAGTGGGTTTCAGCAGGTTCTGACCAGTTCTGGAGAACCGGTAGCGGAAATTTTGAGTAGTTCGGAGAACCGGTAGTAAAAAATCTGACTGGCTCTGCCCCCATCTATTCTCTGCTTCCCAAGTCCCAGCTGATTGGGAGGAAATGGAGATTTTACAGTATCCTTCCTCTGGAGTGGGGTGGGAATGGAGATTTTACAGTATCCTTCCTCTGCCACGCCCACCAAGCCACACCCACTGGTAGTAAAAAATTTTGAAACCCACCACTGACACACACACCCTAGAAGTGTCAGTTCTGAGGAAGAGTTAGAAACAAACAAATAGGAAGTAGTCTGATGAATGGCTTTCTTGTACTAAAATCTCGAATTGATGAGATAAATGCTCCTATTAACTCTCCTGAATGCTAATAATGTTAATAATTAATATTCTTTAGAGCTTGCTGGCTCCAGTCGATTCTGGGTAGCTTTCATTAAGTAAACAAACTCTTCAGCTCAGCGTGGTTCTGCTGTGATGTTTTTTGTTTATTTGCTTTTCCAGAATATTTCATTATATAGGTCTATAATGGTAAACGAGCAAGCAAAGAATTCACCTTATCGGATAGGCTTATACCTTGGAATTGGAACATGTGTAATTCTACTCGCCATTATAATCCTGCTAATTATAAAGTGTAAGTACTGTGACTTCTATTAAGGGTTTTTTTTGTGTGTGTATGCTGGCCATGTAATACTTTGCCTTGCCATGTCCCTTTGCCATACTTTATTTAGTCTTTCTTATAGGCCACTTGGTCTCTCTGTTATTCAGTAAGCCTTCATGGTATAGTAGCTTCACTGCATCTTCTTCATTGTCATTTAGATATTATTCCAATACTTCTTTTCCCTTTTTCCCTTTCCCTTTTTCAACCATCTGGTGTATTTGCAACATTCCACATCTACATATTTTCCTTGATAAGTAGAGTTTGCGTGGATGAAGGGCATGATCCATTGTCATTATTTTTCTAATCTTCCTATCCAGGGCTTTTAGTTCTGCTTTAGTCTGCTCCACTATTCCAGCTGTGTATCTAATGACTGGAACTGACTTCTTATTTCTAGGTCCTTGATTATCCAATCATGTGGCAGAGAGTCAAATAAATTCTTATAATCAATCCAAGCTACATTCAAATTGGACTTTCCTTCTCTTTGTTGTTGTTAGTTGCAAAATCATGTCCAACCCATCATGACCCCATGGACAATGTTCATCCAGGCCTTCCTGTCGACTGCCATCCTCTGAAGTCCATTTAAGCTCACATCTTATGCTTCAGTGACTCCATCCAGCCACCTCATTCTTTGCCGTCCCCTTCTTCTTTTGCCCTCAATCTTTTCCAGCATTAGGCTCTTCTCCAGTAAGTCCTTCCTTCTTAGGTGGCCAAAGTATTTGTGTTTCATCTTCAGGAGCTGGCCTTCTAAAGAGCAGTCAGGGTTGATCTCCTCTAGGATTGACCAGTTTGATCGCCTTGAAGTCCAAGGGACTTGCAGGAGTCTTCTCCAGTACCATAGTTCAAAGCCTCAATTCTTTGGTGCTCAGCCTTTCTTATGGTCCAACTTTCACAGCCATACATTGCAACTGGGAAAACCATAGCCTTGACTATATATACTTTTGTTGGCAGGGTGATGTCTCTGCTTTTTAGTATTCTATCTAAATTTGCCATAGCTTTCCTCTCTAGGAGCAAGCGTCTTTTAATTTCTTGGCTGCAGTCCCCATGTGCGGTGATCTTGGAGCCCAGGAAAATAAAATCTGTCACTACCTCCATTTCTTCCCCATCTATTTGCCAGGAATTGAGAGGGCTGGATGCCATGATCTTAGTTTTCTTAATGTTGAGTTTCAAGCCAATGTTTGCACTCTCCTTCTTTACCCGTATCAAGAGGCTCTTTAATTCCTCTTTACTTTCTGCTATTAGAGTGGTATCATCTGCATATCTGAGGTTGTTGATATTTTTCCCGGCAATCTTAATTCCAATTTGTGATTCATCTAGCCCCGCCTTTCTCATGATGTACTCTGCATATAAGTTAAATAGGCAGGGCGACAGTATACAGCCTTGCCAGACTCCTTTCCCAATTTTGAACCAATCAGTGGTTCCGTGTCCAGTTCTCACTGTTGCTTCTTGACCCGCATATAGGTTTCTCAAGAGACAAATAAGATGATCTCTTTAAGAATTTGCCACAATTTGTTGTGATCCATACAATCAAAGGCTTTAGCATAGTCAATGAAGCAAAAGTAAAAGTATTTCTGGAACTCCCTAGCTTTTTCCATGATCCAGCATATGTTGGCAATTTGATCTCTAGTTCCTCTGCTTCTTCGAAATCCTGCCTGCACTTCTGGTAGTTCTCGATCCACATACTGCTGGAGCCTAGCTTGTAGGATTTTGAGCATACCTTTACTAGCATGTGAAATGTGTGCAATGGTGCAATAGTTTGAACACTCTTTGGCATTGGCTTTCTTTGGAATAGGAATGTAAACTGACCTTTTCCAATCCTGTGGCCACTGTTGAGTTTTCCAAATTTGCTGGCAAATTGAGCGTAGCGCTTTTACTGCATCGTCTTTTAAGATTTTGAATAGCTCAGATGGAATACTGTCACCTCCACTAGCTTTGTTGTTGCTCAGGTTTCCTAAGGCCCATTTGACTTCACATTCTAGGATGTCTGGCTCGAGGTCAGTGACATAATCTTGACAATTAGAAACTGATTTTTTTGTTCCTTTTCTGTTTGGGCAGTTTCCTTTCTGTTCAGGTAGAAAGAGCTTGTTTTCAACTGGAGGCTGCTGGACTGCATCAGCTACCATTCATTAGCAATTTGAAAGTTGCTGGTAAGCAGATAATTGGCCTTTAGTTGCCTGGAGCTGCTCCTTTTGTTGGGTCTTTCATTATTAGGTTTTGGCAGAAATTAACCCATTTCAATTTCACCTCCTTGCAGCTTGTTGTCAATTTTTTTGGCAATGAGTGGTGCATAACAGATGTTTCAACCAAAAATGATGCAGTTCATCTTCGCCTGACCAAGTGTAGAACCTCTTTGCCCTCTTCTGCTGTTATTACATGTTTTTTCATTTCAGCTTATCTGTTATTCTTATCTACCTCCTTTAGTCAAGTTACATTCTTCTTGTTATATGTGTGTGATCTACAGTTAGATTCAAAGTCTAGGACTGATGGAAACATAATAATTCAGGTTCTAACCAAAGACCAAAGAATGATTAACGTAACATCTAAGAATATAGGCGGTTCCAAGCAGGGTGCTTTTTTGTAAAATTAGGGTGTTCAGGTCTGATAAATTCATTGTTTCCAGATATCAAGGAAGCCTTATTATTATTTTTGCTAATATTAATCCTGATGTTAAATTTTATTTGTTTGTTTGTTTGTTTGTTTGTTTGTTTTACACATTTTTGAACTGCCCATCTCCCTCAGACAATATAGAATATTTGCAGTGAAACTTATCAGCTGAAATGGAAATACAGAGAAACTGCAGGAAGGGCCAATATCAAACAGCCAAAGCACTTCTTTGTTAAAATCTGTCTTCTTGTTCTCAAAAGTTTTTTTCCTTGCATAGAGGCCTCTTTTTTTCTACCTTCTTTTCAGTGAAATTAGGAATTATTGTGCCCCTGATTTTGAGCTCATTTCATTGTTGAGAGGTAAAACTTCTCAGAATTTCCCCTGAAAAATAAACCACAATTACTTCTGTTCTATCAAACTGAATGAAAATGGTAAAAGAAATACTCAGAAGAAATGTTGCCTAAGCACTACATTAAAATGCCATATGGTAGGATGACTTGGGATAGAGAGATTTCCTTTGTGTAGCACTTCTTGGTTTATCTTCTACTCCCAATGTATTTTGGGTTTCCCACTGCAACTGTTTACTTTAGTGAGTGAATATTGAAACAAGCCTGCTATATTTTCTGCAATGATCATTGGGATCTTTCTCCTTGATTAATCTGTTAATGTAAAATGTTAGAATAGAATAGAGCTGGAAGGGACCTTGGAGGTATTCTAGTCCAATCCCCTCCTCAAGCAGGAGACCCTATACCATTTCAGACAAGCGGCTGTCCAGTCTCTTCTTAAAAACTTCCAGTGATGAAGCACACATAACTTCAGAAGGCAAGCTGTTCCACTGGTTTATTATCTCACTGTTAGGAAGTGACTCCTTAATTAATAATCACCCAGAGACCCTCTTTAAGATAAGCTGCCTCCTCCTGGAGAAGGAGATTGAGGTCCACCTGAAGAGGCATGCTGAGGAATTTGTGGATTTTCTGGAAGACAAAATCGCTCAACTTTGTTCCCAGTTAGATCTCGGTGTGGTTGCTGGTCTGGTGGAAGCCCCTGAGGCATGTTCTTGCCCTGTTATCTGGGTGCAATTCAATGCTTAATGCATTGTAAGCCGCCCTGAGTCTCCGGAGAAGGGCGGCATTTAAATCAAATTTTTTTAAAAAAAGGTGCTGGTTGTCACCTTTAAAGCCTTTCATGGCTTGGGACGAGGTTATCTGAGAGACCGTCTCTTGCCAATCACATCTACCTGACCCATAAGAGCGGGGAGGCAGGAAATGCTGTGGGTCCCATCCCCGAGAGAGATACACCTGGTGGGTCCCAGAAGAAGGGCCTTCTCTGTGGTGGCTCCCTCTCTCTGGAAGATCATTCCCCCAGAGATTAGAATGTCCCTCACTCTAGAACTCTTCCAGAAGGGGCTGAAGACCTGGTTCTGCCAGTGGGCTTGGGGAACCCAGAGCAGGATGGAGCCGATTAAATGGCTTGTGTGATCTGCTGTCGCTGGGGCGGGGGTGGGGGGTGATTTTATTATATTATACTATATTAATTTATTTGATTCTTTTTTATTAGTTTTATTGTTTTAAATGTTTTAAATTTTTTTAAAACAATTTAAATATTTAAATTGTTTTAAATATTGTTTTATTGTTTTAAATGTGGTTTTATATTCTGTAAGCTGCCTTGAGTCCCCATGGGCAAATAGGCCATTTATATTATATTGAATATAAATTCAATAAATAAATAAATAAATAAATAAATAAATAATTCTAGGTTGCTTCTCTCCTTGATTAGTTTCTATCCATTATTTCTTCTCTTACTTTCTGGTGCTTTGGAAAATAAGTTGACCCCCTTTTCTTTGTGGCAACCTCTCAAATACTGGAATGCTGCTATTATGTCTCCCCCTTTAGTCTTTCTTTTCTCTACACTAGTCACACCCAATTCCTGCAAGCATTCTTCATATGTTTTAGTCTCCAGGCATTTAATCATCTTTGTTGCTCTTCTCTACACTTTTTCTATAGTCTCAACATCTTTTTTTTTTATGTGGTGACCAAAATTGGATGCAGTATTCCAGGTTAGTTAGTTTACTTTATTGTCATTGCACCTCATACAATGAAATTAAATGCCATCTTCAGTGTACATTATACATAAAAAAACAAAAACAAAACACACATCCTTCATATTCTATACAACTGATATTGCATTAATATTGCACTATACAGTAGAATTCAGTATAGTTACTGCTCTGGGATAGAAGCTGTTTTTCAGCCTATTTGTCCTTGTTTTTATTGTCCTGCACTGTCTGCCAGATGGTAATAGTTCAAAAAAAAAAAAAAAAAAAAAAGGGGGGTGCCCAGGATGAGATGGATCTTTAAGAATGTTTTTAACTTTCTTAAGGTAGTGGGAGCTACAAAGCTTTTCCAAAGAGGGGAGAGGGCAACCAATGATCCTCTGGGCAATGAGGTTAACCCTCTGTAGCGCTGACCTATCTGCCACTATGCAATTGGCAAACCATACACAGGTGCAGTAAATTAAAATACTCTCTATGGTGCAGCGGTAGAAGATCACCAGCAGTTTTTCATTCAGTTGTTGTTCCCTGAGAAGTCTCAGGTAGTATAATCTCTGCTGGACCCTTTTGACCAGTGCTGAAATGTGAGTGCCCCAGGTCAGGTCCTCTTTTATGATAACACCCAGAAACTTAAAACTAGCCACTTGCTCCACTTGGTCTCCCTTGATAACCAAGGGCTGGTCTTAACTAAGGTGTGGTCTTACTAAAGTTTTATAAAGCAGTACTAATACTTCAACATGATTTTGATTCTATGTGTGGGAATCCAGATGATGTAATAAGCAAAGGTTAAAGCTTTCCACTTTCCAAAATTCTGGAGGACTCCTGACTCTGGTCAGATGTCAGAACCTCTAAAGACCTCCACCAAACTTTCTTCTGGCTTAGTTAGATATTTCACTCTGCCAGACCTCGCTAGAACATGAGTATTGTCATTAAGGGAAGCAAGCAAGAGGGCAAATGTGGTTTTTAAAACAGTGGGAACTGTAAAAGTTGTACTCTCAACAGGGGTGTGTAAAGCAGGAAAGGTTGAGAAGAATTACTCCCTGGTAGGGCTTGATAACCTCCCTTTTTATAACAAGCAATATCAGTAGGTTTGATTTTGATTTTATGATTTTGTGTATGTAGTGAATTCAGCTTCACTAGATGTGTGCTTTAGAAGTGGATGTTATGCAGACACTCTCAAAGTACATAATTTGACTACTGTATCAAACCCAGAAAAAAAGACGTCTCATTCTTAAAATAATTGAGTAAATTGTTTTCATTTTCTTTCAAGTGAAAATTATTTGTTGCTCTGATTACCTTGCAGGGTACCTACACAAGAAGCAGAAGACAATTAATTCTACAAGGTAATTACTATTAAATCTGTTTCTACTTGAATGGTAGGAAGAATAAAGCCCTCACTTATTATATAACTGCTACAAGGAAACACAATACACGAATATGATGTTAACAGTTCATGAATACATTGACCTTCAAAAAGGCTGACGCCAACCTACCCTAACCATGGAATGTGGTCACTTCAAACTTATTGGCTGCACAGAAATAGTTCCATGTATTTCAGACTACTAACTCAGCACTCATACAGACAAGAAATGTTTCATGTGATCAAATAGATGCAAATACAAATCTAAAAAAAAAATCCAACAAATTTGAAATTTAAGGGATTTTGAATATTTAATTTGGTTTTGTTGCCAAAAGGAAAAGAAAAACTTGGTTTAAACAAAGCAATCTCAGAGGCACTTGGTAATTTTTTTGGCATTTCTCAAGAAATAAATAAATAAACATGTCTTTTGTATTTTTTTTTGAGAAGAACATTCCAAGGAGAACGATGCATGCTAAGATTAGTAAGAAAGGAGGAAGTAATAAAGGAGGAAGAAAAATTGAACTAAAAAAGTTTAGTTCCTGTTTTTGTTTTGTTTTTGGCTTGAGATACTTTGAGTGAGTTATGTAAATTCTATGCACATTCACCCATCCACCCTTACCAATTCATTTCTAATCAATCAGATTTTTCAGAAATCGTATAGGACCCAAAATGGAGAATAATTTTTTTCTGAATTTTGTAGCATCTGTTGTGAAGGCTTTCCTATCCCATTTTCTAATCTTTTTCCAAAACAGCAGCAGCAGCAGCAACAACAACAATAAAGGGAGATGGCAAGCTTATTGGGAGCATGCTGTTATAGCATCATTAAGGTGCATGGGGAAGTTAATTTATTAACAATTTAAAAGATGAAAATGGGTGACGCGTTATTATATGTTCTGTTTAGGGCAGAACATTTAGTGCAGAAAGTGGATCAAAATAGCTTCTCTTCCTCTTGCAACACTGGAACCTAATTAACAGTACTGTTAAGTTGAATCATGGAGGTTTAACAATGAAACCGAACAAGTGAACTCAGGATAAGTAAGCTGAATGAAGGAAATTGCAGGATGTGAAAGGTGTTATTTTACTGGATGTATAGTTAAAAATGACAATCACAAGAGATGATTATAGTCTGCAATTTAACCAAAGAGGAAGGTAAGGCTATGATTGGCTAATTATCATAATGTAATATTGCATTCATGCCCAGCTAGAGTTCCTATAGCATCTGGGCAAATCTATGACATAATTCACTATGGCAGTTAAATTCTAATCTGATTTGTACTTTTGATTTTTACAGTCAAGTGGCATTTACAAATTCAGCAGCTCAAGGGATTCAGCATGTTGTCAGCGCTGATGTCCATGCACCGGAAAATATTTATCACTGCTTTTGAAGAATCATTTTAGCAGACTCATGTCAAAGAAGGCACTCTATTTGGAGCAGCATATTTGGCAAACAGATCTTGTAATAGACGGATATAGATTCAAACTTTGTTTATATTAATGAAATCAAAGACAGAGACAAGAGAATCTGTTTTACAATCTTGCAGTAGAAATATTGTGCCTTGTTTAGCATCCCTCCCTATTAAAGTTGCGCAGGAGAACTGCCAGTTTCAGATAGTGCTCCAATACCCAGTTCTTCCTTCTTCTGACACTAAATCCAATGGTCTGGACTGCTTATTTGTCATCCATCTGTCATAGGTAGAGACAAACTGCATTAGTGCTTTGCTTATTTGCTTTCTATTACCAGCTGAAATTCGGTGAAAAACAAGTAGCCATGGGATAGCTGGTTAGTACAAAATTAAGAGCTCATGTTTGGCTGTTATGGCCCTATAAAGTTGGCACATGCTGACCTGCTACATCTTCTTTTGAGCATTTGGATGGGATATAGAAAGGTAGGTAATACAGTACTTATGGACTTAACCTCAGTTGACATTTTTGGGCATAAGGTATAGTTTTCACAAGGTATCTCTTCATTATTATGAAATGCAGCCACAATCTTCTAGCATTTGAAGATGCAATAATTTATACGGTATTTCTATCCGTTTCTTATCTATGGCTGTTTTCCATGTGGACCTTGATTGAGGACCTGATTTTCCATAGTATGTCATTGTGTGAAGACTATCTGCAACTAATTGCCTGCTAAATGAGGAAGGCTATTATGAGGGGTGGGGGAGGGAAGGCTAGTATGTGCTATTTGCTCCTCTTAAACAAAATTCCTGATTACTGAGTGAGGCAATCTTGGCATGAAATACATTTCCTGCTATAAATCATGTGCAAGCTTTACTTGATGCATAATTTTTGCCAAAAAGCCTATTGAGTTGAGAAAGATACAAAAACATATGTCAAAAATGAAGGAGCTAAAGCAACTGAAAAGCTATAATAGTTGATAGGTTGGGAAAAAATAACTAAAGTGGAGGGATCATTGTTTTTGTGGATGAAATTATGATCAATTTTATGTGGTAAAGATGATAGATATTATCTCTATTTCATGATATAAAATTTTGAATGAGTGGTTATTATTTATGTTAGTACTTGCTTACATTATCAAAGACAATGTTCTGGAAAAGCTTTTTGTTTAGTTTTGACAGGCAATAATATAATTGTAGATTTAATAGGTATGAAGAGATAGAATTACAGAATCATTTGATGCCAAATATTTCTATATTTCTTTAAGACAATTCTCAGGCATTTCTTATTGTTTCTCAATGAAACTCAGTTTACCATCCATTGGTTATTTATGCCTTCTGATATAGTGTGCTGTATTCCTCACATATACATCTTGTTTACACTGAGTGTTAACCATTTCCCTATCTTGATTTTCTTTGTCATTTACTGTTCCCTCATTCCTGTGAGCCAGGTTTGCAAATGAATGTAATTAATCTTTTTAAAAATGCTTTTACTGGGCTTTCCAGAACCTATTTCTGTATTACCATAGGCCAAAGGCCACACATAATATATCCATAGGAATAAGGGCTGCATAATTGATTGAACCATCTAACATTTGGATGGGGCTGCTTCTTTGAGAGTTTTTTTAAAACTATGACATGCCTACATCTCCCAGTTTTCCATTTCAAAATAGCAAGAAAATGTGTACTACTTTTCAAGAATTATGGCCACTGCTATCCTGCTGTGGAATGGGGATCTGAGGATCAAGTGTGGTCATAAAATCACAATGGCCTAATACCACCACCCAGATGATGCACTTGGATTTATAATGTTTGCTAGGTTATATGTCTGCATTTTATTTTTGATTCTATTATCTCTTCCCAATTGAAGTATGCTTTTCTTTTCTTTGTACATAGTCCAGATTTTTTTTCTAGATTTGTCATTCTTTGATACCTAACACAAACCTAAGCATATTGATGTTACTATATTTCAGATGATGTTTCCTCTGATGATAAAAAATATGTATATTCTTTAAGTGGTCACTGAATTATCTTTGTTGAACAGTAAAGATTTTTTTAAACAAACAACACAGAAATTCGTAGAGAATTATAATTAACAAGGATTTTGTTGCATTGTTGTCTGATATAGAATGCTACTAAAACATGAAGTTGCAGTATAACATATGTTTTATATATTTTCCCCATTATCACTTCCAGTTCCACTTTTCCCACTAGAAAGGTGCTGGAAAATATGTTTGTGTGAGATGGTCCGATGTATTGCTCTCATATTTGCTGTGTGTTTTCAGTACTAAACACTTGAATTAGTTTTGATGATTTCATGTTCAGTTAGTTTTCAAACTGGATATAAAAATCAAGAAGTTTCCTTTAAAATTCTTGGCATTGATGTTTACAGAACTTGTTAAAGTCACATGTTGGAAAGTGAAAATAAGAACTACATTTCATTGTAATGGACTGTTAAAGAAGTAAGGAACAAAAACAGGGAAGAGTACTTTTTCTGAATACTTTTGCTTTCTCAGCTGGGGAAAAAGGGAGTTATTTACAGGAAAAAACATACTGAAGTGATAAACTTGACACCCTTTTTAATTGTAATACATTAGGAAAAATGTCTCATGTCTAATGTAGAGTAGGACTTGATTGAAACAGCCCCAATACTTACCAATCCAAAAGTCACAATATATTTTGAAGAACAGCCATTGCATAGATCTGTGATAGCAAACCTATGGCACGCGTGCCACACATGGCATACCTAGCCATTTCAGTGGGCATGCAAGCTCATTTTTGGGCCTTCTGGGCCCACTGGAAGTCGGCAAAAGGGCTGTTTCCAGCCTCCGGAGGGCCTCCGTGGGGAGGAAGGCTATTTTTGCCCTCCCCAAGCTCCTAGAAAGGCTCTGGAGCCTGGGGAGAGAGAAAAACGGGCCTACCGAGCCCACCATGCCACCAGCCATCGCGTGCCAGGACTGGAGGGGGGAAGCGGAGGGGGTCACATGTGCATGTGCGGGGCGGGGCACATAGAATTATGGGTGTGGGCATGCGTGTGTGCAACACCACCTCCCCCCCGCTCTTGGCATGCGATGGCAAAAAGGTTAGCCATCACTGGCATAGGCTTTGCTACCAGCCAGATCAACTCAGTGACCCAACCATGTTTCTAAGACCCTACAAAATGCCTGAATTCCAAGAATGCTGTTTTGGCAAGATGATCTGATATATTAATGTAGCCATGGCTTTTTCCAGGTTTACTTAGAAATGATTGGGAATAGCTTTTGATGCAGTTGTTTTAGCAATGCAGCAAGAGAAGCTTATTGTACATTCTATGTATTATTTTAATCCCTTCAAACATTTCTTTAATAAAAGAAGTTATATAAAAAGAAATTGCATCAATTATAAAGCCTTCCTTTGATAAACACCTTCCCTTTGGAGGCTACTGAAATTATTATGGGATGGGAGACGTATGCCCTGCCTTCATGAAATTTTGGAAATGGCAACTTCTATAATCCATGTCATTAATCCTGGGGCAGAAAAATAGCCTTGTAAATTATCAGAACTAAACTTTCAGACTGATTGTTTTTTTGTGGGGGGAGGACAGGCGGGGAGGGGTTCTCATATTCCAGGATCTTTTTTTCCCTAATTTTCTTTTAATAGCAGCACTTTCTTAGATTTTCCTCTGAAACAAAAGGAAGAACGTTGTCATTTTTGCTTCCCTTTTTTCCGTGGAATGGGGAAATGAATCCTTACACCATATCATTGGCATGGAATGTGTGCAAAGAAACTATAAAAACATTTTTATTGAGTTACTGCTGTTCTTCTGATTTGTGTATACACGATTTAATATTTTATATTCTCTTAAGTTGTTTTTACCCTTTTCAATTGAAAGTCCATATTGAGATGTGAGGCTTACCTCAATATTTCTAGCACTTGGGCAGCAAGATAGGAATTTTAGTTTCAAAATAACCATAGCCATACAAGAGCAGGAGGGAGTGGAAATGGGGGGAAGAGCAGGTGGTTCACTGGAGAATGCTGTATTTTGCACCGCAGTATAAGATGCAGCTTAGTTTTTGGGGAGGAAAATAGGAAAAAAAAATCTGCCTACCAGGTATTCATCTGGCTAGCGTCCTTAGTCTAGTCAGCTTCAGGACATTATTTTGCTGGTTTTTATCCCCTGCTTGGGGATAAAAAACAGTTTCTAAAGCACAACTGATCTTTGGAGAGAGAAGCAATGAGAAAAGCAGACGAAGCACGGAGATCGCTTCACTCACTAGTGCCTCCTTAGGGCTGAAAAAAAGCTTCAGAAAAGCTACATTCGGAGTATAAGACGCACCCAAATTTTCAGCCTCTTTTAGGAGGGGGGAAAATGTGTGTCTTATATTCCGAAAAATATGGTATATTGTCTTTTCCCTTTTGACAACAATTTCCCTGATTTGACAACAATCAAATCAAAAAAACCAGGTTTCACTTTTGGTGAATGAACATTTGGTGAATGAGCATTTATTGTTACCTATGATCTCATGAAAGTCACTTGGGATCTCTGATGCAGAGAAAGGGACCTTTTAGAAAAATTGTTATTCTCCCCCCCCCCAAAAAAAACAAAAACAAAACAAAACTCAGAAATACTTTTTCAGTGACTAATATTGGAAATTCTAGTGCAGAGAACTGATGCCAAGAAAAAGGATAGACAGCATTTCAGTCTGTCACAAATATAGGAGTCCTGATTGCTTGTTCTAGTATTTCCATTATTTTCCATGCCTTTCATCTTACAGTTATGGACTGCATCTCATTTAGAAAGAACATAGGGGAAAAACGCCTTGTTAACTTCTATGTCATAATGCAGGGACATGCCTCATGTGAAAGTCAATCCATATTTAGCTACATGCGTCAAACTTTCCTCCTGCAGGTGATGCTGGAGAGAAGCCAACACCTTTGAATGACATAGCCAGGACAGTTGATAGGACTTCTTAACCATGGTACTCCTAGGGAGAGCACTCTGATTCAGTAAGTGCCTGAATGGTTCTTAACACTACCCACATTGTCTAATGAATGGGTAGGTTTTGATTTCAATAACCCCCATAGACCAACCCAAAAGTCACTGGTTGTCATATCATATTGCCATGTCATGTCATATATCAATTCAGATTAATGGATTTAGGAATAAATCTCTACTTGAACCAAATTATCTTGAAGAGATCTTGCTTGAGAAATGCAAACAAGAAGCAGCATAGGAACCTGAGCACCCTTTCTTTCTGCCTTGCTGTCCATATCCCCATTTCTAATTATTTACTCAGACTTATGTCTGAATTTACAAAAGAGATCAGAAGATAGGAAACTCTATAGAATTCAAATGAATCCTGCTGGGATCTATTTAGATGGAAATGCACTGAACTAATTCATGAAGAACTGATACCAGCTGTCAGCATATTTAATGAAAGGTTAAAGAGAGTTTTGAGAGGCAACCATAAGAAGGAACTTTTCTCTAAAAGAGTCAGGGACTGAAAAGCTGGAACCCCTGGAGACAGGAATGACACCTCTTGTAACTTTGTCAAGCAATGAAGCACTTAAATTTCAATATTCATAGTTTCCTTTCACTGGAAAGAAGTCCTTAGTTCTGGTTAACGATGAGTGAACTGATCCTGTTACAATGGCAACATTAATCAATCTGACATACACTCAGATGGCAGTTCTTTAGCATTACAAAGCAATTTGGCTTTTGCACATGTGCAAAGTGCATCTTAAAGAGATCAGCTTCTGCCTTAGGCACAAAGCCAGCTGGGTGACCTTTGGTCAGTTAGCCCTAAAAAGGAAATAGTGGCAAATGACTTGTGAATCTTGCCAAGAAAACTGCAGGGACTTGTCAAAAGTCAACATTGCCAAAGTCAACATTTATTCAAGGTCTTCATTAGATCATTACAACTGATGTGCAATCTAATCAGTCAGACAGTCATTTTATTTCAGTCACTGATCTGCAAAACAAAAAGTTATTTTGGGGATAAAATGAATATATTTTAGATTAATATATAGAAGGAGTATTATGAATGTTTGCCACCTTATAAAGTAATATAAAGAAGTTTGGCTCGTGGCTCATGAATTAATTACGGCATCTTTCGGAAACTTCACAAAATGCAGGAATCTAAGGAATAAAATCTAAGAGATGATAGATAGGTAGATAGATAGACAGACAGACAGACAGACAGGCAGACAGACATATAAATGATTTAAATCATTCTTTAAAATAACAAAATAGTGAAATTACTGATCTGATATACTGTATAGAACCATTATAATACATGTATCTGAAGAAAATGTGATTTATAAGGAACATTAATTTATAAATAGTGATTATGGGTTTTAAAAATTAGAGTCCAATTATAGTGACTATTTATAATGTTAAAATGACACTGATAGCTAATAAAAATAAGACATAAAACATTGATTGAAAATTGAAATTAAATGGACAGCTGCTAGATTATTAAGTAGTAAACTAATTTTATTGGATGCAATGTTTTTCTTTTGATTTGTTCCATACCATACTAAAGGCATATAACCACAACAGTTAGTACTTTACTTTTTAGGTTGTACTATATATATACAAGTACAAATTGGCTTGCATTGATGACAGGCTGATGAGCAACTGCAAGTGTAATATGATTTCTGATTTTAAAATCACAGAGCACCATTGCCTCTTAGCCAGACAAACGAGATTAACTATAGTGCTTGCCACAATATGTGACATAGAGCGTTCTCAGCATAATGAGAATTCTAAGCTATATACACCTTTTCAAAGCCTCCTTAATGATCCCAGAATCTATTTAAAAGGCTTCTGGGTGGCAATTTTTAGTGGTGTGGGGAAATGTGTGACAGCAATTACAAATGCATGTGTTAAGTAAGTAAATTTAACTTATTCAGATTTGGTTTTTTCTTCTTTGTGGCATACACTCAAAGGCCAAAAGTAATTGTCACATCCAAAAATTGGGGCCTCTTATAGTAGAAGAATGCAATTAAGATAAGTTACTTTCCACAATTAGCCCTAAATAGATAGTAAATGCCTTCCAAATGGACTAAAGTTATTAGAATTATGTTGTATGGTGCCATTTAGGAGATTTAACATTTGACAATATAAGAAATACCATTTTGCTTCTTGATTTAATATTTTTAGGACTGGCATAATTTCTTCCACATATGTATAGCAGCAGGGGTGGGCTCTAACTGGCTTTACTACGGGTTCTCTTTGTGTGTGTGCTTTGCACATGATTGCCTCTTCGGTTGCGTGCTTTGCGTGTGATCGCCGTGCACATGCTCACTTTGCTCACCTGCGTGCCAAACTTGCACTTTGCGCAAGCGCGTTGCGAATCTGCCCAGCTGAGGTGCAGCAATCCGCTCTGCTGCACCTCTTAGATGGGAGAAAAAAGAAGAAATATAAGGTCGGCATAACGCCGGGGCAGGTGGGAGGGCCCAGCTCCCAAAGACAGAGAACTGGTTCAGTGACATCATATGGTCACCGTTACCGGCTCTTGTGAACCGGTACGAACTGGGAGCAACCCACCACTGTATAGCAGGCTGTCACCTTCTCATTAAAATACTGTTTTATTTGGGAAGATTTGAAGCTGTTCATCTATGTTTTCTATAACTTAAAGGAAAAACAATTTATGTGCATGTATTGGAATGACTTATTATATTTGCAGTGGGCTCATGAAAAAAGTTTGTTCAGTTAATGCACCCTGGGTAATCCGTAGTCACTCCATGGCCCAAGTGGTATTTAATTTGCTCAGATTCAATGTCAAAACTTAATAGTATTATATCTAAATGACAAGGCAATATGGTAATTGAATCAAAAGTACTTTACTTTTCTCTGCAAAATAATTTCATATGGACCTATACCCATGGCTTAGTGAAAAATGTCTAGGCTAAACTGACAAACAGATTGACTCAGAAAAGCCTGAAGAGAGAGGATAATGATCTTAGCACCCTGATTAATATAGGCAAGCTGGAGGAAAGTCATTAAATATAAAGATATAACTGTTTTGGAAGAAGAATTGGATAATGAGGAAACAAAAGAAAGCTGCAGTAAATCCAGAAAGCAGGTGAGACAGGAAGACAAGTCATATAAGAGGAAGGTATTAAAAGATTATTTCACAATTAATGGAAGGTCGCAATGACTTTGTTAATAAGCCTCACTGTAGCAGATATTTTATTCCAACCTTTTCCTTCTTGTTTCATTAAGTTCTCCTAAGACTTTTTTTTTTTTTAAAAGGATTCTTGAAGCAAGCAAAAGCAACAGCCTTTGGAAGATTTAATAGGGCTGGGATTAATTTTTTTAAAGAATGAAAATAGCAAATTAAAAAGCCACCTGCTGAAAGGATTTACAATTTGAAAAAAAATCTGAAAGGAAAGATACACAACAGTGAAAAATGACACATATTGATCAAATTCAAATAATCTATATAGTCTGTACTATTTAGCATTTTTTTTAAAGTGACATGACAGAAGATGGCATAAAGGAGTTTTCTAAATTAAAGAACTGAATAGACTGAGAAGTCTAAAAAGAGATAAGCAACAAAATCCCTTGCCTTTTTTTTTTTTAAAAAAAAATACTTTTGCCCTGAACACTTGTAATTCAAATAATATATGCATTATGTTTAGTTGTGGGTCTATCAAATATGACTATGGTAAAATCCAAAGCACTTAATATCATAATGAGTCACTCATAAGGTTTGGAATTATTATTTCAGCTACAGAATATGAAGTCTCTGCCCAAAGCAAGCATCTCTTTGATATGATCTTATTTATTTATTTATTTATTTATTTATTTATTTATTTATTTATTTATTTATTTATTTATTTATTTATTTTTATATGCCGCCCTTCTCCAGAAGGACTCAGGGCGGCGAACACAAGTTAAAAACATGTACAACAAAATCCCATTTTAAACCAAATTAACTAATAAATAATAAATAATAAAACCCAGAATCAGAGTCAGCCTATTTGCCATCCGGAGCTCAGTAGGCAACTCATTCCAGAGGGTGGGAGCACCCACAGAGAACGCCCTACCCCTGGGCACCGCCAGACGACATTGGCTCGCCGTCAGAACCCTGAGGAGAGCAGCCCTATGTGAGCGAACAGGATGGCAAGAGGCAGGCAGGAGAAGGTCCTGCAAATATCCCAGACCTAAGTCATGTAGGGCCTTATAGGTGAGAACCAGCACCTTGAAGCAGACCAGGAGAACCACTGGTAACCAGTGCAGCTCACGCAGTCTAAGGAGGGAATGATCGGTCCATGACAGGGGGGCGATGGAAAGTTCCCCCCTACCACGACCATTTATCTACTGCCCAGAGAGAAAAACCAGGTCAAGTGTGTGTCCTCCCCTATGAGTTGGGCCCTGAATAACCTGAGTCACGTCCATGGCTGCCATGGATGCCATGAACTCCCGGACTGTCTCAGATGACTCGTCAATCGAAGGCAGATTGAAATCTCCCACAACCAAAAGGTTGGGGAATTCATTACAGGCCCACTCGATTATTCTTAGATAATCACTTGCCTAGCAATAAATTGAACTATTTGATTTTAATATCTTTTTTGATATTATATTTTTAAAGAAAAGTATATAATATATAGATATTCTGCATTTAAACTTTTTAACCATTTAAAAATAGTTATTAAACAGTTAACTATTTTAAAATAATTAAAAGAGAGTTACAGCCTCCCGCCCTGCCGCTACCAGTTCGTCCGATCCAAGGTGAACCGGTAGCAAGCCACCACTGCTTTGAACTAATTGGGACCTGTAAGTGAAACAGTGGTAAAAATACACCCCTGTATCTTTATAAATAGTAATTAAAAACACACAGATTTCTGCTGAGTTTCATCAGCATCATATAGTTGGAAAGCAAGTGCCATAACCTTTGTGCTACTAGAGCATTCATAGTAAAGTTAGCTCTAAAAGGCATGAGAAACTTTGATAAGCATTAACTCAGCTGAATTGGCATCCCTACCTCTTGAAAGTAGCCAATGAATTGCTGGGGATAGCCTGTAATAAATTATAAGGTGCTATCTCAAATGGACCGGATTGCTCCAGGCAATATAACATTGGAAAAGTATTATTTGGCAAGGGAATAGAAAAAACACACTCTTAAGTCACTTTGACAGTGGGAGTTTATTAGAGAGCAATGTTTTATCTGATTAGTCAGGAAGGCCATGTTGCAGGTCCTGTCAGTCAAGGAGTGTTGACTGGCGGAGTTCAGTAGGAATGCCTTTTCTACCATGGCACTGCCCTCTGGAACCTTATCCCTCAATCCTGCTGGCCTTGGGCTTGCTCAAACCTGTGGCCCTGGGCATGTAACTGTTATCTGACTATGCTGAGAGTTTTTTTAAATAATTCTCTAGCTGCTATGTGCATTATTTTGCATTGGTATATATATATTTATATTCTGTATGTCTATCTCTGTCTCTCTCTTTCTCCCTCTCATCTCTCTATATACACAAGCGTATATATACACACATGTACACACACATCTCTATCAATCCATCCATCCATCTTCCTTCCTTCCTTCCTTCCTTCCTTCCTTCCTTCCTTCCTTCCTTCTTTCTTTCTCTTTCTTTCTTTCTTTCTTTCTTTCTTTCTTTCTTTCTTTCTTTCTTTCTTTCTTTTTTTCTCAAAAAAGTTTTTATTTTTATTTCTCATAAACATATTTATATGTACAGTCATTTATCTACCATTTTTCATTCATCTTATCTTTTAACTTTCATTTTTAATTTTTACTTATTCGGGGCTGCTATTTTGTTATTTACCCTTCTTTATTTTGCCACAACCTTTCTTCTTCTCCTCCCCTTCTGTCTGTCTGTCTGTCTGTCTGCCTGCCTGCCTGCCTGCCTGCCTGCCTACTTACCTACCTAGTGTATATGAGAGTCTCTCTTATTTTGGCCATGTTATGTCATAATTGGAGAAAGCAATTATGTTTGGAAGAGTTAGTGATAAAAGGAACCAGGCCACCAAAGAACACAATGGCTGGACATCATCAGAGTTGACGCCAGCCAGAGCATAAGAAAAACTCAAAGAAGCAGTGCAAGATTGGAAAATGTGGAAAAAGATGTGGTCCATAGAATCGCCAAGAATTGGATACTGAATTGATGGATAACACTATCATCATATCTTTTCATTTATATTTTATTTTGTTTTAATGTTGTGAGCCACCCATAGTCTATCCCTGCAAAAAATATTGTAAAATCAGTTATGGTCACGTAATGACCCACTTAACAGCTGACATGACTTACAACTGTAATTATAGGTTCAATTATAATTGTAAGTCAAAGGTTACCTCTGTTTTAGACTTAAGAACTGTTTGTTAATAATGATGCTCAGTGGACAGCTTGATCACAAGAGAATGATGATTTAAAATTGCACCTTGTTATGATCCATTCCTTTTATTTTTTCCCATAAGTATGGCTACAGAACAATAGAGATATCCTTGTAGCTGTATATTCTGAATTTGTCAAGCAGTATATAGTCCTTTTACAAGTTTAGAGTTTTTAGAGCGCTCTGTCCATTAATCTGTTAAAAGAACCGGGAACAGTATATTTTATTGCAAACTATGCACTAAAAAGGAATTGTTGTTTTTGAAAGCAGAGCAGTTATAATGACATACAATCACAAGGAGGATCATAAACCTGTTACACCTCTGTATTTACAAAGGGTTTTGGCAACAAACAGGCATTCAAGCTTGGTTTAACTGTGAATGTCTCTCCTTTCTGTGTTTATAGTTTTTCCCATCATTCTACTGATTTGTAACAGGAGATTTATATTTGCTGATAAGGCTTATTAACAGTTAAAAAGGTAAAATGATAAAGTTATATAGAACTTAGCAATTTTTTCAACTTAAATTGGCCTTGTTGAAGAGAGCAAAAGTATCTATGAGCTCTGATGTTCTCTGAATACACAGCAATGGATATTTGCTTAGTAAAATATATGACTCTTCGTGGTTCTGTTCTTCCTCTCATAACATCTCAGTGAATCTCAAGAAAGATAGAACTACCACAGAAGCACCCTGAAAGTTTAATTGTTCAGAGCACAAGTGTCACGGTTCAAAGTAATACACCCAGCAGAAGTAAAACTCCAAGGCAGGCATTCTCCTCAAAGTTCCATTTTATTCGAGATGTCGTATTGGCACATCTGGGAAAACCCGAATCTGAAAGGCCTCCAGGTTTTCCCCACCCAAATCAAAATCAAAGTTCCTTCCTCTGCATTCACATGTCCATCACATGGTCCAATCATGTCCTCATTCCAATTGAAGTTACTTCCCAGTCATGCCTCTTCAGATGCAGGCTGAACGTCCTTGACTCCCAGAGAAAAGAATGTTGTTATGGCTATACATCTCACCCTGTCTCCATCCACCACCCTCTTCCATTTCCCACAGCATGCCCATCCACCAAGTGTGGCAGCCCTGAAGACCCAAAGTAAAAGATGGCCTCCAGGCTGACAACAAGTTTCTGACTTCTGAGAGTCTTCTTTGCAGTGTGGATCTAATTTAGATATTTTTCTTTACTTTTCTTTATATTTTCCACTTCCTGTCAGCTTCTCCATTGAGTGTCCTTGTGAGAAGCTGCCAGAGTGCCTCAGAAATCTCTCTTCCTTTCCTTTCCTTTCCTTTCCTTTCCTTTCCTTTCCTTTCCTTTCCTTTCCTTTCCTTTCCTTTCCTTTCCTTTCCTTTCCTTTCCTTTCCTTTCCTTTCCCTTCCCTTCCCTTCCCTTCCTTATGTGCCTTCAAGTTAATGTTGCTAGGAGATGGAGTCAACACTGACTTGAAGGCACATACATACAAATAGACCTCCTCCACTTCACCCAGTTGGGCAGTGTTGAGCTTCAGGGTTTCAAGACAGTGGTCTAGACAGCATATTTCCTGAATGATTACAGCATAACTGTGGCTGGCATCTTCAGAGGAAGTTGGTCTACATAGGCAGCAGATACAGGGACTGACTGCACTCCTTTCTTTATAGTCAGGTGATCTGTCTTCTGATTTGTATTTAGCTGATTTGTATGTATAGGGAATACACCAATTTTTTTAAAAAGGAGAGTCTTAAGAGCCATGTGCATATGCATGGTGTATTCCTTTTGCACTTTCAAACTAGAAGTGCAAGAAATGTGGCCTGATAGAATGGGAAAAGTGACTTTTAATGTTTCCTTGTCCCCATCTGTCCCAGACTTGAGTCTCCTGACAGCTATCCATTGACAGGAGAGTCTGTGACCACCTCTTATCCCTTTGACTGTCTTTGCCTCCTCTGTGTTCAATTCCTTCTCTTTCTCTCTACCTTTCTACACCTCTTGCAGAAAGAATTTGCATGTATCTGTTTTACACACACACACACACACACACACACACACACACACACACAGAGAGAGAGAGGTAATGCTGACAGAGTTCCTCCCTTTTTTCTAAATTGGAAAATCTAATAAAAGAAAAAAGAATCTAAGAACTCTGATAATCTATAAAGTTAAAGTTACAACACAAGAATTACAACAAGGGCTCCACTTTAAAAAGAAACAGCAATATATAAGGAAATGATGGCACCAAAGCTCCTCTTTGTTTCTTCTTTCTTGTTCAAGGTATTCAATAGTCATTGACAGCACAGATACCTTCTGGAACTTTACATCATCTAGCATTTGAAAGAGGCACTTTGTAACACACAGAATGAAGCCCTGTAGTCCATTAAAGCCACAATGTCTTTTTGAAGCAGAGGCATTCACAGGATCTAGTACTTTCTTCAGAATAATTAAAATAGCAGCATAAGGCCTCAAGCTTTGACCTCCTTTGTGCATCTGTGCAATGTCACGATGCATGTCTCCCAAAAATCTTTGTTCATGTAATTGTGATTGTGAATGAATGAATGAATGAATGAATGAATGAATGAATCAATCAATCAATCAATCAATCAGTTCTGATGGTTTCCAGTTCTGATGGTTTCAATTCAGATGGCAGAAAATATACTTGCTAATTGGAAGTGGAAGAGACTTAAAAAGCAATTTCTCTTCTCAGATGGTTCATCAAATATATTTCTTCTCTCACTTGCCATCTCGATTCAAATTAACTGAAAGCTAATGGAAATATTAATCAGAGCCTGTTTCATTCATCTCAGTCATGGGAAAGCAGGTGAACATTAAGCATGATATTTTACAATGAAATTGATCTGTTGTACGAATATAGTTAATTAAGGTTTCAGAACAGTGCATTATTTTAATTGATAAAAGGAAGTCCCACTAAATATGTGCTTTAAAGGTTATTAGGAAAGAGAACTCATGAATTCATTTCTCTCCACCCCTGAACAGCCTAATGGGGTTAATTTTATATACACCATCTCAAATGCAAGGCACATTAATGAAATGATAATTGAGCTGAGAGATGTGTCTCAAAAGCAGAGAACAAACAAAATGTTCTTCAGCTGTGGTTTTTAGGCAACTGAGGTCCTGGCACCACTATGAATAACAAACAGTTATGGCTTTTAACAAATCTTCCAGGGCAAGATTTGTATCAGCAAAGGGATACAATTAGTTTTCCCTCTATTATTGTTTTTATCCATTTTTATATTATGCTTTTAATAAGTTATTAGTAATTAACACTCTTTAGATAAGCTTTTGGCATTTTTTTTTCACAGTATTTATTTATTATTTATTTATTATTGCGATTTATATGCCGCCTTTCTCCCTGGGGACTCAAGGCAGCTTACAAAATGACAAATTCCAATACAAATCACAATGAAATAAAATTAAAATCAGCAACCCTATTAAAACAGTTTAAAATTATGACAGTGTACCCCCAAACGGATCAGTTGAGTTGATTGAAGAGCCACGTCTTCAGCTCGCGACGGAAGGAAAGAAGGTCGGGGGCTGTCCTGAGCTCAGTGGGCAATCCATTCCAGAGGGTCGGGGCTCCCACAGAGAAAGCCCTCCTCCTGGGTGCCATCAGCCGACATTGTTTGGCCGATGGCACCCTGAGGAGGCCGACTCTGTGAGAGCGCACAGGATGATGGGAGAGCGGCTGGAGTTGGTCCTGAAAGTACCCCGGGCCTAAGCCACGAAGGGCTTTATAGGTAAGAACCTTGAAATGTATCCGGAGAGCCACCAGCAGCCAGTGCAGCTCACGCAGGAGAGGTGTTATATGGAAGTATCTAGATGCCCCCATAACTACCCGCATGGCTGCATTCTGGACTAGCTGGAGCCTCCGGACGCATCCCAAGGGCAGCCCATGTAGAGGGTGTTACAGTAGTCCAACCTAGAGGTAACGAGGGCATGAGTGACCGTGGCGAGGGCATCCTGGTCTAGAAAAGGGCGCAACTGGCACACAAGACGCACCTGTGCGAAGGCCCCCCTGGTTACGGCTGTCAGATGGTCCTCTAAGGACAGCCAGGAATCCAGGAGGACACCCAAGTTGTGGACCCTATCGGAGGGAGCAAGAGTTTCTCCTCCGATCATTAAAGATGGAACCTCCAGATCCCGGGATGCCGGCATCCACAGCAACTCAGTCTTGGAAGGGATGAGTCTAAGTCTGTTCCTCCCCATCCAAACCTGCACCGCTTCCAGGCAGTGGGACATCACGGAAAGGGCATCCCTAGGATGGTCAGGGGTGGAGATGTAAAGCTGGGTATCATCAGCATATTGATGATACCTCACTCCAAAACCACAAATGATTTCACCCAGCAGTTTCATGTAGATGTTAAAGAGCAGAGGGGAGAGAACCAATCCCTGAGGCACCCCACAAGTGAGACACCTCTGGGAGGATCCCTGACCCCCCCGCCCAAACAGACTGCAAGCGACCAGAGAGATAGGAGGAGAACCACTGTAAAACAGTGCCTCCTAACCCCACCCCCTGAGCTGCTGCAGCAGGATACCATGGTCGATGGTATCGAAAGCCGCTGAGAGATCAAGAAGGACCAGGATGGAGGAACAACCTCCATCCCTGGCCTGCCAGAGATCATTTACTAGGGCGACCAATGCTGTTTCCATGCTGTGGCCACACCTGAAACCAGATTGGTAAGGATCGAGATAGTCTGTTTCCTCCAGGAATTGAGGGAATTGCTGCGCCACCACAGACTCAACAACTTTCGCTAAAAAGCGAAGGTTGGAGACTGGACGGTAGTTGTTAAGAACGTACGGGTCCAGGTTAGGCTTCTTAAGGAGGGGTCGAACCACCTCCTCTTTGAGTGCAGCGGGGAAGACCCCTTCCTTTAACGAAGCCTGGATCCAGTCTCCAGTCACCTCTCTGGCTGCCGAAACTAGCCAGGAGGGACAAGGGTCCAATAAACACATGGAGGACCCCAGCCTACCCATAATCCTGTCCACGTCATCCAGTGAAACAGGCTCAAACTCAACCCAGATGTCTCCACCAAGACTAGCCCCCGTCACCTCAACGGACTCTGTCCAGTCAGAGTCCAACCCATTCTGAATCTGAGTGATTTTATCTTGCAGAAACTGCAAAATCCTCAGCACGGCCCTGCAAGGGGTCCTCCCTCACTCCCTGATTAAGGAGGGAGCGGGTCACTCTAAACAGGGCTGCTGGCGGTTTTCTGCCCATGCAATGAGAGTGGCAAAATAGTTACATTTCGCAACTTCCATCGCCACAAGATAAGACCTAATATGGGTTCTTAGTTGTGTTCGGTTGGACTCGGATCGGGAGGATCTCCAACCACCCTCCAGGCGTCTTTTCCGACGCTTCATTTCCCTGAGCTCCGTGGTGAACCAAGGAGCCGCCCGGGATCTGCATCGGATCAGAGGCTGCAAAGGCGCAATTCGATTCAGGGCCCCCACCACAGCCTGTTCCCAGGCTGCGACAAGGGCCTCAGATGAATCGTGGGCTAAGGAAGCGGGAAATGACCCAAGCTCCGTCAGGAACCTTTTGGGTTCCATCAGACGCCTGGGACGGAACCATCTTACCAGTTCCGCACCCCTGCGACGGGGGATGGCAGTGGGAAAGTCAAGCCTAAGGAGGGAATGATCGTCCATGACAGAGGGTTGATAGATAATGGGCTTGTTGGTCACGTACCTGGCTCCCTGCCACGTGGCAACGGCCCTGCCTGAGCTGCTTAACGTTATAGCTGAGGTGGCGGTGGACACCCCCAGACTTGTCATCATGGGGGATTTCAACCTCCCATCTATCGGTGAAACGTCTGAGGTGGCTCAGGAGTTCATGGCTTCCATGATGGCCATGGACCTTACTCAGTTAATTCATGACTCCACTCACATGGGGGGACACACTCTGGACTTAGTTTTTGTCTCTGGTCAGTGGTTGAGTGGCCTTGATATAGGGGATATAGCCATCGAACCCTTGTCATGGTCTGACCACTCGCTCCTTCAACTGGACTTTCTGACCACTGCACCCTGCTGCAGGGAGGCGGGACCGACCAGGTGGTTCCGCCCCAGGCGCCTGATGGACCCTGATAGGTTCCAGACGGAGCTTGGGCCATTTCCTGAGACTCTGGCTCATGACTCGGCTGAAGACCTGGTGGCCGCCTGGGATAGTGCGGCTGCCGGGGCCTTGGACCGAGTCGTGCCTTTGCGGCCTCTGACCCGGCACCGAACTCACCTAGCTCCTTGGTTCTCCGAGGAGCTTAGGGAGATGAAGCGCCGGAAAAGACGCCTGGAGAGTAGTTGGAGGACCAGCCGCTCCGAATCTGACCGAACACTGGTGAGGTCTCATATTAAGACCTACCTAGTGGCGATAAAAGCGGCGAAAACGAGTTATTTTGCCGCTCTTATCGCGTCATCAGATAATCGCCCAGCCGCCCTGTTTAGGGTGACCCGCTCCCTCCTTCATCTGGAGGTGCGGGATGACCCCTTGCAGGGCCGTGCTGAGGATTTTGTGCAGTATCTGTATGACAAAATCGCTCAGATTCGGGAAGGGCTGGCCTCTGACTGGGTATGTCCGGACGGGATGACTGAGGCAGGTCTTGAGAGTGTTACCTGGGGGGAGTTCGATCCTGTGGCTCCCGAGGACATGGACAGGGTCCTGGGACGGCTGAACGCGACCACATGTTTATTGGACCCGTGTCCCTCCTGGTTAGTACTGGCTTCCTGGAAGGTGACACGAGGCTGGCTCCAGAAGATTGTTAACGCTTCTTTGAGTGAGGGGGTCCTGCTGGCCGCTTTGAAAGAAGCGGTTGTGAGGCCCCTCCTCAAGAAGCCCTCTCTGGACTTCCGGTTTGCTGCTGGCCGCCGCCAGACGTTCCTCTGGGATCGTCAGCTCCCTCTGCCTGTATAGAGCCGCCGTTACAGCGGATGGCGGCTCGAAAAAACTCCGTTTCCAAGAGGAAACGGAGAGAGAGCCGGCAGGGGTGGGTAGAACTCCCCGCAGAGTCCCAAAAGTTTTTTTTTTAACTTTTGGGACGGAGCGGATGAGAAGCCCCATATCCCCTGCCGCTGCTCCGGGCTTTGGGAGACCTCTGCCTATGCAGAGCCAGGCGTCAAGAGCAAGCCTCTGAATCTAAAAGAATAATTAAAGAAATGAAGAACTGGACCCTTAATACTGAACCGCAAGTATCTCACCCTTTCAAAAACTATTTAAAAGAAAAGAGCAGAGGAAAAGAGGGAAAAAGAGCCTTCTAAAATGGCGTCTGCTGTGGCTGGAGAAGGGCTAAAAGGGAAAGTCCTTCCGTTTTTCATTATTACAATGTAGCGGAATAAATATCATTGGCTACATTTCTAGAGAAACCTCGCTCCTGTGCTGCTCAGAAGTTTTTTTTAATGAGGGAAAGTCTTTTTGTTTTCTATTTCTTCTCTTATTTTTGCTAAATCTTGTCTGTGTGGGAAATGGCATCAGGACTTATACAGCTGGACAAACAGGGGGGGGGAATTTCCCCCCTTAAGAAATTGCGCCAACAAATTTCAACTCTCCAGCGTCAGAAACCCGATTTTAATATATTAGAATTTATCCTTGAAGAGATTGTAAGAAGGGATGAGATTGTGAATCAGCAACTTGAAAAATTTAAGCAGGAAATTAAAGAAATTGGTGAATTGGTGAAATCAGAGTCTGACTTCTTGAATAAAAAGATTTCAAAAGTTGCTAATGGTTTATCAGGCTTTCTGATTCGGATGGAGGCAAAGACTGAATTATTAGAGACTAAAATGAAGGAACTCGAGGAGAATTTGGATGACATGACTCAAAAAATTAAAAAGGATTTGATAAACATTCAGGATAATAGCTTGGAAGACAAATCTAAAATGGAGACTGACCAAAAGATTGGTAATGAGGAAAATGTACAACAGAGGATTGAAAGAGAAGTTTTAATGATTCAATATAATTTTACAGAATATGCAATTAGATTGAGAGGTCTGCAGGAAAATAATAGAGATGATTTAAGGAAAGTATCTTCTGAAATTCTGGCTGGGATCTTAAAGGTTCAACCTGATGAAGTGTATTGCAGGATTGATAGAATTTATAGAATAAACTCCTGGTGGGCAAAGCAAAGGCAACTGCCTAGAGATGTGGTGATCTATTTTATAGATAAAGAAATTAGGAATAATATTGTGCAGAACTCTTTTAATTCCAATTTGCAATTTCATGGAAGAAAGATTTGGATTTTCAAGGAGCTCCCGCCCAAGATGTTAATGGAGAGGAAGAAATTTGGCTTTTTAGTGACTGAATTAAAAAAAAGAAATATCCTATTCAGGTGGGACATCCCAGTTGGTTTAATATTGAGATATCAAGGCGTAAGATATCAATTGCACACTGTTGAAAAAGCGGAAGATTTTTATCAAAAAATTCTAAAAATGAATTTAACACCTTTAGGCATAATACAGGATAAGCAAAAGGAGTTGGAAATAAAAGGAAAACATCAAATTACAGAGGCTGTGATGGATAAATTGTCTTTGGACTCCTTGGAGACCCCAGCTGGACTGTTTATAAATAAGAGAGCAGTGTCATCCGAACCCAAGGTGATGAATCATCAAGTCCCAGACAAGTGCGCAAATCAATCAGTTGATATACAAGTGATGGAGAAGAAAGATGAGATGATAAAATTAACCCAACAAGAACAATCCACAAAGCAGAATGAAAATCAACCAGCAGATATACAATTGGTAAGCAAGAAAAGAGGATGGAAATTCAACCCGAAAAAGAAAAAGAAAAGAAACAGATCTTATAGAAACAGTAATTTCCAAACTAAGCAACAGTGAAGCCAGGCGCTTTAAAAAATGAATGAATATTAGAAAAGACAGTGGTGGCGAACAATTGTCTGATACTATCCTGAGGATTGTGGCAGATCTCTGCAAGGCCATGATTTTGGGAAGTGGAAAGAGCCTCACTTTGTTGGATTTGAATCATCTAATTTTTTCTTATTTACTTTTTTTTTCTCTTGGAAATATATTATAACTACTTTGAGTTATAAGGCAGGAGAGTTTTTGCTGGGGCATGCAGAAGATCTGGATGTTACTCAGTAGGATGACGGGAATTAACAATCCTGATGAATACCACAACTATAACCATACGGATATATTCATAATTATAATGTCACTCGGGTGGTTGTTTTTACTTTTATACAGGTGTGAGGATATCTACTACTGATGGGGGCAGAAGATGACTGAAGATTTTGAACAAACTGTTGCACCAGCATGTTATTTTACCCTATTATGGGTGATGGATTTAACAATCTAGTGGAAAGACATCAAAGAAGATATTATATGGATCATAAACTTAAAGTTATTGTCTTTTCTCTTTTTACATAATGAAATGCATATATAGATATGTGTATATCTTAGTAAAGTGGGCAGTTGATTATATTTAGAATCGTATTGCATGATTTTGTAGGAATTGAAGGGCTGAAATAGGTTAGTTTACTGATTGTTATAAAATGGAATGCATATATAGATATGTGTATATTCTAGTAAAGTGGGTAGTGGATTATATTTAGAATTGTATTGTCTGATTTCAAGTCATATATTTAGAGGAGTGGAGGAAGTGGACAGAATTGAATAAATTTGGTTGCAGGGAGAAGGCCGATTTAAAATGTTATATTAATATATATAAAAGATTAAAGGTTAATTTGTAATAATACTCAATAAGTTTAGGGGAGGAGAAAAAGGGCAGATTACTGTAAAAATGGGAGTTATAAGATTAACAAGTTAAGGGTCAGTATTCCGAGAAGGGATTAAGGGAAAGGGAAGATATTATGTATGTAACTAGTTATGAAATAGCCTATTGTTGTGAAGAAGTCACAGGGGGGGGGTTGGGTGGAAAGGGTGGGTTAGGGAAGAGGGGGGGGGAAAGGGGGAAAAACTTGTATTTGAAAACTTTTTCAATTAAAAAAAAAAAAAAAAAAAAAAAGAAGCCCTCTCTGGATCCGGCTGTTTTGGCTAACTATCGTCCAGTCTCCAACCTTCGCTTCATTGCGAAGGTTGTTGAGAGTGTGGTGGCGCAACAGCTTCCCCGGTACCTGGATGAAGCTGTCTATCTAGACCCGCTCCAGTCCGGCTTCCGGCCTGGGCACAGCACTGAAACGGCATTGGTCACATTGGTGGATGATCTCTGGAGGGCCCGGGATAGGGGTTGTTCCTCTATCCTGGTCCTGTTAGACCTCTCAGCGGCTTTTGATACCATCGACCATGGTATCATGTTGCACCGGTTGGCGGGGTTGGGGGTGGGAGGCACCGTGCTGCGGTGGTTCTCCTCCTACCTCTCTGACCGGTCGCAATCTGTGTTGACAGGGGGGCAACGGTCGACCCCGAGGCACCTTGCTTGTGGGGTGCCACAAGGGTCGGTCCTTTCGCCCCTTCTGTTCAACATTTATGTAAAGCCGCTGGGTGAGATCATCCGTGGCTTTGGGGTGGAGTTCCATCAGTACGCTGATGACACCCAGCTGTACATCTCCACCCCAGGCCACCCCAATGATGCCCTTGAAGTGATGTCCCAGTGTCTGGAGGCCGTGCGGGCCTGGATGGGGAGAAACAGGCTCCGACTCAACCCCTCCAAGACCGAGTGGCTGTGGCTTCCGGCGTCCCGATATAGCCAGCTGATGCCATCGCTGGCTATTGGGGGTGAATCACTTGCCCCCACGGAGAGGGCTCGTAACTTGGGCGTCCTCCTGGACGCATGGCTGTCTTTGGAAGATCATTTGACGGCCGTGGCCAGGGGGGCTTTTTATCAGGTTCGCCTGATACGCCAGTTACGCCCCTTTCTAGATCGGGACTCCCTACGCACAGTCACTCAAGCACTCGTCACTTCCCGCCTGGACTACTGTAACGCTCTCTACATGGGGCTCCCCCTGGGGTGCACCCGGAGGCTCCAGCTGGTCCAGAATGCGGCCGCGCGGGGGATTATGGGGGGAACGAGGTGCTCCCATGTGACACCTCTCCTGCGCAAGCTGCACTGGCTCCCGGTGGTCTTCCGGGTGCGCTTCAAGGTGTTGGTGACCACCTTTAAAGCGCTCCATGGCTTAGGGCCGGGGTATTTACGAGACCGCCTTCTGCCACCAATAGCCTCCCACCGGCCAGTACGCTCGCACAGAGTGGGCCTCCTCAGGGTGCCGTCCGCCAGACAATGTCGGCTGGCGACCCCCAGGGGGAGAGCCTTCTCTGTGGCGGCGCCCACCCTTTGGAACAACCTCCCCCCAGAGTTACGTACAATAACAGACCTCCGGATTTTTCGTCGGGCCCTGAAAACCCATTTATTCCAACTAGCTGGGCTGGCTTGAGTCAAATTTTTAAACTATTTTAAATTGGAATTGTTTTTAATTATGGCCAAATTATCTAATTATTTTAATCAGTTTTTAATTTTTCTATGTCTGGTTTTTTACTTTGGCTGTGCACCGCCCTGAGTCCTATATTGGAGAAGGGCGGTATAGAAATTAAAACAAATAAATAAATAAATAAAGGCCCTCCCCATGATCATTTATCCACTGTCCAGAGAGAAAAATCAGGGCGAGTGTGTGTCCTCCAATATTTATTTATTTATTTATTTATTTATTTATTTATTTATTTATTTATTTATATTTCTATACCGCCCTTCTCCTGCAGGACTCAGGTGGGGTACAGCCAGGATAAAACATAGCATATAAAATTTAAAAACATTTTAAAAACAATTAAATAATTTTGGCCCAAATTTAAAACATCCCAGTTAAAACCGAATTTCGATTAAAAAACTAAGAGGATGGGATCAAGCCAGCCCAGCTAGATGGGTCCTGTACAATCTGAGTTAGGTCCATGGCCGTCATGGAGGTCATGAACTCCCGCACCAACTCAGATGTCTCACCAGCCGACGGCAGGTTGAAATCTCCCACAACCAAAAGGTTGGGGAGTGAACTCCAGGGTCCCATTAGAAGAAATAGTGGCCTTATGTGATCATACAGGAGGTTTAAGAAGTGCTATAATAAGGAAGTTTACATTGGAAGAATTGATATTTTTTTAAGGATAGTTGGGGCTATTTTAGCCTAATATAAGGTTATAAAAGCAGACAAATGTCAGCTGACATCAGCTTCCTTACTGGCAGCATTTTCTATTATCTCCAGTGGATGGAGAAGAAGGAAAATGTAGAAGGAGATTCTGGTAGATTCAAGTATGCTATCTGGTATATGAATAAGAATCCATGGGTGCCACATTTCTTCCTTTTGCCTTATCTAACTTTCTTTTGGGATACCTATAGACTTATGACATATACATTTCCTAGACAGGAATCTGTTTTTTTCATGACATCTTAATGCTTACTTTTCTGCAGTTTGTCATTTGTTTTTCAGACACAGTAGGACACCCACAGCTTTCAAAAGGACATTGTGCTGACCTTTTGGAAGCTGTGTAGGGGATTTCTGTGCATGAATTGCTTACTTAAAAGTGGTTTGTTGCAAATACCAATTCAGAAATGAATATTCTTCGAGGATGACTGCAGGGAAAAGCTGATTATAGCCCTGATTCCTACAGGGAGAGAGCAAATCAGTCTACAATGTTCTCCCCAGATTAATACGCAGGAGTTGTTGATAAAGGGATGTGGGATGCAGATGAAAGAAGAATGATCTGAAACCAGCTTTAAGCAAAAATAGAGTTTCAAAGAACTGAACAAAAATGTGTTTCCTTGTAACAATTGGATGTGGTTGAATCAATTTTAATAAGCATAGTTTTTTATGTCTGAGAGTCAGGGCCATCCCCAGGAGAGTCTACCCTATCCTCTTATTTTCTCATTGTTGCTTAAACATTAATAGAACCATTGTCATAAACTGGGACTGTGGTAAAACATAATCCCTAATTATAGCAAAGCTATGTTGAAGAACATTGGGCCACCACCCTTACAAGTATTAAGTATGCTTCTCAGCCAAATCTGCAACTAAACTAAACATCTTGTTCCTGAGGTTTTGGGCAATTAGTAATTTATTTATTTATTTTATTTTATTCAATTTGTATACTGCCCTTCTCCTAGTGGACTCAGGGCAGTGCACAGCCAGAATGCTGAATGCATTAAAAACATAACATTTTTAAAAATAATCACTATTATAACATTTATATAAGGCAGCTAAAGTCCTAACCGAGTACCTGTGGGAACAGTCAAGTTATTAAAGCTTTTTGGGATTATGTCACATATATGCATGTATGGTCCTGGAAACAGAATCCTTTGAATATTACCAGAGTGCATGTAATTTATTATTCTTTTAAAGTAGCAAGTTTCTAGTTCTTCTTGTAAAAAAAGATTAAGGAATTATGATTAATTAATGTGCACAGGTCTATTACAGTGAATTAGCATTGAAGTTTTAAACAAAAGAACATTATAGGAGAGAATGATTGGCTGTTTGTAAATAATGAAGCAACTGCTTTTTTCATGGTATTGCTAAAAGAAAGCTTCTTGATCTGCCTGGAATGTTCTCTATGAAAAAAGGCCGTAGCAAAATGAACTTTTTATTCCCAGTGACATTTCTGTGTGTTTATGAGAAAAAGCAGAAGATCAATTCAAGTCTGAGAATGAAAAATAGACCAAGGGCAGCCAAGAGAACTGAAGTGAAATGGGGAGACATATTGGATTTAAGGATCTGATGTGGGACTGATAATCTGACTAGTGTTCTGTTCAGTTTGTAAGTTTGTGAAATGGACCCTAACATTTTTGGATGGCTGCATCTTTATAATTTCTCTTTCTTAAAGAAACAAAGACCAGATCAGCACTGAGTCTATAACCCTTTATCTTTTGGAGAAGTGTAAAATGGGCATGAAACAATGCAAAGTTGATATGATGTTTATTGCAGCTATAGACGATCAGAAATATTTTAATCGTTGCCCTAAAAATGCGTTTACAATGGGTGACACCCTTTCCTTCTTTGATATTGAAATTCTATGCAAAAATAAAACAAAACCCAGCTACTTTGTTCTGTAGAACATCAAATAAAGCTATAGTAGTTCAAAACAAATGTGTGTTTATTGTTCATGTGCATTTTTCTTTGGAATTAATTCAATTTGTTCCAATCTGTGTACTATCTCTACATGAGTGCAGCAGATTGTTAAATGTTTAAGAAATGCAGCATTCTTTAGCCGAAGAAAAAGACCATTATCTGCCTAAGAAATGCTTTAGAATTTGACCAGTGGGTGCCACTATTTTCCTATAGTTCAATTCAGAACTACAATTCAGAAGTTTCAAAGGAACATATTTATAATTTTGTTTATTGCTATTTTCCTGTCATATAAGTGAGAACAAGAACAATGACACTCATCATAAGATTACACCTTGAAAATACCACTAGTAAAAAAAAACCCTTGCTTAATTTTCTGAAAGTCATTTGTATAATTCCTCCTCCATAGTTTTGCTTTATATAAGAGGACACCACTCTCATAAATTGCAAAATGACTCAGAGAAGCACAGAATCCACACAACAAACACTAACAAATAAACAATACAATATAATTTTGGGAGACCAAGTTTGATGTAATATAGTGGTTAAGGTGACAAATTACAAATGGAGACTGAGCTCTCCTTTTGTTTTAGGTATGGAAGTCAGTTCAGTGACTTTGGATCAATCACACCCTCTCAGTCCATAAATAAATAAATATATATAAATAAAATAAAGTAAAAGCAGTATATCAATCAAATAATAATAAATAAATAATAAAGAAGGATAAAGAAGGAAGAACAAGACAGAAAACAAACTCTGCTGAAGGAATCTGTTTCATGCAATCTGAGTTGGTCACTGGTACCGAAGGTTTATTCTTCCAAGCTTCTGGATTCATGGTGGAGCCAATCTTCAGTGAACTTCTCATTCTTCAGAATGGTCCTGGTGATTGACTCAGATTGGATTCTGCAACATTATCCTGGGACACATATATTTGCCTTCATCCACAATCTATGTCTACAAAGGCAATTCCTTGAATTTGTTTCTGAGCAGTGGTTCAAATGAGAGGCAAATAGTTGGCATGGTAATAATAACACAGCTAATTTGCCCTTCTAAATATATAAAAAGGGTATTTGCTTACTCATATTTTGCAATACAGTTTTCCATGTAGAGGAGATAAAATGTACACATTAAAGAAAATGCATTCCAATATACATGTAATAGGTAAAACTGGTCTTACTGTAGTTGTACATTAAAGAAATGTGGATAGAAAAAGACATGTATGAGGAGTTTTTTTCAAGTGCAGGCTGATGTAGAAATGGGTTATAATTTAGTCCTATGTCTGTACTACAACATACCTAGTTACAGCCCCATGATAAATTTACTACTATTACTACAATGAGATCATATAAATGTCCTAATGTTCCCTACCAGAGTAAAAGGTAGCTCATTCTACATGGCACATCTGCCACACATCAAAAACATTTTAGAAGCAGTAGAACACAGCTTCTGAGATCTGCAAGTGGGCATTGCACACCACCCAGAGACTACCATATGAGGACAAATTATGCACTATACAGGTTGTTTGAAGGTGGGAGATAATTCCAATGTAATCTTCCGGATCCCCTACATGGATTGCCCTGTGACTATGTAGGACAGGCGGAGAGTCAGATGAGAAGACCCAAATTCATTGGTAGCCTCACATTGCAATGAACAAGGGCATACATTCAACTTTGCAGCTACTAAGATTGTTGGATGAGCAGGTACTAAAGCAGCCAGGGAAGAGATTGAAGCCTGGGAAATGGGAGTCTCATCAGTCAACAGGAGTGCTGATTTCCAACCAGTTATCAAGTACTTAGGAGGCAAGGGCTTGGAGTAGATGGAAATAACAGCCAATGACTTAATAGCCAGACATCACCCCAATCAACAACTAAAAAGCCACACACAACCAGGCACTATATAAATACCACATAGAAGAGCCCAAAGCATACACTGTACTAGAGAAAAGTTCCTTGAGGATGGGCTCCAGCATGGATCCAAAAACATAGAAGACTAAATCTCTGGTCCCGGTGACTGACCCAGATTGGATCCTATAGATTCGCCTTCATTTGTTAGATATCTTTTAGTTTTAGAAGGGAGCTCTATAGCTACCCTGGTAACTAC
The DNA here is from genome assembly GCA_022577455.1 of Arizona elegans. Lineage (NCBI taxonomy): Eukaryota > Metazoa > Chordata > Lepidosauria > Squamata > Colubridae > Arizona > Arizona elegans. Next base: position 93,765,996 of record JAKOOJ010000003.1, on the reverse strand, counting down.
TGTTTTGTCCCAAGGATACAGTACATATTTGAATACATTTTATTTATTCATGCATATATTATGGAACACATTCATTATCTTGGATACTACGCAAACATTCTCTGGAACCTCTTTTTAATTAGTTTGGAAAGCAGCCGATCTTCAATGCTTTAATCAATTGCAAACTGCTGAAGTGTGGAACTCCGAGCCATGTACCTTGAGTCAGGGGTCCAGCAGGTGGGAGCGTATTATTGTTTTTCTTGTAATTTGCACTCAGCAAGAACTGAACAATGGCTAAACTAGCAATAGGCTCACAAAAGAGAGACCTTGATGGTAACCCAAATGGGGTTTTATTTTAAATAGCATAAAGATAATTAAACTTGACAGAGGTGAGGGACATAAATTTGATTTCTGCTGGGATTGTTTGTTATTCCTTTCTTGTTTTAAAAGTGACTTTGAATACTAATACTATTGTTGGGTTATACTTTGGGTACTCACACACTTCTCAGTGTGGGCTAAAGTGGCAGAACTACAACAGAAAAATTTCAGAGAACTAATGAAGAAACTTGCAGTTCATTAAAATGGGAAATAAAATTTTGGGTACTCAATCTAGTACTATCAATATACAATATAACCACTGTATGTCCAAATTTTACTTCTTGATTTCTTTTTCTTTATTTAGTCTGGTTGGTTGATTTAAAATAAGCCTGTATAACTTTATAGAGGGAAGACAAGAAGTACTATCTTTATAGGTGCTTCCTGATTGCCTGCTATTTTCTCTGTTCATCAATTAGTCACATTCTGAAGCAAACTGAATTCCTAAGAAAGGACTTGCTGTGGTACCAAGATATTAAGGCATTTACTAACTCTTAACTTGTTAATCAGTTTCTTGACCTGTATTTTTACCGTCCCTCCTTCTGAAAATCTTGAAACATATAATGGAAGATCTGTATTTGACTAAGAGAAATATAGGCAAAGAGAAGCTCCTTTTTAATTCACTCTTTCCAGCAATTTTTCAGTTTTCTTTTTTCACATGCAGAAAAAACTGCCCAGAGTCACTTTGTAGGGTAGATGGGTGGCAGTTAATATATAAATCAATCAAATAAAAATATATGTTTTTATATGCCGTCCTGGGTCTTCGGAGAGGGGTGGCATATAAATTGAATAAATAAATTGAACAAATAAATAAATTTTATAGGAAAAGATAGTTTCTTTTTAAAAGTGAGGGCTCTTTCTCATTTATTATTGTAAACATTTCCTCCAAGAACTCTGGACATTGGTGTTGTCTACGTACTACATACAAACAAACAAAACAAAAAAACCTTAAATTGATGTTTATAAAAATCACCTGAAGGTGGCAACATTTATATAAATCCTATCTGGTTTCAGGCTGTGAGTTAATTACCTTAGTTCAGAGGGCAGACAAAAAGCCATATTCAACTGTATCATCCAGGTATGAAAAGGTTTGAGATATTATATGCAGAGACACAGACACATTTATGTGATATGTGAGTTATACTCTCCATCTATGCCCACTTATTCTCAATAATTATAGCCAAATTATAGCCTATAATAACTGTACAAATGTAGAAATGTGAACTGAAGATATTCAAAATATAACAGTGAGCTTCACAATGTATTCTTGATTAGTTGGAAAGAAATCTATTGTGGATACAGGAACCATAACTACAGTATTTTTTTTAGAAGAGGACTGTTATATTATCAGTTATTTAAAATACCATCCAACTGAGTTCTGCTGCTCTGGCTATTTGTTCAAACTGACTTATGATTTTTTTCTTCCATGCCTTTCTGGGTTCAGCAAGCGTTGCACATTTGCAGTAACTGCTTGTCATTGCATTGTAAGATTGTAACATACATTTTTGTATGATTGCATCTCCAGCAGAGGGGTCATAGGGTGCTGAGGAAAACTATGACAGCTTTTGTAGAAAATATAACATATTGTACGTTAATGTGCGATGGCTCTTATTTTGAATTTCTTTATGTGTGAAGGTAATAATCATTTATTGTTCTAACGTAGAAAGTTGAATGAGAATTATCTTTTCTTATAGCCCACTTCCAGACTGGACATTGTGCCCCCACCTCTCTTTTATGTAGCCTTTCTATTCATAGAAAGAGAAAACAGTAAATCTGAATACAGTATAGCAGTGGTGAAATCCAATATTTTTTACTACCAGTTCTGTGGGCGTGGCTTGGTGGGCATGGTGTGGCTTGGTGGGCATGGCAGGAGAAGGATAGTGCAAAATCTCCATTCCCACCCCACTCCAGGGGAAGGATAGTGCAAAATCTCCATTCCCACCCCACTCCAGGGGAATGATACTGCAAAATACCCATTCCCTTCCCACTCCTGGGAGAAGGATATTGCAAAACCTCCATTCCCACCCCACTCTGGGGCCAGCCAGAGGTGGTATTTGCCGGTTCTCCAAACTACTCAAAATTTCCGCTATCGGTTCTCCAGAACCTGTCAGAACCTGCTAGATTTCACCCCTGCAGTACAGGTAATATACTAAAATAGATATAGACAGAGAGATAGAATCAAGATCATGTGAAGTACTAGTACCACTTTATAAAGCCTTAGTAAGACCACACTTAGAATACTACATCCAGTGTTGGTCACCATATTGTTGAGACTCTAGAAAGAGTACAGGAAAGAGCAACAAAGATGATTAGGGGGTTGAAGCTAAAACACAAGAAAGGACGGTTTCAGGAATTGGGTATGTCTAGTCTAGTGAAAAGAAAGACCAGGGGAGCATGATAGCAGTGTTCCAATATTTGAGGGGCTACAACAAAGAAGAAGCATCAACCTATTTTCCAGAGCACCAGAAGGCAAGACAAGAAACAATAGGTGATGGAAACAAATCAAAGAGAGAAGCAACCTAGAACCAAGGAGAAATTTCTTAACAGTTAGAACAATTAACCAGTGGAACAGCTTTCCGTCAAAAGCCTTCACCGCTGAGGCTTTTAAGAAGAGAATGGACAGCTGCTTGTCTGGAATGTCTAAGGTCTCCTGCTTGAGCAGAGGGGTGGACCAGAAGACCTGCAAGGTCACTTCCAACTCTGTTATTCTGTTAAATATGAGAAACCAAGTAAAACCAAAACTGATGGTTAATTCTTTCCTAGAATATGATCCAACTTCCTGTATGTGAGCTGCCATGAAAGGCTGAGTGAGTGATGGCACCAGATTTTAGACATAGATAGAAAAACACATTAATACAGTCCTCCATTCAACTTTTAATTCCTTGACATACACATCACAGGGAATGTAATGGATGTTGAACAAAACATGAAAGTGAATATTAAGTGACTGATTTATAAGTTGATCCCCCAGTACCTTTTGTAGGAAAGGACCACCAGTCTTTGAATATCAGAGTTATTTTAGGGCATGACTTGTCCCATAACATTTTCTACCTTCCCAGTGAAGGTGATATTCATGTTTGCTTTTCTTCTGTTTTGAGAGAAAAGTAACCTTATTCTAAAGATCTTTGCTATTTGCCTTGCTATATGATAAAAATACAACAAATTACATTTTAGATATGCATTAGGTGTCTTTTTAGCAATAATTTTGTAATTATATCTTATTAATTCTAATCCTAACACCAATTAATTACGCTGCTTTATAAGTACTAAACCCATATTTTCCAAGAAAATTTTAAAAGATGTGCTGTTTGAAACCTGTACTGTGAACAGTTGGAATGTGTCTAGAGACAGAGAACATGGATATTTGCCCAATTGTTTTTTTTTTAGGATGGATTTTTTTTTCTTTTAATACAGTAAATGTAAGAATCACATTTTTGCATTGCTAATTCTTTAGCAGAGTTTCAGTATGGTAACTACATTTGGAAGCATTCTGCTTGTTATAAGCTTACTGATGAATCATTAGGAAAATAAATTAATTCACTTTGCTAAATTAGAAGCATTGCCATAAACACAGGAAATGTTAATAGGCATGTAGTCATGCAAAAATATTTGGATTTTATCAGTAATAAACAGTATGCAGATGAAGTAAGCATAACACATCCATAATCTAAATACAGAGCATGGAAGGAAAATAAAGTCTCTTTTCTCTTTGTCTTCAGGTTGTAATTTTCAACATGCAGTTCTCTCCCTAGGAACGGAATCTGATATGTGTATATTGAATTTCTAGGAAGGTAAATGCTTAGAGGTTAAATTCTTTTCTCCTGGTGAATATGAACATGGTCTATACAGCAATATAGTAAAGAATGACAAATGTTTTACAATCCTGTCAGCTCTGTTTACATTCTCCTTTTTCTTGTAATTTTGTATAACTGTGTGATTGAATTTCTCAGATGTGGTATGTTCACTTTTCAGTTAGTTCTCACACATCTAGTGGTTTCAGATCTTCAAGGGATATTAGTTTATTCATGTGATCAGGTGGAGATTGAGCTTTTAGAAATAAGTGATGGAAAAGGACACTGCATTGCAGTTGTGTTGGGAAGCAGCAGATGACTTTATTTTTAAAATGTTCACTGGTTGAAAAACAAATTGGGACAAAAAAGGAGGGGGAAACCCTAGAAACTAATATTTTTGCATCAGATATATTGTTCTCAGGAAAGAGTAGTGTTTAGAAAATTCAGCAACTATGTAGAAGGGTATCCTCGTTATATAACGAACAACTAAAATTTTGTTAATATTGTGGCAGACTCTAAGATAGACAATTCCTATTCTGGTATGTTTGATTTCAGGTATCATAAGGTTATCTTAGGTAGAAAATGTAGAGATTAAAGTCCAACATATTTGAAGGGCCTCAGGCAAAGAAAGTCTATATTAAGACATTATAACTTGTTGCTATATAATAAAACTGTCTCTGTGAAATTCTTGGATATGGCTTGTCACTGCTATCTTTCCCCAAACATTACTAGTGCTATCATAAACATACAATTTATTATACTGATGTTTAAGATGCTGAGTGGCTAGAAAATAGAAAATCAATGACTGAAGTGGCCAACATTTTTCTTTTCAAAAATGTTGCTTCCTGAAAAAACTTTTGGTGATTATGATAGACTCCTTCAAACTGAACACACAAATAGAATTTCAGTTTGACAGAATCATGTAGGAATGTTGAAGAATATGAAATTAACTTTAATGACATCTTTTTTTTTTAACACACTGCATGAATTCAAGAAGGCTGAAAGTGTTTTGCTGGTGATTTTTGTAATCAATGTCTGATGCATCTCACTGAAGTGTCCATCAATGGTTAGCCAGTACTGATGAATTCCAGTTGCCTTGATACAATTTTTCCATTGAGGCAAAGTCCTGGTGAAATCTTTCACCATATTTGTCACTCACTGCACCTAGATTTTCAGAAAACAATACAGAAAATAAATTTTCAGTGACACATTCAGTGGTGGGATTCAAAATTTTTTATATTGGTTCTGTGGGCATGGCTTGGTAGGTGTAGTGTGGCTTGGTGGGTGTGGCTTGTTGGGCATCGTTGGGAAAGGATACTGTTAAATCTCCATTCCCACCCCACTCCAGGGAAAGGATACTGTAAAATTTCCATTCTCTCCAGGGAAAGGTCACTCCATTCTGGGGGCAGCCAGAGGTGGTATTTGCCGGTTCTCCAAACTACTCAAAATTTCCGCTACCGGTTTTCCGAACTGCTCAAAATTTCTGCTACTGGTTCTCAGAACTGCTCAAAATTTCCGCTACCGGTTCTCCAGAACCTGTCAGAACCTGCTGGATTTCACCCCTGCAGTACCGAGAACAAGTACTGAAGGGTAGACATTGTGATTGTGTAAAAACAGAAGATTTCTATAAAATGGTATATGATAAGCTAAATTACAGGTTGTTTTTGTGATTAGCAGTCAAAACATTTTAGAACACCCACAAGTGTTCAGGAAGCAAAATCTTTGTTGTCCAATGATTAGCCAAAGGTTTAGGCACAAAGCTAGAAACTAGGAGATCAGGAATTGTGGTCCCATCTGAAGCACAAAGTAGCTGGGCACCTTATGTCAGTCCTTTCTCTCAGCCCTAGAAAGGAAGCAAGGGCAAACCATTTTAGAAAAACATTGCCAAGTTAATTGCAGGGATTTGTCCAGGAAGTGGTCAGGAATCAACACTGACTTAGAGAGTGCACATGTACGCACACACATATACACACAAAATGTATCTATATCTACCATGTATCTAATGATGTACATCTGAGTTCCCATGGAGGCATCATGCGATGCCTATGACTATGGCCACTGGGGGCTAACCTTTCTGTTTGCCTTTTTCTTTGATAAAACTTCTCAGTACTGATTTTTATTTTCCTCCTTGAATGACCCATTTGAAGTCTTACCAGGAATCTGGAATGATGATGAAGCACACTTTATTCCTTGATCTAGGCTAAATGATGATTAACCTTGGCTACTTTCTGAGCTGATCCTTTTGGTGGTCATATCAATACCCTTCAGGATAAAAAATGCAGAAACAAGTTTAGCAGGTGGGAAAATATAGATCTTCCGAATATATTTGTTCTAATAAAGTAGTTCTCCCACTTAAATGCATGCGCGCGCGCACACACACACACACACACACAGAGAGACAGACAGACACACACACACACACACACACACACAGAGAGAGAGAGAGAGAGAGAGAGAGAGAGTTTTCTTGCACATAGAACATAACACTCAACATCCAGTGGTGTCTGCCGGTTAGGTGCCAAAATGTGTAAGATAGCAGATACAATGTCTCACACATGAACAAAAGGAGCAAGTTTCAATTACACCACCATCTGCCGTCTTGCACATTTTGACACCCATCTCCCTGCAGACACAAAGGCACACATCCAGACCCAGATAACAAGCTAGGAGACTTAGCATCTTTAAGACTACCATCTTTTTCAATAGGATGTAGGCAAAGAGCAGGAAACAGTACCCGCGCACGCACCCAGCAGGAAGCACAATGATTGTTCACCTTATCAATGGATGGGAATACATTCATTCTCTGTTTCTTTGGCATTTTTAGTATATATTTTTGGATGTTTCAGATAAGTTGCCCATTGACCAATGATGCAAATCAGCAAGTGGCTGTAACTCTGAGCAAAACTCTAATGTATCAGGCTGCTTTGTTCTGCTCTTGAAAAAACAACCCCTTCAATCTAGGAAATTAAAGGGGTTGTAGGAAATTTGTCCTAAGAAGAAAGAAGACAATGTGCCAAATTTGACAAGGAGTCAAATTGAACATTCTGATTCTGAGGACATGAGATAGAATTACCAGTTCTAAGATGCAAAAATCCAGCTCATCCCTATACAGCTGGAAGAGAGGTTTTAATATCTTTTTGCTGCCATCAAACGGTTGTCCAGATTTTTGAAACGAATTAAAAAGGACGTGAATGGATCAAACTAGACTATTTTTGACAGTGCACCTTTGAAAACTGCTAGGTCAAGTAGAGAGTTAGTGGTTTTAGCATTTCTTGCCTACCATCCAGTGGTTCCAGATTGTTGCAACCCATATCTGGTAAACCTAAATGAGGAAGGAGGTAAATGGAACACACCAACCTTGAAAAAAGTATTTCTGATAGTGTGTGTGGAAAGTGCCAGATTAGAGCATAGTTTCCCAATATATAATTCTGTGTTTTGTTTCTCCTCATCTTCCTTCCTTCATGCTCATTAGGCAGTTATTACTGATATTGATAGCATTTCTTTTCTATACCTCCATTTTTTCTTATAATGGAGCCTAAAAGAAAAGAACCTTTATTGTAAAATGCCCAGATTAATTAATTAATTTAATTAATTAACAAACAAACAAATCTGAAAACCTATAGGAGTGGCCGATTCCCAATGCCAACAACATCACTTTTCTTTCTCTTCTTCTCTTATCCAATGCTGGCTTGTTTTGATCTGACCTCAATATTCAGTCTTCTATACTTAGCAGTATTTGTGATGACTTTTAGGAAGTTGGAATCTTCCTGCAAAGCCCTATGAGCACAAAGCAGTCTCATTACCATAGCTACAGCATCTGCAGCTTAGCTTCTGCTCTGAGAAGACTCTGTGGTTTCCTCGCCTCAAACAAATAGGGCTTTTTTTTTTAAAGCCAAAAACAAAAAGAAAAACCTAAACTGAACAGCAATCTCAGGGATGGCTTTAACTTTTCATTTGTTGTTTTCTCAGCATTGAGTTTCTGGAGATTTTTTTTTTAATTGTAAGCTTTGTCTAAAGGCTGGCTAATGGTATATATCCCATCAGATACAGGGAGTTTGTGAGTTCTAATTTTGCCTTAGTTACAAAGCCAGCTGGGTGACTTTGGGTAATCATTTTCTCTCAGCAATAGGAAGAAGGCAATGACAAATTACTTCTAAATTTTATTAAAAGTTTTTAAAAAACAAAGATAAAAACCAACACAAACTAATATAAAGAAGAAAGCAGAAAGAAATTAAAGAGAAAGTTAAAAATGCAAGCAAAAAAGTAAAAGAAAAAATAGAAAAGAAAGAAAAAAGATAAAGGCGTTGCCTTCAATCGTCTCTATGTCACTTCTAAATATCATTCTAAATTTACCTCTTTCTCTAAAGTTACATCATATCTCTCACTTTTTCTAAAATTTTGGTTTCTTTTGTATATTAATTTTTAAAATTGTTCGAATCGATGTATGCCACTGAATTTTGTAGGTTTTTTTTCTTGTCCACCAAGCATAATAAAATGATCCTTCTTGTTAAATTTCTTATCACATTTACAACATGTATATTTTTATATGTTCTAGACAATTACTCTGGTGACCTATACCAACAGTACATCATTTTATAAAAGTGAAAATAGTGAAAATTTCAATCCTTTCCCATTAGAATATCTGTAAATTCTAACCATAAAATTTAGCCCATTTTATTGTACATTCTTTTACTTATTCTTGTTCTGTTTCAAATTTCAACAAAAGTTTACACATTTTAGCAATTATATGTTCTTTATTTGTATACAATTCTATTTCAAAATAAGTCTTACAAAGTTCAATATCATAAACTCTTTGGTCCATTTTAAATCTTTCTGATAACAGTAAATTAGAAAACCATTAGCAACTATATCCCTCTGCCACCAATTGTTCTCTTGATTTTATTTTGTATGCCTCTTGACAAAATTCTAGTATCTCATGATAAGTTACCATTTGTTTTTTGCCTATTATTTCTTGTCTATAAAATGCTTCTTGTATTAAGAACCAGAAAATTGCTTTTAGACAAAACCTAGATTTCTATTTACTCCATATTCTCAATGTGGTATGTTTAACATAATGATTTTTAAATCATGACTTTATCATGCTGCAAATATCCACCCAAATCTCAGATCATGTCCTTTCTAACTCTAAAAACCTTCTGTTTCTCAGCAATGCCCATTCTTTCATTCAAACCAAACAGCAAATCAAATCTACCCAATCTTCCTCTTTTCTTTACATTTGTAGTACCTTATATTTAACTCCATGATTTGTTTTCTTGCCACACAAACGTAGACGTAGTATATCCTTTTGTCACTGTTTAAATAGTGCATCAGTTGTCAAAACAGGTATAGTCTGAAACAAAAACATCATTCTAGGCATTCATTTTTATCACAGAAATTCTCCCTAGCAATGACAGCTGTAGTTTTTATCATCTTAACAGGTATTTTTTTAAAAAGTTCGTTCCATATTTTCACACAGTTATTTTGAAATAACATATAATTGGTATTTGTAATGGTGATAGCCAGATATTTTATTTTCTTCTTAATCTTAAAACCCATTTTATTTTTTTATTCTGTTTGCTCCTCTGTTTTCATGGGGTTTTTTGGTTAACATTTTAAATTTCTGTTTGTTAATCTTAAAACTACTAATGTACCAAATTATTTCAGTTTTCCCATTAATGTTTCAATTCCCTTTAAAGGATCTTCCAAAATCAACACTAAGTCATTTGTAAAAGCCTTTAACAAGTTTCTCTTTTAACTTTTTACTGTCACAATCTTCTCATCTTGTCTTATATCTCTATTCAATATTTCAAGGACTAAATTAAACAAGAGATGAGACAATGGGCATCTCTGTCTTGTTCCTTTTTGTACCTCAGAAGGCTTTGTTAGATCTCCATTAATAATTATTTGTGCTTTCTGCAAAATATAAATCAATATGATCCATTTTATAAAGTTCTCTATAAAGTTATATCTTCCAAAACTTTGAGTAAAGAATCCCGGTTCAAATTGCCAAAGGCCTTCTACATGTCAATCAATGCAGCTTGTTTTTTTTTTTCCCATTACGTTGCTTCAAGTATTCCAAAATGCTCAACACATTTCTAATATTGTCCTTCAATTGTATTTTATAGGTAAAAAGCCACATCGATACTAGTGAATAAATTCTTGCAAAGTTATTTTCAACCATCAGCCAAACTAGTTGTAAACAACTTGTAGTCATTATTCAATAATGATATCGGCCAGAGAATTTGTAGTACTGAGGTCAGATATAGGCCATGCCTCGTTCATTCACAGTAACCACTACATTCATTTTAACGGTCTCCCTGTCTTCTCCCACATTTATTTGTAAGAATAGATGGGATGGGGAGTAATTGCTGTCTTCATGCTGTCTTCAGGTAATATATTCAGAATGGGACAATCTTATGTGGCAACTTCCTAGGAGAAGTTGCCAGGTGAGATTTCCTAGTTTTTGCTTCATAAGTTATATGTGGCTGATCCTACAACATCTTGAATCTCCAAAAACCTATGCAAGGGTCCTCTTTGTAGACTTTAGTTCAGCATTCAATACTATCATTCCAGACACACTTCTAACTAAGCTAAACCAGCTACAGGTACCTGAACACACTTGCAAGTGGATCATAAGCTTCCTAACAATCAGGAAGCAGAAGGTGAAGCTAAGCAGAATCACATCAGATACCTGTACAATTAGCACAGGGGTCCCCCAAGGCTGTGTGCTCTCCGCACTTCTCTTCTCTCTGTATACCAATGACTGCATCTCTAACGATCCATCTGTTAAACTACTGAAGTTTGCAGATGACACAACAGTGATCGGTCTCATTCGAGACAATGATGAATCCGCATACAGATGGGAGGTTGAACAATTAACCTTGTGGTGTGACTGGAACAATCTGGAACTGAACACACTCAAAACCATAGAAATGGTGGTAGACTTTAGGAGAAACCCTTCTATACTTCCACCTCTCACAATACTAGACAATACAGTAGATACCTTCAAATTTCTAGGTTTTACCATATCGCAAGATCTAAAATGGACAGCTAACATTAAAAACATAATAAAAAAAGCACAACAAAGAATGTTCTTTCTGCACCAACTCAGAAAGCTCAAACTTCCAAAGGAGCTGCTGATACAGTTCTACAGAGGAATTATTGAGTCTGTCATCTGCACCTCTATAACTGTCTGGTTTGGCTCTGCAACCCAACAAGGCAGACATTGACTTCAGAGGATAATTAGAACTGCAGAAAAAACAATTGCTACCAACCTGCCTTCCATTGAGGACCTGTATACTGCACGAGTCAAAAAAAGGCTGTGAAAATATTTACAGACCCCTCGCATCCTGGACATAAACTGTTTCAACTCCTACCCCCAAAACAACGCTATAGAGCATTGCACACCAGAACTAGACACAAGAACAGTTTTTTCCCTGAATGCCATCACTCTGCTAAACAAATAATTCCCTCAACACAGTCAAACTATTTACTAAGTCTGCACTACTATTAATCTTCTCACCATTCCCACCACCCATCTCCTTCCACTTATGACTGTATGACTGTAATTTTGTTGCTTGTATCATTTGTACCCTATGACTATCATTAAGTGTTGTACCTTATGATTCTTGATGAATGTATCTTTTCTTTTATGTACACTGAGAGCATATACACCAAGACAAATTCCTTGTGTGTCCAATCACACTTGGCCAATAAAAAAAATTCTATTCTATTCTATTCTATTCTATTCTATTCTATTCTATTCTATTCTATTCTATTCTATTCTATTCTATTCTATTCTATGGCTGAGTTAATGGTTTGGTGATGTATGATTTATATATTTACCCTGGGAACACTTGGCTACTGATAATTCTGCTGTAATGACTTGTTAAATATATACAGACTTTTTCTTGGTTCACAGGTACATTATTAACATGTTTGAGGCCCCAGAATAAATTTCTGGCATAACTTGCTAGGCCTGAGAAAGATTCCTTCTTCAAATCCTTCACTGTCAGATCTATATAATGAAGACAGGCATATAGAATAATAGAATCATACAACTGTTCTAACCCTCTGCCAGGGCAGGATATCTTACATAATCCCTGATCAAATAGTTGTCCAATCCTTTCTTGAAAACTTCCAGTAGCGGTTCACCCACAACTCTGGAAGGCAAGCTATTCCATTGGTTAATTGTTCTCACTGTCAGGAATTTTCTCCCTAGTTCCAGATTGGATCTTTCTTTAATGAGTTTCCACCCTTTGCTTCTTCTCCTACTCTCAGGAGCTTTGGAAAATAAGTCCACCCCCACCTGTTTGTGGCAGTCCTCATATACCAGAAAACAGCTATCATGTCATCCCTAATTCTCCTCCTTGTTAGGCTAACACAACTAGTTCCCTTAATTGTTCCTCATATAGTTTATCCTGCAGATTCCTTACCATCTTGTTTGTTCTTCTCTGCACTCTTTTTAGGGTCATGATATCTTTTTTTGTATTGTGGTGACCAGACTTGCATGCAGTATTCCAAGTGTGGCCTCCACAGTGCAGTACAAAGTGGCACTATTATTTCTTGTGATTTTGATGCTATCCCTTTGCTGATAGGACTGTATTGCTTTTTTGGAAGCTGCAGCACACTGCTGGCTCTTACATGGTAGTCAACCAGGACAGATCCCTCTCACAGTTATAACTGTTTTGCCAGGTACTCCCTATTCTATACTTGTGCATTTGGTTTTTCTTACCTAAGTGTAAGTAAGTGCAGAGCCTTACTTTTCTTACCACTGAACTGCATCTTGATGGCTAGGGCCCTATGCTCAAATCTGTCAAGATCCTTCTGAATCTTTAGTTATCATCCAAAGTGCTAGTAATTCCTCCCAACTTGCTGCCATCTGAAAATTTGATGAGTTCTCCCCCTCATCTAAATCATTTATGAAGATGTTGAAGAGCATTGGCCCCAAAACAAAACCTTGAGGTCCCTCGTTGCATGCTTCCCTCCATGTAAATTTAATTCCATTGGGGAGTACATGCTGAAAAATATTTTATATTTTAAATATTTTATATTTTCTGGGTATCCCAATTCCTTTATCTCCAATAATATTAAGGGTGATAAGGCTTGTAGTGTAACTGGGTAATCTGATATATTAGTGGTATATTAGTGGATTGATACAATACGATTGAGGATAAATTGAGTTGAGTTAAAGGATGGACTTGTAGTGCTACCCAGACTCCATTGTGGCACATGGAGATTCACAGTCAATGAGACCGCAGCACCAGGGAAGTTTTCTTTGGAAATATTATGTCAATTTGAAAATATGGAGATATTTAACAGACTCCGATGCAATCAGTTTTGGGTGCAATGGATGAAATTCCCTTGGATTGTCATTGTTATATATCTGTGTGCAGCAACATTGTTATTCGGGAGACCATGAGTTCTAGTCCCATCTTAGCCATAAAAGCCAGCTGGGTGTCATGCACCAGTCACTCTTAGTTCAATACCTCACAAGGTTGCTGTTGTGGAGAAAATAGGAGGAGAAGGTGTGTTTGATATATTCATCTAATTTTTAAAAAATAATAAAAGGATACAAATAAATAAATAAATAAATAAATAAATAAATAAATAAATCCATCAACTTGCATCACTTTATATCATTTATGTAATGATGTTCTCATAGATGATGTATTTTTCAATTTAATACACAGCTGCTCCCCCAACCAATTCATTCAACTAAAGTTTTATGGATACATTCTTTTTTTCCCCAAAGAACCCTTCAATTTGAAGCAGACTAATATGGAAAGAATGTTTGATTTTGATTCAATAGCTGAATAGTTGCATCTTAAACTTCAGTACTGATTTGCATCCCTTCCTGTATGATCCTTAGGACTGCTCACTTGCAACTCTTCCTTGGTTTCTGATGTTCTAGTTCTGCATCTGTTTGAAAGTCTGAAAAATGTTATAGGGAACATGCTTGGCTCATAAAAGCAATAGTAGTCATGTTGAAAGGGAGAAAAAAAATTCAATGAAAATTTAGCCAAAACCTTTCTGGCATAACATAAGATGAAACAACTTTCCTCCAAAAGTTGTGAATGCTCCAATGAGCATTCCAAGGAGTCACCTCCTAACAGTGAGACAATTAACCAATGGAACAGCTTGCCTTCCAAAGTTGTGGATGCTTCATCACTGGAGGTTTTTAAGAAGAGATTGGACAAACATTTGTCTGAAATGGTATAGGGTTTCCTGGCTGAGCAGAAGGTTGAACTAAAAGACCTCCAAGGTCTCTTCTCTTCTCTTCTCTTCTCTTCTCTTCTCTTCTCTTCTCTTCTCTTCTCTTCTCTTCTCTTCTCTTCTCTTCTCTTTTCAGAAAAAAATGGACCAATTTTATAATTTCCAGAATCATTGATTGGCATTGTACTGCAGAAACTCATGGTATATGAATGAAGCAAAAACATCCAGAAAGAAGCTTCATATTCTCTATTACTCAGAGTCAGTAATTCACAAGGCACAGTAATCCTGGAATATTAGGTGAAATTGTGCCGTTGTTGCACCTAATGCTAACAAATACATTCAGTCAAGGAACATTGTTTTAAGCCTGGATAACAATGGAAAAATGGATGCGGTCAGTCCACTGGTTTATAAGCCAAGCTGTAAGAAACTTGTGTTCCATATACAGCTCTAACAAATATATACTTTAGTTTTGATGGATTAATGGAAAAAGGTATGGCTGGATAACATCTGAATATTAGTAGGCAACCACAAACATTCACAAACAGCATCCAGTCATTCTTTCAAATCTAGTTTCCAGGAAACAAAAATACACATTTCCAGGCAATTTTTTAGTATTTTTTGTTCATAATGGCTTGGGCTATTCTAATATTTTAACCTTTCATTGCAGCCAATCTTGAGAAAAAAATAGCCACTAGCAAGGCAGTAATTATTTTCTGTGAGTTATACATGTGTAGTTAATGAGAAGGGAATGCATCACCTGAGAGAGCAAATAGGCATGGAAGTAACTGTTCCTAGAATTAATGAATGCTTTGCCTGTTAGTTGAGGAGCAGGAGGTGTGGAATGTCTGCACCTCTGAGAGACATGTCTGCAAGACCCCTGGATAAAGCTATCTGCTGCAATCAGGACCCTCTGTGTACTTTCTCTTTTGTCCTCGAAACACAATGGAGCAATCAAATCCCAATCCCATTTTCAGTATGTCTGAATTGCACCCTGGAACAGCTGCTGACCATGAGATTATCAATAGTACCTTGGTGATCATTGCTACTTTTGGGGAGGTAGGTGGGTGAGGAAGAATTTATGGTTCACAAGTACCCCCAGGCCTATCAGATGACTTTGCAATATACCAAAACAGTTGACTGCAGAATGCATCTGACTTTTCCTTTTCACATACAGATGCACAGTATTTGCTAAGCAAATATTTGGTAGGAACAAAACAAAATGTTGGGTTTCCAGTGCTTGTTTTCCTTTGTTAGCAGCCTTGTCATTCACTGTTTTTCATAAGATGAACTGCCTTCATCTCAAAGATTTTATTGAGCTGTCTAGCAAGAAAAAAATATTAACTGGAATTTATATTTTCCCAGATTTCAGTGGGACATCAGTATTACAGATCATTTATATGTTGTATATTAGCACTTTGGTCTCATAATTATGTGGCAAATTCAGCACGTCTGGGAGAGATTGTTATCTTACATATAATCTGTACTGACCACACTTGATTTGCCTATTTAGGATCAAATGTAATGACAGATACTACTACTACTACTACTACTACTACTACTACTACTACTACTACTAAATATTACATAATGTGACATGAAAAATGTGCCCCAGATTGAAAATATGTTGCATTTGAGCTTAAAATAAAAGAGCAACATTCTGAGTGCTGCTTACCACCAACATTGCAGAATGATTTTAACAGATTTTAACAATTGGAAGGGACCTTGGAGGTCTTTTAATCCAACTCCCTACTCAAGCAGAAAACTCTTACACCATTTCAGACAAATGGTTGTCTAATATCTTTTTAAAAACCATCTGTATTGGAGCATCCACAATTTCTGGAGGCAAGTTGTTCTACTAATTATTCTCACTGACAGAAAATTTCTCCTTAGTTCTAGGTTGCTTCTCTCCTTGATTAGTTTTCATACATTACTTCTTGTCCTGCTTTCAGGTGCTTTGGAGAATAGATTGACTCCTCTCTTCCTTGTGGCAGTCCCTTAAACACTGCTATCAGCTCATCCCTTCTTTTCATTAAACTAGACATATCCAATTCCTGCAAATAATTTTCATATGTTTTAACCTTCAGTTCCCTAATTATCTTTTAGAGAAATGGATGAATGTTAGAACTGATTAAAAAAATGCATTAAAATAAATTTCCTTGGAAAACAGAGACAACTGTTCTGCTCCCACTCATTGAACCAACAGATTTGAAGTTAATAGGAATCACACAGTTACCCACTTTGAGCCAAATCCAGCTGGAGTTTTTTTTTCCAGTGTAAGTGACCCTCTGGATCTCTCTAGCAACAAATTGCAAGACATACATTGCAATTAAACTATTTAACATTACCTTCAATTAGCACATCTCCTCTTTGAAATTATCTTATTCTTTTGTAATCTACCAGCCAGGAACAAGACTTGTAAAAAATTTTCTTTGTGGGTGTTTTTACTTGCAGGTCATAGCTAGCCACACTAAAAAAGAATGATCAGTGCTTATTACCCATATTAATAACTTTGCAAAATGTAAAGGTGAATTTCCATCCTCAGTCATTTTTTTCTCAGCCCAGTCCATTACAAAGGATTAGTATTATGGAGGAGTGAAAAAGACTGTATTGTTTTGAGACCCAGCAAAAATAGTCTCAATTTTCTTATTGCCACTTCATAGTGTAATTCTATATATATCTATTTCAGAGGAAAAGTTTCTCTGAGTTCAATAGGGCTTACTCCTAGGTAAGTAGGCACAAAGTAATGCCAACAGAGAGAAAAGCAAATATACTTCTCTATTAAGTGTTCAGTCAATAATTTTGTAACGATTTGAAATGTCAGAGCAGGTATGTAAGATTATATTTAACTATAAGCACTGAGGTATAGCAATGATATCAAGGATCACAGTGGAATACTGCGGGATATTAAAGTAATATGGTGCTTTTTTGAGTTTAATCAAGCTCAACGTGTGCTTCTGCATATGAGTCACGCAGCATGACTATGTATAGCCTTTGAATAATTTTCAGTATCATAAATCTAAACTGGGCATTTTACAAAAAGGGCTTAATGTTGCTTATAACTTTTTATGCCATAAACAGACAGAAACGACAAAATCAGTGAACAGGGAAAAGAACAAGTTATCTTGGCAAAAATTGGACCCACTTGTATAAATACATATATGAATTTGTAAGCTATTTGCAGCTGAAAAACAATGTTACTAGAACAGATGCAGTGCTTTGAGGAAAATACTGCTCTTGTGCTTTTTTGTGTGGAAGTAGACCTGATTCAGATATCATTTCTGGTAATGATGCCAAGGACTAGTCTGGCACTTCCAGCATCTCAAATAACAAAGGTGTTAAGTCGTTAATGTAGCATCTGTGAAAGGGAAACAGTAGAGTCAAGTTTAGTACTACTGAGTATTGTTTGTTTAAGCAAATTTCTATCAGTGTCAGAGGAATATGATTTTACAGAACATTGACATAAAGAGGAACCAAGAAGGATTTCCTGCCCCCCTCCCCAAAGAATTTGATAAGTATAAGAAAGATTTGAAAGGCTTGGCATGTGAATAGATCTGCATCTACACTCTGACAAAAACTTTACATGTCTGCCAGCTGTAGCTTCTGTGCTAAGCAGTATTCAGGGGGAAGAAAAGTAAGGGAGGAACTGGCTTTCAGTATTGATTTAACTAGACGTTGGCTTCTAGTTGTTCGTGTACTGTTCAAGTGGAGAAAATACGATGTGATTATTAGAAAAATGAAGATGACCAGTTTAGTTACTGTTAATATGCTTTGAATGAAGATCACACACAGGTATAATATACAGTCCAGATATCCCATCATACTGGTATCCCAACTAGGTGTTGGGCTTTCTTTTTCTCCTTTCATTTATAAATACTAGAAAGTGAATCAAAACATATGTATGTATTTGACGAAGCTTATGTAATTGTTAGCAACGAAAGATCTATTTTTAAAAAATTATTTCCAAAGAGTGCTAGATTTGTGTATGGAATGAGCTTGTCATTCTATATAAATCAGGCATATTCTGACAAATATTCCAGAAAGCACCCTTAGGTATTCAGAAAAACAGAATAACAGGGTTGGAAGGGACTTTGGAGGTCTTCTAGTCCAACCCCTGCACAAGCAGTAGACCAGGGGTGAAATGCTCCCGGTTCGGACCGGATCATCCGATCCGGTAGCGATGGCGGTGGGTAGCAAAAATCCCTGCGCCCTGCCCCCATGCCCAGCTGAGCTGTGCAATCATCAGAGGCTGATTTTTTTACTTTTAAAAGCATTTTTTCTACAAAATCTCTTCGGCTGAAAAAATGCTTTTAAAAGTAAAAAAAAAAAAAAAAGCGCCTCTGATGATCGCGCGGCTCAGCTGGGATCGTCAGAGGCTTTTCAAAGCATTTTTTTCTGCAATCCTTTCGGCCGAAGAGATTGTAGGGAGGAAAAAAGGCCTTTAGAAGCCTCTGGCGATCCCAGCTGACTTGCCTGATTGTCAGAGGCTTCTAAAAGCATTTTTTTTCTGCAACCTCTTAAGGTTGTATTAAAAATGCTTTTAAAAGTAAAAAAAAAAAAAGTTGGCCACCCCCACCCAGTCACATTACCCCCCCCAAGCCACGCCCACAGAACCGGTAGTAACAAATTTTAGATTTCACCCCTGCAGTAGACCCTATACTATTCTGGACAAATGGCTGTCCAATCTCTTCTTAAAAACCTCCAGTGATGGAGCACCCACAACTTCTGAAGGCAAGCCATTCCACTGATTAATTGTTCTCACTGTCAGGAAATTTCTCCTTAGTTTTAGGTTGCTTCTCTCCTTCAGTAGTTTCCATCCATTGTCTTGCCTTCTGGTGCTTTGGAAAATAAGTTGACCCCCCTCTTCTTTGTTGCAGTACCTCAAACATTGGAACACTGCTATCATGTCCTTCTTTTCACTAGACTAGACATATCCAATTCCTGCAACCATTCTTTATACATTTTAGCCTCCAGCCCAATAATAGCAATAGCACTTAGACTTATATACTGCTTCATAGTGCTTTACAATCCATTCTACGCAGTTTACAGAGTCAGCATATTTTCCCCAACAATTTGGGTCCTCATTTTACTGATCTCAGAAGGATGGAAGGCTGAGGCGATCTTGAGCCTCCTGAGATTCGATCTGCCAGACTGCTGGCAGCCAGTGATCAGCAGAAATAGCCTGCAGTACTGCACTCTTACCACTGCACCACCATGGCTCATAATCATTTTTGTTGCACTCTTCCCAGAGTCTGAACATCTTTTTTATATTGTGGCAATCAAAACTGGTTGCAATATTCCAAGTGTGTTCTTACTAAGGCATTCTGTTGAGACCCTTCTGGATCCTGAGCCTATCTTTTGGGATGTTGGCTATTCTTGCCAGCTTGGTGTGATCTGCAAATTTTATGAGTTTCCCTTCTATTCCCTCATTTAAATAGTTTATTAAGATATTGAACAGTACTGGGCCTAAGACAGAACCTTACTTCTGCTTACTTCCCATCATGTAATTGTAATTCTATTAAGAACGACATGTTGAGTACAGTTTGTCAGTCAGTTATGAATCCATCTGATGGTGATGTTATCCCATATTTTTCTAGCTTAACAGGAAGTAGGTTTTGGACCACTTTGTCAAATGCATTACTGAAGTCCAAGTATACTATATCCACATAATTTTGCTGATCCCTTAATTTAGTCACTTTGTCAAAGTGACTTCTTTTTGCATGAAGACATATGTGAAGAATGAAATAAGACATGCTGCTTTCTCCTTGCTGCCCGTTAGTTCCTTGCCCTCTTTTCCCATTAGTGGGCCAGTTGTCTCCTTGACCTTTTTTTTTTCTTGCTTTTTACATGTTGAAAGAAACTTTTAAAAATTTTGACATTTGTTGCAAGTCTTAATTCATTCTAAGCCTTATCTTTCTTGATTTCATCTTTGCAGATTCGGGCTTTATGATAACGATAACAATAGCACTTAGACTTATATACTGCTTTACAGTACTTTACAGCCCTCTCTAAGCAGTCAGCATATTGTCCCCAACAATTGGGTCCTCATTTTACCCACCTTGGAAGGATAGAAGACTGAGTCAACCTTGATCCAGTGAGATTTAATCTGCCAAATTGCAGTCAGCTGGCAGTCAGCAAAAGTAGCCTGAAGTATTGCACTCTAACCAGTGCACCACCACAGTTCATGGTATTCTGCCTTATGTGTCCCTCTTTTCATTTTTTGTACTTGTCCCTTTTTCAGTTTATCAGAGAGTTCTTTATGCAACCATGTTGGTTTCTTCTTGGGTTTCTTATTTTTCTTTTTCAATGGTATTGTGGTGGACTGGACTTTTATAATCATATTTTTTCAGAGTTTCCCAAGCTTCTTGAGTTGTTTTCCCTTTAAGATTTTCTTCCCTGGAATCTTTCCCAAGCTCTCTCTATTTTTGCTGAAATCAGCTCTTTTAAAGTCTAATATTAAGTTTAAGTTTGACTTTGTTCTATTGCTCATGTCTGCATTATATTGAATTATAATATGCCATGGTTACTCTCCCACAAAGTCTGCAATTTCAACCCCTTCTATCATTTCATCTCTATTAGTAAGAATTAAATCCAATACAGCTGACCTTCTAGTTCTCTCTTTAACCTTTTGGATGACAAAGGGTCAGCTAGGCTCATAAGGAACCTGTTTGATCTCCCACTTGATGCAGAGTTTGTTTCCCACTTGACGTCAGGGTTGTTAAAATTCCTCATTTCTACTGTGGTGTGTTTCCTACATACATTAGTTATCTGATTAGCAAAAAGTTGTATGGCCTTTAGTATACACCTATGACAATGTGATTCTTTTGCTTTTTATATTAACCCATATGCTTTCAAGGAGGCTTTCATCCTTGATTTATGCATTTCTATATAGATATAGTGATTTTTTTTACATATAATGCAACTCCACCTTCTCTTTTGTTATATCTCTTTCCTTTGAACAGTTTATATCCTTCCAGCAGTACATTCTAGTCCAGCAGTACATGAGTTTCGGTAATGGCAATTATATCATATCTGTCTCATGTGTTCGTACTTTAACTTCACTCTGTTTATTCCCCACTTTATTCCGCAGACATATGCTTTTTCTTTGCTCTCCTTCAGTCCAAACCAAAATTGTCCTGTAGAACAAATTGCAATTGCTTTACTTACAAAAAGTGTTGTTTGAGTTACTTCCATCCTACTATAGCCCTGCTGGACTGGTCTTCTGAGGAGGAGGAAGAGCAGGGGATAAAGTAGAGCCAGCACCTAGGGAGAGGAGGTGATTCTAGTAGTAGTGAAATAAATGACTCCATTCTGGTTGAGTTTCACCTAGCAACCTCCCAGGATTCCCTACTCAGAAAGCTGAGTCCATAGGTTGGATGAAGGTAAAGGTAAAGGTTCCCCTCGCACATATGTGCTAGTCATTCCCGACTCTAGGGGTAGTGCTCATTTCCGTTTCAAAGCCAAAGAGCCACTGCTATCCGAAGACATCTCCGTGGTCATGTGGCCAGCATGACTAAATGCCAAAGGCGCACGCAACACTGTTACCTTCCCACCAAAGGTGGTCCCTATTTTTCTACTTGCATTTTTATGTGTTTTCGAACTGCTAGGCTGGCAGAAGCTGGGACAAGTAACGGGAGCTCACCCCATTACATGTCACTAGGGATTCGAACCGCTGAGCTGCCAACCTTTCGATCGACAGGCTCAATGTCTTAGCCACTTAGCCACAGCGCCCCTACAGGTTGGATGGTCTGGCTCAAAATCAGACAAGCAGTAGAGTAGACTTTAAAAAGTAAGGTGTCTCAGCTTTGCATTCGGGTAGTGGCTCGGCTTGGTTTATTCATCGGCTTTTCTCTCTGACAGAAAATTCCAAGAACATCTTTTAAAGCTTCAGCTCTATTGTGTTTACCTTGTTGTGCTTTAAATTCTGAACTCCACTTCACTGTGTCTGTTGTCTTATTCCTTGGACTTGTCCCCTGCTTATTGGGTTCATGGTCTTGACCTGTGCCAAGCCTTTGATTAGATATAGGAAAAAAAGGATTCTAACAGTTCTGCCTGAGTTTGCATATCACTGGACTGTGGCAGGCAGCTTGCTATCTTGTTGCTTGGTAGAAAACACCAAGTATTTTATTTGCCTGGATGTTTTGAGGTACATCTAATCCTGATTCCAGATTAGTATCTTGTTGCGCTGGTAGAAAACACTGGGTACTTTATCTGCATAGCTGTGTTGAGGTACATCTAATCCTGAATCCAGATTGGCATTATCAGTTTTGCTCTTGATTCCCCTTCACTGAGTAGGGGGGTACCATTAGGTAATCTCCAATTTCCATTCAATTGATTTTTATAAAGGTAGTGAGAGAGGAAAAAGAAAAATCAGGTGAAGCTATGAACATGAAATCATAGTTTGGATCTAAAGAACTGACAGCTACGTTGTTAAGAAGTGAGCCTTAATTAGTACAATGGTGAAACAAAGGCTATACAACGTGCATATCCTAATTTTTTTCAGCTCACTGCCTGTTGCCCAAATGGCTGTCCAGCTCCAGCAATGTGCTCTTCAGCTAATTAGTTTTTATGCTGAGGGGAAAAATAGCAAGGCAATCCTTTAATGTGCAACCGGGGCTTACTTTATAAGGCTCTGCAACGTTAACGGCATTTAACAGATCATAAATGTGACTTAATTGCAAATAATTCACCATAACTTATGTGGAAGTCTTTTAAGATTCTAACCTTGTCTTCCCTTTGACTGTTTATATTAAAGGCTGCCTTTCATTCTTTCATAAAACATTTCAAGATTCATTGGTATGTTTAAGTATTCAGAATGCCTGATTGGTCTTATTCTTACTCTGCCTTCCCTATCTGGATGACTTTCTGCTTCCAGAATTCCAAACCAAAGAGGATGAAAGCAGCACTAGGTTAGGAAAGTTAATGTTACCAACCATGCTTTAAACACCATTAAAGTGAAATTCTCCCTGCTGAGCCTGTGAAGTTGTTTGTACAGACAGACAAAACAATAACATGCAAAACAGAAAAAAACTATGAATGGTGAAGGGATATTGCACGGGCCTGATAGAAATTAATACCTGCCTATCAACAATCAAATCAACAACAGGATTTGGACTTTCATACTCCTTGTCTTTTTAAATGTACCGATGTTAAAAGAGAGATTTTATTTTATGTAATTTTCTGGTGCACTGGTTTCAAAACTCAGATTATATGTAAACTGTTCCACTAAGATTTAATTGAAGGGATTGTTAATTAAATTAATAAAAAAAGTTATTATGCTCTTATTTCTATGCAGTCATTTAATATACAATATTTGACCCATCTTACTATAATGGAACAATAAAGGATGGTGGACACTAAAGGGAGCTCAAAGATTGCTCTATTAATCCATACATTGATTGTATCATTGCAGAAAAATCCTGATTGTTGTTGTTGTTGTTGTTGTTGTTGTTGTTGCACAAAATACCCTGAATTTGCAAAGAGGGATGTTAAAGAATGGAATGGACTAAAGTGGTTTAAGCATGTAATTTTATGCTACAGTGGTGAGATTTGCCTTGGATTGGATGATCTAGATTAGGGAGAGACCACATCTGAAATAGATTGGAACTCGGATTCCTGATATTCTTGAGAGCTTTAGGAGACACCAGAAGTTGGCAAGGTTGATATTTCAAGTCCCTTTTTGTCAGAATGGAGGGTAACATAAGACCTGGCATTCCCAGTGAATCCAACTCTCATTATTAATTCCATCCAAACTTCACTATGGTCCATTTCAGCTTGTCTTTTAGGATTTGGGACAATGTTTAAAGATGAGAATGCCTTCCTTCCTTAAATGATTCCCCTTCCCCTTAGTATTACCAAACATTGGTAATCTTGGGATACTGCAGATTGTCTCATTCTGCATTACAGGACCTTAATCACTTTATATTTTGGACTGTGACAAGGAAAAGATTATCTGGTTTAGCTGTTATATATCATTAAGCACAAGTCTGAAAGGTCTAAAAGAAGCAGTTTGAGTTAGTTACACCTTGGAGAAATTTAAAAAAAGAATAGGCTGGGAGGCAGTTTATTGAGCTGGAGCTTTGGAACAACTGTAAGGTACATGTTTGATTAAAAACAGTATGAATGAATCTCCATTCTGCAGCCTTTAAAAAAAGAGATAGGCATTCAGATTTACAAATAAACAATCAAAACATGCTTCCATGTTGAATGGAGTGAAGTACTATGAACAGGAAGATGACATTTTATATGAATGTCCCATGTTATTGTAACTTATTAACTAATGGGTGTCTAGTAAAATCAAATGATTCTCTCTTTCTCCCTTTCAACAGAGATGGTCACCCTCATGAGAAACAACTTTACACAACAAACTGTGGCTTGAAGCAATAGAAAATAGTTACAGATAAAATAAAAATACTGGTTAGAAGTCAAGGAGATCTGTATTCACTGAGAGAAGCTTATTAGCCAAGGCTGAAATGGAATATAACGTCCTATATACTTTAAAAAGTGTTCTCACAACTGAAAGTAATATGTCTGACAAGGCGAATATTATCTTACATTTTTCCAGGTGAAAAAAAATGTACGATTTCCCCATTTTCTTCAATTGCTTTAGTTACATTTATCCCAAACAATAAGCCTTTTTAATAGGGGGAGAATTCCTATTCAGTGGCTGGAGGGGTTTAATTTATTATCAGGGAAAGTTGTGGCAATGAGACTTTAGTTGCTGATTCCAGTACTATTTACTGGTGTCTATTGGACTGGGAGAGGTCTGGGTTAAAATTGTAGTTGCATCATTGGGATAGGAAGCATCAGATGGAACTGTGGATATAAAATATAGCTGAATACCCATATTCTGCTACTAAACTATGTAATCGGGCTTGATAAATTGACACTTACAGCTTGAAAATTAATGAGTATGATGATCAGCCTCTCCTCTCCCCTTCTCTGCCTCAGCCTTGCCCCACAAAAGCCACCCCTATCATATCCCCTTCTCTCCCTCAGGCTTGCTGCACAGAAGCCTATCCTGTCCTGTCCTGTCCTGTCCTGTCCTGTCCTGTCCTGTCCTGTCCTATCCTATCCTATCCTATCCTATCCTATCCTATCCTATCCTATCCTATCCTATCCTATCCTATCCTATCCTATCCTATCCTATCCCCCTTCTCTACTTCAGGCTTGCCCCACAGAAGCCTCCCCTATCCTATCCCCTGCTTGCTGCTGTGAAAGTAAAACCGAAACTGAAACTCATCTCCTCTGCTTGTGCTTTGCATTTGGAACAGATTTCTTTTCAGGTGGGGAGTGGGAGTAGAACTCCTTAGCATCAGAGCATGTTAATAATAATATAGGAATTACTAATGCTCTGGTGGTCATTTCAAAAAATTCTTTCTTAGTGAGTACCTAGAAGCCAAGAGGAACATACGTGGCAAATTTCAAGTTTGCAGGCTTTACGGTTCTGGAGATTTTGTGATGATGCATAAGTGGTATTTCGCTTTTATATATATGTAGATTAGTTATTTCCTTTAAAAAAGCAATCAAGTATGTTTCCAGCAAAATGTACATATATAATGTAGGGATGTTTCTTACCTTCCAGTGATATGTCAATTCAGCAGAGAAACATTCATATTGGAGAAATTAGAAACCTAATAGTAACCAACGCCACCGACTGTAATAAATTCATTTACATCTCTTAGCATCCATCCTTGTTTGGTGAGACACACAAATCCTTCTTTAACCATCAAAAGCCTTCATTCAAAGCCATATGTCTTAATATTGGCTTGAAACCAATCCAGATAATTATTTGATGCTATGAAAGAAACTGTAGTTATAAGACTATCATTTAATAATGGTTGTTAACCGGGGTGGTATTCACTTACCTTCGCTACCGGTTCGCAAATGTGAGCGCGCACGTCTCCTCCACGCATGTGCAGAGCCTTCTGCGCATGCTCAACGGGTCAAAAATGGGATGTGATGATGTCCGGGTAGGTGGGCGGAGTCTCCTGCCATCGGCGCTACTGGATTGCATGATCTGGATAAAGCCGGCTGAATTTCACCACTGGTTGTTAAGTATTTTAGTTTTCCTTGTTACATGTGATCTGAAAAATGTAAATACAAAATGTTTAGTGTTCCTTGGAAACAACATATAGTAGAAAAACACTATCATAGATCTCTTTATAACTCTTTAAGTCGATACATGGGGGAGCTCAATCAATAATTCCTAAGCATAAAAGCTATGCTTCAAGATTGCTCTCTGTTAGAGACATTGTGCCTGTCTGTGAGCTTCCCCAATGGGACTGTTTAAATTAATGGAAAAATCTAGCTGTTTGAGTTTTACCAGGATTTGGTAGCAACTGTTTTTCTATTCTGCCTGAGGAAGAGTGAACTACCAGGCTCTTATACTTTATTATTTACCCTAAGAGAGGACCAGCTCACCAACTGTTAAAAATCTGGGAACACAATGGGAACCAACTGATGAGGTAATAGCAACATCTGTGGTTACTTGAGTCATGTTCAGGAAGCTTATGGGGATTCCAGAAACTTTAAATCTTTTAATTTCTCTCCTTGAGTGAAATTTCTAGCTGGGAAAAAAAAGAAATATAAAAGGTTACCTTAGATTAGGATAAAAGCCAGAATGCCAGAAAAGTATACTAGAAAATAGAAACTATTTTTTTTTTTGCTTTTGAAAATCTGTATTTTTTTTCTCAGAATATAAATATCTCCTTGTTGCTTTTATGTACTCTTTAGGAATGACTGATCTTCCAGATTATGCTTCTGTTGGGATCAATTGAGCATAGAGTATGGAGAAAAAATATAATGGAAACAATTATAAAAGTTAAGTGCATATGAGTTGTAGAACCAGGATCAATTCTTCTGCCCTAAACTCATATGTTTAGTTTTATTTATTTCTAAAACAAGTGTCTGTGGCCATCCCACTTCAGAGCAACTTGACAGAGTTTGTGACATGGCATTTTAGTTCCTGGCCCTTTAAGGGGCCACCTCACAGCCCTTGCTCAGATTCGGCATACAGTGAGACTCCCTTCTATTATCAACTGATATTAATTTGGCATTTCTGATTCTTCTTTCATCCCTGCAAGTATTTTTTGCTTAGGCAATGGCCCTGGAATGAAATTAACAACAGACCATTCTCCCATTCTTCTTCTTGTATGTTAATGAAAACTCAATCATCCAGGCTAAAAGTATCTAAAAGGGTTAAATCATGGCATTTTAAATCATTGAGTCTTCATTAACACATTGAAATACATTTTGGGGAGAAACCCCTGCAGTTGGTGTGGCAAGAGTTGGTACATTTCAATGACTCTCTACCTAATTTTTTTTTTTTGACTGATGAAGTTACTTTGATGAGTAACGAAACTCATCTCAGATTAACAAATTTTGGTCCAGTTGCCATGATCTAACTTTTTTAGATATGTTTTCCTCTTGATTTACTGCAGCTGATTACAAAGCAATAAGACATTATAAAGCAACCAGGAACTTATTGGGAAAGGAAGGTATTTCTTTTATGAATGGTATTAAGTGAGTGGCTTTTGATACTTCCACTACTTAGGGAAACTTTAATGTCCTTGGTGCCTATCTGTAGTCATTGTTAAGAATGTACCTCTCCCATCCCCAATTCCAGTCACTGTGGTAACATACAGGCCTAGCCATAATGACTGAGAAAAGTATGTCAGAGCTACTCCCCTGGTTACCATGTTTCCCCGAAAATAAAACTGGGTCTTATTTTAATTTTTGCTCCAAAAGGTGCATTAGGGCTTATTTTCTGGTTAGGACTTATTTTTGGGGAAATGTGGTACTAAATACATCCATCTGGCTGACAATCTTAACTGGGGCTTATTTTGAAGGTAGGGCTTATATTACGAGCATCCTGAAAAATCATGCTAGGACTTATTTTCCGGTTGGGTCTTATTTTCAGGGAAATAGGGTAATTTTCCCTGTCCAGTGCCCTTCCACCCTTCCTGTCCAATTGTATTTGAATAAATACAAATACCTGGTTGTAAAATTACCTGTATGTTGTTGTTACATCATTAGCTAGCAATAGGCTTTCCCATGCAACAAAGGAATGGTGACTTTCTGGCTTTGCAGCTACCTCTTTACATCATTTGTATAGATTGTTCTGAGAATGTGCTTGGAGCAGAGCACAATTATTTTTTTTTCCTTTTGGAGTGGAGTGTGGAACGCAAGGGATTTTTGCTGTTTCTAGCCCTGCAGAAGCTAGAGATAGGTGCTGACTGGTTCATGTATCCCCTGCCTGATCTGAAGGTCGTAGTGGTAAAGTCAGCTTCAAGACAATTTGCAGGGATTACAGAGTGGAAAAAAATGGCACGTGACAATACTCTTGGCTGTCAGTTATAGCTGCTAATGTTCAAACACTGGGAAAATCACTGATGGCTGGAAATATTTGCAGCTTTTCAGCCAAACCTCAAGACACGTTAATCTTAGTATCAGTGAGATTTTGCTTTTGCCAGATAAATCACTGCACCAGATGATAGTTTTCTAAATTATGTATCTGAGGAATATTTGAAAATTCCACCCCCACATCTTTCTTTGAGAAAGAGCAGATGGTGCCAACACATCCCAGCCTCTCAAGGCAGTTGGCATTTTGCAATTACACCGGTGTATGTTCTGGTGAGATGAAAACAAAGGCCTTGCAAGGGAGGAATGAAAACTGTTTATGGGGTTGGGAGAACCAGACAGTTGCTGACAAATGTTGATTTGCAAATGTAAACATAATATAGTCCTACTAAAACAGGACAGTTCTTCGTTGAAGAGAAGGAAAACAGAGCTTCCTTGTATTTTAATGTGTAACAAACATTCAACTTGCAATTCAATTTTTGTTCTCATGTTTGGTTTCCAAACTCACATTTTAATTAATGAAGTGGGGAAGGAATTAAGGAGGGAAAAAAGCCTTTTTCAGCAGCTGAAGCTGTCAAAATCCATACTGAAGAATACAAAGACTCGATCAGCAAGAATAAGAGGGCCCACCTGCAATTCTCTCCAACCCCTGGCCTGGATATTACATCATTGTCACTTTAATCTTTCCCATCTCTACTGTGTTGGGAAATCCAGCACTTTTATATAACAAATTAACAGTTTAAATTTGGGAAACCTGTTTGTTCAAAGTTGCTAGTTAGCCCCAGCTTGGGTCAGTTCGCAATAAAAATTCTTTTGTGCATTATATTTTTAATGATTTGGACCCAGGGAATGCAGAGCTGCTCAACTACCGTAGTAACAAAGAACTTTGGGTTTTATGCTATAGACATGGAGTGGTATAATTTCAATAGGTATTGTCAGAGTATGAATATTCATAAACTGGAATAGATCAGCCAATTAGGCAGAGCAACTAAGTCAGCCAATGGGAACTTTGGATAGACATGGTAACAGGACAGTCAATGGGGACTGTTTAGAAACAGAACTTAAGTAAGAAGTCTGGGTGTGGCTTAGCCCTGCAGCTTTAAGGTCTGAGTCTGATTCTGTGTTGAGAACTAAACAAGTCTGGGATTGCCTGCTCTGAACTGAGAATTGAAACTAACCTGTGGTAAACTCTGAGCTCTGAAGCTGTAACTTAGTCTGTCTGCTGTACTCTGTGTTTTATTGTAACTGCTACGTTGGAAGAATCAGCTATTAGTATTGTACATTTATCTTCATCTGTTATTATGTATATAAAGAAGTGAATGAATCCTGCTGCATCAGTCTCCCTGTGTGTGCTTTCTGGATGTTTGATTTCTGCAACAAACTCTGACAGGTATGCATTGGGAAGTCACCTCCTGAAATGTCAGGTGCGAAATTGATTAAATGGTTAATGATCAGTAGGTGCTAAGAACATGTTTTGGCAGTTTACTATTCATTTCTGAATTCAAGGTAAAAAAATTACAGCCCAACGCACCCCCTGTGCCTTCTGATTTGGGAGCAATGTTAAGGTTCTGTTTTATTTACTTTAAAATTTTATACTTTACATATAGTGATATATATAAATGTATAAACTGCCCAGAATTGCTGGGATTAAGGCGGCATAAAAGTTTAAATAATAAAAAAATATATACATCATATGTAATCATGTTCTCAGTTAAAATACAGTGGGATAGACAGTACAACACTGCTTCATTATGTGTTTAGGTCTATTGTAATGGGAATTAGAGTAGCATATGCAATAATTTTCAGAAAAGTTATAACTCAGCTGGAGTTTGTCAGTGTAGCATTTCTACAGGAAATATTTCAGAAAGCACAACAGCTTTCTTCTTGGCAGAAAAACTGCATTGCCTTGGTATTTGAACTATTAGCTTACTGTTTTGATGCCCAAGTCTTGACTGAAATGGAAACTCCTAACTGAACATTTTATTGAAAAAGAAGTCCAGCTGTTCTTTCCTGACATATGGACTACAGCATCTGACTATCCTTATAATTTATCTGTAGAACATAACAGAGCTCTGTTCGGACTCTAGAATTGACGTTGGGAAGAAATCCTGTAGCATAGCCATTGCCAATTAATATATTTTTTAAAAAAATTAAAAAGCTGTAGGATGTAATGTAAAATTTCATTAGCATAGATTCATAGATCCAAAGCAGTAAAAAAAAATGGGTTGAATTGAGCTTGTTCACTATTTTAATATATAAGTAATTTATCTTATAGATAGAAACTTTAAGAATGCATAGAGACTCACTTGCTAGCTTACCTCTCCATAGTTGCTCCTATGCATAGAGTGTTTTTGAAACATTGAAGTGATTTATACCTTCCCAAATATGTTGGTACATTTATGGACGTGGCAAACTTCTGGATTAGGGTAAATGTTTTTGAAAAGATTGACCATTTATAGCAAGTCTTCTTCATAAAATATTTTATATATTTATTTATTTATGTATTTATTTATTCAATTCGTATGGCTGCTCATCTCAACATTGATTCTGGGCAGCAAACATAATTCAAATAAAGTAAAAACAATTGCAACAATACAAAAATTAAAATACACAGCAGCTGAGAAAATATCATATCCCATAATCACATATTGATATTAATTTGTTTTTTATTATGATTAAAAATGGAGCCACATTTTCTTTCTTAATAATCATTATTTTATTAATATATTTTACAAGATTGCAGGTTGAAACAATTTTAAATACAAATCTTTTATACAGAAAGTGTAATAAAGTTAAAATAGTTCCTTGTGTAATCATAGCATTATTGCAATGCTTACAAAATTTTGCATAGAGTGTGCAAGGATTGATGTTACTTGATAAAAAAGCTTTTTTTTTTCTCACACAATCACACACATACATAAATTAAGAATAAAAAATAAGAATCCAAACAAAATGTGAACATCTCCATGAACAAAACATGATATAAAATTGTTGGGTTTACATGATGAAGGCCTTGATGTCAGACAATGCATTTTACTGTAACAGATGGAAAACTCTGATGGCATATGGATGGTGTTTTAATGCTACATTCATAAACAGCTAAGATTTTGACAGCTTTAAGTTTCGTTGCTTAAACCAGCGGAGAATGTATTCTGCTCTCAGTGCTCAATACACAATGTTTTAGTTGTTCTTAACACTAGTATTATGTGATACATTAAGCATTGCTATCCAGACAAGGCAAGCTATAAAATAAGGGGTAATTTATGATCAGGAAAATGACTGATCTGCAACCCCCAATCAATCTGTTAAGTAACTTACCTCTTCCAATAGGATTGTGTACTATGAACTCTATAAATCAATCTGAGCTAATAATAAGATGCTTAATCATGCTTAAAACAAAACAACTAAATCAAAGAGAAAAGTAAGTGTAGGTTAATTTAAATTCCATTGATTTCAACTGAATCAGTGGGTTTGGTGATTTCATTGAGTCTACTCCAAGCATGACTAAATCTGGATTCGATTTATTTTTAAACAGTTAAAAACAAACACATCTCAGTTTAACGCTACATCCCTTTGTCCACAGGTCACAAAACTCAAAGTACAACTATGAGCTAGCAGTCTCTGAGTGCTTTCACACCTGGTAAAGTTTCTAGAACACAACACAGGGTCTGGTTGATATTGGAAACAGAATGCTACGCTAGATGGATCTTTGGTTTGATTCAGCAAAGTTCTTTGTTAATGTGTGAATCAGTTCTGATTTAAGGACTTAAACCAAGAATCTGAAAGTATTTCCGATGTCACTTTAAAATAACATTTGAGCCTCTCCCATCATATTAGTTTGCATATGCATGCTATCAATGCAAAATTGTGAATGAAAAGTCAATTCTAAATGAATGATTCACGTTAACCAATGGGAAATTTCTACTGGACGTGAAAAGTTGAAGCAAAACAAAATCTGAAATAATGTTACGTAGCTAATGGTGAACAATTTGTCCTTTCACTCAAATTAAGCTGAACATCAGATCAGTTTTAAATCCTAAAACCTCAACTCAAAATTGAGGATTATAAAGATGAAACCACAAGGAATCATAATGGAGAAGGTTGAGGGCAACTTTTTGAAATGAAATGTGTACGATATAATCTTAAGGAGTTTAAAATATTTTAGATTATTAGTCACATGAATTTATGAAAAGTAGTATTACTAAAGGAGGAAAAAAAACCCAAGTAGGGTTTTAAATCTTTAATTTAAATAGAAATGATATGCCAATGGGAATACATGACATGCTGCTAAACACAATTATAGTGGATGTAAGGAACACAAATGAAAAGCCGTGCAAATAAGAGAGGATTCCATGTAACGCATAACACAATCCTTATATTCTCTCTCCTACCCACCGTCATTCTAATGCAGCTATTGTTGTGCTATAAGCTACTTAGCTGTTTCCCACAGTGATGGACAAATCAATACCATAGTAGCATGATTCAACGTTCTGCTC
Source organism: Arizona elegans (assembly GCA_022577455.1). Lineage (NCBI taxonomy): Eukaryota > Metazoa > Chordata > Lepidosauria > Squamata > Colubridae > Arizona > Arizona elegans. The sequence continues at coordinate 93,732,782 of JAKOOJ010000003.1, read as the reverse complement.
ATTAAAAGGCCTTGACAAAGGCACCAACAGGTCTTACAGGGATGTTCAGCAGTCAGTCAGCAGCCTGTCTCTATATATGTCTACATTTGCTTTGAAGCACTAAAGAGCTCAACTTGATTCTTTACTTCCTGCTTACTTTCTATCTACCAATTCCTCTTTAATAATCTTTGTCGTGGATGGCAATGAATTACAAAACAAGAATAAACCTGACTGGAACTGAAAAATACCAGGCTGAATATTAGTGAGTATACGGAGTTAGATTTTCTTTCAGGACCGTTTGCCAACAGAAAGGGCAGCAGAGAATCATCCTTGTTTCTTTAAGAATGAACTGGAGTATTTAGAGCCGTGGTGGCCCAGTGGTTAGAATGCAGTATTTCAGGCTAATTCTGCTGACTGCCAACTGGATTTTAGGACTTCGGCAGTTCAAATCTCACCGGCTCAAGGTTGACTCTGCCTTCCATCCTTCCAAGGGTTAAAATGAGGACCCAGATTGTTGGGGGCAATATGCTGACTCTGTAAACCGCTTATAGAGGGCTGTAAAGCACTGTGAAGCAGAATATAAATCTAAGTGCTATTGCTATTATAGTTATATTTTAGCATTTAAGATAAAGAGCTGCAGATGGTTCAATACAGGTTTAGCTCATTTATTGCAACGAAAAATGAGCACATTTTTGCTTGATGTTGGCTTGTGCCAAATCTGAAATCTAAATACCAATGTGCCTTTGGAAGCCTGCCTTGGTGCTCACCAGCTCAGTCCTTCCTCCATCCCTCCCTTCCTTGAAATTATGAGGATGCAAAGCAAAGGGCCAGTCTTCACCATCATTGTTATTTACAAGACTGATTCTGAACACCAGACAAATCCTATTTGTTTTCTAAAAAAGTAAACAACAGCAAAATGTCACCTTTTGTGACCAGCCATAGCTACATTGCAGTTTGGTGGTTTACTGGTGAATTAAAGTTGTTCAGAAACTGTGATGGGTTTTTATCTATTCTTTGTCTCCATAAGAAAGTGGATAGTTATCAAATCTAAGAGCTGAAATAGATATGACAGAATATCTGGGATGGAATCATTTTTCTCACTCAGTAGCAGCTGGGGGCATTTAAATTTAAATTTTGATTACAGCAGTGGTGCTATGCGGGAGCAAGTGAGCGAGGAAGTAATTGAACTTTATCTCCTGCTGGCTTGTTGGTTTACATTTTGGCACCTAATTTATTTTATACCAACAGGAGGCTGACTATCATGCCCATGTTCCTGCATCGTTGCTGCAGAATGGTTGGAAAAACAGGGCAGGAGCAAAAGTTAGCTTTATTTCTCAATGTTGATGGTCCATTAAAAGCAGACTCCCTTCCATACATGTAACCGATTAGTAGTTGACATAATGATCTTAATGAATGTTCAGAGGTGAAAAATAAAATGTTAGAGGAGCTGATCATAATTTTTGATACTGACAACAAGTTATGCTTTAGATCAGGGTCGGGCAACCTTAGGTTGGCTGGAGGGCTGATTTCAGATTTTATGGGGGGCGGGGAAGGCTTTTAGATGGTAGAATTAATACAAAATAAAGTGAGCCTTCTACATGGATAGAGCCAGGATATTTTGGGGTGAGCTGCATGAATATTATTTTAAAATTTACATTATAGCTTTCCTGTGTTTGGAGCACGATTTGGGCCTGGGGACTACTGTAAAGCCTTCAAGGCATGCATGCCTTCTTGCTGCAGTTACACAGAAGAACAGGAGGAACTGGAAATCATTCCATTTTGTTCACAATAACGTATAGAATAGTATGCAATGTTGTAAAGGTTTTTATAACTACATTATCATATTTTCTCTGTTCTAAAAATGGTGCTCATAAACTCTGTATCATGTTCCATTGCTACAATTTAGATTCCAGTTGCAGAAAGTAACTTATGTTTTACACAGGATTATATTAAATTTTTACAAGGATTGTATTAAATTTGTCTAAGAATAGGATCATTTCTTTGCTCAAGATTCACTTTTTTGCCCTCTGACTTCAGACTGCGTTAACACCTATCACTGTTCATATGAATAACTTGTTGCTGCATTGATGTTGATATTAGCTTGATGGGTGTAGTATGGCTGGAAAAAAACTACAAAGCAAAAAATACTGTTTGGGGTAATGTATTTGGGTCTGGGAGTAAAATTGGGTATATCATTAATAGCTAACTCATTAAGCATCAATTATTTATTATATCAATATGGGTAACTATAATTATCAAGTTCAGCTGCCTGGAAACTCAGTCCAAAATAAAGGGTCTACTCTCAAAAACTCAACAAACACTAATTTTATTATCAGCATACAAGAAAATGAACCAAAGAAGTCTTCAACTGAAAGTTCTGAGTATAAACGATAGGAGACAACACAGTGCTCCCTTTTTAAACCAGTGGACTGGTATGAAAAAAGTCCTACACAATTATTTATGATATGCATCATTGTTGTTTTCAGATTGAAAACTGCTTACAGATGCTGCTTTGCTAGAGAAAAATTGTAAAAGCTTACAGGAATAACACTGCTTTAGAAAGCAGTAATGCATTTACCAGCAGAAACCTGGTTTTGTGTGTGTGTCTTATCCATGATTATGAATAAGAAAATGGAAGAAGACACAAACATGAATATAGAAAAAAAATTCTGTCACAATATAAAAAAGGATCTGACACATTGTAGTCAGCAAACTTATTTACAATTCACTATAAAGAAACTTTTTGAAGGGTTTCAGTGTGATTTTAAAAAAAAGGAATTGGGTGGATTTTTCCTAAAGCAGCCCAACTTTATTTCAAGTATTTGGTAGTGTAGCCACACTGCAAATATAAAAAATCCAAATCTTTTCTTCTGTCACCTATAACATCTGGCAGAAAAAAGAAAGCAGATTCAACCACGGGGCATCTATTTTAGATTTTCCTTTAGCACAGTGAAACAAGAGTAAGAAAGCAAACTAAATTTGATAAAATTATCAACAACCCACTATTCTCAACATTACCTCATCTTGCCTTTGAACTAGTAGTCTGATGTTGCTAAAAATATACTAGTGAGGAAGCAGAAAGATGAAAATATTCCCACAAAATCTATTAGATTATCTGCCTGCCTAATCAACTGAATTTCTTTACAGGAATACCGATGTCCTGCTGGCAGTCTTCCATTAGCCCAGTGAGATATTCCGCTATGCTATTCTTCCCTTCTGTAACCCACAGCTTCCTAATTTCCTCTAGCAGATTGAAAATCACTCCTGAGAAAATATTGAGGATTACGTCAGAGGTAAGGACAAAAAGGGGTGCTATGAGATTAGAAGGAATTCTTGGCTCATATCTCCTTCTAGCAGGTTCTATTAGGTGTATGCTGGCAAAAGATGTGCCACTTGCAAAGTACAGGCTGCTTCATTTATAAATTTATTTCCTTTTTGATGGAATAAGTTAAATTTGTTCCTGCAGGACTTGTGGCAGCTTCTTTTGGAACAGTAATGCTTATTTCCAGCATTTCTGAATTAACATATGATATCAGGACATTTCCCAACTGTTTTGAGAGATTTGGGAAAAGAAATGTCAGGGGTGTGGAAGTACTTTGATTTGGCTGACTCAGGGATGTCAAACTCGAGGCCCGTGGGCGGATGTGTCATGCACTGGCCATGCCCACCCCCATTTTAGTAAAGGGGGAAAAAGTTGCAATGCCTCACGTGATGACAACATGTCATTGCGAGTTTGACACCCCTGGGATGACTTATAAAACATATCTTATTCAAGGCAGGATTAACTCTTGTTGACTTCATAGTCACATGCATCAAGGCTTCTTGGCAAAAGTATGTCACTAATTTGCTACTGCCCTTCCTCCAGAAATAAAAAAAATTCAATATCCTTATCTAGAATATTCCCCAGCCATATACTAACCAAATATGTGTGAGAGTCAGACAAGATCAGCCAGATGCTGCTACCTGTAAGCACTTCTGCATAATTGCATTATGAATCAAACAGGAATTGTAATTAGATGAACATAATAATGTAAATGAGCAAATTGTTTTTTTTTTCACTTCGCGGATCTTTTTTTTTTTTAGCAACCTATGGCCCTTGTTCAGATATCTGCAGTTTGAAAATAAACTTAAAACAAATGCAAGTATCTTGATGTCCATTCCAAAAGCAGAGACAATTACCATTAATACCATTCATACTGGACAAAGTGTTGTTTGATAGTGCCTTTGACCTCTGCAGCATAATTTATTCTCCCACATCATCAAATTAGTAGGGATCTCAAATACCATGCAGGGCAAAACCATCCTGCTTGTTACAGGATCTGTTAAAACATTTTAAACAGTGACTATACATTCTTTTTTGAAAGCTCCAGGCAAAGGGAAATTTACCACTTCAATGTGGTAAATCTATTGCATTGGTTGACAGCCTCTTACTATCTGGAAAGTCCTCATCATTATTAAACTGAATCTTTTCCCTTATAGTCTCAGTCCACTGGTACTGGTCCTGCCTCTGGGATGGCACAGAACAAGTCCACATTCCCCTCTGAACTGCTATCATACTGTATCTCATCTCAACACTATCTTACGTAGGTTACATGTATCCAGTCCCTGTAGATTATGTATGCTTATCTAGGTATAGATATACTATTGTAAGAGAAGTTGTCCCATGATTTTATAGCTAATTGACATGTTATATGAGATAAAAAATGACTAAATCACACCTAACAACATGATCACTAGCAATTGCATCTGTATGCAGTTTTTGTATGCTTGATGTTTTGGGAGCTTCTGATAGCAAATTATTTCATTGTGCCAATTTCTCATCAGAACACGAGTTGTTTTAATTATAAACAACCATTATCTATATAGTGTTGTAACTGTTTTTAAGAATGTTTTTTCATTGTGACCATTTTCTAAACGATAACTTTTCATTTTGACTTAAAAATTACAATGATCGTTGAATCAAACCAAATCAGAGAATAATGCAAACTGTTCCCAGTTAATAGAATTAGGTTACTTCTGTACAGACCATTGATATTAACCATGTCTACCATACTTCTCAGATGTAAACTTATTTTAAAATGTGCTGAAAGTATTGCAGGCCTGTCTTCTTAACCATGGAGTTTATGGTTGGTTGAGGTATACTAAATATAACAAGGAGAACTGTTAAGTATTTCAAAAAGCCTTGGTAGTACAGGGGTTTAAGGCACCCTGTTATTAAGCTGGTTATTAAGACCAGCTGCCTGCAATTACTGCAGGGTTCGAATCTCGCCAAGGCTCAAGGTTGACTCAGCCTTCCATCCTTTCTAAGGTAGGTAAATTGAGGACCCAGTTGTGGGGGCAATAAGCTGACTTTGTATAAATATACAAAAGGATGAAGGCTATTGCTGAGCACATGGTAAGCCGCCCTGAGTCTTTGGAGAAGGGCGGCATATAAATCAAATAAAAAAAAGAAAAGAAATAGCTGTAATGTAAGACGAATAACAAATATAACTGCTTGAAATCATCTACATTTAACTAATGTGAATTGGAGAATAAAGTTTCTGATACTAAATCCTTAATGAGAAAACCCTTTGGATACCCATAGTTAGCATTTCAGCATATTCTTCTTAGCTTGACTTCAGTGGAAGTCCATATTTCTTCTTCTTGGCAACAAAAAATGAATACTAATGGTCGTTGAGAGAAAAATGGACAAAAATGCTAGTGAAAATAGCATGCCAACCGTTCTTTGGCTGAAATAATTAGATAAGCCTATAAAGTAAACTCAGTCCATCAAGACTTCTGTGGAATTCATCAAACTCCATAGTTATTACATGGAAAAACTAGACAGTTTTTTCATGGAGCAATCACTAATAAAATTTGAGGTGACCACTCCAAAATTTGAGGCAACAATCCTTTTAGAGCAGCGGCCCCCAACCCTTTGGGCACCAGGGATCAGTTCCTTGGAGAGAGGTTTTTTTCTGTGAACCAGAGGGGGCATGGTTTTGTGTGCTGACTGCATCCCAGGGATGGGGCTTTGCTTGTTTGCATGGCTTGGTTCCTGGGTTGTTGCAGCCTGTGCTGATCCACAGACTGGGGGTTGAGGACCTCTGCTTTAGAGTAAGAAGTTTTCTTTTTCTGGCAATTACTTTCCACAGAAGCTTGTAGAAATCTCTTTTAAAATTAGAATTGGAGAGATAGAAGAATATAAAGGAAACTATTGTTATATTAAAATAACAAACATTTGTTAGAGGTATCAGTTTTTAAAAGTATTCATAAAACATACTGTATATGTGTCCAAATTGTTGATATATAATGCCTTATTTAAAAACATTCACATTGGTACAATCTTAACTTTTTATGGAAGGTATTTGTGACTGATCAAAATCAGAGTATATAAATAGTTAAATAATTATAATTGAGCTCTATATATTTAAAAAATTACCAATTACTTATTTTAATACTGAATCCTAACACTTTGAACATATATTTTTTTGTTATTGGATATTATTTCTTTTGGGAAAAAAACAATATAGAATACAATAGGAAAAACGTATTGATCTATCTTTTCAACAGAGTGGATTGGAATAGTTTGGAGTATGACATCCAACTTTCCCATGACTGATTTGATAGATTTACCTGCAAAACAGGCAAGTATCTGCCATCTTTAAGGAAGCTAGTTGTGAAAGCATGGTGTGTTGGCACAACCACCATTGCAGTTAAAAAATGACAGTCATACTATTATTGGGATTTTATGTACAATTATACATTGCATACAAATCATACTTTGAAGATTTAAGCTCACTACAACTTAGATTGGGAAAATGCAAAGAAAGAGGAAATGTTTTCTATGACTATATGTAATTTTACAAATATCAAAACAACTTCTTACTTATGATAAAAGAACAATATATTAAAGCCTAGTAGTTTTTAGCAAAGGAAGCAAATAACCATCTTTTCCAATGAGAGCTTTTGTTGCTTTTGGGATGGAAATGTTAAGATAGCTTTCTCTAACCCAATGTTCATTAATAGCTATTGTGGCTGAATTAATAGACTTTAGAGTCCTGTTTATGTGATGAGGATTTATTTGTGGGGAGCCTAATTTAAATTACTAACCAAATTCAGCACCTAAACTTAGATTATAAAGACCATTTGACGGTTGTTATGAATGGCTTGTTTGTCTTACTTTCGCTATTGTATTTTTTCTCTCGCCATAAACATTCTTCATTACTGCCAGTTTAGTTAACAACCAAACTAAATATCGGGAGATAAATTAATATCCAGACTAAACTAGCAGAAAGTTAAGCCCTTCCAGAAACAAAGAAGCAAATACCCAGACACCTATAGTTCATTTCGATAAAATTGTTTCTTTCCTTATTGGTAAAATTGATGATCGAGGAAAAGATAAAATCTTGTCACACTGCAATATGACTATTTCCTTTGCAGCACTGAGTTCATTTACCATCACGGGCACCCTGACAAATGTTTCTTAATGAAATGCATCTTACAGTGAATCACTATTCAGTATGAAATGAACAACAAAAGCAAAAACACAGTTCACAAACACATCTGATGATTTGAAGTTGTACCTTCAGTATAAATTTAGATGTTCATTACTCAGACAAAAACAAGATTGAGGTTACCAGTGCCTCTCAGCCTTGGCAGTTTTAGTTAAGTCTACCTCATAAGTCTGCATTCATCTTCCAAACATTACAATCACCATTCTTTCCAACATTTAGTCTAAAATATCAGATAAAATGATTTTAATAATAAGATAAATATTGATGTGCTTCTCCTTGCTGAGTGCATTGACTTAAGGCATAGGCACAAGTCTCCCTCTTTTAACAGAGATGGTATATAGTTGTGTCCCAATACAATTATTATCCTGGGTGACCCCCTTGCATATAAGTAGCTCAAAAAGTACTTTGCAACAACCACCGAGTTAGCCAATGCTTTAAAGACTTAATATAGTCACTAAGGCTGCACCCCTAACTATGTAAAGTAAACCTCATAGAGTGTATTTGACCTTACTTCTGAGTAAGAATGTCTAGGATTGCACTGCAAATCTAATCTGCAACTACATTTTACTGTCCATCAAAAGTGCACTTTACTGGTGTCTTCAAGTCTTTTTAACCGATGACTTGAAGCACCTGATTATATTTAGAAATGGCTTAATCCAAACTCTACTGAAACCAGTAGTGAGAATGTTATCTAAACTGAATTCAGCTGACTTGCTAGGAAGTTCTTGGTGTGCTCTAAATCAGAAAGCCTCAAAACTGGCTTGAAGTTTCAAGCTTGTCAGAAGAGTAACCAATAACTTATGTGTTCCCCCAAATCTCGGAAGTTATAGACCAGTTCTATTTTACTAGACTATTACAAACGCATTTGGGGATCAGCTAAGGAATCAATTGCATGAATCATGTGCCTTTTCCACAATAGAAGATGCAGAGTCATGATGGGCAGATCATAAACCACATGCTTCCTATCACCTTTTCTGAAGTGCAATTCATTTTAGGTTTTTGGTTTTAACAGTATGATTGAAAAGGTTTTTCTTTTTGCTGCTACCATTGTTCCTTAATCACTATTTTTTTACAGGGAATGTTTGTAATGATCAGATAATTTGCTTCCAAGACACCATTCCCAGGCCCTTCTTAAAGCCTCTTCTGATTATATGGTATATGGTGGCCCAGTGGTTAGAATGCAGCATTGCAGGCTAACTCTGCTCACAGCCTGGAGTTCGATCCTGACTGGCTCAAAGTTATCTCAGTCTTCCATCCTTCCGAGATGGGTAAAATGCAGACCCAGATTGTTGGGGGCAATATGCAGACTCTGTAACTGCTCCAAGAGTGGTTTGTTTTATATATGTTTTAAACTCGTTCTGCTCTTCTGTTTACTGAAAGCCTTTACTTGTAGCTTGGATATATTCTACCTTCCTTTTTGGTTTCTTACCTTCATGAAGAGGGCTGCCTTTGCCTTTTTGTTTTCACATTTAGGTTGTCTTTATACACAACACCCTTTCTCCACAGATACAGATATCGATATGGCCACAGAAGAACCAACAGCACCAACAGGAATCTGTGTTCAGCATCATATAAATGTAACCTCTCTATCTCCCTTTCCTAGACAGTTGGGGATACCACAATTGCAGATCTAGTGCCTTTACACACGACAGATTAAACATGGGGTGCGGCCTCTTGTGACATGATAGAATTTCTTCTTAGAGTTATGTAGATTAAATGTTATATGTGAACTAGCCTTTAAATTTGGAGAGGCTTGAAAACCCTTGACAAATGGAGACATACGTCCAACAATCTGAATACTCTGGAAAAGATCTGTATCCAATTCACTCATAGTTCTTATATTTTGATGCAGGAATGATAAATGCTACACCAAGAGGGTCACCCTGGAATTTCTTGTACTGAAACCTCATTTTATGGAAAGGATATATATATCTATATATACTTATATCTATATATATCTATATATTTATATATTCACACACACACACACACACACACACACACACACACACACATGCACGCACACGCCCCCCTCCCCCCAAACATACACACAAGTCTTTGATAGGCTTTCTGTGTTCTAGCAAAATTAAGTGGCAGCTTAACTGTCTTGCCATGAAGTCTGCTGCAAACAGTCTCTTTCAAAGGCAGATACTTGGGTTTATCTGGCAGGTGGAGCTAGATCCAGCCTGGGACAGAAACAGCTTCCCATTGGAACATACACACAGCTCGTAGATTTTTTGATTGGATCCTGAAGGGGAGTAGGATCCCTGAGGCAATCTAGGTAGTTTGATTTTTGAAGCCTCCAACTTTATCTGAAAGAGAAGGAAGAGAAGATGAAGGAGAAAGGGGGAAAAAAAAAGAATTTTACTTTTGGTCAGGTTCGTGATTTAAAACCCATGATGTAAATTAACTGTTCTGTAGTATACATATGCATTCAGTGAAGAATTGGCAGTTAGGCTAATATTAAGATAGACCCCAACTATTTTATGCTATAGTTATATATATTTAAGTACTTATCCGTATAATTTCGCATATAATACATTACATTCTTAAATGTGTGTGTGTAAGTACATCCCATACTCTCCTGCAAATTGCTGAACTGAATCTATCCCTATACCATGGGTCAGCAACCTGCAGCTCCGGAGCCTCATGCGGCTCTTTGGGCCCTCTGCTTTGATCCCACCACTGGCTGTCCCCGCCCCTCGCCCTCCCCTTCCAGTCACTCCTCACCTGGCCTGAGAAGGTAAGGGCGATGGTGGGGAATGGAGAAGTGGCCAGGGCAGTGACAGAGAGATACAGAAAGAGGGAGAGAGGGAGAGACATAGAGAGATACAGAGAGAGAAGGAGAGAAGGGGGGGGGGAGGGAGGGAGGCAGGGAGGGAGAGAAAGATGTTAAAAGGGTTTTGTGGTTCCCGGTGTTTTTTAACAACCGGTTCTCTGACATAATGACCAGCTTGGTAGGCATGGCTAGGGGATATGTGACTGGTGGAAGTGAGTGACATCGAGTTGGCCATGCCCACCCAGGTTTTGTGGCTCCCGATATTTTCTTTTCTCTGGGAAATGGGTCCAAATGGCTCTTTGAGTGCTTAAGGTTGCAGACCCCTGCCCTATACAAAGCCATAGCATAGAGAAGCATCCAGAGTTCACATCAAAGAGTGCATCTTATAAATGTTGGCTAGATAGCATGGTCTTACAGATATAAGTCTGCTTATATCTGTGCTAAACGTGATGAGCAATTTTCACATTTATATCTACATTCTACTGTAAATGTTTCTATCCCCAATACTATTTGCCTTTAAATGAAAGTCTGAATGCAAATAATCCCTCAGCACTGAATGGTCAGGCAGTGCGAAGATAAGACTCTTCCAAGATACCTATGCCAATTTGGGATCCTAGGAGGAGGCATTTATGATCAGGACCATGATTATGCCTCTTCATGCACTATGTCTTAAGTAAGAATGGACAAATTTCAATGCGTTAGTCTGCATATTAATTTGGAAAGTCTAAATGAAAATACAAGCTAAATTAATTGTTCTCCTATAAATGGTGAAAGTGGAACAATGTTTACAGTATAAAAATTCTTCACTGCTAGAAGCCCTTAGTAATTGCCATAATAAACAACATAGTTTTCTGCTCTTTCTACATTGTTATTTGTAGTCTTTGATATCATTTTATTATTCTTTCTGTGATAGTTTAATGATGCACAGGAAATCCATTGTTTGAAATATATAAATATGTGAATTAAATTTTCCATAAGCACATATTCAGTGCTAGAAAAATGCAATATGATTAGATTACAAGTGACCAACAAAATATGCAGTTACTGGGATAAAAGATGATTGTGCTGATATATAATGTCCTTTAAGAATAATTAATCACAGCAAAAATTACCTACTATTCAAATTCCTAAAACTAGATTACCCTGGAGTTGCCGTTCATCCAAGTTAGCTTTTAATATTTAATTTTTTAAGGCTATTCTATTTGCCACACACTACTTTCAGTCATTTCTCAGTTGAAAAGAGTCTACTTTGATAATGCATTTTCAAAATGTGTACAGAGAAGCATAGGAAAGGTAAGACAAGGGGGAAATCTAGACAAAGAGAGAAGTGCAGATAGAATTTACCTTGAACTGAGTTTTATTGAGGCTGACTTTCTGCATCTATTTTCAGTGTTAGGGCTCAGTGAGATTCTAAAAATGTATAGAATATTTTCAGATGCTCTCTTGGCCACTGTATTTATAGCTATTTCCAGCTCTCTGGACCAAGGCATTTAGGTCAGAACTCTTTCAATGTTTACTTCACAAATTAAGTGCAGCTTGACAGTTGCAATAATGTTTAGGAATAATTATTATTTGAATGGTAATTAAAAGCTTTATGGAAGCTGTTTTGGAGTTTGCCAGAAAATTGTGATTGCATTAAGTTTGTCTGCTAGAGTCTGGGTGTGTAACTAGAGATTAGAGGGCTGTTGTGTCTTTTGTTATGTGAAACCTTTGGAAAAGCTCTAGTTAATAGGTACAGATAAAGAGAAAGTTATGCTACTGTTGTCATAGTCAATGTGCTAGAGATGAGGGTTAGGAAACCTCAGATCTGGAGGCTGTTGCCCAGGTTTAGAGCCAGAGGTAAGCAGTATGTGTGAAGGTCCTGGTGAGGCAAATGGTCCTAAGGCAAGAAAATAGTCTATAGAGGAAAAAAATAGTCAGAGGGGATATGGGAAGTTTCTCTGAAAAAAACAGTGAAATAAAGCTGATTTGAAAGTAAGTTGAAAGGTAGAAGAAAAAAAGACTTGTTCATTCAAAACAGCACTGCTAATTCTCCATTGTGGATGGAGTCAGCAACCAGGCATGGGTTGTACTTGTCTGTTCAGATTGAAGGACCGAGTCTGTCATAATTGTTAAATCCTGCCCCTGTTGCTAGGGGCTTCCAGCTTTTGACTCAGTCCTTCAGACTGGACAGGCGTGTGGGACTGTTTCTCTGCTTCATGACTTCTCCTTTGCTTAGGAATTTGGACTGTGTGTTTCTCTTCAGTTTGTGTGAGTTCATCCTTTCCCTGAGACCTGAAAATTATTTCAATATTCCTCCAGGTTATAAAAAGGTTGAGAAAGGCTATTTTAAAAGGTGGAAATGACTTAATCGTTCTTCTTTCTTGAGCTGAAGATTGGAATGTGTTTGTTACCATCATCAGCAGGGAAAACCAAGGAGAGATAGTAGAATAGGACACCACCTCCATGGTTATCTGTTACTGATGGAGCAAAATGGGAGGTAGACCCAGGCAACCACAAATTTATCTTGGCTTGGTACACTTTGATTATTGGGCAATGTTAAACTTTTACAGCTTTCATTGCAGAAACTGCTAGTCATAGTTACTGCCTTACCTATACCTTTAATAACTAAAAATCAGGACTATGCACATTAATTTCAAATAAAACTAATACAATGTTAAGAAGTTATGATATTTATATAGTTACATACCCAGCACATCTAAATTATATTAAACTAACAAAAATATCTTTACAATCCCCAAGGCTTGTCACTTTTGAGCACCCCTATTGTTTGGAAATTGAAAGTTGAAAAATTTGACACGGCCTACGAGTATGTAGTGTTTTGGATTCCATTTTTGAAATCATGCTTTATAAAATGCGTCAGCACAAAGATACCACCAGAATGCATCATCTTAAAGCAGATACATGTTTTTTATCTGGAATGGTTTGGCACTTTTGTCCAATCTTGGGAAAAGATGTAGTTGTTTCCAGGGATTGCAGGTAGGTGCTGTGTTTGTGCGTTTATACCTTCTGAAGCACTGTTTGCATCTTGACCGCGAAGACCTTACCAGAAAAACCTAGCTGTAAAATGGACTGCTAATAGTTTACAGTTGCATGACAAAAAGCTGAACTAGGACAACTGAATATTAAAATATTGTGTAGTTCCAAGTATATTGAAATTGGCTTGGTACACTTTGATTATTGAGTAATGTCTGAGTTATTAAATTTGTGGACTGTCATTGCAAACTCCTAAATACCTTCAAAGATCTAAAGAGTTTGTTTTAACAACATTAAAAAAATACTGCCATGCTTTACAGATCAATAGGAGTGAGTTAATCCCAGCTCACCACAAAATAAATGATATAAGAGGTAATTATACTGGTCAAGAAAAACTCACTTTAAACTGTCAAGCAAAATGGGAACTTAGTGGTACTACTCATTTTTACAGCTACATAAATCTGTTTCCTATAATCATTGCTATTATCACAGCCTTTTAACACTAATAAATCAACTTGCCACTTTGTATGGGAGAAGCACAGTTTGCATACAATGAGTTCCATCATCTTGATGAGGAACTTTAATATATTAGCTATCCATTTTGCTTTTTAAAAGCAACGCTAAATGGAATTGCTAAGAGAATTTCCAGTGCTAAATGGAATTATCATCCAATTTTTAAATCTGAAAATTGCCTAAATGTACCAAGCTTTGTTCTGTACTCATTGCAAATTAGACAGCCTTCACAATAGACCAAAAGCAGAGTCCTGATCTCAGTTCTGAGGTGTACTGAACTTTCTCCGTACCTCACCATCTTTGGATTGCAGCTTAAGCTCCGTCCTGCATGTTGCTTCCAGGTTGCCAGCCTCAGCATTGATCAAAACTCCCTTGGGAGCCTCCATCACTAAAGAGCGTGTCGGAGACTCAAGTCTGTAATATCAAAAAGGGATCACATCAGTATCTGGGTTTTTGAGGAGGAGGAAGAGGAAATTCATTTGCAACTTGAAAAGATTTCCTCTGAATTGATGCTGAATCTAAGAAAATACATTCATTTGGAAATTGCGCTAAGCATAAGACTTATATACCACTTCACAGTGTTTTACAGGCCTCTCTAAGATGTTCACAGCATATTGCCCCACACAATCTGGGACTTCATTTTACCAATCTTAGGAGGATGGAAGGCTGAGTCAACCTTGAGCCGGTCAGGTTCGAACCCCTGGGAGTCAGCAGAATTAGCCTGCATTACTGCATTCTAACCACTGCACCACCACGGCTCTTGAAATACCAGTATTTGAATGACATGATGTTATATTTTCTTCATCCATTCAAGCTAAACTTTTCTATAGCAAGCATTCATGACACTTTTGCTGGGCAGACATAATCTGCTTGCCATTTGATAAATAAGAGCTGGTGTCCAGTGACGTTTACTACAGAAAAAACACGCCCCAGATGCAGGAGATATAGGCCCAGAAGGAAGAGCCTAAAAGGTCTGTGAGAAAGGTTTTTAAGAAAGAAATTAACCCAGGAATGAACTGTTCCTAATATAGTCTGCTCTTAACTTGGTAACATAGATATACATGCATATTTCTCACATACATAAAAAATTGGGAATATCACATGAATATATTTTTTATGTGAAATGGGTGGCTATATAAATTTTCTTAATAAATAAAATATTATTCAGAGCAGAACTCTTAATAATCCTCAACATTGCAGCTATCTTCTATATGTATGCAATATCCTCTTCGCATTCTCCCTACTGGTACAAAAATTGCAAAGCTCTTTTTTCAGCATGTTATTTTATCTCTAATCTCTTGTTTCAAAACTGGAAAAGCAGAAATGGAGCTCCTACAGGGCTGCATTTTAAGAGGAGGCGTGAAAAAGAGGGTACCCTTTCCAGGCTTTGTTCAGATGGATCAATACTTTTCATTCAAGGATAAGAACTAAATCTACCAGATCTGGGTTACAAAAATTGAAATGGATGCTTACTGGTAGCAAAAAGATACAAAAAAATGTAGCTCTTTATTGCATCTACTGGTCATCTGGATTTTTAGGGCTCAATTTGCTAGTCTTAATTTTTGTTTGTATGAAGTATACAATGGTGGCTACTGTTATCCAATAATCTGGGTCATTGAATTCAATGGATAAAAACAATATAAAAATTACACTGATAGATATTATAGTGGGGGGTGGAATATACTTTAGTCAGTGAACTCTCAAAAAGGCCCTCGGCCATTAGCTTTTTCCCAATTTTTTGGGGGGAGGGAAAGCTCTCCAAGGGGGGAAGTAAACTGTGAGCCCACTAATGATAGTCTGCTGTTTACTGGGTAATGGTTTGATTTGTTTTCATTCCAAAAGCAATGAAAAGTACCTGCATTTTGTTCTTCATTTAAAAAAAAAAACATTTCTGCCAGCAAAAAACAGTCTTGAATGTAGGCTGACACAATGTAGAATATTTGAACTCTATTACGATACAATTTAGTCATCATCAACATAGCATAAAACTTCTATATGTCTAGCTCAGGGATGGCATCATCTGTTCTATGAAGCCCACAGATAGTTATTTATAGTCCTGATTAGACAGTGGCAAGCATGATAGCTTGCAAATAAATCACACTTGCTGCCTTCTGTTAATATTTAAAAGCAATACTTTATTAAAAATCTTTAGATCTTTTTTATTTTTATCAAACCCACTTAGAAAGGATATTGAAGCTTTCACGGCGGCCTTTAACACACAATTATCTTGCGGTCAGACTCGTAGGAAAGTTGCTGGATTAGCAACCGTGCTAAAAATAATTATCATGAAATACAAGCATGTGACAAGTCTACTAACTTGCTTTTCATCAAATAATACTGATGAACGGGGCTCCAAACTACTTAAACGTTTATGCCATAGTAGGTTTGTAGTAAGGTTTTATTTTTATTTATTTTTTTTGAAAAGTTTTTTTATTTTTTTAAAACATGAAACATAAAATACATCTTTTTAGAGCAAGGATTTGAAAACATGAAACATAAAATACATCTTTTTAGAGCAAGGATTTGATCTGGTATAAAGTAAATACAATTACCCACATTCCCTCAACCAATTTTGTTCCAAATTTTATCCATTTACCTCTTTAAAAAAAGAAAAGAAAAAAAAAAGAAGAAATTTTATTCTAAACATTTAGATTTTGAACATTCCACTATGTCACCCTAAATTCTAAACAATTATTTCCAAACAGACATCATTCCAAATCTTTGTCATTTTAACAATCAATATTTAATATATATTCCTCATTTCTAAGACCGATTACATCGAGTCTATATTGTATCTCTTTTAAATGGCAATTAGTATCCATAATCTTGACAAAGAATATTTTCCTCCTCTCTTAGTTGTTTCTAAGTCAATCAACATTTCCATCTAAAATTTGTCACTCCCAAAATACTTTATTTTAAAGTCTAATATTTAACTAATTCATAATAGCTATTTCCCAACAGTGTTTTCCACCACTTCTACCTCTATTTATTTAACTGGTTCACAGTTTGGCTTAACTATTCTCCAGTATTGTCTCCTCCACTTCTTCCTGAGTTTATTTTTTGGCTGGTTTGCAACTTAATCAGTTGCTTTCCAGCGATGCTTTCCTCCATTCCTGACCTTACTTATTTGAGCTGGTTCACTGTATAATTTTAACTGCATACCAACATTATCTCCTTCAATCCTCCTAAATCTATTATGAAACTGGTTCGCAACTCAAATAGTTGCTTCCCAGCAATGCTTCCCTCCACTCCTAACTCTAATGCAGCTTTACTTTCACAGCTTTACTTTGGTTGTTTTCCAGCCCGGGTTTTATTTTGATAATAGGTTAACTCTTGATCACTAGGAGGTACTACACAACTAGTTTTCATCCTTATTGAGATTCCTCAAGCATAGGAATCCTCCATGCTAGTTTCCAACCCACAAAATAGTTGAACATAAAGTATTTAGTATGGAGGTTACCCCGTGGTGAAATCTAGAAATTGTCATTACTGGTTCTGTGGGCATGGCTTGGTAGGCATGGTGTGGCTTGGTGGGCATGGCAGGGGAAGGATACTGCAAAACCTCCATTCCAACTCTACTCTGGGGCCAGCCAGAAGTGGTATTTGCCGGTTCTCCAACCTACTCAAAATTTCCACTACCGGTTCTCCGAACTGCTCAAAATTTCTGCTACTGGTTCTCCAGAACCTGTCAGAACCTGCTGGATTTCACCCCTGAGGTTACCTATCCCTGAAAAGTCTCAGTAAAAATGAACTGGTTGTTCAATAATGTCTTTATTGGTCACGAGCTAATATAACCTCTAAACTGTATAAACCTCCCTTAAGAGCCTTAAGTATAATGAATACATATGCCAGTGAAACTTCTGTAAGATTCCTCAATTTCTGTACCATGTGCTGCAAATATTCTCTTCCAACGGTAGATTGTTAATGCTATTGAAAAAAATCAGATGAATGCCACTGCCTGATAATCTCCACACCTTGTACACACAATACAATAATACATACACAGAGAAAAACTGTATGTCTTAATAAGTGCCCAGAAATAAATGGCATTTGTCAAGGTGAGAGAGATGAATTATTATGATTTTGTTGGGAGGCAAGAATTTCTCTACTATAATAAGTTATTATTAGAAAGAGGTATTACTACTATTAGTAGTACTACTACAACTTTATGGGCTTCTCAACTCCCAACAACTCTGGGAGGCATACAGTTAAAATATAAAAAAATACAACACTCAAAAAGAAATAATGAACGGTCCCCAAGACAACATATAACTAGAAAATCCATTCAGTAGGTTTCAGCCTACTTGTTTCCCCAAAGCCTGAAAGAACAAAAGATAGTTTTGAGATCTTCAGACTGGCAAAATAGTGTCTTCCCAACTATTTGACAGTTCACTCCAAATTTAGCTCCAATTTATCCTTTACTCATACTGTTTTCCTGTTTACATGTTCTGCTTTTATCTAAGATTCTAATGTTTTTCCCCTTTTCCTTTCTTTTTTTCTTAAAATATATTTCAATGAAAGAGAAGAAAAAAAAGTAAGAACAGTTAACATAGGCCAGCCAGCTTAAGCTGGTGTAGAACTCAGTTATGGAAATCAACAAACTGGCATTGGATACTTTCCTTGTTATGCTGTTTCTTGACTGTTTTTTTGAGTGATCCTAAATACTTTGCTTAAATACTCTTTTATTTTATGTTTGTTTCTAGAAAATTATAATCTTAAACAGTCAGAGGGCAGATGGCAGGGGTGAAATGCTCCCGGTTTAGACTGGATCGCCTGATCTGGTACCGATGGCGGTGGGTGGTTCGGAGAACCGGTAGCAAAAATCCCTGCGCCCCCCCCCCCCATGCCCAACTGAGCCACACGATTATCAGAGGCTTTTTTTTTTTTTAGTTTTAAAAGCATTTTTTCTACAACTTCTTCCACTGAAAAAATGCTTTTAAAAGTAAAGAAAAAGCCTCTGATGATCGTGCTGCTCTGCTGGGATCTCAGAGGCTTTTCAAAGCATTTTTTTCTGCAACCTCTTCTGGGTAAGAGGTGGTTTAAAAAATGCTTTGAAAAGACTCTCTGATGATCAGGCAACACAGCTGGGATTGTCAGAGCCTTTTCAAAGCATTTTTTAAACCACCTCTTCCGCTGAAGAGGTTGCAGAAAAAAATGCTTTAAAAGTATCTCTGACGATCCCAGCTGAGTTGCCTGATCGTCAGAGAGACTTTTCAAAGCATTTTTTAAAACGATCAGGCAACTCAGCTGGAATCATTAGAGAGACTTTTAAAGCATTTTTTTCTGCAACCTCTTCATCAGAAGAGGTGGTTAAAAAAATGCTTTGAAAAGGCTCTGACGATCCCAGCTGTGTTTCTGATCGGCAGAGGCTTTTCAAAGCATATTTTGCATTTCCAGAAAAAATGCTTTGAAAAGTTAAAATAAAAAAAAAAGTTGGCCACACCCACCCAGTCACATTACCCCCCCACCCCCACCCCAAGCCACGCTCACAGAACTGGTAGTAACAAATTTTACATTTCACCCCTGGCAGATGGTACATAGCACCTGCCTACCTTCGAAAGAAGTACCTTGGCATTGTCAAGCTCTTTTGTGGATTAGAGTCTCTAATCCACAAAAGTGCAAAACTTTCCTTTTCTCAGTCTGAAAATTCCTAGAGTAATTTATTGGAGGTCAACTTATCAGGTTGTACTGTGCTCTTAGAGATATTCATTCTCTTGAAGCAATCATTACTTATCCAGATTTCTAGTTTTCATTTCCTGCATCATATGGAGCCTCATTAATCATTTCAGAAGGAGGACAGCTTTTGAGATCAGCAGTTTTGCATTTTGCACCATATTTTTAATGGTATACACAGTGGTGCTTTTGTTCTTCCTTAAGTAGACTTGATATGAATCTTCACAAGTATGTATAATTTTTGAACAATAATCTTTGCAAGAAAGATTGAATTTGCATATTATTGTGAATTCTACCTCAACTAGCCAACAAGTGATACACATTTTAGTTATAGTATGTGTTTAATTAGACAGTTTTTATTTCAAAATACTGATTTTCAGTCACAATAGCAACATATCAAATACTTTCAAATGCTATTATATGTCTATCAAGCACTAAATGCTCCTTATTGCTATTGTTGTCAGGTTTTCAAAGCATCATCTCTGAATTGTTGGAAACTTCTCAAGAATTTTGAGGTACCCAAGAATCGCTGTAGAACTCATTCTTAAATCATTAGGGTCCGTGGTCTGTAGAGATTCTCAATCATCCAGGCCATGGTTGTCCCAAAGATGCTTTTTTAAGGAGGCAACTGGACTTTCTTGTTTTTCTTTTGAAGATGTTTTGCTTCTCATCCAAGAAGCTTCTTCATCTCTGAAAGGATAGTGAGGAATGGAAGGATTTATATGGTGTTCAAGGAATATGATGAGAAGCAAAACATCTTCAAAAGAAAAAACAAGTCCAGTTGCCTCCTAAAAAAACAGCTTTATTTAATGTATTTGATGTGAAACCGCCTTTTAAGATTAGTTGGGAAATATAGGAATTAGTATTGATTGGAACTGGTTAGTTAAACCATATTTACCAGTTCTCAAACTTTTCTACTAAGTTTGTTTCTATCTTAAATACAATTCAAAGCAAAGATTTCATGTTTTCAACTGATTTTTAATTGCAGTTCTTCGGAAATATTGTTATGCTGCTTTCTGCTATGAACTACTATGAATTTTTGTTGTAAACTATTTTGTATATCAAAATAATTGATAATTTTGTATTAACCCTCCTAAATATCCCTTCCTTCCTTCCTGATATTATTTAGCCCACAAAATTATTTTGATTTATTGTACAAAGAAAGAAAGAATTAATTCTAAATTGCCTGCAATTATTTATTTCCTAAACTGAATCTACACTATGCATGGTTGTAACTATTGGCTGCATTAGATTTCACACATTACAACACTCCATCACTATGGCTTGGCCAGAGTTAAGTTTTCCATTCTCCTCCTTTTGATATTTCACTCAAAGACAGTAGGAGAAACTTGCAGTGGGAGGAACAGCCTAATTGTAAGGACCATCTATACAGAGCTCTAGATGGAAAAAGAGATGCCTGGTGTTCAAACTGGCTTTAGAAAAGGTCAAGGAGCATGAAACAGTATTGTGATACACACTGGATAATTGAGGAACTCAAAGAATAATTAAAAGAAGTTAATATATGTTCTATTGATTATAGAAAGACCATTGATTGTGTCAATCATGTCAAACTGGGGAATATACTTAGAAAATGGGAATTCCGAAACATCTCATTTTCTGTATCACAACTATATACACATCTAGAACTCAATGTACAGGCAGAACATTGTGAAACAAACTGGCTCCAAGTTGGCAAAGAAATGAGACAAGGCTACATGCTTTTTCCTTATTTTATTTAACCTATATTAGGAATATATATTAAGGGAAGCAAAATTGGAGGAAGATGAGGGTTGAAGGATCTGAAGGACAAGGATAGGTACAGGTCATCATGGAGAACATCCATGCAGTTGCTAAGAAATTACACTGATTCGGTGGCCCATAATCAACCAATCAGTTTATGCTAGGCTGTCCCATAAAGGAATATACTTATAGTCTATTTCTCAATTTAGGAAAAATGGCCTATTTAATATGAAGATGACTTGGAGCTTAGAGTTTGTGTGGTGCCCATAAAAAGAAATAAATATTAATCATGATGGCAGACCTTTCTTAATCATTGTGGCTCATGAACTGCATACACCCCTATAGAAATACCAAGATAATCAGCCTCTTTGTAAACATGCCCTCAATATCATGGCACACAATAAAATATTTATCAAGATCATTTATTGCATGGCACTAACATCAATCTTGTTTTCAATTATGTTCTAATGAAATGCACCAATTATTGTTTGAATGGTGACATACAATTGTAATCTCATTCAGCAGATAAATCTTGCTCAAACAAGCTTTTCAGCATACTTTCTTCCACAGTATTAATTACAAATATAAACAAAGATGCATTATTATCTTGGTATGCTGCAATAAATCCAGGGATTAAGTATAACATGCTCTTCTGTTTGACAGCTTTAATCACCATGTAGTTAGTTTCCAACAATTATGCTGCACATCCATAACAAAATTCAAGATTTGGGGCAGTAGATTCAGAACCTGTTCCTGTGACCTTTTATTTAAAATGGTCTACAACTCCTTTTATATGCAGGTAAGAAAAGATGCTATCTATTATAATATTTAAACTCCTTAAAAACCTCAAGTTGTTGTTTCTCTGTTGTTGTTGCTTCTCTGTGTCATATAATATATGTGCGTATGTGCGTATATGCATATTTATTTATTTATTTATTTATTCATTCATTCATTTATTTATGTTTATGTAGTGTACATTGGAGGTGGTGATCCTATGAAAGCTGTACACAACAAAATTTCATTTTAATGTGTGCTGATTAGTGTATATTTAAAGTGACAGGGACACGGTGGCTCGGTGGTTAAGACACTGAGCTTGTCGATCAGAAAGGTCAGCAGTTTGGTGGTTCAAATCCCTAATGCCGTGTAACGGAGTGAGCTCCCATTACTTGTCCCAGCTTCTGCCAACCTAGCAGTTCAAAAGCACGTAAAAATGCAAGTAGAAAAATAGGGACCACCTTTGGTGGGAAGGTAACAGCGTTCCATGCATGTTTGGCATTTAGTCATGCCGGCCACATGACCATGGAGATGTCTTTGGATGATGCTGGCTCTTTGGCTTTGAAATGGAGATGAACACCACCCCCTAGAGTCGGGAATGACTAGCACACATGTGCAAGGGGAACCTTTACCTTTACCTTAAAGCAGGGGTGAAATGCTCCTAGTTCGAACCGGATCATCCGATCTGGTAGCGATGGCAGCGGGTGGTTTGCCCCCCCGCTCATCAGAGGCTTTTTTTTTTTACTTTTAAAAGCATTTTTTCTATAACCTCTTTGGCCGAAAAAATGCTTTTAAAAGTAAAAAAAAAAGCCTCTGATGATTGCGCTGCTCAGCTGGGATCGTCAGAGGCTTTTAAAAGCATTTTTTTTCCTACAACTTCTTAAGGTTGTAGAAAAAATGCTTTTAAAAGTAAAAAAAAAAAGTTGGACACGCCCACCCAGTCACATTACTCTCCCAAGCCACGCCCACAGAACCGGTAGTAACAAATTTTACATTTCACCACTGCCTTAAAGTTATTCTAAGTTTAATACTCAGGGTCTATGCTTTTTGATATATAAAGGATGAAAATTCCATCATTGATAGTCACTGAGAATAATAATTACAAACATGGTTTAATTAAAACTATACACTGAATCTTGATGATGTTAAAACTCAAAAACAGATGAAGCCTGTAAACTCTCTTGATGATGGGTTAGATATTTTGGACCAAAAGTTATTTTAAGCCTCTCTGTACATTGCTAAAATCTAGATCTAGACCAGAAACATATACTGTATTTTTCAGCCTATAAGACACCCCATGTATAGGACGCTCCCCCCCACTTTTCTTACCCAAAATTCAGAAATCAATATTTTAAACATTAAATAGAAGATATTTATTTTGCAGAGTAAGACATTTGCTTACCGGTACAGTTATTTATTTTTTTGTTTTCTGACATTTTTATGGGCTCAGAATGCTCCGACATTACCGCTCCCTGTCACATCTGGGCACTGGCTACACGCTCTCCACAGCATCAGCTGACATCAGTTACATAAGTCTCATGATTGGAAGAAACCTGTTAGCTTGCCTCTGCAATTGGAAGTTTCACTCGTGAAGATAGTTTGCAGAGATAAGGTATCGGCAGTCTTGCAGCCACGGTTCTCCTCTCGGCCCCGAGTGTATAAGACACTTCACCATTTTTAGGTAAATATTTTAAGAAAAAGAATTGTCTTATTCACAGAAAAATATGGTAAATGGATTTAATATACTGATTAATGTATAAAGTTAAAATTAATGTATATAAAAGCAACAGCCTGGGGGTTTGGATGTAGAAGGTATGTGCAATGTAACCTACACTTTATAGCTTTTTATATTACATATGCCAATACCATTCACCATTTTGCTTTACACAGGTGTGGGGAACGATGGCCCTTTTCTGACCTGTGGACTTCAACTCCTAGAATTCCTGAGCCAGCCATGCACAAGTCAGAAAATGGCCATTGTTCCCTGCCTCTGGCTTAACACATGGAAAGTACGCAGGTTCTTGATAGGGATAAGAATTTGAAGCTGGTTGTTTCTACCAAAACCTAAATAGACTGAATATCCTTGGCAAAGGACACCCATTACACAGGTAATCCTCGATTTATGAACACAATTCCATTGCTAAACAAGATAGTTATTAAGTGAGTTATGCCTCATTTTACAACATTCTTGCCCAGTTATTAAGCAAAACACTGCAGGTGTTAAGTGAATCATGCAGTTCTTAAGTGAATCTAGCTTTCCCCATTGACTTTGCTTATTGAAAACCAGCTGGGAAGATTACAAATGGTGAGGATATAACTCCAGGCCAGTGGAACTGTCTTAAATGCATGCTGGTTGCCAAGTGCCCAAATTGTAACCACGGGGATGCTACAATGGTCATAAGTGTAAAAACTGGTCATAAGTCAATTTTTTTCCAGTGCTATTGTAATGTTGATGGTCACTTAATGAATGGTTTTAAATTAAGGATTACCTGTATCAGGTTTTCTGAGTTGACCTCTCCTTTACTGATATTCACTGACAATTGCTCCATTACTGGAGCAATGGAATTAAAAACAGAATTTGATCTCTCTCTCTCTCTCTCTCTCTCTCTCTCTCTCCCCCCCCACCGCCTCCCTCTCTCCCTCTCCTTCATCCCTAGACAAAGATAGGACTTGGAATATTATCTGTGAATTCATTTTATTTTTGAATCTAGGTGCTTATGTGACACAAATTCCCAATATGCCATTATATCACCATTATAATATAATATAATATAATATAATATAATATAATATAATATAATATAATATATCCATTATATCATATAAATAAGAACGTGATATTTGCAAGTGTACAAAAATCTAGGATTTTGCAGAAAAAAAGAGGTCTGAGATATATAACATTATCTGCATGCCCTCCCATCAACCTTGGAGAAAAGGGTAAGAAATCACCATGTAATATAAACCAAAGTTTGTACAACCACAAGAAAAGCACCATATGTTGCATGGCAAACTATCTCCTCAAAAGCAATACATCACAGGTATATTAGCAACATTTGAAAAACAACTGAAAACAAAGGGAAAAAAACAGTCTAACTTTAGAGCATCAATAACAATAAAGGTGTACAACTGTAAAGGTTCTGCAAAGGGGATCTGCAGTGTGACTACTATATATTTATTTATTTTACCTGACACTCTAAATTGGTTTCTCTACAATATCTACACCAGCAATAAGCACAGTCCAGTTATTCTGCTGGAAGATGCAATAAAAGTATAGAAGCAGCAAATTTTGCATTTTGCTATATCAGTAAAGATGAGGATAGAAAGACTTTATGGTGTGCAAATGCTTACAAAGAGCTTGTGGATAGTATATGATCTGCAAGAAATAAATATTTGTTGAAATAAATGAAAACATCTGTAGATAATAGCATGCACCTTGTTATATGGAAATGATAATTGGTATTTTAGGAAGTAAATGAAAGTAAGTTGAATGCCATGGAAATGGGTTGCTTCAGAAGTGAGTGTGTCAAAAGAAAGAAGGGGGGTCAAGAACTAGTACAGTATGTTGAAGAAGTTTGATAATTAAATATGCATTATTTGTTTCTGTTTGCATTTTAATTTTTTTGTGCTGGTCTATGACCTTAATAAAGATTTTGATTTGATTTGAAAGTTAAATGGAGTTGGTGAAAAAGAAGACAAGAAATTTAAAGACAAAAGCCAGTGCACAAATCAATGTATGGGTGCAATGGAAGCAAGGACACAAAGACGTGGAGATATATAGAGAAGGTGCTGGTATAAACCAGATATTAAAATTCTTCCCATGTCCAAATATCCCGCCTTTACTCTCTTTTATACAGTATGTATCCTTCTTTGAGAAAGGTCTTCTGTAGTCACGACATAAGCCTAAGCTTGAAAATCAGGCTTGTCAGATGCTACATCTTTTCTATTCTGCTCTACGGAGTGGAGAGTTGGTCTCTGACGGAAAGCCACTTGAAGAGACTAGAAGCATTTGAAATGTGGATTTACAGGTGGCTGTTAGTATAAACTGGATTGACAAAATCAGAAATGAGGAGGTGATAAGCCACCTGGGAGAGCCAAGGGAAGTCATCAAAACCATAAAAAAGTGAAAGTTAGAATATTTTGGACATGTGATGCGACACCCAGAAAAATATAGCATACTTCACTTAATCCTCCAAGGAAAGATTGAAGGCAAATGAGGTCCAGGCAGAAGAAGAACATCATGGTTTCAAAATCTAAGGGACTGGTTTGGACAAAACTCATCAGCACTTTTTTCTGTGGCTGTTGATAAAAATAGGATCGCCAAGATAATCGCCAACGTTCGATGACAGATATGGCACAAGAAGAAGAAGAATCCCTCTTTGCCTATACTCTACATTGCACTGCTTGTCCTGAAAATGAATAATATGATTGGTATGTACCTATGAAAATTTTTTGGACAGTCAAAGGCTGCAGATAGTAGGAAGAGGTTGTTAAGGAAGAAACTGGTAAGATATATTTGGAAGAAAGTGACTGAAGAGGAATGGAAAAATCAAAAAGCATTCTGCATAAATGCATCTTAAGAGTGGCTTTTTTATTATCCAATAAATGTTGCTCTAGGGATCCTGATACAGAATAGCTATTGAGAAATGCCTTCAACAACCAAAATGGAATCAAGGAAGATTATAAAAGCATGTGAGTTGGAAATTCCCTATTGAAAGATAATATAGGTGGTTATATTTTAAGTACATCTCCTGCAACATGCTTCTTGCTTATTTTATTTCAATATGAAGTAAAGACTTATGGTCTTCTTAAATTTCAGTGTCATGAGCCCATATCAGCACTCTTCCTCTTGGGAAAGTCTCACAAATTCTATATGAATCAGATTTGTGAGGCTTTTGATGATTTTTTGAGGGAAGAACCACTGGGGATCCATAGCTGGGGAGTGGAAAACTGTTTCTGAGCTTGATGCAAAGATCTTCCTACACTTCCAGGGATGCAGATGCCTGGAAATGCAAAGTCAGAAAAGACTGCAGGGATAAGAATGCTTCCTTGAAGAGAAAGATTAAGTTCTTAATCTTAATTAAGAATTTAAGAAGCGTAATTAAGTTTCTACAGAAGTAAAGGAGTGGTTAAAAATGTTTGAAATGGGAAAGGGCTTAATTCAAAGTCATAATTCAAAACTAAGCTTGGGATATTTCCAAAATGACCAGGGGCTTTGCACACCTCCATTAGTAAGAAGCATTTCTTGCTGGCACTGAAAGATTAACAACTGTGCCTTGAATACAAAAGCATTAAAGCCTTCACTGCTGGAACAATGTATGACATTATTCTTACAGTCTGTGGTTGCTCTTTACTGCTCACCTCCTAACTCACGAACTCATCCATGCCGAGTCATCAAGCCCTTCACAGTATGTTTTTCAGAATACCATCTGACAATGTTTGCCTCAGTTCATCTTTCTCTTTCTGCATATCTTCAGAGCGAGCTCTTAGAGTAATTGATTCCTTACTAATTGGAGCCACAACCTTAAAAATGTAACAGTCAGCAACCACAAACATAAAATCTAAGAGGAAAACCAGCAATAATATATAACCAAAATAATAATAAAATGTAATACAACAATAAATAACTCAGAAACAACTAAAAAGTTTTCAGATTGAAAAACCTCTGGAAACAAACTGTAGATCCCAGAAAACTTCAATATCTGACAGGTTGCACATAAAGGAGTAGCACTGTAGAACTGGATTATAAGCACTGGACTCAGGTTTTAGGAGAGGCCATTTGGAAGAAATGCACCTGAATAGTGAAGCAATTTTCTTCCTTTCTTCTTGCTCCAGGTTTTTTGCACCAATTAGATGTTGCCCTAGCTGACCGACAAGTTTTCCCTCCAACTGCAAAATATAATGGCTCCAAAGAATATGGAAAAATCCTTAGAAGGGTGAAACCCAAATGACTACATATACAATTGCTGATGAAAATGGATTACACTCATACTACACAAACTGCTCCCTGAACAGTAAATCAGGGAGCATTTGTCTTGTTTTGAAATGTACTACTGTACCCCAAAGATATATAAGCTATGATTCTGCTTTTGTTTAGGGCTGCTCAGCAAACTGCCAATGTTTTGGTGGGAACTTGATATACACTTTTTGTTGTTTACATGCCTAGTAAAATTGTTGTATCTTCTAAGTGATTTGGTTGCTAGCGGTCTTTGTGACTTGTAACTTTTGTGGCTTAGTGGCCCAGGGAGAAGAGGAACCGGGCTGTGTGAGCAACATGCACGTACGTGCAACTCAACTTGTGCAAGGGGCGGCCCACTGCTCATACAACTTGAGGTGCGTGGATGCATACGCAGTCCCTCCATTTGGGTAGCCTGGTTACAAATAGGTCACAGCCTGGTAGTGGGCTGCGTTCAGGGGGTTGGGGACCTCTGCATTAAGTGATTTAGGTCTTGGGTACCACACCTGCTTTTTCTTTCTCTTTCCCCTTCTCTTCTGAGGATCTGGGTCTGCTTTAAAAACACATAAGCAAAACAAACACACCTAGAAATATGACTTACAGAAAAAAAGTTTAATCTTCCTGGCTTAGTTCTTGCAATCCTATGATACTTTGTACTTTTTGTATGTTTAAAATCTGACAAAAGCTTTCAATTATCCAAATGAGATTAAAATTATTCCCCATACTAATTTACTGTATGTACTTTCAGAATGAAAGGTCAGCTTGTTATATTTAAAGATAACTGAAGGAATACTATAGCAGAAATGATGTCAACTTACATTAGGCAATTGTTTCTGGGATTCCCTGATTCCTTGACACTTGAAATGTACATCTTCTGTTAAAATGGAAAACGGTGATCAAGACATACACCAATTTCAGATACATTTTTTTTTTAACAAAATAAGTGACAACTTGGAATCAACAAATTTTTAAATGTTTTTAAATGTTTTAAATGTTTTAAATTGGTAGTGAGTTTTAATTGGGCCAAATTTATATATCTTTTAATTGTTTTTAATATTTGTTCTACATGTTTTTTAATTCTGGCTGTACACTCCCTGAGTCCCCAGGGAGAAGGGCGGTATAGAAATTCAAAATAAAATAAAATAAAATAAAAATAAATGTGCTGATATTAAAGCACTGTGGTATTGAGCACAGTATTGTCCTGCAACTTAAAAATGGATTTTCTATTTATTTTAAAAATAATACTTGATATAAAGAATAAGGATGATCATGACAGAAAAGGCAGCTTTTAGTTGATGGGAATCTTCAGATGAATCAGACATTTGACTAGTTTTAAAATGTTTGTTTTTCTATAAGGAAGGAGAATGTGCTAGCTAGTAGGTTAAAATGCCACAAAGTAAACTAGTACAATTAGCCAAGTAATGTTACTTCTTTATGGTATATATAGATATTGATTGTAGCTGAAAGGCAAAGTGTCTATGGAGATTTTGAATCACCCATCTCATGGTTATCTCAAAGGTGCCTTTTCCAAAAGGCAATTGAATTTTTTGGTTTTTCCTTTGAAAATGTTTCGCTTCTCATCCAAGAAACTTCTCAAGTTCTCCTGAACTAAAGAAGCTTCTTGGATGAGAAGCAAAATGTTTTTTTTTAAAAAAACAAACCCAAATATGTCCAGTTGTCTTTTGGAAAAAGCATCTTTGGGATAACAGAAAAGCACAAATAAAAACATCAACAATATATTACATTAAATTTTCTGGCTACTACACTAATTTATAGGGAATTTAAATCTGAATCCTTGCATGTTGTACCTTCTGAAGTGAGTTTATGTTGTGTGCAAATGTTAACTCAATTTGAAGAGCTCTCTTTGGGTGATGAATTACCTGTAACCTGACAGCTATTTCCAAAGAGCACTTTAAAGACTTCACTTGGTAATGACATTTGTGGCATGCTCATTTATGTAGAATCAATTGATAATGATTCCACCAACTTAAGCCTTCATTAACCATTTGATTTCTTTGGGCTGTGACTTCTCTTTTAATTAACTTTAATAATATGACAAAAATATCCAATATTACATCCTAGCAAATATTTAATTTGAAATCCATAGATTATTTTGGATAACAGACTTGTGAAAAAGAGATGGAAATTAACTAAAATGTCAGTTTTCACACTGTGGTTAACTTTTTCTTGTGGCTCTCAATAGATGGTATTTGCCCTGACATTACCTTATATTTTTTGAAAAATCAGAAATGCATGTTGTTGTTTTAATGGGAGTGAATTGTATTAATAAGACATTGAAAAAGATCAAGTTATACATTTTTCAACAAAATTGGTTGAGTTTTGAAGATTTGATTCATCAAATGGGCCCAGGGGAGGGGTGGGGGAGTGGCGGCGATTATTAGGGAAAGTCTTAGTCCGAGGGAGACCACTGTTCCTCAGATAGCCGGATGTGAGTCCCTCCTCGTGAAGTGGGGCCGTGGGAGGCAGATGGGTTTGCTGACTACGTACCTGGCTCCCTGCCACATGGTGGCGACCCTGCCCAAACTGCTTGACGTTATTGCCAGGGTGGCAGTTGATATCCCCAGACTTATTGTCATGGGGGATTTCAACCTGCCATCTGCAGGTGAGGCATCAGAGGTGGCTCGGGAGTTCATGGCTTCCATGGCGGCCATGGACCTGACCCAATTAGTTCAGGGCCCCACTCACACAGGGGGACACACTCTGGACTTGATTTTCATCTCTGGTCAGTGGTTGAATGATCTTGGTAGAGGGGATTTAGACATTAAACCCTTGTCATGGACAGATCATTCTCTTCTTTGCTTGGACTTTCCTGCTGTTTCCCCCCACCGCAGGGAGACAGAACCGATTAAATGGTTCCATCCCAGGCGCCTGATGGATCCCAAAAGGTTCCTGACGGAGCTTGGGCCATTTCCTGAAACCCTGGCACACGACTCGACTGAAGACCTGGTGGCTGCCTGGGAGAGGGCGGCCGCCGGAGCTTTGGACCGTGTCGTGCCTTTGCGGCCTCTGACCCGATGCCGACCTCAATTGGCTCCTTGGTTTTACAAGGAGCTGAGAGAGATGAAGCATTGGAAAAGACGCCTAGAGAGCATTTGGAGGACTATTCAATCTGATTGTGACCGGACACTGGTGAGGTCTTATATCAAGACCTACCTAGTGGCGATAAAAGCGGCAAAATCTTAACTATTTTTCCGCTTTTATCGCATCTGCAGAGAACTGCCCAGCCCCCCACTCCCTTCTTGGGGGGGGGAGGAGTGCGGGAAGATCCCTTGCAGGGTCGAGCTGAGGATTTTGTGCAATTCCTGCATGATAAAGTCGCTCGGATTCAGGAAGGCTTGGACTCCGACTGGGTGAGTCCAGGGGAGGAGACGAGGGTAGGTCTTGAGAATATTATCTGGGACGAGTTTGATCCTGTGGCTCCCGAGGATGTGGACAGGGTTCTGGGTAGGATTAGTGCTGCCACATGTTTATTGGACCTGTGTCCCTCCTGGTTGGTACTGGCCTCCCGGGAGGTTACACAAGGCTGGCTCCAGGGGATTATAAGTGCTTCTCTGAGTGAGGGTGCCTTTCCTGCTGCCTTGAAAGAGGCGGTGGTGAAGCCCCTCCTCAAGAAGCCTTCCCTAGACCCAGCTGAATTAGTCAACTACTGTCCGGTCTCCAACCTTCATTTTGTGGCGAAGGTTGTTGAGAGTGTGGTGGCACGACAACTGCCCAGGCACCTGGATGAAGCTATCTATCTGGACCCATACCAGTCGGGCTTCAGGCAGGGGTACAGCACAGAAACGGCATTGGTCGCGTTGGTGGATGATCTCTGGAGGGCTCGGGACAGGGGTTGCTCCTCTGTCCTGGTCCTGTTAGATCTCTCAGCGGCTTTTGATACCATTGACCATGGTATCATGCTGCAGCGGTTGAGGGGGTTAGGAATAGGGGGCACCGTACTATGGTGGTTCTCCTCCTTTCTCTCTGACCGGTCGCAGTCCGTGTTGACAGGGGTGCAGAGGTCGACTTCGAGGCACCTTGCATGGGGAGTGCCGCAGGGGTCGGTCCTCTCGCCCCTTCTGTTCAACATTTATGTGAAGCTGCTGAGTGAGATCATCCGTGGTTTTGGGGTGAGAGTCCATCTGTACGCTGATGATACTCAGCTGTACATCTCCACCCCAGACCACCCCAAGATGCCCTTGATGTGATGTCTCGCTGCTTGGAGGCTGGGCGGGTCTGGATGGGGAGAAATAGGCTCAGACTCAACCCCTCCAAGACCGAGTGGCTGTGGTTCCCGGCGCCGCAATATAGTCAGCTGGTGCCATCGCTGACTATTGGGGGTGAGTCTTTACCCCCCACAGAGAGGGCCTGCAATCTGGGCATCCTCCTGGACGCACGGCTGTCTTTAGAAGAACATATGACGGCCGTGGCCAGGGGGGCCTTTTATCAGGTTCGTCTGATCCGCCAGTTGCGGCCCTTTCTGGACCATGATGCTTTGCGCACAGTCACTCACGCCCTTGACACCTCCCGACTGGACTACTGCAATGCTCTCTACATGGGGCTCCCCTTGAAAAGCACCCGGAGGCTCCAACTGGTCCAGAATGCGGCCGCACGGGTGGTTATGGGCGCAACTCGTTGTGCCCACGTGACACCCTCCTGCGCGAGCTGCACTGGCTCCCAGTGGTCTTCCGGGTGTGATTCAAGGTGTTGGTTACCACCTTTAAAGCGCTTCATGGCATTGGACCTGGATACCTTTGAGACCATCTTCTGTCACCAGTAGCCTCCCACCGGCCAGTTTGCTCCCACAGAGAGGGTCTCCTCAGGGTGCCATCGGCCAAATTATGTCGGCTGGTGACACCCAGGGGGAGGGCCTTCTCTGTGGGAGCCCCTGCCCTTTGGAATGAACTGCCCCTGGAAATACATAATATCTCTGATCTCCGTGTATTTCGCTGTGCCCTCAAAACCATGTTGTTCCGCCAGGCTGGGCTATCAATGTAAAGATTTTAATTGGTTTTAAATGGGATTTTAAATTTGGGGTTTTATAAATTGGGCCTATTATTTAATAATTTTAATTATTTTTAAATTTTGTCTGTCTTTGTGTTTTTAATTAGGCTGTACACTGCCCTGAGTCCTTCGGGAGAAGGGTGGTATAGAAATAAAATAAAATAAAATAAAATAAGAAAAAATAATAAAATAAAATAAAATAAAATAAAATAAAATAAAATAAAATAAAATAAAATAAAATAAAATAAAATAAAATAAAATAAAATAAAATAAAATAAAATAAAATAAAATAAAATAAAATAAAATAATAAAATAAAATAAAATAAAATAAAATAAAATAAAATAATAAAATAAAAAAATAAAATAAAATAAAATAAAATAAAATAAAATAAAATAAAATAAAATAAAATAAAATAAAATAAAATAATAAAATAATAAATAAATAAATAAATAAATCCAGAAGAGAAATTGGCATTGAGGGTATAATTTTGAATACACTTACCAGAAATTAAATCCAATATTTCTGTCTATGTATATATGCGGCTGCAAAAACTTTTGATTTTTTTTAAAGACGTACCTAATATATATGGTATATAGGATTAACCTCTCTACAAATGGAGGCAGAAGATGTCTCTTTAAGACACTCTTAAAATAAGATTTAAGTAAGCAAACTGTGGTGTCAATACCGAATTCTGATCAAAACTGTACATCATCAATCCTACAAATTAAAAGTACTCTGAGCAACTAACAATTACCATAGAGGCTAAGAATATGTCAGGAACCATATGGAAATAATAGCCTATTGAAGAGAAATTTCAAAATACTGATACTATAATGATTCATAAATTTCATCAGAATACAGAATATACTGTAGAATAACAGAGTTGGGAAGGGTTCGATAAGTGGATAAAAATACCAATTTCTAAACATCTGACTGACTGATGAATCATATTGATATTAATATTACTATTAATTACTATTAAATATTAATTAATATAAAAATTAGTTACTAATATAATATATAATATAATATAATATAAATTATGTTAATATTAATGATAATAGTGCAAAAAATTGAGAAGAGAGTCACAGATTGCAATACCACTTCTGCAAAGAAGCTGAAGAAACAGTGGATCACCTAATTAACTGCTGTAAAAAGATTGTCCAGATTGGCTAGAAATGGCACGACAAAATAGCAACAATGGTGCATTGGAATATCTGTAACAAATACTATTTTCCTGGGAGCACGAACTGGTGGGACACAAAACAGACAAAATAAGAGAAAATGAAGAAGCTAAAATACTCTGGAACTTTACTAATACAACTGCCTGTGAATGAGGATATTTTATAACATTGTCAACCATTATAATTGCATGGATTCCAAGGCAAATAAATATGCTAGTAAATATTTTCTCCACTGGAAAGAGAAAAAAGGTAACTAAGATAACCAAATCCACAGGTTAAGTACTACAGATGCTATTTTAGCATCTTTTTTATTTTAGCAAACCGCCCCCCCCCAGCTTCAACCTTCAACTGTCTACTGTGTACCTCACCCCATTCTTAAAAGGTCCATAAAGTGGGCGTGCACAAGCGCACCAGCATGACTACCTTCCCTGACCTACTGTCCCCATTTATTTGTACTCATTCCTTGTTCATGTCCATGTTTATACTTATACCTGTTATCTAGTACATGATCGACAAACTAAATAAATAAATAAAATGATATTTATATTTCAGACACTGGAGTAAACAGGATAGTAAGAAATCCCCAATGGTTTCCAGGGGGGGTGTTTGTGTGTGAAATGCAATGCAAACCTGCCCCTTCTGTATGTGTGCCACATCCATAAACAAAAGGACTTATAGTATGATGCTACTTCTGGCATGTTGCCTGTTTTTCATTCCACTCTAAATGAATCTACAGCCTATATGTAGTTCCTCCTAGAGGAACTAATTTATCAGATTTTAACATGTCCCTATTTTCCTACAACTACTGTTCCCAAATGATACTCAAACAAGCTGTATTAACTCATTTCCAACAATATTTGTTGAGGGTAAACTGCCCTCTGCAGAGTAGAGTGACGGACCAGACAGCGTTGCAACACAGATACTCTCAGACTCTGAACGTTGGTAGAAAAATAAATAGTCTTTACTTGTTGTAAAACAAACAAACTTGGCTTCTCATAAACAAGGATAACACTTTCAATACAAACAAAGTTTGCTTACAGTTCTAGTTCCGTAACACCGTCACAGTATCTCTAGCAGTAATATCACGAGCAGGAGTGAGCAGCAGTGAATGAACTTCCTGCCTTCCTTTTATTTCTGTTTTAACCACTTAATCAATTAGTCATTTTGTAGCAGTGAAAGTTACAGTACATATTATCTACCCAACCGTAGGATACGGATTCAACAATATGTTTATTAACCCATCTCTGCCTGTGTCCCCCCCGCCCCCCGCCCTTTTCGTGGCTATACAAAGAAATTTCATATCCTATCACCAATTTGAAGCATTTCAGGGATACAGTGGAACCAAAAAACTAGAAATAGTCTACAAATATGCTCTGTTGCAAAATGATTTATAAAAGAAAATCCTTCTCAGCAAATCAGTTATCATACCTTTTATTTTAGAGGTGAAACATTTAAATAAAACATAATTTAAATTAGAATTAATGAAGTATTGGTTTCAAGATTGAACTGTTAATTTGTTGTGTTCATGAATCTTCTTCCATAAGGTACATACATGCAATTCCCTGATACATGCAATTTCCTGAAATGTCTTAGTTTATAGGCAATGTTAGATATATATTAGTTTTATCAATTAAGAAGTCTTTTGGTTTCTCAGTAGGTTTGAAATGATGCAATGGGAGTTCCTATAGGTAAAGATCATATTTTTTTCAGGATGAAAGTTTTCTGAGATTGTTGACTCAGGGTAGAGTTAGAAATTGAAAAAGTTAAAGTTTAGATACTTTATAAATTGAATATAGAATATTGTATCATTCTGTCTCTAAAAAAATATTGGGTTGGAGAGAATTAGAGATGAACTTCTTGCGAATACCAAGATAGATTTCAACTGATAACATTACTTGAAGTGATACTTAATTCTTTTCTGCCTAACCTCTATGGTACACACATGTAACTTATGATGGTCCATGGCTTTAAATCTTGTCAAAGAGTCAATTAGAAAATCTCTCAATCTACATAATAACATACATAAATAACATAAAGAAATGTATATAAACAATCAGTTGCCTAGATATAATCCTCTTCCCAATCTGAGATTACTCACTCATGGATAAACTGATTCCCATCTGGCCATTTTAAGTCTGAGGAAATGAGATCACCAGATCCATTATTTGTTGATAGAATGCTTTTTAAGAGAGATGAGGGGGAACACATTATTAGTGCTCATACTCTTGCTCTTTAAATCATCTTGAGCTCTGGTATTCTTGGAGGCATAACAGGAATATAACTATGTGAGGAGGGAATGAAATGAAAGCTATGAGCATTTGATTTTGGACAAATTTCAACAGAATATTTTAGTTCATATTCAAGTATTGCAGCCACCCTTCCACTTGTTTCCTTGCCTACTTGTATTTGTTTGGATGACCTTGAGAAAAGGAAAGCATTGTTTATGAGGATGGGTATTGAACAAGATGACTTCAAATTTATTCCAATCCTATTATCATGTTCTTTTTGTTGTGTCATAAAATAATGTGATGTTGAGAGAAACAGCCTCCCTTTGGAACTCTAAGAAGCAATTTAATTACATAGTCTCCTCTTCCTGAAACAAGACAATTTTATTCTCCCAGCTTCTTAAAAAAAAAAAAAAAAATTAAAATGTACAGTTTTTCTCATCTTTATCCCCCCCCCCTTTTACAGGATTATTTAATGTCTGTTGACTCCTTTCTTTTTTTATTAAAAAATCTTAAATATTTTACAGTAAAATAGAAATAAATAAATTCCTTTCTGCAACAGATGGTGAAATCAGAGGAAATGCCATGACTGACATCCAATTCCATTTACTTAGATATAAATCTCATTGACTTACATAAGACTACTTTCCATGTCAGGACTATATAATGTATAAAAAGGACTGTAGATCTGAATTCTGTAACATTATCAAGGGGGACATCCAGGGGGAGGGCCTTCTCTGTGGGAATGAACTGCCCCCGGAAATACGTAAGATCTCCGACCTCCGGGTGTTTCGTTGCGCATTGAAGACCCTGTTGTTCCGCCAGGCCAGGCTATCGACATAATAATTTTAAATTGGGTTTTTTAAAATTTTTGGGGTTTTAAATCAGCCAAATCTATTTAATTATTTTAATTTTTAATCATTGTTGTGTCTTGTGTTTTTAAATTGGCAGTACACTGCCCTGAGTCCTTCGGGAGAAGGGCGGTATAGAAATAAAATTATTATTATTATTATTATTATTATTATTATTATTATTATTATTATTATTATTATTATTATTATTATTATGCTTGGTTTCAATGTTATTTGAAAATGTAGCTTATCTAAATGAATGCAAAATTACCCAGGAAAGCATTGCATTGCCATAACAATTAAAAATAATTTTCTTTAAGTGAAATTTCATTTCTGATATCTTCATGTACTTTTCTTGGTAGAAATATAAAAGCGGTTTACAATTGCCTTCTTTGTGTTTTTTTTACCTGCCAATTATCCTACAAGCTCAAAGAATTCTCCCATCTAAGTAGCAACTAGGTCCAAAATGCTTAATTTTTGAGCCTAGTAAGACGGTTCAATGCTGCCACCCATTAAGACAATATCATTCCAATAAAAGACAATATCATTCCAGTATGATCCAGATCTTTTTTGTTTAAAGTTGCAACAGCAACATGTTATTATAATTTCCATTATTTGTAGTTTAAATAAGGTGTTAGATAACAAACAAAATCTGTTGCCAGATGGACAGATTTTATTTTTGTTTTTTTATTTCACAGCAATGCTTCCTGAATTCTTTTACTCCATTCCTCCATTTTAATTAGATAAAACTTAAGTTGCCTTGTAATTGCCATTATGCAATGAAAAACCTGTATAGCAGGTATCTTCACAAACAGATCAATTTGAATGGCTGTAATTTAGCAAGGAGATCATTATAAGCATAGCCACAAGACACAATTCCAGTACTAGCTGGACAGATATATTTGGTACCTTATCATGCAATCTTGCTAAATTGAAATTGCTTAATTCTCTCATTAGTTCTTTTGCTGCAGCAAAGTATTTGGGTTTGAAACTTTTATTTTCCAAGTAGTGAAGAGCATATTTGAGAACTGAACTAAACTTTTTTTTTAAAAAATCCCTTTTTAGGAAAATTCAGTCTATTTTATTGTTGATGGAATTTGCATTATTTGTTACATAACAGAAGAATACAGCAAAAGCATAGAAGAAGCTCCAATCTACTCCTCCTTAAATCACTATAATATGAGGGAGGAGAAGATTCAATCAGGCTTTCAAGATTCTGTTATAATATTCTATATCAACAAAGCATAGTTGTAATCAGAATTGTGGAATTGTTTCTTGACCTAACCTATCTCAAAGGAATGGCAAAATTTGGATGCATGATGTTTGACCCCTTCTGGTCCTGGTGGATTGTTCACTGTTCATAGACCATGGTATCCTTCTGGGCTGCCTATGAGGATCAGGTGTTGAGGGCACTTTGCTACATTTGTTCTATTCCTTCCAAACAATAGAGATTGAGTGTGTTTGTTTGAACAGTTGGATGCTTCTGTCATGGCCCAGGTTCAGGACTCAGATTCTCACATTGGATTTGGTGCAGAACAAGCTGCTCCACCCAAGCCTGTGGAATGTCAGCCTCAGAAAGGACAAAGTCCAGAATCACATGAAGTGATCAAACAAAGGCATCACCTGAGCAGCTGGAAAAGTCAGAAGATTATAACAACATAACATCTTAGCCCATCTGCCTAACGAGTAGAGATGAGAGCAGAACAATGAAGGTCTATTAGGCTTTGCCA
Organism: Arizona elegans; assembly: GCA_022577455.1. Classification (NCBI taxonomy): domain Eukaryota; kingdom Metazoa; phylum Chordata; class Lepidosauria; order Squamata; family Colubridae; genus Arizona; species Arizona elegans. Next base: position 93,693,904 of record JAKOOJ010000003.1, on the reverse strand, counting down.
AACAAAGAACTAAACCTTATGAATAGGGACAACTGACTCAAGTCTACATAAGAAAATTCAATTAAAAAATAAATACAATAGCATGGACTGTGCTCTTTTGACTAGAAATAAGTAACTGTCTTGTGACTGTCTGGCCACCAGTATTTGCATGTCTCTGGTGTATGGATTTTATGCTAGAACCTCTGATCCTTTTAACTGGATGACAACCTTGACCTATTGCTGAAACCTGGGACTAATTTTGCACATTCCTGTTCTGACCCAGCCTTAGCAGAACCAAGAAACAGACTCCTTGTCCCGAAAAACCCGTCTTTATTTAGCTACTGTGAATTCATGGCATTCACACACAGAAGAGTCCAGGCAATAATCCTTCCAAGGGTTAATTGCAATAACAGACCTTATCAGTCCTTGGATAATTGCCAGGCCAAATGCTTCTAGTCGCAAAGCTGTAAATTAATTCTCGGCAAGAAGTCTCTGTGGCCCGAACCACAATAAGCAAAGAAATACGAACTGTTGTCTCCTGCAACCACCACTCCCCTTTTTCTTCTATTTATTCACCAGCCAGGAAGGGGCCATTCAGTGTCCATGTGTGCCTTTCTTCCTGAGTTGGCCCTTGTTCCTCAGTTGTTCTCCTCTCCTGACAGCTCTGCGCATACACGCATCTGGAACAGGCCGCAGCTGTTCTTCTTTCCCACTTATCTCCTACTCCAAAGGCAGCTGGGAAATGTCGGACGGCCCTGGCTCTATCTCTGCTTCCAATGCAGAGCATCCATCAGAGCCTTCCCCAGACTCTAGGACTGGCCCAACTTCCTCCCCAACCTCCTCATCATCCGAGTCTGCCACCAGCTCTGCTGGCAGCTGGAGGGCCACAACAACTCCTTTCTTAAACTATGTAAGCCAGTCTTTGTTTTGTTTATATTTTCTTGCCTCACTGTTTATCAGTTTTACTTCAAAGCTGAAGAGTAATATCCTGAGAAACTGTGTGCATGTGTGGCTGCAATCTAAAACAGGACAACTCCTGTAAGGGATAGTGCAGGGTTTGTCTCTTTCCCACACACTATTTAACATCTATATGGAACTTCTGGGTAATGTCATTGTGAAGTATCATCCATATAAAGATTATACCCAGATATAGATATCTTTATCCTGCATGAAGCAGGAGTTATAGTGAATATTTGTCCTGATGTATGGACAATATAATGGATTGAATGCAATGAAAAAGATGAAGCTAATTTTCCTTTAACAGCAGTGAAAAGGATGAAGCTAAATTCCCTGTAACAACAAGTTGGGGTTGTTATTTATCTAGAAATCTTTGCTGCTGGTTTCTATTTTCCCTCTTGTACAGTTGTAGAGATGTCAATCACAATGTTTACATGTGCTTCATTGATTTTGAAAAAGCATTTGATAAAATAATACACAACAATTACAAGTCCTGAAACAAGCACACTAGATGACAAACACATCCAAATCGTAAAGAATCTATACTGGCATCAGGTAGCAAATGTGAGATTAGGCCAAAAATACTCAGATGATAAAGAAGTATGAAGATGGGTCAGACAGGGCTGTATTCTGTTTAATATCTACTCTGAGTCAATTTTCAACGAAGCATTGGAAAACATCGATACTGGCCTCAAAGTAAATGGTGTTTGGATCAACAATTTAAGATATGCTGATGATACAATTCTGTTCTCCAGTAAGCATGAAGACCTTCAGCTCCTCATCAACAGAATCACAGAAATATCTGAAAAATATGGCTTGAAGCTTAACACCTCAAAAACCAAGATCATGGTCGTCAGCAGACAATCCATTAATTTACTACTGATAAATTCAGAAGGAATACCACTAGAAAAAGTTGAAAGGATCACGTACCTCAGTTCTAATTTACATGAAAGCTGGGACATGACCACTGAAGTAAATACAAGACTAGAGAAAGCTCAAACAGCATTCTTCAAAATGAAAAAGGTCTTCTGCAGTCACGACATAAGCCTAAGACTGAAAATGAGGCTTGTCAGATGTTACATCTTTTCTATCCTGCTCTACGGAGTACAGAGTTGGTCTCTAACTGAAAGCCACTTGAAGAAACTAGAAGCATTTGAAATGTGGATTTACAGATGGCTGTTACGTATAAATTGGGTTGACAAAATCAGAAATGAGGAGGTGATAAGCCACCTGGGAAAGCCAAGGGAAGTCATCAAAACCATAAAAAAGTGAAAGTTAGAATATTTTGCACATATGATGTGACACCCGGAAAGATACCGCATACTTCACTTAATCCTCCAAGGAAAGATTAAAGGCAAATGAGATCCAGGCAAAAGAAGAAAATCATGGCTTCAAAATCTAAGGGACTGATTTGGACAAAACTCAGCAGCACTTTTCCGTGCGGCTGCTGATAAAAATAGGATTACCAACATGATTGCTGACATCTGATAATGGATATGGTACAAGAAGAAGAAGAAGCTATGTTCCAGGTGCTGTATTGATTATCAATATGTTTTTGAGTTCAATTTAGGATGCTGGTGTTAATCAATAAACTGTATATGCCTTGGGTCAAGGTCATTTACTGAAGGCATCAGTTTATGTTCACAGGATAATTATGAACCAGTAATTGTTTCTTACTACTGGAATTTATAGATTGTGTTCAGTCAACGGTAATGTAAAAATGCAGTTGTCTATACTGGTTACAAAACAACTAATTTGCAAAATGAACAAGGTTGAATCAAATCTGCCACGCCTGATATGACATTAGGCAACTATATGTGCAAGTAAATATGTCTAGGAATTCAAGCTGACCCAAAAATGTATTTTTCATTTTTTACAAAGCATGCTTTATTATCTTGATTTTTTTTGTTACCCTGCTATACAAAAAAAATATATCTTCCTTAAGAGGAAAACATGTTGAAAATCTCTGTTGCTTACAGTATAAAAAGACAATCAGGATTAGAAGTCAGCTTTACATAACTTCAATATTTGTTAATTATTAATTAAGTATTAATAATTGCATACTTTGAGAGACAGTGTTAAGTGCCTTGTTTTTAAGAAACATAATTTTTGTTATGAAATATGTTTGAAGTTGGATTATTAAATCAGTAAAAGCCTGATTGTCCCTCTATATGTCAGGAGCTACTCAAAAAGTATTTTTAGAAAATAAATAAAACAGAATAAAATATATTAGCAAACCAGTGACACTCTTGTGACACTATTAATTATCAAGAGGAAAGAACACAAATAAATGAAAATAGAACAAATAATACAGATACTGTATTATTTGTTTTAAAAAGGAAAGATAATCTTTAACCTCTGAGATCATCCATTAAAGTATTAAACTTGGTCATGCTCAGTAATTTTGATAACCTATCATTAATATCTATTCAGAAAAATTAATCTTATATTAAAGGTAGGATAACTAAACCATAATGGAAAGAAATAAACCCAGTTTGGCATTACGTGTGACTTGACTTTTTCTATGTGCAAGCAGTGGTTCATCTCTATAAAATTCATCCTCCCTGTTGTAAAATGTTATGCTTTGTTTTCTGTCCTCATTATTTTGAGCATAGGTGGATGTTTGTGAGATTCATGGGAGGTGACTAGACTAACGGATTTTATTTCAAATTCTCTTTTATGAACCAGATTTTTCCAAGTACTGAAGGCAGCTTACTGCCCCCTCTCCTTGATGACAGCATGCATTATTGTATCTGATTACTTAAGGATTTTCCTTTCTTCACTTTTTAACTCAGTCCCTGGTCTACGTTTTTTAACTTTTTAAACTTTTTTTTTAACTTTATCAAAACCCGCTGACATAGGAAGAATGCACTGTCTTTTTGAAAGCATGAACAGATGTTTCCTTATGATTCACAAATTATCTTTCTTTTCAGTTTCTGAAAAACATTTTAAAGGCAATTAATTTTACATTACATTAATACATAAATAAAAATAGGTATGATTGTGCGGTCATTCATACCCTATGAATGACCGCACAACAAATTTACCTTCCACTTCTGTCTACACAGAGATACATATAATTAGAATAGAAGATTGCTGATTCTTCTGTTTATGTCATGCTGATTATTGCTATCTTTAGTGAATCCTTGAAGCAATTTCTGAGTCTATTCTGATAATCCCATTAATTAAAAGATTTGATTTATTCATAAATGATGCTTGTGAAATAGATAAAAAGTCCATTTTTGGGCATAAAAAAATTCATTGAACAAATGATTTTATTTTATTTATTTATTTATTTTATTTATTAAATTTTTATACCGCCCCCTCTCCCGAAGGACTTGGGCCGGTGAACAGCCAGAATTAAAAACACACATTACAAATATTAAAATACATTAAAACAGAATTAAATTATCTTGGGCTTCTCCAATTTAAAACCCTGTTACCCATAAAATTCACCCAATTAAAATTTTTTTAACCCAGCCCGGCTTGCTGAAATAAAAAAGTCTTCAGGGCCCGGCGGAAGGTACGGAGGTCCAGGATTAGTCGTATCCCTGGGGGTAGCTCATTCCAGACGGCGGGTGCCCCCACAGAGAAGGCTCTTCCCCGGGGGGTCGCCAGCTGACATTGCCTGACAGACGGCACCCTGAGGAGACCCTCTCTGTGGGAGCGTGTTGGCCGGTGGGAGGTTATCGGAGGCAGAAGGTGGTCTCGTAAATAACTGGGTCCTAAGCCATGGAGCGCTTTGAAGATGAGAACCAACACCTTGAAGCGCACTCGGAAGACCACTGGAAGCCAATGCAGCTCGTGCAGGAGAGGTGTCACGTGGGAGCGCCATGTCGCCCCCATAAGTACCCGCGCGGCCGCATTCTGCACCAGTTGGAGCCTCCGAGTGCTCCTCAAGGGGAGCCCCATGTAGAGAGCGTTGCAGTAGTTGAGGCGGGAAGTAACGAGGGCATGAGTGACCGTGCATAGGGAGTCCCGATCCAGAAAGGGGTGCAACTGGCGTATCAGGCGAACCTGATAAAAAGCCCCCCTGGCCACGGCCGTCATATGCTCTTCTAAAGACAGCCGTGCGTCCAGGAGGACACCTAAGTTACGTGCCCTCTCCGTGGGGGCCAATGTCTCGCCCCCAATAGTCAGTGATGGCACCAGCTGACTATATCGGGACGCCGGCAGCCACAGCCACTCAGTCTTGGAGGGATTGAGTCGGAGCCTGTTCCTCCCCATCCAGACCCGCACCGCCTCCAGGCATCGGGACATCACTTCAAGGGCATCGTTGGGGTGGTCTGGGGTGGAGATGTACAGCTGGGTGTCATCAGCGTACAGATGGCACTGCACCCCAAAACCACGGATGATCTCACCCAGCGGCTTCACATAAATGTTGAACAGAAGAGGCAAGAGGACCGACCCTTGTGGCACCCCACAAACCAAGTGCCTTGAGGTCGACCTCTGCCCTCCAGCCAACACAGACTGCGACCGGTCAGAGAGATAGGAGGAGAACCACCGTAAAACAGTGCCTCCCACTACCAACCCCTCCAACTGGCGCAGCATGATACCATGGTCGATGGTATCAAAAGCCGCTGAGAGGTCTAATAGGACCAGAACAGAGGAGCAACCTCTGTCCCGAGCCCTCCAGAGATCATCAACCAATGCGACCAATGCCGTTTCCGTGCTGTACCCGGGCCTGAAGCTGGACTGGAACGGATCTAGATAGATGGTTTCATCCAGATACTGCGGGAGCTGTCGCGCAACCACACTCTCAACAACCTTCGCCAAGAAGCGAAGGTTGGAAACTGGACGATAGTTTGCTAAAACAGCTGGGTCCAGAGAGGGCTTCTTGAGGAGGGGCCTCACCACCGCCTCTTTCAAGGCGGGAGGCAAGAACCCCTCGCTCAAGGAAGCATTTATAATCCTCTGGAGCCAGCCTCGTGTAACCTCCTGGGTAGCCAGCACCAACCAGGAGGGACAGGGGTCCAATAAACATGTGGTTGCGTTCAACCTCCCCAGCATCCTGTCCACGTCCTCGGGAGTCACAGGGTCAAACTCATCCCAGATAACCCTCTCAAGGCAGACCTCGGACAACCCGCCTGTACCTACCCAGTCAGAGTCCAAGCCTTCCCGAATTTGAGCGACTTTATCGTGCAGATAATGCGCAAAATCCTCAGCACGACCTTGCAAGGGGTCTTCCCGCGCTCCCAGATGGAGAAGGGAGCGAGTCACCCTAAACAAGGCAGCTGGGCGATTTTCTGCCGATGCGATAAGAGCGGAAAAGTAATTACACTTCGCTGCCTTTATCGCCACTAAGTAGGTCTTGATATAAGACCTCACTAGTGTACGGTCAGATTCGGAGCGACTGGCCCTCCAACTACTCTCTAGGCGTCTTTTCCAGCGTTTCATCCCCCTCAGCTCTTCGGAGAACCAAGGAGCTGGGCAGATTTGGCGCCGGGTCAGAGGCCGCAAAGGCACGACCCGATCTAAAGCACCAGTGGCCGCCCTATCCCAGGCGGCCACCAGGTCTTCCATCGAGTCGCACGCCAGAGTCTCAGGAAATGGCCCAAGCTCCATTCGGAACCTATCAGGATCCATCAGGCGCCTGGGGCGGAACCACCTGATTGGTTCCGCCTCCCTGCGGTGGGGCATAGCGGTCAGGAAGTCAAGTCTAAGGAGAGAATGGTCTGACCATGACAAGGGTTCAATAACTATATCCCCTGTATCTAAGCCATTCAACCACTGACCAGAGACGAAAACCAAGTCCAGCATGTTTCCTCCTATGTGAGTGGGGCCCTGAATTAACTGGGTCAGGTCCATGGCCGTCATGGAAGCCATGAACTCCCGAGCCACCTCAGATGCTTCACCGATGGACGGCAGGTTGAAATCCCCCATGACTAAAAGCCTGGGGGTATCAACCACCACCCCGGCTAGAACATTGAGGAGCTCGGGCAGGGTCGCTGCCACGCAGCAAGGAGCCAGGTACGTAACCAGCAGGCCCATCTGCCTCCCATGGCCCCACTTCACAAGGAGAGACTCACAACCGGCTATCTGAGGTACAGTGGCCTCCCTAGGATCAAGACCTTCCTTTACAATAACCGCCACCCCCCCCACCCCTACCCTGGGCCCTTGGCTGATGAAATGCGTGGAAACCCGGTGGGCACATTTCTACGAGGGGGACCCCCCCTCCAGGCCCAACCAGGTCTCAGTAATACCCGCCAGGTCCGCTCCCCCCTCCTGGATCAGCTCACAAATGAGGGGGGCTTTATTAGCCACGGACCTGGCGTTGCACAACATCAGCCTAAGACCCAGGCTCTGAGACTCCGGACAACCCAGAGAACAAGAAGAGCATTGGGGGCCGGAGCAGGTCACCGCTTGGAGACAGCGGATACGTGCCCCCACAACATGATATGGCCCCCTGCTCCCACCATACCTGCCCCTCCCACCCATGGTCCTGATGACATCGCCCTCCTCCCTACCAACACCAACCCCCTCCGATCCCCGCTCCGCACCTCCCCTAGCACGACCCTGTGCCGGGCCTGGTCCCCTCCCCAACAAATCACCCTCCCTATCCTTTGCCAAACAACCCTCCCCCCTCCCAAAACCCCTTAAAAGATTGGCAAATGACAATTTTAAAAAACCCCAGATTTAAAACCTGCTGTAGATAATTCATAATTCCATGTGAAATATCTTTTGGTGGCATGGATCACTTCAGTTTGCAGACAGGAACTTGATTATTTGCAGGCTTACAACCCTTATAGGATTCCCAGTGTACATTTTAGATGAGAATACCCCTACATGTATGCAAGGGAGAGTTTCTCAAGAGAGAAGGTTGTGAAGTCTTGTTTTTCTTTGGTCTATTACGTTTGATTGGACAAGGAGCTGGGTTCAACAAATAAATTAGGATAATTGCCTATGAGAGGCCTTAATTAGAAAAAAAATGATTTAGTGCTTCTGACAGATGCTCGTTCCAGTTTATGCCTCATCGTGTTGAGAAAAAGCATCTTCTTTTTCTGTCCTCAGATGAGTTTGTTTCATTTGTGGCAAGTATTTGGTTTGGTTCTCTTCAAGGTAGTCGATTGCATTCAGCAAGCAAGTGTGATAATCAAATTTCTGTCTCTGCATTTTCTACTTCACCCTTCAGTCCTGTGATACTGCATGAAATACGTTTCTGTAAGAGTTATTTATCCAAGGGCACCCTGTCTTTGTATGGTTGGAATGAAAATCAATTTATTATTTTACGTACCAGCAAAACCTCTCACAGACATTTTTTTACATGTATTTCAAACAGCTACTTTGGTTGATGGAGCAACAACTAAAGTGCATCTGTCAACTGCTGCTTTTACAGACTCAATCAAGCTGGTTTCTCCTGCCCTTCGAATGCATTGCAATGTCAGCATTTCCATATGCTAAAACCAGGGAGCTGTCCTAATCTTCCTAATAAAAGACCGACTGTGGCTTTGGTTTAAATATGTGTCCTTGTACTTAAAACATCTGGAAAACTATATTAGTTGATATAGTGTTTGGAACATTTGTGTTGGAACTATATCAATCAAACACAGACGTTTACTAAAATCTAAGGTTAGCTGATCTGATATTAAAATATCTTTTCTAGAACATACCCCCATCTTTAAAAGCTATTGGTGTATTGCTAAATTATATTCCCCAGATCTGAAATTGGTCTAACTATGAATAACTTTGGATTTATCATGTTTGAACTACTGGTTTCCCAAAAATTATGAGTTTCTGGAAAAACACTTGTTTGAAGTTGAATTTGCTTGAAAAGTTTTTCTAAAAAAATATGTCATAAAGGAAAGATAACAATTTCAGTCTCACAGTCAAGATTTAGTTAATTGTTTAAAACAAAATTAACTAAATTGTAATTCATATAAATAGATACATAAGTACAGATATAAAATTTTGATTATGTGTTGGTTATATTCTACTGCTATATTACATCTCAATTCCCTTCCCCCTTTGGTTTGTTTCATTTTTTAATATATCTTGTTTTATTTTATTTGCATTCACATTTTTCTTTCTTGTGGTTTTATGAAATCAATACAAAGTAATCATCATCACCATCCTGCTAGTGAATTGAATTTTATGATAATGCAGTTTGAAATTTGGATTTGATAGGAAAAATACAGCTGCTCTGTTCCCAACAAGATTAAGGTAATTCCTAGTGTTATGCTATATTATTTAGTTTTACTTTTGACATAAGACTAGTGTGGCAGTCAGAACTATATTCATTTAACTAATGGTTAGAGAATATTTTTTAAAGAAATGGACATCCTTATATGCTGTATGGATCCCTAGCTGATATACATAATTTAAAAGGCTGCCTTTGATAATTATGGCAAGCAAGTTTCTTCTTAGATAATGCAAAATACAGTCTGTCAAACTGGAGATTTCTGAAATCAGCTGAGCCACTGGAAATGGACTTATTGGTGCTGTGACAACAAATTTGTGATCAAATAATTCAGAAATTAACTTTTGAATACGCCAACTGTAGGGAAAGAACCTGGCAAGGCAGGAACCACCAACTCCTGATCTAAGGACTTTAGAAGGTATATAACAGTGATGGCGAAACGTTTTGCCATTGCTTGCCAAAAGCATGGGGAGGGTCGGGAGCATGTTTGTCAGGCGTGTGCCCACACCCATAATTCTATGCGCCCCACCCCTATGCATGTGCACACAACACCCCCATGCTCCCCCCTGCTTTTGGCACGGTGGGCCCTGTAGGCCTGATTTTTGCTCTCACCAGGCTTCAGAGCCTTTCTAGGAGTCTGGGGGGGGAATGGCCTTTCCCCCCCGGAGGTCCTCCGAAGGCTGGAAATGGCCCGTTTGCCAACTTCCTGTGGGACTGGAAGTTGGCAAATGGGCTGTTTTTGGCCTCCAGAGGGCCTCTGGGGGCGGGGGGTGGCCATTTTGGTCCTTCCAAGGCTCCTAGAAAGGCTCTGGAGCATGAGGAGAGCAAAAAAATAGGCCTTTCCCATCCCCACCAGGCTCTCTGGAGGTAGGAAACAGCCTGTTTCCCTATTGCAGGTGGGCCCAGAAGGCCTGAAAATCAGCTGGTGGTGCTGGAGCTGAGCTTGCGTGCCCACCAATATGGCTACATGTGCCACTTGTGGCACACGTGCCATAGGTTCGCCATCATGGGTATATAACATTAAACAACAACAACAACAAAAAGGAACTTCATGATATATATATATATATATATATATATATATATATATATATATATATATATATATATATATATATATATATATATATGTTTTCTCAGGTTTTCGCGGGTGTTTGTATGTAGGTCTTTGGTTATTCGGGTCTTCTCCCACGTAAAATTGGAAGTGTCTTGGCGACGTTTCGACGAAGTCTCATTCGTCATCTTCAGGCTGGTGTTCTCGGCTTCGTGCTTCCAGGAGCAATTGCTCCTGGAAGCACGAAGCCGAGAACACCAGCCTGAAGATGACGAATGAGACTTCGTCGAAACGTCGCCAAGACACTTCCAATTTTACGTGGGAGAAGACCCGAATAACCAAAGACCTACATATATATATATATATATATATATATATATATATATATATATATATATATATATGTATATATATATATATATATATATATATATATATATATATATATATATATATATATATATATATATATATATAATTAAATCAGAACTGTATTAAAAAAATAGCTCCAAATGGAAAGCAAATAAAACCCAAGAGAGGTTTTGGGTTTCACACTCTGAAAGCCCTTTAAAGTCCTTAAAATTGTTCATGAAATTGCTGCAAGGTAAAGTCTGCTGCTGCAGAGGATATCTGTTTGTCTCAAGTGGTGTAGGGTTGGACAAGAAGACCTCCAAGATCCCTTCCAACTCTGTTATTCTATTCTATTCTATTCTATTCTATTCTATTCTATTCTATTCTATTCTATTCTATTCTATTCTATCCTATCCTATCCTATCCTATCCTATCCTATCCTATCCTATCCTATCCTATCCTATCCTATCTTTGGTAATATACTGTATAAGTTTTGATTTCTTCATTCTATAGTAGGTAAATTTTCAGGGTATAAATATGGTTTCATTATTGCCTGCAATTAAAAGATTAATCTAAACAAATAGCATCTGACAGCATTCTGCTGAGTAATGTCACTTTCTAAACAACCGTGTGCAGAACCAAAACTTACAGTCAAAGTTAATATGAAGCCTGATACCAATGGTATCTTTTATTTTCATGATTATGATTTGCAGTTAATGTCCTATGTTTGATTGGAGTTGATCTTCTTGCTCAATATTAACCTTTTTATCATCCCATGCAGATTCTTTTTTTACCTGAAGAAATTTACATTTGAGAATTTAATAAAACTGAACTCTAGTGCAGACACACTAATAAACAGAACAAAGTTCTCATTTTGTGTCCTTCTCCCAGGTTATTGACAAGAGAATCAAAAAGAACATTTCAATCATTTCTGACACTGAACATCAAAGAGGAACTTTAAAAATGACATTTTTTAAAAAAGTGCTGTGCCATAATTTCATGGATATTGATTTTAAATCTGAGTTATATTGTAAAATCAATCCTTTCTAACTTCCCTGTCTACTTGCAGGTAAAAATCTGCAATCTTCTTTGAAGTTAGACAGCTTTGACAAAACAAGAGTGGTCCTGATAAATAATAGAGGCATTGACAGAACAAGCTAATGTATGTAAACATGAATGTAAATCCTATATTCAATAGCACCAGTGAAATTACACAGTCTGGTAACATATAAGTAACCAAGCTCAGAGACTATCAAGGACTCCACAGTTCAACTCTGAGCTACAGATATTCTCTTCTACTGAAATACAATACTCTCTTTAACAGAAACCTAGTTAGCCAAATGGCCATATGTTTAAATCCGCATGGGCTTATACATATGAAAAACACAACTTGCTATTAAAAGATAAAATCACTTTAAGCCATAAGGTGGTGACAATAGGAACAAAGCTGTCTCTACTTGGACTCAGACAAAACAGCTACAATTCATACTAAGGGTAGTTTAACTGAGATAAAAGAGTTTGTAGACACAGTTTACAAAACACCATATTTGGAAATGTTGAAAAATCCCACTATATTTCAACATAACACTTAGTTCTTGTAGGTTTTCACACTGTTATGAAATAACTATTGATTGCTGCTGCAGTCAACAGATGGAATGTTTAGAGCTAGATATTTGTTGTCATAACAACAGTGGATTATTAGCCAATTAATTTAATTTAATGATTCTGCAAATGCTGCATAATGCAACCTACAGTTATTTGACTACTCAGTTACACAGGTCATAGTGCAATGCAAAGTAGCTATATAGTATACTAAGTTACATTTTATGTTTCCTAAATGTGTTATGATCTAAATTGTTTGAATACTTTCCCAGAGTATTTAGATGATTTAGTAATATAGCATTTAAATATATAAATATCTATCTATATCATGGTTATAGGTTATAACATAAGAGAATAAGACAGAAAATAGTATTAAATCAAAATATCTCTCCTCTCCCCCCCACTTTCTCTTTCATCTCTCAATCCATCTAGAGTGCATGCGTACAAAGGTTCATAGATAATAGAGGATTTCAAGCATTGATGGAGTATTGGTGAAATGATTTTGAAGATTCTTCTCAAGGTTATGACTTAAAAGGATAGGATAGAAAATAGTACTGGAGATACATTTCAAAACTTGGGTCAGGATGAATTTATGAATGGGGAATGAATTGAAGTCAGTGTCAACCATAACCATACCCAAGAAAAGGTGGGTGGCCCATAAGAATGATGAGGCAAACAGAAAATGAAGCTCTAGCATAACTAATGGCTATTAATTAAAGAAAAGTTTCTAAGTTATATTCCAAGACTGCTTCCTTTTTCATTTTTTTATTATCAATCATAAGATTCATATCTAAATTTGTAAGTAAAAAGGACACCACATATCAAATTTCCCCCCCTTGAATAAACATGTATCCAATATAAACTAATTCAGAGGAAAGGATTGCATAATATTCTGCAAGAGGTGATTCAAATTGCAAACAAGAATCTGTAATTCTTCCGGTGGCACCACAGGCGCCGTGGACACTCTTTTCTTGAGCACCAGCCCCGTGATCTCGTAAAGCCGCTAGAACAGCACAAATCAGCTGTCTAGTGGCTTGAAAACTTTCTCCCCAGGAAAAGCGGAGGAAGAGAGCAGACGGGTGTAGGTAGAGCTCCCCAAGGAGCCCCAGGAACAATTCTGGGGCTTGAAGGGTGAGAGCTCCCTGGAAGCCTGACAGAGCTCCGGATCCGGGATGTTTCTGCTTCAAGCAGAAGAAGACGCCACGACCACCCCTGCAAACAATGCTTGGAATGAACATTCGGAAGCAGGCTGAGCAAACTCAGGAGAGATTAGATCTGCAAGTACTGAACTTTAACTCCAAATGTGTATTACTTCCTTCTGACTTATTAAGGGGAGAAAGTGAAACCAAGATGGCGATTGAGCTTTAATGGGGCGTAAAAGCGAAAGTTAAAAAGGAAAGTTTCTTTTAGTGTTGGCAGCTCCTGTTCAAAATTAGAGATTTGTGTTTTTTGAAAAAAAGGAGAAGATCAAAGATTACAGCAGTGATTTTTTTCAAAAAGGATTGATATTACTTAAAGACTGATTTCTGGATTTGGTGGATTTATTGTTCTGGCAGCTGATTAAATTTAAATTGGAAACTAAAAATGGCTTCAAAACAAATTAAGGCTATTGTCCCCAAAAGTGCTGGGACTTTGCCAGCTCAAATGTCCAGATTGCAATCTCTCTCTGTTCCAATGGAACCAACAATATTAACATTTGAAATGTTGCAGGAAGCCCTCAAAACATAAGCCTCTGTTACAGAAAAAAAAATTGCTTCAATGTTTCAGGAGCAAACTCGAGAAGTTGCTGAAGAAATAGCTCAGGTCAAAGAGACTATTCAAAAACGAAACCAAGAAATTAGAGAAGATATTATTATGGCAGTACAAGGATTGGCAGGACAAGATGGAAAGAAGTAATTAAGCAGTCTAATGAGAACTTGGAAAATAAAATGGGGGAGGTCCAGGACAAGATGGAAAGAGCAGAGGTGGATGTGATAATGATACAATATAGAGACATGGAATTTGCTCTGAGAATAAGAGGCCTCAAGGAAAATAAGCAAGAGAATTTGAGAGAGATATTTTCAGAAGCATTTTTACAGATAATGGAAGATCAAAAAGCAAATTTTGAATGGCAAATTGACAAAATTTATCGTGTCAATTCATGGGTGGCCAGACAGAAACATCTACCAAGAGACATTGTAGTTTATTTTACAACAAGGAGATTACACAATGAAATCCTACAAGTCACTTTTAAAAATAAACTTCAAGTGCAGGGGCAGGAGGTTTTAACACTGAAAGAAATTCCCCCCAAAATGTTGAGAGCCAGAAAGGATTATGCCTTTCTGGTGGAAGAACTGAGATACCGTCAGATACAGTATAGATGGGAAGTTCCAGCTGGTCTAGTGGTGAATTATTCAGGAGAAAGATACCGTCTCAATTCAGTGTGGAAGGCATGAGATTTCTATACCAATGTATTAAAGACTGGATGCCCTCAGCCCCAGGAAGCTAGAAGGAAGACGGAAATAGAGGGGGCAAGAAAGGGGGAGAAAGAAGAATTGTTGGCACAGGCCCAAAAGGGTGATTTGACTATTCAAGAAGAATTAATACAATTTTCGACTACTGTTCAAGCTTTGGAGATAGAAGAACCTAAGGATCAAAGACAGACTCGAGCGGCAGCCAAGTGTCAAGAAGAATTAAGAGTGCAGCAACTTCAAATGATTCAAGATACTACAAAAACAGAAGCAGTGGGAGGAGCAAGGCCAAAAAGTAAAATGCATGGAGATTTCCAGCAGATGCTCCAAGTGCTTCAGGGGGCCAAGAATGGCAACTAGATTTTTGACTTGAAATGTTAATGGCCTAAATTCACCACAAAAGAGGAGAAAAATATGAATATGAAGATGAAATCAGAAAAAAAGAACAAGCTTTGATATTGAATCCAGCAGATAAGAAAATAAAAGAGGCAATTAATTTATTGCGAGGGCAATTTAATATGTTAATGGCAGATCAGGTCGCAACTAATTTGCAATATGCTAAACATAATATTTTTTGTAATGCTAATAAACCAGGGAGGTGGTTAGCATATTTGTTAAGGAAAAAACAAAAGTTACAGACCATAGAGAAAATAGAATATAAAGGTAAAGAGGTTTATCAGCAAAATATGATTAAAAAAGCATTTTTAGAATTCTATATGAGGTTGTATGCTGGTGATAAAATTCAAGGTACAGATATAGATAGATATCTACAGAAAGAGAATATTCCTACAATTATAAAAGAGCAAAGGGAGGGTTTAAATCAACCAATAACCACTGAGGAGATTATGTTTGCAATTAAGCAGTTGAAAGTGGGTAAAGCTCCTGGGACGGATGGCTTGACAGCTGCTTATTATAAACATTTGCAGTTATAAATGGTGGGACCACTTAAAGAATTATTTACTAATATACAATCTGGAGGAGATGTACCCCCATCTTGGAGGACAGCTTATATTTCTTTGATTCCAAAGGAGGAGCAAGACCACACCCAGCCAAAAAACTATAGACCCATATTACTTTTAAATACAGATTACAAGATTTTTGCTAAAATATTAGCAAATAGGTTAATGACAGTCATGCAACAAATGATTCATAATGATCAAACTGGTTTTATAAATGGTAGACAAATGAAGAATAATGTAAGGCAAGTTGTTAACCTATTGGAGTATTTGGGGAAGAACAACCAAATCCCTGTGGTGCTGATATTTCTTGATGCAGAGAAAGCATTTGATCGATTGAATTGGCAATTTTTATTGAAAATAATAGAAAAGATGCAGTTTGGGGAACATTTCACGAAATCTATTAAGGCAATATATCAGAAACAAACAGCGCAAATAATAATTAATGATAGTTTAACAGATACTTTTAATATAGAAAAAGGAACAAGACAAGGATGCCCTTTGTCTCCATTATTGTTTATTTTGACTTTGGAATTTTTGTTAAGTAAAATACGTGGGTCGGACAAAATAAGTAGAATTAAGATTAGGCAGTATGACTATAGATTACGAGCATTCGCAGACGACTTGGTTGTTACTTTAACCCAACCATTACAGTCGGTTGTAGGTCTAATGGATATAATTAATCAATTTGGACAAGTATCTGGTTTTAAAATAAATGCAGGGAAAACGAAGATAATAACTAAAAATATGACTATAAATCAAAAAGAAGAATTAGAAAGACTAACAGGATTTGGAATTGTAAAAAAAGTTAAGTATTTAGGGGTCTATATAATGACATCAAATGCGAAATTATTTAAGTATAATTATGATTCGTTGTGACAAAAAATACAGAGAGAGATGGAAAACTGGAAAAAATTACAATTATCCTTGTTAGGAAGAATAGCAGCAGTTAAAATGAATGTTTTGCCTAAGTTTTTGTTTCTTTTTCAAATGATACCAACACTTAAAAAAGATGAGAATTTGAAGATATGGCAGAAGGGTATTAATAATTTTGTTTGGGCAGGGAAGAGACCGAGAATAAAACAAAAAAATAATGCAGGATACACGTGAAAGAGGAGGTCTCAAAATGCCTAACTTAAGACTTTATTATGAGGCAGCTTGTCTATCAGCAATGAGTGATTGGATGAATTTAACAGAAGAAAGAATATTGAATATTGAGGGATATGATTTGGTTTACGGGTGGCATGCTTATTTATTATATGATAAGAAAGTGGACAAGACTTTTAAATGTCATATATTAAGGAATGCTCTATTGCGTGTCTGGAAAAAGTACAAGTATAAACTAAACAAGAAGTTACCATTGTGGGCAATACCCAGACACACGATAGAGAATGTAAGTGTAGAGCAAAGGCAGGATGTGATTACATATAAAGAGCTTCTTAACAAGGAAAGAGGTATACTACAATTAAAATCTTTGAATCAACTAAGACAAGAAAGGACAATTCGAACATGGTTTCAATATGTACAGTTGCAACCTAGATGGGGAGAAGATCAGAAAATTGGTTTTCTGCAAAATGAGGAGAACTTGGTAAAACAGATTAGAGATCAAAGTCAAACGCATATAAAAAGGTTGTATAATGCGTTGGTAGAAATAGATTCAGAAACGGAGTTAATTAAGGACTGTATGATAAAGTGGGCACAAAATATTGAAGAACCAATAATGATGGAAACATGGGAAAAAAATATGGGTTAGAAATGTGAAATTCACACAAGCCCAAAACTTAAGAGAGAATTTTTATAAAATGTTTTATAGATGACATCTGGATCCTAAAAAGCTAGCCTGTATGTATCCAAGTGTGCAAAATAATTGTTGGAAATGTGAATGTGATGATGCCATGTATTATCATATATGGTGGACATGTAAAAAAATTAAGGCATTTTGGATAAAAATATGGTGGATTACTCAAAATATTCTCAAAAAGAAGATAAAATTTACTCCACAGTTCTTTTTGTTAGACATAATTACAGATTGTACTGTTATAGAGACTAAGTTGATTTTAAATTTAATAACAGCAGCCAGATTCTTGGTGGCACAGTACTGGAAGAAGGAAGACTTGCCTACTATTGAAGAATGGACACTAAAAGTAGTGAATTTAGCAGAGATGGCTAAAATTTCAGCGTATTTGAAGGACCATTCAAATGAAAGATATATATTGGAATGGAGAAGATGGATTGATTATATTCAAAACAAATATTGGACTAAAAAGTTTCAAATAGCTTATGAATGAAATCTATATTTCCTTTTTGAATATGTTTAGTTAGTTGAAAGGGGAGTTAAAGAGCAAGGGGGAGTTTGGAGACCACAGAAAGTTAGCTTATTTTAGTTTATGTTTGTTATGCTATACCCTGTTTTTGCTCTGGGAAGTCTGGGGGTTGGGTGTCGGGGGGGGGGAGGGGGGTTGGAGGGAGAGGGGGGATGGGGGGGTGGGAGGGGGGAAATTGTTGTAATGATTGTTAAAACTTTTTAAATAAAAAAAGAATCTGTAATTCTATAATCAAAAAGATTTGCATGATCTGAAGAAAAACTAGACTATGCTGTCTTATCATCTTTACTTGGTATTAGCTGATAAAATTCTGAACTGACATAGATAGATCATAGCTAGCTGGCTAGCTAGCTAAATATACATAAATAATGTAGGCTGTTTATATTTGATGTGAACAAGAGTAATAATTTATTTTACAGCTTTGTTAGAAACATATTATTAGCTGCAGCAACTTGTTATACTTCAGAGGAAAGTGTGATTATAATAATAGTGATTGAAAATTTAGATATTTATTAAAATACTACACAGTACTGCAGTACAAAAACACATTTATTGCACATTGTTTCTCAGCTAACAATGTATGCTGCACTATAAGTATTTTACTGCAAAAAAAAGGGATAAATGACGTAACAAATTGTTTTCCTCATTTTATGGCAGACAAAACTTGATTTCTAAACACAGAAGAGATGCTAGCGAATTTAAAAAAAAATAATGCTGATGAACTTCAAATCTATTTGGAAGTTAAAGCTTCAGGCCCTTCTAATGTTGAATTCCAGAAGCATGTGAGGATATATGATCTTTCTAAAATACTTGAAAGCATTACCTTCTTGATTAAGAAAATCTCATATGCTGAGATTGAATCTTATATTAATGGGGTTGCTAGCAATGCCATTTATCAGTTCAGTAGTTCATAAGGTACAACTTTATCTAAGAAAACAGATCTTGCACTTCACCTTGATTAAATCCAGCGTAACACCTCTGATTACATTCATCCTAATTATATCTAGAGATCTCAGCAGAATGACTTAAATGGCGCTTTTCAGCTTGAAGGTTCTATGTTTCTGTTATAAAATGCTCTATATCTTTCAGAGCCAGCTTGGTTGTCTGGTTAAGGCACCAAGCTAAAAAGTAGGAGACCATGAATTCTAATCCTGTTTTAGCCATGAAAGCCAACTAGGTGACTAGTTTGACCAGTCACTCTCTCTTAGCCCTACTCACCTCACAGGCTGTTATTGTGGGGAAAATGTGAGGAGAAGGGAATATTAGGTATTTATTGCATTGAGACATTTGTAACAATTGTAAAAAATTTATAAAAATAATAAAGATGGGAGACACATACTGATAAATAAATAAATACCTTTGAAAATAGTTTGGAAATTTTAGTTAGGAGGTACTACCTAATTCCATGATGGTGAACCTATGGCACGCATGCCACAGGTGGCACGCGTAACCATATCGGTGGACATGTGAGCTCAACTCCGGCATGCATATGCGCGCCAGCCAGCTGATTTTTGGGCCTTCTGGGCCCACCGGAAGTAGGGAAACAGAAAGTTTTCTGCCTCCAGAGGGCTTCGGAGTGTAGGGGGAAAGCCGTTTATGTCCCTCCCAGCTCCTAGAAAGGCTCTGGTACCTGGGGAGACAGAAAAACAGGCCTACCGGGCCCACTATGCCATCACGTTCCAGGAGCGAGGGGGAGAGGGGGAATCGCTTGCGCATGCGTGGGGACCCCCTCTCCTGGCACGTGATGGCAAAAAGGTTAGCCCTCACTGACCTAATTGCTTGCAGAGATCAGTTAACAGGAACACGTAGAATACCTGATTACTGTAGTATCAACTGCAGCCACTACTAATTTATATGGACATTCTTGTAAGAATGGGACCTGGGATTGAAACCCTATTCAATCTGACTGGTGAGCAGATGAATACAGGAAAAGTGTTCTCACGGATAACCTGATCCAGAGCCATAGAGTGGCTTGAGGTGACAACCAGTGTCCTGAATCATATCTGAAAGCCAGCAATCATTGCAGCTCCTAAAGAAATAGAACCTGAGTGTACTGGGACATATTTATCACTGCCTAGGCCACTCTATTTTATACCAGCTGTAGCTCTGAAGGCCAGCCCCAGGTAGAGTGTATTACAGTAATATTTTCAAGAAATAATCAAATCATTCCTTTATTCCTAAATAATTAGGGCATCATATTAACAGGCTGTGCTGCTGCTAAACCTTTTAAGAGCTATAATCCATACATGCCAAATTTATATTTGCTGATTTGGTATAAAATGGTTTGTCGTGAATGCGACTGGTATTGAGGGCTCCTGGATTGGAGCTGAAAGGCGAATGGGAAGCAGTATGCTCCCTCCCATATTGGGGTAGACCAGGTGCTTTGATAGAAAAACACTATATATATATATATATATATATATATATATAATTTCCTGTATCTGACCACTGTTTTTTTTTATTGAAAAAGTTTTCAAATACAAGTTTTCCCCCTTTTTCCCCCCCCTCTTCCCTAACCCCCCCTCTCCACCCATCCCCCCCTGTGACTTCTTCACAACAATAGGCTATTTCATAACTAGTTACATACATAATATCTTTCCTTTCCCTTACTCCCTCCTCAGAATACTGACCCTTAGCATATTATTCTTATAACTCCCATTTTTACGATAATCTGCCCTTTTTCTCCTCCCCTAAACTTATAGTATATTATTACAATTTAACATTTAGTCTTTTATATATATTAGTAATATAACATTTTAAGGCGGCCTTCTCCCTACATCCAAATTTAACATTTATTCAGTTCTATCCAATTCCTCCACTCCCCAAACTAACCTATTTCAACCCTTCAATTCCTGCAAGATCATGCAATACAATTCTAAATATAATCCACTGCCCACTATGCTAAAATATACACATATCTATATATGCATTCCATTTTGAAAAAAAAAAAAAAGACAATAACTTTAAATTTATAATCCATATACTATCTTCTTTGGTGTCTTGCCACTGGATTGTTAATTCCATCACCCATAATAGGGTAA
The DNA here is from genome assembly GCA_022577455.1 of Arizona elegans. Taxonomy (NCBI): domain Eukaryota; kingdom Metazoa; phylum Chordata; class Lepidosauria; order Squamata; family Colubridae; genus Arizona; species Arizona elegans. The sequence goes on along the minus strand of JAKOOJ010000003.1, from coordinate 93,673,053 downwards.
AGTAACATGCTGGTGCAACAGTTTGTTCAAAGTCTTCAATCATCTTCTTCCCCCATCAGTAGTAGATATCCTCGCATCTATATAAAAGTAAAAACAACCACCCGAGTGACATTATAATTATATCCATATGGTTATAGTTGTGGTATTCATCAGGATTGTTAATTCCCATCATCCTAATGAGTAACATCCAGATCTTCTGCATGCCCTGGCGTAACTCTCCTGCCTTGTAACTCAAAATAATTATAATATATTTACCAATAAAAAAAAAAAAATCCAGAGTAGATGATTCAAATCCAACAAGGTGAGGCTCTTTTCACATCCCAAAATCACGGCATTGCAGAGATCTGCCACAATCCTCAGGATAGTATTAAACAATTGTTCGCCTCCACTATCTTTTCAAATATTCATTCATTTTTTAAAGTCCCTGGCTTCACTGTTGCATGGTTTAGAAACTGCTGTTTCTATGAGATCTATTTCTTTTCTTTTTCTTTTGCGGGTTGAATTTCCATCCTCATTTCTTGCCTACCGATTGTGTGTCGGCTGGTCGATTTTCATTCTGCTTTATGGGTTGTTCTTGTTGGGTTAGTTTTATCATCTCATCTTTCTTCTCCGTCACTTGTATGTCAACTGATTGATTTGCGCACTTGTCTGTGACTTGATGGTTCATCAGCTTGGTGTCGGATGACACTACTCTCTTATTTATAGACAGACCAGCTGGGGTATCCAGGGAGTCCAAAGACAATTTATCTGCCACAGCCTCTGTAATTTGATATTTTCCTTTTGTTTCCAACTCCTTTTGCTTATCCTGTATTATGCCTAAAGGTGTTAAATTCATTTTTAAAATTTTTTGATAAAAATCTTCCGCTTTTTCAACAGTGTTCAATTGATATCTTACTCTTTGATATCTCAATATTAAACCAACTGGCGTGTCCCACCTGAATAGGATACTTCTTTTTTTTAACTCAGTCACTAGAAAGCCAAATTTCTTCCTTTCCATTAGCATTTTAGTCGGGAGCTCCTTAAAAATCCAAATCTTTCTTCCATGAAATTGCAAAGTAGAATTAAAAGAGTTCTGCACAATATTATTCCTAATTTCTTTATCTGTAAAATAGATCACCACATCTCTAGGCAACTGCCTTTGCTCTGCCAACCAGGAGTTAATTCTGTAAATTCTATCAATCCTGCAAAACACTTCATCAGGTTGAACCTTTAAAATCCCAGCCAGAATTTCAGAAGATATTTTCCTTAAGTCATCTCTATTATTTTCCTGCAGGCCTCTCAGTCTAATTGCGTATTCTGTAAAATTATATTGAATCATTAAAACTTCTCTTTCAATCCTCTGTTGCACATTTTCTCCATTACCAGTCTTTTGGTCAACCTCCATTTTAGATTTGTCTTCTGGACTATTATCCTGAATGTTTACCAAATCCTTTTTAATTTTTTGAATCTTGTCATCCAAATTCTCCTCCGTTTCCTTCATTTTAGACTCTAATAATTTAGTCTTTGCGTCCACCCGAATCAGAAAATCTGATAAACCATTAGCTGATTTTAAAATCTTTTGATTCAAAAAGTCAAACTTTGATTTCATCAATTCACCAATTTCTTTAATTTCCTGCTTAAATTTTTCAAGTTGCTGGTTCACAATCTCATCCCTTCTTACAATCTCTTCAAGGAGAAATTCTATTATATTAAAATCAGGTTTCTGACACTGGAGAGTTACAATTTGTTGGTGCAGTTTCTTAATGGGGGAAGTCCCCCCCCCGTTTGTCCAGCTGTGTAAGTCCCGATGCCATTTCCCACACAGACAAGATTTAGCAAAAAAGAGAGAAAAAATAGAAAATGGAAGGACTTTCCCTTAAAAAAACAAACAAAAAAACTTCTTTTCAATCAACAGCAAGAGAAGACACAGGAGCGAGGTTTTATCTACAAATGTAGCCAGTGATATTTATTCCGCTACATTGTAGTAATAAGAAACGGAAGGACTTTCCCTTTCAGCCCTTCTCCAGCCACGGCAGACGCCATTTTAAAAGGTTCTTTTTCCCCCTTTCCTCTCCTCTTTTCTCTTAAATAGTTTTTTAAAGGGTAAAATACTTGCAATTCAGTATTAAGGGTCCAGCTCGCCTTTTCTTTGATTATTCTGTTAAGTTCGCAGGCTTGCTCTTGACGCCTGGCTCTGCATAAGCAGAGGTCTCCCAAAGCCCGGAGCAGCGGCAGGGGATATGGGGCTTCTCATCCGCTCCGTCCCAAAAGTAAAAAAAAAACTTTTGGGACTCTGCAGAGAGTTCTACCCACCCCTGCCGGCTCTATCTCCATTTCCTCTTGGAAACGGAGTTTTTTCGAGCCGCCATTCCGCTGTGAAGGCGGCTCTGACAGGCAATGGAAGCTGACGATCCCAAAGGAACGTCTGGCGGCGGCCAGCAGCAAACCGGAAGTCAGACCACTGTTTATCATAGAGGTAGGTAGGTAAACATTTATTATGGTTTTAACATGTGTACACATATATAAAATATCTAATATATATATTAAAATGGCAATTAAAATAAATTGTGAGTTAAAGGAGAGAGAAAAGACTCCATCCCAAAGGAAGTGAATTTTTTATGCCACATAAGTTTCACTACATTCCAATATTCTCACTACAGAACTTGTACCCACATCCTAAAGAGTGTTGGAGCTTGCAGTAGAGAGTAGTCTATAAGTGACAAGAGTTCCTCATGTACAAATGCCACAATTTCCTCTTAATCAACAGCAATGCAGTTGGCATGCTGAGTTCTCAATGAATAACTGAGAAACTTTCCCACTTATTTTCCCCACAGATGTCTTTGTAAAATTTCATCTCCAGAAGGTCATGTGCACTTGAGGAAAGACGAGTCTTGTAATTAAGTATTAAATATTTTCACTAGTCTGAACCTGCCTGCAATGGTATACAAACTAGCTCTTATTATTTTAATGGCCTCCATTTACTAGCCCCTTTTTACTGGACAAAGTTTGTAGAGGACAATTAAAATAGTCTGAAATGTCTCTCCCTTCCCCCCGCCCCCAAGTATTTACGTATGTGAGCAGAAATGACTGCAAATGAGATTAGCTCTAATTCTTAAAGATTAAATTATAACTCATAAAAACTTAACACTTTCAGATCTAGACCAGTTAACTAGTTGGACTGCTTCTATCAGTAAGAAAAGATATAAGGTTAGCTAAGCAGGATATAAAATAAAAATCTTGGGGATAAAACCCATAGATGACTGTACAATAGTGTCACAATGGCAATGAATGGGCTTTCCGTTTTGACATCATAGGTAGTCCTTGACTTACAACAGTTCATTTAGTGACTGTTCAAAGTTACAATGGTACTGAAAAAAGGGATCTCCCAATATTAATGGTATTAATCACCAGGACAGCAAAGTTATATTAGAGCCTTTAATATCTTTTATTAATAAGCCTATTAATAAAAAAGTATCTCACAAAAGCCACAATCTAAGTCACAAAGAGCAGAAAGGCCAGAGATAGTTTGCAACATTTCTTGTAGGTGACAGTCCTTCATTAAAGATGAGATTTCTTTTTAATAATCCTCTTTTAGCTCTATGGATTTAAAACTGCTGTAGCCATTTCCTTTCTAGCGATAGGTTTATCCGTGAATAAATCTCAGCTTTCCCAGTTGCCCTTCTATCTGAAATTATTACTTAAAGCTCTCTTAGGGTCAAATGATGTTTGTTCTTCTTGCCTTTATCTTATGCTTCTCTCTCCTGCTAAGAAGCAGGATACACTTCAGATACATTCATTGTCAACCTATAGCATGCAGCCTTTTGCTAGTCGCAGCAGTTGTGAAACAAATTTCTGGTCATTTCGAATAGGCATGAAAAATGATCCCACTTATTCATGTCATCCTGAAATATAATAACTATTGTCCTGACTCATGTGAGTGAACAGAAAGCACTGAAAACATAGTTCTTGGGGCTTAGGAAGGTTTTTTAAAAAACAACAACAGTTGGGAATGTATGCCAAGTACAAGTAATTCTTGGCCATTTGTTTAGTGATCATTTGAAGTTACAACAGCTCTGAAAAAATGACTGTTTGTCACACTTACAACTGTTGTAGCATCCCCACAGTCACATGATCAACATTCAGATGTTTGACAACTGGAATGTATTTATTTAATTCACTTAACAACTGTCTTGCTTAGCCATTGAAATTTTGGGCTCAGTTGTGGTTCTAAGTCAAGGACTACCTATAGTATATAAATTAGCAGTTCCTGGTGTAAGAACAAATGACCTAAAAAGATTTAGTTTTTTTTTTAAATAATCTGATTAGCTCATATACACCAAATAATATGACTAAATTTAAAAAAGGCTAATAATGGGAACAGGATAATAAACATGTAACCATACTAGATACACTGTGTTAAAAGTGGCTCCGTGAATAACTTTCCATCTCTAAGTTTCTTCTTTAATTCAGCACAGACCTCAGAGGTTGTTGAACTGAATCTGTACATACTTGCACTAACAGATGGTAAGCACAAATATCTCCATATTATTCTTCTCCTCATATTCCCTAGCAGCTGGTATTGAGAGGCATACTGCCTTTGATATTGGAGATAATATATAGCCATTATGATTAGTAGGCAATGATGGCATCGGCTTCATTGGAGTGAATAACTTCATTGGAATGTGTGCTTCGTTGCACATATGCTGCCTTTCAGTATATAATGGCAAACATTCTGTTGATCTAGAAATCTTTGTGATCTCTTTATTCCGATTCCTTTCTTGACTGGGACAAATTAGCCACAATCCTTTTATTCTCCCCTTCAATAGTCAAGCAATGAACATATGCTGCCCAGCAATGTTGTTGGCGTAAGAAATGCATAAACTAAACTATGACAATGGTTATTCTTGTCAAACAAGCTGAAAAGCAGCACAAGACCTGCTATTTTTCCTTTATGTTAAATGAGAACCATGATACTCACTCTAAAGGTTTATTACAAACAATACTTCGCTTTCATTTTAATTCTCCCACGCCTTTAGCATCTCTGATGATAGCTAAGAGGCCAGTCTTCCCAAGAAAGAACAGTACAGTGTCTGGAATATTTTTTTAAAAAAAGCGACCCCACATTTGTAAAGAACAATGATCCAGGGATTATAGAATTTCTGTGGAGAGTGATGGCGAGGTAATCACCTGGAACTTATTCTTCTGCATGATACACAAGGCATCAATAAAAGCAACAAAGATGGAGAAGATGAAAGTAACCAAAAATATCGATATATGTGCATTTCAGGACTCAAACAATACAAATCAAAGAATTACAAGAGCTTCAAGCATTGATCCAGTGAAGGTACAAGAGTACAAGGCAAAGAGAGAATTAGTGTTCAGTGAAACATGATGGTGCACACATGAATTTTTTTTTTGAAGAAAAGCACATATTGCCATTGGTCTCAGCAGTTTATATCAAGTTTATATCATCTGAAGGGTCAGCGGCGAAAGGATGGTCCGTGCACAATGCCGTGCCAGGAATCCTTCGTCTGGCTTGCCAGTGACAGAGTCATGGCCCTCAGCAGTATCGGGCTAAAGCCCTTCACGCTGGAAAAGCCAGCTCTACCAGCCGAAGCTAGGAGCAGGCTGACAATCAATCAGATGCACACAATAAATGAAATAAGCTATAGAAATAGGAGAAACAGCTATCCAAGAATGGGTCAGATAGCCAAAACCACGTCTGTCTTTCACCAAGACTGAGTCAAAAGCTGGAGACTGTTGACAGAGGGCGTGTCTTACAGCTTTGACAGACTCGGTCTTATTGGCTGACAGACGAGGACAACCCAAGCTGCCTCCACTACGATGGAGAACGGCCAGCCTTTAGGTAATTCCTTGTAAAGAAGTTATGATGTATTGTATGGTTCATCTCCAGGTATGCCAACTGGGTTTCTGGGAACTTGTGCAACATACAGTATATTGAAGACATCAGGTTGGAGAAGACTGATGGAGAGGGTTTCCATATCATATTGTGAGTTTTTTTTTGTTTAATGAAACATCTTCATATAAGGAGTGATCTAATAATGAATATCTGTGCATTACAGACACTGTTTAGTCTAGCTTAGTCTTTCTCAACCTTGGCAACTTGAAGACATGTGGACTTGGGAGCTGAAGTCCACATATCTTCAAGTTGCTATGGTTGAGAAGCATCGGTCTAGTTAAAACTCCCCTTTTATGACCTCATAATCCCTTAATTTGGATTTGTGTTAGGGCAACTGGATGGAGCAGAGCGTTTAGTGGCCGGCTGCCCTTCCTGATACCACACAAGAAGTTTGCAAGAAATATTTTTTTTCTTTGCACCCTAGGAGAGGGAAACATCCACCACTACCTAGGATTGAACTCTCAACCATCTGAGTGGGAGGCAAGGTCTTCATCACTAGACCACCACTAGCTACCACTTTAATATAATTGTGGGCCTATATCAACAATGCTTGCTTTTTATGACATTTTATTCATCTATTTCATTCAGAGACATTCATCCTAGTTTTTTAAAAAACTGTGCTTGGAAAAGGGAGATGAAACAAATGACTGGCATGAATTAATTTGGATCAGTCATTTACTATAGTTGGAACTCAGCTGCTGCAGCTGCTGGGAATAAATTTAGCTTCTGTATTTGAAAGCACTGATTCCTATACAAAGCAGATGATTGCCAGGCACTTCAACAGGAATCCTTATCATGATCCTTATCAAGAGAGCCACTTCATTATGTACTTTGAAAAGTGGGAAAACCCAAAAAGGGGGAAAAAAAATCATGCCATCATAATAGCTGCTCCATTGAGAGTTTGGAAGCAGGCAAAATTGGATAAAAAGAAATGCAATGGCTTGTGGATTGTGTCCTGCCTATTCTTCTTTTACACAGGATCTGTTTTTCCAGGAACACATAAATCAGGTTAGTGACAGCTGTCACGGATGAATACAGGTTCCAAGTTATTTTATCTGTATAGAAAGTAATTTGACCACTGTACCACTTTTCTCCTTGCTGACATTCTGTGAGCAAGAGGCCATACTCAATCATTACTGACCAAAGAGACCTTTTTAGCTCCCCCCACAAAAAAACCTCCAGTCACAAATTTTAATTCCATGAGCCAATGCTCTTTTAAAAATTTCAGATTTACTTGAAGTATTAACTGTTTTCTGCTATTCAGTGACATCTATGCAACTGCATGTTCTTTAATTACTTCAGGATTTGAAATATCACCAGCCAGAACGCACAATTCAAGCAAGGTACCTTTGCATTTACATTAGAACTAAATGTCAGAGTTTACCTTAGTTCCTTGAAGGGGTCTGCCCTGACATTAGGAGTTTCTATAGATTTGGGAAACACTGTGCCTTCTGCTCCTGAAACCACAAAACAGAACACAAGGCATAGCTGTTATAAACTGTTAGCCAAGGAATGGTATGCAAATCACACATCACATATTTTACAGTTGTCATAACTCCCTTCTAGAACATATACATACTACAATCCTAAAAAAATCCAGAACCAGGACAATGGATATTTTTGCAGTCCTCTACAATATAAAAACCCACTTCCATTTTACAGCATGAGGGAGGAAAAAAGGACACGAGCCTTTCAATTTCTTTCAGTTTTTAATTTTTCTCATCTTAAATTTGCTCTCATCTTTACAGCCATTTGCAATTTTTTAAAATGCATACATTTTAAATATCATAAAAGTACAGCTCTCACCTTGATGTTTGCCTTATTCTGAAGAATAAGAGGTGTGGAATGGCTGGGGAAAGGGGAATATACACTTTTGCAGACAGCATTTGTATCTTGGTGTCCTTCCAAAGTCTGAATCCACTAATGAAGAGTTAAAATTAGACTTGGAATACTTCAGAAATGTTCTGCTTTGATCTGGACTTTTCCTAAATCTGTCAAAATACGTCTAATTTGGTTTGGGATTGGGATTCATTCACTAATGAAGGAGTTTTAGTTTTGATACACATGCATACCCACATGACAAGACAGGAGAAATTTCCACTTTTACTTCTTTTTAATTGAAATTATTATTAAAATGCACGATGGAAGTAATTTCATTTTCAGTTTAGCTGTGCAAGAATGATTTACAGTTTATAACAACTTTGTCACCATCTGAACAGATTCTCCCTTCCTTCCTAATAAGGCAGTGTTTTAGGAATAGGTGAGAGATTATAATCATTTTCCAATAAATGAAGGGATGTTTCAAGGAATATGGAATAGATGTATTTTCCCTAGTACCTGAGGGTAAAACAAGAAACAGCAGGTATAAGCCTTTTCACTGAGATATCCAAAGTTGAACTAAGGAGGAGGAATTTCCTGATTATGAGAGCTATTAATCAACAGAACAGCTTTCCTTCCTGAGGAAAAGCTGAGGGTACTCCTTCAATGAAGGCTTTTAAGAAAAGACTGGACAACCATTTGTCCAGAATGGTATGAGGCTTCCTGCACTGGGCAGACAGTTGGACTAGAAGGCCTCCCAGATCCCTTCCAACTCTATGATTCTACAAGTTTAACAGTACAATTTCCCCCCCGACATTTGGTTTTGAGTTCTAAATTCCAAGCATGTATTGTATAAATGCGTAGACTGCCATCTAAGTTTTAATATATGAGTGCCCTATTTAAATTCTACTTCTATCTTTTCTTTCTAATTCTATGGTTAAGGAAACTCTTACAGATATTACAGTACAGGTAGTTCTCAATTTATGACTAGTTGTTTAGTAACTGTTCAAAGTTACAACCTATCTGAAAAAGTGGATTTATGACCCAAATCCAGTGTTCTGACTTATGCCCTCCACCCACACCCCATGATCATATCACTGCACTCCAGGTGCTCAGTAACACAACCACATTTACGGTTGTAACCCAAGGATTACCTGAGGGGCAAGGCTTCCTTCTTCTTTAGTTCATCAGAAGAATTGGCAGCTGGCCTCAATCTAGCTGGCAATACTTGGATAAGTGTAACCCTATTTTTTCCACCACATTTCCACCCCACTGAAGGCCTTCTGCAACAAGCAGACTTAAGGTTGCATGGATGTTTACTTTCCCCCCAGATCACTCCCACAAATGCTTTGCGGACTGCAAATGATACATAAACAAATGGGTTTTCAGCAGTGCAAACGTTGCCTAATGCATTTAAGGATCAATAGTTGCCTTTTTAATGCTAGTGAACATAGACATCCATGTTCAGCAACTAGTACAAAATCATCTCCATTTCTAGGAGTAATCACTTCCAATCCAACCCTAGTCCTCCCTAGAGTTCTTCTGAATGTTGTTTTAGATTTTCATTTTGCCACCCCTTCCCCGTCTATGAAAGTAGTTCCTATCAAATACCTTACTCTCCGGTCATTATCGAAACACTGAATTTTGTTTCGATATCTGCATGCAGACAAGGATATGTGAAGCAGGGGCGGGTTCCAAATCTCATCTCTTGCTCTTGCTCGCATGGCGCTTCTGTGCTTCTGCATATGCACAAAAGCGTCTGGGTGGGTGGGCGGGGGCTTCCGCTACCGCCGCTATTGGTTCGCCTGATCCGGTGCGAACTGGTAGCAACTCACCACTGATGTAAAGAACCAACAAGAAGCTATGCTAAGAGCAGACACATCAGGTGTGTATGTATAAGTGTATTAAGGAATATAAATAGAAAATGAAAAGTTATTTTATTTGATTTTTTTTTTAAAAAAGGTATATAGAAATATTTTATATATAATTCAGATAAGTAGTTTTCATTGTAGTAAAGGACTATCTAACAACTAGCAAATAAAGTACTAATAGCAGGGAACAGAAATAAAATAATGTCTAAAATATTAAGCAACCATTTTTAATGGAATGGTAGGATTTAGTGCAATTTCCATGTATGGAGTTATTATAGTAGGAAAATCTACTTCTAATGTATTTTTGCAGAGACACAACTCTGAAATCATTTATAGCTTTATTTATTTTACCTTGACTCTACTCTTATTCTTAATGAACTCTATGGTGATGAACAATAAAAGTATAATATATCTGAAAAAATCTAGCTTAGCCACACATAATAAGGTAATAACCAACATGTCCATAATACGCTTGTATACACAAAAATAATAAACTTAATTTAAAATTGTTGGGCAAACAAAATTATTGTGCAATATTGTGAAAAACTCATAGTACTGGAATTTCCTTACCTATTCTAGAGTCAGATAACACATAGAAAAGGTATTCACTTTTGTATGAAATATTTTAAGATATTTGTATGGTAAACTCTTTAGAAGAAACCCAAGTCAGAATTCCTGCTAATGAATTTGAATAGAGTCATTCAAGAGCAACTCTATGTGATAATAATATGACAAAAAGGTTACTGGTGCATGAATAATTGTAGCCAAGATCTCCTTGTCTAGAAACTGCTTAGAAACAATTTAGAAACTGCTGCTGTTGGTGAACTAGATGAAGATAGTACAATATATTATCTATTAACAAAGCTGCCTTATCGCCAGTGGCTAAATGAACAACATCATAGGTTTAAAAAAGTTGAAAACTGATTTCCTGGAACAAAAAACACAAGACAGTGTCTCTCCTCATGCTCCTTTATTATTGTGGAGAATCATATAGACAACCTTAAAAAAGTAATGTGATAATTCTAAAACATAATTCAAGGCCAGGAAAATTGGGGAACACAAGAAACAGTTAGATTTTCAAGACTGATGTCAGCTCTTAGAGCTAAACACAGTCAGGAAACAGACTCCACAAGAAATACTTGATAGATATAAGCCATAGAATCCAAATCTTGAAAGCCTGATGATGTTTTCCCCTTCCCCCTCTCTTGTATTAAAGAAAGTCAGGGTGTAGCAGTTTAACTTTAAACTACATTAATATTCTTTTTCCCTAGGCTTAAATTTTGTTTTGCTAACTATCACACTCCTCTTCCAAAGTCATGTCTGTGATTCTCTACCATTACCACTCATCAGTTCATTAAATCATCTAGACTGTAATCTAATTGCCCTGATGCCAATACAATTTATGGTTTTTGCTACAAACTTCCATTTTAGCACAAATGGCCGGCAAATGTTAGTGTGACCTCTAGAGGACAGCAAACTATTTTCTATATACAGATTAACAGAGTTGGAAGGGACCTTGTAGGTCCAATGCCCCCCCCCCCCGCCGAAGCAGGAGACCCTACACCATTTCTGACAAATGGCAGTCCAGTCTCTTCTTGAAAGCTTCCAGTTATGAATCTCCCACAACTTCTGAAGGCAAGCTGTTCCATTGGTTGATTGCTCTCACTGTCAGAAAATTGTCTAATACTGTACTTATTTCCAGGTTGGATCTCTCCTTGTTCAGTTTTCATCCATTGTCTGGCCTTCAGGTACTTTGGAAAATAGCTTGACCCCTTCCTCTCTGTGGCAGACCCTTAAATATTGAAAGACTGCTATCATGTCGCCCCTGGTCCTTCTCTTCACTAGACTAGCCATGCCCAATTCCTTTGACCATTCTTCATATGCTTTAGTCTCCAGTCTCCTAATCATCCTGGTTGCTCTTCTCTATACTCTTTCTAGAGTCTCAACATTTTTTTTATATTGTGGTGACCAAAACTGGAGTATTCTAGATGTGGTCTTATTAAGGCTTTATAGAGTGGTATTAGTACCTCACTTGATCTTGATTGTATCCCTCTGATAATGCAGTCTAGGATTGCATTGGCTTTTTTGGCTGCCACTGCACACTGCTGGCTCATATTTAGCTGGAGTCCACTAAGACTCCAAGATCCCTCTCACAGTTACTACTATTAAGCCTGGTTTCACCCAGTCTATATATGTATTTTTGGTTTTTTCTTCCCTAAGTTAGTTTCCATTTAGTATTATCTGGAGAACCAAAGCCCCCCAAACAGTATTTATCCAAATCTTATATCAGTTAGTAGAGTTGTATGCAATTTCAAGATAATAGGAGCTAGCCCAGAACTTTGTAAGACCTGATAATTTAATTACTAAAGACTATTGTATTTATTTAGTTCCAGTAATTTTCAAACTTTGATTTTCTAAAAGCCAATGTTTACTGTTTAATTGCTCCCTCTGTATAATTAACACAAATAGCATGTGTTAATAGCATAAAATCGAAATTCCAGTCTCAAAATTGCACTTTTATAACCTGGTTACAACCATTCAATTGTAATACCTACTAAATCCAAGTAGAGCTTATTTCCCAGTAAAGGAATAGAAGCTATCGCAAATGTCACAATAAGCTTAAAAGAAATAATTCATGAATACATATTGTGCTCAAAAAGACAAACTAATTGTTACAATTCCAATTGCTTTTGCATTCACAATCAAATGCTATCTAAGAATCTTCATGATGGATAGAGCTTTCAGAAATTTTAAGTTCAGCTGATAAAATGGAAAACTGAAGTTATACTAACATTTCAAGAATTTTCTGAAGAGTAGGAGAGGAACCAGCTCTAGAAAAGAATGAATACATTCAAAAAGTAGAAGAAATTCTACTTAGAAAAAGAAATTAAGAGTATATTTGGATTGATATCAGAATAAAGCATCTAAAAACAAAATGTGGAAGTAGGAGGAATATAGAAGAATATAGTAGGAGGAAAATAGAAAGTTGTTGGGTCAAGTGTGTGTGTGTGCACATGTACACATACCCAAAGTTATAGTCATCCTGAATGGCATCAAAGACCAAATCTGATTGAAGAACTGAAGATTACATCCATATTAAACACTCTTATTCATAAACATATGTAGCAAGATGAAATCTTGGGAGAATTCCATCAACCTCATCCTAAGTGGTTGAACTGCAAATCTATAAATTAGACTTTCTGAAACTGACTCTTAGAATAACTTTAGAATAACTTTATTGTCACTTTGAATGTACACTGATCAGCATATATTAAAATGAAATTACATTGCATACAGGTCTCAAAAGGTCTCCACCTCGAACATAAACATGACAGAATGAATGAATGAATGAATGAATGAATGAATGAATGAATGAATATATACACACACACACACACACACACACAAAATTATGCACGTACCCACATATATTATACAACATGGAGACACAACACAGTGTAGTTCGGATGTATACATGTACATGGTGAGAGAAACAAATCTTGCAAGGTTACCAAACGGATGGCATAGGGTACATAGCTGTTACAGAATCTGGAAGTCCTGTTAGAAATATTTCAAAACCTCCTCCCAGTGGGGAGCAACAGAAACAGACTGTGAAGTGGGTGTGTGGAGTCTCTAACAATGATTTGAGCTCTAAGCACATAGCACTTATGAGCAGTATCCTGAATGACAAGAAGCGAGTTTCCTATAATCTTCTCGGCTGTCCTTACCACTCTCTGAGTGGACTTTCTAGCTGAGGCACTACTGCCACCAAACCAAACATTATTGCAGTTTGTTAAAATGCTCTCAATCGTGCCTCTGTAAAAAGTGGCCAGGACAGAAGAAGAGAGATATGCTTTCCTTATCTGATGCATGAAATGCAGACGCTGGTTTCCATGCTTTACTAAGGATGATGCGTGGAGAGACAGATTGTTAGAGACGGATTGTTAGTTATCTGCATCCCGAGATACTTGACACTGTTGACCAGTCTGCAGGAATAAGCAGCACCCACATCAGAGAAACTTTATTTAAGTATCTTAAGAAGGTCAACATTATTTATATTATATTATCTGGTCATGTCATGTTATTTTAGATCACTAAAATGAAAACAAGCAGAGCAGTGCAAAACACTGCACTGGTTCCATAATCACCCTGTCCCCAAGATCTGGGTTAATAACCAGGCTTCAACAATTTTCGAGAACAATGACGAGAAGATATGAACCATACCATTTCCTGGGGAGAGGGGGATCATTCCAGGAATTGCCATAAAATAGGAAAGCTTCCTGGGTTCTGCAGCATGACACTTTTTAATAGATGGGACTTGGAACACATTTGCCCTGCAGGACCAAAGTGACAGAGAAGGAGAGATAAGGCTGTATGGCCCAGGGATTCTTTAACAGCTAAGCAGGCCATAAGATATTCAATACAGATTTTATTTTTCTGCTATATATACAGTATCTATAAACTACAAAAGAAAACAAGAAAACACTTCATTATCACTCTTCCATCTTTACTGAGCACAAAGCAAACCCTGTCAGGTTGTGGATAAATCAATATCTCTTATTTCTTTTGCTATTGGAAACATTTCTCACTATGTTTTGAACAAGGGGGAAAGTAACCCTATGATTTGGTTTAAAGTATTGCTTTATATTAAGTTATTGATTTTGTGGTTCACAATTCTATGTTCTCAGTAAAATACAGAAAGCAAGTAGCAACAAACCTGTGTATTTTATCCTTATTCTAAACCACAATAAATTATTCTTTTATTATTTACGAAATAATTTTTATTACAAGCCCACTATACTAAATCTTTCTTTTAACGCTACATTATATATCAGCAACAAATGTTCATAAATACTTTGAGTGGAAAATCCATAAAGCTATTTCACCTTTATTTTAAGTTCTATTTAATGCTTCTCCAAAATGATTTCATCAATGATGAGTCCATCTGCTGGCTTTCTGCCCAACAGCCTAATTCCATACACTCAATCAGGAATTTATAAAGCATGTGACACTATCTGTCTAAAAGGTTTTGAGTTACTGTAATTATTTGACCAATGCTTTTTTTCTTCCCCTCGTCCTATATCGGTGTGCAATGGGAAAACCAATTTGCAAAACAAACAACAATCCCTCCCCCCAGTCCATTTTCATATAAACTCAGTTACTATAGTTACAGTGAGCAAATTGCTTCTGTGAAAAGGATAATAAACACACAGGCACATGTTACGTGAAGAAAAAAACCCTCTTAATCAGGGGTGAAATCCAGCAGGTTCTGACAGGTCCTGGAGAACCGGTTGTGGAAATTTTGAGTAGTTCGGAGAACTGGCAAATGCCACTTCTGGCTGGCCCCAGAGTGGGGTGGGAATGGAGATTTTGCAATATCCTTCCCCCAGAAGTGAGGTGGGAATGAAGATTTTGCAATACCCTTCTCCCAGGAGTGGGGTGGGAATGGAGATTTTGCAATATCCTTCCCCCAGGAGTGGAGAGGGAATGGAGAGTTTGCAGTATCCTTCCCCTGCCATGCCCACCAAGCCACACCCACAGAACCAGTAGTAAAAAAAATTGGATTTCACCATTGCTCTTAATGCTACTAAATAACTATTGCATAACTTTGTGTCAGCCTTGCGAGGTAGACCAGATAAGCACACTTAGCTCTATCTTTATTGTCAACCACATTAACAGAAAGTTGTAAGACTGAAAGTAAATGTGTCCCCCCCCCCGCCTCCATTGCCTTTATTTTCCAGGGAACCAGGAAGAGTCCTAATCTGCCATGCCCTTGTTCTTTCTGCAGGCTCAGATGCCTCTTAATCGTTGCTTGATCTGTGGCTCTTCATCCTGTCTCCCAATGTCATTCTCACATGCCATTACATCTGGACCTGCCATTTCACTTCTAAAAGCTGATTTGCAAATGTTAGGTGTCTGTTTCTTTTGAAGAAGCTCATTGGTTGCATGTAGATTTAAGTTGTCTTAAAAACCTAGCAGCCTAGGTTTTTTTCCGACTGGTTGCAATATTTGCTGTTAAATATTCAGAAGGAAAAGAAATATTTATGGGGGATATCTACCCTAAGGTCTTGCACTGTATCTCTGAGGTGTATATTTAGAAATCTTTCCTGAAGCTGCCTCCATTTCACTGACTACTTCATGAAGCCACCTCATCATGTGCCATCTTGGAATGAAATAAATTCATCATTAAAGAACAACAGTTTTTTAAGAAGTTTAAAAACCTAATTCAATCCATCTCATTAAGAACTTATACATCACTGATCCTATTTTTTCTGGTTTTACATTACACATAATGCAAATGTTCCATTCCCACTGTGCTTGACTTTTATGTTTCTTCTGATATACCCAAATATCAGTTTCCTGTAACAAAGTGGACTAAAGTATCATCATCCAGTCATTTTTACTTCCTTCAGAAAACATGCATTCCTTGGAACAGATAGCATATCAACCTATTACCCTTCTACCAACACTTTTTAAAATTTCTTCTCCCATTTCCCTAGTGTTAGTAACATTCTACCAAGAAGCACACATTAATCAATTTGCACTAATTTCCCCCACTTCCTATCATTCACTATCTTGACTGCTGTCTATATTTATATTTGCTGTCTTTTATTGTTTTAATACTTTTGGAATTGTAAACTGCCCAGAGTCATTGATTGAGATGGACAGCTACAGAAACTGAATAATTACAACTCCATTTCCTTCAACTATTAGACTTCAATACATCAATTTGCAGATCTATTATATCATATAAATAAGTCATTTACATTGTCAATCCCTTTGATTTTGCCTTAATGCAACATAATCTATATAGTAATTTTTAACTAACATAACTGTAACATCATCACAAGTATTTCTTACAATTTTTCTTTACACATTAAATAAATTAAATAACCAAGATAATGCCAAATATCCTTGATTTATTTCCTATTGTGTTTTTAATGCTATAGGTACTGCCTATTTCAGCAAGATTTTTTTCCTAAAACCAAATGCACAAAACTGGCTGTCCTATAACCACAGATCTCCTGTTACTTAGAATTTAAATCTACAGAAATCATTTTTTCCTCAGATACAGTACATAACCAAAAGCTTCCCACAAGAAGGCACAACTCACATTGAGAACATTTAGAAACAAACCCAACTGCAAGTGCTTCAAACTTCCCAAAATTATTTCTTCCTTTTCAATGAATAATTGCTAGAAGTAAATTTTTCTAAAAAAAATATTTTAGAAAAACAAACATGAGACTTTTTGTGTTCACTTTCTTGAGGAAATTCAGAGCAGTACAATAAGGATAACACAGAAAAACCTAAAGACAAAAACAGGTATGACCAACTATGGATTCTTGTAGTTTGCATAGTCATTTCAGGTGCATGGCAACTGGCTCACAATTATGACTGGCACAATATTTGTGCAGCCATGTGATTATCGTTTGTGGCAGTCACTGTCAGCTTCTGACAATCAGAGTCTGTAAAGGTAAAATCTAGTTAATTAAAGTTCTTGTTGGAACTAGAAATAGTACCATAGTACTTCTCCAAATAGGTACTTCTCTGCTAGTTGTAAAAGCAACTGAAATTATACTGCAGATGGAAGAAGGTGAGAGTAAAAAGAAATGCACAGTTTGGGGGTCCCAATGTGGACAGTTCCCCGGGCTCTGATTTAATGTAATATTTTAACATTCTTTTTAAAATGAAAATAGCTAACAAAATTCTATATTATTATATTTTTCTTTTATTTACAAGAATAACATAATAACAGAGTTGGAATGGACTTTGGAGGTCTTCTAATCCAACCCCCTGCTCAGGCAGGAAACCCTATACTATTTCAGACAAATAGTTGTCCAATCTCTTCTTAAAAACCTCCAGTGATGGGGCACTCTGGATATAAGTCATTCCACTGATTAATTATTCTAACTGTAAGGAAATTTCTCTTTAGTTCTGGGTTGGTTCTCTCCTTGATTAGTTTCCATCCATTGCTTCTTTTCAGGTTCTTTTCAAAGCGCCTTCAGGTGCTTTGGAGAATAAATTTGGAGAATTAGTGGCAGCCCCTTAGATATTGGAACTCTGCTATTATATCACTCCTAGTTCTTTTCATTAAATGTCAACTTTTTTTTATGTCATGGTGACCAAATCTGGATGCAATATTCGAAGTGTGGTCTTACCGAGGTATTACAAAGCAGTATTAACATCTCACATGATCCCTCTGTTAATGCAGCCTAGGACTGCTTTTTTGGCAGTCCCAGCAGACTGCTGGCTCATATTTAAGTGACTGTCCATTAGGAATCCAAGATCCCTCCGGCAGTTATGTGTTGCCCAATGAGAAGAATGATCCCAAGTCTTACCACAGACACATAAACAATTTTAGAAAATGATAGCTACTATTTTGAAGTTTGCCTCCTTGCTAAAAACAATTTAAAGGAAAGGTAGATTGATCATGGCATGAGTTGTTTGACTTCTGCTAAGTGGGTATTTTATGACTGCCCATAGCAACCATGACAACAGGTATTTTGTGAATTATCATCTGCTCTTTGTGATTTGATAAAACCTGGCGGCATCCAGATGTATCACTTTACAATTTGAATTATAATCTGACATATGAAGAGAAGCCAGTTCCCTTCCATATTAAATTTAACAGTAAAAAACTAAGCAGTTTTCATTGTAACAGTGTGAAGGAGAGAAGGGATTGGACTGGACTAATTGTATTTGGATAGAAATTAGCTGGGAGGCTTATACTGAAAAGTAATTTGGAAGTTTGTTTTGATCAAAGGAATACAAATCAAAAATGGTGTTAGCAGAGACTACTTTTAATATTCTGTATGTTCGTTATTGGATTGCCCATTCAATTACTGCTAGAACATTGACTGTCCTTCATTTGTTGAGATACATTTGTCAGAAAACTAATAATATTGAAGCAAGTCAGGGCAAGGATCACTGTCTCTGCTGCAATATTAGCAAGCTATAGAGCAGGCAGGTTATGATTATGAATACCATTTACTTATGATTGTAAATTTATATGTGGAAGTGCTTGTGAAGAGATAAAGAATCCCTGTTTTTGAAGTTGCATCGGACTATTTTTTTTCACACTGTCCTGCCTGAGGACAAATTTATTCATTCAGCTACTGCTTGTCCTACTGTGGTACTGATTAAATGAGAAACAGGGACTGAAGACAAAGCAGAGCCTTTGGAATTAATGTCAAAACACCTCCCTAACACCCTCCTTTGTAAGTTTAAAAACATATTATTTGCAATTATGCAGTGCAATTCTTACAAATATCTGCTTTTGAATTGATCCAGATGCATTGAGTCATGTGTTAAGCTCAATGAAATCAATGGGAATTAAGTTAATGATTTCACTTAGACTGGATGCAATTCTTTTAATTCCATCATTTGGAAGGATGAAATTCAACAAAGCTACCAGCTAAATGAATTTTAATGGTATGTGTTACCCCATGAGAAGTTCCACCCAGTGCACTGAGCGGTGAGGATACTTCATTACGTCTGATCTATTTTGAAGATGTCTTTGCAATGTTTACTTTTATGAAAAGAAAAAAATCTCAAAAAAAACCTAAACTACTGGAATATGGGACAATCACTATTCTTCAAAGTACACAGAAATAAATGTGAACTCTATGTAATTGTCCCAGGGACGACCGAGTGTGGGATTCCTACACTCTTTAGGAAGGCTTCTTCCTTGTCCCCCATAAATGTGGAAACTGACATGAAAAAAATGCTAAAAAATTAACTGCATCTGTGGACAGTTCTTATTACACCCTCTTCTAGTTTAGTGTTTGAATTCTGTTTCCATGACTTTCTTGTTAAGTGAAATGGATAAGTGAATACGTGACACAGAAAGAGAGAGAGAGGCTTGTTGGAAGATCACTGACGGCTGCCATCTCATATGAAGTTCTCTTATTCAATATCCTATGTCTGACCAGAGGTGAGATTCGCAAACTGTAGCAACCAGTTTGCCCAGCACCAGAAATGTGTGCGCATGCTGTCCTCGCATGCGTGCAGCATCACAAAACACGGCAATTTGCTCACTCGCGCCATCCACAGATGCATACGGCATCAAAAACACAGCAATGCAGGACAGGATTGTGCCCGTCCCCACTACTGTTTCGCCAGAACCGGTCTGAACTGGCTGAATGCCACCTCTGTGTCTGACCCATTTCCACCTTTTTTTTTGTCCCCTTGCAGGTCAGAGGAGATAAGCAAATAAGCTTTCTCCTTCTGAGCTACAGTTCTCCATAGCGCAGCCCTTCCATAAAAAGTGCTAATTGCAAGTTAACAACCTCACCTCTATGAGCTTAATTAGTTGATTAGAACTCCTCAATCTGTTTGCCCTGCTTCCTGAAATTGACTGGGCCTTAATCAGTTTCACACTGATTGCTTTTGTTGTCAGGTGCACAAAATTGGGTTGGAAATGCATATACTGGTGGAAGAATGATTTTTAAAAAATTATTTATCATTGCTGTATTTGTAAATGGCGGTTAACCAAGGTAGTTGTTAAATGAGGAGTGGTTGTATAGATAAAGCATAATTTGCTCTTCTACTGCCAATTTATCATGGTCCTTTCTCTAGGAGCTACAGCATCTTCTGCCACACTTCCCTCCAAAGAAAGTGGGGAAGAGAGAAGTAAAAAAAGAACCACAATTAAGAGATAAGGGACACAAAAACAACCTATTTATGACATTCAGAGGATTTTTTAGTAATTATATCTGTGGATTTATTTTTTTTTAAAAGGACTCTGCTGTTTCTTGTTGGTAGCATACATAGTCCTGAAACTATGGTTATTCTGTCCAATTCCATATTTTAAGATGATCTTGAAAATAAAGATCTTTATTATCCCTGCAGAATGGGATAATAAAATAACATTCAATATACGGCTTTATTGAGATACTCCATTTCTACAGTGTTATCCAAAACAATTGTGATCAGAAACGTACCACCTTCAAACAGTGTCCTAATCCACCTTGTACCCATCTTGCACTTTTTTGTTCGTTTGTTTGTCTGCAGGATGGAGATTGGGATTACAGAAGGGATTACAAAATTGTGGCTAGGTTTCTTTTTTGCAGATGGATTTTCATAACTGAGATGAAGAGAAATGTAAATAGCATAAGCATAAAAAAACAAGCGTTCTTTAGGTATGGCTTTGTAGTTCAAACAGATTTATAGGAAACCAAATACGTACATAATAGTTTCTAGATTTCTTGATCTTGAACAATAAAACTTACATAAAATCCTGACTATACTTTTATAAAAATAACAAATGCACAGGGTAGTTATTAGTTGCTTGATGTGCATGATAAATATTCATGGAGATGTGTTGCTTCCCACCCCATCTCTTTTCTCCCACCTAAGTATGTATTACAAAACCTGGGTGAGAATGCCTGGGATGCAAAGCTCTGAGTCAATAAGGAATATTTTTATAGAAAGATGGAATTATTAAATCGTCACATTCACCTCCCAAACTAAGCCAAAAAGCACCCAGGGGCAAGGCAGATTATTTCTTCTTCACCTTCTAGAAAGAATGCCAGCTCCTGGGGATGCAAGGCTGCACAAAGAAGCAGCTTTTGGAAACCAGGGGAAAGAATGCTATTAGCTTAAAGCTCTCTGCTTTAATTCCATGAACACTTACCAGGAAATAATCCCTACAAAAAATCATGTTACATATGAGACATTATGGTCATTAACTTTTTAAATATATCCCGTAAATATCTTGATGAAGGCATTTTACAAATAAGAATGATAAGGTTAACTGTTTGCACAGATTCTGACTTGACATGTCTGCGGTTCTTGTTGTACTTAACTATCATATTTTGAAAAATATCAAATATGAGTTTTTACCCAACTTGTCAGGATGGGGGAGAGTTGACATCTCTTTGCTGAATCTTTAGCCCTCCTGCTGATTTAATCAGGCAGGGGATGCTGAGCTCACAGTTGCAAGAGATAATTAGGGTTTCCTTGTTGGAGGAGTAAGCTTCCCTTTGCCTAAAGGAGGAGGTGGTGAAAACTTTATTAAGTAAACCTTCCCTTGATGTGAAAGAGTTGAGAAATTATTGGTTGTTTTAAATGTATTGGGTGGGGGCCTTGCCCTATGGAAGCTGTTGATTATCCGAACCCAATTTAATTAAGCTGTTAGGTGGGGTATGGCATTGTGGCTGCTTTGTGGATTTTCTGTGATGAGAACTGGATGTAAGGAAAGGGAGCATAGTCATTTTAGTACTCTTGAATCCTTCATCAGCTTCACTTTCTGCATTAAACTGTTGGAAGTAACCAATATGAACTCCAGAGACAGGTACCATCAGCATGCTGATGACACCCGGACCTACCAATCCTTGGTATTGAATGTCATGAAAGTACTTAATTTCCTTGACAATTTCCTTACTACAATAGTAGAATGGATAATCAAAACACAGAAGCCTAATAAACAATTTTTGGTAAAAGACCTAAGCAAATGGAGTAGGGAGAAAGAAACTTAAGGAAGACTACAGTGCCAGCAGTGTTAAGGTCTCATTTCTTTTACTAGCTAGTTGGCATTTCCAAAAATCTGTTTACTGGTCTTTATTTCCACTACTAATTTTTTTCTCGGTTGAAATCTGCCTTGAGTTGCCTAATCTCTACCTTCATCTGGACAGAAAGGTAGGAAGTAAATAAAATTTTAATTATAAAATAAATCAGAATTATTCACAAGTGTATTTTAATTTTATTTTACTATATTGAGTACTGCTTGATTAATCTCAAAATAATCAATTTCACTTTATATATTGGTCAGCTAATTTAGTTTAATTTAATTTAAATGATTATATGGCTGCTATCTCACAACAGTGATTCAAATTAAAACAATTGCACCATAAAACCCATGATTCTCAAGGTTAAAGCAAACTCCAAATTGCAAAACACAACCTTAATAGCTTATCTAACTTTCTGGCCTAAAAGCCTTGGGGACCAGCAGGATCTCCAAAACCTTTGAAAGTGAGAGCCATTCAATTCTCCAGAAGGATGTTTATCCACAAAACAGATGTTGCCAGAGTAGGTATGACCCCTGGCTTCAGCAATATTATACTATTTGATAAAGAGAACCCAGAGTATGTTTTCTCTGCAAATCTGGTGGGTTGAGCAGAAATAATTGGGGGGGGGGGGGGAATTGTGGTCCTACAAGTAGAGCTTCATAGGTGATAACCAGTATCTTGAATCACAGCTAGAATACAAATGTGAAATGTAGCTCACAGAGCAGTATTATATGAGCATAATGAGAAACACAAAAAACTGTGCTTGGAATAGGAGGTTCCAAGGACTCCTACACTGTACTTCAGGCAATTACATAGGACTTATATGGCCGGGCTCCAGGTGAATCTAAGTTATTTAATCTGTCAGATACCTAGAATAGTCCTTACAGTCCTGCTGGTGTTTCCACCCAGGAGACCCTGCAGGTATGACCCAACTAGGAGGAACCAGGATACTCTGAAGAGAGCCAAATACCTTTATGAAGATGATAGATGCCTTCTCTAGATATTATTCCACCTAAAAAGCAGCATTTGGGGTCATTCTCCTCTGAAAATCCTGCTTTATATGAGAACTGATAAATCATAGTATACCATTAATGTATCTAAACTAAAACCAGTAGCACCCATTACAACTGATAACAGCAAAAGTATTAATTCCTTGTGAATTGAAAGAAATAGTTTCAATTTCTTCTCTGTCATGAATCTAATAAGAATTTCATTGATGACATTGGAGTTCATTTTTATCTGTTCTACTTTGAAGTTATTTATGATACGTATTACCCATTTATTGACTAGTATAAAAGTAGAATGAAGAAATCAATAATGGGAGGGAATTCTCTATTTTTTCTTCATCAATTTGCGAATATATATCCATTAATGTAAACATGACCACACATAAGAATATAAGAATTGTTTCATATACTTACATAAAACCCACAATATTTTAATCCAGGCTAATTTTATTAATTTCCAGATACCATGGTTCAACAGTCAGGAACTAGCTAAATACTATTTTATCCAGGCTTCTAGAAGAGGCTCTCAAAGCCCTTCCTATTGTGACATTCATAATTCCTCTTCTTCTTGCCTCATAGATGGAATTTGCAGTGGCAGGAGATGCAGTGCAAGCAGAACTGAAGTGGGACTCAATTCAATTTCATTCCATGTAACTAAGCATGAATAGAAACATTTTTATATATTAGCTATAAGTCTTTCAGTGACCATTGACCATTTCTCTGAAGATCACTGGCCTTTGCATCTCAACATTTTTTTCTAGCTCAGCTACTTTCTCTCCTGATTTCTTTCTGGAGACAATCACTTTAAATATAGACAGCTTTAGGTGGTGTCAGCCCTTCAAGTTAAGGTCAAGAAACAGAAACAGCAAGAAATCCAGAAATGGTCTTTATTGTAGAAAGGTAGAATTTTGAAGGCCTGTCCAACTTTCTCTTTGTTGCATTTTATACTAAAGACAAGCAAAGTGGGATTATTTTTCCTTCTTATATTTTACATTTTATTTTTATTACATGCATTGGCTGCCCATCTTATGTCTCCTCTTTTCCCAGAACTCTGTACTGTAATCACTTCTGCAAGTCTTCCATTAACAGTTTGGTTTTACCCCAAGGTCAATTTTATCTTTCTTTAGAGGCAAACAGAAGAAATGCAAATAACACACTGGTTATTTTCTAATAATGTAATTAACAGGTTAAGTGGGGGGTTGGAGATCAGTGGTGGAAACAAAGAAGATAACTTTAATTCATTTTCCTGACCAATGAGGAAGTCACTAAAGACATAACCACATTTTTAAAGAAGACCTAATGGAATTTTTGGAGAAAATGAGAGAACACTTTCTAAACTGAGAATTCTGATACATTTAGCATGACTGCATTGCCAGTAAGAAGATTCAACCTGGTTAATGCCTGGTTGAACGTATTATAGGAATATGATGATTATCCTTGGATACCCTCCAGTTACCCCTTTTGACTTGTATTTTTATTATTGGCTTGAAAGAAACCAACTCCAGAAAAACAAAATCTGTTCAGATGAGGTTTGAAATGGATGTTTATGTATAATTAAACTGGCAGACTATTTTAGATATGTCCAAATGCCCAATAAACACACACACACACACACACACAATCTAAACCAATGTTTTTGTATAAAACATGATATCTTTATTTGATAAGAATTCAAATAATGTATTTTTAAATCTACAGGTTGCTTACTAATAAACAGGGAAATCTTCTAAAATCAGTTATCATGTTTAGCACCAACATGTATCTCCTGCTTTTGACATTCAAATCTTAGTTACTAGACCTCTAAATTCTATTGTTTCCTATGTAAAATATCAGCATCTACTCTCATCCTATAAACCTGTGTCTCATGATGGCTGAGATATGTATGGATTCTCAACTATGGATTGATAGTGAATAAAAATACGTCACTGCTGACATATTTACCACATTTCAGCTAAGTTTAACAACCCACTTTACACAGTGCATAATAGTCTTTTCTTAAACCATAAGACAGAACACCAGCCATCTAAGAGACAAGAATGGGCAAGATAATTTCAATAAATGTTGTTACTAGTCAAGGTCTAATGGTACAATATTAGAGTCTCAGATAAGTGCTGAACATTGTTTTTATTCCAAACCAGCCTGCAATTTCTAAAAATTGACCACATTGATTTGATTCCAACAAGTGTTTTGTCTTTTTAGTGGAGTAATTATTTTTAATCATCATTCATTAAATGTATTAGTTGGTTGCACTACACAAGCTACACAAAGCAACATTTGTATTCCCATCTCCTTATTATGTAGATGTAGGTCTTGATACAATGCACAATCCCATCCAGTAGATGGTGTGATATTTTGGAAGGCTAGAATATAAAAAAAAAGGTATTGTTTCTGTAACATCTTTGAGTACAGGTTATATCTCTTCTACCCACCCTGGACTTGACTACTGTTGTTCAACATGAACAACAGTAGTCAAGCACACATGGTATGCTTTAAGAAGTCCTCTTCCAATGATAGGAAAATTATTTTTTTCCCTTTCTTTTGAGTTTGCCAGAATCTTAAACGTGTGAGAGCAATATGTTCATTTCTTTTCCAGGAATTATTAGGAAGTGCATTCCTCCTATGAGATAACATGAGATATCCCCCTTTCGCAATCAAACCCATTACAGACTGCAAGTATCCAATTGTGTAAGTTCTTGAAATAACCCATTGTTTCCTTGACAGAGAAAAAACAGTTGCTCTCTTCAAAACAAGTATTTTCTCCCTAGCTTCTGAGAAGAAAAGCAATAATTCCAGGTGTATATTGCTAACTAGCCCTAATCCATAATATTTATGCACATTTGACATGCATATAAAAAAGTTGCAGTGAATCTGCAAAACAGCACAGGTTAATCTTTTTGCAAAAAAATTAAAATGGTAGGGAGATGGAAAATCTATTGCCACAAAATATTAAATAAGGCAATGGAAAATCTAACTACCCATATTTTTTGTACTATAAGACGCTCCGGACCATAAGACGCACCTAGCTTTTGGGGAGGAAAACAAGAAAACTAAAAATCTGCCTCTGCCTCCCAGCTCCAGCACGTGGCTTGCCAGGGCTCCATTCCATTCCGCCCATCACCGGTCAGCTGAGCGACAGCTGGATCCTGGCCTCGCATAGCCCCACCAATCAGTGGGCTGGCCGATCAGAAATGGCGCTATTGCTGCCTCCTATGTGTCTGCTGCCTCCGCCAGGGAATGCTGGAGTCTTCGCCAGCATTCCCCTGCTATCGCCACCGGTTACAGCTGCCGCTGCCTATCACTGCTGCCGCTGCTGTAGTTGGATTGGCCTCCCGGAGTACCACTGATCAGCTGTTTCAGATGGTGGGGATCGCCACCACCTTTTGCTGCCACTGCTTATTGCTGCCTCTTGCCACTGCCGTTTGCTGCCTATTGCTGCCACTCACTGTCGAATGGCAGCAGCTAAAGGCAGCAGCGGTGATAGGCGGTGGCAATCCCCACTGCCTGGAACAGTAATCAGCAGTATTCCAGGAGGCTAATCCAACCACCAATAGGCAGCGGCAGCGAATGGCCATGGTGATAGGCAGCAGCGGCGAGTGGTAGCGGCAGCAACAGGCAGTGGCGGCGATAGGCAATATTCGCTCCATAAGATGCACAGACATTTCCACCCACTTTTTTGGGGGGAAAAGTGTGTCTTATAATGCAAAAAATACGGTACAAATTCACTTCCACAACACTAGTGTCTTAGTAGTCCTTTGGGCCTGGAGCTTACCATATTGACAATGGCCTGTCCATAACTTGTATCACAACAGTTTGGATATTGTGTAGTTCTTTAAAATATCAGTATCCCACTTTTTTTTTCACCAACAAACAAATCATTCATGATCAATGGATCAGAAAGTAATTGATGAAACAAATAAATTTCAGCCTCACTGCACTAGTTCTAAATAAAGTCCAGCTGTTCAAACTGAGATTTGCTTAGTATAGAACTGAAAAGGCAAGTTGATGTTTGATAAGAAGCAGCACCTGAATTCTTCAATTAGGCGATTTATTATGCCAGATCGGACAAACATCTCAATAATCAAATTTCAAGCTTTCTCAGTTTGCATATTTATTCTTTTCATCAGGGTTCCAATATCATTATGTTTGAAATCAGTGTTGACTACATGTCAGTTATTGTTATTGTTCTATAGGCTAATTTGATCTTGGTTTCTTTTCTTAAAAAAAACTCATTCTAATTTAAATTACTTTATCTTTCATTAAAATGCTTTTATGCAGTGATAATAATTTGACTCTGCTAGTGAGCGATCAAGTGGCATGTAGAAGACATATTTAAAATTAATCTGTAGTATAAAAAGAACTAATTAACAGAATAATGTTTTATGATTACCCTTTATTTATACGTGCTGTAACATTCAATTTTCATTAAATAAATAAGTAATTAATGAACATCAAAACTAATTTTCAATGTTTTCTTATTAAAATATAGCTTAGCTACAACTGTTGTTACTCCCTATGATCAATAGAAGAAACAAATCAATGTTTCTTGTTTGGAAAATCCTAAAACAAGATCTCCAACAAAATGATTTACAAGTATAATTAAGTGTTTCATGTTTCATTGACCACTAATAACTCTGGATTCCATTTTATACACTTGCTCAGGAATACTTGCAAAGAATGCTGAAAATTCTTCTATAGTTTAGAGTTGCCACTGCACCCTTAACCAATGGGTCAGAAAACACCAGCACAATATCTATATTCTTAAACATCCTGAAGCAGATCTATATGGTTGCTATGAGTCAACACTGATTTGATAATACATCAACAGTCAAGCAATATATTCCTAAACATTTCTGGCATGTATCTGAAAAATTTCTCTGTAGCCATCAATAAAAGATTTAATTTTGTATATTCAACTCTCTTTCCTTGAGAAAATGACAGATCAATAATTTAAATTATTTTTTTAAACATACATTTGTTTCTCTACCTTGAGACCAATGATTTACTGATATAAAATTTAAACCACTGTGGCTGAATCTCCAAACATGTCTAAAAGGCAACTAAATTTGTATTGAAACAAAATAATTTATAGTAAACATTAAAGAATTTAAAATAAAACCAAATTTAAAAATCCTTTTAAAGTATGTGAACAATAATAAACTATTACCTTTTTATGAATATATAGAAAATTAAAAATTTGGACCAAAAGTTTTATTTTAATTAAATATTTCTATAAACTTAATGGAAGTGTAACAAATGAAGAAAGTCTGGCCTGAGAATGGCATAAGATCTCTTCAAAGTCTTGCCTTTTGGTCCACTGTCCAAATTCTGTGCAATGCTGACAAATATTTAGAAGAAATCTATTTTCATAAAGAAGCTGCCCCAGCATTACCAACAACAACTTGGAAAGTTCTATAGCTTGGTCATAAAATACATGCTTTGCTAAAGCACTGAAATTAAAAATAATGAGGAATTTAATAATTGAAAACTTTGGGAAGTACAAACAAGAAATATTAAGCTAGTTTATAGCATTCTGATCCTTGCAGTACCTACCAAAACATTCATCTTTATGTTAAACATTGCTAGAATCACCTCAAAGTTTGTTACAAATTAAACATAGTAAAAGAAGAATCTTTGAAGAACTGCAGATCTTATAAAATTTCTGCTTTCTTATATGAGGTCTTGAAAAATTTAAACATTAATACCAATGCCTTGCAGTTCACAAGATTTTCATCGACGGTATCGGAGTCCTGAAAAAGTTACTGATGCTGGATTACATGTACATAATGACCTGAGTGGTTGATAGTAAGAAAAGTGTCCCAATATGCATGTATGTACAAATGTTTTAATGTTTATAATGATGATTGTGTACCATTAAGTCATTGTCAACTGTCACCTACCACATGTATAGATTTTTGTCCATGATCATCTGTCCCTAGCCCGGTCCTTCAGTTCTTCCAATAATACAGACATTCCTACCATAACTAAGTCCATCCAACTTTCTGGTCATCCTCTTCTTCACTTTCCTTCCATCTTCCAGCCTTAGAACTTTATCCCCCAGTGTTGGGTCTTCACATAACATAGGTAGGATAATTTAAGCCTGACCAGTGTTTTAATGTATGCCTATAAAAGTAAATTACTCTTTAAATGTTTCTCTCAAATTTCTCTTCTTCATGAAAAGGACAAACTGTAATATTTTCTATGCTCATCATGGCTGGTAGTTTGCAAAACAAAATATATATTAATGCCTTCTTTTTTAAAAATAGTTCTAACTTTCAGATGTTTTAAACATTGTTTTTCGCTCCTTGCTTGGTTTTAATGCTGGAAAAGATGTGAAGCATTCCAATAATAATAATAAAAAAAGACACAACCTTATTTTGTTACTTGAAGGCCCCGAACTGCTTTAAAGAGTAAATTTCAGATCAAGCTTTGAACAAGTACAAAGAAAAGGAAATAATTATCATTAGCCAGTTTAAAAATAGAATATGTACCCAATCGTTGCTGCTCTAACCTCTCCAAAACAGCTTTCCTGCTAGATTATAATTCTGTATTTCTTTTCTTTTCTTTTCTTTTTTGTAACAAGGACATGTGAGGGAATAACAAGAGTATCTAAAGATTTTTCATACAGAAAAGAGATGCTAGAGGTACCTGGACTTTGCCAATGCTGAAATAACTTATTAGTAGACATACCCCACCCTAAACTAATTAGATTACAATCAACATAAGAAATAAGTATAACACATATCAAGGGGGGTCATTAAAGCTGTTATAAACTCAGCTTTGATGTCATTGTCTCATTTTCCTTTGATATCTCTTTTAAGAGAGAAAAAGGAAAACTGAGGACATTTTGCTGAAAATGTAAGCAGCACATCACCGAAATGATACAAATAAGTTTTTAAAAATCTGATTTATTGGCTTTTTTGAAGTTCATAAAATATAAAACTTTTTAATAATAAATATACATCTATACAAAACTCTCAGAAAAGATACTGAAAATAATAATTCTCCCTTTGGAGCTAATTATTGCTTTATGGGGCATGACTGAAACCAGCTGATGCAAATGTTGTTAAAAACTTTATCAAAAGTAGAATAAACAAGTATCTGTTGATTTTGTCAATTTGTTTTATTTCACTAGAGATTCTGGAAGTTTCAAAATTATGCATAGTTGAGCTGCTTTGTGAAAGGTTTTTGAAAGCATAAAAACATGATTGCTAATACCTGCATCATAAACATTAGGGGAAGAAACTGAAAATATTATTTTGTGAGTGGGAAGTGGAAATGGAATTGAATGGAAGTGGAATTCTGCAGCTGACTTCATATTCTTAAATATCCTCCAGAAGGCTTCCAATTCTCCAGAGTGAGTTTTAAGGATGTGCAGAGAGACGTAGATAAAAAGAAAAGCAATGGAAATTCCATTTCATAACCAGACATCTGCTTATATAAAACAAAATTCTATTTTATTTCTATTTTATTACCTAATGGCAACAGTTGATGCTATTTTCTACTGCCTAAGTAAAAAAAAAAGGATTATGGTTTGGGGATCACAAACGGAAATGGACTTAACATAAGACTCTAAATACTAATAAAACAGCCTACAGGGGCTTAACTACCATTTTGCTCCAAGGTCTAGCAGTACAGCCAAATTATTTTAAGTGATTTAAATAGTCTTAGCTGTGTACTGTGGGTGATATAAATTGCAGGCTTCGAAAGTGATATTCATGCTGGCAAAACCAAATGGCTTTAATGAAGAATGTTAGATTGGAAGGTGCAGCATTGCTACTTCCATTACTGAAGAAAGAATGCCAATTAATTTTTAAGCTTTAAGGCATAAAAATCACTTAGAAATGGGTTTAGATGGAATGGTGTGGCTTACTTGCCTACATCTGCTTGTGAAAAGATGAGAAGCAAAGATGTTTGTCTTTCATAACACTGTGTTTCGTAATGTATGCTGTGACCATGATGATGGTCACCCTGATTGATTTCCCAACATCCTTATCTTAAAAGTCTTTAATAAAGAAAACTGATCATGTCATGAATTCGCAAAAAACATTTGATCAATTTTTGCCGAAGCCATGAGAGAACATTCTTTCATAATGACTGTAAAAAAGATCATATATATATATAAACTAGTTTCAAAGTAATCAATATGCTGATAATAAGAGAAGCTTAGATGAAAATTGTTTACCTAAAACTTTCAGTCTTTCTGCTCCAACGACCACTTCATTATCATCTGCAGAAAATAACAATTTCCCTGAAGTGGTTAGCACTTGAAATTTTTGGCTGTAGGCTTCCACTGCTTTGGGACCTAAAGAAAAGAAAGAATTTAGTGGTCTGTATGACTAATCTAATCCTGGAAATTATACATAACTAATATTCATTGAGCAGAATGAACAGAGCTTCATGGAATAGTTTATGCTAATAAACCTGAATAAATAAATAAATATTCCTTGAAATACTGATAAACATGCCTGCCTATATTCTATTATATTTACAGCATGTTATTTTAAATTAATTAGGCATGCGTTTTACATTTATATTCTTTAAAAAATCACTACTCTGTTGTCTGTTACTGACTTGAACACTGTCAAAAAACATTTTCAAGTTGTCATTACAAGCTAAAAATCCATGAAATCATTCATAACCAGGAGCTTCAACATTTCCAGTAAATGAAACACTGGTTCCCCTGTATCTCCATAAAGGGAAAGAAAAGATGTCTAGTAAGGATAATCTGAGAAAGAACTGACTGAGTGGCATGGAATCTATTTATGTATTTTATTTTTGCAGCATATTATACAGATGTATATTATGTAGATGCCATAGAGTAACACAGCTCACCACTAACAGTACCATTAAAATTAGAACTTGCATCTCATTTGCATAAAATTCTCATTTAGAAACTCAGGGTAAAATTCAAAGTATATATGTATTTATTACAACTTTCGTAGGCCAACCATCCCTACACATGTCTAACACAAAAGCAATTGTAGAAAGATAAATAAAAACAAGAAATAAAACATATTTGAATAAATAAATATGGTTTTAGCAAACTATTCATATTTTGTTATAAAGAGGAGGCTTGTCTTAGTGGCAATACATTTCATAACAAGGCTTACTATACAGAAAACTGAATTTATCACTGATATTTTAAATTGTCTTTATCCCCTCACTGGATTTAGGTAAACTGTTTCATCCACTTAACTAAAGTAGATGTACAATAAGAGACACAAATTCTCTTGTTTCTGAATAGAAACTTCCCTTCCATCTATGGAAGGCTCTCTTTCATGTGAATAATTCCATTGGTGGGAAGACACATTTTTCAATCCCCAGAATTACCTTCCATAACATATTTGACAAATTTATCAATCAGTGAGAGAACACATTCAGAGAGTGTGAGTTGCACCAGTGGGAATTGACTAAAGTAATTTCTTTTCCTCATTTCTGAGTGAGAGCAAATACTGAACAGAGCTCTATTTAAGAAAGCTCTCCACCCACTCCCCCCGTATATACATACATACATATTTATGTATATCAATATCAATCATCTGGTTCTCTCAACAACATCAATCATTGTTTTGCCTGACACTACCACAAGCAAATATTATCTTTTCCTGAAAAACAAAAGGCCAATGGAAATGAAAAAGATTTTTAGCGAAACTTGATTGACTAGAACATTTAAAATGTTCTGATTATTCTTTCAACATTATAGAAAATGTCATTTAGCCTGAACTCATTTTAGAGTATACTGAAGAACAGCAAAAAAAGATGTCCTAGAAAGATTTGAAATTCAGCCAAAAAAAGATGATTTTCAATAGCAGTTTACTTCTTCTCTCCTAACAGAAAACTAGGCTTCAAAAAATCCTCCTATACTTCTAATAAATATTTTTGAATAAAACGCCTGACCCCTTCTCCTACAAATCTCCATTTATTTGCCACAATTTTTGATTGCTCCCATTTTCTAAAAAAATAAATAAAAAATACTGGCTGCTCTTCATTCAACATAAGGTTGGGCATCACTTCTATACCTATTAAGGTTCTCTTGTTGCCTTTTAATCAAGAGGACAATCATATTTAAATAGCTATAATACTGTACAAAATACCTTTCTTTGAATAGATTTTACAAAAGTTGGTCTATAACAATATCTACATCATAAGTTAAGCTTCTCCTACTACAGACATGCCCTATATCATTTCTGGTCAACAATTAATATGTAAGGATGCTGTGTTACAATGAAGTATGAATGAAGTTCATAAGGAGTACAAGGTATTTGACACAAAACATAGTTGTGTAGTTCAAGGAATAAATTAGAAACAAATTCATTCAAGCACAACGTGGTCAAGTTCTACAGATTTAGGAGTGAGGGAAAAGTTGCTTCCATTCTAAATATAGTTTTCAATTAAATACATAATATTACAATTGAATTATATTAACCTTGTAACACATTGGAAGCATTTTGCACTTCCAAAGGGGAATGCATTTTTACCCTTTTAATATATTTTGTGTTGGATTATCACAGTGAAATTAGATTAATTTTTGCATTACTTCAATAAATTGGAATCCACAGTGAAAAGGGTTATGTAGTATTGTTGCAACTGCAAATATGCCTCACTGACATATTCCAGTTGTCATTGCTATGCTATTATTTCCCAAAAGAAAGAGGTTAGAACATTATTATAGTATATTATATTACTGTTATTGTAATTTTTAAAGTTATCTAGCTAATCGCAGACTCTGTATAGTTCATCAATTGCAGGATAATTTGGGAGCTGATTTTTACAAGATCAAGGGTAGGAAATAATTAAATAACTCACATTCAAAATCTTAATGTGATTATATAGTACTGTACTATAGTACCGTACTGTTCAAATAAGATGTCACAGGGTTGAACTACTTGACAGCATTATTTCACAAAGGCATCAAGAATTAATAACCAAAGATGTTATTATGAAAACTTTGTTAAATGAACTTTTAAATTTTTCATAGATACATGCAAATAAATAGACTCCTCACTGCCTGCTTGATGGAAGAGATATGAACTAATCTCTACTGGATGATTCTGTGCTTCAGCTATTGAAGACTGTATTTATCTTTTTGCATGTATCAGTCTATGGAGATTCTCAGTCACCCAAGTCATGGTTGTCCCAAAGGTGCTTTTTCAAGAGGCAACTGGACTTTCTGGTTTTTCTTTGAAGACATTTTGCTTCTCATCCAAGAGCTGAAAAAGAAAACCAGAAAGTCCAGTTGCCTCTTGAAAAAGCACCTTTGGGGTATGAGGGAAAGATTTTTTCACACTATCCCTATGTCCATCTTTTACCTATCCCATAATTAATTAAGTGAGTCTCTGTGTTTAAGAGATAAAGGTTATTTTTTCCTCTCATTTTTATTTCTCTTCAAGATGTAGCTTAGACAGAAGCAGGGCTTTCTAATCCTGTCTATTTCTTAATAAATCTTGCTTTTACTTCAAATAAAATGAGTCTTTGTTAGAAATCACCAATTAAGAACACTGAGTGTGTGTTGCATGTGTGTGTTTTTGTCTGCTTATATTTTGGATCATATTCTCTCACAAAAGCATCTGCTGTATCAAATCTCTTACAACAGCTGGCTAAGTCTAAAAGATGAGGACAGACTGGTCCAATGACACAAAGCACTATCCAGTAGGTTGTTCACTCTTGTGGCAGGTTACAGTAGTTGAATGGTACAAGAGTAAAGATTCTGAACTAGCCTTCCCTTGTAGATCCCTTAATTCAGGGTTTTCCCACCAACCGGGCCACCATGTTAGGAACCGGACTGCAAAGCTGGAAATGAGCAGCAGGCGAGCAAAACTGGAACCTTCCTCTCCAGTCTGTGGAAAAATTATCTTCCATGAAACCATTCCTTGATGGGGACCATCAGGGCCGGATTTTCCTATAGGCTAACTAGGCTTCAGCCTAGGGCCTCAAGATGAAGAGGGGCCTACATTCAAATTGTTAGCAAAATTAAAATTACACTTTCACTATAGGTGAAAGGGCCTCATAAGTGGAATGGCCTAGGACCTCTTTTCATCTAAATCCGGCCCTGGGGACCATCAGATTGGGGACCGCTGCCTTAGTTGACAATCTGGAATGAACTTGATATCAACATTGGACTGTATTAAGCTTCTTTCCTGAGAAGGATGCTCACATCCATTCTGGCAAGCAAGGATCCATTTCAAAAACATCTGAAGTGTATCAATGAAAGGAGCATATTGTATATTTGGTATTCCATTAGATGGAATTGGTGGCCTGAAGGAGGAGGGATCCTGTATATTTTCATGCACTGGTTAGGTTTTCCTGATTAGAAGGGTTAAGACTAATTAGTGTTAACTAATCAGTTACACTGATTAGAAGGGTTAAAATGCTGATGGATTTAACTAATTTGACTAATCTCATGGATGCCCTTGGAGTTCTTCCTGCTTTCTTTATTTGTGATAGTATCACTTTTAACCCTAACCATTTGCCAAATAAATCAATGATCTTTCAATCATCCTGGCTGTTTTATCTTTGGTTGCTTACATTTTTAAGTATTAGTCATGTATTTTTTTAAAAAATGGTATACTAATAGTTTTATTATATAAAATGTTATATTTTCTTGTTTCTTGTTAGCTACTTTGAAAACTCTATGGGTAAAAGGAAGGGTACAGAAGGAATGAATGGAGTCAATCCATAAATGGTCCTTTTTCAAATGTCCACTTACAGCCCAGTTCAAACCAGCATCATACTCCACAGAGATGAAAACCACTAAATAATTACTTTCCTGTGACTATTCCACAAAGCTCATTACATTTTTAATTTTAGTCTTACTTAAATTGTTGTTCTTAGTTCTAATAGCAATAGCAATAGCACTTAGACTTACAGTATATACAACTTCACAGTGCTTTGCAGCCCTCTCTAGGTGGTTTACAGAGTTAGCATATTGCCCCCAACAATCTGAGTCCTCATTTTACCCACCTTGGAAGTTAGCATTGTTTTTATGGGCATGCATAGAACTGTCTTAAATTAAATCTCCTTGATTCTGTTTGACAAACTCAAATATATAGGGGTTTTTTTTCCATATCAATCTACAGGAATTATAGCAAAACTCTTTCTCCTATGTAATTCAAAATACCTGAAGTTTTCAGATTTGTAGAATATCTACACTATTGATTCCCGTCAATCTCTATTTCTTCCAAGATACAGAAACTCAAATGGGAATGTTTAAAGCAAACTATGGTAACCTAACAAAAGCCACAAAGTAGATAGTTATAGGGTTGTATAAAGCTGGGAAAAGATAGTGAGTTTTGTCAGGACTTCAGATGAAATACTCCTTTCAAGCTGCTGCATGGAAAAAGGAGAACTTCTGCTTCTGAAGCTCAAAGCAAAGCTACTGCATTTTGGTGTGGTTCAGTACTTCTAATAGAAGAGTCTGGCTACGAAAGCACTGGGCAAAGTCCCCAGTGTGACCCCCAAGTCCCTCCATTTCTGAGGAAATGGAAACGAAGAGTGAGAAAATATAGATTTCTTCCTATTGGATGCCTACACTATTTACATTTTTTTTCTTATTTACAAAACTGGAATGCATTTCTTTTTAAAACCAACCATGTGGAAGAATGATTGCATAGCTGCAAAACATGCATGCAAAAACACTTGATGTGGCTTCCCTCTGTTTTGCCCTTCTTGTTTCAAAGGCAAAGTTGCATTTTTTGAGAGAACCTCACACTCCAGACATTTTGGCAAATGGCACAAGTCTTCTATTAGAAATACCTCCATGGTGTTTGTGATTCCTTTGTTCCTCTTACTATTTTCTGTTATTCAGCCATTGGTTCAAGTCCTCATGTTCCACCTGCCAACAGCAGATCAGTCATCAACCATTCAACCATAAAGCAAGTGCTGACCAAGGCTCCTTATTGAATTACTTAGCCTGCTGTATGGAACACAAAACAAGCCAGGTGGTCTAATTTCACCCAGAACGATATGTGGTTGCATGATTCTCATCTCCTAATCCTGGGCTGAATTCTTTGCTGCTGTTGCTCCTACTGTAAAAGCTTACCCATGCTTAGAAGTAAAGGTCTGCTGGGGAATTTCAGAAGCATCCATTTCCCTGTCAAACATTGAGTGTAGCATTTTGTGAACATAAATGGTACTCATCTGCATGAGGAATTTTTAAAAGATTTTTAGAAACCGTTTAAAGACAGAGGACTTCTGTGCTATGAATATTAATCAGTTTGGCTCCAGTTATTTCAGGTAAGTGTAAAGTATTCAGGGATCGTCTCCTGCCTGTTCCAAATCCTTGAGATAGCTGGCACTTTACTGATTAATATTTATAATGGTATCAGAAATGACAATTCTAGTCTGAAGTTCTGCTAGAATAAGGGAGCATTAGTTTCTAGATCTGTGAATTATAGGTTTCCTAATATGCCTGCTTCTTCAGTTGCCATGCAGGCTTTTTCTTTCTTCAATTTTGCAAGGGTAAGCTGGGGTCATGGTTTGTATCAATGGAGGTATGTTACTGATGATTATTCCAAGGGCTAATGCTCTCATCATCATGCCCGTTTGGTTCCCTTTTTCTCTTCCTCAGATATTTCCCTTGCCTTACCTGTTACCAGACGTGTAAGAACTTTACTCTCCTCATTGAGAATGTTCACTGTAACATTCTGAGCAGACTGGAAGTACAGAGGGTTGCCCTACAATAGGAGCACAAGAAAAAGAAATTAATGAGGTGGACATAACTTCCCATAAGAAAATGCACTTTCTCTGACCTTTTTCCTAGCCCAGTAGGGTGGAAATGCCTAGATCAGTTTTATACCTATTTGGTAAAATGTTCCATGGCTTCTTTTCAGTTGCTCACACAAAATGCCTGGAAAAGTAGAGCACTGTACAATATGACCAACTTTTTTTTAAAGGGTAGAAATTTGCATAGATTAGCTTCTATGTGATAGCAAATCACATTTTGAAGTTTGGTCTGAGGCATAGTCAATAGTGTTCTGCCTGGTATGGTAATAAAAAAAATCTAAACAGATAGAAGGATAAAAGAGATTGAATGGAATGTTGAATGCTACTACTAGCTACTACACTGATTTGCTATTGTTTCATGTGTATTTCAAGTTACTTTTTCCTATACCACATTTTTTTTACTTTTCTTTTTTTAAATGAAGTCTATTAGACTACTCGCCCAACATAAATTGCTAACTGCTATCATGAGAGATTTGCCTCAGATTGGCAATTTTTAAAGTTCATCTTTAAAAACACAAAGTGGTATTCACACCTAAAATATATAATGGTGGCAAATGTTACTCCAGTATGTCACTGCCCCTGCTACTTGCAGATTGAATCTCCATTGGGAAAAAAATGAAAATCATGAAAACTGAATGAAAATATTCACACGGCTTAGCCAAAATATTTTTTATTAAATCCCAATATCTTTTTTCTTTAATGTATGTTTAAGATGCTTGGGTTCAAAAAATAGTGTGATGCAGACACATATTTATTGCAAATAAATATATAACTATCTATCCTGTTTCCCCAAAATAAGACATCCCCTGATAATAAGCCCAATCCGTCTTTTGAGCGCATGCGCTAAAATAAGCCCCCACGACAATAAGCCGTACCCAAAAATATTTAAATGCAGAGCTGGAAATTAGGTAAGACGACAATAGGAGCCCCATCCTGTTCCACATGCCTCAAAATAATAAGATCTCCCTGAAAATAAGGCCAAGCGCTTATTTCAATGTTAAAAAAAATATAAGACAGGGTCTTATTTTTGGGGAAACACAGTAATAACTTATTTAATTGAGGAATTAATGGCATACTGATCGAAAAAGTAAGGCCATGATTCACTGACATACAAACTACCCTACTGGACATTTTATAGTGGAAAATGGACACTGCTTCCACTGCTTGATTTTTGGCATTGCCAAGATAGGCTAGCCATGCTCTTCCCAAGCTCTACACAGCTGATCAAGATCAAGGAAGCAAGAATTATCAGAATGATCTCGTTAAGCTAGTTAGGGGTAGATACAGAATCCTAGAATATGTGAGAGGGATTTCCCATTCCCATTTACAGTAAATCCATAAAGCAGAGTTTCTAAATGATTTGGAACACTGCTTCAAGGTTTATCTCCAAGTGGGGTAAGTAACACTGGAATTACCTGTCATTTGATTTGCCCATTCTCTTTAGATTGCTTATGTGTAGTTTCTCTTCCATTCCTGCCCTTGGTTGTCCAGAAATTCTCACACAACTCCATTCTCTTGTCCCCACCTCCATTCAGCATGGAATGGAAAGGAAGATTCTCTTAACACCCTTTCCTGTCCAGAGAGGGGTTAGATGACTTTTCAAGCCAAATTCCACTGGGAAGTTACAGAAGAAGCAGGCATGGCTGTCTGGCTGTCTAACTCTTATACAGCAATGTTTTAGTCTAAGAAAGAAGACCAAGATGGAAGCGGGGACAAGAACAAGGACTATATTTCATTCTGAATCAATAACTATTAACCAGATGAAGACAGTTTCAAGGGTTCCATGTACAGGATTACTACAGATGCACAGCTTGGGATGCATGTATATTAGTTGCAATTTCCCAAGATCTATTAGGGTAGATCTAGTGAATCAAGTATTCCAAATTGTCCCATCCTTGTTTAAAATCTAAAATACACTCTACTTCATATTTTTCCTGCCAGGAAAAAAAGGGAAGGAATAAGAGGAGTGGGGGGTGGGTTGGGCACAGAGCAACATGGTCTTAATAAAGAGTAATTAATAAAGAATAGAAATCAATGGAAGGCCAGATGGATCTTTACGAAAGTTGGCACTTGTAAACAAAAGTGACCACTAATTGGTGTGGATAAAGAGAATGGGCTGATAAATTTTGAATCTAACTTCCTTGAAGGGCAGGAAGATGGCAAAAACTCACTTGAAGCCACCCAGTATTACTTAAGCACTCCTGTCTATGGCCATCTGTCATATATTTATGAGCCACTGTGGCAAGGTCCAGCTGTTCCTTGAGAGGGAGTTGTGCTGCTTGCTGTTCCTCTAGGAAGGTGGATGTATTCTCATCTGAGAAACTGCAGATGAGGGAACCTTGGAAGATTAATGGTACAGATTACAGCTATAAACTATCTGGATAAGTTGTGGCATGCAAAGGGTTGTTATAAGTAAATTCTGAGCACAAAGTCCAGCCAATTGACCCGTTGATACAAGACATAGCAGTGTAAGTATTGGTAAAGGGTTGTGTTGGTTCTCTCTGTCTCCCTATCTTCTTGTCCCTATCCCTGTCTTCAGGGGGTTGAGGGATGATAAATGAATTTGCATATGAAAAAACTGGAAGAAAGATTTCAAAAAAAAAAAGGATGTAAATTGGGCTCAATGATCATACCTATAAGGAAGGACATTGATTAAAAAGAGCTTGACAGTTTCTCGTGCAGAGAGTAGTCACATACAGGTAGTAAATTGATCCATCTTGGTAAACATATCAATCACCATCAAGTCAGACAGATGAGTAATAACATCCTATAAGATTTTATCCCAAATTCCAGCCTAAAATGGAAGGGTTTAGCCACAATAGATTTGCCTTGACAATAGACATGATAACAAGAAACATAGTCCTAAGCATCCATCTGCATGTGAAGCAATGGTGAAATCCAATTTTTTTTACTACCGGTTGTGTGGGCGTGGCTTGGTGGGTGTGGTGTGGCTTGGTGGGCATGGCAGGGGAAGGATACTGTAAAATCCCCATTCCCTCCCCACTCCTGGAGGATGGATATTGCAAAATCTCCATTCCCACCCCACTCTGGGGCCAGCCAGAGGTGGCATTTGCCCATTCCCTGAACTCCTCAAAATTTCCGCTACTGGTTCTCCAGAACCTGGCAGAACCTGCTGGATTTCACCCCTGATGTGAAGGCACCAGAAAAATGCTAAATAAAAGATGGACAGTCAAAGCAGGTTATATTTTGGGTCTTAGAAAAGTGACACATATTAACGAACAATGTAAAAAAGAGCAAAGAAATATGTCTCCTCGATCCAGTCTAGACATATGGATACTATTGTTGCTGTAGTCTCACATTGTCTAGACCAGGGATGTCAAACTCGCGTTG
Source organism: Arizona elegans (assembly GCA_022577455.1). Taxonomy (NCBI): domain Eukaryota; kingdom Metazoa; phylum Chordata; class Lepidosauria; order Squamata; family Colubridae; genus Arizona; species Arizona elegans. The sequence continues at coordinate 93,631,877 of JAKOOJ010000003.1, read as the reverse complement.
TCATGTTGTTGTCATGTGACGTATCATGACTTTTCCCTCTTCACTAAAATGGGGGTGGGCATGGCCAGCATGTGACAAATCCAGCCCACGGGCTACGAGTTTGACACCCCTGGTCTAGAGGATCTAAATTTCTAATGTTTTGGAAAGTGAGTGGCTGAGGATGGGATGGGCGAAGCAAAAGATTCAGGTTTCTAGATAGTGGTGGGAGGTTGCCAATTGATTTACTGATTGTTTATGTTGGCTCTTCCAATTTTTTTCAGCTTCCCCTTAATATCTCACATCTGTTGAAATTAGCAGCAATTTTCCATGTTCCATGTTCCTGATAGGAACTCTAATGATTGAACTCTAACTTTCAATTTAAAGATGCCAGGATCTTTCCTGCTCTTGATGACTTGATGGCAGGATGGATGACTAAATCCAGGAATTGTTCAATTAATGATCAGCATCATCATAGTTCATAACATAAACTGTTGGGTAGCAATACCCTCATGTAATGAAAAATGTTGATGCATTGAAGCATGTGGGTATCTCTGAATTAATTGAAGCATGTGAGTATTTCTGAATTAATGAATCTGAATTTCTATAGTTCTACGCAAGTAATACTTTCTTTCTGACTGAGACATTTTTTTTATTTTTTTTGTTTTTTTTATTTATTTTTTTTTATTTTTTTGTTATTTTTTTTTTATTGAAAAAGTTTTCAAATACAAGTTTTTCCCCCTTTCCCCCCCCCTCTTCCCTAACCCACCCTTTCCACCCAACCCCCCCTGTGACTTCTTCACAACAATAGGCTATTTCATAACTAGTTACATACATAATATCTTCCCTTTCCCTTAATCCCTTCTCGGAATACTGACCCTTAACTTGTTAATCTTATAACTCCCATTTTTACGGTAATCTGCCCTTTTTCTCCTCCCCTAAACTTATTGAGTATTATTACAAATTAACCTTTAATCTTTTATATATATTAATATAACATTTTAAATCGGCCTTCTCCCTGCAACCAAATTTGTTCAATTCTGTCCACTTCCTCCACTCCTCTAAATATATGACTTGAAATCAGACAATACAATTCTAAATATAATCCACTACCCACTTTACTAGAATATACACATATCTATATATGCATCCCATTTTATAACAATCAGTAAACTAACCTATTTCAGCCCTTCAATTCCTACAAAATCATGCAATACGATTCTAAATATAATCAACTGCCCACTTTACTAAGATATACACATATCTATATATGCATTTCATTATGTAAAAAGAGAAAAGACAATAACTTTAAGTTTATGATCCATATAATATCTTCTTTGATGTCTTTCCACTAGATTGTTAAATCCATCACCCATAATAGGGTAAAATAACATGCTGGTGCAACAGTTTGTTCAAAATCTTCAGTCATCTTCTGCCCCCATCAGTAGTAGATATCCTCACACCTGTATAAAAGTAAAAACAACCACCCGAGTGACATTATAATTATAAATATATCCGTATGGTTATAGTTGTGGTATTCATCAGGATTGTTAATTCCCGTCATCCTACTGAGTAACATCCAGATCTTCTGCATGCCCCAGCAAAACTCTCCTGCCTTATAACTCAAAGTAGTTATAGTATATTTCCAAGAGAAAAAAAAAGTAAATAAGAAAAAATTAGATGATTCAAATCCAACAAAGTGAGGCTCTTTCCACTTCCCAAAATCATGGCCTTGCAGAGATCTGCCACAATCCTCAGGATAGTATCAGACAATTGTTCGCCACCACTGTCTTTTCTAATATTCATTCATTTTTTAAAGCGCCTGGCTTCACTGTTGCTTAGTTTGGAAATTGCTGTTTCTATAAGATCTGTTTCTTTTCTTTTTCTTTTTCGGGTTAAATTTCCATCCTCTTTTCTTGCTTACCAATTGTATATCTGCTGGTTGATTTTCATTCTGCTTTGTGGATTGTTCTTGTTGGGTTAATTTTATCATCTCATCTTTCTTCTCCATCACTTGTATATCAACTGATTGATTTGCGCACTTGTCTGTGACTTGATAATTCATCACCTTGGGTTCGGATGACACTGCTCTCTTATTTATAAACAGTCCAGCTGGGGTCTCCAAGGAGTCCAAAGACAATTTATCCATCACAGCCTCTGTAATTTGATGTTTTCCTTTTATTTCCAACTCCTTTTGCTTATCCTGTATTATGCCTAAAGGTGTTAAATTCATTTTTAGAATTTTTTGATAAAAATCTTCCGCTTTTTCAACAGTGTGCAATTGATATCTTACGCCTTGATATCTCAATATTAAACCAGCTGGGATGTCCCACCTGAATAGGATATTTCTTTTTTTTAATTCAGTCACTAAAAAGCCAAATTTCTTCCTCTCCATTAACATCTTGGGCGGGAGCTCCTTGAAAATCCAAATCTTTCTTCCATGAAATTGCAAATTGGAATTAAAAGAGTTCTGCACAATATTATTCCTAATTTCTTTATCTGTAAAATAGATCACCACATCTCTAGGCAGTTGCCTTTGCTTTGCCCACCAGGAGTTTATTCTATAAATTCTATCAATCCTGCAATACACTTCATCAGGTTGAACCTTTAAGATCCCAGCCAGAATTTCAGAAGATACTTTCCTTAAATCATCTCTATTATTTTCCTGCAGACCTCTCAATCTAATTGCATATTCTGTAAAATTATATTGAATCATTAAAACTTCTCTTTCAATCCTCTGTTGTACATTTTCCTCATTACCAATCTTTTGGTTAATCTCCATTTTAGATTTGTCTTCCAAGCTATTATCCTGAATGTTTATCAAATCCTTTTTAATTTTTTGAGTCATGTCATCCAAATTCTCCTCGACTTCCTTCATTTTAGTCTCTAATAATTCAGTCTTTGCCTCCATCCGAATCAGAAAGCCTGATAAACCATTAGCAACTTTTGAAATCTTTTTATTCAAGAAGTCAGACTCTGATTTCACCAATTCACCAATTTCTTTAATTTCCTGCTTAAATTTTTCAAGTTGCTGATTCACAATCTCATCCCTTCTTACAATCTCTTCAAGGATAAATTCTAATATATTAAAATCGGGTTTCTGACGCTGGAGAGTTGAAATTTGTTGGCGCAATTTCTTAAGGGGGGAAATTCCCCCCCCCCTGTTTGTCCAGCTGTATAAGTCCTGATGCCATTTCCCACACAGACAAGATTTAGCAAAAATAAGAGAAGAAATAGAAAACAAAAAGACTTTCCCTCATTAAAAAAACCTTCTGAGCAGCACAGGAGCGAGGTTTCTCTAGAAATGTAGCCAATGATATTTATTCCGCTACATTGTAATAATGAAAAACGGAAGGACTTTCCCTTTTAGCCCTTCTCCAGCCACAGCAGACGCCATTTTAGAAGGCTCTTTTTCCCTCTTTTCCTCTGCTCTTTTCTTTTAAATAGTTTTTGAAAGGGTGAGATACTTGCGGTTCAGTATTAAGGGTCCAGTTCTTCATTTCTTTAATTATTCTTTTAGATTCACAGGCTTGCTCTTGACGCCTGGCTCTGCATAGGCAGAGGTCTCCCAAAGCCCGGAGCAGCGGCAGGGGATATGGGGCTTCTCCTCCGCTCCGTCCCAAAAGTTAAAAAAAAAACTTTTGGGACTCTGCGGGGAGTTCTACCCACCCCTGCCGGCTCTCTCTCCGTTTCCTCTTGGAAACGGAGTTTTTTCGAGCCGCCATCCGCTGTAACGGCGGCTCTATACAGGCAGAGGGAGCTGACGATCCCAGAGAGGGAGACATTTTTAATTTAGAAGTGTTCATGTTAAAGAATATAATTAGGTGTATATTTGTTCTGCTAAATGCAACCTAGCTTTTGCTTTTCAAACCAAATGGAAAGACAAAGTTGAGAATATAAACATCGTATATCATTTTTTTTGGGGGGGGTGTAACATTACTTGACTTGTCATCCTTCTCATTGAATTTATTCTGGGCTATGAATTACAGATAGTCCTTGGTTAATGATGGTTTGAAATGACAATGGCTCTGAACAAGTGTTACTTATCACCGATTCTCAAAGTTCAGCTGTTTTCAGCACCCTTGTGGTCATGGGATCATGATCTGGGCACTTGGCAACTGGTTCACACTTATAACAATTCCAGGGACCCATGGTCATGTGATCTCTAACCTTCCCTGATGTCTTCTCACAAGCAAACTCAGCATGGAAGCCAGCACGAGAAGTCACAAGTCAGTCCTTTAAATCACTCCCACTCATTCCCACTTTTTTTTCCTGAGAAGCCTGGCTACAGAGTACAAGATCCCAGGGACCTCATACTTCAATGTGCATGCCTGCCTGCAGCATCCTCTTCCTGCATTCAGCTGTGCACATCTGGCTGGCTGTTCTTGTGTGGTGCATTTACTCATCCACTGACTGGCTGGACTTATAACTTTCTGCCAGCTTCCTCATTGACTTTGCTTGTTGGAAGTCAGCAGAAAATTTCAAGGAGGTCCTTGCTTAACAATCCATGATCCTCACTTAATAACAGCAATGTTGACTGCTGGAATTGCTGCCCTTGCATCACTTAGGAACAAAAAAATTAAGTGATTAATTTGAAATATCATGGTGTACTTCATAAGGCTGATACATTATCAGTTTGCAATTACCATTTGATATAAAGACAATGAAGCAACTTATATGTATATATATGAGATGTTAATAACTCCAGACTTAAAAAAAAATAACTCAAAATCACATGCAGATGATATCAGTGTACAGCCCAATGTACAAAATCTTCTCTACTGCTTCCCCACAGCCCCAAAGAACATTATTTCATACAGCAAAGTGCAGTCTTTTCTCCAAATAGGTTTGGGCCCACTCCAAGTTAGTGCCTCTTGTAAGCAAGCATCTTAACTGAAGGTCGCAGCCCTGAAGTTCCAAAGAAGGCATGATTTTTCCATAAAATAGAGGAATTGCTTGCTTAAGTTAGTGTGTTAGTCAAGGGTTATGACAACAACTTGCAGGTGGTAGTAATAATGTAAGAAATACCATCATCATTCTGATCCAAAATTATTCACTACCATCATCACATAAAAGGATGGAGAATACAAATTTTCTATACCTACTCCATCCACATCACAAAACTGCCAAAATGCACTGTTTGTTGCATTTGAAACCTGTGAAATTATATTATTTTGGCATGAAAATAGCAAAGGAGATGGAATGGAGCTAAAAAGCCAGGATTTGAGTAAGACAATTTAAAAAAGCCCACCCACATCTCAAATAGAAAGATCACAATTTATAAGATTCAGATACAGCTCAGCTGCTGAACAGTGACAAGGGTTTACAGGAGTTCACAGCTGATTCTGGAGGCTGAAAGGCTTCATATAAAAGAACTTGTTGGGCTGCTCGCTTTTTTAATACTCAGGTAGTTAAGTAGAGTCCAAATCGTTTAGATGATGATACAATTGCAAATGCCAAGTGCCAATTGAAATAGTAAAAAAAATAAAAATCTGCCTTTAGTATAATTATAAGAAAAGTATGTTGATGACGAACAGATAAAAGAGGGTTTGGCGTAGTGATTAAATCTAGAAACTGGAGATCATGTGTTCTTGTCCTCCCTTAGGCATAAAGCTAGCTGGGTGGTTTTTAAAAGCCCATGGAAGAAAGGCAATGGCAAACCACTCCTAAAAATGTTGCCCAGAAAATGGCATGAACTTGTTCAGTCAAAACAAACTTGGAAGGAAAAAAAGTAACTATTCATAAATAACATTTTAATATTCTAGACAAGGGCTCACCAAACTCTTCAACTATATCTCTTTGCTATCATTCAATGACCACTTGAATCTTCCCAATGAAGATATGGTAGCCCTATACAAATAGAAATGGTATTTGTTCCCACATGTCCCCATTTAGAGTGATGTATCGACACAGAACAAACTCTGACAATTCTAACATCTCGTAACTGTCTTCTCAATGAAAAAAAAAATCTTTTATGCATGGTAACTTTTGATTTGAAACCCTCTGATACTGAGAGATTTCTGTGGTTATCTTTTACTTTTGTTTTTTGTTCTGTTTTCCTCTTTGAAAGATTCCTGTTTAGAAACCATTCTGACCAGTGCTGCTTGTCTGTTTTAATTAGATGAGCTGTTCTGGAAAAGTCGGTGGACTTTCAGTCTCTCTTACTAACAAGAACTTTTTATTACTGATTTACATAAAATGGGAGCATGCTGTTTAAAAATAACTATTCCATAGAGGAGCCAACGTGCGTTTTGAAATACTTAATTCTTTCCCCTTTAAAGATACTTCGTTAGTTTACACATTCAGACTTTTGCTTCTTGTGGTTTTCAGAAGGCTCACTTTGCCTGATGAAAGAGCAATAGCTGCAACAGTCTGTAAGAGATTTTTCATGCTGCCACTTAATTTCCATAATTCGTATGATTAAAGGCTAAAACAAGCTAACAAGCAAGGCTGGTACTGTGTTATAAGACATTAGCATCCAATGCCTTCTGTCAAACTTTACAATATTTTTATCTTGAGATAGAGAGTCTTTCATATTTGTTTGTAGCACCCAGTGTTTTAAGAAAAAAGCAATGAGAATTCTCCCCCAACATCGACTGCAACTGATTGCAAAAAATGGCTGCTCATAACAGTACAGATACTGTATGTTCTCACTGCATGGAGCCCTGCTGTATTTGTACTATTTGTACAATAATAATGATGATTGCGAACATCTCAACAGCTGGTAGTATGTCTGGTTCATGCCACTGGTATTTTCACGGGTGAATCACATAGCATTCAAGAAGTGTTTGAACCGGAACTTTGTCTCAGCATGACGTCTCAATCAATTATCCCAGTTTGTTTACATCAAATAAAAGTATGATTGAATTCTGATCCCTACAATATTTTTGTAGCCTTTTAACTTTCATGGGGTAAAGATATTGTTGTTGACACATCATTATCACCTTCATAGGAGTGCAACATTTGTTTTTAGCACCCCAGCAACAGCTGACTATTTGCAAACACTATATGGATTTTTTCTAGTTTTTTTTTTTCTCTCTTTGGAATAAACAAATGCAATCATGGACAGCTATGAGCAAAACTAGCCATATCAGAGAACTGAACTTTCTTTTAGATGGGCAAGAAAAGACTATGGCTTTCCTAAAATTCAGGTAAAAAAGAATTAATGATGTCATTTGAACATGAAATAAGTTCCATACTTCAATCAGGAATAAAAATTGATAAATATTTTCTTCAAACTAGAACCAGCTAAAAAATTCTTTACCATTATAACTTTTCATAGAAATTGTTTTGGATTTCAGAACAAGGAGTCAATGGCTGCAAAACACAATATTATTTGCAGAATGATTCAGGTATAATTGTATGCTTGAAACCCAGTATCTGAAAAACCACAGGATTTCCTGTACCCTGGAAGTTCGCCCGAACACTTAACAAAAACACACATTGTGTTAGTAAAGGTATGGTATCAGAGAAACACAAACACAGCAGGCCCTTGAGCAAGATGAAGTGGCACAGAGAAAGATACTATAGTGTAACAACAGGCTCTAACCTTGTTCATGGATTTTAACTGTTCATACTGTGGGAAGTCCACCGCACCCCAGAAGAATGACATATTTTGGGAAATATTAAAAAAGGCAGAATATTATATTTCCCTAAAGGAGAAATGGAGAAACATATTTTTAGAGGCAGAAAGCAGCCCCAAGTCATTTTTAATAGCCCACAGCAGATGCCAGCACTTAAGAGATAAAGAGCTTATTGAAAGAGGTAGACAATTATCTAGATCTCTATTCATAAGCTAAGCAAATACTGCAGGCAGAAGTCCATTCAAGGCAGGATATTTTGAAACTGCTTGCAGCAGAGTTTGACAGCTAGCAAAAGCAGAGTGATAGGATTAGAAGCAGCTTCTCACTCAAGATCCAACACAGGATGAAAGCCATTAGTCACAATGGCTTTCAGCCCAACACGCTTTCAGAACACAAACCCCTTCATTGCATCATCCCCAGAACAGCTCAAACTTCAGCCACAGAAACCTATGAAGATCTGTCCATCTGAACCAGATGGATTTTCCTCCCAACAATACTTTCACAAAAGGGCTACAATGTACTCACAATGTGACAGCTGGGATAGGTGTGGATAGCCTAAACTACAGTTTCTTAGGAGGCAAATGCATTTGCCTCAGACTCAGAACCAGAATGTTTTGTACATTTAAATTAGGAAAAATAATTCCTGTGGAGTCCTTGATATTCTCTGAGCTTGGATGTATACTTGCAGACATTTTATTATCTGACTAACTAACATTAGGGCTAATGAGTGTGGTGTTTGATGCCTGTTAATCCTTAGCAGAGTTGGTGGAGATATTATTTTCTCTCTGATTGTTTGTCTGGTGTTTATCCCTGCTTATCTGATTATAGACTGATGGACACAGCAGTGTTCTTATTGTTTCCTTTGTTTTTTTATTGACTTCTTTGAATGGTGTGTAAACATGATTTGAGCGTCTATTGATGGCTGATTTGTCTGAATGCCAAGCTTCCAGGAATTGTCTAGCATTTCTGGATTTAACTTGTCTAGGAATCTGTGTTTCCCAGTTGAAGCTATGGTTGAGTTTGTCCATAAATTGTGAGATTAAGGATTTCTGACTGCTAGTTGGTATTCATGCATGCAGACTGTTAGTCTTCTGCCTGCCTGTCCTACAAAGTGTCTGCTACAATCCTTACACTGTATATTGTGTATGATTCCTGGTTTTTTTTCTTCTTGGGCTATTGGGCCTTTTGTGTACTTAAGATGTTTTGGAGGGTTGCAGTTAATTTGTGTGCTATGATGATGCCATGTGATTGTGATAGTCTGTTGGCAGTTTCTGAGATGGTTTTGAATATATATGTAATATATGTAATAATCTGGTTTGCAGAAAACAATAACCTTACCAAGGAACTACCAAGGAGAAAACTACAGCCCCACAAACACTGGCAGGCAAGACACATAAACAGGGAGCATACCCCACACTTACTAGCAGTGATGATGTTACCTAGTCAGGTAATGAAATGTTTGAAAGCAAAGAACCAAGTTTAGAGAGCACCAAGACTCTGCAGTTGAACCCTGAGCTACAGTTATTCTCTACTATTGGATTTCCTTTTCTTTTTATATTGGAGGAATCTTGTTTTAATAATAATAGATTGTTTATAGCCTTTCATTTATTTGAGTGTAGATTGAAATACTGCTTTATTGTGACAATTTTGCCTTCCGCATTAATAGTAAATCAGATAAACTAATGAGCCTAAGTAATGTCTTGCTGAAGAAACTGAATACAAAAGCAAAACAAAATAAACAAGAAACAAAAAGCAGATCTCCAAAACACTAAAGAATTATTTAATTGATCATTTTCTATTCCAAGAGAACATTTATTTCACTAAGGCAAATTTCATCTCGGCCAAACAAAACACCCTTTTCACACATGGTAATTTTGCTTTCTTTGTGAAAGAGGCTTCATTCATTCCATAGAAGAAAAGCCCCATCTCCTACAAAACACATAAACACATTCACTCACACAAACACACATTCCTGAAAGGACATCCACAACATTCTCACCTAGAAACAGAATGCAATGCACATTTTTTTTTCACCCATATCCAACCAGGTTTTGTCTCTTCATCTTTTGCCCTAGATTTCTAGTAGAAGAAATCCACTCATTTTGTTGCTCATTCCACTCCGTATTCATCAGAAGTTTTCATGAATCTGACCTCTTCAATGGAACTTGAAATCTTGTAATAAAATTCTAAAAATCACATTTCTGTTTAGCTTTTGTACCAGCCTCTCATTAAAGCTTCCCACTAGGGTTTCATTGTAACATTGTGTGGTTGGACATGTACCTGTATTAGCTGTTCCAGACACTCAATCCATTAAAACACATGAGATGCATTAAGGCAAACAATATTTGAAAGATGGAGCAAATCTAGCAATACAATGTGGGTTTTTCCTTAACAATGGATGAGCCACTCAACCAAACAGGGTAATTTTTACAAATAGGAAGAAAAGGTATTGATTGATGGTTATTAAGCTCAATATAGTAAGTACCATTTAGTTTCTTTGTTTGCTTCACTTCCAAGAAAAAGTAAAATCTTTTTGGTTGAAATGGAAGGCTTGGTAACCAAGGGTCATTCTTCTTAACATTTATTAAGTATTTCAAACTGTGCATATTTCTTTGATATAATTTATAGAAAAAAATATAGAAAAGAGGAAAGCATTTTTTGTATGTTGTATTTTTTTTTACCTACAAATTAATAATAATTCAATCTTCCTTTTAATTTTTATTTTTAAAAAGCTAGTTAAAGACTATGATGGAGCAATTTAAATGGAGCAATTCAAAGGCTATGTGATCACAGATTATCCTGAATTTGACAGAAGGAACAAAGATGCTTTTAAAAATGTATTGGTCTGTTACAAAATTAACCAAAAGGCATATTAATTAACAATGAAGAAAATGTATTGGGTTTGCTTTGTTTTATTAAAGAAAAGAATTTGAAAAGAATATGAATTCAAGAGAATATCAGTCAAATAGAAGGAAACTAAGGAAACTTGCCAGATTTGGGCTACCGAATTCTGGAGAACCATTAAAGGTAAAGGTAAAGGTTCCCCTCGCACATATGTGCTAGTCATTCCCGACTCTAGGGGGCGGTGCTCATCTCTGTTTCAAAGCCAGCGCTGTCCAAAGACATCTCTGTGGTTATGTGGCTGGCATGACTAAATGCCAAAGGCACATGGAAAGCTTTACCTTCCACCAAAGGTGGTTCCTATTTTTCTACTTGCATGTTTTACGTGCTTTCGAACTGCTAGGTTGGCAGAAGCTGGGACAAGTAACAGGAGCTTACCCCGTTAAGCGGCACTAGGGATTCGAACTGCTGAACTACCAACCTTTCGATCGACAAGAAGCGTTAGATAACAGCAAAGAGATAATACAAAACTTTTTTCCCTATCAACTAGAGACCTTCTTGACTTTTAGAGTAACTGAAATCTGGTAATGAAAATTGCTTTAAGTCGTGCCATACTGCTAGAACAATGTTTTAGGTTTAACCAATGTAAGGAAATCAGAATTTTAACAGAAAACGTGACAATCAACACAGAATACCAAGTTTAAATTAATCTTAATGCAATCACAAATGCTTCACAGTAGTGTTATTTGAATATATTTGTTTTTATCTATTCACATATTTGTTAGGTTTTGACTTTACATTTTGGAGCTTTTGTTAGGTTTTGACTTTACATTTCGGAGTTCATATAACTAAACCATGGGGAGGGGGTGTCAAATATATAAGTTTTAAAGACTAAATCCTATCCTATTAACAGTACAGCCTGTGAACAGGATAGAAGGGGTAATGGAAACATATTAAAATGAGCACATTTTAAAATCCACTGTCTCTTTCTTAAAAACAGAGTTAAAATGATACTTGGCATTTTTCTTCAATGGAACAGTAGTGATCTGGAAAGATGTGGTAACAATTTTGATTTGCAATATCTAAATTTCTGTGACCTTTCCCAAAGCTATCTATAATACACTACTCCATCTTACATGCTGTACCATCATTATTTTCAAATGCCTCCAAATTTTTAAAATTCCTCAAATAACTCTTCCCTTAGATAACAATCAAATCAGCAATTTAAGGCTTTAGCTTGCAACAGGCAATGAAAAACAGATAATGAACATATCTTCCCAGTGGCATTCCTCACCTCCCAGGTATGAAGAATTGACTGTTCATCATTCAGGAAAAGTTACTTGCAGGGAACAAACTCTGAAACTTTGGTTAAGGATAGCAGTATGTGGCTCAAATGATAATCCAACAATATTTGTATAGCAAGTTGTTTACTTCTCCCACCAGTCCAAAAATCTGTTGGTCTGAACTGTCAGCCCTTCCAGGTAACCCAGACAGGAAATACAGCTAAATGAGATAATTCTACTTTGTTGTAAGGATGTGTTAACACAATCTTGCAAGTCTGAAGATTTACATCTCCCACCGGCACTTTTAATCATCTGAACAATTAGGTGAGTCCTTCCTAAATTTCTTTCTCTGGCTGTTAGGCCACTGTGGGCTCCTGCCTTTCTTGTCTGATTGTTTCCTAAGCAGCATCTCTTTCCCATTTCTCCCAATAACATCTACACACTCCACTACATACAGTAAACACATGGTCAAAATTCTGATTATCCTTTGCCCTCATTTTGTCATTTTATCCCATGAATAAAGGAAAAATATTGAGAAGCTATTCTCCTTGGAATTAACAAAAAACTTACATTTATTTACCTTTTCTCTTGGGAGAAAATTATAGTATCATGTTGAGTGATTTAGAGTCCAAGGTTTTAACCAAACTATGCCAGAAATCTAGAGGATGATTCATTGACCTACAGACTAGAAGAGGTCAACCTACATAACAATACCAAAGAAAGGAGATTAATAAAGTGCACAGATTATTGTATTATTTCCTTAATTCACATGCTAGCAAAATAATGCTTTGGATCATCCAATACAAATTAGAACCCTATGTGGAAAGGGAAGTGACAGATGTTCAAGTTGGCTTAAGAAAAGACTGGGGAGCAAGAGTCATAATTGTTGTCATATGCTGGATATTTGAAAAAGAAAAGGAAGGGGAGGGGAGGGGAGGGGAGGGAAGGTAAAAGAAGTTAGTATATCTTCACTGATTATAGAAAGGCCTTTGATTGGGCAGATCATGCCAAGCTGTAGTACATTCTTGGATAACATCCCAGAACATTTGGTGTCTTCCCATGAAGCTTGTACTTAGGTCAAGAAGCTATAGTCTGAACAGGACAGGTGGCTCCAGACTGGCAAAGGAATGTGACAAGGTTGTATACTCTTTCCTTACTTATTCAGTCTGTATTCTGCTTATACAGTATATTGAGGGAAGCTGAACTGGAAGAAGATACACATAGTCTAAAACTGGAGGAAGAAGCATTTATAACCTCTCCTTAAGCTTGTTGTCACCATTCTGATAGTTCAAAATGCAACTGATCTGCAAGTTGTAGTAAAGAAAGTCAAGAAATATAGTGAAAGAATAGGATTAAGATCAAATATACATAACATCAAACTAATATTATATCAAATGGTATAATGATCAGTCATAGAATCAACAATGAAATTTTTGAAATGATAGTTTCAAAATAGTATTTTGGGATCAACTATTAATAGTAAAAGAATTGGCATTCAAAAAGATTTGGTAGAGTAGTAATGAAGGCCTTAAAAAAAGAAATCAGATGCCAAGATGAGTCTATAACCCATAAAGATAAAAACTGTAATAATTTTCTTTTTGAGATTCTAAAGAAATGAAATTTGGGCTTTGAAGAAGTAGGATAGAAAGAGCATTGATGTTTTTGAACTTTGGTTCTTTGCATGGGTAGCAAAGAAAACAAACAAATGGATCACTGAACAAATTAACCAGAGTTCTCACTCAAGGAGATAATAACCAGGCTCAAATTATCATATGCTGGCCATATTATGCAAACATCCAGCTCTACGAAGAAGTCTCCCGAATGCTGGAAAAGGTGGAAGGATAGAGAGAAGATGACCAGCAGCATAGTAGATGTACCCAATAACAGCAGCAGTAAGCACATCATTGGAAGACCTGAAGGATCAGGCTGGAAAAGATTGTTGTGGAGAAAATCTATGTGGGTGGCCAGAGTCAACATGTGAAGGCAGATAATCAAGGCAGATTTATTTGTACACTGAGCTTATGTACCGGAGACAAATTCCTTGTGTGTCCAATCACACATGGCTCATAAAGAATCTATTCTATTCTATTCTATTCTATTCTATTCTATTCTATTCTATTCTATTCTATTCTATTCTATTCTATTCTATTCTATTCTATTCTACTCTACTCTACTCTACTCTACTCTACTCTACTCTCTATTCTATTCTCAACCAGAATTGTTCAGAACTCACTGTAGGCAGGCTTTTTAAATATGACATGTATTTAACTTTTTCATCTTTGAAAGTCCCTATTTCTAAGAAGCTAGTAATGCTGCTATGGAATCATGCTGTTTGAAAAGGATGCACATAAATTACATTCATTCAGCATCATAGAAATTATCAACCCTCCCCCCCCCCACTCCCCAAAAAACGATCAAGTAAACCATTACTACAAAGAGAAATACATTTATGATGACCCAAATTTGATTTTTTGGCATTATTTGGATCAAAGGATGTGAACAGAAGTGAAGATAGGCTGACTCCTATAGGCTGTATAAATTTACAACAGAAGACGCTCACATATAAGTGTATTTCCAAAAGGGATTTGTGAAGAGTGGGATTGATATGCAAGCTCATGTCTCCAAATTTTATCCAGATCTAATTAGGTTTTATATCTTACTGCTATCATCTGTGCTTAAAACATGTTCCCCAATCTCTGGCTGTAATGGACATTCTGCATAGCTAAAAAGAGATACTGTACGATCTTGTCAGCTGAACAGACTGTTATTTTTAGCCAGGGATCATTGAGCTTATATTAAAAGACAAGCATGAAGGACACTGCCTATATGAGACAACTGTCCTCAGGCTGATTTGAGTGATACGCTGAATACTTAAGAAAGTCTCCAAGGTTTTTCACCCAATCAATTGTAATACTTCAATCAGCCTAAATAGGAATAATTTAGGTTCATTTCTAACTTCTAATCTCAATGAAATTAACACAGTTAAAGAACTAGCAAACCAATTATGAGAGTGGAACACAACCACGGAGCCTGCAGTTATTTGGAGATGAGGAGGTAAGCTAGCTCCAGCCAGCGAGGGATATTTTCCAGCAAGCATGAACAATTTTTAAGAAAAAGATGCTGAGACTGGAAAGAAGGGAACTGCAATTTGCAGGAAGATTATTTAGCCTAACAGTAACAGAATAGTCTTCCTGATGTTTGTGCATTCCTCATTAGTTGTCTTATACCTCCCAGGATTAATAGTCAGTTTGATCTAGTTGTTGATTGTAATATTGAGATTTGTCACCCAACTCATCCAGGAGGCACTGGCTTGATTAGAACAGCACTGAAAAGCCAATAAGCCTAAATAAGGTTAAAGTCAGATGGTACTTGATAAACAAATGAAAAAACATTGGCTAAATTCACATGCAGGAACCTGGGACTTTCTTTGCAACCTGTATACATGCAATATTGTTTTAATTTTGCATTATATGGTGCCAAATTCCTGTTCTTTGATTTCTGAAGATATGGACAATACAGCAAACATCTCTGGGAGCAAATGATTTAGGAAAAAACATTTGTTTTTGAGGCCATTCAATATTAGGTGCCCTAATCTGAAACAGAATCATAAAGCATTATCACAAAAAAGAGAAGGAATCATAGATCAATTGTTTAATACAAGCAAGTGCGTTTCAGAGAAATGTCTGCAGAAAGAATATAAACATCATATCCGATGTGCAAAGATTATAGTTTTCTTTGGAACTTCAGTTTCATTCATCACTCTCCCTATTTTTATTATAACTCACATCTACCCAAGCCAGCATGCTCCATGATAACTATAGAACAAACTATAGAAGACATCCCATCTAAACTTAAGAAAGAATTGGCCAGGGAATAGATTTTACTGCAGAATTACTGAACAGTCCTGCAATCTTGACTAGCATAGCCAATAATGGGAATTGTTGGGAGTTGTAGTATAATTGAGCAATATTTGAAGATCTGAAGGTTCTATATTTCCATCTTGTATTCTCAACAGATGAAAGTAGATTGTTATGACTGATTTATATAATTGATTTATAGGGCCACTCAACTCAAATAGTATGACTCAGAGAGGCATACAACAGAAAAACTAACCAAAAGAATCATGTAATATTAAAATATATACAATATATAAAATATAAGATGGTGGCAAAGCACAACAATAAAAATAGTTAAAAGAGGACAACACTTAACTGGACACAAATTCCTGGGACAAAAGCTAGGAATTATTATGACTTTTCTAGAGATGAAGAGAGTTGGGCCCAAGGGTGGGTTTCAGCTGGTTCGTACTGGTTTGGGCGAACTGGTAGTTGTGACCTACGGGTGGGCCTGCCCACCTGCCCCGGCACTATGTTGTCTTATTTAGCTGTATTTATAAAGCCATGTGCATGATTGTAAGCATTCGGATGAGCCAATCACATGTGCAGAAGGCCGCTCACATTTTCGGTGCTGGAGTGAACCGGTTATTAAATTATGTTAAGCCCACTCTGGTTGGGCCTGTTGTGTATTAGGGAGATAGAGCAGAAAGGAATCCTTTCTATGAAATGTTAATATTTAAAGAGGGAATCTTCCGTATGTCTTCCATATGGGAGCATATACGGCAATCAAAAATCCTTGGGAGAAGGCAGTCTCTCAAATAACTTGATCCTATGCAATGTAGGGCTTTAAATATAATATCCAGTTACAACATTTATCTCTTCATCCCATATGCCATCTCTTATCTATAAACAAATCCATAAAACATCTCTTTTCAATCCCGGTGTCATCAGAAAGTCCATAAAGAGTTGCCAGAAATATCAACATATCTGCTTTAATTTGAGCAAATAAACCAATATTATGTTTATATTCCTTTATATTGCTGTAGGATTTGATTTCTCTTCATTTCTTTTTGTCCTATCATAGAGTGTTCTTCAAATTTTAACAAGCCTCTTTTGCAAATCCTGTAGAAAAAAAAATACCCAGGTCACTCTCTTAGTTGTCATTTGTATTTCCCTTTTAAAATCTCAGACAATTTCTTTTATGGATCCAGTGAAGCATCCTTTTTTCAATCACTCTAGCAGCCTGTCATTTGCAAAATCTATTTTCGATACCATCTCTATCTTGCAAATAAAATTTGACATTTCTTTTAGACATCTTTTGAATATACAGTAGTTTCTTCATAGAAACAGACATCATTATTGATATTGTTGATTTAATGCTACAATTTTCTGATTCCATTATTCAGAAGCCTCCTTCTGTATTTTTATTGTTAGAATGTTTTGCATCATCTTTCAAATATCTTTCCTGTACCTAAATTCTTTAGTCCCCTCAACATACAGTTTTTAAAATCATGAAATTCTTTATCTATGTTATATCTTGTAAAAACCAAAACAGGATCTTATTTCCCACACAACACTTTTTATGCTTTATAATTAATTACAAAATCTGATTGTAAAAGTTTCAATGTTCCAATTTTATCTGGAAACGTAGTCCATTTATAACTTTCTAGGATTAAAATCTATTTAGGTTTTTTTTTGCTATTCATTTCAAATTCTTTAAATTATTAAGTTTATGATTAACATTTTCTTTCATTCAGGTTTAAAAGCAGAGTTACCCATCATTTTCAAACTTGCTATTTCAAGCATCTCTAATAGCTTAGAAATAGTTAATGAGCTTTTTCAAAAGTGATTAGAAAGTGACGTTTGTGAACTTAGTGTCTTAATAGTCACTGCAGTTGTGACCAAGATGACTAATTCCATTGTTTCCTGGCTCAAGGAAGTCTTCCTGAAGTCTTCACATGGAGAGTAGCTGTCTGGAGCACATGTGGAAGATCTCTACCATGTCTTTATCTGGAAAGGTTCCAAGGAATTGGTCTATTCACTAGTTCCTTGCTCAATCAATATAAAATGTTTTATAGATGGCATATGCCCCCTGAGAAACTGGCAAAAATGTTCAAAGATAAATCAGCTAAATGTTGGAAATGTCATCAGTTACCAGGTTCTTATTACTATATGTGGTGGACATGTACAGAAGCTAAAAATTATGGGAATAAAATTAAGATATGGCTGGAAGAAATGATACAACAACATATTGATTTAAAGCCAGAACTGTTCCTACTGGGTATCCTGCCAGAAAAAAATTAGCAAAGAAAATATTTATTTGATTATACATGTAATAACAGTGGCAAGGATTGTTTATGCACAACATTGGAAAGCAGAGAAAATACCTTTGGAAGGAGAAGTAATTAAAAAAAAATTAGATTGTGCAGAAATGAATAGATTGGCTATGATGATTAAAGAAAGAGAAGATTCAGAATACTTTAAGATATGGAATCAATTCTACTATTGGTTAGAAAAGAGATACAAATAAGTAAATTAATAGTTATGTATAAAAATGCTATAATCAGAATATTTTGTTAGTGATGAATTGTTGTAATTGATTGGATGAGAATGAAGACAGAAGAAATAACAAAAAGAAGAACGATTGGAGACAACACTGAGATGTCACGTGGAAGGAATGACTGATATATTAAATGTTTGTTTAAAAAATAAAAAAAACTTTTAACCACTAGTTCCTTGCTCTTTGTTGTGGTTGCCAATTCTGCCAGTCATTTTTTTAAAAATAGAGTGATACAGGTAAAGCAGGGGTGTCAAACTCACGGCTGTGAGCCGGATGCATCATGCACTGGCCATGCCCACCCCCATTTTAGTGAAGGGAAAAAATGTCACGGTACATGATGTGTCTTTGACACCCCTGGGTTAAAGTATTACCAATTCCACAGTCAGTAAGATCCATGACTAATTAGATATCTTTTTTTTAATAGAAGTTTGTTGAGATGGGGGTCCGTTTGAAGCTCCAGAAGAACCTGGAGAAAGTGGATTATCTGTGCTTCCCCCTTTCAGTTGATCTTCAGACCTGGTTACAACACTCAGAGGTTACTAACTGCACTTCTTGATGACCATGTATGTCAGTTTCATCATTTCTGCCTCAACTGACCCTGCTCACAATAATTTAGTCATCTCTCAGTTGGGTTGTTATAATGCTCTGGGTGGGACAAGTTGCAGTTTTCCAGAATGTAAATGTGTGGAAGTTTGGGTTAAGTAGTATTCTGCAACAATGTGAAATAAACTTATCCAAATAATTATATCTGATTTTAAAATGTTATAGGATATAACCATAAAATATTTGCATTAATTAACTGAAACTTCTTACTGTGTTTTGAACTTGGGCCAAGAACTAGAAGACGGCTGAAAGAAATCAGATATAGTATAATATATCTCTTTCTGCTGGCTAATATATAAGAACTGTTCTTCCATATCATTCAGAATAAGGTTGTTTTTGAAGCCTGCTTAATTTGAGACAAGATGACAAATTATAGCCAGAGAGATTGGCTGCTCAATGGCCTTTGTGAGAATGAAGTAACAACCACCATGATTACATCAGGATCAAAACAGATTTTTATTGCAGTTTTTTTCCCCTTATCAAGCAATGGCTGATCAAGGAGCTGATGAAATACAATGTCAGATTTATGAAGACTAAGGTTTCCTCAAATTAGAAGCTGTAAGGAATATAAGTCACACTGATTTCAGCTCAGTAACAAATTTATCAAACATATACTTTATATAAATAGGCTGGTAATGATAATGCCTTTCCCAGCAACTTGTAGAGGTGAAAGATTATTTTATTTTTCAAGGCCTCTCCCTGTGTGCTTGCTGTTGATGCTTGGTTGACTAGTGATTTCCTACAGTTAGCCTCTGAGCATTACTTACCCTTATTTGTCTTGCACTTAAAACAATCAAACTTTATTTACAACATGTATGCTTTTAGCTGAATTAGGAAGAAGAAAACTTAAACACTTAAGTACAATTCTATCATTAGGTATGCAGATGTGATAGACTGCTATGTGTTGTCAAAGGTCATTAGAGAATGGAAGTAGAAGGATGTGCAGAAACTTATGAACACAATGCAAAATGCTTTTCTTAGGAGTATCTATTACTCTGAATGTGCATACTACAATATTTTGACTGTTGTGGTGATGGCTTCTGACATCTTTAAAAGGTATTACCTGATTCTCTTTTCAGAAACGAAGGACATGATCTTGCCTTTCTCATTTGAAAAGGCCCATGGTTTAACTTGCTATTTTATCTTTGAAACACTTCCAACATTTCAAATGGCCCAAATTGGTTGTTTAAATGAGATGTAGGCCTTTTTGTACTGATGTCACTTTTATGAAACTTCACCCACAAAAGTTATTTTAAATGTATTCTTTTGAAACTATGCAGAAGTTTTGTTTTGGTAGTCCCTTGATAGTTGGGCCCAGATGTTAGGCAGCAAAATATTTGTTTAGTTGCTATTTTGTCACTGATTGTGATTTTTTAATACCTTAGACATATTTTCTGACAATGGTTTCTAGATGTTTATCTTAATAAAAAATATTGGCTTGGGTTTTTTGGTTTTAATAGTTTATTTGCCATCTAGAGTCATTGTTTGTAAGAAGGGCGAACATATGAACAAGAGAGAGGGAGGGAGGGAGGGAAGGGGGGGGAGAGAGAGAGAGAGAGAGAGAGAGAAAGTTTCCCAAAGACCACCAAGTAGAGAAATTGACACATTTTTGCTTACTATTATTATTATTATTATTATTTTTGATCCCAGTAATGATCAGTCCTGCAAACTGCCAAAAGAATCAAACCCAGATTGTGGGGGCAATAAGTTGACTTTGTATAAAATATACAAAAGTATGAAGGCTATTGCTTAACGCATTGTAAGCCCCCTGAGTCTGCGGAGAAGGGGGGCATATAAATCAAATTAAAAAAAAAAGCAAGAAAGTATTGTCTATTAAAAAAAATACAACATTATGACTTTGTGTCTAATTCATCTCATGAATGCAACAATGAATTGTGTCATTATATGAAACAACAAGGACAACATAGCAATAGGCATAAAGTGACCATGTCAAAAATAAGATGAAAGCATTAAAAGAAAAGAGAAGTACTTATACTAGAAACAGACCATGATCCTGCCTGTTCTCCAACTCACTGTAATTGTCTTTTACCACTCTCTTTGAAGTGGTGATATGCTACAAAGTAAAAGCAGAACTCTGGTGATGATCCAGTCAGGTGTCATCTGTTAAGGAGGACTCCACCTGATTAGTCTTTCCCAATTAAATCAAAACTCCCAATTTTCTGAGCGCAGAAAAGAGAAAGGGCTTGTATCATGATGACGGTTGTTATTCTGCTCTTCCTTTTTCTCTTGCTAGCAGTAGAAGATGAGGGGGAGGAAAACCTGTTGAGATTTTTTAATGTTGTATTTATTTTCAGTGTGGGATATATATGAGACAACATATATTCACTTGAGTATTAACTAATATATGACAAAATGCCCTTCCCAACGATGCCCTTGAAGTAATGTCCCAGTGCCTGGAGGCCGTGCGGATCTGGATGGGGAATAACAGGCTTTGACTCAATCCTTCCAAGACCGAGTGGCTGTGGCTTCCGGTGTCCCGATATAACCAGCTTGTGCCATCGCTGGCTATTGGGGGAGAGTTATTGGCCCCTACGGAGAGGGCACGCAACTTGGGCGTCCTCCTGGATGCACGGCTGTCTTTAGAAGAGCATGTGACGGCCGTGGCCAGGGGGGCTTTTCATCAGGTTCGCCTGATTTGCCAGTTGCGTTCCTTTCTGGATCGGGACTCCTTACTCACAGTCACTCAGGCACTAGTCACTTCCTGCCTGGACTACTGCAATGCTCTCTACATGGGGCTCCCCTTGAGGAGTACTCGGAGGCTCCAACTGGTGTAGAATGTGGCTGCGTGGGGGATTATGGGAGTGAAGGGGCGCTCCCATGTGACACCTCTCCTGTGTGAGCTGCATTGGCTTCCGGTGGTCTTCCGGGTGCGCTTCAAGGTGTTAGTTACCACCTTTAAAGCGCTCCATGACGTAGGGCCTGGGTATTTGCGGGACCGCCTTCTGCCGCCAATAGCCTCCCACCGGCCAGTACGCTCCCACAGAGAGGGACTCCTCAGGGTGCCATCAGCCAGGCAGTGTCGGCTGGCAACCCCCAGGGGGAGGGCCTTCTCTGTGGCAGCTCCTGCCCTCTGGAACAATTTGCCCCCGGAGATACGTATGATACCAAATCTCCGGGCTTTTCGCCGTGCCCTAAAATCTTTTCTTTTCCACCAAGCAGGGCTGGCATAACCACCACCACCACCCCTTTGAGATGTTAGATTTTTAATTGTCTATGGGTTTTAGTTGGGATGTTTTAAATTTTGGGCCAAAGTTGTGTAATTCTTTTTAACAAATTTTAAATTTTGTATTGGGATGTTTTTTATTTTGGCTGTGCACCGCCCTGAGTCCAGTAGGAGAAGGACAGTATACAAATTTAATAAAATAAAATAAAATAAAATGAATTAGAGTCAATGCAGTTATTGATAATGCTTCAATTGCAAGCCCTTTTTCAGAAGTTAAGATATTTTCGATAGTAAGTTAGAGCATCTTTATGCAACCTCCAGACAAGGATTTTGGAATGCATAATCTTGAGAAGTATGAGGAAGGATGTAACAGCAATTTGCCAAGATAACTCATGGATATGTACAAGAGGAAGGCAACCTTTCATGGATGGTTTTGGATTTTTGCACTGAACTCACATTGAACTCAGTAGCCTAAATGACCTCTTCCAATCCAATCAGTGCAACAACAGATGATAAATAATATGCAAAACAAAAACAAAACATGTTATTATATGTAAGTTTACAAATCTTTATTTTTAATCTTCAACCAAAACAAATACACAAAATGAAAAACAAAAACTTTCATATTTTAGCAGGTCATATTTTGACAACTCTTCAGCTTTTCCTTTCTTTCTTTGTATTCCCTTTCAAAGATCATCACGGGAAACATACACAGAAGATTCTTTTACCGAAGATTGCAATATGTAGCCAATCAACAATGGATATCAATAAACCAAACTTCCAAATAGGGAATGCTGATCAACTCTTGGCAAATTGCCGTAAGGGTTTCTGAGCTATTCATTAGTAGATCCATACAGTGGAGGCTGAGTATCCAGTGATTTTCCTGATTGGGGAATTTCTGGGCATGTGCCTGGAGAATTGTACATATTATAATGTTAGTACAACTGAATAAATAAAAGAATGGGAAGATCTACTGTAGTCAATATACTGCTCTGTGAATTTGAAGTGAGCAAGGAATTAGATCATCTCTGTTCTAGCTCTATGATAATGTGAAAAAAGTTCAGTCATTTCAATTGGCATGTAAAGAAAATCTGTTAATAATTTAGCACACTGACTTTCTGATACTGCAGCAGAAGCCTCTAATTGTAACAAAATGTAAAGTATAAGAGCAAGTAAGACAGACTACTGTTTATGGTTCATAGGCTTTATTAGATAATGTTGTTATGGGATATAAAATATGTTTACAACTGCAGTGAAAATTGCTGCCATACATAATAATCTGGAAGTTCTCTGCCACAACTACAGTAGAAGAAAATTTGGATGGTTCAGGTTAGCTGGTAAGCATCTGGCTTGTAAATCAGATTACAGCAACCTTTACATTCCAAATTTTGTATTTTGCCCACAGACTTTGAAGGGGTGTGCAAAAGCTTCAAAGAGACGCTTCACTTTGCGAAAGAAACACCTACTTAATGTCCCTTTGTGAGCCAATGGGACAATCTTCTTGTTTATAAGAGCTTCACTCTGTTTTGGAGTGATATAGCCTCTTCCCAAGATGATCAGTCCAAGGGACATCTCTAGGAACTGAGAGGAGCCTTCTTCCACTTTTGCCAAAGTGTTTCCAGGTAGGCAATTTTGGCAAATGCTTTGGGACATTTCTATGTATACCAGGAGTGTGTCAAGGATAAAACCTTTTAGGGGATCTTCACTTACATTTAGTGTATGATGAGAACATCAAGAAGAGAAGTAAACATATGTACACAACCCATGTAATTATATACAAAACTTCTAAGGGGATATGGCAATGGACTCATAACTGGATGCTCAATTCAGCTATTCAGGTGATCACTACTGGTGTTTCTTTGTGCAGATCTTCTAAGGAACCAGAAAACGCATGTTGTGGACAATTTTGCACAATATGATTAATATTGTGGCACAATGGTTAAAATGCAGTATTGCAGGCAAAGTCTGTCCACAGCCTGACAGGACTCAAGGTTGACTCAGCCTTCCATCCTTCTGAGGTTGGTAAAATGAGAACCTGAATTGCTGGGGGAAATATGTCAATTCTGAAGTGAACCTGGCTGAAGCTATCTTTTGCTGCCTCATAGTTGCCACAAGTTCTGAGAGGAGGAAGGAGGGGGGGGGGAAGTAGATTGACTGACTGATATGTCAAAAGTTTTCTTGTGGGAACCAAGATCATCTTAGCAGGTGGCTGTGAAAGGAGGAGAGAAGTGACTAAGCAGCCAGCCAGCACTTCATTGGACAATGTGGCTGGTGACATGTGGGGAGGGAAACTTTTACTTTTTTAAAATTACGTGAAAACCGTGGGAACGTTTAGAGTTGGTTTTCACCGGCTGTGCCTATATGATGTGTTCAGTAAACATGTTCTTTGAGAAATCTACCTGCCTCAAAGTTCTGCTTTCAATGGGTTCATTACTTGGAATGCTAACACAATATGCTGCATTGTAAACAACTCAGTGGTTTTCTGCCATTAAAACTGTTATGATTTAATTTTATCCTTCTTAAAGATAGAAGAAGACACTACAAAGATAAGAAATTAACAAAACCTTTGTATAACTGTATTTTATTTTATTTATTCATCTTTGGGAAGGACCTTTCATTGGAAAGCTTACAAAAGGATAGAAAACATGTTGGTGATTAACATGCTGTTTAAAGTATGAATTTGATGGAAATATTTTTTTTATACTAGTAACAATAAACCTAGTTCAAAAGGTAACCTGCAATCTCATTGAGGCTACCCATAGCATAATGAAAATAATTTCATTAAATCCTCCTAACATGTCATAGGTTAAAAGGGTAATGGTTCATGACATTTGTAAGCTTTTTAATTTCATGCAATATGAGCAGCATAATTAGGGTCTATCAACTGGCCCAAGTGGGCAACCTGCCTTAGATTTGCCTATTCACATTGGGTTCACCTGATTCTAAAATACAACATTTGCACCATATGAAGAGTAACTACCTGTTAGACAATTGCAGAGCTATTTGGATGCAAATACATGCTTAAATGCCTAAAATCAGAAAGTTTGATGATAGGCCTTGCAATTTGTCATAAATTCTCTTTTAAGCAATAGATTAATCTTCAGTTCACCAAGTTCTTCAAAATTAAATATGAGAGGAAAGGAATTAAAAAGATAAATGATCATGTGTTCTGTCACTGGATAGTGACAGAACACATGATAGAATCAGCACTGTTAAAGTTCATTACCAACTAAGATGCATGGTTGGAGAAGGCTAGCTTTTATGTCTGTGCAATGCATCATAGATTCATTCTGACAAAGTGATTCACGCTGTGGAGGCTGTATGATCCACTTCATCAAAGTGAAGAGACTATTTGATTTGCTTCGATGATGTGTGTGCCCTTGAATTGCTTAAACTAGTGTTGTGGAAGTAACTCCTCTCAGTCTTCTCCACCAGTGTTTTCAGGTTCAGTGGTTGTGGCTTCTTTACAGGGCATCTAAAGTGGCTTAACATAGAAGACCTTTTACCATGTTCACTAAAAGGTGTGATACTGGAAGAAGTGCCTCTGTCCTGTATCAGTGGGGATAGAAAGATTCCCCTTGTTGCAATTGTGGTGCTGATATGCAAACTATTAGCAACAGCAATCACATTTAGATTTATACTGCCCCATAATGCTTTGCAGCAATGCTTTGCAGCATTGAATGGTTTACAATGCAGCATATGTTAGCATTCCAAGATGCACCCATTATTTAGATATTCCTTTCCTTTTTCTTTACTATATTGTTTTTTCTTTCTTTTCTGTTTTTTCTTATTTTTTGTCCTTTCTATTTTTTCTTTGATTCCTTAACTTTCATTTGTTAAAGTTTTTACCTTTTTAGTTGTAATTTTTAATTAAATTACAATTTAAAAACCTGAGCAAATTCTCCTGCTATAAAAATGCTTACTTTCTCATACTGCAAACAGAGGCACTGAACTAAGTTTCAATATTTGTACATGCTAGCATTTTAAATTTTTTTAAAGCATATACATCTGCATCAAATCCAGTAGTTTCTGCTTGAAAACTTTCACTTACGCTATACAAATGCCAATAAAGAGTTTATATCAACTTGTGATGGTTGTATTTAGTTGACAGTTCCTGCAACAGAAACAGCTGCCACATTAATGGTCTCTGCTTGGTTTATTCTTCTGGTTGTCTTTCCTTATCTTGCTGTTTACATTTGGCCAGAGGCAAAAAAAATATTAAATCGAAAGAAACATCTCAAACTTCCCACAATGCAAGGGAAATAATCGTATTGCCTTGAAACAGAGATATACCGTATACTACCCAATAAAGTTTCAGTAGTAAGTAGCTAGATATTGCTGTGCAAAGTATTCATTTATTAGTAGCAGCTGAGTAGAATGTTTTATGAATTTACTAGTGTTTTAAAATACAAATATCTTGTGCTTGCACAACACTGAAACCAAGAAGCAACAAATAGTAAATGTGACTTCAAACCACTGCCTTGCTCCACATTGACTGAACTGTTTTATATTTCAGAAAGAGTATGACCTTATTTACCCAATGTAAATATTCTCAGCAGATTTCACTCTACAATCCAATGCTAAAAAAATATCAATATACAACCAGTTGTTTAATCACCATTTGAAGTTACAATGGCCTCTGAGAGTGTGCTTTACAGTCTGTAAATCACTTCCGGCTATCATAAAACATGGTACTACCCCCTGCAGTCATGTGATCATAATGTGGGTGCGTGGCAACATGTTTGCATGTACAAATGGTTGCCAAGTGCTCCATGATCATTTAATCCCGATTAAATGAGCTGTGGTGGCTCAGTGGTTAGAATGCAGAACTGCAGGCTAACTCACTGTTCAGTCCAGTAGTTTGATTCTGAATGACTTGAGGTTGACTCAGCCTTCCATCCTTCCGAAGTTGGTAAAATGAGGACCCAGATTTTTGGGGATAATATGCTGACTCTGCAAACTGCTTAGAGAAGGCTGTAAAGCACTGTGAAGCAGTATATAAGTCTAAGTACTATTGCTATTTGCAATCCTATCTGCTGGCTTCCCCAGAAAGTCAGTGGGGAAGCTGATAGGCAAGGTTGAGAACTGCTGCACCTGAAGAGGACTCTGGAGGCTGGTTGAAAGAGCTGCTTGGTGAAATGGAACTCAGACCCTGAAAAAGCTGACCTCTGTCCTACAACCCACCAGAGCCCTTCGTTGTGCACATAGAGAAGAACCAAACTTCTCTGGTAGGAGGCAGAAAAAGAGCTCAAATCTCAGAAATCTGAGCTGTGTTCCTTCATGTGTTGTTCCTTTCTACACATAGAGGGAAGCTGAACTCAGCAGGCAGTTCTTCGCTCTGTCCACTTATGATGAAGGAGATTGCTTAATGACTGCAACCAAGAGTGCTGGGATTGCAGTTGTTGAGTGAATTAGGTATATGGCCATCTCACTTAAAGTTTTGTTTAACAACTAGGATTCCAGTCCCAATTATAGTTGTAAATGGATTTTTGTTAGAAGTAATTGAACATAGGACTTAAAAGTACTTTAATATTTCATGACCAGTGGGTCTAAATCAACTAGATAAATATTGAAATAGAGAAGCCCAAATTACTTAGATTTTAGACTTAAAATGCCATTATAAAACTAGCACAGTGGAAACAGCTATCTTACATTTTAGAAGTCCAGATGGGGATGCATTTTGGAAAGAAAGTTTATATGGTGTTATAGGTAAATGTTTAGCCTTGCTTTTACATTAAACAATAGAGGATCAATATCTGTATGGAATGTGGGTCATCATAAATCTATAAGAGGATTGGCTAATATACTCTTCCGTAATGAAATAAAGCAATAAAATATCAAATTATCTCTCTGCCTTTTTACTGGTTTCCATGCTTGATTTTTCCCACAGATTGGAAATTTACAATTGTAGAAAATATATAAAGGTGGGGGTGGGTGGGTGGCAGAAGAAGTCAGAATTCTAAAGATTTATAATGCTCTGAAACCTTTTCCATGGTCTCAACAAATGAGAATTCTATATTAATATTATTATAAGTAATAATAAATAGAAGAAAAAATGATGTACTTCATTTCTAGTCTACTAAGAAGATTGCAATCCTATATCTTAGACTGAGTTAGAATTGCTGGATATCATTGTTATTCAAATTAGTATTTTAGTGCTCAGTAATAAGCCTATCCAAAAGAGATTTTCTCTAAGCACAAATAAAGTAATATAATAACCTGAATTATGAAGCACATTCAACGTTCAGATTTTTCCTTGACATATATTTTAACATCATACAAGTGAGTTTGCAAAATTGTTATTTCCCAGAAATAAAGCTTATTTTACTTTTTTTTGTAGAATAAAGAAAATGTGTAAGAAATAATAAAAGGAATTTTTATGAAGAGAAACACTGAACAGGAGATTAACCTTAATTAAGTGAATAATAATAGGCCTGTGAGAATCAGGCATTGTTTGACTCAGATTTTTCATTCAATTTGGAAAAATAATTTTGTTATGTTTGCATGTTCTAATAAAATTGTTGAACTGGATTGATTCAATTCAGATTTCCAAAACCAGTCTGGAAGAAGAATAGCACAAGTGCATCTAAATTATTCGATCAGTTTTAGAGGCATTCATTCTCCAAAATTAAATGGATTGATTTTCTCTGAAATCCTTCATGGGATGGAACTGATTCTATTTCAGAAGGAGACAATTATCTCTTCCTCAACTTCTCAGTGCTCTAGATGCAGAAGGGTAGGAAAATGAAGCTCCACTCTTCTTTAGTCTGATGTGGTGAAAACACAAGTATCTATACATTCTTATTGTATATCCACAGAGTAGAATGAAATCTGCAGGTTAGCAAAAGATTTATAAAAAGTTCTAAATTTCACAAAACTCAGCATCTAACTATCCATCTGTCTGTCACTATGATTTTTTTCTCCCCTGTGGAGTCATATTGAATGCTGCAGAACTTCTTCTGTAAGAACTACCCATGCTTTCCCCAAAGGTGCTTTTTCAAGCGGCAACTGGACTTTTTGGTTTTTCTTTGAAGACATTTCGCTTCTTATCCAAGAAGCTTCTCCAGGTCTTCTTTAGACCCGATCCTGGATTACTGAGAATCTCCATAGACATATATCCATGCTTTACTTTAGGCAAACAGTATTTGTACATTTATGACAATACAGATGACAGCAATGCCTTTATTATGTGAGTTGCCATGGGGCAAAATGAACCAAGGGGATTGGCCATTCAGGAGCCACACTGCCAGTCTATTAATAAATCCTTTGAAAGATATTTGGGAACGTTTGGGAACTATATGCATTTCCACCCATCTTCAGAAATTGCTCTTGAATTTCTCAATATGCAAGCATAACTTTGGAACACTACAGGAAACAATTTTGCTCTGTCTTGAAAAGCTGCTTTAATAACTCCTAAAGAGAGGATTTGTAAGGCATTCCCATACATTCCAAAGCATTTCTTTCAAAAATGTGTGGGTTGCTCCCCGTTCGGACCGGTTCGCAAGAACCAGTAGTAAACCAGTGGGAGGCTCCACCTACCACCCCGGATATCATCATCAGTGATCTGCGCATGCGCAGAAACAATCCCGTTGCAAACCAGTGATAAAGATAAATAGAACTCACCCCTGTTGCATACCTATCACACAGCATCTTTACAACTGACCCAGGATTGTATAATTTGGGAGATTCCAAGGAAGAAATTCCTTTCTACCAATGCTGGCAGTATGAGCAGCATAAGACACAATAGCCATGTTATTAAAATAGTATTAACATGATTGCTACCTGGATTAGGATTGCATACTGAATTTCTAAATTTGTCACCTAGTGTACAACCAATGAAACAGATAATACAGCCACTTCTGTATTTACTCAGAACTGTATGCATATTGTTTGCTTTTGTTTTGATAATTCAAAATACATGAAGAAGGTTCCAAGGCATTCAAGTGAGATAGATAGTATAGAAATAGGATAAATAAATAAAAAAATAGATATGGTCCACCTGAACAATTTTTGATATGGGAAATTTGTTCAGAAGTAGTGATGCATTTTCTTGAAAGATGCCTCCAGGTATCTACTACATGCTAGGATAAACCTGAACTTATTTTGGTCTTGATGTTTACTGACCTGCATAACACTGGAAGCAAGGATTTACTTCTGACATTTTTTAATCGCTAAAGGTCTTTCAGAGTTTGTGAAAACTACTGTCCTCACTTTAAGTAGTCTTCAAAAGGTGACTGATTTTTTAGTTTATAGTGTTTTCCTTTTGTCTTTGTTTAGCTTGGCCGAAATGTTATGTTCACTGTGTAAATATATATTAAGCAAAATTAGGAGTACTAGCTTGTCACTCACAGTAAATTAGAGTGGCAGTTCCTGCTGTGGTTGGGTGCTTAGCAACTAAAACTTGGTAGACTTATTTAGTTATATCAGAAAGAAATATGAGCCGCGGTGTTCTCATATATAATAATTTATTCATTTAACAAAGGATAGCATCTATTACAGATTCTAATAATCTAATTTGTGTATCTAAATATTTATCTGATCGAAATTACTGAATAATATTGAGCATGCTGCAGAAAGGAAAACAACTAAAATTCATTAATGGACACCAAGGGTCTCGCAAAATACTGTAGCAGTTTATCAGCACATAAATAGATGGATCTGTTTCAAGACAGAACATAGTTATTTCTTAAAAAGGATATCTTCTAACATTATTTATGGCAGTTCATATGTATATGAGGAAATGCAAGATTATAAACATTTCATAGAACATACAATTAACAAATTATTCTAAGTCTAATTTTCACTCAGACTTGGTTAATGCAATTTTTAAAAGCTAACAGATGGTTTGTGCATTAGCCTACAATAAATTATAACACTTATAAAGACAGTTATGTACCAGGAATTGCAAAGAATCCAGGCTACAGATGACCCTTCTGATTTTTAATAATCTCTGTAATTGATGTACAGGCAAAAAAAATAAAAAATAAAAAAATACACAGATGTCTAATGTGGTTTCTTGATGAAGCACAAATCACTTCTATTTACTCAGGCAATGCTTCATGGTCCAGTTCATTTCTTAATTAAATACATCAAGATGCACAAATGGCATTGAAAAGAACGTTTAGTGTGCTAGATGTTCAGCTGGGGTTTTTAGATACTTTCCTTGCTTCTCTAAACCCTGACTCATTTATCATTTCCCTTTAAAACATGACTGAAACACATTAATCCCAGTGTAACGAAACATATCGTGGCTTCTCCTTAATTTGTTTTTATTATCTGCTTAGAATATTAAACTATGTTATCAAATATTGGAAGTTATACATCAAGGACTTTTGTAAAAAGAACCAGTGGGATTATGGTTAGGTAATGCTTAGCTGAAAAGTATGGAACAGTATAAATATGATAATCCTTCAATATATATTTTATTTGGCAAGCTAACATTTAACCTGGATATGGTTTAACCTGGACAATTCCATGGACAAATTGCCTTAGTTTGGCCTTCTCAGCAAACAGCTTTGTTGCATTTTTTTTTAAAAAAAAGATGGGTGTCATATCTTCGTATCATTTTGTTTCATGGTAAAAAGATTGATTCTAAGAAAGGAGGAACAAATTTAGACAATATCATTTATATATTATATTACTAAGATAACAAAGATTGTCTAGTTAAACAATGAGGATCTATAATTGTAAAAGCTGCATCGTGATAAAGAATGAGAGATAGAATATGGATCCTTTAAATTAGGTAGTTTAAGTTGATTGTTAAGGGTACAATTAATTGCAAAAAGACTTACTCAAATGATCCTAGATGACATAAAGCCTCGCTTGAAGAGATGATCAGTAAGCAGAAATTGGACATATTTTTCTGTTTTACTATACTAAGTTGCCCAGAGAAGCCCCACTGTGAGATAGGAAGCAAATAAATTTAACAAATGAATAAAAATAAAATAAAATTATGGACAATTAAGAGGATTTGTCTATAAGGTTGCCATGGTTCTGGCTTGATGCCATCTGAATAATTCATGTAGCTACAAAGATATTGCACATTCATTCAGGTTTATAACTGCTAACCCCCAGAAAATGACGACAAAATATAATTTTATTACAGGTAGAAATTATGAGATCATCAAGAATAATATTCAAAATAGATTTGATGGAGCAATATAATGAACCCTATATGAATGAGAATGTTACAAAAATCAAAACCAGGTGTTAATTCCTTTTGATAAAATCTTTGTCATTTCCCCCCAATTATCTAGTGTGTAGGTCTGTTACTATTTGTTGATTTCCGTAGGACCACCATAATTGAAAAGCAAGGCAAAGCCGTAGAACTAGTTTATGGGTTTTATTTCACTGACTTGGATGATCATAGTCTGATATGTTCACTGATACTCAAGAATAGTTTAGACTCCTTGACAAATTTATAACCTTAGTTTTCTCTGCATATGTTTGATTCTTCACAAAAAGAAGGCAAACACAACCGTCATAGCATCAAAACTTAGAAGAAGAAATGTTTCTTTTAGTAACTGCAATTAATGCACAATTTAACAACTTTAGAAATATATTTATAAAACTATGAAAGTCATTTTAACTTTTTTTGAATTTATTAAAGTGAAATCATTTATATGGGTCAAATATTTTTTCTTACTCCTAAAAACAATTAGATATGAAGATTTCCTTAGTATCTGTTCTTTATAATTGTTTGCCATTACTTGGTTTTAATTTACAACCAATTTGCAAAAATTGTAACTTTCATATTCCTATGGAATATTTCATGGAACATATTAAAGAAATCATATTAAGGCTATTTCATTAGTTATTTGTGACTAAATCAAAAACAATGTAATATCGGAAGCCAATTAATATACTTCAAATTGAGCAGGAAATATGACCTCACTTTGTATCACTTGAAAATTAAATAAAATCTATTCATGTTAAGGCTATTGGTTAAATGAGACCATCTTAGATGTTCTGGGGTGCACAAATTATATTGAAAACTATCATTAATATTTAATCTATTATTCTGTAATAAATTTTCACTTTTTTTTCCAAATGTTTGGGAAATTAAATATTTTAATATATAATTCTTATTCAAAGCTTATACTCATTTCCTAATGATTTTTCAGGATATTCTGAGCAAGCATTGTCCATCTCCCTCAGTTAACAAGAACCAAGAAAAACCCATGTATAATGTTTCTCAAATAAGGAGATATATTTAAACATATATGATAAATAGTAAATGTTACATGCACTAATCAGTTCCGTAGTGTTGGCCTTAATATTAAACTATTTATCTTAAGCACAACAACTTGAGATATAGACATGAAAGCCTTTCAAGTCCAAAATATTTGAGCTCAAAATGCTGCATCCCTGATTTGCTGGAAATGAGTCTATATGTATGAAGGATAATAATGCATTTCCAAATCATTTTTCTGTGAAAGTCTGCAGCTTCATATTCAGGAGGAATGTTGGTGGCTTGTGAGAAGCAGAGTCAAATCAAAATCCTGAAAGTTGTATAAAACCAATACTTAAAGCAAATTGCCGTTTGAGGAATGAGAAAGCAGAATTTCTCAGGAAACTGCAACTAATTTCCAACATGACACAAAGTATTTACAAGATATTTTTTAAAAGGAGATTCTCACAAGATCTGATGAACTATGACCAAAAAGGAACGTACAACTTATGAAATTCCTCAGCCTGATTTTTATCTCTCTCTCTAGATGTTAGCCCAACACAGAACCTTTAGGATTAGAGAGCGTATAACATTTATTACTAGAGACAAAAGACAAATCCAGGTAATTATATTCCTTGCTTGTGAATCTGCCACAGCTTGTAACTGGCACTATAGAAGGGGAGTACTGGACTTGTGGAATCTGGTGTAAACCAAGAAGACTGTTCCATTTGTTAATAAATAATGTTGCACGTTCTTCCTTCTCCTGTGGACTCTGACTTGAACTCAGTAAAGGCTTCCTAGATCACAGCTGGACTGTATATTCAAATGAAGCCATTTTAAGTCATTGGCTATCAATATAAGAGTGTGATGTTCATACCTATAGCAGTTTAAAACCGGTGTTGTTTTTTTTCATGTTAACAGACATCCTACTTTGGCTTCTGGGTCTTGGGGCAAAGGGCCAGTGGACTATTAGCACGGAATGGGTCAACTCGCCGCAGGACTACTCACCATGGCCAACTCACTGCAGGACAATTCAACAATTTAATTATTCAAAATAGTTTAAAAATATTTTAATTTTTGTTGTTCACCTTTCATTTTTTCCCTCCTTTGTCATTCTTTCTTTAATGATTCTATTCCTCTATTTCTTCAATATTAGTGTAACACTTGTTCTTTGGCCTGTGGTGAGCTGGCCATGGTGAATTGTTCTGTGGCAGATTGGCTGCTGTGAGTTGGACATGGCGGGTTGACTGTGGCGAGTTGGCTGTGGCAATTTGTCATAGACACCTATTGGCATAATCAGCATTTCTGTTCCAAAAAAACCCCTCTCTTTAATCTCAGAGGCAATAACAACCCCCATAACTTCCAGCCTTTACAGCAGTGGACTTAATGTTTAGTTCATATTGACGATAAGGTAGTTATCCTGTGATTGATCCGCTTTTTCAGTTAATAGAGGAAGAAAGATTGCTTCAACAAGCTAGCTGTTCTTAAGCTGCTTTCCTGAGGAGTGTGCTGCTCGCTTACCAAGCAGGAGCTATGAACTAACAAGCTCCTCTTTCTGGCCTTAATCGGTTGATAGATTTCTCTATCAACTTTCTCCTCTCATGTGGTTTATGCCGCACTGCCAAATGACATTATAAGGAAATTGCTTGTGCTACTGTGTACCTTTCTATGGACTTTCCCCATTGTTCACCTAAATGTCCTTTTCTTCTGCTTTAGAAGCTAAGTAATAGAACATCCAGTTTCAGAATTTAAGAGATTTAACAGAATTTAACAGATTAACAGGGTTGGAAGGGAGGTCTTCTAATCTAACCCCTTGCTAAAGCAGAAAAACCTGTACCATGTCTGATAAATGGTTGGAAAATCTCTTTTTTAAAACCTCCAGTGTTAGAGCACCCACAACTTCTGCAGGCAAGTCCCATTTCATTGATTAATTGTTCTAACAGCCAGGAAATTTCTCCTTAGTTCTAGGTTTCCTTCTAGTTGCTCTTCCCTAGACCAGGATGAACAGTCCAAGAGATGGAAGGAAGAGTGGAGAAATTCTAAGATCTGACCCTAAAGGCAACCTTTTTGTAAGTAGATGCCATGACATTTCCTGCTTGCCAATATGGCTCATGATGAGTGATCTATGATGCTTTAAGTATTTATATGTTTTATTACATGGCTGTTCACCGCCCTGAGTCCTTCGGGAGTAGGGCGGTATACAAATTCAATAAAATAAATAAATAAGTACTGCAATTTCATTAATAAGCCCTAGTTAGTTGTAATTATACTGACAACATTTCTTGTGTTCACCTTTTTTTGACATCCAATCTGCAAATTCTAAATTTGCAGGTTGGATTTCAAAATTGCAGCTGCACCAGTCACAATGTAGTAATGGCATATTTTCAGTCCTATCAAGAAATAAACATTTTTAGAAGTTCTGACTTACTGTCCTGGACCGGATTTCTTTGGCGTAGAGAGGTTTCAAGAATTCCGAATCTCCTTCTAGCTTTAAACCTTTTTCTGTAATCCTTAGATTTCCCATTCCATCCTGAAATATAGAAAGGAGTCTTATTACTATGATTTTATAAAATCGAGGTTGCAAAAAACAACAAAATCTTAAGAGAAAACACCACATAAGCTTTGCTATTCAATCATTCTTTTGGCATAGGTTTTGTAAGAAAATTGTGTTTCAAACAAACTAAAATTCATGTCTCTAAATAAGACATTTATTCAAGTGAACGATGTCATCTGGGAGAGAAGCTCTAAAAACGACGAAGTATTCTGCACACTGAATGACCCTCTTTCTGACTGCACAACTCGTTTTTTTGTTTATTAATAACCTCACTTTGCCCAAACAACCTTACAAATATCCTATATAGTTAAATATGCTCATTAGAATTCTACAATAAAAAAGAAATAAAAATAATGTTCAAGTGCCAAAAAGCAATTTACCAGAATGAATGTTTTTATACCCCTCCTTAATCTGTAACTTTTTATTTTACTTTGTGAAATTTAGCACAGGCTGAGCAACATTCTTTTGTGGATGGCTATATCTCCTTAGAAATCTATAGATGACCACATGTAAATGAATGCTAAGGCCATTATTGTTTTTTCTTTTGCATCCTTCTTCTTTTATCTCCTTTCACATGAACTAGATTAGGATGAATTGCTGTTGACAAAGACCTGAACTGAAAGTTCAGAAAGTTTTGAAGTTAGGCTGAGGACTAATCCTTTCTCTAGCCATTAAATTTGATAATGAAGCAGATTATCAAGAAACTTTTCATCTGACATACCAAGCACTGGTTAAAACAATTCTTATGGTTTAAGGGCTTCAAGGGCTCCTACTCCCTTGAAGTTCTGTTTCTAAGGTTTCTGCCAACACCAGTATCCAGAAGTTTCAAAATAAAGTGCATGGATAGTTATATAGGCCAATGCATATTAGGCCTCTGCTTTGTGAACTGCATTACTTGTCAGTCTGCTTCTGGATCCAATTCAGTGTGCTGGTTTGTGGCATGGGACTGGGCTATTTGACTGCTTTTTCCTGTTTATATCAGCTTGGACCATCAGATCTCCCATAGAAGGCATGCTGCCTTCTTTGGCTAGGAATCAACATTTGCTGGGCTCCGAGGCGTGCTGTCTCTGCTGTGGAACCCACCTTATGGACCATTCTTCCCCCTGAAATTAGATTTGTTCCATGGCTTTCGATATTCTGAAATATGTCCAGTTCTGGGGCTCCCATGGAACTGGACACTGATCTAGAATGCTCCATTGTTGAACGAGGCATTTTTATTACTTCAAATATGGGATTTTCAGTTTTTTAAGGATATTTATTATGACGATCTTTTATATTTGTATTTGCTATTTTTATGATCGTGGTTTTTATCTATTGTTGTGCCCTTCTAAAAGTCACCTTGGGTGAGATGGGTGGCTATATCAATTTCATAAACAAACAAACAAATAAAGATGACAGACAGGACCAAAACAGTAAGATGTAGTATTGCTTCTCCTTCAGTTTAATTGTTTGGGTATGGTTTAAAGGTTATTGGTGTTGGAAAGAGTGGTGAGGTATCAGGGGATCCTAGGTCTGTCAATCAATCTTTACTTTAGTTGCAGATGGTTATAAAATATATGGAATTACAACCATTCAAAGAATAAAGATTTAATATACAAAATTAGATATGAATTACAAAGTTATAAGGATTACTAACAGAAAACCGTAAGACTGTAACTCTAAATTATAAATTAAATAATACTTGCACTTGCTATTGAAATTATGTATTAATATCCCAGCAGACATACCTAATATGCCTTCTTCCTCCTATTTTCCCCAGAAAAACAACCCTGTGAGGTGAGTTGGCCTGAGAATGCGTGTTAAAATTAGAAAGACCAAGATTTGGTAATACAATATAAAAATAAATAAAACAGAAAAACAAAACAAAATAAAGTAGAAATGGCAGACAAAACGATCTAGGCTATATAGTTATCTTCTCAGAAATTTCATGACATTAAAAAATTAGTGTGAATTCGTTAGGCTATATGAAGTTATAGGAATTAGCGTTTAAGATACAAAATAATATCAATCTTACAACCATAAGACTGTAAAACTTTAACATTAAGGTTTAATTGTATGAATGGTATTTATTGACATTATTGACTACTAGGACTATCAGAGCAATATATTATAACAGAATAGCATAATATGAATAAAATAAAACACTTAAAGTAGTTAACCAAACAATGCAGAATATTTGGTATAATAAACTAAGCATTTACATTGCTACCATAAAACTGTATATAATATTTGATGTATTTAATGTGATCCAAGATCAAACAGGTGGAGCACAAAAAGAAAGATCAATGCACACAAACAGCGAGCACTAAAATGAGAAAAGAAAATCTCAGGATTGGGATACAGAAATATATCTAAGGTAATGCAGCAGCTTTTTCTCCTAACATTAAAGAATTTGAGGAGTCTGATCAGTACACCCCACTAGAACAACCAAACATATTTTAACTCCAAGCATGCTTTTGGTACAGTACCGCGCGCAAACTAGGATTGCTGAAAGCTAACTTGCAAGTTTATGGTTTACTCTTCTCCTCTTCTTAGCAACTTTAAGGTGCTGGTTGGGGAATTCTTGGAGTTGAAATCTTTGCATCTTAAATTCAGTAAGACCGAGAAATACTGATTAGAGAAGACATTCAACACAATTCCACACAGTCTAGATCAGTGGTACCCAACCTTTTCGGCACCAGGATCTGGTTCCGTGGACAGAAATTTTTACGCGGATTGAAGGGGTGTGGTTTCACCTGCTCCTTGCATCCCGTGGATGGGGGTTCACTGATTTGCATGGCCCAGTTTCTGGCATGCCATGGCCTGGTGCCAGTCCACTGACCGGGGTTTGAGGATACCTGGTCTTGATTTTTCTTTCTTTCTTTGTTTTTTTACCCTTTCATCTTTCATCTTATATGCCAAATATGCCATATTCACCCATAACTGTTTTTAAACTTAACTTAAAAACTAGCTAGACAACTTTGAAATGACCCCAGAAATCACATTACTTCATTCTAATAAAAAAAGGGTTAAAAAATGAAATAATGGAAAGAAAACCAGTAAACCAACAATAAAACATTTTCTCTTGCCAAATGCAGAAAAGGAAAATACAGCATTAATCCATTTTATCCATGCTCATCATAGAAACAAAAAATGCATAGAGTAATAACAAGGCTGAATTGAAGACTTCATTTTAAAGAAAGAATTCCCTTCTGTGAATTAAAAGCTCCAAGTTTACTTGGAGCTTACTTTCTCTGTCTGTCCTGGATATAGTATGGAAAATACAGATTTTTACTGAGCATATTTATATGATGCATAAAAAGGAATTTTTCACATACAGGTGAAAATGCTTGCCTATTCAATAAAGAAATAATATGGGTTTAAAGAAATTTAGTAGATCCATAATTCTTCAAGTTTTTCCCCCCAAAAACAAATCAAGTATTGTTTGCCATTTGAGATCAAAAAGGGAAAGAGAGGAGAACAGTTCAGAAATCATGATAGCTTTTGCCACTTCCATTATGTCTTTATGTCTTACTTACTCACATGTCATCCATCCTAAGGTTATGCACTCTAAATTTATGTACAGATGGACAATCTAAAACCATGGATTGTATAGAGCCGTGATGGCGAACCTATGGCATGCGTGCCACAGGTGGCACGCGTAGCCATATCAGTGGGCATCCCAGCTCAGATCTGGCATGCATGTGTGCGCCAGCCAGCTGATTTTCGGGCCTTCTGGGCCCACCAGAAGTAGGGAAACAGGCTGTTTCTTGCCTCCGGAGGGCCTGGGAGGGTGGGGAAGGCCCATTTTCTTTCTCACCTGGCTCCAGATCCTCTCTATGCATCTGGGGAGGGCGAAAACAGCCTTTTCCACTCCCTCGGAGGCCCCCCGGAGGCCTGAAACAGCCCATTTCCCAACTCCCGGTGGGACAGGAAGTGGCTTTTTCCAGAGACTCCTAGAGAGGGCTATTTTTGCTCCCCCAGATGCACAGAGAGGATCTGGAGCCAGGTAAGAAAGAAAAATGGGCCTACCGGGACATCGCATGCCAGGAGCGGGAGGGGTGGGGGTGTTGCGCGTACATGCGCAGGGGTTGCATAGAATTATGGGTGTGGGCACATGTGCGCACGAACCTACCCCACCCACCCCTCCTGGCACGTGATGGCAAAAAGATTAGCCATCACTGGTATATAGCCTCTAATAATCCATTTAGATTCTTTTCCCTTTGCACATTTTATCTTTTCATGATTATAGAATGAATATGACCCAGCAGTATAACAAGCAAACAAGTTAAACAAAATTTAAACCACATAGAGAGAAGCATAATTTCCATATTATTATTAGTGTTATTCTTATAACACTATATTTATTACAAAGGTAGTCCTTAAATTTGCTTTATGATACAGTAACAGGAAGCTTTTGTTCTCACTTCATAAATGTTGCTTTTATATTTCCACTGATTACATCTTAAATTACTAGTATATTTTGTCCCTTTCTTTTTAACTGAAACCAGGGTTTGAGATGCAGGAGAAAAAAAAAATGTTAATTTTAGGATTTTCAGAGATACATGGTCAGTAGGTAAATAAGAGGCAGCTTTTGGAAAGAGAGAGGCAGGTATCATACAGGTGAATTATCCTAGCCTTGAAGTTCATGCAAAGAGAGAGAAAATAGTGTGAAGAACAGGAAGCTAGACTGGGAGGACGAAGAGAAAGAGGTTCTTGCAAAACATATATAAAAATCCTGAATGTTGGTGTGGCAGAGGAGAAAAGAAAGCAAAGGAAAGAAAAAGAAAATGCAGTTAGAAACAACAGGGTAGAGATCTGCTCCTTTTCTTTTAAGAGGGGAATAGAATAGAATAGAATAGAATAGAATAGAATAGAATAGAATAGAATAGAATAGAATAGAATAGAATAGAATTCTTTATTGGCCAAGTGTGATTGGACACAAAAGGAATTTGTCTTTGCTGCATATGCTCTCAGTGTACATAAAAAGACAAGATACATTCATCAAGAATCATAAGGTACAACACTTAATGATAGTCATAAGGTTCAAATAAGCAATCAGGAAACAATCAATATAAATATAAATCCTAAGGATACGAGCAACAAAGTTACAGTCATGCAGTCACAAGTGGGAAGAGATGGGTGATAGGAATGATGAGAAGACTAATAGTAATAGTAATAGTAATAGTAATAGTAATAGTAATAGTAATGCAGACTTAGTGAATAGTTTGACAGTGTTGAGGGAATTATTTGTTTAGCAGAGTGATGATGTTCAGGAAAAAACTGTTCTTGTGTCTAGTTGTTCTGGTGTGCAGTGCTCTATAGTATCGCCAGTGCTGTATAGTATTTGTGAGCAAGAGATGGAGGAAGTATGAAGCGTTGGAGAAAGTATTAGAAGAACAGTGGGCAAGTCAGAGTGGAGTAAGAGGGCTACACAGCTTTACATGGGAGAAGAAAGAATTTGTGGGTCTAAGCCAGGAGAAGGCAGACCACAGGAAAAAGGTCTGACTTTCAGTGTATTTCTTTCCTCTTCTTCTCTTGGCAGACACAAGTAGAATAAATACATTTTGGAAGGGTGGAGGAAAGCTGCTTTGATTAATTGTTGATTCAATCATTCAACATAGTTTAAAGTTTCTATTTTACCTGTGTATTAAGTACATAGTATTAATACTTCTGTACACAGTTTCCAATGATACAAGTAAATGCTATTAAATGTTCACAATATGAGGTATGTGAAATTCTTTTTTTTTATTGGATGCCCCAACAAAGAAGGAAGACCCTTGTCCTTCCCCTCCTCATCCTTCAATACTGTGAGCAGGTTTAGTAGCAGACATGAAGAGAAAAAGAGTTGAAAGATATCTTGCTTTGGATTTTTTTGGGAAAAGTGATGTGTTAACCTTGGGACTGATTTCAGGACTACAGTAGAGACTGTATGTTATTTTATATTCTTAACAATCATGATTATCTTAAAATCTTCTCAGTCTAGCATTGTTTTAGCTTCTCAGCTCTGGGAACCTAAGCTAGGCTAATTCCTAAAATTGTGCAGTTAATTCCTAAAATTCAGTGGAAAAAAATATTTTCCAACAAACAGAAAAAGTTGTATCCAGGTCATTGCAGAAGACTGAAATAAGACTACTTCTTCTAGAGATGATTTAACTATATATTTTCAACATGGAACAAAACTTCTATTAAAATGTAAAGCAAACACAATATGTTAGAATTACATATAATTCTTTCCTTGCGATTTGTATGCGCTACACTAAAATAGTAATTAGAGCCATAGCATACTCTGTAAACCTAAGTATCTGCTATGTAATTAAAGAAGATATATGGAGCTAATTCATTCATTCTGCTGCTATGTTAAATATATACAGTGTGAGAAAAATGGAAAAGGATACATGCATTGGAAATGCCATTTCTGATGGTATAAAGTTATAAAAGGGAAAGTTAATGGATTCAGCTGATAACCTTGAACCTGTTCAGGCAGGAGAATAATATTCATAGTAGGCTTTTGACAGAGTCAGCATTATCAGATGTACTTTTCCAACTTAGATAATAGATATTAGAGAAGAAAATCCTTTTCTTTTCATTATTACCCACGTTTATCAGGATGTTCTTAACTGGAGACTACTTATGAAAAGTACTGCAGGCCTTTTCCATCTTTCTCTTCGTAACAGACTTTCAGGGATAAGAAAAAAAAGAAGAAATAAAATATGAGATGCTTATAAATGGAAGATAGTGGGTACTCCCACATGATGGTGGTCCTTGTCTGCATCATCTTGATTCCTCTGGAACATTTAGCCTATTTGTGGAGTTGAT
Organism: Arizona elegans; assembly: GCA_022577455.1. Lineage (NCBI taxonomy): Eukaryota > Metazoa > Chordata > Lepidosauria > Squamata > Colubridae > Arizona > Arizona elegans. Next base: position 93,589,489 of record JAKOOJ010000003.1, on the reverse strand, counting down.
AAACAGTTGGATGGTCTAAGAATGGGCATTATTGAGAGCCAGTTTGGTCTAATGGTTAAGGCACCAGGCTAGAAAGCGGGATATCATGTCTTCAAGTCCTGCCTTAGCCATGAAAGCCAGCTGGGTGATTTTGGGCCAGTACACTTACTCTCAGCCAATGGTATGAACAGGGTTGTTGTTGTGGGGAAAATAGGAGAAGAAAGGTATGGTGGATAAATTTGCTGACATATTTGTAGAAATAATAAAAGTGGGATACTGAGAGAGAGAGAGAGAGAGAGAGAGAGAGAGAGAGAGAGAGAGAGAGAGAGAGAGAGAGAGAGAGAGCTATTAGACAGTCAGTGCTATACTGTCTACTTGCCACCCTTTCTCTGCCCTCTGTTTCAAACTTCAGTGTATTCCCCTGTTGTGGCCCCGCCCTCTGAGCCTATCTCATCGGAGGAAGAAGGCTCCGAACATGAGGGAGAGGAGTCAGCCAGGCCTCCCTCTCCAGGCCCCTTCGTTCCTGGATGCACGCCAACGAAGGCGTGATAAATGGTTGCAGCAGCTAAGGAGGCATGCTAGGGATTAGAACTGAGTCACTGGACCACACCCCAGAGACTATATAAGAGAGGGTGGTGGCTGGTAAAACTCCATGACGAACAAAAACTAACTCTGGCTAGTCACTTGAACAACGTCTGAAGCTGCCGAAGGGATATTGTTTTGCTGGACTATTTGTAAATGCGTATGTAATGTTATGTTATCTGTTGCAGTAAAGCTCTTGGCAGACGGTGCTTATATTGTTGCCAAGTTTGAGATAACGTCCTGTGTGTGTGCCAAGTACTTTCTTAACCCTCGGCTGGCTGTGTTTGTGTGTGTGTGTAGATGGGGACAGATCATCCCCTTTACTAATACATTAAGGGAAAAGACTTTTTTTCCTGACTTTTCCTGTCACTGTTTCCTGCTACTGTGATGGCATTTCTCCTTTGTCTCCTCTGTCCTCTTCCTCTGTATAACTTCATAATATGGACATACTGGAAGCCCTGCCTTGGGACTGCTGCACAATTTTGCTTTCCACATTATGGTAAGGTTGCAGATGTGAGATGGGCATTACAGATATTCTACTAGTATGACCATAGCTGTCTGGGCAATTCTGGGAGTTGAAATTCATGTGTCTTAAACTTGCCAAAGTTGAGAAACACTGCTCTAGATCACCCTTCCTATTGGCAGGAAATGCATCCAAGCCATTTAGAGATCTGGAAGTGTCCTACCTTTGTGGATGTTGTGGGTGTATAATTATGTGAATGAATTAAGCCTATTACACAATAACAATTTAATCTGAAAATAACCATGCAAGCATAATTTTCCAGACTCTTTTTACATCTCCATAGAAAAAAATTCCCCAAATATCCCTCCAAGATCCAAAAGAGAGAAAAACATATTGTATTAAGACAGTAAGGTCACTAAGACTTAAGTTAGAGTTAGAAAGAACAAAGATAAGAGAATGAGATCCAATATAAATGAAGTTTGAGTTTTGTTCCATGTTAGCCATATCTGGGCTCCCACCAGTCATGCTATTTGCTGTGCGTACAGAACAGTCTCTTCTCATATTATCTTTTACAAAATTTTCTTCAAATGTAATAAGAAGCTGTGTTCTATGTATCAATAGACTTTTCCATATCCAAGTAGAAATGTTTTCTGCACAAGGATCTCTGAATCCTGCCCAAGAATTTTGTAGTAGAATCTTACAGAAAAAAAGTGGCTTGATATTTATTACATATTTGTCTATATTTAAAAAAAAATGGTTTGCAAGAGTTGTGCAAACTTTGTTCTGTACTAAGAAAAGGATAGGCATTCTAAAAATGAAACCTAAAACATGTTGCAGGCAACTAAGAAACCATAGATGCAAAATGCAATTATTTTCTCTTGCTGAACAACATTTATTCTTCTCTAGTTGACTGGTATTTCCTTTTTTTTAAATTAGGATTCCTCAGGAATATTATCAACAATTAGCAAATTTTCTTGGTACTCAAGAACGAATCAATTTGGTCCTGAAGATTTAAAATCATTTAAGAGATTTTTCTTGTCCATCTTTTTATTGGTTTGAAATTTAATTTTTCATATTTTGTTTTATATTTCTATCCACAACCATTATTTATTTTTTATTTTATTTTTATTTTATTTATTTTTATATGCCGCCCTTCTCCGGGGACTCAGGGTGGCTTACAATGCGTTAAGCAATAGCCTTCATACTTTTGTATATTTTATACAAAGTCAGCTTATTGCCCCCACAAACCGGGTCCTCATTTTACCCACCTTAGAAAGGATGGAAGGCTGAGTCGACCTTGAGCCTGGTGAGAATTGAACTCGCAGTAATTGCAGGCAGCTGGATGTTAAATGCTGCCTTAGTAGGAGGCATTAGCCTCCTACGCCACTCAGGACATTGGACATCAACCTCTTGTTCAAAAAGACTGAGCCAAAACTAGATTTGAATAGCTTTGTCTTTTCTCTGTTTACCTATTAGTAATTTACTGATTTTTGATATTAAACAACTGATATACTGGTTTCTTTTTGTTGTCTCAGCATCAACATAAACTCATTTTGAGTTTTAGCATTCCTAGAGGCATCCATGGGAGGTGGGTGGGGGGTGGATTTTAAAAAAAGAAAAGAAGGCTGGTGCAATGACATGTCCCTACATCTTCACTTTTAGTTGACATGTCCCTCTGCAGCTACCATTTGCTCCTGATACCTACAGCTCTGGACTACATATTCCAGCTTCTCTATAGTACAGTTTGTTTTCATATTTTTTAGTAGGATTTTTTGTGATATTTGGATTCTTCTGTTGTCCTCTATTTTCTCTCCACTAGAATAATTAGCAAATATGATTTTTAGGATTACTTTTTTACAACATGGCCACATGTCTTATATCTGTTTATATTTATATAATATATTTATATTTGTTGGCCAAATATAATTGAACATTTACCTGCTGGTCTGCAAGACTTTTGTTTTCTTCAAGCCATCCTTGAAGTTGTATCCGTGTAATGAAAAAGCCTATTTTGACTCAGTCCTATTTTACATTTAAACATCCATCATTTTAGCAAAAGTACATTATACTGTATTTGGAATATAATATACTATATGTAATGCACTACTTCTAAATCAACAAGTAATTTTTAAAAAAAAAAACACTATCAGGTACATTTTCAGAAGCTGTTTAGACTTCATACAAAGACATATTTGAATAACTTTTGCAAATGCAGCCATAAATCATAATCAAATATAGATGAGATCTATCCTTTTGTCTCTATGAAAGAACCAGATTCAGCAGAAATGGTTTGTCTTTTCTTTTTACATTGCTTTGATTGTTTTATTCTTGGCTGCTATTGCTTACTCACTGAACCACATGATGAACCAAATGAATCTACAGGGTAAAATTACTAGCTGACTATCATATCCAGGATTAAGAGAAAATAGGCAGTTTTAATGATAATTAGAAAGAATACCGAAAGATAAAAAAATCTTTATCCTCAAATACATTTTGTGCACAATATGCATACAATAAACATATGCTCAGTAACATCTGCAGTTAGCTCATGCCAACTTTTGCTTTGTTCAATGAGCACGTTAGGATGCTAAACTGGCCAAACCCATTTTCAGCTTGGAGAATCTTTTTTTCATAAGTTCATTCGTTTTTGGATATTCCTAGTCATTGTTCATCTTAAGTGTGTGAGTAAAAGCCAACCGGATTTGGATAAATTCCATTTTGGTTTGTACTCTATTGCTATAATTTCATTTCCTAAGATGGATGTAAAATCAGCTAATATTTTTCTCTCCTTGCTGGAATATGTAGTTCACTGCTGGATTCAACTTTTATTTGAAACCTTGGCCATTATGCTATTTGCTTTAGGGCAAAATCTAACAGCCATTTAATGACTGTAGACCAATTTCTTAAGCAAAGAAAAGAAAGTGTAAATTGTGCTTTCTAGTTAATTTTGCAGTTAACTTAGAACTAGTAAATACGTTTTTAATGGCAATCTGTAACAGAACCTCTACAAATAAATCAGTTTATTTTATGTCCCAAATAATCCTTTCCCTTTTGCTTTCTGTATAAATATTATATTACATTTCTCATATTATTCTTTAAGTATTATTATGGATACAGGGATTTTATCTTAAACTGCTCCCATGTCAGACCACAGTGCTATGATATACTAGACAAAATTACTGTGACTGTTAAATATATTACCATTTTAAACATATGTAAAAGCATTTAACTACCAGCATATATCAAACTAGAATATGAATTTGAAATGATTAATTCTAATCAATTTTATATTAGCTTCCCACTTTGAAAATTGTCCCAAACAGCTAGTAAAATATTCATAGTGGTTAGCAACAAAAAGTCTTTAGGAAATAGCATTAAACTGTAATTATATAGTTAATATTTTATATTTCTATATTTAATAAATATAAAATGAATATAAATAAAATTAGGGTCTTATGATAGTTCCAAATGCACCCTTGTATTTATAATGGAGCATTCTGTTCTAATGGAGTATTCTGTTCTAGTAGATACTGTAAAATTATTCATTATTAAAATGAATCCTGTATTATTGCCACATTTCCCAGTATTGATAGTAAGATTTTATTCACTAAATTAATTCACTAAGTTAATAGGACTATGAACTAATAGGGCTTAAGCAACAACGCAACGTTACCTCCCACCTATTCAATTCCTTCATTATTAAGAAATTATTTAATACTGTAAATAAACTTGCCCCAAATTCCATAAATGGAGGCAAAATAGTATAAAACCATTATTTTCTATAACAACATTGTCTGCTAATATGAAAACCATGCCAGTTATTATTAAAGCCAGAATCCCTTGAAAAAAGGATTATTTGGGGATTCTGAATACATGAAAAGAGATCACAAACAAACATATAAGATACACGGATATGTTTCCTGTTAAAATCGGGATCAATGATATTAAAGTAGAGAAGAAACAGCAGATGTTACTGTCAACTTGCAAAGCTTTCAAGTTGCCATGAGTAGGAGGGAGGGAGAATTGATAGAGCTGATTGATTTCCCTAACTGAAGTGCATTCCATACATTGTTCTCGACTGCAATCAGAAGGAGGGTGTTGGATTTCACAGCCAGCCAAAGTGGTTAATTGGAGAATGTGATTTATGACATGGCCAGAGAGGAGGGGAGAGACAGGGTCATAGGGGAATGTAAAACTACGTGGGATTAGTTCTAACTGCATCCGAATATTGCTGAAATGGTGCTCCTAATAAATGACTATTTCTTTTGAAGTTCGGCTCATGGTTCATGAATTAATTAGGGCATCTTTCGGAAACTTACAGTTATTTCTCTGTCTATTTACAAAAGGTTGTCAAAGATATTAATAAGTGAATAATTATTCCCTATCTATTTGAATGCTCAATCAGACAAGTATTGATAGCTTTTCTACTTCTTTGTTAACAAAATGAGCAAGAAGTAGCTTTCAGTAATGGGTTTCAAACCCTGTCACTACCGGTTCGCTCGTGGGTGCTTGTGCGCTTGTGCGATGTTTCTACTCATGCATAGCAGTGTCCAGGCGGGTGGGTGGAACTCCCGCTGCTGCTGCTACAGGTTCGCCCAATCTGGGGCGAACCAGTAGCAACCCACCACTGGTATCTTTTCTGATAAATAAAAACAACTTTTATTGAAAACAGAAAGTGAAAAGAAATTGTCATGCAGCCCGGCACACCCACCCACACATGGAAATAATAAAGGTGTGGATAGCATTTCTTATTTCTAATCCAAAGTGCATGGCACAAGCACAAATGTTTTTCAGGTTTTTCAAGTGCTACTCTATGATGCATATTTTGATGTCAGTATAAATAAAATGAATGTGTTTATGACTAAGTTTATACAGTAAATGACCACCAGTCCTTTTCAGATAACTCATTTTAAGAGTTTATTTGGCATAGAAATGGCTAGTTTATATTATTATAAAAAAACAAAAAGTTGTGGTTTGATATTAATGCTTTTTTTTTTTTACTGCAACAGAGTGAGTCGGAAGTCAATGTTTCTTCTTTTCTTTTCCCCAGTTTTTCCACACTTTTCTCTCCCCTTCCCGCCCCCCCCCCCACCGTGCTTTCCTATTTACTTTTGTATTTTATCTTACAACTTAATAAAAATGTTAAACTATAAGAGTTTATTTGGATGGGAACTTATTTGAAATTGAATTCCCTTATCTTGAGAAGCAACTCAAACATTCTTCTTTAAGAAACTACTAACCAGCAGTCAAAGAATATGCTGTACGGTAATATTTATTAGGGTAGCAATTAAAGCTTTGGAGAAACAAAATTCATATGGCATTCCATGTCTGTATCTGCAAAATATAATACCATGCATGAAATTTTCTTTCCTGTGACATTCTACAGAAGCCAAAGTTTAATTTTGAAAAAGTAGGATAGAAAGACCTTCGATACCTTTGAACTTTATTATTGCAGAAAGTTCTTGAGAGTACCAAGGACAGCCAAGAAGACAAATAAATGAATCAGAGAACAAATCAATCCAGTTTTCACTCACGGTAGCAATGAGCAGGCTCAAATTATCATATTTTAAACCATTATGTGAAGTCTATAATACTGGAAAAAAATTAATAAAATCCAATTTGGAATCTCCGCTATCAGTGTTTCCTTTGTAGTAAAGCAGCAGCAATATTTCCACTAATGACACAAACCTCACAACCCCTTGGATATTCAGCCAATCATAATTATTAAAGCTTCTTCAATGTTTACTTCTGGTTTATGCACAAGATTAACCAATTACTTGAAATAAAGAGAAAAGAAATCAAACAATTATTTTGGACTGGTATGTGTAGGCATGAGTTTATTAAGCGTGAGATACATTTGTAACCAAGAGTGCTACAGATCTCTCAGAGAAGCTGTATTTTACCCCTTGACTGAGCTAATTTTCTACTTCGACAATCAGCTGTCTTAAACACCTTCTTTAATGAATACATGTTCCTCTCATTAAATTAACATTTTTGTCTATCTAATTAGCCTGAAAAAAAAAAACCCTATGCTGAACTGATCCAAGAGCTACTGTAATGCTACTCATTACTGTTCACTAGTGCATGTTAGCTCCCCATCATTGTCAACTCAATGGACTAATGGTCAGGAAAACATTAAGTTTGGTTAATTTGGCTTTCCTTGCCAATCATTATGCCAATCAAGTCTCTGAATTGACCCTTTAGGATAGAGACAGATGCTTTAATCTTACTGATGAATTCATTAGCTTCCATCACTCTACTTGCCAGGTTTGTGGGGTAGGAATATAAAACTGAAGCTGATGAAGTAGACTCTTACAGTACATTACATTTTAGTTCATTCTTTTTTTCTACCAACTTTCTTAGGTAATGTCTGTTCAGAATTATAAATAAAACTGTTTATTTATACTTGGGGGCATTCTTAGGTACAAGCACCAGAAAGTTATGGAAGCATAAGTACCTTAATACCTCAGTGATCAGCTAATAAAGACAAGCCAGAGAATGAACCAGGCGAGTAGATTGCTGTCACGTAAGCAAGCCTTAGCAGAAACTATTATAATTCAGAGCACAGATGATTAGAGAAAGCCCCTTAAGTCAATGGAACTCTTAGATGTCAAGTATTAATATCATCTCCTGCTTGCTGAAGGATGGAAACATTATTATTCACCTTCACAAGTGGCTATTCAGTCAAGCAGATTCAAGTTCAAAACAACATCTACTTGTTGGTGAAATGGACTAAAAGCTTCAATTTGACTCTGTAGCACCATATGAAATAAGCCCCGTACAAAGTAAGAAATACTGCATAAAATACATTTACAACAAAGTAAGAATCACACATTAAATTTCTTCTAGAGATAAAAAAACCCAAGAAATTTGTTGATCTTGGGGCATGTCTAAACAACACTAGCCTTGCCATTATGGACTAAGAAGTGTAACCTTAATGTGTTCACTCTTTTCATTTGCAGTGTTGTGCTGCAAATGCATCTAAAGATAATTCCCAGGAGTGGTGTAAACAAATGAACAGGGACAGGATGATTATTTCCTTTAACATGGGAATTGCAAACTATCAAGAATTGTGGGTTGTGAGAGGAAGAGCAGCAATATTCTTGTGTATCATCATGACACCTGTTTAGCTTGTATGATAACAGGGGTATCGGGGTCTATATCATTTTGCTGAAAATTCATATGCATCAAAACAGGGTTTACAATGTCATCCTTAGTATATTCTGATCCTTTAACAGTCTCTGTCTCCAATGCAATCAGTATTTTTGTCTCTTGAAGATAAAAATGTAACCCATTAATCAGATATTCCATCACCATTAAATTAAATTGTATTAGCACCAATGGAAACTGATTTTGAAAACAATAGAAAGTACAGTATTATTAAATTAATGGTTCACTTCCCTGTATTACCATTTACTTATTTATCAGATTTGTATATTCACACACAACTTTTCCCCCTTTCACTAAAATGGGGCTGGGCGTGGCTAGCACGTGACACATCTGGCCTGCAGGCCATGAGTTTGACACCCCTTGTGTACAGCATGTATTTCAAAAAGCAATAAATACTGTATATAAAAGCAGTCATTATTAAAAAGTATAAAAACTATAAAAAAAAACCCTCAGGAGCAAGAGAAGATGATGTTAATCACAGTAAAGGAGCCAAGATCTATCCAGTCCCTGGGGACCCCCAGGTCTGATAGCCTAGCCAGGTGATGAGGGATTTACAGAATGTTAAAAAGAACAGAGCTAATCTCTCTTCTGGGGGAAAAAATCCCACAAGGTGGGCAGCATGGCAGAGAAGATCCAACTCCTGAGATTGGTTAGGTATAGTTCCAGGGGTGGGTTCTAAATTTTTTTACTACCAGTTCTGTGGGCGTGGCTTATTTTGTAGGCATGGTTTGATGATCATGTGACAATTCTTTAGGATTTAGCAGAGGTACTGGTCTACCGGCTTTTAACTGCTTGCAGAACTATACCGGTCTACCCATTTGTTTTTGGAGCGTTCCGGTCTACCTATTTGTTTTTGGAGCACACCGGTCTACCCATTTGTTTTTGGAGCGCACTGGTCTACCACCACACTGCCTTTTACCACTGATCAGCTGTATGGCGACCCTTTGAAGTGCTGCGGCAAGAGTTTAAACAGTTTTTTTCCTTCTAGCTGATCAGCTGGGATTCGGGAGACAGCGAATAAATTGGGGTGGGGCCAGGCAGAGGTGGTATTTACCGGTTCTCCGAACTACTCAAAATTTCTACTACCAGTTTGCAAGAACCGGGGAGAACCGGTAGCAACCCACCACTGTATAGTTCCCTGAAAAATGGGACCTGTACCATGCATCTCTGCCAAATCTGACTGGATGGGCAGATATAATTGGGAAGAGAGGATTCCTCAAATAACTGGGCACCATGCTATTAATGGCTTTCAAGTTAAAACCAGCACTTTGAATTGGATCTAGGTTGAAATTGGCAACCAATGGCCCTTAACTCCCACCATATCTCTCCCTGCCCATCACCACTATAATATCTTGCTCCATCCCCTCAATAGAATAGAACAGAACAGAATAGAATTCTTTATTGCTCAAGTGTGATTGGACACCCAAGGAATTTGTCTTTGATGCATATGCTCTGCGTGTACATAAAACAAAAAAATACATTCATCAAGAATAATAAAATACAACACTTAGTGATAGTCATAGGTTACTCAATAAGCAATCCAATCATACTAGGAAACAAATAAAACAATTTAAATCGTAGAGACATAAGCACCAAGGTTATAAGAGGAGATAGGTAATAGGAAGGATGAGAATAATAATAGTAATATAGTCTTAGTAAATAGTGTTCCCCATGTTGTAGGAATTAGCAGAGTGATAGCATTTGGGAAAAAACTGTCTTTGTGTCTAGTTGTTCTGGTGTGCAGTGTGTAGTTGTTCTGGTGTGCAATGCCCTATTGGCGAACCTATGGCATGTGTGCCACAGATGGCACGTGTAGCCATATCAGTGGGCACACGAGCTCAGCTCCGGAGTTTTCTGGGCCCACCAGAAGTAGAGAAACAGGCTGTTTCCTGCCTCTGGAAGGCCTTACGGGATGGTGGGGAAGGCCTGTTTTTTGCTGTCCCCAGCCTCCAGAGCAGGGGTGAAATGCTCTTGGTTCGGACCAGATCGCCTGATCCAGTAGTGATGGTGTCTGGTGGTTCAGAGAACTGGTAGCAAACATCCTGCTTCCTCCCATGCCCAGCTGAGCCGTGCGATCATCAGAGGTTTTTTTTTTTAAAAAAATTAAAAGCATTTTTTCTACAACCTCTTCCGCCGAAAAAATGCTTTTAAAAGTTAAAAAAAAAGCCTCTGATGATCCTGTAGCTCAGCTGAGATTGTCAGAGGCTTTTAAAAGCATTTTTTTTACAACCTCTTCAGCCGAAGTTGTAGAACAAATGCTTTTAAAAGCCTCTGATGATCCCAGCTGAGTTGCCTGATCGTCAGAGGCTTTTAAAAGAGAAAAAAGCCTCTACCGATCAGGCAACTCAGCTGTGATCGTCAGAGGCTTTTAAAAGCATTTTTTTTTTCTGCAACCTCTTCGGCTGAAGAGATTGTAGAAAAAATGCTTTTAAAAGTAAAAGAAAAAAAAGTTGGCCACACCCATCCAGTCACATTATCCCCCCCACCAAGCCACACGTACAGAACCGGTAGTAACAATTTTTACATTTCACCACTGCTCCAGAGCCTCTCTAGGAGTCTCTGGAAGGCAAAAATGGCCTTCCCCACCTCCCCAAGGTCCTCTGGAGGCCAAAAATGACCCGTTTGCGAACTTCTGGTGGGACCAGAAGTTGGCAATGCATGTACGCAAACCCCCCCGCCCCCTCTCCTGGCATGTAATGGCAAAAAGATCAGTCATCACTGCCCTATAGCATCGTTTTGAGGGTAGAAGTTGAAACAATTTATGTCCAGGATGTGAGGGGTCTGTAGATATTTTCACAGCCCTCTTTTTGACTCGTGCAGTATACATGTCATGGCTTTCGTTCAGGTTGGTAAGTGCCACCCCAGAAACATCCCTCCAAACAGACACATAAGCATGCAGAACATAAAATTACAAGGACAGCAGCTCTGTGACTCCCACACTCTCCAGCATCTTATATTACAAGTGCTAGTGTATGAAAATTAAATGCCAATTCTCTTAACTCTGGATCAATCATGGATATTACTTTTTAAATTCTGGTCAAATGTGTCTGATTCTTAGAGATGGTCTAGACTTGTCCATGTGGTTTTCTTGGCAAGGTTTCTTTGAAGTGGTCTTCTTCCTGGGCCTGAGAGAAAGTGAATTGTCCAAGGTCATCCAGCTGACTTTGCACCAGGGGTGGGTTCTACTTACCTTTACTACAGGTTCACAACGGGGCATGTGCAGAAGCATTTTGATGATGTCGGGGTCGATGGGTGGAGCTTCCCATCAGTTTTATTACCAGTTCTATAGAACCAGTGCGAACCGGGGGCAACCCACCATGCTTTGCACCCAAGATGGGATTGGAACTCACAGTCTCCTGGATTCTAGTCTGATGCCTTAACCACTACACCAAACTGGCTCTCATATATTATTTATGATGTTCCAAATGATCACGCATTTCTGCCTGTTCAACTTTCTAATTCAAATGCATATACCGTTATCAGCAACACAGATCGTAATTCGAGCTATGCTGTTCCTGTAGTTCAAACTACTAACAGGTGCAATATGTTATGAATGCAATTCCTTCAACATTATGTAAGCTCACATGCATTACTTAAATTAGGAAGGCAATGGCATATTTATATCACAATTAAAATGTTAAGTATTCCCTCGGGCACTATTCCTCCCAGTTATTTTATCTAAAAGTGAATTAATCTTCTAATATCATGGAACTGCATAATAAAAACATTTGGTTCTTTAAGATTTAAGTTGACGCTGTAAGAAACTTTTTTTAAGAAAAAGAATAATGTTTCAAATTACAAAATACAGTCATTTATTCTGTACTGCAACCATGATTTCCAAAGTGAAGTGAGATACACTAAGCAGTCAGTAATACTATTTAAAAGGTAAGATGCAGCGAGATGGGCAGCAAGCAAATTTAATAAATAAAATAAATATATAAAATAAAATGATGCACCCCCTCCTGTTCATTTCTACGTAAATATCTTGTTTTTCAGTGGATTGTTTCTAAACAAGCTATATTTAGTTGCAATATTTGATTACATTTTACTATGTTTGAGTTAAATATTCTTACAGAGTTTTTATAATGTATATTTATCCAAAACAAATTATTTATTTCAATAATTAAATTTACCCTAGAACACTGATGGCTACCCTTTTCCAGACCGAGTGCCCAAAGCATGCGCCCATGCCTGAATGTGCACCAGCACCTAACCCCCCAAAATGCAATGCACGAGCGGCCCTTTCATGTGCCCCATGCATGTACCCACCCCTGCACATGCCCCTTGTGCATGCATGTGAAGCCCTGCACATACCCCACCCCACACATGCATGCCCCTGCATGCGCTTTGCCCCCTGCGCATGTGTGTACACCCCATGTGTGCACACCCCCTGCACACGCCCTGCCCCGACACATGCATGGCAGAGACCTGAAGACCAGCTGGGCAGCGGGAGGCATGCATGCATGCGCGGCAGAGTTGAACTGGGGCGACAGCTCGCATGCCACAGAGAGGGTGCTGCTTGTCACCTCTGGCACGAGTAACATTGGTTCACTATTACGGCCCTAGAAGGAGCTACATGTTTCCCCAAAGTGAAATGTAACACAATATTAAGCAAGTTTGTCTGAAAACAAATACTACTGTGCTCTCCTATTTATTAAAATTGCACTTAGCTTCATGGTAAGCATGTTGTCAGGATCTGAAAACAACTGGGAATCAACAGTTTTGTTGCATATTACAGGTAATCCTCAACTTCTGACCACAAATGGAACCAAAATATCAATCGTTGAGTGAAGCAATTGCTAAGCAGGTTGTCCAGGTGACTGCTTCACTCAATGACCACAATCCTGGCTGGGGAAAACAAGCAAAGCCCTGTGGATGGGGCTTTGCTTGTTTATGTGGACCGATTTCTGGCATGCCGCGGACTTGTGCCAGTCCATTGGACCTGGGGTTGGGGACCCCTTATTTAGACAGCTTCAGCTTTAGCTTCCTTCCCTTCTAGTACTGTAACTCAGGGGAGACATGCAGCTTTTCCATGACTCCCAGCAGACACATGCATGCACATGTTGCATTTGCTTGTACTGTATTTATGTTAAAAAGAATTCCAGAAACCATGCTCTGTATGTTCCCTATCATGGTTGCATTTATAGTACCAAACCTTATTCTGTTACCTGCCATTTCTTCAGTAACAGTACCTCTAAAGTATTTCTCAATTTTCTCTGCTATTTAAAAATTATGATTAATTGCTGACTTTATTTATTATTTAATGAAATTATTTAACTTTTTATATTGTTCCCTGCCCAGAGAACTTTTATTCATTGATTTCCAAATATTATTGATTGTTCAATAGCAGTGGTATTAAACATATCTAGAAGCACAACAAATTTCCAATTGGATTAATCACTGCAAAATTTCACAAGAATTGTCCATTACATAGAAATAAGTCATTTCCTTTACATGTACCGTTTAGAGAGACAGTATGATTGTTATTAAATCAAATCAGAGAAAAAATTGGAACGGTAGAGAGCTTATTGCATTACACAGAATCCCTTTCATGTCTGAATGATATAATCCTTTTATATCACAGCTGTCAAGAGAAATATAGCTTTTTTATAGATATTGGCTGAATGCTATAGATTTGGACTTTTCCATATTCTGTGTATGTGTTCATATTTCACATTTTACTTAGTGTTTTGAAGGAAGAAAGAAGACAACAGAAAGTTATCAAGAAAATACACACTAAAGTTATTTTTTTCATATTTTTAATTTTGAAACCAATTGAATTTAGTATTCAAAAGAGACAAGCAGTCTGAAAGTAATTTTTCAATGTTTTGAACACTGCTCCATTATGCATAGCTATTCAGGGACAATCCCATTCTAAGTTTCATGAAGGCTTAGTCAAAATTAACCAGGATTCAGATGTAATTTTAAATTTCAGATAATGCAATACTTAAGTAAAAGTTTTCTTAGAGCCGTATCAGAACAGATGATGGAATGGCTTATAACATTAAGGCTCATTTAGGCTTATGTTCAAAACATTTACAGTAGTTTTGGGTGCAAACAAAGGAAATGTATAATCATGTTTGCTTCAAAAAATAATTCTTTAAAATATTAGTCCATATTTCTACTATTACTTAGCATAAAAGGACCTAGCATAACAAACATTCTCAGATTGACATACAAACATTCTTGGATTCAGTTTCTGGAATTTCCAGAAATAGCTGAGAAACAATCCTGTTTGAAATTTTTCCTGAATGCCATCACTCTGCTAAACAAATAATTCCTTCAACGCTGTCAAACTATTTACTAAGTCTGTACTACTATTAATCTTCTCATAGTTCCCACCACCCATCTCCTTCCACTTATGAATGTATGACTGTAATTTTGTTGCTTGTATCATTTGTACCCTACGGCTATCATTAAGTGTTGTACCTTATGATTCTTGATGAACATATCTTTTCTTTTATGTACACTGAGAGCATATGCACCAAGACAAATTCCGTGTGTGTCCAATCACACTTGGCCAATAAAAAATTCTATTCTATTCTATTCTATTCTATTCTATTCTATTCTATTCTATTCTATTCTATTCTATTCTATTCTATTCTATCAGCTCCATAGATAAATGCTAGATGGATTATAGGAGTATAGTGTAGTCTGGATTATAAGAATTTCATATATGTTGGGACTAATTGCCATGATATGCTGTATCTTATATTTCAGTTGCTCTATGGCTATGCATTTGACTCATGCAATCTCTTGAAGGCGGGTGTCACTGCTATCATTCACTTTGCATTTCTTTGGAAGAGTTACAATTGCCACAGAAAGTCTACTTTGCAACCCCATAGCTTTTCCTTAAAATATTTTCAAAAGACATTAGATAAAAGTTGAGAAAATAAGTCTAAGAGTATAAACAATTTGCAGGCCTACATACATAGGGTTTAGGGTTGCTACCTAAACATCAGCTTCAACTCCCTTATTTGAGTCATTGCACATCATTTTAAATTTATTTATTTATCAAACTTATAGGATGCCCATCTCACAAGAGTGAATCTATGCATCTAAATTTATGGACAATAGATGCTCTAAATCACAGCATCTTCTGTCTTAAAGACATACACTTTCAAAATAATACCGATACACTTCTAGTGGGAAGTATTGCTGAATATTCTACTGGCAGCATGTTAGTGGTATTCAATATTACAATAGTAAAGACATGAAACAACTCAAAGATTGGGCCTTTAAAGCTGTCTTCAATAAACATATGAGATTACATCTCAGATCCTAGATGGTGAAGTCCTATATTGAACATTTTCAATGTACATTTTAAAAGCATCTTTCAAATTTTCACAGATTATACAGACACTGATGCACTTAAATACTTCCACTTCCTACCCTTGTGCTACATTATTAATAATCTCTATTTTTCATTTCCATATTTCTTACTTAAAAGTATGAATCATACAATAACATGGAGAAGGAGTGGGGTAGGAAGTAAAAAATAGAAAAGTGGTATGGAAAAGTTGCAGAACTTTCAAACTACTTTCCTATCTGTCAAATTGACCAAGTAATATTCTCTTCCACTTAACTATATATCAAATGCAAAGATGGTTTTTGAGGGATGCATGCTGGTGAGCTTCACTTGTAATACAAAAATTAAACCTTGGACAAGTTATTTATTGTTCCATGAAAGGTCCTTACTTTTATTAAAGGTTGAAACAATTCTATTTTTAAGAGAGCATTTTAAGTTTCTAATCACATATTGGTCTGTACTATGTGTAATTAAAAACAGTATGACTTTCACATTGACACTGATTGCTAAAGTAAAGCTCCTATGATAATACACATATTCTCAGTTTCTGCATTTTGCTCTGAAATTAAAAAAAAAATGAATCAACAGCGAAAACAGCTTTTAATTTAGGTAAATGCTACTTCAAAGGAAAATTGCTATGGAACTATATTAGAGAAGGCCATAATTCCTTTCCTTTAATCAAGACATGTAATTTACTTAAATAATGTCAATCTCAACCAGTGTGTTGTATACCAGTGAAGATATACTATTGCTTTTTTCCTACTATTCAGGGTGGAATTTGTATTGCAATTTGGCAAATATTGCATCAAACCCAGCAGATTTTTCATATATTTTGATACCATTGACCATGGTATCATGCTGCACCGGTTGGAAGGGTTGGGGGTGGGAGGCACTGTACTATGGTGGTTCTCCTCCTTTCTCTCCGACCGGTCGCAGTCTGTGTTGACTGGGGGGCAGAGGTCGACCCCGAGGCCCCTTATATGTGGGGTGCCACAAGGATCGGTCCTCTCGCCCCTTTTGTTCAACATTTATGTAAAGCCGCTGGGCGAGATCATCCGTGGTTTCGGGGTGGAGTACCATCAGTACGCTGACGACACCCAGCTGTACATCTCCACCCCAGACCACCCCAACGATGCCCTTGAAGTGATGTCCCGGTGCCTGGAGGCCGTACGGGTCTGGATGGGGAGAAACAGGCTCAGGATCAACCCATCCAAAACCGAGTGGCTGTGGTTTCCGACGTTCTGATATAGTCAGCTGGTGCCATCGCTGACTATTGGGGGAAAAGGGCTTGCAACTTGGGTGTCCTCCTGGATTCACGGCTGTCTTTAGAAGAGCACTTGACGGCTGTGACCGGGAGGATTTTTCATCAGGTTCGCCTGATCCGCCAGTTGCATCCCTTTCTGGATCGGGACTCGTTATGCACAGTCACTCATGCCCTCGTCACCTCCCGTCTGGACTATTGTAACACTCTCTACATGGGGCTCCCCTTGAGGTGCACTCGGAGGCTCCAACTGGCGCAGAGTGCGGCCGCGCGGGTGGTGATGGGAGCAACGTGGCGCTCCCATGTAACGCCTCTCCTGCGCGAGCTGCACTGGCTCCTGGTGGTCTTCCGAGTGCGCTTCAAGGTTTTGGTTATCACCTTCAGAGCGCTCCATGGCTTAGGACTGGTTATTTACGGGACCACCTGCTACCACCAATAGCCTCCCACCGACCGGTACGCTCCCATAGAGAGGGGCTCCTCCAGGTGCCGTCGGCCAAACAATGTTGACTGGCGGCCTCCAGGGGGAGAGCCTTCTCTGTGGGGGCACCTACTATCTGGAACGAGCTCCCCCTGGAGATACGGAGGATCCCGGATCTGCGTACCTTCCGTCGTGTGCTGAAGACGTTCCTATTTCATCAAGCTGGCCTGACCTAAATTTTCCTCTTTTAAACGGGAATTTTAAATTCGGTTTTAAATTATTGGGGTTTTAAAATGTTTCAGCCAAATTTATTTAATCGGTTTTATCTCTGTTTTAAATTTTGTATCTATATGTTTTATTTTATGGCTGTTCACCGCCCTGAGTCCTTCGGGAGTGGGGCGGTATACAAATTTAATTAAATAAATAAATAAATAAATATATGTTTGTCAAAAAGCCCCAAAATTTAATATGTGAAAAATACAACTTATTTTTCAATACACGAGAATATATGTATCTTAGGGTTGCAAACAAACACCAAGATCATAGAGTAGTAAGGACATTATAATTTATGTTACCTCACTAGTGAGTTTATTTCTTCTTTACTCCCTTGTTTTCTATTTGTTGACAGATTTTTCCAAAAATGGGAGCAGAAATGGCTTAAAGAATGATGAACAGAAAAATTCCACTTAACAATCAGAAGACATATCAAACAGGCAAGTATTAGCAAGATCCATAATCCTGCCAATCTCCATCCATGGAATAGAATAAATGTGGACATTTATAAATGGAGTTAAAACAATGTATTGTTCTGTTTAAGTTCAGCGCGGAAAGCACATACTCCTTTACTTTCTTTGGCGACATATTCTGCATTATTTCAAGCCACAGGCAGAATAGAACATTTATATTCAATGCTTTTCCAAAAGAGTTTATTTAGACTTTCGCTTTAAAGAGCTATGCTTCCTTTATGGCAGGAAATGTACTCGTGCAAATACTGACAGTTCAAAAGAGTTTCTTCAAATTTAAAAAAATGGGGGGAACTAATGGGGACATTTGAAGGTATGTTATTTTTCCCCCCTCTATTTGTACAGATGAGGGAGAAGAATCTGACTCTGTTTATCTTTTCTTTGGCTGAATTATTCCAGGAAACATTTCCTAAGTGAAGCCATGAATTGATATTGACCTTGAAACACTTTCAAATTACATGAATTCATTCAGGTTTTGATATTAAACCTGAAGGCGATTATCAGAGCTGAGGGCAGCATATTTATGTGAAAAGAAATAGTGTTATGAGTATTTGCTAGAGGCATGATTCCTCAGTCTGAAAGGGAGCGTAATCGTGATGGACGACTACACAGGCTGCATGATCTCGGTGGAACTCCAGTGTAAAGGTGACATAATACAAGTATTCCACCTCCATCTGGATTGTGATGTTTTCTCTGTTCTCTAAATGACACACTCGCAGGATCCTGTCCTGTCCTACAAATTCAGGGTCATATTCATAATATGGATGATATTCATAATGTGGAGATGAAAAATAAACCTTACTTGCTATGAACAAGAAATCTCATTTAGAAAGCAATGTGCTTCCATTGGTATGTACTTGTTCAATTGTACTTGTACTTGTTCAATTAATCTGGAATCTGAAGAGCAAGCTTTGGGCTTTGATGGACAGATTTGCTGGGATTAACACAATGCTTTTGTGTCACTATGTTTAATAAACTTGTATAGTTTTAAATAATTTGAATGGAAACATCAAAGTGGATGAGCATTGAACCCAGCTTCTACTGCATTATTCAAGTCCTAACTCTCTCGGACAACTATACATAGGTTCAACTGATTGTGAGTACTGCTTTTTTTTTCAGATTTCCTATGGAGATATGTTTAGTTTGGAGAGAGATAGGGCAGAATAGCCTGATCTTGTCTCCTCCCCAAGAATACCTTTCCCACCTTTCAGACGGATGCCTGAATGGGATCAAAATTTTTCCCACATAGTTCCTTCCAGATTAGAACATTTTTATTTCCCATCAGTATTTGGTGAAGATTCTTATAATATATTATGTACACACTGTATAGGTTCCAAGCTAGGGAATTCATTTATTCATTATTCTCTCCATCGACTTCAGTTGGGCCTTTTGAGTTGGTTTATTATGATTGTAAGCATTATTTAGGTATTTTAAAAATTGCTTTTAATTGTTTTATATTAGATTGTGCTCATGTTTGTTGATAGCCATAGGTGCCTTAGGATGGAAAACCAAATTACAAATGAAATAAAAGTTTCATTTATATTCTGAAAATGAATATTATCTCTGACCCAGATTTTTCTACCCTAATTATTGCTTTTAAACAAAACAATATAAATACAGCTGTAGATGAATAAACTCTATAGCATTTTCTATATCACCAGAAACCAAACAAATGGATCATTTAACAAATCAAGCCAGAGTTCTCAATTAAGGCAGAAACGACCATGCTCAAATCATCCTGCATTGGACACATTATGCAACTTTTTAGAGAAGGTTCAAATATAGGGAGAGGTGGAAGAAAAGAGAAGATGATGATCAGCAGGAAGGATGACTGTTCAGAAGACCTGATGAACCAGATCAGAGACAGATTATATTGAAGAAAATCCATGTATTCACTAAGAATTGACACTGACTTGATGACACATAGTCATTATCATGAATTATGTATTGATAGCATATGGAATTCTGTTCCAAGGGAACACGATTTAACATTTATTGATATGCCTTTAGGCTTTCCATAGTACTACAGTCACATTTTTCAAAGCACTGGACATGTTGTCATTAGGATAATATCTAATAACTACAAGGGAAAGTAACTCTCTCTCTTTTTTTTTATTGAAAAGTTTTACAAAAAAGAAAAAAAATCAAATATTTCCCCTTCCCACCCTCCCTTCCTTCCCCCCCTCCCCTCCCCCGGACTTCCTAGAACAAAATACAGGATAAAACAATTAGCAATCATATGCTAAGCTAAGCTAACTAACTACAGATTCCTATCCCCCCTCGACATTTTAACTCGCCTTTTACTTAACTAAATATACATACTCTTAACTTTTTAGTTTGATATTTGTTTTGAATATAATCAATCCATCTTCTCCATTACGATATATATCTTCCTTGTGAATGATCTTTCAAATATGCTGAAATTTTTGCCATTTCTGCCAAATTTGCAACTTTTAATGTCCATTCTTCAATAGTAGGCCATTCTTCCCCCTTCCAGTATTGTGCCACCAAAAGTCTAGCTGCAATTATTAAATTTAAAATCAATTTAGTCTCTATAACCGTACAGTCTGTGATTATACCCCACAATAACAATTGCAGAGTAAACTTTATCTTCTTTTTAAGAATATTTTGGATAATTCACCATATTTTAATCCAAAATGCTTTAACTTTTTTACAAGTCCACCATATGTGATAATAAATAGCATCATCACAATCACATCTCCAACACTTAGATTGCAAATTTGGATACATACAAGCCAACTTTTTAGGATCCAAATGCCATCTGTAAAACATTTTATAAAAATTTTCTCTTAAATTTTGTGCTTGCATAAATTTTACATTTCTAACCCATATTTTTTCCCAAGTTTCCATCATTATTGGTTCCTGGATGTTTTGTGTCCATTTTATCATGCAATCCTTAACTAATTCCGTTTCTGAGTCTATTTCTATCAGTATATTATATAATCTTTTTATATGCATTTGACCTTGATCTCTAATTTGTTTTACCAAATTTTCCTCCTTCTGCATGATACCAATTCTCTGGTCTTCTTTCCATCTAGCTTGCAACTGTCCATACTGAAACCAAGTTTGAATTATTTTTTCTTCTTTTAATGCCTTTATAGATTTTAACTGCAATATACCCCCTTCCATTTTAAGAAGCTCTTTATAGGTAATCACCTCTTGCTTTTGTTCTACACTTATATTCTCTATTGCATGTCTGGGTATTGACCATATAGGTATCTTATAATTTAACTTATATTGATACTTCTTCCAAACTCATAACAAGGCATTCCTTAATATATGGCTTTTAAGATTTTATCCACCTTTTTGTCATATAATAAGTAAGCATGCCAGCCATATAGCAAATCGTATCCTTCAATATTCAATATTCTTTCTTCTGTTGAATTAATCCAGTCACTAATTATTGTTAGGACAGCTGCTTCATAGTATAATCTTAGATTAGGCATTTTAAGACCTCCTCTTTCACGTATATCTTGCATTATTTTTAACTTTATTCTCGGTCTTTTCCCTGCCCAAACAAATTTATTAATACTCTTCTGCCATTCCCTCAAACTATTATCTTTCTTAAGTATTGGTATCATTTGAAACAAAAATAAAAACCTAGGTAAAACATTAATTTTTATTGCTGCTATTCTCCCCAACAAGGATAATTGTAATTTTCCCCAATTCTCCATCTCTTTCTGTATTTTTTGCCATAGTAATTCATAATTATTTTTATATTTATTTTATTTTATTTATTTTTATTTTATTTTGAATTTGTATACCACCCTTCTCCCTGAGGACTCAGGGCGGTGAACAGCCAAGTAAAAACATCAAGTACAAATATTAAAATACAGTTAAAAATATACATATATAAATTTGGCCCCATTAATTAAAAACAATAAACAAAACACTTAAAAACACTTCAAAAAAAATTAGGCCAGCCCGGCTTGTTGGAAAAGGAAGGTTTTAAGGGCACGGCGGAAGGCACTGAGGTCTTGGATTCTCCTTATCTCTGGAGGCAGTTGGTTCCAGAGGGTAGGTGCCCCCACAGAGAAGGCCCTCCCCCTGGGGGTCACCAGCCTACACTGTTTGGCTGATGGCACCCCAAGGAGGCCCTCTCTGTGGGAGCACACGGGTCGATGGGAGGTCGTCGGTGGCAGCAGGCGGTCTCGAAGATAGCTAGGCCCTATGCCATGGAGCGCTTTAAAGGTGATAACCAACACCTTGAAGCGCACCCAGAAGACCATTGGGAGCCAGTGCAGCTCGCGCAGGAGCGGTGTTACATGGGAGCGCCAAGCTGCTCCCATCACTACCCGCGCTGCTGCGTTCTGGACCAGTTGGAGCCTCCGGGTGCTCTTCAAGGGGAGCCCCATGTAGAGAGCGTTGCAGTAGTCAAGGCGAGAGGTGACGAGGGCATGAGTGACTGTGCACAGGGAATCCCGATCAAGAAAGGGCCGCAACTGGCGAATCAGGCGAACCTGACAAAAGGTCCCCCTGGTTACAGCCGTCAGACGTTCCTCCAAGGACAGCTGCATATCCAGGAGGACTCCCAGATTGCGAGCCCTCTCAGTGGGGGCCAACGACACAGCCTCCAGGCACTGGGACATCACTTCAAGGGCATCGTAATTTTACATTTGAGGCTGTAATATATATCCCTAAATATTTAACCTTTTTTTCTATTTCAAATCCTGTTAGTCTTTCTAGTTCTTCTTTTTGCTTTACCGTCATGTTTTTAGTTATTATCTTTGTTTTTTGTTTATTTATTTTAAATCCAGACATTTGACCGTATTGGGTAATTATATCCAGTAAGCCTGTAACTGTTTGTACTGGTTGAGTTAAAGTAACAACCAAGTCATCCACAAATGTTTTTAATCTATAATCATGATGTCTAATTTTAATTCCCTTTGTTTTATTTGACCCTCGTATTTTATTCAGTAATGGTTCCAAAGTTAAAATAAACAATAATGGTGATAAAGGGCATCCCTGTCTTGTTCCTTTTTCAATTTTAAAAGTTTCCGTTAAACCACCATTAATTATTATTTGTGCTGTTTGTCTCTGATATATTGCCCTAATAGATTGTGTAAAGAATTCTCCAAACTGCATCTTTTCTATTATTTTCAATAAAAATTGCCAATTCAATCGATCAAATGCCTTCTCCTCATCCAAAAAGATAAGCGCTGCAGGGACTTGGTTGTTCCTTTCCAGATATTTCAATAAGTTTACAATTTGTCTTACATTACCTTTCATTTGTCTCCTACTTATAAATCCAGATTGGTCATTATGAATCATTTGTTGCATAATTACCATTAACCTATTTGCTAGTATTTTAGCAAAAATCTTATAATCAGTATTTAAAAGCGATATTGGCCTGTAATTCTTAGGTTGACTATCATCTTGGTTCTCCTTTGGAATCAATGAAATAAAAGCTGTTCTCCAAGAAGTGGGTTTGTCTCCTCTGGCTTGGACCTTCTGAAATAGTTCCTTAAGTGGTTCTACCATTTCGAACTGCAAATTTTTATAATAAACAGCTGTCAATCCATCTGTGCCTGGAGCTTTACCCTCCTTCCACGGTTTAATTGCTAAAATAATTTCCTCCAAAGTTATTGGTCAGTTCAAACCTTCCCTCTGCTCCGGTGTAATTACAGGAATATTCTCCTCCTGTAAATATCTGTCTATGTCTTTACCTTGAATTGTATCACTAGCATATAACCTTGTATAGAATTCTAAAAAAGCTTTTTTAACCATATTTTGTTGATATACCTCTTTACCTTTGAATTCTATCTTCTCTACAGTACGTAGCTTTTGTTTCTTCCTTAACAAGTAGGCTAACCATCTACCTGGTTATTTCCATTACAAAAAGTATTATGTTTAGCATATTGTAGATTAATTGCTACTTGGTCTGCCATCAACATATTAAACTGCTCCCGTAACAAATTTATTGTTTCCGTTATTTTCTTATCTGTTGGATTCAGTATGAGTGCCTGCTCTTTCATTTTTATTTCCTCTTCTAAATCCCTCCGTTTTTTTTCTTGTCTATGTCTATATTTATTATTCAAATGTATTAAGGTTCCTCTCATATATGCTTTACTTGCATCCCAGACCATTTCCATAGGTGTACCTTTGTTCATATTCATAACAAAAAAATCTTTCATTTGTTTTTTACATTCTTTTACATTTTCCTCATATCTAAACAAATTTTCATTTAACCTCCAAGACCTTTCCTGCTCTAATTCCATCCACACCGGACTATGATCAGATAAAATTCTTGAACATATCTTTGTCTTCTTTACCCTAGAAAAGAAATCATTAGTAATCAATATGAAATCAATCCTGGAAAGGGATTGATGTCTGTCAGAAAAAAAAGTAAAATCCTTTTCTTCCAGATTTCATTCTTGCCAAATATCTCTCAACTCCATATCATCCATCATATCAAAAAAAGATTTAGGCAGTCTTGCACGTTTTTGAATATTTTGAAGTAATCCTTTTTTGTCCTTTTGAGTGTCCAGTACTCCATTACAATCACCCATTAATATACACGATTTATAATCCCATTGTATTATTTTGGTATGCAAAAACTTGTAGAATTTTTTCTTGCTGTTGATTGGGAGCATATACTCCAATTAAAAGTGTTTTCTTCCCCTCTATTAAAAGTTCAATTGCAATATATCTTCCTTGAGCATCTGCCTCAATTAATTTGGCTGTTAAATCTGTCCTTAGGTATATAACTATACCATTTTTCTTCTCTGGGGCAGATGCAACAAAGTGTGTTCCCAATCTTGAATTTATCAAGTATTTTTGATCTGTCACTCTAATATGTGTTTCTTGCAGACAAATTACATCACTTTTAAATTGTTTCAGATAATGAAATATTTTCTTTCTCTTTTGTGGTGAATTTCAACCATTGACATTCCAAGTCAAAAATTTAGTTGCCATTCTTGTCACCTTGAAGCTTTAAAAGGGCCAGCTGAAGATCCTCCTGCACCTTTCTCTTCAGCCTTGCCCCCCACAACCCCGCACTGCTTCTGTTTTTGTAGCTTCTTGAGCTTTCATTTGAGTTTGCTGTATCTTTAAATCTTGTTCTTTTTGCTTTGCTGCTGCACAGGTCTGCCTTTGTTCTTGTGGTTCTTCTCTTTTTTCTGCTACTTCCAAAGGTTGATCAGTACCAAAAAGTTGCAATAAATCTTCTTCAATAAGCGAGGTCTCTCCTGCAGCTTATGGCTGTTTACTTTCCTTCTGTCCCTGTATTGCCAGCTCTTCTTTTCTTCTCCTCATTTCCTGAGATGGTGGGCATCCAGCCTTTAATACATTAGTATAAAAATCTCTTGCCTTCCAAATTGTGTTAAGGTGATAACTTTCTCCCATATAATTCACCACCAGTCCAGCTGGAACATCCCATCTAAACTGAATCTGTCGATTTCTAAGTTTATCCACCAAGAAAGCAAACTCCTTTCTGCTTCTCAACATTTTTGGGGGAATTTCTTTCAGCACTAAAACCTCTTGTCCTGCAATTTGAAGTTTATTTTTATAGAAAGCTTGTAAAATTTCATTTCGGGTCCTCCTCGTTGTAAAGTAAATCATAATGTCTCTTGGCAATTGATTCTGTCTGGCAAACCAGGAATTAACACGATATATTTTGTCAATTTGCAATGAGAGATCTGCTTGTTGCTCCCCACATATCTTTGCAAAAGCCTCTGCAAAGATCTCTCTCAAGTTCTCCCGATTGTGTTCTCTCAAACGTCTTACTCTCAGGGCAAATTCCATCACTCTATACTGTAACATCACCACTCCATCGTCTGCCCTATCCACCTTGGTCTGAACTTCATCCATTTTATTTTCCAAATTCAAATTAGACTGATTAATTTCTTCTACTCTTTCATCCAACAATTCAATGTGTTTTGCCAGACCCTGAAATACCATTACTATGTCTTCTCTTATTTCTTTATTCCAAATTTGTATAACTTTTTTAATTTCAGCCATTTCTTCAGACACTCCCTTAATTTTCCCCTCTAAAAAAGAAGTTTGTTGCTTCAAAGCATCCTGCAGAGATTCCTGTGGTGCTCTGGGAGTTCCATGAAGAAATAGTATCTTTAGGGTGTTCCAAAGCTATTGCTAGCAAGTTTTACTTGGTGAGAATGCATTACTTGATTGAAGTATTCAAATGAAAAATATAAGGTATATTCTAGCTATATTACAAAAAAATCATAGAAAGGAAGACTGTCAAACTCTCTCTCTCTCTCTCTCTCTGTGTGTGTGTGTGTGTGTCTGTTTGTCTGTATATATGTGTATGTGATCAATATAATCCTATTTAAGATGGAAGCCATCTTAAACATCACTCTTGCTACAGATCCACACTGTGAAGTCAAGGCTAATGATGTCTAGAAAAGTTGTTGATATTGGTCTTGAGTTGAGCTGCTTTTGTTTACAGTTACATTCCGAAAGAGTGGCTATACTCCAGATATCTTCTGTTAAAAGGTACCTTCTGTTAAAAGCTGTCACCTTTGGGGACTTAGGAAGCATTCCTTTTCTTTCATACTGCCCCCTAAAACATGCTCCTCCCATACAAATGATGGCCTCTCTCATGAAATACAAATACAAATGATGGCCTCTCTCATGAGATTCCAAAAAGCCCTTAAAACCTAACTTCGGTTTCAGGCCTGGAGTTAATGCTTCTATGGAAGGTTGTCATGCTTGTTTTAGTGGTTGCTTTAATGTTATATTTTGTAAGTTGCCTGGCGTCCACTACAGAGAGTGGTTTTATTAAATTTATACATTACTATTACTACTAATAGTAATATATTCTGCTGTTCTGAAGTACCATCTTTTTTACAAAAGATTATTCAGTCCTGACTCAATAGGAAAATCCTTTCCTCATGTTCTCATGTTGTTTTCTAAGCAGTAAATGGTCATCATTTAATGCCTAGCCATCAAGAGACATGACCTTCTATCCCTCATGTCCATCCACGAAGACTCAAAAGGACACAAATTCGATCTAACAGGGACCACAGTTGTAACCCAGGTGAAGTCAAGGAGAGAAAGGGAATTCCTGGAAGCCTGGTTTTCCACCAATAAATCAATGAATAGACACATGACATCGACTCAATCTACCAACCACTCAGAATAAAAGAACAACATCAACCACGATCCCAAAGGCAGCATTTAAAGACCAATGAACAGCCACGCTGCAAAGTCACAACTTGACAGATCACAAGAAATCGGACCACATCACACGCAGCTGATCAAATCAACCTAAAACCAGACCATGATATCATCAGAAGACATCCTACCAACAATACCAGCACTAATTTACATCATACAGATGGTACTTTAAACCAAGGACTATGACTCAGCAACTACAGCCAGCCAATCACACAACCCGAAATCAGACCAGAACTCAGAAAGGTATTTAAAGACCAGTGCTCCCTCAGACAAGTACAATCCAAAGAGCACTGAAGATGTCTCCTTGAATGGGGATGAAACTTTTGCAACCAAATCGCCAAGCTTGGAGCTCAAACCAACAACATAACTACCAACCCGAGCTAATAATATTCAAAAACATTTCATAACCATCGTTACTTGAAGCAATAACCTTAACAAGTGTAAGATACTTCTCCTTCTATAGCTCTAACATCTTCAGCAGGTGGTCACATCTGACTGAATTTATCGAGACTCCAAAGGCAAGCTGGGTCATGCCCTATTATTTCATGAATGGGATATTATCAGGATATTCACAGTCAGATGCTACATTGGAAAATTTCCTTCTTTTTTATTTATCAAATGTATCAAATAAGAGAGCAGGTTTGGCCTAGTGGTTCAGGCACCAGTCTAGAAAGTGGAGATCATGGAGACCATTGTGGCACAGTGGTTAGAATGCAGTATTGCAGGCTAATTCTGCCAACTGCCAGCAGCCTGACTGGCTCAAGGTTGACTCAGCTTTCCATCCTTCCGAGGTCAGTAAAATGAAGATACAGATTGTTGGGGGCAACATGCTGACTCTGTAAACCACTTAGAGATGGCTATAAAGCACAGTTAAGCAGTATATAAATCTAAGTGCTATTGTTATCATGAATTCAAGTTCCACCTTAGCCATGAAAGCTGGCTAGGTGACTTTGGGTCAATCATCAATCATCATCAGTCCAATTCACATCACAGGGCTGTGTGGAATATAGGAGGAAGAAGATGTGTTGGATAGGTTCACCACCTTGAATTATTTGTAAAAATAATAAAGGTGTGATACAAATAAAATAAATAAATATGAGTGGCCATCTCATGAGAATAATTTCATGAATAAGAGGGTGGAAAAAATGTCACTACTGTTCACCAAGGAAGCACAAGGCCATGAAGTCCCAAGGAGTTGACTCAAACCCAAGTTGATTTCTTGATGAAAACTGTTATTGAATGCATTTATGCATCATGTATTGAATTACTTTTCTCCCTAATAAAATGAACTCATGAGATATGCTCCAGATGTAACAGGAAAGAAGCCTTTCTCTTGAAAAAAGTAGGATTAATGGCTTTATTTTCAGATTTGTTCTTGTTGCCTTTGGCTGTACAGTTAATTTCAGATTGTCCTACTATTTTCACTTACATTTAAAAACCTCTCTTTCCAAAATGACACAAAGACATTCACCTTTTCTGAGAAAATGTTATTAAAACACTGAGTAGTAGCATATTTGGACATGATACTTTGGAAGAAGGTATGGTTTATGGGTTATTAAATATAATGTAGCTAGTGCTATATCTATAGAAATAAAGTCAGCTGGAAAGTATTAAAATGAATTAGTATGAATAGACGAGGGACTGTATATAATACTAGCAGTTCAGAACTAGGTATAGAAACATTAAATAATCTTTAACATAAAATGTGGAACTGCCATTAAAGTAATTCTAGCTAATTAATCCTAACACATCCTTACATTTGGCAAACCCAAAGAAAAGGAACAGAAAACAAGCTAGGAATCACTTTCTCTCAGCCCAACCTAATTTACAGGGTCATTATTATGGGGAAATAAAAGAAGGGAGTGCTATGTATGCTGCTTTGAATTTCTGAGTGAAAGCAGAATGTAAATAAATCCATTTTTATCTGGCAAATTGATGTTTTGTCCCTGACATATAGTTATTCTCCAAGGAGCCCTGTTTTTTTTTTTTTTTTAGAAACAAAACATCAACTATGGGACCCAGCTTTCCTGCACTCAGAAATTTAAATTTTGATTAACCTTTGAGCAAAATATCCTTTATATAAATACTGCTTTAACTATAAAATACGTTATGATTAAGATTCTAAAACCGAAAGGAATTTAGCCTGGTTAAGCAACTTATAATTGGCCTTTGACTAGAGGCAATGTGAACATTCTGATTTGACTGAAGCGCAGTTTCTCATTCTGAATGGAACCAACCTAAAAAGCAAACAAATGTTTTAGCTTTCTTCTCCTTTTTATGCATGTGCGTGAAGGGGACTCACATTTTCAGTAATCCAAAATAGCCTGAGGTTATAAATGACAGATAACTCCCAGATAATAATATCTCATTGTCCTAAAGGACCGAATACCTCCAATTTAAAGTCTCCAAAAATAAATGCACACTGGAGAACAACACAGACACTTTATATTTTAATTTCTAGGAAGATTTTTTTTTTTAAAAAAAATACTATTGGCTTCTCAACTGTCCATCATCACAAGATCATTTATCACAAACTTTAGTCATGTAAATGTATGCAGAACATGTACCATTAATACATATTTATTAGTGAAATCTAGAAGTTAACAAGACACCATGAAATTGCATAAATATTTGGCCACCACTGAGACACAAAGCTACTAGAGATAACATCATGAATTTGAAAGTTAACAGGACCAAACAGAAACAACAGTTCAACTGTTCAGCAGTAATATCAAAGTAAGTGCATGAGCATTTGAATCAGATTAAAAAGGGATGGAGTGGAGAACCTCTCCCCCCCACTACTCCTGGTTCTCTCAAATGAAGGATCAGAACACCCACTCAGTGTAAAATAAAGAAAGGTAGTTAAATTTTACTTCACTGTTGGCAATGATACCACAGTCTCCACTCTGCTGAATGGCTGTAGGATCTTCTGGAATGGAAGACTCAGAAGGCTGACTGGGGAATTGTAGAAATTGAAGTCCGTGCGTTTTAAAGTTGCCAAGGTTGAGAAACACTATTCTGAAGAATAGAATACCCTTTTCTTGTTTTAACAATTTCCACTATTGAAGGGGACACTTTATTCCAACTGCTAATAGAGCAGCATCTGCACTGAGATGCTGAGAGTCTCATATATTTCAGAATTGTACTTCCAAAAGGAAAAAGCCCTTAAGGAAAGGATTTAACTAGACTGGTTTGGGTAACCTCATGCTCCTTTTCCTTTTCTAGATGGAGTCTCCACACCTGATCTTCAAATGCATCTATTGCACCATCCCCCTTTTATTGGGAACGGATCCCAATGACCTGTCATACATTGATATTACTTATTGTATCTGCATGGGTGTATTTGATGTTTGTTAAGATGGCATATATAAATAGCAATTATACTTACACCCTGGAAAAGTCAGTGTTAGACTTTTATCTTGTTCTAAAACTTTGAGCAGAATAAACTTTTCATTGTAGGCAGGGCATAAGATTTTTATATTTTCCCAAAGTAAGATCTATGATTCTGACATACTGAAATATATGTGTATGTATATTCCCATAAAATTTTGCCATAACTGAAATTGAAATGAATCTGATCACAGCAGATATTACCTAATCTAAACCTCAGCTATTGCTAAGTTTAAAACACTCTCTCTGTACATATGTACATGAAACATAAAGCGTGTTACAATATTTAGTTTTAGCTATTAGGACTCTGAACCTTAAAAAATGACAAAACAGCTGTGGATTCCATATAGCTTAGCAGCTGAACTACTGTGTTTATAAGATTAATTTCCAGAGAGTAGGGTTCTGTTCCTTCAATGTGCTAAATCTGTTTGAAAGGGCAAGAAAGAACAATTGGAAAACTAGATGTTCTACCCTGAACTCTTTTAACTTTGTCTCATAGCAATATTCTCCTTTAATCTGGCACTTAATATTGTCTCATCGTATGCAAAACAGTGTACACTGTTGACCTATATTTCTGGGACAACAAGTACAGTGTGCTGAGCTGCAAAAGATGCATTGCCTCTCATGTCCAGTGACAACAGGTCCGTGGGAGGAAAACATAATTACTCTGTTGTTGTTTCAGCAGATTCATTGTGCAGATTGACAGATGACAATGTATAGACATTGTCTGAAGCTTGCAAAGTTAATTAGTTTGTCTACAAGACATATTAATGTCAGAATCCCATCTGATATAAAGAACAGTAAGCACTGATAAGATTTTAAGATTTAAAAATAAACTTAAAAGTTTACATAATCTTTTTTTTAAATGAAAGGAACTAATGGAAGTGAATACCTACAGTATTTCACTGTGTATTCAAAAGCATCTTTTTAAAAGCAGAAGCTTAAAATACCGCCAATTTCCTACACCACCAGTTTCAAACAATTTTTCCAGATATGAGTCACTTGTGCCCTCTTCACCTTGAAACAATAGATGATTACTGATACGTATAGCTTACTGTTCATTTCATCTATGTGTATGTGTTAACATCTTTTTGTTGTCTACTTTCCTGCAAAATCCTGGATGTTAACAACCCTTCTCAATGGAAAATATAATTTTGGCATACTGCGTTTCTGATGATTTGCTATTTGGAAAAGTGAAGGTTGAGCCAGCAGTACAATAGGAAATAGATTCATAGTGTTTGTCAGGTGCATCTTAATGTGTATCAACCAAGTTACGGGTGCAGAATTTCTGAGAGAATTCTAAGGTTTTTCATACATCACAGCCATCATCTAAGCCCTTTTTTCCAGTAAATGGAAAGAGATCACAGCATATTTCTTTGAAACATCTGGCAGGGGAGGAGAAAAAGATGGCATGAGAGCAAAGTCTAGTCAGATGACAGAACAGGTGCCTCAACTTTCTGACTGCCAGTTCTGTTAACATCTCTTGCTGTAGGGAAAGGAAACCAAGAAGGAGTATAAGTTATTTTTATCTTAGTCGCTCTGAGGAGTAATACAAAGGTAATTATGACAGCACTGAAGCAATAGACAACAAATATTGGTGGTCAGTTTGCATCACAAGCCTACTGAAACAGGGGTTTAAACATTCACAGAAATGTCAGCTTCTTTTTAAATATATTTCTCAATGCTTTCATGAGTCTCAGGCAAGACTTATGATGGAGAGATACTGTAGGAAACAACCAGGCAGAGTTGGCATCAGTTCAACAAGAAGGCCCATTCCATATACGTCTGGCTAAACAAACATTTGTAATGCCTTTCATATGGAATTACCTACATGGATATATATTTTTAAAGACCCATCAGTAGTACATGTCATACCACCAATGTGTTTAGTTGAAATAAAGTATGAAAACAATGTGTTTAGTTCAGTGGTGAAATCTGAACTGGTTTGCTACTGGTTCGCTGGCCGTGCATGCGTGCATGCGCCAAACACATGCTGCATGTTTAAAAAGCTACTGGTTTTGGCATGCGCCAAAAGGAGGCTTGGGAAGGTAAGTAGAACAGCGGGGGTGGGTGGGTGGGAAGTAAGTTGTGCCGCACAGTTTAGCTTCGCTAGAAAGCAGGGTTTCCTGCTTTCTTTCTTTCTTTTTTTTATTGAAAAAGTTTTCAAATACAAGTTTTTCCCCCTTTTCCCCCCCCTCTTCCCTAACCCCCCCTCACCACCCATCCCCCCCGTGACTTCTTCACAACAATAGGCTATTTCATAACTAATTACATACATAATATCTTTCCTTTCCCTTACTCCCTCCTCAGAATACTGACCCTTAGCATATTATTCTTATAACTCTCATTTTTACAATAATCTGCCCTTTTTCTCCTCCCCTAAACTTATAGTGTATTATTACAATTTAACATTTAATCTTTTATATATATTAATATAACATTTTAAAGCAGCCTTCTCCCGACATCCAAATTTAACGTTTATTCAGTTCTATCCAATTCCTCCACTCCCCTAAATATATGACTTAAGGATCCTTTTTCTTAGACTAATCAATCAGTAAACTAACCTATTTCAACCCTTCAATTCCTACAAAATCATGCAATACAATTCTAAATATAACCCACTGCCCACTTTACTAAAATATACACATATCTATATATGCATTCCATTTTATAAAAAAAAAAAAGACAATAACTTTAAATTTATAATCCATATAATATCTTCTTTGATGTCTTTCCACTGGATCGTTAAATCCCTCACCCATAATAGGGTAAAATAACATGCTGGTGCAACAGTTTGTTCAAAATCTTCAATCATCTTCTGCCCCCATCAGTAGTAGATATCCTCGTATATATATAAAAGTAAAAACAACCACCCGAGTGACATTATAATTATATCCATATAGTTATAGTTGTGGTATTCATCAGGATTGTTGATTCCCATCATCCTAATGGGTAACGACCAGATCTTCTGCATGCCCCAGCGTGACTCTCTTGCCTTGTAACTCAAAATAATCATAATATATTCACCAGTAAAAGAAATCCAGAGTAGATAATTCAAATCCAACAAGGTAAGGCTCTTTTCACATCCCAAAATCACGGCATTACAGAGATCTGCCACAATCCTCAGGATAGTATTAAACAATTGTTCGCCTCCACTATCTTTTCAGATGTTCATTCATTTTTTAAAGTCCCTGGCTTCACTGTTGCTTGGTTTAGAAATTGCTGTTTCTATGAGATCTATTTCTTTTCTTTTTCTTTTGCGGGTTGAATTTCCATCCTCGTTTCGTGCCTACCAATTGTGTGTCAGCTGATCGATTTTCATTCTGCTTTGTGAGTTGATCTTGTTGGGTTAGTTTTATCATCTCATCTTTCTTCTCCATCACTTGTATATCAGCTGGTTGATTTGCGCACTTGTCTGTGACTTGATGGTTCATCACATTGGAGTCGGATGACACTGCTCTCTTATTTATAGACAGTCCAGCTGGGGTATCCAGAGAGTCCAAAGACAACTTATCCACCACAGCCTCTGTAATTTGGTATTTTCTTTTTGTTTCCAACTCCTTTTGCTTATCCTGTATTATGCCTAAAGATGTTAAATTCATTTTTAAAATTTTTTGATAAAATTCTTCCGCTTTTTCAACAGTGTTCAGTTGATATCTTACTCCTTGGTGTCTCAATATTAAACCAACTGGGGCATTCCTCCTAAATAGGATATTTCTTTTTTTAACTCAGTCACTAGAAAGCCAAATTTCTTCCTCTCCATTAACATCTTAGTCGGGAGCTCCTTAAAAATCCAAATCTTTCTTCCATGAAATTGCAAAGTAGAATTAAAAGAGTTCTGCACAATATTATTCCTAATTTCTTTATCTGTAAAATAGATCACCACATCTCTAGGCAATTGCCTTTGCTTTGCCAACCAGGAGTTTATTCTGTAAATTCTATCAATCCTGCAATACACTTCATCAGGTTGAACCTTTAAAATCCCAGCCAGAATTTCAGAAGATATTTTCCTTAAGTCATCTCTATTATTTTCCTGCAAACCTCTCAGTCTAATTGCATATTCTGTA
This sequence comes from Arizona elegans, assembly GCA_022577455.1. NCBI lineage: Eukaryota > Metazoa > Chordata > Lepidosauria > Squamata > Colubridae > Arizona > Arizona elegans. Next base: position 93,554,948 of record JAKOOJ010000003.1, on the reverse strand, counting down.
AAATTATATTGAATCATTAAAACTTCTCTTTCAATCCTCTGCTGCACATTTTCTTCATTACCAGTCTTTTGGTCAACCTCCATTTTAGGTTTGTCTTCTGAGCTATTATCCTGAATGTTTACCAAATCCTTTTTAATTTTTTGAATCATGTCATCCAAATTCTCCTCAGTTTCCTTCATTTTAGACTCTAATAATTTAGTCTTTGCATCCACCCGAATCAGAAAGTCTGATAAACCATTAGCTGTTTTTAAAATCTTTCGATTCAAAAAGTCAAACTTTGATTTCACCAATTCACCAATTTCTTTAATTTCCTGCTTAAATTTTTCGAGTTGCTGGTTCACAATCTCATCCCTTCTTACAATCTCTTCAAGAAGAAATTCTATTATATTAAAATCAGGTTTCTGATACTGGAGAGTTAAAACTTGTTGGTGTAATTTATTAATGGGGGAGATTCCCCCCCCCCCCGTTTGTCTAGCTGTGTGAGTCCCGGTGCCATTTCCCACACAGACAAGATTTAGTGGAAAAGAGAGAAAAAAAAAAGCTTGTTTCCAACCAAGATCAATATCAGATCCCCAAGAAAAAAAAAAAGAAAAAAAAAAGCAAGAGTGGGAGTGAGGTTTTGCCTCAATTACGGCCAAAAGTATTCATTCCGCTACTTTGTAATAGAAAACGGAAGGACTTTCCCTTTCAGCCTCTCTTCAAGCCGCAGCTTTCAGCCCTTCTCCAGCCATGGCAGACGCCATTTTAAAAGACTCTTTTTCCCCCTTTCCTCTCATCTTTTCTCTTAAATAGTTTTTTAAAGGGTAAAATACTTGCGATTCAGTATTAAGGGTCCAGCTCGCCTTTTCTTTGATTATTCTGTTAAATTCGCAGGCTTGCTCTTGACGCCTGGCTCTGCACAAGCAGAGGTCTCCCAAAGCCCGGAGCAGCGGCAGGGGATATGGGGCTTCTCATCCGCTCCGTCCCAAAAGTAAAAAAAAAAAACTTTTGGGACTCTGCAGAGAGTTCTACCCACCCCTGCCGGCTCTATCTCCGTTTCCTCTTGGAAACGGAGTTTTTTCGAGCCGCCATTCCGCTGTGAAGGCGGCTCTGACAGGCAATGGAAGCTGACGATCCCAAAGGAATGTCTGGCGGCGGCCAGCAGCAAACCGGAAGTCTCAGGGTTTCCTGCTTTCTAGCAAAACTAAACCGCGCGGCACAGCTGATCGTCGGATCGTAGCTTTTTTAAACTACCAGTTTTCCCGAATCCGTAGCTTTTTTAAACTACTGGTTCAACCGGTAGTATGAAAACAAAGTTAATATCAATACATTCCAAGATGGGGAATAAATAGTAGAGCTTGGAAAACCTAGCGGTGCAGCTCAAAAAGGATGTGTCAGGAAACATAGTAATTGAAGACTAAATTATGTTTAATTACATTTACAGAGTTCCATCTGAAGAGTCCTGAGTCAAGTGCCTTGTGGGGTGTGACCTACTTCCTTCTCCTACTCCTAAGGATGTCTGCAGTGACCATCATGGACTTCAAAATAGTCAACTGTGTGATAAAAGACCTGTTGTGGCCCCGCCCTCTGAGCCTGTCCCATCGGAGGAAGAAAGCTCCGAGCATGAGGAAGAGGAGTCAGCCAGGCCTCCCTCTCCAGGCCCCTCCCTTCTGGCACTGTCTCAGGTGCCGGCCGAGGGAGAGGAGATTAACAGGGAGACAGGTGGCTCGGATGAGAGTGAGGGAGAGACATCATTCCTGGACGCACGCCTCCGAAGGCGTGATAAATGATTGCAGCAGCTCAGGAGGCGTGCTAGGGATTAAAACTGAGTCACTGGACCACACCCCAGAGACTATATAATAGAGGGTGGTGGCCAGCGATCCCTGTGACGAAAGTAAACCTTGTATAGTCACTAAAGCCTTGTCCAGAAACTGCTGAGAGAAATATTATTCTGATTAGACTTTTGTACGCTAAGTATCTTATCTTTCTGTTTTGTGGAAATAAATGCACTTGGCAGACGGTGTGTAAATCGCTGCCAAGTTGGAGATAAAGACCTGGGTGTGTGCCAAAGTGTTTCCTTAACCCTTGGCTGGCTGTGTTTGTGTGTGTGTGTGTGGACGGGGACAGATCAAGACCCTGACCCTTTTTTGTGAGCATTTCATGCATGCACAAATGACCAGGTCATCATTTAGCTGGTCACATCCATCCTTTGTAGCCAATGATTCTCTGCAGATGCTCTTGTCCCTGCTTCCGTCTGATTTTTCTACACCACTGATTCTCATATCACTGCTTTCCTGCCATTGTTGTTTCTCTTTGGGTTCATTCTTTGCCATATTGCTGTTCGTCTTCCATTCTCTCCTTTACCTTCTCCTTCAGCAAGGAGAGTATTGTTCCAGTTAGCCATTACAGGTTGCAGCTTAAGATAGAATGCTGAAGGACAGTATACTAATGGGCTATGAGAAGTAAAATGAGATGTAAAATGTTTTAAAAATGTTTTTCAGGATTTCAGTTTTCAGTATACCCATAAGGCTGGGCCAGCTTGTCACTTATTACAGTGATAAGGGGAAAAAGAAACTGGGTATGGCTGAAACTTCAAAGGAATGACTGGTGTGGGATTATCTATATTTCGATAATGGGGACATTTGAGGTCTCTCCAAGTACAATACAGGACTCTGAATCTGCCTTCCTATGATTTGTCACTAGGAGCACTTCCTATGATTTGTCACTAGGAGCACTTCCTATGATTTGTCACTAGGAGCACTTCATTGATTTAATTATAAGTCTTTTAATTATGTCAAGTTATTACAAACTTAGTAACAAGGTTTATCTTAATCACTGTAATCCTGCAACAGTGGTAGCTTTTAACAATTCTTCTGGCTCAGCATTTAAATAATATGCAGAGGACCCAATGCCTTCAATGGCAAGTTACAGCATAAGCATAATCATTGACCCCTTAAAGGTGACATTAAGTTACTTTTGAATTTGCAGTGATTTTTAAATAAGGCCTCATATAATTTCCCTAGCTCAAAGAACAAAAGTCTTCCGACACACTATGAAATGAGGCTGTGCTTATCCTCTGCTATAGATTGGCTGCATTTGAATTAAAGAACCCCTACTGTATTTTGTGAAACAGCATTTTTTAAAACAAAAATAAAGAAATGCCTATTATGGAATAGAGAAGCATCTGTTTTTGAAATGTGGGGTAATATTTTAAGTCATAATTAGCTTTTAAAATAAAGTACTTCAGGCAAAATTACTTAACCTTCATAATCTAAAATATAATTTCATTTCTTAGATGAGCTAAGAAGATGACAATAGGAGAGATGCAATTTATTCCAAATTTCAAGTGACAATTGCAATGCAAGAATGGTTTCAATCACAATAAAGGGACAGTTTCTATACTAACATTTGATAATTACCTGGTCCCTTTATTAGGACCCAGGCTAAGAGACTTAACGGTATGGTACTCCACAAAATGCTTTCTTATCTATTTGTCTACAAAATTGAATTCACTTTATAAGTGTTGCCATTCTCAGTAATGAAACTGGGTTTCTATATTCTTTTCCTACACTCTTCAGGTTGCTTTGAATTAAGATTAAGTCAACAGAGAAAAAAAAGGGGGGGGGAATAAATCATTATTTATTTATTTTATTTATTACTTTGTATTCCACATTTTTGCTTGGGCAAATACTCGCAGCAGCTAAGAGATTTAAAACAAAAACATTGCAAAGCCTTGTCCCTCAGTATAACCTTTTACTGCAAATCTGAGTTCATGTGTTCATATGAACATATGTTCATATGTTCACCTAACTAATGGTGGAAGGAGCCAAAACTGGTTATCAAATTTATTGAAATCTGATTGTTTTAACCAAATTGTAGGGCTATCGTGTTTGACCTATGCTAGATGAAAGCAAAGAATTCTCTATATTTTTTGGTTGCCATCTAATGGACATTCAGAGTTTGGCAATCCAGACACAGTAGTTCTATTACACGATCTAACAGTAAATGTATATGAGGAAGTATATTCCTCAGCTCTGGGAAATAATCATCCATCTCAGTGTAGTGAAAATATTCTGTTTAGCTCATGACTGTCATGTCCACGCTATCTTTCTGGTTTGAAATGTCTTTCAACAGATGGAACTCTTATATTTACTGTCCCTGGCTAATGTGCATACTGACTCTAATGAGCATGATGGCAGCCTTCTAGAAACACTTCTGCATTAAGATTGTATTCTGCAATTCCCAGACATCATGCCATCTCTTCTCTACAACACCTGATTCTAACAAAGCAGACTGTATTGCTGCATAATGGCTTCTACCTGATACTGCAAGAGATGTCTGTCTAGAAAAGCCTAGAAACATGGTACAAGCTGTTTGAGTGAGTTTATCAGAGTTGGGTTTAAGATGGGAGGTCATACAAATCTTTGAAATAAATAAATAAAGCTTCAGAAAAGAATCATCATTTAGGTATAGGACTACTTCATAAACCTTATCATGACGAGTTAGCATCTCCTTTATGCGCATGTCCAAGATGGCGGGGTTCGCCTGAGATGCACCCAGAGAATGGGGTGATTTCTGGCTGTTTCGGGGTCTCTCGGGGCCAATTTGACCATCCTGTTCCCTGTCCCAGCTAACGGAACTCCTTCCCAGCCTCCTGAGGAGTTTTTCCCGGAACATCCAGGCTGCAAAGAAATTGCTGATTGAAGGCACTGCGGGGTGACGGTGGTAGTGGCCTGACTTGCAGCGGCCTTTTCCCTTTGCCTGAGTTGGTGGCGGTCGGGGCAGCGGTGGCGATACGGTGGCGACGGCGGTGGTGACACAGTGGTCTCCCCCTAGACCTCGGGTTTCTCTGGGGCTCCTGGAGACTCAGGGGTGTGATGGGAGCCCTGGCGGAGGCGGCGGTGTCAACGACGGTAGCTGCGGTGGCATTGACTACCGCTAGACAATGGTGGGGATGTCGGGGTAGCAGCTGGCGGCTATTGGTGAGGGCAACGTGAGGGGCTTGTTGGCTTCCATCTGGGACTGCCTGGGCCTGGCAGGGGGTTTGGCCTATTTTTACTGGCCCATACCTGCAGTGACCATCTCCATCTTGGCCAGCCACCGTGAGAGGGTGGCTTGGATGTGTACCATCTGAGTATGTCGAAATAGCATGAGACTCCTTCCACTGTCGTGAGAGGACAGTGGAGTCCAGTTCACCCACTTAAAGTTGCCTGCTTCTCCACTCCAGGACTTTCTAGACCATCCTATGGAACCCTGGCCAGATGTCATCTCCATCTTTTCGGTTTTTGGATGTACTCAGCGGCCGAGCTTCTTGCTCTGCGAGACTCCCCCCTCTCGCAGGTCTGGCCCTCCATACTATTGAGGGCCTACCTTGATGATGGATTTTGGAACCCCGAGAGGGGCATGCTGCGAAGAGGAGGTTGAGGGTTTTTTTGGGGAAGCTTTTAAGGAAAATTTTAAGGGGGTCAGGGGAGGGGTGGGGTGTTTTGAGACTGGACCGGGAGGGTCCTTACAGATCAGGGAGCCCACCTGTCGGACGGCACCAGCGGGGATGGCGGGGGGGCAGATGGAGAATGGTGGACCGAGGGTCATTCTATCATTGTGGTGGTTGGGAGGTACGGTGGTGGAAGGTACAGAAGGTGTTCGGATATCGGAGGGGCGCATCCCCGCTGCTTGCAGCGGGTTCAGCGCTCTGACCCTTGTGGTTCTGCCTGTGTCCCTGGAGGGTTAGGAGTGCGGAACCCGGGACTCCGGCTGGTGTATGTTAATGCCAGGTCCGTTGTTAATAAGGCTCCCCTTGTACAAGATTTGATTGACGAGGGGTGTGTGGACCTGGCTTGTATCACTGAGACCTGGTTGGGCCCAGAAGGGGGGTCCCCCTCTCTGATTTGTGTCCACCAGGCTTCCATGTACTGCACCAGCTGCGACTCCACGGGAGGGGTGGTGGGGTGGTGGTTGTTATTAGGGAAGGTCTTAGACCTAGGGAGGTCAGTGTCCTTCAGATATGTGGGTGTGAATCACTTCTGTTGAAATGGGATCCTGGAGTGCAGCCGGCTCTGTTGATTACGTACCTGTCTCCCAGCTGTGTATCCTCAGTCCTGCCCGCACTGCTCGAAGTCTTAGCCGAACTGGCGGTTGAGCTCCCCAACCTGATGGTTGTGGGAGATTTTAATCTCCCATCAGCCGGTGAGACATCTGAGTTGGTTCAGGAGTTCATGGCCTCCATGGCGGCCATGGACCTGACTCAAGTTGTACAAGGCCCTACTCACAGCGGTGGGCACACACTCGACCTGATTTTTGTCTCTGGGCAGTGGATAAATGCTCGGGGTAGGGGTGAACTTTCTATCCAACCCCTGTCATGTACCGACCATTTCCTCCTTAAGCTAGACTTTCCATTTGTCAACCCCCACCACTGGGAGGCGGAACTGACTTGCTGGTTCCGCCCTAGGCATTTGATAGGTTCCTGATGGAGCTTGGGACATTCCTCACTGATCTAGCTGGTGATTTGCCAGAGGCCCTGGTGGATGCCTGGGAATGGGCCACCACCGGGGCAGTGGATTGAATCACCCCTTTGCAGCCTCTCCGCCGACAGGGATCCTGGGTAGCTCCATGGTTTTCCGTGGAGCTGCGGGAGATGAAGCATCAGAAGACACTCCTGGAGGGCGGTTTGAGATCGTCCCATTCCGAATCCAATTGAGCACAGTTAAAAACCCATATTAGGTCTTATCTTCTGGCAATGGAAGTGGCAAAACGGGACTATTTCGCTGCTCTCATTGCGTCTGCAGAAAATCGCACAGCAGTCTTGTTCCGAGTGACCCAGTCCCTCCTCCTTATCAAAGCTTCTTTGAGGGATGGGGTCTTCCCTGCCGTACTTAAGGAGGCAGTGGTTCGACCCCTCCTCAAGAAGCCTGCTCTAGATCTGGCCTCCTTGAACAACTTTTGTCCTGTCTCCAACCTTCGCTTCATAACAAAGGTTGTTGAGTCTATGGTGGCATACCAACTTCCACAATTCTTGGAGGAAACAGATTATCTGGACCCGTACCAATCGGGTTTCAGGCATGGGCACAGCACGGAAACGCCATTGGTCACCCTGGTGAATGATCTCTGGTGGGCCCGGGATGGGTTTTTTTTCCTCCATTCTGGTGCTACTTGATCTCTCAGCGGCTTTCAATACCATCGACCATGGTATCCTACTGCGATGGCTCCGGAGGTTGGGGGTGGGAGGCATTGTTCTACAGTGGTTCTCCACCTATCTCTCGGGCCGTACACAGTTTGCTTGGCTGGGGGGTCAGAGAGCCCCCCTGAGGCCCCTCGCCTGTGGGGTGCCACAGGGGTCGGTTCTCTCCCCCCTGCTCTTTAACATCTATATGAAGCCGCTGGGTGAGATTATTCATAGTTTTGGGGTGAGGTATCATCAGTATGCTGATGATACCCAGCTCTACATCTCCACCCCAGACCAACCCAGGGATGCCTTTTCCGTGATGTCCCAGTGCCTGGAGGCGGTACGGGTCTGGATGGGTAGAAACAGGCTTAGACTCAACCACTCCAAGACTGAGTGGCTGTGGATGCCGGCATCTCCTGATCTAGTTGTCCCATCACTTCAGATGGGAGGGACTTCCCTTCCAAAGAGATGACTCGGCGCCCTCCTTGATTCTCGGCTGACCTTGGTTGATCATCTGACGGCCGTGACAAGGGGGGCTTTTGCACAGGTTTGCCTGGTGCGCCAGCTACACCCTTTCCTAGACAGGGATGCCCTCCATACGGTCACTCATGCTCTCATTATTTCTCAGTTGGATTACTGCAATGCCCTCTACATGGGGCTGCCCTTGGGATGCACCCGGAGGCTCCAGCTGGTTTAGAATGCGGCCGCACGGCTTGTTACGGGAGCTTCCCATTACTCCCATGTAACACCTCTCCTGTGCGAGCTGCACTGGCTGCCGGTTGCCCTTCGGATCCGCTTCAAGGTGCTGGTTCTCACCTATAAAGCCCTACATGGCATGGGCCCGGGGTACTTGCAGGACCATCTCCTACCGGCCTCCCACCGCCCTGTGCGGTCACATAGGGCAGCCCTCCTCCAGGTGCCATCGGCCAGAAAATGTTGGCTGGTGGCCCCCAGGATGAGGGCGTTCTCGGTGGCCGCACCGACCCTCTGGAATGGGTTACCCATCGGGCTCCGGATGGCTCCTGACCTCCGCACTTTCCGCACCGACCTGAAGACATGGCTGTTTCAGCAATTTCCCTGATCTGCTATGAGATTTTATTCTGTTTGTGGTTTTATATTGACTGTTTTTAGGATTTCTTATTGTTACATGTTTTTATTCTGTGCGCTGCTCCGAGTCCTATGGGAGAAGGGCAGCATATAAATTTAATAAAATAAATAAATAAATAAATAAATAAATAAATAAATAAATAAATAAATAAATGCAAAAAAGGTCATCCTATTTTTTTTTTATAAAAAAATTGGCTCTGTTCAAAAGGTGATCCCTGATACTGCCAAGAGATAATACGAGGACGTTCTCACAATCTCATGTATGGGCTTTTTAAATATACAGCTTTTTAAATATAAACATTAAAAGCAATTCACTAAATCCTATTGTTGCTACTAGGGAAGAAATTGCAGTACAATTGTACAATTAACATTGTATTGTAATAAAATTATTCTCTTATTAGTTTCTCTGCAATGTAGATCTCCCTTTATAATATCCACCACTCTCAATAATCAGGCCTGAATTGTTTTGAGGCTGTGTTTCTGTAGTTATTTTCCATGCTCATCAGGTTGCTTTGAATTAAGAAGATTCTCAGTCTTATTCTGAAACTGGTTTATGTTTCACCCTTGGTGCTCTGGTGCACGCAGAGATGTGAAATTATGTGGGAAGATTACATAGGATGTTACAAACTTTATAAACTTTTCTGTATATGCAGTATCAGAGTATCAGAATGGAAAAATGAAGAATCAAATATGTTTCTTGGAAACCTAATAATTTAGTTTCTGTCACAGTCAATTATGTGTCTGTTAATGGATAGAGATGGGAAAACTGACTTTTACATTTATTTGTACCATTCATCTTTTACATTGTTATATAACCTTTACGTCACAAAACAGATGCTTTAACACTCTGGCACAATCAGTAATTTAAGTTTTTCCAGAAACAAAGCAAAAATTATTTTGGTGCCTCTGTTACCACTAGGCTATTTTCATATTAAGATTGCCAATCTTCCCATCTAGACCACTTTCATTATTCTCATCCACTTGGTTAGAATAAATGCTAAAATACTATTTCATTCAAAATAACATTCAAACGGCAGAAGATTTTTCCTGCAGATGTTAATGACCAGTATTAACCAAGAGTCATATCTGAAAAATAAGCAGGCATTTCATTAAAATAAAATAAATGATATTATTTGTAATTTCACATTAGGAAAATTGTATCTACTGTACTTCTTCAAGAGAAATTGAATTCTTCCAAATTAATTCCCACATATCATTGTAAGCTGAATAACTGAATAGCATAAACTTATACATCTCTCCTTCTATCATGCATGGGATTGGATTAATGAATTTTGAACAACATTGCATGAAATTTTGTCAGTCCTTACTTTTTTTTATGTACTCTTCAGACTGAACTGCAGAGTCTTATTTATTCCAAATATTTACTTAGTTCCTTAAATTTGTAAGGAAATCTTAAATTTAAAGTACAAATTAAAGTGGGATGGATGAAATTGTCAGTTTGAATGTCTTTGAATTTTTCAAGCTTTTGCTTGGTTAAATCTTTTCCTGTTTCACTTTGTAATTTCCCTTTTTTTTAAAAAAAAGTCTGCATGGAAATGGAAATGAATTTTCATGCACACTTTGCTGACTACATATATTACTCTGTACCCTTTTGCTATATACATTTTGAAAGCAATTTTCATAATATACTGCATGTAAAACTGCACAATTTGTTTGATGTGGCGTTTTTCATTAATATACATATTGGTACACATTTTCCCATCCATACTTGATCCATCAAATTTGGACACCACATAGCTAGGAAGGTTGATGTATTGTTGATGTATTAATATTACAGCCCTCTTTAAAATGAGCAGATCTTTTCTTAATTGGAAAAAAATGGTATAGACCAGGGGTGAAATGCTCCTGGTTTGGACCGGATCACCCGATCCGGTAGCGAGGGCACAGGGTGGTTCGGAGAACCGGTAACAAAAATCAGCTGAAGAGGTTGTAGAAAAAATGCTTTTAAAAGTTAAAAAAAAAAAAGTTGGCCACGCCCACCCAGTCACATTACCGCCCACCAAGCCATGCCCACAGCACCAGTAGTAACAAATTTTACATTTCACCACTGGTATAGATAGAATGTATCATAGTGAAATTAAAAGCACAGATGATAAAGAGAATTGGAGAACACTACTGTGACATATTCAGAAACTCTGGCATGAGATAAAAGGAACATTGTGCATATAGCGGGAAAGATCAAAACTAGGGAACTATAGTAGAAAGCAAATAAAAGAGGCAAGGACAAGACAATTTAACAGACAGCATGTGGCATGGCCAAAGATTATAACTGAAGCAGTTTTTCCCATTCCAAGTTTAGAATTCATATGCAATTTGGATTCTCAGCTCCTGCTCGAACAGCAAGTGGCAGATGTGATGGGGGAGGGGGGGACTTTTGCACAGGTTCATCTTTTGCACCAGTTATGCCCATTCTTAACCTGGAAGCCTCAGTCAGTTCCTATCTGGATTACTGCAAGATGCTCTGCAAGGGACAATCCTTGAAGAGCATTCAGAAGCTGGAGCTGGTATAGAATGCAGTGGCACAAGCAATTTTGGTGTTTATTGTTATGCTGATGTAATACTGTAACTCTGTGAACTGATCTGAATCTGGTAGGTACAATTCAAGGTGCTAATCTGCACTTAAAAGCCATCTACGATGAAGAACCAGGCTACTTGTCAGACCATCTTTCTTTTCTTGTTTCTTCCTAGTCTATTACATCTAGTAGAGACAGCCTACTCTGAGCCTCTTTGACTAAACAACTTCATGTACTTGGACTCTGATGTTATAACTTCTCAATGGCAGCGTCTTTCCTGTGGAACAGATTCAAATGGTCCCAATCCTGCTAGCCTTTCACAAGACATTGAAGACTTGGCTATTCTCCCAAGTTTTTGGATGATGGGAGAGATGAGCACTGCTACTATTGGGGATTATTTTTTAATAGTTTACCCTTAGGCTCTAGTGTTTTTTTTTGGGGTGGTGGTGGTACTTGAATTACATGGGCAGCTATATGTATGATAAACAAAGAAACAAATAAATCAATAATTTTAAGTTTAACCAGAATCTTTCATCCTTTGCTTCAAGTTCATTCCATCCACCCAATATTCACATCCTGGGTTGGAATGCTGAGATTTTCTTCCCTATATGTGATTAAGGGAGAGGAGGAATGCCCATGTTTGTGTTTTAAGGTACCAAACCCCAGCATCAACCATCCTCAGAAATCTGGATATTATCATAGCTACTGACCTTTTGTAATAGAATAGAATAGAATAGAATAGAATAGAATAGAATAGAATAGAATAGAATAGAACAGAATTCTTTATTGGCCAAGTGTGATTGGACACACAAGGAATTTGTCTTGGTGCATATGCTCTCAGTGTACATAAAATAAAAGATACACTCATCAAGAATCATAAGGTACAACACTTAATGATAGTTATAGGGAAACAGTCAATATAAATCTTAAGAATACCAGCAATAAGGCTACAGTCATACACTCATAAGTGGGAGGAGATGGGTGATAGGAACGATGAGAAGATTAATAGTAATGCAGACTTAGTAAATAAGTTTGACAGTGTTGAGGGAATTATTTGTTTAGCAGAGTGATGGCGTTCAGGAAAAAAACTGTTCTTGTGTCTAGTTGTTCTGGTGTGCAGTGCTCTATAGCATCGTTTTGAGGATAGGAGTGGAAACAGTTTATGTCCAGGTTGTGAGATGTAATGTTGTCAAAGGGCACTGAGGGTTCTTTTTCCATCTACCGCATTTTCCGGCGTATAACACAACTGGGCATATAAGACGACCCCCTACTTTTCCTGTTAAAATATAGGGTTTGGGCTATACTCGCTGTATAAGACTACCCCTCTTCCAACGCACACCAAATAAAAATTAAAAAACATCAGATTTGATTTCAATATGGTAATTTTAATTCAAATGCTTATGACACGCAGGTACTTAGCAGGAAAACTGTCACTTATAAACATAAGGCTGTTTGTCATCAAACATGTAAACATAAAACAGTGCAATTGGATTAAACTTTTCCTAATTCACTCTAAAGCTGAAAGGAAGGATAAGACAATAAACCCATGGGAGCTGCCATGCTGTTTGTTTTCTAAGCTGTCAACCAAACTGGAATTGATGATGATAGGAGGAAGATAACAAACAATAGAGAGCCAGTGCCAGGCAAGTCCCTGGCGAGTCAGCAACGCCCATCATAACTGCAAGCTATTTTTACAGGTTTTGCTGACGTGACAGTTTCCCTTTAAAAGCCTTCAAAATCCTACTGTTCGTCATCTGATATCATAAGTACATCAATGACATCTTGTGATACATTTGTAAGGCAGTCATCATATGGATCTAATTCTGTATCAGATGGTGTGGTCTCAGCTTCGGCTTCCTCTTCATCTTGCCACAAGTAGTCGTCCTCCATACCATCTAATGAATTTGATATGCCACACTTCTTGAAAGACTTGATTACTGTTTCTGCATCAATATCATTCCAGGCTTTTATGACAAACTTGCACAAAACATCCAACTGTGGAGCACGCATGTTTCCTCCTTTTGTGAATGACTTTTCACCGCTAACCATCCACTTATTCCACTGTTCTTGAATGCGATCTTTAAATGGCTGTTTAGGCACACATCCAGTGGCTGTACCAACGATGTCAATCCTGCAGGAATAACTTACGTATCTGTGTTTATTCTTGCAAGCCTTTGCTTGGTGCTGGGAGTTAAATGAGCCCTGAACATATCCCACACCAGTAGACTACGTTTTTGAATAAGTCCACCTGGTCGCCTGCTCCATATATTATCAAGCCATAGCTTTACCCCTTCTTCATCCATCCAGCCTTTTTCATTCACATGAACAAAACAACCAACAGGGAACTTGAGTTTCGGGATTGTTTTTCTTTTAAAAATAATCATTGGTCTCAGTTTGGAGCCATCAGCTGTGCATGCTAGTACCACTGTAAAACTGGACTTCTCATGTCCTGTTGTTTTAATTAAAATTGTTTTTTCACCTTTTGGATGGACAGTTTTATTTCTAATCATATCAAAATTCATTGGAGTTTCATCCATATTTCCGATACTACTTAACGCATAGCCATGTTTCTTGCGCTGTTTTATTACGTATCGATGGAAACTATTTACTTTGGCATCAAGATCTGCAGGTAATTTTTGTGCAATTTTTGTCTTTTGCCTCAGTACCAAATTATGCCTTTCCAAGAATCTAGTACACCAGGATACAGTGGCCTTAAATCTGTTGCTGTGATCTGGGTTAGATTTGGCCCACTGAAGTGCAAACAAATATATTTTATTTTGTGTCACTACATAACCGTTTTGGCGATGCTCATCCACCATGTCTGCTACATGTTTTTTGAGTTCTGGCCAATGTGGGGTGCCTCTTCTTAATGCACACTTATCCCTTGGCACTCTTTAATGCTTTTACATTTGCTTTCCAGTCCCGAACCATCTTTTCTGTTACTCTATATTGTCTTGCAGCAGCACAGTTATTATGTTCCATGGCAAAGTTTACAACTATAAGTTTAAAACAGGCTTCATATTTCTTTCTTCTTGCTGGTGGAGCCATGATGGGGTCTTGACTGTTAGCTATTTGTATACTGTACTGTATGTACTGTTGCTGTACTGTATGTACTGTTGCTGTACTGTATGTACTGTTGCTGTACAGTAGAGATACCTATGAGCCAGGCTGCACATCTGCCTGTCAAGGTAATGGGCTACGCTACGTGTAGTGGCAAGAGGGCTATTTTGTACCAGGTTTTTTTCCTGTCACCCATGCAACCTTGACGAGATCGGCACAGCTTCATGAATCTGAGTTGCTGGCGCTGACTGATGACACTACGGGAGCGCCGACAACATTGACAGTAAGATGTGCCGATCTCGTCAAGGCTGCATGCCGCTCAATGCTGGACCCAGCTGGTTGCTGCGCAGAGCTTCCCCCACTGTCCCAGGCATCCAGATGGGTATTACCCATGCTCTGACTTCCCCAGACCCCCAGTGATGGCGAGTCCCAGCTCGGACTGGGGGAAGCTCCGCGCAGCAACCAGCTGGGTCCAGCATTGAGCGGCATGCAGCCTTGATGAGATCTGAGTTGAATCTGAATCTTCCCAAATCTGAGTTGCTGGTGCTGACTGATGATGCTACAGTAGTGCCAACAACATTGACGGAAAGCTGTGCCGATTTAGTCAAGGCTGCATGCTGCTGAATGCTGGACCCAGCTGGTTGCTGAGCGGAGCTTCACCCAGGCATCCAGGGGGATATTGCCGACACTCCAACTTCCCCAGCTGACCTCCAGTGATGGCGAGCCCCACCTGTCTGGGGAAGTCGGAGCGTTGGTAATATCCCCCTGGATGCCTGGGTGAAGCTCCGCTCAGCAACCAGCTGGGTCCAGCATTGAGCGGCATGCAGCCTCGACGAGATCTGAGTTGAATCTGAATCTTCCCGAATCTGAGTTGCTGGCACTGACTGATGACGCTATGGGACTGCCGACAACATTGACGGAAAGCTGTGCCGATCTAGTCAAGGCTGCATGCTGCTGAATGCTGGACCCAGCTGGTTGCTGAGCGGAGCTTCACCCAGGCATCCAGGGGGATATTACCAACGCTCCGACTTCCCCAGACAGGTGGGGCTCGCCATCACTTAGATGGCGAGATGGCAATTAGATGGCAATTAGATTAAACAAGAGTGCCAAGAATGGGTTTCAAGAGATTTGAACTTGTGTGAATCTCTGTCTTGAAAGGAAGGGGATCAAGTGGTGGTTCCCTGTCTTACGCTAAAAAGAATCTTCCTCAACCTGATAACTGTAGATGGTAAGAAATATAAACCAACACAGGTGTCTTCACAGTAGTCTGTGCAGTAAAGATCTTACAAGGAAATCTGTACAGACACAACAAAGATGTAAAATCTGATTTTTCTATAATGCATAACTCCTCTATTATTTCTCTCATCAATTTCTGTCCATGCTTGTAAGGGTTTTGGCTTTTTCTACTTCTACCATAATACTCTCTTCTCCAAGGAAGCATGGCATAGCATAGCAGAGAGTGGAAAGTGATCAAAAGAACCATCTTCTTCAGAAAGAATGAGATCCCAAGTTCTGTTTTTTGCCTTTGGCTAGCACTATAGATTACAGGGGGAAAAAAATCTAGCTGAGAAAATAGCTGCATGTTAAATAGAAGACTCTATACAACACAGGATGCCCTCAGGAAATGCTATACAAATATCTCTAGTGTAGTATAATCTCACTTTCTACATGACCTTGACAACCAAATCTACTCCCTAGTATTCTAAATTCTTCCATTCCTGCATTTAGCAAGTCCAACTCCTGTAATGATAAATGCCCCTCAGAAAAATTAATAATGTAAATTGTTTTGCTAAAAAAAAAATATATATTTAGCAATAGCAATAGCACTTAGACTTATATACCATGTCTAAGCCCTCTCCAAGCGGTTTACAAACAGCATATTGCCCAGAAAGACCCAGAATTGTGGTCTAATGGTTTGTAGCTGTAATGCCTCAGCAGATAGCCAACCGTTGCTGATCTTAGATGCTAAGCAGAATCATTGTTTTTTGGAGCCTTGACTGTACATGGGTAATTGGGACGACCTCAGGAATCTACGTTGTTGGCTAAAGTGGGAGAAATTTCTGAGAAGTAGGCACTAGCAAGCCATTTTTATAATGCTGCTGCAAACATCACATGAATTTTGGAAAGTTTGACTCATGGACACCTGTACCTTTATGTACAGCAATACCTTGCATAGGTATTTTAAAGGTCTTTCAAGAGAAGATGGGGAGATAAAAGAGCTACCTACAGTGTCTCTTTGTTTCTGCCTACTGTAACAAATTGCTCTACCTACAGTGGCCATTTCTGTTCTCTCTAAGATTCACTGGACAATGGTTGCCATGGGATACTGTACATTTTTCCTCTTGAAAGACAGATTTTTTTCTCAGCCTCTCAGAACAACTCTTACAAGTTGCTATGGATAGGAACAAAGAGAATTTACATAGGGCATTTTTCAAAATTCATTTTATGTCAGCTGCAACACAAGCACTTTTTCCATATTTACATAGCAATGGTGATGTGCTTAAGAAAACCTTCAAGTGACACAACAGAATATACAAAATGAAACCTGAAGTGCTGTTTCTGCTACTGTCCCAGCAACAATCAGCATTATGGTGTGTGTGTGTGTGTGTGTGTGTGTGTGTGTGTGTACACATACATACATAATACACATTCTACACATACATACACACACACTTGTACACACACAAAGAGTAGCACTCATTGTTTGACACATCTATTGTATCTATATATTTACACACACACACACAATTCCTTGCAAGAACATTACATATTCCATATAGTCAAAAGGAGTGGGGGGAAATTCCTTTATGTTGAGAGCAGTCATTCATTTTAGGATGCTTTTCATTTGGCTATATGAGCAATAAAATTGAGTTTTAGACAAAGAATAACTATCAGAACCGAAGTCCTAGTCATGTAATATATATTTTATTTATTTATTAATCAAATTTATATATCTGTTAATCTACACAGAAGATTCTGGGCAGCTCACAAATTATTAAAAACAATATAAATCAGTAAACCAATGCATAAGTAAAACAATAAAACCATATAAAGTGGTTATGTGGTCCACTGGACAGTGAGTGGATTAGTCATAAAGTTTCATAAATCAATCAATCAATCAATCAAGGGACTAGATATTCAAATGTTTATTTCTCATTTCCCCAATAGTAAGTCTGACTCTGAATAAGTACTTGCCTCCATTCCATATTGTAGAACAGAAGGCTACAATTTTATCTTTTGTTTTTTTAAGTTTTTATTCTACAGTTACCTTTCTTCTGTTGATAGGCTGGTAAGCTGTACATACTGTATATTAAAGAAAATCTATTTTTTCCACAACAGATATATGTCTTTTCAAGTATATAACTCTGCGTACAAAGCAATATATAAAGGGCTATGTGCTGATTCAGATTATGTTAAAGTCAGGGGTGGGTTCTAATTTTTTTTACTACCGGTTCTGTGGGTGTGGCTTATTTTGTGGGTGTGGCTTGGAGGTCATGTGACTAGGTGGGCATGGCTAGCTGGTCAGAGTCATTTCTGGAAGGTCCTCGCACTTACAACCATGTCCTTGCACTTACAACCCGACTCATTTGTTTGCTTTTAACAATGATCAGCTGTAGGACGGCCCTTTGAAGCCCCGCAGCAAGAGTTTAAACAGTTTTTTTCCCTCTAGTCATCAGCTGGGACTCAGGAGGCAGCAATAGATTGGGGGTGGGGCCAAATAAAAGGTAAGAATAACGCAGGGGGGTGGGGGGGTGGGAGAGCAGAGAACCGGTTCGGTGACGTCATATCGTCACCGCTACCAGCTCGGCCGAACCGGACCGAACCGGGAGGAACCCACCACTGGTTAAAGTATAACTTAATTCATGTTTATATTTAAATAAGCACAATTTAGTCTAATATTTTTTGCATATTTATTTATTGGAATTTGTCAAACAAAAACGAGAACAAGAATAAGATAATAAAAATGCAATGGCAGGGATGATAGGCCCGTTAGTGCACTTATGCATGCCCCCTCTACTGACCACTTAAGTATGAAATAAGGTCCACAGAAGTCAATTTGTGACTGAAACTGAAAATTTGTAGCTGAGATAACTGAATCAGGTAGGGCATTCCAGAGTTTGATGACTCTATTACATAAATCATACACACATACACACACACACATCCAAAAGGCATGCTTCAGAGGTTTAGAGGAAATTTTCTTTTGTTCTAATATTCAGAAGATTAATATTATTACGGAGAAGGAGAAAACACATGAAGGATTATTGGTGAACATTTGAAAATTCTATCAGAGTAGCCAGTGAGTGAAAATTAATTTGGGAAAAGCAGTAATTAGTTAACATGGAAAATTCTATTGTTTTAAATTACTCAAGAGATACAATAAAGAGCAAAAGACAGAAAAGAAAGGGAAAAGGACAAGTTCAATATGATATATAATTAAGGACTGTGAAAAGAATTAAGAATGCAATGCTTAATAAACATTTAATTATAGTTTCCTATACTAATAAGGACTTAGAATAAAAAATAACCTTAATATCAGATTGCTGCATATTGTACAGCAATTTACCACGTAAAATTACTATTTTAATGTATTCTATTTTCCCCAAATGGAATGAGGAGCATTTTCAAATGAACAGAATGTTGTAGAGATGATAGATAGATAGATAGATAGATAAATAGATAGATAGATAGATAGATAGTTAGTTACTGGAATACTATTGAATACAATAAATAAAAGTGGAATGTCTTTTCTGGATCACCTGATCACCTTACATTAGATTAATTAAGTTGGAAGTGGTCATTTCACAAGTCCAGTCAATGCAGAAATCCAAATCAAAGCAACTCTTGACAGATAGTTGCCTGATCTACTCCAGAGAATATCTAGTGAGGAGAAGCCAATTACCTGTCTGGGAATCAGTTCCCTTGTAAGATTGCTGTAATTCCCCTCCCATCTCAATCTTTTCTTTTCTAAGGCTAAATCTTTCCTGATTCCTCAGACTCTCATTATTTATTTATTTATTTGTTTTAATTTCTATACCGCCCTTCTCCAATTAGGACTCAGGGCGGTGCACAGCCAAGGTAAAAAACAGAGCATACAAAATTTAAAAACAGTATTAAAATAATTACATATTTGGCCGTAAATTAAAACAACCCAATTTTAAAATCAATTTAAAATTTAAAATTTAAAATTTGGCTCAAGCCAGCCCAGCTAGTTGGAATAAATGGGTTTTATACAACCTAGTCTCTTGAATATCCTCATTGCTATTTTCTGAGCCTGTTCCAGTTTGCCAGAATATTTCTATAAACTGGCTAAACCTGCACATAATATTTAAAGTGGGAACCAAAATAAATGTAGAGGAACTATTATTTTGTATATTTGGAAAACATCTGTTTGTGAGGCCTAAAATTTCACATGGCTTTTTGATTGGGTTTTTGATAGTGGATCTCATACACATGACAAATAAAAGTGTAGGTTCAATTATGAAAAAGTGCAAAATGTATAATCGAGCAAATAGCCTTGAATTACTGAAGGTTTTGCAGGGTTGCAGAGTTGAAGGACGATTGTTGAGAATAGTAAGAAAGGTAAGTGATAGAAATAAAAATAAATGCTTAACCAATGGTTTAATATGGAGCAGGGATAAAAATATCAAAATGTGATGCCCCTTGGTTATTTAATACTTTTATGAATATGTGTATTAAGAAAATATGTATTGATTATAGAGGTTTGTTGTTTAAGGAGCCTTGGTAGTACAGTGGTCTAAAGCACCCTGTTATTAAGACCAGCTGCCTTTAATTACTGCAGGTTCGAATTTCACCAGGCTCAAGGTTGACTCAGCCTTCCATCCTTTCTAAGGTAGGTAAATTGAGGACCCAGTTGTGGGGGCAATAAGCTGACTTTGTATAAATATACAAAAGGATGAAGGCTATTGCTTAGCACATTGTAAGCCGCCCTGAGTCTCCGGAGAAGGGCGGCATATAAATTAAATTTAATTTTTTTTTTAAAAAAAAGGACATTTTCTTTTGAGTGTAGCTGATAAAGATTAAATTGGTTTGCAGTGAATATCGGATAGCTTGTACAATGCAACAAAGAATTTGGATCTAAAAATGAATGTACTGGCAAAGAAAATGGCTTAGGACCAGGGTACTTACGAGACCGCCTTCTGCCACCAATAGCCTCTCACCGACCAGTACGGTCCCATAGAGAGGGTCTTCTCAGGGTGCCATCAGTCAAACAATGTTGACTGGCGGTCCCCGGGGGAGAGCCTTCTCTGTGGGGGCACCTGCCATCTGGAACGAGCTCCCCCCGGAGATACGGAGGATCCCGGATTTGCGCACTTTCCGCCGTGCCCTCAAAACATTCTTATTCCAGCAGGCTGGTCTGGCCTAACCTCCCTTTTAAATTGCTTTTAAATTTGTTTTATAAATTGGGGTGTTTTAAATTTGTTGGGCCAAAGTATTTAATGTATTTTTAAATGGTTTTTAACATTTGTACTATGTGTATTTTAGCTTTTCGCTGTTCACCGCCCTGAGTCCTTCGGGAGTAGGGCGGTATATAAATTTAATTATAAATAAAATAAATAAATAAATAAATAAAATCAATGAAACAATTGTAATATAGATCTTGATAGAATGTTTTCTATCCAATTGAGAATTGAGGAATATTAAAAAATACAAATGCTGGCAGAAAAGGAGTGGGTAGTATATGATATGTTGGAAGAATGAATGATTGTTGAAAAAATATAAAGAGTTACATAAATAAGACTCTACTTCTGCTGACTTGGTTACATAGAAACAACATTTGGATATGTTAGAAGAAGCATAAAAGCACCTTAGGCTGATAACTTGGGGGAGGGGGAGCTATAGGAATTTGCTGCTATAGGATATTTGACAGATAGCCACTAGCCTCTATTCAAACACTTTTTAGAAGGAAACACTACCAACTGCCTATGAAGTCTATCCTATTATTGAATAAATTTGTCCCATCTGCAACTGAAATCTACTTTTTGTAAGTTTTAGCCCATTGGTTCTTATCCTATGTTTCAGAATAATTCTGAATAATTAGTCTCATCTTCTGCACAACAACCCTTCAGATATAAAACAGCCGTTAGGTTTCTATTAAGACTTCTTTTCTTCCAGTATAAAGCATACCCAGTGAATGAATTGTTACATGAATGTTTGCAACAACAGAAAGATAGAGATATAGTGAATTGTTGGGTGTAAACTTTTGCTTTACTTTTCTTATCTCCTACCATTAATGTCCTTGGCTTACTATATCTTACTTTCTTTCTGAGCTTTGCATAATGTTTCTTGGCAGAAAAAGTAGACTAATGGTATTCTGGAGGTGTATCCACATTTAAAGTATTCTACACCTCTTCTCTTTCTATTTATTCTGTTTATTTTAACACATTGGATCCTTCAGATCCTACACAGTTGTCATGGGAGGCATCCCAGAAGATATCCACTTTACCTATTAAATCATTCTTGCTACCCTGCTCTAAAAGTTCAAGCTCACAGAAAACATGCAGATATGCCTTATTTGTTTTCTATTTGGGGGGATTTTTGTTGAGGGGGATCTCAGGGGACTTAAATATCTTTAGAAGTTATATTAGCCACTGAGAAGGCCCTAAAACACCTCCATTCTTATTGGGTCTATGCAGGCATACTAGATGGATGGCTATATAAATTAGATAGATAGATAGATAGATAGATAGATAGATAGATAGATAGATAGATACTAGAGATTATGTTCAACTTTTTAATCACCTACATATCTACATGCAGTTCATAAAGCAAGTTTATCGATCTCAAATATACCTTTACCTTTACTTTTACTTTACTGTTACCTTTTACTATCTATATCTATCTATATAACTATATAGTTAAATATATATATATATATATATATATCTTGTCTGCCTGTCTGTCTCTCTCTCTGTCTCTCTCTCTCATCATCCACGGGAGGGAGGTGTCCTGATCTCCCCCAGAATCTTGTAATCTATGTTACAAGAATTTTGCCTGTATGGCAAAATTTTTGTAACATAGTTGATTAGCAATAAAATTGCTCTTGAAACTTTTCACAAGTGATTCTGGTTGCTTTTGCATGACAAGTTCAGCTGACGGTCTCTACTTCTAGTAACCTACAAAATTGTTTCTCAAAGAAAGAAAGAAATTGCCTGAACATCTGATTACAAAGTGGTGCAGCTATGGTGTTTCATGTTTCAGTGCATGTTAATAAGTTAATAAACAATGACTAGCCAATTAATTCTGTCTATTAGAAAAAAGAAGCCAAACTTTCAGTCTCAAGTAGGGTCCCTTTTGACTAGACTTTACTATTATTTGCTATTTAGAGCAAAAATTGTTTTATGCTTAAGATTGCCCAGGAGAAACAATTAACAAGGAATACTGCTAGGTGATTAGATTTTATTCAGAAAGAATTTTAATGAAAAAGTAATTAAAACAAAGCCCATTACTTTAAATATTTAATGTCTAATACATCTTTCCTACTGCATTATCCCATGATTGTCCTTACAAACTATAATGAAACAGGTAGCTTTCCCACAAGAGAGAATAAGTATATTAAAAATAACTTTTCCTAACCAATTAAAAATTATCTCCAAAATAAAGCAAGGTAATGATAATAGTTGGCATTTAAATAGTGCAAATTAGCATTGATTTTATAAAGCATTTAAGCCTATATCTGGATTTTTATACAGAAATTATCATTCACCTTTTACTGGGGTCACGAACATTGCTGAAATAGTACAGTATATAATTGCACATATCAGTGTCTACATAGAGTTACTGAATAGAAATCCAAAATGCCAAAAATGTTACACCAAACCTATTACACCTTATCAGCAGAGTGTATTTCAATGGCTTAGCCTGCTGTTAATAATGATAACAACCTATGACATATCAGCACAAATGTGATTACGATAAACATTGCTGTTGGGTCTTTGTCCGATATCAGGTGATGCTCATGGAACTTATCTACCAGTCACAGTAAAATGGGGTATGGGTCAAGGGTAACAAGACCCATACTGTGTTTTTTTCTGCAGATGAGCTTCCTGAATCTTCGCTCACGAACTGCTGATGGCAAGATATCAAATTGTATTAGCATAAAAGTCCTGTTGAATTTTTAAATGGTGAGATGCTCAAAGCATCTAAGTGACAGGGTTTAAAATGATTCTTATGACACCCCATCTCAACTCTGAATATGGAGTTCCATATTCAGAAAACTTTTGGCCATGATCTGTTGATAAGATAAAGCCAAAACACTTCAAGAAATATCCATAGTGCTGCAGTTTGTCAACATTGCCTCTTTTCAGGAAGATTGATATTGTAACTATTGACCAGAACTTGAGAAGTCAAACCTCATCATAGAAAATTAAGCCTTAGCCAATAACTGAATCTTTATTTTAGTCATTTACTTCCCTTAACACCTCTTTTCTATGGCGATGAGAAATTATCACTTTTTTAAAGATGGTAAAGAAGGATTGAGGGGAAGACTCCACAGTTTATCTCCTTGGCTGCAAGCAGCACATGTATAATACTGTATGTGTGCTTGTATTGCTCGCTTCCCTATTCTCTACCATCTGTTACTCTTCATATTTCCTGAATACTCTCCTTTCACTAGAGTAGAGTACATTACCAAAAGAAATGTGAGAATTAGCTCATGTAGAGCAAGTATCACCTTTTGAATTAGACCCCAATTAAAACATGCTCAATGTTTTAAAGATACTTAAAGAATTATATGGAAATGAAATGGTTTTATTTATTTACAATTTGTTTTTAAAATAATTAAAAAAACCTAGATAATCCTGGCACTCTGGTCAGTTAGCCATCAATAGACACATAGACATAAATAATATCTACATACTGTGCCAAAGAGAACAATCAACAAATTAAAAAGGGAACAAAAAATCCAAAACACTTCCCCACCAATAATCAACACTCAAATGTACGTAGATTAACATCAAGCCAACAATCAAATAAACAATACCCCAATCAAGGAACTGCCAAAGAAGTCAACAATAAACAGCCTAATCAAAGAACCTCTAAGACCGTCCCAGGGCAAGCCGCTAGAACAGAGGTCAGCAACCTGTAGCTCTGGAGCCACATGTGGCTCTTTCACCCCTCTGCTGCAGCCCCCTGTCACTCAAAATATATGTCACAACCACCAATGTGTGACACCCGCCGGCACGCAATATATTGAGTTTTTCAACCCCTGGTAGGCCAATCATGGATAAATCCAAGAAAAGAAAAGTTTCAGAAGAAAACAGAACATTTATTTCAACTACATATGCTAGTTTTGTGACTGTTCAAGAAATTGTCAGGCATGGGAAGAGTTTTTGGGTTCCCGGTGTTTTCTTTTCTGTGGGAAATGGGTCCAAATGGCTCTTTGAGTGTTTAAGGTTGCAGATCCCTGTGCTAGAATATAAACTAATGTCTGTAAGAAAACAACCAAGCTTAGAGAGCACTAAGGACCCCTCATTTCAACCCTGAGCTACAAATATTCTCCTTTATTAATTTCATTCTATAGTCACTAAGAAAAGCTTGAAAAACAAAAGCTAATCAAAACAAGTGTTAGGAACAGAAAACTGCATTCCAAAAAGCTATGATTTAATATACTTTACCACCCTAAAGACCATTGACACCCCTATATCCAGGCTGTTGAGCCTGGATAGCTCCACAGACAGAGCACTGTAATTTAACACCAGCTGTCTGCAACTAAAGTAAGATTGAATCTCGCCAGGCTCAAGGTTGACTCAGCCTTCCATCCTTTCTAAGGTAGGTAAATTGAGGACCCAGTTTGTGGGGGCAATAAGCTGACTTTGTACAAATATACAAAAGTATGAAGGCTATTGCTTAACGCACCGTAAGCTGCCCTGAGTCCCCGGAGAAGGGCGGCATATAAATCAAATACACACACACACACACACACAACTCCCAACCCTCTTCTGTATATTGTGCCATTTATTAGTCAAAGATGTACACTCAGTAATTCATAAATGTAAGCCCTCCCCCATTCCAAAAATGTATACCAACATTGTATGGCAAGAGAGTAATGTCAGCAACTTTGTCCCAGGAATAGATCAAACCTGAAGAATCTCCTTGAATGTCCAGCCAGGTGAAACTATTAATGGATGGGAACTACTCTAGATGAGGGTGAGGCTGCACATGCTTGTGAATGTAGCCATCTTAGCTTTCCTCTGCTATCCCTAAGGCTACCCGCCCAAAACCTGTATGAGTTTAACACCAAAAGCTAGCAGGGCCACTCATTAAATTACAATGAGTGCTCATTATACCCAGTAAATGCTCATGGTGTTTTAATGAGTACAACAAACATTCTTCTGGGAAAAGCTCACTGCAATAAAAGCTTATAATAGGCCTACACAAGAAGTTATTTGAAAAAGGCAACTAATGGTAAGTACTTTCAATTTTTCATACTGCAAGTTTTGAATCAAGCATTCAGAATGAGAAGAAAGCATACAGTAGGTCACATAAACACATAAACCCACACAGACAGGCAAGACACCAGAATACAAACTGACAGCAAACAGCACTCTTTACCAGCACTGATGATGTTACCTAGTTAGGATAATGAAACGTATGCAAGAAAACAAGCAAGCTCAGAGAGCACCAAGGAGCCTTCAAACACATAATGTTTACTTATAGTATTTTACTTTGAACTTCACGTAATCTCTTTCTTGGGCTTTGGGATATCTCATTTGTTTTAAAAAAATATCTGAAACCACTCCAAGAGGTATAGGCTACAACATTACAATTTGTTTTTGTGTTTTTTATAGTTATGAGACAAATATTTCTGGGACTTACCCATAGTACTGCCCATGATGTTACAGTTTTCAGAGTCAGAGAGAGAGAGAGAGAGAGAGAGAGAGAGAGAGAGAGAGAGAGAGAGAGAGAGAGAGAGAGAGAGAGAGAGAGAGAGAGAGAGAGAGAGAGAGAGAGAGAGAGACTGCAGATGGTCTCATGCAAGAATAGTATATAACTCAGCTGCAAACTGTGTTTTGTCAATAGAAAGTTTCAGTCCCCAATTAAAAGGTTCTTAGGCAGGAGTGCAGACAAAGTACTTGGCAGATGATAGCATAGATAGATAGAACTGTGACATATGCCTAATCAGAGTTGTAAATGTGTTTTGTCAAGTCTGAGGAGATCTAGAAAATGCAGAACTGGGTGGTACACATTTTTGGGTTGGGATCTGAATCAGCAATTTATAGTGCTACTAGGCCAAACTGGTTAAGGACATAGATGTTTAAAGCAGCGAAATCATGTTCATAAACCCAATAGCACAAAAGCTCTGGAGTTCTACTGAATATTGTCCATACCCATTATTTCTAAGGCAGACCCTTGTTTCACCAGACTATGTAACAGTTCTATGCATATATTGGAGGCATTTTTTAAAACTTTCGGTCCTTACTTAAGTGTCTCATTTCCCCCCCCCCCTTAGTGTTTTAATTTTTATGCCCTTTTTATGCCCCACAATCAATCTAGCACATTTCAAGCAACTAGGGAAGGGTGATTATTTTGATATAGGAAAGGAAATGACGGGACACTGTACTGTTGTTTTTATATAGATATTAGAATCTGTTTTATTTTCCCTCACTTGGAAAAACGTTTAAGTCATTCTGATACTTTCAATATATATCTTTTGCTTCTCTGATGTTGCAAAATTCTGGTACACAGCTAGTATGATATGATCCAAGCTAACTAATGCCCATCCCTTAGAATAATATAACTCTGGCTAAGATTTGAACATCAATAATTAAACAAACAAATGAACAAACAAACAAACAAACAAATAACAAATCACCCTGTTATTAAGAACAGCTGCCTGCAATTACTGCAGGTTCGAATCTCGCCAGGCTCAAGGTTGACTCAGCCTTCCATCCTTTCTAAGGTAGATAAATTGAGGACCCAGTTGTGGGGGCAATAAGCTGACTTTGTATAAATATACAAAAAGAATGAAGGCTATTGCTTAGCACATTGTAAGCCGCCCTGAGTCTCCGGAGAAGGGCGGCATATAAATCAAATTTATATACATACATACATACATACATACATACATACATATATATATATATATATATATATATATATATATATATATATATACACACACACACACACACACACACACACACACACACACACATATATATCTGGTCCTTCTCCTCTTTTACTTTTAAACAGTTGGTTATTGTTTCATTCTATATTGGTCTTTGACTGAAATAAATCTTGATATGATTAAAAGTTCTGCTCATACTCTTCCTCATAGTATTCTTCACAGCAATACACACACACACACACACACACAAAGTGTTTTTCTATCGAGACACCTGGAATCCAAGTAAGGGTATGGATAGCTGATGAGAGCTAAATAGCTTGAAATAGATCTATACTAGTCTCCCTTTATTTCTTTATCAGCAAAATATAAATTTGTATGTATACACACACACACACATACACACACACACATATCTTGGGGGGATTTGCAAGGAGTTGGTGAAGATATATAGCCATAACAACATTCTTTTCTCTCGGAGTCAAGGACGTTCAGCCTGCACCTGGGTAGGAGTGACTGGAGCTGTCTTCAGTTCCAAAGGTGGATTGATTGGATCATGTGATAGACCTGTGGATGCAGAGGATGGGTCTTTGACTTTCTTTTGGGTGGGGAAAACTCAGGAACTTTCAGATTCGGGTTTTCCCAGATGTGCCAATATGATATCTCTAATAAAATGGATCTTTGAGGAATTGCTAGCCTCTGAGTCTTCTTTAGTTGGGGGTGTTATATATCCCTTTGCAACTCTACAACATTGCATTAGTTTCATTGTATCAGGCATTACAAATGACTTCACAGATACACTTTAACAGATGATTTGCTACACATCTAACAATGGACAGATTTACTGGATTGTGAAGATTGGAATGACCAAGGAGAATGTAACAGTTTTATAATAGAAGTGAATGTTGTACACATAAACTAACATTTGGATCCTGTACAGCAGTATGAAGATAACCTCAAAATAAATGCATTTGAAAAACCCTAAAGAATCTAGCTTTCAAGCATGGGAACATATTATTTACTGCTTGTATGCACTAATTCCAAAAATACAATTTAGAATAAGCCAGGTCTCACATGTTGTCTTTCCTTATCATCACAGTGCTTTAGAATGATTTTACAATTGATACTATCTCGTAGTCGTTTGCAACAAGATAACTGTCCTGATATGGGTTTCACTAGAACTTGGATAGAAAATGGAAAGAAAAAGGAAGGGATGTAATATAACATGATTATTCCCATGAAGGTCTTCTACAAAATTAAAAAGAAACTCACACTTGCATTTTAGACAGTCAATGAACATTTTCTTTACAGATTTGTCATAGGATTGTTTTTCAGTCATCTCCCCGCTATGAATTTTCTATGGAAAAATGATGATGACGATGATGATGATGATGATGATGATGATGATGATGATGATGATTCATTGCACAGTCAGCCAGATGTTCAGACTGGGTTTGGCATTTTTGCCTACCTATTGAGTCCTTACCAAGGACCAGGGATAGGCAAATTTGGATGTTTGATGGTGTTACAGATATCGTCACAAGATGGAAGCAGTTCCAAGTAAAGCCGCCTTCTGCAATTGACTGATGGAAAATTTGTCAATGCCTATGGTGTTCAAGTGGTGCTCCAGTTGTTTTGGGACTGCACCCAAGTTGCCTATTACTATTGGAACTACCCTTGCTTGCCTTTGCCATAGTCGTTCTATTTCTATTTGTAGGTCTTTGTATTTTGTTATCTTCACCAGTTCTTTCTTTTCTCTTCTCTTCTGCTTTCTCCAGGCACTGCCACATCCACTATCCAGACTTTTTTGTCTTTCTATTCAACAACTGTTAAGTCTGGGGTGTTATGTGGCAGGTGCCTGTCTATCTGGTTCTGAAGTCCCAGAGCAATTTAACTTCTTCATTTTCTACGACTTTTTCTATTTTATGGTCCCACCAGTTCTTGCTTACAGGCAAATTATATTTCTTGCAGATCTTCCAATGCACCATTGTTGCTACTTTTGATGATGATGATGATTTTCCTTTTATCCTCAAGGAACAGTGAATAGTGAAGACTGATTTTCAGTCTTAAATACATAACAAAGGAAATCACACTGCCCCAGTGGCATTCTCTTTCACTATATATCCACCAACTTTTAGGTCACTCATGTAATAACAGTATAGGACAGTGTTCATTTTTAGGAATTATTCTAACCTTTTTCTCTGTGATAAGGTTTGCTGTATAGACAAATTTGACAATTTTCCTCTCCAGCAAGGAAGATAGATAACTGTACTTTTTATTATACTGACAACTAGGACTGAAAATAATGTAAAGTATGAAAACTTAGCATTGCATTCTGTTTGTTTTACTGTCTCATTTTCTTACAAACAAGTATTTTCAAAGGTCATCAACTATCTAGGGGAAATGTTTATTTCCTAAGCTGGACCTCTAACTCAAGAAAGCCTTTGACAGAATGCCTCATGATATTTACCTTACTGAAATGTTAAAATATGACTAGATGATCTCACCATTTGATGGACGCAAAGTTGGCTGAACTAATCATCATGTGAATTAAGAAGAGAGAAAGTAGATCCACTTCAAGTCTTGGCACGACTAATGCCTGAGCTCATTTTAACCATTCTTGAGATCCAAATGGTTAACTATTATTACAGCTATATACCCTAACTTTAAAGCCTGGGGAAAATTTGTTATGTTGCAAGTCTTTTCAAGCAAAATATCATCTACTTACAATTGTGAAATTCATAACTTTGAGAATCCAGATGGTCATGGCAAGATTCACCAGGATTAAAATCATTAGAAGTAGCACAAAGAAATACAGGCACCTCTTCCGCCAACCATAAATCCCCACTTTGTATACATGTGGTCCTTCTGAGCTCTGCATGGTGCTTCTCTGGGCATACTGTTCTTGAGGCATCTGGAAAAGAAAATATAACCAGACATCATAGGCATAAATTGTAGACATGATGAGACTATGTATTCCTTTATTTAAATGATTTAAATGGCTGCCCATCTCACAGCAGTGACATGAGGCCGTATACCAGGATAAAACAATAAGCATACCACAAATCTCTAGGTGACCAAGGTTAATACTATCATCCTAATTACAGGGGTGAAAGGGTAACAAGGGTCAGGACAATCCAGATGTATGGAAGAATGCTTTTTTGAGTGCAGGCACAGTTTGTAGGTCCAACAAGTTGTTACTTGGTATGTCCGCTCCAAGATCTGGTGACAGAAACAATGGAAGTGCTGAAAATAGCCTCTTAGCAAGTGAATATAAAATAAAGCATTTGGGAAATACCTGTGTAGATAAGATGCTCTTTTTTTGGCTTCTTGGCTGTAATGGAAATAGAGATTCATTGCTGAGCTGCAGAAGCCTAATTTTTAAAAAAATGTAGGAGAAAAAAAACATTTATTGTGTCCTCCTTTCTTACTTATTCCTTTTTTTTCTAAAATGCAAACCCAATCCCCCATCCCCAATCTAAAGATGAGATGGGGAATAATTTAATTTGGTCTATATTGATAAAATGAATCGACCTAATTCATGCTTGCCAGAGTAAAAAAAAAAAGGACCTGTATACAATCATTACTCATATTTCATCACTCTCTGGATTTTGCAATTATATTTTTCGCTAGTACAAAAATTATTTTTTTAAAGAAAAATATATGTTAAAGGATATTCTGTATGTCATGGAAAATAATGTGGAAATGTACAAGTCAGTTGTTTGTCAGTGTTTAATTTTTAATTTATGTACTAACCTTGAAATCAAATAGCATGGATTTATGAATATAAAAATATGTGAGATTGATAGTAAACAATGAAAAAATGGATAAATCTAGTTGTATTTGGGTCAGAAGCAACCAGGAAACAAAAGGAGTGTAGTAAGGGCTCAAACTGAATGAAACCTTTATGTGAAAATTGAGCAGATCGACCCCTATCCTGAGGTCAGAAAGAAAACAACCATAATCCAATGACTGGCAAGGCCCAGAAGGCCTAGACTTTAAAGTCTGGAGTAGACATATATGAAGAGCTTGATTTCTGTGTTTTGTGGGGGATGGGCACACTTTCTGTGCAAATACAGCATTTAAGTCACGAACACTATGAGCCTACAATAAAGCATAATCTAGTCATGTCTTCCCTCTGAACTTCTGCTCTAAGCAGATTGCTAAATGTCTGGGCAGTCAAGATTTATAGCTGAACCTACTAGGAAGTCTGACCAGGGCTCTGTATTAGACTGGGAAGCAAGTAAACAAATGTGAAACATCTCTATGATAGCTTTATGAAGATGAACTGCAGATGCTATTTCTAATTCTCCTAGAGATTCCCCTATTAAGTCATTTGTTTCAATAACTTTACTATATATGGTTGTATTATAGACGACAAAATGAACAATAATTACTTAAAACAAAACAAAACAGAAAAATATCAAAATGTTCAAACATCTAGAAACTGTACAAGATGTTTGCTTGTTTTTCCATTCTATATTGCTTCTAAGCTATTAAATTCACTCAGAATGTTGCTCAGTCTTTACTTTTTCTTCCTTCAGGGAAGAACTCACATTCTTTTTTCCTGGCTAGGCCTGCTCAGTTTGAGTTAGTTTTAACAGGGATTTTAAGGTTTTCTTTTTCTTTTTAAATTATTTTCAGTTGTCTTAACTGCCATATAGGCCGAAATCCTAAATGCATGTGTATGCCTTTAAGTTGGTGTTGACTGCTGGTGATGGCCTGGACTGATATGGACTTCCTGGATTTGCAGGTTTTCTTGGCAATGTTTCTGGAAATGGTTTGGCATTGCCCTCTTCTTTTGAGGGCTGGCTGACAGAGACTAACTGGCTGAAGTTCCCTCACCTGGCAAAGATACAGTTGCATGGAGAGATAGGTCTGGTTTGTGTGTTTTTGTGTGTCCATAGAAGTGTGGGAATTAAGAGAGCTCTCAGTGACCTTACCAAGAGCTTTCACTAAGAGGAATCATCAGTGGATGAAAAGCAAGGGTGGACCTGTCCTCCCATGCTTTTATGGACCACTCAAAACACACAATCTATACATGCCTCTCTGTTCAATTGTATCATTACCAGGGACCCTCAACCTACAAAAATGCTAAAGAATTGGCAAAAAATCTTGGACAACTCATAGAGGGAAATAAATATTCCATCAACTCCCTACTGTAGTGTCTTCAAAGAATTAAAGATGTGACAATAAATGAAGATGAAACTGTGATCTTATTTAATGTCACAACACTCTTTACATCCATAGACTTAGAATTAACCCAACAGGATCCAATCTGAGTTGGTCACTGGGATCAGAGGTTTATTCTTCCAAGCTTTTGGATTTGTGCTGGAGGGATCTCTGGGAATTCTCCAGGATATGTGCTAAACAGTCCATGACAGCTCTACTACATAGTACATCTGCCCTAACCAAATATACCAAGATTGAAATTTCCAGAATCATGGATCTCATCAGCCTTTGCCTAATCACATACTTTCAGTTTTGTGGACAAATGTATCAACAAATCAAAAGAACCCCCATTGAATTACTTCTTTGCCTAGAATCTATAGCACCCCCACAGATCCAAAGTATGGATCTGATATGTAGATGATACCTTTGTCATAAAAAAGAACCAACTAGAGAACACATGCAAAACATCTTCAAAGGAATAAAATTCATAATAGAAAAAGAAAACAACAACATGCTATCCTTCTTGGATATCCTCATCAGCAGAGGCAATGATGATGATGAAATTAGAAAGATAAGTCTGTCATAAAATTACCTAGACTAACTCAGTGGTCCACTATCAAAGTAACACCCTAACCTCCCACAAGATAAGCTGTGTAAGAACATGTAAGAACGCTACTTAAACAAGTACAAACACACTTCACCAACCCTGAACAGCAGAAAAAGGAAACCGATCATCTATACAACATCTTTCAAGAAAATGGATACCCATGCAACTTTGCTCACTCAACCCAATGAAGCACAACAAATACAAGCTGTGAAAAGTATAATACTGCTATACATCAAAAACATATAAGAAACAACCAACAATTACAACCTCATGGCATCACTGTAGCATTCAAACCAACTAAAGCCATGAAAAATATCCTAAGTAAATCAAAAGACCCATGAGACCTAGAAGAAAATACAAAGAACATACAGTATAAGAATTGTAACAGCCAGTATATGGGATAAACAGGCATCCATGAACACCAACCAGCAATAAGAAGACATGATGAAAACCCCTTAATTTCACAAGACATGGATACAAACTAACATCAAAATTAACACTAGACCAGCAATCAAGAAATAAACACTCCAGTCAAGGAACTATCAAACTCTGACATCAAGCTAACAACAAATAACATCCTAATGAAGGGACCAAGACCACTCTCACCAACACTGAGAAGGCAGGCCAGTAGTATATAAAATGAGAGCAAACCCAACTCCTTTCTAGCACTGATGATGTTATCTAGTTTGATAATGAAACGTCTGGAAGAAAACAACCAAATTCAGAGAACACCAAGGACCTCACATATAGAAGAGTCCTAACCAAAAATTTAGTGGACCATCTATTGCAATTGCTTGAACTCTGAATGAGACTTGAACATGTCACGCATTTCACCTGCTAGCCCTCCCAATCACAGCAAAGATCATTAACCAATGTTAAGATAAATAAAATGATACATGTTACCATTGAAAGAAAGTATCCCATAAGGCAATAGAACCATCATCATTATATTATCTATTAAGTAACTGCTATTGTTGCCTGAAACATGCTGCACATCAGGAAGCAATGGATGAGTTCCAATGTTACTATCCACTTATATAAATTCTTTCCCTGAGTACGATTTTATACCTTCAAAGAACAGAGGGAGGGTGAATGAGGAGCGTCAGAGGGAATAGAGAACACCCTATTGTGTGAGTAAATATCCAGTTGTGCAACATTTAATAGAATAATGAATCCATTCTGCTGTTGTAGTGATGTAGAAGTAAGATTAAAATACTGAAGAAACATCTGAAAATTAAAAACATATGAACCCCAATATCTGAAATGACACCGATTCATTCTTTTGATATATGACATGTGGAAATATATCATAGGTCCATAAATATAACAATATTTATGGACCTATAGTGGTTGGAAGAGGTGATGGAGCTTCTACTGAACAATATTAGGCTGCTTATATAAGAGCTAGATACCTTGAAGTAGAAGACAGAACTGAAAATATATTTGGCATATGCTCATTAGCAGGATTCTAAGCAAAAAACTGCAGTCTGTAGATGCTTAATGAGCACCTAGGCTATCAGTTAACTTAATCAAAATGTAAATGAAACAGAAAAGCTTATGTTTGTCCTTTATCTCTGATTTCAGAAGGCAATTAGTTCTCAGATTGTAAATAATACAATCCCCATGCTCTATGCCAATAATACAATCACAACTAAACAATGAAAATTTCAAATAGGGTTAGTTCTAAATTAACAGTCTGATTCTGCGGGCTTGTTGCCTCTTCTTCAGTCCAGACAGAGAAGTAAAATGCCATGACCAACTTAGGCAAAGAATCTGCAACACTTAACTTTATTTATAATCAACCCAATGCAAGGAGGACAGCTTCAGGTCTGCTCTAAGCAATAGGAAAGAAAATGGCAAGATGCCACAGAGAGACTGATTGAAGCTGTAATCTTTTACCCACTTAACTGGGAATAAGTCCATTCAGCTCAGTGACTTTACTTCTAACCCTTTAGCAGTAAATCTCACTCTTTCTAGCTTTTTATAATGTCTAAGGCCACAGTAGTAAGATTTATTCTGGTGGCAAATTGTATATAATGTAATTGGTAGGTTTCTGTCTTCTGAACCTGTGTGTGTGAAAAGGAATATTGGTGGTTATTTGATTAGGAAGTGTTAATTGCCTAAGAGTTGTGCTAATTGCAAGGCTTGTGCAAAGGCACTATTAGAAAGATAGAAAGAAAGTAAGACATAGTTTCTACACATGAAAGAGATGGCAGAATGTTATTGATATACCTGTTTTTTTGAACTTTTCTTCATTGAAAAAAATATATCGGCATGTACAAGAGAAAACACTAAAGCAGAAAGAAGAATATAATATCCCACTATTTAGCAAGTACAACCCTGAATCTATCTTTTTTTTTTTTGGGGGGGGGGGGGGGAAGGAAACTAAGGGTGTTTTTTTTCTTCTTTTTTTTTAGATTCCACTTTCCCCCTGGAGTTATAATGACAACTTGATATGCACAGAAAGAACCTTGTTTACTCCTACAGAAATATCACATGACAATTTGATGGGATGTAGGGGGTGAAAAGCGAATGCAAAATTAAAGTGATAAAATTGTGACAAGAACAAATGGACTGGAAAAATGCTCCCCCCTCTTTTTTTAAAAAAGTTAACAGTACAGATATTTTAAACTACATGCAAGTCTACATAAATAAGATTCTTGAATTTCAAAGAGAGTGAAATTCAGCTTATGAATCTTGCTTATGAAGCTTATGAATTCAGAATATGAATCTTGACTAAATAAGTAAGCTCTGTTTTTCCTCTAATGGGAAAGCCTCTCAGGAAAATGGCTATAGGCAGGTATAGGATTCTTTACAGATCATACAGTAGACTCTAAACCATGTCATAAAAGAAACATGTTGCGCTATATGGAGTTTTCCCATAATTCTTGACCACATACAGAAATATTTTACTGCAGGAAAGTTCAGTGCAATGTGAAGTTAAAATATCTCTTTAAAAATATTATAATATTAAGTGGGCTACTTCAAATTTTATGTATTTGCTGCCTGAAAAGACAGATTGTAATGTAATCACCAAGAAAACAATATATATGACTTTTCATATATTTATGTGCAGTTTTGATTTCTCCTCTGGGTATATTGTGTGAAAAGACACTTTTAAAAAAATTACTCACAGTCATTTTATTTAACAGATTAACAGAGTTGGAAGGGACCTTATAGGTCATCTGGTCCAACTCCCGGCTCAAGCAGGATACCCTACACAATTTCTGACAAATGGCAGTCCAATCTTTTCTTAAAAGCCTCCAGTGATGAAGCTCCCACAACTTCGGAAGGCAAACTGTTCCATTGGTTGATTGTTCTCACTGTCAGAAAGTTCCTCCTCATTTCTAGTTGAGTTTACACTTTGTATTTTTTATACAGGAAATATATTTTGCAGCAAAACACATAGTATTTTAAAATTGCCCTGCTGAATTTAAAGAAGGCCCTTCAAGTATCAAATATAGCCCTAATTGCCAGTTAAGTTTTATTTACTTAACAATTCGTAATATATTTTGATATCCATGTGCTATTTATTTTTGATTTAAAAAATATATAGACTACAGTCAGATGTATTCACCTTTGTATTCACCTTTGTATTTCATTTAAATATATTTTTATATGAAACTGTCATCTCTCCCATAATTTCAATGAAAGATATCATAAATGAAAGAAACATCAGATTCTGTAATTCAGAATTATTACTTTTAATTCAAAAAGTATTTCTCAAGCATCTTCTTTTATCAGCTTCTATTTTTTATTTGATTTCCTGTTCCAAGAGATTGAAATATTTTTCCCTGACTGTAGAAACTGATGAATTGAGATTCTTAAGCTAAAAACAACAGTAACAAAAAATACAAGTACAAAATATACAATTTGCTCTTGGAATACTGTAGTTATCACCAAATCTGCTGAATACCCTTGTGTATCTCTGAAGGAAGGAAGGAAGGAAGGAAGGAAGGAAGGAAGGAAGGAAGGAAGGAAGGAAGGAAGGAAGGAGTGAGTCTGCATAAGAAGTCAAACCATGAAAATAGGTCTGGTGACAAAATATTTAAGAAGTCATCAAAAAGAAATGGGGTGAGATGGGGTGTATTGATTGTTAAACTGACTGTGAGTAGTTCAATGCCTCTGAATCAAGAGATTTATCTGTTCACAGAGAGAATGAAGGTTATTAAACTAAATTTGGTTTGTCCAATTCTGCCTAACTGGTTTTTATGGTGCACTACAGAAATGTGCATGTTTGAATTTGATGCACTACAAAAATATTTTCATGTTTTACATTCTTATATGTAAGCACAAATGTGCACTCTAACCTGTTTGTGATAAGTGTAAGTGTGACATCATAGATATGGAACTGGCTGTAGTTTTCTATTATGTATACATTTGTAAATCTTCACTGTTTTGTAATACAATGTTAGGAAGTCTCCAACAGCACCAGCTGCCCCTTTAGGAATGGGGCCAGTGGAATGTTAATTCTCAACTCTGCCACGGACAACTCTTCTTGCTCTGCAAACATAGACTCATAAGGTTGCAAGTGGAACAGAGTTCAGATGTTCTATTATATCCCACTTGAGGCACCACAATTGAAAAAAGGACAAACCAGAGTCAGTTCAGAAGAGGACTATCAGGATGGTAAGGGATCTAGAAGGCAAACCCTATGAGGGTCTGAATAAGTTTAGTCTACAAAAAAGACAACCAAGAGAATATATTTATTTATTTACTTACCTCCTTAATAAATTTATAAGGCTGCCCATCTCATATACACGACTTTGGGTGCTAATACAAGTAGCACCCAACAGTTGAGTTACAACAGTTCATTTAGTGACTGTTTAAAGTTATAACGGAACTGAAAAAGTGACCATTTTTCACACGTATGACTGTTGCAGCATTTCCATGGTCACATGATCAAAATTTGGACACTTGACAATTGGTTGATATTTATGATGGTTGCAGTGTCTTGGGGACTACAAGCAAAGTCAATGGGGAAGCCAGGTTTACTTAACAAGTGTACTACTAATTTAACAGCTGCAATGTTTCACTTAACAACTATGGCAAGATTAGTAGTAAAACTCACTTAACAACTGTCTCACTTAGCAACATAGATTTGGAGCTAATTGTGGTTATGAGTCAAGGGCTACCTATAAATAAAATGGTATAAAAATAAGTAATAAAAAAAACAAAAATTAGAAACAACATAAATAACATTAAACAGTAGCTGAATGCTCCTGACATCACATCTTCAATATATAACTATGACCAAGAAACTGGCTCACAATACAACCAGGGCCTCAGTCCTAATAGCAAAGTCAGATTTTTAATATGCTGCAAAAGGCCAGCAGAGTCAAGGCAAATCTAATCTGGTATAGTAGCAGTCTTTTACATAGAATTAAGTTTAGGACTAGCAAACTGTTCTAGGAAGATATAAATATTCAGGTAATGCAACCAATAACAATACTAGAGTTTGATTATTTTTTATTAATAGGTAGATATTTAGCCATTGTCCTGAAATTATCTTGCTTTCTTTTCTTATGGATTATTGCTTGGGCCTGTTTAATTTCCAGCCCAGCCATCAAAACAATTTAAACAAACATGTTAGTTCTAGATACTCTGTATTCTTTTTCCTCCATTTGATTTGATTGATGTATTTTGCTTAATTTATTTTATAGTCTGTATTATATTTTATAGTCTGATTATCCAGACCCCATATCTCTCATTTAAAATTAACCCATTAAATATACCCATTTTATGCCTTTATTTATATCTACAGGTGTTATTTCTCTTTAACCCATTTTGTTAATAATAATTTCTTAATAGGATTTAAACTATTTTATGGAGTGATCACTTGTTTCTTTACTTCACCTAGTAATGTCTTTTTGCTATTTTATCTAAAAGTTGACTGTAAAAACTCCTTTTCCTATACCTCTATAGTTTTGGTTTTTCATTCTGCTCATATATCCTAAAGTCTTAATATCAGCACAGTTCACACAGTTCTATAGCCCAGTTTAACTGCTGCCGATTAATGCATAAATATGGCTTCTGCTGCCCATATATTATTAATTCAGCTTTTTATTTTAATACAGCTTTGCCTCTTAAGACAAAGTAGGGCAAGGGATATGCTCAGAGCAGAAGAAAAATACATGTTGAACAGATCTGAGAAAAATAAACTTTTCTACTACTGCAGTCTGAGTCCAGACAAACAAAAAAATGGAAGGGTGGTTTCAAAGTACTTCTCATGCTGTGCAACCACTTTTAAAGAAACAGCAAACAGGCCAGCTAAGGTTTAATGGTCACTGGTGAGGAAAGGCAATAAACTTTAATGTTCCAAAATAGGGCATGGAGTAACAAGACACACATTCACTTGTCATTTGCAGGAGAGAAGCCCAACTTTTAAAATATTGCCAAATAATTATTTGGCAAAACATCTCATGAAATGAAAAGTAGCAGGTGGTGTTGAACAGAGTAGCTTGGAGAAAAATAAAGTTTCTCCAAAACTTTCTTGAATTATAGGATACTGCAATTCTATTATAAATAATTGTATTATTTTGCCCCAATTCTGGGTAACCACAGAAAAATAAATAGGATTGTAGCCTTATTGCCTTGTGATTTACAAATGTACTTTTTTTACTTTAAAAAAAAATGCTCCAAACTACTTAGCCTTTGCCTCACGGTCTCTTTGTAAAGTAGTTATATCTGAATATTGTAGCTGCATTGATAGCAATTTGTGAAACATACTACTTGATCACATATTCTAATAGGCAGAATTGTCCAACTTTCTCTAGCTCATCCATAAACTTTAAAAACAGTGTTATGTACTATTGGGTGGAAGGTTTGACAAGTATGCATGCCCACTTAAAGAGAAAGCCTCCCCTCCCACCCTCTCTGCAAGAACTTCAGTAGAAGTTGGAAAGATAATCAGCCGATCCCCTCTGTGAATGTAGTGGTAGATCTCCAACTTCTTTCTCCGTTAAGTGAGTAACCCAATGGGTCCCTAATACTTGTAAAACAAAAGAGCAGCAATGCCCAAGAAATCTGTATTAAGAAAGAACAAAAAGCCTCTTACCTCTTCTGAGGGGGGAGCCCAAGGAACACAACAAAATCCGGGATATACCAAAAAGGGGGCAAGAGGGAAGATGCCGTGTTGCTTTCAGAGGAGCACAAGGCCTACCCTGGGTTCAGAAGCTGCCCCTGTCAGATTTTCCAGCAGCAGAACCGTGGCCAAGTCCCTGCCCAGCCCGAAGAATTTCCTGAACAGCATTCCCCTTCTTTCTCTAACTGCTTTGAAACCACACTCTGTCTTTTACTTCAATGAGGCTTTGTCAGGCCAAGTTACAGCTACTGGTCTGGCTCCAGATAGCAATTGAAAACACATGTGTTTTGCATGAAAGCCTCCCCACATACTATCGTGCCTCTGCGCCAAACACAGGGGACTGGCATGTTTTGCATTTGGAAGGCTGAAGCCAATCATTTCTGCAACAACTGTATCTGCTATTTTTATTTCAAGACTGCTCTACGCTTCTCCTTTATTTTAGCCTTGCAAAATCAAGAGAAACTTTTCTTAGTGTTAACTTCTTTCCCTGACCAAACTTGCAAAGAGAGATTCAGATTCTTATGCAGTCCACCACCTCCCTTTACCTAGCTTTCTCTTATGTTTTAATTTCAATTGCATAAAGCAAGGTTTATTTTTAGAAGCTCTAGGCTCTGCTCAGCACATTGCTGTGTATCCTAATCTTGACATGTAGCAATGTAAGCTGAATATACTAAAAATACTACAATTATGCCTGAGCACTTGGATTCTTCTGTCTCTCACAATAATTCCCAAAACAGCTTTTTTTAGATTGCCTGTAGGAAAGTTTTGGTTTAGCTTAAGTTATGGGAGAGACATATGCTTTATATTTTGTCAAATGGCTCTCCTTGATCTTTTTCAGTTCCCTATGATACCATAGATCTAGATTTGCTTTTTAAAAATACTTTATTTTTCTGTTACTTCAGATACCTATATAGATAATATACTGTACAGATCCCGCTCCTCTTCTCTCCTCTCCTCTCCTCTTCCCACCAGAAGGGGGAGAAAAAAGCTCCTTACTTGAAAAATCCCAAGCAGATAATTATCCATTTTTTTAAAAAATACTCATTTTTCCCAGTGTGTTGTCATTCAGTGGATCCCTACATATTAGTCAGCCTCTAGATGGCTGGATGAAAGTGGTACTTATTTCATATTTATTCCACATGTATGGAATAAATACACATTCAAAGGAAATAGTGAACGGTACTATTTCTTACTCATTTTCTAAACTCTGCATGGCATTGCTTAATCTGATAGGGAGTAGTAGGACAGAGAATGTTTCTATGTCTTTTCACGCTGTCCAAAAATTTAGAAATTTTACAAAAATATTAAATCTAATGGAACTGTCCTGTTTACCTTAGGAAGGAGAAGACCAGTTCTTCTAAATGAATCTTCATGCAAACTTATATCTGTAGCAAATAATTTTGGTTCAGCTAACATGAACATAAGATTTTTAAATAACATTTAAAAGTGTTTGAACATACCTATCAGCCAACTTCACATCTCAGTTAAGGTGGCTGCTATCTATGGAGTTCTTTCTATAGTGAAGATTAATTTTGCAAATAATATAACCATGTAATAAATATAAACTTATGATTCACACACTATTAACCAAACAAATCCATCTATGCATTTTAAAGGCCAAAAGATTTAGATAAGGCCAGGAATCTCTGTCCTGCATACTGAATAATGACTATAATATTCTCAGAGGGATGGTGATGGAAGCCATTGTACAGTCTACTACATGGAGCATGACGTAAATAACATCAAAAGATCTCTCTGCTCTGAAAGCTTAAGGGAAGGTTGCAGCATGTGTTGTGGCCCGCCAGCAGCCTGCACGGATCATGGCTGATCCCGACGATGAGGAGGCTGGTGTGGTGTCGCGCCAGCAGCCTGCACAGCCAGCGCTCGCGTCGGACAGAGAGGAGGCTGAAGAGGATGTGGTGCCAGAGGCAGAGACTCAGCCAGGGCCTTCAGAACCTCCAGAGGCTCCTTCAAGTGGAGAGAGCGAAGTGGAGGAGCCTCTTCTCAATGCTCGAGCACGCAGAGCTGCCAAAAGGAAGGAGTGGCTACTCAGGAGGAGGTCTCCTCGAGAGTAAGGCTTGAGGATAATTGGCCACTCCCTTAGCCTATTTAACACTCCCTTAGCCTATTTAAGTCACATGCCATTAGTAAGTTTCTTGCTAGAAACAACTTGTAATTATCATCAGAGCATTTTTGGAAAAGTCTTATTGTATCTTGCTTTCTGGGCTGGTTGCCAACCTTTGCCGGACTTTGGTTTATTCTTGCTACTTAATAAATTTGATAAGGACCGTTGGTGTGTGTCAATATCCTCGGGAATCCGGAGCTGGGTCAAAACAGCATGTATCCTTTTGATAAATGCAAGAAACCGAGATATTTGTGAGGAGGGAGCATGACAAGTAATTGAACTGTGCACTTTAAATCTTATGTAGACTCCTGTTTTACATTTTATTATTAGTGATCATTTCAACATATTAGAGAGAT
This sequence comes from Arizona elegans, assembly GCA_022577455.1. NCBI lineage: Eukaryota > Metazoa > Chordata > Lepidosauria > Squamata > Colubridae > Arizona > Arizona elegans. The sequence goes on along the minus strand of JAKOOJ010000003.1, from coordinate 93,512,675 downwards.
GCTAAGTATTGGAGCCAGACATTTGCAAAAGAATGGAGAATCGTCTCTACAAAAGTACTGTGGCAGAAAGTATCATTGCAAAGAACAGTTAGGAAAGTCACTTTCCTTAACTATGCCCTTAGTTACTTGCTATATAATGCAGGTTGTGGAAATGATGCAGATCAGTAATATACTTAGGTGTATTTCCTGAAAACTTTTATATTCCTACATCTAGTTCTATAAAATGCCAGAGGGGAAAGAATAATCTCTCTTTTTGGAGATTCACTGACTAAGTTAAGTACAGCATTCCTAGTACCCTTGGCTGAAAATATAAAATGAAGCATGTATTACATTCATACATACAAAAGGAATGCTATTATGGGGGGCGGGGAGGAAGAGAGAGAGGGGGAGAATTAATGAGCATGTCTACAGGTAAGAACATAAATGTCTCCTGATTATTTTCTTGGAAGTGGTTTTCCATGGCCTTCTTTTGGGATTATTTTCTCCAGCTAAATCTGTAGTTCTGCATTTATGGATTGTTTCTCATTTAGACATATAGCTATTTAAAGAGAAGTTCATTCAAGATGTAATTTGCTATAAGAACAAGATTTATATACTTGCTTAATTTTTAAAGAATGAAGTGACAGATATGTGCTTCCATTAAAAAATGCCTCACACACAGTTTCCTATGACACCCAGAATTGGGGAACAGTGTTTTGTGGAAACAAAGCTTGAATTATTCATATTGTTGGTATCTTTTCAACATACGGCTTTTTCCTTTGGCTTTCTGGAAACTGAAAATAACAAAAGAATACTTTTCTACAAAAGTAATCCAGAAAGTTACAGTAGCACTGGGAAATAAGTAAATCTGATGCAAACTGTCAGGAGATTTACTTGGAGAAAGAAATAAGTTAACTGAAGTCCTAATGGTGTGACTGTATTCATCTGCAATTAATAAAGAAGTCAGAAACAAAGGAAGAAGACAAAATGTTAATCCATTGTGGGAAGAGTTTGGGGACCATTGGTAGATACAATAGAGTCCACAAAGATCTCCAGGAAAGAGGAGTAGAGGGAAGAAATAAAACTCAGAATTTGGGAAAAATATACCTAACGCAGGGGTGGGCTCTGGAGTTTGGCAGGGTTCTGGCGAGCCTCTAGCCAAGGATCGTTGGTGTTTGGTGAATCCCAAATGCCACCCCTGGTTGGTCACGCCCACCCCACCCCTCCCCTCACAGGAGTCTGCAGACGACCCATTCATCATTCGGCAGCAAGGGCTGCCCGAAGGATTGGGGAGGGCAAAAACCGGGCCTCCTGGAAGTTCTGGAAATCTGGAAATGGGCCTGTTTCCGGCCTCCAGAGGGCCTCCGGACCCTGACAGAAGCAGTTTTTGCCCTCCCAGAGGTTCAAGGAAAGCCTCTGGAGCCTGGGGAGGGTGAAAAATGCCCTCCCCCCCACCGTGGTGCAGGCGGCCGACTAGGCCATGCCCACTATGGCTATGCCCTCCCAGCAAGGGGACAGCAAACCATTGCTAAAGGATCTGAAGCCCACCCCTGACCTAATGATATCTGGTCAGTTCACCTTGATAGATAAACCTAGACAAATAGGGGAGAAAAGTGAGAAGTGGAAGTTTGCCTGAACAGAGAAGTAGGAAAAAGAGGAATAAATAGTTTAGGAAGTTAAAAAAAATGGATTGGTTGGCAATGTGGATAGAGTCTGAAAAGTTTCAGCAATGTGCAACACCCCTTGAGTTTCAGCTGTGAGATGATCATGACCGAGAGGAAGAGAAACTGACTATATTCAGGCAGGCCAGGATAGAAGTTGAAGTATAAACAAGTTAAGGATAGAGAAAGACACACTGCTGCATGAAACTTATGGAGGGCAGCATGGCTGCAATTTTCTTTACCAAGGGAAATGGGGGAAGAAAGAGGGAAGGAGGGAGAAATCTTTTGAGAGGATTCACTGAGGGATTAATTTCCATTGAATTCAATAGCTACTGTTGTTTAAAGTTCTTCTTGCAATATGCATGTATGCATGGTAATTATTTGTTTTTTAATATAAGCTGTACAGTAAAATATAGCTGTTCTTGTCCACCCATGACTACAGATACATTTTTCTTCATGGGAGAATGTGGCTGAAATAATCCATTAATTCTTCCCTAGCTGGTTGGACAGTAGGGAGCAGGCTTGTTTACAGAGATTTAGAGAGAAGCTAAAAGAATCCTACTGGAAGATCCCCTGAGGAATCAGTTTCTTAACTCAAAACCAGTTACTACAAGAGCTACACAAATATGAAATGCGAGGAAGGGAAAGAGAGAAAAGCATGATCCCAAGATCCGCTGCAAGTGTTTCATTTAGTGGAAAAAAACAGTACCAAATTGTGTATGATTTAGGCCAGTTACACAATAGTGAAAAGAAGGATTTTGGTTTGGTAACTATCTGGGAAATTCTGGGACTTGAAGTCCACGTGTCTTCAAGCTGCCAATGTTAAATAATATTGGGTTAGAGAATTAAATCATTAAGTTGTTTGAAAAGTAATTCACAACCTGGATTTTCCTGGACTAAAGCCAAAAAGTAGGCAAAAAATATTTTTAGTACACCCATCTCCTTCCACTTATGACTGTATGACTGTAACCTTGTTGCTTGTATCCTTACAATTTATATTGATATTGTTTCCTGATTGCTTATTTGTGCCCTATGACTATCATTAAGTGTTGTACCTTACGATTCTTGATGAATGTATCTTTTCTTTTATGTACTGTGAGAGCATCTGCACCAGGACAAATTCCTTCTGTGTCCAATCACACTTGGCCAATAAAAAATTCATTCTATGCTATTCTATTCTATTCTATTCTATTCTATTCTATTCTATTCTATTCTATTCTATTCTATTCTATTTGTATTCAAAATTCCCTTTTTGTTGTTTCAGGAATAGGTTATGGCCAGTCTATAGGAAAAAAGGACTAGGGGTGACATGAAAGCAGTGTTCCAATATTTTGAGGGGCTGCCACAAAGAAGAGGGGGACAATTTATTTTCCAAAGCACCAGAAGGCAAGACAAGAAACAATGGATGGAAACTAGTCAAGGAGAGAAGCAACATGGTATTAAGGAGAAACTGCCTAAGAATGGAACAGCTTGCCTTCAGAAGTTATGAGTCCTTCATCACTGGAGGTTTTTAAGAAAAGACAGGACAGGCACCTGTCTGAAATGGTATAGGGTCTCCTGCTTGAGCAGGGGGTTGGACTAGAAGACCTCCAAGGTCCTTTCCATCTCTATTCTGATTGACTGAGCTCCTGAGAGCCAATGTGGTGTAGTGGTTAAAGCACAAAGCTAGAAACCAGGTAACAGTGAATTCTAATTCTACTGTAGGCATGAAAGTCAGCTGCTTGACTTTGGGCCAGTCCCTGTCTTTCAGGCTAAAGAAACAATCAATGGCAAGCCATTTCTGAAAAGCCTTGGCAAGAAAACTACAGGGACTTGTCCAGGCAGATCCCAGGAGTATCCATTCAGTTGACTACCTAGATACCTACCCCCAACTTTCAATAGGGCTATGTTGTTGTGGTTTTTTTTTTTTTTTACTAAAGAAACCTGTATCCTTGTATTGTATTGTATCAAGCTGTCATATCTGGGCTATAAAATCTAGATAGGGCAGTAGATAACTGCAAAAGGACACAGGCCATTCCAAGTATCTGCTGCCAATTAGTGGTTGCCTGGTTTTTACAGTACTGATACTTAAATCCTAGCTAGCATGTGCAGATGAAGGGAAGAGAGGGCAGGACAAAACTGCTTTATCAATGAGCAGATTTGCTGGAAAAGACTGGGGTGGAACCTGTTTTTATCAGGTATGTAGTTGCTATGGGAACTAACTGGTCAGCCAATTGTTTCTCAACAGGTGGGTATATGAAAGATTTTCCTGGATAAGAAGAATTTTTATACAAATCAATAGATGTTTCTATGTATTATCTGCTCACTAAACATACTGCAGACAAGGTTTCAGTAAGGAAGGAACTGGTATCGGATACAACATATAAGATTCTAAGAGTAGTATTTACTACAGAGTCTTTTTCTTTGTTCAGCTGATAGATTTGTAAAGAAATGTATATATTACAAAATGCCAATCATTTGCTGTTTCCAACCAGATGCCATATGTTCAAAAATATGGCAGATGTTTGCAGCAGTGTATGATTCATTTAAAGGCGAAAGATAAAGAACTTCAAACGCAAATGTGCCAGTCATGAATGACAGACAAAAGCACTGTTGTGAAACAGCTCAATGTCTATTTAACAGAAATAGAAACGTTCACAAACTCCCTGCTTTTTCAGCAAATAGACTATAACCCTGCATGGAAAAAAAAAAACCCAAGAAAATCCACCCATTACAGACACAGAGCAGTAACAGCATTATATGACAAAAGAAAAAAGAAACACGACTTCCTGTTTCCTTGTCTTCGGCGGCGACGGTGCCTTTTTAAGCACCGCCAGCCCCGCCGCTCGTAGAGCCGCTTCTCGATTGTGAAGCGGCTTGAAAGCTTCAAAATCCTTAGGATTCTTGAAGAAGAGGCAGCAGGGTACAGGTCGAGCCCCTGCAACCCCCCCAGGGAATTATTTCTGGGGAGGAAACAGGCGCGGCTCCCTTTCAACCTGCTGAGACTCCGGGCGGCGTGGGACATCTCTGCTTCCGCAGAACAAGCCGGCTGCAGGAAACTTTTAAAGAGCAAGGAAACAACCCAAATAAACACCTGAAATCTACGTGAACCCTGAAATTTTGAACTGCAAGTATTAGCACTTTGCTGATCTTTTATATTGAAGTGAAAATTTCTGAATGAGTGAAAGTGACTGGAGAAAATATGGCGCTCAGCATTAGAGTAAATGAATCAGCGAGTGTGGATTGGTGAAGTCATCTTGCTTTGTTACAAAGTTAAAAAGTTGCTATAAAGTTGCTCCGGCTGTAACAGGAACAAGAGGAAAATCTCTCCCTTTTACTTGACTTTGCTGCATTATAGCTTTGCCCTGATTAAATCTGGGGGGCCTTTTTAGAAGGCTTTGTGGAGGTGGCAGAAGAAGCGGATCCTCCCTCTTTAGAAAAGCTAGCTTACGTGGCAGGATGGCTTCAAAGAAGCAGGAAGGCAAAACAGGGGGGGGATCCCCCACACGCAAACGGGACACGCAGTTACAAGCTCAGAAAAAAGATTTTGATATGGGAGATTTAAAAGAATTTATTTCAAAAATCTTGGATGACAAATTTCAAAAAGCTCAACAGGAAATAGATGATAAAATAAATAAAATAGATGATAAAATTCAAAAGTCCCAACAGGAAATTATGCAGGAAATGCAGCAGAACCAAAAGAAGGTGACACAAAAAATAACAGATGTGGCATCTGGCCTGGCAGGATTTATTATGAAAGTTGAGTCAAAAGTGGATGAATTTAAATCAGAAGTTAATGCCAGGATGAAAAATAATGATCATAAATTTTTTGATGTTGATGATAAGATGCAGAGAGTTGAGAACGAGATTGTCATGATGCAATTCCGGGCAATGGAATTTGCTATACGGCTTCGAGGAATTAAAGAAGAGGAGAGACAAGATTTGAGACAGATTTGTGCTGAAGCCCTAGCTGTGATCTTAAAAATTAATCCTGATATGGTTTTCTGTAAAATAGACAAAATTTACAGAGTCAATTCTTGGGTGGCCAGACAAAGACAATTGCCTAGAGATGTGGTCATATATTTTACAGACAGAGCAATAAGAAATGATATCCTGCAAAAATCTTTTCTCACTTCTGTGCAAGTGGGCGGATCCAAGATCACAGTCTACAAGGAGCTTCCACCTAGATGTTGAAATCCAGAAAAGATTTTGGCTTTCTTGTTAAAGAATTGCAGAATAATCAGATCCCATTTCGTTGGGACGCTCCAACTGGCATAATTTTGAGATATAAGGGAGAGAAACACCGTTGAATACTGTGGAGAAGGCGGAGCAATTTTATACTGAGATTTTTAAAGAAAGAACACCATCCCCACGTACATCTACAGTTTTGGAGATTAAGGAGAGTGATAAGAAGCAACCTCAAGAACCGCAACAACAATCTAAGCAGGAACCAGAGGAGTTGAAGGGCGCTGAAGGAGGTTTTCTGGATGAGCCCTTGCTGGAACCTTCTCCAATCTTGGAGCCGGCTTGGGTGGCTGAAGTCAAGGACCAGCGTATAACTCGAGCAAAATCCAAGCAACTTAAAGAAAAGTTGCAGCAGGAAAGACAAGAGGAAAAGGCTGGGGCCGTGGGGAATGTAGGACAGAAGATCTCGGATGAAATCCGAATATTCTGTTCTTTGCTCCAGAAAGAGAATAATGATGATTAAATGTTTATCTTGGAATGTGAATGGGTTGAATGCAACACAGAAAAGGAAGAAAATATTTGCATATTTAAAACAACATAATAATGATATAATGTGCTTACAAGAAACGCATATTACAGCTCAAGATCAAAACTATTTGAAAAATTCCAAATTAGGAACACATTTTATATCTTCAACTAATCAAAAAAAGAATGGTGTGGTTATTTATGTAAATAAAAAATTAACAGCCAAACTTATAGAAGCTGATCAAGACGGCAGGTTTGTAGCAATTGAATTACTTTCTGCTAATAATCAAATTCTTTTGATAGGAATTTATGCTCCTAATCAACAACAGGACTATTTTTATAAAATGCTACATACTAAAATACTTCAATGGGATTATAGATCTATTTTAATTATGGGAGATTGGAATGGAGTAATTGACTCTAAATTAGACAAAAAGACTTTGGCGAAGTCAAGGATTAGATTACCACAGACCTTTTTTGATATGAAAGAAGACCTGGAATTAAAAGATATTTGGAGAATACATAACCCAAAAGAACTGGATTATACTTTCTTTTCTGACAGACATAGATCCTTCTCTAGGATTGATTTCATTTTGTTGTCAGATGATTTACTTGTTAGGACAAAAAGAACAAAGATTCTGCCAAGAACTTTGACTGATCATAGCCCAGTGTGGATAGAAATTGAGACATGCAAGACTGAGAGACGCTCTTGGAGATTAAATGAAAACTTGTTCAGATATGAAAAAAATATAATAGAACTTAAAAAGTATTTGAAAGAGTTTTTTGAAATGAATTTGAATAAAGGCACCCCAATGGAAATTGTGTGGGACGCAAGCAAAGCTTATATGAGAGGGGTGCTTATTCATATGAACTCTAAACATAGGTTGACCCGACAAAAGAAAAGACTTGAATTGGAAGCAGAAATAAAGAACAAAGAACAGTTACTTATTAAAAACCCAACAGATGAAAGAATACGTGGTGTCATAAAACTTTCGAAAGATCAATTCCAAATGCTTATAGCGGAACAAGTTGCAACAAATTTACAATACGCGCAGCATAATACATTCTGCAATGCCAATAAACCGGGCAGGTGGTTGGCCTACACATTAAGGAAGAAACAGAGCATACGGACTATTGATAGTATTGATATTGGAGGGAAAGAAGTTTTTCAACAGAAATTAATAAAAGAAGCCTTTCTTGAATATTACACTAAACTATATGCCAGAGAGGAGGTGCAGAATGGACTTATAGAAAAATACTTAGACAATAAAAGAGTTACAAAAATCACTGAGCAACAAAAGGAAAGAATGAATTATCCTATAACAGAGGAGGAGATAATAGCAGCAATAAAACAATTAAAAACAGCTAAAGCTCCTGGAACGGATGGTCTGACTGCAGTGTATTATAAAACTTTGCAGGCAGAAATGGTGGAACAACTTAGAGACTTATTTTGTAATATACAACAAGGGGGAAAAGTACCCCCATCATGGACTACAGCTTATATTTCTTTGATACCAAAAGAACAAGCAGGTCCCAAAAAACCAGAGAACTACAGACCAATATCTCTTTTGAATACGGATTACAAAATTTATGCAAAAGTATTAGCTAACAGATTGATGCCAGTAATTCAAAAGGTGATTCATGATGATCAAGCGGGATTTATTGAGGGTAGGCACATGAATGACAATGTAAGGCAAGTAATAGATTTACTGGAATATCTTGAGAAGAATAAACAGATCCCTGCAGTGCTGGTTTTTCTGGATGCAGAGAAGGCCTTTGATAAAGTGGACTGGAATTTTCTATTAAAGACTTTAAAAAGGATGGACTTTGGGGACCAATTTATACAGGCGGTCTCAGCAATTTATCAAGATCAAAAGGCACAGATTATTATTAATGGAAGTTTGACAACAGAGTTTAAAATCGAAAAAGGAACAAGACAGGGATGTCCGCTGTCCCCATTGTTGTTTATTTTAACACTAGAAGTCTTGTTAAATACAATAAGGGACTCTAATACTTTGAAAGGTATAATGATAAGGCAAGAGGATTACAGAATAAAGGCATTTGCAGATGATCTGGTTGTTACCCTATCACAGCCAATGGAATCAATAATCCAGATGAAGGACATTATACAAGACTATGGTAAAGTTTCAGGTTTTAGATTGAACCAGAAAAAAACTAAGATGGTAGTCAAAAATATGACACAAGATCGTAAACTTGAGCTTGAAAGGAGGGCAGGTTTTGAGATTGTACCAAAGGTAAAATATCTAGGAGTTCAGGTTGCAGAATCAAATATGAAATTGTTTCAAAATAATTATGAGGTGTTGTGGCGAGAGGTGCAAAAAGACATGGAGACTTGGAAAAAATTGCAGCTGTCTTTACTTGGAAGAATAGCAGCAGTTAAGATGAATATTTTGCCAAGATTTCTTTTTTTGTTTCAAATGATTCCGGTGCTCAAAAATGATAAACAACTAAAAGTATGGCAAACTGGAGTGAACAAGTTTGTCTGGAACGAGAAAAAACCAAGAGTAAAAATGAAAATTATGCAAGACGTTCCAGAAAGGGGAGGTCTTAAACTTCCAAACCTACAGTTATATTATGATGCAGCAGCTTTGACTTTAGCAAGTGATTGGTTTGGAGGAAAAAAGACTGGAATATTAAATGCAGAAAGTTTCGATTTGGAATTTGGATGGCACGCTTACTTATTTTATGACAGTAAAGTGGACAAAGTATTCAAAAGCCACATACTCAGAGATTCTTTGTTGAGAGTTTGGAAGAAGCACCGAACCAATTGGGATTATAAAATACCGCTATGGCTGGATCTTGGTCATACTTTGTGGAATACAAATATAATGTCACTCGGGGAGTTTTTATATAAAGAGGTTCTTTTTACAGATGCGGGCAGATGGCAGCTGAAGACATTACAGACATTGTTGGCTGAAGGGATTAATCTAACTTGGTTACAATATAATCAATTGCAATTGAGATGGAAAGAGGACCAAAAAACTGGTATTATGATGTATGAGGAAGAATTGGTCAGACACATAAAAGAGAAAGGTCCAATGCATATTAAAAGACTTTATAATGTTTTGTTAGAAAGGGATTCAGAAACTGAACTAGTTAAAGATTGTATGATTAAGTGGGCACAAAATTTGAGGAACCAGTGATGTTGGAAACATGGGAAAAAATTTGGGTTCAGAATGTTAAATTTACACAGTCGCAGAATTTGAGGGAAAATTTTTATAAAATGTTTTACAGATGGCATTTAGACCCCAAAAAATTGTCGTGTATGTACCCTAATGTGCAGCCTAAATGTTGGAGATGTGATTGTCAAGATGCTACATATTATCATGTTTGGTGGACCTGTAAGAAAGTTAAGGCTTTTTGGATAAAAATTTGGTGGGTCATGCAGAATGTTCTGAAGAAAAAAATTCAATTTTCTCCACAATTGTTTTTACTGGGCATAGCTAAGGGTTTTACATTGGGTGAAACAAAACTGATATTGTATATGATAACAGCAGCAAGATTGTTGATAGGTAAATATTGGAAAAATGAAGCGCTGCCCACGATCGAGGAATGGACTTTGAAGATGGCTAGTTTTGCAGAGATGGCGAAGATTTCAGCATATCTAAAAGACTGTTCACAAGAGACTTATGAATGGGAATGGAAGAGGTGGATAGATTATGTTCAGAACAAATATCAAACTAGAAAGTATCAAATAGCTTTTATTTGAGAATGTTATATTAAGATAGAAATATTTTAAGGTAAAGAGGATGAAAAATTTATTTCAAAATGTTATATTAAGATAGAAATATTTTAAGGTAATGAAGATAAAAATTTTTAAGGGGGAGGGAAGGGTTCAAGTTTTATATACAAATGAGGGTTTTTCCTTCTACTTGATATGAGTATACTGTGTGGAAGTCTGGGGGAGAGGGGAGGGTTAGGGTGGGTTAGGGAGGTTGGGAAGTTGGGGGTGGGATGAGGGGGGGAAAAAGGGGTGAAAATGTAATTGTAAAACTTTTGCAATAAAAAAAAAAGAAAAAAGAAACACAATATTCCACTTTCCATCAAAACAGGGAAGATAATTTTAATTTGAACTATTTTCTATTAATTGTTCTAAATATATGGCACACTGCTCTACTTTCCTTTTCTTATTGATTGTCTACTGTAGTGATGCTTCTGCAAAAGTTCAGGCTGGTCCTATCCTAAAAGTAAAAAAGCCAAAGGCTGCTATATATTAATTATTGAGATTTGAAAGTGCTCCCTGATCCTCAGTTGTCACTAGATTCATAAATGCTGGCAAAAACCACTTTTACACAATATCATCTGATGTATGTATGTATGTATGTATGTATGTATGTATGTATGTATGTATGTTCCAGCATAACTCTGGAACACCTCAAGCAATTTCAATCAAACTTGGTACACAGATGACTTACTATCTGGAAACAAATACTGTGTGGGTAAGACACCCCTGTGTCTGTGTGAATGCCTGAGCTGTTAAGGTGAGTGAGTGCAGCATCCTAGAACAGCAATTGTTTGTGATGTCAGTTCCTTCGCAGCTTTTTTGGGAAAGGCAGCCGTGACGTTTGCCCTTCAGTGGACCAATGAGGAAGTGCCCGATGGATTTGGGGCAAAGTGCCAGGATCGTGGATAGGGCAAGAAAGAGGAGCACATAGGAGGGGGAAGAGAGAGGGCAGGGATGATGGGCATGGGAGGGGAGGGGGAAGAAAGGCCCCTCTCAATGGCTCCCTGTCAGACAAAGGCTTTGACGTTTATAAATACCCGGGCAATGCTGGGTTACCAGCTATTTTATTATAAGACAGCCTCATCTTAAATTTATTTTCTTTGCAATATTTAAAGAATCTGTAGTCAATGAAGAAGTTACTCACAGAGATGCACCTTATAGTTGATGAAAGATTTCATGAAGGTTTTGAATGAATATTTTTGGAAATCATGCCTCTGGGAGAAGCAATTTTATGTAAACACAGCATATGTGCTGGCAGAATGTCATATTAACATAATTTTATGCATTTAATTTCATAGAATATTTGCAAAAGAGAACAGAAGTAAAACTTCAAAGGTCATAAAATATGAGCATCAACCTCATGGAAAAGAGGATCAAGGAAAAGGACATATATCTTTTGATAGCAAGTGTCAAAGGTTTTTAGTAGCACATGATGAAATTAATTGGATGAGCACAGAATAGCCAGAGTAGGTCTAGGAATACTGAATTTAACCACTATTTTTCCAGAATAATTTCCTGAATCTATCCAGAATCAGTTCTTTCCAGCCTTACACACATACTTTTGTGGGCACTTTTTCTTTCACTGGGAAACAAACTATTACTGGAATCAGTACTGACTATTTATCTCCTTTCTTTCTCATTTATTTCCTTATGCTGTTCTCTTTTCCTTTTTCTGACAACTTTAGCCCTTCCCCCTCCATATTTCTCTGGGATATATTTTCTGAATGCCTTCATCCACCCTCTCTTTTAAAATGTAAAATCCATGGAGCAAGATGGCACCTAAAATGAACAATATTCTAATGATAAAAGCACCACATTGGCCTTACTTATTTTGGTCTCATGCAACTTTTTCATCACATTCAAGATGAGTAGCTATTTACAACTAGAAGAACTATTTAGTTATCCAGAGATACCAACTATATGTTCCAAAATACTATTTTAGTTATTTATTAATAATTATCTATTCAATAAATACTGCCATGTCACAGCTGTTTAAGGTAACATAGACCAAGATTTAATAAATATATGAAAATAATAATTAAAATTAGAATATTCATTTTGTTTCCAAAATATAATTTGAAAGTCTTTTTTTAAAAAAAATCTGCAAAGCAATTTTCTTCCTTTGGCAAGGAGAAGATTCCAAAGACAGGAAATTAATATGGTATATCATGGCAAACCAGTGCATCCATTGGAAAAGTTGTATTCATCTTCTATGATGGAAATAAATGTTATAGAACCTATGTGGTGAGAGTTAGAATAATAAGATAAGACATGCCACCTGCTTGTTTATTGTATTTTATTAAAAAATAAAATTGGCTATTGATAGTATTCACTATCAATAAATTAAATTGATATGCAGATAGTAAGAGATGAATGCAATGAAGAATTAGAGCTTCTTATAATTCCAAGATGATGGAAGAGTAACTTCTGTAGTAAGAGAATAAATAGAGCTTAACCTACGATTTATGCAACAAAACTAACACTTAGAACTTATCAGACTCCATAACATTTATATAGAAAAGAATTGTCCAGGGTAGCATTTTGTTGAAGATGTAATATGGACAATGCTACTCTAAAACACATGTTTCTACAATGTCCTATACTTACTGAGTTTGGGGAGAAAGCAGGGGGTGTATATAAATGTGACTGTGTGACAAACGTTAAAGTTTTCAGAATTCTCTTGAATTGCATGCAATTTGACAATTAGAAAATATAATGGATTACTTATAATTAAAAGACGTATATTGCACAATTAGGAAGATAAATTAAAGCATTAAACAACAATAATCTATGTATTATGAATCCAGGTTAAGTGGAATTATGTTCTCTCTGTCTCAGATATGACATGTACAGCATCTTTGATATAATTTTGATTTCCAACACAAAATTGGTATGGTATCCTACAGCTAAAAGTATGTAATGCAACAGAATAGAAGCCCCAAGAAAATATAGGTCTGGTCAAACCCAGATGAAAGAACCTGTACAACTCTGTTGGGAAAGATATGGTGTAACTATTAAATAATATGCACCTTAAAAAATAGTAATCAGCTTTATCATGTTTGTATCTTATTTTGCTTTAACCACAGTGGAGATCACATTACATGTTATCTTAAGAACATTTCAATAGTTTAAGATAATTTCATGGCTGAGTGAGGATTTAAACCCAGATACCTATTTATCTCCACCATATTTCTCTAGTAATGCAGCCTGCTAATGTCTCTATATACCAAGGTATGAAAATACTGCTTATTTAACAAAAGGGAGCCATGTTGCTGTCAGAGTGAGTTATCAGCAGACCAAAATAAAGCACAGAGATTTTTAGGAAAATAAATCTTAAGGGAATAATTCTGAAAAGAGTTTGGTGAACATGTTTCTGATATTTCACACCACCCTGTTTTCACTTCCCCATTCTTCCATACAGTTTTTTAAAATGATGTATAATTATTTTCATAGTTGCCAGCCTGCAAGGAACATAAGGAACATGTTAGGATTGCCACATGCCAATTAGTGCTCCCTTCAACTGAGCAGTTAGAGAGCAACACAATGTTCAGTTATTTCCCCATCCATTGATCTTCTTTGAATTTCCATAGTCTAGTCCTGAAGATCAAATCAAAAGCAATTTTAAAACTTGCATTGTTTTCCCCACAACCCCTGTCTGAAGGTACACTTTCCAATTAGAACAGTGTTTTTCAACCTTGGCAACTTTGAGATACATGGACTTCAACTCCCAGAATCCCACAAACCAGGAGTGAAATCTACTTACCTTCCCTACTGGTTCAGAAGTGCACGTGTCACGTGCATGTGCTCGCTCCACTTGTGTGTGCACAAGGGTCACATGTGCGCATGAACCCTCTGCGCATGTGCAAACACTTCTGTGCATGCGCAGAGGGTAAAAAACAGGTTACGTCCTGTTAAAACCAGGAAGTAATGATGACTGGGCAAGCAGGCAGAGCCTCGTGCTACCATCGTTACCTGTTCTCCGAACCACACACTGCCATTGTTACTGGTTCAGTCGAACTTTTCCGAACCGGTAGCATTTCACCCCTACCACAAACCCTGTATGGTTGAAGTCTGCACATGATAAAGTTGCCAATGTTGAGAAACACTGAATTAGAGGTTGCAAAATTAAATTTTCTTTGACTACCTTCCCTTAAATTCTAGGATAGGTAAAAAGAAAAGTGGAATGGGGCATTCTGGTGCAGTATAAAGCAAATAAATTGGAATACTAAATAAGACCTTCCCGTACTCAAACTTTTTTTTTTAGGTCTCCTAGTTGAGGAACTAATAAAAAAGAGTAGTCTCTTTTCCTTCCTTTCTTCCTTCCTTTCTCTGGGTGGGGGATATGGATTGAGTTTTCAGTTTGGCAGGCTATGAAACTGATTAATCTCATAATTACATGGAAACTAGTGATTAGAATAAAAATCACTATTTACAGTTGTAATAGTAAGATAATTATTAACAGGGATGCCAATAAATGCAGAGTTTCCAATATTTATAATATTGATTAAGTATGCAGTGCTGGCACATAGTTAAATTGTATAAGTTTTTGACAAACATGTTCTGTAGCTATAGTGAGGAATGAAATTACTGCTCAATTTTTTTTCTGGAACCAGGAATTAATAACAACAGCAATTTTCTAATCAGTATGCACTGCAGCCACAAAACACTGTATCTGATATATATGGTACTTCAAATACTGAAGCAATGCTGATAACGGAATTTTTTCTCTCTCCATAGAATTGATTTCCATGCTTTATAGAACTATCTCTATCTACTCCGAATTAGTAAATCTTACCATGATTTGGTAGATCTATTTAATTAACTCCATATTACAGATCTATATCTGCGACCATCCCTTCAGTTTATGGCTAATGTGACCATGGAATGATGAATTCTGGATCTTAGCAGAAGATCCGTGGTGGCGCAGTGGTTAGAATGCAGTATTGCAGATCTCCAGGAGTTTGATTCTGAGTGGCTCAAGGTTGACTCAGCCTTCCATCCTAAAATGAGAACCCAGATTGTTGGGGGCAATATGCTGACAATAAGCTAAACTGCTTAGAGAGGGCTGTAAAGCACTATGAAGTGGTATATAAGTCTAAGTGCTATGGCTATTAGCAAGTTAACTCTTTAGGAAGCCAAGCTGGGTACACATGGTACAGATGAAGAAATTCACATACTTTACCATTCACATAAGTAAATTCACTTATTTACTACCCAAGATATTTAATGGGCGATTTAAAGACTTTTTTGAATAGAAAACAATAGATGTAGGAGAGCCAGATTCATGCAGTGGTCAAGCCATAAGGCTAAAAGGAACCAGCAAACTCTAAGTTCTAGACTCACTTTAGCCATGAAGCAACTGGATAACTTTGGGCCAGGCACTCTCTTTCTTAGCCCTAAGAAGGAGACAGTGGGAAGTCACTTATGAAATTGTTGCCTGGAAAACACCATAGGCTTGTATAGGCAGTTGCCAGAGGTCAAGATTGACTTGAGAGCACTGTTTGTTGTTGTTCCAAGGTGGATGGAGAGTGATGGATGGAAGACCATACTGTGCCTATCAATCTAAATGCCAGATCAGATTTCACTTTGACAGTGAATTGAACTTCAGTTCAGACATGTATTGAAGTACAGTTAACATGTTTGCAAACTTTAATCTGAATTCCTGGATGTATTTTATTTTATTTTAACTTATCTACATATAGAGAAAAAGTTTAATAAAAGTTATTTCAATGCAGTTTATATTATATAGAATTTACCGTATATCATTATTAGAATTCCCTGTGCCTTGCTGAGCTAATCTTTTATTATAGGGGGGAAATTACCAAATAAAATATGGATGCCTATAAAATTATATTCATATTACTCAACTGCTAAAAATGTTTTACTGCAAATCTGCAAAGCTGAACATACAAATAAAACCATCTCTGGAAAATACAACCTGGAATAAAACATTGCCTTATTATGCCTTTTTTCTTGTATCTGCATTTCTCTGTAAACTAGTTTAGTCTAACTGCAAATCCCATTTTTATGTACAATTGATGGAATTACTATAAGATACAGGAATATACCCGTCTCTCATAAATATACCTGCTGCAAAAGTTACAATCATATTCTGTTTCTGACTTGTTCCGTTTATTTTGGGGAAAAATGTATTAGTGGATAACTTACAACATTATTCAAGTCTTCTGGGACATTCTATCCAAGTTATCTGTTACTTTACTACTTCAACAAGCTAACCATCATTTTTTTGATTTAGTTTTTTACAAGTCCAAGACACAAATCATTTCTAAAAAATATCCACCCCTACTGCCTTCCAGCTCGCAAAATAAATTGGCTCAGCAACTATTTTTGAAGGCAAGGAAGGAAAAAAGACATTTTATCCTTGCCATTTTGGTTATACAGAAAGAAATAGAATCTCCTTCTGGCCAGAAATAATTCAAAGCTTCTCTGTGGGGTTGGGTTTATATGTTTTTTAACAGTTACATAAGAGAAAAAAATATGTATATGTGTGCAACTCTGGCAGATTTTGAATCAAATGTAAGACCAGCTTCCCAATAAACACCTCTAACTATAGAGTAGGCGATAAATCACATTTCTAGATGTTTTTCTGACACAACCTTTTCTGATCCAGAAAGTTTTGATTCTATGGAATAACTTGTAACTCGACAAGAAGTGTGAAAATATTTTCATTTTGATTCCTGTATTTGGGGAACAAACACATTCAGATTGAACCAGTTGTGGAGACTTCTCAGCTAGAGAATGCCTTCTGTTAGATTTATTAGACCTTTCTATTTGTCATAAGAATTAATACTGCTAATTCTAACATAACTGCTTAACACAGCATTTTTTCAAAAATGAAAATGCATTTATTTCTTTTATGGTAACATTTAGCAGCTTCTCTAATTAAAATAAAACAAAATTTGAAAATTTAACTAATATGATCTGTGTTCTTGTTTAGTTTCATGATGTTCTGCTATATTTACACTAATATTTTAATTTGCAAAATACTCTCAGATATTTCACCAATTTCAAATCTGTTTCAGTTCAAAATTTGCACATCAAGCATAAGGTTTGTTCACTTTTAAGTGATCAATAGAAAGCATGGATTGATTTTTGAACTAATAGATCTTTTTTAAGCAGTTATGGCTTATTAACTGTTATAAAATTATTGTAAAGGGATAAAGTTTGACATCAAAAGGGCATGAAAACTTTTATTTCTGAAAATGTGGGTCTCTGGATTCTCCAACTGTGATACCTATTGCATCTCTCCCATTGTATAAGCCCCATCCCCATTGCTAGCTAGAGGATATTAATAAGGGAAAAATACATCAAGGTCAATTATTTTCCCTGTAATTGGTAACTGTAAAAAGTATATATACTGAGCTATGGTTCTGAATTTCTCATTGCAGAATTTCTGGAAGATAGGTTTCCTTCATTGGAAAGTTTGAAAGCTACAAGTTTAGCTTATTTTTTTCCCCAAACTATGCCTGTTATTTTGGGATTATCTTTATATTATATAATTTGATAATAGAATGTAATATATTATAAGATCAATATATTAAGGATAATGGTTGAAAAATTCAAATTAGGCCAACCAACAACTTGCAAAGGAAATGCTCAGGTACTTTCAAGAAGCTTTTCCAGGGATTGAGAACACATTTCAAACTGGAACACATATTATTCCATAGAAAAGTTCTGAGGTTACTTAATTAAGATGCAAATGTATTTTTCCCATGTGCCTTTCAGTTAATGTTTCAGTTAATAACATCAGTCAGATATTCTTAGCGATTTGAGTTTTACCGCTAATAAGGTATAATGTAATATTTTAAAATATTTCAATCAAATCATATTTTGATGTTATTTATTAACATCATCTTCAGAGATCTTCTTTAAAATTATTTATCAAAATTATATTAAAAATCTTTGCATAGCAACTGAACAATTGATAACACTGAATGGCAAATAGGCATAATTGATTGATTGACAGACAAAACCATCAAGTCAATGTAGACTCCTAACATCCACAGATAGATTTTCTTCATGGTTATTTGACCCTAACTGGTCTTCCAACAATGCAGTCATGATACTGCAACTGAGTCCATTTACCTTTCCTTCTACCTTTCCAGTATTATAGACATCTCCAGAATTAGGTCTTTACATAATTTGTGTAAATTAAGATAGTCTGTGACCTGGGTGAGAACTCTGGGTTTGAGGTTTTTTTGAATATCCAATTTTCACTTCCATAGACTGTTACAGGGAGTACCATGGTTTACGTGATTTTTCCCCTCTCTTTATAGATATAGACTTATCATGCATTTGAATATTTTTTCCAAGGGCTTCATGGCTGTTCTACCAAGTGCTAAGTCTGTGTATTTCTTGACTCTTTGTTCCTTTACTATTGATGGTTGGTCATAAAAGACAGAAGCTATCTAGCACTTTGATATCTCTATTGTCATTTCTAAAGCTGGCTGTTCTGCCTAGTGCAATAATACATTATCTTAAAAGTGTTAGAGGGTTTGGTGGCTTAATTAATTAATTAGTATGGAAAGTGCTTTGAAGCAATATTAAGCAGATTGTGGATTCTGTTTAGCAGTTAACGTTTTTCTTCTAACAGAAAACCATTTCACCATTTTCTAGAAGCAAGTTCTAAATTAAGTAAAAGCTGTGATGATAATGATTATTATTATTACCCAAAATTTCATCATTATCTTCTGTTTAAAATTATTTATGAAGTGCTTACATATTAAAACATTCTTTCAAATGCCAAAACTGAGTAGTGGAATTGCATTTTCTAATTAAGAATTGTTGCTGAAATGTTATTTAGAAATACTTCTTAACGTAACTATTTTGTGCTTGTAAATTAATAGTCTTCTTTTTCTTGCTGTTAAGATATGGCACCTCTTTATGAGTCAGAGTGCAGTTTTTGCAACTAAATTTTACATAATTTGCAACAGGAAAATAATCATGGGGTTCTACAATTTCTTTAGGCTTGAACTGCATTCTTTTCTACAGAGTACAATTATTTTATTAAAGAATATGAAATGATTCTTAAATCGATTACTATATGAACTTTAGAACTATTGAAACCTCTCCACTAACAAGACAGGAAATTTAACAAGAAGCACTTATTAGTAACTGTATTGTCTTTTACAGAGCCATGATTTCAGCACAAAGTTACCACAATTAAATTTTCAACAAGTTGAGGACCCTTCACATTTATGAAAACTCATTAATTTCTTCATGGGTCCTGGATAATGTAGATAAATCTCAATATGGAACAAGGTGAGCCAGGATTCTGTACGATTTCATATATGGAGAGATAAGAAAGAAGGGTTTCTATTACCTGCCAATTGGTCACATGTAAATGCACATACTCAAATTCATTACTTTCTAGTTCCCTTACAAGATGGATTCTTAATGAATATTTTTTTCAGACATCAACCGGAATTTCTAAAGACTAATTGTGAACAATTGTTTTTTGTGCCACACATTCTTAACTTTCAGCAGTTTTCCTTTTTCTCCAGAAAATATATTTACTAAGATTCTATTTGTTGACGGAAAATCCTCCTGTTCAGTTCCTTCTTTTTTTCCTTAAATTAATATTTAATTTTCTGTCCTTGTGATTATGCTATAAAATCAGGAGAAACACATGTTTACATCAGGCAACTGCAGCTGTGTAGAAAGTGCTTCAAAAGAAAACAAGAGAAATATCAACAAACAGTTCTCTTTCTGAAAAATATCAAGTGGAGCTTATTGCCTTCCTTGCCCTGAACACAGTTGATTCAGCCAGTTCGCACCACTTCAGGAGAACCGGTTGTTATTTTTCTGAGCAGTTTGGCAAACTGGTTGTTGGAGGAAATCATTAGGGCAGAGAACCAGTTGTTAAATTACTTGAAACCCACCACTGCCTGAACAGAACATTATGGCATTTCCCATAATTTCTGGCTATCCCAATTCTTAAACCATTCTGAAAACTGAAATATTTGTGAAGAAATAGTTAAGCGTTTCTTATTTTACACATTTTTACTTAGGAATCAAGGAAATCTTCTGAAGTGGTCTTACAATTTCTTGTTTAAAATAGAAGAAGCACCCTTTGTCAAAGAACATGCCAAAATCTCTTGCATTTAAGAACATAGGAAACTAGTATATACTAAGTCCATCAGCCCATCTTCCACCTTATTTTGAGTATTTGGTCACAGTAGCAATTAGGTTTTTATATAGGGGCTTTTACCTGGAGAAATCAAGGTTTTAACTTTGTATCTTCTGCATGTAACTAGCATTCAACCACATACATTCAGACTTCCCAAAAATCAATCTCTGGGTTTTAGTTTTACTGAAATTATTTCAATTATTCTATTCTATATCTGGGATTCCAAGGTAAGTCTCCTATTCAGGCATTATCCAAGGCCAGACCCACTTTCCCTGCATCTCACTCAACAACAATTGCCAAATCTCAGAGATACGGATATTAATAGTGAAATGTGGCAAGGAGTAAGGTTTGGTTTTCACATAGAAATGAACTGAATTCGAAACTAATCAAATATTGACAAGACCAAGTCCGAATCATTCTTTTCAACTGATTTATTTTTTATTACCAATAGGATAAATAATTAATTACATCTCTCTCAAACATCTGTAATATCTAACAAATGATGAACAACAAATATCTGTTTAGGAATGGCCTGCATTACAGCTACAATGCCAAGCTTAAGAACAATTACATCTGAAAGATAGGATATGGTATGTCACCTCTTACCAAAACCTTTATGAGCAAAATAACATTGTTTTTTTTTCTGAAAGAGGAGCAAGAACAAAGCACAAAACACAGAATATTCTCTATGTTGCTTGATTACAATTTTTCATTTTTTTAAAAAAAGGAAGGAAAAGAGCAGCTTTTAAAACCTGGGTTGTAATTACTTCACTTGATTATCATTTCTTGGAAAGAGAGCAATGAATGTTTACCTTTGTATGGACGGTGCCATAACTACTTTGACACATCTGTATCATTTTAGCTTACATTCATTCTTGGCTTGTGGACCTTTGTGCTGTGATTAATACAATATGTAAGCAATGATAACGGAGAAGGAAAACAATCATTTACTGAGTTTTCTAGGAGTTCCTTTTGCTTGTCAATTTATCAATCTAGTTGGTCTCTAGAGGTAGCAGGTCAAAATTCTGAAGGGCCATCTGTCAATGGAAATCAGAGCATGCACAAACACATAACCTTTCCTAAAAACACATTGCACACACAATACACATCTCTATGTAGCAACATACTTTTCACAAGCTATTGAAAAGTGATTTGTTCTCCTTTCTGCTGCAATTAGAAGCAAAAACAGAGTAATTCTGTACTCTGCCTAGTAAGAAATCTCATGAAGTTTTCATTCTTCTCCCTTGGGTACAAAAGCGAATCGAATTTAATGTTTGCTGCCTCAAATAAAGAGTTCTGCTTTTGCAGAGAGGAAACTAAGAGCTACAATATTTGGATGCTGCGGAAGGTGCTTGGAGTTAGGCTAATAAAGGATTTCCATTGTTCAGTTTTTCTTGTCAATTACAGCAATTTTGCTTTTTTCTTTATCCTCACCTTTCCTCCACCTCTGCCTTCAACACACCTTTGTTGTCCACAGTATTCTCAGGAATCGTCAAAGTTTAAAAATGTCAATACTCTTTCTATTCTGCTCCTTCAAAGGTTCAAACACATGGCACAATATAGGAGAATAAACCCATCAGGACAAGATTCAGTAGCCCATCTGCGTTTAAAAGAAAAATGTCACTGTTTTGAAGACAACAAAGTCCACATTTTGAACAGAGAGCACCACTGGTTTGAAAGAGGGGTCAAAGAGGCCATTTATGTCAAAATTGAATAGCCTTCTCTTAACAGAGGGGGAGGGATATGACATCATCTATCTCAAGTCCTTTCAGCACTTCCAAGAAGGCTCCTCACCCATTTGCACTACTCATGTGACTCTGAGGACAGTGGCCTCAACAACTCTGCAAAAGAATGCAAATGACCAGCTGTCTGCAAGAAATATAAATCCTTCCATTCCCCACCATCCAGTCAGAGCTGAAGAAGCTTCTTGGATGAGAAGCGAAATGTCTTCAAAGAAAAACAAGAAAGTCCAGTTGCCTCTTGAAAAAAGCACCTTTGGGACTTCAAGGCTTAACTTTCACTTCCACAGAGTGTCACAGGAAATAGCATGGTTTACACCAGTGGTCTGCAGACCCCGGTTGAGAACCATTGGCTTACACAATTCTAATCTTTGCAGGTATAGCCACAACAGAGTATACAAATACTTTTTTCGAGGCCTTCATGCTCCTCTACCAAGTGCTACTCTGCAGATATTGCTTGATGACTTTTCCCTTTAAAGTTGATTCTAAAAGGCAGGAGCTATCCACCACTTCAATATCTCCACTGTCAGTTCTAGTGTTAGTTTTTCTATCTGTTTTCATTAGATTGGTGTTCCTTACATTTGATTTTTGTGCTATTTTTTTAACTAACCTCCCTAACTTTTATTACTATATCCTACAAATCATTTGGATTTTTTACTGCCAGCATTATGCAAGCTATGGATCTTTCTTCCTCCAATTTGAAAACCATATTTATTCTGTACTGGGAACTAGAGGGTTGAAGAATGGAGGCAAGGCAGAATATGAAAGCTAACAACTTTTATTTCTAACAATGTTCGCAATAACAAGGCAGCTAGTGTTTGTGGTGCGTGCTGGCATTGAGTTTGGAGGTTTTCCAGACTGGGCCCAATCAAGTGGTTGGTGCACCATGACAGTCCCCCGCCCCCACAACTGATCAATGGGACGTCTCCATAATTTGCCATCCCCCAGTTCGACTTTATAGGAATAGGATCCTATGATTTCTACTATTTTTCCTTGTAACCATAAAGGGTTGCCCAAGTAATTCCTGGCATAGACTAAGGTCCCTAAGTTAAAGGCCTATAGTTCCCTGGTTGAGTCCAGAGGCTTCTCTGGGGAATACTCAGGATGTAACCTGTCAAGGGTGGTCCTCAGCCATTGGCTCATTAAGAGCAGTTCTTATAGTGCCTTCAGCGCTCAGCTTCGTGACTTGCTGGTTCTGTTGCCTCAGACTAGAATCCCATCCTTCATCACCAGTATTCTGTATTGGGAACTAGAGGGTTGAAGAACCAAGGCGAGGCAGAATATGAAGGCTAACAACTTTTATTTCTAATGGTTGCAATATCAAGGCAGCTAACGCAGTGCCTGCTCAGCTAACTGAGATCCTGTTTGACAGCTCTTTTTATACTGAGCTGTCAGATAGGCAGCCAATCAAGATTCAGCACAGCGCCCCCTAGGGAAGTGGACCAGAGTGAAGACTTTGGACATAGCAATGTTCGTCTTATTCTATTTTATCTTTCTTTAATATATATTCAACATATACATTGAATATATAAAGGAAGAGTACACAGCCTTTGCTAACTGGAGACAGTCTTAGAACAGGAGAGCATTAACTATTTCTAACAATCTCCTTTCTAGGGAGAATTAATGTGGGGTAGGGGAAGGGAAATAACATTACACTTGTCACAAATCACAATTCAAAGAACACAAACTGTGTAAGTTTGTAACTGCATAAACATTTAATTACATAATTCATGTCATTTGCATAATGACATCATGATGTATGCAATGTCACTGTGATTGCTTCCAGACGCGGATGCTTCTTTCAAATATGTTTTTCTTAAAAAGCTCTGTTCAGGAATCCCAGGTGGTCTGCTACACAGGAATGGGAGACAAATATTCACTATACATTTTAATGGTATTGTAATGAGAACTCACCCAATTTACATTTCCCCAAACTATTTATGATCTGGACTGCATGGAAAAAAACTGGAACATGCAGATACTGTTCATCAGCTAATGCTGACTCTGTAAATCACATAAGAGAGGGCTGTAAAACACTGTGAAGCGGTATATAAGTCTAAGTGCTATTGCTATTACATTTTGCCATGAAGTTTTCAACGCAAAATACTTACATATAGCAATATAGACTTAAAACTGAATATTTAAGCATTACAATTAGTAAAATTCTTGGAAATATTAACGTAATCTTCCGGTGATCAGGAAACAAGCAAGCTATCATTACTGATGTTAGGAAACTGTTTTCCTCCTTAGGCAAGATGTTAGTACACCTAAATCTCATAATTTAATTTAATCTAATTTAATTTTTTCATATTTATATACCGCCCTACTCTAGAGGACTCAGGGCAATGAACAGCCAAGTTAAAAATACAAATAACATACAAAAGTTAAAAGCTATTAAAAATAGATTAAATAATTTGGGCTCAAAAACAAATTTAAAAACATCCAATTTATGTAAAACATTTAAAACCCAATTTAAAAGGGAGAGTTAGGCCAGACCAGCCTGTTGGAATAAAAACGTTTTTAGGGTGCGGCGGAAAGTGTGTAAGTCTTGGATCCTCCGTATCTCCGGGGGAGCTCGTTCCAGATGGCAGGTGCCCCCACAGAGAAGGCTCTCCCCCTGGGGACCACCAGTCGACACTGTTTGGCCGACGGCACCCTGAGGAGCCCCTCTCTATGGGAGCGAACTGGTCGGTGTGAGGCTACTGGTGGCAGAAGGCGGTCTCGTAAGTACCCTGGTCCTGAGCCATGGAACACTCTAAAGGTGGTAACCAAAACCTTGAAGCGCACCCGGAAGACCACTGGGAGCCAGTGCAGCTTGCGCAGGAGGGAGGTCACATGGGAGCGCCATGTCGCTCCCATCACCACACACGTGGCCGCATTCTGGACCAGTTGGAGCCTCCAGGTGCTCCTCAAGGGGAGCCCCATGTAGAGAGCATTGCAGTAGTCCAGGCGTGAGGTGACAAGGGCGTGAGTGACTGTGCGTAAGCTAAAGATAAAATTGACCTTTGTAGGGCTGAAAGTGACCTTGAAGATCTTCTGGTTCAACATTTGTCTACTCAAATGCCCGTTCAAACTTTATTAAAAAAAACTTCCAGTGATGTGATCCCTCCCAACTCCAGGAAGTTGGCTGTTCCACTGATTAACAGTTTTCACTGTCAAGAAATTCTTCCTTATTTCAAGTGTGAATCTCCTTCTATAAACCTTCCACCTTCTGGTCTTGTCCTACTCTCAAGTGCTGTGGAGAATAAAACTACATGTGCTTTCCTCTGACAGTCTTTCATTGTTTTGGCTCCATTTAGCCTTCTGGGATGGCTGGAACTTCAAGGATTTAATTGTTCAAGGACTCATTCAATGCCACCATAACTTTGAATAGTCACTGAATAAGTCCTAGTTAATCAAGGATTCCCTCTACAGTAATAAGCCTTTATGATTATGCAGAGTGTATCTTTGTTTTTGCTGTTATTTAAGCAGCCTTCCACAATATAAATATAAAATCCAAATACATTGAACTTTACTTTGTGTTATTTCTGTTAGTGTTGTTGTTGGATGATACCCCAACACATCTGGAGAGCAAAGATTACCTAATTTGGGATTATTGTATGCAAGGTTGTTTTGTGCTAAGGAAAAGATTAGAGCTAAATAGATTTTATTGCAAAATAGATGTGAAATACAAGGAAACTGTTCTTTTTGCAGTGAGCAAGCTGAAGCATTAGGAAAATCTTTGGCAAGCAGTTATTCATCCAGATTTCTGGGTGTTCTTCTTGCTCTAAATCCGGGATGTGTTTGTTCCTTTGTTTCAATAATTAATGGGTTGGCATCCATTTATTTAGTTGTTGCTTCATTGTTAGCCACCTTTTTTACAGAAGCTTATGGTGGCATATTTGGTTCTCTATTTGGCTATTTGCCAAATCTGTGGCAAATAGCCAAAGCAAGAAAAATCAGTTGAAATAAGAGGCAGCAATTGGCCCTTCAGTAAAGTATATTTGACATTATATTGGTTTTTAGGAAAAGTGCCTTGATTTTCTATATTACCCACTCTATTGTTTTAAATGTTTCACATCTTCTATTTCTTATCAAATACCAGTCCTGGATATTTCACATCTTGAATAGAAAATATTTTGATCCTGGAGCATGACAGAAAATGTTTGTAGGAAGTAAATGTAGAAAGCTACTCAGTTCAAGGTCAGCCTGACTAATCTACTTAGTTAAGTATCTTCTATTGCCTAGAATTTCTTCTTCTATCCCAGTCCTACCTGCAGAGATCAGGGACTGAAAGTGAGGCTTCTGTACACATTCTACACCTGTGCTCTACCTAGATAACTTATCCTCTAGTCAATTTGACATTTCGGCTCAATCAATCATTTTTCTAAAGCACTCCTTACAGTAAATTGTTTCAATTTATACCCATCCTTTTTTTCTCTCTCCCCAACACACAGCCCAAAAGCTAGCAGGTGCCTCCTCTTGTTTCTGTTCAGGCACTGCATAATACTGAGCTCACCGCAGTGCCA
Organism: Arizona elegans; assembly: GCA_022577455.1. Lineage (NCBI taxonomy): Eukaryota > Metazoa > Chordata > Lepidosauria > Squamata > Colubridae > Arizona > Arizona elegans. Next base: position 93,486,204 of record JAKOOJ010000003.1, on the reverse strand, counting down.
TAAGACTGTGTATTTTCCTTTGTTCAGTTTGCTGTTTCAAAGGTTGCTCAGGGCTGGTTTCATATTGCACAGCAGGTTTCCAGAAGAAAGCAAGTGCGTCTTGACTTTCTGCACAACATTAAAGTAACTAGAACATGGGATTAACATCCAATTAACCCTTACTTTCTATGAGGCACCTGCCAAGGTTCACAAGTGACTGCACAGACTCTTTTAACATGATTTAAAGAGTTAAAAATTTAAAAACGTTTGCTTTCATACAAAGGCAATTAGCTGAATTAATTAGAATGTTTCATCTTTCTGTTCCTTTCAGTCCAAACCATGCTGGCCATTCTACCATTTTCACAATGAAATACCCCTGCAGACAATAAATTGAATCTTTTTCCAATCACATACAGTAAATTATATTCTACACAGTTGTTTGCTTAGTTTATTAAAAAATAACCCAAGCAAAAACAACTGTTCATATCTATTCTTTTACTGACACTTAGAAGAAGGGGATCTGAGTATTTATTTAAAATAGAACTAATTCAACATACAAAGATCCTTACTGCATTAATGTACTTCCAAATATATAGATGGCATAGGGTTTGGAATCATCATCATAATAATCAATATCAAGTCATCTAATTATGTTGCTGCTTGAGATAATGTATGCTATAAGGTAGATTGGGACTTTTCATTTAGTTAGTATTAGACAACTGAGATATTTCCTTATTTAAACAAAAAAAACTGAATGACCATGGGAAGGCAAAAAAGCAATGGGAGAGGAAATGACTTCTAACTTCCTTCCAATTTCTTGCAGTATCCTTATGGAAATCTGGCAGAAACATCAGAAATCTCCTTCCCTCCCTCCCTTCCTTCCTTCCTTCCTTCCTTCCTTCCTTCCTTCCTTCCTTCCTTCCTTCCTTCCTTCCTTCCTTCCTTCCTTATCTTCAATTTGGCAGGTTATGAAACTGATTAATCTCATAATTACATGGAATTACATGGAAAGTAGTGATTAGAATAAAAATCACTATTTGCAAATGTAATAGTAAGATAATTATTAACAGTGAGGGAGGATTCCTTCCTCTCTCCCTCCCTCCCCCCGCCCCGTTTTAAAACATTTTAACAACTGTAAACCATTCAGAAATGTTGAGTATCAAACTACATATAAATTTAATAAAATATTACCAATAATACACCTGTAAAGCAATCTGACTTACTAGGGCATTGGATAGATCACAAAACACAAATAATTTTGTCTTCAATTTCTCACTATTGCTGTCTCTCTGACACTTCCTCTACCTGTCTAAATATAGTACTAGTCACAAAAGTGAAAAGCTAATGTAGGGAGAAGTTGAAGTTGAAAACATATTATTGCTATCAACAAGGCAAATATATTGGCTGCTATGATGGAAGATTAGACTGTAAAGGGCAATTTTCAGAATTTAAATGAGCTATAGTTACTTATTAAATATATATCCATGTGCACACATGTAAATGATAAAAATACTATTAATTATTTGATTCAATTCCCTCTGGCAAACACAATTATAAACACATAAGTGATAATTCTATCAAACAGAAAACTAACAGGGGCTTATTGATACATATGGAAAAAGAGACTTATATTGCCAGTAATATAAAGGGTTTTCTTTTATTTTTCATAATGTACCAGCAGCATTATACTCTGTTTCAGCATGTGAATATAACTGCCTTTCATTTATTCAGGTTGAAATCTGAGGCTAAAAATTAACTACTTAGATGAAAAAAAGAATAAGGTAATGAAAGATAACCATGCATTGATATTATTTCAAAGGCGTTGTAAACAGGGCCTCTTGGACAGGTTCAGAATCAACTATGTCTGCAATGCCAAGAGATTATAAATTACCATGGACTAAAACAATAACACTATAATTTCCATTCATTGGAAGCACCAATATTATACTGCAAGTCTTTCCAAGTTAATTTATACCAATGTGCTGTCCATATCCAGTCTTTTCACATCTCATTTTAAGGAAGTCTCTATGAAATTTAGGAGAGCCCCTGCTCCTTGCTAAAGACAATGGACCAATGGCATTCAGGGTAGTTTCCGACACTGAGCATGATGACTGGATTATATTTAAAGCGTATTAAACTTCATGATATATAACAGCATTAGATTCTGCATCAGGTTCTCTGCACATCTCTATCAATAGTATTCTTGACACATGGAGGAGATAACTACATCTCATCTTTCCTTTGTAGTGAGAGTACATAATGCCTGAAGGTGAAAGAACCAAAGCATATTTTTAATAATAGTATTCAAATATTTCTATCTGATGGATTATTACTATTAAGACAAAGTAATGTCAAATGCAACCATTGTTCCCTAAAGGCTGCCTATTCCAAAACAATTCTCCCATTTCTGTAATTTTGCTGCTATTTTCCACTTTTTCTGGGGAACCAACTGAAGAAAGTACACATTAACTGAATGGGTTAATGATACAACATACATACAAAATCACAAACCATGCAGATTCTCAAGACATAGTCCTATATCTCTTAAGATAAGATCAAAACCCTAAAAAGTAATAATTCTGTGACTTACAAATCCTGAAATATATATCCATAGTCAAAAGTTTTCCGAACAAATCATACAACAAGAAGTTCACTTTCTAGCAGTCTTAAATTATCCTGACAGTTACTATAAGTGTAAGCATGGAAGACAAAAATCTTAAAAGGGATGATGAAGAATTAGTTTTGTCTTCAGACAGAAATACCATAGGGTCTACTTCTTTAATATATGGATTCAATTTTAAGATATAATAATGAAAAGATGTGACTGCTCTGTAAAAATAGATTATAGAGGTCATAACTGAAGATCAAAGATCAATTATATTATTATGTGGGGAAGAACAATATTTTGAGTCTAAGATCTTAGTTTGAAAAAACATGGTTTCATAATCTCAAAAAACATCCTTCCCCGTTTTATTTCCTCCTATGGTCACATTGGCTGAGATTCTGGGAAACAATCCAATATCTGAACAGCAACAGATTACTAAATGCTGCTTGCAAGAATAAATTCTCACATTTCTTTCATTTTTAGGCTCATTACAACCTTCTACCTTCCTAAACTCCTATGCATTATCATGTCATTATCAATATATTTGGGAATGTCCTCTTGTGACTCCAAAACACATTGCAAAAAAACAGTCCCTGCAAAAATCAGCTTTTACTCTGGAGTTGTGAACAAATTTAAGTGAAGTCAATATATTGCATATTTTGCATGTTGGAAGATGACATACAAGCTAATCTTGAAATATTCTGATATGTTATCAACCTACCTGGATCTGGATCTTATTCATAAACCAACTGTAATTAATTTTATCTAATAGCATAATTAGATATCTAGTAGCAAAACGTCAGGAGGAGTCTGGTAGCCCCTTTTCCGACTCATACATTTTATGGAAAGGCTTTCATGAGCTGTACTACCCTGTAAGTCAGTGGCCAATGTTCAGAAGTACCTTGACCAAATGACAGTCAATCACTGCAAAGACTAAGGGGAAACTACCAATTCTTCCTTTTGGAGGTCCGGGGTTGAAAGGAGGATGTAAAAAACCTTCAATGCCTGATTGTGCTCAAAACTACCTGTGCCTTTTCTGTCCTTGCTTCTGTCCATGTGACAAATTCTCTAAAATTCCTAGAGCAGCCCTAGGATCGTGATTATAAAATCCTATATCCTCCCAAAATGGACATATCTATTTTATACAACATCAACTAGACTAGACAACAATTTTTTTAAAAAGTTAAATCAATGTGTCCTTAAATTTATCTGGCAAAATAAAAAGCCCAGAATTAAACTTAAAATGCTTCAAGAGATGAAAGAAAGAGGGGGATTTGGTTTATCAAAATGGGAATATTATTATCAGGCTGCAAATTTAGTTTGGGTAAGGGAATGGATCCTTCTGAGAAGAAGACGGTTGTTGATTCTGGAAGGTTCGGGGCTACAACAGGGTTGGCACTATTTTCTTTGGCAAGATAAGGTTAAAAAACATATGAGTTTCGCAGGACATTATGTAAGGAATATCCTAATTTATACATGGAGGAAAATTAAGGGTAAACTCTACTCCTCGACCCCTTCTTGGTTGGTCCCGTTAGAAGCTACAACATATAGTTCGCTTTACAATAAAGAAAAACACCTATCCTACCGGGAATTGTTGGACGCCCAAGGCTGCTTAAAAACAAGAACTGAGTTAGAGCTTCAAGGAATAAAATTGGATTGGTGGTCTTATGCCCAGATAAACTCTAAATATAAGAAAGACAAGGAACAAAGTGGTATAGATATGATCCAGCAAGAAATAGATAGTATTATACTAGGAAAGGAGGAAAGAATATTATCTAAGATCTATAAATTCTTAATAACCTATTGAATAGGGGATGAGATTGTTAAAGATTCAATGATTGCCTGGGGGAGAAATATTGGTTACTCAATTGAACTGATAAAATGGGAAGAAATATGGACGAAACAATTGAAACTCCTGATGGCAACCACTTACAAAGAAAACTTGTATAAGATGGTGTATAAATGGCATCTCCCTCCTGCTTGATTAGCCAAAATGTTCCCAGAACTCTCCCCAAACTGCTGGAAGTGTGGGGAGATAAGTACTTACTATCACGTATGGTGGACCGCCCTAAGGTAATCGAATTTTGGAGATTTATACAGAGGTGGATATTAGAAATCACGGGATATAAATTACAATTGAAACCAGAATATTATCTATTAAACATTAGGCCAGATAAGATAGGCACGAATATATGGTGTCTGATTACATATATCACAACCGCAGCAAGAATATGTTTTGCTCAACATTAGAAGGGGAAAGACCTACCGGCTGAAGATTTGATTTTGGGAAAAATTATCGAATATGCGGAAGCTGACAGGTTAACAAAAACTCTGAGAGATCAAAAGGATTCCGTATATTTTCAATGTTGGGACCAATGGTATATCTGGTTGAATAACAGAACAAAAAAAAAGGAGAAGGTTACTGTAGATTTTATTTTTTATTTGTATATCTTGACTGAAGTTAATATACTGTGTAAAGCTCCCGTCACGATCTGTGTGTGAATAAATATTTTGTTGTAAAGAAATAAATAAAAAATTAAAAAAATAAAATAAAATTCCTAGAGCAGCCCCATCACAGGGCATTTATGCCAGTAGCAGAAACAGAACTTTAATCCTCCATATTGGTCTCTTCTAATTGAATAAAACAGCTGATTAAGATCCGTTTGGCCTAAAACAACACCAATACACTTTGGGTTTAAAATCAATCCTCTCTATAGCCTGGAATGATTAGTTCTGTGGTCTACATAACTTATTCACCCATCAAAGGCTGCAGCTAGTGTGTTTTTTTAAATCCACAAAACCAGCCTGAGCTTTCTTTGGACATGCATCTATAGGGATATCTGTTTTGCCAGTGATAAGTTTACCAAGAGAATTCCTGAGATTGCATTGGTATTCTGTTTTTTCAAAGTAACTTTTTTTTTATCTTAAAACATTTGCCTTCCTCATCTAATTCTAATGTTGTGGCTCCGACCCCCGAGCCCATCTTATCGGAGGAAGAAGGCTCCGAACATGAAGGAGAGGAGCTGGCCAGGCCTCCCTCTCCAGGCCCCTCCTCTCTAGCTATGCCTCAGGTGTCTGCCGAGGGAGAGGAGATTGGCCAGGAGCCAGGTGTCTCTGATGACAGCGATGACGGTGATACGTTGTTCCTGGATCCACCCCAACGAAGGCGAGATAAACGTTTGCAGCAGATGAGGAGGTGTGCCAGGGATTAAGCTGAGTCACTGGACCACACCCCACAGGCTATATAAGAGAGTGTGGTGGCCATTTAGAGTCCGTGACAGACAAAGCTAACTTCTGGCTAGTCACTTTGTACAATGCCTGAATCTGCTGAAGGTTTCTGTTTGAGCTGGACTGTTTTTGAAAACTGTGTGTATTTGTTGGTGTTTATCTGGTGGAGGAAAACTCCCTCTTCTTGAAGTAAAGCACTTGGCAGACGGTTATCGTATTGCTGCCAAGTTCCTGATAACGAACCTTGTGTGTGCCAAGTAATTATTTAACCCCTGGCTGGCTGTTTGTGTGTGTGTGGGGACGGGGATAGAACATCTAACTGTTACCTTTTGCTTATTCCCTTGCTATAGAAGGCAAACATTTCCGATAATCAGAGGACTTGTTTGTTTGTTTCTAGGACTACAGAAGGATGCTTACTTTTATTAAGGCTTGAAGCAAGAGCAATCAATAGATTGAGGGTGATGTTTTATTCGAAGTGTGTATTCCACTAACACATTCCGCACAACTCTCCTTTCTCTCAAAGTTATACAGACCCATTAACATAGTATCTGATGTCACAAATACTTTAATGCATCCTTGCAGCGTTCCTTGAAGTAATGAAGTGCTTACAGAGAGAGAGAGAAAACTAAATGACTTGTCCAAAATAATCAGTGGGGCTGTGAAACAGCTCTGTGGAAATTAAAAATGCTGCTAAGGCCATTACTTGTGTGCAAGGTAATGTTATTCTGAAAAGTTTAGGCTTTAACTCATGCTGCTTTTTCAGCCTACAGCAATACCCATTTTTCTAAATGTGTCCATTCTGTGATGCTCTTTTCCACCTCAGCCCAATAATACAGGCTGACAATGTACATTACGATGTGGATAATATTACATTCTCTTTCAGTTTTGTCTATGAAGACACAGTATATCATTTTCAACGTATGCATCAGCTTGACAGAAAACAAACACAGGAAGTATCGGTATATAAAACCTCCTTGGGGAAACCTGAAACATAAACCATAAAGGGTGCAGTTGCTGAACTCTAGAATGAGTATCACATTCAACCTTTACTCGTAGGTTTCTGAGGGGCCTCAGAAGTTGCCACTCAATAATTTTAATAAGCAGAAGTAGGAAATTGTTAAATAATTGGGGAGCAATACTTTAGTTTTATTTCATTAATTAAATATTAATGAATTAAATGTAATTAAATGTAAAAAATAAATGAAAACAAATCACACCAATTTTTTTGCCCTAGCTTTGTTCACAACTTTAATCTGCCTACTTTTCAGAGTATGATCCTTGGTGTGGATCATAACAGCTAAATGCAAGCCCTTCACTCCACTCTCTGGTGATGCATATATGCTTGTTCTACATCTAATGGCCCCAGATGTTCAATCTCCAGGGCTTCTAGGCTGATATGAAGAAGCTTTTATTGTGTTCACCTAATGGCTCAATTAGGTAAAACATGAAACAAGGTAGACTAGAGTGACCTCTGTATCTCTGGTGTGGTACAATGATTTGTATCTGTAGTCAAGCTTAAAATTAATAGTTAAATCATAAACTGAACTATAAGATCGAGTGGCTCTGGGTTTGGGGTTCTTTGGTCCATGGAGAATTGCCACCTTTGGTGTTGGATGGGGTGGCACTGCCCCAAACAAACTGAGTGCATAAACTGGGTGTTTTCCTGGACTCACAATTCCTGATTGAAAAGCAGGTGGCAGTCATGGCCAGGAGAGCCTTTGTACAACTGCAGATTGTGCACCAGTTATGGTCTTTTCTGGACTAACAATTCCTACTCATGGTCACTCATGCCCTACTCACCTCCTGTCCTGACTATTGCAATATGTTCTACACTGGGCTAAATAATTAATTAAAAAATGATACATAGCATGAAAATTCTACTCTACAATTATTTATTTATTTATTTATTTATTTATTTATTTATTTATTTATTTATTTATTAGTTCAATTTATATGCCGCCCTCTTCCGAAGACTCAGGGCGTCTTACAATGCACTTATAGCAATAGCCTTCATTCTTTTGTATATACCTGCTTATTAGGGCTTTTGGCCCCCCGTAAGCGGTGTTTCTACAAAGTCAGCTTATTGCCCCCACAATCTGGGTCCTCAATTTACCTATCTCAGAAAGATGGAAGGTTGAGTCAACCTTGAGCCTGGTGAGATTTGAACTCGCACTAATTGCAGGCAGCTGGCAGCTAAGTGCTACATAACAGCACTTAGTCTGCTGCACCACCAAGGATCTTTTTAAGATATGGGGCCACCATCTTGGAGAGCTTCTTCCACTTGCCACTTATTTTCCAAAATACTTCCCCATAAAAATTTACCTTAAATAAAAGAGAAGAGTGAGAGCTGAAAAATAAAGAGCAAGCCATCTTCATACTATATATGATAGTTCTGAACATCATAAAACTCCACACTGCTTTCTTCCCCTCAGTCATGTGACTTCTTTCTGGGCGCTTGCATTTAGGATTGGATGCAGTATCCTACTGTCACATGATCATGATTGGTTTCGCTTATTGAATACATGGTTCATTTAACAACTTCAGGAACTTGCTTTACGACTATCGAAAAAATGGTAATAAAACCGAGGCAGATCACATGGTAGCTCTGCTTAATAACTGCCCTTACAAAATTCTGCACCCAATTGTCATAAATCCAGGACTACCTGCGTAAAGGGTAAAAGAGTACTTTAAAACTGTAGCAGAAAAAACACTCAGAAATCTCATACACAAAGGGAGGAACATGAGTACCGAGGGGCATCTTCTCTCTTGCCCTCCAAAAACTGGTTGGTGGCACATTCTGGAGATGGGCAACTGGGCAATGCACCTAAAATGTAAGTCTCTCTTGTTCTTCAGTGCATCTTCTGACTATGTTTAGAATACTCTGTACAGTCTGTTGCCATGGCAATGCAAATTTCCTAACTGTGGAGAAGATGGTTTATTAGCTCAGCTGAATGGGCAAAGGATCCTCCTTCAGAAGTTAAAGGGTGGAAGGAATATGTGTGAAGACGCATATGCAGCCTGATGTATGAAAATCAGAGTTGCTTGTACTGACAGAAGGGTAGAGAAAGGCAGTGAATTGTAGTAGAATAAAGCATCTACAGACTTCTCAAAAGTCATGGGAAATTACTTATAGTAAACCTGTCATCTCTGTCAATATGATGATGAATGCTTTTATGTTAAAGCTCCTATTGATGAGCCATCTCTGGTTGCTGGGTCTTCATTGAATAGTCTTCTTTTTCCCCAGTGATAATGAAGGTAAATAAAAAATAGTGCAGTGTCATTCTCACTGTCAGCTCTTTGAGTTAGGGCAAGTCAAGAAGAATGCATGACAGGGATTTCAAGAATTATTTTTATTGTTGTAAATAATAGAATCTTGAAAGCCTGTCCAAGTTTTTCTCTGCCTCATCATATGTTAAACAAACCAAGGTGGTGGAATTTTGAATTCTTTTATCATCTGTCCCTAGAACACACTTTACATGGAGCTACTCTTAAAGAGCATTTGGAAGCCACAATAGGTGCAGAGTGCAAAGATGCAGGCAGTTTTGGGGCCCCCATAAGTAGCCTCTGTAACACCACTGCTCCACGAGCTGCACTGGCCACTGGTCTGCTTCTGGGTACAATTCTTGGTGTTGGTAATCACGTTTAAAGCCTTCATGGCATGGGTCCAGGCTACTTGAAGACTGTCTCATCCCACTAGGACTGGCCCTTGCTGGCAGAAGAGGCATGTTGCAGGTCCCATCAGTTAGGGAATTCTGGCTGGTGGGGTCCAGGAGAAGAAACTTCTCTGCTGTCGCATCTGCCCTTTGGAACATCTTGCCTTCAAAAGTGATGTCAGCCCCAACCTTCCTTACCTTCCATAAGATCTTAAAGACCTGGCTCTGCCAGCTGACTTGGGATTCCAATGGAAGGGTTTCACATAGGTGGTGGCTGATGGAATAACAACAGATTCCACTCTCTTCCCTTTTCATCATATGCCCTCCCCACTCCAATCTTTTTAGCTAGGTTGATTTTATAGTATTGTTGTGATGACCCGTAGTGTGGCACGGAAGCAATACAGTCAGAGAGCAGGTCTAACTCTCTTTTATTGCTCCAACTTTGCCCCCAAACGTCCCCACCAGTGGTGGGTTGCTACCAGTTCACCCCAGATTGGGCGAACTGGTAGTGGCGGGAGGCTCTGCCCACCTGCCCGGATGCTTCTGAGCATGTGCAGAAGCTTCTGCGCATGCGCAGAAGCATCATGCGTGTTTGCCCAGGAGGAAACCGGTAGCGTGGGGTTTTGAAACCAGCCCCTGGTCCCCACATTAACTACAAGTCCTGGAGCCAAGCTCTCACACGCACCTTCAACAGCTTCTGGCTGCTAGTAGTCCACTAACCAAGGTTAGCAAAACAATAAGCAAGGCCAGCAGTCTAGTAACCAAGGTTAGCAAAGCAGTAACCAAGGCCAGCAATCCAGCAAGGTAGGCAAACTGAGCAAGGTATACAAGACAGAGCACAGTAATCTCCAGACATTGGCAAGTGCACACGAGGCTCCACAGATTCAACACTTGTTCCTGACAAATGCATCCCTTCCTACAGCATCTCCTTAAGTCTCAGTCCCCAGGTGTGCCTTGTGAAGAAGGATGTGGCATTTTCCTCCTGAGCAGCTGGCTCAGTCTGCACTGTTCTCATTTTCTCGCTTCTCTCCGTGCTCGAGAACCAGGAGGGAATGGTCCTTGCTCCTCGCCTGAGCTCTGTCTCTCCTGCTCACTGCCTAGCCACTCTTGGTCCTCCTGCCCCTGTTCCTCCCTACCTACAAGCCATTTTAATCCTGAAAAGTCCTAGCCTACTGGTTCTGTCCTTCCCCATTTTTCTCTGAAGCCAGCAAAGCCGCCCCTTCACTATCTGTCGTCTCCAGTTCCAGCTCATCTTCCCCCACAGATTCAGGTTCTAACGGGGGCATGACAATTGTATTTATATTATTAGAAATTATATATATTTCATCTTTTAATACTGTAAACTGCCTAGAGTTACCATGAGGCAAGATGGGTGGATAATACATTTTATAAATAAATAAATAAATAAATAAATAAATAAATAAATAAATAAATAAATAAATAAATAAATAAATAAATAATCTTTGCTGCAGGCTTGCTTAACAGCTTGCTCATTTATTCCCTATCCCCTACATTCCTTCCCACTCACAAACTTGGCTTTCTTTTTAAAGACAGCATGTAGAGTAGTCTCCCAAAACGCCTCCTCCCAATAAAGTTGCTAAAAGGTCACAAAATCTCATGAAGGAATATCAGACTCTCAAGCTATTCCACTGCAATGGCATAAAATTCTTGCTGTTCATATACAATCTCATGATATTCCACTAATTTTTAATGACTATGGTTGACACAAGAGGCATTGTGCAAAAGCAAATACTGTCTGCAAGCAGAAACACATGCATTACTCTCCCTGTGTCACAAGCTATTGAAAGGGATGATATGGTAGTTCTTCCGATCTGAAGAAGTCCTGTGTTGTGAAGTTCATCTGTGGATGGATATGGAGATGGGCGTGTAGTTCCATGCTGGAAGTGCAGAATCTAGCACAATGGGGCCATTGTTGTTTAACTGTGGGCATAGGAAAACATGGATCTCCTAAACAGCAGCATAGCACAAGAACAAATTACAAAAGATGCAACTGAGGTCAAAAGGTGTGGCACAGGGGAAGGAATAGCTGTAGGGTTTTGTCAGTCTCTAACAACATAAAAACCCAAATGTTTACAGGGTGGGAGAGAATCAATCCAGGAGTCCTGCAACAAATAGTGATAATGTTGGAGTGAAGAGAAAAGTCTAACTTTGGAGAAACAGATAGCTGAGTTCATGGAGCTGTTAATGGAGTAGATGTTCATTGAGTATATGAATTTCAAAAGTATTTAAAAGACTCACCTTCATACATAGATCAGGTAAAATAATATTATTAGTGCATATCATTTTTCTTGTGTAATCTTCATAGAGAAGGTCGTGTGAGATTTGTAGAGCTTATCTTGTATAACATATTTATAAATCCATTCAAATGTGCCTAATGCTGTTTTTGAGTTACAGAAGGACCTGTTTTATTAGTCCAAAAGGAAGAGGCCAAATGGTGAGTCCTTGGTCAGTAAAAGGAGAAAACCACTTTTCCTATGCTCAGAGACATTTTGTAAATTTCCATTGGGTAATAAAAATATATATTGTCAGCTATCAGGCCCAGACACAATTTGTAGACCTCTAATTACACATTAATCGATTCTCACATGAAATCATTGTGTTTATTGCTTAGTAGGCTAATCTGTTAATCGGGATACAGATTTTTAAACAGTCCTAAAATGAGTAGCTGATTTGCTGTAACAGTCTTCTAATATATCAACCACTTTTAGTACATAAGCGGGTTTTTTTTAAGAAAAAGTTTTAAGCATGCTGTCATATTTAAAAACAAATATCCCCTCATCCTGCCAGTCATAAAGATGCCCAGATGCTCTTTAGAGGAAAATCATCCTTTCAACCTGCAACATTTTGTTTTGTGTTTTCAAATTTAGATGGCACTTGCAGTCCCTTTGAGGTCTCCTTTCAAATGTAGTCTCTAAGCAAAGAGCCATCTATAGTAAGCAAAATAAAATGGATCATAGAGGCAGATTATGGCTGATTATTTGTTAGTAATTTTATAGGAGATTTTTATCAATCTAGAGAAGAATTTGGAAAATGGGCACTTGTCTGCAAGGGCCGTTGCTCTGGGCTGCTTAGAAGTCTGTCCTCCTGTGGCCTCATTAACTGAACTCTCACAAGCTAAGCAACAACACACTGCCCTAGATTTCAAGAACTTGAAACTGACATTTCTAATGTACTTTTCAGTCTTCAAAAACAGCAGTTTTTAAAATTTCATAATAGCTCCCAAATATCCCCAGTTCAGGCAGTGTAGAGAGAAGAAAAAAAAAATAACCATGTTCTTGTTAGACATGAGTTTGGGTTCTGATAGAATAAAATAACTGCAGTTTAGGGTTGAACTGTGAAGTTTGTGCTGCTCTCTTGAACTTGCTGGTTACCAACAACCACCAAATTCAGACCACAAGAACAATAGTGGGTTCCACTTAACTTCACTACCAGTTCGGAACTGTGATCGTGTGTGCTTGCTTTGCTCATGCATGGCACTTCTGCACATGCGCAGAGCATCCATGATGACATCCAGGTGGGTGGGTGGAGCTTCCCGCCGCCACTACCAGTTCACCTGAACCAGGGCGAACCGCTAGAAACCCACCACTGCAGAAGAACCCCAAAGTTTGGATAGGTAGATTGGATCAGCCACGGCCAATTGATCACATTTGTTTGTTTGTTTGTTTGTTTGTTCTATCCATCTCATTGATAAATCAATTCTGGATGGTTAGGATATTCTAACATTCTCTGAGGCTTTAGTGCCAATGTGAGTCCTAGTTGAATCTCTTACAGTGATAAGAAGAAGATGGCCCAACAGCATCAGGTTTGGACCCACTTGATAAACATCTGGTCAATAAGGATGTGACAGCTTTCATCATGCTACAACTATGAGAAATTGGAGAAGAGCTACATGCCTTGGGGAACAGCCAGGACCAACAAGAGAAAAATCCATGTATGAAGCAAGAAAACCTGGTTTAGGGGCTGAATGAAGCAGGTTAAATACTAACTGGTTGAGTTCCCTTCCACCTATTTTTCAGTTAGGGCAATCAGATCTGGGCTGCAAAATACCAGATCATTATTATGTGGCATAATAATGATTAAATTATTAGATGCCTGCTCTTAGCCAGCAATGGCTATCACAGAAAATCTTTCCCAATATAAATGGAGAGTGACTCTGCTTGCGCCCAAGAAAAAGTATTTCAATCTCAGCTTTATTGAAATTTCAGATACTATGTAGCATGAGTCAGCCAGGATGCAAAGGTAAGACTAAGAAGATGGCAAGTCTTAAACCATACATTCAAAATTTATGCAGATTTGTATAAATTATTTGTCCTGTAGGCTAATTTTGAATTCTGTAGTTTAGAATAAAATCAAAGATAATGTACAATCCTTCTATTTCCTTTTCAGACAGATACCATTACTGTATAGGTGAAAACCTTATGATATAAATCAGTAGAGGGTTTCAATTTCGGTCGCTACCAGTTTGCTCGCGGGTGCACAGAAACATCTGGGCAGGTGAGCAGAGCTTTCCGCCACCGCCACTACCGGTTTACCTGATCCAAGGCAAACCGGTAGCAACCCATCACTGATATACATACCAAAATATGAGGACTCTGAATTTGGAATAGCTGATTTTTGTCATTATTAAAAATAACTGTACCTGCAATAAACTTTACCATTCTATCCATGTCTTACCTTGGCTTCTCATGAAAGCTGGTGAATAGGATTTGAAGTGCTTAAAAATATTTTTTTAAATTGCTTGAATAAAGGCTGAATAGAACAGGTACAAGGAACGATGTTGGTTAAAATATTTAGCTCCCATTGTCGAGGTTTTCTGTTAGTGTTATAAAATAGAGACAAAAGAGAAAGACCTTTTTTCTGTGTGGAATTTCAATAACTAGAAGATTGTTCCAGAGAATACTACTCCAATAAAGGATTATTCACACTGTCTAATTTCTACACCAGAATGAACACCAGAATATTGTTCACCAGAATTGTTGTTGTTGTTTTTTACAGACAGGAATGGATGACATTGCACTTCATTTGCTTCTCAAATGCAACCCAAAGATATTTTCCTGATGCTTTTTAAATGTGCAGTTTATATTGCTTTAAGGGTTCCTTGGCCATGTGCTTTATTTCTTTTATTGCCTAATCCCAGCAATTCCTAGTTTACAGAGGAAGGAATGCACCTCATTTTATTTATTTAAGGCAGTTTTGCTGCTTCTATTAAAATGATCCCCCCCCAACTCCCATAGAACAGTTTGGTGTAGTGGCACTGAGTTAGAAACTGTGAGACCATGAATTCTAGTCTCATCTTGGGCACTAGCTGAGGGTCCTTAGGTCAGTCATATTCTCTTGTCCTCTGAAGCAAGCAACAGAACACTACTTCCAAAAAATCTTGCCAAGAAAACTGCAAGGCTATGGTCCTGGAACTTGCCATGAGTCAAGGCTGATTGGAAGACACAAATTAATAACTCTCCCTTCCATCTCTATAAATCCAACAATCCATCACTGCATCATTTCCGCACTTTCCAGTCACTTGAGATAAAAGATTCATATATATGTGTAGTGAGAGTTGTCCATAGAAACATAGCGATCAACCATTGTTTTCATAGACCAGACAAGTGGGAGGACACAGCAACTGGCAAATTGTCCAGATGGGGGAGCCTGAATCCCTCTCAATATGTTGCCAAAGTTGACAGGTTTTTCTTCAAGCCAGTTTGGAGTTGAACTACCAGGATCATAAAAAAGAAACAACTTAAAAGTGTAGTACAAATGTGCCCTAAAAACCTCACATTCCAGCAATAGGATAATTAATTGGGTACCCTCAAGTCAGACTCAGTTTCTAGTTCTTTGTGAACAGATATCCATCATTTTGACCTATCTTTTTGTAGCCCTTTTACTGAAACTCTCCATCTCATCCATCTACATTATCTGCTGTCATCCACATTATCTGCTGTCTTCCCAATCTATGTATTTCTCTGAACCTTGTTAAGAACACTAGATTTTTTCCCCTCCAGTTCATATTCTGAATTACATACCCAAAGTACATGAGGCCCTGCTTGCTTATCACTGCTTCAAGAAAGCAGACAGTTTATATGGTGGCGGACGGGTTGGTTTTTATAGGAGTCCATGGAAACTACAGGTAGCTTTTAGTATATGACTCCAAATCTATGGCAATATATGCACGGCTTGAATAAATGTGGAGGTCACCAAATAAGGAAGCGATTAATTCCAAATAAGCTATTGAGTAGTAGGGAAAAAAAGGGTAATTTATTAACACAACAGATATCTAGCAGGCAACTGCTAGTCTCTCATGGTCAATGCTGCCTGTTCATTTTTCAGAAGCAGATAATGTAATGAAGGTGGTGGGTTTAGGACTTCCCTTTTCATTGCACAATAAACTAAGATTCAAAAGCTAAGATTTTTGATACAGTCAAAAATGCTCCTGTCAGAGGGTAATATGTATAATAAGGTAATTTTCTTTAAAAAAAAATGTATAGAAATGACATATTTAATTTTTATACACGCATTTGATCAGTTGTCAATATTTTCTCACATAGAGGTTCACAAAGACCCATTCAAGAAAAAAATAGAGCGAAACATTATCTGCATTCATTATTTTAATTACCAGTTGTTCTGTGTAATTATAGATGATCCATCAAATATGTGTAGTTGGGTGCTTTTTAAGTTGTTCAGTTATTTATACAATTCTTTGAGAAAGCAAAATGTAAGTTTATCCTATTCAGGTCATCAACCGAAGCATCTTTTAAAATAAAAGCGAACAGGGTCTTTAGCTAATGCATGGACAATATGTTACAATTGTCAAAAAATGACAAAGGGTGTAAATTGGCATTAACAGCATGAACCACAGAGACAAGATGGAGGCTGCAGTTTTACAAAGCAAATATTCCAGCATAAAGTTCAGTGGTTCAGTTCTAATAAGAAATGTGTTTCTATATTTGTCCTGGCAATTTAGCCCTTCAGAACAAAATGCATTTAGACCAGATAGCAGAAAGAGTAAATATTTACCTCTTGACACTAAAAGAAAGGACAAAGCTGACAGGTTTTTGAGGCACTATGGGGTAAACCATGCCAAATCTATCATGACAAAGAGAGTAAATGAGATGGGAAAAGCGAAAATGGAACATTAAGAAAGTACGCAAATAGAAGGATTTCATGTTAATAGACGCATCAAAATGAAGACAATTTCCTGAGCACAATCAGCTAAAAGCTGCTCTCATTTCAATAAAAAGGGCCCCCTTTCGACAACCCATGCTGAGTATCTGTCATCTTTAAATGCACTCAAAAGGGTTCTGGGAAAAAAAATGTTTATGGAAAGACATAAGGAAGACAATGTGGAATTTAAGACCCTCTCCCCCCCAAAAAGGAATGGATAGGATGGAAAAGTGTAAAAATTCCTGTGCAATTTTCAGTTTCGCAAATATTATTTCACTGTTGTCTGCAAGTCATTAAAGAAATAAATTCCTAGGCAACCAATGTTTTGTAAATCCCAGGGAAGCTGAAATTTACCATCCCTTTCCTTATATCAATAAATATAAACTACAGAGAATAAGAACACATTAAAATATGACTCATATACTTGAGGCACATCTGCCAGCTTTATTTTAAAATCATTCCTGGGGTTCACCTGTACCTGGTCAATTGTTTTGGCAGTGAGGCAGGTAATCCATGTCATTACTGAAATAGATTGATTTAAAAACATTCCTACCCTCGTAATCCTAACAGTGGCCCTGGTTAGTGGTGACACTCAATCAGTGGAACTTTTAACTCTGGAAAGACCACAGTGTGGGAAAAAGTAGAACATACATTCCTTCTTAGGTAAGCAAGATTCCACAAAGTGGCAAAATAATAATAATATTAAATAATAATATTAAAGCACGGCAAAACTAATTCAGATTTAGGGAATCCTTTTTTATCTATGTAAATCTATTTTAGGAAAATAGAGATCGCTGAAGATGTTTGATAAAATGTATTTTGTGATTTTGGGTTAAAAATAAATGTATGATGAAGTTTTAATTCACTGGGAATTGGATGGCATATAAAGTTAATAAATTATTTATTGTTTATTATTGTGTTTTCTTAAAATAGTTGCTCATAAATTTCTTGTCTAACATAAAACCTGAACTGTTAAATTTAAAAAAAAAATGATGAAAAGGATTTATAATGCAGCTACTTCAGTTATCTGAAATGGCCATTTGTCAGGCCTCCCAGGTAAACCAGACAGGAAACATGACCAATTGAGCTAATTCTACTTTATTGTAAGGTCACACATTAACAGAATATTGCAAGTCTGAAATCTTCTGCCATCTCCTTTACAGTCTGAGAAACTAGGGAAGGTTCCTTCTGGGCCTCTTTCTCTGCCTATTATGCAACTGCAGGGTATGCCCTCTCTTACCTGACCGTACCCTTGGCAACACTTCTTCTCTCATTTTTTAAGGTCTTTTTCAAATACTATCACATTGCCTCAGTTCCTTTTCTACAACTCATATTATAGAAATCTGACAGTGATTGTGTGAATGTTATATTAATTTTTGGATACCCCTTTTAGGTTGTTTTTAACTTGTTAAAGTTAATTAATGTTAAATTAAAATCATGTGTTTTTATTTTTTTTTTCTTAAAAGATGAACTGAAAGGTAAAATAAATGCATCTAATACCCTCAGCCCAAAAGAAACAAAAAATGTTTTTTTTTTAAAAAAATGCATCTGCTAACTGCTAAATTAATGTAAGAACTAAAACAGACATCCAGAAAAGGCATTTTTAAACATAGGCCTCCATTCACAATTTCAACATTTTTTAAAAAAATTTGATTTATATGCTGCCCTTCTCTGGAGACTCAGGGCGGCTTACAATGCATTAAGCAATAGCCTTCATACTTTTGTATATTTATACAAAGTCAGCTTATTGCCCCCACAAACTGGGTCCTCACTTCACCTACCTTAGAAAGGATGGAAGGCTGAGTCAACCTTGAGCCTTGGAGAGATTCGAACCAGCAGTAAATTGCAGGCAGCTGTGTTAATAACAGAGTACGTAGACTACTGTACTATCAAGGCTCATTCTCCTCTTAAATACCAGATCTTTAAAATTTGGCAGGCATCACTGAATCAAATTGATCCCCTCACCCCTGCTCAGTCAAGTTTTGATCTTGTATAACATATCAGTTTGTTCAAGAAGGATCAAATGCTAAACCTTTTCTCATCTATAAACTGCATGATTAACAGCAACACTTTTGGAGCCCTTAATTATTTTTGAAAAGTATAAAGTTATGAATGTATACATCTACAGAAACAATTCAAAATAAGCTAAAAGTCAACAATAATTCAGATGCAATTTTCCTACAATAACTATTTATGTTTGAGGGCAAAAAAAGAAGGGGGCGGCAGAGAATGAGGTAGCTGGATGGAGTCACTGAAGCAGTCGGCATGAGGTTAAATGATCTCCTGGGGATGGTAGAGGACAGGAAGGCCTGTGAGAAAGTTGTCCATGGGGTCGCGATGGGTCGGACACAACTTTGCAACTAACAACAACTATTATTTCTGTAAGTGACACCTAAATAGATGGAAGGTTCTTGTATATACCATACTATCTAGTTCAAACAACAAAAAGAACTTAAATTTTGGTAAATTTATGTATATAATTTGGGTTTCCTTATTTCTTAATGAGTTGGGTCAATTTTTTCTTATCAAGCCAATTTCCAAACTTTTTCCAAATATTTTCTAAATCATTTTCTGACAAATTAAATGCTGAATATGAAGAGGCTGCCACCTCTAGATTAGCTATGGATCAAGGAAACACAGATAAAGTTTGATTTAACAAAGTTATTATCTCCAGTGAAATGCTGCATTTTGAACTAATTACAGTTTTAAATTGTTTTCAAAGATAGAGCCATGTAAAGCACATTGCAGTAGTTTATGCAAAGGGTGATGAGGGCATGGGTTACTATCAGTAGGGCAGTGGTGGATTGCTACTGGTTCGCCCCGGTTTGGGCGAACTGGTAGCAGCGGTGGTGGGAAGCTCCGCCCACCCACCCGGACATCATCAAATACACTCTGCACATGCGCAGAAGCTTCTGTGCATGCGCAGATGTGGCACACACACAAGTGAAGCAAGCACATGTGCGAGAGTGAACTGGTAGCAAAGGTAAGTGAAACTCAGCCCTGCAGTAGGGGTATTTTAATTTAAATGTAGATCCTAAACTGATATTATTTGGAAAAATTCTTTAGGCCACCTAAATTTCATTGTCTCTCTACTGAGACAGAAAGGTCAAATTTCCAGAAAAAATAATAAAGTTAAAAAATATTTAATAAACTATTCTGCTTTCTTCTCATGCCCAGAATTGCCATTTCACATCTACAGGTATTGAGCAAAATAAGAAACCTCATGCCTTTGAAGGCAACAAAAAGAAAAACATTCAATTGACATAACTGGATCATCAGATTCTGATTAGACTTTGCCTATTTAGTTCCTGTAGTATCACCTGTGTTATGACTTACTAAAAGGAAACTATTCATTCCCTCTCATCAGAAGAACCATATCAAAAACAAAATACATGATCTTGTTTACATAAGCTAAATCATGATTAATGTATACCATATGGGAGCGTGTGCTATTACTAATGAATAGTTCCCTCTATGGCAACTGATAATAGGTTTGCAAAACAGACAAGTTGGCACTTAACAGAAGAATAGGATAAAAGATCAAAATAGAATAATAGCCAACTGGCTAGCAACTTCAAAATAGCAACATTAGCAATTAGAATGAATGCAGCTTTCAAACAAAGGTTCAAATGGGGCAGCACTATTTGGATGGCTTTCTGAACAGATGCCTGGGACAGTAATATTTATATCTGCTTCTCTCTTGGCGTACAACAGGAAGCTAAAGCTGCGCTTCAACAAATAACTTCGTCAACAGCTTGAAAAAAAAACCTTTAAAGGATTGAATGCTTGTCTTCCTGAAATTACTTATAAATCTAACCAGGTAAGAAATTTAGAGCAAAAATTAAGTCAGATCAAAGAACTTCTATTACCCAATCCAGAAAAAGGGATTCGAGGACAGAAGCCACTGCTTTCCATCCACATACCCTTGATATGCATACAAATGCCAAGACCCATTTATTTAATAACATTTAACTGAACTCATTAGTCCCTTTTGATATGTCTTTTTAAATGGAACACTGTAGTAAATCTATTCTGGATTATGCATGGCATAGTGTGTGCAATTCTTCATACCATTAAAACTGAATTTCCATTGGCTGAGTTTGTCCATTATTTTTATTACCCCTGCTAATAATAAGCCAATCCATTGATGGTCTGGGACAACTGAGCATTGCAGTCAGTTACTAAAGTTTTAACCAAGAGATCTGTTGGATCAGCAAATTTCCTCACTGCAAAATCTCACTCATGTTTCAGCCAAACAGGGATGGGCCTTCTAACAATAGCACTTCATGTCAAATGAGGCATACCTTGCTTCTTCACACTTAGAGTAAAACTAATGAAATACATGAACTGCTTGGGTTCTGGCCAATGGAAGTTATGATATAATAATAGCTTTTGGATGATTAGATCATCTCTGAGAACAAGCCATCTAATTCAGGCAAGGAGGCAGTGGAATAGTGTGGTACATGGTACACAAATTTCGTATTCTGTCTTGCTTTCTGAGCTACTGGTGTTATTATAGTCTGGATGTTTAGATTGGCTCTGGCATTTTTATTCACCTATTGAATCCTTCCCAAGTACCTGGGACAGGCAGATGTTCACTAATGTCTATGGAGCTGTTCACTAATGTTTAAGGTATGGTTGTAGGATGTAAGTTGTTCCAAGTAAAGTTGCCTTTTGCAATTGACTAATGGTGATTTTGTCAATGCTGATGGTGTTCAAGTCGTGCTCCAGATATTTTGGGACTGCATCCTAAGTACCTATTATTTTTTAGTACTGTTTCCTTTCCCATAATTTTACTTTTATTTTTAGGTCTTTGTATTTTGTGACTTTCTCCAGTTCTTGCTCTTCTGTTATGTTGTTTCCAGGTACTGCCAGGCCCATTATCCTGACTTTTTCATCTTTCTTATAACAATTGTTAAGTCAGAAGCAAGTGCTTGTCTGTTCGAATTCTATAAGTCCCAGAGAATCTTAGCATCTCCATTTCCTAGTTATCTGATTTGTGATCTTACCCAGTCTTCTTGCAGGCAAATGGTATTTCTTGTAGATATTCCAATGTACCATGCTTGCTACTTTGTTGCTGAAAAATTAGCCACAAAAGCCTCACCTATCAGAAAAATTGTTTGATGCCACTGAAACAATAACACAGTTATAAAGGCAACCCTGAAGAAAGCCCCAAGAGAAATAAATCCCATACTATTGGCAATGGCACGAAGAAGACAGAAGCAGCATCCATTAGCAGAAGAAATCAACAGGCCAAATTATTGAGAGCAGCAAGAGGTGTTACAACAACTGTGCCAAAACCATTGTAGCAGCAGCAATTGAAACCAACAGTGTCAAGACAGCAGGGTAGCATCCATTATAAGTTGATTTAATAGTGGTGAAGAAGAATGTGACAGGATAGCTGATAGTGACTGTGCTGCCCTGCACAGTCATGCAGAGCTCATCCTGCATGTACAATTTCTTGGAAAAGGTATGTGTGAGGCAGATAAGGCATTAAAAGGTTAATTCCAGGGGAGTTAGCATTGTGTGTAGAGAATAGCACATTGGTGACATATAGAAGTGAGGTACTGTGATTGAGGATTTGGTAGTAATTGTAGATAGAAGAGTGAAGACATTGAGGTAGTCACCAGCTCATAAAATCTAAAAAGACATCAGTTCAGCAACAAGTGGCAACCAAAGTAGCCAGCCAATGTGGGAAGGTCTGTGATCAAGTGTTATTGGCTGATTGTTTCTGGCATAATCTCCAAGAAAGGCAAAAATACTAAGAAGACTACCTGTAGAAAGTTGCAGCATTTAATGGCACAATCCAACCAACCAGCCTGCCAAGCTACCAACCAACCAAAAGTCAAGGAGGGTGACAGGAAGGGCAAGAGAGAACCCTTATATGTCTCTTTAATTTTATTCTTTGGCACAAGCACCTGGTTGTGAAAATAATTGGCAAAGTAGTTTGAGCAAGAAGGGAGGAAAGGAACTGTATTTATTACATCCATGGGCAAGGAATCCCAGCAGTAGCAAACCAGTAGTCCTTGCCATTATAGGAGAAAAGGAAAAGGCAGCAAAGAAACGTCTTTGGAGTTCTGGCTGGAGAAATAAGGAAGTAGAGACAATTCAGTTTTTTACAGAGAAACTTTTGGAAGTCTCACCTGGTTAGGGATATGGTAGATTGCCATACACTAGCTTAGAACGAACTTTGAAAGTAAAAGTCAGAGAAATATATAATCAGAGAATGGACAGGTGAGAAAAAGCAAACTTTTATGTATTACATTTGTTCAACAGTATAAATGAGGAAAAAAAAACCTCTATGTGATTACCATACCAAACCTCACAATCAATTAGAAAAATAAAGGGATGGTAGGTAGTAAGAATAAAATATGGCTACCATCCTTTGTAATATAGTCCAACTGCATCAGGAACATTAATTTCAGGCTTATATTCAGATAAGACATCATCAAGGAGAATACAGTAAATTTTTCAGTGGAAAAAAAAAGAGAAAACAGACTTTCATATTGGAGAGAAAAAAAACCCAAATCAGAAAATCAGATTGAATAATCAAATCTAATCAGATGGCTCTGAAATGATTGGGATACTTTTGCATACATGCAAAAATACCTTTTCTGAATTAATCTTAAAATCTATATGGAATCAATATAATTTTATAACAAGTGTCTACATCAAATTTTCCCAATCTATATGAATTGTCTAATTGAATAAAATCAAATTGCTGAATCAAATCCATTATTCAAATAAAATTTTACCTAATTACAGAAGTCAACTACTGATGTCTTCATTTTCCTCTTGCATGATCCACCCCCATTTGTATACTATAGAGATTTCAATTAACTTCAAATATTCTTCTTGGATGACAGTTCAGATATTGGGAATATTGGGAATCAGGTAATAACTGAATAAGGACACCAACTTTTGTTCTTCTTTCTTCTTAAGTTGGCTTGATGCCTTGCTGGACTTGTTTCTCAAATTCTCAGAACAAAACCCCTTTAAACTTGTAATAAATTTTGTAATTGCCACCTGAATATTGGCAGTGTATAAGAGGTAATATTTTTAGAATCTCTCTGTAGCTCATGGCAAGCTTCTGATAAACAGCCAAAACATCTTCCAACAACTTCCATGAAGCCAATAGACTGATTCCAAATGACAGCTTGACTGGTAGTTTCAATTCTACTTTTCTTTTAATGCTCTCAGTAATTATTCATTTTTTACAGTGCTGATAAAAATAATAGCTCACAAATTGTTTAGTCTTTTTTGTTTAGGGGGATAATACATCTTGTATCAGGGGTGAACTCTACTGGACTGGATCGCTTGATCCGGTAGTAATGGAGGCGGGTGGTTCGGAGAACTGGTAGCAAAAATCCCTCCCCCCCATGCCCCGCTGAGCCGCACAATCATCAGAGGCTTTTTTTTTAATTTTTAAAAGCATTTTTTTTCTACAACCTCTTCAGCCGAAAAAATGCTTTTAAAAGTAAAAAAAAAAAGTCTCTGATGATCGTGCGGCTCAGCTGGGATCATCAAAGGCTTTTAAAAGAAAAAAAACCCTTTTTTTCTTTTAAATGCCTCTGACGATCCAAGCTGAGTTGCTTGATCATTTAAAAGAAAAAAAGTCTCTGCTGATCAGGCAACTCAGCTGGGATTGTCAGAGCCTTTTGAAAGCATTTTTTTTTACAACCTCTTCACTGGTTTTAAAAGTAAAAAAAAAAAAATTGGCCATGCCCACCCAGTCACATTACACCCCCCCCACCAAGCCACGCCCACAGAACCGGTAGTAACAAATTTTAGATTTCTACCACCGATCTTATATTAATACTAACTAGATCAATGAAATGAGATGGAAATGCAAGTATCCAAGAAAGATTTCCAAATCACTCACAAATAGACATGAGCAATAAACTGTTTTCATCTTATTTAAATGAAACTCTCTCTTCCATTGTCAATATCATGATGTTAGAGAGAAGGAAAGGGTGGGAAGGAATCTGTGTCCAACAACCACATGAATCCCAAATACTTCCAAGCAAGCATTAAAGTTACTTAAGAAAAACTGAACAGAGAACTTAGATACATTTGGTAATACTTATAATTGTTGCTTTCCACAGGCTAGTTATAATACTAATGATGGATTCTATCACTCTATGGAAGAATAGTTAACTACCGTGTTTCCCCGAAAATAAGACCCTGTCTTATATTTTTTTGAACCCTGAAATAAGCGCTTGGCCTTATTGCCATGCGCGTAAAAGCCCAATTGGGCTTATTATCAGGGTATATCTTATTTTGGGGAAAACAGGGTATTTGCAGGCATAAGTGTCACTGTCTTGAATAATGTACTATATTAAAAGTAAATCTGGCACAGAATTTAATTTAATTTGGAACTAACTTTTAGACAACAATATAGTATATGAATTTGTACCTCATCCAACATGTAGGTTTCTGTCTACATAAAGTCTTAATATTTTAGTTTTATAGAAACTAAACAGTCTTTTCATAGTATGGACTAGACAACCCAGGAGCCACTGGATCATCATTTCATAGTTTCAAAGATAGTCATTGTTTCAATGATATTTCCTTATCCAAACAGAGGAACAGAATGACAATGGGTGGACAAAAAAATCATTGGCACGAACTACTTTTAAATGCTGGCTTCCCCGTTGAGTTTCCTTATGTGAATCTGACAGACAGTGTCAGGATCTTTCCTTCCTTCCTTCCTTCCTTCCTTCCTTCCTTCCTTCCTTCCTTCCTTCCTTCCTTGAGAACAATAAATAAACTACATCATTTGAATTACTTTTTCTTTTTCTGAGATCTCACCCAAACTAGCTGTGCATTTATTTCAATTGTCTACCGCACATTTTTAGTTCACTTATTTGGTATTAAACAAGCTCTTGTTCTTCAAATGTAGCAACAGAAGAGAGAGAAAAAAGAAAAAAAATGAAGAACTAGAGAAGTTGTATGAAACAACAATCATATCTTCAAAGGAATGAAATTCTCAAGGCAAGAAGAAAACAACAATACACTATCCTTTCTGAATATCCTCATCAGCAGAGAAAATGACAGCAAATTATAAACACAAATCTATCAAAAAAAACAACCCACACTAACCATTACCAAACTAACAATCCAACCTCCCACAAAAGGAGCTTTGTAAGAACATTATTCAAATGCACTGTAGCAACCCAAAAGACAAGAAAAAGGAAGCAGACCATTCAATATCTTCCAACAAAATGAATAGTCAGAGAACTTTATTAAAAATGTGCCTGATCATTCAATCCACTATAGCACAATTAACTCAAACAATGAAAAAGATGACATTATCCTATGAAAAATATTTCAGAAACCAACAGACTAATTCAACAACATGGCATTACTGTAGCACTGTAACACACAAACTAATTAAAGCCTTGCAGACCATTTCTAATAAATAAAAGAATCCAGTAGAAGAAAAAGCAGGAGCCATCTACAACATATAGCGTAAGGACTGCAACAGCCACAATATAGGACAACCAGAGAGAGGACTAGCAGAATACATCCATAAGTACCAACTAGCAGTCACAAGACATGATGAAAACTCTTTAATTTTACAACATATGGACAGACTTAACTATAGTTTGAACTAGGAAACCTAGTTGATCATCCTAGACGAAGTCAAAGTCCAAAAACATTAGATAATTCCTGGAAGCCTGATAAATCAGCTATCAGTAGATAACCTGGAGATAAACACATTTACATACCATTCAAAACAGATAATACAAAGGTGAAGAAGGGAGCAAAAAGATATTAGCAAAGTGCTTGATCATGAGGAGGCTGCTGTCATATCAGCGATAAAGCATGAAATCCAAAAACAGAAATTTAAGAAAGTGAAGGAAAATATTTAAAAATCTGTGAAATCATTCACACAAAGACAGAAAACTAACACAATGGAGGTAGTAGACTAGATGCAGGATATATTGGAGAATAGAACTGGTAATATGGACTCCTAATACAAAAATGTTCAAGACTAATTTACGAAAATGTGCTTCAGTATTTGGATAAAAGTGTTGCTTTTAGAGTCACCTGATCAGTGAGAAGGGAAGTATATAAATTTAATAAATAAATAAAAGTGTTATATCTTATACTGTATATTAAAATTCTCGGCTCTTCTGATCCGCGGCTGGGCGGCTCTTCAGATGAATCACCAAATGGAAAAACAGAGTTTAGCCAAACAATCTTTAATCCACAACGGTCGGGTATCAAGGGAAATATAACAAAATCAGCGCTGAATGTTAGGTTTCTTTAGCGCTTTTTAAAGCAGCGCGCTGACCGCGCCCACGCCCCACCCACATACATTTATCTTTCACAGCTGCTCCTCATTTCCTCTTTCCGAGCCGATAGTAGTTCCGCATTTTGAGAGTTGCAGATGGTGTTGCAGATGACGATTTTTGTACAGGCAACCCTGACCCACAGCCTATGCGCAAGTATTAGCAACCACCATCACTAGAACCCATCGAACCCGTCACCACTCCTAACCCGAATTTCTAACAACAATCCCCACTGCCTTTCTGTGGTTTTGCCAGCTGGCATTAGATGCCTCTCCCACTGACAAACGTGTTGAGCTGATGTGGGGCTCGACAAAAATACTGAAAATTTTAAGATATAATAATTGTTGGACAATATATTTAATATGACAGTAAGTACCATCTAGGTAATATCTATAATAGTATAGTATAAGTACATGGAGAGATATGTGGACCAAAATGAAAAAAAAAATTAAGATTAAAGAAGAGATCATATAGAATATTATTTTTTATGTCAAACCTTTTGGCTTTAAAACTTTTATCTATAGCACTAAAATTGTACCTACTTCTCAAGTCACAATTTTTATATCCTATGTAGAATTTGAATATTTACATTTATAGATGTTTATGTGTCTGCAATTGTACTCATGCAGACCAAAAACTTCATGATGGTTTAACTGCAACCCTAAATTGTATTAGCTCCCTTTCCATAGTAACGCTGTTCAGATATGGTAAAATAGGATATCGTCTTTTGAACTATGTACCAGAAATCAGCCAGGACTATTGAAGAAAGTTTTCTGAAAATTATTCTGCTTTAGCATTTTCTCAGAACAGGTGTATTCTATTGCTTAATTGGCACAAGCCAAAGATAAGGACTTTGAAAAGGATATGAGATACTATACATGCAGCCATTTTGTCTAGCTGCAGATTCACAAAGTGCAGTGCTCATAGGAAACCTGACAGTCAGCAGCCTTTCGGTCAATATGTAATTAAAAGTTGGCAACAAATATTAAGAGCACACTGTGTGTGTTTACAAAGATCAGCATGCTTAATGGAACTACTATATATTAAATATGTATAACTCCATAAGGGGACTCTATCCCTACCTTCTAAGCACATTGTATGCAATGTTTAGATAAAATGTGTTCTGTGGACTAATATTTACGGTGAGATTTCAGCAGATGATATGTTTTTTTTTACAAGAAGCATCATCTCCAGGATGAGGCAAAGCAGCTATTAGTTCTTCTTTTTTAACACAAAAGCATTATTATAAACAATTTGTTGAGTTTCAAAGATTGAAGTCAGAGTGGATAAAAACAGTCTGGATAAAGAAATCATTACAACTAATGGTGCTGTTAATCATGTTTATTATTGATGAGAGAAAAAGAGAGAGAACACACATCAGCATCTATTATTCCTTTCCATACTAACCGAGTATATTCTACACCCTCTAGAGATGACACACACACCCAGAAGTCTCCTGTAATAAGTACCATCCAGCCATTACATTATATAGAGAACTCAATTGGTCAGGACTTTATTTCGTCCGGATCCCACCAATGTCGCTCAATGATATCAGCCTTAGAGAGACATCATTGTGCAATGCCAATTTTTGGAAGAGACTTTCTTGCTGCAGATGCCCAAGTTAAATGTATTGCTATCATGATGGCATTACAGTAATGGGGAGGATGTTGTACCTGAGCAGAATTCTGATAACATAATGACTGAAGAGCCTAGGATTATTATTTTACTATGGGATCTGTACTAAATGACTTGATGCCCCATTAAGTCACATAGGATAAAGGAACCTGTAGAGCAGTGGTCCCCAATCTTTTTGGCACCATGGAGAGAGGTTTTTCCATGGATGGGAGAGGGTGTGATTTTGCATGCTGCCTGCATCCCGCGGATGGGGCTTCACTTGTTTGCACAGCCCGGTTTCTGGCATGCTGTGGACTAGGAATTCGGGACCCCTGCTGTTGGACCATGACCTTTGCAATGAGGTAGAAATACTTCTACATGGAAGAAACAATTTATAATCTGAATCCAAATGAATATCTATGTCTTCTTAAATGTAATAAGCCAGGAAGATCAAAGGTCAAGCAAATAACTTGTCCAAAAGAACCTGAACAGAACCATAGACACTGACCTGTCAAACCTATGACCTTATAACTAAAGTGATCAATTTTTATCCTCACAATATCTAGTCAACATTCCGCAGTAAACTATGAGAGTTCTGTGTAATTGCAACTATTTATTGGTAATATAGTGGAATTCACTGAATATCTTCACTCAGCAGAAATGGAAGGGGTTTTCAATTTCTAGTACAGCCTGTCAAGGCAGCCTTGTGAGGTAATCCAGGCAAGTAACACAGCCAAGAGTAATAGCTCTATCTTTATTTTAAGGTTACATTATTTTGCAAATTTCTCTTTCCCTTGCCTTTACTATCCAAGAAATGTTTCTGAGAGGTTTGCCATATCCCCTTTCCTTCTCTGTGGTCTAGACTGCAGCCTGTCTTTCTATCTCCAAAGCTCTTTCCCACAAACCATTACATCTTGTGATGTTCCAGAATTTGCCTCAAGATTGGAGAAAGCCTCCAAAGAAGATTTAGAAAATGTAAGTGATTATAAAGGAGAAGAAAGAGCCAACAATGCTTATAAAATCTCTCCTTATGACACTAGAGGCAAACAAATGTTAAATAGTATGGCGTCACACCTATTTACCAATTAGAAAAGGCTGATTACTTTATGGAACTTTTACAGGTTGCCCTCCACTTACAACAGTTCATTTAGTGACTGTCCAAAGTTACAACGGCACTAAAAAAAGTGACTTATGACCATTTTTCACAATTATGACCTTTTCAGCATTCTATAATCACATGATCAACTTTCAGATGATTGGCAACTGGTTCATATTTATGACCGTTGCTGTGTCCCAAGGTCATGTGATCATCTTTTGCCACCTTCTGACAAGCAAAGTCAATGGGAAAGCCAGATTCGCTTAACAACCAGGTTACTAACTTATCAATTGCAGTAGTTCACTTAACAACTGAAGCAAGAAAGGTCATAAACAGGGCAAAACTCACTTAACAGATGTCTCACTTAACTACAGAAATTTTGGGCTCAATTGTGGTCGTAAGTCGAAGACCACCTGTACTTCCTTGGAAGTAGCTGAGGACAGAAACATTAAGCTTATAAAAGGATTTTGTTCCTTAGGTGACAAACAGATCTAAGGAATTAGATGGAATGTACAATGTTAGACAGGGAGCAATGTAGCTTTTTGATGCTGGTGCTAATGCAAATATCATGCATTTGACAATTAGGTTACCTTAGATTTTGTTTAAAAATCTGGTTCAGTTTTGAGTGTTGCTTGTAACAATATATTAATATTCTAACTTTTTACTATATATGATGGTTAATAAATGAAAAATACACTGCAGTATAACTACTAGACAGAGATATACTATTTTTCATTGCTATATTTAAATCTCATACAGAATCCAAAGTGACTCATTTGAGATGCAAGCAAAGAACGATAAAAACTGCATACATAAATCATTTTAGATATGTATAAGTCATCTGTTAGAACTCAAGTTTTCCATATTTTTAAAAACAATAGTTTGCAAAACAAAATTATACAATATTTTCAAATATTTAGTAAAGATACAATTATAAAAAATGATATTGCTAACATGATATGTCCTTTATCCCAAAGGATCTCATTTCTAATCATCAAGGTCTTGGTTAATGCTATGAAAATTTTATTAAAAGTATTGTCTGTGGCTTAAATAAAGTGTACACAATAGTACATTGAGGTATCACCTCTCAAACTACTGCAGATTGACTATTTCATGTCCCCCTGGCTCATGATAAGGAATGGTACAGTTAGATATTGTACCATCCAAAAAGTTTTAGAAAAAGAATCAGAGTGCACAAACATTTTAAGCCCAAATTAGCTTTTACTAAACTCCTAATTATAAAGGTATTAATTATAGTGCTAGATATCTCAAAAGAACTGATGTTCCATAAAATCTTTTCAAAATGTTTTGACAATCATTTTTAATATTTAGTCCAGACAGCTTCTACATTAATTTGCATGGTTCTGTATGGTATACTAACATGATAACTTCCAATTCTGAGTCATCGCTGTCTTAAACATTTATACTTAGGTTCATAATTCATGATTTGTAATGTTGAGAAAGATCACTGAAATACTTCCAATGTTTGAATAAATTAATATATTGGCTGATAACATATGGACATTTTTCTCTAGATGATACAGAATATAGTGAACAGTTTAGCTAATAGGTATAATTAGACTTAATAGATTTTTTTTTGGTTGAGCCCAAAACTAAACAAACACTTCTAGATTATCTGCCTAAAATTGCAGAACAACTTTGACTCACAGCTTCATCAGCACTGGGTTTAATGGAACTCAAGAGTCTGATATAATTGTCATCTCAAACTTACAAAAATAGATTCTGCAATTTTTATGAGTGCTGACAGATTTGCTTCGGTTTGTTTACATGAACATTGTTCTTATATATTTTGAAAGTGTGAGCCAAAAAGTTAAGCAGCTGTAACAGCCTGAGATTAACTTGAAATCTGATGCATTTCTTTGTTTTGCCTTATATTATATCAAAGCCGTACTTCACTCACTATCTTAGATATGTCAGCCTAAAGGATTACAATTGCTTACTATGCACCTGACTCTTACTCATCTAATTAGAACTGCTTTATATTTATGGAGACATCACATCCCTAAGAAATCCAAGTAACCCCCTCCACCCCCCACAAAAACATGTAAACAACCTTTATATTTCAGATTAAAGACTTTGATAGAATAGAATAGAATAGAATAGAATAGAATAGAATAGAATAGAATAGAATGGAATGGAATGGAATGGAATGGAATGGAATGGAATGGAACGGAATAGAATAGAATTCTTTATTGGGCAAATATGATTGGACACACTTGTTCAATTGCATCTGATTATGTTCAATTGCATCTGATTATGAAATGAATCATTCTGTGTTCAGCCTTTTATTGGTACGGTAACCAATCAGATGACTTTGAGAAGTTCATGCACAGTATTGCCTTCCCACTTAAGCTGCCTGGCAGCTAATTCTCAAAGGAAAACAATCATCCATACCAAAGGTAATATGTAACTTTTATGATTTGTAGTAGCAATCATCAATAACCTGATTTGCCAAGACTGAAATCCCTTTTAAATCTAGGTAAGATAATTGCTTTATTGATAAGAGCCTTGGTAGCGTAGCAGACTAAAGCACTGTTAAGTAACACCAGCTGCCTGCAATTATTGCAAGTTCAAATCTCACCAGGCTCAAGGTTGACTCAGCCTTCCATCCTTTCAAGGTAGGTAAAATGAGGACCCGGTTTGTGGGGGCAATAAGCTGACTTTGTATAAAAAAGAACACCGCTGGGGGGGGGGGGGGGCGAAAGCCCTACTAAGCAGGTATATACAAAAGTATGAAGGCTATTACTTAACACATTGTAAGCTGCCCTGAGTCTCCGGAAAAGGGCGGCATATAAATCAAATCAATCAATCAATCAATCAATCAATCAATCAATCAGCTCCAGAATAATGCACTGCATGTAACAATTTCATTTTACCTGTCCCAAATTCCCATTATTCAATTTGTTTGGATTTTGTGAGAGGGGCAAAGAATCAGTCAATTTCTTCACATCCTGTATAATTTTATATATTTGTCCAAGCTATAGAATGTTTTAATCTTTCCTCATAGGATGCTGTAATTGATTATTACTTTGGAAACTATTTTCTGCCTTTTTTTTCCATTTTAAGATTCTTTGAGAAGAGTATCAAGTGTGATTAAATTGTAAAACTGGAAATGTTTTTTAAAATATATTTTTCCAATATTTCTTTTCATTACTTAGCATCCATCAAAAAGTTGATTTCCCCACTCTAAAAACAGAGATCAAGTTTGAAAGTGGACCAGATTTAGCTGCTGTAGAAAAAACAATCCAGGAAAAATGTCCTGATAAATCATTATCATTGAGACAATTCCACAGTACATTAGAATATTGCTGACTGTAGATCTTAAGCATGTTAAAGTCTCCTCTCTTTGCTTCTTAATGTTTTTGTACATATTGATGAATGAAAAATAATAGATAAACAATGCAAATTTTACCACAAAGCAAATTTAACAAAATTAAAAATCCAGAAAATAAAGAAAGAAAAAAAGGGGAAAAAAGAAAAAGAAGATTGGGATTTTAATTTTTGTGCATCTGCTAATTTACAAAGTTTATAAACATTTAGACTATTTAAAAGACAGACTATAGATGTTTACTTTTGTTGTACTGTATAATATATGCTTGGTGTGAGAAACATTCTTGTTTAAATTTGGTTATTATTTATTTTTCATATTTAAGAACAAACCATTTCCCTCACAGGTAGAGTCTAGATTGTGTACAATAAAATATTAAAAGTGCAAAAAAGCAATATATAAACTTCAGTTATGAATATATCCTTTAATTTTGACATTGCTGCAAGTTTAAATTCCTAATCACATATTGTCGGAATTAAATCATTCTTCCATGATTGGGCAAAATTTATTCTTGCTCCTGATTATTTTACTTGCAAAGCAGGCTATGAACTGGCATTAATTCAAGTATCTTTTCCATTTAAAACCAAAATGTGGATTATAAGTGCTTATTAGACTTATATACTACCATTATTTCAGGGTAACATATAAAGCACTCCATTTTCCAATTTCTCATCAGGACAACTTTTGAGGTAAGTTGGGCAGACAAAGTATAACCAGCCCAAAGTCAGCTAGTTACTTTTCATGTCTAAGATTGGATTTACAGCAATGGCTGTAAGGTGCACTTTTCCCTATTATAGTTCAAAATCTTACACCACTCTCAAACTATCAACTGGTTCCTGGCTCACCAGTGCCAATTAAAAATATTTGAAAGGTTCAGTAAATCACCAAATTAATGCAATTGTAATAGTTCAGTAATTTATTCATTATTACGCCATCTTAGTGTACTCATAAATTTTTTCCTTCTTTGAATTCCTGTAAAAAGGTAATCAGAAATTGATTTTGGAAGATTTCAGATAAAAAGCCATTTCCAGGATTTCTGCATTGTTTCTTTTTTCATTTCACACATATTCTAAATGTAGCATTACAATTGGAAGTAGGTCTGAACAGGATTGACTTTTATTGCTGCCTCAAACTGAACTTCTTTAAACTCTTAGCACATCCCATCTTGATAAAGACCACTCCAACTAGCACAGAAATATACGATCAAAAGAGGCTTCATATCAGTGGTAGGTTTCACTTACGTTTGCTACTGGTTCGCGCAGATATGCGCAGAGCATATTTAATGACGCCTGGGTGGGTGAACGGAGCCTCCCGCTGCCACTACTACCGGTTTGCCCAAACTGGGGCAAACCGGTAGCAACCCACCACTGCTTCATATAGATTTTTACCTCTCTTATTATCTCTGGCATTTGAAAAGGCTAAACAAAGCAACAATGACTTTTTCTTCCATAAGTTTGTGACAGTCACTTAGATTTGGCCAAAGTAACAGATGTCACTTAACCCAGTAGATTTTTTAATCTTTCACAAGCCAGATGTCTTATCCACTTCATGGTTTATAGGCAGCATATTTTTATGAATTCACTAAATTTCACTATCCACTATTTTAGAAGGTGAATATGTTATCCTATAAAGGTCTGGACTTATCCCTGTGGAACAGGGAAGCCAAATACTTTAATACAAGTTTAATTGAATGGTTTATTTTATGAAAACATTTGAGCTGTCTATTATTACTTCTGCTGCTGAGTAACATAACAGTTAGAACTGATCTATTTTAGGTCTTTTGGCGAATCCACATTCAGTTGCTGCTCTTAGTGTAGCCAAATTTTGTTTTGTTTATAGAAGCAAACAACCCTGTGGTTTTAACCCAGAATTTTGTATGGCAGATGTAGATATAATGGTGGTAGATCTGCTTTGCTATGTCACGTCTTGCCTTCAGTCTGTATTGTTCTAAGACAGTAATAAATACTGCTGCTACACTATAAAATGTCTATGCATAATCATACCAATGAAATTTAGAAAGCCTTCAGGCCAACATGTATTTATTTCAACTGTTTACCTCTCACCTGTCAAGATAACAAACCTCCTAGCAGCAATATAAAAATTATAAATAAGGAGACTATATGGAAACTTTCTACTAGTCACATAACAGTTGATATCAGCCTAGAGTGGGATAAGAATCTGCCATTCCCATAAATGGAAATAATATATCCAACCAAGGGGGATTTTCCAGCAGTTATACTTGCTTTCCTAGTTTCTCTTCAGGGAATCTTTCCCATGGAGATGTTTGTAGTAATTGCCCTGTGAGGTGGCATCCTTCCCACAGAATAGTTGGTGGTAATGGGCCTTTGGGATGGGAGGAAATGTCCAACTGAGAAACCTTCATAGTGTTTTTTTTTTTTTTTACTGTCTTCCTGGGTCTTCCAACAGATAAGTACATTTCTTCATTAAAGTGCCATTTATATCTCACTAATATTTAGTGCTTTAATAACACCACAGTGATGATATAGATAATTAGGCAGTTTGCAAGGAACCTACGATCTGTAATGGGTTGATGATTATTTTTGTTATCCTTAAAACAGCAGGTTCATCCAGGGATATAGCCATTCACTTATGTAATTAAGTTTAGAGCCAATACACCGTGTCAAACATTTTAATGACACTATGTTTTGCCATGAGCTGCCAGTTTTGGGGATTATTGTGGGGCAAATAAAAAAAAATCATCTCTTTCAAATTTTAATTTCAGAAATTAAACTTTTGGGAAAGACTTTCTTGTTTAAAAGGACCTGACAATCATGAAAACAGAAATACCTAACCTATGCTTTTATAAATTTTAAAAGTGGCCCCAATAATGAAGCACCAGAAAATGACTTTGTGGCATATTTGCCAAAATAACTCATAGAAGAAGGGAATCAGTTTTGTGTAATCATTTTTGATTTAAAAATATACAAGAAAATTAGCTGCCTTTGTATCAGCCAATCAGCTATGTCATAATGCATTCTACAAACATCCACTTATACCATTCTATATTTAATGTATCTCATATGAAATGTTCTCTGTATACATGGATTTCATTCTAGCTGTCAGATTTATAAAGGTTTTATATTGCATGAAATTCTCCTCTAGAACACCTTTCAAGAGTTGCTTGGGGAAATACCAAGACTGCAGTACAGCAAGCTATCTTCTACAATTAAACGTATCTAGGAAAGATTTTTAATATAGTGGCCAAACAACTACTTGATTATCATTACATAATTTATTGATGGGTATATTTTATGCTTACATTAGGATTAGATTTTTTTATTTTCAACAATGTATTCAGCAAAAACCATTTTGCTGATCTTTTTGAGAACATTTTATGCATAGAAATATTAATTATCAGACATTATACTTTACTGTATGACAAAGTGATGGATTGGGTGAAAGCTTTATCAGGACAAGTTGATTGGAATACTGTACATTGCAAATACAAAATGATGACAAGATTAAGCATGAAATCTGCTGAATTTGCAACTTGATAAAGAAAGAATTAAGACCCATTATTTCAATAGTCAAGTCTAAATAATTTGACATATTATGAAACACTGTGAAATACTGCGCTACACTGTAAAATAAAAATGAAATATCAATTTCATAATTTAACATTTTACTTGTACAATAAATGCATATATTTTTAGCAGTGAAGTAATTACATATGCAATACCATTCTACAGTATTTGAACAGGTCTTTAACAGTTCCTCAAGCAGAAGCCTGGTGGCGCAGCAGACTAATAGCCTGTTATTATCATTCAGCTGCCTGCAATTACTGCTAGTTCGAATCTCCCCAGGCTCAAGGTTGACTCAGCCTTCCATCCTTTCTAAGGTAGGTAAGTTGAGGACCCAGTTTTTTGGGGGGGGGCAATAAACTGACTTTGTATAAATATACAAAAGTATGAAGGCTATTGCTTAATGCATTGTAAGCCGCCCTGAGTCTCCGGAGAAGGGTGGCATATAAATCAAATTTTAAAAAAAAAGCAGAATGGTCATCGTTCAGGGCTATTCTAATGGATCCATTATGTATCAGGGAGTAAAGCAGATGGTTTCTAAGAGCCCACCAACTCTGTTACTTTATTGTGAGTAATAAGATCAGTAAAGTTGGAAAAAATCTATTTTAGTAAATATGACTTTATCTATTTGGGAGCTTGATAAGCATTACAATGGTTCTTTCCTTATAGAATCTAGCCTTAAATAAGCTAGATTGATTTCATTATCCAAGCAGTCATCAGAAGAATAAGGCTATTACATTGTCACTAATGCTTCTTCCCATTACTATCAGTTGTCTATCAATCCATATCAAACTTTGACTTGTCCTTGCCTCTCAATTTTGAGCTCAAGAGAGTCATTACTCCTGCCTCCCTACAAACATGAAGTTCTACCCTGGCTGAAAAATTAGAATTTTATACTATCATCACAGTTTTCATAGGAATTCATATGCAGAAATAAGAAATTTTGACAGCCAAGCTATTTGCATCAAAGGTGAAAATGTTTTGCAAAACAGATAAAAAGACAGCATGCACTGATTTCTTCTCTGGAGGGGGAGAAGCAGCAATTCCTCATTAAAGTTAAAATATTCAAGAGCTGCCATAACTCAGAAGAAGGACATTGAATTATGATTTTTGTAAACTTCTATTAGTCAACTGGCAAAAGCGCTGATCAGGTTAATATTTTCCTTGTTCTTTTGCAGTATTCTGAGGTCAGTGGGAAGGAAGACAAAGACATTCTAGAAACATTACAGATGGAAGCAGTACTATTCAAGTTCCTTG
Organism: Arizona elegans; assembly: GCA_022577455.1. Classification (NCBI taxonomy): domain Eukaryota; kingdom Metazoa; phylum Chordata; class Lepidosauria; order Squamata; family Colubridae; genus Arizona; species Arizona elegans. Next base: position 93,448,404 of record JAKOOJ010000003.1, on the reverse strand, counting down.
GTACGTGAACTTTGAAAATTTCAGTGGATATTACAATGTAGGGATATTCCATATGCCATGGTTTGTAAAAAAAACAAACAACAACTTTCTTTCATAACCATAAGGAAACAATTAAAGTTAACTCTCTAATAACTCTCTAATAAGGAGCCTGAGTGGTGTAGGAGGTTAATGGCTCCTACTATGGGCAGCATTTAACATCCAGCTGCCTGCAATTACTGCGAGTTCAATTCTCACCAGGCTCAAGGTCGACTCAGCCTTCCATCCTTGCTAAGGTGGGTAAAATGAGGACCCGGTTTGTGGGAGCAATAAGCTGACTTTGTATAAAATATACAAAAGTATGAAGGCTATTGCTTAACGCATTGTAAGTCGCCCTGAATCTCCGGAGAAGGGCGACATATAAAAATAAATAAAAATAAAAATAAAATAATAAAATAATAAACTCATGAAAGAAGGACTCTAATCTACTGCTATCAGTTCTCAACATGGTAAAATATCACTGATGTGATCTCACCATTTCTTTAGAAAAATCCATAGAGAATCCCATAGCTCAGTGATGGCGAACCTTTTTGCCATTGCGTGCCAGGAGTAGGGGGGTGCCCGCATGTGCCCACACCCATAATTCTATATGCCCCACCCCCATGCATAGGTGCGCAACACTTGCACTCCCTAGAAAGCTTCTGGAGCCTGGGGACAGCAAAAAATGGGCCTTCCCACCATCCCCCAAGGCCCTCCGGAGGCAGGAAACAGCCTGTTTCACTACTTCTGGTGGGCCCAGAAGGCCCGAAAATCAGCTGGCCAGGGCGCACATGTGCGTTGGAGCTGAGCTCGCGTGCCCACCAATATGGCTTTGTGTGCCACCTGAGGCGTGCCATAGGTTCGCCATCACGGCCATAGCTAATGTTTTCATCTTTTAAAACAGCTTATGAATAGAAAGAATGTGAAAAGAGACTGCCAACAGTAGTGGATAGCTTTTGCCTTTTATGATCAGTCATCAGTTAGACTAGTACTTGGTAGAGCAGCTATGAAGGCCCTGGGAAAGATATTCAAATGCTGTGATAGGTCCATGCTGGGAAAGATCAGAATGATGCTAGTCACAGTATTCCCTATGACGCTCTATGGAAGGCAAAGTTGGACTTTGAAGAAACAGGATAGGAAGAGCATTTGAACTTTGGTTGTGGAAAAGCCTCCTAAGAATACAATAGACCTGTGATGGTGAACCTATGGCACGCGTGCCAGAGGTGGCATGCAGAGTCCTCTCTGTGGGCACACACACCATCACCAGCTGATCTTCTGGTTTCCGGCACGCATGTGTGTGCCAGCCAGATGGTCTTTGCGGGTGCTGGAATGCTGGAAAATGGCCTCAAAACTGCCTAAAAAATGGCCTGAAAACAGCCCCCAAAATGGACAAAATACAGGCATGCGTGCGCCAGCCAGCTGGTCTTCTGCTTTCCAGTGCTCCGGCATACATGAAGACTAACTGGCCAGTGTGCATGCATGTGCTGGAAACCTGAAGACCAACTGGCCAGTGCACGCATGCGCACTGGCCAGCTGGTCTTCAGGTTTTTGCTGTTCCAGTGCGCGCACATGCATACATATGCACGAGTGTTCCGGTTTGGGCACTCAGTACCGAAAAGGTTTGCCATCACTGCCATAGACAGTCAAGAAAACTAATCAAATTAATCTGAAAACAAATCAACACAAAGTTATCACTCAAGGTACAAATTATAATGGCCAAATTATCTTACTTGTTGTTGAGAGTGTGGTGGCGTGACAGTTCCACCAGTACCTGGATGAAGCAGTCTCTCTCGATCTGTTCCAGTCAGGCTTCAGACCTAGGCATAGCACGGAAATGGCATTGGTCGCATTGGTTGATGATCTCTGGAGGGCTCGGGACAGGGGTTGTTCCTCTGTCCCGGTCCTATTGGTATCATGCTGCACCGATTGGAGGGGTTAGGGGTGGGGGGCATCGTGTTATGGTGGTTCTCCTCCTTTCTCTCTGACCGGTCACAGTTTGTGTTGACGGGGGCCAGAGGTCGACCCCGAAGTGCCTTGTATGTGGGGTGCCGCAGGGGTCGGTCCTCTCGCCCTTCTGTTCAACATTTATGTGATGCCACTGAGTGAGATCATCCGTGGTTTTGGGGTGAAGTACCATCAGTATGCTGATGACACTCAGCTGTACATCTCCACCCTGGACCACCCCAATGATGCCCTTGATGTGATGTCCCAGTGTTTGGAGGCCATACGGATCTGGATGGGGAGAAACAGGCTCAAGCTCAATCTATCCAAGACCGAGTGGCTGTGGCTCCTGGCGTCCCGATATAGTCAGTTGGTGCCATCTCTGACTATTGGGGGTGAGTCACTGGCCCCCACGGAGAGGGCTCGCAACTTGGGTGTCCTCCTGGAAGCACGGCTGTCTTTAGAAGAACATGTAATGGCTGTGGCCAGGGAGGCTTTCTATCAGGTTTGCCGGATTCGCCAGTTGCGTCCCTTTCTGGATCGGGACTCCTTGCGCACAATCACTCATGCTCTTGTCACTTCCCGCCTGGATTACTATAATGCTCTCTACATGGGGCTCCCCTTGAAGAGCACTGGAGGCTCCAACTGGTCCAGAATGTGGCCGCGCGGGTGATTATGGGAGCGTCATGGCGCTCCCATGTAACACCTCTCCTGCGTGAGCTGCACTGGCTCCCGCTGGTCCTCCGGGTGCAATTCAAGGTGTTGGTGACCACCTTTAGAGCACTCCATGGCTTAGGATCTGGATACTTACGAGACCGTCTTCTGCCACCGAGAGCCTCCCACCAGCCAGTACGCTCCCACAGAGAGGGGCTCCTCCGGGTGCCGTCAGCCACTCAATGTCGACTGGCGGCCCCCAGGGGGAGAGCTTTCTCTGTGGGAGCACCTGCCCTCTGGAACGAGTCTGCCCCCCCACGGAGATACGGACAATTCCGGATCTACGTACTTTCCGTCGGGCCCTCAAAACTTTTTTATTTCATCAAGCCGGGCTGGCCTAACTCTTCAATGATCTAATTTTAATTTGAATTTTAAATGGGGGATTTTAACTGTCGGGCCAAATTGCTTAATATATTTTTAAATTGTTTTTAAATTTGTATTCTATGTTTTTTATCTATGGCTGTTCACCGCCCTGAGTCCTTCAGGAGAAGAGCAGTATATAAATTTAAATATTAAATTAAATTAAATTAAAATTACTTCAGACACATTGTGTGAAGCCCTAACTCTCTGGAGAGGGCCCTAATGCTGCAAAAGGTGGAAGGAAAGAAAAGAAGAGGATGACTAGCTGCAAGGTAGAGGGACTCGGTTAGAAATTCTAACTTAGTATGGTGATAAGTGCACCATTGCAAGATGTGAAAGACCAACCTAAGGACAGATCATCATGGAGATAAATTATCTATTTGGTCACTTAGAGTAAACAATGACCTAATGGCACAGAATCAAAATCAAAAAGAAATCTTGGTTGCTAACACCTTTCCTTGGAATTTGACTTGGTTTGCTTTTCTTATTCTTACTATTTCTTTGCATGCTCCCTGCTTAGTGAATTTGCTTATGCATGTATGAAACCTGCAAAATAATCAAAATAAACTTGGTAGATTATAAGATTAAATCAGATAAGCACTTTCATTTGTTCCAAGCAAAAGAATGCTAAATGTTGTAGCCATTCCTTATTCCTGCTCTTAATAATTTTGATTGGCTTCTCTGTACCATTTCCAACTTCCATCCTTTTAAAGGTGATTAGAACTCTGTATAACATTCCAGCCAGAGTCTCATCACAGATTACTATAATGGCATTATTTCATGAGCAATTCAATCTTCAGTTCTTTTCATAATGATTCAAAAGTGGAAGTTTGCCATTTTCACAATTTTTTGACATTTTCATCATTTTGTGATGCCAAAATCTGTTTCCAGGTCAATCATTGCTATGTGAAATTTTACTGAAGTATAGGTAAAGTTTGAGACAAAGGGGTCTGCCGCCCGAACCCGTGATCCCCTTCCCACGATCCCCTTCCCGATTCCAAACATATGCAGAGACAAAAAAAAAAGTGTACCGTGTTTCAGGTGGCAGATCTGGCCAGGAGGAAAGAGAAGTTGAGTCTGCTGAGAAGGAGGACGGGGGCGCACGGCTCTGCAATGTGTAGAAAAACACTTTCAGGTGGCAGTGCTACAATCTCCTTCCCGAATCCAAAGCACTTCCCAGTTCCCCGCTGAACATTGCAGGGGAACTGGCTGCCACCTGAAGCATGACTCTTGAGAATTGAATTGGGAAATCCGGGCAGCAATGGCTGGAAAGGAAGAATGTTTCCCTTTAGGGGCTCCCATTCAGCTCGACTTGGCTCCTGGGCGCAGAGAGGGCTTAGGCAGCAGCGGCAGCGGCTCCTCACATTGCTGGGGAGTGAAGTCAGCGCGGCCAGAGGGGTGACCAGCCGCAAATCATGGCACCTGCCTTGTTCCCCGAAGCTGCAGGGCAAATTCCCCCCCCCAGACCATCCCAAAGAGATTTGTTCCTCAGGCTGTGCTCTGTCCCTCCCCCCAGAGCATGCGAGGGGTCTCTTTGGGGGAAAGCGAGTAGTCCCTGCATCTCTCGCTTGCAGGAGGAGGAGGAGGGTGGCGCCACCTTAAATGCTGGTAGGCAGAGGTAAAATACTTTTTTCCTTGTTTTCCTCCCCCAAAATTAAGGTGTGTCTTATACTCTGTTGTGTCTTATACACCGAAAAATACAGTAATTTTCTTGGAATTACTCAGATTCTCCTTCTTGAGTTGACTCCTAACTGTAAACTTGGCCACTTCACTGATCAAGCCTACTTCATATTTACATACTTCATATGTACTGTAATTCATATTTACATTACAGTTTAAAAGCACCAATTTCTGGAGGAATCCCTCTTTGCATATCTCCTAAGTATGAGAATTGCCCTTTTATTCCTCTGCTTGCTATTTTGTAACCAATTGCCAATTTATGAAAGCACCTTTCCTCTTATCACACAGCTGCTTAGTTTGCTCAGGAGCCTTTCTTGTAATATCGTATGAATATGCAGTGAATTAATATTTTATGATTTCTAATTTTGTGCTTTACATAGCCTAAATAACATAAGTGGAAAGAATAAATGTAAGTAAATTGACAATATTCCACTGATGAAAAGTAGAATTTCCTCATGTTAGAATAGTGCAGCTTTCTGATAGGTTTTCATCATCAGCTGAATATTGGGAATACAAAATGACTTAATTTAAAATGTTTAACAAGAATTTTGTAACAGATTTTTTAAAATCCTATTTAAGTTCCCCCCCACCCAAAGAATACAAATGAAATGAAATCTACTTTAATGCACAAGTTATGGGAGAGGAGCAGTCTGTTACTCTCAGATGTCTGTTAAATAAAAAAGGAAGCATTCATAATGATTTGTCTCATTTATATAATTATAACATTATAATTATATATAAGTGGTGGGTTTCTACCAGTTCGCCCCGGTTCACGCGAACCGGTAGCAGTGGCGGGAGGCTCTGCCCACCTGCCCAGACGTCATCATGGATGTTCTGTGCATGCTCAGAAGCGCTGTGCGCAGCCGAAGCGCTCACACGCGCGCTCACAGTTCTGAACCGGTAGCGAAAGTAAGTGAAACCCACTAGTGCATTACATCAATTGTAAGTATGCTGTAGTTTATAGTAAATATGATGTAGAAATAATATAAAGTAAACGTTTCTTCATTTAAGCTTTGCTCCTAAGGACTTCAAAGACACAACCATGAAGGTACTCTGCCTTTTAGTAGAGTGTTATTTTTAGCATCCCAGTCTGATACTTCCTGATGTACTCATTTATTTATTATATTTTAAACCACCCAATAGTCAAATATTTCTAGGCAATTAACAACAAAGCACACCAGAAGAAGAAGAAGAAATCCAATTCAAGTTAAAACATAAATTAAACCAAATAAATATAAAAATGCCACAGGAGTTAGGTAACAGCAGCAAGGCCATCATTAAAATCTAAAACACACAAATTCAAATACAATTACAATATGACGAAAGTGCTACTGAGGCTCTGGCTTTTCAGAATAGCTAAACTGGGTAGATGGTGCCGCTTAATTGGGCAACGGGAAGGAAGAGGCATCATTTTTAGCCTTTCCTTTTTGAAAACTTGGAGAAGTGTTAGAGCCAACACCACTGCCATCACAATTCACTTTAAACTATTGGATCACTCCATGGGGACCTCTCCAAACATAATCTTCAGGCAATTAAAAACCGAGAGATGAAATACATTTCTTCGTAATGATCCCATATTTTTTCAGAGGGTTTTAAACATACTTATAAGAGTTTTAATTACTTCTCTGTGTCACATGCTGTATTTCTAGGGTTTGGTTATACATTTACAATAGTAGCACCACATGTCTTGTAAATAATTCATTTATATTATTCAGCAAAACACAGCTAGTTTTAGATAACAAATGACTAATTTGTTCTGTAGAAATAATATGATCCAAAGCAAAGATGTAGATCTGGCCTACAGTGCAAATGTTAGAATAAGCAGCTTGCCTATGCAATGTAATTTCCTGTTCCCCAAAACGATTAAACACAGCGTGCTTCTTTTCTTATCTCTTTTTGTCCAGTCAAGTTCTGTCTTACTTGATATGCCATTGCAAAGCTAGTAAAATCTCTCATATTTAAAACACAGCAGTAATGAAATAGAACAGGATATTTCATTCAAGGTCAAGAAGGAAATAAGATCAAGATAACAAGCTGTAACTGTGCTATGTTCTGATTTTCTTGCTTATAAATATTCAGAAAGCATTGGATATTTGTTTTTCAGGTTACAAATGCATGCTTGTAGCTGTTGCATACCAATCAAATCAACAGATAATCTAATATAAGTACAGTGCATTAAGATATTGCTATATAAATGATTAATTAATAACAGCTATAAGCAAATGCTTAAGAGTTATTCCAAGCATAAGTGTATACCTTGGCAAGCCTGATGGTTCAGAGTTGTTGATCCAGATTTTGTTTTCAGAGCAACATTGGAGTGAAGACAAATGATGTTCCTCAGGTAACCGCCAATGAGAAATCAGTCTTGAGTGCCAGAAGCTCTATCTTCTGTGTTTATACACCCATGTGGCTTTGCTTGAAAGGGACTATAATTTCTTCTAATTCTTTAAGGGTCATAGAAGGGGAGGGAGGGAAAGAGAGAAATTCTAGAGTCAATTGTTTGGTTGATTCAGAATAAAACATAAGAAAGCATCTGATGGAATAAAATGTCACATGAAGAAAAAAAGCTTCTGATAATTCATCATATGTGACAATCTTTTCAGAATAATCTTTGAATTCAAGAATTCAGGTGCAGAACTATTCAAATTTTCTTTTTTTTTCCTGTGAAACAATTACAAAATGTACAGAAATGGAATCCTATTTTACTATAATTTAAAATGGCAAGTATAAATTGACATCAATACTAAACCTTCAAATAATAAGTTCAAAACAAATGTGTATCGTTCAAATTACAGGTTTAAAATTTAAAACATAAACAGAACAATACACCTACAATTTCATGCCTTGTATGATATGTTTCTTCTGATACTTTTTTCAATTAAGCATAGATAAGCACAATGCACTGGAGACATTCTGAGAGAAAGAGAGTCCCATGTGCAAAAGATACAAATGCAAATAGAAGGCAAGAGAACATAATTTACAAAGAACAGAGAATTCCTCTTAGGCTATATGTAATTGCTGTGAAATCATAAATATAAACTTCTTGAAATGCTCAAAGATCATGTAATATATTAGTATTGTAACCCATTGTTCATTATTTGACAGAAATATAGTATTCCCAATATTGGTAGCACCCAACTTCATAATTATTCACAAAACATCTATTTGCCTAGATCATAATGCTCGGAGGTATATACATTTCACTTAAATTCCCAATTAAAAAGTTATTCTGTATAACAGCATTGATAAAAGCTTAAATATTCTCTGCTTTGGAGAGAATTGGAGAGAATTCACTCTGATCTATGATTAGTTCTCAGAGAAGAACAAAGGATAAGATCTGCCCAATACTTGACTTTGATCTGCTTCAAGAGAACTTTGAACTGAAACCACGTTTTTGAGATTGATCTGCAGAAAGATCTGAGGTCTTTGCCTACACTGTTTATGTTGGGCTTGTTTGGAAAACCCTTGTCAGCCGCTAATTACTTTTGCCAATATTTTATGCCTGAATCATAGAAAAATCTTTCTTTTTCCAAGATATGAGGTCCTGCAATCATCACTGCTAGAAGGGAGATTCAATAGCACTCCTCTGAAGAGTCTCTTTGTCGAACCCTGAGAGAATAAGTAGAATCAGTTTAATAATATACTCCTTCATTGTCTGTTCTAGTGTGAGGATGTACTCATACCTCTACTAATCAGTTATCATGAAATCTTGAAGGAGATTTTTTTTCTTAGTTGAGAGCTAGTGTCAATCTCCAAAAAGGTTGTAAATTTTTTGCTGAATTGCCATTGTAACCTGTTGCTTAATGTATTAGTTTCTATGTTTACTATATTGTATGAATTACCCAATCATGCAGATTTTGTATTGAAGTATACACTGCAGTCTTTCTAAATAATTATATTGATCAATATGGTGATACAACTAATTGTACAATAATGGTACAAATAACTAATGATAGAACTATAACTAAAGCATTCTCCAATTATGCTTGTTAATGCAATTCCATTTCTGAGTAAAACTAGGGAGTGTTTATGCATGAAAAGTTTTCTGTAAACACCATCAACAATATAGTCTCTTTTCTGAAGATCAAACAAAGGTCTTTCTAAGGGTAAATATGAAACAATAGAATTCCATCTCCTCCCACTCATTCAATTGCTCGCTCACTTGCTTCTTCATAACAATTCAAGACACATGTGAACTTCAATTTGTGTTCTTCAACAAAATGGAATGTCGCCTCACATTAACAAGGCAAAGGTTATGCAGACAAATTTGGATGATGCTGTATTGTTGCAGTCCTAGAAATATTCCATCTCCCCAATATTTAATTGATAATAGTTTATATTTTAAAATAAGTCTTCTTCTGCATCACAAATTAGAATGGAATCATTTTCTTCTGAACATAAAGACCAGTCAAACTAGCTAAACATTATCGAATTCCAGAACTAAAACAACTGCTTAAAATTTGAAAAAAAATGTTTGTAATTATGTTCTCTGTATTCTACTGCGCTTTGCAATTTGGTATTTTGCTCTCATTTTTCACCCACTAGGGTAGTGCAGGTAAAACAGAGGATGATACTAATTTTTTCAGTTTCTGATAGTAAGAGCCAGAGGGTTGCATTTCCAGCCCCTCAAGGAAGAATAAGGGAATGATATTTTTATGTAAGAGCCAAAGTAGGTTTACTTTCCAGCTATTATTCAGTCCCAGGCCAGGACTCCTAATGAGCTTTTCCAATTTTGATTGTATACTGGAACAATCAACCACTAAAATGAAGATATGCACTACCACTCTTTCAGATGTGAGCTTGGGAAAAAGAATTCTGTAATAAAATGATGAATTGTGTTTATTATTTCCACTGTATCTTCTGTACTGTTTTTAAGTATCTTTTTCCTTTGTAAATATCCCTTCAGAAGAAGGGATATTATTCAGAGAAAATGCAATATATTCAGAAAGAGTAAAATATACAATACAATATAGAAGTCTACCCTGATATCATTTCTCCACCTGATACTTTTTTCTTCTTCCTTTATCCACACACCTCCCTTTTTAATACCTTATATCTGTGTTTTTTTAAACTTGGTAATTTTAAGATGGCTAGACTTCAACTCTCAGAATTCACCAGCCAGCATCTAATATTCACCTGATGAACTAAATTATCCACCTGGTGAATACTCTCAGTCATCCTTTGTTTCTTTCCACAAAACTTTACTAAATTTCAAAAAAGTATAAAATGCAACAAAGCAAAAAAAAAAAGGAATATTGGGGATTGTAGACAAAAGAGGGGGAAAAACTTTAAAAAGAAGTAATTTTCAACTTTCTTCCATACAGATAAAAATCAGTGAGACTTTGAATCACAATAAACCATAAGAAACAATAATTCTATTATTATAAACAAGTCTAATCATCAATACCCAAGGTTAAAATTTCATTTCTTTCAGTTTCAATCAAAAAAATCCAAGAGTGGTTTCCAAGTAGAAACCAAGTTAGATAAAGTATTTTCTTTAATTTTGCTCTCTCCGCCAACTCCATTAATCTCACTAGCCATTTTTCTATTCTGGGTATATGTGAGTCCTTCCATCTCTGCACTTAGAGAAGTCTTGCTGCTGTTGTAATGTATAAGAACAAAGTTCCATTTTGTTTTTTCAATGTATTTGTCCACATGTAAAACGTCTGGCTTTAGTTGTACGTTCAGCTTAAGAATTCTCTGATATATCTGATTTCAATAAGTCTTATCTATCTTACATGTCCACCAGAGAAAATAAAAAATGCCTTTCTCCTTCATTCCTTGTTGTATTCTTTTTCAGTGTCTTTTCATTGTCTCAAGTTGGCTATGTATAATATAGAGATTGATTCTATCTCTGTCTTTTACATTGTACTCTATTGATTCTGATTCAGCCAAAAGACCTTTCCATAGGTTTTGTTGTTGATGTTGTTGTTGTTGTATTTTCCCCATTTGTTTCCAGGGCTCTCAGATTGTTCCATTCTTCTTAGCCCTCAGTTTCAGAAGACTGATTGGTAATTAAGTGACTGGTGCCCATTTACTGATCTCATAGCAAGCGTTGCCAATTTCTATTTCATGACATTTGAAGGATGGCAAGGATGAGAGCTGGCTGTGCTCGTGAATCATCACTGACTAAAAGGCAGGCAGAGGATTCTAAGAATGTTTCTCCCCTTAATCATAAAGTTCTGTGGCCTGAAAAAGTTTGAGAAATATTTTTCCCCCTTCCGATTTCACATCAACCTTAAACCGTTGAATGTTCTTATCAGTCAGTTTGGGGTTCAGTATTATATGACCTGAAAAAGGGAGCTAGAACTGAATCTAAAGGAGACCAAACTTATGACAAAAGATAGAACAAAAATCATTAGAATTGACAATAAAGATATTGAAGTGGTGTAAAGTAACAGGAAGTCAAAAAATAGGCTGTAGATTCTAACACTATAGAGTAGCGATGAAGGACCTGGAAAAGATATTTAAGTGTCATCATTTTTATATAATTACAAAGAGTAGAAAAGCAACTGTTTTTCTGTGAGACTCTATGGAAATGAAAGTTGGACTTGGAAGAAGTAAGACTGAAGCTTTTGAGCTTTGGTGTTAAATAACACTTCTGCAGATACTATGGATAACCAGAAAACAAAAACAAATGCAGAAAATCAATCTGAAGTTCTCATTCAAGGCACAAAAGGTCATTATATCTTGGATATAGTATGCAAAGCCCTAGGTATCAGGAGAAAACTCTAATGCTGGGAAAGGTAGAAGGAAAGAGAAAAAGAGGATGACCAACAGCAAGTCATTACATGATTTTTTTTTTTTTAAAGGTTAAAAAATGGTGGATGGATTCAGTTACAATGACAATGGGTACACTGTTAGAAGACTTGAACGGTCAAGCTGGAGACAGACCTTCCTGGAAAGAATCTATTTATGTGGTTTCTAAGGGATGACATCAACTTGAAGGCACAAAATCACTCAATAAATCAAAACTGTCATACCTAAGGACTTTTCTGCCACCTCATGTCAATCACTGATAAATCAAAATAACATTCATCAGTAAAAAAGAGAAACAGTATACATATTTATACATTTTTATGTAAGTGAATGGATATGAAGCAGTTTAAAACAAATTATAAGTGAATATATATAAAGTTTATTTGTGATTGTGGAATGAAGCAAGCATAAATCTTGAAATAAAAAAGAGTTAATAACTGGATACTCATACTATTGGAAAATTTTCTATGCATTCTCCAGAAATGATTAGATTAGATTAGATTTATTGTCTGATGCTCAGTATTTACAGATGCTAATGTAGTAGTGTTTCTTGCCTCTTTTAACAATTCTCTGAAATTCTTTGTTAAATTCGTTGGTGAGATTTTTGTTTTTCTTAGCTTTGAATTTCTCTTTTTTGCAATTTCCATTGTTTGTTTTGATAATGTTTCTTCATTTTTTATATTTCCTTTTCATATTATTTCTATTTGTAGATTACCTTAAAATATGAAAACTACCTAGGTATGGGATTCCCTATGTGTCTCTAATCTACAAGGAGGGAAATTACTTGTCCATCCATTCATATCTATTTCTTTTTTCAAAGTAGAGTACTAGCTTTTATGGCAATAGTTCTGGTTTTTTTAACCTGGATTAATACATTTTAACCATACTGAAAGAAACACATGAAGGACAGTATCAGGTATATCTTGAATGCTATTGATTTTATAATCTGAGTAACAGGAAGATAGCTGATCTTTCTTAATGAGGAGTAAGCTTTTGATAATTTGGAATAGTCTTTTATTCTTACATCTCTGAAGAATATGCATTGTGTCTGACTTTTTTGTATTGATACAGAATAATCATAAAGAACATGAAGACAAGATCATAATATTTTCCTTTTCACAACAAATGAACTATAATTCCCTCTTCTCCTGGTTTTTACCGGCGTTGACAAAAAGATGTCAGGAATTAAATTAGTAATTCAAGAATATAGACTGAAATTATATGCTGCTGATTCTGTATTTAACTATTTATTCAGCCAAAATACTTTTTAGAATTTGATAGAATAAATATAGTGATGTGGTTCAGTGATACTGGATCAATAAAGATGAAACTCAAATGTTGACATGGCACTTAATTGAGGTAGAAAATAAAACATTGAATTAAGTAATGGGGCTTAATGCCACTGCCGAATAAACCAAAACCAAAACCAAACAATACCAATGAAATAGCTGGGAATTTACTTGACAAAATTAACAAATACTTATTTTTTAAAAAAGTATTCACATCTGGAAAAATATCATGAATATGAAAAAAAATTAAAATTGTGTGGGATATGAAGAAATGCATTATTAAAATGAACACTGCACCAAAGCTTAATTTTCTATACTAAATGAGAGCAATAAAAATTGAAAACAAGGTATTAAATGACAGACAGAGACAAGTAAAAAAATGTATGGTCTAATAAATGTAGAATCTGGGTTTCTATTAACTTAAAATCTTTAGTTGCCTGGATAGAAATGACCAAAATTCTAAATATAGGTGAGATCATCTGACACCATGGGTTGAAATATCATCAATATGCTGATGACACTCAGTTTTACATATTCAACTCTGGTGATCCAAGCGATTCTGTGGCTGCTTTTCATAATGCGTGGAAGCTCTCAGGGTCTAGATGGAATACAACAGCTGAACCCAGGCAAGACAGATGCAAAATGTGAATGCAAAGGACCTAAGGATCTGGTTGTTTATCATCATTAGTTCTGAATGGGGTTGCACTACCTCTGAGAGACCAGGTGCACAAGTCCTGCTCAAAGAGCAGGTGGTTAGGAAGACTTTTGCACAACTTCATGTTGTGCACCAGTTGTACCCCTAACCTGGATTGTGAAGCCCTGGTCATGGTCACTCTTGCCCTACTCATCTCTCAATTGGATTACTGCAATGAGGTCTACATGAGGCTACCCTTGAATAGTATTCAGGAGCTACAGCTGGTCCAGAATGCAGCAGTGCTCACCATTCTAGAACCCCAGTTGCACATATGACACTGCTACTGCATGAGTTGAATTTGTTATCAGTTTGCTTCTGGAGCCAATTCAAGGTTGTTACTTTTAAAGACCTATATGAGTTGGGTCTAGGGTACCTGAGATGGTGTCTGTCCCCAATGGGATTAGTCCATCCCACTCGAGCCAGCAGAAGTTTCAAATAATATTACAGATGATAAGAAACTCTAAGTGTTATCTTCACATGCAGCCTGATGGAAGGCTGAAGTTTAAACACTCAGTTCTGTAATTCAGTCAGAAGAAAAGAAAATAATGAACATAACACAGGGGAAAAAATGTCAAGGGATTATCATAAATTCCTGGCTAGACTTCTACCTGTTGCTACCTAATTAGTAATCTTTATTTATTTGATTTAACCAACATAATCAGTGGACTCTTGATATACCACAATTTGAAATTTGAAATCAAATAATCAAATAGTCAAAAATGAAATTCAGAGATACCTAAAAAATGCATTTTAAGCAAACAAAGAATAAATAATGAGATAGATGCATTCAAAAGGATTCTTAAATAGCTGTTTTTAATAACTTCTCAAAATCTAATAAAGAAAGAGCTGCTTGAATTTCACAACTACAGGGTATTCCAAAGCACAGCATCATCACAGAGAAACAGTATCTATAGACCCTGTTTTTCTTGAACTAACACATTCTCCTGGGAATTTACCATGGACCAGTGGTGGGTTGCCCCCTGTTCACACCAGTTCTATAGAACCGGTAGTAAAACCAGCAGGAGGCTCCGTCCACTGACCCCGATCTCATTAAAATTCTTCTGCACATTCACAGAAGAGCGCGCTTTGTTCACATGTGCATGCGGCCCCATTGCGAACCGATAGTAAAGGTAAGTAGAACCCACCCCTGCACAGACAAGTCAAACTAAGGTAGAAGAGTTACTTCTGGAGGCCTTTCCCTTCCAATATACTAGGTTATCCACTGCTTGGACATTCTAGTTTTTAATCAAAGATTGTGATAGTTTCTTGGTCCACAACTTCTTTCTGAGTTCTGTCTCTATTTTTAAAAAGATCAGCCTTTTCCTTTTTTGAGAGGAAGATGGGATGGACTCTGTACCCAGCCTGATTTTGAATGTGGCCAAGAGCCAATTTGTCTATCTCTATGACAAGGGCAAACAAAAAAAAAGTTTAAATAAATAATTTTTCCTTATTTTTCAGCAAAGCTGTTTTCCTTTCAAAGTGATATACACTCAAATTGCACAGTTCACTATTACTATGACTGACATTAAGCCTTTGAAAAGTAGCTTACATTTTCTTTGACAGAGTGATGCCATGCAGGAAACATGATTCTCTTAACTGAAGCAAAGAGGCAATGTGATTTTCTTCGACAGTAATGTGCATCAGGACTACAAATCATTTTGGGTCAGAATTGTGAGAAAAGGCTCTTTCAGTGTTTTAAAGCAAACCAATATTGAACAATATGGCTGCCCTTGCATTGCTCTTTGGAGTGAAGGGAACATCATGGTTTGTACAGTAGCTTTGAGGAAATGCTTTATTTAAGCATCCAACCAAAGCATCCTTTCAAAAGATTTCCAACCCCCAAGCAACATATCTAATATGTAATTTAACTATCAGCTAAATGGATTTACCTCAGAAGTATCCACTGCCTGATACAACCAGTATTATATGACTGGCATTATCTTAAAGAAACAAACAATTGTTGTGAGCTTGGTAATTAATGGTTTCCATTTCATCCTAGCCATGAAATCACTGGAGGGCATTAAATACAATATTCCACAAAGTAGCTTTTTCTCCTTAGCACTGAAAAAATGGTGTATGCCTGCTTTATGGCATATTATAAAGCCTGGAGAGATAATAGTCCTGAATCATTCCCCATGTTTGGTTGGATGGCAAAAGGAAATGATTTTTCATGAGCAAGGCAAAATGTAAATACTTCCCAACTCATCCTTTATAAAACATTTTCAGTTGAAGCAGGTGAGATTCCTGAGAAGAAGAGACATATCTCTGAAGAACAGAGGTAGATGTTAAGTAAGTAAATAAGTAAGTAAGTAAACAAACAAATAAATAAGTAAACAAATAAATAAGTAAATAAATAGTATGCTGCAAACGCTTTAGAAAAAGCTTACCATATAATGATTCATTACACAGAATTGTGAGTGAAATATTTAAAACTAATCTATCATCCATTCATAGCATAATTAATGGTAAGATTTATTGCAGAGTGTTTTGTTTCCTGTTTTTCTAATAAAGAAAAGACAAATATACAACTACACAGTCAGCATCAACTTGAGCTCAGCCCATTAGATATGGAAACCTAAGGCTTAATTGCTTGATTTAAATTTGGTTAGTAAAAATGCATACTGTAGCATTGCTCACTTAATTATGTTAATTTATATCAGAAAAGCTAAATTTACAAAGGCAATACCATTAATTATTTATTTTGTCATTCAGGCCAAATATATATTACTCAGCTAATTAGCTTCCTTAAGCGTCCCTCCCTCTAAAAAACTCCCAACTTTATAAATTGATCTATATATAAAAAAAACCTATGCTGCCTGTCTATATAGCATTTTTCCCCCAGCTGCTTTTTTTCTATTTTGTTTACAACAGGAGCAAGGCTATAATCATTTCAATGATAAGAATAAGGACATAACTTCTTAAACATTGTAAGATTAGCTACTGGTTCTCCCTTCCAATGGAGAGGTAAGTCTGAAGTCTTACTAAAGCTTCTCTGTGATGGTCATAAGTTCTACAATTTATGAGGGAAAGTGCAAACAGGGCATTCATTCTACATGGCGTATTAGATCCAGAGGATTTAAAGCTGCTGCTTCTTCCCTCCACACATGCTTCTAGAAAGGAAGGAATGTTGCCCCCGATGAATAGCTGGCTTATTTATTTACCCTCTCTGAAAATGATGGTTATACATATACATATACATATACATATACATATACATATACATATACATATACATATACATATACATATACATATATATACCTTTTTGGAAAAAAAAAAGCTTCACAACTTTTACTGCAGCAAGTCACAGGAAAAGACAATTCCACCAGCTGAATTCCCCCCCCCCACACACACACAATTTCTTCAATTCCAGAATGGTCTACTGTTTCCAGTGAACTTAAATGGAACAATTCTGCAAATAGGCATACCATAATAGGCATACATCCAAAAATATTTCCAAACTCTCATCAGCTGTCCAACATTTGTTTTTCTACAGAGGTGGTTTTTTTTTCTATTTTCAGTCTCTATGTGCAGTATTTGACTAATTAAGGGCTGATTAAGCTTTCCATGATGTAGCTCAAAACCCTTTTGACATGAGGTTGATAAGGGAGAACATATGTGAGATGATCAGCTATATAAAGAAAGTAAATGTAAATGATATGTGCAAAAATTAATGAACAATGATTTGGTGTTAAGGACATTCTCTGAAAAGAAGAAAAATGAAATGTTGGGAAAGTGAAATAGCAGAACATGATGCAAGATAGTTATTGGTTCCAGGTCAACGAGGGTCAGTAGTAATAAACAGTATACTAGAGTAATTCCAATTAAAGCCTAAAAATGTTTATTCTGCATAAATAAAATGAGTTCATATCCAGTGATATTCTTGTACTTTCATGTTAAAAGATCTACAGTGAGAGCATATGCTAATTTTGGAATTCTGGAATAACACAACAAATCTAAAGAAGATAAAATACACTGAAATGAAATAATTCTTGCAAAAAAAAATTAGCATCTCTGTCTCACTACAACAACAATCTATCAGTAATCCTTCTAATTAACACTCAAATATATTTTTAGAAATCCATGGGATACTGTTACTGAGGGTACTGGTTTCATTAATATTGGGTAGCTAGAATACTGAATGAACATTTATGCAGGCATGTTGATAACAATAAAGTAGAGTACTAATGGCTGCAACAATTAGCATTGCATTAATATATGAGAAAAAGCCAGTTTGCACACTGTCAAAAAGAATACTTTAATCCCATTTGGCTATGTCTTTAAATTCAGGAAGCAGGAAAGATATTTTCCTCTCTATACTTCACCATTGCAAACTTGATCCTTGAATATGAATGGAACAATTGCTAAATTAAACTTCTGTTTTGTATTTCTTTCAAAAAAAGAAAAAACCAGCAAGGTGGCTAGACTTAGATACAGTAGTGATGAGAGTACCATTGGAAGACCAGATTAGGGATAGATGGAGAAAATCTATCTGTACAATCACTAAGACAATAAAAAAGTGAGTTGACAGCACAAAGATAACCAATCACTCTCCGATTAACCAAGCCAAAAGGCATCACTAGGCATTTGCCATTATTTGCATGAAGTGTGATCAAGTCTGTCTGACAAGGAATGTGGGTGTACAAGCAGGCAGACAATATAGATGATTGACTTAAATAAGGAAAAGGTAGATATGTCCTAAATGAGTATACAGTGTTTTTCACCATGAAAATGATTTGGATTCATTTTCAAGAATACAGTTGCCTCTTGAAACTGCATCTTTGGGTTCTCCACCACAATTCTCCACTATTCAGTCAGAACTGAAGAAGTTTCTTAGATGAGAAATGAAAATTCAAGGGAAAACAAAAAAAATCTAGTTGCCTTTTGAAAAATCACCTTTGAGAGTAGGCACAGGGTTTCACTGCTTCTGAAAAAAAAAGGTTTCATGTGGCTGAATTTCCTACAGGCTTTATTATTTATTGAGGAGTACACCACTATTTGGACTACTCTAACATCATTTTACATACTTTATGGGCTACTTCCAGGCACAGTTGCCAGGCACAGCTCCTCACTACTAGGATGGCCATTCCCCTGGGTTAGGACACAAAGATAGATAAATCAATCAATCAATAAACAAGCAAGCTGACAGATCTGTAGAGTGTTAAAATGTGAGGGATGCAGTAATGCCCCTTTGGTAATAAATTTGGCATGGGGACTTCTATCTTGTTACTAGCATTTCTATATCTACAGTAGCCTCTATTCTTGGTTGTGTCTGGTTGTTTATGTTCCTTGTTTACTGATTTACTATGACTAGTTGTCTCTTTTGGTATTGTTTGGTTAAATTAATCTTACTGGAGGAAGGGAAAGACTCTTTGGAGCATTATATAATAGATTATCAAAATTGCAGATGACACAAAACTAGGAAAAATAGCTAGTTTTCTGAAATGAAAGTCCTGCATGTGGGGAGAAAGATGGGGTGATCTGGCTTGCCAGTAGTTTAAGTAAAAATAATCTGAGCTTCCTAGTAGATCAAAAGTTGACACTGAGCCTGCTTTGTGATGCAGTCACTAAAAGGATAACTGTCATTTGGCTATGTATTAACAGGAGCAAGGGACTCATATAACGGGAAATAATTAATTACTCCATTCTACTCTGCCTTGAGTAGACTCGTTCACTCTCTATACATAGGGAATCAGAATCAATGGAAAGAAAATTCAAGAAGGAATTTCCTGATAGGAAAAAAAATATCAACAAGTGGAACACCCATCATTACAGGTCCCCAAACAAAAGCCCCCTTAAAAATACCTTGGCAGACCCTGCACTGAGCCAGGAGGTTGGAATAGAAGACCTCCGAGATCCTTTTCGACTCTGATTTTATGATTCTACGAACTCATGTGATCAATATTTGTAAACAAAAACGGTATGTTTATAAAACCTTAGGAATACTCAAAAGAATAATAAACATGATTAAGGGTGTTTAATTCCCTGCCCTATTTTCTTATATAGAACATCTTTTAGAAGCAACTTCAGCATTATTTCTCCTTGAGTCTGAAAGAAAACCTATACAAATGAATATGTGTTCTTGTGAAACACTGGCATAATAGGAATACAGAGGCTGTGCAATACACTGCAAGCAGATGTGAAATATAATTGGTTGTTCACAGATGATTTATGCATTTAGAATTAGAAGCCCATTATTTGTTGAAATATTCATGCATTTCCAAAAGGTTCCTCAAAATCCTTCATTTTTTTTTAAAGTTGAATTGAAAACACAATAAAACTTCCAGATGATGACATAAAACTTTAAAGACCATAAAACACCAGTCATATAATAAAGTAACTGAAGATCAAAGGCCTGTGCATATGGGAAGAAGCTATCATTTATGTATCTTGCCTCCAAAATCTTTTCGTTCACCAAACAATTTGAAGTTAGGTAGCTGGTATGAAAAGGCCGTTGACTGGTTTGTAGAGTTTACCATGAAGCAAGCAAAAGACCACATTTAGTAGTAGCTAACACTGTCAACTGTTTCTATGTATCAGGGATGTTCAGAGGGTATGTCATAAAAGTCAAGATATTGGCTGTAATGGTGCCATCAAAGTTCTGCCTGTTTTATTCTGCCTGGTACCACAATACCACAATGCCCATAAAAACTTTGTGCTATCTCAGCTGCCATTTTGACTTTTTTTTACTGTACCCTGTAGACATCCCTACTATGTAATTGCAATAATCTAAAAGATAACTATAAACGGATAAGATTTATTTTTACCCAGAAAATAATGCAGCCAGAATTATGGCCAGATCTGATTAATGGAGAATCAAACCTCCAAGAAACAAGGCTAACTCATCTAAAGCTGAAGGCACAATCTTTCAAGCTTAGTGTTGGGGACATGAGGGAGATCTAGCCCTGGGCTCCTCATATGTGGGGTGCCCCAGGATTCAGGTGCAGTTCTCTCACTCTTTCTATTTAACATCTGCATGCTGTCTCTTGATGAGGTCATTTTGCAGCATGATTATCCATTATTCTGATCATACAGGCTAGACAAGTGATGTTGTTAAGGTGCTAACCCAGTATCCGGGGAGTAGGGTCTGTGAGGGTCTGGCTGGAAGAAATATGCTGTGATTCAACCCCAGAAAGACAGAATGATTCTAGTCACTTGTTCTAGCATGTTCTAGTCACTTCCTTTTTGGACTACTGCAATATGTTCTATAAGGGGCTGTCCTTCAGGAAAACATCAACTGGCACAGAGTGCAATAGTATGTAGAGTTTGGGGCAACCTATGATTGGCCCATGTTACACTGGTTTTCAGCTTTGTTCTCAGTGCAATTTAAACTGCTAATTATCATCTTTAAGGTCATGTATTGCATGTGGCCAGATCATTTGAGGGACTACTTCACCCTCAGGACATCTAGCCAAAAACTAGATTGGATGGATAGGCTTGTCCAGGTTCCCCTCAGTAAAAAGTTCTCATCTGGTGGAAATGAGTCTTTTCCATAGCTGTACCTATCCTACAGAACAACCTAATATCAGAGACACCGAAGACCCTCAACCTCCTTGTTTTCTGGGAATCCCATTAGACCTTGGCTGTTTCCTCAGGTATTTGCTTAGGGTAGCCAGTGAGCCAAGCATCTGTGTTTTTTAGAGAATAATATTATGGCATTTGATGAGGTGTAAATTCTTTTTAAATCAAGTACATTTTATTATTGGTATATCTACTTGTTAGCTGCCAGCAAACTTGTTCTGTTCCATTAACAGCAAGCTGTTTCATTTCTAATCATGGTTAGTACTTACCCAGCCTATTATTTTATCCAAATTCACCTTCACTACCTACTTGGCATCCAGTTATAAAAGATGGGTATCAAGAGCAAATTCAAATAATTTTAAGATCACACAATATCTTTCCTTTAACATTATTATTTTTATCATCATCATGCACTTGCAAGCTTACTTTTATTTACATGCATACATACATGAACAATACTTTGAAAATTCAGTAATAGCACCAAATATCTATGTTAATAGCACTCTGTTTTTTTTAAAATCCTGTTAAACCATGGTTTAATATTAAAAATGAACTATGCCATGATTTATATGTACTATATGTCTTCTGCTATTTTCTGTTAATGGTTACAATATAAATCCATTCATATAACAATTGATGTTATAGTGTCTAGAATACTAACATACCTTATGACAACCTATCAGCTCACAGCCCAACAGCCTGGTACAGTACAACAGCCAACTCATCAGTTCACCTGAAGTCCTCTGCTATTTGAAGCCTACAACAGATATATGATGAACTATTAAAACATCCATTACAAAATAATTGTTTCCACTTGGATCTCCAGTCACTGAATTCCTTTAATCAAGGGAGCATTCCTAAATTTTGGTGGTGTCATCATCCCCATCCATCAATTTGTTTCTTCATGATGCAGAACAGAAGACAGATCACCTGATATCCTACTTTCCATCTCTATTTTCCTAATGTTATATATACTAAAGGCTGCTGCTTTGACGATTATCCATGCTATTTGCCCACAGCATAGCTTCAGGTGACTCTGGAAAGTTCTGTACCTTTTGACTTATGTAGATCTATAGATATTATAAACTGTTCCTATTGTTTATATGTTGCTCTCCTGCTTTTGTCTGCCCTTGGTACTACTTTTGGCAGCTGTCAAATGATTTGCATGTTTGTTCTGACCTGGATGTAGAGAATGTCTGGGAGCTTTCCAAGTGCAAATTAAACTGTCAATTACCCACTGTAATTTTCCACAAACTTGGTCTCATCCAATGTGTTGGATCATAACTTTCATTATTCTCGTCACCTTAGTTTGAAAGTTACACTCAGGGGCTTTTTAAGACTGAGCAATTTGAGGACAGAACATTAAACATTAAACCATTAAACCATTTCCCCTCACCACACACACACACTCACACCCATCACCCCTTCATGGAGCATCCTATGCTGATGCAGTTTTTTTTTTTTCTCTGTTGGTGTCAATTGAAGTTAATGGCCCATTAAATGGGAAAGTAAATCCTAGCTGATTAGTTTTACTGCTATAAATGGGAAGTGTCAATTATTGGATCATTTCAAATACTGAACTGCTAGGGTCCTATGTGGAAGGTCCATGGCAATTACTTCCCTTATGTGTGTTCCCCCTTCCCAAAAATGTTTTGTCTAAAGGGCACTAAGTTTTTTTTTAAATAATAGCAGAAAAAGAAAAAGAAAAGGCACAAAATACCAAAATACTTATATTGTCAAAAAAGGAACCCTCCCCAAAAAGTGAAAATACTAGAGAAATAACAAAACATAAAGTATGCATCATTACAATAGTAAGCAGTTACAATTCTAATGCAAATTAACTAATGCAAACATTATACAAGTGTATCTCTCTACGTGTATATTTCTAACACACTTACATAACTACCATGCTTTCTTTTTAAACTTCTGTATTCTGCATAATTGATTCCCAAATTTCATTACAGTTATCCATACAAAGTCTATGTTCATACGTTCATAAGAAGCAAGTGTAAGCAGGTCTTCAATTCATTGAATAAATGGGGCCTTACATTTATTTTTTCAATTCTACAATATCAGTCTTTTAACCTGGTTGGAGTTGAGCTACACCAACTGCTAATGTAACAATATCAAATGGAACACAGTAAGATACTAAAAAGCTGCAAACAGTTTGTAAGCATGTTTGCTCAGTCAGTCCCAACAAAAGTGAAGGGCAAACATCTATTTTGAACTGTAAAACAGCAAAATAAATGAAAGGAATCATAGCATGCTCAGGAGGGCCAAATTAGCCACTAGAGTCTGTCTTAATAAAAACCTAAAAAATCACTAACAATGAGATTATTTGTGTTAGGTAGAAAATTGTCTGATTTGCTAAAAGGCAAATTTAAAATACTTTGACAGAACAGATAAGAGAAACAAGTTTCCAAATTATTCAGTAACAATCTGAGAAATCCTGTATTATCGCAAGGAGTCAGGATGACTAGATGATGAGAAAATATCTGTTGAGGAAAGATAATATGCCCTTTTGAACTGAAATGCACTGATTAATGTATGTGTCAACTCTTGGTGATCACATAGACAGATTTTCTTTTTATTGATGTGGCTTTCTTGGTAAAAATCAGGAATAGTTTACCAAATGTTTTCTGTCATTCAGAAATGCTACCTTGTCACTAAAATGATTATCTGCTTCCAACATCTTCCTATATCCCTGCTTACCCTATATACTGTAGGTGCCTGTTTGTTTTAGTGGGCAGCCGGGATTTCCAAGCCTTGGATAACCCTGCTGAGAATATATATTCTTGGCATCCATTCCCTACATTCATTCTTCATCCCTCCCAGGAACACTCACCTCCCCCACAAAGAGACAACACAGCAGGACTTCGTTTGAATAACTTTACTACAAGTTTAGTATAACAAGAAAATCTTGAAAGACCTATCAAAGGACATTTCAATCAGTAAACTCAATAATGTTTTAATGAAAACTTGATTTACAAGTTTCCATCCATAGAGACTAAGCTGAACAATAAATATTATGCAAGAGAACACACAAAAGATAAGACGTAATCATGCAGCATACGTTATTGATCTACAGGAAGTTTTATAATAGAACTATACATTAATAAGGGATAATTGTATGCGGTTCGGCCGAACCATTTGTTAAATTGCTGGCTCACCCCGCCCCTTGCCCCGCCCCTCCACACCACTGGGCGAGAGATGGGCGAGCCAGCAATTTAACAAACGGTTCAGTGTTTTTTTATAATTTTATTGGCTTCGCAGCTGCCGTGGGGCTTCAAAGGGCCGCCCTACAGCTGATCAGTGTTAAAAGAAAACAAATGAGTAGACCAACAAAGTAGACAGATCTGCAAAAATAAATGGGTAGATCCAGTGGTGGGATTCTACTTCGGTAGAACCAGTTGTTAAGTAGTTAAGTACTTAAGCCAGTGGTTGCCAAAGTGGGCGGTACCGCCCCCTGGGGGGCAGTGGAATGCCTTAGGGGGAGGTAAGAGGCAAGGGGGGCGGCAGGAGAGGCTAAGTGGCAAGGAGGGTGGCCCCCACCCTTTGGCCTGTGCCTCGCAGCACTTACCTCCTTGCAAGCAAACAGCAAGAAAAAACAGCCCCTTCAGCTTCAGCATCATTAGATTGGCCTCCTGACTCTCAGCTGATTTGCTCTCAGCTGTTTTGCCAGGCCTCTGTTGCTATCTGCAAAGAGTGCTGGAGCAGATTTTTTTTCTCCTAGCTATGCTGAAAAAGCGAAACTGAAAGTAAAGCAGGGTCTTTGCTGCAACGTGACAAAATGAGGCAGAGAGAGATTTCTTTTTCTTTTTCCTCACCAAAAAAGGTAGGTGCAAAACTGCAAACAATGGGAAATTTAGGGCAAAAGAGGAAAGTTCAAGATTTTAAAACACAAAAGAAAAAAAGCTCTATTTAACTAGGGAATTGTAATAATTGAGATACTATTAATTGTATATTGTGTTGAAAGCAGAAATGGTTAAGTTGTGGTTTAGAGGAATATATGGGGGAAATTATTTGGTTTATTATTATTGCTAAATATAATTAATTGATTTGTAAGAAATTGGATTGCATGGAAATAATTGGAATATTCATGCTCATATTGATTAATATACAAAAAAGATAGTTATATAACTAATTGATTTATATTAAAATGTTGAATTTGTATTAAACAACTGTAATATTACATAATTAACCAATGTGAGGATGGATATAAAAATAGATGACAATGGGAAAGGGTATAATATAGAATAGAAGGGAAAAATTGAATTTGATTAAGATTAGAGATTAGGATGAAGGGTAATATTGATTTTTTTTTAAAAAAGATGAGGAATAAATATGGCAAAAAGGAAATATAGAAATTGTAAATTTAATTGAAATGACTAAACACTGTTTAAATTTGTGAACCGGCCAAATACTCTGTTCAAAGAAAATACATTGTATGTTTGTATGTTTGTTTCTAATTATTGCTATTTATTCATATTTGTTCTCTTTTATTCTTTAAAGTTTAACAATTCATTCTTTATATAAATATCTTTATATTTGTTTGGGGTTTCTTCCCTTTCATCTTTTTTATTGTACAGCAATCTTTCTCCTCAAACCTACCACCTCTCTCTTTTCTTTCCTTCTTACTTTCTCTTCCCCCCTTCTTCTTCTCCTCCCTACTTCCTCTTCCTTTCTCCTTCTCCTCCTTTCTTCCTCCCTCTCTCCCTCCTACTCTAATTTCCCTTCCCTTCTTTCATCCCTCTCTATTGCTGTATCCTTTTATGCATATGGACTCCTCAGAGGGCTGAAAAAGTTATTTTTGACTGGTCCTTGCACTTTTGACCAGTCCTCGAACTTATGACTGTCCTCACATTTTATGTTTTTGCCCTATCTTGTCACCATGGTGAAGAGAAGCAGTTGTGAAATGAGTGACATGGTTGTTAAGAATGCTACAATGGGCATAAATGATGACCAGTCATAAGTGCGAAGACCGGTCAAAAGTGTGAGGACCTGTCAGAAATCACTTTTTTCAGCCTTTTGGGTAATCCTTTTGTGCATATGGACTCCTCAGAGGGCTGAAAAAGTTATTCTTGACTGGTCCTCGCACTTTTGACCAGTCCTCGAACTTACGACTGTCCTCACATTATACCTTTTTGCCCTATCTTGTCACCATGATGAAGAGAAGCAGTTGTGAAATGAGTGACACGGTTGTTAAGAATGCCGCAATGGGCATAAATGTGAGGATGGTCATAAGTGCGAGGACCAGTCAAAAGTGTGAGGACCATTCAGAAATGACTTTTTTCAGGCCTCTGACTAGTCCCTATGCAGATAGCCACGCCTACCCAGTCACATGACCAGCTAGCCACACCCACCTGGTCACATGACCAGTTAGCCACGCCCACCCAGTCACCTGAAACAGAGAGGGTTTCAGGACCCTCCCTCCCAGAGGGAGGCCTTATGGGTCTAGATGGCCCTTTCGAGGGGGAGTGGGTTGTTACATCCGTCGCTGCCATTAGTAGTACCGGGGAGCCTCCCATTGGTGGAAAATTGAGCCTCTTTGCCAAGGTTTGGGAGCGTACTACTTCGGATTGCTGGGTCCAAGCCTCCATTCTATCAGGGCTGGCCATTGAATTCGTTTCCACCCCTCCTTTGTCTTTTATTCCTGTCCGCTGTCTCAGGTTGCCGAGTGTCAGACCCTTATGGAGTGGGCCATTAGTCACCTTCTTGCCATTAAAGCTATTCAACGAGTGCCTAGAGATCAAGCTGGAATGGGTTTTTATTCTTGGGTCTTCTTAGTACCGAAGTCATCAGGTGGGTGGAGACCTATTCTGGACCTTAAATGTTTGAACTGATTTGTAATCTACCGAAGGTTCAAAATGCAATCCTTGTGATCAATTCTGGACGGCGTTCGGAGGGCGATCTCCTCTGTTCAATAGATCTTACAGAGGCATATCTCCATATCCCCATTCGCATTTCTCATAGGAAGAGCCGCCAGAGGATAGATTACACGGAGTGGAGTCTACATCCTCGCCTCGTCTAGATGATGGCGGATCGCTTCGGCGCGCCACAAGTAGACCTGTTCGCATCCCAGCAGAATACCAAACTTCCCCGTTTCTTCTCCCATTTCCATTATCAACAGGCAGAAGCTGTGGACGCCCTGTGCTCCCCTTGGCTTCAGGTCCTGCTGTACGCCTTCCCGCCAATTCCCCTCATTCCGAGGGTACTTCGAAAACTTCTGCTAGAACAGGCGGAAATCATTCTTGTAGCACCACATTGGCCGAGGACATCATGGTTTGCGGACCTCATGAATTTATCAGTGTCTCCTCCTTGGAGGATTACGTGTACCCCTGATTGCCTCAGCCAAGGGGCAATTGTACACCCAGAGCCTCAGTGGCTGCTGATGACTGCTTGGCGGTTGAGCGGCATGCTCTGCAGTGGGACCACATCCTGGCCTCAGTGATTTGTACTATCCAGTACTATCGGCGGTCATTGACGGAACGAATTTATTTGGCCACTTGGCAGTCCTTTTCTTCTTGGTGTAAGCTCCAAGGATTCTCCGCTCTTCAAGCTTCTGTGGTGCAGGTCCTGATGTTCCTCCAGTCTGGGTTGGACAAAGGACTGTCTCCCAACATCTTACGGAGACAGGTGGCTGCTATTTCTTCAATCCTGACATACAATTCCACTCATTCATTGTCGCATCATTTGCTGATTCATAGATTCCTACAAGGAGCAACGAATCTCTGTCCACCAGTTCTACATCGTTTCCCCACTTGGGACCTTTCACTGGTGTTAAACTCTCTTACGGGATCTCCATACGAACCACTGAGTTCTGCGAGTCTACGACTTTTATCTGGCAAAGTGTCTTTTCTGGTCACTATAACTTCGGCACGGCGCATTTCTGAGATCGCTGCATTGTCTATCAGGGATGATTTGTGTGTGTTCCATGCGGACCGTGTGGTTCTCAGGTTTGATCCTACATTTGTGCCTAAGATTAACTCTCCTTTTCATCATTTGCAGGAGCTGGTTCTTCCAGATTTCTGCCCGTGTCCTTCCAATCCAGTGGAGAGCCAATTACACATATTGGATGTCCGATGGGCTCTTCAGATCTACCTTGAGAGGACTGCTGATATTCATCGGACAGAATCTTTGTTCATTTCCTTTCTCCCTGCTTCTTTAGGGCACAAAGTGACTTCTTCAACGATTGGTCGTTGGATCCAAGCTATGATTACTATGGCATACGAACTCCAGTCTTTGCAGCCGCCTACTAATGTGACAGCTCTTTCTACTAGAAGTGCTGCGACTGCAGCTGCCTGGGCCTCTCGGGCTTCGTTACTTGAGATCTGCAGGGCAGCTACTTGGACTTCTCCTTCTCCCTTTGTCAGGCACTATAAGTTAGATAAATTTGCCTCCGAGGAGGTCGCCTTTGGGAGGAGAGTGTTACAGGGTGTTGATATGCGGGGGGAGTCTTCGGCCCAGATTGTTCCCTCCCGTGAGCCGAGACAATGAACTTGGGTATGTCTCACATCTGGCTGCTGTCTCCACCTTCAATGGAGAAGGGGCATTGGTCCTACCTGATACGCCCCTTCTCGTTGAGTGGAGACAGCAGCCAGCCCCACCCTTTTCATCAGTCTGGTCACTAATGGTAGTTCCTATTCAAGCACACTAAGGCTGTAACTAATGGTAACTATGAGTGAGAATTCTGCTAATTGGGCTAGGCAGATGAGCTCTCCTAGCCATAGATAATCATCCATCTCTCTTCAGGGCCCTTCACCCTTCCTTTATCTTTCACAAGTCAAAACGCTGGAGGGAAAAATTTACCAGAGAAATATTCTTCCAAAAAACAAACAAATTATGACTTCCTTTTAATCATACATCTAGACATTTTTACATCCGAAGTAAACAGCTGTAATAATGTGTGATATTCAATATTCCTACCACCTTAGATTTAGCAAGATTCACTGGTTTGAAATCCAAATATATTTTTGGATAAACCTTGTAGCACTTTTTAGAAATTATTTATTTATTTATTTATTTATTTATTTATTCATTCATTTATTTATTTATTTATTTATTTATTTATTTATTTATTTATTTATTTATTCATTCATTCATTCATTCATTCATTCATTCATTCATTCATTTATTTATTTATTTATTGGTTCAATTTATATCCCACCCTTCTCCGGAGACTCAGGACGGCTTACAATGCGTTAAGCAATAGCCTTCATACTTTTGTATATACCTGCTTAGTAGGGCTTTCGCCCCCCCCCAAGCGGTGTTCTTTTTTTTTAATACAAAGTCATCTTATTGCCCCCATAATCCGGGTCCTCATTTTACTTACCTCGAAAGAATGGAAAGCTGAGTCAACCTTGAGCCTGGTGAGATTTGAACTTGCAGTAATTGCAGGCAGTTCGTGTTACTTAACAGCCCTTTAGTCTGCTGCGCCACCAAGGCTCAGAAATACATTCAAAATCTGTGTTCTCTACCACAGAGAAAGAAAAGTCAGGAGAAGTAGGAGATGAAGTTACAAAAAGATAAGTTAATTTTCTGAGAAATATTTAAAATGGAAGAAAACAACTATGTAATTTTCACTCAGAATAAAATATTCTCATGAAAAGACTGACGTAACTATATTTTTCTATAGAAAAGTAAATAAATAAATTGTACCTCTTAGCTTACTGCCATCAGTATTACCATCAAACTGTTTTTCCAGGCTTTCAGAAATTTTATGGGTTGTTTACCACACACGCATTGATTTGAATCTTTTCTTTCTTGAACAATCTATATCATCAACCTACCATGTCACAATTATATTTTATATAATTTAGTCCTGACCTCTCAAATCCTCATCTTACTAATGGATTTTAAGGCCATTTTAACAGTTTATAACAATTTATAACTGAGTAACCTTTTAACCTTTTTTTTAAAGCTAGGCACATAACTATACTAATATCGTATTTTGAAAATAACTAAGAAGCATAGGTCAGAATAGATTCTAAGTATAAAAATTTTTTCCATACTCTCTTGGAAGGTTAATGTGTAGAATATTCACTGTAGGAGGCACTTTAGCTGGCTTCAAGGAAAACCAAATTAATGGGGAAAAAAGCTTTAAAATAGTTTAGGGGACTAAATACAATAGCACTTTTAAGGACCAGCAATTGTGCTATAACATGAAAATTGTGCAGAGAAGACAGAAAAAGACAGAGATCAACAGCAAAGAAGAACTTGGATAAATCCTGGCAGTTGAAGTCTTCCTTATATTAAAAAAAAAAAAAAGCAGAACATTGTATTTGAAACACATGAAAACCAACTGAAGTCCTATATAATAAGATGGAACTATGGTGAATTCATTTTGCTGATCATACAGTTGCCTGACTTCTTAAAAAGCTCACATCTGACACTGCAGTCTCAAACATCATCTTGAATGTAAGTATGATTTATTCTCTGCTTGGAAAAATTATCAATATGGAATTTTCCCTCTCCCCTTTTTATGAATTCTTGTTCAAATTTTCTGCCACATGCAGAACCACTGGAGAGGCATGATGATAATACATGTAGCAATAACATGTGGCAATAGCACTTAGACTTACATGCCACTTCACAGTGCTTTACAGCCCTTTCTAAGCGGTTTACAGAGTCAGCATATTGCTCCCAAACAACAATCTGGGCCCTCATTTTACCTATCTTGGAAGGATGAAATGAGATTTGATCTGCCAAATTGCAGGCAGCCAGTAGTCAGTAGAAGTAGCCTGCAGTACTGTACAAGAGCCTTGGTTGTGCAGCGGACTAAAGTGCTCTTAAGTAGCACTTAGCTGCCAGCTGCCTGCAATTACCGCAAGTTCAAATCTCACCAGGCTCAAGGTTGACTCAGCTTTCCATCCTTTCGAGGTAGGTAAAATGAGGACCCGGACTGTGGGGGCAATAAGCTGACTTTGTATAAAAAAGAACACCGCTTTGGGGGGGGGGGGGGGCTGAAAGCCCTACTAAGCAGGTATATACAAAAGTATGAAGGCTATTGCTTAACGCATTGTAAGCCGCCCTGAGTCTCCGGAGAAGGGCAGCATATAAATCGAACCAATAAATAAATAAATAAATAAATAAATAAATAAATAAACAAACAAATAAATTCTAACCCCTGCACCACCATGGCTCTTAAAGAGCTTTTAAAGAGAATTTGCATGATACTGAATACATCTGCTTGGCAAAACATCCAGATAATTTTAATTGCACTTATTACCATTACCTGTTGGGAAAGGTAAATTTAGTTTTCACACATTCAAGGTTACCTCTGGGCATTTAGCTGAACATCTATTATTGTCTTGAATAAGGAACTTGGAATTTGGGGGCTTAGTTTGAAAGTAATTAACTCAACCCATTTAAATCTTAACAAACACTCTTTCTGTTGAAATTGGTTTCAATACATGCCCTTAATGCTGCAAGGCATGTATGGGAAATATTGGGCCAAAGATTTAACATTGCCCAGTTTATCCTTGAAAAGCTTACATTATGATAATCTCAGTTTAAAAATAGTTTCAAAATTGGTTTTGTGAATAAACTGAGCCTCTCACAATGGAAACACCTACCTTAGAAACCTACCTGAAGCACAATGCCAAACTGAAAATATCTGAGCCTGAATTTGAATATTTTCACATCAGGGTTATTTTAAGAGAGAACGTGAAGCTGTTATAAGCTATTTCTGAAGATCCAATCCTGTTTTCCCAAGCTTGCATGGAAATTATATTTTCAAAGCATAGCATTTCTTCCTCTCCTTATCTAGCATTCCTGATTGCTGCTCATGACAGTGGAAAAGATCTACAAAAATGCAAGCCTTATAGGGATTATTTTATGGATTTTTTTTTAAATAGTTCTCAAAGCTTAGCTCCTTCATCCCTTGAGAAAGCTTTAAAAAAAAGATGTTACTTTTACCTCTTCCAGTGTTTGAATAGTTTGTATTTTTTAAAAGAGTGAAAACATGACCTTCCTGTCACAATGTTCCTCTCCATCAGTACTGTTTTTTAAAAAGCCGATGCATTTTCTTGCATTTCTGTAAAATATGTTACCATATATACTACACACACACCCAAACATATTCTTGGATTCGATAAACAACATGCAATGATGGGGGGACGGTTACATATCTGCCAAATTTTTATGTCATGACTAATATATTGTGGAATAATAAGAGACTGAAAAACGAATATTTGTGAGATGCTTCAGATTATAACAACTGGATGTGCAGTAAAGCACAACTTTTTGAGACATTTTTTTGGGCATCTGCAAGCTATTTCAAGTGTATCTGCAGGGCTTTGATAGAGGATAATTTGTCTAAACATTAGGCATAAAATATTTTCTTCTTACAAATTTTCTCTTAGGGAGAACTCAGACAAACTGTTCTTTCTGGTGGAAGCAGAATCTTCCATCCTTGACCAAATTGCCCAGGGCTGAAGGCAAGGAGCATTCATGGGTGATGGCTCAAAAAAAATCAAGATGTCTGCTGAAACTGTGTGATTTAAGTCTTGACTTTTTTTGACTCCTTCAAAAATGCCCCAAGTTGGAGACCAATAGATTTTAGCAGTATATTGTGATTGAAAAACAATAAGAAATGTTGGAAATGCAAGAATAATTATGGAACATACTATCACCTCTGGTGGACGTGTCCGGTGGCAAAACAATTTTGGACTAAAGTTAAAAAACTATTAGAGGATATAATACAGAAACCTGTAAAGGGAGAGCCAGAGCAATTCTTATTAGGGTTTCCAACAGAAAAATATACAAAAGAAATTCAATATTTAATATTACATATATTAACTGCAGCCCGCATAATATATGCACAAAACTGGAAGAAGAAATATCCACCAACAGAAGAGGATTTAATCAAAAAAATCCTCGAATGCGCAGAGATGGACAAGCTTACAAAGGAACTTAAGGAAAGAGAGGACTCAGATTACTATAGAGTATGGTTTATATGGTATGATTGGTGTGAGAAAAGAAAAACGAAAAAAAGGAATAAAGGGGGAAAAGGGGGGAACAGAAATAATACTCTATTGCTTATTTTTGGATTGTATGTGTTGAAGATCAAAGTAAAGAGAAGTTGACACAAAGGAAATTAGATTTAAATAGATTAAGATAAAGTTAGAATATATGTAAATAATAACAAAGGATCACCTTAAACGAGCTGTTAATAATGGAAAAATGATTTGAATATATGTGTTTGTTTTGTGTTTGTTTTTAATGTATTCAAAATAAAAAACTTTTTAATAAAAAAAAACAATAAGTCAACAATTGATGGGTCTATTTGCTCCAAGAATCATACTAACTATATTATTATTAGAGCCAGTTTAGTCTAGTGGTTAAGGCATCAGGCTAAAAACCAGAAGACTATGAATTCTAGTCCCACCTGAAGTAGACAATGACAAACCCTTTCAAAATCCTGCCAGAAAAATTAGTCCAGGCAGTTGCCAGGAAGCAAAACTGATTTGAAGATATACACACAGAGAGAAAGCTTTCTTATTATAAGTTAAGGTTAATAAGTCATAAGTCAATATTAGTCATAAGGCAGTTCATGTGCAAATAGGAACTTTGGCTTTTTTGTGTAACTGAAACAAAAAGGACACCATTGTGTAACTGAAACAAAAAAGACCCTGCCTAATTCAGATGAATGTTGGAGATAAATAAACTGATTTAGTCACAACAATTAAAATATAAATAATCAGAAACAATCTCCCTCATTAAAAATGCATCCTAGAGTGGTTACGCTGCAGGATTAATTAAATGGTACTTTATTTTGTGAAAATATATCTGTTTATTTGAATTATAACATTTTACATGTGTTGGAAAAAGGAAATGCTTAAGCTATTAGTGTTCTCTGAGCTTACCTCTCTTCTTGCAGATGTTTTATTACCAATTTAGGTAACTCCCTCAATTACCTAGCCTGATGATAAAACAACTGCAAGAAGAACAGCAAGCTCAGAAAATGCTAAGAACCCAATTATTCAACTTTGAGCTACACATAGTCTCCTCCATTACAAAGTGAACTTGCTTCAAAAGGTTCAAGAGGTTCAAGGTCAAAAATCCAGCACTGAAAAAAATGGGAGGATAGCATTAAGCAAATACATAATTAAATTAAAGCAATATTTTCTTTAAATCCTTATATGGCTTGGTACCAGTGACGGGTTGCCCCCGTTTCAGACCGGTTCACAAGAAACCGGCGGGAGGCCCCGGCCACCACCCCGGATGTTGTCATTGTGTGCGTGCAAGATGCATGTGCTAGCAAAGCAAGCGTGTATGCGCGATCCCATTGCGAACCGGTAGTAAAGGTAAGTAGAACCCACCCCTGCTTGGGACCAGGTTATTTGATGGTCCGCCTCTCCCCAATTACAGTTACAAAACCCACCACAGCAGGAAGATAGCTCTGTGGGGGTCGTAACTGTCAAGTAAATACTTCTGATGGGAAAAGGTTCTTCTTCTCTGGGTTAGCTTCTTCCTTTGGAGCATCATTTTTTCCAAAATTAAGATTGGCTCCCACTTTGTTGCATTTCCTCAAGTGCTTGAAGACATGGTTTTGTCAGGAGGTTAGGGACCCCGTTTATGGCTGATCAATTGGCTTCTTTGATTCTGTGGTCATCACCATGAGATGGGATGTTAAATTGGAACTTTTAACTGTGGATTTTTAATATTATATGCCACCTGGACTCCCTGTCTGTGAGTTGGGTGGCTATCTAAATTTGTTTAATGATTTTTTTTGGGGGGGGGGGAAGTTTCTGAAAAAGTAAGATCTTCAACAGTCTGATAAATAGTGAAAGATTCATGGAGATAATAAGAATGACAATAATGCCTCATGAAAAGCAAATGATTGAAAGACTAGCAATTCCACATAGATCAGTCTTCACTAGTAAAACTTGCAGATGATTTGGAAGTTGAAATGGACTTTGCAGTTCTGCACTCTATCCCTGATATTTAATGTCTACCTTTCTCTTAGGGAAGTTAACATACTATTCAAATTAATTGCAAAAATCATGAGTAGTAATTACTTCAGAAGTAAAGATGTTATAGGAACTTAATAAGTTTTGGCAAATTCCTGAAAACAATGGATTAACTCTTCTAAAAAACTAGAGAGAAATGGAAAAGAAAGCATCAATCCTTAGCAACACTAAAAATAAGTTATTCCCTCCTCCCAACAGTTCCAAAGGATACCAAAAGACAAGCAGCTTTTGCAGTCATGGATCAGTTATTCTTAGAGGTAAGTGTCGTCCTTGGAGAAAAATTGCTCTCAAAGCTACTAAAAGGCATTCCAACAGCATCTGGAGTGCAATATTTAGCTTTTCAAAACACTTTTTGATTGCATCTGAAGCCTGGACTTTGAAAAGCTACTGCAGTCACCAAATGGCAAATGAATTAACAGAAGGCTCAAGGAAAGCAGAAAGCAACAAACAAATAGTCAAAGTAAACCTCCCTTTTATAATTTGAATATATTAATACATTTCACTTCTATTTTGAAACGGTTATTACTTAGGGGAATAGAGTTGGATAGAGTATCACTGTCCACCAAATTGTTTCCTTCTTGTTTCAGAATGCAAGTGGGTTCATCTGGTGTCTGCTTTTCATCTCTATTTTCAGCTATTGTGTACATTTAAAGATTTAAAGCTGGAATAACCAAAAATCACTTATTTTAAAACTATTCATGCTACATACTCAAATACTATTTCCTATGGCTCTGAAAAACTTTGTCCCTTTTGACATAGATAAATCTATACATAATATAAACACTTGTCTGTTATTTGTGTACCATATCTTGCTTCCTACTTTTGCCTATCCTTTGCCGGTTCACTGTTTTGAAGTTTCCTGACATATAATAAATAGATATCAATCTATATTTTTGCTAGCTGTATTGAGACCATATATATTTGCTCTGATCTAGCCCAGATTTTGCCACTTTATGAGAAAAATATCATTGAAGACTTGCTGAAG
Source organism: Arizona elegans (assembly GCA_022577455.1). NCBI lineage: Eukaryota > Metazoa > Chordata > Lepidosauria > Squamata > Colubridae > Arizona > Arizona elegans. Next base: position 93,412,473 of record JAKOOJ010000003.1, on the reverse strand, counting down.
TCCAGGTATATTATGTCAGAAAAGCATTTCACTGATCTACTAAGCGAGTAACTTTAACAGAAGAGAAGATATCGTTAGTCTGAACTAATTTGTTCATAGCAAATCTATACTGATTTTTGCTAATTGCATGTTTTGTAAACTTCACATTGAATTTGTCCATGAAACATATGAACCTCATGTTCTCTTCCAACAGTAGTTAGAGCATAAACTTGGATAATAGTCATATTAAAGAGCTGTCCATAATGTCTAAACATATCCATTTTCTTTTCCTTCTTTCATTTTACACATTGAATTTTCCTACTCATGTTCAAAATATGTGAGTTTCTGCTTGATGATCATTCCCTGAGAAAATCAATTTAGATACATCCAATAGCCTAAGCATCTTCCTCATTCTGGCATTATGTACACAATTGAAGGGCTTGCTTTCCAGTGAAGGAAAGTAATACACCTTTTTGTGTTTTTCTTCTTCAGACCTTTATTCATTTTTGGCTAGCTGAGTGATCTCATGTTTCTATGCCAGTTATGATATCCACCAGTTCATTTAGCTTTTCTGTGCATGAATGGCTGTATTCCTCTTTGTAAAAGCTTATGCAAAATTTTGCTTGTGTGGAGGATTAGTATAATTCTTTTAATAATTGTGCCTTTGCCTTTGTATTTCCCCTGTTCAATATAGGTATATTAACTGGTCTTTTCCATTCTCTAGGTCATTCTCCAAATATTGTTGGATATTTGTTGACATGGACCAGTTAATTCTTTATTGCCTCTTGTCTTGCAACTTTAAACAGTTCATTGGTGTTTTGTCTCTGTCTGACAGTTGGCCTATTGTCTCTCATACATCACCATCTAATGAAATTGGTCCCCCAATGTATTATCTCTCTACACAAGTTTTTGTCATTCTTTAATCTATTTACAAAATGTTTCATTGTCTTCAAATATTCCTTTACCCCAGGCCTTTATCAAATCAATTCTGTGATTACTGTTGAAAGTTTTTATCTTAGCTATACAGTTTTTCTTGAAAATATTTTTTTTCTTTTCCTTTATTTATTATATTCCCCTATTGACTTTCTTCATTGAACTATTTTTCATGTGCCTTACTTGATACTAGAAATCTGTGTTCACTTACTGTATTTTCTTCATGGGGTCTAAGATTTTCAAGTTCTATCTTTCTGTGACTATAATGATCCAGAAAGCCATTTGGAATTTTCCCTATCTGAAATCTGGGCATATTTTTTCTGCTTCAGTTTTCGTAATATTGTTTAATTTCTCCCATAGTTTCTCTGATTTATTTTACATAATTACTTTCTGCTAAGTCTTTTCTTAGATTGATGTTATCATCTGATTGTATGTTAATATGGTCTTATTTTATTGGCATATCTTTGCCTTTAATTTTCCAGTACAGCAGCCATCACTATTTCTGCATTCTGCACCTGGAAATTAACTTAATTGCATTTCTCTTTTTCTGGTTTTCTATTATGTGGTCTTTTTGAATCTATGTTATTCAGTTGTGAACATTTATGTCTAGTATCTGTATTTACATTGCTTGTAAGACATATTAGCAATAAACAAAGATATATTTTAGAAAAACACAATTAACATACCTCCTGTAATATTGTATTTACATAAAATATATCTTGTAATTATAGGGTCTTCAATTTCTCCAACTTTTATCTTACAATCCCACATTAGTAGTTCTATATTAAATTTTGATATTTCACATGGACTCCCGAGTAGCATATCATCTAATCCTCTGAGTTAGAATAATATATTCAAGTCTGTCTAAGTTCACTTATTCTTAAGCACCCCCTGTTAACTTTGCTTTGATCATTTCAAGTTCATCACATTTTATATTTCAGTAATATATTGTTGTTTCAATACTGACTGTTGTGACCAGACTTCCTAGTAGCTTTGATACTAGTAACTTTGATACTAGCTTTGATACTATGTTATTATCTCCAGATCTAGTTTGAAAGTCTGATGCTTTTCCTTAAAGAATACTTTCCAACTGGGGTGAGGATCTCATACTCTGATATTCACATTCTTTTAAACATTACGGCTATCTCTACTCCTTTTTTTCATCAATACAGAAGTGGTCTGCCATGGCTTTATTCTGGGTGGTTGGTTTCCCTCATGTCTGTCCTTTGTGAATTATTTACTGATTGCAATCCACAGACTCCCTTCTCTTCTTTTAACTATACTGAAAAGAACAGTTACTAAGAGTTCTTACTTCTGAGACAGGCCACTGAAGGAGCTAATTTCATTTTCAGCTTCATATCACTTCTAGAAACTGGAAATATCATTTTCAGCTTCATATTACAGAAAATACCATGCCCTTGGTATGCATTACTTAAGGAATGCTCAACTCTCAAAGACTTTCAGTACTTATATGATATAAAAAGGTAGAACAATAAGATAAAAGAACAAAAAAAAAATCCAGAAGAGTACAAAGTTATATAGGAGTTCATCAGCCACCTCTCCCAAGGCCCAGGAAAACAGCAAGGGTTTCAGTGATTTTTCAGAATCATCATAGACTGTGATAGTATATGGGAATGACATTGAGAGACATAATGAATAGTCACAGACTAGTCAACTGTAATGCAAAAGGTATCTCATCCCAAGAAGAAAAATGAATGAGTTGAGGCCTTTGAACTATGGTGCTGGAAAAGACTCCTGTGAGTTCCTTGGACTGCAAGGTGATCAAAACGGTATGTCCTAGATAAGATCAACCCTGACTGCTCTTTAGAAGGCCAGATTCTGAAGATGAGACTCAAATACTTTGGCCACCTAATTAGAAGGGAGGACTCACTGGAAAAGAGCCTAATACTGAGAACGATTGAGGGCAAAAAAAGAAGGGGGCGACAGAGAATGAGATGGCTGGATGAAGTCACTGAAGCAGTCAGCGTGAGCTTAAATGGACTCCAGGGGATGGTAGAGGACAGGAAGGCCTAGAAGAATGTTGTCCATAGGATTGCAATGGGTTGGAAATGACTTCTCAACTAACAACAACAAAGCATTTCAGAAGGGATTCTACCTATTTTTCTGGAAAATAAAAAAATAAAGAAGAGAAATGCTTTCAGATTTGCAAAATTCTGTTATTGTATCCCTACAATAGTGTTAGTACTTGGGTTGTGCTTCTTATCTGGACTACCTCAAAGGACTGACAGGGTAGGAGCTATACAGATCTCTGAAGAAAAGCTGTTCTAGAGGGCAGGTACCAGGCATACATCAAGATCTCATTAGGCATTGTTTATTTAAGGAAACATGAAGCGTACTCACTCTGCCAAATTTCACTGGCTAAGCAGAAACTATTAGAAATAGGCAATCCATCAAATAAACTGGCCGTATGCCATGAAAGCCATATAAGGTGGTAACCAGCACCTTTAATTGCACTAGGAAGCCAGTGAGCAACCATGCAGCTTTTAGAGCAGTAATGTCACATGAGCACATCAAGGTATTTCCATTATCACCCACTCTGCTGCATATCTGACCACATATAGCTACTCAATGGTCCTCATACATAATTCAACACATTAGTCCATTGTTGAGTTGACTACAACATTCCAATTTGGAAAAAGGCACCACTGGCATACTAGATGAATCTGTGCAAAATCTCTAGGCCACAGCTGCTACCTGTTCATCAAGCTGGAATTGTGAGTTCAAGATGACCCCACACACACACACACAATTGTGCATCCAAATTGGTCAGAGATGTAGTGAAAAGCACAACTCAAACTCAAAATAATCTGAAGGGAAGCATCTTAGACAGTGACTTAGTTTCACAGGGATGTAAGTGAGAAGGCAAAGAAAAATGTAACCATACCTGCAAGTACAACAGCCCATAAATTTTGATGAGGAGACTCTGATTCATGCCTAGGAAGGAAGTCAACTGTCCAAGAACCTGACAGCAAAGCTTAATTAACCTCTTCAGAGAATCTTGACTAATCTCAAAAAGTTAGAAAGGGTGAATGACATTCTTCCAGCATAAAGAGTTAGTTCTTGGATGGAAAACCACCAAGGAAAAACTGCAGCTGAAAACTAGTTTAGGAAACTATAAATACATCCGAAGAGAAGATCATAACAAAACAAAATGATCTTTATCTTTTTTCATTTATCAATTAGAACAGGGGTCCCCATCCCTTGGGCCACATCTCATGGCTCATGCAACCAGTGGTGAAATCCATTTTTTTTTTTACTACTGGGTCTGTGGGTGTGGCTTTGTGGGCACGGCAGGGGAAGGATATTGCAAAATCCCCATTCCCACCCCACTCTGGGGCCAGTCAGAGGTGGTATTTGCCAGTTCTCCGAACTGCTCAAAATTTCCATTACCAGTTCTCCAGAACTTGTCAGAACCTGCTGGATTTCAACCCTGAGTACAACCCAGTTCCCCTGTGCCCTCCCCACCCAAGCTGCCAAGCTGCAAAGGTTGGAGACTGCTGAACTAGAATGCTATATACGCAAATGATCATACCATAGACTACTTTTATTTAAAAAAATGCTATGCTTTTTGACACATTTAAAAATGTCTGCACACTTTCTGGCCTTTTGGAATTCAAGATTAGCATCTTTAGTCCTTTATTTTTAATCAGGCAAAGTGAACTGCTGGAGAATTATTTTATTATTATTATTATATTGTTTGCTCCAAGTGATATACCAAAACCAATCTGTAATTATTCTTCAGGCATCATTTGCCCTTTGTGTGAATGACAAATCTCATTCAGCTCATTTCAACAGAACCTAAGTGAGGAAGAAAATACTTTGGCATTGGCTCTGATGATGATGTTATCCATTCAGCCATGTTTGATTGTCGGTGATTCTATGGGGCCAGAGCACTCCATCTCTTTCAATCCTGCACTTGTTTGAATTGTTTTATACTCTGGTTTGTGTCAGCTTTGATGGTGATCAGCCACCATGTTCTCTGACAGCCTGGTGTCCTTTTTCCACAAACCCTTCCTAACATAATTACTTTCTCCAATTAATTCCTCCACATGACATGGCCATGGCATTGGTTCTGCTAACCTTCAAAACTTCAGAATTGGAGCAAAAGTACACTACAAGCTGCAAAACCAAAAGGCTAATCACATGACCAATTTATGTGACAAGAAACAAAGGAAGGAGAAAGAGGAAGAAACTAATATTTACCCAAGCCACCTCTCAATTCATTTGTAAAGCTGTTCATTCTTTAGAAATAACTTCTTTTTCATACGTCATCTCACAGGATATAACTAATAAATGTTCTGTCCCAGCTCCGGATTCCCGAGGATATTGAAACACACCAATGGTCCTTATCAAATTCATTATGTAGCAGGAATAAACCAAAGTCCGGCAAAGGTTGGCAACCAGCCCAGAAAACAAGATACGATAAGACTTTTCCAAAAATGCTCTGATGATAATTACAAGTTGTTTCCAGCAAGAAACTTACTAATGGCATGTGACTTAAATAGGCTAATGGAGTGGCCAATTATCCTCAAGCCTTACTCTCGAGGAGACCTCCTCCTCCTGAGTAGCCACTCCTGCCTTTTGGCAGCCCTGCGTGCTCGAGCATTGAGGAGAAGCTCCTCCACTTCGCTATCTCCACTTGAAGGAGCCTCTGGAGGTTCTGAAGACCCTGGCTGAGTCTCTGCCTCTGGTACCACATCCTCTTCAGCCTCCTCGCTGTCCGACGTGAGTGCCGTCTGCGCAGGCTGCTGGCGCGACATTACACCAGCCTCCTCGACATCGGGATCAGCCACGATCCACGTAGGCCACTGGCGGGCCACAACAATAAAGCTTTTCTGTCTGTTAGTCATACTATACAATTCCTAAATTGTAGGCTAGCAGATGCCTTACATCTCAATTCTGTCCACGTCTACTCAAATATCTCCATAAATTAAATGGACTTTCCTCCCCCAAATGTGGATATGAAGTTACAGTTTGACTTATGACTGGAACCATTTGCTTGATATAGTGAACAGAGAGAAAAAGTCAGTTTAGGAATCATTAAAAGCCATCTGAGGAACAGCTTAAAAGTAGTTATATTGAACTCCTCTCATTATAGATGGTCACAAGTCAAAATAATAATTCTGAAATAATATAGTTCTGTTAGGAGGAGAAACTTAATGAAATCTGATTGAAAAAGCTTTAGGACAGCTGCTCATATCAGAACTGTGTCTAATAATGACATTAACAACTACCATAGTTTTACAGTGACAGGAGTACATTAACTTGTGTGCCCCCATTTTAAATAAATGGACTGATACTACTACTTGATAAAATATATATACTGCAAGTATTTTAAAAAGGATTCTGTAGCAGGAGCTGTGAAATAAAGCAGCATTGCAGAGGGCTGAGGAGTTTAACGGCTTCCAAAAGGGGGGAAAAAGTTATGTGAAGAAGTTATATTTTTTTAAGGAAATATAAACAATAATGAATATTTGATACACTTTAAATCTAGAACCTACAAAAAGTTATTTTATCTGAAAATATGTGTTATGATGTGCAACTTCTGTTTCAAGGTGACTGCATATTTATAAAATGGCATTTTCATTATTAATAAGGCTTATAATTGTGTTGAGGGCCAATTAATCATATTGGTGAGATTTGTATTTGTTTACTAAAAATTCAAACAATTAATAATGCTCATTTATAGATTTTATTTTATTTATCAACTTACATTGTACCTCGACCCATAGTAAATTTAGGGAGTTTAATGATAAAAGATGCAAAGCTAGGAATATCTCTAAATTTGAGTATTACATCCATCACAATTTCGACTTGGGGTTGGGTTGGGGGGAAGGAAAATAATTTTAACTATAATTCTAATCTGTAAATACTATTGTATTGTATTGTATGCAGAATAGAAATCATTTAACATTATTGACAAAATACACAAATCAATGTGAAAATAAACTACTTGGAAATATAAGGCAGTATTAGAAAAAAAATTGTATAATTTTTTTGTTTTTAATTGGATTATCACTGAAAAAATGATTTAAGACCATTTTTCGCACTTATGACCATTGCAACATCCTCATAGTCATGTGATCAAAATTCAGACGCTTGGCAACTGATTCATATTTATGATGGCTGCCCAGAGACACGTGATCATCTTCTGTAACCTTCTGACAAGCAAAGTCAATGGGGAACCAGATTCACTTACCAACCATGTTATTAACGTAACAACTGCAGTGAGAAAGGTCGTAAAATGGGGCAAAACTCAATAATGCCTTATTTTGCAACAGAAATTTTGGACTCAATTATGATCATACGTCAAGAACTACCTATATATTATGTAGTGCTAAAAAGCAATATAACATTTAAGCAAAAAAGAAGAAGAAGAAGTAAAAATAGCCATTGATCAGTTGCATTGGTAGAAACTCTGAAGGGGAACTAAAAATGTTCACTTTTTACTTAAAAAGTTAAGTACAGATGACACCCAACTCTTTCTTTTTGTGAATAAATACAAAGGCATAATATATGGCCTTGATGAAATTGAGGCTCAGTTCTGACAAAATAGATCTGCCAAAATTCAAAAAAATAATCTGGTACAGAGAAATATCTATTCTAATCAGAAATATACTTACTAGGTAAATTAATAATGCTTCATATCATGATGACTTACAATTTTTTAAACATATACTTTAGTAATACATTCAACCATATAGCTGTTTCTAAAATCATATTAATAAACTTAGAGAAGTTAAATCTGTAACAGGACAGCAATGGGGCAAGTCCATAATATACACAAAGGACCTTCTTACACCATAAAAAGTTAACATTCCATTGTAAATATTTTTAAGGTGTCTGATGAAGATGAAAATGTATATTGTTGAATTCATTTATTCATAAATATTTAAGAACTGTAACTATTGATTTGTTGATATAGGGTAATTCAACTCTTTTTATGAAGCTTATCCAAACAACTAATGTCCACTGTAACAATACAGTAACAATACATAATTAAAGACACTTAATCTTTAATTATGATAAAAAGAACCACAGATTTGAATTTTTTTTGAAGACATTTTCTATGTTGGCAGCAATTTCTGAATTACTGTTAGGAGCAAACTGACAAAGAAAAGTTCCTTTAATTGAATATACTGCTTTCTGTACTTTTGGAGAACCCCAATTCCCGTTGAGATTCAAAAACCTGACTGGCAAGAAACTCATCTATTTCCCAATAGCCTGTGAAATCCTTAAAAAAGAGAAAGAGAGAAAAAAAATAACATTTAACTATTATCCAAAAGATTAAATTCAGCATGTAAACAAGGGTAAAAATTGTACTTTCATCTAAGCTACTTGCAAATATGCTTTGCAGCCTTTAATGCTGGAAATTCATTCATTTGTTTCTTTCTTTCTTTCTTTGTTCATTCATTCGCTATAGATGCCCATCTGAATCAATGACTCTTTGTAACAATTCAAAAAAATATATTACAATTAAATACTGAAACATTTTAAAAGAATAAACAAACAATAGAAAACAATAAAACAAATAAATATACAGTACATACCGTGTTTTCCCCAAAACAAGACCTTGACTTATATTTTTTTAACAGTGAAATAAGCGCTAGGCCTTATTGCCATGCGCTCAAAAGCCCAATTAGGCTTATTATCAGAGGATGTCTTATTTTGGGGAAAACAGGGTAGTAGCTGAAATGCTTGACCAGTTAATAGTAAAGCTAGCAACCTAGGCTCAGAAACATGGCCAGGATTGGGGCCATTCTAATCTCCAAAGGAAGGATGTTCCATACAGCAGGGACCACCTCAGAAATATAGATCTTTCATTAAAAATAGAACCAAAGCTCTGCCATTATTTCAATAGTCATGTATTAAGTTTCAATAAATATTCTTAGTGATTTTGGAAATTGGTATTTCATGCAGAAATTAAAAATTACATGCCCCATGATAAAACTGGAAGTTAGCAAAGTTAAGAACTCCTATTATCATAATGTAAATTAAAAATATCTAGGGAGTTGTTCCTGCCATAAAAATATTCCTAAAATATACATAATTATTTCTGAGATACAATATATCATCCAATATGAAAAATTGGGTTCAACTCTAGTTGTTTTTATGTCAGAAATGCCCTTTGATTGTCTTAATTATACCAGATAAAATTAAACATAAGAACAGACAAAGGACATTCTTGATAAGTTCCATGAGATATCTTGGTAACTTGAAATAATTCTATTTTAATAAAATTGTCCCAAAGAGTAGAATTTTAATCCAATTAATAAAAAAGGGAAAACTTGCTCTCAAAATATCAACTGCGCTGTAAAAAAAAGACCTTTTACACATCCAGGAAGACTACTGCTGATTGCATTTTTTTCAATTGTTCCTAAAATATAAATCAGTAATATAGTAGGATTTGAGGAATATCAGCCTTTTATAAAATCAAATTGCACCATATGGACAATGAAAGGTAATACTGTCTACAGTCTATCTGCAAGGATTGCTGGTCAAAAATTTGGCAATAATATTTAACAAGGAAATTGGTTAACTTGCCCAATCAGCAGAATCTTTATTAACCTTCCAAATCAGAGTTATATAAGTACATTAAAGGAAGGTGGCAACCTTTTATTCAAGAAAGAATCATTATAAACCTTCAACAACAACAAAAGAAAAAATGCTTTATACCATTCAATATGATAGCCCCCAAGATTGGAACTTTTCTTGTTTTCACAGATTTAATGTCTATTATTTCTTGAAGTGATAAAGCTGCAACTAGATAAACAGTAACCTTTGAACGAAGTAAAGTTTAAAAGTCATGAATTTTTCTCATGGTAATGTTTTATTCAGTACTTTAAACATGAATACATTTTTTAAAATAAAAATATAAGAATGGAGGAGAAGGAGATACATCTACTATTTTTATATTTTGAATATTTTAGTGTGTAAGTTTAACATCCGAATATGGATCAAAATTGCACTTATGCCTTGTAGTCTTTATAGCGAGAAACACTGGGGAATTATGGTCAAAAGAAACCATGCCCCTATAAGGGCTGGATATTTGTTGAACAAGGCATAAATGGCTATGTGATAGGTGTGCTTCTGCTCACTGGAAAATAATAGACGGCAGTATGTCAAGTAGCATCTGGACATGGTAGAAGCAAGGAAACAAAGGTAATTTCCAAGGATTAAAATATATGGAGATATATCTTGATTCATGTTACCTTGAAAGGAAATCGTATTATGGATAAATATGTAACTATGGTTTCCCCAAAATAAGATATCCCCTGATATAAGCCCAATCGGGCTTTTGAGCACATGGCAATAGGGCCAAGTGCTTATTTCAGGGTTCAAAAAAAATATAAGACAGGATCTTATTTTCAGGGAAACACGGTATCAATGAGATTGAAATTTATAATTTAGAAACAGCATAACCTGACTTGTCTCCAATGATAGTGACTGATCCATATAACAAAGTAAAATTCCATCCCATCACCTAATTCAAAATAGTTTCCAACAACAATGTAATAAACATGCTACAATTATGATATGGCACAAGTTATTTCTTCAGGCCATGTGTTGGCAGATGGGATTTTAAATTTTTATCCCTTTATTATTTTTATAAAGAAGTCAAAGTGCAAACATATCTAATACTCTTTCCTTCTCCTCTTTTCCCCACAACAACAATACTGTAAGGTGGGTTGGGCTATGACAGAGTGACGACCCAAAGTCACACAACACTTCCATGCCTAAGGCAAGGCTAAAACTCCCAGTCTCCTGGTTTATAGCCTAGACTAGAGCGTTAACAATTAAATCAAACTGGATCTACTTTACAAAATGTTCCGCATTACAAAATGACTTCCTTGCATATAATGGCCAAGGCCCATTTCAAGCTACTTGTTCCAGAGAGTGGTAATGTAATAATAGGAATCAGATGCAAACAAAATTCATCTGTTTCTTTCATGTGTTTTTGTTTGGAACCAATCCAATAAAAGCATAATATTCTCCAGATGTCCTTGTATATTGTGCTAATATTGGATTGATTTCAAATCTTATGACTTTCCCATAATTAATACTTACAGAAAAAAAAGGAAAGAAAATTCACTAAGGATAAATGTTTTAAATGGTAGCAAATAGAATTATACTTTGGCCAAAACATCCATGAGTGGGAAAAGATTGAATATATGCATAAATTTGGGTGGGGAGAGATCATATTTTATCTCACCAATACCAGGATACTTCTATTATCATCAAAAACCTGTGGAATGCTGTTGTAAATGATGCTTACAATATTGTAATTAACAAACTCTACACATTTTTAATTTTCTTATTACCTCACAGTTTACACTATTATTCATTCCAGCTACAGAATCTTAAAAGTGATAGCAAAGACACTGTACCTTTAATGAAAGATTATTAATTTTATTCTTTGTTCCATATGATTTTGCACAAAGACCCCCTTTCCTTTGCAGAAACATATCTCAACCTTCCTATATGACATCTGGAATGCATGTTTTCCATAGTGACTAAGTTTGGAACAACTGTTGTTGCTACAAATTTTGTTATAAGCATTTGTTGCAAACCCTGGAATTTAAAAGAGAAATTCCTGCATTGGTTTTGTCATTAAGCAATTGGATCCCCTTGTAAATCTCGTTTCCCTACAGATGATGTTCTATTCTTCTAAATATATATCTATACCAGTTTATTTATACACACACAGATGCCCCTGATCATATTGTTCATGTTTGTATTTTTTCCCTTAAGTGTAGAAGAATAGATCTCCAGTTAATGAAATTTCCATCCGAATCCCAACCTCAAATTATATTAGACAACCTCTGAAATTACTAGTACTAGATTGGCCTATCCTGAAACTGAAGTAGACTGGGAGATCTCTGTAAATATCTGCCAGTCAGAACATTTTACATGTCCCAAATAGTGATCTTGATGACATGTTTTAACTGGGACAGAGAAACATAGCTTCTTATTTGAATATCTGTTAGCTTTGTTACCCCTTACTGCAATATTAAAAATCATTCCATACTTCCTCTCACAGTATTTCCAAAAGGGTAGTCTTGTTATTCCATCGTTTTCATGGGGCACTTTAGGATTGCTCCAATTATCTGAGCAAGTAAAGAAACAGGCATAAAAACTTAAATCACACTGTCTCCTCTTTTTCACACATACTGTACAGAGTATCCAGAGTAGTTCACATGTGTATCATCACAAGCTTTATTCTTGTTTTGTAAACCAACTAGTGAATGATGGTAACTGAAGCATTTTACAGCTACTGCTCTAATATTTGGCTGAAAGGTTATTTTGTACATTCTGTATCTCCTATTACTTCACTGCCATTTTACCTCTGCCTCGCTTTCATTGGCTGATTTAGCTTCTGTCACATTCAACAGTTGGCAAAAATCACTGACAATTGTTATTTCACAAATGAGGAATACTATTCTCTGTATCCTTTATATGCTAGCTAAAGCCCCATTAGTAAAGCAAAAGATGAAAACAGTTCTGTTTCCAGTCGCGTTCCCAGCGCTTCACAGCTCTACTTACTTTGAGGTGCTGAGCCACTTGCCAGACAGAGGGATGATTTCCAGCCATGCTGTGGGAATTACGTTGAGTGCCAAAATTTCCTAGAGCAGGAATGCTGATTAGGTCAACAATCAGCATCAGACCTGAGAAATGCAAAGCAAGGTATCCGTTAAGCTGTTGGAAAGGTGGGAAAAGCAAGCACTGGATTTAAACTGCAGTAGGTATAAAGGGGACTGTGGTCTCATGTGGACTGAGGGCAACTGACTGCTTCAAGTGGCATCAGCCTAGTGTGCAATAAAGATTCTTATTGAGCTGTGTTGTGCTGAGCATGTCAGTAGCTTTTGCTGAGTTCGAGCCGAGGAGCCTGACACATTCACCGAGTTGGCAAAATCCCTTCATAATCCAATACAGCTATTGCTATGAAACAGAGAGAGGGGGGGGGGGAGGAAGAGTAGCAAAATCAAAAAATATTTTCAGTTCATTACTGTTGCTTTAGTTTGGAGACATTACTATTTTAAAAAATTGAAAAGGTTTCAAAACGAGGTAACAGAGTTGAAGCCCTGCCTTTAGACTTCACAGGAAAAAAAAACCTGCTAAAATATATTGGCAATGAAATCCAGAAAAACAATGTTCAGTCTCAGTTAAATAAGTAACTAAAAAGACTGCTGAATTGAACAGTAAAACATTGCTTTGAAATTGTTTACTCGTCAGAAGATCTGTATATAAAGCCTGCAAAGAACGCAAGAACCCTGAACCAATAATTTGCCCTGGAAATTATACCTTTCTTCATTTATACCTAGTATTTCTATTAACTGACTACTAATATTCTTCAGCAACATCATATATTTATCATCTTCACCATCATTTCTAGATTCAGTCATTTCAAGGCTCAACTGTCATGCATTCAGTGATTCTAGTCCATATATTTTATGCTGCTGTGAGCTGATGATTCTTTCATTATTGCTGCAATCAAAAAAGGCAGCAAAATTAATAATGTCCGTAAGTAATCAACTGGAACATCCAGCTAATGTAAAACAAGCCTAGGTTCTAAATTAAGGAACATACATTATTTTCTGTACAGCCTAAGTGCCACCCTTTCCAGGCAAACCAGATAGGAAACATAGTCACATCAACTAATACAAGTTTATTATAAGGCTACCTTAATAGAATCTTGTAAGTCTACCACCATTTCTTTTACAGTTTAAGAAGTTAGGGAGGGTCCCTTCTAATTTTCTTTTTCTGCTTATTAGGTAGCTGCAGGCTATGCTCTCTCTTATCTGGCATTTCCCATGGCAGCATCCTTTCCCTCCATCTCCCAAGGTCTTTCCCACGAACGATTGTATTAGGTGACACTTTAACAAAATGCTTGCTGTTGTAAATGCAAGTGCCTTGTACACTCAGTATGTGTGGTAATAAAGGTTATAATACAATTCAAATTAAGTTGTTGGAATCCTATATTCCCAAATCAACAAAGTTCAAACATCAACACACACACACACACACACACACACGCCAGTCGTAAGAGTGGCAAACTCAAAAAACGTCTGAGCTAATTACCATTTGCTTTCATTTAATAGTGTTACTAGGGCTATTGCTTTCATTTAATAGTTACTATTGCTTTCATTTAATAGTGTTACTAGGGTTCAACAGACCCCACAGAAAATGCTTTGGGGAGTCACACCTATTCTTGGGTATTCCCTTTCCCTATTATTGTCTTATTGACTTCTCCTCTAGGGCTCTTTCTCTCTCCATCCCTCTTTCCCCTCTCTTCAAAGCCTTTCCTCTTCCTTCTTCCCCTCTCCTCTTATTCTTATTCTTATTCTCCTTCCATTTTTATTTAAAGAAATTTTGATCACTTTTTCCTTTAAAAACGTAGATGTGTTCCGGGAACAAAGCAGCAGTTGCACATCTTTATTTCTCCAAAGGCTCTCTTGGGGGGGTTCAAGAGACAGCTGGACAGTAACTCTGCTGACTATTATTTTTATAATTACTTTTAAAATGTTTGTGGTGCAGAATTAGAGAACTTCTCGGCTACAGGACCTTGGACGTGTGCCCAGCAACTCAGCCATAGCAACAAACTGCTTTCATGACCATTAGACATCTAAGGCACAATCATAATGTGTTGTTGCAATCATTACATATCTCTTCTACAACTATGAGTAGGTCATAACTCCCATATTTGCCCACCATCACCTACCCCTGATGTGCTTTTAATCTGTTTACATTTACTACTTTTCACGGAACACTTACCACAATGGTATTGCACTCTGTTCTAATGCCAATGTGTACAGGTTAACAATGCAACAAACTATTTGGGCCAGCAGTCATAACTCAAAGATAGGAGTCACTTGATGTACTGTTTCAACTATCGCTGAAATGTCTATAGTACACACTTTCAGATATTCACTTTGCAGTCAAGTTCTCTCCTGGGAACTCTCTTAAATGAAAATAATGCTCCTGATAAATCAAAGACACTATTGTTGTGAGAGACAATTATTAGGGGGGGGGAGAGTATCATCATTATTATTGCACATGGGAAGGGAACCTGTACACAAATATTCCCAAATTGAAAGTTTTTTCTTAAAAAAACTAAAATACCCTAAGCTTTAAATAAGAGAGCAGACAATAGATCCTGTTAGTTTTTCTGTACACATGGTTACCTCAGGGATAAGCAAGCATAACAATAAAAGAGCTACAATTAGTGCATGTATAATACATAGATGCAGGATGACTGGAAATGTGGTCTTTTCCAAGTATTACAATGCATGTACATTCATTGAAATGAATGAATCCTATAAATAAGACTTTGGCTGCCTGTGTCCAGCCCGGGGCATTGGCTATGGAACAATGTTAGGGGGTGGTGATGGTAGGGGGACATGATATCAGCATTGGAGAGGAGGGCAGGTTGGCGGTGGGGAGCAGGGGCATTGCCAGGGGCAGAGTTGCAGCAGAGGATGTGGCTATAGCAGTGGTCTTCCACAACTGTACCAGTTTCTCATCTGGCCCCTTGGGAAAATTAATTTCCCACTCCGGCTATTAATAAACTTACACAAACTCTTTTACTCTTTCCTGATTTCAGAGATCTCATAATTGTTAGAAAAATAGTCTTCACAATGTTTTTTCCCCCAGATGGAAGTGCTTTAGGATATCTGTAATTTTTAAAATAAAAAAGATGCTAGTTAATATAGATAGGCCTTGAGTTACGACCGTAATGGAGCCTGCCCTTAGAATCTCAAGTCGGAACAAATGTTAAATAAACTGCTTCAACCAGCCATCCCTGCTCTCCCCAGTGCATTTGTTAATCAAATGTGTGGGTCGCTAAGTGGAACAGGGATGATGCAGGGTTGGGGGAGATCCTGGAAGGCCTAGTGCAGGCATAAGCGCACCTGCCTTGGGACTTCCCAGGCCTCCCCCATCCCCGGAGATACCCCATGTTCCATTTCCCTCCCCCTTGGGTGACACAGCTGATTGTCTCTCCAGCAAGAAACAATAGAGAAGGAAAATGCTGGGAGTGCCTGACTTTACTGGTTCTGTCATTGCCTTTCCTCCTGCCAAGGTATCCCTGCCTTTCTGCCTTTCTGGGGCAAAATAAGGATCTGTTCCCTAGTCTTTCAGAGCTTTCTGCTCTGATCAGTTGGCTGCCGATCAGCTGGTCTTCAGAAGACTGTTAATCTCTCCTGCCTCTTGCTTGCCTTTAGGAAATCAGATCTTGCATGCTGAGGCAGCAGCTTCGGGATGAACTTCTCACAACTTTTCTCTTGCTTTTAACCTCCTTCCTCCTCCAGAAAGCCACATTTCTTCAATTAAAAAAAAAGAGAGAGCTAAGTTTAGTTTTAGGTACTAAAACTAAACTCCCCACCTCTGCTCTCCAATATCTAACCTGTTTAAAAACCTTATCTTGACTCCAGGCTGAAGAGTAAAGGAAAGGAAGCCTGTAAGCAAAGAAACTCTTTCTGCAGCTTTTTCCCTTGAGGAGTAGCAGCAGCAAAAAAAAAAAAAAAAAATCAACTCAGAAAGTTCAGCCATGTACAGCAATAAAAACAGGACAGAAACTGGATGGTTGCAAAGTCTGTCTGAATCCCTGTAAGGCCCAGTGAGGAGTCACCTTGTACCTGAGTGGGCTAGTTTGGGAATGGGAGTAGAATTAACTCCTTTTCAAACAGAAGGTAGTAACCAGGGTGTTTAGGAGGGCCAACTGAAAGGTTCTCATGCAAGGGTCTATTATCTAACATTACTCTTAATTCTGACTAATTATGGAGGCATCTCTCTTTAGAGCCCTGTAAAGAAAGGCAGTAAACTTTCTGAACATGCATGGATGAAAAATATCTTTTAGTGATATGTACAGATAGTCCTTGACTTATGACCACAATTGAGCCAAAAAAAATTGTTGTTGATTGAGACTTTTGTTAAGTGAATTTGGCCCCATTTTACAACATTTCTTGCCTCAGTTGTTAAGTGAATCACTGCAGTTGAACCAAGTTGTTGAGTGAGTCTGGCTTCCCCACTGACTTTGCTAGTCAGAAGGCCACAAAAGGTGATCACGTGACCCTGCAACATAGCAACGGACATAAATATGAATCAGCTGCCAAGCATCTGAATTTTGATCACATGATCATGGATGGGGATGCTGAAAAGGTTATAACTGGCAAAAAGGTCACAAGTCACTTTTTTTCTGTGCTGTTGTAACTTTGAATCTGGGATGAAATGCAGCAGGTTCTGACAGGTTCTGGAGAACGGGTAGCAGAAATTTTGAGTAGTTCGGAGAATTGGCAAATACCACCTCTGGCTGGCCCCAGAGGGGGTGGGAATGGGGATTTTGCAGTATCCTTCCCCTGGAATGGGGTGGGCATCCTTCCCCTGCCATGCCCACCAAGCCATGCCCACCAAGCCACGCCCACAAAACTGGTAGTAAAAAAATTTGGATTTCACCACTGCTTTGGATGGTCACTAAATGAACTGTTGTAAATTGAGGACTACCTACACAGCAAAGTTGTTATCTAGAAAACAGTGAATTATCTTTTAATTCAGTTAACCTAGGAGCATATCCAAGGCAAGATTGAAAAATAACTGCCCTGCAAAATTGGTTTATAGCCCAATTCCCTAATGGAGATATGTTTAATACATTCCTCCATAAAGTAATCACTTGGCAGATTGCCAGGACTTTAACTCTTTTTGTCTCATAGTTAAACATGGTGGTCTCAAAGCTGAAATTGCTTGATTTTCTTTTAGATGAGGTTACTGTTCTTTAATTTCTTTTCAATCATGCTGTATCTTTTCTATATGTTATCAACGCTATCAATATATTTTAAAAGGAGAAGGTTAATTTCCCCAAGCTATAACATCAGATAAAACTTTTGATGTAAGAATAACTCTCTGTAGCCTTCCAGTCCAGCAGCTCCCCAGCTCCCACATGGTGAGGGAGGTGAATTTCTCACAGGAAGCCTTACTCCTTAGTTTTATAACAACAAATTTGTATGCTACATAACAAACAAACCCCACTAACATTTTGTAAATAAGATTCAGTCTGAGTAAACCTCAGGGAAGCCATGCTTTAGTAAGAACTGCTAACACTGAGAAGTAATAGCATGAGATTCCTCATAAATAGCTTGAGGCCATACAATCCCCAAATTCCTTAGTTCTGTTTATATAGACCTTCACTTAAAGCTCTTGAATGCAGAGTTGTGCTCATGTTAGGATGTCACCAAGCCATAAATACAAGGGAAAAAATTAGAAAAAAAACTGCTTCAATTATGAAGCAGTTTGGAATGTTTTAGTTTTCAAACAATTAAACAACAGCTCTCCAAGCCTAACTTCCTTGATTTGGAATGGATTTAGAGGAGAATCAGAAGAAGGGATCTGGAAACTCAGCGTTCTAGTTAAAAGAGCTAGAGATATTTATTTTGCAAAAAAAGAAGAGTGAATAGAAATATGACAGTAGTCTGCCAATATTTAAAGGCCTATCATATGCAGGAGAAATTGGGCCTGTCCTTGACTGAAATGAGAACAGGACAAGGACCCTGGGTTGAATTAAGATAGGAGATTCAGGTTGAATTTTAGAAAACTATTCTATTTCGTAGTTATACAATGGAATGCTCTGTTTATAAGAATGAGGCCCGCTTCTGGTTTTCAAATGTCATGAATAGTTTAGGACCGTGATGGTGAACCTATGGCATGCATGCAGGGGTGAAATGCTACCTGTTCAGGCCGGTTCGCCCGAACCGATAGTAAAAAATGCTACTGATTCGCCGAACCGGTAGTAAAAAAATGTAAAAAAAAAAGTTCTGATGATCAGCTGAACAACATGCGATCGTTGGAAGTTCTTTTTAAAAAACTTTTTAAGCATTTTTTAAAACTTTGCTTTAAAAAGTAAAAAAAAAAAAGTTCCGACAATCGCGCGTCGCTTAGCGGATCATCGGAACTTTTTTTTTTTTAACTTTTTAACCATTTTTTTACTACCAGTTCGGGCAAATAGGTAGTAAAAAATGCTTTAAAAAAGTAAAAAAAAAAAAAAGGGCTTGGACAATCGCGTAGCACAGCTGTGATCATCCGAGTCTTTTTTTTAATTTTTAAAAGCATTTTTTACTACCTATTCGCCTGAACTGGTAATAAAAAATGCTTTAAAAAAGTTTTTAAAAAGGTTCCCAAGATCATGTGCCACAGCTGATTCCCCCCCCCTTGCTGATCTACTTACCTTCCCAAGCCTCCTTTTGGTGCGAACTGTGCATGCGCGTGCAAAGCATGCACTTGGCATGTAGCACGCATACGTGCATGCACAGCCACCAAACCGGTAGCAAACCGGTTCAGATTTCACCACTGTACGCATGCTACAGGTGGCACGTGGAGCCATTTCTGTGGGCACGTGAGCCGTCGCCCTAGATCAGCTCCACCGTGCATGCACATGTGCCTCCTGCTGGCAAGCTGATTTTTGGGTCTCTGCTGCACATGTGGGATATGTGCGCACATGCCCATGCCGCCCCTCCCCTCTCATGAGTCTCCACATGGGCCATTTTGGATGCCAGGTAAGTACAGGGCTCACATGGAGGCTCTGGGAGGGCAAAAAACGGGCCTACCAGAAGTCCGGAAACGTGCCATTTCTGGGCCTCCAAAGGCTTTAGGGAGGCCTATTAGGCCCAAAATGGGGCGTGGGGGCACACACGCATGTGCGGGGTAGAGGAGCATGCACAGGGGTCACACACACCTGTGCAGGGAGTTAGGGCAGCATGGGGGGATTGCACACGCATGTGCAGGGGGCGGGGCATGTGTGGGGGCATTTTATTATGGGTGTGGGCATGCTTTTGGCACCTGAGGAAAAAAAGATTAGTTATCACTGGTTTAGGGGGTTCATAATTTTCATTCTTGCCAAGCTCATTGGTCCAGCATAAACTGAAGATATGTAAACATCTGGAATTATTCACTGTGATTGTTAGCTCCATTGCAATAAGATGATGATGATGATGATGATGATTTTCCTTTGGTTCATTCCTGAAAAATAGACATGGCTAAAAGATTAAAATATTTGTTCTATATTCTTGCTTGGAACTGTTAAAAAAAAATGATCATCGTAATATAAATAGAGGAAAAAACAAACTGTCAGATTAATCTGGAAGTTAGATTCTTCTCCAAGGTGACCAGGCATAATCATCTGTCTTCTGGAGACCCTATTGCCAGAGCTTGTCAGGACACTCATTTGTCATATGCCGCTTCATACAGTGGTCCTTGAATTGTACATACACATTAAAACAGAACAGTAATTCGACAATCATTCTTCCAGACATGTCAACTGTGAAGTATATAATCTAAAATAACCCAGGCCAGTTCATCTGAAGTGCAAACAAGCAGTTGGTATGCATCAAAAAAATTCAGTAAGTGACTTTCAAAAAGTATTGCATCTACAATGAGAAAAATACTGAAGTTTGAATGAGAATTCCAGAGGGGTTATCAGAAATGTTAAGTTGTACATATCATTTGTCAATCTCACTGCATTAGCAGCTTTTAAAATACACTGACAAGACAGAATAATATTTCTTCCTGTTCTCCTTTTCTTTCTAAACAAATCCCATATCAACTTTAATTACACTGTCAATTGCTTTTGTCCTTTAAAAAAGTTCTTCTTCTCTCAGCAAAACTACAATCAGCAGTAAGAGAATCTATCTCTTAGGGTTTTTTTAAAAAAATCCAGAAACATAAGCTCATTTTACTTTATTAAAGTTCAATGGTTGTCTTATACATAATTTGGAAAGACATCCAAGTTAGAATAGGAAAACATACAAGTAGTGGTCAGTTTGTGACCATTTGTTCAGCAACAATTCAAAGTTCCGATGGCACTGAATGAATGTTGGTTTACAACTGTTTCTGGATGTTCTGGACTCCAACATCCCTGCAGTCATGTGATCATGATCTGGGTACCTGAAACCAGTTTATTTTTATGACCAGATGCCAAGAGATCCATAATCATATGATCACTATTTCCCCAACCTGCATGGCACCTCTCACGTGCCCTCATACACTCCTGTACATCTTCCCCAATTCTCACAGGGAGGTGGTCACATAGGGAGCCAGAGCCTCAGCTACCTGCCTCTTCCAAACATGACTAACACTTTGCCTGAACTTTTTACCTTGCAAATCCTCAGGCCCTGTCTGGAAACCCCTTTGGTACATCAGTTATCTGACGTGGGCTGATTGAACAGGCCCCCGTGGAGAAAAATGATGCCAGCAAGGGTGAAGAGCAGCCCTGTCAGGGTAAGCACAAGAATGACAAAGAACTGTTCAGCCAGTGTTCACTTCTTTATTGCTTACATATATCAGAGAGAATCTTGCCAGGCTAAATTCTTACAACTCTCATCCAAACAGATGTACCTGACGAATTCTAGGGAGTTGCTAACCTACTTCTTGGGTCCTCTATCCAGCTTTTGGCTGTGTTGTCTCTTCTCTCTCCTGCTTCTGGAATGTACTCCCTCCTTCCTGAGAAACTGTCACTTCACTGTAGTCCATCACACCAACTTCCCCTCCCCATGGGCATCATTTCTCACACTCCCAGAGCAGGGGTGGGCTCTACTTACCTTTACTACCGGTTCCAATGAGATCACGCGCGCACACGCTCGCTTCGTTCACTCGCGCGCCTTGCTTCTGCGCAGATCGCTGATGATGACATCTGGGCAGTGGGCGGGGCCTCGCTCCGGTTTTACTACCGGTTCTTGCGAACTGGTCTGAACCGGGGGCAACCCACCACTGTCCCAGAGTGATCTGTCCATAGTAAATGATTGATGTAAATGTCTTCCACTACCAGATTTAAGATCATGTAGTGGATTTAAAATAATAATTTGCTTTAAAAATATAGAGAGAAACAATGGCAACTCTGAAAATATTGCTAATAATGGACAGCTAGAATAGGTAGGGAAATTATAAAGACAATTACTGGAGAGAATAACAGTATTTAGAACTCCTGCATCTTCATTCTCAGATCATATTTTCATATTTTTCACAGAATTTGTAGACTGCATAGCCGAAATGATGGTAACCTTGGGAACATTCCTAGTATGACATAAATCTGACGTATTTTGAACAATTTATTTTTTCTGTAATTAAAGACTTTGTCATACTTCCCAGCAACTACTCACTCAGGCACTAAAAACATCATAGATTTTTAAGTTGTGAATAAAACTACATATATGTTAAAAATATTGTTTGTATATAGTATTTGTTTCAAGGAAATTAAAACAGACCAGGAAAGAACTCTGGACTATTACAACAAGCGGTGGAGCCAACCCAGTCATGGGAGGAGATAACCATGGATTTTATAATAGAGCTCCCAGAAAGTGGGGGGGATACTCATTAAAGTTTTGCATAAAGAGTTTGGATCATCTCAGCCGTGCTTGCTCTTGATTAGGTTCATCAGTCGGAACATTTGACATCAACCTAGAAAAATGTATTCACAGAACATCCTAACATTAATTAATTGATTATTCAAAAAATCAATTTAAAAACCAGGAAGGCAGACCCTGGTTAATTTTTTTTTTAATCCAAACAGTAGAAATAGTGGAATCAATTAGCCAGAGGTATGATCTTGGGGTTAGCCTGGTTTACTAAGTTCATTGGTGAAGATAAACTGACAAAGGTATGTGTCAACTGGACAATGGAATGTCAAGCAGCCTTTGAGAAGCTTGACAGAATGCTGATATACTGAAGTACAAGCTGAACACCCATTTATGGGCAATGCTGTAATTTCATGTTCATGAATGGAATAGAGATTTGGACTCAATGATCTACAGATTTTTTTTCCAACCTTATATGATTCCGTACATTAAATTCTGACCTGAAGATATAGAAAACAACAACATACCATGGAAATCCTCAAAATTAAATGCATGGTGACTTAACATGGTTATGAAGAGATAGATATAACACTACATATAATGTCAATGAATACTTACTTGCCACAGGTACCATTTTGTAATTTACATATAGGAGCTTCACTAATAAGCAAAAATCTTGCTTACAATCCCTCTAATAAGATACATTTAAATGCACTTCCTAACTCACTCTATTTTTCAGTTATAATTCTACCAAAAACTCTCCAGGCACACTTAACAAGCAAATACCCCTGTAGTTAGAGCATTCATTTTTTTACACTTACTTTTTTCTTTTTCTATAGGGAGATAACATACCTAAGTCCAGTCATTGGGCAAAGGTGCTACTTTCACATTAAATGAGTTGCACAGCCACCCCATATACAATCCATGGCCATATTTAACTTTTTTCCAATTACACTTTCAATACCTGCAGCCTTACAATTTTTCAACATTCTCACAGCATGTATGACTTCATTATTTTCTTTAATTTGGACACTATTTTTATAGCATTTGTTTCAATTCCACTGTTTGGCATTTCATTATCATTCTCACATAAATTTCTAAATAACTCCTTCAGCACTTTCCATTCCAATTTTTAAATAACTTCTTCCATCAATAGCCCAATCACTTTTTTGCTTTGTTCGTAACCATCCATTAATAACATTTAGCAGAATAATTTTTCTCCTTGATTACATTCAGCATGTTGCTCAATGTTTCCCAAATCTCATCTTTGCTTCTTCCATTATCAGTGTTTACTGAAGCATAACAAACCTCACCAAGCTATGGATTCCAACTTTCCCACATATCCAATCCATGGCATGAATTAATATTTTCAGTAATACAGTTTTACCCTTTTATTTACATTACTTTTATTCTTGTTGTTGTTATGGTCTCAGAGTATCTCAAGGTTTTCAGAACTTTGGAAGTAAGGTTGGAAATAAAGGTAGATAGATTGGAGGCATGAATGTAGAAGAGACAGAAGTGGATTGCAGGTAAACTGAAAGTACTGGATAAAAGTGAAAGAAGACAAGAGAGGATATTTGGATGTCAGGTGACATATGCAATTACATCAAGAAAAGATAGTTGGACAGAGTCTGATTGAAGATACCTGGAAATATCTTACATCATCTTCCTACTTCTTACAAGACTATCACCACCACCCCAAGTTCTTCCCCAAGTAGTACTGGCACCAAGTTTTCACCAACATTTTATTGTAACAAGCCACTAGCTGAGCTGAAATTTTTGATCGTTTCAAAAACTTAACTGGGGTGGCAGTGACAGAGTACATGACTAAGCCAGAAGAAGAAACTGACATGAGTCCATTGGATGTTAGACAAGGGAGCTGATTCAAATAGAGAAGACTACCACAGTAGATGAATAGATAGGAGACAACATGGGAGACAGAGATAATGTCTGGAGCAGTGAAACATACAGAGGTAAATGCAGATTAAAACTAAAGGACAAGGAAAATGTGAAGGAAGAGAACATGGAACAGTAAGGACTACCAGGATAACTACTAAGACAAACTGAGGAAGATCTAGGCCTCTCACCAAGCTGCAGAGGGGAAAAGAATTTTGAGGGAACGGGACAAGCAACAGATTTGATTTGATTTGAAACTGGGAGACTGTGATATCTAGTGCTGTTTTAGGCACAAAGCCAGTTGAGTGACCTTGAACCAGTCACTCTCTCTCAGCCCTAGGAAGAAGGCAACAGCAAACTAAAACTTTGCCAAGAAAACTGCAGGGTGGTATCTAGGCAATCTCTGAAAATTGGACATGATTGAATGGAAGAAAGAAAAAATAATTGGTTGGGGAAGATATGGGGGGAGTAGCTTGGCAAGTCATTCCAAAGAAAGGGAGGGAGTAGTCGGATGCCTATTTCTCCTATTCTGGGCCAGTTACTTACTCCAATATCCAGATGTGGATTGCTGATAATGTTGGAATCACAAATGTTTCTGAAAAATTCCATGTCTGTGGCTAATAAAATCATACACAATTACAATCTGGTTTCAAATAGCAAACAGATCTGACCTATATTATCAAATGTCTGGGGGGGTGGTGACTAATGATATGGCTGTCTCTGAAATCAGTCTTGACAAATTTCAAGTTCTGCATCAGCAAGAAACCCAAGGTATAAGTGAAAAGGGATGGCAAGGGTACTTCTGTGCATGTCATAAACCATGAACATGTTTGTAACAATGGGTGATAGGCACATCATAGGGATTGTGTTTGTGAAAGGCCCATCTTGCTATACAACCCTACTTTCCTTGCCTTCTCCAAGTAGTTATTGATGATCTGTAATTGACATAAAGGTGAGTCATTTGGCATGATCTAATCACTCCTGAGTCACTAAAGACTCATTCCTATTGAGAGCCTCCAATCAATTTTTTTCACACACATAGATTGCCCCCCTCTTTTAGGAAGGGCAGGCATGGGTTGTCTCAAAGAGATTGTCAACCTTAGGATAGGAGATATGCTTGCTGCCTTGAAAAAGATGGTGGAGCACTCCCTCTTGAACAGAACTTCCTGGGATTCAGCAAACCTTGATATTGACTGCCAAGTTTCCAGCTATCCATTATTGTGAAAATAGATGAATTTGGGCACCTTGGCAGAACATTTAGTGGATGTGGGAAAATGGAGAAAGTTTAAGATATGCAAATTCATGGAAGAAAGTTAGTGGTTAGTATGTAATCTTATAAGATGGCTGAGAAAGATATGAGAGGACTTCTAGAAATGAGCAGATAGCAAAGTTCATTAGTGGTTTTATCACTAAAACATTAGTTCACTGTAGGGTGCAGTAAGCCTGGGGAGATTCAACACTTTCAAAGACACTCTGACTTAATGAAAGGGGGCTGGACATTCCTTTCACATTTTCTAAGATTCTGTACCACAAATCTAATTATTCCATTAAAACTCCTTATAGAAGCCTATGTGATGCCTGCTTTCTTATCTGTGGTTTGAAAGGACTGTTGGAAGGCATAAATGTTTGTTGAAAGAAGTAAAATAGCTTTGGACAGGATTTAGTTCTGTTATGTGGAAATGAGAATTAGTATGTCTAGTCTTGCAAGGTTCGCAAATTCAGGATACAAGGACTGCTTGGATTTCTGGAAAGATCTTTATTGCTAATAGGTGAATGTAACAAAACCTTAAGAGCCTGCCAAACAAGTCTCCTGCTCAACTTTAATCTACCTTAATTAAATAAAAATAGCTCCGAGTCCCTTTCTCATGCTTTCTCCTTCCCATCTCAAGTGTGTCTTTTGCAACAATCCTATTTCTTTCCTGTTCTCCACAGGTCTGAGAGGTCTCCATTTCACCGCAGTACCTATGCATATATAAGATTACACCCCAAAGTACCTGGGCTAAAGTTAGAAAATTAATGTGAGCTACTATTTGCCTACAATTTGGAACAGCAGTCCAATCTGTTATATATTTATTGTGAACTTGTATGAGGATGCTTCTAAGCATATACTGTAGGAGATCATAGAGACCATAGTACTTCTGCATGGAATAGAAATCAATATATGCAATACAGGGAGTTGATATTATATACAGTAGGTCAACTGTGTTAAATCAGACAAATACAGTAACTCTGGAGAAATTATGCAATCTAAGTAGATGTAGTTTGAAACTTGTTAACCATTTAGAGGAAAAACTGGACTTCTTTCTAGTTCATTAGTGTAAATAGAATTGCAAAAACCGAAACTTTAGTTCAATCTATGGCCTCTGCTAACGTATACAGAAAATGTAGTAAATGCAACCGTAAACTACAAAGAGAATCATATAGCCACCAATCCATATACAGCTTCCAATTCAGCTGAAGAATCACAAAAAGAAGGAATATAACTTCCAAGTCAGCAGAAGCAGAGCAAGAAAATGTTAACCTGAACACAAAAAAAGTGAGAACAGACCAGAGATGGGTTTCAGCAGGTTCTGACCAGTTCTGGAGAACTGGTAGCGGAAATTTTGAGTAGTTCAGAGAACTGCTGAATACCATCTCTGACTGGCCCCGCCCCCATCTATTCTCTGCCTCTGGAGTTCCAGCTGATCGGGAGGAAATGGGGATTTTGCAGTATCCTTCCCCTGGAGTGGGGTGGGAATGGAGATTTTACAGTATCCTTCCCCTGCCATGCTCACCAAGCCACGCCCACAGAACCGGTAGTAAGAAATTTTGAAACCCACCACTGGAACAGACATTTCCAAAGCACACTTAGAAATACTTCCAAAGTCCAGTATCAGAGTGCCCTCATGGCATATGGATATACAGATAGCCAACTGATATAGGAAACTAGAAAGCATGTAAATTATGTCCCCACATAAACAACCAACAAGAAAAATAAAGAAATAGAGAAGACTGTATTGTTTTCACAATCTACAGTATTTTATTTTCACACAATACTGATTCACCAATACAAAAAGCAGATTTTCCTAGGAATCTATATTACTTATAGATGATTTTAAGATGTAGGAAAACATGTCACTCTTAAATCATGCTGTAGACCCTCTGCAGCCTCCTCCGAGCACAATTGTTAAAACAACAGCGATGTTATTTTTAAGCAGGAAATACATAAATGCCCTAAATCCTTAAAATGAGTTATTTTAAGATTCCCTTGAGAAAAATCAGGCAAATAAGGCTTGCGACTGACCATCTCCCATCTGTGTAATCACTCACCTATTGTGGCTTTGACTTCTCCCAAATGCCAAGTGTGGTTGCTGACCACCTAAGGGTACCAACCCTGGTTTATAAACTATAAGGGAAGTTTGTATGATCTTTCTATATATCAAACTAATATTTTATTGTATTGAACAAAATCTTTTGATTCTATATAACAAATAATTTGTACTGAAATGAGAAAGATGTGGATCATCATGTAAGTCATTTGTGGCACTCACAATTTTCTTTATCTTTCAGTATACTATCTCCTCCTACCGTGTTTCCCTGAAAATAAGACCCTGTGTTATATATTTTTTTGAACCCTGAAATAAGCGCTTGGCCTTATTGCCATGCGCTCAAAAGCCCGATTGGGCTTATTATCAGGGGATGTCTTATTTTTGGAGAAACAGGGTACATACATGAAAGTGGGACACAAATTTCTTTCTCTGTACAGTACATTACAATACTGTAAAAGAAACAGAATGGAAAATTGAAAAGGAAAGTGGAGGAAGATAAAATAGCAAATGTATTTGCTAAATACCTTTGCTATTTCATCTTATTCCATAAATAGCAATGGAACTATAACCATAAAACAAGAAACAAAACGAAGTGACATTTTGACAAACCTCATCTTACATTTTTAAAAATGTATTTTAAATACAACAAAAAGATGCCACTTTCCTAAATTCCATGACATTGCTGGGACAATGTAATTCCTACTTTGGTAGATAGAATTATCATTACCATAAATTAATTGTAGAGCCAGATTATTGCAAATTTTAAATGATGGGGATTTTTTTTAAAAAAAATACACTTGGCATGTGATAATAACCATATTATTCTCTGCATTCATATGTAATGGATGGGGGCGGGAATTGTCTTATTGAAGACAAGCGAAGATATTATTCTATTGTAATAGAAACCTTTTAACAAAACCTGCTTATTCCATCATTTCTTTGGATCCTACAAAATTGCAGGATTTTGTTCAAAACAAAATGGAAAGACCTAGAATAAAATGGAGCAATTTGAGCAGTGAAGAATACATCTGTAATTCAATTTCATGGCACCTGATTTTACTATACGTTACCATTGCTGTACTGAAAATGTGTCTGAGTGTAACAATTCTTACCTTAGTAAGCCAAATTCTCAAGACACGTGAGCTTTAAATGACAAAGATTACAAGCAATAAGCAATTTGTACCACTTCCCTAAGGTTTTTTAAAATATCTCTTTATATTCCTTTTTATTTCAAGAAACTCCTAGGAACAATTTTAAAATAATTCTTGATTATTAGTGCTAAAAATATGCTTGGGTTGCAGAAAGTATCAGAAAGGAAGTTGCACTTCACCCCCAAACCAATGAAAGAAGAAGAGAAACTTACTTGGTGATATAATAGAAAGCAATTATAAAACAATAGAATAGAATAGAAGAATATCAACCATAATTTCAACTGGGAAACTAAGCATCCTAAATGAAGCTAAATTTTAAAATGCTAGGGAATTCCTGAAAGTTTGTCATTCAAATAAATCAGCCATGACATGGCACATAGAGATGAACCATATTCACACACCATTCAAAAGAGACAATAAAAAAACTAAGAAGGAAACAAAAAAACCAAAACACATCCTTCTCTAGCAAGCCATACCCAGATAAGGTCTAGGATTAACCCTAGACAAAAATAAAGAAGAAAACAATAACCCAATCAAAGAAATGTGTAGGAGAAAGCCATACCCCCACCAACATTGGTAGGGCAACATATATAAACAGGAAGCAAATCCCAAACTCACTAGCACTGTTGATGTCAGGTAATTAAACATCTGCAAGCTCAGAGAGTACCAAGGACTACAAATTTTAGAACATTTTATCTTTTCCTGCTATTTCCAAAGCAAAATAAACAAAAAATCAGTGAAAAATGGGACCAGAATTTCCAGTGGAGGCATGGAGAGTTTACATATGTATTCATGATGAATGTAGATCTTGGTTTGCCTGAGCCATACAGAGTGAAGAGGAATTGTCTTGGGTCAGACCTTCTCATACTGTACAGGTAGTCCTCGACTTACAACCACAATTAAGCCCAAAAACTATGTTGCTAAGTGAGAAATTTAAGTGAGTTTTGCCCCATTTTACAACTTTTCTTCTCACATTTGTTAAGTGAATCACTGCAGTTGTAAATAATACAGTTGTTGAGTGAATCTGCCTTCCCATTGATTTGCTTATCAGAAGAATGTAAAAGGCAATCATATGATCCAGTGGTGAAATCCAAATTTTTTTTTACTACCTGTTCTGTGGGTGTAGCTTGGTGGGTGTGGTGTGACTTGGCGTGGCTTGGTGGGCGTGGCAGGGGAAGGATACTGCAAAATCTCCAATCCCACCCTACTCCAGGGAAGGATACTGCAAAATCTCCATTCCCATCACACTCCAGGGGAAGGATACTGCAAAATCCTCATTCCTTCCCCACTCCTGGGGGAAGGATATTGCAAAATCTCCATTCCCACCCCACTCTGGGGCCAACCAAGGTGGTATTTGCCAGTTGTTTGAACTACTCAAAATTTCTGCTACCAGTTCTCCAGAACCTGTCAAAACCTGCTGGATTTCAACCCTGATATGACCCCAGGACACTGCAACTGTCATAAATATGAATCAGTTCTCAAGCATTCGAATGTAGATCATGTGACCATTGGGATACTGCAAAGGTCTTAAGTATGAAAAATGGTCATAAATCACTTTTTCAGTCCTGTTGTAACTTTGAATGGTCACTAAGTGAACTGTTGTAAGTTGAAGACTATCTGTAAATCATTGTAGGCTAACTGTACTACCAGTTCTCAGAAATGTCCAACCGATTGCAAGTTAAACTTAGAAAAGATAGTTGCTGCCTCTTATGACATGCCTGTCAGTATGTTTATATTTCATACCTATCTACGCTATTGTCTCAACTGCTAAAATTGTAATTAAATTGTTCAAAATATTTGGGTATAGCATTTACCTGATCTGGTAGAGCTATAGGTTTATCTTTAAATATGCAGCTACCGCATAGAAATATATAGAAATGAAATGAATTAATTCTGTTAACAGCTCTGATATTTATCCTTCTATGAAAAGGGAACCATAACCTTAATGTTTTCCGATTTCATTACTCCTGGCCATTACTAAGGTACAACATTAATGAAGCACTCTATAATAGAAGCAGACAGCAAGTGAGAAACTTATCCTCAGCAGTTTATAAATCTAATGAATATGCAAAAATCTTTTCCTTCTAAAACCTATTTTTCATTTTTACTTCTAATGTTGCATTCGTGAATTAAACTAATTGTGAACACCACCACACAGAGGGAATAAATTAACAATGATTACATTTTTGTGTAAAAGAGACAGTATTGCAGGCTAATTCACTGATCATTGCCAAGAGTTCGATCCTGACTGGCTCAAGGTAGACTCAGCCTTCCATCCTTCTGAGGCTGGTAAAATGAGGGCCCAGATTGTTGGGGGCAATATGCTGACATTTGTAGACTGCTCAGAGAGTGCTGTAAAGCACTATGGAGTGGTATATAAATCTAAGTACTACTGCTATTGGTATCAGTTATATTTTTTATCAGTAAAACTTGATAAAATCCATTCCAAAAAAACCCAGTGTGATTGAGTACCATCAAGTTCCTCCAGGTACGAGGAAAACAAGGCTTAAACTCAGTGGAAATTAACTAGCTTTATACCTGAAGTTTCATAATCTATACCAGACTGTGCTTTCCTGCCTTAGTAAATTAATTCTATGCTGCACTTCATTAGAGGTACAACACATAGATGAGCCGCAGAATGAAGGCATCGCAATGCATATGATAAAATATTTGCAAGCCTGAATTTTAAATGTAATAAAATTTTCTAAAGAGGATAAAGAGTAATATATTCAAATTACCGTATTACTTTGCGGTTCCTTTGTTTTATATCAGTAACAGAAGCCAGAAAAGAGAAATTCTTGACCGAGATAATTAACTTCACATTTTTAATACAACCTCTGCAGTTTCCATCATATCCCAGAGCAAATGAATAGAGGTACCTGATGGTTTACAGCAATGTTTCTCAACCTCAGCAACTTTAAGATGTATGGACTTCAATTCCCTGCTGGCTGGGGAATTCTGGGAATTGAAGTCCACACATCTTAAAGTTGCTGAGGTTGAGAAAAACTTTTTTACAGCACCAAAGCAGAAAATTAGTCGAGACACAAAGAGCTGTAAAGTGGCAAACATAATGTGACGATTCTTTCTCCCAAACACTTATGTAATAACTGTTTTAACAATTTATAGAAGGCCAACAATAAAGGTGCCAATCTGATCTTAAGGGGAAGAGCGTTCCAAAACATG
Organism: Arizona elegans; assembly: GCA_022577455.1. Taxonomy (NCBI): domain Eukaryota; kingdom Metazoa; phylum Chordata; class Lepidosauria; order Squamata; family Colubridae; genus Arizona; species Arizona elegans. The sequence goes on along the minus strand of JAKOOJ010000003.1, from coordinate 93,380,667 downwards.
AAGATTGCCACAGAGAAGCATTACTTATGAGCCTTGGCCCCCTTTTCCTTTCCAATATTGAGACAATTTAAAGATATTGGTTGGAGAGTTTTACTGGATGAGTTGGGTGAGCGCCTTTATGTGAAGATGTCAGTACAGTAAGCATTACAATGCCAAATCATACCAAACCATATAGATCATTTGGGATTGCATCTGAATTAACTGGTAACCAATTCTTCAGCCAGAAAATACTGTGTTTCCCTGAAAATAAGACCCTGTCTTATATTTTTTTTGAATCCCGAAATAAGTGCTTGGCCTTATTTTCAGGGATGTCTTATTACCTTTGCGGGGAGCAAAACGGGCTCCTCTTGCCATCTTACCTGATTTCCAGCTCTGTCTCCCTAACCCTAACCAGAGGAAATGGCAGGGACCGGCTGCGCATGCATTTAAATATTTTCAGGGAGGGCTTATTTTTTGGGGGGGCTTATTTTAGCGCATACACTCAAAAGCGCAATTGGGCTTATTATCAGGGAATGTCTTATTTTAGGCGAAACAGGGTAGATGTTGGGTAACTATAGTGCACGGGTATCAAACTCGCAGTGACACATTGCCGTCATGTGATGTTTCATGTTTTCCCCTTCGCAGAGCTGGGCTGGGTGTGGCCTGTGCATGAAGCATCTGTCCTGCGAGCCACCAGTTTGACACCCCAGCTATAGTGGCTTTGATTTGCAAATGCAGGGGCCATTATATTTTTCACTAATTACAGTTTCCAGGAAATCTTCAGAGACACTGCAAGCATGGAAATAATCTAAACAACTGGGGATAGAAACTCAAGTTACTATGTCAAGTGACCCCCTACTCTAAGTAATGCTGCACCTGTAACACCAGCCCATGCTGGGTAAAAGCCCTCCCTCAACCATAATCTCTACCTGTCAATCAAGCAGTAATATGGGGACTTCCAAGACATGGACATGTTCTTTTAAGAACAGTGGCACACTCAAGTGTTAGCGCTGGAAATGAAAGAGATCCCTTCTTCACAAATAACAACTCATTCTTGCTTGGGTTCAATTTCAACTTATTTCATTCTGCCCAGAAACTGGTTTGATATTTCCAACAATTTCCAGTTCAGCTCACCATAGAAATATACCTGAGTATCCTCAAGGTCAGTGGTGGTGAATCTTTTCAGTGCTGAAACAGGAGCGTGCGTGTGCAGGAGGGCGCCAGAAACTGGAAGAGCAGCTCCCTGGTGTATATGCGTGCACCAGGAAGCTGAGCTTCCGGTTTTTGGCATGCGCATGCGCGCCGGTCACCTGATCTTCCAGTTTCTGGTGCGCATGACCACGTGAAGACCAGCTAGCCAGCATGCATGTGTGCACTGGAAACTGGAAACTCAGCTTCCCGGCACACGCATGTGCACCAGGGCGCTGCTCTTCCAGTTTCCAGCACTCCTGCGTGTGTGAAGACCAGCTGGATGGCATGCATGTGCATGCCAGAACCCTGAAGAGCAATGGGCGATGGCTGGCATGCCCAGAGAGATGCCACTTCCAGCACACTTGCCATAGGTTTGCCATCACAGCTCTAGGTATTATTTATCACCCTGATAAATAATAGTGCTGATAGTATCTCATATTGAAAAATTATTTCTCACATACTTAGTTGTTAAGTAGGAGGATAAGAGAACCTATTTTTTTCTCACTGCTGCTGATTGGTACTACTACTGTGTGCAGGTTAAAAGTAAAATCAGTAGAATAGTGCCCCCCCCAACCCTTGTAGTCAATCAAGGGGATACCATGATTTATTATTTCAAATGCCACTGAAAGGAATAAGAAGATCAAAAACGTTGCACTCTCCAAATCAAGGTCTCAACAGAAATCATCTACCAGAATGACCAATGCAGTTTGCATCCCATGACCCAATCTGAATCTCAGCTGAAAAAAATCTAATCTGCTTCCTTGAGAGGTATACTGTAATTCACAGAATACTGCTTTCTTGACACCTGTCTCAAAAAAAGGAGGGCTGAAGACAGGGCAATAGTTGTCTAAAACTGTCAGGTCCAGGGGTGACTTTATCAATCATCTGATTAATTTAACTTATACCCATCTTACAGCAGCACTCCTGCCATCATGTCAACCACCTTATCTACAAAGGCATCCATAGGAACAATCAAAGGGGAAAGGGGCAAATGATGAAACAACATTCCCAAACTGCAATATGAGCTCCACCCCTTCTGTGTATGATTTTCCACATATACAGTATATGAAATGAGTAAATTTTATATGAAAGAACAATGAAGCTTTTGTCATTTTGACAAAAATCTCCAATCCTGCAGATGCCCCTGCTTAGCTAGGAATAATTTAATAAGGTTTACTTCCATACAGATATATATTGGATGGTACTGCAAGCCAGAACTTTGCTAATTTATTGTTCTGTTCAAAATAAAAGCAAAATGACAGTGCCAGGCCAAGAGAAAAAAAACACTCTGAAGGAAATTCTTTAATGTGGTTATCCAAGAGCCATCCTTGTGCTTCTTTCAAAATGACAGCTGGCACCGGTGGCCTTCTGTGAAATACTTCTGACACTGATGGATGGGACAGATGGCCAAATTGGCAGAAAGTGCCATATTTGATTGATAAAGCATTCTAAGTGTCACAGGCTTGTAGATTGTCATTAACATTCAATAATTCCTCTGCAGAAGAGGTAGATCAACCAGCATAACACAGGCACTAGCAAGAATATGAGCAGTTGTAAGGTGGTGTAAGGAAAACCCATGCTCTTTTATTTATCTAGGGACCTTGCTTTTTACCAAGCAAAAATTAAAACCCAAGCTTGCAGCATGCTTCCCTCTATAAAGACATAATTCCACTCCTCTACTCACAACAGAATCCCTTATGTCACCAGACTTGAAATTCTGGGCTTGGACAATCTGGAACTGTTCCGCCTGCAGTCCGATCTAAGCATAGTACACAAAATTGTCTGCTACAATGTCTTACCTATCAATGACTTCTTCATCTTCAATCACAATAATACATGGACAAACAATCGATACAAACTCAAGGTAAACCGCTCCAAACTCGACTGCAGAAAATATGACTTCAGCAACAGGGTGGTCAATGCCTGGAATGCTGTCCCCGACTCCATTGTTACAGCCTCAAACCCTCACAGCTTCAACCTCAAACTGTCTACCGTGGACCTTACCCCATCCCTAAGAGGTCAATAAAGGGGGTGTGCATAAGCGCATCAGTGTGTCTACCGTCCCTGTCCTACTGTCCCCATTTATCTGTACTTACTTCCTCTGTTTATGTTTATACCTATACCTGCTATCTTGTACATGTTTGACAAATAAATAAATAAATAAATTCTCATCAAACATATATAAATGATCAATATCAGGATATTAACAGAATGAACAGTATTAGAATACTAATTTTAAAAATCTGTTTCTTGTCTTTTAATAAGTCTTCTACTATTTAACATATCTATATCCCGCCATTGTATTAAAAAGATTATAAAAATGGGGAAACTTGATGGTAGCTTGGGAAACATTATTTTCCAGTTGAGAAGTCTGGCACTGGAGCCTCCTGGAGTCAAAATAGAAGTTTTGACTCCATCAAATCTAAGTCTGCTTCTCATGCCTATTTCCAGGATGGGTTATTTTGGCCTCTCATCACCAGATGATTTAAATTCATGTAGCGAACCTATGGCATGTGTGCCACAGGTGGCACGTGTAGCCATAGCAGTGGGCATGCAAACTCTAGGAGTCTCTGGAGGCTGGGGACAGCAAAAAAGTCACTTCTTGTCCAAAAGGAAGTTGGGAAACAGGCCGTTTCTGGTCTCCGGAGGGTCTCTGGGGCGGTGGACAAGGCCATTTTCGCCCTCCCCAGAATCATAGAGAGGTTTTGGAGTCAGGAGAGAGAGAGAAATGGGCCTACCGGGCCATCACATGATGGGAGCGGAGGGGGAGTAAGTCACGTGCGCATGTGCAGGGGTGGGGCGCATGGAATTATGGGTGTGGGTGCACATGTGCACAACCCCCCCCCCGCCCCCCTCCTGGCATGCAATGGGAAAAAGGTTAGCCATCACTGGTCTAGATTCACAAAATCTTGCTGCTGGACAGTACTTCTGTCAGAATGAAGCTTCTGCCCATCCTGATCCCTTCTGTCAATATATCTGGGCTTTAGATTCTTTAGGAAGATTTGAAAAGCTAGCAATTTAATGCTATTTAAATAACAAAAGAGAAAAACATATTTTAGCTTATATTCAGTTTACAAATATCAGTTATTTTACCTTTGAACATGAAAGAATTGTGTTCAGCCTTCTGGATCTTAGTAACACTAACAATTCAAAGAGGATGAATAATTAACTAAATTAGAAGATATGAGGAACAGAGCAAGGGTAAGCAGTTTGATATTTTCCAGCTCTCTTAATCTATCAACATTGGCCATTCTGACTGGGACAAATGGGAATTCTAATCAAAACTGATGAAGGATGCCTATTCCTGAATCAGAACATGTTGGGTTTTTTGTTTTTTTTTTATAAAAGACTTATAAATCCCTAAAACTTTCAGCTTTGGTATACAGAAACTTCATAGGGACAGGGAAAAATAGGAATGGATTTTTAATCGTCCTACTATGTCACATCAGGTAGGCCTTCTCTCAGTCCCTTCCCACAAACATTGTGATAATATTTCTATTGTGGGAGTTAAAAAACAGGAGTTAGAAAATGGGAGTTGTGGGAGTTGTCTTGTGGGAGTTAGAAAATGTGCCATTTCTATGACAGCACCTGCACTATGGAACATTCTGTAGTTCAGCAGGCTTCCATAAAGTTGTAATGACCTGTTTTTTCTCCCATAATCATCTCCCAGAGAGATGATGGCATGAATTAGTGCCAGGTTTTTCTTGTTTTAATGTTTCATGTTTTAATCAGTTATGTTTTTAAAATGATTTTTATATGCTCGTTCTTATTTTTGATTGGGAGCTGCCCAGAATTTGTTGAAAGATGGCAGCTATATGTATGTTTTAAACAGATAAATAAAGGTAAATCAACATAAAGTAGGCTTTTCTGGCTTTGAAGCTACAAATTTTAAAGCAACGAAAGGTAAGATATGGATGTTCTTGAGTGCACACAGACAAAAATCTGTAGAATTGTCTGGAGGTTCATGAAAGAGATCCACCACTGTCTTCTTTTGGGATGTTTTTCAGCTTTCCAGTCTATGCTACAGCTCTGGGACTGTCTGGTAATCTCCCATCCATGTACTAATCAGGCATGAGCCTGCATAGCTTCCAAATGCAGGTAACATCTGCTAGGTACTTCTTCCTGCTGTGATATTTTTCAAGAACATTTGTTCATAAATTAAGAATATACAATCTGCTTCCAAAAGCACTGAATTTCATAGTAGAAGCATTATACAAAGCAGGAGGCATTTTTTGTTTCCAAAAATTATATTTTGCTTTATTATTTTACTTATATCTTACGTGTTCGGTATTTTAAATTCTTCTTTCCATCCTAAACTTTTCAAACAAAAGACATTTCACGGTGATGTAAATTGCGTGAGATGTAGATTGAGTGAGGCTGAGACAGCATGACTGGTTCAAAGTCACCCATCGGGTCTCCATTCCTAATCTAATTCTTTCATCACTATTTCTTACTGGTTTTTAATAATTTAGTAGAGCCCAAGTATGGAACACTTTCCAGATGCTTATTGGGGGAAATGCCAGTGTTAACTTTCCCACATCACATTTCCTTTTTCTGATTATCCTGTAATACAGTGCAAGAAACCATTAGAAATAATTTAAAATTTCCTGTCTCATCTCTATCAATAATATATATCTTCCTCGATTTCAGGTTTTATACCAGAGGTCTGTGAGTATGAGGGTTCTGTGCAGTATCTTAGCTATTCTATCACAGTACTCTTCTGGGCAGAGAACTTTGATATTGTCCCTGGAAACTACTGGAGCCTACTCTCCAAGCTTAGGATCAGAGCTCCGAATACTTTTATTATTATTATTATTATTATTATTATTATAATTTTATTTCTATACCGCCCTTCTCCTGCGGGACTCAGGGCGGTGTACAGCCAAGATAAAACATTGCATATAAAAATTTAAAAACAATTTAAAAAACAATTAAATAATTTCAGCCCAAGATATTAAAAACAACCCAATTAAAACCAAATTCAATTAAAACTGAGAGGATGGGATCAAGCCAGCCCAGCTAGATGGAATAGGTGTGTTTTCAGGGCCCGACGAAAAGTCCAGAGGTCTGATATCGTGCGTATCTCAGGGGGTAGGTCATTCCAGAGGGCGGGTACTGCCACAGAGAAGGCTCTCCCCCTGGGGGTCACCAGCCGACACTGTCTGGCCGACGGCACCCTAAAAAGGCCCTCTCTGTGCGAGCGAACCGGTTGGTGGGAGGCTATTGGCGGCAGAAGGCGGTCTCGTAAATACCCTGGCCCTAAGCCATGGAGCGCTTTAAAGGTGGTCACCAACACCTTAAAGCGCACCCGGAAGACCACAGGAAGCCAGTGCAGCTCGCGCAGGAGAGGTGTCATATGTGAGCGCTCCGTCGCTCCCATAATCCCCCGCGTGGCCGCATTCTGGACTAACTGTAGCCTCCGGGTGCACCCCAAGGGGAGCCCCATGTAGTCTTAACACCATTGGTCTTTACCATGTACTCATGAACTCTTAACACCATTGGTCTTTACCTTCCACATCCTCTCTAGTTCCTCTTTCAGGTCATGGTACTTTTCCAGCTTTTCATCCTCCTTCTTCCTTATGTTGCTGTTACTTGGTACTGTTACATTTATCACCACTACTGTCTTCTGGTCCTTGTCCTCTACCATGATGTCTGGTTGATTGTCCATTACCGTCTGTTCTTCTTGCTATAGAAATTCGACAGAACCTTAGCCCTCTTAGTCTTCATAACTTCTGCAGAATCTTCCATCTGAACGTGAGAGGGTATAGTCCATACATTGGTGCAGATGTTCCTGTATAACACCAGCTACTTGGTTGTGCCATTCACTATATGCTGTTCCTGCCTGCATCTTACACGCTGCCACTATGTGTTGGACTGTCTCTGTGGCTTTTCTGCACCTTCTGGTGTAGTAGATCCCTGCTATTATGAATCTGCTACTTAAGGCCAGTTCTTGTGCTATACAATTAGTGCCTCAGTGTTGTCTTTTAATCTAACTCTTTCCAGCCATTGGAAAGATTTCCCAATGTCTGTCATCTCAAAACTATATATTGATAGTACATTCCATGCAGAATTTTTTTTTTTGCCATAACACTTCCTCTGCTTGATCTTCCTCCCATCCCTGCTGCTGCTTCAGGCATTTCCTCATCAGCTCATTTTTGGGTGCTATCTTAATGATGTACTTCTAGATGCTATGGATTACATCCAGGACTGTGACTTTGATGTACACCACACTGTGCCTGCCCTCTTTCTGGGTTATGTACAGTCTCCATAGATGGAAACCTTTGCGAGGAGCTTCCAGGTCTTCACATTGGCACCTCCATGTCCTTCTTCAACCACTATAAGAGGAGATCTGAAGACTGACAGGGTGTGCATGTTAATCGCTGGATCTTGTACTTTCAATTGAATTAGTTCTTCTGGACTTGTCTTATGCTTTGTGGGTACTTGGCTGTTATTGTCTTTGCCTCCTCTTCATAGTTCCCATGTGACTGTGAGATACCAGGTACTTGTAGCTGGTCTGTATGTCTATGTAGTCTGCTGGTAGTTTCATTTCATCAGTCTTAATGTTACTACCTCTCTACTATCTCTGGCCATACTTCTCCAAAATGGAAGACATCCCAATGTGCTCGCTTTTGATCCATGTCAGGTGGATCAGCAAGTGCAATGAGTACTTGTTCACTCAGCATACCGCTTAATCAGTGATGGGTTGCTACCAGTTCGCCCAGGATCGGGTGAACCGGTAGCGGTGGCAGGAGGCTCTGCCCATCCACCCGGACATCTCTGCGCATGCGCAGAAGCGTTGAGTGCCCACGAGCAAACTGGAAGCGGCCGAAATTGAAACCTACCTACTGAGCTTAATGCCATCCATGTAGAAAAAGTGATTGATGGTAGTTCCACTCCAGTTTGAAATATATTTGTGTGTGTGTGTGTGTGTGTGTGTGTGTGTGTGTGTAAAGAAACAGACATTTATTTTGAATTCAGGTAAATTTGAACTAATGAAACATGAATAAGATGCCTCTGTTGATTTTCCTCCCCAGTGTAAATACTGCTGTTGTGTATTTTTTCACATTACTCCAGATGCATTTGTTCCTAATGCTCCTACTTTACTGTATTAGAAAAAAGCTCAAACTCTGTTATATTTTTCTAACTGATATTACCTTGATGAGGTTTTTCTAAGATATTACCTTAGTTTGGTGTAGTAATTAAGGCACTAGGCTAGAAACCGGGAGACTGGAAGTTATAGTCCCACCTTAGCTACAAAGCCAGCTGGATGACCTTGGGCCAGTCACTCTTTCTCAGCTGTGGGAAGATATCTATGGCAAACCATTTTGAAAATCTTGCCGAGAAAACTTCACTGACTAGTCCAGGTCATCGCCAGGAGTCAACACACAGACACAAAACAAAAAATAAATTACTGTGAGCTAAACTTTTAGCTACTCATCAATATGAGTAGTAAGAGAAATAATGCCATAACAACATACAAAAAGCTCCAACCAGATCACGCCAAAGGGATCTTGAAATGAAGCTGTGACTTAGGGTGAGGAATGATGATGTGGTATAAATTTTCAATTCTCAGGCGAGATCAGATAGCTAATGCAGCCCATCAAACACTGTCAAAACTTTCTTTTTCGAGCTGCATTTTAATTCTCATCTTCCTAGTTCAGAATGTTGAGAGAAATACTATTTAAAGATTAGTGGAAGGTGCTATTATTTATATTATCATCTTAATGTGAAATGTAGTTTGTTGACATGAATCCATCATTCCAATATTTATTTTAAATGGGAATGCTTGTCTAATCCATTATTGAACCAGATGAGAACTTCTCTTATATCATGCAGTCTATATTTTAGAAGTATTGTATAGCAGTATAAGCACATGAGCAGTGTCCTAATACATTGGATCCCTGGCCCATCTTTCCCAGCAGTGTGTTTTTATAATGGCCAACCAACTGCACAAGGAATTCCATAGTCACCCATCAGATGGTCTTCAGAAATGCTCAGAAACTCAGCAAAACTAATAGCTATTGATCCCCATGACTTCCATGACTTGGTCTGATCCTTTTTTGAAAGCAAATTGGTAGCCAGCATCACATCTCATAGTAGCATATACCAAAATTTAATTATGTATTTTGTAGGAAAAAAATATTTTCCTTTTGACTGTTCTGTCACGACATTTTATGGATGCATTTTCTGAAAGCCAAGGAAAATGTATTTTCTAGATCTCTTATCTTACTATTGGAACTTCTGAAAAAAAAATAATTAAAGTACTGTGCTGCAAAATCTTTCTTGTCACTCAGATAGTGAGACCCCTTATCTTTTTATGTATTCAACTTCTGAAGATGACAGTAAACTTCCAGATTATACAGTTCTGATTTCACTTTTTTTTTTACAAAATTATATGAAAAAATATCCACCCACCCACCCTATGAATTGATGCAATATTTAGGAAGGGGTTCCCCCCCACCTTAATTCAGTTCGATTAATAAAGTTCACCTTTCATTCCAACAACATGGACCAATATAATAATACAAGGCAGTCTGGCAATGGAAAACTCCATGTTCATTTACTTTCCTCATGATAAAAATACATAAAAGTGTATTTCAGTATAAAAAAGCATTCTTCTTCTTCTTCTTGTGCCATATCTGTCATCGGACATTGGCAATCAAGTTGGCAATCCTATTTTTGTCAACAGCTGCATGAAAAAATGCTGCTGAGTTTTGTCCAAACCAGTCCCTTAGGTTTTGAAGCCATGATGTTCTTCTTCTGCCTGGACTTTGTTTGCCTTCAATCTTTCCCTGGAGGATTAAGTGAAGGATGTCGTATTTTTCTGGGTGTCATACCACATGTCCAAAATATTCTAACTTTCTCTTTTTAATGGCTTTGATTATTTCCCTTTGCTTTCCCAGGTGGCTTATCACCTCCTCATTTGTGATTTTGTTAACCCAACTTATACATAACAGTCATCTGTAAATCCACATTTCAAATGCTTCTAGTTTCTTCAAGTGGTTTTCTGTCAGAGACCAACTCTCTGCTCCATAGAGCAGGATAGAAAAGATGTAGCATCTGACAAGCCTGATTTTCAGGCTTAGGCTTATGTCATGACATAAAAAAAAGCATTATACTTTTAAAATGCTAGAAAAATGATCAAATATGCCTATTGATAATGGTTTTGTTGATAATAGATACTGGCCATGATCTCCTCCCTTCGGGAAGCTTTCATCTTCTCTAAACTGAGGATTTATAATAAAGTATTTTGTATCAAGGATTCCAGTAGCAAATTTTGAATTAACAATTTATATCTCAAGAGCGTTGAATGTCACCACTCTCAATACAACATTTTGAAAACTAAAGTGGGATGCTAAATATATTCCATCATTGTCTAGGACTGTTACACTACACAGTCTTACTTTTTTGGATAATTGAATTATCTAGCATGTCATATTTGCATTTACTGCTTCTATAGTTCCTCTTTCAAATGTATCTTGGGAGCAATAGCGGCATCATTTTTGCAGAATAAAAGCAACTATTATACTGACAGTCCTCATTTCTGTCATTTAAAACAATGTTGTCATCTTGAAAAATCACAGACTGTAACTGTTGTCTCTTATAAAGCAAATTTCAATTGCATTGTTAAAGTACAGGACTGTTATTTCATAGGCATTAAAACTTACTCTACTTTCTCTACATATCATAAATGTACAGTAGGACTCTTTTTGATTGGCACCACCAAATAAGCTAGTTAGAGTTTCAAGCTTACTCAAAAGACAACTTATTTTTGTATATATTTTTAACATGAAGATGCTAGTAAAATATGTCTTTGAATCTTGCTGTTGAACACAAAGTCCTGTAAAGGCTTTCCACTATTCAGTATTGCTTACTGCCATCAAAGTATTAGGTTTAGAAATTTAAATGAACATCAACAACTACATAATATATTTATTTATCTACAGTCGGGGAGCATGATAGATTTTGAGACCCAGCACCACATGATGGGTGAGCTCCCATTACTTGCCTGTCCACCTAGCAGTTCAATAGCATGCAAATGTGAGTAGATAAATAAATAGATACCATTTCAGTGGGAAGGTAACAATTTTCCATGCACCTCAGCATATAGTCATGCTGGCCATGTGACCATGAAAATGTCTTCAGACAACACTGGTTTCCTCAGTTAAGAAACAGAGATGAGCACTTCTCCCTAGGGTCAGACATGACTGGAAAGGGTAAACCTTTATTTTCCTATTAGAAGCCTATTTATCTATTTAATTTTCTATGGTACTCTCTTTCAGAAGAATCTGAATGGCTTCCAACACATCATCAAGCAGGATTTAAAACTAATACTAAAATCCATTCACAGAATTGTAATTTCCACTATTCATTCATAATATAGCTTTACTCATCTCATCTTTTCAGAATTTTTACAAACTCTAAAAAAGAAAGAATTATTCAAAAAGATAGGGAAGTTCACTGAGAATTTTTCTAGCTGTACATCAATACTGATGTTTTTGCTCTAGCAATATTTCATATTGAAATAATTGTTACTATTTACTCCATAATGGATATTTTATTAACAAATTATTAATATACATGGCATCATTTATACAAATCTTTAGCATTGCATTCATCCAATTTGCTATTCAAACCAGTATTCTGTATCAACTATATACTTTGCAGGTATTAAACAACAGTAAAGTTATTAACAAAGGGACCACAGGAGATTTGTTGATTGACTGTGATTGGAAATCAATTTACTGGTCTAATTATTCTTCCTGTGTATTTCACTAAAATGTAAACTATTCTGCATATAATAATTTTTCCAGTAAATGAACTATGGGATTTTCAAAATGGAAAACCCTTAGCGAGCAAACTCCAATGGATTTCAACAGCATTTTTTAAAAATAACAATAAAAAAGCTATTGATCCACTTGTGCATAAGGACAATTGAATTTTGTGATTTCACTAGTGAATTTGTGTTCTCTAACTATATCAAGATTATTTAACAGCAGACATTGAATGTTTATGTTTTAGCATTGATTAAAAATGAGGCCATAGCTCAACAGAAGAAGACATCTTAAGGCCAACCCTGTCATATCTAGTTAGTTTTAAAACTGGGAAGTATATTACACAAGAAACTTTGGAGTAATAAAGTTAGCCAACACTGATTGACAATGGAGACAGATACAATAATTCAGTGATACTTTTGTTACAAAACAGATATACTGCAACACAGCCTTTCTTAAAATTATCTCAAAAAGTATTTGGTTGTTTCTGTTTCTCAGAGTGCTTCACAATATATGTTGCTTTTGTTACTGCTGTTGCTGGGGTTTTTTTTAGGTGGGGACATTTGTGTATGTTAAAACTAACTGCATTTTTGTATGGGGGGATTTTTATTATGTATATCTCTGTATTTTCTGATTTCCAATGTTCACTTTTTTCCCTATTGAAATAAATAATTATGATCAAAAGAAAGCACAATAGTAATTTTAACCATCCCCAGAAGAATAAGAAACAGATACATAAAATCATAGGCTAGTTTGAAGACAAATACTTCCCTTTGTAACAATTATAGATTCTTTCTTCCCATTTTTCAACCAGGGACTATGATAGACTTGGACCACAACTAGAATATAGTGATCTATATTTTTTTTTCTTTTTTTTTCCTACTCTAGTGTTGACCAAATGATTTTTTTCCATTGAAACCACAAGTCAATCATTTAACTATTTGGTTTATCAACCACTTGTTGCAACAAAGCCGATTTCTCTTGGCTACAAATTAGGAGTTGTCTGGATTTGTCCAGCCAAAATGCAATGAGTGGATAAATGCTACTAAAGAGCTGAAAAGGGCTTTAATTTCCCTAAGAGTATAAACATTATGAAGTTTTATGAAAAGAGATTGAAGGCTCTGGAAATGTTCAGACTTAAGAAGAGAGCTCTTTCAAGAAAAGGACTCTTTCAAAATCTGAAAATATAGCACGCAAATGTGCAGCTTGTTCTTTACCATTCTAAAACATAGGATACACAGTAATGGATTTAAGAGACCAGATCCTATTTGAAAATTAACTAAACTGCCCTAACAATAAGAGCAATCTGATGTTAGAACCAATTCCCAGAGAGACTGGATGCTTTCAAGCAGAAGTTGGATAGATATTGGCTGCAGATGCTCTACTCTAAATTGCTGGATGCAAAAGAGAGTTAGATCTGATGGCCTAAGTGCCCCTCTGCCAAAGTAACAAGACAAAGTTTTTTCCCTTGTGTCATCACTCTACTGTCTTATGTCTAAGTATATTTTCCCATGTAGTATGGCTATATTATTATTATCCTTCTCATCTTTTCTATTACCCTCTTATTGGTATTGGTATTATTATAATTATTATCTGCATTGGAGACAAATTCCTTGTGTGTCTAATCACCTTTAGCGAAATAAAATATTGTATTGTATTGTATTGTATTGTATTGTATTGTATTGTATTGTATTGTATTGTAATGTATTGTATTGTATTGTAATGTATTGTACTCTACTCTACTCTACTCTATTCCATTCTACTCTACTCTACTCTTCCATTTCAATCTGATGATTTTATCTCTTCACAGTAGAGGAAAGCCATCGATACTGTCAGCCTTCTCAAAATGTATCTTTCTATAACCATTTTTCAGATAACTTTTTCATGTTTCCCATACTCATATGTGAAATGGAAAACATAAAACACATTCTAGATTAGGCCATGATGTAAACCAGGGATTCATTCTTAATCATATAAAAACAGAGAAAACAATATCATCTGAATGAACTTTCTGAAAACAGGAGTTAATTTATTTTCTTTAATAGTTATGTAATACAGAGATAAACATCTACCCAATACTTTAGTTAGTTGTATAATTCACTACACTAGTTGTAGTGAAAAATGTCATTTTCTTCCAGATTACAAAATCAAAATAATCTAAAATCAAGGCATAGCTCATTAATACCAGTGAAGAAATTTGTTTTCCCAGGGGCTTGAAAGAACTAGACCTCACTGTTGTATCTTACATATAGCTAATTGTCTACTTACTGTAACTCAGATAGTTCTTGATTGATGATGATGGTTCAAAATTACAATGACTTCAAGAAAAATGCACTCACAACATGTACTTCCACCACCCATTGGTCATATGATGGCAATCTGGGTGCTTTGCATGTGGCTCAGATTTATGAATGGTTGTAGATCCTATTGCAGTCATATTACTGTGATTTAAGACACTTTTTACCAATTTCTGGCAAAACCCAGCAAAAAATTGCCTGTTGGAGAAGCTGGGTTCACTTCATAACTGCATGATTTACTTAATAAGTGCCATGAAAATTGTCATAAAATCAGTTCTAACTCAAGTAATGGGCCAAAACTATTTAATTTGATTTTAATTCCACTTTTTAAATTTTGTATGTATGTATTTTATTGTTTGGCCGTGCACCGCCCTGAGTCCTTCGGGAGTAGGGCGGTATAGAAATCAAATCAAATCAAATAAATAAAATAAATGACTTTCAGTGGAAATTCCAGTCTGAATTGCTGTTACTAGTTGAGGATTACCTGTATAGGTAAAAGTTCTGATCTTTCAGTGCAGAAAAACAGGGCTGCTACAGATCTTAAATGAAAAGCAAAGCCTTACAAGGCATAATTCAACAGTCTACCCAGCCATATAAATCATTTAATCAATCAAGTTGCCAGCAGTTTGGGGAGGCAAGGAACAGTGGCAACAGCAGCTCTTGGAAGGCGATATCCTTCCAAGAGATTCCTTGGCCTGCAGCCAAGAGTGATGCCAGGAACCATTTCTCCTCAGCCTGACTCTCCCCAGCTTCAAAAGATGAGAAGTTCTTAAAGCCTCCTGGAGCCTGGCAGTGCTGAATGGATCCACAACTTGCAAAAGTACTAATCAACTTTCTTTTTCTACTGACATTTGAAAGCCAGCAAGAAAGGGACTAGGATTGGGGTCCTCTCCTCTCCTCTCTTTTCCCTTTTCCCTGTTCCCTCTTTCCTTGGAGAGCAGAGGAAGAACCATGACAAGAGATTGAGCAAGCATGGTGCCCCCAGATCTGCTAGGTGAAGAAGTGCCCTGGATGAGTGGGTGAACTACAACTATAGTAGAACTAAAGATGGAGCAGAGATTTTCCCTTAGAAGAAACAGAAGATCTGCTGGTGATTCTTTTCTGAATGTTTCTTCTTCCTGCCAAGCAAAATGTCACCAAAAGTAGCTCTTCTGACAGAAGGAAACAACTCAATCAGACAAAATAGATACATCTTCTTTTTCCAATTCTAATATAACTTGTTTTAGCAAAAATCTAATCTGTGCATTGCTGCTACTGAAAGAGAGGCATTGGAGTTCTTGTTCACAGTCGTATTGTCTTGCTGGACAGCTGAAAGCATGATCAGGGAAAAGAAATTATGCAAAATTCACTCAGCTTCCATGAGCTTGGGGATATAAAATACCCAGAACTTAAATTTCTAAAGACAAAAATTTCAAAACCTCTTACTCTATAGGTCACCAATATTTTCGTAAAAAGCAAATATTGGCATATTTGCAAAGTATTTGTTTAATTATTAGATACATTCCTATTTATGATGGCAGATTATTGGTATATATTTTTTCTTCTTCTTGGTAAAATATCCAGTTCTTCCTAATTTAGCATCAGATGCTCATATGTATGCCTTTTCTAATCATGAGAGTCAGAAATACTTTAGGGCAGCTCAACAGCAGGTGTCAACTCAGCAGCAAGCAGAACGAGATCTTAAATTTGGCTAGCCAATGCTATGATATACCAATTACAAACTGAATATTCCCATGAAGCTATTTAATTTATCAATTTTTGCCTTCAGGTGTTTCTAGATGTTTTGAATTCCAACTTTCATTTAATTAAAACCTAGAGGTTTCTTGGGCAGAAGCAGGCAATGCAGTGCATCTTCTGAAGATCATGTAAGAGTGATTGGCAGAAAAACAAGAGAGAGAGAAAAGGGAAAATGGAAATGATAGAGAGAGAGAGTTTGTTCAGTTCATATCTTAGCCCAGACTTCTCAAATCGGTGCTTCTACACCTAATGTGCAAATCAAAACACAAGTTTTCATGTTTTTCCAAATTTTGTAATGCAGTTTTCCATAAAGAAAAATTTATATAAAAATGTGTGGGTCTAGAAAAAAAACCTCTCATGCTGTTTGATAAAAACAGCAAATAGTACTGTATATCATCCCAAAGTTGCTTTTTCAAAAAGCATCTAGACTTTGTTTTTCCTTGAAGACATTTCACTTCTCATCCAAGAAGTTTCCTCAGTTCAGGCAAAAGCGAAACATCTTTAAGGAAAAAACAAAGTCCAGTTGCTTTCTGAAAAACACCTTTGGGACAACTATAACCTAGATCAGGGCTGTCAAACTCCTGGCCCGCGGGCCGGATGCATCAGGAGCTGGCCACACCCATGCCGGGTTAGCGAAGGGGGGGAAAGTCCCGATACGTCACGTGATGCTGCCATGATGACATGAGTTTGACACCCCTGACCTAGATGACTTAGAATCTCATAGACAATTATATATTATGTTTCAATATAATAGACAAGATATTATAATATTTATCTATTTATATAATGGATTAATTGTGCAATAATGCCTGCATATTGTAAGAAATTTGCATGAGATTCTGTAAAAATTTTGTAGGTTTTTTGTTTTTTTTTTAGAAAAAGAACTTATCTTCATTAGGAACTCTGCTTATCTAGCAACAGATTGGGCTTGTTTGCATGATACATTAAGCAGACAGAGGGGGTTAATAGGAAGTTGTGCACAGCTGTTTAAATTTGCACTATAACGTCTGTATGTATAAGCATGACCCTGAGAATTTGCTGGAAATGATAAAGTTGCTATGTTCTGTTAGCTCTACTTGGAATATAAAAACATATGTATGCATTGATTTTACTATCAGTTAGTGATAACCAAAAATCTGGCAATTTTACATTCACATGTTATTCTAAATCACAGAGCTGATGTCTATGGAGGACTGGGATAAGTAGATAGTATGCCGGTGCATGATAATAAAGGAGAATGGTTTAACACATCTTCGGAATATGTGCATAAGTAGCTGTGTGAATGCTCTTTGCTGTCAAAATTAGAACGCAGCATATGTTTAAATCTCAACCATTGACAGTTTCAGAGTGATTTTTTTTAAATTTTTTTGCATAGCTCAGTATTCTCCTTAGTGTGCAATTATTCACTTCTGCCATCTCTCTTGACCTATTTTGTCATTCAGAAATAGGGCATTCAATGCACTGCACAAGACTTTCATTAAATAACAAAAATAATAATTTCCAGAGCTGTTATTCTAGCATTCTGTCTAATTAGTTATTTCTTAAATTGACACAAAACTAGCATAGTTTTAAAAAGGTCAAGTAACATTGCTTTAATTTCACAAAGTAAGGGTAGTTTTTACAAAACGCTACTTTTTTCCCCATAAAACAGCATTGTTTAGATTAGAAAATGCAATAAAAGCCATGGCATTTTCCCATTTGACATATTAAACAGAACACAGATTTCCATGGATTGTCTTTGTCCCAGATAGACATGCATATACTCCATTTATTTATTTACCATATTTCCACGCTGCCCATCTCATCTAAGTGACTCTGGGCAGTTTATGATTAATGAGAAAACTGCAAGCCAATGACAATTCAAAGTATGTCTGCAAAATAAGCTCCAGTTCTTCAGACGGCAGTGATGGATGAGAAGAGTGACAGTGTAACAACACTGACCTTTTATGCCCATCTTTGGGGGGGGGGGAGGATCCTACTCAGTCCCAAATGAACAGAATTCAATATTTTCAATATTTTGATGAATTCTAATTTAGCCATTTTAACACAATTATATTAAGCTTGTTTAAAACTATTGCTACAAAAGATTAATAACACTGGATCCTCGTTTTCAAATTGGAAGGTTTTCCTTGCTCCTTTTCAATGGTAGGATAAGGCCAGTTGAACTTAGGAAACTGCTCAGCCATGAAGGTTAAGTATATCTGGGTCATGTATTTTGAGAGCCAGAAAAGTCTACAGGGTAGTCTGGCTACCAGCAGTTGCTAGTTCACACTGTTGCACTATCCAAGGTGCACCACTAGGAGGAGAAATAGCCTCACACCCACTTCCAACTGCAGATCACACTGTGACCGGCTGTAAACTGAGGGCATAGACCGGGGTGGGTTCTACTTACCTTTACTACCAGTTCTCAACGGGATCGTGCACGCATGCTTGCTTCGCTCTCACACGCGCCTTGCTTCTGTGCATGCACAGATTGCTTCTGATGATGTCAGGGTCAGTGGGAGGAGCCTTCTGCCGGTTTTACTACTGGTTCTATAGAACTGTTCCAAACCGGGGGCAACCCACCACTGGCATAGATCAGTCCAGTATCTTTTTTTTTTTATTAATATAAACGATGCTGCACTTCAGTGGTTAGATGACCTAGCCATTGGTATTGAACATAAATCTTTTTAACAATTATATTTTATTGTGTTTTACTAAACTAGATGAAATGTTAATATATATTGCTACTCCATATATGATATGCCATATGCTAAATAATCTGGGCCACTCAATCTCCAGACAAAAACTTCCTCACGTGATCATTGTTGTGCAAAATAATATTGTAATGAAACTCATATAAACATGGATGTGCAATCTGGGCATCCAGGAGATTGCAGTATTTGCTATTTCACTTTTAACAACTTGATGGGTTTGCTAGCTTGACATTAGAATATAAATAACTGCCCAAATAGTCTTAGATTTACAACCATACTTGAGCCTGGAATTACAGTCGTAAGTCATTGCAATCATAAATCAAGGCATCCATGGGACTGGAAGTAATTTTACAGCCTTTTTCACAGTAGTCATTAAGCAAACACTGTGGTTGTTAAGTGAATGACACGTTCAATAAGTGAACCCATTCATTTGAATATGTGGTTTTTGCCAGAAATCGGTAAAAAACCCATCATGAATCACGTTCTGAATGTCACAATGGCTCATAAAGGTAACTCACTTGTGGCTGCCAGGGAGGGTTGCAACCATTACAACCTGTTCCTTGGATGTCATAACTTTGAACAGTTATAAAAGACTGGTCATTAAGTTAGACCTACCTTCAATGAACTCGTTATTAGATTCAGATAAAGTGAATTTTAATTAGTTATTTAAAGACAGCAAGCTAGCCTTACTGAACTATATACTTCAGTGTGTGTGTTGTGTGTGTGTGTGTGTGTGTTGTGTGTAATATATATAAAGTGTGTGTATATATATACACTATAGTGTACACATACACACACATATAAGCATACACGCACACACACACACACATATAAAGTGTATATATACATACACACACACACTTTATTTTAGACATCGTTTTGGCTATGATGCAGTGATTTGGGTAGTGAACAGACACCTTCCCAGCTTTAATAAAGAGCTAAAAGTATTACAGTTACCATGTAGTGATTAAATATAAAAGAACAGAACAAGATATTTGAAACATTATGTCAGTTCACCTAACTGAAATCTCTAATTTTGTCGATGAGAGCCTGTTTGCCATAGTGGTTTAGATGTAAGGCTCTAGAATCTGAGAAACTATAAGTTCTAGTCAGGGGTGAAATTCACTTACCTTCCCTACCGGTTCACAAGTGTGAGCACATGAGCAAAGCCTTCTGCACATGCTCAGAGGCTTAAAATCGTCTCAAAAAAGCAACATCATGATGTCCGCGTGGGCGGGCAGAGCCTCCCACAGCCACTGCTACCAGTTCACCCGAGTTGGATAGAACCAACTGAATTTCACCCCTGGTTCTAGTCCTGCCTTTGGCATGAAGCCAGTTAGATGACCTTGGGTCAGTCACTCTTTCTCAGCCCTAGGAAGGAGGCAATGGCAAACCATGTCTGAAATCTTGCCAGAAACCTGCAGGGACTGGAGTAAACTTTGACTCAAAGATATCTCCTGCCCAGCGGTGGGTTCTACTTACCTTTACTACCGGTTTTTATCGGGGCCGTGCATATGCGCTTGCTTCGCTCACGTACATGTGTGCTCTTCTGCGCAAGCACAGAAGCTTCTGCGCATGAGCAGAAGCGTTTTGATGATGTCGGGGTCGGTGGGTGGAGCCTCCCACCAGTTTTACTACCGGTTCTATAGAACCGGTGCGAACCGGGGGCAACCCACCACTGGTCCTGCCCCCCCCCAATAACCCTATCAAAAATACAAATTTATAGTTTAAAAAAAAGCAATAATGCCAAAGCAAAATTATTTATAGCTTAAGTTTTAAAATTAAGTTTTCCATGCTTCCAAAGGGCCATTTAAGAAATAAGGATAGTGTTTCAAAATATATTTAACAAAACAAGAAAATAAACCATATGTGTTTATAACACAGTGAAAACATTTTGAATCTTATTGAAACTGCATGTTGATGTGACTCATTTCTCTTGGAAAAGTATTATTTCAGTGTCAGATCAGAGATAAAACCCTCAATATGGATTATTTCAAATTCTGCATGGTTGAACTATTTTGAGGTAAAAGCATTTTGCACTCTTCTGTTTTAATTTGTCATCTCGAAAGTAAACTGGCAACAACTTTTGTTCTACTTCATCATATATTCCAAGGCAGACATTTATTTTTCTCTTATTCCCACCACACCATGACATAAACAAGAGAATTGTTTTGGGTCATGAGAATATACAACCTTGGTATGTCTCATAAGCTCGTCATTGGCTTATAATAAACCAATTTTTTTAAAAAAATAATGGCTTCATGAGCAAGCTATAGCTATTCCCATTATAATTCTAAGTTATAATGGATAGATTTGTGTACCATGATAAAACAAGACAAGAACACAGAAGAGCCTTTTCTATACAAAACTAGAATTTTCCAAGTCTAGACTCAAGTACTCAGAAGCAGTGAATATTAACATAAATATGAATATAGTGAGCCAAGAAGGATAATGCATAAGGGTATTTGTAAACAAATCAGACTATTGGAGAGAGAAAAAGCCATTGAACTGCATATACACAATAAAAATATGGATTTTTGCCCCATATAAGAATCTGGGGCTGAATACTATCTGGAATTCTCTTCATTGATAATCACAGCCATTCGTAAGAAAACAAAAAAATAACATGTTATGGAAATATTTGCAGAAATTGCTGTTGCAAAGACTAGATCCCTTTCAACATTAACTTCTTGTTCATTTGCCCAGTGAATTTTAAGTGTTGTTATTTACTTTTATTTATTTACTTTTAATCCTACCTTTATTGTTTTTATAAATAACTCAAGATGGTGAACATACCTAATACTCCTCCATCTTTCTATTTTTTTCCACAATAACAACCACATCAGGTGGATTGGCCCAAGAGAGAGTGACTAGTCCAAAGTTATCCAGCTCATGCCAAGGCGGGATTAAAATAATTCCTAAATAAAACTCTCTCTCTCTTTCCTATTTTCCTCTCTCCAGGCTGGTTTTTAGATGGACATTGCAATTTCTATTTATAATCTTATCTATAGACTCTTCATGTGGGGAGGGGAATCTATGTAAAGTTATTTTATTTCTTGTATATATAATTTTTATCTAATTGGAAGACAAAGCGCATTTCCTAAATGGTTGTAAACTACTGGGAGGGCCAGGTTACACACATTGAGAAAAACAGAAGACAACTTTGAAAATAAATGGGATTTTGTAATAATTACTATGTTAATTGACTATGTTGATGATAACAACAGTCAGAAGCAATGTCTGAGTTTTGCAAGCAACAGCTAATAAAAGTTAATGTGTTTTCATAAAATGTGTTAATCAGAAAAGGAGCTCTCAGCTTCCTTTCAAATAAATAAAAAGAAGTGTAAACTCTTAATGTGCAGCTGTCTTTGAAGACGACAAGAAAAGAATACACAGAATTGTTTTCCTTGAGTAAATGACTAAATAAATTTATTGCTATAATCACAGATCATAATATCTTTGAGCAAGAACCTTCCAAATGCAAATTACCATTCTTATTCCAAAATACCATGTTATAATCTAATACATCTTTATTTACATAACTGGGAAGCATCTGAATGGAGAAAGATAATACAGTATATAAAATTGCTCAGTTTCCACATTTTTCAGAAATAGTTTTATTAATTTCCTTTGATTAAGTGTTGTACCCTTACTTAGCAGGTTAGATACATCTGCTTGTTCTCTTTAAATACAAATATAACTGTTATAATGATTCAAATCATCTTGCCAGGAGGAATTATCATTTACTGAAAACAGAGTTTCTTTGATAAATTAAAAACTTCACATGGTATTCATTTAATCTCAGAGAAATATATATAACACAGAGAAATATATATAACATTTAATAACAATTAGATATTTACTGTCTGTGAATAATAAAACAGCTGGTACAGAAGATAAAAATATCTACTTTTTAGATTTTTTAAAAAACCAACAACAAGGGGAGGGGGATACACTTTCAAACTTGCAAGATTCTGCTAACATAACCTTGCAGTAAGGCTAGTACTCCTGGATATACTTCTTGCCTGAACTATTTAATAAGGCTAACAAGTATTGGTCAAATGAGAATGAACATTGGGCTTACCTTGAACATTTGTTCTATGTGCACTGCAGGAGAGTCCAAGCATGGGTTAATTTCAGTCTGTTCTGATGTCACTGAATTGGAATTTCTTTGGCCACGCCCTCCTCCTCCGGCTCAGCCTCAGTTTTTTTCAACGAAACCGGAACCAAGGAAGATGCAGCTCGTTTGAAGAACTGACCACTCCTGGACCCCGGACCAGTACCAGCCAGGGTGGGATTGGACTCTCCTGCAGTGCACATAGAACGAACATTCAAGGTAAGCCCAACGTTCATTCTCCTGTGCACTGCTTGGAGAGTCCAAGCATGGGATATACCCAAGTTAAAGTTATGTTGGGCGGGAAGCAGTTTGGTCCAGGGTCCCCTCGGCCAGCAGGACTCTCTGTAAGACCTATCTCCCAAACGCTGCTTCAGCCAATGCATACAGATCCAACTTGTAGTTCCTCACGAATGGCGAAGGGGAAGTCCAAGTGGCAGCTCTGCAGATTTCCAGAATTGATGCTTGTGTAGCCCAGGCCGCCAAGGTGGTGGCATTACAAGTAGAGTGCCTTGTGATACGATGGGGCACGGGATGAGCTTGTTGTTCATAAGCTAGAGCAATACAAGCCTTGAGCCAACGCCCAATAGTGGATGGAGACACCTTCCCCATTGAAGTGGGCTGGAATGACACGAACAAGGCCTCCATTCTCCTAAAAGAGGCAATGCGTTTAATGTATCATTTCAAGGCCCTGCGTACATCTAATGTATGCCACTGCTTTTCTCTTGGATGTTGTGGATTGGGGCAAAAGTCCAGCAAAATAACCTCCTGTGCCCTGTGGAATCAGGAATTTATCTTTGGCATAAAGGTAGGGTCCAATCTAAGAATGACTGTCCGGGTGAAAGATACATAAATCCTGGCGCACTGAGAGTGCCACTAACTCCGATATCCTGCATGCAGATGTAATCGCAAGCAGGAACACAACTTTAAATGTAAACAGTCTAAGCGTGGTAGTCCACAGCGGTTTGAAAGGAGGCAAGGTGAGTGCTTGTAAAACCAAGGATAGATCCCAGGTCGGGTATCTATGTACAGTCGGTGGTAACAGGTTGGTAGCTCCCTTTAAAAAGCTACGGGCCTTGGGATGTTGAGAAAGAGAGATAGGTTCTTCACCTGGCAAGATGGTAGCCACTTGTCGCCGGAGCGTATTAGTTGATAACTTCTTCTTCAGGCCCTGCTGTAGGAACTCCAGGACCTGGAACTGTGGTGGAAGTTGGCATCAGATGCACCAACGACAGAACGACGCCCACGTGGCATCGTAAATCCTGGTTGTCAACACTTTCCTAGATGCAAGGATGGTAGAAATCATCCTCAGGAAAATAGCGTCCCTTCCTGAGGGTCTCTCGCTCAAGTGCCAAGCAGCCAACTTGAGCCACTGGGAGTCCGGATGTTGAAGGGCCCCTTGGTTTAGGGAGACCTTGTGTGGTGGTAACCTCCAGGGAGGTGCTATCGAGAGTGACTCCAGGTCTGCGAACCATGGACATCTTGGCCAATGCGGTGCTACTAACAGCACCTCTGCCTCCTCCTCCAGAAGTTTCCAGATCATCCTCTGGAGCAGAGGAATGGGAGGAAAGACATATAGGAGTCCGTGTGGCCAAGGACAATGAAGAGCATTGGTGCCCTCGGCCGCTGGAGACCAGAACTGGGTGAAGAACCGAGGCAGGTGAGTGTTCTGAGGTGTGGCAAACAAGTCCATGGCTGGAGTCCCGAATCGGACTGTGATGAGGTGGAATAAATCTGGATGAAGCCACCATTCGGATTGATCTATCATCCTCCGGCTCAACCAATCTGCTGTCAAGTTGGATGTCTCAGCAATGTGTTCCGCCCGCAAGGATAGGAGATGTTGTTCTGCCCAGAGACACATCTTCTTCACCTCACCCATAAGAAGGATGGAGCAGGTGCCCCTTGGTGGTTGACATGCACCTTGGCCGTGACATTGTCTGTTAACAGGAGAACATGCTGATTCGACAACTCGGACCAAAAATGACAGAGCGCCAGATGGGCCGCCTTCAGCTCCAGCCAATTGATATTGTTGCGTAGCTCTCGCTGCAACCACCGTCCTTGAGTCACCTGGATCCCTAGGTGCGCTCCCCAGCCTGATAGACTCGCATCCAATGTCAGGACCAGTCTGGGAGGATCGTGAAACAAGCAGCCTTCTTCCATGGCCTTTGACTTCCACCAATCCAGGGATCGCAAAACCTGTTGAGGAACCCTGATCTTGCCCGGTGAGTTGCTGCGCCCTGACCTCTGACTGGGAAGAAGGAACCACTGCAAGGGCCTGACATGTAAGGGAGCCCAGGGAACTATTGCTAGACAGGAAATCATTTTCCCTAATAGCTGGGAAAGCACTAAAAGGGGCACCGAAACTGATGTTTGAACCTGTTTCACTAAGTCCTTTATACTGTCCCATCATTCTTGAGACAGGTGACTGAGATAACTAGGTGTCTATCACTGTCCCCAAATGAGTAAGCCTGGTGGACGGTGTCAGATGGCTTTTCTCCCAGTGGACTGAAAAGCTGTGTTCCTGCAGAGACTGGATCGTGAGTTGAAGATCTAGTTCTGCCTGCCTGAGAGACAATGACTGGATCAGTACATCATCCAGATAGCACTGTAGGCAGATGGGATGTGCCCTCAGACGTGCTGCTACCATGTCCAATATTTGGTAAAGGTACGTGGGGCTGAGGATAGGCCAAAGGGGAGAGCCCGATATTGCCAGTGGTGGCCTGCAAATGCAAATCTGAGAAACCTCCTGTGATATAGCTGTATAGGGACATGGAGGTAAGCCTCCTTGAGGTCTATTGATGTTAAATAATCTCTTAGTCTGAGGCAACTCAGAACTGACTGAAGAGATTGCATTTTGAATCTTTTGAATCTTATGTGAAAATTGAAGTCCTTTAGATTCAATATCGCCCTTTGGCCACCCAAGCTCTTGGGAACCAGAAAGAGTACGGAGTAAAACCCCAAACCCCTCTGTCCAGTTGGTACCGGTTCAATGGCCTTGATGTTCAGCAAGTGCTGGATTTCGGCCTCCATCATGGCTTTTTTTTTTTAAATTTGATTTATATGCCACCCTTCTCCGGAGACTTAGGGCAGCTTACAGTGCGTTAAGCAATAGCCTTCATTCTTTTGTATATTTTATACAAAGTCAGCTTATTGCCCCCACAAACTGGGTCCTCATTTCACCTACCTTAGAAAGGATGGAAGGCTGAGTCAACCTTGAGCCTTGGAGAGATTCGAACCAGCAGAAATTGCAGGCAGCTGTGTTAATAACAGGGTGCATTAAACCACTGTACTATCAAGGCTCTTTTTGATGGATTCCCTGGGTACCGGGCACTGAAGGAATCGATGAGGGGTTCTGGAACAAAATTCTAAGGTCAGTCCGAGAGTTATTGTTTGTAATACCCACACGTCCGTAGTGGTATCCCTCCATTGGTCGGCAAACCTCTTTAAACTGCTGCCAATCGGGATTTGACACCCCGAGTCATTTGGAACGGCGGTAGGGCCATCCCCCTGAACCCCTGTAAGGCCGCCTGGACTGTGATTGTCGAGATCTGTCTCGAAATCCTGACCTATCCTGTGCTCTGTCCCCTCCATAGGGGTACTGTCTATGATAGTGGGAGGCGGGAAACCGCGCCTCGGTGTTCCGAAAGGACTCCCTATGGTAATAAGGGGTAGACCGTCTGTCAGGCCCCTAGTCAGCTGTGGAAGAACCTTCCTCTTATCTTTCTCTTCCACTAGGATGTGGTCTAGAGCGTCTCCAAGCAGCTGACGTCCCTTAAAGGGAGCTGAGGCTCAGCGCCACTTGGATCTTGTATCTGCTTGCCACTGGTGCAGCCATAACAAACCCCTGGATGCCACATTAGATGCTAGAGCTCTAGAAGGAAATTTGGCTGCATTAATGGTAGCATCAGCTGTGTATTCAATTGCAGCTATCAGTTTGCTAATGTCTTGTTGGAGACATACATCTTCTGGGGAGATCCTGGCCTGCATCTGTTTCAACCATAAAAGAGATGTTCTAGACATGAATGAAGCTGCTGTAGCAGACCTAACTGCCCAAGCCACTGACTGGTGTGTTTTGTGTGCAGCTAAATCCACCTTCCTATCCTTAGTCTTTAATCCTTCCGCATTATCAGAAGAAAGAATGGCAGAAGAAGCCAAATTAGTCAAGGAAGAGTCCACTGTGGGGATCTGAAGCAGTTCCTTAAGCTCCTTCTCCACATACATCTTTTTGTAAACATCTTTTTGTCCATGCCACTAGTGTTGGGATTGAAAGAGGTTGTTCCCATTGCCTTGAATTACATCTACAAAGAATTTTGGGGAGGGAATAACTTCCTGTGTAATAACCTGCTCAGTAAAGAGACTTGCACAAAGATCCTGGGATCCTTTAGTATCTGTAGTGGGTCTCTCCATTTGGCCCATATTAGCAGTCATTTTTGCTTTGAGTAGTAATGTCTTAAATAATAAATAAATAATAAATAAATAAATAAATATTTTTATTTCTATACCACCCTTCTCCTGAAGGACTCAGGGTGGTGTACAGCCTATTAAAAGCACAAAGACATCAGTTAAAAATAATTAAAATTATTAAATAATTTTGGCTCAAATTTAAAACCCCAAAAATTTAAAACACCCAATTTAAAAATCATTACATTGATAGCCCGGCCTGGCGGAACAACAGGGTCTTGAGGGCACAGCAAAATACATGGAGGTAAAAAGATATGGGGACGGAATAAACCTGGGTAAGAAGGTTTGTCCTGAGCAAGCCCTTCATCCCCAGACATTTCAAGTTCACCCAATTCCTCTTCTCCTTCCAGTGATGCCTCGCTGTGAAGTTATGGAGAAGCATGGCGTGATCCCTCCCTGTAATCTCTGTGCCTATGTGAATGTTGATGCATAGAAAAATCAGATCTGGGAGGTTCTGGATGTAAGGGAGCCAACAGTCCCCTTTGTGCCAGGACCTCATCAATACCTTGAGTAATAGTTTGTACAATGGCATAATGTAAGTCTAAGGATAAGGATTGCTGTGTCGCCTCTGGGGCCTGTAGCCCCCTGCTGTGGGCGTAAACATGGCTGAAGGCGCAGACCACTGCCTGCTAGGCCCTTGAGAAGAATCAGAAGGAGGCTGAGGAGGGTCAGGGATAAAGCCTTCCTGAAAAGGAACTGCATGGAACCCATGTGATTCCAAAGGTACAGTGGGAAACCAGTTAGGATGAGCCTCCTGCACTTCCTGCATTTGCAATTCTGAAGAAAAAGGATTAGAAGGTTCTCCCAGATCCCCGGAACCCTCAGGGGATTTAGAAGCTGCAGCTTGTTGCTGTGTCTTTGCAAAATGGTTCTCTAAGGCTTTTTGCCTCCTCAGTGCCTCTTTCTCAGCAGCTACAGATGGAGGTTTGGAAACTTTGGAAGATTTGGCTTGGGTGTTGGAAGAAGCCTTGCTAGATCTCAGTCTGGGCTTTTTAACTACAGGACAATTAGCCTGATGTTGGGAGTGTGAGGAATCATCAGAATCACTACTATTTGCCATGTCTAACCCAAAATACAGGTTTTAGAATCCCCAAGGATAATAGAAGGTGAAAGATTTACTCACTGCACAGATCAGAGTTCAAATCACGCCCAAACCAGCAAAATGGTTTGTTAGGCTGTAAATACAAGCAGCAGCAGCAATGACCAGACACTTCAGGTGTTAGCAGGGCTCTATCCCAACAACATGACTGCCAAAACACACCAATTAATGCTTTATAAACCGGCAAAATGGTTTTTACTTGCGTGGCCACGATTCCCTGTGATGGTCAGGTCTCAGGAGAAGATCCCTTGCTCCAAATACTATCCAGCTTCTCAATTGGAAATTTCATGCTGCATTGTATGCTGCAACAAAATGGCCGCTGCCAGCAAAATGGCAGCTACTGGCCTTGTATTCACTCTCTGCGCCCCGTTTTCACCACTCCAAGCCAAACCAAGAGGCTCTGATTGAATTTATTTGAAAAGAATTTAAAATAACCAATTTTCCTAATTTAATTCAATTTTTTAAAAAGAACCAACTGAAAACAAGTCTTTCTGGCAGACTGAGTTGAATAAAACTGAGGCTCGGCTGGAGGAGGAGGGCGTGGCCAAAGAAATTCCAACTCAGTGATGTCAGAACAGACTGAAATTAACCCATGCTTGGACTCTCCAAGCAGTGCACAGGAGAATGGAAATCCCATACCAAGCAGATATGGACCTGTGGTGGTGCAGTGGTTAGAATGCAGTACTGCAGTTCAGCAGTTTGATTCTCACCAGCTCAAGGTTGACTCAGCCTTCCATCCTTCAAAGGTCAGTAAAATGAAGACACAGATTGTAGGGGGAAATATGCTGACTCTGTAAACCACTTAGAGAGGGCTGTAAAGCACTGTGAGGTAGTATATAATTGTAAGTGCTATTGCTATTGCTATGGGGAATCAGGTTAATTTTTTTTTAAAAAAAAAACTCTTTGTTGTAAAAAAAAACCCACTATAGATACAGTGGGGAAACTTCTACTGAATGAAGTGATAAGTTTTGAAGCTTCTCAAATTTCTTTCTCTTAAATCTGATTACCCTTGCAAAGTGAAGTTAATTTTCAATACTTTCATAGGTCTGATTTTAATTTGGATTGATAAACATTTTTCTAATTGCTCTAGCTTCCAGTTTCAAGATCATAATAAACTGAAGCTTATCATTGCAGTTTCCTCCCTGGAACATGCCACACAGATTATGACAAGATGCTGGCGTATATGTTGTTGTTGTTAGTTGTGAAGTCATGTCCGACCCATCGTGACCCCATGGACAACGTTCCTCCAGGCCTTCCTGTCCTCTATCATCACCCAGAGACCATTTAAGCTCACGCCTACTGCTTCAGTGACTCCATCCAGCCACCTCATTCTCTGCCATCCCCTTCTTCTTTTGCCCTTAGTCGTTCATATATATGTTAGTAATAACCAAACATTTCCTTATTTATTTGATATATGAACATATTGTGTGTCAAAGACTCCAAAGATTTGTTTAGAGCAGTGGTTCTCAACCTTCCTAATGCCACGACCCTTTAATACAGTTCCTCATGTTGTGGTGACCCCCAACCATAAAATTATTCCTAAGACCATTGAAAATATGTGTTTTCCGATGGTCTTAGGCGACCCTTGTGAAAGGGTCGTTCGACCCCCCAAAGGAGTCGCAACCCACAGGTTGAGAATCACTGGTTTAGAGCTTTGGATTCTATGCATGTTGGTTTTTGATAATATCAAAGGGTGGAAATGAAACTGCAGCTTCCTATTAAACATCCAGAAAACCAACCTTTCAGACTGTCTATGGAGATTCTTCATTATCCAGGTCATGGTTCTCCCAAAGGTGCTTTTCCGAAAGGCAACAGAACAAAAAAGCCCAGTTATCTTTTGGAAAAGCACCTTTGGGGCAATTTTTGGCATTGCTATTATAAAGCCTTGGGGAAAAATACGACCCAATCCTAAATCCTTCCTTTCTTCAATAGGTCTGTTGGACTTACGACCTCTTCATAGTCTTCATAACATATTTTCTTTTGCATATTTCAATCCAATAGTTTTAACTCTAGTCTATATTAATATTTCAGTCATAGGAGGCTGAAATATCAAGGTGTCAGCCTCAGGTGATACAAAGTGCAACCAATTTTGGTATCATTAGAGTTCTTATTGAGAAACCTTCATGTCTGATCAGTCTGGTTTATTGAAAAAAATATCCCAAGTAAGGAATTAAAAATTGATCTGGTAATAAACATAGTGCAAAAGTATATTTTCGTCCAAACGTGACAAACACTGGAAAAAGAGATGCAGTTCACATAATCACAGTTTATTGTCACCGTTCCACAAGTTTTACCACAGTGCCTATTTTATCAGCCTTGGCATCTTAAATTAATGATGCCTTTCCCAGTTAATCATCCAGGCAGATCTGATGAAACTGCAACCTTTCTCTTTCCCTGATCTGTCAATAGAAACCTCCAGAAAGGTTGATAAATTCTTTTTAATTGCAATTGATGCAAGGGTGCTAATTGCTTAAGTATAATATGTTAATTAGAAAGACATACTTTTTTATTGTCAGATCTTGTAATAGTTTTTTAATAGACTACTATGCAATTCAATTAATCACTTTTTAGATTTACCTTTAGTCATATTTGTTCTCTTCCTTTTCTTTTCTGCTTGTTAAGTGAATTGTATTTTGAACAATTAGTCAAAGTCCAGCCAGCAATCAATGAATCAATCAATTTGTAGAAGGGCTAGCACAAAGGCTTCCTCGATGACAAGTAAATTAGTGGTAAGTAAAATAGGATTTAAATATGCCCACTTGTTCATGTACATTGTCACCTGCCTTTACCATCTGTTCACCATGGACTTTTGTGTCTGTATGAAAATGGGCCTTCTTAGGACTCTAGGGGTTATTTTTCCCCATAGGTACCCAATGGTTATTCCCATAATTCCTGGTTCTGCAAACTAATGCACCACCGAATAGATCTTAAAGTAAAAAAAAAAAAAAAGTCATTTTAAAGAGTTCTGTTCCCACTTCTAATCAGTTTCATCTTTTACAAAAAGCTACATTTGCATCTCAATTATATTCTGAATTAGATAACAAGCTTTGGCTGGCAGAACAGGCTGACCTTTTAGAAATGTTCAAAATATTTCCAGCAAGCAGAAATGATAGCAGAAAACATATCTTTAAAAGGCAGGCACACAAGCTAAATTCCATAAGATAAAGGGAACAAATTGTCTTTGGTACTGACAGCCAAATTCTGCAGCATATATATTCTCAGCATTTAACCATTTTGCACAAAACATCAACAAGAAAAAGTTAGGTGTAAGTTTTCTGTTTTTCAGTCAAAGCAACTCTGCTTTTCATATAAATATTTATTTTGTATGTCAGCTTTTACATCTTCTTCAGTCATGACTCTGCTTATGCAATGACCCACCAGTAAATTTAAAATGTAACATTGGTAAGCATAGATAAACTTTTTTAAAAAAAAAACAACTATGGGGCCAAAGCCACCACCCCATTCAACTTTTTTTTTATAGCATACATACAACTGTATAGAGTTCACTGTATTCTATACTATGTTTCTCTCCCATTAAGAGTAATGCAGTATGATGGACATTCAACAGCCTTGAAAAGTATTTCAAAATTTTAGTTAGTATGAAATATGAACTGTTTGGGACTTGCCTGACCATACAGCCCTAGACAACCTATATTAGTTTCAAATTTGTTATGGACACAATATATTTGACTCCACTTTTTTCTATGAAATGGCCCACAATTTAAGATATTTTGTGTGAGTTCTATTATACAGTAGCTATCAATATTAATAGAGGTTGGATTGGCAATAACACAAAATAGGACTTCTATAGCAGCATACTAGTAATGAAATACTTTATTGTAAAATGGGATTTAGTTAGTTAATGTATAGGGAGAATAGACATTCATGATCCAAGAGACATCAATATTGATTCAAGAGCTTTTCATTAACTATTGGGAATGTTTGCATAGTTCTGACATCTTTTGACTAATTTCAGATTGATAGTATTAATAGGAGTGACTATTAATGGTATGATGTTTTTCTTATATCATGTTTGTTAGGGCAGTGGCCATAACCATTGCGGCTTAGCAGCCTGGGGGGCGGAAAGCATGCATGCTGACCCACCACTTGCACAAGTTGAGCTGCGCACACACGCATGTGCACCAGCCAGCCGCTCACACAGCCCATTTCCGAAGAGGCCATGGCCCAGTAGTGGACTGCGGCATGGGAGTTGGGGATCCCTGTGTTAGGGTACAGACCAAGCATGAATGTATACTACCTACCAGTGCTTCTTGTTATACTGTCAATCCACATTCCCAGAAAAATGCTTGAGTATCTACATCTTAGCTCTTCTCTTTCACGGTGATAGAAAATATTTGATTATTTCAAACAAATAATATAAACTGGGAGAGGGTGGGGAGGACTCCAGTACAGTCTATGAAGCAAGACAAGGAAAATCATACATAGTACTATCATTTTTCATGAGAAATAGAATTTCCAGTAATTCTAATGCAGTTCTGCATTCTAACCA
This sequence comes from Arizona elegans, assembly GCA_022577455.1. NCBI lineage: Eukaryota > Metazoa > Chordata > Lepidosauria > Squamata > Colubridae > Arizona > Arizona elegans. The sequence goes on along the minus strand of JAKOOJ010000003.1, from coordinate 93,347,808 downwards.
CTGCGCCACCATGGATCTTTGCTTGACCATACAGTCCTAGACAACCTATATTAGTTTTAAATTTATTATAGACACAATATATTTGACTCCACTTTTTTGTATGAAGTGGCCCACAACTTAAAATCAAATTGTTACTTCTGTAGAAACTTGTAAAATATCTAAGCAGATATTTCATAGTTCATAATTCTTTTTTAATTTCTTGTGCTAAAGTTTCATGTTCTTATTTTTCTATGCAAATTAAAAATTGTGGGTACTTTCAACTTTCATTCTCTACTTCAGGTTGCATTCAAGCAGATTCCTACAATTTCTAATATTAATTTGAAATAATTATCCAGTTTCTGTTTGGGACAAAGCCTTCTTTTAAAAAGATAGGCTGTGATAGGCTGTTTTTACCTTACAAACTGACCAGAGCATTATATTTCTCTTGATTTTTTTCCACTAATTTGCAGATTTGAATTTTCCTAACTAACTTACAAATCATATACTTTGAGCTATACAGCTCTTTAATTATCTTATCAGTGAATGTTTGTACAGTATTTTAACACTTAAAGATAAAGATGGCAGCTACCTTTTATCTTCTCTTTTTTTTAAGGAATAAACTTTTGTTTATCTCCTATGAGATTGGTTTATCTCTCAAAGGGAGGGAGAAAGAGCTAAATTTTCTATTTATCACAGCCCCTTGATATAGATCCAGGAGATTATACTTTGCTTTTTTACCTTTTAATCAGCAAAAAAGCAGCATGGTTATTTATTTATGTTTATGTGGCTGTTCATCTCAAAAAACATCACTCTGGGCAGTGAACAAAAAAAAACACCATAAAATAAATATTATTATAAACATGGTTTCCTGGCTATATTGCTAATCTGCCAAGTATCTTGCTCCTATGTATATTTAATATGGATGTTTTTATTATTTTAAAATGGTTTTAATTATTTTAACTGTAATATTTTAAGTTATTGTTGTTTGTTGTATATTATTATTATTATTATTAAACTTATTCATTTAACATGAAACTCAGTCAACTGAACATTTTAAAATGTATCACAAATATCATTGACAAATATCAAATATCATTATTGTTGTTATTATTATTATTTATTTACTCATTAAACATGAAACTCAGTCAACTGAACATGCAAAAATACATCACAAATACCATTGACTGGTGCTAATGGTTGATCGAGTTGCTGCCAGAGTCCTAGATATCAACCAAATACCTTCTTAAGATGTATGATGAAGCCAGCTTAGAGAGCTACAAATATTCTTCTTTATCAGTTATACATAAGGATGGTCAGAGATAAAGTAAGCTTCTTATAAAGTATTTTTCCATTTCTATGATGGAAATGGGAAAAAAAGTGTTAATTGTGGATTTAATGATTGAAAAGGAACTAAATAGGAGGCTGAAGTAATTTTGGTAGTGTTAAAGAGGAAGGTGGAATAATGAGTTTGTTTATAAAAAGGTCTGATTTGTGTTTTGCATTTTTTCCTTGTTTCCTTTGTTCTTCACACTATTTCCCCCTTTTTCTTATTTCGTTTCTGTTTGCCTTATATTCTTTCTTTACATTTATTATGTACGTAAAAGGTTTAATAAAAATTATAAAAGTTATAAGGATGAAAAAAAGATGTATGATGATGATGATGATGATTTCTAAGAGGGAATGTTAGATGTTACAATGTCACCAGTTTATTCAATCATCATTTCCTTGAGAACCCAAAGCCTCTTGAGAGAGCCAGCTTTTGAGAGACTTCCAGAAGAACATCAAGCATCTTTGAGGGATGATGTAGTGAGTGGCGTGGCAGAATAGGCTTATATCTTATATCCATGATGGTCAACCTATGGCACGCGTGCCACAGGTGGCATGCAGAGCCATATCAGTGGGCATGCGAGCATTTCCCTAGCACTGCTCTGGCACGCACATCTGATTTTCAGGCATTCTGGGCTCACTGGAAGTCGGCAAACAGGCTGTTTCCAGCCTCCAGAGGCCCTCCAGGGGGAGGAAGACTCGTTTTTGCCCTCCCCAGGCTCCAAGAAATCCTCTGGAGCCTGGGGAGGGCAAAAATGGGCCTACCGGGCCCACTGTGCCATCACGTGCCAAAAGTGGGGGGAGTGCAGGGGGAGTCACATGCTCAGGCATGCAAGGGCAGGGCGGATTGAATTATGGGTATGGGCACATGTGCACACGACCCCCCCCCGCGCTCCCCCCACTTTTGGCATGCGACGGCAAAAAGGTTAGCCATCACTGTCCTATATCATTAAAATATTATTTATGAAATACTAGTACTATGGGATGAAAATTAATGAAAGGTCTCTGGAAGACAGATAATGTCAGGAGCAACCACTAAGCCACCAGTTTAAAATAGGAGGCAGAGCTATGATATGAAGAGGGCTTCTTAAGGTCTGAATTTTGAGACCTTATGCCTTCCATTCTACAGGTTCAGCCACCCACTACATTAAGCATGTCCTTCTCTTGCAAATTTGGCTTAGAACTTCTTCTCTGTATTCTGACAAATTTGCTATCTTGTCCAGCTACTCTGGAATGGAGCGATGCCAGTAGATCGTAGAAAGTAAACATAAGGCTTGGAAATTCAGTTAATGTTCTGATTGTTTGTTCAGTTTTCTATAAGAATTATCAGGAATCTTTCCCAACTGTTAATGTGAATTTATATTCTGTTACTATATAAAAGGAAGACCGAGACAGATGGTTTAAAATTCCTTTGAGTACTAGAGGTTAGGTAAGATAAATGTGATTAAACTTAGTTTAAATCTTAGGTTGATTTTCACTTTCTACATTCATTCCATCTTATTATTTAAACAAATTTGTGGAATACTAAATATATTAATTTGGCAAGTCTACCTTGTGCAAATTCTAAAGTGTAAATTGTAAGTATCAATTGGAAAAAGTGGTTTTAATTTTCTATACTTTCAGGCTGGGTATTTATCTTACAGGCTGGAAAAATTAACATCAAAATTTAATTTTTCTTTGGACTAGAGAAATAATAATAAATTATTATGGTTGATTGCATAGTCAGCCAGATGTTTAGATCGGTTTTAGCATTTTTGTTGACCTATCAAGTCTTTCTCAAGCACCTGGGGATAGGCAGATGTTGTAAGTGCTGATAGTGTTTAAGAGGCTCTCCAGATGTTTTGGAACTGTACCCAAGTTGCCTATTATTATAGGTAATATCTATGCTGGCTCTTTCTCTCTCTTTTTCTTTTTCCTTTCCTTTCCTTTTCGTTTTTCTTTTTGTTACATTCACTTTACTTCTATTCTACAAAGATCTCTTTATTCTGTGATTTTATCTAGTTCTTTCTCTTCTACAAGTAGTCCTTGACCTATGACCACAATTGAGCCCAAAATTTATGTTTCTAAGTGAGAAATTTCTTAAATTAGTTTTGCCCCATTTTATGACTTTCCTTGCCATGTTTGTTAAGTGAATCACTGCAGTTGTTAAGTTAGTAACATGATTGTTAAGTAAATCTGGCTTCCCCTTTGTCAGAAGAGTGTAAAAGAGATCACATGATTCCGGGACACTGCAACCGTCATAAATATGAACCAGTTGTCAAGCATCTGAATGTAAGTCACATGACCATGGAGATGCTGCAATGGTCATAAGTGTGAAAAATGATCATAAGTCACTTTTTTAGTGTTGTTGTAACTTTGAAAGGTCACTAAATGAACTGTTTAAGTCAAGGACTACCTGTATTCTACTGTCTACATGTATTGCACTAGCCAGACTTTTTTGTCTTTCTTATCAGCATTCTGATAAGTCTGGAGTATTATGTGGCAGGGGCTTTTCTGTTTGAATTCTCAAGTTCCAGAGCATGTTAGCTTCTTTACTATCTGTTACTTTGCCTATTGTGTGGTTCCATCAGTTTTTGCTTGGAGGCAAATGGTATTTCCTGCAGATATTTCAAAGCACCATATTGCTACCGTGTCATGCATTGCTTGATAGTCAGTGCAACCTTTTTAAAAAAAGTTAAATTTTAAATTTTAAATTACATTTCTACAAAGAATAAAATATGAAAAAAAATTAACAAAAATTGAAAAGAAAAATAGGGCGGGACAAAAGAATAAAAGGAAAAAACGAAGAAAGAAAAAAAGAGAGCAACTTCTGTCTTTCTTTATATTAGCCTCCAAACTTTAACATTGATAAATTCCACAAACTCAGAAACTATGGTCCCTTCTAAATTAATATATCTATATATTTAATTTCATATTTAGTCTCATTTGGGATAATGAAACTGGTAATGCAACAATTTATGGCAATATTTCCCAATCTCAGCAATTTTAAGTCTCAGAATTAGAGTAGCACCTATATTATTGAACCATTACATATGTCAGTTGATAGACTGAATAAATAAATAAGTAAATAATACAGCTTTGGAGTTACTTGCTTTCATCAATTCCCTATTTCATTATATTAGCATTTCTATAACTAATTAAATGATCAATTTGGAACTTGAATCACAATTACTTTATTTATCGATGAAATTGCAATTAGAACTCTTGAACAAAAGGTCCAAGAAGAATGTACCACATTTGAGAATATTGAAATTACGTCCTTGTCACAGCTTCTAAAATTTTTAATTCACCAATTTCAGTATTGCAAAGCAAAAAAAAAAAAAAACCATGTATCTAGAAATACCCACTGGGACAAAAATGAACAAATACGCAAACTCTGTATTTTTTCTTGAAAGAAATGACATATGTTTCTGTTCCTTATTCCTCGTGGGAATATTTCTCATTGTTAGGTAATATGTATAAGAATAAAGGTATACAAGTCTGCTCTACACTTTTTCACACACACACAAACGTTACTGTATTTTGTTATATAAAACAAGAAGAAGAATAAACAGTTGCCTCTTATAGCCTATTGGGAAATTTTAAAAAAGGTTTTCTATGTGGTATTCCTACGTTGCAGTAACTGATTAACTATCCTAAAACTTGTACTAAAATAATAATTCATCTTCCTTTGCAATACAGATTGTTGAGAAAATGAGGCTTACATTTTACTATCTTCAGAGTGTGTCAGATTGGCACATCTCACAGGATCATGGATCTGAGCAAGGCACTCACATGAAATGATTTAATTACATACAAACTAAAAATAATATAAATTGTGCCTCAGGGTTCAGTACTCTCTTCACTCTTTTTAACATCTACATGAAACTGCTAGGTGAGATAATTTTGTCAGCACAGGCTGAGGTATCATCAGTATGCTGATGATATTCAACTTCATATCTCCACCCCGGTGATCCAAGTGACACTGTGGCTGCCCTCTTGTGGTGCCTGGAAGCTGTGGAAGCCTGGATGGTGGAATAATAGGCTTTGGCTGAACTCTGGCGAGACCCAGTGGCTTTGGGTACATGGATCTTTAATATTTTTAATCCTAGATGGGGTGGCATTACCCAGACAGATGCAGTCCACAACTTCAGGTTTTTCCTGGATTTGCAACTCTTGCTCAAAGAGTAGGTGGCAGTCACAGCTAGGAGAGCCTTTGCACAACTTTGTCTTGTGCACCAGTTGCGGCCTTTTCTAAAGTCCCTGAGTCCCTGTACTCAATCACTCAAGTCCTAGTCATCTCACATTTAGACTACAGCAATGCAATCTACATGGAGCTATCTTGAAGAGCAATCAGAAGCTATAGTTGGTGCAGAGTTGGCACGGCCCCTAGAGTGGCCCATGTTACACTACCGCTACATGAGTGCTTCCAGGTACAGTTCAAGGTATTGGTTATTACATTTAAAGCCCTGAATGGCATGGGTCCAGATTAGTTCAGGGATCATCTCATCCTCATAGGGCTGGCATATCCCACCGTGCCTGAAGAGGGGGCATATTGCAGATCCTGTCAATCAAAGCTGGCAGGTTCAGGGAAAAGTCTTCTCTGCCCTTTTCTTGCCCCCTGAGGTGAGATGGCTCCCACCCATCTGACTTTTCATAAGACCCTTAAGTCCTTCTTCTGCCAGATGGCTTGGATCGCAAGGGGGGAGCTTCAAACTGGAGCTGTCTGATTGAGAGCTAACCCCATCTCTCTCCCCCACACACACCCAGTGCTTTTCGCTGCATCCTTCTCCCTCTTGTGTCAATGATTTTATTATGCTTATATTATGATTTTATTGGGTATATTTATATTTGATGATTTTAATCTTTTTTATACTGTAAGCCACCCAGGGTCTCTTTGAAACAGATGGGTAGGAAAAAATAAAATAAAATAATAAAATAAAATAAAATAAAATAAAATAAAATAATAAAATAATAAAATAAAATAAAATAAAATAAAATAAAATAAAATAATAAAATAAAATAAAATAAAATAAAATAAAATAAAATAAAATAAAGTAAAATAAAATAATCTTTGTTTTTTAAAGAGCAAGAAATGTGCAGATTCAAGCTTATCAAGCTTGTCCACATTTGGAAATAATGTCTTGTATGTCTTTCTAACAAACTACATTGTCTTCTTGAAATCTGAATGGAAAAAAAACCACACATGTGTGTAGGGATTTTTTGACGTATAATAAAGTCCCAATAAATTCCTCTCTTTTATGCCTTCAGGTCACTGTCAAAGCAATTCTCATTTCCCCAAGCAGCAACAGACTTGTATCTTTTCCTGAGCCTTTTATAATCTAAACAAATCTCTACATTACCAGCCCTGGGAGAGCCTTTGGATAAAAAGAGCTGTCCCCTAAATCTCCTCAATTTACCAGAGCCTACAGATATGAAAAAATAAATATATGCAGTCTGAAAAGTTGAACTGCAGGAAGGAAAAATTCTAATAGCTCTCATAAGCTCTGAGTTCACATTTAGAAGTGTAAAAAATCAATCTGATGAGAAACAGAAGTGCTGTTTTCAAAATAATGGATGTAACAATTCTATAAAGTTTGGATGAATAGTATTGTTAGACATGAAGTAGGTATACTTTTCTATAGTTTTCTTTTAATATCTTTTCAATTATGTTGACTCAGAATGACTAAACGTCTGAAACACAATTAGTAAGGAGAATATTCAATCATTTCAAATTGACAAAATAAAATTTAAGATCAATTAACAAAACCCTTTTAAGGATAAATATCATAAATGGGCAAAATATTGCCTAGTTAGCAAACAGAGTGAAGACATAACTTCAAATTGAGAGGTCAGGCTGGACTGTGAAAAATAAATCAGGCTTATAAAGCAAAATATTTCACTCAAATGTTATTGTATTGAGATCCATCATTGAAAATCCAGTACAAATCAGTGCTAACACAAAGGCTAACTACTACAAGAAAAAACTGTGTGCACTCAGACTCTTCTACCAAGAGGAATCAAAGGTATTAAAAGATGGCTGGAATCCAAAAATTTGCCAGGTACAAATCATACTATATTTATGAATTAGGATATTAGACAAATTAGGGTTGTCTAATTAGGGTCTGTGGAGTCTACGTAGCAGTCTACGGCATGTTAGAAACAGAGCTGCACAAACAAGCAAAGCCCCATCTGTAGGATGCAGGCAGCACACAAAACCATACCCTCTCCGGTCCGGGCAAAAACCTCCTTTACGGAACCAGTCCCTGGTGCCCAAAAGGTTGGGGGCCACTGAATGAGGGTGTAGCTTTGCTAATCTAAATATAAGTGGAGCTACGTTTCAAGCAATGTTGATGTTCCAGATTGTTCCTGGTCTTTTGACTTGGCTTCTTGTGCAAAATAACCTGGATGGTACATTCATATTTCAGATAAGAACACATTTACTAGTACATTCTGTTTGATTAATTGGCCCACCAGATTCCACTCAAACTTATTCTATAGCCAACACCCAATTGCCTTCTCTGGAAGAGCTTGACCTCAAGCATCAGAACAGCCACTTCCTCCCTGGCCTTCAGAAAGTCCATTAAAAACATGGCTATTTTACCAGGCCTGGTAGAATATGGCTATTCTACAGGTACTGGAATGCTGTGATTGCTGGTGACAAATGGTGTTTTCATTTCTGACTCGCTGAATGTAGTGTCCTTATTTTGTTTTTGTTTTTTTAAGAAAATCTCTTTTTTTCCCTTTCCAATTGATTTGGCCTGTCGGGATTATATATATTGTTATATTTAATTTGGTTTTTAAACTGAATTTACAAAACTAGGGACTTATATGCTAATAAAAGTCAACTCTGATTGGAGTAACTTATAAGACTTGTAAATAAAATAAATAAAAACTGTGCTTTTGCAATATTTTATGTAGCTATCAGTTATTGAGGTGAATTTCTTTCAATTGGTTTTGACAGTTATCTATGTGTACTAACCTATTTTTTTGCCAGGGTGGGCAACTGAGTTGCAAATAAAAAGACACTGGTTCTGGGAACAGAGAATATTAGTTCCCCATTAATGATGTTCCCCATCATTGTGGTGAACCCCACAATGAAATACAGTGAGAGAGCTTCTCTTCAAATTCAGGGATGGGGTTATTTTTTTGCTGTCCATCAATTATGAACCTGTAAATTAATATAATGAGCAGATGCACACTGGAACTGGTCTTCATGGGTAGACATGATCACTGAAGTGAGAAGGAGCAATTTCAAATGGTGGGTCATGAGGAAGAGAAAACTAGGGGGGATTTGGAGGCCAAGACATCTGGTAGTAGAGGAAAGGGTATCCACCACCTTCAAGAATGGATGAAGAACTGTCACTAACTTATAATTTTATGTTTTTCTAAAAAAATAAACCCTATAGCAATTCATAGAGCTTTTATCTGAGAGAAAATTAGCAGGAGATAAATACTATCAGAATCAGTGATTAGATAGTTTGAATCAAGCTTTTCTATTTATAACTGCATGGACACATCCATGTAACTTTCTTCTGAACAATATGGAAATGACAGGTAAGAATATGTGCAGTGTTAAAATGAGCTCTTATGAAGTCTTCATCAGTTTTCCTGCTGCATGAACTTTTCTTCCTTCTCTTGCTTGCAAAGTTCAGAATGAATAACATTAGGGCAGCAGACAAAAATGATACAGTATGTGTTTTTCTCACAGCCCCCTATTACAATCTTGAATATTTTATTTGACAGACAGAAAACCTAGTCTCTGCCTGATTGGCCCTCATCTCTTATAACAAAAGAACTTATAGCATATCCTTTTCCATTTCAACATCACTTTCTGTCAGCCTCAGTTTTGCCTGCTTCAGCTGCCATAAGAAACAGGGGAGGGATTAGTTAAGGGGGGCGAAAGGGGGGGAAGGTGCAGGAGGAGTTTTATCCATTGTAGGACGTGTCTTCCCAAGAAACGAAAGTGAATCTTCAAAAGGGGCTGGCTGACCAACTGCCCTACATTCCTGATGAATGACGTTGCCAGACGTGATGCCACCTGACCTTTGGGAGACCTTTGGATTGGCTGATGATCAATGGACACCGGGGGGGGGAGAAGCTTAGTAGATGCTATTTCGTGCGTTTTGCTCACTTCCAGCTTTACCTGGGTTGCGATCATTTCATATTCAGTAAAAGTACTAATCTCTTCAAAATGATTGAGTTTGGGTTTTCCTTTCCTGGATATTGAAGGAAGCATACCTGACATTAAGCTGGAAGTCACATCCAGTCATCCCGTACAAAAACCGAGGGGACTGTAAATCCAAAATATGTCAGATCGAGAGAGTGAAGGAGGAGAGCAAATGGGACCAGCGAGTTCAACTGCCGCCGCCCTCCAAGCGGAGAAAGAGAATGCAGAATGGTTGGAAAGACTCCGTTTAGAGCCGGAGGAAGCCAGATGGTCGAAAGGAGTGGGGAGGCTGCCGGACTGGGGGGAGGACCCCTGGGGAGTGACAACTTCCAGACCCCGAAAAAAAGAGGCAGTGTGGATGCAGGAGCAAAAGGAACGTCTCATGATGGAACAAGCCTTGCAGCTTATCCGTGATGTAGAAGAAAGCAGAAAAAACCGTGAGTCTTTTGGAATTCCTGTGGAGAAGGGGGGAGCAGGCCAGGGGAGAGCCAGAAGAGACAGCCTGTGGGGGAGAGAAAGAGTTTGAGGAAGAAACATCCCAGGCTTCGGCAGCTCAAGGGAGAGATGCAGCCGGCCAGAGAACCCCAGCCTTGCAGGCCCTCCCTCGCAAACGTAAAAAGCCAAAAATCCCCCCCTTCCTGGGAAGTATGATGGAAATCCTAAAACCTTGGGATTTTTCCTGACCCAAGTGTGGAACCACATGCAGGATTGGGGAGAGGACTACGAATCAGAGGCTGCTAAAGTGAGAAGCGTCACGAACGCCCTAGAGGGAGTAGCTGCTGAGTGGATTGTGGTTCTCCACAATAACAACTCCCTCTTGCTGAGAAATTTCAACCAGTTCATGGGGGCCCTTAGGAGGCGTTTTGAAGACCATTTAGCTGAACGAAAGGCGAGACTCAGAATGAAGAGCATTCAGCAGGGCCGGAGGCCGGTGGCAGAGTATATCCAAGAGTTTCGTGAACTGGCACCCTATATGACAGGCTGGTCAGAAATGGCTCTTTTGGGGAGTTTCAATGATGGGTTGAATGAAGAGATATATTGAGACTGCAGAAGCATGGGGGTCCCCGAAGATTTGCATAGATGGTACATAGTAGCTGAGGATGTGGAGATCGAGCTGAGACGGAGCGAACTCCGAGGAAGGCGTATGGGGGACCAGTCATCTTCTTTCCACCGTAAGGGGACACCAAAGATGACTGGGGGGAAGACCGAATTCAAACCCAAATCAAAGCCCTTCACCTGTTTCAAATGTGGGAAAGAAGGTCACCGGGCTGCCGAATGCTTCTCCAAGCCACCACCAAAAGCTACCGGGGCCGGCCCGAAGAAAGGCGACAAAATACCCACCAAAACCCGCGGCACCGCCCTGAAAGGAGAAGTCGTTAAGTTCACTCCCCGAAACCAGGGTGAGTTGGGAACTCCGACCAACGATGACGACAGCGAGACGGACTCTGACTCCGACACCGACGATCGGGTGAGTCACACGGAAGAACCCTTACTCATCCCCGTAGAAATAAGGGTGCCCTCCACAGGGGCTCACGCGCAATTGTTAGCCCTGTTGGACTCGGGGTGCACTAGGTGCATAATTAGCCCCAAAGTAGTGGAGGAAATGGGACTGAGAATAAAAACTTTAAAAAGACCCATTGCATTCTGTCAATTAGACGGGTCGATTGCAGGAGGGGGCCTAGCTAGCTTTATGACCGAACCCCTTGATCTGCAGTTGGGGAATCATGTAGAGAATCTCAGATTTATTGTAGCCCCTGGTATGGAGAAACCCCTCATTCTAGGACTGCCCTGGCTTCGAAAATGGAACCCACGGGTAAATTGGAAGACGGGAGTCCTGCGCATCCGCACGGCAGAACCAACTCCAGAAAAGGAAGCCCCCCCCCCCCCCGAGGGACGACATAAAACCAGAAAGGGTGGCAGTAGCCATTAACTATATTGAGGGAGAAGAGAAAATTCCAAAGGAATATTGGGATCTCAAGGAACTCTTTAGCAAAAAGGCATCGGATGCTCTGCATCCCCACAGGGCCACCGACTGCACCATTGAAATACTCCCTGGGGTGAAGCTTCCCAAACCAAAAATTTACCCCATGACACCTCAAGAATTGGGGGAATTGCAAAATTTTATTGACAAAAACTTAGAACAGGGATTCATCGAATGAGCCAAACCCAAGGTGGTGGCGCCAGTAATGTTCCGCGAAAAGAAAGATGGATCCTTTCGTCTAGTAGTTGATTATAGAAATATGAACGCGATTTGCGTAGAAAATGTCTACCCCCTCCCACTCATGAAGGACATGTTAGCCCATTTGGGAAAGGGAAAGATTTTCACCAAACTTGATTTAAGAGAGGCATACTACCGAGTGAGAATAAAAGAGGGGGATGAGTGGAAGACAGCATTTAATTGCCCACTGGGATGTTTCCAGTTTAGAGTACTCCCTTTTGGACTACAGGGAGCCCCGGCTGTATTCATGCAGTTGATCAACGAAGTATTGCATTAGCACCTGTATAATGGGGTGTTAGAACAATACCTGAGGTGTTATGTTAATTACCAGCAAGACAATTGGGTACACTTGTTGCCATTTTCAGAAGTGGCATACAATAATTCCGTACACAGTAGCACTGGATTCACTCCTTTTAAGGTCGCGTCGGGCCAGGAGTTCGTACCCATTCCCAAGCTACCACAAGATGATCCCCAGAATCCCTCCTTGATGGATTGGATTGAACAATTAAAGAGCACATGGGCAGTGACTCGGAAGGCATTGGATGAGGCACACCGGGCCCATAAGGCGCAAGCCGATAAGAAAAGGTCCCCAGCTCACATTTATAAAGTGGGTGATAAAGTCTATTTATCTACTAAATACTTACAGACTACCCAGAAGTCCAAAAATCTAGGCCCTAAGTATGTGGGACCATTTCGTGTGATTAGACTGATTAATCCAGTAACAGTTGAATTGGAATTGCCAAAAACGTTGAGACGTATACATGCTGTATTTCATGTTAGTTTATTAAAACCTGAACACTCGTCTCCCTAAGGACTGACCAAAGCACCCCTCCAATCCCCATTCTCATAGAGGGGGAGCAACATTTTGAAGTTAAGGAAATTTTGGACTCTAGGAAACACCATAGTAAAGTCCAATATTTGATAGCCTGGAAACATTTCCCTTTGTCTCAGGCTGAATGGGTGAATAAACGGGATGTCCGAACTCCCAAGAAAATACAGCAATTCTATACCAAATACCCTGATAAACCATAATTATTATATATATTCTATTTCTCTCTCTTATCCTTCCTCTTATTTAGGACTAACGTCTCTTCTGCAAGAGGGGCCGAATGTCAGCCTCAGCTTTGCCTGCTTCAGCTGCCATAAGAAACGGGGGAGGGATTAGTTAAGGGGGGCGAAAGGGGGGGAAGGTGCAGGAGGAGTTTTATCCCTTGTAGGACGTGTCTTCCCAAGAAACGAAAGTGAATCTTCAAAAGGGGCTGGCTGACCAACTGCCCTACATTCCTGATGAATGACGTTGCCAGACGTGATGCCACCTGACCTTTGGGAGACCTTTGGATTGGCTGATGATCAATGGACACGGGGGTGGGGAGAAGCTTAGTAGATGCTATTTCGCGCATTTTGCTCACTTCCAGCTTTACCTGGGTTGCGATCATTTCATATTCAGTAAAAGTACTAATCTCTTCAAAATGATTGAGTTTGGGTTTTCCTTTCCTGGATATTGAAGGAAGCATACCTGACACTTTCCTTTCTCCTTAGTAAAAAAAAGGAAAAAAAGTTTAAGCCATACTCTGAAAATTATCTACATATGGGAACTGTTACCTCTTATTACTCTCAGAGTAACAAATCAGTTCTGGTCAGCATAATCCTTCTCTTGAGTAACCTTCCCATCAAATAAAGGACAGTTATAGATTCATAAAACAGAGGTCACCAAGATCAGGCAGCCATGAAACAGCTTGTTACAGATATAGCCATGAAACAATGGATTTATATCACTAGTGCTAGTGCGGAGAACTATACATAGATACTCTCAATAAAACCAATGAGCCTTATTCTCAAATGAATGTGCATAGCTGCCTGGGATAGCTGTCTGACTCCTGATACAACAAGAATTATTTAAAAGCAGCTGCTAAGTTTCAAACAATATGATCGTCCATTAAGTAAGTCCTCTAACAAGTTACCATCAAGGACAATAGGAATCACTGTCCTGGTCTATTGTAGACTTTTCTTAAATTGTATTTACAATCTTGGGGTATTAGATGTTAGCTCAAAATATTAGACCTACCTTCACTTATTGTGGAACTCAGTTACACAATAGAGAAAATGCAAGTTTTACTAATTTATCTTCATTCCTACAAATTTTCTATGTACTCCAAGAAGAGGTTGTCTCTTACCCTCCAAACTAGCAGTAGCCTTTATTTAGAGTCCCTTCTGTATTTCTCCCCATGTAGCTTAGAATACAGTTTATGAATCTATAAAGCAATTTTAATGATATACATAACTTTTAAAAGAAAGAAAATGTACATGTGAATATAAATGCAATTCAGACAAGATAATTCATACTGGATTTGGATGAAATTTACAACCTGGTAAAACTTTGTTTTTTTAAAAAAAAATAGAGATAGAACTTGTTTAGAAACATATCAGGAGCAAATTACTTATAATTCTAGTAGTATTAAAAAAGTTACTTTTAAAAGAGTTTGCAAAACAAAAAACTTAACTGAGCAATAGATAAAGAAGTGTTTATGGATAGGCAAAAAATATATTCCATAACTGGGAAGTTGTAGCCCTCAAAAAACACTTTTTGTAGTAGATAATCTCTAAACTACAGAATGAAAGGACATTTCCAAAGAGTGGCATAGAAAGACCCAAAAAGAAGTCCTCTGATCATCCATCCATCCATCCATCCATCCATCCATCCAATACTGAGATCCCAAAATGTGAAGAGTTTAATAAATCAAGCTAACACTTTGAATTGAACTTCAGGGGGCCTACTGGATGTATTAAAATATATATTTCAAAGTAACTCCTTTAGTTAAACCATAGGTTTCATAGGCATCTTAACACATTATATTTATATTTCATGAAGTAAACTCTCACTCTCTGAAGTCACAATATTTCACAGAGTCTTAATTACACAGAAATTCTACTAAAACAATATTGACATTGTTTTTATTAACATAATAAATTAGTATGTAAATTGAGCAGCCTAACATAATATACATATCAAATCACAAATAAACTAGAGTCGCCTAGAACAGCTAAGAATTGTTAATAATCATTATAGTTTCTTGTCACTCTAATAAAGCACATGAAAAGAATGAGTATGAGTTCTTCAGATGGAGAAAAACACAAAGCAATAAGTTTGAATTTTATTTATATATGTGTGTGTGTGCATGTGTGTATGTGTGTGTGTTTCTATCGAGACACCTGGTCCACCCCAACATGTGGGAGTGGGCATTCTGCTCCCTTTCACCTTTCAGCTCCAATCCAGGAGCCCTCAAGCAGTCGCATTCACGACAAACCATTTTATACCAAATTTATATTTCGCTGATAAAGAAATAAAGGATATATATATATATATATATATATATATATATATATATATATATATATATATATATATATATATATATATATATATATACAGCCTTTATTGTTTTTATAAATAACTCAAAGTAGTGAACATACCAAATACACTTTCTTCTTCTTTCCCCCACAACAACAATCCTGTGAGGATTTTTTTTTTTTAATTTGATTTATATGCCGCCCTTCTCCGGAGACTCAGGGCGGCTTACAATGTGTTAAGGATTGAGAGAATATGACTGGCTCAAAGTCATCCAAATGGTTTTCATGTCTAAAGTGGGATTAGAACTCACAGTCTCCTGGTTTCTAGCCTGGGGCCTTCACCACTAGACCAAACTATCTGATTTCTAATAAGTTATTGTTAATAAGTTATTGTTTTTGAAGCTAGTGCTCTGTAAAAAAATATAGCATGAGATATTTCAGTTATTCTACAATATGTAGAAATGTAGCAGATTCAGTTTTACAGACTATTATTTGTTCAGGATGGTTTATTTTAGGTTGAATTAAATGAGGTCATACATAAAATGAGGATCCCTGGTAAGAATCACTATTTAGGGTTTGTCAGATAGGAAATATATATGTATTGAAATAAAGAAGTAAGAATCAAGTAAGGATAGACGGACTACAAACCATATAAAAATTCCAGAAGGAAACCATGAGATCTTTCAATACTAAGAATCTCATTCAGCTTGTCCAACCTCAGAGCCAAATACACACACACACACACAGACACATACAAATGTGAATTTGCCCAAGAAATACTCAGTATTTAACTCTACTGTCATTTTAAGTACATTTGAGTCACATTAAGATTTATTTCTAAGCTTTATCTCTTTTCTCATTTTACAAATTCATGCTTCTGCTACTATAAGCACTGAATTACTAGCATGCTTCCATATGCAATTCAAGCTTCTGATTATTACCTATAAAGTCCCCAGAACATAAGGCCAGATCATTTGTGGGACCACTTATCTTCCATGATTTCTGTTCAGCTTGTAATATGCCAATAAAATCCAATTACTTGGATTCAGGAACCATGCTTTCTCTGTTGTGCTGACTATCCTCTTAAATGAGATCCTCCTAAAATCCATGTGGTTCTCACCCTGTGGGCATTCCATAAAGCCTTAAATATTTGGTTATTCTCCCAGGCCCTGGGTTGAGATGGATGAAGGCCATTGATGGATGTGCCTTTATGATTATTTATACTTGTATAGCATTAACTAGATCCCATATTGTTATTGTTATGTGTTATGTATTGTACTGGGTTTTTAGGATATATTATATTGTGAAGTGCCCAGAGTCAGCTGAAGTGGCAGTATAGCTGAAAGGACATATAGCTGAAAGAATACATCTGCCAATCATTTTTATTTCAATTCTTGTATCTCTACATTACATATACTCACCTTATGCCACTAGGAGAGATTTTGTTCCCCACATACACATTCATAAATGACTTAGTGTTACATAATTGCAAAAGTAGACAGAAAATAGGTAGGTGCTGAAAAACTCAGTAACAGATTACATACACGGAGTTCACCTGCTCCAGTAATAGTTTATACAAGATCCACACTCTCTATTCTTTGTTATTACTTATTCCAGTGCAAAGAGTAACATGCTATTACCTACTCACAAGCAGGGATTTAAATATCTTAGCTAATATAATACAATTAATAAGAACAGACTCAAACAGAAAATGAATTCATATATGAACAGATTATAAAATCATCATAAATATTTATGTGTGAGAGAAAGAGAAGGTGTGTGTGTGAGAGAGAGAGGGGGGAGGGAGGGAGGGGGAGAGAGAGAGAGAGAGAAGGAGATCTAAACATTCACACTCAAATATCGATATTGCCACAAGCAAAAACATAAAGCAGCCTGATAATATTTTTCCAGTCATTACTTTACATGGTACGGTAAGCTGCCCAGAGTCCTGTGATTGCAATACAAAATAAACAAACACTGCAATTGCACAAAGAACCATATAGTTTAGTGCTATTTTACTAAATTGAAAGGCATTTCTTAGAGCCCGGAGAAGAAAACATAAAACACAATAAGTGGAAGGTCAAAGGCATAAGTTTACTAATTCTCTCTTGGTGTTTCTTTTGCAGCATCATGCTCACTATACAATTGGATATTTCAAAAACTTTAACATTTGACCTTTCAGATGAAATGTCATCAGCATTACTGTGAATATCTTGATGTTATATCTTCAGAATTAGCAGTACTAATCCTTCTTCTCATATCCTAAAAAGGGATAGGAAAGAAGCCTTATTAGGAACACCACCACACCAGGAGAATGCACTATTGCAAACTGACTCTGCCCACTGCCAGGAGTTAGATCCTGACCACCTCAAGGTTGACTCAGCCTTCCATCCTTCCAAGGTTGATAAAATGAGGAGTCAGATTGTTGGGGGCAATATCTGCAGAACACTTTATGTGTTGATTTAGGCTTCCTTCTGCATAAAGTTGCCAGATTGCAATGCAACAATCTTGCTTCTTCATTTGAAAATTCCATAGGAACTAATGAAATTAATAAATACGTTTTCTGCTTCAAATAGAGCTGTGTAACAATTTGAAATGGTACTTTGCAAAGGCAGAGGTTTGAGGGAAGTGCCATCTTGATGTTGCTATATGAAGCAACATGGCAACTTTACTGATAAGAGCAAAAAAAACTATGTAGATTTGCTTTGCAGCGTCTCAGAAGCTTTGGCAAACAGATGTTGTTCAGCTTCCTCCAGACTATATATAAAAACCTTTGGTGAGCACTATATAGGAACTGTCACCACCTCCAGCACCCCTTGTAGAAGCTTTTTTGGTAAGTCATATTTTGGAACAGTCATCTTCTCCACTCATCTTCTCCAGCAATCCTTTGCCAAAGCCTTTTGTCAGGAACAGTGCTGGAAATACTGTAGCAAAACAGAAGTACTTCGTTGAAACACACCACATTGATTTGTTGTATCAACAAAGAGAATGTCCTCTCCATAGTAGAAATGTCTTCGTCAATAAAAAAATGTAAGTTGCCTTACACAGGCTCATTTCCAAATTGTGTTAGTCATTATGAGCTTTTAGAAAACCATTTCCTTGGCACTAATGTCATTCTTCAGATTCTCCTCTGCCAGTTCCCTCCAACCCTACTTTCCCACACATCTGTGAATATACCTTCCTTCTATATATGTGCTTAAATAATTGAGAGAGGGAAAAGAATAAGTACAGCTGCATATGTTAAACTATTCCTGAATGAATAGAAGCTTTCAGAATTTTTTTTTTTTAAATCCGGTTTCTAGCTTACAGCAGGAAAAACTTGTAACAGGAAAAAATTAATAGAATAAAGGATTTAATGCCTATGAATCTTCAAGACATGGAAAACTAGAAACAAATAATCACACACAAACACATTTGCAAGCTTTCAAGGCAAACATGGGAAAAGGGAGGAAACTAGCATAAGCTTCATATTTAGTTGAAGGGTTTTTTTTCTAAGAGGCCACAAGTCCTACCTCTTTTTATATCAATATAACCAAGTTTCAGCAATACCAAGAGGTTCTTCCCCATTTGGTGAATTTGAAAGAGAATGTTCTTGATTAGAAAATACACACCTTTACAGTGTATTAGTTGTTTCCTCTTTGTAAAGAACAGAAAGCACCATAATTATTTATTCATAGGTTTAAATGCCAGCTTTCTTCCTAAAGTTCAAAGGTAGACCTTACATTTAAAGTACACAGCATATGACCTCTGGCCACAAGTGCAGCCCCTCCAGAAACTGTCATCACATTGTCAATGTTTTGTCACAAGAGAAGAAAAAGAACTGCTCTTCATTTCATTCATTAATATTAAATTTTATTTTAAAATTCAAACACATTCAGTTATTCTCTAACATGACATTCAAAGGCCAAGTGCTCAAAAACTCTTTGACTTCTGACGTACATAATACCCATTTTCTCCAATTATATGCTAACAGCAACAAGTCTGTAAAGTTCGTTCCACTGAGAAATAGTGGAATAGTACTGACTCTTTTGAACATTGAAGGGTTTGTTTGTTTTTTGGTTAGCCAAGGGAAAAAAATGGATAATAAAGTAAATCAATCAAGAGCACAAATGACCAAGCTCAAATTATTATATTTTGGACATACTGTATTATGCAAAGAGCTAGTTTTCTTGAGAAGTCTATATAATTCCAGGAAACATGGAAAGAAAGAAAAAAAAAAACAAGCAGAAAGGCGGATGGACTCAAATATAGTGGGAATAGTGGCAACATGAAAGGTGAAAACAAATCATTCTGAAGAAGATCTATATGGTCATTAAATGTTGACACTGAGGGCACATAATCAATCAATAAAGCACATAGGGATAAAATTGGGATGATCCACATAGTAAGTAGAAGAAAAGCCTAATCTTTCAGTCTTCCCCCTTGGTTTTTTTTATCCTAAGGTAAATTGTATCTATCCTTGAACTGATAAAAACTATCCTAATATGAAATTTCCCCATGGCTTATCCCTATCTGGTCTCATTTCAATGTACTGCAATCACTAGACATGTCTCCAAAATAATGGATGATAGAGTCTGCCAGTGTACACATTTTTAGGGTCTTATTCCTAGATAGTGTCAGAATAATGATGAAAAAAGTGAAATGGATACGAGACTGTATGTTATAGAAATTCCTTATTCTGGGATCTTCGATAGGAGTGACCAATTATGAGAAAGATATCAACAGATATTTCCATGTATTTGTTACCCCCCCCCAAAAAAAAATATAGCAATAGCACTTGAACTTATATACCACTCCATAGTACTTTACAGCACTCTCTGAGCAATTTACAAATGTCAGCATGTTGCCCCAACAAGCTGGCTTCTCATTTTAATGACCTTAGAAGAATGGAAAGCTGAGTCAATGTTGAGCCAATCAGGATCGAACTCAGGCTGTGGGCAGAATTAGCCTGCAATAGTGCATTCTAACCATTGTGAGACCACAGTGGTTAAAATCTAGAATACAGATAACATCAGCAAAGACCCAGGCAACATAGAGATACTTCAATAGTCATTTGCATTCATTCCTAGTCTCTGAATAGTCCAGATACTTATGTATTTTCTTATCTCATTCCCAACCAGCCATTCATATCCTTCCCCTGGATTATGCTCATTCAAAATGTTGAACATTCTTCCCTGAAACTCATTTCCATTACTAACATTCACTGACGTATAACATTCAATTATTTCCAACATATAGATTCCTACATTTATTTGCAGTTTCTGCCATTACAAACTAGATGACAACATTCTGTCCTTTCATTCAGAATTAAACCCATATCTTCCCTACATCTATTCATCAACTCCTTTTCAGAAGTTAATGAATAGATCAATGAATAGATTATTGAGATCTTACATCCTTCCTCTTCCTCTTAGTTGCACAAACAATCTACCTGTACTTCTTTGTTTCAGTTCAAAGTTAATATATACTGTTTACTATTTACTCCTACTTCTTTCCAAATTATATTCTTCCAAATATCAGGATTATTACCTGATGAGAACCATAGGTACTGAATTGTATCATCCATCATGGCTTGGTTCAATCATGGCTTTCAGGTGTAGGCTAAGTTATCAGCCTTAGAGTCTATCTATGCTGAACCCTTAAGATGCTTTTGTCCCATGTCAATGCCACCTGGACTTTATATTAGCTGAAGAAAACTTTGTCTGTATGCAACATTTTGTAAGTGACCTGCCAGGCACTCATATATAATTTTTATATCAATATAATAAGTGTGTGTGTGTATGTACACCCACACTCACACACATATAGATGCATGTGTGTGTGTGTGTGTGTATGTATATGTGGATAGATAGATAGATAGATAGATAGATAGATAGATAGATAGATAGATAGATAGATACACACATATACATACATACACACACTGTATATTAAAAAAATAAGGGAAGATAAAAAAGTGTAAAAAATGAATACAGAATGAAGAGAAGGGAGGGGAGGGGAGGAGGGAAGGGAAGGGAAGGGAAGGGAAGGGAAGGGAAGGGAAGGGAAGGGAAGACAAGAGAAGAAAAGAGAAGAGAAGAGAAGAGAAGAGAAGAGAAGAGAAGAGAAGAGAAGAGAAGAAAAAAATTGAAGCTTCCAATGATCTTTTCAGCAAATTTATGTATAATTACAAGTTACCACTTATTGTATATGGGACATGGTGGCACAATGGCTAAGACGCTGAGCTTGTCGATCAAAAGGTTGGCAGCTCAGCAGTTCGAATCTCTAGTGCTGCGTAATGGGATTGAGCTCCTGTTACTTGTCCCAGCTTCTGCCAACCTAGTACTTTGAAAGCACATAAAAAGTGCACATAGAAAAATAGGGACCACCTTTGGTGGGAAGGTAACAGTGTTCCATGCGCCTTTGGCATTTAGTCATGCTGGCCACATGACCACAGAGACGACTTCAGACAGTGTTGGTTCTTCGGCTTTGAAATGGAGATGAGCACCGCCCCCTAGAGTCGGGAATGACTAGCACATATGTGCGAGAGGAACCTTTACCTTTACCTTACTTATTTTATGACTACAAAAAAAAACTCATTTTTTTCTATTATCCATTTTCTTCTAATCATCAAAACCACAAATCATAAGTGCACTTTTTCTTTTTCATGCAAAAAGTCTGTAAGAGGTTTCTAGTTAGCCATAAATGTAGATATTGTCTCTTCTTTAATCAAAGAAATTAATTTACATATCACTGCAACTTTCATCATTTTCACCAACTATTCCTTCACTGTAAGCAGTGTCAAACCCTTACCACTTATAATAATTTTGCTGCAGTTGTTACATATATAAAAACAATGATTTTTTTTCTAGTTGCCTGTCCATTAGTCCCCAAACAAAAGCCTCTGGTTTCAATTGTACTTTAATCTTTAAAATCTCATGAAATAATGTTTTTGTAACCAATTGCTTTAGCTTTTTTACATGTACATCAAACTTGATAAAATTTTCTTTCAGATTGTTCAATAACAAGCCAGTGTTATAACAGACACTTTTATGTTTATATATAACTCAAGGCAGTGAACAAACCCGCACACCTTCCTCCTCCTATTTTCCCCACAACCATCACCCTGTCAGATGAGTTGGGCTGAAAGGGAATGACTGACCCAAAGTTACCTTTCATGGATAAGGCAGGACTAGTACTTTGTACTAGTACTTTGTACTAGTACTAGTACATTGGTAAGACTTTCATGGATAAGGTAGGACTAGTACTCAAGTCTTCTGGTTTATAGCCTGGTGCCTCAACCACTAAACCAAATTGCCTCAGTCTAAATTAAGTCTAAGTTAGGCACCAGGCTAGAAATCAGGAGATATTTTACTAGAAGAGTACTCAAATCTTCTGCTCGAAATAAAATTCCCTATACCATCAGGCTTGAAATTTTAGGTCTGGATAGCCTTGAACTATGCTGTCTACGTTCCGACCTATGCTTAGTTCATAAGATTATTTACCAAAACGTCCTATCTATAAATGAGTACTTTAATTTCAACCGCAATAACACAACAGCTATCAATAGATTCAAACTCAATGTAATTCGCTCTAATCTTGATTGTAGAAATATGACTTCTGCAATAGAGTAGTAAATGTCTGGAACACTCTATCTGATCCTGTTGTTAGTCTCGCTAATCCCCATACCTTTTACCTTAAACTGTCTACCGTAGACCTTTCATGTTTCTTAAGAGATCACTAAGGGGGCGTGCATAAGCACACCAGCATGCCTACCGTCCCTGTCCTACTGTCCCCATTTATATGTAATCATTCTATGTGTTTATGGCTATGTTTTGCCTATTTATATCCTTTTATTTGTGCCAATTTTTTTCATGTGTCCATGTCTATGTCTGTATTGTTACTTGTTTCCTTGTACTTGTTGACAAATAAATAAATAAAATAAATAATAAATTGTGATTTCTAGTCCTGTCTTAGTCATGCTGTTTTTGTGGGTAAATAGTAGGAGAAAGGATTGTCAGTTATGTTCATTGATTTGAGTCACTTATAAAAATAATAAAGGCAGAATCTAAATAAATAAATAATTCCTTCACTTGTTCTTCTATCTCATATTTCAACAAAACTCTATACACTTTAACAACAATATGTTTGTTATTACATGTAGTACTCAACTTACAACCATTCATTTAGTAATTGTTCAAAGTTACAATGGCACTGAAAAAAGTGACTTAGAAATTAGAATGAGCCACCAGGCCCTTTTTATAATTTCTCATCTACAGAAAGTTTCTTGCACTGAAAGCCACAAAAGTGGTTTCAGGCACAACCCACCCAGATTTATATATATTCCATACTCTTAAGAATGATCTGCCTGACATAATGGTTTTTGAAGTCTATATTAACTTTAGCTTTGTCAGACCATAGATATCTATGCCACCCAAATCTCAAAGCATGTCCTTCTGTCTCCAATAGCCTCCTATTCTTTAACAGCACCCGCTCTGTTATCCAAGCTAAACTGCAGCAGCAATAGATAATTTTGAATCTTAAAAACCTAGCCTTTCTCTTTCCTTTGCACCTTATAGTACCTTATAATTCATGGGTTTCCCCCCACTCCCCTGCCATATAAATTTAGATATATCCTTCTGCCATTTGTTTACATAGTATACCAGTTGTCAAAACAGGCATTTTGTTGAAAACAAAAATCACATTCTATGTAAAACATTCATCTGAATCACAGAAATTCTATCCAGCAGTGACAATTGTACTTTGTCCCATCTTGACATATCTTTCTTAAGTCCACTCCATGTCTTATCGTAGTTATTTTGAAATAATAATTGTCATATTTCATATTTGTCACTATTATACACAAGTATTTTATCTTCTTCTCAATTGTAAAACCCATTTTATTCAGCAATTCTGTTTGATCGTGTATATTCATGTTTTTTGTTAACATCTTCTGGGGAAATTCTGTTGCTGTGTCAATTGCTTGCCTTTCCTTATGGGAATAACTATGTGTACAAAATTTAAATACAAATAAAAAAGCTCAGCAGAATAATTTTTATTAAGTTCAGGGGGGGAAAAAACTTGAACAAATAAGTATGTAAGTAATATATTACAAAAAGTTGTTGAGTACTTTATTCATCTGAGCTATTTGAAAGGAAGAGAACTCATGTTCGGCATTCCAATAATGCTTTTACCACAGAACATTGAAATTTGATGCAACAATTCTCTTCAAAGTAATGAATTGGATCAGGACATTGGACTATTTTGTAGCTTTTTGAGGTACTTTTCAAGTGCGATGTTTTCTTCTCTTGTTTCTGTGATAGAGCCCATACAGGTAGTCCTCAACTTACAATCATAACCACATTTAATCTTATCTTCCTTTCACAGCAATTGTTAAGCAAACCCAGCAGTTATAAAGCAAACACGGGAGTCATTAAGTGAATGCTTGCTCAGGTCATTAAGTAAACCTACTGTTTGCTATGCGGCAGTTTTTGCCGGAAACCAGAAGTAAACACAGGTTTCTGGCAAAAACATCATAAGTTGTAGTCATGTGACCATGGCGGTTACAAATAGCCATAAATGCAAGCCAGTTATCAAACACCCAGAATGCAGGCATGTGATGGGGGGGGGGGGGGAATGATCAGAACTTTGAATCCATATTGTTAAGTCTCATTTTGTGATCCATCATAATTTCAAAAGGTTGCTAAGCGACCAGTCGTAAATTGAGGTGACAATATTTTGCAGCTTAATTGCATATATGGAGAACTCATACCAGATACAACCTCTCAAAATTTCAAATGCATTTAGCAGTAACACCACATGGTTACTGCTGAGTATCCTGGCAGTGTATGCCTCATCTGGCAGATTTCCCCAATCTTAAACTCAACGTCTGAGTTTAAATGATAAATTCCCAGTAATAGCCTCATCTGGAGGAAAGAGCTGACATAAAATAAATCTAGATAAACACTGAGAATGGTTTTATGCTTTTATGGATATTTGCACACTCTACCTACTAACATATATAGATTAAACATATAGATTAAGCATATCAGATGATAATGTACTGAAAGAATACATTAGAGAGACAAGAAAATTCTATTGAATTTTCTAGTATTGCTAGAAAAGTATTCTATGACTTGCTTCTAATGCTTTGATGTAGGCCATTTTCCAAGAACTCATTCTAAACCTCCCCTATTTGTCAAGCTGGACTCCTAGGGATCAGTTAGGATTCTTGCTATTGTACCAACCTCCCTACTATATAGCAACATTCCTGTTTGAGCAACATGACTATATTTTTGGGTTGGTATTGGGGTACTCAGACCAGTGGTGGATTGCCCCTGGTTCGGACCAGTTCACAAGAACTGGTAGTAAAACTGGCGGGAGGCCCCACCCACCACCCTGGATGTTGTCATCAGTGATCTGTGCATGTGCAGAAGTTTCTGTGCATGCGCAGAAGCAAGGCCCGTGCATGAGCGAAGGTAGCTCGTGCGTGCGATCCCATTGCAAACTGATAGTAAAGGTAAGTAGAACTCAACCCTGCCCCAGATTTATGATTGTAGAGGACTTCAATCTGCCTTTGCTAGAAATGAGGTCTGAGGCAACTCTGGAGTCTTCTTCTTCTGAGTCCAGATCGAACTTTAGACTGCCAAAGTGAAGCCAGCTTTTTGGCTTTGTTGTTAGCCAAAAAAAAAAGAGGTCATTGTTGGTAGATGTTTCTGGTAGTAGCTGACGTACCAGCAGATGGAATGACTCTGCATGTCTCCACATTCATGGATGGATGGATGGATGGAAGGACAGAGACAGACAGACAGACAGATCCTGTCAGCATAGCATTATTTTTTTCCATACCAACTAAAGCTACTAGCTGAAGCAATGAAGAGATGGATAAAGAAATAAAATGTGTATATATATTGCATTCCTCAGCTCTCTTTTTACACATTTCCTCTTGCTGACCATATTCCAAGTTCCTACTTCAAGAGATGATGCACACACAGACACACTGCTTTGTGTAAAGGGGGCGGGGGGGGGGGGTAGGTTAGCCTGAAACTCAAGCTTTTGCCTTTATTCTCGTTAAATATGAAATCAATTATCTATATTGTAGTATTATAGTTGGCCACTATTAGGGTTTTAAAATAAGCATAATCTTGCAAAAAGCTAAAATTCATGCACTGCCATTTCAAAAAGCCAAATCTCTACTTAAGGGGGAGCTTGTTAACCTTTTTCTGATAATTTTGTCATGGCTCCCATGGCATGAAACTCCAGACAGCTTTTAGAAAATTTGCAAAAGGACAAGCAGAACTGCCAAGTCAGAACTGTGGCACAAGTTCAGAAAGAAAGACACTGGCTATGCAAGAAAGGGAAGTGTTATAGTGATGTTTTAATTCAAAAGGAAACTTCACTAATCCCTGGAAAGATTTATTACCTATACAGAAAAAAGGACTGCAGTTAGCTACACAATTCCTACACAATTCCTACAATGGATTCCCAAGGTGCAATTTAGAGTATAAAATGATGGACAACTAATCCTAAAAACCCAGAAGTCAGTCAGAACTTCACTCTTACCTTTCATTTGATTTAAACATTCAATAGTGCTAAAATGAAAATGCTGCATAAGGGGAAATCTATAGAATACACCACACTAAATATCTTCATGGGCTTGAAGTTATTCATACAAAGTATTTGTAGAAAGGCTTTTCCTTCCCAATGTGCCTTATTAAAGCCAAACAACCAAACTGCAGTGTCTTCAATCTTTAAAAGATAGGATTGAAAATCCAAACAGATGGTTTGAGTTTGTCCAAACTTTAGGAAAATGGAAAGGTAGTTATTTCTTGCTAAGCTCACATTTCAAGCTGCAGATAACAGAACTTTCTGAAGAGCTCCACACATCAGTAACCATGACAAAATTAATGACAAAGGTGCTATTTTTTAAATGTATATGCCACCCATCTTACTATCCAAATTTATTTATTAAATCAGTACGCTACCCATCTAGCTATGATCATATTATTAAAGAAGCAAATGATTTCATAATTAAGTTTAATGCCAGCAATGATTGTTGAAGCTGCTCACACAGAATGATTAACCAGTGATGCACTGCAGATACATTCTTTTCTCAACTTATTGAAGAAACCCCTATTTTTCTACATTATTCTATTAAAAAAACTATTTTACAAAAAAAGTAGAAAATAGATTCTAAACTTTATAAAGAAGTGATGGTAGTGATAATGGGGAGATTTATTTATTACATTTACTGACCTATTTCAAAAGACTCAAGGTAGCATGTACAAATGCAACATTTATCAAACATGTAGTGCATGTATAAACCAACATGACTGAGGTCATGCATCCAAAAGCCAGTCTTTCTTACCTAAGTATACTTCAAGTAATATACCACGTTGGCTAAATCTCATCAGAGTTTGTTTGAATTAGTACCCTAGATTCATAACAAATATTTCTGTAGACAAGCTGTTCCTGCCAGGAAAGCAACAAAGCAAAGCTTTAGTTTAACACATTATTTAAAATAAATAAACCTTATTTAGTAAATACTGAATTATACAAATCATAAAACATTGAGTAGTGGATTAAGGACTTAAGCAGTTATGGCAAAAACAATGGATCTATGTCATGAGGTTATATAAGGCATAATTTCTGAGGGAAAATATTCAGATATAGCATTTTATTTTGCAACATTATGATTAAAAAGCATAGGATACACATTTAGACAAGATGCATGACATCACAAGAAGCTTTCATGTATTAACATATTGAAACCATGAGACAGGACCAGGAAAATTCCTCTCCTCCAACCCCATATATTCATTCCAGAATTCCAAAAACTAATGCTTTAATGCCTATGAAGCATCATTTTAATTATTTTATTTTATTATTTGCCAATCATCTCATCAAAGTGACTCTGGGCAGCTTACAGAATTAAAAGCATTAAAACCATAAAAGGTAAATATTTCTAAAATGATAAAAATAAGGTTACAAGCAAAGATAAAATTATAGTTAAAAGAGGGACAAGGAGGGAGTAGAATATGTATGGGGGGAGGTGGAATTATATGATGCTATTTTGCTAAAAAGGATATAGACCAATATAAACGATAGACACCCCTCTATTTCTATTCATTGGTAATAAGGATCTACTGTTAATCACTTAAATTTAGAGGGAGAAATTCATTTTACATCACCAAGGCAATAGGACAATTTCAGTAGTAACAAAGATTATTGGTTTTCTTGTTGAAAGTATACAGGGCAATTTTGTTATAGCAAGCTATGCTATATTATAAAAGCTATTTGGGATAACAAGATGATACTTTCCTGTTGGGACCTATTATAGTTTTGAAATTAGGTACTTATTTACAGATAAACTATGTGCAGGCAAAGATATTTTGGTTATGTATAAGAAAGCATGCTATCCTACAGAGAAAATTGTTTGGCATTTACTAATAGTCTCCTCCTGAAAATCAAATTATATAGGCATCAAGGAAGAGTGCAAGTCATTTGTTTAATTTTTAGAAGCAAATATTAAATGCAATTATTCCTTGTAGATAAGAAAATGTTATTATTGATTCAAAATGTCAGATTAATCTTATAATTCATTTTGAAAGAACAATCATGAATTCAAAGGCAATGGGTGCATTTGTACAACTTCTTTGGACATTACTAGAAAAATCTGTGACTTGTTGGGTCATCTTTTGAGAGAAAGTTAGTGAAGTAATGAGACCAGAATGAACATTAAATTTTAGGCTGACCATATTTTTTTATCCCAATGCTAACCATGATCTAAGAAAAATATATGCCATAAATACAAAAATAATTGGTAAATGAACTTCAATAATAAGTCAATATTTACTTACTAAACAGATAAACCAAAGGACTATGGTCCTTTGGCAAATAGAGGGAGTGACTTCCAACTTCCTGTTGGCTTCTTCACTGGTTTTGATTGACAGCAGCTTTCAGGGATCATTGGAAATCACAATAATGTGACCTCGGAGATGCTGAAACAGCCACAAGTATTTTTTAATAAAATACTTGTGGCTGTTTTAAAACAAAACTGGTCTGAACATTGAGGAAATTTCAATTCCACATAACTAATGGCTTCCAGATTTGTTATACATTCTTTAAGTTAGCAGATGTTAGGTACCTTGATTAAAAATTGTTGGTATAATGTTCTTTTGGGCTAACTTGAGGGTACAAGCAGACAAACAGATAAACACAATGGGAGTTTAATATTATTAATGCATAACATCAAAAATAGATACAGTAACAGTCAGCATTCTATTGATCTTATCATAATATATTCAAAGCAGACTTTAAACTATATTTTCTCAAATTCATTTGAATATCCTATTAATGGCTTGATAGAGACAAGGAACAATGGAATCGCTGGGTTCTTGAGATGGTTTTTAAGTACTTCACCTGTTGTCAGAACCTCTAGCACTACTCGGTTCATACCAGTAGAACAGATTTAAATGATGCACAAAGAAAGTCTAAGGATAAATCTGATAATAAATGGATTTTACTGAAAACAGTAAAAGGGGACTAGAATGTTGATTTTGGAAAATTAAGATTATATTTAATACAAATCTTAGTTTACATTAGTCTTTTATCTTTTTATTTGAAAACTTGATAAAAATTATTACAAAAAAATTGATAACATTACTCAGACTTATTAATATTGCTTGACAAGACTATACCTAGCACATATAGCACATAGTCTGGTCACATCAGTTTGAATCAATGTTAATGTTTGACTCATGAATAAATAGATTAAAATGTTTATATCTGTTTACCCACATTATTGTGCTGATGTTTTTTGAGTTTCAGTACATAAACCAGCTTTGCCTCTTCAGAAGGAGAAAGAACCAATGATCGTGGTACATGTACTCATAACCTGAAATGTACCCTTTGGCTGGGACAGTCCATGAAGTTTTCCAGGAAGTGGGAATAAGTCAGAATGTAGCATCTCAAGTAGCAAATGGCTCTTTCATGTGTCCCAAGTAATACTTTTAGAACCAGGTACTGCATCGTACTATCTCAGATTATTTATCCTAGGCTGTAAAATCTACATACACAAAGTTAGAGCTTGGCTATTTATTTAGGATTTAACCATATAGCAATAGCTTTTAGACTTATAGCGGTTTACAGAGTCAGCATATTGCCCCCAACAATCTGGGGCCTCATTTTACCAACCTCAGAAGGATGGAAGGCTGAGTCAACAATGAATCGTTCAGAATTGAACTCCTGGAGTGAGTTAGTCTGCAGTACTGCATTCTGACTACTGTGCCACCACTGCTCAGTAGTAAATCTCCCCTGTGTTGGATTCTATTGTAGGTGACCACATGAACATGCCTAGCAGGGGTGGGTTCTAAATTTTTTTACTACCGGTTCTGTGGGCATGGCTTATTTTGTGGGCGTGGTTTGATGGTCATGTGACAATTCTTTAGGATTTAGCAGAGGTACTGGTCTACCAGACTTTTAACTGCTTTCACAGCTGTACTGGTCTACCCATTTGTTTTACTCTGGTTTCTCTTCAGATTGTATAAATCTTTCGCCTTTTACTCATTTGTTTTTGGAGGCACCAGTCTATTATTTTTTTTGTAGGCACCGGTCTACCCATTTGTTTTTGTAGGCACCGGTCTACTGATTTGTTTTTGGAGGCACTGGTCTACCCATTTGTTTTCGAGCGCACTGGTCTACCACCACACTGTCTTTTAACACTGATCAACTGTAGGCCGGCCCTTTGAAGCCCTGTGGCAAGAGTTTAAACAGTTTTTTTTTCCTTCTAGCCTATCAGCTGGGACTCAGGAGGCAGCAAATAGATTGGGGGCAGGGCCAAATAAAAAGTAAAAATAACGCGGGGTGGATGGGAGGGCCCAGCTCCCGAACAAAGAGAACTGTTTTGGTGACATCATATCGTCACCGCTACCAGCTCGGCCAATCCGGGCCAAACCGGGCCGAACTGGGAGGAACCCACCACTGATGCCTAGCAACAATATGTAAATGTTTAGGCAGTGTCACCTTCTGGGATGTTTTCTCAGCTTCCCAGTCAATTCTATAACTCTGAGATTTCATAGTGGCCTTCCACTTACATACTAAGCAGGTCTGATTCTATTTAATTTCATTTATGATCAGGCAATTTGTCTAGCAGGAGCCATCTGCCATAAGTAACTCCAAATATTTTTATACAAAAGAACTGTTTATTGGAGGAACAATAACTATGCCTCTCAGACCATGGAAACTGTTGTGTAAATTATCTGAAATTTATGCATTTGATGTGTGATATAGGATCATCAGAAATGAGGAAGAAATTATTTTCAAATATTTTACAGGATCATTAAAAAATCAAGTTTATCAATCATTGAAAATCATCCATTAACTTCTGAACTATAATATTTTAATCTTAAATCGTAATAATTCAAGGTTTCAATATAAACATTAGGTAGATCCAAGGCACAATTTAATGATGAATATCTTATTTTTTTTTCATCCATTATTAATGATTAACTTCAAACCTATCTTTTTTCTTTTCAGATCTAGTATAGATTTAATCAATAACTTAATCATGCTATATGATACAATTAAATCAACAAACGTATATTTTAAATAGAGGGTTTGACATTTATTTAAGACAAGATTCCTCTCCAACATTTTTCAAGCTGTTGGCGCTTTCAAGCTAAAATAGTATTACTATATCCAGACTAATAACATAGGTGCCCAATAATTTCAATAAATATTTACGTATAAAACAGCTACAGCTATTTTGTGTGTGTGACTTGCCGTGATCACCATATAACCAAGCCATCAACAACCTGCTGCAAAACATATTGAACCAAGAAAAGAACTTCTAGCACCGACCATGGAGTCCCAGCAAGGCTTCTTCCTTTTAATCATGCAACAAAAGGAATGCAAAGCTCCTACAGTGTTCATTCATTCTTTTACAGACCTTTTTTTCAGTTAGCAAGAAATCACAGCTGTGCTTGTGAGAAGTAATATAAATGCAATTCAGAATAGGAAATAAAGCTGAGCACACCTGGGATTGATCGGACACAAACACCATTTAGAGAACAGATGTGAGGGGGAGGGGCAATTTACCTACTCTTTTAAACAAGAATGGATGTATTCATGACTGAAATAGCCTTACATTCTTGCCTGAAATGTTTACTGAATTAAAACTTGTGCTAACCATTATGTGGATTGTTTGGTGCTGACTTTTTTTTGGGCGGGTGGGGGGGATTCCAGCATTCTAGTGTATCTACTTAAGCCACTTTTAAGTAGAAATTTATGGAACAGGAAGGGTTAAGTTTACAGTGAAAAAAATACATTTCATAATTTTAGTTTATAGACACGCCTGCCTGGGACCTGGATATTTTAAAGACATCTCTATTTTGAGTGCTTGAGAAGGTAAGCTTTAAATCAGATTACTTATGGGAACACCTACTACCACAAATAGCCTCCCACCGCCTGGTACGCTCTCATAGAGAGGGGCTCCTCCAGGTGCCATCGGCCAAACAGTGTCGACTGGCGGCCCCCGGGGGGGGCCTTCTCTGTGGGGGCACCCACTATCTGGAACGAGCTCCCCCCGGAGATACGGAGGATCCCGGATCTGCGCACTTTCCGCCGCGCTCTTAAGACCTTCCTATTCCAGCAAGCTGGCCTGGCCTAACCTTTTCCCCCCTTTTCTTTTAAATTGAAAATTTTAAATCTGTTTTTAAATTATTAGGATGTTTTAAATTTGTCTCGGGCTAAATTGTTTAATCTGGTTTTATTTTTGCTTTTAAATTTTTGTATTTATGTATTTTATTTTTGTGCCTGTTCACTGCCCTAAATCCTTCGGGAGTAGGGTGGTATATAAATCTAATAAAAGAAAGAAAAGAAGGAAAGAAAGAAAGAAAGATTTGTTTTAAAGAATTGAACATTCTTGAAAACTTCTTTCACACTGAGTTTCATAAAATCAGTTATCTCTTGTTATGGAACACTAGTATTTAATCCAAGATCATAGTATAAAATACTATAACTTGTCCCTTCTGTGAATAGCACAGTTGCAAAACTCTAGGCATTCACTAGATATTGAATAAAGGTTTTCTGTATCTGTTAACTGTATTTTTTAAAAAGAAATGCGGAGAAATATGTAAAATAATTATGAAGTTGTTGTACCAAAAGAAATAAAAATGAAATATAATAGACTAACAAATCAACAAAAAAACAGATTATTTTTTAAACAAATATTAGCACTTTTCCATCTCTACTTTCAAAGAATACATATACACAACATTAAATCATGGGGACAATTCTTATTCCCAGACTTCCATACACTTACTACATATTTTATTCCAGAAAATGCAAGCAATATGAATGGAAGTTTTAGCATATAAATACGATTAAGTGTTTTATTTCCACAGGCAAAAAGCTATTTAGCCTACAATTTTTTTGTA
The DNA here is from genome assembly GCA_022577455.1 of Arizona elegans. NCBI lineage: Eukaryota > Metazoa > Chordata > Lepidosauria > Squamata > Colubridae > Arizona > Arizona elegans. The sequence continues at coordinate 93,314,372 of JAKOOJ010000003.1, read as the reverse complement.
AGGAAAAAAAATTGAACAATGCAAACTACAATGTAATTTGAACATAAAAATTCATCAGTGTTATATTTTCTTCACAGCTTTATTAGTACAAATGGAACAGAGGGAAGAGTATGAAACTCAACACAGTCAGAATTAGACATAAGCTAAACAAGTTACAAGTTTATAGCCTACAAAGAATTCTTCTCCTTTGTTATGTTTGCAAACATGAAAGTAAATTAAGTCCTCCCATACCACTGATATGATCCTCATTAATTGATTAAGATACATTTGGTTTCTGCAATCGTTCATACTTTTATGTTCAAAGAGGATTTTTCCATACCACATCACAGAGTATGCTTTTTGGTGGCATTCCTGCCAAGTTTAGCTGTTACAAAGCCTTATGCTCCAGCACTTGCCAAGGACAGCTTCTGTAGCTTCGCATAGCTCAGGACCTCACAATGTCTAAAGCTTACAATTCAGATTATATTCACCTATTAAATATGAAAGAACTATTTTTTGTTATTATATAACTACTATTATTATTTATATTATTATTACTTGAATGCTATTTTTGGGCTGCTATGAAGCCATCATTCTTTAAGGATGTTGTAACCTAAGAAAGCTTAGCTATGAGATAGCAACAATGAAATTCAAACCATATTCACCAAATTAGGCTGAAATTAAATTAATTGAGAGCTTAAGTCACTTAAAGTATAACATGTCCCCTTCATTCATGAATCAATTTGCCAAGGGATTCTGGTCCAAAACAGGTTTACAATCCTAATGGTAAATTGAGCATCATTTATAATCTCCCACATAAGAAAGCAGTAAGTACAAAGTACACCCTCAGCCATAAATCAGGTCTATCACTATATTATGTCAGTTCTCTATGTGCCCACATATGGCCAGTACCTTTAGATGTAACTCAATAAATAGTAAACAGAATAACAGAGTGGGAAGGGACCTTGGAAATCTCCTAGTCCTCCTCTTCTCAGACAGGAAACCCTATACCATGTCAGACAAATGGGTGTCCAATCTCTTCTTGAGGCAAGTCGTTCCACTGATTAATTGTTCTGTCAGGAAATTTCCCCATAGTTCTAGGTTGCTTTTCTCCTTGATTAGTTATTTTGTCAATTGTCAACTCCTTGATTAGTTGTATTTTGTCAATAAAAAGAGCATCTACCAAATGTCCAAGCATTAGATAAAATTACATTAATTCCAAGCTATGATTTATGGCTTTTTGATGACATCAAGCACAATGCAATTATGGCTGCACATGGGCTAGATTTTAAACCTTTCAATGGATTGATTCCCTGCATCAAATGTTCTTTTGTATGGCTAAGAAAAGCTGGGGCTGCAAAGATGAGGGTTCATAACAGAAAACAGGTATACAAATGGAGCTGACCAAGTGTTGGTCTGATTTTATTGTTGCTATAGGTGAGATTTATGTTTTTTTATATTGTGGGTTTTTAATGTAGTAAGCCTACCAGAGTCGCCTTTCTCTGGGAAGTGAGGGTGGGAAGATGTTAGGAGAATTGTGGCTAATTTTCTGCTTCATATGTAGCAGGCTTCCAAAGAGAAAGGTTTTCACATTTAGCAATAGCTGATGTTGTTAACAATATGTGCAGTTTTTGAAGGAGTGAAATAGCAGCAAGGAAAGGTAGGCAATGTTATTTTTAAAGCAGAACCAATCCTAAGCAAAACATGTAAAACATTAAAACTATTTTCTGCTTGTTTAGTTTTATTAGGAAAATTATTATTTTAAAACAGAAACTCACTGTGAAAATTACCGAGATATTCCTCACATCATAAGTTTACTAACTATATGATATTTTAACTTTTAACAAAGCACTTTTTAATCTCCATATTGACAGCTAAACACCACTTATTTCTAAAATAAAAATCTCTACCATTCTAGTAATGCTAGCACTTACAAGTTGGCCTCAAAAAATTGTCATGCTACAATTGACCAAATGAGATTTATATTAAAAAGCTCTTTACAATTAATACCTTAAAAGCATCTATAAATTCTCAAAGAGGTAAAGGGAATTTGCTTAAGTGGTAATTCAGGCCAGATGTACTTTTTCCAATAAATAAATAGGAAATGCTAAAGCTTGACAGATAATTATTTTTAAATGTATTCATATATAAACAACATATGGCTGCCTAACTCTGGCAAGGTGACATAGGGTTAATCACTCACAATTTATTTAAAAGACTATATATTCTATATATAATTTCCTGCCACACTGCTAACAATAGGTTCTTAATGCAAATTCATTGGATATAGTCATCTAAAGTGCAAACGGCCATGAGTTCATGTCCAGGAACTATGGAGATTGCACCCAATAAAATAACATTTATTTATTTATTTATTTATTTATTTATTTATTTATTTATTTATTTATTATTTAAATTTGTATACCACCCTTCTCCCGAAGGACTCAGGGCGGTGAACAGCCAAAATTAAAATACATACAATATAAAATTTAAAATAATTTAAAAGCAGAATTAAATTGAATTGGCTTCCCAAAAAGTTGTATTCCTGGGGGTAGCTCGTTCCAGAGGGCAGGGGCCCCCACAGAGAAGGCTCTCCCCCGGGATGTCATCAGTCGACATTGCTTGACCGACGACACCCTAAGGAGGCCCTCTCTGTGGGACCGAGTTGGCCGGTGGGAGGTTATCGGTGGCAGAAGGTGGTCTCATAAATAACTGGGCCCTAAGCCATGGAGCACTTTAAAGGTGAGAACCAATACCTTGAAGCGGACCCGGAAGACCACCGGAAGCCAGTGCAGCTCGTGCAGGCAAGGTGTCACATGGGAGCGCCATGTCGCTCCCATAATTACCCGTGCAGCCGCATTCTGGACCAGCTGGAGCTTCCAAGTGCTCCTCAAGGGGAGCCCCGGTGATTGGTCTGATGGTCAGTCCCCTCTGCTGGTGAGAAGGAAGTAATGAACCAAATTACGGTATCCACACAGCCCAAGGGGGGTTAAAGTCCACACCATCCTCTCACGGTGGTTGTCAGATGGTCAGCCCCTCTACTGGCAAAATGTGAATAATGGGGTAAAAACCAAGTCGATTCAGCCCAAGGGGCACAAGCCAAAACCACCCTCTCATGTAAAGGTAAAGGTAAAGGTAAAGGTAAAGGTTTAAGTTTCCTGTTGTTTCCAACTCTAGGGGATGGTGTTTATCTCCATTTCTTAGACAAGGGAGCCAGCATTGTCTGAAGACATTTCCACATCTATACAGCAAGGGGCACAGAACACTATTACCTTTCCACTGAAATGATATCTTTTATCTAATTGCATTTGCATACTTTCAAAATGCTTGATGGGCAAGGAGCTGGAGCAAGTAATGGGAACTCACACTTGGTTCACGTGACACTTGGGTCTTGAACCTTGTCAGCTTTCTAGCTAACAAGCTCAGCATCTTTTAACTGCTGAGCCATTGTGCCCCCATAATATCTGTTTACATATGGCCAAAGAATGACAAATAGAATGAAATGGCTTCCTGTAACTATTATTGTATATGTGTCTGTTTACATGTTTGCACTATGACTAAAAAGCACATGGAGATAAGTATATTCTGCTGTGGGTCACATGATCAAGACTGATAGATACTTAACAATGGAAAGGTCAGCCGAGTTTCAAGCCAATGTCCTACTCTCCCCTATAGGGAATTATTGGGGGTACTTCTTTTCTGGTTTCATTTTCTTTCTCCAATGAGATCAGGTCTATTTTCAAGGTGTGTCTTCTTTGGGCTTTTTTCCATTTGCCTGAAGTGGTCCCATTATGTTCTGTTTTCAGAGAGGGTATTCTGCTGATGGACAGAAGCCCTCATCCCTTTTATATAGTTTTCCTTCTGACCATTTGTTGGGTTGGGAAGACTAAAAAAACCAATATTTCTTTATCCAATGCATAATCCCTGGCACTTGTTGCATTCTCTGCAGCAGTGCTGGCCCTCTGGAATGCAGTTTCTCCTGAAATCCAGATGGTCCCCACTTTGCTATTACTGAAAAAGTGGCAAAGACCTAGCTTCCTCACTTTTGGTGGGAAAAGTAAGACCATTGTTTCATTCCATCTGGTCTTTTGCATATGCTATTTTTGAAGTTATAGTAATATTTTTATTGTTGTGAGCCTCCTACCGTCATTGGAGTCTGGTGGCGTGTAAGTTTTATTACTGCTATCATCACATAATATGCAACATGTTCTACAATTATGCTTACGCTTTCAATTTTCTATGGCTCCTAGTGATTGTTAATAGAAGGACAAAATTACCCAAATAGAATAAGTTCTTTCTAGCCTTCCTGGCTTTTCAAAACCAATTGCAATATCAGATTGAGGCTGGTATTTCTAAATACATAGTCTTTGAAGGAATAGAGGTCTTTTCAATGCTGAATATCTCTATCAAGTACTGATTTCCATCTGCAAAACCCTAAATCAGTGATGAACAGCTTGAAGTTCTACAGCATACCATATATGTCTCCACCAAAGCCTTGGATTTAGCCTATAAACATTCTCTGAGCTATAAATTAGAATGTGAGATTAATAAATTATTAAATACATAGGAAGTAATCATGTTAACTATGCTAAATTAAATTACATTTAGCGTAAATGAACATATATTTTACTAGTCTCATCTTTTTGGAATGTAGCCTATGATCTACCAGTCATAGTATTAGAGTGGACCTGCTATAGCTTTTTTCCATCTAAAAATATAATAGGTTAAATTGAATCAACCCTATCATCACAGTACAAATCTTGTGTGTCATTTGTGTGAGATGGGTAGCTATATCAAATGTATGTATGTATGTATGTATGAATGAATAAATAAATAAATTTATTAAATAAATAAATAAATGTTACTGATGTTATCATAATAATGAAAGATGGGGATTTTCTTCAAGCTAAAACCCAAAATGATTACATGCTATCAGGTCTTCTGAAGGTGCATCTGTCATTGCCACTGTAACTCAGTCCATCCACCTTGTTTCCAGTTCTTCAGCTATTTACTGCACCAGCTTTCACCAACTTCCCGATTTGTTCACTTCTTAAATAAGGTAGCCATAACTACAAAACTGCAAAAGCAGGCACTTCCCAACTTGCTTTCATTGCATTAAAACCTCACTGAATGGAGTACAGATAATATCCAGAAAAACAGCAAGTTTCCTTGATTAAAAAATTGTTCTGGGATAAGATCTGAAAACTGAAGTTGATAATTGAGGAAGTAGAAGACCCCAGCATGATTTCAAACAGATGTCTGTCCAGAGGGAATTTCGGCAGGTAGTTCTGGAAACAATTTAATTATCCTAGATGCATTTCTTTCCAACTGGAAAGAATTAGCTAGGATGGATTTAAGGAAAAACATCTTAATTAACCAATGAAAATTTCTAAAATATGGGTTACTATAAATAGTGAGCTTCCTGCAAAGGGTGTGTTATTATGTCTAGAAGGATAGATAGTCATCTTTCAGGAGATTATTTAAATTCCTGCATTAAATAAATCAGTGGATTCTCTCACTAATTTCTTTCTCCCAATCAACTCAACTCTGACTCCTGGAGATTACAGCATCAAGTCCCTGTAGTTTTCTTAATAATACTTGCAGAAATGGCTTTGCCATAATCTTATTCCTAAATCTGAGAAAGTGATTGACCCAAAATTACCAAGTGGCTTCAATGCCTAAAGCAAGACCAAAACTCACAGCCTTCCAGCTTCTATTTCCAATTTTAAACAGTCAACCAAATTGGTTCTCCTCAGTTAAATTGTTTCTTCCAAATTTGAGATTTTAAGTACATTTAATCATGGATAACTAAGTACCTGCATTTAATTAATTTCACCCTAAAATGTGAAATAATGTATTTTCAATATAAATATTACTGTAAATATCAGGATTTTGATTATTTGCATGAGTTTGCTTTAAGTGGTGATGCCAGTCCTGCATCACTTTACTATGAGAGAGCATTTTTAATGACAGTATTCCATAAACCAAATTTTCAATGTTTGAAAAAGGGAGTAACATGAGCTTTGCCACAATGTTGTATATATTTTATTTATATTTTATATTCATATTTAATTTATTGTATGTGTAAAATAAATTATAAAATAAATTATTTTATAATTCTGGTACTTCCTAGAATTTTGAAATGTTTGTTATGTATCTGCATGGTTTTTTATTTTGTTTTAATTTAATTGGTTTATCAACTGCAGCACAAAGGGTAGAAAGCTATTCAAAAACTGTTACTAGAAAAGTTATTCTACCTTGGTAGAAATCAAAGGCATGTAGAATCCACCTGTTTCATCCAACTTCAGCTTCCACTGAAGTTAAAGAAACTGTTGATCATTAGAGAAACAATAATAAAACTGTTATTAATAGCAAAAGCAATAGGACTTAGACTTATATACCGCTTCACAGAGCATTACAGCCCTCTCTAAGCTAATTACAGAGTCAGCATATTGTCCCTAGCAATCTGGTCCTCATTTTACCCACCTCAGAAGGATGGAAGGCTGAGTCAACCTTGAGTCTGGTGAGATTTGAACTGCCAAATTGCAGGCAGCCAGCAGTCAGCAGAAGTAGCCTGCTGTACTGCACTCTAACCACTGCGCCATCATGGCTCAATAAGCTGTGCAATTGGTAATAAATTTCATAAACGCAATGCTGTGCCCACTTATAAAATATAGTCAGGTTAAAAATCTCATTTATGTGTAGATGGTATATCACTATCGCTAACTTCGTAGCTTTTGTAGGCAAAAACAGAGTATTGTTTTATTGGCAACTACAGAACAATAATTGGGCAGTCCACATGCAGAAAATGCTGAAGTTCAAGAGGGTTGAGAATAAATTAGAAGCAAGAAAAATAGTATAGAATCTCTTCATATTTCTAACATAGACATCTTACCTAATTAAGTTAACAGTTCACAATATTTTTTCCAACAGCCAGACCTTATTCTAACAACTTTAGAATGTTAATTACTCACCTAATATGTCTTGAACAAATTATAACTATGTTGTTTCTACTCCCAATGAAAATCATGAGCACTTGACCTGTTACATGGAGTGAAAAATACACTCCAAGCATCATGGATGTAAATGAGTCTTGCATGAATGTGGTATCATGCCTGAACAAATGCAAATGTCACTTGAAGCTTGTCTAGCATTTATATAAAATATATTAGGATTGTCCAGCCTTCAAAAATGATTCAGAAGATATGGCTGCTTTAAAGAATCAATTTATAATGCTAGGAATTTTCTAACATAAATAGATCCAACACAAGAAAAAGAAGCAGTCTTACTTTTTCTCACTTCTTCTCTGCTGAGATAGTCCAGAGACATTTTGATAACATGGCTGGTGGTGTTGTTTCATTATATTTCTCTTTACGGCAATGTGCTAAAGGACTTCCAGTTGACCAGAATTTTCTAGTCACTCATTTCTACACATTTCTACATAATCTTAATTGCATCTGCCTCCTATGTGTCTGCTGCTTGGTGATAAAATTATGGCAAATTTACCGAAGTGATGTGTGAGACTTTGAGGACATAATATAGACAAAGTTACAAATATGAAAAATCTCATTCATTTATATAAGTAAGGGTTCCATTTTGCATTATCTTTACAGCATTTATCAAGAGTATTCATTAACCACAAACCCAAGCTTTGAAAATGACCTAATCCAGAACTAAGAATTTTCAACTCAATCAAATACCTATTTGGAATGTGTCTCACTAAAATGGCACTTCATTTGTCCTCTGGTCTAGCATAAGAGAAGCCCATGTGACTGTAACTTTTTTGTTTCAGAGAACAAATAAGATTAAATTTTCCAGACTATAATACTATAGATCTCTAGGGTAGGGTCAAAGTCTGCCAATTATCACTGAATCTTATGCAAGGCTTTCTGAGTTAAGTTCTGGAACATAGTGTTTAAACGTTCTTTTAGCTTCTTTCTGAATAGCACATAAAATATCTGTTGAAATTTACATCAACCATTAATTTGTACCAAAATTGAGACAGGTAGGCTGAGAAGTATGTGACAGCTTGTAGTCACCCAGTGTTCCCTGGAAATATATTGCCAGCCTGGCATGCTATTCTTTTTAGCTCTGAATGTAGAAGAAAGAGCTTATTTCCCCATTGGGAAAAGAAAAGGGGTGTGTGGAAACTACGATATAGAGCAGGTAGAGAATACTGGAAATGGAAAAGGAAGAAGATGGAGGAGGATGATAGGTGGCAAGGCAAAATAGATTCTAGACATCATTGACTGTTAACGATTTGTTGACAACTCTTGAAATGGAGATGAGTGAATGTTCTGGAAAAAACCCTCTGAAAGAAGAATGGGCACAATTGAAATTGGATGTAAAAGCAGAATCTGGCATGTCCAATTATGCTGTGCCTCCTCCCCTTTCTTACATTACAGTGAATCTGGGCAGCCTCTGTCTGAGAAGTTTGCAAATATTATTTCATTTTGTACTTTAAAAAATCTTCATCTCCTTTTGTCTAGGCAACAGATTCTGCATATATCCATGAGGATCATCTTCCTTACTCTTAACCCTAACTCTCCTTCCTTCCCTAGAGATGCTTAAAAACAGCCTGGATGGCTGTCTCTTCAGGATGCTGCAGTAATGGATTCCTGCTGTGGGATGGGTGATTTACAAACTCCCATGCACTCCTTACATATTATTATTTGTAGGACCAAAAACAGACCGAGAGGCACACAGTGACAGATAGAAAAGAAAAAGGCACGCCAAAGACCATCATACATAAAATGGAGAACAGACCAAGGGACCAGTTTCTAGAGAGAAAGATAAAGATGACGGTAGCAGATGGGAGATGGGCAATACTTCCACATTATCATTGCATTCAATCCTCAAAGTTTTGGAAGCAAAATAAAGGCATTCCATCCAATTTATGTAAAAATGCTGTGGGAAAAAAAGTACAAACTGTGGGATCCTTAATGCTCTCTGAGCTTGGTTGTTTTTCTGTAGATGTCATTATTCAACTAGGCAACATCATCAGTGCAAAGTACCAAACCCATCAACCCTTTTCAGAAGGTCTTGAAGGTTCTGCAGTAAACAGAAATAAAAGCCATCACCCCATTGCACAAAAGGCAACAGAAAAGCAGAAAGGCAGGTGTGTGTATGCGTGTGCACATGTGTGTGTGTGTGTGTGTGTGTGTGTGTGTGTGTGTGTGTGTGTGCATACATGCAGAGTAGTCTGGTACTTTCAATGAAGGCTTTCATATGAAGAAAAGGGAGAAATGGACTAAACTCTTGTCAATTTCCCCTTATTGATTTTGTCTTGGTTACCAAGGTAGAAGTACAAAGTTCTCGGGCTATAATTTTCCTTATGAGCATATGTAGTCTTGGTAAAGAATGAAGCAGGAATTAACTCAAATAGGGAACTGGAACCACAGTGCTGGAAGGGAGGGAGGGAGGGAGGAAGGAAGGAAGGAAGGAACCTAACTTTGCCTCTCTCTGTTACTAAGCCAGAAATAAATTATCTCAGCTTTCTAACACTGCTGACATACAGTAATCCTGAGCTGCTTTCAAACTGACAGAGAATCCTTGTGGAGAAATGCTTAGTGGGTATTTTTTTACTCCTGTTTAAGTGAATGGAGAAAATACCTAAATTGCCTTGAATCAGGAAATAAATCCTAACTCAGGATTTTCTTTCAGAATTGCAAATGTTCCAAGATACATGGTTATGAAGCAATTTATTTTATAGCTGGCATGGAAAAACCCAAATTTACAAAATTCAAGGGGTCTCTATGATAGGAATATGGCATTTTCTTTCTGCTTTTCCTTTTAATACTTCCTAACACAGTATGCAAAAATTCTACATTGCATACAATGTGGAAAATCCATAAACTTGCACTATAAAACAAAATGCCAAATTAAGGTTATTAGGATTAAAACATGTTTAAGATATATTGAAAAAGCAGGCTGTAGTAGATTGGATTATTCAAGTTACTGGATGATTAAGCATGGCTATGATTTTGTATTATTATTTATTACCTTGGGGCTGTCTGTTTATGTTGTAATTCTTGCAGACTCACTGGCATTAGTTTTGCTATAAATTTCAATGGCACAAGGAGCACAAAAACTTACTCCTCTCTTTGATGTCTTTTGTTTGAGTAGTAGAAATGAAACAACACAGACAAGAAGCTGTGTTAAAATGTCACTCTGAAAGCTTCTTCATCTTCCATCATTATTAGTTGTAGGTCTACTGAAGAAAGGTATACTGTATCAGCTGCAGGAAAGGAAAAAGAGTTGAGCCTCTTTCTCAACTGAGCAGTTAATAAAATCACATTTTCAACACTAGCTTAAGGAATTTTCATTTAAAATAGTCCTGGATTGCTACACAGGCCATTACATTCGGTATTGCCATGCAGCAAAATGTGAAATCAATAGTCATGGAAAGCCTGCTGCTGAAATGTTAACTTTATATAAAAGAGCAGGCAAATAATCTCCAAACTGTCCTTGTCCGCATGCAAATATTCAGCTGATAAAGAAAGCTGGAGTGACTGTCTTATATTTCACACTGCTACTGCAGTTTCCAGGTTATGCAACCACCTCCCAAAGGTCTGCCTATAATAACAAATGCCATTCCAAGGACATGCAACATTGTGATGTCTATCAACATTGATATAGGATGTCAATCAACATAGATTTAGGATCAGCCACAATACAGAAATGAGATAACATTAAAAGAGGGGGTACTTTTTCTGATCATTATGTTAGCACTGCTAGAGCTGGAAAGCCAGTTTGGTCTAGTCTAGTGCTAGCCTGCTGGCATCAGGCTAGAAACTAAAAGACCATGGGTTCTAGTCCATCCCAGCCTTAACCACATGTGGGAAATGTCTGTGAGAGATGTTGGGTCCAAAAAGGCAATGAGGAGGGTCTGTAAAGGAGCCAGTAAAGGAAGCTAGGCTCTTCTGCTTCAGCCATGACAGCAGAGCAAAAAAAGGTGAAAGAGGAACTAAGAAGGAAGGCAGCTGGGCAAGGCACATAATTCTGGGGCTGTTTGCTGTTACGCAAGACAATGTTTAGGGTGGCAAAAGATATAATAAATGGAGGGGGTAGGTAGATAAGGGAGTGAGAGGAGTTGAAGAAGTTTCAAGTAGGGGTAAACACCTGAATAACACAGTTGGAAGGGACCTTGGAGACAGCAGTGAAATCCAGCCAGATCTATCCAGCTCACACGAACTAGTAGCGCCGGCGGTGGGAGGCTCTACCCATCCACTGGGATGTCATTATGTCCCATTTTTGACCCACTGCGCATGTGGCAAGTGTGAGCGTAGCGAGCGCACAAGCCAGCATGCTCCCATTCCTAAACTGGTAGCAAAGGTAAGTGGATTTCACCACTGCTTGGAGGTCTTCTGGTCCACCTCCTGCTGAGGCAGGAAACCCTATACCATTTCAGGCAAATGGTTATCCAATCTCTTCTTTAAAACTTCCAGTATTGAACCATCCACAACTTCTAGAGGTAAGTCATTCCACTGATTAATTGTTCTCACTGTCAGGAAAATTCTCCTTAGTTCTAGGTTGCTTCTCTCCTTGATTAGCTTCTATTATTGATTCTTGTCCTACCTTCAGTGTCTTGGAGAATAGGTTGATGCCTTCTTGTTTGTGGCACCCCCTTAGATATTGAAACAGTGCTCTCATGTCACCCCCAGTCCTTCTTTTCATTAAACAAGACATACCCAATTCCTGAAACTTTCCATATGTTTTTGGCCTAATAAACTTTGTATAGTAACCTGAATTTGGATCACTTGATCCCAGGGGCGCTGCAACAGCTATAACTTCAGGCTGGGGAAGTAAGTCCATTTTTTAAACTACCATTGTAATTGCAAACAGTCACTGAACAAATGGTCATAAGTTAAAAACTATCTATGTACATAGAATTCTTTCAGTTTACACAGTAGGTTAAAAAAGTAATAGTAGTAATTCTGTGTTCAAAAAAAACAATGATACATTAATAGATAATTTTTAAGGCCAATGAAGTTTGAAACAATAATACAGTACTGTACAAGTAATATAGAAACATCATAATTCATACATTTGGAAGCAAATCATTTAGAATGCATTAGCTGAATGTCAGTATCAAAAATATGACAAAAATCATGGGAGTAATATACAACTGTGCCACATTTATAACATAAATCAGCTCAATCTGAAGTTAATTTCTCTGACTGAAGAAATAAGTAATTAGCCTTACTGTTTTACGAAAACCGGTAACACAGGTGAAATGTGAGAGCAAATTTATTTCTTGACTTTATAAAACTTATAAGGTGTATATTTTTAATTATAGAACATGTAGACATTATTCACTTTAATAGCAAAACTAATTTCTAAACTAAACCAATATGTTGTGGTTACAGCACTTAATAACTAATGATTGATTTTTTAATATGGATTTTAATAGAAAATGTTTAAATAACGTACCAAAGAGTATGGTTTTACAAAACATGCTCTTCCAATCACGAATACTTTCTATGTAAAGAAGGAAGAGGAGGAATAATGCTTTTGTGAAAACATTCCTTAATCAAGCTAAAATAATATTCAATACATTTTTAGATTTTATTCTCTCATCTTCCCAGATGTGATTATTTTGTCAATTTTTAAAATGCATAACAGCCAATATGCAGTAGGTTGGAGGGGTTTTTTTTTATTTTGTTCTTTATTGTCTTTCTGTAAACTGGTGATCTGATGGTAATCTGATAATAAAAGAACTTGCAGACAACTATTTATCAGTGTCCTCAATTTTGGCTGGCATTTTATTATTATAGTCTTCTTTTGGACTTCTGAGTGGCACATTCAGGTTGTTTTTGAAAAGTTACATTGGTTTTAATTCTTAATTTTCCACACTTGTATACACCTAAAATTGGGGCAAGCTATAAATATCTTAAAACAAACAAGACATAGTCTTTTAGAAATATTAAAGATTTTAAAAATACTAGGTAAAACCATACGTAGAATACTGTGTCCAGTTTCAGTCATCACAACACAAAAAAGATGTTGAGACTCTAGAAAGAGTGCAGAGAAGAACAATAAAGTCACAAAGAAAAAGGGGGCAATCTATTCTCCAAAATACCTGAGGATAAGACAAGAAATAACAGATGGAAACTTTCAAAGATAGATCTGACCTAGCACTAAGGAGAAATTTCCTGATAGTGAGAATGATTAATCAGTGGAACAGCTTGCATTCAGAAGTTATGGATGCTCCATCAGTGGAAGTTTTTAAGAAGAGATTGGACAGCCATTTATCTAGAATGGCAGGGTATCCTGCTTGAGCAGGGAGTTAGATTAGAAGATCTCCAAGGTCTCTTCCAGCTCTGCTATTCTCTATTCTGAAATCATTATTTGGTTCATTAATAAATTCATCTTGTGATCACTGTTCTTAGGAATGAGAAATGGTACATATTTTAAAGCTGATGGAGGACTTCAAAGTAGATGAAGCCACTATTTGTTGGGTGAGCAGTTTATTGTGATTATTTTAGTCTACACTATAGCTCTAGTTTTGTTCCCTACTTTGTGGAATGCACAAAGGCTATCAAGACTGGTTCTTCCACTAACCTTTTGAGTGGCTTCCCCTAATAGTAGTGGCTATATTGGAAACATATTTTCCCACTGCAATAAGATTTCTAATTGTTAGTATGGTTTTAAGTTTTAACCCTAGTTAAAGAGATGAAGAATGCTATAGATCCATGATGGTGAACCTATGGCATGCGTGCCACAGGTGGCACGCAGTGCCCTCTCTACGGGCACACGAGCTGTTGCCCCAGTTCAGCTCTGCCATGCATGCACACGCCCCTCCCGCTGGCCAGCTGGTCATCAGGTCTCTGGCATGCATGTGTGGGGGAGCTGTGGCACCTATAGGGAGAGCATGCACATGTGCGTGGGTGCATGGTGCATGTGGGGGCCATACATGCATTGCATTTTGATTGGGTTTGGACGTGTGCACGCTTTGGACACTCAGTCTGGAAAAGATTAGCCATCACTGCTATAGATGTATGAAGAATATACACTTAGAGTAAGGTGACCAGACGTCCCGCTTTTGGCGGGACAGTCCCGCTTTTGAGCAATTTGTCCCGCGTCCCGCGGCGTTTTAAAAAAGTCCCGATTTTTCATTCTGCCTCCTGAATCCCCGCTGATGGCTAGAGGGAAAAAAAACTCTTTAAACTCTTGGCTTCAAAGGGCCGACCTACAGCTGATCAGTGTTAAAAAAAAATGAATAGACCCATGCCTGCAAAAATAGAAAAAACAGCCCCTGTTAACAGCTTCCGCTAGGTTAATTAGCTGCAAAAAGCTGCAAAAAGTTCCTGGAGCAGATTTCCCCCCCACCCCAGCTATACTGAAAACAAAGGCGAAAGCGAAACTAAACCTGCAACATGACAAAATGAGGCAGAGAGAGATTTCTTTCTTTTTCTTTTTCTTTTTCCTCACCAAAAAAGGTAGGTACAAAACTGCAAGCAATGGGAAATTTTGGGCAAAAGAGGAGAGTTCAAGATTTTAAAACACAAAAGAAAAAAAGCTCTATTTAACTAGGGAATTGTAATAATTGAGATACTGTTAATAATTTTATATTGTGTAAAAAGCAGAAATGGTTAAGTTGTGGTTTGGAGGAATATATGGGGGAAATTATTTAGTTTATTATTATTGGTAAATATAATTAATTGATTTGTAAGAAATTGGATTGCATGGAAATAATTGGAATATTCATGTTCATATTGATTAATATACAAAAAAGATAGTTATATAACTAATTGATTTATATTAAAATGTTGAATTTGTATTAAACAACTGTATTACATAATTACATAATTAACCAATGTGAGGATGGATATAAAAATAGATGACAATGGGAAGGGGTATAATATAGAATAGAAGGGAAAAATTGAATTTGATTAAGATTAGAGATGAGGATGAAGGATAATATTGTTTTTTTAAAAAAATAGATGAGGAATAAATATGGCAAAAAGGAAATATAGAAATTGTAAATTTAATTGAAATGACTAAACGCTGTTTAAATTTGTGAACCAGCCAAATATTCTGTTCAAAGAAAATACATTGCATGTTTGTATGTGTGTTTCTAATTATTGCTATTTATTCATATTTGTTCTCTTTTATTCTTTAAAGTTTAATAATTCATTCTTAATCTTAATATCTTTATATTTGCTTGGGGTTGGCTTTCTTCCCTTTCATCTTTTTTATTGTACAGCAATCTTTCTCCTCAAACCTACCACCACTCTCTTTTCTTTCCTTCTTACTTTCTCTTCCCCCCACCCTCTTTTTCTCCTCCCTACTTCCTCTTCCTTTCTCCTTCTCCTCCTCTCTTCCTCCCTCTCTTACCCTCACTCCTACTCTAATTTCCATTCCTTCATCCCTCTCTATTGCTGTATCCTTTAATGCATATGGACTACTCAGAGGGCTGAAAAAGTTATTTTTGACTGGTCCTCACACTTTTGACCAGTCCTCGAACTTACGACTGTCCTCACATTTTACGTTTTTGCCCTATCTTGTCACCATGGTGAAGAGAAGCAGTTGTGAAATGAGTGACATGGTTGTTAAGAATACTGCACAGGCATAAATGTGAGGATGGTCATAAGTGTGAGGACCAGTCAAAAGTGTGAGGACCTGTCAGAAATGACTTTTCAGCCCTCTGAGTAGTCCCTATACACATAGCCATGGCCACCCGGTCACATGACCAGCTAGCCACGCCCACCCAGTCACATGGCCTCCAAGCCACGCCCACACAATAAGTCACGCCCACAATGGTGTCCTTCTTACCAATGTTAAAATCTGTTCACCTTACCCTATACGCATAGCCATGGCCACCCGGTCACATGACCAGCTAGCCACACCCACCCAGTCACATGACCAGCTAGCCACGCCCACCCAGTCACATGACCAGCTAGCCACGCCCACAAAATAAGCCACACCCACAATGTCCCTCTTTACCAATGTTAAAATCTGGTCACCTTAACTTAGAGCAAAGTTACCCAAGGTGTTCTGCCCTAGTGCTATAAGAAAGATCTATACTGCAGTAAAGAAAGATATACAGTACACTGGGAGTAGTGTTCTCAAGTACTTTAGGATCTGCAAGCTCCAGTAATGGAAATAAAGAAGACTGAAAAAAATAATGGACTATGATGAAACATAAAGAGGAAGAAACTAATGACAATAGATACAGAAACCAGCCTTAGAATTAATAATGAAGATACTGAAGTAGTGGGTAGCTTCTACCTTTTAGAATCAACTATCAACAACAAATGGTTTTCTCTGTGACAGTCGGTGAAAATGAAAGTTAAACTTTGAAGAAACAGGATTGACATCTTTATATTCTGTTAGAGAAGAGTTGTCCAAGAACAGGAATCATAACATAAATCAACCCAAATGACCAGACTAAAATTGCCATATTTTGGACACATTATGCAAACATCTCTTAAGTAATCTTAAGGAGTCCATAATGCTGTTTGTCTTTAAAGGTTTAGTTGTTGTTTTATCTAAACAGTACACAGGCTCGGCGCACAAACTATAAAAGCAGCATAGAAGGCTGAGCCTGCTGAAATTTGGTCCTTAACAAATAGAGAATTCTACACTATGTCTGAAAACATCCATTGGACTCAGAACAATCAGGATAGTCTTTGAAAAAGCTAGCCTATAAATTCACTTCCAGGTTTATAGTTAAAACAATTAATTTTTACAATTACTAAAATTAAAGCTATACTGTTTGCCAAAAGCAATAACGTGGAATAAAAGTGCATTCATAGTAAATTACTACAACTCCTTTAGTAAAATATAGAGATAGTTAATTCATATGAAACTTTACCTTGGTCTTATCTTTTGCAGAATGTGTTGTCAGAAAGCAGAAAACATAGTTTGTCTTGTATTATCTGTAATAAGATAGACAGTCCTTCATTTTAACTAGGTGCCACTGCCAATATCAGTCCTGCTGAATGAAAAGCCAGTGCAGCGCTTTCTTTTCCCTACAAGTAGAATGAAACTTAGGGAGACCTGAGGCAATTAATTATACTTTCCACCAGCTGGCAGATATGTTGTATTCAGTCTGTACCTTGGTAAAAAATATGGCAGCAGATTCGACTCCTAGCACAAAACATCAAGACATCAAATGAGCTACTTCTACCAAGCTGCCAACAATTAGTTCGCTAGCACCATGCTTTAAACCACAACAGTAGTATTACAATTCATTTGAACCTTTTTCTAGGAAGTATGGAATTTGGCAAACTACCTCTGCCAAGAAAACTGCAGGGACCTGTACAGGCAATTTCCAAGAAATGGACAGAACTGAATGGGATAAAACAATTTTTTAAATCCTAGTAATTCCCAAGAAAGTGCATTTGTCCCTTTCTCAATTTATGAAAACAACAAAAACGCATTTTATCACTAAGATTTTTTTAGAATTATAATGCTGATTTTAACTTCTAAGAGTCTTAATCTTTAGTTCATTCAAATATTGCCATAAGATTTGATTTCTTTTCAATTCTTCATTACCCCATCTCACAAACTTCTTTGCTATCTTTACAAACCTCTTTAGTCGATCCAATGAGAAAATTTTCCAAGTCATTTTCTTGGTCTATCATTTGCATTTCCCCTTTAATTTTTAAAACTTCAGCCAGATATGTTTATTTGTTTTGTATATCCAAAAAAGCCTCTTTTTCCTAATGATTCTCTTGGCCTATCAGTTGCAGTTCCATATATTCTCTATCTTCTATCAGTGGTGGGTTGCTACCAGTTCGTCCTGATTTGGGCGAACTGGTAGCAGCGGCGGTGGGAGGCTTTGCCCACTCACCCGAATGTCATCAAATATGATCTGCGCATGCAAAGATGGGACGTGTGAGCGAGTGAACCGGTAGCAAAGGTAAGTGGAACCCACCCCTGCCTTCTATGTCTCTGTCAAACAAAATTTGTTCCATATCTGTCGTTATCTTCTTTTGGACCTACTTTTTACGTTTTGCGTAAACTAAATTTATTCAAAAGTTAATTTTGCTGCCAGTAAGATGCCAAGATACCTATTTGAGCCTGGAGCTGGGCTATGAAAGTCACAATTGTTTAACTTTAGCTGCTACTCAGCAGAAGGGGCAGCAATAAGTATCAAGAGTGAGTATGAAACAGGAAATAAAGAGAAGACATCACCTAATTTTCTGGGTGACAAAGTTAGTTGTCTTCTGCCTTTCTTTATTATTATGTTTAAATAAGAAAAGAAAGAAAACTGCTACCGAAGAATTTTAAAGAAATGAGCCAATCATACTTCAGTAGCATCGTAAGAACACATTTCACCATAAAGAGATTACCACTTTCATAAATAACAAATAGCTCCATTTAATTCACTTTGAAACAAATCAGTGGCTTTTTATAATTTACCTCAGAAAATCCTTGATGTGACTTCAGATCAATAATTGATCATCGTGGTTTGGCTCTTGCCATCAGTAAGAAATTTTATCTTATTTTCTCAACTAAGAAAATTATCCAGAAAGTAATTAGTTTAGGTTTGACAACTAAATTTGTCTGGAAAATAAGGTCATGAATAGTTTATAAAAATAGAGGACCGGTATATTACTGTCAGGTGCAAGAAAGTAGGAACCGGGATAGAGTTCAAAAGTACTATGAGTTTATTTCATGCTACTTGTACACAAGAATCTGATTTACCAACTGTCAAGGCAAATTGATGCTATGTTAAGAGTCAATGGAATTCACAGGGACTTAGGTCTCTTGTGGGAGCGTAGTGATTCCAAATTGATGATACATTTGACCCACTCTCGGGCTCAGCCTGGCCATCTAGTACAGCCACGTAATAAAGTTATGCAGAATTCAAAAATAATGCAACAGAAATGTTTTGAACCTCACCTATTCATTAAAGTAGCCTGGGTTTCTTCTTTATTTCTGTATTTATATAAATGTCTATTTCAAGAAATATAATTTTGGTATGTGGACAGAGAATTGCTAAAGTTATACAATTAATGTTCAATGTAACATTAATAAAAGCATATTGAGTTGTTTTTATGATATAAAAAGCAGTATGGTTTGTTTTAGCCAAATGCCAAAATCTTTACTTTTATTTGTAAGTATTTTAAAAAAGGAAGGAAAATAAAATAAAAATAATACTAAAATTAATATAAGTAAATATTTAATTTCTGCTTTCCCCTTCTTTGTAGCATTGCAGCAGTTATAAACTGCAAGCTATAAACATAAACTTTAAAAATCATACTCTTAAGCATTTGTATTTACCTTGTTATGTAAGATATAATACTGTATATATATATATAAGCCATTCTTGCTTAAATTTAGTTAAACTTGTTCATGTTTATATACTGTTAAGTTTTATCATTGCTGCATGTTCTCCAAATTTAAGGTCTCAATCACATATAATGGTACTATGCCTCTTTTTTCCAGTGTTGTGCAATGTTTTCCTCACAGCCGAATATAACTTAATACAATATCATATTTTAATTGATATGTTTTGGAATTATACCTAGTTAAAAATGTGATTTTATTTCAAATTTGATTTCCTTCCGAATGATGATGTGTAAATCATTTCAATAGTCAGGATTGTTTGCATGTCCACCTCAAATAGTAGAGCATTCCTTCTGTGTCATGGCATTTACAGCATTTATTAATATATGATTTGTCTATTTTGGCAACTGTTGAGGTTGTATATTATCTGAAAAACTCTCTCTCTCTCTCTCTCAAACCTCAGCTTGGGGTAAATATTATAGTTATACAGTTTTTAACAGTGTTGTATTAGAGACAGTTTTTTTAAAGTTTTTCATCCAGTTCAAAATACATGTTTTTATTTGTTCTATCTCAGTTTCATATCTAAGCAGCTTCTTGTTTTGAAACTTTGCATGAGTGGGGGAGGAGGAAAAGATGCTGCTGCTTTAAGGAGTTAATGAAGCAACTCTTAAAATAATCATATCTTTTTCTCAAATTCACATGGATCCCTGAAAACAGATGGTGGTATTTAATGAAGAGTACAGTGCTGCTGTGTTACAGGAGGTCCAAAGCATTTGTGAACCATACTTACTGCAAAAACAAAATGCCAAGCTTTGGTCTTTTATAAGTATTATTCCAACAAGGCAGAATATAGATGACTAAAACTCTGCAGACCTTTATGAGGACGTTTCACTCCAATGAGAACTTGAACAAGCACCTTCTTCTGTCAAAATTGCTTCCCAAAAGAATGTAGTCATGCTACACTGGTTTGCACTTTTATGAATCCTCATCCTGCACTTACAATCACTGTCTTTTCTAAAAATTCTGAGCACTTAGAATAATAGTAGGCTGTAGATAACACAAAATGCCTCATGAAAGTATATCACCTTGTTTCTTCACATCATCATGTGATGCATCATTTTGTCTTCACAATATGAAGCATTTCATCAAGGAAAATTATTTACACAAAATCATAGTTTTTTACATGCGTATACATCTTCACACATTGAAAACAGATAAACTATAATGCAGAACAATCTAATTACAACTAGAAAAGCAGAAATGTATATGGAATTAGAAGTTGCTTACAACTCACATCCAAATCCACCTTCCCTTTTTTTTTAACTTTTGTGTACTTCTAATTGTGTACTTTGACGTTCATTTAAAATGTGTTGTTCGGAACTACATTAAAATCCTTGGGCAAATGTTATAGGATCTTTTAAGAAGGAGTTTAAAAAATGAGTGTATAGAAATGAGCACATAAAGAGCTACTCTTGATTTCCTAACCATGATGAGCAGACCTGGTAAAACTGGTTTATCTACATCATTTCTTTCTTCCCTTTTAACATTTTGAGATTAAAACAATGCACATTCCTTATCTTCTTTGTTTAGCTATAATTATTTGTTTGTTCTTTGTTTAGCTATATTATTTGTCCTTAGGCATACATCATACCTCTAATGTTTTTTTGTTCAAACCAATACTACTAAAGAAATCAGAAAATTGTGTTCAGCCCATATCTAAGTAAAATGTGTGATGATGCAACAATCTCAATATGTATCTTTCATATTAATTATATCATTCCCACAAATGACAAATAAAGATTAGAATGGCAATTTTGTTCCCTCTGAAAATGCAAACCTCTTCCAGACATTTTTGTCCATGGCATTACAAAAACAGAATATCAATGTACAGTAAAGTACATTATATATAAATGGCTCATGATTCAATTTTTGGAATCTTTAAGTAGTATTGCAGAAAATTCCTGCCTATAAATCCAAAAATTGCTATCAATCAGTAAAGCATAAAATAGATCAGAATCTATTTATATATTGTTGGATGGCTTGGAGGGGACAACAAGGACTTTTGAAAGATATGTTGAGGGTAAGAAACCTGTATCACACCAACTCCACAAAAGATTATCTATCAGCATAAGAGAAATCTATTAACATTTGTTTCTTTTATTTTTACAATTATAAATAACCTAGGGTGTCTTGGTAAAATTCAATAAAAAATAATGACAAGAAGAATGATTTAAACCCTAAGGAAAATGTCTAAATGGATAGAAACAGTAAATGATTATGAGCCATATTAGTTTTGGAGGCCTTGAATGTATATTTTAATACATCCATCTATCTTTTATCCCTCTTGGCTTCCGACAGCAACTCAGAAGGTGACACAAAATTGGGACTATGTGGTAGTGTTGGCCTTTTTTGAGAAAGGGAGTGGTTCCTTCAAGGGGGTGGTGGTATGCCCCTTCCTTAAAAAGCTATCACTGGACCCAAAGATCCTCTGCTCCAGTTGATAAGCGACTGATTGCAACTTGAGAACTACCTGCATTGCTTGCAATATTTGTAATTTTTCACTAAATGCACTAAACTACATTATTACAACAAAAATATATTTGTGAAACTGCTAAAATTTCTATATTGTGACATCTGGTTTTCATAGGCCAGAAACTATTTTGCCAGTTAGGTTTGAGTGGATGTGTGTCTACTTCTTTTTATTCTAATGTTAAATAAAATTGGAAGAAAGAAAATTAGAAAGATTTGTAGTTTGTCTTCAAATTCTATCAGAAAAGGAATTATATTAGACTAAATTTTGTGTTTCTTTGAGAGGCTGTCCCTTTCTCATGCAGAGATGGATACCACATACAAACAAAAAACCAAAACAACGCACTTATACACAATATGTTTTATACCATTCTAGCTGTAAGTGTTGAACACAATTTTTTTTCTTTAGCTAAAGATGAAAAATCTAATAAATGTTTTAGCTTCAAGCAAGTAATACATTTTTTAAATTAATCATTACTATTTTTCTTTCTCTTAAAACAACTCATCTATGGGTTTAACCATATATTTATGTTGGAATATTTGAACATATTCATAGAAAATTAGTATCATTGCTCCCACTCAAAATGGTAACTAGCAGGTCAGCATATAGAAAGATAATACAGCTCTCAATGTTGCAATTATTAATCTTTTTATCTGCTACAAAATAATTTACAAAACGTTTTGAAGAAATGCATCCTAATTAAAATCACATCTTTGTATTTTTTTAAAAAAATGTTTCTTTAGTTTTAAAAAGAATTAGAAGAGGCAAGTAAAGGGACTTATTATTTTAAACACAAAATGAAGTACAAGTATGCTCTGGTTTAGGTTATGCATAAAACTAATTCTTGTGACAGCATGTGGAGCGTCATTCTACATAATTGGGCAAATTACTTTGGAAGCTTTCTGTTATTTTTAATATCTAATAAAATGAAATGTATGAAAAACCTTACTGGGAACAAGAAATGATGTAACATACACAGCTGGTGGTACCAAAGCTTGCATTTACACAGACCATAATGTTGTAGTGATTAATTATTCTATTTCCTAGCCTTTGCCACTGAATTTGAATGACAAGATCCTTAAACAACCAAGATGAAGCAGCCAAATGTTAACTAACCCTTTGATAAGTCAATTTGTGGTGAATATCTGAGTCTTGCAACTTATATAGAAATTGGTTTCTGTTATAAACTTTATTGATTGATTAATTGATTGGATTGATTGAATTTATATTGCCGCCTATTCACCCATGGTGACTCAAGGTGGCTTACAGAATATAAAACCACATTTAAAACAATAAAAACTAACAAAAAGAATCAATTAAATTAATATAATACAATATAACAAAATCACTCCCACCCGCCGCCCCAGCGACAGCAGATCACACGAGCCATTTAATGGGCTCCATCCCACTCTGGGTTCTGCAGGCCCGCTGGCAGAATCAGGTCTTTAGTGCCTTCTGGAAGAATATTAGAGTGGGGGCCATTCTAATATCTGGGAGAATGATGCTCCAGAGAGAGGAAGCCACCACGGAGAAAGCCCTTCTTCTGGGTCCCACAAGGAGTATCTCCCTTGGGGATGGAGCCCGCAACATTCCCTGCCTCCCTGCTCTGATGGGTCAGATAGATGTGACTGAAAAGAGACCGTTCCTCAGATAATTATGTCCCCATTTGATCATGCCTGTCAATTAACAATAGTCTGATGTGACAAATCCACGAAATACTTTTTAAAAATGCATTGGTCTTTCAGTACATTTAAATACTGCATATCTGTCAGTATCAAAAACAAAAAAAGTATCCAGCAGGCCATCAAGTCACATTTTATGATATTTGTTGATTTTGGTTGAGCAAATGGACAAACTACAGGTAGTCCTTGACCTACAACAGTTCATTTAGTGACAAGGCCACAGGGCCAGTTGTTCAACCTCTCTTCTATATGCAGATTCATCACTGTCTTGAATGAGACCAATGACCATTATATCATCTGCACACTTCAAAACTTTAACATAAGGTTCTCTCAGCGGTGAAATGCACTTACCTTCGCTACCGGTTCAGGAGTGTGAGCGCAAAGGGTCAAAAATGGGACGTAATGACGTCCCAGCAGGTGGGCTGAGTGTCCCGCCAGTGGCACTACTGGTTCGCATGAGCTGGATAGATCCGGCTGGATTTCACCGCTGGGTACCCTCGAGGTGCACTCATGTGACCACATCACTTAGTGAAAGCAGTCCCAGCAGTCAAGTAGATGTTGTGGATTGGTGTAAGGATTGTTGGGATGGGCATGGCCCAAGTTACCAGGTGAGGGAGAACACCTACAGGGTTACTGTAACATGAGTGTAGCTGCACTGGGGGTGGCCGCTGCCAGGTGAGGAGGATATGGTGCAAGTGTAGTGGGGAGCCATGGGTGCCTGCTGCCAGGTGGGGAATGATGCACAGATAACTGCAATGGGTGGGTTGCTTCACATGGACATGCTATAAAATATAAAATCCCCTAAATCTTGTACTCCACAGCCTGGCTGCTTGAGAGAAAAAGTGACAGGACTATGAATGACTTATAGGAGCATCTTACAGGCTTCCCTGCCAGTTTCCCTGTTGACTTTGTTTATGGGAAGCCAGTGGGAAAATCACAAATGGTAACTACATGAACCATGGAACACTGTAGTTGTTATAAGCTGATTGCCAGGCACCTAGATTGTGATCACATGAGCATGGGGCTGCTGAAATAGCTAGAACTTTGAGCACCAGTCATAACTAACATTTGTTCAGTGTAACTTTGAACAGTTACTGAAAGAGTGGTTGTTAACAAAGAACTACTGTATTAAAATGCAATTTTATTTTGTTGGCTGGTTAACTTTGTGTTTTTTATCATTTATGATTTCATCACACACACACACACACACACACACACACACACATATATATATATATATATATATATATATATATATATATATATATATATATGGTGTATTCGGGTCTTCTCCCGTGTAAGAGATACACACACACACACACACACACACACACACACACACATACGTTTTTCCTCTAGCCAGGTTTTTCCTACGTAACCAAGGTTTTTCTGCAGCCCTAGCTCAGTAGAATCACATCCACTCGATTCTGGGCTTTTTTCTTTTCTGGCAGCCAGCAAGTTCTTCCTGCCAGGTGGGAGGCGTAATAAAATAAAGGCAAAATGTTTTGAAACAGAAATAAACTGAGACTTTCTTGTCTAAAATGCAGTACCTTTGGTATCAAATAATGAGTTAACTATATGCCAACTATATTTTTATCTTCAGAAAAGAGGTTACAGTATAACTCAAAGTGTTCTCATTGAACTGAGAAGTATTGTACAGAATTAACACCAGTTAATGCTGCAGGCAGGCAGTTGAAACTTTAAAATAGCCTTAGTACAATTTGTACAGATAGTGCAGTAATTCCATCCAGTGGTCCATTTGCATAATAAGAATTTTGTAGTCCTACTCAATCTTCTTTTGTACTTTCAAATTTGCTCAGGAGGGTTTCCCAAACTTGGAAAACATGAGGATCATATAGGAGAAGATGACGTCATTACACAATTGGAAGACATAGCTCTGTTGGTCAAATGCAATTGGGTACGATCCATTATTTTATATTCAGAAGAAAAGTCCAGTGTACATATAGATCTTTATAAAATCCTGAAAATAAAAAGCAACATGTATTGGGCATGGAAGGAACAGCCTATTACCAAAGACAAATGCAAGAAATGATGGGGATTGCATAAAAAAAGCTACATTTCCATCCCCCTCCAATAACTTCTGAAATATTTGAGTTCTGAATTAGAATTCATTCCCAGTTTGATAACTAAAATCTTACTGAAAATAAGATTAAAACATTCTTTCTGAAAAATATAATCTTTATATAAATATAGATGATGAAAAAAATCTGTAAAGAAAGGTATGAAAAGCTTGGTGAAACCTGGACATCAAAGTACAAGAAGCTTTTTAAGGTCTTTGTGATACTTAAAGAGAAAGCAGCTATATATTTAGTTTAGTATAATGTACGACATGCTGCTTGAATCTTGTTTTCTCATTCAACTGATGCTTCAGCACATGCTCTTAGACTGAATTAAAATCTTCTTTCTTATTGGCATTGTCAGGACTTGAGAAGAGTTAGCTCCAAGGGTTAATTGTTTGGAACAACTTGTTGTGGTCCTGCCCTCTGAGTCTATCTCATCGGAGGAAGAAGTCTCCGAACATGAGGGAGAGGAGTCAGCCAGGCCTCCCTCTCCAGGCCCCTCCCCTCTTGCACTGCCTCAGGTGCCGGCCGAGGAAGGGGAGATTAGCCAGGAGCCAGGTGTCTCTGATGAGAGCGAGGAAGGAGAGCCGTCGTTCCTGGATGCACGCCAACGAAGGCATGATAAACGGTCGCAGCAGTTAAGGAGACGTGCTAGCGATTATAACTGAGTCACTGGACCACACCCCAGAGACTATATAAGAGAGGGTGGTGGCTGGTAAAACTCCGTGACGAACAAAAACTAACTCTGGCTAGTCACTTGAACAACGCCTGAAGCTGCCGAAGGGATATTGTTTTGCTGGACTATTTACAATGTGTATGTAATTTTATGTTATCTGTTGAAGTAAAGCTCTTGGCAGACGGTGCTTATATTGCTGCCAAGTTTGAGATAATGACCTGTGTGTGTGCCAAGTGCTTTCTTAACCTTCGGCTGGCTGTGTTTGTGTGTGTGTGGAGACGGGGACAGAACACAACTGGTTATGTGTCCAGTTTTTTGACTGTGTGAGGGGCCCCATTTCCTGGTTGAATTAAAATCTATGGCTTATAATATTTCTCAGTTGCTGTATATGTTCACTTTTTGTATTGTGTTTTAATTGATTTAAATTGAGTTTATGATTGTTTACCACCCAGTATTGTTTGACTCTAGCAGCCATACTGTGCTACCCTGCTCCCACACACACAGACACGCACCACAAAAAGTTCTAGGTTCTTTATTCAAGACACACCCCATCAAACAGATCCTCAGGAGGCATATATGTTGAACAGCCCCAGTTCCCAAAACCTGGCATGACAAGAGGAACTATGCAAGTCCAGTCCAAAAGGCACAAATGAAGTCAAAGAAAGGAATCCAAAAGTCAGAGAACGAAGTCATGAGATATATGAAAACATACAGCAGGAAACTAGGCATGTTGTTCCAGTGATGCTCAATTCCTCAGGGCGGGATTAAATAGGTGATGCCGTGTGGTGCTTCATAGGAAGCGAAGTTGTCTCCTCACAAATAATAGAGCCAATTGGCATTGTGTCTCTCCCTTATCCACCCTGTGCATCCTGGGATTGGGAGGAGGTATAAACTCCACCTCCTTCTGCTGGCAGCTGCTCTTGGTTCCTCACCTGGAGCCTCCTGATGAACTTGATGCAGCTGTGCCTCTCTCAGCTCAGGCTCAGCCTGTTGCTCATCTGAACCACCTGGCTGTTGATTGGATGATCCATCAGGCTCGAACTCACCAATCCCCAATCTGAGTTCCTACTTCGCTCCATGTTCCCTTCTCCCAATTCATCCTCCTCATCTGAATTCACATTCCGGGAGAGGTCTGGAGGAAGATCCATGATACAAATTTGTTTGAGACCCAGTATCCCCAGAAGGAAAAACAAGAGTCTTCTACAACATACAGTGCAAGGACTGTATATAGGACAAACAAGCAGAAGACTAGCAGACTACATCCATGAAAACCAACTAGCAGTCAGAAGACATGATGAAAACTCCTTAATTTCAAAATACATGGACTCAACCATAATTTCAATTGAGAAACTATGAGCATCCTAGATCAAGCCAAGTCCAAGAACATCAAAAAATTTCTGCAGACCTAGCAGTCAGACAAATTGGCCATCAAGAGGCATATAAAGATAAACATCCACATACCATTCAAAAGAGACAATCAAAATCCCCAAAGGAAACAAGAAGACCAAGACACCTCCTCACCAGCAATCAATCTATATGAGAAGAGATTACCACCAAAATTAATACTATATCAGCAATCAAGGGAACAATACTGGGTGAATAATAATGAACAATAAGTGAACAATAATGAGCCGGTGGTGTGTGGCGGCAGCCAAAAAAGATAATACAATCCTTGGTTGTATAAAAAGAGGCATGGAATCAAAATCACATGAAGTATTAGTATCACTTTATAAAACCTTAGTAAGACCACACCTAAAATACAACATCCAGTTTTGGTCACCACATTACAAAAAAGGTGTTGAGACTTTGGAAAAAGTACAGAGAAGAGCAACCAGGATGATTAAAGGCCTGGAACCTAAAACATATGAAGAACAGTTGCAGAAATTGGGTATGGCTAGTTAGAGAAAAGAAGGACTATGGGTGACATGATAGCAGTATTCCAGTATTTGAGGGGCTGCCACAAAGAAATGGGAGTCAACTTATTTTCCAAAGCACCAGAAGGCAAGACAAGAAACAATGGATGGAAACTAATCAAGGAGAGAAGCAACCTGAAATTAAGGAGAAACTTCCTAACAGTGAGGACAATTAACCAGTAGAACAATTTGCCATTCAGAAATTATGGGTGCTTCATCACTGGAGGTTTTTAAGAAGAGACTGGA
The DNA here is from genome assembly GCA_022577455.1 of Arizona elegans. Taxonomy (NCBI): domain Eukaryota; kingdom Metazoa; phylum Chordata; class Lepidosauria; order Squamata; family Colubridae; genus Arizona; species Arizona elegans. The sequence goes on along the minus strand of JAKOOJ010000003.1, from coordinate 93,286,023 downwards.
CAGTCACTTATCTGAAATGATATATGGTCTCCTGCTTAAACTTGGTCTCCTCCAAGGTCCCTTCCAGCTCTATTCCAATTGAAATACTCCAATCAAGGAACTACCAGCACAGATAAACAAGCTAACAGTAAACAACAGTCTAATCAAAGAATCACCAAGAATACTCCCATCGATACTACTAGATGGGCAAGCTATTAATATATAAAAATAAGAGCAAACCCCATTCCTTTCTGCCACTGCTGATGTTACTTACTTCGGTAATGAAAACTCTGCAAGAAATCTACCAAGCTAGAGAGCACCAAGAACCTCATAGTTCAACCCTGAGGTACAAATATTCTCTTATGTTGGTATCACTTGTTTGAGATGAGCAGTCATATAAATTGAATAAATAAATGAAAGTAAACTTGAAAATCAAACATGACTAAATGCAAAATATCAATCTAATTACCTGTATTAAATCTCACAGAATTCAACATCTCATTTCAAAAAGGCTGGATATAGAATTACGGCACATCTTGAATGCCACAGGATTTATTCTTATTTGAATGAAATTCAATGACAGGATTCTGTGGAAAAAATGTGGAAAAAAACAGCTCTCATGCTATTAACACTGTGAATTGGATCTTAATTGTGTGATTGTTGCTACACACTCCTCATTAAATTATTTGCATACAGTAATTTATTTGAAATACAACATTTATATCTGCCTCAATGAATGACAAAGGATTATTCTTTCTTCAGTACAAAAGAGTTTACAATGACTGCTCTAAACCACATTCTATATCATCAAGGACAATTATCTAGGTTCTAAAATATATTTTTATTTAACAATAAATGGAGAAACATTTTTAATACGTCTTGAGTTTTATTCACTGTAAAAAGATTTTTTGTTCTCAACAACTTTCTAAAGCTTATACTTTTATTGTTATTCAATCATATATTAATTTATTCTTGTGACCTACCTTTTATATATGAACATACAAATGTTACATACATAATTATTTGGGTGGGGACCAACCTACTGAATCCAGTAAGATTTGCTTTTGAGTAGATGTTTATATGATTTAACTGTAAATAAATACCTTTTACAGAATTATATCTGAAAAAATTTGAAAGGAACATATCAGAGGTGGGATTCAGCCAGTTTGGACTGGTTCAGGCGAAACGATTGTTAAAATTCTGCACTAGACAGTTCAATAAACTGGCAAATCCCACCACTGGCTGTCCCTGATCTGCTCCGCCCACCCCTCACTACCCTGCCCACCCTGCCTCTTACAGCCATTCCTTTTCTCACCTTGTCTCTTTGGCTGCTCACTTGCCTTGCTCGCCAGCCTTTGCCGGTATCCGGTAGGTAGCCTAGACTCATGCCTGCAGCCCAGCTGCTCTCTGCTCCTTCCCCGCTTGCCTGCCTTCACCCCTGGCCTACCACATGGCACCCATGCCACAGTTGCCCCCTGCCTCCTATCTCACTTGTCTTCCTTTGCCCCAGCTGCCCACCGGCTCCTTCTCCGCTTGCCTGCCTTCACCTTCCTTTGCCGCTTGCCTGATAAGTTGCTGACATGTACAGGAACAAAGGAGCTGGTGGGGGCCTTCCTCCCCTCCCTCTTTGGGCAGTTTTAGAAAGAAAGGGCTAGGAACTTAAAACCAGGTGTGCCCCACAGGCCCCACCTTGCTTTGCCCACCCCTGCCAGCAGCTCCAGGCTGGGCAGCATTTCGGCTTTCCTGGCTGACCACACCCCCTGATCACCACCTGCCCTTGCCTTCCTTCCACAGCTGGTGGCAGAGAGGAAGATGAGCCAGGTTGAGCCACTGCTGCTCAGCCGCCTCCCACATCTTGCATCTCACCCCACCCAGTCTTGCTTGTCAGGTTGTGAGAGTGCCTGGCCTCCCATCCACCCCTTGCTCTCTGGAATGGCAGCAGCATGGAACATGGGATTACCAAGCAGCAGGGAGGGAGAGGGAGAAGGGGGTGGCTGCTTGCAGAGAGGGCAGAGTGCAAAGTTGGTACTTCTGTGACGAGGGGAGCCAGGAAGCATCTGGGTCCAGTTCACCTGGCCCCTCTTCCTCTCGAAGCCGCATGTCCTCCAACTGGCATGGATGGCAACTATGTGTTGCCAGTGCTTCTGCTAGTACATTGGCTTCATTAAGGTGAGGGGGAGGGCGGCTGTGTAGGCCCCAGCAATGTGCTTTGGGTTGACCACTGCTGCCTCTGACTGACACCCCCTTCATTATCCAGAGTTCCCTGGCAATGCCCATCACATCTCCTGGTTCTAACGGTCATGTGCAGGCTAGGGAAGTAAATCTGAAAACGTGTGTAAGGTAATGAGAACTGGTTGCTAAATTATTTGAATCCCACTACTGAACATATCATGTTCCAGGCTGGTATTGTATATCTTGTTTGTTTTTTAAAAAAATTTGATTTATATGCTGCCCTTCTCCGAAGACTCAGGGCGGCTTACAATGTGTTAAGCAATAGCCTTCATACTTTTGTATATTTATACAAAGTCAGCTTATTGCCCCCACAATCCGGGTCCTCATTTTACCTACCTTAGAAAGGATGGAAGGCTGAGTCAACCTTGAGCGTGGTGAGATTTGAACTTGAAGTAATTGCAGGCAGCTGATGTTAATAACAGTGCTTTAGTCTGCTGCGCTACCAGGGCTCGCTTAATATTGGTATACATGAAATATGCAAACCTCTCAGGGGTCAATAGCTAAGATCCACCCCCACCCCCCAATCCTAGTTGTGAAAACTACTGTTTTGCAATTGTCTACATTCCAGTAACATCACACTGTTTGTGACTAAATTGAGAAGAAAGTTTCAATGATCCAGGGATAAAGGAACAGCAACAAAGCATCAAGCAACACAAAGTTCTCTTCTAGCTTCAAAGTATCTTAAAAATTCTCTGTAATGGAAGTGAGCCTGAACAAATTAAAAAGGAATGCAGAAAGAATTGTATTATCAAAACATTTGACACCATAAAACTTCAAAAAAATATATGAATTAAACTATTCTTTAATATATATCACCAAGTTTTTCAAGGAAATAATAGTTCTATACATTTGACTTTTAAATATTTCAGTGGAACTTTTGCTTTTTCACGTGTGTATGTGTTTTGTCAGTTTTGGACTCCTGACAACTGCTTGAATTAGTCCCTAAAATTGTTTTGGCAAGATTTACAGAAAAGGTTTGCTTTTGTCTTATGTTTTGGGCCTGCACTGAAGCTCAAATACTTTGACCACCTAATGAGAAGACAGGACTCAATGGAAAAGACTCTGATGTTGGGAAAGATTGAAGGCAAAAGGAGAAGGGAATGGCAGAGGATGAGATGGTTAGATAGTGTCATTGATGCAATGAAAATGAATTTGGGCAAACTCCAGGAGACAGGGAAGGACAGGGGAGCCTGGCCTGCTATGGTCCATGGGGTCATGAAGAGTCAGACACAACTTAGTGATTGAACAATAACAACCTTCTTAGGTTAGGAGAGAGTGATTAGCTCAAAATCACCTCGTTTTATACTTAAAGGAAGACTAGAACTCATGGTTTCCCATTTTCTAGCTTGATGCCTTAAGCAGTACACTAACCAGGCTCCCTTTTGCTTCGTTTACTCATTTTGCAATATCTAACATTCTTTTTCTACAAAATTAACAACTTTTTTCTGTTTTTTCTTTCCTAAAAGCTTTAATACCTTGTGGGAAAAGGCAATGGGAAACACTCCTCTATTTCACCAGGAAAACCACATGGGTATACAAGATAAAGTGTCAGATGATGAGCCTCTCAGATCAAATAGCATTCAACATGCTATACTGAGGAGTAGCTGAAGATCTTTCAGATTACTAATGGTATTTATGATGAGCTATATAAAACCTTTGGGATGTCTGATACTGTCATATAGAAAAAGAAAATCTGAAGTTACAAAGAACAAATTACAGGGGAACACAATGGAAGAAGCATGAACGTGGGAATGCTCAAGTGAAAGATGAAATGAAATAGACTACAGATTGACATCAGGCATCAATGAATTAAACTGGACTTGGATATTTCAGTGAGAATATCACACAGTTTGCTACTCAGGATACACACACAAAAAAAAAACAAGGAACTCATTGATTTCAAGTCAGGAAGAATAAAGCAAAGACAGTACTTATAATACTGTGGTGGAACCATTGGCTAAAGGGGAGGACATCTGTTTAGGGGGAATTAAGAGGCACTCCAGCTTACTGTCTGTTGGAGGAGGAGGAGGAAGAGAAGGAGGAGGTGGAGGAGGAGGAGGAGTTTTATTGTTCAGTTCAATTTGAAATTGACAGAACAGAACAACCAAGCAGCTGGGTTTGGAGACTGGAATAACAAAGTTGGGAATTTTAAGGATGAAAATGTAGTTGGATTCTATGGCCTAGGACCGTGATGGCGAACCTATGGCACGTGTGCAAGAGGTGGCACACATTGCCCTCTCTGTGGGCATGCGAGCCGTCACCCCAGTTCAGCTCTGCCGCACATGCGCATGCACCTCCCGCTGGCCAGCTGGTCTTCAGGTCTCAGCGTGCATGCACGGGGGTAGGGCATGTGCAGGGGCCACGCACGCATGTGCAAGGGCACATGCAGGGGCCTGCACTGCACATGCATGCATGGGGCAGGGTGCATGCACATTGCACTGGGGGGTTGGGCACATGCGTGCATTCGGGCACACGCACACACTTTTTGGCCACTCGGTCCAGAAAAGGTTAGCCATTAGCCACACTCTTTGGCCACTCGATCCAGAAAAGGTTAGCCATTACTGGCCTAGGAAATCAAAATGAAGCAGGGGAACAATTTATACTTTTTTGCCAATCCAGTGTTTCTTTGTTGTCAATGCAGTCTTCAAACAACCAAAATGATGCCTGAATACATGGACATCAGCACCTTCTACAGCCGAGACAGAATTATTGGCTGAAAGTCACCCACTTGGTTTCATGCCTCAAAGCAGGAGTAGAACTTGAAGTCCTCTAGCCCAGTGCCTGTAACCACTGCTTAAAACCAAACTACCTTTCATATACATTTGAATATATGATTCAAATCAGGTATTTGAAACAAGAATATATTTTCCCAACTTTCACCATCCTCATTCATTCTCAGATATCCAAATAGTCCAAACATTGTTTACAGTATTCTCTCAATTTGTTTCCACTCAGCCATTCATATCACTTAACAAAATACAATAGTATTTTTTTTTCTGCTAACAATAAGAATAATATTGCTCAGTTTCGGAACATTTTATGCAGCATGCCACTATTAAGTTTTATTTATTTATATATTACACATATCTTCAAGCCACTGGATAGCAATCTAATTTCTTCTTTAAGTATATGTACAACCACAGACTTTTTAAAAAGAAGCACATTCATTCCCTTTTTTAAACTTAAAGAATCATTTAAACAAAAATGGTTTTAAATATACTATCTATTATGCAAGATTGTTCAATCAGAAAAGTCTTTCTCATTCAGTGAAGAGAAAGCGAAGAGAAATTCAGTGCATCTTGAAAAATGGAGAGCATATACAGTATGTATGGGAGTGTGGATGAAACCTACCAGCTTCAATAAAATAGCATTTACTCAAACCAAAAGAGAATTTAGTTCAAATAATTCAGGCCATAATGTTATAATTAGATGTTCTGGATCAGCAAGTTTTAATGAGGTTAAAATTATGCACATCAACACTTTTTAATACTAAAAGGATTTACATTCTGCAAGATATTCTGGCATGATATTTCCAAATCAAATAACAAATAAAGATGTATTATTTGCCTATCATTTTGTACTTCTAAGGTTATGATTTACTGGTTCTATGAGTATAAAATATATACTGATTTAAAGATAAATTAAAATTTTCTAAAGCAACATGTTGTCATAGTTTTCTGGAGAAAGAAGATAGCTTGTCAGTTATTTTGAAGAATGTCCCATTAAATGTTTTTCATTTTAAACTAGGCCCTGATGAGTTTTTCTCATTTTACAGCTTTTTGTTATCAGATGCCCAATCATACAGGAACTAGTGGCAAGTTTATTTCACATGGCAGTCTCAAAACTTGACAATGTGGCAGGAAAAAAAAAAGAATCTGGCTAATGCACCTAACAGGTAGTCATTTATCATGCAATCTAACTTACCACACGATGTTGACTGCTGTAAAGAATAGGATGCAGACTTTCCAGGACAGATAGGAGTACAGCCAACAGAGATAGATATTTCTAATTTTTTAAAAAATCCTTTATTATACTTTTATTCTATGAGATAAACCTTACTCTAGTACCTTACCTACATGGCCTGAAAAAGAGTATTTGGAATGGGGCAAATTATAACTGCCTCATACAGCAACCCTTTGCAGTTATGACAGGGATGAAAACTCTGTGATCAGTTAATGTATTTACAACCGTTGCAGGTCTGTAAAGCAAAAAAAGAAAAGCTAAAGACCATAAGCAAAGTTATGGCTTCACTTAGCACCCACTTTGCTAAGTGGGCCTAATAGTGGTTGCTAAATGAGGATTACCTGTTCAACATTCAGATGGATGATGTAGCCAAGAAACTTGTCTTTCATACTCAACTTTTATTGCTACCTTTCTAATGGACAACTTAAACAGCTGTACTAAACATTGATATTTTCATTATTAATTACATTTACGAAGCTCACATTGATATTGAAAAGCATATATTGATTACCTTTATATCTTTTTTTTTTCTTTTTAAGACCCTGTTATCCCTTTTATGAGGATGGAGTTGGGGCAACTAAATGGAGTTGCTGCACTTCCTGATGCCTAGACAGAATTTACAGCAGATATTTTCGTCTCTTTGCACCCTGACAAAGAAACTTCTATTGCAGCCTGTTGCACTCTCAACCTTCCAAGTGGGAGGCAAGTATCTTCACCTCTAAGCCACAGCGCATCTCTTGATTATCTTTATATTATATAATCCCAATATAATTCAGATAGACTCAGCCAAATGCTACTGCCCTTGCCTGCCCAAATGAATGGGATAGACAGAGAGGAAGTAATGAAATGAACTCATAGCGAGTTAAGAGTCCAAATATTAGTGTTCTTTGGGTTGTACAGATGTGAGTCTCAACTTCATTAATTTTTGCTGTTGCAAGAAACTTCAATATTTTCTTCAGAGGTATATAACCCAAATCCTCAGAAACACACGAAGACTTACCCAAAACGCTCCAAAATTTTTACCTTTTACCAAATTGTGTTTTTACTGTACCAGAAGAGAAAGTGTTAACTATATAAAGTAATATTTAATATTTATTGGATTTTAAAATTAGTGAAATAAAATTACATTTAATTTTAATACTGCCCCTAATCATTAGTTCTAAAGGTGACGCTTTTGGCACACGACATTTAGAGTCAGTCCACTATGGCGCTTCACTCAGAAGCTTCCAAATTTTTGTAATATCTCATTGTAGTTAATAAATTTTAAGCTAGTTTTCTTGTTCTTACCTAAGTTTGCAGCATCATTTGTTTTAGATTGGTTGTTCTAAGACTACAGCATCATTTGTTCTAGACTGATTGTTCTAAAACTTAGCTCACACTCACAGTCTACCTGGTCCATAAATTAAGTCCTTGTTCAGGTGGCAATTTAGCTTCCATATTATAAAATGGGCTTGATCTCATCTTCTTTCCAGATCTTCCAAGTTGCAGTAAATTATTAAAAGTCATGAGTGAACATACATAGAAATCAAATATATATTTTAAAAAATCTTAATTTACCTCCTTAGGAAAAAAAATGCAAATCAGTTCTTGGTTAACCTTTCAATTATAATTGAGTTTGATACCTATAAAGCAAGTTTAGTTCAAGATCTTATATCATTAATATATTAAATAGGTGTTTCTCCCCTAAAGTAAAAAAATCTTTAAAATATTAAACAATTAAATCATTCCCAAATCACGGGACTCCTAAGACTCATTGTCAGCTTTAAAATCTGTTTTTTTTCCCTGTTGTATCAACAGCATTAGGCAACAAAACTGTGAATGCTCCATTGCCATTTTGACCTCTGTGGTACCCTTGAGACTCTGAGTCTTTGGGATAAAGATCATGGAACATTGGGAAAAGAAACTGTAGAAGCATTCCAGGGCAAAAGATCATTGTGCTCAATAAGAAAATTATTAAATATCATATTCCCATTGAAACTGAAATCTTGTACAAAAACCAATAGATATGAAGCATACACAAAGCTCCCAAATGCATTCGTTTAGAAACTATGAAGCAAAAATAAATTATCTCCGAAGCAATCTAAATTTATAATGTCTAAGGGGGAATTCTAATGTTACATGTCTAGTTTTTACTTGCACAATAGTGTAAATTACTCTCTAGTGCAGACATCCTCCCTCAAATCTGCCCCATGGGATTCACAATCCTCCAGAGTTAATCTAATGAGGCAACAAACTACAAAGAGGAAAGGCTATTTGATCCAGCAGTAGTTTCCATCCCATTGGTAGAAGGAGTTTTTAAATGCTATCCTAAAACTGCAATTCTTTGCATGCTGAAGAGTAAGATCCATGTAATCCACTGGGGTTTATATCAGAATTGGTAGATAGACTGTAATATTTGTTTAAAATTTTACCAAAGCTTGTAATATTTTTCAGTTAATACTTCCGCTCCTTCCAGTAGCAAGCTACTTTCAAAGAACTGAACCTGTCGGAGGTCATTTATAAAGTGACTTAAGTTATGCTAATACTGCATAAAAGTGAATGAGATCATTCACACTGTTATAGCTTGAGGTCACAGCCAAAAAGGCACTTCAGTTGTCATCAGTATGCCTTTATTTGCATCAAAATTCTATCAGAATGAAAAGATGTGAAATATAGCAAAGAAATTTTGTTCATAGATACTATGTAGTCCAAGTCCTAGAACTTAGTATTTATCGCTAGGAATTGCAAAAAAGATTGTTTAAATGCATCTTATTTCCAAGACTCTTTGGTAACAGGAAGTATGCCACAAGATTTCTACACCTGATGATTTTACAGAGTAGGGAAATTCATGGGAATATTTTAGTACAATTCAATAAATGTTTTAAGTTTCTTGTCAAACTTAAAACTTATTCCTTCTAAGCCATTGGCAGATTTATTTCTAGATGCTAGAATCCTTCCAAAATATAAACAAAATCTAAAAATGGCAGCATAAACTCAATCCATTTAAGTAAGTTTCTATCTGCACTCTTAGCTTGTAAGATGCTTTTGCCAATCTATCTTTCCCCCATTATCATGTTATTCTGACAGATTTCCCTGATGTTAAAAACTTCACATTGGAGCTGTTAAAATCAAATACAGTCTCAGAAAGACATCAGAAAATTATTAAGTGAGTTATTGAAAAGACAGCCCAGCAATCCAGAGTTGTATAATTCATGGCTGAGAGATTTTGTGACTGAAAGGCTATTATTTTCCCAGAGGGATTGCTGCATAACATTTTGCTGAAAGCAAGATAAATGCTCACAGAGAGGTATATACTTATCAAAGCCCCCGACCCCCCTATTTAAATCTTCCATCCATTCAATCAACATATCAGCTTCCCCCCAAGTTCATGACACCCTTTCAGGACATTTAAAGTGATTCAGCTGGGAATTTACTATTGAACAGCAGCATCCTAGGAAGAAAGTGACATCTCTGACCAGTGGTTAAACAGAAATGCAGGTTGTGCTATTCTTTTTACCTCTTCTATGTGCTATTTGAAATTAGGACAAGCTTCAAATAATTGAAAGTCCAGCCCCCACCTGTTGAACAGTATGGATCCATCCATCCAGGTTTCTCTGAGGAAAAAGACACAAGTGGCAGAATCTCATTCACTAGGATTTTTCACGGGGCACTTGGATTTGTCCTAAAACAACCTTGATTTACTTGCAGTGACTTCCTTTTCTTACTTGGATTCTACCAGGCACGCTGCCTGCAGTTTAACCGAGACTGAAAACACACAGAAGACGGCTTAAAGCCGGAGAAGAGCATTCCCGGTCGTTAAGGCAAACCGGGCAAAGAGGGGCGGGGGAGTCGGTTTGCTCGCAAATGTCAATAGATCATATAAGCACCTCCATCCAAATTATAACGTCCCGTCGATGCATTTATAAGATCCGATTTTCCACTTTGGAATGCAAATCAGGAAGCTGCACTGCCGCGCGCAAAAACGCGCGCCTTACGCGCGTGAGCGCGCACACATAAACACACACACACAAAACACTAAGAGCAGCACAGACACCCACAGAGAGAGAGAATGAGTATATATCTATTATCCTCTAGACACGGTACCCAAACAGAAAATGAAAAGCTGGAAACGTTACAAACTCCGGGCAATGTCAAATTCCTGGCTCCTGGAGAAGCTACGAGGCGGCCGGGGATTTACAAATAACTGTTATAAAGCAGCCTCGTTCATTGCAGCCGATCCAAAGAAACTTGGTCGCTCCTTCGCTTTCTTTCCCCACTTGACTCCCAGCCGCCCCAACTTATTTCCAGATTCGTCCCCAACGAGTCAGGCTACTCACCCCACCTCGGTTGCTGGAGGGTTGTTGTTTTTTACCCCCCAACTTGAGCGCCTCTTCTCCAAACTGCGTCCAGGATGGGACAAACTTGCCTTTCGCGGGGGAGGGGAGGGGAGGGGAGGCTCGCCTGTCCCGACCAACGCTGAGTTCTTCAGCAGCGCTTCTTCCAGCAGAGTAATTCCATGGAGAGCGGGGAGGGGGAGGGGAGGGGAGACCGTGGAAGCGCGAAGCGAAGCGCGACTCGAACGAGCCAGTTAGGAAATCATGGTGCCTCCTGCTGCGGGGCCAGCGGCGCGGGCAGCTTCGGGCATGGAGGGAGCCAAAAGCTCAGTTGCCTCTTTTTTTTTTTCCTCTTTCTCTCTCTCTTCCTTTTGGTAGCTCCCGGGGAGAAGCCCTCCTCACGCCCGGGCAGTGCGGGGCATCCTCGAAGGAGCGGGAGCCCAGGCGGGGGCTGCTGCCCGTCACAAGTCCACCCGCTTTCGGCACTCAGCGCATGCTGCACTCACCCGGATGCTGCTGCTTTGCCCGGCGAAACATCGCTGTGGAGAACACACCTGGACCCGCTGCTGCTGCTGCTGCTGCCGCTGCCGCTGCCGCTGCAATCCCTCGGCTGGCCGGCAGTCTAGGAAAAAGAAGGAAATTCCCGCTTTCGCTGTCACCTTCCTCTTCCTGGCTCGGCTTGCCCGCTGCCGGGCTTCCCCTGGCGCTCGGCTCTCCCCTCCCCGCGCCCCAGCGGCACTCTCCTCGCTTCCTGCCTGCGGGATTCCTGGCGGAGTCCAGCGAAAGAGACGGCGCTGGCAGAGGCAACACCAGCCGCGTTTAACGCCAAGCTCGCCTCAGCGGCGTCGGCGGCGACGGCAGAGACAACAACCACCGGCAGCTCCAACCAGCCAGTAGGAAAGCCCACCCCCCACTCCGCGCGCCTTATGGCTTTCCCACGTGCTGCGTCTTTCCCCGGTTTATGTTGGCGGAGGGGGACAGGCCAAAGGGGAACAGCGGGCCGGGTCCAGCGGCCGGGTGTTCGCTCGCGCCTGCCCCACCCCCTCTGCGTGCCGTGCTATTGGGACTTTCCCTTGTCGCCGATGCCAGGAATCCCGCTTTGCCAAGCTCGCATCCTTGGAGGAAATGGAGGGAAAGGGTGGCCTGCCTTCAAAACCTGCAAGATCGGGCGCCGGAGCAAGCCGCCTTGATTTATAGCCCAGGGACCTGTTTCCAAGCTTTCTCTCTCTCCCAGCTCACCTGAGCTACTCGCGGTCAGTCATCCCGCGAGTCCATATATCGCTAAGTGTGCGGGCAGCATTTCAACTTGTTTGCTCCTGTTTGGATAAGGTCACCTAAGCTAGGCATGGGACAAACATGATAACCTAAGTAGAGTATTCTCTCCCCCCCCACCACCACCATATCCCACCTCATTGACATCCTCAGGAATGGTGGCGAGTGTAAATGTGTGTGCGCGCCTGCAAATGATACCTCTTGCAACGTGATGCTGAAGTCAGGCAAACCGTTGTCTCTTAAGTTCTTGCATGCAAGTATGAAATCACATTATTTGCATAGGTGGCCATCCTTGTGGTTTCTTTCCTACCCTTCTGTCTGTCCTCATGACATTACCTTCATCTGATTTCTATCCCATGAATGAATGGTTTTACAAGATGGCTACACCAATTTTTAAGGAATGATTTCCCCCTTCAGCTAGCAAGTAACCTGTGTTAGTTTCAAGGTGAGTGTATTTTGACATGCTTCACTGTATTCTGTTTATACTACAGTTTGAGGGCCTCTAGGGGGTGCGGGGAAGGGAGAGGATGGATGGTGGGAATACCCAGCACCTATTGGCCACTTCAGGCAGCAACACCAGATGCAGCCACACTTCCCTCCCTTGGAATCCTGCCTCTATTCTCTCCTTTTTCCCTCCAGTAAGAAAGACCAAAACAAAGCAGCAACTGCACCTTCGATGTAGTGAATAAGAAAAATGACCTTGACAGAGATCACTTATTTATTTGCTTATTTAATTTATATAGCCACCTATCTTACCAAAAGCAATGATGCCTAAGGCAAAAGGGACTGAAGCATTTTCAAAGTCCAGAATGGCTCAAAAAGGGCTCAGACGCATACAGTATTCACTGAGCTATAAGAAGGAGGAGGAGCTACAACACAGACTTGTAAGATTTTGTTATTGTAATAAAATCTCAATAAAATTACTTTTGGCTTTCTTGTGGAATTGATTTCCTAATCAAGCCTACCTTGTAGGGCTGACAGATAAGTAGTTCTCTACAATCTGCCAAAGATCTGAATGAATTATCTTGGGAGAAAGGGAAAGAACTGCAGTCAGGGCAGTGGTTGAATAAGGGGCAGCTTATAGCCCAGTTTCTTGGGCTATAAAGACACAGGGGCGGAATATACAGTACTTTCAGACTTGCAAGATTCTGTTAATATAACCTTACAATAAAATAGAGCTAGTTTTTTCTTGGTGTACTTGCTTGGATTACCTTGCAAGGCTGACATCAGTAAAATAAGAGATTGGCTCTCTCAAATTTCAGGAACCCCCATTTTACGTACTGTTCTCCCAGTTGCTAATCAGCTGTCAGACTTGTTTTGACAGAGGGTTTAGCATGCTTTCAAAATTCAACAGTTCCACTCCATAACCTCACTGCCAAAACAACTTCTATGACTAGCCGATTGGCAAGAGGGGAGAGAGGGAGATGCTTACTGAAGCAAGAAGCCTACCAGTTGATTGTTAGAATTATCCAATAAAGTGGACAGAAAGTAACTCTTTCTGTTATGTTACTGAAGAAAAACTGCAACTACTTGTAAATGCAAACCATTGTTTTGGTCCTCATTTCCGGAACAACTCTGAACAACTATTTTGTCCTGCCTTCCATATAACAGCCCTTTAGATGAGAACTATCAGGGATCCTCACAGCCTTCTGCAGGCTATCTAGTTCCTCCAACCATTTCTCATTGGGTTTTCTTTCCTGTCCCCCGTCTTGTCATCATTCTTTTTTTTTTTCCCTCCATTGGAAAAAAATGCAGTTTTTCAATGTTCCTTCCAGAGTGCTTTAGTGGTTCATAACAAGCAAGACAGCAGCTACTATATCATGACTGAAGCTTTTGCACATGCATGACGCCCAGAAAATAGGTAGAGCTTTAATTAATAACAGAATAATAACAGAATAACAGAGTTGGAAGGGATCTTGGAGTTTCATCCCATGCTCAAGCAGGAGACCCTATATAATTTCAGATGAATGGCTGTCCAATCCTGTCTTAAAAATCTCCTGTGATGGAGCATCCACAACTTCTGGAGGCAAGCCGTTCCATTAATTAATTGTTCTCACTGTTACGGAATTTCTCTTAGTTCAAGGTTGCATCTCTCCTTGATAAGTTTCAAATCTGTTACTTCTTGTTCTTGCCTTCAATTATGATGTCAATATCACCATCTTGTTTGTTTTGAGATCATTTACAGATGTTGCTTGTACTTTCTAAAATGCTAGAACTGGATGCAATAATCTAGATGTTGACTGACCCACAAAGAGGAACAATGTCTTCTCTTGGTCCTGACATAGAATATATATATTTTTTTTCATAGATGCATCATACAATGGGATGATGTTCAGCCTGTGATCTATCACAACATCCTTCTTGCATGTGCTGCTGTCCAATATCATCCCCCTTTCATACTCATGCCTTTGATTTTTCTAATCCAAACTAGAACCTTGCATTTGTCCCCATTGGAGTACATCTGGCTAGTTTGGACCCATTTGTTAAGCTTGTCAAATTCCCAGTGAATTTTAATACTGTCTCTAAGGAGTTTGCTGCCCTTCCCATCTATATGTCATCTGTAAATGCACGATTGAAGTTTTGTAATCATTGTAATCATCCAAATTATTAATTTGTTAAGCAGCACATAGTTAAGCAGAATGCAGTTCAAGACTTCCTTTCAGCTTGAAACAGCTACTGAGGTACACTGTTTAGACAGGATTGTTCAACTAGCTTTGATTATTTTCTAATAGAAATTGAAGATATTTCCAATTCACTTGAGAATAAAGTAAAAAATAAAGATGGGGAGAAGGCTGGGAAATGAGAAGCTTTCTCTGCAAAGTAAGAAATAATTCAGACAAATGAAAAATAAAATTTAATACAGCAGGTGGCAGCATGTAGCTGATTTTGGTTGATCTAAAAATTTAAGAAAGACTTGGATGGGAGACCATGGAGAAATTCAAGAGTGAAAGGTTAGACTGAGAAGCAAAAACACATAGGAAGCATACACAGACACACAGACAGTCGCACAGTAATTCCGGACAGAGGCAATATCAGATTTCCATGCTGCTTAGATGTATCCTTCTATAAGGATCAACATCTGTTGTCTTCTCAAGATTAAATAGATCAAAAATTATTCAATCCACAAATCATTCCTATAGCTGAAACTATTAATGTGGTTACTTTCTGGATTCAGACATTCCCAGTTAGATTCTTTTACATGTACTCTCTAAATAGGGATTATTTTTTTCTGTAGTGTTTCTTCCAATGTTATTGTTTTTAATACCAAGATTACAAAAGAGTACAAAAAAATAAACAGTGGTGGAAGCAACAAAATACTAAAGTCAATAACAAAAAATAGAAATGCAATCTTGGAACAGAAAAAAAAGAAATAACATTAAATGGTTTAATGTTTTAGGAAAACATTAAGTTTTCATAATAAAAGAATAATTTGTTGATACATCCCATGTGAACTATGAATTCAAAAGGGTTTTTCAAATTGACTGTAATCCCATTCCATAGTTTCAGGCAATCCAAATCAAACATGACAATAACTCATTAGTTAAAAATTTTCAAAACAGAAAAAGTTACTTGCCATTAATCCCATCAAACTGGGATTATCCCAAGGAGAATAAAAAAACTAAGAAAATAATACTTACAACATCTTCCCCAAATACCCTGATGCCTTTAATAATGAAAATGAAACAATAAAAATAAAAAAATAATAAAATAAAAAAAAAGCTAGCTCAAAACAAGATAAGATAAAAAACTATAGAAACCAAATAGATGTTATTAGGGATAATCCTCAAATTGCAACTACAATTGGAACCAGAATTTCCATTGCTAAGCAAGGGAGCGTTTAAGTAATTCATGCTTCATTTTATGACCTTTTTGGCCATGGTTGTTAAGCAAAGCACCACAGTATTAAAATGAATCATATGGTCTTTAAACAAATCTGGCTTTTTCCTTTGATCTTGCTTGTAGGAAGTATTATGGGAAGGTCACAAATAGCAATCATATGATCCTGAGACTTTGCAACGATCATAAATACATAAATACATTCCACTTGCCAAGCCCCCAAATTTTGATCATATTACCATGGAGATGTTGTAAGAGTTGTAAGCCACTTTATTCAGTGCCATTGTAACTTTGAAAGGCTATAAATCGAGGACTATCTGTAAAAGAAAGTGGTCAAATAAGAACTTAGTTGTGCCTATAATGGTTTTTCAACAGAGCGCTTAAAATTCCCTAAATAAACAGAAATCAATAACAGCTTTGTGTTGAGTTAAAGCGGAAAATCAGGAATAGTTATAATTTAGATAAAATCTAGGGATTTGTCCTTGACATAGAAAATGTTTTAATAAATTATAGATCTCTACAAATATCTTAAAAGGTATTAAAACTGGAATATCTCTAAGTATGTAAGTAATTTTGAAATAATACTTATTCATGGAGTATGAAGGCTATTGCTTAACACATTGTAAACCGCCCTGAGTCTCCGGAGAAGGGTGGCATATAAATCGAACCAATAAATAAATAAATTTATCTTTTCTCATAAGTTCATTTAACTATTTGTTTATATCAGATAAAGAGTTTGATAAAGTTACATTTACAAACAATATAGTTTATTTCTGGTAATTGTTCCAGGAGAATTAGAGTAAAAAGTAGCATTCCCATTTTTACTAACTACCATGGTACCAAGGATGCCTTAGATCCTATAGAAAAAATGTGAGACTTATTCCAATTAATTGAAAAACCTGAGAATTCACCTAAGTATTGTACTATATTAATATATATCAAAGTAATAGATTTATAACTGTTAATATTTCAATTCTTCTTCTTTCTTTTTTTTGCAGGTCAGGAAGCCAGACTGAATAAAACTTATCAAATAAAACCTACAAAGCAGAGCCTACAATTGGACTTGCACTATTTTGCTATCAGCAATATATGGGTTTTGCCAGCTGCAAAAACAAATTTTGCAACAGCAAGAATTACCTTGGGGTTCTTATCTGCTAGTAACAATTGCATGTAGAACTCTTCAGTCCATCTGAGATATGGAATTAGAAGAGATCTGTATGTCTCAATAGAAATTGCAACATAACAGAATATGAGTTTGTGTTTCAATAATCTCACCATTACAAGAAGAAAGCCTTTCCGCATATGAAGTTTTATAAAGTTTTCCTTCCAGCTCTGCTGATGGCATCATACTGAATTACAGTAGTTTAAATGCTCATTGAAATTTATTGCTTGTGGATTGATCTAGGTAGAATGCCACTTTGAAATGTGCATTCTTGTGTCCCAGTTGTGCCCTTGACGAGAGGTTACCATAATCTGACTATAATTCTGACTGTAATTCAAGGAATCTTTGTTTAAGCATCACCATTGCCTGATCTTGTCCCATGAGCAGGAATCTCTTGAAAAACCTAATTTGCATATTTTCTTTTCTCAATTTGGAATTTCCCTAGGATGTATGATCAATTAATGTTAGTTCAGTCAGACCTTGGGGTTAAAAGTGAACCAATATTTAATTGTGCAAACCATATCATTGTTTTGACTTTGATAAATCCTGCCTCCAGCCTCAAGGTAGGCATTTTGCCACCTGGAATAGCTTTCTTAAGAATTTCTGCTGTATTCTTTCCAAGTTCTGGTAATTAATTCCTAGGTTTAACTGGGCTCTGTATAACAGCTAGGATAATGTCTTAGCTTCAGAAAGCTTGAGGGCAGATGGTATATATTGGGCACTTCTGGAGAACAAGAAAGAAAGAATTGCTGCTCAACTCCTCTGGGTATGTAGTGCTTCACGGAGTGGTGAAGCACAAATCCCAAGAATTGAAGCTGGGAATCTGCTCTATCTTCTGCCTTCAAGAGTCCAATGCAATTTTTTTAAAAAAACATGGCAAGACTTAGAAAACTACCTATCTGAACTGATGATAACTTACCCAGAAGCAAAGGTTATTATAGGAGGATATTTTAATGCAAGACATGGCCCTTGTGACTTGGTCCTATATTCAAAGTGCCACAAACATCCTACATAAATATATTTGTCACCAATGTTGGGAGGGAGGAAGGGAGGGAGGGAGGGAGGGAGGGAGGAAGGAAGGAAGGAAGGAAGAGCACTGAGGGAAGAATGAAGGGAGGGAGGGAGGAAGGGAGGAAGGAAGGAAGATTGGTAAACTCAGTGGGGAACTTGACAGAAAGTCACCAATTTTATAACCACTTACTGTACATTTAATGCAAAGAAAATTAGAAGCTACTTTGTATTTCTTTTCATCCTTTTTTGTACTTATTATTTTTGTTTTTTATTGTATACTAGTTTGTGTTAGTTTTTAAATCTTCCTCTCAAAATTCTTAATAACAAATAATAAAAACACAATAGATTATATAGCCCTTTATTATAGAACTTTCTAAGACTGCAATAGTAGGTGCAATAGTAGGTGCAATAGTAGGTGCAAAGGATGACAGGATAGACTAGCAGATATTCCCTTTCTATTGCACCTTTCTATTGGAAAGGTGCTATTTTCAGAATGTTAATAAGACACAGCATATTATCAGCATATAATAGCTATATTCAACCATTCCAGTTTTGTTTCTATTCCAGAAGAGCCTTCAACTTCTTAATAAGAGAGGCAAGTGATTCCAATATTGTATTAAATATAAGAAGAAATAAATGAAACATTGGCAAGTTCCACTGCACATCTTAATAGACTAAGAAATAATTACATTTCTGATAATATTGGCAAAAGGATTAGGATACCATATATGGATCCAATTAACAGAAAAGAAGCCTATCTTTGGCAAAAGCCAGTATACATTATCAAAAACCTTTTGATTTGGAATGCAATGAGATCATCAATGTTGGTTCCAGTTTTTATTAATGTGTATCCAAAATATAAATTAATAATTTAATATTATCTGAGACCTGTCAACCTTCCATAAAGAAATACTGCACATGAAAGATAATCAAATATAATATTATATTTGCCAGGTATGCTATCAAAATCTGACATAACAGTCAGCAAGGAGATCAAAGAGTTGCCTAAAATTACCCAGCCAGCTTTCTTGGCTGAGGAGTAATTATAATTCACTGTCTCCTGGTTTCTAGCCTGATTCCTTCACTACGACTAGATCATATGATTGGAGAGAGAAAAAATTGCTAGATATCTTTTACCATTTATTGGATAGCCATCAGGATATTTTTCAGTTTTTATATTTTATATTTCTAAAGAAGTTAAATAAATAGCTTATTTATTTATTTTTATTTAATTAAATTTGTATACTGCCCTACTCCCGAAGGACTCAGGGCGGTGAACAGCCATAAAATAAAACATATAGATACAAAATTTAAAACAGAGATAAAACCGATTAAATAAATTTGCTGAAACATTTTAAAACCCCAATAATTTAAAACCGAATTTAAAATTCCCGTTTAAAAGAGGAAAATTTAGGTCAGGCCAGCTTGATGAAATAGGAACGTCTTCAGCGCGCGACGGAAGTTACGCAGATCCGGGATCCTCCATATCTCTGGGGGGAGCTCGTTCCAGATAGTAGGTGCCCCCACAGAGAAGGCTCTCCCCCTGGGGGCCACCAGTCGACATTGTTTGGCCGACGGCACCCGGAGGAGCCCCTCTCTATGGGAGCCTACCGGTCGGTGGGAGGCTATTGGTGGTAGCAGGCGGTCCCGTAAATAACCAGGTCCTAAGCCATGGAGCGCTCTGAAGGTGATAACCAAAACCTTGAAGCACACTCGGAAGACCACCAGGAGCCAGTGCAGCTCGCGCAGGAGAGGTATTACATGGGAGCGCCACGTTGCTCCCATCACCACCCGCGCGGCCGCACTCTGCGCCAGTTGGAGCCTCCGAGTGCTCCTCAAGGAGAGCCCCATGTAGAGAGGGTTACAATAGTCCAGACGGGAGGTGACAAGGGCATGAGTGACCATGCGTAAGGAGTCCCGATCCAGAAAGGGACGCAACTGGCGGGTCAGGCGAACCTGATGAAAAATCCTCCCGGTCACGGCCGTCAAGTGCTCTTCTAAAGACAGCAGTGAATCCAGGAGGACATCCAAGTTGCAAGCCCTCTCCGTGGGGGCCAATGATTTGCCCCCAATAGTCAGCAATGGCACCAGCTGACTATATCGGGACGTTGGAAACCACAGCCACTCGATCTTGGCAGGCTATCAATTTTATCAATTTCTTCAGTAAATTTTTTATTATCATAGTAATTAATGGATAGTTATTAATTAATATTAAAATATTAAATCATCAGATTAAAAAGATTTCATTTATTTTTTAAAGTTACTACACTCCTAGGAAATGATGTATTCCCAATAATGTATGTTAGACTACCTTACCTTATAAATGTAAAATAATGTTTCTTGTAAAAAAATAACTACAATTTTTAAGTTGCCCAACTTAGTATTTGAAGATCTTAGTATCTTAGTATCTCTTCAAAGAATATGTAAAACCTTTATACTCCCCAAAGTCCTGTAGCTAAAATTGGTTGGGTGGACAAGCCGAGATTCACATTGACAAAGCCATATTTCCATAAGGCAAATAAATAAAAACAATCAGTTTAAAAAATTAAATAAAAGAAGATGAAAAATTACAAATAAATAAAATTAAGAATAGAAAAAGATTTTAAAAGAGAGAATATTATAAAGCTAAACTGAAAAAATTAGATCTACAGTTCCTACAAGTACACTAAAAATTCAGTACAGTTGCGTGCCCTAAACCAAATTGGTTAATCTATTGTTTAAATAAAAAATATTAAGTGTTCCATAAGACTCCTACCTTTTCATTTCAGATAACCCAAAACATCACACTTAAACTTTGCTCTTTCATAGCAGAATTCATAGATTACCTCCGAAAAAGAAAAAGAAAATCCTATTCTATGCAGCTGCTAGCTAAACTTTACTAAATGGTTTGTAGAGCTGGATCTAGAAAATGAATTATCTTCTTTGCATTCAATTTCAAAAATCCTATTTGCTGAGATATACAATATGCAGAATGTGGTGCCATTCTCTAGATCTCAAAAATATCACAACAAGAAAATAGAACTAGCTTTTGTTCAGACTGTACTTTAAGTAGCTTTGATTTCAAGTTAATACTTTGGTAATAAGAAATAACAGTATAATTTTTTTCCAGAGTTTATCTTACTCATGTTGGATTCTAAAATCCTAAATGATACTCTAAACCAGGGGTGTCAAACTTATGGCCCGCGGGCCAGATGCATCATGCGCTAGCCATGCCCACACCCCAGTTTAGTGAAGGGGGGAAAGTGACGATACATCATGTGACGACGTGACCCGCAAGTTTGACCCTGCTCTATACTTTGCAATTAGATTACTCTATTCTGTATACTTTTATTTCAAAACCGTTTCCACATTCATGGCACTTTTTTTAGCATTTTGAAACTAAATGATTGTAATTGCATGTGATTGAATCAACCAAGGTTGTTGTCCATTATTTGCTAATCTAAAATATCAAATCTGAAGTTCACTTCCAGAAAATGTATATCTGCATAAATGCAGAGATTGTAAAAGTGTATAATCCTGGGAAAATACTGTTAAAAAGGGAGACAACTTCACATGGGTTTATTTATTCCTTTTTATTTGGTTTTATAGCTTATTCAACCTGCTTGAAAAGCTGTTCTCTCTCTGAAGAAAGAGGAGAGGAGTTTTTTTTTTCTCCTCCTCCTAACTCAGGTGAAAACAAGGTAGTGATTTAAAGGAAGAAAAATAATATGAATTTTCTGCTTATATGTAAAGCAGTAATGATTAGGAGATAATCCTTAACACAGAACCGAAAGTTGTAAATCATTCTTTTGTCATGCCAATGTAAATCTTAATTAGTATCTATCTCCATCATGTTCTAATTTGCCCTAAAGATGCATAAATATTTTTCTGCTGTAATAAACATTATTGAAAGTAATTGGGCCAATAGCAACAGCTGGTGCTACCTCCTTCAAGTGAATTGCTGTTTTGGTTAAAACAAATCATTTTGCATGATTTTTCTGGTGAGGGTGTTTTTTCGTTTTTGTTTTTACTTTGAATGGCTTTAAGGTAGGAAAAAATACATGATGCCTGTTCTATCACAAAAGATTCCTTGGGCATAATTATTCAAGTCTCATTAGGTTAGATGTATGCTGCTAGGTTGGCTTTTATGTTGGTAAAGGAAACAGAATGGAAATAGATTGTCATTACCTTTTCTTCTTTTTAAATTTCCCAATTCTGGAATTTCGCCGTGGTTTCCTGACTAGATAATACTCTGACCTGATGTGCTGATCCAAACAGTAGCAAGATGCTGCTGGGATTAGTTTTGTTAGGTGCCAGATAAAAAACTGTTTTTTGCCTAGATATTTTTAACACTATGGTCAGTTTTATTTAGAAGGGTCTTGTTTACTGAAATTCTGACTTTAATGCATTCTGTACAGTTCTGCTGTTTTATATTTTTTAATTTAGATGGGTTTTTTTTAAAATTGATAGGCATTCTTGATAGGCACCCTGGGACTGAATCACAGGATAAAAATACATTGAATAAATAAATAAATAAGCAAAATACAGATAAAAGAGATCTGGAAAGCTCACTGGAGACTGTCTGATAAAAGCAAAAAAGTTATTACTGTGCCCTTTTTTTGCAAATATGCTTGCATCATCATGAGCAAACCAAATAAATTTGATAGCATATCCTAATTTCTGCACTTGTTTTCCACCAATAAAATGAAATAACACTTGAAGGTTTGTTTGCTTTTTTTTATGGAAAGAAAATGAATGGAAGTTGATGGACACTTCCTGTCGAACAACTTGAGAAATATAGATATTAGGGTTAAGGATGCTTATATTAAAAACAGAACATAAGGATATAGGGGATATATATGTATGTATGTGTGTATGTATGTATCTATGTAGTTGGCACAAAATCAAAGAAAGTGTTAAATTGATGGGATGAGAAGAAAGTTCTAATCCATTTTCATTCAGCATTAAAAGAATAAATGAATAGAAGATGATACTTTTTTTTCCCTGAAACCAATGCATTAGTTTGGTATTTGTGGAACAATATAATATAGATTATATCTAGCTAGTAGTGACTATCGGATTGACCTCAGAGTAACTCTGAAATTAAATTTTGGTGTGGCCAAAATTGGAGTCTTGTTTGTAAATCAGTGAACATGAATGTAATTATAATGTTTAATAACAATTCAAATTCAATTAAAGGTAAACATAAACAGAATAAACTGTTTTAGAAAAATAGATTGCAGTGTGAATTAGATTTAAGGATTTGGTTTGCAAGAAGGATTGAAAGAAATCATACAAGCAAAACACAGTAACCAAATCCTGAGTGTCTTCATATGTTGGAGTTACTACAGTTGGCAAACGTAATTGGCAAAGAACACAAAATCATTAAATCAATTTTGGATCCATTCCTTTTATTGCTTGAAAGATAAAAAGAAAATTGAAAGGCCTGTTAAAACTAGAGATGTCAATCAAAAAGTTACATTCCCTTTTAAACATAATCTTTTTTACCTATCTGGCATAATACACACACACACACACACACACACACATATTTGTTAAATGAATTACTGCAGTTAAGACAGTAGCATGGTTGTTAAGTGAATCTGATTTCCCCATTGACTTTGTCAAAAGGGATCACATGACTATGGCACACTACAACCGTCATAAATATGAGTCAGTTGCTGAGTATCTGAATTTTGTTCATGTGACAGTGGGGCTGCAGCAATGGCTGTGATTGTGAAAAATGGTCAAAGTCTTTTTTTAGTGCTGTTGGCCACTGAACGAACTGTTGTAAGTCAAGGATTACCTGTAATAATTCAGAATATTGTGACCATTGCATATTGCATTTGGCCAGACAAAGGAGGGGTTACCAAATCTTAGATTTGTGTCTTGTGTTAGAGGAACACATAGCTGAATAGATGAACATAACATAAATTCTGCAGTGAGAAGATAATATTCATGATTTATGGGCTTGTGATGACCCATCATTATGCCTTCCAGTCTCTCACACATACATCCATACCTTTCTTTTCATTAGTCATCTAATTCTAAAATTTTGGCTTAAGATGGAAGAAGTAGTGCAGGAGAAGGATAGAACAAAGATGCAACAGATCCATATCTCCTCAGTATGGTTGCTGGCAGGTTAATGAATTTAGTTTTCTAGATGCAAAACTGTGTAGATGGCTAGTTGCAGAGGTTGGGGCAGCTTCATTGGCTGTTTGAACCAAGTAAGAATGATCTCGTAATTCTCAGAATAAATGAACAAAGGTGGAAGTAAAACATTTTGCTTTTAGCATTGCTAAGCATTTGGTCATCCTCACTAGCACTTCAAAATAGTGCCTAGTCATTTTAGGATATTATCCCCAAAGTTTGCAGAATGTTAGATAACTCTGGACCTCAAAATGTTGCATACCCATGGTTTATCTATCTTTCTTATTTCTTATTTTAAACCAGGGCATGTAAAAAAAAAAATCATACTCTATATTCATATAACAGCAAAAGAAGGAATTCCAGAATTATCAAAGTATCAATGCAGGTGATCTTGATTTATGACCACAATTGAGCCCAAAATTTCTGCTGTTATAACTTTTCTTGCCACAATTGTTAAGTGAATCACTGCAGTTGTTAAGTTAATAACATGGTTAACTTTGTCAGAAGGCTGCAAAAAGTGATCACATGACCACGGGACACTGCAATTGTCATAAATAATGGTCAATTTTGATCACCTAACCATGGGGGTGCTGCAATGGTGGTAAATGTGAAAAACAGTCATAAATCACTTTTTCAGTGCTGTTGTAACTTCAAATAGACACTAAATGAACTGTTGTAAATCAAGGACTACTTGTACTTAATGTTCAGAATGTACTTCAGATAAAAACCATATTTGTGATCACAAAGCATGACATGTAAAATGTTTCAGATTTTGGAATAGTAACTTGAGCATTATCCAGCATGACTGAAATCCAAAAATCCTCCTTTGAAGAAGGCATCTTCTTGATTGTATGGAAGCCCCCTTAAATGAGATGCTGAAGAAATAATGCCCAGAAGACTCCCATTCCGTGGAAGCCTTGCCAAAGGCATCAAAAAATTACTTCAATTTCATAGTGAAACCTCCTGAGGCTCATCGTTTATCACGTAACTCCTCAGAACACTTGCAGCTAAGAGTCCGATATTTCAGAGCTCACAGGAATACCTAATTGGCCACTAGAGATCCCACTTAGAAGAAAAGTCTGTTTGGGAAAAGAGTTCTTTTCAAGAGGAATGAAAGGTCATAGCTGTAAACAAAGAATCAACAGAAGACGAAGAAGAACAGACATGGCTGCAGCTGTTTAAATAAACTTTAATCTGGTTCAAGGCCTTCAAATATACATTTATACACTTAGGAACTGTAGTTACATTGGGACTTTGGACTTGTAGAGAACCAATTTTGAACTTGTACACAGTAAGTTTAACAATTCAATTAGTTTAACATTTTATCCAATTATTTATTGATAGTAGAAAGTAATAATGAGTAACAGTGTATAAATAGGATACTAAAAGTATAAATACAGTCCTTGGACTTGGACTGTATACAGGAGACATGCTAGGCAATTGAACCACTTCCACATGACCTGCCCCCTTAGAATTCTGAGGGTCCGGTGGCAGGACAAGATGCCAGATACTGAAGTCCTCTACAGAGCAGGCCTGCCACCAATTCACACCCTGCTGATGAAAGCCCAGACACGCTGGGCAGGCCATGTTGCAAGGATGCCAGACCATCGCATCCCTAAACAGCTCCTCTATAATGAGCTGTCTCAAGGAAAGCAACGGCACAGGGGACAAAGGAAGCGATACAAAGACACGTTGAAAGTCCCTGGATATCAATACCACCTCCTGGGAAACCCTGGCACAAGATCGATCGACATGGCGCATGCTGCTCCATCAAGGCTGCAAGACATCTGAGGACAGAAGAACAACCATAGCAAAAGAAAAGCGAGCACTCCACAAAACCAGAGCTGCAAAAACGGTGCCCACACGTCTGCCCGACATGTGGCAGAATATTTTGTGCTCGTATAGGCCTTACCAGCCACCTGCGGACACATCGTGGACAGCCCACAACCTGTTAGATGTCAAGGTCCTCTTCGAACATGATGGACAAACATCAGTAGGCATGATTGACATTTTAGAGAAGTATAATTTTGAGATACGGTTGTGGCATAATTAGTTATCAGGGAAGGATGTTTGGAATGCAGTGTGATGCAGTAACAGAAGCCACATTTATGTGGTAATTTTTGGGTAATGCTGCACCTGTTATGCACATTAGTAACAGGAGAACTTCCTCAAAGCCACTACACTAAACTAACAATTGTTATTAAGGCAATGACAGGATTAGCCATTTGCAGCAAAAGGCAGTCTCAGAGGGCCAATTACATTTAAATTTGTATTTAGTTCTCACAAATCTTAAAAGACAGATTGCCTCTTTCTGTGAAGTTTTCCCCTTAAGTACATGCATGAATCTTTGAAACAAGCAACCTTCAATGCAATCCTTTATGTCAACACTAGCAAGGAGAACCATTTTCTGTGATTTTAATCCCTATGAATATGCCTTTTGCAGACAATATTTTTAGGGAGAAAATTCATCTTTGTGCTTAATAAAAAATAGATTATTTACTATGGAAGTGCTGTCTCATTGCTGGACCTTGTTTCAATATATAGCATACATGTCATGGATAAATGCCTTATTCTTAAATGAAAGAGATATATGCTCATAGAGTACCAAGGGTTAATTTATTCTTCCTTTCCTAATGTATTCCTCTGTAACCACTCCTACTCCCTAATCCCGCCTCACTGATATAAAAGGGGATGTACACTCCTCCTCCTTGCTTCTAACTACAATCACTCTGTGAATATAGAATGCCTTCTGTAAATAAATAGTACTTTGTTTGAATACTACTATTCTGAATTCTTTATTGAGTCCGATCCTCGAATTATGGCAACAGTCTGGTAGCAGAGGATGGTTGGCTGACTCAATAAGAAACAGACATGCCAAAGAAAGAAAACTCCAGAAACAAAAGAGAAAGACCCAACACCAGGGCACACAACAAAGAAATGGAAACAGATCAAGAAATGATCGATGAATCTACAGCTAAAATGACAAGAGAACCTGAAAACTTCACTACAGACAACGAAGAGGTAATCGATGAATCCGACGACCAAGAAACGAGCGAGACAGAAAACAATACGCTCAGATCAGAAATACTAAGACTGTTAAAAAGCCAAAAAGATGACAAAAATCTCATCGCGAACCTCCAAGACATCATAAAAGATAGCGGAGCAGTGAGAGAAAACCAGGCCAACACACCACAAAGATCACAAAATGGTAAGTGAGTTACCTATAGACGAGAATATAACTAAAAGAAAAACTAACGGTCCCGTGCAAAATTTTGAATAGCAGCCATCTTGGATTTGTCAGCCCACCAAAATGGCTGACTCAGAACCAATCAGAAAGCAGAGTTCAAAATGGCTGGCGCGAAAAGCTTTACACAGCATAAAAAATAAAAAAGAAAAATTCTATTCATCAGAAGAATCTGATACAGATACCGAAGAAACACCAACCGAACTACAAATCGAAACTGCTATGAAAACGCTTTTTGCAACCTTCGGTCCGAATCTAAAAATATCAAAGAAATCGACGAAAATACCAAAACCAACACAATCCAAAAGCAAAGAAACAGAAGCAAGCGAGCAAGCGTTCCAGCATCTATCCACTCCAACCCGAACGACAAGAGCGCTAATGCCCGAACCCAGGGAACCCTGCAAGCACTCGCCCACACCGCAAATGATTCCAGGAGCCAGAGGCCTCAACTGAGACGACTACGATGGAAAGAAGCAAGTCCCGATCCCCACCTGGACACCTAAAGTCGAGCCAGAGAGCGAGTCATCAGAGGAAGAGCACTACGAGGGAGCTACGGCGGCGAGAACCTCCCCCGACAGCTTCAGGAACAAAATGATCAACGCGCATGCACAAATACGCCCAGATGAATATAAAGACAATAAAGAACAGAGAGAACCATTCAGACTAATCGCGAGTATACCTACACCATTCTGCAATTATCAGCATATACAAGACCTTGGACAGCCTCCAGTTGTAAGTAATGCAACAAATAACATTGGGAACTTGCCTAATGATTTTCCAAAATTGAGAATAGACGGTATTAATTTACAGGAATGGAGTCAACAACTCCAGGTTGTTTTCTTAAAAGAGAATTTATTATTTTTCATAACTAACCCTCCAAAAAAACCATGGACCCTAAAATTGGACTGCCTACACCACAGAGCATTTTATTTACTAATCTCTAGTATATCACCTGCTATCTATCATAGTATTAAGTATAATCTAACTGTCTCAGAAATAATTCATTGTATGTTTAAACTGTTTCATAGTGAAAGTGTGGCAACCACAACGAGAATGTCTAAAAAATTTTTCTCAGCCAGGATAAAACCTGGAACTACTATAAGTGAACATTTATTATCACTAAACACAACTAGAGCAGAATTTCATTTAAGGGGAGAAATAATATCTGACCAGACGATGAAAAGCGTTATCATTAATTCATTAGACTCATCATGGGACAATTACATATCACATTTGGATACAATTAATTTAGGATATCTATCTATAGAGAGTTTATCAAATAGATTAATAGCTGAAGATAATTTGAGAAGAAGCCGCTACAGTACATACAAAGAACACAGACAGACCAAAAGGGTAGTATTCCAAGACAGGTATCAAGAATCGATTGAGTGTTATAATTGTGGATCCAAAGAACATTATAGAAGAGACTGTCCAAAACCCCCTAGGGAAAGACAAAAACATGACACTAGAAACAGATACCATGACAGACAATCATCTATTGACAGATACAGACATAGAAACTCACCAAACTTTAGAGAACATTGAGGGGGCAGAGATAACTCAAGAGATAGAAAGTCTGGATCATTGTATGGATTAGATAAATACACTATAACCAAAAACCAAGACTCAAAGGATAATGTCTGGCTCATTGATTCCGGGGCAACAAATCACACAACACATGATAAGAAAATATTATCTTCCTTCGTAGAAGATAAATTTGTAATTAAAGTAGCAAATCAAGAGGAAGTCCAAGTCATTGGAAGAGGAAATGTAGAATTACCCGGTTTAGGGAAAATAGAGGGGGTTCTATTAATACCCAAAATACCTCACAACATTCTTAGTGCAATAAAGCTAAGCAGGGACTCTAACATAAATATAATATTCTCAAAGGGAAAAGTAACTCTAGAGAAAAACAAAATAAACATAGGTAATATAATTACCAAAGGAGATTTACCATATTTAATCACAGAGGAAAGATGGCTACACAACATTGATTCTAACAGGGAAAATGAAACTAGCATAGAAAATGAAAATGATAATGACAGTGACAATGAGGGACACGAACCAGAATATAATGATGAAACCATATCTATCAGCAATACACATACTAACAAAAGACCAATAATTGGAAAACCAATTCATGATGAATGTGCACATATATTACACAGAAAATTAGGACATGCCAGTTTTCCTGTAATACAAAAAATGATTGAACATGCTGAAGGTGTTAAAATAAAAGACTGTAAAAATTACTTGGAATGTTCAGTATGTAAGTCCTCAAAGCTCAGAACCAAGTCCAGACCCAAAAAGGCAACAAGATCATCAAATCACATTTTTAACCTGGTACATATGGATCTAGTTGGTCCATTAACTCCATCAATTACATACAAAAAACGATATTTTCTTACTATTGTAGACGACTATAGTCGTTATGGCTTTGTCTACACCTTAAAACATAAAGATGAAACATTTCAAAAGTTTAAAGAATTTTATAAACGTATAGAAACACAACACAACATAAAAATAAAACAGATCATGACAGACAGGGGATCTGAATTCATGTCAAAGGAATTCTCCCAATGGCTAAAAGCCAAAGGGATGTTACATTTCACCTCTAGTCCTTTCTCTGCTTTTCAAAATGGAGTAGCGGAACGAAAAAACTCGACACTACAAACCATGATTAGATGTACATTAGAAGATGCTGGTTTAGGCAAACATTTCTGGTCGGAAGCACTATTATATTCCAATTATACACTTAACAGACTTTGGTCTAGTGTCATAAATAAAACACCATATGAATTGATGTATAGTAAAAAACCCAAGATAGCCCACATGCATGTATTTGGAGTTACAGCAGATGTACATATACCAAAACAACTGAGACGTAAGGGAGATAATGTATCTAGGAGGCTCAGATTCATGGGATATGAGACAGGTACTAAAGGATATAGATTTATTGACAATAATAACAAGTTCATAATTTCTAGGACAGCTGTATTTCACAAACAGGCCAATTGGTCTAAGATACATCTTAATGAGATACTCCCAACAACAAGACCAGATATTAAGACACAAGGTAAAACAGAAATGGAAGGACAAAACTGCAGTACACAAAAGAGCAACACCAAAACATGGATGGGAAATTGTCCCAAAATCAAAACAGATTCATTAACACAAAAGGAAGCAAGATATTTACATGATAACAACAGCAGACCAGAAAGAACAATTAGCTGCAACAGGAATCAAGTACCAAAAAGATATAAGGATTACATAATGCATATAAATAATGATACATCAACACCTAATACATATGAAGAAGTATTAAAACTCCCCACTGAAGAAAGAAAGAAATGGGAATTAGCCATGGCCAAAGAAATGGACAGTTTACGAGAACTCAAAGTATTCACTCCAACACCAGCACCAAAAGATAAAACAATTATAGGCACTAGGTGGATATTTAAAATTAAGAATCTAGAAGGGAGTAACACATTATATAAAGCAAGACTGGTTGCTCAGGGCTTTGCCCAAAGATACCCTGAGGATTATACCGACACATATTCTCCCACTGTAAGAACTGAAAGTGTTAAAACAGCTTTAGTAATAGCCTCAGCCCTTAATCTTGAAGTCTTTCAATACGATATACAAACTGCATATCTACATGCAAAACTCGATAAGGAAATATATGTAAGAGCTCCTCATAGTCAAAACACAAATAGAAACGAAACATGGTTACTAAACAAAAGTTTGTATGGATTGAAGCAATCCGGCAAACGCTGGTATGAATGTTTGGTCAACGTACTCAAAACTATGAACTTCAATGCTACAACTGCAGACAATTGTTTCTTTGTTAGGAGAAATGGTGATTCATTAGAATTTGTGTTAATTTACGTGGATGACATTTTGTATATTGGCAAACATAAAGATAAGAGAGAGATATTTGTAACAAAATTAGGAGAACATTTCTCATTGAAATCATTGGGGAAAGTAAATAAATATCTTGGAGTACAGATTAGTAAAACTAAAAAAGGATTTAGATTGTCTCAGAGGGATAAAATTATTGAACTCTTGAACAGATGCAATATGAATGATGCAAAGCCTTGTGATACTCCAATGCAAGCTGATTTTCTAAAGAATATGAATGAATCATCTCCTGAGTTTAATGATAATACACTTTACAGATCAGTTATTGGTTCCCTTTATATATTGCCAATTGGACCAGACCCGATATTGCTCTACCCCTTAATTTGTTGTCCAGATATGTCAGTAAACCTTTGATTTATCACTGGGAAGCTATTAAAAGAGTGTTAAGGTATTTGAAACACAGCTTAGATTTTTGCCTATTGTTAGAGCTCAACAATGTTAAAGAGCCTATTCTCACTTGTTACGCTGATGCTGACTGGGCAGGCGATACTAAAAGCAGGAAGAGCACTTCTGGCTATGTATTCTTTCTTAACAATTGCCGAGTCTACTGGTACACTGGAAAACAAGATTTAGTAGCTACATCAACTACTGAAGCAGAGTATATTTGCTTGTCAAAAGCTTCTAATAATCTCATATGGTTCAATGATCTATTAACCAATGTTTGGAAGAGCCCTTCACTACCATTCACTATATATGAAGATAACAAAGCTGCAATAGAGATATCTAGAGCAGATGCTATTGGTCAAAGATCTAGGCATATAGATATCAAATACAAACATGTAAGACAATTATCTCAAAATGGATTTATTAAAGCTATTCATTGTAAAACTACAGAACAAATAGCTGATATACTGACTAAACCTTTATAATCAAAACAACATAAATATCTAACTTCAAAATTACATGTTTTATATTGTTCTGAATCTGAATGTAACTACTGTTGTATATCGAATCGGCATTTAGAGGGGGATTTGTCAT
Organism: Arizona elegans; assembly: GCA_022577455.1. Lineage (NCBI taxonomy): Eukaryota > Metazoa > Chordata > Lepidosauria > Squamata > Colubridae > Arizona > Arizona elegans. The sequence continues at coordinate 93,253,982 of JAKOOJ010000003.1, read as the reverse complement.
GGATAAATGCCTTATTCTTAAATGAAAGAGATATATGCTCATAGAGTACCAAGGGTTAATTTATTCTTCCTTTCCTAATGTATTCCTCTGTAACCACTCCTACTCCCTAATCCCGCCTCACTGATATAAAAGGGGATGTACACTCCTCCTCCTTGCTTCTAACTACAATCACTCTGTGAATATAGAATGCCTTCTGTAAATAAATAATACTTTGTTTGAATACTACTATTCTGAATTCTTTATTGAGTCTGATCCTCGAATTACGGCAACAATACAGTATCACAGGTAAACTCTACCCACAGCCTTGAATTCGATCCTGACAGGATTCAAGGTTGACTCCGCCTTCCATCCTTCCGAGATCACTAAATGAGAACCCAGATTGTTGAGGGCAATATGCAGATAAAGTGTTGACAGTGTAAACCACCCAGAGAGTGCTGTAAAACACTATGGGCCTAAATTTTACTGCTGAATGCTATTCCCAAACTGAAAGATGAAATTTATTGCAGTGAAATAAGTACTGATATAGCTTTAAAGAAATGTCTTGAATTAGACTTTTTTTTTTTTTTTGCAAAAAGGCAAAGGGAGGATTTTGCATCCCAATTTATTGTCACCACCCATTTTGGTTTTGCCTAATTTATGAAATAAAGGCAATTATTTATGACTTATAACTAGCAAATCTTTCTTTGCTTCTGAAGGTATACCTTAACATTCACTTTTATAGATACCTTGTCAATTTGAGTAATAACAAAGTTTTTAAAGCAACACAAACTATATAAGTGCACTGAAGCATCTTTTGATGTTTTTGAAACAGAAGGGGTCTTTTTCTATGAAACTGACCTAAGCTCTTTTTCTTCATTTCAGTTTCAGTAACTATCATGTGTTCTTTTTCCACACTAATGATGAATAAATTCTGATGAATGGATTCAATTCTAGGGGAAAATGGTAACAGAGAGAGACTTCTATATTTTCTATATAGCAGTAAGACAGAACAAGAATACTATACATTTTATTTGATAAAATTCATCCACCTGAAGGCACCTTAAAGAAGATGTATTATCTGGACTACTGTAGATCATCATGTTATATTCTGTCCTAATATGTAATTTTGTGTATTATGAACATAGCCAAGACAAAATGTAATGTTTTTCTTCGTTAGAAGGGAGCTTACAGTACCTGTGGAGTCCTTAGTGCTCCCTGAGCTTGGTTGTTTTCTGCAGATATTTCATTACCCAACTGCAAGAAAACACAACATCTGCAGGAAAACAACCAAGCTCAGAGAGCATCACAGTTCAATCTTGAGTCACATATATTCCCTTCTGTTAGTTTACAGTAAGGACATAGAAACATGCTTTTGACCTGTTATACAGCACGTCAAATGACAGACATTCAGAGGTAGAAAGTATCAAGAACAAGTTTGGGTTCCTTTTACTTCCTATGACACCTAAACCGTAGAAAAACAACCACCAGTGAATCCATTTTAGATGATCAGTTGCAGGAATGACCACTAAATATAAGATCTTCAGAAATTTTGGTTATTTTCTGATGGGCTTTTAGACCAGTATAAACAGGGTAGATTTTAGAATTTCAATATAATTTTTCAGGCATTGTCACTGATAATATATTAGATATTTCAAACTGAAATGAGAAAATAGATAAACTGCCCCAACCCAATTATTTATTTATTTATTTATTTATTTATTTATTTATTTATTTATTTATTATATTCTATACCGCCTTTCTCCCGTAGGACTCAAGGCGGTGTACAGTCAAGAAAAATATAGACACACAAACATCATAAAATTGCTAATTAAAATTATTACTTACTTTTAATAATAATTAAAATTATTATTATAATAATTAATTATAATTATTACAATTATACATTGTAAACTATTGATTTTCAAATATATGTGTTAATTGGAAGATAATTCATATCTATGCACATTTTAACTACAAATCTGAAGTATCACAGCATTTTCATTCAATAATTCATTGTCCTCTCTGCAACAGAACAGAGATATCCTCATTTCTGCAGCATCCATATAAAGAACACTTCCACTATCAGATCAGGAGTTCTAGTAGACAAAATATTAAACAATTTTTTTAACATTCTGAACTTTGCATTCTTTTGCCACTTAATGTTTTTCCATCAACTACTAAGTCAATCTCCATACTAAAAATAATAATATAAAGGACACCTACATAATTTCTTATATTCTAAAGCTGACTTTGGTTTAATTTACTAGTAGGCGATCTGACTAACAAACTCAGCATTAGGTGAGTCATATTGCAAGAATATGTGTGGAAATAACTAAACAATAATATAACATCTGCTTTTTCTACAACAGGCCATCTGTATTGTTCTAAGCCTTGAAGCTGCTCAAGTCCCTTTCGGGCTATAGGGAAATAAATATTGAAACATAAGTATTTAGATGTTTGAAATTTCTTGATATGACCACATTTTGTGGGCATATGTTGTTCTTGCCATGAATGGGATCTGGCAATATTGTGAGATTTTAAACATTAAACAAGATTTTTATAATAATAATAATAATAATAATAATAATAATAATAATAATAATAATAATAATAATAATAATAATAATAATAATTCTATTTAATTTTGGATTTTGAGTGAGAGAGTGCTGTATTAATAATTGTAGGAGTATGTGATAGGCTGTAAAGCTGTATGTATGTATGTATGTACGAATGTATGTATGTATGTGAATCCCATTATTAAGACCTCTAGATGAGTCAGTGCTCATGTTAGAAAGCCATGGGAAGATAAAAATCCAGTAAAGCTCTAAACAGATTTCACTCTTATTGGCTATTCATGAACAATCATGGTTACTTGTTCCTGATGCTTAGGTCCAGTGGGTGGGAAAATGAGAAGTCAATGACAGGAACCAGCTTCTTAATTGAGCAGTGTCTCATCTTTCTTTCTTGAGTGAATGCATGACTCAGTAAGAAAACATCTGCTGCTCAGTCTGCTACAGAGGCTGATGGTTGGAGTTCCCAGAAACAAACTTTTTCAAGTCAACCAATCTCTAACCTGAGGAGAACACTGATAGATTTTGCAACCTGTCTTACAAATAAATTACAACAGAACAAGAAAAGAGAGGAAATTCTTTAAGTTAAAAGAAAATAAATACTTTTTATTTTAAATTTTGTTTAGACTTTAACATTTTGCAAAAGAAAGCTTATTTCATGTTTCTGAAGTCAAAGTTCCTCAAGTTAATACAATTCTAAAGGGGCTCAGCAGCATTCTTAATCCAAATCCCAGAGAAACAATCTAGAAATTTCAGAACTTCTAATATATCTTTAGGATGGGGGACATGTGCATCTCTGGGGAGATGCTGTTCGAAAGAATAGGCATTATTATAGAAAAGGCCCCCATAGATTATTGGGACCTCATAGATTATATTGTTCAGTCAAATAAAACACACTTAGTATGCCCAATTGTATACAATGAACAGAAACCATCAGATATAAGAGTCACTTAAGTAACCAGGTCCTATGCTACTAAGAGCTTTCAAGGTAGTCATTATCCAGAAGCCAAATGGTAGCCAGTACAGCTCACAGACCAGTAGGTATCACACAGACATGCCAAGATATGTCCATTATTGCCTGCACAGCTATATTCTAGCTCATTTGTAACTTCTGTGTCATCTAGAAATAGACACTCATGAGATTACTAAGGCATGAGTTATCTTTTAGAGAGTCTCCCAATCCAGGAAGGAGGGCAATTAGTGCACAAGATGAATTTGTACAAAAGCCTTCTTGATCACTGGTCCTATTTGCTTCTCAGACAGAAACTGGTATTATACACAGGACTAAAGATGGAAAATATCTGAAATCAAGGAGTCCAAATACCTATGGCCACTCAATCTTGCTAGATCCTCACAGCCATCAGGCACCAAGACAATATATTGAAATCATCACTTGAATAGTCTAGGATTGAAATATATAATTGGGTACCATCGGCATAATTTTCATACTAACAACAAACTGAAAGATGATTTTACATACATATCAAATAGAAGAGGCAAGAGTGTTGAATCCTAAGGCATCACACATGAAGGACCCTGGAAAAAACCTCCACCCCATAATTGGAACCAATCAGTGAGAAACAAAGAGAATTATTATATATTATGCTCACTAATCTCCATGCTCAGTTCAGAAGGATGCCATAATTGATGATATCAAAAGCTGCTGATAAATAAAGGAGAACTAGATGGATACATCATCCCCCTTCCAGTTCTGTCAAAAACTACAATCAGCACCATATCCATACTAAAATCCCAGTCTAAAATCCAATTTAAAGGCGTCCAGGTCAGTGGGGGTTTCAATTTTTTTTACTACCGGTTCTGTGGGTGTTGCTTGGTGGGCGTGGTGTGGCATGGCGTGGCATGGTAGGGGAAGGATACTGTAAAATCTCCATTCCCTTTCCACTCCAGGGAAAGGTTACTGAAAAATCCCCATTTCCTCCCAATCAGCTGGGACTTGGGAGGCAGAAAATAGATGGGGGCAGGGCCAGTCAAAGGTAGTATTTACCGGTTCCCTGAAATAATCAAAATTTCTGCTACCAGTTCTCCAGAACTGGTCAGAACCTGCTGAAACCCACCTCTGGTCCAGGTCATATGTTTCATTCAGAGCCCTTCTCTAAAGAAAGAAGAGTAGAGTTTGAACAAAAGTTATCCAGAATAGCTGGATGACTTCTTGAGGAAAAGTATCCCTTAATAATAGCAGAACCATCTTCTGCTATTCTGCCATCTTCAAGAAAACTGTCACTGCTGCATGAATCCAACCAAATATGACCTCTTGAGTAATCTCAACAAGCCAGGAGGACTATTTCATAGCCCTTACCACTAGGATTACAAACAGATCTGTCAGATTTGTTCTTTGTCTTTCTCCAACAATGCTTCAGACATTTCTTCTGGAGCTCCATCTTTCAGATTAGAAAACCATGCAGCAACCTGGGATTGGTGCATGTTTCCAATCACATTCTTGAAAAGAGAGATGGTGGACAAAGAATAGCACAAGCAAGACAAAAACCTTAAACTGTCTACTGTTGACCTCACCCCATTCCTAAGAGGTTTGTAAGGGATGTGCATAAGTGCACCAGTGTGCCTTCTGTCCCTGTCCTACTGTCCCCATTTATTTGTACCCATTTCCTGTATTCATATCTATGTTTATACTTATTCCTGTTATCTAATACATGTTTGACAAACTAAATAAATAAATAAATAAAAATAAAAATAAAATAAAAAAGCAATCAGAGAGTGATAGTAACATCAGATTATGTCACTATTGCCCCAAGACAAAAATCAGATCTAGTGTGAAACAATATCTGATGGGTATACATCAGACCTGCAAGTACTAAGGATGGCCCTTTGTCACCATAAACTCTGAATCTGCCCCAATGTCACCACTGAGAGATCAAATACAAAGGAGATATGTCTGGAATTATACATCTTTACATTCTACTCATCCTTGGTTTTGCAGTGGTCTTAGTGTTCCTATAAATGCAGGGAGTTCTGACATTTGTATTTTTCATTTTCTCTATTGTTTACAATTATATTTAGGGAAATGCTGTTTAGCTATGTGCATTTAATTTCCTTGCTATGTGTGCTCTGAATGGGAAGCTGTTGCACTGAAGTTGTTGGCACTCAGAAAGAAGAAGGCTGTCATATCTTACTGTCTGTAGCAGTGTATGTTTGCAAACAGAACAACAAAAATAATAAGAAAAGCCCTTCTTAGTTGAAGGCCCAGTTAATTAAGCTGTCCTTTTTAACATCCTTAAAGAATTGTCAAATTAACTAAAGCTGAATTCAATTAATATGTCAAAGGGTATCTCTCCATACCCATTAGCCATTATTGACAATACTCAAAATTAACTCCATAATTTGACCATTCAGGAGAACCTTAATAAAACATTGTTCTTCTAAATAATTTCAAAGATGTCTGTTTTTGTTTATTTGTAGAGCTAACAAACATGAACATCAGTACAATATAATAATTAAACAAGATGAAGGAATTTGTGAATGCATTTATTTTCATAGATTTCATACAACATTGCTAAGGATTGGAGCAGCTATTAGGAATTCTAGAATAGGTAATCCACACACACATCTGCAGGATATGAGATGATAGAAGGCTGACTTCAACATCAGGGTTTTTTCTTCAATTGTTCCATGGTCCTTAGTTGTGTTCTGACCTAGGCTTCCTTAGAAAGCATGAAGCAAAGTCTTAATTCCGGCCAAAACTCTTTTATTTAAACAACTGTGAATTACTGTCATTCACAGTCAACAAGGCTTCGGGAAACAGTCTTTCAGAAGAATGTTTATCAACACCCACCGTATCTCACTTGGAACGTGTTATGTCCTTATAAGGACATCCACCCAGATTGGCTGCCAGCCATCAGGCGGGAAGTTTGAATTGCTGTCAGGGGTGGTGCGACTGCCGGAGCGAATATAAGGAGAGCTCCGGCAGCGCACAGTCAGTTTTGTTACTGTTTCCAATAAAGTTACTTAATGTAGCGAGCTGGTCGCGTCTTCATTTCCTGTGCCTGATCTAACACTGGCGACGAAGGACTAGAACCAAGCGACGAACCGCGTGGCGCGAAGCCAACCAGAGCAAGTCACTCAGCAGCTGAAGTCACTGGTAGGCATTTCCGAAGGCATGGCAGCAGCTGAAGTCACATTGCCAGCCCTTGCTCCATTCCGCCCAGGGAAGGACAAGTGGAAATCCTACGTGGTCAAATTCCGGCAATACCTGAGAGGCAACAATATCAGGGATGCTGATGATGACCGCAAGAAGGGCATTTTCCTGGCCAACTGTGGCTCAGAAGTCCTCGACATGGCCATTGATCTGGTGGCACCACGGGACATCGAGGAAGTGCCATGGACGGACCTGCTGCAGATCCTGCAGGACCATTATGCCCCAACAGGAACACCAGTGGTGAATCAGTTCACCTTCCATCAGAGAGACCAGAAGGAAGGGGAAACCATCAAAGAGTTCATGACCGCCCTGCACCAAATCGCAGCCAGCTGTGAGTTTGACCATGTGGACAACGCCATTGCTGACCGCGTGGTTTTCGGCATGAGGGACAGAGGCCTGCAAAAGAAGTTCCTGAGCAGGAAAAAGCTCGTGCTCAAGGACGTGGTGGAGGAAGCTACCGCATCCGAAATCTCCGAAAAAGCAGCAGCCGCAGTAATCCGGGCAAAGGGAATCCACAAGATTCTCAGTGCCACACAGTCATCGACTGAAGATTCCACAGCTGGCTCAGAGTCGGAGGAAGAATCCACCGTCCACAAGGTATCCAGACCCCCAAGGCAAGAAACCGCACAAGGAAACTACAAGGGGGAGCGCTGTGCCAGCTGCAGAGGGGACCATGCCAGGGCAAACTGCAAGTGGAGAGATGCGACCTGCAAACGTTGCAACAGAAGGGGTCACATCGCCGAAGCTTGCAGAGCCGAGGAACCAGCCCCAGAACCCTCCAGCCACCGTCCTCGCGAAAATTGGAAAGATTACCAGAGATCATCCAAACGGTCCTCTGGCCAATCTAGACACGGAGACGAAGAATTTTCCAGGAGCAGAGCAGTCCACCAGACGACCATCACCCACACCAACTCCGACAATGCCACCAAGTTCCTCGTGACCGTCCATGTGGAAGGATTGCCATGCTCAATGGAGGTAGACTCGGGCTCGATCTACTCCATTATGGATTGGCACCAGCTGAAGCGCATGAAACCCAGCATCAGCAAGTGAGAACTGAAGCAAAATCGAAGCTCCTCGATTTTGGGGAAAACCCCATCGGTGTCGATGAAGAAGTGAGATTGCGCAGGTCTACTAGGGTGCCGAGGTGTCCTATGTACCTGCGCAATTACGTGACATTCATTAATGTTGAGTGACTGTTTTCTAACTAGGAGGGGAGGAGTGTTATGTCCTTATAAGGACATCCGCCCAGATTGGCTGCCAGCCATCAGGCGGGAAGTTTGAATTGCTGTCAGGGGTGGTGCGACTGCCGGAGCGAATATAAGGAGAGCTCCGGCAGCGCACAGTCAGTTTTGTTACTGTTTCCAATAAAGTTACTTAATGTAGCGAGCTGGTCGCGTCTTCATTTCCTGTGCCTGATCTAACACTGGCGACGAAGGACTAGAACCAAGCGACGAACCGCGTGGCGCGAAGCCAACCAGAGCAAGTCACTCAGCAGCTGAAGTCACTGGTAGGCATTTCCGAAGGCATGGCAGCAGCTGAAGTCACATTGCCAGCCCTTGCTCCATTCCGCCCAGGGAAGGACAAGTGGAAATCCTACGTGGTCAAATTCCGGCAATACCTGAGAGGCAACAATATCAGGGATGCTGATGATGACCGCAAGAAGGGCATTTTCCTGGCCAACTGTGGCTCAGAAGTCCTCGACATGGCCATTGATCTGGTGGCACCACGGGACATCGAGGAAGTGCCATGGACGGACCTGCTGCAGATCCTGCAGGACCATTATGCCCCAACAGGAACACCAGTGGTGAATCAGTTCACCTTCCATCAGAGAGACCAGAAGGAAGGGGAAACCATCAAAGAGTTCATGACCGCCCTGCACCAAATCGCAGCCAGCTGTGAGTTTGACCATGTGGACAACGCCATTGCTGACCGCGTGGTTTTCGGCATGAGGGACAGAGGCCTGCAAAAGAAGTTCCTGAGCAGGAAAAAGCTCGTGCTCAAGGACGTGGTGGAGGAAGCTACCGCATCCGAAATCTCCGAAAAAGCAGCAGCCGCAGTAATCCGGGCAAAGGGAATCCACAAGATTCTCAGTGCCACACAGTCATCGACTGAAGATTCCACAGCTGGCTCAGAGTCGGAGGAAGAATCCACCGTCCACAAGGTATCCAGACCCCCAAGGCAAGAAACCGCACAAGGAAACTACAAGGGGGAGCGCTGTGCCAGCTGCAGAGGGGACCATGCCAGGGCAAACTGCAAGTGGAGAGATGCGACCTGCAAACGTTGCAACAGAAGGGGTCACATCGCCGAAGCTTGCAGAGCCGAGGAACCAGCCCCAGAACCCTCCAGCCACCGTCCTCGCGAAAATTGGAAAGATTACCAGAGATCATCCAAACGGTCCTCTGGCCAATCTAGACACGGAGACGAAGAATTTTCCAGGAGCAGAGCAGTCCACCAGACGACCATCACCCACACCAACTCCGACAATGCCACCAAGTTCCTCGTGACCGTCCATGTGGAAGGATTGCCATGCTCAATGGAGGTAGACTCGGGCTCGATCTACTCCATTATGGATTGGCACCAGCTGAAGCGCATGAAACCCAGCATCAGCAAGTGAGAACTGAAGCAAAATCGAAGCTCCTCGATTTTGGGGAAAACCCCATCGGTGTCGATGAAGAAGTGAGATTGCGCAGGTCTACTAGGGTGCCGAGGTGTCCTATGTACCTGCGCAATTACGTGACATTCATTAATGTTGAGTGACTGTTTTCTAACTAGGAGGGGAGGAGTGTTATGTCCTTATAAGGACATCCGCCCAGATTGGCTGCCAGCCATCGGGCGGGAAGTTTGAATTGCTGTCAGGGGCGGTGCGACTGCCGGAGCGAATATAAGGAGAGCTCCGGCAGTGCAGTCAGTCTTGTTACTGTTTCCAATAAAGTTACTTAATGTAGCGAGCTGGTTGCGTCTTCATTTCCTGCGCCTGATCTAACAGAATGCTGCCAGAGAACCAATTTCCAAATGCAGGGCAAGGCCAAACTTGGCACAGATTCTATTAGAGTCACGAAGAGAACTTTCCAATCTTGAATTGATCAAATGAACTAATTGCTTCCTGGAAAAGCCCATGCCCCGTTTGATCCTCTTTTATGTCTATGGGAGGGGCCAATTATCTCCAAGGTGTGGCCTTACTCCTGAGTCGACCCTGCTTTCTTAATTGTTCTTGTCTTCTGGCAGCTCTGCGCATGCGCACACTGGGAACGGGCTCCAGCTGTTCCTCTGCCTCACTGCTGTCTATCTCCCTCTCTGCCTCCAATGCAGAACCCTCATCCGAGCTTTCCCCAGCCCCCAGAACTGGCCCAAGTTCCACCCCAACCTCCTCACTGTCCAACTCTGCGGCCAGCTCTGCTGTCTACCGGAGGGCCTCAACAAGTTGCTCTATGGCAGTGTGAGGGCATTTGTGCAGATCCCAGGACCATAGAGCATTCCAAATCACCTTGCTCAAACCCAATGTTTACCATCAAAATGTTATGACTCTTATTTGGCCTTTGAATGAAGCAAAAAGGATGTGTTAAGCCACAGTGCACTTTTTCTGCACACCAAGACTCCCTCATCCCATAGTTCCTCCCTTGTTAACATCATTGGATATTTCTTGAATGACCCTAGGAGGCTCAATTCAAAAGAAGTATAAAGTTGGAGAAATGTACCTGCTTTGTGGCTAGACATGTTTCAGATGTTATGTCACTTTCTAGATCTCATTTTATTCCTGAATTTATTTAATTTACATCCTAATGGTGGCTAACTACAAAAAAAGGAAGAAATAGTAACAAAATTATTAAGTATAAACTATAAACGATAGACTATGGAATTATCAGAAGCCTCTAACAGGTTTTGAGATTTGCTCTCAAATTCTCTCAGTCACAGGCTTTTTGGTTATTTAGAAAATTGAATACTTGAAAGGGCCCAAAGAAGATATATACCTGTAGTAGTAGGTTAAGAAACATCAAATAGTCCATTTATAAAAGTGTTTGGTCTCCTACCATAGTGAAAACCTTTACCAGCTTGAAACTGGAATTGATAAGATCCCCTCATTCATGCATGACTTGCAATTGCTCAATACTTTTTGGGTAGGGAGGAACAATGTTGAGGTAGGATGGAAGGGAGGAATAAATCTATTTTTCCTCTTTTCTTCACATCCATCCTGCCAGTCTTTTGTTGACAGAGATGAATGACGCTGGAGCATCTTAGAAAAATAAAACCATGTTAATAAGAAAGGAAAAAGGGCAACCATCAGATTAAAAGGCACTGCACAGGTTTAGAGTATACAAACTAACAAACTGTAGGAATAGAAATCTTGTTTTTTCTTTTCATATAGTGTGAGCTTAGTTGCATTTGTTGTGAGGCATGAATGTTTTGGAATGGTGGGTTTAATTAATAAAACTAATTACCCAGATTAATTTGCAAATTATCCCTTTTACTAATATATAATGTTCATAACTCTACACATGCTATGAGACTTTTCGGTTGCATAAAAAAATAAGACTGGTCACAGAATTCTAGTTATCTCCATGCATCATGCTTCAAGTTAATCATGGAACATCCATGCAAATTCAACTTCCCATTAAGCTCTATATGGCCCATTAAACAGAGCTATATTTATCTGACTTTTTTTTTTAAAAACAAAAACAAAACCCACACAATAGTTAGCATTTATGTCAGGAATAGCAAGTAGAAAACAAATTGTTTCGTTTAATTTGAGATGTATTTGGATTATGGGGCATATATTTCCAATGGTTGTTCTGTATTTACAGCATGGCTGTCTCGTTACACCACTGCACTATAATTGTTTGCCTGCTGAGAATGATAGCAGCAAAGTTACTTTGGGTACTATTACAACTAATTATAGTCTTGCTTTGGAATTTAAGAGCCCCCCTGCAAAGCTCTCTTCTCACCATTTACACCCAATGGACAGGAATGCATTTTGAATGCTGGATGTAATTTTAGTGATTAAGTTCCTGCCATGCCACTTCCTAATGCATGGCATTGCAAGCTATTTTAAAGTTTTGCCAAACTGTCTTCTGGCTTATCGGACTTCCAATTCTCAAAAGGGAATTTGAAATCAAATAGGACACTATTTTCCAAGATGCAAAAAGTCATTGCATGCCTTTGTAATTCTCTCTACATATATCTGAACAAATGTCCCACTTTATTTAACTGCATTAATTTTGTATGCTGGAAAATATGCTGTGTGCACATATTTAAAATGTGTGCATTTAAAAAAGAAAGAATCTTCATTTGTGCCAAATGTACAAATCTGCTACATATATTTCCCCAAACTACATCATTTCTCATGCAAAAACTTACAAAAAACCTTTTTATTAAAAAGATAACTCAGAGGTAAAACGCACGGAATCTCTTCTGTGCAGCACAGCACCTACTACAATGTTTTCATATATTAAACACTTTATATTATGTTTAGAACAAAAACATACACATTGTTTTCTGTGCAGTCCTCAGAAGATGGGCTTCTATTTTGATAATAGATAATAGATTGACAATGTTTTCAAACTCGATTACTTTAACATGTGTGGACTTCGACTCTTAGAATTCCTTCCACCCAGAATTCCCTAGCCAGCATGTGGGAAAGGAACATTCTGGGAGGGGGAAATTCTGCAAGTTGTATATTAGTTTAAGATGTGTGTTCAGAATTCGTCCAGCAACATGTTTGGGGAGGAGGAGAATTCTGGTTCCACACATCCTAAAATTACCAAGTCTGAAAAACACTACTCTAAAACATGAAACTAGATGAAAAAGTAATAATTAATCAGTACAATCTTATCTAGGGAAGGGAGAAGGGAAGGCATTTATTTATTTTATTTACAGAGTTCAAAATATATGGCCACTCATCTCATACAAGATTCTAGGCAGGGGACAACAATCCGTGAAACAATTAAAAAGGAAGATCTCTCCCCCCACACATACACACCAGGTACCAGCCCAAACATTTTCATTTCACCTTATCTGCAGGTAGTTATAATGGTTGCGGAATTATCCAGTCTCCAAAAAGTCACAGAAACCTAACAGGAATGGCTTGACTTTAACAATGCAAGAGGAAATATTCTCTTCGCTTTCAACTGGTAGTGTAGACTTTGGGGCTATTTATTTTGGGGCTTCCTAACTTTAAGAGAGAGAGAGAATTCCCAGTTGCTCTCACTTTGGTTGGCTCCCTTCTTTTCTTTGAGATCTTCTGAGATAGATATTCTTTGGGTTTGAACCTTTCTACCTTCTTTCACCTACTGTAGATGTACTGTACTGTTTAAGAACAATTCCTAAGCCTGTGATGATCCATAGCCTTTTCTTCTCCACAGCTAAATAACAAGTACACCTTCCTTCTATTCAAACCTTCTCAGCCCCACCTCTCACTCTACAAAGTTAAGGAAACCATGTCTTGTTAGTGCAGCTTGAGGAATGATAGCATTGAACTTCTGTGACTGAAAACCTCAAGACATCCTGCCACAAGAACTTACTCAAACTTCTTATATAGACTGATTTAATGCTGTTTGAACTAGATATTGGTTTTAAAATATGTAAATATTAATGAGTACAATCTTATCTAAAGAAGGGATAAGGGAAGGCATTTATTTATTTTATTTACATGATTCAAAATATATGCTCACCCATCTCATACAAGATTCTAGGCATGGGATAACAATGAAACAATTAAAAAAGATGTCTCCCCCTCCCACACACACACACCAGATACCAGCCCAAACATTTTCACTTCACCATAATATTCTTCTTATCTCCAGGTAGTTATAATAGTTGCAGAATTATCCAGCTTCCAAAAAGTCACAGAAACCTATCAGGAATGGTTAGGGTTAGGATTAGGATTAGAGGAGCTTTCTGTTTACACTACTGTACTCTTCTATCATCCTCATCTCAAGGGGATGTTAAGCTATACCTAGGAACAAACAAAGTTCTGCACAACAAAAAATTGTTTGTGCGTGTGTGTGTGTGTGTGTGTGTGTTTGTCTAAACACACCTATCACAAGGTTTTATTCAAACTTCTTATATAAACTGACTTAATGCTGTTTTCAAAGTGATCTAGATATTGGTTTCAAAAACACTAGCATTAGTCCCATCCTGCACATCTGGTTGATTTAAATCACCAAATATCAAGAGACCTGATATTTGCTAACTGTGTGTTGCAGATTCTGTCACCAATAAGTATATTACAGGTTTTCTCTGACCAGCTGACAAGGGGGTTTGTGTTGCTCTACTATTTGCTCTTTTTAATTCTTGGAGAGAGTGTTATTACAATTGTCAAAAAATGTAGTTTGCTTTGTTTGAGTATTTATGACTTTTCAGGTTCTTTCTATTTTTAATATTTCCATAAACAAGTACAGAGAAACAGTGGAATGACTTTAGAGAAAATATACAGTGACAATTAGTAAAACAAGTTTTTTTTTTTTGTCAAGCATATATAAGATAACAGGTAAAAGTATAAACATAAATTGAATACATGAAAAGAGTAAGAATAAAAAATAAAAAGGAATATTAGGACAGGGACAGTAGGCACGCTGATGCACGTATGCATGCCCCTTACAGACCTCTTAGGAATGGGGTGAAGTCAACAGTAGAAAGTTTAAGGTTTGGGGATTTGGGGAAGAAACCACAGAGTCAGGTAGTGCATTCCAGGCATTGACCACTCTGTTGCTGAAGTCATATTTTCTGTAATTGAGTTTGGAGCAGTTTATCTTGAGTTTGTATCTATTATTTGCTCGTGTATTGTTGTGCTTGAAGCTGAAGGAGTCATTGACAGGTAGAACATTTTGGCAGATAATTTTATGTACTACACTTATGCCAGACCGAAGTCGGCATAGTTCTAAGTTGTCTAAGACCAAAATTTGAAGTCTTGGTGGCATAAGGTATTTTATTGTGGGTAGAGGAATGGAGGACTCCATTTTATCCAGGAAAACAAGGAAGTGTGAGAAAGAAACTCAAGATTGCCTTATCTAAACACTCTTTGGTATAAGAGAAAAAAATAAAAGATGTACTTTGGCTTTCAAGATTCATGTTAAGAGGTGATGGCCATAGAGGGAAAGCTGACGTGAAGGACCACAATGAGGGAGCATTTTCCCAGGAAGGAGGGAGCACATTCCAAAAAAGGAGAAGAGGCAAGAGGCAGTCCAGTCCAGAAATGAATAGGAGTCAGAAATTTTGGATAAGTTCTTTCTAGAATCTCCCAGAGTATATCCATTAGTCTGAAAGTAGTAAGGATTTCATCTGGCAAGATTCTATATGTTATGTATAAGCAGAGAAAGAACTGAACTCTGGCTAAATTGTGACATGTTGCTCTTGGGCTTAGCCTGACATCTCTGTTATTATAGTCCACAGGTGTCAAACTCCTGATGTCGCATTGTCTTAACATGAAGTATCATGATTTTTTCCCCCTTCGCTAAACTGGGGGTGATCATACCAGCATGTGATGCATCTGGCCAGTGGGCCACAAATTTGACATCCCTGTTGTAGTCCATATCAATAAGAGCTCTAGTATTTTTTATAACTCTTTCTTATCATTCTTGCCTTGAAGAACTGACAAATGAACCAGGATTTTGTTTGCTTTTTTTACCAAACAAATCATACTTCATAAAATTTCAGCAATAATTTTAAAAATCCAGTTAGTGATCATTTCAAAGTGAATATAGTAAGTCCTGGAGTTATTTTCATTTACTTTTTAAATATCCTTGTTCATGATGTTCAACAAATACAAGACATTTAGAAAACAGACACAAATTTAGAGACAAGACATTTACCATACTTTTGCCTTGGTCTCATTTTATTTATTTATTTATTTATTATTGAATTTCTATACCGCCCTTTTCCCTGAGGACTCAGGGCGGTATAGACTGACTATTGGGGGCGAGTCGTTGGCCCCCACAGAGAGGGCTCGCAATCTGGGAGTCCTCATGGATATGCAGCTGTCTTTGGAGGAACATCTGACGGCTGTAACCAGGGGGACCTTTTGTCAGGTTTGCCTGATTCGCCAGTTGCGGCCCTTTCTTGATCGGGATTCCCTGTGCACAGTCACTCACGCCCTCGTGACCTCTTGCCTTGACTACTGCAATGCTCTCTACATGGGGCTCCCCTTGAGGAGCACCTGGAGGCTCCAGCTGGTCCAGAACGCAGCAGAGCGGGTAGTGACAGGAGCAGCATGATGCTCCCATGTAACACCGCTCCTGTGCGAGCTGCACTGGCTCCCGGTGGTCTTCCGGGTGCGCTTCAAGGTGATGGTTATCACCTTCAAAGAGCTCCATGGCATAGGGCCTAGCTATCTTCGAGACCGCCTGCTGCTTCCGACAACCTCCCATTGACCCGTGCACTCCCACAAAGAGGGCCTCCTTGGGGTGCCATCAGCCAAACAGTGTAGTGACCCCCAGGGGGAGGGCCTTCTCTGTGGGGGCACCTACCCTCTGGAATCAGCTCCCCCCAGAGATAAGGAGAATCCAGGACCTCAGTGCCTTCTGTCGTGCCCTTAAAACCCATTTTTTCAAGCAAGTCGGGCTGGCTTAAGAAGAAATTTTTAAATGTTTTTAAATGTTTTAAATGTTTTAATTGGTAGTGAATTTTAATTGGGCCAAATTTATATATCTTTTAATTGTTTTTTTAATATTTGTCCTGCATGTTTTTTAATTCTGGCTGGAGTCAACTGACTATATCGGGATGCCGGGAGCCACAGCCACTCAGTCTTGGAAGGGTTGAGCCTGAGCCTGTTCCTCCCCATCCAGACCCGCACAGCCTCCAGGCACTGGGACATCACTTCAAGGGCATCATTGGAGTGGCCTGGGGTGGAGATGTACAGCTGGGTGTCATCAGCGTACTGGTGGTATCTCATCCCAAAGCCATGGATGATCTCACCCAGCAGCTTCACCTAAATGTTGAACAGAAGGGGCGAGAGGACCGATCCCTGCGGCACTCCACAAATGAGAGGCCTCGAGGTCGACCTCTGCCCCAACACAAACTGCGACCGGTCGGAGAGAAAGGAGGAGAACCACCGTAACACGGTGCCTCCCACCCACAACTCTTCCAGCCGGTGCAGCATGATACCATGGCCGATGGTATCAAAAGCCGCTGAGAGGTCTAACAGGACCAGAACAGAGGAGCAACCCCTGTCCCGAGCCCTCCAGAGATCATCAAACAACGCGACCAATGCCGTTTCCGTACTGTGCCCAGACCTGAAACCCGACTGGAATGGATCTAGATAAGATGTTTCCTCCAGGAATTGCGGAAACTGTCGCACGACCACACTCTCAACAACCTTCGCCATAAAGCGAAGGTTGGAGACAAGACGATAGTTGGCCAATATTGCCGGATCCAGGGACGGCTTCTTGAGGAGAGGCCTCACCACCGCCTCTTTCAAGGCGGTGGGGAAGTAACCCTCACTCAAAGTTTTGAGAATCTCTTTAGTTCCTTATCAAGAGAGACCAAATAAAAAGTCCCAAATCAAGAAGGATAGCCTATATCAGTTGGTTATTTTTATTTATGCCATATTGAGGTGAAATAAAAATTCATATCACAATCCATATAAAGAAAATAGAAGCTAATTTTTTGGGGGAGGGGAAAGGATATTCTCAATTAACTAAATGATCAAACTTGCAACTCCATCCTTTATAGGTGATCAGTGTCCTCGGCCACTTCACAAAATGAGCTTACTGTAGATTTCAGATTTCCATCCAAAAGGTAAAGATGAGGGTTAGAGTTGTAAAGCCTTTCTAAATCTAAGGTGTAATAAGAAAAACAAAACCTGATGCTGAGGCATTGAAAGCTGCAGTACAGGATAATTCATATCAGGATACCCAAATAATTTGCTGCACAAAAGGATATAATTTTCCCAAGAGCTAAAGGGCAGTTTCCTGATTGCACAAGATTGCTTGGTGTCAACATATTAGAGAAAGCACAAAGAATTGGAATAAGTTTGGTTTGCATCTTACAAGTTTCACAAAAATTGCATCTCAGAAGTTTACAAAAATTACTAAATGGAATCTAGAACATACTACAAACAGGAGGGAGCAAGAAAATTGCTTCTTGAAATAATAATTTGGACGCCTTCCCTAAGGGCTTTTGTTTTTGTATCTTATCTTTGTATGGAATTAAGCCACACTTATTGGTTTGTTGCTTTGGTAACGGATCTTTCCTTTTTCCATCAAGGCCATGCTCTCTACTCTCTTCATAAAAAAGGGAGATTTAACACAATAACTATTATATAATGCCCTTAACTATTATACAATACCCTTAATTTCACATGCCAGCAAAATACAACGCCAAGAGTCACTTGATTGTAAATTGAGTGGCTTTATAAATACAATAAATAAATAAATAATACTTAAGATCATCCAAGGAAGCTTAGAACTCTTCATGGAAAAAGAGATGCCAGATGTTCAAGCTGGCTTTAGAAAAAGCCAAGAAACACAAGTCATTATTGCTGATGCCTGCTGGATAATTAAGAAAACTAAAGAATACCAAACAAATGCTATGTGCTTCATTGATTATAGAAAGGCTTTTGTTTATCAACCATGTCAAGCTGTGGAATGTGTTTAGAAAAAAATAATAATGTCGGAACACCTCATTGTCCTCATGAGAAACTTGGATCCAGTCTTTACGCAGGTCAGAAAGCCACAGTATTGGCAGAAGATAGCGAAATAGACTGGATCCAAGTTGGCAAAAGAGAGAGATAAGTTTCTATACTCTCCCTTATTTGTTCAACCTACATGCTGAATATATATTAAAGGAAGATGGATTGGAAGAAGATGAGTGTTTATCTTAGAATGGGAAAAAGAAACATCAATAACTTTCGCTATGCTGGTGACATTGCTCTGATAGTGAAAAGATTGGAAAGCTCTACTAATAAACCACAAAAAGAGCACAATGAAAAAATGGGACTAAAATTAAATACAAACAAGATATAGCTAATGATCTCCCAAAAGCCTGCCATAGAGGTGACAATTAAGATATCAAAATGGTAAGCAGTATCCTTCATTTAGGATCAACCAGCAATAGAAAAGGAGCAAGCAGTGAAGAAATACACTTTATTAGCACTTGGTACAATAGCTATGAAGGTCTTGGAAAAGATATTCAAAGGCCAAAATGTATTTACTATTTTCTTTAAAAAAAAAGGAATCGTGTAAACAATGATATTCCCTGTTATACTTTATGGAAACTAAAGTTTTAAAAAGTAGGATAAAAAGAGTATCAATGCTTTTGAACTTCAGTGTTAGAGAAGACTCAGGAGAATACTGTGGGTAGCCAAGAAAAGAAACAATGGATCACTCAAGGCATAAACAACCAGGCTCAAATTATCCTACTTTGGACATATTATGTGAAGACTCAGCAGGCTGACTGGGAAGTTCTGGAAGTTAAGGTCCAGACATTTTAAAGTTGTCAAGGTTGAGAAACACTACTCTAGAATATACTAAATGCCAATGGCCACACTCAAAACCTATTTAAACTCATTTCAACAAGGAGGCCCCCTTTCCCCCAACAACCAGCTCATGGTAATATATGCCAGATTGGTCCTCTCATTCATGGGTTTCAAATAGTTCTGAAGTTCTAATAACGAGGGCCCAAAGTTGAACATTTCAGGATTAACACTAAAGCGACCTTCCTCAAGGACAGCCCAACCTCTGTCTCCCACCATACTACCGTTTATTGCTGCCTGATAGAACCTATTATCTCTATCTCTCATGGTCCCACCCAGGTCAAAGAGAGGTAATACATGAAATAATAGTATACAAGAAATAGCACAATCAATTCTTCATTAAAATTAATTCGTAGTTATAATTTGAAGATTCAAGTATTGATACAAAACAAATCTTAGCAGAAAATATAAATTTTCTGTAAGTAAATCCTACACTATTATGCAGTTAATTATTTCTATTTGTTGACACAAATGAAAGTATGTAGAAAGTTTCAATGTAAGGGCAGGATTGAAAGAATGCAGAATATTTATATTTACATTTTTGAACTTTTTAAACCTCTGTTACTATTAACATTTAACTTTTGAACTGTTTTTAATATTGTTTTTAAGGAGCCATGGTGGTACAGTGGTTAGAATGCAGTATTGCAGGCTAACTCTGCCCACTGCCAGAAGTTCTATCCTGACTGGCTCAAGGTTGACTCAGTCTTCCAAGGCCAGTATTGTTATCAATAAATTCATCTGCAGTTGTACTCAAGGATTAATGTATAATATAGGTCTATAGTTAGATGCTAAATGGTATGTCAACGAATAAGAAGGAGTACAGAAAACATTTTTGGAGATTAAGGAAACATTATAGTAAGAATATGACCTATATATTCCACTTTACAGAGAAGAAGGTGGTATATACTGTATTTTTCGGAGTATAAGATGCACCTTTTTCCCCCCAAAAAAGAGGGTGAAAATCTGGGTGTGTCTTATACTCCGAATGTAGCCCCGCCCAACTTCTCAGTCGGAGGTTTCAGAGACTGAAAAAAACATCAGAAAAAGAAGCGTCAGAAAAGAAGCCCCCAAACAGCTTCAGAAGCTTTTTTTCTGAAGCTGTTTCAGAGGCTTTCAGAGGCAGAAAAAAGTTTTTTCTGAAACAGTTTCAGAAGTTTCAGAGGCAGAAAAAGAAGCAAAAAAAAGCAAGGCACAATGCTCACAACCAAGGAACCTGTTGCTAAGATTCACCTCCAGGAACAGCTGATTGGGGCAGTGGTGAGTTCCGCCCATAACAACACTAAAAGTATTAAAATCAAATAAAACCTAAAAACCCAGCACCTCAATCAATCTCTTAGGGTCTTCCAACAACCCTCTGTAGACCCCACCACTCTACTCCATTATCTGGGGAAAAAGCCAGGTTTTAACGGCCTTCTGGAAGGCTAGGAGGATCAGGGCCTGCTGGGGAAGAGTGTTCCATAAGGGCAGCCACAGAAAAGGTACCTGGAGTGGGTTCACTCTATCTGAGCTAATGAGAAGGGCAGAAATTCTTAAGGAGAGGTAGTCCCACAAATAGCCTGGTCCTATGCCATGGAGGGGTTTAAAGGTAAGGCCCATCCCCTTGAATCACACCCAGAAGAAAACTGGAATCTCACACAGCAAGGGTGCACACTACTGCATTTTTGACCAGTTGTAACTTTGGCCTTCAAAAGCAGTTGCAAACTCAACTAGTACAGAATGCTGCATGAGTAGTAAATGGTGTTATATAGGCAACACATGTAATGCTACAACTGTATGAGCTGCATTGGTTACAGGATGTTTCTGAGTACAATTCAAGGTACTAGTTGTCACTTTTAAAACTGTACATCCATGGGACCAGGCTATTTGTTGGCCTGCCTTTATTTTATTGGGTTACCTAAGGAATTGTCTTTTCACAATAGTTTCTACCCGTACAATTCAATCCAGCAATTTGGGTTGCAGGCAATGTTGACTAGTAGGAACCAGAAAATATGCCTTCTCTATTGTAGCCCCTACTCTTTGAAACATCCTTCTTTCAGAGATCGGGATGGTCCAAATCCTGTTGGCTTTTCATAAGGCTATAAAACCTGCTATATACCCAGGGTTAAATTCTGGAGACAGAAAAATAGACACACAGAACTCAAGAGGCATCCAGTTGCTCAGTTGAGGTCTGGGACAAGTCTTTTGTCCATTCAACTCTTAGAATTATAGTTCATGCTCTCATTAGAAGGATCCAGTGAGGATCCAGTGACTAGAGCCTTGATAGTACAGTAGTCTAAGCACCCTGTTATTAACACAGCTGCCTGCAATTTACTGCTGGTTCGAATCTCTCCAAGGCTGAAGGTTGACTCAGCCTTCCATCTTTTCTAAGGTAGGTGAAATGAGGACCCAGTTTGTGGGGGCAATAAGCTGACTTTGTATAAATATACAAAAGTATGAAGGCTATTGCTTAACGCATTGTAAGCCGCCCTGAGTCTCCGGAGAAGGGTGGCATATAAATCAAATAAAAAAAAATTGCCATACGATCAATATGCTTCTTTTTTATTTTTTTTTATTTTTAAACAAATATAAAAACATAAAATCATCATCAATTACTAACACAGGCGGTGTGTCGGTTGGTTACAAGTCTTTTGTGCTTCTTCACATATTCGTAAATTGCAGTTTTACTAACTTATCATTTTATCAATCCAATATGTATCTATGCATTATTATCCTCAATAATCATTTATTGAACTATGGCTATATCTTCCTTCATTTCATACAAAGTATTCTAAAATTTACCTTAATTTAAATTATAATCTCCATTTCATCGTCCTTATTTATTCATAATACATCTTTATCAATGGTGAAATCTAAAATTTGTTACTACCGGTTCTGTGGGCGTGGCTTGGTGGGAGGGGTAATGTGACTGGGTGGGCATGGCCAATTTTTTTTTTTTTACTTTTAAAACCATTTTTTCTACAACCTCTTCGGTGAAGAGGTTATAAAAAAGTGCTTTCAAAAGGCTCTGAGTTGCCTGATTGGCAGAGGGTTTTTTAAAAGCCTTTGCCAATCAGGCAACTCAGCTTGGATCATCAGAGGCATTTAAAAGAAAAAAAGGTTTTTTTCTTTTAAAAGCCTTTGAGGATCCCAGCTGAGCCACGCAATCATCAGAGGCTTTTTTTTTTTTAACTTTTAAAAGCATTTTTTGCCTGAAGAGGTTGTAGAAAAAATGCTTTTAAAAGTAAAAAAAGAAGCCTCTGATGATTGGCATGAAGCGGGGGATTTGCTACCAGTTCTCTGAACCAACAGCCTCCATCGCTAACAGATCGGGTGATCCGGTCCGAACCAGGAGCATTTCACCCCTGATCTTTATGTTATACTTTATATAGTTCTACAATTCTTGTATTGTCAAAATGTCAACCATATTTCATTTCCATATTTTTTTATCTAGCCATTGATAAAATAAATCCCATATTTTATTATTTATTTATTTATTTATTTTATTTTAAATTTATATACCTCCCTTCTCCCTGAGGACTCAGGGAGTTCTTGTTCTCTAATTTCAAATGTCAATTTACTCATTTCAGCACATTCCATTATTTTCTTAATAACTTCTTCTTGCGTTGGTGGTTTTTCATTTTTCCAATTTTTAGCAAACACAATTCTAGCCACTGTTAATACATTCACAATCAAATATTTCAATTCTCTATTATATATTTCAGGTATAATCCCCAATAAAAAAATCTCTGGCTTAAAATCTATGCGTTTTTTTCTCATTTTTTCCAGCCATGTGTGGATTTTAGTCCAGTATCTTTTGTCTTCTGCACACCTCTACCACATATGGTAATATGAGCCAGGTATCTGGTGACACTTCCAACAACTTTCAGATTTGTTCTTAAACATTCTGGCTATTCTCGTCGGGGATAGATGTCACCTGTAAAACATCTTATACAAATTTTCCTTATATGCTGTTGACATTGTCATTTTATAATTTTGCAAACACAATTTTTGCCATTTCTCCAAATCAATTCCATGTCCAAAATTTTTCCCCCAAGCAATCATTGTTTCTTTAACTTGTTCTTCTTCCAGTTTTACCTCTATTTAGAGCCTTGGTGGCGCAGCAGATTAAAGTGGTGTTAAGTGACACCAGCTGCCTGCAATTACTGCAAGTTCGAATCTCACCAGGCTCAAGGTTGACTCAGCCTTCCATCCTTTCGAGGTAGGTAAAATGAGGACCTGGATTGTGGGGGCAATAAGCTGACTTTGTATATATAAAAAAAGAACACTGCTTGGGGGGGCCCGAAAGCCCTACTGAGCAGGTATATACAAAAGTATGAAGGCTTAATGCATTGTAAGCTGCCCTGAGTCTCCGGAGAAGGGTGGCATATAAATCGAACCAATAAATAAATAATAAATAACCATACAATTTTTAAATTACATAGTCATCAGAACCTCTTAAAATTTTATCTAAATTAGTCAAATTATTATAAAAACCTTCTGTTTTACAATCCTTATCATATCTAGAATGTATTTGCATATAAGAAAATCAATTCATCTTTAAATCTTGTTCTTCTAATTCTTGCTTCGATTAAATTCACCCTTTTCATTCAGTAATTCACTATACCTAACAATTTGTTCCCTTCTAAATGTTATTGAATATGAAAATGCTATTGTTGATAACCAGACTGGAACGATCAATATGCTTCTTGAGCTGATCCAAATGAATACTTAGCTTATGCTTATGATGTATTCCTCATATTGGGTGACCCCCCCCAAATGCAGGGACTTCAATTCCCAGAATTCCCCAGTAAGATTGTAACAAATGAGAATTTTGAGAATTGAAATTTGCACAACCAGAAAGTGCCATAGATCTGGAATACTGATATAGAAACTGACTTAGCACTGTCAATATATTACAGAGCATATGACAGCCGTAGCCAGGGGGGCTTTTTATCAGGTCCGCCTGATACACCAGTTGCGTCCCTTTCTAGATTGGGACTCCCTACGCACGGTCACTCAGGCACTCGTCACTTCCCGCCTGGACTACTGCAATGCTCTCTACATGGGGCTCACCTTGGGGTGCACCCAGAGGCTCCAGTTGGTCCAGAATGTGGCCACGCGGGGGATTATGGGAGCGACAGGGCACTCCCATGTGACATCTCTCCTGCGTGAGCTGCGCTGGCTTTCTGTGGTCTTCCGGGTGCACTTCAAGGTGTTGGTGACCACCTTTAAAGCGCTCCATGGCTTAGGGCCGGGGTATTTACGAGACCGCCTTCTGCCCCCAATAGCCTCCCACCGGCCAGTTTGCTCACACAGAGAGGGCCTCCTCAGGGTGCCATCGGCCAGACAATGTCGGCTGGCAACCCCCAGGGGGAGAGCCTTCTCTGTGGCGGTACCTGCCCTCTGGACAACCTACTCCCAGAGATATGCACGATACCAGACCTCCAGACTTTTCGTCGGGCCCTGAAAACACATCTATTCCATATAGCCGGGCTGGCTTGACCCCATCCTTACGGTTTTAAATTTATAATTGGTTTTAATTGGATTATTTTAAATTGACGGCCAAAAGTATTTAATGTTTTTTAAATTGTTTTTAAATTTTATATGTTGTGTTTTTACTGTGGCTGTTCACCGCCCTGAGTCCTGTTGGAGAAGGGCGGTATACAAATTAAATAAATAAATAATAATAATAATAATAATAATAATAATAATAATAATAATAATAATAATAATAGATTCTGCTTTATTTCATCAGTTGAAAAAATATCTTTATGCAGGGTTCTGACTGATGCCCTGGTTAAATTTATTTCTTTATTAATTTTTAAATCACGAGCCTCGAGCCAAGCTTCAAAAGAAATCCAGTTATTTATTAGGAGCTTCATGTCAACATGTTCCAAGTGAAGCCAACTCTGATCTCACTTAATTTACATCCTGGCTCTGACCCTGTTACCCCCATCCTCCCCAAGGTGTGTCATCAGTCACATTCTCCATCGAAGCAATTTTGCGGGTTCTAGAGATCACTCCCCTCTAGCTACTCTGGATAACCGCAGAGATGGCCTTGACAGAGAGATGGCTGAAATGTGCTTTTGTTTTGACTGGAGTGCTCCCTCGCTGCAGCTGCAAAGTTAGTTTTCCCATCCCCTTTGCCTATGGCAACTCGAGATCAGGGAAGCTTTGCAAATTGACACTTTAAGCATGGCAAAGATGTAAACTTTTACTACTTTTCAGCAAAGTGAAATCTATATCAGGCAAAACATACATAATTTAGAACAGGACATGCACAAAAGCTGACTTCTGCCTAATTAATTATTAATTTTAATGGGTAGACATTAGCAAGATTTAGATTGGTCTTCAGTTACGATACTAAGCTTTATAATAGCATACTGCCACTCCACCCAAAGGTAACCAGGTAGCTATTAGATTAATGAAAGCTAGTCAGGGAATGAAATGCCTGCAAGCAAACAATCAAACTGAGAGAGCACAATGACTCCTCTGTTCAACCCTGAGCTACAAATATTCTTTTCTACTGGAGCCGTGTCTTACTTAGCCTTCAGACTTTTCTCAAAGACTTCTGGAAGAATTTGGCACCACCTCAGATGCCTGGTATTTACCAGGCATCTTTTCAGTAAAGTTGCTAGATAAAATGCAGGATTCCTTTATTGAGTTTCTTCTATTGGCTTTCACAGATTTCTCTCACCTATCTCTTAGCTGCTTCTTCCTTCTTTGTCTCCTTGGCAGTTATTACTAGTCTGAATGTCGGCTCTGTATAAAAAAAGAGAAAGACACAAAAAACTGCCCTGTCATCTCGTCCAACTTTCTTCTCTCTCTGTTAGTCTACCCAGAATTTTTGAGGCCTGAATTACTTATTACAGGATCTCCACTCTGTTCTTTGTTCCTTGTCTGGAGTCTCTTTCTCTTTCTTAGCCTTTGTTTCTGTCACCTCTCTTGAGCAGAGGTTGATATTTTGGGGAAGTTCTGAATCTACCCAACCAATGTACCTGATTCAGGGAAAGTAGGACGTTTCCCTTCCCAATGCCTTATTTTCCTCTCGGTCTTCCTCTGCCTCTCCTTTTCTCACACAGTTACAGTTCTCACATCTTTCTTCTGCTTGATTTCAATGAGAGTTTCTGTGGTCAAATCCCATCTACTAGCCAGGAAAGGAAGCAAATGCAGACGGATATCAGGGAGTATATTTAAGCCAGCCTGGGGTAAAACAAAAGTTTAGATACTGTAATGGTGGGTTCCAAGCCAGATTTGCTTTAGTTAAAAGACTTTAGTTAAAGTAGAATCTTTTGAAAGTCCTTTATTCCTGTGTATCTTGCATCTGAACTATGTTGCTTCTCACAGAAGCTGAATTCTTCCTCATCTCCTACTTTTACACATTCTCTCACTTTCTTTGCCATCCTTTTCCTGTCATCCTTTTCTCATCTAGACATACATTGAGTTTTCAGATGCTTCACTTCTTTAGGCTGTACTCCTTCATCTTTTTCCTCTTCCTCCTCAGAAAGCTAGTCTGGTGTTTGCCCTCTTCTCTAGTGAACAGTTAGTTTCTCCTAACAGTCTCCTGTCCCTTTTTAAAACCAATGAACTTTGATTTTTGCTTCTAGAAAGGAGGTTGCCTACATAAGGCTGGACATGCTCTTCTGGTAAAAATTTGCCACAGATACCCTTCCTCCCAGGATCTGACAGGCCCCCACTCTCGGCCATATAAACAACAACGACAATAACAATAATAGTAAGCAAATTTTTTATCTTACTGATGTTGGGGAACATACCTAACAAAATATAACTAGTCTATGGACCTAAATTGAGCAAATATTGTACAATGCACATAAACAGAAGAGGTTGGCTATAGTGTTAGCTCTGTAGTGTTCTGAAACCAAAACCATGAGTTCTAATGCTATGTGTATTCATCATCTTCTCTTGTATTCATCCATAATCTCTTGCAGAGGGGAGTCTGGGCAATTGAATGGACCTAGAAGAGTGTTATAATGGCTGGGTGCCCTTTCTGTCGCCAAAGCAGACTTTTATTCAATAGATATATTCTCAGTGTGCTCAGAGAGAGAGAAATATTTGCCTCTACCTAGGATCGAACTCACAACCTCCTGATTGTGAGGCGAGAGTTCCACCTCTAGGCCACCACACCACTCTAATGCTACATTGTATTGTAAAGTTATAATTCGTCTGAAAGCACATACTCCCTCTCCTGCCTTTACTTTCTAGAAAACTAGAGAGGGTGTCTTCTGAGATGCTTTCTCCACCTCCATTCCTCCTCAGATTTTGTTTACTAGACCATTATCTAAGCTAAGGCTTTTTCTCCTGTCTCCCAAGATTATTCTCACAGCTCCATTATATGTGGCACTGGAAAGTTACAGTAGGAAAATGCTATTTGAGGATCAGGCTGTGGTAAGACCATACAGTGGTCAATTTTATCTGTACTTTCAAAGATGTGTAACTGAGAGGAAATCCACTTTGGAATTTACAGTTCAAAGCTCTGAAATTGGAGGCCTTTCAACTAATTATTGAAATAACACTAGAGGAAATGAGGGCAATGATGCAGGATAAAGACATTTGTCTGAAAGAGTGCTGAGGGGAAAAAAAGAGAAAAGTAGCAGAAAAAGGGACACCTGGAAGAACAGACAAAAAAAGGAAGTCAGAGAAATCTATTATGTGTTAAAATATCATCAGCAACCTAGGTTTGCCAGTGACTAACAGAATCCTTTAATTCATTGAGAATTATAATTCAATCAAAAGAGAAAAATAGCAAAAGCTTTAAGGCAAAGAGCCAGTTCTGGCAAGGATGATTAGGTAAAAGCTAATAGAGAAAGTTAAATCTATTCCAGAGGTTGTACAAAAATTTGTCCTAACAATAACAAAATTCAGAAGATATGTTGGGAATTATTATTTTATATTGCTGTTGCCCAATGTAGGTGCCAGCTTGCTTTAGCTGGAAATACTTATGGCATACATTCCCTACATTCTTGGCTCATACTTCCCATGAACACATCACCAGCCCCACAATGAGGCAATACAGAGCGATTTGGGGAGGGAGACAGAAGACTATTATTATGAATTCACTATTGAAAATTCATAACAATATTTGATTAAAATCCCATTAAGAGAAAGATAAATGTAATAAAATTAATTTCACTTCAGCAATGCTATAACTCTTGGAGGTATGACATTAGGCATTTTAGTGAGAAGGACAATTCTCTAGATTTTCTTAATCTAATTTATGCTTAATATATAATTATGGAGGCACATCAACCTTTTTTTTTACTTTTAGCTTTTTCATTCAGTATTTTAAAAGCTATAATATATAAAGGACAAAGGTGGAACATGAAATAAGAAGATATTGTGTGACACTTCACAAGAATGGACCTTTCCTTACTGTCTAAAATAAAAGAGGTAACATTTGGGAATAGAATGGTAGGTGAAGAAAATAAGAATAGCCAAATCATCAAAAGGAAGGGGATAAGCATCGGGGTGAAATGCTATTGGTTTGGGCTGGTTTGCCCGAACCGGTAGTAAAAAAAATGCTTTAAAAAGTAAAAAAAGTTCTGACAATCAGCTGTGCGACCATCAGCTGTGCCGTGCAATCATTGGAACTTTTTAAAAACTTTTTTAAAAGCATTTTTTACTACAAATTAACTGTGCCTGATTGTGAGGTTCCTGCTTATTGCAGGGGCCATTTCGTGTGAAATCTAACTGCTTTTGCATTGTATGTGAGTCAGTTGTGTAGCTTTTGTGTTATTTTTGTGTAAAGTGTGATAGTTAGTTTTTCAGCTCTCTGTAACTCTGTGAGGTTCCTGCTTGTTGCAGGGGCCATTTTGTGTGAAATCCAGCTGCTTTTGCATTGTGTGTGAGTCAGTTGTGCAGCCACACCCGGTCATATGACCACCAAGCCACGGCTACCCAGTCACATGATCACCAAGCCACGCTCACCTGGTCATATGACCACCAAGCCACACCCACTCAGTCACATGATCATGAAGCCACACCTGCCTGGTCATATGACCACCAAGCCACGCCCACCTGCTCACATGCCCACCAAGCGAAGCCCACCTGCTCACATGCCCACAAAGCCATGCCCACCAAGCCATGCCCACAGAACAGGTAGGGAAAATTTTTGAATTTCACTACTGATGAGCATGTGGATTAAATAAAGCATGGCATGTGAATGCCAGGCAATTAAGACAGTGCCAAGGAGCTAAAGAATGAAATCTATAAGGATATTTTATCCATTCTTTAAAGAGAAAAGATAAGGAAATTAGCTAAACTCAATCTATTAAAACATGAGAGAGAAACACTTTCTTATATATAACAGCACTCTGCTTACTATGTGTCATAAAATGGTAGGTGTACCAACATCAAATCAGTTTACCCTAGCTGTAATTAACACAGTGACCAACCAATTGGAAGAGGTCAATACACCTACACCTACACACACACACACACACACACACACACACACAGAGTGCACAACTACTTTGCAATATCCTTAATATCATATGCCAACAAAATAATGCTCAGGATCATCCAACACAGATTAGAGTCCTACATGGAAAAAGATATACCAGATATTCAAGGCCAAGGAGTACAAGACAATTATTTTTGAAGTATGTTAGTACTGAGAAGTATTCAAGAAGTATGTTAGTATTGAGAAGTATGCCAAGTATTGTGAAGCCCAAAGACTACCCCTCAAAAGTAAGTATGTGCTTCATTAATTATAGAACATAGTTTAATTTTATATTGATTATGTCAAGCTGTGGAAAAGTCTAAAAAAAATATGGGCTTCCCAGAACATCACATTGCCCTCATGAAAAACGTATATATTGGGCAGAATATGGTGAAAAAGACTGGCTTCAGGTTGGCAAAGGAGTGTGACAAAGATGAATACTGACTGCATATTTATTCAACCTATATGCTGAATATATACTAAGGAAAACTGGAATGGAAAAAAATGAGTATGGTTTTAAAACTGGAAGAAATATCAATAACCTGTGTTATGCTAAGGATACTACCCTGATAACCAAAAATGCAAAGGGTCTGCAAGTCCTAGTACGAAACTTAACATAAAGACAGCCAAACTAACGACAACAGATAGAACAGCCAGGCTCAGTATTGACAATGAAGTTACCAAAATGGCAGATAGCTTCTTACAAAAAGGTGAAAAGTACTGAAATACAAGACAGAAAAAAGGGCACCAGTTGTAAGTTGTGCTTTAATTTTCAAAAAAAAGAAAGAAAGAAAGAAATTATGGGGTGAAACTGGTATTAAAATGTTTTAAGCAAATACATAAGAGATACCTGTGGTGATTTATTAAAAAAAACCCAATTCTAATAGTCATATCCCTTTACTTTTACCCTATGTCTATCATTAAGTGTTGTACCTATGATTCTTGATGAATGTATCTTGTCTTTTTATGTACACTGAGAGCATATGCACCAAAGACAAATTCCTTTTGTGTCCAATCACACTTGGCCAATAAAGAATTCTATTCTATTCTATTCTATTCTATTCTATTCTATTCTATTCTATTCTATTCTATTCTATTCTATTCTATCTATTCTATTCTATTCTATTCTATTCTATTCTATTCTATTCTATTCTATTCTATTCTATTCTATTCTATTCTATTTCTTTTTTTGTTTTTTTCCAAAAAAAAAATGCACCCACATGCCTACTCGAATGAAGTATCTAATTTGTTGGACTTTTGACTATGTACCAAATATACAGTATTTTCTGACTGCTTTTAGTCTACTAAAGTCTGGCAGTTATATAGCTTTTGAACCTGACATTCTTCATTCTTCTACTTATTTTCTCTGTGGTTGACTGATTTCCGTTTGATCAACTTCAGACAATCTGATTATTTTCCCTTGGCAATCACAACATTTTGTCTTTTCCCACTTATAGAAGGTCAACACTTGAAATGGGCTGAAACATTTTTTTTTCTTTTTCAAAAAGTGCTACTTGGAGGACTTCCAACATGCTGCGACACCCCAGCCACATCCTGCAAAAGACTTCTAATTTCTTTCACATTCCTATCACCAAGGCCATTCACTGGCATTATATCAGCTATTCCAAACCACAGTAACTTTCTTTTCAATTCCAATAAGGATATTTTAGAATACAGGCTTTGACAGAAACATAAAGGTTTCTGAGCTTTCAGCAAAGTTCTGTCTACAACAATGGGAAAACGTCAGTTGGCTTAGACATGGACTTGGAATAAACTCTCAAATCTACCTATTTTTCTGACTTTTTTCTTTATCACTTTTCTCTCACTACCTTACTTCTCTTGCTATTCTAATGGTCATTCATTAGAGGAAGAAAGACATACATTTCAAGGAGGAATGGGCTGCTGGGGGTTTGCAGGGGTTCAGGAGAACTTCTAGCTAAGATTCTGTGCAGTTCAGAGAATCCCCAAATCCCAGTCCTGGCTGGCCCAGCCCAGCCCACCCCACCCCTCCCAGGAGTCCCCACACGGCCTGTTTTGGATGCAGGTAAGTGCAGGGCGTGCATGGAGGCTTGGGGAGGGCGAAAAATGGGCCTACTGGAAGTTCAGGAAGGCCCAGGAAGGAGGTCCAGAGGGCCTCTGGAGCCTGGGTAGGCCATTTTCATCCTCCCGGAGGCTTAAGAAAAGCCTCTGGAGCCTGGGGAGGGCAAAAATGCCCCCCACCCCCGCCATGGTGCAGGAGGCCAACTAGGTCATACCCATCCAGCAACCAGGCAGAGAACCCTTTGCTAAAATTTTTGAAGCGGTTTAAATAGAAATGTACTTGTCAGATTTGCAAATCTTAGTGACAAATTGGAAGTGATGGTGAAAGTGAGAGAGATGGGTGAAGCTTTGAAATTTGAGGAGAAAATTATTCAAGTCTTTCCAGATATATCAAGAGAAGAAAGGGCGTGGAGATTTTTTTTGAAACCAATCACAAAGGTTCTGAGAGACAATGGAATTAAATATAACTGGAGACCACCACAGCAACTAAAATTTTTTTATAAAGGAAGAATGCAAATAATTACTTTGGAAACAGATGCAGTGTTATACTTACATGAACTTGGATTGATTGTAAAGTATGAGGATGTAACAGAGATAAAAGATCAAATGCTCAAGATGGGTGGAACATATGCAAAAACATCAACACCAGAAGAAAAAGGGGCTGCTGGAGGACAAGACCCTAAAGGATTAAAGCGGAAGGAAATCTCACCTGCGATGGTTGAACAAAAGAAAAGTCGTGATGATATAATGGGAGATGGAGTGGATAAGAAATTGAAGGATCTTGAAAAAGAATTGCAGGAAGCTGAGTGCGGGGAAAAGTTACCACCCTTTTCTCTGAGAGATGAATTTAAGTAGACTACCCGAAAGAAGTGACCCGACCATTGGCACGTCCCCTCTCCCCCACTCTCTTTATAGAGGCAGAAACCAATTGAGGATGTGGGGGACGAAGATTGTTTGTTATTCAATGTTTGATGTGTTTTTTGTCCTTTTTTGTTTTTTTTTATTGTTTTTTTTCTTCTATGTTGAATGTTGTTTGGAATGTGGGAGATTGGTGTTGGGATCTGGGCACAGAAAGGAAGAGGAGGGGAAAGGATTAAAAAAATTACAGTTTAAATGGGTTTAATAAAAATAATGACATGGAATGTGAAGGGTACAGGAAATCAGATTAAGAGAAGACGATTGGAACTTAAAATTAAAAGAGATCTACCAGATATATTATTTTTGCAAGAAACCCATCAGAAATCTGAAGACTCAAATAAAATGTATATAAAGGGTATGCAAATTTATGAAAAATCTTTTGGAACTTCAAAAGCAAGAGGAGTTGCTACATTGATATCAGATAGGGTATATTTTGAAAAAGAACAAGTAATTGTGGATGAAGAAGGAAGGTATGTAATAATTGTGGGAAATATTAACGAGGAAAAAGTGACACTGGTTAATTTATATTTACCAAATGAGAAGCAAAAAGAATTTCTTGAAAAAATAACTAAAATTTTGGAAATCGAAAGTGTAGGGAAAGTAATTGTGGCTGGGGATTTTAATTTAATTAGAGATAAAATAGATAGTACTAACCCCACTCGTTGTGGAGAAGCAAATAAAATGGGGATCTTAAATAAATGGATGTTTCAAAACGGTGTGGTGGATGCCTGGAGAGAAGTGAAAGGAACTGAAAGAGTGTACACTTTTTACTCTAAGATACATAATACATATTCAAGAATTGACTATATCTTAGTTTCTAAAGATTTGTTGAATAATGTGGATAAGATAGATGTGGGAATTTTTAAGGATTCTGATCATGCAGAAGTTACGATGGAAATAGATTTTAATTTTGAGAAAAAAGGAAGTTGTTGGAGATATGATGAAAAACTGTATAAAAATGAGGAGGATAAAAAATGGATATTTAAAAAATGGGAAGAATGTTGGAGATTGAATGATAATGGAGAGGTTAAATTTGAAATTGTTTGGGATGCGATGAAAGCAGTGTTTAGAGGGGAAAGTATCAAATTATCAAGCAGAAAATATAAAAATTATAAAAATAAAATTGAAAAAGATAAAAGCCAGATTAAGGAATTGGAAAATCAATTTTTGCTTACTAAAGAAAAGTTTTTTTTGGAGGAATTAAATCTGCTAAAAAATAAATTGATAGAAGAAGATATAGAATTGGTAAAAAAGAATATGAGATATTTAAATAGGAATTTTTTTGAATTTAGCAATAAAAATTCTAAGTTATTGGCAAGGATGGCGAAAAATAAAAGAGAGAAGAGAGAAATTGGAGCCTTGATAGATGATAAGGGCATAAGACGCTATAAAAAATTAGAAAAATGTGAAGTGGTCAGGAACTTTTTTCAAAATTTATATTCGAAAAAATTAATTGATCGGGGAAAACTGAGAAGCTATTTAGAAAAACATGTTGTGAAAATTGACCAAACATATAAAGATTTAATGGAAGAAGATATAACACAAGACGAGATTAATGGAGTAATACAAAAAATAAAATTAGGGAAAGCTCCAGGTGAAGATGGATTACCTGCTGAGTTTTATAAAGAATTTAAGGAAATAATAATACCAAAATTGCAAAAACTATTTAACGGAATTTTACATGGTGGAGAAGTTCCGTTGTCATGGAACAGAACGGTGATATCTATAATCCCTAAACCAGATAAAGACTTAGAAAGGATTGAGTCCTATCGGCCCATCTCTTTAATTAATCAAGATGCAAAGATATTTACTGCCATTATAAGTAATAGATTAAGTAGATTTATAGATAGATATATAAGTTATAACCAAGTAGGTTTTGTGAAGGGTAGATATATGAGTGATATTGTTAGAAGAGTATTAAATATTATAGATGTTGCTGAATATAATGCTGATAAAATAGGTATAATATCATTAGATATTTTTAAAGCTTTTGACTCTGTACAATGGGAAACTATTAAAATAATTGTTGAGGTACTAGGTTTTGGTAATAAGTTTATACATGTTATTTCAAAACTGTATCAAAAAAGTAGTGCAAGAGTGAAGGTGAATGGAAGGCTGACAGAAGAGATAAGATTGGAAGCGGGTACAAGACAAGGATGTCCCCTGTCTCCAACATTATTTTTATTGGTTATGGAAATTTTGACTAAAATGATAGAAAAAGATGAAGAATTGGAAGGCTATAAGGGATATAAGATAAATCTGTATGCGGATGATACTTTGATTATTTTGAAAGATATAGAGAAAGATTTGAAAAAGATACATAAGCATTTGGAAGAATTTGAGGAAATGACAGGTTTGAAAATAAATTGGTCAAAATCTGAATTATTAATGAATAATAATGGTAAGGAGTGGGAGAATATGCAAGAACAACTTGGGATAAGGATTAAAAAAACATTGAAATATTTGGGCATAACACTTTCACTCAAAGTTAAAGAAATGAAAAAATTAAATTATGATGTGGCGATGAATGAAATTGAGAAAAAGATAGATAAATATAAAATGATAAAGTTGTCTTGGTTTGGT
Organism: Arizona elegans; assembly: GCA_022577455.1. Lineage (NCBI taxonomy): Eukaryota > Metazoa > Chordata > Lepidosauria > Squamata > Colubridae > Arizona > Arizona elegans. The sequence continues at coordinate 93,218,820 of JAKOOJ010000003.1, read as the reverse complement.
AGAATTGCAATGTGTAAGATGATGTTGTTGCCAAAGTTTAATTTTTTATTTGAGATGTTACCGTTAAACTTGACAGAGAAAGATATTGAAGGATATCAGAAGAAATTGGATAAATTTTGCAATGGTGGGAAAAGACCTAGATTAGTGAAGAAAATGTGGTATCAAAATCAAAAGGAAGGTGGATTAGGAATCCCCAAACTACTCAATTATTATTGGGCTTATGCTATTCGGACTGTGGTAAAAATATTTAAAGGTGAAGATAGTCATTGGAGAGATTTAGAATTAAAGGACATTAAGAGATTTGGCTCAACATGGTTTTTAGATAAAGCAAAATCAAAATGTGTAATTAATAGCTATTGGTTAAAGGGATTGAGTAAAATTTGGAACAAATTTGTTAAAATTTTAATCCCAGATATAATTTTCTTAGGGAAGACAATTGAAAATTGGCCGATTAAAACTAATATAAGTCGTGATAGGGTAATGGAAGATGAAAATATACAAATTATAATAGATTGGTTAAAAACTTTTGAAAATGAAAGGAGGAAAAAAGAAATCATTGAAAAATTGGGTTTGGGCTGGTTTGAAAAAATACAGATAGAAAAATGGACTAAGAAGGTAAGGGACAATTGTTCGATAAGTAGAAGTAAAACTGAATTTGAATACTTAGTATTCCAAATTATGAAAGATGAAATTGGACTAAAGGGACTCGTTAGTAAGATATATAAGATTATAAATTTTGATGGAAAACCACAAAGGGTGATGAAGATGAATTGGGAAAAAGAACTTAATATTAAAATATCAGATTTAGATTGGAACGTGAATTGGAAGAGTAGAATTATGAAGACTTTATCTGTAAGGATTAAAGAGCACAATTATAAGGTTGTTTGGAAATGGTATTTGACTCCATTAAGATTGTCATTGATGGATAAAAAAATTAGTAAACAATGTTGGAGATGTGACATGGAATTAGGGACTTATGAACATATGTGGTACAAATGTGATAAAGTTAAAAAGTTTTGGCAACAATTGGAGGAAAGGATATTTGAAATGATGGGGAAAGCAATAATATTGAGACCAGAAACTATATTACTGTTGATAATTAAGGAAATAGAACCAACAAAATATGAAAAAGAATTGATTAGAATTATGATTATAATGGGTAGAATTATAATAGCCAGATATTGGAAATTAGATGTGAATTTTAGAATAGAAGAATGGTATTGTGAAATGTGGAAATTAGCTTTAAATGATAAAATGACATGTGATATTAAAATTAGAAATGGTGACTATAAAGAAGATATTTTCTGGAAAATTTGGAAACCATTTGTGGACTATGCGCTGGGAAAATTGGATGCTTCGGTACCTGTACCCCGAGAACGTGGATTTTGGCGATCATGAGGATATATCCGAAGAACCAAATCTTCCTTTCTTATGTATAGCACAGGGTGAAGTATTGTATATGTTGTTTGTAATGTTAGTAATTTAAAATATAAAAAAAAAAAAAAAAAAAAAAAAAAATAAAATTTTTGAAGCCCACCCCGATTTCAAGTGTTCTTCTAGAATTAGCAGAGTAATAGTATGGAATAAATGTGTGTGTGAGAGAGAGAGGGAGGGAGGGAGGGAGGGAAGGAAGGAGAGAAAAAAATATTCTAGATATTTAGAGTGGGAGGGGTGAGAAAGAGAGATATTTATCCCTTTATAAGTAGAGTAACAATAGAAGAAACGTACAAGGGAAGAAAAGTTCAATATGAAGTCAGAGCAGAAATTCTCTTTGGTTTAGAGCAAATAGCACCAGAAAAATATTTTTACATTCATATATTAACTTATAAGTGAACATTGCAAGTAGATCACGTTTTTATTTCTAGTAGAAATATTTACATTCTACCAGGATTCTGTGACATGCAGAGAACTATTCCTGGTTCTGAAGACTATGTTACTAAAAATCATTTTATCTGCCAGCCTCACATGTAACTGTGATGTTGCTCCTTTACTACTTCAGCTTTGCCAGAATTTCCTATCATACTGACATCTGCAGGAATTTGGGAGAAGGGGCAAGAAAGCTCCTTTACTACTTCAGCTTTGCCAGAAACTCCTATCATACTGATATCTGCAGGAATTTGGGAGAAGGGGAAAGAAAGCTGCAACATCGACTGCAAATTGAATTGCTTGCATAGTGCACATGGGTAAAATGTATCTCACCACCCATTTTGTTTTGTTTGCAAATATGTCTTATTGCTTAGTGGCATATTTCAGCCGATACAAGCATCTTAACAATGAAGGGCCACCATCAGTGAGCTGTTGGACAGCATTACTTGATTTGTTGTGTGAATGTTTGGGTGGTTTAGAGGTGGGGAATTTGTGGTGGGTGGAGGGGTGTTTGGGGATTGTTACATGTCTTGGACCTGGTCTTTGGGTGTTAAGTGAATTTCGTTGTACGGGTATACTGTGTATACATGTACAATGACAGTACAATTATTATTATTATTAATTAGACAACAGGGCAACACTGTATTCATTTCAAATTATTTATATATATATATATATATATATATATATATATATATATATATATATATATATATATATATATATATATATATATATAAAATATTGGTCCATCTGGTTTAATAGAGTCCACAGTGATATGCAGTATATTTTTGAGTTTTCAGATTGGAGTTTTTCCCAGCCAAACTTGCAGAGGCCAGAGACTAAATTTAGGGCTTTGGCAAGAAAAGCAGATGCTCTAACACTGAGCTGCAACTTTTTCCTGCATCCTGGAAATGTTAGTGAGCATTGTGGAAAGTTGCAAGGGAATCTGTAGGTAGCATTTTTGCAGTAGGAATGGGGGGTTGTGGGATACAGATATATTAGGCAAGGATTTGGAGTTTAGTTTGTATTTCACCCTGAGGTGAAAATTTGAGAGAAGAACAAAACTTGCTCTTGCTCTTGTTAGAGATGTGCTCGTATTCTTTGAAATATGAAGGAACAAAAAACAAAAATAGTGCTACAAATTAATGAACATCTATTCTGATAGATAGAACCAGATACTAATTACATTTACAGTGGCAATTTCTGCTTAACCAAAAGAAAATTTCCTTATCAACAGCATATGACAAGAAGATAAAGACATTTTTTGCAGAGATTGAAAGGAATGTTCACTTTAATTTTTTTTCAATGTGTTTAATTATGTCAGCTCTAGAGCATTATTAAACCAAGCTTTGGTTTGCATGCATGAGTCTTGGGTTCATTTTTTAAAAATGTATTTCCTATGATTCTAGATGGACGTCAGATGAATGCACTTCAAGAGCAAAAAATCTGTTTTCTTTCTGGCAGCTGATAGCCTCCGCTTCTCCTATTTTTTTCAGGCAGGGTTAAGTTGAGGCTAAAGCTTTATTGGAAGCCGCTGCTCATCTGAATCATGAATTTTCGGTCAGTGGCAGCTGGTTATCAATAAGGATTAAAGCAGCAGCCAAGATAAAGATAATGATGGGATGCTTCCTGTAGGAAACATCCCTATGCTTTCTGGATACACCAGATTCAGTTTGTCAATATACAACATCTTAATGGTGTCTTTTTTTTCTTTTTTTTATTTGCAATGGTGCATTTTTGGAATAGGAAAAAAGAGGGAAGGGAGGGAGGGAGGTATAATCAAAGTTTGATATTGCCTATCATAAGACATATGAAATTAGATGTAAACTGAGACATACCGACAGAATATTGATTTTTTTTCTTATATACATTGTTTCTAGTCAGTACTTGAACACAAAACATTCCCTTGTAATTAAACTTTTAAAACTGGATCATTTATTATTGTTGTTTTTCAAAGATTTAAAAGCATCTGTTTAATAGAATGAGGTAATGCATAAATTATGGATATTGGATAGGGCCATGAGCCCATAAATCAAACATAATTCAAAAACAAAATCGAGGTGCCATTAGACAAACTGGAAAAAAGACATCTCAGTGCCAGGATGGTGTTACGGAGTCCATCCCAGCCAAAAGATGCAATTATTGGGTGTTTCCTGAATTCGATATAATGTCATAGAAAAAAGGATAAGGCTGCTTAAAAAAACAATCACCTGACAGTTCTGGCATAGCAAGCTGTCATTGAAAACACCTCTTCTGCAAGGTACCAGACAGGGACTGAAAAAGTGCCATTGTAGTTGTAATAATAATCAACCTGCTTTGTAGCCAAAGACAGCAAGCACTATAAACAAGATACAATCTTAGGGAACTGATCTGAGGAACATCATTCAGCATTGATTTGCATAGCTTGAGTCACAAAAACAATTCTCAGTTTGTCTAACAGTTCTTATATTAAATGTCAGGTCAAACATTAGTGACAAAGAGAAATATTGCCATAAGGCACAATGGTTTCATTCTGAATTGATTTCATCATACTGTGTTGGCATATATTTGCAACATTTTTCATAAAGTATTTGTCTTTTTGTCATTCTTCACTTAACATATATTGTATTGCTTTATTGCTATTGATTTTACAGTACCTTTTATTGACTGGTATTTCCCCCCTTTCTATTTATGAAGAGTTTTATAAATAAACCTGAATTTCTGTTGCAGAAGTTTCTGTGGAGGTAAAGCCTAGGAAGTATAACATTATGGAAAAGAAGTCAAATATCTGAGTGTTGTAGTTATAGGAAATGGAATTCTACAAATACAAAAATGTACAAACAATAATAGTTTTGTAACAATTATTTGTAAAAAGTACAAAATGCAATATGGTATACCAGCCTGGTCAGAAAATAAGAAAGATCAGGCAGGTTGCAGAAAAGGTTCATTTCTCTTTATCTTTGTTGAGTTGTGAGCACGTAGAGACCAGTTTGGGCTGAAATTCTCAGCATCTTTTAAGTACTGAATGTCTCATGTACATTTGCACCAAATATTTCCCTCGGCATAATAGATCTGTACAGTACAGTACAGTTAGCAATCTCACATAAATATATGTCTTTTGCTCAGGATTCATGGCCTTACAAAACTTACCCATGAAATACTTGTTATTAAAAAATATATGAGTTACTTGAACTGCATCACATAGAATAAGAATAACCACACAAGCCTAGTGTAGAGGACTCTACACTGTCTTGAGAGATGCAGCACAGCCTTGTTTTTAAAGATGCCACCTGTGAAGAATAGGAGTGAGAAACTTAAATAACACTTGAAATAATAGAGTTGGAAGGGGGTCTTCTAGTCCAACCCCTTGCTCAGGCAGGAAACCATTTCAGACAAATGGTTGTCCAATCTCTTTTTGGACAATGTGCATGCATGCACAGGTCACCAGATCTTTTTCTTATACCATTCCAGACAAGTGGCTGTCAAGTCTCTTCTTAAAAACCTCCAGAGATGGAGCACCCTCAGCTTCTGAAGGCAAGCCATTTGATTGGTTTGTTTTTTTAAAATTTATTTTATTTTTTCCAACGTAAACATAAAAAAGAAAATTTTTTCAAGAACAAAGTCTTGAAAAAGACTTTGTCCGGTCACAAATGGGTACATTAATTTAACAAACGAGAAACAAACAATTTTAACATAAATTCCAATGTCTTAATAAATTTTTCTATTATCTCATCATACATCCTAGTCTCCTACTAAAGCAAAGCTCCTTTTTATATTCAATTATAAATTCAATTATAAATCAGAATTCAATACTGCTTTATCTAAATTTTTTATCCCTTGCTCCTTTTAACATCAACATTAAGCACAAAAATAATGTTTTCTATTAATCTATATATTTACCTTACAATTTTATCACCACAAATCTTAATTTCCAAATCTCAATTTTTATTTTAATTTATTAATCAAAATTTCCTTCTATTTTTCTCGTTTTCTAAAACCAATCTATCCTATCATATTCTTAAACTTTTACACATAGATCTCAAAATTTACTATTTCATTTTAATTATCACCCAACATTTTTTTTCACCCCTTATTAATAGTTATTCTTCAATATATTCTCCTCATTCTCCTCCATTACTCCACCTATTTATTTGGCTGATTTCCAGCATATTTTGGCTGAGTTTTCAGCATATTATCCTCCTTAACTTCCCCTTTTGTTTGGCTGATTACCAGCATTTTCCATTGTTTTGGCTGATTTCCAGCATGTTTTGTTTTGGCTGATTAACAACATTCTCCTCCTTAATGCCACCTAGCTTTTTGGCTGATTAACAGCATTCTCCTCCTTAACTCCACCTATTATTTGGCTGATGTCCAGCATTTCATTATTTGGCTGATTTCTTAGCATATTCTCCTCCATTAACTCCAACTTCTATTCTACTAACTTATTAAATATGTCTTTTTCCATATATTATCTATTAATCCATTATTTCCAACTGTACTCTTCCAGGGTGTTTCCCCGTTTATTTCTTAATATTAATCATTCCAAGATATATTAAGTGCAATTACAATTATAACTTCCATCTGTGTACCTCAATACATCATCTAAAATCATTAATAATTGGTCATAATTATCATCCACCACTTTGTTATCAAATTAAAACTAAAACATGTTACAACGAATTATGCTTTTATAAACATATCACTTTTAGTCACCTTTACTTCCCATTTCTATTTTTAATATTTCTATCTTTGTTTACCATGAACACTTCTTATTTTTATTTAAAACTCATTTAAATTTTGAACCATTTAAACAATTAAACATTCAAGCATTGCTATCCAATTTATCTATTTTGCTTCTTCTTTTCCTTATCTATCCATATGCGTTTCAATTTAAAGTCAATACTTCCATGCTTAAAACTCTGCATATCCTTTTTAATTTTATTATAAAGTCTGCTTCCAGTAAAACATCAGCTTCTCCTAGGGGGAGAGCCTTCTCTGTGGGGGCACCTACTATCTGGAATGAGCTCCCCCCGGAGATATGGAGGATCTCGGATCTGCACACCTTCCACTGTGCTTTGAAGACCTTTTTATTCCACCAGGTGGGCCTGGCCTAATCTTTTCCCTCTTTTCTTTTTAATATGCAAATTTTAATCTGTTTTTAAATGATTGGGGTGTTTTAATTTGTCTGGGCCAAATTGTTTAATTCGATTTTATCCTGTTTTTAAATTTTGTATTTATGTATTTTACTGTTTGGCTGTTCACCACCCTGAGTCCTTCGGGAGTATGGTGGTATACAAATCAAATAAAGATAAAGGTAAAGACAGGCAGCTGCCATGGCTGCCGTCCCCGCTGCTGACTTAGAGGGTTGCCTCTGGCCACCGAGGAACTTGCCTGTTCCTCTCAGCTGCCCAAGGGGTCCCTCTCTTTTCCCCTCTCCCTTCAGGACAGGGTAGGTCTGCAGACCTGTCAGCGGTGGTTAGCCAGTCAGGGTTTTGGCGGGGCTCATCAGAGCCCCGCCATTTCCCTGATTGCATCCCCACGATGCCAAACCGGAAGTCCAGGCCATTGCACTGGTTGATTGTTCTTATTATTAATTGTTGAACTGTTAAACTATTGTTAAATTAATTTAATTGTTTATCAATTAAAATAGCAGTTAGTTGTTAACAGTTAATTGTTAAACTATTAATCTCCACTGGTTAATTGTTCTCACTGTAACAATATATCTGTTATAAATAAAAAGGTTTTTGGCCAATCAGCAGAATGCAATAATCCCCACACCTAGAATATCATACTTAAAATAAATAAAAAGAATACTGTCAGTGAAGTTACCCTTGGATATTTTTGGAGTAAATACCTATGAGTCCATTAACGACTAATCTGGACTTTATAATGTATCAGAAGACTCATTCTTCTTCTTGTTTCAGCCAGTTATATTCCATGAGAGTAATTTCAGAGTTTGTCTTTTAGTATAGTCGCTTATTTGTACATTTTGATTAATCTCTAGATGTGGGACTAAGAGATTTAAAGGCTTGCTTCTATTATACTTCCCTAAGTAATATGACTTTACAGTCACCAAATCACAGACATTCCCTTTCCTGCTATCCATATCCGTGGATGTTGAAGTAGAATTCCATATTGAGAATGAGAGCATGTAGTGGCTGTGACAGCTATTACTAAGGTGACCAGATTTTAACATTGGTAAAGAGGGACATTGTGGGTGTGGCTTATTTTGTGGGCGTGGCTAGCTGGTCATGTGACTGGGTGGGTGTGGCTAGCTGGTCATGTGACCGGGTGGCCATGGCTATGCGTATAGGGTAAGGTGAACAGATTTTAACATTGGTAAGAAGGACACCATTGTGGGCATGACTTATTGTGTGGGCGTGGCTTGGAGGCCATGTGACTGGGTGGGCGTGGCTAGCTGGTCATGTGACCGGGTGGCCATGGCTATGTGTATAGGGACTACTCAGAGGGCTGAAAAGTCATTTCTGACAGGTCCTCACACTTTTGACTGGTCCTCACACTTTTGACTGGTCCTCACATTTATGCCCGTGCAGTATTCTTAACAACCATGTCACTCATTTCACAACTGCTTCTCTTCACCATGGTGACAAGATAGGGCAAAAACGTAAAATGTGAGGACAGTCGTAAGTTCGAGGACTGGTCAAAAGTATGAGGACCAGTCAAAAATAACTTTTTCAGCCCTCTGAGTAGTCCATATGCATTAAAGGATACAGCAATAGAGAGGGATGAAGGAATGGAAATTAGAGTAGAAGTGAGGGTAAGAGAGGGAGGAAGAGAGGAGGAGAAGGAGAAAGGAAGAGGAAGTAGGGAGGAGAAAAAGAGGGTGGGGGGAAGAGAAAGTAAGAAGGAAAGAAAAGAGAGTGGTGGTAGGTTTGAGGAGAAAGATTGCTGTACAATAAAAAAGATGAAAGGGAAGAAAGCCAACCCCAAGCAAATATAAAGATATTAAGATTAAGAATGAATTGTTAAACTTTAAAGAATAAAAGAGAACAAATATGAATAAATAGCAATAATTAGAAACACACATACAAACATGCAATGTATTTTCTTTGAACAGAATATTTGGCTGGTTTTCACAAATTTAAACAGCGTTTAGTCATTTCAATTAAATTTACAATTTCTATATTTCCTTTTTGGCATATTTATTCCTCATCTATTTTTTTAAAAAAACAATATTACCCTTCATCCTCATCTCTAATCTTAATCAAATTCAATTTTTCCCTTCTATTCTATATTATACCCCTTCCCATTGTCATCTATTTTTATATCCATCCTCACATTGGTTAATTATGTAATTATGTAATACAGTTGTTTAATACAAATTCAACATTTTAATATAAATCAATTAGTTATATAACTATCTTTTTTGTATATTAATCAATATGAACATGAATATTCCAATTATTTCCATGCAATCCAATTTCTTACAAATCAATTAATTATATTTACCAATAATAATAAACCAAATAATTTCCCCCATATATTCCTCCAAACCACAACTTAACCATTTCTGCTTTCAACACAATATACAATTATTAATAGTATCTCAATTATTACAATTCCCTAGTTAAATAGAGCTTTTTTTCTTTTGTGTTTTAAAATCTTGAACTCTCCTCTTTTGCCCAAAATTTCCCATTGTTTGCATTTTTGTACCTACCCTTTTTGGTGAGGAAAAAGAAAAAGAAAAAGAAAGAAATCTCTCTCTGCCTCATTTTGTCATGTTGCAGGTTTAGTTTCGCTTTCGCCTTTGTTTTCAGTATAGCTAGGGGGGGGGGGGGAAATCTGCTCCAGGAACTTTTTGCAGCTTTTTGCAGCTAATTAACCTAGCGGAAGCTGTTAACAGGGGCTGTTTTTTCTATTTTTGCAGGCATGGGTCTATTCATTTTTTTTTTAACACTGATCAGCTGTAGGTCGGCCCTTTGAAGCCCCGCGGCAAGAGTTTAAAGAGTTTTTTTTCCCTCTAGCCATCAGCGGAGATTCAGGAGGCAGAATGAAAAATCGGGACTTTTTTAAAACACCGTGGGACGCGGGACAAATTGCTCAAAAGCGGGACTGTCCCGCCAAAAGCGGGACGTCTGGTCACCTTAGCTATTACTTAACTGATCAGCAAGGTTGCTTCAGTTGATCAGGCTGAGTAGGCAAATGTTCTGTTTCTCCTGTCCCATTCCAAGTGTGTTCCTCCCAAAGCTGCATGCTCCATGGAAAATGATGTCCAGCTACATTGGAGTATATCATTCTTTGGCAAAGTCCTCCCACGCTAGGACTTCAAATGAACATTCCTTGCTAACATTTGATATCAGTTCCTATCTCTCTATTGCTACTTTTATGGACATCCATCAAATTAAATTACGAATTTTCATCTTATACACATCCATATTTAAGTTATTCTGAATAAATCAGGTAAGATCAGGGTGATGATTATCCCTCATTTCTTTTTCTTTCCAAATGAATAGTGGTAAACATTTGGTTTCTGCTTCTTGAATCAGTATAAAAAAGGAGGTGTTTTCTTAGTCCAATATTAGTCCAATCTGGGAATAAGTACAACAATCCTCGTCCTCCCTATGTTTTTAGAATAATTTAGCCATCTGATTTTTTATTTGGGAACTCAATTGCCTGTACTAAAACCAAAGATGGCATTTGATATTAACTGATTAGTTTGTTTTTAAGGACATCTGTCTTAAAGGCATTTCTATAGATTGGCTTTTACCAGGTACTCCAGATAGAACAGACTTACCCTGGGATATCCAGTGACTTCATTAAAAGAGTTGGGAGGGGAAGGGAGGGAGGAGCATAAAGGAGGGGAGGGGAGGGAAGGGGCAGGGAGGGAAATGATTGTACCAGCCCCAAAAGGTGAAATAATAACAAAGGAAATTATTATTAAGGAAGCAAATATAATGATCTACTAAACAAATTTACAAATTGATTTTCTCTTCTAGTTTTACTCTACAATAATATTGTCTAATGACTCAATGACACCAACCACTTAAAGAACACTGATTGAGCATCCCATTCTATTTTTTTTTCTTTTTGATTCATAACCTTTACTAGCTGATGTGAAGTCATTTACTGAATACCTCACAGACAACAGCAGGATTTGAACTGCCTTTTATATTATATTGATCAATATTCTTTTGTTTGCTAAGAGGGAAATAATCACCCTGTGCCATTGGTGGGTTTCAAAAAATTTTACTACTGGTTCTGTGGGTAAGGCTTGGTGGGCGTGGCATGGCTTGGTGGGCGTGGCAGGAAGGATACTGTAAAATCTCCATTCCCACCCCACTCCAGAGGAAGGATACTGTAAAATCTCCATTACGACACCCAGGGGGAGGGCCTTCTCTGTGGGAGCCCCAGCCCTGTGGAATGAACTGCCCCTGGAAGTGCGTAAGATTTCCGACCTCCGAGCATTTCGCTGTGCACTCAAGACCCTATTGTTCCGCCAGGCCGGGCTATCAACATAATAATTTTAAATTGGGTGTTTTAAATTTCTGGGGTTTTAAATTGAGCCGAATTATTTAATAATTTTAAATTATTTTAATTGATGTTTGTCTTGTGCTTTTAATAGGCTGCACACCACCCTGAGTCCTTCGGGAGAAGGGCGGTATAGAAATAAAATTATTCTTATTCTTATTTCCTCCCCAATCCAAGTGAAGGTTACTGCAAAATCCCCATTTCCTCCCAATCAGCTGGGATTTGGATTTGGGAGGCAGAGAATAGATGGGGCGGGGCCAGTCAGAATTTTTACTACCGGTTCTCCGAACTACTCAAAATTTCTACTATTGGTTCTCGAGAACTGGTCAGAATCTGCTGAAACTTACCTCTGCCCTATGCTTTAGGTTATAGTTTGGAATATAGCATGATTTAAGATTAGAAATGCTCAGATTTGCATGAAAATTCAGAATTGTTAATGCTAACCCATTTTACAAAAAATATCTGTCTAGTTGTCTAGAAAAAACCATAGATGTTGTTTACAAAAAAAGGAATATTCATAACTGTAAAGTCATCAAGATGCTATTCAGGAACTGATATCTTTTCCCCCTGTAGGGAAAGGAAACCGTGACAGAAATAGAGATGATAGGGTGAAATGCTAATGTTGTTTCATTAAATGAATTGTGGAGGCTGGGATAAAAACAGAATCCTCAAAGTATAATTTCTTTAAATACCTTGTGCTTTAGATTCCCCTCTAGGCAACTGTTCATCTTTCTTCCTTTTAAAAAAGCAGCATTAAATTTTATAAGAGTCCCAATTAAGCTGATAACTTCCTTCAAAGTACATGCAGGCTTAGGTGAAATGTGATACATTAACACTGATGGAAGATTGCCCATAAAAGCTTTTTAATTTTTTTTTTTTTAAAAAATATTCTTCAGGAATTCACACTAATTTGATTGATGTATTTTGGGGGAAATGGCAACAAAAATGATGAGGTTTAAGGTCAGGCTTTAAATAAAGTTGAAATGAATGAGTGAAAAGCATATCTACCAGGCTTTGAAATACAATCAAAAGCCTCCATATCTGTAGAGCTAGACTATTGCTTTTGGACCTGAATCTTTCATAAATTTTAAGATGAAAGCCAAGCCACATCTTTAAGACAAGATGTGAAACTAGTGCTTTTAATTTGGTAGGCAGTTTATATTCTGAACTTCTGTAATTGAATACAGTTAAGTGAAAAAGATCTTAAAGTCCAAACTTAGTGGAGGATTAAGGGATGTAACACCTGGGGAGTTCCATTCATGAGATTCACAGCTGAATGGTGTATTAGATTCTAGTTCAAGTTAAACTAGAAGCCCTGGATAGGAAGACCAGAAATATCATGACAATGAATCATGCCTTCATCCATGCAGGGATGTTGACAGACTATCAGTGCTACTCACAATAGAGGAATGGTTGGTAAACATGTTGGGATTTGCTGAGATGGTTAAATTGATTTCTTTGATCAGAGAAAAGACAATATCTGCAGATTATTTATTGCTGACTACAAACCCCTTACAGACATTTTGAGTAAAACAAAACAAAAAACCTTTATGAGTTGATGATTAGATAGAATAGATTATTTAAAAAAGGAGTTATATTGCAACTACTCTGTTCCTTCTACCATGATGTCTAGCTGGGTAGCCAGTAACTGCCTGTCCATCTGGATCTGGAAGTCCCACATGATTTTTCTCCATTTGGATTTGGGAAAAGATAAGTTGATGATAGATGATAGATGATTGATAGATGATAGATGATAGATGTCAGATGATGGAGGAGGAGGAGGAGGAGGAGGAGAAGGGGAAGGAGAAGGAGAAGGAGAAGAGGAAGAGGAAGAGGAAGAGGAAGAGGAAGAGGAAGAGGAAGAGGAAGAAGAAGAAGAAGAAATAATAGAGAGATATGTGTCAATTTACTTTATGAGTTTTGAGAATTGGACAATGTACAAATTTTATAAATAAATAAAGTGAGTTGTCCCAGATAGAACATTGATTGTTGGATTTCATCATTCTCAGGTTGACAAATTGCCATGGAAATTGAGAACAAGAACAGAAGTATAAAATTTACCCTTGCATATCAACCTATTAATCTTTATAGTCTTTGCAGGTTTATATAGAAATAAGGTTATTAATTTCAATCAATCTTATATAAATGCACATAACCTAAAACTTTATTGTTTTTACTCATTTTAAAAAAAATCTATATAATAATGGGCAAACAATATTTCGTAGAGGATTCTGTGAATTTAGCATTTTGCTTTTTGAAATCCAATTATATATTCAGTTTTATGCCTATACAGACAAGGGATTTACAAAACAATTGCATATCATATTACATATTACTCTATATACCCGTTGTCTGCAAGCAGTGTATTCTGCTATAATAAACCATGCAAACTGCTTGCACTTTAATAATAAACATAGGCTTTGATGGTATGGGAAAGGAGATCAGAATAAATCCAACCTGACATTTCTGTCAGATGGGACTTCAGCCTCTTTCTAGTCTGCCTGATGCACGAGGAATTTAGCCAGGGTTTGGAAAAGAGAGGATCACATTGTACCTGTTTAATAGTAAATGCCAGAGGAAGAAGTTTTAAGTAGTCATATTTCAGAAGGTCACATCCAATAGAATGGCATTTCAGTTGGGAAGCTTTTAAGCTGGTATAAAAAATCTAGTTTATGTTTCCCTCTTCTTCAGCTAAGGTCTCATAGCTCTATCCCTAGGAAAGGTGGCATTTCCATTTATATATAAAAGAAGCAGACATACTGCGAACTCCAGACCTTAAGATTTTAAAATTTTAAAATAATTAAAATTTTATTTTACTAAGCTTTCATCAGCCATCTGCTGACATCGTCAGAGTATTAAACTACCATTACAGAGATCTCTGCCTTTATATGCCATTAATCAATTTAGCCCTTGCACATATAATAGGCTCTTCCAATATATATACACACACTACAGGGTTGACTTAGCTGCAGCACCTACCATTTCATTTTTTCTTTATTCATTTCATAAGGCTAAGAGTAATCTTCTGTTCCACAAAGCTGTAGCATCTCACAAGTAAATAATTACAGCTAAAAATATTTTCTAAAATATAAAGCCATAAACCATGAATTATCAGCATAAAGGAAACAACAGCAATAATATATCTGAAATATTAAAAGCAGCAATTGACTAAGAGCAGTCATGTATGGATTCAGTTTCCATTTGCAAACTCACTTGCATTTTTATCTCTAAGTCATAATTCAATTGCCTTTTTGGAATGAGATGGGGAAGAAGGATATAGAAATGTTGAATGCGTTTTGGTGACATTAAATGTTCTCCTATTATCATATATGGTGGACTTGTAGAAAAATCAAAGTATTTTGGATAAAGATTTGGTGGGTGATGCAGAATATTCTTAAAAAGAGACTGAAATTTACTCCACAGTTGTTCTTACTGGGTATAACTACGGACTGTACAGTTGCAGAGACTAAATTGATTTTGAACTTGATAACAGCAGCAAGATTGTTGGTAGCACAACACTGGAAGAAGGACTTTTTGCCTACTATTGATGATTGGATATTGAAAGTAACTAATTTAGCTGAAATAGCTAAAATTTCAGCATATCTGAAGGATCACATGAAAGAAAGGTATATACAGGACTGGAGAAGATGGATTGATTATATACAAAATAAGTATCAGACCAAAAAATATCAAATAGCTTATGAATGATTTCTTTTATTTGTATAAGCACTATATAAGTGATATTAGAATTATTATGTTTAAGAAATAGGATTTTATATATGGGAGGGTTAAGAATTTTTTTTTAGGGGGTGTTAGTTTGATGATTGGTTATGCAATTTAGTTTATTGTTAAAGGTCAATAGAAATACCTTGTGTTCTGCTCTGGGAAGTCGGGGAGGGGGAGGGGGGTTGGGAGGGAGAGTTGTGGGGAAATTGTGTTTGTTTTAAAACTTTTTCAATAAAAAAAATGTTCTCCCACAGCAGTTTTATGTAGATGTTACCCTGTTTTCCCCAAAATAAGACATCCCCTGATAATAAGCCCAATTGGGCTTTTGAGTGCATGGCAATAAGGCCAAGTGCTTATTTCAGGGTTCAGAAAAATATAAGACAGGGTCTTATTTTCAGGGAAACATGTTAGATGTTTTCAGATTTCTGTAAACCAAAGGATTAGGTTTATTTATATAAATATGTTTAGTTTAGTTTAGTTTAGTTTAGTTTAGTTTAGTTTAGTTTAGTTTAGTTTAGTTTAGTTTAGTTTAGTTTAGTTTAGTTTAGTTTATTTGGATTTATATACTGTCCTTCTCCCAAAGGACTCGGGGTGGTGAACAGCCAAAGATAAAACACATACAATATAAAATTTAAAAACAATTTAAAACATATTAAACAAATTTGGCCCATACTAATTAAAACACTCCATTTTAAAAACAAATTAAAATTAAGCAATTAAAAAGAGTTAGGCCAGCCTAACGGTTGTAGGTATGTGTACATACCTACAAACAAACAAATTAATATAAAGTAAGAAAAAGAAAGAAAGAAAAGAAAAAACTAGAGGTATAAGAAAGGAAAAAATAAAAATACAAAACTAAGAAAAATAGATACAAAGAAGTAGGTTACAATATCTTTTTTACAGCAATTATAATTAAAATTATAAATTTACATTTTACTCTATGGTTACAGCATGACTCTCCTCTTTATATAATCTATTCTGTCTAATCATTATGATCATAAATCATAAGTTCAATTTTTCTTAAGCAGAACATCCATAAGGGATTTGCAGTCAGCAATAAATTTAGATATTGTCTTTTCTCTGATCATAGAGGTCAATTTACCTATCTCAGCAAATTCTATCAACTTCATCAACCATTCCTTCACTGTGAGTAGTGCCAAATCTTTCCATCGTTGTGCATCTTGCTGCAGTTTTCATGTACAAAAACAGTGTTTCATGACTGTTTTTTGTTGTCCATCAACCCTAACAGAAAAACTTCTGATCTCAAATGTTGATAAAATCCGCTGAATCAATGTGTTTATTTGAATCCAGAATTTTCTAGCTATTTTACACAACCACCAAATATCATAAAATTTCCCTTCTTATTGTTCACATTTCCAACATAAATTTGAAGGGCCTTTATACATTCTAAAGATTTTTTTTTTCTGGTCAGTACATTATTTAGTAAAATTTCTCTTTAAAATTATAGCGTAATGTAAATCTCAATTCTTTCAATTGCATATTTTCCCATTGTTCCATGTGTGAATTATAACCAACATTTTAGGTCATTTTATCATATAGTATTTCACTTGTTTCTCTTCTGTTTCAAATTACCATAAAAGTTTATATATTTTAGCAATTACATGTCCATCATTTGCACACAAAGCAATCGTCTCCTATTCTCCATTTTTGCTGTTGTTCTAGTGATTTTGTTATCATAATCCAAAGATGGAAGTATTTCAAACAATGGTTCCCTTTTTTTCTCTTCTGTGTTCCTGTGCCCTTAATAATTTCATTTCAAATGGCACACCATAACTACAATGAGCATCACAGTCTGGTTTATAGTAGTAGATCCGAGTGTTGCTGTGGCTTGGTGAGTTCCTGTCATTTGCTCCAGCTCTTTGATGGGGACATGAAAGGAGCCCCCACAGGCAACCCTTGTGCAACGGTTAATCCTTTGCTGGCTAATCAGTTTGCTGGTTAATCTGTTGCTGGCTAATCCTTTCAGGTTGGAACCACCTTAAACGGTGCCTCCAACATGAA
Organism: Arizona elegans; assembly: GCA_022577455.1. Lineage (NCBI taxonomy): Eukaryota > Metazoa > Chordata > Lepidosauria > Squamata > Colubridae > Arizona > Arizona elegans. The sequence goes on along the minus strand of JAKOOJ010000003.1, from coordinate 93,201,735 downwards.
CGGTGTGGGACCTTTACATTTTGTTTGGTAAAATCCATCAATTGTGTAGCTCTTTGCTAGTAATCAGAAGAAGAAAAAAAGGTCTAGTTTGTTTGTTGAATTTAATTCAGTGGTGAAATGCAGCCGGTTCTATCCGGCTCAGGTGAACCAGTAGCGCCAGCATCAGGAGGCTCCGCCCACCCACCCAGATGTCATCACATCCCATTTTTGACACTCTGTGTATGCATAGAACGTCCTGCTCATGCGCAGAGGTATCAAGCACACGCTCCCATCTGCGAACCGGTAGTGAAGGTAAGTGGATTTCACCCCTGATTTAATTCCAATTTATTTAAAAACACTTTCACCCCAAAATAATCTTTCAGAATAACTATCCCCTTTATAAACTATCTCCTTTAGAAAGTTTATTTTAAACTTTCTTATCTTGACTCCTTGTTATGTGTTTTGCCAATATTTTTTAAAATTTTTAAAAACCTTTCTTCTTTTGTAATCCAGAAAGAATAATAACTCACCAAGAAGAATTTTTATTCTTATGCTCAGAAAATTTCTCCTTAGCTGTAAATTAAGTTTACAGGTTAAGTTTAAGGTTAAGGTTAAAAAATGAGACTCATATGGAACTTATTTCCATATCGACTGCATTATGGTTGTGAAATTGATTGAAATCCCACAACTCCCAACCATTCAACTCATGAGCAGACCACAAAACATCAGTCCCAGCAGGCTACTCATAAGGGGCAGCTGTCCAGAGTGCAAGTTAGTGATCACACAAGCTTTCCTTTTTTCTGGAGAGAATTCTCCACCCAGAATTTGCCATCTGGCCACCATTCTCTGCCTCCCTGCCATCCCTGCTCCTTCAGTGACATCTATTTCACCATGAGTCCTCACTGTTCCCAAAGGACAAAATCTCTAATAGTCCAGTATCACCTCTGAATAATGACTTTTCCAAAGCACTAACGCTACTATCATCCCCTCAGATCTCCAATTCTTACAATGTGCAAAGAGAAAAAGAGATCCAACAATAAATCTCTGGGAATAAGAGATAACATTGCATCCAAAACTGCTCACCATTCTATGGTAGTTTTTAATATTGATTCCAGATACCATAGTGCCATTGGTCACATATGAAATGGCCGAATACAATAACTAAAGTACAGTGAGGACAAGACAGAAACATTTCCCAAAATGATTGACTTTAACTGACAATGGTAAACAGCAACTGTTTCCTCTTTTTTTCAAGTTCTTATGCTTCTACATAAAACAACGACATAGTATAATGACATAGTATCTCAAATTCTTACAAAGATGTTTTAAAAAGGATATATTAGTAGAATCTGATCTGCAAAATATCAGCTTATCTTTCTGTATAAATGAGAGTCAAATGCTTAATAAATGGGAAAAATAAGCTTAGCAATGCATGACAAATCAGATCAAATTCTGTATGAGCATTCTGTAGACCATTTATATAAAATTTACAAAGTAAACATAACAGTGCAAATAATGTAAAAAACCTCCATCAGAAATACAACAGAACTGGAGTTTGCCATTTCCAAAAGAACAAAAATATGAAAAATGTTACCATTATAAATATGTTGGACTAAATCCTAGTATTATCATTGCATGAAAACCAATAGTTTCTTCATTTCAGAACATTCATTTGCTTTCTACATTTGAGATAACTTTACTTATCATGACAAAAGAAAAACAAGAACCTTTTCATTATACAGTGAAAGCCACTATAGGGAACTATAATGAACAAAACCAACTATGTAATTAATGCTAAGTGTGCCAATAAAACATCCAGCTCAGACAATTTAGAAATTTAGCACTTTTTGCAGTAACATTCAGAGTCTTTATATTTTCCAGTTACAATCTAATAAAATACAACTCAGAAAAATAATCAGATCCTAACAAGAAAGAACATGAACTGTAGAAATTTCTTGCAGCAATTATTTTTTCAAAACCTACAATACTTCTATTCCCGTGGTCTAATGCTCACAATGTTATCTAATCATTCAAGTTTGTATTACTTTATGAAGTACCAAATGTTATCTTTAGACAATACACAGATAGTCCTAGACTTACCACCACAACTAAGTCCAAAATGTCGGTTGTTAAGTGAAACACTTGTTACATGAGTTTTGCCCCATTTTACAACCTTTCTTACCGCAGTTGTTAAGTAAATCACTACAGTTGTTAATCCAAGTGGAAGTGTTTGGATGCATTTATCTGGAAGGGCACAATCAGAATCCTATCAGAGTTTTCTGTAATTTTCACATCATTTTATTGTCATTATATTGTACTTAAAGCTTCTTGAGTTTAAGATTGCTTATTAAGTCATTAAATAATGTATATTGTGCAATTAAAATGAAATAATAAAGATCTGAAAATTAAAATTATGGCATAAACCAGTCATGGTGGTCCCAATGATTATCAGCACACTGGATGCCATAGCAACAAATCTTGGATGGCAGTTACAAAATCTGCAGATTGACAAAATTTGTATCTGTCAGTTGCCATACTGTCTGCATCCACACATTTACTACCGGTATGTTCATAGATTATGATATCTTGGGTTCTTGGGAGGAACTTGATCAATGGTGGGATTCAAATAATTTAACAACCCTTTCTCTGCCCTAATGACTGGCTGGGTGAGTGTGGCCATGGTGAGCATGACCAGGGGGTATGACAGGCAGTACTCAGCCTCCTGCTCTCCCCTGGGAGCAAAGATGGGCTGCGGGGGCGGGGGACGTGCCACCTCCCCTTGTCCAGTTTTGTGTGTTCTTTTTCATTTAAATGAAGTCATACTGCTGATTCTGTTTCTGTGGTGTTGCTTACTAATCACCTACTGCTGCAAGAAGATCACACAAACTGACTACAAACAATAGCATGGCAAAATAGAAACAAGGATGCATTGGAAAATCTGCAAGAAATACTCCTTGGCTTCCAAGAACTGGTGAAGCTGCAAAATAGCGAAAGTAATAGAAAATGGAACTTTATGTTCCAGCAGATAGGCACATGCCACATAATCACCCAGCCTTAATAATTGTAGATAAGAAAGACAAAAAAAAAAGTATGGATAGTGGATGTGCAGTACCTGGAGACAGCAGAAGAGAAGAGAAAGAACTGGAGAAGATAACAAAATACACAGACCTGCAAATAGAAATAGAACAACTGTGGCAAGAAGGAGCAAAAGTAATGTCAATAATAATAGGAAGCCTTGGGTATAATCCCAAAATAACTGGATTACCACTTGAACATCATCAAACTGACAAATTCGCCATCAGTCAATTGCAAAAGGCAGCTTTACTTAGAACTTACTTAGTATACATCCTGCAATATCTGTAACACCATTAAACTTCTGCATCTGCCTATCCCAGGTTCTTGGGAAGAACTCAACAGGAAAGCAAAAATATCAAATCTGAACATCTGGCTGACTGTGTGACCAACCATAATAATATACCAAAACATTTAAATGAACTGATAAATTCATGTATAACTATGTCTTTTGTCTTATTGGCTAAGACACTGAGCTTGTCAATCAGAAAGGTCGGCAGTTCGGTGGTTCGAATCCCTAGTATAGGTCTCCTGCGTGATCAGGGGGTTAGACTAGATGACCTCCAAGGCAGGGGTGAAATCTAAAAATTTTCGCTACTGGTTCTGTGGGCGTGGCTTAATTAGTGGGCGGAGCTTGTTGGTCAGGTGACTGGGTGGGTGTGGCTTGTTGGTCACGTGGGCGCGGCCAAGTCGACATCACTTCTTTGCCCTTTTTTAAACTACAAAACACAACACAACACAACTGGCTCACCCACGATGTAAAAGCAACTGTGTTAGACCCAAAATGGCCCCTGCAACAAGCAGGAACCTCACACAGACACAAAAAGTCCAAAAAACCAACTTTCACACTTTACACACACAAAATTCCACATACAGCTTTGTGAGATTTTGTGTGTTTGTGTAGTTACAGTGAAACACTACAGAAACACACAAAATCTCAGAAAGCTGCACAAATATTATTTTATTTTATTTTTATTTTTATATAAAAGCAACTAAATTTAAAACTTCCTAAACTTTAAATGGCTAGGTCTAATAAAAGAACAACTAAAAAAACCCCCAATTAATTATTTTTTTAAAGCTCCCAAAGGGAGGGGGGAAGGCAGGCAGGCAGATAGAGCTGCTCACCGATGAGCTTGATTGCAGGCAGGGAGATTCAATTGCTTACTGATGCAATGGTTTGCAGGGATTACAGCAAATGAAGCAAGGCAGGCATTGCGACCAGCAGCTCAGGATTTGAAGAGCGAAGGTAAGCAAGCTGGAGACTGGGGAGGGGGAAGGATTTTTGCTACCAGTTCTCCGAACTGCCCGCCACCATCACTACCTACTCACCTGAGCTGGTCCGAACTGGGAGCATTTCACCCCTGCTTCAAGGTCCCTTCCAACTCTGTTACTGTTACCTGTTTATTTAATTTTTGTTTTTTATTTCTTTCCTGTATGTGCATTTCAGATCTCCTTCGCAAGAGTTAAAATTGTTTAGCAACACTGCAAAATTCCTTTTGTAACTTTGTGGAGGTTATCATAGTGTAAGATTACCATCAAGAACAATGAATGGCTCTAGATAAGAACTGAGCAGCCTGTACAAGGCAAGCAATTTAAGTAGCACAATCCACAAGTCCATCAATATAGATTAAAATTTACCTATATGAACGATTTGCAGCATTTGTTTTTCAAATATATGATATTCTGTATATGTGTTTTAAAAAGGTGGAAATTAAACATTTTTAATTAAATGATTTTTCTCCTTTTCTTTATTCACACAAGATGTGAAAATAAAGGATCATGTAATTCATACAGGGAGCACTGATGTCCACAGCAAAATCTCATTCTTTTTCTAATTGGTACTATGCTGAATCAGGGGAATGGCATTCAAAATATGAATGAATTCCACAAAAAACTGTGTGCGGGGAGGGGATGTCACCTTAAATTTTCCCCTAGAAGCTGTTCCCATTCTACAGTGTCACAGTTGCCAATGCCATCTTTTTTTTTCTTTCTTCCAGTGATCATCAGACCACACAATAATTGATGTGCCTCTGGCAACATATGTACCCTACATCTGTCGTCTCTTTCGTTTGTCTTTTCAACAGATTCTTCTTCATCGATCTGAAATTCCACATATTTGATTCACGCTTCTTATTCTTTTTTTTATTGAAAAAGTTTTTCAAATACAAGTTTCCCCCCCTTTTCCCCCTCCTCCCTCCTCCTTAACCCCCCTCCCCCTCCCCTCCCCCCATGGCTTCTTCAAAACAAAATCATTAATATCAAATTAAATAATACTTTACCATCCTTTTGCACCACCCCCACATACTGACCATTTCTTTCTAACATTGTTATTATATCCCCCTTATACGATACATTTCAAAGCAATCTTCAGCTATAAAATTTTATAATAATTCCTAATTTGGCATTTATTCAACTCATAATCTACCCATTTCCTCCACCCCCATACATATATCTCTTAATTCAAATCTTTTACATATATTTATATCTAAACATAACATCCCTTTTACTAAGCTAAACAATCAGTAACCTGACCTATCTCCACCCAATTTGCTACAGGTCTACCATACATGATATTTTAATATCTTCGTTCTTCTGCCCACACCACACCACAAAAAAAAAAAAAAAAAAAAAAAATCCATATATAAACAGAATCCTCAAATGACTTTAAGTTTGTAATCCATATAATATCTTCTGTAATGTCTTTCAGCTAGATTGTTAATTCCATCGCCCATATTAGGGTAACATCAAGTTCTGTTTCCAACAGTATATTCAGTATCTTCAATTACCATCTGCCCCCATCAGTAATAAATGTTGTCATATATAAAAAACCACCCGAGTGACTTTATATTTATATTCCATATAATATCTTCTGTAATGTCTTTCATCTAGATTATTAATTCCAACCACCGTGTTAGGGTAACAACCAGATCTTCTGCATGCCCCACCATAATTCTCGTGCCTTATAGCTCAACATATACGTAATCTGTTTTACAAAGAGTACAAAATAGAAAGTTCCAATCCACTCAGTTAGAGGCCTTTTTCCACATCCCTAAGGCACAGCACTGCAGAGATCTGTCATTCTTCTCAAAATAGTACAAGTCAATAATTTACCTCAGCTATATTTTCATTTTAATCGTCTCTTAAGTAACTGGCATTAGACTGTTGTTTAGTCTAAGATTTTTTAGTTTTGTAGGACCTGCTTCTTCTTTTCTTAACTTTTTGTGGTTTAGATCTCCATCCTGGATGCCTTTCTAGAACTTGTATATCAACTGATTGATTTCCATGCTGGTCTGTAACTTGATGAGACATCGCATTAAAATCCAAAGCCGCCTCTCTTGTATTTGTAAATAATCCAGCTATAACCTTTAAAGGAGAATCCAAAAGCGGCTTGTCCAAAGGAGCCTCTGTGACTTGTTGTTTTTCCATTATCTCCATCTCCATCTGCTTAGCCTGGGTTTCAGTCTCTTGTTCATTTTGCATTTCTTTATTCCCCTCCTGTGTTCCTAACACTGATGGCATACATGGAGACGTTAAATCCATTTTAAGAACCTTGTAGTAAAATTCTTCCGCTTTTTCAACAGTATTTAATTGATATCTTTCTCCTTGGTATCTCAATATTATACCAACTGGAGCATCCCACCTAAATGGGATGTTTTGTTTCTTTAGCTCAGTCACCAAAAATCCAAATTGCTTTCTATCTTTTAACATCTTGTACGGCAGCTCTTTATATATCCAAATCTTTCTTCCATTCAGTTCTAAAGTAGAGTTAAAAGATTTTTGCACAATATCATTTCTTGTTCCTTTATCTGTAAAGTAAATCACCACATCTCTAGGCAACTGCCTTTGCTTTGCAATCCAAGAATTTACTCTGTAGGCCTTATCAATCTTACAGGATACCTCTTCAGGATGAACCTTTAAAATTACAGCCAGAACTTCAGCAGACATCTTTCTCAAATCATCTCTATTATTTTCCTGTAATCCCCTCATTCTGACCGCAAATTCCATGGACCTCTATTGCATCATTGTAACTTCTTTTTCAATCCTTTGTCTTATATTATTTGCATTGTAAGTCTTGTGATCAACTTCCTTTTAGACTTTACTTCTGAGCTATTGTCTTGAATATTTATCAAATCATTTTCAATTCTTTGTATTTTATTGTACAAATTATAAATCTTATGATCAACTTCCTCCATTTTAGACTCTAGTTCTAAGTTAGTATCTTTATCCATCTTTATAACTATTTCTGAAAAAGTTCTCAAAGCTGTTACAAACTGTTGTTTCAAATTGGCATATTTTTGTTGTACCAACTCTTTAATTTCCTGCCTGAATTTTTCAAGATTCTGGTTCACAATCTCATTATGTCTTGCCATCTCCTCCAAGACAAATTCTTTTAGGTTAAAACCATTCTTCTGAGTCTGCAAATTCAAAACTTGTTCATATGGTTTGTAAATGGGGGAAACACCCCCCCTGGCTTGTTTGTCTGGCTTTGTCACTTTTAACGCCATCCTGCCACACAGACAGACTCTTTTTAAAGAAAAAGACTTCTCTCCAAACAATATCAATATCAAATCTCCAAGAAGAAAGAAACATAAAGTAGAAATTTTTCTTTTCAATTCTAGCCAGCGCTATTATTTCTGCTACTTTGTAGCTTGTTAAACTATTCAGGCGGAAGGACTTTCACTTTCAGCTTTCTTCTTCTCAAGCCTCAGCCAGTCGCCATTTTAAACTTTTTTTCCTTCACTTTTAAGATCGCTTATAAAATTATTAGAAATACTTGCGATTTAGAGTCCAAAGTCCAGATCTCATCCTCTTTATTTAAACAATCTGTTAATTTTCATTGAATGGCTTGGTCCTGTCACCTGGCTCTGCAAAAAGCAGAGTTCTCCTGAAGCCCGGAGCAGCGGCGAGCAGAATAGGGAGGCTCATCCTGCTTCGTCCCCAAGAGTAAAACAAAAACTCTGGGGACTTCGCAGAGGGCTCTACCTGCCCTCGCCGGCTCTATCTCACATTTCCTTAAGGAAATGGGGTTTTTCGAGCCGCCTTTCAGCTGTAAAGGCGGCTCTTTACGGGAGACGGGGCTGGCGGTCTCGAAAGACCGTCTGACGGCGACGGAAGCCAAACTGGAAGCCCACACTCCTTATTCTTTATAGGTGGACAAAAATGCCAAAAACCCATCTAAACACATGTCTAACTGAGTGATTAACTATAATAATAATAACTTCACCATCAAACAACAACATCTGCCTATCACAGGTTCTTGCGGAAGACTTGATAGGTGGATAAAAATTCCAAATCCAGTGTAAATATTTGGCTGACTGGGAACTAACCATAATAAAGATGGGAAGAGGCTGTTCCGGTTGATTGGATAGGGTTAACTGGGCGGGTTTCCTTCCTGACAAAGAAAGTCAAAAGACTGATGGCCCTGAAAAGGTTGTACAGATTCCTTTTCTTGATTACTGAAAGAAATTCCATGGAAGAGCCAAAAGTATGTGCCTATTGCATTGACAAACAACAAAAAATGGCCTATTAAGATTCCATGACTCAGAAAAATAAATAAATATATATGTTAGATTTATTTGTTTATTTGTTTATTTGTCTATCTATCATTTCCTGCCTTGATTATTTTTACAAATAATTCAAGGGAGTGAACGTATCTAACACACCTTCCTCCTCCTATTTTCCTTTGTCTCTTATCAAGACACAAATCAGCAATGCAAATGGGGACACTTTTGGATGTTTATCCAATCTTACTGTGGAAAAATCATCAAGTGGTGGCTTATAGGAGCTTCTGTGAAAGAGAAATGGGAATTTCCAAATCCATAGAAGGATTTGGCTTCTGGGTTCCAGAAGAAGATGGAAAAAGCTGCAAAAGCTGGAAAAATTTCTGAGAATTGAAAAACAACAAAATCTGCCTTGTTTATCTTAAAACTGCTGGAGGTTTTTAAAAAGAGATTGGATGACCATTTGTGTGAATTGGTGTAGGGTTTTCTTGCTTGACCAGGAAGTTGTTCTAGAAGAGCTCCAAGGTCCCTTCCAACTCTTTTATTCTCTCTTATCAAGGAAACAGTTGGTCCACTAAAGAGGTAAGATGGCAAGGAAGTAACAGGCAGTAGAGAGAAATCAAAGCTGCTTAACTCATTCTTTGCATCAGTCTTCACACAAAAAGAAAATATAGCCCAATCTACCAAAAACATAACTAGAAATAAAAATTAAATAAGCAAGAAAATGGTAAGAGAATACCTGTCTGATCTTGATGAACATAAATCATCAGGACATAATGGATTAAATCCCAGAGTTCTGAAGCAGCTGGCAGGTGTTATCTCAGAACCACTGTACCATATCTTTCAAAAATCATGGAGCACCAGGGAACTACCAGAAGGTTGGAAAGTAGCTGATGTGGTTCCCATCTTCAAAAAAGGGGAGAAAAGAACAGACCCGGGAAACTACAGACCAATCAGCCTAACATCAATACATGGGAAGATACCGGGGAAAAAAACCCAATCTGTGAACATCTAGAAAAGTTATAACTAGTAGCCAGCATGGGTTTGTTAAAAACAGATCACGCCAAACCAATCTTATTCATTCTTTGACAGAGTGACTAAATTAGTAGACCAGCAAAATGCTATGGGCATAGACAAGGCATTCGACAAAATAAACCACAACCTACTTCTTGGTAAACTAGAAAAATGTGGGATAGACATCATCACCACTAGATGGATTTGTACGTGGCTGACAAAATATATTCAAGGAGTAGTCCTTAATGGTACTACATCTACATGGAAGGAAGGAAGCAGTGGGGTACCACAAAGTTCCAACTTGGGCCCAGTGCTCTTCAATATCTACATAAATGATTTAAATGAGGGAATAGAAGGGGAACTCATCAAACTGCAGATGATACTAAACTGGCATGAATAGCCAACACCCCAGAATAAAAGCTCAAGATCAAAAAAGATCTTGGCAGACTTGAACAATGGGCTCTATCCAACAATATGAAATTTAATGTGTTGAAAAGCAAGGTTTTACACCTAGGCAGGAAAAGCCAAAGGTACAAGTACAGATTAGGTAAAATCTGGCTCAAAAACAGTAACTGTGAGAGGGACCTTGGAGTCCTAGTGGACAATCACTTAACCATGAGCCAGCAGTGTATGGCAGCAACCAAAAAGGCTAACACAATCCTTGGTTATACAAAAAGAGACATGCAATAAAATCAAGCAAAGTATTAGTACTGCCTTATATATCTTTAGTAAGACTACACCTGGAATACTGCATCCAGTTTTGGATACCACATTAGAATAAACATGTTGAGACTTTGGAAAAAGTGCAAAGAAGAGCAACTAAGATGGTTAAGGGCCTGGAGACAAAAGCATATGAAGAACAGTTGCAGGAATTGGGTATGAGCAGTCTAGAGAAAAGGACTAGAGGTGACATGATAACAGAGTTGAAGGGACCTTGGAGGTCTAACCCCTTGCTCAGGCAGGAAATCGTATACCATTTCAGACAAATAGTTGTCCAATCTCTTCTTAAAAACTTCAAGTGTTGGAGCATTCACAACTTCTGGAGGCAAGTTGTTCCATTAATTAAGAGCCTTGGTAGCACAGTGGTCTAAGGCACCCTGTTATTAAGCTGGTTATTAAGACCAGCTGCCTGCAATTACTGCAGGTTCAAATCTCGCCAAGGCTCAAGGGTGACTCAGCCTTCCATCCTTTCTAAGGTAGGTAAATTGAGGACCCAGTTGTGGGGGCAATAAGCTGACTTTGTATAAATATACAAAAGGATGAAGGCTATTGCTGAGCACATTGTAAACCGCCCTGAGTCTCCAGAGAAGGGCGGCATATAAATCAAATTTTTTTTAAAAAATTAATTGTTCTAAGTATCAGGAAATATGTCCTTAGTCTAGGTTGCTTTTCTCCTTGATTAGTTTTTATCCAGGGCTACTGAAAGTTCTCCATTGTTTTTCCAACTAGGTTTCTTTGCAAACTTGAAATCTGTCATTATGTGTCCCACAAGTTCCAAAACTTGGGAATATTATTGATGTATTGTGAATATCTTTGAAAACTAGCTAGCCCTGGTAAATCCCATTTTCCAAAAAAATAAGCGGTAAGAACTCTACTTTCCCTAGCCTTTCTAGTGTTCTCCCACAACTGTAGGGTTTACTTTTTCTAGAGAAATTGAGGGCCAATCCACTGGTTATGACAGGAATTGACCAACCAGCTTGTCATCCTAGGCTGACATCATGGCTGAGAGTGACTTTCCCAAAGTTACCCATCTGGTTTTCATGCCTGAGGAGGGTCTAGAACACATATTCTCCTAGTTTCTAATCTTAACATTAGATCAAATTGGCTTTCAAACTGCCCCCCCACCTTCCCAATGTTCCATATTATGTCCATTTTCTTTTCCTAAATGGACTCTTTTATGCCATTGGGGTATAATTACCCACAACTTTTTTTACTATTACAAGACTGACTGAAAGCATTTTTTCATGGAGTCTTTCTCCACTTACAGGAAGCTGTCAAGAATTCGGCCTGGGACTGGGACCTTCTTTATGCAAAATATGTTTAGGCCACTGACTTACTGATTGGATTGAGCCTTACCTACAATGTAATCCACAAGCCATCTATGTTTAATAACTTAATCCTTTAAGTCAAAGCAATTATACTGTACATTTTTATATACCTTAACTTAGAATTTTCCTTTCTGTCTGGCTTTATTTAGCTACCTATGTACAACATTTTCTAATACAAGGTAAAGCAGTACAATTAGATAGGGTGACAGAGTGGGATCTAGCTGAGAAAAAGCACATAATATTTCAGTTTAGGATTTAGAGGTCATGTAGTATAATAGGTTCATTTAAACACACCACATATAATTATTAGAATAAAGTGAAGACTCAGGAAGCATAATTTATAATTCGCTGTCCTATTCATTTTTTTCATAAAGCATCGCCAAAAAAAGATTGGATGTATTAATTCACAATATTGGTATTAATTATATAAACCATTAAAACTGTGACCTTTGTTGTCCTTCCAAACCTATTCTCTGAAGGATCAGTGTTCTTACTTTTAATCTAAATCCATCTTATTTGTCTCACTTAATTTCCCAACTGTTTCCAATTTTCCCAACTTTCCCAGATGTGGATCTATTGTGACTCTTTCTATGGAGCTTACCTCCATAGTTTCTTTGGGAAAGATGTAATATTAAACTTGTGCAATACAACTCACAAATTCAGACTCCAATAAATTATGAAGGACTATAAAATAATAAAATAAATATTGGCTGCAAAAATTGTACAATAGGGTCAAAGTTCCTGCAAAGTTGACTTGAGTTTTCCTTTCTTATGAATTGTTCCCTGGGACTTTAAGAGGGCAAAGTATCACACATGTACTGTAGGCTGATAAAAAATAAATGCTGAAGGCTCAGTGTGCGGATGTTGGTGGAAAAGAGAAAGGTCCTAAAGTGGTCAGTAAGGCTTGGAAGAGATGAGACCAATCAGACTGGGTAAAAAGAGACTTGGAAGCCACCACATCTGAAAAAGAAATAACAAAATCTTATGCAGGTAGTCCTTGACTTACTACCATTCATTTAGTGATTGTTCAAAGTTACAATAGCACTGAAAAAAAAAGTATTTTATGACCATTTAGAAACATTACAGCATTCCCATGGTCACATGATCAAAATTGGGCGCTTGGCAACTGGCATGTATTTAGGACAGTTGCCCTGTACAAATGGGATCACCATTTGTATCCTTCTCAGCGAGCTTCTGACAAGCTACATCAAAGGGGGAAGCCAAATTCACTTAATAACCACATGATTTGCTTAACAATTTCAGTGATTTGCTTAACAATTATGGCAAAAATATCATAAAAAGAGGAGCAACTCATGTCAGTTTTGGAAGATAATTTTCTTTTTTGCTTCTTAACTGCCACATATTTTAGCTGGGGAAGTTGGGAGGGGGTTGTTGTTGGAGCGGTAGAAAGTTAGTCATAACAACATTCCATATTCAAGGACTTTTGCCTGCATCTGAATGAGACTGCCTGAAGATTGTATCCAGTTGAGTGTGAAGAGTTGATTGGACAATGTGATGAACTTGTGGGTGTGGGCCAGGGCTGTGAACTGTCATCTGGATGTGGAAAACCTGGAAGCTTTCAGATTCAAGTTTTCCCAGATGTGCCAACATGACATTTCTAATAAATTGGAACTCTGAAGAACCTCAGGCCTCAGTGCTTTATTTCATTAGGGGTGTTCCTTGGAACCCTGACAACTCACTTAACAACTGCCTCACTTTGCAATGGAAATTTTGGACTCAATTGTGACAGTAAACTGACGCTTATGTGTAATCTCACAAGCTTTCTAATGATACAGATCAACTACAGGTAAGTAAGTAAGTAAGTGTTTTTTCTCCTTCTTACTAACTGATAAGGACTAAGAGTCAGAGAAGCAACTTCGTAAAAGGGAAGAATGCCAAATTACTTCAAACTTCCACATCAGCTACTGAAGTATAAATTGGAAGAACATGCAGGACTAAGTATAGGATAAAGGGACATTAAGCCCTGAGTAAATCCCAGTCCTTAAATGAGAGGGCTTCGGAAAGGAGTATGGCACTCCTGCCTTATTGTTGGTAAAGGTGATTAAAAGGGAAACCTGTAAATTGGTTATGTATTGTAATTTTTCATTTATAATTGTAATATTGCCACTGTAGGCAAAGTAGATATTTCTCATATATACAGATATAACCTGTATGTTATATTATACAGTAATGTTATATAAATATATAACAGCATATATGAGTATATATACTGTTTAACAATGAAGGCTCAATTAGGCTGAAGGATCAATTGGGAAGTCAAAATATATCCAAGAAAAAGGCAGTGGAAAACAGCTGCTCTTGTAGATTATAGGTAGTCCTTGACTGATGAATGGTTGCTTAGCACCTGTTTGAAATTATGATAACTTCCCCAGGGCTACTTATGACCTACATTTGAAGTTCTCATGGACATGGTCTCTGTGGTCATGTGATTGCATTTTGGGCACTCAACAACTTATGTTTGCAGTCTCCCGCATTCCACAAAAATATGATCATGATTTATGATATTTTCTGCTGGAAACTAGGATTTCATCTGGTTTCCAGCAAAAAAAGGCCGATTGCAGACTGCACTGATTCACTTAACAACCACTGCAAAAAACTTTTGAATTCAAACAGACAGACATCTGACATGCCTGACATCACTATTGTGGAAAAGAAAAAAGTCAAGTTCTTTGATATTGCAATACCAGGTGATGTATGAATTGAAGAGAAACAGGTAGAAAAAAATAACTGTTATTTGCAAATTGAAACTGAGCAAGAAATCAGTGGTGGTACCAATAGTAATAGGAGCCCATAGAAGCAATATCCAAAGGGCTACCCAGATACATGGAAATTCTGAATTTATTAGATCTGAATATTCTGACTTTGCAAAAAGACACCCTATTTAGAACTGCCTATATACTTTGATGTTACCTTAAGAGCTCTTAGGTCAGGAGCATTAAACTCACATCATCATGGTGTCATCACATGATGTATCATGAGTTTTTCCCCCTTTGCTAAATCAGTCATGGGCGTGGCCAGCGCATGACACATCCAGCCCGCAGGCTGTGAGTTTGGCACTCCTGTTTTAAGTACTTAGCTAGGATTTGAACTGTTGAGTTTTTTACCAGTCGATTCAGATGTGAACTGAATTGAAAGTGAACCAATAACAACAACAACAACAATAATACAAGGGAACAATAAGGTAATACCATAGGTATTCTGTGTCCTACCATGCACATTTGCTTATGACTTACTGCTCAAACTACACTATATGCTAGGATATATGAAATCACCGCATTGTAAAATATGCCAGATGCTAACACATACTCAGTTAATTAATGTATGTATCTAACAACTGGAGGTTGCTCAGCTTCAAACATAGAAGAGGGATTATTGCTATAGCAACAGCTTTATTTTTCTCCCCGTTATGGAAAAAAAATCTCATACATTCTAAATTTGATACATATATCTCCTTTTCTCAGCCACAATTTCTGTTTTTGTAGATTTGCTGCTTTCTGGAATAACATAAGAGCACATATTATAGACATTCATTACACAAAATTGCCCCCAATTATTTTAATACATATGATTGAAATAGTATGCATTTTTTAAGTGTGGGAAATATGCCTCATTAATATACTCTTTAATTTGGATTTTCTGTAATTGTAGCCCAGAGGTTTGCAGTAGAATTGGCAAATAAATCTGGTGCAGACTGGTATTCATTCTTTTACAGTATTTTTCGGAGTATAAGATGCACTGGAGTATAAGACACACTTTAGTTTTTGGGGAGGAAAATAAAAAAAAAGCTGATTGGCAGGTGGATCGGCCTCCCGGAATACCCCCAGTCAGCTATTCCCAGAGGTGAATTTTAGCAACAGGTTCTTTGGTTGTGAGCTCTGTGCCTTGCTTTTTTTTTTTTTTTTTTTGCTTCTTTTTCTGCTTCTGAAACTTCTGAAACTCTGTTTCAGAAAAAACTTTTTTTCCTGCCTCTGAAAGCCTCCAAAACAGAGCTTCATAAAAAAAACTTCTGAAGCTCTGCTTGGGGGCTTCTTTTCTGAAGCTTCGTTTCTGATGCTTTTTTTTGAGCCTCTGAAACCTCCGTTTGAGAAGCTGGGTGGGGCTACATTTATAAAATGTAGTATATAAAATATATAAAATGCACCCAGATCTTCACCCTCTTTTGTGGGGGAAAAGGTACATCTTATACTCTGAAAAATATGATATTCCTCCATTCATTGAATTTGGAGCCCATTGGATTATTTATTTATTTATTTTTGTTTGTTTGTTTGTTTGTTTGTTTGTTTTACCACCCATCTCACAGTTTGGGGAAACTCTTGGTGGCTTACAAAACTAATAAAACATAAAGATAAAAAAACAATTATCAATATAAAACAGATCAAAATTATGAAAGATTAAATACAGAATATTTTTAAAGAGCTCTGGAACTTCATTAGGGAGACACTCACAACATTTTTATGTATGTGGAGGCATCATTTCAAAGGGCAGGTGATACATCAGAGAAGGCATGCTTCCTGGTTCCCAACAGGAATACTGAGTCATGCCTAATACTGCCTGCACCACTGCATTGTGGACCACCTGGAAGTAGTTTCCAAGTGGTCTTCCAAGACGGATGTGACACAAAAGAAAATGATTGGGGGAGAAGTGGGTGGGGGAAGCAAATTGGATATCTTAAAATTATTTTCATTACAATCTGTTGAAGTGGCCTCATGGATCAGCTTGCTGCTTAGGCGATGGTTGGATAAGTTATAAGCAAATCATGGAATAGAATCACTTCCCTTTCTAATGTGCATGTTAAAAAGGTTAACATCAAGGGATACTTTATTATGTTACTTCCATAATGTTTAGAGTCTCTGAGAGGAACAAAAATGGTTCAATTATGATATGTGAAACTTATTCCTATTACTAAATGGTTTTTCTGAAAATCTGTCCTCAAGATTTTAACTGTAGGCTGTTAACATACAGTAGTATATTTTGGGGCTGTGTCCTATATCAATATAATTGATCCAACTTAACCACACAGAAATATGAAGGACTTCTGCTCACATGAATGCCAGAATTCAGTCTTATTGAAGCACTCTGGTTCTTCCCAGTCCAACCTTTAAAAACAGGATGTGGCATTGCATTACCATAGCAATAATCAAGTGAACTCCCTCCCTTCTCTGACCTCTTATATGTCTCCCTGAACTACTTTGAAAGGCCTTTCAAGACTGATGGAGTTCCTGATCAAAATTTCCCATCTCACTGATAGTTAATCAAAGCTGAACCCATGATCCAAATTCATTGGCATCTCCAGCAAGATTAGATTTCATGAAAATAATGAGATTTTTATCACGATGTCACAATACAAACTCTGCCACTTACATACATATGTGCAAATAACAATGCAAGCACAAAAGGGAAGAATTTATGTTTTCACAATTCATGTTTCCTTATTTGCTCCCCTGTTGAAGTTCATGTTCAGACTTTAAACATGAATTATTCCAATAGAATAGAATAGAATAGAATAGAATAGAATAGAATAGAATAGAATAGAATAGAATAGAATAGAATAGAATAGAATAGAATAGAATTCTTTATTGGCCAAGTGTGATTGGACACACAAAGAATTTGTCTTGGTGCATATGCTCTCAATGTACATAAAAGAAAAGATACATTCATCAAGAATCATAACGTACAACACTTAATGATAGTCATAGGGTACAAATAAGCAATCAAATCATATTAGGAAATAATCAGTAAAAATCATAAGGAAATCAGCAACAAAGTTACAGTCATACAGTCATAAGTGGGAGGAGATGGGTGATAGGAACGATGACAAGATTAATAGTAGTGCAGACTTAGTAAATAGTTTGACAGGGTTGAGGGAATTATTTGTTTAGCAGAGTGATGGCATTTGGGAAAAAACTGTTCTTGTGTCTAGTTGTTCTGGTGTGGCAGTGCTCTATAGTGTCATTTTGAGGATAGGAGTTGAAACAGTTTATGTCCAGGATGTGAGGGGTCTGTAAATATTTTCACAGCCCTCTTTTTTTTTTTTTTTTATTGAAAAAGTTTTCAAATACAAGTTTTTCCCCCTTTTCCCCCCCCCTCTTCCCTAACCCACCCTTTCCACCCAACCCCCCCTGTGACTTCTTCACAACAATAGGCTATTTCATAACTAGTTACATACATAATATCTTCCCTTTCCCTTAATCCCTTCTCGGAATACTGACCCTTAACTTGTTAATCTTATAACTCCCATTTTTACGGTAATCTGCCCTTTTTCTCCTCCCCTAAACTTATTGAGTATTATTACAAATTAACCTTTAATCTTTTATATATATTAATATAACATTTTAAATCGGCCTTCTCCCTGCAACCAAATTTGTTCAATTCTGTCCACTTCCTCCACTCCTCTAAATATATGACTTGAAATCAGACAATACAATTCTAAATATAATCCACTACCCACTTTACTAGAATATACACATATCTATATATGCATCCCATTTTATAACAATCAGTAAACTAACCTATTTCAGCCCTTCAATTCCTACAAAATCATGCAATACGATTCTAAATATAATCAACTGCCCACTTTACTAAGATATACACATATCTATATATGCATTTCATTATGTAAAAAGAGAAAAGACAATAACTTTAAGTTTATAATCCATATAATATCTTCTTTGATGTCTTTCCACTAGATTGTTAAATCCATCACCCATAATAGGGTAAAATAACATGCTGGTGCAACAGTTTGTTCAAAATCTTCAGTCATCTTCTGCCCCCATCAGTAGTAGATATCCTCACACCTGTATAAAAGTAAAAACAACCACCCGAGTGACATTATAATTATGAATATATCCGTATGGTTATAGTTGTGGTATTCATCAGGATTGTTAATTCCCGTCATCCTACTGAGTAACATCCAGATCTTCTGCATGCCCCAGCAAAACTCTCCTGCCTTATAACTCAAAGTAGTTATAATATATTTCCAAGAGAAAAAAAAAGTAAATAAGAAAAAATTAGATGATTCAAATCCAACAAAGTGAGGCTCTTTCCACTTCCCAAAATCATGGCCTTGCAGAGATCTGCCACAATCCTCAGGATAGTATCAGACAATTGTTCGCCGCCACTTTCTTTTCTAATATTCATTCATTTTTTAAAGCGCCTGGCTTCACTGTTGCTTAGTTTGGAAATTGCTGTTTCTATAAGATCTGTTTCTTTTCTTTTTCTTTTTCGGGTTGAATTTCCATCCTCTTTTCTTGCTTACCAATTGTATATCTGCTGGTTGATTTTCATTCTGCTTTGTGGATTGTTCTTGTTGGGTTAATTTTATCATCTCATCTTTCTTCTCCATCACTTGTATATCAACTGATTGATTTGCGCACTTGTCTGTGACTTGATGATTCATCACCTTGGGTTTGGATGACACTGCTCTCTTATTTATAAACAGTCCAGCTGGGGTCTCCAAGGAGTCCAAAGACAATTTATCCATCACAGCCTCTGTAATTTGATGTTTTCCTTTTATTTCCAACTCCTTTTGCTTATCCTGTATTATGCCTAAAGGTGTTAAATTCATTTTTAGAATTTTTTGATAAAAATCTTCCGCTTTTTCAACAGTGTGCAATTGATATCTTACGCCTTGATATCTCAATATTAAACCAGCTGGGATGTCCCACCTGAATAGGATATTTCTTTTTTTTAATTCAGTCACTAAAAAGCCAAATTTCTTCCTCTCCATTAACATCTTGGGCGGGAGCTCCTTGAAAATCCAAATCTTTCTTCCATGAAATTGCAAATTGGAATTAAAAGAGTTCTGCACAATATTATTCCTAATTTCTTTATCTGTAAAATAGATCACCACATCTCTAGGCAGTTGCCTTTGCTTTGCCCACCAGGAGTTTATTCTATAAATTCTATCAATCCTGCAATACACTTCATCAGGTTGAACCTTTAAGATCCCAGCCAGAATTTCAGAAGATACTTTCCTTAAATCATCTCTATTATTTTCCTGCAGACCTCTCAATCTAATTGCATATTCTGTAAAATTATATTGAATCATTAAAACTTCTCTTTCAATCCTCTGTTGTACATTTTCCTCATTACCAATCTTTTGGTCAGTCTCCATTTTAGATTTGTCTTCCAAGCTATTATCCTGAATGTTTATCAAATCCTTTTTAATTTTTTGAGTCATGTCATCCAAATTCTCCTCGACTTCCTTCATTTTAGTCTCTAATAATTCAGTCTTTGCCTCCATCCGAATCAGAAAGCCTGATAAACCATTAGCAACTTTTGAAATCTTTTTATTCAAGAAGTCAGACTCTGATTTCACCAATTCACCAATTTCTTTAATTTCCTGCTTAAATTTTTCAAGTTGCTGATTCACAATCTCATCCCTTCTTACAATCTCTTCAAGGATAAATTCTAATATATTAAAATCGGGTTTCTGACGCTGGAGAGTTGAAATTTGTTGGCGCAATTTCTTAAGGGGGGAAATTCCCCCCCCCGTTTGTCCAGCTGTATAAGTCCTGATGCCATTTCCCACACAGACAAGATTTAGCAAAAATAAGAGAAGAAATAGAAAACAAAAAGACTTTCCCTCATTAAAAAAAACTTCTGAGCAGCACAGGAGCGAGGTTTCTCTAGAAATGTAGCCAATGATATTTATTCCGCTACATTGTAATAATGAAAAACGGAAGGACTTTCCCTTTTAGCCCTTCTCCAGCCACAGCAGACGCCATTTTAGAAGGCTCTTTTTCCCTCTTTTCCTCTGCTCTTTTCTTTTAAATAGTTTTTGAAAGGGTGAAATACTTGCGGTTCAGTATTAAGGGTCCAGTTCTTTATTTCTTTAATTATTCTTTTAGATTCACAGGCTTGCTCTTGACGCCTGGCTCTGCATAGGCAGAGGTCTCCCAAAGCCCGGAGCAACGGCAGGGGATATGGGGCTTCTCATCCGCTCCGTCCCAAAAGTTAAAAAAAAAACTTTTGGGACTCTGCGGGGAGTTCTACCCACCCCTGCCGGCTCTCTCTCCGTTTCCTCTTGGAAACGGAGTTTTTTCGAGCCACCATCCGCTGTAACGGCGGCTCTATACAGGCAGAGGGAGCTGACGATCCCAGAGGAACGTCTGGCGGCGGCCAGCAGCAAACCGGAAGTCCTTCACAGCCCTCTTTTTGACTTGCAGTATACAGGTCCTCAGTGGAAGGCAGGTTGGTAGTAATTGTTATTTCTGAAGTTCTAATTATCCTCTGAAGTCTGTGTCTGTCTTGTTGGGTTGCAGAACCAAACCAGACAGTTATAGAGGTGCAGATGACAGACTCAATAATTCCTCTGTAGAACTGTATCAGCAGCTCCTTGGGCAGTTTGAGCTTTCTGAGTTGGCACAAAAAGAACATTCTTTGTTGTGCTTTTTTGATGACGTTTTTGATGTTAGGTGTCCATTTTAGGTCTTGAGATATGGTAGAACCTAGAAATTTGAAGGTCTCTACTGTTGATACTGTGTTGTCTAGTATTGTATGAGGTGGTAGTATGGGAGGGTTTCTCCTAAAGTCTACCACCATTTCTACGGTTTTGAGTGTGTTCAGTTCTGGTCGCACCACAAGGCTAGTTGTTCAACCTCCAGTCTGTATGCAGATTCATCATTGTCTCGAATGAGACCGATCACTGTTGTGTCATCTGTGAACTTCAGTAGTTTAACAGATGGATTGTTTGAGATGCAGTCATTGGTATATAGAGAGAAGAGAAGTGGAGAGAGCACACAGCCTTGTGGGGCCTCTGTGCTAATTGTACAGGTATCTGATGTGATTCTGCTTAACGTCACCTGTTGCTTCCGGTCTGTTAGGAAGCTTATGATCCACTTACAACTGTGTTCAGGTACCTAGAGCTGGTTTAGCTTAGTTAGAATAGTGTCTGGAATGATGGTATTGAATGCTGAACTAAAGTCTACAAAGAGGACCCTTGCATAGGTCTTTGGAGATTCAAGATGTTGTAGGATGTAGTGCAGAGCCATATTAACAGCATCATCTGTTGATCTATTTGCCCTGTATGCAAATTGCAGGGGTCTAACAGCAAATCGTGATGGTTTTCAAGTGGGACAGGACTAGCCTTTCAAAGGTTTTTATAACTACAGATGTTAGAACAACTGGTCTGTAGTCATTCAGTTCCTTGATGGTGGGCTTCTTCGGCACTGAATTAAATTTGTTTTAATCAAATGAGCACTTGTAAATATCCTAATTATGATATGCTTTCCTCTCAGACTTCATAAGCGTCTATCCTTGAGTATCTTTTGAATGTACAGTTGATTTTTGGACTCTACAATTTAAAAAAATGAGTTTTTTTTTCTCATTAGAGTTTTGGAGTATTTTTTGTTTGTTTGTTTGTTTTTTATGAACAAAGATTGGAGGCCAGAACATTCTTATTCTGGGAGAAAATTGATTCGGTGACATATTACTCCGTAATAATATATACTTATTAGGGTAATGCATGCTTCAAAAATTATATAGTGGTGTGTATTTTTTATTCATTAAAACAGGAGTCTCTCTTTTACCGTGAGCCTGAAAATAGATGCTGCTGTTGAAAAAGGCATACTAAAGATTTTTCCTTTAAAGATTGGTTCATTAAAGCAGCAGCATACTTTTGTCAAGCTTGCATGAAAACTTAGTAAAAATCATTTTTAAAACTTGGCTGGCTGGTTAGCCTATATAATAAATAGATCCTAACTTGCTCTTCCACTCATGCTAAAGGGGCGATCTCTATCAACTCCATCTGCATCTTTGCCCCTGGACCATTTTCCTGATTATTTCAAAAGTCCCCAACCCTTAGGAGCAGATATCTGTGTAATACAAAGAACTGCAGGGAGAATGAATTGCTTAGATATTCTGGCCTGTATACATAAATTTTAATCATCAAAGCTTTACTGCTCATAGAATTATGTGTATTGTTAGGACTTCTGTATACAATATTCTGCAGTTAATTGTATGCATACACCATAAGATAAATAGAGCAGATGATATACTCATGATGGAAAAAATGGTTACTCGAGGCTGGCCTGGGATTTTAACCTTGACTCTCTTAATTTTCCTTCAGTAGCAAATAGTGTGGTATGTTATTGATTTATAATATTATATATTATATGTATATATATATTAACTTTCTATGAATTTGCTAGGTGCCAAGATTTTGGGTTTTCATCTTGTCTGGAAGCCCACCAATGTTTATTGAGCAAGATGCATCTTTGGTGTCCTTGAACAATATTTATTTTCATCAAAGCAGGTAAAGCAATTTATGCAGAACCTATTATTAATAATGGCTCTTTATCATTTCTGCTAAACTGCCTCCAACTACAGCATAGCTGGGTAATTATAGAGCTGTCTTAGTCTAAATAGTTCTCTGGGATACTCTGTTAGTAGCTTGTATCTGAAACCTGAAGACGGGGGATACCCCCAGAAACAGGGTAGAAAGGATGCTAATATAACTAAAAAGTGGTGAGGGTTGACTTTTGTGCACCTGTGCAGAAAGCTTCCTAATTAAACTGAACAAATTGCTTCTAAATAAAGTGATGTTTCCTATTCCACTAAAGGCTTTTTACTACTAAATTTCTATTTTTTTGTCTGTTACAAGCCATTACAAGAAGAATTGTAATTTAAATCTAGGTAGTAACAATCTTTATTTTGTGCAAATAAAATTTAGCAGAATAACTGCATTTAATGAGATCATAAATTATCAACTGCTGCAAGTAATCTTTCTTCTCCACCACCCCTTTTCTTTAAGCAATGTAACTCTCATTGCATAGACAAACTGTGCAAGGAGAGTGAAGTAAATATTGCTCATATTATTAAAAAGTGGGCAAGTGCTTAGTAAGATGGCTCCTGATTAGTTTTCCCCGTATATTGACCTGGGAGAGTTCCTTGGTTTACCAAACACTCCAGGAGATGAAATCTTAAAAGAGTAATGATGGTGAAAAAGGAGGAATAATTATAACTGTACAAGGACACAAATTCTATTTAGAGTTTACTATGACCATAAAGAACTTACTTCTCAGAACTTATATTAACTAGAGGCTACTGCCCAGCAGCCTTGGGTAGGGTTATATATTCCTTGTTAGTCATATGTCAGAAGAACATCCATAAATGGATCTGGCTTGTCGGCTAACAACATTGTGGACAAAAATCACTCATTTTACTTAATATTAAATATCTGATGGGCAGAACTCAATTAGAGAAAAGGGAAACAACATGAACATCTGGGATTGATTCAAACCTGTGAACTCTGAATAAGTTGGCAGGGTTCTCTGTGAGATGATCT
This sequence comes from Arizona elegans, assembly GCA_022577455.1. Taxonomy (NCBI): domain Eukaryota; kingdom Metazoa; phylum Chordata; class Lepidosauria; order Squamata; family Colubridae; genus Arizona; species Arizona elegans. Next base: position 93,177,814 of record JAKOOJ010000003.1, on the reverse strand, counting down.
CTGTCAGTTGTGGGTTTGATCCTTGTCCCACCTTGTTGGAGCTACCAGGGAGAGAACAAAAGATTAGTATGGGTGTAGCAAATGACTCTTTCAAAGGGAAGATAATTATGCCAGGCGTGAAAGAGGCAAAGATGTACCTTCTCAACAGACTATCCCTTGATCCAGCCAACATAAATAATTGTGAGTTCTTTCCTATTTTCTTTTTATAAAGAATTGTGATGTGAATGTGATGTGAAAATGGATTGTTTGTATATTTCCAGTATATGTTCAGGCTCAAGTATAGGATAAGTATGAGTAACTGTTCTGGTTACCTTTGGCCATTCTGGATCGGTAGTAAGATTTCGATGGGGGACATCTCTCCGAGTCCTGCTTTACCTGTCAGAATGATTCAGTGTAATTGTTCATGGTAGTCTCTTTCAATGGCTGTGAAGGCTGAAAACTGCTCCGCAATGGTTCTGCTATTTCCTGAGTGGGTGTTTCCCCAGCTCAGAGATGGCTAACCTTTTTGCCATCGTGTGCCAGGAGCGGTGGGGTAGCGTGTGCGTGTGCCCACACCCATAATTCTATGCGCCCTGCCCCCTCACATGCACATGTGGCCCCCATGCTCCCCCCGCTTCTGGCACGCGATGGCATGGTAGGCCCATTTTTTGCTGTCCCCAGCTCCAGAGCCTTTCTAGGAGTCTGGGGTGGGCAAAAACAACCACCCCCCTGGAGGCCCTCTGGACGCCAAATATGGCCCATTTTCCAGCTTCTAGTCCCACAAGGGGGTGGGGAAGGCCAAAAAAGCCTCCCCAGACTCCTAGAAAGGCTCTGGAGGCTGGGGAGAGGGAAAAGTGGGCCTTCCCCACCACCACCTGAGGTCCTCCAGAGGCAGGAAACAGCCTGTTTCCATACTTCTGGTGAGCCCAGAAGACCCAAAAATCAGCTGGCCAGAGTGTGCATATGTGCCAGAGCTGAGCTCGCATACCCACCAATATGGCTACAGGTGGCACGCGTAGCCATAGGTTCGCCATCACGGCCCTAGCTGTTATTGGGAGAAGAGAGCTTGGCATCCCCCAATTCTATATGAAACTAGTGATGAGAGAGACCTTCTGTCATTTCAAGTGAGGTGTCATTGACATACTAATTATTCCCTGATGTATGTCTCTATCCTAGGCTGAACATGAGATGTGGTGGAAATCCTGTGTTGTTGCTGTCTGAAGGCTATAGGAGACTAGATGGGACAAGCTTAGGGTTAGGATGAATCCCAGAAATGTCATTTCTTAAGAAGCATCTGGTTCAGTGGTGGGTTGCCCCGGTTCTGACCGGTTCACAGGAACCAGTAGTAAAACCAGTGGGAGGCTCCACCCACTGACCCGGATGTCATCATAGGTGATCTGCACATGCGCAGAAGAGCACGCGTGGAGGCACGATGTGAACCGGTAGTAAAGGTAAGTAGAACCCACCCCTCATCTGGTTCCCCCTTGACCTTTAATTCTGGAGGGGGTGGTATTACATATCTGTATATGGATCAATAAATAGATCTATAGCCTGGGGATCCTACTCAGAAAACAGCAGGTGGAAGGTGTAACTTGAAATATCTTTGCTTATCTTTGATTGGTATATCAATGTGATCTTTTCTGGATCAAGCAACAATTACTCAAACCTCTAATGTTTTAACTTGTTCTATACCAACCTGACCTGACCACTTAGAAGCTACAGCTGCTGCAAAAGTGTATCTGCTCACATGCAGACTGACCAACACCACTATAGCAAAACAACAATTACAGTTGCATTGGTTACCACTTCATTTCCAAGTCCAATTAAAGATGCTTTATGATCACCTATAAATCCCTTATTATAGAAAAAAGATTCTTCCTTACTACCTTTGTGGCCATCTGATCAAATTACAATCTGCTAGATGGAGCTGGGAGCATATGAATACCAGAAAAATATCCACAAGCTTAGACGTGACCATATTGCAATTCTATGGAAAGACAGCAAGCAGATTTTTTTTCCCCAAAGGAGCATCAAGATACTGATTGTTATAACTGCTAGATTACAAACACATTATGGGTTTTTAAAGTACAGTTAACTAACATTGTAGCGTAGCAATTATGCAGTTCTGAAGAAAGTAATATTTTTATTTCACTCCAATAAGATTACACAATTTCTTTTTTAAAAAAGAAAACTGAGAAATAAATAATGTAATATGAATTTGACAGAACAATCCTTCTTTAAAGAGTTCTGACTGATGTAGACCTTGTCCACTTCTGGTAACAGATGAGGACTAACTATTGAGGCAAAATATGACTTTTATGAGTAGATTTTTCCTATTTATGGCTAAACTGTTGTGCTGAATTATTTTAATATTTGTACCCAAGAGACCTTGTAGAAATCTACTGCTATGAGTCAGCTAGAAACAATTGTCAGTATACCCTTTGCCATGAGAATACAGTTTTTTTTTTAAAGATGCATATTATAGACATTTTGTTCTAGCAGGGAAAATAAAACAAACATCAGTTCTCAGTTGAATGAAAGGTTTATTAGGAAATAACATTATAAGAGGGCGTGCAAATTTTCAATTTCTCCAGTACCAATCTTCAGAGTATCAGGAAAGATAAATAAACAATACATATTCATGCTGTGACTGAATTGCTCTAACAATTGCTTAGAAATGAGATTTCAGCGACTCAGATAGATAATACTATGAGACTTGAGAATAGAGTGTACTCCCAGCAGTTGGGTACTAAAATCACACAATCACAAACGATCACTTTACCTCCAGTTTGTGCAAAATGATTGTGTTTTTTTTTAAAGTTAGGATTGACAATTTGACTGTTAACACAGATTACTCTTTCAAAGAATAAAGGATAAATTAAATTAAAGAAAATAAACTTCAGAAGTCTACTTGGAACTGGACAACCATAGTAACTGAATGTGGTGAAGGCTGGTTCAGACATATGTTTTGTTTTCAAAAGTAACAATGAGAAGCCTATGTCCAGAAATGTCTCTTCTGAAAGAGTTGAACAGCCATTCTTCCACTCTCAGTCAAGGCCCCTTGTAGAGAGAGGGGGGTGGAATAGAGAGTCTTTCTTACATACCTCAGCTTTGATATCTGCAAAAAGATGCGGTATAATTGCAGCAAATAAAGTATTAAAAGAAGCTGCATTGTAAACAGACTGTTGACACCATTGTTGTAGGTGTATTATTGCTTAGTCTCTTGAGGTAAGATGGCCTTCCCTGAAACTTAGATAATGTCCAAAACTTTGTAATTGAAGCTAGGCTCGGAGGAGGTAAAGGAATACTAATGACTAGTTCATGTCATGTAGGCCTACATCATGTCTAAATTCTCTCCCTGCCTGCAATTTCCTGATCTTTAGAAAGCTCTGTTACCATCGAAAGGAAGCTCTGGCCTCATCACCTTTTCATTTGCGCATAAACAGTTGACACAATATGGTGTCTATCTTTTCTATGATTCGGTGGTTGCGAAAATCATTAGCTTTCTTTGTGAATCCTGAGAATAGGAAAAAAATGCATTATTCAATGCTTTTCATTCAAGTTTCTTTTCCCCCCTCCTTTCCCTCACTGAGCAGATGTTTATTTTAAAGTATGAAAGGAAAGATATTACAAAAGCTGACCTCTCTCCTTCTAATCTAGCTGGCCTAAAATTATAATATTTCAAGGAAGCCTTTTGCAGTGTAATTCAGGAATGATGAGGGTTTTTTTTTCCTTTTCATATATCTAGCAAAATATTTGGCACTGAACCATCAACATGACAAAAAATATATGAAGTACCTGATACTGTATGTGTATGGTGAGGTGAGGTGAGTCATCCACTTCATTACAGGATTGGGTATCACCGCTGTTCTTTAACTAGAGTTCTAAACAAAATTACAATGGGTTTTAAGCAGCAGCTGCTCAACTACATACATTGTAGCCAGCTCTACATATGCAATGTCTAAGAAACATCATGGTGTAATGGAAGTCCTTGTCATATGAGGAAATGTTTGGCTTCTAGATATAGTGTAATTGAGTAGTGGCTTTTACTACTTGTAAAAATCTATGGGTGCAAAGATGTATTTTTTATAATAGCATTATGACAGTCAGCTAATATATGTGTAATATTCTTGGCTAAATCTGCTACAAATCATGCCCACATGATTTCATGTTCTCTTAATTTTGTCATAGGGTTCCAGCATCAGCAGGGGCATGGTGGCTCACGGGGTTTGAACACTGGGCTGACAATTTGCAAGCCCGTGTTTGAGACCCAGGTGCTACTGCGCAAAGGGGTAAGCTCCTATCATTTGCTCCAACTCTTCTTTTTTTTTTTAATTTGATTTAAATGCCGCCCTTCTCCGGAGACTCAGGGCGGCTTACAATGCGTTAAGCAATAGCCTTCATACTTTTGTATATTTTTACAAAGTCAGCTTATTGCCCCCACAAACTGGGCCCTGAATTTACCTACTTTAGAAAGGATGGAAGGCTGAGTCAACCTTGAGCCTGGCAAGATTCGAACTTACTAATTGCAGACAGCTGGAGTTAAATTACAATGCATTAGTCTGCTGAGCTATCCAGGCTCTTGATGACCTTGCAAAAACAAGTATATAAATAGGTACCACTTCAGTGGGTTTATTAATGGGGACATGAAAGAAGCTCCCAACTAGGCATCCCCCAGGCAATGGTGATGTTATCAACTGATTTTTTTTTCCCACAACGGAAGCACCTCAATGCTTTCGACACAGAAAAATAAATCACCAGATCCTGGCCATTTCAAAACACATCTTTTTTACAGCAAACCAGGGTACTGTAGTTTAATATTGATTTACTAAAGCAGACTTAGTAACTGAGATGTCATTTAAAACATTGGGTTTTCAGAACCCATGCTATTCGTAAGAAGAAGGAGAGCCAATGTTTGAGCTCACTATTAATTCCTAAACCAAGATTTAGGAAAACAAGATCTGAAAGAAACAGCTATTGTTTCTTTGGATAAAAACATATTCACATCACTCTTATTCATCTTGTTGATTGAGATCCATAATTAGCAACATATAGTATCAGAATAGCAACAGAAGCACTTGACATGGGACCTTTCTCCTGGGATCAATTAGTTCTCTCTTTTGGAACAAAGAGAAGGGACGAGGGAAGAAGGGAGGGAGGGAGGGAGGGAAAGAAGGAAGGAAGGAAGGAAGGAAGGAAGGAAGGAAGGAGAGACTTTGCATTGGCTTCATTCCAATAAAAGTCTCTTTGATAGCTATGCTGTACTGGCTTAAATTTTAGTGAAATGAAAGTTTTACAGTCCTAAAGGTGCTTTTTTTCAAGAGGCAACTGGACTTTTTGGTTTTTCTTTGAAGACATTTCACTTCTGATCCAAGAAGCTTCTTCAGCTCTGACTGAAGAAGGTATGCTTAGGTAATTAAAGACAGAAGTACCAAAAGAATTTAATCCATGGCTGAGAACATGCTTGGAGAGCAGCAAAAGTTTTATATTGCCATATTTTACATCCTTTAGAATTTCTGAGCAAAACCACTATGATGTAACATGCTCAAAATAAGTGCTCAGAGATATTGCCCATCTAATTACACCTCTAATGTAATATATATCCCTGTTACTTATTTCTCAGCAGGCTCACATTAAGTTGATATTTCAACTTCTCCATACTCTTTCTCTTCTCATTCTTAAATTCACAATGAAAACAGCATATTTTAAGTGGCATAATCTCTTTTCTTTGAAAACAATAATTATTGCCATAGAACATCCAGAATTTTCAAAGCAATCTGTGATGGTACTGCTGATAGACTAATTCATTCATGTTGTGAAACATAATGGGTCTTTTTCTTTAAAAAAATCCATTTTTATTTCTCCTAGTGAAAAACTAAAGAACTGCTTCTATTTAGCAGGAATACTACAAAATAGGGAAGATTCATTCCCTTTACAAAGCTAGACTTTTGTTATTCTCCAAACTCTTCTTCCCCATCCCCAAAGTGTTTTGATCTTATATTGCAGATACAAGATGGAAGCTGCTGAAGGATAGGAGAAGTAACATTGATAGTTAAAAAGCAACTTCTAAGGATTTGCTGCTGCTTAGAAGCAGGCTTCAATTAATACTATGGTGACTAGAGCAAGATTAATCACAAGAACTCTGCATGCCACCTCACAAGATGGCTTGCTTTCACATAATGGAAACATGGCCCTCAGATGTAAAATTCTATTAGGTTGTTACTTCAGAAGGACTCATCTCCCAACTCTCATGAATCTGCATTTCAAACAAGGAGTTGGATATTGCACCCAGTAAAGTAAACAAAATGGGAATCATGAATTATACTAAATATCAAATGTCTCTGGAAGGAAGGCCAGCCCTATATCAGCTCAATAAAAAAATAAACGCTGAAATAATTGTAATAAAGATTCTGTAGCATCAAAATGTACTGTAAGTTTAGCTTTTTATTGTAGTTGTAGTGTTTATATTTCATATTCCTATAATTATTACTGTACTTTATTGTATATCTTGTAATTTTATGTACACTGAGAGCATATGCACCGAAGACAAATTTCTTGTGTGTCTAATCACACTTGGCCAATAAAGAATTCTATTCTATTCTATTCTATTCTATTCTATTCTATTCTATTCTATTCTATTCTATTCTTCTATTTTTCTATATATGAAAAGCGATCTAGAGTCCAGATGGATTGAAGCAGCATACACCTTAATTTAATACTTAGTTGTATCCCCCTTTGTTATTTTTACAAATAAGTCAAGGCAGCCAACATTTCCAGCACACCTTCCTCTTCCTATTTTCCCTACAACAGTGAAGCGGGTTGGGCTGAGAGAGAAAGTATTGGCCCAAAGGCACCTAGCTAGCTTTCATAGCTAAGATAGAAGATGAACTCGCAGTGTCTCACTTTCTAGCCTGGTGCCTTAACACTAGACCAAATTGGCATTTCATAGAAAGAAGCAAAAAAAAAAAAAAAAAGAACAAACAAGAAGAAATTAGTATATTTTACATTAGAAATTAGGATATTTTACATATGATTTATATAATCCCTACAAAGCAACTGCTACTTCATATCACTGAATGAAAAGACCTTAGCATGAAAAAGCTACTAATTGCTAAACATCTACCTTAAAATTAACTTGAAAAACTTCTAAAGTTTGAGTCCAGAATATGTCCACTGCCTCTATCAAGTGAGATAATTTAAAAAAATTGTAAATACAAATAAGATAAATAGATAGACAGAGCCTATGGGAGAGGCTGTTCCATAGGGAAACCACCAGGACAGAGAAGGCATACCTTAGGTACTGCAAGATAAAACTATTTTGCAGTGATGGGATTCAAAAATTTTACTACAGGTTCTATGGATGTGGCTTGGTCGGTGTGGCATGGCATGGCTTGGTGGGCATGGCAGGGGAAGGATACTGTAAAATCTCCATTCCCACCCCACTCCAGGAGAAAGTTACTGTAAAATCCCCATTCCCTCCTGATCAGCTGGGACACAGGAGGGAGAGAATAGATGGGGGCAGGGTCAGTCAGAGGTGGTACTTACCGGTTCTCTGAACTTCTCAAAATTTCCACTACCGGTTCTCCAGAACCGGTAGTGGAACCTGGTCAGAACCTGCTGAATACCACCTCTGATTTTGCAGAAGGGAACTGGAAGCAACCCCGCATTACTGCATCTGGTAGAAGAGATGGAAAGCAATGTAGACAGGCAGTGCCTGAAGCATTTTGAACTGGATCTGGAAACCTACTGCGAGTCTGGTGGTGTTACTTGTTTGTACAGCTGTGTTTCTTGGATGTTCTGCAGCATTCTAGGCCAGGTGCAATTTTTGATTGCTTTTCAAGGGCCACACCCTATAAAGGACATTGCAATAGGTCAAATGGGAAGTGACTATTAGATTGGGCCATCTTTTCAAGAGATAACCCTGGAACTATTGGAGTACTTCAATGCATAACAGCAGCTCTATATTGCTTTACTTCAATTTTACCTTCATTAATTCCATCAGTCTAACCTCTAGGTACATGGACAGGATATATTTTGGTAGGCTTGAGCTGAAGCTTGTTCTTCCCCATTCAGGCACTCACAGACTCCAAGTACTCTGACAGAATCTCAACAGCTTCCCTAGGACAGCCAGGGACAAAGATAAATAATAAAGGATCATCAAGAACCTTGGTGGCGCAGCAGACTAAAGTGCTGTTAAATAGCACCAGCTGCCTGCAATTACTACGAATTCAAATCTCACCAGGCTCAAGGTTGACTCAGCCTTCCATCTTTCTGAGGTAGGTAAAATGAGGACCCGGATTGTGGGGGCAATAAGCTGACTTTGTATAAAAAAGAACACCACTTAAGGGGGGCCGAAAGACCTACTAAGCAGGTATATACAAAATTATGAAGGCTATTGCTTAACACATTGTAAGCCGCCCTGAGTTTCCGGAGAAAGGGTGGCATATAAATCGAAACAATAATCATCATCATCATTATACTGATGATACTGTACCCCATGCTGATGGAAGACTTCTTCCTGCATAAGAGAGAGAGTGAAGAGAGAATAGAGACCTGAGTCAGCAGAAGTTTAGAACTAGAATGTTTCCCCAACACCAACTGGAGGAAAGAAGCAAACAGTTGCAAAATAGTACCTCCCCATTCTTAACTCTTATGCTGGCTCAGAACACCGTGGATGATAATTTGAAAACCCCTGATAAAACAAAGAGGTTCAAGATGGCCACACTATCCTAAATCTGCCAAAGATCATCCAGCAGTGTGATCAAGGCAATCTCAGTACTATGACACAGTCTGAAATCTGACTGAAAGGGTTTATTGAATTCCATAACAAAGTGAATGTATTATATTGTATTACATTATGCTGATTGTACATTATTATGCATCATATGTATTTTAAAAATGTCAGATTGTATTAACTTTCAAATTTAGATGGCTGCAAAGGTAGGTCTTCCTTGTGGCAGGGTTCTAGGGTTGCCAACACCAATTTTGGAAATAAAATGATACATTGAATCAGATAAAAGACACGTGGATAATAGTACTGTACAGCAGAGGTCCCCAACAGAGCCGCACAGCTGGAGGTGAGCAGCAGGCAAGTGAGCAAAGCCGAAATCCTCCCCACCTCAGTCAGTGGAAAAATTGTCTTCCACGAAACCAAAAAGTTTGGTTGTACAAGCTTGATTCGAAACTGGAAAAATATATAGGAAAATATGTTTTATTTATTTACTAAATGAGCATAAAATAGAGTTTTTATGGAACTATAATGGTTTTTATGGTTTGATTTCTCTGACAGGGTTTAGATTATTCAGACTATAAAGGTTAGGATTGCTGGTGATGAGATTTTATCTTTGCTTCAACAACCACTTACAAGTCTGAGTCTGAGCAACATAATCAACTGCTCTGAACCCTTCTGAATTATTCTCAGGAGGCATCTGTTCCAAGGAGTATCTGCTCTATCTCGTTCACCTCTTTCATTCTACCTTTGGTATTCCATCTGTTCCTTCTCTGAGGTTACCGAGGTTGTAAACAGAAGGGAATGGAATTAGCTCCTGAGCAGAAATACAGTATGAGCAAAAAGGTCAATTGCAGCTGCTAACTTTTCATAGGGCCTGTCAGAGAGACAGTGTGCAAGCAACAATTAAAACTGCGGCACTACTTTCCACAAAAAAAAAAAAAAGCAAGAAAAATCACATAACATGTATTTATTCCTATGAACAAAACTGAGAACTTGGACAAGGCAGACTTTATAGACTTCTTTCAATCTAACCATTAAAATAATTAATACTTTTCTACAATGAGTTCTCTTTAATTTTTACAAATCAGATTTACATCTATTTGGGTAATTTAAGGCAATTTAACACTAGTTCAATATCTGAAAATAACTCATCTTCTCCTTTCATATTTGCATCAGAGAATAAGATTTGGAATTACAGGTAGTCCTTACCTAACAACCATTTGTTTAGTGGAACCATTTTTATGGTTTTATGGTTTCAATAAAGGAACCATATACCATTTGTTCATTGACTGTTCCAAATCACAGTAGTATTGAACCAATTGTACTTATGCCTGGTCCCTAGAGTTATGGCCATTACATATCATCAAAATTCCTCACTTGCCAGTCTCTTCACACTTTTAATTGCAGAAGTGCTTCAATTCTCCCATCTCTGCCCTTTTGGCTATGCTTCACAGTGGCACACCTCAGCAGAGGCAGCACATCAGATGCCTTCAGGAGTATTAGCTGCCTGCCCCTACCCCCCGGTCTCTGATTGTCACTGAAGAATGGTGCCTCAACCCCCATGCCATGGTCAGGTACCCCAGTACCCTAGGACAAAGCCTCCATCATACCTGTCACCTTGCACTTCACAGGTACTGCTGCACCTAGTGTCAAACCTTGGGGTTTGCCTTACCAGGGGGATGGATGGTCCTGGTAGTGTGGGAAAGTTTGTGATGCTGGAGGCTGCAGCCATACACCAGAGAAACCCTGTTGGAGCGCCAATCAGCTGTGGCAGGGAGGCAGCCAGTGCAAGCCTCCATTGGAGCGCCAATCAGCTGTGTGACTGAGAGACAGCTGATGGTCAGATGTGCAACCGGGCTGCCCGACGATCAGCTATACAGCCACACAGAGTCGGGTAAGTGACTTCCAAGCAAGGCCTGTGCTGGTGGGGTGTGTGGCTTGCCTATATAACCACACCGGGAGGTGGAGGCTAATTCTGGATTGCATCTGTTTTGTGACCAGTGCTTTTTGGGGCTCATTTGTGTGCCTGAGTCCAGCTTAATAAACCCAGTTATCACCTGCTCACATGCCTGGGGTTGTTACTACTGGAGTAGGTCCAGAGCTCGGACCGTTTGAGACCTGGCTAATGTTACCCTCTTCCTCCTGCTGCTGATGAGGTATGCCCAGTCTGGTCCAATGTGAAAAGCCTACTGGCCATGTCAGGCCTGTTTCTAAGTAGTGCATGCTTTGCTCCAAATAGGGCACACTGTTCTTACAAAGTTTGTGAGGCTCTAAAGCCTCCAGAAAAGACTGGCATGGACCTGTGGAGTGCAGGGCAATAGGGACTGTTGGGGCTTTGTGATGTGATAATGGAGGGCTAATCCCAGTATGGGGCTAGCTAGCACAAGCAGTGCCAGGGCCTAGAGAAGTAAAGGCCTGGAAATGATGACAGTTGTCTGAGACTGCTGAAGGTCCTATACCTCCACTTCAATCCCAGCAGAGGACTGGGAGATAGGCATGTGGGTGGAGTTGACAAGGAGGCAGAAGAGGTAGTTCCTTATTTTAATAAGGCTTGGGACTAGGAAGGACCAAGCTGGGAAAGGCTTGGATCAGGTAGGTTATTGCCCAACAACTGGTAGGATTTGGTTAACGATGGCAATGGGGACTTCTGGGATTGCTCTCACTAACTGATGTATCACATGACATTGCACTTTATAAGTGCATCACTTTGCAACATAAATCCATATCCCAATTACCATTGTAATTCAAGGATTACCTGTAGCTCAAGCACTGAACTGAAGATATGAACGATTGTATTTTGTTATATCTATCCTTTGACCACTTTGACACATAATCCTCCAAAGTGTTGTTTAAGAAGATCCCAAGCAAGAATATGCATTAATACTAGGACAATCATCATTATCATCATCATCATCAGTTTTCAGGAGAATAGCTGTTTTTCTTGGATTACCAAATGAAATCACTTGTATGAGCCATCCAGTATTAATCTCTTCGCAACAGTGATGGCATAAATATAAATATTTCTGGTCTGTAGACATTGTGCATTCTCAGTTAAAGGGATCAGCCAAGAAAGTTCTTCAGATTGAAATACTGAATGAATTATCGGGGGCTAGATTTGTTTTTTTTTTTTTTTAAAAAAATATAGTCTGACTCAGTATAAAACAGTTCCTGCAAGTTAAATATAACTTTTTTTCTGTATTTAAATCGAATGTGCCCTCACATTTTTCCTTCAAAGAGGAAAAGAAGCATGACACTGTTGCAAATTTTGGAAGCTATGAGAAGCAATGACTTCTCATAGATACGTAGATAACTACTCACAGCTTCTCTCATTTTGTCAGATTTTCATCCATGTCCCTTAATTCTTTCAATGATGTTCTAATATTCAACTACAATTTTTCAAAGTATCTGTTGAATTCACTTCAGAAACGAACCATCACTCACTATCCAAATTAAGAAGCAGTCATAACGTCCTCACAATCTTTCTCTCAAGAGACCATTCTCTTTTCTCTGGTGCTCCCATATTTCATTTTTCATTTATTAACAACGGCATGAAATGCTTAGCATATGAGCTCTCAGTTCAAAGCTGAAGGATGGTGCACTTTAAGCTAATCACCTCTTTTCTGGGAATTAAGGGGGGGAAAGGAAACTATCACATTTGAATACAACGTGTCTATAATTGGAAAGAATCACAGGGCATCAAAGGGAAAATATCAAGCAACAGAATAAAAAAGGATGAATGGGGGGGCAGGGGAGAACAGAATTTAACCACAGGAACTGAAATCAGCGCGATGCATTACAGCGCATCAGAGAAATACTGCCATTATTATTGAAGGGACTGGCAAAATTGATAGATAGAGGTTATAACTGGTAGGTGCTTAAAACCACAATAAATATTTAGATAGAATGCAGCCATACTGGATCCTGAAACAATGTGACAAAAAATCTCTCTAATTATACACTGATAATATCTTGAACTAGGAGTGACTGACTAGGAAAATGGAGAATGGGGTCTCCTGTAAATAAAGGGTAATGTCAAGGAAATGAGAAAGAGGCAGAGACAAGAGAAAGAAGACTCTTTCTTAAAATAAAAGCAGTTTTCTTCTTTGATGTGTGCATTCACCCAAATATACTACTAGTAGTTTGCCTTTCAAAATGAGTTCAAAAAAATACGGTTGGAATGATCCAGATCCAAAAGCTGACCAGAATTGGAAACAAGCACACAGTTTCTGCTACTTAATAGGAAGAGTTCTAATTTACCTTTTTAATATATATTTTGCATCACATTTGAGAACTCTTCACTTAGTACAATGAGAAAAACCAAAATTGCAGGAGTGGTACATCCCTGTGGTTCTTTACAAGATACTGAAAAGTGGGCTTTTGGGGATACTAATGGCAAGCAGAAGACAGCTCCTCTTTTGCTGAGCCAATAACCATGGCAAAAAAAGAGGAGCAGGTGAATGGATCAGCTCCTTGAAACTCCCATCTGCATCAAGGACAGGACAGGACAGGACAGGACTGGACTGGACTGGACTGAACTGGACTGGATTGGACTGGATTGGACTGGACTGGACTGGACTAGACTAGATGGAAGGAAGGGACTTGGTAGTCTTCTAATTCAACCCCCTGCTCAGCCAGGAAATCTTATAATATTTCAGGCAAATGGTTGTCCAATCTCTACTTAAAAACCTCCAGCGTTGGAGCATTCACAACTTCTGGAGGCAAGTTGTTCCACTGATTCATTGTTCCAACTGTCAGGAAATTTCTCCTTAATTCTAGATTGCTTCTCTCCTTGATTAGTTTCCACCCATTGCTTCTTGTCCTGCCCTCAGGTGCTTTGGAGAATAGCCTGACTCCCTCTTCTTTGTGGGTTTCTTCCATACAAAATCTTGTGAAGAGATTGTAAAATAGCAATCTCCAGGATTTGGGAACTCTGGGAACTGGGAGGGAAATCATATGGACTAAACTATAGTTTGGTGGCTTCCGAGGGACACTGGGTTCATTTATGTCCTCTCTTAATTACTTTAAGAAGCTGAATTTTATTGACTTTTTAGATTGACTTTAAAAACCTTTGAGAGAGCAAGTTTTATTATGCCTAAATAATCTGCTTCTACCCTGGATGAAAAAAGTTATATGTAAATTTAAGGATTAAGAAGAAAAATAATATTTTTTGAGTAACAGCAAAGGGGGGGATTAGAATGTTGCTTTTGGAAAATTAGGGGACTAGATCAATTTGAAGGGGTGCCTAACACTTTATTCAAAAATGCATGAAGTTTTTGAAATTAATTGTAAAAAAATCTTCCCATGGAAGAGTTTTGTTGATTGAAAAATAAACAGGTGATAACAAGAGACCTGAATTTTGTCTAAAAGAAATCACAGAGAACTAACAAGTGTTGTGCAGGTGCCAGTGGGGGCTTCCTGGATTTGAGTTTTCTGACTGATAAATGAGGGAGATCGGCATACGGTAGGAGTGAGTTGCCCATAATTTTCTGTATTCTCTTACTAGGGCATATTGCCTTCGTAAAGCTAGCAGTGCTCAGAACAGGAAGCCAGCAAGTTGGAGTAGTTTTAATACATCCACTTATAATCCTCCTGGTGTCACTGAATCTGATTCTAACTTACTAGTGGAGGAAGTTAGTCACCCCTTTCCTAGAAGAATGAAATATTTTAGGAAATATTAAAAAGGCAGAATATTATGTTTCCCTGTATGAGAAATGGAGAAGCATGTTTTAAAGACAAACAGCTCCCACCTTCCTGCCCACCCCTGGGGTGAAATGCTCCACCTCTCCCCACCCGCTCTCCCTTCGCTTTGGGTTGGGGGCTGGGTCCCAGAGACGCACCATTCACCGAAGCCCCGGAGCTGCCGCCTGCTTACCGCCTGCCTCAACTGAGTCGGGGAATGCACCATTCCCCGACTCCAGCCTTGCCACGGAGCCGCTGCCCACTCGTCCTTCGCCACGCAGCGTGACCTACTCCTTACCTTTCTCCCACGGCTGGCTGCCAGGGAAGGCAAGCACCCGAAAGTTACCAGAGCTGCTCTCCTTGAATGTGCTGCCATCGCCGCCCTGGTCCACACGCCGGCTGCACAAGCGCACACTCAACCTGGCACTGATGAATGAATGAATGAAATAAACTGAGTGCACTGTGACTTGGGGGGGAGGGGGTCTTGTGATTGAGTGGCATGGCTATGAGTGACATTGAGTTGGCCCCACCCATTTTGTCACAGGACCCCCCCCCCATCAAGCCATGCCCACAGAACCGGTAGGGAAAAATTTTAGATTTCCATCCCTGTGCCCCCTCCACCCTTTGTCAATGGACCATCATCTGCAACACAATAAGACCCATCTAGCAACAGAAACTAATACAATAGGACCCATCTAGCAACAGAAACTCACCACATGGCACCTGGGAAAAATAAATCATCCAGCGAGGCTAGCTAAGACCCCCACCCCCTGGGAGTCTGACAACCAATCAGGATACTCTTTCGGGGCCCCAGGAAGTTCAAAGCCAGAGAGGGCATAAAACCCGGGGACTGCTGCATCTCGGCCCTTTTCTGTTCAGGAACTCAAACCATGTGATCCTGTCCACCGTTAAACCGTCTTTCCAAGCATTCTCCATGTTTCCAGTGTCTTTTTCCCCACTTGAAGCTGAACCCAGAAGGATATTTCTTCTTACACTAGTAAGCAACTATTAAGCCATATAAAGGTAAATGTAAAGGTTCCCCTTGCACATATGTGCTAGTCGTTCCTGACTCTAGGGGGTGGTGCTCATCTCCGTTTCAAAGCCGAAGAGCCAGCGCTGTCTGAAGACGTTTCCGTGGTCATGTATCCGGCATGACTAAACAACAAGGGCACACGGAACGCTGTTACCTTCCCACCAAAGGTGGTCCCTATTTTTCTACTTGCAGTTTTATGTGCTTTCGAACTGCTAGGTTGGCAGAAGCTGGGACAAGTAATG
Source organism: Arizona elegans (assembly GCA_022577455.1). Lineage (NCBI taxonomy): Eukaryota > Metazoa > Chordata > Lepidosauria > Squamata > Colubridae > Arizona > Arizona elegans. Next base: position 93,162,150 of record JAKOOJ010000003.1, on the reverse strand, counting down.
GGAGCTCACTCTGTTACGTGGCACTAGGATTCGAATTGCTGAACAGCCAACCTTTCGATCAACAAGCTCAGCATCTTAGCCACTGAGCCACCACGTCCCCGGTATTAAACCATATAGTGGCACAGTATTCTGCTGCAGAGACCAATCCTAGTGCTGTTGACCTCAGAGTGGCAGCTGAAGCTCCCCATTTAGTTCCACATAATTTCTGGAGTATGTTTTTCCTAGTATTGATTTTTGCTGCCAAATTCTCTATTTTAATTACATTTTAAAAAAATTATATTTTTATTTTCTTGAGGGCTGCATTATTAGCTGTCCTCGTGCTGGGTTTAAAAGATGACAGATCAAGAGTTGCAGAAATGCCATTTTTAAATCCTACAAATTGCCTTGAGAGATGAATAGACATAAAAGACGGATACAAATATAATAAAGACGTAAATAACATATATATTCAGTTCACTCAGTGGTGAACTTCTGTGATGTTCGCAGGGGTCTCTCATTTTCAGCTCAGCCGACTTTTGGTCTCTGCAAGACAAGCCACCAAATAGTTTTAACTGAAAAAAGTTCTTCCTCAGTTATGAAAATGGTCCCTGTGGACTTTTCTTGCTTTTTAGAGATAAGAATTAAAATGGAACAAATTAATAGATAAGTAGGGAGGAGAAGGAAAAATGTAGAGGTACTGACTGCTGATGGCAAAAATGGATTTTTCCTTCCATTTTAAGGCTTTTCTTTAAAGCCTTAAAATAAAATCTCTTAAAATATTCGTCACCCAGTAATTATGTATAAATGTTGCAATTACTTTTCTCAAAGCAGCTAAGTGGCAGGTGGGAAAAAACTGAAACCCACTTAGGCAAAACAAGTGCAAAAGATCTATCTACAAATCAGTTGAAATTACCATCAGCAACTTTCTTTAAGTCTGAACATCCAGAAAATAAAAATCATTTTAGAAATTCCTTGATTTACTTGCCTCTCCCCCACCCCGCCACCCCGCCCCAACATATACCATTAGACACCAGTTTCAAATCAAGAAAGATGATAAAGGTCAATCTAAATATAGGATTAGCAAAATCATGTTTTAATTTGCTGGCTCTACAGATGGGAATTTGGATTTTTTTTTCCCCCTGACTTCTATAATATGGTTAGACATTTGTAAATTAATGTTTGTTGCATAGGGAATAGGGAAATTACACACGGAGAGAGAGGGGGGGAGGGAGGAATTATTGCTGATTGTATTATCCTTCCTTCAGACAAATATTTATCATCTGAGCAAGGAATTCCACATTTGCCTCCTAGTTAACTTTAGCAAAATCCCCAAGAAGCCTAGGGTAATGTGAGGGCCTTCTTGAGAGAGCTGTGCTTCACTGCTGTACAGTGACAGACTGCCATGAACTATTGGGGGGGTGGGTGACGAAGCGGGAAAAATGCTTGGGGTAAAATGAAAGTAAGTGCTGTATCTCCTCAAGATGCTGCCTTAAGGTCACCTAGCTGGATGATGGAGGGAGCTGCATACCAAACTACACTTGGATTGACCGTTATGAAAACATCTTGCCTGAACCTGATTAGTTACACTGGGGTGGGCAATGGGAGACAGCCAAGGGAGAGAAGAGTTGAACTTAGGGATTTTGGTGTGTGATTCTCAGTTCTGCCTTTGCATTGCTGCAATACACTTGACCACTAATAAAACTATATCTTTCTCAACAAATAGAGCTAAGGATAGTTTCTATTTAGAGGTTTAAGTTGTGGCAGGTCTGATAGCTGCTGAATGTTAGTGCAGATTTTTTTAAAAAATGTTTGGTAAGTCAATTTGTGTAGCTCCTAATTTGTGAACTATTGAACACCTCATACCTGAATTGGTAACACACTGTTTCTTAAACTTGGCAACTTTAAGTAAGATGTGTGGACTCCCAGAATTCACCGGCCAACATGTGTGGAGTCCAAGTCCAGACATCTTAAAGCTGTCAAGTTTGAAAAACACAGATACAGTAAGTTTGGAAGGATATGGAGCCAAGGACAGCCTTCAGGTGTGAAAAAATCTATTTCTTATGTTTTCAGAGGTCCCTATTGGGGATGTTAGAACTATATGGCCAGTGGATCCTGATGAGTTCTCCACAACCATTATAGAGTAAATTGGGCATGTTCTGCCATGCTCTAAAACGTGCCACTGGCAATGTCTGAACATGACCTTAAGGAGAGAAAAATATTCATCGAACATGAATTGTTTTAACTGAGCCCTTTCCAAATTAAGCAGGTGTGCCTCACATGTCATCTCTAATTAGGTTTCTATAATAGTTATGCTTCAAGGATGATCTGATTCATGCTCATATCTGTTACAGTATTTCATCTGAGCTGAAAGGTCAGTAATTTTTTATTAAAATGTTGGCTCTTAAAATAAATTACTGCCCTCTTTAGTGACTGTTCTGAGAAGAAGTTGAGATGCTTTTTCATTTAGGGAGATCCATGCAAGTTGAAATCTGATCCAGGTAATGCTCTCACTCAGAACTGTCACTAATAATTATGGCATGCATTTGGGATGGAATGGTTATTCAGCACTGTGGCATCTCATTAGGGCCATAATGCCTCAATGGATGAGATAATGGCTGATGATTGACTGTGATAGTAATAGGCAATATGAAATACATGCTATTAGCATATATACACATTTTCAATTAGCTATTCAATAATTTTTTTTTAAATACAATGCAGTTTGAAGCTTCAGTGAGTGAATTACAGTACACTCATTGTGTACTGTAGGTGGTTTAAGCAGGTGATATCTACATATGTACAAGAGGGATAAAAATAGAAGTCAATATGTTAGTCACAACTATGCCATCAAAACCTCATCCATCTTCAAGTGCCCATGATACATATAAAAATGGGGCATTTTTTATCTCTCTCCAATATATGCCCCTTGTTGTAATTATTGTTACATTGCTATTGTTGTTGCTACGTTCACATTTTACATGAGAGATGTTCCAGCTAAAAGAAATTCCACAGGAAGCACATGTTTAAATCATGCACAAATAACTAATAAAGTGACGATATGCTTGTGTACCTAGAAGGCAGGACAGTTCAAAGACATTAAGTTTTACTTTTGGACAAATTTGTGAGGATTGTACTGCAAGTTGCTATTTTGGACATTTTAGAAATGCCTGAAAAATCATGAAAGCTTCCATCAAAAAATTTCATTTGATGGTTGAAATCCCAATTGTTGATATACAGTATATACATGGTTATTGAAAGATCCTTCAAGAATAATTGGCATATACTGTTGGGTTATTTTATTATTTTTGGTTTGACAATATATCATTTCTACGTTGACCCATGCTACTTAATCTCTTTTCCTTAATCTGTAAATATATAAACATTGCCTACTTGATGTAGAAGACAATTCATATTTTTATCCACAGTGGATGTACAAAGGATTAATAGCTTCATGAAAAGCTATGCTGATGTTGACAAGCTATCCCCGCGGACACATCTTAACTGAATGATATTCAATAATGAATTTTATTTATTTTAGGGTTTTTTTTCTTCTTCCACTGATTGCATTTCACTTATGGCCCAACTCCTTCCTCTTTTTCAAAACCCTCTATGCTTGAAGACAAATATTTCTTGACCGTCTTGATAAAAATTCAACTTCCCAATGGCAACTAGACATATTACTATGCAGTTCCAGACAGCAAAGTACATTTCTTAAATTTTGAATGACTTTATCCACGGTCACTATTAACAATCATTATTGAGCATTAGAATTCAGCACTGGATCAACAGTGGTTAATGAGATTTAATTTTGTCCAATACTGTCCTTCCAGATATGCTCTTGAACCTCAGTCATTCAACTGTCATTTTTTAAAAAATATTTTAAATCCTGAATTAAAGGAATGCCAAACGATCCTTATGGTTCAAACTATCAATGAAAATTTGTCCCTTTTAAAAACTGGAATGACCCAATAATTACTACTGTTTAAACAGCAGCAAGACCAATAAAAGGTATAACAGTGTTTTATGATCCTTACCCAAGATAGCAAATTTTCAGTTATTTGAAAACCGCCAGTTTCCTAGCACGACTATTTTTGATCAGATAGGCCAGCTAAATGCTAGCGATAAAGTGAAAGTGTTAATCTACCCCAGAAATGCAAAGCAGATTAGTATTGGAGCATTCATGAATAATAGCAGCTAATATCTGTCTGAATTTAGAAATTGCAGTAGCTTCTGATATGGAGACGCACTTCAATATTTTATCAGCTTACTGAATACAGTTCTTCTGGTTATTTTCCAAGTTAATAGATAAAAGGAACTAAATAAAGCAGATAAAACTAGCCAGGAGAACTCCAGATGAGGCTACTAGAATATGTGTGTGATTGATTTGTGCTAGATTGTAAAGGTGAGTAATAAATTCCCATAATTTCCATTTTTTCCCTAGCATTTTCCCACAAATGCAGTCTTTTTTTTTTCCTGATCAACAAAGTGTGAATCCATTAAGTATGACAAGAATTGACTGACTGACTGACTGACTTGTCACTCAAGCACTCATATAGGAGGACACACTCTGGACTTGGGTTTTATCTCTGGTCGGTGGTCGAATGGTCTAGATATAGGGGATATAGTCATTGAACCCCTGTCATGGTCAGACCATTCTCTCTTTAGACTTGACTTTCTGACCACCACACCCTGCCGCAGGGAGGCGGAACCGACTAGGTGGTTCCGCCCCAGGTGCCTGATGGATCCTGATAGGTTCCAAATGGAGCTTGGGCCATTTCCTGAGACTCTGGCTCACGACTCGACGGAAGACCTGGTGGCTGCCTGGGATAGGGCGGTCACTGGTGCTTTAGATCGGGTCGTGCCTTTGCGGCCTCTGACCTGGCGCCGAATCAGCCCAGCTCCTTAGTTCTCTGAGGAGCTGAGGGAGATGAAGCACCGGAAAAGATGCCTAGAGAGTAGTTGAAGGGCTAGTCGTTCTGGATCTGACCGAGCACTAGTGAGGTCTTATATCAAGACCTACTTAGTGGCGATAAAAGCAGCGAAGTGTAACTAATTCTCCGTTCTTATCACATCGGCAGATAATCGCCCAGCTGCCTTGTTTAGGGTAACCCGCTCTCTTCTCCATCTGGGAGCACGGGAAGACCCCTTGTAAGGGCATGCTGAGGATTTTGCGTATTATCTGCACGATAAAATCGCTCAGATTCGGGACGGTTTGGACTCTGACTGGGTGGGTTCAGGCGATGTGTCTGAGGTGGAGCTTGAGAATGTCATCTGGGAGGAGTTCGATCCTATGACTCCTGAGGACGTGGACAGGATGCTGGGGAGATTGAACGCAACCACATGTTTACTGGACCCGTGTCCCTCCTGGCTGGTGCTGGCTACCCGGGAGGTTACATGAGGCTGGCTCCAGAGGATTATTAATGCTTCTTTGAGTGAGGGTGTCTTACCTCCCGCCTTGAAAGAGACGGTGGTGAGGCCCCTCCTCAAGAAGCCCTCTCTGGATCCAGCTGTTTTGGCAAACTACCTTCCTGTCTCCAATCTTCGCTTCGTGGCGATGGTTGTCAAGAGTGTGGTTGCGCGACAGCTCCCACAGTACCTGGATGAAGCTGTCTATCTGGATCCATTCCAGTCTGGCTTCAGGCCTGGGTACAGCATGGAAACGGCATTGGTCGTGTTGGTCGATGATCTCTGGAGGGCTCGGGACAGGGGATGTTCCTCTGTCCTGGTCCTATTAGATCTCTCAGCGACTTTTGATACCATAGACCATGGTATCATGCTGCAGCGGTTGAGGGGGTTAGGAATAGAGGGCACCGTTTTGCGGTGGTTCTCCTCCTTCCTCTCCGACCGCTTGCAGTTCGTGTTTGCAGGGGGACAGAGGTCGACCTTGAGGTGTCTCGCATGGGGAGTGCCGCAAGGGTCGGTCTTCTCGCCTCTCCTGTTCAACATTTATGTGAAGCCACTGGGCGAGATCATCCGTGGATTTGGGGTGCAATGCCATCTGTACGCTGATGATACTCAGCTGTACATCTCCACCCCAGACCACCCCAACGATGCCCTTGAAGTGATGTCCCGGTGCCTGGAGGCCATGGGGGTCTGGATGGGGAGGAACAGGCTTCGACTCAACCCTTCCAAGACCGAGTGGCTGTGGATGCCGGTGTCCCGATATAGCCAGCTAGGGCCATCTCTGGCTATTGGGGGAGAGTCATTGGCCCCCACGGAGAGGGCTCACAACTTGGGCGTCCTCCTGGATGCACGGCTGTCTTTGGAAGAGCATATGACAGCCATGGCCAGGGGGGCTTTCTATCAGGTTCGCCTGATACGCCAGTTGCGTCCCTTTCTGGATCAGGACTCCCTATGCACAGTCACTCATGCCCTCATCACCTCTCGCCTGGACTACTGCAATGCTCTCTACATGGGGCTCCCCTTGAGGAGCATTCGGAAGCTCCAGCTGATCCAGAATGCGGCCGCACGGGTAATTATAGGGGCGACATGGCGCTCCTATGTGACACCTTGCCTGCGCGAGCTACACTGGTTTCCGGTGGTCTTCCGGGTCCGCTTCAAGGTATTGGTTCTCACCTTTAAAGCGCTCCATGGCTTAGGGCCCGGTTACTTACGAGACCACCTTCTGCCACCGATAACCTCCCACCGGCCAACTCGGTCCCACAGAGAGGGCCTCCTTAGGGTGCCGTCAGTCAAGCAATATCAACTGATGACTCCCAGGAGGAAAGCCTACTCTGTGGGGGCACCCGCCCTCTGGAATGAGCTACCCCCAGGAATACGACTAATCCCGGACCTCCGGACCTTCTGTCGAGCTTTGAAGACCTTCCTATTTCAGCAAGCTGGGCTGGCTTAAAATTTTAATGGATTATTTTAAGGGTAACGGGTTTTAATTTTTGGGTAGCCAATTCGATTTAATTCTGCTTTTAAATTATTTTAAATTTTATATTGTATGTATTTTAATTGTGGCTGTTCACCGCCCTGAGTCCTTCGGGAGAAGGGCGGTATACAAATTTAAATAATAAATAAATAAATAAATAAATAAAATTGTGGGCTGATAGCGTGACTGTTCCAAAGCCACCAATTGGCTTTATGCCTAAAGCAGAACTAGAACTCACAGTCTTCTGGTTTATAGCCTGGTGACTTCACCACCACACTAAAGTGGTTCCCCAATTTCCCATAATTTACATAATGATGAAAAAACAAATATTTTTTTCCCCAATGAGTTAAAAATGCAATCAGTACCTATGTTTGTACAATTAAATCAATTCGTAAGTTTGGTTACTCTGAGTGCAGCCATAAACTCCTTCCATTAAGCAAATATCTGTGTTTTTTTGAAAAAAAATATGCATTTCAAATTCAGGATGGATATTATTTTCAGTAGAATTAACCATAAAAATTGCTGTGTCCTGGCACTTTTTATTATCTCTGGTGATGAATATGTAAGGAAGGTAAGAATGATTGGAATCAAGTATCTATTTTAACTCAGAGAATTTTGAAACTGAACGTACAGCTGAAGCCAGAAGCTTTTCTTTTAAGTGTAATGGACAGATATAAAAAAAACTGTGGAACTTTGATATGACAACAGCAGCAAGAGTTCTCTACACAAGAGATAGAAGGACTCACATATACCCACAATGGAATAATGGGCTGGGGAGATTAATGGAATTGGCAGATATGGCAAAATTGATTGCTTTGTTTAAAGAAAAAGCTTTATCTACAGTAGCTTCATTTCCACTTGGAAATCACTCTTGGATCTGTTGCTTGAAACTGAAGGAAATTAAATTTTAACCTTGAGTTTTGATGATTAGACTTGTTTATAATGATACAAGTACTGTTTGTTATGGTTTATTCTAGCTCAAAGCCATATTGATTTTTAGGTTTTTATCAGCCTTGGAGTAAGTCAGTTTTTTCTATAGCTTTTCCCTCTTTTTGCCTGCACTCCCCAATTTTGCTTTTCCTCTACCCTTTCCACTTTCTTTCTCTCTATCTTTTTTTATTTTATTTATTTATTTATTTTTAAATTTATATACCACCCTTCTCCCTGAGGACTCAGGGCGGTGTACAGCCAGAATTAAAAAACATGAAATACAAATATTAAAAACAATTAATATATATATAAATTTGGCCCAAAATTAAAAATACAAACCAATTAAAACATTTAAAATTTCTTCTTAAGACAGCCCGGCTTGCTGGAAAAAGTGGGTTTTAAGGGCACGGCGGAAGGCACTAAGGTCTTGGATTCTCCTTATCTCTGGGGGCAACTGATTCCAGAGGGTAGGTGCCCCCACAGAGAAGGCGCTCCCCCTGGGGTTCACCAGCCTACATTGATTGGCTGATGGCACCCTGAGGAGGCCCTCTCTGTGGGAGCGCACGGGAAGATGGGAGGTCGTCAGTAGCAGCAGGTGGTCTCGAAGATAGCTAGGCCTGATGCCATGGAGCGCTTTAAAGGTGATAACCAACACCTTGAAGTGCACCCGGAAGACCACTGGGAGCCAGTGCAGCTCGCACAGGAGCGGTATTACATGGGAGTGCCATGCTGCTCCCATCACTACCCGCGCTGCTGCATTCTGGACCAGTTGGATCCTCCGGGTGCTCTTCAAGGGGAGCCCCATGTAGAGAGCGTTGCAGTAGTCAAGGCAAGAGGTGTCGAGGGCGTGAGTGACTGTGCACAGGGAATCCCGATCAAGAAAGGGCCGCAACTGGCGAATCAGGCGAACCTGACAAAAGGTCCCCCAAGTTACAGCTGTCAGATGTTCCTCCAAGGACAGCTGCATATCCAGGAGGACTCCCAGATTGCGAGCCCTTTCTGTGGGGGCCAAAGACTCGCCCCCAATAGTCAGTGATGGAGTCAACTGACTATATTGGGATGCCGGGAGCCACAGCCATTCAGTCTTGGAAGGGTTGAGCTTGAGCCTGTTCCTCCCCATCCAGATCCGCACAGCCTCCAGGCACTGGGACATCACTTCAAGGGCATCATTGGGGTGGCCTGGGGTGGAGATGTACAGCTGGGTGTCATCAGCGTACTGGTGGTATCTCACCCCAAAACCACGGATGATCTTGCCCAGTGGCTTTACATAAATGTTGAACAGAAGGGGCGAGAGGACTGATCCCTGCAGCACTCCACAGATGAGAGGCCTCGAGGTCGACCTCTGCCCCCTGCCAACACAAACTGTGACCAGTCGGAGAGAAAGGAGGAGAACCACTGCAACACAGTGCCTCCCACCCCCAACTCTTCCAGCCGGTGCAGCATGATACCATGGTCAATGGTATCAAAAGCCGCTGAGAGATCTAACAGGACCAGAACAGAGGAGCAGCCCCTGTCCTGAGCCCTCCAGAGATCATCAACCAACGCGACCATTGCCGTTTCCGTGCTGTGCCCAGACCTGAAACCCGACTGGAACGGATCTAGATAAGATGTTTCCTCCAGGAATTGTGGGAACTGTCACGCGACCACATTCTCAACAACCTTCGTCGTGAAGCGAAGATTGGAGACAGGACGGTAGTTGGCCAATATTGCCGGATCCAGGGACGGCTTCTTGAGGAGAATTTTGATTTTTTATATTTATATTTTTTTCCTGAAATTTAATAAAGTTTTGGGAAAAGTAGAAATACAATCACTCTTCCTTGTTATACAGTTGTATAGTATACAATAAGAAACATTGGCAGAAAAAAATTAACAACTAAGGATCAGGGCTGGACGTTCTCAGTATGGGAAGCAACGGGTTCAATAATAAAACGAACCAGTTGACTTTCCACAGAACAGCAAAGAAATGAAAGCCAAACTGAGATTCCGAAGTTTGATAATGAGCAAGCCCTTGCTTTTAAGCAGGCACTGAAACAATCCTAGGGCAGACTCAAGCACTCAATGGATTTGCAGGCAGAAAATCTTTTCAGGCTCTTAAATCAAAAGATACACTGTCCTACTCTATCCCCTGATTTGGGGATGCTCTAAGTTATAGCTGGAATTGGCAGCTGGGAATGGATAAAGCTCAGTTGGGAGTTTATGGTTAAATCTCAAGCATTAACTGCTCAACATACCAAGGTTTCTGTTGAAAGTAACTGCAGGTTCATCCTGCTGACAAGCTGTCTGTGTAAGCTGTTGATAACAAGCATCCACACTGACCAAAAGAAACAAACTAAAAAAATATAGTGTGCCTTGCATTGGGAGCTGCATTTTTTTAAAAAAGCAATTTGTGCTTTATAGGCAGAGTCTCATGCCACTTATGCAAAATACATATATAGAAATATCTAAAGTATTTCTTATCAATAGCCTAACCCTGATGTTGTGGCAATTTTGTCTAAAGAATAGCCTCAGGTGACATTCTTGATTGGCCTCTATCTCATCGGTAATTTGATCATTATTTTAGAATAAAATCAGAACTAGCTTTAATAGCTTATTTGTTGAATTTAGATACCGCCCAACTCATTCACAGAGTGGCTCCGGCAAGAATCAATTAATGATTCTTGATCTGGATTCATTTTTTTATACGGCATATGTATTCATGTTTGTAACAGAATTGGTCTTTGAACTTTTTCAAACTTGTTTTAAAATTGTATTTAATAAAGAAAAATAAGTTTGCTACTTTCTGAATAACCTTCGATTCAGACTTATCCCTTCTGACTGGACAATCATTCTGATTCCAAGGAGCCCCATTAGCCAACCTTCTCCCAAAGGCCCTCCAGCGCTTTCCAATAATTTCTGTAGTCAGCTCGGTTTTGCTCTTTACCTTGACTGCATGCTTCTTTGGCCTATCTGCACATGTACACAGCAGTCCTCTAGGGAAGAAGAGGGAAGAAAATACTAAAAAACTTTCTAGGTCGATTTTAGCACTGAAGCACTGAAATAGGCTGTTAGGATATGGTATAAACCTAACAAGTTGTCCAGGCAATATATGTGTTCTATCACTTTAAATGTATTCTGTAACTTTAAATGTAATGCTGAGTAATTGTACTGTTGAGTCATTGTAATGACTAATGACTGCTGACTGAATGCTGACTGCAATTATCATAATTGTACTGTTGAGTCATTGCACTGCTGACTTCACTTATCTTAAGTGGATAATTACTAGTGTAAACTGTATATAAGAAGTTAGCCAAGCTATAGTCATTGTTGGACTTGCTCTCATCATTGCTTGACTTGCAGCTTGACTTGCTGATTGGAACTGTTACTGTCGTGTGTGAAGACGTGGATGGATATGCTACCATTGTGATTTGTTACCAGCGTTGAATTGCTGTTTGTCTGGTAAGAAGATATCTGTAACTTCGGACTGATTTGAATGGCTGAAGACTTGGATTGATTAAAAGATTATGCAATTGTTTTTCACTACAAAGTAAAAGCTTTGTTAAACCAGTTTGTATGTATTGTATTCATTGTTCTCAGTACCGTTTCTCTGTGCACTTACTCTGCTAGTTGGTAACACAACAATATCCTTAACATAGGCCATCCTGTTTCTCCCAGTTTGGCTGAAAGTAGTCAGAGATATTAGACAGAGATCAAGAAGCGTATTGCATTAGTGTGATCACTATGCAGACTAAACAAGGGTTGGTATAATGATTAGAATATTAGATTAGGATCAGGGTGATCAAGTTAAAGACCATCCTAGATGATGGAAATTCAGCAGGTGCATATAACCAGTGACGTAGACTTAGAATAACTTTATTATCATTTTAAATATACACTAATCGGCATACATTAAAATGAAATTTCATTGCATACGGCTCTCAAAGGGTCACCATCTCCAATATATACTACATAAACATGACAAAAATATAGATAAATAAATAAATAAATAAATAAATAAATAAATAAATAAAAATATGTGTATACCTACATACAGTATATTATATGACACAGAGAAACAAGACAGTCTACTTCGGATGTATACATGTACATGTTGAGAAAGATGAATCTTGTGAGTTTACCAGATGGATGGCATAGGGAATTGAAAAGATTAGATAGTGATATCACCGTTGCCTAGGGGATGCCTGTTTATGGGCTCCTTTCATGTTTCCATTAATTGCCCACTGAAGTGGTGCCTGTTTATCTACTCATGATTACTCACTTTCAAACTGCTTAGTAAGGAGGAGCTGGAGCAAATGATGGGAACTCACCCCATCACACAGCAGCACTCAGGTCTCCAACGTGGGCTTGCTCATTGTCAGCTCAGTGTTCTACTATGCTCCTAACTGCACTGAACCTTGGAAAAATATAATGATCTATGAGGTCCCATTTATTTGATTCATTTAGCTAATTCTGAAGTTGAATTATATATTGATTGCAGCCTTCAAAAATAGCCCATTTCATCTTCCAATTGTGAATATATTAGGGCAGTGGTTCTCAACCTGTGGTCATGACTCCTGGGGGGCAGCAATGTTGTCAGAGGAGGTCTATGAAGGCTTGAAGAAATATGATTTAAATCTTGAGTTAAGTCTTTGGGAGGTTCGTGGCCATGGTCCGTGACTACAAAAGTTATTTAAAGGGGGTCTGTGATGAAGAAAAGGTTGAGAACCACTGTATTAGCGCACGGAATATGTGAAACTCACTGCTTTAGCCTGTGGAGCTGCCTCAAGTCCACTCACTATACAATTGCTAAAGCACTCTGCTTCATAGCAGTGTCTCAGGAAAGAAAAGCATTGTGTAATCAAGACCATCAAAATTGGTTGTTTCATTTCCTCTGCCTGCATCTGCCATATCAAATAGCTGCATTAATAACTTCCAGTGGTCTGCTATGTATGTGGAAAAGACATTTTGCCCAGAAATGGACAGAAATGGTTTTTTTTCCATACGCATAGCAGAGCGCTGAAAGTTATTAATGGAGTTATTTGATATGGCAGAAGAGTATGATACAGCACCTAGAACAGGGCATCAAAGAACTGACCAACATATAGCAATCCTGTTCTCTCTCCCAATAAAGAACATCAGTCAGGATGTTCAAAGTTGTCTCACAGCTATATGCCAGCTTAAAGCCAGCCTGAAATAGGTTCAGAAGTGCATGATCTGAAGTCCATGGTATTACCACCATCACCACCACTCAGAAATTTTGAGTATGACTCCCAGAAATCTCTAAAAGTTCATATGGTGATTTGTAATGTGACAGGAAGGAAAATCATTAATTATATTATTTTAATTGCAATCAAACATTAATAAAAATTGAAATCTATTTTTGTGTTTATCCTGGACTCACTATTCTGCCTTTATACTATTCAGCATAATTCTGGCATGCATTCAAATGCTAAATGTGTTTCTTGGCTTGGATAAATTCTGCTTTAGCCAAAATGCTTCTTCCAAGCATATTTATAATTGATCAACCACTAACTCTATCATTTTGCCCTGGAGAGGGATATTTGCAACTGGTTAATCAAAACTTCCAAATCCAGAGAGGTTGCATCATTATCTCTTTCAAAGTGCTGGTAGCTATTTCCTTGCATCATCCAATTAAACATCTCTTACTAGGGTTTAAGAGTCCTGATGGGCAAGCATCTAGAGAACAGGGAGCTGATGGAGCTGATCCCCACCAGCACATTTTCCACTTATTTAGTCCAGAGTGACTGTAAACGATCCCTAGACTCCAATCAGAAAATATGAATAAGTTCACCCTTTAAGCAATTTGCACTTTCCAAATGTTGAAAATTGCCTATTCCTTATAACAGGCGAATGTTTTTACTAAGGATAGCATCTGATAGATTAGCACTATATGATAATATTTAGTCATTTAAGTTACTTATTTACCACCCTGTTGCAGAGATTTGCATCCCAAACCCAATTTAATTCATATTATTTCTGAATAAATTAAATTTAGAACCACAGTTTACCCCAAGATTTATTTATTTTATTTTATTTTATTTTATTTTGAATTTGTATACCGCCCTTCTCCCTGAGGACTCAGGGCGGTGAACAGCCAAGTAAAAACATCAAATACAAATATTAAAATACAGTTAAATATATATATATAAATTTGGCCCCATTAATTAAAAAAATGATAAAACAATTAAAAACACTTTAAAAATTAGGCCAGCCCGGCTTGCTGGAAAAAGAAGGTTTTAAGGGCACGGCGGAAGGCACTGAGGTCATGGATTCTCCTTATCTCCTTATCTCTGGGGGCAACTGATTCCAGAGGGTAGGTGCCCCCTCTCCCCCAGAGAGAAGGCCCTCCCCCTGGGGGTCACCAGCCTGCACTGTTTGGCTGATGGCACCCCGAGGAGGCCCTCTCTGTGGGAGCGTACGGGTCGATGGAAGGTTGTCGGTGGCAGCAGGCGGTCTCGAAGATAGCTAGGCCTATGCCATGGTGCAGATGCTGCACTATGTCATAAATACATGCTTGCCAGTTGCCAAGTGGCTGAATTGTGTGACTGTAGGGATGCTGTGATGGTGGTAAATGTGAAGACTAGTTGTAAGTCACTTTTTTTCACTGCATTATAACTTTGAACAGTTGCTAAGCAAATGGAAGTCAAGGATTACCTGTATTCTCCAGGTATGTTTCAACAATGGTTAGTTGGCATGAATCAAATATATACATTCAGTTTAAAGAGGAAGGCAGATAGAACTATAATTCTGGACAGTGGTGGGTTCTAAAAATTTTTTACTACCGGTTCTGTGGGTGTGGCTTATTTTGTGGGCATGGCTTGATGGTCATGTGACAATTCTTTAGGATTTAGCAGAGGTACTGGTCTACCAGGCTTTTAACTGCTTGCAGAGCTGTAGCAGTCTACTCATTTATTTTTGCAGGCACCGGTCTACTCATTTGTTTTTGGAGGCACCGGTCTACTCATTTGTTTTTGGAGGCACTGGTCTACCACTACACTGCCTTTTACCACTGATCAGCCTGTAGGGCGGCCCTTTGAAGCCCCACAGCAAGAATTTAAACAGGTTTTTTTCCTTCTAGCCCATCAGCTGGGACTCAGGAGGCAGCAATAGATTGGGAGGGGGGAGCAAATAAAAGGTAAGAATAATGCGGAGGGGCCCCAGCTCTTGAACAAAGAGAACCAGTTCAGTGACATCATATTGTCACCGCTACCAGCTTGGGGAAACTGGGCCGAACCGGAAGGAACCCACCACTGATTCTGGACCATGAAAAGGAATACAAAGAAAACAGGATACTTTTAGATGCTTTTAGAGAGCCATGGTAACACAGTGGTTAGAATGCAGTATTGCAGGCTAATTCTGCCGACTGCCAGCAGTTGGATTCCCACTGGCTCAAGGTTGACTCAGCCTTTCATCCTTCCAAGGTTTGCAAAATGAGGAGCCAGATTATTGGAGGCAATATGGTGACTCTGGAAACCACTTAGAGACAGCTGTAAAACACAGTGAAGTAGTATATAAGTCTAAGTGCTATTGTTATTGCTATTGCTATACCTTTCCTTTCTGAAATCATTAGAAATTAGTTGAAATGCTTTTAAACTTTGGATGAGGATTTTAGTGCCTCTCATTTTAAAAGAGAACACAGGCCAACTGAACTTGATTGTGTACAGGTAATATAAGCTCTGTCCTTCTGCAGCAAGCATTTTTTTAATTATGATGCATGCTCTTAATTATCATATGCATACATACAGTTGTGGGTCATCCTGGCATAAATTAGAGTTCCATAATAATTTATGATTTTAATCAGATCATCCATTACTAATATATGGAGGAGTGAAACAATTAACTAAATATTTGTACACACAAACACACACACACATACTTCTGCAGACTGGCACTTTGTGGAAAGTAAAGGTCAAATAGACACAACAACTGTCTTCATTTTAATCCCTCACTCTCTTCACCTGAGCTCCTGGGTCTGCAGAAACAACTGCAAGGGTAAGAAAAGAAAGGAAGCAAAATAATCCAGGTCTATTCCAGCTGCCCTTTTTTGTAGTGAAATCAGAAGAATGGTATGGATTCACCTAGTTGAGAAAGACAAGGAACCTGGAACTAAGGAGAATTTTCTTGACAGTTAGAATAATTAATCAGTGGAACAATTTGCCTCCAGAAGTTAAAAAAAAACACTGGAAGTTTTTAAGAAGAGATTGAACAAACATTTGTCTGAAATATGGTATAGGATTTCCTGCCTGAGCAGGGGGTTGGACTAGAAGACCTCCAAGGTCCCTTCCAACTCTGTTATTCTGAGATCTCAGTAATTACCATCAATAGGGATTTGTGAAACTATGAAGTCACCATTCCCCCCCACCCCCGGGACTATGAACACTGTTCTATGTTAGTTGAAACTAGAAAAGTGAAGTGAAGCAAGCCAATGATCAGACAGATTCTTCACATACTGTACATCGACAATTATAATCTGTTTTAATTTCAGTCCAAATCAAAAGATTGTTGTTTTAGTCTGGTATTGACTGCACTGCAAGGGAACTAGAAATTGAATGGGTGTGGCTGTCAAAACTGAACAATGGGGTGGAAACACACAGCTCTGTTTCTAAATCTGGAATAAAGGCTCTATATGAAAGAGCATTTGCTTTACGTTTTGGGCATCTCCAATGGGATGAGAAAACAGGAAGGAGCACAGTCAATCATTATTGCCAGCACCAAGTGAGATGGGTCTAGTTTGACTCAATAGAAGGCAGCCATGTTGCACAGACATTCATGAAAGATACTGCTATCAGTGGCCACTCTTAATCATGGGAATATACTTCCTCCAGATCCCAAGGCAGCATGGTTTAAATACAATATGTTTGAAAGCAATAATGGAGAGGGTCTTTTTCTCATGTCTTTCATTTTACATCCTGAGAGCTGCAGTTTCACCCTCTCCAGTGGAACTTTTCTTATGCACTTTTTAATAAAATATTTTCATATTTTCAAATCTTTTTGCCAGGGAACCCGGATTGCAAATGCAGATTTTTGTATAATAAACAATGGTTTCATTTCAGACATTTCTGTTGAGATCATTTCTGTTCTCCTTCAGCTCTGCTTAAATTATGGGCTGCATATTATTCATTATAATCTCATGTTACATTTATTATGTTTTTCTATTACTTGTGACCTGTTGGAATTAGGTAGGTATTATATACGAAAATACATTAGCAGATTTTATATGCATGATCCAAAAAATAAAGAAATCCTTGAGTTTAATTCAACCCCTTTAGTTTCATTTATGAACAGCCATATAATTTTCTTGTCAACTACTTCTGGTTTGAATTTTTAAAAAATCAGTTTTCCTTACAATTAACTAAGTCTTACCTGCCTCTTCTTTGCAATTAGCCAACTTGCTTGCATCAATATTCTCCAATGAGCATACAACTAGATGGACCTATATGGTCTAAAAATTTCAAATATATACTATAAGCAGATTTCAACAAAAGCTGCATGCCCAATGAAGAATGATTCCCTATAGCCAAGGTCATCTGTGAACTTGAAATTTGTCCTAAAATTTATGTAAATATATTCACATCTGTATTTTTAAAAATATTTCTGTGGGAGAGTGGGTAGGTGGGTGTATAACTTCAAACAATGAGCAGCAGTTTTTCTCTGCAAGTCTTTGAATAGTATATTATGAAAAGAAATGGACCTAATTTTGAAATTTTGTTGAACCTATTAATGTGATCTTCAGTTCTGAAAGAAATAACCTTCAGATGCACATTGGTAGGGAGGAAAAGCTGATTTGGCAGAACCCATGCATATCTGTCTATGAACCTGTTCTCCAGAAGTCAGTGCTGAAGTATTCACATTAAGCTCAACCACCCTCCATAGATCTTAATTTGCCCTTGCATTGCTGCTAAGTTCCTTTCTTAATAATTTTCCACTCTCCTTGAAGCTAAGTTCATTGTGCAAACAATATTGATGCAAGCAGGTTAATAACTATTGATGTAGCTATGTAAATAATCATTTCACTATCCATGGATCAGTGTCCTCCCCACTGCCCATTAATGGACATGGCACACTTAATCACTGTTTCCCAATGTCCGTGGATGTCAATTCATCCCATGAACTTTTAATAATTTTGAATATCTAATCACAGTAATTTCTCACTGTCCAAAGCTGCAAGTTCACCCTATGCTTCGTTCTGCTGTTCTAGTTAATCATTTTAATCTCTCAGTGCTCATGACTGTGAAATGTGTTGACTGCTTTAATGCCTCACTATCCCAAAACACGGGTCTGAAGTGTATCTCTGTGCTTCTCATAAAACAGAGCAGAAGAGTTATGAGTCTTTGGTCCTAAAATCAAATCAATTTTTTTAAAAAAAGTTTCCACCCCTAGCATTTTTTTTAAAGGGTCACATCTTCTGATTTTCAATACTGTTCTGCACTTAAATCTGTTGGAGTGTTTGTAACAGCGCTTTCATGTGTGTGTGTGTGTGTGTGTGTGTGTGTGTGTGTGTGTGTGTGTATGTATATTTAAAGAGTGGCACAATTCCTATTGGCTTTCCTGAGGCATTGCTTGGAGTTGGGGTGGGGTGGGATGGAGGCCTAGACTATGAGTTGGAATCTGTTTTTTTACTTAGACTTTAAAGATTTCTAGAACAGAGGTCTTGTTTTTTTTTTTTAACTTGATTTATATGCCGCCCTTCTCCGGAGACTCAGGGCGGTTTACAATGCGTTAAGCAACAGCCTTCATACTTTTGTATATTTATACAAAGTCAGCTTATTGCCCCCACAAACTGGGTCCTCAATTTACCTACCTTAGAAAGGATGGAAGGCTGAGTCAACCTTGAGCCTGGTGAGATTCGAACTTACAGTAATTGCAGACAGCTGGTGTTAATCACAATGCTATCAGTCTGCTGAGCCACCAGGCCCACAAAACCAGTTTTGTGCTGGTTCCATGATTATCCCCAAAATAGATGCCTGGTATCCACCAGGTTTTCAGAGTGTGTTATGACATCTCCATAGCTGGTGCATTTAGAAAGCAAACTATTAGACCAAAAAGAGTTATACCATCTTTTGTGAATACCACAATCCAGTCCAGAATTTGAACATTCAAATATCTCTATCTGTGTATCAGACCCAAGAAACCAAGTAACTCTGAGGAGTTACTTCAGAGTAGGTTATTGTTGCTCATCCATAGAGAGAAATCTTGACAGATTAAAGCACTTATCTGCATAACTACTAGCCAGACCCTGCAGACTGCTAAGGGGAATCTGCCTTTGCTCTCTTTCTACATACTTGGCATGTAGAAAGTTTCTTTGTCTCTTTGCTCACTGGCAAAGGGCCCCTCTCTCCTGTGCCTTGGAATGGCCCACATTCCACCACACTATGTCATCTCTAACTGCCTGTTTGCCATTAGTGTCATAAAGATAGTAAAGGCAGAGGAAGTAGCTCCCTTAGGCCTGCTATGCTCCTCTGTGCTTTGTGCCTTCTACAAACCTGATTATGGGATAGGCTTATGGTTTCAGGGCTGTGGCTGGAAAGAGTATTCTGAACCCTTTGCCATTAATAGGGCTATAACAGAAGAATGATTCAAAAGAAAAAGGGAGCTGTGAGAGAGGGAAGGAAAAGATATTACCACCATAACAATGTGATCTTTGCATAGCCTAAAGCAGGGGTGTCAAACTAGATCTCATTAAGGGCCCCATCAGGGTTGTGTTTGACCTTGGGGAGCCAAGTAGACATGGCCAGGGTGGGTATGGCCAGGTTGAGCATGACCAGCTCGACGTCCTGCAGGCCACGTGCAATCCAGGGGTGGTATTCACTTTCCTTCCCTACGTATGTGCTCGTGTGCACTCGCTACGCTCGTATGCGCCATCTTCACACATGCACAAGGCCTTCCGCGCATGCACAGAGCCTCAAAAATGTGGGAAAAAAATGGGATGTCATGATGTCTGCACGGGTCCCGCAGTCAGCCCTACCGGTTCGCCCGATCTGGATAGAATAGAACCGGCTGAATACCACCACTGGTGCGGTCCTCCCGGGCTCCGTTTTTGGCTGCAACGGCCTCCTGCAGCCCTCTGCCAGCAACAATGGACCCCGGGAGGGCCGCTCCAATTTTGCTGGCAGAGGGCTGCAGGAGGCCATTACAGCCAAAAATGAAGCTCAGGAGGACCGCACGCAGCCTTCCTGAGCTCCATTTTCGGTAACAGAGGCACTGTGGGCTGGTCCTTCGCTATTTCCAGGGTGGCCCTGCAGGCCAGATCTAAGCACCCTGAGGGCTGGATCTGGCCCACAGGCCTTGAGTTTGACACCCCTGGTTTAAAGCCTTATATGGATGCTTTAGCTTCACTTCTCTTGACTTCTGAATTTGCTTCCAGCAAAAGAGCAGGAAGTGTCAACTTTTGGTTACAAGGCTCCTTTTATTCTCTTTGCCCCTCCAACTTTTCTATTATTACCATTCCTAATTTCCTACTTTTCTCTTAATCCTAAAAAGAATAGTCCCTCAACAAAAAGTGTCAATCCTAAACTGTGACAGGTGGTATATATTTGAACAGGTCTTCCCTAGAGGACTGCTGTGTAGGTATTCAGATCAGCCAAAGGAAGGGACTTTGAGTGAAGGATCTTGTGGCAGCTTGGCATCTGAGTTCTTTTACCATTGGCAGCTATCTGCCTTGGGGTCAGAGCTCTCCTTACAGCCTGCTCTCCACCAAACTGTTTATCAAGGAACCTGATAGTTGGCTTGTTTCACAGATAACCAACCTCAATGCTTCTTTCTTTCTATTTGTCTAATAGCATCAATACAGTCTATGCAATAGTGACCTCCCAGCAATTTTGCCTGCAAAACAGATCAATAAAAAGTGATTCCAATTCTTGGTGTTTTGTTGAATAAAAACATACTGTTTGGTCTACCGAATAAAAATTATAATGCAGACTTAGCTAGATTTGCTCCTGTTAGATGCATGCTTGTACAAACAGAATTCTTTATAATCGCCTGCTGACTATAAAGAAATATCAGCCAGCACATTATTCTGTGAACAATCATTGTATTCATCTTTCAACTGCTTCTCCAAAATCAGCCAATTTCTTGGAAAATGAATCAGGCACCATGTCCCTTTCTATTAGTCAAAAAAGTATTAGGGCAATGCTTTGGATTTCTTTTTGTTTTTTTAAAGGTGTTATAGAGGATGCAAACACCCCTTGTCTGCAACTTGGTATGCCACCATGCCTTGCCTTGTAATTGTGCAGCTGCCACAAGATCCTAGGAAAAAAATTGCCTGATTTCAAGATTTGCTGGCAGGTGCTCCATGGACATTCTCACTAGCTTTGAAGCATCGTTTTGGAATTCGAATCCAAAACACAGTATACCCTTAATAAACTCCATGCAGAGAAATGAAGATGGAGGAGACCATTGTCTTCCCCAATGATTATATATTTAAAACATAACCTTAAAACATAACCAGATTTGCTAGACATCTTGTTAAACTTTGTTTGTGTCTCCCTGATCCCTCTTCTGATCCCGGATTGCTTTCATTAGCTGAGAGTTTAGATGATGATGATGATGATGATGATGATGATGATATTAATAAATAAGAAGCAGTATTAATTTCAATTCGGAGGCTGTTTTGATTTGACGAACAAATCTTGGCTGTTGTTTGGAAGTACAAACTATTTCCAGTCTATAGCACAAAACTATTTTTCAATTTACAGAGAGATCTGCTTTTAAAAATTACCAAAATAAATAGAATTAGTCTGCTAGAAAATTAAAAGTAATAAAAAAGACTTTTAAAATCTCTTTTTGGAAGTCAATAGCATCTTCTGCATCAAAGTATCACAAAATATGTACCTATGTGACTTATTTACCAACCATAACATTCAGACTGGAATAAGCACTCCCCTCCCAATTTGACTCCAGAGTTAATCCAAATTAACGAGTTCCACATTTATATCCTTAAGAGTTAATAGTGGCTATAACTTTGCTGTTTGCAGTTTCCAAAAAGAATTTGCTGATCACCTACATTTTTTTTGTGTATGCATACACACAGAGAGACTTCTGTTACAAACTGAGGACAGAGAATCTCTCTGGCAAAGGCTTCTTTAGGAAAAGATAATTATGGGAGGCTAGACTTTGTATAAAAAAGAACACCGCTGGGGGCGGGGGGCAAAGCCCTACTAAGTAGGTATATACAAAAGTATGAAGGCTATTGCTTAATGCATTGTAAGTTGCCCTGAGTCCCAGAGAAGGGGGGCATATAAATTAAACTAATAAATAAATAAATAAACTACTGCCAGTTTGGCTGAACTGACTTGGTGGGTTTTGGCTTATATTTTTTTGCAGAGAAGATGGTTGGAAAGAGATATTCAGGGCTACATTGGAGGTGTTTATAAGTAAGCCCTTCTTGTTATGTTTTCTTTGCTTTATTTGTCAAATAAACACTTCCTACTGTTCTGCTTCCTAAATCCACCAAAATCCACCCTCAAAACATTCCTGCTTTTGAGCTAGGAAAACTAGCAACGGTAATTAAACACTTGAATATTCCTGTGATATTATTTCAACATTCCTTCCACAAAGATGTTTTGGCGATTAAATTGTAACTATTGATTGTGATTAGAAGCTGAAACTCTCAATAACAAAATGTCAATCTGTTTGGGGTTTTTTTTCTGTCTTCCTCCATCTAACCTGATGTTTTCCCTGCAGGATAAACTTAAGATGTAGTGAAACAATATTTATTTTGTTAGATTCTATGCCTAGAAACTCACGTTGGTATGTCCTGTGAAGTAGGCTGATTAAAAACAGCCTAAGTGTAATACTACACTTTGAAGTATTTCTAGCGGGACTACCTGATTCTGTAACAGCTTTATCCATGCTTCTGACATGAAAGCAGCAGCAGTTCAGTTTAATTCATGGTGTTGACTTTGAATTGTAATTCCCTCAAAGCAGGGGTGGGTTCTACTTACCTTTACTACTGTTTCGCAATGGGGCTGCACATGTGTCTGCTTCTGCGCATGCACAGAAGCGTTTTGATGACGTCAGGGTGGGTGGGTGGGCGGAGCCTCCCTCCGGTTTTACTACCGGTTCTATAGAACCAGACCGAACCAGGGGCAACCCATCACTGCCTCAAAGGTAAACTATGTATTAAAAATCAGACTCCTGCTTATGACCCCCCCCTCACCTGTACCTATAGTCAATACTATGATGACAAAATATAAGACTTTCTTTGAGGTGGTATCCCAATTACAGAACTCTCTCCCACGGAAAGTATAATTGCTACCACATTGCCTAAGTATAAATGTTTAGGTAGGCTTTTACACATCTTAACATCCAATCCCCCATCATCCAACCTCCCATCATCCAAAACTAGGCACGCATGCACCTAACTTCCTCAATCCCAACCACTATTGACGTTAAATGCAAAGTACTTAACACAAGAAGCCTCATAAACAAAATGGCTGAATTCCTCCTCTTACTAAATACAACTATATTAGACATTATATTTGTCTGTGAAACGTGGCTGAACGCATCCCTCCCTGACTCCATTACCATAGTAAGAGAATATCATGTTTACTGGTCCAATTGTGAAATTCATAGATGAGATGGTGTTGCTATCTTCTATAAAAAGTCTCTAAATCTAAAAAAAAAATCAAGTTACACAGGAACTCGCTGTTCCTGAGACCATCGTCTGTGAGCTGTCCTTAAATACCACATTTTGCTTCTTACTATGTTACAGAGTCTCTGATTACGACATTGTACATGTGAACAAGTTAATTTCACTAATAACATGGCAGCCTCCTGCCCACACCCTCTTATCTTTCTTAGTGACCTCAATCTATCTATTATTAATTGGAGCCTAAATGAATGTACAATTGAACCCATACATGCAACCCTGTACAATGCTGTTAAAGAGTCATTAAATTATATGTACCACTAATAACCCCCCAAACCAGAAAAAAACAAATTACCCATAACAATAATTCAATCCAAAAAAAAACCTCTTTAGCAAAAAACCAAAACTGGCTACATAGCTAATTTTAAAAGCTACTACAAAAACTTATGACACCAGATAAAGACTGAATGCATCAATTATCATATCAAACAAGAGGAAATCCTTCTGCGCACAAAATCCATCTGCACCTTCTATAATTTTGTAAACAATAAACTTAAAGACTCGAGATCCATTCAACCCCTAAAAGAACCTAACGGTAAAGACTGTAATGATGAAGCCAATAAAGCCAATCTCTTTAACACATTCTTTGGCTCAGTTTTTGTAAACTGCAATGGCTCATGCCCAATATTTCCTAGTCATACCACAAATAATTACAACGATCTAATACATATTGATTTTACAAAAGATAATGTTGAAAAGACACTATGCAGCCTAAAACCATCACTATCTATTGGACCTGATGGACTATGTGCCTACTTCTTAAAAAAGTTTTCCATTGCCATAGCAGAACCTCTAAGCATAATCTTTGAAAAATCTTTCAGGACCAGCTCCTTGCCCAACCTATGGTCACTAGCCACATTCATCCCTATCTTCAAAAAGGGAGACTCCACCCTAGTTGAAAATTACAGACCAATCTCTTTATATTGCGTCACCTGCAAAGTCATGGAATCAATCATAAACCAATACACTACCCTCCACTTAGAGACAAACAACCTACTCTCTAATAAACAATTTGGTTTCAGAAAAAAATTATCCTATAATCTGCAACTTCTACACTGCAAAAACATAAGGGCTATACAACTTGATCAGGACAAAGCAATAGACGCAATCTACATAGACTTCTGTAAAACCTTTGATTCAGTGGTACACGACAAACTACTTCTAAAACTAAAATCTTATGGCATTTCTCGACCCCTGCATAATTGGATAGCTGCGTTCCTGTGAAACAGGCAACAAGTGGTCAAAATAGGCAGCACCCTATCAAATCATGCACCTGTTAACAGCGGTGTCCCCCCAAGGCAGTATTTTAGGACCAATGCTATTTGTACTTGACATAAATGACCTTTGCAATCATATTATAAGCAACTTCAATTTACATCTTTGCTGATGATGTAAAACTATTTAACACCACCCACAATGCTGCTATCCTTCAAAAAGACCTTGACTATGTGTCAGAATGGTCAAACAATTGGCAACTTCAAATCTCAACCAACAAATGCTCTATCTTACACATTGATAAAAAAAATCAAAACATAAAATACAAGCTGGGTGGACATGATCTTGTAGATGACCCTTACTCTGTTAAGGACCTTGGAGTACTCATCTCTAATGATCTAAGTGCCAGAGTCCACTGTTACAAGATTGCCAAAAAGGCATTAAGAGTTGTTAACCTAATCCTGCTTCTCTGGTAATATTGTACTGCTAAACAGAGCATACAAAACATGTGCTAGACCAATTCTTGAATACAGCTCATCTGTATGGAACCTGCACTGCATATTGGACATTAATACAATTGAGCGAGTCCAGAGATATTTCATGAGAAGAGTCCTCCACTCCTCTGCTCGCAACAGAATACCTTATGCCACCAGACTTTAAATTTTGGGATTAGACAATTTAGAACTAGGCTGCCTTCGGTCTGACCTAAATGTAGTACATAAAATTATCTGCTACAATGTCCTACCTATCAATGACTACTTCAGCTTCAACCACAACAATACATGAGCACACAATAGATACAAACTTAAGGTTAGGGTTAGGGTTAGGGTTAGGGTCCAAATTCGATTGCAGAAAATACTACTTCAGCAACAGAGTGGTCAATTCCTGGAATGCGCTATCTGACTCTGTAGTTTCATCCCCAAACCCCCAAAACTTGACCTTTAGACTGTCTACTGTTGACTTTACCCCATTCCTAAGAGGTCTGTAAGGGGTGTGCATATGCGCGCCAACGTGCCTATCATCCCTGTCCTAATATCCCCTTTTATGTGTATCCATTTCATGTATTCATAATCATGTTTATACTTATATCTGTTACTTATTACATGCTTGATGAAACAAACAAACAAACAAACTTACCAGGGAATTGTGATCCCAGTGTGTCAGCCAACCTATCTCAGTGGCTGTTGGGAGCATAAAATGGGGTAACTGCTGTGTGCCATTGTGATCAATTTGAAGTTAGAATGGGAACAAAAGGACACAATAAAGTCTTCATTTTTCACCTGCAAAAGGCTGAAGGATGCCATGATAGGCAAAATTAATTGAGAAGCAGATAAATTAATACCTGCTATACATAAGAGTATTTATGTTTTCTCAATCCCTTACATGCAACAATGTTTATTCGGCTTAAAAGAGGTTAAAAGTGCAGTGCAGAAATTAATTGGCTTGTTATGGGAAGGATTAGAATTTGTGTATAAATTGCTAAGGAGGGATAAATATTCATTTTAAATTCCAATCATGAATGTTTGTATTAGTTGAAAGAAATGAGAGTGCTTTCATTTCTCGGTCACAGCTTTGAGATGAACACACACACACAGCTAATACAGAATATCATTAATCTAGAATTAAAAAAAACAAACACATGAATTGCTGCAGAGATGAAAAGCTGCGCAACTGAAAAAGACAAATTTAACTTAAATACCAATTTCAGCCATTAGTAATTTAGCTATCAATAGTGAGAGCCAGCTGTTTTATTTGGCTCTCCTCTTGGTATTATTGTACCAATGTTGACTGTTCAACTTCAAGTGAAGATAAGTAGAAACTATTTCCAATCTGATTAAGGTTGTTATTTAAGCTGATATGGCTGCGGACAGAAAAGACATGCTTGGCATGAGTAGGGATGTTATACCCCAATTTGTGATTCCTTTTCCTGCATTATTTATTCACCCATGATAGCTTTTATCTTTCAACTCTCTCTTTAGAGTCCAAGTCACCAGATGCAAGGCTGTCTTCTCATTTGAAATTAATTTAGCTAAATGTATTAAACCCCACATCATCCAATGAGCTCAGTGATTAAGTGGGAACTCTGATCCTAATTCACTACTTCCTTAACTACAATGGTATCCTGTTTTTCATTGATACAGCAGCAAAAAAAGAGAAAAAAAAATACCCTCAAAGGGCAGACTCAATGGTCTTTTTCTGCCATCAGTTTTCTATGTTTCTATGATACAGGCAATATTCACTCTGTATGCTGCAACCTGGTTTCTGAATTAACCTGTTTTCGTCATTCATATAATTCATTGAAGTATACATTAACCAAATGGGCAGGATTTGTATACATGGGAAGCTACAGAAAAATTACCATGATTATCTTTAGTCATGCTTGGAATAATGAGCATTCTCTGGGTCTTTAACTGATCTGGTTAAACATGTTACAGTATATGAACAATGTATATAATTTGCATTAATATTGTTCCTAGCTGTCAAAAGAGGATAAAAAATCTCTGTTCTATGCCTTTTGTGTTCTAACTTTTACACCATTATTAGCTCCCACTAAGGAAGAAGCTACTTGTCATTCTGGACACCAAGCAATTTTTTTCAACTGAAAGAGCAGGCTAGCTGCTACAACAGTGTGGAAACTATGGTGGGAGCTTTGAATCAAGGATGCTTTAACTTGATGGGCCAAAACTAAACTGGCATTACTTGGGAGCCAAGAATGCACTCAAGCCATCATTCATAAACATCACATGCCAACATAAACTTCACACACAAAACATTTAATTCTCTTTAAATTAAAGAAAATAATATAATATAATACAGATTTGGTCATCCATATTTTGTGATTAATATGGCAAAAAATCCCACTTATCTATGTAACCTAACCTACATGCCAATTTTGTTGATAGTATTTTTTTTAATGTTTGTTGATCTTGTGGACTAATACTGCATCAGGGACAATTTTCAGCAAATAGTTTGTTCATCCACTATTCATATCAGCTACTTAAGTAGATCAGATCAAGTCACAAAATAGTGTGGAGATATTGAAATCCAAGGACACTTTCTTGTAAATAAGAGGCTTCACAAAGCATTTTTACAGCATTGCTGCAAACAAGCACCTGGCCTCAAAGTATTATAAAAGCTATGTTGCTTGCTATCAAAGTGAGCTGTTCAGTGTAATAGCCACTGCAATTGTTTACTAATTCCATGTACAAATTTAGGTGCAGTTCAATTCCTCCTCTCCAATCTGATCCAGTAGTGGGTTTCAAAATCTTTTACTACCGGTTCTGTGGGTGTGGCTTGGTGGACATGGCATGGCTTGGTGGGCATGGCTTGGTGGGCATGGCAGGGGAAGAATACTGTAAAATCTCCATTTCCTTCCCAATCCAGGGGAAGGTTACTGCAAAATCCCCATTTCCTCCTGATCAGCTGGGACTTGGGAGGCAGAGAATAGATGGGGGAGGGACCAGTCAGAATTTTTACTATCAGTTCTCCGAACTACTCAAAATTTTTGTTACCAGTTCTCCAGAACTGGTCAGAACCTGCTGAAACCCACTTCTGATCTGATATGTAAAGAATCTACAGTATTGCTTAATTTATCCTGGATTTTGTTTTTGCTTTGTCTAATCAATTGATTGGTATTTTTATTGCCCAATTCTTTGTCCCATCCTTTCAAGGGTATTTTTTTCTCCATTTCATTTGACACTTGCCTATTTTTGTCCCATGTGTTAGGTGCTTGCACCATTTTTTCCCCTCCTAAATTGCATTTGATCAGTAAATCATTCCTGGTGACATCTGCAGCTTCAAGATGTCTCTTCTCTAAATATTTTGAGATTTTGAAAACAATCTTGCCATTTTTTTCCTTCACATCCCTCCAAACAACAACCACCCTGTGAGTTGGCCTGAATGAGAACAATAGGCAACCCAGCTGGTCTTCATGCCTAAGGGAGGTCTAGATCTCAGTTTCCTGGTTTCTAGGCCAACATATTCATCATCACAAAAAATAATATCATGCACAAATCACAAGACCTTAGCATAATTTTACTTGTAAATAGCTTTGATAAAAGTTTGTTGTATAGTTTATTTGTGCTTGTGCACTCATATCTAAATTCTGATGCTGGAAAGTCTAAACATGATGAAAGTTGAAAAGCAGCTAGTAAGAAAATAGCTTAAAATATTTTCTGCAATGCAAGCCTGAAAAAATATGTGATTTTAGGCTGCAAAAGAGTGGTTGATAATAAAAGGTTCGTATTTGTTATTTCTCTTTGCTGCCAACCAGTGGTTGTCTGTTTTTTTTTTTCATCCCAGAGTTTAAATGTTACTGAAATAACATGTGGGGCAAATACCTCTTTGAATGTTTTCATAGGTCCTGGTGAATAAGCCATTAAAAAGGAAAAATGTGTTATTGTTAAAGTCTGTAACTGTATTTAGCTAATCAAATTTGGGTTGTATGATGATTGTAATGCTAAAAGGATTTCAGTTTGCACCAGAACTTTACTAAGGGTTTCTGGGACAAAAAGATTTTTAAAATGCTTTATCCCACATTTTGACTATAAAATCATTTAGAGCTTTCCCAAATCTATTTTTTATTCTAAGACAAAAGTTAAAGGACTTTATATTAACAAAATCTGAGATTCTTTAAAAATTTGCAGTTCCAAATTTTTAAAAAAGTACTGGTACATTGAAGCCAAATGAGGTAATGATTAAACCCAAGTTTTAGATAGCACAGTAAGAATCTATTATTGAAAGATTAAATTTGTTTCTATCACTACTATTATGATTACTTTTACTACTATTACAAAGCTATTCATAGTGATTATAAAAAAAACAACCCTCACCTCTCCATTGTTAATTTTTATAATTAAGGAACATCAAATGTATTTTCCATTCTGAATGATGCATGTTTTTTGAATTACCCAATAATTCTTTAAGGTTGCTTGAATGGCTAAACTTTGCAGTTTTACATTTGTCTTTACGCTGATCTGAAACTTCTTATTTATCACAGTTATTAATGGATCAATTAGGACCTAGCAGTAGGTGATTCATAATGATTTCATAATGACTGAAAGTCAGTCTTAAAACTGCTTGCTGAAATGCACAGAGTTGCTTCTCTTGCCAGAACCCAACTAATTCAACATCAATACATGCAGAAAAGAATAAAACATGTCTTTAAGTCACATGTCGCTTTAAAAATCAGGCAAATATTGACAAATCTCTTCAAATTGTTTGATCTGCTCTTACGATGAAGTGATATTTGCAGTATGACTTGTTCTGCTTTTAGAGCTTACTAAGCAAATTTTGTAGGTTTAGTTGATCTGCTCAACCATAGCAAAGCTCTGCTCTCATTAGAAGAAAGCAAGACAAATCTTCCAGAAGGGCTTTGTAAAATTAATGAGAAAGCTGCTCTGACTTTGAAAAGGGTAACTTTTTATATTATTAAGGGGGCTTAAGGTCTAAAAAAAAAAGAGGACACTTTTGCATCCTAATTTATGCAACATTTGTGTAATTGGTATGTTCCTTGGTCCATCAAGCCCAGTTTTTATTTTGGTTGGGATAATAGCAGCTGTGATACCCTCCATCTCTTTCACGATTCGATGCTTCTCCCAGATAAGCAAGCAGCATCTCCCTGTCTCAAGCAGGATCTTCCTGAGCAGAGATGCTTAAATTAGCAGATAGCTGAGATAGTCCTCACCACTCCTCTCTCTCTCTCAGGTGGAAATCACTGGAGGATTTTGTTTTTGGGGAAGCCCCAGGCTGCTCTCTGTGACAGAAGGGAGATAAGAAAGGAACTGGGGGGGGGGGGGGGAAGAGAGAGCTAATATTCTCCTTCAGTCTCAGATCCAAATTTCAATTTGCAAGAAGAAAGATTTTCCAGATAACAAATTGGCACAGAGCTTACATCTTTTATGAAGAGCATTTATTTTCTAGATGAATAGGAAAAAGGCAGCTAAGAACTGTGCTCTGTGTGTTTAAGTCTAATTTATAGTCCTTGGGGATCATTGTCTCAGTTCTGGCATGTTTTATACCAATTGGCACTTCTTTACATCAGGCATATTTCTAAATGGGAGACCGACTTGAGATTTGCACAAAGCTTTACATTTTCCTGTATATATTGGGGTTGGCATTTTTCTAAGATTTTGCCTGTGATTTGTGTAGTTCTATTCTCTACTTCTGAGTGTTTGGTGTTGCCATAGCAAACAAACTTTCCCCCACCTTTTTTATTTTAATAAAGTTTGATTCTGTTTATCTCTTCTGAGACTAGTCTATCTCTCCATGATAGGAAGGGGAAGAGAGGATACTTTTTCTAGTTGCTATAAACTGATATCCTTTTTAAGCACTGGTGGGTTGACCCAGAGAGTTACTATGGACTCTGGCAATACAAGTAGTCCTCAATTTAAGCCCAACATTTCTGTTGCTAAGTGAGATGGTTGTTAAGAGAGTTTTGCCCCTTAACAACCATTCTTATCACAGTTGCTAAGAGAATCACTGCAGTTGTTAAGTTAGCAAGATGGTTGTTAAGTGAATCTGGCTTCCCCATTGACTTTGCTTATCAGAAGATTGCAAAATGTGTTCACATGACCCTGGGACACAACAACTGTCATAAATGTGAACCTATTGCCAAGCATCCAAATTTTGACCATGTGACAATGCAGATGCTGCAACAGTTGTAAATGTAAAAAATGATCATAAATAACTTTTTTCAGTGCTGTTGTATCTTCAAACTAATGAATGGTTCTTAGTTGAGGACTATTGTATCTCATTATCTCTGTAAGATCCCAGGTTCTTTCAATTCTACTAAACTCATACTAAACTTCTTAACTGGCTGACTAACCGCACTCAACGTGTAGTCCAGTGGTAGGTTTCACATTTTTTTACTACCAGTTCTGTGAGTGTGGCTTGGTGGGTGTGGCAGGGGAAGAATACTGTAAAATCTTCATTCCCTCCCCACTCCAGGGGAAGGTTACTGCAAAATCCCTATTTCCTCCCAATCAGCTTGGATTTGGGAGGCAGAGACTAGATGGGGGCAGGGCCAGTCAGAGCTTTTACTACCGGTTCTCCGAACTACTCAAAATTTCCGCTACCGGTTTTCCAGAACTGGTCAGAACCTGCTGAAACCCACCTCTGGTGTAGTCCTCAATGGAACTGCATCTACATAGAGAGAAGTATGCAGTGGGCTACCCCAAGGCTCTGTTTTAGGCCCAGTACTCTTCAACATCTTCATCAATGACTTGGATGAGGGGATAGATGGGGAACTCAACTACATGACATTTGGGGTGCAATAAACATTAAACAACAGGATGTATCTGTTTAGGGTCAGTTTGCCCTTTTACAATTCTGTACCTATGTCAAATACCGTTTGTCATCTCAGCACCTTGGCACGGAAAAGACACTTCTGTCTTGACCAAAGATTTGGATTTCTAATATTTGAGTTTTATCCCAATATCGAATCTTAGCCTGGCTCACATCAAATTTGCAGATGACACCAAGCTAGCAGAAGTAGCCAACATCCAGAAGATAGGCTTAAGATACAGAAAGATCTTGACAGACTTGAATATCGGACACTATCTATTGAATGAAATTCAATGGTGAAAAAAATATGGATCTACATTTAGGCAAGAAAAACAAAATGCACAGGTACAGTATACATTGTACTTCGCTAAATAGTAGTAATTGTGAGAGGGATCTTGGAGTCCTAGTGGACAATCATTTAAATATGAGTCAGCAGTGTGTTGCAGCTGCCAAAAAGCCAACACAGTCCTAGGCAGCATAAACAGAGGGATAGAATCAAGATCACATAAAGTGTTAATACCACTTTATAATGCCTTGGTAAGGCCACACTTGGAATACTGCATCCAGTTTTGGTTGCCATGATGTAAAAAAAGATGTGGAGACTCTAGAAAGAGTGCAGAGAAGAGCAACAAAGGTGTTTAGGGGACTGGAGGCTAAAACATATGAAGAACGGTTGCAGGAACTGGGTATGTCTAGTTTAATGAAAAGAAGGACTAGGGGAGACATGATAGCAGTGTTCCAATATCTCAGAGGCTGCCACAAAGAAGAGGGAGTCAATCTATTCTCCAAAGCACCTGAGCGTAGGATAAGAAGCAATGGGTGGAAACTAATCAAGGATAGAAGCAACTTAGAACTAAGGAGAAATTTCCTGACAGTTAGAACAATTAATCAGTGGAACATCTTGCCTCCAGAGTTGTAAATGCTCCAACACTGGAAGTTTTTAAGAAGATGTTGGATAACCATTTGTCTGAAGTGGTGTAGGGTTTCCTGCCTAAGCAGGATGTTGGACTAGAACAGCGGTTCTCAACCTGGGGGTCGTGACCCCTTTGGCGGTCGAATGACCATTTCACAGGGGTTGCCAAAGCCCTCTCTCGCCCCCCCCCACGCCTTCATTCACCCTCACCCTCTGCCTCTGTTGGATCGCCGGTCACCAGTCACTTACCCCGCCCACTCCCAATCTATTGCTGCCTCCGGAGTCCCAGCTGATGGCTAGAGGGAAAAAAACTTTAAATTCTTGCCGCAGGGCTTCAAAGAGCTGCAAAGAGGTAAATTCCTGGAGCAAATTTTTTTTCCCCTAGCTATTCTGAAAAGCAAAATTGAAAGTAAGGAAGCAGGGTCTTTGCTGCAACGTGACAAAATGAGGCAGAGAGATTTCTTTTCTTTTTCATCACCAAAAAAAGGTAGGTGCAAAACTGCAAACAATGGGAAATTTAGGGCAAAAGAGGAGGTTCAAGATTTTAAAACACAAAAGCAAAAAAGCTCTATTTAACTAGGGAATTGTAATAATTGAGATACTATTAACTGTATATTGTGTTGAAAGCAGAAATGGTTAAATTGTGGTTTGGAGAAATATATGGGGGAAATTATTTGGTTTATTATTATTGGTAAATATAATTAATTGATTTGTAAGAAATTGGATTGCATGGAAATAATTGGAATATTCATGTTCATATTGATTAATATACAAAAAAGATAGTTATATAACTAATTGATTTATATTAAAATGTTGAATTCATATTAAACAACTGTATTACATAATTACATAATTAACCAATGTGAGGATGGATATAAAAATAGATGACAATGCGAAGGGGTATAATATAAAATAGAAGGAAAAAATTGAATTTGATTAAGATTAGAGATGAGGATGAAGGGTAATATTGGTTTTTTTAAAAAATAGATGAGGAATAAATATGGTAAAAAGGAAATATAGAAATTGTAAATTTAATTGAAATGACTAAACACTGTGTTGGAAGAAATATCCTTTTGAGTTCTGCTCCAAGTGGGGAAAAAGACACTGGAAACATGGAGACTGCTTGGAAAGATGGTTTAATGGTGGACAGGATCACATGGCTTGAGTTCCTGAACAGAAAAGGGGCAGATACAGTAAATCCTCTGGTTTTTATGCTCTCTCTGGCTTTGCATTTCTTGGAGCCCCAAAAGAGTATCCTGATTGGTTGTCAGACTCCCAGGGGGTGGGGGTCTTAGCTAGCCTTGCTGGCTGATGGTCACATGTGCTTCCCAGGTCACATGCTTCCCAGTTCACGTGTGGTGAGTTTCGATTGCTAGATGGGGCCCATTGTGTTAGTTTCTGTTGCTATTGTGTTGCAAATGTCCTTTGACAAAGGATTGACTTTCTGCCTCTGGCCCATTAACAGAGTGGGGGGCAGGAAGGTGGGAGCTGCTTTGTCTGTAAAATATGCTTCTCCATTTCTCATCCAGGGAAATATAATATTCTGCCTTTTTAATATTTCCCAAAATATTTCATTCTTCTAGGAAAGGGGTGGGTGCTAACCTCCTACAACTGTTTAAATTTGTGAACCGGCCAAATACTCTGTTCAAAGAAAATACGTTGTATGTTTGAATGTGTGTTTCCAATTATTGCTATTTATTCCTATTTGTTCTCTTTTATTCTTTAAAGTTTAACAATTCATTCTTTATCTTAATATCTTTATATTTGTTTGGGGTTGGCTTTCTTCCCTTTCAGCTTTTTTATTGTACAGCAATCTTTCTCCTCAAACCTACCACCTCTGTCTTTTCTTTCCTTCTTACTTTCTCTTTCCCCCCCCTCTTCTTCTTCTCCCTACTTCCTCTTTCTTTCTCCTTCTCCTCCTCTCTTCCTCCCTCTCTTACCCTCACTCCTACTCTAATTTCCCTTCCCTTCCTTCATCCCTCTCTATTGCTGTATCCTTTTGTGCATATGGACTACTCAGAGGGCTGAAAAAGTTATTTTTGACTGGTCCTCACACTTTTGACCAGTCCTCGAACTTACGACTGTCCTCACAATTTACGTTTTTGCCTTATCTTGTCACCATGGTGAAGAGAAGCAGTTGTGAAATGAATGACACGGTTGTTAAGAATGGTACAATGGGCATAAATGATGACCAGTCATAATTGCAAAGACCGGTCAAAAGTGCAAGGACCTGTCAGAAATCACATTTTTCAGCCCTCTGGGTAGTCCTTTTGTGCACAGGGACTACTCAGAGGGCTGAAAAAGTTATTTTTGACTGGTCCTCGCACTTTTGACCAGTCCTCGAACTTACCACTGTCCTCACAATTTATGTTTTTGCCCTATCTTGTTACCATGGTGAAGAGAAGCAGTTGTGAAATGAGTGATATGGTTGTTAAGAATGCTGCACAGGCATAAATGTGAGGATGGTCATAAGTGTGAGGACCAGTCAAAAGTCCGAGGACCTGTCAGAAATGACTTTTTTCAGCCCTCTGAGTAGTCCCTATACACATAGCCATGGCCACCCGGTCACATAACCAGCTAGCCAAGCCCACCCGGTCACATGACCTCCAACCCACGCCCACAAAATAAGCCACGCCCACAGAACCGGTAGTAAAAAAATTTAGAACCAACCCCTGGTTGGGGGTCACCACAACATGAGGAACTGTATTAAAGGGTCGCGGCATTAGGAAGGTTGAGAACCTCTGGATTAGAACATCTCCAAGGTCCATTCCAACTCTGTTATTCTAAATTTATTTTTATTTATTTTATTTATTTATTTGTCAAGAATGTATTAGGTAATATGTATAAGTATAAGCATGGATTAGATACATAAAATAGATACAAATAGAGGAAACATTAGGACAGAGATGGTAGGCACGCTGGTGCACTTATGCATGCCCCTTACAGACCTCTTAGGAATGGGGTGAGGTCAACAGTAGACAGCCTTAGGTTAAAATTTTGGGGCTTTGGGGATGAAACCATAGAGTCAGATAGTGCATTCCAAGCATTGACCACTCTGTTACTGAAGTCATATTTTCTGCAATCGAGTTTGGAGCGGTTCACTTTAAGTTTGTATCTTTAAGTTTGTATTAAAGTATATTCATATACTTTTCATTCTTGATTTATTCTTGATTTTGCATAGGCGCTCAAAATGATGTCCATAGTGCTCTCTCCCCCACTTTTTCCCCCATAGTGACCCTCGGATGGGATGGGATGAGAGAAAGTGGACAGGTCAAAATCACCCAGGCAGCTTCCATTACTGGACCTGCAACTCCCTGCTCTTCTTTCATTGCACATCTAAGTCCCTAGAACCTAAGCAGCCCTTACCTTTTCTTCCCCTTCCAAACTTCCATTATCCAACACTTAACCACAAAGAAGAATTGGTCATGTTCATTATAGCTGTGATTACATGGAAATCTCACAACTGTATTAATGTACATGCCTTCAGTCCTTTCGCTAGGAAAAAGGGAGATGGGATAGATGGCTTTTTCCTGGCTTTGAAATCCTGTTCTGCATCAAGGACAAGGCTGGTGCTATCTTTACAGATTTAATGCAGAAGTTCAGGAAAGTGGCAGATGCATTCCCTCAGTTTCCTTTCTCTACCTACTGAGCATTATCTGTTAGAAAAAGCACATTTAGCATATAGCAATCAGTCTTCCTAACTTTGGTAGGGCTTGTGTCAGGAGACAGAGTGAGTTTAACCATCTGGCAAAAAAAAAAAAATTCCCTCTATTTCTCTTTTGCTCTGTCCACATGTGTGAGTCTGAATGAGAGAGGGAGGGACAGGGGTAGCATTCTATCGGTTCGGACTGGTTCAGGCAAACCGGTAGCTCCAATGATTAGCTGGGAGTGAACCGGTTCGCTCTAACGGTCATGTGGGCTTGCCCACCTGCCCCTGCGCTTTACTGACCTATATCTTCTCAGCTGATTCGAACAGCAGAGTGGATTGACGTGTCTCAGCTGTGTTACTGCCCAGCAGCAACTCGGAAGGTAAATTTTCCTAAAACTGCGCAGGTGTAAACAGCCGTGATCACCAAAGTTGTTAAACTAGCAGGATCCCACCACTGGGGAGGGGGCTTTACTCCATGGATCATGGGCAGCAGCATGAGGGATGAGCAGTGAAGCCTCATGCTCACATGTCCTATCTCTACAAAATAAGGCAGCTTGTGCCAAGCAACAACAACAACAACAATGAAGAAAGAGTCCAAATTATACATTTAGAAAAACTTTCCTTTACTACCTAATTTCAAACCTATTTTAGGGATAGTTAAGCAGCTTCTTAAGAATCAAACTTTATTTAAAGTGGTGGGGGGGAAGAGAGGGGAAGAGTTTTAAGTTGTTGTAAACAAAACTCTCAGGGATAGAGAATAGGGCTGCACAAATCACAGTCAACATATTAGAAAACTGTCAACTCCAATACATACAGGAAAACATAAGGCTTTGTGCAAATCTCAAGATGTTCTCCTCTTTAAAAATATGTCTGATGTAAAGAAGTACCAGCTGTTATAAATCATACCACAACTGAGACAATGATCCCAGGGACAATAAGCTAGATTTGAGGGGGGGGCGGCATTTTAATTAGTTGAATGTAAATCATAAAGTTCAGCTATAGAACATGAAATCCCATAATCCATTTTTCCAAGGGCAACTTCAACTTATTCCAAGGCTGTTAATTTTCTATTCAGAATAAATATATGTTTTATAGTTACTTCAACAATAAAGATCTTTAAACTCGTTGAAGTCCTGGTTTTCCATAATTGTATAAATGGGATTAAAATGGAGATTTTACAAATTTCGTTTAATGTACTGCAACATAGCAATCAATGAGGCCATGATCTTTCAGTAATGTTTACTCACAAGTAAAGTTTCAACAGACTAAAGGTCTATTCCAATAAAAACACTCAAATTGGTTGAACTTCAGATTTGTCAGGTTGGCCATTCTAGCTTTTTTGCAGGTTTATTTATTTATTTTATTTATTTATTAGTTTTTCAAACATGTGCAAGATAGCAGGTATGAATATGAACATGGACATGAACAAAGGAAATGAGTACAAATAAATGGGGACAGTAGGACAGGGACAGTAAGCACACTGGTGTGCTTATGCACACCCCCTTTATGGACCTCTTAGAAATGGGGTAAGGTCCACAATAGACAGTTTAAGGTTGAAGCTGTGCGGGTTTGAGGATGTAACAAGGGAGTCAGGTAGAGCATTCCAGGCATTGACCACTCTCTTGCTGAAGTCATATTTTCTACAATTGAGTTTGGAGCAGTTTACCTTGAGTTTGTATTGATTGTTTGCCCGTGTATTATTGAGGTTGAAACTGAAGAAGTTGTTGACAGGTAAGACATTGTAGCAGACAATTTTCTGTACTATGCTTAGATCAAACTGCAGGTGGTGCAGTTCCAGATTGTTCAAGCCCAAAATTTGAAGCCTGGTGGCATAAGGGATTCTATTGTGAGTGGAGGAGTGGAGTACTCTTCTCTGGACCCGCTCAATTGTATTAATGTCTGATATACAGTGTGGATTCCAGGTAGATGAGCTGTATTTGAGAACTGGTCTGGCAAAGGTTTTGTATGCCCTAGTTAGCAATACAATGTTTGTCTGCAGTTTGTCTGCAGTTTGAACAAAATTCTTGTTCCAGATTGTTGTGATCATGCAGGCATTCCATAGCCAGCTTTTTTTTTAACAAAGAAAAAAAATCCTGCAAGCTTCTGAAAGTTGGAGAGTGCATAAATGAATAAAACAGCACGCATAAATTCCATCTCTGCTGCTGTTGGCTGAAGCTAGTTGAGAAAAAGTTGCGAACAAGGAAGAGTCAATTAAACACATGCTGCTGCCTGCCAGGCAGGTCACTGTAATGCTGTTTAAAACATTTTCTGCTATATGGAGTTGGGAATTCATGGGTTATAAATATAATGACATTGTTTCCTTACCTTCTACATACATTATAGTTCCTTTCTCTGTCCTGTTGCCAAATGCAAACAAGAGCATCAGATATATGCAATATTAAACCACAAATTCATGCTAAATACATTGGAATAACCAAGTTCACATATGATGGTATTGATGAAACAAATAATTGTAAAGTTTATATGTTACAGTTTGGGTGACAAAACATGAGTCACAGTGAATATTTATTTACAACGTGCTGCATCACAATATACTTAACTCTGTTTTAGCCTAGATTAATGTGCTCGTAAAACAAGCCAGGTTGTTGCCATGCTGATCACATTTATGATTTCCAAACACTATATTACTTTGCTTGCTTATTAATTTCTTCACAGAGGTTGCCAGAGGCCAACAGAATGTTATGTGCCTGTAATCGTAAGACAGTCCAGTCAGTAGTCAAATAAGTTCATTTTTGATGTTTCAAAGGACCGTTTTGAAATGGATCTACCCTTACTGAGGATATGAGGTATTATGGGTTATAAATAGAGAAAAAGAAGAAGTTACAAAAGGCATGTTTCTTTTTATTGTCCATTAGCTAGCTTTCAGCATAGACTTTCACAGAGACATAGAAAAATCAATATGTGAGACCCCAGTCTAGAAAGCAACTTGAGTTTCTTTATTCCTTACGACAGATCAATATTTTAAAAAAATTCTGTTTCATCAGAGCACAACCCACTCAAAAGTTCCAAATGGAACACACTTAGAAAATTTTGTTCCAAGCTTCCCCCTTTTCTAATTTTGGGACACCCCCATTTTACCTCAGGATTGCAATATTTTACTGCAATCCTCATTTAATTTCTTGTTGTTAAGTCTTGGCTGGAGGATTAATAACAAGCACCGCTGATTTTTCTATAAGTAGCCTCTCAATTATATCTGCAATATGATTATGTTCAGTGGTGGGATTCAAGTAATTTAACAACCAGTTCTCTGCCCTAATGATTTCTTCCAACAACCAGTTTGCCAAACTGCTCAGAAAGTTAACAACCGGTTCTCTCGAAGTGGTGCGAACTGGCTGAATCCCACCACTGATTATGTTCTATTATGGGTTAAATGGCAGGAGGGAAGACAAAAGCTTTCATTATTGGTTTTACTCTATGAAGATCTTTCTTTATTGAATTATCATATTTATTTTCAGAAAACATGAAAAAGACAGGCAGAACTTTCTTCTCAACTTTATTATCATAATCAACATTCCCTTCAAAAACATGGTTCTTGAAGTTTCATGAAAGGAATGATTCGTGGTAGTACAGTATTATGGAGCACAACCATTTAAAATCATGTATAGATGGCATTGGACTCCAAATTAAATTGAAAGAAATGTATCTAAACATTTATTTATTTATTTATTTATTTATTTATTTCGGCAAGCATGTAATAGGTAACAGATATAAGTATAAACATAATTATGAATACATGAAATGGATACATATAAAAAGAAACATTAGGACAGGGACGGTAAGCACGCTGGTGCACTTATGCACTCCCCTTAGAGACCTGTTAGGAATGGGGTGAGGTTGACAGTAGACAGTCTAAGATTAACATTTTGGGGGTTAGGGGAAGAAACCATAGAGTCAGGTAGTGCAGGTCATATTTTCTGCAATCAAGTTTAGCATGGTTTACCACAAGTTTGTGTCTATTGTGTGCTCGTGTATTGTTGTGGTTGAAGCTGAAGTAGTCATTGACAGGTAGGACATTGTAGCAGATAATTTTATGTGCTACGCTTAGGTCTGACTGTAGACAGTGAAGTTCTAAATTGTCTAATCCCAAAATTTGAAGTCTCGTGGCATAAGGTATTCTGCTGTGAGCAGAGGAGTGGAGGACTCTTCTCGTGAAATATCTCTGAACTCATTTGATTGCATTAATGTCCAATATGCAGTGTGGGTTTCAGACAGATGAGCTGTATTCAAGAATTGGTCTATCAAAAGTTAGACCAACTGGTATGTCCTGGTTTGCAGTTCAAAGAAGCTACGCAAGATTAGGTTCACAACTTTTAATGCTTTTTTGGCAATGTTGTTACAGTGAGCTCTGGCACTTAGATCATTTGAGATGTGTACTCCAAGGTCCTTAACAGAGTGAGGATCATCTACAAGGTTGTATCCACCTAACTTGTATATAGTGTTTTGATTTTTTTTTTTTTTTTTTGCCAATATGTAAGACAGAACATTTGTTGGTTGAGATTTGGAGTTGCCATTGTTTGATCATTCTGATAGATAGTCAAGGTCTTTTTGTAGGGTAGCAGCATTGTCGGTGGTATTGAATAGTTTTACATCATCAGTGAAGAGAACACAGTTGCTTATAATATGATCGCAAAGGTTGTTTATATAAAGTGTAAAGAGTGTGGGTCCTAAAAGGCTTCCTTGGGGGGCACCGCTGTTAACTGGTGCAGTGTTTGATAGGGCGTTCCCTATTTTGACTACTTGTTGCCTGTTTTGTTTTGTTTTTAATTTGATTTATATGCCACCCTTCTCCAGAGACTCAGGGCGGTTTACAATGCGTTAAGCAATAGCCTTCATACTTTTGTATATTTTTATACAAAGTCAGTTTATTGCCCCCACAATCTGGGTCCTCATTTTACCTACCTTAGAAAGGATGGAAGGCTGAGTCAACCTTGAGCCTGGTGAGATTTAAACTTGCAGTAATTGCAGGCAGCTGATGTTAATAACTGTTAATAACAGTGCTTTAGTCTGCCGCGCCACCAGGCTCTTCTGGTGTTTGATAGGAACACAGCTACCCATTTATGCAGGGATCCAGAAATGCCATAACATTTTAGTTTTAGAAGTAGCTTGTTGTGTACTACTGAATCAAAGGCTTTGTGAAGCAACATAATGAGATTGGTCTAATTTTCAACTAGGCTGGGGTCACCCTTTTTGAAAATAGGGATGACTGTGGGATGACTCCTAGGCAAGGAGTTGGATTTGAAAGATATTTCATAGATTATGCTAAGAGGTTCTGCTATGGTGATTGAGAGCTTTTTTAAGAAGCAGGCACATAATCCATCAGGGCCAATAGATAGAGATGGTTTTAGGTGGCGTAATGCCTTTATAATGGTATCTTCTGTGAAATTGACATGTATTAGATCGTTGTGATTAGTTCTGGTACAATTGGGAAATGTGGGGCATGGTCTGTTGCTGTTTACAAATACTGAACTGAAGAATGTGTTGAAGAGGTTGACCTTAAAGGTTACAGTCTTTCTCGTTTCGCCCTTTTAGTGGTGGGATGGATCTTGCATCTTTAAGTTTGTTGTTTACAAAATTATAGAAGGCCTGGGTGGATTTTGTGCGTAGTAGGTTTTCCTCTTGTTTGCTGTGATAATTGATGCATTCGGCCTTTATCTGTCGGCATAAGGATTTGTAGCGACTTTTGAAGTTAGCTACGCGGCCAGTTTTTGTTTTTGTGCCAAAGAGGGGTGGTTTTTTTTTTTTTTTTTTTTTTTGATTGAAGCTTCCTTACTGTTATAGGTAATTTGTTTTTTCTGGTTTTGGGGATTATTAGTGGTACGTGTAGTTTGATGGTTCTTTTGACTTCTTGTAAAAAGATGTTATAATGGTCATCGGCAATGATGCAGCCAGTGAACAGGTTTTGCTAATCAAGAGATGAGAAGTCTTCAGTTATGAGATCATAATTGGCTTTTCTAAAGTTATATTTTGGGGTCTTTTCATTTTGATAATCTTTGTAAGGACATAAATTGAGACAAAAGTCAATTATGCTGTGGTCGCTGTTTGAAAAGAGTTGGTTTATTTGTAGACCATAGATTGAGTTTAAATTATTGCAGAAGATGAGATCAAGACAGTTGTTAAGTCTAGTGTTGTTTGTTACAAGTTGATCCAATCCCAGATTAGTAACGGCATTG
Source organism: Arizona elegans (assembly GCA_022577455.1). Classification (NCBI taxonomy): domain Eukaryota; kingdom Metazoa; phylum Chordata; class Lepidosauria; order Squamata; family Colubridae; genus Arizona; species Arizona elegans. The sequence goes on along the minus strand of JAKOOJ010000003.1, from coordinate 93,119,466 downwards.
TATATGGTTGTATGTATTGGTTCTGTTACACATTCGTTTAGGGTTCAATTAATAAGAGGTAGATTGAGGTCACCAAGAAAGATAAGAGGGTGTGGGGAAGATCGTACCCATGTTATTCTTGAAATTAGTTTGTTAGCATGTACAAGGTCATAATAAGGGCTCTGTAGCAAAGTAAGAAGTGAAATGTGGTGTTTAGGGACAGCTCACATACAATGGTTTCAGGAAGAGCAAGCTCCTGTATAACTTGAATATTTTTTTAGATTTAGCTAATTTTTTTTATAAAAGATAGCAACACCACCTCCTCTACGGATTTCATGGTCAGATTGGTAAACGTGATAGTCTCTTGCTGTAGTATTAGGATCTGGGATGGATGAATTCAGCCACATCTCACAGAAAAATATAATGTCAAGAATGGCTGTATTTAATAATAGGAGGAATTCTGGTATTTTGTTGACTAGGCTTCTTGCATTTAAGGCCTGTGGCAGTGGTGAAATGCTCCCAGTTCGGACCGGATCGCCTGATCCGGTAGTGATGGCGGTGGGTGGTTCAGAGAACTGGTAGCAAAAATCCCTACCCACCCCCCATGCCCAGTGAGCCGCGCAATCATCAGAGACTTTTATTTTACTTTTAAAAGCATTTTTTCTACAACCTCTTCAGCTGAAAAAAATGCTTTTAAAAGTAAAAAAAAAAAGCCTCTGATGATTGCATGGCTCAGCTGGGATCATCAAAGGTTTTTAAAAGCATTTTTTCTACAACCTCTTCAGCCTGATCATCAGAGGCTTTTAAAAGCATTATTTTTTACAACCTCTTCGCCTGAAGAGGTTGTAGAAAAAATATTTTTAAAAGAAAAAAAAAGCCTCTGACAATCAGGCAACTCAACTGGGATTGTCAGAAGCTTTTAAAAGAAAAAAATGAGGCAACTCAGCTGGGATCATCAGGGGCTTTTAAAAGCATTTTTTCTACAACCTCAACTATTGTGGTACAATTGTCATCCCTTCTTTCCTACTTTATGTGTAAGATAACAATGGGGCTTTTTAAAAAAAATCAGTTAATTTAGTTCTTTTTTTAAAATAAAACATTATTTTCAGTTTTCAGATATGTAATGTGTTTTAAAGCCTCTTTTCCCCACATCCCATTGTTCTATTTTTGATAATTGCAAATATAGATAGGACATAAAGAAATCCGCTCAACTTATAAGGCAAATAATGCACTTAAAAATTACATGTCAATGGTGAGAAAATTATCTGTAGCCAGGGTTGATTTTCTTGGTGTCAAATGTAAGTTTCAATTAATGTGGTCCTCGGCAGCTGCTTTTGTTTCCTTGTACAGAGGGAAACAATAGCACCCATCATGTGGTAGTAGTAATTTCCAACTGATGAGTTTTACCATGATGGGGAGGATATTAATCCTTCAATCAGGTAGACCTATTGATTATATTCAGAATAAATTTCAGGGATTTCCAGAAACACTGCTTCCATTCTTTTGTAATCATTCTACTGCAAGTAATTTTAGTGCATTTTATTGTTATTCATTTTTGAAAGAATATAAGAAATAAATGGAAGAATCATGTACAAGGAATAAAATACTGGCAGATTAACAACAAATGTGGCCAATCGCAAAAGTTAAATATTTTGAATGCTTCATTAAAATATAATTTTATAAGATATTTCATATCTCTTTTCTAATTGAATACTATATACCCTTCTTGAAACTTAAGTTCAAAGGGCTTCATTAATACAACCCAAATCACTAGAAAAGACTGTAAGTAATAAACAACATTGTTAATGAAACCGTAAATTATACATCAAATTAATGTACAGTACGAACTCTGAAATCCAAATATTGGATGTGGCATGATTCCATGTATACCTCTGTAGTAAGCATGGTTTCCAATTCTGCAAATATTATTAAGATGCACCTTCTTTCAGAAACCACATACTGTTTATTGCTGAACTTTTTGATTACTGCATTGAAGTCCATGACACAGAAGCTTGCAGTTGTCCTATACAAACTACACAGCTGGAAAAAAATTAATCTATTTTTTGCTTATGCCAGAAAGAAATCAATGCCTATGCTGTGACAATAAACACAGATAAACCCTGAAAAGAGGACACTACAGTTTGCCATCATTTTCCACAAACAATCTCAAATCAGTTGATAAAAAATCCATATTGGCATATTTGTTCACAACAAGAAATACTCAGTAGTAGCTGAACAGATATGAAGTAAAATAAAGACTTTAGAACCTTTAGGATGAAAAGTCAAATAAGAAGAACTAGATAAATTTAGCTATTGATAATACTGGAGGGAATCTGGAGGTAAAGACATGTGTTGAATAGCCTAGCTAATGTGTACATTTTTTTGTGATCTCTCTTACCTGGTCTGTGACAGGTAAGAGGTGGTTAGAATGCATTACTGCAGGCTAACTCACTGCTCACTTCAGGAGTTGAATTCTGAGCAGCTCAAGGTTGACTCAGCTTTCCATCCTTCTGAGGTTGGTAAAATGAGGATCCAGATTGTTGGAGGCAATATGCTGACTCTGTAAACTGCTTAGAGAGGGCTGTAAAGCACTATGAAGCTGTATATAAGTTCCATTTCTATTGCTATTTCTGGTTCCAAGAAATCAACATTCTGTGCTCTAAAATGATTTTAGAGCACAGAATGGGGTGGGGGGGGATCAGACACACCTAAAACTACCTTTTGCAACCTGAAATTTTAAATGTTGGTATTCAGGTCTCATAATCCTGCAGACAGCATGGCCATTATATATTTAAAAAGTTACTCCAGGATATGTGAAGGATCCCAGATTGAAAACAGTTACTAAACAAGCATTAAAAGCCTTAACCTTATTATAATTTTCCTAAAAATGTTACCATCAATACAAAGATCTTTCTAAAATAGTCCCTGAAAAAATAAGTGATATGCACCAGGAGGACATCATCAAGGTTGCTCTGTGTTGTAATGATCATCCTTTAGTCATCTTTTGTTTTCTTCCCAGCAGGAGGACTTGTATGGAAAAAAATGGCCAGAGAGAACATGTTTGAACTCTTATCTATTAGTTACTCCTATGGCTAATTAAGTCTTCTGTATTGTGATAAACTGAAAAGTTTTTTTAAAAAAAATGCAGAATTCAAAGTTCTCCATGTTTGGGCTATGCAAATAAGTCCATTATGCTAATGAAAACCAGGGAGAAGAGGAAAATATGATTTTACTTTCATGCTGATTTATTTTCAAGATAGCCCAAATCACCAGAACAGATGTCACAGATATACACATATGTTGGACTGATTATTTTTTGACCTACTAATGGTAGAAGTCAGATCATATACAAGTTCAAAACTCAACAGAAACATATTGCTGGGATTGTCTCCTACATGTGGATATGCTGGGTGAGGGAATAGTTGACTTTAAAAAATATTTCATTGTAAAATTGATAGGACTGAAACTTAGAAATCCCAACCATACTAAAGATTCAATTTGATGTGATTCAAATAAATATATATTTGAGACAGTGGGACAAAAATGATAGAAGCCAGTTGGAATAGAAATAGGAGCAGCATGGGAGCAGGAATTCTCTGGGAGGCAAGTCACTGAATTGCACCTTAAAAGCTAACCCAATCCCTAAAACAGCTAGAAAGGCTGCGTTTTTGACATTTGGAACATCTTTTGGTCAGATATCTATGGAGATATCTATGGAAATTGTCAATCATCCAGGTCATGGTTGTGCCAAAGGTGCTATTCAAAAAGCAAGTGGACTTTCTTGGTTTTTTTCCTTGAAAACATTTTGCTTCTCATCCAAGAGGGTGGATCAGGTGACCCTGAGGCTACAGATAAACCCCCAAGATGCCTCAACAACTCTCAGAGAATTAACAACTGACCTTCAGAGTGCTAATGATCAGATGACTACAAAGAATGCTTTCATTCCCCATCATTCAGCTAGAACTGAAGAAGTTTCTTGAGTGAGAAATGAAATATTTTCAAGGAAAAAACCTTTGGAATATTTTGGTCAGATAGTTTCAGGCTGTTATTTGGGTATTCTGAGTAAAATTTCAGTATTTTACTTCCTTGAAGTTTCTTTGGAGCCTTGGTGGTGCAGTAGTTAGAATATAGTATTGCAGACAAATTCTGCCGACTGGCAGCAGTTCGATCCTGTCTAGCTCAAGGTTGACTCAGCCTTCCATCCTTCCTAGGTCAGTAAAATGAGGACCCAGATAGTTGGAGGCAATATGCTGATATTTATAAACTGCTCACAGAATGCTGTAAAGCACTGTGGAGCGGTATATAAGTCTGAGTGCTATTGCTATTATTCCCAAACTTAAATCCACTCTCCAGGAATCACTTCTCCCAAATTGCATCTATTTCTTCTGTGATGTTGTTATATTGCTGGTAATGTCCCTGTAGCTTTTCTCAAAGAGTGAGAGTTGTGCTCCCTGACCCTCAAAAAGTTGTTCAGTTTAGCTTCAGTTCTTTTATTTATTTCTTGATTATTTATTAATACATCATCTGGAAATACCTAACACCTTGAAATACAGACTAAGAAGATGTTTGTTATTGCAGTTCTCATAGGAATCATGAATAATTCCTTGTATTTTTGTAATTCAAAGGGATGTGTGGATAACTATCTGGAAAATTGCAAAAAGCTCAACAGTATTTATGGTACAGTGAAAAAAATTGATATCAGCACAGAAGATAACTATTTACTGTCAGTATACTGCCCATTCAATTCAAACCATATTGAATTTTTAGGTGCTGGACTGTGTTATCAAATATAATCTATTCTTAACTTTTATCTTGGATCCTAAAAGAGACAGGCAAAAAGTATATCCATCATCTCCATAGCTGCATTCTATAACTACAGAGCAGTAAAGAATAAACTAAGCAGGGTTTGAAGAGTGCTGCTCAAAGCTCTCTTTTATTTAGATTCACAGAAGATAACATTGTTTGGACAAATGACTTGAATTTCCCCCAAGCAACTATAATAAATAATGTGTACAAGTAATAAAAATGACAAGGGAGTTCTTTGTGAGAATAAATGGTTCGCTCTTACATGGCTGTGTAAATGTTTGAAGGGTGCTTTGCTTTTGTGAAGTTTTCTGTGAACCCTTTCCCCAACATACCTTAAAAAGCAGAGCCACCTCACTTCCAACAGCTAAAAGAAGTAACATGATCATGCTCTGCTTTGCAGCCCCCTTCAGCATCCTTAGGACCTCAAGTTGAACAGAAGCCTCTTTGCTGGAGAAATTAAGAGACCTATGATATGACACTCTTCTGTCATGCCCCCATCAGAGTCTGAATTTGTGGGGGAAGATGAGCTGGAACAGGAACTGACAGAGATCCAGAGGGCGGCTTCGTTGGCCTTGGAGGAAACTGGGGAAGGGCAGAGTCAGCCCAGGCAAGACTTTTCAGGATTAGAAAGACAGAGAGGAGCAGGAGAGACAGAGCTCAGGTGAAGAGCAAGGACCACCCCCTCCTGATCCTAGAGCACAGAGAGAAGAGAGAAGGTGAGACCAATGGAGACTGAGCCGGCTACAAGGGAGGAGAGTGCCCCCGCCCCCCAGGCAGACCTGGGGACTGAGATGTAAGAGAGTGCCGGTGGGAAGTGCACTTGCTGGGAACAAGTGTTGAATCTGTGGAGGGTTGTGTGCACTTGCCGATGCCTGGAGATTACTGTGCTCTGTCTTGTGGGATTTGCCCGATTTGCCTGCTTTGCTGAACTTCTTGCTCTGGTTACTGTTTGGCTAACCTGGCTTACTGGACTGCTGGCCCTGGTTACTGTTTGGCTAACTTGGCTTAGTGGACTGCTGGCCCTGGTTACTGTTTGGCTAACTTGGCTTACTGGACTGCTGGCCCTGATTACTCTTTGGTTAACTTTGCTTACTGGACTACTCGCAGCCAGGGCTGCTTAAGGTGCATGTGAGAGCTTTGCTCCAGGACTTGTGGTAAACGTGGGGACATTTGAGGGCAAAGTTGGAGCAATAAAGGGGAGTTAGACCTGTTCTGTGGCTGTGTTGCTTTCATGCCATGCCCCGGGTCATCACACACTTCTCTTGGTGTTCTCTGAAAAGCAAGCACAGAAACATCTTTCAGGTTTTGCTCTGAAGAGAAGACAATAGGGAAGCTTAGAGATGACACTAGACTTTCATGATTCAAATCTGTCAAGATGAATGTAGATGTGGATGGACTGGAGGGGACAATACTGCAGTGGACTAAATGGAGACCTGAAGGTCACTGACCTAGCTCAGGCTCACCAGATAGAGAAGGCTTTTTATATTTTCCCCTGAAAACACCACTTTCTTGCCAGATTTTTTTGATGGGCCTTAGCAGCAGGCTAGGCCCAAGGTGAAAGCTTTGTTGTGAGAGCATGTCCTCAACAAACAGAAAGGAAGCTATCTTGAAGCTGGGGAAGTAGGTTTGTGGATGAGTCATGAGTCATGTCTTATGTCCTTCAAAGGAAACATGGAGCAATTTTATCACAGGTGAAATCCAGCCAGTTCTCACCAGTTTGCCTGAATCGTTAGTAAATTGCTTAGGCAGTTCAGAGAACTGGTTAAAAATAAAGAGCAAGAGAGGTGGTTTCCCTCTCTCTCTCCTTCTCCCCACCTCTCTCCCTCCCTCCCTCCCTTCAGTTAATAGCTCCACTTAACAGTTGCAGCTAGAATGCAGCCAATACATGCTGAATCAAGTCAATAATCAACAGAAATTGACAGGATTAGGGCAGGGAAACCCATCAATCACCCATTTAGGGTTGGGATTAACCTCTTCCCTTCAGGAAGATGGACAAGATTACAAAGATTTTCAGTATAAAGAATATTAAGTAACACTTCTGTGATCAGCTGATACTCCCTGGAGTTTCCCAAGATCTTTTATGGCTGCTGCTGTGTTGGCTATTTCTTATTTCTTCCTGGGAGAAAAGATACAGGAGGGAACAATGATGCAGCTTGATCATACAGACCGTGAATTTAATGCATGTGTGGCCCAGCCAGCTGTATTGCTTCTGCTATGAAGCACCCAATTTAGAACATAGAGAACATAGAATAATAGAGTTGGAAGAGTTTATTTATTTATTTATTTATTTATTTATTTATTTATTTATTTATTTATTCAAATTTCTATACCACCCTTCTCCTTTCGGACTCAGGGCGGTGAACAGCCAGATAAAAAACATCTATACAAACATCACAGTTAAAAAATAAAGTTAAAATAATTTATAAATGTGACCCATAATTTAAAACTTGTCAATTAAAATCAATATTAAAATTTTAAAACTAACCTGAACAGTCGGGTTTGCTTCTTGCCGCTGCCAGACGATCCCTTGGGATCGCCGCCCCATTGCCTGTAAAGAGCCGCCTTTACATCTGAAAGGCGGCTCAAAAAAACTCCATTTCCATGTGGAAATGGAGAGAGAGCCGGCGGGGGCAGGTAGAGCTCTCTGCCTAGCCCCAAAAGTTTTTTTTTACTTTTGGGGACGAAGCAGATGAGGCTCCCTATTTCCCTCGCCATCGCTACGGGCTTTGGGAGACCTCTGCTTATGCAGAGCTAGGCGACAAGATCAAGCCTACAAAAATTAACAGAACAATTAAAAAGGATATGAGCTGGACGTGTGACCCTGAATCGCAAGTATTTCATTTATTTTATAATAATTATTGAAGAAGGAAAAGGAAAAGGAGAAAAAGAATTTTTAAAAATGGCGACTGCCGAGGCTTGAGAAGGGGCTGAAAGGGAGAGTCCTTCCGTTTTCTATTAAGATACAAAGTAGCGGAATAAATACTTCTGGCTACAATTGAAGATAAAGCTCTACTTTTGTGTTTTGTTCTTCCTGGAGATCTGATATTGATCTTGGTTGGAAAGAAGTTTTTTTTTTCTTTTTTGCCTCTCTTTTCTTTTTTTTTAAATAGTTTGTCTGTGTGGAAATATGGCATTAAAGCTTGCAAAGCCGGACAAACAAGCAGTGGGGGGGGGATTCCCCCATTAATAAATTACGTGAACAAGTTCTAAATCTCCAGTCTCAGAAAACAGATTTTAATATAATTGAATTTCTTTTGGAGGAGATTGTAAGAAGGGATGAGATTGTGAATCAGAACTTTGAAAAATTTAAGCAGGAAATTAAAGAATTAGTGCAATCAAAGTTTGATTTTTTGGACCGAAAGATCCATGGCCAAATGGCTAATGGTTTTGCAGAATTTATGATCAAGTTGGATGCAAATACTAACTTATTAGAGTCTAAAGTGGAAGAAATTGAGGACAATTTGGATAATAGAATACAAAAAAATGAAAATGATTTGACAAACACTCAAGACAATAGCTCAAAAGAAAAACCTAAAATGGAGGCTGATCAAAAGACTTGTAATGCAGAAAACATACAACAACGGATTGAAAGAGAAGTTTTAATGATGCAATATAATTTTACTGAATATGCGATTAGACTCAGAGGACTGCAGGAAAATGACAGAGATGATTTAAGGAAAATATCTTCTGAAATTCTGGCTGGGATCTTAAAGGTTCAACCTGAGGAAGTATTTTGTAGGATTGACAGAGTTTATAGAATAAATTCCTGGATTGCAAAGCAAAGGCAATTACCTAGAGATGTGGTGATTTATTTTACAGATAAAGATATAAGAAATAATATTGTGCAAAATTCTTTCAATTCTACTTTGCAATTGTTTGGAAGAAAGATTTGGATTTACAAAGAGCTCCCGCCTAAGATGTTATTGGAAAGGAAGAAATTTGGTTTTCTGGTGACTGAGTAAAAAAAAAGAAATATTTTATTCAGGTGGGACGCTCCAGCTGGTATAATATTGAGATATCAAGGAGAAAGATACCAACTAAATACTGTTGAAAAAGCGGAAGAATTTTATCAAAAAATTTTGAAAATGAACTTAACATCTCTAGGCACAATACAGGATAAGCAGAAGGAATTGGAAATAAAGGGAAAACATCGAATTATAGAGGCTGCTGTGGACAAACTGCCTTTGGATTCTTTAGACACCTCAGCTGGATTATCTACAAATACGAGAGAAGTGGCATCGGACTCTAACGTGATGATTCATCAAGTCACAGACAAGTATGGAAACCAATTAGCTGATACACAATTGATAAAAAAGAAATATGAGACACGAAAGCAAAACCAACAAGATCAAGTTATAAAGCAGAATGAAAATCGATCAGTTGATATACAACTTATAGAAAGGAAACCAGGATGGAGATCAAACCCACAAAAAGAAAAGAAAAAAAGAAATAGGTCTCACAAAAATAGAAATTTCTAAATTAAGCAACAATGAAGCCAGTTATTTTAAAAAAATGAATGAATATATGAAAAGATAGTGGAGGCAAAGTATTGGTTAATATTATCCTGAGGAGAGTGACAGACCTCTGCAATGCCGTAATTTTGGGATGTGAAAAGAGCCTTACTTTGTTGGATTTGAATTATCTATTTTGGACTTCTTTCTTTTATTGATAAATATATTATATTCATCTTGAGCTATAAGGCAAGAGAGCTACGCTGGGGCACGCAGAAGATCTGGTTGTTACCCATTAGGATGATGGGAATTAATAATCCTGATGAAAGCCACAATTACAATTATATGGAATATAATCATAATGTCACTCGGGTGGTTGTTTTTTTCTTTTATATATATATGAGGATATTCATTACTGATGGGGGCAGATGATGACTGAGGATTTTGAGCAAACTGTTGCACCAGGATGCTATGTTACCCTAATATGGATGATGGACTCAACAATCCAGTGAAAAGACATCAAAGAAGATATTATATGGATTATAAATTTAAAGTCATTGACTTTCTTTTATATAACGGTATATATATATATATATATATATATATATATATATATATATATATATATATATATATTTTCTCAGGTTTTCGCGGGTGTTTGTATGTAGGTCTTTGGTTATTCGGGTCTTCTCCCACGTAAAATTGGAAGTGTCTTGGCGACGTTTCGACGAAGTCTCATTCGTCATCTTCAGGCTGGTGTTCTCGGCTTCATGCTTCCAGGAGCTTCCATTGCTCCTGGAAGCATGAAGCCGAGAACACCAGCCTGAAGATGACGAATGAGACTTCGTCGAAACGTCGCCAAGACACTTCCAATTTTACGTGGGAGAAGACCCGAATAACCAAAGACCTATATATATATATATATATATATATATATATATATATATATATATATATATATATATTTAGCAGAGTGGGCAGTGGATTAAAGATATTAAGAATTGTTGTGCATGGCAATTTTGTAGGAAAGTGGGTGGAAATAGGTTAGTTTACTGATTGTTTAGTTTAAGAAAAGGGATGTTTAAGTGATATATTTAGGGGAGTGGAGCAAATGGATAGAGTTGAATAAATGTTAAATTAGGATTTATGGGATAGGCTGCTTTGAAATGTTATATTAATATACACAAAAGATTAAATGTTAAAGTAGGATTTATTATATAGTTTTAAAGTGGAAGGTTGTTTTGAAATGTTGTATTAATATACAGATATAAGTATGGAGGAGGAGAAAAAGGGCAGAATTTTGTTAAATTGGGAGTTACAATAATATTACAAGTTATAAATTAGAAGTTATACAATGTTACAGTAGAATGTTATTTTGAAATGTATGGTAAAAGGGGGAACTAACAATATTAATAATACTATTAGCAAGTAAGGGTCAGTACTTAGAGGAGGGAGTAAGGGGATGGTAAAATATTATATAATCTGTTATGAATTAGGTCTTTGTTGTGAAGAAGTCACAGGGGGGATGGGTGGTGAGGGGGGGTTAGGGTGGAGGGGGGGAGAAAAATGGGGGAAAATTGTATTTAAAAAGTTTTTCAATAAAAAAAAAATTTTAAAACTAACCCTAAAATCAAGACAGACCGGCTAACTGAAAAAAATAAGTTTTTAGGGCCCGACGAAAAATCCAGAGGTCGGAGATCACTCGTATCTCTGGGGGTAGATTGTTCCATAGGGTAGGTGCCACCACAGGAGGTGCCTCCTGTGCCTCCTCCTGGGGGTCGTCAGCCGGCATTGTCTGGCCGACGGTACTCTGAGGAGGCCCTCTCTGTGGGAGTGAACCGGCCGGTGGGAGGCTATTTGTGGCAGAAGGCGGTCCCGTAAGTACCCTGGCCCTAAGCCATGGAGCGCTTTAAAGGTGATCACCAACACCTTGAAGCGCACCCGGAAGTCCACCGGAAGCCAATGCAGCTCGTGCAGGAGAGGAGTCACATGGGAGCGCCCTGTCGCTCCCATAATCCCCCACGCAGCCGCATTCTGCACCATTTGGAGCCTCCGGGTGTACCCCAAGGGGAGCCCCATGTAGAGAGCATTACAATAGTCCAGACGAGAAGTGACGAGTGCTTGAGTGACCGTGCGTAGGGAGTCCCGGTCCAGAAAGGGACGCAACTGGCGTATCAGGTGAACCTGACAAAAAGCCCCCCTGGCCACGGCTGTCATATGCCCCTCTAAAGACAGCCGCGCATCCAGGAGGACACCCAAGTTGCGGGCCCTCTCCGTGGGAGCCAATGATTTGCCCCCAATAACCAGCGATGGCGTCAGCTGGCTATACCGGGATGCGGCAGCCACAGCCACTCGGTCTTGGAAGGGTTGAGTCGAAGCCTGTTTCTCCCCATCCAGACCCGCACGGCCTCCAGGCACTGGGACATCACTTCCAAGGCATCATTGGGATGGTCTGGGGTGGAAATGTACAGCTGAGTATCATCAGCGTACTGATGGAACTCCACCCCAAAACCACGGATGATCTCACCCAGCGGCTTCACATAAATGTTGAACAGGAGGGGCGAGAGGACCGACCCTTGCGGCACCCCACAAACAAGGCACCTTGGGGTCGACCGCTAATGATCTTTGACAGCATGCCCAGGCTTTCAGTTAGGCTGAGCAGCTGCCCTTAGTTTCCCTCTCAGCTGATGTGTTTGCTTTGGGGTTGACTTTTTTTAAAAAAGGGAAATGGCTGTTTTAAGTTTTCTGCATTCTTTTAGTGGTTCCTGGCACTGTCCTTTTGGATTGTACTTCCCTCACTCTTTTTGAAAGCCTCTAGTGATAGAGCACCCACCCCTTCTGAAGGCAAGCTATTCCATTGGTTGATTAGTCTTCACCCTTAAGAAATTTCTCCTTAGTCCTAGGTTGCTTCTCTCTTTGGTTAGTTTCCATCCATTGTTTCTTGTTGTGCCTTTTGGTGCTTTGGAAAATAGATTGACTCGTTTTTGTAGAAGGCCCTCAAATTTCCTGACAGAATAATTAATCAGTGGAACAATTTGCTTCCAGAAGTTGTAAATGCTCCAACACTGGAAGTTTTGAAGAATATATTGGATAATCATTTGTCTGAAGTGGTGTAGGGTTTCCTGCCTAAGCAGGGGGTTGGACTAGAAGACTTCCAAGGTCCTTTCCAACTCTGTTATTCTATTCTATTCTAAATATTGGAACAGTGCTATTTTATTGTGCTATTTTATTGTGAGTTGAACTAAGGAGAAATTTCCTAAGGATGAGACCAATCAAGTTGGCCATGCCCATCCAGTCACATGACCCATTTTCCAAAGAAAACACTGGGAGCAACAAAATCTGGGCAGGTGTGGCTGGGGAGGGTTCATGTGACTGGGTGGGAGTGACATTGAGTTGGCCACACCCACCCACCAGTCACATGACCACCAAGCCATGCCCACCAAGCCACACCCACCAAGCCATGCCCACAGAACCGGTAGGGAAAAATTTTGAATTTCACCCCTGAATTTTATGCTGGACTTCCTGCTAGGAGTGTGTGAACTTATCCAGATTTGATACAGACTGGGAAGGACAAGATTCAATGCAGGTTGGTGGTTCAGAATTTGAAATCAATGAAAGTACCCCCCTGATGCTTTGCAACACCAGAACCATGATGGCATAGTGGTTAGAATATAGTATTGCAGGCTAATTCTGCCGACTGCAGCAGTTCAATTCTCACCAGCTCAAGGTTGACTCAGTCTTCCATCCTTCCAAGGTCAGTAAAATGAGGAGCCAGGTTGTTGGTTCAATATGCTGACTCTGTAAACTACTTAGAGAGGGCTGTAAAGCACTGTGAAGCGACATATAAATCTAAGTGCTATTGCTATTATATTATAGTGAGATGAAAGAGGTATTTGTAGGCAATGAAAGAAATTACTCAGAAATTGGAGTAAGAGTTCTATAAAAAGGTTTTTCTTCTTAATGTAGATAATAAACCTGTAAAAGAAGGTTATACAATTAATGTTATTTTTATATTTCTTATTTAATCTCTCATAGTATTGTAATTTATGGATAAAACTGTGAAACAACCCCATATGCAGTGGGTTAAGTGACAGAAATTAAAGGAAATCATTTAGGTAATGAAAAAAGAATGGCTAATGAATCTCAGTTATTAATCTGTTGGGGTTGTAAATTGTGTTTCTTCCATGGTAACCTTGTTTTCTTTTTTTTTTATTGCAAAAGTTTTACAATTACATTTTCACCCCATTTCCCCCCCCTCAACCCACCCCAAACTCCCCAACCTCATCCTCCCTAACCCTCCCCAACCCTCCCCTCCCCCCGGACTTCCACAGAGTATACTCACATCAAAAAAAAAAAAAAAACCCTTTATATAAAACTTGAACCCCTCCATCCCCCATATAATTTTTCATCTTCACTAAGTTAAAATATTTCTATCTTAATATAACATTTTCAATTAAAAGCTATTTGATACCTCCTGGTTTGATATTTGTTCTGCACATAATCTATCCACTTTTTCCATTCCCATTCATAAGTCTCTTGTGAACAATCTTTTAGGTATGCTGAAATCTTCGCCATCTCTGCAAAACTGGCCATCTTCAAAGTCCATTCCTCAATAGTGGGCAAAGCTTCATTTTTCCAGTATTTACCTATCAATAATCTCGCTGCTGTTATCATATACAATATCAACTTTGTTTCTCCCAATGTAAAACCCTTAATTATACCCAGTAAAAACAATTGTGGAGAAAATTGAATTTTTTTCTTCAAAACATTCTGCATAACCCACCAAATTTTTATCCAAAAAACCTTAACTTTCTTACAAATCCACCAGACATGGTAATATGTAGCATCTAAACAATCACATCTCCAACATTTTGGCTGAACATTAGGGTACATGCATGACAATTTCTTAGGATCTAAATGCCATCTATAAAACATTTTATAGAAATTTTCCCTCAAATTCTGTGACTGTGTAAATTTAACGTTCTGAACCCAAATTTTTTCCCATGTTTCCAACATCACTGGTTCTTTAAAATTTTGTGCCCACTTAATCATACAATCTTTAACCAATTCAGTTTCTGAATCCCTTTCTAACAAGACATTGTAAAGCCTTTTAATATGCATTGGACCTTTCTCTTTTATATGTCTAACCAATTCTTCCTCATGCAACATAATACCAGTTTTTTGGTCCTCTTTCCATCTCAGTTGAAGTTGATTATACTGTAACCAAGTTAAGTTAATCCCTTCGTCCAACAGTGTCTCTAATGTCTTCAACTGCCATCTGCCCGCATCTGTAAAAAGAACCTCTTTGTATAAACCCCCCCCCCCGAGTGACATTATATTTGTATTCCAAATAATATGACCAATATCCAGCCATAGCGGTATTTTATAATCCCATTTGAGTCGGTGCTTCTTCCAAACTCTCATCAACGAGTCTCTAAGTGTGTGGCTTTTAAATACTTTATCCACTCTATTTTCATAAAATAAGTAAGCATGCCATCCAAATTCAAGATCAAAACTTTCTATATTCAATATTCCAGTCTTTTTCCTTCCAAACCAATCACTTGCTTGAGATAAAGCTGCTGCTTCATAATATAACTGTAGGTTTGGAAGTTTAAGACCTCCCCGTTCTGGAACATCTTGCATAATTTTCAATTTCACTCTCGGGTTTTTCTCGTTCCAGACAAACTTATTCACTCCACTTTGCCATTCTTTCAATTGTTTATCGCTTTTAAGCACCGGAATCATTTGAAACAAAAAAAGGAATCTTGGCAAAATATTCATCTTAACTGCTGCTATTCTTCCAAGTAGAGACAGCTGCAGTTTTTTCCAAGTCTCCCTATCTTTCTGCACATCTCGCCACAACACCTCATAATTATTTTGAAACAGTTTCATATTTGATTCTGCAATCCGAACTCCTAGATATTTAACCTTTGGTACGATCTCAAAACCTGCCCTCCTTTCAAGTTCGTGTTTACGATCTTGTGTCATATTTTTAACTATCATCTTAGTTTTTTTCTGGTTCAATCTAAAACCTGAAACTATACCATAGTCTTGTATAATGTCTTTCATCTGGATTATTGATTCCATCGGCTGTGTTAGGGTAACAACCAGATCATCTGCAAATGCCTTTATTCTGTAATCCTCTTGCCTTATCACTATACTTTTCAAGATATTAGAGTCCCGTATTGTATTCAACAAGACTTCTAGTGTTAAAATAAATAACAATGGGGATAACGGACAACCTTGTCTTGTTCCTTTTTCAATATTAAAATCTGTTGTCAAACTTCCATTAATAATAATCTGTGCCTTTTGCTCTTGGTAAATTGCTGAAACCGCCTGTATAAATTCGTCCCCAACGTCCATCTTTTTTAAAGTCTTTAATAGAAAATTCCAGTCCACTCTATCAAAGGCCTTTTCCGCATCCAAAAAGACCAGCACTGCAGGTATCTGTTTATTCCTCTCAAGATATTCCAATAAATCTATTACTTGCCTTACATTGTCCTTCATGTAACCTTGTTTTCTTAAACATACCAATAGTCTGGACATGAAAGGGAAAAGGGGAAAATTTACAGCTTTTGAGTTCTAGTACCAGTTAGCTCAGGTTAGCTAAGGCAGGAAAAACAAATAATAGGCTATGCAGACAGTACTTCAGCTCAAGGCTTATAGAACAGGATGAGGTATTTTTCAACCCTGGTTTGTTGAACAAGACACAGTAGCTTCATAGAAACATGAAGCCATGTCATAACAGCTGGGCTCATATATCATCCTTGGCCATATACAATCAAATCCCATAATGGTTTAACATGGTACATAAACTCAACCAATCCTTTAGACAGGTAGACATATGGAATTACTGGATTTTTAACATGAATCGCTTGCATTTGTAGACTTACTTTGTAAGTCTTCCACTTTGGTTCCATCTCAAAAAAACCTCATGGCTGAAAAGTTGTTGAATCCTGCTAGAGTTTTAATTTTTCACATTAAAAATTAAATGAGGTTTTATGCCCAGATGCTATTTATTTTATTTTAATTTAATTAATTCAATTTATATGCCGCCCCTCTCCGAAGACTCAGGGCGGCTCACAATACATTTTAAAAAATCAATATAAAAAACATTTAAAAATTAAAAACATTAAAAACATTAAAAACTCATTCATGCCATTCATGGCCGGATCTCGCCAGATCACAAGAGTGAGATCAACGGCCCCGGGCCTGCCAGAAAAGCCAGGTCTTAACCACTTTTCGGAAGGCCAATAGGGTGGGGATGGTCTGGACCTCAGGAGGTAACTGGTTCCAGAGAGGTGGGGCAGCCACAGAGAAGGCCCTCCCCCATGAGCCTGCCAGCAAGCATTGTTTAGCTGATGGGACCCAGAGGAGACCAACTCTGTGGGATCTTACCAGTCGCTGGGAGCTATGCAGCAGAAGGTGGTCTTGAAGATAACCTGGCCCTGAGCCATGTAGGGCTTTAAAGGTAATAACCAACACCTTGAATTGTGACAGAGACCAATAGGGAGCTAGTGCAGCTCGCGGAGAATTGGTGTAATGTGGGTGTACCTAGGTGCACCCACGACAGCTGGCGCGGCTACGTTCTGGATCAACGGTAGTCTCCGAACACTTTTCAAGAGTAGCCCCATGTAGAGCGTGTTGCAATAATCTAACCATGAGGTGACAAGGGCATGAGTGACTGTGAGGAGAGCCTCCTGATCCAAGTAGGGTCGCAATTGGTGCACCAGGCGAATTTGTGCAAAGGTCCCCCTAGCCACAGCTATCAGATATTGCTCTAATCTTAGCTGTGAGTCTAGGAGGACACCCAAATTGCGAGCCCATTCTGAGGGGGACAATTTCTCCGCCCCCAGAACCAAGGATGGACAATCAACATAGTCTTTAGGAGGCAATACCCACAGCCACTCGGTCTTGTCTGGGTTAAGTCTGAGCCTGTTGACTCCCATCCAGACCCTCACAGCCTCCAGGCACCAGCACATCACATCCACCGCATCACTGAATTGATGCAGGGTAGAGATATACAGCTGGGTATCATCTGCGTATTGCTGATACCTCAGCCCGTGTCGTCGGATGATCTCACCCAGCGGCTTCATGTAGATGTTAAATAGGAGGGGAGAGAGGACCGAACCCTGAGGCACCCCACAAACGAGGGGCCTAGGGGTCGACCTCTGTCCTCCTACCAACACCGACTGTGACCGACCAGAGAGATAGGAGGAGAACCACCGTAACACAGCGCCTCCCACTCCCAGCTCCCTTAGTCATCCCAGAAGGATGCCATGGTCAATGGTATCGAAAACTGCTGAGAGTTCAAGTAGCACCAAGATGGAAGAATGACCCCCATCTCGGGCTCACCAGAGAACATCGATCAGCGTGACCAAAGCAGTTTCCGTGCTATAGCCAGGCCTGAAGCCAGACTGAAAAGGGTCTAGATAATCCGTTTCCTCCAATGACCGCACTTTCTCTACAACCTTTCCCACAAAGGGTAGGTTGGAGACTGGATGAAAGTTCTTTAATTCTGCTGGATCCAGGGAAGGCTTCTTGAGGAGGGCCCTTACAACCGCTTCCTTTAATGGCTTATCGGACTAATCTTCATGTCATATAAAAAAGAATATACTGAGGTTGACTTAAGGTGCATTAATGCTTCAGAAATAACCTAATATTAAAACCGTATGTTGCCAACCAATGTACCTTCCTGCCTTTATTAAACTCCTTCTTAGGAGAGATGTAAGTTCATAATAAATCCCATTTCGTTTCTTCTTTTGTATGGAAGCCAATGTTAATGAAATAATTTTGTTCAATTCATGGTTAGACATTGTAAACAAATGATTTCACAGTTGGAACTCAAGATAATACCTACCTAATTTCCACCTGCAATTTGAGTCACAAAATTAGCCCAGTCTACTTTAGAAGGTTATTCCATGATGCTCCAAAATGCTTCATTTTTTCCTCTTTACCTCTTCAAGTCCAATTAAGATTATTTTTTATTATCAAGGAACCTAATCATCTGTTTTCAGGGGATTAATTCAAAGTCAAAACCTCACTTTCACAAATGGTGATATTTATGAAATAAAATTTGTATCCTTTTTTTTTTTTTTTACATTTTGTGTCACTGTGGGATCAAATGTAGAGAACATAATTCTCTCAAAGCCATTCAAGGACAAATATAATTTAAACTGTTACTGAAACTTTAAGAACAAACTGACAAACTATAAGGAGAAAACTTACTGAGTTATCTTTCTCACTTTTCCTTCAAAAGTTATTTGTGCATGAATTTCATTTCGCATACCTGCATCTATGTGAAGTATGGCCATTAAGTTTCATTTATAACATTTGAATTGATTTTAAATCCTTTATATCAAAATATAATGCAAGGACATTATCATATGACATGGGCCAGGATAGAACATAGTGTACTTATACGAGCCTCTACTACACTTTTTAATCTGTTCTGCAATAATATGTAACATGTATAAATTCTGAGAATACTTTGCCATTTAATTGGATAGTTAATGATCGTCTTCCACCTCAGCTTCCTACAAACCTAGCTCTAGGCCAGTAATTACTGGCAGGACAAGTCAGCAGTCACTTTCTCTGAGATAGAATGAGTTTCTCTGTGTTACAAAGTTTTGGCAATGAGGAAAAGGTTGCTATTTTTTATTTTAGTTAAAGGGTTCTAGCCAAAGATTGAGTTGGAATCTTCATTGCCATTCAAGCTGCAAAAACTAAGAGTGGGGAAAGGGAAGGGGGAACCTGTAAGTTGCCAATAATGGCTGTTATTAAATTTATGAAGAGGCTAGAGGAGACAAGCTGCTTTTTGAGATGAAAAGGATTTTTTTTTTTTTAAAAAAAAGGTCACTTGTAATTCAAATCATAAAAGTAAATCATTTGGAATTGTAATTTAAACTTTCAGATTTGAAATCCAGTACTGCAATTTCTGTCAGATTGTTAGCCAGCATGTTAAATCTTCCATTCACCACTATTATTAATACACCTCAGAGTCATGCAAAGTTATCCTGTCCTGGTTCACACCACTTACTATGTTTTCATTCTGTTTGTACATGTTAGCTAGCCAGAACCTTGCATATCAGTTGGTGTCCATATAAATTTATGAAATAAATAAGCTTCTCCCATTTAAAAGAACTTTGGTATCAGCGATGTATTCACCCAAATAGGATTATACCGTGTTTCCCCAAAAATAAGATCCTGTCTATTTTTTTATTTTTATTTTTATTTTTTTTTTGAACCCTGAAGTAAGTGCTTGGCCCTATTGCCATCCGCTCAAAAGCCCAATTGGGTTTATTATCAAGGGATGTCTTATTTTGGGGGAAACAGGGTAGAGATACTAATACTTTCAACAAAGTTTACTCTTTACTTATTTTCAAAGTAAGTAAATTTATCTCCCAATAATCTATATTTTGATTTCTTATGCATTGTACTGCACATCAGATGTATAAATATGATTGCTGCATTTATTTCTCAATTAGCAGCTCAACAGTATAAGCAGTGCTTTCAATCTTAATAAATGTTTGTATCAAGTACAACTATTGTTAGTAATGAATTAAAATAATTGAATGCTATTAATGAAGCAGCAATATTCTGGCTTCAGATAAAACGTATAGTTAATTCCATTATATACAGTACCAATAATGCTTACAGCCATACACTGAGTGAAATGAGAACTGAATCTATGAATTTGCTACACAAGATAAATTCACTGAGTGTGAAGGATTCCAGTTATATTCTCCACAGCAGAGTAATCCCAAATTGTCAGATTAGTTTAATGATTAGAAACAATATAACCTGCCTTCTTAATGTGTGTTGCAATGATACTTAGCTATGCAAAGCTGATGATAAACAAGCAATCCCAGAGCGTAATGGATAATTTGAACAAGGTAAAACGACCATGAAACTCGACATTCTGGTGGTGAAGAAACTGAATTAAGAATGAAACAGCAGATCCATTTTTCCTAGGGAACAGAATTTCCCACTGAAATTATGTATACATGTCATGCATAAATAAATGTAGAAAATATAACCACTTAACAGATCTCTACACCATGGTAGGAAGGTTAGAGACTGTGGGAAATGATAGTCTCCTATATCTTTTCCTTATCATGTTTGGTTATTGGGTATTTGTTTGTTTACTTGTTTGTTTTAATTTAAAATTTTTGGAGGTGGATGTCTTCAAGTCACTTTATATCTCTGAATTAACCGCTGCAGGCTTGTTGGCAAGATTTCAGAAGTGATTTGCCTTTGCCCCTTTCCTAGGGCTGAAAGAAGATGACTGACCCAATGACCCCCCTGGCTTTGTGCCTCAGGCATGACTAGAACTGACAGTCTGCTTGTTTCTAGACTGATGCTTTAACTACGCCAAACTGGCTCTCTTAATTTAAAGCATTACAAAAGCAAACTCCAATCTCTATCTTCAACTTTATTTCTAAGAATGTCTAAAGCTTCTACATAGGCGACACTAACTTTCTTAGAAACTAGAAATTATAGGGCAGGGGTCTCCAAACTTGGCAACTTTAAGACTAGGGGACTTCAACTCCCAGAATTCCCCAGCCAAACATGTGATATCCCACTGGTTCTATTTCATTTCAAGCAGACATGTTATTATTTTTATAAATCAATATTTTATTTATCTTAGCACTTCTGAAGATCCCATTTCTTCTGTTTCTTTAACAAGCAATTTGTTATAGACCTTGCCAACTAGGTATTAACTCTCATTTTTTCCGGCAAACCCCAACCAATTTGCATCAAACTTTGATAGCTTTAATTATTTCTCTCTAATGCAGACTTCTGAATTTCATAGTGGTATTCTTCTTTGCAAGATCTTAAGCAATACTTCATGACATGAGCAATTAGTGAAATGCATCATTAATTTATACATGCTATCTAATTTCTTGTTCTGAAGCTTCCTTTTAAAATATACTCTCTCTATATATCAATTTTTACCAGGTCTCTTCTCCTTTCCCATAGTGTTAAGATTCTATTTCAATTAAGTGTATTGAATCTGCTTCTTATCTTGGTGTTATATCTTGACTGTATGTTTTCCTGGTGAAATCTTGCTGGCACACTTATTCTCTTTTACTTTCTAAATAAAACCCATGCATTTGACACCCATAATTCATGATCTGTTCCACTATCTGTTCCTGAACATATCCTGGTTTACTGAATTGCACCTATCCATCATCTATTTCTTATTATATAGTCAGTTTATATAATAAACTCCAAAGGACACATCTGGTGATATTCAGCATTTATGTCATCTGAAGCAGTGAAATTATTTCCTTACCAAACTCTTTTCACACACACACCCCAAGTATCTGTGCTTGCCAATCCAAATAAACCTGTAATCCTAGATTCCTCTTTTTCACCATTTTTGGCATTTCAATCAGAAATTACATCCATTCTAGATGTGAGATGGGGCTCCCTTTGATGACCTCTCAAAAACTGCAGTTGATCCAGAATACATAGCTCAGTATGCCCATGTGATGCTACTGCTTGTAGAGCTGCAGTGGTTGCCAATAGGTTATGTGCACAATTCCAAGGTGCTGGTTGTCACTTACGAAACCTTTCATAGCCACTTGCCTGCCATGGTATTTGCCAGTCTGATAAGTTCAGCTAGAGTTTGTACACTTTGGGTACCCCAATGAAATAATGCCATCTCGGAGTAAGGTATTTTGGGAGTACTGGGTAGTTGATTCTTGTGAAGTTTGTCCAGCTGCTTGATTCTTTTTATTCTTCTGTAATTTATTGGGTTATTCCTGAGTGTATATTTAACTTTCTCTTTTGAGTATTATTGTGACTCTATTCCTTTGGATTGTCTCATGTTCTGAATAGTTTATCACATAATGATTTGATTTAAAATGGTATATTCTAGTCCATTAGTCTAGTCTTATTATACAGCATCTAATTTAATTCGCTTCCTTTCTGCTTTGATAATTAAAGTTGTCCTTGGGTCATCCTTCTCACTTTGTGCGTTCCATTTATTTATTTAATATACTT
The DNA here is from genome assembly GCA_022577455.1 of Arizona elegans. Lineage (NCBI taxonomy): Eukaryota > Metazoa > Chordata > Lepidosauria > Squamata > Colubridae > Arizona > Arizona elegans. Next base: position 93,097,219 of record JAKOOJ010000003.1, on the reverse strand, counting down.
ACTTGCTGTTTCCTATGCTAAAGCATCTTGAAATTGTCTGCAATAAAAGCAGCAATAAAGTGTATCATAAAACAGTACATTAAATGATATAAAACAATATTCAGTGAAACATTCTATTAAAAGGCTGGAGGAAAAGGGGAGGCGGAATTCTTTCCACATTCATATTGGGGAGGTAAAGCATTGAATCTTTAACAATGTACATAAAAGATTTTACAGAAATTGCCCACCAAATTTCAAGGATAACATTATGCTTGAATGTAGATGCCACCACAGATTCACTCCCTATCACTGCCATTTCCAGCCACCAGATAGCATTTCTCATGGCATGTAATAATTACCTCAGGGAGAGACCACTTTCTATAACAGCGAAGGCAGGTTTCCAGGTATTCTGATGCTGGGTTGTTTAGAGTCCTAAATGTCATAACCAAACTTTGAACCTGGTTTAGTAAGTAGTTGACAATCTTGGGCAATTGTTTCAACAGAAGTATAACATATACATTCAGGATCCCTATCCAACAATCCACTCAACCAAAGAACACACAAGGCAAATAATTAAGATTACTTTATTTGGACAACAACATATCCAGCCCATTAAATTATGTAAGGTGATGGTAAACAAAATAATTGTATGTTTTCCTTCCTTTATCAATATGACTGCCAATGTTTTAGACTATTTCGTGTCAGGAATCAACATCTAAAGGCCAAGCAGTGTCAGCTGATATTTTGTGTTGTTGCAAATTCTACATGAAAGGGTTGACTGACAGTCAAAGTATAAAATGTAGATAATTGAAATGTCAGTGGGTAGAAACATTAAATTTAAATATAAATGCAAATTCAAAGGATCTAAATATGGTTCGCAAGTTAGTTGTCTGACCAACATAGTAAGATCTTTCTTAACCTAGGGGTAAACATATTCTGGTGGGGGTTTTTTTTAGGCCATTAACATCTTTATTTGCTAATGGCAGAAGTGAAAAGAAAGGAAATATATTTTATTTGCTCTACTAATAGCACTATAGTAAAAAAAAAAAATCAGAAAATGTAAAAAGACTTTTTGAGAACTCAGAAGAAATGCTGCTATTGACCCTGCTGGAGATTGTAGGGAAACATTAAACCCAAGCAGATATAAAAAGAACTGATAAACTGTATCTCAATTGAATCTACTTTAAAAAGTGGGAGGGGGGGATGTGGTACAGTATTATTGTTTCTGGTGATGTAATATCAACATAGTGAAGAATATAAGAAAACCCTCTTTTGTGGATTGATCATGTGAAGTGTTTTCCACAGAATGAGCACAATGCACAGTGTTTGGTTCTGCTTTTGATCCTAGAACCTCATTGGCTCAAGCCCTGGACATATTATCCAGAAGGCTATTTAAGGCCAGTGCTTCCTTTTTAATATAATGATTTTATTAAAAATCACAGTTACACAGATAAAGAATAATACAAACCAAAAAACAAACAAACAAATAGTAAGTACAAAAAAGAGAGAGAATGTAATAAAGAAGTCTGCTGCGCCACCAGAAGAGCCTTGGTGGTGCAGCAGACTAAAGTACTGTTAAGTAACACCAGCTGCCTGCAATTACTGCAAGTTCAAATCTCACCAGGCTCAAGGTTGACTCAGCCTTCCATCCTTTCGAGGTAGGTAAAATGAGGACCCAGTTTGTGGGGGCAATAAGCTGAGTTTGTATAAAAAGGAACACCGCTTGGGGGGGCCAAAAGCATTGTAAGCCGCTCTGAGTCTCCGGAGAGGGGCGGCATATAAATCGAACCAATAAATAAAGAATAAATAACAGAATAACAGAACAGAATAAAAGAGTTGGAAGAGACCTTGGAAGTATTCTAGTCCAACCCCCTGCTCATGCAGGAAACCCTACACCATTTCAGACAAATGGTTGTCCAATCTCAATTTCTTAGCTTTGGAGCATTCACAACTTCTGGAGGCAAGTTGTTCCACTGATTAATTGTTTAACTGTCAGGAAAGTTCTCCTTAGTTCTAAGTTGCTTTTCTCCTTGATTAGTTTCTACCCATTGCTTCTTAGTTCTAGTTCTCCTTGATTAGTTTCCATCCATTGCTTCTTGTCCTACCTTCATGTGGTTTGATGAATAGCTTGACTCCCTCTTCTTTGTGGAAATTTCTGAGATATTGGAACACTGCTATCATGTCACCCCTAGTCCTTCTTTTCATTAAACTAGGCATATCCAATTCCAGCAATTTATATGTTTTATCCTCCAGTCCCCTAATCCTCTTTGTTGCTCTTCTCTGCACTCTTTCTAGAGTCTATACATCTTTTTTACATTGTGGCAACCAAAACTGGATGCAGTATTCCAAGTGTGGCCTTATCAAGGCATTATAAAGTGGTATTAACACTTCACATGATCTTGATTCTATCCCTCTGTTAATGCAGCCTAGAACTGTGTTGGCTTTTTTTGCAGCACACTGCTGGCTCATATTTAAGTGATTGTCCACTAGGACTCCAAGATCCTTCTCACAGTTACTACTATTGAGTCAGAAACCAAACTCACGGCCCATGGTACCTCTGCTGGTACCTCTGCTAGCAAAATAGCACAGGGTGACGCACATGATCCCCTGTACCCAATTTTCAACCTGGGCAGCCTCCTGCAGCACTCTGGCAGCAAGAATGGGGCATGGGGGGGGCTGTATGCACCAACCCCCCTCCCCGTGCCCTGTTCTGGCTGGCAGAGTGCTGTAAGAAGCGTCTGTCCCATCTCCCCCACTCCCGGATGGCTCATGGAGGACAGCTACAATGCTGATCCAGCCCTTAAAGAAATCCAATTTGACACCCCTGACCTATATTATACCTGTGCATTTGGTTTTTCTTGCTTAAATGTCGAACCTTCCTTTTTTTCAAATAGAAAAGGTAAGAATATAGCAAAGAAAATGAAAAGAAATATATAAAGAGGGAATTTTGTTGCAACAAGTAGTGTTAACAACTTATACCATTCTCTTAAAATACAGCCAACAATCTCCATCCCATATCTTATCTGTAAACAGGTTCTTAAAACCTTGTCATTCAGTCCTAGCCAGAAAAAGTCTATTAAGGATTACCAAAAATAACCACATATCTATTTTAACCTTGAACTAAACCCACTTTTATCCCTTCCTTTTACTTTTAGCCATCTTGATCTATAATCTCTTTAAATAATATCCTAGGATATGTTTTCTTTACATTTTTCTCAAACATTGTTTTTTTTACATTTTCCTTCTCAATCCTTACATTTTCCTTCAGATCCTTAAAAAAAAAAATCTCTTTTGAAGATCTAAAATAAGAAAATTATCCAAACTATTATGTTGATCTGCCATTTGTATAACCCTTGTAATTGCTAAGACATCAGCCACTTTCATTTGTAAACCCAGTGTAGCTTTTTTTTTTTTTGTATCATTTTTATAGCTTGCCATTTTTGAATCCATGTTCAGATCTGTCTCAGTCTTATCCAGTAAAACATGTTCCTCTTCCAAATCATTTTTTCAACACAGACTGTCTACAGAGGCCAGGGAGAAAACATTACCTAGAGACATCTAGTTTGCCATGAATCCTCAGAGGAAGTCACATGGCCAGTCCTTCTTCATGTGCCAGCTACTTTTCCAAAGAAGATGTTGTCAAAGTATGAGCTTCAAAGAAGTAGGGTCAAGTGACATATCAAGAACTGTGGTACATAAAGTTAATCACAAAACCATTATAACATAGAAGGAAGAGGAGTGCTGAAATCAAAAATTTGTTTTAATTAATGATTTTTATTTTCTTTAATAGTGGTGGAAAAAAGAACAAAACACAAAGAAAATTATTATGGGAATATATAAATTCTTAAAGGGGCAAATGGGCATAAAATGCTTTTAAAAAATTAAAGAAAAAAGAAAAAAGAAACAAAGTACAGTGTAATATTATAACAGTTTATAGTTACAATTCTATATTTACTTATCTAACATAAATATTATTCCAATGCGCATATATTCATTTCTACTATGCTAATATAACTATACTTCTCTTAATATATATATTTTGCAAAGGTCAAAGGAAAGATAGGGCAATGATTCCAGCTATTGGGGTGAAAGAAAGAAATTTCAATAGATATAAATGGTGAATTAGTTAAATTCTATTCAGAATTATAATGCAAACCAGAGAAAATATTAAATGAAGATACAGAGGCCTTTTTAAATAAAATTAACCTACAGTGTTTGAATGATACACAAAAACTGTTTGTTTGTTTTTTCTGTTTAGCTCCAGTATTTAAAATAGAGATTAAACAAATAACTTTAAAAATGGCAAGTGGTAAAACACTAGGATTGGATGGTTGGTGTTATAGAGTGTTATAAAACATTTACAGAACTTTTAGTACCAAAAACTATGTCAATTGTATGATGTGATATTTGATAAGGGAATTTTTATTTGTGGCATTTAATCAGCTTTATATTACAGTTATACCAAAACCAGGAAAAGATACACTCTGTGTGCTAATTATCATCCAGTCTCATTGATTAATGTTGACACAAATATCTTAAATGCAATGTTGGCAAATAGATTATTGCAAGTGATACTGTTTGTTGTTAAGATTGCTCATCAAGGTTTATGAAAAACAGGCAAGCAGCGGATGTCATCAGGTTAGTTGTAGATTTAATAGATTTGAATAAAAACAAAACTCAGTTTGTAATTTTATGATTAGAGGCTAAAAAAAATTGACAAAATATATAAACAATACATGCTTGCCATATTAAACAGGTTTCATTTCCTTCTGAATTCATAATGTGGATCGCGATATTATATTACATAAGATATATGAGTTGGCATAATGGTTGCTAAATGAATGATTGCAAGTCAAAGACTATCTATTATTTCAGCTTAAAGTGATGTTTGCTTTTTTTTACAACTATATTACATTGCTGACTTCTTTTGTGTGTGTGTGTGGTGAACTAGAGTTTTGAAATCTTTTTCACAAATTCTGTTGTCAGCTTGTCCTCTACATGTGCTTTGATTTCTTTTTCCTAAGTGAAGCTTTTTGTATTATCTCTGTGAGGAGGGAAAAAACCAACGTTCTTGGAGGCCAGCCTGCTATTAAGTAGGATGGTGCTGCCACCAGAGAAATAGTGTGAGTTAAGAACAGCAATCAGGTTGTGCTATATTCTCAAGTTTGTCTGTTGTCATCAACTAGCAGTGAGCTGCTTTCCCCTGAACAGTTTTATTAACAAGCTTCAATTGACAAGTTCATCCATTCTGAATTTTATTTACATACATATACTCTCAACCCTCCCAGGGAGACTGGACAGGAAACACAACTAGATAGGCTAATTCTACTTTATTTTAAGGCTTGATTAGAAAAATCTTTCAAGTCTGATTGTACAAATCTTCCCTACTCCATTGTATTTTTTGTAGCCTAAGTTACGAAGGCTTCTTTCTGAGTTTCTCTATACCAGTGGTTCTCAACCTTCCTAATGCCGTGACCCTTTAATACAGTTCCTCATGTTGTGGTGACCCCCAACCAGGGGTGGGTTCTAAATTTTTTTACTACCGGTTCTGTGGGCGTGGCTTATTTTGTGGGCGTGGCTTGGAGGTCATGTGACTGGGTGGCCATGGCTATGTGTATAGGGACTACTCAGAGGGCTGAAAAAAGTCATTTCTGACACTTTTGACTGGTCCTCACACTTATGACCATCCTCACATTTATGCCCGTGCAGCATTCTTAACAACCATGTCACTCATTTCACAACTGCTTCTCTTCACCATGGTGACAATATAGGGCAAAAATGTAAAATGTGAGGACAGTCGTAAGTTCGAGGACTGGTCAAAAGTGTGAGGACCAGTCAAAAATAACTTTTTCAGTCCTCTGAGTAGTCCATATGCACAAAAGGACTACCCAGAGGGCTGAAAAAAGTCATTTCTGACTAGGCCTCGCACTTTTGACCAGTCCTCACACTTATGACCATCCTCACATTTATGCCCTGCAGCTTTCTTAACAACCATGTCACTCATTTCACAACTGCTTCTCTTCACCATGGTGACAAGATAGGGCAAAAACATAAAATGTGAGGACAGTCGTAAGTTCGAAGGCTGGTCAAAAGTGCGAGGACCAGTCAGAAATAACTTTTTCAGCCCTCTGAGTAGTCCATATGCACAAAAGGATACAGCAATAGAGAGGGATGAAGGAAGGGAAGGGAAATTAGAGTAGGAGTGAGGGTAAGAGAGGGAGGAAGAGAGGAGGAGAAGGAGAAAGGAAGAGGAAGTAGGGAGGAGAAGAAGAGGGTGAGGAAGAGAAAGTAAGAAGGAAAGAAAAGAGAGAGGTGGTAGGTTTGAGGAGAAAGATTGCTGTACAATAAAAAAGATGAAGGGGAAGAAAGGCAACCCCAAACAAATATAAAGATATTAAGATAAAGAATGAATTGTTAAACTTTAAAGAATAAAAGAGAACAAATATGAATAAATAACAATAATTAGAAACACACATACAAACATACAATGTATTTTCTTTGAACAGAGTATTTGGCCGGTTCATAAATTTAAACAGTGTTTAGTCATTTCAATTAAATTTACAATTTCTATATTTCCTTTTTGCCATATTTATTCCTCATCTATTTTTGTAAAAAACCAATATTACCCTTCATCCTCATCTCTAATCTTAATCAAATTCAATTTTTCCCTTCTATTCTATATTATACCCCTTCCCATTGTCATCTATTTTTATAACCTTCTTCACATTGCTTAATTATGTAATATTACAGTTGTTTAATATGAATTCAACATTTTAATATAAATCAATTAGTTATATAACTACCTTTTTTGTATATTATTCCAATTATTTCCATGCAATCCAATTTCTTACAAATCAATTAATTATATTTACCAATAATAATAAACCAAATAATTTCCCCCATATATTCCTCCAAACCACAACTTAACCATTTCTGCTTTCAACACAATATACAATTAATAGTATCTCAATTATTACAATTCCCTAGTTAAATAGAGCTTTTTTTCTTTTGTGTTTTAAAATCTCCTCTTTCTCCCTAAATTTCCCGTTGTTTGCACCTACCTTTTTTGGTGAGGAAAAAGAAAAGAAATCTGCCTGCCTAATTTTCCAACGTGCAAAGCCAACAGCCTGCTTTACTTTCTCTTTCGTTTTTCAGTTTAGGTAGGGGAAAAAAATCTGCACTCTTTCCAAGCAAGCAAAAGAGCCCTGAGCAAAACAGCTGAGAGCAAATCAGCTGGGGGTCGGGAGCCGATTCAAGCAAGGGCTAATTAGCCTCTGCTGAAGCTCCGGGGGGCAAAAAAATTACAAAAAAAACACCGAACCCTTTGTTAAATTGCTGCTCCCCCGCCCCTCGCCCACCACTATTTATTGGCAATAAATAGTGGTGCGGAGGGGCGGGGCAAGCCAGCAATTTAACAAAGGGTTCGGCTGCAGCACTGGCTCTAGGGCGGCCCTTTGAAGCCCCGCGGCAAGAATTTAAACAGTTTTTTTTCCTCTAGCCATCGGAGGCAGCAATAGATGGGGAGTGGGCGGGGTAAACGAACGGCCGGCGATCCAACAGAGGAGTGAGGGTGAGTGAAGGCGTGGGGGGGGAGAGAGAGGGCTTTGGCGACCCCTGTGAAATGACTGTTCGACCCCCAAAGGGGTCGCGACCCCCAGGTTGAGAACCGCTGCTCTATACATTATACAGCTGCGGGCTGTGTTGCCTTTTAACTGGTCATTCTCTGGACATCATCTTCTCCTCCTCTTCTCCTAAGGTCCTTCCCACATACCATTATATGCACAGAAAGATACAATATGCAGAAGCAATAAAATGTTTTGAGCAGTCTTGACTCCAGATTAGATGCACACACAGCTAGATTCTGGTATAAGGGATTTACAGCAGATGTAAATAGTTTACATACACATCACATCACATTTAACTCTCTGCTTTGAAGAACAGACAGACAGAGATTTTATTTCAGACAATCCAAGGAGATAAAACACTAGGAACTATCCAAGAGTGGTCGGTCTCCAGTCTGAAGTAGCATATACAGGATTGCAGGTGGGTAGAGGTGAAATATTGATTGCCACAAAGGATCAGTCTAGCTGCCTTTCTACAGACCTTATTCCTGACTTGACAAAAATCACACTTTTTTCCTTTCAAATAAGTGGATTGAGTTTCCTTGCTCTGCTTTTCCTAATTTGCAATGTGTTGGTGGGCTCCTGACCTTGTTTAGCTCAAGTTTTGGATCTACTGACTCAGCCTGCACCTATGACTCCTTAGGTGTATTCTCTTTGCCTAATTTCTTCTGGTGCAGGATGTGTAATCAGATTTTGAGTCTGATTCCTGGCCCCAATTCTCTTTAAACTAATCCATTGGTAAGTCTCCAAACAGGGGGTCACGGTTGACTTCTCCATTATGGATCATCCTCTTTTTTAAAAAACCCACATATCTTTTGATGAGAATTAATTTAATTTATGTCGGAATCCATAGTCTAAATTCCACAATATCTAGGCACCTGAGAAATTCAACCAGCTTTCTTCTTGGAAATTATTACCATCTGAGTTATGATAATAGTCTATTTTTTTTCCTGAGACAGAAGACTTTCTTATCCATTTGTTATTTTAATGAAGAAGAGTCTCTTCATAACCCTTGTTAAAGTGTCATTAAACAATTACAAAAGAAACAAAGATGTTTGAAAGTGAACATTAAAAGTAATCTCTGTCCATCAGAGCAGAAATTATAAGCTTCAGAGAAGCTTGAAGAGACAATCCCCAAAATAAAACCATTACCCTGCTAATGAAATTGTAGCATTTTTAAAATTGTTTTGGACACTAATAAGTCTTTTCATGCATTTTAATTCTCTACATAGTTGAGGCAAAATGAAGAGAAAAAAAGGAATGATTATGAATATAATGCCATCATATATATATAATTGAATATTAAACTTGTGTGAGATTAAACAACTTTAAAAGAGGACAGGAGACTGAGAAAGAAAATAACATTTCCAAAGTCTTCCTGTCTTGTGCCAACAAGGACAAATTGAAATATTAAAAGCTGGTTTGATACACAGGGAAGGGAGGAAAGATTGCTAACTTGATTCCTTTGATCAGAATCTTAAGAAGGATAGGACAAGGTAAATCAAGCTTGCAGTCTATAATTTTAGGGCTGTGCAATAGTTCAAAAATTATTGGGAAGATGAAAAAGAGTTATGATTTCACTCTTTAAACCAGTTACATTTTCCTTCACATTGTGTTAAAAGTAAGGAAGGAAAAAGCTATGGATGAACTAATGAAGAATAATTCCAACTGAATTTCTAGATATAAGTATATAAACATGCATATAGATTCAGTACTAAGCAAGTTTCAGTTTATACGTCATAATACTGTAACTATGTAGAATGTATGTTTTAATTTGTTAATTTATTTAATTTGTTTTCCACCTTTATTACTTTATAAACAACCCAATACTTAATACTCATTCCTCCTTCTATTTTCCTCACAAAATGTTGTGAGGTAAGTTGGGCTGAGAGAGAGTGACTGGTCCAAAGTCACCCAGCTGGCTTTCATGCCTACAGCAAGACCACAACTCACAGTCTCCTGGTTTTCAGCCTGGTGTCTTAACAACTAGACCACACTCACTTTCTTCTTCCTCACTCTGCCCCAATCCTCCGGGGTCATCAGGCATTTGCAATTTGCAGTCTGCCTCAAATGCTCTTCAAAATTATATATGCTGAGATAGAATTGTCAAATTTGAACTGAACCTGGCCGCAGCCATATTTCTGTTCCACAGTTGCCACGAAGGGGGTTGGAATGCATTAGTAGACACAACAAAGAGCTTTCTCATGAGAACCAAGGTCATCTCTACTGGCAACAAATAAGGTTGGGGAAGTAGTGCCTAAAGAGCCCTCCAAGTAACCCAATTGGCCAATGTGACCTGTGACACTTGGGGATGGGGTTATTTCCTAGTTTAATTATACTGAAACAGCAGGAAAAAAATAGATTAGTTTTCTATTGAAGCTGTGCTGATATGATGTACTCATTAAAGAAGACCTTTGAGAAGTAGCCAAGTCTCAGAGTTCTGATTTGCTTGGGTTCATTATTCAGACCCTTGACAAGAATATTATTTGTCCCATGCATACTTAATGTTGTTGTAGCTGTAAACCTGGGGAGGGGGGGTGAATAGTCCAACTATTCAACTTATTTATAAAACTTCCAAACATATGTATGCAGTCCACAGGACAATCAGATCTTATGTGGCTTCCAAAAGCTCCCTAGATGTATGCCACCACTGCTCTTCAGAACCTGCTTCCTTGTTTTCATACTTGTCCTTTCACCTACTGCTTTTTCTCCTTCAAGCTGCTCCTTTCTCTGTGCTAATTGAAATCTGTCAATAGACAACGTACCGGAAACCTGTCAATATTATTATAACACAAGATTTTTTCCTCATTTAGTCCAATTTGTTCCTGAATATTTTTTTTCAGAAAGATAACAAATTAGGACAAATTGGATCAGTTGCTTACCTTGCAAGGCATACTGAGCTAAAATACTGAGGTATTTTATGCAGATGAACATTTCACAGCATACACACATAACAAATTGTGCATATAGTTGCAATTCATAATTGGCAGATCCAAAATAAATGATTTGACAAGGCTGAATGCTCTTTCCAGATGTTCCTTCCAATCTGAAAGGACTGATTGATTTCAGCAGAGCACACTTGACAGTCACCTGGCTGAGTGCAAGGCAAGCAAGCAGCTTGATGGCACACATTTGTCTAGTGAAATGGGTAAAGATTTCCAGTTTCTAAGGATTTTTGTCATGTGTCATAACTGCTTATATTAAAAAGGAAGTTTTACATTTCATGGATGTATAAAGAAGCTAAAATATTTTGGTTACAAATACATACATTAATTCTGAAGATTTTAAAAATTAAAGTACAACTGAAAATGCAAATTTTTCTTCTGGGACTAATGAATAGGCAACTATTCATTATATAGGACTTGTAGAGATGGCTAAATTAACTTCCTTGAGCAATATTGTGTGTGTGTGTGTATTGATCAAGGAAGTTAAATTAGCCATCTCTACAAGTCCCATCATGTGTGTGTGTGTGTGTGTATAATAGTTGCCTATTTATTAATCCCAAAAGAAAAATCTGCTGTTTCAGTTGTACCTTAATTTATATGTGGTAACTGCAGTGAAATTATTATATGCTCAAAAGTAGAAAAGTTTGACAATGAAGGAATGGCTTGTGAAGATGATGGGACTTGTAGAGATGGTTAAATTAACTTCCTTGATCAGAGAAAAGGCAGTATCTACATTGACGATTGATTGGAAATGACTTGTACAATAGAATTTCTGCATAAAATAGAAAAATGTGAATTTATTAATCTTGTAGTTTTGATGACTAGAAAAATGGATAATAGAAAAAGTAGTGGTATTTTTCTAATCATAGAATAAAAGATAATTTTGTAATCATATTTGCTGCAGACGAAGTCAGAAACTTCTTTTTATTACTTCTCACTGTACTTTTATTTTTCCCTTCTCTCTTTCTTTCTTTTTTCTCTTTCTTTCATATTAATTTGTGGTTGTTTTATGTTTTCCTCAAATTTTTTAAATAGTGGTTTTTAAATGGCAGTAATTCCCAAATTAACTGGGATGGGGGACGATGTCAGTGTACAACTATTGGACATAATGGTGCTGACCTGCATGTTTAGTTTAATCAAGTATCTTTGGCTTCCTTTAAAAGATTATTTCTGTTGGATAAATATAGCATGACGAATTTTACTCTCCAATTGAGCAAGGAATGAGAATTTCCACTTCTGTTGAAACTCTGGACAATGACATCTATCTTATTGCAGGAAATGTGAGAAAAATTACACATCCAGAGTCCCGTAGTATTGCCTGCAAATTATGGCTAGTACAGATCCCTTGACTCAAAAGATTCCTGATCCAAGTTTGCATTTTGGGAATGAGGCAGGTGTGATTGGAAAAACATTCATGCCTTTCTAGCTGCTCCATTATTTTTTTCCCCAGTTTACCCAGTGAAAAATGCCAAAGCAGCTGTTGGGTAAGTAGTCCCTTCTCTTCGTCAGAGGCACTAGAAAGCCCTCTAATAATCCAATGTAGAATCAGCTTTACCATAAAATATGTCACATCATCAAAGATAAGGTTAGTAAGGAAAACACCAGGGAAAGACACTGAGAATTTAGGATTTTGGCATGGCACAAACGGAGATGTCTATCTGTAACGGAGTTAAAAACTGACAGATGGATGGCATAGCATCAGAGGTGGTATTCAACAGGTTCTGACCAGTTCTGGAGAACCGGTAGCTGAAATTTTGAGTAGTTCAGAGAACCGGTAAATACCACCACTGACTGGCCCCACCCCCATCTATTCTCTGCCTCCCAAGTCCCAGTGGATCGGGAGGAAATGGGGATTTTGCCGTAATCTTCCCCTGGAGTGGAGAGAGAATGGAGATTTTACAGTATCCTTCCCCTGCCACGCCCACCAAGCCACACCTACCAAAACATGCCATGCCCACCAAGCCATGCCCACAGAACCGGTAGTAAAAAAATTGAATCCTACCGCTGCATAGCATCACAATGCAAACCACTCCTCCCCTTTTTGTACAATAAAATGCACAACAGCAGTAAGACTTGACTCCTGACACTACACATACTATCTTGCAGATTTTTCATACCCGCTACCCATGAACGCCACTGGTATAGTATAACTTAGTAAACATGTATTTATTGAATGTTGTTTAATGGACAGTTTGATAGAGAAGAATAGAAAGAAATGATGGCTTCAGCAAGCAGTATTGTATTTCAAGTGAAAATTCCTGAACTCCACAAACTCAAAGCTTACCAGTTCCTGTTATTTTTCATAGGAATATTTTCTCCCTAGCTCATGCTGGCAGCAATTTGTCTGAATGATCCGGCGGAGCAGAAGCAAAAATTGAATACCCTGTTTGTTTCACCGATCTGAATTAATTCTGAAGATTTTAAAATAAGTTCCAGAGAAGTTAGGTGATGGCTTTTCTGTTTCCTTTATATAGGATTTAGCCAAATCCCCATTCTGTGGAAAGTTAGGCTATTTCAAGTATGAATTTCTACTTTGCAAAGCCAGGCAAGGCAAATTATTTCTGAACCAGTCAGAATTAAATGGCAACATTGCAAATTTTATGTCTAATCTGGAGCTTTGGAGCACATCTACACATTATGTCTTTTCTTTCGTAATGATATATACATTCAATCAGCAATCATGAAAAATGTAAGAATAGAAGAGCCAACTCTAATGGACTAGGGCAAGCCTTATTTTAATTCAGCATCTGGTTTCTCACAGTAGCCCAACCACAATTTCTGAGCTCCTCTCAAGCAGGAGGCAGAGATCTTCTACCTCTATTCCCCTACAACTTGTTTTTAAAGTTCTAAGAAGATCCCACAATCACAATCAAGGTGCTGGTAATCACCTATAAAGCCCTACGTGGCTTAGACCTGGGGTATTTGGCGGACCATCTGCGCCCAGTGACAGCTCCCCATTGCCCGGTGCATTCCCACAGGGAGGGCCTCCTTGGGGTGCCGTCGGCCAGACAATGTCGGCTGGTGACCCCTAGGGAGCGGGCCTTCTCTGTGGGCGCACCTACCCCCTGGGGCTCCAGGTGGCCCCTGACCTTCGCTCTTTCTGCCGTGGCCTTAAAACATGGCTATTTCGCCTGGCCGGCTTGGACTGAAGGGGTTTTAGAGGGGATTTTAATGGTTTTTATAGTTTTATTGGATATTTTTTTTTAAATTGAACTTTGTGTGTTTTATTGTTGTGAGCCGCCCTGAGTCCTTTCGGAGATAGGGCAGCATATAAATCCAAAAAATTAATAAATAAATAAATAAACAAACAAACAAACAAACAAACAAATAAATAAATAAATAAATAAATAATCCTATTGTGGTGGTGCAGTGGTTAGATTGCAGTACTGGAGGTTACTTCTGTTGACTGCTGGTTGCCTGCAATTTGGCAGTTCAAATCTCACTAGGCTCAAGTTTGACTCAGCCTTCCATACTTCCGAGGTGGGTAAAGTGAGGACCCAAATTGTCCGGGGCAATATGCTGACTCTGTAAACCACTTAGAGAAGGCTATAAAGCACTGTAAAGTGGTATATAAGTCCAAGTGCTATTACTATTGCTACTATCCCCAATCCAGTGTTAACACTGAGACCTCAAAATCAATACCCTTTGATAGATTTCTCTCCAAGAACATACTCAATCCCCTCTTAAATCTATCCAGGTGAGTGGATTTCTGAGTAAAGGGTCCCCATGAGATAAAATAAGCTTATATTGGTATTTCATTGGGATGCAGCATGGGGAACCTTCTTTCATTGCTGCTATCTTTACCCCCAAAAAAGAGTTGAATCATTTCACAGGATTCAGCATCTGCTCCATGCTTTCTGGGTTCCATATAAGATGCTGGAATGATGTTTCTTTCTCTGCTGTGGCATCTGCAGTGGGACCAAGTCCACTGTCAGGAGTTCTAGGCTAAGAGCAACAGAGGAAGTAGTTTCTTTACACTTAATTTATCTCCAGGCAATCAGTTGTATGACTTCTATGGAATGGAGCACTGCATTACACACACACACACACACACTACACACACACACACACACACACACACACACAACCATACAATTATTGCTGGGAACAACAGGAAATATGATTGTGGGATCTTCTTAGAAGTTGTCAGATGTGTCAATTGTAAAAATATGCTTTATGCTACCGTAGTTAAATGGGTAACCCATAGCTGCTAGAATTATTTTGTAAAAAAGACAATATATTACAGAGTTAGTTTAGTAAAACACTTAGTTGCTTCAGCAAGTTCTTGAACTGTGACCGCAGGCTCTCAGTACATCCATCAGCTTTCAACTTAATTATATACAAAAGTGCTACCTACAAGACAGTTCCCTCCTCAAAAATAATATATATTTTTTTATAATCATAGGTTTTCAGGTAAGGCTATGAATTGTTTTAAGGCAGTTTCCTTAGTTTTTTTTTTTACTCCTTAGGTAGTTGCTGAATTAATCTGATGCTCATTTGTACCAAATCTGATGCTCATTTGTATCAAAATCAATTTTACCTTTATAAAATGGCCTAGATACTTTACATTTATCAATAAGCTTTATTGGAGATCATCTCTCTCCCCCCCTCTCTCCCCCCTCCCTCTCTCTCGCATGCTATTGATAAAAGTCATAAGCCCTTTTTAGATGCACTTAAATGCATGAAGAAGTGAAAGGCATGGGGAAAGAGTCAATACTATATTCTGCCACCTCCTATCTAGAGTCCAGATGGATTGGGGAGGGGGGGTGGGGGGGTCAGAAATAATATTAATTGTTCACGTAGTTGAGTTTGGTCAAATCCCAATCTGAATTTGGTGTATTTGAACAGCTGGATTCTTCTAGAGTACGTCCCTAATATTAATACATATTATTTCTCTTTTAATTGTGATTCTGAAGAGCTAATTTAGAAATAGATTGCAAATGACAAAATATTATCATTTGCTCAACAAAAGCTTGCTGAAATTTTCAATTCTGCTCTTAATTGAATAAAACAGGCAAAATCATTGACAGGAGGGGAGAACACTCACAAGTATCATAGTGTTGTTGCATAAACCTTATATTTGGACTATTATGTGCATTTTTGGTTGGCCTGTCTCAAATAAAGATTGACAAATTTGCAAAATAAATAAATGAAGAGGGAGCATCTCTTCCAATCTAAGAAGTGTTGCTGGCTAGAGTAAAGCAGAAGATTAAGGATCAAGAAAAGAGAGGGTTTTTATTTTTATGCATTGCTTAATTAACCTTTCCAGAAAACTTGGCAAGGAATACCAACAAAGATGGCTTTAAAAGGGATTAAATGAATTCCCGGGGGACTTGGAACCTCTAGATTCATAAATGCATGTTTCTATGAGATGTCAAAGGAAACAATGGGAAACAGCACTCCCCATCAGTCTTTCTGGTGAGCTTTCAGGGAGAGCTGGCAGGATACCATATGAAAAAGATTCCTGGCACTCAGAATGCTGGTAGAGATTAAAAATGAGGGAGGGGAGGAGATTTTCAGGGAGAAAGTGACTGGCAGTAGAAAGCTTCAACACCCTGTTATTGACTGAGTCTATGGCAGTTCTTTGTTATCAAAATTGTCTAATTGTTAAAATTACACAGAAGTTCACTGGGCAAAATATTTAACCAAGCTGTTGCTGTTCCTATAATTTGGATAACCTTTTTTTTTAGAGTTAGAGTGCTAAACTATATGTTCTAATTCACTCTAATCCTCCCCTCAAACTTGCAGCAGACACTCATGCTAGGAATAATAGGGGCATTCATGGGATGTTGGTGTCAAAAAAGTCAAAATGGCAGCCACAACTCAAAAGTTCCACTACTTTTTAATGTTTGTTGCATGCACAACACATGCAAAAAGAGACAAGATCCCTGGTATTGGAGCAGTACAAGCCATTTTATTGCCTCTGGCTATAGTTCTGTTGATCTTGTTATACTACAGCAACTTATTTCTACACACATTTCACTGAGAAAATGAGATGTGCTTTGATATATTGGCAAAGTCTTACAAGATTCAAAGGAAAAACTTGGGAGTTTTCCTTATGGCCAAGCTAAAATACTACCTCCCAGTTCTTAGCCAGCAGAGAAATATATGGCAGAGACGATGCTGCCTCCATTGCCAAACACTATTCTGTCACTCTGAATTATTATCTACAACTGCATGCAAACATTTAGGCTAACCTGGTCAGTCTATATGTTGTGATGAATTTCAAAGTGAACAGAAGCTGACATAACCTCCACATGGTACAGAGTTAAACATGACAAGTTTCTGCAAATGTGAATGCATTCTTCTTATTTTTGTAAAGACGTTGAAGCTTCAGAATGAGAAAACTGTGAATATGGACAGTGCAAAAAAATTCAACATCTTTTCAGTCAGTACTTTGTAACATCACCTTGGGGAAAACATCGGCTTCCAGCCATTTTCTTGTAAGTAACAATGAGTTTTTCTATTCTTTACCGACTCTACTGCAGAAGCTTAAATATACAGTATTCTTAGATTTCATTGCATGCATTCTATTATGAGCCAAGCTAAGAGAAAGGGATTGTAAAAACTGTAAACATTTCAGATGCTAAAAGCCAAGTAGCCAATTTATTTTGGTGTTAAAATGTGGTTCCTGCTGCATGACAAAGAAAAGAGATGCTCCCTGGCCTCACTAGGAGCTGGTCTGCCAGATTGGGGCTCAATTAGTAGTTTTCCAGATAAAGAGTTGACCTTCTCACCAAATGCTCAAAAGGTAACAGGACTCCATGGGCAGAGTAAGGTGCCTAATTGGCTCTTATATCAACTTCCGGTACTTAAAGAATGGAAATAAATTAAGTTTAGTTAGTTTAGTTTATTTGATTTGTATAATTAAAAGTTCATTTATTATGGAATTTGGGTTCATATGAGCCTAAGTGGCACAATGGTTAGAGTGCAGTACAGTGGTGGGTTTCAACATTTTTTACTACCGGTTCTGTGGGCATGGCTTGGTGGGTGTGGCAGGGGAAGGATACTGTAAAATCTCCATTCCCACTTCACTCCAGGGGAAGGTTACTGCAAAATCCCCATTTCCTCCCAATTAGCTGGGACTTGGGAGGCAGAGAATAGATGGGGGCGGGGCCAGTCAGAATTTTTACTACCAGTTTTCTGATCTACTCAAAATTTCCGCTATCGGTTCTCCAGAACTGGTCAGAACCTGCTGAAACCCACCTCTGGTGCACTACTGCAGGTTACTTCTGCAGATTGCCGGCTGCTTGCAATCTGGCAGTTCATATCTCACCAGGCTCAAGGTTGACTCAGCCTTCCATTCTTCTGAGGTCAGTAAAATGAGGACCCAGATTGTTGGGGACAATATGCTGACTCTGTAAACTGCTTAGAGAGGGCTGTAAAGCACTATAAAGCAGTATGTAAGTCTAAGTGCTATTGCTATTCTGGGATGAAGTTTGAAGGCATCCTAAAATGTTGTTTTCCTCCCAGTCCTGTTCTTATAGCAATAGGGGTATCGTGTTGTGACTGGCTCTGATTGTACCATGCTTTTTGGAAGCAAATACAGGTTGTTATCAGTTTACAGCAGTTCATTTAGTGACCGTTCAAAGTTACAACGGCACTGAAAAAAGTGACTTTAGACTATTTTTCACACTTACAACTGTTATAGCACCTCAATTGTCACGTGATCAAAATTCAGACGCTTGGCAATTAATTCATATTTATAACGGTTGTGGTGTCCCAGGGTCATGTAATCTCCTTTTGTAGCCTTCTGATGAGCAAAGTCCATGGGGAAGCCAGATTCATTTAACAACCCTGTTACTAATTTAACAACTGCAGTGATTCATTTAACAACTGTGGCAAGAAAGCTCCGTAAAATGAAGCAAAATTCACTAACAAATGTTTCACTTAGCAAACGAAACGTTGACCTCAATTGTGGTGGTAAATTGAGGACCACCTGTATCTTTTTCCTTCCAATTTTTTTCCTTAAAAAAAAAAATTAAGCTCAAAATTTCTATCTTCTTTTCCAGTAGTTAAAAAAATCCACTATCCTTTCAACCCGTCTGAGTTAAAAATTCAGATAGGTTCCACGGTAATGAGAGCAGAAAACCACATTTCATTCTTGATTGATTCTTTCCTAGTCAATAGGAAAAATAGAATCATGCATTTAATTGTTTTTTTTTTAAGTATTTGACCTTTCTATTCCGTTTGCTTAATCTCCATGATTATTAAATAGCATTTATAATTCATAAGAAAGGGTAGTTATTGGAGGCTTGGAATGGGAATGCTTCCTTTCTCTCAGATTTTTTTTTCCTTGTTATCAAAATCTGGAGTACAAAGGTAAAACCAGGAATTCTAGGATGAGTGGTGCACAATAACCTCAGCCACTGCATTTGATGGACCTAAAGATGAATACCTTTTACAGCAGTTTCCTGTTCTGGAGCTGAGAGAATTTGATATATACACATGAATCCTCATGCACCAGCCATGCCAACTCAGCTATCCTAAGGGGATGCTTTCCTTGGAAACACTGTAAGCTCTCTAAGAGCAGAAAAATGCATTAAAATGCCACATTTTACTTGGACCCAAGTTTAGTTGCAGTGGGAATAGCTGAAAGTATTAAACCAAGCATAGTCAGAAACACTTATTTATTTTTGGCAATAAATAAGTAAATAAATCTGTTTAATTAAGCAAAGATGAAAAGGGTTATTTCCAAAACAGGGCGAGGATTTTGCTAATATGCCTGCATGTTAAAGAGTAACAGACACAAAAATTGCTGTGCAAAATCTCTCCCTTTCTCTATTCAGCCTCTCAGGTAATGTTTATCCCTCAGTTAAGCAGAGCAATTAAAGATTGTCTCATTGAAAATTTCTGCCAGATTTATAGTAGCTGTTAGATCGGCGCAGGAATGAAGACGTGACCAGCTCGTTACATGAGTAACTTTATTAAACGGCAACAGTAGCAAGACTGGCGTGCGCTGCCGGAGCTCTCCTTATATTCGCTCCGGCAGACGCACCGCCCCCTGACAGGGATTCAAACTTTCCCGCCCGGTGGCTGGCAGCCAATCCGGGCGGATGTCCTTATAAGGACATAACACTCCTCCCCCCTAGTCCAAAGAAAAAAACGTTCAGTGTTCGTCAATAAACGTGACGTAGTCCTGCAGGTACGTAGGACGCCTAGGCACCCTACTTGACCTGCGCAGTCTCATTTCTCCCGTGTCCCCACCCTGGACGGACGGGGTTCCTGTGGCTCCTGGATCCTTCCCCGGAACCGGGCTCGGTTCGGCTGGCGAGTGTGCGGGGTCACCCTCAGCGCCTCCGGCCGGACCGCAGACCTTGGATGGCTGGTTCTGGTGGTCTTCCTCCTGGCCTGTGGATCTTTCGCCTCAGCGGTGCTGTTCGGTTCCGACCCGGGAAGAGCGTCTGAGTCTCGGTAAGACCCCGGCTGTCACTTGCTCCTCCTCGGTCTCCCGGTGGCTGCGGTTCTGCTGCGGCCCGGCCCGCTGTGGTCTGGAGGGTGGTTCGGGCCGGTGCCCTTGGGTCCGGTCTGCCCGCTGTGGGTGGTGTTGGCTCGGGTAGCGGTGTCCGACCCTGCAGGGTTGGCGCAGGTCTCCCTGGCCCGGCAGGCGTTGGCCTTCCCCGTCGGGTTGGTGGTGGTCGACCTGGTCGGGGTGTCGTTGTGGGGATACCTCCTCGGGTCGGTGGAGGTCTCCCCTGCCGGGGTGGCGCAGGCCTCCCTGGCCGGGTTGTTGTCGGCTTTCCCTTCCCCCTAGTCCCTGGTCTACCGCCCGTTGGTGGTTGGGGTCGTCTGGGTTGGGTTGTCGTTGTTGCCGGGTTGTTTCTTGTGTTGGGTGGGGGTCCCTCTCGCCGGGGAGTCGTGTGCCACCCTCGCCCATGTGCTGTGGTGTGCCCAACTGCGATGGTCCCCGGTCTACTCGCCTTGCGTTGAGGTCTCCCTGGTAGGGCTGCCGTGGGTTGCCTTCACTGGTAGGGTGCGGTGCTTCCCTTCTGGGCAGGTCCCGGTCTACCTGCGGGCTGGGTCGGGGGTCCCTGGGTCTGTTGTGCTGGGTGCCCACCTGGCCGGGTTGGTGTTGCCATCCCCCGTGTGGTTGGCCCCGGTCTACCTCGCTGCACTGCCGGCGTGACAGTGCCTGGTAGTGTGCTGGGCCGACCTCGTCGGGATGGTGTTGCTCTGCCTCGTAGGGGTGTTGTAGGCCTACCTCGTCTGGGTATGGTAGGTCTACCTCGCTGGGGTGTTGTAGGCCTACCCCGTCTGGGTGTTGTAGGCCTCCCTCGTCAGGCTGGTTTTCGTTTGCTCCCCCCCACCTTTTCCGGAGTTGGTCGATGTGACGTCTCACGACCTGTCCATCTTCCAACTCGACGGTGTAGGATTTGGGGCCGGTTGTGCTGGCAATCTTCCCTTTTAGCCACTTAGGAGAGCCGTTGAAATTCAGCGCGAAAACTGAATCTCCTTTGCTGAAAGCGCGAAGCGGCCGGCTGGCGGTTGCGGTCACTTCCGGGCTGTATTGGGGGTGCAGCCGGTCCAAGGGTGACCTCAACCTTCTGCCCATGAGGAGTTCGGCCGGGCTCTTGTGGGTGGTGGCATGCGGCGTGATGTGCTGGGTGAGGAGGAAGTTGTCTATGCGTTCTTGCCAGTCTCCCGGGCCCATCTTGGTGAGGGCTTCTTTTGTGAGCCGGACCATCCGTTCCGCTTGTCCGTTTCCGGCCGGCCTGTACGGGGCGGAGAGGGCATGGCGGATGCCCAGTCCTGCCAGGAAGGACTCCATGGCCAGGGATGTGAGCTGGGGGCCATTGTCCGAGACCAGCACGTCCGGTAGTCCGTGTGTGGCAAACAGGCGGCGCAGGGCTCGGATCGTCACTTCTGTTGTGGTAGATGCCATGGGTATCACCTCGAGCCACTTGGAGAAGGCATCTACCATGATGAGGAGGTGTCGCCCCTGCATCGGGCCCGCGAAGTCGATGTGGACCCTCGACCAGGGGTTGCTGGGGGTCTCCCAGTTTGTGACTTCGGATTGCGGTGGCGCGGGGCGGACTTCTTGGCACGGGTCACATCTGGAGACCCATTGTTCGATGTCTCTGTCCAGTGAGGGCCACCAGACGTAACTCCATGCCAGGGCCTTCATGCGTACGATGCCCGGGTGCCCGTTGTGCAGTGTCTCTAGCGTCCGCCGTTGCAGAGTGCTTGGAATCAGCACCCTGTCTCCCCATAGCAGACAGCCCTTTATGGTGGACAGCTCCGTCTGTTTCCTGGTGAACGGGCTGAACCTCTCTTCCGTCTGTTCCGATGGCCACCCCCTGAGGATCCAGGACCTTACTTGGCAGAGGGTGGGGTCTCTCTGGGTGTGTGCGGCCACATCTGCGGAGGAGACTGGACAGCTGGCGTCGTCATCTATGTGGAATAGATGGAGCGTGGGGGCTGGGTCTTCCACCGGGTTCTTCGATGGGCATCTACTGAGTGCGTCGGCGTTTCCTATGGCTGTGCCTGGCTGGTGCACGAGCCTATAGGAGTAGCCAGCCAGGAAGATGGCCCATCTCATCATCCGCGGGGACATGAAGGTTGGGGTGGGTTGATCGCCTGCGAGGAGTCCCAGGAGTGGCTTGTGGTCGGTGACTATGGTGAAGCGTCTTCCGTAGAGGTATTCGTGGAAACGCTACACTCCAGCCACGATGGCCAGGGCTTCTTTGTCCAGCTGGCTGTAGTTGCGCTCTGCGCCGGACATGGTCTTTGAGAAGTAGGCAATTGGGGCTTCCGTGCCGTTGGGCAGTTCGTGGCTGAGGACTGCCCCCACCCCGTAGGGCGACGCATCACAGGTCAGCTTGATGGGGAGCGTCTCGCTGTATTGGATGAGGACGCTTTTGGACGTTAATAGTCCTTTGATGGCCCGGAACGCTGCTTCCTCTTCCTGGCCCCACTTCCAGGGCGCCGATTTCCCCAGCAGGCGGTGAAGTGGCTCAGCAACTGTGGCTTTCTGTTTTAGAAAGATTGCATAGAAGTTGAGCAACCCAAGGAATGCCTGAAGTTCCGTTTTGTTTTTTGGGCTTGGAGCTTCATGGATTGCTTCCACTTTTGATTTGGTGGGGTGGATGCCCGTGCTATCAATGAGATAGCCCAGGAACTCGACTTCCTGTACTCCTATGATGCACTTGTCCCGCCTGACTCTCAAACCCTTGGCCTTGAACCGCTGCAGGACAAGCCTGAGCCTTTCAAGGAGTTGGGCTCTTGAGTCCCCGGAGATGAGCACATCGTCGAAGTAAGGCACCACCCTTGGAACGCCTTGGAGCAGGCGTTCCATCATGGATTGGAAAATGCCGGGGGCAGCGCTGACTCCAAATTGGAGGCGGTTGCATTTGAATGCCCCCCTGTGTGTGACAATTGTTTGTGCCTCCGCCGTTTTTTCATCCACTGGCAATTGCTGGTAAGCCTGGGCCAGGTCCAGTTTAGCGAATATTGAGCCAGATCCCAGGGAATGCAGCAGGTGTTGCACTACTGGGACTGGGTATGTGCTCTGTGCCAACGCCTTGTTGATGGTACAACGGTAGTCGGCGCAGATGCGCACAGACCCATCATGCTTCAGTGGGGTCACAATGGGGGTCTCCCATGAGGCATGATCGATCGGTTCCAGGACGCCCTGGGCGATCAGCTTATCCAGCTGTTCGTCTACTTTCGGCCGCAGGGCGAATGGAACTCGGCGGGGCTTGAGCCTAATTGGGGTGACTCCCTTATCCAGATTGAAAGAGATTGGCCTCCCCACAAATTTCCCCAGCTTACCATCGAAGACTTCCTTGAACTCTTCGATGAGGTTGTCGAGTTCGTCCCTGCCAATTTGGTTGATGCCTTCGATTGAAAGCCCCAGCGGCTTGAACCACTCCACTCCTAGCAGGTTCGGACGGCTGTCCTTTACGACGGTGATGGGGAGCTTGCCTTCGAACTCCTTGTAGGTGACTCGGATGTTGGCTCTTCCTAACACTCCGATGGGGTTTCCCCCAAAATCGACGAGCTTGGAGTGTAGTGGCTTCAGCTCTCGCTTGGTGATGCTGGGTTGCAGGCGCTTCAACTGCTGCCAGTCCATGATGGAGTAGACCGAGCCCGAGTCTACCTCCATTTTGCAGGGTGCTCCCTCCACGTGGATGGTCACGTGGAACTTGATGGCATTGTCTGAGGTCGTGTGAGCGATGGTCGTCTGGTGGACCGCTCTGCTCCGGGGAAATTCGTCGTCTCTGCGTCTGGAAGGGCCAGAGGACCATTTGGATGACCTCTGGTAATCCTTCCGATTCTCGCGGGGACGGTGGCTGGAGGGCTCTGGGGCTGGTTCCTCAGCTCTGCAAGCTTCGGCGATGTGACCCCTTCTGTTGCAGCATCGGCAGGTCGCATCTCTCCACTTGCAGGTTGCTCTGGCATGGTCCCCTCTGCAGCTGGCGCAGCGCTCCCCCTTGTAGTTCCGTTGGGCGGTTTCCCGCCTTGGGGGTCTGGATACCTTGTGGACGGTGGATTCTCCCTCCGATTCGGATCCAGCTGTGGAATCCTCTGTTGACGATTGCGCTGTGGAGCGAATCTTGTGGATTCCCTTTGCTCTGCTTACTGCGGCGGCTGCTTTCTCCGAGATTTCGGATGCGGTGGCTTCCTCCACCACATCCTTGAGCACGAGCTTCTTTCTGCTCAGGAATTTCTTTTGGAGGCCCCTGTCCCTCATGCCGAAAACCACGCGGTCAGCGATGGCGTTGTCCACGTGGTCAAACTCACAGCTGGCTGCGATCTGGCGTAGGGCGGCCACGAATTCTTTGATGGTCTCACCTTCCTTCTGATCCCTCTGGTGGAAGGTGAAACGGTTCGCCACTGGTGTTCCCGTTGGGGCATAGTGGTCTTCCAGGATCTGCAGCAGGTCTGCCCATGGCACTTCCTCGATGTCTCGTGGTGCTACGAGATCGATTGCCATGTCGAGGACTTCGGAGCCGCAGTTGGCCAGGAAGATGCCCTTCTTCCGGTCATCGTCGGCGTCCCTGATGTTGTTGCCTCTCAGGTATTGCCGAAATTTGACCACGTAGGATTTCCACTTGTCCTTCCCTGGGCGGAAAGGAGCAAGGGCTGGCAAAGTGACTTCAGCGGATGCCATGCCTTTGGAAATGCCTACTGTGGTTCCAGGTGCCGGAGTCTTGGTCTTGTTGGCTTGGTGCCACAAGGTTCGTTTCTTCTCTCTAGTCCTTCGTCGCCAGTGTTAGATCGGCGCAGGAATGAAGACGTGACCAGCTCGTTACATGAGTAACTTTATTAAACGGCAACAGTAGCAAGACTGGCGTGCGCTGCCGGAGCTCTCCTTATATTCGCTCCGGCAGACGCACCGCCCCCTGACAGGGATTCAAACTTTCCCGCCCGGTGGCTGGCAGCCAATCCGGGCGGATGTCCTTATAAGGACATAACAGTAGCCTTCTTTAATTTGGTGTCCTCCAGCTGAGTTGGCACTTCATCTTTTAAATGTTTATTATGCATTTGTAAGCTGTATTTATTTATTTATTTATTTATTTTTCATATTTGTATACCGCCCTACTCCCGAGGGACTCAGGGCGGTGAACAGCATAAATAAATACAAAGACATATAAAAGTTAGAGAAACTATTAAAAACAGATTAATTAATTTGTAAGCTGTATGATTAACTACTTTGGTGTAATGGTTAAGGCACCAGACTAGAAACTAGGAGGCTGTGAGTTCTAGTCCCACTTAAGTACAAAGTACAAAGTCAGCTTTGGGTACTCATTCTCTCTTAGTTCTAGAGAGGATGCACTGGTAAACCACTTCCAAAATCTTACCAAGAAAACTGCAGGGTCTTGTCCAGTCAATTGCCAAGAGTCAGGACAGGGCAGGACAGGACAGGACAGGACAGGAAAAGAAAGAACATAATATCATTAATGAAAAACACTATTCTGACTTTGACTTATGTCCAGAGACAGTGTCCTACTATTGACTGTGACCATAATGTCACAAAATTTGACTTCCTCAATAAACCCAACCTTAGATTAATGCATTTCAGGTGGACATCTCTGCAGGAAGTTTAGGTGCCCTGTATGAAGTTGAAATAAGGTCAGCATTGATTTTCTATTCTTGGGGTGCCCATGGGGGAGTGAGTAAGATATGGGCAGCAGCCTGATGTTCAAAGCCCCATCTCTTCTTTCATGAGTTGAATGTGCAAATGCATATAAAAACAAAGTAAGGCTTCGCCTGTGTAATCATGACTCTCACCTTACTTTTTTTGCATTATGTGGCTCTTCTGCATATCACTAACTTGTAAAGAGGGCTACAGTTTTTTTTTTAAGTTAATTAATTTTATTTTTATTGAAATAGCAATCATTTAAATAACAATGGTGGCATAATAAATATCATCTAACACATTGTATGGATCCAGCCTCCTATAAAGCCTAATCATTATTAAAACCAAGTGGTTACTAAATAGGATAGGATAGGATAGGATAGGATAGGATAGCATAGGATAGGATAGGATAGGATAGGACAGGACAGGACAGGACAGGACAGGACAGGACAGGACAGGACAGAATAGAGTAGAATTTTTTATTGCCCAAGTGTGATTGGACACACAAAGAATTTGTCTTGGTGCATATGCTCTCAGTGTACATAAAAGAAAAGATAAATTCATCAAGAATCATAAGGTACAACACTTTATTATTTATTTATTTATTTTTCAGATTTCTATACCGCCCTTCTCCTTTCGGACTCAGGGCGGTGAACAGCCAAAGTAAAACATTTGTACACAAAATGATAGTCATAGGGTAAAAGACAATATCCATATAAATCATAAGGATACAAGCAACAAAATTACAGTCATACAGTCATAAGTGGAAGGAGATGGGTGGTAGGAACGATGAGAAGATTAATAGTAGTGAAGACTTAGTAAATAGTTTGATTGTGTTGCGGGAATTATTTGTTTAGCAGAGTGATGATCTGTGCTTGCGCAGAAGCACACACAAGCAAAGCAACTGTGTTTACGTGTTCCCGTTGCAAACCGGTAGTAAAGGTAAGTAGAACCCACTCCTGCTACAATGCTAAAATTCAATCAAATTAATTAAAAATGTCCATACACGAATGTGTATTGGAACAATTTTGGTATTAGAGCCCCAAATCTGGAACAGACTTCTTAGCTGGACACTAACCAAGTTTGGGGAGGGAAGGGGGGGAGATCACTGGGCATATTTGGACATTTCAGTATATACCATATATTCCTTAAAAACCATAGAGCATTTTTCTATTGCTAAATGTTATCAATATCAATATTATCCTAGTATCAAGATAACTTATTTTTTGAGTATCTGTCCTTGTAATGTAGCAGTGCCTTCAACTCAGCAACAGGGATGCAGTTGGAAAATGAGCTTTTCCATTGGAACATACAACATTGCTTCCTCTGCAAATATTTGGATGCCTAAATGAGTAGGCCACTAGCAGGACTCCAACTGGCCTGCTATAAAGACTATTCCTCCCAATAGGCATAAAGCCTCAGGGCCATTTCTGTTTTGGTTGCTGGAGAGAACAGGTCATCAAAAATCTGGTTGCCTCTCTTCCAGCCAAATGGGAATAGTAATCTCGTGGACAATATTCCATGAAATTGCGATTCCTACCAATAACATCTGTGCTACCTCCTACCAAATGATCCCTTTTTCTTCTTTCTTTTGTCCTTTTCAGAAAACATATTGACTTGCCAGAGAGAAGAACAACCTGGAAAGAGAACAGTATAGTTTTCCTCTTCTCTAGAAGCAGGGATCTTTCAACCTCCTTGCTCTTCTTTTCTTCATGAACTTTAGCTTCATACCTTGCCCTCGTGTGAGACTGATTTTGGGGATGAAGAAAAGCACAGCCCCATAGCATCATGGGGGAAAACCTATAGTGAGTGTGAGGAATTAAAAAAGACCCCTTGATTAATAGGCCAGGTTTTGCTTGCCAAGTCCCAATACCTTTTATGATTACTGTATACTTTTTGGAGCAGGTAAGCACTAGTGATTCAGCATTTTTATTTCCATGGAATCTGCATGAGACTTAGATGGGTCCCAAATCATTAAATAAAAACAATGCTGGAGGCTAGTGCTTTTCTTTGTTATTTGTCATATTTTCACTTTTTTAATTGGAAAGATCTTTAAAGAATTCAAGTCAGGTGTGACAGGATGCCCGGAAACCCTGTTTTCTTCTGCTTTAGCGAGTTAAATCTGGCTTCTCCAGTGCTGGGTTGTTGGTGGTTGGTTTGGTTTTTTTTTGTTTTTTTTGTTTTTTTTTTTTTTGGAAGGGGGTCTGTTTTCATTTTGGGTAGGGGTTTTTTTTTTTTTTTTTTTGGCAACAAAGATAAAATGTTATGCTATTGGCCTTTTCCAGATTACTGCTTTTAAGAAATATTTAGCTACATTGCATCTGCTAGTTACTGAGTTGTGTTGTAAATATATTGCTTAGACCGCTAAACTGTTATTTTATTGCATGCCAATTTACTATTTATAAATCAATTTCACTCTATTAAAAGAAAGGCTAGGGTTGAATTGCAAGAAAAAGATAAATAAAATTACACCCATGTTCACACAGTGTTTCTTCCAGAAAATTAGTACCCGGTCTCCTGCTGCTAGATTTTGCAGACGTTTTATTTCATGTGAGTTAATTGCTGTTTTCACTGTCTGAATTGTTTTTGTAGATTTCTATAATTTTTCCAGCTGTAAGCCTGAGAGATGAAAACTTTCCAACATTATAAACAGGTTTACTATAACCACCAGCAACTGGCCTGTGAGAGGAAGCCTGGCCATGCCTTGATGAGGCCCTTTGGATCACAACAGCGATGGAATTCTTCTCTCTTAGATAATAAGGCAACATGATTTTCCTTGACAAGGCACTTCATATTGCCTTGAAGCCTTAACTGACCATTCCAATATACATCTACAGAAAAGCAGCTACTAGAATGACCTGGGGGTGGATTCAGAAGAGAGAAGAGGCAAAGTAGTGTATTGCAACCACTTCATTCCTGTATTAGGGGCAAAGAAGCAATGCTATCTTCCAAAACAGGTGTTTTACCTTTTTTAAAAATCTGCACAGCTACTTCCAGGGAAGCAAAATAATAATAGCATAACAGAGTTGGGAGGGACCTTGGAGGTCTTCTAATCCAACCCCCTATACCATTTCAGACAAATTGTTGTCCGATCTCTTCTTAAAAACCTCCAGTGTTGAAGCACCCACAACTTCTGGAGGCAAGTCATTCCATTGATTGAGGAAAATAAGGTGCTGGTGAATGAATAAGGTGAATACATTTGTCTCTGAATAAGGAAGAGACTTAGAAAATGCCCACATGTGCTCCATACAGTAGCTCCCCATGAAGAGAATGCAAGACAGTGGTCTTTGGCTGGTTTTAGAGCTCCGGGAGCTGAGGGATCACCATCTTTGCCCAAGCCATGGATGGCACCTTCAAAAGGATACATGGTTTGGATACTTCCTCTCTTAATCACTTCTGGAAATTGCTAGTTAATTGCTTTTTGGACAGAATCTTCAAGAACGGCAAGTTTCATTCCACTGAGCGAGTCTCTTTCAATCCTTAGCAAAAGAAGTTTTATGCAAGTTTAAGTTCTTAAAAAATATTTTGGAATAAACAGCAGCAGGATGATTAGAACATTGATTCCGAAAAGTTATAAACAGACTAGGGGACGAGATTTATTAGAAATAAGATTTTGAGATAAAGGTTTTGAAATAAATTACAAAAATCCTTCCTGCAGTAAAATGTTGTTATTTACAATTCTATAAAAATATAAAGGTTTTAATTAAGCATAAGAAATCTTTCCATGAGAAAATGCTATTGATTGAAAAAAAAAAAAAAGATGGGACTTTGAAGGTTAAACACTAGAGGGAACCAGAAAGAATTAAACATTATAATTAAAGGAGAAAAGACCCACTAATACAAAATGGGGGGGGGGGGATACTCTAACTTTGGATGAGTTCAAGGATATTTGGGAACAACGTATTTAGAAATTGATTTTAAGATTGTCTGCTATCATAAAACTGGATTTAAAAGAAGTTATAGAAAAAGAAAAGGTTTTCACTGGACACAACTAAGACAGACAGTTTAAAATGGATTTGAAAATGATAGATTACAACAATGATATGGAAAATATGTTACAATAGATATACAGTTGAAACCAGATTATGTCTTAATAAATAAAAGAGATATACAAATAACAATCAGAATAATGACTTTTCTAAGAGAATTTTCTAAGCATTTTCTACAAGAAAAAGAGAAAATGAAAAGAAACCAATTTCTGGGGCTCTATTTAAAGAGATTTAAATTATTTAAAGATATTTTATATTGTTAAAAGTAAAGGAAATATATAGAGAGTTGGTTTATTTGATCAGCATTAAATTATATGTGTTATTTCTAGTAACTCTTAATGGACTTTTGCCGATTAGGACCAAATGATGAGGCTCTAAGGTTTTATTTATAAATAAAAGAAAAATATCTTTTTCTGTAGTATCAAGTAAAATGATAAGTTATATACTGTATATAAGATAGATAGATAGATAGATAGATAGATAGATAGATAGATAGATAGATAGATGTAGGTCTTTGGTTATTCGGGTTTTCTCCCGCGTAAAATTGGAACTGTCTTGGCAATGTTTCGACAAAGTCTCATTTGTCATCTTCAGGCTGGTATTTTTGGCTTCGTGCTTCTAGGAGCAATTTGTGATCGCAGCTGTTTCTTCCTTTTAACTGCTAGTGGGTGTGTGAACTGATTTGGTGGGAGCTTGGCTGTGTTCTGATTGGTTGGAGGTGTGTTCTGATTGGTTGGGGGCTTGGCTGTGCTCTGATTGGATGGGGGTTGGCTGTGCTCTGATTGGTTGGGGGGTGTTCTGTTTGGGTGGGGGCTTGGTTGTGCTCAGGTTAGTCTGAGTTGCAGGGGGATTTGAGCTGGTGAGCTGTGTTGCTGTTGTTTGGCTTCGCATTCGTGGTCGTGCCACATCTTCATGGTGGGTGTCAGCCAAGACACTTCCAATTTTATGCGGGAGAAAACCCAAATAACCAAAGACCTACACACACACACACACACACTTTTTCTCTTTTATTTCTCTTTTTTCCCTCCATAGTATTTTTGCTTTGTTTTCTCTTTTTTATATTTTTCTTAATTTATATTAGTTTTTTAAATCTTTATAGCTATAAACTTCAATAAAAAATATTATATAAGGAAACTAAGATCTGCACAACCATAGGAAGCTACATTTCCAGAAAAATAAAAGCTTTTATTGTCTATGGAGGAATCAATCATCCAGGTCATGATTGTCCCAAAGGTGCTTTTTCAAGAGGCAACTGGACTTTCTTGTTTTTCTTTTGAAGATGTTTCGCTTCTCATCCAAGAAGCAGAGCTGAAGAAGCTTCTTGGATGTGAAGGGAAATGTCTTCAAAGAAAAACCAGAAAGTCCAGTTACCTCTTGAAAAAACACTTTGGGGACAAAAACTTTTATTGCACTACTACGTGTTTCTGTTTTTCCTTTTACTGTATATGGATCAAACTCAGAGCAATTTTGAATGTTAGACATTCTTTTTAAAAAAGAATTTTTCAAATGTATACTTATGTAGCCTATTTTAAATTAAAAAAGCAAATGAGATGAAGTTTTCCTCTGCATGCAGACTTTTCTGCAGGCACACACACACATGTACACCCATTTACGCAAACACACCATATCAAGTTATAATTGTGACACTCGAAAGCATGTATCAGAGTTAATGCTAAATTAAGAATATTTCTATATTTTTATTCATCTATGTTAGCAAATATAATTTTATATGCAACAAGGTGAATTTTCA
Organism: Arizona elegans; assembly: GCA_022577455.1. Classification (NCBI taxonomy): domain Eukaryota; kingdom Metazoa; phylum Chordata; class Lepidosauria; order Squamata; family Colubridae; genus Arizona; species Arizona elegans. The sequence goes on along the minus strand of JAKOOJ010000003.1, from coordinate 93,065,852 downwards.
TTATCTTCATAATTATGCAGCTAGAGGTATTTTATCAAAAGAACAAAAGAAGCAGCTGACAATTCTCTTATATATAGTTCTTTTCTACATTTACATTCACTTTGAAGTCTAAAAGAATGGCAGTGGTGAGGAGAATCATATCCATATTCGGTAGATGAAGATATATGGATGATAAATGATAGATACCAATATAGATAGATAGATAAATATAAAGTTAGAGATAGATATGATAGGTGGATAGATAGATAGATAGATAGATAGATAGATAGATAGATAGATAGATAGATATAAAGTTAGAGATAGATAGATGATAGGTAGGTAGATGATAGATAGATAGATAGATAGATAGATAGATAGATAGATAGATAGATAGATAGATAGATATAAAGTTAGAGATAGATGATAGATAGATGATAGATAGATAGATAGATTGATAGATAGATAGATAGATTGATAGATATAAAGTTAGAGATAGATAGATGATGGATAGATGATAGATAGATAGATAGATAGATAGATAGATAGATAGATAGATAGAAGATGAGATAGATGGATAGATAGATATTAGATGAGAAAAGTGGATAGATAGAGACTGTTACTATATTTTCAGGATCAGACTCAATAAATAGATTAAGAATTAGATATTCAAATAAAGCACTGTTTATTTACAGAAGGCATTCTATATTCACTGAATATTCACAGATAGAAGCACAGAAGGAAAGCATACAGCTCCTTATATATACATGGGGTGGGGCTAGATATAGGAGTGGTTAAGTATGAATATATTAAATAGAGAAGAATAAGTTAACCCCTGATACCCTGGTCATATATTATTTACATAAAGGAGAATAAGGCATTTACTTGTGACAGAGACAGTCTCTGAAACTGAGAATCTAAAAGCCAACTTCACAACTACGGAACTCGAACCCTTAATACTTTTACTGTTTCTCAAACATATTTCAAAATTATAATGCTTTCATCTAAATTTAACATGTCATCGCTATTGAAAATCATTTTTATGTTCCATATTTGCAGATGTATTGAGGTCACCAATCTCTTTAACTTAACAAAGAAAGAAAATAAAAAAAAATAATGCTTAGGAAAGCAGTATGGTTGTCATTCGTAATGTCTGAGATCCATCAACAGGGATCTGTGCAGTGGAGGATAAAACTTATAGACGGAGAGAAGAAGACAGCAAATATTTTTCAATTACAGAAGAGAGCCATTTTCTACTTCAAACAGAATGGAATTCACAGGAACTCAGGGCTGAGTACCAGAAGTTAAAACACTTCAGAACTCTCTCCAGTACATACGAACAACAGTGTATCTTTTCTTTGAAAAATAAAATGTTTATGTTTCTAACTTTGGGCATAATGAGAGGAGTTTTGTTCCTATAGCATACAAGTTTTAAAAAGGCAAATGTGCTTTTCACTTCCAAATCACTAAACTCGGTCTGACCTTTGAAGCACTCATAAGTGAGCGTACATTTTATGATGACTTTTGCATTATGACCCAAAGGGCCAGAATTACTAGGGAAGATGTTTCTGCTGCTCTTCAGTATCACATGAACCATAAAACTAAACAACACTTGAGCATTTTCAAAAGTTTTAATGTTCATTCATGAAATTTCCCTTGCATTCGGAGTTTCTATTAGGCTTAATATGTTTCTTGTTTTGACAGTTACATTTCTATACAACTAGCTGTGTTGTGGAAGTTCCAGTATAGAAATCTGTTTTGGGGCTGAGGAAATAATATAATTGTCCTGAAAGAATGGACATGAGTCAGAGGCAAAACCATTGATTCCTGAGCTACCATTCATTTCTCCTGCTCAAAGCAGGAGACTTTATACCAGTCCAGTCAAATAGTTTTCCAGTCTGTTTTTGAAAACATCCAGTGATGGTACTCTGGTTCCTTGCTAGCTCAGGAATTCTGGGAGTTGAAGTCTACAGGTCATAAAGGCACCATAGTTCCCCACCCCTAGTCTAGTAGGACACACCTAGATCTCTCTCACAGTTTCTACTGTTGAGGCAAGTACCTATGCATTTGGTTTTTCCTCCTAAGTGTAAGACTTTCTCACCACTGAACTGCCACTGTTGGGTTCTTTTTTTTTCTCTTCCAGAAGGACAGAGAGACATAAATAGAGATTCTTATTTTAACATTTCCAGCCAAAATAACCCTTGTGAAATATGTTGGCTTCAAAAACAGCTACTGGCCCAAAGTCTCTTAGTGGTTTACCAGTCAACAACTTAACCACTATACAGGTTCATTTCTACCATATAAAGTGTGTTTTAAACAGATCTGTCTTACATGTAATTTTCTATATTTACAGAATATCTCTTTTTTTTAAAAAAAAATGTATTCCCTTGAAAATTTCACAAAGTTTGTGATCAAGGGACTATGCACACATTGTAGTTATTATAACAGAACAAATATGATATTTGAATAGAAATATCATGAATAGAAAAGTAATCAGAGATCACTGATTAAAATGGGCTATTTGTGGCCAAGTTTTGCTAAATGACAATATGGGGGTGTGCTTGGAAAAAGCAATGCTGAAAACACTGTTTTGAGCAGCTGCTGCCAGGTATAAACAGATCCCTCCCCATTCCCAGGACTAGACTTGACTCATTCCCCCAAGACTCCTACCAAGTCTTTTCTCTTGAAGGGAAAACTCTCAAGCCCATCCCCATCACACCCCCACCCCACAACTGCTGAAAGAAGCAGACCAGACAGCGTAGACTCTTCACTCAGTTATCTACACCAATGTGGCCAGCTGATTGGCTACATCCAACTACTTGACTGGCATAATAGCATCCACTGCCAGCTATTTTAGCCTTACACTGGGCTTTCCAAGGATTTGCCACATCCAGAGGGAGTCAACTTATTCAACCCATGCCCTCAACCTAGAAAAGGGAAGCCACACCAGAAGGATATGGGCAGGCAAGAGGAATTGAAAGCAAGTAAACAGAGAAGCAACTGCGAAGTGACATTTGATCAACTTCAAGATCTACAGTCAAGGAACAGGACTGACATTTAGCTGCCAGGACCACAAACCACAGTAATTGGCCAAGCCTGCTTGATCCATTCCTGGAGCTTCACTTGGGAGCTCAGCTTAGTGCTCCACAGCAATATTAACTTGGAGCTGAGTTTAGAGCTTGAGAGCAATTTTCCTGTGCAACTGTAGTTATGTAGGGAGGCAGCATATAATCCCCAACAAATCTCCAGACAACTCACATAATCTCCAACAAATACAAAACCTTTAGAGGGAAATAAAGACTGCATTCCACTGAACCCCAAAGACTTGTTTATAGGCTCAGCCAACTCACTGGTCCTAGGAAGTTGGATTTAACACAGTGATATATTGGGGAACTTGGATGCTTAATAAAGTCCTATATAAAATTTTAATCTAAGCTGTGGTGTGCTCAGTGCACTCTAAAAGAATCTTTCATAAAGCTCATCATGTCCGTAATGACTAAAATCCTTGAGAGCTAAAATGCAGCAACACCTAATCAAAGGTTCACCAGCCATGATTTTTCCTGCCATTATTTGAAAACACATTTACTATCTGTGTATGTTTCATTCTACCATTTGACTACATTTCAACTCCCCCATCCTTACTCTACATATTTCCTAGATCTCATTATGTGGGTGATAAGCATGTTGAACATATTGGTCAGGGAAAGTATGGTTTTCCTCAGGATCACTTCATTTGGGATCAGAAAACTGTGATTGGTGGATTTCAGAAAAAGCTCTAGCACAAGAGTTTACCAGTCATAGAAGAAACAAATACAGAAAGTTAGTCAAAACCTGCATCCTAAAAGGGAGAAGCTATCCACTTCAATATCTTCATTATAAATTCTAAGACTGATTGTTCTGCCTGTTATTATTTTGGTCTTCTTTGTAGTTTGTCCAATTATTTTTTCATGGTGCTCCTTAACTTTCCTTACTCAACTTGCAGATCCTTGTATTTTCAGCTATCAAAGTAGTGCAATCATCATAGCACAGACTACTGATGTTTCTCCCTCTAATTTTAAAATCATGCTCATCTTCTTCCAATCTAGCTTCAGTTATATAGGTTGAATAAATAAGGGGAGGGTAAACAGTCTTGTCTCTTTTGCCAGCCTGGAACTAGTCTGTTTCACCATGCTGTGCCTATAGTTTGGCTTCCTGTATAAAAGCTTCTCATGAAGACAATGAGATTTTTTGCAATTCCCATTTTTCTGAATAGGAATTGCACAGCTTGATGTAATTGGCACTAATACTTTTCTATAATCAATGAAGTGATTTTTTTTTTTTTTTGTATTCTTTGGCTTACTCAATTATCCAGTGTGCGTCAGCAATGATAACCTGTGTTTCTTCGCCTTTTTAATACCAGCTTGAACATCTGGCATCTCTTTTTCTATGTAGAGTCTAATCTGCATTGGATGATTGTTGCCATTATTTTGCTAGCTTGTGAATTTAAGGATATAATGTGATAGTTTACACACACTGTGTTAAGACTCCCTTTTTTTGGTATTAGAATGCAGATTGCCCTCTTATCTATGGCCAGAGTTTTAAGATAACTTCTTCCATCTTAGTATGATCTCCTTTGAATTGGTTACTGTCTGTCCATTGGCATCTTTGAACATAGTAATTTGAGTTGGAACCTCCTTTTGAGCTCTTCTGCTGGAGTTCTTTTGAAAAATATTCCTCGATTTTGCATGTCTCTTTCCACTTTCAATATCATTATAATGTTGCTAATTATAATGTAATGCTGCTTCTTGTCGCTTTTAACAGCTCTCTGAAACTTTTTGTTCAATTCCCTTCTGAGATTTGTGTCTTTCTTGGCTTTGACTTCTCTTCTTGACAATTTCCGTAGTTTGTTCTTAACATCTAGTTTGTTTTTCTCTCTCTTTTATTTATGGCAACCTCTTTTCATATTCATCCTTCATTATTGATTTATGTTTACTCCATAATTCTTCTGGTTATTTATCAATGAAGTTCAGGACTTCAAAGTGATTCTTAATGTTCTTCTTGGACAGGAATATGTTCAAGATCATAGTGTGGAAAGTGACAGGATTTCGTATTCTTTAACAGAATTATATTCTGCTTGGTAGGGAATAGAAAAGGTACTTCTAAGATTTGTCATCCAGTATTATTGAATACAGAAGGACAGGTAGAGAACCTTTGGAGACAACCTGTTTCTCCCACTTCTGGTTGTACTCTTCAGGAATTATTTAAGAAAAACTTCCTTAATAACCTAAAAGCCATGGAGAGGAGATAGTTCCATTATCTCCAACTCACAGGCAAGATGGGGTCACCTCACTATAAATCATTGCTCAATATCTTCTGTATTAATATTATACAAATCACTACAGGTTCAATTATAGTAAATATAGTTGCCACACCAGTTGTACCATTAATGTAGACATTGTTGCAATTAGATAAGAAGTGACAGAAATATTTTCTGTCTACATCTTGTCTACAGAAGTGGTGAAATGCACTTACCTTTGCTACCGGTTCGGGAATGTGAGCACGCGTGCCACTTCTGCGCATGCACAGAGGGTCAAAAATGGGACGTAATGACATCCAGGTGGGTGGGTGGAACCTCCCGCTGCTGGCACTACCGGTTCGTGTGAGCCGGGTAGATCCGGCCAGATTTCACCACTGGTCCACAGGATAAACACATCATGTGTACTCCTCCTATTGCCAATCCTTAGAACCAGAGCTTTCTTTTTCTTCATATTTGCTTTTTTTTTTTACGTTTTTTATTATATTTTTATTGTTAAGAAATAACAAAAAGAAAAAAAAATCAATACAAAAAATCAATAGTAAGGAAAGAAAAAAAAAATTTTCCCCCCAACGTGCTATACAAACGGAAAGGAAATTTTAGGAACTTGAAGTCTTCAATTCTTCCAGAAATCTCTTTGATAAGGTACTGATGCCGATTCATCCAATCTCCCAAGTGCAAAGTCCACAAATGGTTGCCAAGTGTTCCAAAAAATATTTTCTTTATATATACCACTTCTAATTTTAATATTATAATAATAATAATAATAATAATAATAATAATAATAATAATAATAATAATAATTTTATTTCTATACCGCCCTTCTCCCGAGGGACTCAGGGCGGTGTACAGCCTATTTAAAAACACAGACAAAACAACAGTATAAAATTTAAAATAATTAAATAGGTGGCTCAAATTTAAAACCCCAATAAATTTAAATACCCAATTTAAAACTATTGTGTTGATAGTCCGGCTTGGCGGAACAACAGGGTCTTCAATGCGCAGCGAAATGCCCGGAGGTCGGAGATCTTACGAATTTCCGGGGGCAGTTCATTCCATAGGGCTGGGGCTCCCACAGAGAAGGCCCTCCCCCTGGGTGTCGACAGCCGACATAACTTGGCTGATGGCACCCTGAGGAGACCCTCTCTGTGGGAACGGACTGGTCGGTGGGAGGCTATTGGTGGCAGAAGACGGTCTCGGAGGTACCCGGGTCCTATGCCATATCACAAGTCAATTTATCATTTAATGCAAATTTCCATGTTTCATTGTACCATTCTTCTAATTTTAAGTCAACATTTAATTTCCAATATCTAGCAATTATAATTCTCCCCATTATAACCAAAATCCTCACCAATTCTCTTTCTCCAGTTGTTAATTTTGTTTCATTCAATATTAATAATAATATGGTTTCCAATTTCAATTTGACCCTCTTCTTAATTATTTCAAATATTTCATTTTCTATCCTAAACCAAAAAAGTTCAACCCCATTACATTTACACCACATATGAGCATATGTCCCGAGTTCCACTTTACATCTCCAACACATTTTATTCACTTTATTATCCATTTGAAAAAGTCTTATTGGGGTCAAATACCACTTCCAAATAACTTTATAATTATGTTCTTTAATCCTTATTGATAATGTCCTCATTATTCTGCTAACCCAATTCATATTCCAATTTTGATCAGAAATTTCAATGCCCAGTTCTTTTACCCAATTCTCTTTCATTACCCTTTGTGAATTATTATCAGAGTTAATAATTTTATAAATTTTACTAACTAATCCCTTTGGCCCAATTTCATTTTTTATTATTTGAGATGTCAAATTTTCAAATTCCGTTTCCTTTCTGCTCTCATTGTTCCTTTCTTTGTATTTCCTATTCCATTTATTCATTTGAATTCTTTCAAACCAATTAATCTTTAATTTTCCATAAATTTCCTCTTTCCTCATTTCATTTTCTATAAATTTCAACCATTCACTAATTGTTTCCACTTTCTCTTCTATTATAATCCTCTCTCTGTTACTATTTAATTTCATTGGGCAATTCTCTTTCAGTTTACTTAAATACAATGCGTCTGGTATTAATTTTTTTGCTACTCTGTCCCAATTTTTAGTCAAACTATTTAACCAATAATTGCAAATTTTAACCTTACCTTTAAAATTTTCCAAAAACCATTTGTAACCAAACTTCTTTATTTCCTTCATTTCCAAATTACCCCAAAGTTTAACATCTCCTTTTAAAATTTTTACTACTGTTTTTATATTAAATGCTCTATAATAGTTTAATAATTTTGGAATTCCTAAACCACCTTGTTTTTGGTTCTGATACCACATTTTCTTAATCAGTCTTGGTTTTTTATCCCCATTACAAAATTTATCTAATTTTTTTTGATATACTTCAATGTCCTTCTCGGTTAAAAAAATTGGAAGCATCTCGAATAAAAAGTTAAATTTAGGAAGTAACATCATTTTACATAAAGCTACTCTACCAAACCAAGATAACTTGAGTTTTTTATATTTCCCAATTTTCTCTTCAATTTCTTTTCTTACTATGTCATAATTTAGTTTCTTTAAATTTTTAATTTTAAGTGAAAGTATAATACCTAAATATCTTAAATTATCCTTTATCCTAATTCCAAATTGATTTTGTAATTTTTGTAATTTCTTCATATTTGCAAAATATGAAGTGGATAGCATCTTAGATGGTTCCACATTTTCTGATTAGTTAATGGACCCTGTCCATAACTACAGCTTGCTAAATAGTAATGATCACAGAAGTATCAGACTGACAGAAGAAAGTGTGGGGAGCATTACAGGAAAAAAGAAAATCTGACAGAAGCTGGTTCTTATTAAATACTAGGTCCAGTCTGAAGAAATTTCAATGGTCCACTCCATTGAAAGAAAGAAACGGGGAAAAAACCCATGATGAGCTTTAATCAAAATGCTGATGAAAAGAGAAGGATAACCTTGGGGCAAGATGCTCTTTTCACTTAGTTCTTGAAGCATAAAATGTGAAACCAATTTGAAAACAGTCAGGTGTTTTTTTTCCCCCTGCCCTTAAAAATGGGAAAAGAATGTCTAACAATATTACAAGAGAGCTTTCATCCACATTGTCCAAGTCCCACTTCTACTAGTATCCATATGAGCAAAATAATTAGACATTCTTGCAGTGCTTTGATGGCCATTGATTGGATTACCTTCTCTACTTCCCTCACCCTACCAACATTCTCCTGGAAATAGGTACCACAAATTGCACATCATGTGCAACTTCTATAAAACCTGGTGCAAACCTTGCAACATTGAGGTTCATATATCAAGGACTGATGAAACTAAGTATATAAGTCAGAATACAAATCAACAGGAATATTTAAATTTGTATATAACAGTGTGTCAACCATGTCTATAAGATGTATCCATTTATTCCAGTACTAATGATGCTAGATAATTTTAAACTATAGACTTTGGAGTATTATGTAGAGGTATGGATCAATTTAGGCAGGTTTATGTCTTCCCTGGGAAAAGCATAACTGAAAATGTATAATGGGCATCTGCAATTAAATGTATGCCAAGCCAGCCATCCCTGATTGGATTTTTTTTTTTTAAGAAAGAAGTTTCCCTAAAGAATGCTGAAGTGAGCAGCAGTATCTCTGATTGGCTTTGACAATCTCATAACAGTCAAAATAGTGAAAGCCAGGTCTGTTGCTCTTGCCTTAATTACCTGACATTCCGGAGATGGACTCTCAACCTTTGACTGCAACGCCCAAAGCCTTGATCCCAGCCCACTAGTTTCTCTCAGTTCTCTACATTCTTAGATCTTTTCCACCCTTGCTACCTTTAAAGAGCTACTTTCCTACTATCAGAACCCAAAGAGCCTTTATTTTTCCAAGAAAACAGGTTGCTGTATGCTACTATCATGTGTACTTTTTCCATTAGTGTTGCTCTTGTATACATAACCTTCAGTTTTCTTTTGAATGCTAAAAGCTTCAGAAGTTACTATCCTTTATTATATGTGTTAGGGAAAGGTGGAAGCTAAAAGCATCATGGAAATCTGCAGGCAGAATGGAGTTGATATGTACACAGGAGCTCCATGCAATTCAGTATAAATAAAAGCATGCCCATGGATACTAGTGTGTTCTCTTTACACTTCATTAAACACAACAGTGTGCTTCTGTTACAAAGAATTGCACTCTGCTATAAAATTAGGAATCTTTTTATGCAGCACCAGGGCCAAGTGATTGATCACTGTGGAGTTGACAATTCTGGGAACTACTGATAGATTTTAAAAGGTTTATTTCAGTGATGCTAACATCTCTCATACCAAGTCACTCCAATTGTTAGCCTTTTGAGATAGGCCAAGTCATGAAACGGGCGTCACATGAACTACTAAAATTCTATTGTTATAGGATATAATAACAGACTCTTGAAAGCCTGACAGATATTCTCTTTCTGTTAAAAAGAATCAAGATAGAGCAATCTTGAGATGTTCCTCACTTCTTTCTGTCTCTCCAGAACAAGCTGATGTTTACATAATAATCACTGAATTCCTTCTTTAAAGCCATCTCCATATTCTTCCACATAAATCACACATACCAAAAGACTGTTCTTCTGATCACCTAGCAGAGGGGTGTCAGAGTTTCTTGAAAAAATCAAATCCAGAAGCACACACAGATAAACTGATTCAGCTGGATTCATTAACTTCTTTATATACATAATAACAGAGCAAGTATTTACAATACCAATATAGATTCTTCTTCAATGTAGTAGCAGTTACAACACAAGGCAGGAGAGAACAGTTAGCTTCATTTCAGCAGAGCAGACAAGCATACACAGACTGAATAGTTTCAGTTTCAATTTACAGAATCAGAAGCTGCAGACTAAGACACGCCCTGGCTCCAGTCAGTCTCACCTCCCAATCGGCTGATTTAGTTACTATGCCTATTCATTGGCTGACCTTGTTACAATGTTTTCCCAGTCATGAATATTCTGACAAGGGGTCTCCAACCATAACAACTTTAAAGTTGGCTTAAAGCTGCCAAGGTTGGAAACTCCTGACCTAGCATAACAGATCATGTTACCAAGTCTGCGCATCGTGTTTTCAGCCTCTGCGTGTCAGGTTTTCAGCCTCTGCATGCCCCATTCTTGGCCTCCATATGGCATGTTTTTGGGCAGTTCCAGGCCGCGGGGATCAGCAGCAGCAATCCCTGCTGCCTTGAACTGCCCAAAAACGCGACATGCAGAGGCCAAAAACGGGATGTGTGGAGGCCAAAAACGCAATGTGTGGAGGCAACAATTAGTGGCGATGTGCTGTGGTGATTCCCGCAGCCTGGAACTGGTCTAAAACGGTACGTTTGGAGGTCAAAACCATGAGACACAGAGGCCAAAAACGTGAGGCACAGAGGCTAAAAACACAAGGCACAGAGATGGCAATGGTCTGTAGCAATCCCTGCAGCCTGGAACAGCTGATTGGGCGTATTCCAGGAAGCTGATCCACCTGCCAATCAGCTGCTCGTGGCGAATGAGGCTGCGATAATGTGCTGAAGCTGACCAGGCTGTTTGCTATTTGCTGCAAGGACGCTAGCCAGATGAATACTGATGGATGCTGGTAGGCAAAGGCAGATTTTTTTTTTCTTGTTTTCCTCCCCAAAAACTAATATGCATCTTATACTCTGGAAAATATATAAACAACAACAGTAATTGTGCCAAGCACATTTTCTACATTCCAACAATTAAAATGCACTTTACAGACTTCTGATCCAGGGCCTGAAGGGAGACTTTTTGAAAGGCAGGCAGGGTTGGAAGCCGCTAGATCTTGAAGGGCAGGACAAATGTTGTTCCAACTGGGGCATAGCAACATTATCCTCCAGAGTTGACCAAATGTGAATCTGAAGCACCTAAAAGCTTTATTAATAAATAAAAATAACCACTATATTCATTATCAAACAGGCATGGAAACGCCTTCCCACACAGTACAAGCTGCAATGTTTGCGTAATTTTATTGTAATGTATGTTTTTAAGTGAATAGTTGTATCTTCAGGCAAATACATTATTCTCCCCAATAACATGTCTGGTGAATTAAGAAGTAAACCAAATTAACCTTTGGTGAGAAATCAGTGATATGCGGAAAATATAAACAAGTCTGTTTGAACCACTCCCTCCAAAGCACAGTGATTTTTACTATCACGAAGTCTGAAAAACGGTCAAAAATGTTGAATGGTGTAATGGGCAGAGGAAAACTTCCAGTAAAGATTTATATGTTTTAAAAGAACATGTTGAATTTTGAAAATTGCAAAAAAGGAAGTCGTTGTTGTTGCTGCTGCTGTTGTTTAGTCAGTGTAAGCAGAACTGAATCTGTTTCTCAAAAAATGGCTATGGTTGTTCTTTCATTTATTTTAAAATGCCTTACAGGCATTTGAATTTATTGCACTGAGGTAAAAAGGCTTCCTACTTCAGAGAATAATTTGTCCATCGTCTTAGAAATATATCTATTTAAGACTCATCCTCACACCTGCATACTACAGTGCCAAGATGCCCCATTAATGACTTCTCTACAACTTGATGCACATAGCAGATATGTGCTTGGAACATGCCTTGAAATGTCAAGATCAGGGAACTCTCCCTGAGGAAAATATTGACTGCAGATAAATTGGTCCTTCAGAATGCAGAAACACTTCTAAGGCCTCCCACAAGCAACCCAGTCCTCTTCTTAGCTGTGAACCGGTGAGGACTGTGGGCAATGACAGCCTAATATCACACTCCTCAAGCAGAAAGATGTCCTGAGCGTGTAGAAGGCCATCTTGAAGTATTTAAATTTGTTGTGACCTCGGCACCTATCCTCAGAAAGTCTTTCATCCTTCCCCTGGCCTTGCGCTATAGCTATAAGGATATAAGCAGTGCTCTTCCATCTACCTTCCATCAGGTGGGCTTTTATGCATGATAGGGACTTTCAGTTTTATGCCCTCTAGATTTATCAGTGTCACCCAAAGATTGGTAGTCTTCTGCCCAATTTCTCATTCTTGGGAATTATTGCTGCCACAAAAGATCTAGTAATCTTCTGCCCGCTGAATAAGGGTCACTATTTTCCTGCTCTCTGGGTTTACCTCTTATTCGAACAGAGGCTCCATTTTAGCAACATAGCCACTAGCACACCCAAATTACACCTTTGATATATCATTTGAATAGGCTGTATACATGAACCATAGCAATTAGTGCAGATTAAACTCTTTGTTTCTTAACTTAATTGAATACAATATTGCACTACCAAATTCAGCCTCTCAATCTCATGAAGCTGGAATGCATAAAGGAGAGAGAAAACAGAAAATAAGAATGAGGGAAAGGTCTCAAAAATCTTCATGGGGGGCTTTAACTAAAGGTTTGCTGTTTGTCTCACCATCTGTTACTCAGTCTTAGTGTTTCATTGATCTCTTCAAGGTATTGCTTGGAGAGAAGGAGTGTTGAATAATATTGGACTCCGAGAACCATCTGCTCTTGGAGAGGCTAGAAATCGTCATCCCTTCTGAATGGGTCTCCCCCTCAGCCCTTTAGGAAACAGCGGCAGCATCTTTCCTATTTCAGCCTGTCCTTAGCCATGGAGGTAAGCCATGGAGGGTAAGGGGTTCCAAAGAATCTTCTCCTGGACCCACCAGCCATAACTCCTTGACCAATGGGGCCTGCAGCATGCCCCTTCTGCTGGCATAGCTATCGTTATTGGGGTGTGATGGTTCCTCAAGTAGGCCCATGCCATGCAGGCTTTATAAGTGATAACCAGCACCTTGAATTGCACCCAGAAGCAAACCAGCAGCCAATGCAGTTTATGAAATAGCGATGTGACATGGACCACTCTAGGGGCCCAAAGAACAGACAACGCCGCTGCGCTCTTCATGAGCTGTTGCTTCTCAATGCTCTTCAAATGATTATCATTTAGAAATATTAAAAAGTATAAATAGAAATATGTATCACTTCCCACAACAGGGGGGAAAAGAGAGAGAAATTGATTTGGTTAAGACGGAGATACTGTATTTTATTTGTTTCTATTGTGATATTGCTTCTGGTTTTTATGCTAGATATAGAGAAAAATTCAGAATTTAGTTTGAAGATTTAATAATTGCATGGTTATACAACTGGCTTGTAATAATTATAGGTAATGTAAAAAGTTGAGATTGTAATTGTATTAGTATTTTATTGTGTTGGAAAGAGTTGGAAATAAACACCTGTTTTCTTGTCTCCATTTTTTTCATCCTGTACCCCTTTTTAATCTTTATTTTCATTGTATTTTATGCTATAATAAACCTTGCTATAATAAACCTTGTTCTCTGAGCTTGTTGTTCAGTTTCTGAATGTTTCATTCTCAGACTAGGTAACATCATCAACAGAACTTTGGTTGAAGTGTCTGGTTTCAGCTCTCATCTGTTTTTATAGGTTTTATGTGGTCAGTGATTGACTAGCCATGCAATGTGAAAGTCATCTGGTGGTAAGGTCACCCTGGCTGGAGGCCATGTGAGTCAGCTGGTGGTCAATGCCGTCATTGGTTGATCACTCGATTGATCTGACTTCTTACAGACTTGTAGGCTGGTTTTGAATCAATGTGTTTGTTGAACAGGTCAATCAACAAACACATCGATCTGCAACCAGCCTATCAATCTGTAAGAAGTTGGATCAATTGAACGACCAACCAATGATGGCGTCAACCACCAGCCAATGTACATGATCTCCAACCAGGATGACCTCACCACCAAATGAACATCAGTTCCAGGCAGGGTGATCCCCACCCCCAGATGATCCTCATGTTGGTCACATGACCAACTGACCACATAAGATCTATAAAAGCAGAAGAGAACTGAAACAAGATACTTCAAACAAAGTTTCCACTGCTGATGTTACTTAGCCTGCTTGTGAAATGTTTGGAAACTAACCAACAAGCTCAGGGAACAAACCACCACCAACATCTATCCACCAAGCTACAAATATTCTCCACCATTTCTAATAATAAATCTTAATAAATTAAAAAAATAAAATAAAAACAAAACACAGTAGCCTATGTCAGTGTCAGAGAATGTGGTTTGTCTTATTTCATTTTATTTCATAGATATAATTCTGAAGTGGGAATACCAATCACATGTCTAGGAGAGGATCGATAAGTTAATAATACTAAAGCAAAAGACATTATGGGGGGAAAGTGGTATTGGACAGAGCGGCTAGAGTTTATAAGTACCTCACTGATAAAAGTTCTGAATACAATCATGAATGAATGTGATTTATTCCAATAAATGGGAATGGATATTGGCTAGGAATAGAACTATAGCAAGTGAAAGCTCTAATTGGGGTCTAAGCCTCTGGTTCTATTGACTGGCCGAGATTGAATCCTGCGCTAATTAGAGTCCCTATATTTTCTCACAATATATCTGTATAGATGACAATAATCCATTCTGGATACATGGTAAGAATAGATTATGGGGATAGAACAATTTATGCTGGCTTAATTTCCTCCTAGTTTACAGATTTGAGGAAAGCTAATTAAAAACATCTTTCTGTATAAGGCCTTAAATGTAAGGCATATTTAGCTTTGGACACAGTCACAACTGAGGTGGCTTTTGTGTTTCTAAAATGGATGTGATAAGCAGAGACAAGGTAGATTTCAAGAAGAAATCAGTTGCAGAAAAAATAGTTAACATGCAGTACATTCATTTTGTACTATGTAGACACTATTGAAATGCATTGCAGAGAGAATTTCATAAGTGAGATTTGTCACATCACCCAGCTGGAAATATCTTGCCTGCTAAACCTCTTATTGTCATAAAGTTATTAAAGAATAATAAATTTCTTCCTGCCAGTTCTGAATTTCAGAGCTGAAAAAGCTTCTTGGATGAGAAATAAAACTTTTCAAAGAAAAAGAAACCCAAGAAAGTCCAGTTGCTTTTTGGAAAAAAAAAAAAAACACCTTTGGGACTATTCTGTTGCACCAACTCATCTTATAAAAATAACTTCAATAGTGGCATCTAACATAAGGATTTACAGTTATGGATCAATGCTCATTCCAAAGCATTTTATTTAAATATGTGCATGCACATAATTTATCCAAAAAAGTGAGTAGAGAATTAGGGTTAGGGCTGTGGAACTGCTTGATCCAATTTCCACATAGCGGTTGCTTAGTGACTGGAGTTATAATAGACACAAAACCAGGGTCTTATGATTCAGATTTGACATCATCCACCCACCCCCACACATTCACATGATTGTATTGCTTGGCAACTGGCCTACATTTGCAGCCATTTGCAGCATCCTGTGATCAAGTGACTATGATTGATGAAATTTTTACTAGAATCCAGTATTTGCTTTCAGTTTTTGGCAAACCCCCCCTCCCCCACATTGTAGACAATAGTTTCACTTAACAACTGATGCAACTGATGTTGTAATGTGATGACCTGCTTAATTACTGTCCTGACGTATGATTGTCATTCTGGATTTGATTACAGTCCAAAATTGAGGACTAGCTATATAAGACTTCCTTAGAATGAGGCAGATAAATATTGTATTTCTTCTTGTACTCACTCCCCATCTTGACTCTTGTGGAATGAGCTTTGAATATGACAGAGTTTCTCCCATAGCTTTTGTTACGGCCCTCTCAGGGTTGTTTTGTTGGGTGATAATGTAACAATCCCAAGACGGTTGTATATTTTAAATGGGAGTTAGGTGGAGGTAGTTGAAGGGCACCAAGTAATATTGTTAATGAAATATGGAAACAAATTTGATGCAAAAATGTAGCAATTATCCAGAATGCTTTGATGCAAAATGTAGTTTCATTTAGAAAGAAGAAAAAGTAGATGCTTTTCAGTCTGTTTTGTGGAAAAACATACCTACCAGCCAATACATGCTGAAAGGAGGAAGGACTTTTGCTAAGTTTCTGGATGGATCTAATTAGTCAGCTAAAAATTATTTAGTTCAGGCCTCCTATATTCCAATTAACCCTCACCTGTCATGCATGAAGAATATTGCGGGATTAGCTCAAGGCTTGACTGATCTTATTATGGTATTTCTTTTGGGGAGCTGAGTTTATTTCTGGCTCCACTCCAGTTTACTGGAAGCCATGGAAAAGCAGGTGTTTTCCTCTGAATTGTGATCACACTGAAACACATGGGTAGTCCATGTTTTGAGTGTTGGAACTTTTATCTCCTCTACTTTCCTGGATTCAGTTATAATTTCACAACCCTAACCCAAGAATCATTACCCTATTCCTGGAGTTTGTGCCTGGGCAAATTATTTAAGGTTTACTCATCCTCCTCCAATCCAGCTGTTTGATTCCTGAGCAAGGGATTGGATTAGAAGATCTCCAAGGTCCCTTCCAACTCCATTATTCTGTTAATACTTTTATAGCAACATGCAACCATAGTCAAAGCCATTGGGAAAAGTTGCAAAATGGCCGCCAAACTGTCATTTCACCTTTAATTTAACTAGGATTTTAAATGCAACAAAAGAATGATAGCAAGTCAGTTGGGAATTCTTTGGAACATTTCAGTGCTTCTATTTACTTTTTTTTTTTTTTTTTTTTTAGAATTGACCTGTTACATAGCTTCCTAACATGGAAAGTCGTCAGAATTTTTAACAGACCATCAGACAATGCCCAAAGACATATGTTGAGAATGGTGAGGGAGCAAATGTTACTTTCCTTATTGGAGTAGAGACTGAGGAGATTTTGTTACTTCAGAATTAGTGACAACTGAAGGAATACACAATACAGAATAGAGCTCTCCTCTCTAGGGAAGGCCTCTACAACTAGCAAATAGGACTTTTCCCTGTGTGTGATAAAAGTTGTATAAATTCCATTTAATTGATGAAAGTGGAAAGAAAGGAATCAGGCCTATCTTCTCTGAATATCCAGACAGACAGTATTTTCAGATCTTCAGAGTGGAGTAGAGTGGAGTAGAAGAATAGAATAGAATAGAATAGAATAGAATAGAATAGAATAGAATAGAATAGAATAGAATAGAATAGAATAGAATATTCTTTATTGGCCAAGTGTGATTGGACACACAAGGAATTTGCTTCCAGTGCATAACTCTCAGTATACATACAAGCAACAGAGTGATAAATCATAGATCATAAGATACAGTCATAAGTCATAAGATACAACCATGGTCATATTGAGTAGGTCAGTAATGGGTTTGAATTTAGTTTGCTACCATTTTGCTCGTGTGCGTGCGCACACTCACGCACGTGACGCTTCTGCGCATGCGCAGAAGCGTCCAGGCAGGTGGGAGGAGGCAGAACCTCCCACTGCCGCTGCTACGAGTATGCCTGATCCAGGGCGAACCAGTAGCAACCCACCACTGAAGTAGGTAACAGGAAAGGTAAGAAGGATAATAGTAATACAGTCCTGCTACATGATTAGATATCCTTAGGCATAAGAATTAACATGATGTGGGAATTATTTGTTTAGCAGAGTGATGGCATGGGGGGGGTGAACTGTTTTTGTGTCTAGTTGTTTTGGCATGCAATTGTTCAACATAGCCATATCTGAAATAGAGAGAATAGTCTATCTTATCTACCTCCCTTCCTTGTTCATCATGTTTTGAGTGGCACGTACAGAAATATTGGCACCATTTTAAAAATGGGGTGAGCAAAACATGGTAGCCCCTATTAAAAATTTAAAAATCCCAGCTCATTTATAGGGCAGTGGAAATATCAGTAGAACTCTCTGGATGGCATTAAATTAAAGTGAATGACTTATGTCAGATGATGTTATGCTGTAGATGCTATGTGCCAAATCCCTTTCCAGAGCATTCGGATCAGTGCAGCTATGGATTGCTGTGACATATTTCACTTGTTATCTCATTTTAAACTTCTTCCCATTTTTATACCCACAAACCAATACTAAGCAGTTTGAAGGGTTTTTTTAAAAACTAAATCTGATTTTAATATAGATGTGATCTTGAGGGAACACAGAGAACATTATTCTTATGAGCTTCCATAATGTCGTTTTCAGATTAAAGCAGCAGATGAGTACCCATTGCAAACAAGTGCTGTCTGGAAGTTTATTAAAGTTGTGATTTCAGTGACTGTACCACTTTGTTGTAGGGTCCATTGGTTTTGTACTGACTTGCCAAGTTGTTACAGCAAATTTTGTCAGTGCATAGTGTGTCAAGGGAGGTTGATTTTCAGCTGGATTGACATGGAACCTGACATTGATTTGAGCTGAAAGGCAGTAACTGGCCCAAGGTCACCCAGTGGTTTCCAAGCCTAAGGGAAGATATAACCTTAATCACTACACCATGCTGACTCTCACTAGTGCTTATTAAGGTTATGACACCTATATGGAAATGAGATAGGTGGAGTCCCCCTTTCTCCTCTTGGACCTATAAAAAAAGAACAGCACAATGTATCAAACTAACTGGAACTATCCATGGGCTCTGCTGACATGGATTTTTCCCGGAAGAAAATGCTTAAGTTGCATCTAATCATGTTGCTTTGTTAGTTCCACCTAAGGACTCTAATAAGATCAGACTGCAGGTCAGAAAGCTAATTGAAGCACAAAAAGCCTCCTGAGAGGGATAAGTCTTTTCACTTCCACCTTGAAAATCTAGTAATGAAAAAAAATCCTATTAAGGTGAATATTCATTTGTGCTCCACCTGTAGTTTTATAAGTAAATGCAAATATTACAAACTGAAGTTTCTAACTTTTATCTCCAACCTCAACATTTTCAGTATTCAGGAGAATTGGATTGGGAGGACATGACAACTTACATAGTAAAGAAGAAGCTTTTTGAGATGATTTTATCTAATGGCCTAAAGCAAAGACATAGGATGTGAAAAAATTTGGGGAAAAAATATTTTGGTCCTGGATTTCTCGCTATTTTTATGCCTCGTATTGTCTAAATCTGACATATGGGTGCATTGTCACTGAAAGCTGTTCTGTTTTCAGATATGTTTTCAGCAATGGTCCTGAATTCCTCAATCATTCTGTAAAGTTATATTTTTGGTAAGTCATTGTTTCTCCCACTTGCAGAGGTAAAGAAGTGATCCTGGGGTTTTTGTTGTTGTTTGTTTGTTTTGGGGGGGTTGTTGTTGTTTTTTAGGCTACATCAGAGAGCTAATATGCAATCTGAAAACCATATCAGGTCAAATCTAAATGAATAGACTCTGCCTTATTCTCAAAAGAAGCTAGTCCAGGGGTCTGCAATCTTAAACACTCAAAAAGCCATTTGGACCAGTTTCCCACAGAAAAGAAAACACCAGGAGCCACAAAACCTGGGTGGGCGTGGCCAACTAGATGTCACTCACTTCCACAAGTCACATGACCCCCTAGCCATGCCTACCAAGCTGGTCATTAGGACAGAGAATTGGTTGTTAAAAAACACCGGGAACCACAAAACACTTTTAACATCTTTCTCTCCCTCCCTGCCTGCCTCCCTCTCTGTATCTCTCTGTCTCTGCCCTGGCCGTTTCTCCACCCCCGCCATCACCCTTATCTTCTCAGGCCAGGCGAGAAGTGACCTGGGAGGAGAGTGCGAGGGGTGGGGCCAGCCAGTGGTGGGATCACCTGACAAGGAGCCACAGCAGAGGGCCCAAAGAGCTCAGGTTGCTGACACCTGAGCTAGTGTTTGTTGTCTTGGGTCCTCTTTCCTCACTCCTTCCAATTCTCTTTGCCTTTTAATGTAGAAAACATAACAGCTGACTGAATTACGTGACTTTATAGCCACAATTGCAGGGTTATTACCCTGCCAGTATTATCCATAAATGGTTTATAATAGAGAAGTACCTCATTTAGGCCTGGCTTGAAGCACTTGGGCAACAGCAAATAATTTCTCAATGACAGATAAATCTCTTGCTTAGTAACAAACAGCTCTGAATTTGGAAAATGGGAGAACCTTTTAGTGCCTGGCAGTGGTAAATTAAAACAGACTTGGCATTTATGATCAAGGCCCTTGTGGCACATCAGAATTGCTTAGGAGAGAACAGAGTTACACTGAAGCTTATGGGCAGGTTTCTAACTATTATTTCTCTGCGGTATTGGTGGAAAAAACCTGATTGAAGAGACATAGTTATTCGGCTAAGAAAATAACCCCTTTAGAACATATTAATTCAAAGAAGAAAATAAAGATTGCGATCTAAGGGAGAAATTGAAGGTATTTCTGAAATGAAATGTGGTTCCAGCATATCATAGTATAGAAAATACAGCCATTGTGCTACATTCAAGATAAAGTGTATGAGAGCATACAGCATGGCATACAGTATATTGTGGCTGATCCCTTTGCCCCAGTTCAAGTGGGGCCAGTGTCCAGACATAATTATATTATAGTTAGCTATAACTATAATTATTATAACTATAATTATTATAGTTATTATAATTATAAAATTATATATTTTGTTGGGAAATTTATAAAAGGATCTCAGATATGATTCCCTTCCTCCCCGATGTGATTCTTTACCTCAACCTTCTGAAGAAGCCTAGGTTAAGAGAGATGAATTAATCCAAATTCCTTACGGAAACCAAATTCTTAATCCAGGAATTCCATTTGCTGCACTTGGGCATTCATTTTGAATACATTGTTAGTGGCAAATTCTTGTTAAATATGAGCCATTGTGAGAATACCCATGTTATTGTACCAAAGGTGCTTTTTCAAAAGGCAACTGGACTTTTTTTGTTTTGCTTGAAGATGTTTTGCTCATCCAAGAAGCTTCTTCAGCTCTGACTGAATTCTGACTCCATGACTTGAATGACTATCTCCAAAGACCATATTATTTATTTTTTTATTTTTTAAAAAAACAAACAAAAAAACTGGGCAGGTATATATAATACAAGCAGTAAAGAGCCCTCCATTTTAGCCTGTCAAGTACTATGATAATTATCAGAATAGTATCCAGATATAGAGAAGCAGTAAATTCACACTCACCCGCACATCTGCAGAAGGAGTTTTCATATAGCGTGGGTTTAAAAAAAAGTTCCTATCACAGAGGAGAGTCATAATCAAAATGCAATAAGAATGTTTTCCTCATCATTTTATATTGTTAAACCTGATTTTGGTAGATATCATGCAGTTGCTTGTTTGGGTTGAAAGTATTACTTAGTATTTACAAGAGCTGATAAAAATATAACTAGTTATATTTATATTCATAACTATAACTATAACTATCATGCAGTTTTTATTTAGTCATGTGCATGCGAATTGAAGGCAGACCGCTGCAGGGATTTCCTCATCCAAAATGGCTGCCACGATGGATGTTGATACTCCCAGTGGGACCAACAGCAGTGCCAATAAAAAGTGCTTTGAAATAAAGAAGTGGAATGCAGTTGCCCTCTGGGCTTGGGACATCGTTGTTGACAACTGTGCAATATGCAGAAATCATATTATGGATCTCTGCATAGAATGCCAAGCTAACCAAGCATCAGCTACCTTGGAAGAATGCATTGTTGCATGGGGTGTTTGTAATCACATTTCCAATTTGAACTTAGTTACTGCATGAAGAAGCAGCAGTACATTTCTGACCTCCCCAAATGTTTAGAAAGAAAGGAAAGAGATTGTGGAGGAGGAAGAGATTATAGAAAATGTCATAAAACAAGATAATCACACACACACACACACACACACACACACACACACAGAAAGAGAGAGAGAGAGAGAGAGTATCCGCATTAGAAATAAAATACAAACATAAGTAAAGATTTAAGACCTTTCAGATTTTCTAAACTGCTGATAGGTCTTATCTACTTATCAGTTTTTTTACCCCCTCAGGCTTCAAAACCAGCAGGTTTATAGCCAAAAGCAGGATTTTATTACAGTGATTATTGAGAAAGTCTCACTTACTATCTGAGTTCACATCTTTTAGTACAGTGAACAGCTTTGGGGAGATTAACTAGCTCTATATATCAGTGATCAAAACTGTCCCCACAAAAAAAAAAAAAAAAAAAACACCCTCATCTGTCTATCACACAATGAACGTTTTGCTTCAAATGTGGCATGACAAATCCTATGGACCTTCATTTCATGAGCATCTTCCATGTTAGCATCCAATAAAAGATAATATATGTAGCTCAGGGTTGAATTGTGGAGTCTTGGATGCTCTCCTAGTTTGATTTTTTGTTTGCAGATGTTTCATTATCATCTACGTATCACTAGATGTTACCTAGTTACATAATAAAACATCTGCAAGTAAACAATCAACCTCAGAGAGCATATTAATATCCCATTATTATTGGTGAGTCTGATATAGAAAATGGAAAGTAAATTTTCAAATCAGCATACACAAAAACAATGTGTTATATGTTTGGCAAGTTATTTCTGATAATATCTTGGAAGGTATAAAAGTGGCCATTAAATTATGGTTTTTGTCCTTGTTGATTGAGGATAGTAATTTTCTTTCAAATAAAGCTGAAAGTCTTATGGTATTTCTTTGCCCATTGTATTTATAATGGCTGGTAACAATAAGCTACTTTGTTTGTCTAGCATGTTATATAGAATTGTGGACTATTATTTATTTATTTATTTATTTATTTATTTATTTATTTATTTATTTATTTATTAATCAAATTTCTATACTGCCCTACTCCCGAAGGACTCAGAGCGGTGAACAGCCAAGATAAAATACAGATAATACAAATATTAAAAAATCCCTTAAAATTATTAAATATTTTAGCCGAAACACAGATTAAAACACCCAATTTATAAAATCACGAATTAAAAATTTAAAAGAGGAGAGTTAGGCCAGGCCAGCCTGCTGAAATAAAAAAGTTTTGAGAGCACGACGAAATGTGCGCAGGTCCAGGATCCTCCGTATCTCTGGGGAGAGCTCGTTCCAGATGGTAGGTGCCCCCACAGAGAAGGCTCTCCCCCTGGGGGCCGCCAGTCGACACTGTTTGGCCAACGGCACCCTGAGGAGCCCCTCTCTATGGGAGCGTACTGGTCGGTGAGAGGCTATTGGTAGCAGAAGGCGGTCTCGTAAATACCCCGGTCCGATGCCATGGAGCGCTCTAAAGGTGGTAACCAAAACCTTGAAGCGCACCCGGAAGACCACCGGGAGCCAGTGCAGCTCGCGCAGGAGGGGGGGTCACATGGGAGCGCCACATCGCTCCCATAACCACCCGTGCGGCCGCATTCTGGACCAGCTGGAGCCTCCGGGTGCTCCTCGAGGGGAGCCCCATGTAGAGAGCATTGCAGTAGTCCAGGCGGGAAGTAACGAGAGCATGAGTGACTGTATTTAACGAGTCCCGATCCAGAAAGGGACGCAACTGGCGAATCAGGTGAACCTAATAAAAAGTCCCCCTGGACACGCCGTCATGTGCTCTTCTAAAAACAGCCGTGAGTCCAGGAGGACACCCAAGTTGCGAACCCTCTCCGTGGGGGCCAATGACTCGCCCCCAATAGTCAGTGATGGCACCAACTGACTATATTGGGATGTCGGAAACCACAGCCACTCCGAGTGGCAAGCGAAAAGGTCCTTGCTTATATGGGGAGTTAACCTGCAATTAACTAGGGTGGGGAAGGCTTGCAGGTAATTACAAACAGGAGATGGCTTGATTGAAACCATACTGTTTGTGAGTAGGCAAGCCACAGCAATCCTGGAAACACTCGTGACAGACCCCCCCCTCCTGGCCCAACCAGGTCTCCGTAATACCCGCCAGGTCCGCTCCCCCCTCCTGAACAAGATCACAAATGAGGGGGGCTTTATTTACCACAGACCGGGCATTGCACAGCATCAGCCGAAGGCTCAGGGCCTGAGGGTCTGTGCAACCTGGGGAACGAGAGGAGCATTGGAGGCCAGAGCGCACCACCACTTGGAGCCAGCGGGCGCGCGCTCCCACAACCTGATGTGGCCCCCTGCTCCCGCCATATCTGCCCCTCCCACCCACAGTACTGATGTAATGTCCATCCACAACACAAGCTCTAACCCCCTCCTTGACCCCGGTTCCCGCACCTCTTGTGTCGTGCTCTTCAGCCGGCTCTGGCCTCCTCCCCGACAGTTCTCCCCCAAACCCACTGAGCCCACCTCCCTCCCAGAAACCTTTAAAACCTTTTACAGGGGTGGGTTCTACTTACCTTTACTACCGGTTTGCAACGGGGCTGTGCACGCTTCTGCACATGCGCAGAAGCTTCCTGATGATGTCGGGATCAGTGGGTGGAGCCTCCCACTGGTTTTACTATTGGTTCTATAGAACCGGTCCAAACCTGGGACAACCCATCACTGGACTATTAGATCTGGGTTTTATATTATTCTGATGGCAACTGTAAAGATTTAAAAAGTCAATTTAGGCATCTATACCCAATATCTACAACCTGGACAGTTTATCTATCAATGAGGGATAAGAAAAATATCTTCTGTTTTTTTTACAATTTTGTACAGTTGATTTGAAAGTTGCTATCTTTTCATTTACTGTCAACCCTTCAATGGATTCTTCAAAAAAAGAGCTGCCCAGCAGATGAAATAGCAAGTGGAATGTATTAGAATGTTATGTGCAGATTTAGAAAGGGATGTTCTTATTTAAACTATCTCAGGAACATAAAGAAGTTCCATTTCAGGAATTCAGTGGAAAAATAATTAAGTCTTGTATCCTTGTATCTATTTTCTTGGAGTAAGCCCCACTGAGTTTTACTGGGTTTCCTTCTGCATTAGTATATATTAGACTGCCTTGTAATATTCCAAACCTTTACCTCAAAACATTATAAAGTTGTATTCTTCCTAGGAATTACATCTTATTGAATTCAATAGGAGGAATCTGAAGTATCCTAAATTCATCCCCTGAAGCCCTTTTTCATATGCCCCCAATACTAATATTTCAAAGGCGGCAAAAAAGCAATATCAATCTCCAACCTGAAATAATAAAGCAGGCTTAAAAATAGTATCCAAAGAAATTTCCAGGAAATTGAAAGATTGATTCATCCATGATCACACTTTTTGCTTACAGCTGTATTTTGTATTATCAATTTTGTGCTGTGGAGTTGACTCAGTCGATTTTGCTGTACTTTATCATGTAGATTGTATAGTGCCAAGGTGTTTTTATAGCACCATGATAATATACAATATAATAATAATGTATCATCATAATCATTATACCTGCAGCCTGTTCTGTGTTTAATAGATCCAATCTAGGTCTGATTTTAAAGAGAGAAAAAAGGAATAGGCTTGAGGAATGAAACCCCATGAATTCAGATTCACCTATGTGCCTAAATATTCCCTCCTCACATGCCTTCTAGTGTTGAAATTTGGCCAAAGAGTAATATATTGGGACAGTGGGATGGGGCATAGGCTGAGATTTTTCTGAAGGCACCTTCCTGAGAGAATAATGAAAATAACCTTGATGGAAGAATGCAAGAACTATTTTCTAGGCAAAAGGAGCTGAAGCATTTTTTAAACTCCAGAGAAATATTGATGTGGCACAGGTAGAGGCTGCCAAGATTCACTGGAATATAAGCAGGGGAAGGAGATGCAGACCTATTATTATAGCCAAGCTTAATAAAAAAAATAGCTATGGCCTTTCTAAGGAGTTGATTTCCTGATTAAATCTACCTAATGGGCTGACATTACAGCAAGACAAACTTGAGCCACACGATTAATGGTGATTGCAACCGCAAGCAATTGTGATAGACCTTTGTGCAGATCACTGCTTCAGAAATAGCACCATATTCCTGAGTAGGACCCAGAAGGGCTGTCTCTCTACTGTTATTAAAGAGGATTTTTGATTTGCTCTATCTCTCAGCTCCTGGGAGCCTATCATAGCAACATGCTGGTTCAGTGAAGAAAAGGGCACATTCTCAGTAGGAGTTTGGAAAGCAATAGAGGTCAGCTTTGTTTTTATAGCAGTTGGATAGGGTGTTTGCTTTAAGCTGAGGAAGTCAAAGGAGGCCCACAGTTCCTGGCTGCAAGCAAATACTAACTGGATGAAAGTTGTGTGGCTCAGCTTTTGGCTGGGCTTGCAAACTTACCTCTGCTTCTGCTCTTAGCTCTCTGAGGTCCAGACAGGTCTGGAAAATAGTCAGGATATAGTTCAGATCATTGTGAGGTGTATTTTAAACTGAAATCAGACATGCTAGCAAATGGAAAGGTCAGTTGCCGGGAAGAGGCTACTCTGTAATAAGCTTTGTGAAAAGAAATTTCAGTTCTAGCTAAGCTAATGCTTTTCTGCTATCACATTGAACTTGGTCTTAAAACAAGGGCATTGTGATATGAACAAATATACTTTGCTAAGGACCAGAGGTAAATTGCTAAATGAGGGACGCTTCTGAAGGACATGTTGCTGGATTAGGAAACAAGAAACCAACAGGGATTAACTTTTTTTTAATTAAAAAAGAAAAGTGTATTGTTCTCTCTCAAAGTTACCTGGGGAACCATCTCAAACGAACAGTGTTCTAGCTTTCTTTTGAAAATCAGTGGGTGCCCTATCAATATTTAAAATGGGAGCATCCAAAGCTTTCTTCCTACCTCCTCTTCATATTATCTTCCAATTGTTCAGAATGTTTGTTTGTTATTGCAATGAAGCAATTAAGCCCAGCACGTTAAAACAATGGGGATCATAAAGTCAGAGCCAGCAAGCAATAGCACAGGAAAATGTTAAAGGAAAGATCATGATTGTAATTGAAAATAATTAGACGATACAGCTTATTTGGTCAGCACCGACATATACTGTGTTTTCTGGGTCTCTTCAGCATACATCAGCAGCTACTTCTTCACCAGAGCTCCAGCTTGCCATCTCTTTTTTTTTCCTTCTTCCAGAAAGGGAAATCCACAACTAATCACTGCATACTATGCCTTTTCACTCAAGAGACACTGATTGCTCATTGCAAAAGATCTCTAATTAAGGCCATTACAACAAAAAAGAAATCAATCACGGAAAAGCATTCATGAGAGTCTGAAAGGGAAACATACATGCATACACATAAACACTCCTTTATAAAAACTAACCCTATTATTACTGACAATTGATACAAAACTTGTCAAATGGGTAATCCTTCTCTGACAATAAACTTAGCAAAATGTCTTTGCCTGAAAGCAATAGGAATCATGTACTCATCCACATATTTTATTGTTGAAGTTAGCCTTAGCAGACATTTAAGTGAGAAATGGAAAGGTGTTTGTTTCTCTTAGAAAACTCCATCTGGACTGTCCAGTTAGACAGCCAGAGATGGGTTGCTCCTGGTTCGCACTGGTTCACAAGAACCGGTAGTAAAATTTTTAGTAGTTCAGAGAACCGGTAATAAGATTGGCTGGCCACGCCCCCGAACCAGTTCCTGTCCTGGTAGCTGCTCGCTTACCCCGCCCACCGTCATTGCCCGCATGCAGCCCCGGGACTCCGCCCTTTGCCAGCCAGGAGCGCTGCCGCCAGTCGCTCCCATGCACCGTTCTGCCTGCCTGCCTGCCTCATCACCACCACCATGAGGAAAGGTCCCGAAGTTGCACTGCCTGGGATCCACGCCTCAGAGAGAAGCCAGATATGGCTGGGGGGACGCTGCCCGGAGCTGAGCTCGAGGCTGGAAGGAGGAAGAATGTTGCCTCTTAGCCAGCTCAAACTGTCTGCTGCCAAAGACTGCTGCCATCCCCTCTCCCCTGCCAGCTGCTCCTGTGTGAGCCCTTGGCGGCAGCAGTACGCTGCCGCCAAGGGCAAGGGGGCAGGGGTGGCAAGGATGGGCCATCCTGGGCTTCCTTGTCTCCCTGCCCGAGCAGACTTCTGGCATAGCCCCAGGCCTCTGGAGGAAGGGAGGGAGGGAAGCCCTGGCCTGCTGCTCCTGCCACCACTACCCCCTTGCCCCCAGCAAGAGCGGTTCTCATGCTGCCGCTTCTCCGGCAGCACCAGGAGCAACTGCCGGGGGGGCAGGCTGTAGTGGCAGGCCGTTCTTGCCGGGTAACAGACAGGCTCCTCCTGGAGCAGCCAGGAGAAGGAGAAGCTGCCAGCGGGGAGGCGAGCTGTCCCAGGAGGACCGGAGGAGAGCGCAGCTTTTCACTCATGAAGATCTACCAGTGGGAAAGTAGGCACGGTGAGAAATGTGTGAGCCAGGAAGTGGTTATGCTCCCTGGCCAGAGAGGGTTGCACATTCACTCCAGCAAAGGTTTGTGCAACCCTGTCTGGCCAGGGAGCATAAGGAGTTTGCTGCTTGAAGAGAACTTGCTTCACCTTCAATTCCATGCAAGTTGGGGTATCATTCTGCACTACACTTGAAGGTATAGTTAGGAAGGCACTTGAAGTCTAGTTAGGAAGGCACAGACATGCCATAGGATTACAACTTTGTTTTCAAGCAACTCATGGATTCTCCAGAGTCCAAGGGATGCAGCTTTGATCATGCAGTCAGAGCCACCATCTTGACTTGTTTGAATCTGTCTGCAGTCAGCCCAGCCATCTGAAATATTTATTTGTCATTGCTTAATGACAGGGTTGGCCATGTTGCTTCTCCTTGGATTACAAGAAAAGTTTTTTCCCGAATGCCATCATTCTGCTAAACAAATAATTCCCTCAACACTGTCAAACTATTTACTAAATCTGCACTACTATTAATCTTCTCATCATTCCCATCACCCATCTCCTTCCACTTATGACTGTAGGACTGTAATTTTGTTGCTTGTATCCTTACTATTTATATTGATATTGTTTCCTGATTGCGTATTTGTAGCTATGACTATCATTAAGTGTTGTACCTTATGATTCTTGATGAACGTATCTTTTCTTTTATGTACACTGAGAGCATATGCACCAAGACAAATTCCTTGTGTGTCCAATCACACTTGGCCAATAAAAATATTCTATTCTATTCTATTCTATTCTATTCTATTCTATTCTATTCTATTCTATTCTATTCTATTCCTTGGATTAAAAACCTCAACCGGTAGAACTTGAAACCAGAAACCTATGTTATTCATTTTCCAAATCCAGGTTAATATGTTTCTATTCTGTCAGAGGTTTAAGATTATTAAAATTCAATAATTCATTTCTGAATGCACATCAGAATAGTAGTCCTGTTCTAATGTAGAACATCTTATAGGGTTATTTTCTTAGTCCTGTTTTTATGCACTTTCTTTTGTTACTTTTTATAGCTTTATAATTTGCTATAGTTATATAAGAGTACAACACTATAATCTTTATAGTTTTTTAATCTGTTATAACAAAGACTCCTACAGCTGGTCCATTATAAATATAATTGTTCTAATTATTCTACAGTGGTTCTCTTTCTTTTTGCCTTAGAGCTGGCTCCAATCAGTGTTGGTTGGTGGGGGAGAGGTTGGTCCATCAGCCACTCTATTGTGAGGTATGATGAGATTATACCCCTTTACCCTTTTAAACATCAATATGAAATTGCTGGGTGAGATCATACACCAGTTTGGAGTTTAGCATCATCGTTTATATATCATGCATCCAGATCCAGGCTATCCAGGTAAAGCTATCAAGATTTTGTCCCAGTGCCTAGAAGCTATGCAAGTGTGGATGGGGAGGAATCGTCTCCAAATCAATCCTATCAAGACCAAGTGCTGTGAGTTTTTGGGCCATCCAGATCTGGGGATATTTCAGCTCTGATCTTGGATAGTGTTTCACTTCCCAATTTAAGAGTAATGTGCAATCTGGAGATCTTCTTGGAGCCACAGCTCCTGCTTGATGAGCATATGGCAGTTGTGGCCTGGAAAGCCTTTATGCATCTAGGGTGTGAGTTGCATCCTTTTCTCAGTCAGAAGCAGTTTCTCACACTCTGATCACCTCATAGTTCATAGCCTGATGACTAATGTATTCTACATGGGGCTACCCTTTAAAACTTGAAAAACTTCAACTGTCCAGAAAGCAGTAGTGTGGAAAGTGATGGGCATACCTGAATATGTCCGTGAAACATCTCTGGTTCATGAATTGCACTGGTTGCCAAGATGCAGGTTGTTACCTATAAACTTTCATGGCATAAGGCCAATTATTTGAGAGACCATCTATATCTGCCCGGCCAATTTAATCTGACTGAGTTGATGTGCTCTGAGTTTCTTCAATTACAATGCCATCTATCAGATCCCTGGAGCAAACTGAGCACCACAGATTGGAAAAGAGCATGAGGGAATGTATAGAATGCTGCCTGCAGTAAAAAGAACAGGAAATAGGATTCTCAGTGCAAAATTATATAAGAATGAATGACATAAAACCATTATGTCTGAGAAATAGAATTAAAGATAATTAATAGAAGAAACAAGGGACAAATACCATACAGGTTTTTATTGGAGTATGATTTGCTTTTGATATATTTTCTGTGCAATGCAGAAGAACCTGGGATAGGGCTTTCATATTTTGGGTAAGAATGCCTAGATACCCAGTAGCATTGGACTGTTTTGAACCTCTTTGCTGCCATCTAGTGGTGATCTGGATTTCTGTACCATAAATAGCTATACTTGGAGATTATTTCATTTATAAAGTGGAAATTGTATCAATTAAGTTGATAGTTCCTTTGCCTTCTGTATACATTTGTATTCAAGACAGATTTCCTATAGAAGAGATTTCCCAATGAAATGCTTGCAGTTTGCTTCTCAGTACCTAGTTTCCCATGCATAAAATGGATTTATAATGTGTATATTATAATAAATTACAATTTCAGACAATGGTTTGAAGAAAATCATTTGCTTGGGAAACTCCAGAACCTTCTAAAGAAATGTCCTCAGGTCGTCGTAAAGAATATGGCCTCGCTCTGTCACAAGACACAGAATTAACTTTTCTATTAAAAAGGATTCTTTCAGAACAACTGGAGCATCACTTCTGAAGAGATGTCAGAAGACTTTAAATGAGTAGATTATCGAATTGGTCACCATTAATAGTTCTGTGTTGTATATGAAAGAAGTGTGAGAAAGTTAAACAGAAGATATAACACCTTTATTGAGGCATTGAGATTTACACTTGTTGTATCTCACCTATCCTCATATATTTTAAAGATGAATCAGAAAAATCAGAATTGCTCTTCTAGTCATGTAATCTGGACATACACAGACTTAACCTTCAGTTAGAGAACTAGTCCATCAAAGGGGGAGGGAGGCCTTAATCCATAACTCCTATCAACTTTCCTAATTTGTTGTGCAAATATATAGGATCACATTTGAGGAAAAAAAGCAGTCAGGACTTCTCATACCATTAGTAATTTGATGGAATGCTGTTTATATCAATGGAACATTATTTTACATTTCTGAATAAATACACAAGTTTTACTGATTTGCAACACAAAGTCGGATTTGTTGGGAGCTGAAAATTATTATTTTATTTCTTCCAAAATGTCTCTTTCTATTTTAATGATGTAAAGAAAATGACATTATTTGCTACTTTGAGTGTAAACATGGAAATGTAAAAACTTTTGTGTGAAAAGAGTCTGTTCAAATGTCAGAAGATTTGGGGCATAATTTGGTAGCATACTACAGATTCACTACCAAAACAGTGCATATACAAACCTTGCCAATTCTGTGGCTGCACCATATTGTGAACACATCCAAAATATTTTTTTTAATAAACATAGCTTTCTATATTCACTAGAAGATGGCAGAAGTACCCAGCCTATCTATCTATCTATCTATCTATCTATCTATCTATCTATCTATCTATCTATCTATCTATCAGCAATATTTACTGAAATATATAGTACTATTTATTTATTTATTCTATTTATTCTTAGTAATATGTCACATTGTGCAAAATCATAACCCTAGTTTATTCATGTTAACTAATATTACTAATAAGTCTGTATTGTACAGCTGTACTGTATTGTACTGTACAGTATTGTAAATCTAACATTACAGATTATTTTCTTTTTAAAAAGTGATAATTTCAAATTACCCATAGTTTTGTTCCTCTTAGACATATTGATATTGTTATTGCTGTTGTTATTATAACAATAGCCAGTGAAGTGCAGTGGTTAAGGTGTTGGTTTAAGGCAAGGGAGATCTAGATGTTAGTCCATTCTTAGCCAAGGAAATTTGCTGGGTAGGGCTTTGAGCAGGAGTGGGTTCTACTTACCTTTACTACCAGTTCGCAACAGGATTGTACATGCATTCTTGCTTCGCTCGCGCATGCACAGAAGATCGCTTCTGATTATGTCAGGGTCAGTGGGCAGAACCTCCCACTGATTTTACTACCTGTTCTATAGCACCGGTCCAAACCAGGGGCAATCCACCACTGGCTTTGAGGCATTTTCTCTCAGCCCAATCTATTTTACAGGGCTGCTGTTGGAATAAAAATAAAGGATGATCCCCATATAAGCTATATAGATGCCTTTGGGATTACTTGCATAACAATATATATTGTTATTTGTTATTCAATATTTATCATATTATCATCACACTTAGAGACTCCTTGATGAGAGTTTGGAAGAAGCACCGACTCAAATGGGATTATAAAATACCGCTATGGCTGGATCTTGGTCATATTATTTGGAATACAAATATAATGTCACTCGGGGGTTTTTTATACAAAGAGGTTCTTTTTACAGATGCGGGCAGATGGCAGTTGAAGACATTAGAGACACTGTTGGACAAAGGGATTAACTTAACTTGGTTACAGTATAATCAACTTCAACTGAGATGGAAAGAGGAGCAAAAAACTGGTATTATGTTGCATGAGGAAGAATTGGTTAGACATATAAAAGAGAAAGGTCCAATGCATATTAAAAGGCTTTATAATGTTTTGTTAGAAAGGGATTCAGAAACTGAATTGGTTAAAGATTGTATGATTAAGTGGGCACAAAATTTTGAGGAGCCAGTGATGTTGGAAACATGGGAAAAAATTTGGGTTCAGAATGTTAAATTCACACAGTTTCAGAATTTGAGGGAAAATTTCTATAAAATGTTTTATAGATGGCATTTAGACCCCAAAAAATTGTCGTGTATGTACCCTAATGTTCAGCCAAAATGTTGGAGATGTGACTGTTTAGATGCTACATATTATCATGTTTGGTGGACCTGTAGGAAAGTTAAGGCTTTTTGGATAAAAATTTGGTGGGTCATGCAGAATGTTTTGAAGAAAAAAATTCAATTTTCTCCACAATTGTTTTTATTGGGTATAGTTAAGGGTTTTACTTCAGGTGAAACAAAGTTGATATTGTACATGATAACAGCTGCGAGACTATTGATAGGTAAATACTGGAAGGATGAAGTTTTGCCCACGATCGAGGAATGGACTTTGAAGATGGCCAGTTTTGCGGAGATGGCGAAGATTTCAGCATATTTAAAAGATTGTTCACAAGAGACTTATGAATGGGAATGGAAAAAGTGGATAGATTATGTTCAGAACAAATATCAAACTAGGAAGTATCAAATAGCTTTTATTTGAAAATGATATATCAAGATAGAAATATTTCAATGTAATGAAGATAAAAAAATTATAAGGGGGAGGGAGGGGTTCAAGTTTTATATAAGTTTTATACTAAGGGGTTTTTTTTTACCTGATATGAGTATATTGTGTGGAAGTCCGGGGGGAGGGGAGAGTTAGGGAGGGTTAGGGAGGTTGGGAAATTTGGGGTGGGTTGAGGGGGCGGGGAAAGGGGTGAAAATGTAATTGTAAAACTTTTGCAATTAAAAAAAAATATTTATCATATTCAAACTTAAACATATCAGAGAATTGCTTTCAGCAATAGCTAAAGATGTTTTATTTCTTGGACAGTTGATACAACAATACTGTTCCTTGCACATTACCTTTCCACCTACAAATGCCAGACAGGCTGCAAATGATAACTGGAGACCATCCTCAACCTGATCTAAGGGCATCTTAAATTTCACCACCATTCTTCAACCAATTGTCTTATTCCACCTAGAGCTAGAACCTGTCCAGATGCCTCCAGCCACATGTCGAACATGGCATAAGGAAGACTCTGACTTAAAGGGTAAGAGGCATAAAGAACATGATTTAGTGAAGAAAGAAAATCAATACACTACATCTTTATGAAGCTAAGGTAAAAGGAAAGAATGTAATAGATCTGAATGAAAATTATCTGAATTTGTTGGAAAGGAATTGATGTGCACATGTAGGAAAGTTAAGGTGTAGGCACAGCTATATGTGCAAAAGCTAAAATGTATGTTAAAATTATTGATTGATATAGGTGTGAAAGTAAGAAACCATAGTTAAGTGATAATCCTATGTTTTATGCTCTGATAAGAAGCATAAATGTGCTTTAGAGAACCAGAAATGTGAAGAACCAGAAATGTGGTTTGGGGAAAACAAAATTGTAACATTCAGCATGAATGTGATCTATAGAGAAAGATATTATGTGGCCCAAATGGATGGCTAATAGTAACAAGACCACAAAGTACAGAAAAAATATTAGAGAATGGTGATTGTTTGGTGAGCCTCTGCTTAAAAAAAAGACTGTTTTAAATGTTTTTAATTCTATTGATTATTTAAATAGAAAAAAGAATGAATCAAAAAACATGATTAATTGTTTATAAAGAAAGATTGTGAAAATTAATGAAATATACAAAGATGCTCAATGATGGATTGATCATTATTTATTACTATAAAGAGTAGATTTCGGGGGGAAATGAATATTGAAAAAAGGAAGGAAGTGAAAGAAACAATAGAAAATAAAATGCAGAAAGAAAGGATAAATTTTATATGAAAAAGTATTAGGACATACATCTATTCTTCCCTTCCCCCAAAACGATGACTGGAAAATGAATATAAGGAAAGATTGTGGAAGTTGCTTGGAAATAAGTGAAAAGATTTATGCTAACAGGAATTATGAAAAACAGTGTTTGATGGAATGATGTAATACAGTACCTGAGAAAAATGTTTCTAAGAGAATGATTGCTGCAAAAATAAGATGACAGAACATAATATACAAGATATATAGTGAGAAAAAGAAGAGCAAGGAATGGTTAAGATTGGAAAAGGCAGAGCGATTTTACAAACTGGAAATAAAAAATAGTTTTGTAAAGGGATAAACATGACTAACAAGGGGTCTCAAGCAGAGTGAATGGAATGAAAAGCAAAGGTGATGAACTTATTTGGAAATGCTGGAAAGCACATTTTGGAGTTTTATATGGGAATGGTACTGATATGTTGAAGAATGGAATTGAAATAAATGCTATCAATTTTAATCAGGAACAATGATGAAATGGAAACAATAAATTGCAACTATTAAAGGCTGCAGGTGTAGACAACTAAATTAGTGGGCTATTAAACTATGAGTAGAAAGGGGTTTGTATCAATTAGTAAATACATAACTAGTTTGCTTTTAGAGTAGCTCTGAGACTTGTGTAATGTGTGTTAGAAGACTTCATCACTACCTGATATTTTCAAGGATGCTGTAATTGTTCCCCATATAAAGGAAAGGAGAGAATGCGAAGTGTACAGGGGAATTAGTTTGTGAAGTGTGCCCTGGAAGGTGTTTGGCATTATTATAACTGAAAGAGTAAGAGAAGTGATAATGAGCAAAATCTTGGAAGTACGGCAAAGTTTCATATCAGAAAAAAAGTATTTTTCTTTTTCAGCAGATAATTGAGAAATGTATGAACCTGACCAAGAAAGTTTATTGCTTTACAAGAGCTTGTGGATTTCAAGGAAGGTGTGAAAGAGAGAAAAGATTTGAATTATGAAAAGCTTTGCTTGAAGATTGGTTGCTGAATTTATAAAGAGTGGTAAGTGTAGAAGTATGAATGAAAATAAATGGTATACTGAGAGAAAAAAAGTTTCAATATTAAATAGAGAGTAAGACAAGGATTTGTGATATCATTTTAACCGCTTAATGTATTTATGGATAAATGTATAAATAATGCTTTATGTGAAATTAGAGGTATGTAGTTAGAGATGAATGATTTTTGCATATAGTTGATATAGTATTGTTTGGGAATTTGAATGATTTGCAACAAATTTTAGATAACTGGTAGAATATAGCAAAGATATAAATCTGAAAATTAATGCATCAAAGGTAATTGTGTTTGACAGGAAAAGTTAAGTAAATTGTTGCAAGTTATGCATAAATAGCAAACAAAAAACAAAAAAACACCTAAAACAATTAGATGGGTAGCTTCGTAGGAGTTTACTAAAGATACAGAAATGGCTAAAGAAATTTTAAAGTATTCAAATTCTGGTAGAATTGTATTGGGTAGTATACAGTCTGTTTGGAGAAAAAAATGCTTGTCAAAAAAAGCAAAAATGAATGAATGTAAGAGTGTGCTTTTGCCTGCTTTATTATTAGGAGTGAGGATGGAGTATGACAAGAGAAACACAACTGTAAGTGGAATAAAATGGGGATCACACAAGCGTAGATTTCAGGAACTGCAAGATATAGGATGTATGGTTGCTTAATGCGGATTGAATAGAAAAGTATGTTCATATGGTTGATCATAGAATGTGGAAAGTCTGAACTACAAAACAAATACATGAAAGAAGAATGAGTGGCTTGAGAAGAAAGTGAAGACTGAGACTATGTCATGGGTGCATGATATAATGTATACTACAGAGTTGGCGGAACAAAGGATTATTTTTTAGGAAAAAAATGTAGAGATATAATGAATGTTGTTGTTTTTATAAACTAAATATAAATGCTGTCTATTTCTTTCTCTTTGTTCTCATCTCTTATTGTCAATTTCATACTACTTTTCTGAGCTTTCCATAATGTTGCTCATCCAAAAAGGAATAAATGACATGATTGGTACATATGTACCATGTTTCCTTGAAAATAAGACTGGGTCTTATATTAATTTTTGCTCCAAAAGACGCATTAGGGCTTATTTTCTGATTAGGTCTTATTTTGGGGGAAATACGGTACTAAATGCATCCAACTGGCTGACAATCTTAACTGGGGCTTATTTTGGGGGGTAGGGCTTATATTACAAGCATCCTGAAAAAATCATGCTAGGACTTATTTTCCAGTTAGGTCTTTTTTCGGGAAAACAGGATATTGGAAATTTCTCAAATAGTTTTGCTATGGATAATGTCATTACATGGTAATGGTTTTAATGTGAAAAATCTCTGAACTATTCATAAAATACTAATGAGTAAGCTATGTGAGAAGGGATAACTTCTTTAGCATAATTTGGTGCCAGGCCTGGCAGTTAGATATAGATAAGACAATATAGTTGTAAGGTTAGAAATAGAGATAGTCACCTGAATTATTTGCAATCTTTTTACAATAATCCAGCAAAATAAGCAAGTAAGACTAAGAAGTTAGTAGAATTAAATTTAGTGAATGTTCCCATTCCTGGAACTCTGCAAAACAAACCCAAATTCTAATTATTGGCAGGGAAAGGACCAGTAATTTCTCCTTGCCTTCAACTTCTGGAACCTGATTAAGCTATTTCAGATGGACACAGTTGTAGCAGTGACAGAATGATAAGAGAAGGCTCAGGCAGAGAAGCCACCTTATGATGCCATCTTGACCAAGAATTCTCCAAAACCAGGATGGGACAAAATACAACTCTGCAAAGAATAACTAGTCATCTATTCTATTAGCAAAGTGGCTACCCCAGTTTTAAATAAGTGAGACTTTTATTTTGGACAATAGGTGCTGGGAGGTAGCATTTTGTCCTTTACATCAAGCAGCAAATGCCTTTGGCTGGAATAATGTGCAATAGAAATGAACTTTGACATAAATTTTGCTCAAAACTAATCTGGCCATTCTGTTCCCAGAAGGCTTTGGCACAGCATGAATCCTAGCATCAAAGAACATAATCTTTCCCCAATAAGACATCCACAAAATATTCTTAAATAAATTGCATACAAAGAGCAATATTTATGTTTGAAGGCAGCAGCTGTTAGGCAATTTGCATGTTAAACTTATATCGTTGTGTGTTAAAAAAATTGCAGCAGAGAAGTCCAGCAAAAACAATAACCTGAATGCAAAGAAACAAAAGCATCTATTATAGGCAGGAAACCTGAAGCATCATCTGTCTCATCATAACTCAAGCTGAAACCAAGGCAACCTCAGTGCTTTCTAATAAACACAAAGGAAAAAGAGCAAAACAGGGATGATGAATACATCTGCTCACTATATTGCAATAATAAAACATATCAAGAACAACCTATAATTTGATAGAATTCTTTCTCAGTGGGATATAAAAAGCAATCCACAAACTTGCATTAATTCACTGGTTTCCAACATGACAACAGAATGTCATGGACTAATGCAGTAATGTGTCTGAAGAGGAAGCATAGAAACTTTATTAGGAAAAAGCCGGAAGCAAAGAATTCATAGTATGTATTTGTTCATAGAATTTAGATGTCCGTATATTGCATAAAATACAAAGAATCCAGCAGGCAAGAACTTTAATAATTTAAGGGAATATGCAGAGCTAGGCAGTGAAATCAAGAATACAACTAAATAGAGCTGGGTAATGAATCACTGTATGTCTAAACGAATATTGCCTCTTGGTCCTAGCCAACAACTTAGCAAGAAATGGGTCTTCCATTATCTAAAGATAACAGGGTCTTGAGCCATTTGAACATGGAGTCTTGAGCCTAGAAACGAGCCATCTGAAGAACCCAATAGGATGTTCCAAGTCATTGTACATTTCTTCATGTAATTATTCAATTTGAGATTTATGTTCTCTTTCCACCCAACAAAGATGCTCAAGAAAATTAATAGAATGAACAAATTATATGTGAGAATGATATTTAATAAAGCCTGTTGCTTTATGCTGAA
The DNA here is from genome assembly GCA_022577455.1 of Arizona elegans. Taxonomy (NCBI): domain Eukaryota; kingdom Metazoa; phylum Chordata; class Lepidosauria; order Squamata; family Colubridae; genus Arizona; species Arizona elegans. The sequence goes on along the minus strand of JAKOOJ010000003.1, from coordinate 93,027,031 downwards.
CGTATAGACTTTGGCACACCAGATCAATTTCTGCATAAGACCATTCCATCAGAATGTAGAAAACAAAGGTGCTCAGGTTTAAATTTTCTGAATTTGTAACAAGTTCCAGAATGGAACTATTTCTTTTGACCAAAAAGTCTAATAGTTCATTTGAAGAGACATGCATGATATTATTATTATATACTTTATTCATTAAACATGAAACTCAGTCAACTGAACATTCAAAAATGCATCACAAATACCATTGACTGGTGCTAATGATTGATAGGGGTTGCTGCCAACATCCTAGGTATCAACCAAGTACTTTCTTAAGATGTACAATGTTCCGAGTAGCACAGTTTTTTGCAGTTCCGCTGGTGTTATTGCAGGAAGCTGCAATTTGTTGATGTATCTTATAAAATTCTTGGACATGGTATCAAGTGCCCCAATGACAATGGGTATCACTGTTACCAAGTGCCCCGATGACAATGGGTATCACTGACATGTTTTATCCATAATTGCGTAGTTTCAATGGCCAGGTTGTGATATTTCATGTTTTTTTTCTGTTCTTTTTCTTTGACTCTGGCATCGCCTGGTACCGCAATGTCAATAAATTGTACGTTTTGGTTTTCGACAACTGTGATATCTGGCATGTTGTGTTCCAAATGACTATCCGTTTGTATTCGAAAGTCCCACAAGATCTTCACCTTCTCATTTTCGATAACTTTTTGGATACAGGTAAGTAGTATTTTTTACATAATTATCAGTGGATTAATTTAGAAACTCAGTCATGTCTAGCTTTGTAATCAGTTTGTGCGATTTGGCTGCATTCATATATTAAATGTGAAACAGTTTCGACTTTGTCATTGAAAAGTTGGCAGTTTGGATTGTCAGTGGATTTTTGTATCTTGCTTTCATGGCATTCGTTTGTAGTGCTTGTTCTTGAGCAGCGAGTATTAAACCTTCCGTTTCTTTCTTGATGGTTCCCATCTTAAGCCATGCCCATGTCAAGTTGTCATCACATTTTCCTTCAATGTTTTTCAAGTGCTGTCCATGAGGGGTGGGTTCTACTTACCTTTATTACCGGTTCGCAATGGGAGTGCGCTTTCTGAAATGTTTGGTGCCAGGTATTCTTTAGCCTTTCTTTAGCATGATAACTGTCTAGATATTAATATTATTCTCCAATTCAAATTTGGACAATCTATCAAATAAAAGACTGTAATCTGTAATGTAAAATGCATGGTCATTTTATTCAATATAACAAATTGCCATTTTATCAACAATGGAGTTTTTCCCCCCTAAAATAGATATGTTTTGACAATTTCTTCAAAATCTACATAAAAGAAATAGAGGATAAGTTGAAAGGTCCATTCCTTTTCAGAAATTCAAGCAAACTAACTTGATGATGATGTAGAGAGCATGTGTTAAAGTAAATAGAGCAAATGGAGTAAGAAATAAAAGCAATATTTTTATTTGAATGCCTACTGTTGTCCATCCAGTCAAGGAGACGATGTGAAGGAATGCTTCTGAAAGATAACTGCAAATCTTTCAAAAAACACCTGAAATTGTAATAATGGCAAACTTTAATTAATCCAGTTTATCAGCAGTTCCCAACCTTTTCATCTTGGCAAACTGGCAAGGACAGGGGGGAGAGGAGATGGTTCCATGTGAATGGCAGACTTGTGCAACTGGAGCTTCTCACAAGTGCCTGCCACTCATGCAAGTAGAGCTGCGTGCAAGTGCACTGTTGCCCGCTGCTTGTATAGTCCGGATCCAAATGGGCCATGGCCTGGGGATTGGGGACCCCTGCGGTATATTTTGAGGGAAACAATTCTGCCAAGCACGGTCCTTCCTGAAAATTTCTGGCTTCTCTTTCTGACAACATTCTACTTTAGAAGGTGAAGGGGAAACACAAGAGAATCAGCTATCCCTGATATTAACCAACAAGGAAAGCAATGAAAGCAGCAGAGGAAGCTAACTCTGGTAGATGACCTAAAGTCAGGATATAGTGACCTGAAGTAGTGTTTCTCAACCTTGGCAAATTTAAGGCTTGTAGACTTTGACTCTAGAATTCCCCAGCATCCTGATTAGGGAATTCTGGGAGCTGGAGCCCACACATCTTAAACTAGCCAAGAGTGATAAACACTGACCTAAGTAACCCCTTCTGCCTCTAATACTATGCTGTTTCCATGGGCGAAATAGCATAAAATCCAAAGATAACATTCTCAGCTGAAGTAGCTTTAATTGAATTTAGGGCTACATCTTGTGATACTCCATTTCCAGATTTTCTTTTTATTATCTGCATTTAATTTTAATTGCATTTAACTACATTAAAATTTCAATCTGCCCCTTACAATCTGGAATATGTCTATTTTTCCAAATGAATTGGACAAAGCATTAGGATAGCCCATTGTACTGTTTTACCAGTATTTCAGTCTAAAAATTTGCATCTCTTCTGGAAATGTATGCATTATTTAGTTGGGAATTTGGCCAATTTAATCACGATCAAGCCATCCTTGATCATGATGTGCACCAGGACACATTGGACTTTTTTTTTCAACCACTGCTTCCCTATTGGATAATATTTTGATGATCAATTAATACATTTATTAAAGGGAAAAAATCAGCAGCATCTGAAACAAGCCATGATGACGTTGAAACAGCAATTTCTGTGTCATAATGCTGCTACAAAATCTGTATGATGTTTTAATGTTTTATGATATCTAATAATTGACAGTACATAATTAATGTATTTAAGAAATGGATGCTAATGCCTTCTTTTGACATAACTTTTCTTCAACACAAAAACAGATGCCCGTGGAACTATTATCATACTAAGGCAGTGATGGCTAACCTTTTTGTCGTTGCATGCCAAAAGCAGGGGGAGCGCGGGGGTTCGTGTGCGCATGTGCCCACACCTATAATTCAATGCGCCCTGCCCCCCATGTGCAACCTCCCCATGCTCCCACGCTTTTGGCACGCAATGGCCCGGTGGGCCCGGAAGGCCTGTTTTTTCGCCCTCCCCAGGCTCCAGAGGCTTTTCTGGAGCCTGGGGAGGGCGAAAACAGCCTTCTCCACCCCCAGAGGCCCTCTGGAGGCCAGAAACAGCCCGTTTCCCAACTTCCGGTGGGCCCAGAAGGCCCAAAAATCAGGTGGCCAGCGTGCACATGTGCGCTGGAGCTGAGCTAGGGCAACGCTCACGTGCCCACAGATATGGCTCTACGTGCCACCTGTGGCATGCGTGCCATAGGTTCACCATCATGGTACTAAGGACTTCCAAGAAGCAAACTGAAGATGGCTCTGCAAGAGAGCAGAGCTGATGACTACTGCAGAAAAACAGCCAGTGAATGAATCAACTCCCTGAACTCTCTGGATTTAGGGAAGGACCTGGAATTACCCATAATGCCTGTGATGAAACCATAAAATAATGGTCTCCAACAGGTTTTATTGCTCTGGGGTCAGCTTTCCCCAAGCTGCAATTAGGAGTCTTCAACAGGGAGCCTTCAACTGGGTTCACCCACTTCCTTTCTTAATCACTTTCATTGGATATGGCTTGTAAATTGCTTTTGGAGATTAAGAACTTTCAGAAGGACATGTTTTATTACAAGGGTCCCCAACACCGGGCCAAAGCCCAGTATCGGGCCATGAGCTGTTCAAAACTAGGTATGTTGCCCACTCACTCACATATACATGTAAGTGGGTTTTAGAGAGTTTATTAATGTTCCCCAGAAGTTCCCTTCACCCAGCCTCAGAACTGTGCCAAATAAAGCCAGCCACAAGCAGGCCAAGATTAGTCTACAAGACAATAGCCAATAGTCCATAAAACAGTGGAAAGTTGCCCTAACAAGTAAGTTCACCAAACAAATTTAAAGCCACCAGGCAAAATTACAAGAGCTCACTTGGCAAGAAAAATTGTCTCCAAGGCAGCAAGTCAAGCAGGAAACACAAACAAACACATAGCCATAAACCAAACACGTTGTTCCCAGCAAGGCCTCCCTCTGCCTGCCATGATAAATAGCTTTCCAGTACAGCCCATCAAGACAGGTGGGACTTTCTCCTGAGTAATCTGGCAGATGTCATTTTCTCTTGTCTTGTCTCTGTTCTGCATGCTCTCAGATGCAACACAGAAGGCAGCTCCTCCTCCTCTTCACTGACCTGAAAACTGCCCCCAGCCGAAGCCCCCCATAAATCTCTTTCAGCTGGCAGTTCAAAGTCATTAATTAACCCAGTTCCTGACGTGCCAGGAATGAGCTCATCCTCCCTGTAGCTGGCCTCTGAGGAAGAGTCAGAGGAGTCATCCAAGGGAGACATCACACCAGGTCACCCAAAGCGACGGGCAAGTGCATGCATGTGTGCTCATCCCCCCCCCTTGCAAATGGAGCTGTACCCATGAGCAGCTTGCCTACCACTTGTACAGAATAAACCTCTCCACCCCACCCCGCCCCCTGCAAGCCAGAAAGATTGGGGAACTCTGTTTGATTACACTGGGTAGTTTTCTTTCAATCATCAGTGAAAGAAGTTTCATGTAAATTTAAAAACTTAAAGACAAAAACTTTTTATTTGAAAATAAGCAGCAGAAGGGCAAGTAAAGCATTGATTTTGGAAAGTTTTCAAATGGAATACGGAGCCAGATTGACTGGAAATAAGATTATGAAATAATTATAAGAATCTTTCCTGTGGTTTCTTTAAAATCCTATTAAAAATATATGAAGATTTTGAATTTAAGCAATTTAAGCATATAAAATCTTTCCCTGAGAAAATGTTGTGGATTAGAGAAAAACATGCTAAGAAGAGACCTTGAAAGCTGGTTACTAGAAGCCAGAATGAACTAAAGATTATAATTAAATGAGAAAAATACAGTACATATAATACAGTATGGAAAAAGTTTAACTCTGGAAGACTTCAAGGATATCTGGCAACAATATATTCAGAATTTTCTTTTCAGATTGTCCACTGCTATAAAAAGGGATCAAAAGAGGAAAAAGAAGAGGATAAAACTGAGAATCAGACTATTTTGGATATGGATTTAAAATTGGCAGGATACAAGAATGATATTGACAAAGAAGTTATACAGGATTTGCAAATGAAACTATTTTGAAGGTTGCTATTTTAATAGGACACAGAAATAATAAATCAGAAGAGTGACTTGGATGTGTGGGATTTAAGATCAGAATAGTGACTTGGATAACTTTTTATTTTGGACTAACAAAAGAGATGTATTATACCTATGAATATACATATAGATGTGTGTGTGTGTGCACGCGTGTACAGTATACAGCACATATATTAACTTATTTTTCCTTTCCCCTCCCTTTCTTTTTCTCTTTGCACTTTTTGTATTTTTGTATTTTTCTTCAGTATTTGCATCAGTATTTTTAAACTTCAATAAAAATTATGATTACAAATGAAACAGCATCATTTTAAGAAGTGTGAAACTCCAGTGGTTGAAGTAATCACTTTGAACTCAGCGATGTCTCAAAGTGTTAATGAGTAATTTGTATACTTAGTATCTCTTTCCACCAAGCATAGACAAAAGAGCTCAGGCATTCAACTTCAAATTACAGATTGTATATTCAAAATACAAATTGAATATACAATTACAGATTGTGTATTCAAAATTGAGATCTAAGGATAAAATTCAGGTTTGGCTTTTCAGCTATGACAAATTGAAAGTATAACAGAGTAAGAAGATATGGAAACTTCTAAGACAGAACTAAAAAGTATTGTTGAAATATCAACACAAGGGATATTTAATTAAAATACAAAAGGGATATGATGCTGGAGAAGATGTCTTAATCATTGGCTTTCTTGGAAGGATGTTCAGACTTTTCTATCTTAATTGAGCTATATAAATAATCACCTCTTGACAGGCTGATTGAATAGCTCACCTAAGCAAACAAGCAAAGTGCTTAACTGCCAAGAAGATCCAATGTACATTTGAAAGAAACATACAGAAAGCATCATCTAATCTGTGGAAGATGCAAAACCTGCTACCTCTATCATAGATACAAAAAGAAATCTATTTCTTATCCTAATCTACCAAATACAAAAATCAGCACACTTACCAAATCCTCACAACATTGTTTGGTAAGACTTGGAATATTGACCAATAAACTTGTCTCCTGCTCCTCCTTCAGAAGAAAAATTACGAGGACAGTTCTAGAATTCCAGGACAGGCAGAATTCCATCCATGGAACTTCTACCTTATTCCCAGGTCCCCAGCTCCTGCAGTTCCCCAGTAGTAAAATATAACAGTTTCTTTCCAACAGACCTCTGCCTTCTACAGTCACACTACACATTTCCACAAAGAATGATAGATATAAAGGAAGGACAAGAAATGGGGCAGAATTTGCTTTGTTGAGGGTTTGGAAAAAATATCAATACAAGTTAAATTATAAGATACCTGTATGGGCAAATCCTAGACATGCAATAGAAAATATAAGTATAGAACAAAAACAGGAGGTGATTATTTATAAAGAGCTTCTTGTTATGGAAAGGGGTGTATTATATTTGAAATCTTTAGATACATTGAGAGAAGAAGGTATAATTTACACATGGTTTCAGTATAGTCAGCTTCAAGCTAGATGGAAGGAAGATCAAAAACTGGCTTTGTGCAAAATGAGGAAAATTTGGTAAAACAAATTAGAGATCAAAAACAAATGCATATCAAAAGGTTGTATAATGCTTTATTGGAAATAGATTCTGAGACGGAACTGGTTAAAGATTGCATGATTAAATGGGAACTTCTAGGAAAAGTGCTGTTTAGATACAGTAAAGGAGTTGCATACTGAATCAAACACAGTGATTACATTCGAAAAAGCAAAGTGTCAGAGACTTAACAGAATGCGTTTTACAAGGAGTCAGCGTTTAGAGGTCAGGATTAAAAACATAAGAAAGATCAATCCATAGTTGTTGGCCTCCCTGAATAAACCAGACCAAGAACGGAATTCAATCTGGGTCAGTCAATGGAACCAGAGGTTTAGTCATCTAAGCTTATGTGACACTCTGCTAGAGAGAAGTTCCCTGAAGATGGGCTTCAGCACAGAAAGGGAGGGGGCCAGGGGGGCAGGACTGCAGTCCAGGGGTGAAATCCAGCAGGTTCTGACAGGTTCTGGAGAACCGATAGCAGAAATTTTGAGCAGTTCAGAGAACCAGTAGTGGAAATTTTGAGTTCGGTGAACCAGCAAATACCACCTCTGGCTGACCCCAGAGTGGGGTGGGAATGGGGATTTTGCAGTATCCATCCGGTGCCATGCCCACTAAGCCACGCCCACCAAGCTACACCACGCCCACCAAGCCATGCCCACAGAACCAATAGTAAAAAAAAATTGATTTCACCACTACTGCAGTCAGTTCATTGTTGAAGAAGCAGATGTCTTGAAATTTATTTTTCAAATGGATAGTAAATTGTGCCTTTCATTTCTTAATCATTTTTAAGGACTATCAATCTTTATTAAACTAAGAGATGCTCTCTTTAGCCACAGCCTGTTATTCCTTTTTGAAGATCTGTGCCATTTGGGGGATTTATTATTTATTATTAAACAACCAGGAAGAAGGCTGCTAAGGCAAGCTAAAATAAGGAAGTGTGGAATATCTTTTTTTTTTAAAGGTCGAAAGTTGTGGTTCTAGTTTATTATTTTCAGTCATTTGTAGCTTGTTCTGCTTTGCTGTGGGCGGCTAAAATTTCTGATTTTTATGATTCTTGATTGGCCAGCAATTCTTCAATGACTTACCAAAAAGCCACTCTTTGACTAAATAAGTAGTTAAGAAGATGGAGGAGCAAACTATTAGAGATGTATTTGAAAAATCCTTAAATAAAATCCAACAATTCATAGACCAGCTATGCTCCAAGGATGTTAAAAAAAAAAACTACTCAAACTACTTTAGAGGTGCAAATATGTGTAGAAAGTTACCAAACCACAGAGGCAAGTTCACAAGTAGCTGACAATGTAGAGGAGTCAATTGCAATTTTGGAATATAACTTGATGCCAATCTTTATTATGATGGTTTAAATATAAACCTCCTAACACAATTGAAAGAAGAGTTCCCCAAAAATCTGCAACCTTCAAAAGGACAAGTATGAGACTCTTTCTTCATGGACACTTCAAGGTTGACAAGTCCTTGAGAAAAAGAAAAGTTTATAACTACTTGATGAACGTTCGAGAGAAGAAAAATGATTTTATTTCATGAAGATAAGCTGGAAGGAGTGACTTAAACTTAATGAGTCCATTTGCATTAGGATGGATTTTTATCAGTCTCATATTTGTAATTGAAAGAAAATGTTTAATGTAAAGTGGGTCTGAAAATGTTTTTTCCCCTTTATATATAATCCTTAAGTAATTTTTAAAGTTTGTAAAAAATTACTGAAAGTGTATTTGAAAGTATCTATGTCAAGAGAAAGTTTAAAAGATATATTGGCTTAAAGAAAAGTTTAGAGTTTTAAAAAGGATGTATTCAAGAAGAAAAAAATTATTTTCTGAGAGTAACTTTGAGGGAGTGATTTAAATTTAATGAGTTTCTGTGTTTTTTGGTGTGTAAGACACTCCGGAGTATAAGATGCACCTTAGTTTTTGGGGAGGAAACCAAGAAAAAAAAATCTGCCTTTGCCTACCAGCATCCATTGGTATTCATCTGGCTAGCATCCTTGCAGCAAATAGCGAACAGCCAGGTCAGCTTCAGCACATTATTGCAGCCTGATTCAGCACAAGCAGCTGATTGGTGGGTGGATCAGCCTCCCTGAATACACTCAGTCAGCTGTTCCAGGCCATAGGGATTGTCACAGACCATCGCTGCCTCCGTGCCTCGTGTTTTTGGGCTCTGTGCCTCACATTTTTGGCCTCTGTGTCTCATGGTTTTGACCTCCGAATGTACCGTTTTAGACCAGTTTTATACTAATGTATAAAAGTAAAAAGTTGAGGCTATATAATGTTGTTATCTTCTGCTGTGCTAAAAAGAGTTGGAAGTCAACACTTTTTTTCCCCTTGTACCCTATATTTTCTTTCTCCCTTTCTTTTATCTTCCCTTAATTTCCTATTTTTATTTTTCTTAAATGTTATACTTGAATAAAACAATAAAAGTTAGAGTTTTTTAAAAATTGGGCTCCAGCACAAGTCCAAAACCTCTGGTCCTGGTGACAGACCCAAATTGGATCCTGCAACATTATCCTAGGACATGTATATTCACCTTCATTCATGAGAACAAGGATTGCACAGGAAGACTAAAACTACTTTTATTGAGATTGACTATAACAGGGGTGTCAAACTCAAGGCCCGGGGACTGGATCTAGCCATGGGGTGCTTAGATCTGTCCCACGAGACCACTCTGGAAACAGTGAAGGACCAGCCCACGGTGCCTCTGCCAGTGAAAACAAAACTCGTGACGCCCACTGGCGGCCCTCCCGAGCTCCGTTTTCGCTGGCAGAGGGTTGCAGGAGGCCATCACAGGTTAAAACAGAGCTTGGGAGCCCATTTTCACTGGCAGAGTGCTCAGGCCACCACAGGCCCTCTTGATACAAGTGACATTGCGCTGGCCATGCCCACCCAGGCCACACTCACCCCAGCCCCCCCCCCCCCCCCGAGGTCAAACACAACCCTGATGCAGCCCTTAAAGAAATTGAGCTTGACACCCCTATAATAACAGAACCTTATAGTTCAATGAATTAGGGAAACATCTATTTGAATTGCTTCTGATGGCATCTCATTCTGGGCTTGAAACATAATCCTTTCGCCCCTTTCGCCTAGATAAAGTTCCTATAAATCTCCATCAAGGTCATCTTCCTTATTCTCTCTAGTCGGACATAGTGGACAATTGAATGCATTTTGAAGCTTAAAAACCTGGACTGAAAGGTGATAGCTCCCTCCTACTGTCCCTTCCCAGCAACCAGCTTTTGAAGTACGTTGCTTATTTTAAGCAGGCAGAAAACAGCCATCCAAATTAGCAACTACTGACAGTCTGATTCTCCACGAACGCTTCCCTTTTAAAGCAATCCAAGCTGGCTGTTGTAATCAAAACTGTTGGCAGAAAGTTCCACAATTTAACCTCATGCTGTGTTTTTTTAAAAAAAAAAAAAATTTCCTTCCATTGACACTGATTTTACTGCATTTAGTTTCAGTGGGTCACCTTGAGCTCTTGCAGTGTGAGAGAGGGAGAAAAAATTATTTCACTCTCTCCAATACTGCATCTAGGTCTATATATACTTCTCTCATGTTTTCCTTTACCATTTTCATAATAAGCTAAAGAACCCTGATTTCTATAATATTGCGTCATAGATCCACTCCAGCTCAGAATATATTTTTATTAACCTCTTTTTTTCTTTCTTTCTGACCTTTTCCCACTTTCTATATTCTTACAGTGCAGTCATCAGAGCTTGATACTATATCCAATGTCAGCTCATCACAGTTATGTATGAGAGCATTATTATGCCTGCAGTTTTATTTTCAATTTGTTTCCTCATGATTCCTAATGAGCCGAGGTGGCGCAGTGATTAGAATGCAGTACTGCAGGCTACTTCAGCTGACTTCTAGCTGCAGTTCGGCAGTTCAGATCTCACCGGCTCAAGGTTGACTCAGCCTTCCATCCTTCTGAGGTCCGTAAAATGAAGACCCAGATTGTTGAGGACAATAGGCTGACTCTGTAAACCACTTAGAGAGGGCTGTGAAGTGGTATGTAAGTCTAAGTGCTATTGCTATTGGTATTCCAAGCATAGAATTCCTTCCTTCCTTCCTTCCTTCCTTCCTTCCTTCCTTCCTTCCTTCCTTCCTTCCTTCCTTCCTTCCTTTTATGGTTAAATTTACTTTAGCCTATAAACCTGTGATGGTGAACCTATGGCAAGCGTGCCAGAGGTGGCACACAGCGCCCTCTCTGTGGGCACATGAGCCGTTGCCCCAGTTCAGCTCTGCAAAGCATGCGCATGCACCTCCTGCCGGCCAGTCAGTCTTCGGGTCTCTGCCACGCATGCAAGGGTGCATGTGGGGGCCACGCATGCATGCATGGGGTGTGGGGGTATGCATGCTTGGGGGTAGGGCACATGCACATGCACGGGGGTGGGGTGCATGTGGGGGCCATACATGCATGCATGGGGGATGGGGTGCATACGCAGGGGGCCACACACAGATTGCATTTTGGGGGTTCATGCACACACACAAGCGCTTTGGGCACTCGGTCTGGAAAAGCTTAGCCATCACTGCTATAAACTATACTGTAGCCTGTTCTTATAGTATAGCTAATAGGCTAAAGTAAATTTAACCATGAATAGAAGGACACTCAGATACCCAGTCAACTATTCTAGCATAGAACACACCTCCCAAACTCTGATTGAACTAAATGACCAAATCCCATAGTTACTCTTACCTGTTTGTCAATGAAATGAAACTAAGGCATTTGGGGGGAACATGGAAATATAGAAAAGAAGTCTATATTTCCCAAATGATGACTTTGGGCCCTGTTTCACTGATAAAGTATAGTCAAAATCACCAATACAGAGAGTTGTCTAGCTTGATTAGATTAGTGTTAACTATGGAAATGGGATCAGTGATTATGCCTTAGCCTGTGAGGGTATACAAGAGGAGCCACAACTAGGGCAGTAGTCGGTGGCTAGCATATGCTTTCCTAGAATCTCCTTCACAAAGTTAGTACCAAACAATGTGCAGGATTGGAATCTTTGCAGGATCCATTTCAGATAAAGCCCTGTAGAGTTAAAGTCATTAGTAAAATGAACTAATTTAAAGCATCCTCTATTTAATATGGGTTTGTTAAATGCTTTCTGGCAAGTTTTTCACTAAATGCTTAACCAAATCAATGAAAGTTTCATTCATACAAGTCAAGCTTGGCTGATTTAATCTGTTAGCATTTCTTCAAGTGGTTTTAAGTGAACCTTGTTTTTTCAGCTGCAGTCCAGTTGCATCCACCTCGCTGTCTCACTTATACTTTCTTCGGGAAACACCACACACTGATATGTTGTTCAGGAAACACAACATGCTTGGTAAATTCTTTCCCCCTCACCTTGCAACATACAACCTTGCTTGTTTTCTCTCAGTTACATAATTCTATGCCATTCTGGGCTCTATTCCAGCTCCATTTCCACCTACTTTCATAGCAATTTATATGGTGATATACTGTCTTCCCAACCCCTCTGACCCTTGGCATTTGTTCCAGCTACTCTGAAATATTGAGGTTATGTTATAATACCTTATACATTGCTGCAATATTAAATTGTTACTTTTAAAATACATTCCTGACTCTCTCACTCATAAACGTGAATACAGGTAGTAGATAAGTTATCTGCACAAACTCCAGGCTAGAAAGTTGTTTTTCCGATATGCATTTAGACAAGCTGCTCTTCTATATATGTACTTTATGAAACACTTATTGATGCAATTATTATGTTTATTAGTTCTAACAGCTAGATTGTACAGCTTTTCTTGTTGGCAAACTGCTACAGGGGGATTGTTCTGTAGCAACATGAATGAAAAACTTGTTCAGATGTTTTAATACATTATAACTAGGTACAAATGACTAAGCTCTGAGATAGCTCACTATTGGACTGCCAGAGCTAGAAGCATAGAAACATAGATTTACAGAGTTAGGAAGGACCTTAGAAGTCATTTAGTCTTACCCCCTGCTTTAGCAGGAAACCCTATACCATTTCAAACAAATGGTTTTCCAGTTACTTCTTAAAATCCTCCAGTAATGGAGCACCCACAAGTTTTGGAGGCAAGTCATTCAATCTCACCATTAAGAAATTTCCCTTTAGTTCTAGGTTGCTTCTCTTCTAAAACTAAGGAGAAATTTCCTCGAGGTTGCATCCTGGATCAAGCATGCACATCATCACCACAAAGGGACTATAATGAGCACTATCCTTTCTTACCCTTTCATTTCCCAATTCATTGGCATAATTTGCATATACCTAGGATGTTCAGGGAAGGGAGCAGAAGGTCACTGCAAGTAAGCAGATTAGTTGGTCTCTATATCATTAGGTGGAACTAGCAGCCTGTGCATCTAATGATGTGTGAAATTTACCAGATTAATTCGCTTCCTCCCTTTTCATTGTTTTTCAGAATATAAGATTCATAATGTTTTACTTCTTCTTTCTTTCTTCTTCTACACACACACACACACACACACACACACACACACACACATATATAGGTAGGTCTTTGATTATTCAGGTTTTCTCCCGCGTAAAATTGGAGGTGTCTTGGCAACGTTTCGACGAAGTCTCATTTATCATCTTCAGGCTGGTGTTCTCGGCTTCGTGCTTCTAGGAGCAATGTGTGTGATCGCAGCTGTTTCTTCCTTTTAACTGCCAGTGGGGGTGTGAACTGATTGGGTGGGAGCTTGGCTGTGTTCTGATTTGGTGGAGGTGTGTTCTGATTGGTTGGGGGTTTGGCTGTGTTCTGATTGGATGGGGGCTTGGCTGTGCTCTGATTGGCTGGGTGTGTGTTCTGTTTAGGTGGGGGCTTGGTTGTGCTCGGGTTAGTCTGAGTAGCAGGGGGATTTGAGCTGGTGAGCTGTGTTGCTGTTGTTTGGATTCGTGTTCGTGGCCGTGCCATCTCTTCATGTTGGGTGTCAGTCTGCTTCATGTATGGATTGGAGGGGTTTAAAGTGGCTAATGATGCAGCTGTGGTCTGGCTTCTGGTCCGTGGTCGTGCCTGATCATCAGTGTGGGTTTGAGTCTGCTTTCTGCGTGGATGTGTGGTGGTTACATATATATAAACCAGGAATGTGATGGCTCAGTGGCTAAGATGCTGAGCTTGTCAATCGAAAGGTCAACAGTTTAGCGGTTTGAATCCCTAGTGCCGCGTAATGGGGTGAGCTCCCATTACTTGTCCCAGCTTCTGGACTACCTTTGGTGGGAAGGTAACAGCGTTCCGTGTGCCTTTGGCATTTAGTCATGCCGGCCACATGACCACGGAAATGTCTTCGAACAGTGCTGACTCTTTGGCTTTGAAATGGAGATGAGCACCAGCCCCTAGAGTCAAGAACAACTAGCACATATGTGCGAGGGGAACCTTTCTCTTTTTATATAACCAGAGAGGATCACAGAAAAGTACACATTTTGGGAAATTAATGTACTTGGAAACATTTCAGGAAATAATAGGGGCATATTTTTTTTTAAAGGTTCTCTTTTTAAAAAAGTGATAGAACAGAGTAACCTATTAAATTCTAGGTGACTGACAAGATCATACAGATGTTCAATTGCATTTCTCTAAATACCCAAACTATAATACAATGATGTAACTATTAGACACTGTCTAACATTGTCCCTTCATTTGCACTGCTGAACATTGGCCGGGTAATTGCTGTAAACTTAAAACATTACAAGCAACAATTTCCTACTGTTTTAAAACCCCATTCACTGCAATCTGGGGTGGGGGTGAAGAGATGAAAAAAAAACTCCACTAACATTGAACATAATGTCAACACACCTTTGCCCATTTCTGCACAAAAACTGCCTTCCTGACCTATAACATCAAGTACAGTCCATACTAAACCAAGGCTACAGTCCATGCTTCCTCTCCCAACTGGAATGCTAGTAGCCTAGTTCAGACACCTCTAATTCTTCTGTTCATTCTTCCTACCAGTACTGGATGCTTCTCAAAAGAATATTTGCCTCTGTTCTGACCTAGGCTTGGAGACCGTAAAAAGCACATGATCAGTCCCAAAAACCATCTTTTATTTCAATAGCTGTGAATTATTGTTCATTCACAGCCCAAAATGAGTCCCAAAGAGTTGGTAAAGAGTCCGACAGAAGTCCTTTGGGATAAGGCTGATAAGCATCCACCTTTATCTCCCTTGACATGCTGCCAAAAACCTAATGGACAATTAGCTTTGCAAGGCCACACTGAACACAGAGTCAAAACAGAGCTTCAGAATTTAAATTGACCAGCATGAACAAAGTTGCTTCCTGCAAAGGCTCACATGCCTTTGCTCCTCTTTTATGTCTTATGGGAGGGGCCAATAATCTCCAAGCCCTACTCCCAAGTCATCCCTTTTGTTTTAACTGTCCTTGCCTTCTGGCAGCTCTGTGCATGTGCGCACTGGGAACAGGCTCCCCCTGTTCCTCTGCCTCGCTGATGTCCAACTCTGGATGCTCCAGAGGCAGCACATAACTCCCAAATGGACCTGGCCCCCTCTCTGCCTCTGATGCAGAGCCCTCATCCTAGCCTTCCCCAGACTCCAGGACTGGCCCATGTTCCTCTCCAACCTTCTCACTGTCCGACTCTGCTGCTAGCACCTCAGGCTGCTGGCGGACCAAACAGCCTCCGGACTTTGTCTTCAGCAAGGAATAGGCAGGGGATGAGACATTAACTGTACAGGAAAAACACATAAAGCTACACTTCTCTTCTTTGTTCCTCCCATGTTACTTTAATCCAACTACCATTAACTTGGTTGCCTTCCAGATGCATGGATTTCAACTCCCAGAATTCCCAGCAAGTTAGTTGAAAAAATCTGGCCACAGTAGCAGAAGAAACTGCTAGAAGTTGTCGGTCCTCTCGAAGTTTTTGTTGGGCTGCAAAAAAACTAAACTAAACTAAAACCCCTTACTTGAAGATAAATTAGGACCCAGATTGTGGGGGCAATAAGCTGACTTTGTATAAATATACAAAAGTATGAAGGCTATTGCTTAACACATTGTAAGCCGCCCTGAGTCTCCGGAGAAGGGCGGCATATAAATTAAAGCAAAAAAAAAAAAAATGAAACAAAGAACAACCTGCAGGATGCTCCAGTTTACATACAGCTTCATTTATTGACATAAAGGCCTTTGAGCAAACAAGAAACTAATAAAGTCTTTCCCGCTCAATGGGAAACTGACAACATCAGTAATGTTGAGGTTGCTTTGCTCAATGGACTGCATATGAATGAGCCCACTGATTGAGTCATAAAAATGCTGATCATGAAAAGTAGCCTATTTTCTAAGGCAAACAAGACAGCTAAGCACAAATTCCCATGTCTTTCGTGCATAGAAACTCATGATATATCAGAAATCATATCTCAAATGTTAGAGAGTGAAACCTTGACTTCTCTGGATTAAAAAAACATAGATATATAGTCCCTCTCCAAAAGTTGGTAGAGGGCAAGGAGGGAGAAAGAGTAGAGGTAAGAAAATCTAAACTAAGATGAAAATTGGAGCAGAGTTGAAAGGTCATAAAAGTAAAGGGGTCATTAATAACAGAATAACAGAGTTGGAAGGTACTTTGGAGATCTTCTAATCCAACCCTCTGCTTTGGCAGGGAACCCTATACCATTTGAGAAAAATGATTGTCAAATCTCTTCTTAAAAAACTTCCAGCATTGGAGCATTCACAACTTCTGGTGGCAAGTTGTTCCACTGATTAATTGTTTAACTGTCAGGAAATTTCTCCTTGTTTCTAGGTTGTTTCTCTCCTTGATTAGTTTCCATCCATTGGTTCTTGTCCTGCCTTCAGGTGTTTTGGAAATAGCTTGACTCCCTCTTCTTTGTGGCAGCTTCTGAGATATTGGAATGCTGTTATCATGTCACTCCTAATCCTTCTTTTTATTAAACTAGATATACCATATTTTCCGGCGTATAAGACGACTGGGGGGTATAAGACGACCCCCTACTTTTCCTGTTAAAATATAGGTTTTGGGCTATACTCGCCGTATAAGACTACCCCTCTTCCAACGCACACCAAATAAAAATTAAAAAACATCAGATTTGATTTCAATATGGTAATTTTAATTCAAATGCTTATGCCTTTCCAAGAATCTAGTACACCAGGATACAGTGGCCTTAAATCTGTTGCTGTGATCTGGGTTAGATTTGGCCCACTGAAGTGCAAACGAACGTATTATTATTTCGTGTCACTACATAACCGTTTTGGCGATGCTCATTCACCATGTCTGCTACATGTTTTTCGAGTTCTGGCCAATGTGGGGTGCCTCTTCTTAATGCACACTTACCCCTTGGCATACTCTTTAACGCTTTTACATTTGCTTTCCAGTCCCGAACCATCTTTTCTGTTACTCCATATTGTCTTGCAGCAGCAGTTATTATGTTCCATGGCAAAGTATACAACTTTAAGTTTAAAACTGGCTTCATATTTCTTTCTTCTTGCTGGTGGAGCCATGATGGGGTCTTGACTGTTATATTTGTATACTATACTGTATGTACTGTTGCTGTACTGTAGAGAAAGGTAATGGGCTACGCTACGTGTAGTGGCAAGAGGGCTATTATGTACCAGGTTTTTTTCCTTCACCCATGCAGCCTTGTCGAGATCCGCACAGCTTCATGAATCTGAGTTGCTGGCACTGACTGATGACGCTAGGGGAGTGCCGACAACATTGACAGAAAGCTGTGCCGATCTAGTCAAGGCTGCATGCTGCTGAATGCTGGAACCAGCTGGCTGCTGAGCAGAGCTTCTCCCAGGCATCTAGGGGGGTATTACCGACGCTCCGACTTCCCCAGCTGACCCCCACTGATGGCGAGCTCCACCGGTCTGGGGAAGTCAGAGCATCGGTAATCTCTCCCTGGATGCCTGGGGGAAGCTCCGCGCAGCAACCAGCTGGTTCCAGCATTCCAAGGCGATTCCAAGGAGGTCCACAGTGAAAGTGGCGCCGCGGTCGACCTGGGCCAGCACCTTGCACACCTGGCTCTGCGTCTCCATTATGAGAAGCTCCATGCGACTTCGCATGTCTCCGCCCCAGACGCGCAGCTCTCGCAATCCGCTCACCGGAGGAGCCATGAAGTGCTCGCACCGCCTTGCCAGATCTTCCTCATCCTCCTTTCCCCATGGCTTTTCCGGTTGTAATTGCTGCTGCCGCCGCTGCTGAGGCAGCTCCGCCCGCCGCACCAGACCCAGCCCGGCCAGTGCTGCCGTGGCTCCCGCAGTCCAAGTGGATCGGCACCCGGGCTTGCAGGTGAAGGGTGGGAGTGCGCAGCGCACTTTCCTGGCTTGGCGCCGATCCGGATGGCTGCAGAAGGAACTGGGCACCGGCTGTCATGTCTTTTCTGCTGTGCGGGATTCAGCACCTGGGCTCCCGGGGTTTAAGCCTCCGGGCCGGCCCGCGCTGCTCCAGGATGTTCGCTTCGGGCTCCTTGGAATCGCTGCCGGGCGGTTCTTCCCATTGGGGCGATGGTGGGTGGCAGCGATCGGCGTCGCTTGGACTGTGGGAGCCACGGCGAACTCCTTCCCCACGAGGTATTGCTCTGCATTTCACCACCTCTTCCAGGCTCGCAGCCACCCACCATCGCCCCAATGGGAAGAACCGCCCGGCAACGATTCCAAGGAGCCTGAAGCGAACATCCTGGAGCAGCGCTAAGTTACCTTCCGGGGTGGAGGGGTGTGTGTGGAAGAATAGGTGAAGCTAAAACGGCTTTCTCGTTCATCCCAGTGTCGGGAGAAGAGGCTTGAGGGGCGCCCGAGCTTTTAAGATTTTAACCTGGGCTAATCGGGCGGGGGAAAGAAGTGCTCTAGTCTGCAAACGAGGCAGGGTCTTGGGTTTAAAGGGGGGGCAGAGAAACTTTCAAGGCAGTTTTCTCTCAGCCAGAGGTAGAATCTGAACGGGAGAATATGGGCGTCGCTGCGTGGATTGCATTATTTCACTCATTTCTGGAAATATCCCTGCGCCCCTTTTCACCTCCCGGAATTATGTGGCTCCCACCCACCCCACCCCACAACAGATCTGCGCGAGAGGCCAGAAAACTGTGGGTTTCGTGTGTGTGTGTATGTAACAAAAGGTGCAGATGTCTCCCCCCCCCCCGTTTCTTTGCGGCTGCAGCCTTTCTTCTGAATGGGGTGGGGCTGGATACGCAGTGAAAGAGATCGGCTTGGGGGGAAAAAAAACGGTCTGCCGCCTTTACCACTACCTCCCCTCTCCACAAACACACACTTTTTGTTGTTGTTTGTTGCTGATAACATTCCCCCTCTCCCCCACCCAATTCCACGGGTTCAAAGCCGGAGAGAGAGAGAGAGAGAGAGAGAGAGAGAGAGAGAGAGAGAGAGAGAGGGAAAGAAAGAAAAAAAAGAGTTTTGATTCTGCCGGCTTATCGCAAAGGCATTGGAACAAGCAGACTAGAGCACTTCTTTCCCCCGCCCGATTAGCCCAGGTTAAAATCTTAATAGCTCGGGCGCCCCTCAAGCCGCTTCTCCCGACACCGGGATGAACGAGAAAGCCGTTTTAGCTTCACCTATTCTTCCACACACACCCCTCCACCCCAGAAGGTAACTTAGCACTGCTCCAGGATGTTCGCTTCAGGCTCCTTGGATTCGCTGCTGGGCGGTTCTTCCCGTTGGGGCGATGGTGGGTGGCTGCGAGCCTGGAAGAGGTGGTGAAATGCAGAGCAATACCTCGTGGGGAAGGAGTCGCCATGGCTCCCGCAGTCCAAGCAACGCCGATCACTGCCACCCACCATCACCCCAACGGGAAGAACCGCCCGGCAGCGATTCCAAGGAGCCCGAAGCAAACATCCTGGAGCAGCGCAGGCCGGCCCGGAGGCTTAAACCCCGGGAGCCCAGGTGCCGAATCCCGCACAGCAGAAAAGACATGACAGCCGGTGCCCAGTTCCTTCTGCAGCCATCCGGATCGGCGCCAAGCCAGGAAAGTGTGCTGCGCACTCCCACCCTTCACCTGCAAGCCCGGGTGCCGATCTGCTTGGACTGCAGGAGCCACGGTGGCGCTGGCCGGGCTGGGTCTGGTGCGGCGGGCGGAGATGAAGGAGCTGCCTCGGCGGCGGCGGCAGCAATTACAACTGGAAAAGCCATGGGGAAAGGAGGATGAGGAAGATCTGGCAAGGTGGTGCGAGCACTTCATGGCTCCTCCGGTGAGCGGATTGCGAGAGCTGCACGACTGGGGCGGAGACATGCGAAGTCGCATGGAGCTTCTCATAATGGAGACGCAGAGCCAGGCGTGCAAGGCGCTGGCCCAGGTCAACCGCGGCGCCGCTTTCACCGTGGACTGCTGGGAAAGAAAGGAAGGTGACCCAAATTCTGGGGTAGAGTGGGGACGCGTTCCTTTCTCGTGGGCCGCGCACTGCTTGGCACCTCTTGTAGGTTGGACCTAATTTGGAGTACAGCTTCCCCTCAATGTTGCCAGCGCTCCCAAAGTGTCATCGGTCAGCGCCAGCAACTCAGATTCGGGTACCCGGCATATAAGACGACCCCCGACTTTTGAGATGATTTTCCTGGGTTAAAAAGTCATCTTATACGCCGGAAAATACGGTACCCAAATCCAGTAACCATTCTTTATAAATGTCAAAACTATTTTTGTTTTAGAGGCCTTAAAGCAGGGGTGTCAAACTCAATTTCATTGTGGGCTGCATCAGGGTTGTGTTTTACCTCAGGGGGCCGGGCTGGGCGTGGCCAGGGTGGGAGTGGCCAGCTCAACATCACTCATTTCGGGGGCGCCTCTGGTGGCCTAAGCGCTCTGCCAGAGAAAATGTGCTCCAGAGCTCCGTTTTTGGCTTTGACCTGCAACCCTCTGAGAGCTCTGTTTTTGCTAGCAGAGGGACCTCAGAATGTCCTTCACTGTTTCCAGGGCAGCCCCATGGGCAGATCTAAGCATCCTGCAGGCTGGATAAAGCCTCCGGGCCTTGAGTTTGACACCCCTCCCTTAAAGTTACTTTCTACACAAAGTGTTTTCATTGACACTTTTTGTCAGGGCCTTAGCTGGGAAGAAAGAGAGCAAGCTACATCTGTTAGACGTGCTAGATGTGCTCATCTTTTTGCCAGTATGGTCCACCCACTGTTTCTTGAATACAGAAATAGATGGCATTGTCCTTTATCAGCTCCCAGCCACTACAAATGGATCTTCCTTCCCATGTTCTGCCTCAAAATTATTGTTTTACATTCCAAAGCATATCAAGAGCTTCCAAGAGCTCTTCATCATGTTTCATTCCTCTGTAGTAACTTCCATATTTCTGACTGGCTATATAATGCCTATCACACCCACTTCTCTGAAGCAGCTGATTGTTGCCCAGGTTGGATGAAACATATTCTCCTTTCCTTCCAGTTCTGGGCTCATTATACTACAATACTTTTCTTTTTCTTCCTTTTTTAAAAAAAATATTGTTAAGTTGCAATGTGGGCATGTTGAATCAAAGTTAGACAATTTAATAAATACTACTTCTGTGAAGTTTCCAAAAGATGCGCTAATTGTCTTTGTGAACAAGCACTGTTGCCACAAAGTTTCTATGGTCCCAAAATGGAATGAAGAAATAGCATCTTCCTTTAATCATTACAGGATTGAAGTAGTGATGACAAACAGGCAGGCTGGGTGGGTGAGTGGAGAGAATAAATTATGTTAGGGTCAGGAGAGAATGTGCAAAGAGGCATGGAAGATATGCACATCTGGGAAAGGTATGCAGACTTATAAAGGAGAATCCAAAAAAGGAGAGGGCAAGTATGGCCACTGACACAGGGGCCATAGCATCTTTGCATGGATGCAAACAGCAAAAGCAGTGGAATAACCAATCTGGGTTTGCAGTGGATGCAGTCCAGACTGGGCACCACCCCCAGGCCCCCTTACCAAACCACTATAATCCAGAATGGTTTAATCTACTTTCAGACATAACTGGAAGCAATAAAACAGACCAGCAGATTAAGATGCTATGTAGAATTGCCTTCACTCTCCATGTCTAGTTTGATACCAGTAAGAATTAATCCTTTGCTATAGCAGCCTTTTGACCATAGGAACATATGAAGATACAATAGATATATTAATGGATATATTCCTTCCTATAAAAGGAAAGGAAACTACATTGTTTGTTGCTCATCTCTGCTGGCCGTGAAAACAGGGAGAAGGAGCTACCCTGAAAAGAATTGTATAAAATTGTATATATTTTTTTAATTTTTCGTATAAAGAGGAGATGTTCTTAGGTTTAGCCTATAAATCCAAAACTATCTCTTCAGACTTATGTCACATTACTCATGGACATGATGTTCTTTTCATTTACCTGAGAATTCTTCATTCTTATCCATACATTTACAGTATTTGATAATTAAAATCTGTGAATTACTTGAGGTGATACTTAGCTACAAAATTCAAGAGGTGCTCTTTGGTAGTATAAAAAGGCTAGAGAAAGATTTAGAGAAAGGTGGAGGCATTTTTTTTTCATTAATGCCCCTTGGGAAGACAAAAAAGACGCAGGATATTAATACAGCAAAATCCATGAGTGCTTTAGCATGCGTCTTTGTATTAATACAAATAGCTATTTGTATCAATAACTACGTTTGCTTGGGTGCTTAAGTAAAATCCAGAAGTTTACAGAAGTCTGCAAGATCAGTACTATATATGAAAATCAGTGTCTGAAAAATTGGACACCTTTCTGAAGCTGTCAGTTTCTTGTCTAAGTGAAAAAGCACAGAATTTCAGTGGGTTATTAGCATTAAACTGCATAAACATGGAATGTGTGTCCACTCTGACATTTTCAATGGGGCTCAAAGTGGCAGGATAGTTACACATTTAGTCCATACAGTCTGCAGTCATAACATTTCCTGCCTTTTATTGACAGTTTTTCAAAGTGCTAATGTCAGGCTGTCAATACAGAAGACTTTTAAAAATGATTTCTCTGTTTATGATGTCCTGAAAGTATGTAAAATATTTATAAGATTTGCTTGCTTCAGATAATGATATTTTTATAGAAATATTTTTTTTTTAAAAAAAAAGCTGTTATTAAGGATAGGAGGAACGTGAATTAGAATGCACCAAGCAGAAAAATACGGGGGTGTACAAAGGAGTCAGGCTCAAATTACCCTAATTCAAATATTATGTGAAAACCTCATTCTCTGGAGATGACTCTAATGATGGAAAAGGTGGAAGGAAGGAGAAGAAGACAACCAGAAGCATGGTGGATGGGCTCAGTTTCAGTGGCAATGACTGTACATTTGAGAAATCAGGTTAGAGACCTGCAGAAAATCTATCAATGTGATTGCTTAGAGTCAACAATGACGTGATCATTGTTCATCAATCAATCAGAAAGGAAGTATTTAAAAACAAGGGCAGTAATGTGAAGGAAAAGAATAAACACATGAAAACTACAAATTGGTCATTTGAAAGGACAGCCATACTCTCAACAAACCAAAACTAAATTAAAACAAAGCACGTCACAGCATGCTTGTTAGCATAAGACAAAAATATAGATTGAATATAGATATTTTTTTGCTTAAGTCTTTTTGTTTAAGAATATTAACGTGTATGAGTATTATGCAAACATTCTCAGTTGTGTTTGTTTTATATTTGCCAATTATATTGTTTTTTTATTACGATCTTCTTTGTTATTTTGGCTGTTTTGTTGATACTGATCTTTAAGAATAAGTTATCAATGAAGGAACAGAAGTATTAGTAGAGGAAATTGAAAATCTCTATGTGTTCTCTTTGAATGAGATGAGGATAACACAAAATGAGATGAGGATAACACAAAAGTGTTCCTACATGGGCATGAATATGCTTGGAGCAGTGTCACCACAGATTTTCACATGAAGAATTTCATTCCTCTAAGAATCAACCCTTTTATCTATACAACGTTGAAGCTAGAATGTTGTTTTTTTCCTGAAGAAACTAGCTATTAAAAAGAGGAATAAAACCAACAGGGCTACACAGTTGAGGTGCAAATACTGGGCAATCATAATCAGCAATGAAGAATTATGTGCTTTTTGTGTAACTGTTCACCACAACATAGGAAACATCCAGACCTTTTTTCAGCATACATCAGATAGCCCTAAGAACCACTGTTGTCTGTTAGGTAACTAAATGTGTCTTTGTTTAGGTTACTAGATCTGCCCTGTACAAATCTAGACGATGATAAGATGGCAAAAAAGGGATACAGAAAATTCTAAATCTTGGCATTATTCCAGCGGTTATCCAGATTTCTGCAGCCTGGTCTGGTAGTCCTATCTTCACTTGACTTCCTGTCTTTTAATTGTGTTTCAAATGAGGTATTTCAATATTTTAATTAAGAATTTTATTTTCTATTTTATTGCTAACTGCTCTGAGCAGTTTTTTTTAGCAGAAAGATAAAATATAAATGGATAGATGTATCTGAGTATATGAGAGAAAGAGAACAAATGCAAATGTAGTGAGAAATATTATGTGATTGAGAGCATAAATCTAGACTTATATT
Organism: Arizona elegans; assembly: GCA_022577455.1. Classification (NCBI taxonomy): domain Eukaryota; kingdom Metazoa; phylum Chordata; class Lepidosauria; order Squamata; family Colubridae; genus Arizona; species Arizona elegans. The sequence continues at coordinate 93,002,974 of JAKOOJ010000003.1, read as the reverse complement.
TATGTTTACTCTTTATTCTATTTGTGTTTACTTAGAGACATAAATTTCACTGAGTGACATAGAAAACTTTCAGAATAAATAGCTCGAATAAATATAGTACAACTCATTTGTCTGGATTCATTGGACGACAGCCAAAATATCTGAATAATCAGAAGGATACAGTTTGATTTATATGCTTGGGGGTTATTTTTGTCCCACACAAGGTGATCTTGAGAAGTCAGTGCATAAAATGTGATCTTGTGAATGAGTCAGATTTACAGACGCAGGTAGGCAGAAATTTTTTAACAAACAGATTTTCCAACAAATTAATTATCATATGAAATATTCAGCTGAAGCCCATACAGTTCTGTTTCCTGGTTTTTGCCAGTGACCAGTTCAATAGCATTACTCTCCTACCCATAATTAACAGTATTTAAAGTCTGGATTGGTGGTCCTATGAGCTTCAATCAATGAGAAATTGCAAGGAGGGGGGAGTATTATTCACACTGTTCCTTTTCATCTCTGAAGCATAAATCATTCAACCTTTTGGATAATGCACTTTTTGCATTCTGTCCAGTCTAAGTGCCCAGGTCATGCTAAGTGCCGATGTCTGCTTGTTTCTCCTGGCTTATTTCAGATGACTTTTCCCAAAAAGAATAACTATCTTCTACAGCTGTTCTTGTAGTAAAGGCAAAATAGGAAAGGGGGGGTTACAGAAAAGGAAGGGAAGGGAAGAAAGAAAGAAAGAGAGAGAGGGAGAGAGGGGGGGAGAGAGAGGGAAAAAAGAAAGAAAGAAAGAAAGAAAGAAAGAAAGAAAGAAAGAAAGAAAGAAAGAAAGAAAGAAAGAAATCTTTTTAGAAGAAGCAGTTCAGTTTCAACTGCAGCATAGCTGCTGGTCTTGTTTTCAGTTTCTTTAAGGATAAGATTACTATTACAATAGTAATTTTTCCCATTGGTTCTTATTTCTATGCCTTCTTTAATGATTCTATCATATAATTACTGAAGGAACTAAAAAGAAAGCATTCATCAGACTGACTTAATAACTTTCTTCTCTTTTCAAAGGGACAATTACACTTATAAAATAATTACAGATTCAAATAGATTGGTCTGTAATTTAAAGGAATATATTCCCATCTTTGCATGGCAAACGGTTAGGATAACAATAACTTTCCAACTTACACTGACTACTTCCCTCAGAAAAACTGTCTTCCAGATTGGCTGCAACCATCCTTCACCTTCCAATAACCTTCTCTGACTTGGATAAAAGTCTCTGATGCTTAAACAATGTAAACATGTTTCTGAATGGCAAAAATAACCTTCCGGGTAGCATCAGTGGGGAAAGAACGAAACAAATGAAGTATATCCTGTACCTGCAGGAATGTTTCTTCATCCCAGCAGAACAAGAGACACAATCTAACCAAAGTCAGAGATTGAATGAGTGATTGATTGATTCTGGGTCTTTATCAAATAATATTGTTTGTCTTCCTGTTCTCTTATTTCAAGTGTCAATCTACTCATTAAAAGACTTCATTTTTGTACGTACTGTAAGATATACTACAAACTTGGCTTTGAGTGTATGTTGACAACAGTATAGAAGTAATTAATCACTGTCATATTCTGATTTTTTTCCCCTTCACAGGTAACAGCCTAAAATCTCCAAATGTCCACAATCCAAGTAATAACCAGGACTAACTTAGCTTAACTTCTGAGTTCAGCCAAGTCTGGCTAGATGCTGCCATCAGCGGAGATAAGATAAGATAAGGCATCTATCTCTGTTGCTACTATTAATCTTTACTTTCTTTTTGCCGCAGTCATTCTACTTCTATTTGCAGATAATTGTATTTTCTAATTTTTTTCAGTTCTTTCTCTTTGATTCTGCTATCTCTAGGCACTGTAACATTCACTATCCAGACTTTTCTTTCTTTCTAATTGACAATTGTTACATCAGGGGTGTTACGTGACAGGTGCTTGTCTGTTTGAATTCTAAAATCCTAGAGCACTTTAGTTTCTTCATTTGCAATTACTTTGTCTATTTTGCGACCCCACCAGTTCTTGCTTGCAGGCAAATAGCTACTTCTTGCAGATCTTCCAATGCACCATTGTTGCTACTTTGGCATGCCATTTGTAGTCATCTTGTGCAATTTTCTTGCTAACTAGGAAATCCACTGTTTCTTCGGCTTCTTTGCAGAGATGGCATTTCTGTCAGTTACTGTCTTCTCATTATTATAGTTCGTTACACCGTCAGCCAGATGTTTAGACTGGATTTGGCATTTTTGTTCTGAGTAAAGCTGCCTTTTGTAATTGACTGATGGTGATTTTGCCAATGCGGATGGTATTCCAGTGGTGCTCCAGTTGTTTTGGGATTGCACCAAGGGTGAAATGTTCCCGGTTCTGACCAGATCAGGTGATCCGGAAGCAATGGTGGCGGATAGTTTGGAGAACCGGTAGCAAAAATCCCTGCCCGCTACCCCCCCGTCCATGCCCATCCAATTGTCCAGTCCCCACTTGCCCACTTGGCAGCTTGCTGCTTCTTTCGGGCTCACTCGCTTTTCCTGCCTTGCTTCGGCTGCTGCAATCAATTGCATCACCTAGCAACTGAATCTGCCTGCCTGCAATCAATCCAATCGGTGAGCAACTCAATCTGCCTGCCTTGTGCCTTCAATTTGGTAAGTAACTGGGAGGGGAGGGGTTTTGGGGGGGGAGCTTTAAAAAATAGTTAATTGAGGTTTTTTAGGTGTTTTTTTTTTAGACATAGCAATTTAAAGTTAAGAAAGTTTTAAATTTAGCTGCTTTTATTTAAAAATATAAATAAAATAATAAAATAAAATATTTGTGCAGATATCTGAGATTTGGTGTGTTTCTGTAGTGTTTCACTCTAACTACACAAACACAAAAATCTCACAAAGCTGTATGTGGCATTTTGTGTGGAAAAAGTGTGTAACTTGGTTTTTGAGCTTTTTGTGGCTGTGTGAGGTTCCTGCTTGTTGCAAGGGTCATTTTGGGTGAAGTGCGGCTGCTTTTACAGTACACTGTGTGTGAGTCAGTTGTGTAAAGTGTGAAAGTTGATTTTTGGTACCTCTTATTGTTTTGTGTACTTTATTATTTTTATTATTTATTATTATTGGCCACGCCCACCCAGATACCTGACCACCAAGCCACAACCACCAATTAAGCCATGCCCACAGAACCGGTAGGAAAAGTTTTTAGATGTCATCCCTGGATTTCACCCAAGGCAACCCAAGGCATCATTGTTGTCATTGTTGTTGTGAGGATATTGGGAGGCCAGCTTGAGGAAATGTACACATTCTGAATATTTAACCTTTTTTCAATTAATGGTGAATAGTCTGGCCAGCTATGAATGAAGACAGGGCTGCTGCATTTTTAAATAGCTGTGCAGAAAACAAAATTTTAGCATTTATAAATTTGCATGACAAGCTAAACCACATCTGCTAGAAAAAAAAATCCTTCTATATAATTATTAAAGGTGCAAGAGTTTCCCCCTCTTTTACATCTGCCCACTCTAATAATGAATGAGTCCACTCTACTTCCAGCTGTTTCTAATTAATGGTTGCCAGTTTTGTTTAATTGGTCCTGCTCCAGAGCTCTATTCAGAAAGCTAGCAGGCAGAAGTTTCCAGATGATTCTTAATAGATAAAATGATGGGAGAAAAAAAAAATCTTCAGGTTAGTTTCTGAATTTCAGTCTGCCTTTAAACCACTGGGCATATAAAGTACCAGGGAAAAATATTTCCTATAGATAAAAGAGGATGCAAATCAAAGAGAAGCTTCAATCCATCCATATTAAACTGCAGCGTATTATTAAAGGGTACATTGGATGTTTTTGAAAACCTTGAATGCTAGTGAAATAATACACTGGCCTCCCAGTGATTTCTACTTAACACCTTCACCCATGATACCAAACATGAGTAACTGAATAAAATTCACAGCAGCTTCAAGGCAAGCATAGATAACAACAGACAAGATGCTTTGCTAGACCAGAACATTAAATGTATCACATCTCATCAGACTGTTATGACTGCCATGTAAACAGCTTTGATAGTTTATTCTTTCAGCCTTCCTGCCTTGCCCTACCCTGCCCTGCCCTGCCTTCCCCAAGTCCAGAAAAATATAGTGAAGGTCCTTTGCAGTCAAATTAATGTCTCTGGCTATCAGTAAGTGATTGTAAATATGCAGGTACCATATATTGCCCTGACATACTTGCCATGTCTATGAGGGTAAAAATCCACTTTTTACATATATTTAACAGTTACAGGAAAAATGGTCCCGTATTCTATGAACGTAAAAAAAAACAAACCCCTACCTTATAATGAGTCAAATCTCGAGGCATTCAGCTTAATATTGTCTGTAATGCTAGTCTAGAATCCTGGAGACTGTGAGTTCTAGTCCTGCCATAGGCACGAAAGCTGGCTGAGTGACCAATTCTTTCTGTCAGCTTCCCAGAAGGAAAGTCAATGGGGAATTCAGCAGAAAGTCAGAAGTCGCTCCAGCTCCAACTGCTTTTTTGTCTACCCATGGGCTGTCAGACTGGCCACAGCTGCTCCCTAGGAAAGGATGACCCTTGACTGCATAGGTGTTAGAAAAAAATGTACTTTTACTAGAGATGCTGAGTACAGCATGAGCAACGCAAGCTCTGAAGGAAAACCGCACAAAAATCATATATTGAAAGTACTCCCCAATGTCTGAAAATCTCCCCCCCGCCGTGAGAGTAGTCCAATCAGGTTCTCTTCCAATGTTTTGGGAACCCAGTGCCTCAGGCACTGCTGTAAACACCTTTCCCAGGGCTGGTGTCCTTGAAAGTAGGAAGATAGCTAGGTTTGGCACTTCTAATTCCTGTTAGTGACCATACTCTCCAAATTCCCATAGCATTCTTTCACACCTCCAGCACTCTTCCCCTCCCAAACGCCCCCCTCCCCCCCACCACATTATGGCAGCTGTTAGCAAGCTTCAAAGAAAGCAAAGATTAGCAACTGACATGGGCATCCTGTTTAGGTAAGGAAATATCTCTGAAATGATGACCCCATGAGGCATGGGTTGTCTAGTCCTTTGTTAAATGTGCATGGTCATCTTAGATTCAGAACTGGCTTTTGTGTAAAACAGAAAAAAATGAACAAAAAACCTATGGTTTTGAAAATTAGATAGGATAGATGATGGAAAAAAGAGAGTTTCCATATAACTTTAGAGAAATAAATAAATCTATAATTGTACTTATAACTGTAAATCTATAATTGTATTTATAACTGCTGTAAAGATTGGAAGCCACTTCTTTATTTTTTTCTTTCATTTCTATTTTTGTTCTGTCTTTTCCTTTTTGCTTTCTCTTTTATTTCTTCCTCTTTTTTTCTTCTTACTCTATGTTAGTTTGTATTGATGTTTACTCTTGGTTTTAATTTCAATAAAAATATTTTTAAAAATGCTATACAGCATTAGGGATCATACCAACAACCAAATAATAAATCTATTTTGGAAGTGTAGAAGTACACTGAAATTTACTTGCTAATATGTTGAAATAAATTTGTAAAGAAGATAGATAATCCTATTAAAGAGGAACACACACACACACAAATTGATGAAAAAGCCTTAGCCTGGTTACTTGCTAACTAATGTGTCCACAAATCACTAATGTCATATTCTAGTGCATTGGTAGATTGAAGTCTTAGTATTTAATCTATGGTAGTTAATATACCAAATTCATCAAGATCAATTTCAAAGGAAAATGTAGTCAGAATGTTTAGCAATTAATTGACTGTTAATGGAGCTTAATAATCCAAATAAAAGCATTGAACGACCCAAGGAACAGGTGTTTCCTCTGGCAAAATTTCATTTGTCAGACTGAACAGTTCCTTAACAGTAATTCCAAGGGCTTGCTTTTATTATTTTTTTCAGATTATGTTATAAATTATTCACAATATTAGCATCCAGTCACCTAGAAAAAACATGTTTATATGCTAAGGCTGAACCTTAGCATATAAACTTAATAGTTTAATTCTTACCACTATTGTTTATTTTTATATAAAAAACTCAACTATTTATTTAACCTTACCTATCTGTATAAGGTTCTTTATGCTCAATTCTGCCCGAGATCAGCAGGCCAGATTCGGTGAGCCGGACGCACTGCTGCCACTCGGAAGAAGAGAAAGAGGAGGCACTACTAGAGAGCCCATTTCTGACATTCTTCTCCTCCCAGGCGGTGGCAGCATGTTCAGCTCCCTGAATCTGGCTTGCCAATCTTGACCAATGAGGGGGAGTGGCAGGTGGGGAGTGGTGGGGCAGTGGAGAAGTGAGATGTATGGAGCAAGACCGGGCTCCCCTTGCCATCTCTTCTCCCACCCATTGCTGGGCATGGCAGGAGCTGGAAGTCAGGTAAAATACGGCGGAAAGTTAGACACATGTCTTATCTGACTTCCAGCTCATGCCATGCCCAGTCAGCATGCAATGGAAGAAAGTCCATCCATCCATGTGGAAGTTCCCGCCTGGACTACTGCAATGCTCTCTACATGGGGCTCCCCTTGGGGTGCACCTGGAGGCTGCAGTTGGTCCAGAATGCAGCCGCGCGGGGGATTATGGGAGCGACGGGGTGCTCACATATAACACCTCTCCTGCACTGGCTTCCTGTGGTCTTCCGGGTGCGCTTCAAGGTGTTGGTGACTACCTTTAAAGCGCTCCATGGCTTAGGGCCGGGGTATTTGCGAGACCGCCTTCTGCCACCAATAGCCTCCCACTGACCAGTTCACTCGCACAGAGAGGGCCTCCTCAGGGTGCCGTCGGCCAGGCAGTGCCGGCTGGCGACCCCCAGGGGGAGAGCCTTCTCTGTGCCAGCACCTGCCCTCTGGAATGACCTGCCCCCTGAGATAAGCACGATATCAGACCTCCGGACTTTCTGTTGGGCCCTGAAGACACACTTGTTCCATCTAGCTGGGCTGGCTTGATCCCATCCTCTTAGTTTTTTAATCGAATTCGGTTTTAATTGGGTTGTTTTAAATTCGGGTCAAAATTATTTAATTGTTTTTTAAAATGTTTTTAAATTTTATATGCTATGTTTTATTCTGGCTGTACACCGCCCTGAGTCCCGCAGGAGAAGAGCGGTATAGAAATATAATAAAATAAAATAAAATAAAATAAAATAAAATAAAATAAAGTAAAGTAAAGTAAAGTAAAGTAAAGTAAAGTAAAGTAAAGTAAAGTAAAGTAAAGTAAAGTAAAGTAAAGTAAAATAAAATAAAATAAAATAAAATAAAATAAAATAAAATAAAATAAAATAAAATAAAATAAAATAAAATAAAATAAAATAAAATAAAATAAAATAAAATAATAAAATAAAATAAAATAAAATAAAATAAAATAAAGTGTGGCCGGCAAGAGTTCTGCCGGCATTGCTGGCCACTGATGGGGGGAAAGAGAGAGTCGCTTGAAGCACAGCGAGGCACCCGCTCCGCCCTTGAGATACTCTGTCTTGAGGCAGCTGAGGTGGGCACCATGGTTCCAGACTGTGAGCACAAGCAGCTCGTACTTGTCCCGCAGGCCAGCCAAAATGGTCAGCATCTCCTTGAGGAGGGCCCGCAAATGCACCAGCATTTCCAGAAAGTCGTCGTTGAGGCAGCTCTCCTCATGGCTCTCATGCTCCTGGCCCTGCAGAAACTTGTTTTTCAGCTCCCCCAGTGACTTCTCTGAGTTGGTGGGCACGAAATAGTGATGCATTGAACATCTCCAGATAAAGCGGGCCATCGAAATAGCCGTGGCACAAGCTGATCAAACAGCTCAACAGCCACATCGAGAGGAGCCCCAGCAGCATCCCGGGGGTGGGGGAGGGAAGCTGCCCTGACACCTTAAGCCTCCAAAAGTGGAGGAGGGCAAAGGCAACTCCGGTCACGCCTAGTTTCAAGTCCTCTGGTTGTGGCTGCCTTTCTTGCAGGGCTTCATTGGGACCCACTGGGAAGTCATCGCTTGGCCCTTCTTGCTCCCCACGGAGAGTTCTCCTTTGCACCCTATTTGCCCACAAGAACTTTGGCGGTTTATTTGTGACTTGATCCTCACCAACAATGCTGAGGGCAAAACTAGCCACGTCTATCCCACTTCAGGGATAAGAGCCCCAATAATAAGGCCAAGGCCATATTTTGGGGGTCAAAAGAAAATAAGACCCTGTATATATATGTGTGTGTGTGTGTGTGTTTTTCTTCTAGCCAGGTTTTCCCTACGTAGCCAAGGTTTTTTTTGTAGCTCCAGCTCAGTAGAATCTCATCTACTCGGTTCTGGGCTTTTTTCCTTTCTAACACCTAGCAAGCTCTAACTGCTAGGTGGGAGACCTAAATAGATCCATTTCTAGCTCGTTAGCTGTCATCAGTAGGCCACACCCATATCCTCCCTGTAAAGGTACAGTATCAATTTTCTTACTTCTTTGTAGGGTTTATGTGTGTTTTTCTTCTAGCCAGGTTTTCCCTACGTAGCCAAGGTTTTTTTTTTTTTCTACTGAGCTGGAGCTACAAAAAAAAACCTTGGCTACGTAGGGAAAACCTGGCTAGAAGAAAAACACACATAAACCCTACGAAGAAGTAAGAAAATTGATACTGTACCTTTACAGGGAGGATATGGGTGTGGCCTACTGATGACAGCTAACAAGCTAGAAATGGATCTATTTAGGTCTCCCACCTAGCAGTTAGAGCTTGCTAGGTGTTAGAAAGGAAAAAAGCCCAGAACCGAGTAGATGAGATTCTACTGAGCTGGAGCTACAAAAAAAACCCTTGGCTACGTAGGGAAAACCTGGCTAGAAGAAAAACACACATAAACCCTACGAAGAAGTAAGATATATATATATATATATATATATATATATATATATATATATATATATATATATATATATATATATATATATATATATACGTACGTACGTACGTACGTACATACATACATACATACATACATACATACATACATACATTTGGAACCAGGCCGCGCAAGTGGTGGGTAAATGCACAAACACATGCAGTTCCATTTGTGGTGGGCACTCCCAGAGGAAACTCCATTTGCATGAGTGGCGGGTGCTCGTGATCACCTGGGAAGTTCCATTTGTGTGAGCAATGGGTACTCCGCATATAGCTTCATTTGCACAAGCAGTGTGAGTAAATGGAGCTGTGTGCAGAGGTGCGTGTTCCTGCTGCTTGCGCAGAACCATTGGAGAGCCCTGCCCTATAGAATTCTTTTTTTTTCAATATTTTATTAAGTTTGTGAAAATACATTAAATATCATTTCTATTTACATCAGATGTGCAGTGTTTATACATATATACAAGATATATACCTGATGTTTCTTAAGCTACTTATTCCTTTTATTAGGCACACCTTTTTCTCCTTCTTTTATTTTATCATTCATCCATTCATACCACCTTCCCCAAATGGTATAGTAATCTGAATTTTCATCCTTATTTATTTCATGGGTTAATTTACTCATCTCTGTGCACTCCAATATTTTCCTAATTATGTGTTCTTCTGTTGGCAGATCTTTCTCTTTCCAGTGTTGTGCGTATGCCAGTCTAGCAGCTGTAGTGATATGTATTATTAGGTGGATCTTTTTCTTTCCATAGTTCCTCTTTACTATTCCCAGGAGAAATATTTCAGGTGTCAATTCAATATCTTCTCCAGTTATTTCTTGTAACCATCTCCGAATCTTGCTCCAATATCTTTTTGCATCAGGGCATGTCCACCACATGTGGAAGAAGGTGCCCTGGCCGTGACCACATTTCCAACAATTTGGATGTATATTTGGATATATCTTTGCTAGCCTAGCAGGGGCTAGATACCACCTGTGTAGCATTTTATACTGATTTTCCTTATAAGTCACTGATCTGGTCAATTTATAATTCTTATTCCATGCCTCTTTCCCGTTAAAATTTATGCTATGTCCAATATTCTTCTCCCATGCTCCCATTTGGTTTTTGATTGTATCCTCTATTCTATCCTCATCTAATAGGTAGTTGTATAGTTTGGCCAATATCTTTTTTTCTGTTCCCATCAAGACCTTATTGAACCCATTAGATCCTAGTTCTAAGCCACATTCCTTCTTGTCTTTCTGGTATCTAGACTTTATTTGTAAGTAAGTCCACCAGTCTCAATTGATACCTTGATCTCTCAAGGCATCGTTAGATTTAAGGTTTCCTCCTCCATCTAGGATGTCTTTATATCTACACATTTTCTCCATTCCCCATCTATTGGGATAAATCAGGGCCTCCATTTTGGGACTTTTGTATAGTATCGCTGTCTAATTGCAGTCCATGTTTGTATTAAAGTATCCCTAATTTTATGCCTATGAAAGTATGTTTTCTTTTTCTTCTCTGTGTCCCATAGGTATGCGTGCCACCCTCTCTGTAACTCGTGACTTTCCAGACTTAGGATGCTTTTATTTTCCAGAGTGGCCCACTCCCTTATCCATACTAACTTGGCTGCCCTGTAGTATTTTTCCAAATCGGGGAGTCCAAATCCTCCTAAATTCCTTTTTCCTTGTAAGATTTTAAATGAGATCCTTGGTCTCCCCACCACCACCAATACAAATTTCCTAATGTTTTTGTTAAGTTCTGAAAAGAATTTCTTATCCAAATTTACAGGTATAGTTTGATACAAGTATAGTAATTTTGGGAGGATGTTCATCTTAATCAAAGCTATTTTGCCTAGGAGCGACAATTGTATTTTCTTCCATCTGTCCAAATCTTGTTTTATTTTCTTAGTTAAGGGGATATAGTTATCTTCCTTTAGGGATGAACACCTTGAAGTTATCCAGATTCCTAGATACTTTATTTTTTTAACAACCTGTAGTCCCAATTTTTCTTCTATCTCTTTCTTCTGTACCTCAATTACATTCTTAGTTAATATTTTGGTTTTGGTTTTATTCAGTTTGAATCCTGCTACTTCTCCATATTTGCCCAATTCCTCTAAATTTTTTTGTCTGGATTCTAATGGGTCTTCCAAAATCAAAGCCACGTCATCCGCAAATGCTTGTGTTTTATATACCTCTTTCCTAATCGTTAACCCTTTAATTTCCTCATTGTTTCTGCTTTTCTGTAGCAAAACTTCTAAGGCCAAAATAAATAATAATGGTGATAGGGGGCATCCTTGTCTTACTCCCTTACTGATCTGGAATGTTTTGGTCCTATCTCCATTTAATAAAATGCTCGCCCTTTGGTTGTCGTAAATAGTTTTTATCATCTTTTCAAAATTTGTTCCAAATCCCATTGTCTTAATTTGTTTAATCATAAAGTTCCAATTTAAATTGTCAAATGCCTTCTGGGCATCTACAAAGACTAAGGCCATCTGCTTTCCTGGGTGTTCTTCATAATACTCTAGGATATCCAATACAATTCTCAGATTGTCCCTAATTTGCCTCCCCAGGAGGAATCCATTTTGATCCTTATGTATCCAAGTATTCAATATTTTTTTAGTTCTTTCTGCCATTATACTCATGAATAATTTGTAGTTGGTGTTTAGGAGAGAAATTGGTCTGTAATTTTGAATTTGTTTTAGATCAGCACCTTCTTTCGGCAGTAGTGTGACATGTGCTTCCCTCCACGAATCCGGAATTTCGGAGCCCATCAATGCCGCATTGTAAATTTCCACTAATTTTGGTTGTAATATTTCTTCTAGGTTTTTATATATTTCTCCTGGGAATCCGTCCGGGCCTGGCGATTTGTTGTTTTTGAGTTTAGAGAGCGCTGTTTTTAATTCTTCAACTGTTATCTTTCCATTGAGCATTTCCCTTTCTTCCTCTGTTATCCGTGGAAGCTCTTCGCTTGCCAGATATTGCTCTATATTTTCTTCTGGGATCTCTTCTTCTTTATATAACACTTCATAATATTCCCTAGCTATCTCTAATTTGTCCTCTTCTTTGTTTAACAAATTACCCTTAGAGTCTTCTAATATATGAATTGTCCCTTTTTCATTTTCCTTTTTTAATTTATAAGCCAGCCATCTACCCGACTTGTTGGCATTCTCAAAATAGTATTGTTTTGTTCTTTTTATTTTATGTGCCAGATCTTCTTGATCTATGATATTCAATTTATGCCTCCACATCAGCCAACTTTCTTTTGCTATTTTATCTCCCGGGTTTTCTTGGAGTTTCCTTTCAGCTTCTCCTAAATGATTTAGATGATCTTCTAGGACTTTTCTTTTTTCTTTATTTTTATATGCACTATATGATATCACAACCCCTCTCAGATAGGCCTTCATTGCATCCCATACTATTGTACGAGGAGTTTCTTGGTTTTCATTTTCTCTGAAAAAGGACTTTAATTCTTCTTTAAGTTTTTCTACACATTCTTTATCTCTCAACAGTTTCATATTGAACCTCCATCTCTGTTGTTTCTTCCTCTGTGCGCTCTTCCACTTTACTTCTAAGGGGTTATGATCTGCCCATGTGTTTGGGCTGATTTCGGTCGTTCCTATTTCTAATCCAAGATTCCTGCTGATCCATGCCATGTCGATTCTCGACCATGACTTTTGTGGATTAGAATAAAATGTATACTGTCTATTATTTGGGTGTAGGGTCCGCCATATATCAATTAAATTTAATTTAATTGATACGGGCCTGGTAGCTCAGCAGACTGATAGCATTGTGATTAACACCAGCTGTCTGCAATTACTGTAAGTTCGAATCTCACCAGGCTCAAGGTTGACTCAGCCTTCCATCCTTTCTAAGGTAGGTAAATTGAGGATCCAGTTTGTGGGGGCAATAAGCTGACTTTGTATAAATATACAGAAGTATGAAGGCTATTGCTTAACGCATTGTAAGCCACCCTGAGTCTCCGGAGAAGGGCGGCATATAAATCAAATTTTAAAAAAAATTCATCCACTAAGTCAAAAAAAGCTCTCGGGAATTTTGCCCTTTTGTTTTTATTAATTTTATTGTTTTTATAATCCTTATCCGGGTCTACTATTCCATTAAAATCACCTATTATACAAATTTCATTATAGTCCATTTTTCCTAATTGCTCATGAAGTTTTTTGAAGTATTCCCCCTGTTTTTTGTTTGGAACATATAAACCTACTAATAGTATTTTGGAGTTCCCTTTCTTAACCTCAATCATTAGAGTCCTTCCTTTTGTATCATTATATTTTTGCTCAGCTTCAATTCCTTTTTTGACATAGATTACCACCCCCCTCTTTTTATCTCTGCTAATGAAATAAACGTTTTTCCAAATTTTTTATACTGTAAACATTTGCCCTCTTCTTTTTTTATGTGCACCTCCTGTAGGCAAATTATATCTGTGTTTTGTTTTACTAATTTTGTAAGTGTTAGTTTCCTCTTTTTATAATCGTTTAGTTCATTAACATTTACTGATATTAATTTCCAATCATTCAGTCCTGCTTTCCTTGTCCAGTTTTAGTTTCTGTTTGTTCGTACGGCTCTTAGTGGTCTTGTTTTTTTCCCTTTGGCCTCTTTGTCTTCCTTTTCTTCTGTCCTCTTCTCCTCTGAGGGTCCTTCCTTAGTTTTCCATTGGTGTGAGGTTTCCTCTTCTAATGCCGTTGCTTCTAATTCTTCTTTACTACTTTGTTCTTCCTCCGTTCCTCTCAGCTGGTCGAGGAAGTATTGTGCTGTACTCAGACTATCTATTTTTATTTTTCTTCCCTGCCAAGTGATTAGCATCCCTTCTGGCAGCAGCCATCTGAATAATATATTCCTTTTATTTAGCTGTACAGCTAAAAATCTATAGTCCTTTCTCACTTCCCTCACTCTTCTTGGAACCTGTTTTAGAACTATCACTTCTTTTCCTCTGTATGTTATTGGTTCTTCTCTTGCCATATTGTATAGGATGTCTTTCACTTTTTTTCTCGCGAATCTAACATGCACTTCCCTAGGAAGCCTGTTCCTCCTTGCATAATTTGTCTGTACTCTATAGACATCGTCCAATTCTTTGATTATCTCTTGCTTGTCTTGTTGAAGTACTTCTGCGATTACTTCTGCCCTGCCCTATAGAATTCATTTTGCTGAGATGATGAAGCTCACCATGCTTTCCAAAAGGAACTTTTCAGCATGTTTCAGTGAAGACAGGTTTTTCCCTCTTCTTTAAATTTAAAATGCCATGATGCAGCTAATTAAATGCCTGCTGTAGTTGTTTTTATTCTGATCTTTTCTGAGAGATAAGTTGATGTTAGCAGTTAATGGAAAAGTTTAAACTGGATTGCTCTCTTTTTGGTTGTGATTTTCATCTAATAAAAGCTACCTTTTGTACAGTTATACTGCAAATTGCTTGCTTGTGTCGATGATGGCAATTCACAAAATAAACCTTTCTGCTCGATAAAGCAAAGGGAAGGCCTGAAACATTTATTTCTTAAGGTTTGCCAAGTAACTATCTCAAGTAGAGATGTGAATCTGCAACATATTTTCATGAACTATAATTCAACAGTCTTAGTCAGCACAGTCAGGAGTGAGAAAGTTTGGGACTTATAGTTTGATAACCTCCAAAGAGCCATGGATTTTTCACTTCTGATTTAATACTATAACCTTATATCAGATTATTTTGGAGTATCAGATAAGTAAAACCTATTAAACAAAGCTCTGTAAGATCAGAATGCTAATACCTTAATGTAGATGTATTTATTAAACTATGTATTTTAAGATTCTACTTGTTCTGTAGCTGTAATCATTATAAAAGCTATTCCCACACGATCAAAGGTAATACATGATGCAGGTGTTGGGATGACTTTTAACAGACACCAGAATATGGGCATAGGTTGTCTGGGTGTTTTGAAAGACAAGCAGACTTTTCAATTATGCCTGTTAAAGTCAGGTGCTGTGATCTCACTAAGCCTTTGACTAAATTAAAAATGCTTCTTTGTGTGATCTCTATGCAGTAGCTAAAAGGATTTCAGTTTGCTTGCTTTGTGGAAAAATAAATCACAGCAAGAAGAAGACGCACAGTCCACACTGTGCTTTGTTCCTATGTTCTCACAGTGGTCTTTGGATTGTTTTTTTCACCTTGTCCTTATTTTATTCAGTTGCTCCAAGGTGGAGCTTTGCCATTCCCCCCAAACAGTAGCAGCGAAGGAAGAACAAGAGTATAGGCAAACCTCCACCAACAACTAAAGAAATACGTAGCTGGCTTAGTTGGACAACTGAATGCAGCATGAAATTCCTACAATAGTTTTATGGTGTTTGTAGAAGTGCCCTCAGTTAACTAAATAGTTAGGGTCATTGTTTACTGATCAGAAGGAAAACTGAAGGAAGGTCAATCAGAAACAATATATAGCAATAGCTATAGTAGTTAGAATTATACTGTTCCATAGTGCCTCACAGCACCCTCTGAGGAGTTAACAAGGTCAGCATATTGTCCCCAACAACCTGGGTCCTCATTTTGCCGACTTTGGAAGGATAGATGTCTGAGTCAATCTCTAGTCTGTCAGGATCGAACTCCAGATTGTGGGCAGAGTTAGCCTGCAATACTGCATTCAAACTACTGTGCTACCAGGGCTCATGTATATATACCATAGAATGAGAGAACTCACCACAGCCAACGTGCTGTGGGACAACTAGCTGTGGGATAATTCAACAAATACAAAAGTTAAATTAATTTCAACAGAACTGTAGCCAATAATAACAAAATAAAGAAAATCAATCCAGAAATACAAGTGTTACAATCATTTCAATGAAAACATGGACACCAATAATAAAAGAACCTGAATGAAATGATTAACACAGAGTTGAATTGTTCTGTGGCGAGCAAATTGGCCATTGAGTTGGTGTCAGTGAGTTGGCCATGGTGAATTGGCTGTGGCGAGTTGTCCTAGGACCTACACCCAGTGGTGAGATTCAAGTAATTTAACAACCAGTTCTCTGCCCTAATGATTTCTTCCAAAAACCAGTTTGCCAAACTGCTCAGAAAGTTAACAACCGGTTCTCCCGAAGTGATGCAAACTGGCTGAATCCCACCACTGCCTAGACCTATATACAATGCTGATGCACAAACCAAGAAATATTCAAATGCTCTAGTTCACATGGAAAAAGAAAACCTAAGAAGAACTTGAAAGAAAGAGGGAAACCATTTTTTTCATGGAAAGCTATTCTAGTTGAGGAATTCTGAGAATTGCAGCCCCATCATGTCTGGAAATTGCCGGATTAGAAAAAGTGCTCTAATTATGCAAGATATATTTTTTACATTCTTAAACAATATATTAGCAAAACCAAGTTTAGCCTGGACATAATTTAAACCATCCTAAGAGTACATTCTTGAATAGTAAATGCAGTCAGCAGTGAAAGTGTAAGTTGACCCATTTGTAACCTAGAAGGAAATCAAAAGAACTTTCTTAATTGTATCATTAGTGTACTAAATTCAAATAGCTTGATTTCTCAGTGGATTTTAATTGCAGATTAACATTTGCTGGGATGAGAAACTGAACATGAAACATGGAAGGCCTCTGTCTGTTTTGCTGACTTGATAGAGGAAAGAAATAAATATGCCTATAGAGCAGCCTTTCCCTTCTTTCTGTTTTTCACAAGGACTGTTGCTTCAAGTACAACAGCAGAAGCAAATCTTTCTTCTCATCTCACCTTCCTGTTTGGTCCAGACAAACAGAGAAAAAAGACAAACTTCTCGCTCAATGACAGCACAGTGAACCCAGGAGAATTGGCTTTTCTTCAAGGCAATCAGGTTTTCAAAAGCTCCTGTTGAAACCAATCTGAGGGATTTTCCCCTAACTCTTGACAGATGGAGAAATGCATCGGAATTTGGATTCCGTATTTAACATAATCTTCCCAGTGTCAAATTGGATTTGGTTTTGGTTCCCTTGGTACTGCATTGCTGGAAGAGATTGTTAACCTGCCCATCAAATGTGGCTGAAATTACTAAATATATGCACGATATTAGTCAAGCAGCTGCAGCATTTCTTTAATTTGGCCTTGCTGGTTTCGATTTATTTGCTTTCCTTATTATAACCCCATCCCTTCCATTATTAGTTGTTTAGTTTGCTATAGGATGCACACTTAAGTGGAAGGATTCCTTCCCCAAGGAATCTGTTCTCAATATTAAATATGAAGAATTCAGGGTGGAGAGTTACATCAAGTGTGATGAGAATTCAGCCATTATTGTTATTACAATTATTTGCAAAAGGCTAAACAGAAGGTACAAGAGAAGGAAAACAAAACAAAACTACCAATGACTTTTCTGAAGCTATGGGTGATGGGCCCTCTGCAACTCTGTGTCTGGAAATTAAAGCATATTTTTAACAGGCTGCAGCTTACCTATGCAGAAGAGCTGTCACTAACAGCTCAGAGGGACTAATTATGAAAACATGGTTATAATGGATTAGGCACTCTGTCAATCAGAGACATGAATCTGGTAACAAAGAGGCAGCAGGTGAAAGTGGCACAGAATTGGAGAATTAAGTGCTATGGGTTAAGCACCATCTTTATCTACTGGGAAGGGAAGGCAGGATTATTCAGTGGAGAGTCAGACAGCTTATAGAATAAAGTAGATAACTGTGTCTGTCAGGGGAAGAATCAGAGTTTCACCCAAAGTAATGTAAGAAAACTTTTATTAGTCTTAATAAAACTCTTAATAAAAGTAAGGGAATAGCACTTTTCCTTTCTTTCCAGAGAAGGTATGGCTTGCATGGAAAAATGCATCTCGTCACTAGGTAATCTGAACATTGGCCAATACCATCCTCTTAGCCAGCATATTAATAAAATTCTAATAAAATCAATGGGAAATTAATTTTCTCTCATCCTAGGCATCTGGTATGTCATCAATAATTACATGAATATACTCTCTGATGTCATGATGCAAAGATAGGCCTTTGTTCTTGCCTACTGACACCAGACAACAATAGACAAGTCTGTGGTTTGTGCTGTGATTTTACAATGCGCTTTTCATGTTTGATCTTTTCTTCCCCGACAATGATACTTGTATGCACCTGATATATATTCAGCCAGGCAGCATACCACCTGTCACAAGAGTCTTTCTATGCAGTGGTATAATCTAAATTATGTTTAGTCCCCAGCAGGGACTGAGAAGCGGTGTATGGTTATATCGTAACCTTAACCATAAAGGAATAAGGTGACAAATTACTCTTGGAACTAGTGAGTGCATCACACACAGTAGTATAATTATATACCACTATGTGTGAGGCATTCACTAGTTCCAAGAGTAATTTGTCACCTTATTCCTTTGTGGTTAAGGTTAAAATATAACCATACACCCCTTCTCAGTCTGTGTTGAAGTGATTCCTGAGGACCAGGGTGTAAATCACACAACAGAGAAGATGCTTCAAGGCATAAGTTGAACATGGAACTTGATGGCCTTTGATTTCCATTTGCTTCAATAAATGGGATAATTAATGCCAAGAACAAAGAAAAATATCATGAGTTGATTAGAGCGCAGAAAGAATGTTATTTCTTTTTTAGAGAGAATTTACCAAAAAGTATCATAAATACTCCAAGAAAGCAAGACAACAAATTAATGTCCAATGTAGCAATGAGCACATGTTGATAATACATACCAATTTACACATCCTTAAACCTTAGAAATTTCAATGTAATTCCACCCCAATATATACATAAACTTCCTAACTTTAGAGTGCAGCTGGGAGTGGGGGAAGGAATTGAGGGTATCTTTTCCTGCTGGTGTCGGGTTTGTGTGAAGCCATGATATTTTTAACTTTAACTTTAATTAAACTTTTAATTTAACTTTGAGGGGTTTTTTTGTTTTAACTATTTATTCATTCTATTTTTAATCTTTTTTTTTATTGAAAAAGTTTTCAATTACAAATTTTCCCCCCTTTTCCCCCCTCCTCCCTAACCCCCCCTCACCACCCCTTCCCCCCTGTGACTTCTTCAAAATAAAAACCTAATACATAACAGATTATATAATATTTTACCATCCCCTTACTCCCCCCTCCAAATACTGACCCTTACTTCTAGTATTATTACTTCCCCCTCTTACCAAACACTTCAAAATAACATTCCATTACAACACTATATGATAACTTCTGATCTAACACAGTAATATTATTATAATATAATATATTATTATAACGCCCAATTTAGCAATAATCTTATTTTTAATCTTTTTATTCATGTGCTTATATGGTTTTATTATGTTACTGTAAACTGCCACTTAGGTGAGATGGGTTGTATAGAAATTTAATAAATAAATAAAATGTATGTGCTTGAGGAAATCTACTATAAAAGCACCCCCATAATATCCACATGCAGAGACCATTATATTTTTAAAAGAATATTTCTGGCCATTTGCCACAACGTACAATGGATACAATGCCTAAAGTGTTTTTCACATTTTGTATTCTTGGCTTCAGTCAGGTTTAGCCACACCAGGGCTTTTGCCCAAGTTTGCTATCTGCCAGTGGTGGAATTCAAATGTTTTTACTACTGGTTCTGTGGGCATGGCTTGGTGGGTGTGGCAGGGGAAGGATACTGTAAAATCTCCATTCCCACCCTGTTCCAGGCAAAGGATTCTGTAAAATCCCCATTTCCTCCTGATCAGTTGGGAGGCAGAGAATAGATGGGGGCGGGGCCAGTCAGAGGTGGTATTTACTGATTCTCCAAACTACTCAAAATTTCCACTACCTGTTCTCCAGAACTGGTCAGAACCTGCTGAATACCATCTCTGTTATCTGCATGTCATATCTAAGCTAGGGCTTTGCCCATTTACAAGTTGTAATTGTGAGCACTGCAAGTATAATATTTCATTTATCCTATCCTTTTCTGGAAAGCCAGCATGCAAGACTGGCTGATGCAACGAGAAAATGGCTGATTAATTCATTTTTTAAAACATGAAATACACCTCGGTCTCTATCCCAACCCTGTTCTACAGCCTGGAAGTATGTAAGGTCATCAGAAGAAATGTCAGAGCAGAGGACTCCTTGATTAGGAGAGGAAAAAATCAGCCACCGTTCAGTCCATTGCAAGGTAGAAGAACAGAAGAAAATTTGCTTTGTAGTCTCCTCTTTTAACTGCATCTCCTAGAGTCCTGAAGAGGTGACAGCACAGACAATTTTTCCTAAAGGTAAAAGCTGTGATGTTATTCACTCTTTTTAGTTTTTGAGTAACCTGCTATCCTAACACATCCTCTTGGTCCTAAAAGTGGCAGCTCTGAGCATGTCCTGAGTGATTGATTGATTGACTGACTGACTGACTGACTGACTGATTGAAAGCAATACTTAATTTACCATATACTTTTACTCGGGGAAAGAAGGCAAATGCACCATCACTTTCTCATGGAGTAGCCCCTTTCATTCTTACTCTGGTGTGTCTGTATGTGATTTTAAAATTGCTACTGGGAATCTGGTGCCAGTAATGCCACAGAGGGTGAAGCCGATGCTATCCCAATTGTATGGCTGCCTAGTGAAAAGAGGGATAAACTCATTGGGTGATGTAGCCAGCAGCCCATTCAGTCTCAGTGTGCATCCCGAGTCCACGCTGTGTAGAATTAAATTAATAGTTTTCAAAAAGTAGACTGTATTAACAAGCTAAGCCCCATCCTTACATAAGATCTTTATGGACACATATAGATCAACTCTGGTCACCCTATCAATAGATCCAGGGGCAATTTGGAGTGGGGGAATAGGAAATCCATATTCCTTTGAACCTATTGAACCTAACTTGTAAAATACAATAAGCTTATAATTAACAAAATGTTAGCAAGTGGTTATGAGGAAGGGAAAATCCCACACTATTAGGTCAGTTATATACAATCTTGCCTAAATTTGATAATAGCAACATATTTATGGCATTTTAAAGAGAGGAATCAAGAAGGCCAATGGTAGCCTTCTTGAAGTTGAGAGTTAGGCATCTTATTTTATGGTCCAGAAGAAACCCACCCCATCCGTAGTTGTTTTCAACATTTCTTCTCAGGAGCAAGTTGTCCTCCTTTAGTCAGCCTAGTCAAAGTAAGAGACTCTGTTTTAGCATGCTGGCTTTGTGCTAATAGTTATTTGCCTTCCGCCCTGCAGATTTTATGAACGGAAGTAGGTGGAGACAAGCAACTTGCAAGATAAAAAAAATGCAGATGTTGATATCTTATTATGGTCAAGAATTCAAGCTAACCAAGCAAAAACTTACAGTAGATCTTACAATTCACATTTTAAGATGACCTCCCATTATGCACTGAGAATAAAGAACATGCAATGTTTGACTCTTCCGCATTTGTTACAGAAAGAAGGCTATTGACATTGTGTTAAACCTTCCCTCTTTGGTGAGGCAGCATCTTCTTGATTCAGGAAAGATTTGTCAATTTCCTGCCATTGATTTCATTTTTCAGGATGGCCAAATGAGCTAAAGACAACTACAACCCATTCATTCAATGGGGTGATTTAGAATGGGATGACCAATGTGCTGAGTGCATCTGCAATTATTGCGGATGAGTGGTTATAGCTTTGAATAATTCACCCATAAATGCAGCAATGTGATGTGTTTATTTGATTAGCCATCCTCGCATCCAATATCATGGCATTTATGCTCAAATGGGAAATAAAGGGAGGGGGGTGTTTCCATACAATTAAAGAAAGTAACACATTTAATATAATAGCTGTTCTAGTATATGACTTATAGTGAGAAAAGAAACCTTCCCCATTCAGAAGAGGTCTCTGATACAAAGGCAGTGAAGGAGGAGGGCCTTCTCTGTGGCTGCCCCAGTTCTCGGGAACCAGTTACCTCCTGATATCCGGACCATCCCCACCCTATTGGCCTTCCAAAAAGCGGTGAAGACCTGGCTTTTCTGGCCGGCCTGGAGCCATTGATCTTGCTGTTGCAATCTGGCGAGATCCGGCCATGTGAATGGGTTTTAATTGTTTTTAATGTTTTAATGTTTAATGTTTTTATATATGGTTTTTAAATGCATTGTAAGCTGCCTTGGGTCTTCAGAGAAAGGCAGCATACAAGTTGAACAAATAAATAAATAAATAATACTGGAGGCCATAGGAGACATCAGGAAATAGATGGTTTCTCAGTCAAGCTCACAGTGTCAGGCCTTGAAGCCATTATTTATTTATTTATTTATTTATTTATTTATTTATTTATTTATTTATTTATTTATTGTATTCAATTTGTATACCGCCCTTCTCCTAGTGGACTCAGGGCAGTGCACAGCCAGAACTAAAACACATATCAATACAAAATTTAAAAATTATTAAAAGAATTACATACTTTGGCCCAAATTTAAAACAATTCAAATTAAAACCCATTGACAAATTAAAGCTAAAAAACTAAAAAAACTAAAAAAGGGGGGGAGGGTTCACGCCAGCCCTGCTTGACGGAAAAGAAAAGTTTTCAGGGCACGGTGAAAGACCCGGAGATCCGATATCTGTCATATCTCCGGGGGCAAATCGTTCCAGAGGGCAGGAGCTGCCACAGAGAAGGCCCTCCCCCTGAGGGTTGCCAGCCGACATTGACTGGCTGACGGCACCCTGAGGAGTCCCTCTCTGTGGGAGCGTACTGGTCAGTGGGAGGCTATCGGCGGCAGAAGGCGGTCCCGCAAATACCCAGGTCCTATGCCATGGAGCGCTTTAAAGGTGGTAACCAACACCTTGAAGTGCACCTGTAAGACCACTGGAAGCCAATGCAGCTCACGCAGGAGAGGTGTCACATGGGAGTGCCCCCTCGCTCCCATAATTCCCTGCGCGGCTGCATTCTGCACCAGTTGGAGCCTCCGGGTGCTCCTCAAGGGGAGCCCCATGAAGAGAGCATTGCAGTAGTCCAGGCGGGAAGTGACGAGTGCCTGAGTGACTGTGCGTAAGGAATCCCGATCCAGAAAGGGACGCAACTGGCGAATCAGGCGGACCTGATAAAAAGCCACGGCCACGTCATATGCTCTTCTAAAGACAGCCGTGCATCCAGGAGGACGCCCAAGTTGCGAGCCCTATTTTGCCTTGGGCCTTCAGATCTGCCACATTTAATACTGTGGGAACCTGGGAGGGGGGATTCTATGGAACAGGGGTGGTATATATAGTCATAATAACATTCCTTTCTCAGAGAGTCAAGGACATCTTGTCCTACACCTGGAGGGGTGTGTCCAGGAGGCATCTCCAGATGGGACCGTGCTTTGATTGGACCATGTGATGGACATGTGGGTGCTGGGCAGGAACTTAGACTTTCCTTTGGATGGGAAAAACCTGGAAGCTTTCAAATTCGGGTTTTCCCAGATGTGCCAATATGACATCTCTAATAAAATGAAACTTTGAGGAACTTCAAACCTCAGAGTCTTCTTTCATTGGGGGGATTACATGGAACCCTAACACACAGTTTGTATCCATGTTCACACATACTTCCCATCATGACCATTTTCCATGAATTCATATCTCCACTGGATTTTCTTTTCAAATCAACCTGTGACTGACTTTCCATGTAGAAAAAAATCTCATTGTTTTATCCTCTTTTTCCCTACACAATCTACATTTTTAAGCATGTTGACTCACAATATATTTGGGAACATGGCTTAGAAAAAAACAGAAGATTGATCAAGCCTGTTGCTTGGGTCAATAAGCTCCTCTGCCAGAGCCATTCATTGGTTTAAGCCTCCAGCCAGTCAATAAACCTTCACTCCAAAAATAAACCTCTGATATTGGCTGGCAGGTACAATCAGCTTTGTATGGAATGCCAAAGGCTTCATTAAGAGTATGATATGCCAGGAAACAATGGGGTATGCCAAAAGTAAGACATTCGAAACAAAATTTAAAATAAAACATTAACAGTTAATTAAACTCATGAATAAATAATAATGTGCTGTTGGAAATGGTTTTGCAACAGGACTGAATCACAAAAGCTTCAAGATACAGAATGACCATTCATATAAATATGTTCGCTATTGCCAAGGGATATATTGAGGATGGGATTTAGACACACATACACTCTCTCACACACACACTGTTTTTTTCCCCAAATCAGACTAATATCACAAAGTTACTGTTCTGTTCATGGAACAAAGGCTAAAGAAGGGAGGCGAGGCAGGATAAACACTTCACAACATGTTTATTGGCTAACAATAACAGCTAACAGTGACTTGCTCTGATTAGCTAACTACCTTGGAGAGCGATCAAGGTTTTGAGGCACAGACAGCTCTTTTATACTTCAGCTGTCAGAGGCTGGGCCAATCAGGAGCTGCCAATTTCCCGCCGGCTGCCTGCTGGCGTTTAGACCAATCGGCTGCTCTCTTGGCCGCTCGTGCTTGCCGTCCGGACGTAACACCCCTTTCTTCCTGGATGGCACAAACGTACTCAGCGAGGTAAGCCGGGCGTCTTCTGGTCCTCCCTGATCTGCATGGCCCCTCGGAGACGGCTGCAGTAGGAGGACCCATGCCTGGTGCCTCTGGAACTCCTGGAGACTGCAGTTCAGCTTCGGATGGCGCTTCGAACGGCAACGTGGGTGCAGTAACAACGGGTAAGTCTGCGGACCCCTCGTTGTCGGTTTGAGCCTCAGGAGGTGACTTGCTTTTGGGAGATGAGGCTCTGGCAGAACTCGGTATCCCTAACCCGGATAGGGCTTCGTCCGTGATCATCCCTTGTGGGAGCAACCAGCGGTGGCGCAGCTGGTCCACGTGCCTCCGCCAGGTACGGCCGTCTCCTAGCTGAACTCTGTATGACCGTGGCCCCGTAACCTCAATAATCTGGCCCGGCACCCAATGGGGATCCCCCCCATAATTTTGGGCATACACCCACTCCCCCTCTTGGAAGGAATGGGCTCCACCACTTGAATCCAGAGGCTTTTCAGGAACATAGTCAGGGTGTAAACGGTCAAAGTCAGTTCCCAACCGGCGGCCCATTAACAACTCAGCTGGGCTGCGGTTTGTCGTCGGGCATGGGGTCACGTGCTGAGCTAACAAATAGGTAGCTAACTTAGTATGCCAATCCCCAGGCCCCAATATACCTAGGGCCTCCTTGGCCGATCGCACGGCCCTCTCAGCAAGGCCATTTCCAGCTGGCCAGAACAGAGCTACCGTGACATGCTTAATGCCATGTCTTGCTAAATAAGTTTGGAATGTGGCTGACATTAATTGAGGCCCATTGTCTGTTACAATCAAATCTGATAGGCCATGGGTAGCGAATACCCTTCTGAGTGCCCTGACTGCTGCCTCCGCTGTGGTTGAGGCCATTGCCACCAACTCAACCCACTTAGAATAGGCGTCAACTATGATCATAAAGGTATGGTCTTGGAAGGGGCCGCAAAATCCAAGTGGACCTGGGACCAGGGGGCCCTTGGTAACTCCCATTCCCTAACTGGAGCCTTCGGAGGGGCTGAGCTAGTATGCTGGCACTGCTGGCAGTCGGCAACCCAGTTCGCGATCACTTCAACTAACTTGGGCCACCATAGGTAACTGCGGCCTAAAGCCTTCATTCGGGTCACTCCTGGATGGCCATTATGCAAAGTGGCCAGGACTTGCCGCCTTAGCTCTACAGGAACAACCACCCTGGTGCCCCACAACAGGCAGCCCCGCAACGTGGAAAGCTCATGTTGCCGAGTTTTGTATGGGAGAAACTCAGAGTTGATTTGCCCTAGGGGCCACCCCCTTCTCACCCAGTCCAGGACTTGGCGTAAGATTTTGTCTTTGGTGGTGTACCAAGCGACGTCAGCGGCAGACACCGGACTCTGTTGGTCATCAATCTGTAGAATAGATGAGGCCGGAGCAGGGTCGTCGACAGGAGCAGGAAGGGGGCATCTGCTGAGGGCGTCAGCATTACCCAAGTCCTTACCCGGGCGGTGGGCCAGGCTATAATTGTAGGCCGCCAGGAATACGACCCACCTGGTCATCCGGAGGGACAGGATCTGCGGAGACCGACGATCGCCGGCCAGAATTCCCAACAATGGCTTGTGATCTGTGAAAATGTGAAAAAAACGGCCATATAAATAATCATGGAAACATTTAACGCCAGCCACGATGGCCAACGCCTCCTTGTCAATGTGCCCATAATTACGTTCAGCGGCAGAGAGTTCTGGAGTAATAAGCGATGGGGGCTTCAGTCCCATTAGGTAGCTGATGGCTCAAAACGGCCCCCACCCTGTAAGGTGATGCATCACAAGTCAGAGTCAATGGGAGTTCGCTGTCATACTGCACCAATACAGAATCCGAAGTGAGAAGTCGTTTCACAGCCCAGAAAGCGTCGGCCTCCTTGCGTCCCCAGGTCCACAGTGTTGATTTATCAAGAAGGCGGTGAAGAGGCTCTGCGACAGTTGCTTTGTGCTGCAAGAACATATTATAAAAGTTTAAAAGCCCCAGGAAGGCTTGTAATTCGGCTCTGCCAGTAGGCGGTGGGGCACTCTGGATAGCTTGCACCTTAGCAGGTGTAGGATGCAACCCGGCAGCATCAACGAGGTAGCCCAAGAACTCTACCTGAGGCAGTCCCATTTTTCATTTGTTGGGCTTGAGTTTGAGTCCTACTTGCTGGAAACGGGATAACATGGCATGGAGACGGCTGGCAAGGTCAGCTTCTGACATGGCAGAGACAAAAACGTCATCGAAGTAAGGAATTACTCCTGGCAATCTGTGCAGCAGCCTTTCCATGAGGCATTGAAAAATGCCTGGGGCGACACAGACCCCAAATTGCAGTCGTCTACAACAGAAGGCACCCCTGTGAGTGACAATCGTCTGGGCCCCTGCGGTAGCTGCATCCACTTCCAGTTGTTGATAGGCTTGCGCCATATCCAATTTAGCTAAAATTGAGCCACGGTCCAACGAATGGAGGAGGTGATGTACCACCGGAACAGGGTAGGGGTGAGCCTGTAAAGCCTTATTTATTGTCACCTTGTAGTCCGCGAGATGCGGACAGAACCATCAGATTTTATTGGGGTGACGATAGGCGTCTCCCACTGAGCGTGATCTACCTGCTCTAATATTCCCTGCGCTATAAGTCTATCAATCTCCTTATCGACTTGAGCACAGAGTGCCAAAGGCACTCTCCGTGGCTTAAGGCGGATGGGGGCGATTTTGGGATCCAAATTAAAGGATATGGGGGTACCTGTATATTTGCCAAGACCCTCACTAAATACATCAGAGAACTCCGTGAACAAATCAGAAAATGCAATAGAGGAAGTTGCATGAATACCTGTAATAGCTAACCCTAAAGCATCAAACCACTCTAATCCTAATAAACTTGGAAGCGTGCCATCAACAACAATTAAATTAAGGCAGCCACTGAAACCCTTGTACTTGATTCCAACTCTCCCGGATCCCAAAACCGGAATGTGATTACCTTGGTAGTCACGAAGCCTAAATGTACAAAAGGATAAACGCTTCCTAGACATCGAGGGCACCAGTCGTTTAAGAGTGCTCCATGAAATTATTGACACAGAAGAGCCAGTGTCCACTTCACACAGTGGACACTTATTAAAATATATCTAGAATTCTCCTTACAGTAATGAAAGCTGCCTTTTCTGAGTTCAATTTCACAGTAGTCACTCATAGCATCTTCCCATAACCACAGTAGAAAGCCTGTTCCCATTACTATTATGGGCACAATGATGTTACATAGTTTTAGAAGTCACTATGCATCACTAATAAGGATAGCCAGAGAATCTGCGATTGTAAAAAGAAGTAAAGGAATATATGCATTAACTTCAAATGAACAAGCATAGAGTACTCGTTTGAATCTTATCATTCAAGGCAAAGTTGGACATGAAAAGAAGAGGACTGGTGTATCCATGGGTGTAAGAGTTAAAGTCATCATGAGCTGCCCTATTTCCATCTTGAAACTTGACAGCTTCAGAAAAAGTGTGAAAAAGACTATACTAGGAACAAGCAGATGGTACATAAGCACTTTCCACTTCCTGCTGTTTACAAGTGGTGCTCTGTGCATGAATCTTTCTAAGCTATGGTTATGAGAGAAACACTAAATGGAAGTCCTAAAGGAACAATAAAAAATGTCCTCGACCAGATTAAAAAGTTTCCTGTTCAAAGGTATAATCTGTTTTATATAAGGCAGTCCTGAGGCACTGTAGAACAATCCCTGGAAATAATAGCAAAATCAGAAATTAACTGAAAGAGGCTGAACAAGCCAGTCAAAAAGAAAATGCCACAGCACGGGGGTTTCTTTAAAAGCTCTTCAGTCAACATACCTATGGATGAATCAAATGAGCATTTATTTATTTATTTATTCATTGGTTCGATTTATATGCCGCCCTTCTCCAGAGACTCAGGGTGGCTTATAATGCGTTAAGCAATAGCCATCATACTTTTGTATATACCTGCTTAGTAGGGCTTTTGGCCCCCCCAAGTGGTGTTCTTTTTTATACAAAGTCATCTTATTGCCCCCACAATCCGGGTCCTCATTTTACCTACCTTGAAAGGATGGAAGGCTGAGTCAACCTTGAGCCTGGTGAAATTTGAATTTGCAGTAATTGCAGGCAGCTGATGCTACTTAACAGCACTTTAGTAATTTATTATTATATATATGTTTTCTCAGGTTTTCGCGGGTGTTTGTATGTAGGTCTTTGGTTATTCGGGTCTTCTCCCACGTAAAATTGGAAGTGTCTTGGCGACGTTTTGACGAAGTCTCATTCGTCATCTTCAGGCTGGTGTTCTCGGCTTCGTGCTTCCAGGAGCAATGTGAGATCGCAGCTGTCTCTTCCTTTTAACTGCTAGTGGGGGTGTGAGCTGATTGGGTGGGAACTTGGCTGTGTTCTGATTGGGTAGAGGTGTGTTCTGATTGGTTAGGGGCTTGGCTGTGCTCTGATTGGCTGGGGGTGTGTTCTGTTTGGGTGGGGGCTTGGTTGTGCTCAGCTTAATCTGAGTTGCAGGGGGATTTGAGCTGGTGAGCTGCGTTGTTGTTGTTTGGCTTCGTGTTTGTGGCCGTGCGAGCTCTTCATGATGGGTGTCAGTCTGCTTCATGTATGGATTGGAGAGGTTTAAAGTGGCTAATGATGCAGCTGCAGTCTGGCTTCTGGTCCTTGGTCGTGGCTCATTATCAGTGTGGGTTTGAGTCTGCTTTCTGCATGGATGTGTGGTGGTGACATCCTGTGTGGCTCTCGTGAGTGTGGGGCTGGTGTCATTCGTCGTGTTAGGGACTCGTTTGTCAATAAGGGCGGGTTTCCAAATGGCTGGTAGGCGGGAGGTATCGTCTCGTTTGTTCATGCTGTGTGGGCGTTTTTCTATCTCGATGGCTTCTCTGATTATTCTGTTGTTAAAGTGTTCTGTTTTGGCGATAGTTCTGGTCTTTTTAAAGTCAATATCATGTCCTGTGGCTTTAAGGTGTTGGACCAGGGAAGAACTTGGTTCTTCTTTTCTGACTGAGTTCTTGTGTTCTTCTATGCGTGCACTTATTCGTCTGTTGGTTTGTCCAATGTATGTGGTAGGGCAGGCGGTGCATGGGATTTCATATACTCCTTGATTTTCTAACTCAATTTTGTCTTTGGGGTTCCTTAGGATGGTGGATATTTTTCGGTTTGTGCAGAATGCTGTCTTGATGTTATGTTTGTGGAGGATTTTGCTTATTCTGTCTGTGGTGCCTTTTATGTATGGGAGGAGGGCTTTGCCGTTTTCTTGTTCTGTGTCTTGGATTTTAGTGGGGGTTTCTTTTTGGATTAGGTTGGTGATCTTATTTCTTTGGAATCCATTGGATGTTAGTACGTTAGTGAGGGTGTGTAGTTCGGTTTTTAGGTGTTGTTCGTCCGCTAAGCGTTTTGTTCTGGAAATGAGTGTCTTGGCTACAGAGTTGATCTGGGCAGGGTGGTGGTGTGAGAGTGCGTGCAGATAGCGGTTTGTGTGTGTTTTCTTCTGGTAGATAGTGTGTCCTAGGGAGCCATTGGATTTTCTGTAGACTAAGACATCCAGGAAGCGAAGTTGGTTGTTCGCTTCTGTTTCCATGGTGAATTGTATTTTGGGGTGTAGGCTGTTGAGGTGTGTGAGGAAGTTGTCCAGTTTTTCTTTCCCGTGTGGCCAGATTATGAAGGTGTCGTCCACATATCTGAGCCAGAGTTTGGGTTTATGATCAGATTTTTCTAGAGCTTGGGTTTCAAAGTATTCCATATAGAGGTTGGCAATGACAGGTGAGAGGGGTGATCCCATGGGTGCTCCTTCTGTTTGTTTGTATTTCTGTCCATTATAGATGAAGTATGTGTTGGATAGGCAGTGGTTGGTCAGATCTAAGATGTGCTTGGGGGGGGTTATATTTGTTTTGGATAACTGTCAAGGCTTCTTTGATTGGTACTTGGGTGAAGAGGGATATGACATCAAAGCTCACAAGTAGGTCACTGGGCTGTAAGTTTTGTTGCTTTATGATGTCTATGAACTGGAATGAGTTTTTTACGTATGAGGTGATGGATTCTGCATAGGGCTGTAGTTGTTTGGCGAGAAATTTGGCTAGGTTTTGTAGAGGTGAGCCTATGGAGCTGACTATGGGTCTAAGTGGGGTTCCTTCTTTGTGTATCTTGGGGAGACCATAAAGCTTAGGGCATCTGGATGATTTCTCTCTGGGTATGATTCTTTGCTGAATCTCTTCGCTGATGGGGGAGGCTTTTATTTTGGATCTGGTGGTTTTTTCCAGGTAGGTGGTGGGGTCTGTGTTTAGGGGTTTGTATATGGAGTCTTGCAGTAGGTTGTTTAATTTGGTTTGGTAGTCAGATGTGTTCATAACCACCGTGGCATTGCCCTTGTCTGCTGGTAGGATTATTATGCTGGTGTCTTCTTTCAGGTTAAGTAGTGCTGTCTGTTCCTCTTTGGGTAAGTTGCTTTTGGGTGGCTTGCTGGTGCAGAGGATGTTGGTGATTTCGAGTCTGATTCTGTTTGCATCGTCGGGGTTGATTTTGGTCAGGCTGGTTTCAACTCCGCATATAATGGTTTCAGTGGGGATGCTTTTGGGAGCGACTGCAAAGTTGAATCCTTTGGAAAGGACATTGGTTTCGGCTTTGGTGAGGATCCTATCTGAGATGTTATGCACTGTTTGTTTCCAAACAGTGCATAACATACCATCTGACCAGGACCTATGAAAAACTCGAAGTCCAAAGAGCTTCCATTTTATGTGGAACCAAGTTCTTCCCTGGTCCAACACCTTAAAGCCACAGGACATGATATTGACTTTAAAAAGACCAGAACTATCGCCAAAACAGAACACTTTAACAACAGAATAATCAGAGAAGCCATCGAGATAGAAAAACGCCCACACAGCATGAACAAACGAGACAATACCTCCCGCCTACCAGCCATTTGGAAACCCGCCCTTATTGACAAACGAGTCCCTAACACGACGAATGACACCAGCCCCACACTCACGAGAGCCACACAGGATGTCACCACCACACATCCATGCAGAAAGCAGACTCAAACCCACACTGATAATGAGCCACGACCAAGGACCAGAAGCCAGACTGCAGCTGCATCATTAGCCACTTTAAACCTCTCCAATCCATACATGAAGCAGACTGACACCCATCATGAAGAGCTCGCACGGCCACAAACACGAAGCCAAACAACAACAACGCAGCTCACCAGCTCAAATCCCCCTGCAACTCAGATTAAGCTGAGCACAACCAAGCCCCCACCCAAACAGAACACACCCCCAGCCAATCAGAGCACAGCCAAGCCCCTAACCAATCAGAACACACCTCTACCCAATCAGAACACAGCCAAGTTCCCACCCAATCAGCTCACACCCCCACTAGCAGTTAAAAGGAAGAGACAGCTGCGATCTCACATTGCTCCTGGAAGCACGAAGCCGAGAACACCAGCCTGAAGATGACGAATGAGACTTCGTCGAAACGTCGCCAAGACACTTCCAATTTTACGTGGGAGAAGACCCGAATAACCAAAGACCTACATATATATATATATATATATATATATATATATATATATATATATATATATATATATATATATGTCTTTGGTTATTCGGGTCTTCTCCCAAGTAAAATTGGAAGTGTCTTGGCGACGTTTCGACGAAGTCTCATTCGTCATCTTCAGGCTGGTGTCTTCGGCTTCGTGCATGTGCAAGCAAAGTGTGATCAGAGATGCCGTCTCTCCAGTATTTATAGAGAGACGGCATCTCCGATCACACTTTGCTCGCACATGCATGAAGCTGAAGACACCAGCCTGAAGATGACGAGTTGGACCTCGTCGAAACGTCGCCAAGATACTCTCAATCTTACATGGGAAAAGACCTGAATACACCAAGACTTGCATACCTGTACCCATGAAAATCTACAATATATATATATATATGTCTTTGGTTATTCGGGTCTTCTCCCACGTAAAATTGGAAGTGTCTTGGCGACGTTTCGACGAAGTCTCATTCGTCATCTTCAGGCTGGTGTTCTCGGCTTCATGCTTCCAGGAGCGAATCGCTCCTGGAAGCACGAAGCCGAGAACATCAGCCTGAAGATGACGAATGAGACTTCGTCGAAACGTCACCAAGACACTTCCAATTTTACGTGGGAGAAGACCCGAATAACCAAAGACCTACATACAAACACCCGCGAAAACCTGAGAATATATATATATATATATATCAAGTTCACATTTTAAATTTGCTGAGATAATTTGCTCAGTTTACCTCTTCTATGAAATCTTAGTCTGAGGTTTAGTAGAAGATACAGTTTATCACATAATTACCACAACTCTAAAATAACTACAAATAATTACATTTTACATGCTTATAAAATCAGAGTTTGTATTAATTTAAATTCAAGAATTTAAGCTACATATATATTTTCTTCTATCCAACTGAATTAATTTCTTCCTTATACCTATTGTAGTTGGATAGAAGAAAATATATATGTAGCTGAGGAAAACCGTGAGCATCCTAGACCAAGCTAAATCCAAAAATATTAGAAAATTTCTGGACTTCCGGTTTGCTGTTTGTCCCCGCTGGACGCTCCTTTGGGATCGTCACACCCACTGCCTGTAAAGAGCCGCCTTTATAGCAGAATGGCGGCTCGAAAAAACTCCGTTTCCATGAGGAAACGGAGATAGAGCAGGCTGGGGTGGGTTGAATCCTCTGCCTAATCCCAAAAGTTTTTTTTTTACTTTTGGGACGGAGCGGAAGAGACTCCCCCTATCCCCAGCCGATGCTCCGGGCTCTGGGAGATCTCTGCTACACGCAGAGCTAGGTGGCAAAAGCAAGCCTGTAAACTTGTTAAACTAATTAAAGAAGACGTGAGCTGGACCGCTGAACCTGAGGCACAAGTATTTTTTTTTTCTTATTTTAGAAAAGTTACTGAAGTTGTTTAAGAAGTTAAAGGAAAAAAGATTTTTAAAATGGCGATTGCTGAGGCTTGAAGAGAGGCTGAAAAGGGAAAGTCCTTCCGTTTTTTATTACAAAGTAGCGGAATGAATACTTCTGGTCGTAATTGAGGCAAAACCTCACTCTCACTCTTGCTTTTTTTTTCTTTTTTTTTTTCCTGGGGATCTGATATTGATCTTGGTTGGAAACAAGCTTTTTTTCTCTCTCTCTTTTCCACTAAATCTTGTCTGTGTGGGAAATGGCATCGGGACTCACACAGCTAGACAAATAGGGGGGGGGAATTTCCCCCATTAATAAATTACACCAACAAGTTGTAACTCTCCAGTGTCAGAAACCTGATTTTAATATAATAGAATTTCTTCTTGAAGAGATTGTAAGAAGGGATGAGATTGTGAACCAGCAACTCGAAAAATTTAAGCAGGAAATTAAAGAAATTGGTGAATTGGTGAAATCAAAGTTTGACTTTTTGAATCGAAAGATTTTAAATACAGCTAATGGTTTATCAGACTTTCTGATTCGGGTGGATGCAAAGACTAAATTATTAGAGTCTAAACTGAAGGAAACTGAGGAGAATTTGGATGACAAGATTCAAAAAATTAAAAAGGATTTGGTAAACATTCAGGATAATAGCTCAGAAGACAAACCTAAAATGGAGGTTGACCAAAAGACTGGTAATGAAGAAAATGTGCAACAGAGGATTGAAAGAGAAGTTTTAATGATTCAATATAATTTTACAGAATATGCAATTAGACTGAGAGGTCTGCAGGAAAATAATAGAGATGACTTAAGGAAAATATCTTCTGAAATTCTGGCTGGGATTTTAAAGGTTCAACCTGATGAAGTGTTTTGTAGGATTGATAGAATTTATAGAATAAACTCCTGGTTGGCAAAGCAAAGGCAATTGCCTAGAGATGTGGTGATCTATTTTACAGATAAAGAAATTAGGAATAATATTGTGCAGAACTCTTTTAATTCTACTTTGCAATTTCATGGAAGAAAGATTTGGATTTTTAAGGAGCTCCCGACTAAGATGCTAATGGAGAGGAAGAAATTTGGCTTTCTAGTGACTGAGTTAAAAAAAAGAAATATCCTATTTAGGTGGGATGCCCCAGTTGGTTTAATATTGAGACACCAAGGAGTAAGATATCAACTGAACACTGTTGAAAAAGCGGAAGAATTTTATCAAAAAATTTTAAAAATGAACTTAACATCTTTAGGCACAATACAGGATAAGCAAAAGGAGTTGGAAACAAAAGGAAAACGTCAAATTACAGAGGCTGTGGTGGATAAATTGTCTTTGGACTCCCTGGATACCCCAGCTGGACTGTCTATAAATAAGAGAGCAGTGTCATCCGACTCCAATATGATGAACCATCAAGTCACAGACAAGTGCGCAAATCAACCAGTTGATATACAAGTGATGGAGAAGAAAGATGAGATGACAAAACTAACCCAACAAGATCAACTTATAAAGCAGAATGAAAATCGATCAGCTGACACACAATTGGTAGGCACGAAACGAGGATGGAAATTCAACCCGCAAAAGAAAAAGAAAAGAAATAGATCTCATAGAAACAGCAGTTTCTAAACCAAGCAACAGTGAAGCCAGGGACTTTAAAAAATGAATGAATATCTGAAAAGATAGTGGAGGCGAACAATTGTTTAATACTATCCTGAGGATTGTGGCAGATCTCTGTAATGCCGTGATTTTGGGATGTGAAAAGAGCCTTACCTTGTTGGATTTGAATTATCTACTCTGGATTTCTTTTACTGGTAAATATATTATAATTATTTTGAGTTACAAGGCAAGAGAGTCACGCTGGGGCATGCAGAAGATCTGGATGTTACCCATTAGGATGATGGGAATCAACAATCCTGATGAATACCACAACTATAACTATATGGATATAATTATAATGTCACTCGGGTGGTTGTTTTTACTTTTATATATATACGAGGATATCTACTACTGATGGGGGCAGAAGATGATTGAAGATTTTGAACAAACTGTTGCACCAGCATGTTATTTTACCCTATTATGGGTGATGGATTTAACAATCCAGTGGAAAGACACCAAAGAAGATATTATATGGATTATAAATTTAAAGTTATTGTCTTTTTTCTTTTTACAAATTGGAATGCATATATAGATATGTGTATATCTTAGTAAAGTGGGCAGTGGATTATATTTAGAATTGTATTGCATGATTTTGTAGGAATTGAAGGGTTGAAATAGGTTAGTTTACTGATTGATTAGTCTAAGAAAAAGGATCTTTAAGTCATATATTTAGGGGAGTGGAGGAATTGGATAGAACTGAATAAATGTTAAATTTGGATGTAGGGAGAAGGCCGCCTTAAAATGTTATATTAATATATATAAAAGATTAAATGTTAAATTGTAATAATATACTATAAGTTTAGGGGAGGAGAAAAAGGGCAGATTATCGTAAAAATGGGAGTTATAAGAATAATATGCTAAGGGTCAGTATTCTGAGGAGGGAGTAAGGGAAAGGAAAGATATTATGTATGTAATTAGTTATGAAATAGCCTATTGTTGTGAAGAAGTCACGGGGGGGGGGTGGTGAGGGGGGGTTAGGGAAGAGGGGGGGGGAAAGGGAGAAAAACTTGTATTTGAAAACTTTTTCAATAAAAAGAAAAAGAAAAAGAAAATTTCTGTAAGCTTGCTCTTCCAACAAATTAGCCACCAACAGACACATAGAAATATGTCTATTTATAACCATTCCAAAGAGACAGTAAAATAGATAAGATAGAAAGAAAAGACCAGAAGACATCCTCTTCAGTAGCCAACACCCAGATAAGCATGGATTGATGTAGGTAAATAATCGAACAGAAAACAATATTATCAAAACACTACCAAGAAGAAAACCAACACCCACACCAAAACTGGCAGGAAAAACTACTGTATATAAACAGGGACCAAAACCTCCACACAGTCACACTGATGATGTTGCCTAGTTGGGTGATGAAACATGAGGCTCAGAGAGCACCAAGGACTCCACATAATTCAGTTGACTTTCTAAAGTGAATTCAGCTAAATTGGCATTCTCATGCTGAAATTTTGATGTTTGCACTTTTCAGAAACTTTCTGTTGCTGACTTCCAATCAGAAATGTATGTGCAATCTGTTTATTATTCATTTCATATATAACTCAAACCTTAACCTCAACTCTCTGAGGGAGAGAGGCTGAGAGAAAGGAACTTAGTCCAAACTATATACACTGAGAAAAAATGTGAATGCAAATACATATGAATTTCTGTACTCATGTTGTTAAAAAGCAGATTGATAGAGAAAAGTAGCAAAATGGAAAAAAGTGCATGAGTGAAAATACAGTTGACAAGGATTGTCTATCCTTAGCAGATACAAATTGTTCTGGGTAGGTTTATCTGGAATATTTTGTTCAGACTATATTGTCTCCTCTAAATTTTTTTTCCCCTTGTCTTTCTCTCTTTCTTTCCCAGCACTATCACTGTTTCTTTTATATATTGTAGTTTATAAACTTCCCACTTAAAAGTGAGAGTTATAAAGCATTTTATTATTGTGGATAGCTGTATTTCATTTTTCTTAAATAGAATCTCAACAGCTCTTTAGGGGAAAAGAGGTTGTGGAAAAACAATTTCTTTCCTACTTCACATGACCTCCAAATTGAAAAACTCAACCTCCTTAAGTCTGATCAGCAAAAGTATTATTCTGAATTCAGAATATATTCCTTTCTATCTTCAGCATTAACACGCATGGCAGAATCTGTCCTGTCTTAGCGAAAAGACAAAATACTTTTGACTGGTAAAATTTCATTTCCAGTTAAAATTCCCCCATCCCACCCCAAAGTCAATCTTTAAAAAACTTCAGTTGCTGCTTTGAACATTTCTGTGCAGTCTAAACCAATGAGTGAGCATAGCCTCAAGCAGATAGCTGGTCTGAATAGGAAGATAATACTCTAAATCGTGGCAGAGTAAATATAGAAGAGCTGTGGAATGTGAACAAGAACGTGACTACATTGGAAACATAGAGTATCGACATAATGAGAGCTGAAGGAGACTAAGAAGTGTGTCACAGAAAGACAAGGAAGAGTTTCTTTGCCCTGTGATGCATTTTAATTAGCTTTTGTCTGGGATTTTCCCTCTCCTTGCTTAAAGGCAAATTTTTAAAATTCATTATTAGGAAACCAATCTCCCTGATTAGCGGCCAATTTTTAGAAAGGTCATTTTGGGAATGAGGAATGCAACAGAAAGGAGGTATGGAAGTCAATAGTTGGAGGTTGAAAACTAGACATTTACAAAGACAGGTACACCAATGCATGCTCACCTACCCATTTCATCTTTGTAGCCAAGGAATCAAGACAGTTACATGCTTCTGAGATATCCATGATGGACTTAGCTCCCATTCTTAATTCATGCCTATCATGAATAGAGTTAGAAAGTTTTACCTACAAGAAATGTGTCAACCCTAAGTTCAAATGATAACATGTCCTGCCCAGTGGTGGGATTCAAATTTTTTAACAACGGTTCTATGCCTTAATGACCGGCTGGGTGGGTGGGGCTGGGTGGGCATGTGATTGGGTGGGCATGGCCAACTCAACATCACTCACCCAGCTCCACCCCTCTCAGCCCCTCTTCACTACTGGAGAGCGCTCTGTTAGGGACAGACAGCTATCCCTGGCTGGGTTCCTAACCACAGCCAGGCAGATATGCAGCTGGTCTAGCTTTGCACCTTTATTCGCACGTTAGGCTAATCTAACAAAAGTTGGGAAGCCAGCCTTTTTGGCTTAGAGGGCTGCACTACCCTATAATCTGCCCTTTGGGGATCACATATTAGCAGGTCCACATCCCAGACAATCTTCCTGCCCACTTCGTGCAAAGAAATGAAAACCAATGTTGCGCTCTGGGACACCACCAAGCTCTCTCAGGTACAGCTCCCCCAGATGTTGCAATACAAGCAGAATGCAGACGCAGAGGAGAGGAAGCAGACTTCAGTTGCGTCCAACTGCAGAAGAGGAGACCGGCTGCCCTGCTCTCTTCTCCACCCTATTTCTTGCCCCTTTCATCTCCCTGGGATGGTGAGAGAGAGAGAGACCCTCCCGGGCCACCCCTCTTCCATCGCCAACTCGCCACCCTGGCCTCTGTGTTTTTGCTCAAGGCTTCCCCTCACTCCCTGCTGTGGCTGCTTCCCCTTGGCTAAAGCCCAGCAAGGGAGAGGTTGCTCTGTCATGAATGGGAGGAGACGGGCAGCAAGGGGAGTGTCTGAGTGATGCTCCTGCACTGAAAAACCTTCCTTTACCCTCCTCCTGTGTAAAGATTGGGGCCTTTTTACTATGTCCGGTGTGAGCCCAGTTTTTAAATCCCCCCCCCCACTATCAAAGAGGATCCTGGACACTGCGCTCAATAGAGAAAGGAGAAAGGGAGCAGCCAGCTCAAGGGAAAGTTGAGCAGCAGGGAAAGAAGAAAAGTGGCTTCCTTCCCTCACGCTGGCTGCTCTGTTGCCCTTTTCTCCATTGCAGCACCACACCATGCAGCTTGCCCCACCCACCACCGCCCAGGCCCTTACTACCCCCAAGCATTTCTTTGCCTACCTGTCGCGTTTTTCCATCGCATTTCTCCCTGTTTTGCACAGGGAAACAAGTTTCTGTGACTAAAAAAAGAACCCCTTCAATCAACCAATTCCAACTTTGCGAGATCTTTTTCTTTTGCAAGAAGTTGGAATTGATTGATTGAAGTTTTTTTAAAGTCCAACAAACTTTTGTTTCCCTGCACAGGATGGCAAGAAATGTGATGGAGAAATGCAATGGAGCTGGAAATCAGGTAGGGCAAAGAAAAGCAAGTGTCAGCCTCTTTGATGCTTGCTTGCTATCGGCTTCCATAATGATGGGGAAAGAGCAGATTGGCATTTGGATGGGGAAGTGAGCTGGAGTGAAGACAGCTTGTGTAAACAAAAAGGGAGGGATACTCTCATGATCTACTGCGCAGCTGAATGGAGTTGTTTATACCCAGTAAAGGTCAACCATCCCAGAATACCAGATGGATGAAAATACCTAAATATGTGCCCCACATGATACCACATGGGTTGGTGATTGGACATTCAGTCTGGGTCCTTGAGGGGAGGGATTTGGGGAAATTTTCAATATGTAACTTTCACAGCTTTTGGTTCAGATCTTGCTTTTCTTTCATTGCTATCATTTCAAACTTAGT
The DNA here is from genome assembly GCA_022577455.1 of Arizona elegans. NCBI lineage: Eukaryota > Metazoa > Chordata > Lepidosauria > Squamata > Colubridae > Arizona > Arizona elegans. Next base: position 92,963,617 of record JAKOOJ010000003.1, on the reverse strand, counting down.
AAAAGGACCTCTTCTCTACAAACATGGAGTTGGGGGTTTTCTTTCTTGGGTTCTGAATGGAGGCACGCCTGACAGTAAGGGCCTGGGTGGTGGTGGGTGGGGCAACCTCTTCTGCCCACAAAAACCTCATCTTCGACGACTTACACCAAAAGGCATAGCAAGAGCTGTCTGGAAGAAACCAGTCAGCGTAGGAGTCGGGAATATCCTTCCTCCCCCGCCCCACCTGCCACACTCCCAAATTGCATCCAGAAAGGAGGCAGGTGGATAAGTGAGGGGCAGGAAGTGTTAGATCGGCGCAGGAATGGAAGACGTGACCAGCTCGTTACATAAGTAACCTTTATTGGGAACAAGAAACAGTAGCAAGACTGGCCGTGCGCTGCCGGAGCTCCCCTTATATTCGCTCTGGCAGTCGCACCACTCCCTGACAGAGATTCAAACTTTCCCGCCCGATGGCTGGCAGCCAATCCGGGCGGATGTCCTTATAAGGACATAACACTCCTCCCCCCTAGTTCAAAAAAAGTTCAACGCTCATCAATAAACGTGACGTAGTCCCGCAGGTACGTAGAACGCCTCGGCACCCTTGTTGACCTGCGCAGTCTCATTTCTTCCGCATCCCCGACCCGGACGGACGGGGCTCCTGTGTCTCCTGGTTCCCTCCCCAGAACCGGGCTCGGTTCGGCTGGCGAGTGTGCGGGGTCACCCTCAGCGCCTCCGGCCGGACCGCAGACCTTGGATGGCTGGTTCTGGTGGTCTTCCTCCTGGCCTGTGGATCTTCCGCCTCGGCAGTGCTGCTCGGTTCCGACCCGGGACGAGCGTCTGAGTCTCGGTAAGACCCCGGCTGTCACTTGCTCTTCCTCGGTCTCCCGGGTGCTGCGGTTCTGTTGCGGTTTGGCTTGCTGCTGTCTGGTGGGTGATTCAGATCGGTGCCCTCGGGTCCGGTCTGTCAGTTGTGGGGGGTGGTGGCTCAGGTCGCTGTGTCCGACCTCGCAGGGGTGGCGCAGGTCTCCTTGGCCGGGCTGGCGTTGGCCTTCCCCGTCAGGTCGGTGGTGGTCGCCCTGGTCGGGGTGTCGTTGCGGGAATACCTCCTCGGGTCGGTGGAGGTCTCCCCTGCCGGGGTGGCGCAGGCCTCCCTTGCCGGGTTGTTGTCGGCTTTCCCTTCGCCCTAGTCCCTGGTCTACCGCAGGTTGGTGGCTGGGGTCATCTGGGCTGGGTCGTTGTTGCCGGGTTGTCCTTTGCGTTGGGCGGGGGTCCCTCTCGCCAGGGAGACGTGTGCCACCCTCGCCCATGTGTTGTGGTGTGCCCATCTCCGATGGTCCCCGGTCTACTTGCCTGGCTTTGAAGTCTCCCTGGTCGGGCTGCCGTGGGTTGCCTTTGCTGGTGGGGCGCAGTGCTTCCCTTCTGGGCAGATCCCGGTCTACCGCTCTGGGCTGCCGATGTGTCCGTACCTGGTAGTGGGCTGGGCTGGCCTCGTCGGGGTGGCGGTGGTCTGCCTCGCCGGGGTGTGGTGGGCCTACCTCGTCGGGGTGTGGTAGGCCTACCTCACAGGGGTGTTGTAGGCCTACCTTGCCGGGGTGTCGCAGGCCTACCTCGTCGGGGTGTTGCAGGCCTACCTCGTCGGGGTGTTGTAGGCCTCCCTCGTCCGGCTGGTTTTCTTGCGCTCCCCCCACCTTCTCCGGAGCTGGTCGATATGACGTCGGCAGACCTGTCCATCTTCCAGCTCCACGGTGTAGGATTTAGGGCCGGTTGTGCTGTCAATCTTGCCCTTCAGCCACTTGGGAGAGCCGTTGAAATTCAGCGCGAAAACTTGCTGAAAGCGCGAAGTGGGCGGCTGGCGGTTGCGGTCACTTCTGGGCTGTATTGGGGGTGCAGCCGGTCCAAGGGTGACCTCAACCTTCTGCCCATCAGCAGTTTGGCTGGGCTCTTGTGGGTGGTGGCATGCGGTGTGATGTGCTGGGTGAGGAGGAAATTGTCTATCCGTTCCTGCCAATCTCCCGGGCCCATCTTGGTGAGTGCCTCTTTGGTGAGCCTAACCATACGTTCCGCTTGCCCATTTCCGGCCAGCCTGTACGGGGCGGACAGGGCATGGCGGATGCCCAGTCCTGCCAGGAAGGACTCCATGGCCAGGGATGTGAGCTGGGGGCCGTTGTTGGAGACCAGCACGTCCGGTAGTCCGTGTGTGGCGAACAGGCAGCGCAGGGCGCGGATCGTCGCTTCTGTTGTGGTAGATGCCATGGGCACCACCTCGAGCCACTTGGAGAAGGCATCTACCACGATGAGGAGGTGTCGCCCTTGCATCGGACCCGCGAAGTCGATGTGTATCCTCGACCAGGGGTTGCTGGGGGTCCCCCACTTCACGACCTCGGATTGTGGCGGCGCTGGCCAAACTTCCTGGCACGGGTCACATCTGGAGACCCATTGTTCAATGTCTCTGTCCAGTGAGGGCCACCAAACGTAACTCCGTGCCAGGGCCTTCATGCAGACGATGCCCAGATGCCCTTTGTGCAAGGTCTCTAACGTCTGCCGTTGCAGAGTGCTTGGGATCAGCACCCTGTCTCCCCATAGCAGACAGCCCTTTATTGTGGACAGCTTCTTCTGCTTCCTGGCGAACGGGCTGAACCTCTCTTCCGTCTGTTCCGATGGCCACCCCCTGAGAATCCAGGACCTCACTTGGCGGAGTGTGGGATCCTTTTGGGTGTGGACGGCCACATCTGCGGAGGAGACTGGACAGCTGGCGTCATCATCTATGTGGAATAGGTGGAGTGTGGGGGCTGGGTCTTCCACCGGATTCTTCGATGGGCATCTGCTGAGTGCGTCGGCGTTTCCTATGGCTGTGCCTGGCTGGTGCACGAGCCTGTAGCAGTAGCCGGCTAGGAAGATGGCCCATCTCGTCATCCATGGGGACATGAAGGTCGGGGTGGGTTGGTCGCCTGCGAGGAGTCCCAGGAGTGGCTTGTGATCGGTGACTATGGTGAAGCGTCTTCCGTAGAGATATTCATGGAAGCGCTTCACTCCTGCCACGATGGCCAGGGCTTCTTTGTCCAGCTGACTGTAGTTCCGTTCTGCACCGGACATGGTCTTCGAGAAGTATGCGATCAGGGCTTCCGTGCCGTTGGGCAGTTCGTGGCTGAGAACTGCCCCCACCCCATAAGGCGACGCATCACAGGTCAGCTTGATGGGGAGCGTTTCGCTGTATTGGATGAGGACGCTTTTGGACGTCAATAGTCCTTTTATGGCTCGGAATGCTGCTTCCTCTTCCTGGCCCCACTTCCAGGAAGCCGATTTCCCCAGCAGGCGGTGAAGTGGCTCAGCAACTGTGGCTTTCTGTTTTAGAAAAATTGCGTAGAAGTTGAGCAACCCAAGGAATGCCTGAAGCTCCGTTTTGTTTTTTGGGCTTGGAGCTTCATGGATTGCTTCCACTTTTGATTTGGTGGGGTGGATGCCAGTGCTATCAATGAGATAGCCCAGGAACTCGACTTCCTGTACTCCTATGATGCACTTGTCCCGCCTGACCCTCAAGCCCTTGGCCTTGAACCGCTGCAGGACAAGCCTGAGCCTTTCAAGGAGTTGAGCTCATGAGTCCCCGGAGATCAGCACATCGTCGAAGTAAGGCACCACCCCTGGAACGCCTTGGAGAAGGCGTTCCATCATGGATTGGAAAATGCCGGGGACAGCGCTGACTCCAAATTGGAGGCGGTTACATTTGAATGCCCCCCTGTGCGTGACAATTGTTTGTGCCTCCGCCGTTTTTTCATCCACTGGCAGTTGCTGGTAAGCCTGGGCCAGGTCCAGTTTTGCGAAAATTGAGCCAGATCCCAGGGAATGCAGCAGGTGTTGCACTACTGGGACTGGGTATGCGCTCTGTGCCAACGCCTTGTTGATGGTACAACAGTAGTCGGCGCAGATGCGCACAGACCCATCATGCTTCAGTGGGGTCACAATGGGGGTTTCCCATGAGGCATGATCGATCGGTTCCAGGACGCCCTGGGCGATCAGCTTATCCAGCTGTTCGTCTACTTTCGGCCGCAGGGCGAACGGAACTCGGCGGGGCTTGAGCCTAATTGGGGTGATTCCCTTGTCCAGATTGAAGGAAATTGGCCTCCCCACAAATTTCCCCAGCTTACCATCGAAGACTTCCTTGAACTCTTCGATGATGGTGTCGAGTTCGTCCCTGCGGATTTCATGGATGCCCTCGATGGAAAGCCCCAGCGGCTTGAACCACTCCACTCCTAACAGGTTCGGTCGGCTGTCCTTCACGACGGTGATGGGGAGCCTGCCTTCGAACTCCTTGTAGGCGACTCGGATGGTGGCTCTTCCTAACACTCCGATGGGGTTTCCCCCAAAGTCGACGAGCTTGGAGTGTAGTGGCTTCAGCTCTCACTTGGTAATGCTGGGTTTCAGGCGCTTCAGCTGCTGCCAGTCCATGATGGAGTAGACCGAGCCAGAGTCTACCTCCATTTTGCAGAGTGCTCCCTCCACGTGTATGGTCACGTGGAACTTGGTGGCATTTTCTGAAGTCGTGTGAGCGATGGTCGTCTGGTGGACCGCTCCGCTTCGGGGAAACTCCTCGTCTCTGCGTCTGGACGGGCCAGAGGACCGTTTGGATGGTCTCTGGTAATCTCTGCGGTTTTCGCGGGGACGGTGGCTGGGGGGTTCTGGGGCTGGTTCCTCGGCTCTGCAAGCTTCGGCGATGTGCCCCCTTCTGTTGCAACGTCGGCAGGTCGCATCCCTCCACTTGCAGGCTGCCCTGGCATGGTCCCCTCTGCAGCTGGCACAGCGTTCCCCCTTGAAGCTTCGTTGGGCGGTTTCCCGCCTTGGGGGTCTGGATACCTTGTGGACGGTGGACTCCTCCTCCGACTCGGACCCCGTCGTGGAACCCTCAGTTGATGATTGCGCTGTGGAGTGAATCTTGTGGATTCCCTTGGCTGTGCTTACTGCGGCGGCCGCTTTCTCCGAGATTTCGGATGCGGTGGCTTCCTCTGCCACATCCTTGAGCATGAGTTTCTTCCTGCTCAAGAATTTCTTTTGCAGGCCTCTGTCCCTCATGCCAAAAACCACGCGGTCAGCGATGGCATTGTCCACGTGGTCGAACTCACAGCTGGCTGCGATCTGGCGTAGGGCGGCCACGAATTCCTTGATGGTCTCACCTTCCTTCTGGTCCCTCTGATGGAAGGTGAAACAGTTCGCCACCGGTGTTCCTGTTGGGGCATAGTGGTCTTCCAGGATCTGCAGCAGGTCTGCCCATGGCACTTCTTCGATGTCTCGTGGTGCTACGAGATTGATTGCCATGTCGAGGACCTCGGAGCCGCAGTTGGCCAGGAAAATGCCCTTTTTTCGGTCATCATCGGCATCCCTGATGTTGTTGCCTCTCAGATATTGCCGGAATTTCACTACGTAGGATTTCCACTTGTCCTTCCCTGGGCGGAAAGGAGCAAGGGCTGGCAAAGTGACTTCAGCGGATGCCATGCCTTTGGAAATGCCTACTGTAGTTCCAGGTGCTGGAGTCTTGGTCTTGTTGGCTTGGTGCCACGAGGTTCGTTTCTTCTCTCTAGTCCTTCGTCGCCAGTGTTAGATCGGCGCAGGAATGGAAGACGTGACCAGCTCGTTACATAAGTAACCTTTATTGGGAACAAGAAACAGTAGCAAGACTGGCCGTGCGCTGCCGGAGCTCCCCTTATATTCGCTCCGGCAGTCGCACCGCCCCCTGACAGAGATTCAAACTTTCCCGCCCGATGGCTGGCAGCCAATCCGGGCGGATGTCCTTATAAGGACATAACAGGAAGCCCTGCCATGCCCAGCGATGGGAGAGGGGAAGAGACACCAAAAAGAGCTCTGTCTCACTCCACATGAAAGGCAGCGGCAGCCTGGCCACTTCCCTTCCCCGTCCTTTCCAGTGCTGGAAGCCAAGTGTCAGCCAAACACCCAGTTGCCCATGCAGAGATCAGCTGGGCCACGGGGAAGGCAGGCAAGCGGGCTGGGCCTCATAGGCTACATGGTAGGCTGCGTGGAAGGCAGGCAAGCAGGCTGGCTACATGATAGGCCACATGGAAGGCAGGCAAGCTGGAGGCACTCAGGATTTGGGAGTTGCTCAGAGGCCGATCAGGGCCACTCAGTGGGATGCAGCCGTAGTGGCGAAGGCAGGAAAACTGGCATCAGCACGTGGCATGGGACAATAGGAGGCAGCTAGCTAAGCTGCAATTTGCAAGTTTATCCAGGCTGATCAGCGCTGCTCAATTGGGCCTCGGGGCGAGCGCTGCATGGGATGCAGCCACGGTGGTGAAAGCAGACAAGCTGGAGGCACTCGGGAGTTGGGAATTGTTCACAGGCTCATAGGCAGATCAGAGCCACTCAGTTGGCTGCTCAGTTGGGCATCGCATGGGAAAGCTTTTGTCCAAGTCTGGAAAATCTAATACTTCAGACATTAAAACAAGTAATAACATTGTGGTGAGCTATTGATCCTGATCCTCTATCCTCTAGTTTCAATAGGCCACATAGTATGTTTGTCAGGGTTGTGAGGAAGTAGTTCTCCCCCGTAAAGCTGCCAGATGTGAGCCTGCTGAGTTAAAGATGTTGCCAAGACATGTAATCAAACATACCAATTGCAAAAACTCATAACTCTTCCTCCTCAAATGAGCATCAGTGGACTTTGCTCCCAAAAGATGTGCAGTTGGTTCAATCTGTTGTTTATAAGCATATTTGTTTTCTAGATTTTTAATCGAAAAGATCATCTTTATTTTCTTTTATAAGTTTCAGGTTTTTGTTTTAATTCCTTCGTGTTTATTAATAACTGGTTAATGTATTTTGTATAATCTTCTTTGAGTCAAGCTTGACTTCTGGTGACTTTGTAGATATTTCCATGTGATTTTCCTGACAGAAATTATGTTTGGTAATCAAACTCTAATAAAATCTTTAGACCCACAATTTCATGAGAGTGTATAAGAACTTTAAATAGCAATTTTATAATGCAACAATAACAAATAAGAACAATGAACTCCCTAATAAAAGATGGTCCTCCTCCTTCTCCATAAAGTCTCAAAATCTTCAAAATCCCATTCTAAAGGAAAGGTTTTCAAAAGTATCTTGAAGGCCAGAAATAAGGGGCCAAAGCTATATCGAGGGTCAACATGTTCCATAGAGTTAAGCTCTACAAGTCCTGCCATCCTGTCAACTCACATCAAAACCTCTTGTGATGGATGACATCTCAATGGATAGACTCTTATTGGAGAATAAAGAAATAATTTGAGCTTTCTTCTGATATATGTTTTATCCTCTCAGTATAGCTCTCATATCCCAAGTATTAATCATGCCTGACCTTGTTTAGCTTCCAAGGCTAAGAACCTAGGAACAATTATTCACTATTTCCAATTTTTCTCACACATTCATCATCATAACCATTTTCATCAATCTCTTCCCCAAACAACTTTGGCCCTTTCATTTGATTCTTTCAGATGGCAGTGGTGACTAATAGGAAGAGGAGAGGTAGGACATTTCTGCTTGTATACACATCCACACCCTTTCTGATGCCTATAATATTACAAAGTGTGTACTACATAACAAATGGTCCTCTATGATGAAATGTCTAACACACTGAGGGGGGGAAAGAAGTAGAAATATGACCATCACTACAGAGAGAACAATTAGGGGGAAAAGAGGACCAAAAGATTCCTTAATCCAAGAGATTAAATGAGACGAGAAAGACTCATAACTCCACTTTAACTGTGCTAGGTATAAATTGGACTGGAGATTACTCTGACAGGCTTTCAAGATTCATTTACATTACTGTACGAACAATAAAGATTATTTCAGAAATGAAAGTGGTTCTTGTTTTCTGAATTTTCCGGGGGGAAGGAATCAAGAAAGGGTTTGAAGGGCTTGATGCTACAATCCTAATGAATAAAATGAAAGCATTTCCCACTCCATTCTCTCTCCCATTCACACAAATCTTTTGTCTAATAATAAGTGATAGTTAATAGAATACATTATTTTTTTAGTATCAGACATTGTTCTCATGGTCTAGGTAATTAGTAAAAATCACACTAATCTTCTTAGAAAGTTGGTTAAATAGTCAATAGGCAAGCTGCTATGTGGCTTCTATACTAAAAATTCTTGGGGAAAAATATTGGCTGTATTTTCACTTCAAAATAGTTGCACAACTATGTGAGACACCATAAATCGATTTCTTAGTCTAGGCCAGGATTTTGTAATGGCCTCTGGTGAGCAAAGTCTACCCTGGGATCATATTGGATTCCAAAGCAGCCGCCTGTTTACCTGTAGATGTTCCTAAGAAGGAACTACAAAATAGATTCTCCATCTTGGTACCTGAGGCATTTGCTGAGTTTGATCAAATATATTTATGATCTTTTTGGAATCTATGCATTATAAGTGGGGGGGGGAGAGCATTGTGGTGGAAAGCAGCTCCTCCTTCCTGGGAATCCAGGGTGCGTTCTATCACAAGGACATACATAATAACAAGCGTACCATTTCTGCACTGCAACAAAAATCTGATATGTGCCTTCATCAACCACTGTCATCTTTCTTATTGCATGTAACTGACTGGCTGACTTTGAAATTAGGTTGTGCAGTACTTGGTGTATTATTATTATTGGTTAATCTTTAGTGAGATTCACAGCCTTTGAGGCTGGTTAATAGCTCAGCAGCTCGAGTCCTAACCAAGGACCTAGGAACTGTTAAGGTATCGTCGGAGGATGTAAGCTGTATTATTATTATTATTATTATTATTATTATTATTATTATTATTATTATTCAGCTCAATAGAAGTTGAGTGTGGCAAATAAATCAAGCCAACTTCCAGAAAAGCAAAAGTGTTGCCACCACAATCAAACCAAGAAACCCATAGAAAAAAGCCTCTAAAGATTTTTCTAATAGATTTTTTACACAGCATCAGTTACTACTGCTCTAATATTATTATGATTGGTTACATACTGAGCCAAATGTTCAGGGTAGATGTGGTATCTTTATCCACCTATTGAGTCCTTTCTAAGGATCTGGAATACACAGATGTTGTCTACTGGTGTTGTGTCAGGATGTAAGCTGTTCCAGGTATATTCCTGATTGATGGTGATTTTGTCAAAGCCGATGGTATTCAAGTGGTGCTCCAGATGTTTTGGGTACTTATTACTGTTGATATTGGCTTTACTTTCTTTTGCCACAATCATTCAAATTTTATTTTCAGATCGTTGTATTTTGAGATTTTCTCCAGGTCTTTCTTTTTTATTTTGCTGTCTCCAAATACGGCCACTATCCAGATTTTTTTTTTTTGTCCTTCTTAAAAACAATTATTAAGTCTGGGGTGTTTATTTATATATCATATTTAAGAACATATTGTACCTCACAGAGGGAGGTTGGGTGGCAATTTCTTGTCTGTTCGAATTCCATAATCCCAGAGCACTTTAGCTTCTTCATTTTCTGTGTCCATTGTGTGGTCCACCAGTTCTTGCTTGTAGGCAAATGGTATTTCTTGCAAATATTACCATTTGCACCTCTACAAAGTACTACTTTATATGCACCCTTTCTCTTGCAAAGTAGGTTGACCACTCAAGCAGTACACCATTTTAATGATTGCTTTTCTGCTAACTGCATTGTTAGGCTTATAGCAGATCCAACTGCTGCTGTTAATTCTGCAATTGAGATAAACATTCAAGGAACAAACTTGTTCTCCTTAGGATTCAATACCTTCGCTCTTATATAAATCAGGCAGCATTATTGTGACATGACCCACAAACATGATAAGGCAAGACCATGCAGGACCATTTCAGAAAGAATGCAAGTTATTTTTCTGCTGCCTGCTCTAATCTATCTGTATCTACCACCAATTTTACTTCAAAGTATTTACTTTGTGTGGAAGTTTAAAGAAAACTAGAAGACCACAGGGTAAATGAGACTTGCTGTAGTATATTAACATGCATAAAGGCATTCTGCTTAAGAAGATGGGTGTGCAACAAAATGGGCTGTGCACCACTAAGCAGTGGATTCAGCTCATATTTATACTATGTAGTAAGTATCTATTCTTGTTCTAAAACTTGTGATCCTTAAAAATCTATATTCCCTCAAACTACACTTTGATCTGTGAAAGTGTAAAAACAAGATTCTTCTTTATTCTTAAATAACCAAGCAAAACTATAGTGAACTTTGTTCTTCTCAACTTCTACTCTGATAAGATAGTTCTGATAATGTTTAACCTGGATGCCTGGAGATTTAAAAAGTTTATACAAAGAGTTGCGTACTAGCCCATAGTTACACAAAAATCAGTGGTGAAATCCATTTTTTTTTTACTACCGGTTCTGAGGGCATGGCTTGGTGGGTGTGGCAGGGGAAGGATACTGCAAAATCCCCTTTCCCACCCCACTCCAGGGGAAGGATACTGCTCTTTAAAAAAGGCGAGGTGGTGCAGTAGTTAGAGTGCAGTACTGCAGCTACTTCACTTGACTGCTAGTTCAGCAGATCAGCGAATCAAATCTCACCGGCTCAAGGTTGACTCAGCCTTCCAAGGTGGATAAAATGAAGACCCAGATTGTTGGGGGCAATATGCTATTTAGTATACTGTCTTTGGTGTAAGCCGCCCAGAGTCCTCGGAGAGTGGGCGGCATAGAAATATGAATAATAAAATAATAAATAAATAAAATAAAATCCCCATTCCCTCCCCATGCCTGGGGGAAGGAATATTGCAAAATCTCCATTCCCACCCCACTTTGGGACCAGCCGGTTCTCTGAACTGCTCAAAATTTCCACTACCGGTTCTCCAGAACCTGTCAGAACCTGCTGGATTTCACCCCTGACATAAATGCACATAAAGGTAAAGGCTTCCCCTGTCCAGTCATGTCAGACTCTAGGGGAAGATGTTCATCTCCATTTCTTAGCCGAGGTAGCCAGTGTTGTCAAAAGACACTTCCATGGTAATATGGTTGGGATGACTATATGCCAAATGCTATATTTTTAAAATGAAGAAATTATCTAGCTTTTTATAATATTTCATTCAATTATACCTACTTTGGGTTTATAAAAGACTTTATGGACAGAGCTAATGGAACATATAATATTCTCTGTATATGTACTGATAGTACAACATTAAATTTAATGTACTAGAACTTACTTACTACCAGTTTTGCAAAAGGACTGTCTTTCAATTGCCTGGTTTAATTAACATTTTTTTAATTAATTAAATTACAGCAGGGGTGTCAAACTCGATTTCATTGAGGGCCCCAACAAGATTGTGTTTGACTTCGGGGGCCAGGGTGGGTGTGACCAGGGTGGTCATGGCCAGCTCAACATGACTCATGCTGGGGGCGCCTGTGGTGGCCCAAGTGCTCTACCAGCAAAAACAGATCCCGAGCTCTGTTTTCAGCTGCGACGGCCTCCTGAAACCCTCTGCCAGCTAAAATGGAGCTCTCAAGCTCCTTTTTTTGCTGGCAGAGGCACCACAGGCCAGTCCTTTGCTGTTTCCATGATGGCTTAATGGGCCAGATCTAAGCACCTCGTGGGTCAGATCCGGCCGTGGGCCTTGAGTTTGACACCCCTGACCTACAGTGTCCCATATAGGCTCACTGTCTGAGAAATACCAAGCTAGAGATCCTTCTAAAGATTAGAAGGAAAATACAGGTGGTCTTGCTTTATGCTGCTATGTCAGAATACAGCAGTATATGGTTCTTCATCTGTTGGCTGGACCTTTGAGCCCTATGGGAGACATATATTTAAGACATGGATCTTATCATGTCACCCATTGCAACAATATGTTTATATCTACAGTTCTAGTCGGCCATGAGACTAGATGATTCATAACAAAATAATTATGATATATACAGAACTTTGCTTTTTCTCAGTGAGTCTCACATTTTCTAAAGTTCTCTGGACCACAGGGCTAAATTACTATAGAATCCAAGGACAGGGAATCTTCTGTGGCAAAGCATCAGCATATTATGAGAAGTGGTGATGGACTTCAGGACTTTATGTCTCCTGCACTTCAGAACATCTTGACTTTGTGCTGCCAATCAAAATTGCCTATGCAATGTCTCTATTTTTTGCTCTAGATTTTGTGTGATAAGAATAAAGATGGCAAAAACCATGGGCAATCTACAAATTGAGGTTGATGATCTTCCTGTATTAAAATTTATGACTAAGGCAAAATAACTGCCCAATAAAAGTCATATTGGGAACTATTCTCTGCTTGCATTAGCTTTTGACTGTAAATTTCTTTGGGAAATGGGGGGTTTTTTGGGGGGGAGAATCCTCTTTGAGATATAATGTTATAACAACAACTGAAACATTCCTGTCTGAATCTAAAATATCTTTCTAAATAGAAATAATATCCCAATACAATACAATAAAGTAATTATGTAATGGACAATTCGGGGTGGGAGTGGGGATAATCTGTCAACTTCAATGTCTATTAAATTTGAATTAACTGTTGTAATATAATGGGATTTGCATCAGTTCACTATTTATTATAATCAATGGGATCAAATTGCAATGGCAGATGATTAATTTTGGATTAATTTATATCTGCAAGAACTGCTAACATGTCTACATTGACTATTTTAGTCTCTCTGTTAGATGCACATGGCCACACTCTTGATTTTCACCTATATTTCAAGACCATTTGCAAGGTATAAACTCTATCAAAGCAAACAAATACCTATCTTGGGTAGTGCTGTATGTAGATAAAAATATCATGCATTTCCATCTAGGCTGCAGGCTGTCCATTGGTACTGATAAAAAGCTTATTAAATGTTAAAGAAGAGGAGCAAAACCACTAGCAATAACAAGAACTGTACCATATTATAAAGAGAACTGTCAATTAAATATGTGAGAAATAAAAAAGCATTATCCCCAATATATACGCTTATATCCTATACCTGCTTGCAATTTCTGGCTTCTAGTCTTAAAAGAAAGCATTTGTACCTCCCGGGGTCAAGTTCTTCTTAGTTTGGGCTAGCTGATGGCAAAGACTCAACACAATGCATGTTCTGCAGAAGTCAGACACACCTACACTTGTATTCAGCCTTTAATCCCTTAATTTGTGGTATCTAAATGCAATCCTTCAAAATCACAAGAGGAATCCTGCAATTCCTATTAAAGGAAGTTGGAAATTTTTTATTCTAAAGAGCATCAAGAATGGGAAGAAAGAGGCTGAAACTGAATCTTGATAAAGCTGAATGACTATTTGTTGAGAAGCCAGCTTTGGCCAGAATAGCACTCACCCAGAAGCAACAGAACTCATGGGACTGTTAGAAGAGCAAATGGGATCTGTGACAGGGGTAAAATGCTCCCGGTTTGGACCAGATCACCTGATCCAGTAGCAATGGCGACGGGTGGTTCAGAGAACTGGTAGCAAAAATCCCTCTCCCCCCCTCCATGCCTAGCTGAGCCGCGCGATCATCAGACGCTTTTTTCTTATTTTTAAAAGCATTTTTTCTACAACTTCTTCAGCCGAAAAAATGCTTTTAAAAGTAAAAAAAAAAAAAAGCTTCTAATGATCATGCGTCTCAGCTGGGATCGTCAGAGGCTTTTAAAAGCATTTTTTTACAACCTCTTTGGCTGAAGAGGTTGTAGAAAAAAATGGTTTTAAAAGTAAAAAATAAAAAATTGGCCACACCCACTCAGTCACATTAACCACCACCAGGCCACGCCCACAGAACCGGTAGTAACAAATGTTACATTTCACCACTGATTTGTGGCCAGGAGGACCTTCAACCAGTTCTAGCTGCAGACATTTCTGGAGTGTAATGGTTTCTATGGGAAGCCAGTGAAACCATTATCCATGTCCCTGAACCCTACATGGGACTGTCTTTTAAGATTACTCTGAAATTTCAATTGTGCAAAATACAGAAGCCCATAAACTGATAGACAAGAGCTGCTTTATTGTAATGTTAAGTAATATCAATCTAACCAAGAAAGTTAAGAGTCTCAACAGTCAAGGGAAAAAGGTATATTCTTTTGTCCCCTAACTACCTCTTCAGGCAGGGGAGATTTGCTCTCTGTTGCTAAATATGGAAGGAAGATGTGTTTGTTCTGGACCTGCAGTATTTTGCAAATGACTATCTGTATTCCCATGCTCAAAAAATTATATTACAGTGGCAATGATTCTGTTATCTATTGGCTATTGGATGGTTTTGAGTACAATTCAAGATGTTAATCATTAATACAATGTACAGTGCACACATGAGTTAGGCCCAAATGACATTTCTCTACCGCAGAGTGAAGTTCACTTCATCTACTCAGCTGGGATAAAAGATGAAACCAGATGCAAACTTTTTCTGTAGAAGGTGATATAAGGTGAAAAATGGAATGCAGGTTTGAGAAGGAGGATCACATATTTTATTAAGAGAACAATCATTAGGTTCCAACTTACAGAAGAAGAACATAGAACAACAGAATGGTACAATTTTGTAGAAGGATTTTGAATTGTGGGATCAGTGTAGGAGAAGAGCAGGCTGAGCTAGACAGCATAGTTAAATGTGTCATCAGTTTGGAGTCATAGCATTGCCACTAGAAACCAAAGACTAACCTCCAGTGAATTCCATTGACCTTTAAGTAATACCAATTTAGCTTTGACTTGATACACAAGAATCTAGTTGACTAGATTCTTGTGTATGGGTAACAATAATAAATTCTTCTGTGCTTTGAACTCAACAAATATTCCCGGTTATTTGTGCCTGACATTAAGAAATTCTAGGGTTTTGATTTGCTGTCAAGATTTTAGGACCATAGAAAGAAAACTGAAGTATTATGAAAATTGTTTTTAGAGAAGGCAGCCGCACTGGGCATAGCTATGGTATTCCTGCTAATGAGCAGTGGAATGTTGATTGGATTAGGGATGCATCACCAATTTGCATGGAATGCCTGCAGTTTTGATGAGTTACCAAGTCACCCTTTCACCTTATTAGGTCTATCTGAGACAACAGCATGGGGCTGGATCTTTACTGCCTTTAGTCAGTTCCATTTCACCTTCGCTAAAATACAGAGTATTTCTTTCTTCTCAGAAAAGAAAGGATTAAGGGGCTTTGTTTAGGAAAGGGAATAGTTGCTTTTGGTATAACAGGATTATATAAATAGAGAACTGGATCTGGTCCTTTTCACATTTGCAGGGGCAGAGGAAGATGTCCTAGAAATAAATTCTCAATTTATTTCAGCCACAACACTGAAATTCTGTATAGCTCCAATTCTCTCCTCATTTTAGAGAACAACTAAGAGTTGGCACTTTAAGAAAGGCTTGGAGATTAATTATAAATGTATAGATTTTTCTGAATATTATTTTTGAGTTTTGATTCTTATTATGATTCAATATAATTATTAAAATCAGTTTTATGAATCTCTGGGAAAGGGGCAGAATATACATTAAACAAATAAATATGCATATTTTTGGAGGCTTACGCTCTTGTGGAATCAATGGTTTATTTTATTCCCAGATATTAAAAAGGATTGAGATAGATTTCCAACCATCTTGTCAGTCTATTATAGAAAACTTTCCACTTCAGATGTCCATTTTCTCTCCAATTCATTAGCCAGAACATTTCTTGAACTTTTGCTCAGCTTTCCACACCAGCATATATTTGCTCATAAACCTCCAGAACTTTCTGGCTGATCACTCTTTAAAGAGAATGAAGAACCAGGTGAAAGGGAGATCAGTATCTATTACAGATCTCTGGATCTGCAGTAATTTAGTAAGGATTTTTGAGTCTCAATACTGTAGTGGCGGCAGCAACAAAATCCACATAGATACATATCCCTATAGCCACACAAGAAATGAAGAAATTTGGGATAACCAGGAACTGCTTCTGGCATGGAAATTACTGTATTGAGCTCTACTCTAGTTGTATAATTGCTTATTTTAGGGAAATATCATTTGGATACTAGGAGTCTATCTACAAGGGTGAAATCTGCTGATAGATTAAAATATATAGGGTGCCTTGGGTTTGATCTATTAGGTATTCTTAATAATGTATAGAAAAGCTATATTGAAGATAAAAGGCTCAATGGGCAACCTTATTTCATAAACAAATCAATAGAAACTCCAGCAGAATAAAGAGAGAGACTCTCCCTAGGCAACCAGGCATTCTTTCAACTTTTGCTTCTATTAAAGCTGTCAAATCAAACAGATTTTTTTTACATGTCTGCATACATTATTTATTCAAATTCAGCACCAAAGAAAACTGAAAATAATTTAATACCTGGCTTTAAAGGAAAATATTCAGCCAAAATATAACCCTTATTTTAAGTACTCCATTTTCTTTTAATATGCTAAAATATTTTATTTTCTCTTCCCTTTACTCTCTATCCTATTTTTATAATAATCCATGAAAGTACTTTCATACGAGAAACAGCAAAATAACACAACAATGAATCTTGTGATTTGCCTTAGTTAATTTTTGGTTAATTTATTTGCAGTGCTACACTCCAAAGAAGAAGCAAATTATTATATTAGTAGATAATTAATGTTCCCAGTCTATTTCTTAGCCTTGCCTTTGCCCCTGTAATTCATGCATTCTCTCTCTCTCTATTCAAGCTCTAGTCTTCTGGCATGGTCTGCTGATGGAGAGAAGTCCTTGTTATTTAAAGTCACTAACTGAAAGGGACTCTCTTGGTTTCTCTTCAACTGCATAGGAGTAAAAGTGAAATAACATTGAGCAGAATCTGCATGGTAGCCAGCCACCAACCAATTAATGAAGAGCAAAGGAACTGTGACTAATGAGAACTACCTTTATAATTAGATCAAGGAAGGGTATATAATTAGTACACTAAAGCAAATTCCACATTTTTAGGTAGAAGGAGAGCTCTACCTGTCTTTAAATGATTCCATATCTCTTACTTTGATGAAAACATCCCTACTGCCATGGATTACCTTTAATTTTTTTTTCTTTTTTAGTATTTCTAGATGAGTTAAAACTATTTTTGGAGATTAGGTCCCATTTTCATTGCTAAAAAGAAAGAGGAAGGATATGAAAGAATCAAAACTCTTATCAGGCACTGTTTGCAGCAGTGAGGAAGGAAGCCTAAAGACATATGAGGAAATTGTCCATGGCCTTAAAATGTCTTCTGGCTACAGTTTGCAGTCTATGGAATTGTTCTGTATACCAGAGCATGTCATCAAAACCTATTTCTTTTCTAGCATCTTCTGGAAGAATTGGGCAAATGTAGTTGGTTAATTCCTGCTGATCTTCATTACATAGCAGCCTAAAGCCCCACATAGTTATCTAAATACTTGCAGGACCACTTTCTCAAACTGAAATCAACTTATCTGGTTTGTTCTTCCAGGAAAAATTGGTTGGTGATTCCCCACTTCTGTGAGATGAAGAATGCTGAAATTCAAAGACACTTGTTTTTATGACTGATAATTGCCCTGTGAGATAGCTTCTCCTAAAGAGAGCATTTAGAGCAGGTGTGTCCAACTCCCATTGTCACGGCGGCATCAGATGACGTATCGTGACTTTTTTCCCCTTCGCTAAACTGGGCATGGGTGTGGCCAGTGCATGACACATCCATTCCAGGGGCCGTGAGTTTGACAGCCCTGATTTACAGAATAGGATTATGCTACTTTAGTTCATTGCTTTGGAGGTGGTGTTGCTTTGCTCTTAATTCTAATTATTATTAATTTTTTGCATACTTTGTATATTTCAATTACTATCGTGTCTGATATCTTGTTAAGGATATTTTTTTTTGCAAATTATGGAATTATACAAATTCAGATGCTGCAAATCCTATTGAATTAGATGGAACCAAGTTTCAGGTAGACAAATTTTGTAGAACTGTAGGGGTATAAATTGCTACAACTGGCTAGAAGATAAAAATATTCAGAAGTCACAACATATAGCATTGGGGAACAAGAGCTTCTTCTCTTTAATATTGGATTCTTTTTGAAAAGAAATGATGAAAATGCATTTCATGATACCAAACTGTGACCGTTATTTATGCTAAACTATAAATGAGTGTGAGAAAGTTAAAGACTTTAAATTAAAAATTAAAGTTAAATTAAAATCAAAATTAAATTGTATTCCCAAGGCTCCCAAACAGCAAGGATGTGAGCTTTTTAATTTTTTTTCAGATTCTGACGCTGAGATATATGGCACATATCTTAATGGGTAAGTTACCAAAAAATCAGAGCAATACAGAGTTTAATTAATAATTTCCATGGTAAATTATACCAGAATACAAAACAGAAATGTGGAAAGAGCATGATAAAGCCACAGTCAGGCCTCTATCACTGGGTAAATGTGGGTCAAACTATCAGCTTTGCTATATATTACAGCCTTAAACAACCTGGATGCTTCGCAGATGGTGGCATTCAACCTCTCTGCTAGCATGACTATTGCTAAAAATTCAGGGAATTTGAAATTAACACATCAGGAAGTCGTCCAGATTGGGAAAGGTTGCCCTATCATAAATTACAATTTTTGGCAGGATCCTACACTTTAGGTACTTCTGCAATTACAATTTTTATTTGGGGGGAGGCAATTCAGAATTTTGATGTCCCAGGATTCCTAATCAGTAAATTAGAAAAGTATTCAGAAGTCTATCTAAAGAGGTTAAAAAAGAGTTGCTTCTTCTCAGAAATAAGTACTGTTATGGAGCCCTGGTGGTGCGGTCATTAGAATGCAGTAGTTCAGCCTAACTCTGCCCACAGCCAGGAGTTCAATCCTGACCGGCTCAAGGTTGACACAGCCTTCTAGTCTTCCAAGGTCAGTAAAATGAGGACCAGATTGTTGAGGACAATATGCTGGCTCTGTAAACTGCTCAGAAAGTGTTGTAAAGTACTATGGAGTGGAATTTAAGTCTAAGTGCTATTGCTATGGATCTGAGTTTTTATAATGTTGGTAGCTGTGGTAAAATTTCTCTCTAGCAGTGGCTGGAAGACAAAGGAGACACAATGTCATATTAAATAACGAGTGAGAGAGAGAATAAAGACAGCAAATTATCACAGTTATATCATTCTCCCCAGTGGTGAAATCCAAATTTTTTTACTACCAGTTCTGTGGGCATGGCAGGGGAAGGATACTGCAAAATCCCCATTCCCTGCCCACTCCTGGGGGAAGGATATTGCAAAATCTCCATTCCCACCCCACTCTGGGACCATCCAGAGGTGGCATTTGCCAGTTCTCTGAACTACTCAAAATTTCCGCTACCGGTTCTCCAGAACCTGTCAGAACCTGCTGGATTTTGCCCCTGATTCTTCCCCTTCCCCATTCTGCCACCATCATCAACCATAGGATCTTATAATACAAATTTCCTCAGCAAAACATACTGAAACAGATAAACAGACTCTCAAGGAGCTTGCCTCTTCCCCATCAGAAAACCATCTATTTTCTAATGCACCATAGAAAAAAGGCAGGGACAATATCAAGTGTCTGCCATTTTCTCACTGGAATGCCTTATTGTTCATCATATGCCACACTTCCTCCAAATATCTTGTTCACTAAAAACATGGTTGGGTAAAACTAAACTACTAAGTTCTTATATTTGTTCTAATTGCCTAGTAGAATGAGCTGATTGCCTACTTATTTATCCCAGCTTGATCTTAAGAAAAGAAGCAAAGTTTCCATTACCTCCAGTTCTAAGTAGATATTAAAGAGATTTTTAGACTTCCAAAACATGGATAAACATCCTCTGATATATTGGACTTGAGCTTCCATAATCTGTGGTCAACATGGCCATTGACTAAAGATAATTTTAAATGTATATCAATACATCTAGAGAGCAGCAGGTTGTCCAAGAAAATGTTTCTGCTACCCTGTAGTTATGCCAAACAAAATACCTGCATGAATTTCTATTCCAAAGGATTGATAAAATATTATAAATAATGTTATTTCATGAGAAGATTTTTTCCCCATTAAATTGGAAAGCAAGGATAACTAAATATAGGTTTATTCTGCAGATGTATGCTTTTAGTGCCATGCTTGCAGTTAATTGCTGCAGCAAATATTAGCAGATGGCCATCTCAGGCTATGACTCCTAGATTGCTCAGTGGCAGTTTGCAAAGGTTTAATTCTGGTGGATGAAATCCCTACTGAAAGTAAGCTATTAAGAAGCAGGCATAAATATATATGATCAAAGCTGGTCAGCAGCAGCTCTGTGCAAAGTTGCTAGCCATAAAAGCAGTTTTCAAAATTTAAAATGTATATAGCATTGGTCATTAAGACAGGGCAGTCATTAGCAAATGTGTTTGGTAGATGACTGGGCATTATGACAATATCATACTCACAATGAAACACTCTGAAATTTAGACTCTTTGGCTGAAAAATACTTGAAAATGCTACTCCAAATTTTACGTGTCTCTGTGAATGCACAAATTTGCCTCATCCATCTCTACTGCAAAGCTAATTTCACTTAAATTGTAGCTATGATGTCTGAAATTAAGCAAATGGAAATCTATCAGACCAAGACAGATAATTTCACAGAGCCAAAGACCCTTAATGCCATTCAACAGGTAGCTGTACCTAGGAAGTTCCAGCTAGAGTATGAAAAAGTGCCCACATTGGAAAGTTATAAAGTGGCTTATTAATCAAAGCACAAGTACGTCTTGTCAGACATTCTTTTTACTGATAGCCTGTGCAGAAGATGTTTTCTGTAAGTAATAATCATCTCCTTTAATTTGTTTCAGTTGTATCCTTATTCCATGATTCATGTAACATCACTTGTTCCTCCTTGTGCCCTCTCTGCCAATATCTAAGCATAAGATTTAGGCTTCAGTTTATGTATATGTAGCTCTGTAAATGTTTTCTTCTAATACATACATACATATATATATATATATATATATATATATATATATATATATATATATATATATATATATATATATATAACAGGATAATGGGATCTCCAATACTGTTTTTTAAAATACTATTTTTATTATTTCACTATTAGAAAAATACTTCTTTTAAGAGGTTCTTTGATTTTCAGAAGTGTTACTACATTTTAAGAATATTTTTCCTCATATGGATTATTTTAGAAACAAACTTTTCTCTTTCTTCCAAACACATCTTTCCAAAAGTAAGTAACGTACACACAAACACACACACACAAAGGAGGAGGGAGGGAGGGAGAAAGAGAGGGGTGGGGGAGGGACGGAGGGAGAGAGGGAGAGGGAGGGAGAGGGAGAAAGAGAGGGAGGGAGGGAGAGAGAAAGAGAGAGAGAGAAAGAGAGAGAAAGAGAGAAATGACCTGCCAGAATTGGTCTAGTTAGTACTAGAAATCACAAAATTAAATCCAGTATTATTCTTGGGAGATGTAGGATTGAAAACTACTAGGTTTTTTCCCCCTCAATATCTCTATGGGATTTTTGGATATGTTTTTAATTTAAAGAATTTTATTGTAGCCAAAAATGATTAATGAGAGGAGGGCCTACCTACCTCTATTATATTTTTAATTAGCAGTTTTACAACAGATGCTTTTTCTTTTATTCAAAATGACAGAAAAAAGTCTTTAATATTCATGGCATGCTCCAAATTCATAAAACGCTTAGGAACAGACTTCAAAGCATAAGCTGTTCTGTCATCTTTAGTCAACTGAATTGCCATGTAAATGGGACCTGGAGTATGTTCATGTCAAATAGGTGCCTTGGCCTTGTTAGAAAAGGTAAATGTTTTTTGTTTACTTATGAAAGATTTTGCTTCCCATAATTTAAATGCTTGAGTAAAATACCCACTTATATGACACATACTTTTAAAAGGTTATTGTGCGCATTACTGTAGGTAAGGTACATGAATTTGTACATATGTGATTATATATAAACATCTTTGGGAGTTCACAAAAGTATTGGGGAAATAAGGTCTCTCCAAAACATCAAAACCACTATGTAAATAAGATACTCAGTGACATCCCTCCAAACATCCAGAAAGTGGGGTTGGGGCTAATGCATATTTTTGTATTATTTAAATGAAAATCTGTGAATTTTGAGCTTTTTCTGGTGCATAAAGGTCAGTTGCCATGGCTTCTATGTAATGTAAAAGAGATTTTTAGTAAGAATTCAACATCTTTTGCACTTTATACATTTACTCTTCCCAGACCCAACAGCCCAAACCAATGCTTAAAGCAGGAGTAGGCAACTAGGGCAACTTTATGATCTGTGGATTCCAACTCACAGAATTCCTGTCAGCATTGAAGTCCACAGGTTGTATAGTTGCCATATTTGCTCACCCTTAACCCATGTGCACCTTCTTAGAAATATATGCTATTTATGACAACAGAATGCACTCAATATTTAAATACTTATGATCGCAAAGCACTTTATTTAGCAGTAGCACTTAGATTTATATACTACTTCACAGTGCTTTTACAGCCCTCTCTAAGCAGTTTACAGAGTCAGCATATTGCCTGCAACAATCTGGGTCCTCATTTTACCCACCTTGGAAGGATGGGAGGCTGAGTTAACCTTGAGCCGGTGGGACTTGAACTGCCAAACTTCTGGCAATCAGCAGTCAGCAGAAGTAGCCTGCAGTACTGCATTCTAACCACTGCTCCACTGTGCCTCTTGTAAATTTGTAGTATTAAATTTATATCTCATTTTTCTTTGAGGAACAAAACAGGTATCACAATTATTTATGTAATACTTTTTTTAAATGTATGGCATAAGGCTTTAATAAAGTTAATTCTCCTAAACCTGAGAATTGAGGAAAATGAGATATTTTTGGATTTTATAAAATGTTTTGTAGTCCCTGGGACTCAAAGCAAGGTGTGACTCTCAATTTAGAAGAAAACAGCCCATTTGCACTGCTAAATACTGGAAATGTTAGCAAATGGGGAAAAAAAAAACACATGAGTGCCGGTTTTTTTCTATGTGCATTACAGTATATAGTCCCTTAACACACTAATTTTCAAGAAAGGACTTTTTCCAATGATCTCAGTAGATACATACTAAAAAAAAAGACCACCCAGCTTTATCCACTGAAAGATATAAGCATAAGTACATGATTTGAGGTTATTGTTATTTCATCAAAGCTTTGCCTATGAGCTAACAGAATAACACGTCTTTAAATTCTTCTAAATGCATGAAGGTCAGTAAGCTGTAAGGTTTAACCTTGTGTAAATACTTTTATTTAGAACGGTTTCCCTTGAGGGTACTCAGTAACCTTTCTATTATGGATGCAAGTGAAGTAATCAGCAACGTTAAGAAATCTAGCTTACACGTTAATCGCTGAGTCCAGAAACTGACAGCCAACCCACCACCCCTCATCTCCTGACATGTCTCTCATTATCCACAAGCTGACTGTAATGAAGGTTCTCATTCTCACAGCAGACACTGAACTCTAAATGAACTTGGAGAGATTTTTATTGCCAAGTGCCACGCAGGCAGCGGGTGAATGTTGAACCCCTCTGGAAGTTCCATCACCAAATTTCTCTCAGTGACAACCTACTGTAATAATTAAATAGGAGTGCTGAAATAGCATTTATGGTGGGCTAAGGGAGGATGGAGGCCAAATGAGCTCTAAAAATGATGGAAAGTTTTTTTTTCCCAGTGCAAGTCACACAGGCAGTGAAATCCTTATTATTCTTCTCAACTGTGAGGAGATGCTTGCCCTCAAGCACTTTAATAGCTAACAGGGAGCCTGTTTCTCCTCTTTGCCTCTTAAGCTGAGTAGAGCACATATTTGGATAGATACAGTTATGATGCTGAGCCCCAGTTCTTGAAACAAATTATGGACTCAGACATTATTCAAGCTTCTGTTTCATAGGGAATAGGTCACTGAAGGCTTATGGCAATTTTATATCTGGTTTGTTTGTTTTATTGTTATTTACTCCTGACATTTACAAGTTGGTCCACTCCAAACAGCTTTGTGTATGCTTATACACTTATATAAGTTGAACTATAATATTACTGCCCACCCCCCAAAAAAATTGCTTCCTCCTTGGGGCTCTAGAGAGACAACTTCCAATGCCCCTACTTAAACATCATAATATAGCACAACATTTAATTAGTTTAATTTAATTAGAAGAGCTAAAGGGACTATAATTAGTGCTACATAGCATTTCTTAGTAAACTAAACCTCTTGACACATGTAAAAAATATGTATGCACTGCTTTCATTAATTCTCAGATATAGATTAGGGTGTACAGCATCCTTTCAATTAAAACAATACCAAATAAAAATGGCTATCAGATCAGTGTGCATTTTTAACACACCTGTGTCATGAGCTAAAACTTTTATAAAAGTTTTTTGAGCATTTCTCATATCTGAGAAAGATGTGTAAGAATGCCATGTATATGACTGTTTGAAAGATGTACCTGGACCTAAACTGGATAATTAAATGGTCAAACCATCAGGGTGAAAAGTGGAACTAGAAATACAATACTGTAAATATTAATCTAGATAAAATAATAGTCATCATTTATAATTATCAATGTATTTGCTTTTGCATAACTCACACATTTTAGAATGTTTGGCTACTCCAATAAATTTGTACCAAAAGTACTATTTTGGGAGAAGTGTACTTTGTGAAAGGCAAACAATGATGTACCCTGTTTCCCCCAGAATAAGACATCCCCTGATAATACAGTGGACTGTAGTCCACTGTAGTACAGTGGACTAAAGCACTATTATTAACAGATTAACATCTGCTGCTTGCAATTACTGCAAGTTCAAATCTCACCAGGCTCAAGGTTGACTCAGCCTTCCATCCTTTCTAAGGTAGGTAAAGTTTATTGCCCCAGATTGTGGGGGCAATAAGCTGACTTTGTATAAATATACAAAAGTATGAAGGCTATTGCTTAGCACATTGTAAGCTGCCCTGTGTCTCCGGAGAAGGGTGGCATATAAATTAAAAGCAAAAAAATAAAATAAAAAATAAGCCCAATCGGGCTTTTGATCACATGGCAATAAAGCCAAGCACTTATTTCAGGGTTCAAAAAAATATAAGACAGGGTCTTATTTTTGGGGAAACATGGGTATAAAGAACTGGTTATGTGGCGGGGCGAGAAATCCGATGAATGAAAAGCCAATGCAAACTCTTCTAAGTTTTCATGAAAACTTTTATATAAACCCTACCAGATGGTGGTAAATTAGATGGGTGATTATCTTATCACTGTTAATTAAATCAGTCCTGCAGAATTCAAGGAAATAACATATCTTTATTTGGTAAAAAAGATAAAGTCTCCTTCCAGTTGAGTTCCGCTCTTGGTTATTTCATAAATTCTTCCATGTAGTTCATTAATTAGCAATATGGAATCAATCTTCCTGGATTTTTTACTTTCCAATTTAGCCTATAAATTTGGAATTTTCTGGAGATGGCCATTTAAATGCTAACCAATCATAGCCTTACTTAGTTTCTGATTTCCCAATCACAAGCTATGTAAATCTAAACTTCCTGTGCAAATACATTTCTGTCTCTGCGTAATATTAAATTCTGACTAGAAGCCTGTATCAGAAATTATCATATTTGGGGCACACTTTGCAAAAATGAGCTCTTATAAGCTCTTGTAAAATGTCTTAAATTCTGGGAAAGGTGGAAGGAAAGAGAAGAAAAGAATGACCAGCAGCAAGCTGGATGGTCTCCATTACAACAGTGACAAGTGTCCCATTGGAAGTCCTGCAAGACCAGATTAGGGACAGATCATCATTGAGAAAATCGACATGGTGCCTAAGGGTCAACAATTACCATATCAGAAGTGGTATTCAGCAGGTTCTGACCAGTTCTGGAGAACCGGTAGTGGAAATTTTGAGTAGTTTGGAGAACTGGTAGTAAAAATTCTGATTGGCCCTGCCCCCACCTATTCTCTGCCTCCCGAGTCCCAGCTGATCAGGAGGAAATGGGGATTTTGCAGTAACCTTCCCCTGGAGTGGGGAGGGAATGGAGATTTTACAGTATCCTTCCCTGCCACACCCACCAAGCCTCGCCCACCAAGCTATGCCATGCCCACCAAGCCACACCCACAGAACCGGTAGTAAAAAATTTTGAAACCCACCACTGTCCTGTATCTATTTCTAACTTGCCAATATTCATTATGACTCTTGGATAGATGACTTGACTTCATAATATTCTTTTAATTTTCTAGCTCAAAAATGGGGTAAACAAATAATTAAATACTGGCTAGAATTCATGGAATTTTATAACTCAATGCAGTTTTACCCTCCATCTTCTATATGTCCCAGCCATAGCAACCTTCTTAAGGGAGTTGTGGCATGAGGGAAAAGCCATATGCTACAATGACAACACTACAGTTTTTCTTCCTTGCTTTCCTATTTCTTTTGTCTCATACTCATTGTAACAAGAAGATATCAGTAGGGAATTACCTGGCTTTCTGAATGGCTGTGATGATGATGGAAGATTTTGAGGTATGAAAAACATCATATAGCTGGGGGTAATTGCGCCATTCTCTAAAGAAGAGTTAGATGAGAATTTTCTGAGATAAGATGCTTTGAGTACAACCTGTAGTTTACATTCTTTGTTATTGACATACTGAGCTTCTGCAGCAAAATTAGCTCGTTCAAGTTATACCACAGCTGATACTGTTGCTGGGTGCTTTAATTAAAGAACTCCTACACAATATTTATGGAATAAATTTTAAAATTATCAGATGGAGCTCGTGTATGTGCAGCTTCCTGCATTGCCATCTCAATGGAAGTCTATATAGTTTACTAATCAATGAGTCCTTTCCTAATTTGAACTCCCCTGATTAATACATGAAGGAAAAAAGAACTTCTCTGAATTTTGTAGTTTAAGGGTCAATATACAGAAATATTTGTCTGTTCTTCCTACAACTGCACATTGCCTTGTGGTGGTAGCTATGCTACTATTGACCTGTATAGGCATTTTGCAACACTACTTCTCCCACCCCCGATGTGCTACCTCAGAACCACAGGAGGATAGTTTACTAGGATAGCCAAAGAGCTTGTGAGTGAGGAGGAAAGTAGATAGTGCTACTGGTTTACCATTAAAACTACCATGTTGGGGAGGGCAGACTTTTCCTGCAATAAAACCAGGGGTTTCTACCGGTTTGGACCAGTTCAGGTGAACCAGTAGCTCTGACAATCAGCTGGGAGTGAACCTATTCTCTCCGATAATCAGCTGGGCCCGCCCCTGTGCTTAACTTACCTTTATCTTCGCAGCTGATTAGTGTGGCAGAGCAGATTGCTGCACGTCAGCTGTTTTAATTCCCTAGTGCCAATGCAGAAGGTGATTTTTTGTTCAACTGCACAAGCACGCGATCACCAAACCAGTTGTTAAACCCGAAGGATCCCACCACTGAACAGAACCGTTATTTACATTGACTCTGGCAAGCTATTTAGTGGAAATCTCTACAGTGTATTTTTCTTTCCTGCAGTGTATTTTTGCATTTAGAGCTAGTTTGGTGTAGGAGTGAAGGCACCAGGCTAGAAACCTAGAGACTCTGAATTATAATCCTGCCTTAGGCATGAAACAAGCTGGGTGACCTTGGGCCAGTTACCTTCTCAGTACCAGAAAGCAGGCAAGAGCAAACTACTTCTGAAATCTTGCCAAGAAAGTGCAAAGATTAATCCAGGCAGTTACCAGGAGACCACACTGACTTGAAGACACACACATACACACACTTTTGCACAGGAAAGGAAGTGTTTGTGTATGCAGGTCTGCTGTCTTCCCCCACCCCCCAGTCAGAGGTATATGTTCCTGCCATGCCCTGTGCTTCCCAGCAAGCTCCCAAAGGCTCCACCCTGAGTTAGACTAATTCAGAGGAAGTCTCTTCTTCGTCAGCAAGAGATTGTGATGTTTTGCAAGCACAACAGCTTGTGACGTGGCAGAACTCTTGATGCCACCTAGCAGCAGAGCCAATCCTACTCAGAACGCAAACCAGGTAAATGGTCTCTTTCTGGTGCTCAAAAATCTGTTGCCTGATATTCCCTGCGGTTGGTCAGCTTGACCTTACAAAACGTATTTGAAATTGCCAGTTCCTACACCATTACTGTGCTCTCAGGAAAGAATAATTTCTGTCTAGAAGAAGCAAGCAAATGCACATTTTTCTCAAGCTTGTGATTTGATTCAAGCTGAACTGTAAATGCCAACCAAAAAATTGGACCAGGAGCAAAAGATCAGGTAAAAAGACATCTACATTTTTCACAACATGTCATGGGACAAATACAATTATGTGCTCAATGCATCATAGGGTTCAGTCTACATTTTCTTGCTTTTCTTGTAGAGACAGTCTTTCTTTTAAAAGAGATTTAGATAGATCGTCTTTTGTTTGGCCTCTTGTGACCTACATCTGTAACTGGAAAGTTACAGATGTAGCTGAGGAGTCACAGTAATGGAGATAATTTCTTTTTCAGACGTCAGAATTTCCTTAGCCCATTTCCTGTCCAATCATCTAAAGGAGCAAGGATTTCTTATATAGCATATTTCAGCTCCCTGCCCTTAACTCCAACTCCCCAAAAGACAGTCTTTGCCTTGAAAAGGTCAAACACCCGCTAAGCTTACAGCTCACCTAGTTTTTAGAAACATCAGTGAAAATCTCAAATAATTGCACAGAGTGCCAAGTATTTTGATAATGAAGAAAATTATTTTATTTTCTGGAAAATATACTTTCTCAAGACCTGGTGCCTATTTTAAAAGGCAAATAAAGCATCTGTAGCATTGCACAATCTTTTTTTCTTTTTCACAAAATAGTTCAGTGCATTAGATGTCCTATGAGAAACTTTCTCCTTTTCTTGAGAAGGGTACCTTCTTCCAAAGCAACATGCAGCATCTGGGGGGAATAATAAACCCTTAATTCTACAGATTATAAAAGCTCTGGTGGGGAGGGGAAAGGAAGAATGAAGACCCACCACTGGTTCCGCAACCACTGTCATCTGCCTGCCAATCTGTTTATTCTCCTGCCCATGGGAGCTGTTTCAGTTCCCTGGAAAAACGTTACTTCCATGCCAAATGGCCAAATGTTCTTGGTAGCAGCTTTGCCAGATCTTCTGACCTTGGCAGACCAAAACAGAAGATGGAGGAAGAGCAGGGAAGTAGTTGCAGTAGCAAGCAATTGTCAGCACAGTCAATTTTTTCCCTCCAGTGATACTTATCACAGCAAATACATTTTTTAAATTTTTTTTTAAAAAAACATAAAATACAAATTAGATTGACATGACCTTGTAGATGACCCTTACTCTGTCAAGGACCTTGGAGTACTCATTTCTAATGATCTAAGTGTCCAAGCCCACTATAACAACATTGCCAAAAAGACATTGACAAAGACAAAGACATAACCTAATCTTGCGTAGCTTCTTCTCTGGTAATGTTGTACTACTAACTAGAGCATACAAAACATTTGCTAGACCAATTCTTGAATACAGCTCATCTGTCTGGAACCTGCACTGCATATCGGACATAAATACAATCAAGAGAGTCCAGAGATATTTTACGAGAAGAGTCCTCCATTCCTCTAACCGCAATAAAATACCTTATCCACCAGACTTCAAATTTGGGGCTTAGACAATTTAGAACTACGCCAACTTCAGTCTGACCTAAGCATAATACATAAAATTATCCGCCACAATGTACTTCCTATCAATGACTACTTCAGCTTCAACCACAACAATACACGAACAAATAATAGATACAAACTCAAGGTAAATCATTCCAAACTCGATTGCACAAAATATGACTTCAGTAACTGTTCTGTCCCCCTTCCTCACACAGGCAAACATAATACCAAGCACGCCTGCCAATATTTTATTAGGTAAACAGATTAGAATTCTTGGCAGACCAAGGTTTTGGCAGCAAACTGCCAAATGCCTGCCAAGACCGGTTTCACTCCCATAAAGCAGAAGAAGACTTATCTTCAGTCTGTTCCAAGAGCAACAAATTATCCACGAGACAAGAGTTTAGTCAATGTTCAGTCCAAAATATATCCAAGCCGAATTTCAGAGATCACGATGTGACTTTTAGGGTTTAACTTTGTCTGTCACAAAGCCTGAAGAGCAATCCCACCCACTTTTATTCCTGGTGGGGCATGGCTCCGTGACTCAGCTCAATCTCTGGCCCTCCCATGCCTCTTCCGTTGCTGCGCATGCTTCTCCCTCCGATGCTGCCTGGGATCAAGCCAGGATTAATCCTCCTTGCTCTCTATCAATTGGTGCTCCGATATGTCTTCCTCCTGGCACATCCCAGGCTGTTCCTCCTGGCCTTCGGAAGGAACCTGAGGCATTGCCAGAAAGGAGGGTCCTGGAGAGGGAGGCCTTGTCAGTTCCTCCCCATCACCTTCTGAGTCCTCTTCCTCTGTTAGGACAGGCTCGGGAGTCGGGGTCACAACAGTAACAGAGTGGTCAATGCCTGGAATGCACTACCTGACTCTGTAGTTTCTTTCCCAAACCCCCAAAACTTTAACCTTAAACTGTCTATTGTTGACCTCACCCCACTCCTAAGAGATCTGTAAGGGGCGTGCATAAGTGCACCAGTGTGCCTACCGTCCCTGTCCTAATATTCCTTTTTACTTACTCTTTTCATGTATTCAAATTATGTTTATACTTTTACCTGTTATTTTATATATGCTTGACAAAATAAATAAACTAAATTAAACTAAACAGCTGACTGGAGATTGGAGCCCCCTGACTACTACTACATACATGGTGTTTGGCGTTCCTAAAAAAACACATTTAGGATTGCACCGTACAGTAGAAATCTTTTGGAAGCGAGGTGTTTTTTTTAAAATACATTTGAGATGGTGAAAACAGAAAAAAACAAAAACTTAAAAAATTACTTTACCTAGTAATTTACAAGGTGAAATGTTTGTACTGTATATAGATGTGCACTTGCACACAATTGTCAATTACATATCTTCTTATCAAAAAGAAGCACATGACTTATTTAACAATATAGGTCAGAAGATTTCTGCTGATATAAATATAGATGCTTCCATGCTACCAGCAGTTTCTTTACCCAAATGTAAAAAAATAAAATAAAATGACACTTCCCTTTCCTGAGTTTTCAGTGAGTTTTTTCCCCACAGCACTAGTGATAGGCTTTTATTGTCAGTTCAAAACAAAAAGAAAGTGGAAAACCAATATCCCAGTGATGCCCATATCACAATTTGACAATGAAACCAGCAAAGTTTCTGTCCCCATATGAAAGGAGAAGGGGAAAAGTGAGAAGGAAAGAAGTCGAAGAACTGCTGCTTGCTTTTTATTCTCCAGATAGCAAGGACAGAAGTGCAGGAGGAGGGATTCTTCCCTTTTTCAGCTGCCTCACTTTTTCTCTCACCCAAATACTTGCCACCACAGAAATCCCTGCTCTAATCTCTGGGATGTCTGGAAACCAAATGCATGATGGTTATAGATAGCAGTGGTATTTTCCAGCAAGTGTAAAAGCAAAGGCATGGATTCTGCCATGGTAGAGTGTGGCAGAATTGGAGCCAAAAGGAAAGGAGAAGTAGCCATGGAAGCACAGACTGTTATGGACATATGGGAAGAGTGATCTTTCAGGGGCCAGTTAGAGTCCTAAAGTTGGCCAATGTTCTTCAGGCTGCTCATCCTTGAGAAGAGTTGTGGTTGTATTACAATATTTTCCAGTGGAAAACACTAGCTTCCTGAGAGATTTTTTTATTCATCTGCAACTTCCCTCAATGGGAGACTGGCCTCAGATGGAGGGTCTGGTGTGAGGACATATTCTCAAGGACAATCAGGCCATCAAAGTTATGATACGAGAGCTACACGGTGACCTCTTTATTCTCAATGGAGACAGCCTTTAAATCTTGAGGTCCAGAGATTCTACTTGAAAATTATCTGCAGAGATTCCTGTTGCCCCATAGTGTCTTCTGGATTATGTTTTGTATTACTTCAATATAGTTTTTTCCCCATTCACTGTAATCACAATGTCTCTGAATAGTGGTATTGGTGAAGAAGAAGGAAGAGAAGGAAGATGAAGGACAACAGTAAGGGAAAAGTTTACTGAGAAGAACTACATCAATAATGAGAAAGATTGGCTAGGAAAAACATGGTGATGAACACAATAAGTGCCTCCACTAAATCTATCCCTCAAACCAGGGGTGAAATGCTCCTGGTTCAGACCGGCTCGGGCAAGTAAGTAGTGATGGCGGCGGGCAGTTCAGAGAACCGTAACAAGAATCCCTTCCCCCCCAGCCTCAGCTTGCTTACCTTAGCTGCTGGTCGCAATGCCTACCTTGCCTCGCTTGTTGTAATCCCTGAAATCCATTGCATTTGCAAGCAACTGAATCTCCCTGCAATCAACCTCATCGGTGAGCAGCTCTATCTGCCTTCCTGCCTGCCTGCCTGCCTGTAAGTTTTTTTCCCCTTTGGGAGCTTTAAAAAAAATAGTTAATTGGGGTTTTTTTTAATTGTTCTTTTTTTAGACCTAGCCATTTAAAGTTTAGGAAGTTTTAAATTTAGCTGCTTTTATATAAAAATAAAAATAAAATAATATTTGTGCAGCTTTCTGAGATTTTGTGTGTTTCTGTAGTGTTTCACTCTAACTACACAAACACACAAAATCTCACAAAGCTGTATGTGGAATTTTGTGTGTGTAAAGTGTGAAAGTTGGTTTTTTGGACTTTTGTGACTGTGTGAGGTCCTGCTTGTTGCAGGGGCTATTTTGGGTCTAGCACAGCTGCTTTTACCTTGTGGGTGACCCAGTTGTCTTGTGTTGTGTTGTGTTTTGTAGGTTAAAAAAGGGCAACAAAGTGATGTAAACTTGGCCACGCCCACCTGACCACCAAGCCATGCCCATCCAGTCACCTGACCACCAAGCCCCACTCACTAATTAAGCTATGCCCACAGAAGCGGTAGCGAAAATTTTTAGATTTCACCCCTGCCTCGAACTACTTGCCTGACACACAGGGCATGTTCATATCTCAAGTTTGTATTAGTTTTCCATTAAATACATCTGTAAGCTGACAGAAGGGTCATTGGGTTTTCATTTATCACATTTGCAGCTTCCTAGTTCCTTCCAAGAATTTATTTATAGGGAAGGCAGAATTTTTTTTGCTATTAGGTAGAATAATTAGGCTGCCATGGGCAACTGTTTGAGGATACAAATTATTAGATGATGAACATTTCCTTATTGCACTTGTCATCCCAATGGGAGAGAAATACAGTATTTGTAAAATTTTCCTGCAGAAACAGTTTTGCTCTACATATACTTTGATTGGTAGGGATACGGTTTGTATCTTATCCCAGGCAGAGTAATTCCTTGCTGAGTTATTTTTCCCCATTGCTTAAATAATACATCTCATACTAATTGTTGGCATTACTTCAAATTAAGTCCAAATACAACATTTCCACAGTGGCAGCTTCTATAACAGGCTGTTCCAAAGCCTGTCATTTCATCATCAAAACATTATCGTCTCATCATAAGATGCAAATATGTATGTTCATTCTCTATGAACCAACAGAATCATTCATCCTTACAATATATTTTTCCTTGGAAGAATTTCTAATTTTTCACAGGTCTGTGCATAAGGTTATTCTTATGGCTTTGCAAAGTGTGTCTGGGCATACAAAGGCATGCACACTTCAAATCAGATGTGACTCCTGCAGAGGTGGGATTCACTTACCTTCCCTACCAGTTCGCAAATGTGAGTGTGTGCTTCGCTCATATGTGCCACTTCTGCGCATGCACAGAAGTCACGCATTACGTCAGGGCGGGTGGACAGAGCCTCCCGCAGTCGCAACTACAGGTTCACGCGATCCGGAGAGAACCGGCTGAATCCCACCACTGGACTCCTGTCTGGACAAGTCCTTGCAGTTTTCTGGGCAAGCTTTCAGAAGAGTTTTGCCCTTGCCTGCTTCCTAGGGCTGAGAGAGAGGGACTGGTTTAAAATCACCCTTTGTGCCTATGGCAGGACTATAACTCACAGTCTCCCAGTTTCTAGTTCAATTCCCTAACCACTATACCAAACTGCTCCTCAAGAACAAAGTAATCTTTAGTCATTTCATGGTGTCAAGGTTTTTGCATATAAAGATATAAATGTTGCATTTAAAGGTCAATATTTTAAATGTCAATATTTGTCTCCATTTAGCATTATTCCCATTTTGTCACTATATGTATATTTATTTTAAAAGTCAGTACTCCAATTCTAGCTGTGTTTCTGCAAGAAACACAAGCATGGGAACTCCACTGGTGCTTGTGGAGTATGTGGGATAGCCACAAATAGAAGTCATATATCTTATCATCTAATATAAAAAGAATTACACCTTTGATTAATTGTCATTGAAGTTTTATTCTCTAAGAATTTCTTAAATCCACCTTTTTGTAAGGTTACTAAATATTGTAAAATAAATAAGATTTTTTTTTATATGTTAAAGTTGGTGACCATCAGATAATAAGTGAAGTAGCAGACTTTTTCTAAGTCTATGTCTTCAGTTTTCTAAGCCACCACCATTAAGTGAAAAAGGATTCAGAACAGACTGCTGTTCTGACCTAGGCTTCTTGAGTCAGCAAAACACACGACTAGTCCCAAAAATCTGTTTTATTTTAACAGCTGTGAATTCTGCTCATTCACATATGAGTCCCAAATAGTTGTAAAGAGTCCTTCGGGATAAGGCTGATAATCACCCACCTTTATCTCCCTTGACACGCTGCCAAAGACCTAATTGGCAAAGCCACATGGAGTCCAGAATCAAACAGAGCTTCAGACTTTAAACTGCACAGAATTAACAACTTTGCTTCCTGCAAAGGCCCATGTGCCTTTGCTCCTCTTATGGGAAGGGCCAATCATCTCCAACCCTACACCCGAGTCATCCCTTTTGTTTTAACTGTTCTTGCCTTCTGGCAGCTCTGCGCGTGTGCACACTGGGAACAGGCTCCCCCTGTTCCTCTGCCTCACTGAGGTCCGACTCAGGAGGCTCCGGAGGCAGCACATACGTCCCAGATTGCCCTTTCTCTGCCTCCGACACAGAGCCCTTGTCTGAGCCTTCCCAGAGACCAGACTGGCCCACATTCCTCCCCAGCCTCTTCACTATCCGACTTTGCTGCCAGCTCCACAGGCTGCTGGTGGACCACAAAAACTTCATACAAAATCTGTTCTAAATCCTTTCCATTTAATGTGGCCGGATTAGAAAACTGAAGGCCTGGTTATAGAAAAGTTTGCAACTCATTAACATATACCTTTTTAAAAATGCAAAGACCAGCACTCAGTGTCCAATCCGGCACCTGTAAAAAAACATATAAGCAAGACATTCCCACAACCCATATTACCAAGCAACTTGGATACGGAGACTCAGTGCCTTTGATACAGCCATCACAGATAGGAATTCTCTGTGAATTTCTCTACATCTCTTTTCAACTTTCTCAATTCTCCATCCTCTATCCTTGATAAATTCCTAACATTCAGTACTTATTTAAGCCTTCATTCACTTACTTGCTATCTTTGGTAGTCCTCTTTTAACCAAATCTCTTTCCATTTTTGTTTGTTTAAATTTGCTTTCCTCTTTCCCATTCCTGCCATTTCTTGTCTTGCTTTTTCCTCTCTGCGCCTTCTTTTCTTGACAGTCCCATGATCAGCAGTCAATTCCACAAGATAGAGGCTTCACTTTGTTGGCTTCTGCTAGTCCACAAAGCACAAAGTAAATTACTGGTGAGATATAAATAATGAATCATCATAACTTGGCTCAAGTCACAAAGATCATCAACATGTATTCCCTGTGGCTTTGATGAGTTGTGAAAGAAACAGTCAACATAATACGTGTAAGGATCTGATAGCATTTGCCACTGAGTCTGTGAATATTAGTAGTGCACAGTTTGTGAAATATGACATTATGACTTTAGAATGATTTATAATTTTTTCTCTCTTTTGTTTGTTTTTCCTGCTTTAGACTTTTGGGGAAACTGCTGTTGATATCTTCAACCTTGTTCATCTGCTGGCTGCATCTCTTGTCTTCTTCAGAACTTTTCTTATAAACCAAACCAGGAGAATGGGCACCACCCATTGTTTCGAATCAAAGCTTACCTGACTGTATCGAACCACCTTTGCCTACTGCTGTTTAATTCCTCAACTCAGGAATTGAGGAATTCTTCTTGCCTGTAGCACTATCTATAGGGAGCCCACAAGAATTCATAATGCATGAAAAAGGGTAAGAAAAAAAACATGCTTTTAAATGGATCATCTCATCAACTGGAGTCTCTTAAGAAAGCCGAGTTCTTCTCCAAAGCTAGCTGAAATAAACATTCTCTCCAAATTTAAGACTTCCATGTAATTACACTCCATTTAAATTGAATTCATGGGATTTATTTCCTTGGATGGATTGTTCTTGTTCCTTCTTTCCCCAGAGCAATGTAAAAGAGATCAAATCAAATCAAACAACAGTTGGATGTGCTCATCTGCAATAAAATGCAAGTTCTCTTTGGAACTATATGTGTGAAACATTGCTTAAGTGAAATTGGAGTAATCATCAATGTTTCATTCTAAAGCAAAGCTGTTTCCCAAGGAAGTCTGCTTTTCATCATCATCATCATCATCATCATCAGATACTGTCCAGTGTGATTCGTAGCACTAACACTTAAGTGGCAGACAGCATCTTTTATAAAAGCTAGCAGACAAACATTCCTTACTGTTTAAGGCTAACCATTGCCCTTAAGAAGAATTATTGCATATTATTTAACATAAGCATTTTGTGCTCTGTCTGAAAATTACTTTGAGATGCTTCCAGGCTGAAAAAACATTGTTGTGGATATTCAGTGCATAAGTGCCAAGTCTTTTGGTCAGTCTCACATATCTTTCCATTTGCACATCTCTTGCAGCCAGACAACTGCATTTAAGTATAGTCTGCCAGTCCTGGTGCCAGCAGAAAAATTATACTGGCATAAATTGCTTCAAAGATTGAGCATCACTAATGAGATAATGAGTGGTTCTGCCTTGACAGTTTTAATGCAGGATACATTGAAAAAAGATTTCCCTTTCTGCATTGTCCCGGTATCATAAGCTGGCAGGAAAAACAATCAGCAATCAGTGTCCGTAACATGAGCAGTGATGGTGCAGTGGTTAGAATGTAGTATTGCAGGCTAATCCTGCCGATTGCCAGCAGTTCGATTCTGTCAGAACTGAAGAAGCTTCTTGGACGAGAAGCAAAACATCTTCAAACAAAAAACAATAAAGTCCAGTTGCCTCCTGAAAAAGCACCTTTGGGACAATCATGACCTGGATGACTGAGAATCTCTACAGACTTTTAGCTATATACTGTAATTTGGGATGAAAACCCTTTGAATGGTGTGGCAGTAAGAATGGATTTCCAGAGAAAAAAAATTCCAGACTACAGAAACTAGGAGCACTATTCAGGTGAC
Source organism: Arizona elegans (assembly GCA_022577455.1). Taxonomy (NCBI): domain Eukaryota; kingdom Metazoa; phylum Chordata; class Lepidosauria; order Squamata; family Colubridae; genus Arizona; species Arizona elegans. Next base: position 92,926,427 of record JAKOOJ010000003.1, on the reverse strand, counting down.
CCTGAGGACACAGATAAACTTCCAAGTGCTTCAACAATCCTAAAAGGATGCATAATGACCTATCCTGTCAGAGCTGAAGAAACTTCTTGGATGAGAAGCGAAACATCTTCAAAGAAAAAACAAGAAAGTCCAGTTGCTTCCTGAAAAAGCATCTTGGGGCAGCAGTTCAATTCTCACTGGCTCAAGGTTGACTCAGCCTTCCATCCTCCTGAGGTCGGTAAAATGAGGACCCAGGTTTTGGGGGGCAATATGCTGACTTTGTAAACTGCTTAGAGAGGGCTGAAAAAGCACTATGAAGTAGCATATAAGTCTAAGTGATTGCTTTGAATGATAGGTTTAGCCACTTGTCAAGTTGCAGCAGTGCAGTAATGGAATAGATGCTATGAGGAACATTGAGGGTCATCCTGCACACCCCTTCCACCCTAATAGCATGCCAATCAGACTAACAGATGTGAAGAAGGAATTTGGAATATAGTAAGAGGCAGCAAGTAATACTAGCTAAGCTCTTGCCTCAGTTAGCACTACAAGAAAGTGGTGATGTTTTCAACAACCTCCCATCCTGAAGTAACCAAAACAGTTTAAAGTAATAAAAATAGGTAAAACCCTTTATTGATAGAGCCTACAACGAGCCTCTATAATGATAGAGCCTATAAATCCTATAATGCAATCATTGGTGATAGAATCTGCAACCTGCTGCTGGAAGAAGCCATTTTTCTCTCCTCTTTTAAATTCACCTTATCGGCAGCAAAGAAACAGGTCTAGCTCTCCTTGAAAAAATGTGCTAAACCCATATACTTACAGTATACAGTATATGAAGCTAGGGTAAGATCGGACAAGTGTTTTGGAAAGTTCCAGTCAGACATTGCATAAGCACTATCTCTGCCAAAGCCAGATGTCCTCAGCCTGTAGTTAGGAAAGTTGGATGGCAACCATACGTACGTACATAGGAGTGGTGGTATTCAGCCGGTTCGGGCCAGTTCAGATCAGTTCAGGCGAACTGGTAGTGGCGACCTCCAGGTGAGCCTGCCCACCCACCCTGGTGCTATGCCATCCTATTTAGCCACATTTTGTAAGCCGTGCGCATGCGTGCAAGCCGCATGTTCCACATTTTTGGTTTGCAGTGAACCAGTGGTAAAATTATGTGAAACCCACCTCTGGTACATATGTACATATATATGTATGCATGTGTAATTAATTAACAGCTGCTGATTCCAGATTTATTTATTTATTTAGCACATGGCTGCCTATTTTATATGCCACAATCTTAAGTGGTTCAACAAAACCTGTAAGACAGCGATAAAATAAGCACAATACCCATACAAAGGAGGATCCCTCCTGCTGTCATGGGGCCATGAAATCCATCATCCTAGTCCAATGCTTGGGAGAAGAGTCAGTTCTTCACAACCTTTTGGAAAGCTAAAAGGTCCTCCAGATCTCAGGTGGGAAGCTGTTCCAAAGGGCTAGGGCTGCTACAGAGAAGGCATTCCAATTCTGTCCCTCTCATTGTTTTCAAACTGCACATGCTTTGGGGGGGGGGTCTGAATTCACATTAGGAGTAGCACTTTTCAAAGTTTTGTTGTAACCTTTCATTACAACTCGAACCTTCATTCCAGACTGTAGTAACTATAATCACTATGGCCTTTTATCTCTTGATGTTTGGGGAGGAGGAGGATGAAAGAGAGAAAGAGAACTAGGAAGACGGAAGGGAAAGCATTTTGATATGGTGCTTATTTTATTTAATTAGTATTTTTGGGAGGAGGAATTATTGGAATTATAATTTTCATTCAGTTTGGGAGAGGAGGGTAAGGTATAAAAACAAAGCAGAAGGTGAGGCAGAAGAAAAAGTATTTTAATGTAAGTTATCCAATTGCAGGTACCGGGGGGGGGCCGGGGGGGATGGATTTTTGGTTTTTATTTAATTTTTTGAGGTGAAAGGAGGAAAAAATGCCAGGAGGCAAAGGAAGAGGAATGAGCTAGCCGAAGGAGAATAATACAATTCAGTTTTAACTTTGGTGGTTGTTGCGCTTTGCTGTTTATGTCCTCCAATTTGCTTTATAAAAAAATTAGCACATGCTCTTGATAACTGTTAAAATAAACAAAAGAAAAGAAAACCTAGCTGCTGAATTTCAATTGAAAAAAAACCCTTGTTAAAAATATAATTGGTGCAGTTTTCAAAAGATTCACAAGTATGAATTGCATTTCCAAAGATTAGATTTTTGGCTGAAACTGCATTAACAGGTCCAAGTAATACTGCAAGATCAAATATTGCTTTCCGTATTTAATGCCAGTTGGACATCTACAAAAGTTGACAATTTTCCATAAATGTAAAATATATGTAAAATATAAAATGGTTTTTCTAGGTCTTCCTGCCCCCCCCCCCCCATTTCATTTAAAGAGAGCCAGTTTAGTGTAAGATGCTGGTATAGGACCCAGATTGTTAGGGGGCAATATGCTATTTAGTATACTGTCTTTGGTGAAAGCCGCCCAGAGTCCTTGGAGAGTGGGCGGCATAAAAATATGACTAATAAAATGAATAAAATAAATAAATAGAATCCAGGAAACCATAAATTCTAGTCCTGTCTTAGGCATGAAAGCTGGCTAGGTAACTTTGAGCCAGTCTCTCAACCCAACTCACTTCACAGAGTTGTTGTAGAGGGAGACCTAGGAGGAAGAAGAGTATTAGGTATGGTTGCTGCCTTGAGTTATTTATAAAGTAATAAAGGCAGGATAAAAGTCAAATAAAAAATTAAATAAATTAATAGTCTATAAGGGTTTTCCAGTTATGCATAAACATAGATAGCCATTTCTGACAGCACCATCATCTTCACCAGCCATTTCTCAATTGTGGTATTGTTGAACATACAGTATAATGTAATAGTCTTGCTGCAACTGTCATTAAAAACAAACTTCTATGATATTTTTTCCAGTTGTCTATCCATTAGTCCCAAAATAAAAGTCTGGTTTCAGTTGTATTATAATCTTTAAAATTTTCTGCCTTAACGTATGTATTTGTATCCAAAATTATTTGGCCTTTTTTTTTTTAACTTGTCCACCAAACTTTTTTAATTATTTATTTTTAATTGTTTTCATTAATAACAAAAAGTGCCCTGACAAAAAAGTGAAAAAAATATGACAAAGAAAAAACACATAGTATGATCAATAATTTTAATAGTACACCGTTATAGCTCTCTATACACTTATTTAATGCAAATATTATTCAAGTACTGTATATTTCTAATGCAATTATGTATCATATTTTTAACCTACTTTATTTGGTATAAATGAGTCCCATATTTCATTATACTTGTCCATACAAAGTCTATGTCTTTAGGCAAGCCACTCATAGATGGCAAGTACAATCAGGTCCTTAATTCATTATTTATTTATTTATTTATTGGTTCGATTTATATGCCGCTCTTCTCCGGAGACTCAGAGCGGCTTACAATGCATTAAGCAATAGCCTTCATACTTTTGTATATACCTGCTTAGTAGGGCTTTCGGGGGCCCCCAAGCAGTGTTCTTTTTTATACAAAGTCAGCTTATTGCCCCCACAATCCAGGTCCTCATTTTACCTACCTCGAAATGATGGAAGGCTGAGTCAACCTTGAGCCTGGTGAGATTTGAACTTGCAGTAATTGCAGGCAGCTGGTGATACTTTAGCAGCACTTAGTCAGCTGCGCCACCAAAGGCTTGAGTAAATGGTGCCATATATTTATCTTTCCAATGCAGCAATATCAGTCTTTTGGCCATAGTGAGGGCATGGAGAATCCATTTATATTATACAGTTGTCAGGTACTAGGCATGTAGTTCAAGAAAATATTATCCTCTGATCATAATCATATTTATATAGTCCATTAATTTTTCTCTAAAAAAGTATAGGACATTGTAAAAACATGTTTAAAGAAGCATTATCCTTATTATATCTCCAACAAAATGATTTTTTGATGGTTCTTTTCTTTGCAAACATAGTGGAGTCCAATAAATTCTAAATATTATTTTTGTTGTTGTATAAATCATAGTGTAAAGGCCATTGACCCTCTTGCCATAAAAGATGTTCTCCCATTGTTTAGGCAATATAGGAACCTCTAATTCTTTATTCCACTGATGTCTTAGCATCTGCAGATCAAACTGATTTATTAATAACAAATATCTATGAAAATTAATAATAGGGTTTTTTTAAAAAAGATTTAACAAGTTATTCTGATATCTCAGATGTTTCAGATGCTGAAAGTGCTGCGAGTCTAAACAATGTTGTTAACAAATGTTGTGGCTGTAAATATTGTCATTAGATTACATCTGATAGATATTTATCTTTAAACAAAGTGTGTATTAAAAATTTATCTTCAGCGTTAATTGATTCAAAGTCAATATCCCTACTTCCATCAAATTTTTCCATATCATCACCTTTTTTCCAGTTTGTAAAATTGGGTTTCCCCATGAAGTCAATTTGGCATAGGAAAAGGGCTGAATCTTTTTTTTTTTATTAGACATTCCATTCCATAACTCTCTAAATATTTATTTACTTATTAAATTTATTGACTGACCATCTTACCACAAGGTAACTCTGGATTGCTTACAATATTAAAAAGATAAAATATTACAAAACCTATAAAAAAATATGAGCTAGCTAATTTTAATACATGTAGAGCCTAATACTCTCCATCCAACCAAAGATGCTATATACTATATGCATATTCCAAAGTTCCCCAAATGCAAAAATTAACCCCAATTATTGGTTTTTTTTTAATACTTGACAATAGGTAATGATTATGGTATAACTCCAGATCTGCTTTGGGATAGCATGACATCTCTTGCTTCTCTCTTGATAAAGGTGTTTTCAAACTTCAAATTATCAGACTGTATGGGCAAAGACTTTGATGTTGATAACTACTGTACATGTCCCCCAAACATAATAAAATGTCCCTTTATGTTGTTCACAGATTTTGGAGTTAATTATAAAGAGTTCTTGTGGGAAATAGATTTGTTTGGACTTTTAGCAAGTCAAAATAAAGATAAGCGATTTAAAAAACTAGACACTAGAGGGAACTAAAATACACAAGCTTGGTTATAGTTAAGTAACTGGAACATATAAAATAGTGCAAAACATTTTAACACTGAAAATTCTGAAACACGCTTTTTAAAAATGGAATCAGAAGTTAGCATCAACAATATTAATAGCAATGTTTGTTTCTATGGACAGGCTGCATCCAAAAGATGCCATGGAAGAAATGGGAGATGAGGAACAAATTTTATTTGACAAGGCAGAGATGGTATAAAAATGGATCTACAAATGACTGGTTATGTAAATGAGATAGAAAAGGGTGTCTCACTGGACATACAAAAGAAACTGGTTGATGTTTTAAAAACATAAGAAAAATACAAATAATAACCCAAGAAAGTGACTGGGATAATTCTTTTATATTGGATTTTAAAAAGAGACTTTTAAAGTTTTGAAGAATCTTGTGAGAAACAAGAAATAAGAAATAAAAAGAAATCAAATTCTATGATGTTGAATGGGCTAATAATTCAAACTGAAATACAACAATCAATAGCTTTGTGGATTTGTCTATAGGTATGAGAAATGGGGTGGAGAGATCATTGACTATAAACTAAGAATTACAAAAATGTTTATACTTGTTGGGTAGAAGGTTGGAAGTCACTTTCTTTTATGTTTCTTTTCTCTCACACACTATATTGTTACCTTTTTTCTATTTGCTATGTTTTCTTTCTTCTCTTTTGTTCCTTTCTTTCATTTGTCTTTTTCTTTCTTTCTTTCTTTCTTTCTTTCTTTCTTTTTCTTTCTTTTTCTTTTTCTTTTTTTCCTTCTTTCTTTTTCTTTTAGCTTGAATTAGATTTTAATACTGTAATTAAAATCTGTAGCAAAAATTTCTATATAGAAGAATACCATGCCAAACAAAGCCAAATAGCTGGAACATAAATCAATCTAGAATTCTGAATTGAGGAACAAATCATCAGGCTCAAATTATCACATTTCAGACACATTATATGAAGATTGAATTCCCTTGAGAACTACATAATGCTGAGAAAGGTGGAAGGAAAGAGAAGCAGAGGATGACTAACAATAAGATGAATGGATTATAGTAGCACAGGGTGCATTGTTGAGGGATCTCAAGAACCAAGTTGGGGACAGAACATTCTGAGGTCTCTCTATATCAGGGGTGTTAAACTCACGGCCCGCAGGCTGGATGCATCATGTGCTGCCACACAGGTTTAGCGAAGGGGGAAAAGTCGCGATAAATCACGTGACAACACCATGATGATGCAAGTTTGACATCTCTGCTCTATATGGTTGCTATGTGTTTGCAATGTGAAATTGACTTAATAACACATAATCAACCACTCTGGCTATGACCAAATCTGGGTACAACTTATTGTGTCAATTTCTAAGTAATAACTTGTCAATCATACGTAATATGACTTTATCAGTAAATGGATGAACTGATAAAGTGTGGCTGAATTCAAGCATGGAGGGGATAATTTGTCTCCAACACAGAAGAACACAGGTCATAAATATGATATTGCTATGAGTCCCTTGCAGACAATTAACCTCTCAACATAAATAGTCTTCATTAGACAGATAAAGCGTCCTAAGAGACTTGGGTCTACGGATGTTCTTCTGTTGAACCTTTTAATACAGATTTTGCAAGTTTCATAAAGTACTCAGAGGACGGTGTCATTTTTTAATTCCTCAGTACATTTCATTCTTCCTTTCTCCAATTTTCTCTCTTAATGTGGGTAATCCATATTAAGGACCCAAAGCAGATGCACTAATATTTGATGATGTAGATATTTCACAACACTTTATTCTTATAGTATTTTGAATATTCTCCTTTCCATATTCCAAATTCCTGAATAATTGTGGCATCAGTGTAGGTGTTTTTCACACATACAGATATATCATTAATATATATATATATATATATATATATATATATATATATATATATATATATATATATATATATATGACAGAGTTTCAGAACAGTCAAACATCATGTCTTGGCTTATCTTTACTTCATCTTTAATCTTTTTATTTTCCAAAGAAGGAGGAACATTTTCCTATGCACACCACATAAAAGTGGATGATCTATTTGTCAACAAGCTTTATTTATTTAAAAAAAGTTGAATGAAAATCCTTTTACATATTATTCTGTATCGGCTGATCTATTTTTTTAAATATATATTGTATTATTTTAATATTTTAAAAGAACAAACAAAAAAATGACTGCCTAGCTGACAGATGGTCTGGCAGGATTAAGTAGACGGCTGTGCAGGTGTTATGAACTGGGAGACATGGTCATTTAAACTCACTGGCAAAATCATTCTTCTCAGGACTCTCCAAAAACAGATAATTATAACAGTTTCTCACCAGTCAAGCTAAACCTCCACAGACACCCTAATCTCTCCATCTGGATAGGTCTGGGTCCTTCTGTTAAAGACTTGTCCCTTCCATTCAGCTCAGTTCATGTTCTAGAGAAAATAAGATCTCAACTAATTCTTTGTAAACATCTTGAATCTCCAAGGGCCAGCTAACTGTAACTGTGCAGTTTTGCATGAGAAAGTTTTAATTATAAATGTATCTTTTAAATCACTGAAGTCAAATCTCTACCCATTAATGTCTAGATGTTTACTGAGGAAAGTGTGGAAATGGGAAAATCTGGGAATGCAACAGTTTCTCTCTCTCTTGATCTCTCTCTTTCTAAGAGAAGGCATTCCAATAAAATCAAAAGATTGATTTTGGATGGAACCAATCTTGTTAGCCTTTTAGGTTTTAATCAGGTGCGTAAATAAACCATTTTACTTTTGGTGTGGGAGGCCATTGTTTATCCTTGGCTACCGGGACTATGTTGGGGAGGTTTGTATTTTTAATCCTGTAAACTACCTAAAGGCCCCCACCCGCCCACAAATACAGACATTATTGAATAAGATCTTAGGTTTGCAAGCATGTTCACAGTTCACCACAAAAAAGATGGTTGGCACAAAGATCACATTCGCTTCTTTTTTCAGCACTACTTACAGTTATATAAAGTTTATAAGGTAAGAGAGCCAGCCTCTTTGAAGAAATACACCATTGCTTTACCCTGTCAAGCAAAAGACCCATGTATCTCTGATACATGTGTGGAACAGAAAAACAGAAAATGAATTATTGGCTGCACCAATCTTTATATGGTTGAATGATACACACACACACACACACACACACACACACACACACCACATTTGATTCTGTCCTGTTCAGGTTTCAGAGCATTATCCTACTGAAGTCAGACAGTTTGAAAAGGATATAATGATAAGGAAAGTATGCAGAAACATGGTTTTCTGAATTCTTTCCAACCCCTTTACCAACAATAGCAATAGCAATAGCACTTAGACTTATAAATTGCTTCACAGTGCTTTACAGCCCTCTCTAAGTGGTTTATAGAATCAGCATATTGCCCCCCCGCCAAACAATCTGGATCCTCATTTTACTGGCCTCGGAAGGATGGAAGGCTGAGTCAACCTTGAGCCAGTGAGACTCGAGCTGCCGACCTGCTGGCAGCTAGCAGTCAGCACAGTTAGATGCAGTACTGCATTCTAACCACTGTGCCACCCTACCTCTAACAATGGCATAGATATTTTTTCCCACATAATCAAGTAAGTTGTTTCCTCTCCGTATATATGCATGCTTCTGGTTTCCCCTTTTGCATCTGTGAATATGTGCAGGTATGATCTAGAAAGCACAAAATGGGAGAAGGTATTAGAATTGAGCAGTTGGTAGCATTCTGAGACACCACCAGAAATGAACTGGGTTTTCTTTTCTTTTTTTCTTAGAATTTTCTCTCCCCAATTCCCAACCCATTTTCTATCCCATTTTCATACTCTATTTTTTGGGAGGGAGCTCTGTTTCTCCACCAAGTGGAATTTGGTTCCATTCCCTTTTTAGAAAGTTATCTTTCAGATTGACCTGCAAACAGGAAGGCGGGCAGAATTTTGAGCCTTGTTACACCATTTGTTTCTAACATTTTATTGGGTTAAGATGAAAATGATTATATGTCAGACGGACAATCAGAAAATGAATCCCATTTATGCAACTTCTCTGTCTGGAGTTAAATTACCAGACAGTTTATAGGACCCTCTGGTACCATAGGAAAAGGAAGAATGTGTTATATCCCCTAACAGTTGGCAAACAGGGTAAGAAAAATCCTCTAAACTGAGAAGAAAGTTATTTGGGAAGCCGTGTTGTAAACATTTCATTTCCTGGATTGCTGGAAGCACAGTTTGATTAGGTTAATCATGTCCAGAGTGGATTGTATTTAGATCCAACTCATTTTTGGTTTAGAGGCAAGCTTTTCCCAGCAGGAAAAGAACATTCCAAATTTAATTTTACTCCCTTGAATATAAAATATATTTTATGATGCTCAGCTATTGCCAAGAATCCAGTTATTTTTTCTCAAGACATTTTCCAGTATTTCTGATGTAGGGATAATGTCTTTTTTCTTAATTCCTTAATTCCACTATATTTTGTGATTCACCGTCCTTATTAATACTGACATGGCATCATCTGGGCATAATTTGCACATAACCTTGCAAGACAATTATAGGCTTATTCAGTGGTGCCCATGGGAAGGGTCAAAAAATGAAAGATAAAAAATGTCTCCCTGAGGTTCAAACCCACTCCTTTGTACAGAAGGATTTGGATTGTGGGAACTCTACATTGGGTATCTTGCCAGGGATATTTGGAGGAATTGGGAAATATAAAAAAGAAATGCATGAAGAGTACAGAGGTAAATGTCTACAGGGATCCTCAGTTACCCAGGTCATGGTTGTCCCAAGGGTGCTTTTTCAAGAGGCAACTGGACTTTCTGGGGTTTTTTTTCTTTTTTCTTTGAAGACATTTTGTTTTGTATTCAAGAAGCTTCTTCAGCTGAAGAAGCTGAAGAAGCTTCTTATATAAGAAGCGAAACATCTTCAAAGAAAAAACACAGTCCAGTTGCCTCTTGAAAAAGCACCATTGAGATGAGGTAGGAAGTAGGAATATTGAGTAAGAAAAATAAGGAAGGTATCTAACACAGGCAACTAAAAAGATAAGGAACCAAACTGGAAAATCTTTTCTGTCTCTTTGCAAAGGATGAAAAAAAAAAAGGTGGTTTGTGAGTAATAGAAATGGAAAGGAAGACAGTAAGAAAGTATAAGACTTTTATCCTTCAACATTCTATCCATAAGGATACTCACAGCAAAAGGGAGATGAGTTGTGATGGGCTGTGGAGAAGAGTTGAATTTGTAATGATGAGACAATTGGAGAGAAGTTGGAACAGGGATGAAATGCTACTGGTTTGCACCGGTTCAAGCAAATTGTAGTAATAAAAAATTGCTACCGGTTCGTCTGAACCAGTATTTCCGATGATCAGCTTGCCGCACGATTTATATTTGCTAGAAAGCAGGAAATACTGCTTTCTAGTGAATCTAAATCGTGCGGCACAGCTGTTTACTGCCCTCACTGTTCTACTTACCTTCTTAAGCCTCCTTTTTCCATGCGAAGCACTCGTTTGGTGCGCATTGCGCATACGTGCGTTTGCAGCATGTGTTTGGTGCACACTGCGCATGCCCGCAAAACATGCATTTGGCATGCACCATTCATGCACAGGCAGCGAACTGGTGGCAAACCATGAAGGATTTCACCACTGAGTTGGAAGGATCAGAAGTTGAATAAAAGCCCTGATTGAGACAGAGCTAGCAATTCATTCTCAATCTCTTACTCACACATAATAGACTGAGAAGCACTCAAGGCACAGTACGTTTGAAAAGCACAACACTTAATAAACCAACCAAACATTTTTCCCTCTTCTTGCAGATTGCCTTCAAAGCAACAGCAGGATCTGCAAAAGTCCTTTGTAGCAACCTTTCTTTCACTACTGGCAACAGTTGAGTATCGTAAGATATAATTTCCATTCAAGGGAGAAAAATTAAATTCGGAATGTTCTTCTCCTGCTGGGAAAAACTTGCCTCTAAATCAGAAATAAATTGAATCTAAATGAAACCCATTCTGGACATGGTTAGTCTAATCAAACCTTGCTTTCAGCAATCCAGGTAATGAAATGTTTACAATAAGGTTTCTCAAATAACTTTCTTCTCAGTTTAGAAGATTTTTTCTTCCCCCTTTGGCCAAGAGGAGAAGTGAAGTGGATAAAATGACTCAGATGGAGGAGATCCAATCCAGAAGGATCAATCAAGCTAAGAGGAAAGAATCAAAGTAGGATGGTTACAAGACACTGTTGTTGCTTTGAGGACAATCTGCAAAGGGAGAGGGAAATCCTGGTTGGTTGATTAAATGCTGTGCTTTTCAAAATATACTCTGCCTCGAAGACTGGTCAACCTGCTATGTGTGAGTAAGAGATTGAGGATAAATTGTTAGCTCTCAGCAAGCCTTCTCTACAGGACAAAAGGGGATCATCCTGTTAAGTTCAATAGTACTGTTGTTTGAAGTTCTATTTATACCGGTATGATACTATTTAGCTATCTATATCTATATAGGGCATTTTATTATTGAAGGTGGTAAAACTGTTACACATTCTTCCCAACTAAGAGGTTAATGTTTTTTTATTGGTTGTCTGAGAAGCAGAGAGGGAAAATGACTCATTAATGCCCCTCACTGGTAGTAGGCACGACATCAGGCTTAAAATAAATAAATTGCAAGGCAAGTGAAGAGACCTCAAAGTAGGAATACAAAAAGGAGACCAGTTTCTCAACCTCGGGTCAGCATCTGCTTTAACACAGTGGCTACACTAAAAAGGTGGTTTATATGCCTTACAAGTGGGCATTCAGTATTATTTCAATATCCTAGTGGTTCAGATAGTCCTCGACTTACAACCACAATTGAGCCCAAAATTTCTGTGGCTAAGTGAGACAGTTGTTAAGTGAATTTTGCCCCATTTTATGATTTTTCTTGCCATGGTTGTTAAGGGAACTACTGCAGTTGTTAAGTTAATAACCTAGTTATTAAGTGAATCTGGCTTCCCCATTGACATTGCACTGCTCCACCTTGGCTCTTTGATGTAGGAAGACTCTGGAGGAAGATGTCTACTTTAGTGACAATGTGAAAGTGACTGCACAAGAGAAGACAATGGTAAAATATTCCTGTATTTTATCAAGAAAACCATATGAATAGGGAATATAAAATGAATGACAACATAGTGTTCAATTGTGGGCCCCTCAAACCAAGTAGCAGTCAAAATTCAAGGCATGAAAAGTTAAGAAACAATAGTGTTTTCATAGGCAGGAAGCATATAGAAAAGACAGCACAAGGATATAATGCAATCCATGACCAAATAATATCAATTAGATATCATGAACAACTCTTTGGAATGATGATTATCCAAGCTTATGCTCCTATAACTGATGTAGAAGAGGTGTTTGATCAATTTTATGAGCAAGTTCAATTTGAAATGGACAGAATATGCAAACAAAATGTGCTGTTTGTGGTTGGAGACTGTCATTACAAAGTTGGAAATATTAAGAAGGAAAGTAGTTGGAACTAGAAAGCCTGGGTATCTGAAGTGAAGCAGGAGAATGACAGGATAATTGAATTTCTGCCGATCCAATTATTTCTTCATTGTTTACACAGACTTCAAAAACAAAAAAAAAAAACCAACTATATACATAGACATCACCAGAATGAAGTACACAAAAATCAAATGAGTACATTGTTGGTAGAAGGAGGTGGAAGACCTCAGTTATAACAGCAAAGACGCAACCACAGCTTGATATTGCAAAAGATAATGCATTGCTCATGAGCATGTCCAAATTAAACGAAAGCAGCAGAAGAAAACTAAGCAGTTTTCAATACGATTGTGAGTGTTAGGGTGTGTGTAAAAAGTATTTGTTGCCTGTGCAACGAGCAGAGCAGAAACACACAGGGGAGGAGATAAACGTACGGCTCGTGTGAGAAAAATAGTTTATCTACAAGTAACAAGCAGTCTCGGTGTAAGTAAAACAGTCCAAGGTCATAAACAGTAATATCAGTCCAGTAAGTATCTTCCCTTACCAAAGCAAACAGACTTTAGTAACTCTTGGTATACAGTACCATATAATAGACTCAGTAAGCAACAGGATACAAACAGGTATCACTCAGGAAGAACTAGGAAGAACCAGGAAGATCCAGAAGGAACGAAAGCTTCTCTGTGCTGCTTATTTATGCACTGCAGCCTAATTACAGGGTTCAGCAAACCCTGATTACGTGGCTCAGTTGTTTCTTAAAGAAACAGATATATTGCCTGACCAACAAGTTAGGAGTAAGCTGCAAGCTGAACCTAACAGTGAGCATACTGTATACCAGGTGCGTTCAATCCACACAGTGTGGGCCACATGCAGCTAGTAATGTGGTCCTACAAAATAATGAAAAATATTAAAAAAATAAATGAAGTTTTATATTTATATATATTAACTATTTTATATATTTTATATGTGACTCAAGACAATTCCTCTTCACTCAATGCAACCCAGACAAGCCAAAAGGTTGGATAACTGTATACCTCCCATTTTCAAAGAGAACATCAAGAATCACTTTGAAGACCTGATCCACACTGATGGGGAATCAGAAAAACTATGGAATGAATTTAACTAAATTATTCATTTATTTATTTATACAGTTTAAAGACAGCCTAACTTCTAACAACTCTGTGGGACTTTTTTGTAAACATAAAAAAGAATCTTGAACAACCTCAGAAACAAAATTTAGCATATAAATGCAATATTTACAGAATATTTTCAAAGCTAGACATAATATGTTACTATCTGTATTGCCTCAAGACAGATACTCCAAAATCCATTAACCCAGCACACCTGCCCATGTGATGACAGATTGCATCCATTCCTTGTATATTATTATACCGCAGATTCTATGGGGATATTAAATTTATTTACATTCTGCCCTTAAGATGGAAATTCCTAGGAAAGCCAGACAATTTCTATGTGAATAATCCTTTAGCCCTTTATTACTTGTTCAGTAGCCAAATTCTGTGTTGCTGCAAAATAAGGCATAACTGGTCTCAAAAATAATCACTTCTATTTACCATCACAAATTTAAAATATAGATTCTACAATTGTGCAAATTATTTTGTTTCAGATGACATGCATTTTACGCCATAGATTGCAATATTTTAGACTTATATTTGCACTGTTTACTAATATGTAAGATTTTAGTAGTTTATACATTTATTATAGATTCTTGTTATGTTGATATTTTATCTCATGCATTTAATTTGACTTTCATGTTATATATTTTGTAAAACTTTCTGGTTATTGACTAAATAAATATTAGAGAAAAGAATGTATACAGAGGAGGCGAACTGGAAAAAGAGGAGTGTGATTTTAACATTGAAGGAAGAAATATCAGTAACCTGTGCTATGTTGTTGGCAGTATCCTGATAGCCAAGAAATGCAAATAATTTACTACAAGGTGTAGTAAAGTTAAGGAGCACAGTGAAAAATGGGAATAACATTAAATATAAAGTAGATCAAACTAATGACTATGAATACAACAACCTGCCTCAGAATTGACAATGAAGATATTGAAGTAAATACCAAAAGTAAAGGAACCAGCAATCAAATACAAAATGCTACAGATTGGCACTTGTTAGAGTAGTAATTAAAGTTTTGGAAAAGATGCTGTGGTATCTGCAAAGACCAAACTCAGACAGGGAGTGGTTTTCCCTGTGACACTCTGGAAACAAAAGCTGGACTTTGAAGAAACAAATTGGAAAGAGTTTTGACATTGCGAACTTGGTTGTTAAAAAAGACTCCTGAAAATACCATGGTCAGTCAAGAAAACAAACAAATGTTTCATCAAACACATCAAGCCAGTGCTCTCACTTGAGGCACAAAAGACCAAGTTCAAATTATCCTACCTTAGACACATTATACAAAGACCTAACTCTCTGAAAGAGGCTCTAATGCTAGATAGGAAAGGTGAAAGGAAAAAGATTACCAATAGCAAGATGAATAGATTCAATTACAGTGGTGATCAGTGCACTAATGGAAGACCTGAAAGAGACAGATCCTCCTGGACAAAATTGATCTATGTAGCTGCTATGATGGCCTAGCCCTAGATGCTAAGAGTTGGAACTCACTTGAGGACACATTTCAAGATGTCAAGGATTTTGAGCTGGGCAGAAAATGAAGCCTAATTAGGGCTGGCATTCTACCAAAAGTTTGGCAACATACAACCGTACGTACTCCTAATAACTCTGTGGGGCTTTTTTGTAAGCACAAAAAATCTTGAACAACCTCAGAAACAACATTCAGCATATAAACACAATATTTACAGAATATTTTCAAAGCTAGACATAATATCTGTATTGCCTCAAAAGCGACACTCCAAAACCTATTAACCCATCACATCTGTGCCCATGTGGTGACAAACAGATCGCCACAGAATACAACCTATTGCAACAACTTCCCTTTCTTCCTCCACAGTTTCACATAGCACAGATGCTACATTTGGTTTACACATTCCTCTCCCTGGTGAAAGCTTTGCCACAAATGTACTGAATGACTTGGAATAAAGACAAGCAACATCTGCTGTTTTTTTTTTTAAACAGCTCTCACTTCAGGATATGGAGGCAGCTGTTTAGGAGAAGATGATGTGTACTTCATTCCCAATTGCAGCTTTTCCATCCCTACTTTATTATTTAAACAGCATTAAAAAGGTAATATTTGAACAGAAGTTGACACCATATGCATGTAAGAAAAAGAGAAAATTTCTTGAATAAATAAATTGACCCCCATATCATTTGAAATTAACTTGGCTTGAAATTCTATTGCTTTTCCAAAAATAAAAAATGGATTTCAGCATATGTAGCATAATTTTTGGAATGGAAACTCATACTCCCAATTATGTTAAATATTATTTGGAAAGATGGTGCAAATATAGTTAGAAAGAGATGATAACAATAGAGTTTTAGTCTGTGTAACCAATGCTACCTCATTTCAAAGAATTCATTAAATTAATTTATTGCTATGAGAAAATCTACATTTTTAAAAAATGAAATTTTTAAAATTTAAATTTTAAATTTTTAAAAAAGCTCCTAAATGTGTTCTCACATATTTTACTGTGTCAGGACAAAACTTCCTGAGCTCTAAAATTTCAATCCTTTGAATTCTGCCTTCATATTTATATATGCTGCACCTGAAATGTGCATAAGCACCGTCCCTACACTTCATACTGTTGCTTCCTGTATGAGGTTATTGTTCTTTTATCCATTCTGACTCTTGTTCTCCATATTGCCACCTGATATTCTTACAAAGGTGACTCAAACTAGAGATTACCTCTTTGTACATGTCCACTATAAGGTCTTTAAACAATGGCCAAAGCTGCAATGTGATACATGTACACATACATAATACACATCAAATCAAAATATTCAAGCAATTTCTGTAGAAGTCTTTTTACTTGTACCTGAAAACAAGAATCTAACCTGATCAAATTATACCAGAATTAATTATACCAGAATGAAAATTATTCAAAAAATTTATGTTGTGGGGATAGGCAAATCCTAGCCTAGCATGTAGCTAACTACATCCTAGGACGGGAAGAGTCAAGATAGCAAGAATTCTATATACACACTTAGGAAGAAAGGCAGAAGAAAATGACCTACAAGTACCAATCTCATAAAGAACTGAGAAATAGCAGATCCCAAGCAAATCTTTAATTTTCTACACCCACAGTAGTCAAACCAATGCAGTCAAAAAATCATTTTATGACCAATAGCAATAGCACTTAAGACTTATATACCACTTCACTGTGCTTTACACCCCTCTCTAAGCAGTTTACAGAGTCAGCATATTGCCCTCAACAATTTGGGTCCTTATTTTACCAACTCGGAAGGGTGGAAGGCTTAGTCAACCTTGAGCTGCTCAGAATCGAATTCCTAGAGCAGGGGTGTCAAACTCAAGGCCCATGGTGCCTCTGTCAGTGAAAACGAAGCTTGGGAAGGTTCTGTTTTCACTGGCAGAGGGCTGTAGGATGTGAAGCTGGCTCACCCACCCTGGCCACGCACATCCCAGTCACACCCACACAGCCCCACGAGGTCAAACACAACCCTGATGCAGCCCTCAATGAAATCAAGGTTGACACCCCTATCCTACACACCCCTGAGTAGTGAGTTAGCCCTGCAGTACTGCCTTCTAACCACTGTGCCACCACATGCTGGAATTTCTGCATCTGACAGCAATATATACTAAAGTGAGAATAATAATGCTGCAAGAAAGGGCTTTATCCAAATTAGGTGGTAGCAACCAGAAATCTTTGTAGCATGCATCTCTCTCTCTCTCTCTCTCTCTCTCTCTCTCTCTCTCTCTCTCTCTCTCTCTCCCTCCCTCCCTCCCTCCCTCCCTCCCTCCCTCCCTCCCTCCCTCTCTGTGTTGATAAACAAGGACTGCCTGTATTTATGCACTACTACCCCTTCTTCTCAGTGAGTGCTGAGGAGTCAACATCACTGTAGTGTTCCTTCCAGCAATTGATTTTGAGAATAGCATATATGACAAAAGTATAGCAGGCTTAAGTGGAGAAAGATTAATAATCCAATTCAAAATATATAATCAAAATTACATTAAACTAAAGCACAACATTGAGTATTACCAGCACAAAATATAAATAGAAAAGAAAATATTTTAGTATTGAAAATTGGATAACTGTTCTAATGGTGTTAGTGAGCAACTGTAAAACAATTTATTACCAATTTTCCCTGAATTATAGTTTAAAGTAAATATTATTGGGTAGTTTTTTTCCCCATAGCTCTTCCTTTTATTCTACTGAAATTACTTCTTTGGAATTGTGCATCCATTTTGTCATGCATTCTTTAATTTGTTCCCTCTCCATCTTACATTTCCATAACAATTTATAAATGTGTCCCAATAAATTATCTTGATTTTGTATCACCATTTCAAACTCTGTTATCTTTCTCAGGGTCTCTTCTTCTTTCTTAAGGTCATCATTTATTCTTCTAGCAATCTGTTAATACATGCACCATGGTAAATTCCCATCTTCACTGAGAAATCTTTTCTGAGTCTGACTAATGAAATGATATCAAACCTGTCCTCATTACTGTTTTACCAGCATACTGACAGTAGGATGAGGTTATCCCGCTGGAATGAAATAGCAGGGGAAAAAATGCCTGCTTTTTTCTGGTATATTTTTGGGCCAATCTAGAGAATAGCTGGAGTATAGTGATGCTTGGATCTTTGCTACAACCTACCAACAAAGAATTGAAAATGGAATGACCCACTGTTTTTCCTGTTCTTTCTTGGGTTTTCACAGCCTTTATGCTTTCAGAGACTTCTCAATCTTATCTAACCCTGCTAATTCCTCCAGGCAAGCAGCCCACAGGCTTAGCTTTTTGATATACAGTGCAGCTATAGCTACACCACAGAAAAACATGATTCCCCCCACCCCCTGCCTATAATCTGTGGTAATTTTTGCTGCCAGAGTTTCCATGAAAACAACAGTTTGTGTCTTTTTGCTGGCTTTGTTTGGAAATGTTGGCAAAAAGGAGGACAGAGCTTTAGGGAATGGAGCATTTACATCTACTTGACTAGGAAGGTGGAGTTGTCAAAGGGATCAATTGTCAAATTGCTGGTCTTCAAAAGAGTGAAGTTCAAAAGTTATAGAATTAGAAACATATACTAACTTACCAAAATGGGTGTTAATAGATGAGGATGTCAATATGAAAAGAGAGAAAAAAGAAAACAATAGTATTCCAGGTGTACTTGGTCTCAGTTTGTTTGATTATTAAGTGGAAAACTCATGCAACAGAACTGTACAAACGCATATGTACATAAGCAAAGGGGTCTGAAGAGAGAGAGAGAGAAAGAGAGGGAGAGAGAGAGAGAGAGAGAGAGAGATGACAAGTATCAGTTCATCTCCATAAGGTCTCTGGAGATATATAAACCTATGTATCAATATCGATATTTATATATCTCTATCTCTATTTCTACCTCTATCTCTATATCTATCTAGTATTGTGAAGCGGTAAGCAATGGACTGGACACCATCTGCTGAGATACATCTAAAAAAACTGAGTAAGTTTCACTTAAAACCCAGTTAACCATGGCTATGGAGAAGGTTGAGATTCTGTGTCTGTCAGTCTCACTTCAAGGTGCTGTGAATCTAGTAATAAAATGTTAAGACAGAAAAGAAATACATCAGAAATATTAATGACAGAAAAGGAGCCAGTTTGGTCTACTAGTTAAGCCACCTGGGCTAGAAAACAGGAGTTCAAGTTCTACTTTAGCTATTTAAAAAAAAAATCTACTCAGAATACTCCTCAGTCATCCTCTGCTTAAAATAGTTGGAATTGTAATAGATAATCAACATAATAATTGTCCGGAATTATTTACCACAAAGACTCCCTCTCCCCATTTGCCTTTAACCATAGCACAAACCTGCCCTGTTCACATTTATTTTATGTCATGTCCCCATGACTTTGTCTTCATCTAATCCCCAGACCATGAGTGAAATAGATTGAAATCATCCTTAGCTAGAAAATCTTCAAGGCAGCTTCTAAGGTATATAAAATCTATTAGGCTTTTTAACTATTAACTTGGAGAAAAACAGACGATTGACAATGAATGAGAGTTGAAGCAATAGAAGCAGGATTTCCTGCCAGTTTCATTTTCCCCTGGCTCAAGAACTGTAACATTATAACCCAATAGTAGAGAAAGGTTTATAGAATAACCTGAGATGAAGTGCTGGTATCCACAGGATACCTGTATAATAAAATGTAGTTTGTCCCCTTGGGATAAAAAATAGCTACACAGACAAGATTGAACCAGCAAAGGTACACTATTTTGAATCAAGTAGAGACTTAAATTAGCTACTTTAAAACCATGAGAGATGCAATAATGGATTCTCATAATCTTGTTTTTGCACCTTAAAGACAAGTCATTTAAAGTCACTATTAATCTCATCATACTATCAGGTAACCAACAGCAACTAATAGTGTAGTGGATAAGGCATTGGACCAGAAATGGGAAGTCATTCTCAGACTAACATTACTCACAGTTATAAGCTACTGTGCCTTCTTAGAGGAAAAGGCAACACAGACATTTTACAAATAAACAAATATGGTTTAAAATGTCAGGTTACAAAGGTCAGGGTGGCTGTTTGATCACTACTTAATCAATGGAAGTTTGTGGAGAACATAGTTTAACACAGTAAAAATATTGTCTTAGGAAGCAATAGCAATAGCATTTAGACTTAAATACCGCTTCATTGTGCTTTACAGCCCTCTCTAAGCAGTTTACAGAGTCCGCATATTGCCCCAAACAATCTGGGCCCTCATTTTATCGACCGCGGAAAGGTGGAAGTCTGAAATTTGAGCCAGTCAGGATTGAACTGCTGGCAGTCAGCAGAACTAGCCTGCAATACTGCATTGTAACCACTGCGCCACCACAGCTCATTGATGCAATTCCCTAAATGAGAGGCTAACTTCTGCTGAATGGAAGCAACAAGAAAAGGCCATGTATGTGGCTGTTTTTTCATGTTCATGCTTTTATATTAGCAACAGACACTTGGTTATTATCTCAAGAGTAGCAAGCTTTTAAAAAGAAAAAAGTATGGGAAGAAAAATATTAGCTTATCTCAAAATCAGAGGAGAAAAAAGATATGTGATGCTCAAAGACGGCATACTCCAGAGAAATCCTTCCATGGGAATTAGGTCACAATGTGGAATTAAGGTAAAAGTATGACATTAAGATTTTAAATAGTTTTACATTGTTGGGGGAAGGGAAGTCAAATCCCTTAACTATCATGCAGTTTGTTAAATGATGAATGGAAGCTTTAAAAAGCACTGTACTTTGCAGTTGCAGTTCTTAGGAACAACGGCTTTTTAAAATAATTCTTTATAAAGTTTATAATTTTTCCCATGTGTGTTTGTGTATGCACCTGTGTGAATAATGTCACTCGTCTTTTTATTCTCTGGTCTATGGTCTCCATTAATACTTCCTTTTCTAGTTTAGTTCCATTTTTCAGTAAACTTGTCTTCAGCTCTTGAAGCATTGTTATCTTAATTCTGTTCTTACTACAGTAAACTTGACAGGGCTTTTCACTCATTTATTTAAGGAAGCTTTATTCATAAATGTCTTTATCAGCTTGGTTATTAAGCTATTCACGACAACAGAGAACTGACAGCATAATTAGAAATCCATTTTCATCCTTCTCTGTTTGACCTCTTCTTCCCTTCACGTTTTGAGCTCTGCTTTTTAATTCCTGGAGCTGTCACTGTATTATTATTTTTTTCAGGATCACCTTTCACCAGTGAAAGGATCACCAGTGCTTTATAATTTTAAGAACAATGATACCCATATCCCATTTAAATATGTTGTTCCCATTTTAAAACACCCTAGAATATCTGGAAGTTGAATGAATTCATGCTCCTCTAAAAACCCAAATTCAGCTTTTGAATGATACCATTTTGAGATTTTGGTGGAATGTCCTACTCATAACGTTTTGAACACCTGAGCTGAGAAAAAAAATATGCATGGAAATGCATAGAGCTCCATAGCAGGGGTGAAATCCAGCAGGTTCTGACAGGTTTTGGAGAACCGGTAGCGGATATTTTGAGTAGTTTGGAGAACCAGCAAATTCCACCTCTGGCTGGCCCCGGAGTGGGGTGGGAATGGAGATTTTGCAATATCCCTTCCCCTGGAGTGGGGTGGGAATGGAGATTTTGCAGTATCCTTCCCCTGCCATGCCCACCAAGCCACACCCACCAAGTCACACTATACCCACCAAGCCACGCCCACAGAACCGGTAGTAAAAAAATTTAGATTTCACCACTGCTCCATAGGAATTCTAGCTTGAATTCCTCTAATTCAAGGAAGATACAATGCAGACTATGTGGCTGATAATTTACATTCTCCTTCTATTGTCCAGAGACACTGGGAGTCAGGAGGCATATACATTTGTGAAGCCGCTGGGTAAGATCATCCATGGTTTTGGGGTGAAGTGTCATCTGTACGCTGATGATACTCAGCTGTACATCTCCACCCCAGGCCACCCCAATGATGCCCTTGATGTGATGTCTCGCTGCCTGGAGGCCGTGCGGGTCTGGATGGGGAGGAACAGGCTCAGACTCAACCTCTCCAAGACTGAGTGGCTGTGGCTTCCAGCGTCCCGATATAGTCAGCAGGTGCCATCAGTGACTATTGGGGGTGAATCTTTGCCCCCCACAGAGAGGGCTCGCAATCTGGGTGTCCTCCTAGATGCATGGCTGTCTTTAGAAGAGAATATGACGGCCGTGGCCAGGGGGGCCTTTTATCAGGTTCTCCTGATTCGCCAGTTGCAGCCCTTTCTGGACCAGGACACCCTGCACACGGTCACTCATGCCCTTGTTACCTCCCAGTTGGACTATTGTAATGCTCTCTACATGGGGCTCCCCTTGAAGAGCACTCGGAGGCTCCAACTGGTCCAGAATGTGGCCGCGTGGGTGGTTATGGGCGCAACTCATTGTGCCCATGTGACACCCCTCCTGGCTCCCAGTGGATTTCCAGGTGCGATTCAAGGTGCTGGTTACCACCTTTAAAGCGCTCCATGGCATAGGACCCGGGTAACTTCGAGACCGTCTTCTGCCACCAATAGCCTCCTACCGACCAGTTCGCTCCCACAGAGAGGGTCTTCTCAGGGTGCATCGGCCAAGTTATGTCGGCTGGCGACATCCAGGGGGAGGGCCTTCTCTATGGGAGCCCCAGACCTGTGGAACGAACTGCCCCTGGAAATACGTAAGATCTCCAACCTCCGGGTGTTTCGCTGCGCACTGAAGACCCTGTTATTCCGCCAGGCCGGGCTATCAACATAATAGTTTTAAATTGGGGTATTTAAATTTCTGGGGTTTTAAATTGAGCCAAATTTATTTAATAATTTTAAATTTTAAATTGATGTTTGTCTTGTGTTTTTAAATAGGCTGTACACCGCCCTGAGTCCTTTGGGAGAAGGGCGGTATAAAAATAAAATTTTTATTATTATTATTATTATTATTATTATTATTATTATTATTATTATTATTATTATTATTATTATTAAATATTAATAATAATAATGATCTCTAAGTATGTGCGCGTACATACACAAACATACTATTACATGCATATCTATATTAGGTAGTTGTGAATGGAGTCTATATTAGCATTGTAAAATGCTTCAAAATGGTAGAGATTGCCTTTAGCTAATGTTCAAATGAAGCATCTCCTCAAAACTGCTTCATCAAGCCAAATGGGCCCTTAGCTTTTAAGAGAAAATTAAAATGCTTTATACCGTTTTGTTTAGCAGATCCATCAACCCAGATTAAGGGGGGAAAACAGTTTGGTGAACATGTTGGGACTCCCCAAAGCATGCACCTGAGACAGGACTATTTTGACCCATAATGGCTGGTTGCCTTTAAAACATACTCTCCAGAACTTCCACTCCATACACTGAAGTTGATCGGCCTGGAAGTATTTCAGCCAAATTCTGAGGGAGAAAAGTCTGAGAAAAGCCTTTTCTGGCATCAAATGATTTGAGGCTGCAACAATAAGAGTCATGTTTCTTCCATAGCTTGAATCTCTTTGCTGAAGCAAATCTCAATTGCTTTGCACAGGCTTAGTATCTGCATGCTTGTAACCAGGCAAACATATCAAGGAAGCACATATCACTTTGAGCAAAAGCTCATAACATGGTTGCCCAATTCACTTCTTGGGTTGAAATCATTTCTTTATCCTGTGGAGGCTAAGACAAATACCTCCATGCCCCTTGGTTCAAGGTAAAGAATTAGGATTGATAGGAAGACTAGTAACCAGTAGGGGGTTCCACTTACCTTCGCTACCAGTTCAGAACTGTGAGCACTCACTTCACTCATGTGTGGCACTTCTGCGCATGAACAGAGCATCCGTGATAATGTCCGGGAAGGTGGGCGGAGCCTCCCACCGCTGCCACTACCAGTTCACCCGAATCGGGGCAAACCAGTAAAAACCCACCACTCCCATTAACCCATGTGAATAGTCATATGATGGTTGAGAATGGAGAGAGAGAGAGAGAGAGAGAGAGAGAGAGAGAGAGAGAGAGGGAGAGGGAGAGGGAGGGAGAGAGAGAGATGATAGAAATCAAGAGACATACATTTGCATTCATATGATGCTTTCTTATCAGCTGAGAACCTAAATAAACTAAAGTAAAAAGAGCCACAGTGGCACAGTGGTTAGAGTGCACTACTGCAGGCTACTTCTGCTGATCACCAGTTGCCAGCAGTTTGGCAGATTGAAACTCACCAGGCTCAAGGTTGACTCATCCTTCCATCCTTCCGAGGGGGGTAAAATGAGAAGCCAGATTGTTGGGGGCAGGGGTGGGTTCTACTTACCTTTACTACCGGTTTGCAACGGAATCGCACAAGCTTCTGCACATGCGCAGATTGCTTCTGATAACATCAGGGTCAGTGGGTGGAGCCTCCCACCAGTTTTACTACCGGTTCTACAGAACTGGTCCAACCAGGGGCAACTCACCACTGATTGGGGGCAATATGCTGACTCTGTAAACCACTTAGAGAGGGCTGTAAAGCACTATGAAGCGATATATAAGTCTAAGTGCTATTGCTAAAGTAAAAAAGGCACAGCTGAGCAAATGTGGATATGTACAGTGCAGCTGCCAGTACCTCTTCAAAAAGCTGAAAAATCCTTTTCCTTTGGTTATACAATGGCCTTGTAAACCTAGAGTATTTCTGTTTGAATTAAGACACAGCCAATAGCATGTCCAATCTAAAGCACTTTATTGTCAGTGTCTCTTTTGCACAAACCATGAAGGAAAATTCAAGTGCTATTGTAAAGACCAAATTATATAAGGCAACTTTTACCCTAGTTACACTGCAGAGATTATATAAAATAGTATAAGATTTTTATTAAATTCATCAGTAGGGGAGAAGCAAAGGTCATTATCATGCATGGCTTCAAATCACTGCAGAAAGTAGACTTTATTTAGGGTTTATTTAATCAGATTTATATGCTACACCATTCATTACTAACACTGAGTAGCTTATATATCTATCATCTGAAAAAAAGGGGGGGTAAACTTTTAGCTAGTAAAAATACTAAAAACTATTTTAATAACAGCATCCTCTTTGTATACCAGAGAATGCTTAAAAACCAGTTAAATAAAGTCACTCAGTGCAGGAAGGATCAACTTTGTACCTTCTCAGCTATTTCAGTAAGTCTTAATTTTGCTGTATTTATATTTTATAATCACCATTATAACAAAAAGAAGGACAGAGAAGATGTTTAGCTAACTTCCTTCCATCCTTAAGAGTTGCAGCAACAATTGACAGATATAAACGCAAGGGGGAAAAAATCTCATCAGATATTCTGCATCATGCTTAAGAAAAAATAGACAAGAGAATGCCAAATGAATGAGACTCTGAGTAGCTCAAATGAGGCTCTGAGTAGCTCTGACTTAAGATAGAACCACACTAATGGAAGAACTTTCTCAGCTGTCATTTCTCATCAAGGATAATAAATGACGTACATTTATGCCCCTAAAAGATGAATATGTTGCTCTAAATCATTTTATTTTGTTTGCTATAGTCTCTGCTTCTTGTAGCATCTTGATCTAACATTACTACATGCACTACTGCTTTCATCTTTGAAGCTTGGAATCCCAGTTATCAGGCAAGAGCTTTATGGCTGTTATTTTTGTGCTGGAAAAAGAGGGGAAAATAGGTTCCCTATATAGGATCTGTACCCACCCAGGGAGAAAGGGGGAGAGAGAGAGAGAGAGGGAGGGAGGGAGGGAGGGAGGGAGAGAGAGAGGGAGGGAGGGAGGGAGGGAGGGAGGGAGGGAGGGAGGGAGGGAGAGAATGTATTCTAATTTGTGCATATGAACATACTTTTTTTTCCTCTTTTTTGTATATGTTTTATTTGCATTTTTCCTTTAACAACCAGCATATTTTGTGGACAGCGTAATGACTGGTTAATACATTTTTACACAGTGCTAACAAACAATAATAATACAATTACATCTACATAGTTTTTATCTTCCAACTTCTAACTTTAACATGCTCATTATAATTATAATATATTCTTTTATGTATCAATATGTATAATACTTTTTTCCCAATTTGTACTTATTTTCTCCCCACCTGTTGGGGTTCTTCCATATTTACCTCTTTACTTTCAAACAGTACTATTCTCTCTTTATAATTCTTTATCACTTTACATTGTAATACATTGCCAATAAGACCCAGTTTGGTTTAGTGATTATGGCCCCAGGTAGAAACCAGGAGACTGTGAGCTCTAGTCCCATTTTAGGCACAAAGCCAGCTGGATGACTTTGAGCCAGTCACTCTCTCTCCGTCCTAGGAAGAAGGCAATGACAAATCACTTCTGAAATCTTGCCAAAAAATGTCAGGACTTGTCTACAGTCAACACTGAGTCAAAGGCACACATGCATAGACAAAAACTCTGAAGAGCAAGGCAAAAGATCATAACTTCAACTCTCCCTCTCTCCCCATGCATTTGGTTCTACATGGAAATGTTATTTTTATATAGAATATTATTATATCTACAAGGGAATTAGAGAGCCTTTTCCCACTCCTAATTTAAAACGCAACCCACCCATCCTTGAGTCAGTACAAAATAATGCTGGTGCAAAATCTGCCATCATATTTTATCTCCCAAGTTGAAATAATGTGAAATAAAGAAACATATGGGAATACAGTGGAATACAGAGGAGCCTGCAGCCTCTGGCCACATTGGGCAACTATCTGGATCCTGTAGAGTGACAGAATTGAAACTGACAAGCACAGGGAAATTGGCAAATAAGCAACACAAACCTAATTCATCATCCCTCCTTATTTTGTGGACACTGCAGTAAGAGAAAACCAAGCTGCTGCATTGTAATCTAACAGAGTTTAGCTGTTTTTGACAGAGTGAGAACTAACTCACAGACATATGGGAACCACACTTTTCTAAATCAGTTTC
The DNA here is from genome assembly GCA_022577455.1 of Arizona elegans. Lineage (NCBI taxonomy): Eukaryota > Metazoa > Chordata > Lepidosauria > Squamata > Colubridae > Arizona > Arizona elegans. Next base: position 92,899,439 of record JAKOOJ010000003.1, on the reverse strand, counting down.
TGGGGACTTTTACTTCAGCTAAAAAGAGTTTTAGACTCCTGTGTTCCCACAAAATCAGCCTTACTAAGAACTGAACTGATGTGTTTTCCAACTCAGCTGTAGCTGAGCATCACTGGAAGGGCAACAAATTAAAGAATTTTTTTCCAGATTTATTTTTAAAAAGTTCTTTTTAAAAAAAAAAAAACTTCAGGTCCTCAAAAAAAAAATTTGCAATTTTTCCAATTCAAGGGTACAAACCAAACAAACAGGTAAATAAGTATCCATTTCTGCATTCTCTGTAACCTGGGACAGGCAAAGTGCCAGACTACGATATTGTGCAAAGTGCATACTTTCTGGTACATGTGATAACATACAAAGATATTGCCGTACAATATTGTACAAAGTGCCATACTGGAGGGGAGTATTGTTGATGCATGAATGGCATGAACTTGTGGCAATGCAGGGATTTTAAATCACACATTTGCAGCATTTCAAATCAGCAGAAGCAAAGACAATTACAGATCACCTTCAAACAGCTTCTCTGGATTTGAGGAATAAAAACAGAGGCAGCATAGAAGTGCCCTGAAATTAAAAGTTTTATATGCTTATTTCTCCCCATGTAATTTATGTTTACCATAAAGATGAATAGCTAAACATCTAAATCTAAATATCCTGTATTCTACATTGCTGCCATGAATAACAGAAAGCACATTTTAAAAATATTTTTATTTCCCTGACATCACTCTGTTAAATATTTTCTAAGACAAGCTATCCATAAAAGTATTAATTTGGCAAAAAGCTGTTTTGTATTTCTTAAGTGTTTGCACTATACTAATTGTGGTCTTGATATATGTTAGAACTTAGAAAATAGTGCTATCTATTAGAATAATCATGATGATGATGATGTTATCCATTCAGTTGTGTCCAACTCTTGTTGATTATATGGGTCTGGTCTGTCCATATCTTCTGATCTTGCATTGCGTCTTTGAATTTTTCTATGCACTGGCTGGTGTCAGCTTTGAAGAATAATCATATGGGTACTAATTCATTCTAGCTACATTCCCTTTATTAATTATCTAGAGGTTTTGCATGAAGTATCAGTGGAACAATCCAACTGTCCTTTTCAATTAGATGGTCAATGCTTTAAACAGGTGCCTGGGATTAGCAATGGGCTGGATGAAGATAGATAAAAATTACATCAAGACAAGTCAAGTGTTTTTGCTAATGAAAGATCTAATTGATATAAAAGCTTGAGGGGATTTAACTTTTGAAGATCACTTTTGTTAATATTTTTTTTACATAAATTTATTCATTTCTCTATCGAAAGGCATTTCCATTGCACCAAGCCTACCTAGCATGAAGGAGACTCTTTGAATTCGTTTTTGTGCTTGAAGCCAAAATTTCACCATGAAATACAAATTTGCACACAACACTGGTGGTTAATTACACCCCCTGACTCCATTAAGGAGTGAAGTGACAATTTCAACCTGTCCCCAGGGGGCCATTGTAGATGCTCACTTACTCTCTTCCCCCACAAATGCTGCTATTATAATTCAAGTGTTGCCCAGAATAATCAAAAGATATTTCAGGAGACACATCATAGCCAGCAGACTGTCAATACATTCTAGAGTAAACTCAAGCAAATCCTTTCTCCAACAAATATCAAATGTTGGTGCAATCCTGAGGAATTTTCCTGCTCCTTCTTCCCACTAGGTAGGAGATCATCAATTCTTCTAGTCTATATGGAATTTATTAGTCACAGTCTATAGGAAAACCAGAATGGCTGCTCTGAGTTTTGACAGAGAAACTGTCCAGCAGGTGCATTATTGGCACCAGCAAGCTTCTAAAGAGAATTTGGGTAATTGGAACATTTGCTTTTCCCTGTTTCCAGAAATTGCTGATGGTTGAAGTTGAGGAGCAAGTTTGGTGGATCTTTGGGGATTGAGTGGGAAGAGTTAATCCATTAGACTATTGTGCTTTATATATTATGATGGAACTGGACAAAGAAATGGTTCAAGGGTGAAGGAACTGTATTTCCATTGTAAAGCTCTTTTTCAGATAAAATCCATTCATAATATCACTATATTCATTTCTGCAATTCTTATAGGAAGCCTGGTTTCCACAGAGCACATAACCTATCATAATAATTCAGTGCTGACCCTCATAGCAATGCTTTGTCACAAAATCTCAAGCAGATTTCTTAATATATATGTTATTCAAGTTTCAAAATTGAAATACTTGATATTACTCATAACAGAAAATGAAATTAAACTGTATATCTTTAGGCAAAGTCAGTTACCTCTAGGTTGAAAGGCAACTAAGCCATTAAGGAATGTATTTAACAATTGCCCAGAGAATATTAAGTTGTACACAAAGTGAATGGCAAACATTTTCATGTTCTGAAGCGAAACCAGAGAAGAAACAAAAAATACAAAAGGAAGATATGTATCAAAAAATAAAACCAAAACCAAAACCCAACAGGCCACATTGAAAGCATAGCCATAAATAAATAAATAAATAAATATAATGTAAGTCAGTAAGACTGAATTTGAAATAAAATTATGTACAAATGATAAACATGTACTTGCTAAAATGTATAAATTTTTATTGAAATTTGAAACAATAAGAACAAGTGAAAGAATGTATGATAAAGTGGGCTGAACATTTTGGTTATAATAATACAGATGAAACGTAGGGAAATATGTGGCTGAAAGGACTGAAATTTATACTGTGTTAAAGTCTTAAAAGACATTTTGATAAAATGATGTACTGTTGGTTATATGTCACCAGAGAAATTGTCTAGAATGTAAAAGGCACTTCAAATGCATGCTGGAAATGTGAACAGGAAGAGACAATTTATCAGGCTTGGAGGACATATAAAAAGCTATAAAATTTTGAATTCAAATACATACACTGATTCGGAAGATTGTAAAGATTAATATACAATTGAGACCAGAAATCTTTCTTTTGGGCAGTTGGAAAAAAGACATGCTTTTGTTAACTGTTAGCATTAACTGCAGCAAGACTATTGAATGTATAAAGATGGAAAGATTTGGCAATGCTTAAATTGAAGGAATGGTTGGTGAAGATGATAGAACTTGCTGAGATGGCCAAATTGATTCTTTTTATTAAAGAAAAGATGATAGTTGTCTTTTAGTCTAATTGTTTATTGCTCCCAATCCCATAGAAATCCCATATGAACTGTTTACATGAAACTGAAATAAATGAACTTATGACTTATGGTTTTGATGATTAGAAAGGATAGATAATAGAAAGAAGAGAGACATGCAACTTTAGAGAAAGAAGTAAATTTATAATTATACTGTTGTAAAGATCGGAAGACACTTCTTTGTATCTTTTTTCTTTCTTTTTTCTTTTCTTTCTCCTTCCTTTATATTAGTTCATATTAGTTTTTAATCTTTAAAAAAAAACTTTCAATAAAATTATATTTAAAAAGTGGAAGAAAGTTGTGCCACCTTCTAGGAACAAGAAGCTCTTAACAACTAAAATTGTTCAAAACCTTTATTGTTAAAAGAGGAGTAGCAAGCCTCCCAACTTAAGGTAGGAGAAATATCCAGTATTTAAGGGACCAGATTCAGGGCAAAACTGCAGAATTACAAGTTGTTGTTTAATCTGGCAGCTGGTACTGAAATCTAGAGAAATGAGCTGGCCAAAAATGATGCTGTTCCATTTTCAGCACTGAAAGTATGATCTAAGTGACATCTCTGTCGAATTGCATGCAAGCTGGAACTAGCTGAGAATCACCTTCAGGCATTACAAAAAGGATATTTATCAACATGTGAGTCAGAACAGAAATTCCTCCAAGATTTACTTGTTGACATCACATATGATACTGCCCTTTCTTTTCAATGTCAACTCCTGTTGTATAAACTCTGCATCACAGATACTGTGAAATCCATGTTGTGTGAGTCCAGGGATGCCAAACAACTGGATGGGAATTAAACAATAATTTTATTTAGCAAAGCTAGCAAGTTACCAAAAAATCATTGGTCTCTTGTACTAGGGACAGGCCAAAAGCAAATATCAAAATTTATACTGGAGTTGATCAAAGTACAGCCCACATAAACAGTATAACAAAGCAGAAGAAATACAACTAACAAGAATGGGCTATACAGCCAGATATGTTCTCATAATGCAAGAGGCAATAAAAGAATACTTTGAAAAGGTAGCATCCTTGTTTACAGAGTGTGTCAGTGCCTTATTGTTATTCTAGCAAGCTTGCGGACTGCTTCCTTCACCACAATTGCAGAAGAAAAGAGATAACAAGGCACATTCCCAGACCTTCAGCAATTTCCAAGGACATCAGTCTAGGACATGCATTTTGAAGTTATATTAACAAGAGCCTGTTGTTCTTTAATTATATAGAGGACTACAATTATATTTGGTTATAGGTTATACAAGATATAAACATCATTGACATACCAGTAGTAGGTAGAAAGCATGCAGTACATGGGGGTGTGCAATCAAATGAATTCACAGTTCTTTATGGATAGAAATGTTCTAGAGATCGTTAACATCAAAAACTGCATAATGCATCCTAGATGGTAATGACCCTAATTTCTCCTGCCAACAAAGAGCTTTTTTCACAGCGAGGTTTCATATGCTCCCTTCTTCTGTGTTTAACGGAAGATCTGCTAAAATCCCCATGTGTCAAAAAACTTGTCCCTGCTATACAGGAGCCATTAAAACTACACATATATACTGCTCTACTGTCCCTATTATCAGAACTTATACTACACTCTCATTTCCCCTTTTGACTGCGATAAATAGGTCAAAATGAAAGCCTGTTTGTGGATTTTCTCTTGTCTGATAGGAAACAGATCACTACATATAATTTAGCTAAATTCTGTGTGGCAGCAACTAATATTCCCCAGAGAGAATCAATTAATTGGGATGAAGACAAACACATTGACAATTGTCTGCTTTTCATTTTTTTTATTACTATAACTGCCATCAACTGAATTTTAGTCTGAACTCTCTTTGTCTAATTAAAAATGTTTCAATCAATTTCTTGGCCCAATAACACAGTAATAATTCTTCCATTCTTCATTGACAGTCTCAAAATATTAGTTTTAGCTCTAAGCGTTAGTTTAACCTAAAGGATAATTTCCTTTATTATACAATATTCTACATTATATCTAAATGTTATTCAATAGCTCACATGGATTTGGAATTTTCTGCTTTCTATTTCTTCTTTCCGCCATTGTTTTTCTGTTTTTGTTTTGCTATTTTTTATACTGGCCATTCACCAAAATACTATTACTTACATATATAGATATATATCAAAAATATTGTATGTACGTATGTATGTATGTATGTATGTATGTAGGTCTTTGGTTATTCAGGTTTTTTCCCACGTAAAATTGGAGGTGTCTTGGCAACGTTTCGACGAAGTCTCATTCGTCATCTTCAGACTGGTGTTTTCGGCTTCGTGCTTCTAGGAGAAATGTTGCTTTGCTCAAAGCAAAGCTGAAAACACCAGCCTTTTTCTTTTTCGTAGGCTTTTATGTGCATATTCTTTCTAGCCAGGTTTTACCTATGTAAACTAAGATGTTCTACAGCCCTGGTTCTGTGAAATCTCATTCACAAGTTTCTGGGCTTTTTGTATCTTGCTGACAAACAGAAACTCTGTGCTGCTCTTTGGGAGACTCAGATAGCTATTTCTGCCTTGTAAGGCATCATCAGTGAGCCACACCCTCTTCTCAAGTATCCTCCCTGTAAAGATACAATGTTTCTTTTCCTTTTTTGTAGGCTTTTATGTGCATATTCTTTCTAGACAGGTTTTACCTACGTAAACTAAGATGTTCTACAGCCCTGGTTCTGTGAAATCTCATTCACAAGTTTCTGGGCTTTTTGTATCTTGTTGACAAACAAGCCTAGAACCGAGTAGATGTGATTCTACTGAGCTGGAGCTACAAAAAAAAAAACCTTGGTTACGTAGGGAAAACCTGGCTAGAAGAAAAAAAAACAACACACACACACACACACACACACACATATACATACATACATACATACATACATACATACATACATACATACATACATACATATAAAATACTTTTCTTGTCAGGGTTTTTTCCTATGTAGCTCAAGATCTTTGTGTAGCCATAGTGGGGTGATATCTCAAATCACCACTTTCAGGCTTTATCAGACATTTTGTGTTGTCTGTTCTGAGACTTATGGGAGACTGGGATAGTACTATTTCTGTCTTATGAGACTTCTTCAGCCAGCCACACCCATATTTTATGACTCCTCCCTGTAAAGGTCAAATATTATATATATATTCTCAGTTTTTTGCAGGTGTTTGTATGTAGGTCTTTGGTTATTCGGGTCTTCTCCCACGTAAAATTGGAAGTGTCTTGGTGACGTTTCGACAAGGTTCCACTCGTCATCTTCAGGCTAGTGTCTTCGGCTTTGTGCTTGTGCGAGGAAAGCGTGATCGGAGCTGCCGTCTCTCTATAAATACTGGTGGGGAGGTGTGGGGTGCTGGCTTTGTTGCTGTGAGCGACCTGGTTGCCTGTGTTGTTACATCTTGATTGCTTGATGGAGTTGATGTTTGCAGATTAGTCAGCTGTTTCATAACATCCTGTGTGGGTGAGGTCCTTGATGTGTGCCCATTAGTCTTTTGTGTTTTAACTACCTGGGTAATGGACTGTGTGTTAACATCCTGAGTTCTAGTGGTTAAAGAAACACATAGAGAACATCCTGAGTTAGAAAAACACATAGAGAAATACCCCTATAACATGAATAAATGCGATGATACCTTCCATCTACCGGACATCTGGAAACTAGCCCTAGTCAACAGAAGAGTCCCAGCCACGAAGATTAACACCGGACCCAAGATAACACATGACACCACAACCAATCATCCTCACCAGATTCAAACCCAAACCCATCCCATAGACAAAATACAACCACCATCCAGAAGCCAGACCATGGCGGCATCACCAGCTGCTGCACCCCTCTCCGATCCCCACACAAAGCAAACTGACACACTCCATGAACACATGGCAAGACCTCAAACTTAGAACCAAACCAAAGCCCAGGATGTAGCATCACATCCATCTACTCAGGACATTACATCAAAAAACTCAGGATATCACAACACTAGAACTCAGGATGTTAACACACAGCCCATTACCCAGGTCGTTAAAACACAAAAGACTAATGGGCACACATCAAGGACCTCACCCACACAGGATGTTATGAAACATCTGACTAATCTGCAAACATCAATTCATCAAGATGTAACAACACAGGCAACCAGGTCGCTCACAGCAACAAAGCCAGCACCCCACACCTCCCCACCAGTATTTATAGAGATGGCAATTCCGATCACACTTTCCTTGCACAAGCACAAAGCCGAAGATATGAGCATGAAGATGATGAGTGGGACCTCGTTGAAACGTCACCAAGATACTCACAATCTTACACGGGAAAAGACCCAAATACACCAAAACTTGCATACCTCTCCCCTTGAAAATCTACGAAAACATATATGTATATATATTATATATTATTTATTATTATTTATTGAATTTTTATACCACCCTTCTCCCGAAGGACTCAGGGCGGTGCACAACCATGATAAAACCAACAGTAAATAAAAGTTAAAATTAATTAAAACAAATTAAATAATCTGGCCGAGAACATAATTAAAAACTAACTTTTCCCAATTAAAATTCAAATTTTTAGCCCAGCCCAGCTTGCTGGAATAAAAGTGTCTTGAGGGCCCAGCGAAAGGTGCGAAGGTCGGGGATCCTCCGTATCTCTGGGGGCAATTTGTTCCAAAGGGCAGGTGCCCCCACAGAGAAGGCTCTCCCCCTGGGGGTCGCCAGTCAACATGGTTTGACCAACGGCACCCTGAGGAGTCCCTCTCTGTGGGAGCGTACTGGTCGATGGGAGGCTATCGGTGGCAGAAGGCGATCTCATAGGTACCCAGGTCCTAAGCTATGGAGTGCTCTAAAGGTGGTAACCAACACCTTGAATCGCACCCGAAAGGCCACCGGGAGCCAGTGCAGCTTGCGCAGGCAAGGTGTTATATGGGAGCGCCGCGTTGCTCCCATAATCAACCGTGCAGCCGCATTCTGGACCAGTTGAAGCCTTCGGGTGCTCTTCAAGGGGAGCCCCATGAAGAGAGCATTACAGTAGTCCAGCCCGGGAAGTGACTAGGGCATGAGTGACCATGCATAAGGAGTCCCGATCCAGAAAGGGGTGCAACTGCCGTATCAGGCGAACCTGATAAAAAGCCCCCCTGGCCACAGCCGTCACATGATAGTCGAGCAACAGCTGCGCATCCAGGAGGACACCCAAGTTGCGAGCCCTCTCTGAAGGGGGCAAAATCTCACCCCCAATAGCCAACTCTGTGTGTGTGTGTGTGTGTGTGTGTGTGTGTGTGTGTGTGTTCTTTTCTTTTCATAGGCCTTTATGTGTATTTCTCTTTAGCCAAGTTCTTCCTACGTAAACCAAGATTTTTATGCAGCCCTAGTTCAGTGAAATCCCAATCCACTAGGTTCTAGGCTTTTTTTTCCAGCAGCCAGCAAGCTCCCTGCTGCCCATTGGGAGACTAAGGAGACTGAACTAGGGCTGCATAAAAATCTTGGTTTAGGTAGGAAGAACCTGGCTAAAGAGAAATACATATACATATACATATACATATACATATACATATACATATACATATACATATACATATACATATACATATACTTATACATACATACATACATACATACATACATACATACATACATATATATATATATATATATATATATATTCTGCCTTGTACCTATAACATATGCTGTCTAGAGTTAACATATGCTATATATATAATCATTATTATAAATAACTCTACATAGTATATGTTATAGGTACAAGGCAGAAAAGATACAGTGTTTGGAATACAACTTCTCCTTTCTCTCTAATTTCATCATATTTACTATCAACATTTCTAATCAAATTTAGCTAAAGCTAACTCTTAGCACACAACGTTCTGACAATTTTAAGACAGCCTACATACTAAAACAATTCCTTGCTTATTCTTGCCCACTAGGTTTATTTCACAGAAATATTCATAGGCTAAGTAACCATGTCTGCAACAATAACTAAATAGAACCAGGGTCAGGTCTTCAGATATTTCTCTAGTTTTCCAGTACAGAGTACTGATAAAGCCACAATGCTCACTTTGCCTCTAATAGCAGTAGGTAATGAGGCACAGAAGAAATCAAGCTAAAAAAAATGCAAACATCCCACCCCAATCTACAGGGAGTAAGGCTCTGATAGCTTTTTGCCATAGGGCCCGATCCCTCAATTTGGGACTTTTTTGCTAGGTTTGTCATGGGTTATACCTGCATTTGTTCAGGAGATAGGACTTTGAGCATGACTCTACTACTAGCCGTGCATATACTCTATAATGCAAATCCGGGAACAGAATAACTGAACTTGGAAACTAGACTTGTAATTAGTGAGTCACAACTTACTTTGCATTTGAGGTGTTCTCAGAGGCTCTTAAATACTTGAGAGCAAGACTTGTAAGTGTTATGTTTCAGTTGAGTTGAACTATTTGGCTGATGTGCCCTCTTGCAAGTGTCACATTTGCATTAGGAATCTGCCATTTTTATATTCATTTGATTCCAGATGATCTGATTGAAGTTTTCACTTCCAGCTTAGAATGACAGATGCATTGGGCTTATTGCAATCAAGTGGGAATAAATAGCAGAGACTGCTCTGAAACTCTGATTAAAGAAGAAAAGTGCAAGAAAATGTTTCCACAGAAGCGTGATTGACAATGCTTTCATTTGATAACACTGCTAACAATATCTCATTATTCTGATCTTTCAAAAAAATATTAAAAGCATAGCTATTCCCAGAAATCACTATAATAAACATTCATTTCTATAAAAAAAAACAATGACAACAACAAGACAAAAGTATATGGAATTAATGTCATCAAGATATATAATTTTTATTTTCATCATCACTGACTGGTTGATAGATAAACATTGGTTTATCTTGTTTTCGCTTTGGATGTTGGGTACATCTATCCTTTGTAAACCATGATTTACAGTTTGGCAGCAATTGAACCCATCCATTTATGGCTTACTATGGTATATAAAGAAATTCACTGAGTGAATCTATAAAGAGAGAAGAACATCATTGCCTGGCCTCCAATTGTTAATAATGTTAGATGTTTTGTTACTAATAATTTTAATGATTAATAATGTTTTAAATATTCCTAATTTTAAATTGTTAATAAACTTTAGAATGTTTTTATATTTCTTTGATTCTGGCTGCCCTGAATGGTCTGCACAATAGAATGGTTGGATAGAAATTGAATAAGTAAGAATGATATACTGGATAACAATTGTCACCGCTCATAACTTCTACATCATCAATGAAATTTTCTAGAGGTACAGAAACAATACACTTGCAATTTATATATGCAGAATTTCTATTCTGATATTATGCAGGATATACAGATGTGGATTAGGAATAATGATCATAATCATATTTTTCCATTATTCATTCAACTGTAGAATTGAACCCTGCCCAAAATTCCAATTGCAGTTGATGAGTTGATTTCAGCTTTCCCGCTATTACTGGCAGAGTATCTGCATTAATACAACACATTTAACTTTGTTATTTAAATAATGTCCTTTCTGAGTTCTCATATTTCTCTGAATAATATAACCTAAACAGCAAGATTCATACAACTTAATGAATGACAGCAGCAGGAGGAGGAAGGGGAGGAGGAGGAAGAAGTGGGGGAAAACATAGCTTCTAGAACTCTTTCTAAATCCTCTACCTACCACATTCATTATGTGCACATAGGAACGGATTGTGTAAACTGCATATGATCCATTCTGAGCCACATGATCAGGAAAGAACAAGCTTAAGAATGGAGAACTTAGCATGCTACCTGCAAACTATTTTTCACATAGGAATGCAAGGGTTTTTTTTTTTTTGTTTGTTTGTTTGTTTTTTGCCAGCTTCTCTGTTCCTCCTTCTTCCAAATTTGTTTCCATTCTGTCTGGTTTTTTGGCATGTCATCATGCTGATTACAGAGAGACAGACACAGTCCCAAGCCCCATTAGCCTATTTCTTTTCAACATTTTCTCTGGTTGGAAAGAATAAGAACCAAGATGAACATTAGCCAACAGAGCATATTGTGTACCTGTCTTTGTCAGTTCTTTACCTGACTGGGTGATATCTGTTGGAGCCAGTATTTTTGAGATTTCACGTATCAATGACCATCTGTTGATCTAGGTATAGAGAAAGGAAATGGAGCATTTAATTGAAGGACAATAATAAAAATCTAAGTGGTGCTTCATTTCAGGGATTTATGGAAAGCCAGATAGAAACAAAGAATTTTCCTCATCCAGAAATATACCTCCTTTATCAATGCAAATACATATTAGTCTTCCCTTGGTGAGGGAGGGGGGAGAGAGGGAGGGAGAGAGAAAGTGGGAAGGAGAGAGAGGGGGGGAGGGAGAAGTGGCATATCAAAAATGCAACCCATGAAACTGCTCTTAGGACAGGAAATTTCATGCTAAAACAAACATAGTTTTTGTCTCCCCACATCTTCATCTTTTTCCCTGATCATCCACTGTTATGTCATCTGGTGACATCAATGTGGCCTTAACAGACCCAACAAGACTTGTGCTGTTGACACCTCTGCCAATAAATGAGATCAACTGGGCGATTGGCAGATCACATGAAGAATTAAATCATGCTAGCAGTCATTTTAAATGTAAATGCCATGTTTAGCTAAAAAGTGAGTTTAGTTGACCACAGCAACTTCAATTTAACTGAAACGTTGATAGCATTTGCTCCTGAAAGTAGTGTGCTCCAAGAAAGATGTACCAGCTTCTAGGAATCCAAATGTTTACCCCAAAGACAGCAAGACACTCTTACAGGAACAAAGCAGGGGTGAAATGCTACCATTTCTGACCGGTTTGGAAGGACCGGTAGCGGAGATTGGGGCTAGTTCATTGTACCGGTAGCAATTGCTGGCTGGCTGGCCATGCCCCCAAACCAGACCACAGCCCTCAGCCCTGCCATGCTTCCTGCCTTCCATGTGGCCTTCTCATGGCCAGCTTGCAAAGGCAGGCAAGCAGAAGGCCACATGGAAGGCAGGCAAGCATGGCAGGGCTGTGGAGAAGGGAGCTAGCAGCTTACTCCCTTCCCAGCAGCCCTGCCATGCTTGCCTGCCTTCCACACTGCCAAACTCATTGTTCGGAGCACCAGCGATCTAAGGAAACGTCTTCCAACTCTTCAAGATCAACTTGAAGAGTGCTGAGAAGCTGACAGCAAAAGTAGCGGCAGCGGGGGCGATGGGGCGTGTGTGTGTGTGTGTGTGTGTGTGTGTGTGTGTCCCTCCGCGGTCCTCCTCTCCTAGGTAACAGCCAGGGCTTCGCCGCCTCCTCTTTTTCTCAGAGGGGCAGTGTCAGCCTCCAAGTCCTTGCAAAGGGAGGGACACACACACACATACACACACACACACACACCTGTCCCCCCCCCCCCCGCGCACTACTTTTGCTATCAGCTTAAAGTTGATCTTGAAGAGCTGGAAGATGTTTCCTTAGATTGCTGCCGAACTCATTGTTGGGAGCATCAGCGATCTAAGGAAACGTCGTCTTACACCTTCTCCTCCCCATTCCCCCCCCTTGTTTTTCCATTTCTGTACCTGGATTCTGCTATTTACACCTTCTCCTCCCCATCCCCCCCCCCCCATTTTTCCATTTCTGTGCCTAGATTCTGCTTCTGCAAGAGAAGGCTCTGTTGTTTGCTTGGGTGGTGGAGGGAAACTCAAAGCGTTGGGGGCTTCAGAAGGGCAGAATGTGCTTCAAAATATGCAGCTCCTGGCTCTAACAGTGAGTGATGTCAAGTTGGCCATGCCCACCCAGTCACATGACCACCAAGCCATGCCCATCAACCCACACCCACAGAACCGGTAGCAAACATTTTTACATTTCACCCCTGGAATAAAGACATACTGGAGTTTCTCTTTGTGCTTTATTTCATCCCCATTTATTCTGGACAAAAGAAGCAGAACATTCAGTCATATCAACACACACATTTTACAACACCAAGCATGATGTTTTTGGCTTCCAGTGGTTGAGGACCCATTGTAAATGGCTGCCTCTTCATCGCCAATGTGCGGCTGCTGTAAATCATAACCCAGAGCAAGGCTTTAAAGGAGATACTTAAATCACAAAATAAAACAGATCAGAGGTGCAATTATGATCAGCGAAGCAGGCACCACTGTGTTGTGCATAATTAAAATGACTAGGTCTTCTCCATAAATACTGTCAGAAAAGTACCTCTCCCTGCATTGAAATAACAGCTAGCTGTGGGGAAAACTTTCTTACTCTACTTCATGACTTTGGAAGAATTTACAGTATAACTGTGATGGCAAAATAATCTTGCATTTGTTAAAAAGTTTGGGGACATCCCTTTTCCCACCAGCTTGAAAGGAGACTCAAAAGAATAATTATTGCATAATTCGAGCTTTGAGAAGAATGCAGTGAAAGACATTTCAATTTTTGAAGGGCAATTCATCTAAAGCTGAGCTTTGGGAGCAAAAATGTCAAACTATCCCATCACAATTTACAAACCGGATCTGATAAGGAAAACTGTCAGAATGAGAAATAGACTCCAGACAAAATCCTCATCTCATATCTAAATATGGTTGAAAATAGTTTTCTGAGCACTGATCTACAACTTACACCAAGAGGCATCAATTCATTGCCAAAAATATTTTAACATTAGTCTATCATACTTACACATCAGTCTAATTGCTCTAAACCCATATTTCAGTTTTACATAATTGATTAATATGAGGAAATTTGATTCAAGAGAAAATTGTAGATTTAACAAAGGTGAGAATGATACAAGAGAATTAAAAGCAAACATTGGAAGAAATAAATAAAATGTGAAAGAATCTAGAGGAAATTAAATACAGAAGCTAGATCCCTTTTTTACGGCAGACCCTCTAAATTAATTTTTCCCTTTTTTTTCAAACGGCCTAATTTACCTACAATTAAATTTGCACGTAAGCCGAGTATTGACTTGCTATATTCCATGAGGAATGTTTAAATTAGATCTGTACTGCAATGTGGAAGAACCACTTTTCAAATCTTCCATGGTAATAAGGGCTAAATTAGATTGGGCGGTACAGCTAGAAAAGTAAATATCTACAGTTGTATGATTTGGGAGGAAAGGTTTTTGAGAAGGTAGTTGGTTTGCTGCTGAAGGGGACCCTGCTGAAAACTGATTATCTTAACCTGATTCAGTCAGGTTTCAGGCTGGGATTTAGTACTGAGACAGCTCTGCTTGTGCTTATAAATGACTTACCATATTTTTCGGAGTATAAGATGCAGCTTAGCTTTTGGGGAGGAAAATAGGGGGGGGGGGAAATCTGCCTACCAGGTATTCATCTGGCTAGGGTCCTTAGTCTGTTCAACCTCAGCACATTAGTTTGCTGGTTTTTATCCCCTGCTTGGGGATAAAAAAACAGCTTCTAAAGCACAACTGATCTTTGGAGAGAGAAGCAATGAGAAAAGCAGGCAAACCACAGATATTGCTTCACTCGCAAGCACCTCCTTAGGGTTGAAAAAAAGCTTCAAAAAAGCTACATTAGGAGTATAAGATGCACCTAAATTTTCAGCCTCTTTTAGGAGGGAAAAAAGTGCATCTTATACTGTACTTCGAAAAATACAGTAAGTGATAATAAATAAAGAAAATAAAGAAAAGAGAATATGTTCCATCAGTGTTAATTACAACTTGGGATATTGATAGTATAACCACATAATTATTTGACTTTTTCATACAAAATTCCATATAAGGGGAGAAAAAAGAAACCACTGAAGATTACATCAAAGGATATGCTGTTCAATGCACTCTACATGGTGCTACCCTTGAAGACTATCCAGAAGCTTCAGCTGGTCCAAAATGCAGTGCTGTGTGCAATGATGGGCATGCTTCAGTATGTCCATGTAACACCTCTGCTTCACAAGCTGCACCAGTTGCCAGTTTGCTTCTGGGTGTAATTCAGGGTGTTAGTCACTATCTATAAAGCCCTGCAAGTAATCAGGGTCAGATTACTTGACAGACTAAACATCTCCCATAGTATTTGCCCAGCCAATCCAGTATGGCAGCTCCAGGTTCTATCAATTCAGCAGTATGCCATCTATCAGGATCCTGGAAGTGTCCTTCCCTGCAGTAGTTTCTCTCTGGAATGAGATTCCCACTGGGATTTGAATGGAGCCCACCCTACTCATATTTTGAAGGGCCCTAAGGATTTTTTTTTTAATTTGATTTATATGCCGCCCTTCTCTGGAGACTCAGGGCGGCTTACAGTGCGTTAAGCAATAGCCTTCATCCTTTTGTATATTTTATACAAAGTCAGCTTATTGCCCCCACAAACTGGGTCCTCAATTTACCTACCTTAGAAAGGATGGAAGGCTGAGTCAACCTTGAGCCTGGTGAGATTCGAACTTACTTTAATTGCAGACAGCTGGTGTTAAATTGCAGTGCCTTGTCTGCAGAGCTATCCAGGCTCCTGATTCTTTGATTCTTGACTTGATTCTTTGCCCAGTCCTTTTATAAGTATAATTGAAACCTTTTCTTCTTCTTCTTCTTCTTCTTCTTCTTCTTCTTCTTCTTCTTCTTCTTCTTCTTCTTCTTCTTCTTCTTCTTCTTCTTCTTCTTCTTCTTCTTCTTCTTCTTCTTCTTCTCCTCCTTCTCCTTCTCCTTCTCCTCCTCCTCCTCCCCCTCCTCCTCCTTCTTCTTCTTTCCATCTGGATTTATTATCTCTGCCATCTTTGTTCCTTTTGGTTTTGTGTTGTTTTCTTGATTTTAAACATTTTAACCCCACTGAAGACAATGCACACATCACCGAGAGACAGAAAAATACAATTCTATATTTTTCTCTCTAGTTACATTCTGTTCTGGTTTGTAGAGTTAACTGCTGATGGTCAGGCAGAGTGCTGAGCTGTTTTAAGGTAATTTCTGTTCAATATGCTTTCAACTGTTTGAATGACAAAAGCAGCATTGTGCCATCATGTTGCAAGCTCTGCTTTTTCAGATACTGTATATATGTGACATCATGGTGCATGTACAAAAGGGCCAGAATTTTCAGCAATGCTGCTTTTGCTTTACTTTCCTCTTGTCTTCTCCTCTGCCCCAATGGATTTTGCTGCTTCACCCCCATCAGTGGTGGGTTGCCCCCAGTTCAGACCGGTTCACAAGAACCGGTAGTAAAACCGGCGGGAGGCCCCACCCACCACTCCAGATCTCGTCATCAGAGATCTGCGCATGCGCGATTCCGTTGCGAAACAGTAGTAAAGGTAAGTAGAACCCACCCCTGATCCCCATCTAGAGTCAGCTAGATGCATCCAATTTATTATGCCCCTCCCCCAAACAACCCCATTCAAACAGGCCACAGTCAAGGCTGTTCAGTCAAAGAGGGGACCAGATGTCAGTCTGTTGGCCAAGAAGCAGGACAGTAACTACTGCAAGGAAGTTCGGTTTTAAAAACGAGGTCTATACTCTAAGGAAGAAATGGTGCTACCAGTTGCCACTGTTGGAAGGAAAATCCATCTCGTTCAGTTCCAAGCTGGGAGAAAGACTCTGGAAACAACACGGAGGCTGGAAGCTGATTGGAAAGAAGGTCCATTTATTGGTGAACAGAACCACCAGGATTTGTGGTTCTGGGTCAGCTGAACAAATGGTTGAATGAGTGGATGGATGGGATATTTATAGGTTTCTGTGACTTTGAAGTTTGGCTTGCTCTAGGAGTGATGCAGTGAAGGGTCTTGTGTTCTGAAAGGGTGTTGGGCAATTCCAATTGTGGCTAATGATTTTCAACCTGTGTTGGATCTTGGGTGAGGGGCTTCTTTCCAATCCTACTATTCTGCCTTTGTTAGCTGTCAAACCTTGCTGCAAGGAGTTTTGAAACACCCTGTCTTGAATGGGCTTCTGCTGGTAGTATTTGCTTTGCTTATGAATAGAGCCATCTAGATAGTTGTCTTCCTCTTTCTTATCTCCTTAAGTGCTGGCATCTGCTGTGGGCTATTAAGAAAGACTGTGGGCTGCTATCTGTCTCTAAAACATGTTTCTCCATTTCTCCTTTAGGGAAATATAATATTCTGCCTTCTTTAATATTTCCCAAAATATTTCATTCCTGGGTGGGGGGTCCCACACCACCATAATGGATTAGGCAAAAAACAGAAAAGGTGATAGTGCTGATTCTTCATCTACTCAAGCCACTTAGAAACTAGAAGATAAGTATAGGTAAGTATCTAATTAGTAGATAAGTAACCAGTGGTGGGTTGCCCCTGATTCGCACCGGTTCTATAGAACCAGTAGTAAAACCGGCAGGAGGCTCCGCCCACCGACCCGGATGTCATCAAAATGCTTCTGCGCATGCGTTGCGAACCAGTAGTAAAGGTAAGTAGAACCCACCCCTGTAAGTAACTATGTCATATAGTCCAGGACTGTGTTTTCTGTTAACAGCTAAAGTGTGAGCTTGTCTGAGATGTTTTCTCAAGTTATTTTCTTGGCCAGGGCTCAAGTCCCACTTATTTCACTGTTGTCTTGGAAATGCCTCTTCCTACTATCCTTCAAGGCTATTTCCTATGCCCTCTACAACCTTGGATCTATGGTCTAGTCAAAGTTCCATATGCATATTTTATTTTCCCTGTATATGGGTGGGAATGATAAGAAAGCTATACCAATGTAGGCCACAGCAGCTCTCAGAAGCCAGACATGGGTGGGTTTTGCTTCCTAGTGAGATGCTCAATGTGGCTTAGATGGCAAACAAAATGAACGATTTTCACTGCCGAGGGCTACCTGTCAGTTTTAGTTTGGCATCACTGCCAGCAATGAGCTCCTTTCTACATTTGGTGTTTCAAGTCTAAAAAGAAAAAAAGGATCTTTGTCTATTTTGCTGAGCAATAGTGCATGTGTGATCTCTAAATGCTTCTTTTGTTTTGTGTTGTGAGCACCTTAAGACATAAGGTGTAGACAACCAGAAAGAGGGGGCTTTTATCTGCTGGAGCCTCTATTTTAGGCATAACAGCAATATTTACTGTATCTCTTTGGCTTCCGCTGGTCAACGCTGTATCCTGGTCAACTCTGTAAACTATAGTTTGTGAGATTACTGGTGGGACTGAATATTTGCAAGAAATTGTGGAAAGGGGTGATTCTTGAAAATGCATTTGAAAGAAATCTCATTTGTGAGGATTGACTGGAATGCATTTTCTGCCTGGATACCTGAGCTTCAGATAGCTTTTCTTGGAAGTAATTAAAAGGAATCTGAGAGCTTTTGTTTAGAACAGAAGATAATCTTCTCCCATTCCATTTTGGTTTACATCCTCCAATGTACTCTCCGTATGAAGCAGGACAAAACCATCTGCCTTTCCAGGGTTGCAGAGTAGCTCGAGTATTCCCACCACCAGCAGATTACCAACATCCCTGTGAGACTGGGGGAGCACTTCAGGAGCCAGGACAGTATTTTTCTATGAGTGCTAGATTCAGTGATAGAAGAGACAGACACAGTTCTTCAATAACAACAGCTTTTTAATAGTAGACCAGTACAACCAACAACCTGCCTGTCTGGCAGTGTCCTCTTTTATAGAAGGCTGCCAGACGGCTTAGCCAATGAGATTCAAGTATTTTCCCATCTATTTGGAGGACCTGAGTGAAGCCTGCAGCTCACTTCCTTACTTCCTTATATGGTATATAACAATGAACTCAAATCATCCTCAACGGAGAGATCAGTCCACTCTGGTAAGCCTCTGCCTTGCATCTCTGCTACAGATGAAAATCCACCTGCAACCACTTGATCTATTTGCAAAATAAAGAGCAGCAGCACCTCCTCCAGAGGCAGAGACTTATAGGAAGAAAAGACTTATCATTTTTAGTAATAAATGGGCAGATGGATTTTTTGCCTTCTTCCAGGGGCCCTCCATACTGAATTACAGAGACGGTTTTAAGAACAGCAAAAACATAATCTGAGTGCAAAATGGATTCCCCTTCCAATATATGATAACATTTAGTAACATTCCATGTGGGGAAGTTCTCACAAAATGCCATGCTTCCCTCATTGCAGTTCAACTATATATAACTTGGTTACTTAAGCTACTGTCTCTGTTTTACTATGCATACATTTACATGCCTGAACTATTTTTTTTAAGAGCTGTGCAATTACTGAAAAATAACTGAATGGCAGATTGAGGGAAAGAGCCATAAATCTCTCGTCTTGTCATACATCACACCACCCGAGCGATTGAGGTCTCTGATTGGGTTGGAAATAAGTGTAATCTAAGAGTTCCCAGTCCATAACAAGCCACACAACACTGCTTGATAATTATCAACTGAAGCTGTTTGTGAATATAGAGCACTTGTATGAAGTCAGAACCTCAGAGTTGTTCTACATACAACTTCTAAGATCTAAACTTTTAGTAGCATTCCAAACATGTTCACTGGTTCACTGAGAGTTCAAAGTTATCCCTGCAAGAGTGTGATGTAAATAGATACTGCCTGCAAAAGGTTTTCACTGCCCTACATGATGAATTTGTCTTCTGTCCCCATATCCCCAGATTTCTCTGGCTTCTAGCAACTGAATTCCAGTCAAGCCTCATGCAAGCACAAATATAAAAGAACTTTTAAATCCCAATTTTCTTTTAAACTTATTTACAAGTTTTACCATTAAACATTAGGCAAGCATTTTGCAATCTTCTCTTAATTCCCCATCTTTAATTATATAATTGAACAACATCCCTTCCCTTCCACCCCCTCCACAATACAAAACTAATTTTTCCAGGAAACATTAAACATTACCATCTTAATGAAGTTCTTAATGAAATGGTCCACTCTGAATGCAAATGAGTAGTGATGGAGCCACCATTTGCTTATTATGCCCTAACACAGAAGGACAAATGCCCTTTCTTTCATCAATCACTAAGAATTCCATCCTTTTTAAAATCTAGCATTTTTGTTAGTGACAACAACAGAGGAAATAAATTTAGAAACAAGTGCAAATAACCTCTGACCAGGAGCTTTCAAATTAAATAATGATGTCCCTTAAAAATTGGTTCTTTCCATAAAATTCACCCATAGAACAAGGTTTCTCGGTTCTGAAGTTTAATTATTTGCTACCCCTGCAGATAGAACTGAAAACATAAAATAATAGAAACACACTGGGAAGTCCTAATAAAATCACATTCACCCAGCCTGGTCTGTGAGGAAACAGAAAGAAACATAAATCACTTCCCATTCATACTCTGTGGATGATTCCTACAAGATTAGATTCTTGAGGACTTTAGTTGCCTCAAATTCAGGGTTGGTGGTGAGGAGCTGGTGAGATGGGAGTGGGAATGATGGAATGTGAATGTCTGTACCTTAAATTGAGCAACAGGTTCAGATTAGGGATTCAGCCCATGGAGAATCTTTTTGCAAGCTCTTGGACCTTCCCCACCTTTCTTGTGCCGGGGTTATTTAACCAATATATCTTGTGGGCAGGTTTTGAGAGTTCATGTTCTCCATGACAACCATGAATTTCCCAAGTGATATCTGGCTCAAGTCATAGAGAGTAACATACTTTAGACTTTATTTCAACTTTAGAAAGGATCATGTGTGAGCTAGAACTAGAGTAGGGGTGTAAAACCTAGGTCATCAAGGTGGTGTCACATGACGTATCGGGACTATTTTCCCCTTTGTGAAAACTGGTGTGGGTGTGGCCAGCGCATGACAAATTTGGGCCCCAGGCCATGAGTTTGACAGCCCTCATCTAGAGGGTATTAGACTAAATCTATTAGCAAGATATTTTCAGCCACAGTTCTGGAATGAGAAATATTTAATGGCAAAATCAGAAACAGGTACCGTATGCTTACCTTAGTTAGGAGATCTGGATTAATCCATTTGCAAAGATCCCTGGTGTGAGCAAAAAAGACATTAGTATCAACCTATTTTGTATTTTGTTTAACAGTTTTCCCTCTTTGCATAGTTCATTTTACTGTATAGCTACATGCTCTTGTATATGCTCATTCTGACTTATTATAGACATTTAAAAATTATTGGGATCACTTTGTCCCAGCAAATAATACCAATGAGACAGAAACCCACTCTCTCTATATTAAAAATTGACAGAATCTATCTTTGCATATTAAATCAATATGTAAACTGAAACTCAGGCAGTTTTTAAAATTAGCACTTTTCTAAATTTTGCAATGTAGTTAAATATGTGCATGATTGGGGATAATGGGAAAGAGCACAGAGAAATGTATCTGGTAGTGAAGGAAGACAGAAATTGTTCATAATAAGCTAAATGTTTGGGGAAATGCATCTAATTGGCATAAAATTTATCTATGAAGAACAGAGGCATTTGTTAAATTCAGAGGTTTCATCACAGTGACAAAACATGCATTGTGACATCATGATGCAAGCTCCATCCCTTATAATGAGCATGGATGTCGTAGATAAAAAGGAGGTGGATTTTGCATTATGATTTTGAGATATATGTTTTAGCATTTCAATCAGAATAGAACTGAAAGGGACCTTGGAGGTCTTCTAGTCCAACCCCCTGCTCCCTATACCAGTGATGGCTAACCTTTTTGCCATTGTGTGCCAAAAGCAGGGGGAATCATGCGTGTGCATGCCCATACCCATAATTCAATGCCCCCCGTGCCCCCCCACCCCATGCATGTGTGCGCGACCCCCCCCCCCATGTTCCCCATGCTCCAGAGGCTTTCTTGGAGCCTGGGGAGGGTGAAAACGGCCTTCCCCAACCCTCTGGAGGCTCTCCGGAGGCTGGAAACAGCCCGTTTCCTGACTTCCAGTGGGCCCGGAAGGCCCGAAAATCAGATGGCCGGCACGTGCATGTGAGCTGGAGCTGAGCTAGGGCAATGCTCGTGTGCCCACAGATATGGCTCTGCATGCCACCTGTGGCACGCATGCCGTAGGTTCGCCATCATGGCCCTATACCATTCCAGATAAGTGACTGGTCCAGTCTCTTCTTTAAAACCTCCAGTGATGAAGCAAGCTGTTCCACTGATTAATTGTTCTCACTGTTAGGAAGTTTCTCCTTAATTCCAGGTTGCTTCTTTCCTTATTTTTAATTTAATTTAATTTAATTTCCAATTTATATACTGCCCTTCTCCCTGAGGACTCAGGGCAGTGTACAGCCAAGATAAAAAACATAGAATACAAATATTAAAACATTTAAAAATATATATAAATTTTGGCCCGAAAGTTAAAAATCACAGACTAATTAAAAGAATTTAAAAATTTCTTCTTAAGCCAACCCGGCTTGCTGAAAAAGATGGGTTTTAAGGGAACGACGGAATGCATTGAGGTCATGGATTCTCCTTATCTCCGGGGCAACTGATTCCAGAGGGTGGGAGCCCCCACAGAGAAGGCCCTCCCTCTGGGGGCCACCAGCCTACATTGTTTGGCTGATGGCACCCTGAGGAGGCCCTCTCTGTGGGAGCGCACGGGTCGATGGGAGGTCGTCGGTAGCAGCAGGCGGTCTCGCAGATAGCTAGGCCCTATGCCATGGAGCGCTTTGAAGGTGATAACCAGCACCTTGAAGCGCACCCGGAAGACCACCGGGAGCCAGTGCAGCTCGCGCAGGAGCGGTGTTACATGGGAGCGCCATGTTGCTCCCATCACTACCCATGCTGCTGCATTCTGGACCAGCTGGAGCCTCCGGGTGCTCCTCAAGGGGAGCCCCATGTAGAGAGCGTTGCAGTAGTCAAGGCGAGAGGTGACGAGGGCATGAATGACTGTGCACAAGGAATCCCGATCGAGAAAGGGCCGCAACTGGCAAATCAGGCGAACCTGATAAAAGGTCCCTCTGGTAACAGCCATCAGATGTTCCTCCAAAGACAGCTGCCTATCCAGGAGGACTCCCAGATTGCGAGCCCTTTCAGTGGGGGCCAAAGACTCGCCCCCAATAGTCAGTGATGGAGTCAACTGACTACATCGGGATGCCGGGAGCCACAGCCACTCAGTCTTGGAAGGGTTGAGCTTGAGCCTGTTCCTCCCTATCCAGATCCGCACAGCCTCCAGGCACTGGGACATCACTTCAAGGGCATCGTTGAGGTGGCCTGGGGTGGAGATGTACAGCTGGGTGTCATCAGCGTACTGGTGGTATCTCACCCCAAAGCCACGGATGATCTCGCCCAGCGGCTTCACATAAATGTTGAACAGAAGGGGCGAGAGGACCGATCCCTGCAGCACTCCACAAATGAGAGGCCTCAAGGTCAACCTCTGCCCCCCTGCCAACACAAACTGCGACCGGTCGGAGAGAAAGGAGGAGAACCACCTCAACACAGTGCCTCCCACCCCCAACTCTTCCAGCCGGTGCAGCATGATACCATGGTCGATGGTATCAAAAGCCGCTGAGAGATCTAATAGGACCAGAACAGAGGAATAACCCCTGTCCCGAGCCCTCCAGAGATCATCCACCAATGTGACCAATGCCTTTTCCGTGCTGTGCCCAGACCTGAAACCCGACTGGAACGGATCTAGATAGGATGTTTCCTCCAGGAATTGCAGAAACTGTTGCGCGACCACACTCTCAACAACCTTCGCAATGAAGCGAAGGTTGGAGACAGGACGATAGTTAGCCAATATTGCCGGATCCAGGGACGGCTTCTTGAGGAGAGGCCTCACCACCGCCTCTTTCAGGGCAGCAGGGAAGTGACTCTCACTCAACGAAGCATTAATGACGCCCTGGAGCCAGCCTCGTGTAACCTCCCAGGAAGCCAGTACCAACCAGGAGGGACACGGGTCCAGTAAACATGTGGCCGCACTAAGTCTCCCCAAAATCCTGTCCACATCATCGGGAGTCACAGCATCAAACTCCTCCCAGATAACATTCTCAAGACTGTTCCTCGTCACCCTGCCCTGATCTACCCAGTCAGAGTCCAAATCCCCCCGGATCTGAGCGATTTTGTCATACAGGTATTGTCCGAAATCCTCCGCCCTGCCTTCTAAGGGATCCTCCTGCACTCCCAGATGGAGCAGGGCGCGGTCACCCTAAACAGGGCGGCCGGACGATTCCCTGATGACACAATAGAGGCGGAAAAGTAGTTAGACTTTGCCGTCTTTATCGCCACTAGGTAGGCCTTAATGTGCGACCTTACCAGTGTTCGGTCAGATTCAGCGAGACTGGCCCTCCTACCGCTCTCCAGGCGTCTTTTCCAGCGCTTCATTTCCCTCAGCAACTCAGTAAACCAAGGAGCCGCACGGGATCGGCATCGGGTCAGAGGCCTCAAAGGCACGACTCAGTCCAAGGCCCCACCAGCCACCCGATCCCAGGCGGCTACCAGGTCCTCGGCCGAGTCATGTGCTAGATCCTCAGGAAATGGCCCAAGTTCTGTCTGGAACCTATCAGGATCCATCAGGAGCCTGGGGCGGATCCATCTAATTGGGTCCGCCTCCCTGCGGCGAGGGGTCGCGGTTCGAAGATCTAGGCGAAGGAGTGAGTGGTCAGTCCATGACAAGGCTTAATTAGTTTCCATCCATTGTGTCATGTCTTCTGGTGCTTTGGAAAATAAGTTGAGTCCTTCTTCTTTGTGGCAGCCCCTCAAATACTGGAATGCTGCTATCATGTTACCCCTTGTCCTTTTTTTCTCTAGACTGGTCATACCAATTCCTGCAATCATTCCTCATACGTTTTTTGTCTCCAGGCCTTTAATCATCCTTTAATCCTGGTCTTTACTCATAAAGATGTTTAAATATGAGAATTTGCTGTCCCCTGCTCTCTCTTGATGTCTTACAGACATCCCTGATTATGAGAAGTAGCTGAAAATGAATCAAATTCTCATGTGAAACTTTTTTATTTAAAGGCACCCCAACTATAGAAGCATCTAGAAGCACGAAGCTTCATCCATCATTAAAATGTACACAGTTCTCAACAAATACTGGAGCGAAATAGGAGGAGAAAGTAAATTCTTGCTTTTCACCTCCTGAGAGTATGTTTGTCACTCCTTCATAAACCAGTATTATAGAATATAGTTTTAAATGATAGAAAGCTAATGTGCAATGACCAATGCAAATCCAAACTGTGTGGTAGTCAGAAGGATAGTTAACTCCGCAACTATGGGTTAACGTTTATCTCCACACATTATGTGACAGCCACAATTCCTGTTGCCTATAGGGGGGAAAATGACTTTATCAATAATATATCCACATACTGTAGAATGTATATGCATCTTTAAATTCTCATTTACATGTACATACCAATCTCACTGAATTGCCTAGTCTTCTTAATACAGATGAAAAGGTGTTTAAATATGAGAATATAACCCCTATGGCTGATATCTTGGCTGCTGCTAAATTGAGGAGCTATCCTTAGGGAATCCTGTCAATCATTTCAAAATATTCTATGAAGTGAAGGCAGACTATGTTACTTCGAGTCATATTCCAGGACTTTTTCCCCTACCATTTGCACAAATGATAGCCAGAATCCATTAGAATATAAAAACTAATTAGAATGGAAATCATCCTGTGCCCTTGCCTTAAATTACTTGTCATCCAAATCTAGAGCTTTGTGATGTAGTATCCTTGTAAACGTGTCTGTGGTACCTCCTTTTGTGCTTAGTCCCCCAGTTGTATTGTACTAAGCATTCCTAAGGCAAAGACATTCTACAGAGCAAAAAAATATGTCTTACATTTTGCTTTTGCCTTCTAGCCCTCAGAATGATTGAAACTTTAAAAGGGTTCAGGAAAACTTTTTCATTTTTAATCCAGGCATATCCATGTGATTCTCAAGGAGGTCATTTGGATCTGCTGTCATTTTAAAAGCAGCTTTCCTTTTGCCCTGCAACGTCAAAGCCTTTCAAACACAATCCAGATGGATCCTGGAAAATGAACATGACTGACCATTCTTTGCTCAAATGTTGTTTACACAAGATACTTGGAAAATCTAAATGTAATTTACCAAAGACCACAGAGCTTCTCCTGCCTGTTATGCAAGGGCTTTCAACTGAGCCTAACTGCACCATATTGGAACAACATTTTCTGTGAAATACAGGACACCCTGAACTTTTGTCTTGGCAAATCCAAGGCCAGTGAGGACTGGATCTGGAACAAAAGGAACGTATGCAACTGAGATCAGCAGTGGTTTCCTTTGGTTCCATCAGGGGTGGGTTCTACTTACCTTTACTACCAGTTTGCATCACGCCTGTGTGCACGCACTTGCTTCACTCACACACGCACTCTTTTGCACATGCACAGAAGCTTCTGTGCATGTGCAGATCACCTATGATGAAGTCCAGGTCAGTGGGCGGAGCCTTCCGCCGGTTTTACTACCAGTTCTTTCGAACTGGTCCAACCCGGGAGCAACCCACCACTGGGTTCACATATATGTAATATGGAAAGCTTGGACATAGAAGATATATCTGCTAAGCATGACAGCTCATAAGTATGTGTTCATACAGCTGAAACTTTCTTAAACTGACACAAAGAAACATGAATACTATTTTTCAGATATTATATGTTGCCAAAGGTTTGTAAATTAACATACAACTCTGCCTACTTGTATCCTATATGGAACAGGTCACACTGAAAGCTGTTGATAGCTTCAGTAGTATCATTTCTTTTATCTTTGATCATTGGGAGCATCAAAAGCAATGAGGTCAAGCAAGAGATTCTTGGTCTGTTTATCCTTCTCTGTTTTTCCCCATTAACTGCTGCTTACAGGAAGAAATCTTCTCTTCTCTTCTCTCTCCTCTCCTCTCCTCTCCTCTCCTCTCCTCTCCTCTTCTACCCCTACCCTTGGGACACTCAGCAGTCCCAAAAACATTCCATATCCTTTGCACCAGGGGTGGGTTCTACTTACCTTTACTACCGTTTGTGCGCGCACACACTCTTCTGCATCATTCTGATGACATTGGGGTCGGTGGGGGAGCCTCCCGCCGGTTTTACTACCAGTTCTATAGAACCGGTGCGAACCAGGGGCAACCCACCACTGATTTGCACTCTGATTCAGGTGATCCTGACAGTACAGATAAAGCCCCAAGTGGCCTCAATGACTGTCAGAGAGCTCACAACCAACCTTCAGAGTGCTAATGAACAGATAATATAGAGAAAGAAAGAAAAGCTAAAAATCTAGTAGTGAAAAAGAAAAGAAATATATGAAGATGTGACTTTCAACCATCATAATAATTATAAACTATTTTAATAATTTTTCACCTCCCTTACTCTACCAATGAGCTCTTCACCCCATGTCCTATCTCTTGCCAAAAACAAATCCATCAAACATCTTTATTTCAGTTCTGGTATCAGCAAAAGTCCATTAATTATTTCCAGAAATAGCAACATATCTATTTTAACCTTGATCAAATAAATCAACTTTATATTCCTTCCTTTTGTTTTCAACAATCTTAATCTTTAGTCCATTCAAGTAATGTCATAGAATTTAATTTGTTTTTACTTCTTTTTGCCCATTCTCACAAAATTTATCCAGATTTTAACAAACCTCTTTTGAAAATCCAATATAAAAGAATTAACAAAGTCACTCTCTCTTTTATTATTTTTAATTTCTTTTTGATACTATTTAAATTGGGCTCCTTCCAAAAAATTAATAGAAAGTTAAGGTATGATTTCTAAATCATGAAAAGTAAACATTCTTCTTTATTCTGAAGTGGTCATATCCCATCTCTACTACCGCATCCTGTTCTGGGCATCGCAGTTTAAAAAATATATGGAAAACCTAGTACAGGTTGAGAGAAAGGTAACAAAGATGATTAGGGAATTAGAAATTAAGATTCCCAAACAGTAATTTAAGGACCTGGATAGCTTTAGACTTGGGAAAGAAAACAGAGGGGAGGGCATGATAGCATCCTTTAAATAGCAATAGCAATAGCACTTAGACTTATATACCGCTTCATAGTGCTTTACAGCCCTCTCTAAGCGGTTTACAGAGTCAGCATATTGCCCTCAACAATCTGGGTTCTCATTTTACCAACCTCAGAAAGATGGGAGGCTGAGCCAACCTTGAGCCTGGTGAGATTCTATCTGCCAAACTGCTGGCAGCTGATGATCAGCAGAAGTAGCCTGCAGTACTGCACTCTAACCACTGTGCCACCGCAGCTCATTAATATATAGCTGAAACAAGAAGGTCAAGACTTGTTCAGGTTATGGAATAATGGTTTTAAAATACAAAAAGGCACACTCCAGTTGAAAACATTGTAGGAGGAAAGTTTCATATCAATAAGAGCTATTTTACAGGGAAAACAACCATTTCAAGAAGTGGTGGCTGTCATTCAGGGAATATGTTGAGGCAGGGACTAGACAACCATCTGTCTGGGATGCTTTAATTTGAATCCTTCCACTGAACAGGGAATTGGACTTAAACAGCCCCTTCCTGCTTTAGTTTCTATAATTTTATATATTCAAATAAGGATTAGAGTAGATCTGTACTATTTTGTCTTATATTATTTTCTTGCTTTTCCTAACTATTATCTTTAAAAAGATTGTGTTTGTTTATTATTTATGAAGCATCAGCTGTATCTCTTTCTGCAGGACTCTGGAGAGAATTTCTCATCCTCTAAGATTCTTCTACTTGGCTTTCAGTCTGTAACGATAAGCCCTTAGATATCCTACTTTCCCAAAGAAGCAAAGGATACACATTTCCAGTCAGCTGCAAAGAATAAAATAAATCCAACGGGTTTTTGTTTAAGAGCTTCCTTAGCTTGATGAATAAATTGCAGTTTTGCTAGCATTCTAGTTTCTATCTTGTGACAATAAGTCGGATTATTATTATCATTCCAGCTAAGAAGAAGAAATGAGATCTGTGTAACAAAATGATACAATTTTAATAGAAAAAAAAAAAGAATTGAAGTCTTGAAACAATTGGTTGGAAACTATAAAATGAAAGGAATCCTTCCTGATACTTTGCTGCCCAATTATTCTGAATGGATCTAGTAATACTGTCTTACCTGAAAAGACTAGGGTTGCAAATTAGAAATTTGACCTGCAGTGTCCGCTAGCATTTCCTCAATATATCAAGGAAAACGTTGTTCAGCATGGTTATAAAGGAGTTTCAACTCTCATTCAGTTGACCATCCATAAAATGTGAATCTGAATGCAAATCCATAAATCATAAGGAGGATCACAGATAACATGACCTATAATCCAAAAACTGGGTGGTTAGATCCAATGTCTTAAATGCCCTCTTCCAACTGGAAACCACTAATAGCTTAGCTGGGCTACAAAAATGTTTCCTACTTTCTCCTGAACAGAGATGTAATCCTTGAGGAGGCTACAATTTGTCTACAGTGCACATTTTTATTCATCTTCACAGTGATTTATTTACCATTTAGCAAGGCTTCAGTGCAATTCCTCTTTCAGTAGGAACTGGATCAGATCCAGGATTAACAATGCTTTTAAAATTAACCTCCTTTAAGTCACTGCGAAGATCTTCATTGTCTACTGTGAAATCACAATAGGACTAGCTCATTGGGCTGAGCACTGCTTCTCAGTTCTGTAAAAGAAGAGAAGGTATCTGTCAACACACTTTAAAGCAAATTTTTTTAAAATTCTTGAGGTCATGTGATAGCAGATGCTCTACCTGCGTTCCTGTGAATTTGAGAAATTTATTTGGAAGCCCTTCAAATCTATACACACATATACACAACAATTCAAATGCCTTCTTTGAAAGTTCCATTTTTCACTATAGGAATCACACAATACTTTCTTGGTGTTTCGTGGTAATCACTTTTGTCCTTGGCGCCATTCCTTTTCAACAAGTGACAGAAATTGCTTGCATCTTCTTATGCACACCATTTTTTTGAGTCACTCCAAAGTGATAGGTCCTTAGCTATTTATTAAAGATGGCTGTCATAGTTATATTTGACCTTAACATTTTAGCTCTTTCTTTTCTTTCTTCATTGGGAACTCAGGCTCATTCAGGCTGTTTTAACAAATGGCCAAACTATTGTTTAAATTATGACAGAATCTTTCTTTCAAAGGGTTGTCCATTGAATCTTTGATTTAGTTGGGGTTTATTTCAGTATTGGAGAAATAATGGCCTTGAATGACCCAAATCAGAGGCCATTTGTTTATCTTGAATTTGCTGAAGTTTCTAACTCCAACTAGCTAACTCTGAAAAACTGCAAGGGAGTCTTTTTTATCAGAAGAATGAAAATTTGCTACTTTCTGAAGTAATAAAAGTGATCCAACTTTAGGAAAGGCACAAGAGTTTTCATTCTAGGTTCCTTTATATGTTGAATTTTTTCTGTTTTCATTTTTGACTGAATTAGTTGACAGCTATACACATAGATGCCTGTTATGTGGAGATGATGCTTGCTCAGTTTTTCCTCAGAAAAGGACAGAGAAATTGTGTGAGGAAGAGCACTGCAGATTTGGAGAGTGTAATTATTCCTCTCTAATTTAGTGAACAGTGTTAATTAAAATAATGGAAGGATCAGAGCATACATTTGGGAACTAGGCTTCTTTAAAATCTGGAAATGTTTGTGTGTTCTTTAATGGTAGTTTCCTATAACAATTGTTACATTAACAATTTATACGTTAAATATCATTTACAAACAAAGGAATAAACATTGCTACTTCAAACTAGGATGATTGATGAAATGTGCCCTATTGTTAGAAAACAGACCTATCTATTGAGTTATTTATTTCCACTGAAAATTTTTGAGGTAATTGGAAAAATAACAAAACATTCTTGTATATTTGAATGCATACTGAATTCACTAATTAACGCTGGTGCGATTTTTGTCTACCACTAAAAATTGTGTTTGTCTTGTCCAGATTCGCGGTAACATATTTGCAATAAAATACTTCTTTCTTTAGAATAATATAAAAGTCTTTAAAAGTATAGAAAGTAGCATTGGCTGAGAAAACTAAATCTAATCCTAAATTCTAAACCTTTTTAACATTTGGGTCCCTTTTTTCATATTAAAAATGTGATTCCTTACAGTAAAAGTATATTAATTTTTTTGATAGAAGTATTCAATGTTTAAAATGTTGTATCCCTCTTTCAGAAGAAGTGACAGAAAACCATCTGGGTTCAGATAAACTTTGTTTCTTTCAGAACCTTAATATGTTTGCACTGGATCCTGAGGTTCTTTGGAACACAGTTTGAAAAGAACTCCTTTAAAACCCTTCCATAGAAAATAGTGCTATTCAAATATGCTATAAGGGTCAGAAAAGTGGCTGTAATCATTTCTTATCAAAAAAAATTAAAAAAGGATAAGTGCTACAAAACAGTAAGGCTTACAACAGGGTAGGCTACCTATAATTCACAAATTTGTGAATATTTGGGGGGATCCAAGAAAAATAGCAGTTTGGTCCAATATATTGAGATTTAAGGGGGAACGCTTGCCTGCAGAATTGAGCAATGAAGTTCTACAGAAGTGCAGGTGATGTTTGTCGCTTCCTACCATTATTTGGTCCCCATAACTTTTCCTACTGATACAAGTAAGATAGGTAGGAGCCAGGGTTGAAATCCAGCAGGTTCTGATAGGTTCTGGAGAACCGGTAGTGGAAATTTTGAGTAGTTTGGAGAACCAACAAATACCACTTCTGACTGGCCCCAGAGTGGGATGGGAATGTGCAATATCCTTCCCCTGGAGAGGTGTGGGAATGGAGATTTTGCAGTATCCTTCCCCTGGAGTGGGATGGGAATGGAGATTTTGCAGTATCCTTCCCCTGGAGTGGGGTGGGAATGGAGATGTTGCAGTACCCATCCCCTACCACGTCCACCAAGCCACACCCACAGAACCGATAGTAAAAAATTTGGATTTTATTACTGCCTAGAAGATAGGTTTAAGATCCAGATGGATCTTGACAGACTTGAACATTGGGCCCTAACTAACAAAATGAAATTCAATGTAGAAAAAAGTGAAGTCTTACACTTAGGCAAGAAAAAGCAAAAGTACACATATAGACTGGGTAAAACCAGGCTTAATAGCAGTAACTATGAGAGGGATTTTGGAGTCTTAGTGGACAACCAGCTAAATATGAGCCAGCAGTGTGCAGCGGCAGCCAAAAAAGCCAATGCAATCATAAGCTGCATTAACAGAGGGATACAATCAAGATCAAGTGAGGTACTAATAGCACTCTATAAAGCCTTAGTAAGACCACACCTAGAATACTGCATCCAGTTTTATATAAAAAATAAAAATGATGTCTATAAAAAGTGCAGAGAAGAGCAACCAGGATGATTAGGCGACTGGAGAATAAAACATATGAAGAGCAGTTACAGGAACTGGGTATGGCTAGTCTAGTGAAGAGAAGGACCAGGGGAGACATGATAGCAGTATTCCAATATTTGAGTGGCTACCACAGAGAGGAAGGGGTCAAGCTATTTTCCAAGGCACCAGAAGGCCAGACAAGGAATAATGGATGGAAACTGATCAAGGAAAGATTCAACCTAGAAATAAGGAGAAATTTTCTGACAGTGAGAACAATCAACCAATGGAACAGTTTGCCTTTGGGAGTTGTGGGGAGCTTCATCACTGGAGGCTTTCAAGAAAATGGACTGCCATTTGTCAGAAATTGTGTAGCATCTCCTGCTTGGGTGTGGGGTTGGACCAGATGACCTACAAGATCCCTTCCAACTCTCTGTAAATCTGTAATTAATTATGATATTTTCTGTGAGGATAGTAACATTATTGCTGCTGAAGCACAAGAAAAATGTTATGGCTATGGGAATAACATTTTTGACTGAGATTCTTTTTTTCCACTTTAAGGACAGGAGGAGGACTTTACTGTCATGTGTGAGTTAACTGTTTGTCTCTGCTCTGCTTTTCCTAATTAAATGATTCATACTTCTTAGCTCTTCCCATTGAAGAATGCAGTATGTCCTTCTGTCTTCCCCTTTCCCCTTTGCAAAAATGAAACCTCAGAGAGTCAGGGTTTTGATTAGCACATGTGTATTGTATGAATAAATCTTGTCCTTCTGGAACTTAAGCATCTGTTTTTGGATACAGTATGGTAAATAGATTTGGTTCTACTGACAAACACTCTGATAAATATAAAATGAAATGAACAAACTAGAGGACTGTCTGTGTACGTTCAAAAATGTAAGTTTTGTTATTTAATACATTTCTTTTTAAAAAAAAATAATCAAAGGAATGGAGCCTCCAGGACAATTAAGGAAAGTCTGTGCATTTGCATTAGTGCCTATGAACATCTGGAAAGCTGTCCCTGGTTGATGTCTAGGTTTGTGGCTTGTTCCAGCTGGGAGAGGCACACATTTAGTATCTGAAGGACAGGCATAACTTCCAACAAACCATGGATTAAAAAATAACTGTGTACTGCTTAGAGGAAAAAGTAATGGCTAAATGGGTGCATTGATGCTAAGCAAAACAGTAAGAAAAAAACAAACAAGAAACAGAAGGTCCCCTCTGTTCAGGAAATATTGTTCCATCCTTAAGGCTCTGATTGATTGGGTGAACAGAAAAATGAAATGTGCTAGAGGCAATATTACAGTAATTATACTATCTTTCAGTTATATGGGATCTGATCGAAAAAATAAAGTTGGTTTAAGAGTGAAATACATCACAAATTAGTATATGCATGAATATGCTCCTTCTAGGGTGTTAGCTATTCCTGCCAGCAAATTTGGTAAATTTCCCTTTTATTCTCTCATCTAAGTCATTTATGAAGCTATTGAAGAGAACTGGGCCTAAGATGGAACCTTGTGTTACCCCACTACTTACTTCCCTCAATGTAGATGTAGATCCGGGGTGAAATGCTGCCGGCTCTATCTGGCTCACAGGAACTGGTAGCGCTGGTGGCGGGTAGTTTGGAGAACCAGTAGCACTGGCGGTGGGAGCTCCGCCCCCCCAAGACCAGGATGTCACCACGTCCCAGTTTTGACCATTGCATGCGCAGAAGGCTTTGCACATGGCACGTGCACATCAGCGAACCAGTAGGAAAGGTAAGTACATTTCACCCCTGCGTAGATCCATTAAGGACTACTCATTAAGTACGGTTTGTCAGCCAGTTATGAATCCATCTGGTGGTGATTTTATCTATCCCACTTTTTTATAGCTTACCAAGAAGTAGATTGTGGTCTACTTTGTCGAATGCCTTGCTGATGTCTAAGTATATTATGTCCACAATATTTCTCTGGTCTACTAATTTAGTCATTATGTTGAAGAATGAAATAATATTGGTTTGGCATGATCTGTTTTTAACAAAGCCGTGCTGACTGCTAGTTATTACTTTACTCATTTCTAGATGTTTTTTTTATTATCTTTTCCAGTATCTTTCCGGGTATTGATGTTAAACTGATTGGTCTGAAGGTTCCTGGGTCTGTTTTTTTGGTTTTTTTCCTTTTCCTTTTTTGAAGATGGGAATCACATCAGCTCTTTTCCAGACCTCTGGTAGTTCCCAGTGCTCCAGGATTTAACCATAAGGTTAGGCTTAACTCTCATTACTAAATATGAATATTAATCATACTAGATAAAGCAGAAACTAAGCCCAGCAGGTTCCATAATAAACCTTCTAATATGAAGTAATTGTTTATTATGAAATTTATTCATCGAATATGCTGATCCATAACTTCAAATGGGCTCTGAGAAGAGCTATATTGTTTCAACCTATCAATATAACTTTGACATAAGCAACCCTTAAATTTGTTTCAGTCAGCTTCATGATGTGATCCCATAACAATTGTTAGATATGGCATATCATCTCTGTCCACCAAATTGTTTGTTTAATGCTACAGAATATAAAAAGGATCGTCTGGTAGTGTACTTTCAGCCACTATTCGACTGCCATCGAGTTCATAAACCTGGAATAATCAAAGGCCACTCCATTTGGGACTTTTGGGAGTTGAACTAGAAAAAGTCCAAGATACAGTCCAGCCCTATGATTCTCCATGCTAATTAGCCAGACTATATTTTCCCAATGGTTCTGGAAAGTTCAATGCCTTTTAATCTACAGTTAGAAACAAATAAATATTTTAAATTCTTGTTATTCAGGTCTTTCTACTTACTTTTCCCTGCCTTTTTTTGGCTTTACCAGTTAAATGTTTTAATATTTACTAATGAACAACAAACTGTACATTGGCTAGGTGAAATGAGTAGTTTATATGCTTGCTCTCAACTAGATGTAGGAATTGATCAGGACTGTGCTGGGTTGAAACTAAATTGGAAATCACTAATAGTAATTTCCCAATAGCAATAAGAACATCAGAATGAGTCCAAAGAGACAAATACAGTAATTCAATATTTATAAAAGGTGGACAAATCAGTGCTTTTAATGTTGTATATCAACAAAATATAATGAAATATTTATTGACAAGACTGTCTCTGGGCCTCATGCAGATCCCTGAGGTAATCCTAGAAAAATAAAATGGCCAGAGGGCAGAGTGGATATTTTGTTGAAAATATACCTATTTATTCAAAAGAAAGATGATAATAATCAGGGATGGAAGGGAATATCCATGATGGCCATGAGGGAATGATATTAAGCCACTTCACTGATTCACTATCTGGTAAATGGATGCTTGGTGACAGGACCAGTCCACTATGGCAGACATTTTGTGAGGAGGCATCCTCCATCCCCACCCCATGGCAGTTATTTTGTAAGCAGACTATATTCATACATACATACTTGCAGCATTCCAAATGTGCTCATTGGCTCCAAAAGTTTGTCTATTTTGCTGCATAAGCAAGTGTAAAATTAGCCCTTATTGTGTTTTTTTGTTAATTTTGGGTGGAAGAAGATCTACATGTGAATGAAACATTTAGCTATAGAATGATATGAGATCCATATCCACTTGAGATGAGGAACCAAGTTGCAAGGGAACACATTTGCATTAAGAGATGTGGGTTAGTGTAAAGTGTGAACATGTATTTATTTATTTTATTTATTTATAGTTAGACTTCTATGCCGCCCTTCTCCCGAAGGACTCAGGGTAGTGTATAGCCATATTAAAGTACATAGAATTACAAAGTTTAAAACCAATTAAAATCAAATATATAAAATGGCTCAAAAATTTAAAACATTTAAAACATACACACACACCTTAAAAATTCATATTAGGCCAGTCCGGCTTGCTGGAACAGAAGGGTCTTCAGGGCGCGGCGAAAGGTGCGCAGGTTGGGGCTAAGACAAAGCTCTAGGGGAAGCTCATTCCAGAGAGCCGGTGCCCCCACAGAGAAGGCTCTCCCCCTGGGTGTCGCTAGTCGACATTGTTTAGCCGACGGCACCCTGAGGAGCCCCTCTCTGTGGGAGTGAATTGGCCGGTGGGAGGCTGTTGGTGGCAGAAGGCAGTCTCGTATATACCCCGGTCCTAAGCCATGGAGCGCTTTAAAGGTGGTCACCAACACCTTGAACCGCACTCGGAAGACCACCGGGAGCCAGTGCAGCTCACCCAGGAGGAGGAACATGGCCTAAATTAGGGAATCCTTGTAATTGTAATTACTTTTCCTTGGAGTGATGTAATTCATAGACAAGAGCAGGGTCTGTGCCGCTGGCCTCTCAGAGCCAAGGATCAAATAATATGGTATGGATATGATACAGCCACTTTGTTACATTTAAGTGAATCTGAATGGAAAGTTTATTAGAGAATCTTTTCTTGGCTGTTAGTTGGAATTCAAATATAACACATGAACACATGGAGCTTAATATATCAAGGCAATACAGCTTCCTGGAACAAATGACATCCATTCATTAGGTCCATCAAGAAAATAGCAGAGAGTTACATAACCAATGCAAAGAACAGAAAAGAATAAGGGGTGTTCTTTTGCACAATTGCTTTGCATCCACTATTTCATTTGCATGGGATACTCTTAATTACAACAATTTATCATACTGGCACAAGGTTGGATTGATACATATTGAGGATATGTTCCTCCTGCTGCTAGAATCTTTTCTTTTTTTAAAAAAAAAATAGGAAATGGAATAGTGCCAACTAAGCTTTCACATAGGTAGATAAAAATTGTTAGCAATCTGGAATAACTAAAATACTCTTTGTTCAGCAGTGTTGATGCGAATAATTTACAACACATTTCACATAATCATACTAATTTTGCTTCTACATGATTAATTAAAATAATGCACTTCTTTTTCAAAAAATGGAATTAGCACACCAAAGGAGATATTATTACATGTTCCTTGTAATACATGTATACAACATGTATTATTACCTGTTCCTTGTAATACATGTATACAACATGTTCCATGTTACCTAAATAGCCTTTAGGTAATAAAGGCTATTTTTATGGTGAGTCCTTTACTCTTTTCAATGAGACGTTAACAAGCTTAAATGAGCAATGCTTAAAGTAGCATTCATGTCTAAATTAATTTATCATGAAATAATACTAAATTTGGTAGTTTTTATGCCTACAATAAGTTGGAACAGAAGCATAAATAGCACTGAAAAGTAGGGCAATGAAATTTATTTATTTATTTATTTATTTATTTATTTATTTATTTATTTATTTATTTATTTATTTATTTATTATATTTCTATACCGCCTTTCTCCCGTAGGACTCAAGGCGGTGTACAGTCAAGAAAAATATAGACACACAAACATCATAAAATTGCTAATTAAAATTATTACTTACTTTGGTCAATTAAATAAAACCCAGAATTAGATAACATTTTAAAAAATCATTCACATGTTCATATGTTTAGCCCCACCTGTTTGAACATCAGGGTCTTGAGGGCACGGCGGAAATCATGGAGATCAGGGATATTCCGTATCTCCGGGGGCAGTTCATTCCAAAGAGTTGGAGCCCTCACAGAGAAGGCCCTCCCCCTGGGAGTCGCCAGTCGGCATAATTTGACTGACGGTACCCTGAGTAGTCCCTCCCTGTGAGAACGAACTGGTCGGTGGGAGCTATTGGTGGCAAAAGACGGTCTTGTAGGTACCCAGGTCCTAAGCCATGGAGCGCTTTAAAGGTGATAACTAACACCATGAATCACACCCAGAAGACCACCAGGAGCCAGTGCAGCTCGCGTAGGAGAAGTGTTACATGGGCGTAATGAGCTGCGCCCATAATCACCCGCGCAGCTATATTCTGGACCAGTTGGAGCCTCCAGGTGCTTTTCAAGGGGAGCCTCATGTAGAGAGCATTACAGTAGTCCATACGGGAGGTAACTAGGGCATGAGTGACCGTGTGCAAGGCATCCCGATCCAGAAAGGGACGCAACTGGTGGATCAGGCAAACCTGATAAAAGGCATCCCTGGCCACGGCCATCAAATGATCTTCTAAAGATAGCCATGAATCCAGGAGGACACCCAAGTTGCGGGCCCTCTCTGTGGGGAGCAAGATCTTATCCCCTATTGTCAGTGATGGTACCAGCTGACTATACCGGGACGCCGGAAGCCACAGCCACTCGGTCTTGGAGGGGTTGTGTCTGAGCTTGTTTCTCCCCATCCAGATCCGCACGGCCTCCAGGCAACGGGACATCACAGCAAGGGCATCATTGGGGTGGTCTGGGGTGGAGATGTATAGCTGTGTGTCATCAGCATATTGATGAACACTCACCCCGAAACCACGGTTGATCTCGCCTAGTGGTTTTATATAAATGTTGAACAGGAGTCACAGAATCAAACTCTTCCCAGATAACGCTCTCAAGACCTGCCCCCGTCTCCTCCCCTGGATCTACCCAATCGGAGTCCAGGCCTTCCCGAATCTGAGCGACTTTATCATGCAGGAATTGTACAAAATCCTCAGCTCGACCCTTTAAGGGATCTTCCCGTACCCCCACCTGAAGTAGGGAATGGGTCACCCTAAACAGCGCGGCTGGGCGGTTCTCTGCAGATGCAATAAGGGCAGAGAAGTAGCTAGACTTCGCCGCTCTTATTGCCACTAGGTAGGTCTTAATATAAGATCTCACCTGTGTTCGGTCAGATTCAGATCGGCTTGTCCTCCCATCACTCTCCAGGCGTCTTTTCCGATGCTTCATCTCTCTCAGCTCCTCGGAAAACCAAGGAGTAGACGAGATCGGCATCGGGTCAGAGGCCGCAAAGGCACGACGCGGTCCAAGGCCCCAGTAGCCGCCCTGTCCCAGGCAACCACCAGGTCCTCAGTCGAGTCGTGAGCCAGAGTCTCAGGAAATGGCCCAAGCTCCATCAGGAACCTTTCGGGGTCCATCAGGCGCCTGGGACGGAACCATTTGGTTGGTTCCGTCTCCCTGCGGTGGGTGAAAGTGACTTGAAAGTCCATGTGAAGGAGAGAATGATCAGACCATGACAAGGGCTTGATGTCTATATCCCCTATTCTTAGATAATGAGAATGAGATAACTACAGTAATAATTCAAGAATTTGTGGTTGAGGACTTTGAGAGTAATGCAGAGCTTTAGATTTGGTTCCCAAACGGTGCCTCGCAGCACATGGGAATTGTTAGATCATGGAGGCAATGAAGAGGCAGGATGACAGACAGTAACTTCAGCTCTTTATTTAAGTAAGTGACTTTGGCCAAGGCTTAGCCGGCAGCACTCCCTTTTAAAGAGAGCTGTCCCGCCGATTCAGCCACTGACAACGTTTTACTTTTCCCTCCATTTGAATCTACCAATCAGTGGTGGGCCCCGTTTGAATACACCAACCAGCAGTGGGCATGCAAATGTCCAGCTAAACTCGGACCTGAGTGAAGCCTACATCCCTGGCTTCACTTGCTATTTTTACATACGTAACACCAACACAACCTAATATCTATCTCTAGGGTTTAAAGCAATTAATTTATAATCCTGGGCAAAGATATGGTTGCTTTAAAAAAAGATGCAAAGAAATGCTACATTTTTGCCCTTGCATGCTCTGGAACTGAATCTGATGCCTTGCACAACTTTCATTGACTCTTTCTCTGATT
Source organism: Arizona elegans (assembly GCA_022577455.1). Taxonomy (NCBI): domain Eukaryota; kingdom Metazoa; phylum Chordata; class Lepidosauria; order Squamata; family Colubridae; genus Arizona; species Arizona elegans. Next base: position 92,859,625 of record JAKOOJ010000003.1, on the reverse strand, counting down.
CCTTTATGTGGTAATAACAAATGAATAAACTATATACAGTACTTTGACATAACATGTGCTCACTAAACAACATCAGGACAATCTTTATAAGATTCAAGAATAAATAGAAACCTGGATTGCAAAGCTCCTTCTTGGTCCCGTTTATCTATTCTACACCTTCAGCTACTAGAAATCTATACTGACTTGCTCTACAGTGAAAAAATGTGGATGTTTCAAGAATCATATAAGCTTTAATTCACTAACTCCTTAAAACAGCTGCATATTTTCCCAGCATTGCATGCACTCTTAGAGAAAAAAAGAGCAGCAGTTTTACAGTAAAATGTGTTTTATAATAGTAAAATAATAAAAATTAGCAATCAGAACATTAAAATGATTAATACATTAAAGCAGTGTTTCTCAGTCATGGCAATTTTAAGATATGTAGACTTCAGCTCCCAGAATTTCCATGGCCCCGATGCTGGCTGGGGAATTGTGGAAACTGAAATCTGAACTGAAACATCTTAATGTCGCCAAGGTTAAGAACTACTGCATTAAAGTCTAATATACTGTATAATGCACAAAATAACATAAAAAGCAATAGCACATAAAACCAGTGAGAAGAAACTAAAAACAAAGCAGCACAAAGCAGTTAGAAAGGCTGCAAATTAGTATTAGGATATCTAAAGAAAAGTAATATTAATATTAATCCTTTTCCTTCCAATATAAACTGAAATAAAACTAAAAATAATGATTCAAAGAAATTGAAGTTAACATTAAATAGAAAATCTTAAATCTCTTTCACAGGGAGAAAAAAACTTTCATCGGAATCCAAAGTGGGATGGAGTTGGTATTATTATTAGCATAATATTTTCTCTGCATCTACTCTCTGGTCATAATCTCTCTCACCTGAAATTAAAAGTAATATTCTAATGTACAGTGCATTCCTATTTCAATAGTGTTAAAGCAAAGCTTAATAGAATGTGTGAAATTCTGCTCAAAATGTTTTTTAATTCTGAATATTCTCCAGATGTTTATTTCAGCTCTTCCAATGAGCCTAGGAGCATAACATGTGCATTGCATTGCATCAATAAGCTGTTTCTTGCTTATTTTAGTTACTTTTATTGTAACAAATCATAATGATCCTTTAAATTGCATACCTCTGTTTACTGCATAGCATATCTGCATTGAACATCAGCCAGAGCTGATAATTTGTACAACAAAAGGAACTAATTTAGAGTATTTTGAATTTTAACATAAAATTTTAGCTTGATGCATAGGAGCTATGATATAATCAGGGCACTGATTGAAGGAATAGAAAGGATTCATACAGACAAGTAGCTACTTACCTCCCACATCTGAAATGGCTATGTGAGGCAAATTACAGATAGTCCTCAACTTATAATCATTTGCTTAATGAACTTTTACAGTTATTACATCACTGAAACAAAGTAGCTTATGACCAGTCCTTGCAATTATGACTGTTGCAGTGTCCCGGTGGTCATGTGATCACAATTTGAGCACTTGGAAACCAGCATGTATTTAGAAGGATTTCAGCTTCCCAGGATCACACAATTGCCATTTGCAGTCTTCCCAGAGGGATTCCTATGAACAACATCAACAGGGAACCCCAGATTTACTTAACAATTGTTTGATTCACTTAACAACCATAACAAAAAAGATCATAAAATTGGTTACCACATTGGTTACTAATGAATGATCCAGTCCCAATGATGGTCAAAAGTAAAGAACAATCTGCATAAAGTTATTTGTAGGCTACTGTACTAACAGAGTCCCAGTTTTGTGGTGAGAACTGGAAATCATGGCCTTTGACCAGTAATACATAAGTTGCTCCCCATGAAGAGTCAGATTTCCACAGTAAATTTATAAGTAGGGTCACTGGGTGTATTTCTTTGGGATTAAAAAAAGGAAAATAAAAAAACACCAGAATAATATTGTAGCTAGAGTCCTAGAGATTTAAATGAATATTATGTTTAGGAGTTGGCTGCCCTGCATGGTTTCTTACTCCACAAAGCTGGGAGGAAATGAAAAATGTGAGAATATCCACAAAATTCATGGGGAGGAGGATAGTAATTAAAATTTTAGTTGTTAGTCCAGTAATGCTGGAAGAATTTCAGGCAGTAATTTTTTTTCAGAACTTCTGCAAGATATCTAGAATCAAATCTAGTACCTCCTGCATGTAGAATATTACAGGTAGCCCTCAACTTACAACAGCTTGTTTAATGACCATTCAAAGTTAGAACGGCACTGAAAAAAATGACTTATGACTGTTTTTCACACTTACAACCGTTGCAACATCCACATGGTCACATGATCAAATTTCAGAAGCTTGGCAACTGACTCATATTTATGACAATTGCAGCATACTGGGGTCATGTGATCATCTTTTGCAATCTTCTGACAAGCTAAGTCAATGGGGAGTCCAGATTCACTTAACAACTGTTTGACTAATCTAACAATCCAGTGGTTCATTTAACAACTGTGGCAAGAAAATGAAATAAAATGAAGCAAAATTCCCTTAACAAATATCTCACTTAGCAACAGAAATTTTGGGCTCAATTGTGGTCATAAATTGAGGACTACCCATATTTCATTCCCTTTATTAAGATAACAATGCAGAATTTAGTTTAGATCAGTAATGGCTAACCTTTTTGCCATCGTGTGCCAGGATGGGGGTGGGTGGGGGTGGGGGGGTGTCGCAATTATATGCTCACTTCCCATGCTCCAAATCTATCGTGCATTTTATTTTCTAAGGGTTACTTATAGGAGAAGAATGGAATGGAACAGAATCTTTGCTGCAATAGTTTCTTTTTTTTTTTATTGAAAAAGTTTTTTCAAATACAAGTTTTTCCCCCCTTTCCCCCCTCCCCCTCCTCCCTAGCCCCCCCTCCCCCTCCCCTCCCCACATGGCTTCTTCAAAACAAAATCATTAATATCAAGTTAAATAATACTTTACCATCCTTTTACACCACCCCCACATACTAACCATTTCTTTCTAACATTGTTATTATATCCCCCTTATGTTATACATTTCAAAGCAATCTTCAGCTATAAAATTTTATAATAATTCCTAATTTGGCATTTATTCAACTCATAATCTACCCATTTCCTCCACCCCCATACATATATCTCTTAATTCAAATCTTTTAGATATATTTATATCTAAACATAACATCCCTTTTACTAAGCTAAACAATCAGTAACCTGACCTATTTCCACCCAATTTGCTACAGGTCTACCATACATGATATTTTAATATCTTCATTCTTCTGCCCACACCACACTACTAAAAAATATTTCCATATATAAACAGAATCCTCAAATGACTTTAAGTTTGTAATCCATATAATATCTTCTGTAATGTCTTTCAGCTAGATTGTTAATTCCATCGCCCATATTAGGGTAACAACAAGTTCTGTTTCCAACAGTATATTCAGTATCTTCGATATCTGCCCCCATCAGTAATAAATGTTGTCGTATATAAAAAACTGCCCGAGTGACTTTATATTTATATTCCATATAATTTCTTCTGTAATGTCTTTCATCTAGTTTATTAATTCCAACCACCGTGTTAGGGTAACAACCAGATCTTCTGCATGCCCCACCATAATTCTCGTGCCTTGTAGCTCAGCATATACGTAATCCATTTTACAAAGAATACAATATAGAAAGTTCCAGTCCACTCAGTTAGAGGCCTTCTTCCACATCCCTAAGGCACAGCACTGCAGAGATCTGTCATTCTTCTCAAAATTGTACAAGTCAATAATTTACCTCAGCTATATTTTCATTTTAATCGTCTCTTAAGTAACTGGCATTAGACTGTTGTTTAGTCTAAATTTTTTTAGTTTTGTAGGACCTGCTTCTTCTTTTCTTAGCTTTTTGTGGTTTAGATCTCCATCCTGGATGCCTTTCTATAACTTGTATATCAGCTGATTGATTTCCATGCTGGTCTGCAACTTGATGAGACATTGCATTAAAATCCAAAGCCGCCTCTCTTGTATTTGTAAATAATCCAGCTATAACCTTTAAAGGAGAATCCAAAAGCGGCTCGTCCAAAGGAGCCTCTGTGACTTGTTGTTTTTCCATTATCTCCATCTCCATCTGCTTAGCCTGGGTTTCCGTCTTTTGTTCATTTTGCATTTCTTTATTCCCCTCCTGTGTTCCTAACAGAGATGGCATACATGGAGATGTTAAATCCATTTTAAGAACCATGTAGTAAAATTCTTCCGCTTTTTCAACAGTATTTAATTGATATCTTTCTCCTTGATATCTCAATATTATACCAACTGGAGCATCCCACCTAAATGGGATGTTTTGTTTCTTTAGCTCAGTCACCAAAAATCCAAATTGCTTTCTATCTTTTAACATCTTGGGCGGCAGCTCTTTATATATCCAAATCTTTCTTCCATTCAGTTCTAAAGTAGAGTTAAAAGATTTTTGCACAATATCATTTCTTGTTCCTTTATCTGTAAAGTAAATCACCACATCTCTAGGCAACTGCCTTTGCTTTGCAATCCAAGAATTTACTCTATAGGCCTTGTCAATCTTCCAAGATACCTCTTCAGGATGAACCTTTAAAATTACAGCCAGAACTTCAGCAGCTATCTTTCTCAAATCATCTCTATTATTTTCCTGTAATCCCCTCATTCTGACCGCAAATTCCATGGACCTGTATTGCATCATTGTAACTTCTTTTTCAATCCTTTGTTCTATATTATCTGCATTTAAGTCTCGTGATCAGCTTCCTTTTTAGACTTTACTTCTGAACTATTATCTTGAATATTTATCAAATCATTTTCAATTCTTTGTATTTTATTGTCCAAATTATAAATCTTATGATCAACTTCCTCCATTTTAGACTCTAGTACTAAGTTAGTATCTTCGTCCATCTTTATAACTACTTCTGAAAAAGTTTTCAAAGCTGTAACAAACTGTTGTTTCAAATTGGCATATTTTTGTTGTACCAATTCTTTAATTTCCTGCCTGAATTTTTCAAGATTCTGGTTCACAATCTCATCATGTCTTGCCATCTCCTCCAAAACAAATTCTTTTAGGTTAAAACCATTCTTCTGAGTCTGCAAATTCAAAACTTGTTCATGTGGTTTGTAAATGGGGGACGACCCCCCCCCCGCTGCTTGTTTGTCTGGCTTTGTTAGTTTTAATGCCATCCTGCCACACAGACAGACTCTTTTTAAAGAAAAAGACTTCTCTCCAAACAATATCAATATCAAATCTCCAAGAAGAAAGAAACATAAAATAGAAATTTTTCTTTTCAATTCTAGCCAGTGCTATTATTTCTGCTACTTTGTAGCTTGTTAATCTATTCAGGCGGAAGGACTTTCGCTTTCAGCTTTCTTCTTCTCAAGCCTCAGCCAGACACCATTTTAAACTTTTTTTCCTTCGCTTTTAAAATCGCTTATAAAATTATTAGAAATACTTGCGATTTAGGGTCCAAAGTCCAGATCTCATCCTCTTTGTTTAAACAATCTGTTAATTTTCATTGAATGGCTTGGTCCCGTCGCCTGGCTCTGCAAAAAGCAGAGTTCTCCCGAAGCCCGGAGCAGCGGCGAGGAAAATAGGAAGCCTCATCCTGCTTCATCCTCAAGAGTAAAACAAAAACTCTGGGGACTTCGCAGAGGGCTCTACCTGCCCTCGCCGGCTCTATCTCACATTTCCTTAAGGAAATGGAGTTTTTTGAGCCACCTTTCAGATGTAAAGGCGGCTCTTTACGGGCGACGGGGCTGGCGGTCTCAAAGGACCGTCTGATGGCGACGGAAGCCAAACCAGAAGCCCCCGCTGCAATAGTTTCCATTGGTTGAACCTTCTGTTTTGTTCCTGTTCAGCATAGTACAAAATCAGGATATTCAAACCATAGGTTGCTGAAAGGTTTGATCTGCATATAACTCTAAGCCTAGTGTATGAATTTGCATGTCACACTAAGCAAACCACATTATGACCTAGCATATTGTATGATATATGCCATTACCATTTATAGATAGCAGAGGAAAAATCTCAAGCGCAAATCAGACTACAACAATAATTTTCTTTTCACCATCCTGCTCTAGAAGCTGGAATCATATACCATAGTGCAGGGGTGTCAAACTCAAGGCCCAAGGAAGGATTTGGCCCATGGGGTGGTTAGATCTGGCCTGCGGGGCCACCCTGGAAATAGTGATGGACAAACTTCACCTTGCACTGCACAGAATATTTGTCTTCTAAGCACTCTTGAGTGGGTTATTTAACTTCAAGCATGAGTGGAGGTGACGAAAAAAAAAGATTACTTGACCAATTAAAGCACAAAAATTGATCTAATCATGTATACAGAGGTAAATTTCATCTATTATCTAATTAGCACTGGGAATAAGTACAATAATGCTTATTCATTATTTTGTATCACATAAATAAGTGCTTATAGATTCTGCCAGCTGATTGTAATATTAAGGCCATTAGTCAGTCTCCTACTGGCCCATCATTTTTAGGAGCAATTTTTAAGAAGATGCTAACCAAATGTATTAACCATGAAATGGAATTTCAAGCTCTTGAGCTTTAAGAAAATGCTTTGTGAACTCGGCATTTGATGGAGGTGACACCTGAGGATTACAAAACTCTTGCCCATTTTATAGTAGATTTGTTCAGAATGTCTAAAATGAAAATGATCTGCAGTTTGTGCAAAATGATTTGATGTCAAAACAGTCATTCAGCTTCAGTTGATAGAATCTAAGGGAGTCCCGGTGGTCACAGAGTACCTAGATAAGGAACATAAAGGTACCTCTTTCTTCCCTATCCTATTATCTGTTCAACATAAACTTGGTGTTGTGGCCCGCCAGCAGCCTGTGCAGCTGGTAGCTGATTCTGACAGTGAGGAGGCTGGAGAAGATTTGGTGCCAGAAGCGGGGATTCAGCCAGGGCCTTCAGAACCTCCAGAAGCTCCCATAAGTGAAGAGGAAGAAGAGGAGGAGCCTCTTCTCAATGCACGGGCGTGCAGAGCTGCCAAAAGGCAGGAATGGCTCCTCAGGAGGTCTCCTCGAGAGTAAGGCTTGGGGCTAATTGGCCACTCCCCTAGCCTATTTAAGGAATGATGACAACTGAGGCAATTTGCAGAAAACAACTTTGTTCATATTCCTTCGTGTATTGACTCCAAAAACGTCTGATCGGCTCTTGCTTCTCTCTTGTCATTTTTCCTGCAAATTGCTTCTAGGCATTCTGCCAACCACAGTAAGCTTACGATTATCTGAAAGACTGTGCCTCAGAATTGAGTTATTATTCCTTGGACTCTTGTCGGCTGTTAATGAAGTTAAATTAATAGCCTTTGTTCAGAAAAGACTTATTTAAACTGTACTTGTGTTTGAACAACTACTAAGAAAGCTCATTAGTAGTCCTTAATTAGTAAACTAAGGTTTGTACGGACTTTGTGGGTGCTGCGTTCTTTGTGGTCCATAGCTGGGGCAGAACACTTGGATAGGCAAAATTCTCTTGAGGCAAAAGTTAGTAGACAAAGTTATTCAGCTCTTGTGAGGAATTCATGCTGAACTAATTGCCTACAGCAGGTTATACTTTACGTACTTTACTGCAGTCATTAACCAGCACAAGAAAATTTGTATTCAAGATACAGATAGTTCTTGACTTACAACAGTTCATTTAATGACTGTTCCAACTTACAATGGCCCTGAAAAAAGTGACTTATCACCATTTTTCACAGTTACAACCTTTACAGCATTACCATGGTTACACGATCAAAAATCAGATGTTTGGGAACTGGTTCATATTTATGATGATTGCTGTGTCCCAGGGTCATGTAATCGTCTTGTGTGATCTTCTGACAAGCAAAGTCAATGGGGAAGCCAGATTCTAACTGCTGCAGTGATTCACTTAACAACCGTGACAAGAAATGTCATAGAATGGGGCAAAACCCACTTAACAAATGTCTCACTTAAGAACAGAAATGTTGGACTCATAAATTGAGGACTACCTATATTTGGTATTCAAATATCCAAAACATCCAAAATCAAATTGACAAGGTTAGGATAGTTAAGAAATGTACATATAGACAAAGAAAAATTGGCTAAAGGACAATATTAAATCAAAACATGCTAAAGGTCTTGTTTGGGTCATGCATATACAACAAGAAAAAATTAAAATTAGCAATCTGCTTAATGCAAACCCTGAAATAGCAGTGTAAAATTTAAATGATCTATCTATCTATCTATCTATCTATCTATCTATCTATCTATCTATCTATCTATGCACACACAAATATTCAAAAATAAAAGAATAAAATTATTGAAAGGGGATAATGAAAGTTATAACTTCTCTTACAGAACCCTATCAAACCTGAGAAAAATATAATACAATAGCTGACACGGCATGTACATCCCAAAGCCAATGGTTAATATGAAGCAGAAGGCATTTCTGGCTATCCATACTCCTGTAGGTCCAATTCCTCTTAATTATTCTTTGCCTGATTTTGCATGCCTCCACATAAAAACTTGCATGTTATGTCAAGGTTATCACAATTTCAATTATCAGAAAGTAGAAATTGATTATACTGTTGATTGTTGGATCTGGTTTTGCTAGTCAGAAGTGGGATAATTAGAACATTTCAAGGTCCTGTATAAAACTGGCAATACAAAAGAACATGTTTGTTCGTTTCTACCTATCCTGATTTTCAAGGAGGTACTTGTAATGAGTGGGATGTCCTTTTGTATCTTCCAGTCAGTTGTGCTGAAAGGAGATCATTGCATTGGGCTAAGATAAAAACCCTTCTCTGATTTGGGATGTTAAATTGAGTAACTGGTTAAACTGCTGTCTGTCTTAGAAATCTGAGTGTATTACCAGTACCCATTTGATGGTCAGTGCCTGTTCTGACCCAGCCTTAGCAGAAACAAGAAACAGACTCCTTGTCATGAATAATCTCTCTTTATTTATCTGTTGTGAATTAATGGCATTCACCTACCAAAAAGTCCAGGCAATAGTCCTTCAAAGAGTTAACTGCAGTAACAGACCATTATCAGTTCCTTGCGATAATTACCAGGCCGTGAGCTCCCAGCCCAAAAGCTACAGGTTAAGCAGTCTCTGGCAAGCAGTCTCTGTGGCACAAAACATGATGAGCCAAATCTTCCAAAATCCGAATGGTTGTCTCCCACAACCACCACTCCCCTTTCCTTCTATTTATTTCCCAGCCAGGGAGGGGCCATTCAGGGTCCATGTGTGCCTTTCTTCCTGAGTCAACTCCTTGTCCTCAGTTGTAATCTTCTCCTGACAGCTCTGCGCATACGTGCATCTGGAACAGGCCCCAGCTATTCTTCCTCTCCATTTATCTCAGCCTCCAAAGGCAGCTGCCTCTCTGGTGGCTGGGAAATGTTGAACGGCCCTGGGTCTATCTTTGCATCCGATGCAGAGCATCCATCAGAGCCTTCCCCAGACTCCAGAACTGGCCCAAATTCCTCTCCAACCTCCTCATCATCCGAGTCTGTCTCCACCTCCGCTGGCAACTGGTGGGCCACAACAGTGCCAAACAGATGTTGCTTAAGGTTGACCCTTGTTTGCTCATAGCCCAAAGTTAGTAAGTACATGGGAGCAAATCCTAGGAAAGAGACCTTGTTGTAAACTGCTTATTTCCACCCACTTTGAAATATGTCTTTAATGTCAGTGGAGCTAAACCTATAGAAAAGTGTCAGCTTCAATCGGTAGATAAATGTAGCTTGCTATGTTCCAGTCTCCACTTTCACCATTCCAACCTCCATGCATAGTGAAGCATTGGAATTTTGAACATTGCTCTTAAAAATTTAGATTAAACAATTTCCAATGATACAAGATTGGGAAATGGTTCAAGTTGTGTGTCGTATAGTAATTGAGGTAAGAGCTTGGCCTCTAAGTGTTTAGTGGCTGCAAGTATATATAGACTTCCTCTGGAATGATGAAATCTTAAAATAGCTGCTGCACTCGTATATGCACTTTGTGAAACATAGTTAGCATGAGCCCTTTTATTTCCATTAGCCTGATACCCCCAGTATAAAAACATTGCATTTGTTCAACAACATGGTTGTTAATAGCCCAGAAGCACTTTTTGAGCCGGTTAAGAAATGGCATTACTTTAGTTTTAAAGTAATTGATTTCCAGTTGATGCTCTTCGCAATGATGAAGGTGCTCAAAGTTCTCTTGAGTCCAATGGGTGTCATCAAGATGATTACTGTTATCTACCTATAACAGAATGTCCATCATCTACTTGGTTAAATGGATTTTTCAATCGATCTACCCTATCATTTATATAAAAATTAAATAAAAGATAATGCCAATATGCAGCCATGTTTTACACCCTTGGGAGTTGGAATAGGTACTATCACATGTCCTTGAAAAGTACATATTACCTTAAGTGCTGTTTCATTGTGCAATGCACAAATCAGAAACAAAGTTGGCAATCAATAGTGATATTATACAGTTTGTTCCACAGCTTGGTCCAAGACAGAGAGTCAAATGCTGTCTTAAGATAAATAAATAAAGTGAAGCAGTGTTCCAAGAAATTTTTACAACAGATTATAATAATCATTACTTCCTGAACTGGAAGAAAAAGGAACAACAAAATAAATCTAACAACAGCTTTTCCCTGCAATGTTTTAAAGATACAATGTAGTCCTATCACTGCAAATCAGGGATGGGAACCTCAGGAATGAATGGGGTCCCCAGACCCATATATGTAGTCATTGAGCACCCCAAGAATCTAGCACCAACATTTAGTGATATAGTAGCCAATTTTGGTAAAAGATATATTTTTAACATTTTTTAGGTTTGCTGACACAGGAGGATAACCATGATGTGAGACATGCTTCCCAGTGGCCGATAGGTGACTAAACATTTCTAAAAGTGTAACCCCAAGTCTAAGATAAAAAGTGTACCATTACTGTAATTTGCAGATAAAGATGGAACTGTGTATAACTTATTTTACCCAATTAGCCAGCACAGCATCTTTGTCAACACTATAAACCAGGAGAGATATATGAGGATATACAATATATATATCTATGACATTAATTATTATTTTGGGGAGAGAGGAGCCCCTCTTCAGAGATAATAGCAATAACAATAGTATTTAGACTTATATGCCACTTTACAGTGCTTTACAGCCCTTTCTAAGCAGTTTACAGAGTCAGCGTATTGCCCCCAACAATGTAGATTCTCATTTTGCCAACCTCGGAAAGATGGAAGGCTGAGTCAACCTTGAGCCTGATGAGATTTGAACTGCCAAATTGCAGGCAGCCAACAGACAGCATAAGTAGCCTGCAGTATTGCACTCTAACCACTGTGCCACCGCAGTCTACTGCAAATAAGCAGTAGTGGAGAAAATAGTCCCAGGATGTCTGAAGAGATGAACTGTCATTCAACAGTAAATATCAACAAACACCTCTGCAACTATTAATAAGACTGGGATGATGGTCAGGGGAAAAATAAATCCTTAAAAGCACTTGGCCCACCCAACTAATGGCTGGTAGAAATCAAGGAGAACCTGGGCAATTATTCAGCCTCTATAAATCACCATTAAAAACTGGAAGGCCTCCACAAATGCCATCAACTGATGTTTTGGCTTTCCTTTCCAAAACTCACCCTATTCACTCTTCCAAACAAGCAGAAACAACACATGCATAAACAGCAATGGATCTTTTTATGAGGACATTGCAACAAAACATAGATACGAAGGTAGAATCCTATTTCATCAACGTATAACATGATTTCACATGATATTAGTGCACCAACTTTCCTTGATATCCATATTTGTTGTTGTTATTGTTGATCTTACTATACTTTTCTTTGACAAACTGCATTGGGAATCCTTAATGAGTTTTCCCTAATGAATAGCCAGTCCCAACAGTTTATTAATACAGTAGGTATAACTATGTGTCCTTTTTCGTTACGTATGGGTTAATATCATGTCGGGATAATTTTTAAAATATTGTTGCATCTTCTATTTGGATCCTAAAGGCAAACAAATTAGCATAGTTAGTCTCGGCAATATCCTCCAAGCTCCAAACCAATTAATTTAAAGCATTTCACAGGCTGTACACCATGTCACTGGTATCTGTTTCTAATACTTGGCATTTTTCTTCTTCTACAACATTAATTTGATGACTCTGTTAAACTAATAATCACCTAATTTTCACAAATAGTCTCCTGCTACACCTGACTCAGATCTTGTTTCTCCTGGGACATACAGTGGGATCCAAGTAGATTATTTATGGATTTGTAGCTAATTTAATTAATTTTAGATGGAAAGCATTCAATTTTACAGATGATTGCTGTCTGCTCAGCTGCACGACAGGGGCCACATGCAGCACTCAATGACTTTTTTCAGACTTTTCCTATGATGTATGAGCCCATAAAAATCTGGATTAATAAAGTCACCTTGAAAGAATGCTTGCCTTTGGTTTAAGAGTTTCTCATGATTTACATTGCCCGAGAATTTTGAATTCCTTACGTCTAATATAGCAAGCAAATGAAATGCTCATATAATGCCCATGTTCATGCTGTGTCTTAGAAATAGCAAAATGGTGTAAACATGCCAGAAAAAAATACTGTATCTCTCTATGAAAGATTTATTGGCTCTCATAATGCTTCCAGTTTGCTCCATTTTGAATTCCCTTCTGCATCTTTCCACTCAAAAGTCAAAAACTGCTAGTTGGATAGAACTTCTCTGTAAAAGCAGGTTTATTTCTCTGGCTGTATCATGCTGCCTTTCTGTTTTTCCTGTTTTATTGAGACATTTGTTTTGTGGACTTGATCCAGCCATCATTAAGGACTCCTGAGCCAAAGTGATTTCTGTGAGATAATGAGCATGCTTTTAAATCTCTTAAACAGAAATCAATGGGAGTAAGATATGCTGAACTTTGGATAGACAGTATTAAGCATCATCATGATCTGTTTAGGGAGTAGGAACTATTCAAGAGCTGTACTATTAGAACAAAAACAGCTCCTTTGCAAAGTACAAATCCACAGTGAGATACATGCAATAAAATGGACAGCCTATCTATCTTATCCAGAACAACTTCTCTTTATAGAATTGCAGAGACAAAACACAATCCATTTCCTGAATTCTTTTTAATGGAAGATACCAGGAATTAACCAGGCATCTTTTCCCAGGGGAAAAAATTCATTATTCCACTAAAGTATAATTTGGTTGTTCCCCCTAATGGCTATGGACACAAAGTTATGACAAGACCCAGATTTGTAAAGTTATCACACTTGCTGCAATATATCTTGAGACAATATTCTGAGAAATGAATCTCAGACACAAACAATAACATGACTCAGTTTCCCAAGCTTTGATTCCTACACGCTGTTGGATTCCAACTCACCATATCCTTAATTAGGATAAAGAAGTCAATATACTGTAATTTAGTGCATTTTCAAATTATATTAAGATACAATCACAGTTTGCCAACTTTAAAATGCAAGGGTTTTGCATGCAATTTCTCCTTGTTTATATAAGTTATCTGAAACCACTTCTTCTCAATATGAATTTCCCCGATGTCATTGTTCATTTTAGAAACGCCCTTGCTGTTTTAAAGTACCATTTCTCAATGTAAGAGATGGTATGATCTTTCTGCATGCAACTTTTTCAAGATGCATTTCTCATCTCAAGTCTAGATTTCTACACAAAGGTAGACTGGTGCCAGTAGATTTGTTTAATGTTGTCCTCTTGTGTCATAGCAAAGACCATTGGCTGGATTTTTCTAAAGCAATCTTTATGAAAAAATATATAATGTACTTCTTTTATATCACTAACAATTGGCTATGTAGACTAGGATGATGGGTTTCGAAAACCAACATCTGGAGCCCTCAATTGGGAATAAGCTCATTTAATAACCACTAGCCAATTCTGGCAGATCTTGAAAAGTCTCCCAGTTTATATTTGGATGACAGACACCAATAAAATATTATTTGCCAGTCTGGGAAGTCTTAAAAAATGTGAAGAAAAGCAATGGCAAACCACTTCCAACTTGTTGCCAAGGAAACTGTATAGAAATGTCCGTAAAGTCATCAGAAGTCAAACTCAAACTGAAGTAGTTGAAATTAGTTGAATTGAAAGTTTAAATAAATTTGTAGAAGGAAATTGTAATTTGTTCACAGTGAAAGGGGTAAGATCTCTGTGTGCTCAATTTAGAAAATAGTGGACTTTGAGTATTTTTTTTCCTTTTTATATTTTTCCAATCTGATGATTTATTTGTTAAAATATTCAAGAAACAAAAAGCAACATAGAAGAAAAAGAGAGAAGCAAAAAAGAGACACAGTGAATGAAGAATCAGTAAATAAACAAAGGGTTTCCAATAATCATGGTTTTCTAACTCAAGGAGTATATGAAATCCCATGCACTGCCTGCCCCACTACATACATCGGACAAACCAACAGAAGAATAAGTGCATGCATTGAAGAACACAAGAACTCAGTCAGAAAAGAGGAACCAACTTCTTCCCTGGTCCAACACCTTAAAGCCACAGGACATGATATTGACTTTAAAAAGACCAGAACTATCGCCAAAACTGAACACTTTAACAACAGAATAATCAGAGAAGCCATTGAGATAGATGAGGCACGACCACAAACCAAAGCCAGACCACAGCTGCATCATTAGCCACTTTAAACCCCTCCAATCCATACATGAAGCAAAGTGACACCCACCATGAAGATGTGGCACGACCACGAGCGTGAAGCCCAACAACAGCAATGCAGCTCACCAGCTCAAATCCCCTTGCAACTCAGACTAACCCAAGCACAACCAAGCCCCCACCTAAACAGAACACCCCCCCATCCAATCAGAGCACAGCCAACCCCCATCCAATCAGAGCACAGCCAAACCCCCAACCAATCAGAACACACCTCCACCCAATCAGAACACAGACAAGCTCCCACCCAATCAGTTCACACCCCCACTGGTAGTTAAAGGAAGAAACAGCTGCGATCACACATTGCTCCTAGAAGCACGAAGCCGAAAACACCAGCCTGAAGATGACGAATGAGACTTCGTCGAAACGTCGCCAAGACACTTCCAATTTTACGCAGGAGAAAACCCGAATAACCAAAGACCTATATACAAACACCTGCAAAAACCTCAGAAAACAAATACACACACACACACACACACACACACATATATATTATTATTATTATTATTATTATTATTATTATTATTATTATTATTATTATTCTAGTAGGTGATCTTGATTCTACATAAGTGCATAAACTATCATTGTGTTAAAAACTGTTCTTCTTTCTTAAGGTTGCATTTATTTTTTCAGTAAACTGTAAATACATCAGCCATGGAAAATTTCAACCTTCACTGAGTATTCTTCTTAACACGTGGTAAAGTTTTTTTAAAAAAAGACATCAGACTGAAGGATAATGTCAGATTTATAAAACCATAAACTTTTCTTGAAACATAAAGTTCATGAAGAATGAAGGAAGGATGGAAGGAGGAGTAGGTAAAGAAATTGCTAAATGGAGCTGAATGAAGATAAATAAATCTTCTATTCTGACTTCACTCAGGCTTACCATATCTAGGTGTTAAAACACACAGTTAGATGGCAGCAAAGAGATAGTGGTTTTTTTCTATATCTTTGCTTCCATCTAGTGGTTTTTTTATTTATTTCAAGTTATAATAGACTTGCCCCAAATCATATTAAGATTGACCTTGGTGTATGTATTAATTGTTGGATATAATTGTTGGTACATGTTGCACAACCCAAACTCTTTGAAACAATAAAGTTATTTCTCTTTTCTGTTTATATAAAGGCAGGATATAAATCTAGTAAGTAAGTACTGTAAATCCACCAGAATCTAACTGGACCTGTCATGATAAGATATGTAGACTCGTTATCATCTTCACCAAATTTCATTATGAACATACCCTGGTAATCCTTTTTATATAACATGTCTTCCTTAAATTGCTTTCAACTCAGCCTTAGGCCCCAATGTGGCTGCTTAAAGTTGTATTTAGCTATTCTGGTTTTCTTTATCCAAATATTTTTTTTGCCATTGATGCAATCTGGGATGCTTCATCAGTGATGTGGTTGATGACTGGGTCAGTGGCATATATTTATTCTTCTTGTAATGGCCACTTTAGATGACAGAGGCTACATTTACTTCCTCTTTTGTCACTAAGTACTATCCTTCTAAGATATTTTGACTTCTACCCTCATAGTACCTGATTGAATTATTTAGTAATTAACCTCTAACACCACCATATTAAATTCAGACACTTCTGACATATGTCTAATTTAGCCCAGAAGAAAAAATTGCTTCCATACAATATCATGATGTTCCTCTAAAGAAGGGTCTCTAGTTCTAGATGTTTCTTTATTTATTTTACTAAATTGACTGAAATTTCTTTTCATAATGGTGAAGCAGTGAAATTAAAGAACATAATCTTTAATGATAGGAATAAAGGGGGGATAATTATTATTTTTGCTTGTTCGTTTGTTCTATAGATAAAATTCACTTGCCATCCAGGCCAGCTTAACTTTGTGGTTTCTGCTGTAGGATGCATGGTTTTTACTAGTGTAATTTAATTCAGAATACTTGGGTATAAAATATTTCCATGCACAGATTTCAAGATGTAGTGCAGAGGGAGAGAAGAACATTAAGACTATCCATTGCCTCTCCTGAGAAACCAGTTGTTTTGGACTCCTCACAACAATTACCTAGACAGAACCAGTTCCATTATGCTTCTTTTCTCCTTGGGGAATCAATAGCTATTAACCTTGCAGGCAGTGAGACCACCTCTGAAGGCTGTCTGCTGGGAGACTACCAGGTTGCTCCTTGTGAAGCTGACCACTCTGAGAACAGAAAGAGTCAGGCATCCAATCCAGTTGCTTATGCTTTGTGTTATCCCAACTTTTTTCTTTTGTATCATGTTGTCGTGTCTTTTAAACTGTAATTATGAGGACATAACTGTTTTAAAATTGATACTTTGAAACCATTCTCGGTACCTTTTATTATTTTTTTTGCTAAAAAGAAAACTAAATATTTAATGAACTAGAAAAATAGTAAGAGCACTTATATACACTTCACAGTGCTTTACAGCCCTCTCTAAACTGTTTACAGAGTCAGCATATGCCCCCCCACCCGAAACAATCTGGGTCCTCATTTTACCAACCTCAGAAAGATGGAAGGCTGAGGCAACCTTGAGCCTGTGAGAATCAAACTGTCGAACTACTAGCAGCCGGCAGTCAGCAGAAGTAGCCTGCAGTACTGCATTCTAACCACTGCGCTACCATGTTTTATACATGGCAAATACTCTTTATAGGACAAATTTTCACAGTCATTTTGTAGCACATTGAGGAATAGAAAATTCAAGAAACCATTGAAAATTGGAAATCAGCATACCGTACAAGGAAATCTTATTTAGGTCTCTCCCCATCCAGCAGCCTTAAGCTGCTACAGTAATTTCCTGCACTGAAACCAGCAGTTAGGAAACTGCTACTCAGATTTCAATAGATTCTTTGCCTTGGTGATGGTGCTAGCCAGGTGTTCTATCCAGACTGCTGTCAGAACAGTTCCTGATTGATGGATTCTTCTCAGCAGCTAATCCTTTACCCAGTAAAACTGTCCCTCTCATTTTTCGTTCTAGGGGGGGAGTTTTTGAGGACATAATTTCCATTAATGTATTTTTTTGTGTGACCCCTTTCCCCCCACCCCAGTTGATTTCCTCTTGTACTTAGCTTCTTCCTATACATCATGGAGAAGTGGGGAAAGGCTGCCTTCCTATAGAAAAAGTGAAGGTTGTATCCTTCAATCAAGCCCTTTTCAGTGTGACTGCTGAAGCAGTTAGGGTATGCAGAAAAAGCCCTTGGATATCTATCCAACCCTTTGGAGTGTAACCAGGCAGATAAGGAAATGGGAAGATCAGAGATCAAAACCTGGAACTGAGTGGGGAGTGGGGAGAAACTAAGAGGAAAAGAGGCAGGACAGGGAAACAAAGATAAGAGACCCAGGAGAAGAAATAAGAAAGACTATGGAGGGCAAATAAAAGGGGAGTACCTGAAGGAAGGATGAAGCAGAAGAAAAACAGACAATATGAAGAAGTTAAGAAGATGATGATTAAGTTGAGAAGAAGGACATCAGGACGACCAGCTTCTGTAGAAAGAGAATCAAAGCAGTAGTAAATAGAGGAAATATCCAACACATCGAATTGGATGAGTTCTGAAACAAAAATAATAACCACGGAAATAAATAAAAGAAAAGATTTAGTCATAGAGATGAAAACTAAAGCAAGCCAAAGCACCTGGGAGATAAGAAACCAAAGAGAGTAAAACTGAACAGTCAACAGCTAAAAGAAAAGACCAGGCATATCTGGACAAAGGACAATTCTCAGTCTGGTACTCAACAACAGTAGCTAAAATATTTCGGTTGTTTTTTCAATAACTAGACAAATAATCGGATCACTTGAAATGTGTTTAAATATTTTATATAGTGTCATAGAAGAAGACAGTAAAATAATTTTGCTATGGAAATTTAGAAAAGGAAACTGATTATATGTTGCTACGTATGTAAGAAATTATAGTTTAGTTGCTATATATGTTAGAAAACTCTTACGTTGGAATTGTAGCCTGTCTTTAGATCTGCTAATGGTGGTTGATCAGTGCTAAGCTTTGAATAAAAAATGCTCATTAAAGTGCATCAAACAGACATTTGGGAATAAGGGAAAAAACAGGCAAAGTGTTGGCTTGTCAACTGAGACAATGTAATATAATGTCCATCATAAGAGACTCAAGGACAAAGGAATCAAATGCAATTCTTAATTCCTTGATTTTTACACAAAAATGTTGAGATACCTATCAAGCAGATGGATTACTTTTGTAGATGGAATAATATTTTTTCATATTTATTTAAAGGATTTAGCACTACCACTAATGTAATAGGACATACTTTACATGAAATATGAACTCTGGGAACTCCCTGAGTCCCAGGGGTCTTCCCGTTGATAGTTACAGAGCATAAAAGGAGAGCTTAACTCTATTGTTGTTAGAGATACCTAATAAGTCTTTTGAAAAATAGGTCCTTCCCTTATCATTCCTTGAGGTTTATATAATGGTAATTTGGAAAATAGGAAAATGTGGATGGGTTCTCATCCAATATTGTCAAATGTTAATGCAAAGATTCTGACTGTAACTATGGTACAAAGATAGCAAGAGGTATTACCATCAATAATTCATTCTGCACAGTCTGGAAGTATGAAAGCTTTTGATAAGAACAGATTATTGGTAGATATTTTAACAATATAATTTGAAAATTATGAAATGAATGTAAAGTCTTTATTGGACATCAAAAATGCCTTTGTTATGTACAAATTCAATTTTGGTGGTCAGATAAATCATCTTTTATTTCTGATACCAAATATATTCATTCTTTTGCTCAAGTAATTACTAATAGGATTATCCCCCCTTCCTATTAAAATGTATCACAAAACTCATCAGAGATGTCTTTTATCTACTCTTTAATTTAGTCTTGGAACCTTTGACTTGTCTTTATTCTGAACTGCAACCAGCAGTCAGAATACTACAAGCTTTTCCCCAGAAATGCCAGATAGCAACTTAGTTTAAATATGCATCTCTCCTGAATGTCTCTCTATGGTGTGTATACCCAGAAGATTCTCTCACCTGCTCTACTGTAAAAGGCAGAGGCAGAACTCCTGTTAGACAGATCAAGAATTGCTTCAGCTGGAATCACCTCTAGAAACAAAGAAGATCCTGAGACAAAGACCTTTGGTTATTTCATCTGGGATTGGCAATCTGGCATTTCAACTCCTATCACTCCCATGCAGCATAGTCAATGGATTGCACTCCATTGGAGTGGGTGTTGCATTCCAAAACATCTAGAAAGCACTAAGTTGTCCATCTCAGACTTTCCTACTTAGAAAGATCTTACCACATTGTCACCTCAGCTAACTGTCCATGTTGCTCCCACTTACAATAGAGTTCTCCCATTCTTACTGATACACCCTCACAGTTGTTTCTATTCCTCTCTCTCTCTTCCTCTCATCCATGCCTGTTGGTTTGCTGATATGTTTTCTTTCTTGGCCAAATATCAGCTTCCACCATGAGAACAAAGTGTCCTCCTGACCGCCTGATCATTCAGTCAAATTATATCATTGTTCCAGCATTATAAAATGTGCCAGAGACATATATCCTCATATTCTGCTTCCAACTCATCCATCATGATACTACTGATGCTTGGGGAGGGGGGCAGGGAGGGAGGGAGAAGAAAATTATACACTGAGCTGTATTCTAGTCTTTCCTGCCAATTCCCACAGCCTCTTGATCTGACCATGTCAATGAGGAATAAAGAACTTTAGATGCCTTGAGTCCCTTCTTCGTCTTCATCTGTACTTTTTAAAAACAATTTTTCAAATTTGAAATGGCTTTTTATCCTCTTTTGCATATATCTGCATGGGACCAGCTGAAGGATAATTTCATTATTTTCTTTAATGTCAAAAGCTAACTTTAATTTTATAGGATCCACTCATTTCTTTCTCTGTATGAAATGTAATGCAACTCCTTTCAGGACAAATACATTTTTAGATGTTTTTCCACTTTTAAGTTTTTTTTTTTTTTAAATTATATCAAGAAGTTAAAAATAGGATAAATCCAAAGGTAAATTATTTTTTAGTCTTCAGTCATGCATCAGACCCTCTCCCCAAATTGATGTTAATTCAAAGAGAAGATGTGGATGCTTTTTCCAAACCATACAAACCAGATATTATTCACCCAGATACATATTGCAATTAGGTTTTTATAATGCAGACCAATGGGATTTCTCCAGTTGCTGGGCAAGCATGAGACACAAAGTTATTTATTACTTTAAATGTTTAAAATGCTATGTACCTGTAAGAAGTATTCTGCTCTTATAACTTTTTTTTAAAGAAAACTGAATAAGTAAGCACACTGGCTAAAAGATGATCATGATGACGACGACGATGTTATCCATTCAGTCATGTCCAACTCTTCTTGATTCTATGAGTTCTTTGCATCTTCTGATCTTTCACTACTTCTTTGAATTTTTCTATGCTCTGGCTATGTCAGCTTTGATGGTATCCAACCATCATGTTCTTTGTCAGCCTAGTTTTCTTTTACGGCTAACTCTTCCTAACATAATTGCTTTCTCCAGTGAATTACCCTACATAATATAGCCAAAATAAGTAAGACGCCATTTCGTAATTTTTCCTTCCATCAACATGTCTTGGTGTTTGGCACTCCAGTACTTGCTTGTTGATCACCTTTGCTGTCCAAGGAATACACAGTAGCCTTCTCCGGCACCACAACTCAAATGAATAAAAGTTAATACGCCAACTAAAATAGATAAAGAACAGATAAAAGAAAATGAAACTTCAAATCAATTTGCTTTTTAACTTAGGCATAAGTAAGCCTGCTGCTATGCTGCTTTTGTGGCAGCAAGCAAAAAAGCTATATTCAGAAAAATCTGATGGAGAGAGATGAAATGACAATAATCTATATTTTACAATAGTCTATTTTCTATATTTAGCCCTCCAAAGCAGTCATTGTGTATCATGTATTAGCCATGCACACAGAACTAAGTAAGGAAAAACTATAAAAACAACGAAGAAAAGCAGATGTCATCCATAGTCTTGTAAGAAGTATTATGTGATTGATTGGGTTTTGCCACCACAAAGGTAGCCAGAGATATCTTCTACCTTTTAGATTTCCTCAAGGAGTTATATTTGACTCCTGAGAATATCAAGGACAGTCAAGAAAACAAATGCATCTTCGAACAAATTTATCTAGAGTTTTCACTTGAGCCACAAATGACATGGGTAAAATTATCATATTTGGGGCACACTAGGCAAAAATGAGCTTTCATAAGCTCTTGTAAGAAGTCTTAAATGCTGGGAAAGGTGGAAAGAAAGAGAAAAAAAGGATGACCAAGCATGGATGGTCTCAGTTACAAAAGTGACAAGTGC
Source organism: Arizona elegans (assembly GCA_022577455.1). NCBI lineage: Eukaryota > Metazoa > Chordata > Lepidosauria > Squamata > Colubridae > Arizona > Arizona elegans. Next base: position 92,837,667 of record JAKOOJ010000003.1, on the reverse strand, counting down.
CCCGTTGGAAGTCCTGCAAGACCAGATTAGGGACAGATCATCATTGAGAAAATCGACATGGTCCCTACAGGTCAACAATTACCATACCAGAGGTGGTATTCAGCAGGTTCTGACCAGTTCTGGAGAACCGGTAGTGGAAATTTTGAATAGTTCAGAGAACCAGTAAATACCATCTCTGACTGGCCCCACCCCCATCTATTCTCTGTCTCCCAAGTCCCAGCTGATCAGGAGGAAATGGGGATTTTGCAGTAACCTTCCCCTGGAGTTGGTGGGAATGGAGATTTTACAGTATCCTTCCCCTGCCATGCCCACCAAACCATGCCCACAGAACCAGTAGTAAAAATTTTTGAATCCCACCACTGTACCATACTTGATGGAACTTAAACAATCAATCAAAACATTGGGAGATATAAAAAATAATGGCTAGATCTAATTATCTGGAAAAGGAAAAGAAATGGAAGTCAAAACTAAATGTTGATGCAAAGCACCAATAGCAGGCCAGGAATATTTGTTGACTTCAGATTGACCATAGCATAAATCCTTGTTTTATTGAGTCCTTGTCACTGAGTTTACTATTCAAAATGGTTAGGCTGACATTAAAATGTGGAATGTCAAGCTGCTAATAATTATGATAAACTGTCAGAATTGCAGCCATTATGTATCTTTTCGCTGTTCAGCTGTTTTTCCTCTGCCTACTCCTTTCTCTAGTTTCTTCTGTGATGAATCTTAGATTGTAGGCTCCCCAAGGCAATAAGGTGTTCTTTGTATGTTTTAAATGGCCTGAGTTTACTGTGTTTTGATTCTGTTCACCAGCCAGATTTCCTCTTCTTGTTGATAGGAAATTTATATTTTTGAATTATTGTAATGGTAATGATGATATTCCAGAAATACATGAGCTGAATCATGTATCAAACTGGAACAAAGATAATCCTCACTTTACATTATGTTTCCAATCATACACACACACCAAGCCCCAAATACCCAGTTTCCTCACCTTGGCTGTAGATGGTTGCTGATTCCAGATGAAACCAATTTTGGAAATTCCTACCACCACCACCACCAACAAAAAAAAAAAAGCAGTGAATCTATGTAGTACAGCTATATACAGGTAAGTTCAGTTTGTGTGTATACTTGCAGAAGTGGGCGTAAGACTAAGGAGCAGCACACAAATATTAACTATATTAAACTACTGATTAAATTTATTTGCCTATATAATACTCCATTTATGAAATTGATCCTCTGTCTAGATATGCCAAACATTTTCACACATGGGCAAACCACACAGAAACACACACAATGTACACATCCCTTACAGAAGAAACAAATAGAAAGAGAAAGAGGGAAAATATGGATTAAAGGACATAGGTAGCAAGACAAGGAAGGAAAATACAGAGTGACCATGTTTACATAGTCAAAAGAATATTCCCTAGCAGTGGGCATATTCAGTTCACTCACCAGCTTCTCGGAATGACTCAAAGGAAGTGTGTAAATCAGATAAGCAGTTAATAAATCTTCCCCAATAGTAAAAAGCTAAGAAAAAGAACCTGAACACTGAAATTATGTTCTGTTCTGTTCTGTTATTTCAAGTCAGACAATACTGCAGGACTATAATTAGAAATATCTTCTCGCTGGCTTGTTTGCTCATTCTTCATCTGATAATCTTTTGTTTGTTCACTGTTTTTAAAACATGTCTGCAATTAAAGATTGGCACTGCATCAGCTCAGAAGGAATAACTAGCCAAATCCCGTATTCACTTTTAATTTAAAAAGACCAATCATTTCCTTCAGAAAAAAATAAATAAATAATAAATGTACACTATCTGATTCTTGGAAAGTAAGTCAGTCATCATTTTACTCATTTTATGTTTATTTGTTTACTTATTAAATTTCTATACTACCCATCTCACCTAATAATATTCCAGCATTTCTAAGAATACATAAAGTACACATTTATGCTTATAAAGCTTTGAATAGAAATATTACATGTCAAATGATGTGGTGATATAATCATCTACATTTTATTCACTTTATATTGCTTTATTAAACATAGGTTTTAATTACATTATCATCACAACGTGTATACCAGTTTATTAGCAAGTACATCAACATATTTCTTCTCATTTCACAATCACTGTAATTTGTAATAGTAAAATACCATGCAATATAATTCAACCCAATATGGAAGCAGAGGAGTGGAAATGCTGGCTTTTAGGCTGACACAGAGCCAAATTGCATACATAAGGAAATCAAATAAAGCAAACTTTCCTTCCCAAGAGCCACCATTTCACTCCAGTGTGGAACTTTTTCCTTTATTTATTTATATGACACACATAGCTGCCTCTTTCACACAAGTGACTCTAGGAGGCTTAAAAGGATTTAAAAAAACAGGAAAATGCACAAGAAATAACCCCTGGTACCCAAGGATAAATGTGAATTCCATTCCAAAATCCCATATTGTTTTTCTGTTGAAAATGAAACAGCATAAACAAGTTATAATCTCAAATCTCCATGGTGTATAATTTGGTCCTCGCTGCATTAAATATTGGGAAAGGGAAGTTATCCCTGGAGTGATTCAGCCCTTCAGAGTAGACCAGATCAGAAAACAGACTCCACAGGAAAATTAGTACGATACTTTATTGAAATTAGTTTTAATAATAGAATCTTGCAAGCCTGATTGTGCTCTATTCCCCTCCCTTTTATATCCCAATGTATACAGTATAATACAATGCGATGCGATACGATGCGATGCGATGCGATGCGATGCGATGCGATACAATACAATACAATACAATACAATACAATACAATACAATACAATACAATACAATACAATACAATGAATCAGGGAGGAGCTTGCCTGATACTTTTTTCCAAAGATACTGTTCTGACCCAGCCTTAGCAGAACCAAGAAACAGACTCCTTGTCACGGAAAACCCCTCTTTATTTATCTCCTGTGAATTAATGGCATTCATACACTGAAAAGTCCAGGCAATAGTCCTTCAAAGAGTTAACTGCAGTAACAGACCATTATCAGTTCCTTGCGATAATTACCAGGCCGTGAGTTCCCAAGCAAAAAGCTACAAATTAAGTTCTGGCAAGCAGTCTCTGTGGCACGAAACATGATGAGCCAAATCTTCCAAAATCCGAATGGTTGTCTCCCACAACCACCACTCCCCTTTCCTTCTATTATTCCCCAGCCAGGGAGGGGCCATTCAGCATCCACGTGTGCCTTTCTTCCCGAGTCAACTCTTTGTCCTCAGTTGTTCTTTTCTCCTGACAGCTCTGCGCATACGTGCATCTGGAACAGGCCCCAGCTGTTCTTCTTCCCCACTTATCTCCGACTCCAGAGGCAGCTGGGAAATGTTGGATGGCCCTGGCTCTATCTCTGCTTCTGACGCAGAACATCAGAGCATTCCTCAGACTCCAGGACTGGCCCAAGTTCCTCCCCAACCTCCTCATTGTCCGAGTCTGCCACTAGCTCCACTGGCAGCTGGCAGGCCACAACAGATATTAGGAATGAATGTTTCACACCAATTTGCCTATGTAATGGTTTTTGCCTATTTCTCTCAAGGTCATCTCCATGCTTCTCTACAGATACAAATAAAAACACTATGAATACAAAATACCTTTGTTCAAATTTAGTGTTCCACTTTCAAGTGAAACCGTACACGCATCCTGTCTTCATAACTCTAATTCTTCTAGTGCTATCCTTAGTGATGCTTGTCCTGTTACATTTTCTCATCATAAACTGACTTCTGTGAGTTATTTTACAGTCTGCAAAGATGTGCAAGGCATTAATCTGAAGGAATTGCATACTGTCTGCTTTCAAAACAACTTGTGAAATGCCAAGCCTTCTCTGGAGTACAGAAATTGGTGGAGCTGACTGGCAACCATATGACAAATTTTCTATACTTCTATGGATATGGCACTAAAACAGTATTATGATCACCTCATAAGGAAAAAAGGTCTTAGTTATGCACTGAGTAATCTCCAATCACTTCAGGTATAAATTCGATGAAATGACCCAAATAGAAACTTTATGGTGTTACAAAACCCAAAGCAGAGCCAGACGTTGAGTAATAATTAATGAATTTTTAAGTGACTATCCTCCTTGTTGCAGGGTCTATTTGTTTGCACAGCACTTGCCTGACTGACACAACAAAGCCATTGAAGCATGATATGATGAGGGATTTGTTCTTAAGCTAACTCATTGCAGAACCTGATGCTGTATTAGGGCTATGAATATGTGGCTAGCTAAGGACCTCTTAGTGCTTTCCATGTTTAAGGGATAATTAAAAATGAGGTCTCCTTGATCCTAGTCTAGCCCCTTAACCAGTGGTGGGTTCCTCCCGGTTCAGTCCGGTTCGGCCGAGCCGGTAGCGGTGACGATATGATGTCACCAAACCGGTTCTCCCCCCCGCCCTCCCACCCCCCCACACACACACGTTATTCTTACCTTTTATTTGGTCCCACCCCCAATCTATTGCTGCCTCCTGAGTCCCAGCTGATGACTAGAGGGAAAAAAACTGTTGAAACTCTTGCCGCGGGGCTTCAAAGGGCCGTCCTACAGCTGATCAGTGTTAAAAGCAAACAAATGAGTCGGGTCGTAAGTGTGAGGACTGGTCGTAAGTGCGAGGACCTTCCAGAAATGACTCTGACTAGCTAGCCATGCCCACTTAGTCACATGACCGCCAAGCCACACCCACAAAATAAGCCACGCCCACAGAACCAGTAGTAAAAAAAAATAGAACCCACCCCTGCCCTTAACCCCTACAGTGTACCCTTCCCCAGGGTGGGATCAGGATGGCTAAGTGGAGCTGAGTGTTTACTGGCTGGATGCCCTTCCTGATGCTTACGTAGTGTTTGCAGTAGGTATTTTCTCATTGCCTCCAGTAGAGAAACATCTATCACTGCCTAGGATTGAACTTTCAACCTTCCAAGTGGGAGGCGAGCGCCTTCACGCTAGGCCACCGTGTTGCTCTATACTGCCTCTCAACAATGATTACAGCATATTGATTTAAAATAGAAAACTCTGAGAAAATCCAAAGTGGATCTTGCAATTTTCAGTAGTACTTTATTGCACTGAAATGGTAGTAGTACATTTACAAAACATTAATGTTAATTGGATGTCCACTCATCAAATAGATATGATTGTTTCATTGATTATATTATATCTAATACTATGATTAGTATTTTCATTCTATTCCTTTTCACTTATGCCCTTTATATTATTTAATTATCTGAGGTAAAATGGCCCTTTTGAACTTGATTTCATTTATTCCTTTTTGATTTGAAAACGCTTCATTTCAGCTAACCCTGAGAATTTTGATTTTTCCTGAGGTCATGCTTCTTAGATTTTATAATTAGTGGCTACAATCTAAAAAGAGATCCAAAGTTCAATTTAAATCAAGCTATAATATAATCAACTGATTTTATATATATATACAAGTATTGAAAATATTTTGGCATTTCTCCAGCCTAGCAATATTTTTTTCCCCAAAACATCTGACTTTTTTTTTTCAATAATCAGATCAGAAATTCCGATGATCAGAATTGTAATTGCTTTGGCACATTTAGAAGAACTGGTTATCTCTTAAAATAATGAATCTCCTATATAAAAGCAATTCAGCTTTCAATTTTTTTTAAAAAAAAGAATTAATTCTTGTATATGCTTAGAAAATTGCCCTAGCTATTTTACATTTTTGTTGTACAAAATAATTGGAAACAGAAACCATATTCGTCATGAATGCAGAAAACCACCAATATAACTTTTTAACCTGGAAAAGAAATTAAAAACATAAAAATAAATAAAAATAAAATCTGAGAACAATAAACAAAAGATTAAAACAGCCATAAAAATTTGTACTTCTAGATCTGTAATTATTAGGTTTATTGCAAACTCCCTATCCATTTGAATAAACATATTAGAATAATTACATGATAAATTAAGGGAAAAATTATTATAAAGTTGACTCAGCCTTCCATCCTTTCTAAGGTAGGTAAAATGAGGACCCGGTTTGTGGGGGGCAATAAGCTGAATTTGTATAAAATATACAAAAGTATGAAGGCTATTGCTTAACGCCTTGTAAGCTGCCCTGAGAAGGGCGGCATATAAATCAAAATAAATAAAATAAATAAATAAATAAGAAAAAAGGGGGGAATTCTTGCTATTGATTGACCTTCCAATTGAATTAGTCAGGGTGTATAAAAATGTGTAGAGAGTGGGAAAAATGAATCATATGCACTAAACAAGAAAAGCTGTCATGTCCCTTGTAGGACCAAGGATTCAACACAATACAAATACTTAATTATTGAAAACCTGGTGGATATGGGCAGACTAAGAAAACATTGCTAAAACATGGGGAAATTATCTTTAGCCACAGGTTGCATTGGTAATAAACATTTCTGGATGCTGGCCACTGATTTACACAACAAAATGGTATGAATATAATAAAATATTGAAGATTCTTCTCCAAGAGCTTGTCTCTTGTTGACAAAGCTTTTCAATATTCTCAGGTTTTGTTTGTTTAAGGAAAGAACTTGATGCAAGACTTTTCATCTTCCACTAAATTAAAAGGTTAGAGTGTGCTTTCTCCACTTTTCACAGCAAATCTCAGAAACTTCGCAATAAATGGCCATGGCTTATCTGCGGTAGGAAAAAGATATGCTAGATGACAATGGCTTTTCCCAATATCTAACAATATAAAGCAGCAAACAAACAAAATGAAAATTACACAAACATGGTAAAATCAGATATATTTCAATTACGGTAGTATAAAAAATAGTTATGGATAGAACATTATACAAAAATAAAATCTTCTATCCATAACTCAACACACCCTGCCACCTTATTTTATAATAACATACACATTGGATAACCCAATCTCACTTTATAAACTCCCATTCATCATATCCACTCATAACTGCTTCCAATCTCTCTTAAATGCATCTAAAGATCTGGTGGAATTAGAATAGAAAAAGAAAAGTATTCCATAAGCAGGGACCTCAGTCCTGTAATGTACATCAACTGATAAAGAGGAAATGGAAAGAAACCTCTTTCTTGTCAATCACGTTGAATAACATGATCATGCCAAAACAGGAGCTGAGACACAAAATGAACTAGCTAACTTCAGGACCTTAAACACTAATGATATTAAAATCTAATAATCTTTCACCAAATGTAATAATACATATTTTAGAGTTCCCAAGGGGAAAAAATTGTTCTACTTACCTTTACTACCAGTTTGCATTGTGCCCGCTCGCACGCTTTTCTCCGCATGATCAACTTTGATGACATCCGGGTCAGTGGGCGGAGCTTCCCACTGGTTTTACACTGCATGTAACTAAGCAAACAAGACTGACAGTTCCTTCAATGTCCTGCTTACACAGTCCAAAGATGATCCATGAACTATTTCTCAAGGACAGGAACGTCAACTCAGCCCACTATGGAGGCAGCTTCCTCCTGTCTTTCCTTATTTCCACATTGATAATTTTCCACATTGATAGTTCCCAACCTGGTCTGAACAATGCTGTGCAGTCTGCCTGCTGCATTTCATTTCCTTCCATGGTTATTTCACTTTAGGCTGCTGTGGTATGCCTGCCTCCTTCTCGTGGGAGTTCTACAATTTTCTCCTTCTCATGTAAGTGATAGGAAAAAAGAGGTAAACTACGAGGAGAAAATATATTAAGAATGTGGGGATGTCAAGGAAAGAGAACTCTTGGAAAAGGTCTATCAGTAGAAAGCCATTGTCCTTAAAGACCAAATTTACATTTAATCATTTTACACCCTTTGCATAATTAGTGTAAATGGTGTCATTTGCAGTAAATTTAATGGACTAACCTTTAATTTAACATTAGCCTGTTAAATGGGGTGAATTCCAAATGAAAAACTTGTCCATTGTATCTGAAAGCTGGCGAGCCATTATCCATTCCTATTTGCAGTCATCAGTCATTTTCATGGGGAGTCTAATTTTTTTCACATCTGCCACAAAACGCATGCTGAGATATTCAGGTTTGTCATTGTGACGAAATGGGGTTGAGGGGTACCCCGGACCGTGAACCAGCTCATGAGTAAACACACTGAGACTGAAATGATTCTAACAGAGGCGTCTTGTGTAAAAATATAATTTACTTTAAAACATTTAAAAAGCACTATGTCTTTATGAAAACACATTAAAAACAAAGTCTTGTCTGGGTATGTGAGGCAAGGCTATCTCCCTAGATCCCTCTCCACAATACCGAAAACAGTTCACAAAAGAATAAAGCTAGCATGAAGGTAAGCAGCTTCGGCGTCGATACATCATCAAGGCAATCATAACGAGGGCAGCACGAGCCTCACAGCTGAAAGTCACCTGAAGTAAAAACAGTTCAAACAGCAAACATTGTTTGAAGCTTGTGGGAGGAAGAAGGTCCAGCAACAGCAGTCCCGATGATAGCTTGCGTGCTACAAAACAGCAAAAGGCAAGCATCCGTGGGAGTCTCTCTGTAACGACGTCTGGAGTCCTTATCTGCATTCTTCTCCCATCAGCGGCATTGCCCAAGCTTCCTGCAGGAGCTGTGCATTTAGGCCTAGAAGACTAGGCCCCAAGTAGCAAGCGAAAGGTCCTTGCTTATGTAAGGAGTCAACCTGCAATTATCCAGGGCGGGGAAGGCTTGCAGGTAATTGGCAACAGTAGATGGCTTGATTAAAACCATACTGTTTGTGAGTAGGCAGATAGCCACAGCAATCCTGGAAACACTCGTGACAATCCCCTTCTCTGCGGCTATTTGACTCGTTAACAAACATACATTCTACATTGGGTACATATATACATCAATGGGAAGTACATTCACATAGCCATTGACATTTTACCCAGGAGATAGAGGTGTTGGTCACGGGGCAGCGGTTTGGTAAACACGTCCGCTACCTGTTCCTTGGTTTCACAATACACAGTCTTAATGAAACCTGTTTTCACCAATTGCCTCACATGTTTGTTTTGTATATCAATATGGCGTGATCTCTGGCCTACAGCATCGGCTTCCGATATGTTAATGGCAGCCATGTTATCCTCATAGACTTTTATAGGTTGCATGGGCTGCCTCCATAAGCTTACCAGAAGATCGTCAAACCAAACTAGGTTATTGGAAGCTTTGGACAAACTCACATACTCAGCTTCCGCTGTGGAGGTTGCAATTAACTTCTGCTTCCCAGAGTACCAATACACGGGGCTACTATTTAGGTATACAATGTACCCCGAGGTACTTTTTCTAGATCTAACATCCCCTGCCCAATCGGCATCCGAAAAACAACTCAATCTTAATTCTCTAGTTGCTTCTGGTTCCAATAACAATGAATAGTTCACAGTACCTTTTAAATATCTCAGGAGTCGTTTGATTCCGCTCCAATGGTACTGTGTAGGATGTTCAGAATGTCTAGATAACACATTTACACTTAGACTGATGTCCGGTCTAGTCCAATTTGCAATGTACAACAACGACCCAATCACGGACTTGTAAAGGGTCTTATCCTCAAACTCCGTGCTCTCAGTGTACATATTCTTAAGGAAATCTGTTGCCATAGGGGTATCACATGGCTTCGCCTCTACCATGCTACACTTTTTAAGCAATTCCTGGATCTTATCTTCCTGAGAAAGCCGAAACCCCTTCTCGGTTTTTACGAATTGCACCCCTAAAAATTTGCTAATGCGACCTAGTGGTTTTAGAGCGAAACTCTTACTTAGGTCCTCAGAGAACTTCTTATGCCTGTTCTCTGATCTGCAAATATATAGTATGTCATCAACGTACAACAGTACTGTTTCCCTAATGTCCTGATCTTCCTTGACAAAAACACACTCGTCAGCTGACGATGGTAAAAAGCCCATCTCTCTCAGGCTTTTTGTGAGACACTCGTACCATCGTTTACCAGATTGTTTTAAGCCGTATAGGCTCTTATTCAACAACCACACATCATCTTCCCGATGGCTTACTCCCTGAGGAATCCTCACGTACAGCTCTTTGTCTAACTGGGCGTGCAGGTACGCGGTCTGAATATCGAACTGATACACATGTTCGCCTCGCATGGTAGCGATGGTGAGAGCTGTTCTCACGCTCTCAGGGCGCACCGTGGGCGAGAAGGTGTCCTCATAATCGTCAGGGAATCTCTGCGAGAATCCCTGCGCTACTAGTCTCGCTTTATAGACAAAACCCCCACCTTCAATGGGCTTTTGCTTGAAAAGCCACCTGGTGCCGATCACCCTCTTGTCTTTGGGCAATCTTGTTGGCGTGAATACGTCCAGCCTTCTCAGGCTGTCTAATTCCGTATCCATGGCAGCCAGCCATTTCTGTCGTTCATGGTCAGGTAAGGCCAACACATCCTCATATCTCTGAGGGGTGGCCAAAACCTGGTTGACTGAGGTAACAAAGTCGTTGTACCTCTTAGGCTTATTGCCCCTGGTAACCCTAACTGGTCTGCCTTTAGGAGAGTCACTGACATCAGAGTTGTCCGATGAGTCATCTACCTCGTGACTATCACTATGCGTCTCAGAAGCTGGGTGCCTATCCTTCCTGGCTACCCCCATCTTACGCTTCAATACCCCTTTCAAGGGTGCCTGGGATGCATGCTTCCCAGAACCAGATGTATCCCTATCCTCGGGTAGGTTCTCCGATACATCCTCCGCTCGCCTATGACAACTACGGGAAGGGTTCTGAGTAAGAATCTCATTGGCATGGATCTTACTCCAATTGGCCCCTTCGTGAAAGGTGGCAGACCTCGATATCATTAGTTTCCCGTTAGGGTAGGCAAACCTAAATGCCTTGGAGCCCTGCTCATAACCAACAAATCTCAGTTTAACAGAGATTGGGTCTCCCTTTCTCCTGAGCTCCTTCGGGACATGAACATCGGCCATCGCTCCGAAAACGTGGAGGTGTGCCAAGCTAGGCTTATGGCCGTATAGCACCTCGTATGGGGTCTTCTGCACTACGCTAGACCATACTCGGTTCAAGGTGTAATTCGCGTATCTAACTGCTTCTACCCAATACGCGAAGTTTAATCTGGAATCCTCTAGGGCGCACCGCATCATAGTTTGTAACACGCCATTGCGTCGTTCTGCGACGCCATTTTGAAATGCAGAGTAAGGCGCGGTGCGTAAGTGGACTATGCCCTTACTCCTCAACCAGCTGGAGAACTGCCTGGAATTAAATTCAGTACCCCTGTCAGTTAAGATTTTCTTAACTCTGACCTTATGCTGGTTCTGGACTAAGTTACAAAATTCCTTAAACTTAGTCAACGTTTCACTCTTGGACATTAGGGGAAAAACAAATCCAAATCTGCTATGGTCGTCTACTATGGTAAGAAAGTACCGTCTCTTACCCACGGAAGGTGCGAATGGACCCACCAAATCCATGTGGACGAGCTGAAACGGGTGTTCAGAGTACCTCTGAGACTTCTTGGGCGCAGATTTTACCTTCAACTTTGCACTCCTACAAATTGAACAGTCTAGGAATGTGTTACAGTCATTGATCTTGGTTCCCCTTGAGTGTTCGGTTACCTTTTTCACTATAGGAAAACTCACATGACCTAGCCTGCGATGCATCAAGTGAGCACATTCATTGTGCAATGGCTCTCCTATAGAAATTGCATTAGCATTTTCAGGTTTCCTATTATCTGACTCTAAGTTAAAATTTAAAAACTTTTTATTAACTTTACATTTGTCTTTACAAGGCTTCCTCTGGTGAAAGTCTTGATCCTCATCACCTAGTTCTAACTGTGATTCATTGTTACTACCAATTGAGATAGTATAATTGCTATCACTGCAGGTCTCAGCATTCGTATTGGGGGAATAATAAGGCAAGCCACCTATCTTCAAAACCTCCCCAATCACACATTTGTTGTTTTTGATCACAGCTGTTCCTCCTGAGAACAGAATCTCCATTCTGGGGTTCTCACATATCCTCATTAGGCTTAGCAAATTATGATCTATCTCTGGTACATACAATGCTCCATGAATCTTTCCTATCCCAGGAATATAAACATCTCCAATGCCAACAACATTGACCTTTTTACCATTTGCAACTTTGACCATGGATTGATGCCTTCTCATATTAACAAACAACCTTCGGTCACTGACAACATGGTTACTGGCTCCACTGTCCATTAACCATAGTTGCTCTCGCTGTTTCCTAGTAAGCTCTGACTCAGTAGTTTCCACTATACCTACAGAGCTATCATTAAACCTGGGATTGTTCCCTCTGTTGCCTCTATTTGGCTTTTTACTCCTTCTGTGGTTAGGAACATCTATACTTGGCTTTCTACCAGGAGGCAATGACCTCCTTTTACATTTATTATCAGAAGGTACCTTTGAGCATGCCCTAGCATTCACATTTTGTGGGCAATCCCTTCTATAATGTTCTGTTGAACCACAATTGAAGCATTCCCCGATAGCATATGCTCTATCTGAACTATCGGGCCTTCTTAAAGGTTTTTCCTTTTTGTGAAAAGCCACCCTGCATTTTCGCAAGTTATCTTCTGCAATCAATCTACCAGATAACACTTCTAAAGATAAGTTATTACAACTAACATTATCCAATTGCGATATAAAATTATCCCAGCTAGGGTCAAGGGAATTGAGTATAACAGTAATGAGGGTTTGTTCAGACACTGTTTCCCCCCTCAACATCAATTCCTGCCTTAACCTGTTTAACTCACATAAGTGTTCATTAATATCTACTCCCGCCTTCAACCTTGCGGAATAGAACTCCCTATAAACTCTGTTTGTAACATGGGAGCTTTTTGAACAAAATAGCTTATGCAGTTTCACCCAAACTTCTGTTACGGTCAGGTTACTAGGTATACTGGGATATAGTGCAGGGTCAATGGACATCAATAAAATACAAAAGGCCTTATGATGTAAAAGATCAACTTCTAAGGACCATGGTCTAGGTGGGGGTTTTAACAACAACGATAAAACATTCTCTTTCATTAAAATTACTTGAATACTTTTAACCCATTCCTTAAAATTTCCTCCACCCACACTTAAACTTTTAAAATTAGGAGGAAGGACCTGTACATTATTAAACATGGAAACAGACATTAATTGGTGTTCAAAATGTGGTCCATCCTGGAACGGGCAATAAGGCATTGGAATAGAAGCACACAGCACAGTGTCTTCTATCTGGCATTCTGACAATCGTTCCTCCCCAATGGGAGGGATTAAAACTTCAGGTTGTGCGGATGCAAAGCTCATCCTGGTTTGATCACAAAAACTTGAGGGTCCTCTCTGGTGCACATCTCTAGGAATTTTTGGACGCGCTCCCAAATTCCTATCTTCAGTTGAGGCAGCCTCCGGAACCGTCCTGGATGTCGATGTCATCACGGATGGATATGTCCCACTCGTGGTGTGCGCTGAATTAGTTGCAGACATCAGGGGTGCTTTGGTATGTGCAGCTACTATTTGTTGAGCCGATGGTACCTGCAAACCATCGCCTAAAATGGTTGCCAAAGTTTCTATCACACTTGCAACCTTACGCTCAACATGAGAGTCTCTTAAATTTTTAGCAGAAGTCACTGACGTCATCAAGGGAGCTAAAGTCTTTATGGCCTGATCTATGATGGCTTCTACAGCAGGTGGCACAATATCAACTTGGCCATGCTGGTTTAACAAAGAAGCAGGAACATTCGAATCAGGCAGTCTGTTATCCCCCATTCTCCACTTATGGTCTGAGGTGGGGGTTTTAGGAAAAGATTGAAAGTCTCTTACCGATCCGGTGTTTTGTAGGACTTCGATCTTCTTTCCTTTCGCAGCTGGATTCTTTAATAATCCGCTAGAATCAGCAGTCGGGTTCTGACTTACTGTGGGCAAACCTAAAAGCTGAAGGATTGCCTTCCTAAACTCATCATCCACCTCTGTATTTGTTTTCAGGACCTGAAGTGGCGTTCTTCCAGTCTCTACTTCTTTAGGTGATGATGGTTTACTCACTATCTTGGGCCCTTCAAAAGTTGAGGCCTCTGCTCCAAAACTTACAGCTCCACTATTCTCTAAATCAATTAGAGTTTGGGGTTTTTCAGCCAAAACATTTTTGGCCTGAGCCCCGGACAGTTCAGTTTGTGACTTCATACTTTTCGCTGCTGCTGCTGCCCTAGTCAACATCTATTCAACTGCAGACATTCCAGTCTAGCGCGTTACCACATGAGCGTAGGTTCGTTAAACCATCCTCTGCTACCAACTGTGACGAAATGGGGTTGAGGGGTACCCCGGACCGTGAACCAGCTCATGAGTAAACACACTGAGACTGAAATGATTCTAACAGAGGCGTCTTGTGTAAAAATATAATTTACTTTAAAACATTTAAAAAGCACTATGTCTTTATGAAAACACATTAAAAACAAAGTCTTGTCTGGGTATGTGAGGCAAGGCTATCTCCCTAGATCCCTCTCCACAATACCGAAAACAGTTCACAAAAGAATAAAGCTAGCATGAAGGTAAGCAGCTTCGGCGTCGATACATCATCAAGGCAATCATAACGAGGGCAGCACGAGCCTCACAGCTGAAAGTCACCTGAAGTAAAAACAGTTCAAACAGCAAACATTGTTTGAAGCTTGTGGGAGGAAGAAGGTCCAGCAACAGCAGTCCCGATGATAGCTTGCGTGCTACAAAACAGCAAAAGGCAAGCATCCGTGGGAGTCTCTCTGTAACGACGTCTGGAGTCCTTATCTGCATTCTTCTCCCATCAGCGGCATTGCCCAAGCTTCCTGCAGGAGCTGTGCATTTAGGCCTAGAAGACTAGGCCCCAAGTAGCAAGCGAAAGGTCCTTGCTTATGTAAGGAGTCAACCTGCAATTATCCAGGGCGGGGAAGGCTTGCAGGTAATTGGCAACAGTAGATGGCTTGATTAAAACCATACTGTTTGTGAGTAGGCAGATAGCCACAGCAATCCTGGAAACACTCGTGACAGTCATTTTATTCCATTTTTTTTTAAAAAAAGCTAGAGTTCTTTGGGTGTAATACAAACTGGTTAAAAGGATAACAAATAATAAAATGCATAAGTACTTGCCAATTTAGTTTTTTCCATTTATGTAAGGAAAGGAGCAATCTGGACATGTGGAGGGAAAAATAATAATAAATGTCCCTTAAAAGGTACATGGCATAGTTGTGAATGATACAGATAATATCTGCCTCTTCCGAATGTTGGCTGAAGTTGTTTTCGTGACTAAGTGCGTCTTGTACTCCAAAAAATATGGTATCTCATTTTCTTCCTAAAAAGCTTGTTCTGATTCCATTCAAAATGGTCTAACTGAGAAATTACCTGTTCTAATAAGTCTGAAATCTAAACAGCATACTAAAAAGCAGAGACATCATCCTGCCAACAAAAGTGTGCATGGTCAAGGCTATGGTTTTCCCAGTTGCAATGTATGGCTGTGAAAGTTGGACCATAAGGAAGGCTGAGCGCCAAAGAATTGAGGCCTTTGAACTATGGTGCTGGAGAAGACTCCTGCGAGTCCCTTGGACTACAAGGCAATCAAATCGGTCAGTCCTAGAGGAGATCAACCCTGACTGCTCTTTAGAAGGCCAGATCCTGAAAATGAAACTCAAATACTTTGGCCACCTAATGAGAAGAAAGGACTCACTGGAGAAGAGCGTAATGCTGGGAATGATTGAGGGCAAAAGGAAAAGGGGACGACAGAGAATAAGGTGGCTGGATGGAGTCACTGAAGCAGTAGGCATGAGCTTAAATGAACTTCAGAGCATGATAGAGGACAGGAAGGCCTGGAGGAACGTAGTCCATGGGGTCGCAATGGGTCAGAGACAACTTCACAACTAATAACAACAATAAGTCTGAAAGGTGCACTAGAAATAGCAGGACAGAAGAAGAAACTGCACCATGGAATTGGCTGGACTAAAGGTAATGCAGGGAAAATGACAAAGTTTATTAACAGTTTTAACATTAGATACTCTTGTTAGGGGGGAAAATTCATTATTGTAGTATAGAAAACTATGCATGACCTACAGAATATAAATGGAAAAGTTTTTCTCTTTTTCTTAAAACACTACAACTGGAATTGAAAGAAGGAAAATTAGAAGAGACAAATGAAAAAACATTTTCTTGCCGCACTTAATGAACTTGTGGCATTTATTACCACAAGACTTAGTGATGGCTTACTAGCTTAGATGGCTCTAAAAGCTGATTGTTAAATTCAGGAGGGACAGATCAATTAAGGACTATTCGTCGTAACTGAGACTTGATGTAATTTCCACCTTATCCCCAAACAGTAGAACAGTAATAGTATACCCCTCTACAGATCACTTCACAGAAACATCTCATTTTTCATTATGAGAAACAAAAATTCTGAATTAAGATGAGTCATCCAAAAGGGATGTGAGATTTGTATGTTGGATAAGAAAAGTATGAGGAAAGATCTGGATCAAGGCTCATGATTTACCATGCCCGTTCTAAGACAATAGTGCATTGTGTTGTTTGGGGGGCGGGGGAGAGGGCTGTACTTATATTTTTAAATATACTCCAAAGCAGTGGTGAAATCTGTTGTGTATGTATCTATTTTGTGCGGGAAATTCAAATGCACAGTGAATTCTGATTGGTTCGTGGTTGCCTCTGGAAAGTATATAAAGAGGGCTGTTGCCTGTGAGTTTTTGCTGAAGTCTCACTCTGAATTAAAGAGCTGTTGTTACTAGCCTGCTTGTGCCTCTCGTTATTCCCGCGCTACAACATTGGCGAAGAAGGTGGGATAGAGGCCACAAGAGGCAAATCAAAAAGAGCTTGGAGTTTCAGCCAGGGTGACTAGCGAACATGGAGACACGGCATATCTGCCTATGTTTCGCCAAAACCCTTCGACCCGACCCGAGAGAAGTGGGGATCGTATCTGACCAGGTTCGAGTGCTCCCTGGAAGCGAGCGAAATGCAAGGGCTTTCGACAAACAGGAAAAGGGCCCTGTTCTTAAGCCACTGCAGACCAGACGTGTTCGAGATGGCCGAATCACTCTGCGAGCCAACCCCAGTCCAGACGGTTCCCTGGGACGTCCTCCAGGCCAACCTGAGAGCCCACTACGCTCCAGTTCCGTCTAAATTCATTCAGCGCTACAAACTCCGGCAACGAGTTCAAAAAGAAGGAGAGCCGGTCAGCGCTTATGTGGCCGCACTTCGAAAAGCCGCAACGCATTGTGACCACAGAGACTTAGACAACGCGCTGTTTGAACAATTGATTTGCGGGGTTCGAGATACCCGGCTACAAAGGCGTCTTCTAGCCAAGCCAGACCTAATGCTAGCCGGCGTGCTAGATGAAGCCCGAGCACACGAGGCCTCAACAAAAGCTTCGGAAGCACTGCAGCGACCAAGTTCAAGCAAAGATGGGCCGAAAACAGCCCCCGTCCACAGAGAAGAGGTGCAAACCAGCACAGAGGAAGAGTCGGACGAGGACGTCTTCCATACAGAAAAGAAATCAAGCAAACAAAGCCGCCGCCACGAGAACTGCCCTAGCTGTGGCGGGGATCACGAGAGACATTCGTATAAATACAGAGAAGCCATTTGCAGGCGTTGCAATAGAAAAGGCCACCTAGCACGAGTTTGCAGAGCTCAATTTCTGCGTAGTCGAAAGCCACGTGACTACCGTGACCAACCAGAACCGGCTCATTCAAAACAGCCAATCAAAGATGACGGCGCGAGAAAACGGCACGAACCTCAAAAGCGGGAGACCTACAGCACGAGAATCGGCCAAGCCAGCACAACCGACGACGAGAAAGTCTACACGAAAGTAGAAATCAACGGAAAATCCTGCGAAATGGAAATCGACACCGAGTCTACGTTATCGATCATGTCCTGGTCAACCCTCAAGGCACTCCTGCCCAAGCTTCAGAAGAACCAGTTGTCCCGTCAGAAAATCCGCCTACTCAACTACCAGGGAAACCGAGTTCCCGTTGAAGGCGTGGGCACGTTCCGTGTCACCTACGGCAAGTTCCAGAAAGAGCTGCCCCTGACCGTCATTAGCAAGCCCCTACCAAGTCTACTGGGCATGAAATGGTTCCGGGCCCTCGGCATGGGCTTCACAGGCATTCACAGCATCAGCGGATCATCACTTAAAGAAACCCTGCTCCACGAGTTTCGGGACGTTTTCGAAGAGACTCTAGGCAAGTACGTGGGGACCCCTATATCTTTTAATTTAGACCCCAACGTAGCGCCAATGAAAACAAGGCGAGTTCCCTTTGCTTTAAAGCCCAAAATTGATGCGGAGCTCGACAAGCTCATTAAGCAAGAGGTGCTAATTCCCGTGGATCACGCTAAGTGGGAAACCCCAATAGTCACGCCAGTCAAATCGGATGGCTCAATTAGAATTTGTGCTGACTATAAGTGTTCGATTAACAAGGCATTGCAGCAGAGCGCCTATCCAGTTCCAATAGTCCACCATCTACTACACTCCCTGGGGCCTGGCAAGCTATTTGCAAAACTAGACCTTGCGCAGGCGTACCAGCAACTGCCAGTAGATGACACTACGGCAGAATTACAGACAATAGTAACTCACAGAGGTGCCTTTAAATGCACCAGACTTCAGTTTGGGGTCAGCATCGCCCCAGGACTTTTTCAAAGCACAATGGAGCGCCTTCTACAAGGCCTCCCAGGTCGTCCCATATTTCGACGACGTTTTAATTAGTGGCCAAGATAAAGTTCAGTTAGGACAAAGGGTTAGACAAGTCTTAACCAGATTCAGAGAAGCGGGACTTAAACTCAAACGAAATAAATGCAAGATAGCAGTTCCATCAGTGAATTCTTAGGCTACCGAATCGACGGCACAGGCATTCACCCACAGAAAGCAAAGTTAGGGCTATCCAAAGCGCGCCCACCCCCAAGTCAAAATCCGAGCTGCAGGCCTTCCTGGGCCTTCTCAATTTCTATACGATGTTTTTGAAACACAAAGCCATCGTTGCGGAGCCTCTGCACAGGCTCCTGGGAAAAAATGTTCCGTGGGTTTGGGGCAAGCGAGAAGCGACCACATTCAACGCAGTTAAGAGACTTTTGTCTAAGGACAGTTTCCTCATCCAGTACAATTCTGAACTACCACTAGTATTGGTCTGTGACGCTTCCCCCTTTGGCGTAGGCATGGTTTTAAGCCATAGACTGCCGAATGGGTTAGAGGCGCCCATCTAACTATAGCCAGCTAGATAGGGAGGCACTAGCGGCTGTAGCGGGGGTCAAAAAATTTCACGAGTATTTGTTTGGCCGCCCCTTTGAACTTATTACAGACCACCAGCCTCTTTTGGGACTTTTGGCTGGAGATAAACCGACCCCGGCGGCTCTCTCCCCCCGGATGACCAGATGGTCCATTTTCTTGGCTGCATATTCGTACAGACTGTTCCACCGGCTGGGCAAAACCTTAGGACATGCTGACACCCTCAGCCGATGTCCATTGCCCGAATTATTGGACAACCCGACCCTGGAAGCCCCGGTCTTACTGCTTGACATTGTTTCCCCGGGCCCCATTTCTTCGAACGAGGTGGCGAGGGTTTCTGCCAGAGACTCTGTTTTGCGCACAGTAATGGGCTGGGTAACGAGGGGTTGGCCTACCAAGGTGGACGGTGGTGACTTCCAATTGTACTTTAACAAAAAAAATGAACTATCAATGTTGGGGGGTTGCTTGTTGTGGGGAGACAGGGTGGTCATTCCTTCACGGTTAAGGCACAGAGTTCTAGAAATGCTGCATGAGGGACACCCTGGTGTTGTTCACATGAAAGGCCTTGCTCGTAGCTATGTTTGGTGGCCACATCTCGACCAAGATGTCACTGAGTGGGTGGGGAAGTGTAGGCCCTGCCAGGAGTCCCGCCCAGATCCTCCCATAGCGCCCGTTCGGGAATGGGAAAAACCAAAAGGGCCGTGGGGGAGGATTCACATCGATTTCGCTGGCCCGTTCCATGGCCAGAACTTTCTTATTATTGTAGATGCATATTCTAAGTGGCTCGAAATTGCCTTAATGCCATCTACCACTTCTGAGGCCGTAATCAAAGTACTCAGAAAACTATTAGCAACACACGGGTTGCCAGATACCCTGGTATCCGACAATGGGCCCCAATTCGTGGCGACTCAATTCGAAGGCTACCTAGCCGAATTAGGCATAAGACATGCATTATCCACTCCTTTTCATCCGGCTTCTAATGGCCTTGCTGAAAGATTTGTAAGAACGGCCAAAGAAGCCCTCTCCCGACTCGATGCAGGGGACTGGCAGGCTAGAATAAACGAGTTCTTAGCGGTATAGCATGCCACCCCGTGCCCCACTTCGGGCCGCAGCCCAGCTGAGCTTTTAATGGGCCGAAAGCTACGATGCGTTCTAGACAGACTGCATCCTAATTACTCCTCCGATAGCTTCACCGGGGAAGTGGGAGGACTAAGACATTTCGAAGTAGGATCACCAGTTTTTGCTAGAAGCTACACCAATGGGCCTTTATGGGTAGAGGGAACCATCGTAGGAATTACCGGTCCAAAGTCATACACAGTTGATATAGGGCATGGTAAAATCTGGAGGAGACATATAGATCAATTGTGTAAACGTTTACCAAACTAAAACTCGTGTCCTAACTATCCAAGTCTTCCTGACACAGCTACGTCAAGCCCGAGTAAGCCGGAATACTTATCTGGCAACCCTGAGTTCCAGCGCCGCCCCAGCGAGCCGACACTCCCAGCCGGAGATAGCCACACCTCCGGAGAAATCCAGGAGGTTCCATTGGCGGAGCCGGGAAAGACGGGAGGTCCCTCCGACCGGCTCGATGCCTTGCCAACAACTGAACTGGGCAGGTCAACCAGGATTAAGACACGCCCTGGTCACCTGCGTGATTTTGTATGTAAGTATGTAAATAGATAGAATAAGTGCCTTCTGGGAGGGGAGGGGTGTTGTGTATGTATCTATTTTGTGCGTAAAATTCAAATGCACAGTGAATTCTGATTGGTTCGTGGTTGCCTCTGGAAAGTATATAAAGAGGGCTGTTGCCTGTGAGTTTTTGCTGAAATCTCACCCTGAATTAAAGAGCTGTTGTTACTAGCCTGCTTGTGTCTCTCATTATTCCCGCGCTACAACAAAATCCAAACTTTTTTACTACTGGTTCTATGGGGGTGGCTTGGTGGGGGTAACTTGGTGGGCATTGCATGGGAAGGATACTGCAAAATCTCCATTCCCACCCCAATCTGGGGCCAGCCAGAGGTGGTATTTGCTGGTTCTCCGAACTAATCAAAATTTCTGCTACCGGTTCTCCGAACTGCTCAAAATTTCCACTATCGGTTCTCCAGAACCTGTCAGAACCTGCTGGATTTCACCCCTGCTCCAAAGTTCCTCACTGTATAGAAACAGAAAACAGACGGCAGAAGAAGACCTAGTGTTCCATCGAGACTGCCCTTTGAGTTTTGTTTTAGTTTAGTTTTGTTTTTTGTTGGATGATGGACATGTATTTATGCCAAACATACTTGAACTCAGTTACTAATGACTGACTCACTACCTCCACTGGAAGTTGGTTCCAAGCTTCCACTACTCTTTCTGTGAAGTCATACTTTCTAAGATTACTTTTCAACTTTCCTCCTGTCACTTTGAGGTTATGGTCCTCTGTTCTTGATTTTTGCAATGTGGGCATGCTTTTATTTCCTTTTTCACCCAGCCAGGAGAACTTTATATATTTTTTGCTTGTCCCTTTCTTCATTGTGTCACTTTTTATTTCTAATATGGGACTTGGCCCAAAACCAAATACACAACACTACTTGAAATTTTACAAATTCACCCTCTAAATCGCTAACTGTATGTTTAATCAACAATGTCTTCATATACAATAATTTCCTCTAAGCACTGAGGGTTCTTAACTGTGAAATTGCTATAATTACCATCAAACGTATGCATGAATTATATTAAGCACTCCCTTTGCTTTTTAATTTGACTAATTTGCATGAAAGTATTTCCTACCTTCCCACCGTATTTGCTTTCTCTGTATAGCTGTAGCTTAGTTAATGCTTTAAGTGTGATCTTTCCCTGAAGAACAAATTAACAGCCTCATTTATAACCTACAGTGGCATTTCCCCAACCTGATGACATCCAGAAAAGTTGGCCTTTATTCCCAGCAGGATCCAACATATCTGAAAGGTAGTATTTGGACATCCATTTAGAATGCTAAAACAAATGGATTATCAATTTACTGGAAAGCAGATTAGGTGTCCTAGCTGCAACCCTAATTTCAACCCAAACTCTAGATAAAATCTTTTTGAGATAATATAACTGAGCCAGATGCATATATCTATCATTCATAAAGTATACATTTGCGAGTTCTAAATACAGGTAGTCCTCGACTTACAACAGTTCATTTAGTGATCGTTCAAAGTTACAATGGCACTGAAAAAAGTGACTTATGATCATTTTTCACAGTTACAATCTTTGCAGCATCCCCATGATCACACGGTCAAAATGCGGATGCTTGCCAACTGATTTATACTTATGGCCGTTCCTGGGACCCAAGGTCATGTGATTACTTTTTGTGACCTTCTGACAAGCAAAGTCAATGGGGAAGCCAGATTCACTTAACAACTGAGTTACTAACTTATCAATGGCAGTGATTCACTTAACAACTGAGCCAAGAAAAGTTGTAAAATGGGGCAAAACTCCTTTAACAAATGTCTCATTTAACAAACAGAAAGTTTGGGCTCAATTGTCGCCGTAGGTCAAGGACCACCTGTATATAGATGCCATCCTTTACTAAATAACAATTCTATGCAAGAAAGTGGTGCAGCGGATTAAAGTCTGTTAAGTGCTAGCGCTTAACTGCTAGCTGCCTGCAATTAGTGCAAGTTCGAATCTCACCAGGCTCAAGGTTGACTCAGCCTTCCATCCTTTCGGGATAGGTAAATTGAGGACCCGGATTGTGGGGGCAATAAGCCGACTTTGTGTAGAACAACACTGCTTAGGCGGGGCTGAAAGCCCTAATAAGCAGGTATATACAAAAAAGTTTGCAGGCTATTGCTATAATGCATTGTAAACCGCCCTGAGTCTACGGAGAAGGGTGGCATATAAATTGGACCAATAAATAAGTAAGTAAGTAAGTAAGTAAGTAAGTAAGTAAGTAAGTAAGTAAGTAAGTAAATAACCAACCAACCAACCGGGCACAGAGTTACATAAAACAGACTTTATTTAGCATTTAAAAAGGATTAAAAATACCTAGACCCCCTCAGATGTCCAGAGGGGCATGAGTCATCCTCAACCTTGACACCCCCCCACCCAAGTGATAATAAATATTTTAAAATGAAGGCCACTCATCACCAATGCTTGCTTCTATCAGTATCTGTCCTTCTACCATGTAGTGAAACAATTTTAAAGAACGTAATTGCCATTACAAAAGAAAAAATATTTACTTGATTTATTTGTAAATTATGTTTAATAGACATGTTTTGAAAAGGGATCATGGAGGAGAGATGAAAACAAATTGCATTTAGGCTTTTGGAAACAAATACAATGATGGAAGATGGTGTTTTATTTGCAGCAAACTACTTACTGATCAATTTTTCAGTTAAAAGTTTATAAATATTTTTATAAGTCAGGTGGGAGAGAGAATCTGGCAAACAGGTGCTTATGGATATTATAAAGCTATTCTAGAGGGATACTTTTATTTATTATGGCCATCAGGGATCAATTGGTAAAACAAGTGTGATTTTGTATCTGTGGTTTTATCCAGCTTCCCATTCAGTAGTGGATTTCAATTTCGGTCGCTACCAGTTCGCTCGTAGGCGCGCGCACACTAACACTCACATGATGCTTCTGCGCATGCACAGAGACATCCAGGCAGGTAGGCAGAGCCTCCTCCTGCCGCCACCGCTACCGGTTTACCCAATCCAGGGCAAACCGGTAGCAACCCACCACTGTTCCCATTGCAGTATGAATGGGTGACTGGCTGAGCCAGCATTTTTCTTGAACAACTTTGTAATACAAGAAGTGCTAACCTATCCAGTTTTGACTATATTTCAGCCTTGCCAGATGAGAGAAAATTGGCTGAGGTACAGTGGTAGGAGGTCTGTTTCACATGCAGAAGGCTCAGTCTTTGGCAAGAGAAGGACCCGGGGAGAGATGATAGCAGGGTTCCAATATTTGAAGGGCTGCCACAGCGAGGAAGGGATCAAGCTATTTTCCAAGGCACCTGAAGGCCAGACAAGGAATAATGGATGGAAACTGAACAAGGAGAGATTCAACCTGGAAATAAGGAGAACTTTTCTACAATGAGAGCAATCAACCAATGGAACAGCTTGCCTTCGGAAGTTGTGGGAGCTTCATCACAGGAGGCTTTCAGGAAAAGATTGGACTGCCATTTGTCGGAAATGGTGTAGGGTCTCCTGCTTGGGCGGGGGGTTGGACTAGATGACCTACAAGGTCCCTTCCAACTCTGTTAATCTGTTAAATTTTCAGATAACCCATAATTTAATAAAATGAAAATGAAAATGAAAATACTATGGTAAAAATGTAAAAGATCTCTATGCATGCACTTGGAAAAATATATCCAGATCTTTCTAAATGATCACAACAAACTCTAATATGGATCCTCTTACTTAGAACACAGAGCCTTTAACCTACTCAGATGCCAAGATAGATATGTGTGTATCATGACGTTATGATCAGGACATTTGTGTGCATTAGGTCCAGACATGGGCTGCTGGGGGTTCACAGGGGTTCAGGAGAATCTCTAGTTAAGATTCTGTGCAGTTCAGAAAACCCCCAAATCCCACTCCTGGCTGGCCCCGCCCACCCTGCCCCACCCCTCCCAGGAGTCCCCACGCAACCCGTTTTGGATGCAGGTAACTGCAGGGCATGTGTGACAGCTCTGGGAGTGCGAAAAACGGGCCTACCATAAGTTCAGGAAGGCCAGAAATGGACCCGTTTCCAGCCTCCAGAGGGCCGCCGGAGCCCGGGGAGGGCAAAAATGCCCCCACCACCATTGTGCAGGAGGCCAACTAGCCACACCCACAATGGCCACGTCCACCCAGCAACTGGGCAGAAAAGCCCTTTCTAAAATTTTTGAAGCTTACCCCTGATTAGGCCATATAGTTAAGCCTTTCTGCTAAGTTCTGGCCCATGCACACCAATTCATGCTATGTCTTTAGTAGCAATAGAAAAGAATTTGCCACTGTTTTATTCCAGGAAGAGTTTTTTTTTTCACTTTCCTACACTAGTCTACAGTTCTGTGGTTTCTGTCTGGTTTGCCACCTGAGTATTATCTAGAAACAACCCTGCCTAACTTTTCAAGATCAAAGTAATGCTCAGTGCTGTAACTTGTTTAGACTCCTAGCATGAATGCAGCAAAAACAGAGCAGTAGCTGAGATAGTTGCAGTAAATGAAAAGGTAACTTTCACATTTTGGTTCTTATTTATTCACTTTCAATTAGAAGCTGTGATGTTTGGATGGCAAACCCTGCCAGTTAAAGGATGGCAACATTAGACATCTCCCTATCAGATTTTATTCTAGCAGCAAGAGAAAGAACTTTGGGGGGCAGTTGCAGCTGCACTGGCTCCCGGTAGTCTTACGGGTGCGCTTCAAGGTTTTAGTTACCACCTTTAGAGCACTCCATGGCTTAGGACCTGGTTACTTACAGGACCGCCTACTACCACCAATAGCCTCTCACCGGCCGGTACGCTCTCATAGAGAGGGGCTCCTCCGGGTGCCGTCAGCCAAACAATGTCGACTGGCAGCCCCCAGGGGGAGAGCCTTCTCTGTGGAGGTACCTACTATCTGGAATGAGCTCCCCCCGGAGATACGGAGGATCCCAGATCTGCGCACCTTCCGCCGCGCTCTCAAGACCTTTTTATTCCATCAGGCAGGCCTGGCCTAATCTTTTTTCCCCTTCTTTTTTAATACGTAAATTTTAATTTGTTTTTAAAATGATTGGGGTGTTTTAAATCTGTCTGGGCCAAATTTGTTTAATTTGGTTTTATTCTGTCTTTTAAATTTTGTATTTATGTATTTTATTGTTTGGCTGTTCACCACCCTGAGTCCTTTGGGAGTAGGGTGGTATATAAATCAAATAAAGACTAAAGACTAAAGACTAAATCAACTCCAAACCACAGTCAGGAAGGTAAGAGTTAAGAATAATGTTAGTGCTAAAGTACGTTGGTATTGATAGGATACAAATCAGGGATGGGTTCTACTCACCTTTACTATCGGTTCACAATGGGATCTGCATGCGCAGATGGGATGGTGGGTGGGGCCTCCCGCTGGTTTTACTACCGGTTCTTGTGAATCGGTCCGAACCGGTCCGAACCTGGGGCAACCCACCATTGATACAAATAATTTGTAGGAATGAATGAATGATCCTGAATTTTATTTACATTATTTAATTAAAGTCCATTTGATCCTTGGTACCTATGTCAGCTAATCTATGTTATTTTATATCCTATGTTATGCTTTATCTTCTCCATGTTCACGCCAGTCATGTTACCTTAGAGTGAAAAGATTTCTGAACCCTCAAAAGGATTTAGTGGTAGTGGCAACAGTACAAAAGCATTAAAAAGACACCCATATACAATAAGGGAGAACCCTACAGAAGAAGCATTACAATCTTTGCAGAAGTATTGGGATGATCATTATTTCACTTTTTTAAAAAAGAAAAGAAAAGAAAAAAGAAGGATATAGGTTTGCCAAATATTATCTTCAATATAAAGAACACACTTCAAATCAGAGTTTAGGGAATCAATCTAGAGCTGCTGATTTATTGTTATACTGGTTCATAAAATCACATTCATGTTGTATTAAGAGAAGATGTCCTATTGATTTTCTTGTAGCACAGTTTCCCAAAACCAAATGCCCTATGGAAACAGCAAATAATGAACTCAATTCTTTGACCACTGTTCTACTTTGCTTTAGATTTCCATACACGGCAGCATGCTAACTGTAGCATTACAGATGGAATGGAGGCTTGCCAACCTCCAATTTACTTTTGTGAACAATGCTAGAGGGAGAAATGAGGGCTATTTATAACAATGTCATCATTTCAGAAAAAAAAGGTTTTTTTATTGATGAGAGGATGACCTAGATACAATAACTATGATAGCTATCAAAGCTAAGAAGTTGATACTGGAGACATGCCTGGTTATTATTTGATTGCCAGCATTTCTGGCAAGCAAGAATAAATAAATTTTATTTTAAAGATGCATCTTAATGTTAGATAAAAAACAAAATATTTTTTTTCTTCCCATAATTGTTCCTCTAGGAAATTACTTAGATTTTAACTCTGAACAAATGTGTAATGAATGTGCTTTGTGTTAGGATACTGTTTATTTGGCCTAGGCAATTTGTCAATCAAAAGCGCCAAGACAACGAAAAAAGAGGAATAAATCCTCAGTTTGAAAAAGAAGCCAGGGGCAGGTCAACTTTCAAAGTAACTTGTATTTGAACCAATGGACAACTTTTATCATTCTTTTCATTGTTAATTATTACCAGTATTCTCTTAGGATGATCATATATGCCTTTAGAAATGTAATAGCTATTTTCATCAGCAGACATGTATTTCAGGGGTGGGTTCTAAAAATTTTTACTACCGGTTCTGTGGGCGTGGCTTATTTTGTGGGTGTGGCTTGATGGTCATGTGACAATTCTTTAGGATTTAGCAGAGGTACTGGTCTACCAGGCTTTTAACTGCTTGCAGAGCTGTACCGGTCTACTCAATTTATTTTTGCAGGCACTGCAAAAGGGTGGCCCTATGAAGCCCCGCGGCAAGAGTTTCAACAGTTTTTTTCCCTCTAGCCCATCAGTTGGGACTCAGGAGGCAGCAATAGATTGGGGGTGGGGCCAAATAAAAGGTAAGAATAATGCAGGGGGGGCAGGGGCAGGGGGGCAGAACCGGTTTGGTGACATCATATTGTCACTGCTACCAGCTCGGCGGAACAGGGCCGAACCGGGAGGAACCCACCACTGATGTATTTATTATAAATCTAGTTTCAGCTTCATTTTATCCTGGACTATGTTGGAAGAAAAATTCCAGATCAAGTTCCAAGCTGGGAATAAAATGGAGGCTGATTGGAAAGAACATTGGTTTATTGATGAAGCAGAACCACCAGCAGCCTGTGGTTTTGATGCAGTTGACAAAATGGAGTTGAGAGTGGGTGGATTTTATACGTTCTTTGGGCTTTGTATTTGAGCTTCCTATTCTTGTGCAAAAACATGTCCTTTAATATTCTATTGGCTGTTGTCAAATTCCTTTTTTTTAAAATCAAGTTTTATTAGATTTTTTCCCCCTGACACACACTCACATATTTTATGAAACACAGTATTGACCATATCATATCATATACAACTTGTCATATCCAAATATATTTTACTTAGTTACAATTTCTGCCAAAGTATTCTTTTTCTATATTTTTAATCAAATCTTAATATTTCTATTCTTGTTTATATAAACAATATAGTCTTTAGCCCTCAAATTCTATTTTCTCCATTTTTAATCATATATATTCTCTTTTAATTTTTAATAATTCATTCTTTATCCTAGTATATTTAAACATGTTCAGGGATGCCTTTCTTCCATTTCATTTTTTTGTTTGTTTGTTCTACAGCAATCTTTCTTCTCTTTCTCTTCCTCTCTCTCCCTTCTTTTATCCTTCCTACCTTCTTCTTCCCTCCTCTCCTACTCCTTCTCTACTTCCCCTTCCTTTCTCCCCCTACTCCTTTCTTCCTCGATATCTAACCTTCTCTCCTACTTTTATTTCCCCTCCCTTTCTCTTCTCCTCTTCCCTTTCTTCTATTCCTTTCTCTCCTTTTCCCTTCCTTCGATCTCCCTACTCCTTCTTCCATTTCTCTCTATTGCTGTATTCATTTTCAATTAAGTGTTTTTTTCCATGGTGTCCAGGCATCCCCGATTTTCTCTCCATTTATTAAATATATTTCTCAAAATTTCCATCATGTTTTTTAATTCTTAACTATATATTTCAACTTATTCCATTTTTACCTTAAAACCTTTTGACTTCCATCTCTTCTTTTCTTTAATTCCTAATTTCTTATTCCCACTTCAATAATTATTTTTCTCTTTTCCTAATATTTCAATTACTTTAAGTTATTTCTACATATAAACCATTCTGTGTCTGCTGGTCTATTCTACATTAAACAATATACTCCTTTTTTTGTTATTTCTTACATATATTTAATTTCATCCTTACTTACATCATTTACTAACATTTCAATTTTATTTATTAATTTAAATTTAATTCCTTTGTTTTTTCAATCTTTAGCACATATTTCTTTACCCTCAGCAGGTGTTTCTCTCCAATCCATAAATCCCCAAACAGCAAAATATAAACCTTTCTATCTTTCACATTGCATCTGTTTTACATCATAAAATATATTCCTTTTTTTAACTCTTTACATCCATTTCATTACATCTTTACCTACATCATTTACTAACATTTCAATTTTTTGTCTTAATTTCAATTAATTATTCCCCTTTACAATAATCTATATATTTATTCTAATTTGTTTCTCACATACAATTTCTAATACCATTTCCTTAAATCAACATATTAATACTTTAATTCCCTTTCTACTATCCTTTTTTCCTTGCCCTTTTAGCTATTTTCTTTTAAGCTCTCCAGAATTCCACTTCTTAATATTTTTCTCCCTTTCTTCCATTCTCTTATTTCTTTCTTTTTCCTTTTCTTTTTGTATTTATTGTATCTTCCTTCTTGCATCCTTTCTCTAGTTTTTAAATTTATTACCCTTTTAATTCTCCCCTCACTCTTTTCCCATTTCCTTCTCTTTTCTTCTTTTTTAAGAGATATTCCCCATCTATTTTTATTTTATCACTGTTAATCTAAGTGTAACCATCAATATTTTTGCTTCAATCATTTTCTTTCCAACATTATATTCTTGCTTCTCACTTATCTTTTCTCTTTCTTTTTTGTATTCTATCCAATCTTCCACTTCTTTATTTCCCTTAAATGCTTCTCGTACCTTTTGCAACATCTCCCTCAACTCCTCATACTCATGCTCCCTATTCTTCATATTTTCAATTTAAGAAGAAATAATTTATAAATTTATTATTTTAGCTTATATATAGTTCCAATTCAAGTCCATTTGATTACTTTTTTTCTTTTTTCTTTTTTCTTTTTATAAATTTTTATTCGGTTACATGATTTTCTTTTTTTCTTTCCAAGTAGTGTCCAATTCAAATAGTCATTTGAGCCTTTCCAGTTTGAGAGTTTATTCTTTCAGCTTCTTCTTGTAATCTTGCTCCAGCTGTTTAAACAAATACTCCTTAAAGGGCTTTCCACGATGATTTGAGTACAATATTACTTTTCCACCAGCAGATGTCTCTCTCCAATCCACAAATCCCCAGGCAAAAGTATCAATTATAAATCCACAAAAGTAATACTTCCTGTTCTTCAATTAATTCCTTTTGTTGTTAAAAAATGTTTTCTCTCAGTTTTCTTCCCCTTAAATTATTCTTAATTTCTTCCAAGTCCAATTCTAAATCCAGGTGGTTAGTTCTCCTTTTAGGGCTTTTGTTTTCAAAGTTCCTCTTTATTTTTTTCTTTCATTTTATTTATTTATTTATTTATTTATTTTTTCATATTTGTATACCGCCCTACTCCCGAAGGACTCAGGGCGGTGAACAGCCATAATAAATACAAATACATATAGAAGTTAAAAACTATTAAGAAACAGAATTTTGAATTCCCAAATGCCAATTAGCCACTTATTTCGGGTTGGGACCTCTTTTAAGCTTTAAATTTTTTTCCTTCTTACCTGTGAATCAGCCAATCACTCACTTGGTAACAATACTCTGTTTCATCAGCGCTCCTGCTTACATCTTAGTCCGGTTGCCCCAACCTGTAGCGGCCGTTTCAATGGCCGCCATCCCCGCCACCAGGTCAAAGAGCTGCCTTTCCTTTCGAGGAACTTGCCTGTTCCTCTTGGTCTTCCGAGGTGCCTCTCTTTCTCTCCCATCCCTACAAGACGGATCCGGTCCAAAGACACACACACACACACACACACACAACAGCAGTTTGTCACTTTGGGTTTTCGTGAAGCTCAACGGAGCTTTGCTATTTCCCAACCAGTATTGCCGTGACGCTTCCGTTTTCCTGGCTGTTGTCAAATTCCTATGGGATCATGGCTAACTCTATAGGCAGAATCCTAGGTGTTCCTCTGAGTTAATCTTGTCTTGCCTAATTACTTATTTGGAGTTTCTCTCTGAACCAGTCTTTCTGTATGGATTACCAAATCCACATTTCTAAACAACTAGCCTCCTCAGTTTCTGGTTGGGGCAGGGAGACTGATGCTGATTTCTGCCTCCCTTACAATTTTTTCCCCCATTTTTCCTTTAGGAGAAATATTCTATCCTGCCTTTTTAATATTCCCCAAAATATTTCAGTCTTTAGGAAAGTGGGTGGATGCTGACTTTCTACAACAGTGCCTCTGCTAAAAGTGACTCTGCAATTCACAAAGTATTCTCAAGGAGCCACAGACACAACATGAAACTTATATGGACACATGTCAACATTTCAGAATCAGAAATTTGGGCATGGTTATCTCATTGCTGTCTTGCATCAACGGCAATGAACTTTTTTGCATATATTATACCATCTCTGAATGCGTCCCCAAAAATAAGCATGGGAAATAACTGAACAAGGAAAGAAACATGTGGGGAGCCAGAGTAAATCCAACACATTGTAGTTATGTGACTAGGAGAGAGAAGGGAGGGGCTTAGAATGAAGCAGGAAGCAGCATCGCAAGACTCTGCCCTATTGCAGTGGATCTTTTCTGGTTTTCCTTTCCCCACAGTCCCAAGCCAGATCTGGTTCATTCTCAGAATTAATAATTCTTTTGCCAGCTTTTCCCCCAAATTTGGCTCTCTTGTTTTGCTTTCTGAGTTATTCTGCTGATGAATAGAATCCTAAGCCTGTTCGAGGAATTTCTTTCCAATGTTCTGTTGGATGGGAAAATATGCAAAACTCCTCTGAATATCAAATTAAGAATGAATCTGACTTGCTTCAGAATGGCTGTTCTCAGGTAATCCTTGCTTAATGACTGACTCATTCAGTGGCTTTCCAAGTTACACCAACATTGAAAAGATAACATTATGATCAGTGCCTGCATTTGTAAGTGTAGTTAGTTTACTCTATTGATTAACCCGTGGGCCATATCAAAGTGCAGAGTTCCAAACGCAAACTATTACTAAAATCCGATAAAAACAATTTAAAATGAGATTGGAATAAAATACAATAATTTAATATATGGATAAATAAAATATAATAAAATTACATTTTAGTGTCACCCCTACAATCTACCCCCAATCAATCCTACATATGCTGATCTCAACTGAGCATTTGTTACTTTTACAACATCCCTCAGTAACATGATCACCATTACAGTCAGTATGCCTGGCCTGTTGCTTTTCCTTTCTTTTTTTTAATTTTCCTTTCTCCCCCGCCCTTGCAGAGCAAATTAAAAAAACATTAAATGAAAAGATGTGGACACTGTAGCTACAGTCCAAGAATTGTGGAATACCCTTGTAGCCCAATGTGTTTAACACAGAACATGATGATGATGATGATGATGATGATGATGATGCAGAGCAGAGAGATTGTAGAGGAGGGGCTTATAAGAGAATAAGCAGACACACACTGGGATATGCATCAAAAGCAATGCACGGAGCCAGCAGCTCTGCGTTTGCTCAGGATTAGAAGCTGTGAGCATGTCACACAAATAGCCCAATGTACTCTCCATCGTGTCCCTGCCTATTGTCTTGTAACTCCATCCACTCCAATGAATGTAAATACAAACATTAATTCCCTTTTTGCTAATTATCCCAGTGTCAGTGAGCATTCCAAAGGGCAGGATAGTGGGGGAAAGGAAAGCACAGTCATAGTTATATGATTTCCAACTTGGTGGCCACTTTGCTTAATGATAGAACTGCCAATCCCAATTGGTTGCTAAACAAGAGCTACCTGAATAACATTGCAACCTCTTAACAGAGAATTAAGTAATAAGTTTACTATCTAGCCCAGAGTGAGTTCCTCCTACCTTCCTCAGGTGTTTTAGCCATTACCAAACCATAAATGTCTTTTTTCCCTATAGAATGTTTATATAAATTGATGTTTGCACACTATAGTCTTATATATGCTTATTCTGATCTGAATCCAGCTGAATCCAATGAGATTTATTCTCAGTTATAAGGACAGCAGGATAAAAAACACATGCAGAAACATTGACTGCATTTGCAAACTGAGAGCAGCTTTGAAATAAAGACAAAGGTTCCTTCATCCTCATCTCCCAGCTTTTTTACCAGGACTTATAATACAGGTAGTCCTCAATTTACAACAGTTTGTTAGTAACTGTTCAAAGTTATGACAGCACTAAAAAAAGTGAGTAAAGTAAATAAAGTATGAAAAAGTTTTTCACACTTACAACCATTGTGGCATCCCCATGATCACGTGATCAAAATTCAGATACTTGGCAACTAATTCGTATTTATGACAGTAAAAACTGCAATGATTCACTTAACAATTGTGGCAAGAAAGGTCGTAAAATGGGGCAAAATTCACTTAACAAATGTGTCACTTAACAGCAGAAATGTTGGGTTCAATTGTGGTCCTAAATTGAGGGCTACCTGTATTAAATTATCACACTGCATCCATCAGAATCTATTAAAGAAATCTAGGCTTAGTTAAAAATCTCTCTCTTCTGTTCTTAACTATTGCTTAAGCAACTAGTAAACTTTTTGGGATGCAAAGAGAATAGCTAATGTAGTTCTAAGGGTTTAGGATTTTATTTAGAAGATATGCTTTCAAAAGTGCAAAAGCATGTACATAATTTGAAATACAAAGTTGGCTTGCATGTAGGGCTATGTAAAACATAGAAAAAAGAGGGTTGTGGGTAATTTTTTTTTTAATTTTATTTATATGCCGCCCTTCTTCGGAGACTCAGGGCGGCTTACAATGCGTTAAGCAATTTATTTCAATTCTCTTCAGATTGCTTTCTTGTGTGAAGGCAATTTTTTATTATGCCAGGATTCAGATCAGTTCAAAGAAATTGGGGGTGGGGGGAATGTCATCCTTTGTTCCAAATACTCCAAGTCAGAAGTTTAAATGATTGCAGGTCATTTTCAATCTGTTTTTGATGGCAGGAAATGGGTAATATTGATGGCATCGAAATGCCCTGAACTGCACCTGGTTCCAGAAATGTAAGAGCAGAGTTTGAGCAGTATAAGAAGAACAAAAATTCAAGTTTCCCTTTTATTTATAATTGCACATCTTGCTTCAGGTTCTCTTGGCTACTTTGGAAATTGCTCTGGTTGGCTCTTCATGTGGCTGTGCAGGTGCACACATGCAGAGACAGCTGTGATCGGCTTTTGAAGCAACTATGTCAGCAGAGAAAAAATCAAAACAAGTCAAAAGGGGTTCTCTCTGTTTTGGAAGACTTGCACAGAGCTGAAAAAGGACCTTAGTGAAATACTGGTATGTTATCTGTAGGAGGTCAATGTTAATATATTATCTTTGTGAAGTGATGGTGTTTTTTTGGTGGGGAGCAATTTGTGATAAAATTTTGCTAGCAGATTATGTGTGTATATATAGCAGATTTTTGTGGCCTTGGCCATTCTATTAAAGGAGTAGAATTGTGAATACATCTTTTGCTTATGTCTCTTTTCTATAAAATGGGTGGCTCTGGGTGCTGAAATGTGATTTATTTTACATTATTTGGATCTCAGGCCCCCAGCTTAGACTATATTTCTCAACTTTTCCCAGCATTTCTGTCAAAACAGGGGTTGAATGTATTGACTTTCTATCAAACAGACATTTCATTTACAATAGTATTTTTTCTAAATGGCAACATCCGCATCAAAATGGTTTCTACACCCTCCATACAGACATTTTATTTTGTTTTTTTTAAATTCAATTCCTCCAGCTTTAGAAAGTTCAGGATCTTTGTCTACTTTGGTTCAGAAATTAGATGTGCAAAAGGCTGTCCTGACTTTTGTTTACACAGATTTTCCATCTGCTACTATTTAACGCTGATCTCTGGTTCATTCTTCCTGGAATGGAATGATTATGGAAATCAACTAATAAAAACGCATCATGCCCAAGTTCCATCAGCATTTAATTAGGTATGCTAATTGCATTAAGTTCAACCGGAGTTCAATATATCACTCTGCTCAAGTGCAGTGTACCTCATTTCAGCCGTCTTCTATGCTTTGCTTCATTTTCAATATAAGATGGTTTTGGCTCACCAAACCCCTCAAAATCCACACCAGAGTTGAACACAAGCCTTGCAATGCAATCCCATGCTCAATTACTTGAACTTATGCCTCGCTGAACTCAGTGAGAATTTCATATGACTAAACCTAGGGAGATTGCAATCATCTATATTTTCATCAGGCGAAGAACCAAACTTCAGAATTCAAAAGCATACATTTGGATTTGCTTGATGTATTCAGTTACAAAAATTCAGAGTATCTGAAAAGCGTTGATTATTCAAGTTTTCAAATTTTGGTTTCCGTCTCATTTATAAAATAGACATTTTTTATTAGTTCAAGCCTAAGTCAAGTCTAGGAATCAAAAATAACTGAGACCATACCCAAGATTCAAAAGAGCCAGGGGGAAAATAAGCAGTCAAGAAACAGGACAAAGTTGAAGAGACCAGATGTGGAAGCTGGGAAAAGGTTCTGAATGTATAAACCCAAAGGGAGCTGAAATAAATATTGGTTCTAATAACCCAACCACTCAAGATATTTATGAAAGAGGATTCCATTAACTCCATTAATAGACCATGGTCTACTCAGGAGAAATTCTTGATTCCTTAGTGAGCTTTAAATCCCAAGGTGCAGAGTCTTGAAGCCTTATATTTCCACAGCCCTCTATTTATTGCTATATTGTTTGGAGGCAGCTACTCTCATGGGTCTCATGGGTTGTGGGAAAACAAACTCCTGCATTAGTTGTCTACTATTCAGATTCTGCTGGATAAAATGAGTTCTGCTGTAAGATTCTGATCTGATCTGCACCTAGAGAAGGAGACTGCTTCTGTCCCCAAAGCTCTTCATCCAATCCTTCTTCCTTTGATAAGAACTTATCCAAGAGGATTACATACTTTCCAGGAACACCAATATTTCTGGTTAGCTCATTCAGCCTAATTTCAGTCAAGGGCTAGATTAAGAGCAAACTGAAGTTAAATGCAGGTAGGACAGTAAAGATACTGGCAAGGAGAAAGTTCAACTCAAGGTTTGAGATGAAAGTTGTCTAGGTAGGATTAGGTTGCCCTCTGCCAGAAAGATTTGCAGTTTGGGAGTCCTTGTAACTGTTACAGGATTTCCAGGTAGAGGATGTGGTGAAGGGCATGTTTGCACAATTACATCTAACACATCATTAGCTTTCCAGAGCCAGACAAAGTTAGTGACACATTTCTATGCCATGGTTCCAAACAGTTGATCATATAATGTATTTTATGCAGGTCTGTCCTTAAAAACTATCTTGAAATGACTGTTGATGCAAAATGCAATGGCTAAGGACAAAGTACAAGTTTACTATAAATCCATATAGGATTGGGGATAACTATTGGGAAAAATTTAAAGTATGAGGTGTTGATCTTTAAGGCTCTCTATGGATCTGCCCAATTACTGAAAGCATCGGAACAAGCTCTTCTGAAGAGGCCCCTGCAGCCAAAAGCTTGATGTTGGATATTTAGAAAAGGCCTTCTCCTGTGTGTTTTCTGGGCTATGGAGTATGCTGGCTTCCAGTCTTTAAGAATATATTTAAAATCACAAATCTGTTGTTAAATTTTTAACTATTAATTGTTTTAATCATTGTCTTTAATTTTGGTTTTCATTTTAATTGTAATAAATTTTATTTCTGCACGTTTTATTGTTGGAAGATATTTTCAGTGTTGGGAGGGAGTATAGAAGGGAGGTGTGTATATATTCCATATTAAACTCTTTTCTTCTATACATAAGGAGGAAAACCCTAATGTGGCATATTAATCTTGGCAGATTTACTGGCAGTTTCAATTCATTCCCTAATGATGCCCAATTAGTAAAGAAATTAAAAAGCTCTCATCTCAGGATGGGTCCTTGGGAGAATCCCACACTTTCTTTCCCTGCACTTATCTTTTTGACAGGGAAGCTTCTCCAATGAAGTCCTTTTTTACAAAAGATCTCACAATTTTTGGGAGGCTTCCATTGTCAAGAGGATGATGACTCATCTCAAGTATTCTACCAGCAGTCACTTCCTGGTTTTCAAACTCTGAATTTGCATTGAAGGCTTCCAAGGTGGTGGAGCTGTAGATCTAGCATTGGAGGTCTTCCCCACCAACAAAGGGCAGATGACATCTGGGGCTATGATTTTGCTTTTAACTACTTTGTATAAATCAGAATTAAAAATTATTTTTTGTGGAGGAAAATGTTGATAATATTTCTCGTGGCACATATTTTAAGTATGCTCATAACAAATACTTAGAAAATATATTCTTTTTATATTGTTACTGTTGCGCCATCAGTGTGGTATAAAAAGGAGATTCAAGATGCTGAGGTGATCATAACTAAAATTCAGAGCAGTAGATACTTAAAGGAATTATATTAAAATTAGGAACAGTATATCTTGGGTGCAAATTGAGGATGACCACTAGAAAGCAGCTAAATAATGTCACTTGCTGTATCTTTTGGATGCACCAAGTAATCATCTGCATTTTTGCAACTCACATTCTGTATGCCAAATTAATTTAATATTTTCAATGATAAATAAATGTCTAGGGAGATTCTCAGTCATCTGGGTCATGGTTGTCCCAAAGGTACTTTTTTCAAGAGGCAGTGAGCTGAAGAAGCTTCTTGGATGAGAAGCGAAATGTCTTCAAAGAAAAACCAGAAAGACCAGTTGCCTCTTGAAAAAAGGACCTTTGGGATTTCCAGAGTAAATTGCTTAAGCTTGCTGAGGCTCTTTACTTTTATTTAGCATTTTTTATTTATGGTTCTTCAACATAAAACTCCCAAGTTCTCCCATATTAAAACAGTAAAGTAACAAGCACTGTGGAAACTCATTCTTAGATACTTCCTACAATAATGAAGTGCAGCAGAGTAATAAAAATATTAAAATGATAATAGTAATCATTTAAAACCAGATGCAATAAACATACAAGAGAACTTGGTCAATCAAAAGGGATCCAAAAGGCCTTCAACTAGTACCAAAAAGATAATTGCTGTTCTCCAGGGAAGCTTCTCTAGTAAAGTTTTTCCACCCAAAGGATCTCATAACATTTTTTTATTAGTACTTACCTACTGCCAAGACTGACTCGCACTTTCACCTATATTCTGCTTTGCTTGCAGCTTGGCAAAGAAAAGGTAGGGGGATGGAATGGAATAGAATGGAATGGAATGGAATGCAAGTGGGGGGGAAATGGCATCCAAGCATTGTTGGTTCCAGTGGTGGGTTGCCCCCGGTTCGGACCAGTTCGCAAGAACCGGTAGCAAAACCAATGGGAGGCCCCGCCCACCACCCCAGATGTCATCATCGGCGATCTGCACATGCGCAGAAGCAAGGTGCATGCGCAGAAGTAAGACGCACACGCAAGTGAAAAGATCACGCACGCATGATCTGTTGCGAACCGGTAGTAAAGGTAAGTAGAACCAACCCCTGGTCGGTTCCATGAGACATTGCTCCCATCTCAAGGACACCCCAAGCAGATGTCCCAGCGTGGCCGGCTGATTCCCATAACAAAATGAACAGAAGTGATTGGTGGACATAATGGACTGTAGGTGGCCTGTGGGGAAACAGGGAATGAATTATGTGTGCTTTTGCATGGGAAGCCCAGAGCTGGTATTGCTTCTTCTGTGCCTATGTGGTTTATTCAGTAAAGTTTTATACGCTTGGTAAAATAATGTTCCAGGAGTTTCTTTTTCTGGATTCGCCAACTGGACAGTTGATATTAAACCAGCTCTCCAAGTAGCAGCCTACTTGGACCCAACCAGGAGGTTGGCAGTTTTGAGATGCTGGCAACCAACAAAGTAGCAGAAGGGGGGGTGAAGCTGGGGAAGCCTCCTCTTGAGAGACCCCAGTGGTGGCCCAAGTCGAAGCTGGGATGCAAGTGGCTGGCGCACACCCCAAACAGAGGGGTGAGAAAGTGACAGTTGCTAAATCTATCTTTAGAAGGCAGGGGAGGTCTCTGAAGTTACATAAATCTTGCTATAGATTTATAGCAATCTATATGCTATAGATTGCTATATTCACTAAAACCAGTGTGCTGCTATTGGAACCAGAAATTACACTATTAGAATGAAGATCATTTCTACATGCTAAAAAGATTTTGTTTCCTATTACCTGTGCCACATGAATATGCTGAGGGTATGGAATATTGTCAGTGTACGTTTTATACTGTAGTAGGCTTATCTATGATCCACTTGCAAATAATGCCTTAACCTATCAAACAGAAACAATAGATCACAAGTTTTGAGATGCTGTTTCATAGAACAATAAAGAGACAATTCTGTGTGTGCAATTTAAGTAACTTAACATCCTTGCAAAGGGGCCTCTCACCTCTTGCCAATGACTAAGGATTACAACAGACTGCTCCCTAAGAAGCCTAGCGGGTCAGGTGTTATGCTAGAAACTAGGAGATACTGAGTTCTAATTCTACCTTAGGCATGATAGCCGGCAGGGTGACTTTGGGCCAATCACTCTGTCTCACAAGGTTGTTGTGGGGAAAATGGGAGGAGAAAGGTGTATTACGCACTGTATGTTCACTGCATTGAGTTATTTATAAAAATAATAAAGGTGGAATAAAAATAATTTTAATAAATAAATAAAAATAATCAGAATCTTCATCCACAAGATGACTAACAACCCCTTCCCTTTTCCTCACAGCTACATGCAAAAACTGCCTAAATTGTGGGAAGATTACAGCTACCAAGAAAATAAGTTTAGCATGTGACAGACAGAATAAATCCTCCCTGAATGTGAGCCTCTCCTCACTGAAAGAGAAGGGGAGGGGGAGTATTCCCAATCTGCACATAGAAGGCTCCTAAGAAGCAGCCAAACAGATGGGGAGAGACAAAGTAATCTGTTCAAAGTCAGCTACTCCCAAGGAATAAAGAAATGAGGGACTGATGTGGTACTGATATGCTCCAAAAGAAAACAATGATAAGAAAAGAAGAAGAAGAAAAAAACCTTCACCTTCTTTGCTGATAGAAACAGGCAGCAATTGCCAATTTTAAGTGCAATTCATATAAAAACAATGTGCTTAGGATGTAATGTTAGACCGAAATGTTTTGCAACATTTTAAATAGGCTCACAATAACTCAAGATGTGATGTTAAGCCGCTGTGCTGGCATAGGCAGGAAAACTGCTACAAAATCACTGCCTTTTGTGACAAGGAAGTCGATTCCTCGGGTTTGTATTTTAGACCAGTAGCATCCAATTTTTTATTTCAATTTGTTGAAATAAATATGAAAAGAACCATAGTGGTTCACAAGCTATATACTTGCTTGCTGTTTCTCCCATGGCCGACTCTGAGCCAACATGTTAGGCTGCAGGTTAAAGTGATACAAAAACCTACAAGGTAAGATCTGCATGTAGAACTCGTATGCAGCTACATTATAATCCCTGCTTTAAGGAATTGTAGAAAAATGTTGAGAAAAGTAGCTCTGACTTTGAGAGGAAAACCAGGTACTTTACTTCTACTGGGAAAGTAAAAAGCATGATAAAGAAACTCAGAACACCCACACACCCTGCTTTGACTTCTTTGTCCTCAAAATGGACAGTGAAGGTTTTGGTGCCAGGCATTCAAGGTTATAATATATCCTACAACAATAAAACACCATTCCTGGAATCCCTTGTTTCTTAGCCTGGCCCACATCACAGGGCTGATGAAAAATGCTATATGTGAACTCCGTGTCATTATCCTTCCTCATAAATATATACACATAGGGGCTGTCTACTTCAACATACAACAGTATTAAGATTGATTGATATTCCATTTTTATGTCCAGGAACTCAAGAGCCTCGGTGGCACAGTGGTTAGAGTACAGTACTGCAGGCTACTTCTGCTGACTGCTGGCTGCCTGCAACTTGGCAGTTCAAAT
The DNA here is from genome assembly GCA_022577455.1 of Arizona elegans. Lineage (NCBI taxonomy): Eukaryota > Metazoa > Chordata > Lepidosauria > Squamata > Colubridae > Arizona > Arizona elegans. The sequence continues at coordinate 92,796,636 of JAKOOJ010000003.1, read as the reverse complement.
CCCACCAGGCTCAAGGTTGACTCAGCCTTCCATCCTTCTGAGGTGGGTAAAATGAGGACCCAAATTGTTGGGGGCAATATGCTGACTCTGTAAAACCACTTAGAGAGGGCTGTACAGCACTTAAGTCTAAGTGATAATTACTATTGCTACTGTCCATATTGCTCCTTCCTCTTACTTTTCCCTGCAACAACAATAATAGCAATAGCATTTGGATTTATGTACTGCTCCATATTATAAAATATTTACAGCATATTGCCCCCAATAATTTGTCTCAGAAGGATGGAAGGCTGAGTCAACCTTGAGCCAATCAGGATCGAACTCTTAGCTGTGAGCAGAGTTAGCCTGCAATGCTGCATTCTAACTACCAAGGCTCTTAATCCAATGAGGTAGGTTGGGCTGAGAAAGAGAGAGTAAAGAGGAGTCGAGTAAGTAAAGAGGGGTCAAAGAAGCCATCTATGTCAAAATTGAATTGCCCTCTCTCAACAGAGGGGGAAAATATGACATCATCTATCTCCAGCCTACAACACAGTCCTTTCAATAGTTCCAAGAAGACTCCACACCCATTTGCACTACTCAGGTAACCCTGACAACACAGATAAACCTCCAGGTGGCCTCAACGGCCCTCTAAAAGAATGCAAATGACCTATCTGCAAGGAGTATAAATCCTTCCATTCCCCACCATCCAGTCAGACCTGAAGAAGCTTCTTGGATGAGAAATGAAATGTCTTCAAAGAAAAACCAGAAAATTCAGTTGCCTCTTGAAAAAAAGCACCTTTGGGACAACCATGACCTGGATGACTGAGAATAGACCCCCAGTAAGTAAGTAAGCCATGGGCTAAAGTGAATTAGAATATGGATCTCCTTGTTCCTAATCCAATACCTTAAACACTACACCACATTAGTTTTCTAATACTTGTTGGGAACTACATTTCTCTTACCACAGAAAATCTGTATACAGTGGGATATAGCAATAGCACTTAGACTTATATACCGCTTCATAGTGCTTTACAGCACTACTTTCTAAGTGGTTCAGATAAGAATGACTCAGAAAAAAGTTTTAGCATTTACAGGTTTGGTTTGGTTGTTGAAGAAGAATTTTTCAAGACTGAGAGTTATGCACTGTAGTTCATAATCTTCTGAAAGAGGGCCTAAAGGCATCAGAGCACTGAATAAGAGCAAATAACTTGAGACTTCAACCAGAAAAGACAGAGTGCTTCCAGGCAGGAAAACGATGGATTCAGAATTATGATTTCAGCTTGTTTGTGACAATTAGATTGGGGCAGCAATAAGGGTCTCCTCAGAGACACTACCAAAATTATGGAATTCCTTTCTTACCTGGTGGTGTTTTGCAAGTATGTCAATAACTTTATAAAGATAGGCGATGTATTGTGACTTTTCTACCAGTCAAAAGAAACATACTTGAGTCAGGAGAAACTGCCTGCTTTAACGAAGCTTATAGAAGAAAACATTCCAGTGTATTTACAATAATTATAACAAATACAGGTCATCTAAGCTAATTGAACTGCAATATTGGCTCAGAGGTATGCTTAATCAATAATAATATATAAAGCTCTTGTGTCTCATTGTTTTTATTCTTCATTTGGGTGAAACAGAACATAATAGGGCAACAGTTTTTGAATCAACATATTTTAAATGGGCTAATTTACAGAAAGCATCCAAAATCCAAGATTGTGACTCCTATGGGATTGTAATTTTGCAAAGTTGTGACTGTTTCAGTGCTTCCATCCCATTGTGCCATAGTGGTCAGTCATGGTCATGTGACTGCCAGCTTCCTTCAAGGAAAGTCAGTGGGGAAGCCAGCAGGAAGTTGGAACTCACTCCATTCTCACTTCTTTTTTGCCCACTCGTGGACATTCTGTTTCTCTATTTAGATAAAGAAATATATCTAAAATTATAACCCAACAAATCATTAGCTCTCTAGTGAATAATAACAATAATATAAAATATTATACCATTCCTTGCTACCATGCAAACCAAATTATATTTATGAAACTAGATGTTGCCTGGCTTTTGTAGGTGAATGAACATCTATCACAATCTAGGTGTCCTTGTGAATACCCACTTAAATATGAAAAAGCAGAGTGCTGGAGCTGCCAAAAAAGTCAATGCAATCCTAGGCTGCATCAAAAGAGGGATAATTTCAAGATCACATAAAGTGGTAGTATCACTTTATACTGCACTGGTGAGACCATGCCTGGAATACTGCATCCAGTTCTGCTCACCATGATACCAAAAAAAGATGTTGAGACCTTAGAAAGAGTGTGCAACAAAGAGAAGAGCAACAAAGATGATCAGAGATCTGGAGGCTAAACGGTACAATTAATGATTGAGGGAATTTAGGTATGTCTAGTATAATGAAGAAAAGGACTAGGGATGATATGATAGCAGTCTTCCAGTACTTGAGTTCTCACAGAGAAGAAGGGATTAACCTATCCTGTAAAGCACCAGGACAAGAAGTAACAAGGGAGAGAGATTATTTAAAGAAAGAACCAATCTAGAACTAAGAAGGAATTTCCTGACAGTAAGAACAAGTAATCAGTGGAACAGCTTACCTCAAGAAATTCTGGAGGTTTTCAAGAAGAGATGGACAGCTATTTGTCTATAATAGTATAGGGTCTCCTGCTCAAGCAGGGGTTTGAACTAGAAGACTTCCAAGGTCCCTCCCAATGTTATTATTATCTACCACAGATAATATTATCTTATTATGTTCTACCACAGTAAGGAAGAGTTGGAATATCCAGTGGTACTGGCAACTATGGAGTATATACTATAGAGTAAATCAGAAATTACACTTAAGTTTCCAAACACAGTAGGCACATTTTTATTCTCTTCCTTCCAATATTTTTTTAGATTTTCAGTATGTTGTGTTTCAGCATGAGAAGAATGCTAAGCTTATTTTAGTTGTTTGTATTTAACATTTCTAAACATGGGAAGATCCTACCTTGAATGTAAGGTTTAATCTAAGAATAACATGACTGATGGTTGATTTGTTGTGGTGTACTTTGGGTTGCAACATGCAAAATAGACGTTCTGCAAGCTTTTGATTCAATGTAATGTTTTTTCCCAGATGTTGCTTACAAAGCATTCTTGATACTTTTTGATGAACATTTTAGTCAATCTGTACCTGGCTGATTTGTTGCTAATGTTATATGTCTGGTTCCATTCTTTTTCAAAAACTTCTATAATTGTTGTACACATTGTGTGCCATCATCACTGACTAATTATTTTGGAACACCTGCTCTCACAAAAAGTTTTCTCAATACATCAGTGATATGCCTGGCTGTTGTTGAAATAATTGGAAACATATCTGACTACTTTAAAAGTGCATCCACCAGAGCTAAAAGATTGGATATATAAACATTCCTGCCTATATGAATTCTTTGCAATAACAAGATAGGTCAGGGGTGGGCAAATGTGGCTCTTTTACAACCTGTGGACTTCAACTCCCAGAATTCCTGAGCCAGCTTGGCTGTCTCAGGAATTCTGGGAGTTGAAATCCACAGGTTGTAAAAGAGCCACATTTGCCCACCCCTGAGATACAGTAGGTCATCATCCTATCTTGGTGCTCTTTGGGGCATGGTTTGGGGCATAATGACAATCTTAAGAGTTGGTCTTGAGGGTCCAGTTGGGATTACTGCTGTTATAGCTCCGATCTACAGCACCACTACATAGTGCCAAAAGTCTGCTTGACTTCTTCTGGCTTATGTTTCTGTACGATTTCAGTCTGCCTTTTGGAGATGAGTGGGGAGGCAGAGACAACTCAGGAAAGCATGGCCATGATATGACCATCATATATTTGTTTCAGATCATCTGGGACATGACTCATATTAGAGATAATAATCTAATTGCTGGATGCTAACTGATGTTACCAACCACCACAAGAAAAAAGGATCCATTTAATGTCATGATCCCAGTTGTCTAACAGATCTACAGTATTTGGTTTCCAGAGGGCTCTTGGGGAATTTCCTATCCTGCAGTGCGCAGTTCTACCAAGGCCTTGGTCACACTCAGGAACACATTGTGCCTTCAGATTGCAGTTCCTTTCTGCTTATTGATTCCAGGCAGCACTTAACTGAAGAGCTCTGTAAAGATAAATGGACAGAACAGATGTCAAAATAATCCTGGTGTTAGACTGGAATGAGCCTGATTGGTATCTCAAGATAGAGCCTATACCATACAAGTTGTCCTCAACTTACAATTATAATTGGGACCCGAATTTCCATTGTAAGTTGTTGTGGTCATAAGTTCAGTTTGATACAATTTTATAATAATTTTTATGGCAGTTGTCTAGCAAATCCACCTTCCCCAATGGCTTTTTTCCTTCCAGAAATCAGCAAATAAAGGTTGCAAATCTCAATCACATACCTATAGGATATTGCAACCAACTGTAAATGCAAGCTGGTCACCAAGAACCTGAATTGTGATCACGTGTCCACAGCGGTGGTGAAATCCAAATTTTTATACTACCGGTTCTGTGGGCGTGGCTTGGTGGGCAAGGTGTGGCTTGGTGGGCGTGGCTTGGTGGGCATAGCAGGGGAAAGTTACTGCAAAATCTCCATTCCCACCCCACTCCAGGGGAAAGATACTGCAAAATCCCCAACCCTCCCCACTCTGGGGCCAGCCAGAGGTGGTATTTGCCGGTTCTCTGGACTGCTCAAAATTTCCTTAATAAAAAAATTTAAACAGCAGTCTCCCAACTTCCTATGTCATAGATCAGATAGTTAATTCTGTTATTTCATTTAATTATACCTCTTTTTATCCAGGCAGTTTAGGGAAAGAAATGTTCCTTTGAAACAGATAATAAGAAAATGTGGCAGTGATAGAGAATTCATGCATGTGCTGAAATGATTTTATCTCATCATTTAATACACTCATAAAATTAAGAATCACATTTCAAAGAAAATAAAGTAAATGAAATATGAAGCCTTATTTAACATTAAAGATCATCAAATGAAATACGTTGTGCAATCCATTTAAAGGTGCTCAGAAGGATGTCCCTATGTGATTAAATCTTGGCATAAAAATAAATATTTCCAAGTAATTTTATAGCAGGTTACATCAACATCAAATAGCAATCACTCAAACAAGCAAGCAGCAAAGGCAGCACAGTGGAAACAGTTTTTTAACTGAGTTACAGGAAAAGTCAAGGAATGGGACCTTTTTCTGTAAAAAAAGGTCACAGCGGAGGCCACTACAAAAAATGGTCTTGTTCTGAATCCCAGCAGTTCAAACAATAGAAAATACATAGACAGACAGACAAAAAGAAAGAAAGAAAGATATTCAGACCTCAGGAAATATGTAAGGTCATGGAAGATAGACTCAACAATAAATTGAAACTTATGTTAAATGTAAAAGAAGAAAACTGTATTGATTGGTCTATTTAACAGAAAAGCTGTAGTGATACCATTTTTAAAAACTGACTTAGAATAAATGACTCTTGACCTAGTCTTAAAAGAAACTCATCCAGAAATTTGATGTAGCCAAAGCTTTTATCAGATGCTGTTCTTTGTATGCATTTACAGTATATGGTCAAAATCCCTTAAAATCAAACACTTTCTTCTGAGCAAATACGGGCAGAATTTGGTCACAGCAAGAATGGAAATAGGAGACATCTGCTAAGGCACTATTTGTAATCACATGCATGATTTGTGGTGCAGTTTGGTAATAAACATTATAATAATATATTCAACCTGAATGCCACTCAGTTTAACGGTCTTGATAAAAAGCTTGTTCCCTCAGTTTTTTCTGAAGTCTGGTAAGAGGAAATGTTGAAGAAAAAGGGACATCTCAGAATTTAAAAACTGGGACTCTTCCCTCCCCCCAATATATTTAAAATAAGTGGGATTTCTCTTTAAATATCCTTATTTAAACCTATCTATCTCTTATATAATCTATCTCATATAATATTTTATTTTCCTCTTAAGAACAAGATATCAATTAAGCATTCATTAACTGTTGTCCTTTGATCTGTTGTTTTTCACTAAAAAGAATTTCCAGTAAGATTTTCAGAAGCCTGCACTGCCAAAATTCCCACAGATCAAGCTACCTTAGAAAATATTCATAATTGACTGCATGCCTGAGATTCCTCCATGGAACTCCCAAACTTCATCTGAAATATTGAATTTTCTGAGCTGGGGGAAGTCCTAGATATTGCTGTAGTAGAATTATAGGATAATGTTATTAGAATAGTTATAGAACCCCAAACTGGTATTGTTTTATCCTTTCTCAGCATTCCTTATTTACTTACTTACTTATTATAATATTGTCTGATGTTAGACTGAAATAACAAGGATACCAAAAGGGTTTTACAGAAAATATTCTGTGCAGTATCTTACCCAAGTTCAGGAATTCTAAAATAATATAGAATATGTCAGAGTTGGGCAGGTAGGATGATGTGTAAATTTCAGATAAAATAGCTTATAGACTCCAATGTGCATCTGGCTTTCTTTTAGGCTATATAGCCAGGAGGCCCTTTGCCCAACTTCACGTTATATGCCAGTTATGCCCCTTCCTGGACAGGAAGGCCCTCTGCTCAGTCACCTATGAGCTGGTCATCTCCTTATTGGACTATTGCAATGCAGTCTACATCAGGCTATTCTTGAAAAGTATCTGGAAGCTTCAGCTGGTGCAGAATGTGGTCATGTGAGCCATACTGGGTGTCCAAAGAGGGGCACATGAACTGCACTGGGTGCCAGTTTGCTTCCACATCCAATTCAAGATGTTGGTTGTTACCTATAAAACTCTCCATGGCATAGGGCCAGGCTACCTATACAACCAGCTTCACCCTATTATATCAGCCCATCTCACTCATTCAGGCAAGCAAGAACCGGTCAGCTAAAGACTTTCAACTGGTAGGGTCTAGGAGCCGTGGTGGCAAAGTGGTTAGAATGCAGTACTGCAGGCTATTTCTGCTGACTGCCTGGCTGCCTGCAATTTGGCAGATCATATCTCACCAGGTTCAAGGTTGACTCAGCCTTCCATCCTTCTGAGGTCAGTAAAATGAGGACCCAGACTGTTAGGGGCAATGTGCTGACTCTGTAAACTGCTTAGAAAGGGCTGTAAAGCACTGTGAAGTGGTATATAAGTCTAAATGCTATGGCTATTGCTAAGAGGAGGGTCTTCTCTGCCACTTCCCTTGCATTGTGGAACATCTTGCTCTCAGATGTGAGGAAAGCCCCCAATCTTTTGGCCTTCCACAAAGGGGTGAAAACTTGGCTCTGTAGCCTTGCATAGGGGACACAGTGATCTACAGAACATGGGGCTGGCTGGCCCCATGAGAATCTCCCATCTGCCTATAGTAACAGCTGTTGATTCCCCATTTTGGAATTCTTCACATTCTGCATTTTTATGATGTTTTTATAATTTAAATTAATTGTTTAATTTTGTTGATTATATTGTACACTGCCCAGAGCCCTTCTCTGAAGTAAAGGGGTCATTAAGAAATGTGAAATACAAATGAATAAACAAACAAACGATTATGGAAAGTATGAGGCTAAACAAGGAATGTCCAGCAGGGATAATCTTAGGTTCTTTTTGAAACTATGATGCTGAAGATATAAGTGCAAGAGTAGCTCTCCAGGTCTTGGTACTCAGACTTGCAGGAAGGGGCATATTGAAATTTTCAGAAGGGTGCATAAAATCCACCTTTCCTTAGAGACATGTAGCTGCTTCATTATGTCATGCTCTCATGTACTGGGTTTTACATGGCTCCCATTCCTCTTCTTTGAAAGGAAAGATGGGCATTAGCTCATAAAGCTAACGCACTCCCTATAGTCCACTAAAATAGGAAGATCCACGAACCAAGTACAGAAGCTTGCATCCCACCTACCCACATCTGAAGAGTCACCATACAACAAAACTGGTCACAGTGTGCCTCCTGGTGGCCAGTGTAACTGAAAATACCATTTCCACAGATGCACTGTGTAAAAACAGAGAAATGTTCCCCACACTCCAATAGCCCATATACATTAGTGAATTTCTATGACTAACTGTGAACTTTCATATTCCTGGTCTTAATTCAACATTGGATTCAGTTGGATTGTGCTAGAAATAAACTGGAAGTCAGCACAGATTTTAGTAGTACCAGCAAGATATAATCCATGGAGTGAGTAGCAATTAATAATTTAGCTGCTATGTTCTGAATGTTTTAAGTTCTCATAAGCAGTTCAACCCAGAGCTACATACATATATTCTCTACTATTAGCAAAAAGTACATAGGAGATTTGTGCTGTTGGTGGAGTGGTAAGTGAGAGCTGCCAAACTAGTAAATCTTCTCCATGGTGCTTATTTATAACTGAGAAATGGGATGTGGTGTTCTGGTTTATTGTCTCTATTTTGTGCATCATTAATATATTAAATGAGTTCAAAACAGTTATAACCCAGATATTCTTGCTTTGCTTGTAGATATGAATTGTATTCCACCACTTTTTGATGGTGTTAAGTATCCAATAAGGAGTGGGTGTGGGTGGATGGGTGTGGGGGTGTGAAAATCTGACCCTTAGTATGAATATTGAAAGGCCAGCATAGGTATCTGCCCCAATGGAAAAATTCTTGTTTTGATAATCCATTCTAGTTTTTATTGCTGTAATGAATTAGGAATGAGGATACATTTGGGAACTCTTCTAAAATAGTCAGAATGTAACAGCTAAATTATTAACTGATATTCACTCTATGGATTATATCTTACTGGTATTAAAATCTAAATTGACTTCCAGTATATTTGTAGCACAATTCAGTTAAGAGCCAGTGTTGAATGGAGACCAGGGATATACAGAATGAAGTCTTCAGTTAACTATAGAAATTTGCTGGGTATATTTGGGCTCATTAGTTCTCCGTCCAACCTACCTTGTAGTCTTGATGAAGCTAGGGAAAGGAAGTTGCAACTTGACTTCCAAAGCAAAGTGACCAACATTTTGAAGAGATGGAGATCACACCACAGGTTTTGTGACAATGTGACAAGGGCTTGCCAGTAATTTTGGAGCCTATAATTTGGCATTTTGGGAATTAAGTATGGATATAGGAATGAAGGCATCTACACAGAGAGAGAGAGAGTTCCAAGTCACACCATTAAAATTTACAGCAGTGTAATCTCAAGATGCTGGAAGGTTGCCATATTTAGAGGAAATGTGGATTATAAATCTAAATAAAATACATGTTTCAACTTATGTATTGTCTTTGAATAGCTGAAAGTCACTTATTTCAAGAGAACCTGAGAAGTGACCTTCATCAAATGCACTGCTTTAGATGTTGCCATTGTTTTTGATAACATTGTTATAGAATGCTCTTCATACTTGCACAGAGAGCTAGGGAGACGACCTTAAGGGAAATAGGCAAGAATCATCATATAAGCAGAGTGAGCTGAAACATTTCCTAAGATCTAGAGAGAAGATAGTATCAAGAGTCTTAGGCAGATTCCTCCTTGCATCTGGGATGTGAGACGGATAGGAGTAAATTTTTACCATAAAAATTCTTCCAATCAATAATTTTCTCCATCTTAATAAATCCTTAATTACTCCTTTAATTAATTCAAGTTAGTTATGATACCCAAATGTTCACATTTTTTCAATCTGTAAGCCACTTTTCAATTTTTGGGGGGTCTATCTTAATGTTGTCTACATTTTCTTTGTTAAACTTAAATCCAGACAATTCATCAAATTATCTTATTTTTTCCATCTATCCATCTATCCTTCTTCCTAAGGATATCTTCCTTCCTAAGGATTTTTATCCAAAATTAGAACCAAATCAACAGATGCCTTTAGTTTATACATTTCTTTCTTAATTTTCACACCAGTAAGTCTCATTTCTATTACATTTCTATTCAAAACATGAAGAAACAAAATGAATGACAATGGAGAAAGCAGCCATCCCTGCCTCGTTTCTTTCTGTATTTCAGAACTTCGTTAACCCCCATTCACAATTATTTGTGCCTTTTGTGAAAATGTATTGATTTCACCCATATAATGTTTTTCCAAAATTGGTATCTTCCAAATTTTAAACAGAAAAATCATTTAAATTGTCAAAAGCTTTCTCTGCATCAAGAAATACTAAGAAATATTAACCTTGCTTTTCACTATATTGTGCCAAGTACTCTAATACATTAAGAACATTTCTAATGTTATTTCTTGGGGTTAAAAAAATCCACTCTGGTCTTCATGGAATAAAATCTTGAAAAAACATTTTCAGCCTTTCAGATAAAATCATCGTGAATATTTTATAATTATTAGTAGGTATCGTCCTATAATTTTTTGGCAAAATCAAATCCTGCCCTTCTTTTGGAATCACTGCTACATATGCTCCTGTCCAACTATCCGGTATCTTTTCATTACCTAAAATGGAATTTAAATGGAATGAGTTTATCATTTTTATTTATTTTTTGTAAAGGTAATAAAAACTCATTTGGAAAATATTTGTAATAAATCGATAATCCATCTGGAACAGGGGCTCTTTTTATTCATCTTCTTTATAGCATCAAAAATTTCCCTTATTAAAATTATTGGTCCATTCATCATTTGCCTTTGGGCATTTGATAGATTTTGTTTCTACAAGTCGTTATCTGCCCTTATCACATTGTATGCTACTAATTTGCTAGGTTATGCACTTCTGAAGAAATCGTATTAATGAACCTGAGTACATAGGCAAATTTCAAGGGTTGCAAGTTCTACAGAATTTTCTATGTACTCAGAAAAATAAACGAATAGGCGTGCCATCTGTAATCATGTTTTATTGCACTGAAATTTCATTGCATTACTCATTTACTGTTCAGAAATACATAGTCCCTGTGAAGAATTGGAAGATAATGAAGAATCGTGAAACTAAATTCCAATAATCAACAAAACAAACTTATTTTTCATATTTTAATGATACAATATGAAAGACCACTGACATTTTTAAAAATCTAGTTGGAATATTAGGTACATTTTCTCTTAAGAGTTTTGTTTGTTCAACATTGGGAATTGCTTTATTTACATCCAATCTTTCTTCTCTGATGAAATTCAATTTTCCACAAGATTCCCAAGTAGTTTCCAATGCAGGCACTTATCAGATCAGGACAATGTTCTGCCTGTATTAGAAATATTGGACATATTGCCTTCCACTATCCAGTACAAAAACAAACAAACCTTATTTTCTAGCCACCATTCCAATTCTAAAAGCTTTCCATTAGCAAAAGCTCCCTTCCTAAATACCAATGTATGATGTATGACTGTTTTCAGAAATAGGAAATTGAAAACTTATTTATAAAATGTACTTTATTTACATTTTTTTAATCAAAAAGGAAAAACAGATACACTGTTTTATGCGAGCTGTCATAGTGTATTAATTATGGTTCGGTTCCGAAGTTGTTCAATGTACTCCTTAGCTTGATCAAATCCAGTCTTTGCAGGTGCTGAAGGTGGAGGTGGTCCTTCAACTAATCTCACAAAGTAATGACATTTGACTTTGTCCATAATCCCAAAACAGCCTTTGCCATGGTAGCGGATTCTTTTTACATAGTGCCCTTTTCCAGAAAATGATTCAGCTAGAAAATATCAAAGGAAAAACCTGGTTACAACAGAGATCCAAAGAAGCACTTAGTGGAACAGTCAGTTCAACAGTTCATTATCTGTTTAATGCATCTCAAAGAAAACAAAAAATAGTTCAGACTTCTAGGAGGATAATCAAGCCAACTGAGTAAGAACAATGGATGAATACTGGTGGTCCTCGACTTACAACCACAATTGAGCCCAAAATTTATGTTGTTAAATGAGACATTTGTTAAGTGAGTGTTGCCCCATTTTACGACCCTTCTTGCCACAGTTGTTAAGTAAATCACTGCAACAGTTAAGTTAGTAACACGGTTGTTAAGTGAAACTTGGCTTCCCCATTGACCTTGCTTGTCAGAAGCTTGCAAAATGTGATCACGATCCAGGGACACTGCAACCGTCATAAATATGAATCAGTTGCCAAGTGTCTGAATTTTGATCACATGGCCATGGGGATGCCGCAATGGCTGTGTGAAAAACGGTCATAAGTCACTTTTTTCAATGCCGTTGTAACTTCGAACAGTCACTAAATGAACTGTTGTAAATCGAGGATTACATATTCACGTGACAGCTGCTAGCCTTCATTCTGAACTAGCAGGGCTTTTTAAGATTCTCCTCTTTTTTCTATATTTTTTATTTTATTCAGAACAAAGTTAAAATACAAAATATTAAAAGTAAATAAAAATCCAAGAACACATAAAAGAAAAAAAAACACGACACAAAATGATAGGAACATTAAAAAAAAGGTGCATCAAAAAATTATTCTCTTTTGTCTCCATTTACTGCTGTTGTGCCAAGAGGGTTGCTACTTCTGGAAACTGAGGAAACTTGTCTTACATCAGTGACATCAGTGACTTGTTTTGTTTGTCACCATTCAAAATTCTACATAAAGCATTAAACAAGGAAACACAATAAAACTATAAAATAAAAATATTAAAGGTAATATGTGTAGCTAAGCACCTTCTAATGTGATAAACAATCTGTCAGCTCTTATACTATATATCAGTAAACCTTTTCTTCTTAAATCTTTTTCTCTGTTCTTGTTGGTGTGTTTGCTTACAAACCATGGGAAAAAAGGTTGTAAAATTGATCATGATTCACTTAACCATCTTGGAAATTCTGATCCCAACTGTGATTTTAAATTGTGGACTATCCATACATTATAAATTACATTGCATTTTGCTTTTTTTGAGAAAGTTTCATACAATTATAAAGTATTTACCAATGTATAAATTGGATTTAAATTCTACATTATATTTTGTCACTGCCAGTTCCTGGGCTTCCAGAAGAACCTATTATGAAAAAGGAAAAAAATAATAAAGTCACAGAGGTCATGAACATTTTTAATTTAAGAGCTTTAAAGCTATACAAAGAGAAACAAAGGAATATTTGAGTCTTAGCAAAATGGCCTGCATACCGGTAATTGAAAATCCTATAGTCTTCACAGCAGAAGCTTCTGTAATGGGATTTTTATTCCGTGAGCCTTACTGCCAGATCACTGACCAGAGCATTGCCTTAGTTCACTTTTAGAAGTTCAAACAAGTCCATGTCCTAGAAGAGCAGAAGCTGGTGGCATTCTCCAACTTGAAGATATATAGGTATGTATGTTCAGCTAGGTTGGCAGGAGCTGGGGTGTCACATGGCACTCTGGTCTTGAACCCAGGCTGTGGGCTTTCCAGCTGACAAGTTCAGCATTTTAAGCACTGAGCCTGCCAACCTAGCAATTCAAAAGCATGCAAATGCAAGTAGATAAATAGATACCACTTCAGTGGAAAGATTACTGCATTCTAGTGGTGGGTTGCTACCGATTTGCCCCGAATCAGGCGAACTGGTAGCTGTGGCAGGAGGCTCCGTCCACCGGCCCAGACACTTCTGTGCATGTGCAGAAGCATCATGTGCATGCCCACGAGCAAACCGGTAGCAACGGGTTTTGAAAACTGCTCCTGCTGCATTCCATATTTTCTTACTGACCACATGATGACAGAAGCATCTTTCCAACAATGCAGGCTTCCTTGGCTGAGAATAAGAAATAAGCACCATCCCCTTGAGTTGGTCATGACTGGACAGGGGAAACCTTTAAACCCTTTTTTCGATGTTCAGCTACAATTTACATCATCCAGCCCCAACATCCTTAAGTAGGTGGGTGCTTTAATTAGATTCCATCCCCTAACAATATTGAGCAGGCCTTCCTGAATGCCTAATATTTCAGGATTATTCTATTCATTCTACTGGCTTGTTGACGTATTTTGAATTCTTAAAAAGAAAAAATTAAATAATTTTCAAAGAGCCTACAACCAATAATTTCTATTTTAAATTTCACACTCTCATATAGGCACATCTGCCATACAATTCATGCAGAACTGCATGGCTATCCCAATTCCCTCATACCTAGAGCTTCCCTACACAGCACAATCATATTTTTCCCTCTTTAATTCCATGTCTTCATGAAACACTTTTGTGTGCATATAACTGTGGCTATTCAGAATCTTTGTTTACTCAGAGCACTAACCATGTTTATGCACTGTGCAAATTGAACAAATTGTGATGTATTCAGTAGCCATAGCTAAGAAAACTAAGTTAATGAATGTGCTATAATAGTTCCATTTGTTAGTGTGCTGCGTTAACACACTTAGCTATAGTGGCTAGATTCACAGAATACTCTATGCCAGAAATAAGCAAAACGCATTTTAGCTCAACATGTTTCATGAATCCAGCCTACAGTTGTATTCACTTTTCCTTTCTCCAAATAGTCCATTCCACCTTTATGTTAAGCATCACAACTTTTTCCCCAATATTCATTTCTATTTTATCCATTTCCCTTTTCTGTCAAAACATATCAGCCATACTTTTTTTTCTAATCCATTACTCTTTAGCAAACTTTTTTTTAACTTTCTTGTATTAGCATTTTTGATTCTTCTACTTTCTAATGCTTGGGATCCCTTCCCTGCTTTCACCTACCCAAATGTCAAGTTTAACCACAGGCAAATGGTCACATTTTCCAAAGTACAAAGTGTTTGGAAATTAAAGATCCACATAATATACACATAAAATCTCTGCATATATTGAATAATACATTTCAGAAAATCTCTCAAATAAATGGCTTTAACCAAAATCGGAAAGAAACACATTTTGAAGAAAAATATAACATACCTCTTTGATTATTTTTGCGCCCTTTTTATCATTGAATTCCAACTGAGCCAGTGCTTCATCAATGGTCATTCCCCGTATCTGAAATGGAAGGAAATATTTTGTACAAAAAAAAGTCTCAAATGATTTCAATGGCAAACATATTTTGGCATAAAAGGGCAATGCAAGTAGTCCTCACTTACCTACAGCAAGTGATACTGGCAATTGTCACTAAGCAACACAGTCATAAAGTGAAACATCACATGACCATGTCCACCTCATGACATCCGTTCTAACTGGTTGTTAAGCGAATCACTGCAGTTGTTAAGTGTGATGCCACCATGAAGCCTGCTGTGAAAGTCACAAATGACAGTCACATGATTGCAGGACATTGTGATCAAAATAAAATGTGCACAAATTGCCAAGCACCCAAATTATGTTGAGGTGACCATGGGGACACTGTGATCAGTGCAAGTACAAGAATCAGTCATAGGTCTCCTTTTTCAGTGGCTGTAACTTCAAATAGTCACTGAATGAGCAATCAATCAGCAAGGATTACTTGTATCACATTGGTTTTTATTTACTGCTTTGAGGTCTGAGTAAAACACTGAAATAGCCTAACTATAAACTAACTATAAACTATAAACTGATGAACTAGGAAAAATCAGGATCATATAAACATCTAAGAAAGCTACCAAAAACACCTTAAGAAATCTACAAATAAAAGCTCTTACCAATTTGGCCAGGTACCACATCTTTTCCTTGTCGTATTTGACATCTCTTCGACTGTGGTATACTTCCTTTAAAAAATAAGAATTTATTACGCAAATGTAGCTGATGTAAAATGATTGTAGCAATTATCCCTAAATGAATGTGTCCATATTTGAGCACAGAAGGCACAGAGCCAAGATCCTTCAAGACTCAAACCCCAAATGTATCTTTTTGAGTCAGACAGTCTTAAATAGTACATATCAATAACAAACCACAGCCCTAGAGCATCCTGTAACATCTCGGACACTACACATGGCTGCTTTTGATTACAGTTAAAAAAAAATAAAAGCCAACTGAATCTCATGAGATTTCTAAGCAAGACTGTTGAAATCTAATGAGAAGTGATTAGGCAATAATCTGAGGTCACAGGCCGATCAGTTTTATACACTGGTTCACCTAACTGAATGCTAGATAGCTAGAAAAAGTTGTCAGGTATCTTAAGAAAATCCTGACGTTGTGGCTGATATTGTTTTATATAAACTATTAGCATGGTATACTGAAGCGGTTAAATTTTAACACCGTTTTATAGGAGATATGGGAATTAACTGCCCATGACCAGAGTCCACTCAACTATGCTATTGACATTCTTCTCTATTACCATTATGTCTTCCATCTGACCTTACTTTTCCCTTCCAGGTATTTTCAGTTGATTGCTGGAAGAAAAAGGCCCAGTTGCTAATGAAATAAAATGCATTATCTTAAAGTGTGGATTTTCCAAAAAATGAGGGCTATTAACCTGCTGCAATGATGAGTATTAGAATTGTTCTGAAAGAAGACATGGCAGTCTTCTATGTTTTTTCACATCCCATCTCACCCCAAAGATGCCAAAGAGCTAAAAGGAGTGAATATATTTTAGGCCCATGGATTTAATTCAAATGAGATGCTATAAAATGCTCAACATTAATTTCATTACATTCAGTGGTGGGTTGCCCCTGGTTCGGATAAGTTCGCAAGAACCAGTAGCAAAACCGGCAGGAGGCACCGCCCACTGACCTGGACGTCATCATAGGTGATTTGTGCATGTGCAGAAGTGAGTGCAATGCAAACCGGTAGTAAAGGTAAGTAGAACCCACCCCTGATTACATTTATTATAACTGCTGTCTTCCAACAAATGTGCTCACTATGGACCACATCCACCATAAATACAGCACCAAGATCAGATTATTTAATGCCATTGTCATACCGACTGCCATCTATGCCAGTGAGACCTGGAAATCTACAAGAATTATTGATAAGATCAACATCTTCCAATGTTGCCCCAGAAGGTTCTTTGTATCCCATATAGGGACCATGTCACAAATGAGAAATTTTTATAAAGAAGTAATTCCTGAAGACTCTGAGATGGTGACAGAATGAAGAATGGGCTTTGAAGGATGCGGAGATTGTAGCTACAGACTAAGAACTATGAGGTATACCTATAGCCCAATGTTTAGCACAGGATGTGATGATGATTATAACTGCCAACTCCAACACAGATCTCAAAACCTACTCCTCATAAAATTAGGACTTACTGCTGGTCTTCGAGGCTCATCTGGCCCTTGTGGAGGATAGGTGATGTTGTTCTTTTTTTCCCACTTTGTACTGTACCCGAAAGATCTGCACATATTTGATAGAAGAGGAATGCTGGAAGATCCCAGGACCCTACAAATCAAGTTTTTTGTCATTTTACAAAAGCTAAATCCTATTACAATATTTATAGCTCAGGGTTGAAATGAAGGATCGTTGGGTGCTCTCTGAGCTTGGTTGTTTCCTTGCAGGCATTTCATTAGCCACTAATGATGTTATCTACTTTGGGTAATAAAACATCTGCAAGAAAATAACCAAGGATTCCTCATTGATTGCAACAATTATTATGATACTGAATGCTAAATTCATCCCAAATAAACTATATTTATTCTAATTCTATAACCTAGTACCCAATAGAATACTTATTTTAGGCCAACATCTTCAACTGCACTGCAAAATAATATATCCACAAATATAGCTATTTATTAATCTGTATAATCTAAAGATATGGAAATAACAAACATAATTCTTTGGGGCAAAGTGAAATAGATATAGCCTAAACTCAACTACTGTTAAAATACAGGGTTCTCGGTGACAGCTGCCATTTACACCCTTTAAAAAGTAGCTTACTGTAGATCAGAAAGGGATCCATAGCAACCAATGTGGCTTTGAATATGGTACTAAGCAACCTTTTAGCTGGTTTTTTTTCAATCAGCCAATAACCACTTGACTCATATTTACGTTATGTCATAAAACATGGTTTAAAATTGCACTGGCTGAATTGATATATAATGGTAAGCAAAAATCAAAACATTTGACTTAGTACAATGACTGAATCTAGCCAATGAGATAGAAAGTATCGCTATTATTTTTATCAGTCATTCTTGGATTCTCTCCTCAATTTATACTTACTATATTCCATTATTTCTTCCATACAGTTTTCAGTTTCTTCTTTTTAACTGTGTAGTCTGGGGCTGGCCACCCAGTTTTTAATCCTTATATTCACTCATTCATTTATATCACATACGGACCTTAGGAATATTTCATCATACATAAACCTTCTTTAGTGTAGATAGTGCACATTTGATAATATTTATGTGACAAAAATAGACAAAAATTTAAATAAAAGAACTCACCCCTACAATTACTTAATAATTTGAGTGTGAAATTACATTAGGCACATACAGTATCTAGTGCCCTTGAAATCTCTTTTTGAACTATTATATGGTAGTACTTGATTCTAATTATTTGAAAAGTATAGAGTATCACAGAGCTATAGAATTTTTTTTCACACTCATAAGAAGCGTCAGCTGGCTACTGTCTAAGAAATGTAAAACCTAAGCCTCTTAAGTTCTAGAATTTTTGTATGTATCTTTAGATCTTCTCTACTGGCTCTATACCAACTCTTAAATTTTATGGAAAGTTTTCCTTCAGTAACCTATTCTGTAAAGCAAATACCTTATGCTTTACAGGGTGTTCCAGTGCCATCTAGTGATCATAAATATATAATGCTTTCATACTATCAAGAGAATGTGAGATCACTCGAAAGCTAATCAATTTGAATTAACGTCTATTCATTCAGCTACTCTTCAAAGTTACAAAAGCAATGAAAAAATGAGCTTGTGACCAGTTTTTGTACAACTGCTATGGCACCCATCCCCCACCCCCCAGTCACCTAAAAGTTTGGGCCAGCCTGCATTTACAACTGCTCCCTGCAGCCATGCTCCTAGCTGACCTATGTTGTGCCTTCACCTGCTTTCTCTCTCTCCATCCTGGCCACAAACAGGAGAGCAGCTCTCTCTCTCCATCCTGGCCACAAACAGGAGAGCAGCTGCTAGTGACTGACAAAATCAACTGAATTTGGAAGATATGTTTGTTGCCTTAGTTAAAACTAATGAGCTGTCTGGCTTCATAAATACTGTTGCCTGTTGCTCCCTTTCTAAAGATTTGGGATTCATGCTTTGGAATAAAAAAAACTGAAAATGGTTTTAATACTGAAATTCGAAGGGGTTTTTTTTAGGGATGGCACACAAAAAGGTGGAAAAAATATGGGACTTTGTTTTTACATGTGACTATGGCAGTGACAGTGTTACAGGCCCAAAGACAGAAAGAAGAATATACACATACCTACAATGGAAGAATGGACTTTGAAATTAATGGCAAATCAATGAAATGGCAAAATTGACTGCTTTGCTTACAGACAATAATTTGATTAAATTTCATGTGATCTGGAGGCCACAGATAAATTTCTTACAGGATAAAGAGAAGAATCATATTTGATTTTAGAATTTGAAGGTTAGATTGGATTTGACTAGAGAAATACTCTAGTTTTTTTTAAATATAAGCCTATTTGCATTTGGTAACTTATTATCTTTTTTAGATGAAATTAAGAGAACATTTTAGGAATGCTGGTTTTTAGTAAATTAATTATTAGTATTTTAAGATATTTTATAGATAGATATTATTTCTTTGAACCTAGAGGGAGGTGATTATATCTCTGTACTAAAAGAAAGTCAGAGGTCACCTTGCTATATTTGTTAGATGTATTTTTTGGCACGTCTAATATGTTTTGCCATTTTCTGTTGTATTAGCTTATATTTTAATGTATGATGTTGAAACTTAATAAAGATATTATAAAAAAGAGAAACTTATTATTGTATATCATTGACACGGGGTTCCAAACAGGGATTTTTTTTGGAAGTGAAGTGGATGATGGGAGCAAAGAATCATGGTTTTTCCACTACCGTTGCTTCAGGAAAGTAGAAAGTAGAATTCAGGAAAAGATATTTCTGATCAATTATATCGTGGGTTCTTGCAATTTGAAAACTGTGGTACAGTATGCCATGTTTACAAAATACTATTCATGAAATTTTTTAAAATGTACTGTAGTTTTTATTAAATTTAATCCATGCTAATTTGATAGCAAGGACAAACAGGAGATTGAACGTAACATTTGTTCTTATGGTTTCAATCCGTGATTTGAAAATGCACAGAGTTGTGAATCAGTCATCATTCTTGGTTACAAGGAGTTTTGCAGCATCTTAAAGGATATCAAATGTATTATAATAGCCTTTGGAAATACTGGTTCAATATGCTGGGCTATGATGTCCAACATAGCTTGAGGGCATGATGTGGGGGCCATTTGTATTATGCACTTGTATTTCATTTGCAATTTGTAATCCATTCTGGAAACTTCACTTGAGACAGATATATAAAGATAAAGCAAACGCTTGGAAGAAATCACGAAAATACAAGCAATATCGAATGGGTTAATTTCATTAAAATTCAAATAAATGATAATTATGTAATTATCTGTACAGCTGTACAGCTACTTTTCCCAAAACGGCATTATTGGGAAAAACACTGAAAAATACTTAGGCAGAGGGAGAAACAAATAAGGGGGAAAGGCAAGAATAGATCCCCCAAGCAATATCTTATTCCCAACAGATTCATCAGCTTGGGATGAATGGGGGGTGGTGGGGTCCTGTGGTCAATAACAGATTAATCTCGAAATTAATACAGCACTACTAAAGATACCAAAAGAGAACAATCTGTATGCTAAATAACTGTTTTCACATATTCTAATTTTGATGTACCCTTGATGTATCCAAACGATTTATATTGATATTGTTTCCTGATTCTTATTTGTACCCTATAACTATCATTAAGTGTTGTACCTTATGATTCTTGACGAGTGTATCTTGTCTTTTTTATGTACACTGAGAGCATATGCACCAAAGACAAATTCCTTTTGTGTCCAATCACACTTGGCCAATAAAGAATTCTATTCTATTCTATTCTTAACTTCGGCGAACTTCAGGTAGCAAAGCTCACCTGCCGGCCCGAGGGCAACCGCCAAGGCTCCACGCGCGGGCAATCCCTGCAAGAGAGAAAAAAGATGTGGGTCGTGGGATTTCCCCCAGTAGCACCTCCCCTTCGTAAACCGCTCGCCCCGCAAGGCTCACCCCAGAGCATCCCCGGCAGCGCCATCTTCCCAGCCCTCAGTCAAGGACCGTCCGACCGACTTTACGGCAGAAGCTGGAAGATTGACCTAAACGCATCTGCCGTGCGGCGCTTCCCTTTTGCGACAGCACGTGAGGGAGGTTACAGAGCGGACTTTACGGCGGTGCGTGGTGACAGCTGCCGGGAACCTCCTGGAAGCGCAACGTGACCGCGAGGCTTCCTCGGCACTCGAGCGATGGCAGCGGCGGGGTTGGGCGCTGGAGCCGCCGAGCGCGTGCTGCCGGCTTCCCCTAACTGGTACTGCAGCCGGTGCAGCGATGCTTCCCAGGACGGGCGTCTCTTCGGCTTCGCGGCTCGTCACAGCGTGTGTCTCCTGGAGGTCCGCGCTACCGCTCCCACCTTTTATGGTAGGCGGTCCCCGGGCTGGGAGTCAGCAGTATAGATAGAGGTCCTCCTCCATCAGCCCCGGTGGTGCCTTAAGCCTCTTTGCGCCCTTTCTCTCGGGGCGGTCCTAAGAAAGAACAGCAAGTTCCCGCTTCCCGACTTAAAAGCCAGATATAAAATAGTCCTTCGGTGGATGGGGACCACATAGGAAAGCTTAGGGCAGACTTTATCAGCCCAGTCTCATCCCCAAACCCCCAAAACTTTAACCTTAGACTGGCTACTGTTGACCTCACCCCATTCCTAAGAGGTCTGTAAGGGGCGTGCATAAACACACCAGCATGCCTACCATCCCTGTCCTAATGTTCCCTTTAATTGTATTCATTTTATGTATTCAATTCATGCTTATACTCATATATATTATCTAATATGTACTCAACAAAATAAAATAAATAAAAATAACATAAAGTTTTCCAATTATGAAGACCAGCCTTCTGGGAGTTATAGTTCCAGCGTACTGTATTAAGACTTGGCTCCACTGCTACTAAATTTAGCTATAGGAGTTACCGTTAGCTGTAAGATAGAGAAAATATGTAAATAGGTCCATTTTACAAACTGACTCGGTGTAATACCTGTTAATCTCACATGAAGTATGCTCTGTATGAAGGAGCAATGCATTACTTATCATATTTGGTGAAGGGACCATATCTGTTTAAATTTAGGAAACACTAAGCGAACTCACCTGAAATCTCACTATGTAGGAGCAGTAGGCTTTGCTCTAACTTCTTGTCTATTTTGAATTGAATTCAGAGTTCTGGTAGAGATCCCTTAAAAACTTGAAGCCAAGGTAGCGAGAAAAATATAATATGCCACACATACCTGGTCAGAGTCGGTCTGTGTTCAAAGATCCACTTCTTCTTTCCCCTACCAAATAGAATGGATGTAATAGAAAGGGTTTCATCATTTGTGCCTCTTCATTTGCAGAATGTCTTGCCCAAAAAAGCTGCCTCTTGTCAAATTAAGACAATCTTCCTATCCCATCCATTGTGGACATTTTACTGTTTACTTTTGTACCTTTAAATGTGCTTACTATATTATGTTGAGCTGATGTCTTAAATCCAAATCCTACGAAGATTGCAGCATTGTGAATGGGCTGTTCCTTTATCTGGGAATTAGAGATGTTAATTGGGGTAAAATTGTTCAAAATAACAATTGATCTATTTTACAAGTCTAGTATATTTTTCACTGCAGGAGAATTAATAGGCCACACTGAAAGAGTTTCTGGCTTCACATTTTGCCCCTACCCTGGGCAAAACTACTATTGTGCCAGCAGCTCTGATGATGGAGCTGTGAAAATTTGGAATGTCCAAACATTGACTATCATGATGGAACATACACTACATCAGGTAAAATGCATGTGAAAATGGTAGTCCTTGATCACCAGTTGGATTGTGATACACATTTTACTATATTCTGAGCAACTTTTCATAAACTAGGCTTGAGTTTGCCAAACATTACTGAAATCTTTGTTATGAGGAACATGGAATTAAATATTTATCAAGATTTGTACTGTCTTTGTCTGGATGATAGAGTGTGAAAAAATATTGTCATGCAGTCTTTATTTAATCCTGCTACCTGTCTTTTTCTTCTTTCTAATTTTCATATCTCTTGGATGCGTAGATAATGAAGTTATATTTTCCAGATGAAAGCTTTTATTTGATATCAATAATGATAATTCTAATATCTTAAGAGTAAATAAAGGTCAGTATGATTACTGAAACCTTTATTGTCAAATGAATCAGTTCTCATTCTTATTGACATGTTGTGATTGGATAGGTCATAGACAGTTAGATTTCAGGTTTTTTTAAATGTAATATGGTTATTATGAAATGTTTGGAAAATATTTTTCTTAATTACTTTTTATAAATTTCTATTGCACTGTAGTCAATAGCTAGTTATTACTTCAAGAAAGAAAGAGATAGAGATCATTGTCTCAGTTTCCACCTTGGAAGAGATATGAGCAGATTAATCTCCATATGTTATTGGGCTTTGGTTGTTAACAAGTGCACCCATTGGACTCTGGAAGTAACAGAGAGAGAGTTGCAAATTCTGGCTTTTTATATTTGAATATTGTACAAAACGTCAAAAATATCAACATTTAATTTTCCTAACTGCTGCTTTTTTTCCTCTAGAATACGATTTCTGCATTGCACTGGTCACCCAGAGCAAAAGATCTAATTGTATCAGGTGATGAGAAGGGGATAGTGATTTGTTATTGGTATAATCGAAATGACAGTCAGCAATTTTTTCCAGAACCTAGAACTATATTCTGTCTCACTTGTTCTCCTCACCATGAAAATCTGATAGCTATTGGGTAAGGCCCAAATGTTTATTCATTTGACATATTTTATAATAATATATACTTACATGAGGGACGCGGTAGCTCAGTGGCTAAGACGCTGAGCTTGTCGATCGAAAGGTTGGCAGTTCAGCAGTTCGAATCCCTAGCGCCACGTAACGGAGTGAGCTCCCGTTACTTGTCCCAGCTTCTGCCAACCTAGTAGTTCGAAAGCACATAGAAAAATAAGGACCCCCTTTGGTGGGAAGGTAACAGCATTCCGTGCGCCTTTGGCATTTAGTCATGCCGGCCACATGATCATGGAGACATCTTCAGACAGTGCTGGCTCTTTGGCTTTGAAACAGAGATGAGCACTGCCCCCTAGAGTCAGGAACGACTAGCACATATGTGCAAGGGGAACCTTTACTTTATACTTACATGAAATAAGTGTCATTTTATCAATTGGTGTCCATTTCACTGATGAATCAGATTCTCCCTCATTTTTTGCATGTGGCCTTCTGAATCTGCTTCAAACATTTGGACCTCAGATCAGCCGGTAGGCTGACACAAAAATCATGTAGAAGAGGCAGGAAAAGGAACAAAACATCCAGCATTGCCATTCTTGCCCTGTAAGACTCCATATTTTGCATAGATAAAAGTTGAAACAGCCAAATTGTTCCAGGTGTCAATTAATTGAACTGCAAGCTGCTTTGTTGGTTAAACTAATGAGTTCAAATGATTTGTTTAAGATTTTGAAGCAAAATACAATTTCCATGTTGTGCATGCCCTTTGTTAAGACTTTAAAAATGTGGAAAGTGAGGATGTTCAGGAAGAATGTTTTCATTAATAACAAGCAGGGAGAATGTTTTTATTAATAACAAGCAAAAATATTTTGTTAATAAATTAGCTTAGAATCTAGTTTTCCTTCTTTTAGTCATTTTGGAAAATAATAACTGGTTCAAAGTCATCCAGCTGGCTTTGTATCAAATGCAGATCTAGAATCCACAATCTTCCATTTATTAGCCTGGTGCTTTAGCCATTCATCAAACTGTTCTGTCACTGCCAAATACTAGGGGAAAATAAGGGAGGTTGTATTAGTTTCATAGTGTTTATACCAAGTGATGAATTAAGTTGTTGAATTCAAATTATTTTAGTTCCTTCTGTTTCAATCCTACTACTAATTTTATAGTGCTATCAGAGTTTATTACTCTATACATTGTAGGAGTTAAAAGTTCTTAATGCAAAAATGCAACCAGCACTCAGTTAGAGACAACTGAGACAAAAGGTTTGTTAAAAGGAGGAAAAATAAATAAAATAATCACATAGCCATGAGTTTTAAAATAGATTGTATCCCCATATTACCAAAGGGCAATCAATTCCTTTAACTGGTTTCATTTTAATATGCAGTAAAGATTTTTATTCAGATACACCATTTCAATATATAGAAAGCTTCGTCTAAACACAGGTTGAAAAGACCTGAGTCATCCTAACATGTTTTAGGTAGGATTACATTGAAGAGATACATATTTATAAAACAAATATGTGATTATGGAGAAAAAGATTTCAGCCCTACTTTGACTCTCGAATGCTGATTAATTCCACTTTATCTTCTTTCAGTGTTGTATATTTCTAGAATAATAGGGAAAATAAACAAACTAACTTAAAGTATGCATTGTTCCATATCTGCATAAAGTAATTTTACAAACGGATGTAATGCCAAGAAAGCATATGATTTATGTTCAGAAGCATCTGGTTTTCCCCATATATCTATATCTGCAGATATAGAACATAGAACGCTTTCTGTTGTATTCAGTATATAATTACTGGCAGGCTGAGAAATACTCCAACCAGCAAGCTTTGCTGTTCAGATTCATTAATTTCATGTAGAAACAATGAACTATTAACATTTTATGTTAGATTATGAAAAAAATGTTATCATTTGTTTATAATTCGTATGGGCTGAAACCTCACTGATTTATCTCACTTATTAGTTCATGTAAATACTTCCATCCTAAGATTTATGTTTACCACTCTGCTCTTACAAACAACAAAGATTACAGTAAAACATGAATGGGCTGCTTCTACCCTGTTTCCCCTAAAATAAGACATCCCCTGATAATAAGCTCAATTGGGCTTTTGAGCACATGCACTAAAATAAACTCCCCCTGAAAATAAGCCTTCCCTGAAAATATTTAAATGCATGTGGAGTCGGTCTCCTCTTGTTTTCCTCCATGTGCCCCAAAATAATAAGACCTCCCTGAAAATAAGGCCAAACACTTATTTCGGGGTTCAAAAAATATAAGACAGGGTCTTATTTTCGGGGAAACACTGTAGTATTGGGATTATTTATTGAACATGATTTATTAACTAAGCGATTAAATATTTCTTGCTCAATATAATTCTTTTTATCTCAAGCTATAAGGATGGGATTGTGATTGTTATGGACATCAGCAAAAAGGGAGAGATTGTTCATCGCCTAAGAGGTCATGATGATGAAATACATTCTTTGGCATGGTGCCCTGTGCTTGGGGAAGATGCTCTGTTCAGTAAACAAGATTTCCAAGGTATATATACAAAGCACATGTATTGCAATATAAAAGCAGTGTGAATCTTGTAATAATATTAGCTTCTATAGTGGAATCCAAAAATATGATACTCCTTTTAACTGATTTCTGGATACTTTCAGAAGAAGATCCCATTACAGGAGCCATAACAGAAGAAGCAGGTGTAGAAAAAGGCTATTATTTGGCCTCAGGAAGCAAAGATCAGAGCATTCGTGTATGGAGCGGTAATACAAATAGAGGTAAGTCTGGAGAAATAATACATTGTTTTGACAACACAGTGTGGTATTTTTCCCCCTCTGTTTTCTCGTCACGATGTCAACTACAGATTTAAAAAAGGAATTCTAATAATAATTTGAAGAGGAGACCTGCCGCCTCAAATGTCATTTAACATAAAATCCAATTCTGAATTGTTGAAATGGCACATGGTATTTCTTTATTATGAAGCCAACAATGATAATTGCTAAAGCTGTTCAGATCCCTTTGGAGTTTGTACTCTGGGCAAGCCTTCTTGAAATGCCTGAGGCTCAGGTTTAGCTGGGTTGAGTTTGAGCGTGTACTTCCTGAGAAATAAGAAAGGGTCCCTTAGACTATGACCTTGGCCATTGTGCTTGTAAATGGCCTCTGGCAGAGCCATGATGGGAATGTTGCAATTGTCCTGGTTCTCTATCTCTCAGTGATGCCATTAATCATGATTATGGATTGACTAGAGCAATTGGGAATAGGAGCATTGTGTTCTGATTTTCCTTTCTTGGTGTGTGATTCCAGTCAGTATGACGAGGAAGAGCTTGAGCCCAAGGTCCCTGGGGGGTGCCTTAAAGCTTGATACTCCTGTTTAACATCTACATGAAACTGCCAAAATGAGTTCATTCATGGTCTAGTACTAACAGATAATCAGATTATACCAATTTTATTACAGCTGGCATTGGCTGCCAATTGGGTTTTTATGCATTTCAGGATGCCAATTATTAGCTATAAAGCTTTTCATGGCACATGGCCCAGTTATCTGATGGATTCCCTACGTCCTATTGTTTTTGCCCATTTTGTATGAGGAGGCTGAACAGGCATGCTCCAGGTCTCATCAGTTAAACAATGTAACAAGATTTAACAATTCATTGAAAATTTGGCCTTCTGAACTTAGTAAATAACTAATTTTCATGTATTCAATCAGAAATAAGACATATTATGTTCAATAATATTTATGTCTGTATGTTACAGAACATGTGCAAAAGGGTTTTTTTTTAAATAAAATTAAATAGAACAATCCCATTTTCATTCTGGAATTTCTCCTTTATTTTTATATCAATGCAGGCTTGAAGTCTCTATTTTTTTTTCTTTTTGCTAGTGGTAATGAGCTTGAAATTGCCCTTTTTGAAAAGAAGAGGTGGAGGTGTTGAACCAACGGTCAAAGAGCGTATTTGGTTAACACTACACTGGCCCTCAAATCAGCCCACATGCATTCTCTCCAGTTGCTTTGGGTGAGTATTCTCTCGTATGGCTGAGTGAAAGGCAAAAGTATAAGAAAATAAGTTTGGGGAAGCTGTTGATTAATTATTTAGCATTATATATTTTCTGTGTTTACTTGATAAACATCCAACCTTTCAAAGACAACCTTTCTTCTTTCTAAGCAATTTGCTTTGTATTTCCAAAAAGCACCCTCTAGATGTGTGAAGGTTACAACTCCTAGAATCCTGAGGCTTTGGACGGACAGACTCAAATTCTAGGAATTGCATCTTCAACATATCTGGAGAGCACTATTTTGGGGACATTTAGTATATGTCTCTATACTTGTATGTTGCATGTTTTCCAATTCTTTAAACAATCTAGAAAGATTTCCCTGTGAATTATAATGATCATTCTTTGTGTGTGAAATAAAGCTTTTTGAATTTCTGTTTTAAAATATAACTTTATTAGACTTCAAAACATTGCAGTTAATATTTGTTTTAAAATATTTAATATTTTTTGCAATAGTAATACTTAACATGTAAACGATTATATACTTAAAAAACAACCTACTTTATGAATTAACAGATTCTTGCTTTCTGCATGTTTATTTTTCATAGTGGTGAATTGCTGAAGTGGGATTTAGCCCAACCTGGGAAGCGGAAATGGGAACTCCTGGGAACTTCATCTGAAGGACAAAACCATTCTAGAATAGTCTTCAACTTGTGTACTTTGCAAGTAGAAGACAGACAGCTTCTTTTTTCCATTTCAATGGACAGAGATGTAAGGATTATGTCATGCTTGCTTGTTTGTTTTAAAAAGTCCTTCAGAACGTTCTGTTCTGATCTGAAGGTTCCACAGATGTCCCTCCCTGCTAGGCTACTATCAATGTTGATCAAACTTTCCGGCTGATTTTAGGAATGTGTGAGATTTCTTCCTCTATTTTTTCCCATACCATTGCTGATAACTGATCTGTCTACAGAGAAAAATGATCAAGGGTTTGTGAGGAATTTTTGCAAGTTTGGTGGCATTGAATTACTATCATAAATCTGTTTTTTCTTTGGTGCATTATAATTCACTTTGACTCCTTTTCACAGTTTTTTGGAACTGGACTTCACTTTATTTTGGTCTTTAACATTTAACACCTTAGCTCTCATGCAGAAGAATACGTTGAATCAAATAGCACATTAACCTTTTAAACCCTGAATCTAGTCTTGTGTCTGGTATTTGTAGAATTCTAGTGTATTCATCCCTAGAATCTAAGCAGGAATCTACCCACTTTTAGAGCAGATCAGTGCTTCCCTTCAGAAATTCTTTGAAAAACCTTCAAAATTTTCCTACTGAACTTTTCTGTGGCTTTTGATTTGGTGAATTTGTACATAATAATAATAATAATAATAATAATAATAATAATAATAATAATAATAATAATAATAATAATAATAATAATAATTTTATTTCTATACCGCCCTTCTCCCGAAGGACTCAGGGCGGTATACAGCCTATTTAAAAACACAAGACAAACATCAATTTAAAATTTAAAATTATTAAATAAATTTGGCTCCATTTAAAACCCCAGAAATTTAAAATACCCCAATTTAAAATTATCATGTCGATAGCCCGGCCTGGCGGAACAACAGGGTCTTCAGTGCACAGCGAAATACCCGGAGGTCGGGAATCTTACGTATTTCTGGAGGCAGTTCATTCCACAGGGCTGGGGCTCCCACAGAGAAGGCCCTCCCCCTGGGTGTCGCCAGCCGACATAACTTGGCCGATGGCACCCTGAGGAGACCCTGAAGCTCCATTCTTTTTTTTCTTTTTTTCCCCTTTGTAGGTGAAGTGTTGGGATCTGGCAACTTCAAATTGCTGTTGGACTATGCCTTCTCTTGGGGGGTTTGTTTACAGCCTGGCCTTTTCACCTGTAGATACAGGCTGCCTTGCTATTGGAGTTGGGGACAGCATGATCCGAGTGTGGAACACCATGTCAATTAATAATCATTATGATGTGAAAACTTTCTGGCAGGGCATTAAATCCAAAGTCACAGCTGTAAGTATACTTCTGCTCCTGTTTTTCAATATATATTTTATTTTCTCACCAAAAATAATGGTTTTCTACATTGGATATTACTTATGTTTTATGTACTATGAGTGATATATATATATATATATATTTTCATTAAAATGTCAGAAATAATAAATTCACTTAAAATAATTTCATTTTAAGTATATTATTTAAACATATTAACAATAATAAAGCTTGCTGTATTGATTATACTAATTAAAATCACTGCTTATGTCGTGGCCATTAGATAAGAAAACAATTCTCAGCATAATTTGAGCACAGATGTTAAGATAATGAAAAAACATTAACAGAATCTGCTTTTAAAAGCAACACTAGAAAGTGGTATTTAAAAATAATGTAATGAACTGCGATAATTAACTTTGATCATGAATCGTTAAGCTTAATAACTTCATTCTTTTACTGGCAACTATTACTATGGTACCAGGCTCTAAAAATACTACACTTGCAAATCTGTCTAAAGAGAATGTAGTTCTAATTATTTTAAGTTGTCAGGATACTTCATGTAATGTTTTATTTATTAGTTTATTTGCTTGTTTGCTTACTTAAAAGTAGCTTCAATCACAGAGAGTGTCATGCATTGTTAGTTTTCTATTTGTGGTGCTTTCTGCAAGTGAACAAGGCTTATGGAGAATGCTAACAAATGTCCTTCAGTATATATACCATGTTCTGCACCAGAAGTATATACCAGTAGTATATTTATGTATCTGCTATGATAATGTCACACAGTGCAACTTGGATATAATTTGCATTGATCCACAGTTCTGACCGTAGTGTTGAGATCTTATTGTATTTTCTGTTTTCAGCTGGCTTGGCATCCAACAAAGGAAGGCTGCTTAGCTTTTGGAACAGATGATGGAAAAGTTGGAATTTATGATACTTACTCTAACAAGTAAGATATAACTATTTTTGTTCATTAGTATATATAATATATAATGATGATCCATGAATAACTTTGATTATAGTTTTTTTTTTTTTTTTGAACAATCAATGTATGGCTGGTTCCAGAGGTGAAATCCAGCAGGTTCTGTCAGGTTCTGGAGAACCAGTAGCGGAAATTTTGAGCAGTTCAGAGAACCGGCAAATACCATTTCTGGCTGGCCCCAGAGTGAGGTGGGAATGGAAATTTTGCAATATCCTTCTCCCAGGAGTGGGGAGGGAATGGGGATTTTGCAGTATCCTTCCCCTTCCACGCCCACCAAGCCACGCCCACAGAAGTAGTAAAAAAATTTGGATTTCACCACTGGCTGGTTCACTACTCAGTAAACCATCACAAATGACAATAAGTAATAAGCCAAAACTGCTCAGATTTTGGCATAGTATGCACTCAACCAAAGGAAGAGTGTTGACCAAAATAAATTAACACTTTTCAAAGGTATCAAAATATATGAAGATAACCTTCTATTGCAAGATACTTTGACAGCATCAGCCTATTTCCATATGTTATTAGAGATAGAGACTTGATAGAACCATAGAATTAACATTTTAGTATTGTTTTTAATTTAATTACTTTATTTAAACCAAACTCAAGTTCATTCTAAGAAAACTTTCTGAAAGAACTTCTTCAGACCATGTTCCAATTCAAAATCTTTCAGAAACCCAGTTCTTCCTTAGTTCTCTTCATAATTTGTTCTGTTGCTTCACAGAGTTAGTATTACTCTTTAATTATAATGCATTTTGTATGTTCATTCTTAGCCTTTGAGAAGTCACAGAAGAGGGCAAAATTTATCAAGAGAGAGGGTCATTAATATTGTTACTGTCTCTTGTGTTGAGAAAATACAAAGGAAATTGATGCCATTCTTCTATGTTCAACCAGACATACTTTCAAGGAGTGCAGGAGGATTGTGGAAAATGATGTTCTGGCTTAAAAGAATTGTTGGACTTTTCCTCATTTCTATTTGTATTTTAAATAATGCTGAAGAAGGTTACTTCAGATTTTGTCATGTGTTTCTTTAAAAATGATGGGTTTGGTTTGGTTTGGTTTGTTTAATTTTTGTTTTGTATTTTATCTTTTTATGATAAAATAAATAATAAATAAAAATAAAAAAATGATGCACTTTTGTATATCTTTTCCTGTTAGGCCTCCACAAGTCTCCAGCACATACCATAAGAAAACTGTGTATACTTTAGTTTGGGGACCTCCAGTTCCTCCACTGTCTTTACGTAAGTCATATAAATTTATTTATAGTTTTTGCATTGTCCACATATTGTGATAATGCTCTAGAAATAGCATTATCTTCTCCCCCACCCATGGTGGACATGTTCAAACTTTATTAAGATTATAATATAATCATAATCAGGAATACTCAAATTGACCATTGCTCTTTGCAGTAATTTGATTATTTAAGTCATCAGTTATGTTGCATGATAGTGCTTTGATCCAATAAAGGGTGATGAAATTATTATATTAAAAGACATATTTAAACTAATAAGTTTTAGATTTTTTTAAATACTGATTATATTAAAATATGCATGTATAAGAAACAATTGTTTTCTTATTTATTTTAGGGGGAGATGGTGATAGACCTTCCATAACCTTGTATAGCTGCGCGGGAGAAGGAGTTGTTTTCCAACATAATCCTTGGAATCTAAATGGAGAAGCTCATGATATCAACAAACTCATTCGGGAAACAAATTCAATCAAAGTGAGTAAGAATTTTGACCTAGAAATGAAAATTGCTTGTTACGTCTCCATCTGCACTATATTTCAAGTAGAAAAAAGTAATGTCTGATTTCAGAATAACTTTTGTACACTGACATAGAATGCTCAGTTTTGTGTGAATTGGGCTGTTGGCATTTCACCATCTGTAACGAAATAGAAGTCAGACTGAGATTAAAATCTTAAGACAGGTAGAAAGCATGGGTAAGGAAGAGGTCCTCGTACAGAATGTTAAGAAGCTATGGGGCATGAAATTCACAAGTGAATAGCAAAAAGTTCAGAACTGAACTTGATTGAAGAAGGGTAATAGCTCATATTCACGATTACAATGTGGCATTACGCGTGGCAACACAAACTTACTTTTCTGCCTTATTGTGTTAGTCAGTGTACCCTAGCAGCTTTGTTTAAGATGACTACCAGTCTTCTAAAGAACAATTAGTAATTGCTACATGCAACATTCTGCTGATAAAAATTATTCCAATTTGCTCAGGTCTAGAGTTTGCTGGTGAAGTGATTGGGATGCATCATGTGATGTTCCTAGAACTCTTTTCAGCTTCTTGATTCTAAACAAGTAATAAAATAAAATGCTTTGAAATATGTTGGTTTATAAGAATTATATGTAAATAAAAGACAAAGCATAAGCAATGAACAATTAAACAAAACTGCAGGAAGACTAAATTTTATGAAGAAATTTCCCAGCATTGTTAAGGTCAGTACAGGTAATCCTCGACTTACAACCACAATTGAGCCCAAAATTTCTGTGAAACATTTGTTAAGTGAATTTTGCCCCATTTTATGACCTTTCTTGTCACAATTGTTAAGTGAATCACTGCAGTTATTAAGTTAGTAACCTAGTTGTTAAGTGAATCTAGCTTCCCCATTCACTTTGTTTGACAGAAGGTCACACAAGGTGATCACATGACTAGGACATAAATTTGAGTCAGTTGCCAAGTGTCCAGGTTTTGATCTCATGACCATGGGGATGCTGCAACAGTCATAAGTGTGAAAAACAGTCATAAGTCACTTTTTCCAGGGGCGTTGTAACTTTGAATGATCACTAAATGAACTGTTGTAAGTTAAGGACTACCTGTACATACTACATAAGAGAACAAAATGTTAGATAAACTAATCAAAATGGAGTGCTGGCAAGGGTCTGAAAAATACAGGTATAAGGAAACAATGGGAGAAACATGGTTGGAAAAAAGGAACCATTGATTAAAGTAGAACTGAAGCAAAATACATAGGCATTAGTGAGAACATTAGGCCGCAGTGGACATAGGCTATTACTGTACAGTTATGATCTAGTAATCATTAGCAGTTCTGACTTTCATGAGCAGATTAGCAGCTCTGACTTTCATATATTACTCAGAGCCTATAAAACCAGAATAAAAATTCTAATAAGTAAATTCAATACCGCCTTGAATTTCCCAAGCAATCTTTAAAGCATAAGACACTATTTTGTTTTTTCTATCATCATCTTCACTGGAAATCTGTTAGACATTTAAAACTTTTAAACATTTGAAAGTTTCATTCTTCTGTTATAACTTCAGAAAATGTTTAAAAGCCTTCCAAGTAGATTGATCAGATCCACTGATTATGGAACTTTCATTATATCAAATCACTATGTTATCTGTTGTACCAAAATTCTGGAGTCTTTGCTGCTGAGCAGCTGATCGGTGGTTGGATCAGCCTCCCAGAATACTGCCAATCAGCTGTTTTAGGTGGGGATCACTGCCGCTGTTCACTGCTGCCGATCACCTCCGTTCACTGCCATCGCCACCACCATTTGGCGGCAGTAGTGATCCCTGCCACCTAGAACAGCTGATTGGCGGTATTCCAGGAGGCCGATCCAACCGCCGATCAGCTGCTCAGCAGCAAAGACTCCAGCATTCCCGCCGCCGCAGGAAGCTCAGCTCAGTTGACCGGTGGTGGGCGCAACGGAGCAGAGCCCCTGATGAGCCACGTGCTGGGGCTGCAATAACGTGCTGAAGTTGACCAGGCTGTTTGCTGCAAGGACTCTAGCCAGATGAATACCGGATGGATGCTGGGAGGCAGAGGCAGATTTTTTTTTCTTGTTTTCCTCCTCTAAAGCTAATGTGCGACTTTGTTGTGGCCCCGCCCTCTGAGCCTGTCCCATCGGAGGAAGAAAGCTCCGAGTATGAGGAAGAGGAGTCAGCCAGGCCTCCCTCTCCAGGCCCCTCCCCTCTGGCATTGTCTCAGATGCCGGTCGAGGGAGAGGAGATTAACAGGGAGACAGGTGGCTCGGATCAGAGTGATGGAGAAACATCATTCCTGGACGCACGCCTCCGAAGGCGTGATAAACGATTGCAGCAGCTCAGGAGGCATGCTAGGGATTAGAACTGAGTCACTGGACCACACCCCAGAGACTATATAATAGAGGGTGGTGGTCAGTGATCCTTGTGATGAACAAAACTAACCTTGGATAGTCACTAAAGCCTCGTTCAGAACTGCTGAGAGAAATCTTTATGGTTGTTGGACATTTGGAAGCTGAGTATTTATCTTTCTGTTTTTCTGTGAAAATAAAGGCACTTGGCAGACGGTGTGTCTATCGCTGCCAAGTTGGAGATAAAGAAACTGGGTGCGTTCCAAAGTGTTTCCTTAACCCTCGGCTGGCTGTGTTTGTGTGTGTGTGGGTACGGGGACAGATCAGACTTATGGTACGGTGCGTCTTATAGTGCAAAAAATACAGTACAATCTTTTGACTGATTTCAGATTTTAGAAAAATTATATCTGCCTGTGGACTGAAAAAATCAATTTTTGCAAAAATTTAGATAAACAAATTATATGGTGGCTTTTTTTGTTTATTCCTTTTATATATGCCTTTACTTTGTATAATTTCAGGCAATGTACATAATGCTCTGGCCTCTCAAAACAACAATCCTATGAAGTAGGTTGGGCTGAGAGAGAATGTGACTGATTCAAAGTCACCAAACCAGTTACCTAGCCTAAAGAAATATTAAATTATATGGTCTCCAGGTTTTTAGTCTAATAACTTGACCACTACACATCAAGCTGTTTTTTCCCTTTGTCTGGTGGTAACTGCTAGATCAGTGTTTCTCAACTTTGGCAACTTTAAGATGTGGCTTGCTGGGGAATTCTGGGAGTTGAAGTTCACATGTCTTAAAGTTACCAAAGTTGAGAAACACTGTGCTAGGTTATTGTAAAAATTGATACAATTCCCTGATTTCCTCTATTCTCCCTAAAAACCTTCAGTTGACTATTTTTACATTATTTATTCAATGGATGTCAATACTATTAATGCTCTATAATTTTATTTATTTTCTTGTAGCACAAATTATCAGCACATACAGAAATCAGCTGGAAACCAGATGGTACTCTCTTGGCTATTGGTAATGAAGATGGGTATGTGCTGAAATTTTAACTCAATGCTAATTTGCCATTTAGTAGTATGTATAGTGGTTGAGAGTCAAGTATATTGACCAGCCTTTCTCATTTCTTTTATTTTATGACAAATTACCTTTTGAACTCCTTTACAGGGCAACAGATTCAGCATAAAATTCTTCAGTGATTTTTAAAAAATATACCAGTAATTACTTAGTTCACAGAGAAATTTCCCCAATAGATATGAGCAAATAAAATATGTGCAGACAAAATGACATCTCCAGAAACTTGACTGATAGTGATGTCATGATGTGTTTGAGTGCCTGACTATTTGTTCTTGACTTGTCACTGTTTTAATATGTAATTGACAAGGTTAATAATTGGACTCTATCTGATTTGTGCTCTTTTTATGTCTTATCTAATACCATTCCATTTTAATGTCACGGAATAAAATTTGCCAAATCTTTATATCATCATACTTCATGATTTAAGGCAGCCCTACATTCATAAAATTATCATATCATGCAAGCAGATATAACATATCAAAAATATGTGCATATTTACAAATAGAGATGGCTGTGTTATTGTAATAAAGTATTCCAATTTGCAGGATATTCAGGATGGGATTGTAATGTATGTATATGAATTGTTTTTGGAGAACAGAGATTAAAGTTCTTATTTCTCCCATCAATTTCTGTATTAATTGATACTTCCTTTTTAATCTTGCAGATCAATTGAAATACTTCAGGCTCCTCATTTGAAACTGTTGTGTACCATCCAGCAACATCATAAACTTATCAATGCTATCCGTTGGCATCACGACCATGGGACACAACCAGAACTGAGTTATATGATAGCTTCTGGGTCAAATAATGCTACTATTTATGTACATAATATCAAGAATGTTGTAGGTGACTATGTTTCCAGTTCTTGCCACCAGTCACTGTTTAAACTGTTGTTTCTCACCTTCTTCTATATTATTTTGAATAAGATCACATGTGTAATTGTTCAGGTCTAAAGTAAAACATGTTTTAAGCTTCACCTCCTGTAAAATAGCCAGCCCACAATGGGCAGATTGTTATCTTGATGAAAAGGGTCAGAATATTATTCAGGAAGATCCAATGCAGAAATAATACTTAATTGTTTTCTTCTATTTCATCTTTTTTTTCTTTATAATTTTCTGTATTATTTGTTGTTTCTTTTTTCCCTTTGGCTTCCTGTATTCATTACTTTTACTGTTCTAAACATGTTTTAAAATTATATAAAAAGTAAGTTGTAAGATTTGAGCTAATTCAAACATTATGTTTTCTCTTTAGAGAGTTCTCCAGAGAAACCTGTAATAATCACAGAGCCTTTTCGTACTCTGGCTGGACACACAGCCAAGATCACTAGTTTGTCTTGGAGTCCACATCATGATGGAAGATTGGTATCTGTATCCTATGATGGCACTGCCCAGGTAATGCTTGTGGATTTATTTTAGTGGATTTTTCCTACTCTAATCCGAGGTTCTCCAAAAAGGTCAGTATCAACCTCACAAGAATCAATGGGACTATCCATTATTGTGGATGGATCCATTAAGAGCCGTGGTGGCGCAGTGGTTAGAATGCAGTAATGCAGGCTATTTCTGCTGACTGCCGGCTGCCTGCAATTTGGCAGTTCGAATCTCACCAGGCTCAAGATTGACTCAGCCTTCCATCCTTCCGAGGTTGGTAAAATGAGGACCCAAATTGTTGGGGGCAAGATGCTGTCTCTGTGAAGTGCTATTGCTATTGTTATTATTGTGCAGTAATATTATATAGTTACAGTACTATTTGTTAAATTAATATAATAAACATTTTGGGGTTGAACAATCTGAAACTTTGTGAAAGAATTTATGAGCTGAAGAATTTGGGAACCCCTGATCTAATCAAACCAAATAGATAAAATTTTTAAGAATGCCTTGATTAAAAAAAATAATAATAATAAGGAAAAGCCAAATTTGGAAAAGCAGATTCTCATACTGCATTTTGTATTTGTTGGGAATTCAGGACACTCATTGCATAAATTGTCATTCTGTGGAATATGTAGGTAGAAGCTGTTGCCACCTAAAAGCAGAATGTGCAGGATTTTATTTGTCATTGTATATGTTTATGACTATGAAAGATTTAGTGAATGAGTGAATTCCGTCCTGTCCGCTGCCCTTACCATGGTTGAATGTGTCCTCTGGCCTCCACAGTACAAATATAAAAAGCGGGAGCCAAATTTTAAAAGCATAATACAAATTAGAAACAAGCTTATAGAGGTGATGGATTAGAGCCTTATATGGGCTTTTTCAAATAATTGATTTGTGTGGCCTGAAATAGAATAGATTTGGGGGTTCACCTGATTTAACAAACCTGCAGTAGACACATTGCCCTCTAGATAATAAGGTAAAAAGCATGTAAAGGTTAAGTTAGAACATTATACAGAAAAATACAGGTAAGTATTATCTAATTTTAATTTAATATCACATCTTTTGAGATTATTTTACTGGGAAAACCATGTGGGACTGATGAGATATTTGTTCACAGGTTTGGGATGCTCTCAAAGAAGAGCCTTTGCACAATTACAGGGGACACCGAGGCCGTCTGCTCTGTGCACAGTGGTCACCTGTGGAAACAGAGTCCATTTACACTGGGGGTGATGACTTTTCTGTTCATAAATGGGTAGCTTTAAAGCAAGAGCACATTCGCCCTCCCCAAGGTCAGTAAATTATTAATTCATACTTTGACATGTCAAGAAGAATAAAAAAAATTCCAAAGGTTTATAATTATATTATAAATCTTCCTTTATAAGATTATATATAATTGTTCTTTTATTTAGTCATTTTTATTTATTCCAGAATTAGTAAGAACTAAAGCTTCCTAAAAATGCAATATTCATAGATTGAATGTTGGACTTAAGATCTAAGGAAAGAGGCAGGGAGAACAGAGAGCATATTCCGACTGCACTTCTTTTGATTAAAAGGAAATTAATCTCCTAATGTATCTGCATGTGCACAGACCGTTTTCTTTCTCCTTACATTTCCTTCATTTGGGGGAACCATGTTGTATCTACAATTATTTTTATTGGGGGGGGGGTATTTTAAAATTTTGTTTGTGGCCCAGAGTCACTTTGGTGATGGGGGAAGCTAAATAAATAAATAAATTTCTCTTCAAGCACCATCTAACCATGATTCCTGAAAACCAGAAGGATAGTTGATTGTAGAGTAGGCCTTGACAAATAGAAAGACTAAGGAAATCTCTGATTCAAACAAAGGAACAGAAAATCTCATTCCCTTCCTGTGTGATTCAATCACTGTCATTTTGCATCATTGTCCTCTCTGCTGTCCTTGTCTTGCCCTTTCTCAAGTTTAAATGTGCCCTCTGGCCTCCAAAATATTGTTTTCCCCAAAACTTTGGAAATAAAATTTAAAAAGCAGAAAACTAATGTACTATCTCTTGTAATGCATTTCATGTTTTGTAATCCATTCAAAGGAACCAATTTGGTGCAATGGTTAAAGCATCAAGCTAGAAACCAGGTAATCATGGGTTCTAGCCCTGTATAGACATAAAGTCACCTGGGTGACTTTGGGCCAGTCACTTTTTATCAGTCCTAGTAAATGGGCAATGGCAATCTTCTTAGAAAACTGCAGGGAGTCATCCTTGCAGCTGCCAAGAATCAAAAAGTATGTATAAGAGAAGAAAGAAAAAGATTAAGAGGAATCTCTAAAGCCTGTAAAAGCATTTCTGTTTATTAGGCAAGAAGAGTATTGAGTTAGAGAAAAAAAGAAGCACTCAGGTTAAACAGAAAGTGAAGAAAAAGAAGAAACCTTTGGGGAAGTTGGCTTCTGCACAGAATATAAATGACTGGATAAATGTTGGTGAAAATATGAAAGAATCTCCCTTGGAAGACAATGGGGTTTCTGACCCGGAAGGAGAAAAGGAACAGCATGAGCAAGAGACAGCTGAGAAAATTTCCACAGAAGGTACATTACAGTCTGCATCTCTAATCATAGCTACAGTAATTGTCTTAATAAACTGGAGAATAGCGTTTAAGCTATAGAAACTTAACATGATTATGAGAGATGACTATTTTATTGCTCACCTCTAGAAAGGCAAATACTTGACATTCAGCCAGAGTATAATCTCTTGGTCTCTTCTTCCTTCAAATCATAATGTTTGTTTTTTAAGTAAACACTGTTCTTTATCTAATGGGGCCAGAGATTAAGAAAAACAGATGACTTGTCCCGTTATCATGTTTTCTTTCTTAATTCTGAAACCTTGCTTGAGTAGCTGTTACTGAAAGGATAGCCTTTTCTTAGCTCTCAGTGACAGCTTCCTTGTTTTGCAGTTTCCTTGTTTTCAGTTACATTGACAGATAGAGCTAATGAATTTATATAGACAAAGATATACTGCATATCTACTTTATCCTCCTATAGTTTCTCTGTGGTAGTTTGTAGTAGAATCATATTACTGTAGGCATTGCACAAATTTAATTTGTTCTTTCACCACAGTTGACAGTGATTCAACAACTTGTCCACCATCTGTCCGTGGCCCGGATAGCCTGAAACCTTCTGTTTTGGTTAAAACTCCACCCATAAGGAAGGATCCAGTTAAGCCAGGTTTGTACACATTATTTGTAAATAAAGAATTATTTACATATAATCCTTCAAAGTCTTGGCATAGGGATCAGCAGTTGTAGTCAGGATATGAGTTTGTAGCAACTCTCTTTTCAGGAGTGGATATTTCTGTGAAGAGAAAAAAGCCTCGATCAATCCTGCCTCTGAGCACATCTATGGACCACAGGTCAAAGGAGGAACTGCACCAGGACTGTCTGAGATTAGCACATTTCTTACATTCCAGAGGTAAAACAGGAAGTATGCACCATACAATGATAACTTCATATCTTAAATAGTCCGTTAGCCTGATTTTGTGGCTTTTTCAAACAATATATAGCAGAATATATTAACACCATGTTTGTTCCATAGTTCCATTAGTAGTATGAGAAAATTGTATGTCACAAAAAATAAAATGGCATAGTGTATAACTGAGCCTGGAAACCTATTCTGACCCAGTGCCTGGATTGCCAGCAAGGCAGTGGTGAGTTGCTCCCAGTTCGGTCCGGTTGTATAAAACCGGTAGTAAAACCGGTGGGAGACTCCACCCATCCGTCACAACATCATCATGGGTGATCTGCGCATGCGCAGAAGTGCACATGCTCCCGTTGCGAATCGGTAGTAAAGGTAAGTAGAACCCACCCCTGCGGCAAGGGTTTGAACTTGCAACAAAAACAGGGATCTTGGAATGATTGCTGGAGGAGAAGAGTAAAAAGGTCTCTGTGCTTTTTACCAAGTGCTTTTTATCAAAACTGCTTTTTGGCTGCAGTCCAGGAGGAAAAGAGTAATCTTAATTGGGAAAGGCTTTAATACCACATCCCCAGCAGTCTCATCCCTTGATACCTCTTGTTCTTTTCAATCTACTCTGTTTGGGAAACTAAACAGAGCATGGTTTCCTCCCCCCAAGCATGATGTCACTTTGACTTCATTTCAACTGGAAGAACATATTTATGTAGTGTCTCAATTATCTGGGTATGCATAAGTCTCCTTTTTAGAACAATATATGAAGATCTGTTCACACCATGTAGTCAACATAGCCAGGACTCTTGAAGCTTGATATAGCTGCTTTGAAGCCATTATAACCTAGTCATATGAGCACCTGTACATAAAAAACATTTTGATTTAGTGGCAGAACATATGCAGAAGACTGGGAGAAGAACTCTGAAGCAGCCAGAAGCAGCAGGTTCAGAACAGGGTAGACAACACTGCTAATTCTTGCAGTAAGAAAAAATAAATTAACGTATATGTTAAGAATTATTTAAGCTATAGGAAGCACCTTTCTTTCATCACAAAGATCATAAATGTGATAAATCTTTGTTACTTTCCTGGTAGAGTTGAATGAAGATTTGACCTCTTCTTCAAAAGATCCTATCCATTTGGGTCTGTTCACAGATAGACCTGCTCTATATAAGATGATGGAAGCAGAAGGTTAGTATTTGGATCATTAATCACTTCATTTGGTTTGGGTAAGGATGAATAGTAAATAGGATGTAATATTTGCATGTAAAAATGAGTTGTTAAACTATGGCTCATAACCATGGGTTGTTGGAACAATCCAGCATCACTTTCCAGATAAAACAATTGTTTGTTTGTGGATTGTTTTCTCTCTGTTTCAGTTGTTCTTGCCTTGAACTGCTGTGGATTGATTAGTGACTTAGGACAAACATACTAACAATAAACCAGGAAAACATAAGACTTTCTATTAGGATACAACACTAAGCTGTAGTTGCAGTCAGTAAACCAACACAAACAGTTTCAAATTATTTGCTGCTCTAAAGCATATTTTATTGCTAACCAATCTCACAACATCCTTAACCAAATGTTAGAGTTTCTTTTGCCTTCCAGTCTCGATCTTGTTTCTGAAGGATTTACTCAGAAATTTTCACTGTATTCTCAGTTATTTTCTGGAGTTTCATTGTTGCCCAACATATCTTCCGTTGTTTCCTTTTCCTTTCTCTTCCATCTCTAAACCCTCCTCAGTATTGGCTCTGAAGCAGAGGTGGGTTTCAGCAGGTTCTGACCAGTTCTGGGAACCCGTAGCGGAAATTTTGAGTAGTTCGGAGAACCGGTAGTAAAAATTCTGACTGGCCCTGCCCCCATCTATTCTCTGCCTCCCAGGTCCCAGCTGATCGGGAGGAAATGGGGACTTCTGGAGTGGGGTGGGAATGGAGATTTTACAGTATCCTTCCCCTGCCACGCCCATCAAGTCATGCCATGCCCACCAAGCCATGCCCACAGAACCGGTAGTAAAAAATTTGAAACCCACCACTGCTCTGAAGTAATCCTGGCAGCAGGTTACCATCATATAGGTCTCTATTTCCATAAAGTTGAGTTATTTTGGTGATCATGGGAGGGAATTAAAAGTCATATTCAGATAAGATTTGATTTTTTTAAATATACTATACCTGCTGTTTCTAATTTTAATTGAATGTTGGTGACTTCTGTAGTGGGTAA
Source organism: Arizona elegans (assembly GCA_022577455.1). NCBI lineage: Eukaryota > Metazoa > Chordata > Lepidosauria > Squamata > Colubridae > Arizona > Arizona elegans. The sequence continues at coordinate 92,753,836 of JAKOOJ010000003.1, read as the reverse complement.
TCAGATACTTAAAATTGCATCTGTTAATTTGGGGGGGGTTACTTTAATTCAGTTGAATTATCACTTATGAATGACCTCTGATTAGATAACGATTGTGTTTTTCAAAAGGCAATTAATACTACACTGACAGTGCTGTAATTGTTAAGGTGGGCTGGCACTGTGGAGACTCAGGTTCTAATCCAGTCTCAACCACAGAAATTCACTGGGTGCCTTTGCACAATTGACTCTTTAATTAATTAATTAATTAATCTTTAACAGTTAACTATTTAATACAATTAACTCTTGAGAGCCAGTGAAGGCACCAGGCTTGGAAGCGGCAGATAATGAGTTCTAGTCCTGCCTTAATCATGAAAGCCAGCATATGACTTTGGGCCAGTCTCTCAGCCCAACCCATTTCACAGGATTGTTGTTGTGGGGAAAATAGGAGGAGGAAGGTGTGTTGGATATGTTTTCCAGCATGAGTTATTTATAAACATAATAAAGACAAGATACAAGTAATAGGGAGATGAGGAGTTTAGAAATATGAAATAGAAAGAAAGAAACAAAATAACTCTCAGAATAGTTCAACTGATAGGGTTGTTACTGTGAGGAAAAAGGGAGGATTTAATTTTATCAGGAAAAGAGAACTGAAATGGTGAAAACAGTTGAATTAGGGGAGAAATCCTAAAATTTATAGAACAGTATAGCAAATAAAAACTACATAAATAGTCATTTGAATTCAAAAGCATTCTTAAACGGAGGCAAATAATAACAGAATGAGTTGCAAAGTATAGCTGTCTATGGATTTTCTTGTTGCTTTTTGATGTTGCTGCTGTACACATTGTTCAGAGCATATTCAACATAATGGTTACACCCACAGGAAAAAGTCATTTAGGAAATGGACACCCTGAACTATTTCAACAACTCATGTTGTGGAAAGGAGATCTTAGAGGTGCTCTTCAATCAGCTGCAGAAAGGGGAGAACTGACAGATCAACTAGTGGCCATCTCACCAATGGGTATGTATGACACTGAAGAAAATCTTGCTATTTGGCATCCAATACTAGGCAATATTGAAAAAATGATGTGTTGCTCTGAACTACTTCCCTTCCTTAATTTAAAAATCTTACATTGGTTTTATACTGCAGGGCCAAAGTAGCTGCAGTGGAAATGGTCAGAAGTGTCAGGCTAGGATTGGGGAAATTCAGGTTCAAGTGTGAAGTTGACCCTGGAATTCAGTGGGTGTTCTGTAGTCAATCTCTCCCAGCCAAATATATCATGGGTTCAGTGAGATGAAATCTGGGAAGTGTCCTCCCACCCATGTTTGAACAAAAAAAAGTAGAATGTAAAGTCAACAAATAACAAATCATGTGTTTATTTCTCTCCATGTTACTTTATTTATTTATTATTGTTCCCCTCTTCCCTTCAGCTGGCTACCAGGCCTGGGCCTCTACTATAGAAGCTTTTACAAAGCAGTTGTGTTTTCAAGAGCAGTATGTCAAGGCTGCCTCCTATCTCCTTTCTCTTCATAAAGTGTACGAAGCTGTGGAACTACTGAAGTCTCATAATTTCTTCAGGTCATTACAGTGCTATTGTTTCAATTAGTTTTGGTATAGAATTGAGAATCTTTCTTTTTGGAGAAAGAAATGATTATATCTAGCTTTTCATGTAAATCAGAATATAGCATATAGCATAGTTAGCATTATAAAGGGATTATTTTATATCAATATTGATATAAGATCATGTTTAATGTTATTAATTTCTCCTGCAGTCTATTATTTAACATTAAAATGTGTGTATCTAATTGTTTTGTATTAATAGTCTAATACTGCTCTTCATTCCACCAATTTTTATATGGGAATCAACATTAGATCATTTGATCCAATCTTCCCCATATCCAGTGATGTTTGTAGAGGTATTTGTTTATATATTTCCATTAATGCAAAAACAAGAGCACAATGGTTGTAAAATGAAAGGATAATAGGAATTATGTTAAAAATAGGAATATATAATTGCAGAGTAAATCAATGAGTAGGAATATTTCAAAGATATATATTTAATGTGAAGCAATTTAGAACTAAGGAGAAATTTCCTGACAGCTAGAACAATTAATCAGTGGAACAACTTGCCTCCAGAAATTGTGAATGCTCCAACACTGGAAGTTTTTAAGAAGAGATTGGAAAACCATTTGTCTAGGGTTTCCTGCCTAAGCAGGGGGTTGGGCTAGAAGACCTCCAAGATCCCTTCCAACTCTGTTATTCTATTCTAATGTCTTTTGGTAAAAACATTTTAATGGCAGCTGATAGCATGTGATTATATTCTAGGTGAGGGATGTGAGAAATGTTTGTAGTTGTGTTCTATAAAAAGTTGGTACAATTCCTTTTATCACACTTAATAAAATCAGTAATTAGTTTTCTCTGATCCTAATTCACTCACATATTCAGCTAAAAGTCATAATCTGTTAATTTAAATTATAAAGTACCAGCTCGCTTACTTGTTGCACAAATAAGTTGGGAATGAATTTGTCTTTATAAGCAAAGGTTGGATGCTGCCTTGCTGATTCTTTCAGCATCTTATTGGGGAAATAATCACAATAATTATTTTTAATTTAACTTGATTTTCACGTGAAAGAGTTCGATATGCTAATATTAAACAGTGTGATTTATTTCAAACTAGTTTTCTCTCTTTTTCTGTCTCAGAGAAGCCACTGTAATTGCTAAAGCTAGATTACATCCTGAAGACCCAGTTCTAAAAGATCTGTACATCTCCTGGGCAGCAGTGCTAGAGAAGGATGGCCATTACTCTATGGCAGCCAAATGGTATGAGTTGCTAGAAAATATTATCTCTTCAGTATATTGATGTACCTTTCTACTAAGCAAGATATTCTCTCAATCTCTTGTCTAAATACAGAGACAGTGTGTTTTTCTGTGGGAGTCTTCAAATAGGCAACATAAGATATAGGAAGAAATAAATAATACAAGTTACTGTGTTATGTATGACCTTTAGAAAGATAAAGTGCACTAGTTCAATCAGGCTATAAATGTCCAGATTTTTCCTTTCTAAGGAATTTTGTAATGTCAAACCTAACACCACTTTTCCTTGAATTAATTGAGAATTATATTCCCAATACATAATAAATTACCATTAACTTTTTTCTGGACTTGACAGTTGTTTTGCACCTTCTACCAACTGAAAATCACTGGACCCTGGAAACAATACAACCAAAATATAATCTTAGTTCTTGTGTTTCCATTTAAGATTGAATTGCAAAGAATACTTGGTAACCTCTCAATTCCTCTTCAGTGTACATTAATGGATAAAGCAGGTATTTCCAAGAGACGAAATAAAGACATAGAATTTAGGATCTATGAATTTTGCCAGAATTTGCAAAATGTGAACCATTTTGTAAGTAAACATGAACATGAGTAATCTCAGACACAATAGCAGTCTTCCAATACTTTGAAGGGCTACCAGAGAAGAGGGCACAGAAGAGGGCACAGACAATAATTACTGTTAAGGCACAGGTATGGATAGTTACCCTTCATTTCCAACTCGACCTGTGTGTGTCCGCTTTAGTGTATACTGTATTATTAGCCCCAATATTCAATATGCAGTTTTTAAAAGGACCATTTTATTCTTTCCTTTATTGTCATGCTTTGTATAATGAAAAAGGGATGCGATAGCTCAGTAGCTAGGACGCTAAGCTTGTCGATCGAAAGGTCGGCAGTTCAGCGGTTTGAATCCCTAGTGTTGTGTAATGGGGCGAGCTCCCGTTACTTGTCCCAGCTTCTACCAACCTAGCAGTTCGAAAGCACGTAAAAAATGCAAGTAGAAAAAATAGGGATGTTTGGTGGGAAGGTAACAGCATTCCGTGTGCCTTTGGCGTTTAGTCATGCTGACCACATGATCATGGAGATGTCTTCGGAAAACGCTGGTTCTTTAGCTTTGAAACAGAGATGAGCACCGCCCCCTAGAGTTGGGAACAACTAGCACATCTGTGCGAGGGGAACCTTTACCTTTACCTTGTATAATGATTGTGCTATTTTATGTCACCTAACAGTTTAATTTGAATCACATTACAAATTTTAAAAAAATGTGGTTTTTTTCAGGTCGCTCATATTTACTTACAAAATTGTTGGTATCTTACAGATTTTGTGAGAGGAATGTAAACTTGTGAGCGCAACTATAAATGCATTAAATAAATATGTTTAATGGTTAAATTTGTTCCAAATTAAAGTTTAATTCTTTGTATAAATTGTTTCATTTCAGTTACCTTGGAGCTACCTCTCCCTATGATGCTGCCAAAGTACTGGCTAAAAAAGGAGATATTACTTCACTTAAAACAGCTGCCGAATTGGCTCTGATAGTTGGAGAGAAGGATTTATCTCTGTCCTTCTCCTTGAGATGTGCCCAGGAGCTTCTTTCATCTAAGAATTGGGTTGGCGCACAAGAGGTTCTCCAGCAGCATGAGAGCTTGTTGGTTAGTGAGCATTATTTATGTCAGACATAGCTAACATGAAACAGTCATACATTGGGTTAAGGATAGTACAGATCTTGAAATTGATGCTGTCTGCCAGCCACAAAACAGTGAACATATAATTCTACTGGTTTGGGCTGGTTTGGGTTAAAGATTTGGATAATGACCCTGTATATGTAAAAGCTTGAGTTAATATAAACATTTGTGATATTACTGAATATTACATACTGTTAGTATAAAAATGATTCTTTAATACAGACTTTTTATTTGTATATAAATCAAATTTCTATCACTCCATCTAGTTTCTGTTGCAACAAGAGTTTGCCGCATAACAGGGTGAGCTCCCGTTACTTGTCCCAGCTTCTGTCAACCTAGCAGTTCGAAAGCACATAAAAAATGCAAGTAGAAAAATAGGGACCACCTTTGATGGGAAAGTAACAGCGTTCCGTGCTCCTTTGGCATTTAGTCATGCCGGCCAGATGACCACAGAGACGTCTTCAGACAGCACTGGCTCTTCGGCTTTGAAACGGAGATGAGCACTGCCCTCTAGTCGGGAACAACTAGCACATATGTGCGAGGGGAACCTTTACCTTTATATTTTGTTGCTTCTAGAGTGATTTATTTTTAGCTCTTTGTTTATATTCTTATACCCATTTTCAACCAAATTGAGAGACAGTTTTGTCTAGTGGTTAAGGCACCAGGCTAGAAACCTTTAGCCATGAAAGCCGGCTGAGGGATCTTGGGCCAGTCACTCACTCTCAGCCCAACTCACTTCACAGGGTTATTGTTGTGGGGAAAATAGGTATGTTGAGTATGTTTGCCACCTTGAATTATTTAATAAAGATGGGATACAAATAAATATGCACACATACGTTTTATTTTTACCATGTTTTGAGAGAAATGTTTTCTCAAGATGACCCCTTAAAACGTTTTTTTTTTTTCCACTTACAAGGGGCAAAGGTTGGTATTCTGTCTTCATGAATTGCTTCACAAGTGCCTCAGTCAACGGAATCCAGTGGGAACTCGATGCCCATCCACACCTTGTTACAACAGCTGGACCACCAATCAAGATCTCCATTTCATAGAAATGGTTATCGATGTATGGCAGAGTGCTTTGGGCGTGAACACACCTGAACAGTTTCAGAACACATTTGAGCAGCTGAGAACTCTTGAGTACCCTCCTGCTACTAGCAATACACCTCCCAAGCAGGTAATTCGTTTATATCCTTTGTGAGTATAATTTTCAAATGGTAGTTTGCATTTCGGGGACCACAAAGAAATTGTATTGGATTCACAACAGTTCCTGACAAATTCAAAGTCTGTCTAGAATCATAGAATTGTATATTTTAGCAGAGGACAAAGGATTTAGTTTAGCCTTTCCTGCAATGTGCAGAAAAATCAACTAAATCAACCATAGGAAGTGACCATGTAGCTTCAAGCCTTCAAAAATAGAGAACCCACAAACTTTATAAGATAGATTTACAATTATTTTATAGATCTTAACTTACTGTTTCCACTCCAAGTATATATGGACAGAGGTAACATGTCTCCCTTAATGTCTTTTTTCTTACTGAACATCCCAGGTTCCTTCTGCCTATCCTATAGTTTTTTTCCTCGAGTTCCTTACACCTATTCATTTACCTTAGTTGTCTCATTCCAGCTCCCTTTGTAACAAATAACATATTAAAACTGTTATAATGGAAGCCAACTGATAATTATTCATAGGTTTTTGCTGTTCCATCCACTCCCATGAATTGAGACCTTTAAAATTTATCTATATTTTCTTTTCTTTTTTTTTCCTAGCTGGTGTTCCACATTTCTCATGAGTTGACACTAGCATTTCTTAGCCTTCAGATGTCTTCCTGGGAGGAAACTGTGAAAGCTACCTTAAGAGCTGTGATGCGCAGTTATGACGCTGGAAACTTCAATCTTATGCAAGAGATATGCAACCTCTGCTTCCCTACAGGTGATGGCTAATTTTTCCTTGGCCTCAGTATTTCCATAGGTCAAAGAGTACAGCCTCCAGTTTTCATAATCTCTGTTCAGTTTCCTTCAAAATCTTGGTGGGTATGAGGCAACAGTATGGTAGTTTTTCTGGTTAACTTTCCCCCTACTAGTGAGCTGTGAAAAAATTCTTTGAATGGCTTTGTTAAATGGGAAAAATAAAATGAGTTCAGGAGTTGAGAAGGCCAAAAAGGCAACAAGAAACATAATTATGGATTTATGATGTCTACATCACTGTGTTATGGGTTCAAACTACCTAGGATGTTTTTCTCAGAGGCTACCCGATGCCATCGAGAGTTGTTATATTGTAAAATTGTATGAGAACAGAGATTCTGAGGACTACTTACTAGCACTCTTATTATGGCACAGAGCTATTTTTTTTCCTTTGGTAAGAATTCTGACCAATTCCTGATCCCGCTAAAGCATTTCCCCCCCCCCCCCCACTTTTTAATAGTTCATTTTGAGAAAAAACCCATCACTCTGCTTTTTGAGAAGATTCAATTCACATGGTTGTCATTCTTTAAACAAGTCTAATGACACATTCTTTATCTCATTTTCTACCTGCAGGCAAGATTGCATAAAAACATGACTAGTATGACTAGATGCTTCATGGGTCACAAGTAGGAAAGAAAGATGCACACACACACCCTTTTGTTCTCCTACCACCAGCATTCAGCATGCTGCTCCCAACCCAAAAGAAACATTTGAAGTTTCATGATCAATAGGCCTTCAAGAACCTATCCTCCATGAATGTACCCAAACCCTTTCTGAAGTCATTCCAGTTATGCCTGCCATTTCTTGTAGTAATGAATTTCACAGGAAATTATATGTTTAATATTGAATATTTTATAAACTAAAACTGACCTATTTTCCTTATAGTGGCAAAAATTCATAACAATGCAATTCTAAACATCAGGTTTTGGAAAGATTGAAAAGCACAGTATTCCAAATTATGTTTCTCTTGTTCAGTAGGCTGCAGTCATGTGAGAGACCACCTGGACAGCAGAAATCCTGAGAGCATGGCAGCTTTCAGAAGTTTAGAAGCATTTGTGGCTTATGGACAGCTATACAACCTGTGGTGGAATTCCCCTGAGAATGCTGGCTTAGAATCCCTGAAACAAACCTCTGAAGCTCATTCTCCAACTACTCTTGAACAGAACAGCATTAATACAGTTTGTTTGACTGAAGAAACTGTAATCAAGCCCACCAAGACTGAATATCCTTTTTATGTGGATTCCAATGGAGTTGCCTCAGAAACTGATTTAGCAGACCATTTAAGTTTAGAAGACAGACAGATGAAACTGAGGGGATGTAGAGTGCTCCTTTCAGAAGAACATGCTGAAGTCCAAAGTTTACAGAGGGATATTTCTAGAGTTCAGCAAACTTTTGCAGAAATGATTCATGAACATCAGAAAACCAACATCCATCAAAGTGCTGAGGGGCATGAATTAGAGGCTAAGTCTGCAATAAACCAGAATCTGAAGTAAGATTTGCTAAATAATTTCTGTAGAAAGCATCATGCCCAAAAGAAGCAGAAACCCACTGTGCTGGATTTGACTCATACCTTATAACTTAGAGTACTTTAGCTTTTGGCATGGTTGAGATTCCTTGTTTATTTATTTGTTATTTAGCCGCCTGTTGAGATTCCTTCTATCCTATCCTATCCTATCCTATCCTATCCTATCCTATCCTATCCTATCCTCTTCTCTTATTTCACTGTAGGGTGAATTTAATTGAGATAGATCTAGGGAATATGCATTAATGAGCGGCATGATAGCCTAGTGGTGAAGACACTCATCTTCCATTTGGAAGGTTGAGAGTTTAGTCAAGCAGCAGATGTTTCTCTCCTAGGGTGCAAAGAAAAAAAGTATGTGCTGTGAACTCCACATGGTGTCAGGAAGGACTAAATTAAGGGATACAGGGTCGTAAAATTGAGGGGTTTTTAAGCGGACCTTGGCATAGCACAGGAATAATGCTAGGAAGATGTAGGGATACCCAAACTGCTGTGATCCTGAACTCATATATTTTCAAGAAGAGCTTTAGCTTTAAATATGTACATTTCTAAAAAGCCCTTAAAATTCTTAATTGTTATCAAAAAGCTTTAAAGAACATACAGATGTCCTATTTCAAACATTTGCTTTTGTATGATTTGTTATATTAAAAAATTGAAATAACTTCTCTATATGACAGAACTATTTAATTTCTTCCAGTTTCATTGCCAAAATATATATTGTAAATAATTCATAATGACACTATTGGAAATGAGATCTTTTAAATTTAATCTTTACAGTAAAGAACAAAGGAAGGAACTAGCTTCTCTGCCAGATCTGACAAAGCAACTTACAGAAGCAAATCAGAAACTTGCAGAATTTCCAGAAAGTATGAAGGTAAGGCTTAGATTCTTTTTCAGCAGTGTTTTCTCTACTTGCCATGAATGTTGCTTATTGACAGTGACAATCTGACTAGGAAAAAGCCTACAAGTTACAGGATCTGAAGAATTTAGGAGAGGTCTAAATCTGAAATTATTAAACTGAATGATTAAAATCATTTTTTGCAGATTGGTATTTTTGGTTCTTTTACACGTTCAGACAAAAAATATCAATTATGTTCATTAAGTTCTTCCAAACTCTTCCTCCAGAGAGTAAATCTATGGTGGTTGTGCAATTAGCAAAGATCTAGCTTGTAGAAAACAATGTGCTTACACTCCACGCTGTAAAATGAAAAATAACTTCCAACTCAAATGAATAGTAGTATTATATAATGAACATTCTCAGAATAGACAGGTGTGATAAATTTCCAATTTTAAATAGCTGATGGGGATATGTTTCGAACTCTAATTTGATCATTAATAGTTTAAACTATTTTTAAATTGTTAAAACTGATGCTGTTTCAATGGCATATGGCTAACTTGAATTTCTTATTTTTACTCACATGTGTGTTATATATGTTAAAGCATTGCTAATTTAAATATTATAAACTGAAGGATAATATACCTACTTGGAGCTTCTAGTTTTTTCATTTATTTACTTATTTATTTATAGGTTTCCCCTTTCCCTGATGTATTAGAATGTTGCCTTATTGTGCTTCACATGGGTACACAGTGCCAAGTGGATCTGATTCCAGAATTACAAGAGCAGTCATTAAATCTACTTGGGAAATACGGAAGAAATCACATATATAAAGCAGCTTCCAAGAAATTCTTTATATGAAATTCTTATCTTTTTCTCCTGGGTGTTAAAGATGGTTATGAAATATGTTTCATTCTACAATGAATGATTAGAAGACTACTGTTATACAGTCATACTGAACAATTATTGAGTGTAATAAATTAATGTGGAACGTGGAAAAAACAAATACCTATTTTTTTGCAAGCACTGCTAAAAGTATTTTCTACTTCAAAAGGAAACTTCAAAAGCACCCCTCTAATAAACATGCTATATGAACTATCTGGTCATCTCTCCTTGTAAAAGATAGGTGCTCTAGAATAACTTCTAAGCATATATACATATACATTCTAAACCCATTGAAATACTCTTCCTGATCTAAAATTCTTCCAGTATTTGAAAATACTCACATTTAAGAAAATCTGAAGAAAGATCTGAGGAAATATTAGTAACATATCCAATATATAAAAGTCCCCAGGTTAAGTACATCTGACTTAGAGACAACCCTACTTGTGAATAGGCTGCCTATTACTAAAAATGGTATACATTGCTCTTCCTTCAATTGATGAACTGCTGAAGCCAAACAATATTTTGATGGATCACTGAAGCTGCAAATTTTTAATATACAGCCTATTTTCAAAGGTTCCTAAAAATATTGCATGCCTCCCGGTGGTTTGCCAACTTGAACAATGCCATCCAGTATTTTTAAGAGTAGGCACCGTGTTTGTAAATACAGTACAGGTAGTCCTTGACTTACAACAATATACAAAAATTTCTGTTGCTAAGTGACAGTTAAGTGACTTTTGTCCCATTTTCCGGAAATGGAAAGGAGTCTCTTTTTTCAGTGCTGTTGTAATTTCGGTCACTAAACTAACTTTTGTAAGTTGAAGACTATCTGAATGAGTTCTGACTTATAACTAAAAAGTTTTAATTATAAAAAAGTTTTTAAGTTAAAAAGTTAACTTAAAAAGTTAAAGACAGGAATGGAATGGGACTTCCTGTATATTGCTTGTCATGCTTACAACATTATTTAATATATTTTGTACATAAAAGAGGAGAACTCATGTTGAAATGAAAATGTTTTTACAGAATAGAATTACCACTAGTAATTGTTAAAATTTGAATTGTGCTAAAACCCTCACTTTTCAAGTCTGGATTATACACACACACATATTCACACAGAGGATTTTTACTACATAAAAAGTAAAAGATTCAGGAACCTTAATGAAAATTTGTATAAGCAGGAGGATTAGAACTAGCCTCTGTAAAACTTAAATGTTGCATCTGAGAGGTTTTATCTCTATCTAGTGACTAAGTTCCTTTTGCTGACAGTTCTTTTGACACAAAAATAATTACCAAACATTTTTTTCAAAAAAAATAGAACTCCCAAGTCTAATGCCTTAAGAAAAGTCTTTATTTTACAAAATTAAGAACCAATTATATACACAGATGCATTTAACAGCAGCTTGTAATATTTTACATAATGGGGAATTTATTAAAATTTCACACTGTCAAGATCCCCTCTGCCCCCAAACAGGATTTTTGTTTTCGGGATGATGACATTTGCAAAACTATTAAATGAACTTTTAGTCTACATCTATTGAACAATCTAGGGTTCCTCTTCAAAGTAGTATAAAATGGTAATCTAAAAGTTTTAATAGCCCATTATTACTAGATAGTTGTGATTTTACCCAATTACTGTTCTATTCACAAAAGGGTTAAAGTATTTCACTCAACATGAAACTATTTTTGGTCCCAATTATTACTGCAGTCTCAAGCATGCTGACAGTTTTATTCTATTCTAAAGTTATTAAAGATGAAAATTGCCAATATGAGATCATGGCCCAGCAAGCTAAAGGAAGGAAGAACTAGTGATAATACCATCCAGGACCATCATTATGGTGACTTCTAGCATATAGTTACATTATGTTCATGCAGTCTCCACCACCAGGGCTGAATGGATCACTTTCACAGACTGACACAAAAGATAAAAACTAGCAGAGGGCTTAGAAACGCATCACCCTCACAGAGAGCAAAATAAATGTTAAAATAAGCAGTCAAAACTAAATCTGCAAGTGCGTGAAAGAACTTCAGCTCTGCTGAAAATTCTGAAAGAACTACTTGCAAATTCAGTAAAGTTAAAAATAAAAAGGAGTTATATACATAGTATGTAGCTCAAATCTGATTTTTTTTTTTTACATACAAGGCAAACTCTCCAGCCATTATGAAATCACTTAATTGGAATCTACTAAGATTCAAAGTAAAGATGCTTTTCTCTCTTTAAAAAAACATTCGTGCTTTCGCCATATCTTGGAAAGATGTGAAACAGTTTCAAGAAGGAAGTTTACCTCTGTGGACCCATGTTAATATCCTAAAGTAGCAATCTGTCACTGGGGCATATTGTTGATAATAGCCAAAATACTCATTTTCTCTTGGGCTGTTTCTACATCTTCGGTCTGTTTCTGAGCTACTCCTGTGCCAAGGCCATATAGTCTCCCACAATATTTTGCATCATCAATTGTATCCTCAAAGAACAACTAGGAAAAAAGATATACAAGTGATTAAACATTTCATCTAACAGTCATTTCACAGCAGCTGACACTTGAAGAATCCAAAAAATTAAGAATAGTATAGCACATACAAAAGGTGTTGAAAAGGGTATCAAGAACAACATCGGACTACAAGCCAAAGATTTGGAAAAAAGCCAAATGAGCCTACCTCTTTCATTCTGAAGAATGCCATCCCTGTAAGTAAAGAATCTGATCCCGCTTGGTGCTGCCGGCCAATACGCTGCAAATCTAGCTGGTCAGCAACTTCCTGAAGCCCTCCCTGCAATAAAGGAATAAGTCTGAAAAACAAGAGTCAATGCTCCATCTGACCTCTCTTGACTGGTAAGGGGGGGGGGGGCTATTGAAGTAAGCAGTAGAGACCAGAATTTTAAAACTCTCAAAAGCTACACTTCAAACTTACATATATAATCTCCAGCAATAATTTGGTGGTTACAAATGACTGTTTTGAATAAGCAATGCTCCTGAAAGTGTATGATTTTTATATTTTTATAATTGGGGATTTTGTGTGTATTTGAATGTATTTGATGTTTGGAGTGTTATACACTGCCCAGAGTTTTATTTTTGTGAGGTAGGCGGTCATATAAATATGATTGATAAATTCTTGCCAAGCAATCATAGGGTGCCATGCAGGGATAGGTTCTACTTACCTTTACTACTGGTTTGCAATGGGGATGCGTGTGTGCTTGCTTCGCGCGCTCTTCTGCGCATGTGCAGAAGCGTTTTGATGAAGTCGGGTTGGTGGGCGGAGCCTCCTGCCAGTTTTACTACCGGTTCTATAGAACCGGTGTGAACCGGGGGCAACCCACCATTGGTGCCATGATACAAAAGTTGGATCCTGCTTTCCCAAATGGCATTTAATTTTTAGAGAATTTGTAACTAATAAAATTAAAAGCAACTGTTGAATAAAGCCCTCATGTACTTAATAAATATATAACTTATGTTAAATATACTACCTTTTAAATGATATCTATTAAAATTCCTCATTTTCTTTTACACTTCATGATTTGCAATTAACAGTGATAAAAATGTACCTTCAGGTTTTTGCAGCTCTTCATTAAATACTTAACATCATATATAGATGGAAAGAAAAGATTCAGGATATGAAAGAACTCGTGTTCTTCTTCTGGAAGCCTAGAATCTGTTAGCAGTTTCACCATATAACCAAAGTCATAGCCACTGATGAAGTAATAGTAAAATGGCATATGTTAGTTAACAGCAATATGACCAGTTGTAGCAGAATTTACTATTATGATCTATTTTAAGTCAATCTTTTCCAATTCAGCTTATAACTATTGACAGTGAAAATTGAACGGGAGATAGGTCCTCAGCAAGTAGAATTAAATGGAATATACAAATAAATGCTGAGAACAAAAAGTTCCATGCACCTCCATGATTACAGGGATTTGGTAAGAACAAATTGGGTGGAAAAATGTAACAAAACAGAAGGAAAAAAGCAGTGTCATATAATCTGAGCCATATGTTCAATTCCAGCAACATATAAACAGCTGAAAGTTGATGCCAGCAAAAAGTAAAACAAGTTGAACCAGTAAAATATGAATTGCCTTCATCATTATTTGCTATTTACTAGATTTGGGAATAGGCTAGGTTAATTATGGAGCAGTTTAAAATATTGATAAAACTTTTACAAAAGCACCATTCACAATGAGAGAATCCAAAAACACTAAAAATTTATAAAAAGTTTGGATGCAAAGCACTGGTAATAATCTACAAACCATTAAATATTTAGAATTCCAATTTTTCTGCCACTGAGGATCATTCTCTGATTCATATACACCAACTGTACACCAAGGCCATTCGCCCAGTCATTCACTTTTTTTCAAGCAATTCCAACATACAAACTATACCTGTTTTATGCTAGGTTAAATAAAAAAGGCAAAGTTTACTGACATATTGAAAAACAGACTAACCTATGAAATGAAAGCCATTTGACATTGTCACTGAGCACCACACCAGAGGTCATTAGAAGTTCCGCAAAATGTAAAGTATCAATCCCTTCCTCCTCATGTTTCTGAAATTGTAATCCCGAGCTTGCAAGGAGGTCTATTGAATCCTGAGAATACATATCTTCCCTAATGAAAAAGACAAATAAATATTAAAACTAGTTTGATTTTTTCTAAACAATCACTGGTTATCATTTATTTATGTTACTACTTCCAATTCATTATTTACCATGACATGGTTTAGGTGCATTTGTGGAACCTACTGTCCCACACACACAAAAGGTCAAATTTATATTATCTTTTTATTACAGTAAAGTGTGAGAACACACCTTATCTTGCTTATCTGAAAATGGCCTGTTGTATTTGAAATCAACAGGTTATTTTGAAAAATATTACATTCCAAAGTAACACATCTTTTAAAGAGATTTACAGCTTCTACTGTGCAGGCTTTGAAACACACAATAATTATTTTACAAGAGAATGGAAAATTGACAAAAATGTCTTGGTTCTCTGTGGCCACAACTCAAGTTAAAGAAACTATTCTGCCGGTTAGACTTACGTAAGATTGAACTTGAAATTAAACTGCCAGGTGTTGATTCCTACGGGATATTCTCCTTTTTCATTTGTGAAGGTCAGGCCTAACTGGATAATTTTAAGCAGATCAACATTACATCGGAGTAATTGATATTGATAATCTATAGAACTGCGAAATTCACCAATTGGTCGAACAACCACCCCAGGAAACTCTGTGTCCTATAAAGGAACATAAGAAAATATTAAACCCAAGCAACAATAACATCTGGATATTATCTCTATTAAAATATTGAGATTTTTCAAATGTACAATTATTCATAATTGACACTTTATTATGTATTAAATTAAAAGAAAAATATGAATATTTCTGTAGAATCTTGATTTTAGTAATTTAAGGTATTTTAAATACTGGTATTATTTAAACCTAGAAAGAGGTTCCTGTATTTTATTATTATCTCTGTACTATAAAAAGTCAGACATAATTTTTTGACACTTTATAATTTGCCTTGTTATTTCCTTACCCTTTTTCCTTTATGTTACTTTGTATTTTAATCTCCCAAAAGGAATGGGATGGGAAGTATATGCATGGGTCCCTTCTTATTTGCCACAGACACTTCTTCAATAACCCACTCTCACTGCATTCAATTTATTTTACTGAGATCATGCAAGTGTTTTAAAGGCAATCAGGAACAGTTTATTCATGTGTTGAAATATTTCTGATGAATTTGGAACAAGGTGTTTTAAGGTTTAGGCTTACAATATTTTTGCATATATTTCAATGTGTTTCAGGAAAGCATCTATACGAATAACAGAATAAAAACAAATAGAATAATTAATCTAAAATTAATTTATTGATGTATATTATCAGAACCCATTTTGATACAGTGGTACCTTGGTACTCAACTGCTTTGAAACTCAAATGAATTTGCATTTTGACATGAAAATTTTGTCCCAGTACTTATTGTTTGGTATTTAATGCACAAGCTAGAACTTGTAATGTTGGCTGCCTTGTAACTCACTACATTACTCCTTATCGTTTGGTGCTCATTATTTTTGGTACTCATCACACCACCAGAAACAAATTAACGATGAGTACCAAGATACCACTGTAGAACTAAAATTGATTTGTCTGAGAATGGCAAATCTATGTAATCAGCACACTCTAAAAACATCCAGCCAAATGAGCCAAAATTTTACAAATAAGCTTTGTAACACAAAGCCCCGAATGTTCCTACAAAAATGTCAAATACATTAATGTTTACACAAAAATCTACTTTTAAATTAAATAGCGATTTTATAGGAATATTATTAGGAACTAATACAAAATTTCAAATTTGAATTCCATAACTCACTTAAATGAAATACTTAATAGAACTAAAAATGTTGAAAGAAGCTTCTTTAAAATATCAAGTGGATTCCAGACTGAACACACTGATTTAAACTAGAATAATTGACTTATCTTTAAAAAAATTACATCAGAATAAAAGCTGTATAGAAAACATAAATTTACCATCGCAATGTAGCTGTAGCTGAGAACAATTTCCCGAATTTTTCTCATCTCTTCCTCTAGATTGTTTGCCCATACTTCACAGATCACTTGACTATTTTCAGCAAGTGCTGCTGGCATCTTGAAGGATTTGTGTACAATTACAATGGAAAACTGGTGTTCCAGTATCTCAAAATATCTAACAATTGTTGATAAAGAAGAAAAAAAGACAATATAATATCCAATATTGACAAGAATATTACACTCAACCCTTAAGGATGTACAAATCAATCCTAAACAATGCAATTATTAAATTGCTCTAAGCAGTGTTGGGTTGTTCCCCAGCTGGGAAAAACCACAGATGCTGAAAAGAAATGGATTCAGAAACCAGCTGCCAGAAAGCAGAATTCCTTTAATGTAGGAAAGCAAGAAGCAGATATGACACAGCTCAAGTGTTCCTTGCAAGCAAGCACCTTGGGAGTGTGAATCTGAGCCTTTTATGCTTAATTCCCCTTTGAAGCTGCTGCACCTTGATGGGTTTGATATGCCCTGGGTTTTGTTTTTCTGGGTTAATCTTGGTCCCAGGTCTTTTGTTTTTCCTGTCCTTGGGGTTTAATCCTGTCAGGGGCAGGGAAAAAGGGAGTTTCTGTATACCTTTGAGAGTTTATTTTTAGCCTGATTCCCCTTATCTTAATGGCTCTACTTAAGTGTTTCTGTGGTCAGCTTTGTTACTTTTGTAACAGCCATTAGCAGGCTGCTCTGAGTTTTCCTTTCAGCTGGTGTTTCTTGGTTTTCTTAAAGGGGAAGGGCTGGCTTAAGTCTTTTGGCACTGCTTTAGGGTTCCTGGCACTGTCCTTTTGGGTGCACGTCCCACAGCAGTATATAAGTAAATATTAAAAAGAGCAATGAATTATGATGAAAACATATAAAGATTCTATATATAATTACCAAAAAAGGCAAAACAAAGATATGAAGAAAGTATTTGAGGGAAAGTATTTCACAACTGAATTATAACTGATTCACTATAACCTTCCTCTCATTTTGAGGGGTAAGTTATAAGGTCTTAGACTCTAGATTTAAGAGTATGTTTGAAAACTTTTCCCCACAACATTTAAATTCCTCAAGCCAACTATCACTTCAAATTAGATATGAAAACAGACTTGCAGTGGGGGAGATGGAAGAAAAACCGGTGTCTACCAATATCAAAGTGAGGAACAAAGCAGTAAACAATCATGTTATGAAGCAAAAGAATTAGGCAACAAGGGCAGTAAATCTTTTATTAGCAAAACTCAACAAAAATAATTGAGTTAATCTAAGCTGATCCAGGGAATGGTTGTATAAATGGAGCAAGGCAAAAATTACCAAAAGCTTTCAACTGCCTGGACAAGAACACTTTCACAACAAAAGCATCCAAGAGGGTCTGTATGACAAAGATGAGCTGGAAGGCAAAAGCCTGTTTTAATAACACAAAAGCTTATCAGAATTACCCTTGAAAAGGACTCACTTCTCAGTCAGAGTACTTAACATTCTTCTGCAAGCTGCAAAATCAGATACTAAATACTGATAAAGGTTTAAAAATTACCCACAGCTTTGCCAGCATAAGTGAACTCTCTGGCAGGTCCTTCTTAGAGGCCCTCAGCTGCAGGATCCAAAAACAGATAGAACTAAAGTTCATTTCTCATCTAAAGCTTAAGTTGAGTTGACAAAGCTGTTGAAACACGGTCTGGACATGCACTTCAGCATGGGAAGTTGAATCTAAATAGATAATGAAATTAAGCTCCAAACTCATCATCAAAAATCTCATCTTTAAAATCTAATAAAGTTTGAAGAAGCATTTACCAAACCATAAAGCATGATTATGGACTCAAAATATTCCATAGCACATGACAAAAACAATGTATTCATGTTCCCCTTTATGTAAATAATGTGGTAAGTTCCCCTGAGATCCATCTTGGCAAAAATAGGGGGGGGGGGGGGAGGAATAGCAGAAATAATTCAGAAGGTGGAAGCTCCCTAACAGTTAAAGTTCAAAATCTGCCCACTATCATAGACAGTTTAATTCTTGACAAGAATGTTACTGAACCAAAATGGACAAAATATTTAGTAAGCATTTTCTCTATACATTTATTTTAAAAGGCCAATTCTTCTGAAGATATCAAATATTGGTTTTGAGCATAAATTAATGCTTTGGAAAGGTTAATCTTTAATCATAAGATGGTTGCATGTGCCTGTCTACTCAGGTTTACAAATTTGAGTATTCTGTATTCCAAAGAGATCCAAATCCAGTGAATTTCCAGAAGCCTGCTACTGACAAATTAGCTATCAATTAGACACACATACATTAACAATATCTATGCAAAAGAGACAATCAACTAGCCAAAAAGGAACAAAAAGACCCAAGCACATCTCCACCAGCAATCAGCACCCAGATCAGCATAGATTAACTCCAAAATTAACATTAGACCAACAATCAAGTAAACAATGCCCCAATAAAGAAACTGCCAAAGAAGCCCCACAGTAAGCAGCCCAACCAAGAATCTCTAATAATCTCCACCCCCACCAACACTGACAAGGCAAGCCACTAGACTAGAATATAAAAGGACAGCAAAGGTCTTCAAGAAAACAAGCAAGCTCAGAGAGCACCAAGGACCCCTTCTCCTCACCCAGAGATATTTAGTTGCTAGCTGCCCTCTCCAATAGATCAGTCATAGCCACAATACAATAAACAGACATACAGAGATGTTATAAAAGTTGCCACTAAAAATGCAATAGCTAGGCTAATTAATGTAAGATATATGGACCACATGATGCCTGCACTGAAACATCTGTACCAGATGATAAGTGTTTAACTGGTAGAAACTAAGTTGCTGGTATTAACCTTTAAATTTTAAACAACATGGAGTCTGAATATCAGGGAAAACACTCTTTTTGAAGATGACTCCTCTGTAAGAATGTATGTATCTGATAGGAAAGGGCCTTTTCCTGTATTGCTCCCAGGTATTAGAATACAACTTCTCTAGAGGTGCACTTGATTCCAGCCTCTCAACATTAAATTACTATATATACAGGTAGTTCTCAATTTATAACAGTTCATTTAATGACCAATTGAAGTTACAGCACTAAAAATGTGACTTATGACCATTTTTCACACTTATGACCATTGCAGCATCCTGGTTATGTGATTTACATTTGGATGGTTGACACCTGGTTCATGTTTATAATGGTTGCCGGGTCCAGGGGTCATGTGACCTTCTGACAAGCAAAATCAATGGGAAAGCCAGATACACTTAACAACCATGTTTATTAATTTAACAACTGCAGTGATTTACTTATAACAAATGTGGCAAAAAGAAGTCACAAAATGGAACAAAACTCACTTAACAAATTTCTCAATATAAATTCTGGGCTCAATTGTAAGTTGAGGACTACATGTATTATTTAAATTAAACTACATTAATTATATTATATTGTCATTTATTAAATTGTCATGCCACCCATTTCCTGTATAAGGTGACTACGGAAGGCTTAGAATATTTTAAAAAAAGATAACTAGAATTAAAGTATTAAAACTATGCAGATTAAAACGTTGATAAATTAAAATAATAAAGGTACATCTTTCATCAATTGTAAATTTATTTTAATTTTCAGTATAAATTCAGTAAAAATTGTTAATTCTCATCCATGTTCTTCTGAGCAGAAAAATGGGAATGTAAACTGAGTAAATGAATACCTATTTTTTTTTCTAGAACTTTAATGTGTATCCTGTTAAAAACACATACCTGTACACACACACACACAATGTTTTCAGCAGACAACCCTTAAACTAGGGGACAACCTTTTCTTCCCCCACCCCACCCCACCCCTTCATCTCCTGCGGCGGCCGCAAATCCAGCCCGCCCAAGGCAACAGGCAAAGCTTTACGATTCTGCTCTGAATCCACCTTCCCTAGGCAATCGGCCACAACCTCAACAACAAAGCTTGCTTCTTTCTAGCCCAAATACGATAGGGCCCAGGAAACTCCGCCCCTCCAAAGATCACACACACACAAACACACACACCGGTTTCCCTGCCCTGCACGTCTCCTTCCAGCCTCTCTCCTATTCTCTTCGCTGGAGTCATCCAGGGAGGGGACGGGATGGGGGAATTTAACCAGGGGCCAGACTGAGGGATCGGTGTTAACTGCTGAACGGCAATCCCCGTCACCTCAGCCAGCGGTATCTGTCCGATGGAACACGGCCCCGTCAGGCACCGTTTGTTTCTCCTCAAGCAAGAAGCATCTGCCGGGCCGTTTCGATCTCCTGTTTCGAAAACGGAGCCTTCCATTTTAAAGGCTTCCCAGCGTTAACTCAAAAGACGATCTGGGTTCTGAATTTCTGCCCTGGCTCGCTGAGGGAGCTCAGTAGGGAGGAGGCAGCCAAATCCCCGTAGGGGGATCGGCTCCCGGGAATGCTTGGCTTGCTCCCTCGCAGCAGCCCACCCGCCCCACCCGCCGCTGCCGCCGCCGCCGCCTTTGGGAAGTCGAACTATACTAGAGCGAGTGAAACCGAAACGCCTTCCCGAAGACCCAGGACATCCGGTCTGCAAAACAAAAGATCTGCTCCGCCCCGGACTCTCGGGGCCCTCCCGCCCTGCCTTGAGCCTCCACTCCGGGCCTGCGCTCGAAAAGGAAGCCCCCACCTCCCCCGTGCGCGCGCGCGCGCCGCCTCACCGGGAGAATCGAGCGCCGGACCGTTATCGCCCCTTTTTCCCCGCCGCCTTCGTGGTCTCGGTTAGAAGCCGCTCTAGCCTGGCCCTTTTTGCATCGCTCGATGGTTTCAGGGATATATGTGGTTGTGTTTTTTTTTTCCCGCTTTCCACCTTCCCTCCCACGCATGCGCTTTGCAATAGAGACTACTGACCCTTTTCAGTCAGAAAGCTTCCGAGCGCCTCGGAAGATCCCGGAAAAGACGAAAAGGCTGCGGTACTGCTCATGCGCATGGCCAGCGTGGCCGCCCAGTGACTACTGCGCACCCTGTTCTGACTTGCGTTTATTAACCAGTGAAAAGCGCCAATTATGGTCACGTTTGTACGTTGCGTGAATCTCATATACGGGTATTCTGTAAGCTGCCTTGAACTCGCCATGGGCGAATAGGCGGCAATATAAATTTAATCAATCAGTAATGCAAGGCTGGTTGGGATTTACATAGGCGGCAATATTAAATAATTAATCAATTAATTAATGCAAGGCTGGTTGGGATTTGCACTTGGTAGCCCTCGGGTTTTGCTAACGCGTTCTTGGTAACCTTAAACTAGTACGCCGCAGCAATGAAGGCAATCTACTTCGCATCCATAGAAGTGAGCGGTGTCCTCTTCTAGTATATTACGGCAGCAGATAAAGCTGTCTTTACTCCAAGTTTGCGCGGGTAAAGATCCATTGAATTGCGCGGAGCCATATCCCGGGGAAGAGAAAATGGTGCTCTGTGCGCATATTAAACACACAACTGTATCTAGCTGTCAATTCATGTTTCCTTCAGCGTAAACCTTAGTAAATTAAAGTCTACTTAAAACTCTTGATTTAGGAGCCAATCCTATCAAGGCTAGAAGTAATTGCGTAGAATTACATCAACTCTGAAAGCCAGTTTGGGGTGGTGGTTAAGGTATTAAGTGAAAAACTTGGTGACTTAAGTTCCAGCCCACTTTAGGCATGAAACCAGTTGGGCGATTTTGGGCCAGTAACTCTCTTACCTCTGCGAAGCAGGCAGTGGAAATCTACTTCCTAAAAATCTGACTTGAAGACATGCAAAAAAAAATATCAACTGTATTATGAAACAAGCCCTTTTGAAACCTGATGGATTTTATTTCAGGTTCCTAGAAATTCTACCCATTAAATAATAGAGAGATGAGTAGGATGTAGATTAAATGGAGAGAAGGGTTATATGCTATTTACCTTGTTAAGCATTTCTGTTCGTTTTTACTGAACCTGTGCTGTTAATAAGGTGAGCTGGAGATTTAAGTGATCAGTTTATAGTAAATGTGATATTGCATGGAATGAAGATGTATTTGTATTTTAAGAGACAGTGATAAATTAATGTTAAATATACTTGCTGTGAATGGAGGAGGTTTTCTTACTATCTCCTTTTGGAGGGTTTTTCCACCTTTGATGTTTATTTTGTATTGGGTTCTTATATTAATTTTACCTGTTTTAATATAATTTTTAATAAAGTTATTGGGAAAAATAGAAATTCTACCCAGAGCCCTCAGTTTTTGGGGGCTGGTGCTCAGCAATTTTGAGGACATCATGTGGCCATGCTCACAAAATGGTGTCTGGGTGGTGTGCCTTGCTGGTCATAAAGTAGATTTACTGGGGGATGTGCTGTTACAGAGCACCAATTTGACAGAGAGCAACCTGCTGTCCCCTCTATTCCCCCCACCTCAGTTACTCTCACTCCAATTTACTTTTTAACTATGTGGGTACACTTTCCAATAACTGATACAGATTGACCCATGCAGTGCTTTGCAAATGCTCAAAGGTTTCAGAATGTAACATGTATGTAAACAAATCTTCCCAGGGAGGAAAATAATTTTATAGAAAAGAATTGAGAAATTCCCCGAGCAAGTGCATTCTTCCTAAGAAACCAACTGTTAGCAACAGATACCATTTTTATAAACTACAATCAACCTAACTCTCAACCTATTATAAATGCTTACAATCAATGTATAACAATTTAAAGTAACCTTTTCAACTTGATCTCTGATCTGCAAGTGGAATAATCCAGGTAGACTACCAGATGATTGAGAACAACAAATTTTCTTATTTTTAAAAGGGAAAGAGGAGGAATTGGATAACTGTACCAATCAGCTCATTATCCACAGCACATCAGCAGAATATCTTATTAAACATTTGGTTTATAAGCATTTAGAAAATAATAAGATTGCTTGCAACAGCCAGCATGGATTTATCAACAGTAAATCTTGCCAAACCAGTTTGATACAGATTGAGCAATTTAGTTGACCACAGGAATGCAGTGAACACAGTGTACTTTGACATTAATAAATCTTAGTCCAGTAGAGAAAATGGGAAAATAAAAGCTGGACTATGCTATCTGTAGATTGAATCAGAGCAGATTAAACAATTGTACTCAACAAATGCATGTTAATATACAATCAGATAATTGGATGGGAAACCCTGTGGTTGAAATTGGTCTCTAGGGCCGGTTAATTGCACTGGCTTCCCTGCTGCTCAAGAACATCCTTGCCCAAGTTGCTCGATTCCATTGCTCCAAGGTTGCTAGATTTTAAAGACGTAAATCTGGAGTGACTCAATTCATGGCAACCTTGAATATATACCGTATTACAGATAGCCTTCAACTTATGACAATTGAGCCCAAGCAAAAGTTTTGTCCCTTTTTGACCTTTCTTGCCAGTTAAGTGAACCACTGCAATTAAGTTAGTGACAGAGTTGTTAATCTGGCTTCCCTGTTGATGTTGCTTATCAGGAGTGCAAAAGGTGATCACATGACCCCATTACATTGCTGTCAAAACGTACCAGTTGCCATCTGAATTTTGATCATATGACCAATTGGGATGCTGCAAATCCTCTGACAAACTAAGTCTTTAGAAATTTTGTGATTTCTATTGGTCACCAAATGGTTGTAAATTGAGGATTACCTGTGTTGAGGGCCTGTCGCCTAACCCATACTTAGGGTTAGACATTAGCTGTGTTTTATGTCTCAGGGCAGATGACTAACCTGAAAATTACCATCTGTCCTTTCTTATGGTCAGATTGCTTTTCAGCTGATTAATGCTGTCAATTTTTTGCAAAGAATTTGGCCCTATTAGATTAGCACACTCTAGGCAACTAATGGACCCTGGTCTAATTTATTCTTATTGTGCACAGAATCAAATCTGGGGGGGGGGGGGGGGGGGATTTACTAGGACTTGTCATCTTCATAGAGAACCTGATATACTGAGATTTCTTTTATTCTAAATTATCTTAAGAAATACTTTCGTTAGTACTTTTTACCAACATTTCTAAAGAGTTTTGTGAATCTCTGGCTTGCCATGAGTTTTGGCTGTTTTGAAAATAATTGAAGTAACTTCTGGCAGTCAAGAATCATTCTGCAGCAAGGGGTACACAGGGACATTCAACCCAGAACTATTAAAATTGAGTCGTATTAAGTGTAATTTCTTACCTGACAACACCGTATCAAGTGGCCCTTTCCTATGGAAGATATGATCAGGATAGGAGGATGGATTTCCACAATGGGCAGAGAATGGTGAATGCAATCAAAGCAATGAAAATGAAACTACATGGTCTTTTGAGCTTTTTATTTTTATACATTTTTGTATTAAAAAGGAAAAAGCATAATTACCACAAATTACAAAGGACTAAAAGCACTACTAGAATAATGAGTCACATCAGCCTATAAAGCAGATACTCTGAATAATATTACTGTTTATAATACAGGCTCTCATTCAAGTATTTTACAATTTTTCCTCTTCCTTTCCCCCCTCCCCAATGTGATGATCCTAGCACATGGGTCAAGAATTATATACTATTAACAGGAGATGGGATTGTGCATGGTAGGCTATATTAAGATCTTTTCCTCCCAGGTGATATATGGTAATAGTTGTTTTTAAAGATTTTTTTTCCCAAGAATAAATATAGCTGAAAGTGTATACAAACTCTTATTTGGTTTGTCTTTAGCAGCAAGCACACACACTTATGCATCCTGCTTATGGAAAGCAGGTATACCAGATTTTCTTTTCTACTGTGACAGAGTTTCATCTGTGTACAAAACAATCATGGCACATTTTCCAGATTGTTCATCCAACATTTTCAGCAGCTTAATAGAGACTTCACACCAATGAAACTCCAAACATCGTAGTTGTGCACTACTGCAGGAACCAAGCCAACAATTTTGAGGGGAAAGATTTGGCCATGCCTGTTCCAGGCATGTCATATAAATGCTATTATCAGAAAGTGGTCTTGGACGGCAAAAGCTCAAACCAAGAACATATCCTTAGCTGTGGGATCTCAGTGGCCCAAGCCATTTTCTTGTACCATGATACAGAATGTGGAAAAGAGAATAACAATAACCAAAGATACATGAGTCATTTCTGTGAAGATGAATACATGCAAAAATAATGTCACCAAAGAAAAGGAGGGTTTTAGAGGGCCAGACTTGGAAGAACAAAATCTGTAAAACCAAACAGGAATGGTTAAGCCCATGCCCTTTTCATGTATCCAGTCATAGAATATGCTCATCACAGATAAGTCGGTCCTATGTTCAAGTGTCTTCAGAAAGTGAAAATGTAAACTAGCAGAAAAGGTATCTGTAGATTATTTTTTTAAAAAAGCATCCAAACCCATGTTACTGAGATGAACTCTCCCACCCCCAATAAACCACTCATTTGAAACTGATTTTTTAAAGATGGAGGTATCTAACAATACTAACTACACATTCCCTCTTAAGCCTTTCTAATCGTTTGACAAATCCAAGTTTTAGAAGATTGATATGGATAGACAGAGAAGACCAAAATTTGTTGTATTAACACATTTGATTGCTTAACAAAAGAAAATAAGCAAGGCATAAATAACTCCCATCCCAGCCCTGTTTAAACAAGTAAACGAACAAAAATGCATGGCAGCACTCTAAAGTTTTGGTGTTGTGTATTAATAGTACAATCAAGCTACCAGAAGCAAGAAAGGCAAATACAAATCTTTGCACTATAACTGGAAAATTGTAAGGAACAAAAAAGATAGAGAGACATGACAGCACCAACACGTAATAAAGGTCACTTACTTTCCTGTCTATTCTAAGCCAGATTTCAACTTCCCTTTCTACCTGACCATAAAAGTTTACTTATCCAGAATGACCAGTTATTTTTAAAATGCCTTTTGCTTTGCACTGGGGAACAGAAACTTTCTCAGATTTAGTAATCTCAGACATTAGGAAACCACAGAAAGCTTCTAAATCTCAACTGAAAGACTCTGTCCCCAGAAGGTACTTTCACACATTATGAGAGCATAGGATAAGTCACAATTTTATTAACATCCACTCACTTCCCAACAAGGTATTCGAGCCTATTTTTGCCAAAGAAATATCTTCTATTTATAGGATTGGTGTGATGCCTTCTGACTTATGGGTAGCCTATAATTACATGACTACAACATATTCTACCGATGTCTTTCTAAGCTGGTGCAAGTGTCTGTCATCAGTAAATCTTCCCAAACCTTCTTTGAGTGATAAAGAACTTCTCTCAACCACTAAACTTTTATACAGTCGAACTGTAATATTGTTAGATTGATAAAAATCACATGGCATTCTTACAGCTTCTTTCATTCTTACAGGTATCGCAGGTTTTTAATCAATAGTTATTTTTCTTCTCCTACAATCTACTACTGCCTTAGTGCTCATCTTAAATTTGCAAAAATGATGTTTGTATAACCACACATAGCAGCGTTCGCATTCAGAAGAGCTCAATTCTTCAGGGTTAGCCAGAATGTCCAGAATTGCTTTAGAACAAATATCCATTTGGTTTTGGATACACATAAGCACTTGATTCTATCTCATAGTTCCCAAAGGTATGCTTTATTTCATGTTGCAACTATGATACTTAGGTTTACAAGGTTTGCATGGCAAAAATTACTGATGACCACTACATGGCAGCGTATCTTGTAGTTGCAATAGTCCTAATGAAAATACAGGCATTCCAGTCCATCAGCTTAACTGCAAATTGAAATCCTGGGATAATAAGGATTTCAGCCAATTCATGAAATGGCCACGATATTCCCAACTGTTAGTTCCCTTTTAGCATGGTTCTCCTAATGCAGCATACTCCACAATATTGCAATGTAATTGCATCTGGTGAAAACAGTGGAATGCTCATTTTCATTTCTCATGCCTTAATGACAAGATGAAGGTTTGTTATAACAAGTGACACAGCAAAGAAAGAAAGCAATACCCTGATGCTATTCAGTCATGCTAGAACCATAGGGTGTGCTTAATGTGGCCATTGCAGTATCAGTCATGAATACTCTGTGGCAAACTCCCATTAAAGCAAGCTTGATACAGCTAAAAACAGTAACATCAGGCAGCACTAACCCTAGGCAGAAAGTCCCATCTCCTTAGTCATCTATGTATTTAGTACCAAACCATCCACAAGGTTATAAATCAATGAACCGCCCTAATATCACACTCCCTGAAGCACTAAATTAACGCTTATCTGCTCCAAACGACTAACTGCAGGAATTTAAGGTCTATTATTGTCTCACAAAAGTACTTTCCAGCACATTAATATCAAGGATACACCTGAAACATGAATTCTAAAATGTGGAAATAGCCAAGATATCTTGACAGTTCTGGCAGAAGAATTCACAGAAAAGATGTCACTTTTTCTACATGTATGAGGTGCAGGGAATGGAGGATATCAATTCTCAGCATTACAGAAAGGCCCTCTGCACATGCTTTACCGAGGAGGGGGAAGAAGAGGACTGTTTTGACTTAAGCCATAGTACATAGGACCACATAAACAGTATTGCACCCTTTTATTACCATGTATCCCCTTTTGGAGCTATATGGTAAGCAGGAGTGGCATATTGACCTTCCTGCCCCTGCTGATTTTTCTGCAGAACACCAATAGTACATTAGGAAAGTTAACAAAATGCAGGGAGAAACAAACCAGGTTGTCAGAAACATGATATAGCATGTATTTCCTTCTCTGCTGTTCACACCAATAGTTCAGGACAGCTGTTTTCTACATAATTTCAGCCATGCGAATAGCCTCTGAAAGTTCCAGCAGTTAGCCCAATAGCAGCCAAGGTAAGCTTGGTGCTTTGTATAAAGTGGTGTGACACAGATGATGTGGTTCCAATTCATTAAGTGATTTTTTTTTGTCTGTACGTGTGATGCTTGCAACTAGCCAACAGTCTAAACTGCAGCATCCTTGGCTACATTCCAGGGAAGGGAGGCAGATTATCATAGCTATTATTAGAAAAAACACAGAAAAGGAATCCTGTGCAAGTAATCAACACGAGTAAGCTACCTCGAATTCAGAAATGATTGGACATAAAAATCCTATTTTGCTTAGGATAAAGCTGTTTTTCTGTGCACACATTCTTCAACCACATGGATGAAAAGCAAGGATGCATGCCTTTAGATCCTCACTCTGTGTATTACTCTTTTCCTGGTGCAACTGCCTGCCTATCCTGAAATAGGAAGTTTTCATGAAACAACAAATGAGATCCTGTCCTGTCCTGATGGGAGAGAGAAAAAAAATGATGGTGCACCTGGAAGTCTAAGTGAAGCAATGGCAGATGCAGTTGTAGCAGAAAGGACACTAAAACAGTTGATACACATACATCAGCATCAACTACACAATAGCAGAAGTTGCAGGCTGAAGTGCCCCAGTATCCCCCTGCTCTGGAGAGAAGCTGTTCGTGTGGTGTGAACCAACATTCAGCTAGATCTCAACAATATTGTTCCAGTTGATGCGGATCACAGCTGGGTTAAAGGGAAGACAGTCATCAGCTACTGCAGACAAGAGTCACTGAACAGGAAACAGAAATATATCACAGTCTGGCTGATTCCCAAGGAGATGCCATTTTCCCAAAATGCTCAAGTCAGGGATGCCTACAAGTTCCCAACTCCACAATAAGGCAACTTATTAATTTTGAAGGAAGGAAGCAAAAGAAACAGATTTTTTTTTAAACAAGTTTTTTGTGTTTTGTGTTTTTTTTTTTAAGTGAAAGCTGTTTTAGCCAAGTCTTATAAGCATTCCTATGCGAGGGGAGACACTGTGCAAGTTTATGTTCTACCCATCACGCAAAAGAACTGGGCAAGCCCAATGTAAGTGGGCCCACTTTCAGCCAGGGTCCTTTGGTTCA
The DNA here is from genome assembly GCA_022577455.1 of Arizona elegans. Classification (NCBI taxonomy): domain Eukaryota; kingdom Metazoa; phylum Chordata; class Lepidosauria; order Squamata; family Colubridae; genus Arizona; species Arizona elegans. The sequence goes on along the minus strand of JAKOOJ010000003.1, from coordinate 92,724,794 downwards.
TTTCCAGTCGTAGGTGTCTGATGGAAAAGATGAGCAGCATAGAGGGAGCCACAACAGAAATGGTGGTGATAGTAGCAGAGTCTCCTCTTGTGCATTGCTATATCCAGAAGGGCCGATGCCTGCTGAACTTGGAAAGTCAAAGGCTAGTTCTCCAAATAACACTACATTGTTCGATCCAAACTTCCAGCTTACCAAGTGGGCTGCATAGTTGTTAAGTGTTCAGAGGGAGGAGGAGGAGCTGGATTGTGAGGCTGCATGATGCAGAGTAATTTTGGTTTATCCAAACGAACTTCTATCAATAATTTAAAACTTGATATATATATATAATATATATATAATATTTATATTTATAAAAATCTCCCCTTTCCCAACCCAACCTAACCCTGAAAGGCGCTAAGACGTGAAAATGTGACGGTCTGGCTCCAATCAATGACTTAATCACAGCGAGGAAAATGATGCATTCAACTTGGATCATCTTGTTTTTCCAGCCAACAAGAAAAATCATATGCACTGTATAGCCCCACCTCCCGAAAGCAGCCTGGTCTTGGACTTTGACATTCCAACTCCCTGCCCCCTTTTCCACTGGTAGTTCTAGTATGTCTACTTCCCCACTGTTTGGGTTTCCACTGTGGCTGTGGAAACTGCATGTGGCTGGCTCAGGTTTTTGGCATCTTCCTGGCTTGATGAGTTGGGGACTTGGCTGGATGAGGCAGACATTTGATTGGATGGAGTATGGCCAACAGTCTTGCTAGAAGACTGAGATGGGTATCGCTTCCTTCCATCTACTCCTATGGTTGCAGCATATCTCTTGTGGCTACCTTCTTCCCCTATAGGAGGCTGAAAAGAGAAAAAAGCCATTAGACCAATTTATGTAGTATCTCAATATTGCTTCAAGATTCAAGATTTACACACATACAGAGAGAGACCGAGAAATATATAGAGCTTTGTTACAGTATTTTTTAAAAAGTAATAGTACCTCAAAGCCCCACCTTTCCTTAGTACTTATTGCTTGGCCTACACTTTCAAAACTGAGATCTTAAAATCTTTTCATTTTACCTTTGAAATGTTATGGGGAAGATTTTAGTGTCATTTAGCCAAAAAAAAAAAAAAAAACTTTAGGGGAAAATCAATGAGGATAGTGACTTGCAGCACTCAACTTTGCCATGTCTGAACTGGACAAACTAGAATGAGCCCTCAGGAGTGGTAGTCCACTTCAAAATATGGTCTCCAATTCTAGTTCCTAAAGTCTTAATATCCATACATTCCTTCACAATTATCTGAAGATTTTCATATATTACCGAGCTATTATTTTAAAAAAATAATATATTATTTTTATTATTATTTTTCTGCTTAGCACTTTCATGCAAGTGTAGGGTTGGCTTTTTTCCCCCAAATCAATCAAATTTCGATCCATTGGATGGACAGGAATTGACCAAATCTGGCTTGGTGCCCGAGCCTGATGTCATGGGCTGAGAGAAAGTGACTAGTCCAAAGCCACCCAGCTGGTTTTCATGCCTAAAGTGGGACTAGAACTCATAATCTCTAGCCTGGTGCTTTAATCACTAAACCAAACTGGCTGTTATTCATTACTATTACTATGGTTTAATGCACAATCAACCAGCTGGACTTCGACTTGGCATTTTTATCCCCTACTGAATCCTTCCCAAAGATAGATATTGTTGTTTGGTAGTGTTATTAATATATTTTTATCTTTCCCTTTACATTCATACATACATACATAGTCTTTGGCTTACAAGCACAACAGGGACTGGAAAATTTGTTGTTAAGTAGTCTGGCACTTAAGTGAGACATCATGTGACCGCACATGATTTTACAAATTTTTGCCAGTCGTTAAGTGAATCACTGTTAAGACAAAGGTCATGTATCCATGACTTGTGACCTTCCCTGCCAGCTACCAGTAAACCTAATTTTGCCTTTTTTTTTTCCTCACAGCAACTATGTTATAAAGTGGGTTGATTGAGTGTGTCAGGCCCGAAGTCACTCAGCCAGTGACTGCAATTAATTTACAAGCAGAATTTCCCTATCACTTCATATTATTTCAAACACATTATTAACTGACTCTGTGCAGACTATGTTTGATATAGCCATAAACGTTAGAGAAAACACAACCATTAGAAATATTTGTATTACAAGGAAAAACAGTAATTTGTACCCACATCAACTCTGAAGTCTTCAAGGCGGCGGAATTTGCTGAGGTATTCTTGCAATTTGCTATCAATGTCCAAGTTTTTGGCTTTGGAATATTTTAAGAAGGCCCAAAATTTTTCAAGCCCATAAAGCTGGCCTAATAACAAGGGACAAAAAACTAAGAATAAGTCTCATCTAACAGAGACATAGGAAGCCATAACAATTTCATTTCAGCAAATATTAGTGACAAAAATTGGCAACTTATCAAGACACGAGAACAGACTTTTTATTAGCTACACACACTGGAGGGGTGGGGGCTAAGGAAAGAGAAAAAGGGGACAAGAAAGCAGCTGGTCCTCTCTTTGCTTAAGACAAAAGAGCATAAAGCTAAAAGTAATCTTGACTTCAGAAGTCAGGAACTTCTCCCAGTATTAATGACTTTTTAAGAGTTCTTCCTATACATAGTACTCAAAACGTCCTTTCGTATTATAGTTTTGGAATCACAGTGTAATCAAAACTCCAACTATTTATTCTAATGAAAGACTGCACAATTATTGGAAAAATGTCCCACAATTCATTGGCATAAAAATTCCCTGAAATAGCAGCCACTGTATGTGCTACCAGAAAAAAAAAAATCACTTACCAGCCTCAAAATCTTTTATAGTTTCTTCCTGGAAATCTTTAAATATGTCAGGCCGGAACTTTTTCTCCAGTCCATAACTGTAATATCTGAACAGGCACTCCAGTCCATACCTGCAAGACCATACTATTTTTAACACCACTACTTCCTTCAGATGCTAATTTTTCTTGCAAGAGTTTCTTTGATCAAATCAAACAAATTATCCATCTAATATCCCTTTAAGGGCTATCACCATAGTTGTTACTAAAGCCAAGATCAATCTATGTTTCCCCCCCCCCTTTTCTATATTTAAAATATCAACTATAATGATGCAATAAATAGGTTTGGACCTACCTGTACCCTTCCTTTGCATCCTCCAGGGCCAGTTGCTTAAATTCCTCGTACATTTTCTTGTTAAAGTGATCCCGAAGGAAAAATGACCAGAATCTAAAGAGAGTATTCATTTCTTGGGACTGGCCAATGCCCAGTCGTTTCCGTTCTGAGTAAAAACGAAGAAGAAAACTATTAAGAACTATTTTAAAGTGCATGCCAATTAAAATAATTCACTTCATCCTAAAGATAAAATACACACAATCCTCATCATTATGTTTCTGTTATACACAAAATTAAAAATCTGCCGAATGCCTGGGCCATTGGATCTTGAAGCAAGATAGAGAAATTTCTGTAGCAATGTCATTTATAAAGCAGCCAAAGGATTGTAATCTTAAATGACATTATATAGTGAATGGAAGAAAACTGGCTTTAAATGAATGGAAACTTTATCTTCAAAACGGCCCACACCAATTAGAAGTGATTAAACTACATGCTCGCCTATAGCTCTGTACAAGTGAACAGATAACCATGCAGAACGGAGAAGTTTTTTCCCCCTCCAATTCACATTAAGCCATGCTCATTGCACTACATGCAAATTTGGTCTACAGATTATTACTTCAAACAATAATGAAGGTTTGCAAAGAATATCACTGCCAAGAAGCTAAATTTGACCAAGACATTAGGAAAACTGCCTGCTCTATTCACTATTAACCTGCACAAAAATCAAACACATGACAAGTTCAGCAGTATCTACACAATTCACCATTAAGGCAGCGCCGGCGATACTTGTGGTAGACATGTTGTGTGAAGCCATTTTCTTTCAGGAGTTCGTGGGAAGGATGCTGGAACTTAGGCAATGACTGTGGGGTGCAGCCATAGCTGCCTATAGCTGGGGTGCCTTCTGAAGGACTGGAACTAGATAAATTTTGAAAAAATTGTGTCAGTATAAGAACCAACTGCTCAAATATTCAGAAGCAAATACAGACACATTACAGTCAATCAGATCTGACATGCTTTTTTTGAAAAAGTCTTAATTGCTAATTAAGGAATTATTCTAAGTAAAGAGGGCATTGATTTATGAGGAAGAAGAGAAGCTCATACAGTTTCTTCAGTAGGATCTCTCAATCTTTTGTTCTTCAACTTCAATGAAAATCATTATGCCTTTTATTTATTTATTTATTTTATTTATTTATTTTTTTATTTTTTTATTTATTGAATTTCTATACCGCCCTTCTCCCTAAGGACTCAGGGCTGTGTACAGCCAGAATTAAAAAACATGCAGTACAAATATTAAAAAACAATTAAAAGATATATAAATTTGGCCCAATTAAAATTCACTACCAATTAAAACATTTAAAAATTTCTTCTTAAGCCAGCCCGGCTTGCTTGAAAAAATGGGTTTTAAGGGCACGACGGAAGGCACTGAGGTCTTGAATTCTCCTTATCTCTGGGGGCAGCTGATTCCAGAGGGTAGGTGCCCCCACAGAGAAGGCCCTCCCCCTGGGGGTCACCAGCCTACACCGTTTGGCTGATGGCACCCCGAGGAGGCCCTCTCTGTGGGAGCACACGGGTCGATGGGAGGTCGTCGGTAGCAGCAGGCGGTCTTGAAGATAGCTAGGCCCTATGCCATGGAGCGCTTTAAAGGTGATAACCAACACCTTGAAGCGCACCCGGAAGACCACCGGGAGCCAGTGCAGCTCGTGCAGGAACGGTGTTACATGGGAGCGCCATGCTGCTCCTGTCACTACCCGCGCTGCTGCGTTCTGGACCAGCTGGAGCCTCCGGGTGCTCCTCAAGGGGAGCCCCATGTAGAGAGCGTTGCAGTAGTCAAGGCGAGAGGTGACGAGGGCATGAGTGACTGTGCACAGGGAATCCCGATCAAGAAAGGGCCGCAACTGGCGAATCAGGCAAACCTGACAAAAGGTCCCCCTGGTTACAGCCGTCAGATGTTCCTCCAAGGACAGCTGCATGTCCAGGAGGACTCCCAGATTGCGAGCCCTCTCTGTGGGGACCAACGACTCGCCCCCAATAGTCAGTGATGGAGTCAACTGACTATATCGGGATGCCGGGAGCCACAGCCACTCAGTCTTGGAAGGGTTGAGCTTGAGCCTGTTCCTCCCCATCCAGATCCGCACAGCCTCCAGGCACTGGGACATCACTTCAAGGGCATCGTTGGGGTGGCCTGGGGTGGAGATGTACAGCTGGGTGTCATCAGCGTACTGGTGGTATCTCACCCCAAAGCCACGGATGATCTCGCCCAGCAGCTTCACATAAATGTTGAACAGAAGGGGCGAGAGGACCGATCCCTGCGGCACTCCACAAATGAGAGGCCTCGAGGTCGACCTCTGCCCACCTGCCAACACAAACTGCGACCGGTCAGAGAGAAGGAGGAGAACCACTGTAACACGGTGCCTCCCACCCTCAACTCTTCCAGCCGGTGCAGCATGATACCATGGTCGATGGTATCAAAAGCCGCTGAGAGGTCTAACCGGACCAGAACAGAGGAGCAACCCCTGTCCCGAGCCCTTTTGGTACCTGATGGATGCTGTTCGAGGTCTATGCTCCCGAGAATCCATCACCCAACCAACATGACATTCCATTGGGGGATTTGAACTGTGCCGTGTTTTCCTTTTCCGGGGTGTCTGTAAGAAGCAGAAGGAACACATGACAGGTTCTGTATGAAGAACTAAAGGTTCACAAAGAATTCTAGCTGAGTCAAGAGATACAAAATATCTATAGGCATATAGAAGGAGCTGATGTGCAAGCTTTACCTTGGCATCTATCAATCTGCCTTCCTTAACCACTGGGTAAAACCGAGGTGTCTGTGTGGGGTCTTTCAGTTGAGGTGTACGAGGGGTCCGAGGAGTTCTTGCATTGCGGTAGTTTGGGGATTCTGGCACAGTTGTTGGCAAAGATCGGGCAATGGTTGAAGGTTCGGGTACACCAAAGAGTTTATTTGCCAGAGCATCAGTTGGAACTACAATGAAAAAAATTAGTAATGATTAAACTATGTTTATACAGAAAAAAAATAAAAACATCAGCATCCATGCTCAGAAACTGTTTTCTCCAATTCCCTTTAAGAAAAAGAAGTGAAAGCAACAAAGTTTTAAAAAGCAAGCATAAAATGATGGATTTGTGCCCTGAAATAAATATAAGATTTTTAGTGTATGCTGCTCAAGGTCACCTTGTGTAAATGGGTGAGCATATCAATTTGATAAACAGTAAAATGAAATAGGAAGACTTTCTAGATACTTTACCAGCAAAAGAAGAAGAAGAAGAAAACCAGAGAGCAGCAGCTTAAAAATACAGCAGTGAGGACTGAATGTTTGTCAAAAGATCCTATGTGGAAGACGCCTACTGAAGTTTGTTTAATAGGTGAGTCTGTGCAAACCCATACCTTGCTGGAACCTGGGTGGTCCTGGGGGAACTTCTTGATTTGGATCAACAGGAGGCTCAGGGGTAAGTGTGTCAAACTGCTCTCTGCTGATCATATTCACCTTCTTGAAGTTTTCTACTTCTTGCTACATTTCAAAAGATCACAAATGAAAATTAAAATATGTGACTAGAAGAGATTTACATTGTATGTCTATCAAATCAAAGCAGCATGAAAACCTCACAAAAATCTCGGTAAATTGGGAACATAGAAAGCGAGTCCCTAAATAGGTGACTGCACATGGAGTTTCAAAATATCAACAGTGATGTACCTCACCATCTGAGTGTAAGACAAATCATCAGAATTTTAAAAAAAAACCTTTTGTGTACAGTATAGTTAAGGAATTCCACATAAGACTAAAATCAATGTAATTGTGACAAATGTTCATTTTTGGATGTCTGCTTCTCATTCATATACATCAGAGACAGGTTAAAAATTAATAAAGAGTTAATGAAAGTAACATTCTGACTTTCTCTTCACATTATTTTAACTATTTTTTTCCATGCTCAGACAGCTCATCTTTAGAGTCACATTCAGAAACTGAGAAATTTCAGGAGCAACTGACTAAGGGGAGATGACATACAAAATGGACAATTTAATGTCTTTCTCTCATCTACTCTATGTATGAACAGCTCAAATACAATTATCCAATTACATTTTATTGAGCCCACAACTATCTAATGATTCTGTATTACCTTTTAGTATAAACATTCTCAGATAATATGCCACAAAGTACTCTACAAATCTTCCGGCATTCACCACTGAATTTTCTTTTATCAAGCTAGAAATAATGGAGAAGTGCTGCAAGAATCTGCTGTTTATTCTAAGAATCTTACTGCTATCTCTGGTCAGCAATATAGATAGTCCTCAGATTACAACCACTTTTTCAGTTCAAAGTTACAAAGGCACTGAAAGTATATAGGATTGGTCCAGTTCCTGTCGTCACAACACCCATGCATTTGTGTGATCGCAATTCAGGCACATGGCAACCAGCTCGCACATATGATGGTTGCAGCCTCCTGCAGTCAGGTGATCATTATTTGCGGCCTTCCCTGCCACCTGTCCACAACAAACAGAATTGGGTAGTTGAAAGGAAAAGTCACAAGTTGCTTCCATGCCTTGCTCTAGCTACTTTTTCTCCCAAGGAGCTCTGCTATAGAAGAAGAGATCCCAAGGATCTTGTCTTCCACAGCACCCCGTTCTGCCCTGCTTCCTAGCACCTCTTTGCCTGCAACCTCTGCTGGCTGGCCTGCACTGTGTAGCACCTGTACACTCTTAACAGCTGCTCATGGCGAACACACACAACCCCACAGCACCCACATTCCTTCTCTGGGATTCTTGTCTCTTCCCACTTAACAATTCATGTAATCCTGGTATTAGAAAACAATTTGGAATACCATCACTAAGCAATAACATTACACTTCACAGCTGCATTGCTTAGAGACAGAAATTCTAATCTAAATTGCTGTTGTAACCCAAGAACTACCTTAAAGAACTATTCTGATCTGCTCCAAATTAGTACCTTTAGTGACCACCAGAAAACGCATGTGAAGCCTGTTGAGCATCATAAATTTTAACTATAGATCCAATTCTCACTTTTAAGCCCATAAATATTATAAGAGCTTCTGAATTTACCAAGCCAATTTAGTACTATGTGCCTTACCCAATCAATATTGTGGCTAGCAAAAATCATCTTCTTTGTTTTACATTCCCAATTTTGAAGATGGTTCAATACCTATTATGAAATAAATTAATTACTCCACCAAAACTTCAGTTGCCCAATCCATTTATCCCAGCAAGCTGAAACTTATCTGAGACATTGTTGTAGGAAGAAGTTACCACAGAAACAGCAAAGTTGACACAATAAGACGAACCATTAGAATTTTAGAGAATAGTTGACTGAAAGTGTAGACTCATTTTTGTGCAGACTAACATGAAGATATAGTCAAAAGATGTCACTAAAAATATGATGATGATTCCAGCTTTACTACAGAAAATGGTACCTTGGACTTTTAATTTAGCATCTTCCCCAGTGGTGAAATGTAAAATATGTTACTACTGGTTCTGTGGGCGTGGCTTGGGGGGGGGGAAATATGACTGAGTGGGCGTAGCCAAATTTCTTTTTTTTTTTAACTTTTAAAATCATTTTTTCTACCTCGGCTGAAGAGGTTGTAGAAAAAATGCTTTTAAAAGTCCCTGATGATCCCAGCTGAGCCGCGCGATCATCAGAGGCTTTTTTTTTACTTTTAAAAGCATTTTTTCAGCCAAAAAGGTTGTAGAAAAAATGCTTTTAAAAATAAAAAAAAAAAGCCTCTGATGATTATGCGGCTCAGCTGGGCAATGGGGGGGGGGGGGGGGCAGGTATTTTTGCTGAGGGTTCTCCGAACCACCCGCCTCCATCGCTACCGGATCGGCCGATCCGGTCCAAACTGGGAGCATTTCACCCCTGATTTTCCCCCTTATTTCCAAAAGTACAAGTAGAAAGTACTTTAGTTAGCATTAGGATTTACACCAACTACAAGTAGTCTTTTTTTTAAAACAACCAATGATTTAGGAACCATTCAAAATTACAACAGGGCTGAACAAACAGGAATTCTCTCATTTCTGCAGACTGGCTGCAAATGCCCTGAGCCAAATTCTGCTTAGATTTTGGGACAGATCTTTTTCAGCCAGCCTCTTTGAAAGTGAAAGGGCTGCCCATCGGATTGATTTCTCCACATGAAGGGCAGAGTCCCTTTGCCAATCAAAAATTAGAGGAGGAAAATAACACAGCAAAAGAATGATATAAGAATCTGCTTTACAGAAAAGGACTGAAAAAAGGCTGTATAAAGCAGCATAGGGCTGCAAGTTCAAGGATAGCAGAGAAATCTGAAAAAAGATATTCCTGAATGTAATTTCTATTTAGAAATAGGCATGCTTGGAGTCATATACAGTGCATTCGGAAAGTGTTCAGACCCCCTTCACTTTTGTCAATTTTGTTATGCTTCAGCCTGATTCTACAGTTGTTGAAATTCATTTTTTTCTCATTAATCTACACTCCATATCCCATAAGGACAAAGTGAAAACAGAATTTTAGAAATGTCTGTAAATTTATTAAAAAGAAAAAACTGAAATATCAATTGGCGTAAGTATTCAGACCCTTTGCAACAACACTTGAAATTTAGCTCAGGTGCCTCCCATTTCTCTTGATAGTTGCTGATGTGTTTCTACGCCTTGTTTGGAATCCACCTGTGGTAAATTACATCAATTGGACAATGATTTGGAAAGGCACTCACCTCTCTATAGAAGGCCCCACAGCTGACAACGAATACTGTAGCAGAGCAAAAGTCATGAGGTCAAAGGAATTGCCTGCAGAGCTCAGAGACAGGATTATTGCAAGGCATAGATCTGGGGAAGGCTACAATAAAATTTCTGCTGAAGGTTCCTAAGACCACAGTGGCCTCCATAATTCTCAAATGGAAGAAGTTTGGCACAACCAGCACTCTTCCAAAAGCTGGTCACCTGGTCAAATGGAGCAATCGGGGAACCTTAGTAAGAGAGGTGATCAAGGACTCAATGGTCACTCTGACTTGAGTTCCAAAGATCCTGTGTGAAGATGAGATAGATTTCTGGAAGGATAATCCTCAATGCAGCCCTCCACCGATCTGGGCTTTATGACAGAGAGGCTAAACTGAAGCCCCTCCTCAGTGCAAAACACATGAAAGTCCACTTGGGAGTTTGCAAAAAAAAAAAAAAAAAAAAAAAAAAAAAAGCACCTGAAGGATTCTCAGACTGTGAGGAACAAGATTCTCTGGTCTGATGAAATCAAGATTGAATTGTTTTGCCTCAATTCTAAACATTGGAGGAAACCAAACACTGCTCATCACCTGCCCAATATCATCCCAACAGTGAAGCATGGTGGTGGCGGCATCATGCTGTGGGGGTGTTTTTCAGCAGTAGGGATTGGGAGACTGATCAGGGTTGAGGGAAAGCTGAATGGACCAAAGTACAGGAATATCCTCAATGAAAACCTGTTCCAAAGCTTTCAGACCTCAGACTGGGCCAAAGGTTCACTTTCCAACATGATAACGATTCTAAGCACACAGCCAAGACAACACAGGAGTGGCATAGGGACAACTCTGTGAATGTCCTAGAATGGTCCATCCAGAGCCCTGAGATGAACCCTATTGAACATCTCCGGAGGGACCTGAAAATGGCTGTCCACCGATGATCGCCAACCAATCTGATTGAGCTTGAGAGGATTTGCAGAATGGCAGAAAATCCCCCAATCCAGATGTGCAAAGCTTGTCGCGTCATACCCAAAAAGACTCAACGCTGTAATTGATGCCAAAGGTGCTTCAACAAAATACTGAAAGATCTGAATACTTATGCCAATGTGATATTTCAGTTTTTTCTATGTAATAGATTTACAGACATTTGTAAAATTCTGTTTTCATTTTGTCATTATGGGGGTACTGAGTGTAAATTAATGACAGGGAAAAAAGTGAATTTCAACAACTGTAGATGCAGCATAATAAAATTGACAAAAGTGAAGGGGGTCTGCATACTTTCTGAACGCACTGTATAAAGAATCACTTCTGTTCAAATATATATTAGAATGCTGGTATATACAAGAACAAACTTGTATCAATCTAGATCAGGGGTGTCAAATTCGATTTCATTGAGGGCTGCATCAGGGTTGGGTTTGACCTCGGGAGGGCCAGGAGAGGGGCGTGTCCAACTCAATGTCACTCATGTCAGGGGTGCCTGTGGTGGCCGGAGCGCTCTGCCAGCAAAAATGGGCTGAATTCCATTTTCGCCTGCGATGGTCTCCTGCAACCCTCTGCCAGCCAAAACGGAGCTGAGGAGGGCCACTCATTTTTGCTGGCAGAGGCACCATGGGCCGGTCCTTAGCTGTTTCCAGGGCAGCCCCACAGGCCAGATCTAAGCACCCCATGGGTCGGATCCGGCCCACAGATCTTGAGTTTGACACCCCTGGTGTCGTAGAGAATAAGTGAAGGTGATGGAAATTTATACCAATTTATACCAATCCTTCAACAAATACAAACTATACCAATATAGTTATACCAATCCTTCAACAAATACAAACTATACATCACATTTAAAAAGTCTAAGTGACAAAAAGGAAAGATATGTGTTTGACATGCTCTCTGATTGAAAGGGAACAATTTAAGGTAATGGCATTCTGTTATAGAACAAAGGTGATGGTAACTTCTTGTTAGTTAAAATCTATAACCAGAAGCTGGCTGATTTCATCCCCAGTGACATGATATAAATGTAGCAACAGTGTCCTCACATTTTCAGGATCAGAATATAGAATCTTACTAGGGATGGAAAACTGTTCTCCAAAAATCAGCATACTATCTATACTATTTCTATAACACTTCATATAATTCTATATATGAATTCTACAATTCTAGTAGGTGTACAATAAAGTCACTATAGAAGCTGAAATAATCATAACTACATTAAAAGAACAAAGAAGGCACTGTAATAAACCCAAAGAAATAGTGCCCACTAATATGGTACGTTGATAAAAAGCCTTTAACACTCATTCATGCCTAAAAAAGATAAGAAAAATATTCTGTAATCAAGAATGATCAAGTGGCTATTGTGCTTGAGATCATAATCTATATAGTAGGAAACAATTGATAGAACGTCCTCTCCAAAGCACTCTGCAAATACAGTTAACGGCTAGCTTGTCAGACAGTATAGTCAAAAAACATATGCATACGTCTGACAGTATAAAGGTAAAGGTTTCTCCTGTCTTTTCCAACTCTAGGGGGTAGTACTCATCTCCATTTCTTAGCCAAGGGAGCCAGTCTTGTCCAAAGACGCTTCCATGGTCATGTGGCCTGCATGACTATATGCTGAGTCACACATAACACTGTTACCTTCCCACTGAAAAGGTATCTGTCTTTGGAGATTCTCAGTCATCCAGGTAAAGGTTGTCCCAAAAGTGCTTTTTCAAAAGGCAATTGAACTTTGTTTTCCTTGAAGACGTTTTGCTTCTCATCCAAGAAGTTTCTTCAGTGCTGAACTGAAGAAGCTTCTTAGATGAGAATCGAAATGTCTTCAGGGGAAAACAAAGTCCAGTTGCCTTTTGAAAAAACATCTTTGGGACTACCTATCTAATTGCATTTGCATGCTTTCGAACCCCTTGGTGGGCAGCAAATGGAACAAGGATGGAAGTTCACCCCATTGCGTAGCATTCCGGGTCTTGAACCTGGACGGTCAGCATCTTTAACCACTGAGCCATTGCACTATCTGAGAATATTATTGGTTTTTAAAGAAAACGGCTCTAATCCGCCCTCTGGAACTAGCTACCCCCAGGGATACGATTGATCCCGGACCTCCGTACTTTCCGCTGGGCTCCGAAGACCTTCTTCTTTCAGCAAGCCTTCTTTAAAAAATTAAAAATTTTTAATTGTTTTAGGGATAAGGGGTTTTAAATTGGGGAAGCCAAATGGATTTAATTATGTTTTAAATTATTTTAATTTTCATATTGTATGTATTTTAATCCTGGCTGTTCACCGCCCTGAGTCCCTCTGGGAGAAGGGCGGTATAAAAATTTAATAAATAAATAAATAATCAAAGGGAAATTGCACCCAAAATAGAAACATAGCTGCAGACAATCTGACATTCATAAATCCACCCATTCCTCACCCATGATATCTGATAAGATAAAAAGTAAGGCATTCCAAAGTATTAAGATGTGAGAAAGTTAACTGATGATTAAAGGAGCCCCACCAAAGAAATGCCTGATAGACTCAGGGTAAACATCTGTTTTCTGAATCTACTCTTTGGTTAAGTTTTCTTGGTACACATATTCATATAGCTGGGTGGACAAAATGGTTTTATTCTAGTATATTGGTTCAGGTTTTAATAATGCACTTGCTTTTTTGGACCTTTGCTTAGTCCCATCTACATTATATTCATTTCATGTTGAATAGGATAATAAACCCGATTCTCACCTTTATCTGAGAATATTCTGGTTCAAACTGTTCTGTCCATAGGTCCTGTTCATAGTAGTATAGTCCATCATTGATCACTTTGGCCAATTCTGAGCTCATCTTTGCCCTGGAAGTGTGGTTGCCTGTTCTGTCTCCGCCTGGATGACGGCGTAGATAGGGGGGTGTTTGTGTTACAATCAAAATTTTATTCACGTCCCTGTCATCAATCTCATAGTCTGAATCTTCATCTGACCAATCAGTGAAGGTGTTTTTACGACCATCCATCTGTTCCATTTCCTCATCAAAAAGAAAGTCCAACTCCTCTGGTTCATCTTGATCCTTCTGCTTCAGTGGTGTTCTAGACTCTTCTGTTTTCTGGTACACAGTGAGATAATGTTGTTAAGACAGGAGTTGGTGGAACACTAAGCTTTATTACAACACACACACAAAAACTACAATGAATTCTCAGTTTTATCCTCAAGATAAATAACTCAAAAGTTTCACCTGCAATACATGACTTGAAAATAAAGTCTATTTCATTTAATCCTGCATCACACAACATACCAGCCCACACAGGAAGATTAAGAGAAAGGCAGAACAATACAGGTAGTCCTTGCTTAATGTCCATTCATTCAACAACTATTCAAAGTGATGACAGTAGTGAACAAAGAGACTTATGACTGGTCTTCAAAGTTTTGGTCATTGCAGTGCCCTTGTGGTCTCATGACAAAATTCAGGTCCATTTCAGGTTTATGAATGTTTTTGGCCACTCACCTACCTGTTGCCACTAATTGCTCCCATCAACAACAGTTGTGCCATTTCAGCTGGGGTTTATTTTGTGTCCTATCCAGGGCCCTTTTTTGCAAGAAAAAAGGCCCTGGGTCTGGCATGAACAGAAGGTCTCGCTGGTGAACAAACAGAAGCCCAGGGCAGCGTGTGAGGGAAGCACCAAGTGTGGTGCCATAGAAGAATGTGGTATGAAAGAAGATTCTGACTGGAGGGTATGAAGGCAGGCAGGGCTAGGCATTAGGGGCATCAGGCAGCCAAAAGGGCAGAGGAGGCAGTCCTTTATGTTACCAAGGCTCAGGGCCGGGAGGGATCAAGCCAGAAACAATTTGGATTCTAGTGAGTTCTTGCTAATGAATTCAGTTAATGACAGCACCAGGGACTGCTAGGATTGCCATTCCTAAATGATGGTCTCCTATGTCATCATATACAGCATCACCTAGTGATAAGAAATTTTGCTCCCAGTTACCATCATTAACCAAGGATTACCTGTATGTATTTTTGGCAATCAAAAGTTGCATTAAAACATAGCCCATCCCTTTTTTATTTTTGTGGCTTTGCCAGAGTTTCTCTGTCTGAAGTAAAAAAAAAAGTCCACCATTGGGAGTTGAACAAATGGTTCAAATTTCAAACACAGACCTATTCAGTTTTGAATTCAACCCAGATCTCCAAAGGCGGGACATATCCCTATCTAGTACATTTAATGTAATTAAGGTTAGAGATATTAGTCAATCGCTTGAAAATCTTCTGTAAGATAAAAAAAGGTAAAGGTATCCCTGAGGGTTTTACCCCGCTAGTTGTGACCAACTTTTAAGTCTGTCTTCTGTATCTATCTACTATATCTGTCATTAAATCCTGTAGAAAGTCTGGCCTCCAATGCTATTCATTGGTTACCTTGGGTCTGATGGGAGATGGTCTAGGCCTCTTCTTCACTTCAATCCATGCCTCTGAGTCCAAGTCAGGCAGGCTGGCAGAAAGACCTTTAGGCATTGTCTTCAAATTAGTAACTTCCTCTGTCTTGCTTGGCATGGGACTGGCAGAGCGGGGAGAACCAGGAGCAGATTCTGGAACATGTATTTAGATAAAGTATCTGTACATGCAAATTACTTGTTTTGCAAAATATCAACAAAAATAATTCAATAATATAAATTAGCCTTGGATGAAAAGGAAATAAAGAAATAGCACTCCTATCTGAAAGCCAATTTTTAGTTTTAAGACAAATGAACAAGAACATATCATTTATATATTTTAATTCTAATTTGCATTAACTATGTATAAAACATGTAAGCTATGTCGTACAATTTTTCTCAGAGTTTTAATTGGCTTTTCATTTTTATAAAATCAACCCAACATTACTTTTTCCCAACTGGGATGTCAAATTTCTTACAATAAGGTGAATTAATACTCTAATATTTATTTAAACTTTCACTCCATTTCTACCCTGCTCTTGGCTATCTAACTTTTTTTTTTATCCACTTTTCTAACATAATCCCCTGACACATCATACAGCACCTGTCCAACCCTATTTGAATGCTTTGGCATTATCATCAGAAAAATACAACTGGAAGACATATTATGAAACAGACAGAAACCTGTTTGATCACTACAAAATGTGTTAGCAACATACTAATAACATGAGCATAAGGAGCAAGTTTGTACATCCCAATGTCACGATTTCAAAATGGGGAGTTAGCAAAGACAAACAAAAATGCACTTGAGATATTCTTTATTGAGATTACATGTTTAGGTGTTGGCAACAGATAACTGAAGCCAATTGGAACAATGACTGGCATGAGGAAGGCAAGCTAGCTGTACTCCCAGTCTACTGCTACTCAATGCACAAAATTTTATTCTAAGAGGTTTCATAGAATGTTCAGACACATCTGCTATGAAGTAATCAAAATTTATTTATTTCAAGATTATAGAGACATTTGGCTTAGGCAAGATTTGGGGCCTGTCATATGACATGGAAGGGGAAATTATTCCAGAGATCAGAGGCAACCACAGAAAAGGTCCTAGTTCCCATAAGATGACAAGAATTAAATAAAGGAACTTACATGCATTCCCTGTGGGAGCATGTGGAGCAGGTAGTCAGCCTTGGGAGAAGATGGTCCCTCAAGTAACCTAGTACTATGTAATATATGGTTTTAAAGACAAGCACCAGCAACTTGAATTGCAATTAGAAGTCTATCAGCTTGCGGCAGAGCAGTGGTGTTACATGGGCATAATGACAGATACCATTAAATATCCATGCTGCTGCATTCTGTACCAATGGAAGTTTCCATATGATTTTCAAGAGCACCCCATGTACAACTGTGTGTAACAGTCCAATTGGGAGGTGACCAAGGATAAGGGACTAAGAGCAAGACCTCCCAGCCCAAGAATAGGCATAAAAGATATCCTTGCCACAGCTCTTTGACCAGGAGCACCTCCAGATTGCTTGAGGTAGGGCATACCACCACTTCTTTCAGAGCTAAGACTAACTCCAGAATCACAAAGCAGTGGGCTCTCCATGACAAGGGATATAATATTGCCCAAGGCCAAAACACATAGCCAGTGCCCCAAAACAAAAGCCGAGTCTATCACCTCAGATCAGACCTGCAACAAACTGAGTCAGGTTCATGGCTGTCATGCTGGCCATGAAGTTCCATACAGTCTTTGGGTCTGCTCCACAAAGATGACAGTTTGAAGTTCCCCCAGAATCATAAACCTTGGAAATTCCACTGCCAGGCCAAAGACAGCCTCAAACAGAGTAGGCAAGAAAGCTGCAATGCAGTAAGGAGAGTGACACAATAGCTGAACTCCCAACTGATTTTCAGGCCCAACCTTGTAGGTAATTTATCACATGTGGTTATCTGAGAGGTAGTGCCTCTGGCAATCCTCAGAGTCCCCTGATAGACAATAGCGCACACACACACACACACACACACACACAAAGTTGTGGCTGGTGCCATAACCAAAATCCCACTGGGCGTATTTCTAAGAAAGGCATTTCCTCCTCCTCCTTGCCTTGCAGGCTCTCAGAAATATATGCCAGGTTTGCCTTCTCATACAGGATCAAATCCCATATTAGAGGGATTTTATTAGAGGCTGATCTTGAGCAACACTAAACATTAACAGATGCCCATATAAGGTAAATTATTATCTTTAATAACGCAGAGACTCTGGATAAAATACTGAAATGTTGACATTTTGTAATGCTGTTGTTTTGTAAAATAAATATTTGGCTTGATCTCAAATTATGTAGCAACAACAAAAATCAACATATTTTGTGGAACATATTTGATTTTCATATTTTCCATCTGTACTGACCTGTCTCTTTTTGGAAATTCTGCCTGGGCACAAATTCTGGGCAGTTGATTAGCTGAGAGAAGTCCGTTTGTGCATAGTCTGCCATGGGAGGGCCAGGCAAAGGCCATTTCTCTGGTTCTTCTTTTCTCCTGATTTTCTGGTCCACAATCTCCACCACTTTGCTGTCTTTTAATGCCTGGAAAACAAGCCCTCATTTTCAGCATTAATATATCACAAGGTGGACTGGATAAAAATTGATGATTTGTTTTTTTTTAAAAAAAAAATTAATAGGATTTTTAAAATTTAAATCTGATTTTTTTTATCAAATTTATTTTAATAAAATGCTTTTGGAGTAAAAATCTATCTAAATATAATGTTCTATTTAAGATACATTAATAATTTAGTTTATTCAGCATCAAATGGAGCTTAGTTATGTAGCATGAGGCTGTATATTCTGCAATATTTACATTTTTGGTAAACTCATTCAATGAATCCAAGCTCTGCAAGTTGAGATAACATGCACTGCATTGATGCATTCACACAATTTCACAGTAACCATGAGATAAATCATAAAACAAAGTTCAGGAATATTCCTTTATCCCATTGTTTTGCAAATCTATGTACACTACAAACTGTATGACTGTTTGAAGAAAAATGCATCTGTACCATCAGGCTCTGAGGAGGAAGGGCGAGCAGTAAAAATGAAACTGAAAACTTCTAAGCAGCTTATAAATATAATATTAAAGATCTGTCATTTCAGATCCATCATGGCAGCGCCTGTTAGTCCACTCACCTGCTGCCTGCCACGTCCCTCACCTTGTTGTGTCACTGCTGCATCACCAACCATCCCATTAAAGTGAATGGGACTGTTGGTGACTCAACAGTGGGTCAGAGGAGGAGCCGCTGCGGGACAGAGATGACCTTTAAAAATTATTATTTAAATTGAGTTAATTTAAATCATGCCTTTTTACTAGTGATTTAAATCGTGATTTAAATCAAATCCACCCTGAAACAATGCAAGGAGGGGTATTGCAAATATCCCACAGATACCTCTTATCTGATAGCGAAATGGAAGTTTTAAAAAAACATCTAAAAGAACACTGAACACTAAATAATTTTTAAAATATCAGATATATTGCAGTCATTTAGGAGTCAGAAAGGAAATTATTATTTTTATATGAAGAAATTATGTTTTACAGTGCCATACTAACTTAGCTGAAATTGAGGAAATTGTCACTTTTTTTTTTCTCTAACATTTCTGCCCTTTCCTGTCCTTCTTAAATGTTTCTCCTCCCATTCCTTTCAAGGGCAGACAAAGGAACAAAGCCAACTTTAGCATTGATATACTTGCTTTCCTACTCCAGAGCACATCTGGGTAATGAGGCGACACAGATATGATATGCTGATATTTCCATTTTCTCACTCAATCCAATATGGGATGGAAGCTCTAAAACTTCTGATTATCTCTCTCAAGAATCATAACATGGTAGCTTTAAGAGCTTTAATGACATCAAACTCATAAAGTGACGTGCATTCAGTACATCAATGAATGTTAGGCCCAAGCCGAGATGACACAGTGAGATCCAATCCACTCCTTTACTTACACCCAACTGACAGAATCTTGGCAAACTAAAGTTGTAACTTTCTTACTACATTTTTCCTGAGATTTTAGGATGCGGTTACCCTGAACCTTTTACCCCCTCGCCCCCCAGTTTGGGACTGTGCAGTCTCTTAATCCAGGCATTTTTCTGAGGAAGCTCTGTGTTATTAAAATCCTCCTCACTGCAGGTGCCCATTTTATCACAATGGAAGAGATTTTTAGTGCAAGTTTGAATGAGATAGTATGATATAGCAAAAAGTGGAATGACAACACACTGTAATACCCTGTTTCCGCAAAAATAAGACATCTCCTGATAATAAGCCCAATCGGGCTTTTGAGCGCATGCGCTAAAGTAAGCCTCTCCCTGAAAATAAGTCCTCTCTGAAAATATTTAAATGCAGAGCTGGAAATCAGGTAAGACAGCAAGAGGAGCCCCATCTTGCTCCATGTGCCCCAAAATAATAAGCCCTCCCCAAAAATAAGACCAAGCGCTTATTTCGGGGTTCAAAAAAATATAAGACAGGGTCTTATTTTTGGGAAAACACGATACATAGGTATTGGTAGACAGGTGGGCAGATTATCCCCTACCTTAATGATAAGGCCAACATCTGTGGTTAGGGCCTGTACCCGATGGAAACTGGCAATGAGAGTGATGGGAAGGAAACCTTCAGTGTCCATTTTCCGCCTCAAGAAAAAGTCTCTTTCCAAGTTGTCGACACTGAAGTAGTATTCTCTGAAAATAGCAAGTAATGGAAACTGAAATAGTTATTTGTATGACATGCTAAAGTGCACTAACCTCACTTCACAAAAGTTTCTCTCAAGCATAAGAATAACTACTACTCTATCATATCTATCTTTTTCAAAACTGGTCCCAATCTAAGACAGACTTACGTTTAAATATATTATATGGGCTAAGGAAATATACTGCTCAAAAAAATAAAGGGAACACAAGCAGAAGACATCCGAGATCTGAATGAATGAAATAGCCTTATTAAATACGTTGTTCTTTACGTACAGTAGTTTATACACTGCTCAAACAACTGAAGGGAACACAAAACTACTGTATGTAATGAACAAAGTATTTAATAAGGCTATTTCATTCACTCAGATCTCGGATGTCTTCTGCTTGTGTTCCCTTTATTTTTTTGAGCAGTGTAGTTTTTGATAATAACAGAAGACATGTCTATCCTAAAATAATCTCATTAATTGTATCAAAATTGTTCCAGTTGCACTGCCGTACTCTGTGCCAGACTACCAATTTCTTTAACTTGCCATTCACTTCTCTTTATTAGTAAATTTGCTGCTACTGAAAGTAAAGAAAAAAAATATAAAAAGAAGTAAATGCTCTTATTCCACCCTTTTTCCTGCAAGTGACATAATTATCATTAGCTTAGCACATATATGCTGATATGTTTCTAAGGAGATATCTTATATTACACATTGCTTATTTTTCCTTCTATATTCTCAAGTGGCTGTTGGGCATAACCCTGTTTTCTGCTGCTATCACCACTTTAAGGACCAGCCATTATTTTGAATGTTTTCAGTTGCAACAATTTTATAGAAAGGGCTTATTATTATAGCCTGTGATCCTGCTGCAATAATTGCCATTTTACTTGTTTTGGAAAGGGCAGCACAGTATATCTAAATAAGAGACTATTTAGCAATTTCTTAATGGATAAAAACAGTTTTCTGCCAAAGAAATAAAATGGTTTGCCAAATATCTAAGGCGGCTTTTAAAAGATTGAAAAACTACTCCTAGAACCAAAACTAATACATACATCTGTCGTTTGATGTAGTCTTTAAGCAGTTCTTGGTCAACACTGTAGAGCTCAGTGCTACTGATGTTATCAAAGTAATAAGTGATATTACTAGTGTATTTCTGTGCACGTGTGCCATCTGAAGCATCAAATTTCCGATATCCATAATGATAATCAAAGTGAGCTGTAGAAGGAACAAGCGAAAAAGAGGGAATAAGCCAGAGCTAAAGACCCACACGCCCATCCACGCTGAAGGACTGAGTCAAAAGCTGGTCTACCCGGCAACAAGGGCGTGACTTAGCTTGATTGACAGACTCAGTCCTTTAAGCTGATTGGGCGGTCATACCCATCCTGGCTGCTGTCTCCACTCTCAATGGAGAATAAGGTGTCACCAATATGACATTCTGCTGATAACCCGTCACATAACTCAAAGAATATGACACATTCCTAATGTTACGAGAATTCATAATGGTGAGGTGTGAATAAGGAGGCTGAACAACAAAAAATGACAAATGTGCTGCTAGTCAGTAGAAAGTTAAGACACAAGAATTTAGATTCCCCTAAACCTCTGAAAAAAGTTAGATGTATTGTTTGGGAATGCCTACACTCCCACTTTCAATTATGCAATAATAACCAAATTTATGTTCAGTGTGCCAACTATGACTATTTCTGAATCAGCTGTTATCTGCCATGTTTATACCCCATGTCTTGGTCAAATGGCAATGCACTTAATCTGTGGAAACTCTTGAAAGGTACTGGAGGATGTCAAGTGATATAAAACATGGCAGATAAACTGTTAACCAGTGTCACATCACACCCAAACAAAGCTAACTTATCTAGTTCACAACTCTTCTGACCACATGGATCAAAAGCTTGTTGCCTAAAGATCAAAGGTTTACTATCTGCAGAAGGACCTCTCTTATTACAAAACTAGATTTCAAAGTCCTTTTACAGTAAAGCTTTTCTTATGCCACCCTTGGAGCACACTTCACTTTTAATTATTAGTCATTTGCAATAAAACTGTCAGATTCTTGAAGCATTTTAAAGACTCTTTTAAGATGCTATAAGAAAGTTTTTTTCCTCACAACACAGAGAAGTTTATACTAAAACTGCTCACTTGTCTTGATTTTTCAAAAAAGTATGCCACAATAAATCATCTTAAGCTTTCCTTTTGTAATTAATAGACACTGATGTTATTGACTCACTAGAAAGCCCTAGTGAGCTTCTAGATATGACAGTAAAATTGAACGTGGGTCTCCCCAGCTCTATTCTAATACTTAATCACCACAGGAAATTAATTATTTAGCTTTTAATTACAGTGTATAATTGTGTTTTTACTGTGTGTTAATATTTGTGTATTATTTCTACTTCTATTATTCTTTGGTTTAAAAAGGGACTTAAAATTCAATAAAAAGACATTAGTTTTGGAAAAGACTTTTAAATTCTTTCATCTAGGTGTACTGATTTGAACTATATTCAGTCACACACAAATCAGCTATCCTCAATTACTGATATTCTTACTGGAAATATAATGTTGCTTGCCAGTTCTTTATCTGCAGCATCACCAATATTCTGTACATGGAAGAGTGGTTATGAATATATTATACGTACAGCGAGTACCTCCTCTTCCTCTCCCTCTCCCTCGTCCCCGGCCACGTCCTCTGCCCCTGAAAGCACCACGAACAGTTGCCCCATCACTTTTAACACTAGAAGTTTCATCATGATCAGGCCAATTCCGTTCATGCTTGTTATCTAAATGCCATCCTGCAACAAAATAAATAGGAAGAGAAAACATGACTGAGATTGAAACACTAAAACGACTGTGAACTGATATGTTCAGGCATCTTTAAGCAATCAGGGAGGTTAAAAGAATCAATCTACTTCTATCCTTATTATATAACAGATGAAGGAGGCTTAGCTAGACATAGCAACAATGTTTGAAGGAGGCTTTGCCATATAAAAAGGAATATC
Source organism: Arizona elegans (assembly GCA_022577455.1). Taxonomy (NCBI): domain Eukaryota; kingdom Metazoa; phylum Chordata; class Lepidosauria; order Squamata; family Colubridae; genus Arizona; species Arizona elegans. The sequence continues at coordinate 92,701,903 of JAKOOJ010000003.1, read as the reverse complement.
CTAACTGGCTAGTTATTTAGATTATACTATAAACCATGTGAGAGATTATAATAGTCTATGAGGACAGGTGTACGTCAAATGGAAAACAATTTGTTCTGAAAGTCAGAACAAAACTCTTTTGTTTTGTTCTGACTTTGTTGGTTTTGTGTCTTGATGTTTTATATTCCAAAAGACTTGCCAAAACATTTCAATTGGTGTGCCTTAGGAACAGGTTTACAAAAACATAGAAGAAGGAATCCATGTTCAAAAGGATGATTTTAAAAATTAACCTAGAGTTAAAACATGTATATTGCCCATAGCAAAACATGGACCTAGAAATTAAGCAAAACTTTTGTAGCTTGGTCTTCATAAAAATACTCACTGAACTGAGTTGAACAACCAACCAACATATCAATTTTTCCCTATAAAATCCTCATTATTAGCAAAAACAAGCATAAAAATTCAAGTAGCTAGCTATTATCTTAAGCTTGTGTTCAATGAATAAGCAAAATATATGCTTGCATTAGGCAATATGTCTGTAAAGCTCAACAAAGAAAGCAATGCATTTTGATTTACAATCTGAAATCTTAAAACACAAGGACAGCAACTACATCTTCTCCCTACAGTTCTTTAAAGCCAGCAATAAACTCACTTATTCAAGTAGTCTTATAGGCTTTTAGATCAAAATTGACTAGCATATGCTTAATCAACTTTACCTCAAACCTATTTCCCTTCAACTAATTTCAGCCAATGGGAGTAAAATAAAAACCCGTATCTGCTACTTTACTGGCTAAAGTCAGTCATCGCTCAGTAACTATAATTGGGACTGGCAATTCTGTTACTAAGCCAAAAATCCTATGACAGTGATGACCTAGTGGATCAATAGTCATTAAATGAGAAATCACATGACTGTGTTGGCCTTACAACACTTCCACTTCTGTCATTAAGTGAATCATCACAGAAATAAATGAGTCAACTGTAACCACATTCTCTATTAATTCTGCTTGTGAAGGTTGCAAATGGTGATCACATGCCCGTGGGATGCTGTGATGGCTGTAAATATGAGATCTGGTTTTTCCAACTGTTGTAACTTTGAATGGTCATTAAAAAGGCAGTTGGTAAATGAGGACTACCTGTACTCACTTTTCCAAATCACTACTACTGAAGAGGAAACTTATTTTCTCAGAATAGACAAAGTGCCCATTTCAAGCTAGAAATGTTTTGCTCCTTTGTGTACAGAGAAGATTAAAGGATATGATGATAATCTAAACAATTATGTGTGTGTGTGTCTGTGTGTGTGTGTGTTCATTTAACTGCTTTCAAATTCATACCTTTTGATTCGCTTCGGTTGTTGGAAGGATGCCGGTGCTGTTCATTCTGTCTGTTGTTACGAGAAGCAGTTTTATCCCTTGGCACTTCAGACTTCATATCTATTTGCAGGGGTACCCATTTGTGTCTACTGCCTGCAATACAAAAATTATTGCCTAGGGCTAATCTTCGAAGGATGCAAACCAATGTAATTCTGAAAAATGTGTGACTGTCAAGATATTTCAGACTCCCGGAACAGCAATGAATAATTGTAGATTTCAAAAAAAAACAATTATGATAAGGACATCAGAATGCTTGCCTAGAAACAACGTGATCTGTTACTCATGTTCTACTTTGTGAGTCCTGCAGACAAGGCCTACTGAGAAGTGTATTAAAATGAAAGACTGAACCAGAATGTTGTTCCTACATCAATTTATAAAGCATGCCTTTTCTGAGGGCAGTGATTTCCTTAGTCCTATACCTTTGCTTACTATGAGAAAAAATAATAAATGGCTGCTATAGTAAACAGATATTAACTACGCAACAAGATAATGGATCAGCATGGGGGAAAGGTGACCAAGTTATATATTTCTAATAGACTGTACTTTGAACATACTGTGATAAGATTTTAAATTTTACTGTTTCTAGATAATAGAAAACTATTTCTCAGTACTACAGGTGGTCCTCCATTAATAACCACTTATTCAGTAACTGACTGGACTTACAACAATAGCACTGAATGAATGGTGCTTACGACTGGTCTTCAAAAGTTCCAGCCATTGCAGCATCCTTGTGGTCATGATTGCATGGCAACCTTCTTTGCCAACTTCCTGCAAACAAAGCCAATGGGGATGCTGGCAAGAGGTATAAATGGTGACAAGACAGCCTTGCTTAAGGATGGCAACCAGAAAGTGCAGCAACTGTCATAGCTAAGTTACATAATCATGTGATGCCAATTAGAAAGTAACCAGGATGTTGGAAACCTAACAACTTTTTTACCCAGACTCAAACTTTGCTCCATTTTCTTTTTCACATGCGTGCAAATATTTTTCCTGCAACCTTTTTGTGCTGGTACTGTTCTTTAAAGACACATAAGGAAGGGAGCTTTGCTTTTAGATTTCATTTTTGCATGTTAACATTTTTCTCTGCCGATTTAATCTCTGTTAATACTTTAGGAATTCCACTTCAAAGAAATAGACATTTTTGTGATTTTTAAGTAACATCTGATATGCATAGTCAATGAAATCCAGTGCATTAGGAATGTTAATATAGTCCAATACAGAGCCCTGCCAACAGCAATGCCGATGGAAAGTCTAGAGTTGTCATACTAGCACATCTGCTAAGAGCCCAAAGACAGCCTTTTCTCACCCTTTTTCTTCTGAGCCAATTTCTGGTTGTCATCATCTCCATTTTTCTCTTCTCCTGATTCATCAGATCGAGTTTTCATGTTCTCTTTGCCATCACTTCCTTCCCCTTTCTCCTGCTCCCTCATATTTTTCTTAATATGAAGTTTCCGTAGAGATTGGGATTTTTGTGACAACTGCTGAAAATGATAGATGAGACATTTGAGGTACAGGAAAAGATAATCACAAACAACTTAGCAAAATAGCAATCTTAGCTACAGTCTCACCTCAAGATATTGATTTATATATATTTATTTATTCCTATGTGGAGCCATTAACACCTTCAATAGTATCATATAGCTTGGCTTTAAGTTAAGTACATTACTGCAATTATAAAGCAGTAGTTTGTTCCCCAAAACAAGTATTTTTTTAAAAAAAAGAGTCTATTTGCAAATTAGAGGGGAATGTGCATAGTTGGAACACATGCATTGCAAAAGCAAGGCTTTCACCATAGTTTCTAAATCGTTTTGAAACCCAGTAACAGTCACATTTCATCAATGAAGACAGGGGCAGGAGACAAAGACAAAGAAAGTCTGAGAGTATTTTACAAATTTGTAAAGCTAACACTCTGCTGCTAAAACAAAAGGAAGTCCAAAGCAAGAAATATGCTTTAAGCATTTTTGTATTCATGTTCTACTTCCGGGTATTTGTCACATCTACTCTGAAGAGAGCCAAGAGCATATTGCCAGTTTAAGAAGTTCAGTTTCTTAACCCACTTTTTTGACAGCAATTTCAACGTTGCCACATAGTAAGTACATAAACTTCTCTTCACTTTGGCTAGGTTTTAGAATGAGTTCCAGGCTCCTGTCCCAGAATAGCATTGCTGAGCTAGGGATGATGGTGGGCAGGGAAACCCTAAAAGGAAATCCTCTGCCTGGAACCTGTAATGAGCTATTCCTGGCCTTCTCCTAAGCACAGAGTTAGCAACCCCCAAAAGTGTTGTTCAAACTGAACTTTAAGTTCTGTAATGGGGGGGGGGGGGGGGGGAATAGCATCTATATTGAAGCATGAAGAGATATTCCTGCAGTCTCCCTTCATTCTCTCCTCCCTTCATTCACCTATGCCCAGGTAATCTCTGACTATAATTAAATGGATAATTTTTTAAATTATCTATTATACTACTTTTGATATAATGATGCATACATGAAGATCAGCAAGAATCTAGATAAGTAAAATGTGGAATGTAGCTACTTTGTTCCTCTCTTTGTTCCAATGCATATGCATGCACTCACATGTGTACAGTTTTCTAAACCCCAAGTTCTCTTCAAATTAATTTTAATAATATAAGGGTTTTTTTTAAGTTCAACTGATTATCTTCCTTTTGTGACATAATTATTTGGAAATTCTGTAAAAGAACATTGAAGGCTTTCATATACCAAGGAAGTTCCATATAGGAAATATGCATATAAAAAATGGAAAAATGATCCAAATATATCCAAATTATATGAACAAAGAAACTTGGTGGATTAAAAAAAAGTTATTTAAGTAGTGAGGACCTCTAGTGGTGATTTCTTTTTTGGATATGTGAGGAGTGCTTACATATACCACAAGAAAAACAGGCTTAGCAGAGTCATCACCCAAAAGTTTACAATAAAAAACTGAAAATGAAAATGAAAGTAAAAAGTGTTATTGATTTTAAAGAAAAAATAATCAAGGGAAGGAAAAACAAAAACAAAAATACTGAAGAAAGGATGGTACACAGGATGATAGGCCTCTTCATTTCATTTTAAGCTCTTTGTTGTATGAGCATCTTTTTCTTTTTACTTAGTGAATGTAGAAGCCTCTTAGCCTTCCAGAAAGCTGTAAGAGCCTCATCCAAGAGTCAACTCAGAAAGGAGTTGAGTTCAGTACATATGTAGTACTGTGGGATTGTTATGGTGCCTGATTAGAATATGATGGTTTTTAATTTGGGTATGTGTGAAGAGAGCTGTTTACATTATTATGGGGGTTTAATTGATTTTAACTGTCCACAGTTGCCATATAAACCTTTTAAATACATACATACATATATATTTGTTTTCTCAGGTTTTCGCGGGTATTTGTATGTAGGTCTTTGGTTATTCGGGTCTTCTCCCACGTAAAATTGGAAGTGTCTTGGCGACGTTTCGACGAAGTCTCATTCGTCATCTTCAGGCTGGTGTTCTCGGCTTCGTGCTTCCAGGAGCAATGTGAGATCGCAGCTGTCTCTTCCTTTTAACTGCTAGTGGGGGTGTGAGCTGATTGGGTGGGAACTGGGCTGTGTTCTGATTGGGTGGAGGTGTGTTCTGATTGGTTAGGGGCTCGGCTGTGCTCTGATTGGATGGGGGGTTGGTTGTGCTCTGATTGGCTGGGGGTGTGTTCTGTTTGGGTGGGGGCTTGGTTGTGCTCAGCTTAGTCTGAGTTGCAGGGGGATTTGAGCTGGTGAGCTGCGTTGTTGTTGTTTGGCTTCGTGTTTGTGGCCGTGCGAGCTCTTCATGGTGGGTGTCAGTCTGCTTCATGTATGGATTGGAGAGGTTTAAAGTGGCTAATGATGCAGCTGCAGTCTGGCTTCTGGTCCTTGGTCGTGGCTCATTATCAGTGTGGGTTTGAGTCTGCTTTCTGCGTGGATGTGTGGTGGTGACATCCTGTGTGGCTCTTGTGAGTGTGGGTCTGGTGTCATTCGTCGTGTTAGGGACCCGTTTGTCAATAAGGGCGGGTTTCCAAATGGCTGGTAGGCGGGAGGTATCGTCTCGTTTGTTCATGCTGTGTGGGCGTTTTTCTATCTCGATGGCTTCTCTGATTATTCTGTTGTTAAAGTGTTCAGTTTTGGCGATAGTTCTGGTCTTTTTAAAGTCAATATCATGTCCTGTGGCTTTAAGGTGTTGGACCAGGGAAGAAGTTGGTTCTTCTTTTCTGACTGAGTTCTTGTGTTCTTCTATGCGTGCACTTATTCGTCTGTTGGTTTGTCCGATGTATGTGGTGGGGCAGGCGGTGCATGGGATTTCATATACTCCTTGATTTTCTAACTCAATTTTGTCTTTGGGGTTCCTTAGGATGGTGGATATTTTTCGGTTTGTGCAGAATGCTGTCTTGATGTTATGTTTGTGGAGGATTTTGCTTATTCTGTCTGTGGTGCCTTTTATGTATGGGAGGAGGGCTTTGCCGTTTTCTTGTTCTGTGTCTTGGATTTTAGTGGGGGTTTCTTTTTGGATTAGGTTGGTGATCTTATTTCAGTTCCCACCCAATCAGCTCACACCCCCACTAGCAGTTAAAAGGAAGAGACAGCTGCGATCTCACATTGCTCCTGGAAGCACGAAGCCGAGAACACCAGCCTGAAGATGACGAATGAGACTTCGTCGAAACGTCGCCAAGACACTTCCAATTTTACGTGGGAGAAGACCCGAATAACCAAAGACCTACATACATATATATGTGTATATATATATGTATTTGCACATTTTTCTATCTGCATGTCTCTATATTATAATTTACCCGTATGTACATCAAACAGCAAAAGCCCAAGAACAATAGTCAGTTTTGGGCATCCTCTCTCCTAGAATGAAATGAAAAATATCCACTATAGGATATTTACTGTACTGAATAATATGATGTAGGAGAAGCAGAAGCTACTTGAAGATTATTTTATTGTAGTTTTTGGAATATTTGCTGCTTTGAAGAGTTGTTTGATAGCCAAATTAAGTATCAGTAATAGTAGATGATTACAATTATCAACAATAACAAAAGACAAAAATAAAACAAAATCCACACATCCAACATAATAAGAGAAATATCTTCCTTCTAGAACATATTCAGACTTTATTTTAATCAAATAGCATCAACCAATAAGCACAAAAATATGAAAATGAAATATGAATCTGCTGATATTTTAACAAGCTGCCTCATGGATAAGTAACACCCTCCTAAACAACAGAATTTATTGAGTTGGAGAATATTCTTCATTCAGCAACTCCATCAGTTCACAATCAGGCTAAACAGATGTGACTTCCCGCCCCCCCCCCCCGCCCCCGAATCAGAATATGTGCTTACCTGTATACTCTTGTGAGCTATTTCTCCTGGCGTTGGCCAATTTGTGGCATCCCCAAAGTCACCAACCTGATATAGTAAACAGAGAATACAGAATCAAGTTACCTTCTGTAAATTCAACTTTTGACTGTCTATACAAGTCTAGATTTAAATGCCTACTATTTCTATTCCTTCCAGTGGCATTTCAGATGTATACTACTACTATAGAGCATTCCAACCAGGTACAGGCACATTTATACTATATATGCTTTATTTTGGTACCCTATGATACAGAAAGCCAGAATTTTTAATTTTAAAATTATGAAAAATATCTCTCCATCCCTCCGGAGGACCCTCAGCCCCACCACAAATGTCTTTCTGCTTTAGGGCAGGTAGTAACTCAAGCACATCTACTTTACTATCTTTACACTTCTGCTTCATGTAGAGCTTATTTGTTTTTCAAGTTTCATTACCTGAAATGTATGTAATTCTCCTTCAAAAATTTCTAATTTTAATTTCCTTTTTTGTGAGATATCACTTAGCTGATTAAGTGAGTGAAGGCAAAATTGGTTTTCCCTTTATGAACATTATTGCAGCCTCTGTATATGCCTATATTTCTATGCATAGGGGGTTTCCATTTTATTGCAGACTCTTTTTATTTAAAAAATAAATAAATACAGTAATGCTGTATTTAAATTTTTTGTTCTAGTATGTGTGCACAATTTACCGATGACTCCATGGGAAACAACATAAAATACATTTAATAGATTCAAGATTTATTTATTTTCCGGACACAGTGCCACCTGGTGAGCATGATGATATTTACACAACAGCAATAGAGAATTTTCCAAGTCTTGTAAAATTAGGCCTGAAGGATCATTTGGGATTACTGCTTCCCTGATACAGCTACCATGTTTCCCCGAAAATAAGACCCTGTCTTATATTTTTTTTGAGCCCTGAAATAAGCGCTTGGCCTTATTTTCGGAGAGGTCTTATTATTTTGGGGCGCATGGAGCAAGATGGGGCTCCTCTTGCCGTCTTACCCGATTTCCAGCTCTGCGTTTAAATATTTGTGGGGGGGGCTTATTTTCAGGGGGGAGCTTATTTTAGCGCATGCACTCAAAAGTCTGATTGGGCTTATTATCAGGGGATGTCTTATTTGGGGGGAAACAGGGTACTTGATTCTGTGGCCAAGTTGGCAGCAGAATTTTCTAAATTCATAGACTTGGGACACTTCAACCTGACTTTTCTAGGTATGAAATTGAACATGGCTCAGAATTCATGGCCATCACGATGACAATACGCTTGACCTACAGCTGTGATCATGAATCTGTTTTTTGTCTGGGGGCAGAGGTAATGTTATACGATCCGATTATGGGGTAAATGCAGGAGTAGGTTCTACTTACCTTTACTACCGGTTCGCAGTGGGGCTGCGCGTGTCGGTGGGCGGAGCCTCCCACCAATTTTACTACCGGTTCTATAGAACCAGTGCAAACCGGGGGCAACCCACCACTGGGTAAATGGATATAATTTCTTGTCATAGTGGACATCACTTTCTGTGTCAGAGTATTCCTGGGCTGTCTCCTAACTCAAGCAGTAGGATCTATTTCGTCAGTCTTTTGCAGATGGGTTTCAGGGGAGCCTGGGTTTTCCCTAACATTCTAGTATTTGAAATGACTGAAGTCTTAAAACTTAGAATATTCATAACTTGGAACAAAACAATGGGCTTTGGATCAGATTGCACTGTGTGGCTGCTTCTTGTTTGTAGATCCTACATAGCCCTTTGGAAAATAAAACAACAAAAGAAACACCTAGAGTACTGTTGGAGGAAGATAAGGAGTACATCTGACTGAACATGGGTTTTATTAAAGATTACCTGAGGGTGCCAAGAATGGCAAAATGTAAGTATGTATTGACTTGCATCATATCTGCAAATTGCCAAACAGTGGCCCTGTTTAAGGTCAGTTAACACCTCTTGGGGAGAGGGAGACTGGATAAACACCTGCAAAACTGCTGCGAGGAACATTTTAGGCATCTGTCGAATAAAATCATTTGAATCAGCTCTGAGCTGCACTCCATATGTTCAAGTCCAGTGGAGCTGACTGGAACAATCGGGCCTGATTATTTTGGATTAATTTAAACTTGTAGGTTCCAAAGAAATGCTCCTTGATATCCCAGCAGCTTTCAATACAACCGAGATGCTGTTGGGTGAAGCCATCCGACATCAAGGGGCCAGATACCATCCATAGTCTGATGAGACTCAATTATACATCTCCACCCTGACTCAATAAAGTGGTGTATCAAGATGTTTTCTCAGTGTCTGGAGGCTGTGCGAGCCTGGATGAAAAGGAATAGTTACAAGTTCAACTCTGGTAAAACTGAATGAAGCACTTCATCTTTGGCTCTGATTAAGGTAGCACCCCCTAACACAACTAGTCCTCTTACACTCGTTCCAGAAATAGTTGACAGCTATGGCCAAAAGAAACTTTGCACAAATCCATCTTGTGTGCCAACTACTCCTATTAAATTAGGAGGCCCTATTTACTATCACTCATACCTTGAACATTTCCATTTGGACTACTGCATGGGATTGCCTTTAAAAACCATTCCAAAGCTGCAACTGGTCCAGAATTCAGCAGCATAGATATGCCTCACTGTACCCACATATCATCTCTCTGTGAGCTGTGCTGACTCCTAGTGCACTTCCAAGTACAATTCAAGGTGCTGGTTAACACATATAACTCTCTTCTCTGGTCATTTTATTTGCAAGACCAGTCTCCAATGTCCCTTTGTCCCATAAGGACTATCTAGCAATGTGGCCATGATCCAGCCCTATCTATTAAACCATGTCATCTAATGGGACTAGTAAAGCGTGCTCTCTTTTTTGGTCATAGTACCTGACTTAGGGAACGGCATATCCTGCTAAAATTGGGATGGCCCTGACCTTGATGGTCTTTTGTGGGGTGTTAAAAGATCCAGATTTTTCCTTTAGCAATGGACCCATCTCATTCTGAATTATGATTATTGCATTTCTTAAGGGGCTGAGTGGAAAGTGCAATCCATTTTCTTATATTCTTTTTCAATTTATTTTTATTGATATTAGCCACTTAAGAGTTGCATTTTGATTGGGAGGTCATATAAATCTATATAATTAATAAATGTACAGGAGGTAAAGCACTATGTCCTCTGTAAATCTGAATCACTGTTCTCTTCATCAGATGAAAAAATAATAATTCTAGCAAATATATCCTCCCAACTAAAAACTGGATCCATAGTAAGTAGTGTCTCTCAAAGATGGCTTCTGTAAACATACAGGTCCTGTTGTGTTGCAAGAGGGAACTGAATTTACAGAACTAATGATTAGAATTGGAGAGGGTAAGTCTTCACAGTCAAAATAACAGAAGTGCAGTTGTACAACCTAGTTTGGCTAAATAAGGGAATACTGTAGCATTATCAGGTAGAGTTGCTGAAAATTTTAGGGTTTAATCAATCTAGTCCTAATACTTCTCTGACACAAAAAGCACAGACCTTGTTCCTATAGGCTTCCTGCCTTTATTCTAATGTTGTATTATTTTATTTATATATCAAATTTAGAGACTGCCCATCTCACTCACAGAGTGATTTGATTATTCACTAGGTCCTTAAAAGAAATCATGTGCCATATTTATCATGAAATCATTAGCAAAAAAGGATAGCGATTTGAAGAAACTTAACAAATGTATCAACTTTTACAGCAGGCACTTAAAAAGAAACTGGTAGAATGAAGCTAATGAAAAGAATTTGGTTACTCTTAGATAACTGTTAGATGGGGTCATCAGTCATACAAAGGATACATTTTTATAATAATAAAAGCTACATTTTTATAGTAATTCATGTTCAGACCACAAGTTCCTAGATATTTCAGACAGTCCTGGAAGAACCAGAGGTGAGAACAATTTAATTTAATTTAATCTATGATTTCATTCCGTCATCTGATGGAAAATCTTTGATGAAACAAAAGATAATGGGAAATAACCAAAATGCTATTCCCATTTAGCATAATTACCAACAGGAAACAGTGTCCAACAGTCACATTTGAGTATGAAAGGGAAACTTTTGCTAAATTAGGGTAATTCTGAGACACACTGAAAGGAAGAGCCAAGAAGACTAAAACTCTTCATAATGTTTGGAAGTTTTTCAAAAGCATAATGATTATGATTTAACTGGAAAGCATCCAACAATGTAAGAAAAGGTCAACTAAAGATAAAAAGAAGCCAGCATTGCTCTCTAGTACTACCCAGATTGTGGCAAAACTTCAATAAAAATCCTTCTTTAAGAAAGAGAATGAAAAAGCACAAACACTGCAGAAGAGTGTCAAGTTTTAATAAGCAATGCAGAAAAAAAGAAACATCACCATGCTCTTTTGAGGAAAGCAACGGAAAAAATAGGGAGAGGCAGTAACAATGTATTTAAAAATCAATTAGAGCAAGATCCTGGCCAGGCTGGATTGTTGGATATCCAAAAGTATAAGAAATATTCAAGAGGCTATGAAGATTACAGACAAAGTAAATGAATATTTTTTTCCATTTGGTGTTCATTGTAACAGATCTGGGATAAATGTCTGTACCCATATTGACTCACTCAGGGAAGGAATCCAATCAACCAAGAAAACTAAGTAGCAAGAGATTCTTAGATATTTTGAGAAATAAATCTCCAGACACTGATTTATTTATTTACTTATATTTCAGATTTCTTAACTGCCCATCTCCTTCAGAGAGGGACTCTAGGCCAATGATGGCTAACCTTTTTGCCATCGCGTGCCAAAAGCGTGAGGAGCATGGGGGGGGGGGTTTGGGTGCACACGTGCTCACACCCATAATTCAATGCCCCCACACACACCCGCGCATGTGCACGCGACCTCCCTGCGCTACCCCTGCTTTTGGCAAGTGACAGCAAAAAGGTTAACGGTGGGCCCGGTAGGCCCGTTTTTCACCCTCCCCAGGCTCCAGAGGCTTTCTTGGAGCCTGGGGAGGGTGAAAACAGCCTTCCCCACCCCCGCAGAGGCACTCCGGAGGCCGGAAACGGACCGTTTCCCGACTTCCAGTGGGCCCGGAAGGCCCAAAAATCAGCTGGCCGGTGCACTGGAGCTGAGCTAGGGCAAGCTAATGTGCCCACAGATATGGCTCTGCGTGCCACCTGTGGCACCTGTGCCATAGGTTCGCCATCATGGCTCTAGACAGTGTAGAGGGGTTCTGGGCGGTGTTTACCAGAATTATTAAAACTAAATTGTGAATTCCAAAGATAGCAAAATGCAAAATACAATCAAGTTTTTACAAAGAACTTGGAGAGATTCATGAAGTTATATGTCAGTCAACAATGCTTGTTCCAAATCAATTGTTAGAAATAGTATTTTTTAAAAAAAACCTAATAATAAAACACACCATAGGAAATTAGCACAGATTCTGGAAGAGTAAATACTGTTTCACCAATCTTCTAGAGATTTTTGAGAGTATCAAGAACCTGTTGACATTGCATATTTAGATTTTTTAAAAGTTTTTGATAAAGTTCTTTTTGTCTATTTTTGAGTAAATGGTGAGCATGTGGTAAGATGATCTGTCCTGTTATCAATTCCTAAGTAGTTAAAAAGACAGAAAACACAAAAGCAAGAATAAATGGACAATTTTATCTATGAAGAAAAAAACTGGAGTCCTTTTAAAGAACCAAGCCACAGCAGTGTTTCTAACCTTTTCATAAATGACTCAGGGGTAAAGCAGACAGCTGATCTTTATGGATTATTCTAAAATAGTCAAGATTTTGAAAATTAAAAGTAATTGTTAAATTGCAAATGAGCTTTGAGAAAGTGATTCAATTTGAACAAATATAAAGTGATGCATTAAAAACTGTAATGTCGCATTATGTTCTCTCTAGAACTAGCCAGTTCATTGTGATGTACCATGCCTCCATTCCCCTTTCCCTCGTGCAGATATTATTGGATAAAAGAACACGTTAGCAACATACCTTGCTTCCTTTCCTCTGCCTTAGGTTTGCTGCTTTCACCACTTTGGCTGGAGTTGAATGTTCTAATAAAAATGGAGAAAAGTCAAACATTAGAATGATATAATCATTACTGAAATAATCTAGATTTCTGTACAGAAAATGCAATTTCCATTTCTGATTGAATCATTACACCTAATCATATTTCACAATTGGCAGTTAAGCAAGGTTTATCTCTTTTTTACTCCACCCCAAAATAAGAAAACTTAATGTCATGCTTCAATTTATACCAAATTGAACGTGTAGAACTGCAGATTCACCAGGATTGGATAGTGTGTCCAGGCTATAAATCTGTTCACTGAAAAAAAAAAAGGGGGGGGGACTCTAAAGTCTGTATCCATGGGTAGTGACAGAATCATCCTTTATCTAGCATCCTTTCTTTGCAGGAACTGCCAGTGAAGCTGATAATTTGAGTCTCTACAGATATTAAATACTGAAACAGTATTACAATTTAATATATATCTAGATATACGCAGTCCCCACCCACCTAAGCAAAATCCAAAATTAAATCATGCTGCAAATTTCAGAATATTTTCTTAGTTTTCTTCTCAGTTTCAAAAGTGTTCTGTTACAATAAAAGAACTGCAGGAAAAAATGTAACAATATACTTTGTTCACCAACAGAAAAGAGAAGAATAGAAGGTCCTGAACTTATTTACAGATAACACACAACCAGTTGAATATGCTATCATTTTCATATTTGGCTATCAGTTTAGAATAATAATTTTCTAACAACCTTAATAGATGAAATATGAGCAGAATGAACTGACTTACAAATCACATGCCAAAGAAATTCATAATAACAATGTCATAGATAGTAGAGTTTTAGAAAAGAGAACACTCATATTTTTCATAGATTTCTTGATTTAGAATACCATCTATAAGGTATTGTTTTCTTCCTAACTTCTCTGTACTGATCATAAGAATCTCAAATACACTGTACCTGAACTAATGAGCAAGTTGGCATAGAATGGGCAGATTATTCAATTTTAACTGTATTTCAATATAAAATGTTTGCATTGCATATAAGGTAAGATATTTGAAACCGTTCTATTTTTCCATCGATTCCAGCCAGATAGCTAAGGTAACACATTCAAATTAGTAACCTCCAATTACAGCTCTAAAACAGCTACAAAGCCATTAACTGAGAAATGTACTAGTTTCCAGAGAGAGCTTGAGAACAAGCTTCTGTTGTTTTTACTGCAAAACATGTCAGTTTAACCCTGTCCAATTAAGGCATTTATATTGTAACAATACTCTCAACAGATTATGAGTTTTAGCAGTATTATTTCTTCTACTGCTTGTTTATATGGACTTCAGTTAGATAAAAACTCAAGTGCCACTTAACACATGCAGATACAGTATCTTAAAACTCACTAACATGTTCATTGCTAATATTATCTCACCTTTCCGTCAGTTGCTCATGTTCCAAAGGTTAGACTTAAGCCTCACAATATTCAAAACCCTAAGCAAGTACACTATATTCAACAGAATTCTGAAGAAAAATTCCTGATGGAATCAAATAGTAAATGCTCTGTCAAAGTAACGGAATTTCAAGTACTACTATAAGAGTACTTGAATTCATTTTATTTAATAGTTGTTGAACTTCCTCTGTCTTCTTTTAATGAAACAGTGTGATAAAAAGAGAATATGCCCAACACACGATCTATTTTGGAAAAGTGCATTATAGAAATGCCATGCAGTTTTGAAGGGATTTGTTTCAACTTTGGGAACAAGTTGTTTTCAATGAGCAGAGAAATATTTAAATAATGCCATGGATTACACTATCAGGTGAGGTAACCAAAAGCTGAGTCTGCAAATTAAAAAGTGTGTAAGCACCCCTTGGAACCATGTTACAAAAGATATTCTCTCTGAAGAGATGTAGACAACTTTACTGTATCCAAATGGCAGAAGCTGAGGACAGCTCCTTGATATGAAGCATGTCCAAAATCTGCTTTGCAGCAGTGCATCTTAAAATATAACCCAATCCAATTCTGGGTCACAAGTCTGCTTATTGCACTTCAGCAATTCTGGGAAGAGTGTTAAGCTGTTCTACACTATAGATACCATAACCTTCATGCTGTCTTACTTCTGCTTAGGAAGATCATATAATGAATATGAATAAATCTAATCAGGATTTTTCTACAGTCTAATAATCTGTGATACAATTTTTTTGTGGTCATCTATTCCATAAACACATACTCAACATGTAAGTATAATTTTTTATTTCTATACCGCCCTTCTCCCGAAGGACTCAGGGCAGTGTACAGCCTATTTAAAAACACAAGACAAACATCAATTTAAAATTTAAAATTATTAAATAAATTCGGCTCAATTTAAAACCCCAGAAATTTAAAATACCCCAATTTAAAATTATTATGTTGATAGCCCGGCCTAGCAGAACAACAGGGTCTTCAGTGCACAGCGAAATACTCGGAGGTCGGAGTCAGAATCTTCTGCTAAAATGCTTTTCTTTTTTTTTTTTGCGGGGGGGGGGGAGAAACTTTGATGCTATATATCAGGGGTGTCAAATTTGATTTCATTGATGGGTTTCATCAGGGTTGTGCTTGACCTCAAGGGGCCAGGGTGGGTGTGGGCATGGTAGGCGTGGCCAGCTCAACGTCACTCGTGTCGGGGATGCCTGTGGTGGCCCGACCACTCTGCCAGCAAAAATGGGCTCCCGAGCTCAGTTTTCAGCTGCGACAGCCTCCTGCAATCCTCTGCCAGCGAAAACAGAACTCAGGAGAGCCACATGCGGCCCTCCCAAGCTCCGTTTTCACTGGCAGAGGCACTGTGAGCCAATCCTTTGCTGTTTCCAGGGTGGCCTTGCGGGCCAGATCTAAGCACCCTGCAGGCCAGATCCGGCCTCAAGTTTGACACCCCTGCTATATGTGCTGACGGCAACAAGATTATGCATAAAAATGGAAGGACACTTTCATTTCCACAATGGATGAATGGCTGCAGAATTGATGGAGTTAGCAGAGATGGCTAAATTGACTGCTCTAATTAAAGACAAAAATACAGATAATCCCTGGGTTACAAGCGTTCCCTTAGTGAACATTCGAAGTTACGTGATAAGCGTCCCTTAGTGCTTACGAACAAGTCCCAAAACTGCAAATGTTGCAGCATCACGGCAGTTGTTCCCCCCCCCATGAAAACCGCAGAGGCTCTGCAATATTCATCCTGCCTATTCCCCTCCACTTCACACTTTGCTTGCCAAAATGAAGTGTCAGAGGGGCGGGTCCACCCCCCGACACTCCGTTTTGGCCAGCAAAGTGCTGGGCAAGGCATGTGCACCCCAAAATGGAGCTGCAAAGGAGCATGCACAGCTGAGAGGCTGGACAGGAAGCAGCTTACTAGATCTTCACACAGTAAGTGACCCAGCGTGGCAGGCTGGGGAGTGGGGGGAAGCAATTGTAGAGAACATGAGGTATTTCAGTGGTTGGGGAGGCCTTGGGTGGTCTTAAGAAGGTGGCCTGTTCCATCACTATGCCCCCATGACCTTCCCCAACCTGAAATAACTCATGTGCACTTAACAAGCCTCGCATTTGATTAGTGAATGCGTGGGCGAAAGGAGGGAGTCATCGTATTCAAGATACAACATTCACTCCCACAAATACTCGGGTTACAAATGGAATGGGCAGGTTCCATTACATTCGTAACTCAAGGACTTCCTGTACAACTACTTTCTCTTTCTACTTGGAAGCCATTTCTGGACTTTATGCCCGAGGTGGAAAGGGAGTCAGAAGTCAATTACTTTCTTTCTTTTTTCCTTCTTTTCTACACTTTTCCCTTCCCTATTTTTCCTATCATTTGTTTTTGTATTTTTGTATTGTTATAATATTAATATAAACTGAATTTTAGAAAATAAAACTAGAAAATAATAGAATATCTTCTGCTAAATGCTTACACTGTATTTTTTTCAAAAAAGGCTAGTAAGGTAACATCAATACCCAAAGGAGATCAAACTACAGAAAACAGCAAAAAACTAATGTGATAAACCTAGAACTATATGAAAATAGCAAAGAACGTGCAAGTGAAAAACAGAATTGCCATAGAATGTCTATATTACAGGAGTACTCTTTTTGTTGATATGGACAATACAGAAATTATTTACCTAGCAACACAGCACAATAGCCCCAGGTTAGTTATAAGCATGCAACTCTCTCTAGGATTCCAGAAAAGCAGAAACCTCTTATTTGTGTGCTAAAACAGCAGGCGGTGGTTGTTGCTATCTTCCCAGTGGTTCCTCTGAATGTTTATTTGCTAAGGTTTGTTGATGATTGTCTAATTTGGGGTCAATCAATAAAACATTTCTCACTAAAAATCAGTATAAAGGAATTCATAAGCAGAATACTACCATTAATGCTGTCTCAATTTTGGATAATACCGTAAAGGCAGAAAATTCGAAAATAGAAAATAGAAAAATAATAGCTTGTCTAGTATTAATAACAGATCTGCTTCCCCTCCCCCAGTCCTGCTTGCTGCCTCATCATGGTATGGGGGGAGGGGCAAAGAAGACTGGGAGTGTATGCCAAGAATTTATAATCACACTAGGGTCACCTAAGGCAAGAAGGCCATCCCAGCTGACAACAGCTAAAACAACCAGGTATTTATCCATGATACAAGAAGATGCTTGAGGTGGACAGTCACTTTAGTAACAATGACAAAGGCATCACTTCATTTTACATGGGAGAAGGCAAAAGTAAACCACTGCTATATTTTACTAAGAAATCTGCTGGATAGAAAGTATAACATAACTGATGATACAGTCCAGATGAAGGGCCTCCCAGGTTAGATGGTACTCAAAATACTACTGAGGAAGATCTTACTGTTTATTACAAAAGTAGATAAAGCCTTGGAGCATCTAATTTGCTGACGTTACTACGCAGGAAAATAAAATCTGACGCTGAAAAGACAATTATAGTGGGAACATGGAACCTAAGAAATGTGAATGTGACTTCGAAAGCTCAACATACTGGAAGAATATGAACCAATCTGAACACTGGCATGTTAGGCATTAGCACATTCAGTAGACTGGAATTGGATGCTTTCAGTTAAAGATAATGCTATCTATTGCTTAAAACAAGTAAAACAAACAGAACAAAAAAAGGAACAATGCTGCTTTCTTTAGTTAGAAAGCAATACACTTTATGACCAAATGATGTCAATTAGATTTTGTGAACAACCTTTTAATAATAAAAAATATCCAGGTTTGTGCTTCAACTATTGATACAAAAGAGAAGGTGGTTGCATTTTATAATTTATTTATTCATATATCACATTTAGAAATGATCAGATGCAACTTGAAATCAACAGAACTGCAATCAAGATGTGCTGCTTGAGGTTGGAGACTGAAATGTGAAAGTTGGAAATATTGAGAAAAATGTAGTTAGATTTTATGGAAACCAAGTGAAGCAGGAGAATGAATTATTAATTTCTGCCAATTAAATGACTTTTCCATTTTAACAATCTTCAAAAACTAATATGACTAATATAGGGAATCACCACATGGAGTACACAAACGTCAATCTGACTATATATTATGCAGGGGGTGGGGAGCTCAGTTGTAACAGCAAAGAGATGACCAGGCGCTGACTGTAGAACACATCTCAAATTACTCATGTGCAACTTCCAAGTTAAGCTAAAGGTGAAGAATGTCAACATGCTTCCACAATATGATCTTGAACATATACTCGTTTTCATGGAGAATATTAGGCATTGTTTTGAAGTACTAAACTTCATTACAGGGATTTAGAGAAATTGTAGAATGAACTCAAAGAAACTGTTAAGGATAAATGTGAAAAGGGACTGCCAAAGAGCACAAAAGAGAAAAAAGCAAACTGGAAGTCAGAATAAACCACAGAAATTGCCTAGAAGACAAGAGAAGACAAAGCCAAGAAAGACAAAGATCTCAGGAAGGAACTTAACAAAGTAATTTCAGAATTCACGGTTAGAACACCGAAGATGGAAATAGATATAGAAAAAAGAAAACTCTTCCAAATGATCTCTGAACTTGGAAGGAGCTTCCACCCTCAAACTGATATGCTCAAGGACATCAACACCAATACAACAGATTCAAAGATCATCAAACAAAGATTAAGGAACATACTGAAATTCTTTACTGTAGAAATGTCAACATCCAAGACACTACTTAGAAGAACCACTAGTAGTAGAAGACAGAACAGTACTCCCATTATTATCGAATTGGAAGACTACAGAAATTGGTGGAATAACTACATAATACAGCAAGTAGCAGAAGAAGAAAGAGTTAAAGTTTTAATCAAGTTATGCCAACAAATCAGACAACAATACAGTGGCCCAGAGGTTGGAACAGGTCAATCAACATACATAATAATACAAGTAATTCAATTTACAACCACAATTGAGCCCAAAATTTTTGCTGCTAAGCGTGACTGTTATTAAATGAGTTTTGCCCCATGTTACGACCTTTCTTAGCAAGAGTGACCTGGATAACTTTCCATTATTGCATTTACAAGAGAGACTTTTTAAAGCTTTAGGAATTTGTGAGAAGAAACAAAGATAAAATGAAATGAAATCAAGTTCTAAGACATCAAGATTGCTAAAAGGAAAAAGGAAAACTATGGAGTTTGTTTATTTGATCAATGTGAAAACACATTTACTATCTCTGATAATCTTTAATGGACATTTGCTGATCTGGATTGAATGATAAAAGTTTTAAGGATTTGTTTATAGATACAAGATGAGGTATGGGAAGAACAGATTGTGTTTTAAGAGGTGATATTTGTGTAAGTGTGTGTGTGTGTGTGTGTGTATATATATATACACACACATTTACACATACACATATACATATACATACATATACATACACAGACACAGACACACATATATACCGCGTTTCCCCGAAAATACAACCTACTCAGAAATTAAGTCCTAGCTTGATTTTTACACGTGTGCCCAATATAAGCCTGCCCCCGATATAAGCCCTAATTAAGACCTCACCTCCTCCAGGGTGCACAAAAATTAAGAAAAATTAAGCTAGGGTGGGGATGGGGGTGGTGGAGCCACCTACTACTTATCTTTGGATAGTTGCAGCCAGGCCTCGCACCCGTCAGTTCTTCTGCAGCCAGCAAGGCTTTCCTGAGGGACTCTGTAGTCAATAACAGACCTCTGGATCAATCCAGAGCTCTGTTATCGGCTGCAGAGACCTTCAGGAAAACCTTGCTGGCCAAAGAAGTTCCTAAAGGCCTCTGACAGCAAAAAGGAGGCCGGGGGCGACGTGCACAAGTGAGGTAGTAAATGGACATCCCCCCCCTTCCCCAAAAAATAAGACCTGGTGTCTTTTTTGGTGGCAAAAAAAATATAAGACAGGGTCTTATTGTCGGGTGGGAAACACATATATATATATACATACATACAATATATTACAATATATTCTTATTTTTTCCTTTTCTGCACCTATTTATTTTTTTTAGTTTGCATTAGTTTTTATTGTTTTAATTGCAATTTATCTTTAAATTCGTAGAATACATGTTTCTGTAAGAGTAAATTTCATTTGCTTTTTCCCATGAAGTTACTCATTTTTTTAAAAAAAAAAAATTAAGCCTCAAGCTATAGTGTGTATTTATAATACATATAATTACATAAAAATATAAAACAAGATGCTTCATAAGATATCAAATGCAATCACAAATTTGGAAACAAGACATAGGGCTAATTATAATTAAGATTCGTATTTTGTTCCAGTCTCAGAATCCCACTGCTGACCTGCAGCATGTGTTGGAAAAACCATCGTGATGGGAGTCCTATAGAATGCTGGAGTTGTAATTGAAGTATGTTTGGAGGATCAAAGCTTACGGAATTCTAGTATAGAAGAATATACATACAGAATATCTATAGAGGCCTAAATGGCAAGAGGGCATTTTATGAAAGAAGTTGAAAGTTCTTTATCCTGCAATATCAGTAACTCTACAGTCAGGTTTCTGCAAAATGAGTTTTTTTTTTTTTTTAAAGTATTGCAATATTACCACCACTCTAAAACTTTAGCATGCAGTTAAAAAACGATCCTTCAATAAAGGATTTGTCAACCAACAGAAAAATACCTCCTATTAGTCTTCTTATTCCTATATAAATCCTATGTTAACAGGTCACTTTTTTAAAAAAAAAAGACTAAGAATAGTCAATTCTCTCTATAAATTTGGTATTAGCATAAATACCAAGTATGCATCCAATATTGTACACATATAAATTCTTTTTGTGCTGTATAGGTAAAAGAGCAAGGTAATGATTTACATGTTCAAGGTCATTTGTTCAAAAGATTATACTTCTCATTCTAATTCTAATTCAAAGGGCATCCCAGTCCCCGTTTTAAAGAAACACAAACGGCTAGGTCACTCTGTCTTTCCAACCACTCCAAAGACAAGAGAAGAGAGAGAAAAGAAAAGAAAGCTTAACTGTACCTCCTCATTTGCAGTATGTGAAACTGAAGAAAAGGATTCTCGGGAAAATCCAAAAGTTGACTGCCTTTTAAAAGTTATTTGTAAATTAATCAGTTGGCAGATCAGATGAACACCTAGCTTTTAAGTGTCCAAGTTTCTAATCCAATCTCAAGCATACAGTCAAAAGTAAAAGAATTATTAACAGAAGAAAGGGGGAGGAGGAAAACTACATTCGGGAGTGGGTTGGTTTCTGAAAAGAGTTCCCAGCTGAATGCCATGTTAATTCTTCCACCTGTGTTTGTCTATCATAACCTTGGATTAGAACTCTTGAGAAAATCTACATATTTTTTTCAGCTGTCACAAGGTACCTCCATGAACAGAAAGCAACCGCCTTCTAAATTTTTAACCTTATGGAACCATCTTCCCAGAACTTTAAGCAAAGTTGGAAGTTGAGTTATGCATTTCCAAATAGTTACTTCAAAGCATGCAGAAATATAAACCTTGTACCTGTCTGTAGCTTCTTAAAGAAATATATTTCCTTGGTACCATGCAGAGAAACACAGAGATGATATTTTGAACCCAGAACACTTTAATTGTTGCACCACCTTGCTAACCCTAAAATAACCTAAAAGTATTTGTCAAAACTTACTTTATATATAAATTAAGCAATGTCTCAATTTAGGCATCCCATAAAGCCATAAAACTTAACTTCTATAGAATCAGACAATTGTTCCATCTGGTTTAGTAGTCTGCAAAGTAATTGACAGCACTTCTATAGGTTTTAGGCACATTGTGTTTGCAATTCCTGTGCTACCTGAAACAATGAGAGACTGAAGCATTTTGCATGCAAAGCATGCACATTAGTATTTTCCCCTCACAGACTACTAATAAGAGGAAAAAAAGAACGTTCTCATTAATTGCTATACAAGTACAGTACTTTGAACAATGCTGCAATACAGGAATAACTGAATCAATACTATTTGTTGATAGAATATGCTCTAAAATATTCAAAAGAAATGACTACTGCCTAAAAGCACTATTGTTTTAAGACAAGAGAGAACAAAATATCTTCTACAATCCCGGCTCTGCTTTCATGCACATATGCAGCGTGGCCTCTAATGAAAAACTTATTAACAGTTAATTATTACCTATTCAAATACATGATCTCTGCACAGACTGGCAGCCAAGGAAAGCGAAGAATGATCTTTCTCTATTAAAACAGTCTCAACTATATCACACTGCCAATAATGCTTCATCTCTGCTCTTTCTTCCATGACAACGACCGTTCTCTATCGGAGAAAAGAAATCTTCCTTTCATAGACATCTTGCATCTCTACTACTAAGGTCACAACTGTGCAGAAAATGGGCGTTGGACTTACCTGATACGCCCCTTCTCTATCCAGCTGTCACAGCAGTCAGGAGTAGGTGAGACATCGGCTGTTGTCCAATAGGACCGAGTCTACTGGAAGTCTAAGCTCCGCCCCTTCCTGCTTGGCTCCAGTTTTGAGGCGAAGGTATCCAGTAGACTGGCGTGTCTATAGAGATAAAATGATAGAAATGCGAGAACCACCACCCCCGACATGACCCCCCGGTACCAACCAGGGTGGGGCTGACTGCCATGACAGCTGGATAGAGAAGGGGCGTATCAGGTAAGTCCAACGCCCATTCTCCTATTGGCTGTCACTGCAGTTAGGAGTGGGACATAACCAAAGCACAAGTCCTATAGGGAGGGATCAGGTTGGACTCTTTGAAGCACTCTCCTGCCGAAAGCGGCATCTGCAGAAGCATAAGTATCCAACCGGTAATGCCGGATGAAGGAAGTCACCGAAGTCCAAGTTGCCGCCCGGCAGACTTCTTTCAGCGGAGCTTGAGTAGCCCATCCCATGGATGTGGCAGCACTTCTGGTGGAATGTGCCGTGATACGTCGGGGAACAGGTAAGGATTGTGCCTTGTAAGCCGTAGAGATAGTAGCTCTCAGCCAACGACCAACGGTGGTAGCTGTGATTCGTGCCCCCATGGACGACGGCTGGAAGAAAATGAAAAGGGCTTCGGTCCTCCGGAAAAATGAAGTACAGGCTAAATATATCTTTAGAGTTCTGCGTACGTCCAGGCTGTGCCAGACCTTTTCCAAGTGATGACGTGGAGAAGGGCAAAAGTTAGGAAGGATGAGTTCTTGAGACCTGTGAAAGGTGGAGTTAATTTTTGGAATGAATGCGGGATCTAAACGGAGAACCACCCTCCCCTTGTGGAATACGCAGAGATCGGAGCGAACAGAAAGCGAAGCGAGTTCCGATATACATTGTGCGGAGGTAATAACCACCAGAAAGGAGACTTTGAAGGATAAGAATTTAAGATTGACATCTCTGAGAGGCTCAATGGGTGGCTTAGTGAGAGCAGTAAGTACCTTGTTAAGATCCCAGGTGGGGAATCTGTCAATGGCCGGAGGACGTAGATTGGTGGCACCTCTCAAGAAGGTCCGAATAAGAGGTTCCTTGGAGAGAGGAGTCTCGGGTCCGAAAGTCAAAACGGAGGATAACGCCGCAACTTGATGGTGTAGAATGCTGAGTGAAAGACCAGAGGCGAAACCGTCCTGCAGGAAATCCAAAAGTTGAACAACAGAAACGGATGAAGAATCCAAACTGCGCCTAGAACACCAATGAAGAAAGGACTTCCATGTTGAGTTATAAATACGGGCGGTCGAAGACCAACGAGCAGCCAGAATGGTGGAGATTGTGGCTGATGAAACGTTGGAGCCAATCAAATGTAGCCGCTCAATCTCCAGGCGGTCAGATGATAAGACTGAGGGTCAGGATGGAGCAGCTTGCCTTGCTGTAATACGATCTGATTGTCAGGAATCCGCCATGGAGGGGCCACCGACAGGGATACGAGATCCGCAAACCACGGCCAGTGGGGCCAGTAGGGAGCCAGTAGTATGAGTTCCACCTTCTCCTGTAACAGTTTGCGAATCACCTTGGCGATCAGAGGGAGAGGGGGAAATGCATAAAGAAGAAAACCTTGAGGCCAGGGGCTGCGCAGAGCGTCCACTGCCTCCGTTCCGGTCAATGGAAAGCGGGAAAAAAAGCGAGGCAACAGGTGATTGTTGCTGGAGGCAAAGAGGTCCACCTGTGGAAGGTCGGTCCGCGTTGTCAACTGGTCAAAGAGATGGCGAGGAATGCTCCATTCCGTGTGATCTATTTGGGAGCGACTGAGAGAATCGACCTGAATGTTGTCCTTCCCTGCAAGGTAATCCGCCCGAAGGGAGATCAAGTGAGATTTGGCCCACAGCCCTAGACAAAAAGACTCCTGCATAAGTACCTTTGAGCGAGTTCCTCCCAGTCTGTTTATATGTGCCTTGGCCAAGATGTTATCCATGAGGACCAGAACATCCCGACCCAGGTCTTGAGACTCGAAACTCAGGAGGGCCAGGTAAATGGCTCGAAGTTCGAGAACATCGATGCTGAGAGATCTCTCCTGAGGAGACCAAAGTCCCTGTGCCGTGCAAGAGCCGAGGTGAGCTCCCCAGCCGAGGAGATTTGCATCGGTGATGATGACTATCCGCTGGGGCTCCGGGAACTTGCAGCCTTTGGACACTGGTGGTGACGTCCACCAGAGAAGAGAATCGACCACAGTCAGAGGAAGCTGCACCCGTAGGGTGGTTGGAAATGAGGAACTTCGTTGGAAGGGGAGCAGTAGCCATTGAAGCTCCCTGCTGTGGAGAGGAGACCAAGGAATGATCCCATAAGATGACACCATCTTCCCCAGCAAGGTGGAAAAATCTAACAGAGAAGCAGCCCGGCAGCGCCGGAAATGATTGGCAAGAGTGGACAAACTGAGTTGGCAGTCCTGGGATAAGGAAACCTCAACAGTGACAGTGTCAATGACTGCCCCCAAATGCTGTATGCGGGTAGAAGGGACTAAACAGCTTTTAGACCAGTTTATGGAAAAGCCGTGGGCCTGCAAAATTTGAATAGTCATATTGATATCAAGAAGCGCCTGGGTCGGAGAGCGGGAAAGGATGAGAATGTCATCCAGGCAGAACATGGTTCTGATAGGAATGGAGCTAATATGAGCCATAAGGGAAGCCATTACCTTAGTGAAAACTCTAGGAGCTGAAGATAAACCAAAGAGAGGGCAGTATATTGAAAGTGACGTCCATTGTAACAAAAACAAAGAAATTTGCGATGAGCAGGCCAAATTGGAATGTGGAAATAGGCTTCTGTCAAATCAATCAATGCCATGAAATCCCCTTGCCGAATACACAGAAGAATAGTTTGAAGGGATTGCATCTTAAACCGACGATAAACTATCTGCCGGTTTAAGGACTTTAAATCAAGAATTGGTCTCCAGCCCCCCGAAGCTTTGGGAACCAGAAATAGACAGGAATAGAAACCCTCATCCCACTGGTTGTGAGGGACAGGCTGAATGGTGTTTATATCCAGAAGGTGTTGGATGGCCAAATTAAGTCGAGCATTTTTGATGCAATCCCAAGAGGAAGAGCATCGCAAGAAAAGCTTCGGGGGGGGTGGGGTGGAGCGAAACTCTAAAGAAAGGCCGAAACAAATGGTAGACCTGACCCAGGCGTCCAAAACAGTAATGTCCCATTGATCAGCAAAAAGGGATAAGCGACCCCCTAAGGATTGATCTAGAAGGGAATCAACGGGACCTCCGGAAGGGACAGCCCCTGCCCCCTCAAAAGGGCCGCTTGAAACAAAATCGGGAACCCTGCCTAACCTGGGGGGTCCTGATGAGCCGGACTTCTGGCCAACGCTGCGACCGCTGAGCTGGGAAGGACGTCTCCGAACCCCGAAAGGAAGAAGGGCGAAAGAAGGGCTGAGGCCGGTTATCCGGGCGACGATGTAGAGAAGGTAACACTTTGCGGTGATCTTTCGTTTCAATAAGGAGAGGATCTAGTTGAGAACCAAAGAGCTTTTCCCTGGAGAAAGGGGAAAAAGCTAGGCGTCACTTGCTTCTTATGTCAGCTTGCCAATTACAGAGCCATAGTAGCTGACAGGAAGTGACCGAGATTCCTATGGCCTTGGCAGAAAAATGGGCCGCATTGAGGGTGGCGTCTGCTGAATATTCCACCGCTGCTAAAATCTTATTCAGATCCTGGTGAGAACGATGATCCGATGGAGGTAAACGGGCTTGTAGTTGCCTCAGCCAGAGAATCGTAGCTCTGTTAAAAAAAGAGGCTGCAGACGAAGCCTGCACAGACCAGGCCGACGCTTGATGACCTTTGATCAAGGTCCTTTCAGTTTTCTTTTCCTCTGAGCGTAAACACTCCTCAGGTGGACCTGTGAGGGGAGAGCCAGCACTGGTGCGTCAACAGAAGGAACTTGGAGTAGATGGGAGAAATCAGGAGCCATATTATAGAACCGTTTGTCCAAATTATTAGGTACAGGGCCTGAGCTTGGAAAGGCCCATTGTCTAGAGAACCACATCAGAAAATAATTTGGGGGCAGGAACCACTTCCTTTTGCATAGAGGGCTCCTGAAATAAAGAAGTGGTAGGATCCGTAGCCACAGAGGCAGATGCAGCCACAGAAGAAGTCCCTCCTAGACGAGTGACATTTTGAGCTTTATAGAGCAATGAGCGAAACTTTTGGGGACAGAAAAGACCAATAAAAGCAGGTCGTTCCGGCTCTAAGCCTCATCATGCGCAAGGTCATGATCTGCTACAATCCCACCTTCTGAAAGTGAATCCTGGCTGGCGGAATCTACTGCTTCATAGACTTCCCTGCGCAGACTTCCCCTCAACTTCATCCTGGTAGGATGGGGCTCTGGAATGATGTTGTGTACTAGAATGTACAGAAACTTCAGAAGGCGGCTTTTGCTGGAGGCCCTGGGAAATGCCCTGGTGTATAGCCTCTGAAATGAGTACAGCTAAGGCTGGTGGTATATCTGGGAAAGTTTGAGGAACCTGACTGGGCACCTGAACATCATGGCCCTGCAAGGGAAGCTGTTAGGGAGCAGGAGAATGAGTGGCCTCATGAGCCACAGGAAACACAGATTCTGCCTCTGTATCATAAGGATTTTCCTCAAGGACTGATCTGTCTGGAGATAAGGCTGGGATAGGCCTTTGCAGAGGAGCAGGATTGGTGGAGGCTTTAGCTGAAGAGAGACCTGGAGAAGCCTCAGGGCGGTTGGGACAAGGCTCTAGGCCTGAAATAGCCTGGCCCTTGTGGAAGGCCTTCTCTATAGCCTTATGACGCCTTTCCTCCTCCCGAGATGGTTTAGAGGCTAAAGGACAAGAAGTTGTTGTGCCAACTGCCCTGGACTTGGAAGTCTGGCCTTTGGAGGTCCCCTCCACAGGATCCTCCTCCCGAGACCATTTTCCCTTATCCTGGGCCTGGCAGGAAGACCGAGATTTAGCTGCGTCCACCATTTTGAACTACCAACCACGAGGGATATTAGAATTGCTGAGCAGTCCGTATGTCAAATTAAACTATCTGAGGGGTCCCCATATACTTGTGATTTGCAAGAAATGTCCCAGTCCTCGAATCGTGGGTCCAAATTGAAGTCGCTAGCCTGCTGGCTAAAGCGTGACTATTAGGGCGGAAATGGCGTCGCGCTAAAAAACCACTGCTGAGCTGGATGGCTCTCAGACGTAGCCTTCCTCCGCTGATGGTCAGAAGGCGGGCTAGCCCGGTAACAGACCCCAACAAAAATTGAGCCGCTGGTGACAAGGGGTTCTGTTCATAATACCCCCGCCGATATAGATGGCGGGAAAGCCGGGAAACGCGGCAGAGCAAGCTCGTGCGCGCGCTTGATAGAGCTGCCAGCCGGCAGTCTAGCGTAAGGAATACAGCAGCTTAAAAGTGTGAGGGATTAAACAAAAGACGAGTCCAGTCCGTTCCGAGATCCAAAAAGCCAAGTTAAGCGATATGAAGAGAGCACTCTATAGACACGACCGTCCTGGCAGATCGAGTCGAAAAACTGGAGCCAAGCAGGAAGGGGCGGAGCTTAGACTTCCAGTAGACTCGGTCCTATTGAACAACAGCCAATGTCTCACCCACTCCTGACTGCCGTGACAGCCAATAGGAGAACGCAAAGCTTCAATTGAGTGACAAACCACAATGGAAATCAGAGCAATGTCTTCTGCAGAAGGCCATTCTGAGAGCAACATGCACGTGAGTATGTATATTTGTGTGTGTGTGTGTGTGTGTGTGTGTGTGTGTGTGTGTGTGTGGAGTAGAAGTGAATACAAAATTTCATTTATAAAAATTCTGTTCAGAACCCATTCATCCTATAATTTTGATATGCATTTTAATAACTAATTTGGACATTGCACATGGTTCAGAAACAATCCGAGTTGGACAGCCATGAAAGTTAAATACAGGCAGTCCCCAACTTTTGAATGTCACTTAGCAACCATTCAAAGTCCTAACAGACCTTCCAAAAGGTACTTATGACCTTAATTTGAAGTTCTGGCAAGCGCCTCTCCAGTCACGATCACATTTTGGATGCTCAGCAAATGGCCCAAATTTACAGATGTTTGCAGCATCCCATGGTTGCATTGTAAGTTGAGGACTATCTCTACATAATAATTTGATACCCATGTTTTAACTAGTGCTCTCCATGTTTTGGGCTTCAATTTCAATCAATTATAAATGACCAGTGTTTCCGGGAATATCAAATAGACCCCAAAAGGTGAGGATTTTATTTTTCAATAGAAGATAATGTATATAGCTCAGGGCTGAACTGTGGGGTCGCTTGGCTGTTTGCTGGCAGACATTATGTTCCCCAACTACATAATATCAGTGTGAGATCATGCAGTTACCTAGTTGGATAATGGAACATCTGCAAGTGAACACTGTATTCAAATACCTAATTCAAAGTTAACTATACCCATTGTTTATCACTGTATCAATAAATTTAATATTTTATCTTGGGGTGTTTAGAAAATCAATTTCTTACATATTGTATACAATACAGGTAGTCCTCTATACAACAGTTCATTTAGTGACCGTTCAAAGTTACAACGGCACTGAAAAAAGTGACTTATGACCGTTTTTCACACTTAGAACCATTGCAACATCGTCATGATCATGTTATCAAAATTCAGATGCTTGGTAAGTGGTTCACATTTATGATGGTCATGTGATCAGCTTTTGCGACCTTCTGACAAGGAAAGTCAATGGGGAATCCAGATTCACTTAACATATTACTAACTTAACAAATGCAATGGTTCAGGAAGGCAGGTGATGTCACAGTGAAGTGGTGCGGATGAGTGGTAGTGCCGCAAAGTCCTGCCAATTTCTTCAAGTCCAGAGGCTCTAAGTGGCCGAAAGTCACCCTGTAAGGGTGACGAAGATAGAAGGGATGCTTCAGTGGTCGCGAGGAGAGCGCAGTCTCCTCGTTTGACTCAAAGTAAGCCCCTTGAACTGGCGGAAGAGAAGACGGCCATTATGGCTGAACTGAAGTCATGACAGCTGAAACGGAAGAGAAGAAAGGAAAGATCTTAGAACAGTGTGCTCAGTCCAGGTAAGAACTTTTCTAACTTTTGCCATGGAATTTTCCCTAAAACACCCCCCTTTTGAAAATGGGACTCAACGGAGGTAAATAGTGGCGACTAAGATCTAGAGCTACTGTCAGTTTTGGAAAAGAAAGAAAAAGAATTGCAGACAGAAATAATCTTAAAGGTAAAGGATAGACTGATTTGATCTAACGAAGTGGAAATTGTTAAGAGACTATTTAATGGAGTGATTGTGTGAACTGCTCTAATATTGGCTATCTTGGTGTGATGAATAATTGGGATAGTGGGAATTTGATAAGAGTATTAAGTAAATCATTAGATTTATTAAAATAAGGCAAAATGGGGCAGGAGGAAATAAGTGTATTATTAAAAGAATTACTATTGATACTCCAAGGTACACAAGAAATGACAAGAAACCATAGAGAGATAAAAGAATTGATACATGATGTAATTGTGAGACAGAAATTTATGAGCAACTGACACTAAACAATGATCAGGAAACACAGGAAGTAGAGGAGGAAATATAAAGAATAGAGGAAAGGACAGGAAAGATGACAAATGATACTAAAAGATAAAAAAAGAAGAGTTAGTAAATGATGAAATAGAAAAGGTAAATTACATTTCAAGAGATCAAAAAATAAAAGGGGATATACAGAAAGACAACCCTGAAGTGATGAAAAGATTATTGAAAGATGTACTGAAGGCTCAAAAGAGCGTACAAGTAGCAGAAATAGAACAAATACTTAGATCAAACACGAATGAGACAAGAAGATACAAGACCCCAAGGGAGGAGTATGGGAGATGTACCAAGAAGTCAATAAGAGTAAAGATACGAAAGCAGGCAAGAGATGAGGGATGAACGTAGAATACTGTTTAATACAGGAGTTATTCTATTAAGAACTGGTATAAAGATAGAAACTAGAAATGGAGAAAATATTACTTGTTTAATTTGGAAATTGTTTTATTAATGATTATAAAATAGAAGCAGAAGTTAGAAATGTGGGTATGTAAACAAAGATGAAATAATTTGTATAATTGAATAAATATCAAATAATCAAGACAAGTAAACCTTATGATTATTTGGATAATGGTTATAAATATGTTATCTATGATGTCTACAATGTTTGATATTATCAATTTATTATAGAGAAAACTGAACAGAGGGTTTAACTAAATAATGCCAAAAAAATTAATAAGGATAAGTGAAGACAATGGCAAATAGGACTTGAGAACAATAGTCATAATTATTGTGTACATAAGATTTACTATCTGTACTTAAAAGAGATTGTATCCAGATTGTACATTGTTATTGTGAATATAATGAGGACCCAGATTGTTAGGGGCAATATGCTATTTAGTATACTGTCTTTGGTGTAAGCCACCCAGAGTCCTCGGCGAGTGGGCGGCATAGAAAAATAATAATTATTATTATTAATAATAATAATAATAATAATGATAATGATAATAATAATAATGATAATAATAATAATAATAATAATAATAATAATAATAATAATAATAATAATAATAATAAAAATTATATACAACCCAAGAAAATTGTACAATAAAAAATAATTTTAAAAAGGAATGGTTCATTTAATAACTGTAGCAAGAAAGGTCACAAAATGGGACACTCACTTAATAAATGTTTAGCAACATAAATTTGGGGCTCAATTGTGGTCTTAATTCAAGGACTACCTGTACTTCTAAAAGAGGAAATTAAAATAAAGAAAAATGTTTTTATCCTTAGAAACCCAAATTATAAATCACAACCAAAACTCTTGTTATTCCATGCCAAGGAAAATATTTAGATTCAACAATACTTCCTACAAACTTCAGGTCAAGCATGCAGAATCAAAATCCAAATATCTTTAACTAAGTATAAAAGCAAACCTCAGAAAAAATATACACAAGCCAATGAAGATTATATTACATAAGAAACTTTCTGTAGGATTCTAGGTGACAGAAATCAGTTACTACTTACTGTAGTAATTACTAATTACTGTACTAAGATTCTATAGAATCCTGAAATTCAGAAAATCAACGCCATGCATTTCCTTGAATAATAATTATTGCATTTAGACTTGTTTGAGTAGTATGGCAATCAGGCTATATCATATTTGTTTCAAAACAGTTCAAATTTAGAAGTTGAAAAATAAGAGCAAATATTACATTGTATCAATTTGATCAATAGAAACAAATACTGAAACTAGAATAAAAGCAAAGTTAGAATGTAAATTCTTTTTCTTGATCCTTTTTTCCATCCATTAACTCTTATAGTGCAACTAAAAATAAATGTGTTATGTCATCATTTCTGTGTCAGAATAGCAATTAGGTGATCAACTCCACGAAGTAGTAATGTATTTGTTTAAAAACTAAAAGCTAAAGAATGCATTAAATCAGGGGTCCCCAACCTGTGGACTGTGGCCAACTAGTGGGCTGTGAGGGGTTTGCAACAGGGCCATGGAAACAGCCAAACATGTGCATCCTCACTTGTGCAAGCACACACGTGTGCTTCATTTGTGTGACAGGCAGGCACACGCCGCTCATGCAAATGAACCTGTGCACGTGCACACTTGCTGGCCACTTGCATGAGCCATCCCCTCTGCCCACCAATCCGCAAAGCCAGAAACGTTGGGGAACTCTGCATTAAAGCAATATGCAAGTCATTCTACAAATGGTGCAATTTTTCCAGAGTTTTCAAGTAAAATTCTTGAAAAAAAGATAAAATATCAAAATCTCTCTGTCAAAATGCAAGGTATCTGGTTATTTTATTTTGACTAGGGATGATTAAGTGTTGTACGTTTCTTTCTCTGCTAAGTAGTTTCACAGCTACTCATTTTCTAAAGTTTTTCAACCATTTGGCTCTGTCTTGGCAATAAGGTGTGTCCTAGTTAGGCTGTTTTCTATTGGCAATTTAATTTCTATCAAGATAAAAAAGCCCTCTTTTAAAAGAAGCAAAAAAATCCCCCACAATGTATTTTTCTCCTAACCCAAACTAGAATATTTTTCTCTTAAATTAAAAGGAAATTCAAATCCCATTACTGTTTACTCTGTTAAGTTTTTCAGGCAGTATGCAAATTGAAGCTTGGGTTGGGAATTCAATGAAAATTAATTATTTTCATTGTTTTTGTTTTACTAATTAACTATGATAAACTATTATACCCCTTTGTGAATCTTATAAATTATATTGGGTTGAGAGAGCACTATTGGTCCAAAGTCTCCAGGTGAATTTTGTAGCGCAATAAGAATTTGAACATTGTCCCAATCTAAGTTAATCACTACACTGAGCTAGTTTAAAAGGCAGCAAACAAATTGCTCTACAAAGTGACAGAAATAATTTTAACTTTAGAGTGGTATTAAACAGAATCCATTTATTCTGAACTTTCAAAATACTGCTTAATAAGGCCAGCTGAAGAAAAACAAAACACTGCGGTTATTATAAAGTTGCAATTTTTGACCAGCATTTCAGTGTTTTATTTAATAGATTTTCAAAAATTCTAATTGAACAAAACCCAATACATCAGTTACTGAAACCTACAAAGTTCAGGTTAATTTTGATGCATGCTAAGGAGTGGAGAAAAAAGATCTAGGAATAAGAAAGTGTGTGGTTTTTAAAAATATACAATTTCTATTATAATTGATTTATCAGTCCACCTATTATATAAACAAGGTACTTTTGCCAAGAGGACTAAAAGTATATTATTTAAACCAGTTATTATTTAAGCTGGTATTGGCACAGTTCTGTTTTGTAGGAAAGAAAAATGACAAGGGGCACTTTGTACATTACACAGCATAGTCCTTGCATAAAAGTAAGGAAGAAATACTTTCTTCATATAAATAAGCAAAGAATTGTTCACAAGCTAAATTTCAGCAAAACAAATACATTCCAAATAAACTACAGTCTGAAATAATTATTTTGAATTGCAATCGCCTTTCAGATGACATAAAATACGAAATGCTTTAAAGAATAGTTTCTCTATGGCAAAAAAAAAAGCCATATGACAAAAGGGGCGTTGGTCTTACCTGAGATGCACCATCTCATTGAGTGGAGACAGCAGCCAGGATTGGGTTGTACTCGTCTGTTCAGATTGAAGGACTGAGTCTGTCAGAGTTGTTAAGTCCCGCCCCTGTCGCTAGGGGCTTCCAGCTTTTGGCGGAGACGAATAAACATTAACCATAAAGACCAGACGGAATAAGGGTGGGGCTAGCTGCTGTCTCCACTCAAAGAGAAGGTGTGTCTCAAGTAAGACCAACACTCCTTCTCTGTACTGGTGGAGATAGCAGCCAGGAATGGGACATACCAAAGCTTACTGTCCCTAAGTACGGGTGGGCTCAGTCTTGTCAGAAGACTCCCCTCTAGTGTGAACCCGCTGCAGGATCCTACGTCAAAATGCCACCTCAGCTGAGGCAAATTTGTCCACTTTATAGTGTTTAATAAAAGGGGAAGGGGAAGTCCAAGTCGTTGCCCTGCAGATCTCAAGCAAGCATGCCTGTGTGGCGCATGCGGCTGAAATGGCTGCACTGTGTGTAGAATACGCCATCAGATGAGCAGGCCATGGCAGGGAACATAACTCATACACCTTGGCGATCGTCTGCCGAATCCATCTGCCAATGGTAGAAGGTGTCACCCTGCAACCTAAAGAGACTGGGAGAAAGGAGATAAACAACGATTCCATCCTTCATAAGTCAGCAGTTCTCTTAAGATATATCCGGAGAGCCCTCCGAACGTCCAAAGTATGCCAAGGGGTGAGCAGAGTGAGGGCAGAAATCAGGCAGGACTAGTTCTTGCATGCGATGAAAAGGCGTATTGACCTTTGGAAGGAAAGAGGGATTGAGGCAAAGGACCACGCAATCAGTGTGGAAAATGCAAAGGTCACCTCGCACAGAAAGTGCAGCAATCTCCGAAATCCACCTGGCGGAGGTAATTGCCACCAAAAAGGTGACCTTACATGTCATGTCGGAGGCTGGTAGTCCTTAAGGGCTTGTACAAGGCTCCTGTAAGAGAGTCCAACAAAATAGGTAAGTCCCAGGTGGGGTACCTGTGTACAACAGGTGAACATAAATTAGTGGCACCCCTCAGAAACCTCCGTATGGTGGATGCTGGGATAAAGAAGGGACCCACAAGTCAGAACAGTTGAGAGAACCGCTACCTGCCTCCTAATGGAGTTGCGCGATAACCCACTATCCAGTCCATCCAGGAGAAACTCCAGGATCTGGGCTATCGATGCCTGGAGAGGGGAAACACCCACATGGTCAGACCAATTATAAAATGCCCGCCAAGTGGCAGAATAAATTTGCTCCATAGAAGGCCTCCGAGAAGCCTGAATACTTCAGATGACCCTAGAGAAGTTGTCCCGACTCAAAGTCACCGCTCAAGCACCAGGTGGTCAGCTAGAGCCACTGCATAACTGGGTGAATCAGCGGCCCCTGGCTGAGCGACGCCATGGTGGGGCCACCAACAATATCTTGAGGTCGGCGAATCAAGGCCTCCGTGGTCAATGTGGTGCGAGACGGATGACTTCTACCCAATGTGGTGCGAGAAGGATGACTTCTGCCCGCTCCTCCAGAATTCTCTGCACCACTCTTGGAAGAGGGAGAGGGGGAAACGCGTAAAACAGCCCCCTTGGCCATGGGCTGCGGAGAGCATCGACTCCCTCTGCTCATGGGTCCGGAAACCTTGAAAAAAAATTGGGAAGCTATGTGTTCTGTGGGGTAGCAAACATGTCAACCTCCAGGGTGCCGAACCAAGCTGACAGGTCCTGGGAAAGGGATGGGCACAGGTGCCACTCCGCATGGTCAATGATTTGATGGCTGAGCCAGTCTGCCTGCACATTAGACACCCCAGAGATGTGCTCTGCTGCCAAAGAGTGAAGATGTCGCTCCGCCCAAAGGCCCAGTCTCTTGGCCTCCAACATCAGACTTGGACTTGGTGCCTCCCTGGCGATTTATATGCCTTGGTGGTTACGTTGTCTGTGAGCACTAAAATGTGCTCGCCTGTTGTGGCCCCGCCCTCTGAGCCTGTCCCATCGGAGGAAGAAAGCTCCGAGCATGAGGAAGAGGAGTCAGCCAGGCCTCCCTCTCCAGGCCCCTCCCCTCTGGCATTTTCTCAGGTGCCGGCCGAGGGAGAGGAGACAGCTGGTTCGGATCAGAGTGACGAAGAAACATCATTTACTGATTGGGCCAAATCTATATATCTTTTAATTGTTTTTTAATATTTGTCTTGCATGTCTTTTTAATTCTGGCTGTACACCGCCCTGAGTCCTCAGGGAGAAGGGCGGTATAGAAATTCAATAATAAATAAATAAATAAATAAATTCCTGGACGCACGCCTCCGAAGGCGTGATAAACGATTGCAGCAGCTTAGGAGGCGTGCTAGGAATTAGAACTGAGTCACTGGACCACACCCCAGAGACTATATAATAGAGGGTAGTGGTCAGGGATCCTTGTGACGAACAAAAGCAAACCTTGGATAGTCACTAAAGCCTCGTCCGGAACTGCTGAGAGAAAGATTTATAGTGTCAGACATTTGGACTCTTGAGTATTTATCTTTCTGTTTTACTGTGAAAATAAAGTCACTTGGCAGATGGTGTGTCTATCACTGCCAAGTGGGAGATAAGACCTGGGTGCGTTCCAAAGTGTTTCCTTAACCCTCGGCTTGCTGTGTTTGTGTGTGTGTGTGGACGGGGACAGATCATCGCCTGCCAGTGATCCCCAAAAATGTTGGAGGGCCAGGAATACTGCCCGCAACTCCAGCCAGTTGATGTTCAGCTGCGCTCTCGGGTGCTCCACCTGCCCTGAGTCACCTGCGACTGGAAATACGCCCCCCAGCCAAGGAGGCTGGCATCTGTCGTCATCACCAGCCGCTGGGGCTCGTGGAAAAGGCAGCCCTTGGCGACAGCCAGTAACTGCCACCAGTTGAGGGACCTGAGAACCCTGCTTGATGAATTGCCTCTGTCCGCATTCTGGAAAGGCAAAAGAAACCATTGGAGGTCTCTAGCGTGTAATCGAGCCCATTGGGTGATGGAAATGGCCGGAATCATTTTGCCCAGGACCTGAGATAGCAGGAGTAAAAATACCCTATGCTCCCTTTGGACTCTGCACGACGGGACCTTAAGACTGTCCTGATGCTCCTGGGACAAATACACCCTGCCTTCAATGGAGTCAATCACCACTCCCAGATGGAGCAGACGGGTTGAAGGAGTCAAATGACTCTTCTCTATGTTAACAGAGTACCCGTGGGCTGTGAGAACCTGAAGGGTGACCTGGAGGTCCTCTGTGGCTGGTTGTATCGAAGAGGATAAAATTAAGATGTCATCCAAATAACATTGGAGACATGCAGGCTTGGCCCTGAGGTGAGCCGCCAAGGTGATTAAAACCTTAGTAAAGGTACAGGGTGCTGAGGAAAGCCCAAAGGGCAAGGCCCTATATTGATAATGAGTGCCTGGATAATGAAACCTTAGGTACTTCCGATGTGAGGGAAGGATCAGAATATGCATGTACACCTCAGTGAGGTCAATAGAGGTGAGGAAGTCGCCCTTCCTGACGCCATCAAGAATAGATCGAAGAGACTGTATGTTGAACCTTTTATACACAAGGTATCGGTTCAATCTTTTAAGGTCCAGAATAGGTCTCCACCCCACCCCACCCCACCCCACCCCGAGGTCTTGGAAATGAGAAACAAGAGGGAATAGAACCCCTGCCCAAGCTGATCCTCCGGGACCTTCTGGATAGCTCTAATGTTCAAGAGGTGTTTCACAGCTAATTCCATGAGGATCCTTTTGTTTTTGTTGTTAGACATCGGGCATCGCATAAAAAATGTCGGAGGAATAGAGATAAATTCCAGGGATAAGCAGATCATACAGTATCCCTGATCCAAGCATCAGAGGTAATCTCCTCCCATTGGTTGGCAAAAAGGGCCAGTCTGCTGCCAATGGGAGGGTCAGAAATGCAGTTAGTGATGGCGCTGGAGCAAATGACTCCCTCCCTCTCGAAAGGAACGCTTATTCAGAAAGGGTCTACCTCATGATGACCTGTCTTGGTGCCCCCTCTATCTCGGGCTGAAGGTCCCCTGGAATCTCGAAGAACCAGCACCCCAATCAGATCCCCAAAATGGGGGGCAACAGGAGATTGGGATATAACGGGACTTCCCCCCTTTGTTGGGTGATAGGCAAGAACTTCCACTTGTCCTTAGTTTCAATGAGCAGAGGTTCTAGAACCTCCCCAAACAAGCTTCCTCCAGTGAAAGGGGTGGAAGCCAGATGCCACTTGTGGTGGGCATCCGCCTGCCAACTTCGTAACCAAAGCAAGTGGCCAGCCGCCACAGCAGACACCATAGTCTTGGAGGCAAAACGGGTGGAACGCAAGGTCGCATTAGCCGAAAATTGTAATACTGCAATAATCTTAAAATCTTGATGAATTCTGGTGTCCTCCGTCGATAGCTTATCTTGCAATTGCCTAAGCCAAAGCAACGTTGCTCTTTTGAAGAAGGAGGGGAGGCTGTAGAGGCAGAGAGGCTAGCCCAGGCCGCCCCTTCGTGGGCCCTCTGAAGTGCCTGTTCCGCCCACCAATCTTCCAGTTGTCCCGAAAGACAGGAAGTGGAGAATAAAGCAGCGACAGGCACATCCACAGGAGGTGTCTATAGCACTAATGCCAACTCAGGACCCACATTGAAGTATCATTTGTCCGCGGATGAAGGGAGAGGAGCCAAATCTGGTGATGTCCACTGCCACCTGACGACGTCCACAAAAAGGCATGGGGCAGGAATAGTATCCATTGCCTGATCTGGCTCAGAAAAGGTGGTCCCGCTGCGTCACAGGAGGATGTAGCCCCGGACTGTTCATCCGGTGCCCCACGATGAGCCACTTGAAAAGTAAAGGTTTAAAAATATTTGGTGGAAAGAGCCCAGTAAGTGCTGGTTGCTCTGGCAATAATCCCTCATAATCAGAGAGATCTGGATCCCCTCACTCAACGTCCTCCAGGAGAGATGGATGGCTCACCAGCAAATGAG
Source organism: Arizona elegans (assembly GCA_022577455.1). Lineage (NCBI taxonomy): Eukaryota > Metazoa > Chordata > Lepidosauria > Squamata > Colubridae > Arizona > Arizona elegans. Next base: position 92,663,292 of record JAKOOJ010000003.1, on the reverse strand, counting down.
TGGGTGAGTCCGGGTCAGCATGCGAATCTTAGGGTCAGCATTAGTTTCCGAGACACCTGATCGTTCCAAAGGTGTCCGGCCAGGTAGATGAAAGCCGGCCAACAAGGTTTGCTTAATGGTCTGGGCTATAATGGCCTGAAGATTGTCCAGCAAAAGCAACTCCTGACCCACCATTGGGCGCAATGTTAACCGCTGCCTGAGGATCTAATGTAGGATCCTGACTGGGAGCTCCGCTCAGTGACTGAGGGCCCGGAGAAGGAGATCCTCCCCACAATGCGGACGTAGGAATAGAAACGGGGCAGCCCTGCAACGAAATTTGATCAGGAGATCCAATTGGTGTCCCCTCATGAGGGCGAGTCACTACAGCGCGACCTGGATCAGGCAGAGAAGCCAAAGTAGAGGGCGTGGTGTTGACCGCCCTGTTGCATATTCTTTGAAGGGCCTGATCCTGCCATCGCTCATCCTGAGGGGATGCTTTGGATACTGTTATTTGTGTGGCTAGATCTTGAAGGAGCCTTGGTGGTACATATAGGAGCTCAGCTGTCCCCTGTGGGAGTTGTGCTAGAAGGTCCATGTCTATTCGGCCTATATCTGCCCTCTGGAGTGAATCTGATTTCCCAGCTCTGTTGGACTTGGTCAATGCCTTAGACATGGTGGCAATGAGGGGAGCTGATGAGAACCCCTCAATCAGTAGCAGAAAGATAGGAGCTCTAGGCTTCCCACAGCATCCAAGCAAAGCAGAGGACTTCAAGCATGAATGCTCTTCCGCCCTTAAAATTTGAGCTCAGACTCCTTTAGGCGGTGTAATGGCCAGGACACAAAATGGCAGCTGCCAGCTTGAAGGCGGGGAGCGTGAAGCTCCAATGCGCCACACCACCGCCCCTGATAAATTAGAAGGGAGCGCGAAGCCTGAGTGAATGCAGCAGCTATCAGCGAGCGAAAACACAAATAGGCGTCTGCCAGGTGGGAGACGGGGAGCGCAAAGCTTCTCAATGCCCACACCGCCACTCCAGTTGATTAGGAGGGAGCACAAATCCCCAAGTCTATGCAGCAGCTATTCTAGAGCGAAAGGCACAAAATGGCAGTTGCCACATGGAATGAGTGTGAAACTCCGCGATGCGCCCCGCCACCGTTCCTGATGTAAATGAAGCCAGTGTGAAGATCCAAAACTAGGCAGTGACGCTCCAACCGGGTGTTGTTAACTCCGCTCGCTCGTGGGAAGCAGAGGGCTGAGGCCAAAAATTCAGGCTGGCCAAATGGGAGCGCGAAGCTCCGCAGCAAGCTCCTAGTGCCTAGTTCACACTTTGTTCAAAATGGCCGTCCAGCAAGCCCTCAGTAAGCGCTTTTAATGGCGGCCTCCAGCTGGTCTCGGGAACACAAAGCTCCACTATCCAACTCTCAACTGTCTTCGGGAGCGCTTGACTCCACTAATAAAATCCCAGAACGTCTGCAGTTCACCAGGATTGAAAGCAGAACTGGTCGGAAACGTTCTGCAGACAGCTGAGAAGCCCCTGGCCACAGCAAGAGCCGAAGCTCCAGCCGGCAGGGAGAGGAAATTCCAATAACAGATTAAAACTGTTTTCCAAACTCACAGATGAAGATCAGAAAGACAAAATCCAGTATTAGGTGAAAGACAAAAATCCAGGAATGAGGAGAAAGCTCACAACATGTCTATCCAGTCTGAAGGACTGGGTCAAAAGCTGGAAGCCCCTAGCAACAGGGGTGGGACTTATCAACTCTGACAGACTCAGTTCTTCAATCTGAACAGACGAATACACAACCCATTCCTGGCTGCTGTCTCCACCAATACGGAGAATAATTTATATTTACAGTGTAACTGAATTTAATGTGCAGTATTTTTCAGTGTATTTAGTTAACTTGATAACTGATTTAAAATGGTCTGTTACACAAATCCATTTTAAATATATAAACTGGAGTAGCAAATGTATTTAAAATTGACATCAGTTTAATTAAGCTAGTTATCCCACATTGTAATAAAGCTACAAATAAAGCTGCCTATTTGAATATAGCCACAAAAATCCTTCAGTTGACAGGTTTAATGTACAGCCGAAAAGATAGGGAATTGCAAAATTTAAGTAAGCCACAGGTAGACCACCACAGAAAAAATTAGTAAAATGTGTGATTTAATAAAGTACGTGGATTACATTATTGGAAGTTCACTTTCTCCTCTCCAGGACATGGCATATAACCAATGCTTGACCAGGGTATGCAGTATTGTCAGGACACTACTCATCCTCTCCATGACCGGTTTCCTTTGTTACCTCCTGGGAAGAGGCTTCACGGTATCCAAAGCAGAACTAGGTTCTGTAATAGCTTTGTACCATGTAGTGTCAACCTTGTTAACTCTCAAGACTCTTTTTTTTGCTGTGTATACAATATGGATTGTGATTAATATATATGTGTATATTTATATGTTTATATGGATAACTAATGTGTGCCAGTGTCACAGGAAAAAGTAGCAATAAAGTTTATGTTATCTTATTTCTTTTTTGATCTGGGTAATGTTTCTGAACAATAACTAAGTAAATACTCTGGAGTGGATAAAGTTTGTAGCTGGCTCTCCCGAGAATAGGGCCCTGCAAGTGCCAAATGCCTCATCGTTGTTAGAGCAGAAGATTTTTACAAATCCAGTGAAGATAGCAGAATAGTGACAAAGAGAATACATTTCATTTAGTAAATATAACCTCCCCTCCCCAATTTTGGTTCTTCATACCCTGGGTCCTAGCTCTCACCAACAACTCAATAGTTCCTGTTGCCATCCCCTATCTTCTAGAGGACACTTTATTTGGCTCTTCCATTTATCCCTGCAATGTATGAAAAACAGGGTCCTAAGTAGCCTATCCTGCCTTTCTGGCAGTTAAAAGGTCAAAATATAATTGCAAGACTAAAACACCTAACACGAATTCTTACTAGACTTTTTCTTTTTACCAACTTCTTCATCTACCTGAAGTACCTGTCCCTCTGAGTCACTTTTCCTGGGCTTTCTGCTTCCAGAGAATTCCAGTAAGCTTCAATTTTGAACCTAGAGATGATAAACCCCAGAATCCTTTTGGTCTTCATTTGTTCCTTCTCCAGTTCTTCCTCAAAGTTTAAAATGATCAAAAGATTTTTTTTTTGTCTGACAAAAAAACCAGCATATCTTCTGTGTGACAGAGAAGTATTTCACCCATGGAAGTTGTGGATTCCGTATCTGGCATTAGAGGCTACATTCACAATATGTTTCTCAATTACAGTGCTTCCTGCAAGGTAGTAGATGAAGGCCAATCAATTCCAAGACTGCAGGAATGAATGTGATAAATGTGACCTTATTTATGATTTATTTGTCCCATGTTATTCTATTCATTCTTAGAACTAAAGTACAAATAAAATGTACATTGCATTAAAAGGTTGTTTTAATCTCAATGGATTTGGTCAACTCTTCCTGACCTCAAAACAAATATTTTAAAATGTCAGTCAAGTTCTTCTTCTGTATATCAGTTTGTTTATCCACAGCAATATTAAATAAGGCTATGCATACTTCTAAACGATTCCTAAGAGGTCCTTCAAAATATCAGAAGCACATTTATTCAAAGCAGAAACATCTTTTAGCCTCCATATAAATCTGAAAAAGATAAAGATATGGTTGTTTTAATGAATGTTAGTTGAAACCTCCCATGCATTCAAAAATAACTAAAGAAGAATAACACACAACCTGGGATCTCAAAACTATTCATAGTCACTCTTATATATTTGGCACTCAAAAGTTTTTTCAAAAAATGCAAGTAAATGAAATAGCCTTTGAAGTTTGGGGCTATCACTAAAGGTAAAATACATCTCCTTGTCAAAAAAAAATATATACTCCTGATTTCAAGTAATCTATCTAATAATGCTGCCCAGATATTTTCCCTTTAGACTTGCTACCATTTAGCTTAAACAATAAACAATCCACATATATATTAAGTAATATTTCTGAAAAATGGATTTCAAAATCTATTCTCATTGCAACAATTTCAGGAGAGAACCAAACTATCTTGCCTTAATATCAAATAATAATTGCTTTCATTACAATATTGCTTGCACATTGTCCAAAAAGCCATATTCCAGAATAGATATGTTAAGACCATAAGAATATAGTTGTTGTAGACTAACAGACTTATCCTTCTGGTTTAATTTATGCTGATGCATACATTATTTATCAATTACATACTAGTGTACTAAAAATAGAAAGGGATGGATAGATTAATGCATCTTTTAGAATTTGTTTAAAAAGAACTCATTTTTTCACTGTCTAAAATCAGTAAGGCGCTCCATAACATTCATCTTACCTGCTTTAATAGCATTGATTTCGAAAGATAAAACATTAATTTAATTTAAACATACCTCGAAGGACCATCATTACTTACACCAGGATTTTTATCATGTAACAGAAAACCCATAGCCATATTTTAACTCCCTACTACTACTATTTAATTTCCATTGTATTTAAGTCAGTGGGAACTTGAAGAAATCAAGAGTTTCAGGCTTTTCATCAAATTCAAAATGCATAATCAACTATGGTTAATGCATTCTATATCAAACATTTACTAGGAATGTTTAAAGACAGCAGTATAACAGTAAAGTCTGTTATCATGGCTAAAACCATTTGGAACTATATTGTCATTGTTTTTGTTAGGTGCAAGAATTCAGGAACCAGGATTATTCAAATGACCCTTCCAGGCTACTTCTAAACAATAATCTGAACTACTAGTGGTCAAGACAAGCTGGCAGTAGATAAGAATCAAAGGAAATTAAAGGGGCTGGATTTAGATCTCTTGTGGATGCAAAGGGACTTCAAACTGATGCTCTTGACCCCTCCCTCAGGCTCAGCCTGGTCATCTCCTATATCTTTTTAACAATAGTAACAGAATCTCTTCAAGAGAATAATTTTTTATTTGAATTTATAAGCAGCCCAAGTTGTCCGCCAAGGATGGAACATGTAAAGACGAAGGTCCTTTTGTACAAAGTACTAGACCAAATTTTCTTATACACTGCATTTTCTAAACTTTTATATAGTAGAACTGTTGTTAATTGCAAAGCGTGTCTGACCCATCGCAACCCCATGGACAAAGTTCCTCCAGGCCTTCCTGTCCTCTACCATCCTCTGGAGTCCATTTAAGCTCACACTGACTGCTTCAGTGACTCCATCCAGCCACCTCATTCTCTGTCATCCCCTTATTCTTTTGCCCTCAATCTTTCCCAGCATTAGACTCTACTCCAGTGAGTCCTTCCTTCTCATTAGATGGTTAAAGCATTCGAGCTTCATCTTCAGGATCTGGCCTTCTAAAGAGCAGCCACGGTTGATCTCCTCTAGGACTGTCCAAGGGACTTTCTCCAGCACCATAGTTCAAAGGCCTCAATTCTTTGAAGCTCAGCCTTTCTTATGGTCCAAGTTTCACAGCCATACTTCCCAGCAACTGGGAAAACTATAGCCTTGACTTTTGTTGGCAGGGTGTCTCTGCCTTTTAGTAGGCTGTCTAGATTTCCCATAACTTTCCTCCCCAGGAGCAAGCGACTTTTAATTTCTTGGCTACAGTCCCCATCTTCAGTGATCTTGGAGCTCAGGAAAATAAAATCTGTCACTACCTCCATTTCTTCCCCATCTATTTGCCAGGAATTGAGAGGGCCAGATGCCATGACCTTAGTTTTCTTATTGTTGAGTTTCAAGACAACTTTTGCACTCTCCTTCTTCACATCAAGAGGTTCTTTAGTTCCTCTTCACTTTCTGCCATTAGAGTGGTATCATCTGCATATCTGAGGGTGTTGGTATTTCTCCCGGCAATCTTAATTCCAATTTTTGATTCATCTAGCCCCAGCTTTCTCTTGAAGTGCTCTGCATATAAGTTAAATAGGCAGGGCGACAGTATACAGCATAGCATAGTATACTATGTATATAACCTAGCAGCACAGTACACAGCAGTCAGTATACCAGAATATATTTAGATTATTCTTAAACAATGCATGTTAGTAATCTCCCTTGCTCGTTTATCAGCAAAATCAGATGTCTGGCGGAAAATTTACACCTGAACCTGTTGAGCTAGGTAGCAAGTTACTAGCTTTCTGTTCCAACTGACAGTAAAACCCAGTAATCTACAATGGATCACTGGGATGGGAAAAAAACTTCAGAAATGTGAAGGCATTTGGGTGCATGTATGACGAATATAATGTATCCACTCCACGATTGAAGAAAAAGTTTCAAAGAATTACTGGACTGTTGAATTTGACTAACTCGGAGCTGATCAGTTCTTATCATTTACTGTAGTCAAAAAAGGAAAATCTCATAATATTTCAACCAATTTTGGGTAGGATAACACAGGTGACCAAGTATATTAATGAGAACCCTTTTTCTCTTCGTGGCAATTCATAGTCTCTTTCCATGGGAATTTTAATCACTTTGTAGGAGGTCCACAGGTTACATCCATGCATTCGGTGACTGTTCAATAAATGGCACTCAACAAGTGGGAGTTACAATAGGTCCTCATATTTCCTGCCATCAATATCTGTGGTTATATGATTGCAATTTCTGACATTCCCTGCAGACTTCCCACAAGCCAACTCAATAAGGAAGCTGATCACTGGAGGCCTTTTAACAACCCGTGTGGTCCTCATTTAACAGCAGCAACTGGGACTGGTGGAATTGCCATCACTAAGCAACATGGTCATGCAACATCACACTTTTGTTCGTGTCACTTAAGAGATGGAGTTTCCGGTGCCAATTGCTGTAGTATCCTGAGGATCTGCTCTAGAATAAGGATAATTATTTAATGTATATTGTTTGTCCAGAATTAAATAGTATTTAGAATTTAAAATATTGTTTCATTTTATGTTTGAATTGCTAAATGCAGATCTGTGCCCAAGGGATTATTTTTAACTCTGAGTCTTTAACAGTAGCAGCCAATATGACCTACACTGACTTCTTACTATAATAAACTTGCCACTGCAGCCGTGCTATTTAGTCTATTATATTACTTCGAAGTAAAAGCTTTGACATAACTGGCAAAGCAACGTAAACTGGATTATTTCAAGATCGCTCTAGTGTGCATTTCCAAACAGTTTGTTTTTTGACCTATTTTCTTTCTCTCCTTAAGAACTGGGAAATCAAATATTCATATTTTTAAACAGACTAGTATAGTTTTTTTTAATTTTCACACCATTAGAGATGCAGAATCAAAAGAACACAATACTAAGTTATTACATTTGCAATACCAAAGGTAAAGGAGATATAAATATCGATCCTATATTATACAGCATTCCTCTCTCTGAGTTCATGCCTAGCAAGTCCAACTTCTTCCCAGAACTTTTTTCGTAGTTCCAAAATAGAAATTAAGATATTCTAACTAGGAGTCTTGGAAAATGCTACAGAAATAAACATGTCCAAGTCTAGAATCCAGTGATATTAAGCTAAAGTTAAAAGGATATTTCCATTTCATAAATATAGCCTTAACAGTTTTTCTTGTTCAAAAACTAGGGCACACCTTCACAAAACAACTCCTGCAAGCATAAGATTATAAAATTAGTATCCCAAGTATCAACAACTGCAATATTCTATATGAGATGGCACTTTCTTCTCTTAAATCTATTATAACTAATAGAAAAATAGAAAAACAAACAGAGGGAAAATCAGGAACAATCCCTGAAATAATGTAAGTAAAACCTTTTGGAGGAATATACTTACAGTATAGATACCGTAGTCTTCTACTTATAAACATTTATTTAGTGATCATTCAAAGTTAAAACAGCATTGAAAAAAAGTAACTTATGACCAGTTTGCACATTTACAACCATTGTAGCATCCCCATGGTCACATAATCAAAATTCAAGCACTTGGCACCAATAGGTATTTATGATGGTTGCATTGTCCCGGGGTCATGTGATCACCATTAGCAATCTTCCCAGCCAGCTTCTGACAAGCCAAGTGAATGGGGGAGCTAGATTAATTTAGCAACCACGTGATTCATTTAACAATTGTAGTCATTCATTTAACAACTGTGGTAAAAAAAAAGTCATAAAATGGGGCATGATTCATTTAAAAACTGACTTGCTTAGCAATGGAAATACTGAGCTCAAATATGATTGTAACATGAGGACCACCTGCAATGGATTACATGTATTTTTATCATAAAATCCCATTTCTCTTGATTTTGTAATTCAGTATAAAATAAACATATTTTTTTCCTTTTTGTTTATTAATTAAACAGCAATTTTTCATTTTGGACCTCTCCTGTAATATTCACAACAGGAATAATATTCAACTACAACTGCCCCATTTAAAAACATAAATGTATAAAATCAGATAAATGTTCCCAGTAATACCAAATTCATTACACAGCTTGATTACACACAATGAGAGAAAAAAAACCTAGCCCAGCATAAAACCTCATTCTGCTTCTATTATGCTGCAGAGGGCCATAAGGATTTTATTCCAATTCAGCAAGCACATTTTTTACTATCCTGATCGCATTCATATTAACAGACTGCATTCTACATATTTAACATACCATATTGTTTGCCACTTGCAGTGAAACTGAATGTAGAAGAGAAGTACACTGCAATGAAGAGCATGGCAAAAGAACCAACCAACCAATACAGCATGGTATTACATTAATGTCAGTGCTACCTTGTTCAATAATCAATCATGGAAAACAAGAAAAACAGGTCTGACGCTTATGAAAGGAAACAAGAAGAGAGGTGTCTTTGGAAATAAATAAAAATAGCACAGGAAAGCACAAATAAGATGCCAAGTAATTCTAGCTCATGTTATGATTAACAATACAAAATAGCTCTAATAAACTATATTATTTAATAATCCTACAGAGGTCTAAGGCTAGTACTAACTAATCTGATAGCCAAAGGTCACCAAGAATTTCAACATGCAAGGGAGATGGAGAAAAGGAGTGTGCTAATTAAACTCTGAAATTACACAAAATAAGCTGCAAATCTATGGGACTACTTTTTTTGGAAGGGATTGATTTTAAAACTTAATAGGTAACATTAGAGATTTATGAGATTATCCACTGTAGGAGAAATATATAAATCAGGCATTTAAGAAGTACGTTTGAAATAATGATAATGGAGAGAAAAAATTTGTTATCTAAAAACTATAACTGTCAAGCACAAAGGATCAGAATAATCTATTAAATTGTAGCATAGATTTATTTAACCCTATACACAATAATCTAGTCAACTAAGGTTCAACACCAAATTGGCATCAGATAAGGACCAACATAATTTAGGAGTAGACAGACTTTGGACAGTTTGTGGAAACATAATGACTCTAAGCTGATGATGTACTTAACTCTGCCCCCCAGCTCTGTCTGCTTTTCTACAATATTATTATAGAAAATTAATATATTATTATATAATATTATTCATGTTTAAACATGAAATAGGGCAAGATGGACATATGATTTAGAAGACAATATTAAATTGGAAACATGGTAACGTTTTAGATATCACTGCTATAATTATCAGGCTATTATTTTGAAAGGAATAATTTTACTTTAATTTTACATTTTTTTCATATAGTAAACTTGAGTGTGGTTTCAATCTTCTTTGATCAAGATCTGTTTCAATGAATGTCACTTGATAAGCAGTTTTGTTCTTTACTAGCATCATTTACCCATTGATTTCAATATCCAGAGACAACAGATAAATGTCCCATTTGTCCCAACGATCTAACCCATATCACATATTTTTATTTCTAAAATTTGTAAGCCACCCATTTTACCACAGGGCTTGGATATTATGCATTATAATACATATCACTCTATTATCAAATTCTGTGATAAACAGAGGAAAAACAGCACAATATAAGAAACAGTTAAAAAATCTTACGAAATTAGGATAGCTGCAATAGTTCAAAAATTAAACTAATTATAAATAATCATTTAAAAATACAAGATAGCTATTGACCAAAAGAACAAGTTTTATTTTATTTATTTGAATTTATTAGCTATCCAAATCCAATGGATAGAGAAAACATAAAAACATCAAATAACACGGGACAGTCCAGATTGAAATAATCTTATAAACCAGGGGGTTCTTAAACTTTTTAAACAGGGGGCCAATTCACTGTCTCGAAGACTGTTGGGAGGCCGGACCGGCTGGGTGGGTGTGGGTAGGTGGTCATGTGGTTGGGTGGGCATGGCCAATTTAGCAGTCCATTAAACAATACACACAAATTAAACTTTAATTTGTTTTGCTCCTGGGGGTGTTTTGTTTGCATGTTGCTCTTTTGATTGACTTTTCTTTTCACTAGATCGTTTTTTACATTGTTTAGGAGTCTAGTGGTCCACTTCAGGAAATTCAGTTTTGCAGCAATTTTTCTCAGCCCCAAGGAACTTACAATCAACAAATAGAATAAGCCAAGAAAGCCATTGCCTTTCCTTGTTTTGGGTGGGTGGGAGGCAAGGGACTCAGCCCAAGAGCTGGGCCTCCTTAGGAGATAAATCAAAGGAGACGATTTGTCTATTCCAGAACTTGGAAACAGGCACTCCTCAGCCACAACCTCCTGCATATTTGGGACTGTTCCCCAGCCAAGTCCCCCAACCAGCATGGGCTCCTTTTGCTCTACTGCTGCTCGGTGCCAGAACAGACAAGAAGGAAAAGGGGTGCTTCTGCTCTGGGCTTGATTCCTCTGCCTCCTCCCCAATAGCTCCCTTGCCAAGATAATGTGTTTCATTGTGGCTGAAGCAGCAGCCATGAGACCCAGGCAAGCCCCTTCTGGCTCTTTATTGTGAGGGCCTCCTGGACGCTCCCCCTCAGCGTGCTCCTCGGGGGCAGTTATTAAACTCTCCCACTGGAACTGGACAACGAAGGGCGAGCAACGCGGCATTCGGGGCAGGGGATTTGGCTCATGCAAGGCGCTTCAGGGAACAGCCAGGGAGCATTCCGGGAAGCTTCACTAGCCCTCCGCTGCTGCCACCGTCCTATCCAAAGTGCCACAGTGAACATCCCAAGCAAAATTCAATGAGGTGCTTCAGGGAAGAGCCAGGGAGGGTTCTGACGCCATCTTCCATGCATTCCCTCCCTGCGCATGCCAGTTCACCCACTGCTGCTGCCCAGGCATTCCGGGAATCCTCGCTAGCACCCCTGCCACTGCAGTACTACTGTCTGAACTGCCGCGAGAGTCTTCAGCAAGGCAGAGAGTGGCAACGGTGGCATTCAGGTCCAGGGTATTAGGCTGGTGTGAGGCGCTTCAGGGAAGACCTAGGGAGGGTTCTGATGGCGCCGTCTCCCGCGTGCTCTCCTCCCTCGCTGCCACTGCCATGGCTGCAGTCTCAAAGATCGGGAGGGCCACGCAGAAAGAGAAAAGGCAGCAAAGAGAGCAAAGCAAGCAAGTGAACCTTCGGCCTGCCGGCTGGCCTCTTTATTCTCTCTTGCTTCCAAGACAGCTCTCTGGAATGGCAGCAGAAGCATACGTGGTTGCGAGATGAAGAGAGGACAGGTGAGATCCAGACGCTTTCCAGCTTCCCTCATCCCAGAAGAATCAACTTCACTCTCCCCCCCTTTGCTAGCAGCCACCCCCTTTTTCACATGGGATCAACCGGCAGCAAGGAGGGAGAGGGAGAATGGGGAAGCCCGAAGGTTCACTCACTTGCTTTGCTCTCCTGTCTCTGCTTTTGCAAGTTTTGCTGCCTTTTCTCTTCTTGCGCGGCCTTCCCAATCTTTGAGATTGAGGCCAGGTTGGCAGCGGGAAGGAAGGGGAGCAAGTGGGAGATAGCAGCATTAGAGCCGTCCCTGGCTCTTCCCCAAGATGCCCTGGCCTAAACGGGCGATCCCATGTGAAGCTGCCGGGCAATTCCGTGTGAAGAAGGGGGCAGGCCTCTAGGAGTGTGTGTGAAGTTGGTGCTTCTGGATGAGGGGAGCTGGCCGCAGCTGCTCACCTGCCCACCCTCCAGCCCGGAGCATGTGGCTGCTCCAGCAGCATCACCCCTCCGCCCACGGGCTCTCCCCTGCCCATCCGCGCCCTTCGGCATTACCTTTGCAGCAGCGTTTGGTGAGCATTAAAATGAGAAGTGGGAAGTGTGGCTGGACAGTGGAAAATAAGGGCAATGGCTGGAGGAGGCCTCCCCAGGGCCCCCATCAGCCAGGAAAACCCAGCTATGCAGGAAATGGCTGGGAGGAGAGGGATGAGGAGTGGGGCCACCACTCCACAGGCCGGATATATTGGGTCAGCAGGCCGCATTCATCCCGCGGGCCGTAGTTTGAGGATGCCTGTTATAAACAGCAAAATTAAACAGTAAAACAAAACAAAAGCCCTTAGCCAAATAATAAAATATCAATCCCAAGCCTTGGACCAAAACCTTGTTTTCAAAGCTTTCTGTAACACTAAGAAAAGGGGCATTGGTCTTATCTGAAACGCTCCTTCCCAGGGTGCTGAGAGAGAATCCAAGGAATGGGTTAGCTGCCTTTCTGCCCTAAGATTGAGTCTGTCAATCTTCTGGTCACACTTCCTTGCCTCTGTGTCTCCCCAGTTTCAATGAAGGTGTAGCGATTGACTTGACATATCATCAATGATGCTCCTGGCCACTCCTGGACTCTGGACCAGACAATCACCAGGGTGGGGTTGGATTCTCTCAGCACACCAAGAAGGAGCATATCAGGTAAGACCAACACCCCTTTGACAATGTGTTGAGTAAAGAATCCAAGAAATGGGACATACCAAAGCTGGTAGTCCTAAGGGAGGGCAGCAGCCTGGTCCTGAGTCCCCAAGTCTGTATGCACCCTCTGGAGTACCTGTCTGCCGAAGACCGCTTCAGCTGAAGGACTGGGGCACTTCTCACTTTAGCAGATGAGTTGCTCCTGCCGGATCTTTGGTAAGGCAGGAGAAACCATTGCAAGGATCTGGTGTGCAGGCGTGCCCATGGGACGATGGAGATGCACAACACCATCTTGCCCAGTTGTGATTCGAGGGCCAGGGGTACTGCTTGTTCCCTCTGAATCTGACTTGCTTGCCAAGGTCTTTTAAGCTTACCTGGCGCTCCTGAGAGAGGGTGTTGTGGTCTGCCAGCAGCCTGCGGACCTGGCAGTGGAGAGACAATGGGCCAGTCCTGGAGTCAGGGGAAGGCCCGAATAAGGGCTCTGTGTCAGAGGCAGAGATGGGGCCAAGACCATCTGGGAGCAATGCGCAGACTCCGGAGCCTCCAGAGACTGACAGCAGAGAGGCAGAGGAATAGGAGGAGCCTGTTCCTAGTGCACACATGCGAAGAGCTGCCAGAAGGCAAGAGCAGCTGAAGAAAAAAGGACAACTCAGGAGTAAGGCCAGAAGATGGCTGGCCACTCCAATAAGGCTTAAAGGAGCAGCAAGGAGCCGTTGGGTTCTTTGTAGAAAAACAATGTTGATTCCCGTGCTTCTTGTCAGTGTCTCTTGAACTTTGTGGAGGTTTTGCCAAGAAAAACCTTTGGCAGGTTGTCAAAGACATCAAAGGTTGGTGATAAGGCCAATGGACTGGTTATTAAGAATTTTGTTTTGGACTAAACTGAGAATGAATTAATTCTCAGTTGTTTTAATAAAGTAAGTTTGTCGAGAACTGAATTGTGTTTGGTAATCACTACTTGGGCCTCAGTCACAACAGAGGGAGATCTCACACACCATGGTATCTATGACCGTCCCCAGGTGGAGCAATCGGTTGGTCGGAAGCAGATGGCTCGCCGAAATTGATGGAAAATCCATGATCCTGGAGGACCTGGATTGTGACTTGCAGATCCTCCGTCGCTCGTAGGTGAGAGGAGTAGTGAATCACGCACAGAACGTGCCCTGAGGTGTGCCACCAGTGCTGCCAGCAATTTGGTGAAAGTCCTGGATGTTGAGGATAGGCTGAATGGTAGGGCCTTGTACTGATAATGTCGGCCCGCCTAGTAGAATCGTAGGATGGTAATGGGTGGGATGGTAAGATAGGCACGTGAAGGTATGCCTCCATCAGGTCTATTGAAGCTAGGAAGTCACCTTCCAGGATGCTCTCCAGTATACACTGGAGGGACTGCATCTTGAATCTTTTGTAAATGAGATGGTGTTCAATCTCTTCAAGTCCAGAATTGCTCTCCACCCACCAGAGGTCTTTGGGACCACAAATAAGATGGGAGTAGAATCCCTGCCCGTTGGTCCTCTGGGACCGGCTGAATGGCCTGGATATCCAACAGATGTTGGATTGCTGCCTGCATGAGGCTTCTTTTTGTCCTGTCCCTCGATATGGGGCAACGTATGAAGAATCTCGGGGGAGTGGAGAGGAATTTGAGGGTAAGACCTAGTCTCACCGTATTCAGGACCCAGATGTCCATGGTGGTTGCCTCCCATTGATTGGCGAATAGGCTTAGGCAGCCACCGATGGGAGGGTTGGACTGGCAATCACTTAAAATGACAAAAGGGGTGACTTCCTGTGCACCAAAATGGCCGCTTGCCTTGGAAATTTTGTCTGTTTCTATCCCTGAATCCGGATCTGTCTGGTTACTTGTCTTGCCTATTGAAATACGCCCTCTGGGGGTGAGAGATGTTAAAGCCCGAAAGGAACAAAAATGTAGGAACGAAAATAAGGTGAGGGACAGCAGTCGACTCGCCAGTACAAAGAAGGCAGCACATTTCTCCTGTCCTTGGTCTCCACCAGAATGGGCTCCAGAATCTCTCCAAAAAGCTTGCCACCCTTGAAGGGAGCAGAGGCTAGCTTCCCTTTATATCTGCCTGCCAGTGGCAAAGCCACAGGAAGCTGCGGGCTGTTACCGAGGAGGCAATGGCTCTGGAAGCAAACCTGGCGGCTTCACTGCCAAGGGAATCACCAGGTAGGGATTCCCTGCTATAGATGGATGGAGTCTGTGAGTAAGGGCCTTGGAAAGCCGTTCAGACTCTTTGGGCCAGGGGTGCTAGATGTTGGCTCTGATGAAGGGGTATCAGATGCCACAGAGGCAATCTGATGTCCTTGCTGTAAACCTGCAGCAATCCCCTGCACTATGGTCTCTGAAATCAGATTCTCATTTGTTCAGAAATTTCAGGCCCCGCCACTTTGGGAGTGAAGGTAGCTTCTGGCACAGAATTTGATCTCTTTGGAGGTGGGTGGCAACCTTTTTCTGCTGAAGGCAGATTAGGTATTGGAGCAGAAAATGCCTCATCTCTGTCCAATATTGCCATTAGAGGCAATATTACAGGTTAGAAGGCTAGTTCTATGGCACCATCTGGTGACCAGGCTCGGTAACTGAGAGAGTGCAATTGCTTTGCCTCATAAAGAGGTTCCAATGGCTGCATTTCCAAAGTGTGGGAAGTGACAGCTTCTCCCCTGAGCGAGCTCACTTGCCCCAGGCGCTTCGCAGCTTTTTCAAGCCTTGGCCATCTCTTTGTCAACAGCTTTCTTGACACCTTCTGGTGTCCTTCTCTTCAGCCTTAAAGACCTTCTTGGCCGATAAGGTTTTCGCCCTAATTCGGGCCACCTCTCCTTTAACAGCCGTTTTTTGACCTGAGAAGCTTCCTCTGCTTATCTGGGACTTGACAGGGACACCCATCTTCCCCACTGACGCCCAGCTCCTCCTAACTGCCTGAAGACACGAGAGCTGCCATTTTAAAATCCATGGCTTTTAAAAATCCATGCCATTTTAAAATCCAAGGGAGGCTCATTTTGAAAGAACCCTGCTGCTGCGGCTTGTATTGCGCTAGTTTGCACTTGCTGACAAACAGTATGCCCATGATTATCCAGGCAATGACTTAGTTCCCTCCGCAGGGCGCAGGATGGTGCCAGGGGCCTTGGCTGTCGGTTCGGAGCCGGATTAAGGTTTAGCCCCACTCAGCTTAAATGTGGGAATTGCAGGGACCTCGGCTCTCCATTCGAGCCGGCTAGCGGCTGTGCCGGACAGACCGGGAAGCCAGCCACTAGTTCGCTTTTCTAGCAGACACTACATGAATCCACTATCTTACTGAGGCTGTTTGAGAATCCAAGGAATTATAAATTGAAGTTGTCTGAAGCCATTTCACTCAAGTGTCTCCGCTGGGCGAAGACTGAGTCGAAACTGAGGAGACACACAGGCAAGGAGGCGTGACCAGAAGATTGACAGACTCAATTTCCAGGCAAAAAGGCAGAGTTAACCCATTCCTTGGATTCTCTACTCAGCACACTGGAGAAAGGGCAAAGTCCTTATCTCTGGGGGGATGCTGTTCCAGAGAAGGGGGACCTGGAGTACACCCACTCTGCCAGAACTAAAATACTGCCTACCAAGAAACCATAGATATTTTAAAATAGACAACAAGCTTGTCAAACAGTTTAGCATTACAGTGAAAAAAGGTAATGAATTCAAATAAAACGAGTTATTTTTGCAAGTGTTTATATTTTGAGAGCTCCGGTTACAGAGAAGAAATATTATTTTCTTTCATGACTGTGCCATCTTATAAGCCTTCCAGTGTTTTGTCTTGTTTTCATGTTCTCATTATAAAAATACCGTAAGGCAAAAGAAAAGGAACAAGCACAGTAGCTCATTCAGTGCCAATGCTACCCAAAATTTATGTTGGATGCACACGAAGTGACTGCTGTACCATATGTTCCTAGATATTGCTGTACCAAGTACTAGTTCCACCAGATGCTTTTTCTTCTCATATTAACAGGATAACAAATACCCTTAGGACATTTATCATAAAATTGATAAACTGAATATCCAGGAAAATTGAATAAGGTCAAAACAATTTACTTTTGTGAAACACGGAGACTGCAAAATTCTTTTGCTGCAAGCTTTAAAAAAATTTGTCCCTAAAATTTTTTTTGCTCAAAATCAGCCATTTTTGCTAAAAGTCATGCTTACCAGTTTTACAGAAGACTAAGCTATACAGCTGATTTATTTGTAAAATTTATTAGCCACATATCTCACTTCCCGGTAACTTTACCAAAGCTTACTCATTAAGTAAATAACTTTAATTAAATAAAAGTTTACACCAAAGTAAACTACAGCAACCACTTCTTTGCAACTACTGAATCACTACAAAAGATAGTTGACAGCGTCTACAGAGCGTGTCTAATTAAAACAAAAACATCCTTCTAAAATTCCTTTTCTGTTATTAGTTTAATCTGGTACATAATTAATTTCTGTTCCTGGAAAATAAGGCTGTAGATTTAGTAATCTCTCAAAAGCTACTTTTGAAGATAATCTAGAACCTGCAGCACTCAGAAAATAGCAGTCTCCTATAGTATATAACTACTTTGTGGATTATACAGTCTGGAATGCCAGAAAGACTAACATCTTCAAGTCAGTGATCTAGATGTTTTCACCATGAGAAGAGGACTAGTAACCAAGAAAAGAACATTTTTGTAAGTGGCCTCTTGACTTCAGAATTTCTTTTCATAGAAAAATGATAGATTTAAGTACAGACAGTTGTAGCTTGACCAAGGTAATTAGGGCAGGAAACTCTTATGCTAAACAAAATGGTCATAAAATATTATGGCATGTGATTATGCTGACTTATGACGATGGTTGCGGCAGTCCTGGTTGCTGTTAGGCAAATCCAGCAAGATTGCAGAGTCCCATGGTCATGTGATCACTATTTCTGACCAGCTTCTCCACTGACTTTGTCTGAAGCTAGCATAACTGCAGGACAGTGTAACCATCATAACTGCAAGCTGGTTGCCAAGCACCTGAATTGTGATCATGGGATCATAGGGATGGTCCACCAGCTTCAATTATATAGAAGGTTATAAGTCCCCCTTAGTCAATGCCATTGTAACTTCAAATGGTCACTAGGGAAGTGGTCATTCAATGAGGATTACTTCTAAACCAATTTTTCTAGAAATATGCACAAAACATAAAGCATGGTTTCTCAATACATTGGGTTAAAAGTTTTGCTCAACTATTTTAGACCAGTCATATGTAAGCATCAGGGTGGATTTGATTTAAATCGAGTTGATTTAAATCACAATTTAAATCGTGATTTAAATCACTAGTAAAAAGGCTTGATTTAAATCAACTCGATTTAAATCATAATTTTTAAAGAGCAACTGTCATCTCTGCTACTCCTTTGACTCACTGTTGACTCACCGATAGTCCCAGTGTTGCAGAATATACAGCCTCATGCTACATAACTAAGCTCCATTTCATGCTGAATAAACTAAATTATTTCTGTATCTTAAATAGAAAACTATCTTACGATAGATTTTTACCCCAAAAGTTTATTAAAATAAGTTCGATAAAAATCAAAAAAATCCGATTTAAATTAAAAAAAATCTGATTTTTTTAAAAAAATCATTGATTTTTATCCACCCTGGTAAGCAGCAACCAAACCCAGCATATTTCCAGGATTTGGCCAAAACAATATCCAGAAGAACCCAGAAATGATTGTATGACTTTAACAGGTAAAACTGGAGGCCCATCAGACCTTTTCCTTCCTCTGCATGGCTATCCCATCATCCTCCAATTTTTACACCTTCAGTCCCCACCTCTCCATGAAGGAGCATGTCCTAAATTCAAAGCAAAATATATCCCATCTTCCCCTAATCTCCCCAAGACCTTCTCCCGTCACTAATGTATCTATATATATCACTATCAGAAAACCTTTCAGCCTTGATTTATTCCCCTTCTCACCCTCACGACATCTGTCTGGAACAATCTTATTTCATTCTGAATCTAGAATAAGAACATGTATTACAAAAACACCAGAAACATCCACTTTTTCATTCAAGTACACAAGGACAATTCAAGCACAAAACATTTCGCACACCTTCTAGAATTTATAGCATTCCGTTGTTGTGACTGTAAGATATTAACTCGAGAAAAGCATGGTGTATATTCTAGTATAAATACATAGGTTGGCAAGTTGTGTAATTTTGAAGAACAACCTCTCCCTATGCCTGAAAAGTTTTTGATCACATGTGTTACCTGCTCTAATATATGCCAGCAAAACCTGAACACTAACCTCACAATCAATACAGAAGCTATGAGTGGCACAAAGCACCATGGAAAAATACATGCTTGGCATCAGAAGACAAGATAGAAAGACCTGCACATGGATTAGAGAACAAATGAAAATATACGATGCCATCAAAACAGTAAAAGAACTGAAATGGAAATGGGTCGGTTACATAGCAAGAAGAACTGATGGACTAAGGCAGTCATAGGCTTAGCAAACACTGTCATAGGCAATAGAATTCCATATAAAACAAATAAGATGTTCAAAAAAGGTTAACAAAAATCTCTCTTCTGCACTGAATACCTAAACCCAAGCAGAGTGCTACTGGTGGCAAGGCTCTATTTCCATCTTTAATATAAAAATGCAAGTTCTGTCCCTTCTTCTGATCCCTAGCCCAGCCCAATAAAATATCCAAGTGTAAACTTTCCAGGAATTTGAAAACCCAGGGGGAATGTTTAAGATGTTTTCAGAAGAAATCTCAAAACTGAAACACTATACTATACATGCTAAATATTGATTTCCACAAAACCCTTTAGTGATCTAAACTAATGTTCTACCTCAGGAAAATGCATTATGTATGCTTGGCTTTATTTATTAACATTATGTTAGGCATTACTAAATAAAAATGTCTTCTGATTGAAAGTACCTTTAAGCATATTCATTACAAATAAACCAATAAATTTGCCACAGAATAAGAAAGCTTTCAATAAATCTTGAAAGCGATTGTAGTTTAATTTTCTTCCTTGATAAAAAGGGTCATCCTATATTCTTCTACAGAAATAAGTATTATTTCCAGCAACCTGTAAGGCCAAGGTAATAGATTAATTTAAAAGTGATTTTAGAGCCTAGTTTCTATCCAACTATTATCTCTGCATAGACAAGGAAAAATGATTTAAATACCCGGATTAAGTAGTCACAGTTTAATTTGCAATTGTTTTGCAATTGTTTCCCAAATGTCAAAATTATGCAGCTTCATATCTATAGCTTACGTAGTTCAGTGTTCTGTTCCCACCATAGTCAATCATATGGCTTTAGGAAAATGACAAGGAGACCACAAGTGCTTCTTTTCTTTTTTTTATTCTAAATATTGACTTTTTTAATATGCATTAATCAAAAGCACTGATCATTTTAAAAATAGATATTTATTACTATTTCTCAATTTAAATTATATTAGATATACTATACATTCCAAGTTAACAAATTAATTATGTTGTGCCCAAGTGTTTAAAGTAAACTAAAAACTCAGAAAAGCTGAATTCTGATCAATGGATTAGCAAGTGTTAAAACAACTACTCTGCACTATTTTTTTGAATCATTTTATAAAAATGACAGCTTGACAGTAATAATGAATAAATTTATGCTACAGTAAACTTAGTATTTCAACCTAGTATATTCTTCTTATATCCAACTGTTTATACCTGCAACTTTACCAAACATCTCTTGTTCTCTACAACTATCTATTGTTTCCTTTTAATTCTTAAAATCTCACATCAGAACAGCTATATAGTCTTCAAATCCTTCCTGAAAGCATGGAATGTCCATAAAGCCTTTTCTTTTATAAAAATCACAACTTCAATATACCAGTTGCAATCACATTCTTCTCCTTTTTATATGCATATTAAACTTGGCATACAAATCTTAAGCCAGTTTTACTCTAAAAACAAAATAAAGAATGCAACAGAAATAGAAGAGTGTAAGTTGAGATAAATTCTGTATAATTTGAAAAAAAAAATACAAAACCCCCAAACAATATCCTATTAATCTTTTCATTTAATATTATTTTATTCAATTTTCATGAACAAGCAATGCCCAAGGAAAATATCTAAAATTAATCTGAAAGTTAAGGGAAAAATGGAAGGGAAATGATATTTGTTTCTGAACTTGTGTCAAATATTAAGCAATTTTATTCTTTCTGTTGATTGCATTAAAAAAATCAACTCATTTAAAAAAAAATTAAGCTTAGATTAGAATATTGTTATGAGCATTTCATGGATCAATTAGGGAAGCATTTAAAATATGGGACTCTTACTCATATATTCCAGAAGACTAAATGTTACTCAATAATTTAAATATATACTTTTGTATTTAATAAAACAAGAACTAAGAAAAATGTAAAACAGGTATGATCAGTTTTTACATACCTCAAAAGCCTTTGCAAAAACAGCAACATATAAAAAACTCTCCTATATGAATCACTCCAAACTTTGAAGTATATCTGGCTTTAAGCCAAAAACTGTTTACTTAAGACAATGATGAATTAAAAAGATAATAATATAAAACTATTTTTTCAGAAGCATCATCCTCTTTGTACCAAAAGTAGATGAAATGCAGTTAACAAGTATGGGAAGGGAGAAATGATTAGTTCCAAACTTGGAACAAAACCCTCAAGCAGTACATTCCAAAAGGGTTCTTCCAGCAAAACTTAATTCAAAATATTTTCAGTGTTCCATCATCAAAACAATGTGAACAATCTCATTCCCCCACTTTCTGTTCTAAGTAGCTGGAGTAGTACATGCTAAATGATATTTATCACCTAGCTTGCAGAAAAACTAGTCTAAATATGACTCCTTAAAAGGAATTAAATGTTTTAAACATCCCTCCTGCACAAACAGCTAACCCCAGCAACAACAGATACAAATAGCTCATAATCAGAGTGAAAAAGCCCAAAGAGTGAAAAAGACCTTTCTGGCTCTTACTTCTAAAGCTGCTCTTACTTCTAAAGCTTGCACAAGCACAATAGGTTTTTATTTTTACACATTTGGCAACATGCCTAAAAATTGCTTCAAATCGTGAAAGTAGAATTCATGCATTACAACCTATGAATTTTCCCTAAATGAAATAATTTAAAATCAGAAATAAATTTACATACCAGGCAGGCAGCAGTTTATGGTTAACTCTTATCCCATCTTTCTTTCTTTCAATTCACTCCCACCACTAGCAACCTGTTGTTTTATTAGCTATTCTGCTATTCTACTGTTCGTAGGTTGGAGGTTTTTTTTTTTTTAAAGGGCAACAGCAGAATGCTAGATCATTTAAACATGAAACAAAATGCCTCAGCATTATTTTGTTCCAATCTTGGAATATTTTGCAGCTCTCTAATACAGAATTCAGCAAATGACAATGCTATATTGTTTCCTTTCTTTCAAAACTGAAGTGAGTTAGGAATTGAAGCAACTACATTTCCAATAAAGGAGAATATTTGCAGCTCAGAGTTGGGTTTTTTTCTTGCAGAAAACTAGGTAACATTATCAGTGCTAGGCTAACCAAGCTCAGAGAGCAACAAGGACCCCTCAACTATTCTTCAATTCTCCTTTTTCTGTTGCATAATCATAGCAAACAGATTCAGGCAAATTGAAACACTATGCACATCTTCTGAAAGAGAACTTTATCCTATAAAACTACTGAGGGAGCTTTATAAGCATTAAAAAGAGGCCTATTTTCTTCTCAATAATTGTACCATAACGTTCTTCCTGAAATATAAGATGAAAAACAATACTAGAACGATGAGATAATCTTAAAATTAAGCAAGTATAACAGACTCATACACCCAGTGCTATTTATTATCAGGTAAACTAATGGTTCCTTCGAGAACAGAATCCCAAATATTGCACAGTACCTTTTGTAGAATTAAATTATACAAAAAGTTATTTTGCGGAAACAGGAATGTTTAAGATTTAACTTGACAAGATATAGCCTAACTTCCCCAAATTTGTTGGTTTATAACAATTGGGATCAGAACTTCTGTTGCCAAGCGATGCAGTCATTAAGTTGTATGCAATTTCACAACTTTTTTTGTCATGATCATTAAACAAATCTGGCTTCTATTGATTTTGCTTGTGGGAAGACCTCTAGGAAGGTCACAAATGGCAATCATAGGATCCTGGGATTCTGCAGTCATAAATATATGCTAGTTGCCATGCGCCCAAAAATTGATCATGTGACCAGAGATACTGCAACGGTCATCAGTGCAAGAACATCCTAAGTCACTTTTTTCAGCATTATTGTAACGTCAGAGTCATTGAATAAACCATAATCAGTTAAGGACCACCTGTAAAACAGTGCAGGAAGGATATTTTAACAATTGGCATAATTAACCTGCATTGAAGAAATCTGTGTATTTTTTTCATATTTATTTAATGAGGGGGGCTCTAATCTAACATTTCTTTTCAAGAAACGTAAGACAAAAGATATTCTAATGTAGGCTTGTCAGAGATATCCACCTCTTTCAGTATCTGCACTTTCTTATTCAATCAATGGAATTCATTGCCAAATAGCCATTAGTGTAACTAATCAGTTGTAACTGGGTTGTGATACTGCAAGCATATAAGACTGAATTGGAGATTGTGCCGATATCAGAAAAATCAATGCTTTGGAAGTAAAAAAAACACAAAACCCAGATGTTCATTATATTTATATGAAGCCTTTTCTCCAGTTACACCAGATACCCTATAAATTTCTTTCTCTTTGTAACGTTCAAAGTTACAACTGCACTGAAAAGTCCCTCATGACCTGTTTTCACACTTAGGGCCATTGCCAAACTTTGGGCACTTGACAATTGGTGTGCATTTATGACAATTGCAGTGTCTCATAGTCGTGTGATCACCAGTTGTAACCAGCGTTGAAATGCACTTACCTTCGCTACTGGTTCGGAAATGTGATGCACAGAGGGTCAAAAAAAAAAGTCAATGGGGGAAGCCAAGTAAATTAACAGCTACATGATTCACCTAACAACTGCAGTGATTCACTTAACAACTATGGCCAAAAAGGTCATAAAGTGGGGCACAACTAACTTAACAAATGGAGATTTGGGGCACAATTGTGGTCGTAAATCAAGGACTACCTGTATTATTTTCATAACAGCCATGCAACCTCTAAGACATGTCTAGTTTTTCAACTTTCAATTTCCAAACATTAGGGGTGCTCAAAAGTTGTGACATGCCTTGGGGATTGTAGATGTGCTTGATAAGTAACTACATAAATAGAACTTTTTAACATTTTGTTAGGTCAAGGCAGACATGAACTTAACATCTGTTAGTGAACAATAAACTAAATGGAACCTGAATCTGGTTTCTAATCTACTTCTAAATAAGTACTGACTACTATATCACACTGGCTTTTAGAAAACTCATTCTTTCCTAGTATTCATTAGTTTCTAATTTTGTATTAACAGGGACATTAGATTTAAAAGGAAATTATACTGAATAAAGCACCAAAGGGAAAATATAAAAAACATGGACACAAAGCTTTTTATTGCAGCATCAAAACATGATTTAGTGTTATTTTACTAGGAGATAGGCCGAGTACATGCATTATATCTAGTCATAGTTTCTTTAATTGGCTGAATCCATACAGTATTGATACTCCTAGTCAAAGAATTACAAGGTTTAGTATATAACACATGAGCCAGGGCATAGCTTGAGAATGAAGCAACAATGTTGTTGAAATTAAGCAGGGCCTTGATGAAAGACTACTGTAATTTACGCATGTTGAAAAGACTTCTGTCACATTTAGTAAGAAATTAAGCTGTTTTTATACACACTTGTATTAATGCAGTTAGTGAAGGCATTAGGAATAGATGATCAAACAGATCTCAAGATAATTTTTCCCCTTAGGTGACTTCAGTTCTTCTGAAAGACATTGAATAAACATCTACTGTATCATATTTTAATTTCTTAATTTCAACAAAATCAAACTGCCTCAGGAGGTAGGAAACTTTCCTTCACTGCAGGTATTTAAAAGAAGGATTGATGGCCATCTGTCAGATGTTGCAGTAACGGAATGGACCTAGAGATCTCTATCACCACTTCCAATACTTTCAGTCCAGTACTCTATTAGAACATTGTACCTCAACAATAGTTATCCGATTTAGCTCTGATATCAGATTGGGTGTCTCTTTTTATCAACAATCCATTTTGATAAACATTTATCATATAAAGTAAAATTTCAATATTGTATGCTTTCTCATAACACATATACACATTTGTAGTGTAACAACAAATTCTTCAACAATAAATACCTTTGGTATTGAGTATCACACAAATATAAATGTTCCCATCACATTTGCCCATGTACATCTTTAACAAGTAAATGGCATAACACAGCAAGCTTTTTAAAAAACAGTTCTGGTTAGCTGTATCAATTCAATTCACTTAATCCATGTTGGTAATCTGCAATTGCTTAATCCAATCTGGGAATGTATGAGCACACCCATGTTTCTTCTCTATTGTTAAATTAGCTGTACTGGGAGTACTCTGTAGCAGACAAAGGAAAGGAAAGGAATAAGGAAAGTGTGTTGCCATAACTATCCAAGGGTACATAAACTGGCAGTAGCATTGATGACAGAACAGGTTTCCATTATGAATCACCCTTTACGAGTTTAAAAGTTTGAAGCCTAATCAAATCTAAAAAATATCTTGAAACAAAATTTCTTCAGATTTTGCTTACAGAATCCCAAAGAACCTGGCATAGAGAAAAAGAAAGGAAACATATTTCTTATTAAAGAGAAAAAGTGTTTATCAATAGTACTGCACTTTGTTTTAACTATGTGCTCTCATAATCAGCAACATGTACTTTTCAACAAAAATGCCCACAAAGAACTTAAATATTTGTTGTAGGAACAGATGCGGAGTTAAAAATCAGGAGACCATGAGTTCTAGTCCTCTCTTAGGCGCGAATGACTTTGGGCCATTACTCTCCTTAGGCCAACTCATCTTACAGGGTTGTTGTGGGGAAAACAGACAGGATCATTTAGGATGAGTTAATAAAAAAATAAAGGAGAGATAAAACTAAAACAAATCATTTCCAATTAAAGCCAACATTTACATAAGTTGCTTAACACAACAAGTTATCTCCTCTCTCTGTGTTCATGTAAACAGGTTACAGAGCACTCTACTTTATTTGCTTGATATTCTGCCTTTTCTCCAAAAGCTACAAAAACTTATTGTGGAGATCTCCATTTTATTTCCCCAAACAGCAACCCTATGAGGTAGGTGGAACTAAAAGTGAATTATCTGGTTTTTATGGCTTATGGTCCACCTGAACCTGGGTCTTTCTTATTCTGCTGAACAGATTAAACTGCCTCAGTACTATCACATTTCTTCCACTTTTACTGTATCAGATGAACACTTAAGTACACAGATTCCTGTAATTTTAAAGCCATTTTAACACTGTGCTGTTATGTTATAAAATGTAAATGTATTTTCCCTAATTTTGGAGGGAGAAACCAGATGGTGTGCAATCTATGCATCAAGGAAACTGAATAATTCATATTAGACTACATATGCATACATTCATCTACCAACAATAATCAATATTCATAAGCTATTTAAACTAAGGGGGGGGCTTGACAATTTGTCTGCTAAATAGCCCATCTACTGAAAAAGCCAAAAAGATCAGATTTCAAATTCATAAGTACCAACTTATAGTTATATTAAATCTTTTATCTCACTTGAAACCATATGTTTGCAAAGAAAATGTACCACATAGCTTTACAGTTTTGTCCAACAAAGCAGTAGTTTTTAATGTTGTTAAATGCTATATATTTACATCACACGAGGGAGACAAAGTTGTCATTCCCCAAAGTCAATTTAGTTAAGGAAATGAACGATTCTCTTTTTTTCAGTCTCCTCCCAGGATAAACGTTAGATCAGATTTCAGCGATGAAACTGAAGGCCTAAATGCTTACTACTACCGTACAACAGAAAAGCCCATCTGCACTCAAAAAACGACAGTAGAAAGGAATAAGCACACGTGGACATTTGAAAGACCTTTGCCCCACATACTTTGGGGACCTTCTTGCACCATCGGTGTGCACCACGTTAGGCGTAAGGGGAAGCGCCCTTTTCATAAATAAATGGCAATACATTACACCTTACAGGTGCAGAGAGGCCTATTTTTCTGCCTTCCGTCCTAGGCGTAGGCTTCGTTATCGCTACAAGTCGCGATAGCTATCCGAAGGGGCTTTTAAAGCAGCTTTCCCCCAAGAGCTCAAAGCTAAAAAACAGACGGGCTATACGACACGGCCGGAAAGGGGGAGTCCAAAAAACCCAGAGCGAGTTCAGGAAAATCACATGCTCGCAACCCAAAGAAAAACCACGTTGCCTTTACTGCAGTGGAATGCTGGGAAAGGGAGGAAACGCCGAATGGGCGACACACACACACACGCCTAGCCATTGGGCGGCGAGGCGTTTGGGCGACGGAGCGCTCAAACCGTCGCCAGAGGCACGTTTGCGCTGGGGCCTACAAACGCCGCAACAACGCCATGGCACCTTCCAAATGCAGCACTTTTCCCAGTGCCCCGCCCCGGTTGAGCCGCATGACCCACCGCTGCCTCGGCCTCCCTTAAATCAGCACACGGTCTGCCTTCCCCGGCTACACGCGCTTCGGATGCCCTCCTCCCCCGCTTCAAGGGAGGGAGGGGCTTTCAGCTCTCGGTAGCTGGTCGCTTCTCCCC
Organism: Arizona elegans; assembly: GCA_022577455.1. Classification (NCBI taxonomy): domain Eukaryota; kingdom Metazoa; phylum Chordata; class Lepidosauria; order Squamata; family Colubridae; genus Arizona; species Arizona elegans. The sequence goes on along the minus strand of JAKOOJ010000003.1, from coordinate 92,635,936 downwards.
ACTACACACACCCCACCCCCAATTCAAGCAAATCAAAACGCCGACGGGTTTTTAAGAAGCCCCCCCCCCCCCCCCCAAAAAAATCAGCATGCATTTTAAAAGTCCTCGGGTGCCCAGGATAAAGGATGGCTCCAGTTACCACCGCTTATTTTTCCTCTTCTCCTCCATTCACGCCAAAGACCTCGGGCACGTCTACTTTAGACGGCGTTACACATTCATCGCCAGATATTCTTAGACTTCACCCAGCACCGCGCTATTCAACTAGGCCTATTTTAGGAAAAGGAAGCGGAGCTGGGGTCTCCCGCCTCCAGCTCGTTAAACGTTTACAAATCCCGATATATTCGCAATACCGGGAGTTCGCCCGGGAAAGGAACGGAAGTGAATATAGTAGACGAATCCCAATACACCCAACCCACCCACCTCCGTCCGTAACTTTACAAGGAAAAAGCAAATTCCCACCAAGCACGCGGAAGGGGTTTGCTGGGGGCGGGGAACAGTTCACGGGGCGCGTTTTGCAACCACCGAGGTCTACGGATATATTTAATGCTTGGTTTTGAATGCCCCGTAGGACGCTTTCACCGACCCCCATTACCACCACCACCACCCCCACGAATCAGTTTTTTTGCCAAGAGGCTCACCGAGGTGCCGGGTGAAGTAGCACCGGGTGGGCGTACATGGACAAAGACAGGGTGGAGTTCTATTAAGGGGGGGAAGAGCATGTCACCATATTGCAGAGGGAGGACTCCCCACCTCGAATGACTGGCTCCCGCTTGCCGTATCAGAATAAGCCCATCACCCCCACAACCACCCACCCACCCTACACACAGACACACACACACACGCCCGCCCCGCCAACCTCGGCCGCACCAAAGGACTCATCCTACCTACCCACCTGGAGGGGACTGTCCGTTGAGAGTGACTAACGCCGCCGGGGCGTTTTTAGTCCAAGGGTTCACCTTGGGTGGAGGGGCCTCGATGAATTCCTTGCGGCCAACTCCTCCCTGTTCGCCGCCTTCCTCGCCGCCGCTACTGCTGCTGCTGGCTTCTCCGGGCAGCCGGTTTGACTCTATTATGCCGCCGCTCCTTTGGTGCAGCAGGTTCTCCTTCTCCTGGTGGTTGCTGTCTTCCTTCTGTTGTTTGATGCTGGGGGGCTTCAGCAGGGCCCCGTTTCGGCGCAGATGGTCTCCCACGTTGTTGCCGCCGCCGCCGCCTTCTTCCTTGCTGCAGCTGTCGGGGCCGCCCCCCTTGCCCTCATCGGCGTTGGCCTTCTCTCCTTGGTGCATGAGGTGCTCGCCCTTCTCTTGAGGCTTCTTGATAACCAGCCCGTGTTCCTCGGCAGGCAGCAGCGGGTTGGCGGGCAGTAGAGCTTCCACCTGGGTAGCCATCTGCACCCCCGCAGAGCCTCCTCGTTCGCCCGCCTCCAGGCTCTCCCGGACAACACGCGCCCGCCCCAAACTTTGCCTACTCCCCCTTTCCAGAACCGCCTCACCGAGCCCAGCCCTGCTCCCCCCTTTTTTTCCTCCGCTAATTCTCTGCTCAGGTAAAGTCTGCACCAAAAGCGAGGGGGGGTCGAGCCGCCGGCTTCCTCCCCCCACCCTGGAAACCCAACCCGACGTCCCCCCTCCCCCGTCTCCTCTTGATGCCGCCGCAGCAATATGGAGAAGCAAGGAGACCACGCGACTGGCCAGCGAGAGCGCGCGCCCCTCAGCCAGCTCCGCCTTAGAAAAGCCGAGAGAGCGTGCACGCTCGCCTCGGCAGCGAGCGCGCCTCGCAAAGGGAGGTTGGCGGAGGGAGGGGGGGGGGAAGGCCACCGGCTCGAGCACGGAGGCCGCGCGCGTGCCTGATGCAATTTAGCGAGTGGAGACGCTTCTTAAAGGGGCAGAGCTCCGGAGAGCGCCGAACTTTCACGCCGAAGGGCCTGGGCGAACCGCGGTTTTTTCGCGGAGGTACCCCGCTTTCCAGTTTCACCGCTCGGAAGGTTGGGGGGGGGGGCTGTTGAGAACTAATTTTCCTTCAGTTCTGAACTGTAATTAATGGGGGGTTTTCCCCCCAATAACCAAGATCAGAATAAATGTGCAACTGAATAAACCTGTTAACTTGAAAGTAAATTCCACTGAATTTGTTGTTATTGTTAAAGGGTAACTTCCTTCTTCCCGGAAGTTTCATGTAAGGCTCTTAATGGACAGACGTGTTGTAAGGGGGAGATGTCTCCATTTTCCTTCATTAACTTAATCAGTTTGAGGTCGTATTATTTGTTTGAGTGGCATCTAGTAGATGCCGATTCTTCATCTGTAAAGTAACTTAAAGTGAGATACTGTGATTGATACAAACTCAGTAACATTCACAGTTCATTGTTGGAAGCTGGCTTTCCCAGCTTGTAATCCAACATGTTAACTCCTGTGCTACATTGCCTTTGGATAAAGCCTTGTCTCGCTCCTTTGCCAACCTGGAGCCCGCCTATTTCACCATCTTCTGTACATACTGTGACTTCCTGATCTGTATATAAGATTCTCAGGACGACAATGAGATGTTTTTGGATTTCCATTTTTCTGACCACTTTCCATGGCTTGACATCCTACACGATTCTAATCTGTTGGTAGCAATTACTTTTGGATGTGTATGTGACCAGATAAGCATACTGATTAGAGCACCAGCCTTTGTTGAGAGAAACCAGGGTTCAAATCCTGGCTAGTACCCATCTTATCATTAGTGATCCTTAGGCAAAGACCCCCTAATGCTTAAAAGTGTCTACTTGAGACACAAGAATCACATGAACTAGAGAGTCATGCCATCACCTGGATTAATAACAGCTGCATCAGATTTTGGGGATCTAGGACAATCTGATGATAAACGAGTTACTGGAACAAACCATACATGGATACAACAAACGAACATAGAATTGATGGAACGCTACTATAACAGTGGACTTAATGAGAGGAGATATATGAGGAACCTATGGATGGCCAGGAGACCTACACCCACACTCGCTGACAAATAGCTAGTTACCCAAAATCTCAACATATGGTATTGGAAAAGCAGCTACTCACAGTTTTAAATAGACCAACTAAACATTACATTTTGGACTCGAAAAGACCTGTTGCTGATTTTGAAGCTACACTATCAGCAGAGAGTATTGAATAAAGGGGGAAATACTACTTTAGCACAGTACAGCTAGCAACAATTCAAGTCTGTTTTATAGATGAGCTGGAGATGGGAAGAGATGAAGGCGAGGGCAAGGAGGAAAGGAATGATTATGTTAGATTTAGGTGCAAGTGGAGACATGGCCACAGACAGAAAAGGAAGAATGATAGTAGTAACTCCTTTGCCCTAACTCAAACCCATTTTTCCCCCTTAATACCTCTTGATTTCTTAATAGGAACAAAGAATTTTAAGTCTCAGGAAATCTAAACCTAGAGTGTTGCAGCTGAGGTAGGAAAACTCCTTTCTCAATTATGGCCTTTTCTGGCTGCTGAGTTTAAGAGCTACCCATCTAGCGTGTGTCATATACCAGCATAACTTTTGCTCTTCTCTAGCATCCTTCTCTTGCTGTTTTGACTTCTATCCCAATCATTACAGTTCCTTTACTTCTCTCTAAAGCAATGGATGATAAGTTTCATACATCATAACAATGCCCTTGAACAGTATACAAATAGGGGAGAAAATCCTTTTTAAAGTCTGCTAAAGATGGGTTAAACCTGTCTGATACGAAGGTACCAGTGTGGTCAGCAAAAATTAATTGTCAGAGCTTGTTAGTGCCATTGTTACATACTAGTACAATACAGTACATAGTACAGTATGTAACAGCTGTATGCCATGACATTTTCTAAGTACATGCTCAACTGGCTGAATGTACTACTCGGGACAAAAATATGTTTATGTAAATCAGGTTTTCCCAACTCCCTCTCCCTCTCCCTGAGTTATATAACCATCTATCTCATAAACATGACTTTGGGCAGTGCTTAATACAATAACCAGTTAAAACAAATAAAATAACAAACAAAATTAACCACAAATATAAATATTGTTATCTGTATACTGTTCCTTAGATTTCTGTGCTACATCCTATCTCTCATACACTACTGAGAAGTACAAGAATAGTAGTTCTAAATCAGGGGCAGGTTTCAAAACTCGTCGCTAGTGGTTCCTCGTGGGTGCGCGCGCACAACTTCAACTGAAGTTGAATATTTTGACCTCTCATTGGGCTAAAAATCCAGGAAATATAGAGTTGGGACCTATTTAATTACATCAACACACAATATGCAGCTTTTGATACCATCGACCATGGAGCGGCTTTGGGGGATGGGAGTTGGAGGCCTTGTGTTATCCTAGTTCACTTCGTTCCTCTGTGGCCGCTCTCAGTCAATGTTGATAGGAGGGGAGAGATCCAGCCCTTGCCCACTGCTTTGCGGGGTTCCGCAGGGCTCGTTATTCTCTCTGCTCCTGTTCAACATTTATATGAAGCAGCTGGGTGAGATCATCCGTCACCATGGACTGAAGTATCACCAATATGCTGATGATACTCAGCTGTATGTCTCAGCCAGTGGTGAGTTAAGTGATGCCGTGTCTTCCCTCTTGCAGTGCCTGGAGGCTGTTAGGGGGTGGATGGGGAGCAACTGGTTGAAACTAAACCCTGGCAAGACTGAGTGGCTCTGGGTATGGGGTTCGTTGGATCAGGGAGAATTGCCATCTTTGGTCTTGGATGGGGTGGCACTACCCCAAACAGATTCTGTAAGTAATCTGGGGGTTCTCCTGGACTCATGACTCCTGCTCGAAGAGCAGGTGGCAGTCGTGGCCAGGAGGGCCTTTGCACAACTGCGAGTTGTGCGCCAGTTACACCCTTTCTTAGACCAACAATCCCTACTCACAGTCACTCATGCCCTAGTCACTTCCTATCTTGACTATTGCAACGTGCTCTACATGGGGCTGCCCTTGAAGAGCATCCAGAAGCTCCAGTTGGTGCAAAATGCAGCGGCCAGCATGGTTTTGTGCAGATCCCAGTGTGCACATGTATAACCTCTCCTGCGGGAGCTGCATTGGCTGCCGATTTGCTTCTGGGTGCAATTCAAGGTGCTGGTTGTCACCTTTAAAACCCTTCATGGCTTGGGACCAGCTTATCTGAGAGACAGTCTCTTGCTGATCACATCTACTCAACCCATCAGAGTGGGGAGGCCCAAGGAAGATACATCTGGTGGAACCCAGAAGAAGGGCCTTCTCCATGGTGGCTCCCTCTCTTTGGAACATCATTCCCCCAGAGATTAGAACGGCCCCCACTCTAATTCTCTTCCAGAAGGCGCTGAAGACCTGGTTCTGCCAGCGGACCTGGGGAAGCCAGAGCAGGATGGAGCCCATTAAAGGCTCGTGTAATCTGTTGTTGCTGGGGCAGGGGGGGTGATTTTATTATATTATACTATATTAATTTATTTTATTCTTTTTATTAGTTTTATTGTTTTAAATGTGGTTTAATATTCTGTAAGCCACCTTGAGTCGCCATGGGCGAATAGGCGGCTATATAAATTCAATAAATTAAATAAATAAATAAATAAATAAAATAAAAATGAAGCATGTGAACATGGGTTTTGACAATGGTTGGACAAGGAACATTTGTAGCAGCCCTAATATAAAATCCACTGAATTGAGAGTTTGGAGCAAGGGATGTGCAGAGAAAACATGTTTCTTTTTCTTGACAAGTAACATTTATAGCCAGAATTTGATAGAACTACAGTAGTTCATCTGTTGAAACTTGATGAGGATAAAACTTGTCTGTTATTGAAGACATCCATCAAATGATTATGAAAAAAAAAAGCTATAAATTATTGTATACCCTCTGGGCTCAGTTGCTCAGGTCCATCTATCTCCAGAACCTGTCATGTACATAAGATGTTATGTCTTACACACAAAAAATCCATCAGTTATATGTTGAATAATTATGTCCCATAGAACCCCATCTTCAGGAAAAACAGCCATCAAACCTCCGTTTCCTGAGGTATAATAATTATCTGGCACTTCAAATGCTTGCTTCAGGTGTACTGCCGATACAGAGAGGTATTCGTTGTGATACTGTTTTTTATATTGGACTCTAATTACTTTGGGCTCTAATTACTTATGTCTGAAATAAAGCAAATGTTAAATGGTAACATGGAAACTTTACATTTACAAATATGCAAGACTGTTTATTTAAAACACGTATAGGCTGCTTGCATAAAAACTACATGTGGTTTGCATATTGTGTATACACACACACATATATATGATAATGAAAGGCAACAACTGAGTACAAGCTGACCTAAATCAAGTCATAATCCTTAACTAGCATGATAGGGAAAGTGTCACTTAAAATGGTTTTGCAACCTAGTATCTCATTTTATAATATCAGAGGAATCATATAAAGGACCTGCTTTCACAATCATAACCACTGAATATTCCAACAAGATAGCCAACCTAGTAAGATGAATTGAATCATGTCGCCCTTCTGTGATTGTCAAGAGAAAGATTTGCTCACCATTGAAGGTGGCTTTGGGCCAAAAACTAGGATGAAATCACAAAGAAAATTGTATACACAAACACACACACACATACACACAGAGTATATATAGGAATAACAAAGTTGGAAGGGACCTTGGAGATCTTCTAGTCCAATCCCCTGCTCAAGCAGGAAACACCATATGATTTCAGACAAATGGTTGTCCAATCTCTTCTTAAACACCTCCAGTGATGGAGCAGCCACAACTTCTGAAGAAAAGCTGTTCCACTGATTCATTGTTCTGTCTGTCAGGTAATTTCTTCTTTCTATGTTGGTTCCTTAATTAGTTTCCATCCATTGCTTCTTGTTCTGCCTTCAGTTGCTTTGGAGAATATGTTGACCCCCCTCTTCTTTGTGGCAGCCCCTTAGATATTAGAACACTATCATCATGTCAGCCCTAATCCTTCTTTTTATTAAACTAAATTCCTGCCACTGTTCTTCGTATGTTTTATCCTCCAGTCCCTTAATCGTTTTTGTTAGTCTTCTCCATACTTTCTAGAGTCGCAACATCTTTTTTATACCAAACTAACAAAAACTGGATTCAATATTCCAAGTGTAGTCTTATCAAGGTATGATAAAGAGGTACTAATCTATATATATAAAAGCGAAAACCACTCAAGCATCATCACGAAATCTCCAGAACTGTAAAGCCTACAAACTTTAAATTTGGCACGTATGTTCCTCTTGGCTTCTAGGTGCTCGCTAAGAAACGCTCTGATGTTAAGGAGTTAGACGTTCTACTCCCCCTCCCCACTTGAAAGGAATTCTGTCCCAACTGCCAGTTGCTTTATATTAACACGCTCTGGTGCTACCCCTTCGCTAAACCAGGCATGGGTCTGGCCAGCATGTGACTCATCAGGCCTGCGGGCTGGGACATTCTACTCCCCCTCCCCCTCTGTTCCAACTGCCAGTTGCCTTATATTAACATGCTCTGATCCTACAGAGTTACACATTCTACCTTAAGTTTCAGGCTTTAAGTGTCAATTTATGACACCCGATCACATAGTTTCGTAGCGAAGCACTGGCGTCCAGCTAGTACTTCCTATGATGTTAATTCTATCCCTCTGTTAAAGCCGCCTAGGGTTGTATTGCCTTTTTTTGGAAGCTGCAGCATACTGCTGGCTCATATTTAAGTTATTGTCCACTAGGACTCCAAGATCCTTCTCACCATTACTACTATTGAGCCAGGTAGTACATACTGTATTCTATACCTGTGGATTTTGTTTTTCTTGCCTAAATGTAGAACCTTACATTTCTCACCATTGAATTTCATTTTGTTACATACGGCTCAGTGTTCAAGTCTATTCAGCTCTTTCTGTATCTTAAGCCTATCTTCTGGAGTGTTGGCTATTCCTGCCAGCTTGGTATCATCTGTGAATTTGATGAGTTCCCTCTCTATCCCTTCATCAAAATCATTTATGAAAATATTGAAAAGTACTGGGCCTAAGACAGGCCTTGGGCTATCCCACGCCATACTTCCCTCCATTTGGATGCAGTTGCATTAAGGACTACATGTTGAGTGAGGTACAATATATATTTGAAAAGGGAAACTAGAAAGTAGTCTAAATCTAGTGATAACCTGCTTATATCAAGGTAACTTCCTGAGTATTGCATCATTATACAGAAAATAGCCATCGTGCAGTTCCCTTTTATGGCAACTAATGTTATGCCAAGCTCAGAAAAGTCAAAGAAATCAAGGCATGAAATTAAAAAATAAAAGAAGTACAGCTAAAGCTACTTTACACCAACACAATTACTCTAACTTTCCATTTCTTTCTATCTTTGCAAGAACTATACTTGTTTCTATCATGTCCATATCAGATCTATATTATGATTTTTGTTCTTTCAGCCCAACTCTAGCTTAGACCTGCTTGCCTTCACCTATCCAATAAGGAATGGAGAACGAGTCTTGTCAAAGTTATGACTTTTGGCAAGACTTCCCCAACCCCAAAGTTTATTTCATTTTGTTTTCATCAGATGGAGAAGAGGTAGAGCGTATGATCTAAATCCTATGTTATATAAGGTGCAAAAAAGGAGAGGACAGCCCAGAAATGGGAAGCAACAAAATGAAATGGAGGCTGCTAGGTCTTTGGAAAGACTGTTGACTAAAAAGTTGAATTGATCAGCATTTATGTATGCTAAATGCAACCTTTTTGATAAAAAGAATGCTTCGAAAGCATTTTTTTCTGGGTGCTTTCTTAGATGTTTTGAGTTGGTTGCATTTATTCATAATCATTTGTAAACTGACTTTTCAAAATTCTCAAACTTTTCCTCTTCATTTTTTTTTAACTTAAGGAATGAATATGTCATACTGTTAGTTCTTTGAAGTTTACATTCAAATATATATTACTTCCTCTTTATTATATGTTCCTTATTTAGCAAAATTATATTTTTTAAAGTACTTTACCAATTCTAGATATAATCTAGGTTGCAGATATAATCTAACATTATTTAGTGTGTGTCCCTTTATTTTATTGGCTGTTATTATTAATAACTTTACAAGAAATTGTCAACTTTGCATTTTAAAACAAAAAATATTTATTTATATTTCCTATTTCCAAACTGCCCAACTTCCTCAGAGATTAATTAAAGAAATTAGTTCCAATTTAGAAATCTCTGCACTAGATATTTGTCTTCTGATTTCCATATAGTTTTAAGGCGTACAATATTCAATATTTGCATTATTATCCATTTGTGATTCTGCTGAATGTGTGTTTCTTAAAAATATTAAAATTGATCCTTTTTAAAATATGAGTTGGGGAGAAATCACTGGTTTCTAGTGAACTAATAAACTGTGTGGAATATTCCATTTCATTCTCTAAATTGTTCTTGAGTACTTTCCCAGTTTTATAACAGGTTTTACTTCATCTGTCCCTTTCTTATAAAGACAATGTCACTAATGTTATCTTTCCCTTCCCTCTTTTAGTTATTTTGTTACACATCTTAATAATTTTGTATTTTATCATTCTGTGAGTGTTGAGTGAAATTTACTCTTGCAGTAGGTATAAATTTCATTAAATTATGATGTTTCTTGTTGATTTTTTCTGATATCATACCTAGTCAGGAAATTTGTGGTTTCATTTCCAATTTAATTTTTTTAATTAGAAATTTTCTATATTGCCTCCCTCCCTTTCCTTGTACTTTTGTTTCTTCTTACATGTCAACCGCATGTGTTAAAACTTTTGTTTTGTTTCATGACATTTCCAACATTTATTACTATATGATTTATCTGTCTCAAATATTATTGATTGAATTGTATACCATCTATGGAATATTTCGTACCAAATTTCCTTTAAGTTATAACTTTGTGCAAATTTTATAGAGTTAGTCTGAATTCTTGTGATTAATCTCTATTTCTTGATAAAGTAGATCAGAACCTACTATTTGATAAGATAGAAAACTGCAGGTTAGACAGCATCACCACTAGATGGATTTGTAACTGGCTGATCAACCGCACTAAACGTGTAGTCTTCAATGGAACTGTATCTACATAGAGGGAAGTATGCAGTGGGGTACCCCAAGGCTCAGTTTTAAGCCCAGTACTCTTCAACATCTTCATCAATGATTTGGACGAGGGGATAAATGGGGAACTCATCAAATCTGCAGATGACACCAAGCTAGCAGAAATAGCCAACAGTCCAGAAGATAGACTTAAGATACAGAAGGATCTTGACAGACTTGAATATTGGGCACTACCTAACAAAATTAAATTAAATGGTGAAAAAAGTATGGTTCTACATTTAGACTAGAAAAATAAAATGCACAGGTACAGTATATGTTGTACCTTGCTAAATAGTAGTAATTGTGAGAGGGATCTTGGAGTCCTAGTGGGCAATCATTTAAATACAAGTCAGCAGTGTGTTGTAGCTGCCAAAAAGCCAACACAGTTCTAGGCTGCATAAACAGAGGGATAGAATCAAGATCACATGAAGTGTTAATACCACTTTATAATGCCTAGGTAAGGCCACACTGGGAATACTGCATCCAATTTTGGTCGCCACAATGTAAAAAATATGTTGAGACTTTAGAAAGAGTGCAGAAAAGAGCAACAAAGATGATTAGGGGACTGGAGGCTAAAACATATAAAGAACAGTTGCTGGAATTGGGTATGTCTAGTTTGATGAAAAGAAGGACTAGGGGAGACATGATAGCAGTGTTCCAATATCTCAGGGGCTGCCACAAAGAAGAGAGAGTCAAGCTATTCTCCAAAGCACCTGAAGGTAGATCAAGAAGCAGTGGCTGGAAACTAATCAAGGAGAGAACCAACCTAGAACTTAGGCAAAATTTCCTGACAGTTAGAACAATTAATCAGTGGAACAACTTGCCTCCAGAAGTTGTAAATGCTCCAACACTGGAAGTTTTTAAGAAGGGATTGGATAACCATTTGTCTGAAATGGTGTAGGGTTTCCTGCCTAAACAGGGGGTTGGACTTGAAGACCTCCAAGGTCTCTTCCAACTCTGTTATTCTATTCTATTCTATTCTATTCTATTCTATTCTATTCTATTCTATTCTATTCTATTCTATTCTTCCTGTCCCTTAAAATTTAAGAAAAAAATGAATGTAAAGTATACATTCATATAATATAAATATATTTATAAAAGATTATATTTATAATCTTTATAAAATATAATCTATATAAAATATAAACATAATCTCTGTGCGGAGGTTAATTTTATACATCTCTCCAATGCAGTTCATTCTAGATTAGAACTGAATATACTTATTAAATTATATAGATTTATTTTATAAAAATAAGAGAGGGTCCAAAAGAAATAGGCAGCAAAAAAAGAAAAAAATCTATCCAGGGACATTTTAAAGGCATATTCAACAGGACAGAATGACCCATTAGACATTTAGGTATCTTTAACAAAAGACGATAAAGATCTGTAAAAGAACAACTCGCACACTGAATGTGAAATGATCCAAGAACCATGTTTATGTGGTGAACCTTAAATTGTTTAAAAAATAAATTAACGTAACGAAATTATTTATTGGATCTAAACTGCAAAATACGCTATCCCACTACTTTTATTCAAATTGAGATTCATAAATAATTCATTTTACTTTTCTTTCTGAAAGCTTAATGTTAGAAAAGGAATATGGCCAAAAAAAAAAGGAACCAAACCAACAGCCCCACCAAAAAGCCCTCTTAGAAATTCCACAGACAAATAAAAAATAAGTTTAAGCAATATAATAGTGCAAGATTGTAAGAACAAATGGTGAGCAAAATTATTTGATTTTGCTATCATGCGTTCATGATGGGTTGGTTAAAAAAGTAGGAGAAAGATAATTTCCTACTGTAAAGTTTCTGTAAAGTCTCATCCTTTTATTATTGTACAAAAACAATAACTAGTCAAGCACACTGTGAAAGAAATTGTATTATTATTATTATCCTTTTATGTTCCATTTCCAACTTCACAGGAAGAAAGTCTCTTATTTTGTTACTGCTGTGCACAAGAGAGAGGTAGTAATAGAATGGAGTTTGGCAGAACTATACAAAAGCTTCCTTTCAAACTTTTTAAAGACTTCAGCATCATGAAATACTGAAAAGCAGTAGAAAGATTAATGTAGCAGTATATATAAAGGTACAAGAGCCTGATTGGTTACAAGTTAGTCTTCCACTTATGACCGTAATTGCACCTGGAATCTCAGGGGTTGAGCTAAGGGAGATGTCACTGAATGCTTCACTCAATATTCGCAATACCTGGTCTCCCAATTGCTATTGTTAAGTGATCATGTGAGTCATTAAGTGGAGCACAGGGGAAATGGACTGGGCCCTCTGTTCACCCCATCACACCTGCGTCCACTTACTGTACCTTTGCATTGTTCTGCAGTTGCTGACTACCAAGGCCTCTTGCTTCATCCTCCAACTGGGCCCCATTTTCACAATGGTTTGGAAGGTTCCTTCATGCAATTTGGAAAAGGGGCCTTCCAAGCAATAGTAAGAACAATGGTCTTTGATAGGGGTTTTCTTTTTTTGTGAGGGGTCAGGTTTGAAGTCCATTTGCTTGCTGGAGGAATGGAAATAAAATCTGGCAAAATTGCTAGTAAATGCCAATGCTCTGGAAGGCTTAGTTTTCCCTCCCTAGACCTGGGCCTTTCAGAAAGCTGGCCTTCACTTGTATTTGGGGAGGAGAAAACAGTAGCAGATGCCAACTTTCTGAAAGACTCAGAAGGTTTGTAAGCATTTTCACCAGATTTGAGGTCTGTTTCTCTGGTGCAGGAGGGAAATTTCCCTTTCCTGCACAAAGGAGAAGGGAAATCCCTTGGCGCACTAGGAAAATGGACCATAAATCCGCTGCCCCCTCTGCTTGCAGCATTCCCTGCCAGCTTCCCCATTTATTTTCTCAGGAGAGAAGATTCCAAATGGTGATCACATGACTGCAGGACACTTGGCATTTGGTTGTAAAATCGAACAGGTTGCCAAGTGCCTTATATGTGGTCACATGACCATGGGGAGTGACAGTGCAACCAGTTACAACAGCCAAGGGTGCTTTACGGGCCATAAAGTCCTCCTTCCAAGGCCATTGCAAATGCAAATGGTGGTAAAACAAACCATCGTAAGTGAAAGAGTATTTTCTTCTGAGTACAATTAAATTAAAGAATTAAACATATGTAAAGGTTTACATGTCTTAGGACTTGGATATTTATGGGATATCCTTTTCTAGTTGCTTCTATTTACCCAATAAGTTTGGGAAGGGTGGGTTTCCTTTGAGTCCCTTATCTAAGAAATGTCTCCTTCAGGGACTTCTTACCCAGTGTCCCCTTCTTTGGAAAAGCATTCTTCACAAAATTAGATTAGCTCCCATCCTACTTTTTTTTTGAGGAGGAAAGCCATTAAAGACTAGCTTTTCCATAGAGCCTTGGAGAAAGACTGGTGATCAGGAGTCTAGGACAACTCTCCGTGGCCAATTCACTGCGGCCAACTTGCAGCAGGACAACTCGTTACATGAAAATTCAATGCTGTATCAGTTGTTTCATTCAGTTACTTTTATTATTGGTGACTAAGTTTTTGTCAAAATTATTGTAATTCTTGTATTTCTAGATTGAACTTTTTAAAATTTTATTATTATTGGCCACAGTTCTGTCAAAATTAACTTTTGTATTTGTTGAATTGTCCTGCGGCGAGTTGGCTGCAGCGAATTGGCCATGGTGAATTATCCCATTCCCGATGATCAGAGGGACCCTCCTACTATAGGCCTGGATATGGTAGCTGTTTTTTTGAGCCATAGGAAGAACCAACATTATTTTGGTTTTCTTATGCTTTGTGATGGTTTTTATTTTAATGTTTTGGTTTTTTTCCTTTGTAACTCACATTGGAGAGCCAGTCTAGTGTAGTGATTAAGGTACCAGGCCATGATGGCGAACCTATGGCACGCGTGCCAGAGGTGGCACACAGAGCCCTCTCTGTGGGCACACGTGCCATCGCCAGGTGCTCTTCTGGTTTCCGGTGCATGCATGCGCACCAGCCAGCTGGTCTTTGTGTGTGCGGGAGTGCCAGAAACCCAAAGACCAGCTGGCCAGTGCGCCTGTGTGTGCCGGCCAGCTGGTCTTCAGATTTCTGGTGCTCCGGCACGCATGAGGACCAGCACACCAGAAACCCAAAGACCAGCTGGCCGGCGTGCACATGTGCTTTGATGCATGCATGTGTGCACGCGTTCCAGTTTGGGCACTCAGTACCGAAAAGGTACGCCATCACTGGTAGCAGGAATTCTATTCTTGACTCAACGTACAAAGCCAGCTGGGTGATTTTGGGCCAGTCACTCTCCCTTAGTCGTAGGAAGGAGACAATAGCAAACCACTTCTGAAAAAACTTGCCAAGAAAACACAGGTCCTATTTGAGGCAGTCACTAGCAGTTAAAAAAAAAAAAGTCACATAGAACCTTAATGAATTGAGAGGCATATAAACCAGTAATTCTCACCCTTGGCAACTTTAAGATATTTCAACTATATTTAGTTGAAAAACATTCAAATAAGCTCTGTTAATTTAATACATTAATAAAATCAAAATTCTTATTTAAATAATAAGTCTCATGTCCCAAAACTGAATAGTTTTCCTTAAACAGAGACCTGTCCCTTCATATTTACTATTACTCTATACAGCAGGGGACCCTAACCCCAGTCGGTGGATCAGGACTGGTCCGTGGCATACCAGAAACTCGGCCACGCAAACAAACTAAGCCCCATCCGTGGGATGCAGGCAGCATGAGAAAACATGCCTCCTCCGCTCTGCAGAACCAGTCCCTGGTGCCCAAAAGGTTGGGGGCCGCTGGTATACAGTATTTAATAAACCATAATTTATTCATTTATTTTTGCTTTAATGATCCTTTCAGGAAGGTATTGCTTTCTATAAAGATGTTTGCTTTGAGAAAGGAGTTAATACCCTCTTGCCTCCCTGCACCGAGTGCAGTTTTTGGAAGGTAATCTAGAACTGCATAATGGCTATAATGCCCTGTGCCTGGTCTTCCTTTGTTTGCTATGCCAGAAATTATAAATGTGTTATAGTGTACTCCATGGACAGAGAACTTTTACAGCTTTTTTCCCCCCTAACATTTTCCTGCAAGTGCAGGGTCTACTATTTTTTTCGGGGGGGAGGGGGGGTCAACCAAATGTTAATCCATTGGTTGTGATCAATTGATATCATGGGCTGAGAGAGAGTGATTGGCCCAAAGTCACCCAGCTGGTTTTCATCCCTAAAGTGGGAGTTGAACTCAGGTTTAAACTTGGTGCCTTAACTAGCAAACCAGACTGGCTTTCCTGATAGCCCATGTACCAGGGCTATTTATTCAGAGAGAACACTTGTCTTCATGGACAGAACCCTTAATGCATATCCACACATTCACTAACAGACTTTATATATGAGCCAATGCAAAGTTGGGTTGGGGGTTTGTTCGGAGGGCATGATGGAGGTTATCTTACACTCCACATTCAGTCAAGGTTCATTATGTATTTGCTTTAGCGGGAATGTTACTCAGTGCAAAGTCTTATATACTTTTTTTATATATCTCTCAGCTGTGTAAAAGAATTGATTACATGTTTGCACAATAGTTACTTTTCCCTGCATAACAATTTGACAATACAGTGAATCAAATTTAATTTAATTTATCGAATTACTATGCTGCCCAACTCCCAAGGGACTCTGGGCGGCTTACAGCAAAAAATAATACAACAAAGAACATAGGAAAATTATTAAAAAACGTTATAAAAAACATTTTAAAAACATTAAAAGTCCATGCACACCATTCATGGCCAGATCTTGCAAGATTGCAACAGCGAGATCAATGGCCCCAGGCCTGCCGGAAAAGCCAGGTCTTCAACGCTTTCCTGAAGGCCAAGAGGGTGGGGTAGTCCGGATCTCAGGAGGTAACTGGTTCCAGAGAGCTGGGGCAGCCACAGAGAAGGCCCTTCCCCGCGGGCCCGCCAGCTGACATTGTTTAGCTGACAGGACCCGGAGGAGACCAACTCTGTGGGATCTTACCGGTTACTGGGAGCTATGCGGTAGAAGGCAGTCTCGAAGATAGTCTGGCCCTGAGCCATGTAGGGCTTTAAAGGTAATAACCAACACCTTGAATTGTGCCCAGAGACCAATAGGAAGCCAGTGCAGCTCACGGAGAATTGGTGTAATGTGGGTGTATCTAGGTGCACCCATGATAGTTTGCGCAGCTGCATTCTGGACCAACTGTAGTCTCTGAACACTCTTCAAGGGTAGTCCCATGTAGAGCACGTTGCAGTAATCTAACCGTGAGGTGACAAGGGCATGAGTGACTGTGAGAAGAGACTCCTTATCCAAGTAGGGTCTCAATTGGTGCACCAGGCGAACCTGTGCAAAGGTCCCCCTAGCTACAGCTGCCAGATGTTGCTCTAATCTTAGCTGTAAGTCTAGGAGGACACCCAAATTGCGAGTTCGTTCTGAAGGGGCAATTTCTCCCCCCCTCCCAGAACCAAGGATGGACAGTCGACATAGTCTTTAGGAGGCAATACCACAGCCACTCGGTCTTGTCTGGGTTAAGTCTGAGCCTGTTGACTCCCATCCAGACCCTCACAGCCTCCAGGCACTGGCAAATCACATCCACCGCTTCACTGAACTGACGTGGGGTGGAGATATACAGCTGGGTATCATCAGCATATTGCTGATACCCCACCCCGTATCGTCGGATGATCTCACCCAGCGGTTTCATGTAGATGTTAAATAGGAGGGGAGAGAGGACCGAGCCCTGAGGCACCCCACAAACGAGGGGTTTAGGAGTCGACCTCTGTCCTCCTGCCAACACCGACTGTGACTGACCAGAGAGATAGAAGGAGAACCACCATAACATGGTGCCTCCCACTCCCAACTCCCTTAGTCATCCTAGAAAGATACCATGGTCAATGGTATCGAAAGTTGCTGAGAGGTCAAGTAGCACCAAGATAGAGGAATGACCCCCATCTCGGGCTCGCCAGAGATCCTCCATCAGCGTGACCAAAGCAGTTTCCATGCTGTAGCCAGGCCTGAAGCCAGACTGAAAAGGGTCTAGATAATCTGTTTCATCTAATGACCGTAGGAGCTGAAGTGCCACCACTTTCTCTACAACCTTTCCCACAAAGGGTAGGTTGGAGACTGGGCGAAAGTTCTTTAATTCTGCTGGATCCAGGGAAGGCTTCTTGAGGAGGGGCCTTACAACTGCTTCCTTTAATGGTTGCGGGAAGGAATAAGATTGTTCTTATATACATAAGTTGTTTATACAAATAGGTTGTCCCTCTGAACTTGTTTGATAGGTTAATCAGGTGTCTTGGAAATATCCACTTACTCTTTACAACTTAAAACCACTTCCTTCCATGTTCTGATGTAATTATCATTGACCTTGTCTTTCCAGGAACATTTTGGAATAGCTAAATTTATGGAGCTGATTTTATGTGGCTGGCTGTTGTTAGCGCATAAACAGTTCTTAGTTGGTGTCACGGTTACAATGGTTTTGCATGTTTCAATATTTTTTTTTTTTACATTTTAAATTATTTAACTTACATAAACACACCGCTTGGGGTTCACTTGGGCAAAAGGGTGATAATTAACAACAGCATAAGATGAGACTTATGCCAGAGGTGGTATTCAGCCGGTTTGCATCAGTTCGTGTGAACTGTTGGTGGAAATTTGGCCAAGGTCGCCGAACTGGTAGCAATGGCTGGCTGGCCAGGCCCCTGAACCGGTCCCCCGGTCCCCGCTCGCTCACCCTGCCAGCCATGTTCATCACCGCCATGTTCTTCGCACACATGCATCCCATTGTCTTGCAAGTCCAATGGGATGCACATGCACGAAGAACATGGCGATGGCAGCAGCTTTTTCCATCATCTCCGGTAGTTTTTGGCGGCCTGCGGCCAGCCACCACCTCTTTGAGAGCCACTTTGCGGCCGAGGCAACTGGCAGGGGGCCACTGAAAACTCCAGTGAGCTTGCCTTCCAGACTCTGGACCAGCCACCACGGAAGGTAAGCAGCCTGAACAAAGAGGCAGTGGTGGTGGAGGAAGCGGGGCTAGGGCCGGGGCTGCTAAAGGAGGAGAAACAGGGGCGCCTGGCGAAGGGAGGGCAGGGGTAGATAGGTGGAAATTCCAAAAATTTTCCAAACTTTTCCTGTGGCTGTGGCTAGGTGGGGAGGTTATGTGACTGAGTGGACATGAGTGATATCAAGTTGGCCACGCCCACTCAGTCACATGCCCCCACCTAGCCACGCCCATCGAACTGGTAGCGAAAATTTTTGAAACCCAACACTGGCTTATGCCATTTATTATTAGAAGGCCAACCCCAAGTAGTCCTCATTCAATGACCACAATAGGGACCAGCAAATTTGATAAATAAATACATAAATAAATAACCTCCTGATGAAAACCTAAGAGTAACTAGATTGATGGAGAGTGTCATTTAATTCAGTTGGCAACACCTTGCAAATTCTTGCATAGTGTTGGTGATTTTGTTTTTAAAGTTTTCTTGAGTAAAATAAGCATTTGATATTCTACTTCATTGGTTAAGATACTCCTGGGAGAACAAGGTTAATAAATGACTATGATAAATTGCCCGTAACTGTCCAAAGAGCCCTTTAACCAAACTTGTGTCTGCTTTTTTGAAAGCAAGATCCAGTGGGCAGGAGGTCTTCCCAGTGGAAATAATGAACTCTGTTACAGGTAATCTTTTACATACAAACACAATTGAGCCCAAAATTTCCATTGCTAGGCAACACAATTAAGTGAGCTTTGCTTCATTTTACAACCTTTCTTGCCAAAGTTGTTAAATGAATCACTGTAGTTTCAGATAGTCCTCAATTTACGACTTACAATTGAGTCCAGAATTTATGTTGCCAAGTGAGAAATTTGTTAAGTGAGTTTTGCCCCATGTAACGTTCTTTCCTGCCACATTTGTTAAGTGAGTCACTGCAGCTGTTAAATTAGTTACACCTTTGTTAAGTGAATCTGATTTTCCCATTGACTTTGCTTGTCAGAAGGTCGCAAAAAAACATCATGTGACCCCCAGGACACTGAAAACATCCGAATGTAAATCACATGACCACGGGGATGCTGCAATGGTCCATAAGTGTGAAAAATGATCATAAGTCACTTTTTTCAGTGTCATTGTAACTTTGAACAGTCACTAAATGAACTGTTGTAAGTCAAGGACTACTGTATTTGGTTAGTGACAAGATTGCTAAGTGAATCTTGGCTTCCCATTGACTTTGCCTGTCAGAAGATTGCAAAAGGTGATCACATGACCCCAGGGCCTTTCAACCACCAGAAATACGTGCCAGTTCCCATGCTCCAAATTCTGATCATATGACCACTGGGATGCTGCAACGGTCATAAATATGAAGAATGGTCCTAAATAACTTATTTCAGTGCTGTGGTAACTTCAAACAGTCCCTAAACGAATGGTTGAAGTCCAAGAGATCTAAGATCTAATTAGGTCTGGTGGTTAAGGAACCATCAGTAGAAGTCAGGAGACCATGAGTTCTACTCCTGCCTTAGAGGCATCAAAGCCAACTGGGTGCCTTGGGCCAGTCACTTTCTCTCAGCCCAACTTTCCTCACAGGGTTGTTGTTGTTGTGGGGAAAATAGGAGGAGGAAGGAATACTGTGTATGTTCCCCACTTTGAGTTATTTATAAAAATGATAAAGGTGGGATATAAAATAAATAAATTTTGATAATTTATTTATGCATAGGAGTCAAGAATCAGCACAAAGAGGGAGTTCCTATAGCTTATAAAGGACCTAGGCCATGCTTGTTTGTTCAAATCAAATCATGGTTAAAATACATTATTTTAATATAAGGATGATATTCATATCTAATGTGCTAAACCATAATATATACTTCTGATTTAGGATATTATATGAACTCTAACTCTTTGTGTAGTTTAATTCCATAAACCATGATTTAAAAAAAAAACACTCTGGCACACAAGCTGCATGAACTCAACATTGGAATAATTGGACCGCAGGCTTTTAATAGTTTCTATTCATTGATAACATGATTTACAGGTTGAGTGGCATATGAGACAATGCTTATAGCAAGTGCTGGTGTTTCAACTCGCCTTCGAAGGATTCATTATGATATTTGTTGTCAAATTTGGTTTCAGATCTGCTCTAAAAGAGCTAGCAGCATGTCTAAAAAAGTGTTAGCATATATTCATTACCCTAAAAGTAATTTTCATTTTTTCAGAATCTAACTCAGGGGTGAAATGCTCCCGGTTCGGACCGGATCACCCTATCCAATAGTGATGGAGGCAGGTGGGTCGGAGAACTGGTAGCAAAAATCCCTGCCCTCCCCCCAATGCCCAGCTGAGCCGCACAATCATCAAAGCATTTTTTCTACAACCTCTTCGGCTGAAAAAAATGCTTTTAAAAGTAAAAAGAAAAGCCTCTGATGATCGCGCGGTTCAGCTGGAATCGTCAAAGGCTTTTAAAAGAAAAAAAACGATCTAAGATGAGTTTTTTAAAAAGCCTCTGCCGATCAGGCAACTCAGCTTGGATCATCAGAGCCTTTTGAAAGCATTTTTTAACAACCTCTTCACCAAAGAGGTTGTAGTAAAAATGGTTTTAAAAGTAAAAAAAAAAAAAAAAAAGGCCACGCCCACATAACCGGTAGTAACAAATTTTAGATTTCACCACTGATCTAACTGGTTCTATTTCCAGATAAGCATGCAGAGGATTGTTGTGAATTCAAAACAAAGTCTCTTTTCTAAACTACTGTATCACTTTTTATATTTCAAAATAATGATCTAATGCAAGGATTGACCAGGCCTTGCTTCTTTGTTAGGGAATAACAAATAAACAATAAAAAGTGAACATGCACTTTATTGTAAACAAACTCTTGTCGGTTAGCAACTTACATTCTGAGCCCAGCCTGTTTTTTAAATTATCTAGTATCTGGTTTCTTTCCATATTTATCAGTTTCCAACAAGCTGCTTGGCTGAGATTTAGTAAAATTACATAATCAAAATCAGTGCCATAAAGTCATAAGATAAGCTTTATTGGCAGCAAACTCTAACTATCTAAATGTTTTGCAAAATTTAACTCATATTCGGCTGAGATGATAGGAAATGATAGCACAGGTGACACCTAAAACAATTTGTAGCACAATATACTAGTGTCCAAGATTAATACAAACTAATTAATTCCTCTTCCGTGAAACTCGATTCCATTTCATTTCCCCAGTCTCACAATAGTTGGCATTCAATGCTCACTGATCATGCTGGTTCTTCACCGAACTATTGTGATTTTGCTCTTTCCATTATCTTTTAGTTTATACTAAAGTTTTTTTTTTTTCCAGGATTGCCAGAACTCACCTGCAAAATTCCAAACTATCACTAGATAGCAGCAAACATATCCAGAAAAACGTATATTCATTCCTGCCACCTACTGGTCATCCATATCTCTATAGCTCATTTAAAATAGCTCGATTTTCATTCTTTCTAACCGATTGAAATGAAAATAGAGCAGGAAGGTGTAGCAGGAAAAGCTAAGAAAATGTAGTCCTCGACTTACAACAGTTCACTTAGTGACCGTACGACAGTACGACGGCACTGAAAAAAGGATTGCATTAAAAAAATGGGCAGATCTAGTCAGGGAATTCAGAGGATTAAAAAAAAATCCCCAATGCCTATGGGAGAGTTAGGTATGCAACACCCCATACTGGTTCGTTCTTAAGGCCATTCCTTGCAGGTCATGTGACCTAAAGCTCAACTGATGCTATTGAAGAGTTTGAAAGAATTTTGAAAGACATTCTTTGCATGATGCCCGTGCCTTGTTTAACTTCTCGTTTAACTTGTTTAAATTTTTTAAAACTGATCTTACTTGCTGGTAATTTATAGTATTATTTTATTAGATATAAGGCACTTATAGAAAGAGTTAACAGACATGCTGCATTTGTGTTCTTATGTTGTTAGTCCTGGTGGTTTGTAGTCATATAAGTTTGCCATTAAATAATAAAAATAAAGTAATCCAGCCAGAGAATTAACCAACTGAATCTAGAAGAAAATTGTTGAATGATATGACTAGGTTCACATATTATACTAAGCCATGAGCCTGAGTGGCGCAGCAGACTAATGCTACTGTTAAAGGTAGTATTTAGCTTCCAGCTGCCTACAATTACTGCGAGTTCAATTCTCACCAGGCTCAAGGTTGACTCAGCCTTCCATCCTTTCTAAGGTAGGTAAAATGAGAACCCAGTTTGTGGGAGCAATAAGCTGACTTCGTATAAAATCTACAAAAGTATGAAGGCTATTGCTTAACGCCTTGTAAGCTGCCCTGAGTCTCCAGAGAAGGGCGGCATATAAATCAAAATAAATTTTTAAAAAAGCCATGTTTTTTTAAATATAGTGTATATAATATGCTACAAATGGTTGACCGGTTGATTGGGCAACCTTTTGTCTGGTATGATATAGGGACTCCTGCCTTGGGCAGAGGGGTGGATTAGAAGATTTCCAAGGTTCCTTCCAGCCAGGGTGGGTTCTACTTACCTTTACTACCAGTTCACAACGGGGCCGCACGCACACACTCTTCTGCGCAAGCACAGAAGTTTTTGCGCATGTGAAGAAGCATTTTGGTGATGTCGGGGTCAGTGGGTGGAGCCTCCCACAGGTTTTACTACCGGTTCTATAGAACTGGTGCGAACCAGGGGCAACCCACCACTGCTTCCAGTCCTATGATGCTATGATTTTATGGTTGAGGGCATGCAACCAAACCAGAACTACACTATAATTTAGCATGAAATATGAATGTTGCCTATAAATGAACTAAAAAGATTTCATTTTCCTGTTTAGCACTCTTAATTGCATTAAGTAGAACCTCAATCTTTGGTTTTATCATTAGGAAGAGGTATGTATCTTGCAGGATGGTTTTCTTAAAGGCATATAACAAGCTATATAAACATGCCTAGCCTTTTTAAAAAAGAAAACGTTTAGACCTAGAAGATATACCATGTTTCCCTGAAAATAAGACCTTTTCTTATATTTTTTTGAACCCTGAAATAAGCGCTTGGCCTTATTGCCATGCGCTCAAAAGCCTCATTGGGCTTATTATTGGGGATGTCTTATTTTGGGGGAAACAGGGTAAATATAACTGGGTAGCAGTTGAATTCTTCAGGACCTGTGTAAAGAATACTGAAAACTGTGACTCATTCATTTTTTGATCATTATTTTTATCTCAAGTTATCTTAGCAAAATACAGTTACAGTATGGAACACTAGAATCAGAATATTAAAAAGAAAGGCATTGTATGATGGATTTTGTCTTTACAGGTCATTACAACACAAGACATAAAATTTGTCTTGCATTAAGAAAGTGATCCAATAAAAATTATAAAGCATTGGTTCTTGATGCATTATTGCTATGAAATTTAATAGCGTTATCAAGTATCCTGATTTTTCAACAATGATGCTCCTAGATATCTGATATAATTGTTTTGCTAAATCAGCTCTCTCTTACTGAAAATGTTCTTTTTTGTTTCAGAACTTTTGATCTACTAATAATTAACCCATACAACCTGGCACAGACCATCTTCTTTGTATAGTATATTGTTCTTTGTATACTGTATTGTTCTGATTATTTTGTCTCATGTGTGTGTGAAATTGGCAAACTTACTTTGCCTTTACCAATAGTTTGGTCTAATCAAAGACACCATCTTAGTGTAATTATATTAGGTGTAGGACATACAGCTCATCTACCCCATGAATCTGAACCTCATTGTTCCAACCTCAGATAGCTAACAAAATATGTAAATGACTGATGTACATAGTATCCTCCCTTCTATTATATTTTATGTAAGAGTGTCCTTGACTATTATTCAAAAATGCAGCTAAGTTTGGAATGTCTTAACCTACATCTAATTGGGGATGGGTCGAGGAAATATTACATTATTGTATAATCACCATAATCCAAGGTAAAATAAACATTCCTGGAATATAAAGTCCTTAGGTTTTTATAATATAAGAAAAGGTAGTCCTTCACCTTATGACCACAACTGAGAACAGAATTCGTGATCGCATTGCTTACTGACCACAATTCCAGCAATCCCTGTTGCCATTGTTAAGTGAATTTTATCAGTCATTTAGCTGAGGACTCAGCCATAATGATGCAAGTGATAAAACAAACAATTAAAATTAAAATTATTTGGAAATCTATAATTCCTATTAGATTTTCTGAAATAAAATAAATGTTAAAAATTAGGAGTAATATTTCTTTTTTGTAGTTAAGCATCTTTGTTTAATAATTTGGCATAAGAGAAGTAGAAAAAATATCAAACTGAATAAAAGCATTAGAAAATAATGAATTTGAAGATTATTTTAATCTGGGAATACTATTGTCAACATGGTAAACAGCTTCAGGATTTCTCCCATCTTGAGTGTCTTGGCTATTCTCGAACTGTCAGGGACTTTTGACAGAATCAGAAATTAAAGCAGATATTGTATATTTGAGGATTCATTGTGATTGTTGTTTCTCTTGCTCTGCCATCTTGGTCATGGCAAGCATTTCATTTTAGAATATGCACAATAACAGTAACATGGCTAACTTATTAAAAGAACACAGTTTTTTTCTACTCTCCATTTCTTTGCCCAAAAAGTAATTTCAATTATAGCTCTTGGCTTGATTAGCTTCATGAGGCACGTAATTCCAGCTGTTCACTGTTTTTCACAGCTGGAGAAAGTGGCTGATATGCATTATGGAAGCACATCACAATCCATCATGGAATAACAGAATAACAGAGTTGGAAGGGACCTTGGAGGTTTTCTAGTCCAACTTCCTGCTCAAGCAGGAAACCCTTGGAGAAACAGTCCTATTTCCATTACTCCAACTCCTCTGACTTCAGCTGGCATTTTTCTGGCTATCCTGTCCTCTCCCTCAACTCTGTCTTGTTTTTCAAACACATCCCTCCTCCTGATTTTGGAAACTGGCACACAGCACCTTTATGCAGCATGCCCTCAGGCTGGAATTCGGGGGAAAGGGCAGCAGATCCCAGTTGTACAAAAACAAGCAGCTTTAGCTTTAATTTCTCATAGAGAATCAGAACGGATTGGGAATTTACTAGATTTCTGGAAATACAAGAATAAGCAGCCTCCCTAAAATCTTTAGGGTGTCCCTCTTTTTAATTCTTGTTATTGTTGTGTAAACCAAAATTATAATTTTATTTATGCAATCCCTAGTGGTACTGTGGAGGCCATAGAACTTCAAGATCTATCCTCTTTCTGGAACAAATGCACAATATTCTTCTGACTCCTTATGAAGGGGAAAAAAATAATTGAAAAATTAGAACGAAAAAGAGTTTTGAGAATTTTTCAATTAAGGGTTATTTTATTGTAATTCGGTATCTATTTTTCAAGAATGCTAGTTATATCAAGAAAGATCATAATTGGTACTGTTCATAAAATGTCTTTCTGGGCAAAAATATTGAATATATTAATGTGTAATCTAAGGAGATTACACATGCGTGTGTATATGCTCACTAGTTTTCAGTGCTCGCCTTTGTAGGTTTTAAAATATTTTTACCATCTGGATCTCTTTTAAGAGATGTGTTAAACCAATTTCCATAATTTATTTTAATCCTGCCTTTTGTACAGGAACTCAAAATGGCAGATACACCAATCCTTCCTCCTATTTTTTTTTCCCACAGCCTGGCCCTATGAGACAGACCAGGCTAAAACAAAACAATTGGTCTAAAGTTACCCAATCAGCTTCCTTCACCAAGGGCGGAGTAGAATCAAGGTCTTCCCACACCTAGTCTGACACATAACCGCTACACCACTGGTCTCTTAAGTGATGATACCCAATAGATCTAGACAAGGGGGTGGCCTAAATTAATCTTGCATGGTTCCCATGCTCAACAAAACAACTCACTTCCCCTCCTAAAAACCACCCTGTCAGCAAATGTTAGCAGATCTGATATAAAACGGTTTCAGTAGCAAAGTAAAATGTAAGGCCAGCAATAGATAAAGGGCAGCTTTTGTTTGAGCACAATTCATGGGACCCGGAAAAAGGATTAAGCGGTCTGTGTCTATTGTGCACTTGCATATATAAACAGTACATGGGGAAAGGCAGCAGGGTCACATAGTGATGATCACTGATAAAATAATCTCCAATAAAAATCCAGCTCTGTTCCAGCAAGGATATAGCATTAGTTTACCTGACTTTGGCTATTGCTCTGTCATGCTCAGAGGGCCTGTCATTGCTCACAGGCACTGTAATAAATCTCTCTCCTTGCAGAAACTCAGCTGCTTATTCAGAATCTAGCTAACAGAAAGAGCTTCCCAGGCTCAGTATGACCAGATAAGATGTTTTGTTGCAGAAAATTAAAAAAAAAACCATCTTTATGTGAAATATCTTCTTGCTGCGGCACAGAGAAATCAAGTTGTAGATACAGTGTATGCTAACCATAGCTTTTTTTTTAAAAGAGTGGACTTTGGGCTATTTCTTCCAGCTTTGACATCTGCTTAATGTTTATACAATGGTTTGTTTGTTTATTTATTTATTTATTTATTTATTTATTTATTTATTTGCCAATTTCACTTTTTAGAAGTTCTTTCCCCACCACTGCCTTAAAATATTACCCACCCCATTCTTGAATCAGCACAAAATATTGCCACCATCAAGTTGGCTGTCCGCATTGCCAATCCATATTTTGATTCTATAACATCTTTCTGTTTCAAGTCACTGGGTAATAATGTTGTCTTAATCTATGAGAGTGCCAATTGTTACATGCAAAGTAATTGGTGTTCTTGTCTGGATTTTTTGCAATATCTCCCTGTCCCAGCCCCCAGTCAGAAAAATATCCACGCAACAGGGCACTAAAATAGGAATGGGGACAGGTGAGTTTTTAATTCTGGCGTTTTCCAGACTGGTTTGTCCTCCCACATCCTTTGTGGGTGTCCCCCAAATTAAATAATGTGAAATGAAGAGACACATGGGAAGAATCCAGACCACAAATAGCTCAAGAGAGAAAGGAAATAACTCTGATATGATTGTGCAGCTAACCAAGTTCAGCAGCATGAGTAGCTGCTTGGTAATTAAGTATCTAACTTCATGATCTTGAAACTGATAAGTAAAAGGATATGGGCAAATAAGCAACAAAATCCCAGTTCAAGTAAAGGAAATAGCTGCAATATCTAGAAGTAAAAGTACATCTAAGGGTACTATGGAATATTGCAGAGATTTGCAATTCAATTTTGAAACTGATGGTGACCAGAAGATTATAAAGAAGCATCTGAAGATGGTAAATCTAGCTGTAGCAATGAAGACAGAAGCAACTATGGCAGTGATGGCTAACCTTTTCTGGACCGAATGCCCAAGGAGCGTGCACGTGCGAATGCCCGCACACGTGACCCAACCCCAAAATGCAATGTGCATGTGCCCCCAGCGTGTGCCCCGCCCCATGCATCTGTGCATGCCCCCTGCACACACCCCACCCCCATGCATGTGTCACCACCCACTGCATGTGCCCCACCCCTGTGCATGCATACCCCTGCACATGCACGCATGCCCCCTGCCCCCACGCATGCATGGCAGAGACCTGAAGACCAGCTGGCCAATGGGAGACGCGTGTGCATGTGCGGTGGAGTCGAAGTTGGACGACAGGTCATGTGCCATCAAAGAGGGTGCTACGTGCCACTTCTGGCATGTGTGCCATAGGTTCGCCATTACGGATCTATGGGCTTTCGTCACATAATAGTGGCTTGGAGAGGCTTCCACATTCAGAAATAGATGCTTCATTGCATAGGACCAACTCCTTAGGATTTCAGGATGCTTCCTCCATTTTTTTAAATAGATAGATGAACAAATCACCAGGTCACAGCCACCCACATTTCACCAATTACTTTTTTAGAAAATGTTTAGAATATATGTGAAGGCTCTTATAAATAAAGTTGACATTAGGAAGTTGACATTTTCATTTGTGATGTAACATTTATTATGCATCTAGTTACGTTTAATTAAAATCATCTAAGCACCAATTACAATAATGTAATTGGACAGGGAGACAAATGAAGATCAAAGATTGTCCAGTCTTGAGATAAGATAGAGATACACTGATTGGTCTTTTTATCCAAAAACCTGCAATTTTAATTGTGGCCTTATATTCCCTCCTTGGATCAGGCAATCCTGTCTGGTTGCATTTCAGAACTGTATATTCAATCAAGTGCAAGACTGTATAAACCAGACTGTAATAAATGATAAATGAGATTGCTGCAATTACCATTGTTTGTACTAAGACAAATGGCTGAAATATCAGGCTCTAATCTGCTGTTGTGTTTTACAATAAATAGTTAATTCAGAAGAATTAACCAAGAAACATCTTTGGATCTGTTGCAGTGAAAGATCGAGAACCATTTTACAGTTGGAAGAAGTGGTAACAATTTGGACAATGAGAGAGGAGTTACCCTGGCACCACAAAAAACACTGAGTAGTATGCCATGCAGCATCAATTGCTTCTTAGCCCACTACAAATTGCATCACTGATTATGTGCCACACATGGCACCAGCACCACTGTTGTTTTCTAGGGCAAGAACTAAACTGAACCTTCTGCAATATGCTGAGGGCTGGAAAAAAGAAAAGAGAATATACAGTATACGGTCTTCATCTATGACCCAAAGTGATGAAAGCTAACCAAATCTTAAGAGGCAGGATACAATAGATCATTCTCATATGGGTATCCGTGTGTCAAAAAAAGTCCAAGAAGAAGCCGTAGTTAACTGCCTCCGTTTTGCTGGTAAGAAAACTACATAGATATAGTCATAAAGAATTGACTTCAACATACGCAACATATGCTTTTCTTTCTTTTTGTCTGTCTGTATGTCCGTCTACAGCAGTGGTGGGTTGCTCCCAGTTCGGTCCGGTTCTATAGAACTGGTAATAAAACCGGCGGGAGGCTCCATCCATCTGCCAGGACGTCATCAGGGGTGATCTGTGCATGCACAGAAGCTTCTGCGCATGCGCGCACGCGCTCCCGTTGCGAACCGGTAGTAAAGATAAGTAGAACCCACCCCTGGTCTATAGGAGCTATAGGGGTTCCAGCCACCCAACATCATTTCAGGAAAGGCCTATGTCAATGGTTTGTTTACACATGCCTTAAATGGCAACCAGCTTGTTTTACAAGGATAAATCAAAAGGATTGATCTAAATGTGGGGGGGAGGGGAATGTTATACAAAAGCTTGTTTGGTCAGGTGGTCTGGCCTCACAGCAATCAATAATAAAAGTTAATATTATGTGCATTCTATGTATTGCAAAGCAGCTGTGCGTGACATTTTATTTTTCTTATTTTAAAAAAATGTAAAAAAAAAGGCTTAGTATATAACAGAGAGAATGAAGTTCTCAGATGCCAAAACACTCCAAGAAAATGATGAAAAATTCTGTTTTGGGTGCTTTTTAGAATAAAAGCTAAATGTGCACTGCTCTTAGTTGGTAAGATGTTACATCTATGGTGGCTGCTATACCACTACTCCAAGTAGAATTGTTTTATCTCCTTCATAGGGATGCAAAATATAGAGGATATATATATATCTCCCTCCCTCTCTCTCTCTCATCAACATTAGCCAGTTCTTCCATAGGTATGAATTATTTGTGTTAGATAGAGTCCTCATGAAACATTTAAGCAAGTTCATTTGTAGGTGGAATTCTTTTCTGGTTTGGATATCTTATTTGACATTATTTGATGACAGTTAATGAATTGAACTGAACTCAAGGGAGCTTTTTACTGAACACACATATTTAAAATTGCAGTGTTAGGATGTTAAGTTTATTACATTTGCAGGTGCTTTTGGAGCTTCAGGTCACAAGCATATTATAGCTATCAATATTAGAGGTGCTTTGAATTGGACAAAAGAGATTATTGGAAATCAGTCTTATTGTGTGGTCTGCTAGATAGGATGTGTTCTGGTATTTTTGTTTCCTTAGCTTTATTTTAATGAGCAGGAATTTATATATAGGTAGTCCTCAACTACCTTGACAGCTCGTTTAGTGACTGTTCAAAGTTACAACATCACTGAAAAAAGTGACTTATGACCATTTTTCACACTTACAACCGTTATAACATTCCCATGGTCACATGATTTACATTCGGATGCTTGACAACTGACTCACATTTATGACACAAATGAAAACACCCAGATAACCAGAGAGTATTTTTTTTTAAAAAAAAACCCAAATTTAAACCTCATGATCTTATACAACAATGGTCAAGATCATGTAGTCAACAATAGTCAACCCATGGAAGCTCTGGGTTCTCCATTTCTGGACAGCAATCTCTCAAATATAGTTTTAACTGGTTTTCCTACATGTTGCAGATGTTAGGACAATATTTTTCTCATGATCCCTGCCCCTGCCTTGGGAGTTGGGCGGCATAGAAATGTGACATAATAAATAAATAAAATAAATAAATAACTCCCTAATTCTATAACTGCTCCTAATGCTAGTAATCAAAAAGGCACTTGTAGTTTTTCGGTTTGAATCATTAATGAAAATGCAAAAAGAAGGGAAGGGAAGATTACAACTGATGTTGCCCATTTGATACATGCAGACCCCATTCTGGGAACTGGGGTCACGTATTACATAGATTAATTTGCAACATGGACTGTTGTTCTTGGTTGACCCTCTTGTGTGAAGATAGTCATTGAGCTGCATAAACCATGGTCCTATCACCCATCTCCTCTCATTTATGACTGTAACCTTGTTGCTGGTATCCTTATAATTTATATTGACTGTTTACTAATATGATTTGATTGCTTATTTGTTCCCTATGACTATCATTAAGTGTTGTACCTTATGATTCTTGACGAATGTCTTTTCTTTTATGTACACTGAGAGCGTATGCACCAAGACAAATTCCTTGTGTGTCCAACACACTTGGCCAATAAAGAATTCTATTCTATTCTATTCTATTCTATTCTATTCTATTCTATTCTATTCGAGCAGGATGTGTGGTGAATGCAGCCTGGCTATATACCATAAAAATATTGTCTGTCAACCTTCACACTTTCAGCATTGAAACATGGGATAGATGAGTGTTACTTTCCCTTTGGGCAAACATGAAGCTGCATTAAAAACTGTTAGTATTTCACAGCTCTTGTAAGTTATTTATTTGTTTATTTATTTATTTATTTATTTGATAATATTTATATGCCGCCCTTCTCCCGAAGGACTCGGGGCAGCTCACAGCAATAAAACAAGACAATAAATAATGCTAAAAATCCAATTAAAATCCCCAAATTAAAACTATAGCTCCCAAACAGATCAGAAGATTTGCTGAAAAAGCCATGTCTTCAGGTCACTGCAGAAAGAGCGGAGGTCAGGGGCCATCCGGAGCCCAGTGGGTAACTCGTTCCAGAGGGTTGGTGTGGCCACAGAGAACGCCCTCATCCTGGGTGCCACCAGCCGACATTGTCTGGCTGATGGCACCCGGAGGAAGGCAGTCCTATGTGAGCTCACTGGGGCGATGGGAGGCCGGTAGAAGGTGGTCCTGCAAGTACCCTGGACCCATGCCAAAATGCTTCATCTAATTAACTCAGTACTATAATCCTTGCAGCTATAATTGTACACAGTTTTTCTAATCAGGGCAACCTCCTTGCAGGGTGAGATCCAGAAAAAGGAGGGATAGAATGTTCCATAGTAAAATAATTCAAGTGAAACCTATTGGATTTCCAGGAGTGGTTAAATGAACGTGTGTGTGTGTGTGTGTGTGTGTGTGTGTGTGTGTGTGTGTAAGAAAGAAACTTTAAAAAATAATGTGTAATCTCACCTTGTTTTCTGGTTTATGATCAAAAGTTAGCAGAATGTTTTCTATGGTGCAAAAGGAGCCGCAGGCAGATAATGGTAAACAGGTTAGCCATCTTGTCAGGAAAGGATATCCTCAAAAGAAGGCTTTGCTCAATGACTAACAGCTGCATCTTTATTGTATGAATGGCCTTCATCTGCATGCAACATGGGATTGTTACATCTACATCGATGAGACACTGCATAAACATGCTTTGTACTTTCTGTGATGTGTGGATAAATAATCAAAAGAGATATCGTTATAATTGTATTTCCTTCAACAGATTGGACTTTAACCTTTGACTTGGCTGTTTTTACTGAGTTGGCAGTAAATTGGCCAAATGCACGGTGTCTCTGTATACAGGGAGAGGGGAAACAATGTGCAGGACATAAACTATGTTTTCATTCTCCCCTCTATTCCTTAGCCATTTCTAATAAGCCTGTATAGGCCCCAGATGTTCTTCCTACAACTGTGTTTCACAACCTTGGTGGCTGGGAATTCTGGGAGTTGTAGCCTGCACATCTTAAAGTCACCAAGATAGAAAAACGAGTAAGGTATCGAACAAGGATGGTAATGGCAAATTATAAATTCTAGCATTCTTCCAGAGGATGTACCATGAAGAGCTCTGCCACTGCTTCCTGAAGTGAAATATGGTTTAATATTTTTCTTATACAAATTGTCATTATTTTCCCAAATGCAATTTATATACAGAAGCAAAGAAGCAGTGATGACAATCATGAAGCAATACCTATCAGTCCAGGATCTGTATATAAATAATCTTTGGACTCTGAGCTGTTTTAGGTAAGAATAGAGATGTTTGCAGCACAGGAGTCAAAAAAAGTCAAGACCGTAAAGAAAAGTGGTGGAGCTTCAGTCATATGGTTTTAAATGATCTGAAGAGAAACTAGAGTATTGGAAAAGAGATATGTTATTGAAAATACTGAAGATACTTAAACTTGGACAATATGCACTAATGGTGAAATTAACAGCCTATACAGGCAGCCCACAGGTTAAGAATATCCACTTTAGAGCAGCAGTTAAATCCCCTCCCCACCGGTTCTATCCGGCTCGCTGAACCAGGTAGCGCTGGTGGCGGGAGGCTCCGCCCACCCTCCGGGACATCATTATGTCCCTTTTTTTACCATCTGTACATGCGCAGAAGGTTATGCACATGTGCAATAGGTTCTGCGCATGCGCAGAAGAGGTGGGTGCATGTGTAGCGCACACGCTCCTGTGTGCTCCTGTTCCCAAACTGGTAACGAAGGTAAGTAGATGTCACCACTGCTTTAGAGACAATTCATATTACAAATGGTCTGTTACTGAAAATGGCAGACGGCATTGTCTTTCTTTGAACCAATGAAGCCACACGATGTTTTTATGAACTGCTGAAGCTGCATGGTTTTAGTAAGCAGCCTATTTCCAGCAGTTCATAAAAACAATGCATGGCTCCAGTGTCCATTTTTAGTAATAGGCAGTATGTATGAATCAGACTTACATATAAAGTTCGTAAGTATGAATTCTGATTTACATACAGGTTTGAGTTATATATTTAGGAAGAGAGCTCATTCATTCTTAACCCAGGGACTGCCTGTATAAACAACAGAAGACTAACCATATTTAAGCAAGAATGGCTTCTATTTCACAAGAAAACAAATATAAATATTTACAGTAGAGTTTTTAACAGGAAAAAGAACCGACTAAAGAACTGAATCAAAAACACACAAAAATTTATATGTCTATAAATACTGTACGTTAGTCAGCATAAAACAAAATGGAAGTCAAAAACTAATACTTTATCTATAGCATTCTTAGTAGCTTTTATATTCTTAAATAAAAAATACTGCAGAATGTGACATTTAGCTCAGAGATTTAAATCCTTATTCACACTGTCAAAGCAATTTAATGTACTCTATTTTTTATGATTAATTTCCCATCAACAATATATTGAATTCTAACTGATTAAGCAATTCTTTTGTTCATTTTTAGATATTTTGTTTCATTTGTTGTTTTTCCCCTTTTGCTTGCTTGTTCTTTTTATTTCTATTATTTTTAAAAAAGGATTAATAAATAAATCAAATCAGAAATCAGTGGAAGAAATAGCATGGATCTGCTCATTTAATTACCAAAAATCAAGTTGCACAACTTTGTTGAGATTTAAAAGAGTGGTGATACAGACATGTTAATATTTACAGTATATGGAATTATCATTACAGATAGATATTATTATACACTGGCACGTAATATTTTTAGCCATAGGAATACTATCTTGACTTCTTCAATAGAGATAGTTTGATAAGTTTAGACAATTTGTCACCAAATGCATAAAGAAACAACAAATTGTGATCTGGCAGAAGCTAAATAAATTGATGATCTCCCTCCTTGTTTTTGGCTAAGGAGGCAGCAAGAACAAGACTTCCATTAAATCTATGCTACGTTGGGCTTGATATATCTCAAATTTGAAACTAAGACTAGTGATGGGTTCAGTGATCCGTTTAAGACTAAAAGTTCACTGTAATTTACAAACTTATCCAAATGAAAATCCTAGAAGAAAACTCTTCCATATTTTGAATTTAGCATTCATATTTAATCTTATAATGTATCTATGATGAGTAGAGGGCATGCCTAATACAATTATTGGTTTTCTCTGGAACATCATTAAATGTGATGAGGCACAGCTTCAGATGGCTCAAAAAGAAGACTATCTCTCTTCCAAAGAGTCACATTTAAAATGGAAGGATTATATTGCATCAGCTGGTTTTGGTGAGGTAGATCAAATTTTCTGTCTAACCTTTTTGTGTGTGTGACAATAACCTAAATAAATACTAAGTTCACTTTTGTTTGGAGCATATGTGGTATGTTTGTCTCCTTGGTGAGGAGACTTGATGGGAACTAACTTATGGCTTGGAATAGAAGCTGAGATGCACAAAAATAGTGGGTGCTAGTTGAGTTGAGTAGGTTAATATAAGCTCCACAAACCATGGGTGGGGGAGGAAACATATAATGTTAGCTTCAGTAAGAAAAATACTACTGTTGTAGTGGCCCAGAGTTAGGGGAGGCATTTCCGGACAATCAAACATCCAGTTACTGAAGCCATCTGATTTCAGAATGAAAACAAAGCAAGCCTTGAATGGACTGTACTGTTTATTTATAGTCACCAGAACAGGAATCCTAATTTTTTTTTTATTTTACAAATCTACATTGCTAATAAAAAACTGAGAACCAATCAGACCTTGCCCTTTGTGGGCAGCCAGCAGAATGGAATGCTTCAATTGTCCTCTAATTTTCATGAGAAAGCAAAAAATCCTTCTCTCTCTCTCTCTCTCTCTCTCTCTCTCTCTCTCTCTCTCTCTCTGTGTGTGTGTGTGTGTGTGTGTGTGTGTGTGTGTGAGAGAGAGAGAGAGAGAGAGAGAGAGAGAGAGAGAGAGAGAGAGAGAGAGAAAGAGTGTGTGTGTGTGTGCAAGCCAGGTATCATTGAACTGCCAAGATTATCTTGGACAATACAAGCAATGCAATGTCGCCACTTCCTCTGTTGCCTAAAAGCAGAAGTTCCCCAGTTGCATCAAACCTTGTGAATATGACAGAAAGGA
The DNA here is from genome assembly GCA_022577455.1 of Arizona elegans. Classification (NCBI taxonomy): domain Eukaryota; kingdom Metazoa; phylum Chordata; class Lepidosauria; order Squamata; family Colubridae; genus Arizona; species Arizona elegans. Next base: position 92,600,577 of record JAKOOJ010000003.1, on the reverse strand, counting down.
CCCAGGGAAAAAAAAACTGGAATACCTATCTGGAAGAGTCAAACTAGATCTATGATATTGACAGTTGCAAATTTCACTGCATCGCTAGTCCAAATATTCCCTTTTTTCCTGGCAAATCATTTAGGAAAAGCCTGGTTCAAGGATTGTCAGTCACATGACATACAGAATTTTATGAACATGCAAAGGACCGTACTTGGTCATACCAAAGGCCTGTCTCACTTAGTATCCCGTTTCTCACATGGCCAGCCAGATCTCTGCAAGAACTTCCCAAGCGCAGTAACAGAGGTGATAAGTGAAGACTTAAAGCCAAGCAACTATTGACAACTTCCCATGAATTTCCCTAATATTTCCACATTCATCCAGTTTATTTAGCCAGTTTATGTCTATCAACATTTACGAGTAAGTTTTCATCACCAATTATTCAGAAATCAAAAGCAGTCATCAAGGACCAACATGGTAGAAAAAACTGCATGTAGCCTATAACCGTCTCCCAAAATTTTCTATTCATTTAATTTTATCAAATTTAGGAACTGCCCATCTCTCTCATTGAAAAATAGAATATTGAATATTGTTTTTCTTTTGTGGGTTGGTGGCATGGAATCAATTAGGAAAGGAAAGAGGGACATATCAGGGGGGCAGAAATGGTTAAACAACATCCATGGGTGCCCCCAGTTAAGGCTGCAGACTCTCCTGGCTGCTTTTTGTTTCAATGAGAAAAAACACAGATACACATTTAAATTATAACATGTAGAGGTTCAAGATTCTATGTGTAGCTAGTGAATGATGGGGATGGTGGTTTGTCACACCTGGAAAACATGAGGTTGGGGAAAAACTTTTCTAAGATATGGGGGAATCACACATGATGACCTTAAAGAACATCCAGGTTTATACATTAATTCTATCCAAGTAGTGCTTATTCACAACTGAATGTGGCCAAAGACCAATGACAGCTGGCAAAAGCAAACAAACAGGAAGCTTGGCAGTGTATGCGGAGAGGAAAGAAATAGTGGCTTCTACCTTGAACTTTTATGAGGACAACAAACAGCTTCAGCAATTGTGCTTGGTTTCTCAGAAACAGATACAGTATATCTGTGATGGTGAACCTATGGCACGTATGCCCAAAGTGGCACCCGAAGCCATGTCGCCTGGCATGCGCGGCCTTGCCTGTTTGTCTTCCGGGTTTCTGGCACACATGTGTGTGTGATGATCAGCTGCCCTTCGCACATGTGGCAGTGCCAAAAACCAGCCTGTGCATGCCTGCTGACCAGCTGATTGTCGGGTGCACATGAGTGCTAGAACACAGAAGTTCGGCTTTCCTGGAGTGTGGCCCTGATGAGCGCACGAATGTGCGTGACGTTTCCGCTCGATCTTTTCGACACTCAGCGCCAAAAAGGTTCGCCATCACTGGTATAGGGGAACACAATTGTGTTTGGCATTCAGGAAACCTCTGCATCTTTTGCATTGTCAGGGTTCACTACATGTTACATTTAACTGAATGCATCAGCTAGCTTAGCTATGTGAGGGGAAAAGTTAATGCTACATTCATTGAAGCAATATCTCTATTAGATCAGAAAATGTTTCCAATGTAACTTCAAGCATTCGTGTTTTCCAATAATTCTTCTGGTAAAGGAGTTGGAATTTAGGGAGGAAAAAAAGGAGGAAAACCAAGAAGAATGTGGTACTGCTTCAGTCATGCCTGTCCTAAATTGCAATCTTTGATGTTAGGAGAACCTGCAAACCTACAAATTCAGTTTTATTAGGGGCAATATGCATCAAGTTGTACCAAAATATCTTGCTGGGAACTCCTATAAAATTCAATCTTGTGTGAGCTACCTAGACACCATGGTAGATGGAAGGGAATTTTGGAATCTCTTCCCTTCATCTTTCCCAGGGTGCAGGGAAGGAAGAAAGGAAGGAAAGAGGGAAGGAAGGGGGAAGGAAGGGAGGGAGGGAGGGAGGGAGGGAGGGAGGGAGGGAGGGAGTTTCAGTCCATTTTCCCACACTACATTACTTCCATCCAGCTTATTTTCCCAAACAGGTTTTCATATTTTAATGACATATTTGAAAGGTCTTTGTGAAATTTAGCGCCCTGAAAAATATCTACTATCTTTATAAATATTTTGAGATTTTATGTTGCTCAGAGTGCCCTATGAGTACTCAAGACAGTTACCCTTCTGATTATATTTCCCTGGAAACAGCCATTGCTATCTTGCCTTGAAATACAGTATTTCCCTAACCCAAGCTTCCTTTTTCCTTACAAATAGTGGGTGTAATTCCAGCTTAGATGAAACAATTCTCTTACGATTAGCCTCTCTATTTCTTGCAGCTGCCAGCATGTAAACTTCAAATCCACAAAGAGCATCATAACTCAAAGACCAGATTTCACTTTCCAAAGTGCATTAAGAATGCTCAGTCCTTACAATGATATACAGCTGTTTTTGCCTTAAGAAAAACATCTAAGGCAATCTATATATGAGGAGAGAGATAAGGAAAAAGAGATGAGTGTGGTAAGCATGTCATTGTAGATTGCTCATATCACAACTGGTATGGTTAACCACTATGATCATCAATGCCAAATCCCTGCTGTTTTCCATTGCCTCTTTAGCAATGGAACTGCAATTCTATAACATTTAGTATAATTTCTTGACTTTGGACGACAGCACTTCTATACTGCCATCTACTCTATTCTCATGTCTCTCAAATGCAATTCAAAAATGTACAGCAACTGCCTTAAATTTGCTGACCCAGAAACATTGAGAACAAGGACAAATATCACCACACTGCTCCAATATGCTACAGTAACAACCATAACAATTCTCATATATTCCCCAAAGAACTACTACAACAAAAAATCCAACCAGCTGAATATATTTCACTACTCTCCTCTTAGGACTTATTACAAATTGATTAGTTTCTGCAGGGGTGTCAAACTTGTGTCATCATGGCATCATCACGTGACGTATCACGACTTTTTTCCCCTTCGCTAAACCAGGCTTAGGCGTGGCCAGCATGTGACACATCTGGCCCGGACTGTGAGTTTGACAGCCCTGGGCTATTGGAATTAAGGCAGATGCAAAGCTGCCAAGCCAATATTCCATTTAAAGGACCTATCAGGTAAGTTGTAGCTTAGGAGCCAGAAGAAGAGCTCCCTCCAATGCAGGAATAGTACATCCCTGAAGTTTTCAGTTGAAAACCAGTCTCAAAGCACATCCACTTTTATTGCAGTTAACCCTGAAGAAAACTGGCTCTGATACTACAAAAAATGGCAGCATGGAATAATGGAAGGAGGAAGTTAATTCAGGAACATTTAGTGTGGAAGAGATCTCTTCTAAGTCGCATGGAGTAAAAATCCCCCCAAATGTTTACTTATGTATTATTAAGTTCATTATATATTCAACATGTTCTACATCTCCATGTAATCCCTTTAAATGAGGATTAGATTTGTGAAATCTGCCCTGAGGCTTTTCTCCAGTTTTACAATGACATCACAGCACACAATTTCACTGAGGTAATACCTATTTAGAATTAGATTCATCTTATCCTGTGGCAGCCTTTACTCATCCTGCCCCTATCCAACTATGTTTCTAGTATCATTCTTAAAATTCCCAGTTGGCTATGCTGGGGGAAAAAGAAAGGCTGCCCTAGTTTAGGAAAGGCAAGTCAACAGAGGATTGGAGGTGGGCGGAAACTACTGCTGGTCTCCAAGACAGGCTTCTACCTAAGCTTTTTAAGGGACGATAAAGACCACCTTTTACACTTTGAATATTGATGTTTAAAAGGAGCTCCACAAACGACGATGAATGGAAGAACCAGCAGGACTCAGTCCATGATAAAGAACCAGCTTCACAAAAGTTCATACCTCATCTTATAATCAGTGAGGGACAGACACTGTTAACTTCATCTCAGGCTGGTCAGGCTGGGTTGGGTTACAGAAAGTGAACATCCAATAACTGTGAGATAGCTCAGGACAGGGCAGAGCTGGGAGGAGAACAATGACAGTGCATACAGCTGGAAGAATGTCACACTGCACCAGAGAGACTTCAAAGACCTAATCATGACTAAACTACAAGAGTGGCAGCCAACTGTATATTTATGCTTTTTCCCCTCCAAAGGGTATGGCCGTCATCAGTAATATGACATTATGCATTTCAGACCTATACATGAAGGGGGAAAAAAAGGGGGGGTGTTGCTCAAAGCAAAAACAACAACAACACACAATTCTTCCTTTACTCCGCTCCAAGTATTGAAGAACACATAACAAATAGTTTCCAATTTAATGCTCTGTTGATAAGTTGGTCTTCACCATCTGTAGCCTTGAAGGCCTTCAAACAGTAGTCCAGCTCATATGGTATGCAGTAGGCTGGAAAAGAAGACAAGCTATGCCTTTGCCAACAGCCAGATGTGGCAGGCAGTTTTCTAAAGTCCAGAAAAGGGGATGTCTGAAAAAGCATAGACTTAATAAACGCCTTTGGAACTGTCTAATGGTTTGCATCCATTCCCAGGAACCTCAGAGAATAAAAACTTTAGGATCATGGAGCATGAAGTTCATAATCTTCATGGACAGGATGTTGGGGAAATGCTACACTGAGCAATTAACTTCAGTATTTTGCATACTTGCATTTTAATCTCATAATTTGAAAGTAAGTTATTGTTTCTCCCCAGAATTTTTTTTACAAAGAAAGATTATGTGGTTGGTCAAAATGACTTTTTCATTGTCATTTATCCTTGTGCGATTAATCCTCTCTCTCTCTCATATATGTAGTTTTATTATGCACATTTAAGTAAATATATATGGACACACACATAGACACAGACACAGACAGATAGACAGACAGACAGACAGACACACACACACACACACACATACAAAAAGATTAGTCTCCTGGGACTGAGCATTGCTCAGCATATGCTATTACCAACCAGAATTAGCAGCCATTTATTAACATAACACTATATTTTGTCTGGTCTGTTTTGATCCAGAACATAAATTATATAACTTCAGTGAAACTTTGTGTGAGCAAACATTCTTTGCTTCCTAGTATGTGGAGAGAGTCATAATATGAGATCAAAGAAGACTTACTCAGCCCAGAGGGTGCAATTAAGAATGATTGCCAAGGAGGACTCCCTTCTTTTGATCCATAACTGCACATCCAAGATCTTTTATGCTGTTCTGCAATAGGTATAAACCTCAAATACCCCCAAAAAGCAAATATTCCTCTAACAGGTATATTTTGGTACATCTCTGGGCAGCTTCCAAAATACTGGTCTTCAATTTGTGAACCAGTACCCATTACTGCATTCATTTTTATCTAGAATAGTCACAGTTTTACAAGATAAATAAATAGCTAAAGTACTGAGAAAGGATACCCAATAGGGCTAAAGATGGATCCTAGCTGGTCTGATAAAAAATGGACTGTATTTTAAGGAGTTACCAAATTCCTGCCATAAAATACAGAGAGAGCCATTTAAATCTAGATGACTGGAGAGCTGAATGCTACTGCTTTATGGCTTCATCCATCATCAGTTTTCCAGGAAAACATTTCTAATGAGTTGCAGAGAGAGATTGCTTTATCCCAGTTGGAATGCTCAGCTATCCACAGTTACTCTGCAGCTGAAGGCATATTCAAAATTCATCCACCTAGACTCATCAATTCAAGTTGGTTGTTATTGGTCACAGAAAAGAGAGGGGCAACCTATTCTCCAAAGCACCTGGGAGCAAAACAAAACGGAACAGATGGAAGTGTAAGATAGAGCCAACCTAGAATTAAAGAGAAATTTCTTGTCAATGAGAACAATCAATCGGTGGATCAGATTACCTCCAGAAGTTGTGGATGCTCCATCACTGGAATGTTTTGTTTTGTTTTTTAAGAAGAGTTTGGACAGTCATTTGTCTGGAATGATATAGGAACTTCTGCCATAGGTAGGAGGTTGGACTAAAAGACCTCCAAAGTCCCTTCCAACTCTATTATTCTATATTCTGTTCATATGATACCACCTGTGACTTAAACCCATGAGCAACTACAATGAAAGAAATATCAAGTTAACCATCATGACAAGTGCTCCCCAGAAAGGTGGATCACCAGGTGTCAAGTATTTGCATTTGTATCATGTACTTCATAAGAAAACAATGTACTTCTTTTGAGAGATATACAGTATTACAGTATATGGACTGCAGTATGCACTTCTTGGGTCTGAAATAAGATATGTAAATTTCATACATATAGGGTCTCTTGCTTTAGCAGGGGTTGGACTAGAAGACCTCAAAAGGTCCCTTCCAGTTCTATTCTGATTGATTGATTGAAATCTTAGTAGAGCAAAGTCAACTTTGACATGGTCAAAGTGATGAATGCTTTTTCAGACGGATAACAGTTTGCCAAGGGTCTCATTTAATCAGAGAAATCGGGGATTGAAATTGGCAACTCGCTCCATTGATGTCTGCCAGAGAATGCTAAAGGGGCTCGTTGGTTTGAATAAGGAAGAAGGTAAAAGCTCTTTGCTGTTCCCATAATGACAGCCTTCCACCAGAAGATGTCACATTGAGGGAGCAGCTGTACTGATAAATAGCATGAATGCTGAAACAATTGTACTGTGTGATCAATACTGAGCATGAAAAGAACATCTGAATGGGTACAGCATGCTTTTAAAACAAAATTCTGCAGGCGGCTGTGCTTTGCATAGGTCAAACTACAATTACCATATTCTTGCACATCATGAGCTTGGTAGTTGTGGAAAATGGGATTTGCCATCCAAAAAGACTTTACACACCTGGATGATTTATCATTGCTTTGCCCCAAATTTCAAAAATCACATGGTAGCCAAGGGTAAGTAGATATATTGTAAACAGACAAAGGAAGATTGACTTTGCTGCCACCTGATGGCTCTAGTAGAACACAGCAAGTCATAAGGGCAGATCCAAGCAATCACATTAAAAGAGCAATCCATGAGCCCTTGAGTAAGCAGAAGGACACGGCATGCCAGCATAAAAGTAATTGCCTCACCCCGGAGTCCTATTCTGCCTCAGTAACAAAGCTGTTACAGGTTTTATAGGGAAAAAGTTAAGGAAAGTGATTGGTGGAGTCCACTGAGTTTGTTCCATCTTTCACCAATCATTATCTTTAAGAAATGGAAGGACAGGACTGGGCAAGTATAAGTGGGTATTTTGAAATAATGCATGTTCAAAAATAATTGAGCTGGCAGATGGAAAGCTTGGAGGAGGGAAATCGGATGAAGCAGGAAGAAGCTCTTCTACTAGGCTAGTGGAATTGCAAGAGCACACGCAGACATGTGTATGCATATACACAGGTTAGTCTCTGTACTTCTGACCTGCCAGTCGGGCTACCAGGTATAGGTAACAGATGAAATGAGAGGAAGTGCTAAGTAACAAGTTCCATCTCTATCTACTTCTACATGAAAATGGCAACAAAGGGCTGTGGCTACCAGAAAAGGCACCATGCCATAGGAGCAGGCAAAATTGGCCATTGCACGAAAGTAGCTCAGTGGCTAAGACACTGAACTTGTCGATCGAAAGGTTGGCAGTTCAGTGGTTCGAATCCCTACTGCTGCGTAACGTCCCAGCTTCTGCCAACCTAGCAGTTTAAAAGCACATAAAAAATACAAGTAGAAAAATAGGGACCACCTTTGGTGGGAAGGTTCTGTGCGCCTATGGTGTTGAGTCATGCTGGCCACATGACCACCGAGACGTCTTCGGACAGCGCTGGCTCTTCAGCTTTGAAACGGAGATGAGCACCGCCCCCTAGAATCGGGAACGACTAGCACATATGTGCGCGGGGGAATCTTTATCTTTAATACAAACAGGAAAAGTATAGATGTATTTTATTTACTGTAACCGTGGTCTTGTGAACATCTTTGTCAGCAGTGGAAAACCAGTAATGTATTCATGAGTGATAACGGGCAGAAACCAGTTCTTTCCCAGTTTAAATGGACCTTCTCTACAGCATAGGACTAACATGCTTTCAAGAGACTGCTGCTCCTGTTTTTTAAACACAGATCTAGCATGCTGGAGGAAAAAATGCCATCCCTTTATGTGTCAGAAATATGAAGGTGATCAGCCTGTTTGGAAAATGCTGGCAGGAATTTTCACGCAGCTGGTTCTGTGAAAGCCAGGTATTAATCTCTTCTACAGTTCCAGCCAAATTAGCTAGGGAGGGCAGGAGGAAAGAGGACAAGCTCACAGTAGCTGGGCATATCCCAGCCCTGATCGCATTGGCAGTGGACCATAAAGAATGCCAGATCGTTATCAGGAGAAGAGGGAAAACATTCATCTAGAACTGGAACAGTTAAAGATAACTTCCAACTTGCCTCGCTATGGGCTAGAAGCGAGATGAAGGCAATGTCACGAAGACAATGGCTCCTGGAGCATGTTCATGGTGCAGTGAGGACAGCGTGAGGATAAGTTCCAAATATTTGCCAAGAGAATATGTAGGTTAAAATAGAAAGAGAATACAAGAGGAGTAGATGGAAGTACATTGGATTTTTGTGCATATTGGAAATCTAGATGTCTGCTTAAAATTTCAGAGGGAATCTTACAAAAATGTCAGGAAATTGTCAGTAAATCCCTACAGAGTGAGAAAAGACCAAGAAATAAACACTTTTCTTTTACAAAAATTCCAAATAGAGGGTTAGTAGTTTCATCCTTTCCGATCTAAAACTGTATCATAAAGCAAGTGGCTTGCCACGGATAAGAGAGTGGATAAAATGGTTCAAACAGTAGAATGGCAATTTTGAAAGGGGCTGGTTTAGCTAATGAACATCATTGATACTGCACAGAAGCACATAAAAGGATAAAAATCTTAAAAGGGCACGTCATTAGTTTGATAAAATATGGAATGCCACAAAGAGAATAATAAACTCAACAATTTCATCCCTACCTTCTCCCCTAAATGCTTTTCATGTTGGGATAATTACAACATGAAAAATGTAATATTTATGCAGATATGGTTGACTTGGATTCCACAAAAAATTAAAAACACAGCAAGAATTTATAATGTATTTATAATGTATTTATAAATAGCTGGAAGGATAAAATCCAATCTCAACAAGAAAGGAGGGCTAGTAAGAAAAAAACAGAAGTTTAACCAAATTACACAAGAACGGTTCCCATACATATGTCACACAGCATGATAAATATAACTATTTACAGAATAGTTTTTAAGGGGCCTGAATGTTTACAAACATCACAAATTAGCAAATGTAGAAAAAGAGAGTAAAAAATCAGCAGTTTGGTTTATTATTGTTATCTCTTTTATCTATCGTTTTTAATTTTTGTTAAATTTTCTTCAGTTCTTACAGTACTTCCTATTATCAACATCTCTCTCTTTGTATATACTGGCACACATACATACAAACATACCGTATATACTAACAAAATGGTGATCTTAATATAATTAGTTTTAGACTGAAACTTTTGTCTCATAATTGCTGGTATTACCTTGATATAAAACACAATGTTAATATTATGCTCAATTTTGGATGAAAAGCCATATAATTTTATGTAATGTTATTCATATTGATAGAATTTTTACCTTTTTCTTGTTATTTTCAATACTTTAAGCTTTATATATAATAAAATGTTCATATTCATATCATACTACACAAATATTGCATTAAAAATATAAATCTAGGTTTCTGCTCATGACATTTTCATTCTGTATACCATAAATTAGATTGTCAAATGCAAAAAAGAGAAAACAAACACAGCTTAACCATTCATCCAGAAACAAGAACAAGAGATTGTACAAGGAATCACTCCAGGTTCTTTGCAACCTGTCTTCTTAGTGTACTCTACTCACAAGCATGTAGTACAGGTTGAAATGCCCTAATTTTGTCCAGTTCTGCTGATCCTGAATACAAAGCACATCTGAACTTGCAATTATAGCTGAACAAAAGCAATGTAAATATACAGTGAAATTAGGTTTGGGTTTGCAAAACATCCAACAGCAATATTTTCTCCCAGGGGGTAAAAAAAGGAACTCTCTATGTTCTAGCTCAGAATACACATGTAATTTAACATACTGTATACCAAATGGGATAAATATGTACATATGCGCACACACACACATTTTGATAGGCAGCTCCAGGCACAATATATTTATATTCATGTAATGCTCCATGCATGTGGAGGATGACTTTAAAGAACTCCATTAATCCATAAATGTTAGCCAGATCCTATCTCTATTATTTTGTTAAACGGGTAGTGAAGCCATAAAACAGCTCCAAAATCCAGGGAAGGCTTCCTGTGTCTCCCTGCCCATTGCAATCCGAATATGAAATCCAAGTCTTCTGCATTTCTTTACTACTAGCATGGCTTCATTGCTTTCAGGAGCTCATATTCTTGAAAAACATGAAACCTTCATTCAGCTTCCCTGCGGAGATCCCTACATTCTATTAAGTATCCCTTCTATTCCATTTCTGCCTTGTAGGGGTTGTGTGATGGTGGAATAAGTAGACCTAAATCATAATACTTGCACAGCCACACTTTTAGGTATGTCCCAGATCAGTTGCTGATTTGGATGGTCTTTTGCCTTATCCGACTCATACACATACAGACACACAGACACACACACACACACACGTTTCATCAATTAAAGGACAATTTCACTTTAGCCCAATCCACTTCTCCCTCCCTCTCTCTCTCTCTCTCTCTCCCTCCCTCCCTCCCTCCCTCCCCCCTCTCTCTCTCTCGCTGCCATATCCCCATACACAAGCACAACAAACTCCAGAAAAGGTGTGGATTTATAACTGGATGAGATTATCTAACAATAACAGTAAGAGAGTTGGTAGGGACCTTGGAGGCCATCTAGTCCAACCCCCTGCTCATGCAGGAGACCTGTATTAGGGATTCGAACCGTCGAACTGCTGACCTTTTTGATCGACAAGCTCAGATTAGGTGTTGAAGAACTCCAAAAGGAAGAAATAAATCTTTTCAAATGCCCAAAAACTGCTGGACAGTTTCAACAGCTTTCATTTATGTAATCTAGGTACATTTGTCCTCCAAACATTCAGGGGTTTTAGCCCCTACTTTAAAGTACCCGAAATCATTAAAATAAAAGGCAAAGAGGAAAGGAGATGGGGGGGCAGATTTATAGAAAACAGGGGAAAAGTGAAAGGGCATCAAAATAGATACAGAGCCTCTTGTTACAGGTGCCTGAGTTGTAAATGTCTCCCACTAACAGACCACAATGACCAAGAGAAGGTGGACACCAGAGACCAAGAGGACTGAAGGAGAGATCAGGCTCAGTCCACATTTCTATTTCCAAAAAGTGTAAAGAAAAAAAAGGGGGGCGGGGGAAAGGTAGTTAGTGGATTAGAAAGATTTTCAGTCTCTGAAGAGCCATTTAGATAAATTGGTTGAGTTCACACATCTCAACTAAATATGGTTTATGCCTGAGAGGTAAATAAGACCATTGGGGCTTATTTGACAAACCATGGTTAAGATAATATTCCGATAGTAGTTATGTGGGAATAAGTACCGATAATTGTTTAACTTACTCTACAACAGTGTTTTTAAAACTTTTTCTCTCAGATTTCTTCCCACTTTAAAAAAAATTATGAAGGATTGTTTTTGTTTGGATGGATGTTTTGGGTTACTGTTATTGATATTAACTATTATAATGATGCATTTGCTGCTGTTTCTCAAAATTGTTTGATGAAATTTTGCAACGTGGGCTGGCAAATAATTTTGACTTGCGGATCCTTGAGAGGGCCTTGGAGGGACCCCCAAAAGTGCTAGGACCACACTTTGAGAAGCACTGCTCTAGAACAGCTACGTTCACATGTGAAGTTACTTTTCTCCTAACGTGACTTGCATCAATTATTAAAGGCCAGGTGGGAGCAAAGCAACTCAGTATTACCGACAAAAACATTAAGCACATTCCTTTGCATGAACTCCTCTTAGTTTGTTCCCTACCTCTATTTCAGTGATCCTTGCAGGAGAAGCGGAGGTTACCAAGCTTCTGCCCTTGACTTAATTTCATAGAGATGGGTGGAGGTAGGAGGAGAGAAAGAGGCGGAGCCAAATAAATACAGCAATGGGAGTGGGGGTGGGAGAGGATATTTTCACCTTCATCAGTTCAAGTAGGATAGTAAAAAGGAGCCATTCCTCAATTTAGTTCAACGCCCATGCCTTTTCTTTGAGGAAAATGTGGTTGGTAACGGAAGAACTGTCTTCTACTTTTATGTGTACCTAAAAGTACTATATGATTTTTTTCCCTGAACTAAACTATACAGTACCAGGAAATATTCTTTTATTGCCCACTAGATGGCAGATCAGGACTTCTGACCAGCTTTAATTCTGCAAAGAGTATACTTTGAACCTATTTAAAAAAAAAAGCAGCCCACATCTCAAACATTATGCATATTGAAATGGAATACAAATGATCTGATGAGTCAAAATGTCAGCTCAACTGGTTCTGTACTAGCACCCAGGATTTCCACTCCCTTCCAGCTCTGTTCTGATTAATTATGTGAGTACTGTATGCCCAGAGACACATTGTTTAGAAACCTAATTCATGCTTTCAAATATGCTGAGATTCTCTGTCTTTAAACCATGTGTCCTCTTGGCCACCATTTAGGTTGATCTTTTATAATCCAGGAGGGCAAAGAACTGTAGTTCTCCTTGATGCTGGAGTTTCCCACAAGCACATCTGTCATTAGATTTAAAAGAGGGGGTTCCATGCTGTTTAATCAGCAGTATTCTTCTATTAGAGAGATCAGTCAATTCACCAGAACTGATTGCATGCACACAGCAAAAATGTTGGCTGCTTAGATCATCAGTGGAAAAATAAAAACAAAATTCAAATATCTTCCCACAGTAATCCTGGAAGATTAACATTGCTTATATACGCATCTCTGTCATATATCACAATGTAAAGAGTCGTAATTCCTCCAGACTGATTAAAACCCATCCCTGTGCTGTCTCTAAAGTACTGTTATATATTGAAAATGCTTTATTATAAATAACACAGCATGCCTGGTCTTTGGCTGCTTGACTCTTGAAACAGTGTGGGAATGACTCAACAGAAAAGGGGAGCACAATTTTCATTGGCCTGAAAGCTACCTGATGTTCTTCATTCAGAAAAATGACATCTTTGGGGGTCCCATTTGTTTTGGCCATTGCTAAATTGCACTATTAAGGACTACCAAATTTGAGTTAAAAAGTGGTCATCCAAGTATAGGGCTACCAGATGTGGTCAAACAGATTGTTGCAGCACAGGTGTGATAGCTCTCAGACTCCCTTTTGAACCCTAGGTCCACGGACCTTCCAGAGCCGTGGTGGTGCAGTGGTTAGAGTGCAGTACTGCAGGCTACTTCTGCTGACTACCAGCTGCCAGCAATTTGGCAGTTCGGAATCATACCAGGCTCAAAGTTGACTCAGTCTTCATCCTTCCGAGGTCGGTAGAATGAGGGCCCAGATTTTGGGGGGCAATATGCTGACTCTGTAAAATGCTTAGAGAGGGCTGTAAAGCACTGTAAAGCAGAATATAAATCTAAGTGCTATTGCTATCCCCCTCTACTTCTGACTCTCTCTGGTATGTGAAGATGTGCACAATTAGGCCAAACCAGAAGAATTAAAATACATTTCAATCAGATAAGACAAATACTATTTGGAGAACTTCAAAGAAAGAGGGAAAGCTAAAGGTTATTCTCTAATGCAAAGTGAGGGGGTGTCACAATGCCTTCAGTCTTCACTTTTAGTGCACTCCCTAGCTATCATTACAGCCAAAACTTGGGTAGCTCCCCACCATCTGTTTCCATCTAGCTACCATCCTTCTTCATCCATGGGAAGCCCAGCCACCCAAGTTAGAAGAGAGAAAGAATGAATGGGATTGCAGCATTGGTGAGCCAAATAACTTTGGAGAGCAGATTAAGCTTGGTGGGGATGCAATGGGACAGGATACATCATAAGGGAGGTCAGAAAGAAGGGGAAGAGTGATAATGCAGTAAAGTTAGCAAGTGAATATACGAGCTATGAATGGAGGGCACATTCATATATTGGAGTTGTGGGTAACATTAAGATAAAATTCAAGAGATATATTCCTGGGGGAAAAAGATACTTGTGTTACATATCATTTTGGATGAATAGACAGATAGACTGCAATTGTATAACAACAGAGTTACTAAGAGTAAATACCCACAATTAGAGTTTTGGTATAAACTTTCATGGGTTCTTTTTTTACCTAATGTAATTGAAACTTTTAATTTAAAACAATAGCATTTAATTAGCTAAACAGCAAAGGCCCTATGATAGATACTTAAACAACCCCTAAAAGGAATATAGTCATAAAAGTAATATTTTAAAAGCTTTTTTAAAGTAGGGCTTTGTTGGTATGCAGAAGCCAAGCAACAGCTGCCTGATAGCCAATGAGGATATTTAGTCATTCAAATATTATCTAGCCTGCTTGACATCCTTTCTCAAGTAGTAATTCTTCCATTACCTCTAAAAGATTTTTTAGTGTGTGGTGCTAGTGGCTGAGCACAAAACTTGCACAGAAAGCAGATACTCTGTGAGGGAGCTATGATCTTTCCTTCAATCCATCAGATCAGAAATATTGTTTGCTCATTGAGGATAGCTCAAGTTTCTTCACTGAATATTCTAGGATGTATCAGAAAGTGCTTTTGCATCCATATTTCTTTCATTAGAGAAGGAAGGAAGGAAGGAAGGAAGGAAGGAAGGAAGGAAGGAAGGAAGGAAGGAAGGAAGGAAGGAAGGAAGGAAGGAAGACTCACATTTTGAACCTTTTTGTAAGTAGTTCTTTAAATAAAATTCCAATTTTAAAATAATCATGGCACTAGTCAGGAGGTTCTAGTATAATGAGATTCAGTGAGACTTAGTAAATAAAGCAGGTAAAGGATTATAATCTTCAACTACTTACTATCAATCTTGACACAGAGTCGTTCTCTTTGTGTGCCTGATTCTCAGCAGTTAAAAAGACCGAAACACATTTCTTTGCAGCCCCGAGAGGAACAAGAAGCAGCCTTGAGGTTCTCAAGGGCCTTGCTAGTAGGTAATTGAATACTGTAACTTGGATACTCTCTACTCCGCTGCTACAGAGATTCTTAAAGCATCAATTTGAAGGAACGGTGCTTGGACTAAAGACTGCATAGAAAGTAGGACCATCAAAAAGACTATCTTGATCAAGGAAATCCTTCTATATTAGCATGCTAATGTCAGACTCATACAGGTGATGTCTAGTTTTTCAATATCATATTTGGCATACTGGGAAAATCTGAATGATAAACTGGTGTAAATATGCTTCCACGACAACAACAAAACAATGAAAGAAAAGCTATAATTGTTCATTTATTATGTACCATGATTCCCCCAAAATAAGACCCGGTCTTATTTTCTTTTGGCTCCCAAAATAAGCATCAGGTCTTATTTTCGGGGGATGTCTTACCCGCTTATCTTAGGATGACCGCAGCCAGGCTGCCCACTCTCTGACAACGGTCATGCCGCTGCCTGACTTTTTCTGCAGCTGCTCATGGTCACTCACAGCACTGGTGCAACGTGCCACATGGCATCCTGCCACAAGTGGAGACACCAGCATGACAAGCCATGCAGCATCCTGCCACTCATGGCAGCACCGGCATGACACAGTATGCGTCCTGCTGCGAGCAGTGGCACCAGCATGCCACACTGTGCGGGGTCCTGTCGTGAGCAGCAGCACTGGCGTGACACACTACACAGCCTCCTGCCGCAAGTAGTGGCATCAGCGCAATGTGCCATTTGGCATCTGGCTGTGAGTGGCTGCAAGTGGCTGGAGAAGAAGTCACACAGCAGCACAACAGGTGTGGGAGGTCTGGCTGCAGTGGTCCTAAAATAAGCAGGTGTGGGGTGCGTGCCCGCCCTAGCTTGATTTTTACGCATGCACCTCGCCCCACTTTGTACAACCAGTCGGTGGGCGGGGCTTAATTAGGGCTTAATTTCAGGGTGGGGCTTATAATTAGGAGTAGGCGTGAAATCAGGCTAGGGCTTATTTTCGGGTTAGGACATATTTTCAGGGAAACACGGTAGCTCCATTATTTTGCACTTGCCTTATCTCAGGAGCAAAGGTTCATCATTCTGTGTTAATTAAAGCACCAGTTTCACCCTCATGCCACTTCTTTCTCTCACTGCCCTTGAATTTCATCCTCTTGGAGGATTACCACCTGACATTTATCTTCAGAAGACTCTTGTATATCTTCTACATTATTTAGGATTTTTTCTCATCAGGGAAAAAAAATAACTTTTCCTCCTTGAATTTTTATAAATTCATTCTTGATTGTTTGGAATCCTATGCTTATATCCATAGATGTATATTCTATTGAGCTTTACCTGGCTACACACATTGTATGAACTCGTGAGTGAACATAACCATGGTGGCCTGTTTTATATATTAAGTTAGAAATTATGGCTGGGTTCATGCATTATTCTAATTCAAAGTTAAATCATGTTATGGTTGGGGAGATGCATCAACTAGATAGTGGGCTTGCTATGAATGCAAGAAACTCAAAACGCTTTCACATATTCAATTTTGCGAGGACAATAAAGAAAGAAATATATGTGCTGCTTCCTGATAACTCATTGAAAATCACCCATTTGCCTGATTTGATTCAATATCTCTCTCCTTCTCTGGTTGCTGCTAATACAATCCACAATAGGAAGTAAACTAACCTGAAGAATTTATGGGAAATCTTCTGAGCGTAGGTTGTAGTTCTAGGAAGCCAACAGCTTTACGTTTCAGGCCAGAGGCAGTACATTTCCTTCCCACGCATTTGACAGTGATCAACTCAAGTAATCTGAAGGTTCATATGTGAGTTTTCCTTGATGTCTGTGTCGGTCTCTCTCCTTCCCTCCACCTCCTTTTCTGGGCCCTGGTTTGATCACTAGCTTCTGTGTAGGCGGGTAAGTGTGGGGACAGTGTGTGCCACAGGCAAAGAGCAACTGGCTCCAGAAAGATTTAGCCCACAACAATAGCTTGTCCCTAATGCTGGTTTTGACATTTACTAGGTGAGAATGAAGGGGTCCCCAAATTCTTCAGGAAAGTTAATTGGCTAAAGCTGTAGTTAGTGCAAAGCAGTTTGGAACAGGGCAACCAACTCTGTCTACTTGATATTAGGTATAGCTAAAGTTTGTTTTCAATTTGATTCCCCCCACCCACCCCAGGAGCTGCCTGTTGGAATGGTTTTGGTGCCCTTTTGTGCGAGAAAGGCAAGTAAGGATCACAACAGGATAATTTTTATGTGATCCTTTTGTTGAAAAATTGCTATACGGCTCATCTTTTCTGAGAGTGGAGCCTAGCTAGTAACTGGAGCTGCTCTCTCCCAGTTCTTCAGCCTGCAAAAAATTATACTTGCATAAGCTTTGCTGTCACAATGGTAATTTCTACCTTCCATAGGCACAGTGCCAACAAATGCTGTTGCCCTCATTTACTGTGTACAGGTCACATTAAGGACAAGGATTAATGGGTTCCTCTAGATTTGTTTTCCTCTCCTCCCCCCAAACATTACTAGCTGGTAGGAAAACATCCCTCAACCACTCTCCTTAATACAGGAAGGCAATAGGGAGAAATAAAGTTTTGACGCATGGCAGGTTTAGTCTGGTTTCCTGCAAGTATCTTGCATGGGGCGTGTTCAAAGGATCCAGGGGTGAAATGCTCCCGGTTCGGACCAGATTGCCTGATCCAGTAGTAGCGGGTGGTTCGGAGAACCGGTAGCAAAAATCCCTGCCCTCCCCCCACATGCCCAGCTGAGCCGCGCGATCATCAGAGGCTTTTTTTTTTATTTTTAAAAGCATTTTTCCTACAACCTCTTCGGCCGAAAAAAATGCTTTTAAAAGGAAAAAAAAAGTCTCTGATGATCGTGCGGCTCAGCTGGAATCGTCAGAGGCTTTTAAAAGCATTTTTTTCTACAATCTCTTTGGCCAAAGAGGTTGTAGAAAAAAATGCTTTTAAAAGCCTCTGACGATCCCAGCTGAGTTGCCTGATCATCAGAGGCTTTTAAGAGCATTTTTTCTGCAACCTCTTCAGCTGAAGAGGTCGTAGGAAAAATGCTTTTAAAAGTTAAAAAAAAAAGTTGGCCACGCCCACCCAGTCACATTACCCACCACCAAGCCACGCCCACAGAACCGGTAGTAACAAATTTTACATTTCACCACTGCTTCAGTCTTATTTCAGAATAGTGCTATTTTGTAATAGTGTGGCTTTAGGATGGCACTAAACCTCGGTGTTATCTCCTGTATCTGCTATATCTCCAAGATGATCTCTGGCTCAACCCAGATCAATCTGAAGTAGGTCACTGATACATGGTGATGGTAGAGGCACAAGGAAACAGGGGAGGGAAACTTCTCTCTTTGCTGCTGCATTTTCCCATCTGCTATTGACAAATATATATTGGATGAATGGAAGGGTACTAACAGTTTATTTCATTTCTTTGTTGTGTTGAATAGAGGTGAAATATTTTGGCACTCCAGGCCTTGGTTGGGTGGGACGCTTGTTAAAAGGGGGTCTTGCATGCTCCTTTTGAGGAAGAACACTGATTCCTGGATGTTATTCTTGGTCCATATTCTTTAGTCCACATTCTGTTGGAATCAACTATGACAGCTTCAAAACAGATTGGCATGCTGGCTGTATGGAAGTGCTCTTAGATGATTATAGGAGTTGCATAAAGGGAGCAGTTTCAAAGTGATATGTGACACAGGTAAGTCCTCAATTTACAACAGTTCATTTACTGACCATTTGAAGTTACAACGGCATTGAAAAAAATGAGTTGTGACCATTACAGCATTCCCATGGTCACATGGTCAAAATTCAGATTCATATTTATGACCACTGCAGTGTCCTAGGGTCATGGGATCCCCTTTTGTGACCTTCTGACAAACAAAGTTAATGGGGAAGCCAGATTCACTTAACAACCGCATTCCTAATTTAACAACTGCAGTGATTCACTTAACAATTGTAGCAAGAAAGGTCGTAAAATGGGGCAAAATTCACTTAGCAACAGAAATGACTCAATTGTAGTCATAAGTTGAGGATTGCCTGTATTTTCTGCCACTCTGAAGAACTGAGAACAAGGAACAGAAATCTATGATCCTCATGCCACACGAAATAGAAAGAAAGAATGAAAAGAAAATTGGAGTGAACGAAATGGGGAACCTGACAAAATACTTATTGGTTCTCTCTCTCTCCCTCCCCACCCTCTGTGTGTGTGTGTGTGAGTCAGTTTTGATACCTGGTGACTTCCTGGACTACTCCCTACAGTTTTCCTGCAAACATTTCAGAAGTGGTTTGCCGTTGTCGCCTTCCTAGGGTTGAGAGAGAATGACTGGTTTAAGGTCACCCAGCTGGCTTTGTGCCTAAGAACTCATAGTCTCCCAGTTTCTAGCCTGATGCCTTAGCACATATCAAACTTTTCAGTATGGTAAGCTGTGAGAAAAGGCTGCATAAATCATGCACTGGAATAGCAAGGTCATTCCAATGATCAAGGAGTAAAATTGAGGTTGCCAGGACATTGAGGTGATGTTGTATAGAGCTAATAAAGGCTCAAAGAAGGGTTTGTAAAAATTTTACTTAGGCCAAAAGAAAAAAATAACAAGGCCTTCTGAGCATGGTTGTAAATAAATGGGGTGAAATAATCTACAAAAAAGGTAGAATGAAGCAAAACGTTGGGAAAGGAATGGGATAAAAAATAAGAGGAATGCATCAGTTCATCAACTTGTTTTGCCAGTGCATAAATGGATAGCAAGAGGTTCCTATTGAATTTTGGTCCACCATTTACTGTGAAATAGAATAGAATAGAATAGAATAGAATAGAATAGAATAGAATAGAATAGAATAGAATAGAATAGAATAGAATAGAATAGAACAGAACAGAATAGAATAGAATAGAATTTTTTATTGGCCAAGTGTGATTGGACACACAAGGAATTTGTCTTGGTGCATATGCTCTCAGTGTACATAAAAGAAAAGATACATTCATCAAGAATCATAAGGTACAACACTTAATGATAGTCATAGGGTACATATAAGCAACCGGGAAACAACGTCAATATAAATTGTAAGGATACAAATAAAATGGCTCTCTTCCATCGTGCACATTCACATCTAATATGTCAATGGTGTCGGAGGCCTAGAACAGCTGAGAGCAGAGCTAATGGTATTTAAGCTTATACTTTAAGACCTTCATTGTTTTAACAACATGATTGCTTCTTCTCAATTAACAGGGGTTTAAGATGAAGCATTCAGTTCAGGGTTTTTCCCCCCTGACATATGTCTGGTTTTCATGTGGGTTGTGAATTTTCCCTTGACCAATGGCAGCAAATGCTCCTCCATAAAACCACAGGATTAAATCATTTTTTTAATGATTAAAAAATGCCTAGGAGTACTTGTGCTGCCGAAAAATGGACTTACAATAGTTCATTCAGTGACCATTCAAAGGTACAACAGCACTGAAAAAAAAGTGACTTATGACCGTTTTTCACACTTACGACCATTTCAGCATCCTCATTGTCATGTGATCAAAATTCAGAGTGTTGCAGTGTCCGGGGGTGGTGGTCATATGATCACCTTTTGCAACCTTCTGACAAGGAAAGTCAAAGGAAAGACAGATCCGCTTAACAACCATATTACTAACGTAACAACTGCAATGATTCACTTAACAATAGTGGCAGGAAATGTAAAATGGATCAAAACTCACTTAACCAATGTCTCGCTTAGCAACTGAAATTTTGGGCTCAATTGTGGCCATAAGTCGAGGATTACCTGTATGTAGACAATCTCTCCATAGAGAAGCCGAAGGCCTTCTATCATATGGTGGGCACGGATTGGGTTGCACTGATTAGCACACGAAAAACAATCCCAGCAGCCAGGAACAAAGGAAGGCTTTCAAAAAGGAAGAAATGCAAAACTTGCTATTTGTTTGGTAAAAAATTTACAGCCAGCAAGTTCATAAAATCATTTGACTGCTGGATCTGTCAGTGCGGACTGTTTTCTTTTTATAAGCCTTGGTTTCATTTTTATAATTGAGAAGGGCTTCTAAAGAATCGTTGGCAATTAAGGCCCACTAAGGGATGGAAACCAGATGTGAATACTTGTAGTCCTGGGCAGGGTTGTAAAACAATTCCAGCAGGGAAGAAAAAGGGCTTAGATCCAGAAACCAAACAGCCACCTCCCACTCCCGCCACTTACAAATGTTGTGTAAAGCTTAAACAATCCCAGGTACAGATATATCATTTTGCCCATTCTGCTTTTTGAGAATTATCTGTCCCTTGCACTTGTTTTGCCCTGCTTAGTGCTACGAGTGATGTTGCTTCAAGTGGGCCTGTAGCAGGGGTGGGTTCTACTTACCTTTACTACCGGTTCACATCGCGCCCACACGTGCTCGCACTTTTCTGCGCGTGCACAGATCACCTATGATGATGTCTGGGTCAGTGGGCGGAGCCTCCTGCCAGTTTTACTACCGGTTCTTGTGAACTGGTCTGAACTGGGGGCAACCCACCATTGTCCTGTAGATCTGAAAGTTTCAAGCTTAGCAAGCCTTTCAAAGTTGCTTAAAAGGATAAATAATCATCTAGTGGGCTGTGGTAAGAGAGAAAGTTGTTGGAAAGCCTAGAATTGCTTTTGACATCTATTTCAGGGGTGAAATGTAAAATTTGTTACTACCGGTTCTGTGGGTGGGGCTTGGGGGGTTTAATGTGACTGGGTGGGCGTGGCCAAGTTTTTTTTTTAAAAAAAAATTTTCAAAGCATTTTTTCTAATGCTTTGAAAAGCCTCTGCCAATCAGGCAACTCAGCTGGGAGTTGCCAGAGACTTTTCAAAGCATTTTTTTAACCACCTCTTCGGCCAAGAGGTTGCAGAAAAAAATGCTTTGAAAAGCCTCTGATTATCCCAGCTGAGCCACGCGATCATCAGAGGCTTTTTTTTACTTTTTACTTTTAAAAGCATTTTTTCTTTGGAAGAGGTTGTAGAAAAAATGCTTTTAAAAGTTAAAAAAAAAGCCTCTGATGATCATGCGGCTCAACTGGGCATGGTGGGGGTGCAGGGATTTTTGCTACCGGTTCTCCGAACCACCTGCCACCATCATTACCGGATCAGGCGATCCAGTCCGAACCGGGAGCATTTCACCCCTGATCTATTTTATGGCACAAATGCATCTTTAATGAGATGCATTTGATGCAAAGAGCCGTGGTGGCACAGTGGTTAGAGTGCAGTACTGGAGGCTACTTCTGCTGTCTGCCAGCTGCCTGCAATTTGGCAGATTGAATCTCACCAGGCTCAAGGTTGACTCAGCCATCCTTCCATCCTTCTGAGGTCGGTAAAATGAGGACCCAGATTGTTGGGGGCAATATGTTGACTCTGTAATCTTCTTAGAGAGGGCTGTAAAAGCACTGTGAAGCAGTATATAAGTGTTATTACTATTAATCAAGGAAGAAGAAATGAAAGGTAGGTTGAAGGTGTATATTATCCATGCCAGATTGATTCCTTTGAAGACCTTAAATGGGTTCTGCAATATTTGCCAATCAGAGTGGGGTCTTGTATTGTAGGCATCCTTTCAGGGACCAGGGCCAGAGGAGAAGCATTCAACATCTGGGCTGAGCCTGCAGATGCCTACAAATAACCTCATCAAAATGCTTCAAAGTATGGAGTAACTACCTCTTTGCAATCTAGGAATGGCATTGTATTTTTAGAAGAGAACGGCATTGTGTCTTTTAAAGGATGCATCAGAATCAGTGGTGGGTTTCTATCAGTTCGCCCCGGTTCGGGCGAACCAGTAACAGTGGTGGCGGGAGGCTCCGCCCATCCTCCCGGATGTCATCACAGAAGTGCCATGTGCAAGTGAAGCAAGCACACACACACACACACACACTGATAGTTCTGAACCAGTAGCAAAGGTAAGTGAAACCCACTTGTGATCAGAATAACATCACCAAGCTAAATATTTACTTATAAAGAGGAGGGTTGGTAGACTGTCGGAGTTCCAGAGAGAGGTTCTATTGTTCATGTGAGGAAATAGAGATATCATACACTCCCTTCAATTATTAAAAAAAATGCAAACAAAGAACAGCAAGGGGTTATTTGAGACTCAGAAGAACAAATCGAAGAGAATCGTTCCAAAAGAACCAATGCCTACATGTGGCATTAAACAAATATTCAGGCAGCTATATACAATCCAGCTGAGGGTGCAGTTTTGGTAGGAGAGCTATGGAATTATTTTAAAAGATCAGACTGGTCTTTGCCCTTATTTGGTTAGATTTTTTAGTATTTAAACAACAGGTTTTCTTTTTATTGGACTGTAATTAATCTGTAAAATTGCTCTAGGATTGTAGGATGGATTGAATTGATGGATAGCCTAAGGGCGTGATGGCGAACCTATGGCAGGTGTGCCACAGGTGGCACGTGGAGCCATATCAGTGGGCACACAAGCTCAGTTCCGGCTCACATGCACGCACCAGCCAGCTGATTTTGGGGCCTTCTGGGCCCCCTGGAAGTCAGCAAACAGGCCGTTTCTGGCTTCCAGAGGGCCTCCAGGGGGGGTGGGGAAGACCGTTTTCGCTCTCCCCAGGCTCCTAGAAAGGCTCTGGAGCCTGGGGAGGGCGAAAAATAGGCCTACCATGGCCACCATGCCATCGCGTGCCAAAAGCATGGGAAGCATGGGGGGAGTCGCGCACACATGTGCGGGGCAGGGCACATAGAATTATGGGTGTGGGCACGCACACGCGTGACCCCCCCTGCTCCCCCCTCTTTTGGCACACGATGGCAAAAAGGTTAGCCATCACTGGCCTAAGGTCTAACCTTAGTAGGCCATGTATTAAAGATGAAAGGCAATGTTTAAATCCAGTCAGTAAAATAAACTCTTACATGGGTGATATGTCCCTGTTTTACCTGCACTGCTTTCAACCAGTTGCATATATATATATATATATATATATATATATACACATATCCCTGGAATAAGCAGTGCTATGTAAAGAGCACAAGAAGAGTGAGAAGTAATAACCTGAAGAAATAGGAACAGGAGAAAAGGAAATCTAACTAAATCTAGTTTCCGTGTGCTATCTGCTGCCCATCATCACTTGGGTCAATTGATACTGTCCTTGCACATCATGTTTTTTAGCATGATAGGGAAAAATGATAGACAAAGTTACCAGTGTTAGTTGCGTTCATGCCACTTGCATAGTAAAAACACCATACCAGTTGGTTTAGCCCATAAGTGACAGCAATTTATGTTCCCTTGTGTCTTTCAAAGGGATAGGTAGCTTATCACAACTGCAAGTATTCTTCAGAATTGACACCAATGCAATTTTGTATTAGATCCTTCCCACAAAGCCCTCCAACATCGGCATCTGAAACAACCTTGAATCTCATTTGTAGGTCTGGTATGGGACTGATGCTTCATCAGTGTACCAACAGATGGCGCAATTGGCCAGCTTTGGATCAGTTAATTTTTTTTAAAGTAAATTGGACTTTTTATAAAAATGAGATTAAAGCTTTACAGCATTTCTGTGCATTTATGTTAAAAGCTTCAGAGGAAATGTAAAAAAACAAAAAAACAAAAAAACCAACCACCCTGTATTCCTGATTGTAATTCACTTGTCATCTCAGTTTCTCAAAAAGTTTTTTTTTTGAGACAACTGTAATCAATAAGAATATTTCTTTGCAATAAAACAAGGATATTGTGCTATAATTCCGTTGCTATTACTTTTTCATACATAGAAGAGCTACATAACTTTCATGTTACTAAAATTATTAAACTCCTAAATACCACTCCAGAGTTCTTTTCTATGGTAATTTCATTAAATATTATGGTTAAAAGAAAAAAAATTATGCAAATTAAAAATAATATAAAGAAAATATAAAATAGGATATAATAGAGTTCTTTATTGGCCAAATGTGATTGGATACACAAGTAATTTGTCTCTGGTGCATAGGTTCTCAGTGTACATACATGCAACAAGTGATACACTATGATTATAATCATAAAATACAATCATAAATCATAAGATACAGCACTCAATGATAGTCATAGGATACTAAAGAAGCAATCATAATAGGATGCTAAATAAAAGCAATCAACATAAACCATATGATACAAACAACAAAGTTATAGTCATAAGAAGCTAAGGAAATAGGTAAGAAGAAAGATGAGAAGAATAATAGTAATATAGCCCTACTAGACTGAAATAGAAAAGAAAAAAGATATAAGAATACAGTAAATAAAAAAGAAATGTATAAATAATGAGTTCCACTTTCATCACAATAAGTGTAAACAATTTTAGTAACTCATCACCTTCTCTTAAAATACAACAAATCTCTAAAGCCTTGTTGTTCAGACCAGAACAAGAGTTCATTAAGAGTTGCAAGAGATAAAAACATCTTTATTTTAATCTTGAATAGATAGATCAACTTTATATTCCTTCCTTTTACTTTTAACAATCTTGATCTTTAGTGTCTTCAAATACTGTTCTAGAACTCAATTTCTCTCTCTTTTTTCTTTGTCCCTTCTCACAAAATCCTTTAAAACTTTAACTCTTGTAAATCCAATATAGGAAAGTTATCCAGGTCACTCTTGGTTTGTTACTTTATATCCTTTTTAAATTATTAACATCAGCTGTTTCATCTTTATATCTAGTATAACGTATTTTCCATATCATTCTTTGCACTCTGTCATTTTTAAATCCACTTTCAAATTATTCTCAATCTTGTCTAGCAAAACGTGTTCCTCTTCCATAACATCTTTTAACACAGTCTATCTATAATGTCAGACATTTTTAAAATCAATTCCTGGGTGAACTGATCACAAGTATCCTTCAATACATCTGATGCCAAAGTATTTTGCTCCATTCTGTATTAGTAAGTCACATTTAACTGTTTGTCTCCTTTAATCGTAAACTTTTGTTGTTGTTTTTCTGGTTCCTTCAAAATCCCATCCTATAATGTTTTTGAAGAGTTCAAAACAACAGCATTTTCCTACAGGAAGATTTTTATAATGAATTTCAACATCTTATGTCATATGTATCCATCTGGATCCACTGTCAATTTGATTCAGTTGTATCATTTTAAAGCTGAATCATCTGACTACCACTTTGCATGGCCCTAGTACACAATGACCAAAGGAGTAAAAGTGCATATTTAAAATGAGCATTCATAAAAGAGTAGAGATATGATGTGAAGGGGTATGAAAGATGTTACTCATCACAATGATTACTAATCAGAAGCAGTATTAACTAAAGCAGAAACTAAAGGGAGTTCTTGGCTTACGACCACAACTGAGCCCAAAATTTATGTTGTTAAAGTGAGGCATTTGTTAAATAAGTTTTGCCCCATTTTACAACCTTTCTTACCACACTTGTTAAGTGAATGACTGCAGTTGTTAAGTTAGTAACTTGGTTGTTAAGTGAATCTGGTTTCCACATTGACTTTGCTTGTCAGAAGGTCACAAAAGGTGATCACATGACCCCAGGACATGCAACCATCATCAATATAAGTCAATTGCCAAGCATCTGAATTTTGATCATGTGACCATGGGGATGCTGCAACGGTCATAACTGTGAAAAATGGTCATAAGTCACTTCTTTCAATGCCGTTGCAACTTCAAATGGTCACTAAATGAACTATTGTAAGTCAAGGACTACCTGTTTTGTAACAATTGGACTGAATCTCCACTCAGTAGAGTGGAGCTCAGAGCTACTCAAGCTCAGAGTAGCTTTCTCTACTCTGAGCTTGAAACCACAAGGCAAATAAAGATGAACAGTTAGGGGACATTCTGTCTGGGAAGAGTGCTGAGGAAGGAAGGAAGGAAAAATAATAGAAAACATCTATAGACCTGAGAATCACCTGCTGAGTTTGATATATATTCACCGCCCAAATGAAAAGAAGAGAAATGTCTTCTTAGGTCAGGGGTCAGCAACCTGCGGCTCTGGAGCCGCATGTGGCTCTTTCATCCCTCTGCTGCGGCTCCCTGTTGCTGGTCAGCTCCACAATTGATAGGGCTTTCAGTTAGGACAGATAGAGGAAAAAGGATGCTGTGCTAGGAGGAGACTCTATGGTGGGGGAACCGACTTCCAGTCGGCTCCACAATTGAACGGGGGCTTCTGGTTAGGACCTTTGTGGGTCTTTGAGTGTTTAAGGTTGCTGACCCCTGTCTTAGGTAAACAAGGATGCTATGTTATTCCTTTAGAGAGAAAACCTATTCAAGGGAATGGGTCCATGTAGATGTAAGAAAACTCTTGGTGCTAGTCTGAAAAATTGTGATGTTTGAATACAAAATATACTTATAGTAGCACTAGAACTAGCATTTAGACTTATATGCAGGAAACAGTGATGGATGCTTGTCAGTCTGACTGACATTCTTTGATCATAAGAACCAAGTTCTAACTTCTGCTTAAGAAACTAATCAGTGACTACTAATCTTGATGTCTCTGTAATTTATCATCCGCTATCACTTACAGAGAAAGGCAAGCAAAAGCAAACTCTCATGTCTTCCTTTGTTCTTTCTAAGCATCTCATTGATCAACATGGAAAATGAGATGCTGAATAAGATAGACTGTCAATCTGAATTTGTAAAAATCCTCTTTTAATTTATTTAATTAAATATCAATCAATATTTGATTGGTTTAATCAATATTTCTCCTTCAATTCAAGTCACTATCTTCTTCTGTGAACTTTCCTATCATATTCCCCAAATATATTTTGTACTTGTATTCAACTCTGAGGCAATACCCAACATCTGGCAGTATTTGATAAGCAGCAATGTTTTGCTATATGGCTTAGACTAGAGTTTTGTAATATGACTGAGCTGATATGGGACACGTGTGCATCACTCAAATGTTGATTTGCTATTGATCACACAGTATACAATGTATTTGTAACATGAAGAGCAGATATATATAAATAGTGGGCAATATTCAATGTTAAGAAAAGTAGTAGGCCTAAGTGATTGTACCATGATTGTCCCATCACCTAGTTGATTTGGGATATCACTATAGACCGTCAAATGTTTGGATATCAGTTTATTATTATTGCATTTTTGATGGAGAAGGATGTTTGTGATGTTTTCCTTTCTCAAGTGGCTTCACCAAAATCAAGCAATGAACTATCTTGGATCACCCAGCAATGCTGTCACAGGGCCTCTCTCACCAAAGTGGTCAGCCATGATTCTCCTGTGCTCAACCATTGCATTATACAGTAGATTAGCAATTGGTATGTTACTTTTGATGTATCTGGCAGGAGGCTGTAGAGGGATTTTCTTCCGTCTCTGGGGTTAATCCTGCCTCCCACTATCACCCTTCTTTGATTATAGAGGCCTGCCACTCGGGCAGATAAAACACTTTATTCATGAGGCCCTGATAGCCAGGCACACCGGGAAGATGGTTGAACAAGGAGGCAGTCTTGGGTAGAAGTAGGAGGGGAAGATCAGTTGCGAAATTTCCAGGGCAGATCAAATAGATAGATCATGAGAGAGAGAGAGTTGGGTGATTCACATACACATGCAAAATGGCTATCTCAGCAGATCCCAACTATCTACTTCTTGTATTTTAAATTGATCCAGTGGACCTGGAGAAGAATCCATTTGTAGGAAAGGCGGAAAGCCAGTACCAGTCCATTAGTTAAGTCTTTTTTAAAGGCAAGCTACAGAGGAAGGAGTTTCTTTTGAAGATTCAGAATCCTCCAAGAGGTCTCTTTCTCTTCTACGTTGTCTTTTCTTATGTTTTTTTTTTATCTTCTTCAGTATGTCTGTTCCCTTTTCAACTCTTCCTCCTTCGCCTGGATTTGGGAATCTCATCAGAGGAAAGGGGAGACAATTTCAGCTTCATGTAGAAAATTAAGAAGCTTAAGCATCACTGTATATAAATAGAATTAATCATGAATATGTGTTTCCTGGATATATATCTGATTTTTTAAAAAAAAAAATAGTACAGGTAAGCTGAGTGGGTCTTTGAAGTAAACAGTCCACTTCATCCCTATTAACATAATGTTGTATGTTTATTTATTTATATCCTGCCACTATTATTTTTATAAACAACTCAAAGCAGCTAATTTATTCAATACACGTTCCTCCTCCTCTTTTCTCCAAAAACAACAGCAACCCTGTGAGTTGGGCTGGGCTGAGAGTAAGTGACTGGCCCAAAGTCACCGAGTTGGCTTTCATAGCTAAGGTGGGACTTGAATTCACGGTCTCTGGCTTTCTAGTTTGGTGCCTTAACCACTAGACCAAATTAGTGTTCTAATTCCTTCATTCACAAGGGAAATTGTTAGTAAATCCTGCTTTCCTAATAGATAGAGCTACTTGCCACAACACTGATTTCTGATATATTAACCGATAGTGGAATGGTAAACATTTTTTAAAAAAATTGACTGGTGAAGACACCATGGCATTTTTTCTTTGTAGTTCTTAATAATTGATACTACTTTTTTTATTTCATATTCTCTGTTTTTATCATTCAAAAAGTCAACCTTGTATGTTTTGTCCTTCACCCATTTTCAATCTTTTTATTTGTATCCCATCTTGAATTGCCATTGCGTGGAGGTATAGCCTCCAAGTATTTGAAAATACATTCATAAATACGTACTCTCAGGAAAGCATGCATAATAAATCTGTTTCAAATAAATCTATTTTTTGGAAGATGAAGATTTCCATTCTGGGTTCAATTGTGACATTGCAGGAATTATTGGGGAAGCAACATCACATGCTTCCCATTTACAAAATGATGGAATGCAAATATTCATATGGGAGATTGTTCCCCCTCTGTGAATGCAATTTATTTACTGCTTATTTAGTTATTCTATGTATTGATGAAGTGGGCTATGATCCACGAGAGATTGTGCAATGATAAATTATTGGTATCTAAATTGTCTCAAGGTTCTTCTTATTTTTGTTTCAATGCACTAATACTTCTATCTCCCTGGGAAATGATTTATAATCAGTCTATAAACAATAGGCAAGGTATAAACTAGTTTTAATCTAAAATGTTGTTTTCAAACTCTGGGTCCACATAGGGAAGATTTTTTTAAGAGCAAAGAGTTCTGGGAGAAAGTTTAGTCTTCTCCCTTTCTATGTTTATAATTTTAATCCAAATTATGCCACTGATTGCAATTAAGTAAAAGATTAAGTGGAATATATATATATATATATATATATATATATATATATATATATATATATATATATATATGTATGTATATATGTATATATATATATATATAAAAGTTAAACTTGGCTTTAAACTTTGCATGAAAGGGGCACAAGGTAAATCACCAATTTCTCAGTTTCATATCCGCTTCTGTTTCTGCATATTGGAGTAATAATAAAGTATGACTATAGTTTATTTTACAAAAATATTAATGCTTGTGAGGAATAAAGTATATTTATATCCAGGACACACAATTCTGGATTTAAGATGACCCCTAACTCTACCCTACCCCCCCCACCAAAAAAAAAAAAAAACCCAGAACAAAGCTAACCTCAACAAAAAGAAAAGTATAGGGAGAAAAAGTCCTATGCAAATCTTACACATTTGAAATATGACACATTCTGTGTTATATAAAACAATTAGTTATATCCTTTGGCAGTTTCCCTCAGAATGAACAGGATGTTTGGAGACGTTTTCCTGCGAAGAAGTTTTAAAGCATATTATTAGAGCATCATTAATTGATTTGACTATCTTGGATTGTGTAACAGACCTGTGTCCCATTCTTGTTGTTTTCCTTGAACACGGGCAAAGAGATTGTCATAGGCTGAAAAGTCACAAACACTTAGGCTAGATCCCAGAATTTGGATGCAGATATGCTGTGTTCAAACTGGTTGTCAAATGAACTGATTTCTCAGGGTATTCAGTCACAGCTCCAGATTCCAATTCTTAGCCCATATTTCATCTTCAGCTATTCAACATTCCAGGTTCATGCTAATCTGTCTTCTTAATCATCTTTATCCATTATTCATTATCCATAATTCATTTTGCTTTTCAAAGCTTTACAAGGCACTTTAGAGAAATTAGCATATCTCTTCATTTTAAAATTTTATTTGCAGACTTTAAAAGCCCCTAGCAAAATTAATAATTTCACAATCCTAAAGTCTGGATAAGATGACATCTATGCTTTTATGCACTAGCCCTTAGTCACACATTCACACCTGCTAGAAAAATACTTTCTGTAGCATCAATTTCTCTTAAACATTTAATCATCTCTATTATTTCTCACCCCACACCCCACCTTCTTCTTCACTTTGAAATATCTTTAGGGTTAGGGAAGAACAAATTAGAAAATTTCTATAAAATAGAAAGGCACTAAATTTTATGTGGCTGGAATTAGAAAGCAGGTGCTTGAACTGATAAAGGACCGTGATCAGGATCAGTCAGGGTCTGATTTGATCTGGATTTTGTCCAAATGACCAAGGGAAACTTCTTGTGAAGTCTCCAAGTTTGCACTCCCTTTCTCCAGTGTAGTAGTTGTTAGACAAAAGCAGATAAATTCACACTTACTGGGCTTGAGGAAACATGGAGTGAATCTCTGCTCCTAAATCTCAACATAAAGGTAGTGCCACAGATCAGTTCCTTAGGTACTGTACGTTGTTTTGGGTTTACCATAATTGGATTGCAAAAATGTAACCAAATGAATAGCAATAGCACTTAGACTTATATACCGCTTCACAGTGCTTTACAGCAATCTCTAAGCAGTTTACAGAGTCAGCATATTGCCCCCAACAATCTGGGTCTAATCTAGGGGTGAAATTCAGCTGGTTCCTACCGGATCATGTGATATGGTAGGGCTGACTGCACGAAGCCCCGCCCACCCGTGAGGACATCGTGACATCCCTTGAAATTCACTTACCTTCCCTACCGGTTCGCAAATGGCTGCGCGCCGCACACTTGCTCGCTTTGTTCACACGCACCATCGTCCATGCATGCACAAAGCCTTCTGTGTATGCACAGAGGCTGAAAATCATCACAAAAAAGGGACGTCATGACATCCGCATGGGTGGGTGGGACTTTGCACAGTGTCGTGCGATCCGGTAGGAACCGGCTGAATTTCACTCCTGAATTAGACCTCTGGTCTAATCTAATGTTGTGAGTTGGTTTTGCTCCCCCTGTGTCTGATTATGAATTAGGCAGTGAGTTAGTTATTTATTATTAAATTTATATGGCTAGTTTTCCTAACTCCCATTCAAAAGCCTCATCACTGCTATAACAGCCGTACCATACCATAAAGGGGAAGCTCAAAGAGGCCATTCCTCTGTACTAGAGAGAAATCATAACTAAGCTACAAAAAGTCTAGATAGCCACCAAGTGGCAGCAAAGAATTTTCTGTCTCTCTTTCCTGGCTTCTTTCGGTCATCTGGATCTTTTCAACCTAGTTTAGAGCTACAGTAGATCATTTTTCTCCTAGAAACCCAACCAATCCCCCTGAAACTGTATCTCTTACTCAGCAGATGGAGAAGGTGACTTTTCTTGTTCTCTGAAAGGAAAAGGGAGATCAGAGCCCTTTCCTCTCTGGCCTGGGAAAAATGGGATGGGGAGGGATTTCTGCTCTTTGTAGGCCAGAAGACATAGGATTCCCTTCCACACTACTACTATATTTTATTGGTGGAAAAGGAAAGTAAAATGAAGGCAGTGCATTTGTTTTAACACTGGAGTTTTACAAACTTTAAGAGTTATTTTTAAAAATTGAAATCTCAGCATAAAATGTTTCACATAAAGGAAGGATTCAAATGATTTGAGTGCCTAGAGCCGGTTCCTGTGGATGGCAAACTCTCTACATAGACTCAAAAATCACTCCAGTGTACAACATGTCTGGCTTAGATCCCCAATGGGAAGCCATTGAGATGCATTGAACTTCATGTTTCATTATCTCCAGGCCATAGATTGGCTAGGTCAATGGCTCTGGTAGTCCAAGGTATCTTAACAATGCCAACTAAGGAAGGATGCTTCAGCATAGCCTGCCTGTTTCTGATTCAGTGCTTTGACTCCTTGTTTTTGTACTTGTATTCTAACATGGTCTCCAGCAGAGTAAAGAAATCTTCACACTCCTTGTCCTTCTCACAAAAGAAGACGGGGTGGCAGCCAGAGGTGCATGGACCAAAGTGCTCCATGCCAGCTGCTAGACTCTTTGTCACCAATCTGATTGGTAGACTAAACAGCCAGGACCCAGCCTGATCTTTCCCTCATTCTCTCTCCAGTGTGAGACGAGTGCTATAGAAGGAGACAACGTAGGCTATCAAGGAGAAATTACCGCAAGAGCATTCCTGCTAACAAGGAGGAGGGGGAGTCAGCATGCAATGGTTTGCATCAAAACTGGCAGCAACTCACAACTGGGAAGCCTTTGCAGTGGGGGTGGGAAAAGCAGCATTAACAAGACTGCCTGCTTGGTGGCAGGGTGGCTGAGAGTCCCAAGCAGACAGGTCACCAGGCTAAGTGGGAAGTCTTTCAGAATACTTTGCTCCACTGCCTCATGGCCAACATTGTCTTTTGCAGCAGTGCTGGGTGGAGTGGGCAATGGGAGCAAATTGCCCAAGTGCTGCTAATAGCCAGGCCTCAATCAAAGTATAAGTTCAGCAGCTGAAATACACACTTGAAATATAAACCCAAGAATTCTTTCAGTTTATTTCTCTTTACAGGGAAA
Source organism: Arizona elegans (assembly GCA_022577455.1). Taxonomy (NCBI): domain Eukaryota; kingdom Metazoa; phylum Chordata; class Lepidosauria; order Squamata; family Colubridae; genus Arizona; species Arizona elegans. The sequence goes on along the minus strand of JAKOOJ010000003.1, from coordinate 92,566,969 downwards.
TTGACTTCAGTGGAAGAAAAACAAGACAGAAAGAATGACAGATTAACAGAGTTGGAAGGGACCTTGGAGGTTTTCTAGTCCAACCCCCTGATCATGCAGGAGACGCTATACCATTTCAGACAAATGGTTGTCCAATCTCTTCTTAAAAACTTCCAGTGTTGGAGCATTCACAACTTCTGAAGGAAAGCCATTCCAGTGATTAATTGTTCTAATTGTCAGGACATTTCTCCTTAGTTCTAGGTTGGTTTTCTCCTTGATTAGTTTCCATCCATTGCTTCTTCTTCTACCTTCAGGTGTTTTGGAGAATAGGTTGATCCTCTTCTTCTTTGTGGCAGCCTCTTAGATATTGGTAAACTGCTATCATGCTGCTCCTAGTCCTTTTTTTCCATTAACCTAGACATATCCAATTCCTGCAACCATACTTCATGTTTTAGTCTCCAGTCCCATAATCATCTTTGTTGCTCTTCTCTGCACTCTTTCTAGAGTCTCAACATCTTTTTTTATATTGTGGTGATCAAAACTGGATGCAGTATTCCAGATATGGTCTTACCAAAGCATTATAAAGTGGTGCTAACGCTTCACGTGATCTTGATTCTATCCCTCTGTTAATGCAGCCTAGGACTGTGTTGGCTTTTTTTGGCGGCAGCAGCAGACTGCTGGCTCATATTTAAATCGTTGTCCACTAGGACTCCAATAGCCTTCTCACAATCACTACCATTGAGCCAGGTACCACCTATTCTATATCTGTGCATTTGGTTTTTCTTTCCTAAATGTAAAGCCTTACTTTTCTCACCATTGAACTGCAGTGATTGCAGGAGTTGCTCTGATGTGGGATGTAGTAAAAAGCAAAGAGTACCCCTATTATGGGATTCATGTTGGCTGGGGAATTAGGGGGGGGTTGAAGTCCACACTTCTTTTAAGGTTGCTAAATCTGAAAAACACTAGCTTAAATTAAGATTGGGCCATTCTTTCCATGCCATTCCCCCTACCCCCTGCCAGCCCCCCAGACTTTAGCTTTGGCCTGGACAAGCATGGTTGCCTTCAATAGATTCTGTCATATGCAGAGAATATGTTTATATCCTCTTAAATTCATTTAGATGAACAAGCCATTGGATGATACCAATATTAGGGATACCGCACTCATTCATTGTTTGGCATATTGTATGCCTTTATCTCCAGAATGTATTGAAAACATTCATTGTGATTTTTAAAGGATGACCCCCCCCCCCAATATGATCCACCAGCTTTAGGATTTGTTTCTAAGTCCATGGGCTTTTAAGACATGGTCAACCAAAGGCTAAACTTGCTTCCCTGGGGAGGGAATTTCATAAATAAGATAACATTGCTCAGAAGGCATGCTCGCCTAAAATATTGTATTGTATTGTATTGTATTGTATTGTATTGTATTGTATTGTATTGTATTATATTATATTATATTATATTAGTCTAGTCTACCGTAGTCTAGTCTAGTCTATTTTAGTCTAGTCTAGTCTAGTCTACTCTACTCTACATATTAGGTGGACATGCCTTCTGAGCAATGTCTTCTTATTTATGAAATTCCCTCCCTAGGGAAGTATACTTAGCCCTTGGTTGACCATGTTTTAGACAAACCAAGGTGATTTTGTTTCAAAAGATATTTAATATTTGCATTGCTTTCAAGTGTTGCTTTTTCAAAGATTGGTTTAACAATAATGTTGTGTTCAGGATTTTAATGTCCCAACTCCTTACAGATGTGCTCCAGAATGCTCATTCAGTAGAAATCCTGGCTGTGAATCCTGGACATTTATGTATGCATTTGTTAGATTTATAGTCCATATTTTATTCAGAAGGTCAAGGTTGTGTTAACTTTCCCCATTTTTCCCCCAGTAACAACCCAGTGGGGTAGATTGGGCTGTCCCATAATCACCAGTGAGCTTCCATGTCTGGTGATGGATTTGTGCCAACTCCCATACTTATATCAACTGTTTCTCAGCCTTTGCAACTTTAAAATATGTGGACTTTAACTCCTAGAATTCTGTAAGTTGAAGTCCTCATATCTTAAAGTTGTTAAAGTTGAGAAACACTGCCTTAATCCCCACATCATTGGAGTCCTAAGGCATCTGAGAGGCACCATGACAGAGAAGGCTCTTGTTTCATTGTAGTATAAAAAAATCATAATGTTAGCCCTGAAATATTACATGAAAATATTGAAAGAAAAAGTGGGATATATCCCATGTATTTCTGTTTATTGTTTAGGTGGATTTCTATCCCAATCTTTATTAAATGGTTTTCCAAGCCAACTTTTTGTATTCATTTATTCCCATTCATGCTATCTCACACTCCCCAAATCCAGATGGTCATCTACTTTGGTCAGAAACATGTCTTGGCACTTTTTAAAACCTTTGTAATTCAGTCAGCATTATGTATATTGATCATGTAATTAATTAAACCATCAATCAACCATTCAGCAATTCCACAGTTGTAAAAAAATAAAAGCACTATACAATATTTTCTCTCAAAACTCTTAAGTAATTTAGTAATCTTGACCACAAATATATATTCCTGTGTTAATTTAGTATATTAGAGGCAGATGGCTGATGTGGAACTGAATAACCTATAATATATTTTCCTAGTCTTTTAAAAATCTTCATCATTTTCAAAATTTCTTTCTTTCTTGTCCACTTCTTGTGTTATGTACCTTTCAGCTTGCTATGGTCAGTGAATGTCACTTAACTAAGCTTTTTCATCAAGTCAATTTCTAAACAAATTGACTTTCAAGCTTGCTAGCCAAACGGTTCCCTGCTAAGCGAATGAAGCTAGGAAGAAACATCTGGCTGTTGTCGTCTGGAAGAGGCTGGCTTATCAGTTTTAATTCTTGGGGGTGGGGAAGCAGATATCAGGTGAAGAAAGTTTGTTTACCATCTGAGTGTTCAAAGAAAAATCACCAGGGGCTTTATCTGTTTGGGCACCTTCTTGTCTATAGGGAACCCTTCAGAGATGCAAGCATTGATTTCCCAAGAACAAATATCCCTCCTTGTTGATGATAAAGTAATAGGAAATAATGCTTTAAAGTAGCCAGATGAACAAGAGGAGAAAAATAGGGAAAAAAAAGGGAGAGTATGAGTTTATTTATTTATTTAGTGTATGTCATATCATACACGGACTAGCAAGAGATTAACATTTTACCTAGACAGTAAAACACAATAAAATACAAATGTTAAAAACATGTAAGTTCAATTACCAGTGTCCAGGTCATCTCTTTAAGGTGCAACTTCATTTATAGGAAAACGATAGGTTTATAGGCTGATAAATTATGACCCAAGAAAGCTACCTCTGATGTACCTTGTGCATTTAAAAGAAGTTCTTGTCCATTTGTATATCCTCTGCTCATTGTTCAGCTGTCTTTTAGCTTTTTCCTATGTATTCTTCTCTTTGGCGAATTCTGTCTATCATATTGATATGAAGAAATTGTCCATAGCAACCATCAATTTAGACTCCAAAAGACCATAAGTTCTAGTCCTGCCTTAGATACAAAGCCCATTGGGTGACCTCACACTCTCTCAGTACCAGAGACGAGGCAATGGCAAACCACTTCTGAAAAACCCTACTAAGAAAATTTCAGGGACTTCTTCAGGCAATCACCAGAAGAAAAGACTGACTTGAAGGCACACAAGAAAAAAAAAAGATTCATTTTCTAATAAAAAATCAATACAATTGGTGCCTATACATCTGGGAGGAGCAGAGGCTTGGCAATTGGTATGTATATAATAATATTCATTGACATACTCAGTTTGTGACAGTGGTGAAATCCAAATTTTTTTACTACCGGTTCTGTGGGTGTGGCTTGGTGGGTGTGGCAGGGGAAGGTTACTGCAAAATCCCAATTCCCTCCCCACTCCTGGGGGAAGGATATTGCAAAATCTCCATTCCCACCCCACTCTGGGGCCAGTCAGAGGTGGTATTTGCCAGTTCTCTGAACTGCTCAAAATTTCCCCTACCGGTTCTCCAGAACCTGTCAGAACCTGCTGTATTTCACCCCTGGTTTGTGAGTTAGCACAGTTGACAAATAAACAGGCTGAATTTCTTTTGCCTCTTGGTTCTGTTTAGCTCTTTAAAAAAAGGCAGAAATATGGCCTAGAGCTACATAGCACCCACTGCTCTTATCTCCTCCCTCTGAGGAAAAAAGGTTTCTATAAAAGCTTTCTGTGTAGGGACATTGTGCACTCCTTCAGAATGATGTGTCGGCCCATAAATCATTAGTCCCTATGATTTATATACAGACTCACACAGGTTAGGTAATTGCAGTAAACAGAATAAACAGAACTCACTCAGGCTGGATTTATGGGTGAAAGAGAGGATTCTTAACCACCAAAGACGAAGAAAACTACTTAGCAAGTCCCACACTTGTGTTTTGCCCAGCCTTTGCAAAATGTTGCTTAAATATTTTCAGATTAAAGAGGAACTGCACCAGTTCCAATTACAGTCCCAATAACTCTGTTTTTGGAACAAGAGATTCAGCACTTGAACTGTTATTATTCGGGAAGTGATCAGCCAACCCTTCTCATCTGCTGTGATATGGAATATTATTAGTATATTCAAAATTCTGTTATAAAAAATGGTTTTAGTTGTGGCAGATATATCATAAATTTGGTCTCCCTTGATATATACAGAAAGCTTTATGAACTCAGCAAAACATTTAGATGCTTTCCCAGTTAGTTCACATGACCCCAGTAATCCTTCATTCTTTTGTTTTTTCATATCAAACGAATTTTATGGACTCACTGGCTTTTCAGAAACTTCCAAAGCAATCCTATTATGGCAAAAAAGAGTAATGTTGTGAGACATCTACTGCAATATCCAAAGTCTTCCACATTTCCTGCAGCCAGAACAGAAAAGGGACAGAGTGATTTTTTTCATTACCTTTCCCCCTTCCCCTTCCCCCCCACCCTACATTTCTTCTTCATTCTCCTCACATTCTGCTCAGTGGCATTGAGGAATGTGTGCATGGACAGAAGAGGACTCCATAAATACATGCCGTTTCCAGGGGTCTGGTTTGGAATATTGGAGCCTGAATGGTGACATAATTTCTCTCTACCAATATGTCTAGCTACAGATTAAGTTATTCACAGTGCCCAATGGGTCACTAGTTGCTCTATCTAGAAGGCTGCCATGACTCTCTAAATTGCTAACATACATTTTCAAAAGAAAGACACATTTATCTTTTAGATTAGCCTTTCCCAACCTACAGCCTTTCCCACAGGCCCATCCAGCATAATCAATAATTAGGGACAATGTCGGGATAGCTGTACTGGTGTAATGGAAAGCCAATCCTGAACTTCGATTTGGAAGATCCAAAAATTCTAATTGCAAATACTCTCTCTCCCTTTTTTAGGTTTTTAGGTTTGAGTGCTAATTATCAACATTTCAAGCACATTTAGATCCAGTTCAATCAAATGTTAGATTAGAGTTTGGGGCAAAAAATGCCTTGTTCACCCTTATACACCCTTTGCTGAAAAACTGCAAAATTTCACTGCAAAATAGAAGCGCTATTTTACCACGATTGTGCTCTTACTTGGAGAATTGTTTCTTAAAACATATGCCATGGAATGGCTGCTGTATTCCAATACAACTGTACTATGGCATTCTTAAATGATCTTATTTCTTGCGTTTTATAACAGTTTAACAATCTCTTGCGATAGTTAACTGGAGATGTTTATGTTTGAAATTCTAAATAGCTTAAGACTAGAGAATTTGGAGGAATATCTCATCCCATATGTATGTATATATGTATGTGTGTGAATGTTTGCCTAATCCATATATCATTCTTTCTCAAGTGCAAATATCAAAAGAAGTTAGGTAGGTGATTAATTATTGATTCTCTTTCTCAGTAGACTTTAGATTCTTAAAGCTATTTCTGTTCAAAGACATTTTAGATCTCAGATTTTCTCTAAATTGTGTGTTTGTGTGTGTGTGTGTTTGTGTATCTTGTGCTCATTGTTGCTGAATTTTATTTAACATGTTTTCTATCACTATATTGTGGCTGTTTTTTTCTTGGACGTAGTGTGCGGTGTATTTTGTTCACAAAAGGATTTTAAGCAAGAAAAAGCAGTATAGCTGGGTGATATGTTAAAGCCTCTCTTCTGGCAGAATTCTGTTACAAGAAAAACTCAGGGGGATATATTGAATAGTGATTCTAAATCTATTGCAGGATTATATTATACATTGCATTCAGTTTGCTAAGCACAACCAGAGCTGCCATTTGCTTAAAGGTTTCTTTAACTGAAGTGGTCATGGTAACCTCTTCCCACACAAGTTTTGCCAAAGCTGGATTTCAATATGAAAACATCTGAAATTATATTGTTGTAACTATAAAATCAAACCCAATACTACAGCGCCATTGGAAAAAATGCTAACATTAGAATGCACAGCTTTGTTTGCATTCTGTAGACTTTAAAAATGATTTCCTAAAATTTAACAATGCTAATATTTTCCCCATGTTGGGTAGCTTTTTCTCATCAAGGAAAACTGGAACAATCCGTTTTCAGTACATCTTTATTTGATTGTGTTGAAACAGAGTTGCATTTTAAACAGCACTGTTTAAATTCACAAACTGTTCTAAGATCAGAATTGTCCATGCCATTGCTTTAAATGTCTTAAACTTAAACTTTTCATCCTGCCAAGATAGTGAGTAACATTTCCATATACTGTATTCGAAATCTGGATGAAAACTGTCCATATTTTGCATAAACTGAATGTGCTCTCCAATGAATATTAGCTGTATGTTTAGATTTGCCTTAAAAAGTGGGCTTTTTGTTTTGTTTTTAAAGGAACTAAGAAAATATTGCAAAAAAACAAGCAATTCATAAATGTTTGGCATAGCAAATTCATAGTAGCCCTTTATGCTATATTAAGAAGTGCAAGCAGTTCCAATCAAGGAGAGGACAACCTAGAACTAAGGAGAAATTTCCTGGCAGTTAGAACAATCAATCAGTGGAACGGCCTGCCTCCAGAAATTGTTGGTGGTCCAATACTGGAGTTTTTAAAGAAGAGATTGGATAACGATTTGTCTGAAATGGTATAGGGTTTCCTGCTTGGAGGACTAGAAGACCTACAGAATACAGAATAACAGAACTGAAAGGGACCTTTTGTAGGTCATCTAGTCCAACCTTCTGCTCAAGTAGGAAACCCTATACCAGTGGTGGCAAACCTTTGACTCACTGAGTGCCGAACAAGTATGTCCTTTGTGTGCTTCGCGGGTGCACGGGCTTTCCACACTAATGCACGGCTCCTCCCTTGTGTGCTGCGTGTACAACTGCACCATCTGTGCATGTGCACAGCTTTCGCATGCGCCCTCCCATGTGCTGCGTGCACAATCACAGCATCTGTGCATGTGTGCAGTTTTTATGCATGCAATGCATGTGCGTGAACGCCATCTATGCATATGCGTGCTGCACGCAAGTATTGTCACGTGTATGTGCAAACGCACATGCATGCGCAGGAGAGTCCGAAGACCAACTGGGTCCCCTGAATTGCATGCATGTCCACCAGAGGCCCGAACACCATCTGGGACATGCGCTCATGCACAGCTGCAGGTGAGTTGGGCAACAGCTCGCGTGCCCGGAAAGATGGCTCTGCGTGCCACCTCGGGCATGCGTGCCATAGGTTTGCCATCATGGCTCTATACCATTTCTGACAAGTGGCTGAAATTCTTGAAAGCCTTCAGTGATGAAGTACCCACAACTTCTGAAGGCAAGCAGTTCCATTGGTTGATTGTTCTGTCAGAAAATGTTTCCTTATTTCTAGGTTGAATCTCTCCTTGATCAGTTTCTATCCATTGTTTCTTCTCTGGCCTTCAGGTGCTTTGGAAAATAGATTTCCCCCTCCTTTCTGTGGCAGCCCCTCAAGTATTGGAACAATGCTATTCTGTATTTGGAAGCAAGAAATGGAACCCATAAATCAATTGTTTAAAAATCTTCATTTATTACTAAACTTACTTGTTGCCCATCTCATGGTTTAAGGCGACTCTGAGCAGCTATTTACTATGCATATTGGAAACAAAAGAATTGCAAATGAAAGCTTAGCAGCCAGTAGAGATACCAGAAACAAATTAGGTCAATATGATTGGCATAGCACAGGCGCCAGCAACCTGCGGCTCCGGAGCCGCATGCAGCTCTTTGGGCCCTCTGCTGTGGGGTGATCTCACCACTGGCTGGTCCCACCCCTCACCCTCCCCTCCCAGTCACTCTTCGCCTGGCCTGAGAAGGTAAGGGTGACAGTGTGGGATGGAGAAGCGGCCAGGGCAGAGACAGGGAGATACAGAGAGGGAGGGAGGGAGGGGAGAGAGAGAGATGTCAAAAGGATTTTGTGGTTCCCAGTGTTTTTTAACAACTGGTTCTCTTCCCTAATGACCAGCTGGGTAGGCATGGCTGGGGGGGGGTCATGTGACTGGTGGAAGTGAGCGACATGGAGTTGGCCACGCCCACCCAGGTTTTGTGGCTCCCAGGGTTTTCTTTTCTGTGGGAAATGGGTCCAAATCAGGGGTGGGTTCTAAAATTGTTTACTACCGGTTCTGTGGGTGTGGTTTATTTTGTGGGCGTGGCTTGATGGTCATGTGACAATTATTTAGGATTTAGCAGAGGTAGGCTTTTAACTGCTTGCAGAGCTGTATCGATCTACTCATTTGTTTTTGGAGGCACCAGTCTACTCATTTGTTTTTGGAGGCACCGGTCTACTCATTCATTATTGGAGGCACCGGTCTACCCATTTGTTTTTGGAGGCACCGGTCTACTCATTTGTTTTTGGAGGCACCGGTCTACCCATTTGTTTTTGGAGGCACCAGTCTACCACCACACTGCCTTTTAACACTGATCAGCTGTAGGGCAGCCCTTTGAAGCCCTGTGGCAAGAGTTTAAACAGTTTTTTTCCTTCTAGCCGATCAGCTGGCACTCAGGAGGCAGCAATAGATTGGGGGTGTAGCCAAATAAAAGGTAAGAATAACGCGGGGGGATGGGAGGGCCCAGCTCCCGAACAAAGAGAACCGGTTCGGTGACATCATATCATCACCATTACCGGCTCAGCCGAAATGGGTCGAACCGGGAGGAACCCACCACTGGTCCAAATGGCTCTTTGAGTATTTAAGGTTGCAGACCCCTGGCATAGCACCCAAGCTGTTAAATTGGGTGCTGGCAGGCATAAAATTACATTGCACAACCATTTTTTTGGAGTCCAGGTATTTTGTACCAAGGATCCTTTTAAAGTCATCCATTCAGATAGCTGGTTGCGTTTAGCCTCATAATACAATGAAAGCAACTTCCCTCTCAGTTAAATCAATCTTCTAGTTTAGCTGGGATTCTGTCACACTGGAACTGTCAGAAAAGAGCAATTCTCAAGTTTGGCTATAACTAAAATTCTTCAACTGAAAACAAAGAATCAGGATCTTATGAATATTATCTTCATTGGGAAAATTCTGTTCTGCTTGGTGTAGCGTTGGTTTCTATGCTGCTGATCCAAAGCTGCATCTGGTAGACTAACTCATTATCAGGCAACAGTCCAAGAAAGATATTGTTGCATCTGTATTGCTACTAATTTATCAGAGGTTTCTACAGGTGGATAAAATGAGGGGAAATGCTGAACAGAATGACATATCTGATCTTTCGTATTTCCAGTTAATAGGTTATATGAAACATCTTTATTGGATATTCTGGGTGAGTTACTGTTGGACTGTGAGAGTAAACCATTTTGGGCTAAATGGAAAAAATAGCCTATTTGTTGGTATAACTGAGTCCTTGGCAAGTAATTCATTCAGGGTTGACCTTAGGCTCTGCCTGGCTTCTTCTTCACTCTGATTCAGAATTTCTGCTTTCATATTTTCCTACTGTAATTAGTTTAACTGACATTCCCACTTGCAAAAGCATTAGGATATCTTTCTTAAAAGTGGGTATTGGGGTAAAAAGAAACAAGGTTTCAAGCTGATGGTCAGGTAACGACCCACCAGAAAATTGGCCAAATTAGCTGGGTGAGCATATCTGCATTTAATAGTTGGGCACATGCTTGAGTGCCATACAAGGTGCACATGTACCACTTGAATCAAAAATAGCAGGTGATCCATGATGGGGGTAGTGACAAATGTGGCAATGCTGCCTTTGTATCCAAAAACTATGTGTTCCTTAGCTCCTGTGCATTAGAGCAGATAATGTATACTACCCAATATGTTCTCATAAATGAATTGGAATTAGAGAAGAACACTGAGCTGGCTAGTATTTGCTGATGAAATCAAGTTATTCAGGTAGAAGCAGAAATCATGATATGCTTCAATAAGATCTTACCAAGTTAAAGAAGGGGTGGAAAGGGGAAAGCAGGAATGGCATTATATACTAGGTAGTATATACCAATCTGGCCTGAACTAAACCAGGAAACCAGCTAAACCAGGAAAGAGAACTCAAGATTTGGGCAGATAACTTTAAAAAATTAGACTTTATGTTGCAGATGTGAGAAGGATTGATTCCATTTCCCCCTTTCTCATAGGGGGAAAAGATAGAAAATAAATGCAAAAACTCTTAAATGTTTTCATACAAACGTTTGATGTAGTAACTTTTAAATTATCAAATATCCTTTCGAAAAGTATTTTATAATGCTGGAAATTCCATTATAATTCCATTGCAATTATTTATTATGGAAATTCATAATACATTGGAATTATATTATAATGGAAATTCCATTATAATTCCATCCTTTCTAAGGTAGGTAAATTGTGGACCCAGTTGTGGGGACAATAAGCTGACTTTGTATAAATATACAAAAGGATGAAGGCTATTGCTTAGCACATTGTAAGCCGCCCTGCGTCTCCGGAGAAGAGCGGCATATAAATCAAATTTAAAAAAAAGGGGGGGGACAGCATTATCAAGATGAGTCGTGAACAGAGGGGTTGGAGCAATCCTCTACAAGGAAAAGCTGAGCAAAAGCTGGGAGAGGGCTAATACAATAAAAATACATAAGATTAAGTATAGTATGTAAAGAATGTGAATAAAGAATCACTCTTCCATTTCACTCCCTGTCTTCTAGCAGTACAGACTGAGACTATTCATTGAAAATGAAAGAAATCCTTCACTCAGCACTCCACTGAAATATGGAATTTGCTACCACGTTGTATAGATAGACAACTTTGAAATTGGCAGAGAAAATTATTGAAGGATAAGATAATGAATGGCTGGTAGCCAAGATGGCTGATATCTTAATGATGAGAACTGGAAGATCTTTGAGTATGGGTAAGCCTAAGACAATAGCATTAACTTGCAATAACTTTCATTTATAAATTAAAAGCATTTGAAGCAAAGAAAAGAGCAAGGCCAGTAAAAAATGGATGGACATAGTTACAATGCCAATGGTGGACCTTTAGAAGGCCAGGTTAAGTATAGATTGTTATGGAGAAAATCTACCATTGAAGCCACTAAGATTTGACACTGACTTCATGGCAAGTATTAATCAAAAATCAAATCAAAATATCCAAAACATCTAAGGAATCCTCCTTTAGCACAACTGGCAGAAAGGCTGAAAGAAGTGAACAAGCCCACCCTAAAATACAGCTACATACATACTGAACCAGTGGTGAGTTGCTACCAGTTCGCACCAGATCAGGTGAACCGGTAGCAGCGGCGGTGGGAGGCTCCGCCCACCCACCCAGACGCTTCTGCGTATGCGCAGAAACTACTGCACATGCTCAGAAGCACCACGCATGCACACGAGCATGCGCGCATGAAAGAACCGGTAGCGACGTGATTTGGAACCCGCCCCTGTATTGAATTTATCCAATGTTATCACAGTTCCTTCCTTTTGTCACTCAGAGTCAGCAAGAGCCCATATGGAGGCAATTTGAAGCAAGTGGGCCCTTGTTGGATAACTCTCCTTGGTTAGGCCAAAATAATACCATGCGTAGTTGAAGCTACTTGGCAGCCAATTAACCTCCCTCCCCCTCAAGCCAGTACATGACAGGTTAAGAGTCTTCCTGTTTCTGCAAACTTCTCCACACATAGCCTTGCACACTCTTCAGCTATCAGGGAGAATGATAACTACAGCAGAGCCAACACGTCAGCACCTCAGGCAACACACCTCTTACCTGTCAGGAGCTCAGCATTTTGCGGCAATGCGGCATGTCACAGCTCTAGTTGATGAAAGTCATGGCCCTTCTTCATTCCACCCATGTGATAGATAGGGCAGGGCCAAATTTATTGGCATTTCAAGACTACTAGAGATTCCACACACAAGCTGAGCTGAGCTTTCACAGCTAGGTTTTCAGGTCTTTCTGCATGGCTTCCCCGTGCAAAAGTGACAAGACAGAGGCAATGGATATGACAGTTTACAAATATCATTATTAGGATTGCTGGGGTTATTCATAATAATATTACTCTCATCTTATTCGGCTTTAGAAACCTGGATTTTCATGTAATTATTATTGTATTCTTACCTTAATAATTAGGCTAATGATTAAAGAAACGCCATATGATACAATCGGAAAGGGATGCAATGATTTTCCCAGGATTGTAAAGCAGGATCCATACCAGTGGTGGGTTTCAAAATTTTTTACTACCGGCTCTGTGGGTGTGGCTTGGTGGGTGTGGCAGGGGAAGGATATTGTAAAATCTCCATTCCCACCTCACTCCAAGGGAAGGATACTGTAAAATCTCCATTCCCTCCCCAGTCCAGGGGAAGGATACTGCAAAATCCCCATTTCCTCCCGATCAGCTGGGACTTGGGAGGCAGAGAATAGATGGGGGTGAGGCCAGTCAGGATTTTTATTACCGGTTCTCTGAACTACTCAAAAGTTCCACTACCGGTTCTCCAGAACTGGTCAGAATCTGCTGAAACCCACCTCTGATCTATACCATCTATACCATCCTAAAAATGATCCAAAATGTGTGTGTGCGCGTGCGTGCGTGTGTGTGTGTGAGAGAGAGAGAAAAAAAACATCCCAACTTTATATATAGCAATAAATGAAATTATTGACAATAGGTTACATATCAATTTGGCTGACACTGATGCAGCATTTTTGAGCTATACTATTATAGAATGAATGTCCAGCTTTCTGATATATATTTCATTAGAATCAGTGGACACAAATATCCCTTTTTTCACTAGTTACTATTTTCTCACCTTTTTCATGAACTCTGGGTGATTTATGATTAGTTTTCACTGAATTTTAACACAAATCAACAATTCCATGGCCCCTTGTAGACCACAGGATGTATTACTGCAAAAGCTTATGCAATAGTACTTTTCTTATCAATCTTTAAAATGTCACAGACTTTTTAATGGCATACACAACACTCTTCACCGATCATTTCCATTTGCTTTGCAGAAATCCTCCTAGCAGACAATATAAAACTGCAATCCATTAATCAAAAGTCTATAAATGAGTTCAATAAATCCTATTCCCATCTGTAAGTAGGGAAAAGCTTGCATTGTAGATCTGGCTGGCTGAAGTGTTTCACTGATTAATCAGAACTTGTTCTTTTCTACAATTGCCAACCATGGTAGTTTTGTAAAAACTAGAAAAACGATAGAAACGATGGTCATTTCAGTTTTGTAATATATCCAATCAAATATGAATGCCTGAGAGCGGTGACACAAATACGGCTAGCAAATCTGAGCTACAAAAAAAATCTAGACAACCAGTAGGTGGAAATGGGACTGTCTCCTTACTGCCATCTAGTGGCTATCAGGGTTTGGACAGCCTTATCATAAAGAAGAGGCTAGTTGTTTTATAAAGGATGTGTATGAAAAAGAACCAAGGAACTGCTAAGCAGGAGGACCAGCAGGATCTTGCCAAAGGCTGACCATGCTGAAAAGACACCTTGTCAGCATTTGATCAAGTTATTGCCATAGAAGGGTGCTGAAACTGACAATCAAGCTTAGCTGAGGCTGAGGATCCATCTGGGTTTCATCTGCAGGGGGAGATGGATGACTCTTTTGGCTCCCCCTCCTCCCCCTTCCTTCCTTTCACTGCTTACCAGCTTCTAAGAAGGCATTCCAGGGGACTTTGTAGCAAGGAGACTGTCTCAAGCTTCCAGAAGACTATAGGGCCATAGTGGAGCCAGCCTCCTCCTCATCCATCATTCTTATCAGAGCTTTCTGGCAGGGTTGTGGTCCGTGGCTGCAAGGCTTTCTAGGATTGAAGAACTAGACTAGGTTGAGAAGGAGACAAGGAGGATGCGCTGGAGTGATAAGCAGCACCACAAACAAAAACAACCATCCTCATTGGAAACTTCAAAGCCTACCATCTTTGGATTTATGTGGCCCAGAAACACAAGAGTTTGGCAAGGAATACTGAGAAAGAAAGGGCCACAGGTAGATCTTGGTGAGATTCTGAAAGAAGGTAAAGGTATTTGGCTTTGTAGCACACCTAACTTATGCATCTGTGATCTTGTCACCCAGGAAAACAGCAATTTGATTTCAGATGTTCCTGGACTTGGTTTGAAGGTCTTAGAGACACACACATTCATATTGATAGAGATAGAGCTATCACTGTATCTTATGCATTATATATTATTGCAACATTTAATAATTAGTCACTGGAAGTTTTTAAGAAGAGACTGGACAGCCACTTGTCTGAAATGGTATAGGGCAGGGGTGTCAAACTCGTGCCCCAAGGGCCAGATATGTCACGTGCTGGCCTACCCCTGCCCGGTTTAGCGAAGGGGGAAAAAGTCCCGATACGTCACGTAATGATGCTGTGATGATGTGAGTTTGACACCTCTGGTATAGGGTCTCCTGCTTGAGCAGAGGGCTGGACTAGAAGACCTCCAAGGTCCCTTCCAGCTCTATTCTATTCACAAATGGTAATTAACAAACAATAGGTAAGATCCAGCATTGCCTGAGTAGATTTTGTTTGTTCCGCTGGGTGTTCCTTTCCACTTCTGCACTCTGCATTTTCCATCTGTAGTCCAGGTTTATTCTGAGGATCACCCAATTTTCCCAAACAAATTTGAGGAGCAGCACCAAGACTCCAGGGAGAAAGATGACCTCATTTCACCAACAATGATCATTTTACAGATAAAGGTTGTCAGATTCAGAAACTGAGTTGGTTAATTTAAACAGTATTGATTTCTGTGAATCAAAATCAACTTTTTCACAATTGTGGCATTATTATTTTCTTTAAAAAAATCACATATTTCTTAGTGGGGAAAGGAACTGACAATGCGTAATAATTGTATTTTAAAAGTAAACTGGTCAATAGCACCTCCTTCTCCTCTAAATAGCAGAATAAAAGTGACTTACTTAGGAGAAACAAAATCATCTCAGCTTTTTCTTGAACTCTCTTTTGAACCCTTGAGTGTTTTGTTTTACTACTATTTATTGCACTTCCTTTAATTCTTCGACAATCTGCTGTATGTGAATTTAGTTTGGTTTATTTGATATGATCTGGTCCGGTGAAAATTCTGCTTGAGGGAGGCACTGTTCTCCATCTTTTTAAAGAAATAGTACAGATGAGTGTTCCATAAGTGGTTGAAGGTATCTAAAATCTTTGATTCTGACACACACATTTCTCTTCAGCTGCCTCTATTTCTTTTCTTTGTAGCGAGGATTTAGACTGTATACATCTCTATAACGATGGGTATTTTCTGCTACTATAATTACATTCATGCAAATAATCTGCTGCCCTTTGTGGTTTATATCAGATCTTTAGGTTTGTAATTTATTTTGGCGCAGTCTAGACTGTAACCACTTTGAAGTTGTTTCAGATAGGATAAGAACAAACATTTTTCCCCCAAAGTGGCTGGATTAGAGAAACGGCCCAATTATTTATCTTTCTAGTCAGATGATTGAGTTACTGTACTGTCCAACAGGAGCCTGTTTCTTCCACAGTTCCCTCTCTCCCTCTCTTCTTCTCCTTTTACTTTTGTAATACTGAAAGGTGGTGAATCAAATAAGGTGAAGTTGAAGTAACAAACTTATTTATGAAAGAGTGACCACAAAACATGTGGTCTAGAAAGTTGGTGGAGTAAATTATGGCTGAGCTAGGGGTGAAATCCAAAATTTTTCCCTGCCGGTTCTGTGGGCGTGACTTGGTGGGCATGGCAGGGGAAGCATAGTGCAAAATCTCCATTGCCACCCCACTCCAGGGGAAGGATACTGCAAAATCTCCATTCCCTCCCCACTCTGGGGCCAGCCAGAGGTGGTATTTGCTGGTTCTCCGAACTACTCAAAATTTCCGCTACCGGTTCTCCAGAACCTGTTAGAACCTGCTGGATTTTACCCCTGGGCTGAGCATATTGGGAGGGAATAGGTTCAGTACCAATAAACTTTGGGGTCCATTTCAAGGTTCTGGGTGATTGTGGTTCAAGATTCAGTTGCAGGTGTTCCAAAACTGGAGGCTTTTAAGAAGAGACTGGAGTGGACAGGCATTTGTCTAAAATGATATAAAGTCTCCTTGCTTGAGCAGGGGGTTGTACTAGAAGACCTCCAAGGTCCCTTCCAACTCTATTATTTTGTTACTCTGTTTTTAATGTTTAAAGCCCTTACATGGCTTGACTTCCATGTATAATCACCTCTTCCAACCAGAATCAGCCTACCTTGGCTCAGGCATTTATCCCAACAGAAGCTGCTAAAAGTTTTATTTTAAGGCCTTTCCACCATTTCAGCCTGGGAGGAAGTGAAGACCAAAATTCCCCTCTCTCAAGAGTAAAACAATAAGGAGAGGATCAGAAAAAACACCTTTGTCAATGTCTCTCATTAGTTTTACAGTGCAATTAGAGCAGGAATCCTTTTGCCATCAGAAGATGATTTATAGTGATCTCAGGTTTTTGAAGGCTACTTTTGTAACAATAGCCTGAAGAGAATTCTGCCATTCTATAAACAAATAAACATTTCAGTCTCTAGTTTTGCAAATAAAATACTAAGAGGGCCATCTGGAAGGACATGTGTTTTCTATATTTCTACTGCATTTTAAATATCTTAGCAGCACTATTTGCCCAGATGTAATTGCCAGAGTTTATGATAATTTCTTTAAAAAAAATTAAAGCTTGTGATACCCCTTATAAGTAAGCTCTTCAGACTGCAAACAAATCTACAAAATAATTTCCCCCCAGTATGCATCCTTTGGCTCCATGTAGCTCCCAAACACACTAGCTAGGGGAGGGAGGGGAAGGGAAAGGAATTTAACTGAGAGGAGCAAATGTTCTTTTAATATTATTTCATTTTAGCTAGGTTTTAGATGAAAGCAAATCTGGACATTGTTAATACAAGAAACTGAAAGGAAGGTATCTAGACCGGGTGTGTCCCATAAACTTATATGCTTATAACAAGGAGGAAAAAAACAGATAAAGTGTAGGCAATTAGCAAAGAATATTCTGGAGACAAGCTCTAACTAGCATGTACTCATTTTATCTCTCTAACCACTTCTACCCCTTTTCTTCCCATGTAGGGACACAATCATCTGAAGCCTGTATTTCAGTTTGGGCACAGATCACCTTAAAGCTGTTGTTTCACTGATGGAATTGTTCATGCACGGAATGCTCCATATCTTTTAATACAAACTGGTAGCAATTTATGATAGTCTTTCCTTGGGTCTTCCAATTTATTATAATTCTTTCCTAGATCATAAAGATTATGGTACCATATTACTCTTAACTCATATTTGATCTTTTTTCTCTAAGTGAAATACCAAATCACCTGCAATATGCACCCTCCAGTTTCTCAAAGCCAGTTTGAAAATGGTCCACCAACATTTATTTATTTATTTACTTACTTACTTACTTACTTACTTATTTATTGGTTCGATTTATATGCTGCCCTTCTCCAGAGACTCAGGGCAGCTTACAATGCGTTAAGCAATAGCCTTCATACTTTTGTATATACCTGCTTAGTAGGCCTTTCACCCCCCCCCCCCAGCGGTGTTCTTTTTTATACAAAGTCAGCTTATTGCCCCCACAATCCGGGTCCTCATTTTACCTACCTCGGAAGGATGGAAGGCTGAGTTAACCTTGAGCCTGGTGAGATTTGAACTCGCAGTAATTGCAGGCAGCTGGCAGCTAAGTGCTACTTAACAGCACTTTAGTCCGCTGCACCACCAAGGCATTACTTCTATCCATCTCCAAATGCTGAGAACAAAGAGCAACAATCATCATTTTGTTACTTTGATCTACCTCAAGTCTCAAAGGAACAAGAATGCCCTCATCCCCACTTTGCACAAACAATAAAAAAATTACACTCTCCTAGATACATCTTTATTTCCCTTTACGTGCATTTGTCATAAAGCAGTCCCTATAAAGGGGAGCTATAAAGATGTAGCTCCCTAAAGCCACTTTCCCCTTAAACTTGCACGAGGGCAAGAAGGAGAAATTGTCTACTGGGGACCTTTCAAATGAGGAAACAGACTATCAAAAACAATACAAAGCCACTGAAGAGAGAAAAAGAGAAAGAAGGAGAGAGAATCTATTCTTTATTACTGTTTGAAGTGTTCTTCAGCTGAGCCAAAAATAAATTGGCTGAGCTGCCAAATAGAGACAATGAGATCACATAAGTGCAGAGCAGAGTGATGCATAGATCCTGAATGGAAATACCTTCAGTGACTGTTTAGTCAGAAACAGGTGTGGATATTTCCTTGTGCTTTGCCTCCAAAGATTTTGCCACAGGAATGCTCATCAACCCTCCCTCGCCCTTCCTTTCTCCTGTTCACTCTCCTAAATGTTGCATCCCTTGAGTATTGATACAGATGTTTTATGCACTTCTCTGCACATCCTTTTTTTAAAAAAAAAATATTAACATATGCTACAGGCTTGCCATTTTGAAATTAGTTCCATATACTTTATATTTCAATTATTGTCTGTCATCTTGCCTATTTAAATTTAAAAAGGATACCAATCAGTTTAAATTAAAATAATGGTTTAACACAAGACAAATACAAGCAGAAGGCACTGAAAAGCAGGAATATCCTGAATGTTTAGTTTGTGTGTAGATGTTAATGTGTGTAAGTACACATATACATACATATATGCACACAGATACCACTATCCTACCGGTAGTAATTGGGGGAAATAAATGAAAGGAATGAGGTAAACTGAAAGCTGGGATGGATATTGTAAAGAGTATAGCAATCTAAGTACCTCCTGTTGAGAACTATCAAGAGATGAGGATAAGGCCGATTGCCAAGAGCCATCAAACAATTGTACCATGGGATAGAAGTGTGGCTTTGCCTTGATCAGGCCTAAAACTGAGCTATGGAATCTCTTCCCTCACAGCTGTATAGTACTGGCTAACCCATTCTCGTGCCATAAGGTAACTTTTAAGTGAACCACTCTTCCCATGCTCCAGGATTGGGAATACCATACATAGGATATAAATACTGAACTATCTGCTGGAATGGAGGAAAATATTACCTTCTTTATGAATTGCTTTGCTGCCATCTAATGATTGCCATGATTTTTCACAACCCAGTTTACTCATTTATCAAATTTGAATAGCTGCCCATCTCATGGAAAGCAACATGTTCTGGCATGTCTACTCAGTATATACAAAGGTGACTTTTATTGGGGGAAGGAATACTAATATAGGCACATTTAGCCCAATATAGATAACGTTCTGCTAAGAGGTATATCATGAACCCAGAAATCAAATTCTTAAGTGTTTTACTAATTTTTTTCAATGTTTTTTTTTTCATTCTGAAAATTAAAAACCAAGGTCATGGGTGATCTATTTCTTCGCCAGTTTAGACTGGGGATAAATGAATTTTATTATGCAGCAAATGAATGTAGTTAATATTCAAGCTTGTTTGTTTGTTTCGTGTTTCTACTTCTATCTCCTTAAAGGATTCCTTCTTAATGCTGACACAATTATATTTCTTGTTCATCTTGATTATTTCAACTGACTCCTCTTACATTCTATTCTGTCTCAACTGTTTTTCTAAACTCAAAACTTCATGTTCAGATCGAAGCATCATGTATGTGTTTATCTGACACATGCATATACAGCAAAAATAAGATGTATATGAACTTTTCAGGGTAAATTAAGTGTAGATGGTAGTGGTAGTTATTGATATTCCTCATAGTTTCCCTTTCCAGCAATAATGGAGAGGTAAGCCAGTGTCTTGCCCCAGTCTTCACTCTCACCTTTGTTTCTATAATGTGCTTCTATGAACATCTACTCTTTGTTTACCAGAACTGGGCTGCAAAAGGGTAGATCACCACCACTATACGGCAACAAAGAGCTACAGATTTAAGTGTCTCTTTGCTGGCATCTAGACTCCCAAAGTAGCTTTTTCAGGAGGCAACTGGACTTTCTTGTTTTTTCTTTTGAAGACGTTTCGCTTCTCATGAGAAGCGAAACGTCTTCAAAAGAAAAAACAAGAAAGTCCAGTTGCCTCCTGAAAAAGCACCTTTGTGACAACAATGACCTGGATGACTGAGAATCTTTACAGACTTCTGGCAACTAGTGGTTATCTGGAAGTTGGTAACCCAGAACTAGTAGCCCTAATCCACTTAAAAGAAAGGGACACAAAAGGAATGAATCAATGGGTATGTGAGTGTCACACATATGGATGATTTAGGGCAATTAAATAAAGAGCAGCTGCATGATTGCCAGATGCCATGGGATCCTTTACTTTTGAATATAAAGGACTACAGTTTTTGAAGGACAGCTTATGTTCTCATCTGAATCCCTTGGTCTTTTTTTTTTTTTATCATTAAAGGGTTATCTCCACAGTTTGAAGATAAAATGTTGTCATCTTCTTTTCCCTGGAAGCTCCCAATGAAAAAAAAATATTCTTCCTGTCCTTCCATCCTGGCATTCAGAAGATCAGTGAAGCAATTCATATTTTGGGGGATTTTGGATTTAATTTAAAATAAATTTTGTTGAGTTGAAAGCACAACAGGTTTTGAGTCAGTTTTATTATTATAATTTGTTGCACAGTCAGCCAGATGTTTAGTCTGGATTTGGCATTTTTATCTACCTACCAAGTCCTGGGATGGGCAAAAGTTGTTTGATGGTGTTAAAAGTATCATCAAGGATGTAAGCTCTTCTAAGCAAAGCTGCCTTTTGCAATTGACTGATGGGTATTTTCTCAATGCCAACAATGTTCAAGAAATGCTCCAGATGTTTTGGGATAGACTATTGGTACTATCTTTGCATTCTTTTGCCACAGTCATTCTATTCTACTATTATTAGGTTGTGTATGGAATTTTATTGCCACTTTGGAAGCACAAAAGGTGAAGGAAGCAGATGGAAACAGGTTAAAGGGTTGAAATAATAACCAAACAAATAATAAACACATTTTTGCTTTTTTTTAAAAAAAAAACTACCAAAATAAACCACTTATATACAAAAGAGCTGGAGGAAGGTGTGCTTTTCTATTTTGGAGGCTGTGGTTCTAACATTAGCTTTGGGGTTTTTTTTTTGTTTGTTTTGTATTTTGTTTTGTTTTAATGAAATATTTTGCTCTCTGTGTAGTCAAAGCCCTGCCATGAACAGCTCCCTTTGAGAAAGCACAACGAGAAATTATTGGACTAGAATTAAAACATAGTTAGAATAAATGCTACAACAACATATAGAATTAAAACCTGAGCTGTTCCTATTGGGTATTCTACCAGAGAAAATCAGTAAAGAAAATATATATTTGATTATACATGTAATAACTGCAGCGAGGATAGTATTTGCGCAAAGATGGAAAGCAGAGAACATCCCTTGAGAGGGGGAAATTAAAAAAATATTAGATTGTGCAGAAATGTATAAATTGACTTTGATAATTAAAGAAAGAGAGGAATCGGAATATTTTAAAATATGGGGACTATTTTACCATTGGGTAGAGAAGAGATATACTGTATATAGGGTAATGTTGTAATGAAGCAATGGAAGAAGAAAGGGGAGAGTGAAGATAGATAAATGTATTAATAGTGAGTAAGAAATATGGGGAGAATGTTATAAATAAATGAATAATTTGGGGAGAATGTTATAACAAATGAATGGAAAATACTAAGAAGATCAGAGGAGTAAGAAGAAGAAGAAGTCACAAAAGATGGACCTAGATGATACACTGAAGAACTGAGTATGTATTGTATGTTTGTTTGTTTATAAAATAAAAAAAAATATGCAAAAAGAGAGAGAGAGAGAGAGAGAAAGGGAGAGAGCGCACAATGTATTTTTCTAAATCTGCCTCTGTAGCTCAAGGTAGCCATCTTCAATAAGACCCTGTCTGTGGTAGTGCTGTTCTCTCCAACACATGAGCATGAATAATGGCTTTGGAATGGGAAAACCTAGCATTACCTGAGAAATTAGTGAAGTCACCACTGTCCTCACAGCTGGGCTCAGCAGCAGCTTTGTGCGCCAAGAGGAACAGTTTCGTGTTCCCTTCAAA
This sequence comes from Arizona elegans, assembly GCA_022577455.1. Lineage (NCBI taxonomy): Eukaryota > Metazoa > Chordata > Lepidosauria > Squamata > Colubridae > Arizona > Arizona elegans. The sequence continues at coordinate 92,544,651 of JAKOOJ010000003.1, read as the reverse complement.
CATCTCTAACTCACCTCTCAGCTTATTTGTTCACTTCTGGGCAGCCTGCTGACACCCCTTCCCTTTACTGCCAGCTGCAGAAACCTGGCAGCTGATTTAGGAGAGCTTCTGAGCCCCAGAATGTAAACTGTTTTTTTCACTCGCAATGTATAAGCAAGTCATAAACTAAAAGATTTGGGTCTGGTCACATGGGACAGATCCCCTTCCCTAAAATTGAAGCATTGATCTCTATTTTCGTTAACAGTGCCTAAACTGCCTAGATGATAGAAGACCCAAGTGCTAACAAACTTGGTAATCTCCTGCCATACATCTGTATGTGACATGTTTGAAGTCTGAGGACTAGTTATTTATGTTATTTATATCATATGCGGCGAAAGGACATTAGCCAACATCAGTGGCTTTCACTGCAGGAGAGCTAGCACTCTTGGGAATCAATTGCTCCTATTCTAGGTACATTTTTGAGAAAGGACAATGAAGTGGATTCTGTGTAGATGGCATTACACAAACACAAACTGACACTGTTTTGTTAAAGGAGCAGAGGAATATTATTCTCAGAAAGCAACAGAATGGGGGGGAATGCTGCTGCTTGCTGCTTTTAAAATATTGTAGAAAAAAACCCACATGCCCACTTACTTGGAACTATAACATTACGGGAAATTTCTAAGATATCTCCCAATAATTTTAGTTTTAAGTATTATCATGGTATGAAACAATTAAAGATACACACATTACATTATGGGTGCTTGGCTTATTTACAACAATGAAATTTGTAGGACAAATAAAATAATTATATACAGGTAGTCCTCAATTTACAACAGTTCACTTAGTGACCATTCGAAGTTACAACGGCACTGAAAAAAGTGATTTATGACCATTTTTCACCCTTAGGAGTATTGGTGCATCCCCATGGTCACATGATTTACATTTGGATGCTTGATAATTGACTCAGATTTATGACAGTTGCAGTATCCTGGGATCACGTGATCACCTTTTGCAACCTTCTAAAAAGCAAAGTCAAGGGGAAAACCAAGTTCACTTAACAACCGTGTTACTAATTTAGCTACAGCAATTCACTTAACAAATGTGGCAGGAACAGTTGTAAAATGGGGCAAAACTCACTTAACAAATTTCTCACTTAGCAACATAAATTTTGGGCTCAGTTGCGTCGTACATTGAGGACTCCCTGAATACAGGTAGCCTTCGATTTATAATTGAGCCCAGAATTGTGGTCATAAGTTGTTCCGGTCATAAAACAGGTCACCATTTACCCTACCCGATTTTATGATCTTTTTTTGTGTGGGTCGTTAAGTGAATATAGCAGTTATTAAGCTAATCCATTTTACCTAACGGGCAATTTTTTGCCAGGAACCAAAGGTAAAAACTAATTTCTGGCAAAAAAAAAAAAAGCCATAAATCATGATCACATGACTGTGGGACACTGCAAATAGCCATAAATGTGGGTTGGTTCCAAGTACCCAAAATGTGACAACAATTGACATTCTAACCACTGTGTCATCACAGCTCTTTCCAATGCTGGGAAAAGTATATTCATTTTCACTTATTTCCACAAGAATGACCCCTATGAGAGAATATTTTAAAGTAACTCTTTTATTTTTTATTTTACAAAACATTTGTCCTACTAACCAAAATGAAATGGGGCGGACCCATGCTTTTTGAAACAAGTGAAACTCCATGGAACATTTCACTTAATCTGCGTACATTCTTTTTGCCTTGGATTATATTGTGCTTAAATTCTGATTGACTGTTTTCTTGTATAGAATGGCACTAAAATTTACTTCCAACAGGTTGGGTTAGATTTTAAACTCCCGTTATAAAAAAAACCCAGGGATTGTTATATTAAAGTCAATGAAGATCTGGTACTTTTCAGAGCTATTGAGCTATAATATTATAATACCCAATGGTTTTAGCCAAAGATTAGAAATTCTGGGAACTGTAGTCCAAAGATCTGGACAGTATGAGGTAGGAAAGGCATTAAAGTGTGAAATACTAGCTTGGAGTCTTGAAGAGCTAAGCAAAGGGAGGTACCCTCCCTTGCAGCTTGTGACTTGTTATCAAAAGTTTAGAAGAGTGAATTATTACCTCCTCTGTTCAATCCTTTCATCCAACTGTTTTCCACTGGGCTTTCATGTCTCTACTTCCCCATGACAGCACCTCTATTGCATCCCTTGGCCTGTGTTTGAAGCTACGGCCCTTTTTAGATCTAAAGCTCCAAGGTTGGCCTGATGGAATAAATTATAAAGTCTTGGTGATTCCTCGCTACCCCCTGCTTGGGAATGTGGGTTCCAGTGATGCCACAAAGGTGCTGTAACGGCCTGCTTTTCAACGGGCTCTCCTTTTTCCCTGCACGCCTAGTTTTCTCCCAGGCAGGACTACAGCATGGAGGTCAATGTGCATCACTTTGACAGCAGCTCACTTTGGAGTAGAGGGCTGGGGGCGGAGAGGGGGGATATCTGCTTTTTCTCAGTGGTGGAGCTCAGAAGTGGAAGAGACAGGGGAAGGCTGCGGAATGAGAACAGCGACCCAAACCGTCCGGTGGTTGGCTCCTGCCAGATCCCTTGGCAGGCAAGAGAAGTGGGCCCTGGCACCAGGCTGGTGATTACAAAAAGGGGGAGGGGTAGATGAGGGAGGAGAATTTGATAATGATCACACTAAGAATTGCTCCCTGAAAAACCCTACTATAAACAATAGAGCTGGAAAGTTAAGTAATTAAACAGATGCCTCTTAAGAGAACAATTAAGAGTACAAGCCAGATAAGGTCTTGGCAGGGTATCCTTGGATTGTAAGCTCACCTTATGGTTAGATATGATATCTTGCGATTACAATCCTTGTGGGTTGATCGTCAATGAAAATGAGGAGAGGATAACATTTAAATAAGTTCCCCAAACATTTTCCATACCAATGGTGTTTTATAGATGTTTATGAAAATCAGATTTTCTGGAAAAGAAAAGGGTTTTTTTTCCATTGTGGAAACTGGATGTTTGCATTTAAAATGCAGATCCATGGCTAAGGATGTTAGAAATCTATATCATTTTGCGTATAACCAACAATTAAACGATATGTCTTTGACCCCCACTTGGCTTATGCCACTAGGCTTGTGTCAAAAACATGTAACTTAATCATCAAATGTATTTAAAATATCATCTTTTCTTTTTCTAATCAAGTATCTTTCCCCCATTTTATCTTTTAAAACATTTTGTGGCTTGGAATTAGAGCAGTATCACAAAGCAAAGGGTAGGATATTGAAATCCAGAAGTTAAATATATATTTTTCAATTATATTTCTCATAGAAGTAAAAGGTTTAGCAGTGATTGCTTCCACATACATGTTGCACATGTGCACAGACATACACAAATATTTACTTTGGAAAAGATCCACTGAAAATAATGGGAATATAAATATGGGATGACTCACAAGTCAACTGTGGCAAACCTAGTTGTCACAGGAGGGCAGTAGTTGCAGCTATAGGCAAAGGAGAACATGTACGGTAACATGGCTAATAGTGATATGGCTAATTAGTGGTATGGGACAGGCTTGATCAACTCCCTAAGAACAATGGTCATTTTGTTCGTAGACCTTCTAGTCATTTTGGGGTGTAGCTCTCTGTGTGAAACCGGTTGTGAATTGCCCAAGGTCATCTAGAGAGCATTATACCTGTGAAAAGATTTGAACTCAATCTTCATGGGTTGTTGTCAATTACAATACCAATCTAAATAATGTAGGGACTGTGATAAGTAATAGTTGTTGCTCAGACTGTATTTCCATCTTGTTACAAATTGAAAGTGTCAAGAAGTAAGCTAAAAGGTAAAGGTAAAGGTTCCCCTCGCACATACGTGCTAGTCATTCCCAACTCTAGGGGGCGGTGCTCATCTCCATTTCTAAGCCAAAGAGCCAGCTCTGTCTGATGACAATACTGTGGTCATGTGGCTGGCATGAATAGACGCTGAAGGTGCTCGGAACGCTGTTACTTTCCCACCAAAGTGGTCCCTACTTTTCTACTTGCATTTTAAAATGCTTTTGAACTGCTAAGTTGGCAGAAGCTGAGACAAGTAATGGGAGTTCACTCCGTTATGCGGCACTAGGGATTCAAACTGCCGAACTGCCAACCTTTCTGATCGACAAGCTCAGCGTCTTAGCCACTGAGCCACCACATCCCCACTCTGTGTGTGTGTGTGTGTGTGTGTGTGTGTGTGTGTGTGTGTGTGTAAGCTATATAGGTTATAAAAGTTGTAAAGCAAGTAATAAATTATATCTCATAGAAAGGTGTGCATGAGAGAGCAGAAAAGAGCACAGGAAATTTAACAACACTCTTGATATTGTGATCCCCATTTGCATAGGCAGCATGTAGCCCATCACTCAATTGCACATTAAATCATCACACATTATCTGAATGTCAAAATGCACAGCCATTCTGGAGCAATCTTCCCCAATGGAGCTATTGAATTTCAATTTCTATCAATGATGGGAATTGTATTCCAACATATCTAGAGGGCATTACGTTGGGGAAATCTGCCTTAGAGCATGTTCCTGCTGGAATGCACAACGAAAACAGGTCCTGAGCAAAGGCACACACATTCCTGCACTCATAATATGAATCTTGATTGTATAGACTGTTGTTCCATTTGTCCTCTGGGCCTCATGAGCAATGTAACTGTTACTATAGGGTCAAGTATAGTACAGGTTGAAACTGAATTCTCTACCTACCATTAACCTCAGACTCTGCAATCATTGAGGGAGATGAAGAATGATTGATTGCCTTGCTACAGCATAAAGGTGGAAGCAGATTACAGATAAATGCTTTAAATATAGATAAATACAGCAAACAAAGGTTAGAGGCAAAGAACAAGAATCCTCTTTTTTTCTTTCAATGGTCTTATGCAACAGCCACAGGTATTTGCAAAGTCAGGTGATACTTTCTCCTTATCTGTCTTTTAAATGACAGTATGACTCATGTAAGCTGTTCTTTGCCTCTTAAAACTATGTTCCATATGCTGTTTTAGCATACAGTTTTTAAATGAATGGGGATCATGCTGCTGTAAAAGAAAGAATACCTCATCCTTCCCTTCAGATTAACTTATTTCAGATTAACAGAGTTGGAAGGAACCTTGTGGGTCATCTAGTCCAATCCCCTGCCCAAGCAGGAGACCCTACATCATTTCTGACAGATGGTAGTCCAGTCTCTTCTTGAAAGCCTCCAGTGATGAAGCTCCCACAACTTCTGAAGGCAACTTCTGTTCCATGGGTTGATTGCTCTCACTGTCAGAAAATGTTTCCTTATTTCCAGGTTGAATCTCTCCTTGTTCAGTTTCCATCCATTATTCCTTGTCTGGCCTTCAGGTACTTTGGAAAATAGGTTGACCCCGCTCCTCTCTGTGGCATTCATTGTTAAAGGTGTTAGTTGCGTGCCAATTTGCAATGTCCAAAAAGGCACTAACATAGGATATGAATTAGTTCCTGTAAACTGAAGAAAGGAAGCCTAACTCAGAAAGTCAACATTTTTCTAACTGTCTTATCTTTATTATTTGTTTGTTGAGGCTTATAGGTCATTGCAATCCAACAGGAATCTAAACAGTTTGTAGTCCTCTTTTACAATAAAAGAATTAAAGTACTAAACTGATATGATAAAATGAAAATCAACAATGCAAAAATGACTTACAAAAAAGACAAGAATTGAAACCCATCAAGAACAAATCACTGCAAGATGAGGATTCCAATTTATACTGGGTTTTAAAATTCCACGAATGAAGGTGAATAAACGTGCCCAAGGATAATGCTGCAGGATCCAATCTGGGTGAACAACCCAGATTGGATCTTGCACCATTATCCTGGGACACGTACGCCTTCATTTGTGAGAGATCTGGGCGGCTAGCCCTTCAGAGAGTCTGGTTTTGGGAATCCTTTAAAATTTCATTTTGAAATCACCATAGTGATATGAGCCACAAACATAACTAAGTCTGCAGTCTTATTTACATTTTTTATAACTCCCATCAAATTCAGTGAAGCATACTTCCAAGTAAATATGCAGAGGATTAGGCTGGAGAATCATTACGATAATGGGAAAGAGGCAGAGTAGAACTTGCTAATTTGTAAGAATGTGCAAATTAGTAGATGTTCGGTTTATTTCATTGTCCACATTAGCATGTCCATGTTCTGATCCATGGAAAGTTTTACATTTTTTTTAATTTAAAAAAGTCAAGTAAAGTTCTGCATCTGCTTTCATTCGTGATTTTTACCCCCTAGCACATGAAGTACAATTTTCACTCACATGCATAGATGTTCTCATAAACTGCAAGAAAACAATGCAAAAACATAGTTGGTTTCACAGACCTCCCCAATGAACGTTTTTATACACGTTTTCTGATTTACAAGTTTTAGAAAATGTGCACAACTTCAGATGCGCCTCTCACAACCGTTTTTTGCTAATTCTTGGTCGGTCCAAAGAAAGACTAGCAGACTTCATCTACTGTACAATGCCATTTCCTGGTTGATTTGCTCCTTTAGAAAATCTGTGGCAGAGTTCTTTTGCATCCTATGGTTGGTGGCCGGTACCCTTTGCCAAGACATCTGAAAGATAGAATTTATCTTCTGCCTTTTTTGTAAATCCTGCCATGTTACGGTTCTGACTGAAAAAAAAATATCAACAGCCATGATCCTGAATCACCATGAGGACCATCTGCTGTTTCCATCATCTCCAGTTCCCACTGATTATTAAAGATCTAAAACTTTTGCAGTCAATGACATGTTTTCAGTTGTTTACATCTCTTTCCATTTCAGTCCAACCGGGAGATTCTGTTAGCAACAGTAGAAGGTTAATGCTCATTCCGTTCACTGCCCTCTTCTTGATGTCTGACCACAGCAGAAAGTGGCTTAGGTCAGCATCCTTATCAGCAGCAGATCCCTAATTACAGTACTGAAGTATAATACTGCAGACTTGGGTGGTACCTTTGGGGAATTATTCCACAGCTCTCCGACAGAGCCTGTTATTGTCCAGATCAGACGAGTCTGAAATCTTACAAACACATTCCTCTCAAAGGGAATGGCTTTCCCTGAAGATTTCTTAGACAAACAACTATTCTGTGTAAGTGTGTATGTTCAGCAAGGATGAAGAGAGCATAAAAAGGAAAACTACTTTCAGCTGTTTCTCAATAGCAAATGAACACTATAAATAAATATGATCCTATCTGTGTGGGAATTGAAAATATAGCGTGCCTACACATTTTTCTTCATTACATTTGCTTAACTTTGAGCTTCTGAGCAGTGGAAATGATTCACGAAGCAGGCTGAATGTATAGTTTATGATAAGAACTAATCCTGTATTGCCAGTAATGAGTGGGCCAATGCTAATGCACATTTCACATATATATATTTATATGAATATATATATATATATATATATATATATATATATATATATATATATATATATATATATTCATATAAGTATATCGGACACAGTGTGGTTATCCTGGCATTTCATCCGCCATAGAAACCAAAGTGAAAGACAAATAACATATATACAACTTACAAAGTGTTAGTCTTAGACAACGTATTCATTCTAATTCATATATAATATCTCATTTCAGGTCTACTCAGCCTAATTTTTCTATGTTCCGACTCCCACCTCTTGTTTCAAGCCACTGATAGAATCTATTCCATGTGTCATGATATTCTGTCTCTCCTTTGTTTTTTAATTCTAACGTTAGTCTATTTCCAATATTTCCAATAACTATTATTAGTTGAAGTAGTTACAAATAAGCATTGCAATACATCCACATTTGAATGTGTACTATCCCTAACTATAGATGGTAGTCCGAGAAAATTCTAAAGATGGGAGACAATTTTGGTGCCAGTAGTTCAACATTAGAAACAAAACAGGAGCAAAATTAAAGGGCAAGTCAGAAACCAGTATCAAAGAGCCAATCAAAACTGAACAAACCAAGAGACAGAACCAAATACAAATCAAGTCAACACTAAAGAACAATTTACCAAATCTGACAAGCCTTGTGACATTTATCCACTATTCACTGTGACAGCAGTGGGCTAGAAATCAGAGAACTGTGAGTTCTAGTCATGAAATCAGTCAGGTGGCCTTGGGCCACTCACTCTTTCTCAGCCCTAGTTAGGAGGCAATGGCAAAGTACTGCCCCAAAAAATCTTGCCAAGTAAACTGGAGAATAGCCCAGGCAGTTGCCAAAAGGGATAGATGACTCAAAGACACACACACATACAAACAAACAAACAAACAAACAAACAAACAAACTCACACACAAACACACAGAATGAATTCACTGACCAACCTGGCTGGACAGAATTGGTTCATATCCTGAAAATATGTTACTGCCTAAATAGGCTCAACACTAAGAGCAACTTCATTCAGATCCCAAGTCTATTGGTTCAAGTCCAATCAGAGGGCTCCTACCTCTGTGTGTGCAGATCTCCTTTGCAAAATAATTATGCATTATTCAAAGCTTCACAAGCTCCTATCTCTGTGGTTCTCTCTACATGTAGCTGGTCTTCCCAGCAATTTCATTGTTAAGGATTGTTCCACATATACTGTCCCACCACATGTATTTGATTGATTCAGTGTGTTAGCTGGTGAACTGATTAAGTAACTGTGATAAAAGTACCCTTAGTGGTAAAGGCGGATTTACCTCTACAACCCATGTGAAACACTATACTTGCATGTATTTTCTGTTATGCATTTGGCTGCTGTCTTTGCTGCAGAGACAATTTTTGGCTAGAGACAGCTTAGTTGGCTGTTTTATGCTCTAAATTATTATTAAAATAGTTATTTATTGGCTTAAATAATACACTCATGGCAGTTCACAGTGAAAGAAAAAATAGTAGTTACTCACTAAAAGAATTTAAGAATGAATTTATTCACCCAATTCAAAAGGTCTTATGAAAGAGATGTTTTGGTGTCTTCTCTAAAAGGGCAAAGAAAAGAGACCACTAAATGCAGTTGGCAAAAGATCTTCTTCTCATACTTAGAATTATCTCCTCATAGTTAGAATTACGCCCAAAGAGTGCTATCTCATTTATTGTTCCCATTTTTCCTCCTGCAACAGAGACAGATCGGCTACCAATATACATTTAAACTATTCAGTATTGGTATAGTCTAAAAAAAATTCAATAAATCAGAATGCCAAACATTCTTTTTCTGCACCTGCCTAAGGCGGGAATTAGACTTCTGTATCACAGCACATCAGGGAATTTATGCAAATGTCATTTGAAGATGGGTGTGTAACTGTTGCATTTGTATTTCTGAAAATCTTAATGTTCTGGATTGGGGACACTAAAACAGCAAAGCACAGAAAACTCCCCGACAGGAAGTCAGATCAATCAATCAGCATGCAGGCCATCACCACACAATGCATAGTTGAGATTTAGGACGCATCAGCCCGTCTGCAACCATTTGTAACCTATGCTTACCCATCAACCCCTTCACAACATAGATATGCATGCGGTTGTGGACAAGTCTAAATCAAGTTTAACGCTACACTATTTTAATGATATCCTGCACCAATACATTAATCGGGGCAACTGCTGTGACCTAGGCTTACTGAGTCATTACAAGACACAATTAATCTCAAACAAACCTATTTTATTGTAACAGCTGAGAATTACATTCATTCCCAGCTAAGTCCCAATTAGTTGCAAAACAAGTCCTTCGGAAGAAGTCCTTCGGGATAATCACCAATCTTTATCATCTCTGACACCCTGCCAAAGGCCTTACTTGGCAAAGCCCCACGAAGTTCAGAAATAAACAAGAGATGCTGACTGGAAACAGAGTTAGCAACGTTGCTTTCCTGCAAAAAGGCCCAAGTGCCTTTGTTTCTCTTTTAAGCCTTATGGGAGGGGCCAGTTATCTCCTGGCCTTACTCCTGAGTCGTCCCTTTTGCTTTAGCTACTCTTTCCTTCTGGCAGCTCTGCACATGCATGCACTAGGAACAGGCTCCTCTTGTTCCTCTGCCTCTCTGCTGTCCGACTCTGGGGGTTCCAGAGCCCATGCATCACTCCCAGATGGCCCTGGCCCCATCTCTGCCTCCGATGCAGAGCCCTCATCCGGGCCTTCCCCAGACTCCAGGACTGGCCCACATTCCTCCCCAGACTCCTCACTGTCCGACGCCACTGTCAGCTCCGCAGGCTGCTGCAGACTACAACAGCAACAGTCATAAAACCGATTCAGATATGAATGTCTTCCAAATGGAAAACAGAGCCTGGTTGGTATTAAAAAAAGTTTTTCTTATCCCAACCTCATTGCTTGTTAGCAGGGTTCACCCATCTTGTAGAGTAGGAAAGGGAAAGGAAAGGAAAGATCCCACTTCTTGGCTCAGATATACCATAATCCTTTTTCATCACATAGAATGAATCTCAAGTCTCACTGAAGCAAACAGGAAAGCTCCCATTCATCAGTTTTAGGCACTTACTTCCAATATGTAACCTGAACCTGTGTAGCTGGCTATTATAATGACTTTGGAATCTTTAACAAGATCTTGTGAATACTGGATTAAAGTGTCCGCTCAACCATCATTCATTAGGCCTTCAGAGAGGCCGTGAAATAGAATAGTTCTATTCTAGGTAGTTCTCTGCTTATGACCACAACTCAAAATTTCTGTTGCTAAAGGAAACGTTTGTTAAGTGAGCTTTGCCCCATTTTATGATGTTTCTTGCCACATTTTAAGTGAATCACTACAGTTGTTAATTTAGTAACCCGGTTGTTAAGTGAATCTGATTTCCCCATCAATTTTGCTTGTCAGAAGTTCACAAAAGGTGAATACATGACCCCAGGACACTGCAACTGTCATAAATATAAGTCAGTTGCCAAGTGCCTAAATTTTGATCACTTGATCATGGGGATGTTGCAATGGTCATAAGTGTGAAAAACAATCATAAGTCACTTTTTTCAGTGCTTTTGTAACTTTGAACAGTCACTAAATGAATTTTTGTAAGTAGAGGACTACCTGTATAATGTCTCCTAAATCATTGGGAATTATTGACTATAAGGCGAGTACCCTTTAAAATATCTGTGAAGTGACTACATCTTGAGCATACTAAAAAGTAATGAAAAGACACCTGTTCAGGACATAAGGTTGCCCAATGAACATAGGGGACAGATGTATTTGTCACCTATGGACTTCACAAGGAAACAAAATTCCTGACTGAGCAGAGTTAAAAAAACATGGGTGTCTTTTTTTAATTACATCATATAGCATGAATTGAAAACAGAGGGTTTGAAACAGGGGTGAAATGCTACCAGTTTGCACCAGTTCAGGCAAACAGGTAGTAACTAAAGCTACCGGTTCAGGTGAATCAATAGTAAAAAAATGCTACCAGTTCGTCTGAACCAGTATTTTCGACGATCAGCTGTGCCGCGTGATTTATGTTCGCTAGAAAGCAGGAAATCCTGCTTTCTAGTGAATCTAAATCACGCGGCACATCTGTTCCCCCCTTCGTTGTTCTACTTACCTTCTTAAGCTTCCTTTTTCAGCGCTGCGCAGTAGCACCTGTGGTGTGCATGCACGTGAAGCGCATGTTTGGGGCACACTGCACATGCACGTGCAGCGAACCAGTGGCAGACCTTGAAGGATTTCACCACTGGTTTGAAATCTTTTAAACCCAATAATTAAGGGAGCAGAAGAAATAAATATAAAGGACAGTTAATGGCCCAAGAAACACTGTAGATTTTATACAAGTATATATATCAGTATTAGAAACATACTGTGTTAACCTGAACCAAATTAGTTGTATGTTGCCATTTACTCGGGATAAAAGATATGTTTTGTAATCTCCAGAAATTATATGGGAAGCAAATATACGTGCTTTCTTTCTTGCCCACAATATAGTCTGCTTCTGTTTATTTGTTTAGTTAAAATATTTGTGTAACTCTCTAATGACCAAGAGATAATTAAAAGAAGTCCCTCCCATCAAATAAAAATAAATATATAAAGAAAAATAAATGTATGAAGATTGCCTGCATGCTTAAAATTACTGTATGCCATTCTGGAAGGTCTTAGTGAATAAATAAATAAAACAATTTTTTTTTTCTGGTGCCAGAAAAAAAAAAAATCAGATTTGGCTTCTGGTCAGGTTCTTGGGGAAGAGATCCCAAACAGATGCTTCCACTTCTGCAACAGTTTCCCCCCAATCACTGTGCCCTGCCTAAATTCTTCCACTGGGAACAGTTTTTCTGATGATGGATGTAACATCTAGACAGGTTGCTTAGAATTATGTCAGTCTTTTAGGAAGAGTCAAGGAAACCTATGAACAACATACAGACCCAAACCTCTGCCTCTGGAAATCTTGTTTAGCAATTTTGAAGAGTTATCAGGCATGGTCCAGATAGGTTCAACTATATGTTTGCAGTAATTACAAACCAGAAATGAGTGCCTTTTTTGTATGAAACTTAAGATTCTTCTTGGGGAGTAGAATTATATGATCAATGGTAGCCCACATAACTGTCCTATACATTGTCAGAATCACAAATCCACTTGGCCTTGCTTAAAATGCTTCTACTGTGTTTAAAAGAGCTCTCCTTGTTAAAGCTAAAACATGGTTTCCCAACCTTGGCAATTTTAAAGTGCATGGACTTCAATTCCCAGAATTCCCCAGCAATGCTTAAAGTTGGGAAACTCTGAACTAAAAGCTATTTCCCATATTAGTGGTAGATGGTGATTGGCCAATCCTAGCTCAAAAGCATGTCTACTTGTAACATATTTAATAAAAAGAAATGATTATTATTTTTCTTTACCCCTCAGATTCATAATTTTTTTTTCTATATGAAGAAATCAACGTTGCCTCATTACCCCAAGAATGGTAAGAATTCACAATATAATGCCGTGTTTCCCTGAAAATAAGACCCTGTCTTATATTTTTTTTGAACCCTGAAATAAGCGCTTCGCCTTATTGCCATGCACTCAAAAGCCCAATTGGGTTTATTATCAGGGGATGTCTTATTTTGGGGGAAACAGGGTAGTTTAGATCAGAGGTCTTCAAACTTGGCAGCTTTAAGACTTGTGAACTTCAACTCCCAGAATACTGGGAGTTGAAGTCCACAAGTCTTAAAGCTGTCAAGTTTGAAGACCTCTGGTTTAGATGCTATCAATTCAGACAGATTATCTTTGTTAATTAATTTTTTAATGTATATGTCTAGAGTCATATATTCATATCTCTCCCAAAGTGTATATCGGGGAGAAGAGTCAATCATAACACCCTCCTGCCCAACTTCTGCCTAATTTCTACATGATGACATTAGTTATTACTGTGTATTCTTTTTTTCTTATTGGTGCTTTTACAAATATGTTAGATATGTTAACTATATTCCAGGAACATGGAACTACCGGAAAACAGTAAAAAGATATCAGTGCCACAGAAGATTTATTTATCAAATTTATATGCCAGTTATCTTGTGATGCTGTTAATGATGCTATTAATAACAAATTTGAGAAAGGCTATTACTTTAAATAGGGCTTCTCATGGAGGGTTTTTTTTGTGGGGGAAGAGTTTACTAAAATAAAGCTTAGTAAAAGCTTAATTGATTTATTTTATTTGTCCCCATCAAATGTAGGATTTTCCCTATTATTCTATAGTTTGCTGCCAGATTTCAATGCACAGTCTTGAAACGTTCACATACAACTCTATGGAGTTCAAACATAAGTTGCTCATCACTCTATGATGTCAGTTCCCAAATTCTAAATTGTTTGCAGTTGTGTCTGAGAGGGGCTGAAAAGAGGAGGGGGGGCAGGGCAGGACAACGAATCATTGTGGTACCATTATGCAAACCCCATTTCTTTTTTCAGATCACATATGTGTGTGACATATTGACATACATATGAAAGAGGTGGAATTTGTACTGCAACAAAATCAACATCCAAAAATCTTGTGGTTACCTGTTTGTTTATGCCTATACCAAATTTAGTGCGATAGTTCAGGTGTTGAATTTGAATTAGGGATAGTCAAATTCAAATTCCCACTCAATGGTGAAGCTTTCTAAATTTTGGGTCAGCTGAGTTCTGCATCTTTCTATAGCTGCATCTAAATGGTAGAAGCATTCAGGACTAGGCTAGAAACCAGGAGACTGTGAATTCTATTCCCCTTTCTAGTATGAAAGCTGACTGAGTGACTGGGCCATTCACTCTCTCAGCCTACTGATTAACTGGCCAGTTGGTCATTATCTGTCATAGCCAGAGGTGGTATTCAGCAGGTTCTGACCAGTTCTGGAGAACCAGTAGTGAAAATTTTGAGTAGTTCAGAGAACCGGTAAATACCACCTCAGACTGGCCCTGTCCCCATCTATTCTCTGCCTCCCAAGTCCCAGCTGATTGGGAGGAAATGGGGATTTTGCAGTAACCTTCGCCTGGAGTGGGGAGGGAATGGAGATTTTACAGTATCCTTCCCCTGCCATGCCCACTAAGCCATACCGCACCCACTAAGCCACGCCCACAGAACCGGTAGTAAAAAAAATTGAATCCTACCACTGGACTCACAGCTAATAGATTGACACTTGGTTGATGCGTAAAAGGCAAAACCTTCACTTGCAAGAAAAATGCTACCGTGTTTCCCCAAAAATAAGACCCTGTCTTATATTTTTTTGAACCCTGAAATAAGTGCTTGGCCTTATTGTTATGCGCTCAAAAGCACGATCAGGCTTATTATCAGGGGATGTCTTATTTGGGGGGAAACAGGGTAAGAAGGAATCTTTATTGTTCATGTCTCCTAATTCTGTTTTCATTTCATTGGGACAGCACATTGCATACTGGTGCTGTTTTCTGCCAAGTCAAGGATGGGTGAATAATACTTCAACTCAGCAATGGAGAATGGCTCCCCTCTCAGCCTAAACTACACCATACTGCAGTACTGTTATCACAGGCATTTTAGAAAAAAAAGACAGGTTACCATGAAAGCTATCTTGACCTCTTTGAGAAAATACAGGATACAAATGCAGAAATGAATTAATTAACGAAAGATTCGGATAGAACCATTCCAAATATATGTGCATTATGAAAGGGGCATTAATACCACCTTTGAAAGTGCTACAACAGGCAAGCTATTTTGGAACATTCATAAATGTACAGCCTCTGGATGTTTTGTTCATATAGTGTATAAATCTGTAAAGAATGATAAAAAGAGCAAAGTCCGTAGGAACAAATTCATGGCTCATAATAGCAACAGACCTTAGATTTATATTCTGCTTCATAGTGCTTTATCCTCTCTAACTAGTTTACAGAGCCAGCATATTGTCCCCAACAATCTGGGCCCTCATTTTACTGACCTCAGAAAGATGGAATGCTGAGTTAACTTTGAGCTGGTGAGATACATTCATATATTCCTGATACATTCAGGAATGACCAACTAAAGAAAATGGATGATGAACCAAGTCATGGTAAAATTTGGCAGCATCCCATTGATGTCTTGATATGGGATATGAGTAAGAAATATTAGTTGTATGCTAAATTTACACAATCCAGTTTTACGCAAAAATGCTTTGTATAGTTTTCAGACAGAGCATATGTTTCAGATATATATATAGCCTGATCTCTAGAGTTAAAGACGCAAATAATAAATGATGAGAAAGATTCATGCTTCAGACTTTGGAGATCTGCTCTTGTGCAGGATAGGGCTGCAGTCCAATCCAACTGGAGGATATTAATTTAGGGAAATCAGAATCAGACAATCCTGGGTTTACTGGATAAATAGTTTTGCTTAATATAAGGAGTTTTCCATGTCATATTGATTTAAAACTGCAGCCTTATGAGGAAGGTAGATCACCTGTCCTCACTCATGCTTGCCATAAAGAGATATGAAGAAAGGCCTCAGGCTATGGTACTTAATTCCACTAGAGTAGACCCAGTTATCTCCAAATCGGCTGCACCAGTGGCCACACCCAATGTATTTTTATAAGGATGCCCTTCAGCAAAGGGTAGATAGCAATCCTATTTTCTCTCTTTCTCCTCAACAGGAAACTGAGTCATAGATAAGGAAAGAATTATTAGGCAGCTGACTCTAGCATTTCTTGGGCTCCTCACATAAGCATACCTTTTAATAAATATTTCTTCAACTGTATAAAGATTCTCAGAGTCCATTGAGTCTGAGTCCATTGAGTTGGACAGCTATAACAAATGTGGATGAATGAATGAATGACTGAGTGAATGAATGAATGAATGAATGAATGAATGAATGAATAGCAGAATTCAGAGATAATAGTTTTCAGAGTTTTTTTGGCAAAAGTATCACTTATGTGGAATTTTAACTCCTCACTTAATATAGTTGTAGAAAATCCTTAGTCCTCACACTGATAATTGGATGGTTCATAGTAGGCAAATTGATAATATCCAGATTTCAGATCACAATTCCCAAAGTTTTGATTGAGTGTATGGAAGTTATGGTTCAAAGCATCAGAGGGCCACTTCTCCTGTGATAAACTAATATAAGATATTGTTCTACTCAGTTCAATCATGTTCTAATATGTCTTATCTAGGTTAATCAAAACACATTCTTCCTATTAGCCCTGCATTACAATAAGTATCAATATCCTTTTTCTGCAATAACAGAAATAATTCCTCGCTGTTGCTGGAAATTTTTCCTTCCTCAAAACCACAGAATAACAGAGTTGGATGGGATCTTGGAGGTCTTCTAAGTCCAATATTGATTCAGTCTAAAGAACCAAGTTGTCCAACCCAATCTTGATTTAGACGTGTTTTGAGGATAAATTTAATTCCTTTTGAGAGAGGGAGAAGGAAAAAATACAGCAATGTTATAAATAATCTTGTTGGGATTGAGTGCTGTGGATTTTGTGCATACAAAATTTCAGCTATCTAGAATAATTTTTCTGCTCTTCTGAGTGAGTAACTCAATTCCAGATATATTTAAAAATATAATGTATTGGATAAAAATAACTTTAGATAACATATATAGCAAATGTGTGTATGTGAGCAGTACATGTATATCTTATTGCGTCATGAATTGCCATATATGGCTATACATATTATCACAAAGATAGAACTGTCTTTTGGCATATGGATTCTAAACATGCCTATGTTTATCTTATGTACATTTTTCAATATTGTGATTATATATACTGCACTGGATGTTGTTACTGGTGGACACTGACAGACGTTTCATGGAATACAGATGATTTTCTCAGATGCATGAACCATTATCCTAAATTAGGGATAAATATACTTCTATAATTGTGTGGGCAGGTTGAACAAATGGTAAATAGTAAAGTCGGAAAGAAATGAAATGCAGATGATACAGACAGTGATAGCTATCTTCTCGACAGTGACCAATTACCAAAACAGATGTTGTGTAGTGCACAGACATTCTTGCACTGGCAAGCTGACTAACAGATTTAATGGGATTAACAAGCCTTCATTTCTGTTTATATTTCCTCCTCTGGAGAACATCTAGAATCATACAAGGCTATATGATGTTAAGCTTGGTCTACCATTTGTAATCCAAGTACAAGACTCCCTTACTGTTCCTATAAGCTAAGACAGGAGAGGTGTTTCTCAAAAGAAGAAGAGTTATTCTTGTTATGGTTGGTCACACAGTCAGCCAGATGTTTAGACTAGATTTGACATTTTTATCCACCTAGTGAGTCTTTCTAAGGAGCTGGGATAGACATACAGTATGTTGTTTGATGGTCTTAAAGATATGATTGAAGGATGCAAGCTGTTCCAAGTAAAACTGCCTTTTGCAATTGACAGTTGGTGATTTTGTCAATGCCAATGTTGAATTTGTTCTTATCCAAACTAAGGCATCAAAGGGCAATTTTAAATAGGATTGTGAAGCTAGTTTGGAGTTCTATTAACCAAAGTCTTGACAAAATATGAAATTTCATCTGAGACTTTTATTTGTTAATTCAAATGGAACACTTTTCTAGAAATGTATGCACTATTTCTCATGGTTTGATCAGCTAAAATTCTTAGAGCAACATGGACTGCAACTATCTTAATCTGATGGAGATTCCCCCTATTAGTTATACATGACAACAATGATGGAATTTGTAATTGCTATCATTAGCTTCATAATATTCTGTTCTACTTTTTGTGAACAAAATCTTTTGCAGTTCTGATCTCACATAGCCTCTCATGGTAATGGATATTCACACAAAGAGGTATGTTAGTTAGATTTGTCTACCTCATCTAAACATTTCATTTATAGTTGTTATATTGTAAACGAGTAAGAAGTGGGGTTTTTTTTTCAAAGTTATATGCTTTGCAGGCCAATCTTATATATACTGTACTTATTTGGTTAGCCTACAGAAATGAATGGCATTTACTGTTAAGTTGGTTTTGCATAGAACCTCATCCTTAAAAAGTAATGTTTAAAAATGGACACTGACCTTCTGCTAAAGTCATATAGAGTATAATTGTTATTTCCAAAAACTTAAGGATGCATCTTGGAGCCAGGTGTCACTTTTGTCAAAGTCAGTGTCAAAGAAGTACCAGTCTTCAGTGTAGAAGGAAGAAAGTATACATCTGCATACATTTTACACAGGGCATACTTCCCTATAAGCTATCCCAGGATTCCATGAAGATCATCAACTAGAAGAAATTATCATTGCATAAAATAGTAGGTTTTGCCCAAATCCACCCGATTCCAACATGCAATCCTTTATACCTATGGAGAAGCAGGCTAATGGCAGACTCCAGCCTGAAAGAAATGTTTGACAGAGAAGTGTACATATTCCAAACATTGTTTGATTCATGTTTTAAAGTCTCACTTGCAAACATACTTCCGTAGCTCCAACATCAATCACCGGAAATATGCTTTTATAAACAAAGTAATGCAGGCTGTCTCTTCCACCGATTCCATGCACAGGTCATTGGGTAACACCCACAGAAAGAAACGCTCTGGAATTGTATATGAATAAAACAAGAAAAAAGGTTCCTCCAAAACAAGAAAGTTCAGTCTTTTTTTTAAAAAAAAGATCTTAAACTGAAAAAGGGTCTACAAAGAAGTACTGTTGTTGAGAAACTATCAGATTTCCATCTAAAATGCAGGTTTTACACTGAGTGTACTCAACCACTTACAAAAGTATGGTCCAAGGTACCACCCAGATGAGCAGCTCTCAGAAACAGGAAACGAGAAGAGATGGGCCTTTGATCTGATCTAGTTTCTGTTCTTCTTATATCCTTCTCATCAGAGTGATATGTTTATGTATCTTTTACCAGCTACATAACCACAGTTTTGATTTTTAAAGTCTTTGAACAGCATGAGAGATGGGCTACGTATCCTTCAAGGCCCTCATTAGAGTTTTATTTGACTGAGTTTGTGGAATTTTCATCAGTGAGACTTCTGCCTTGTTCCACTTCTCAGCTCAAAGGCTCAAATGCCCCTTATTTCTTTTGTTACTCCTCATATGGGTTCCATGTCTAGAGACTGAAGTATGAATTTTTCTCTCTCTTTCCCAGCCTTCAGCTGTTGGCAGCATGGTTTAGGGCAGTGTTTTTTAAATCTGGCAACTGTGTGCACTTTAACTCCCAGAATTCCCTAGTCAGAAGTTCACACATCTTAAAGTTGCCCAGTTTGAAAAAACAGTGGTTTGGAGATATTGAGCAGAGCTTTGGATGTAGCCTGTCATTTCCCTTCAGAAACTTATTTATTTATTTCTATCCCATTTTTATAAATAACTCAAGACATATCCAACACACTTTCTTCCTCCTATTTTCTCCCCATAACAACAACCTTGTCAGGCAGGTTGGGTTGAGAGAGAGGGACTGACTCAAGTCTCCTGCTTTCTACCCTGGTGCCTTAACCATGACCACCAAACTGGCTCTCTCTCTTTTAAACACAATAAAAGAAGAGTGTCATGATAACAAAATGACTTTGCACACGCTCTCTCCTTTCTGCAAAATAATATTCTATTAAGTATCAGGTTAGGCCACAGGGTGGTGAAAGGTTTTTTATTATCCTCAGGACAAAAAATTATTGTAGCAGAAGGGGAGCTAAGAAAAGGGGGGGGGGTTCGCCTTCTATTGTCAACTGCAGACAATACAAATTTGCTTCTGATGATCTACATGTTTGGGGGGGATTAGGGAGTTGAAGCATCCTATTTAACAGAATTAAAGTAATATTTTTATGATTTGCAGTCATGATTATCTTTGGTGGCACTAGTCCATGATATTTCATATCCTTTAATCCAGCACAAATCATTTATATGACATCAATGCTGCATCATGACTCTGAGATAGGAATTTTTGAAGAATCCCTACACCAACCTGACAGAGGTGATTTGTATGGCACAGGAAGGCTGCTGATATTCCATGCCACATTTTTAAAACTTCTGTTGTTAACACAAAGAATTAAATAAGGATATATGTATTCATAAATACTGTTATCCTACAAGTATAGAAACCAGTGGTGGGTTTCAAAATTTTTTACTACCGGTTCTGTGGGTGTGGCTTGGTGGGCATGGCTTGGTGGGTGTGGCAGGGGAAGGTTACTGCAAAATCCCCATTTCCTCCCGATCAGCTAGGACTCGGGAGGCAAAGAATAGATGGGATGTAGCCAGTCAGAATTTTTACTACCGGTTGTCTGAACTACTCAAAATTTCCGCTACCAGTTCTCCAGAACTGGTAGAACCTGCTGAAACCCACCTCTGATAGAAACAGACTCTGGCTATTATAAAAGGCTTTTTCAATACTGCTCTGAAATATGCCTGGTTATGTCATTACTTCATATATGTAATGTTTACATATAATGGATATTACTTGCAATTTATGAACTAGTTATTTTCAGATGTAATTTGCCATACTTCATTGAAACATCTGTAAAAGCCTATATCTTTTGCTCTCTGTGTGTGTGTGTGTGTTGTGTGTCTGTATGTATAATAGCAACACAGACATTGGTATTATTGTTGTTTAAATGTATTAGTCACACAACTCTGAGACTCTGGGAGGCATACAAAACTAGAAAAATCGTAAACAGCGAAAAGCATAAAATCAGATGACCATAAAATCAGACAGACAGGAGATATATGCATGATAAGCATACATATATAAGATATATATATAAGAACACATACCCAATCTATAGCTTCATAAAATTTTCACTGTTTTATATTCCATAAGACCTGGGCATTTCTGTGGCGTTTAGGATGACTTTCTTGGAAATGAAGACTACAACCAGAAAATCAAGGTAAGGCAGGGCTAATCATTTCAGGATGCCTTGGAAAGAGAAATCCATGTTGTTGGCTAGAGTGGTTCCACCAACTCTTGATTATTTCAGCAAAATTCTCTGGAAATATCATTCTCACTCAGGGTGTAGTAAAGTAGTGGGAAAGGCCTCAGCTTTGCTCTGTATTTCCTTATCATTAGTATCTGAAACACAGGGGGAATTTAAATTTTAGCTACTTTCCTAAGCCTTGCATCAGCTTTAAACAGCCTCTGTTGATCAAAGTTCTCATTGGAAAGTTAGTCCTCTTTTCAATCCAATCCCATAAGGATGACTCTCTAGTCTTTCTCTTGCTTCTCTCCTTTGTTTACTCATTGGATCCAGGGATTTTGCTTTCCCACTTACAGGTAATCCTCGACTTACAACAGTTCATTTAGTGAGCATTCAAAGTGACCATTCAAATGGCGCTGAAAAAAGTGACTTAAGACAATTTTTCACATTTACAACCATTGCAGCTTCCCCATGGTCACATGAACAAAATCTGGACATTTAAAAAAAAAATTGATTTATATGCCGCCCTTCTCCGAAGACTCAGAGCAGCTTACAATGCGTTAAGCAATAGCCTGGTTCATATTTATGATGGTACAGTGTCCCAGGATCTTATGATTACTTTTTGTGACCTTCTTACAAGCAAAGTGAATGAGGAAGCCAGATTCACTTAACACCTGTGTTGCTAACGTAACAGCTGCAGTGATTCACTTAACACCTGTGGCAAGAAAGGTTGAAAAATGGGGGAAAATACAGGACTACCTGTATTATCTGAAATAAGCTTCCATAGGTCTTTTGTTTCTGACACCAATGAAGTAACTGTCTACATTTCCTTCTTCCATGCCGTAACCACTTTTTCCTCTTCCTTATTCTCTCACATGAGTATCATTGTGGTGCAGGGATTAAGATGCAAAAATAGGAGCGGGGAAACTCTCAGACACAGAAGTTCAATGGGTGCCTTTGGTTTCTTAACCCAATCTACCCTACAGTGGTGTTCTAAGGAAAAATAGGAGAGAGTGTTATGACGTCTTGACCTCCTAAATGAAAGGGTAGCTTAAACAAAGAAACATATGAAGGATCTGGGGGAGTCAGATGAGAAAGACGAGTTGGAAGTTCTTGAGGAGACTCTGGAAACAGGTTTGCCAGGTCCCCTTCTCTTTCCACTTAATTACGATGCCTTCCTTTCTACATGAGTTGCCTTAGTACTGTGTCAAAATCAACTCTGAGGATTGCCTGGTTTGAAGGTGGGAGAGGTTGGTAAGTAACAGTAACAGAGTTGGAAGGGACCTTGGAGGTCATCTAGTCCAAACCCCTGCTCACGCAGAAGACATGTACTAGGGATTTGAACTTCCAAACTGCCGACCTTTCTGATCAAGAAGCTCAGTGTCTTAACCACTGAGCTACCTAGTCAGGCTCAGTAGTTTGATACCAACAGGAGACTACCTCTCCTTAGGATTCTGGCTTAGGCAGTTTGGTAACTGGGAATCCTGCAGTTAGAAGCATTTCCATAACACCATAGTTTACATTCAGAAGCAGTCTGTTCCAGTGGTGGATTGCCCCGGTTCGCACTAGTTCTATAGAACCAGTAGTAAAATTGGCTGCAGGCCCCGCCCACCGACACTGACATCATTAAAATGCTTCTGTGCATGTGCAGAAGAGCGCACACGCACACGTGCAGCCCATTGCAAACTGGTAGTAAAGGTAAGTGGAACCCACCTCTGGTCTGTTCCATAATTCATAGGCAGGCCCTCCTTAGTCTCTGTTCCACTTTTTTCAGCACATGTTCTGAATGTTACAGGTTTGGGATGGGTGGAAATAAGTGGAAAGTGGGAGGTACCCAATTTGGAAAAATGAACTGTTGCTTAACCCAATCAATATTCCAGCTATTAAATACTGAACCTAGGCAGTGAAGCAGAACTAGTCAAAGAGCTAAGCCTACTCTTCTTATGACCCTTGGTGAAATTAGAAAGATGTTGTGTGATTTTCACCAGTTCTGCATTTGTACAAATGGGATCGCATGGGGAAGACTCTGGGGAAATAATATTGAATTCCATCAATTCAGATCTTCTTGTGGGATTCAATTTATCAGATGCTTTAGAGGGCACTCTAGTGCCATATCCAAACTAGAGGTTAGTCAAGAGTAGAGATGAAGCTAGACAAGCCACCAGTGCTCAAGAAACAACATGAAAAATGCAAATCCAGTTCAGGACCAATGAGAAAAAGAAACGGATTAAATTTTAAAAGGAAAAATAGATAGAAAAGTCAGCCGTTTCTTTCTTGCACTCTCTTATAATTTTTCTGATTGTGATACATCTATTTTGAAGTCCAGCCCTGATTCTAACCATTCAAAGGACATTACCACAGGCTTGAATTTCCGAACCAGATTTCAGGTAGCCTTTGACCAGGAAATATATACTGGGAGGTGTCAGAAAAAACCTGATTGCTCTCCTGACAATTGCCGTACACTGTAGAAATCCCAGCCTCTCTGCTTTAATACCCTGCAAGGCATTGCTTTAAAGTTTTGGATAAATAAAACAACATTTAAAAATATATTCCCCTTGGAGAAACTGGAAGGAATTACATTTGGGAAGGCTATCCTTCATTGCTATGGATGGATCAGCTTTCAAGACCATCAAGAAATTGTTTGATGTGATTGAACCCAGGAGGTTGTCCTGAAACGCTCTGACTCACAGGAGTAAATAATTCCTTTCATGAGCTGTGACACACTCCAGTCCTGGCATTGACACTGCCATGGCATTGGGAACATAATGACACATTAGGATTTAATGGGGGAGTGGCACTCACTACCACTGAATGTGCAATTTGTACATAGACATTTATATTTCGTTTGGGAGATTTCAGTCCCTACCAACTGGTAGAAAACAAAGCATCTTCTTTGAAAGCCTCAGGTAGGCCTATTACCTTTAATGAGTCTATTTATCAACCAGGAAATTCTAAAGTGAGAGACTGGTGTCCACTTGGAGCAGTGCTACCCACTAACAGAGTACTGAACTGGTATCCTAGGGTTGGTCTCATATACAGTAGTTCCTGATGCAACTTTAGTAGCTGGTTTTTCTTGCACCTGTTGAGCTATATCTGTAGCTCAGATGTATACTGGGAGAAAAAAAGTGCAGTGAGGGAATGTTTAAAACTTTCACTATTCCCAGTCAATTACTCTTTGCATTTCAATAATTAGCCTTTGGGGGTTAAAAGCCCCTGAGTAACTTTTCTGTTGTATTTACTTTCCTTTTGCAGGAAGTTTGAATTGACCAATAAAGGAGAATATTTATAGCTCAGGGTTGAAATGAGGGGTCCTTGATGCTCTCTAAACTTGGTTGTTTTCGGGCAGAAGTTTCATTACCCAGACTAGGTAGCATCCTCAGTGAATTAGTTATCATTGGTGGTAGTTGGAATTTAGTACTTATAATCCAATAAAATATATATTTATGAAAACATGGCACGTATAGAGTGATGTGTAATAGGTGACAGTGTTTTCTCACTGTTATGGCTGCACTTCTGAACAATAGCACTGCTTACAGACCCAATGGGAGAGAAGCAGACCGAACTGCATAAAGTAATGTTTTTTCAAACTTGATAACTTTAAGATGTTGGAATTTCAACTTTCAGAATCCCAATCTAGCCTGCTGCCTGGGGGATTCAGGGAATTGAAGTCCACCCATTTAAAACTTGCCAAGTTTGAAAAACACTGGTATAAAAGGTGGCAGTCAGAAGAGTGTGTGTAAGATTTATCCACAGCGCTTTATGCTCCTTTGATTCAACTGGATATGACCTCTTACGGGATTACGTGGTTTAGCTCTGGTAAGAATAAGAACATTGTACCTGGATTGCCTTAATTGCCCTGAAGATATTTTTCTTCGTTCTAGTCACCAGAAAGGCATGTTACAACTGTGGACTATAATAAGCTCACTTTACTAACACAATCCATTACATTAGTGCCAGGAGGAGACAAGGTACTCAGCTCAGATTCCACACTTTTGGAACCAACATAACTTATTTTCTTGTGACATTATGTTTAATTGCTCCTTACTTCTTCGTCTAGAAAATGCCAGACTTTGTTTTAATAGCTTGCAAATAGGAATTGTATCCATGGCAAGTCTCAGCATTGCTGTCCTTAGAGCAAACATCTCTAGAATCACAAAGCCCATTGTTAATGAGGTTGGTCTAATAAGTCAGTAGCCTTTCTGAGTTTCCAAATGAGGAAGAAAAGGATGCTGGCCAATAAGAAAAAGACAATATGGCATAGCAGTTAGACCCTGAGGAGCCCCATGTATTAATTCCAACCAGCTGAGACACTCATTGAGGGTATTGAACAGTGGTGGGTTGCCCCCGGTTCGGACCGGTTCGCAAGAACAGGTAGTAAAACCGGTGGGAGGCCCTGCCCACTGACTTGGATGTCGTCATCAGCGATCTGTGTGCGATCCTGTTGCGAACCGGTAGTAAAGGTAAGTAGAACCCACCCCTGGTATTGAACCAATCTCCATCTCAGCTCAGATTTGGTTCTCTGATGTCCCTGGACAATTTCCATCATAGCCAAACAGTATGCCCAATGAATGTATTAAGAATGCATTCTTAAATGAACGGTGCAAAGAAATAGAAGAAAACAACAAAATAGGGAGGACCAGAGACCTCTTCAAGAAAATTGGAGATATGAAGAGAACGTTTCATGCAAAGGAAGTCTGAGCAGCAACAAAGCTAGTGGAGGAGACAGTATTCCAACTGAGCTATTCAAAATCTTAAAAGACAATGCAGTAAAAGTGCTACACTCAATTTTCCAGCAAATTTGGAAAACTCAACAGTGGCCACAGGATTGGAAAAGGTCAGTTTACATTCCAATTCCAAAGAAAGGCAATGCCAAAGAATGTTCAAACTATTGCACCATTGCACTCATTTCACATGCTAGTAAGGTTATGCTTAAAATCCTACAAGCTAGGCTCCAGCAGTATGTCGATTGAGAACTACCAGAAGTACAGGCAGTATTTTGAAGAGGCAGAGGAATTAGAGATCAAATTGCCAACATACATTGGATCATGGAGAAAGCTAAGGAGTTTTAGAAAAACATCTACCTCTGCTTCATTGACTATGCTAAAATCTTTGATTGTGTGGATCACAACAAATTGTGGCAAGTTCTTAAAGAGATGGGAGTACCAGACCACCTTATTTATCTCTTGAGAAACCTATATGCGGGTCAAGAAGCAACAGTGAGAACTGGACCACTGATTGGTTCAAAATTGGGAAAAGAGTCCGGCAAGGCTGTATGCTGTCGCCCTGCCTATTTAACTTATATGCAGAGCACATCATGAGAAAGGCGGGGCTAGATGAATCAAAAATTGGAATTAAGATTGCCGGAGAAATATCAACAACCTCAGATATGCAGATGGCAGATATCACTCTAATGGCAGAAAGTGAAAAGGAACTAAAGAGCCTCTTGATGCAGGTGAAGAAGGAGAGTGCAAAAGTTGGCTTGAAACCCAAAATTAAGAAAATTAAGATCATGGCATCCAGCCCTCTCAATTCCTGGCAAATAGATAGGGAAGAAATGAAGATAGTGACAGATTTTATTTTCCTGGACTCCAAGATCACTGCAGATGGGGACTGCAGCCAAGAAATTAAAAAAACGCTAGCTCCTGGGGAGGAAAGCTATGGCAAATCTAGACAGCATACTAAAAAGCAGAGACATCACCCTGCCAACAAAAGTGCATATAGTCAAGGCTGTGGTTTTCCCAGTTGCAATGTATGGCTGTGAAAGTTGGACCACAAGAAAGGCTGAGCATCAAAGAATTGAGGCCTTTGAATTATGGTACTGGAGAAGATTCCTGCGAGTTCCTTGGACTGCAAGGCGATCAAACCAGTCAGTCCTAGAGGAGATCAACCCTGACTGCTCTTTAGAAGGCCAGATCCTGAAGATGAAACTCAAATACTTTGGCCATTTAATGGGAAGGAAGGACTCACTGGAGAAGAGCCTAATGCTGGGAACGATTGAGGGCAAAAGAAGAAGGGGACAACAGAGAACGAGGTGGCTGGATGGAGTCACTGAAGCAGTCGGCGTGAGCTTAAATGGACTCCAGAGGATGGTAGAGGACAGGAAGGCCTGGAGGAACGTTGTCCATAGGGTCGCGATGGGTCGGACATGACTTCGCAACTAACAATAACAACAACAATGCCCAATGATCCAGGACTGTGAGAATAATTGCAAACCGAATCTTGGGAATACAAGACCAGAAAACACTGTCTTCTGGAGAGACAAAATGGGAAAGTGGGGATAAATGGGAAAGAAAAGATAAAAAAAATAACGATAGGGCATTTTGGTTTATGAGACAAGGGCACAGTCCCAGACTGGAGCAGGAGATAAAATGCACATAAACACATATACTTTCAGCAGAACTTTCTGAGTATTTTTAAAGATCTACAAAGGATCCACAAAGCCTCATAGATCAAACTTATCAGATAACTGAACATGCAAAGGAGGACACAGACAATTGGAAGGGAGGACAAATGTGAGGAAAGATACACTAGCTAGTTAACTTCTTGGCATCTCTGAGAAAAATTGCAGCAAAAACAATGAAATGCCCATAAACCTATATGTATAGGAAATTATTTTTTTTCCAGCATCAGGAGGCTAGTTTTGCAATTTGAACTTTTTTTCCAACAAATCTTTATTTTCATGATCTAGCAATAATACAGAATCAATAACAATCTGTTTTCCAAATTTCATCATAGAAACACATGGTGAGTTATGTGAGCAAAGGGTACAGCGATCATAGATCTAAAATGGCTGGATAGAAGTTGATTGCTGGAACCAGGAAATGAATTAAATAATGTAAATCTTGGCTGTCAAGTCTGTTGATGAAAGAGTAAAACAAAGAACCAGACAATTTACAAGGGCACAATACACAAAAATTTGAATGACTACTGTTGTGAAAACAAGCCAATTAAAAAAAAATCTCAGAAAGCTGGACAATATTTGATTTTAAGGCTATGTGTGATGGACGGAGGATAAGAGGAGAAAATAGAGGATACATCCTCCTTTTTCCAGACATCTTGTTACCTTACACAGACCAGAAATAACCCCAGGCAGAACGAAGATGTCCCAGAGAAATGAAGCATTTTTCATTCCTTTGTTCAGTTCTATACGGTGCCCTGAATGACAGCTTATACCCTTTTTTATAATATAAAATAGGTAATCTGATTGAAAGTATAAACAATAGAATTTAACATCAAATACAAGAGTAGGTAGAGCTGGGCTTAAGTCAAAGTACTCCTAATATGAATCCAAATGGTCTTTTGCTCCATTTTTTCACAAAGAGGCTGTGGAAGGATTGGTGGTGGCTTTGTTTTTGTTTTAAATTGGTCTTCGGTATCTTTTCTTATCATCACCTCACTCTTAAGCAAAAAGAAACGATTAGGAGTCATTTCTGAGCCATTCCCCAATGGGGAACCTTTAGGCAGATTTCACTCCACAAATGAAGACAGGAAGAGAATACCTAGACAGGAGACAGATCATATCTACATGGAGATACCACTGTAATCTGGAAGGCTAGTTGATGAGAAACAAAATGGGTTGCAGATCCATGAGAATTGGGACCTACCTTAGGATGCTTCTAATGGTCACTGTTGCAAGGCACAGTCAAGAGAAAGATTCAATGTGGTGGGGAGACAAATATTCATGAAATGGGGTCACAAAAAACTGAATTTGGATTAATCTCCATACAGTGAGGAATGCTGGTTGCTGGACATATGAATAGGCCTGAAATGAGATCATTGATAAAATAGCCAACAGTGCCATTTCACTAAATGGGGAAAACAATCTCGAAGTAACAGTAACAGAGTTGGAAGGGACCTTGGAAGTCATCTAGTCCAGCCCCCTGCTAACACAGGAAACCTATACTAGGGGTTTGAACCGCCGACCTTTCTGATCAATAAACTCAGTGTCTTAGCCACTGAGCCACTTAGGAAGAAAAAAACTTTATGGTTCTTTTTGAGAAGATAAGTCAAGTTCCCAAAATATCAGTTATTTCCTGCTGCTCTTCTTTTTTCAGACAGTAACTTTTCCAACTGAACCATTGAAGTGATTCAGGAACACCAAATGCATACATTAATCACTAGAGGTCTAAGGATCTGATATTTAAATAAAGTATCTGCTAATATTATGTTTATATTGCTATTACAACAGAACTTTATGAAGTTCAAAATACACAGCTTCTCTTTCAGGAATTTAAATGTGCTGCAGTTAAAGAAAAGGACTTCATTTTATTTTTTTTATGCTGATTTCTTTGATTCCATATAATTAAAAAAATACAAGTTTTTTTTCTTTAAGCAAAATACTAAAACGTTTTCCCTCATTTATTACATTGAATACATATGAATAACTTCCATAAGTAAGCAGTACAAAATTAGTTTCCCCAAGCTTTTTAAGAAGAGATTGGACAACCATTTGTCTGAATTGATATAGGATTTTCTGCCTGAGCAAGGGGTTGGTCTAGAAGACCTCCAATGTCCCTTTCAACTCTATTGTTCTGTTAAGATCCTCTCACAAAAAGAATCATTCAAATGGTGAGGCATCATTCACATATCATTCTAAGCCACAATATAGATTATTTGAATTTGGCTTAGTATATTATATGAGTCAAGTTATTATAGTTTGGTAGGAAGAACTTCTTGATATTAAGAGTTGTCAATCAGTGAAATAAATTACTGCATGAAATGGTTTCTTCTCTTTCACCGGAAGTTGTCAATTGGAGGTTGAACAGTCAATTATTGGGGTTGGTGTAGTGAATCTGCAGTGTACAAAGGGTTGGACTTTATGACTTCTCAGGTTCTTTCAGCTCTATGATTCAGCACTGTATAGTATGGCAACCCAGCTTTTGGTGCATTGCTTCTTTCAAGCAAATCAAGAACACATACCCATTTGAATTGTTTCCAATAAAATAGAGAGAACGGTCTTGTAGAAGATGACTTATTGTTTTGACATGGATATAGAGTTGTCCTTTGGCTTAAAATTCAGATAAGAAGCCTTAGTGTTGTTTGTTTTTATTTTCCTATGTTCATATACCATAGTTGTTTGTATCATACTGTAAAATATGAATTTTGCAAGCTACCTCGAACGACTAAAAGAAATTAGGAGTCTCTTCATGAAATTTGGGATATACAAAAAGAAATAAATTCAACTTTATTTGAAATGAAGATAGTGGGCCATGCCACAGTTGCAAAAATAGCAAGTGAAAGGAGGGTGAATTGTTATACCTGTTTGTCAACTCATGCCTTCCCTACCTCAGCAGAGAAAATTTAAGATTTTTGAAGTTCTGAATGAAGGTATGTTTCTACATATGTTGTGCTGATCATTCTTAGAAACCATTGCTCAATCAGGTATCTTGACTACACAGATCTGAGGGGCTGTTATGTGTTTTCAGTTGAATGGTGTATATATGAAAATCTGAAACATCCTCAGCAGAATGGAAAGGACTGGTTAAAGACACACACACACATTTATGGATACATCCATTCTGTTTTCTTGGCACCAGAATCAAAGTGTTTTGCCACTGTGTCCTCCCAATCTCTCTCTCTCTCTCTCTCTCTCTCTCTCTCTCTCTCTCTCTCTCTCTCTCTCTCTCTCCCCACACACACACACACACACACACACAGAGAGAGAGAGAGAGACACACACATCTTGTCTGTCTGTCTACATCTATCTATCAGTGGTGAAATCTGAACTGGTTTACTACCGGTTTGCTGGCTGCGCACGCACAGTGTGCACCACGCACCAAATACGAGTTGTGCACGCACAGTGCAAGCCAAAAGGAGACATGTGGTAAGTAGAACAGCACGGGAGAGGGTGGGGTGATCAGCTGTGGTGTGCAATCTTTTTTTTTTTACTCTTAAAAGCATTGGTTTTAAAAGTAAAAAAAAAAAAAAAGCCTCTGACGATCACGCGGCTCAGTTGGTGATCGTCAGAGGCTATTTTTTACCTTTTAAAAGCATTTTTTTAACAACCTCTTTGGCCAAAGAGGTTGTAGAAAAAATGCTTTTAAAAAGTAAAAAAAGGGCTCTGATGATCGAGCAGCTCAGCTGGGCATGGGAGGGGCAGGGATTTTTGCTACTGGTTTTCCAAACCACCCACCGCCGAACCGGGAGCATTTCACCCCTGCTATCTATCTATCGTCTGTCTGTCTGTCTGTCTGTCTGTCTGTCTGTCTGTCTATCTATCTATCTATCTATCTATCTATCTATCTATCTATCTATCTATCTATCCCCTCCCCCCCGGAGCCTATAGCTGTGGTGCCCTCCCATTCAACATAATCTATAGGTAGTCCTCAACTTACAACAGTTCATTTAATGACCATTGAAAGTTACAACAGCACTGAAAAAAGTGACTTATGACCAGTAGTGGGATTCAAATCCCGGCGCTACTGGTTCGCTATTGCGAGTGTGCGGAGCTTCTGTGCATGTGCAGAAGGTTCTGCTCATGTGCAGAGCATTTTTAATGACGTCTGGGCGGGTGGATGGAGCTTCCTACCGCCGCCGCTACCAGTTCGCCCGAACCGGAGTGAACCAGTAGCAACCCACCCCTGCTTATGACCATTTTTCACAGTTATGACCTTTGCAGCATCCCTATGGTCATGTGATCAAAATTCAGATGCTTGGCAATCTGACTCATATATGCTCATATTTATGACTGTTGCTGTGTTCCAAGGTCATGTGATCTCTTTTTGTGACCTTCTGATAAGCAAAGTCATGGGGGAAGCCTGATTCACTTAACAACCAGGTTACTAACTAATCAACTGAAGTGATTCACTTAACATCTGTGGCAAGAAAGGTTGTAAAATGGGGCAAAACTCACTTAACAAATGTCTCACTTAATAACAGAAATTTTGGGCTTAGTTGTGGTCATAAGTCCAGGACTACCTGTATATCCAAACACTACAATATTTTGCTTTCCAGAATCAGCCAAAGTTGGCTAGGTGCTGCCCCCTAGTTAAGTTTCTATTGTAACCTGTAATTTAGTCTGCAATCTGCACTTTTATATGCTACAAAGAGCAATCTATATACCACGCATGCACACTTCATAAAATCAGGAAATGTATGTGTAAAAGTATGAAGAAAAAGTTCTGTTAAGATCAACCTCCACATTAACATTTGCATTTCTCTTCTATCTAGTCCAGTGGGGAAATCCAATTTTTTTTACTACCTGGCTTGGTGGGCGTGACAGGGGAAGGATATTGTAAAATCTCCATTCCTACCCCACTCCAGGGGAAGGATACTGCAAAATCTCCATTCCCACCCCACTCTGGGGCCAGCCAGAGGTGGTATTTGTCAGTTCTCTGAACTGCTCAAAATTTCTGCTACCAGTTCTCCAGAACCTGTCAGAACCTGCTGGATTTCACCCCTGACCTAGTCACACAAGAGTAATGATCTGCAACACATATAGGTTGTTATCCTAGACCAGGGGTCAGCAACCTGCGGCTCTGGAGCTGCATGTGGCTCTTTCACCCCCTGCTACAGCTCCCTGTCGCTCAAAATATGCGTCATAACCGCCAATGTGTGACACCTACCGGCACACAATTTATTGAACTTTTCAACCCCCAGTAGACCAACCATGGATAAATCCAAGAAAAGAAAAGTTTCAGAAGAAAACAGAACGTTTAGTTCAACTATATATGCTAGTTTTGTGGCCGCTCAAGAAATAGTCAGACATGGGAAGGGTTTTGTGGCTCCTGGTGTTTTCTTTTCTGTGGGAAACAGGTCCAAATGGCTCTTTGAGTGTTTAAGGCCTCTGCCCTAGACTTGTAAATGCAATATTATGTACAATTAAATATATTTTTGTATGTTTCTCATTGTTTTTGTGATGCTTGTAAAGCTACGTTAAGGCCAGCCAATTATTGTTGTTATTGTCCCCTCACAAGTCTTCCCCCACCAAAAGTGATGATCCATCTTCTCCATAATAAGCCAAAAAAATGTGATTAAAAGTCCTCTCTCCAAATCTATTTGTGCATTTGACTGATTCAACATAGCATGAGCACTTTGGACGATAGGGACAATGGAGAAGTAAGATACAATGGACGAGCACATGAACAAAAGAACTACCACATAGGAAGAAGGCATGTCTTGAAATACTATCCCAACAGAGGAATGATTCTCACTTTTTTAATGATAAGGTAATAAAGAAGCACACATAGATATTGCACATACACATATTGGATGGGGCCAGTACCATCAAGGCAACCATACATATCCTGTCAATAATTGTCCAAAATCTTTCAGAAGTTCCTAGTATATGTGTGTGATATATTTTATTTCAGTTCAATTTCTTTCAAACATTGAATTGTGGATACTTTTGAACTTCAGTCTTTTCCGACTGTAAAATAAATTTGATCATGCTGTACAAAATACATACATAATTCAAGGACTGATTGGATTCATAGCTCACATTCTGTAAGACTGATAATAACCTTGGAGCTCACGATAGCGAACTTTAAAACTTACAGGAAGAAAACAAAGACCTACCCTAAGAAACAGATCCACCATGGCCTTTATCTGCCAGAATCAGAGAAACATCAGCTGCTAAGCGTGTGGGTAATGTGGTTTACACAGGAGACGCCGCCTGTGTAGGGTTTCAGTTCTGGTTAATGACAGTGTAAATCAAGCCTGTCATCTTTTCAAATGATTTTTCTTTCAGCTTGGACTTTTTTTAAAAAAAAGGGGGGGGAGGGGGAGTCCAGCCCACAACCAGCACCTTCTCAGCATGAGATTCCACAGGAACCAAACTCACTCCCTTCCTCTCACCCCTTTTTTTCTTATAAGGAATAAGAGAGAGATTTTGCCCAGGCCGAAAGCTGGAGAAATCATTCAAGTATTACAATTTTTTGTGATGTCCATAGTTTCCACAGCTGGAGGGTGGGGGTGGGGGAGTACACAAAGACTGTTCCCTGTGAATGAAGTCCTTGGATGGCTTCTAATGATTTCTTATAAAAAAAATTATCCCAATGCTCCAGGATAGAAGCATTCTGCCAGCAGAGACTAAGTTCCTGGAGTCTATATTCTGTAGTAAATGTAAAATTAACAATTTTAACATCCACAGACTATATAAAATCACAACCATGTATTTATAATAAACAAGAAACGAGTTCCCTTGCAGCCTGACTTCTCTGCATGTTTAGCTGCAAAATATATTTTTTCCTCAATAGTTTGTGACTGGAAGAAGCTCCACAATTGTGGAACAAACACTAAAGGGTGCCTCTCCCTTGTTTTATGGATTTGCAGACCCTTACAGAAATTGTAAAGTGTTTGAAAGACTGGAGTATGGCAGGGCAACTGTGTCTTTTACTTCCAGGAAACATACAGGGAAGTTGGGAAAGAAGCTACAAAAGCCTGGGTCACCATCCCTCAATAATTTCTAGATATTACAATGAGGAGAAGTAGGGTGGCTGCCTTTGAAGATACTCTTTAGCATATTGTCAGTAGTGGGTTTCAAAAAAATTTACTACCGGTTCTGTGGGCGTGGCTTGGTTGGCATGGCATGATTTGGTAGGCGTGGCTTGGTAGGCGTGGCAGGGGAAGGGTACTGTAAAATCTCCATTTCCTCCCGATCAGATGGGACTTGGGAAGCAGATAATAGATGGGGCAGGGCCAGTCAGAATTTTTACTACCGGTTCTCTGAACTACTCAAAATTTCCGCTACTGATTCTCCAGAACTGGTCAGAACCTGCTGAAACCCACCTCTGATATGTGTGTGTGTGTGTGTATGTATATATATTTATATATATAAAATGAAAAAGGAGTAATGTGAAAACACCCCTCTGCTTCCCCAAATGAAATCACAGCGGTCTTCTTTATTGAAAGACTGGAAAGTTATTGGTTTTAATGGTGTGGGAGGGGATTAGGGGAAATGAAAGAAACTCAGGAAAGAAAATGGAAGTGGAGAAGGCAAAGTCAGAAAGATATCTGGAGGCTGGCAAGTAATCAGGAAAAAAGAGGCTTGGCCAGATTCTTCCCCCCCCCCCCTCAAATCCACCTCTCTCATCAGTGATCTCATCAAGGGCCTCATTCCCAAGATGGTAAATGGCAAAGCATTACATACACTTTGAAGCTAAGAAGCAATAGGGTCAATGTAAGGGGGAAATACACCTTTAAATTTAGTAATGACTTGAGGCTGGGAACAGATGAGGACCATATGAAAAAGTCAAGAGGAAAGACTGGTTGGGGGCGGGGGTGATTGTGCCATGCTAAAGGCCAAGGGGAGACAGCAGGGCCTAAGATGGTCTTTCCAACTAAAAAGATATTTGTTTGAGGAAAACAGATTATTCCTTTGGGGCTAAAAGTATTACCATTGATAATATCAATTTGATGTCAACAATACATAAATATATCTTGCTATTTGACTCATTTTTAAGAGAATACTATCCCCCAACTATGTTTGACCTATGATTCATGAGCTCTGGTGGTGACTTTCAGTTTATTATTATTCAATTGTATCAGTAACAACATTTAAATTTAAAGGGTTGCACAACCCCACAAAGTCTTCTAAGGTTGCAATAGCTGATGTAAAGATTATATATAATTTGATATAATCACCAGATGGAAATAATGGGAGAGAATTTAGAACTTAATATTGTTTTTTACTGATTGTTTTAATCTTTTATTTTTCTTTTATCCTTTTCTCTTTGGTGAAATCAACATACCTGTAAAAGTTAATGTTTAGAGTTCTGCAGTGGTTTACAATTTTTCTCATGATGATATAATGAGCCTGGTTACATACCGTAGATGCAATTAATTATCTAGTCAATGAAATAATGGATTTTAAATTTTGTGACAATTGTAGATTCTTCGTTTATTTACTGAGATATTATTTTCCTCTCACTATTTCTTTTCTCACTTTTTTTTCTTAATGTGGTGATTTATTTTATTACATAAAAGTTTTAAATAAATATTTTTATTTAAAACAAATATTGGCAACCAGTACAGCTCATAGAAAAGTAGCATTAACGTGGCCATATAATGGTATGCCAATCACTGCAGTTTTTTGGGTGGTTTTCAAAGACACTCCTGTATATAGCACATTGCTGCAGTCCATATGAAAGGTGACTTTGAAATGACTGAGCACCTAAGAGCCTCTCAATGCAGGAACAGGTCCAGTTGGTAAACCAGATGAAATTGTGCAAAGATCCTTCTAGCTACAACAGCACCCATTTTCTAAGCAGGAGTTTGAGTTCAGGAAGATGGAAAGTTTTCAGGATCAATATTAATAGTCATTCCATCTTGCTAAAGTTGACTCCAAGTCTATTCTTTTCAACCAAGACCCCCATAGCCTCCAGAGTTTCAATCAAGATTTCAACAGCATCAATTCAACAGTTTAGAGCCAAGAAGTACAGTTTGGTTTCATTTCATTTCATTTTCATTTTTCATTTTATTAGATTTATATACCACCCTACTCCCGAAGGACTCAGGGCAGCAAACAGCCAGAAAGATAAAACACACAAACTACAAAATTTAAAAGACAATATAAAAACCCATTAAATAATTTGGCCCAAAACAATTTAAAACACCCCTAATGTTTTAAAACCAATTTTAAAAGTTACAATTAAAAGGGAAGTTAGGCCAGGCCAGCCTGTTGAAATAAATAGGTTTTGAGGGCACGGCGTAAATCCGGGATCCTCCATATCTCCGGGGGGAGCTCATTCCAGATAGCAGGTGCCCCCACAGAGAAGACTCTCCCCCTGGGAGCCGCCAGTCGACACTGTTTGGCCGACGGCACCCTGAGGAGCCCCTCTCTATGTGAGCATACTGGCCGGTGAGAGGCTACTGGTGGCAGAAGGTGGTCCCGTAAGTACCCTGGTCCTAAGCCATGGTTTCACCAGCATATTCATGATATCTGATTCTGAATTGATAGATGGCCTCTCCTACTGATTAAACAGAAGGGCTAAGACAGTCAAGCTCCAAATTCCCCACAAGTTAAGAGCTTTGAGCTCAATTTGTTCCCACTGCCAACACCAACTGGAACTATCCATAAAAAAAAGGTGAATCACCAAAATCTGGTGCCTTCCACTCAGAGGTGGTATTCAGCAGGTTCTGACCAGTTCTGGAGAACAGGTAGCGGAAATTTTGAGTAGTTCAGAGAATCGGTAAATACCACCTCTGATTGGCCCCGCCCCCATCTATTCTCTGCCTCCTGAGTCCCAGCTGATTGGGAGGGAATAGAGATTTTACAGTATCCTTCCACTGCCATGCTCACCAAGCCATACCCACAGAACCGGTAGTAAGAACTTTTGAAACCCACCACTGCTTCCAGACACTAGAAAGACACTATGATTGATAGTATTAAACACCTCTGAAAAATAAAAGAAAACCAGAACTGTGTATCACCACTTGTTCCAGCTATGAACAATGTCCTAGTTTGAAATTTAATTGAAAGGATGCAAATAATACATTTCCTCCAGGACCTTCTGGAACTGCGGCCTGACCACATTTTCTGAAATCTTCTCTAACAAGGGAATGTTGTAAATTGGACTTTGAAGGCACATCACTGTCTTCTTCAAGGTTGGAAGAACCATCTCCTCCCCCTCCTCCTCAAAAAGTCTTATACCATTGTATGGGTATGTCACCTCTCAAACAGCTCACAAGCCAGGAGAAGTTGCTGGATCTAATAAATAGGTCTCCCAGTTCACATTTCCAAGGACCCACTCCAAATCTTCTAGAATTATCAATTTATCCCAGCTAAGCCTGCAAGACTAAGTCTAGGGCATCTGGCCTGCCCCAGTGTTTTATCCATCAGATACAATATTCCTCACAGCAACCTTGCAGATGACCTGGTGACTCATTATCTTTCCCCAGCAAGGAATGAGTCATTTTAAATAGGGCTGCTAGACAGCTATCTGTAGATGGATAACAGCAAAGAAATAACAAGAAACTTATTGCTCCAATATAATCCATAATACAGGCACCCACTTGCATTCAGTCAGATTCAGTTTCTGTCTATCTCTTTGTCTCGATATTTCTTCTAATATGAAAAAGCTTCTTGAAAAATCAAAGAGCACTCCAGGGTTAAAGTAGTGTGAGAAGCCACCTAGAAGCAATCCAATCCAAAGGCCTCATCACATACTCATTAACTGCTCATCGGATCCTCAGAAAAAATAACAACTTCTCTGTGGAACCCCTTTGGATTCAGTCGCCTGGGGTGGAACAATCTAACAGATCTTGTCCCTTTGCCGAAAAGTAAGAGAGCAATTCAATCATGGCAAATTCTACAAAAGATATACCCTCC
Organism: Arizona elegans; assembly: GCA_022577455.1. NCBI lineage: Eukaryota > Metazoa > Chordata > Lepidosauria > Squamata > Colubridae > Arizona > Arizona elegans. Next base: position 92,506,193 of record JAKOOJ010000003.1, on the reverse strand, counting down.
ATTGCCCAAATAATTAATACAAAATAACATGGCACATGTTATTAAATGCATATTTTTTAAATTTTGATTTCAGCATTTAAATAGTAGCCTAAGAAGGTTCTGATTAAATAGAGAGGGAAATTTAAGTATTATTTTTTGTCTCCCTGTTATGATCTAGATTCTCATCCCAATTCTCTTGAAGCTATGCTTTGCAGGTCAAGAGAAGCTATAAATGGCAACTATCCCAAGAATCCCCTATAAATATATCAAGATCTCTGGTCATATAATCCCAGATTATAATTATATAATCCATACAATGAGGACTATAATTTTGCTAAAGGTAAAGGTAAAGGTTCTCCTCGCACATATGTGCTAGTCATTGCCAACTCTAGGGAGCGGTGCTCATTTCCATTTCAAAGCTGAAGAGCCAGCGTTGTCCAAAGACGTCTCCGTGGTCATGTGGCCGGTATGACTAAATGCCAAAGGCACATGGAACGCTGTTACCTTTCCACCAAAGATGGTTCCTATTTTTCTACTTGCATTTTTTACATGCTTTCAAACTGCTAGATTGACAGAAGCTGGGACAAGTAACGGGAGGTCACCCCGTTACGCGGCACTAGGGATTCGAACCGCTGAACTGTCAACCTTTTGATCGACAAGCTCAGCATCTTACCCACTAAGCCACCACGTCCCTTAATTTTGCTAAACAGTAAGTGAAATATTAGTGCTTTCCAGAGAAGCACTCTTCACTCCATGAAGATACTGGGAGTGCATCCTCATTGAATCTGCCTCACCTCCATTACTCTAAATTGCCAAATGATGGGGCCTTCTGATGCCAAAATTCCCAGAATTCCCTGAGTTTTCCATTTTCCTCTTTGAGCTATTTTGTCTTCATTTACACATTCATTGTAGCTTTTCCTTGGCAGGAACTAAAATAATATACTCTGGATTTTGGTAGCCAATCTTTTATCAAATCGGGGGGGGGGGGTGAAATGAAAATTATAGTATCATGTTAATCTTGTAATGACTTCTTAAATTGTATTATCATAACTATAATGTGTATCATATTGTATTTTTTCACAAGTCCCAGACCAAGGTCCAGTAGTAACTAGCCAATGCAAGCTTTATTTTTGAAACTGCACCTGACACTCCCCATATCATTACATCTTTTCTTTTAAAAAAAAAATGATTATGTTTTAAAAGATGTTTTTGCAGGATAGAAAAAAACTATGGCTCTCCTTATTCATGCCACCATCTGAATAATACTTCTCACTAATAGCACTGGATTTCCAAAGACAGCTGTTGGAATTTCTACATGCTAATGTATTGTGCCAGTTGCTTAATTGTTATTGCAGAAATGTCAGTCGCTATTTTTAGTTATACTGTAAATCATCTTGAACATGAGGTGGAATTATTTGCTAATAAATAACACATGACGATCTACAGGGCCCTACAACACTAATGTAGAATTGAATTAAAGTGTGCACATATAAACATACAAACACACTGACATCAAAAAGAAAATTAATGTAAAAAGCTGTATCAAAACACACAATTTTTAGAGGCAACAGTTTCCCAAATAAATTAATAGCTACTGTGGACTACAAAGATCAGTAAATACAAACATAGACTTTGCCTGAATTGTAAATTATCACTTTTCAAATAAACCATTATTTTCTTTTGTTTGAATTCTCCTAGAGGCACATTTATTCACGTTAAATATACACTGGAAAGGAAGCTGATCTGTGATTTTTTTTCTGATGACATTAAAAATTCTGTAAACACTGTGTCATTTACGGGACTAATAACTTAGAAGGTAATAAATGAACATGGATGCACATGGAAAATAAAATGAGCTTTTTCCATAAAGCTCTGCTGTGCTGTGATTTATTCAGTGAGTGCAAGTGGCAGGTTTGCCATAAATAGGTTACTTTTCTTGACAGACAAATAGCTGGCTATCTAACCAATGTAAACAGCGAAAATGCTATAATTGCACATATGACTTGGATCAGAAAAAGTGAGTATGGGAATGGCTCTGAGAAAGTGAAATGTCTTAACTGATATTCTAAACTCCTAATATACAAGTAGTCTTTGATTTGCAACTTTTCATTTAGTGACCATTTAAAGTTACAACAGCACTGAGAAAAGTGACTTACAACCTTTTCACAAGATCCTTGCAGCATCACGATGGTCACGTGATTAAAATTCAGATACTTGGCAACTGGTTCATTTTTATGATGGTTGCACTGACCCATGGTCATATGATCAGCTTTTGCAACCTTCTGACGAGCAAAGTCAATGAGGAAGCCAAAATCACTTAGCAGCTCTATTACTAACTTAAGAACTTAATATGTGATTCACTTAATAACCGTGGCAAGAAAAATCAGAAAATGCGGCAAATTCAGTTGTGGTCACAAGTCGAAGACTATTTGTATTGCAAAATGTTTCTTAGCTTCCTGAAACTTTAGAAGGATCAGATTCCAAGGTGACTAACAACTTAGATTAAGACCTCCTTAATTAACCATATAAATTAAGGATGAGAATCTGCGGCCATATCCATAACACAGGATTGAACTAGTGCACGAAGCATTTCCTCTCCTTTGGAGATTTTTTTGCAGGAATTCCAGATTTTTTAAAAAGTCCACAGTGCTCAAATGTAGCTTGTAGAGTCCTGCTTTAGAGTTTTCCTGTTTCATTGCTTATCCTATTTCAACAACATGTACCACAATTTGCCCTCAATTCTTGTCCAAATGAAGAGAGTTTACATTATCCAATCTCCAGTGGAGCTAATTTGAGATACAAGGTTTCAGTCAGAATATATGGAAAGATAGGAATCGTTTGGCTTGTACTCTTTTCATGTATTGGCTCAGAGATAGGAGACCTGCTTATGATCTTTCAAGGGAAGGAATCCTAGAAACTCAGGTCAGTCAGCCTCCTTCATGTTATCTAATGAACTGAACTGTCTTCCAAGACCTCTTGATTCAAAGTGCTGCTGATAGGAAAGGGACTGGTTTTCTTTTTTTTAAGAAGGTGGTTTCAATCTACACCAGTTTCCAATTTGTTTCCAAGTCCAACTCAAAGCCTGAACATTACCTTTAAAATACTTTACATGAATATGCCAGAAAAATCTCTTCGGATTCAGCAGACAACCTGGGGAAATTCTGCTCCATGTAAAGTAGTGGGTAGATGAGATAAAATAATATTACTCACAGGACCCCCACCCAGAACAGGGTAATCCACTAGGGGAATCAAGATGGTAGCTGCAACCATGTGATCAAAACCCTGTTATTTTTTTTACATTAAAAAAAAGCATATAAAAAAAGGGCAGCACTTTAATTGCAGTCACCATCTTATTTTTTTGTCCACCCCATCACCCCTCACATTCTTGATCAGGCGTCAGAATTGCTTCTTTTTTGTGTAAACTCTTTTCTCTTACTGCTTTAGAGATTGGTGAAAATGCAACTGTCTTGCATTGGTTCTTTGCCTATTTCAAAGATGGATTTAATGGATTCTAGGTTCTATTTCATGAAGGGATGTGAATGACACATGGGCAGTGCTATTGGGCACGTAAAGCTACATAACACACCGTGATTCATTATGAGCTACATTTCCCCACAAGGTTGTTCTCTACAGGGGGATGTTACTTCATGACAACATCACAACAGCCCTATGAGGTAGATTGTAGAGGACTCTGAGCGCTTCCATGGCTGAGGATGGATTTGAACTCAGAGACTTTGTACTTCTGAATCAATTGCCAGGCAATCAGATGCTCAACACATTTGGAAGGTGCATATATATATATGTGTGTGTGTGTGTGTGTGTGTGTGTGTGTGTGTGTGGTTCCATAGATGATCTATTATGTAAATTACATTAAATGCTCAGATTGATTGCCATTTTTTTCTAAACATGGTTGATGCGTGACAATATGGTTGCCATTTTCTTCCTTACTCATGACTTTTTAACATTCCTAAGTTCAGTAACTTTCTTCCAGAATAAAGTATGGATAAATCGTGTTGTGCTTGGTCTATAGCCCCCGACATTTTGTGCACTAGTTTTCTGTTTGTGGGTGTAATCAGAATCATATGAAATAAGTTTCAAAATGGAAGAGGAAGAGCCAATTTTTAATAGCCACTTGGAAATCTTTTTTGCAAGTCATCTAAGATGAAAATACCTGGGCTGCTTGAGACAGAGGCACACATGGAATATTTAACTTGATCAAGAGTTGATCAAAAAATTTCTATTTTTGATAGGGATAAAGATCCAAGAGAGGAATATGGGAGGCAAGTTAAAAAATGAACAATTAAAGCTTTAAAATGGGCAAGAGATGACAGATAGAAATGATTTGTTTTTAAATATAATGGTGGCATGGTTAAAAGTTAGAATAGGGATAAAAATAAGAGAGAGGGGGAATATTAGTATACACATTTTTATACAATAAGACAAAAGTAATAAGTGGAAAGATTAGAAATTGAATGATAGTATTATTATGTATGTTTAAACAATATTGTGATTGGCATTGGAATAATGTATTGAAACATTGAATAATGAAATAATGAAAGTCTATAATTTAACACAAATATGTGTATCAATGCTAGAACTACATAAGCTTGAGGAATGTAACAAATATAGATTAATAGCACTATTGTTATTTGAACTAAAATGTATGAAGTGCCAGGTGCCACACTGTGCACACATTGATATGGATATATTGTAAAATAAAATAAAAAAACTTGGAATTTTTTTCCTATTTTTCTAAGAAAGCCTTATTCTTTGTTTCTTTAAAATAAGAAAAAAAAATATAATTATTCTTTAAAATAATTTTAGTCTATTTGATGAAACCACACTTTTCTCACATGTACCAACCATTGCAATTTAGGAACACGTATCTCCAAGAGTATAGAAGTTGCTGAACAATCAGTTTTGTGCAACAGATCCAGCAAAAGCCCTTTTTTTTTCAAGCCAGTACAAGCCTTTCTTTGTTAAACAGACTTTTTATGACTCGTGCTTTGTTTGTTTGATTTTTGTCTCTGTTTTTAAACAAATGTATATTCCTATAAACTGGATAAACCGAATAAATAAATACTTGAAACTTGGCAATTGTTCCCTACTTAAGGGAATCTGGCAAACTGAAAGGCAGGCTTAAAAATGTTCTAAATAAATAGATATAAGGAAAAGCTCCTCAATGTGCCTTCAAAGCTACTCTCCCCTTGATACCATTACTGCTCACCATCCCAAAGCTGAGCTTGGGCTTTGAAAATGAATCCACCCTTTAACAGAAGTGAACATTTATCCTAATATATTACTGTAAGAAGGGGCTTAGTAGAATTACCGCAGCCAAGAGTAAACCTCAGCCTGTTAGATAACAGAGGACTCTTTATATTTAATTTATATGTCAAGAGTGTGTAATACAGCTGGAAGAAGCCTGATTTCAGGACTGCGGTGAAAGTGCCCAGCCATGAACAGGTTGAGAAAGGCAAGACTCTTTCAGAACTCCAGAAAGCCATTTAACGCTGGAGCTTCAAGGAAGGGAATTAGGGATTTTTTTCTTTTACTGTCTTTCACTGTAAATTGTATTGGGTTGGGGGGGGAGGGAGGGTGCACGAAGGGAAGCTCAGCCAATCTCATTGTACACACGTTATACTCTTGACAATAAAGGTTTGCATTTGAATTTGAATTTGGGAAACCGAAAATGCAGAAGTTGTCTTCTTTCGCCCATTCCTTCCACGTCTATACGCTCATTTATCTCCAGTTTTCTCCCTTAATAAATCGGATCACAACTTCATTCTCCCACCAGTGAATCCTCCGAATGCAGCGACGTTTGGATTTAAACCCCGGGCTAGGAAGGAGAGCCGCGTTGCCTAATTCTAACGAACTTTTCCACCGCGATGAGACAACTGAGCACGTTCTCAGAGGCACTCCGGGTTCACCATTGTTACTGAAATACAGATTCCCGAGAGGACAAGTGATCGGCGTAACTGTGGTTCAGGATGCTGGAGTAGAACCATCTAGGACGCATTTCCAGATAAACTCCATTTCCTACGGCTCCAGGGCAGGACAGGACAGGACGGGACCGGGAGACAAGGGTTCTTCTCCGGCTTGCGCGGCCCCTACGAGCAAGAACTTTTCCACACCACGGGGCCGATTCTTCCAGCCCTTCCCTTCGCAGCAGATAATGGAAACCAATTGACATTATTTATGCCTCTAAAAATATGTAAGAGGTTGAGCCATTCCTCATGCGGACGAGCCGTGATTTACGGGATGTTACAGTGAGACGCTAATACAAAAGACAGGGGGAATATTTTACGGGGCTGCAATGTAAACAGCTCGGGCGCAGAGCCCCGTTTTATGGAGCCCCTGCTATGGCACGCAATCCGACAGCGGCCTGATTTACGGCCCTATTTAGATAACTGTGTCCGGAGTAGGGATTGGCGGTGGCGTCAAGGTCACAGGACGTGCCAGGGTTGACGTTTCGCTGGACCGCAGCGGCGCAGGAGACGCCGCCCAAGAATGCAGCCTCCGGCAGAGGAGGGGGAAAAAACAAACCCTAACCCACCAACCACCGGTGAAAACCGGTTCGGCAGCGGGCTTTGCCAGCCTCTAGAGGCGCTGTCGAGTCGAAGCAGAATTCAGAGATCAGCGCTGGAGCCGGGGATTGGTTGAGACGGGGACGCGGCCACCGTCTCAGCACCAATAAAAAAATAATAATAATTGATTGGTCGGTAAAGAGTTCGCGAACGCTCTCTTTGCTATTCGCTCCAGTCGGAAAAGCAGGTGTTGGTTGGCCCGCGGGGTTGGCGGAAGTTTCTGGCTGAGCGAAGAGTTTGAGAGATGGATTCTCTGGCTCAGCGTCCAAACCACATTAAATAAATGATAGGCGCTGCATTACGCCGCCTGCGTAACAGACCGATTTTTTTTTTTTTAAAGAGAAGAGGTTGAAGTCTTCATAAGTGAGAACAAAGGACAAATTCTATATTGGCAAGACCACACCTGGAATACTACGTCCAGTTTTGGTCACCACATTACAAAAAAAAAAATTGAGACTTTGGAAAAGTGCAAAGAAGAGCAACTAAGATGATTAAAAGCCTGGAGACTAAAACATATGAAGAACGGTTGCAGTATTTGGGTTTGGCTAGTCTAGAGAAAAGGACGACTAGGGGTACATGATAGCAGTATTTCAGTATTTGAGAGGCTGCCACAGAGAGGAGAGGGGGTCAATTTATTTTCCAAAGCACCAGAAGGCAGGACAAGAAACAATGGATGGAAAGTAATCAAGGAGAGAAGCAACCTGGAACTAAGGAGAAACTTCATAACAGTGTCACTCTGCTAAACAAATAATTCCCTCAACACTGTCAAACTATTTACTAAGTCTGCATTACTATTAATCTTCTCATTGTTCCCATCACCCTTCTCCTTCCACTTATGACTGTATGACTGTAACTTTGTTGCTGGTATCCTTACGATTTATATTGACTGTTTCCTAATATGATTTGATTGCTTATTTGTTCTCTATGACTATCATTAAGTGTTGTACCTTATGATTCTTGACGAATGTGTCTTTTCTTTTATGTATACTGAGAGCGTATGCACCAAGACAAATTCCTTGTGTGTCCAATCACACTTGGCCAATAAAGAATCCTATCTTATTCTAACTAACCAGTGGAACAGCTTGCCGTTAGACGTTGTGGGTGCTTCATTACTGGAGGTTTTTAAGAAGAGACTGGACAGTCACTTGCCTGAAATTGTATAGGTCAGGATCTCCTGCTTGAGCAGGGGGCCGGACTGGAAACCTCCAAGGTCCTTTCCAGCTCTATTCTGATTCTGATTCTGGTTACCGGTGGCATTTGACAGGGATAATCATCGTAAGTAGATCCAGTACAATATTAATACTGTAGCAACAATATATCCCTTAACATGAGCTTAAGTGAAATCAACTAAAAAGGATTGTGCAGCGCCGTGTGCAAAATGAGAAGTATCTACTGTGTGGCGCCTATGTAGAATTTATGTTACCTTATGTTATATAATGTAATATTCTATTTCATAGCATATGCTCTACTGGGCGTGCCAAACTAGTGTAAATAATTCCTTACTGCTTTATATAAAACTCAGATGTTATATCTACAAGATTACATTGAGAGTGAATCCAATTAAAAGATAAGCAGTAATCAGTTTCAGTGCATCCCTTGTCTGTGGCTTTTATTTCTAAATAACATTCCTTAGAGATAAGCCACATTTTTCAGATAAATGTGCGTATGATTGCAGACATACATGGAAAGACATTTGCCTTATATTAGAGTGATTGGCCTTTTTAAGTTGTTACTGTTCTCTGAATTTTCAAGCAACTCCAGGCATTTTGCCTAGAAAGGGCAGTGTTTATTTGCCTGATTATCTAGCAGTCATCTGCTAGTGATATATTTTGCAAAAGAAAATGGAGACAAAGAGTAAATGGATACAAATTTGACATCAGAAATGACTATGACAGGTAATTAAATAGATGACATTGTCAGTCAGAGCACCTAATGACTACAATGACAAATACTGTCCCTTCCAACCTATTTGTAGAGACAATTCACTGCCTTCCAAAGATAATCCAGGAATGTTCCTGATCCCAACTTTCCACTTTAAATATTATTTTCCCATTTTCCTATTGCCCTCAGTTTTGCCAGGAATAGCTACTTTTCCCACTCAAAAGATATGAGTTTTTGCCTGTTGGAAGTATTGCCTTAAGAGAATGATCAGCTTTTATCTAGCCCAGGAATGATCGATTGGTTGTACTTGAACTTCTTCATGATGTTCTTTGTAATGATCTCCAAATCTATTATCTGAAGATGTCTGTCTTCTTTCCTCGTGCTCTTTTTCAGTAGTCAGTTTTCACAGTTTCATATTGCTCCAGTTATCCATAATCATATTGCTTCAACAATTCTGATATTTACAGTCTTACAAATGTCCATATCCTTCATGTGACTAAATTACATTACTTTCTCCTGATGGTAATGATTGATCTCCTGGCTACTTCTTATCTCCTAGCCCATCTTTATCTACTTTTGAACTTGAGAAAATAAAACTAATTGCACTTTCACTTCTTTGCTGTCAACTGTGATTTCAGTATCTCATGTCAGTGCTGGCTAACCTCAGTGCTCTTTTAATTTAAAAATTTAAGGATTCTTAATTTAGGAAACCCAGATTTCTACTTTCCATTTTTAATTTTACAGCATGTAATTCTAAGTTTACTTAAGGTTAGGGTGGAGCCTAGTGGTTATGATTGTTGGGGAGTGTTGTTTTAGAGTACAAGGAACTAATTTTTGGATTTTGGTTGTTGTTGTTATTGTTGTTATTATTATTTATTGCATTTTTATTGCTGTTGGTTTGAGTCATCCAGAGTTATGACAGATAGGCTGGGCAGTCGGATAAGTCAAATACATAACTAAATAAATACTTCTTTTCAGCTAAGTAGATGGTATTGTCAGTATATCTCAAACTATTAGATCTTGATTCCAGCTGCCCTGTCTCTCAATCCTGCCATTCTTATACTTGCTAAACAAATTAAACAAGTATGAGGCTTATATGCTTCCCTTTCTCATTCCTTTCTCAATTCTGAAACATTTTTTTTCCTAATTCATTTAATAATTCCTTATTTATTATAAAGATTATCCCAGATGAATAGCACTTCAACCACTATAAGTCATTATTTGTGCACCAGCATGCTATTGCAAGCTTCCAGAAGCAGACTTTAGAAAAATATTCTATAAACTGCCATTTACCATTTTTCCTTCACAGAAAAATAATAATTAAAAGCATCTGAGCTTTGCATTCTGCATTCACATTCTACTCCCTCCCCCTTTGCCTTGATCTCTTCTTATGGGATAATCATTTGATAGATTTAAAAACCCTTCCCCAAGATACCAAGTTCATCTTGCAGTCCTATCAGATCAAACATAACTAAACTTATTCCAACTTTTGGCTTTTGTCCAAACGAGGGTTGAGTTGAACTTGAACAAACCGGAGGTAGTTGGGGGAGGTCTCTCAGCTAAATTTCTGATTTCTATACAGCTTTTCAATGGCACCTCAGAATGGGGAAGAATAACACCAAGAAACCAGAAAGGAAACAGCAGAACACAACAGCAAACAGACAGGAGGATGTGAAAACTGGCGGAAAATGAAAAATAGCAGTGACAAATTGTCATCCGAAGACTTTTTTCCCTCCTCCCCCACCCCCAAGGATTCACCTGGAAGGAACAAACTACAATATAAGGAAGGCCCAAATATGTTTTTTTTTTTTGTTTTTGTTTTTTGTTTTTTGAGAGAGGCAACTGGACTTCCTGGGCTTTCTTTGAAGGCCTTTCACTTCTCATCCAAGAAGCTTCTTCAGCTCTGCCTGCAAAGAGTACAAATCCTTCCCTTCCCCACCATCCAGCCAGAGCTGAAGAAGCTTCTTGGATGAGAAGCGAAACGTCTTCAATGAAAACCCAGAAAGTCCAGCTGCCTCTCAAAAAAGCACCTTTGGGACAACCATGACCTGGGTGACGGAGAATCTCCATAAAGGTTTAAATATAAGGAAGAGTTTTCCCGGTTGAACTACGAGAGAGTTCCCCCAAGATTCAGGCTCCTTTCCCCACTCGAGGGAATCTTTCCTTTTCTCCCTGCCGTAAACCACGATCCTTTATCAGTGCGATTCCTTCGGGCCAGACTCCCTGCAACTAGCCAGGCGATTAGATAAAGGAACCCGACTGCTTTTCGAGGCAGCGGCTGACCATCTGCGCAACAAACCGAGCCCGGAGAAACTTCCCCAGAACTCGGAGGCGGCCGAGCCCCCCCTCCTCCGCCCCTCCGCTCTTTTGGCCGGCGGCGTTCTCCGCAGGCGCAAGAGGGAGCCACTTCTCAGAAAACCGCCTCCCGCAAACGCTGATTGGAGGATCTGGGTCTGATCGAAGGGTCTGGCCTTGTTTCTAGCAAATCGGCGCCCTCGGGGCATCTCTGACTGCCTTCTTCGCGTGGAAGTGGGGAATGCTGCGCTTGGGTATTGAAACGATCCGTGGGGCGTCGCATCAACGGACGCGGGATCGGATTCGTTTTACGTCCTTTTCGACTTGTAAACTCCTTGGGTAAAGGACACTGGGACGCTCCCCACAGGCTGCTTTTCTGCACTTATATTGGGAAGTAAGCGGCCCCCAGCAATCATTTCATCCAGAGGCGCTTTTTCTTTGTTGAGAGCTGCAAATTATTATCATTAATTATTATCTCTTTTATTCATTAAACATGAAACTCAGTCAACTGAGCATTTAAAAATGTGTCACAAATACGATTGACTAGTGCTAATGGTTGATACGGGTTGCTGCCAGCGTCCTAGGTATCAACCAAGTATCTTAAAATATATGATGTTCCCAGTAGTGCGGTTTTTTACAGTTCCACTTGTGTTATTGCAGGATTATTATTATTATTTACTTTATTCATTAAGCATGAAACTCAGTTAACTGAACATTCAAAAATGCATCACAAATACCATTATTATTATTATTATTATTATTATTATTATTATTATTATTATTATTATTATCATCATCATTATCATCACCACCACCACCACCATATTATTTTATTTCTTTATTTTATTTTATTTATTACATTTGTTTGCTCTCCATCTTGCTTTGAAGAGACTCTGGGTGCCTCATGATATTAAAAGCGTAACTATTTTAATATCATGATAAAAGATAAGTATTTCTAAAAACAATAAAAATAGAAATGCACTCCATTTATACGCACTTCGGAATGTGTCTTCCTGTGTAACTGCAGTTCGAAGCAGAGTGCTTGGAAGTAATCTCTTGCCTTGAAATCAGTGCTTCCCCTACCCCCATGATTTCAATAAAAGTTTCTCTGTCAAGCTCTAAGTGATCCTGTACAATGTTTATCCAGTTGATACCAAAATAGACAATCTTTGTTAGGCCACCCGACTTGTAACAGATTAACATAATCTCCCTTCAGCTGGAAAAAAATGATGTTGATGCTCAGGATGGAAATATGGATACTCTAGTGATTTAAAAAAAATGATAGGTTATCTTTCATTTTCTCATTGTCAGGCTCTTTAGATGAGGGATCCTCTCATCTTCATTTAAATTTTTCCAATAGTGTAAATCCAAAAGAACTACAGGGGCTTCCTAGTTATCTGGTAGTGTACTGTGTACTGTGCTCCCTAAAACCAAATTAAAATTAAATTGTTGAAAGTCATTTGTAGAGGATGTTAGCATCTTCAGAGAAAAGTTACATTTTCAACAAGAAGATCCTCTTTGGGAGGCTCTCTCTTTTATGATGCCTCTCTATGTTAGCACCAAGAAATCCAAAATAAATTCAAATGTGTCGCAGCAGCTGGTAACACATGATCTACATTTTTTTCATTGTAGACGCTAAATACGTAGAGAAACCTCCAGGATCAGAAACATCACAAAATCATCCAAAAAGTATTTTGTTGTTTGATAAATAGAACTGCCTTCCTGATGTACTTGAAGAATGTAAGCAGAGACAGAGCAGATACTAGCAATGAAAACCTAGCTTGAAGATCCGCTACTGAACATGGAGCTGATGGAGATGTTTATTATACTTGTTAGGAGGAAGAAGAGGGAACTCTCTGTTTGGCCTGGTGGTTTTCGGGTTCTGGTGAATAGGCTGGGAATGAAGAACAAGTGTGTCCACATCATTCATTTCAGAGGATGGTATGGTGGAGTGGAATGAAATAGAGGAAAGTCCTATAATGCAAATTATTATATATATTTGGCCTCTTTTAAAGGGCCAGTAGGTGGGCAACAAAGATGGGGAAAGCTAGAAATGCACTTTCACAACTTTCTTGCACAATCTTAATGACCTTGGAGAGGAGAAAACTGAGACAGTTGTTCCTGATCAGCTATGGAGGCAGATTTCTTAACAAAGAAGGAGACAGAGCTTTCTATCCACCAGAGACCAGAGATGCCATTGAAATAAGTCACATAAAATGTGTCCCCTTCCAAAGCAAGCAGGCATTAATGATTTGTGTAGTTGGGTGAATTCATTTAAAACACCAGGAAACAATCTTAAAGCATTTCTACCCTAAACTACAGTATGATTTTATTTTTTAAAAAAAAACAATTTAATGGTTAGCATACCTAGCACTGATTTAATAAAGACTCTCCGGGAATGTTATTGGCATTTTTCTTTTGGGGCTTTTTTTTTTCTGTCTCAAACATCAAGAAATTGAATGTTTGAAGAAAAGAAAGCCAGGCGGGACTGTTTGGAGACAGTCAAAATCCAGTTTGGCCCTTCTCCAAATCATGCTCCTTTTGCAGCCCCATGGGACCGATAGATCCACACCAAGAAAATGCCCTTTTGTGTGCCCACATATGCAAACAGCCCCTTCTCAAACCATAGTCAAATCATCAACAGCAGCTGTATGGATTTCAAAGAAAAGAATGCAATTAAGTGTGTGTGTGTGTGTGTTTGGCTGTTTATGTATTTGTGACATAGTAGCAAAAGAAAATGTATTTCTCTGTATATCTCTTTATATGTGACTCTACACAGAGAGATGTGCACATTTCTTAATTGTTGAAGTAAAGATCCCCCTTTTAAATTATCCTTATAGACACTCAAATTAAAATCAATTATTTATATTCTCAACTACTATGAAAATTGCAGTGGTCCTTTCTGTGAATAGGGGAAATATGTGTGTGTTTAGGAATTTTTGCACACAATCATAAAAGTGTTAAGGGAAACCCCATTTGTCTGTCGTGTTCAGCTTTGAGTGATTGCAACTGTTTGGTAAAACACAACTCAGGTTTTGGTCAAAAGAGCATAATTTGAGTGTCAATTCTATTAATCTGAATAACCCTGACAACTTCTGAGAAAATAAGACACAAGAAACAGTAAAAACAGTTATTACAACAGAGTTCAATCCAAGTAAAATTCACATTTAAGCCCTACACATCTTATAACCACACCTTAATCGAATATTGGGTCCTATATAATTCAGTGACATTTATTAGCAAAACAACAATGGCTATCCATTAAGGCATACAAGTGTGGAGCTAACTCCTAAAAATGTGCAAACAATTACTCTGCTAATGAGTAAATATTTCCACATAAGTCATGTGCACTGATACAAAGTAATTTAAACTTGGTATGAATTTATAGGATAATCTAATTAATTTTGTATACTGTTAAGAGACAATCTGACAACCATTTATGATCTTGCACAAAAGTTTGAAGAAAGAAATCCAGCCAGAATGTAAATATTAATTACAAGAGGTTGCAGTAACAAGTTTTTTTAAAATATGTGGAAATGAAAATAATGCTTTCAAGTGACAGCGAATAATAAATTATTTAGCCCTGGGTGTTTTGATCTAGATTGATTCCAGTAAAGAATAACTTTTTTGAGAAAATTAGATGGAAATTTTTACAGATTCCATACTAGCTAGAAATAAAATTTGACTTGTGGAATTCTCTTGGCCGATTCCAAATTTAATTTTGAAGAAATTTCAAAGAACTAATTCTTTATGGCCAATTTTGGAAGGAAAAAAAAATAACAGGACTGATAGCAAAGAGCCTCTGTATGAAGCTTTAAAGAAAGCTGGGTTTAAAACTACCGGCTGACGATTTTAAAACTTCCAAAGGATGAACGATTTCAAAAAGGGGCAAGAACAATGTGCACATAGTGAATACCAGGCTGGATCCAGAACGTAGCAAAATGCCCAGTACCTTGACAGATGGTAAGGCCAATGGTGCCAGGCGAGGGGGGTGGGGGGTGGGTGGGAGAGAGGAATCAGAAATGTTTTCATTTACCAATTTAGTATGATATGAGATAGATGAAAGTTGTTGGCGCAAGCTTAAAATTCAGAGAAGCTGAAAGTTTCAAATTCCAGGAGAAAGAGGTAAACAGCTCACGCAACCTGGAGCCCACTTACTCCAAAGCAAACCTCACCGCGACCAATAAACCTTAGAAAGTACCGCCTTTTGGGTGATTCGGTGTGTTCTGACTCGCCCGATCGCAGGCCGATCAACCAACCAAGCAGTCAAAGGAAGGGAATTAGAGATGAAGATGAAAGATTGCAGAGGGAAAATAGCAGGTGCGGTGCATATCTGTTTTCCTCGTCTTCTAAATTCCATATATTTGTCTATTTGCATACAATAATTCCCTTTCAAGTGCTCCACTGTGGTGGGGGGGATGCATTAGTACCCCACACCTTCAACAAAATGCAGCACAAAGCCCACATTTTCTGCAGAACATTTCTACAGGTTCAATCGGATTTGTTTTATGGCTTGAGGTCCTCGCAGGTTTAGTCAGCTGCGCGGTTTTGTTCAGTAGCCTTTTCCAAAGACCGAGATGATCTACTCTCATTATATGCCACCATATTACGGTTAGGAACGTTCCAGGCAAATTTCGTGCGAGAGAGGGAATGTGAATCGGAGCGAGCACTACAATTGGAGTTATTTCAGAGTGAAAGCTCGCCATATTTATTTATTTATTTTGAAACCTTAGCCTTAGAAACGAACAGGCTTGTGGATCGCTCCCTTGTTAGTTTTGTTGTAAGAAACTAAGGCGATGATTTCGTTTTGCAGCAAATGTATCTGCGGTAGAGGAGACGTTCGTGGAATCCCGGCGGGGAATTTTTTTTTTTTTTTTTTTTGCATTAGGATCGCAAGAGGGCCAGAATCCCATTTAAATACCCCAGCAGACACAATAACACGACTGTTGCCGAAGTCTTAATTAGACTTCTAGAATGAAAAATAATTCGGCTGCGGGGAAGGGAGGACAGGAAATGGATTGATATTGCCTCCGAGACCCATTTCTTGGTTCCTTCTGATTGCGCACCCGTGCCCGGTTGCTTAGCTCTTGACATTTGCCGTCTTTTAAACGCACGGTTCGCTGAGCTACACAACCCCCGAAGTGGCGCATCCTTGACCTAAGCCCGGGCGGGGTTTCCAGTGGCTAGCCGAGAACTCACGGAGCGCTGAGCGACGAAGCTGCCGCCACCGCTGCTTGGGAGACGGCTGAGCTCCGGATCTCTCTCGCTGCTCAGCTCTGCTTGTCGCTTTGCTGAGCTCGCGTGGGCCAGACGGGACCGGGAAAGGGATTGAAATGCAGCTCCGCGTCGCCTCCATCCACCCCCCCACGGAGGGACGACTCGTTCCAGCCGCCCGGCTCCAGGCTCGCCGCTACCGTACCTCCCACCCTACCACCTCCAAGGCATCGCCAGCTGTTCCCCATCTTCTGCTCTGTCCGTCTCTCCCTGGCCAGGAGGGCACCGCATCAGTCCCTGGCCCACGGGGGGAAAATAATAGGTTGGCGAAGGAGGTCGAGTCCTTGAGAGCCCCGAGGAAGAAGACGAGGCTGGATAGAAGAGGTAGTAGGCATACCGGTAAGAGGAAGACGAATCAAATATCCTAAAGGGGAACAGGCCCGATCTTGCCCAGTAGGATGTTCCTCCGGGAAACGGCCGCTAGGCCACATCCAGAGGCACTCTAGTTTTCCACGACTTCGCAGGGGCTCGGCGTGTTGCATCTTGGCGTCGAAAAGGGGCGAGGATGGAGAATCCAACAAAGCTTTTATCGTCTTATCGCCATAGCCAGAGCATAGGAATTCACCCTTGTGGAACTCACGGCCACAAGGTACAGCGACACCACCAGTTTGGGGTGGTGTTGGTGTTGGAATACAGATGCTGTAATGGCATCTAAGGTTAGGCCGGCGGCACTTTCCTCTCTGAAGCACATTTGGCAGAGGAAATACAGACTACGGGGGTTTCCCCGACACTGTCCGGACGGTATTCCAGCAGCCTTTACAGAATTGGGCACGGGATCGGTAGACTTTTTGAGCTCAGGGCTGCCCAAGGCGACCCTTCCTCTGTCCCACGTCCTTGCGGGTCACTCTGCCAAGCAACGGGGAAAGGGTCACTGGCAGAAACAGCCCTGGTGCAAAAGGAGGTTCTGGGAGCAGCAATCACGGATTCTCGTGATCTCGCAATGGGGGGCACCCGACATGCCCCTCCCAAACAGGAACGTGTGGGGTGGGGGGCAGTGGTGTATTAACCATTAAGCAGACTAAGCAAGTGCTTAGGGCACCAGGCCCAAAGGGGGCACCATAAAGTTGAGAAATTAAAAAACAAAAAAACAAAGAAGCTTTGTACAGTATGTACAAAGGAGGAGGACACCAAGATTTGTCAGTGTTTAGGGCACCAGTGAGCCTTAATCCGGGGTGAGGGGGAGGCGAGAGTGGAGTTCGCTCCGAACCATAAAAACGAATTTCACCTCGCAACGCCTTTCTCGGAACAAGGTCTTCTGAGATCTAGCTGTGGCACGTGGGGGGAAGAAAAACACGGGAAAACATAAAGGAGACAGGGAACATATCCCGAAATGGCAATGCTCGGCTCAGAATTGTGTCGCCCAGGCTCAGAAGGTTGAATATAATTGTATATAGTATCCTATTAATGGAGAGCTCGAAACAGGGCAGTGAGGGGCTGGGGGTAAGGGGTGGGGGAGAGCAAACGCTTTGAAAGCGGGGGAGGAGCTTGTTGGTCCCCTTGAATACTCTCCAAAAGGTAAATGTCCCTATTGACTGGCTTGGAAAAATTGCCCTGCGAATTGTATCCGGCTGCTTCTTTCCTGTCCCTTTGCTCAAATGCTGAAAATTCAGGACTGGTCAGATTCCAAAGGTAGAAGCAGCTCTAAATCGCTGATGGGAACTAAACTTTCAAGAGATCCGAGGGGATTCGGGACAGCATTTCCCCCACCCCCAATCTGGGAGGAGAGGACCATCGATCAAAACATTAAGGATTTGGCCTATTTGTATCCAAAATCACACAATGAGGTTGTTCAGGATGAAGGTTGAAAGCTATACAACAACGAATAAATAATTACACCACAAAATTGTTAAGCTCTCAAAGCAAAGGGCTACCTGGTTACCCCAGGTAAATTTTCTTTTTCTTTCCAGTTAATGTTAACTATTCTGGAATCACCCTTGGAATCGCCTGTTCAGAGATCTACTAGCAGATTTGGATCTCTCTTTTTCTAATGCCTGTGCTATTGAAATGTCCTTCTCCAATCGCATTCACTCCAGATACATTGGATTACAGCCCCCATAACCCTCAACCAGCGCACACTTCAATTTTCCTGGAGGGCAGTAAATGGACTAACAGAGTTGGAGGCCAAGCACCACTGGAAGCAGAATGCAATGCCATGCAGTTTCCTCCAGAAATATTGGGTTGAAGTCTGTCTTATCCTTTCCACAATCCCTACGCCCTTCCGAACCTTAAAGGAGCTAGTAGGAATGATGAATCAATGCATTTGGTGGGCTTCTGCAGCTGGAGAAGACGGCTTTGCCACTTCCAATGCAGACATATTCATTACACTCTCTTGGAAGCTGGTCCAGAAAAGAGAAATTTTGGCTTGGTTAGTACTCCAGCAGAGAAAAACAAAAACAAAGGTCCACCAGCTAAAAAAATAAACTTGCTGCAGGCAAATGAAAGTTAGAGGTGGGTGTGGGGTGAGCGGACTGATTACTGGTCCATTTGATCATTTTTCCCCCATTAAATCTTGATTTTCTTCTTTCTCTCTCTCTCCTGGTCTATTTTCTAGTTCTGTTTTTAATAGAAAACATCATCTGTGATGAGAGAAGCAGCATGGTTGATACACAGAGAATTCTAAACAGTGACATTGAGGCACAGAAATGCCTTGCACAAGACAATTTCACTTACCTACTGTAGAAAATGATTTCAGACCTGTTATAAACCCGTGTTATTTCAGTCCAGAATGCCAAGAATAAAGAGTGACTCAGGGAATCATTCAAATTTCACGTCCACAAACACGATAAAGTATGTTCCAGTCTGGATTTTTCTACTGTAGTAATGTCTGCGCCCGCATTACAGGAAGTAACCCTTTTGATTGTAATTAGATTTATTTCTGACTGCTGTGTACAGTATTATAGATTTGTTCCTAGTTGGTTATGACTTTGTGAACAGGAGAAGATGCAGGCAGTATTCGGTATTTGTTCTGTTCATAAAAAAGTGTTATAAAAAAGTGGGTTGTATGAATGGTGTACCAATTTTGCAGCCTGATTGATCGTTTCTAATAAAATTGACTAAAAGTGCTCCATTAAAATTACTTTGTGAATGTTGGTTTGTTTTCAGTGTTTATTCTCTACTCCATACAAGGCACCGGAATTATACAGAACAGAAACATTAATATTCTAATAACTATTGGACCTCACTGCCTACTTTGTTGTCTGCCCTTGCCCTTCATCAGGGCAGTTCCTCGGAGAACCACTCAATGTCCAGTTGAGCTTTTTCTCCCCCCTCCACGTTTAGGAAAGTGGGCATATAATTGCACCCTAAATCTAATGTTTTCAGGGTAACAAAGATTATCTCTTTATGATGAATTATTGGATCCCTGAAATCTTGCACATTAACATTTAAACCTTCCATTGCACTAATAAAAGTAATCTCTTAATTAGTGGCCATTGATTTTCTCTTTTCAGAGTGAACACCATGGATTTCACCTTTCCTCAGGTTTACAAACTTCTTCCAACCCAAATTTTAATTCCTCCTTCTTCCTAATGGCTGGAAGAGGAAAATTTCAGGCTCAGATTAGGAGTAATAAGAAACGCATTTTCCTCACCTAATGCCTAAGACAACAGAGCCCCGTTGACAATAAGGATAAAGCCTCAACATCTACTGCAAAACTTGGAGGAGTTACCTCGACCTAAGTACTGTTCAGATCTGGTGGAAAGCTCTCCCACACAAGATCAAAAGAATGTAAGAAGACAGAAATCTGGAACATATACTATTTGGTGTACTATTTGGTATACTATTTGAAATATCCCCCCTCTCCCCTTGGTCTGATAACGTAGTGAAATTAGATTGCCCTGAAATACAACCATCTTCAGCGAACGTAAATGTGGATTGATTTCGGGGATAAGTGAGAGTCCAAGAAAATAAAAGAAGTACCATACAGTATTAAATCCCTGCAGGTTAGAACAACCCTCTCTCGTCTTTTATTATTATTCTTTTGTTGCCCTGGGGCAATTTCGAAGTATCCCTCTGAGGCTTGCGATCAACAGCCTAGTTCTCCGGGAGAATCACCCGACCACTCGATGGAGACGGGGCTGCTGAGAAGTCTCCTTACCAAAAAACCCCCACAACACAAAGACGCAGCCTGCCTCGCCAGGAAAGGTCGCTTCGGTAAGGAAGCGGCGCGGGTGATGCCTGCCCTGCCGATCCGCTTTCGGGTCGTCGAAGGCCCTTCCAGCGGAGAAGCAGAGGCCGGGATCTGCCGAGGTATCTCGCTTTCTGGCCCCTCGACGCAGCCTTCGAGGAGCGACCAGTTTCTGGCGGTCCCACCGCGAAGAGAGCCGATAACGGGGGAAGCGGGGCGATCCGATGCGAGAGCGAGTCCTTAAGGTCAGTCAGGCTTCAGCTCGGGACAAACGCCTTTCGCTCTCCAACCCAGGGACGCTTCCTGGGAGGGGGGGGGGAAGAGGAGGCGGAGAAGCCTCTCGGGGCTATTTCACCCCGGCAGGGCAAGCAAAGCCGGCAAGGCTGATTCTAGCGCTGGGCTCTTTTCTTCGGAGCTGGGATCCGAACTTGGGCACAAGGCCGCCCCGAGCGGCTCATAGGCGGGCCTAGGCCAGGCCGGGCCGGGCGTCCGGCTTCAGAAAGGGTGAGCTCCTCGACGCCGCCAGGACGCTTGCGTGCGTGCGTCCGTGCGTGCGCGCGCCTATTCCTCCCCCCCACCTCTCCTCCAATCCCCTCCTTCCCCCTGCCCTGCTTGACATCAAAAGCCCCGCCGCTGTATAAAGGCCGAGCTGAGGGGAAGGAACGGAGCAGGGCCGAGGCGGCGAGCTAAACGGAGCGGACAAGCCCGGTCGGGGACTGGTGTGTGGAGGCGGCCGCTCGCCCGCTCATGGCTTCGTAGCGCCAGGCACTCGCCATGAACGTGGTGGGGAGCTACCAGGGCCACCATCACCCGCACCACCACCCGCACAGCGCTTTGCTGCACGAGCCGTTTCTCTTCGGGCCGCCCCCACCGCCGCCCCCGGCGCGATGTTTCCCAGCGGCGGCGGCAGCGTCCGACCGGCCCTTCGCGCAGGGCTGGCTGTTGAGCGCAGCGTCGGCCGAGCTGTCCCCGCCGCCTCAGCCTCCTCCGCCGCCGCCTCCGGAGCTGGTGTGCGCTGCGGCCGGGCTGGCTTCTTCGGCTTCGCCCTCTTCGTCCTACGGCAGCAGCCCCTCGGAGCTGGGCGGGCGTCTGGCTGGGCGCCGGAGGGCCGGGCCGGCGCCTGGAGCCCCGCGCAAGGAGCGGCGTCGCACCGAGAGCCTGAACAGCGCCTTCGCCGAGCTCCGCGAGTGCATCCCCAACGTGCCGGCCGACACCAAACTCTCCAAGATCAAGACGCTGCGCTTGGCTACCAGCTACATCGCTTACCTCATGGAGGTGCTCGCCAAGGACGGGCCGGCCGCCGAGGGCTTCAAGGCCGAGCTCAAGAAGGCCGAGCCCCGCGACGCCAAGAGGAAGCGCGAGCAGCCGGTAAGAATCCGGGATTTTTTTATATTTTGGGGGGGGGGATGTATTTATATTGACTGTTTCCCTATGACTATCATTAAGTGCTGTACCTTATGATTCTTGAAGAATGTATCTTTTCTTTTATGTACTGAGCGCATATGCACCAAGACAAATTCCTTGTGTGTCCAATCACATTTGGCCAATAAAGAATCCTATTCTATTCTATGTATGATGCTCACACGGAGCCTTGGAGGGAAGGGCGTTTTCTTAGGCTCGGCAGGATGCAGACTTTGGTCGGCACTCTGCATACGCTTAGAGGAGATCGCGTCCTTAATTGTAGGTCAGAACATGGGTACCTCGCCTCCAAATCGCTACCCGTCAAAGCAAGCGCATAAACAAGCCGCGGTTTGCCAAGAGCGGGTGTGTCCTCTGGTAGCGGGATCTTGACACGTGTGCGGGAGGCACCTCTGCATTCACTCCTGTCTTGAAG
This sequence comes from Arizona elegans, assembly GCA_022577455.1. Classification (NCBI taxonomy): domain Eukaryota; kingdom Metazoa; phylum Chordata; class Lepidosauria; order Squamata; family Colubridae; genus Arizona; species Arizona elegans. The sequence goes on along the minus strand of JAKOOJ010000003.1, from coordinate 92,484,220 downwards.
GGGCCTCCCAAAATTCCAGATCTGATCCCCTGGCCTCGTTAAGACAAAGCTACAAAATTTGCTTAGTCTTTTTGAAAGAACTAAAATCTCAACCAACACTTTGGCGGTGGAATGGCACTAGATATAACATTGTTTTAAAACAATATATTTATTTTTTTAAAGAGTGGAATCCCTTTTGTTATTTCCCGTGTGACACCTTTGAGATGGAAATATCAGCATATGCTTCCTGCCCAGCTTCAGGTGGTTTGGCATTATCCACCCACAGATTTCCCCCAAAATGCTTTTTTCCCAGAAAGGCTATTGGATTTTCTTTGGTTTTTTTCCTTCTTTCCTTTATAAATCTTTCCCTTTCAAAGATCTGAAGAAGCTTCTTGGATGAGAAAGGAAACGTTTTCAAAGGAGAGGGGGGAAAAACGCACACAAAGTCCAGTTGCCTTTTGGAAAAAGTATCTTTGGGACAACCATGATCTGGATGATTGAGAATCTCCATAAACAGCCATAGGTTTCTATTGCAATAGTGGTGGCTGTATCTGAATAGTACAGTTAAACCTGGTGCTTAGATACTGACTTTGTTTACAAAGCATGTAAAGCCAAATTGTGATTTGCTTGTTTGAGATGCATTGTGTTTTGTAAACCAAGCTTTTTTTTAAAAAAAATTCATTTAACAACTTGAGAATTTTGTAAAGATACTCAGCACCCCATCATTCTTATGTTGTAGTTTGAAAGTAAACACTATGAAATTTTAATGGCCACCCAAATGAAACTGTGGTCCATTTATATGAAATTTACAGATGAGCAACCATAGAGAACTACACATTTCCAACAATAAAGGATGTCAGATCCCCGGAGTTCCAGGAGAAAGGGCAGAAGTGTGACTTTGGAGGTGGTTGGTGGTATTGTTTGGAGGTATGGGAACCAGCTACATAAATAAGCTAGTTATTTAATTGTGGATACACATATATTAGATTAACACAAGAGGAGACTGCATTTGTCCAATAAGCCAAACATTAAAAGAAGTGACACTAATCTTAACATTTACTACATTTATCAAATACAAGTGCTAGGTTTTTATTTGACCAGTTTTAACTGAATTGGATGAACTTAGACCATACTTGTGATCTACAACCCTATAAAACCAGTAGTAAAGCTCACTCACACACATTTTTATCTTTGAAGGTTTTGAAGATGCAATAGAAAACCCATGAACTAATTTCCAAGTGAATATGGTTAAGCATTCTAATGACCTTGGAATGCTGATTTTTTTTAAAGTCTTGGAGACCAATCCTATGCCCCCTACTTATGTTTCATGAGACATGACCCAGAAGAAAAGTTCTTCTTGAATTGAGGAATGATGTAGCTGGGAGATGTTCAGTGAGTGAAAAGACTGTAAGTGCAAAAGGAAAGCCAAAGAGACAGAAAGTCCATATATGAGGTTTATGCTCGTTCTTGAATTAACAATTTCCTACAATATGTTGGATTATAAAGTAGCTGATGCATCTGGGTTCCTGCAACATAGTCATATTTTAAAAAAAGAAACGTGGAAATGCATTTTTCCGCCACATTTAAGAGTCTTTAGCTCTGATTAAACTTGTTGTGCGAACACAGCCACAGAGGTGCTCTTCTCCAATTTCCTTTGTCTCTGGAAAGAATATTTCTGCAACCAGCAATATTTCTATGAGAATTCAACAGGCAAAGGTGCTCTGTTTCAGTCCTGGCAGGTTTTTAGTTTTGGTTTCCTTAAGACACGTACAAAAATTCCCCATCGCTTGGTGGTTTCATCCTGCCAGTAATCTCCTTAGGCACTGAAGGTTGTGCAGCACCAAGTTCCTTCAACGGCCACCGAGGGTTCTTCAGCCCTGTTAGGCTACAGCTCCCAGGCACTTAATGAAAGAGTGGCTCAAGAATGTAGGATTCTAAGGCCCTCTGGGTCAAACGTGGAGCAGTGGCAAGGAATATCTTCAAGGCAGAGACTGAAAGTCCCGTTGAGTCCTGCGTCAGAGAAGTGATTCTGTAGTGGATGAATGCACTACAGTGGATTCATACTGCCAAATCAGCCCGGGGCCATTAGTTTACTATTCGGTATGTTGTACAAAACCTGAAAACTAGTTAAATCTAGGTGAGTGTATTGTGTGAGCCGCACTTATAGCCAAGTATGGCCCCAGTCCAGCACCCGCTTGCTCTGCAGTAAATCTGCTGGTTCGGGGCCGTCTAGCTAGAACGAGTGGCTCATGCGCAGCCTTGGCTAAAACCAACCGGCGCTTCTGTTCGTGAATTCCCCTCGAAAAGGAACCGGACCTTCCAAGCTGCGCTAGCGCGACCAGGGTCCTTTTCTGCCGAACTGCCCCACATGGTTCGGGGCGGAAAAGGCGTCTCTTTCTTCCTCACAATCTGCAGTGAAGAGGCCGGAGCTGGTCCAACCTTGGCCCTTTTGCACGGAGCATCTGAAATCCCTGGGCTCAAGCGTGGCAAGCGGGAGCTCCTGAGACACCACTTTCCCTGCCCAAAGGCACTTTTCGGTGAATTGACCTCTGCAAGGTGGTTGATAAGCGCCTGACGGCTCCGCCTGCCTGAGCGCCCGAAGCCTCGGGCAGCGGAGCAAAGCCTTCTCCCTTCGAGAAAGGCGGACGTCACTTCCCCCACGCGAGGTGATTTCTTTGGGTACGAATTCTGTTCAAAATTACAGCCCGCACAAACCCGAGGGAGCTGGAGATGCCGATGTTTAGAGAGATGGGGGAACGGGACCGAAATGGAGGAGAATATTGAAGAGAACGGGGTGAGGTTCCCAAGAGGCTGCAACAAAGCGTCCCCTTTTCTCGTTCTCTCTCTTGGAAGCTCCAACTCCCCACATTTTTTCCAGGGCGTTCTTTCCCATCGTCCCTAGACAGAAAACTGAGGAAACTAGGATTTATGATGCAGCACATTTGGCAACTCAAAGCGTAACCTTTGCTAGCGATTGCCCGCCATCCTGCGATGCAGACACAGCCGGCGTACAAATGCATTTGGGCCGGAAATACTGGGGATGGTGTGCGGTTTTGCGGTTACTCCGAAAGCTTCCAGTGTACCTCAAATCCTTGTTCTCCAGTAAGACACCACAACACTCGGAAGGGAGACAGCGTTGCTGTATCTCTTGCTTGCGCGGAATTAAGTGGGGCTAGGCTCAGCCGGAGTCTCTGCCGAATAAGATGGGTAGAGAAGACTTAAAACTGCTAAGCTTTTGAAAACTCCTTTTGACAGGTGGCGAAAAGCTTTTCTCTCCCGGGCTCTTCCTAAAGAATGGACCTCACTTTTAGTGGGGTTGGGGGTAGAGGGGAGGACTTTTTAGGTGGATTCCGAAGTCGGAAAGCTGTCAGATTTAACACGGGGGAGGGGGGAAACAAGATGTAATGCAATCCTTGAAGTTTTTTAGCCAAACTTAAGACTTTTGGACCTCAACAATCGTTTACTCTTTTTTTGTACTTCTTCTTAAGCCATTGCATTTGCTTTACCTTGTGTGTGTGTGTGTGTATTCTTCTGTGCGGCCGAAACTCCCCACTGTAGGACCCGCCACCGAGACTTTGTTTTAGTGCTTCAAAGGAGATTAAAAGTTTTAAAATTAGTCCAAAGTTCCCTGCGTGGATTTTTCCCCCGTTTTTGTTTTAAATGCTGCCGATATATTTTTCTGGAAAATCTCTCTCCCCCCCCCCCCCATATATATATACACACATTGCAATTTGCGACCAACACTTATATGCTCACAGGAGTGGAATCTTTCCAAGCAAAACAATAGTCGAAGCTCTCTGCGGATTTGATTTGATTTCTTTTTTTCCCTTCTCCCTCCGTTAAACAAAACAGACCCTGGTCCCGTGTTTTGCTAAACTGTTCTGTCCAATGTCTACGGCTGTCTATGGCTTTGCCGGAATGGTGAAAATGCAGCTTTTGACCTGAGATATGAAAGGCAACGATCAAACCTTTTCCTTTCCAGTCAGCTCGGCTGACTGAGGAGGATGAGATTCTAATACAAGCATCAAGTTCGAAACCCGCGATTGATTTGTAAGTCTGTGTTGTCTGTTGTTGAGGTTGTATCACTCAAAGCTCATACAATTACGGAGAGATCAGTCCTAATCGCTCTTTCACCAGGTCTGCTTTTTGTGTATATTATTTATATACATTGTATACGTTTATAGTACGGTAGTGTTTTATATACATACTTGAAGCGACTGTCACTTGTCCATTTCGGAATCCCGAGGCCTGGAGATTCCCAACTGAGGTATGCAACGGGTGAGAAGTATCTCGCCTCCCCCCACCCCTTTTAAATGAACTATATTCCGTTTCAGATCTCTTGAATTACCTTTGGGGGGAAAAATAAGGGGGAAGAAAGGACTGAAAAAGCACATTTCAAAATCCAGCAAATGAGTTGTTTAAAAATAAGCCTTTCTTTTTCTTTAAAAATTTAAACATATTCAACATTCTGCGTTTACATTTTCCAAGAGCCTGTATAAACTTTCTTATTTATTCAGTGCTGTTGCCCAAACTTTTACTGAAACCTCCTTGGCAATTAGAGGCTTAATAAAGGAACATAATTTAGTAGGGCCGGTTGGATTTACCAAACACGGCCTTCGATATTTATAAAAAGGCAGTTAATAAAGGCAAGGAATTTATTGCCTTCCTCCTGATAATCTAATACTCCAAAAGAGCGGGAGAACGCTGGGTTCTTATTTACAGCCTCTCGAGGGAAAATTGCAAACAGAGGCATCAGGTAACCAAAAAGCAGTCAGGCGCTGCCTCCTGTCTTTGTAGCCTGCTAAGGTGCGGGCTTACTGTGTTTATACCGATTAAGGACGATGGGCCTCTGCTCCGGAGTTAAGCCTGGGTTTAAATGCCTTCCATTGGCGCCTTCGTTTGGGCTGGATCGAGGCTGAGAAAGACGGATCGCTTTTTCTTGTATTCCACCTCTCCGATTCCCACGTCTGATAATCATGGCGAAGCTTTCTTTTAAAATAACTGTTTTCTGTCTCTCTCCCCCCCCTACCCCCTTTCACTTTTCTGCAGCAGCCCGTGGGATATTCTCATGCTTTAGGTCAAGGCGAAAAAAGGCTTAAGGGCAGGACTGGGTGGCCTCAGCAGGTCTGGGCGCTGGAACTGAATCAATGACCCTCCGGAATTCCCGTTTGCGACAAAGAAGAATCTAATAACTGCGGTGGCAAACCGAACCCGACGAGATGGCCCGGCGGGATTCTTCGCAGCTCGCCTTCTCCCTCTTTCCTGCCGTGCCAAAGAGCAGCCGTGCAGCTTTTCCCTTCATTTGCTATGGAAACGTCGGGAGGGCCTGTGCAATGTCGGAGCCGCGGTGGAGGATACTATAATAACCCTACAAAAGGAGGAGGCGAGGCCGAAAACTGGCATGCAAGCCCTTGGCTGAACTTGGATCCGAACCTATTCATACACACGTGATTCATTGTCTGTGGAACTCTCTACTTTCTGTGAAACTCGTCGGAAAGCCAAGCGTTTGTGTCTCCCACTCCCTGTTTTTAATTTGTCGGTAACAGGGTGCGTCTTCCTCCGCGTAGATCCGAAGCGCCAGAGATGATTTCCCTTCTTTAAAACAAAACAAAACCCCACAGCCCTGGAAAAAATGGATAGAGGCGGAGAGGTGACTTTCCAACGGTCTGCTTGGATTTCCTGGACGTCGCTGTGATTTCCGTGTTTGGAGAAGGAGAGGACTCTAACGAGCAACGGAAAAGCCGTCTAGGCACCTCTCCTCGGAAAGAAGGGAGAAGTGGGAGCAGCACGGGACCGCCGTTCCTCGGTCAGCAACGGGGCTCTTCGTCTGTCCCTGGATTTCGCCAACCAGCGATCCAAACAGCTTCCCCCCCGTTTCGTCACCGCGGCAACCTCCTCCCCTACCACCCTCCCCAGCTACCACTGGCCGTGCCGCCCCGCGCATGATGAGGGGTCGATCCTTTTCTCTTCGGCCGGCCCAGGTAGGCGAAGACTCTGGGTACCCGCCTCCGTTCCTTCCCTGCCTTCTTCAACCCTTCCTGCAGCCCAAGCGCCTCTGTGCAGAAGAAGCGCCGCCCGGAGCAGGTTCCCGTCAGGCTCTCGGTTCTGCAGCTGATCCAGCTAAAACCGGTACCGTCGTCGATCTGAGATTGGATCTGGGCGCTGTCGCGGGAACGGCAATGCCTTCCAGAAGTCACAGCGGCTGGTCGCTCGGAGGTTTCCGCTTTTCTGAAGGAGGCGGGAAACGTGCCCGGTCGGCCACCGTTAAGCACTTTCTAACCACCCATTGATTTCAGCGGGAGAGTTAAGCACATTACCATAACCCTCCCGTTGAAATCCATGGGACGTAGCCATGCTTCCCTTGGGCTGGACGGTGCTTATAGTGCTTAAAAAAATATGTAAATAAACAATGCATCGAAGTCGTCCTCTCTCCCTCCCCGTTTTTTTGCCCCCCCCCAACCTTCCACTCCCATCCCCTTTGTTTTTATGTTGGATGTATTTAAACTACCTATGTGGGTGAATTTGATACATTGTCTGTACCGGGTTTTCTACCTCAGATCTGTATGACCACTTCCTAAGAGACAGGTTTGCCAAGTCAAGTATTTATGAGGATTTTAAAATATTATTATTAATAATAATAAAGAAAAGCTTTATGGAAAAAGAACAACATACCACCTGGCCTCTCTCCCTTCTCTCATGACATGTTGGTGGAGTGCAGAGAGGCAAGCCTCATTTTTTAGGCCTGGCCATAGTTCTTGGGGTGTTTACTGGGGAACCCAGAAATTCGAATTATACAAGAAACCTTGGTTAGATTCAAGCAGCAGGGAAGGAAGCTGTAAAGATGCCAAAGCCAAACTAACTTAAAGAATTGGGTTTTCATGATTTGTGCAGGTTGTTAGCTCAGCTCCTTCTCTTCCTCCTCGGTGACCGATGCACCTATTTTTATGTTACTATAAACTATCCAGCAACGTGAGGCTGAGGTATTTCAAAGAAATAAACATGATGTCAATTATATTTACACAAATATATACAGTACAGAACACAGATTTATTTGAAAGAAGCATAATATTAAAAAAATGCTTCATATTTATTGATCTTACCAAATGCCAGCTTGGTATCTTAAGCACATATGACAATCCTATGAAGGAAATTGTTTATAGTTGCTTGATAGTTTGCAGACCTAGCAGTATTTTTTTTTTTTTTTTGAAAGCCCTAGGCAGCACCCCTCTCTCCCCGCCCCAGACATCACACAGACGCTGATTCACAACCTCCTTAAATGTTAGCATATAAAGAAGCTTTTGAGTTGTTCTCTTGCAGTTTTAACACAACCAGCACTAAATTAAGCACTAAGTTTGGTCTAAGCTATTTAACACAGATTGTAACAAATGCGTAAACGTATCTCACTGAAATGAGGGGAATTTAAAGTTATTTCAGTAGGAGAGATGTTTAGCGTTCCAGAGGAATCAATAGGTTAATACAGAGTTTTGCCATGTTAAGACTATCCTTAAGTAATAATGGGCAACTAGAATCCCATTAACATGTCTGGACTATTAAAAATGACTAGTGCTACCAGACTCCTGATTTATTGCTATCATAGATCGACATGACTCTCTTCCTGCAATTAATCCAATCCAGTGTTTTTAGAAAAAGCAAACAAAATTAATTCATGCAACACCAATAATTTTATATAACTGGTTCCATAGCCTTGGCTGTCTTCCCCCACCCCTCTCCAGCACATCCCATGGCATAAATGGTGGAAATTAGAGGATAAATTGTTGATTATAATATAAAACTTTACAGGAAAGTTTTGCCAGGACCAAAGTTCAGCAAATTGAACGTCTTTTTATTCCTGCAGAATCATGGTGTTCTGTTACAGGAATAATTTCTTAAAGGGTTTTTATGTGCCTCATCCTAAATAATCCTTTCCTAGCTCAGATGTATTGGGCTACTATTCCCCTCATCCCCAGTCAGCATCTGCTTTTCTGTATCCTGCTCTGCCTTTTCAGGAAATCCATTGCAGCTGCTTGGTTGATTGGCAGTTCTTGTTCTGTGATCAAGAGCTAACATTATAGGCATTTTGGAACTGCATCATTGTATTTGCCACAAACTTTCAGGGACCAGACCTCACACAACAGCAGTCTCCTCTAACTTTAGATGCAGATGTTTGATGCCACTCAAATGCTGACTACATGTGCATAACTATTAAAAAGAGCCTTGGTAGTACAGGGGTTTAAGGCACCCTGTTATTAAGCTGGTTATTAAGACCAGCTGCCTGCAATTACTGCAGGGTTCGAATCTCGCCAAGGCTCAAGGTTGACTCAGCCTTCCATCCTTTGTAAGGTAGGTGAAATGAGGACCCAGTTGTGGGGGCAATAAGCTGACTTTGTATAAATATACAAAAGGATGAAGGCTATTGCTGAGCACATTGTAAGCCGCCCTGAGTCTTCGGAGAAGGGCAGCATATAAATCAAATTAAAAAATAATAATAAAAAAATAATCTGTTATCTATCACAGCTTTTCCCAGCCAAGAACCTTCCAGATTCAGAGAGTAAAAGCAATAGCAACAGCACTTAGACTTATATACCACTGCATAGTGCTTTACAGCACTCTCTGGATGATTTTCAATGTCAGCATATTGTCCCCAACAATCTGGATCCTCATTTTATGACCCTGGAAGGCTGAGTCAACCTTGAACTATTGATTTTCAAAGAAATGTCAAGAGAGTGTATAGTAGGGGTCTGCCTTTTGTGTGTTTTGCATCAGACTCTGCCTAACCCCACCTATCCAAACCATGCATCTATCCAGGATTAGAAGAAGATGAAATAGCCAGGTCCAGTGTGAAACCCCTCCTTTGGAGTGACTATTGCATTGGGACCGCTGAGAATCCAAGATCCAGATTAGCTGTCTTATGTTATAGCTTTGTGGTGGGGAGGGCTTATGAAAAGTGAGCTTGTAGTTAAGAAATTGCTATTGAAGTAAGGCTAATGTGGACTTCCACTGGATTCCGAGCTTTCAGAAACTTGTTGGGCATTAGCTCAGTAGTTTTCCATAAATGGGAGCATAATTTTCTCCTCATTACGTAGCAAGTCTATCACTTCCCTGGAAAGCTATGCAGCCACTTTAAACATGCATTACATGGTCCAACTCAAGTAAACTTTGGAGAAGATAACCTCGAAGCAAACATGAAGAATGCTAGGTCTGATCATAACAGTCATCTTCTATGTCTCATAGCTTGGGAAAAAAATGGAGAATTGGGAGTTGTGTATCAGGTGTCTGTGTCCTGTGTACATATAAAAAGTACAAATGTCTGGGATCTGGATCACTTCACATCTGTATATTCATGGAGACATACAGTAGCTCCACAGAACTACAGGGGAAGAACAAAAAGAAAGAAAAGAAAATCCAGTTTACTGGTTTGGCCAAGAAAAACAGTCCCTTTAAATTGGTTTCTATGACACAGTAAGTAAGTTCCAAGACGTCTTTGCTATTTATTTTCCTCCTCCTCAAAAGTTAGTTTCCTAGTAAGAACAGACTTTTCCAATCTGAACACGATGGCAATATTGACTGGGAAATTCTGGGTATTTTATGTTCAGCTTTCTAGAGGATAATCAGATGGAAGAACTGATTTCAAGAATGAGTCTTTCAAAAAGGCAGATATTTTCAATCATCCATTGCAAGAAGACAGGAAGCATGCTGAGGCAGACAGACACCTGCACACACCATTAGGGTGCCTAACAGTGATTATCATCTTCTTTCTGTGTACAGGTAGTCCTGGACTTACACAAACAGTTCGTTTAGTAACCGTTCAAAGTTACAATGGCATTAAAAAAAGTGACTTATGGCCATTTTTTATACCTATGACTATTGGAGCCTCCCCATGGTCATGTGATCAAAATCCAGATGCTTGGCAACTGACTCATATTTATGATGGTTGCAGTGTTCTCGGATCATGTGATCACTTTTTGTGACCTTCTAACAAGGAAAGGCAATGGGGAAAGCCAGATTCAGTTACCATAACAACCATGTTACTAACTTAACAGCTGCAGTAATTCACTTTACAACTGTGGCAAGAAAGGTTGTAAAATCAGGCAAATCTCACTTAATGAATTTTTCACTTAACAACAGAAATTTTGGGTTCAATTCTGGTCGTAAGCCGAGGATACCTGCACTGATTTCTTCCCCCTACTTTATCATTTGGAATTATATCGGGAGACCAGGATATTTGTTTAATCTACTGTACTCATTTTCCAGTGGTGCAAATACAGATCTTGCTCAGAAGCAAAAATATATAAAAGTGGTGTACAAATGCATAAGTAAGCACACTTCAGAATTTTTCTGTTAGTGCATTCGTTGCATTGATGTGAAGTTGCTGCTAATTTCATGATAGGGATTGCTGGCAAGGCATTCTCCTTAAAATGTAAATCCTTAAGAGAATTCATAAAGATATTAAGATACAGGAAATCAGTACGAATGTTATGCATTGGCTAAACTTTCAAGGAATTCAAAAATTATGGAACCAACTGATACAGAATCTGTAGGCAGCTGCACTTTTCAAGTAACAAGCCCAATTGTTGTTGTGCTTGCTCAGTTTGGTGCTCCATTATTTTTCTTCTCTACAGCAATCTTAGAGGGAGGGTGACAAAGGTCCTAGACATCATTTAGGCCAGGGATCTCCAACCTTGGCAACTTTAAGACTTGTGGACTTTGCTGGCTGAGAAATTCTGGGAGTTGAAGCCCACAAGTCTTAAAGTTGCCAAGGTTGGAGACCCCTGATTTAGGCAAACTACTAAAACAGGAGTGTCAAACTCAAGGCCCATGGGCTGGATATGGCCTGCAGGGTGCTTAGATCTGGCCCATGGGGCTGCTCTGGAAACAGCGAAGGACCAGCCTGCGGTGTCTCTGACAGCAAAAAGAGGCTGGGAGGACCATGCGTAGCCCTTCTGAGCTCCGTTTTCACTGGCAGAGGGTTGCAAGAGGCTGTCGCAGCCAGAAACGGAGCTCAGGAGCCAGTTTTTGCTGGCAGAGCACTTGGGCCACCACAAGCACTCCTGACACAATGTCAAGCTGGCCACATGTACCCCCTCCCCCCTGAGGTCAAACACAACCCTGATGCAGCCCTCAACGAAATCAAGTTTGACACCCCTGTACTAAAACAACTAACAACTGAAAGCTGTAGAAACATGCAGGTCTAGGAAGCATTTTCTTTTTCTCCTTCCCACCAAAGAAAAGGTGATCTATTTTGACTTTTGCAGTTGGCAGTGAGCTCTGGCATGGCCTAATGGTGGAACCGCGAATACAAAAACAGTTCAGACACCAGTAGGTCACCTTAAGCAAGCCTGTTTCTTTCAGTTTTAGTTCATTTGCTCCCTTGGATGTATCCTCCATACAGATTCCAGATTATATCGAGATAATACATACAAGCTGCACCTTGAAGTGTTACATGTTCATTTTTCCTCTAGAAGAGCACCCTCTTCACAAATTGGTCTTGGAGTCCCCAGTCAATGGGTCCAGTTGAAAAAAGACTTCTCTACAGTTCTAGTCAATATTTTGCATTCTCTGCCTGAGCCTGAAAGACGTGGGGCAGGAGGGTGGGGGCAGAAGGAAATAGAAATAAAATCATATGGCTGGAAGGGATCTTGGAAGTCTTCTAGTCCAACCCCCTGCTCAAGACAGGAGTCTTATTCCATCCTGGACAAATGGTTGTTCAGTCTTTTGTAAAAAACCTCCATGTAGAGGTAGCTCCCTTGAAGGCCAAATGCTGAGTGTAATTGGTCAGCCAGCAGTGTATTCATCTGGAAGTGGTAGCGTCAGATGGAGATGCAGTTGGCTGACCAACAGGACTCAGCATGTGGTTTGAGATGCATTTTCAGAAGGGAAAAGTGCAAGACAAAATCCAATTGCGTTTGTGGTAAAAGTGCACAAACCAGACCTTAATGGTCTTCTGATCCTAATGATTGTACACCAATGCTACCAGTATCAGGGCAAAAAGAGATAAAAGCCTAATATTTTTAGAATACTTTCTCCTGTTAAAATGCATCTCAGGATAGGATAACCACACGCTTAATTGGAAACTGGAAACTGAATTGGAAAGGGTTGGGTTTTTTTTTTTTTTTGTTGGACAGGAAAGAAAAATTACCTTTCCCTCTCCCTCATGCAGGAAAAGGGCAGAGGGATATGAGATGTGCCTCTTTGATCCTAAAGGCTAACCCATGCCTTATATCATGTCAACACTTATCCCTGCACAGTTTAAAGACTTGTCACGGCATTTCTCAAAATCTTAGTAACCTTCTCCACCCATATTGCTTAATTCTCTATTGAGAAACTGGATTTGGTGGGGGGAGTTCAGCTCTCTTCCTTCAGGTAGATTTGAGCTCTGCAGTGAGCTGTAGTTTAGGGATTACTTGTATGTTCAGAATTAAACGGACTGGTTTAAAAATAGCGGAAGGAGAGGCGATTGTTAACATCAGTGAGATTAAATTTTGAACATTCTGCTCCTCCTTTATGACTCTCGCCTAATGCCATAGGACCTTACTGTACAAGATTAATGACTTCAATTAACCAATTACTTATTTATTATTTATTTGTTTATTAAAGTTTTATGCTGGTGAATTTATCAAACTCATAGCAGTTCACACCATATAACATGTGATGTAAATGTGCCTAACATTTACAATGTAATATATAATAAAGCATCTTCAGGGGAATAAACCAACTTTTAACTCAAATAATAGTACAGTTAATGGAAAAAGGCAGCTTTACTTGGAACAGCTTACATCCTGCAAGGATACCATTAACACCATCAAACATCCCAAGGATCTGTCTATCCCAGGTCCTTTGGAAACACTAGATAGGTGGATAAAAATACCAAATCCAGTCTGAACATCTGGTTGACTGTGCAACAAACCATAATATAATGTCATCAAACAATAACTGCAGCCGGTAGCAAAAAACAGTAATAACATCTGGTTCTGGATGGTACACAATCGGGAAAGCCTCTGAAAGTATTCAATTTTCAGGCTTAGCCTGACTTCTGGAGGAAGACTGTTCTAGTCATTTGAAATTGTTACTGAAAAATAGTATTTTCTGGCTATTGCCCCTTTATGCCATGAAAGAGGGTTGCTACACAGGGCTTCTCCATGAATATTTTGGAAGAAATAGTCCCCCACTCTTCAGAAATATAAAAGATGAAAGATGAGACATGAAGAAGCAAAAGTTGGTTTTGTGCAGCAGGGTATTTATAGTATTTAGAACATATATAAATTATACATAAAATTATAAATAATTTTATAATAAGTAATTATAATTTGTTATAAGAATTTATTAATAATTTTGGAATAGAATAAAATGGAATATAATTTTTTATTGGCCAAGTGTGATTGGACACACAAGGAATTTGTCTTGGTGCATATGCTCTCAGTGTACATAAAAGAAAATATACATTTAGTGCATTGCATTCTCAATTCCTGTATCTTCTTAAGCTGAATGCCTCATGCTTCACATTCATTCCGCATTATATAAGAACAAAGGCAGCCTGGATATTTTGATAACTGCTGGACCAGATATTTGCCCTTTGACACAAATAGCATACAATAAACATATAAACCGGGTCTATCTCTAGTACCTTTTCTCTCCACAATTCAAAACATTGCTGCTGCTTTCCTATTGTCACAGAGATTATTAGCAATTCTCCAACTTTATGTTAGTACCTCTATTCCTAAATTTGACTGTACTGCTTTTTGTGGAGCTGTGTCACATATTCTTATCATCACCTCCCCAACCTACCTTCTCTCTCTTTAGTAAAGGACAATGTCCCCAAATCCCACTTTTAAGCACAAACTTTTATCCTGCTCCCACATAATATATTTTTGTTAGACTAATCTTAAAGTAGATTAGAAGATAAGAAAGTCAGTTTGATGTAGTGGCCACTAGGACATCAGTCTAGAACCCTGGTCACTGTGAATTCTAGTCCTGCCTGAGCCACAAAGCCAGTGGAATGACCATGGGCCAGTCATGTTCTCTCTGCCCTGGGAAGAAGGCAAGGCAAACCATTTCTGAAATCTTGCCACAAAAATTCTAGAGACTTGTCCAGGCAGTCACCAGGAGAAAAGGCTGATTTGACGACATACCAGAGGTCAGTTCTACTTACCTTTACTACCAGTTTGCAACGGGGCTGCGCGCGCACTTCTGCACATGCGCAGAAGCTTCCTGATGACATCAGGGTCGATGGGCGGAGCCTCCCGCCAGTTTTACTACTGGTTCTATAGAACTGGTCTGAACCGGGGGCAACCCACACTGCGGCATAGCCCCCCAAACTCTTGGAACATACAAACGTTCCACATTGTATTTGTGATACTTTTCAATGTACTTATACGACTTTACGCATGTGATCAATAACAAAACTCTTACAGTCTTGTTTTAAGTAGGAGAAGGTTACTTTTCACATACTACATATAGGAGGCCGAAATAACACAAGTGGGTTAAGGTCAGGGAGAGGAATTACTGAGTCTCGCAATCCCTAATTCACTATCTAGGCAATGAAAGTGCACGTCCTTATCCCTTAACACGACTACACCACAATGGGCTATTGTCAATTTTTCTACTGCAAGCCTGAAGGCAAAAAACTTAATTATTATTCCTTTAAACTGGAGCTGCGAATCTTCCCCCATCTAATGGTTCCACCGCATTGGCTAATCACTCATCCCTCTGCCCTGACAGTGTGCCTAAGCAATGTAGAGGTAAGCAGGGAGCCCTGCAGGGAGCTCCATGACTCATCTCTGCACTTATGTGTTTGGCCTTTTGGCAAATTATCTTGTCTGCCTCTTCCCCCTCTCCTCTCCCCCGCCCCCTCCCCGCCCATCCTTTACACTCCAGCACAGTGTCGTTCGAAAACCACAGGGCCTTCTTGTTGTTTTTCTTGGTATTTATGAGACTATTTATCTGATTTCAAGGGAGCCAATTCTTATCTTCGAGGCAGCAAGCAAAGGGTTAAGTAGGACCGCCCTGTAGACAGCACGGAGCCAAATAAAATACCAATCTGACAAAGTGGAGGGGGGAGAAATAGAAAGAAAAAGCAGGGGTGAAAAGGCACACGGAAATAAAGCTGAAATTAGAAGGGGAATGTTTGGCCTCTGAGAAAGCTGAAATCTCTGGGAAGGAGATATGGTTTCTTTTGCCTTTCTGCTCCTCCTGACTTAACAGAATAAAAGAGTTGGAAGGGACCTTGGAGGTCTTCTAGTCCAATCCTTATGCACAGTCACTCATGCCCTCGTCACTTCCTGCCTGGACTACTGTAATGCTCTCTATATGGGGCGCCCCTTGAGGAGCACCCGGAGGCTCCAACTGGTCCAGAATGCGGCCGCGCGAGTGGTTATGGGAGCGCCATGTCGCTCCCATGTAACACCTCTCCTGCGCAAGCTGCACTGGCTCCTGGTGGTCTTCCGGGTGCGCTTCAAGGTATTGCTTACCACCTTTAGAGCGTTCCATGGCTCAGGACCTGGGTACCTATGAGACCGCCTGCTGCCACTGGTAGCCTCTCGTGAGTTGGCAATAACAGAAAATGAACATATAGAAAGAAGGCGAAGTTTCTTGGGTTTTAATTTTCCATTTTCTTCTCTTACATTAGACATATTTCAGGCAGGTTTTTGTATTTCCTGCTTCCACAGGCAAAGACATTTATCCACTCAGTTTTGACAGCCAAGGTCAGAAGGGACTTTTGGAACTGGATAATTAAAAAAAAAAGGTTGGAAGCCACAGATGTTCTTGAGTTTTTCATGGTTTAATCATTTATATGATCTTATTTGCCTGCTATTTGCCTTGCTAAGTGGAATCCTGAGGAAATTCTGGGAATTGAAGTCCACACATCTTAATATTGCTGAGGTTGAGAAAAACTTCTCAACTACCCTCTCCATAAACAAGCTATTAGGAAGTCACAGTAAAAGACATCTATGCTAGTCAGCTGACAGGATGTATTTTGTCTACCACTTGGATGACAGCAAATGCTGGATGCCTTGGCCTGATGCTTATATGAATCCATATGAATGGTAACTTATCAGGATGGAAATGAAGAAATAGTGGTAACTCATCCCAAGATAAACATAAGGATATTTTATATACCTTAAATTAAAAAAAATAAAATGGGGAAACCATTCCTTTATCACACCCAGCACAAAATGTAGAGTGGATGGAAAGTAATTTGAATTCATTCAATTTAAATCAGTTTATTTACTCCCATTTTTGTGGTTAATTTATTTCTGAGGGGAATTTTTCTGGAATGATATTGTATGTGCAAGCTTTTAGGAAATCTATCAGTTGTCGGTTTATATAATTTTTTTTTAAAAAATAATGCAGCTATAATATTATATGCCACTTATAACAGGTTCTTCAAAATGGTTAATATCGGCCCACAAGGATCAATGGGACCATCTAAGGTAGAGTAAATCTATAGAAGAAATATTTCACATGTTAAAATTTACTAGATTTAAACCCATTTTTATTTCATATACTTTTTTCATATAAAGAAAAATCATTTGATTTATAGAAACCTGTTCCTAATGCTATTTGCCCATCTAGTTTTGATGAAGTTGCTGGAGCCTAGTCTAGTGTACATATTTTTAAAAATTAGTAATACATTCTGATATGAAATTTCTGAGACACCAGGGGTTATAATATTGTTAGTTATCTGAATGGCTAGAACTATAGTTGTAGAAACTGAGAAACTTGAGTTAGGAGGTAGTATCATGTGGATTTTTATTACTGATTTGGTTGAGGGAGTTGAAGAGACAATCAAGAAAACTAGGAAGGAGGTATTTGTATATAAAAGAGAAAATATTAAAAACAATGTCCACACAAGCTTGAACTGTGGACATCAGTGGCTTAGAATTTAACAAGTAGAAATGTATAATTTTAATCTGGGTAGGGTAAATGTAAAGCAATGTAAAAGACCTGACCTGTGAAGGTTCTCCACACTTCTCAAGGGAAGGAGAAATTCTCAAACCACCTCCCAGGGTTAGGATTTCCCCTTAGCTATGACAACGGTAGGGTTCTTGAAAGTGATCTGTAAGAGGAGGCATTTCTCTTAAGATTTAACTGAAACATGAGGACCAAGGGAGTCTAGCTTGCCAGAGAAACTATTGGACAATGAAGGAGAAGACCTTTACATATACAGTATACACACTTTGCCCATCTCATGATTCAGTAAGTGCATGAACACCACTCTCAATTCACAATAAATTTTATTTTCCTTGAAATGCATTTTCCTTAAACCAGACTGAATGAAAACTAAAAAGAAATAATGTAGAAGATTTGTTGTTCTTCCTGACATTAGAATGAAGTAGATACAAAGGAATAGGCTAACCTCTTTGGAAACAGTATACTTCTTTTAATCTGTCAAGTTTTAATATGCTTCAGTTGAAAAGCTCCATCCCTCAATTACAAAAAAAGCAAGGATTGATAAATTGGTACACTGCAGGGGTGGGTTCTACTTACCTTTACTACCGGTTTGCAACGGGGCTGCGCGCGCACTCTTGCTTCGCTTGGGCGCATATGTGCTCTTCTGCGCAAGCACAGAAGCATCTGCGCATGCGCAGAAGCGTTTTCATGATGTCAGGGTCAGTGGGTGGAGCCTCCCACCAGTTTTACTACCGGTTCTATAGAACTGGTATGAACCGGGGGCAATCCACCACTGGTACCCTCCATAAGTTTTCAATTCCTGTCATATCGTACCATAAAGCCAGCAAAATTACCAGTGGGAGTTAGAGTCCAGAGCTTCTGAAGAACTCCAAGATGTCTACTTTGGGACTTTAGGAAGCATATGAAAAGATAAATAGAACAGATTTGTTCTTGGGGACACATGGAGACTGCTTGAAATGATTGGAGACAGCAAGGCTACTGAGTATATGTGTATATGGATAGTTATGCCAAACTAGTTTTAGGATCATCATTGCATCATTGCTTTTCTTTCTTTACGTTGTCTTAAGGAGATGCATGACAGTTCTTGTCGTTTAAGGTGCCCCCACTCCTAACTTTTTGGATGGCTCCTTTGGTACTTGGGCCATAATTTGTTTTTTATGTCAAGATGGCGTCAAAGATAAGGAATATGTTTCTGAGTTTGGGGTCTAAAGAGACTGGAGAAATCCTGACCTGGCTCTGACCTCAAAGTAATGGCTATAAGCTTTAGTAAGTAACAGTTCCAGGTGAAAGATTTACAATCAAAAGGTCTTTGATCGTAGTCCAGCCTGCCAATATTTCAAGTCCTTGCCTGGATTTTCAAATAAAAACCACTTGAAGGCCTTTACTTTATCTGTCCAAACCTTTCCCATGTTTAAGGCTAATAGAATTTCCATGCATGACACTTCTCCTAGACTGAAGTTTTCAAAACTGTCCCCTCAGCTGCTGGATACAGCTGCAGAGTAATGAAATAAAAATCCAGTAAAGCATATATATGTTCATATGTATTTATGTGTGTTTGGGTTTCCCTGTCTCTCTGTCGCTCTCTGTCTCTGTCTTTGTCTCTCTCTCTCTCTCTCTCTCTCTCTCTCTCTCATCAATCTCTCATCTGTCATCACTATCTCTCTATCATTTATCTCTATCATATATATCTCTATCTCTCAGAGATTAGATGGAGATGAGATAGAGATAATTTATCATCTTTCTAAGCTCTCCTTCCTTTCAGCATGGAACCAAAGTTCTCTGAACCTAGTTGGCTAGACTTCATGCAAATCAAATGATCCTGATTGAATCAGCATGGGACGTTCCATTGTGTTCTTAGTTTGACTAAAGGTTATATAATTTTATTCAGTTGTGTTGGAGGTATTTTCCAAAATGAAGTAGACATTTCCCCTGTCACACACACATAAATAAATGCATATTTGGTTTCAAAGGTACAAAAGCTATTGCAGGAAGCCATTATTATTATTATAGCCTTTGATTATTTGTAAAGGGTATGAGATTAATCTTGAGGAACAGCACCAGTCAAAGTACTAGTCAGATAGGACAAAACTGACTTCAAAGAAGAATTGTATTTTGAAAAAGCGACTCAGATTTTGCCTCTATTTTTCACTTTAGGAAAAAATGGGGGAGAGGGGAGCAGGGATGAAATCCAGCAGGTTCTGACAGGTTCTGGAGAACCAGTAGTGGAAATTTTGAGCAGTTCGGAGAAGGCAAATACCACCTCTGGCTGGCCCCAGAGTGGGGTAGGAATGGAGATTTTGCAATATTCTTCCCCCAGGAGTGGGGAGGGAATGGAGATTTTGCAGTACCCTTCACCTTCCCCTGCCACGCCCACCAAGCCATGCCCACCAAGCCATACTATGCCCACCAAGCCACGCCCCCAGAACCGGTAGTAAAAAAAAATTGGATTTCACTACTGGTGGTGGGGGAGGCATATTCAGAGTTCCAAAGTTTTTTTTTACTGTAACTCTATAATAAAAGTAATTTTAGTATTCATGACTTTGGTATTCAACTGGTCTATCATGAAGGATTAACACTATTCTTTACAAATGACTAACCTCTGAAAGAGCAATTAATTAGCAGTAATGAAAATATTTGTTGGGGGGTGGAGGAGGTCAAGTCAGTATTGACTCCTGGCAGCTGCCTGGACTGTAGTTTTCTTGGCAAGGTTTCAGAAATGTTTGCCATTATCTGCTTCCTAGAGTGGAAAGAATGACAGGCCCAAGATTAAGTTTTGTGTGTAACGCAGGACTAGAACTTATGGTGTCCCAGTTTCTAGTCTGGTTCCTTAACCAGACCAAATCAGGGCTCTTTAATATTAGTGGTGGGAATCATTTGAATACAAGCATCTCACTTTTATATGAGAACTATAGCTTCAAGCTTAAGATATAGTTAGTGAGGAGAACCATGAAATCAGAACCACTAAAAATGTATTAGGATCTAGAGCACTAAACCAATTATTTCTG
The DNA here is from genome assembly GCA_022577455.1 of Arizona elegans. Classification (NCBI taxonomy): domain Eukaryota; kingdom Metazoa; phylum Chordata; class Lepidosauria; order Squamata; family Colubridae; genus Arizona; species Arizona elegans. The sequence goes on along the minus strand of JAKOOJ010000003.1, from coordinate 92,464,328 downwards.
CTAATTGATGTATATGTTTGTGTGTAAGAGAGGTATAGATTTGTAAGTAAGCACTCGGTGCAGCAATCTTTAGCTACATGTTCATTAAGACTATCTTCATGTTATATTTTCAACTTATCTGTTGAAAAACTTAAATAATAAAATTCAATCTTACAGCTTCACTTAAATGTCCTCTTAACAATGAAAAAATCCATTTATTTTGGTTTTTCTTTCTCATTTTTATAAATTGTATGCTTGTTTTCATGTGTTACTTCTGTTCTTAGCACATATTTTGTCCCATCATATTAGCTATAGCACTAGGATAGAGATACCAGCATTTTAGAACTAATAAGCACATTGTAGCTAAAGATTGCTGCTCCGAGTTTAAGGATATTTGCAAATGGCTGCCCTCGTAGGCATGTTCCATTTGTATATCAAAACGCAAAATATTGAGGTTTCTTTTCATTAATCTTCTTCTAACTCCTCTCTCTAGCTTTCTATCACCTCAATTTTTTTAATCTGGTGAGATGGGTAAACGTTCAAACAAAACATTGGGCTATCGTGTTTTTTAAAACATTTCTAAAGTCTGTGTAGGACCCAGAAGAATTTCTGGAAATGGAGTTGATATTTGAAGCTTAATCAATATATGCTTATTCTTTTTCTTTTACATTCACAGTAGATGCTGTGAATGAAATAACATAACACATGAAATAACATAAAATGTAGCCTAATGGGAGCATATTGATTCCCTGGCTTCTGAGGAAAAAAAGCCTGGAAAATAACTCTAAGCTAAGAATGCTAATTTTCCCTCAGTTCTAGAAGAACATTGTCAAGGACTATGTAACTTTAACCCCAGTTCACATATTAATGGTAAGAAAAGGTTAATTTCCCATTTATTTTGACCATTATCTTCTAATCTGTCATAAGAATGTTGAAAAATAAATCAAACCCTACTTTTTATCAAATATTATGGGATAGATGGAAGGGAAGAAAAATCTCTTTCAAAGGTCCAATCCACGAAAGGTGTTCCATTTTTAACCTGTTCATTAAAAAGGTAGCAAAGCATTTTTTATAACATCTCCATCCCTTTATAGCGTACAAGCCTATTTCTGGAAACTGACAAGAATATTGTCTGTATAAGAGGGTGAGAGACAGGTACCTTGGTTCATATATTAAACGAATGGCCCATTGGGAACCCCATATTAAAACAACATACCTTAAGTGCGGACAGAATTTGAAAACAACATTTAATACCGCACAGTACTTGAATGAAATGGTTTGGTTTAGATTGGCATAGGTGGAACTGATTGGGGTAGATTGTAGGGGTGATACTGAAATATAATTTTATCTTATTTTACTTATCTACATATTAAATTATTGTATATTATTCCAGTTTCATTTTAAATTGTTTTTATAGGATTTTAGTAATAATTTGTATTTGGAACTCTATATTTTGATATGGCCTATGGGCTAATCAATAAACTAAACTAAACTAAAGTAGACAAGAATATCCACTTCTAGAGAAGTAGCAGATCCCAGCAGAGCCTCCACAATTGAACACTTGTGACAGGATTGTGGTCCTCTAACAGCTGTGAAAAATGTTCCTTATTCAATCAACAAATCACAGAAACACCAACCTGTTGTATTGCTTAGATGATACTGCCCTCTTATGGTCATAATGCATGCAGCAAAGTTCTAACATTCAAGATGCTTGGAATAACTTCACAGTCATGAAAACTAAAAGAAGTTAGTTTTATCAATATTAACTAGGTTGACAACTGTCTATTTAGCACTTACTTGAGGAATCCCAGGGACTAATTTGCAACTTCTTGCATAGGATCTATCTATCCATTGGTGTAATTGTGACAAAAACTACCTTGCAGGGGTGGGTTCTAAATTTTTTTACTACTGGTTCTGTGGGTGTGGCTTATTTTGTGGGTGTGGCTTGATGGTCATGTGACAATTCTTTAGGATTTAGCAGAGGTACTGGTCTACCAGGCTTTTAACTGCTTGCAGAGCTGTACCAATCTACACATTTATTTTTGCATGCACTGATCTACTCATATATTTTTGCAGGCACTGGTCTACCCATTTATTTTTGCAGGCACGGGTCTATTCATTTGTTTTCTTTTAACATTGATCAGCTGTAGGGCGACCCTTTGAAGCCCCGAGGCAAGAGTTTAAACAGTTTTTTTTCCCTCTAGCCATCAGCTGGGACTCCGGAGGCAGCAATAGATCGGGGGTGGGGCCAAATAAAAGGTACAAATAATGCGGGGAGTGGGGTGGGGTGGGGGGCAGGGGGTCCAGAACCGGTTCGGTGACATCATATCATCACCACTACCGGCTCGGCGGAACTTGGCCAAACCGGGAAGAACCCACCACAGTTGCAGTTTCATCACAGAATAACATTCTATAGTAGATGAACTGGAAGTGAAAGCTGATTATAAATTGGTTATGGAAAATCTTATTCAATTATTCCTACTGATTTTATTAAATTGCCCATCTTGTCACAAGGCGACTCATTCCTATTGATCTGTGCATTTATATTCTGCCTTTTCTCTTGCAACTCAAAACAGCAAATATAATCTTTTCTCTCATCCTCCCCCTCCAATAATTCAGAGATGGTTGACTGAAGTCTAAAAGATGATTGATTCAAAATTACTCATATACCATATGGCTGACAGTAGACGCAAACATCCTGTAGAATAGATCATACTTATGGTTAAAAGGTAGGCATTTCGTTTAAACAAAATGTTAAGTGTTGCCCCCTCATTCCCAAGTCCTGCTCTGCTGCCTCATTGTGGCAGGAGTGTATTCTTGGGAGGAAAGTGTGAAGAGCACCAGGAGGGTATGCCCAGAGCAGGGGTCAGCAACCTGCAGCTCTGGAGCTGCATGTGGCTTTTTCACCCCTCTGCTGCGGCTTCCTGTCACTCAAAATATGTGTCACAACCGCCAATGTGCGACACCCGCCGGCACGCAATTTATTGAGCTTTTCAAACCCCAGTAGACCAACCATGGATAAATCCAAAAATGTTTCAGAAGAAAACAGAATGTTTAATTCAATTACATATGCTAGTTTTGTAGCCACTCAATAAATAGTCAGGCATAGGAAGGGTTTTGTGGCTCCGGTGTTTTCTTTTCTGTGGGAAACAGGTCCAAATGGCTCTCTCTTTGAGTGTTTAAGGTTGCAGTCCCCTGGCCCAGAGTATTTATTCTTGGCAAGTCTATCCCAAGTGTGAAGGTCATTCCACTATCCATATAAAGCAAGAAGGTGCCTATTTTGAACAACAGTGATATAGGAAGATGTTGGAAGCATATTATCACTTTAGCGTCAGTGATGAAGGTATCAATTAATACTGTGCAAGAGAAGGCAATGATAAACCACGCCTGTAGTTTTACTAAGAAAACCACATGGATAGAAAACATAACATGACTGATGATATAGGGTTAGATGATGGGCCCCTTGGTTAGGTGGCACTGAACATGCTACTGAGGAAGAGCTAAGGATCTTTTGAAGTACTCATGATGTTTATTTGGGATGTCTACTTGCTGATGTCGCCATGCAGGGAAAGAAATCTGAATTGTAAAGCCAGAATTAGAGTAAGATCATGGAACGTAAGCAGGATAAATACGGAAAAGCTCAACACAATGAGAGAGGAAATGAAATGATTAGGCATCAGCAAATCGGAATAGATTGGACTAGACACTTTCAGTCAGTTATTCACACTGTTTCATTATCAGATGAAAATCAAATTTAAAAAATATTCAAATGCTATGATAGGTTCATACCTATAAAAATCAGAATTGTACAAGACATGGTACGCCCTGTGACTCTCTATAGAAGCTAGAGTTGTACTTTGAGGAAGCAGAATAGGAAGAGTATTGATAATTTGGTGTTGCAGAAAACTCTTAAGAATTCTATAGACAGTTAAAAAACACATACACAAACAAATAGATAACTAAACACATCAATCCAGTGTTCTCACTTGAGGCACAAGCGAGCCTCAAATTCTCCTATTATCCTACTTTGGGCACTTTATGTCTCCCATCTGGAGATGGGAATGTAATCCTGAGAAAGGTGAAGGAAAGAGAAGACAACCCACAGCAAGGTGTATGGATTCAGTTACAGCGGTGGTTGGGATACTACTGGAAGAGCTGAAGGACCAAGATAGGGACAGATCATCATGGATAAAATTTATGTATGCGGTTGTTAAGAGTCGACAATGACTTATGGCACATATTTAATCAAGTGGTAGGACTTGTCTATGCATAAATTTAGCAACTATAAATGTATTAATCATTGTGGTCTGCTTCAGGGTTCAATTGCACACACTCAAAACAGGGTTGCTATGGAGATTAGCAATTTTACTTCAAGGCTGAAAAGATAACAACAAATAAATAATAAACAAAACCGAAGCTTGCCTGAAGAGTTTGACTTTAATAGGAGCATACAGACAAATGGTCCAAATCCACTGTACGGTTCCAAGATCCAGGTTAGGTTTGTCAGCCTGTCCAGATTCAAGTTTTCTTAGATAAACAGAATTCAGTGGGTCATCATGCAACAGCCAGAGATCAGATGTTGTTTCCAGCAAAGGGAACATGGATCAGAGCTGTTTCTTAAATCAGGTTGAAATCAACTGCCATCAATCAAGAGATTTGTTTCCTTGCTGGGCAAGAAGCCTCATAGAATGACTCTGCTTTGCTCTCTCTTCTCCAGGTGGCGGGGGCTGCGAAGCTACATCATTGTTATTTGACTGATCTAGTTATCCAGGTGGTACCTGTGTTATTTGTCATCCGATTCTTGGCTTGAGGTCTCCTGAGGCTGACATACCACAGGTTTAGTTGAAGCAGATTCTTCAGATTCAGAATCTGAGTCCTGAGCTTGGATCTCAATGACACACTGGTTATTTCCAGTGCTTTGAATAATAGCGTTTAAACACTGTTTTATCATCTGTGCGACATGATATAGGACATTTTTATTATTGAGGAATTCATAAAATGGCCACTTCCTGACTGAATTGATCATATATAGCTGGGGCACAGGGGCAAATAGATTGCTCAAGAAAGGTAATTTGTATTGTGTGAAGACAGTCATTAACCTAATTTAGAAGCCACTCAAGGTGATATCAATTCCTGTTCTCCTCTCACTTTATGGTAAGTAGCTAGCTACAGTAGCCCTTGACTTTAAGACACAATTGAGCCCAAAATTATTATTGCTAAGTGAGGCATTTTAAGTGAGTTTTGCCCCATTTTACAACCTTGCTTGCCACAGTTAATTGAATCACTGCAGTTGTTAAGTAACATAATGGTTAAATGAATCTGGCTTCCCCATTGATTTTGCTTGTCAGAAATTTGCATAAGATGATCACATGACCCTGGATGTTACAACCATCATAAATATGAACCAGCTGCCAATCATCCAAATTTTGATCATGTGACCACAGGGATGCTACACCAGTTGTAAGTGTGAAAAATGATCATAAGTCACTTTTTTAGTGTCATTGTAACTTCGATCACTAAATGAATGGTTGTATGTTAGGGATCACCTGTAGTCCAAAGGAATGAATGCTTCTCCATCACCCAGTGAATTTAATCAAAGATTTTATATTCCTGATCTTCTATTGCCAGTCAAATGAAATAATAGTAACTGCTTTAGGTAATAATTAAGCTATAGTTCTGTTATAAAACTGAGATGATTACACTTTTATCTGTTTTATTATACACTATCTCATCTGTTTTCACTACTATGATACTATTAAAGAGAATGTAAGTTTGATGTAATGGTTAAGGCATCAGGCTAAAACCAGGAGACTTTCTCTTAGTTCTCTCTTGGGCACGAAGCCAACTGTGGTTAGGCTAATCACTCTCAGCCCTGGGAAACAGGCAATGGCAAATTGTTTCTGAAAAACTTACCCGGGAAAATAGTAGGGACTTGTCCAGGCAGTCTCTAAAAATATTTTGTGATTGAAAGGAAGGAGGAAAAAAAGGATTAAACTTTTTTTAAAAGTAAATATTGAACTTGTCTTTGGTTGATGTAGTTATGTAAAACAGATTCAGCAAAGATACTATATATTTTTATACTGTATACAAAAGGTGAAATATGTTTGTGCTATTATGTACTGTATATTCTTACAGAGCTCTATTGCTGGTTGCAATACAATTTAGATCTCTACCATAGTCCAAAGTTCCAATCACAACACTGCTTTGGAATCCTACTATTAGTACAGGTTCAATAAACTAGGGACTGATACTTCAGACAATGGGTGAGAAGAACGTCAACCCAGTAACAGTCTGTCAATGAGGCAGACTACCATTGCCTCCATTTATATCGTCAAATTACTGGGTTCTTTTCTACCCACTAACAAAGCAATAATGCAGGAATTTAATAATTCATTCAAAATATCAAAGCTCTGCTAATTACTAAAGTGTAATTTGAAATAAGCAGTTTGGAATTTGTTCTGCTTAATCTATCACATGGATGATGCAGATAAGATTAACTAAAGTTCATATTAATCACGATAAGAGCATGTATAATTTGTCTAATGGCTCTGGCTCTAGAGTTCTTAGTTTTGTCTCGTACAGTTATTCAAAATCAATAGAAAGTAATGCAACTGATTGTTGAACTCATCATTTATTAGAAATTCAGGCATTTATAGTTTTTCCCAACAGTAAAAGATTTAACTATTATACATAGTGGAAGGAAGGATGCAAGCTATACATCTTGGAGAAAAGAACTCTACAGTTGCACTATAAATTTACCAGTTTGCTTCAGGATACACTGTTATAGTTTACAATTAAAATCAAGGTTCACCCAAAACATTTGCCTTAAGGATCAAGACTAGCCATGAAGATCCACAAGAATGAATGAGGAATAAAGAAAGTTCATTTTTTCATGGTAAGATTGTGCTATTATAAGTCAAAAGGGAATAAAACACATTTGTCAATGTGTTGTTTAATTTTTTTAATATTCAGCAGGACAAAGCAGAGAGAATGAAGGCAATGTAATAAATGGCGATTTCTATATAAACCTCTGCTTGAAAAATGTACAAAAAAAATCAACGGCAGAAAAAAACTATTGCTAAACATTTAATAACTACTTAATTGAAAATTGTGAGTTTAAGGCATGAGCCCTTTCCCTTATCAAAATTTTAAAAATTTAACACCCAATTAAGTGATGAATAAATGAAATTGGATAAATTATGTAAAAGGATTACCCTGCATCATTGAAAGAGAAAAAAATCATGCATGTAGAGCATGTTAGGTAGCACAAATGAAGAAACATAGATATATTATGCTTTCATAGTACCCTTTAAATCTGGTAGCACTGAAAGGCTTCTTTTGTGAGCAGCTATCTATCCCTCATCTTAATGTACAGGGTGAAGTGACAGTAGTGTGCTATTCACAACACTTTCCCTTAGAACAACATCTTTATCAAAATGCTTTATTTAATAATATCAAGAGTTTCCATTTTATTTACATTAGGATTTATCAACACAAGATAAAGTGCTAAGTTCCCAGTCTCTCCCTCCCTACCCTCAATATTGTATTTGGTTAATTTACATATTATAAAATTTGAATACTGCTTCATAAATGTCTCTGAAACAAGTCACCAGCTGCTTTGTTTCTTGAATACAACTTGCTCTTTTTATTCTTTTATCAAAGTATGAAAAATACTCTTGCCCTGGACTTTGGCTTTAAGATGTTTTCCTGACCCTTGCAGGAAATTTTTATTGGCAAATCTGTCAGGTGGCAAATTTACAGCATTCTGTAAGAACACTGAGGCCTCTTTTTTTAACCATAATTTATGGCATTAGGTGCAAGAGAAAACATTAAATTTAATGTAGGAATCTGATATGTAACATTTATATTACAGAACCACACTTGGAAGCTAAACCATCAGACTGAGACACCTCCAAAACACTCTAACTGCACCTTGCACCAGGAATTCATAAAAATGTTGTTCTAGTACTAATTGTCATTGCACTTCCCCTTCCCTTTGCTCTTTCCTTCATTCAAGGGATGAACAAAATTTCTTGTGCTATTACTACTATCATTACAACTACAACTAATGCACAGAGGACAACCATCTTTGATGAAGTTAACATCATTCTAGAAGATGTGCCATATTAAACTCTTCAGCTCTGATGCAAAGCCCATTTAACAAGTATAAATCTTCTCCTAGCTTTCAGTGGGTTTGAAGGCCTTTGGTTTTGAGTAAGCTTTATTCAGTACTGCTAAAGTCAGCAATATTATCTACAACTACTATACAATATGGGAAGTCACTCCCAGGCCAAGATTTATTATTTAATAGCTTAAATCCAATGTAAAATTGATATTTAACAAGAGTCAATAAAATACCACCCACCAGTTTCTATGAATAAACATGCCAATTTGACTCTTTTTTCACATATACTATTAATGTTAGATACTGTTTTAGGATTCAAATCCTCTGAAGCTCAAAATGATGATCAAGGTTTTATTAAAACCACTAGGAATTTTAAAGTTTCCTTAAATGGCATGTAGCATAATTTGCCATTATTTTGAACTGCATGATGGTGTTTTTGGTGATGCAATAATAGATGTTCAAGAATCACAGGCAACTCTCTGACTGCACACACACACCAGTGGTGGGTTGCAACCGGTTCGCCCCGATTTGGGCAAACCGGTAGCAGCAACGGCGGGAGGTTCTGTCCACCCGGCCGGACATAATTAAATATGCTCTGCGCATGCGCAGAAGCTTCTGCACATGTGCAGAATTGGTGCACATGCATGTGAAGCAAGCGTGCACATGTGAGTGAACCGGTAGCAAAGGTAAGTGAAACCCACCCGACAAACACACACACACACAATTGTATGTTTTTAAAATTAGCATCTAATACTAAATGTCATGAAAAACTAACCACCCTTTCCTTGTGCCAAGACATTTGTACAATTCTTGGTCTAGCTGAGAGTAAGGCAAATAAAGATATATCTAAAACACACATCTCAAGGATTCTAAGTTATTCTTCACATCTTACATGAAAGTCCTCAATTTCCTCATATAATCTTTTGTTTTTATAAAACAAAAGCAAACCTTGTTATGTGATTTAGGAAAATACTTTCCTTAATCTGATCTCCAAAGCAACTATTGAACAGATTGCTTGGTTAACAGCTAGTTGTTGCAATTTTTTGTAGTAATTTAGTTGCTGAAACTTTGTTATTTGCATTACAAGTCCTAACAATATAAAATTAAAAGGTTTACCTTTTTGATCTAGAAGGTGGTCATAGGATGCCAATCTCTATTGAGAAATTATGTTATGGTCATTGTATTTCTAATGTGAATATTGAAGTTACAAATATTAAAAAAAATTGTTACACATTCAGTTATAAAAACCATTTAGCATATTTGATTTCTGGTTTAGCCTTTTAGTGAAGGAAGCAGTGGGACATGGTGAACTTTAAGATGCAAAGCAGCACTCTGAAATATTTTAGTTGTTTTCATTATATATCCATGTCTTTTTAAATCTAAAATGTGGATTAAAAGGACATATAGTATGATGAAACAGAAGTAGATGAAAATATCAACTTTTAAAGTGGCAGTTAATTGGAGGAATATAAATTGGTGATCTATTTGCAACAAAAATAAAACATGGCTATATAAATGTACTTTTGCATTTGCTGAGATGTGCATTCTAGGTTTTCACATCATTAAATTTTGGGAAAAAACTACCAAAACTTTGTCTCTTAGCATCTTATAGAACACATTTGATCTTTATTTGGAATTTTTAAAGAAAATGTTTTTAAACATTTTTAAACATTTTTTAAAATGTTTTTTAGGACAGCAGGAAAGTACTAAGATTACCTTAATTCAATATTAATACTAAATGTAATGTGAAAACTGCTAATATAGTGTAGTTCTATGCCTTACTTTAGACAACTGCTGAATAATGTCAAACTTATCCAGAACGTTTACTATATAAGGTACAGGACATTTTAAAATGTATTTATGTCTTTCGGCATTGCAAAATATGGCAGTTAGAGACCAAAAAGATTTTAAACTCCAAGCAGATTAAGACTTATAGGAAGAACTATTTAGACTATAATGTCACCTTCCCCACATAAATAAATGAAGAACAAACTTTGTGCGTGTACACTGATTATCGGGTTCTGGACTGTGAGCGCAGATAGAGAGAACCTTATAGTTACTCTGCATTTTAAAACATGATACCTAGAACAAATAAATGGCCCAATATGGCATTTGTTCTCACTACCAAAATGAAGATAAATTGAAGCCACTGCCAACTTTATTCATTATTACTGTAAAGTGTTTGCTTTGTAGCCTCATCAGGACTAGACTGAGATTAAAATTACTTAAAAAGAGCTCATAGCAACTTGAAATTATTTTTAGCTTCAGTGTGTGTGTGTGTGTGTGTGTGTCCAACCAATGTATCCAATGAATCTATCTATCTATCTATCTATCTATCTATCTATCTATCTATCTATCTATCTATCTTCTCAGGTATATATATCTCCAACCTTACAAAAATCAGGAAATAGCATGAATCTGTGGCAACAGCTCTCTATTCAAGTTTGTTTGAAAAACAGAAATATTGAAATATTTAACACATTAGAATTTGTGTAGTCATGACATTCTAATAAATATTAATAAATGGGCCAATTTCTATGTTTCAATATAAAAACTGACCATATATGCAAAAATGCTAGGATTAGAAATGTTTAGCACCCATGAAAATCTGTGATATTTAGTCTCAAAACAATTAATTTTATGTGGTTTAAATCAGAATTTAGAAGTTTTACCTGGTCTGTGCCTTTAAATACTATGTGAGTATGATATGATTCTATTCAAGAATGCCAAACTCATGCATGCTTTATGTTACAATCTGCAACATAAGTCAATTTCTTAAAGTCATAAGTCATTGCTTTGGACATCTTGAGTTTCTTTTGCTCTTTCCTTCAGGTTAAAGACCATGCTTTGAAACTACAGAGGTTTTCATACACATTCTAAAATTAAGTATTATAATATGGGAATCAAACTTTGCTTCATTTTCTTATGTATATTTTAATTTACAAAAAAAAATCTTAAATTTTTTTAAAAAAGTATTTATAATACACCTGATGCTTTTTTAAATATTACTCTTGTCTGAGTCCATAGTCTACCTAACTTTCATTCCAGTTTACTGCTTTCTGTTTTCTGATCCAATCTGCTCTTGTTGCTTTTTACCATGTAGATAAAGTAAGCAAGAGTTTCTTTTTCATTCACTGGGATGTTCCTGAAGTGACGACTGACAGTCTGAAAAAAACAAAAACAAATGATTTTTAAAAATAAAAATATTTTCCTAGCAGAAGGAAAATACATGTGAAAATCATAAAGTTTTCAATGACTTACTTCTGCCAACTGAGCTTTATTGAGACCAGGTCTGGTTTGTAATTTGTAATGTCTTTTGTAACGGCGCAAAGTGTTTACTTGAAGCTGAAACAAGTCAACCTAAAAAAAGTGGCACAATGAAAATATATATATTTAGTTTGACAACTGAAAAGAGTTAAACCTCTACAATGCATTGCATTTTAATAGCAAAAAGCTTCTTTACAATGTATATAAAGTTGCACATGTTAATCTTTTTCCAGGGTTATGTGATAGGATAGCTATGTGACCCCAGGAGGACAATGCAGGTGTTTTAAGAAATTGCAGGGGCAACTTTAGTGACGTAATGTGCTTCAAAACACCTTTTCTTCAAAAGCACTGCATTCCTAAAAAACTATACAGCAAAAGCAAGATATGGCAAACCGTTTCCTTGAAATTCTTAAACACTTATTTGTATTAGGAAATGTGTAGATGATTACATGTATATAACATATAACATGTTTTCATAATGTAAGTGTTTTTGTTAAGTTTTTCTTCAGAATTTTGAATGTTATAAACTTAGAGAATGAAAGCAGGCATTTGTACAATATGTTAATACCTCAAAAGATTGTAGAACTGAACATTGGGAGAAAAGGACTATCAGATTAAGTGATTTATAACATTAAAAAAGCAAAGAAAGAGGACTTGCTAGAGGTACACAATGTAGAGTGAAAGATAGATGCTGAGTAGTGAGAGATTCAGGACAAATAAAAGTAAGGATTTGCTCAAACTCTACATGTTTATTCAAGATATAGTAATGATCACCGATGTGATAACATAGAGTTCCTTTATAAGGGAAGATAGAAATTAGCAGAAAGCTGCTGTGGCTGTTCTTGAGCTGATAACCAGTGGAAAGTTAAAGCAATTCAGAGACAGTATCAAGACAGTTTTAATCTGCTGTGTCCAAAGTTGCTCCATTTTCTAGGTGTCTTAATTCAGGCCTGAATTGTGACCAAAAATTGTGAGCCCTTCTGAATTCATGATTTATATTATTCACAGGTTTGTGATATGGAAAAAAGATATAGCAATAGCACTTAGACTTATATATCGCTTCACAGTGCTTTCCAGTCCTCTCTAAGCAGTTTACAGAGTCAGCATATTGCCCCCAATAACCTGGGTCCTCATTTATCCAACTTTGGAAGGATGGAAGGCCTTGAGCCTGGTGGGATTCGAATTGCCAAACTGCAGGCAGCTGGCAGTCTGCACTCTAACCACTGTACCACTGCAACTCATATACTGCCCCAATGTGATTTATAAGCTTAAAATTGTATGAAATCAGAAAGTTCTGAGCACTAATGATTAGAGTACAATCGTAATAAATAAATATTATGCTACTTTAAGGAAGTGTAATTAAATTTACAAAAATATAAATATAATCAGAAAAGTAAATCTCAATTTTATTAGGTAATTCACCTCTGGAACATCTATTTCATGCTCTGGAGAGTCTCCCCCATCATCACTGGTTTTCCTTTTTCTTTTATTTCGGACACTTTGAATGAAGTTCTTGTGGAAATCACATATGTATAAGTGTCTTACCTAAGATTAAACAAGAAAAATATAAATAGCACAATGCTTACAACAGTAAAAACAATGATAAAAAGAAATCTGAGAACTTTTAGTGTTACAAATTTGAGCTCTTTTTGAAAAATGGTTTTTATCTGTTCATTTAAGAGCCATTGCACATCAAGAAAGGTATGACAGAAGAAGGGCTACTTTCTTTTTCAGTTTTGATTCATTGTGTGGCAGATGACTTCATTTCACTAGAATACCAGCCCAAGTCTTTTTGCTCATCTGCTTTCTTCAAGTCTGACAGTGAAGAGGCTGTTTTAAAAACCAGACTTACTGGGGTAGTAAGTAAATATGTTTAAAACTAAAATTGTGGGCTACAATGTAAAACTGAACATTGAACAGCTGAATTTAGTTTTTAATGTCAAATTAAAGTCCTTCTTGTGGGGTTCATGGGTGTCTTGTAGGTCTGTGTGCACAAATAATATATCTTGACATGAAAATGGAAGTGCCATGAAAGCCAGTTGAATGACTTTGGGCCAGTTACACTTTCTCAGCCCAACTAGAGGAGGAATTGTTGTGGTGAGGAAAATAGGAGGAGGAAGATGTGTTGGATATGTTTACTGCCTTGAGTTATTTGTAAAAAAATGAAGGCTGAATACAAATAAATAAGCAAAAATATTTTTCTGCCCTTATGTAATGATATTCTTACAAGTAAGAAAGAGAAAAAAAGTACATGATGACATTACAAAACACATTTTTTCATTTTCTTTTAATCTCAGTTTGCTGTGGACAAGCTGCTAATAATCATGAAATCCCTTAAAATCAATTTTTCAAATTAAAACAATCAAGTGTGTTAGAATTTAATAGAGTTAACAAGCCCCTCCCCCAAACCTAATGGGAAACTATTATGAAAGAAATTTAGGGAGACATGAAAAAGTTGGGGATGACAATATTGCTATTCAGTACCGAACTGTGACAAATTCCAATTATTATTAGCTCTAGGCTTGGATACTTCCTATAAACTGTCAAGAGCTGTTGGATTAAGTTGGGATATAAATTAATAAATAAGCCAACACTCCCCAGGGATCATTGTCCATTGATAAAGGAATTGGACTCCTCCTGATTTATGCTATCTATTTCTCTTACACACACACACACACACACACACACCACATAATACACATTTAGTAGACAACCTGTGACCCCTTGGCACATCATTTCAGATACTACCTTCTAGATTCCTTGATGTGTTCAACAATGGCAGAGCTTCTTATATAATTGAACAATTCTTTAAAATTCAGGGAGACATTCAGAGATATATCTGCCTTGAAAGTAACCCATGTTGAGCTATATAGCGCAGTCAAACATTAGGCACTGACTACAGTATATGCTTTATGACATGTTGTAATATGTCATAAAATGCTTTATGATAATTTTAGGTCATAAAATGCTTTATAAAATTTGTCAAATTACAATTCCACAGGAATCATGGCTCATGAATGCATTCTATAAGTTAGTTCATTTGAAGTATCTTGGTACAAGCATTTTGACCTATGATGAACTGTTTCACCCAATCACAGACACTAAAGTTTTAATAATATATATTTACAAACTTGGCAGAATATTGCAGAATTATAAGATGGTAGTTGTTGTATGCATGAAAGGTATTGAATGATGCAGCAGAAACCTCTAGTCACAAAACCTATTTCTGGAGCCTTACAGTTAGTATACTAATGAAATGTATCTAATGGAGTGAGTACTAGCTTAATTAAAATAACTCATTTAGTAGACAATTAACTAGGACTATTTTGTATATATATCTCTTCAGAAAACTAGCCCACAGTTAACTTTTTCTATTATTGCTTTCATATTTTTTTGGCAGTAATTGTGCTGAAAGAAATGAAATCATTAGAGTTTATTCTTCTCATTATATTTGATTCCGGTTAAAGGCGTTAACTATAGACTAACCTAACAGTCTTACTAGATATCCACTTATACTTTATGGATTTTTTATGTGGTGTGAAGGGGAAACTGCCTGGAAGTAATCTCATTGCAAGTTTTAATTTAGAATGTTTAAGTAAAGTACATTAAGAGATCTAGAAAAAATTCCTTCTCTTCCTTTAATTTCTCAATGAAGACAGGTTTAATTTGGATTATGCTTTATAGACAAATTCTAATATACAATCTGGATGAATACAAACAATCGTTACTACCATGTATAAGTTAAAAATGCCCAATGTGGCAGATGGCATAGTAACAATTGGTTGGCAGCACATTAATTTGTTTGATTTCAGCCAAGAAACATGCTTGCTACTTTCAATTTGACCGCGGTTCACTGCTGGAGATTTGACAGTTTTTAAGTGAATTATTTCAAGACTACTAACAATATAATACAGCAATTAAGATCTCAAAAGGGACTTTGGTTTTAGTCTACCCTTAGACACAGAAGCACGTGTGTGCATTACCCTGAAAATGAAAATACACATCTAATAAATAAAAAAACATTCTGAACTCTTTAGCTGGACATTTTATTGGTTAACTTACAAATATGTATATTAAATTCTTTATTAATATTAGCACCTGTAATATGAGATAACAGATACATCACTATATGGCTATTGATTACAAAGCAAACATTTTTTCTATTCTTAAATTACAAGTCATAAATAACTGGTCTCTAAAATACTTCTAGTATATTTTTATAGATGATATCAGCATTCTCCCCCCAAAAAACAGAATTGGGTACAGCTTTTCTTCTTCTAGCTATTTACTAGAAACATGCCTTTCCCAATCATACTTTAAGTACAGTTCAACAACAGCTACAATCCCTGTACTTTCCCCCCAACAATATGAAGCTTCTATTTCCTTTTCCCCACCAAGTCTTTTTACCATTATGCAACCCTACAGTTTCCAGGTAGTCTCCCATCCAAATATTTATCATTCCCAGTCCTGCTTAGCTTTATTTAAACCAGCTAGATGCTGCCACCTGCTGCGGCTTTGTGCTATTTTTGTCACTTCAGTCCTGAATGAAAAAGAGATTAACTTTGATACTATTGCTATTACGTTTATATGTAAGACAATTATTTCACTCTGTAAAACAAATAACACCATTCTCTAAAAATATAATAGGATTTTAATGGAGGTTCCGTTTCAGGCACATCACTATATACACTGGCTTCTTTACTAGGATCATAAACCAACATACTTTCATTTTAATGCTGCATCATTCAGATTGTTCCTATCAGGTTTTCCCGGCATAGGAAAATATTGCTTTGCTGACGCCGGGAATTCACAACAGCCCAGTAGAATTCGATAAAAAAAATGCTGCTCTAAAATTTTAGAGCCATGTAGTACAGCAGCACTATTATAACAACAGAAGAGACACGTTCGGGGCACAATTGCAGACAAGAGAGAGAAACGTGCAGCGGTAAAGCTTCTGCGGATGCCACTTACACTTTTGTCAATATCCAGTTTCAGCTTTTTCTGAGAGATGCTCTTTTGGATCCTCTTGCTGAAGGAGGCATTGCCAGCCGGGCGGACACAACGATCCCCGTCGTCGATGAGGCAACAACTTTGTCCGTAAAAAGGGGTGGTAGGAGGACCATCCCGGCTATCTTCCTCTGTGCTGAAACCATTCATCGCAGCCTCCCGCCGGCCTCGGTCGACGAAAGACAAACTTCGCCAGCCTTTGCGCTCGCCAACCTCCGCCCTTCTCTCTCCGCCCGGCCTATCCCACCCTGGACTCGGCGGGCTTTTAAGGAAACATCTGGAGGGTCGCCGTCAAAGCAACGCTGGCTTCGCCCGCCGCCTCGACCGGGCGGCTTTCCCAGGGGCCCCCGAGGAGCCCCTCACGCCGCCATCCCGCCCAGGGGCCCCCGGAAGCGGTCCTTCGGGGTGGCGGCTTCCCTCGCCTCCCCGAGGAATCGCTTTCCCGCTTCAGCCCGCGGACGCGCTCCGCCTGCCCCGACCCGGTGGGGACCCCAGCCTCGCAAGCAACCCTTCCGAGAGGCGCCGAAAGCAAAGCGGGTCCCTCTTCTCGCCTCCTCACGGCCTCCCGACCCCCCCACCCTCGCCTGGCAGCCGGCCGAGTACCGCGTCCCTTCGGCTGCCTAGGTCACAGCCCCCGGAGCCGGCAGCCCGGTACGGGTGGCTGTGCCCAGCTGCCGGCCCCTTCCGCGGAGCTCGTCAGGCGGACGCGACCCGTCGCTCCTGAGCCGCCGGAGAGGCCACCAGGCCACGGAGCCCACCGCCCGCACCCACTCGCTCCCTCGCCCGCCTCGCTCGTCTCTTTCCCACTCCCTCAAACACAAAACCTGCCCGCTCCGCCTCTTTCGCCTCCGAGCGGAAGTCCCGTCCCCGGACAGCCAGTGGTTAGTACAGCTCGAGAGGCGGAGCTTGGGCTCCCGCTCAGACCAGGTATTGGCTGAGGCAGCTGCTCGTTGCCGATAGGCTCCTTCCTGCGCGAGGGGAGGCAAGCCGGAGTGCGTTTTGAAGTCCGTGCTCGGGAACGGGCTGGGAGAGCGGAGTGGGAGTTCGGAGGAGGCGGACGGGCAACTCCTGAGCTTCGGAGCCAACTTCTGCAGTGACACCCGAGAGGCCGTTAGCGAGAGGGCGGGGCGGGGCGGGGCGGGGGAGGGTGAGCGTTCGAAAACCAGCGGCTCTCGTGCACCTCAAAGGCGGAACTGCCTTGAGGCGCTCGGGCGACGCCGTTGAAGTGGACTTTTGACCAGGAGTGCTTTGGATCCTGCTTGGACCGCCTTTCGTGTCTGGTTGCTGCAAACTAATAGAGCGTCCCCTCCGGATGATTCGGAGCGCAGCGCTACCTGTGAAGAGGCAGCGGCGAGATACCGAGAAGAAAAAGAAAAGAAACCGGGAAACCAATAGGGTAGCAGAGGTCTTTAAACTTGGCAGCTTTAAGACTTGTGAACTTCAACTCCCAGAATTCTCTAGCCAGCTATGCTATGCTATGCTGGCTGGAGAATTCTGGGAGTTGAAGTCCACGAGTCTTAAAGCTGCCAAGTTTGAAAACCTCTGGGGTAGAGGGAACTTCGTGCGCCGCGGCATGGACCGCCCCAGAGAACTAGGGTAAAATGAAGGCCTGGAGCTGCCTGTATCCCATAGAGACTCCATTGCAAAAGGCAGTGGACATCCAGGTTGCACCTCCTACGGATTTTTGAGGCTAAGATCCAGTGATACAAATTCTTGTATGACTATCATTAAGTGTTTACCTTATGATTCTTGACGAATGTATCTTTTCTTTTATGTACACTGAGAGCATATGCACCAAAAAGAAATTCCTTGTGTGTCCAATCACACTTGGCCAATAAAGAATTCTATTCTATTGTGAGAAACAAACTGGGAAGCAGGTGGATCTCTGGAAGTCCCAAAGATGCTTTTTCAATAGGCAACTGGACTTTCTGATTTTTCTTTGAAGACGTTTCGCTTCTCATCCAAGAAACTGCTTCAGCTCTGACTGAATCTCTAAACCTCCAGCTGTCTGCAAAGAATATAAATTCTTCCATTCCCCACCATCCAATTAGAGCTGAAGCAGCTTCTTGGATGAGAAGTGAAATAGAATAGAATAGAATTCTTTTATTGGCCAAGTGTGATTAGACACACAAGGAATTTGTCTTGGTGCATATGCGCTCAGTGTACATAAAAGAAAAGATACATTCGTCAAGAATCATAAGGTACAACACTTAATGATAGACATAGGGAAACAATCAATATAAATATTAAGGATACCAGCAACAAGGTTACAGTCATACAGTCATAAGTGGGAGGAGATGGGTGATAGGAACGATGAGAAGATTAATAGTAATGCAGACTTAGTAACTAGTTTGAAAACGTCTTCAAAGAAAAAAACAAAGTCCAGTTGCTGCTTGAAAAAGTGCCTTTGGGACAACCATGACCTGGATGACTGAGAATCTCCATAGACATGGATCTCTGGAAGTTTTTACCTTACAGTTATTCGGCCCTGAGTACTTTTAGAGGTGTAGGTGTGTGGGTCCCCATTGCATAAGCTGGGTTAGTCTATTGAAGATGTGTCTAGAACTCATGACTGTGGAGCCATAAAAGGGTTAATTATGCTGCTCCTAGGTTGAATAGCTGATTATTAACAGAATGCAGTGATGCTTGGGCAATTTCGTTGAATATGTTTTTGTCAGCAATACATCTGCTCTGGCTGCCATGCACTATGTACAAGGCTCCAAGAGTGGCTCCAAGGTCACTTTTCATAGAATACAATATTTACAAATGAACAATTAGTAGATCATCAGAGTTCTCATCCCCCCTTGTATGTAAATAATGAAAATGCACTTTGCTTTACTTTTGGAGCCAAAAGTAACTTAAATCTCGTTTTATGTTCTTAAGAGGCTTTTAACTGAAACTTTACAGAATCCTACAGAATTTTTTTTTTTTGTTCATGATCTTTAGTTATATTTCATGTTTCTTTCTGCTGAAAAAATCTGTTAAGGAAGAAAACTATGCAACATATTTATCTTTAAGCAAGGAATGTGCAATCAGTGGCCCATGGGTCTCATGCAGCACTGGATAGCAATGAGGCCAGGGGTGAAATCCAGCAGGTTTTGACAGGTTCTGGAGAACCAGTAGTGGAAATTTTGAGCAGTTTGCAGAACCGGTAGTGGAAATTTTGAGCAGTTGCAGAACTGGTAGCAGAAATTTTGAGTAGTTTGGAGAACCGGCAAATACCACCTCTGGCTGGCCCCAGAGTGGGGTGGGAATGGAGATTTTGCAATATCCTTCCCCCAGGAGTGGGGAGGGAATGAGGATTTGTAGTATCCTTCCTCTGGAGTGGGGTGGGAATGGAGATTTTGCAGTATCCTTCCCCTGCCATGCCCATCCAGCCATACCACGCCCACCAAGCCACGCCCACAGAACCGGTAGTAAGAAAAATTGGATTTCACTACTGAATGAGGCCCACAATATTGTAAAAATATTTATTTGTACCTAAGTTTAATATTTTTACAAATAACTCAAGGCACTGAACATACCCAACACATCTTCCTCCCCTCATTTTCCCCACAACAACCCTGTGAGGTAGGTTGGACTGAGAGAGAGTGACTGGCCCAAAGTCACCAGCTGGTTTTCATGGCTAAAACTACCATTCATGGTCTGTTGTTTCTAGCCTGATACCTTAATCACTAGACCAAACTGGCTCTCACTTTTTATCACATATAATAATATACCTATATATAACACATATAACCCATAAATTATCACATTATTATACATTTTATATGCAGCCCAAAATAATTCTTGTTTTTCATGGCGGCAAAGCTAGCAGATATTCATCTGGAAAAGCCCTCTATGTATTGCCTATAATCCTGCTACATATGTACCTTCGCTACCTCTGACTTCCACATGAAGTTATCTTCATCTTTCAGCACATGTATGAGGCAGCCTTAGGTCATCCTTTGCTGTTCCACCTAAGTTTGTCCTCTTAAGATAACAGCAGGCCAGATCCTTTCAAAATGTGTAAAATTAGATGGAACAGTTTGGTACCCTTTAGCCATTCCAAACTGGTGAGCATTCCCTGTCTCTTTGAGACCCTGAGCACTGTCTTCTGCCATCTTTCTATGCCATTCCTTCCAGCAAAGAAAGCTGCATACAGCTATTCAAAAGCCTACAGCTCTATCAGATATTTGGTGAATTTGAAGTTTTTGAATGGGTTCAGGGGTTGTGCTTTTTACCTTGTCAAATGCAACAAGCAAGAAAATTAGATCATCCATGTCAAAACACTACACCTTTCTTGGCCCCATATGTGCTGCCTTCCCACATTATTGTCCTGACTTTATAAAAGTGGACCCAGCAGAGTTACATTATTTAGACTTGCATTATTGAGAGATGAGTGAGTTTGTTTTGCAAAACACCCATTGTAGATACCAATCCTTTCCAATCAGAGATGTGCACATAATTGTTCTGTCCCCATCTCACACACGCACACAAACAGACAGCCAGGGGTTAAATAAAGTGGCAGACAACCAATTCTTTCAAAAAGAGGATTGGCAGCAACCCAGTAGCTGCTTGCCAAGTACTTTACTCATAAACAAGATACACACAGTTCAAGAATTGTCAAGTCCAGTCCGTAATTAAATCCAAGGCAGATAATGTTGTTTCCAAAGATGCAATGTGACTCGATAGTAGTTAGTTTTGTCCATCACAGAGTCTGAATGGCCACCTCACCCCCTTATATCCCCTGTGAGGTGTGGTCCAGTGACTCAGCTTAATTTCTGGCACGCCTCCTTTTCTGTTGCATGCGCTTGTCTCTCTGACGCTGGCGTGGATCCAGCCGAGACTTATCTCCTTCACCGTCTGACTGTGAGGAGATATCTGGCTCCTGGCCAATCTCTTCTCATACGGGAGACACCTGAGGCATTGCTAGAGGAGGGTCCTGGAGAGGGAGGCCTGGCCAACTCCTCTCCTTCATGTTCGGAGCCTTCTCCCTCCAATAAGTCGGCCTCGGGGATCGGAGCCACAACAATAATGTGCATGTGCAGGGGGTTGTGAAGCACCAGAAAGCCTGCTCATGTCTGTCTCAAAGTATCTTGTTATGTCAGTGTGATATTGTCATATATTTTCCAGAGCGAATGTTGTACAAGGAAACCCCCTTCCCCCAATATGACAGTGCTTCATAAGGAAACAGTTACAGCATGTGCAGCTATGCCTAATTCAAAGCATCTTTTCATCCTTGTTCTTGTATTTCAGGATAGGAATAGATGTTAGGACCCGCTATATTATATAACTGCTGGATTACTATCCAAGGATCCATTTATTGTCCTAATAAGCTTGGAAGTGCTAGATTACAGTTTATGATATGAAATATAAAATCACAAGCCAATATAATTATTTTTCATGCATCCATAAGGAATATGACTAAATTAACCACTGATAAGAATGATGCAACATTTGAAAGAAAACAGCCTGAATAGCTCGTTTAAAGAAATGCTGCCATCTTAGTAGTATCCAGACATCTTCACCAAAAGCCAGGCTGTCCTGTTGTATGAAAAAACAATTAGATTAATAATTTAGATAATTGTACCATACCCACCACACCCCACATGGAGAGCCAATTTGATTTAGGGATTAAGACACCAAGCTAGAAACCAGGAGACTGTAAATTCTAGTTCTGCCTTGGGCATGAAGCCAACTGGGTGACCTTGGTTCAGTCGCTTTCTCAGAAAGCAGGCAATGGCAGACCACTTCTGAAATCTTGCCAAGAAATCCACAGGAACTTGCCCAGGCAGTCTCTAAGAATCCGACCTGATTGAATGGAAGAAAAAGAAACTCGACAATTAAAACATTTTTTCTTTTCTATCTTTGTTTTAATATTTTCATTAAGGATAATATGTAAGGGCCTAATTCTGTTTAAGATAAATGATCTTTAATAAAAAGAAAAGCTTCAAATGGCCCAAACACAGCAAATTTACACTATAACAAAAAATGATCTTGATACAAATCTTAAACCAGCACTAGATATTAAATACAACTTTTCTTTATACTGTTATAATTTTAAAAAGCTTAGACTTCTGAGAGGAGTAAAATGAAATTTAAGAGTTATTACTTCAAAAATTAAAGCAATACTATCAAGAAAAAGCATTAACATTCTGGTTAATATTACCTCCCCTTTATTTTTCTCTGAATAGAGGGAAGTGAATTAGACTTAGAATAACTTTGTCACTTTCAATGTATATAAAGTATCAGGACTTGCTGCAAACAGTAATGGGAAACTAGTTATCTTCTGTGAGATAGCTGGGATGAAACCCCCCCACCCACACCCAGCCATCTCTTTCATCTTCCTAACAGTAATTCAGCTCAACATTGCAGGAAGCCAGCAATTATTGAGCAACTGTCTGACAGAATTAGAAGTAGTGGAGGCAGGGTGGTTTTTTTTCTTGGAATAATTCTTCTGTAGAGATAGATGTCTTCTTTGTACATGCTGAAATGACCACCTACTTGCAAACATGCTGGCAACTACTGCAGGCTTCCAGCATATAAAGGTTGTCTTTTTTCCTTTATACGCTAAAACAGGCTCCAGGACACTGACATCAGCCAAATGTACTGCTGGTCATGGATCTTTTGAGTAGATATTTACCAGTTGAAGACATTATTAGAGGCAGGAGATAATTTCAGTTTTAGTTTCAGTTTTATTTGATTTGTATACCGCCCTACTCCCGAAGGACTCAGGGCGGTGAACAGCCAACAATAAAATACATAGATACACAAAATTTAAAAAACCCAATAAAATCAAATTAAATTATTTGGCCCAGACAAATTAAAACACCCCGATAATTTAAAAACAGATTAAAATTTAAATATTTAAAAAGGGAAGAGATTAGGCCAAGCCCGCTTGATGGAATAAAAAGGTCTTCACAGCACGGCGGAAGGAGCGCAGATCCGGGATCCTCCGAATCTCCGGGGGGAGCTCATTCCAGATAGTAGGTGCCCCCACAGAGAAGGCTCTCCCCCTAGGGGCCGCCAGTCGACACTGTTTGGCTGACGGCACCCGGAGGAGTCCCTCTCTATGAGAGCGTACTGGCCGGTGGGAGGCTATTGGTGGTAGTAGGCGGTCCCATAGATAACCAGGTATATCTTTTATCAATTATAAAATTCATAGTTACTGTAGAGTATTAAAATGTTGTCTAGAAGCTAGGAACGACTTTAGCACCACTTGCCATGTTTTAATTATACCTACTGTAATGCATTATATTTGAAGCTGCCTTTATGTTAAATTTATGTTTTACCGACAAAGAAATAAAGGGAGACTAGTATAGATCTATTTCAAGCTATTGCCCTGTAGATTGGTCCCACCATAGAAAAAACACTCAAAGCTGCCTTTAGTTATATAAGCAATACCCACAAACTAGCCAATTGCATTTTATCTAGCAAGTTACATGAACCAAATCAGTGATTCTAGTTTTGTGCATACCCATAAAACTGGGTTAATTCCATCAACAATGGTTAATTTAAGCATGTCATGAATACATCTGGATTTTCCTTCTTCCATTCCAGATTTTTTTCCAATGTAACTCTAGACAGCCTTTTCTCATTTTTTAAGCTATTGTCATTAATATTTAAATATTTAAATGTTGTATTTAACTATACTAGTGAGTTCATAGAAATATTCACTAGATAGATTATTTCAGGAGAGTATTCTATACTTACTTCTAGTAGTATTATTTACCTGCACAATGCTTAATAACAGGAGTGTTTTCAAATTGTAACATTGGCCCTTCTATAATCCCTTTACTTTGAAATCTTTTAACTCAAACATCCAAAATATTATTCCCTGCTAGGCTTTAAAAGATGGTAGATAAACTGAGGTACCCCATGCTATTCTTCATCTTTTAGAATTTATTGCTCTTATAACTGCTCATTGCTCCTTCAGTTTTGGTACTTTATATTGCAGTGATGGCTAACCTTTTTGCTGTCGCGTGCCAAAAATGGAGGGAGTCCAGAGGGGTTGCACGGATGCGTGCCTGCACCCATAATTCAATGCCCCCTGCCCCCACACATGCACGTGACCCCTGCTTTTCGCACGTGATGGCCTGGTGGACCCGGTTGGCCCGTTTTTTGCCCTCCCCAGGCTCCAGAGGCTTTCTTAGAGCCTGGAGAGGGCGAAAACGCTCCCCCCCCAGAGGCCAGAAATGGCCCGTTTCCCAACTTCCAGTGGGCCTGGAAGGCCCGAAAATTAGCTGGCTGGCGCGCACATGCATGCTGGAGCTGAGCTAGGGCAACACTTGCGTGCCCACAGATATGGCTCCATGTGTCACCTGTGGCACGTGTGCCATAGGTTCACCATCACGGTTATATTTTATCTCAACATTCCTCTGATATCTAAGGGAATGCATTCAAACCCAGTAACATAATATAGTTTAAAATGATTTTGGTTAATGGTCACATAGTGTGGTTTAGGACTTAAGACAGTAAACCTAAATCATGCCAATTCTATCCTAACATGCTTATCATCACATTCCCTTTTTCATCCGCCCTGTAAAACATTCCAGTTGGAGGCGAATTTTTATGAGTATTTAAATTTCATACTTTAAATTTAAAGTATGAAAATGTATGCAAACATTTTATGTCCTATACCAAGAGAAGGGGCTTGAGAGGTATTAGGGGGGAACTGTCAAAACACTTTTTAAAAATGTATAAAAATTAATATGATCATTCAGCCCAACATTCCACTAAAAAGAGCTTTTTTAAAGAGACCTCTAAGATTTTATTTTTTTCTCCAATAGTAAACATTTATCATGATTGCCTAGTAAAATAAAGAGGTATGATTATGAACAACTTGCTTTTCATGTTCAAGATTTTCTGTAAAAGAAATTCACAGAAATAAGCATTTGACAAATATTTCTTACAAAAATGTAATATAAAGGTGATGGTCAATAGCTATTACATGTTAAAGATGACAATACAGTATGACCAAATGGCATTTTTGGTTTATAATATTGGTAAGTCCTCACTTAATACTAAGTGAAGAATTTTGGTTGCTAGGTAATGAGGTCATAAAGCGCAATGTCATGACCACATTAATAAGCAACAGCAACCCAGGCAGTTCCCCAGTTGCCATTGTTATGTAAATCACTGCAGATTGTTAAGTGAGGATCTCATGTGATTGTTACTTCTAACTTTCTGCTGGCTTCCCCATTGACTTTGCTTGCAGCAAATGGCAGAGAAGTTGGAAATTGTAACCATGTGACAAGGGGATCCTGCAACAATAAGTTTGAGCCACTTGCCAAGTGCTTGGATTGCAATCACATGACTATCGGAGAGTTGCATGGTAGAAACTACCACTATTGCAAATTCAAGCAGTCGCTGAAGGAGTGGTAGTTAAGCGAGAATTACTTGTATTATTTCATGTAATTGGTCTCTCCTCCCTTTACAAATGCTTTGGCTGTTACAAAACAGAATACTTATACAAGTTTTCAGAAAAAGGACACAATAAAAATTTATTTTAAATATATTATAAAAGAAAGACCATTCAATTCGTAAAAATACTAAACTTGACATCCAAATGATTTCCAGTTAATCAGCGATACTACATTAAAGTGCTAGACATCCTTGATCTCTCCCAATTTAAGATATTGTCCCAAGATGCACAAAATAAATACACAATTTGTGGCAACATCCAATTTAAAAGAAACTGTTAAGCATGCATTACAAAGAGGGAAACTGTTTAAGAATCCCTGAAGACTTTCTACATATGAGCTGCATTTTTCCTGTTTCTTTCCCCTTAAATCTTTAGCTGCTTAATAGCATTGTTGGAAGAGCTAATGTTATCCTTACTTTGGTTATGTATAATGCAATGTTGTGAACTTAGTGCATATAATTTTCTTCATGATAAAAAAATTCTACCTACCACAACATATGTTTGTATGCTTTTAAATTAAAACCCCTTTTACCTAGTACAATGTGAAGGTATCTCTAATTGATGACAAATCTATCTGAGAACTTAGAACAGAATGTAGTTCAAAAACACCATTGTAAGTAGACCTCAAATTGGGCTATTTTTTAAAATGGTTATCTTGATCTAAAAATGATATTTAAGGATGATAAAGTTTGTGTAAAACTTGTTTTTAACTATCCAAATACAACTACAACAGTGTCTCTTAATTTAAAGCTTTTATGTACTCTGTTTTAATTTAAGAACAAAAGAGACATTCTGTTCAAAAAAAAAAAAAAAAGCAGAACTTATCTTTTATACTGCCTGTAATATATTTCCTTGGAGGCTCCACTTCCTATGTTGGAACCCAGCTGAGATTAAAACCTAGCTGGGAGAAAAGCACTCACTATAGGAAGGTACAATAAATCCTTTACTAGGGGAAGACTTGCTTGGTTCAGTTATGAATTCAGAGTATTTAAAAATCTCTAGCAATATTTGTTTAAAATCTAGTTCACTGTGATTTTTCACCAAGATACTACAATTTCTGGAAAAAGTCTATGTACTTTGAGCATGTTAAGGACATTTAGAAATAGGATGCCTAGATTTCTAAACAATTAGTGGCATAAATTTATATGCAGTAATAATGGGAGGCATAGTGTCAGGCTGCACTAAAAGTAATCCAAGACACAGAAACTTTGTGCAGCTCTTCAGCCAGAAATTTTGATTTTGTTACATATTAAAGGAGAAATTACTCTCTTTATGCTAGTTTAAATTATGTCAAACTAGCAATTTTATATCAATGTCAGCACTCTGTGAATAGTTCTATAAAACATTTTCCCCAAGATGTGAATATTTTTATATGGCAGATCATAATAGAAACTTAATCAAATCAATGAATTTACTGTTTGTATGGTAAAAAGAAATTGTATATGGCCTACTAATCTTCTACAGATAGCCTTTGACTTATGACAGTTGGGACTGGAATTTTGGTTGCAAAGCAATATGGTTGTTAAGCAAATCATCACATGACTGAACCAGATTTTCCAGCCATTTTTATCACAGTTTTTAAGCAAATTACCGAAGTGAATCACACAGTTGTTTAGCAAATACAGTTTCCCCAATTGACTTTCCTTGTTGAAGCCAGCTGGGAAGGTTGCAAATCGCAGTCGTGATTACAAGATCCCGCAACTGTTGTAAATGTGATTGCCAAGCATTCAAATTCATTCACGTGATCACGGAAGATGGTGCGTCATAATTTTGAGGTCAGATGGAAAGTCACTTTTTTTGAGGCTGTCATAACTTTGAACTGTCAGTTAAATGAATGATCATAAGTTAAGTACTACAAGTACTACAGTACTTGACTTCATCATTATTTTTATCTAGAGCAATATGACAGGAAATGGCCTGACAATATCAATAAATAGCAACCACTTAACAGATTTTGTTGTACTATTCATATTTCTGGTATAGAAGCTATCAGATCCTGAAGATGACTAAAACAAATACCACTGTGAAAAAGTATTCAAGCATATATGAAGATGTTTCTTTTACCACAGCCCTATTATTAATTAAATTTATATGCCGCCCATCTCGTGTTTCAAGGCAACTAGGTATTGGGAAGGATGCCTAATAGCATATATAATTAGTTATATTTTGATAGGTTTGGAAATTCACTGGAGAAATTGGGGTTAACACTTTCATATTTGTGTGCTACCATCTAGGACTAATAGTCAGGACGTTCTGTGAAGATTAATACTTCCCAATACTAAATGTCAGAACCCAGAGATTCTCAGGTTTTCTAAATTATCCGTCCTCCTTCCATCTTGCAATTTGAACTTAAAATAAAATCATACCCTCAAAATATCAATAACAGCACATAGTACATAAGTCTTGTACATTTCATACCTATTTTACTCTTGTCCAGCAAGGCACTAGGAAATTGTTCAAGTTTAAGCTTTTGTTGTACATTTGCATTTTAAAAGGCACTTCTTTATTTTAATGATGCTGTTGTGTTCAATTTTACTGACACTCTAAGGGGACAAGCATATGCAGAAGTTTTCTAAAACAAACAGTTCCCTGCAATTAAGATCTGTAGTTGGCTTCCAAAAATTCACATAGCATCACAACTGGCCACGATAGTTCACTTCATAAAAGTAAACAGTCAAAATGGTGAGTTAAAACTATACTGAATCACTACAACTAAGTGAGGAACCATCTATTTACAATAATTTAGAATTCCTTATGGAACAGCATATAAAATAGCAACATTGTAACAATTTTATAATTTTGTAAGCTCTCTCTAGGCTCAAAAGTGGTGTGTGTTTGTGTGATGATCTATAAAGTCCTACACAACTTGGAATAAGGCTATCAGAAGGACTGTTCTTTCTGAATCTTCCTTGCCTTTTAGATCTTTGATAAATGTCTTCTTTCACGCCACCACCAAGAGAGAGATGTTTGATGGGAATTCAAGAAGAGGCCTTGTTGATGTCTGCTACCAAAGTTTGGAGTTGCCTGTCCCAAAAAGTCATCCTTTCAATCAGTGGGTAAAAATACTGTTACTTAGGCTGACCTTTAAATATATTTTGACTGCTAAATTAGGCATATATACTATTGTTTTCATCATAAAGCTTTAATTATGTTTTACATTTTAAATGTAATATTTGTGTAAATTGTTAACTTCCTGGAAAATTTTTATGCAGGATTTAAGTCTAATAAATAACTAAATATAAGGTCACAGTACCCACTATTGTTCTGTAGACTTAGCACCAATAGATCTGATCCTCATGTAAAGTATGCTTGCTACTTGAGGTCAAGTAGTGTGACTATTAATCTTTATAGTATGTCCTAGTAAAATTGAGAAGCTAAATTTTTATTTTTAACACAACTAGTTGATAAATTTCCAGAGGGAGTATTGACATACACGCAGTCTGGAAAGTTTATAGAACATGTTTTTATGATTATAAATAAACATGAATGTGGACTAGTTATTTACAAACACAGTAAAATGAACGTTCATTTCTCAACTAGTCAACTGCTACTATAACAAAACTTTCAAGAGTTCTAAAAGAATAATTAGTATTAGAAATCAAGAAATACTAATCTGTCAGTTTATTTGGCAAAAAAATGACAAATATTATATTGCTGCAGAGAAGTCAAAAATTTTCACTGTCCTCTTAAGATTTAATTATCATTAGTTTCCAATGGATTGGCAGTATTGCCATATTAGATGTAAGGGCCATCATTATAACCTGATTAGGAGTATATACTTTAGGAAATTCATAGTTAAAATCTGACTTTATTCTTAAACCTGCCACATACGGCTTGTCCAATGCCTACCTGTTATCACAGATATCTGGCATTCATATCTGTGAACTTTGTGTGAACATATACCAATTGTTATATATTATTTAATCAGGGCCATAATGAAAAATCAAACATCAAGTTAAAATGGCAACTCTTCATGTACACCAGCAGCCCCCAACCTTTTGGGCACCAAGGACTGGTTCTATGGAGAAGATTTTTCTGTGGACCGGATGGGGCTGGTTTTCCATGCTGCCTGCATTCCACAGATGGGGCTTCGCTTGTTTGTGCAGCATGGTTTCTGGCATGACGTAGACCAATGCCATTCCACAGATTGGGAGTTGGGGATCCCTGATGTAAAGTATTTACTGCTACTAATAAGTTACGGTATGCAAGAATAACACTAATAGATTTATTCTTGTCGTCATTGATATTTTACTGTAATCTACATGTTTCCTAATGTTTAGTTATTTCAGTTATTTAGAAATTTTCAATGATGTTTCATTCTTGCAGCTTCTTAACTAAGAACCGAAAAATGAAAGAAATTGGATAATTAAACTGGAACAAAAGACATTTTCACATGAATTCATTTTTGAATTTAGCTGTGTCCCTCTATACACTTCACAGGTTGTCACTGTTTCCAAATTTATAATTATAACAATGCAGATTTCTAGACTTCTTGCTAATGGGGATGAATTATCCAGAGACATAGATGCAGCATCATCAAAGTAAAGACTGGCCTGATAGTCACTCTCTCCTGAGATTCTCCCTTTTTCATTTTTTAGAAAATTATTTTTTAAAAATTGTCATATCCCCTGTAAAAATTATGACTAATATTTACATATAAATAATGTCTTTAAAGATCAGGATTCTTATTAAAGGTTTCCAAGACTGTTGTATTTGTATGTTCAAATATCCATTGTTGTGTTGGAGATGAAGGATTGCACATGTTCATGAAGATTTTTCGATCACTTTCATTACAGTCCATGCAGCTGCCACTTACTGGGTGATAAAGTGTCTTGTCCTGAAGATGAAAGTTAAAATTAATCTCACTACGTGCACTGTTTTATTGTTTAAATAAGCTTTCTAAACACGTTTTGCATAAATAACTTTTTTCATATCAAAAGTCAATATATTATCCAACAGACTTTATTTGGAAACATGTTGCAAAAGAGGCATATTGTTAAATTTTTGAAATTATGATGGTATTTGCTCCTTGAATCTCTTCTTCTGAACAACATATTAATAATAGCTCCTTTTGTTTTTTTCTATTATCTAAGCAAAAAATAAAGTATTATTCAAAATGTTACAACATGATCACACCATTTGATTCAACTACATGTACTTACTTTTCGGTATTTCCATAGCTGATTTCCTTTCATTCCATGACAGTCATAAAGGGTGACTGGGCTATTGTGGGAAATAGCATCAAAACAATATTTCTTTGCATGTTGAGGGTCTCCTGGACGGATATCCTCTCGCCAGCTGAATGTGAATATCTGTTTAATAAACATATTATATCAGAAATAAATGAGAAAAAAATCATATTTTTCTTCAGATAGTTACTTAATTTTTAATTATTTATTTTGGGGCAAGAAATTAGACATGTATTAGAATAAAAGGCTGCCATTACGTGGTCAAAGATGAGCATATTAAGGTTTTGTATAATGCTATGAGTCTTTCAAACATTGTCTTTATATATCATAGAGAGGAATTATGCAATTGATAGCTTAAGTCATCAAAAATTAGAAGCCAATCTAGTTGATATATTTATGTCTTATACCACTTGACAGTCATAGACAGTCCTGTGGATTGGGTCATGGCCACTAAAATGGTCTCTTCCAGCAATGGTAAGAAGAGTCGTGTAATTATGATTATCATTAAGAGCAATTATTTTCCATTGTTTTGATGATATGCAGCATTTTGATTCAGTATTTAGACGCTTAAACCCATTGGCCTATTAGCACTCATTGGTCTGTGATAAATGATTTTACATTTTGTGACAGAATCAGTCATTGTAATTCATTTTTCAAGAATAAGTGCTTTGAGATCCATGAAAGAATATTCTGCCTTCATTGGTGAAATACTTACTTGTTGATTTTTGAAAGATTTCTGAATTGTATTCACCTACATTTTGCAAAGATTTGCCAATTTCTAATGGTAAATGCTACAATGAAGGTAACGTAAGTGTGCTTTATTGGTGTCTAGGTGGCATTTATTGCATAAACTGATCAAGACTTGCAGTGAAAGTGAGGTGAAAATGACAGACATCTGATGGGAGTTGTCCATAACTGTATAATAAAAATATCATCCACAAATTTTAGTTTTAAGAAAACAATTTAGGGAGCAGGAATTGAGGAAGTATTGTTCTAAATAGTAATATTGCAATAATGTGATGACATATATTTTCCAAGTTAAAGTAATTTTTAACCCTCTTCCAACTGCTCTATATATATTATGTGTATATATGTATACTATGTGAACATAATACTGTATTTACCTCTTCGTATTATATTCAATTTGATTGATTTTTTAAATTCTGCTTTTATTACTTTATAACTTAAGGTGGCAAACATACTTGATACTTCTTCCTCCAATTTTCCCCACAACGACCCTGCAAAGTGGACTGAGCTGACAGAGTAACTAGCCCAAAGTCACCCAGTTGGCTTTCATGCTTAAAATGGGTGGAACTAGTCTGATAAAGTAGGCAACAATATAAGGAATTTAAACTGATTTGTTACTACACTATTTAAAAGATCACAAAACTGTTCCATTAAAGAAGCTGTTATATTATATCAACATTTGCATAAAATGTTAGCTTTATGACTAATTCTGAAACCTCAAAAAATGTTTAGCACTCAGTTATTTAAGACAGTTGAGTTGTGATTACTACCACTTATTTACTGATTTTATTTTTAAAATTTTTATATTTGATTTTACCCTTTACAAATATATTTTGTAAAATATGTGTTTATTTTTCAAGTTTTGTTATTAATATTGTGTACTAGATGTTTTAATTTACTGGATGATTTTATAAATTGCCAAGAATCATTTGACTATAGTAAATATTCAGGTAGCAAATTTAGTAAAATAAGTAAATACGTAAACAAGTTCATTTTTAAAAAATGCAATTACCTGCACATTGTTCCATGCAGCTTCTCCTCTACCTTTCACACAGGTTTCAACTCTGAGTGGTGAACCTAGGGCCCCATGCTTTGTATCTACACAAAGACTGGTCCCTACATTATGGATCTGAGAAACAAAATCAGAGATGAGGGCAGCAGTTTAATAAGCAGCAGCTTCATTGGATGAATTTTGTGATGCAATTCTTAGTTTAAAAATGCATCCAAAAATATGTATGCCAAGAAAACTGCAATACGTTCAGGTTTTATACAACCTTAAAAATAACAAGAAACAGGATAGAATAAATTTACGACTGAACTGAATGACTGACTACATTTATTAAACTGACATGAATCAGAAATATCACAGAATCATTTATTTTTGAGCCATGATGGTGCAGTGGTTAGAATGCAGTATTGCAGGCTGACTCTGCTTTCTGCCAGGAGTTCGATCCTGATTGGCTCAAGGTTGACTCAGCCTTCCATCCTTCAGGTAAAATGAGGACCCAGATTATCGGGGGCAATATGCTGACTCTGTAAACCACTTAGAGAGTGTGCTGTAAAGAACTACGAAGTGGTATATAAATCTAAGTGCTGTTGAGATTGCTTTATTTCAAAACAGCTCTTGGGGATGACATATAAGTTTTGATAGCTCTCCGTAAGATTACAATTGAGGTTACCTTCTGTCAATTCACTCCTTCTAACTAAACCTTCAAAATCTTTCTTTGGTCCCCCCCCCCCCCCATATAATTTAAAGAGAGAGAGAAGAGGAACCCTGTATTAACATTCTGTGGGTGTTCTAATTTCCAATCATAGAAACTAATATTGCAACTTCCGGTTGACAGATATACATGTACTGTTCAATTCCTATAGGTAATTCTGTAACACTGAAATTAAAAACACATGCATTAAAACATGTTGACCAGCCTTGGGAATGTAATCAGAGGGACCAGAAATTCTGTGGTTATTACAGTATCTGCAATTGTATGCTAAAGTGTAGATAAATGGGCTGAGTAACTTGAATAAACTAACCTCTCCCCAGGCAGCTGCTGGAGGTTCCACAGGTGGATAGAACTTTCCCAAGTCCCAAGCAACTTCATTCATAAACCACTTGAAATTTTTGCAGTTGAGTTTATTGCGAAGTTCTTTCTGAGCAGTCACATCCCCTGCAGAGAGATGTCGATATTCGGGTCTCCTTTGATAAATGTATTCTGCATATTCGTCCATCCATACTTCAGCCACCCGTTTCAAGTTCTACAGGATTCCAATATTTTTAAATTAAAATGAAAATAAAAAATTATCTTGATAAATAGGAAGGAAAGGAAAATAAAAAAATGGCTAATGGTAACGGACAGGATCAGAACAACTAGTGATAAGCAACTCTTCTCAACTTAATATTTCTTTACTATTGGCACATACAGGAGAGTGACTATGTTAAAAGGTTAAATAACGTATTTTAGATAGACACTGATCTCACCACAGTACTTGGCTAATGTATACATTGCCAGCTTGACTCAAAGACAACTTCATTTTGTACAATTCAAGATACACTATTTCATAATGAAATTATAAAACTGAGTAAATCCACTAAAATTGATTAAAATTTAATACTTAACTCTTCAATAGATAAAATATTTTAAAGCTAGGCTTGTAATATAGGGAGTCAAATAAGAGAATGTATAATATTTTAAGTTATTAAAGGAATTTTCCCATTACTTATTTTCCCACAAGAGGGAGCCTCTAACCACATTTTAAGATATATTAATTTTGAACAGGAAGTAAAATATTTTTTAAAATGAATATTTACAAACTGAAAAGAAAATCTTGAATTTATAGTTAGGTAGTCTCATTGCAGCATATTTTCAAATATTCTAAAAACTGGTAAGTTCTTCATTTTAGTTGTGGATGTAAACTTAATAATGATAGGAAATTTGCATGCGTTTAACAGTAGCTTCAAACCTCTTACTAATGCATTTTCCTTAACCTACCTATCTTCTGCTTACAGGGACATGAATTTTTAAAATAAAAGGCACAAGAACAGGTTTCCTGTATTAACAATAACAGTTTTTACCACAGTTCAAGTGGGTGATTTTTTTAAAAAAATGCTACATTGTGAAGATGTAACAGTACAGCAAGAATAGAATAGAATAGAATAGGATAGAATAGAATAGAATAGAATAGAATATTGGCCAAGTGTGATTAGACACACAAGGAATTTGTCTTGGTGCATATGCTCTCAGTGTACATAAAAGAAAAGATACATTCATCAAGAATCATAAGGCACAGCATTTAATGATAGTCATAGGGTACAAATAAGCTTCTTACCCTAGCTAAGCTGACTCCTGTTGGAACCTTATAAGGGACGTATTTTCTATAAATGTGACCAACTCGAGAACAAGGTATATCTTCCATGCGACCTCCACACATCCAGACCTGTGAAATAGGAGAAAGAATATGTACAATTCAATTTTTTTACTATGATGGGAATCAAAGCTTTTGAAAGCAGAGATAATATTTTTATTCCAGCAAAATACATTTAGACCTTATATATTGTTCTGTACCCTTTCAGAGTAGTATGTACTGCATCTATAATTATTTAAGACAACAGTGTATTATAAAGATATCAGGCTATAACACATACTCCTAAACTAATTGGAAAATAAGGTTTCTAATGTGCAATTTGCCTTACATCTGAAAATGAATAGATAAACTAGTACAAGAACTTTTAAACAAGCCTGCAGATTGCTGCTTGACTGCATGTTTCTTCATTCTGCTATCGCCAGTTGTTGTTTTCCATTGAAAATCTTATCCTAAATAGTCTTATATATGTTCGTTATTTTTAATATTAAGGTGAACTTTTCTTTTTGAAAATCTGACATTTTATAAGTTTTGAGAATTCACTGTAGTTAAAAAAAACACTTAAGATGATTCTTATAGGATCAGATTGAAATGAAAATTATTTTATTTCTAGGTCTATTAATGTCCCACTTGGTGTTCCAAATTCATATTCAAAGCATGTAATTTAAACAAAGAAACTACCATAACAGGAAAACCCCAAGATTTGGGAACATAAATTTCAGAAATATATCCTACATAGATCCATAATTCAGTTGTGGACAACAGTATCGGAGCTGGTCAGGGAATCTGGTGTATAAAAGTATAACTTATGCCCATAAGCATATATTCATTCTTGAAAAATAAAGATGGCCTTTGGCTGTGGTCAAGCGTGTTAACTGATAACTTCCCACAAAAAGAGTAGTAGTAGAGTAGTAAATTGCAGCTTGGGGTTTATATGTTATTTACTAAGTTTATATGCCTCTCCAATTTTAACTATGATCAGTTTATGGAGCTAGAAATAGTAAAAGGATCAAAGCAATCCACAACACCACCAGTCATACCTGACAATGAGGAACAGCTCTAATATATATATAAGTATTCTTCCTCAGACCCAAAAGCACATTGAAACAGATCTTATTTGCCTACAGAAATCCAGAAGAGTTGGGGCTACTCTAGTGTTTAGGGGAATGTTCTTCACAGAAAGAATGCAAGCCCAGAGATGGCGGCTCTTAGGAATCTTCCAGATGGCATTCCCTAGAGGTCAAAATCAGACAGTCTTTCAGGAGGTAATAGTATGTGGAAAAGAGCTTGGGAGACAAGGGGCAGATCCTCAGCCAAGTAAAATTCAGATTAAATGGCAATTTAGCTTGCAGAACAAGCCCACACTTAATCACCTGTCTGCCATTAATTTATAAACTAGGTGAATTATAAATTCATGCTAAAATATTACAAATCTCTTTACTTCACTCTTAACTAGCTAAATGGTTTCTACTGTTGACGTAGCATATATAAATACAATTTCAAAAGCAGGCTTCCTATTCATTTTTATTGCTGCTTTGTCTGATGACAAATTTCATTACAAGAAAATGAGCAGCTCCTTAAAAAAAAAACAACTGGAAATGAGTATCACGTTACATTACTGTAGAAGGAAAAAAAGCAACTGAAGAAGAAAAAGATCAAGTATCAGACAAACAGTAGTTCTTGAAATAAGTCTCCTTTGTACCTGTCCACGAAGCAGCATGCTATTCACTGAAGCATTCAAAATTAATATTCTATTTCACAAAATTGTTTGTGTCTCATAATCGGAAAGCTATCCTCAGACAATATATTAGTCATTTTTTGACATTTCCTTTTTACACAAAAATAAACATTACAAGGTGGTATTGGATTCTATTGCAAAGCCGACAATACAAGAGATAAATACAATAATAGCAGTTCCTCTCTGAAAGTTTAGGAAATATAAATAAACAGGGTTGTTGTTGTTAGTTGTAAAGTCGTGTCCAACCCATTGCGACCCCATGATCAATTTTCTTCCAGGCCTTCCTGTCCTCTACCATCCCCCGGAGACCATTTAAGCTCATGCCGACTGCTTCAGTGACTCTATCCAGCCACCTCATTCTCTACTGTCACCTTCTTCTTTTGCCCTCAATCGTTTCCAGCATTAGGCTCTTTTCCAGTGAGTCCTTCTTTCTCATTAAGTGGCCAAAGTATTTGAGTTTCATCTTCAGGATCTGGCCTTCTAAAGAGCAATCATGATTGATCTCCTCTAGGACTGACCGGTTTGATCGCCTTGCAGTCCAAGGAACTCACAGGAGTCTTCGCCAGGACCATAGTTCAAAGGCTTCAATTCTTTGATGCTCAGCCTTCCTTATGGTCCAACTTTAACAACCATACACTGCAACTGGGAAAACCATAGCCTTTACTATATGCACTTTTGTTGGCAAGGTGATGTCTCTACTTTTTAGTATGCTATCTAACTTTGCCATAACTTTCCTCCCCAGGAGCAAGCTTCTTTTAATTTCTTGGCTGTAGTCCCCATGTGCAGTGATCTTGGAGCCCAGGAAAATAAAATCTGTCACTACCTCCATTTCTTCCCAATCTATTTGCCAGGAATTGAGAGCAATGAGAGCATTGAGAGCCGGGAGCAATGATCTTAGTTTTCTTAATGTTGAATTTCAAGCCAACTTTTGCACTCTCCTCCTTCACCTGCATCAGAAGGCTCTTTAATTCCTCTTCACTTTCTGCCATTAGAGTGGTATCATCTGCATATCTGAGGTTGTTGATATTTCTCCTGGCAATCTTAATTCCAACTTGTGATTCATCTAGCCCTGCCTTTCTCATGATGTACTCTGCATATCAGTTAAATAGGTAGGGCGACAGTATGCAGGCTTGCCGGACTCCTTTCCCAATTTTGAACCAATCAGTGGTTCCATGTCCAGTTCAGTAATATTGTATCTCTAAAATCTATTTTTAGCAGTTTTACTGTAATCGTCGTACTAACTGGCAAAATGGCATGTAATGCTTTAATTTTGTTTTTAGTGCAACAGACTATAGTTGAATGCACAGTTTTCTAGTTAATTATTCTTAAGTAAAACTATATTTTTGAGGTCATCTACAAGAGAGTAAGCTGATGTATACAAGAACAAGAATCAAAGATGGTAAGTTGGTATATCTTGATAAGAAATTATAAATCAGGATAAGGTTGCAAGTCATAGTTGTACAATAACTATTGTTCTGTGTCAATGTTTCCCAACTTTGAGAATTTTCAAAGAGGTAGAATTCTAAAAGCTGCCAGATTTGGGAAACAATGTTCTACTTTATTATGTGGTTTAGAATAAGTCACATAATATAATTTTCTTTTTTTTAGCCATTATTATTATTATTCAAACCAGTTTTTGGAAGGGTGAGACCATGAAACTGTCTTTACCCATTTAAAAGTCTGGGGATGGATCTTTGCTGCATGAAAACCAAGCAAAGTGAATAGCAAACAGAACTCAGAGAACCTATTTCTCTTGCTTTATATAGCCCAGTATTCATGGTGAAGGCAAAATAAGAAGCAAAAGAGAACATGATTCTGATCCATTTGTTTTTCTTATGTTAAAACTGACAGGTTTTTTTCCCTAACAGGTGTATGCATTAAATAATATGAGTTCTAGCTCATCTCAGTCTAATTTTCCTATTTTTCAAAAGATAATGATTCTAAGATTATTACATTTGTTCAATAGATCACAGGACATAGAGGAAGACAATGAGCATGTCTTCCTTCCTTATTTTCCAGAAGTCTCTCAAAAACTCGCTTTGTCATTAGTGTGAGGGACTCAGGGGACCGGTGAATTCTTGAGGTGACTCCATTGCTGATCAAATTCTGTATGCATTTTTTTAAAAAAAAAAAAATTAATGTGATTGTGTGACACAAAGAAATATTTTATATTTCTTTAGCTGTACAACATGCAGAATGGGCACTCCTATAAATTTGATAAACAAACAAACATATGTTAATACTGATTTCTCCTTGAGTATTAATGTATGGTTAAGGAAGAAATCAAATTAATAGAAAACTTTCCAAGATATAATATTTGAAATGTATATAGAGCAATCTTCAATGTTTTTTGTACAGAAATGCTGTAGCATTATTATTCAACCAGCAAGCTGAGCAGGATCACCTGGTATAGGTATCCTACTAAAATGCTGATAGTTGGTGGGTATCTTCAACTTCTCACATAACTTAAGATTTTCTCCATTTACGTTCGAAATTACTGAAATGATTAAATGTAGGCTTATTCCAGAATTATTTCCTCCAAAAATAC
Organism: Arizona elegans; assembly: GCA_022577455.1. Lineage (NCBI taxonomy): Eukaryota > Metazoa > Chordata > Lepidosauria > Squamata > Colubridae > Arizona > Arizona elegans. Next base: position 92,424,965 of record JAKOOJ010000003.1, on the reverse strand, counting down.
TTATAATTTTTATCTTAAAATCATTTCACATATAAAAATATTAAAAGGGGTGATTGTCAACCTTTCATATTTTTATTTTATTTAAACATTATTATTTCTGCAAAGTAATGCTTTGCTGAGGTGTTACAGTGTTTGCTTCAAGTATAAACTGCCTAATATAGAAATCTGAAGCAACTTTATAGAAGGCGGCTATACTTGGTTTTATTAGCAACTTTTTTTTAATGAAGTATAAGAAAATCGGATCTAGAGGCAAAAAATACAACTGACTGTAACAAAAAATACTTTTAAGGATGTGTTTACACAACACACTTGCACAGTTCAGCAACTATTTAAGATGTAAGTGTAATTATGAATGCACTACGTACATATTTGCTTAGTTTATGGTTCACTGTATTGTGTAAGTCTAGAAAATGTGTATTTTCTAGACTAAACACAAATTTCTAGAAAATTTGTGTTTTATGAATCCAATCTAAAAGTCAAGAGTCATTAAGAAACAATGTGTCATCATCAGGGACTGTATGGGCATGTTGATAACTATAACAGTAGGAGAAAGTGATCCATAAAGAGATTGAGGATTGGCTAAAGATAAACATTAAATTGTAATTTTAATAAAGCCCTTAAAATTAAAATTGTTTAATAGAAAGATGAAAGAATAAAATAAGAATGATAAATTGGAGCATCCTCCTTAGGTATTTATGGAACTGCCTATCACCAACATCGTCTATTACAAATATACATTCTTGATTCTTTGACTGGAGTGCATCAAAGGTAATACAAGAAATAATCATGACAAGTCTTTTTTTGAATCAGACTTTCAAGCACCTATTTGTCTTCATGCCTGTAGAAAATTTAATCTTCACCCCAATGATTGAGGGAATAACAGCAAACAATGGAAATAATGTTGGAAAAACCAAGATAATAATCATAGTGATTGTCAGCTGGAAGTTTTGTAAATTTCTAAGAAAACATGAGTTGATGGCAATGAGGTTTTTTTCTTCTGAAACTGATGATATACACTTGTGAAGCAACAGCAGTGATCAAATTCTAAGATTGTTTTTGTTCTTCATCACAGATTCCTTAGAGTGGTAGGAATCTGATTTGGAAAACAGATGGTCAGTTTAAGATCTCAACATTACTTTAAAAAGAGGACACATGTATGTGAACTAAATGGTTAAATATTTTCCTTGCAAGTTTTGGATTGTTATTGTGTCTTAAAATGAATTTTGCCACCTATCCATCAACATTTACATCCACCATGTGAATTTAAAATAATTTTTAAAAGCAATATTAACTCGATAATCCATTAGCACTCTCTATTTAGTGTTTGCCAGTGGTATTTTATGATAGAAAATTCCTTTATTATCCCCCCTCCCCCCGGTAGTTTCCAGAGATCTTGAACAGAGGGAGCTACAGTAGGGGTTCAGAGAAAGGCAATTGTGGAAATTAGAAGGCATCTTTATAAAAAGATTGGGAGTTCTGCACATGTATCCCATCCCCTCCTTGAAAAGATAAGGGTGAACCTTTCAGCCCCCTTTTCTATTATGGGTGCTTGGTGGTATTAAGGGGCAAAATTCTCTATAATTTTGCTTCTTAAAACCTGACTGAGGCTCACATTTTTGGCCAAACATTTAGTTAATTTAAAAGATTTGTATGATCTCCCATTTTAAACAGAACTATGGGTAGCTCACAATAATAGAGCTTATGGGGATGACCTACCAATGAAGAGGATCCTGACCTACCTACAGTAGTTGAGTCTTTGGATGAAGCAATAAGTTGAGAGAAACAATACTGGAAAGTCCATATATCAAGTAATTACTGTATATTAATGCTGTTGGGTAGCTCATTGGGTACCTGAAGTAGTTGATTATTTCGAGGTTCTTTGAGGACCTGGAAGAATTAAAGTTTAAAATGAATGTGGTTTCAGACATTCAGAAAGTGGAACTGGATCAAGCCACTAGTAGTCTATGTAAGATTTGTGATTTTCTTGAAGATGAAGGTGAACTATAAGAACTGTTATTCACTTGATAAAAACTGGTTCAGCAGAAAGGGTCGAAGTTAGTACCTGGTACTAGTAGAAAGAGCTGTCGGAGACTAAAAGTCCTAGACCCAACTAGACCTATTATAAAAACACAGTAGATGCTGAAGAATGTAACTGTGAATTTTTAGAGAGAAATGGAAATTTGGCGTTAAATACAATTAACGTTTTTGTTCTGCTGCTCCCATTCAAGTATAGCATTGTAATATGCAACTAAGCAAATACACATTCATATATAAACTTACTTCTGCTTGTTACAATCAAGTTATACATTTTAATCTTTAAATTCTTTTTCTTGTTTCTTTGTATCCTTATCCATTTGAACAATAACATGCTATTCATTTCCTGAAGAAGAAAGATTTGAATTAATTAGATTTTTATCTAATTTTTATTACTTTATAAGGAGGTCAAAGTGGCAAACATACTTAATATTCCTTCCTCCTATTTCTCCCACAACAACAACCATAAAAGGTGGGTTGAGATGAGAGAAAGTGACTGGTTCAAAGAGCCAGCTCCCATGACTAGAACCTACAGTCTCCTGGTTTTTAGGCCAGCACTTGAACCACTACATGAAACTGGATGTTTTAGAATATTAATAGTGAATACTGTGTTTTAAAATAAAAGAGAGTTTTTCTTCTCCAGTATATATATATAAGGAAATAAGATGATTCCTAAAGGCATGGGTTAGGTATCCACATCTGACTAGAGCATTGTCACAGTCAGATTCTTCCTGGTGGCTATGTAGGTCCCCTAACATCATTCATACATGCTTCAATGATGATACTATTTCAATAGGAATGGATGATATTTAAATACATAAACTCTGCATTGGGGGTCTTCTGCCATTCTAAGTGCAATACAAATATTATCAATCTGAACTGAATGAAAAAGCACAAAAAATCTTAACACTTATTTAAAATTAAAAAAAGATTAAACCTGTATAAATAAAAAAACAACAGAGAAGTGGATTTAAGTGCAAATACATATTTGAATAAGACAGCAACAAATACTATGTTAAAAGGCGGAAAAAAAGGAATGGAAGAAAGAAAATGAGCTGCCTGGACAAAGTAGATAAGGATTTAATTTCTAACTTTCTCTTCTTTATACTGATTTATAAACATTAAGACTCCCCTTAAAAACCATACTGTAAGTGTAAATCTACATTTTACTTTCAGTAAATTCAGGGGCTCAGAATAACCACTCTTTAATAGCGTAGCTTTTTTATGGTGTCTTATTCAGATATTATCACTTTGCAACTAAATTCATAGTCATACACCACTCAATATCAAGGATGCAGCTATAGAAGTGGTCAACAGTATTATGTATCTGGGGGTGCAGATAACTAATGATCTAATCTCTCCACACATCATCCTTAGTGAAGCATGCAAACCAGCATCTGCATTTCCTATGTCAGATGAGGAGAGCACATCTTTTGCCTTCTGTCCTGGCCACTTTTTACAGATGCACGATTGAGAGCGTTTTAACAAATAGCAGTAATATTTGGTTTGGTAATAGCAGTACCTCAGATAGAAAGTCCATACAGAGAGTGATAAGGACAGCTGAGAAGATTTTAGGAAGCTTGCTTCCTGTTATTCAGGATACTGTTTATAAGCGCTATGTGCCTAGAGTTCAAAGCATTGTTAGAGCCCTCACATACAGTGGTGGGTTGCTACCAGTTCGGTCTGGATCTTGTGAACTGGTAGTAAGTAGCGGGAGGTCAGCACTGACACTCTGCGCATTTGCAGAAACTTCTGTGCATGTGCACACTCTGCACATGCGCAGAAACTTCTGTGCATGTGCAGAAGCCCTGTGCGTGCGCGTGCTCCCATTTCGAACCGGTAGCAAAGATAAGTGGAATCCATCTCTGCCTATACACCCACTTTATGGTCTGTTTCTGTTGTTCCCCTTTGGAAGGAGGTTTCGAAGTATTTCTAGCAGGACTTCCAGATTCTGTAACAGCTTTGTTCCCTACGCCATCCGTCTAGTAAACTCACAAGATTCATTTTTCTCACTATATACATGTATACATACACTTGTTGTTTCTCTGTGTCATATAATATATGTAGGTATGTGGGTATATATGCATATTTATTTATTTATATTTTGACATTTTTAGGTAGTGTATATTGGAGGTGGTGACCCTTTGAGAGCTGTATGCAACAAAATTTAATTTTAATGTGTGCTGATTAGCGTAAAGTGACAATAAAGTTATTCTAAGTCTAAATTCACTTGATTCGTTCTCTTTCTTTCTTTCTTTCTTTCAACTATCAATGTATCATTAATTATTTTTGATCTTGACTAAATCAAGTTTGAAGAGGATAATGAACATAAACTTACTAATAAACATAATTTAGCCTAAGGAGAATGTTAACTAGGACAAATAACTGAATAATTTGGTTTAACACACATTGCAAATTTGGTCTTTAAAATACAGAAAACATTAATTTGGAAGTTATCCAAACTTAATTTATTCTGTTCTTCAGAGGCCGATTTTTTTGTGTCATTTTATATGTCAATGAATCCTTAAAACAAGATGATGGAGTTTCATAGTTTAAAATAGGGTTTTTGGACATTCTTCTGTTATAATTTCATCAAAATAGTGACTTCTATCAACCACAGTTGAATCATTAATTGATCTTAATTTCTGAAAGTATACCCTTTCAGTTAAGTGTCATTTTCTATTGCACAAAGGAAGAGAAATAGAAAGGACCTTAACTGAGATTAATTAGAGTGAATATAACCCACCATAAATTATCATTTCTGGCATGAAACAAAACTCTTTGAAATATTGTGTATAACTAGTCAAATGAATAAAGTAGCTTTATTTCCTGAATATCAAGCAGTGAATACCTACTCTAGCATTTCAGAAACAAAGAACTTTCCTAGAAACTGTCATCACTCTTGGAAACTACTGTTTTAGAAAAGGTCCAACTAGAAATGATGAATGTTGTTTGTACCTCTCCCACAGAGAGTTACACTGTTATACCGTTTCTTTATACACAATAGTAAAATGGATAAATGGAACCAAAGGGGAAATAAGAAACCCCCAGAATGTCTTTATTATTACTGTTTTTGGAGATAAACAATGGGAAGAACATTTCATTTATTACATATTAATTGCCAAATGAATGTAGTTTGATAGAATCCTAACAACACTAAGCAGTTTATATTCAGAAAAACTATTCAGACAAAACAGAAGACAAGAAATTATAATTATCAAGGGAGCTACATCTTTTGGTTAGTAAGACTGAATTATCTACAGTGCAATGTTTTTGCTAGTCTCCCACTGGATTCATGCTGAAACTGTCTCTTCAAATGGATAAAGGACTTATTAAAGTAGACATACTAATAATTTTCTGAGGTAATCTCAAACATAGAGAAAAATAAAGTTATATTTGTAAAATATTTATATTCTTAATTAAATAATGATGTTTGTCAAACCAATAGTTAACTTTTAGTAACTAATCAAGTAGGCCAATAGTAATTTCAATTACTACAAACAAGTAAATTTATAAATCATACAGACCAATTCATCTATTAAAATATTTATCTGGTATTTAATTGGTTACTGTCCAAAGCTTTTTATCTTTACTGTAAAACAGTGATAAGAATTTAACCATTTGCTTTAGCTTTGCCTTCCTTTACAAATATATTCTTATTAGTTGGTGGATCAGTGATACATGAAAAAACTCTTTAAAGTGAAGTAATAGCATGAATATTATTTCATTTCCTTGATGACTCAAACACTTACTGCTTTAAAACCATGATTAATAGTAAAAGTACACCAGTATGATCTCTTACAGTATATTTAGACATGCTCACTAAGAAAAAAAGTTAAATAGCAAATGTGCTACAGTTAGTCCCTGCACATATCCATTGGCTTTTCCATGGATGGACAAAATACTGTATTTTATGCCACCTGGCTCTGTCACACTATTTTGTACTGCCATAAAATACCCAGAGTATATTCAAGGTTTGTAATAGATTAGTTTATGTTAGATAATGTGTAATAATTGCATTGCCCGAAATTTAGAAAATACAGTTAACTATAAACCAGTCACAGATGAATAATTTATCTCTCTGTGAGAAGAACCGAGGGAACATGTGGAAGACGAGTGGCGTGGCATGGCGTGGCATAGCGTGGAACGGAACAGAACACTTTATTGGCCAAGTGTGATTACACACACAAGGAATTTCTCTCAAATAAGCTCTCAGTGTACATGCAATAACATTATTACAAAGTAATAATAATCATAATAACAAAGGATAACAATCATAATAATGATACCAATAGAGAAGGTAGTGGAACAGATGAGAAGGATAAAAGTAATATAGCAATACTACATGGAAATATACTTAGACATAAGACAGAACTATGGAAATTAAGTGTTCAGCAGAGTGATGGCACAAGGAAGAGAACTGTCTTTGTGTCTAGTTATTTTGGCATGTAATGCCCTATAGCAATGTCTCAAGGGGAGGAATTGAAATAGTTTATATCCAGAATGTGAGGGATCTGTAGATATTTTCTCAACCCTCTTTCTCACCACGCAGTATACAGGCCCTCAATGGACGGGAGGCTGGTTGAAATAGGTTTTTTTGCAGACCTAACTACCTATTGAATATCTGTACCTAACTTATTTGATTGCTGTACCAAACCAGATAGTTATAGAATAATGAATCACAAACTTAGTATTTAAGATATTTACCATTATCTATGTTTTGTTAAGCATATTACCCAAATGAAATGCACCCAGTACACTGTGTCCATTAAGACATAAATACTACTTTGGCTTGGGAACAAGGATAAAGTATTTGTTAAGACTTTTTTTTTCCTAGTAGGGATTGAGTACTCAAAATTCTACTCTTACCTATCAAACCAGAGCTCAATTGGCATTTAAAATAGTGACAATCCCAGTACACTTAACTAATTTAGTCTGATATTTATGTAAAACATTTAGTTTCAGGAAAATTTGTAGGTCAGTGGGTCAAGGGTCACAGTGCCAGGCTGTAGCAGCACACTGCCGGCTGGTGATCTGTGGGTCTTTCCTGCTTACTGCATTACTTCATAATTGGCTCGGATGTGGATGATCTCATATAAGCTCACCTAGAGAAGATGGCAACTTGAGAGGGGGGTGAATAACTTCTATCCAATTAGAATACTGTTACTGTGCTACCTTTTGTCTGCTTGTGTAAAACTGTATAAAAATAAAGTTCTCTACGAAGTCGGAAGAGACATCTTGGAGACGTCTTGAAACAGAGCAAAAGTCCGGACCTCTGATTTACAACAAAATTGACCTCTCATATACTAACAATCAGATACCATAAATTAAGGGTCATTAGGCAATTCAACAGAAGCATTAAATTCTTAACAAGATTTTTAATTATTTTAACAAGTATTTTTAAATTGCTTAAATTCTACAAACACAAGATTTTTTTTACCAAGTCATACTCTATTAAAAATATTATACAGTATCTTTTCAATAACTCACCTTAAATGATATTTCATACTGCTCTCCTCCCCATATTTCTAGGCCTGCATCATATCCTCCAAGTTCCCAGAACCATCTTCTATCAACTGCAAACAATCCTCCAGCCATAACTGGAGACCTTAAGAGAAAAATTAAACTCCATATTATAAATATTTAAGTAAAGTCTGCCCAAATTACATGTACAACTCTAACTTGCATTTTACTTCTATTTTTTTTTAACTTCCCACTTTGGCTACATTGCACTTTGATTACAGTGTCATTTATACTATACAGCAACTACTGGAACACAAGAGGAACTTTGGGGGAAGTCAAAGAAACTATAGGAGTCTGATATTGTTAATAACCTGATGACAAAGGGATGCTAACAAACAGGCTGGATGATTCTTGCAAGCCTGTTCAGTAACTGTTTGACATCACCTACTAGAATCTATGGCATCATTTTTTTCCCAAGGTAGAATGGTAAAGACTGCCTATATGAGGACGGAAGTTTGTTCCTGCTAACTTGGTACTTGTGGAATAGAGCCTTTAAGATACAGAACTGAGGCCAGAAGATTTAGAAGGAAAGGGAGAGGGACATCTCATCTGAAAACAAATGTGTTAAAACATCTAAAACAAAACAAATTAAAATGAAAGAAAGAAAAAATGTAGAACAGTTTGTTGTGACCCTGGCCTCAGAGGCTGATTTATCTTCGCATGCTGATTCGGAGGATGATATGGAGGAGGAGGAAGCTGTCACGAGCTATGTGCCGGAGGGGCCGTCTTCACTGGTGAGTCAGCAAGAACTGACAGTTGCTGATGTGCCTATGGACCCCAGCCAAATTGAGGAGGAAACAGAGGCCGGTAATGACGAGGGGGAGCCCCTATTGGATGCAAGAGAGAGACATAGGAGACGTCGTAGAGAACAGCTATTGCTACGTCCCAAGAGGTGTGGTCAGGAGACGTAGGGCCACACCCTACAAAGTATAAAAGGGGTGTGACTGGGCTGGAAAGGTGTGGTGAACAATTTGTTGGCGTTTTGGATGCAGTGGAGTTACAATTGTTAGTTTGGAGTTTTTGACAAGAGTCTGCATTCCTGCATTAGCCTGCTGGCTGTCTGCCAAGACCTTTGGAACATTGCCCAGTAACTATTGGACTGATATATGCTTTGGAAGAGAACTATTTATTAAAGGGCCAGCTTCAGTCTCTCTAGCCTTCGTTTGTTACTGCCGGGCTATTTGAGCCTCTGCAAGGCCACTCATGGGAGGGGACAGAACATAGTTATTGGTATGACAGTTGAAAACAAACCTAGAAAAACTAGTTGCATGAGGTATGTGAAGAAAGGGGGAACATAAATCAAGAATTCTTTAAGCTGTAGAAGTTGTTGAACAAGTTCTATGCAGGTGCACACCTAGAAAAACTAATGTTCAGAATTTTTTCTATAAGAAAATAAAAGATCCCTCAGGGTAAATCTATATTGTTCTTTTTTATCACCACTCTTTTTGCTTTTTTCTCTTTAACAGCTTCATGTAAAAAAAGGATAATGTTGCCAGAACCTTGAAATGATTTTCTTCAGACTTAATTCAAACCAGAGTGATATACATAACTTTGAGAGATCCCTCAGAAAACTGCTATTCACTGATGGAAGAAAAGGCAATTATATTTCAGAAAAGCCAAATATGCACTATAGCAGAAACAGCAGAAAACAGAATGGCAAGACCATGTGTTCATAAAGCAGAGAAGAAAGCACTGAGTCTGTTGAAGTCTCTTGCTATTCTCTGAATATAGAAAATTAAGGCCCCCTGAACTTTCAAAGAATGAAGGACATAATAAATGGAGAAGAGAAAATTACTGGAAAAATGAAAAAAATTAACAGATAGATGCAGTTCAAATTTTTTTTTATTAAGTGTCTATGCACATAATATATGAAGTATGTTATATAAACATGTGTTATAATGTGTGTAAACCATTGGAAGAGAGCCAGTTTATTGTAATGGTTAAAGCATCAGGCTAGGAATTGGGAGACCGTGAGTTCTAGTCTTACTTAGGCACAAAGCTGGCTGGGTGACCTTGGGCTAGTCCCGTCGTCCCAGCCTCAGGAAGAAGGCAATAGCAAACCACTTCTGAAAAACCTTGCTAAGGAAACTGCAGAGACTTGTCTAGACAGTTTCCAAGAATTGATATGATTGAATAGAACTAAAAAAAAGCTGCTGGTCCTCTCTTAGCACACAGAATTTGCTGACACAGTAGTTGGAACTGCAACAAGGAATGCAATTTTCAATATAAATATTGGAAAATGAAGTAGATGGCAACATAACTGGCGATTAAACAACTGTAGAGGTAAAACAGTAAGCATTAAAATATTTTATGTTTAACATTATTTTACTACATAAAATAAAACATAATTGTACTTCCAACAGTGTATCTACAGGCAGTCCTCACTTAAGGATGGTTCAAAGCAGTGGTGAAATCCAAATTTTTTTACTACCGGTTCTGTGGATGTGGCTTGGTGGATGTGGTGTGGCTTGGTGGGCGTGGCAGGGGAAGGACACTGCAAAATCCCCATTCCCTCCCCACTCTGGGGCTAGCCAGAAGTGGTATTTGCCGGTTCTCCGAACTGCTCAAAATTTCCGCTACTGGTTCTCCAGAACCTGTCAGAACCTGCTGGATTTCACCCCTGGTTCAAAGTTACTATGATCCACCCCCAGAAAAGTTACTCATAACCCGTCCTTGAAGTTATGACTACTGCAGCCACCACACAGTCACATGATCATATTTTGGGTACTTGGCCACTGGGTTGGATTTATAATCAGTTGCAACGTCCTGCAATCATGTAATTTGTGACTTTTTTGCCAGTTTCTGGGAAGAAACACCTATTTGGGAGAACATATAAATATATATTTTTAATTTGATTTATATGCCGCCCTTCTCCGGAGACTCAGGGCGGCTTACAATGCATTAAGCAATAGCCTTCACACTTTTGTATATCGTACAAAGTCAGCTTATTGTCCCCACAAACTGGGTCCTCATTTAACCTACCTTAGAAAGGATGGAAGGCTGAGTCAATCTTGAGCCTGGTAAGATTCGAACCTGCAGTAATTGCAGGCAGCTGTGTTAATAACAGGGTGCTTTAGATCACTGTACTACCACTGTATTACTTAACAACCACATGATTTGCTTAACAACCACCGTGACTCACTTTATAACCATAATAAAAATGGTTCTAAAATCAAATCAGATCACATGATGATCTGCTTAACGACTGCAGGGATTTACTATATGACAAAACCTCCAAAGAGCTCTGTTGTTTCTGATAAGGGAGGACTATATATTGAGATCACTGTGAATAGTGTGAATTGAGACCACTGTATTTTAATATTTTGGATAGTAGCTCTGTAATCCTGTACCCAGCAAGAAATATTAGACCTTTATTTTTCAAAATTTCCCTCTTACAAGCACACGAACTGTAGCTATAGAGATAGAACTCAGATCAAGGGAATTAGAAGAATTGTTGCTGTAAGTATCTGTACCTGAAAAACATGTAACATGTAACAATGCCACCTATCACAAATGTACATTCTTAATGGTATGTTCTTGATTGGAGTACATTCTTGACTACAGTAAAAGAAGGAAAAATGACAGTGACAGTATTTTTGACACTTTCAAACTTCTATTTGTTTTCATGCTTAGTAGAAAGTGTAATCTTCACCCCAATAATTGAGGGAATACCAACAGGCAATGAAAATAATGTTTTTAGAGACAGAGACTACTTCTGCTACAAGACTTTTGTGCCAACTGTATAGAAACAAAAAGAAACCAATTTGAAAACAAATTATTTTGATAACTGGAAGGGGATGTTATTTCAAGGAACAGTAGTCTATGATATAATTACATGATTTAGTTTGTCTATTTTGTGATTGACCTTCATTTTTTTACCTTTGTTGATTCCCTTTCTTTTTAGAGGAGAGAGAAGAAAGAACATGTAGCAATTATATCTGTCTGAAAACCTACAACCTCTTAGCTTGTTAAGCAAGTATTCACTTTGTCTCATGAACTTACTCAAAAGGGTCACTGGGATCAGGTTTCTGTAATTCAGGAGGAATTGGGATTCGCTTATAATACATCTCCCAGTCAAATGCTCCTCGCATTGCATCTCCAGCTTGTGTTTCATAGCCAAAATGATCATGATCAATGACATCAATCATTGGACAAACAATAGTTTTGCGATTTCGAGCAATGCGGTCTGGGGAATAAAAAAAATTGTATTTTACTTTCATTTGTAACAATATAACTCTCTTACAGAAGAACATAAAAAAGAATCTTAGAAAAAGAACACAGGCAGTCCTTGGTTAATGATGCTGATTGGGACTGGAATTTCTATCACTAAGCAATGTGGTTGTAAAGCACAACACCACTTGATTGCTGTCATTAATGTTGTCATTAAGCAAGGTTTGCAGATAGTTAACTGAGAATGTGGGTGCTTGGCAATCAATTCGCACTTAGCACCAGTTGCCAAGCACCCATAATCACAAGATCACCATTTGCAACCTTCCCTTCTGGCTTCCCCAGAAAGTCAATGGGGAGGCCGGCAGAAAAGGTTGCAAGTTACTGGAAAAAGTGTCCCCCATCTGTGTCCTCTTCCTCACCTCCTCTGTGTTTCCATTGACTATTCACTGACCCTGTGTACCTTCAACCTTCACTGTATCTATTTTGCAACTTTGCACACCCTCCCTAACCCATCCAGTGTTTGTCATGCATCTTCTTGTATCCTCGTACGTCCTTGACCCACATAGTGCTTCTTGCACATTACCTTTTTACTATACTATACTATAATGCACTTTACATGGTGCTACTCTTGAAGAGTATTTGGAAGCTTCAGTTTGTGCAAAATGTCATGGAATGAGCAATTATGTGTGCACCTAGACTTACACACATTACACCTCTGCTCTACAAGCTGAATTGATTATCAACTTGTTTCCCAGTCCAATTCAAGCTTTATAGCTTACAATGTAATGCAACTTAATATTGTATTATAAATATCAATATAATATACAGTAATATAATGATATAACTTAGATATTAACTTTGGAACTTATAAAGCCCTACATGGCATGGGGCCAAATTACTTAAGGGACTGCCTCTCCCCAGTGACATCAGGTCCAGCAGAAGAAGATTGTTGTGGGTTTCATCCACTAGAAAGTCTCATTTGGTGGAACCCTGAAGGAGGAACATTTCTGCTGCTGAGGTCAGGCTAGCCCTGATCTGGATGGCCTTCAGAAGAGTCTGATTTGGCTTTGCCATCTGGTCTGGGGATTAGTGAGGAGTGTGAAGTCATAATACTGTTCCTCTCTCCTGGTGATTATGCTGTATAGATTTTAATCATTTAACTGTTTTAATGTTTGCATGGTTTGTATGGCTGTTTTATTTTTTTTTAATTTTGACTATATACTGTAAATCAAATGAATAATTGTGAAAATGAAATGTGATTGAAGAGCAGCCTTCAATTGAGCGCAAAAGAAATAATTGATTATCCTAATATTTCCCATCCCGAATTGGAAAAAACATAGCAATTTGAATGCTAGAATACTAACGAGTATGTGGGTATTCTAATGTTAAGTCAACAAAATCTTACTCTGCCACTGGAAGGGTTGGATAATGTCAGATTCTGGTTGTTCAGAAAGGCATTGCATCTGCAATTGATCATTCAGAAATGCATTTCAAATAGGATTCTTACCTAGAAGGGGTGGCAACCAGTTCACATTTGCTTCACAGTGGGAATCTAAGAAGGTAATAACATCTCCTATTGCTGCAGAAGCTCCGAGCATTCGAGTTCTTATTAGCCCTTCTCTCTTCTTAGTTCGAAGAATCCTAACTTTCGGAAAATGGGCCATATAATCCTCCAAGCGCTTTTTGAGATGCTCTGCATGGAACAAAATGAAGGTAAAAGATGCATTAAAAATGAAACTATGAAGTTTAAAAAGGGGATTCTATCTCAGCTTTAGAAGCTGAACAGCAACAGCATAAAGTTTAGAAAATGCAGGTAGTCTTTGATCTCTGACCGTAATTGAGCCAGGCAAGTCATGGCAGTCAAAAAATGGGTCATGTGCCCAAGTCAATTTGATGACTTTTTGCAGTGTTTGTTAAGCAAACACCATGGCCATTAAGCAATTGTTCACTATGGAGGGCTTTTACAGGGAAATTGGAATTAAACTCCAGTTTGGGCAAAAATGCTATATAATATGGACATATGACTGTGGGATTTTGCAAATGGCAATAAACGTAGGCTACTTGCTGAGTGTCCAAAATGCAGTTACATGACTATGGGGAACCCCAGCCATTGGAATTTTGGAACTGCATTGCAAGCACCTTTTAGGGGGTCTATTTTTATTTTAAACACTCACTAAGCAACTGATCATACTAAGCAAGTTGTCGTTTCTAAGATTATTAGGAAGCATAAAAGCATAAGTGATCCTATAATAATGTGCATTTGTACTTCCAAATTGTTTGATAAAATTTCTCACCAAACACTCCTAAACAATTTCAGCAGCAACTAAGTAAGAGAGCAAACATTTTTGGTCTGAAAATAGGCTGTAGAACAAGAAAGATTGACACAATGCCAAACTGTTTAGGACAATAAAAGAGAGTTCAAAGAGTTCCAAAGGGTCTTTCCAATATGGATGAGGGCATCAAGTTAATTAATTTTTTGATAAAATATATACTTATCAATTTCCTTAACAGTTGTGGGAGTCTTAGAGGTTATTATATAAATAGCCATTAAAAACTTACATGTGTTTTTGTAACTCCCCTAGGTTTAAGCTGTGCATAGTTGGGTGCAAACAAATGCAAAGTAATGCAAAGTGTCCCAGAAACCACGTTTCATATATATTAATGGGATCTGAACTGTTAGTGATTGAGCAAGAAAGGGATTTTGGAATCATGATGGATAGTTCAATGAAAATGTCACTTCACTGCACAGTAGCTGTAAAGATATAAATTCTAAGCTTGAAATCATGAAAGGAACAGGAAATAAAAAAGTCGATATAGTTTTGCCCCTATATCAATCATATATTCCATAGCACGTGGAATACTATGTACAGTTCTGTCTACCATATCTCAGAAAGATTAATGTGGTACTGGGAAAGGTTTAGAAAATGTAATGAAAACAGTTAGAGGGCTTGAGCAGCTATCTACGAGGAAAGACCACAGTGATTATGGCTTTTTAATTCAGAATATTAAAGGTCAGTAAAGGCAGTAAAGACAAATGCATATTAAAATATGCATCGTATGGACAATTGGAATAGGGAATTTTCTCCTTTCCTTACAAAGTTAAAAGTGGGATTATTTATTAAAACTAAATGGGAGAAATTTAGGAATAGTAAAAGAAGGTGCCTTTCATACATACATCCACAAATGATACACAATCTTTGGAATGTGATACTATCAAATTAGAAAGGGAACTGAATAAATTCATGGAGAATTGGGCTATCAATGACCACTGATCTTAATGGCTGTTTGCTACTTCTATGCTCATGAAGGTCTACCTTGAATATGAGCTGCTACTGAGTAATAGAGGAAAAGGAGTATAATTCTTCTGTCCATGCTTGTCAACATTCTGCCTGCCACATGGCATAGAACATGGGCTACATGTGTGTGCTTGTCCTGATCCAGGGAGATTCTTAAACAATACTACTCAAAATTAGAAAAACCATTTACTATGTTAAATTACAATATATAATTCAATAATACACATCTGCCCATTAAAACACACATATAATTTATCTAATTCAGAAATTTTGATTCTGCATGGTTCATTTGTCTTACTTAATTCTGCAACTCTTTTTAAAAAAAGTTTTAACTCAAGTAAGAGAAATGTTTTCCTTAGCATTAAAAAATGAATGTGTGGCACATAAGATACATTAATATTCTTTTTAGAAAAACAACAGAGGAAGTACTTAAAAGTCCAACATTAAAATGTATTTTATGTATTGTATGTGCAAAACAATCCAATATATACCATTGTTTTGGCTGAGTCATGAATGTATGAGCAAATATATTATACATTGGATGTACCTCTATCACTGAAATCATCCACCAGCACAATCTCAGCTATCAGTTCAGGAGGAGAGCGATTGAAAACACTATGCACTGTTCGAAGAAGTGAGGACCATCCTTCATTGTGGAATGGGATTATTATACTGGTGTTGGGAAGTTGTTCCAGATATATCTTGCTATTGCAGCTTAAAGATGAAGAGAATTACCATCTTGATCAGTATTTATAAAATATTACCACTGCTCCAGCACCTAAAGAAATCACTTCTATTATCTCATGTAAATATTAAACATCCAGTTAACTAACAGCATATTATTTCAATTCATAAAGAACAATTGATAACCATGGCAATTGGTGCCTATTACACAATATCTTGTGTTATTGAATTTTACCCACCAACAGCAATGTGCAAAATTTTTCATATCTGAAACACCCATATCGACTGCAAATTGCTGCATCTCAAATATGGAATAGGCTGTTTTGAATATTCTGAGATTGTTTTTATCTTGAAAGAGTGTTTCAAGTAAATATGTTAGTTTTACACTTAGAGTGTTTAAAATACAAATAGGTGTGTTTCGTACATGAAACTATTTAAATTTTAAAAAATTAAGTAACCCTAGTTGTCATGCTACTAGATATCATATTTAATACATCAGCTAAAACTCACTTTGACAACAAAAATGTTAGTGTTAGCTGGAATGGAATTTAAGGGAAAATGCAGGAAAATAAATGATAGAAATAAGAAAACTCATACATTCAACCATAAGAAAATTCTATACTTACTTTGGATGTCGTATATCTGGTAGAGAACGGTTTAAAGAAATTTTATCACTCACAAAAATATTAAAACCATTTTCCCTGTATGCCTGGTCCACTTGCTCAGCATCAGTCATAGGATATGGTTTTCCTTGTTCTCCATTTCCTGCAGAGATAAGCAAAGCAAGGAGTAATCTTAAAACATTCCACATCTCAACTGCAGAGAGTTAACAGAGCAATAATTTCATCCATGTTCAAAATTCAAGAAGCCCTTTTATCAGCCTTCTCATTCGTCACAGCTCTAGGCAATATTTGTTATGCTATATTCTAGGACTGCAGCTGAGATTTCTTAATAATACGCCCCAAATTGTTAAACTCCCTAGTTAAGAAGAAGATTATACAGTTTATGAATATTGAATAATGCTAAAGAGACATCTAGGTAATTTTCTCTTTTGGAAAAAGGTCACAATAGATTTATTAGATTTTTGTCCTGATGAATCAACATGCCTTATAATTTGTAATTTAAATTTATAAGGCTGCTCAACTCACAGTGATTCTGGGTGGTATTAAATCAATTCAGAAAATAGCTACAGTTTGACAAAAAGACACACCACAAACATACCAAACACAATCCTATTCAGATGGATGCACCACCCCACCCTCACCTAGAACCTGGAAAAAAAATTCAGATTTTCAAGGCACCATTTACCATGTTCATGAAATTCCCTCTCTCCTCTCATTTTGACATACAAATAATCATACATTTTTAATTTCTACCATAATATTGAAACATCATTTGTTTGTTTTCCTGCTATAGCACATAAGGGAAACCAATTGTTTATTTTTTTACAAAACTGAATGGGAATCTTTTTACTCTATGTTGTCTAATGCACAAACTTTTTTCTTTATCACTAAATACATTTTTTATTAAAACCGACACAACTAAATTGGATATGATTGTTTTATACTGTCAGACTAAAATAGTGCTTTTGTCATGGCTACTGGAGCTTCTCTCATATTTTTGTCCCCTCTGTTCCTCTCTCTACAAATCTCTTTCCTTCCATTTATATTCTCTTCCTTCACATCACATCCCTTTTTATGTTTGATAACAGTTAAGTTCAGTTTAATTTTTAAAATTTTAATCTATGTAGTTTTAATGTTTTAATATTTCAATTACTTTTTAGGCCTTTTAAACTCATATTATTTCTCCTTCTTATCACCCGTCTCTTCCAGTACTATAGTCAAATCTAGAATTGTTACTACTAGAATTTACTACTGGCACAGCTGGTGCATTTCCACACTGTTTTTATTTGTTGAAACACGGAGATACTAGAGGCACATATTGGTTTGTTACAAATTGTTTTGAAATATCTGCTTATCACATTCGCTGTTTTGCTTAACAATGTTTACCATTTCTTCTCTTCCTTCCAAATGTTATGTATAGTGCTAAGGCTTATGCAGTGGAGTATTGGGCACTTAAGTCTTCCAAGGAACACTATCCTTATGTCAGCACTGGCAAGTATGACTTACAGATTTTTCTTTTCCTGCTACCCTGTTTACCGTGCCTGCATTTCCATTCAACTAGTTAGACATGGGATGCCCTAACAAAAGCAGATACAGAAATGGCTTCCTAGGGACCTATGCCATGCTTTTTGCTGTTATTTCCAAAACTTGGAAACAATGAGAACCTTGGTTTGGCATTTTTCCTGTCTTCTGGAACAAACAAGGCTCTGTGGGGGTTTCGTCTGTGGTCAGTGACATAAGGCATTAGGAATTGAGGGAAGTCTTGTTCAATTTCTATTCTGGGCTACTAACTTGCTGATGACTTGCTGATTTTTTAAAAAGTGTAAGAATGGTAATTTCTTTTGAGTTACATGAACATATCCACTAGTATGCTGCGTTTAGTACTATTTTGCCTTCATGAGTTAAGACTGAGTGAGTTATACAGACCTGTTCTCTGCAAATCATTCTTTATAGCCTCTCTGTCATGCCAATCTTTTTTTCTTTGTCGGTTACCAAGGTAAGCTTCATTCCTTTGTCTTGCATGGAAGCCCTTTAAAAAATATGATTGCTGTTATACTTTTGTAAACACACACAAAATCCATACTGAATATCTGATAAGCCACATTTCTAAGTTATATTTTATGTTTTATGAAATTTTAATATTTGTAATATTTTATTTGATATTTCATATAAGAACTCCAGAATAAAAAAGTGATTATTTGCTGGGTTTCAAGTTTCAAACCACACTCTATGAGTGCACTAGGTACCGTTAATGAAGATATTATTTAATATACCAGCCTCTACAGCTACACTATGAGCATATTTTTGATTCCTGATAAAAGGTATTATTTTTAAGTCAACTTAAAAAAGCGATTTAACACTAGGCATTGCATGAATCAGTAATATTACTATTTACTTGGAGTGCTGTCTTAGTTGATGAGGATTTGTAAAAAGTCAAAAGCTTACAGACTATATTGCAAAATTATTGTCTTAATATGAAAATTTGAGCACATTATTAGACAAATGATTTTTGAAATCCTAAAATTCTACTTGCTTGTAAAATCTTCAGAGCTTTCTTTCTCCTATTTTTTTCATGTAGAGATGGATATCCTTCTAAGCTTATCATAGGCCATTCACAGAGAACAGGGGAAAGAATTATAGTCATAACTCTTGGTTTCCTGGAGAAGGCATAAGGTCTTAAAAAACTGTAACCTTTGGTATCCTGTTTCTATATAATGGTTTTGCAGACTTACTGAAATTCTTGCTATCTGCTTGGGAAAATGATCTGAACCATCTCATAGAAGGGTCAATTCATCTTAGAGCCCATACTGCTATCCCAAACCATTTCTACTATTGTTGCCATAAATAAGAGTCATAAAAGGCAGCAGAAACACATTTACAGACTGTGATATTTCTTCTTCGCAAAAGAAAGAAGAGAGTATGAGACATAAAAAAGAGGAGAGCCATAATACAACTGCTCCATGCCTAGAATGCCCATCTCCATTCCCTTCTACTCCTATGACGCTTTGATTACATAGAGGGTTGTGAGAGAGATGAATGCACATGTACCTTGGCTCCCTTTGAAAATAACAACAAAACAATATGGATAAAAATGCCAAATCCATCCTGAATATTTGGCTATGTGACCAACCATAATAATGTATTAAATTTATAACTCCTAAATCTTTGAAAGCAGACAAATTATACAGATTTACAGTAGAAGATATCAAATTAGAAAAAAAAAATCAGAATGTTTCCATTTAAGTGTTACCTAATTAAGAACATGTTGACCTTATACAAAAGTAGAACGTCTTGGCTTATATATAATCCAATTTCTTTTTTTTAAACAAGTATAGTATGCAGAAATAAAGATTACACTATTATTACTATTGTTTTTGAGCCAAGATCCTGGAAGTATGTAAGGTATCAAAGCTCTAACAATCCTAGGAGGGAAAAAGCACAATTATTTAATATCTGTTGCCTCTAATCCTTTCCTCAGTAAATACAAGCCAAAGATCAAAAATATACATTTTAAAAACTCCGGAAGTTGTATTTATGAATTTAGGTGTAAGGATGGCATATTTTTTTTAATGCTAAACCTTGGATATTTGCATACATTGTCTTGTTTACTATTATAAATACTAAGTATGAAATAGAAAAAAAGAGATGGGCTGATTGGATGTATACCAATTTATGTTTGAAATAAAGATTAAATTTCTATTCCAGATGATGTTTTTTAATTGATTTCCTTACAAAGCGAAATAATTTCCAAAATCTGAAGGTATTTTGCAAATACTTTCAAGGAGCTAGTTTTAATGTTTTTTCCTTCAACATGATTTTGCTACTTTGTTGTCACTATAGTCAAGACTAAATACGGTACATTTGATTTAAACCTTTATTAACAAATCTTAGTCCAGTCATCGATCAGATATGTTCCAATGTGCAAACATATAACTCCATTAAAATTTAGAATCAATGTCTTGATTTTTGCTTTTTGGCAAGTTTATCTGCACCCAAACCACCCTGGTTTCCCACTGGTTATCTAAACCCACACAAGATTTGCTTTTCCTGTCTTTTTGGACCCCCCACCCCCAAATCTTCTACTACTCTGTATCCAATGGATTCTTTCTTTTTCCAACTATTTCTTCCTTGTGTTCTACTTTCTCCCAAAGCCCCTCTCAGTTAACTGATTGTACATCCTTGGGAATCAGAAGCTTAATTGGCTATCAGAGCAATTATATCAGATTCTTATTAGTATTAAAGGCCAGCTTGGGCATCTTATTGAATTGGCTTAGAACTTCAGGATTCTAATGTTTGGAATATCTTCATAGGACTGAGTGTGAAGCCCTACAGCTGATGCACTCTTCAACACTGTTGCTCTTCTGGTAATTATCTCTCAAAGAATGCTGATTCCACTGTAATATCAGTATTAACAGAATAACTATTTTAAATAATATGAAATCCCCACACAGAGCAAGTATGTACTTAGTTATTTGAGATTCTTAAGAGCCTTTATTGATTTCAAAATTAATACAGATAGGTCCTCTTTGTTTGCCAGATGTTGATTAAATCAAGTACAATAACTTTTTTATTACTTGAGGTACATCACAGTTTTTAAGCACAGCTTTAACAGCAGATAATGCTATACTATAAAGAATTAGGTGTTATGCAGCTTCAAAAATGTGAAAAAAATTAACTTATGAGGAAAGTGAATTTTGGAGACAGAGAAACAGATGAAAGCAGCAACATTTTAGAATTTCTAAAAAAAAAAAAGGAATTGGATAAGAGTCCAGATTTATCATCTCTTGCTTCAATATGGAATATCTAACTTTATGAAGGAGAACATTCAAAGCAATTTTACCAGTGCAGGGATCATACAGATTGCAAGATTTACTTATTAATAAAACAAAATTGAAGTCCTTAGAAATTCTCTTCAGAACATTCAGAGCCTCATCATTGGTTTCAATATCTACTGATCAGTTATATCTTCCTAAATGAATTACAAAAGCAAGGTAGAACACTAAGAGATTTGATTGAATTAAAAAAACTCAATGACACAAAACTCAGGTAATTTATTGGGATTTATCTATATGGCTGGTGAGGGAGGATTCAGAAAGTGAATAAACTAAGCACTGTATAATACAGAAACTGAGTACACCACTAATATGCTACAATGGGAATATCAATGGAAGAAAAGTATCAATTTTACCATTAGTATTAGAGAAAATCAGTATAAAATGTTCTGCTGATTGTGTGTTATTCTAGTACTGATTGCTAAAATAGACAATTCATTTTCTTAAAACTACTAGAAATGCAATATTGTAGCCAGATTGGATCATTCTTTCCCATTTGGTGGCATCACTCTAAGTCACAACAATTCTGGAAAATGATTTATTATACAACAAAAACAGATTTGAAATGTGGATTTTTCTTTTTAGCTCATCATGGTTTTACTAAATTATTACAAAACCTTATATTCCTATAAAATATACTGAACTGTTTTTATATATAGTAACAGCTACTATAATATTCAAGGCTTCTGATCAGTAAGCAAGAACAATTCCTTCCATAGAAAAACAATTAAATAAGTTATAGAAGTATGTAGCAATATCAAAATTAACACTTACTTAAAAACACTTTTGGTATAGTAGTTAACACCAACTTATTTTGCAGTATTATCTTATAAACAATTTCATACTATATCTGAAGTTTGACCTTCTCTAAATGTTGAGATTATAATATTCCACAAGTGTGACAACTTGTGTCCCATTAGGTCATTGTTTTAGAGATATTTCCTTGCCTTAACAGAGAAACAGAATGATTATGGGTGGACAAAAAAGCAGCAGGAATCAGAGTGAATTCCAACTTCCTGCCGTCTTCCTCACTGATTTCCTTGTAGGAAGCTGGCAGGGAGTGTCAGAAATCATATGACCGCAGCTGACCGTGGCAACATAGTAATGCAGTAGTGTAGCATTACTGAAATAGCCACGACTTTGTCAAATTTCAATCCCACTGGACTGAAGTCATGGGTCCTGGATTTTAGAAGCATTCTATAAATTAGTGTATTTGAGACATTTTGGTTCAAAGATTGCTGCACTATGATGCACCATTTTTCCCAAATGAAGATTACAGTCAGTCAAAATGATGCAAGTAGAAGTTTTAGTAGAAGATAAATAATTCAAAAAATAAAGATGGCTATTTTATAAGATATTGTCAATTTATATGTAAAAAAATCTGTTTGGTAAAAGCCCACTAAATTCAATGGGATTACTCTTTCATAAATCCGTTTAGGACTATCGCCAACTCTTTCTTCTTCTTATACTGTAATTACTTGTACTCCAATTTTCAGGATAATAATCCTTCTAGCAATATATGAGCACTGTAAATAATTGTGTATAATGTAATAACAATTACCAGTACTTAAAAATGAATTTATAGTATGACTACAGTAGCAGCAATGGCCCTATATGGAAGGAAGAATCCTATATAGGAGGTTTCTGGTCTTGACCCACTTTCCTCCTCCTCTCAACACTGCATGTTTTTATTACAGCTGTTGAATTATCCGTTCAAAGGTATAGCTAGTAAAAATAAATCCACATTTTTTGAGTATGCAAAATAGAAATAAAATATCTATATATCTCTGTCTCTATCTTGCCTCCCTGCGATGGAGGAGTGGCGTCTTAAAGTCCAACCTCAAAAGGAAGTGTTCGGAGACTACAGTTGGTCCAGAATGCAGCCGCGCGAGTTATAGTGGGTGTACCTAAATACACCCACATTACACCAATTCTCCGTGAGCTGCACTGGCTCCCTATCGGTCTCCGGGCGCAATTCAAGGTGTTGGTTATTATCTTTAAAGCCCTACATGGCTCAGGACCAGGCTATCTTCGAGACCACCTTCTACCACATAGCTCCCAGCGACCAGTAAGATGCAACTGAGTCGGTCTCCTCTGGGTCCTGTCAGCTAAACAATGTCGGCTGGCGGGCCCGCGGGGGAGGGCCTTCTCTGTGGCTGCCCTGGCTCTCTGGAACCAATTACCTCCTGAAGTCCGGACCACCCCCACCCTATTGGCCTTCCAGAAAGCGGTGAAGACCTGGCTCTTCCAGCAGGCCTGGGGCCGTTGATCTCGTTATAGTGATCTTGCAAGACCCGGCCACAAATTGGAGTGTATGTGTTTTAACATTTTAATGTTTTCTTTTAACTTTTGTATGGGATATTGTTGCATTGTTTTATTCTCTGTTGTAAGCTGCCCAGAGTCCCTTGGGAGTTGGGCGACATAGAAATGTGACAAAATAAAATAAATAATAAATAAATAAATATCTATCTATGAATATCACCATGTTAACTATATCATATTGATTTAATTTAGTTAAGGCAGAGATCTTAAAAATGCTCACTATGCTCAATTTTAAGCTCTAGCCCTTTGATGGTGAACCTATGGCACGGGTGCCACAGGTGGCACGTGGAGCTGTATCTGAGGGCACACAAGCATTGCCCTAGCACACATGTGCCCGCTGGCCAGCTGATTTTCGGGCCTTCTGGGCCCACCGGAAGTTGGGAAATGGGCTGTTTCCGGCCTCTGGAGGGCCTTGGGGGGGGGGTGTTGAGGAAGGCCGTTTTTGCCCTCCCTGGGCTCCTAGAAAGCCTCTGGAGCCTGGGGAGAATGAAAAATGGCCCCACTATGCCATCGTGTGCCAAAAGTGAGGGGAGCGTGGGGGGAGCACGCACATGTGTGCAGGAGGGTAGGGCATGGGTGGCCATTGAATTATGGGTGTGGGCACGCATGCGCACGATCCCCCGCTCTCCTGCTTTTGGCACGCGACGGCAAAAAGGTTTGCCATCACTGCTGAGCCATTTTCAAATGTTGAAATAATCCCTATTAGACAGCCCTGTCATTCTGTTTTAAACAGATTTAAACCAGTTAAACTTGAAAATGAATTAAAATAAAAATCAGATTTTATTTCAGTTTAATAATTATTAATTACCAGTTCTTTCTTGATCTACATTCATGCATTTAGATATGATCTGAGGGCACTGAGACATAAAATTCTTAATTTTTATACAAATGAATATTTACCCCATTGTTTTCATTCTGTTTATATAAAGAGACACAAATGGTCCTTTCTATGCAACTGGCAGCTGAACTGCAATCACTCCCTAGAATAAATCAAGGTTGATCATCCTGTATTGCCAAATGTTATTGGTAGATGTTCCTAAGGAATAAGCATTTTCTTTTCTTCTCTTCACAGAAAGCTTTGTAGTTCCAAGGGGAATAAGAAAAAGAAGCAAATTAAAAAAGCAAGAGAAACAGGCATCAATGCCAAAACAAATAGATATTGGAAGAGATGCTGCTATTTGTACCATTTATTCAAATTACTAGGGTCCAGGAGGCAAAGTTCCATGAAGACACATAATTGATAATTAGCAGGTTTCAAGGAAACATTAAGGCATGTTTGTCTCAAATAATACCAAGAATAAGCTTTAAAATGGTGTATCAAAATAGTGTAGTAAAGGAAATTAAAAATTTAGTTTATAATTTCCTTCAAAGATTTCTATTTATTCTTTTTTTTACAAAGCAACCTCTTATTAAGAAAACAGGGTTTCTTACTAACGGATGATTCAAGCTGGGTGAATCTGCCAGGGAGACAGCAAAGGAAACTCTGAAAACAGCAGGGGATGCATTAAAGCACTCGACCCAGAAGTTTGAAGAAAGGCTCAATTAGTTTCTGAAGTGTGCACATGCACGGATACAAGTGCATCGAAAAGGGGTGGAATTATCAAGATAGGATGTTGTGTAGAGAGTACAAAAATAGATTCATTTTTTTTTCTTTTTAACAAGGGCACTAAACCTTTCATGGGATGTTAGGTAAAGAATACAAATGTAGAAAAAATGGTGGATGAGAAAAGTAGTGCCTGTCTGAACTGTTTCCACTTGCATTTACAAATCTTTCTCTTTGAAACTTGTAACCTTCCCCCCCCCCCAAAAGGCATGTTTTTTCTTCCAGAAAGAATTTAGACCTTTGATTATTCCCATCAATAATCAAGTAGCATATTGAAATAATTATAACACAATATCTAAAAAGCAGGCTTGGGAAGCAAGAAATCTCTCGCTTAGTTCACTTTGCATTTATTATGTGAACTTAAAGCTTTGCCAGCCTCAATCACCAACAAAACCATAACACAAACCTACTTTAGGGCTTCACTTGAAAATTGCAACAGGTACCTTAGTACATATAAGTACACAATAGTAATTCCAAATATTACTTTAAGACAAAGTACAGCATAACTTTTAAGTTGTCTTCAAATAGATTTTAATTCATGACTATGTGGATACAATCATGTAATTTTCTTGTATGATATGGAATCAATTTGCTATAGGGTTCTTCCCCCAAACCCAACTTCCTATATGTAACCTTGGAATTCTTTATTTCAACCACATAATATATTAAAGATTTTTGGGGGATTTTGTCTTTGTAAAGAAAAACTAATAGGACTAAGAATAGTCATTTGACAGCAGAAATGCTTGGGCAGATACATGCACTATATATGTAGGGCAAATATTCAACAAATGTTTCCCTCAACAAGCAGCCCAAAAGACGTATAAAAATTAATCAGCTCTCTGACATCAGGTAGTGTAGGATATAGGCAATAGAAAGGAAATTCAATGAAAATGTGAATACATTAAAATTATCCTGAATTATGTTACCAATGAGGTTAAATTCTCATGGGTATTTGAATGCATGGTCATTTAGTGACCATTTGAAGTTACAATGGACCAAAAAAGTGACTTATGACCATTTTCCACACTTATGACCACTGCAGCATCCCCATGGTCACATGATCAAAATTCAGATGCTTGACAACTGGTAAATATTAATGACGGTTGTAGTGTCCCGGGATCAGGCTTTTGTGACCTTCCAGCAAACAAAGTCAATGGGGAAGCCAGATTCACTTAACAACTGTGTACTCACTTAACAATTACAGTGATTCACTTAACAACTGTGGTAAGAAAGGTCATAAAATGGGGCAAAATTAACTTAACAACTGTCTCATTTAGCAAAAGAAATTTTGGGCTCAATTATAGTTGTAAGTCAAGGACTACTTGTTTTTCATTTTATTACATCATTTGTATTTCTTCAGTGAATTTTTACTTATATCTAGTAATTTTACAAATTATTTATATCTAGTAATTTTTAAGCATTTACCATGAGGAAGAAGCTCTTTCCAATCAAAACCCACTCTATGCAGTTCTAAACATTCACTTACATAAAAACTGTAGATTCTGCAAGTTTGAAGGTATATTAAAGTGGGAAAATAATCTAAACACTATCTACATTTTTAGTTGCTGAATAGGAAGACCAGAGCCAAGAAAAATTATATTGTATTCTCAAGTATCATTCTGGCTGTTACCTAGGATACCTATAGAAGTAATATAAATCACAACAACAATCCCCTTTATGTTAACCTAATACTGTACTGTAAATTCAGCTTGCTTTGAATTTTTAAATATTAAAATATAATGGGTTAGTGCAGACTTAATGATGAGCCAGTATTAGTACCAATGTCTTGATTGTTTTTCCCTTGATCAAGATGCCATCGGCTGCTCTGCGCAATATTCTATTTCTCCATAAAAGTACAGTACTTTTAATACTCTGAAATATGCTCCTCGTGCTTTGGAGATTCTTGGGATTTATAAAAATTAGCTGTTCCATGCTGCATGGGTGAACTTATTTTGATTTCTGTAAAACCCCAGGAGGTACAATCCATTAAAATGTAAATTCACTCTGGTATCTTTCTTAATTTTAAATTAAATCATTTAGTAAATATTAAATATATACATTCTAGACGTACGCTGTTTATGCTTCTTAATTAGTGAGATGCAGGGAACAGAATGTTTGACATATAGCTACTGGATTAAGTTCTTAGTTTACGAGCATGCCTAGAGTAAAACTTGCCTTTGATAGTAATATATTGGAGAAAATGTGCTAAAAATGACTGACATCCTATCATTACCATTAACAGAGAATTGGACATAATTATAGGTTGTCTCTGACTTACAACATTTTAAAACTTAACAACTGTCTCGCTTAGCAACAGAAATTTTGGGCTCCCTTGCGGTCGTAAATCGAGAACTACCTATACAGCTTAGTCTGCACATGTATTAATCAATGAAATTGATTTATTTAACAAGTATTTATTTATGCCCTACTTCAACACATACAGGTAGTCCTCAAATTACAATCGGTTTCAGTGCCTCCCCCCCTGCAAGGTACATATGACCCAATTCCAAAGTTTTGATGACTAGGGCCCTCCACTGCAGTCATGTGACACAATTTTGGGTGCTTGGACAGCTGGCTGGCATTTATGCCCATTTGCAGTGTCCTGCGGTCATCTGACCACATTTTCTGTTTTACACTTTCAGTTTTCAGCAAAAACATCCCAAAGCAAACATTGGGTTCACTTAACAGCAGTGACATTCACACTGCAGATTCACTGGTGATTTGCTTAACAACCATTTAAAAAAAAAGGTTGTAAAATTGGGTCAGTCACATGAAGATCTGCTTTACAAGCACCATAACTTATGACTGTAACTGGTAGGATCCAGAATGGTCATAAATTGAGGACAATCTGTAATTTACAACTGCAATAAGAGAAAAACTAATCAGCATAATCATAAATGGACATGGAAGAAAGGGAAAAAGTGAAAGTAGAATGACTCTATAAAGAGAAAATGTTTCATATGAAAAAAAACATTGGAAAGGTAACTTTGCAAGAGAATGTGTAGAAAGTGGAGACAAGGAAAAGTAGATATGAAAGCTGCTTGGAACAGAATGAAGAGCAGTTAGTACCAGAGATGTATGTGGAGATATGCTAATGGAAAGTATGAAAAAAATGATACAGTGGAACAATTAGGTGAAAAGGACTGAGGATGAGGGGAAAAATGCCTATGAGAAAATGACTGCAGCAAAAAATGAGATAAGAATGAGTATAACGTGCAGAGGAAAAGCTGCTTTTTGTGGGTGGCTGTAGAAATTCAACTTAATGAGTAAATAAAGTAAATAAGTAAAACATTTAAAATATATACAGAACAATCTGAGCAATTTTGATGACATAATACTGAGAACCAGTTTAGTGTCATGGTTAAGGCATCAAGGTAGAAGCTGCAAGACCATATTTTAGTCTTGCCTCATGCACAAAGCTTTGGGCCAATAATTTTCTATCGACTCTCAAAAGGAGGCAATGGCAAGCCACTTCTGAAAAATCTTGCTAAGAAAACCACAGGGACTTGTCTAGGCAGTGTCAGAGAATTGGCTGCAAGATGAGTGGCTAAATAAGTAAGTAAGTAAGTAAATAAGTAAAAGTAAATAAGGAAGGCAGGCAGGCAGGCAGGCAGGCATGGTTTAATGGAAGAAAAAAATCCCTACACACAATGAATTTAGCTATTTTTTTTTTCCTATCTCCTGCCTGTAATTATTTTTTTTACTACTTCTTACATTTTGTTTGATAACATTCTTTACCCTAAAAGGAAATAGTGTGATGTTACATATTTCTGCATGAAAAAAAATATTATTAAAATCTTACAAGTAATTATTTTCGTAAATTAACGAAAATATTTATCTGGCTAAATATAAAATGTACATGTACACATATAAACATATAACGGCATCCAACAAAGCCTATTTTAGAACAAAAGACTGGTTTCAGTAGAAATCAACACTTTAACATTTTGAAAGGAGGAGTAGGAAAAGAAATGCAACTCATCCCAAATAGCACAAGAACAACTTCATACAATGAAAATGTCCCATACTTTTTCCTGATACTTTTTCAAAATCAGATTTGGCTTGGCCAAAATACCAATGTCTGATTTTTATCAGTTCTCACTCCTTTTTAGCTTGATTTTCTAGCTTGATTTTTCATTATTAAAACAACCGTTCAATATCTTCAAATATCTTAAAGAAGTTTAAAAACTTTGATCCAAGGGGAGCAATATCAAACCAGACTATGAAGAAGATACTCTATTAGATCTAGGGTACCTTGTATGCTACTACAACTTACTCCACCTTAAAAAATTGAGTGGTTTCTTCCCCTTAAACACAGCTTTTCAGGATGTTGTAGTGAGAAAAGGGACAAAGAATTTGCATGAACATGATTTTGTTTATTTGCTTGTTAGATTGTATGCTCCCCATCTCACCTAGAAACTTAATTCACAAGGCTACAGAGGTAAAAACATTTACATTTCAATTCCAATTCAAATATTTATAATTATTTTTTTAAAAGGCACATGTAAACTATGAAAGAAATAACACTTAACTAATGATAAATGAACATATCTATAACATATTAATCAGAGATGACTTTTTGCTTCAAACATAACTTTAAAATCCCAAAGTACAGTTATCTTTAAGTGTAGGGTGAGCGCCCCCACCCTTTGG
The DNA here is from genome assembly GCA_022577455.1 of Arizona elegans. NCBI lineage: Eukaryota > Metazoa > Chordata > Lepidosauria > Squamata > Colubridae > Arizona > Arizona elegans. The sequence goes on along the minus strand of JAKOOJ010000003.1, from coordinate 92,395,225 downwards.
AATCAACTTCCCTTGGGGCTCCGGTTGGCCCCTGACCTTTGCACCTTCCGCCGTGAATTGAAAACCTGGCTATTTATGTCCCCCAGCCTGGACTGATGGGCTAGTATATTTTAAAATTTTTAAAACTTTTCATATTTTTGTGTATATTTGTTGATTTTAACAATTGCTTGGTCGATTGTTGTTGTGAGCCGCCCTGAGTCCTTGGAGATAGGGCGGCATACAAATTTTATAAATAAATAAATAAAATAAATAATAAATAAATAAAATAAGCAAAGAACCAACAGCTGTTTTGTGTTTCTCAAAGACATAAAATCTAAAGAAAAACAACTATTAAAAATTATAATTTTTGAACTTTCTGCATTGTTACTCAACTTTGGAAAAAGGGTGGAAAATTATTTGCAGACTTTTCATATGAATTAGATTACTTCTCTCACTACAAGCAGAATTAATTGTTGAATTTTTAATTTAAAAACTTACTTTTTAAACCTATTATTATTTTATTTTTTAATCTATTACTATCTAAGCATATTCTTTTTATATATTATTTTAAGCTTCTGGCCTTGGACTAAAGAATACCTACCTGTCTGCAGTTTTATTTCCATCTACTTGTCAGCAGCATTTTATGCTGCATTTTAATTCTTGATATTGTTTTTTGTTTTTTAAAAAAACACCTTGCTTTCTGGGTTAATTTCAGCCTGAGAATGTAGAGATGGTTTCTAATTTACATTGAAGGACCATTTTTGTGGAGATGTAGGTTTGGAACCAACTGACAGAGGTCCATTAAATTCCTAGCATTGCAAGTGGGTAATTTAGAAACATTTCCCCATCAGCAAATGTATGCAGAATATTCTTCTGACAGCACTTCTACATACCATTAAAGGATGATAATTAACCCAACACTAACGTTAGAAATCTTCTTTGTCAATTTTTATTTATTCATAATGATGTAAATCACCTTTCAGGAATAACATAATCTTCTTTTGTGTTTGAACAATACTCCAAAGATGTTTTGACACTGGCAACTCATTCGTGCAGGATAACTATAATTTATTGCTGTGCTCTCCCCCCTCCACACACTGCCCTTTACAGTTTTTAAGTATATTTCCTTTCAGAAATGTCAGGCACTAAGTAGTAGTTTATCTTCCCTGCCAACAAAGTGGAAAAACATCTGGCCCTAAAGCATCCGTATGACTTTATACATGATACGGAAATGTTCTTTAGCACTAAATCTCTAGAAACAAAAAATGTGAATATAAAATCCTCGAGCTTAGTTCATGTAGTTTATTGTAATATCCTTTTCAAAACATATTTATAGCCCATTCAAATGTTGCCAAAAAACTAGCTTTTAGAAGTGTTTGTTAAAATCCATAAAACAGTTATGTATTAAACATCTGGAGCTAAACCTTATAATACACTCTGAAGCTAGAATTTCCTACTGTATTCATTTTTTGAAATTGAATCAAAATCAAATATTTAAAACTAGCTTCATTTACATCATTGCCTCTGATGTAATCAATTAATAGGATTTTAGATATTAACAGCATCGGCCATAAAAGTCCTATTTCAAACATATATTATTGAAAAAATAAATAAAACTACAGTGTTAAAACTTAAAGCTCTGAAAATCAGATTTTAAGCATATTATTATTTATAGAATGCAAATGTAAGTCATAATGGATTTCAGAAGAATAGCATAAGGAATGAGACATACACATTTGCAAATGTTGTAAGCTTTTACAATTTCGGGAACTGTTGATGCAAAAATTCAGGTTCCCCCCTTCTCTAAATTTCTCCAGAACCTCCTATTCTTTACTATAAGCAAAATTAAATGATATCATATAAAGTGCTAAGTAAAAACATAAATAAATTCAAATTTAGCTTTCTGCCTAGTATACAAGTCCTAAAAAGCATAATTTTTTTTCACATACTGTATTAGAATCTTATCTACATTTAAATGCTGTCAGATCATTTTAGCTTGTTTTATACTTTAGTAATTTATTTATATTCAGGCAACATGAATTCATTATCATTCATACTGACTACTTTTCTACATTTGTTTAGGATTCAAGAGGAATAAATGTAAAACATCACTTTGACTTATACTTTTCTCTTGTCAGTATATATTTATCTACAACTACTTGAATAATGAGGAGTATGAATAATCTATAATGACAAATTTATGCCATAGGTTTATGCCATAAAGCTGTTATGGAGTGAATTGTCCAATTAATGTTTCCAGCCAGCAGTCATGCTCTTTCTTTCAAGACCACAGGTAGTCCTTGATGTAGGATCAGTCATTTAAGTCCAGAGTTACAATGGCTCAGCAAGGTGTTTTATGATCCATAAAGCAATTCTGGCCTTCGTGAAAGAATCACTCTCACAGTCATGTGATTGTGATCTGGTATTTGGCAACCTGCTTGGCACTTACTGGTTGCCAAGCACCCTCAGAAAGTCAATGAGGAAGCTGGTAGAGAAGGTTGCAAGATGCTGCTGCCTGCCAAAGGATTTTCCCTGCCTTCCATGCATGGGGGCGGTGGGGCGGGAATCCTTCATTAGGCTGCAGAAATGAAGCTCAGATCTTCAGATCTTCAGAAGCACTGCTTCATTTCTTCAGCTCAGTGCGGAGGGGCGGACAAACAAAGCAGGGACCTTCGTGATCTCCACTTCGTTTTTTCAGCCCAATGCAAGATGTCTATTTTGTGCCTGGAACGGAGTTGCCTGTCCACTTTCAGCAGGGCAGCTCTTTTGCCCAATGACCACAACTGAAAGATCTGGGATTGCAACAGTTGAGTGAAGCCTTACTTGGGCATTTTGCTTAATGACTGCTTTGTTTAACAACCAAGATCCCAATCCCAATTGTGCTCATAAGAATTGTACACTATTCCTCCAATACCATCCCATTAGAGCAATTTAGTATTAGACTGTTCTTTTAAACAAAATGTCATTTTTATTGAAAATACTCAGTCCTTCTTATGCTTATTTAGGCTCCTCCTATCTAAGCTATTTGTTCTTGCAATGCTTTTAGGGACACTTTTGTTCCTAAAATACTGCAGTTGTAGTAGTGCACTTGAAGCCTGTCCCTTATGTTCAATGTTGCACACAAAAATGATTGGAACTTGGATAGTATTGCTGTACACATCATCCTGTCTTTTTGACCCCGTATGTATGTCTCAGGAAAACTACACTCAATTCAAGCTCAGTCTTTGTTACATGGACACAGCAATATTTTCTTAGCAAAAGCATAGAACTGAATTCCCACTGCCTTTTCTAGCAGAGTTACAAGAGAGATACAGGTAGTCCTTAACTTACGACCATAAATGAGCCCAAAATTTCTGCTGTTGAGACATTTGTTAAGTGAATTTTGCCCCATTTTACAATCTTTCCTGACTCAGTTGTTAAGTGAAACAATGCAGTTGATAAATTAGTAACCTGATTGTTAAGTGAATCTGTCTTCCCCATTGACTTTGCTTATAAGGTTGAAAAAGAGATCACATGACCTTGGGACCTGTCATAAAATTGAACCAGTTGCCAAACATCTGAATTTTAATTGTATGATCATAGAAATGCTGCAAAGGTCATAACTGTTTGAAAAAAGATCATACAGTAACGTTGTAACTTTGAATGGTCACTAAATGAACTGTTATAAATCAAGGACTATCTGTACTTGCAAAACACACCATGGGAAATACATTCTAGTTTTTTAGTTAACGTTTATGTGATTGTCTCAATGATTTTTTTAGATTTTTCATAGAATCAATTTGCTAGCTTAATGAAACATTAACCATTTTATTTTTCATTATTTTTCTTTAATGAGGAGAAATTTCTTGGTACAATCTTTGGGTATCATAAGCGTCTGTTAAATAACTCTGAATTACCAATCCCTATATACACAGAGTAGTAATTAATTTCATTCTTCTGAGTAATTCAATGGCATTCAAAATATTTCAGCTAATGCTAACCAAATTGGTCAGTGAGACCAATACTTGTGAACTATTACAGCAACCATAGTGGATTGTCTGTTAATCGCTAAAATGATTAGAGATTTAAATGAAAGTCTCACTGCTTCTCTATGAATTTGTCCTACATCTTGGGGTATTATTGGAAGCCTTTCTTTGATTAACCTGTTATACTGTCAGAAAACAAGAAGGCAAAAGGCATTTTCTACTATATTATTATAATTTTGCAATGTTTTCCCTAGAGATCTTTCATCAAATACTGTTGTGGTATTTTGCAGGGGCCAGGTAAAGACTTATTATCTGCATAAACTTCAATCATTTTGCTGCAGCCATACACATTCATATGAACTCATATGAACAAATTAAATATTCAGTTTCCAAGAAAGCATGGCTCAGATTCTAAGACAAGGCCACCAGTTATGGCTGATTTGTAGACCAGGAAATCCTTGCAAGAGTGACTTGATCGTCATAGAAGTGAATTATTTTATGTGGAGTTGCCTTTGAGGTTGCCTAGAAAATTGGAGTTCATGCAGAACAAAGCAACCACTATTATTTGAAAAGATTTGCTACTATGCCTATTCTGAGATTAATGCATCAAGTACCAATAGGTTTTTGGTCCCAATTCAAAATGCTGGTCATTAGCTATAAAACACTACAAGGCACATCATCTATAAGGACCGTCTTGCCAAAAAGGTTTCTGCTTATCTTGTCTGGCTAACTAGACATGTCCTTCTGGGAATTTGCCTCATTGGTGTAAAAGGTATCCAGTGGGTTTCAATGATATCTCTTCTCTGCAACAGCCCTCAAATTTTGATCTACATTAGTAGCTGAAGAATAGTTGATCCTGACTTTTCTTTCATTTCTAAAGGTACTGAAGATAGTTTTATTTCAACAAGTTAGTATAAATTACTATATATATCATGTTGTTTTTGTTGTATATTCCTTGTTGTGCATTGCCCAGACTTGTGACTGGGAAAGTATAGAACTATTAAAATAAAATCAGCTAGAAGGCCTTTTAAGAAAATACGGGATTGGAAGCATTGCTCAAACCTATTTTAGGACACACAATGCATGTGGCAGATTAAATTACCGTATTTTTTGGACTATAAGACACACCAGTGTATAAAATGCACCAAGATTTCAAAGAGGTAAGTAAGAAAAAAAAAGGTTTTTGCCCTCCCCAGCCTCCAGGAGCACTTTGCAGGCCTCCCAAACAGTCTTTGCGCCCTCTTTTTCGCAAAAAGGGGCAAAAAAGGGGCCCATTTTTGAAAAAACGGGGTACACAGAGGGTTTGAAAAGCCTGCAGAGAGCTCCTGGGGGCCGGGGAGGGCAAAAATGCCCCCCTTTTTGTGAAAAACGGTCCTGTTTTTGCCAAAAATGGGGCATGCAGAGGGTTTGGGAGGCCTGCAGTGCGCTCCTGGGGGCTGGGGGAGACCTGAAGAGTGCCCCCAGGAGCACTCTGCAGGCCTCCCAAACCCTCTGTGCCCCGTTTTTTGCGAAAAACGGGCCCATTTTTTGCAAAAATGGGATGAGCAGGGTGGGGCTTCGGGAGGCCAAAAATGACTATATTCGGTGTATAAGATGCACCAACATTTCCACCCTGTTTTTTTTTGGGAGCGGGGGGAGTTTGTCTTATACTCCAAAAATATGGTATGTTGAACATCACTATATTATTTTGATTTTTAAAGATTGTATGTCTTAAGAGTCTACATGACTTATGCCAAAAGATATCTTTATCAATGTACTTTTGTAGGAATTATACTAATTAAGTGATATAAACTGCAAATCATTCCATGATAAAGCATTTGTTTGAAATTTGAAACAACCTATATTTTGAGAAAAATATTACACAATTGGTTGTGGATTTTCATGGAAATTCTCCATACATTTTATCCAGTAATACCAAACCCTCCTAAAATAAATCCTGACAAAACAGATAAAGCAGCAAAAGGGAAAAAAATAATTTATTCAAAAATCCAGGTGCACAGTCTTTTCAAATGTGATTGCACTGACAAGTAACAAGTACTTTTCTAGTTCCAGGACACATTATGCAGAAATGCTTTCATTAATTTGTTCAAACATAAAAAGTTTGATAATAATATATGAAGCATATCCAAAATCTTCATTCATTGTTCTCTGCTTTTAGGTTTGTGGAGAATCAGTGGCCACAAATCTCTATTAAAACTTTTAAATATCTTTCCATATATGGGATAATTATATTCTACAGCACTTTATTTCACTCTTTTTATTTTGATAATTTTTAAGTGGTACTGGCTCAGATAACCATTAGAGGTAGTCCTCAACTTATAAACAGTCATTTAGTGACTGTTACCATGGATTCCCCAAAAGGTACTTATGACCCGGTTTTGAAGTTCTGAAGTCTGCACACCCTGCAACCATGTGATTCATTTTGGGCTTTTGACAATCAGCCCACATTTACTGCCATTTGCAGCATCCCATGGTTACACGACCTCAATTTATGACTTATTTTGCCTGCATTTACTTCCAGTTTTCAGTAAAATATGCCTATTGGCTAAAATGGGTCACTTAATGACTGTGGCATTCACTTAGTGACTGGGCATTTGCTTAATATCTGCCACAAAAAAAGTCAAAATCAGGCATAGTCACTTGGTGATCTGTTAACGATCAGAATGATTTACAATCATAAAAACCAGGCTCATATAATCCTTCCATATAATAGAAAGACAAGTCCTAAAGTATTAATGTCATAATTTAAATGTTTATTTAAGAAACATTATATAAAAAATCTGAATTGCCAAATTATGTAACTTAATTGTATCTTGTTCATTAATACTATTACAATTACCATTAGAACCACAAAAAGTGCTTAAGATAAATTATCAAGATAATGTTTGAATTATTTATGATCCTGCACATTCAAGAAAATAATGCACCCTTTAGAAAAATGATAAAAATGATTTTTTAATACTAAACTCCCTGTAAACAATACATGACTACAAAATTTAATGTAAATATGCATTTCTTTCAAAGCACTTTATGAATATAAGCACATGATTAGATTCTAAACAGAATCAATTCTTCCTCAGCTATATTAAGTTAAAAATTAACACTGTGTCAATAAGTAATGAATATATCATTTCTGAATATTGGGATTAACATTCTATGTACCAAAGAAATAAACTGCTCTAGTCTAAGATAATGGTAGTGTACCTTTTGGGCTCAGCATGCCTAACTTGATTCTGCTGGCATGACATCACCCTACAAACAAAAGAGACACAATTCTCTACATATTTATTTGAAAAAATAATGTGTGGCACTAGGTATTATATAAAGAAACATCAAATAATTACAAAAATAAAATAACAGTAAAATAAAGTCATTTTGGAGGGTTTAAAAAATAATTGCTGAATGTTGGGAAATGCTTGCATTGTGACCCAAAATGTCATGGCATGTGACACATATCATAGTTTTGACATCACTGATTCTAGAAAAATAAAAAAACAAAACTGTAGATTCTGACTTTTCTTTTGTTGCTGCTGCTTTATTTTGTGAGATTGGATGTTTTGAAAGACTAGAGTGAAAGAATCATCATTAGGAAAAAAAATCTATTCAGAATTCTAATTATTGTATTTCAAAACATAAATTTTCATACCTTCATAGCTGTAAATCCTAAGAAAGCTCCCACATGGGAATATTTTCGATAGAAAAGATGCTTTTAAAACCTAAAAACAACTTTATAGGTGATCTTCCTGCAAAAAGTGTTAATACAGAGGAATGATATGTGAAGTACTAAACTTGTTCTAATGAGAATGACACTTGTATTATTAGTCTACTTTGCTTGGACCATGCAATTTATGAACTATATATTTGAGCAATTATGGTTCGCAAGTTTGTTGTAGATTTTCAACACTAATTCATTTTTATTTTAGTGAAACTATGCAAATGCATTACTATTTATTTATTAATAAATGAGGCAATATAATACCTTTAAAACTGATTATCCACTACTCAATTACTTTATGCAGGAAATCAATAGTTAAAAGACAATAACTATTACCATTATTATCATACAAGAATAGTTTATGTATTTATTTATTTAAAAAAGAATTTCTGGTTCCATTTTTATATTTAATAAGACATGACAAGGAAAGAGTCAAGCATATAAATAGTTGGACTTCCCAATCATTTTATTCTTATCTATGACTAGAACAAAACTGGGCCAGACAGTGCTTATAACTCTACAGAAATTGTGGAGTCCACATTATGCTGACTAATACTAATTTATCACTGAAATGTCTTATATATGAAACATGGTAATCTACATTCTCTTTCTTTCTCCTGGTGAGATTCAAAAGGCCCACATCTCTAAGTAAAACTGTTCTTTGTGGATGACAGGTATTATTTATTAGAAAATGTAGATGCCATTAACTTCTTTAACAATTCTTTAACAAACACAGTAAAATGAACAATCAACAGCTATAACTGATACTTTTATAAAACTCCACTCCAGCATTTGGAGTGGAGAAAGAAAAAGCATTTGTACATGAAAGCAGTAATCCTATTAGAAAATTGCAAACCCAGTAGAAAGCCATCTTTACTCACTTCTATTGCAGCTCTAATTTAAAGATATAGCTAGGAAAATGTTTGAAATAAAATTTTGCATACTCATGATCTAAATTTGGAATAAACAGTTTTCCCCTTTCATATCTTCACAATTTTGCTATCTTCCTTAAATCCAGATGTATATAACAAATGCACTATTTCAATGGCTGTTTCCTTCAGAAAATCATTAGTCCTTCTATTAGTTTGTAAATACTTTGCAAGGACTGGGTTTTCGCTGTCAAATGTCTGGTTTGAACATTAATACACCATTAATTCTGGTTTTGGGAGGATAACACATTAAATGGCACAAACTCACATTTGATATTTTTGCAATTTTTACACTCCTTGCAGTTACACAAGCAAAAAAATAAACCAGGAAGTCAGATTTAATTGTATGGAAAGGTAAAGTGACTTCAAACAAAGCATGCAGATACTCTGTTTAATGTCAGAACAGAGAATGACAATAAACACTCACATCAGACTCTTTCTCAGAAAATACAAATATAATTCATTAGACTCTGGTGAATTTTACACATAGCATTTAGTTTAAAAATTATTTCTTAAAATTTGAAATATTGCATGAAAACAAGAAATAATGAAAGCTTGAGCTTCAATATGAAGTTTAGAGTACTGTAGTGCAATGAAATCATGGTGTGTGATCAGTGACACATCCATAGAAATTTCCAGCACACATTGAATAGCCTTACTAAAATCCAGCATTCATTAATGTGAGTAGTTTCTATATACTTATATTTCACTGAATTTTGTCTTGTTAATTTCTGGAAGGCACAAAGGAGAACACCATTACCCTGGTTGTATCATACAGTATCAGAATGTTTTTAACTACATAAAGCATTTAGTTTCGGGAGGAAAAAAGAAGATTCTTGTTTGCTTAAAGAAACCTTGAAGCCTACAGGATTGTAACAACATACTATTTCTCTAAGTTTCAATATTTAATTAGATAACCCCATCAAATCAATCTGATCTATATGTACAGTTTTATTCAAAAGTAAATCTAATTATTTTCTTGCAAATTAAAGAGGAATAAAAGGATGGCAAAATAAAACAAAATGATTTTATCGTAAGTATGATGTTATTTCTCAGGTTCCTTATGGGCAGAACTGAAACCCTACATGGGACTCTTAATCGGCTTGTATGACTTGAACAGAAAAGGCCTTAGGTATAAATGACATACTTCGTTTTGTTCTTCTGATATTTTTCTATAGGATTATGGTCTCTTTTATTGTAAACTTCCCAGCATCATTTTATACAGTGAGATGGTATATCGATCTGGTTAATAAATACATTAAAATAAAGCTGACAACCATACCTCAACTAAAAAGAAATATCAAAGGCATCAAGTACTGTAGTATGAGTTTCAAATCCCAGGTCAGTTCTCTTCTGGAAAAACAAAAAAACAAAACTGCTCCACAGAAGAGAAAAGCACCAGGGAATCACTATCAAGAGTAGTGAAATTAAAAGGATACTACAATTTCATTCAAAGCCAATGGGGCCGGGAGCGATGCAGTGGGAAATGGCTTTTGGAGCCTAATTTGCGGGTGGGGGGAGGAGGAACTGGACAGTCCCGCACACGGAACAGCTGCAAAACCTCTTAATTTCAGGGGCATTTATTGGTTCCCTAAAGTAAAAGAACTTCTCCCGCCACAAATAGTCATCACTATTTGTGATGACTATTTGTGATGACTATTCCTCTCCAAGAGAGGAAACCAAGACCTCCAACTACGAAAATGCTCTCGCTCTCTCTTTTCTCCTATGGGCCAAATACAAGCTTCTCAGATCCCCTCAATTGCCTCCGCCCCCCGCCCCCCCCCCCGATTTCGTGTCCGCCTCCACCTCCCGGATCCTTCTTCTCTTCTTTCTATTGAGTGGCCGCTCGCCCCAAGGGAAGCCAGGCGTCCCCTTCCGTCCTTGGCCCACAGAAAGGGCGGAGGGCATAGCGAGCGGTCCGCGTTTTGCTGCGCCCCCCCTCCCCTCCGAAGGCTCTCCCCTCCCGTCCCTTTTCGGAGCGCAACAAGCCTTCCTTCAGACAGAGCATGCCGGAGGGCAGTAAAGGAAAGGCTCCACGCCGTCACCTTCTCACCTGCACCTCCTCTCGGGCTGCGGCGGCTGCTCCCGGCGGCGCTCCCCCGCGGGCTCCCCCCGCGCCGCCGCCTCCCGCTCCTCCTCGCCCATCGCCGCCGACGGCATCCAGCTGCCGCTCCCGGTACAGCGCCCAGAGCCCCACGTTGGGGAGGAAGACGAGGGCGGCCAGCGCCAGCCCCACCGCCTGCAGCAGCCGCTTCTGCTTCCGCCGCATCCGAGACGCCGCCTGCGAAAAAGGGTTCAAGCGCGAGCCCAACTTTCCTCCCCGCGCTGAAGCCGATGACAGCGACGCTCGAGCCCCGGCGCGAGGCAAACCAGCCGCCAGCTCAGCCCGTTCCCTCCGTTTGGCAAGGCACTTCCGCTCTGGGGGCGGGCACTCCCACTCCTACCGCGAGCGAGCGAGCGAGTGAGGAGGGTGGCCGCGCAAAGCCCCGCCCACACCTCGAGCTGGACCGCGTACCCTCGTTTAGTAAGCTCGTCGCGGGTGAGGCCACGGGAGCGCGGCGGTCCGCTGGCTTACCCCCTGTTGTAGGGCAAATGGTACCGGCCGCGCGGCTTTTTCCCTTGGGGGGGATACGAATGAGCTGCCCGGCCCAAAGCAAGTCGAAGGGAAAGGAGGGGGGGGAAGGAGATTTTTAAATTTCGTTTTTAACATTGGAATCGAGGGAGGCGGGTCGATTTCAGCAAAGCCCCGCTTCTCCCCGGGAAGCCACGAAGAAAGAGAGCGAAGGCAGCCAAAGAGGGGCGCAAAAGGAAAAGGGGGCGGGAAGGGGTCGCGTCTTATACCTTGAGAAGAGGAATCGGGGAGGAGGTTTCTACTTTTACAGAGAGAGAAGAAAAAAAAAAGAAAGAAAAAAGGAGGAGGCTGGCTGGCTGGCTCTAACGTGAATAGCGTTGCTGGAGAAAGAAAGAAAGAAAGACATCCAGACTTGGATGCTAGGACCTGACGAGGATGGTGAAATAAGTTGAATAAAGAAAAATCAGCAGAGCTTTTCTGCGTGGAATAAATCCAGTCTTTCGATTTTAGCCCTTGATTTATACGGTGTGCATAATAGTCTTATAAATATTCGCTGCACTTTCTCTCTTCTCCTCATCCTATTGTCTGGCTGTTAGGCTTCCTAGGTGAAGGTTTTCTTTTGCTTTCAATGCACTTGCATTCGAGGAATTATTGCAATAACAGGGATTTGATTTGATTTTTCTCCAAGTCACTCTTCTCTCTTGGTGACTGCCTGGACAAATCCTGGCAGTTTTGCTTGGCAAGGTTTTTGAGAAATGGTTTGCCTTTGCCTCCTTCCTAAAGATGAGGGACAGTGCTTGCATCAAGGTCACCCAGCTGGCTTTACAACTAGAAATCACAGTCTCCTGGTTTCTAGGTTGATGCTTTAACCCTTCCACCTTACTGATTGTCCCCTAAAATGTATAACTGGCTTTCATTCCCAGAAAACTGTAATAAAAGCAAAGCCAGTGACTTTGAATTTTAAAAAGTTTTGTAAAATGTGTATGTGTGTGTGTAGGGAGAATAGATTCAAGAACACACCCAATGCTGATTTAGATTCCCAAAGCATAAGCAGTGTTAAGAGTATGTAAAATACATGTTTGTGTAGCTGTCATACTATTGATGTTGCACCAGTCTCTGCTGTATGTATTTGCAGCACTTGACCATTTTGTCAAGACTCAGAAACTAAACAAAATCAGATCTAGTTAGTACTTGGATGAAGAACACAAGGGAATTCCAGGATTACAGAATAAATACAGAAGTCAAAAAGATAACCCAGAAGAACGGAATAGCAAGCTTCTTCCATACAGTTGTCAGTAAAATGCATGGATGTGGCCATATAGTCACTAAGGGTTGAATTCAAGTCAGGGTCATCTTTACCTAGTTTAAATGTTTGATTTCTGGCCTAGTTTCTGTATTAATTCCTATGTAGAACAAACAACTGTTGTCAGTTCTGAAATAATTTAGTTATTGGAACTCTGCATATTTTTTAAAAAATTCAGATTAAGCATTCATTAAACATGAATGGTTGAATTGATCCATACAGCTGGATCAGAACTTTTAAGTGGCAAGTTTTAGGATTTATTTTATAAACAAATAACTGAGAAGCATAACACATATATGAGGATATTTTCAAATCTATGGCAGTTTGCACTTTTCTCTTACTCTTAGATTCTGACTGAACATGTAAACTGTGTTACAAATATACTGTGTCATTTATTTACAGCAGAATACACAGCACAGCAGATAAAATCGGATATTCAAATTTTCTAAAGGTTTTTGAAACCAATCTAACAGCTGATTTCAAATTTCAGTCCCAAAGCAGTATAAAAGGCTACTTCATTACACATTTTTCCAAGAATGAGTTGTATAATGATTTAAGGCAGAACTGATATGAATAATTCATATTTGGTAACAGCAATATAGTTGGCTGAAAGCAAATAAACAATTTTCCCATAGGGATTGAGGAGGAAAGAGTGTGGCTGTACCACAGTGTATACTGATATTACTGGATGCATTTAATATGAATTGTGAGGCACCAATAAATAATATTCTATAGTATGACAAAGATAATAAATATATAAGACATAATCAGCTTTCAGATGAGTAAGATTGACAGTTCAATACTGTATATCTCTGAAGAGGAGTAAATCATATTAAACACAGTTCTGCTGCCTCTAAGTAGATAGGCCTGACATTGCACTATAATTTGTGTAAATTTTCCACAATTACTTTTGCCATTAATTCATTATTGGCATCTGTAGCCTGTGAATAACTATAATTAATACTGATGTTAATTGACTGGCAAATCATTTAAATATATTTTACCATATTGTGCACAGTCAGAATAAGGCAATGTGGCACAAGAATTTATAATAATCATTCACTTTCCTTTGTCCCCATTTGATTAATTTCTTAATTTAAGAAGAAACCACCTACAATATATAATTGAGAAAAACCAGGCTGAGTAACAGCAGTAATGTTAAACTAAGCATTTTAAATAAATAGGTGTCTTGCATTGAGAATGTTAACTGTATAGTAGTTGTCATTATGTTATGAAATTATATTTTTATTGGAATATTGTATTTTATTTTATTTTTTTGCTTTCAGTGTATCTCTACTCACTATCAAGGGAAAAATACTATGCATATACTATATGCAATTATCACATAATCCACTAGGTGGCAAGCTTCCAGTAAATTCTGAATTAATCAACTCCAACTAAATTATCTAAAAACAACACTCAAATTGCAAAGGCTAGTTACAGCACTCAATTTGATATAACCTGCAATTCACTTTAGTTAGGCTTTTGAGTTTATTGATTTTATTTCATCCAGAAAAAAAAAGTCACTATTTCTTGGCAGGCTAAAGGGAAAGATCATCACAGATTAAATCTCAGGATATTACAGTTGAAGACCATATTGAATTGAATTTGATTCCTAGTTTTATGATTTTTAGTGTTCTACAATACGGATGGGTTTACATTGCTTTCTTCTCTTTGTGTGTCTCTGTGTGTGTGTTTTATTTCCCTCTTTATACTAGAGCATTGAGGGTATTCCTTGGGTAGTGGTTAGGCATTTTTTTTTGGGATTGGGATAGTGATAAACCAATGGAACATCAAGCATACCAAACTAGATTTGATTTCACTCAAGGCACAAATGACTAGGCTCAGATTATTTATTAATCATATTTATCAAGTTTATAAATGTATTAATAAATACATAATTTGAACCTGGCCATTTGTTCCCTGAACGATATCAAACGTTCAATGATCCATTGGTTTACCACTATCCATACATACTACTTCAAACACATTATCTGAAGATTAACCTCTGTCAGACCTAAAACCAAGAATAACATGTGATTCTTCCAAATCACTGAGTTCTTTATTGTTTCATGCCCATAGACAAAATCTTGCCAGATTGAGCATTCCACTATTTTGCAGCTACAGTATAATCTATGAAGTATTAGGGAGGGAGAGGCTGTTTTCACCTTCTTTCTCTCACACACAATATCTGGGCTAAGTTGCCTCTTACTCTGTGGAATGCACTCCTCCCTCCTGGGAATCCACCTCCTTACTACATTCCATCACATCTCTGGAAAAAGCTGTGATGTTGGGAAAGAGGACAACCAGCAGCAAGATGGATGGATTCAGTTAGAGTAACGATGGCTGTACCATTAGAAAACCTGAAAGACCAGGTTAGGAACAGATTCCTGGAGAAGATCTGTGTGGTTGCTAGGAGTTGAAAATGACTGGAAGGCACATTAAAAAAATCAGTGGTAATTCATATGTAGCCATTGTCTCAGCGTCTTATAAGAATCACGCCAATAAACAGAATATTTGGGCCTAGTGTGTTATATAAACACATTAACTGTGATTTATTAACCCAGGTATAGTGTTTAGTAAAGCCAACTCATTTGGTTTGTTTGTTTTCTCTTGAACATTTCTATATTATCCAGGAGAATAGAAAACCTTGGTGACCCTTGGTGTATAATTTGTGCCCTCATCAATTATACAATAGATTCACATTTAATTTAAATTGTTGTGGAGATTAATAACAAAACTGTATCAATAATTAACCACTAGAAGCTCCCTTACAAGTGTTTTGCAATGCTAATTTTTTTCCCTTAATCATTTTCCCTTTTTATTTCTGTGACTCCTATAGTTGTCTCTGAACTCAGCCATGATCTTCCTTTTTTATTCAGTCCCAGATTACATTCTTTTCTCTGACACTATCCTATTGTAGAAGGGATGTAGTGGCTCGGTGGCTAAGACCCTGAGCTTGTCGATCTAAAGGTCAACAGTTCAGCGGTTCGAATCCCTAGTGCTGTGTAACGGGGTGAGCTCCAGTTACTTGTCCCACTTCTGCCAATCTAGCAATTCAAAAGCACGTAAAAAAATGCAAGTAGAAAAATAGGGTCTACCTTTGGTGGGAAGGTAACAGCGTTCCATGCACCTTTGGCATTTAGTCATGCCAGCCACATGATCACAGAAACGTCTTCGGACAGCACTGGCTCTTCGGCTTTGAAACAGAGATGAGCACCGCCCCCTAGAGTTGGGAACGACTAGCACATATGTGCGAGGGGAACTTTTACCTTTACTTTATCCTATTGTATGCTTTGTTCTCTTCCGTTTTTTCTTCCTTCACATATAACATCCTAAACTGCTACCCAGTACTTGATCTCCTTAAGTCTGTTTCTAAAGAGCCATTTCTTGCCTATCATCTGTGTCTCTCTGTGTTTCATATAGCGATTCCTATCATCTTTCTACCACTGTACATATTTGCTGCTATCTCTTAGCCATTCCTCATTCCCTGTCAACAGTAGTAGTCTCTGCACTATCATACAGCTTTGCATTACTATCTTGCTTCTGTCCTCATTTCCTCCTTTCTCTGTTCGAAAGAATATAAATTTTTATTAAATTCAATGTGTGTGTGTGTTACAAAGAAGGAGAGTGGGAGGTGGGAGGAGAGAGAGAGAGAGAAAAGGGAAAGGAGGAAGGCAACAGGAAAAAGAAAAAGCAAAATTGGGAATTGCAAACAAGATAAAAAAGCTATCAAAAAGAAAAATTTCCAATTTTCTTTGGTACTGATACAGGTTTAAAATACAATATCCTTTTGAGTTACAATAAATCATAACACACAGTATCTTTATAATCATAAACAGATCTAATCATCAAATACCAAGGTTAAAGTTTAATTTCTTTCGGTTTTAAGCAAGAAATCCGAAAATGGTTTCCAAATAGAAACAAAGACAAAATCTTTTTCAATCGAAGAGTCAATTTTGCCATCTCCACCAAATCCATTATTTTCAGCATCCATTCTTTCATTGTAGGTATTTGTGAGTCCTTCCATCTCAGCACATTAAAAAGCTATGCTGTTGTCAACAAGGCATCATGTTGTTGTTTGTCTTCTTTTCTGCTTGTCTATCAAGCCTAAAATAAAAGTCTGATGAAGTCTGATTTGAAAATTGTCTGAATTAAAATGCATACCTAATTCCACTATTTCTTAGCTTTTTTAATGTCCTCCAGAGATGATAAAAAGTGCCTTCAGATAGCTTATGTTTCCAATATACATTAGACATATCCGTATACATCTAAGACAATTTACCAGGTGTTAAATATAAATGATTCATCATTTATCCCACACAGATCTTCAAAACACAATGAGCTGCTCTCTGTTAGTACACCCTATGTTGTTAAGTCATGTCCTGGAGCACAAATGTGTAATCTTAAGAGCCATAGGAACCTTAGATTACAACAATGCTACAAGGAAATCATTTCTGATTTAAAGATTGTCCTTTGGTTTATGCTTCTAGTGCTGCCCTTTTTCTGTGTATGCAACTTGGCTTCAAAACAAGATAGTATATTTTTACGTTACAAAATTATGTGACAGGAGCAACATTTCAGAGTTAGTTAATGTAGATGTGGTAGCTATTTTGACACTTGCCTAAGATTTAGGAACTTCTGTTCTGACTTGAATAGTTAAGCGAGTCTCCTAGAAATTCATAACATCAGGATTTATGCTGTGTGATTCTGGAATACTTTCATATGAATAATGGAACCAGTTATACAAACCTTTGTACAGAAAATCTGCTAATTTGTGGACTGTTATCAGAAAAATACAGAATAAATGTTGCTATTTTCTTATTCTGGTCAGGCCCAATATAAAAGACTGGAGGCTTTCTTATATCAAAGGTATTTATTTCTTGTCTTCCTCAGGAATACATTTGGACTGCCAGAGTTCTGACAGGAGCAAAGGCTTATATACAAAGGAGGCGGAGCAAAAGGTAAGTAGGGACCAATGGCAAGGGACATAATGACATCACATAATATCATATATACAGATGCACATATTTACAGAGAAGAAGTTAGGTATTTTCCACAGTAACAAATCCCCCTCTGAAATACCTAACCAATAGTGAATTATTAATATTATATATGTACATTAAGTTTAGAGGTCAAATATACATGTTGTTTGGTTGCTAATGGCTTAGTGAGAATGTCAGCAATTTGTTCATTGGTATCGCAATGAACAGCTTTAATAAATCCTATACTTGATAATTGTCTCACATGTTTGTATTTGATATCGATATGTCAAGACCTTTGGCCTATTGCTTCGGAAGCTGATATATCTATTGCTGCCTTATTATCTTCATTGATGATAATTGGATAAATAGGTTCATCCCATATATTAGATAACAAATCATCGAACCAAGTTAGGTTATTGACTGCTTTAGATAGGCAAACGTACTCGGCTTCTGCCGTAGAGGTGGCAATTAAATTTTGTTTGCCAGTGTACCAATGCACCGTACAGCCATTTATAAGAAAAACATATCCAGAGGTGCTTTTTCGGCTCTTTGGATCACCAGCCCAGTCTGCATCAGCGTAGCAGGTCAAAGTTGGCTTTTCAGAAATGAAAGGTTCTAAGTATAGACACACATCAATGCTAGATTTCAGATATCTTAAAATTCTCTTGATTCCTTCCCAATGGTATAAGTTAGGATTGCTTACATGTCTTGACAACAAATTAACCGCAAGGGTGATATCAGGTCTAGTCCAATTAGATATGTATAATAAGGACCCAATAATTGATCGATATAAAGTGTTATCTTTGAATGACTCGTACTCATTGTGCATATTTCTATGAAAGTCGGTTGACATGGGAGTTTCACAAATTTTTGAATTAATCATGTTGCATTTTTGTATGAGTTCTATAATTTTATCTTTCTGCGACAATTTGAAACCCTTATCTGTTTTATCAATTTGGACTCCTAAATATTTGTTTACCTTTCCTAATATTTTTAAGTTGAAATGTTTGCCCAATTGTTCAGCAAAATCATCACATTTAGTCTTATCACGCCCAAAATATAATATGTCATCAACATAAATCAAAACATATTCAATAAAATTATTATTTCTTTTTGTGAAAAAGCATAAATCAGATGAAGTAGCTACAAAACCCATATCATTAAGTATTTTTGATAAACACTCATACCGCCATTTGCCAGACTGTTTCAATCCATAAAGACTCTTATTCAATAGCCAAATCTCTCCCTTTTTTGTATCCTTTCCTGGTGGTGCTTTTACATAAATTTCTTTATCAAGATCAGCGTGTAGATAAGCAGTCTGTACATCAAACTGATATACGTCTAAACTTAAGATGGAAGCTAATACCAATGCTGTCTTCACACTTTCTGATCTAACGGTTGGAGAGTATGTGTCCTCATAGTCATCTGGAAATCTTTGAGCAAAACCTTGAGCTACTAACCTAGCTTTATATAGGAATTTACCATCCTCTAGCTCTTTGATTTTATAGATCCATTTAGTGCCAATGGGGGACTTTTCTGTGGGTAGATCTGTTGGTGAGTATACATTTAGTTCTTTCAAACTGTCCATCTCTTTTTTCATTGCTTCCTCCCACTTATTTTTTTCTTCTAGAGGTAACTTGAGTATGTCATCATATGTATTGGGGGTCATGTACTTAGCTTGGATAGACAGTACGTAATCATCTAATCTTTTAGGAATTGTGCCTCTATTGGATCTAATGGGCCTATTCTGGGGTTGTTCATTGCTATGCATATATTTAGTTTCTTTTTCAGTTAATTGGTCTATTTTCAATGTGGGATGTCCTTTCTTCCATTCATCATTAATTATTTTTGGGTATTTGATTTTGTTTGTTGTTATAATTTTGGGGTTGGTATCTGTTGGATAATGTTCTGTGTGTGTGTGTGTAGCGTTTTTTGATTCTGGGTATATCTCGTTGAGATGTATTTTTGACCAGTTCGCGTGTTCATGAAACACGGCAGATCTGGATACAACGAAATGGTTATTTTTATCAATAAAGTGATATCCCTTGGTTCCTGATTCGTACCCCATAAATATTAGTCTTTTGGATACTTTCTCTCCTTTGTGCCTCAATTGTGAGGGGACATATACATCAGCAGTTACACCAAATACGTATAAATGTCCAATTTTTGGTTTTCTTCCATACATGAGCTCATATGGAGTTTTGTTGAGTGTACTTGACCATAAGCAGTTTAGAGTATAATTGGAATAAGTAAGGGCCTCAGCCCAGAATGATTGGCTTAAACCAGCATCGTCTAACACACATTAACCATGGTTTGTAGTAAACCGTTTTTCCTTTCAGATACTCCATTTTGAAAAGGGGAGAAGGGACAAGATTTAAAGTGCAATATTCCTTGTAATTTTAGCCAATTTGAAAATTCATTGAATAGAAATTCCGACCCCCTGTCGGTCATTATTTGTTTAATTTTAACATTGTGTTGGGTTTCTACCATTTTAAAGAACTCCTTAAATTTTTTGAAAACTTCACTTTTATGATTAAGGGTGTATACAAAACCAAATCTACTGTAGTCATCGACTATGGTTAGAAAGTATCTTTTTCTATATTTAATTGAAGGTTTCATTGGGCCTACTACATCCATATGGACTAGCTGGAAAATTGAGTGTGTGGTGCGAGTGGCTTTCTTGGGCTTAGGTTTATTTTTGAGTTTGGATGAATTACATAAGGAGCATTCCAAATAATTTTTACAATTTTTTATTTTTAAATCTTCGGAACATTCTAACATCTTTCGTATGACAGGAAAACTTGCGTATCCTAGCTTACTGTGGAGTAAATGACTACAGTTGTCGTGTATAGGTTTTCCATTGTGTAAATTTTCAGATATATTAATATTAACAGTTGGTACATTATTATTACCCTTTTTATGACTATTTGGCTTTGCCTCTTTGTCTTTTAATTGATGGTTTGCGTAGATTAGTTCGTTACTTTGTGGTAGTAGATATGTTAGTCCGTCATTTGTGAATAGTTTGCCAATGTTTCTGTTGTTTTTACTCATAAATACTTTTCCACCTTTGAATGTGGTCTCTACTTCATTTTCTATGCTTAATTTTAGAGTTGCCAATATATTACTTGGAATTTTGGGCACAAATAGCACCCCCTCTATTTTTCCTATACCTTTTATATACGTGTCACCTATTCCTCTTACTAGGACTTCATTTTGGTTTGCTACTTTTATGTAATATTCCTTTTCAGTGAAGTTGTTTAATATTTTTCTATTGTGAGTTGTGTGACATGTGGCCCCAGAATCGATGAGCCAAGTGTTGAGTGAATCTGGTGTTAATGTATCGCTGTTTCTTATTCCATATAGTGATCATTTCTTGTTTTCCCTAGGGTTATTTCTGTACATTTGTCTTTCTCTAGAATGTGGTGACTCCCTGCGTTTATATCTGTAGTCAAGGGAAGTTCTGTCTAAGAAATGTATTCTCCTATCTTTGTGGTGATATGTGTCATTGTATCCTGTGTTCTTGGGGCACTCTCTTTTTTGATGCCTTTCAGATCTACATATTGAACATTCCTGTGGGTATCTGTCTCTGACTCTAAAATCTGTCCTTCTTTGATTTCTACCTTCCCTTTGTTGTGCATATCTTTCCTTTCTAAGTCTATCTTCAGTAATAAGTTTATTGGTAAGGTTTTCTAAGGTAATTTGTTCTAGGCTGAAGTTATCGATTAAGGTAATATAGTTATCCCAGCTGTGGTCTAATGAATTAATTATAATGCTTTTCATAGTGTTATCAGAAATAATTTCCCCCCTTTGGATAAGATCTGCCCTGATTGCGTTCAGATTCAGGATATGTTCACTCATAGATGTATCATGTTTTAGTCTGGCAGAATAGGAATCTCTTGAAATCTTAGTGGATGTGGCTACACTTTTGCTATAGAACAAATTGAATAATTTTTGGTACGTTTCAGATACAGTTAGATTATGCTCAATACTAAGAAGTATACTTGGAGAAATAGAAGCAATTAACATATAATATGCTTTATGATGGAGGCAGTCTATTTCATAAGTCCAAGGTTTGTCTGGTGGATTATCAATAAAAAATAAAATATTTTCTTTCAAATATGTAATTTGTAAACACTGGCTCCATTCCATTAAGTTGCTTCCATCTAATTTTAATTTTATAAAGTCTGGAGATAGTGTCCCTGAGTGTTGTGAGAAGTTATTAGTGTTCAGGAGCTGTCAATGGTTTAAGACCTTAGTATACTCACAATAAGGCTTAGGTATGGTGGAAGTATGTCTGTATTTACTTATCTCTATGTTCTGGCTGGATCTGTGCTGACTTGTATTTACATTTTCTTCTTTTTTCTTTGCAGGTTCGTTCTGCGCATGCTCAGTCCTGATTCTTCCCCAGCAGTCGACGAGGGAGGTTCCTGTGCTTGCAGCTCCCGGGATGAAGTCCCAGTCGGCCTTCTGTTCTTTGGTTTTGATTCCGGAGGGCCTCTGGTGACTGAAGAATGCCCGGGATGTTGTCCTGTTCGTCGGGAAGTCTCCGAAGTTGCGGCGATCGAAGAAGAAGCTACCGGAGGCTTGTCGGCCATTTTCTTCAAAGCGGTCGGGAAGCGAAGCTCGAAACGGGCCACCATTGGCAGTGAAGCCGGGTCACTCAGCAAGGTATTCTTCAGTAGGTAAGTATGATTGCCAGTGCGTCTTTTCTCGGGTGATTAGTTCTTCTTTTAGGCAGTTTATTTCTTTTTGATTTTGGTAGGTGTTAGTTTAGAATTTTCTTCTTCATTTTCTGATTGTTTATTTGGTATTATTATTTTAGTCCCGAATGCTGCAGTTAACACCTGTATAGCATTATCTATTTCAAGTTCAGTAGGTTGGGAGTTGTATTGTTTAAGTAGTTGTTTTTTATTTATTTCTGAATTCGGGTAGGCATCTTCT
Source organism: Arizona elegans (assembly GCA_022577455.1). Lineage (NCBI taxonomy): Eukaryota > Metazoa > Chordata > Lepidosauria > Squamata > Colubridae > Arizona > Arizona elegans. The sequence goes on along the minus strand of JAKOOJ010000003.1, from coordinate 92,372,836 downwards.
TGGTAGGTTTTGTTTCCCGCTTTGTATTTTGAGGTTTGGGATTCTTTTAGTGATTGGTCGGCCATTGTGGGAGTATTAGGTAGGTAAGATGGCCGCCATGAAAAAGGCGGGAAGCTATCGCCATCTTCAGTGTCGTTTTTAAAGTCAGGGGTTGAGTTTCTTACCTTGGAATTTTCTTGTTTGTTATTTTCGTTATCTGCTGCTGTTCCGTGGTCGTTTATCATGCTGCGGATTTTCACAAGCAGATTTGATTCAACTGTAGTTGTTTCTATTAGTTCTAGTATTTTTGTTTTTACTTCATCTTCTTTGTTTGAAGTTGCAATAGTGTCTTCTGCTCCAGCTAGTGGTTGTTTGTATTGTGTTAGCAGTTCATTTTCTTGTAATTGCGTTTGTTTCTTCATGTCTTCAATTAGTGTATTTTTGTCAGGAGTCAGTTGAGCTGCCATTCTTTTTGTTATATATCTAGTGGCAGGTCTTCTTTTTTCTTTTTGTGATTCTTGCATCTTTATGTTTGGTTGGGCCTACCAAACCATCCTCTTGCTACCAATTTGTTGCTATTTTCTTATTCTGGTCAGGCCCAATATAAAAGACTGGAGGCTTTCTTATATCAAAGGTATTTATTTCTTGTCTTCCTCAGGAATACATTTGGACTGCCAGAGTTCTGACAGGAGCAAAGGCTTATATACAAAGGAGGCGGAGCAAAAGGTAAGTAGGGACCAATGGCAAGGGACATAATGACATCACATAATATCATATATACAGATGCACATATTTACAGAGAAGAAGTTAGGTATTTTCCACAGTAACAATAAATTTCTCCAAAACATTGCTACATCACATAGGGCCTGTTTACTTGAGGGGATTGTATATCTCCCATAACAACTGCTTAACCAATTTGATCCTGCAAGGTTACTACCCTCTTAAGTTCCTTCAACAATTTTCCTTGGGATCCTGGAAAGACACCTCTTGATCTGCCTTCTGGAACAAGGTCCCCTCCCCCGCATTCTGGATGGGCCTCTGTTGTTGTTTAGAATGATCATGAAGACTTGGCTCTTCACCCAGCCTTTGTCAAGGGAGAATAAGATTCTTTGGTTCATTACACTTGCCATCTTTTATTCTTATCTTTTTGTCATTTATTGTAATAATGATGATGTTTGATTGCATTTTGGCGGGTTTGATTCAATGGTGGGATTCAAAAATTTTTACAATCTGTGGGCATGGCTTGGTAGGCGTAGCTTGGTGGGTGTGGCAGGGGAAGGATACTATAAAATCTCCATTCCCACCCCACTCCAGGGGAAGGATACTGTAAAATCTCCATCCCCTCCCAACTTCAAGGGAAGGTTACTGCAAAATCCCCATTTCCTCCCAATCAGCTGGGACTCCAGAAGCAGAGAATAGATGGGGGCAGGGCCAGTCAGAGGTGGTATTTACCGGTTCTCTGAACTACTCAAAAATTTCTGCTACCAGTTCTCCAGAACTGATCAGAACCGGCTGAATACCAATTCTGGTTTGTTTGTTTGTTTGTTTTTATTGAAATTTATTATAGTACAATACAAAACAATCAGTCAGTGTTATTTTTCTACACAAGTTAGATTGATTCTTCCTTTATGTTTCATAGTTCCAAATTCCTATATATATCTTAAGATTTGTATTAACTTTCTTCTATTCTTTATTTGGTTATCAATCTGAATAAATGTACCAATCATCCCACACCATATAATAATTCTTTTTCGTTTAGTTCTAACGTTAATTTGTTCATTTCGGCACATTCTGGTTTGATTATTATGAGTCACCTAGAGTCATTGAAAGTCAGACAAGTATATAAGTTTAATACATCATCATTTTTAATGTAAATCAGATACCAATGGTACTGTTGGCTTGCTAGGGCCTAAATATTGTAGTCATAGAACCTTCATAAAATAATCCAGAGTATGACCAATATTACATTAAATATTTTTCAAAGATAAATATTCTTCAGGCATCTGAAATAAATTAGATAAGGCAAGCCTAATTTGAAATGGGCTTAATTGTAGAATGTGCTGCATATGGCTGCACATGTCGCAAAATCAAATCTTCATTGCATTCAGTTATAAAATGTACTAAATAGTGATGTTTTAATTTCATTCATGAATACAAGTTAGTATATTCAGAACTTCTGACCTAAAAATCATTTAGGATTGTGCCATTATTTTGATGGAGGAAAAATGTGGAATAGATTTTAACAATTAACAGAGTTGGATGGGATCTTCTAGGTCTTCTAGTCCAACCCGCCACCCAAGCAGAAGGCCCTACACAATTTCTGACAAATGGCAGTCCAGTCTCTTCTTGTAAGCTTTCAATGATGAAGCTCCCACAACTTCTGAAGAGAAGCAGTTCATTGGTTGATTGCTCTCTCTGTCAGAAAATTTCTCCTTATTTCTAGGTTGAATCTCTCTTTTATCAGTTTCCATCCATTACTCCTTGTCTGACCTTCAGGTGCCTTGGAAAATAGCTTGACACCCTCCTCTCTGGCAGCTCCTCAAATACTGGAACACTGCTTTCATGTCTCCCCTGATTCTTCTCTTCATTGGACTAGCCATGCCAAGTATTTGCAACCGTTCATCATATGTTTTAGCATCCAGTCCCCTAATCATCTTGGTTGCTCTTCTCTGCACTTTTTCTAGAGTGTCAACCAAGGGTGAAATCCAGCAGATTCTAACAGGTTTTGGAGAACCGGTAGCGGAAATTTTGAGTAGTTTGGAGAACTGGCAAATACCACCTCTGGCTGGCTCCAGAGTAGGGTGGGAATGGAGATTTTGCAATATCTTTGCAAAATCTCTGCCCTGCCCACCAAGCCATGCCCACGGAACCAGTAGGGAAAAGTTTTGGATTTCACCCCTCGTCTCAACATCTTTTTTATAGTGTGATGATCAAAATACTGTAGTTGTATCTTGGGAAAATGCTTAATTGTGTACTGAAAATTTTGCTGTTCCCAAAACTTGAAACAGATATTTAATTATTGCATGTGCTTTATTTCACATACCATTTTCCTGAATGGAAACTAGCTGTCAGTTTAGTTTCATTCCAGAGAGCTTCACTTAACCAGGAGTAAAATACCATAGGTTTCTTGGATTAGGGTAATTTTTGCAAATTTTGGCTTCCAACTGCATGTAACAGTTTTCCCTAAGGCAGGTATTCCAAAACAACAACTGACTAAAACCTTGTTTTAAGCAAAAGCCACTACAGAAATTGTGGACACCAGACAGCAAACCTCTGTCCTTTAAATGTTACAGGTCCCCATCATCCTTAGCCACTGGGCATGTTAAATGGATCTGAAGGGAATCAAAGTATTATCGTCTGCCACACATTTTTTACCCTTGCAGTTGAGAATCATTATTTCTAAAAGGCACTTAGCAGTCTTCTGATTAAATGGGACATTTTTTAAAACACATCAAAGTTATTGCTAATTTATGACCCTATTAAATGTTAGATTTCTCAGTAAAGCTACACAATTACAGACTGAGAGTAGGATAAATGCATTTCATTTCAGCTTTCAAAGTGATTTCTCTTCCATTCAAGTGATTTTTTTCCCAATGTGTCAGACCTCCTTATATATGACATAATTTTTCTATTACTAAATCCTGGCCATATTTTTCTTGAATTGATAAATGCATCAATTTGCAAAGATTAAGTGAGAGTAGTCAGTAGATAAGCTGGAAAATGCAACAACCTTATTTGCAAAATTATTTGCTTTGTTAGTTGTTTTGTTAGCTGTAGTTTGCCTTACAAACCAATTAGCACTACAGGGAAATAAATTTCCTGTGCATTATTCCTGTAAGGTTAAGCAAGGTCTGTTACAAACTAGCCTGTCTATTGACTGTGTTTACATGACATGCTAAACCACAAAGCTTGGTTTATGAGTGTGTGTGTCATAAATCTTCCCTCCTCTATGTTGTATACCCTACTGCAGCCAGTTACAAGGCTTACCATATAGTTTAAATTTAGAACAGTCACAGTGGTGGGCTACCGGTTCAGACTGGTTCAGGTGAACTGGTAGTTCCGATGATCAGCTGGTCCCACCCTATCCTGTCCTATATTTCCTTCTTTCTGGCTCAGCTGATTCATGTGGCACAGCTGATTTCCGTGCCTCCGCTATTCTACTTACCAGGGCTGCCTTATAAGGTAAGCAGCTGAGCTTCAAATTGCTGTATTTTGAATGCTGCTCACAAGCGTGTTAGGTGCATGCGCGTGCTCACCGGTTGTTAAACCGGTTGCAGCCCACCACTGAATAGCCATCGTTTGAAATATAAAAACCAGATTTATATAAAAACTCATATATTTTAAATTCTGGTTTCTATGACTGTGAATGGAAGTCTTGCCAGCTCAGGATTATGGCTTTGGTTAAAAAGCTGTATGTGATGTGAGATAATGATGGTGGAAAGATTGCAGTGCGCTTATATACTTGTTAACCAGACTTTTTTTTTTCCTTAGTGTCCCCAACCAGGAGAATTCCAGATGTCATTAACAGCAGTAGCTAGAATTATAGATGTCCATCTCATCTCTTTTTCCATATGTGTCTGTATTTCTGCAAATTAAATAGGGGCAGATACCTGTACTATAAATGCTATTCCACAACAATCTTAAATTCAGTGAAGAGCAGTTCACTAGCTTCCCTGGTTAGTTCCACTGTCTAACTACTCTTAAAGTTATGGCAAATTATCATGTTCAATGAAAATTTGCAGTTATGTTCTTTGCAAATTGCTATCAGTATTAAAATAGTGAGACAAGTCTGTTTTCATCTGCCCTACTTGTCATATGCTGCGGGTTTAGTCACCATTTATTATTTATTTATCATATTTATATGACCTCTCATTTTATGATGAGGGGATCATATAAATATGCTGATTCTGGACAGCAACTTAAAGCAGACCGGAGACAAAAACAGACAAAACAATTTTAAAAACATTATGGAAAGGCTAAGAGAAAGCACTGGATTATGAACAATAGAACCATCTCATCAGATCAACAGATCAACATTCCTTTATGATTCCATAAAGAAAGATAAAGATTCCATAAAGGCCTGACAACACTACCAGGTTTTAAGGGACTTCCAGAAAATCATCAAAGATGGGGCCATCATTCAGTTTTTCATCTCGTCCTGGGAACACCACTGCATTGGTATGAAAACTAGGTAGTGTTTGTATTAACATGAAATATAAAACACATTGGCCGGTATACGATTGTTCTTAGGGTTATTAGGACAAATGCTAAATCATAAATTATGGTTTTAAAAAAATGAAATGGCTGAATTCATACAATGGGCAAAATAAAAACCAAATGAATTATTTTATGGTTCAGTGTGCTTTATGACATAACTCTTAGAATAGAACTGTTGAAACAATGAATTGATTAGTTATATCTGGATTAAATTCTATCATTTTAGTAGGCCTCCACTTAGTAAGATCCCATTAATTAATTTGAACATTGTTCCCATGAATGGAGCAGTGTTTACATTCATGGGAAAAGGTTTCCTTCCCTTTCTCTTTGTGTCTTCTGGATCCCCTGTTTATGGTGATGGGGTAGAAGAAGAATAAGGGATATAGTATGAAGAGGTAAGAGAATGATTTATAATCACATACACAAATGGAGGGGGGTAATTTACAATGAGTTTATATTGTTCAATGATCTTTGTTCAGAATTGCACTATAATTTTAGTAACACTTTATCTCAAATAAATAAATCATGGATGGATTGAGGGATGGCCAGATGTTAGGATAAAAATATAATTTACTCATCCATAAATTCAATGCTCAATTAAACTAGCCTTATCAAGTCAGATGGGATAATTCCCAGAATTTCCAGCCATTATGATTTTGGGAGGAATACTGTTAGTTCTAGTTGGGACACATCAGAGAACAATGGATCGAGGAAAGTTGTTCTAAATGCTACTTGTTAGGTCTGCTGTTATTCCCTGTTCAGGAAGTTCTATTAATTCACAGTGGTGCGGTTACATTTCTTACCTCCTACATAAGACATATGTCAAATCTTGGGCCTTTAATACTCACTGTAATGAAATCTGCCTGTAAGTACTTTAGAAGTGAAAATGAATAATGTGTATTGATTGCTTGAGGGAATATTTTAGAAATAGGGCAACACAAAACTAGTTCTGACACAGGATGCATATTATTGCCAGATTGTCTTTGTAATCCTGCTAGCTTAAAAATATTTACACCCACAAACAATATTCCAAAAGTCAATGTTAGAAGCTGCCCTAACAAGCTCAAGATTAGATTGGGGAAAACTAATGCTCTGTTTGCTATAGCCACCTTTCCTCTTCTGAAGTCACATCTCTAAAGCTATATATTACTTGGCTTATGTGGTGAGAAAAATATGCTTTCCATTTAAAAAAAAAGATTTGTCTTGAGGTTACATTTTTTTGCGATATATCAAGATGAAAACAATCTCTATGTTAGAAGAGTCTCTTTTGTGTAAATCTTGAGCCTAATTCTATCCTTTGCATTAGCTAATGCATATGATGACTTCTATAGTAAGTAAAAATTACAGTTGCAAAGGCTTGGAATCAGCTGTTCAAAAGAAGTGATGTTACTACACTTGATGGTTAATTTTGAAAATGCAGCAGATGCCACTTTGGATTATCAATCAATCAATCAATGTAAGTATTTGCATCTTCTGGCAAATTGATTTCTATTATTTTTTTTAATTTAGATATTCTTGATTGATATATTTTGCATTACTTGTACTAGATCTGCATACTTTCATTGCGTGTTCTACATTTATCTATAGATGGGCTTGCCAAATGGGTTACTCAGCTATGTTAGCACTACAGATTCCTGAAAAAGGACATAAAAAGAAGTTGCAGAATGTATATCTATATATATAAAAGTGAAAACCACTCACGCATTAATCACGAAATCTCCAGAATCGGAAAGCCTACAAACTTGAAATTTGTCACATATGCTCCTCTTGGCTTCTAGGTGCTCACTAAGAAAGGATTTTTCAGAGCATTAGTATTTCCTATATTATTATTAACACTCTCTAATGCTAAGGAGTTCTACTCCCCCTCCCTACCTCAAAAGAAATCTGTTCCAAATGCAAAACACAAGCAGAGGAGTTTCACTTTCAGTTTTACTTTCACAGCAGCAAGCAGCTTTACTACAGAACAGTTGAGCTAAGCCATGCCCAGCCTCCTTCTTGTCTCTTTCTTGCTCACGCAGCAAATACTGTTTGAGTTTCCAAACACCCCTCAACTCTCTCACACACTGACAGGATGCTAGCCAGATGAATACTGATGGATGCTGCGGGCTGGGACATTCTACTACCCCTCCCACTCTGTTCCAATTGCCAGTTGCATTATATTAACACACTCTGATGCTACGGAGTTACAGTTTCAGGCTGCAAGGGTCAATTTATCAAGCCCAAGCACATAGTTTTGTAGCAAAACACGGGTGTCCAGCTAGTTCTATACAGAATGTTCATTCTATAAATTATATTTTATAAGTAAACAATAGAATATGCCCATATGAAACCATTAAATTGGGGAAGATTTATATGAGCCAGAGGTCTTAAAATGTTATGAGGACCATAGGAGACTAGATCCTTGGTCCAAGAGCTCAAGGGCTGCCCAGCTCTCCAAGAATGAAGAAAAAGAAGAATCTGAATGCACTTTTATTCAGTAAGAAATTTAGTGATACAAAGCTACTTCTGAAACAACCATTTTACTTTAGCCACTTAGCTGGCACAATTTTTCATTAATCAGAACAATATTTCATTTTAGCACTAGGTTGATTTTTTCAGCATTATATCAAGAATGATATACTCTATGAAATGCCTAAATCCTGCTTTTCTGTTTCATTTCTCTTGCTGACAGTAAAGATAAATCTTTCTTCAGTCTTGTTTGCTTTCTCTTCTTTCTTTTATACCTTGCATAAGATGCATGGTTGCCTGCTTGCTTGTTCATTGCCTTTCCAGGGACAGAGAACATTTGCATCCTCCAAATGTTTTGAGATTCTAGTTCCCTTCAGTTTTACTCAGCGTGGCTCCTATCACTAGTGGTGATAGGAGATGTCGCTCAACGATATCTCTTTTTTGCCAACTGGGTACCCTACAAATTTTATTTATCAAATTTATAAATTTATCTGGATAGCATACAATAACCTCAAAAAATGAAGAAATAGAAACAAACCATTTTAATTACCAAGGTAACAACAGCCATTAATAAGTGATCAGGGACCCATTTTATTATTTTTTTAACTTATTAGATCGATTTAAATAGTCACACAGCTTGTAACTGCAACTATAGAGGGTGACCACAGGAAAAAGTCAACAGAAGACAACAACTTCTTATTATTATTATTATTATTATTATTATTATTATTATTATTATTATTATTATTCAAATTTCTATACCGCCCTTCTCCTTTCGGACTCAGGGCGAACAGCCAAAATAAAACATTTATACATAAAGTACGATTAAAAATAGATTTAAAATAATTACATTTGGCCCATAGTTTAAAATTTATCAATTTAAAATCCATATCAAAATTTATAATCAACCATAAAATCATAAAATCAAGAAAGACCGGCTAACTGAAAGAGATGAGTTTTTAGGGCCTGACGAAATTAATAATAACATAATAATGTGAGAGTAACATAATAATACCTAAGGGCAGTATAGGTTAAACCAGAGAAACACAGAATCAGTTGTCCCATTTAAAGTATATCTCCAAGTGTGAAATTCAATCATTTTGGCTCCAAAACTCAAAGAATCAGCCAAGATTGTAAGTTATTTCTAAAGGCCAACAAGACCAGGGAACATCTCTATATGTTGGGGGTTGGGGGAAGGGTGAGAATATCATTCCAGGCACATAATCTTACATCTAAAGTTGAGGCTGACACACAATTTTTCAATTTGATTCCATGGCAACCAGAATGCTTGATAGAGCAGAAAGGCAAGGAATAAACCAAAACAAAGTACTTTTAGTTCCACTCCAACAGGTACATGATCAACTCTTTGACACTGAATTCTAATAATAAATTTATCACCTGTATATTTCAAAATACAAAAATATGTTGTCTTGTGAACAGGTGAGGGTTAAAGGTATTGAGTATATATCTAAATTAGAAACTCATCTAAAGACTTGGAGAAATTATCAAGGTTAATGAGCTTAAGTTATACCTCTGAGTTTTAACTCACTAACCAGTGGCTTCTGTAACAAGCCATGATATGTCACAACATCACAATATGGTGCGATGCAATAAATGATGCATATGATGCAATAACATGGTGATGTAATAGATATGCAAGTCATACCATCTGTATCATGATGTTGTATTTGTCATTATTTGCCTTCTCTTGTGCAGGACCATATTCCCATTTGCATATTAGGCACAGGTTGAATTTTCAGTGAAAACTGGATAGGTCTAACTAAGCAAAAATTCTGATAGTTGATAAAACTATCAGAAAACCTTTAACAGACTTTTATACTTATCTTTATTAACTGCTTCTTATGGAAAAATAATGATTTCTTACTGTTTTTGATCTGAGCAGAAATTTGATCTAAGTTGGTAAGCAATTCATTAGAAATAAACTATTTTTAAAATGATGAATTTATGGTTTCAACTATAAATAACAGCATATAGAAAGTTAAAGCAGAAAAAAGGGTTTACACTTTCTGTCTTCCAAAGGAAAAGCAATGACTGTGTCAATCAAAAAAACTTATAGTAAAATTTATACACAAATACCTGCTTCAACTCAGCAGCCACCAGCTGTGCCAATTCTCAGTTCCTCAGTATTGGGTTCCTCTTTTGCATGTCAATGTCTAAAATGTCTAAAAATGTTTCCTTCTTATATAGAAGGTCCTGACAGAATTAAGGCTCTGCACTTGAACTGGTTGGATACAAAAAACTATTTATTCTCTTACTCTCCTTTCTTTCAGAAAGATGGTTCCTAGTGCTACTAGTCCAAAAATAATATCCAACAATTATATCTTTCTCTCCTTAATTGTTATTTTTTTGTAAGAGGAAAAAGACAAAGTAATGGAAGAAAAACACAGATCTTAACAACTTCTAGGACCCCTTGTAAAAGTCCATGAAAGAAGGTGCTTTCAGACTTAAAGCACCTAAAACTTACTCCTTTAAGTAATTATTTAACTATCTCATCTTTTCTTCCATTAAATTTTTTCTTTCAAGAAGAATAATGGAACACAAGTGGTAGGAAAAGTCAGAAGTTATACATGAAAGAGGAGGACTATGTTTGAACCTTTGAACCATTTGTGGATGAGTCAGAATAATTTACACAAAAATCTTGCTTGGAAATACATTATAAATAGGAGGAGGAAAGTGTGTGGGGTATGTTTGTCACCTTGAGTTATTGTTAAAAATAATAAAGGTGGGATATAAATAAATATAAATAATAAAAAAAAAACAAGGTTTGTTATAAAACAGTGTTTTTCAAACTTGGCAACTTTAAGATGTTGGGACTTCAACTCCCTGAATTCCCCAGCCAGTGTGCTGGGAGTTGAGGTCCATACACTTTAAAGTTTCCAAGTTTGAAAAACACTGTTATCAACCAACATCTGAAAGTACTATTGTTTTTTACTTTCACTCCTTTCATTGTGCCCACATGGTACTCTACCCATTGTGATAGTTTCTTTGGTTTTTACTTAGTGCATTGTTTGAATGCAACGCTAGAGGCTTCTAAACCAAATTTGATCACTTAGTATGATGTCAAAATGGAGCAAATAATAATTTATTTGATAAATCATAGTTAAACAAACATGGCTTAACATAGTATGTGAATCAAGCACTGATTGAATTCGCATAAAGCCATGGTTGATTAAATCAGGTTTGGGTAATTAAATAATTGATTAAATCAGGAGGGGAGCACAAAAAGAAAATAAAACAGGCACCCTTTACAGTTTGAGCCAAAGTAGCAATAGCACTTAGACTCATATACCACTTTACAGTGCCCTCTAAGCAGTTTACAGAGTCAATACATTGCCCCCAACAATCTGGGTCCTCATTTTACTGACCTCGGAAGGATGGAAGGCTGAGTCAACCTTGAGCCTGGTGAGATTTGAACTGCCAAATTTCAGGCAGCTGGCAGTAAGCAGAAGCAGCCTGCAGTACTGCACTCTTAACCACTGCACCACCTCACAACCTGGGGGAAAGGACATGCTTGCAATAGCCTAAAGTGGCCAACAGGTTCTCCCCATGACACGATTTGTGCAAGGAGAGGAAGGAAAATGCTACCTTAAAACAGAAACAAGTAAATATGAATTTAAACTGCCCATGCAGAGAACTGGGATGAAATATAGGCAAGTACCTGGGGACATGTCCTTTAAAAATGGTTAGAACTTAGCTTTGTAGTTCATGGAACAACAGGATGAGCACTGAGGAAATACGAAGATTATGGAAATGGTTACTGACATAATTCTTTCCAGATACAGTAGCAAAACTGGGTTGCTTTTAAAAGTTACGTTGACTTCCAGTTTAAAGTGTTCTAAGCATTTTGACTGAAAAGAAATACTCCTTAATGAACTATGGTGGCAGAAGATCCAGCTATAATCAAATTTTGTCTCCCACCCTCCTTCTTCTTATTTTTAAAGCAAGGCATGAAGCCTCTGGTGGCCTTAAACCTTGCAGTGATCAATTTAGGGCAGGCGTGGAAATACTGGGGAGAAAAATTATTGATAGTTTTATCCTGCTAGGACTGGAGGAAAAATAAAAGCTACACCTACTATCTTCTCTCATCATACAAAACAGGTGGGCAGTGTACAAATCCTTGGACTTGAGTGCTGAATACCTTGTAAAGCAGATGGAGGTTTACTGTATATCCAAACAAAATGAAGCACTATATTTTTAGAAACACAACAAGAAGATGAGAAAGGACTGGATAGCCATGTGGCTACTATGGATGCTGGAGGCGCTTTTTAATTTTGGAGAGATTATGGATTGCCTTGTTAAAAGCTGATTTTTCTATGGAATAAGGAGCAGCATTCCTATGAACAACTTCTATGTAAAGCTGATTTGATACTATGTTATTGTCCAGAAATGGGCAGAGCAGTGGAAATTTTTCAGGAGAAAGTGAGAATATTAGCAGGTAACCCAGAAAATGGGATACATACCGTATCAGTGCAGGATTGTGAGAAAACATCTGACCCCAAAAATAAGAATGGTGCAGGCAGATGATAAGGTTTCTGTGTGTTGTGTGGATGATCTGAGATGGTGATGTTAGCAGCTCCATGATGTACACATGGTGAACAATACTGGAAAAACCAGACTGTGATTTGCAGAAATGTTAGTGAACAAGCAATATATTCATTTTCATTTGAATTCTGAGGCTACCTGCTGGGTGTTATCACAGACATACATTCTTCTCTTCTGGGACTCTTATTATTCTATGATGTCAAGTACAGTATTCTTACTGTGTAATAAAAATTCTCTCAAAAAAATAAGGGATAAGTGCAGAATTCAAATTTATATCTTGAAGGAGCATATAAACACTATCAATTGATTTTTATATTTGTGGAATATAAACCTCTGCTGGGAAGCAGAGCAATGCAAGCTATGAAACTAATTGTAGTAAAAACTATTGTAATATGTTACATGCATAACCTACCAAGGCAATAAAATAGCATTGCAAAACCAATCCAACAGTTGACCACTTGAGCATCTTAGTACTTCAAAAGCAACTATCCACATCAAATATTGATCAAATAATTATTTATTAGTAAAGTGATAAACTGCTCATCTTGCCGAGGCAACTCTCAATATATATTGAGTTAAGATTAAATACTGCATCTTCACTTGGTTGCCCAGTGGGTAGGAAATGACCAGTTTATAAGCTAAAGGTATAATTGCATCAGTGGGCATCAGTATCAGGCTCCTAATCTATATCATGTCAAAATCCATTAGTGCAATTATACCTACTTCTCCGCTCTTATTGCATCTGCAGAGAACCGCCCAGCTGCACTGTTTAGGGTGACCCGCTCCCTACTTCAGGTGGGGGTACGGGAAGATCCCTTAAAGGGTCGAGCTGAGGATTTTGTACAATTCCTGCATGATAAAGTCACTCAGATTCGGGAAGTCCTGGACTCCGATTGGGTAGATCCAGGGGAGGAAACGGGGGCAGGTCTTGAGAGTGTTATCTGGGAAGAGTTTGGCTCTGTGGCTCCTGAGGACATGGACAGGATTCTGGGCAAGCTTAATGCTGCCACATGTTTATTGGACTCGTGTCCCTCCTGGTTGGTACTGGCCTCCCGGGAGGTTACACGAGGCTGGCTCCAGGGGATTATAAATGCTTCTCTGAGTGAGGGTGTCTTTCCCGCCGCCTTGAAAGAGGCGGTTGTGAAGCCCCTCCTCAAGAAGCCTTCCCTGGACCCGGCTATATTATCAAATTATCGTCCAGTCTCCAATCTTCGCTTTGTTGCGAAGGTTGTTGAGAGTGTGGTGGCGCGACAACTACCCCGATACCTGGATGAAGTTGTCTATCTGGATCCGTTCCAGTCGGGCTTCAGGTCACGATACAGCACGGAAACGGCATTGGTCGCATTGGTGGATGATCTCTGGAGGGCTTGGGACAGAAGTTGCTCCTCTATCCTCGTCCTATTAGATCTCTCAGCGGCTTTTGATACCATCGACCATGGTATCTTACTGCACCGGCTGGAGGGGTTAGGAATAGGGGGCACCGTGCTTCGGTGGTTCTCCTCCTTCCTCTCTGACCGTTCGCAGTTTGTGTTGGCAGGGGGGCAGAGGTCGACCTCGAGGCACCTTATTTGTGGGGTGCCCCTTCTCACCCCTTCTGTTCAACATTTATGTAAAACCGCTAGGTTTACATAGGTTATTGCCTTGGTAGGTTATGCATGTAACATTTATGTAAAACCGCTAGGTGAGATCATCTGTGGTTTTGGGGTGAGTGTTCATCAGTATGCTGATGACACACAGCTATACATCTCCACCCCAGACCACCCCAATGATGCCCTTGCTGTGATGTCCCGTTGCCTGGAGGCCATGCGGATTTGGATGGGGAGAAACAAGCTCAGACTCAACCCCTCCAAGACCGAGTGGCTGTGGCTTCCGGCGTCCCGGTATAGTCAGCTAGTACCATCACTGACAATAGGGGATGAGATCTTGCTCCCCACAGAGAGGGCCCGCAACTTGGGTGTCCTCCTGGATTCACGGTTATCTTTAGAAGATCATTTGACGGCCGTGGCCAGGGGTGCCTTTTATCAGGTTCGCATGATCCACCAGTTGCGTCCCTTTCTGGATCGGGATGCCTTGCGCATGGTCACTCATGCCCTAGTTACCTCCCGTATGGACTACTGTAATGCTCTCTACATGGGGCTCCCCTTGAAAAGCACCCGGAGACTCCAACTGGTCCAGAACGTAGCCGCGCGGGTGATTATGGGCGCAGCTCGTTACGCCCATGTAACAGCTCTCCTACGTGAGCTGCACTGGCTCCCGGTGGTCTTCCGGGTGCGATTCAAGGTGTTAGTTATCACCTTTAAAACGCTCCATGGCTTAGGACCTGGGTACCTACGAGACCGTCTTTTGCCACCAATAGCCTCCCACCGACCAGTTCGTTCTCACAGGGAGGGACTACTCAGGGTACCGTCAGTCAAATTATGTCGACTGGTGACTCCCAGGGGGAGGGCCTTCTCTGTGGGGGCTCCAACCCTTTGGAATGAACTGCCCCCGGAGATACGGAATATCCCTGATCTCCGTGCTTTCCGCCGTGCCCTCAAGACCCTGATGTTCCAACAGGCGGGGCTAAACATACGAACATGTCAATGATTTTTTAAATGTTATCTAATTCTGGGTTTTATTTAATTGACCAAACTAAGTAATAATTTTAATTAGCAATTTTATGATGTTTGTGTGTCTATATTTTTCTTGACTGTACACCGCCTTGAGTCCTACGGGAGAAAGGCGGTATAGAAATATAAATAAATAAATAAATAAATAAATAAATAAATAAATAAATAAGCAAGCTTTGGCTTATATAAACACTTCGTATAGTCGTGGGGCTTCTTGGAGGATGGATACAAAGCTGTAACAATCTGGGATATTTTTTTTTCAAAAAAAAGGGAATTTGACATGGAAATTGTCAAAGGTAGATTCTCGTTCAGATCTCTATGACAAGGGTTCTTTTGGCATGGGTAGAACTTCTGCAGTAGGTATTGGACAGTTTATTATAAGCCAAATATATAATTGCACTAATGGACATTGACCAAGGGTGAAATTCACTTACCTTCCCTACCGGTTCGCAAATGTCCGCACATCGCGCGTGCGTGCACTTTGCTCACACACACTGCCATCCACGCATGCGCAAAGCTGTCTCTGCATGCGCAGAGGCTTAAAATTGTTGCAAAAAAGTGACGTCATGATGTCCGCACAGGTGGGTGGAGCCTCCCACAGCTGCTGCTACCAGTTCACCCCATAGAATCGGGTGAATTTCACCCCTGACATTGACATGGTATGGATTAGGAGTCTGGTGCTGGGGTCCATTGGCAATGATCAGAATGATCTTTAGCTTATAAACTGGCCATTTCTTACCCATTAATGATGCAGTATGTAATCTTAACTCAATATTTATTAAGAGTTGCCTTGGCAAGATAAGCAGCTTATCAGTTTACTAATACATAATTATTTGATCAATATTTGATATGGATAATTGGTTTCGATGTACTAAGTTGGCCAAGGGGTGAACTATTGGATCAGTTTTGCAATGCCATCTCATTGCCTTGGTAGGTTATGCATGCAAGCAGGAAAGCAGCCTAGCACTCAAAAATATTTCTCTATAGATTATATCAAGAACTGGGAAACTATTCAGACATAAAAATAATTGCTCATGACCTCCTTATTGCTGGGGAAAGAGATATTGAAATAGAAACAATAATGGACCATGATAAAAAGTTATCTCTGTTTTTGGAATGGTGCAGAAAGTGAAACATATCACTGAATCCTAATGAGCTGTAGCTAAGACTGAAAAAATGCTTTATATAGGACATCTTTTGACAGCAGAGAGGCAACAAGCTGATCCTGGGAAAATTGAAACAATCTGGAGATGCTGAGATCAGTAGATGTGAAAGGAATCAAAATATTCTCAGGAATAGTTAACTCCTGGCAAAGTTTTGCAGATCACTGTGAGCCACTCTGACAGCTGACATCCAAGGAAATTGAGTGGCAATGATCAGAAAGTCATCAGTAAGCATTTGACAAGGTTGAAGATATAACCTCCTTATATCAGATATTACAATCCTGGAGAACAACTTGTGTTACACATCAGAGACAGGCCTCGAAGCTGCTTTATTACAGTGACAGAAACCTATTACAAATGCCAGCCAAGCATTATCTGAAACTGAATGGAATTATGCAGAGATTTAAAAAAATGTACTGTCACCAGTGTTATTTGGTATGGAATGTTTCCATCAACTTACATTTGGCAATCAGCACAGTCTCATTCAACCCATAAATCTATGGAAGCCATTATGATGAAACAACCGTTAAGTGCTTCCAAGAGCCTTCAGAAAATGTTAATGAGATTACAACATTACTGTATGTTACGCACATTGAATACCATCCAGGTAAATACTTTGCAATATATTGGCAAGTGAAGAAAGCTTTGTAGAAAGAAACATAGAATCAGTAATTCTATGTATGAGAATTCTTTTGCTGAGGTGCTGACCAGTTTCCCAACAGTGTTTACAGACATATTAAACATTACTGTTACAGTATATGAATATGAAGTTATAGAGATATAACTCTCTATAATAGGGATATTGTCTTTCAGGTCGGCCTGAAGCAAACATGAAGTATCGGCTGAAGCACCGTATTTCTCATGGGAGAAGGGGATGTCCAAGATGGAATCATATTCAAGGGCAGCAGGGCAATTGTCCTTGATGATTTATGACTTGTCATAATAAAAAGAAGATGCTACTTTCACCTGGGAATTGAAAACTATTTGTGACAGAATGGGAAATTATATATAGTATTATGAAATATTTGCAACCCATTGTGCGACTGGTCACAAAAGGAGCCCCTGCTTTCCCCAGAGGTACCAGTTGGCCCTGGGAAAAGATTTATTTATCCCTCAGGAGAAAATATATCTTATGTTGACTATTACTCTAATTTGGGAGAGACAAATTCACTGCCAGTTACCAAAGTTAGAATGGTGATAAGAAAATTTAAGAGCCACTGGAATAGCTGTCATTGCATTCTCTATTAATATGTTGCAATTTGTATCAAAGGAATTTAAGACCAGAAATAGTGGGAGCATTGAATGTCCTCACTTGCCCTTCCCACAGCAATGAGAAAATGGAATTAGCTATCAAGGCTGTCAGGATAACATTGGAAAAGGCTAAGGAACCTGGGTCTGATCCTTATCATCTTGGATCAACAGAGTACCTTTTTACAAGAGTTGGGTCAGGATCTGGTTAGACATTGTTGCACATAAGATATAAATTATTATAAAGACCACAGCCAGTCTGCACTGACAAATAACAAACTGTAAGAAGCCAAATATTCTGATCAGTTAGCTAAAACCCTTCTAGCTTTGTGAGCAAGAAAGTCAAACTGATTAAGGGGTGGAAGGAACAACAGACTGATATCAAGTTTTCATGAGATTCTTTCAGGTGATAACCCAGGGGAACAATCTCTGAGAAGAAGTGCAACCAATTAACTGCTGAAAAGTAGCTGACAGAACAAGATGCTGTTTAACAACCTCTGGAGTCCACTAGAATTATTGCATGGCCACATCCATGTTCCTGAGAAGTCTCTGACTGCCATCTACAATTAGCAAGGGTCAGCTTAGTTCTTCATAACCACTGGTTATATCCAGCACCAATTAGCACCAGGAAATGACAAATGTCTCTGCTTCGTTATAAATCAGAATGTGGACCAGCTGATATATGCAGCGACTCCATTACCTGAAAAATATGTTATAGCTCAATGGGGTATACAAGTAAGTCCTTGTTAACCAACTGTCTCATTTAGAGACTGTTCACAGTTACAAAAGTAATGGAAAAGTAACTTTATGAGCAATCCTTGTATTTATGACCTTTGTAGTTTGGTAAAGCAAGGAAAGTTGAAGTGAGATCATAAGCACATATGCTGTTTTGCTTAGCGACTGCATCACAGAACAGCCAAGTTGCTGGTCCCAATTATGATTGCTAGATTATGGTTATTAAACAAGGAGTATCTGTATAAGGAACTTTAAAATTGTACAGTTTTATTAATGTTTATTAAAATTATAAAAGGGAAGTCATAATAATATAATGGAAAAAATAATATAGGTACCCAGAAGACTTAAGAAGTGCACAAGACAAATATACAGAATGAGAATATAATAGAATAATTACTTACTTTGATTTAGGAGGTGAAGCCCAAAATTGCATTTCTTTGCTTTGCAGCCATGTAATACTGTCAATTTATATTCAGTCTGCATTCCAAGATTTGCTTCCCAAGCCAGATATAACCCGCCTTACAGAGATTGTTTTATTACCTAAATGCAGTGGTGGGTTTCAACCAGTGTAACAACCGGTTCACTTCATGCACGCGCTTTGCGTGCACCATGTAGGTGCATGCCACTTACACATGGCCCAGGGTTTGAATTATTTGAGGGACTGCCTCTCCCTGATTACATTGATCCATCCATCAGATCTGGCAGGAGGGGCATGTGGTGGGTCCTGTCGGCTAGGATGTGTTGTCAGGTGGGACTAGGAATAAAGCCTTTTCTGCCATAATCCTACCCAGTGGAACATTACTCACCACAAGATGAGGTTAACCCCCAACCCTGTTCATCCCTTCCCTGTTGGAAGGCCCTTAAAACATGGCTTTGTCAACTAGCTTGGGGAGAGGAAGAAAAATGTTCAACTCTAAAACATGACAGATGTTTGTGATTGGCTTAGCTACTCATTAACTGCTTTCAGGATGCACCTTACCATCACAGCTTATTTTCTTTTTTCTGAGAGGGGGGGGAGGGAGGGAGAGACGGAGAGACAGAGAGACAGAGGAATCACTAATAGTTTTCTATGAATGTCTTATGAGCCCAGGCAACATATAGTTCCCAGAGGCTTTCTTGGAAATAAAGAGAATGCCATCATGTAGGCCTCCCATTTAATCAGTTTAATTAAAGGAATCTAAAAAAAAAACAATTAAGTGGATGAGGACTCCTAGTGGGTACCACATTGGCTTAAGATGCCTAGAAAGCCCAAACAAAAGTTTAAATGTTGGATTCTGGTGTTTGTGAATAAGAGAGATGAGAAACCATCATGATTAAATCCAGTCATCCCCATTTAGCTTAGCCTCTTTTAATGTAGCCTGGGCTGCCTTTGTGCATTTCAGTTGTTAAGATAACTGCAGTATCTCTGTAAATGGCACAGCATACAAACCGATGCAGCTGCAGGAAGAAAGCCTCCCTGGGCATTTCTGTTTCTCTGCCAGCGATTCATTTTTTGGCTATCACTGAAATTGAGCATATGCAGTGAGTAAGAAGGAAGGAGAGCAAAGCCTAATGGGGAAACAGTACTCTCAGAGCTATGGTAAAATGCGCAGGTATTTGCAAACTGGAGAAAGAGCAACCGATTGTCTCACAATATTTAGTACTGCACTTCCCAAAGTCCTTTGTAATTGGCCATACTGGTTGCAAAATGTGGTAATAGGTTTATTTTAAAATGTCTGGAGGACACCAGGGGTGAAAACAGATGTCAAACAGCTAGACATCTTTGGATCCTTCTGTTTTCCAAGAGATATGATTCTTCCCTTCCCAATTTGTGATGATCAAAAGATGCTCTCCAATTGAGTTAGCAAATAACAAATCAGATCTTCTCAGGACACTTTCAAGTTTGATTTCCAGGAGGATGTGCACAAAGTCTCCTAAACAGCTTAGTCAAGACAGGATGCCTATATCTCAGATTCACATTTTGTTGTGAAACAGATGCTAAGCACAGCCTAACTGCTTGAAAGGAAACTGGTTGACATCTATGGAAATTCTCAGTCATCTAGGTCATGGTTGTCCCAAAGGTGCTTTTTCAAGAAGCAACTGGACTTTCTGGTTTTTCTTTGAAGACGTTCTTCAGAGCTGAAGAAGCTTCTTGGACAAGAAGCAAAACGTCTTCAAAGAAAAACAAAGTCGGTTGGGATAAACTGGTTGACATTTAAGTATTTGTATCACTATAAAATATGTAAAAATCACCATGTTTCTCCCACTATTTTATTTGGAGAACTCCAATAGTTTTCAAAGCATTTCTCTTTAAGCAATTTGTATCATCTTAGGACTCATCTAGATAACTTTAATATACTTTTCCTCCTATCTCCTTTGTTCCTGCTGTGGTTGATATTAAAGAGGACCATGAGTGTCTAGGATTTTGGAGTGACTTCCATGACACTCATGACATAGTCTATGTCACTCCTGCTATCACCTACTAGCCTTGCCATGCCTGATCTTAATAAACCACAAGTCACAGAACAAAGAACCTCTTAAGATTTTCTGCCTCTTGGCTGAACTGGCTAAGTGTGTCTCCCACTAGGAAATTGGCAAATATCAGCAACTCAATAAAAACCACAAGAAATCCCTCAGGATGTGGAAATCCTTTACACTCACAAAGAGGATAAAACTGGCCAAAGGTGGCAGCCATTCAGGTAAAGCTTCCTTTTAGGATACAGAGATTACACTGATTCATAAGCAAAAGATCCCTTACTCTGTCTGCCACTTCAATGTTAATTAAGTGAGTTGACATGGTAAATGAGTGGGAAACACACACACACCCCGCCCCACAAAAACAGCAGCCTAACCATCAAGCATCCCCTTTTGGCCAAAGTATAAAGGTAAACACTTGAGAACAGTCCCAAAGGTGATTTTTCAAGAGGCAACTGGACTTTCTGGGGGGGTTTTGGAAAACGTTTCACTTCTCATCCAAGAAACTTCTTTGGCTCTGAATAGATGGTGAGAATGGAAGGAACGTCTTCAAAGAATTGTCTTCATAGAAAAACCAGAAAGTCCAGCTGCATCTTGAAAAAGCATCTTTGGGACAACCATGATATTGTGACTCCAACCCCTGAGCCCGTCTTATCAGAGGGAGAAGACTCTGAAGGTGAAGGAGAGGAGTTGGCCTCCCTCTCCAGGACCCTCCTCTCTGGCAATGCCTCAGGTGTCTCCTGAAGGGGAAGAGATTGGCCAGGAGCCAGGTATCGCCGAACAGTTGCAGTCGGACAGTGACGGAGATAAGTCTTGGCTGGATCCATGCCAGCGTCGGAGAGACAAGCACACGCAGCAGAAAAGGAGGTGTGCCAGAAATTAAGATGAGTCACTGGACCACACCCCACAGGGGATAAAAGGGGGTGTGGTGGCCATTCAGGCTCTGTGACGGACAAAACTAAACAACTAGCGAGTCGCATTGCATCTCTGAAACTACGTTATCTGCCTGCCTTGGATTTAATACAGACTGGACTTGACAATTCTGTGGCTTTGTGTATTTGTTTTGATTTATCTGATGGAGGAAGAACACCTCCCTCTGTGAGTAAAGTTCTTGGCAAGCAGCTACTGGGTTGCTGCCAATCCTGTTATCGAAGGAATTTATTGTCTGCAAGTTTTATTTAACTCCTGGCTGACTGTTTGTGTGCGTGTGTGAGACGGGGACAGAACACATGAGCTGAATGACTGAGAATCTCCATAGACCATATGCTCTCTTGAATAAACTTGGGCTCTGCTCCAAATGACTTGCCCTGTGTGTTCTATGGAGAGCCTGGCTAGATTTGGACCCAGAATTTAATTCTAGCAGGAGCTTCGAGTAGGAATGGAAATACTGCAGTGAGTTCTTTTCTGGCCCCATAGCTAGCAGTGGTACTAGTTGGAAGGTCCAGTGGTAAGTGACCAACATGTCTTTCACATACACAACATGCCCCCATCAAATTAAAAATAGCATCCCTCATCGGCAGAAGCAAAACTTCTGGGTATTAGAAACATTGTCTTTCAGGATGACATTGACTTTTTGTTCAGAAAGCTAGTCTTGTTATTACTGTAGACTAAACTGTTCTCTGTTCTTGTGACTGTACTGAGAGTAGGGAAGTGATCTGAGCAAAGATTATTGAAGCAATTTTCATGACTATTACAGAAAAGAGTTTATTTACAGGAAGTATGTCAGGGTTATAACAAAGCCTACTATTATATCATAAAGTCAAAGAGGTTGCGCTATATGTCTACCTGAGAACAAAGACAGGTGGGACATGTCCTCAAATTAACACTTTGTTCTTATAAACACAGAGTAATCCTATAATTCTCTAGCTACATGCCACTGGCCCCCTTGTGGCTAATAAATCATGAGATTAATTAATGAAGAGTTAGTGCCATTAGATTCACACTTCCAATAATTGTTTTAATGATCCACTTTTTGCACTTAAGGGAGCACTGTCTTATCAGTGGATTGAATGCATGTTCACATGTTTTGAAAAAAGTCTTCTTCTTTTTGTGCCATATCTGTCATCGGACATTGGAGATCATGTTGTCAATCCTATTTTTGTCAACAGTTGGATGAAAAAGTGCTGCTGAGTTTTGTCCAAACCAGTCCCTTAGGTTTTGAAACCATGGTGTTCTTCTTCTGCCTGGACTTCATTTGCCTTCAATCTTTCCCTGGAGGATTAAGTGAAGGATGCCGTATTTTTCTAAGTGTCGCATCACATGTCCAAAATATTCTAATTTTCGCTTTTCAATGGCTTTGATGATTTCCCTTTGCTTTCTCAGATGGCTTATCACCTCCTCATTTGTGATTTTGTTAACCCAGTTTATACATAACAGCCGTATAAGTGAAAAAAGTCTGGCACTGTTTTACAAGAGTAGAAGGATGAGGGAGTCAAGATGAGACCTGAGTTACCTATAGACAGTGGTGGGATTCAGCCAGTTTGCACCACTTCAGGAGAACCGGTTGTTAACTTTCTGAGCAGTTTGGTGAACTGGTTGTTGGAAGAAATCATTAGGGCAGAGAACCGATTGTTAAATTATTTGAATCCCACCACTGCCTATAGACCTAGGAACCTTTGAGCAGTTGTTCACAGAAGCCATGTCAGGCAATGTCAGCCCCCAATGGCATTATCACTATAATTACCATTGAAAAGCCAGAAATTGTGAATAACTTAGCTTTGATTCAGGTGACTATAGAAAGCACCAATTTAACATTTTACTCCCTCCTAAAAATTTAAAGAAATTATTTTTTGGTGGGGGGGGGAATCCTGCAAATCCTGGTAAGGCTCTTGGTGTAACAAAAGAATGTAGGTGGACCATGATTTTGTAAAAATAAAAAAGAGAGAGACAATAGCTTCTGTCCTTCCAGTCCCCGTTTGAAGGAAACTCTTCCTAATCTCAATGTACTGCTTGGTCTCTGTCCAATTAACAGAGATGAGTGTGCTTCTCCCCTCTTGTGCTTCTGTACTGTTAAGAAAAGGAGAAAAGAATGAGCAAACCAATGAAAAGGCAGTATCATCAGCCTGAAAGATAGTGAAATGATTTGAACCAGCTTGATGTGCTATCTCAACCTAATGGCCTATGTAGAAAGGATAAATGAATTGCAATCCTAAGCAGACTAGCTGTCTCTGAATGCATCACGCCTTGATACTTTGAAGACAGAAAACAAATAATCTAATTAAAATGGCAGTAAATCATTCTGTCATCCTCCATCAAAGGTGTGAATTACAACTGTGGGAGAGGTTTGCATTCATGAGCCATAGAAAGCTTACAAGACCTACTGGAAACTTTTCTTCTCTTTGCCTGAACTATGGAAAAAAGCAATTCCACTCTGAATAGGCGCATAATTTGTGCATTCCCAAATTTGGCTCCGTTACAGCCGTGAGCTTGCAGTTGGCTAGAAATGCCAGTTTTCTGAACAATATAAAGTCAGAGCAAGGTTTATTAACAGCAACATGCAGAAATGCTAGAAAGAGGGAAAAGGCAGAAGGCAAACAGAAAACAAAGAGGAAGAAAAAATTCACTGGATAAAGCAATGGGTGTGTGATGTATCATATATGGAAAATGAGGTAACTATGTATACCAGTAAAACTGAAATGTTTTCTTCAGGGGATCTTCTATTATTCCAAAGAGCTGCATTCTTTCTAAAGTCTTCTCCAATCTTTTTAAAAAATAATACTTTGGATGAGATTAGTCACAGTACAATGAAATCTATATACTATTCAACATGTGAGTGTTCTGAGACACTGAAGTTTGCAAGCTAGTCAAAGGGTAGTGGTTAATTCTGCATGCATAAGAATAAAATACTTTATGTGCAACAACCATAGACTAAAAAAATATTTAAGAGATCAGTGTTAATTAAGTAAAACAGGATTTTGCAAGCAGAAATCAGTTTCAGCTGCTGATGACTTCATTTCAAAGGCCAGAAATGGAAGGATCCCACTGGGAAATACTGGAATGTACTAACAAAGCCAAAAATATCAGCTTCCATGAGTAAATGGTCCAATCCGCTATCAGTCATGGCTGAATGATGCATAGTATCTATGATCAGGAATGTGTGGGTCCTCAAAAGTCAATTTCATTGCAATTAATTCTTTGAAAGCTCCAGTACTCTATTGTAACCCTTCCTCCCTCCCTCCCTCCCTCCCTCCCTCCCTCCCTTCCTTCCTTCCTTCCTTCCTTCCTTCCTTCCTTCCTTCCTTCTAGAGAAATATTTGCCAGACCGCATGGACAATAAAGATTACATCTCCTTTTCTTCCAGATCTGTTTAGTTTTTAAAATGTCTGGCACATTTTGTCGTTTCCTGGACCAATTATATGATGTTGGATGGTTTTCATTCCTGGGCAGGCAAAAGCAATAACCAAGGATCAAGGATAGGGAAGCTTTTTAAAAAATCACTTGAGTTCTACATTCAAAGCAAAAGCAATGGGAATCTCCTTGAAGTCTTCTAGTTCATTAAGAGCACTCTCTGGCAGTGGAAATTCAGACGGACTGTGTAGATAGCAGAAAATGAATTGTGAGTGAATTCTCTTATATCCTGGCAGATTTTTTTTTTATTTAAAGGACTTTTCCCTTAAACAAATAAGCAAACATTATAAATGCTCCATCACTGGAAGTTTTCAGGAAAAAAGATTGGACAGTGTTGGAAGAAAAATCCAAGGCCAGCTTTTAGAACTGCAGATTTGGTAATCCATTCAGAAAGACTGGGTAAGACAGAAAATCCAGATAAGCAACACAATTAGGCAAGCCAAAGTTTGACAAGAATAGCTTAGACAAACATCCTAGGATTTGCATTTTCCCTTTTACCTATAGAGCCAGGCGTGACCCCTACATGATCCCATAGAAATCAAGAAGGTATAAAAACCCACCCATTCTCAACTCCTTTTTGTCAGCTGCCCAAGAAGTACAAGCTGTTGGTGGTTCTGCTCATCAATAAACAAAATCTTTCTTTCCAATCAGCTTCCATTTTATTCCCGGGTTGGAACTGGAACTGGATTTTCCTTCCAACAACAGCCATTAGTCAGGAACTCAATAGTAAGGTTTCTTGTCTTGGGTAGGGGATTGGACTAGAAGATCTCCAAGGTCCATTCCAGCCCTACGATTTTATCAGCTTATGTCAGTGATTCCTTGTGGGGTCTCTTTGGATCAGTGTTCTACAAATATATGTTAATAATTTACAATTAGGAGCAATGGGTTTGGCAAAATGCTTTATCTCTTCATGTCTCTGACCTACCAGCTCTAAGGGAGTCTTTGGGGGGCCTGTATGGAAAATGAGCTATGAAAAAAAACACACACAAGGCATTTTATCTGTGAACAGCATTCTTTGTAAAACAAAGATCTGAGGGGTAGCCAGGGGTGAAATTCAGCCAGTTCTATCCCGATCGGGTGAACCTGTAGCAGCAGCTGCGGGAGACTCTGCCCACCCACGCAGACGTCATGACGTCACTTTTTTGCGATGATTTTAAGCCTCTGCGCATGCGCAGAAGGCTTTGCACATGTGTGGACAATGGCAAACGGTAGGGAAGGTAAGTGAATTTCACCCATGGGGATAGCCTATTTGTAATTGTTTCTGCCAATCTGGTATGTTATGGCAGAGTGTGTGTTGTTCAGCTCCTCTTTATTAAGCTTTGTCAGCTTGCACGAGCAGGAAGGAAGTCATGCTTCCTGTTCTCTGGAACAACACCCCCCCCCTCCCCAAGATACAGATAGCACATTCTCTCCTGGGATTTCAGAAAGCCCTTAAGGCCTGGCTCTATTCCCAAGGCTGAAGTTAATGTGTTTGTGGGGTCCCTGTTGGTGATTTATATTACTGTTCTGGCTGTTTTTATCACAGACTGACTTGTGTTGTTTTATGTTTTGAACTGTTTCACTGAGTGCATTGGAGTGGGCAGCTGTAACAAATTTAAACCGATAAATAATAAAGGTAACTATAGGCAATGATCCCTATAAACTAAGGACAGCTATAGGGTCCCATAACTGCTGAGTTGTTATGCCTTGACACCGTCTAAGTTCAATTTGGAGAGTTCTAATTCCTGTTATCCAGACTCCAAGGTTGTTGGTTTTAGCTTAGCCTGATTTGCACACCAGAACAGGTTCTACCTGTTATGATGTACAAAATTAGGCTGTTAATATTTATTCAACTAAGCAGGATGTTAAGAAATTCTAGTTTAGACATTTGAGAAAATGTAGCTATTATGCTAAGACAGCAAGATGGAAGTACTGCAAAATAATGTACTTCTAAGTATAAGTAGCGGTGGTGCGGTGGCTCAGGGGCTAAGACATTGAGCTTGTCGATCGAAAGGTCGACAGTTCAGAGGTTCAAATCCCTAGTGCCACTTAACGGGGTGAGCTCCCGTTACTTACCCCAGTTTCTGCCAACCTAGCAGTTCGAAAGCACGTTAAAAATGCAAGTAGAAAAATAGGGACCACCTTTGGTGGGAAGGTAACAGCGTTCCATGTGCCTTTGGCATTTAGTCATGCCGGCTACATGACCATGGAGATGTCTTTGGACAGTGCTGGCTCTTCAGCTTTGAAATGGAGATGAGCACCACCCCCTAGAGTTGGGAATGACTAGCACATATGTGTGAGGGAAACCTTTACTTTTACCTATGTATAAGTAAAGATAATGTTGGTAATGTTTAATGAAACAACATCCATGATGGTTGTGTGAGTGGTAAAATTGGCAAAATAAGCAGATGGAGCATTGCCCTTTAGATACAAGTGTTGACACATACATGTTCAAAAAGGATTGGCCTTGCATCTTCTAAATGCGCTGTCCATCGTCTTGTCCATTTTGACCTTCCCTCCATGAATGCTACTAGTTTAGCAGGATGTAGGCACAAATACTTTACTCTTGCTATCTCTGAAGGTAATCAGCATGCCAAATGCCCCAGGTTAATTTTTTATAAAAAGTTAATGGTATTCTGTGATAGATTATTAGTTATGGAATTAAATTCTAGGTACTGAAACATCAAGTTAATTATAACAATAGCATTATGTCAAGAGGTCATACTAAGTGTGAGAAAGATAAACTTATTTTTTAAAAGTTCTGTTAAAAGAAACCATTTAACAATAAATTAGTTTTTTTAAAACTAATATTTATATTTGGTTGGAGGGTCAAGAAAGGAGAAAGGAAAGCAATCCAACAAGAAAATCTCTGTGCTGCCAATACACCCAGTGAAATTGCTTTTTCCTGAAACAAGTCTAAACAGCTGGATAAGTATTATATATTTTAGCAGATTACTTTTGAAGGGATTCCAAAACATCTGTTCAAAATAAGTGTTGCTGTTTTCACTAGCTGTAGAAAATGTTTGCATGCATACATTGTAAAAGAGTTATTAAAACAAAGCAGAAAAAACCCTCAGCAATAAATCATGAATTATGCATGTTTCAAGAACAATTTGGAAGAAGAGCTTGTGAGTCTCATACCATCACACATTCTTCTGCTTGACCTCAAAAATTGTTGCCTCAACTTTAATGTGTGGATTCTTTAAAGCAGCAAATTTAGGATGTTAAGAAAGGACAACAAAACAATAAATATCTAGCTAATGCTATTACCAAGGAAGTAACTTTTCTGACTCCTATACCAAAATTAGAAGGAAGCCTTTGATATGCTGACATTAACTTAGACAATAACAGCAGTTAGTGTTTCTTTTCCAATGCCCCATATGTTTTGGGCCTTCCTTAAGGCCCTTGCAGTCAACCAATGTCCACCGGAAGATTCAAAAGCTCCTCTTTATGTGTAGATGTATATAGAAAATAAGCTCTTCCATTCTCAATTGTGCACAAGGCAAATCTGTAAATATAAAGGGATATATGAAAAAAGAAGCAGCTCAGACTAGAAAACTCATGCAGGAGAGATAATTATGCAGTCAACCAAGGCATTTTCTTGTTCACTCATTGGTCCAAAGGTCAAGTAAAGAACGGTAAGGAAGTTTCATGCTAGGAAAGAAAGGCTATCTTCCCAACCTACATATCTCATGGTGAGGAGAAAGGAAGAGAAGGAAGCAAGTACTCTAGTTTTCCTGTAGGAAAATCCTGTAGGAAGCAGAGTAAACAGGAAAAACTAAGATAATTTCCTCCCTTGCTGTTTTTAGCATTTTTTAGAGTGATCATTGCTGTGCCAAATAAATAATGAGGCCAGGCTTTAAATCTGTTATTGATGGCTGGGTGATAGTAGGAACACCTTGTTCAGTCACTTGTAGGTAAACAGTCAGAATATCAATCTTCCAGTCGAGGGAAGACAGGAGAATGCAAACAACATTGCATTATAAATTTTTAATGTTGTAAGCCTCCCAGAGTCATCTGTGTATATGAGCTGGTCACCCATATAAATTTGTTAAACAAACAAACAAATAACAATTAAACCTCTTCCTTGCTTCTTCTCCTGCTAAGGCTCCTTAATGTAGAGCAGAAATGTCAAACTCATGGTGTCATGGTAGCGTCAATTGAGGTATCATGAATTTTCCCTCCTTCACTAAATTGGGCGTGGCCAGTGTGTGACACACCCGGCCCGCAGGCCTCGCGTTTGACAGCCCTGAGGTAGAGAAAATGGATACTTCCACCAGATGCTTATAGTCCATATAAAGCCTGTTAATCCCAGTGGGTTTGATGAGCTATTCTGTTAAAGAGCAGTGTGTTATGGAGGAACAAAAGCATTCGTGGCCAGATGACATTTTGTGGTTTGTGTTTGTATCTATTTTCAGTAATGGCAATATAGTAATTTCTGAATGAGTGTTTTGCATTTATTTTAGCAATCGTAAGCATCTTGAATGTCTCCAAAGACATTTTGGAGGGCCTTCATCATAATGAATGGGGAGTTCAGTTTTATTACATATTAAACATTTATATATCGCTGTTCAGCCAATACCTCCCGGAGCAGCAGACAGCAAATGCATCATAAAACGATGAAAGCCATTACAATAACAATAAAATGAGATAAGCAGCAGCAAAAATATAAAAGAGCCTGATACATTTTTCAGATTAAAATGCTGATGAAAATAAGAATATGCTTAGTCCAGTTTAAGCAGAAGCTTGCTAGTGCTATTAGAATATTTGCTGATATTTAAATCAAACACTTTTGCTGCACCTGGGTTGGTATAACAATGGGGAAAGAAGTTACAGGATGTATCTGAATTAGACCAATGCAAGTCACAAGATGAGTGACAGCTTGAACTATCTTGCCTTCTTCCTCATCGTTCAGATGTGCACTGTGTTTCATACTCTGTCACACAGTAAATACACCTTCAGGAAAATGCCAGCATAGAACCTAAACCAATTCATTAAAATTAACACAAAGCTCTGGGCATTCAGAAATTGGTTTTTGCAAACTATTTTCCATAATATAATACATTTTTGTACATTATGTTTATGAATAGATACACTTTTATGTGATTTTTTTCCCTTAATACATGGAGGGAAGCTTTGGCTTCCTTACTTTTGATTAACAGATTCATTGCAGAATTTGGAGAACAATTAATTTCAAACCACATATTGGCCTGAATATGCGAAATTAAGACTGACAAAAATGAATTTCTCCATCCTCCTATACTTTCACATTATTCCTTTTCACTATACTTGATGACTTTACAATGTATAGCTTGCAGCTGACTCTATTGATTCCGCTGACAGCTGCATTTGAAGTGTTACCTAAATAATAGCTGGGTTTTTTTTGATGTAGGATGGATTAGGCACAGATTTTACTTACATTTACACATTTACGCTTTTACTCGATGTTGAGAGAACAAGTATTAGGTACTGTCCCTGAAAAAAAACAACAACTGCACTTTCCACACAAAAAAACAGGAACTATGTTGATCATAAGGGAAAATAAAACCAATTTAGCACGGAGCAATACTTTATTTCTGAAACATCAGAAGCACTAAAGAGTTATTTGGAAAGCTTTTATTTGTTACCTGACCTTGAGGTGACCTAATGAAGATACTACCGTCAGCTGGATTTTGCAGAAAGAAAGTGCTTTTTTTCATGCAAATAATTTAGTAGCAATAGAAAGTTGGACAAGGAAAATTCCTGTCCATTGTAAGAGTATGCCAATGACCAGAGTTAGGAAAGGAATTTCCAAAAAAGTAATGCCTAGTTAAGTTTGATATGAGAGTTTTCCGTCCAACATCTCAAGGAGTTACAAGGAAAGGAGCGCAAAAAGCAAACAAGTTTTATGCCGCTACTTCAGTCTAATAAGTCAAGAATCACACTGCCATTGTAAGTAGTCCTTTTTTCTTATCACAGATGACAGCTCAGCCAGATGCATGCTAAATGACTGGAAAAACTATCATGGAAGGAATATATTAGAAAGTGATAACAATGAAGACAATGTTAATTTTTTAATAGTTTATGATATAAAATACAAAAATATAAGAGAAAATAATAGTAAAAAGAGGAGAGGGTGAAGCGGGAGGGCAAAGTGTAGAAAAGAAGGAAAAAAGAAAGAAACGGTATTGACTTCTGACTCCCTTTGGTGCAGTAGAATAAGATAATACCTCAAATGAGATAAAACCTCAACTTTTTACTTTTACATAATAGTATAAACTAGCCATTTCCATAACAACAATCCTATCTAATTGGTGAAACCCAAAATGAAAGTTACATTTTTTTCCACTTTAAGCAGAAAGTCCGGAAGCGGTTTCCAAGTAGAAACAAAAATAATTGTGGGTTTCCCCCTCCCCTTTAATCAAAGCAGTCAATTTAGCCATCTCTGCTAACTCCATCAACTTTTGCAGCCATTTATCCATTGTGGGAATCAAAGTGTCCTTCCATTTTTGGGCATAAAGTAGTCAAGAAAACGTTTATGAAGAGGGAACATTTCTCAGATCCAGTGGCGTTTAAAAATATTGTCTATGGCAGTGTTTCTCAAACTTGGCAACTTTAACATATGTGGAGTTCTAGCCCCAGAATTTCCCAGCCATCATGCCTGGACTTCATGCCTGGACTTCAAGTCCCAGATTTCCTCAGCCAGCATTGTTGTCTGGGGAATTTTGGGATTGGAAGTCCACACATCTTAAATTTGCCAAGTCTGAAAAAAAAAACACTGATCAATGGTAACCCATAATCAGGAGAGGTCTAGCAGCATAAAACACTGTATACATATTTGATAAACAGTTAAGGGCAAGACCTGTAGCAATCCATGATGAATTCGGATCACTTCCCAATGTGATAGGTGTTCTTTCTTTCTACAGTTTCAAGGTCATAATCCAGTCTTTCACCAACATTCAAAAGCAGTTCTCCTTGCTAGATTTGGAAGTCAGGCAAATGATTTATGAACCAGAAGCACAATTTACCTGTCTGTATGTTAAATAATTCTGCTATGGGAAAATCAAGTTTTCTTTTCTTTTCTTCTTTTTGCATCCCAATGGATTGTGGAAAGAAATTGTTATGCTGCAAAAACCGATGGCGACATTCCCCTGTCAGAGCCAGCAAAATGCAAAGTCATTTAGAGGACATAGATATTAACCCTGGAGAAAATGGAGTAATAAGGTGTGGAAATGAAATGTGGCATATTTTTGTATTTTGATTTGGCACTAGCTTTTTTTGAAACCATTCTTTTCCTCTCCAGGGATGCCTCATAAATGCGCAATTTTGGCTGTTCGCATAAACCCTCAGGCTCTACAAAATGAATCTTACTGCTAAATTGTCACAAGTAAATGCCTTATTCTCAAATGGGGAAAATGTACATACACAGGGTATCAGGGGTTAATTTATTCTTCCTTCCTTAATATATTCATATGTAATCACTCCCATCCTTTACTCCGCCTTATTGATATAAAAGGGGATGTATGCACCTCCCTCTTGCTTCTATCTGTGATCATTCAGAGAATATAGAATGCCTATTGTAAATAAATAGTACTTTGTTTGAATACTTTGTTCCTGAATTATTTATTGAGTCTGATCGTCAAAATATTGCAACAAACTGGTAGCAGAGGATGATTAAAGTGACTCAATAAAAATAGACATGCCTAAGAAAGGAAACTTCAAAAACAGAAGAGAAAGACCCAACACCAGGGCACACGATAAAGAGATGGAAACAGATCAAGAAATGATCGATGAAACAACGGCTATAATAACTAAAGAATCTGAAGACTGCATTACAGACAACAAAGAGGTAATCGATGAAACTGATGACCAAGAAGAGAACGAGATAGAGGGCAACGATCTCAGATCGGAGATACTGAGACTACTGAAAAGCCAAAAAGATGACTGTAACCTCATCGCGAACCTCCGAGACATCATAAAAAACAGTGGAGCAGCGAGAGAAAACCACATCGTAACAGCTGAATCTAAAGACCTAAAAATGGTGAGCGAATTACCCATAGATGAAAATGTAACGAAAAGAAAGACTAACGGTCCCGCACAAAATTTTGAATGGCAGCCATCTTGGTTTCAACCGACCACTAAGATGAGCGAAGCAGAGCCAATCAGAAAACAGGATTCAAAATCTCTGGCGCAAAAAGCCATACACAGTGTGAAAAATAAAAAAGAAAAACTCTATTCTTCAGAAGAATCTGATACAGACATCGAAGAAACCTCTACCGAACTAAAAATAAAATCAGCCATGAGAACGCTGTTCGCGACATTTGGCCCAAATTTAAAAATTACAAAAAAATCAACAGAAGCTGCTGATCAAAAAATAAAGAAAAGACAAGCAAGCAAGCAAACGTCTCTGAATTCACCCGCTTCCATCCGGACGGCGAAAACACCAGCGCCTGAACCCAGAGGACCTTGCAAATACTCCCCCACGCCGCAGACGCTTCCGGGAGCCAGAGACTTCAACCAGGACAGCTTCAACGAAAGGAAGCGAGCGCTGGCCATCTCCTGGACACCCAAGGTCGAACCAGAGACGGAGTCGTCGTCGGAAGAGCGCTACGAGGGAGCTACAACGACGAGAACCTCTCCTGACAGCTTCAGAAGTGAAATGAGCAACGCGCATGCGCAAACACACACAGACAACTACAGAAGACATGAAGAACAAAGAGAACCATTCAGACTCATTGCGAGCATACCCACACCATTCTGCAACTACCAACATCTACAAGATCATGGACAACCTCCAGTTGTAAGTAATGGAACAAACAATATTGGGAACTTGCCTAATGATTTCCCAAAGCTGAGAATAGATGGTATTAATTTACAAGAATGGTGTCAACAACTTCAGGTTGTTTTTCTAAAAGAGAATTTATTATTTTTCATAACTAACCCTCCCAAAAAACCTTGGACTTTAAAATTGGATTGCCTGCACCACAGAGCATTCTACTTATTAATATCTAGTATATCTCCTGCTATGTATTATAGTATTAAGCATAATCTCACTGTCTCAGAAATAATTCATTGCATGTTTAAACTGTTTCATAGTGAAAGCGTAGCAACCACAACAAGAATGTCTAAAGATTTCTTCTCAGTCAGGATAAAATCTGGGACCACTATAAGTGAACACTTAATATCACTAAACAAAACCAGAGCAGAGCTACATTTAAGGGGAGAAATAATATCAGATCAAACAATGAAAAGTGTTATCCTTAATTCATTAGACTCATCATGGGATAACTACATATCACATTTAGACACAATTAATTTGGGATACCTATCTATAGAAAACTTATCAAATAAGCTAATAGCTGAAGATAATCTGAGAAGAAGCCGCTATAGTACACACACAGAACATAGACAGACTAAGAGAATAGTATTTCAAGAGAAACATTGAGAATCAATTGAATGTTATAATTGTGGATCCAAAGAAGAGATTGTCCTAAATTTCTTAGAGAAAGAGAAAAACATGACTATAGAAGCAGATATCATAACAGACAATCATCTATTGATAGATATAGATATAGAAACTCACCAAACTTTAGAGAGTGTAGAGGGGGCAGAGATAATTCAAGAGATAGAAAATCTGGATCATTAAATGGATTAGATAAACATAACATAACTAACATACAAAAGTCAAGTGATAATGCTTGGCTCATTGATTCTGGAGCAACTAATCACACAACACATGACAAGAAAATACTATCTTCATTTATAGAAGATAAATTTGTAATAAAGGTAGCCAATCAAGAAAATGTCCAAGTTATTGGAAGAGGAAGTGTGAATTTACCTGGTCTAGGGAAAATAGAGGGGGTATTATTAATACCAGAAATACCTCACAACATACTTAGTGCAATAAAACTAAGCAGAGATTCTGACATAAATATAGTATTCTCAAAAGGAAAGGCAATCCTAGAGAAAAACAAAACAAATTTGGGTAGTGTGGTTATCAAAGGGGGCCTACCTTATTTAATCACAGAAGAAAAATGGCTACATAATATTGATTCAAACACAGAAGATAACACTAGCATAGAGAATAAAGACAACAATAATAGTGATAATGGGGAACATGAAACAAACCATGATCACGAAAACACATCCACTAGTGATACACTCAATAACAAGAAACCCACCATTGGGAAACCAATTCATGATGAATGTGCACATATATTACATAGAAAATTAGGGCATGCTAGTTTTCCGGTAATACAAAAAATGATTGAACATGCTGAGGTGTTAAAATAAAAAATTGTAAAAATTATTTGGAATGTTCAGTATGTAAGTCCTCAAAACTCAGAACTAATCCCAAACCAAAAAGAGCAACAAGGTCATCTGACCACATTTTTGATCTGGTACGTATGGATCTAGTTGGTCCATTAACCCCATCAATCACATATAAAAAACGATATTTCCTAACTATTGTAGATGACTATAGTCGTTACGGGTTTGTCTACACTTTGAAACACAAAGATGAAACTTTTCAAAAATTTAAAGAGTTTTATAAATGTGTAGAAACACAACACAATATTAGAATAAAACAAATCATGACAGATAGGGGATCTGAATTCATGTCAAGAGAATTCTCTCAATGGCTAAAGGATAAAGGAATGCTACACTTCACATCTAGCCCTTTCTCTGCATTCCAAAATGGAGTGGTAGAACGAAAAAACTCGACACTACAAACCATGATTAGATGTACATTAGAAGATGCTGGCTTAGGAAAACAATTCTGGTCAGAAGCCTTATTATATTCAAATTACACTCAAAACAGAACTTGGTCCAGCATCATAAATAAAACACCATATGAACTAATGTATAATAGAAAACCTAAAATATCACACATGCACATATTTGGAGTTACAGCGGATGTACACATACCAAAACAATTAAGACGTAAAGGAGATAACATATCCAGAAGACTTAGATTCATGGGATACGAAACAGGCACAAAAGGATACAGATTTATTGATAATAACAACAGATTCATAATTTCTAGAACAGCTGTATTTCATGAACAGGCCAATTGGTCTAAGATACATCTTAATGAGATATTTCCAATTACAAAAACAGACATTAAACATCAAGATAAAATAGAGAGAGAAGAACATAACCACAACATACATGAAAACAAGAATGAAACATGGACAAATAGTCACACCAGAATAAAAACTGATTCATTAACCAAAAAGGAAGCAAGATACTTACATGATAACGACAGCATACCAAAAAAGACAATTAGATGTAACAGAAATCAAGTACCAAGTAAATATAAAGATTACATAATGTGCATGAACAACGAAACATCAATACCCAACACATACGAGGAAGTATTAAAACTCCCCATTGAAGAAAGAGAAAAGTGGGAATTAGCCATGGCCAAAGAAATGGACAGCTTGCGAGAATTAAATGTATTCACACCAACTTCTGCACCTAAAGACAAAACAATTATAGGCACCAGATGGATATTTAAAATTAAAAATTTGGAAGAAGGCAACACATTATATAAAGCTAGACTAGTTGCACAAGGTTACGCTCAAAAGTATCCTGAGGATTACAAAGACACATACTCTCCCACTGTAAGAATTGAGAGTGTTAAAACAGCTTTAGTCATTGCATCTGCACTTAATCTTGATGTTTTTCAATATGATATACAAACTGCATATTTACATGCAAAACTTGATAAAGAGATATATGTGAGAGCACCTCACAGCCAATACACAAACAAAAATGAAACTTGGTTATTAAACAAAAGTTTATACGGAGTAAAGCAATCCGGCAAACGTTGGTATGAATGTTTGGTCAATGTACTCAAAACCATGAATTTCAACAACTGCAGACAACTGTTTTTTTGTTAAAAAGGAAGGTGATTCATTGGAATTTGTATTAATTTATGTGGATGACATTTTATATATTGGTAAACATAAAGAAAAAAGAGATATATTTGTAACAAAACTAAATGAACATTTTTCTTTGAAATCACTGGGAAAAGTAAATAAATATCTTGGAGTTCAAATCAGTAAGACAAAAAAAGGATTTAAATTATCTCAAAAAGACAAAATTATAGAACTTCTGAATAAATGTAATTTAAATGATGCTAAACCTTGTGATACTCCAATGCAAACTGATTTTCTAAGAAATATGGATGAATCATCCCCTGAATTTAAAGATAATACACTTTACAGATCGGTTATTGGTTCCCTTTTGTATATATCTAATTGGACTAGACCTGATATTGCTTTACCCCTTAACCTGTTATCCAGATATGTTAGTAAGCCACTAGTATATCATTGGGAAGCTATTAAACGAATATTAAGATATTTAAAGCATAGCATAGATTTCTGCCTACTTTTGGAACCCAATAATGTTAAAGAACCCATTCTCACTTGTTACGCTGATGCGGATTGGGCAGGTGATACTAAGTGCAGAAAAAGGACCTCAGGTTATGTATTCTTTCTTAACGATTGTCCAGTCTACTGGTATACTGGGAAACAAGATTTAGTAGCCACATCAACAACTGAGGCAGAATATGTTTGTTTGTCTAAAGTCTCAAATAATCTAGTATGGTTTAATGATTTGTTATCAGATGTTTGGAAAAATCCTTCATTACCATTTATTATATATGAAGATAATAAAGCTGCTATAGAGATATCTAGATCTGATGCCATTGGTCAAAGGTCCAGACATATAGATATCAAATTCAAACATGTAAGGCAATTATCTCAAGATGGATTCATTAAGGCCATTCATTGCGAAACTTCAGAACAAATAGCTGATATATTGACTAAGCCTTTGCAATCTAAACAACATAAATATTTAACTTCAAAATTACAAGTCTTATATTGTTCTGAATCTGAATGTAATTATTGTTGTATATCGAATCGGCATTTAGAGGGGGATTTGTCACAAGTAAATGCCTTATTCTCAAATGGGGAAAATGTACATACACAGGGTATCAGGGGTTAATTTATTCTTCCTTAATATATTCATATGTAACCACTCCCATCCTTTACTCCGCCTTATTGATATAAAAGGGGATGTATGCACCTCCCTCTTGCTTCTATCTGTGATCATTCAGAGAATATAGAATGCCTATTGTAAATAAACAGTACTTTGTTTGAATACTTTGTTCCTGAATTATTTATTGAGTCTGATCCTCAAAATATTGCAACATAAATATTGTAGTCAGTCACAAGATAGAAAAGGCAAGTTTTGCATTAGACTTATTCCATTTGGTTTTAGGTTGGCAAAATAGTTTTAGGGGGAAGATTGAAGGACTTAATCCTAAACAGCGTTAAATTCTAGGTTAGCAGTGTCGTCTATTGATCATTTCCCTTCCCAAATATAGGAAAAGGCTGCAAATAAGGGATCAAAGGGAACTTTTAATTTGCATTTTCCGCTGGTTTACTAATCTCTCTAGCCTTAACTCTCCAGATAAAATGGTAGATTTTGAGCCAAAATCCTTTTAAGGATACACATGCCACTGAGGTGGAACAGAATTCTCTAGCAATATATTTTTTGGAAAGTGCATCCAGCTCACTTCTGCTGTGCCATTGTAAAGTTCTATGACATTTTATTTATGATAATATATACTGCTCAAAAAAATAAAGGGAACACAAGCAGAAGACATCCGAGATCTGAATGAATGAAATAGCCTTATTAAATACTTTGTTCTTTACATACAGTAGTTTATACACTGCTCAAACAACTAAAGGGAACACAAAACTACTGTATGTAACAAACAAAGTATTTAATAAGGCTATTTCATTCATTCAGATCTCGAATGTCTTCTGCTTGTGTTCCTTTTATTTTTTTGAGCAGTGTATTTAACAGAAAGACCTGCTGAATTGGACAAAAATCTGTTGCTACCTCCCACAAGGAAGCAAATCAGAAAGGCTGCAGAGTTCATCTTTAATTTTTCAGGAGGCAAAAGAAAGAAAACTCATCCTGTCTAAAGAATTGATAAGTAAGGAAGGTATTTTTCCAAATTCTTAAGTAAGCAGAGTAAGAAGTAAGACTTTTCTGGGCTTCTTAATGAAACATTGCTGCTGACATATTTATGTACCTAGTTTAGAGGGATAGAAACAGAAGAAAGGTCTAATAAAATAAAAGACAAGAGGAACGAACAGTTCTAGTACATCCTTCCATCCTTTAATTTTTTCTTCTCTGTCCTTCAAAATAAATCAAAGGAACTGACCACCATTGGGGTATAGACAGACCTTCATTCTCCCTCATTTCATTAAATGATAAATCTTGGTTTCAATACTCATGAACAAGACAGCAGTTCTGGCTATGTGTTCAATGGGATTTCTAAATGCTTCTTTCATTTATTCTTCATTTTAATGACTGGAAGGCATACCTGGTACTAGGAGGTTCATGGTTTGAGGTTAGTAAAATCTAAGTGACTTTCATGCAAGAGATGAATGTCTGCATTGGAAACCTCTTCCAAAGAGTATACAGCCCAGGATGCATGCCTGCTGCCCTTTGTTGTTTCCACAAACTCCACCATTGCTTCTTTATTTATTATTTATTTATTAGTCGCATTTCTATGCCACCCAACTCCCTAGGGACTTCTTGTTGCTCTTCATGCCTAAATTAGACATGACATGGGAATTTCAATGAAATACATACCAAAGTCTTTGTTCTGTGGAGTTGTTTATTTGCTTGTAAAATTTGGGACAATTGACATAATAATTGGCACATTGGCTTGGCTGAAGTATCATTAGAATATCTGTGTAAATTCTACACAGACCAATGTATTTTAGAATAATATTTGGGTGTGCTTATAACTATACCTTTATAGGAATATGTATTTTATCCTTGGCTGTTCTTCCAATCATATGGTTCATTTTATGGATTTTTTTCCCTTCTTTTTCTCCTACTGTTATCATTTCAGTATTATTACTAAGCAATTCTTATATTCCATTGACACGCATTTGACCAGATCTGCATTCATTTATCATTGGACAATGCAAATGCTATTCTATGAATGTTTAACATTTCCAACTCTGTATAGGAACATATTTAATCCAAAGATAAATTTGAATACTTCAGTTACAATCTAGAGAAAAGCTTTTGTGGTGTTATGTCTGGATATAGATTTGCATCTTTGCTCTTGATGAAAATATGTTCTTAGTTCAGCAGAATGCTGGTACATCTGATATTAAAAAAAAAGCCACAAATTTATTGCTAACTAGTCACTAAGTGTTTCAGCTTCCAAGCCTACAACTAATACACAGAAGTGAATGGCAAAAGCATCTAAAAATTGGGTGCAATAACCCAAATTTGGCTAAATAAGTCATATCTGCTCCATAATATTAGCTTGTGATTGGCTGATTCAACAAATGAAGCTAAAATGTGCTGTGAATTAGAAAACTAAATAAACTTTTTAATATAGTTCTTACCTTGAATATACTTTGTCTTACTTTTTCATACAGCAATCCAGCCTATTATAGTATAAATTCTGAGGAAAATTAATTTTTCTTTAACTCGCGGCCTTCTGAAATCAAAGAATCGGATCAGTTGCAAATCCTACTAGTCTTATGTTCCTGGTGCTGAAATATTTTCACCATTAGAATAAATATCAGGAATGTGAAAACAGGAAAAAGGATGTGACTAGCTATCAGAAAGGCCATGCATTAATTCCTATAGCAAATAAAAATACAGATTATAATAGAAAATTTGGATATATTTCAGGCCAGGAGCAAACAAAGGTTAGAATTTGAGACATCCCTTCCCTGTACACCAAGTTAAATAATAGAAAGTTTGCCAAAGTTCTAGGAACTGAAGTGGGCAGGTGTGTGTAATATCATAGAAAATTTTATTTCTTAAAATAGGGAAGATCCATTTGTTACAAAAGCAATGCAGCTGCTTCAGAAAGCAAAACAAACAGCAGCAACAACAACAAAAAAACAGTTTAAAAAAATACAAGAGGAAAATCTAGGATTCCTAAAAATTTTGCCATTAAAACTCCCTTTAATTCTTAATGTACATACTTATCCTAAAAATCCAAAGACTAGAATGAACACAAATGAACAATGAAATCAGTACAAGAGAGCTTTATTTTAATAAAGATATAAAATAAAATAGAAAACTTTATGCCTCCCCAATCACTTGCCTCCCCAATCACTGGCTTGTAGCTAGTATTTTGGGAAAAGTGGTTTTATTGTGACAATGTACAACTAAAAGGTCCTTCACACCTCCTGTGGACTTTGCGCCTCAAGAGTTTGCAAAAGCCGTGAACTATAGGGCACTGATTACATAGAAAGCCGAATGATAACTGTTTATAACAAAGGGTAGTCCCCAGGGAAAAAAAGAGCCTTCGATAATCTATCTTGATATAACAAGAAGAAGAACTGAGATTGTGGACTTTGGCTTTGCCTCTTTAGTTCATTGCTATTTTCAAGTGGCTTCCACTGTAGAGGAACATCTTGTTCACAGCATATGTTTTTTGTCCATTCAGCTGCACAATGAATGTGGCTGGGTAATCTATGGAGGACTAAAAGCCCTCGAATAGGGTTTATCGTTTCTCCTTGGATGGCAGGGAAAGGTCTTGAGTTTTATCCAAATAAATCTTTGTCACATGTTAGCTTAAGAAGAAAATATGTGATCCCATTTCAATTTCTCAAGGCCCCAGAGATACACACAAGCTTATCTCATTGAAAGAAACAATATTTTCCCCCCACAGGACAGGCTATTTGAAGGCTATTTTATTGTTAAGTGCAACAAGAATCTAAAAGGTTTGCTTTGATAGAAGATCTCCTAGTTGCTGAGAATATATAATTTAACACCTAAATATATCCAGTCATACTAACAATATTAGTAGTACATGTTACACAAAACTTTTCATCTAAAGCTCTCCAGATGAAAAGCATATTTCTTTAAATGTTAAGTATAGCTTATCCAATATCTCCACAAATGAGGATGATAAGTATAAGGAGAGTTTATGTTATTTTCCAACATATTATTGTTCTCATCAATCCAAGGTGCACATTTATATTGGAATATTCAGATCTGAGCAAGAAAGGCTTCAGTCTGGCTCATTTTACTTGGGCCTCTTAAACCTGATGGGCTATAAATATTGCAACCTCTTCTAATAATGTAGGAATGTGCATACTCAAATACTAAGAGAGTGTAAGACTCAAGGTTCTTCTTGTGCTTTGTTCAGGGTTGCCTAGATACCTCTCAACACATGACTCTGATCCAGCTACATATGCAAAGTGTCTTGAAACCGTAAGGGTTGGAAATTGTGTGGAAACATT
Source organism: Arizona elegans (assembly GCA_022577455.1). Lineage (NCBI taxonomy): Eukaryota > Metazoa > Chordata > Lepidosauria > Squamata > Colubridae > Arizona > Arizona elegans. The sequence goes on along the minus strand of JAKOOJ010000003.1, from coordinate 92,330,809 downwards.
GGAGAATTGTATCAACTGCCACTTGACCCTGGGAATACGGTAGTAACTAAGCAGGAAAAATATAACAGATATATCGTATAACTTTCACACTATAAGCTATTTTTGTAAAAAAGATTCACATCAATAGCTTATATGCCCAAGAAAAAAAGATTGGTCAATGATCTGTCCCCGTACCCACACACACACACAAACACAGCCAGCCGAGGGTTAAGGAAACACTTTGGAACGCACCCAGGTCTTATCTCCCACTTGGCAGTGATAGACACATCGTCTGCCAAATGCCTTTATTCTCACAAACAGAAAGATAAGGTACTTAGTGTACAAAAAGTCCAAGCAGAAATAATATTTCTCTCCGCAGTTCCGGACGAAGCTTTAGTGACTATCCAAGGTTTACTTTTGTTCGTCACAAAGATCACTGACCACTACCCTCTATTATATAGTCTCTGGGGTGTGGTCCAGTGACTCAGTTCTAATTCCTAGCACGCCTCCTAAGCTGCTGCAATCGTTTATCACACCTTCGGAGGCGTGCATCCAGGAATGATGTTTCTTCGTCACTCTGATCCGAATCAGCTGTCTCCCTGCTAATCTCCTCTCCCTCGGCCGGCACCTGAGACAATGCCAGAGGGGAGGGGCCTGGAGAGGGAGGCCTGGCTGACTCCTCTTCCTCATGCTCAGAGCTTTCTTCCTCCGATGGGACAGGCTCAGAGGGCGGGGCCACAACAGTCAAACTGTTGAGAATGCCACTTCACAGAAATAGGTATCTGTGAATACATATTATTGAAAAAAAATTCTATCCACGGCCCAACCATGCCTCTTCAAAACTATGGCTCTCCAGATGTATTGGACCTCATTTCATGGTAAAGGAAGGTCTCGCCCCAAGGGAGGCCATTGTACCTCAGATAGCCGGATGTGAGTCCCTCCTTGTGAAGTGGGGATAAGGGAGGCAGATGGGCTTGCTGATTACGTACCTGGCTCCCTGCCACGTGTCGGCGGCCCTGCCCGAGCTCCTCAACGTGATTGCCGAGGTGGCGGTGGAGACCCCCAGGCTTATGGTCATGGGGGACTTTAATCTGCCGTCTGTCGGCAAAGCGTCTGAGGCGGCTCAGGAGTTCATGGCTTCCATGATGGCCATGGACCTGACCCAATTAATTTATGGACCCACGCACATGGGAGGACACACTCTGGACTTGATTTTTGTCTCTGGGCAGTGGACGAATGATCTTGAGATAGGGGAGATAGTGATTGAGCCCTTGTCATGGTCGGATCATTCCCTTCTTAGGCTTGACTTTCTAACCGCCACACCTCACCACAGGGAGGCAGAACAGAATAGGTGGTTCCGTCCCAGGCGCCTGATGGATCTTGATAGGGCCATTTCCTGAGGGCCATTTCCTGAGGCTCTGACTCAGGGCTCGGCTGAGGAGCTGGTGGCTGCCTGGGATACGGCGGCTGCCGATGCTTTGGACTGAGTCATGCCTGTGCGGCTTCTGACCTGTCGCCGAGTCTACCTGGCTCCTTGGTTCTCCAAGGAGCTGAGGGAGATGAAGTGCCAGAAAAGACGCCTAGAGAGCAGTTGGAGATCTAGTCACTCCGAATCCAACCGAACACTGGTAAGATCTCATATTAAGACTTACCTAGTGGCGATAAAAGCGGCAAAATGGAACTATTTTTCCGCTCTTATCGCATCAGCAGATAATCGCCCGGCCGCCCTGTTTAGGGTGACCCGCTCCCTCCTCCATCTGGGAGCACGGGAGGATCCCTTGCAAGGTCATGCTGAGGATTTTGTCCAGTATCTGCACGATAAAATCAGTCAGATTCGGGAAGGCTTGGTCTCTGACTGGGTAGATACAGACCACATGTTTATTGGACCCGTGTCCCTCCTGGTTGGTGCTGGCCTCCCGGGAGGTTTCGCGAGGCTGGCTCCAGGGGATTATCAATGCTTCTTTGAGTGAGGGTGTCTTGCCATTCGCCGTGAAAGAGGTGGTGGTGAGGCCCCTCCTCAAGAAGCCTTCTCTGGATCCGGCTGTTTTGGCTAACTACCGTCCAGTCTCCAACCTTCCCTTCTTGGCGAAGGTTGTTGAGAGTGTGGTGGCGCGACAGCTTCCTGGGTACCTGGATGAAGCTGTCTATCTGGATCCGCTCCAGTCTGGCTTCAGGCTGGGCACAGCATGGAAACGGCATTGGTCGCATTGGTAGATGATCTCTGGAGGGCTCGGGATAGGGGTTGCTCCTCTATCCTGGTCCTGTTAGATCTCTCAGTGGCTTTTGATACCATCACCATGGTATCCTGCTGCACCGGTTGGAGGGGTTGGGAGTGGGAGGCACTGTTCTGCAGTGGTTCTCCTCCTATCTCTCCAACCGGTCGCAGTCGGTGTTGGCAGGGGGGGCAGAGGTCGACCCCAAGGCGCCTTGTTTGTGGGGTGCCTCGGGTCAGTCCTCTCGCCCCTTCTGTTCAACATTTATGTGAAGCCGCTGGGTGAGATCATCTGTGGCTTTGGGGTGGAGTTCCATCAGTATGCTGATGATACGCAGCTGTACATCTCCACCCCAGGCCATCCCAACAATGCCCTTGAAGTGATGTCCCGGTGCCTGGAGGCTGTGCGTATCTGGATGGGGAGTAACAGGCTTCGACTCAACCCTTCCAAGACCGAGTGGCTGTGGCTTCCGGAGTCCCGATATAGCCAGCTGATGCCATCGCTGGCTATTGGGGGCGAGTTACTGGCCCCCACGGATAGGGCTCGCAACTTGGGCATCCTCCTGGATGCATGGCTGTCTTTAGAAGAGCATATGACGGCCATGGCCAGGGGGGCTTTTTATCAGGTCCGCCTGATTCGCCAGTTGCTCCCCATTCTGGATTGGGACTCCTTATGCACAGTCACTCAGGCACTCGTCACTTCCCGCCTGGACTACTGCAATGCTCTCTACATGGGGCTCCCCTTGAGGAGCACCCAGAGGCTCCAACTGGTGCAGAATGCGGCCACACGGGGGATTATGGGAGCGAGGGGGCACTCCCATGTGACACCTCTCCTGCGTGAGCTGCATTGGCTTCCAGTGGTCTTCCAGGTGCACTTCAAGGTGTTGGTTACCACCTTTAGAGCGCTCCATGGCATAGGACCTGGGTATTTGCGAGACCGCCTTCTGCTGCCGATAGCCTCCCACTGACCAGTACGCTCCCACAGAGAGGAACTTCTCAGGGTGCCGTCAGCCAGGCAATGTCGGCTGGCGGCCCCCAGGGGGAGGGCCTTCTCTGTGGCAGCTTCTGCCCTCTGGAATGATTTGCCCCCAGAGATACGAAGGATATCAGATCTCCGGGTCTTTCGCCGTGCCCTGAAAACTTTTCTTTTCCATCAAGCAGGGCTGGCGTGAACCCTCCCCCCATTTTTTAGTTTTTTAGTTTTTTAGCTTTTAATTTGTCAATGGGTTTTAATTTGAATTGTTTTAAATTTGGGCCAAAGTATGTAATTCTTTTAATAATTTTAAATTTTGTATTGGTATGTGTTTTAGTTCTGGCTGTGCACTGCCCTGAGTCCATTAGGAGAAAGGCGGTATACAAATTGAATAAAATAAATAAATAAATAAATAATTTTCCCCAAATCCTCAGTGAATGAAATCAAAGGTCCTGCTGACTGGGGATTATATGGATTGGCATTCAACATTTTAGTAAAGCAGAAGAATGGGAGAAGCTGTTCTTGTGTCCAGGGTGCAGAAATCAGGCTTGACTTTTTTTTCTACTGTGAGGAAGGCTCACAAGGAGGGCTGTCACGTGTTCAAAGCACATGCAAAGGAGTTGTAAGATTACAACAATTTAGCATCCTCAACTATTGATGCGTATGTTGGCCCCAATTCTACACAAGGACGTTGCAGAGGTACCAATGTATATATTGCATATTTACATCCTCCACATATTGGTGAGTCTTAATTGATCCAGGAATTTCTCTCTTCTGAAGAAATCCAGTATGAGGCAAGTTTAATCAGATCCATATCTGATGTGCTTTTTCCTTTCTACAAGAGATACTTTCTATACACATGACTAAATATATATTTAGTATATAACAGAACCAAGTAGATGTGATTCTACTGAGCTGCAGCTACAAAAAAACCTTGGCTACGTAGGGAAAACCTGGCTAGAAGAAAAACACACATAAACCCTACGAAGAAGTAAGAAAATTTATACTGTACCTTTACAGGGAGGATACATAAGATATGGGTGTGGCCTACTGATGACAGCTAACGAGCTAGAAATGGATCTATTTAGGTCTCCCACCTAGCAGTTAGAGCTTGCTAGGTGTCAGAAAGGAAAAAAGCCCAGAACCAAGTAGATGTGATTCTACTGAGCTGGAGCTACAAAAAAAACCTTGGCTACGTAGGGAAAACCTGGCTAGAAGAAAAACACACATAAACCCTACGAAGAAGTAAGAAAATTGATACTGTACCTTTACAGGGAGGATACATAAGATATGGGTGTGGCCTACTGATGACAGCTAACGAGCTAGAAATGGATCTATTTAGGTCTCCCACCTAGCAGTTAGAGCTTGCTAGGTGTCAGAAAGGAAAAAAGCCCAGAACCGAGTAGATGTGATTCTACTGAGCTGGAGCTACAAAAAAACCTTGGCTACGTAGGGAAAACCTGGCTAGAAGAAAAACATATAGATAGATAGATAGATAGATAGATAGATAGATAGATAGATATAGATATAGATATAGATATAGATATAGATATAGATATAGATATAGATATAGATATAGATATAGATATAGATATAGATATAGATATATAATGTGTGTGTGTGTGTGTGTGTGTGTGTGTTTCCTCTAGCCAGGTTTCTCCTACGTAACCAAGGTTTTTCTGCAGCCCTAGCTCAGTAGAATCACATCCACTTGATTCTGGGCTTTTTTCTTTTCTGGCAGCCAGCAAGTTCCAGCTGCCAGTGAGAGATTTATATAGATCTATTTCTAGCTCGTTAGCCTTCATCAGTAAGCCACACCCACATCTCATGTATCCTCCCTGTAAAGGTATAGTAGTATCTATTTTCTTACTTCTTCGTAGGATGAATGTCAGCAGAAGGGATATGTTTTGGATCCCATCGGTCATGGAATTCCAGCTGGCTCTAGAACATCGTACCACTCGAAGTGAGATATGCCCTCACCCTCTTGCCTTGTAGAAGGGCTTTAAAACCTGTTTCGGCCAGTTGGCCTGGGCTCCTTTGGGGCATTCCCTTCTGGAGCTGGTTAGTGGAATAAAAGAAGATTCCACCTGCACATGTTTGTATATTGGTTGCTTCCTTTGCTAATTTTTGTTAATTTTAATGTTAGCATTTACCATATTTATCATTTTAATGTTTTATATTGTCATTTCATCTTGTTGTAAGCCATCCAGAGTTGTTTGATAGTGTGTGAGTGAGGCAGCATATAAATTTAATAAAATGAATAAATAAATGAAAGGTCCAAGTCACTGTTACTTACAGTTTAATTAAGAAGCCTAGCTTTTTCTCTCTTTCTTCACTGGAACAAATGGAAAAAAAGTATTGAAAAAAAATAATATTATAAAAGAATATTGCAAGATGCAATGGATAAAGTGTTTTAGAACAATCTTGCTTATTGTATCATTATTTCTTCAGTAATGAACCTTTTCAGTCCACTTCCAGTTTTCTAATCACCCAGGAGGGAGAATAAAAGATACCACACTAATCCTGTTTTTTCTCCCTCCAACTTCTTCAGGAACCTGGAATGAAAAATTGATGTGGGCTAAAGTACTGGTCTCTGACCAGTAAAATTAAATATAGACTAATGTGTGTCATTTCAATGTATGAGTGCTGCTCATAATTTATAAGTCAGGCAAAATAGATCCAATAGATTTCCCATTTTCTCTTTCATTGTTCTCTTGACAATTGGTCTTGTAACTCAAGTATGTAATGGTATGTGAGATAGATCTTGGGAGATGAGATGAAAAGAAGAGAACAATCAGATAAGAGGTAGCATAGTCCACAATTGAATAGTGGGTAGGGCAAGAGGCTCAGAAGGAACCCTTCTTAGTTTCTTCTGAGGGATATAAAGGAGATACAAGAGAATTGTATTTTTGGATTTGTAAGATTTTGTTAATATAACTTTACATTAAAGTAGAATTGGCTTATCTGGTTGTATTTCCTGTCTGGTCTACCTGGTAAAAATTATACTGTTTGATCTGAAGGCTCTTTCTGTAAATGACACAGAAGAACCTTCTAATTAGCTAGGCTGTCTTTCTGTCATGTTGAATCACTTGGGAATTATTAAAAATAATTTCCTTTTTAAAAAAGATGTTGCATAACAATTTCAGTATCTTGATTCGTATAGGTTTCTTTCTTTGTTGTGTTGGCTGTGAAAACTGAAAGTCTTAATCTCCATACATTAACATTAAGAAAATGACACATGATGTCACCTACCTTCAGACAGAAGCACCTGCTTTCATTGTAGAACCTTAGGGAACCTCTGAATAATGGAAGCCCAATTAGCGGATGATATGATGACAGTTTTTACAATGCTGGTATAAAATGAGATACCTCACAAGGTTTTGTTCACATACCCTGAAATAAATTCTCTCTCTGAAATAGAAAAGAGAATTCTCTCCAAAAGAAAGTTGGTGAGAACATTCATATCAAATTGTTTTACTTTTTAATAAGTTGTTTTCTTTTTCTAAAAATAAATCAGATCACTTTTTAACATAATGCCCTCAAAATAAGCAGGCAAATGGAACTTAGATAGAGTTAAACTTCTTTTTCACCAAACTTACAGTTCCAGATGATTCTCACAGCTTTATTAATTTGGCTTTAACACTATCAACAGCTAGATATGTTTATTAATAAATACATTTCAATTCATTGCCTTTCATAAGAACTACAACAGTTAAATTGATTGATTACATGCCATTAAGTCATTTTTGACTCCTCGTAACCTTCTCCACAATGACCTGTTCCTAACCTGTTCTTTCAGTTCTCCTAATGGTGCATTGATTGTCACTGTAACTGAATCCATTCACCTTGCTGCTCTTTGTCTTCTTTGCTCTTCTTCCACCATTCCTTTTAAAATCCAGCATATGGTCTCCACAATGGTCAAAGTGAGATTATGGGAAATTCCCCAACAGCTCATGGATGCAATAATACTTGCCGACTTGTATCAGTGGATATTGAGATACTGGATCCAGTGCTGGAGGTAATATGATATTGGCCAACAAATCCACTCTTCAATGACTTATCTAATCCTTGTTTAAAGCTTCTTGACTTCTTATGATTTTGAATGTTATATTATTGAACATTATTAACATTATTCAAAAAGATAATATATCCCTTTCTACTTTCTCCATACCATGCATAATTATCTGCCATGCACCTGTCATCTTAACCCCCTCCCTCCTTTTCTTTATTTCTAAGAGAAAAAAAGCAGTATATACCTCAACACTGCAGTATATACCTCAGCAACTTCCCTTCTCACAGGGAAGTTCCTCCAACTGTTTGATCATTTACACTGCCCTTCTCTCCATATTTTTCTAGCTCTTCCCTTTTGAGGTACAACAACGAGAACTATATAGAGTATATGTTTCAGAAATTGCCACACTCATTGATACTGACTTTGTTTCTTTCTTAATGGTGGCTAACATGAAGTTTGGCTTCTCATGGGAGCTGATGTTTTGACTTGGTGGCTTTCTTTGACTTTAATATGCCTATCCTAGTACATCACCTCCAGCTTCAGCTTAGGCTCATCAGTAAAATTAGGATTTGGGGCCATTACGTCACATTTTATTACAAGGAACTGCATTTATTTAAAATCTTCTTTCTCCGGTCTGGAGATATCTTTTTGCCGCTCTTCAGCTTTTTGTTTTAAGCTCTTTAAATAATTTAGCATCATCAGCAGATGTAACTCCTGTCTCCAGATAATTAATGAAGGCTAGTCTGAACATAAGACATTGTTTCCATCTCTAGGAAAAGCACCAAACTTCATGGAGTTCAATACATATAAAAAGAGAAGAATATTGGAAATTAAAAATGGAATTATTCAACTGTTATCAACTCTCAGCCAAAGTTGTAATTGCAGTTTTTCTATACTGGGTCTTATCTTACTGACCTATATTATGGAATTACACAAAACATGTCTAGAAGCCTTTGCAGTGCCTGTGAAGGCTGCAGTTTCTAATGCCTATTTTTGTTGTTTTCCCCTAGATAATTACTTTTGCCTGCACAGCTACTTAAAAAAACAACAACTCCTCAAGGCTGAGTGTGCATAACCTCTGTTTCCCTCAGGAATTCCTTCAATACATCACAAGTCCCAAGTATCTGAGCATTCCTCTTAACAATGAATCATAGTTTAATTAAGATGAGACACAGAGATGTGGCAAAGAATAAAATGCCTTATTTCCCAAGGTATTCCTCCCCCCCAGCCCCCGCTCAGTTTGGAAGATATAGTCTGAATGGCACCTTTTACATTTCATCTTTCCACCACTCTTTCTGCTTAGTCTGTAATCACAGTTCGAGCATCTGTATCTCAGATATATAAATGAATAAATCAGCTTTTAAAATCCATTTTCATGTGCATTATGCAAATAAATAAGAGGTCTTAAATTTAGCAGTGTTTAGCAATGTTTTAATCTGGTTTTTTTAAAAATGAAAAGAAAGATATATTCTGTCTCAAAAAACAGACCAAAAATTGGCAGACTATTAGTATTTTTAATTGAAGGAGATGTCCACAATATCTTGGGGTAATTGAGATGTTAACCGTAAGAATTAATTAAATGAGATGTCCATTTAGTCATGTGGTGATAAAGGGAGATAAAAAGAGGAACTGATATGTCAGGAAAACAGCCCTCTCCAGCTTTGATCTATTATTCTACTTGGCTTTCTTCCTTCTGCTCCCATTGCTTAGAGTTCTACATTCTGTTTTATGTCGTCTCATTAGTCATAGGAAGGCAACCATCTCAAACCAGATTCTAGGAATGGGGACAAATGGCAAATATAAGGCCATGTAGTTTAGAGGGGTATAATAAGGTCCAACCTGCATTTCCAGAACTAAAGAATTATCAGATATATATTGATGGTCGTGCTCATTTGGTTCTATGAGGAAGTTATTTGGTCAATACAGCTTCAGGTTCAAAAGTTTGTTTTATTATTTACAAATATATACATGCATACAATAATGAACAGGGTGTCCTGTTGCATTTTTACCCTAACTATATGACTCAGATGTTGAGAGGAGAGAGAAGTTCACGTGTTGTCTCGCTGAGAGATAGATGAGAGAGAGGCGGAAAAAAAAGGGGAAGATATCCAAGTGGTTTCTAGGTAAGAGTCCAATAAAAGAGTTCATTGGCTGATATAGTCACATGTGATGTCTGTAAAGACTTAACCCCTTCTAGTCTCTGGTGCATCATATGCAGGCAATATCTGACAAGAATTGTTCTCAGATAACAATAGAAGATACTACCCCATTGATAGTTCTGAAGAAAGATTCAACAGTTGTGCTTTTGGGACATGATCTGACATGAAGTGGATAGGGTTGCTTTAATCCACTGCCCCAAATTAAGACATGATGGCTCAACTCCTTGAGGAAGATGGGCAGTCTAGAAATATAAATAAATAAACACACACACACACACACACACACACACACACTGCATTGTGTGCCTTTTCCTTTCCTTCATGAAAAGAATGTTGTTTCTCATATTTATAGATAGTTCTGAGGTGAAGGCAGTGGTTGATATATCAGCAGCAGATGTCACAAAGACATGCTATTCCCCTGAAGGAGAAAAGGTAATGTTGTTTCTTTATGCTAATCCTTAAGGGCTATAAAATCCAGTCTGTGTCAGAGATTGCTGGCTTTCCAAAGACAGTGACCTTCAGTTCTCTTTCAGTGGTTTTTCTACATATCAGTGCAGGGTGAGAAGAAATCACAATAGATTACAACAGATCTTGTGAAAATTCCTATTTAAAATCACTGATAAATACAAATACAATTATATGCTATTAATCCTTCCTACTTCCTTATTTTTAAATCCTCTTTTCTGCAATCAGTAACAGTTAAATAGTTTTCTTAGTTTTTCTTTTGATTTAAAAAAATCAAAAAAATCAGATTTTTTTTTATTTAAATCGAATTTATTTTAATAAAAAACTTTTGGGGTAAAAATCTATCGTAAAATAGTTTTCTATTTAAGATACATAAATAATTTAGTTTATTCAGCATGAAATGGAGCTTAGTTATGTAGCATGAGGCTGTATATTCTGCAACACTGGGACTATCGGTGAGTCAACAGTGGGTCAAAGGAGTAGCAGAGATGACAGTTGCTCTTTAAAAATTATGATTTAAATCAAGTTGATTTAAATCAAGCCTTTTTACTAGTGATTTAAATCATGATTTAAATTGTGATTTAGATCAACTCGATTTAAATCAAATCCACCCTGTTTCTTTCATGTTGATTATTAGGATAAAGATATTTAGTGGTGGTACAATATGTAGAAAGTGTCTTACAAACACTGGCAATAGGTTTGGGAGTTGATTTTGAGTCCATCTTCAACCTGAAAAGGTCCAACTAGCTCAGTGGTTCTCAACCTTCCTAATGCCACAACCCTTTAATACAGTTCCTCATGTTGTGGTGACCCCCAACCATAAAATTATTCCTAAAACCATTGAAAATATGTGTTTTCTGATGGTCTTAGGTGACCCCTGTGAAAGGGTCGTTCGACCCCAAAGGGGTCGCGACCCACAGATTGAGAACCACTGAACTAGCTCATCTTTAATAATAACCAACCCATACCAATACCCCACCTCCACCCTGCTGGTGTCTGAGTTGAAGTGGAGCTCTGTGCCCATTACTAATCCAGCCATGGACCCATCCATCTAGTCTGTCAAGACTCCCTCTAATCTCATCAGTCCATAAAACCTTTGAAAAAAATCTGTCTTCAGATATTTCTTGGTCCAGTCTTGCTATTTCAACTTATGTGTCTTGTTCAGTGGTGATCAGGTTTCAGCCTTCCTTACCTTGGCCATGTCTCTGAGCACCTTGTACTTCTGCGTACTTCAAGGAGGTTGCAGTTCTGGAATATGACAGCACTGGAGGATAATGGGTTCCTTGTAGCTTCATGTTTGATTCTTCTCAAATCTTTGGCAGTTAATGTGTGTCTTTTTTTGTCAACACATTTCTTGCGACCCTGTTGACAATTTGCAACAAAACGTTTGATGATTCTGTGTCCACACCCCAATTTCTTAGTAATTTCAAGAGTGCTGCAACCCTCTGAAAGCCTTTTTACAATTTTTGACTTTTCAGAGTCAGTTAAATCTCTTTTTTGGCCCATTTTGGCTGAGGAAAAGAAGCTGCCTAATAATTATGCACACCTTGATATAGGGTGTTGATCTCATTAGGCCACACCTTCCCTCATTACACAAATATACCTGATATGCTTATATCCACTAAGCATTCAAGTTTATACAGCTTGGAGGTGGAAAATATGCATAAAAATGATGATATGGACAAAATACTCGCTTGCCTAATAATTGTGCACACAGTGTATTTTTAAGAACGGCTAAGGATCAGATGATTTTTATTATGTCCTGATGTGTAAAACTATAGAATTTAAAGAGGGTGTAGTTCCTTTTTTCACATGACTCTGTGTATGTGTGTGTGTGTGTGTGTGTGTGTGTGTGAGAGAGAGAGAGAGAGAGTAAAACCTGCTAAGTAACAGTTTTAGAAGAAAACCAGAAATCTCGTCCCCTGCACACTTGGTGGATTATGATGCTTTTAAAGTAAAAAGATAAGTAGTTATGTTGAAGATTTTCTTTCCTCAAAGTCAAGGGGCTATTGATTCCAGCTTTCCAATTATGTGGGTTTACCCATGTGATGGGTAAACCCATCTAAGTAAATAAATTCACCTGAGCTGATTTCCCACACAAATCCAGCTTGCATTACATACTGTTTTTCTTAGGTTTTTAATTTTGCTTGCCTGTGATTTCTCCCTCCTTTTCTTTGCTTTGCATAATCCTGGACATCCCAAAAGGGAATACCATAAAGGGTATATGTATGTATGCATGTATTCTGTCTGATGCTGTATACTTCAGTACAAAATTGCTGTTCGTCAGTTGTTTTGTACACCATCTGTTAGTGCAGAAACATTCTTGTGATAGCATACCCAGCTCATAGCTCTCCTTGTCTGGAAAATGAGTACTAAATTATACTGAGTACAATGTTTATATCTATCCCATATACTGCAGGTTTAGTGCTTGGATGGCTCATTAACTAATAATAATGAGTCAGAGTGCTGAGCTCATGGGTACTGTAAATGATACAGTATAAGGAGATGCTATGAGGATGCAGAATTTCAATGAGGCTGATATAAAAAGCCCCAAGAAAATGTCACCATTTATTCCTCTGCTGTGAAATAAATAGTCCCTCTGGCCTGGATATTCAAGCAAGAAGGCCATCCTCAGCTGTGCTGTCTCCGGCCCATGTTCATTCACATGCATTGCATTCATTTTGACCATTAAGATAGGAGCCTCTTTGCCCTGTTTCTCACAGCAGCACCAAGGGGAAGGCTGATTTCAACTGTTTATATGGGCGATATTGTATTTCTTATTTTTCAAAACAGGCTTTTAAAAATATATATAATTAGGTTGTCTTTTCCATTTGGTAACAGGGCAGGAAAGGCAGGCTAAACAGTATTAAGTAGCACTGTCATTTATGGATAGTCTATATCTGAGATCTCAAGTTAAAATTAATAGCTATCTTTTTGGGTTGACCTTTCTGACTCTGGCTAATAATTATTAACGTTGAATTTTAATGCAAAAAAAAAATCTGCTAGTTTTGGGTTCTTATAGTGCTGTTTTATTTGTTTTTAGTGAATCACTTTCTACCTAAATATTTAAAATATTTCTAAACCCATATGCAACCCCCATTTTACAGTTATTGCTTCATCAAGACCAGTATTTCCTTAACAAGGGAGACGGTTCTTCTTCCCCTTTGCTTTGTCATCCAGGTAGCCTGCCAACCTACCTTTCAATATTCTTTTTCTTTGGCTGCTGTAAATGTCAATATGTTCCCCATGAGGATGACAATTGTACAAGAATTAGTATGCCACTCCAGATATAATTTGTATGCCGGTTATAACAGTAACCTAATCACGCTGTGTTAGATTTACCTAGGCATTAGAAACAACATTGCAAGATGCCAATAGTCCTTTTGGTGATCAGTCTAGAATCGCGCTGGATTATTTTGCTCTGGTTTCTGGGCAAGAATGATTTAGCTGATTTTGCAATATAACAAGGCAAATGGAAGAGGAATGGAAGTCATATCCAACCATCTGGGGACAAGAAGAGGCATAGAAATAAATAAAACATTTTTCCTAAGTAGAAATTAATGACACTCATATATGGAATGCAATCCTAACCAAAGATTTTATTGCTTTTCATGCTAAATACCTGATCCTGGGTACCTCCTGACCTCCAAAAAGACTAATTTACTTCAAAAAGTATTGGCTACCAAGGTCTAAATAGACAGAAGTTTCATGCAGTCTTATAAATCAAGTTATCAGGAAAGATTGCTGCTGTCAAATAAAATTGGAATGATATAACTAAGCAGTCCCCAACCATTCTGGTGCCATGGACTGGCGGCAATGGGGAGGAGAGGGAAGAGGGGATGGTTTCACACACATGCCTGCCACTTGTGTGGCCTGGTTCCAGGCCATGGACTGTGGCTTGGGGATCCCTGATCTAAATAATACCCACTAAATCATACATAATTGGGCAATTAATTCCTTACATTTTAGTGATTTCAGTAGGTCCTCACCATGAAATCACAGCTTTTTTTCATAGCCATAGATTTCAAATGCAGCAGAAGATACAATTTAAAAAGGGAGAACTAAAGCCCCAATATAAGTTGATAGACTTCATGGTTATTTGATATATTACAAGTAATGCGAGAAGCACTCAGACGGACAGATTGCTTTTTCTGTTCCAACTTTCTTCAGCTGGTAAGAAGAAAAGGGTTCTAATTTCTGTTTCAAAAGGGATTAATTAGTTCATTTCTTGAGGTAAATAATTAATTATACGTTCTGCCCTTTGGCAAGGAGATACCCCAGTGATCTTTTGTAAAGGGCTTGTTGTCAGTTAATTGATTCTCAGGGTTAGAGTTCAAAAGGACACTCATTGCCTATAAAAGTTAAAAGGAAAAGTACATCATGGTAGAATATTCCCTGATGCTCTCAAAACATACCAGAAAAATTCCCAGTGACCAATTATTTTCAGGCAGCAAAAGATGTTTCTTCAGCAGGCATTGTGCCAGCAGTTCTTTATCTGCAGGCCCGAATGTCTTTGGCATTCAGACATCTTTAAAAAATTAAGATCTGTTTATATTTGAACAATTATTCTATATGCAATCTACTCTCTTGGAGGAAAGATGTGGAAAAGATAATGAGGCAACAGTTTACAGAGAGTGTTGGAAGAAACAAAGCATCCAGACCAGGATCGGTATTCACTTACCTTCCCTACTGGTTCGCAAATGTGTGCACGCACGCGCTGCCTTTGCACATGTGCAAGGCCTTCCATGCATGCGCAGAGCCTCGTAAATGTAAAAAAGGGGGATGTCATGACGTCCGCATGGGTGGGCAGGGCATCCCACAGTCCCCCCTACCGGTTCGGATAGAACCGTCTGAATGCCACCACTGATCCAGACTCATGGCAGTCAGAATTCAAGCCTGGGCAATGGGCATGGGACAGAAACCACATAGGTCTCGCTCATGGATAATTTATGGCAGGACTTGGATGAAAGAAAACACAGCTATTCTTTCCTTGCTAGATGTCTGCAGTTTTTGCTAGTAAGATAATGGCATCAGATGAGGGCTGGAAATTGGAAGCACAAAATTCGGATGATTCTATTCTTTCCTGAATGGAAGGGTTCAATGAGTTGTCACAGTGAGGGAGAAGTCAGGCCCTCATGCGGGCTCAGTATTCTCAGTATTCAACCCTTAGCCTGTTTATCTTCAAATGAAACAACCGGAGGAAGCCATTTACTGGTTTGGGTTGAAATATTTTTATTTTATTTTATTTCGTCAAGCATGTATTTTATGACAGATACAAGTGTAAACATAATTATAAATACATGAAAAGGATACGAATAAAAGAAAACATTAGGACATTATCCACATATTATCAAAATGTGGATAATAACCAGTTGTACATCTCCAGAATGTAGACAGAATGGGCTACATCAGTGGTGAAATCCAAATTTTTTTACTACCGGTTCTGTGGGTATGGTTTGATGGGTGTGGTGTGGCTTGGTGGGTGTGGCTTAGTGAGCATGGCTTGGTGAGCATGGCAGGGAAGGATACTGTAAAATCTCCATTCCCACCCCACTCTAGGGGAAGGATATTGCAAAATCTCCATTTCCACCCAACTCTGGGGCCAGCTAGAGGTGGTATTTGCCGGTTCTCTGAACTACTCAAAATTTCTGCTACTGGTTCTCCAGAACCTGTCAGAACCTGCTGGATTTCACCCCTGAGCTACATGGTGGAAGTGTTGACACAGTCTAAAAATTGACAATCTTCAAAAGTCTAAATGGGTTAGATTCATTTCTAACAAGTTATTTAGAAGCCCACTGATTCTGGGATTATATCGTATTTGGCTATGATATAGCCAAATAAACAGGTTTATGCTTCCTTGTGGAAAGCAAGTCCACTGTTCAGGCATCTTCCCAGACTTTTGCTGGAATAACAATGAAGGCCAGGAAGACCAATTGAAGTTGCAGCCTTACGAAGAACAGGAGGTACTAACATTTTCCCCCATACATCCAGGCCCTTGTCATCTCCTATATAGATTAATGCAATTCAATTATAGGGGTCTTTTTTTTTTTTGAAGACTACCCAATTGCTGCAATATGCCCATATATGTGCACAGATGCCCACTGGAAAGTCTTATACTGCCATGTAACACCATTGCTGTGGGAGCTGCATTGGCTACCAATGAATGCAATGCAAGGAACTAGTTATCATCTATAATAGAGGTCTCCAACCTTGGCAACCCCTCACCTATAAAACTCTATTTGATTTGGGGGCTGGGTATCTTTGATACTCTACCTGCTGAATCTGAGGCCATGAAATAAGCTTGCCAAAGGTCCATATCTATCAGGAGGTACAATGGCAGGTTCCTGAAAGTGGGTATTCACTGTGGGGTCTCCTCTCATCTGGAACAGCTTTTCCTAAAGGCAAGTGATAGAAAATACCCTTCAGCCAGTGGTGAAATTCAAATTTTTTTACTACTGGTTCTGTGGGTGTGGCTTGGTAAGCGTGGCTTGGTGGGTGTGGCAGGGGAAGGATACTGCAAAATTCTCATTCCCTCCCCATTCCTGGGGTAAGGATATTGCAAAATCTCCATTCCCACCACACTCTGGGGCCAGCCAGAGGTGGTATTTGCCAGTTCTCCGAACTACTCAAAATTTCTGCTACCGGTTCTCCAGAACCTGTCAGAACCTGCTGGATTTCACCCCTGCCTTCAGCCTTCTAGAAGCTCTTAAAAATTGGCATGTTCTCAAAGTCCTTTGACTCTTAAGAGTTTTGGAGTTCCTGAAGGCAAGATTGATATGACTATTACTGTTGCTAATTGTAATCTGTAATTGTAATAATATGCTAGAATTTAAAAAACAAGATAATATATGGATTATTGTTTATTAATATTACCAAGGCTAATAACAAACACCACGCTACGTGCAGTTTGAAATCTCCTTTTTGTGTGTAGTAAGCTGGGACACATTTTGATTTTCTACAATATTGAGGCTTGAAATTACATGAACCCTATAATATTAACCTCAGATGCAAGTCACATAAGTTAAAATAAACAAAGGAACCCCTGTTTTGTCCTGCTAATCAGTCTTCTTCTATATTTGGGCCTTATATAATTACCAGCTTCTGCCTGGCCTCTCAGGGTTGCCTGGTTGCAGACTGAGTAAATTCCCTACTTTAAATGCTGAGCTAAGTGCCCAGTTGTC
This sequence comes from Arizona elegans, assembly GCA_022577455.1. Taxonomy (NCBI): domain Eukaryota; kingdom Metazoa; phylum Chordata; class Lepidosauria; order Squamata; family Colubridae; genus Arizona; species Arizona elegans. Next base: position 92,313,828 of record JAKOOJ010000003.1, on the reverse strand, counting down.
AGCCCTGGAAGGCTGCTAGAGTTCACTGCACATTCCTGACCTATGCCAACCAAGCAAGTTGAGGAAGGAGAATTCATTGTCTGCATTTCTCTGAAGTAATGTACTTAGCAAATCAACATGACTCTGTAAGTCATTTTTATACATCACATAGACTAAATACTTGTCACTGGGACTTAATTTGAGCATGCTGAGATACAGTACACTTTGTATATACTCTGTAATAGCAGAATGGATAAAATGTTGGATGGAGTAAATGTTGAATGATTTTTTTTTTAATTTGATTTATATGCCGCCTTTCTCCGGAGACTCAGGGCGGCTTACAATGCGCTAAGCAATAGCCTTCATACTTTTGTATATTTATACAAAGTCAGCTTATTGTCCCCACAATTGGCTCCTCAGTTTACCTACCTTAGAAAGGATGGAAGGCTGAGTCAACCTTGAGCCTGGTGAGATTCGAACCTGCAGTAATTGCAGGCAGCTGATGTTAATAACAGGGTGCTTTAGACCACTGTACTACCAAGGCTCTAGGACAATGTTTAGGATCCAATCTGGGTTGGTCACCGATACTAGGGGTTTAGTCTTCCAAGCTTTTGCTAGGGCAATGTTTGTTGAATATCTGCCCTAGCAAAATTGAGTATCTGCCCCAACAATTTTTTTTAATTAAAAGTTTTTTATTTTTTAAACAAACAAACATTTAATACATCGGTCATTTCTTCCATGTGACATCTCGGTGTTTTCTCCAATCATTCTTCTTTTTGTTATTTCTTCTGTCTTCATTCTCATCCAATCAATTACAACAATTCATCACTAACAAAATATTCTGATTATAGCATTTTTATACGTAACTACTAATTTACTTACTTGTATCTCTTTTCTAACCAATAGTAAAATTGATTCCATATCTTAATGCTCTAACAAATGTTTGTTGAGCATCTCTGTTGATACATTGCTAAGGCAATGTTTGTTGAGTATCAACAGAGAAAAAAATAGAATACCGTATGGACATATTAGGAGGAGACCCATGTTACTGTATAATGGCAAAAACAAAAAATAGGCGAGTCTGGTATTTCCTTTTTTGACTAATTTTATTAAAAGGCACAAGATTTTGGGAACTGTAGCTCACTTCATTAGTTGCATAGTGGCTAGCTATGAATCTATACATAACTACCGTAATACCTATATATACAGTACCTATGTATCTATCTAAAAACTTATGCCTTTTGATACAATTTGTTAGTTAGAAAAGTTGTTACTAGGCTCCATCTGATTTTCCTTCCTTCCTTATGCTTATTTTGAATACCTGTGTATTTTATACTAGCACAATTGTATGATTCTTGAGGGTGTATGTACATAAAATATCCATGGTAGGATACATATAAGAGCTGCAAAGAATTCAACCAAATGTAAGTAGTTACCAATAGGCTTCAAAGCCCAATTGAAAACGCTGATTATTATCTCTAATGCCCTTCAAACACAACCAAAATATAATCTTTTCATCTAGTTATAACATCTCAAGTACAGTCACTCATGCTCTCATCGTTTCTCGGTTGGATTACTGCAATGTCCTCTACATGGGGCTGCCCTTGGGGTGCACCCGGAGGCTCCAGCTAGTCCAGAATGCGGCTACGCGGGTTGTTACAGGAACTTCCTGCTACTCCTGTGTAACACCTCTCCTGCGCAAGCTGCACTGGCTGCCGATGGCCCTTCGGATCCGCTTCAAGGTGCTGGTACTTACCTATAAAGCCCTTCATGGCCTGGGCCCAGGGTACTTGCAGGACCACCTCCTACCGGCCTCCCACTGCCCATTGCGCTCACATAGGACTGCCCTCCTCTGGGTGCCATCGGCCAGACAATGTCGGCTGGCGGCCCCCAGGATGAGGACGTTCTCTGTGGCCACACCGACCCTCTGGAATGGGTTACCCACCGGGCTCCGGACGGCCCCTGACCTCCACACTTTCCGCGCTGAGCTGAAGACATGGCTTTTCCAGCAAATTCCCTGATCTGTTTTGGGGTTTTTAATTGTCTGGGGATTTTAAATTGACTAATTTTAATATTTGGATTGTTGTGTTGTTTTATTTTGTGAGCTGCCCCGAGTCCTATGGGAGAAGGGCGGCATATAAATTTGAAAAATAAATAAATAAATAAAATAAATAAATAAGACGACCTGTTGAGGTTAACCCACTCCCACAAGGCACGTGGGATATGATCTGGGCAACAGACCTTCTCAATGGTTCCTCCACCTTATGAAGACCTCCTAGGTCCCTTCCAACTCTATTATTCTCAAACATCTTTCCCCAAAAGTACTAAGTTAAAGCGAGCTTTTGGTGGCTTTGTTTCAGGGGCTATCATAATTGTGTACTGTTATTTTAACTACTTTCTAAAAAGTTTATTACATTTTCAACTAATGTCCCCGGCCCAGGAGTTGTATAGATAAATATTTATGCTATAATCTATGGTGTTTCAAGAGCCAAAATACTTTCTACAACTATTCCATCTTTTCCTTCTTCAATGATTATCTATGGCAAGTAAATTGCAGATAATGGAGTAAAACACAAGAGGATAACAATTGAGGCAAAGAAATCCCTAAAATCCTATGAAGTGTGTAGAAAAGCAATATCTACAAACACCTAACTTTCAAAGCAAACATACATTTTATAAATATTGTTTATACCCAGCACATTTGAGTTGGTTCTTAAAATTGCTTAATTCAAGTTAAAGTAGTAAAAGTTGTTCATAATCACAGCTTTTTTCTTCTTTGATTACTTTGATATTTTCTGTATTAAACATATTTTAAAGTATGAAGAATACAGTAGTTCCAGTTTTGCCAAAATGCATTTGTGCACTATAGTCATATATCTGCTTAATTTCTCCAGCTAGTCTCTTGTAATAACTACAAGATACAGCATGATGAAATAGGCTTCTGTCATGTGATGTTAATGGTAGCTGGAAAATGGGATGTGAGTAAATGGACAAATAAGTGGTACAAATGGAGCATGAAGGATTAATGTTAAGTTAGTAGGGACTGATTTATTAAGCCAAGCTAATTGTTTGTGAGATGATGCTCAGATTAGAGGAGCATAGACATGTGACAACTTAATGTATCCTTGAATTAAAACAATTGCTTTCTCTAAAAAGTAGCTGATTTAACACAAAAAATAAGAATTCCATTATTTAGTAGAATAGACTTTTAAAATCCATGCAAATTCCTATATCGTGATTAAAATGAATGTTCAAGTTAGGAGGAGGAGGAGGAGGAGGAGGAGGAGGAAGAGGAGGAGGAGGAGGAACTGAAGCTATCTTGGAAATCACCTAGTTGTTCTCCTGTTGTAAGAAAAGGTTATAAATAAGGGGAATTTCATTTTCAGCTTTATGTACAAAGCTGATTTCAGTCTCCCACCAAACTGGTTTCTCTGTTGAGAACAGGAAGAAAAGTCCCTTTGAGGTTTTAAGGAAGAAAGGAACAAAGCAGGGTTTATTGATGAGAGCAAACTAGTGTTTACCTTCTTTTGTAGAAAAAGTGCTAGTTATGTGGCCTGCTTGCCTTGTCTCAGCACAACCCTAACTCATGCTGAGCTCCGCAGCTGCCCAGAAGCAGCAGGAGACTCAAGAAGAATTCCAAATTAGCTGGCTCCCTTTAAAAGACCAGAGGAGTGAACAACAAGGAGCTATTCTTGAAGAATTGATGGGTTCAGGGAACTAAAACATTACAAATAGTGACCAGCTGGCCTGCCTCTAATGCCAATAGGTGGCCCTCAGCAGCTTTTACCAGCTATATATCCTCCAAATGTGTTGGAACTACAATTCCTAGAATTCAGCACATAGGTGGAGAATTATGTATTCCCACTACAACTTTAGGACCAAAAGTATAATAACAATATATGTGAAACCATTAGTTTGCACAAAATGTTTTACATAAATAATAAGTATTAGCATTCGCCTTGGTGACGCAGCAGACTAAAGTGCTGTTAAATAGTACCAGGTGCCTGCAATTACCGCAAGTTCAAATCTCACCAGGCTCAAGGTTGACTCAGCCTTCCATCCTTCCAAGGTAGGTAAAATGAGGACCCGGATTGTGAGGGCAATAAGCTGACTTTGTATAAAAAAGAACACCGCTTGGGGGGGGGGGGAGGCGAAAGCCCTACTAAGCAGCTATATACAAAAATATGAAGGCTATTGCTTAATGCATTGTAAGTCGCCTTGAGTCTCCGGAGAAGGGTGGCATATAAATCGAACCAATAAATAAATAAATAAATAATTGATGAGACAACTTGCCTCCAGAAGTTGTGAATGCTTCATCAATGGAAGTTTTAAAGAAGAGATTGGACACCCATTTATCTGAAATGGTATAGGGTTTCCTGGGCAAGGGGTTTCCTGAGCAGGGAGTTGGACTAGAAGACCTCCAGATCTTCCATAACTCTGTTATTCTGTTATTCATTCCTGTAATACTGTGGTGCCACTGACATCCTTCAGAGGAACCTTCAGTAATAAGGTTCCTCTGTAATGCTTTTCTATAGTACTAAATAAATGAAACAACCATGAATCCAATAATGTTCTTATTATTTTTCCCTTAAGCGGAACTCCATCTACAAGAAGCATTTACGTGACCCACCTGTTAAGCTTCTTTTACCTGCAAGGTACCCAGAGGAATGAGAATGCATTGAATTTGGATTAAAAAAAAAGACAGTGCCAAGAGAGTGAGGTTCACATCTCAGCCAGATTTGGGGTGCTCATTTGAGCATTTTCTGACATCTATGCTGTTGCAGAAGGTAATAGAATGTAAAGGGAGATATTACCAGACAACTGGCCAAAATAGGACCTATTCTCCTTTTCTCCTCATATCCTCTCTCTCTGGGAGGCATAGCAAGAATTGAATGGAATGGAATGGAATAGAAAATAGAATAGAATAGAATAGAATAGAATAGAATAGAATAGAATAGAATAGAATAGAATAGAATAGAATAGTTGGAAGGGACCTTAGAGGTCTTCTAATCCAGCCCCCTGCGCAGGCAAGAAATCTTATACCATTTCAGACAAATGGTTGTCTAATGTCTTCTTAAAAACTTAGTGTTGGATCATTCACAACTTCTGGAGATAAGTTGTTCCACTGATTAACTGGAATCCACAACTGGATCCACAACTGGAAATGCTTGAACTGCCTGTTAGGTTATGTTTTGCTTAATGATCACTTTGCTTAATGTTGGCAGTTCCTGCCCCAGTTAGGGTTGTAACCCAAGGACTACCTTCATTCTAGACTCCACATTAGCCAAGCAAATAAGGCACCTGAGACAGTCTTGCAAAGTTATCTAGGATTTTTTTTTTTCAACCTTGTGGGCTCTGAGAAAATGAAGAGGGTCATAGGCAGCATGAATTTTGTCACCAGTGGGCTTGACCCATGCCTCATTGGACAGCAAGAAGGGGATAGAGAAATGTTAGGATTTGAGTGTTTAATTCCTCTCTGAAGGAGAGAGTTGTAGTTTTTGCTTTAAGGAAGTTGCAGTAGAGTCCCACCTGAGGTTCATCTCTTGATCTTACAGTGTTAGATAATTTTCATCCTTCCCTTTTAATCAGAATGTCTTGACTATTTTGATAGGGATCCCTGGCTGTGGAATGGAAACTGCTATACTTTGTTGCTCTTTCAGTTTATAAAGAGGGGATGGGACAATGGAACTCTCCTGATGCTTTTAGATATCTCAAATGAATTTGATACCATCAACCATGGTATCCTTCTGGATCACCTACAAGCAGTGGTGGGATTCAGCTGCTTCTCTCCAGATTGCACAAACCAGTAGCGGCGATGGCAGGAGGCTCCACCAACCCGACCTGACGTAACACGTGCCTACTGCGCATGCTCAGAAGGCCGTGTGCATGCGCAGATGAGGCGTGTGTGAGTGGAGCGAGTGTGAGCGCGCTCACATTTGCAAAGAGAAGGCAAGTCAATCCCACCGCTGCCTGCAAGGATTAGGAGTTAGGGGCACTGTTTTGTAATGGTTTCACTTTCTCCTGAGTGGATGGTTCCAGGCATTAATGAGGGAGGAAGATTGTTTGTATCCCAACAAACACACTTCTAATATCACTATCAGCTTTCCTTAACCAACTCGGAGAACATCACACATTTTTACCTTATTTGACCAGGGGACGATTTGCAAAGCATTGCATTTATTCCCACTCAAGTTTTACTATCCTCATATGCTGTTTTTATTACATTTAGCAACCAATTTCCCATTCCATATTTGGACAAAATGATGTAAAGGCCTGTTTTTTCCCCATCAGAACCCCAGTAGAAAACTTTTTGACAGAAATATGCTTTCCAAGTGAAAGAGAAAAGAACAATAAAAAGAAAAGATGTTTATTACAATTTGTCTGAAGAATAAAATTTGAGGCATGCTTGGATAGACCTTTGAAGAAAAAAGACGTCGTTATATTTGGAACAGAAAAGTGATGTGTATGCTTGTCTCTTCCACCCACCTACTTACTCCCACCCCTTCAACAAAAAGTACAGAGATATTTGGAAGAATGCTTTTGCTATGTGCTGTTTTTCTGCAGTAAGTGTGGAGTATGTGTTGTAACTCTGGATTAACACAGTGAAGTGTTAGTAGTGAAGAAGATGAAAAAGAACACCAAGACATCCAAGTATTTTGCTATTTTATTGCAATGTTTAATATATAATATTTCTACATTTCAAATACAGCACATTTTAATTAATTAGGTAATGTAACAGAATCTACAATGTATTTGTGCTTATGTGGGTTTAAATCTAATGGTCCCATTCCTGGCAGGAACTGTTCTGCCAGTGGCACAGATACTTAATTCCCATCTATGGACTACTCTGAAGTTTGCTGTAGCAAACTGAATACCCAGAACAGTGATGTGTGTGCAATTTATATAATTTTGTCTGTCTGTCTATCATCTAAAGTACCTGGCAACCAACCTACCTACCTACCTACCTACCTACCTACCTACCTACCTATATAAATACATCATTTAACAGAATTCTACACAAATAAAGTTGAATGTAAATGAAGATTCATAGATTCTCATTGATTCATATGGTTATCAAGGAAGGTCACAAGTTGCTCTGGTAAGTGTCCCCAACCTTCATACTTTCTGCCACTCCCTTTGTGCTTGCACTGTATCAGTCAGCCATAGTCATGTGAAGCTCAGCTCAGTGGAGAAGCTGATAGTGATTCTAAATGGTTCTAAGGTGATAATAGCTCCATGTAGCATTGTGGTAAAAATAAAATAAAGCAAAATAAAATATTGTCAGCTTATTGGAAGGACAAGGGGGATGTCACAGTCAAGAGATGACATTAAACATTGTCAGAAAATGGCAAGGAGAGGCGAGATGAAGAAACAGATGACGAAAGGGCTGCATGTTCTCCAGAATGACAAGGAAAGGCACAGAATGAGGAATCAAGAAGAGATGGAGGAGGAAAGGAAAGATAAACTGGAGAGTATGTGGTAAATGCTACTTGCTCTGACAGTTCCTTGGCAACACCTGCCTTCAACAACAGGACTTCAACAGAGAAAGAGCAAGGTAAAATGTATGGCTTGCATAGCCTAATATTTCCATGACCAAAATCTACCCTTACTGTTGTGCTTTCTTATTCTTAGCAGAAGCCACCAATTTCTGTTATGTGAAACGAGAGCTGAGGATAGGCACTCTATAATCTTTCTCCGTTAATAAAATGACATTTTCTTCTTTAATTTTAAAGAAATTAAAGCGGCCTTTGGATAGAGTTTGTTCTGACATTTTTGGCAATTTGCCAGATTTTAGGTTTTCAAAAATCAAATGAAAGCGAATGACCTTCAGGTCCTATTATAGCTGGATAGAGTAGACATGATCATTTTAAGAACAACATATATGAATGAAATTTTGATTTAATTATTAAAGTGCAGAGTAGTTACCTATACATATCAGGGAGCAATTCCCTTTAACTTATTCAGAAGCGCCTAACTTTTCTGGTAATAGGAATAGAATTGAATGGGAATGTCCCTTTTATGTAATAGTGCAAAGTCAGGGAAATACTTGGTTATAATTTTACCATGCATCTAATTTTGTTAAGTTAGATATTTCCAGTATTGCTTCCTGGCTGAAAAGCCAAAACCTCAGCATTTCTGTGGAGATAAAAATATCTGAACTGATAAAGTGGAGAAGCTGAAACATTCTGTTGCATTTCAAATTTAATAAAATAATATTCTTCATTTTTAAACTTGGTTTACTATACACAGTTATAAACATTTGCAACAAAACAACAGTGGAAACAAAATCCATGCACCCTGCAGTGAAAACCACTTATAGTAGCAGTGATGAAGCACAAAGACATTAACTTATTAGGCCCCAAATGTCCAGTGCAGGAAGTTTTAACATTGTTGGTGACCAAAGCAGTGGTGAAATCCAAAAGTTTTTACTACCAGTTCTGTGGGCGTGGCTTGGTGGGCGTGGTATGGCTTGGTGGGCATGGCTTGGTAGGTGTGGCAGGGGAAAGATACTGCAAAATTTCGATTCCCACCCCACTCTGGGGCCAGCCAGAGGTGATATTTGCCGGTTCTCCGAACTGCTCAAAATTTCCGCTACTGGTTCTCCAGAACCTGTCAGAATCTGCTGGATTTCACCCCTGGACCAAAGGCACATCCAGGCAGCTTTTTAGCATGCTGCCTTCCACCTCTGAGATGGCACATAATGTATAAATTTGCTCTGCCTTCATAGACAGTCTTAATCTGCCTCATTATCGAAGAGGATCAGTACTGCCATTCTAAGAGATTGACAATTTATGATAATGTGATTAATGGATTTCTCTGCTAGCAAAAAACACATTAGCTATAAACTTCCTATTTGGTGGAAAAGGGCTGGGCTGAGGGTATAGGCAAGGTTTGACAGACGGCCAGAGTGAAGTCAGAACCTGATATTGAGGGTCTGTAAGAGCTGATGATTAGGATTTTGTTTTATGGTTTTATGTTTTATGGTTTTATAGTTACCGTGTTTTATTGTTGTTGTTGTGAGCTGCCCAGAGTTGTGTTTAAGACAAGAACCCATACAAACCTTTTAACTGAATAAATAAATAAAAAATAAGCCACATCCTATTTGTATTGCTATGTGAGAATGACCTTGGAGACAGGAGGAAGAGCAGAGCTTAGTGTCAGCGTTTCAACGCTGGCATGGAGAGCAGAGGAGAGCGAGAGATAAACTCTGGAACTTTTGGCTGCTAAATCCCTTTGAAGCCGGGTTGTTGTGGAAATGAGGGGAGGGGGCACATTCCTGGGGAATGAAGTCTGACGAATGACTTGGAAGATAGCCAATGAGAAGCAAAGATTTGGGGATCGGAAAGGGAGGGATTGGGAGGCAAAAGGTCAGTCTTGTCCGTGCGGAGTTATGATCCAGTGGCTGTGCTCAATTAAAGAAAGATTTCCTTAAAGATTGGCAGTTTGGAAATTCATTTAATTTTGAGATAACATCGCAGTCTGACACTTAAGACAATGACCTAATAAAGAAAACCTGAATCCAAAGGAGTGGTGGTGGTAGAGTAAGCATCTCAGAAGGGATCCTCTCTAGTTTTGTGGACAGTAAAAGTAAGGGAAGGGAGTGGTGCTCCTAGTTGGTGCTTCTTGTCTGGATTACCTTGAATGGCTAACATATGTGATCTGCCTACATGCCTACTGACATGTTCTGCAGAGGATCTGAGAGAAGATTTTGAAACAATTTCTCCTCCCAGATTTCCCCATGACGTGACATGTCATGCCTAACCCCCAGCAAGTAAACTGTTTGTGATTCATTATCTATTGGTGGCAACTGGAGGGGACCATGTTCCACAACACCAAAAAATGGCTAATAGGAACTAATTAGATCTATCCGCCTATTACATCATCAACGTAGCCTCTATCAAAATGCCATGCATGATGTAAATAGCAAGGCTCAGATCAGGAGAAGGAAAATATCAGCTTCGTTTCAGAAAAATAAGATGTTAGTTGGCCATGGCTGTGAGCTCAGGATAAGAAGAAATTTGTGTCATGTGGAAGTTTCCTTCAAAAACTGTTGGTCAGACATTCTTGAGCTGAACTTAGGGGTAGATGTAAATATGCCAAGTGTACAGAACTTATATAGAAGGCTATATAAGACCAAGAAGGGTAAATTATTCCTATTTGTATCAAAATGTTTGATACTGTAGATCAGGGCTGTCAAACTTGTGGCCCGCTGGCCAGATGTGTCATGCACTGGCCCCGCCCACACCTAGTTTAGCAAAGGGGGGAAATCGTGATACGTTATGTGACTCTGCTGTGACGACACGAATTTGACACTCTTGCTGTAGATCCAGATTAAGCATGAAATCCCTCAGCTGAGAATTTTGGAAGAGGTCAGCTCCTCAAGCTTGCCATCAAATAAACTCACAGCAGCATCCATGCCCCATTCAATTTTTTAGTACTAACTTAAATGAATGTACTCAAAATGTATTCATCATTTTGTTCATTGTGTACCTTAAAAAAAGAAGAAGGAAGGCAATTTAAAGTAGACACACTTCGGAAATTTAAAAAAGGAGCTCAGTCCTTGCATTTTAAGAAAGGAGTTGACGAAATGGCATTGTTGCCATTAACATGAAATAAACGGCATCATCTCCAAAGCAACATGGCCAAAACCTAATATGGATTGAAGGTAATGAAAGGTAAAATAGGAAGACAGGTAAAGAAAGGAAGGGAAAAAGCATGCACAGGAACGAAGCGAAGCCTAATTATAGTATTCAATTAAGAGGCGGGGAGGAACCCTCACCCAATTTAACTGGCAAAAAGGTGACACATGGATTGTCACTTCTTTTCATTGCTCTGAGGGACTTTTTATGTAAATTCAGGAAAACAATTTCCCCATTCTCTTTGAAAGCTCCAGGAGGGCCAATTTCATTTCACGAGCAGTGGGGGACGATAATCATCCTGAAGTGGCTCCTATTCTGAAAGACGAAGATAAGGACTGCACAGTGGACTAACTATACTGATTTTACTTTCCCCCCCTCAGTTGGCAGCTTTGGGAATAACAAAAATCAGGCAACATAAAAGGACGGTAAACTCTATAATCTCCTCTGAACATCTCTTAGTTCAGTGTTTATTCCCCCCTCCCTCTCTCTCTCTCTCTTTTTTTTTTTGCAGGCAATAGAAAAACCTGCAAGCACCAAATTCACAAACCGTTAATGGTAGTTATAAAGGCATAAGGGAAAAATTAAAATTAATGGTCTTAGCAGCAGTGAAAGCATGCTTGATTTATAGACAAGGCTGCTAGAGAACTTGTGAGCTGCACAGTAACAGTACTTCAGAGCCATGGAATGAAAACCAGAACCCCCACAAAAAAATAAAATCATATTTTTGAGTAGAAAATTCAAGTCACAGGAATCTTAGGGATGGGGGAGGGGCAGAAGTCTCCTTTTACTGATAGATTTCATCACTGAAAACATCTCGCTGGCATTCTGACTCACACCCATTAACAACTCAGAATCTGCTACAGCCCAATTCTTTGAGGGTCAAGGCCACCATCTGTGAACATGAATCCTACTCTAGGAAAACAGAGAGAGATGCCCAATAATAGAGTTTTGTAAAAAAAAAAAAGGAGCTGATGACACATTTCCAGGTTTGACTTTGGGGTGGCTAGAATGACTCCAATTATAGGTCACTAAGCCAATGGAGTGAACCTAAGTGTCAGTGTGATTTTCTTGGGAAAATTATTTCTATTGAATGTAGTCATTCTTCAAGTGTGGCTGAAAAAAACCTTGCCTCTAAACACAGTGCTGGTGGTGATGATGGGCATTTAACTTCCCTTCTAAAATATGCTGCTGATAAATTCTGACAGCCCTACATTTGGGCCTGAGGAAAGTTGGCAGTCCCTGAAGGATAGCAGAAAAGGGTGCAAGTACGCACTGCACGTTCTTCATTTATTTTGCCTAACCTCCTTTAACTGGTCTATTGTCTTTTGATATGGCAGTGCCAACAAAAAATTATAATGGGAGCAGGGAGCCATAGTACCATAACGTCTTGGGCCAAGTCAGGTTTGAAGCTTCAGTTTTGAAGGCTGGGATTCTTATTGTTGGATTATGCCCTACCTGACTGAAAGGAGTAGAAAGTAAGTGAGAAAACTGGATTAACATACTAATTTTCATTCTGTACTGTGTTGTGATCTCTGCCAGCAAGCCACAATATTAGTTATTTGTTTTTGACTTATCTTGAGGTTTGAACCCACCCCTTATTTATTTTATCATATTTGTATACCGCCCTACTCCCGGAGGACTCAGGGCGGTGAACAGCCAAGATAAAAATACAAAAAACATACAAAAGTTAAAAGCTATTAAAAATAGATTAAATAATTTGGGCTCAAGAAACAAATTTAAAACATCCAATTTATATAAAACATTTAAAACCCAATTTAAAAGGGAGAGTTAGGCCAGACCAGCCTGTTGGAATAAAAACGTTTTTAGGACGCGGCGGAAGGTGCGTAAGTCTTGGATCCTCCGTATCTCCGGGGGGCAGGTGCCCCCACAGAAAAGGCTCTCCCTCTGGGGGCCGCCAGTCAACATTGTTTGGCTGACGGCATCACAGACATATTATCTGCAAATCACAATCGTTTGACCAACAAGCCATGTTTAAAAATCCATTTTTAGCATAACATGTGAATCCAGCTTATGTCTAGCACAGCATTCTGCTTCCAGGAACAGACTCCCAAAGTAGATCTAACCAATACAGTGTTTGTCTTGAATTTCTACAAATTAGAAATTCACTGCTCTGGAAAATGGGGACTTACTAGGTTACTTGGGTTTTAGGAAAATGAAAACAGAACTGGGTTGAGAAAACATATTTTTACTAAAATAGTTTGGAACAGACTTGTGTTCTTTTCTAAATTCCAGCCAGCAAAACATAAAAATAGGCTTTATAATTTTTTATTGGGAGAAAAATGACTGCTTCATTTTAAGTGGACTGGAAGAACACCAGAAATAATGGCTCTTTTATGATGCAAACTTGACAGACATGAATGGCAATATAATTTCCCCCTGGGCCTTGAAAACTAAATGCATCTCTAGAGAAGAAGAAACGGCTTCTTTCCATTATAGCATTCCAAGAGTGGCAGTGGCGACTACAAATTCCCTTTTCTAATAAATTCTCAGGGCCCTACATTAATAAACATCACATGTCTGGCAGATTTGATTTCCTTAAAGATCTTTTTCCTCCCTTCCTACTACCCCATTTTTTTCCTGAATGAAATAGCCAGGAGAAACCGGGGCAGGCATGAATCTGCAGATGATGAGTCCCAAAGCTGTGTTTCTGTCATGTTTGAGACCTGGATTTTAAGGAGCTTGTTTTTGTTCTTTTAAAAGCGTCCTGCCATTGATCTTAATTTTTTTTCAAAAGAATTCAGAGGCTCTGAAAATGGCACTGACACTTTCCTAGTGAAGAAAATGGATAATTCAGGAAGTCACTATAGGAGATAACCAGGCTGAGCCTGAGGGAGAGGTCAAACACGGTGTCAGTCATGAGTCACTGCACGCCCATAAGAGATCAAAGCCCAGCCCGCCTTGAAGGCCTTCTTATCTCCCATTCATTTCCCTTGACCCTTAGTAGCTCAGATTCTTATAGAGAGCTTAAGGCTGCAATAAATCTTTATACTCATTTGAATTGCCTGAATCTCCTGATTTCCCTGGCACTTGATAGTCACCACCTAGTTGTATCTGTGTGGCTATAATATGGTATACACAGTATAGTATCCATCTGGACTGGCTGGGGGTGGGTGGGTGGAAATGGTCAGCACTGTATTTTGCTGGTTCTCTCCTTCAGTGATAGGTTTCAGTTGGTGTTGATGGGTTGGTTAGTTCAGTTGGTTCCACCCTCAGCCTCTAAATTGTGGGGTACTACAGATTTAATATTCTCTCTGTTCTTATTGTTGGGTGAGATCATCTGTAGCCATAGTGTGAGGTATAATCAGTATGCTGATGATACCCAGATGTATATCTTTCCCCCTGGTGAAGTAAGCAATGCTGCCAAACATCTTGTCTTGGTGCCTGATGGTTCTAGGGCCATGATGGCAAACCTATGGCATGCGTGCCAGAGTTGGCATGCAGCGCCCACTCTGATGGCACACGAGCCATTGCCCCAGTTTTCATTTCATTTCATTTTCATTTTATTAAATTTGTATACCGCCCTACTCCCGAAGGACTCAGGGCGGTGAACAGTCATAAAATAAAACATAGAAATACAAAATTTAAAATAGAGATAAAACAAATTAAATAAATTTGGCTGAACCATTTTAAAACCCCAATAATTTAAAACCAAATTTAAAATTCCCATTTAAAAAGAGGAAAAGTTTAGGTCAGGCCAGCTTGCTGGAATAGGAACGTTTTAAGCATGTGACGGAAGGTACGCAGATCCGGAATCCTCCGTATCTCGGGGGGGAGCTTGTTCCAGATAGTAGGTGCCCCCACAGAGAAGGCTCTCCCCCTGGGGGCCGCCAGTCAACATTGTTTGGCTGACGGCACCCGGAGGAGCCCCTCTCTATGGGAGTGTACTGGGCGGTGGGAGGCTATTGGTAGTAGCAGGTGGTCCCGCAAATAGCCAGGTCCTAAGTCATGGAGCGCTCTGAAGGTGATAACCAAAACCTTGAAGCGCGCTCGGAAGACCACCGGGAGCCAGTGCAGCTCGCGCAGGAGAGGCGTTACATGGGAGCGCCACGTCGCTCCCATCACCACCCGCACGGCCGCACTTTGCGCCAGTTGGAGCCTCCGAGTGCTCCTCAAGGGGAGCCCCATGTAGAGAGTGTTACAATAGTCCAGACAGGAGGTGACGAGGGCATGAGTGACCGTGCGTAACGAGTCCCGATCCAGAAAGGGACGCAACTGGTGGATCAGGCGGACCTGATGAAAAATCCTCCCGGTCACGGCCGTCAAGTGCTCTTCTAAAGACAGCCGTGAATCCAGGAGGACACCCAAGTTGCGAGCCCTCTCCATGGGGGCCAATGCTTCGCCCCCAATAGTCAGCGATGGCACCAGCTGACTATATCGGGACGTCGGAAACCACAGCCACTCGGTCTTGGATGGGTTGAGTCTGAGCCTGTTTCTCCCCATCCAGATCCGTACGGCCTCCAGGCACCGTGACATCACTTCAAGGCCATCGTTGGGGTGGTCTGGGGTGGAGATGTACAGCTGGGTGTCGTCAGCGTACTGATGGTACACCACCCCGAAACCACGGATGATCTCGCCCAGCGGCTTCACATAAATGTTGAACAGAAGGGCGAGAGGACCGATCCTTGTGGCACCCCACATATAAGGGGCCTCAGGGTCGACCTCTGCCCCCCTGTCAACACAGACTGCGACCGGTCGGAGAGAAAGGAGGAGAACCACCGTAATACGGTACCTCCCATCCCCAACTCTTCCAACCGGTGCAGCATGATACCATGGTCGATGGTATCAAAAGCTGCTGAGAGATCTAATAGGACCAGGACAGAGGAACAACCTCTGTCCTGAGCCCTCCAGAGATCATCCACCAACACGACCAATGCCGTTTCCGTGCTGTACCCAGGCCTGAAACCCGACTGGAATGGATCTAGATACATCGTTTCATCCAGGTACTGGGGAAACTGTCGTGCCACCACACTCTCAACAACCTTCGCCACAAAGCGAAGGTTGGAGACTGGACGATAATTAGCCAATATTGCCGGGTCCAGGGAAGTTTAGCTCTGCTACGCATACGTGCGTGCTTCTTGCTGGCCAGCTGGTCTTCGGGTCTCTGCCGTGCATGCGCGGGGGCGAGGCACATGCACCCCCACATGCATGTGGGGGTAGCGTGCATGCGTGGGGGCTGTGTGCGCATGTGCAGGGGTGTGGCGTGTGCAGGGGGCCGTGCGCACATTGCATTTTGGGGGTTCAGGTATGTGCACTTTGGTCTGGAAAAGCTTAGCCATTACTGTTCTAGGGGCTTGGGTTAGGAACAACATGCTACAACTCAACCCTGGCAAGACTAAATGGCTTTGTGATTTGGGGCCATCTTTGGTTCTGAGTGAGGTCACACTTCACCAGAAAAGACCTGGTGCACAATCGGAGGGTTCTTCTGGACTCACAACTCCTGCTCAAAATGTAGGAAGCAGTAGTGGCTAGATGAGTCTTTGCACAGCTTTACCTTGTGCATCAATTGTACCCATTCGTGGATCAGGAGGCTCTATGCTGAGTCACTCATGCCCTGGTTTCTAAATATAATTTACTATAATGTGCTCTACATGGGGCTGTCCTTTTAGAGTATTTGAAAGCTTCAGCTGATGCAAAATACAGTGGTTCAGGCAGTCATGATCCATACAAACCTTTCCTAAATTAAGGATATTCAGATCAGTTTGGGATTGTAATGCCCATAATATCCTGCCAATCCTGACACTGTAGAAGCCATGGAGATCAGCCAGTAGTGTAAAAGGATGTAGCCAACTTCTGGGCATACCGAGCATCTATCTGAACTGTAAAAACTCTGGGCAGTCATTAGATGGCTGCAAAAAGATACAGAAAATCCTATTTCTTTGCTGCTATTTAGTGTTCAGCTGAATTTTACCAGTAAACAGTTGGGTGTTTTGTTAAACAAGTATGCAATTGGTTAATTGTAAACAAAGCTGCCCCTTTTCTGCAATTACAATATACAGTGCTTTGGAGCTGCATGTTAGGACACATTTAATGTTATATACCATTACATTCAAAAGTGTGCATGAATATGTTCTGAAAAGTGATTCAAGGGAATGGGAGATTTCAATTAGACACAGGCATATACCTACTGATTTATTATTACTATAACCTCTTTTTTGTTACCCTAGGGCCTAGGCAGTTGATATATGTTGCCCAGTGGTGAAATCCAATTTTTTTTACTACTGGTTCTATGGGTGTGGCTTGGTGGGCATGGTGTGGCTTGGTGGACGTGGCGTGGTGAGCATGGCAGGGGAAGGATACTGCAAAATCTCTATTCCCACCCCACTCTGGGGCCAGCCAGAGGTGGTATTTGCCGGTTCTCTGAACTGCTCAAAATTTCCGCTACCGGTTCTCCAGAACCTGTCAGAACCTGATGGATTTCACACCTGATGTTGCCCTATCTGCCATTGGTATGATAATTAAGACATACATTTCAAGCATTTTGCCATTAAGGATATCATTATCATTCATGGGTGGGTTCTACTTACCTATACTACTGGTTCGCAGCGCATGCACAGAAGCATTTTGATTACGTTGTGGTCGGTGGGTGGAGCCTCCCACCAGTTTTACTACTGGTTCTATAGAACCGGTGCGAACTGGGGGCAACCCACCACTGATCTCATTATATAGTGGTGTAGGGTTTCCTGCCTAAGCAGGGAATTGGTCTAGAGGATCTCCAAGGCCCCTTCCAACTCTGTTATTCTATTCTATTCTATTTCCAGGCTGGCAGTTAATATTGGGCAATATCATTTCCAATATATGCTCAGTGTATGTTCTGAGCCATAAGTGCCTCAAATGAGAAAGATGAAAAAGATAGCACATGTGTGGATTACAAGAAGGAGGTTATTATGTTAGAATAATACAATGACGGTATTACTTGCAGTTGCAATCTTGTGCAATTAGAACTCAATGGCTGAGTTTATACCACATGCCAAGGTAAAATGTGGCCATTTAATTTGTAGCTCAGAGTATTGTGCAAAGAGATCTAGAATGCTTTGCTTATTTATAGTTCAGCACATTGTAATAACTCCAGGCGGCTTCATTAAGTCCATTTGCCATCAGTTAGGGATCTGAGTTTATTTTTCAAAAGGCAAAGTGATAATGTGTCTTCTATTTAGGTTGAGGCAAAGCATGGACAGCAGCAAGATATATGCCTCAATATATGCTAAATTGAGTTTATTTTATTTTTTAAAAAAAGGAGTACGGGTAAAAAAAATTCCTCAATTGATTGGAGAAGACATTTAATAAGTAATTCTATCCATTCCCCTTATTTTCTTTGCAAATCTGCATCCAACTTGTATCTGACTAGAACTGCTTACCATTGTCTTGTATTTTCTGATGCACCCCCCCCCCCCCACCATTGGATCAGAAAGGTTAGGATGGCAGTCGTGATTATTTCATCTACAGATATAAAAACAGGAGGACCTTCAATCACATTGTTGTGGCCAAAAATGTTGATTTTTTTTTAAAAAACCATACCCTGAGAACATGTCTGCTCCATTTCAGTCTGAGCTCTGGATGACTTTTAATTGCATAGCTTCAACTGGTATGAGAATTCTAATCTGAAATTTAGAGTATATCAATGCCTGTATTTGAGTCAACTAACACTTAGTTGATCATTATGAAGTTATTGCTTTGTTGTTTGACTAGAATTAATTTCCCCCTATAAACCAAGACAGCACTGATTGAAATAAATCATAGCCAAGTGTGTATGTATGTGCATGTTTGAGTATGTAATTTGATGCTGTTAGTATAAACAACCACATTTCCCAGTGCGATCAACAGATTGGAAACCCTACTTATATGAATTGTCTTTGCATAGTCTTTATTTACCTGTTGTAGTACAGGTAGTCCTCGACTTATGACCACAATTGAACCCAAAATTTCTGATGGTAAGCAAGACAGTTGTTAAGTAAATTTTGCCCCACTTTACAACTTTCCTTGCCACATTTGTTAAGTGAATCACTTTAGTTGTTATCTTAGTAACACAGTTATTAAGTGAATCTGGCTTAGTCTGTTGACTTTGGTTGTCATAAGATGGCAAAAGGTGATCACATGAACATTGCAACCATCATATATGTGAGCCAGTTGCCAAGTGTCTGAATCTTGATCACGTAACCATGGGGATGCTGCAACGTTCGTAAGTGTGAAAAACAATTGTGTCACTTTTTTCAGTACAGTTGTATCTTTAAACAGTCACTAAATGAACTGTTGTAAGTTGAGGACTACCTGCATACAAACTATTCTGTATTATCCTGATAGAAATAGCTGAACCCAGCCAATTGTGGTTTGTTCAATCAATCATAGTTAAAAATTTAATGTGGTCTTTAGCTTAATGTGTTATCTGATCCCATTTATAACCTGAGGATTAATGTTCATGGTCAAGCAATTTCATGACTCATTGCTCCCTTGAATCTTTCCTTTGGAGGTAACCTGCTCATTAAAAGTCATAGACCAGGAACTTATCAAAGGCTTTTTGACAGCTGAGTCAAAAGGTCCTATTACATTTCTGGCATTGTTCTTCCTTGGTGCTTGTTTTGTGTTGTCATTTCACCTCTGGATTATGAAAATGAACTCCAGTATCAGGAAGAGTGTCATTTGTGTGTATTTTTCAAGATCATGAAAAACCATTAGAGCTACACATTATTTTAAAATTGCAATGAGTAGAATAATCAGAAATGGTAATGAAGAATGATAGCAATTGCAAAATAAGTGGCATTTTACTGCATAAAGAAGAGTTGGGAGACCTTCATAATGAAAAAAAAAATGATTAGGTTCTACAAGGATGCATAACTTGTGGCCTCCCTGATCTTGGATGTCACAATATTTAAATGTTTAATACTATGAAGGGGGGGGGGGAGATTGATTATATTGGGAATAATTATATTAATTGCATTTAACTAGTTTAATTTTGTTAAGTTCAGCTTTTGATCTAACACAACCCATTTTTTTTGAAGCATAATACTTGTTGGAGTATGGATAACAATTTATTGGATTGTGGAGCCTTTTGGTGGTCTTTGAGCTTAGTTATTTGCTTGCAGAAATTTCATTACCCAATTAGGTAATATCATCAATTTATTGGATGGCTTGTAAAATTCCATGAATGTGATGCGAAGATCACAAGATAAAAGCCCTGTCTGGAAGTAACCCAAATGTAGTAGTACTGACCATGTATGTCCAGCAGAATCAAATTCAAGTGATATTTCCTAGAATATCCACTTGCTGCTTTCCTCTTATCACTCTCTTACCTAGCCTTTGCCCAGTGGTGGGTTGCTACCAGTTCTACCCGGATCGGCAAACCGGTAACGGCGGCGGGAGCCTCCACCCACCCACGCCGGACGCTTCTGCGCATGCACAGAAGCATCACACATGAGCGCGAACACACATGTGCGCACAAGCGAACCAGTAGCAACGGGTTTTGCAACCCACTACTGTCTTTGCTACTACTCCTGGTCCTACAAAATCCAGAAGCAAATAAAGTTGCATTCTGGCTGCTTCTATATATTACAGTAAATCATAGTTTACAAACCACAGTGTTGGGCTTTAAACAATGCAGTAAACCAGAACAAATAAACTGCATTATGAGTTAGGACCAGGGGTGGGTTCTACTTACCTTTACTACCAGTTTGCAATGGGGCCGCGCACACGCTCTTCTGTGCATGCGCAGAAGCATTTTGATGATGTCAGGGTTGGTGGGCGGAGTCTCCCACCGGTTTTACTATCGGTTCTATAGAACCGGTGCGAACCGGGGGCAACCCACCACTGGTAAGAACAATGTGTGAATCCAGTGGTTGCATTTATGCAACCCATGAAGCTATTGTAAAAAGTGAACAATCACACACACAATTATTTCTCTCTGTAATAAGGTTCATTTCAGACTAGGAATGGGACTCTTATTTAAAACTGGAATGATTACAATTTTTGGTTTTTGGAAACTAGAATTTGGAACAAGGCATTTGGAATCCAAAGTAAAAATTAGACAGCAAGAGGGCAGGGAAAGGAGAAATGTGAAAGGTATACTTGATCATTAATCCTTTGTGGTGGTTTAGAATATCATGTAAGGCATTACAATGCAACACTATTTTTTGAGTTGTCTACACAAACTACTCAAACTATCAAGTTAGTCCCATTTAATTCACTGGGGCCTCCTTCTAAGCATTTAGCCATAGCATGGCCATTCTATGAAACTTAAATCAGGAAATAAATTGAGACTTAGGTCTGAGTAAATACACATCTAATGTCCTTGGGTTGGAAATTGCCCCAAAATGGTAGTAGTGAATTTTTATTTATTAAATAAAATTGGAGAAACTATTCTCCACTATTGGAGAAACTCTGTTGTGGCTTATAATGACATATAAATGGAGGAAACAGCTTTTATTCAGTGCCACTTTTCCTTGTTACCGTTTACCGGTGGCGCAGTGGTTAGAGTGCAGTACTGCCGGGTACTTCTGCTGACTGCCAGCTGCCTGAAATTTGGCAGTTCAAATCTCACCGGATCAAGGTTGACTCATCCTTCCATCCTTCCGAGGTGGGTAAAATGAGGACCCAGATTGTTGGGGCAATAGGCTGACTTGTAAACCGCTTAGAGAGAGCTTTAAAGCACTATGAAGTGGTATATAAGTCTAAGGGCTATTGCTTTCGTTGATTCCTTGATTTTGTAGGTGTTTAATGCCGGAGGAAATTATCTTTTTTCTTCTGATCCAATCTTCTTCTTCCAGAAGCAAACATACTCTATAGCAGGGCTCCTCAAACTTGGCAGCTTTAAGACTCGTGGACTTCAACTCCTAGAGCTGGCTGGAGAATTCTGGGAGTTGAAGTCCACGAGTCTTAAAACTGCCAAGTTTGAAGACCTCTGCTCTATGGCCTCCACTTCCCACCCTTTTTCATTCTCAGTGATTGGCAGAGAATTCTGGCCTTAGGAAGGAGAAGGAAGGAGAAGAGGCAGTTTCTCTTTCCATTGTTCCTCCTGCACAGCTGACTGTGTTCTCTAGTGCCTGAAATGCCATTTTGCTAGACCTCATTTCTTCCAGCCTGACAGATTGGGTTTGGGTGTAAGTTTGCACTTAGGCAGCCTGGCTTGGCTCCTGCAGCAGATGTCTTGACATGTGATGGCATGAGGTAATGACCTGGTTTGGATTGTCTCCAAAAATCTCAGCCGGAAGAGAGCTGCTGCGTCTCTGGAAAGTAATGTTCCGTGTCTCTGCTCCCTGACATTTATCAGTGTTGCTTTATAGCAAGAAGGTAACAGAATTAGCTCATTCCCCCTTCCTCCTAGCGGCATTGTTCTTTAATAGGAGCAGCACAAGCTAATAATAGGCTGTGTGTATGTTTCAGTCTGTGCAAGAAATTAGGGGGTAATTGAAAAGATACCCATTATCATGCTAGAGTCTTTAAGACATCATAGCATTTCTTACAGTACTGGAAGCCCAACTCTGAAAGCAAGATGCTTTATTTTTAAAACTGTATCATACGTGTATCTTTCTACCAAGGCAGGATGGGATATTTGATTCCTTCTTCTTAAAATATGAAAGACTGAATAGGACAGCAGGCAAACAGGCTTTAGGATGATTCCAAGGCAGTCCTGCTGGCAATCAAGTCCTGAAAAAGATGATTGGCAGTCCCTCTGACTGAAACATGGGAGTTGAAACTATTGCAAGTTGTCCAATATGTTCCAGTCTGCCTTTTGCTTGGAAACAAGCCATTTAGCAGGCTACTGTAATGGGGAAGTAAACTGTCTGGGATAAGAGAACCAACAGACTATTATTAATTTTTCTTCTATTTGGGAGCAAGGCTACTGCCTAGCAGGAACACAGAATATCAGCTGGCTTGGATTTTTAGCTGAGAGAGATGTCTCTGTAATTGCAGATCCCGGCTGGTTGTGTTTGCACAATACACTTATCCTGAATTGACTCAGTTACATGGATTCACATAGTACACCGAACCATTCTTTAGACTTGGGCATTTTATAGCCCCCAGGTCATATCCCGCCCACCTGCGGTCAATTGGAAATTAGAAATCAAATGTAAATAAGTGTATGCAGTTGAGCAGAATTAAGTTCAGCCTATTGGTTTGGGTTCTGCCCTCACTTGGGATGATAGTTTGGCCCTCCACAACAGTCCCAGTTTCTCATGTGGCCACTTGGGGAAATTAGTTGCCTATCTCTGGTTTAGCTATTTTGGCTGGATTCTCACAAAACACTGAATCACAGACTAGACCGGGTGTCTGCAACCTGCGGCTCTGGAGCCGCATGTGACTCTTCAGCAGACAGGGAACCCCCTGCTGTGGTTCCCTGTCTGCTGAACCCACCACTGGCTGGCTCCACCCCTCGCCTTCCCCTCCCAGTCACTCCTCGCCTGACCTGAGAAGGGGATGGAGACTCGCTCCATATTCCAGAGTGGGAGTGAAGTACCCCTGTACTTGCCATATCTCGCAGGCACTTCTTCCAACCCTTGTTGGTGCTGCGCACACCTCGGTCACTTGGGGAGATGCACAACTTGTTCACTGCCCTGAGACACTGGCCCAGCCCAGCTGCGGCCAATGCTCTGCATCGTAATGGGCTCCAGGGGGAGGAGGTGACACTCTCTCCCCCATTGTGAAGCATGCTAAATTTAACTGCTGCGCAAGGCGCTGTGACAGCAGCGGGCAGGCTATGGAAGTGGCAACAGCAGCGGCAGCGGCCACAGGCAATCACTTTTTGAAATGGTTGAAGAGGGAACACACACACATGAGACAGAGAGAGAGAGACAGAGAGCGAGACACAGAGACATAGAGAAAGAGAGAGACACAGAGAGAGATACCTGTTTCCCACATAAAACACCAGGAGCCACAAAACCTGGGTAGGTGTGGCTGGAAGGGGGTTTCATGTGACTGGATGAGACTGAGTGACGTTGAGTTGGCCACACCCACCCAGGTTTTGTGGCTCCCAGTGATTTCTTTTCTGTGGGGAAACAGGTCCAAATGGCTCTTTGAGTGTTTAAGGTTGCAGACCCCTGGACTAGACTATGCATATTTAGCCTAGAGTTCCCATTGTATAGGATTGCAATCCTAAAGCACAGTAATAGAATTGAAGGGACCTTGGAGGTAATCTAATCCAATCCCCTGCTCATGCAGGAGACCTGTACTAGGGAGTCAAACCACTGAACTGCCGACCTTTTTGATCGACAAGCTCAGTGTCTTAGCCATTGCCACCTCGTCAGGCTCAGTTAACTCACTATATATAGGAGAGATATGCTCCTATCCATGTACAGTAATTATATTTCAACAGTTTTTAGATTAGGGGAAACAAATCAAGGAATGATCTGTGGCAAGATGATAGCCCAACCTATGTCTTTTTTTTTAATGTCTTGGGCCTTGCCTTTATTCATATACTCTTATTTTTCAGAAGAATATAATACAGCAAATGGGGTTTTTCAATGTCAGCTGAAAATCCTTATTTTCTGCATAAAGGAAAACTTTATAAATAGAAGAGGAATTTGAACCCATAATATGTGTCTTGGGCCTTGCCTTTATTCATATACTCTTATTTTTCAGAAGAATATAATACAGCAAATGGGGTTTTTCAATGTCAGCTGAAAATCCTTATTTTCTGCATAAAGGAAAACTTTATAAATAGAAGAGGAATTTGAACCCATAATATGTGTCTTCTTTGCATTTTTGTAATTAGACACTACATATATTTAACATTAATATTATAACATATTTGGGTCACCTTTCTGCAGGCAATTTAATTTTTTTTTTAAAAAAAATAAATTTTAAAAAATTAAACTTATCAAAATATGCTTTCTTGATAGAATAGATAGACCTGAGGAAAAAATTGTAATTAGCCAACAAGATTTGGGGAAACTGTCCCAGGAAGATACCAGGGTGCTATGCAGAAGTGTCCCTAGGAAGAGGTCCAAAAAAATCAATATGGTAACTTTATGTTGTTGACACAAATAAAGAAGACGGTATATCAAACACATTGTGATCACTATTTTGACTTTTTTCACCCTTTCTGCTATGTAGCTGCACCTGCTTTAAACTTTTTTGTGCCCTTTCTGACATGAAAGCAAAACTCTGATGAAGTTTTTTCTCTGATGAAAGAGCTTCAGATTTGGCTTAACGCAGACTTGGCCTCTGTTATCAGCAGGACTCCATCAAGTGTTTGTAGAACAACATTTCAGATCATTTGTGCTGCAGTTTTATTTCTCTAACACTGCCATCTGCCATCTAAGTTATTTTATCATCTTGCAACATACTTGGAGTAGTTAAGGCAATGAGCCAGTTTTACAAGATGACACACGCATTTTTCAGGGAAATTGTCACAGATTGTGCAAATATGTCATGTGCCTTTAACCAAATATTTGATAAATATGTGCAAAACCAGAATGTTTTATCAGAAACCAGCAAATTCGACATGGAAAACTGACAGCTATTTCTTACTGTCCCTTCCATGATTATATATTTTTTTAAAAAACAAACCACCTCAAGCTCCACCTCTTCATAGGTTAGAAATGTAGATTTTCAGGGTATGCAATCATGCATTCTCTAAAGTAGAACAAAAAGCCATATGGTACACAAAACATGTCCTGAGCCAGCCACAGATCCTCAAATATTATTGTCAGGTTTGACAAATCTGATCATTGAGTATTTCAATTTGGTATTGTGTTAAATGTTGTCTAATCAAAATTGTGTATTTTGAAAAAAGATTGTAATAGTTCAATATGATTATGGATGTTTTTGGTGGATAATTGTTTGGCAAGGATGCAGTCTGAGTCCTCCACATTGGTTAGGGGAGCGCATGAGATTTAAAAGGCAGATGGAGCTCTATAATCGTGGCCTGGGGAGCAGGCACATTCTCTAGAAATCTATCTGTTCATAGGAATCCATTTGGTTCCCCTGAGCAATGACTGCATATCAACAAGCAAGAGGTTTCAGAGAAGGGACCAGACTGGACATTAGCAAGCAAAAGAGCTTCATTCAGAGGTTGAGAATCATAGAGAACCACAGCAAAACAGAAATGACAGAGGGTCTATCTACACTGCCTAGTGGCCAAAAGCAACCGTTTTTGAAGGACAGAGATGGTCCATGTTGTTATGTATTGACCCTTATCCATCGCAAATATGACTTCTGGACACATTGTCTTACTCTTTTCTCCCTTACATCACCTTGATGGCTCCTCTCTCTTTCAGCTGATGAAGTTCTTTGGGATAGGATAGGATAGGATAGGATATAATAAAATAGAATAATTTATTGGCCAAGTGTGATTGGACACACAAGGAATTTGTCTCAGTGTACATACAAGCAGCAAGTGATAAATCATGATCATAATCATCATAAGATACATTCATCAGAAATCATAAAATACAACATTCAGTGATAGTCATAGGATACTAAATAAGCAATCAACACAAATTGATTGCTTATTGAAAAAATAGAAAAATAGAAAAAATTATATTTTTTTGAACTCTGAAATAAGCGCTTGGCCTTATTGCCATGCGCTCAAAAGCCCGATTGGGCTTATTATCAGGGGATGTCTTATTTTGGGGGAAACAGGGTAGGTAATAGGAAAGATGTGAAGGATAATAGTAATATAGCCCTACTAGGTAGTTTGACAGTGTTGTGCGAATTAGTCGTTTAGCAGAGTGATGGCATGGGGGGGAAAAACTGTTCTTGTATCTAGTTGCTTTGATGTGCAATGCTCTATAGCAGTGGTTCTCAACCTGGGGGTCGCGACCCCTTTGGGGGTCGAACAGCCATTTCACGGGGGTCGCCAAAGCCCTCTCTCACCCCCCTCCCCATGCCTTCACTCACCCTCTGCCTCTGCTGGATCGCCCGGTCGCCGTTCGCTTACCCCGCCCACTCCCAATCTATTGCTGCTCCGGAGTCCCAGCTGATGGCTAGAGGGGAAAAAAACTTTAAATTCTTGCCGCGGGGCTTCAAAGAGCCGCCCTACTCTCAACTGTTTTGCGGAGGGCTCTGTTGCTAGCTAGATGCAAAGAGGTAAATTCCTGGAGCAGATTTCCCCCCTAGCTATGCTCAAAAAGCAAAATTGAAAGTAAGCAGGGTCTTGGCTGCAACGTGACAAAATGAGGCAGAGAGATTTCTTTTTCTTTTTCCTCACCAAAAAAGGTAGGTGCAAACTGCAAACAATGGGAAATTTAGGGCAAAAGAGGAGATTCAAGATTTTAAAACACAGAAGAAAAAAAGCTCTATTTAACTAGGGAATTGTAATAATTGAGATACTGTTAATTGCATATTGTGTTGAAAGCAGAAATGGTTAAGTTGTGGTTTGGAGGAATATGGGGGGAAATTATTTGGTTTATTATTATTGGTAAATATAATTAATTGATTTGTAAGAAATTGGATTGCATGGAAATAATTGGAATATTCATGTTCATATTGATTAATATACAAAAAAGGTAGTTATATAACTAATTGATTTATATTAAAATGTTGAATTTGTATTAAACAACTGTATTATATAATTAACCAATGTGAGGATGGATATAAAAATAGATGACAATAATTCTATATTCTATAATATAGAATAGAAGGGAAAAATTGAATTTGATTAAGATTAGAGATGAGGATGAAGGGTAATATTGGTTTTTTTTAAAAAATAGATGAGGAATAAATATGGTAAAAAGGAAATATAAAAATTGTAAATTTAATTGAAATGACTAAATACTGTGTTGGAAGAAATATCCTTCTGGGTTCTGCTCCAAGTGGGGAAAAAGACACTGGAAACATGGAGACTGCTTGGAAAGATTGTTTAATGGTGGACAGGATCACATGGCTTGATGGGGCCCATTGTGTTAGTTTCTGTTGCTATTGTGTTGCAAATGTCCTTTGACAAAGGATTGAGTTTCTGCCTCTGGCCCATTAACAAAGGGTGGGGGGCAGGAAGGTGGGAGTTGCTCTGTCTGTAAAATATGCTTCTCCATTTCTCATACAGGAAAATATAATATTCTGCCCTTTTAATATTTCCCAAAATATTTCATTCTTCTAGGAAAGGGGTGGGTGCTAACCTCCTACAACTGTTTAAATTTGTGGACCGGCCAAATACTCTGTTCAAAGAAAATACGTTGTATGTTTGTATGTGTGTTTCTAATTATTACTATTTATTGCTATTTGTTCTCTTTTATTCTTTAAAATTTAACAATTCATTCTTTATCTTAATATCTTAATATTTGTTTGGGGTTGGCTTTCTTCCCTTTCATCTTTTTTATTGTACAGCAATCTTTCTTCTCAAACCTACCACCTCTGTCTTTTCTTTCTTTCTTACTTTCTCTTCCCCCCCTTCTTCTTCTCCCTACTTCCTCTTTCTTTCTCCTTCTCCTCCTCTCTTCCTCCCTCTCTTACCTTCACTCCTACTCTAATTTCCCTTCCCTTCCTTCATCCCTCTCTATTGCTGTATCCTTTTATGCATATGGACTACTCAGAGGGCTGAAAAGGTTATTTTTGACTGGTCCTCGCACTTTTGACCAGTCCTCGAACTTACGACTGTCCTCACAATTTACATTTTTGCCCTATCTTATACCATGTTGAAGAGAAGCAGTTGTGAAATGAGTGACATGGTTGTTAAGAATGCTGCACAGGCATAAATGTGAGGATGGTCATAAGTGTGAGGACCAGTCAAAAGTGCGAGGACCTGTCAGAAATGACTTTTTTCAGCCCTCTGAGTAGTCCCTATACACATAGCCATGGCCACTCGGTCACATGACCAGCTAGCCACGCCCACTCAGTCACATGGCCTCCAAGCCACGCCCACAAAATAAGCCACACCCACAGAACCAGTAGTAAAAATAATTAGAACCCATCCGTGGTTGGGGGTCACCACAACATGAGGAACTGTATTAAAGGGTCGCGGCATTAGGAAGGTTGAGAACCACTGCTCTATAGCATCATCTTGAGAGAAGAAGTTGAAACAGTTTATGTCCAGGATGTGAGGACTCTGCAGATATTTTCACAGTCTTCTTTCTGGCTCATGCAGTATACTCAATGAAAGGCAAGCAATTGTTTTTTCTGCAGTTCTCACTATCCGTTGAAGTCTCTATCTGTCTTGTTTGGTTGCAGTACCAAACCAGACAGTTATAGAGGTTCAAATGACAGACTCAGTAATTCCTTTGTAGAACTGTACCAGCAGCTCTGTGGGCAGTCTGAGCTTTCTGAGTTGGCTCAAGAAGAACATTCTTTGTTGTGCTTTTTGATGACGTTTTTGATGTTAGGTGTCCATTTTAAGTCTTGAGATATTATAGAATCTAGAAACTTGAAGGTCTCTACTGTTGATACTGTGTTACTTAGTGTTGTAAGAGATGGTATAATAGGAGGACTTCTTCTAAAATCTACTATTATTTCTACAATTTTGAGTGTGTTCAGTTCAAGATTTTTCCAGCTCTCTGTTTCAGCTGATGTTTGTTTATGTTTATGTTTTATTAAATTTGTATACCGCCCTACTCCCGAAGGACTCAGGGCGGTGAACAGGCAAAGGATAAAATACAGGAATACAAAAGTTAGAAACAATTTAAAACCAAATTAAATAATTTAGCCCACAACAATTAAAATCCCAATAATTTAAAACAAATTAAAATTTCAGTTTAAAAATTTAAAAGAAAGGGGAGAAAAATTAGACCAGGCCGGCTTGCTGGAATAAGAGGGTCTTAAGAGCACGGCGGAAAGTGCGCATATCCGGGATCCTCCGTATCTCCGGGGGGAGCTCATTCCAGATAGTGGGTGCCCCCACAGAGAAGGCCCTCTCCCTGGGGGCCGCCAGTCGACACTGCTTGGCTGACGGCACCCGGAGGAGCCCCTCTCTATGAGACCGTACCGGCCGGTGGGAGGCTATTTGTGGTAGTAGGCGGTCCCGTAAATAACCAGGTCCTAAGCCATGGAGCGCTTTAAAGGTGGTAACCAAAGCCTTGAAGCACACACGGAAGACCACCGGGAGCCAGTGCAGATTGCGCAGGAGAGGTGTCACACGGGAGCACCATGTTGCTCCCATAACCAACCGCACGGCCGCACTCTGCGCCAGTTGGAGCCTCCAGGTGCTCCTCAAGGGGAGCCCCATGTAGAGAGCATTACAATAGTCCAGGCGGGAGGTGACAAGGGCATGAGTGACTGTGTGTAGGGAGTCCCGATCTAGAAACTGGCGAATCAGGCGAACCTGATGAAAAATCCTCCTGGTCACGGCCGTCAAGTGCTCTTCTAAAGACAGCCGTAAATCCAGGAGGACACCCAAGTTGCGAGCCCTCTCCGTGGGGGCCAGCGATTCGCCCCCGATAGTCAGCGATGGCACCAGCTGACTATATCGGGACGTCGGAAACCACAGCCACTCAGTTTTGGATGGGTTGAGCCCGAGCCTGTTCCTCCCCATCCAGATCCGTACGGCCTCCAGGCACCAGGACATCACTTCAAGGGCATCGTTGGGGTGGTCCGGGGTGGAGATGTACAGCTGGGTGTCGTCAGCGTACTGATGGTACTTCACCCCAAAACCATGGATTATCTCGCCCAGCGGCTTTACATAAATGTTGAACAAAAGGGGCGAGAGGACCAATCCCTGTGGCACCCCACATATGAGGGGCCTCGGGGTCAACCTCTGCCCCCCTGCCAACACAGACTGCAACCGGTCGGAGAGAAAGGAGGAGAACCACCGTAGTACAGTGCCACCCCTAACTCTTTCAGCCGGTGCAGCATGATACCATGGTATACCATAGGACCAGGACAGAGGAGCAACCCCTGTCCCGAGCCCTCCAGAGATCATCAACCAATGCGACCAATGCCGTTTCCGTGCTGTACCCTGGCCTGAAACCCGACTGGAACGGATCCAGATATGTCGTTTCATCCAGGTACTGGGGGAGCTGTCACGCAACCACACTCTCAACAACCTTCGCCACAAAACGAAGGTTGGAGACCGGACGATAATTAGCCAACACTGCTGGGTCCAGGGAAGGCTTCTTGAGGAGAGGCTTCACCACCGCCTCTTTCAAGGCTGTGGGGAAGTCACCCTCACCCAACGAAGCATTTATAATCCCCTGGAGCCAGCCTCGCGTCACCTCCCGGGAAGCCAGCACTAACCAGGAGGGGCACGGGTCCAATAAACAAGTGATCACGTTCAGTCTACCCAGAATCCTGTCCACATTTTCAGGGGTCACAGGATCAAACTCATCCCAGATAACATTCTCAAGACCTGCCCCAGTCCCTCCCGCTGAGACTACCCAGTCAGAGTCCAAATCTTCCCAGATCTGAGTGATTTTGTCATGCAGATACTGAACAAAATCCTCGGCTCTACCTCCAAGGGGTCCTCCCACCCTTCCTGGTGGAGCAGGGAGTGGGTCGCCCTAAACAGGGCGGCCGGGCAGTTATCTGATGACGCAATAAGAGCAGCAAAATAGCTACATTTCGCTGTTTTTATCGCCACTAGGTAATTCCTAATATGAGATCTTACCAGTGTCCGGTCCAATTCTGAAAGACTGGCCCTCCAACTACTCTCTAGGCATCTTTTCCGGTGCTTCAACTCCCTCAGCTCCTAAGTGAACCAAGGAGCCAAATGAGATTGGCACCGGGTCAGAGGCCGCAAAGGCACAACCCGATCCAGAGCTCCAGCGGCCGCCCTATCCCAGATGAAGTTCTTTGGGATAGACTAGCCTGGCAGTTTCATCAGGTCCCAGCTTAGTCAGTGGTTAGCATGGTCCCTACTCTCTTCTGGAGGTACCTTTGCCAGGGATGCTGCCATAGTACAAGGGTTATAACACATGTCTTATATAAATAGAAGACTGATGGTTCACAAATCCAGTAGAATTTCCCCTCTCCCCCAATACATACAACACACTGTTTTTCTTTCCCTTAGCCACCTACAGTACTTTACATGTTGTTGTCTTTTTTACAAATTCACCTGTGTGCTATTTCATTCCTTTTCCCTGGCATTTAAAAAAAAATAATATTCCAGCAGTGCATCATTTGAATTATGCAGACAATAAGACTACAGTAGTGTTGTTTTCTGTCTAATCTCTCTTTTCTGTTTCTTGTGGTAGAATCATTTTTATAGCAGTGAACCAAGGGGATCTGGAAAATATAATTTTTCTAAAATTACTTATGTTTGTCAGGTGCGCTGGGAAAATTATATTTTTCAGTACACCTTTGTTAACTATTAACAAAGGATTTCAAGTGCCAAGATAGAGAGAGGATTCTCCTTCTCCTTTTGCTACTGGTATCTCAGTCTTTGCCTCTTGGATATTTTAAGGGGAAAAAAAATCTTTTCATATTTCAAATGGCCACTGAAGAGAATAGACTTGTTTTTTGTTTTCCTAGTAAAGTGCTTAAGATTTATCTTTTATTATTTCCATCTATTTGTACAGATATTTTAGGGTTTTTTTCCCCTTATATCTTGAATTGTCCCAAAGGTACTTTTTTCAAAAGCAACCGGACTTTCTTGTTTTTGCTTGAAGACGTTTCACTTCTTATCCAAGAAGATTCTTGAGTTCTGAGTGATAGTGGAGGATGGAAGGATTTATTTTCTTTGCAGTCATTAGAGTCCTTGAGGCTACTTGGAGCCCTCAGGGTCACCTGAATAGAGCAAATAGGTGTGGAATCTTCTTGGAACTGCTGAAAGAACTGTGTTGTAAACAGGAGATAAGTGATGTCATATCCCTACCCTCACTTGAGAGAGGGCTGTTCAATCTTAATATAGATGGCTTCTTTGACCCCTCTTTCAAACCAGTGGTCCTCTCAGTCCAGAATGTGGACTTCACTGTCTTCAAAAGAGTAGCCTTTGTCTTTCAAATGCAGATGGACTGCAGAATTTTGTCCTGATGGGTTTGTTCTCCAATATTGTGCTATGCATTTATGAAGTGGTTGTTTTGTTTCTCCAGTGTACATATCTGCACATCTCACTGCATTGTACTACATATATCATATTGCTCAGTTTGTATCTGAGTGTTTTATCCTCAGGATGGACACGCTTCGCCTTAGTGTTATTTTTGGATTTAAAGTGTATATGCCTATTGTGTTAGTTGAAAATCCTCCTGAGCTTTTCAGATATTCCTGCAACACATGGAATGACAACGTTGCTTCATTTGTTGTTCTCTTCTTTGCATATTATGGAGGAGCTCCTGCTGGGATTTTTTTTTTATTTGATGAAGGCCCAGTTGGGATAGCCACAAGTACTGAGGGTCTCGTTGATGTTATTTTAGTTCTCTTCTTTTTCCAACTTTGGAACCCTGGGTTCCAATCACTCCCATTTTTGCTCCAATGGGTGATGAGAATCAAAACATAAATACTGATTTCTGTGTGTGGATTTTTCTGGAAATTTCAATGTTAAGGCTTTGGTCTTCTTTAATGTGTACTGCACAGTCCAGGAAGACCAGACTATTTTCCTTAATATCTTGTGTTTTTGGTGAAGGCTTCCAATTCCTGTGTTTTAATCTTGACCCAAGTATCATCCACATATTTTATACTGGTGAGTGGGTGGAATTCCTATGAAGGAATTTAGGGTTTTGGTTTTTTCCTCTTCCATGTAGAGATTGGCCATGATAGGGCATACAGTTTAACCCATGACACAGCCGTGATTTTGTCTGTAGAAACCTTCATTTAAAAAAAGTAATGGTCAGGAGGAGATTCAGAAAAGCACATATGTGCTGTGGGCTGAGATTCATTCTGTCACCTAATGTACTGTTTTGTAGCAGTTGTTTCTTCACTACCGTGACAGTTTCAGTTGTTGTCAGAGAATAAATGGGGGTAGGGCCAGTCAGATGAGGTATTTACTGGTTCTCCGAACTACTCAAAATTTCCGCTACTGGTTCTCCAGAACTGGTCAGAACCTGTTGAATACCACCTCTGCTTTACAACCCTCTCTAAGCACTGACTTTACAGAGTCAACATATTGCCCCCAACAATCTGGGTCCTCATTTCATCCACCTTGAAAGGATAGAAGGCTGAGTCAACCTTGAGCTGGACAGGATCGAATGGCTGGCAGTTGGCAGAATTAGCTTGCAATATTGCGTTCTAACCACTGAGCCACCACAACTAATAACATCTGTGTTATTGTATCAAATGAACACAGATGACTATAATGCCTCGCCCAAGGAATACAGCGCTGCCAAGAAGGTCAATGAAGAACAGGAGATATTTAAAGAGATAGCGTGCAGGGCAAGTTAGGAGAGCTCCTAGCTTATACTTATGAATCAACAGAAAGAGCAACTGTTAGCAATATTTGGATGGGAAAAGCTGAAAAGTGAATGAGTGTATGCAGGTGAGAAGATTGGGAATACTTGTAGCAGCTCAAGAATGAAGGATGTGCATGCATCGGGAAGCATGATTGCACACTCTTATGCAGATACAAAGGAAGCATAAACGAAGGAATTTTCAGCCAACAGCACTGATATTTGGTGAGAAACTGAATATATGAAATACTATTACTTCTCATGCTTCATTACCAGCACAGCATGTAAGATTTAGAATCTGATGTGATGTTATTATCCAGGGGAGACTCTTGTAAATAATGTTTCTGGCAGATGAATTATACCAGTGTTTTCATTCTTTTGAAATTGCAGCCTTCTAATCAAAAAGGCTAAAAATGTATACTTCCTATAATGAAGAAGTGTTGAACTCTAAAAGCTCTGAAAATGAGCAAATGGGTTAAATAGCATGAATGGATTTTATGTCTCTGAATGTGGATTCCCCCCCCCCAAATATGCATCGTTTGCTGAAATCCCCCCTTTTTTGTATTATAAATAATACAAATACAAATAATAAATACATAAATAAATAAATACCCAGTCTCTCTGTCTAGTAGGTGGTAATCGTGTGGAGTGAAAAACTAAGCAGTGCCAGACTTGTTGTTTACTTGGAGAGGAGACAACCAAAAAACTTCCAGGTGTGAGCAGTGGACTAGACTATAGTAAACCTTTCAGAATTGCTACTGGCCTGTATCCAAGAACACACATGCTGTTAAGTCCAATGTCCTTTATCTTGATATCTGCTTGCTGATCCACTTGATGACTTGAGACAAAGTACACTGGACACTGCAGCTTGGGGCTATGATGGTTTTGATCAGGGGTCAGCAACCTTAAACACTCAAAGAGCCACAAAGGTCCTAACCGGAAGCCCCCCATTCAATTCTGCAGCTGACCAGAAGTCCAGTTCCCCCACCATAGAGTCTGCTCCTAGCACGGCGTCCTTTTTCCTCTACCTGTCCTAACCGAAAACCCTATCAATTGTGGAGCTGACTGGTGACAGGGAGCCGCAGCAGAGGGAAGAAAGAGCCACATGTGGCTCCAGAGCCACGGGTTGCTGACCTCTGGACTTGACTGTAGAATATGTAATCCTATGATAGGCATATATTCACCTCCATTATTTTACTTTTCTTTTGTAGAAAATGTAAAACCACTTAATGTCTGTGAAGATTCTCAGTCATCCAGCTTAGCCATCTGGGTCAGAAAACCAGAAAGTCCAGTTGCCTCTTGAAAAAGCACTTTTGGGAAAACCATTTAATATTATAGCTTGTTTTAGGACAGGTATCCATTAAATTATAAGTAATAGTAGTAACTCACTAGTACTAATTTACAGGGAGTTTTGGATTTCTCCAGGTTTCTCAATATTATCTAATTAATGTGGGACTGAAGGATAATTAAATATATTATAACAATATTACCCACTCCCAAATTAATATTTTAATTGCTAAAGCTCCCTGTTAGAACCTAGGACAAGAAATAGAAAATCAGGAAGTCATAATGAGTCATTTGAAGGAGCAAATGAAAGTAAGAATAAATATGCCAGGGAAAGAGATTAAGTCCTATCCAGGGGTGAAATCAAAAATTTTTCCCTATTGGTTCTGTGGGTGTGGCTTGGTGGGTGTGGCAGGGGAAGGATACTGCAAAATCTCCATTCCCACCCCACTCTGGGGCCAGCCAGAGGTAGCATTCTCCGAACTACTCAAAATTTCCACTACCAATTCTCCATAACCTGTTAGAACCTGCTGGATTTCACGCCTGGTCCTACCCAACATTCAAACACATCTGGATTCTTTTTTAATGCAAAGGACAAGGCTACTCTGTGGATATATTTTGGATCACTGTCTTACTCCTGTAAATAAAACATTATGGGACTAGGCATAATTTTCATTATTCCAAGATTTATTTATTTTACACCATGTTAGAGGTATGTTAAACTTTGTTTTCACCTCTCTTTATTACCTACTGCTAATACAACTAACTGATACAACTCTTAGTTCAGATTATTGTAACCCAGATTTGGTAGTTCTCTCAGAGCCTCCAACTTGAAAGCAGAGTGAAATGGCTATATACAGTGTCATACTGATGGTGATAATGATGCAGTAATTAAAGGTGAAACCCCCCCCAGTACTTCACTTTATATTCTTTTTTTAGAAAGTTGCTACAGAGATAGAGAAAACATAGTATTAATTATTTTCAGTATCCTTACTGAGTTCTATATGGCAAGCATCTGAAATAGTTTTACATATTCTGCAATATATTCCTGCTCTCCAGGATACTGCAGCATATTTGCAAGTAGATGTATAGCTTAATAAAGGCTGGCAAAAAAAGAAAAGAAAAAAAGGCTAATCAGTTATCTATCTACCTGGAAATATGCTGTAATAACCTAAGGCAGCTAGAATATCTAGCAGAATATTTAAAGGTGTCTGAATTATGCAAAAACCCAGATCATGTTTATGGGTGAATTCATACTGCATTTTAGTGAGAGGAAGGCATTTGACTCATACTGTGTTTTTTTTTTTTTACTTCGTAATGCACCTTTTTTTTCATACTCATTTCATAACACAGTTGCTACGGCCTCCTATCCTTCATTTTAAAAAGTGTTGGCTTTGGCATGGAAATAAAGTAGTATGCATTAAAAAGTGAAGAGTTTAGAAGGTTACATTCAAGTGCTTTCAGTTCACTTCCTGGAGCCAGCTGAGACTCAAAGCAACAGGATAGAAATGTACAAATGCCCCCTTGTCACTCTTGGCAGGATGCCAAACCTGAAACAAGGGAAGCTCAATATATCAGAAGATTGGCTTCACATACCAAAATTGAGTCCAGTTACCAAATATCTTCCAAATTCTAGGGAAACAAAGGCTATGCTTAATTTTCCATAGACAAAAGTAGAAAAACCAACTGGTAAAGTCTGATCCAGACTGAAGCTTTCTCTGGTATGATAATCAAGCATTTGTATATTCTGTCCTTACAGCATTTTAATGGGAGAATTTTATGTGCTTTTAAAAAGGTGGCTTTTTAAAGACTTTCTTTCTCCTCCATCCCACAGAGTTTCATCTCTCTGCCTTTTTTTTTTTTTAAATTATTTTTTATTTTGATTTATATGCCGCCCTTCTCCGGAGACTCAGGGCAGCTTACAAGGCGTTTAAGCAATAGCCTTCATACTTTTGTATATTTTATACAAAGTCAGCTTATTGCCCCCACAAACCGGGTCCTCATTTTACCTACCTTAGAAAGGAAGGAAGGCTGTGTCAACCTTGAGCCTGGTGAGAATTGAACTCGCAGTAATTGCAGGCAGCTGGAAGCTAAATACTACCTTTAACAGTAGCATTAGTCTACTGCGCCACTCAGGCTCTTGGGATCTATGTTTTGTACTTAAATGCTTAAAGGTAAAGGTTCCCCTCACACATATGTGCTAGTCGTTCCTGACTCTAGGGGGCGGTGTTCATCACCGTTTCAAAGCCGAAGAGCCAGCTCTGTCCGAAGACGTTTCTGTGGTCATGTGGCTGGCATGACTAAATGCCAAAGGTGCACGGAACACTGTTATCTTCCCTCCAAAGGTGGTCCCTATTTCTCTACTTGCATTTTTTATGTGCTTTCGAACTGCTAGGTTGGCAGAAGCTGGGACAAGTAATGGGAGCTCACCCCGTTATGCAGCACTAGGGATTCAAACTGATGAACCGCTGACCTTTTGATTGATAACTGCGTCCCCTACATTAAATCCTTAACTAGAACGCAATTTCTAGTTGGCTTTGGCGGGAGCCCACATGGCTCAGGCCTGGTTAAACTTGAGTGGGTGTCGATCAGGAGATCCCACAGTGGCAGGATAGACAGACATATAAAAGAAATATATCCTGAAGGATAAGGACTGGCAAACCATTTCTATACAATTGTCCAGAAAATGACATGGGTAATTCCATGCGAGCATAAGGAGTTAAGGTATATTTTTCTTACTGTATGCAGTCTGTTCCCTGCCTCCTTGTATGGTCATATCAATATTTAAGGTACTTGGGAAATTGTTTTCAGTTACTTATTCAGACCTGTGAAGAAAAAGAAATTGGACTGACTTAGGTGTATATAACAGTGTTCAGTGTTCCTATCCATTATTTGGCCTACTGGGAGCTCATTAGAGGCATCTGCTTCCAAAGAGAGTATCTTCTATTCAGTAATTTTATGAGTAGAGGCTTTGTTTGGGTCACCCTGAATCTTCCTAGCCTAAAACTAAAATCTAAAGGATTTTTATACGCTCCCCTGGAAATTAGGGGGTAGTCAGCTAATCTAGGTAAATCGGTAGAAAGTGTTACTAAAGTTAAGATTTTCAGGCACATCAAAAGACAAGTCATGCTGAAGAACCGTTAACCTGACTTCCACAAGAGTAAGCCCTGTTTTACTAATCTGTCAGAATACTTTTGAGACATCAGAAAATCATGTGGAAAAATGCTTCTGATAGTCCTTCAGTGAGGAGTCAGAATGAAGTCATGACAAAATATGAAAAAGGTTATTTTGGAGAATGGACAGACTAAGGAATACATAATTAATTAATTTTTGCATAATTAATGAAAAGGCAATTTTATGAGCTATGGTGGCGCAGTGGTTAGAGTGCAGTACTGCAGGCTACTTTTGCTGACTGTCGACTGACTGCAATTTGGCAGTTCAAATCTCACCAGGCTCAAGGTTGACGCAGCCTTCCATTCTTCCAAGGTGGGTAAAATGAGGACCCAGATTGTTGGGGGCAATATGCTGACTCTGTAAACCGCTTAGACAGGGCTGTAAAGCACTGTAAAGCGGCATATAAATCTAAGTGCTATTGCTATTATATTGCATCAACAGAAATATAGATCAAGAGAAGACATTCTTCCTCTCTATTCTTCGTTGGTTAGATAGCATTTAGAATATTGTGTCCAATTCTGGGCATTACAAAGCACACTGACAAAATGAAATGTGTCCTGAGCAGAGGTGGGTTTCACATAATTTTACCACCGGTTTGCCATGCACCAAAAATGTGAGCGCCTTCCGCGCATGCACACGGCTGTCCATGCATGTGCTTTGCTCATGTGCGCAGTTTGCATGCATGTGTGTGGCTTAGAAAACGTAGCTACATAGGATGGCATAGCACCGGGGCGGCGGGGGGGCCAGGCCCATCCCAAGTCGCTACTACCGGTTCGCCCAAACCAGTCCGAACAGCCTGAATACCACCACTGGTCCTGAGTAGAATGATCAAGAGTGGAAGGGGTTGGAAGGAAAAACTTATGAAAAACATTGGAAGAGATGGACATAAGATTATTGGGCACAGTTGTGACCCAGGCCCAAGTAGTTAGTATTAAATACAAACAGTTCAAAAACAAACAGACTTTATTAGAACAGCTGAGAATTAACTCATTCTCAGCATTAAAGCAAATTCTTCAGAACATCATTCCTCAGTTTATTACTGACCTTGGGATAATTAGACAAACTACCAAAGGCTTTTCTTGGCAAAAGTTCAGAAGTAGGAGACACCGAAAAGAAATGAATACAGTGAAACAAGAACTCGGGGGCGAGAGGGCACGCAATCTGGGAGTCCTCCTGGATTCACAGCTGTCCTTGGAGGAACATCTGACGGCTGTAGCCAGGGGGACCTTTTGTCAGGTTCACCTGATTCGCCAGTTGCGGCCCTTTCTTGATCGGGATTCCCTGTGCACAGTCACTCATGCCCTCGTCACCTCGTGCCTGGACTACTGCAACGCTCTCTACATGGGGTTCCCCTTGAGGAGCACCCGGAGGCTCCAACTGGTCCAGAATGCGGCCGCGTGGGTAATTACAGGAGCCGCTTGACGCTCCCACATAACACCATTCCTCCGTGAGCTGCACTGGCTCCTAGTTGTCTTCCGGGTGCGTTTCAAGGTGTTGGTTACCACCTTTAAAGCGCTCCATGGCATAGGACCCAGTTATCTTCAAGACCTCCTGCTGCTACCGATGACCTCCCACCGACCTGTGCACTCCCACAGAGAGGGCCTCTTCAGGGTGCCATCAACCAAACAATGTAGGCTGGCGACCCCCAGGGGGAGGGCCTTCTCTGTGGGGGCACCTACCCTCTGGAATCAGCTGCCTCCTGAGATAAGGAGGATCCAAGACCTTGGTGCCTTCTGCCGTGCCCTTAAAACTTTCTTTTTTCAGCAAGCTGGGCTGGCTTAACATATTTTTTAATTTTTAATTGGTTTGTTATCTTAAATTGGGGCCAAATTAATATATATCCTTTTAACTGTTTTTAATGTTTATATTGTATGTTTTTATCTGGCTGTACACCACCCTGAGTCCCTCGGGAGAAGGTGCGGTATATAAATTTGAGATAAAATAAAATAAAATAAAAATAAATCTCTCAACGTTGTTTTCCAGCAAAGAGGCCAAGAGACGTTGCTGGTCTTTTAAGCCTTATGGGAGGGGTCAATCATCTTTTGGCCCTACTCCCGAGTCATCCTCTCTGCTTTATCTGCTCCTGCCTTCTGGCAGCTATTCTCATACGTGCACTAGGAATAGGCTCCTCCTGTTCCTCTGCCTCTCTACTGTTAGCCTCTGGAGGCTCCGAAGTTCGCATATCACTCTCCGATGGCCCTGGTCCCATCTCTGCCTCTGACACAGAACCCTCATCTGGGCCTTCCCCAGTCTCCAGGACTGGCCCATGTTCTTCCTCAGCCTCATTGCTGTCCGACTCCGCTGCCAGCTCTGCAGGCTGCTGGCGGACCACAACAGGCAGACCTATAGCCACATGTGAACATCTATCATGTAGAACACAAAACAGATTGTTCAGAGATGTTCCAGATGACATGACAAAAATTGATTTAAATTACAAAGATACAGGTAGTCCTTGACTTACAACAGTTCATTTAGTGACCGTTCAACGTTTCAATGGCACTGTAAAAAGTTACTTATGACTGTTTTTCACAGTTACAACCTTTGCAGCATCCCCATGATCATGTGATCAAAATTCAGATGACAAAAAACAAATTCTCACTTAACAACAGAAATTTTGGGCTCAGTTGTGGTTGTAAGTCAAGGACTACCTGTTCAGCCTTCACCTGAATATTATAGAAAATTTCAAATAATTGATTTCCGACAATGGAACAGGCTACCTTAGGTGCCTGCACTGAAGGTGCATAGTGGGTTGGATGGCCAGCCATCTAGGATACATAGCAGTAGATTTCTGCACTGGGCAGGGAGTTGGGCATTTAGAGAAATGGGAATTCAAGAACATCTCATAATCTTCATGGGAAACTTATATACAATACAGGTCAGGAAGTCATAGTGTGGACAGAACATGGTGAAAAAGACTGGGTCCAGATTGTCAAAGACATGAAACAAGGCTGTATCCTCTTACTTATTGATATGCTGAATCAATTACAGGAAGATGGATTGGGAAAAGATGGGCATGGTTAGAAAATTGGAGGAAGAAACATCAATAACCTGCAGTACACTGATGACATTACTCTGTGAGCTGAAAATGCAAAAAAAATCTGAAAACTGTAGTGATAAAAGTCAAAGAGTGGAAAAAAATAGGACTAGAATTAAATACAAAGAAGACTAAATTAATGACTAGAATTACAAGAACCAGCCTTAAAACTGGCAATGAAGATAATGAAATGGCAGACTGCTTCTGCCTTTTAAGATTAACCATTAACAGTAAAAGGAGCAAACAGTCAAAAGTCTGCTGCAGACTGTAATTTGGGAGAGCAGCCACAAAAGACTCGGAAAAGATATTTAGATTCCTTATTATGTAGATTTACCCCTTCCAACCTATTGGCCACTGTGCCTTTCTCAAGATGTGCTCTCATAGTTTAGTCAGTACTTTACAGATTCTTCTTCTCTTCCTTGCTGTACTTCTATTTCCATCAATTTCTCTGGCCTTCCATCTTGGTAATGACTGATCAAACTTCATCTTCTAGCATTAGAGGCTCTAGTAAATGGGGAACAACATCTAAGGCAGCAGCCCCAAACCTTTTCAGCGGCTCAACCCGGTGCGGGGGGGGGGGGCGCATGTGTGAGTGACAGTGCATGTGTGACTATGCATGTGTGCACAGCTCCATTTGTGTGTGTGCCCTCCACTTGCGCGAATGGAGCTTTGTGCCTGCCATTCTCGCGCACATGAAGCTCCACTCACACAAGTGGATGTCGCTTGAATGGAGGGCACTTGTGCTCATGTGCAAAGCTCCACTTGCACGAGTGGAGCTTTGTGCATGAGCGCAGCGCCATCCACTTGCACAAGTGGACCTTTGTGTGCGAGTACAAATGCCCTCCACTTGCACAAGAGGAGTTTCACATGTGCACATTTGCCCAACGCTTACACAAGTGGAGCTTCACATGTGCATGCTTGCCCATTTTTTCTTGTGGCTCAGTTTTGAACAGGCTGTGGCCCAGTAGTAGGCTCTATTAGCCTGGTGGTTGGAGACCCCTGATCTAAGGTATCGTGGATGTATCACTACTACAGATTTCAATGTACTCCTTCCATCTTGGTTTATCTTCCTTGAACCATATATTGGTATTTCTATTATGATTTGTCTCACAGTCAGCCAGATGTTTAGATTGGATTTGGCATTTTTATTTGCCTATTGAATCCTTACCAAAGACCTGGGACCTGGCAGATGTTGATGTTTGATGGTGTTAAAGGTATCACCCAAAAGATGTAAATTGTTCCAAGAAAAGCTACCTTTTCCAATTGACCAATGTCAATTGGTCAATTGGATGGGGACAGAACACTGACAGTGTTCAAGGGGTGCTCCATTTATTTCTGAATCGCACCCAAGGTGCCTATTATTACCAGTACTACCTTTGCTTTCTTTCACCACAGTCATTCTTTTTCTATTGGCAAATCTTGGAATTTTGTTTTTTCTCTTCTCTTCTGCTCTCTCCAGGTACTTCCACATCCACTATCTGGACATTTTTGTCTTACTTTCACCATCATTATATGCCAACTTTATTTTGTACAGTTCAGGGCACTGCATGCAATGTACCCACCTTCTATTCTCCACACAACAAGAACCTTCTGTCTAGTGGCATAAAATACAATATTGGATTACCGTTGTTTTCTGACACCTTTGGTGTTTCCATTCAAGTCACTTACCTTCAACATCTTCCTATATCACTGTGGCTTAACTCAGCAGTCTGTTTCTTCTAGCTGGACAGCTGGGATAACCTTCATACCTTGGGCAACCTTGCTTGGAGGCTGAACTCTTAGTGTATAGTCTATTGTACTTTACTTAATCTTCCCCAAATCATAGTCCACCCCCATCCTCTGCCAGCATGAAGTAGCACAGCAAGACCTGAGAAGGATTTGTGATTTAGTAGATGCATAAATCAACCAATGTGGCTTATTGAATAAGGTAGTTCTCAACTTAAAACAGTTCACTTAGCGACCATTCAAAGGTACAACAGTACTAAAAAAAGTGACTTATGATCGTTTTTCACACATATGACCATTGCAGCATCCCTATGGTCATCTGATCAAAATTCAGACACGTGTTATTAACTTTACCTGCAGTGATTCACTTGACAACTGTGTCAAGCAAAATTGTAACAAATTTAACAAATGTCTAATTTAGCAAAAAAAAAAAAAAAAAAAAAAAAATTGGGCTCAAGTGTGGTCAAGGACTATATGTACATTATGATTAAAAGAAACCACAATCCAGTGCAATTGTAAACCAATCACACACTCCGTCTGCAAACTCTGAGCTCGCTTAAAAGCTATTGTTTATAACAGAAACTTTAGGACTTCAGTGACTTTGTATGTCTTTGGCTCTATTTCCTCCTGAGGGCAATATTCTAATTGTTGGCACAGTAAATTGCTTTAGTAGAGAACACATGAATTGCCTCATGAAGCAAGATCAATGATCCTTCTATCGCTTGCTCTCCAATAGCAGCCGATATTGAAGCAATAATCTTCTTTAATGAACCTATTTTGCCAGTGATGTTTGATTTTCACATCAACCGATGCACCCCCAGAATACAAGAAGTGAAAGTTACTCCATCTATTGCTTATCCTA
Source organism: Arizona elegans (assembly GCA_022577455.1). Taxonomy (NCBI): domain Eukaryota; kingdom Metazoa; phylum Chordata; class Lepidosauria; order Squamata; family Colubridae; genus Arizona; species Arizona elegans. The sequence goes on along the minus strand of JAKOOJ010000003.1, from coordinate 92,269,935 downwards.
TTTAATTCATAACCACAGAATCCTATTCAAACCCTGTGATTTTAGGAACAATCCATATTCAGAATAATAATGAGGAAATTAATCCGGTATATTCAAGTGAGGCAGGGAACAAACTATCAAATGAATAGCATGAAATAGTTTCTCCCATGCAGGAGAGATGTACAATATCCTGGGAACCCACAAAGTGTAGAGCACAATTAAAGCCCAAAGGGAAAAAATATATGAAGTGAACAGAAGAACTGAGGGAAAAAAAATGATTTCAGTTGAAAGACAGAAAGACCAAGAGCTCAAAATGTATTTCACATACCTATGTACCAGTGACATGCAGATAAATTCTGCATTACTTTCACACCAATCTTCATTCAGTTTGATGAAAGACAACTTGTTTATAACATTTCTTCAAAGAACGAGAGATTTGGGTGACATTTTTATGAGTAGAAAGCACTTACTGTATTTCATTATGAGATAGTTTAGAGGGGTCCCTGTCCCTTTCACTGTACAATTTTTCCCCTTCAGCTTTCTGTACTTTTCCTGAATTTTCATGTTCAATTCATTAATTCAGTTTAATTCATCAGGGAAGACATAATATATACTCTGAAGGAATCCTTCCCTTGACTTTTTCAGGTTGCCAGATATAGCCAGCCAGAGAAGCTTTGGGGAGATGGAAAGATCAGCAAAGAAAACAATAGCATCACCTTCAATACAAAGGAAGTCCAAAATATCATCAACAATTGAAAAGAAATTCACAAGCACTCTGAGAACAAGGTAGGAAAGTAAAAAAAAAAAAAAAACAACTCTAGCATTTATTAATAAGAGTTCTAATTCATCTCACTCCAAAGGCTCAAACTGGGTCATAAAGTTTGATAAGACATAAAAGTTGCAACATCTGTGTGATGGCATTATCTTGTCAATGTCATATATGTGTCTCTTGGCATCCACCAGGAAGCAAGGAAGCAGGCAATTGATGACATTGGCATCATATCAGAGGTGAAATGTTCCCGGTTCAGACCGGATCGCCCGATCTGGTAGCCATGGCGGCGGGTGGTTCGGAGAACCGGTAGCAAAAATCCCTGCCCCCTCCCCACCATGCCCAGCTGAGCCGCACGATCATCAGAGGTTTTTTTTTAACTTTTAAAAGCATTTTTTCTACAACTTTTTCTGCCGAAAAAATGCTTTTAAAAGTAAAAAAAAAGCCTCTGATGATCGCGCCGCTCAGCTGGGCTCGTCAGAGAGACTTTTAAAGCATTTTTTTCCTGCAACCTCTTTAGCGGAAGAGGTGGTTAAAAACTGCTTTGAAAAGGCTCTGCTGATCAGGCAACACAGCTGGGATCGTCAGAGCCTTTTCAAAGCATTTTTTAACCACCTCTTCCCCAGAAGAGGTTGCAGAAAAAAATGCTTTAAAAGTCTCTCTGATGAGCCCAGCTGTATTGCCTGATTGGCAGAGCCTTTTCAAAGCATTTTTTTGCATTTGCAGAAAAAATGCTTTGAAAAGTTTAAAAAAAAAAAAAGTTGGCCACGCCCACCCAGTCACATTACCCCCCCCCCACCAAGCCATGCCCACAGAACCGGTAGTAACAAATTTTACATTTCACCCCTGCATCATATCATTGTGTAAATGACACGGTTATATCATTGCATCATGTATTTGATGTAAGGATACAAATTACATCATTTGTAGGATGACATTATGTTACACCTTTCATCATTTTTATGTTATCCTGGCTTGTAATTTATGCTGCTGTTACTCTCCTATCAAAATACTAATCACACCTTATGCTCCTTAGCCTCTATCCTCTAACTAGACCGACCATCTGCTGCCACTGGCTGAGGCATTGAGATGTTATGCAGTAAATGACAAGTGGCTATTAGAATTTGGACATCAGACATTTTGTTAACAGAACCGGAACTTAATAGTGCTTATGAAAATAGAGGCAAGTTGTAATGGCCAATAGGAATAACCTTGAGGAATAGGAAGAAGACTTGAACCAAGGCCACAAAAATGAAATATCGGTCCAGAGCAGAAATGTAATTTGAGTAAGCATGTCAGATAGGACTCTCCTTAGTTTTCAAGAGAAAAACCACTTCTCACTGATTTTGATAACAGTGAATCTAATCAGTCCTGTAAATAGTACATTTAATTTTGGGAGAGCTTCTTTAGACCTTTCCCAATCCTCACATTCTATATCTGCCTTAATGAAACCTTTTGTATTTTTCCTGCATTCTAATTGGCAAACACTGGGGAGCTACCAAGGCAGTCTAAAATTTTAGTGCTTATTATAATTAACTGTGATGCTAGTAATGCACGAGCACGCATGTTTCATTAGTTTGGTTAAGCTCGCCAACACACACGCTCCTCATCCAGATTCATTTGTAATGTATTCTTCATCTTCCTGGAAAAAAAAGAAATAATATGGGATGTGATTATTGCTATGCAGCTTCACTTTGCATAATTTGCCATGCTCGGGATTTATGTCCCTTGGGGTTTCTGACTTGGCAAGAGTCTTTCCTCTAATGGGTATGCATTAAGTGAGCCAGGAAAGACAGGCGGTATAAATGGGAAAGAGAGACATAGGATGGATGGAGAGTTACCCCATGAAGAGCTAGTCCCTTAGCAAGTCAGACAGAGCTACTTCTTTCATGAAGGACCTGCTTTCTCCAGGTTGCAAATCGTTGAAAACATCTGGTTTAGAACCTAAACTTGAAAAATACATTATCGTTCAGCAATGTGTGTAAGAAGGCATTAACCTATGCAGGATTGTGTTCCAACTAACATGAAATAATAATAATAATAATAATAATAATAATAATAATAATAATAATAATAATAATAATAATAATAATAATAATAATAATTTTATTTCTATACCGCCCTTCTCCCGAAGGACTCAGGGCGGTGTATAGCCTATTAAAAGCACAAGACAAATATCAATTAAAATTATTTAAAATTATTAAATAACTCGACTCAATTATTAAATACTTCGACTCAATTTAAAAAAAGCCTGAGTGGCTGAATATTCAGAGTGGAAATGCCCCCCATTTGTCCTTAGTATTCAAGAACTGGAACAGAAGCAGAAGGTCTGATTGATTTTTGAAGAAAGACAAATCTCAGGAGATTATAGAAAATGCTCTAGACTGGGCAAAAGCTCAAGTTCATTATAGTCCAAAGCATTTCCTGTAATTTCTAGAGGTATTTCTAAAAAATTAGCAATGTTGGGCATACCTCTTGGGAAAACAATTCCAGTACCTGCAGACTAATGGCAGGTCATGAGTGTTTTAATGAAATTTGCTTCAAAGTTACTGAATAAGAGATAAAAGCTTCAGCAGCTAGTTATGTATCTGTGTCTGTATCTCCCAACATTTAATTTGGGAATTTCTTTGCATTAACATCTTGGTTTCCAGGCTTCTGTTGAATAAAAGATTCAGTTAGTCACTCAAGAAAATTTGTGGTGCTGGGAAAGGAGATCTCATTTATTTATTTACTTAAACCAGTAGAATTCTTTTTGTATCTTGGTTTTTCAATTCTAATATTTTCCTAGCCTCACCAGAAGTCGTTGTGTCAATAATTTATATTTTCCATGAATAACAACCAAGTGTTGGCACAATGACTTTCAGGTAATGCTGTGTGAAGCCTTACCTGAATATGGATATTTGTGTGTTCTGAGGATTGGTTTGCCATTGTGTTAAGTTCTTCAGAACAATGAATTTGGCAAAAGATGTCACACACCCCCACATTGCTTTTGTTCAATGAAGAAAAATGCTACGGCCGCTGATAGCTTTTCCCCTTATTTAAATTATTTGCATTATGCATTTCAATTGCCTCGCTCATCATTCTTGGGTAACACTTGTTACATCATACCAGGATGCTGATGTACTCTAGCTCTATTTTGGGATTTGATTAATATTTTAAGATGGGTGTTCATCCAAGGCTGATTGCCTCTTATAGTTATACCTAGTGTTTATTTCCAAATTTAACAGATGTTCCTCATCTGTTAAATTGGGTTAATTACAGTATTCTCCTTGATATCAGTAATTATTCCCACAGATCGTAGTTTGCAAAACTATCTATATTACTGTAAGTAGGCACTTGGGGCATGCATACATATATACATACATACTGCGCGCACACACACACATACCAGTGTATAGTGCAGGGATGGCTAACCTTTTTGCCGTCGCGTGCCAAAAGCAGGAGGAGTGTGTGGGGGGGTCACGCACGCGCATGCCCATACCCATAATTTAATTCCTCCCCGTGCCCCACCTGCATATGCGCGCGTGACTCGTTCCCCCCGCTTTTGGCACACAACAGCAAAAAGGTTACCAGTGGGCCCAGTAGGCCCGTTTTTCACCCTCCCCAGGTTCCAGAGGCTTTCTTGGAGCCTGGGGAGGGCAAAAATGGCCTCCCCCCCCCACCGGAGGCCAGAAACAGCCCGTTTTCTGACTTCCGGTGGGCCCAGAAGGCCCGAAAACCAGCTGGCTGGCACACCCATGTGTACTGGAGCTGAGCTAGGGCAACGCTCATGTGCCCACAAATATGGCTCTGTGTGCCACCTGTGGCACCCGTGCCATAGGTATAGTGTATAGTGTATATTATACACTCTCATGCCAACCTCACAGTCCCATAATCATGTATGTACTTATTTGTATGTGCACCAGGGGTGGGTTCTACTTACCTTTACTACTGGTTCGCAACGGGGCATGCGCAGAAGCTTCCTGATGGCGTCTGGGTTGGTGGGCGGAGCCTCCTGCCGGTTTTACTACCGGTTCTATAGAACTGGTCCGAACAGGGGGCAACCCATCACTGATGTGCACACACACACACACATACACACACCCCTATAATACACAATCATGGGACTGTGAGATTGGTATGATAGTTGTAACTTTGAAGACAGGTTATAAGTCACTTCTTCCAAGGCAGTCATAACTTTAAACTGTCATTAAACAAATTGTTGTAAATCAGGACCTAGTTAGACCTGGAATAATATGGATAACAGTTGTGGCTTCTGTTCTCTGTCCAATTATTTCTACTTGTTCTACCTTATCTGGCAAGAGGAACATGCTCCAGGTTGGCTAAGGAGGGCCCTTTCTGCTGGAGCATCTGTCCTAGGAAATGTAATTAGGTCAATCCTAACTTTGCTGGCCTTTTGCAAGGTCCCAAAAACTTGGCTTTGCACCCTAGCCTGGGGTCCCATTTGTCTGATAGAGTCCATGTAATCCTTCTGCCACTTTGGAATTTTAAGTAGTTTTGGTTTTGGTTCCAGGGGTTTAGAGAACGTATTCAGGTTTCCATGCTGCAAGTAGTGGCTCACTGGTTGCTTCCTTTTCATTAGAAGTAATATACCAAAATGTAGTTATCCTGCAGTGAGGAGACCTCGCAACCATGCTAATGATAGTGTTGAATAAAATACGATTGGCTTACTTCATCTAATATATCAGCTCAAACAAAAAACATGGAGGCCTGAGGTATGAACCCAACCATAGTGATGATACAAAATCTGAGACATTGATTGGAACTGAGCCAAATAATGGAAATGGGACAATTGTAGATGTTCCATTAAGCACATATGCAGTACATTGCAAATGTTATAATTTTGCTGATGTTTCATAAAATGATCCTGTTCAGATGCTGGTGTAAATAATCATATGTGGCTACCATAGGAATTCTGTATTTCATCTTTTCTGTCTGGCTCAGAAAGAGTTCATAGTGCAATCTACAATTTACAGATTTGATATCTCAATGAGTAAAGTTAAGAGCAGGACAACACAATCTCTTTTAAAAAGAAAAATAAGTGAATTTGTTTACATTTACTTGAAAAGGCCAGATACTATAAAAAACATTCTAGCTACTTGCATGAAGCAATCCTCAATAAACGTTTTTTTCCCCTCTCAGGACTCCTTCTTACTTTTAAAAATGATGAAGGAGCTTTTATTTGTATGGGTTATATTTATCAGTATTTACTCCGTTAAAAATTGAAATTGACACATCTGTTACCACTACCACTTCTCACAGTTGTTTGACGAGATTTTAATCGGGCGGTGCTGGCGGGATATGAGTCGGCGAGTTGGGCCGAGCACTCCGTGACGGCCGGCCCTGCTTTCATCGGAGGCTGCCGGAGGGATGGTGGTGTGCGGCTGCAGTGACTGTCTGGCACCCTGGGCTGGACTCCGTTGGACCCTTGGCGAGATCGGAGGTTGCCTGCGGAGGCCGGCGGTGGGCGGAGTTGGCGCAGAGGAGGCCAATGGAGATGGCGGCGGTGATGACGGCGCCCAAAATGGCGCCTGAAATGGCAGTTACAGGTGGCGGTTACAGGCGGCAGAAATCGGAGCAAGTAGAGACCAAAGAGGCCACAAACGGGAGAGTAGGGACCTTCTTATCTATTTTCAATTCAACTCCTTGGCGACGGAGGGATGTCGACCTTTTCATTGTCGAGCCAGCCCTGGATTGCCTCCCAGAGGCCTCCCCCTCTCTTTCTATGGGAGGGGGGGTTTAAACCTTTATGCATAAAAGATCTGAAGAAGGCTAAGGAGATTAGAAAGGATTGTTGTGTCTATCATGGGGGGCTTTGCTTCTACAAAGTGACTGCCTTATTCCATCTCCCCCTCCTGTATTTATATCTCCTGTTGCCCCTTTTGTGGCTGGTTATTCGGCTTTTTGTGATCATTAACTATCCAGGTTTGTTGTTTCCTGTATGTCAGGATGAGAATTTTCCTACTTTTATGTCATCTGAATCTCCCTGGATTTTCGCCTACTATATATTTCCCACAGACTATCCATGTCTCTGAACTCAAGGATTGGCTATTCCATCTGTGCCTAGGTACAACATTGAAAAAACAGGTCTATAGCTGCTGTTTTTCTCCCTTATATCTGGTTGCCATGAGAGGGTGATCGATGTTTACATCTGAGTTCAAAATGGCTTTTTTCTACCGCTGATATGAGAGATCAGTGAGACTAAAATGATTTGTACCTCTGATTGATACTCTCTCCACAGGACCCTGGATAACTAGGACATGCCTACCAGCTATGGACTATCTAACTACAAAATGTACTCTTTGGGAGAACTCCTCAAACTGCGAGATGCCCCCCTCTTGCAGGTCTGGCCCTCTTCTTTATCGAGGGCCTATCTCGATGATGGACTTTGGAGTCCGGAGAGATGGCATACAGCAAAAAGAGGGTTATGGGGTTTTTTAGGGAAATTTCTAAATAAGATTTTAAGAGATTCTGGGAGAGGGGTAGGTTACGTAGGTTCGGGGGAAGACCCGCGGGGGAGGGTATCTGGGCCAGCCGTAGGGCATGGTATGGGAGGTGCTGACTCGGGGGTCAAAGAGATGATTAGAGCTTACGATACAGATGGCCATAACATCGATACTGTAGGTGGGAGGGGCAGATATGGCGGGAGCAAGGGGCCACATCATCTTGGGGAGTGTGTCCTCGCTGGTTGCAAGCGGTGGCACGCTCCGACCCTCAAAGCTCTTCTCGTTCCCCAGGTTGTACGAAACCTCGGGCCCCAGGCCTTCGGCTGATGCTATGCAACGCCAGGTCCATGGTAAATAAAGCCCCCCTCATTTGTGATCTTATTCAGGAGGGGGGTGCGGACCTGGCAGGTATTACGGAGACCTGGTTGGGCCAGGAAGGGGGAGCCCCCCTTGTTGATATGTGCCCACCAGGTTTCCGTGCTTTCCATCAGCCCAGGTCTCAGGGGAGGGGCGGAGGGGCGGCGGTTGTTATTAACGAAGGTCTTTAAACTGAGGGAGGCCACTGTTCCTCAGACGGCTGGATGTGAGTCCCTCCTTGTGAAGTGGGGTCATATGGTGCAGTTGGGCTTGCTAGTCACGTACCTGGCTCCCTGCCACGTGGCAGCAGCCCTGCCTGAGCTGCTTGATGTTATGGCCGCGGTGGCGGTTGACACCCCCAGGCTTATGGTCATGGGGGATTTTAACCTATCATCAGTTGGTGAGACGTCTGAAGTGGCTCGGGAGTTCATGGCTTCCATGACGGCTATGGACCTGACCCAATTAATTAATGGCTCTACTCACATGGGGGGGACACACACTGGACCTGGTTTTTGTCTCTGGACAGTGGTTGAGTGATCTCGAGATAGGGGATATAGTGATTGAACCCTTGTCATGATCAGATCACTCCCTCCTTCGCCTGGACCTTCGAACCGCCACACCCCGCCGCAGGGAAGTGGAACCGACCAGGTGGTTCCGCCCCAGGCGCCTGATGGATCCTGAGAGATTCCAGATGGAGCTTGGGCCATTCCCTGAGGTTCTGGCACACGACTCGGCTGAGGACTTAGTGGCCGCCTGGGATAGGGCGGCGGCTGAGGCTTTAGACCAAGTCGTGCCTTTGCGGCCTCTGACCCGGCGCCGGTCTCGCCTGGCTCCTTGGTATACTGAGGAGCTGAGGGAGATGAAGCGCCGGAAAAGACGCCTAGAGAGCAGTTGGAGGGCTAGTCGTTCTGAATCCGACCAGACACTAGTAAGATCTCATATTAAGAATTACCTAGTGGCGATAAGAGTAGAGAAGAGTAACTATTTTTCTACTCTTATTGCATCATCAGATAATCGCCCAGCTGCCCTGTTTAGGGTGACCCGCTCCCTGCTCCACCAAGAGACGCGGGAAGACCCCTTGGAGGCTAGAGCTGAGGATTTTGTTCAATATCTGTATGACAAAATCGCTCAGATTTGGGAACAACTAGACTCTGACTGGACTGATCCAGGTGAGATGACAAGGGCAGGTTCTGAGAATATTATTTGGGAAGAGTTTGATCCTGTGACTCCCGAAAGCGTGGACAGGATACTGAACAGACTAAATGCGACCACATGTTTATTGGACCCGTGTCCCTCCTGGTTGGTACTGGCCTCCCGGGAGGTGACGCGAGGCTGGCTCCAGGAGATTATAAATGCTTCTTTGAGTGAGGGTGTCTTTCCCACCGTCTTGAAAGAGGCGGTGGTGAGGCCCCTCCTCAAGAAGCCCTCCCTGGACCCAGCTGTGTTAGCAAATTATCGTCCTGTCTCCAACCTTCGTTTTGTTGCGAAGGTTGTTGAGAGTGTGGTTGCACGACAACTGCCTCAGTACCTGGATGAATCGAATTATCTAGATCCGTTCCAGTCGGGCTTCAGACCCGGGTACAGCACAGAGACAGCATTGGTTGCATTGGTTGATGATCTCTGGAGGGCTCAGGACAGGGGTTGCTCCTCTGTCCTGGTCCTACTAGACCTCTCAGCAGCTTTTGATACCATCGATCATGATATCATGCTGCACCGGTTGGAAGGGTTAGGGGTGGGGGGCACTGTTTTACAGTGGTTCTCCTCCTTTCTCTCTGACCGGTCGCAGTCTGTGTTGACAGGGGGGCAGAGGTCGACCCCGAGGCCCCTTATATGTGGGGTGCCACAAGGATCGGTCCTCTTGCCCCTTCTATTCAACATTTATGTGAAGCCGCTGGGTGAGATCATCCGTGGTTTTGGGGTGAAGTACCATCAGTACGCTGATGACACCCAGCTGTACATCTCCACCCCAGACCACCCCAATGATGCCCTCGAGGTGATGTCCCGGTGCCTGGAGGCCGTACGGATCTGGATGGGGAGGAACAAACTCAGACTCAACCCATCCAAGATCGAGTGGCTGTGGTTTCCGTCATCCTGATATAGTCAGTTAACACCATCTCTGACTATTGGGGGCGAGTCGTTGGCCCCCACAGATGGGGTTCGCAACTTGGGCGTCCTCCTAGACTCTTTAGAAGAGCATATGATGGCCGTGGCCAGGAGGACTTTTTATCAGGTTCGCCTGATTCGCCAGTTGCGTCCCTTTCTGGATCAGGACTCGTTACGCACGGTCACTCACGCCCTTGTCACCTCACGCCTGGATTATTGTAATGCTCTCTACATGGGGCTCCCCTTGAGAAGCACCCGGAGGCTCCAACTGGTCCAGAATGCGGCTGCGCGAATGGTGACGGGAGCAATGTGGCGCTCTCATGTGACCCCCTCCTGCGTGAGCTACACTGGCTCCCGGTGGTCTTCCGGGTGCGCTTCAAGGTTTTGGTTACTATCTTTAGAGCGCTCCATGGCTCAGGACCAGGGTACTTACGAGACCGCCTCCTGCCACCAATAGCCTCTCACCGACCAGTTCGCTCTCATAGAGAGGGACTCCTCGCGGTACCGTCGGCCAAACAATGTCGACTGACGGCCCCCAGGGGGAGAGCCTTCTCTGTGGGGGCACCTACCATCTGGAACAGGCTCCCCCCGGAGTTACGAAGGATCTAAGACTTACGCATCTTCCGCCGTGCCCTGAAAACGTTTCTATTCTAACAGGCTGGTCTGGCCTAACTCTCCCTTTTAAATTGGCTTTTAAATTGGCTTTTAAATCAGATTTTAGATCTCTTTTAGATAAATTTGGATGTTTTAATCTTTAAACCTAAATTATTTAATCTGTTTTTTAATAGTTTTTAACTTTTATATGTCTTTGTATTTATTTATGGCTGTTCACCGCCCTGAGTCCTTTCGGGAGTAGGGCGGTATACAAATATGAAAAATAAAATAAATAAAATAAAATAAATATTATGCTATATTTCAACATAGGCTAGCAAATAATTTTAACAGATTAACAGAGTTGGAAGGGACCTTGGAAGTCTTCTAGTCCAACCCCCTCACTCAAGCAGGAAACCCTATACCATTTCAGACAAATGGTTGTTCAATCTCTTCTTAAAACCTCCAGTATTGGAGCACGAGGCAAGTCATTCCACTGTTTAATTTTTCTAATTGTCAGGAAATTTCTCCTTAGTTCTAGGTTGGTTTTCTCCTTGATTAGTTTCCATCCATTGTTTCTTGTCCTGCCTTCAGGTGCTTTGGAGAATAGCTTGACTCCCTCTTCTTCGTGGCAGCCCCTTAGATATTGGAACATTGCTATCATGTCAATTTTGATTTTATGGACCACAGAGAAAGTCTTGGGGGACCCTCAGGTATCTTATGATCACACCTTAAGAAACATTTTCTTCATTCATATATTCTGGTGATATTTTTACAAATTGCATGTCAATCCTTGCCAGTAGTAAACATAAACTCATTCCCTATGGGGACTCCCATTCAGACCAAATGTTGCCAAGATTCAAAAAGAAGAAAACTTTGTAATTGGAACCAGCGACAGAACTATTAGAATCAAAATACCCACAGGACCATTTTAATACTTAAACAAAACCCAATGCAGGTCCCAGTCTCTTTTCCTCCAGCGAAAAAGGGGCAATTCTTGCTTTCATCTTTTGAAGTGTGCTTCAGCATTTGATCAGTGACACACCACAAGCTAAAGGTTCCCATAAGAAACAGTCAATGTAAAGCAAGGAAGGAGAGAAGAAAAATAAAAATTCCAAATGCTGAAGTTGGATGTTAAAATCTATCCCAAATTCACAGTCCAGAATCTAAGTTCAACTTGATTTTGGAGCTGGTTCCTGCAGCTGGCCAGGATCTCCAGATAAGTGGAAATTATGATTCAGGCACATTGCTTTCATCGTGGGTTGGTAATTGCCAACGTGTAATTAAAATTTTAGCTATGATTAATGATTCAGAGATGCTGCCAAGCACATTCAAAAGTGTCCAGATAGCCACTGAATATTATTCAAATATTGTGAGCCACTTATATTGGGCAGAATGTTAACTTAAAATAAAAGGTTTGTTCAAGCTTGTTGAAGAGATCAGAGACTATCTACCTACCTACCTACCTACCTACCTATCTACCTACCTACCTATCTACCTACCTACCTACCTACCTACCTACCTACCTACCTAGTCCAGAGTAATCCTGAATGTAGGGTCTGGGTAGAGGGTAGATATCTGAAGCTAATATGCCATTGCAATGCGGATGTCCATTGAGCCACAATGACAAGAACTGCAGATAAGAAGAGGCAATTTTTGGCCAAATTCTTTTCAAGAGAGTTAAAATTGCCACCCTGAGACTGGTATAGTTTTTGAGCCTGTTCAAGGCATAAAAGGGATCAAACTGTCTACAATACTTTTCCAAAGTCCCATTCTTGTCATCCTAACTTCCCCCTCATGGCATTTTATAGACTTTTAACTGTCTTCCCTGGGAACTAGAATTTCCACCATAAATGTCCTTGAACCACATACAACCCACTCTTGGCTTTAGGTTTGGGAGAGAGTGAAAAATGAGAAAAATCCTTAGAGACACTACTCTGAGCTTCATAGAGAATGCATGGGAAAGAAACATGGCTTACAATAATTTAAAGGCTCTCTTTCATCAAGCTAAAGGGAGAAGCTATTACTTTTGTACTTTTTTACAGGCTACATCATTGTCTGTCTGTCTGTCTCTACCTACTATCTATCTTCATATGTTGGCCTGTCTATCATCCATCACACATAAAGACCCATATAGTAAACAGACACACACACACACACACACACACACACACAGTTGGCAGCCTGGACTGTTACTAGGATTGGTTTGATCCATTGTCGCAGCTTGCCTAACTCCCTACAGCTTGTGTGGGAGGAGGAACTGACCTGGATGGACATCGGTTCATTTTTTTTTTATTTTTTTGGTTATTATCTGATTCAGCTCTTGATTTTTTTCAACCTTGGAATTAATTGCAACAGAATGAATTGCATGCATGAGAATAACTTGAGCAGTCATAAAATGGCAAAGAAACGGAAACCGTAAATTGGACTGCTACTTGTAGCACACCCATTTTATTTGAATTTCTCTCGGAGGGAATATTATCAATTTTATTTGCCTTTTCTATCTTCAACTTTTATTGGGCTGTCTCTGGTGGAAAGATAGAGTGCACAGGCCATATGTTTCAGGGATTTGTTATCTATTTATTTTCCCTGCCATTTCACTCCTGGTGCTTTCTTCATCTGCTGAAATGACAACCTGCTCATATTTTACCATAAAATTCCGTAAAGTACCAATGCACTTTTCTAGTGCTAAAAATAAATGCTCCACTCTTGACTTACGTAATGAAAATGTCTGCCTCTGCACTGTTTCAAATTACTTTGACATATTCAATCTTGGATTCAGTTATCAAGAACAACAATTAGCATAAAGGCATTTTTTTAAAAAAATATAACAGCAGGGAAGATATCTGTAGATTTGAGATTGCAGCAGTTTTAATCTTTGCAGCAATGACAGTATCGCAAGGATTCTTTTACTTTAGAAGTGAAAGCAACATTTTGAGTGCTTTATAAAATACTTCCATTTTAATGTTTTATTTTCTTTTACATTCGATTTGAATGTTCCTGGTCTTTATGACTGTTATTCCAAAATCTGATTCAAATTAAATTCTAGATAAGAGAAATAAGATGCATAGTTAAACATTATTTTGTTGTCTTGTTCTTGTATGAAGTTCGGTGATATCATTACTAATACATGAGGCTGCAGTGGCAGTGTTATTAGCAGTATTTATTGGCTTTAACTGGCTGTTTTTATGAGTATTTTATAGGTGTTTCATTGTCTTTATTGTATGCTATCAAGGTCATGGGAACAGGCAACAAACAAATGACAGTACATTCATAAATTAAATAAATCAATATTCCAAATTACAAGGAAAAACATTGTTTAGGTACTGGCCAATTGTGATTAACAGCATCCAATGAATAAATAAATAAACAATAACTAAAGAGTTTCGTCTTGTGTGTATTATACTGAAGGGCACTGTTCTGACTGCTAAGTGCACAAATGCAGCTAGAATAGATAGCTTAAGGAATCTTAATACAAAGAAAATTTGAATTAGGGAAGTAGAAAATTGCAATTTTCCTGTCCTATCCAGGTTCACATGTCAGGGCAGGATGCTGATTTTCCATCAAAACTACCATACGCCAAAATAACTGTCCTCAAAAAAAATTTTGGAAGGAAGGAAAATGAAGGAAAACTGAGGAAAACTGAACATAAATATTATGTGGCATCTGCTGCACAAAGGATAATGTCTTTTCTTTGGCTTGGCAAGACAATTCTTCAAACATTTGAAGTTGAACAATTCAGGACTCAGTTTTTCCAATTAGAGGTAGCCCTCGACTTAATGAGCACAATTGAGTCCAACATTTCTGTTGTTAAGTGAGACATTTGTTAAATGAATTTTGCCCCATTTTACGACCTTGCTTGCCTCAGTTGTTAAGTGAATCACTGCAGTTGATAAGTTAGTCACCCGGTTGTTAAGTGAATCTGGCTTCCCCATTGACTTTGCTTGTCAGAAGGTCACTAAAGGTGATCACCTGATCTTGGGACACAGCAACGGTCCCAAATATGAACCAGTTGCCAAAGATCTGAATTTTGATCACATGATAGGAAACAATGTTGTCTCAAGACTAATAGCTCCTGATAAACCTGGCCACATGAATGTCTTATTTTAATCTTCTTTTAAAGCCATCCAAGTTAGTCGCTACCGACACACTTTGTAGCAATTAATTCCCTTGGTTGCACTGTGTGAAGAATGCCATTGTGTGAAGTAAACAGCTTCTTTGGGTAGTTGCTAGACTAATGGTATCGTAGACACAAAAACCTTCTACGCTGCCTCTGCATTATGCAAGTTTTATACACCTTGATTAAATCCCTGAACAGCTGTCTTTTGCCTAAGATTAAAAAAAAAAACCTTGTCTTTTTTTATAAGGAAGATATTAATGTTCCCTTAATATTTTGGTTGCTCGGTTTTTCCAGGTCTATTCTATTCTTTTTTCAAATGCAGCAATCAGAATAATATAGAGTTCCAGATGTGGACGTAGCAATGATTTATATAAGGCATGTTAACAATTTTATTTTCAATCTCTTCCCTAATGTCCCTTACCATCGAATTTAGCTTTTTCATAGCTGCATCAAATGAAATTGACATCTTAATTGAGCTAATCTTCACTGTGATTTCAGACTTCATCCATCTGCTTAGCCCCGCCCTGCTTATCAAAATCATTTGTGAACAAGTTAAAAAGCACAAATCCTAACACAAATCCTTGAAAGGCCACTTATTTCCCTGCATTAAAAAAAAAAACTCATTTATTCCTATGTTTGCCCGTTGTTTTCTAATCAATTAGTAAACTATAAAAAGATATTTTTCCATCTCATAAATACCTTTGTCTTATGCTTATTCAAGAGCTGCTTAGCAGGGGACCTTCACCAAATTTTCTTTGAAAATCCACATATGCAATATTACCTTGGTCCACATACCTGCTGACACTCAGAAAACTCTAGAAGATTGATAAGACAGAATTCATAATTTTAGAATCCATGCTGGTTTTTCTTCCTGTAAATTTTGTTCCTTTAGGTACTTAGGCTTTTTTTTTACCACTGTTTTCACCAATTTGCTTAGAACAGAAATTAAGCTGAGCAACCTATAATTTCCTAGATCTGTCTTGGATTTTCTTTCTTTCTTTTTTAAAGAAAACTGGTATTCTAGTCTTCTGGCATTGAGCCTAATCTGAGGGACAAATTACATCTTTTTTTGCTAAGAATTCAGCAATTTTATGTTAGAGTTCTTTAAAAACTCTTTGCGGATACATCAGAACCCAGTGATTTGTTAAGTGTGTCAAGATGTGTTAGAGCAGAAGTCTTCAATCTTTCTGGCACCAGGGACCAGTTTCAGAAGAAAAATTGTCTTCCACAGTCATTTGTGTGTGTGTGTGTGTATGTGTGTGTGTGTGTATGTATGTGTGGTTTCACATGCAACCTAGATCCTGCGCATGCACAGATGAAGCTTTGCTCGCTTGCTCGCCCACCACTTGTGCAGTCCAGTTCCTAACAGACCATGGACCGGTATTGATCTGCACCCCAGCGAATGGAGACCCCCTAACCTACATTAACTTTTGTTGTTGTTTTCTCAATTGCTTTGTTTTTGGATTTCTTCTTGAGAAAGTCAATACAGACTCAGATATCTTCCTATAACTTCAATAGTAAAAAAAAAAAAATGCAAAGCATTCATACTGTTTCTCTGCAACTGACAGACTTCTTTTGAGAAAGTTAGGCTAGAAATAGACAGAAAAGATTGGACTGCCATTTGTCAGAAATGGTATAGGGTCTCCTGCTTGAGTGGGGGGTTGGACTAGATGACCTATAAAGTCCCTTCCAACTCTGTTAATCTGTTAATCTAGGAAAGGACAGAAAACGCTAATTAAGTAGGCTTATTGCAGAACAGCCAATGAAGCCATTACAAAAGAGTACCAGCTATTGTTTGCTATCAAATGCAAGTCCTATTTATAAAGACATCAAGGTTTTATTCTCATTCTCTCCCTCCCTCCCTCCCTCTCCCACCCCCATCCCCCTCTCTGCTTGCTTTTGCCATGGCGCTCACAACAATCTGTATATGCTACTGGATAATTTATTTTAGTCCCTTGTTACCAACAGCCCAACAACATCCTTAGCTGATTACTTCTTTTAACTGCCCCAAGACTCTGAGAATTAGGCAGCATATCAATTTAATAAATCATCATCATTATTATTAATTATTATGCTTTGCCACAGACAGATTGTATCCTTTTTTAAAAATTCCTTGTTGTCACCCTTCATTATTTTTCTGCAAGACCGCATGTTCCTTTTTTATTCATCTCATTAAAACAGCTTTCCTATTTTGTGAAGGAAGCCTTTTAAATCTTTAAAGCAGCTTGGACACCCTTAGGAACAGGCAAGTAGATTCTTTCTTACATTGTAAAATACCATCCAATTGAGCCTTAATCTTTGAGGTTTTTAGGGTTTTTTTTAAAAAAGAAAATATTTATTTCTTTTAAATTTAGTTTTAAACTTGGGCAGCAAACAGTATATTAGAAAATAGTTTGAATTCTAACAATAGGATATAAACAAGTAGGTGATGTTGGGAAAAGGACCAAAGAAACATCACAAAAAGGTGTGCGTGTGTCACAACTCTTAGTCCCCACGCTTTTTTGAAAACATGTTGATCTTCTAATTGTCTCTGTTTCTGCATTTCCATATATGCATGGAAAATGGACTGAACGCGACCACATGTTTGTTGGACCCGTGTCCCTCCTGGTTAGTACTGGCTTCCCGGGAGGTGACGCGAGGCTGGCTCCAGGGGATTATAAATGCTTCATTGGGTGAAGGTACCTTCCCTGCCGCCTTGAAGGAGGCGGTGGTGAGGCCTCTCCTCAAGAAGCCTTCCCTGGACCCGGCAGTATTGGCTAATTATCGTCCAGTCTCCAACCTTCGCTTTGTTGCGAAGGTTGTTGAGAGTGTGGTTGCGCGATAGCTTCCCCAGTACCTGGATGAAACATCGTATTTAGATCCATTCCAGTCGGGTTTCAGGCCTGGGTACAGCACAGAAGTGGCATTGGTCGCGTTGGTTGATGATCTCTGGAGGGCTCGGGACAGGGGTTGCTCCTCTGTCCTGGTCCTGTTAGATCTCTCAGTGGCTTTTGATACCATGAACCATGGTATCATGCTGCACTGGTTGGAAGAGTTGGGCGTGGGAGGCACTGTATTACGGTGGTTCTCCTCCTTTCTCTCCGACTGGTCACAGTCTGTGTTGACAGGGGGGCAGAGGTCGACCCCGAGGCCCCTCATATGTGGGGTGCCGCAGGGATTGGTCCTCTCGCCCCTTTTGTTCAACATTTATGTAAAGCCGCTGGGCGAGATCATCCATGGTTTTGGGGTGAAGTACCATCAGTACGCTGACGACACCCAGCTGTACATCTCCACCCCGGACCACCCCAACGATGCCCTTGAAGTGATGTCCCGGTGCCTGGAGGCCGTACGGATCTGGATGGGGAGGAACAGGCTCAGGCTCAACCCATCCAAAACTGAGTGGCTGTGGTTTCTGACATCCCGATATAGTCAGCAGGTGCCATCGCTGACTATTGGGGGTGAATCATTGGCCCCCACGGAAAGGGCTTGCTGGCTCCCGGTGGTCTTCCAAGTGCGCTTCAAGGTTTTGGTTACCACCTTTAAAGCGCTCCATGGCTTAGGACCTGGTTATCTATGGGACCGCCTGCTACCACCAATAGCCTCCCACCGGCCAGTACGCTCCCATAAAGAGGGGCTCCTCCGGGTGCCATCGGCCAAACAATGTCGGCTGGCGGCCCCCAGGGTGAGAGCCTTCCCTGTGGGGGCACCTACGATCTGGAACGAGCTCCCCCCGGAGATATGGAGGATCCCGGATCTTCGCACCTTCCGTCGCGCGCTTAAAACATTTTTATTTCATCAAGCTGGCCTGGCCTAAATCATCTCCTCTTTTAAATTTAAATTTTAAACATAAATTTTTAATCTGTTTAATTATGGGGTATTTTAAAATTCAGCCTAAATTATTTAATTTGTTTTAATTTATTTTAGATTTTGTATTTCCTGTGTTTTATATTCTGGCTGTTCACCGCCCTGAGTCCTTCGGGAGAAGGGCGGTATAGAAATTTAATAAAATAAAATAAATAAATAATAATAAATGTATGTATAAAATGTTATCATTCAGCAGTAGCATATATCAGAATTCATTCATTGTTCCCATAAATCACAGGCTTCCCATGAATTCATAATTCCCATAAATCTGTAATTCCCATAAATCTCAGTCTCCAATAAATTGGAGCTATTATTCTTATCAACACATACACACATACATTATTTTCAGATCTTATAAAAATGCAATTCATCTCTCTATAAATCTATTACTAGAATTTTATCAGTAGCTTTTTCAAGAAAGGAAATTGAGCATATTTTAGTACATTATGCATTTTTTTTCAATTCCTAAATTATCAAGGAATTTTCACTGTTGAGCAGTTATTAATTTATCTGCTAGAAGTAAAAAAAAAGAAGATAAGTTCTCTATTATGTAATTGAGCATTAATTCCTTTGAAATTATGTAGTAGTCCAAACTCTGGACATTCTACTCTTTGCTTAGTCATAACTCTTACTTCTTCCAGTATTTTCTTCCACAAAAGTACAACTTTTCCACATATGTCTTATATACTGTATATTAAAAATGTTCCATTCTGTTAACAAACCCTCCAACATTTTGTGAGTTGTAAGATAATTGCATTATGCTAGATGGAGTTAACCGCCACAGCTGTTCTCTCTTCCACCACAGTTCTTACGTAGAAGTTGATAAACAGCCTTTTGATTTCTCATTATTGTTTACCATTTCAGGTTATGAGGCTGCAGGATCTTATGTGGTTGGGATGCTGAGTCAGAAGATCATTGAGAGCTCCACAGCTTGGAAATTCAAAATGTGAGAGCGCGAGTTGCGTGACAGAATGAGCTCCTGTCAATTTGTCCCAGCTTCTGCTAACCTAACAGTTTGAAAGCATGCAAATGCAAGTAGATAAATAGGTACACTTTGGTGGGAAAATACTGGGGACATGAAAGGAGACCCATCAGACGTCCCCTGAGTGATGTCACCGGCTAATCCTTTCAATCCTTGGTAAGTGCCTTGGTAAGTGCTTCTGACACAAATATATTAATACCATTTCATATGACTGATTTGTTTCCACTGATCTATACTCTAAGGGTGTTTTTTTTTAATACACAGGGAGATCTTATATTTTTCAATAATAACAAACATGCACAAACATGTATTTGAGACTACTCCTTTAGGCTGTGAGAAGTAACTAATTATTAACTTTTCAAAATCTAGAGACAGTAAGATGGTGACTGCCTTACATCTTTTTTATTCAAAAAGATTTAAATTGGAACTATATTAACCAACATAATCCTGTTTATTAAAGAAACCCACGCACAATTTATGTGACTCACTGTCTTCCTTATAGAAACATCTTTTCCTACAAAGGCTATCATCACTCCATGATGTCAATTTGGGCAATTCTATATTGCTCATTAATTCCTGGAGATCTCATTAAGGATATTTGGATGGAAGGGGAGATAGCTTCTATCAACGCTGGGTGTTGATTTCTCCAAGTCTGAAACATAGTTTTTGGAATTATATAATCTAGATTAATTTTTTAAAATAAATTTCTTAGGAAGAAAAAAGCAGAATCTCTAATTTGTCTTATAGATTTATCTAACTCTTGTATGCATTCTATGTGGCTTTCCCTATTTTATGCAATCTTCCCATGTAAATGGAGTAATAATATATTCCAAATTGGCTGTTTTTGGTAATATAAAAATTTATTTATTTATCAAATTGATCTGCCACCTACCTCGCAGTTCAGGCAACTCTGGGATTCCCTTATCCTGTTTCTGAATCAAATAAAGAATATTTCTATTAACCCTTAATTTTTTAGAAGTAAAGGTAAAGGTTCCCCTTGCACATATGTGCTAGTCATTCCCGACTCTAGGGGGTGGTGCTCATCTCTGTTTCAAAGCCAAAGAGCCATCTCCATGGTCATGTAGCTGGCCAATGGCACACGGAACACTGTTACCTTCTCACCAAAGGTGGTACCTATTTCTCTACTTGCATTTTTTATGTGCTTTCGAACTGCTAGGTTGGCAGAAGCTGGGACAGGTAATGGGAGCTCACCCATTACGTGGCATTAGGGATTCAAACAGCGGAACTGCCGACATGTCTTAACCACTGAGCCACCGCATCCCTCTTTTTTAGAAATAGAAGGTATTAATTTTTCTTTGCTATATCATGCATATTTTATCACAAAACTGTGTCTCACTTATTTTGTCCATGTCATATCGGGGGGAATTCACTGCAGAAAGAATTATGGTTGGAGGAGTTAGTGGTAAAAGGAAATCAGGCTGCCAAAGAACACAGTGGCTGGACTCCATCAAACCTGATACTCATCAGAGCAGGGGTGTCAAACTTGAATTCATTGAGGGCCGCATCAGGGTTGTGCTTGACCTTGGGGGCCCAGGGAGGACATGCCCAGGGTAGGCTTGGCCAGCTCTACGTTACTCATTGAAACTCTGTTTTTGGCCATGACAGCCTCTTGTAGCCCTCTGTCAGCAAAAATGGAGCTCGGGGAGACTGCACGTGGCCTCTCAAGGCTCTGTTTTTGATGGCAGAGGGCTGCAGGAGGCCATTGCAGCTGAAATTGGAGCCTAGGAGGACCATGCATGGCCCACCCAAGCTCAGTTTTTGCTGACTTAGGCACCGCAGGCCAGTCCTTGGCTGTTTCCAGAGTGGCCCCCAGGTGAGATCTAAGTACCCCGTGCAATTCCGGCCCACGAGCCTTGAATTTAACACCCCTGCACCAGAGCATAGAACAACTCAAAGAAGTAGAGTAAGACTGGAAAAGGTGGAGACACCTAGCCCATAGAATCCCAAAGAGTTGGACATGACTGAACGTATAACATCATCATTGCATATTTTATCTGGAATTTTTACTGAAAGAGATTGAAATTTTAAAAAAACAGCCCACATTTGAATGAACTATCATTTTACTGCCACAATCTAACCCTGTATGTATGTTCAAATATTTCTTATTTTCAAATTTTCATTTTTTTTTTTTATCTTTCTTCAAACTGGAATAAATTTGTGAACAAATTTAGTAATATTTTCATAATGTTTATGTTCAGATATATTTTCAAAACTGTATACATATTTCTGAATCTAAACTGTAAAATATATCGGGGCATAAATATTATTTTGGGAGGAGTATAGAAAACCTCGGCTATGATTTTTGAAAATTCAGAGTTAAGCCTGGTATTTCTGCAATTCATTCAACTCTTTCATAATATATTTGACTGAAAGGCTAGAAAAAAAAGTAAATACTATATTGTCTGCAAATAGGTTTAATCTCCTTTTTCACTCTTGCAACCATTGTCACAGTGTGCTGCTCTTAATATTTTAGTAAGAAGATTAGACAATAAATGGGATAATGAGCAGTCTGCTTATACTACTCAAGATTAAGAATCATTCTGAATCATAATTAGTAACACTATAAATTTGATCAATCATACCAAGAAAATTTAAGCACTTTTTCCACGGTTGGCTTTGTAGGCATACATAACTGTTTGAAAAAAACCTGAGAAAATATTTACTATATTAATATATTTAGTATTAGAAATAATATCACATTTAGTAAATTTTATTATCTTTACAAGCCTTCTGTCATTTGCTTTTTAATTTCTTTGTTAATAGTTCTGAATTCTTATCAACTTCATATTTTTGCTTTAAAAATAAAAATAAACTAGAAAATTTAGCTGTTTCTAAAATTCCAAACTCTTTTCCTTTGTATTGTTTTCATATAGTATATTTACTGATATTTTTATGTTGCATTCTACCCATATGCTCTTAATTCCTGAATATAATACATTTGTTACTTGTATAATATTCTTTTTAATCCTGATCATTTGGTTTATATATTCGCCTCTTATCACTGCCTTCATGGTGACCTATCTTGCTGTTAACAATGTTTGCTTCTCAGCATTTTTGTTTCTTTTTGTTTTTTTAAAATGTCAAAACCTGAGCTTAATGTTGTTTCACTTGGCTGGAATTCAAATGAGAAAATGGGATGCTTCCATTTCAGGAACACTGCAAAATCAATGGAGCATGACCTGAAATATTCATTGGAACAATTTCTGTTGGCTGCAGTTGATTCAGGAATTATTATTTTTTTGAAGCTAAATACAAAACAGCCTTGAATGTGATTGATGCCTGCCTGAGTAATATGTAAATCCTTTCATTAAGGGATACGTAGCTCCCCAAATATCAATGAGACTATATATTTGCATAAATTTTACAGCTTTTCAAATACTAAAAGTTGTCTTCTATTTTTATGAAAAACTATTTACATGCATTGCTATTGAAATATTTCTTTAGAATCTAATTTTTCCTGCCAAATTTATTATTTTATTTATTTTTATTTTATTTATTTATTGTATCAAGCACGTATTAGATAATATATATAAGTATAAACATGATTTGAATATATAAAATGAATACAAATAAAGGGAACATTAGGACAGGGATGGTAGGCATGTTGGTATGTTTATGCATGCCCCTTACAGACCTCTTAGGAATGGGGTGAGGTCAACAGTAGCCAGTCTAAGGTTAAAGTTTTGGGGGTTTTGGGATGAAACCACAGAGTCAGGTACTGCATTCCAGGCATTGACCATTCTGTTGCTGAAGTCATATTTTCTGCAATCAAGTTTGGAGCAGTTCACTTTAAGTTGGTATCTATTGCGTGCTTGTGTATTGTTGTGGTTGAAGCTGAAGTAGTCATTGACAGGTAGTTTACTCAAATCTTTAATGACTTTCATCATGCATTCCATTAACTCTGGTTTGGTGCATTTACAGAAATCAGCGTTACAATTTTATTCCAAAACTTCAATGAAA
Source organism: Arizona elegans (assembly GCA_022577455.1). NCBI lineage: Eukaryota > Metazoa > Chordata > Lepidosauria > Squamata > Colubridae > Arizona > Arizona elegans. The sequence goes on along the minus strand of JAKOOJ010000003.1, from coordinate 92,246,764 downwards.
ATATATTTCTCCTCTCTATCTTTCAGAATTTTCTCTCTATTTATGTTAGCCTTTAATAAAATGGTCAGTATTCTTGACTTACCAGTGCTTTCTGCAAAAAATTATCTTTCAGACTATTTGCTCTTGATCCTTTCTAACTTATATGTTTCCTGTAATATAATAACATAGGGCTGAAAGAGCTGAAATAAAAGTTGTTGTTTTTATGCTAACCACTGGTTCAAAGAAGCAATCATCTGTTCTTCATCCATTTCATATTATGTTTTGTTCCTGTCTTGCTTACCAGAAATATTTTAGTTTTCATTTATTTCTTAGATTTTATCTAGATTTTTTAAATTCAGCCTTTATTATTTTTATAGATAACTCAAGGCAGTGAACATACCTAATACTCCTTCCTCTTCAATAATAATTCTGTGAGGTGGGTTGAGCTGGCAGACAGTGACTGGCCCAAAGTCATCCAGCTGGCTTTTATGCCTAAAGCAGGACTAGAATTCACAGTCTCCTAGTTTCTAGCCCAGCACCTTAACCATTACACCACATTTACACTTTAATAAAATGTGTTAATTGGGAAAAGCACTACTAGATCCTTTGAGATCTGGCTTTCATGCCTAAGGCAGGACTAGAACTCACAGTCTCTTTGATTCTAGCTAAATCTATCATACAAGCAATAGGTTTCCAATAGAAAATATAGGGATTCTTTTCTGACTAACTATCCTTCTTCAAAATACTATTCCTTCTCTATTCTTATCCCATCTTCCAAACCCATCTCTCTACCCTGCTCCACCATTTCCTTATGCAATGTGTGAATAACTACTTTTTAACTTATTTTCATTTCTTTATTTAAGTAATATGGCTGCCCAACTCAAACATCATGACTCTGGGCAGCATACAATAGAACCAATACAAAGCAAACAAAAAACAAAAAAAACCCCAAACAAACAAAACCATTTCAATTTAAATCCAATCAACCATTAATAGATAATCAGAGACCCATAGTTTTATCTACTTCTGGATAGGAACTCAAATAATCCTGCCTTAAAGCTTCCCCCCCCCCCCCCACCAAATGAAGGCCAACAAGATTGGAGCCAATCATACTCTGGGGCTGGGGAAGTCATTCCAGATTGTTTTAGTTAGGGGATTAAATAAATCCTCTATTTTGTCTAAAAGGAGAGATGCTATTTTGAGCTCAAGTCTCCTCACTCCCTAGCGAATTGGGCTTCTCTACAAAATACTTCTTCTACAAAATACTTAGCTCTTCTCTTTTATTTTTTTCCTCACATTTCCCAACTAACATTGAACACTTATCCTGTAACACTTCTGAATTTTCTTATATTTCCCCAGCCACAAAATGTTCTTTTATCTTATTATCTTTTGGAGAGTTACAAAATACAGGATTCTGGAAGTCCAAGGTTGTGTTTTATTAGTCATTCAAGCAATATTCTGTGTGATTTTTTAAAAAATAATTATTTGGTAAGAAGTTTAAATGCTAATTTAAAGTTTAAAGTTTTAAATGTTAAAATTCTCTGTAATTTTAACAGGGCTAACACATTTTAAAACAACCTTGTAACTCTGTTCCACTTTATCTCTTCCAGGTCGTAAGCTCTTTGCACTTTCTTGTTTCTCACATGGGAATTCACACATCTTATTATGGCATCTCTCTGGGTTTACATTTGGGTGAACCTACCTAGGGAGAAAAAGCCCCATAGGCCAGTTGCACAGCTTTATTTGAAAGCTGAAAGTCTAGCAAAGGACATTAATCTTAGAGATAAGTTATCCAATTAAGTCAGTATTTTCTGCTTTTTCTCTAATGCCTTTAAATCTCAAATTATTTCTTCTATTCTGGTCCTAGACATCTATCAAATCTAATTTAATGTCTGTAATTTTGAGGGGAAGTTTTCCAATATCAAGCTCATTTTTCATAGCAGTGTCAGATGCTTTACCAGTCATCTGAGTGACCTTTGATATTTGATAAGACATTCATTTCAGTTGTTTATTAATTTGTTCAACCATACCCACCAAATCCTTTCACATCTCTTTAGCTGACTTTTAGCTTTTCTGAAGTTGCTTAAGCTTATCTTTTATTGAATCAAAATCCAAATCTTTCCCAGGACTGTGTATAATTTTTGAGCTTCCTCTTGAGACAGGAAGTGCTGCTCCCGCTGTATTGGTTTGTCTATATAAGCTTTAATTTCTCTGCCTCTTTGTGAAGTTCCTTTTTAAGATATCTTTTTTATTTAGCATTATCACTTAGCAGGATTCCAGCCAGATCTGAATGGCTAAAATTATCAAAGGAGCTGGGTCAGGAAGAGAGCAAATGTCGTGGTGTGCCATTTTTACAAGTAGTTACCAGTTCTCTTTGCCACCTCCACCCCCCCAAATAATTGCAGTATTACGACTTGGCCTTCTTTCTTTTCAGTCTTTTTCATCAGCCCCATCCTTTTGAAGAACTTTCTTGCTTTGTAGTCCTATGCTGAATCCTGCTGGTCTTTCCCACTTGCATGTGTTCTACATGAAATAACATTATGGTTCCTATATCTGTTGGTTCCACATCACTTTCATATCACACTGATAGTCACTGTGTAGGATTAAATGTAGGGTTGCCTTTTTATCTTCTTGGCTTCAACCCTAGTTGTGCTCTGGCTTAGTCATTTATGTAACCTCCCAAACTTTAACCTTAGACTGTCTACTGTTGACCTCATCCCATTCCTAAGAGATCTGTAAGGGGCATGCATAAGCGCACCAATGTGCCTACCATCCCTGTCCTAATCCTTTTATTCATACCCATTTCATGTATTTATAATCATGTTTATACTTATCTGTTTATCTGTTATCTAATACTTGCTTGACAAATAAAATAAACAAAATAATAAATAAACAAATAAAAATGTAAACGTTTGGCTTCTTTGTTGTGGCTTGAGCAAATTGTGCTTGGATCAGTGGCGGGATTCAAAAATTTTTACTACCGGTGGGCATGGCTTGGTGAGCCTGGCATGGCTTGGTGGGTGTGGCTTGGTGGGCATGGCAGGGGAAGGATACTGTAAAATCTCCATTCCCTCCCCACTCCAGGGGAAGGTTACTGCAAAATCCCTATTTCCTCCTGATCAGCTGGGACTAGAGAGGCAGAGAATAGATGGGGGTAGGACCAGTCAGAGGTGGTAATTACCAGTTCTCCGAACAACTCAAAATTTCCGCTACTGGTTCTCCAGAACTGGTCAGAACCTGCTGAATACCACCTCTGGCTTGGCCTATGTGAAGACCAGGGGTGGGTTCTAAATTTTTTTACTACCGGTTCTGTGGGTGTGGCTTATTTTGTGGGCATGGCTTGATGGTCATGTGACAATTATTTAGGATTTAGCAGAGGTATTGGTCTATCAGGCTTTTAACTGCTTGCAGAGCTGTACCGATCTACCCATTTATTTTTGCAGGCACTGATCTACTCATGTATTTTTGCAGGCACTGATCTACCCATTTATTTTTGCAGGCACCGGTCTACTCATTTGTTTTCTTTTAATACTGATCAGCTGTAGGGCGGCCCTTTGAAGCCCCGCAGAAAGAGTTTAAACAGGTTTTTTACCTCTAACCATCAGCTGAGACTCAGGAGGCAGCAATAGATTGGGAGCGGGGCCAAATAAAAGGTAAGAATAATGCAGGGGGTGGGTGGGGCAGGGGGCGGGGGAGGCGGGGGGGCAGAACCGATTCGGTGAAGTTATATCGTCACCGCTACCGGCTCGGTGGAACCGGGCTGAACTGGGAGGAACCCACCACTGTTGAAGACCTCTATTATTACAACAGCTTCTGATACACTTGCATTTACAGGAGGGTGTTTGACTTGGCTTAATTGCCCTTTGATTAGCCTCTATGATTATATTATATTACATTACTTTTCTGTTAAGAAATTATATTGGTATATTCTGAGTTACTCTCTATTTTTTTTTAAAGGTCTATGCAAACCTCCAGATACCATACTCCCCATCTTGGGCAATTCTTAAATAATCCTTCACCAGGTGTTGAAATAATTTGATACAAACTCTACTGTGTATTTCACAGTTAATCTAGTCCTTTGTGCTTCTGATTGCTAGAAAAGCTCCTGTGAACTCTAGACATCTGGTGGCAATGCTGGCAAATTCCTTTCTCAATCCTCATAGAATATAATGATGAGAAACACTTATTCCTCTGAAAGCTTCTCAACACTGTAGCAGTTCCAGATGGCATTTGATATAAAATCCCATGGTGGAATATGACAGTCATCTAAAATAGATTACCTACTTTGGAAGTTTGCAATGATTTCATTGGTAGCTAGAGCAGTCTAATCTCTAAGTTTGCTAACAGAAAAAAAATGTGTTTGGTGTTTTTTCCTTTCTCTGTTGAACATGGATGAAAAAGAAGGATCGATTCTACAGTATGCTGCATGAAGATTAAATTTCACAACAAATGCAGAAAGGGCATTGCAGTAGTCAGAAATTTTATTTGAAGGTCAAAGTCAGAAGACTAAATGAATAGTTTAAGAGAAAGTAGGAATCAAGAGCTAAATTAGGAACAGAAGTCATAAAATCAATCCAAATGTCAAGATAAAAAGGATAACAGTATCTTTAAGGATCACTGATGTATGTTAATTTAATTCATGCAGCTTGACTGAGGTTTGGTGAAGTTTTTATAGCTAATGTTTTTCTTGGCCCTCCTCTATTCGTTTTCTGTTTCAACTAATTTTGGGAAGTCTATTTTTTGTTCTTTTTGTCACAAAGTTTGTATCACAAATTTCACTTCTGGCAGTCAACTTATATATGTGTCCACTTCTGTGTCTCAGAGGCATTCTATTCAATCATACTCTAGCCTTCATTTCAAATATTCTAGAACATTTGCCTAGAAACAATAATCAATCCTGAATAGTCTCTCTTCATCTCCTGATTCATTTAAACCAGATTGATCCATGATTTCCCTCAGGTTTTTTTATTCCATAACTGTATTTCTAGTAAATTTTTTGATATGTTAAGGGAACATAGTTCTCATGTAGTTGAAAATGTTCTTGAATCTGCTATATCAGGTTCAAGCATCAAGCATTATAGCATCACCAGGAAAACATTTTTTATAGTAAAAAATCTTGTGTAAACTATGTGTAAACTTAAATCTAAACGATTTAGTGAAAAAATGATGAACAATGAAGAATACCAGAAGTTTCAGTAATAAATAGAGTACGTTAAACTTTGCAAGACCATAAGAAAATGTATCCAAGAAGAAATGCTTCAGTTTAACATGAGGTTTGTGAAAAAGGCAATTGAAGAAAACAAAGGGCAAAGATGCAAGCTTATATACAAGAAAGAAGGTTTTAGCATTAAAACATGAAGGTGGCTCTGTGTGTAGAACAAGATAGTTAGAAATGTTAGAAATTATTGGAAAATTCTATTCAGAGCTATACAAAGATCAAGATCATGCAAAAGCAACAACACCCACAAAAGAAGAAATGCCAGACATCCTAGTGGAGGAAGTATCAAGTGCCATAACATCAGGGGTGAAATGCTCCCGGTTCGGACTGGCTCGGATGAGTAGGTAGCAATGGTGGTGGGCAGTTCGGAGAACCGGTAGCAAAAATCACTCTCCCCCCCCCCCCCACAGCCTCCAGCTTGCTTACCTTCGCACGCCTGCCTTGCTTCGCTTGCTATAATCCCTGCAATTAATTGCATCAGCAAGCAACTGAATCTCCCTACCTGCAGTCAAGCTCATCGGTGAGCAGCTCTTTCTGCCTGCCTGCCGGCTGTAAGTTTTTTTCCCCTTTGGAAGCTTTAAAAGAAATAGTTAATTGGGGTTTTTTTTAGTTGTTCTTTTTTTAGACCTAGCCATTTAAAGTTTAAGAAGTTTTAAATTTAGCTGCTTTTATATAAAAATAAAAATAAAATAAAATAAAATAATATTTGTGCAGCTTTCTGAGATTTTGTGTGTTTCTGTAGTGTTTCACTCTAACTACACAAAGAAACAAAATCTCACAAAGCTGTATGTGGAATTTTGTGTTTGTAAAGTGTGAAAGTTGGTTTTTTGGACTTTTTGTGGCTGTGTGAAGTTCCTGCTTGTTGCAGGGGCCATTTTAGGTCTAGCACAGCTGCTTTTACATTGTGGGTGAGCCAGTTGTGTTGTGTTGTGTTTTGTAGGTTAAAAAAGGGCAATGAAGTGACGTCGACTTGGCCACACCTGACCAACAAGCCATGCCCACCCAGTCACCTGACCACCAAGCCCCACCCACTAATTAAGCCATGCCCACAGAACCGGTAGCAAAAATTTTTAGATTTCACCCCTGCATAACATCAATGAAAAATGGCAACGCTTCAGGAAATAACTGTGTTACAGTTGAAATACTGAAAGCTGGCAGTCATAGTTTACACAAGATACTAGCAAAACTATACTCAAGATGCCCTAGAGAAGAAAAAATACCCAATGCATGGGAAAATGCTGAAGTGATTCTTATACACAAGAAAGGAGCCCAAGATGCTTTAAAGAACTATTGCCCAATAAGCCTTCTTTCAGTCATCTACAAGATTTTCACCAAGATAATAGCAAAAAGAATATTGAGAATATTAAATAATGCACAACCGAAGGAGCAGGCAGGGTTCAGAAGTGGCTACAGCACAATGGATCACATCCAGGTTGTTCAGCAAGTCATTGAAAAACATAAGACGTTCACCATACCTCTGGGCATGACTTTCATTGACTATGAAATGGCGTTTGACTCAGTATTCCAGCAAGTAATAATTAATGCATTGCTCAACCAAGGCATAGACTCCGCTTACATAAACTTACTACAATCAGTATATGAAAAAAATGGTGACAATTTGCCTTAATGATCTTAAAGTGGAAATCAACATAGAATGAGGTGTATGACAAGTCGATACAATATCACCTATCCATTTTTCCGTCTGCCTTGAAGAAATATTTCGCAAACTAGATTGGGCAAAAGATGGAATAAAAACCAATGGCGCAGATGATGTTGTTCTCTTTGCACAAGACCCAGAAGAGCTACAAAGACACATACAAGAGCTGCACAAAGTAGGAGAATTATTTGATTTAAAAATAAATCTGAAAAAGAGCCAGGTTATGTTTATTGAATTCATCAAAGGAAAAAAAAAGGTATCTGGAGAAGAACTAGACATACCGTGTTTCCCCAAAAATAAGACAGGATCTTATTTTCTTTTGAACCCTGAAATAAGGGCTTGGCCTTATTATTGGGCGATCTGGCAAAGAGAGGCTCCCTCCATGCGCCATCAAGACCCATCCTTCCTGCAGGGGGGATGCGAGCAGGCAGAGCAGAGAGTCTTCCGGCAGTGGCTGCTCTGGGAGTGCGCTTCCCGCTATATGGTTCCAACTCCATGCGGCATCCCTGGCTCCCAGAAGACTTGACAGCAGGCGGCTGGCCCAACCAACCTCTTCTCTGCTCCCAGCAGCTTCCAGATGGGTTTTGGAAGCCACAGAGGAAGCCATCCTCGGTGCTCGGATGGCGGTGGCGATTGGGTCTCCCCATGCAGGGCTGCCTCTCTCTTTGCCTTTTGCTGCGTCTCTGCCCCAGCTGCTGGAAGACTCTCTGCCCTGGCTGCCGGAATACTTGGCAGCAGGCGGCTGGCCCACCCGATGTCTTCCAGCAGCTTCCAGCCAGGGTTTGGAAGCCGCAGAGGAAGACATCCTCAATGCTGGGTGGGCACCACATGGCAAGAAGTGCCAGGCGGCTGCTGCAGAAGTTTGCAGGCGAGGGGGATGGATGGATGAATGGATGGGATGCGGGCAAGCGCCAAGAACACTGGGGAAAGAGAGAATGAGAGGCAGGTCCTGATCAGCTCAGCTGATCCACAGATCATGATTAAGGGACCTAGCTGACATTAGCTGACCGGGGAAGGGAAGTGCTGCCTCCTGTGCTGGCCACGCCGACCCCTTCACTAGGGCTTATTTTCAGGGGAGGATGTATATTTACGCCCACCCATTTCAGGACATGTCATATTTTTGGGAAAACACGATAGTAGACCACTACATATACGTTGGCCAACAGATCTCAATGGAAAGTGATACAATAAAGGACATTGAATGGCATGTTAAATGTGGTTGGCAGGCATTCTGCAAACTAAGTATAATTTTCAAGAACAACTTTCCCCTATGCCTGAAGAGAAAAGTTGTTGATCAGTATGTGCTACCTGCTTTAACATATGCTGGTGAAACATGGAGACTAACTCACAAACAATACAAAAGCTACGAGTGGCACAAAGAGCCATGGACAGATACAAGCTCAGCATTAGAAGACCAGATAGAAAGATTTGCACATGGATTAGAGAACATATGAAAGTGTACGATATCATCAAGAGAGTAAAAGACTTTCAATGGAAATGGGCTGATCACATAGCAAGAAGAACTGATGGCAGGTCGACCAAGGCAGTCATAGAATGGATTCCACTTGATAAAAAACCTCCATGAAAGAGACCCAAAACAAGATGAATCGACGACATCAGCACGTATTGCAGGCCCAATTGGCAAAAGAAAGCTCGAGACTGTATTGGTTGGAAACATGCAGAAGAGGCCTTCGTCCTGCAGTGGATAAACAATGGCTAAAATGATGAGCTGATATCAAAGTATTCAAAATGGAGAATTATTCCATAATATCCAATGCTGGTATTGCTAGGAATTCTGGATGCTTAAAGCAACACCAATACATCTGACTGCACTCTCAACATTGTGCATAGACTGTTTTTCTCATAACCGAATCTTCATTTTTGCTGTAAAAGGTTAACTTCAGCACTGTAATAGGGATTAAAAAGTCAGGCCTGTTTTTATTTTGCCATCCCATATCATGCCCCCTAGGCTTAGCACCTCACTGATGAAGCTCAGGCTGCCCTATCTTGAGAACCCCTTCAGGAGAAACTTTTCAGTGGCCAATCACATGCCTCCCAGCTTCAGAATATAGCTCTGCATTCAACTTTTCAATTTTATGCTAAATTTATCCACAAAAATAGCCTGCAAATATATAAAACTGGAATAAAGACCCAACAGCAATCACAATACTGGGAAGCACAGCAATAAAATAAACAGTGATTCATTTGGGATAAATGAATGATACATTTCAGTTGGCAAAAAATAGCACAATCAATTTATGAAGCCTGAATCCTCAACATTTTTGTGCCAGTGAAGATGTCTGAAATCTTGAGATCATGTTACTAACCCATTTGCAAAATGCCATGATGGATATGGCCAATACTAGTAATCATACAATGCATTAGAGTGCTGTCCCCTGCTCTTCTTCCTAAGATGCTTCTAGCATCCAGCACTATTTGGAACACAAGTTATAATTCAGGCACATGTTTTGCTTTGCAGCAGTTAGCTTTTCATTCAATTTTAAAGCTAAAAATATCTTTAAAACAAAAAACAATACAGAGCAGGAAGTTTGCCATTTTCCCTCCCCACCTAAAAGTGTTAGAGTTATGCTGTCATCCCAGGTGGCATTCTAGGGATTTAGGCCCCAGAATAAATCTTTTGAATTTGTCATGCTGATCTACCTTATAACGAGCGTTAGGCGTACAATGTATAAATTGAAGAAAAATAGGAAGGGATGTAAGCAATATATTAAATCCTTAATGCCCAATCTTGCTCCTTCCTTCAGTCATACTGGTTGGAAATTATGAGAATTGAGCTCCAAGACCTCTTGGACCAAGGTGGGCTGGGCTGATTGACACAAAAAATAGGGGAAATGCCAGATTATGCTTGTAGGTCTGTTGGTGAAGTTATAGTCCCATGTTGATGTGGAAAACAGAGTTGCTGCTGGGAAAGGTTAAGTTTGAGGTAAGAGTTCTGGATATCTTCTAATGAGTAGCTGCCTCTTGCGCTGTATGAGAAAATTTATACTGAACTTCACATTGACCTTGCCTTTCCCATATACCCCCCTGCTAAAGACCCAAGATTGTGCCAGGAGGAGGAGAAGGAGGAGGTGAAAAAATCATGTTGATGTCCTTAGGACCACACACACATAAAGTAAGGAAATTGAAGGCCATGCTTTTTTCTAAATGCCATCAGCTGAGTATTATTTAAGTAAATATCAGTGTTGATCCCTAATTCACATTTTGCATGGAGGAAGGCATCATCAGAAATCAAACACTTGAGTTTTAATTTCCTACATCAATATGTTTCACTCAGCTTGATGAATGTTCATCTATTTATGCTGTGGTGTTCCTGAAATCAAATTCCGTAAGTGGCTCTAAATTGGATTTCTTCACTCCTTTTACTGTAAGACAAGTGCTTAATGTCAGATGAATCAAGAGGAAATGTCTAAAAGAAGGCAACACAAATGCCTATAGCTATGAAATAATTAGAGAATTAACAGCAGCTTCCTGTTATTTAAAAGCTACCCTGAGCAAAGAAATAATCCATCCTACTTGGTTTATCCTATCAATTACACATTTTATGTAATGTCAAAATTAAAGTCAGGGGAAAAAAGTCATTCTGAATCTGGCCAGGTTACTATGAGCATTTTCATTAAAATAAAAGTTGTACCCAGAAAACAAATGTGTAATCTAACCCTAGGCTTATTTATTCCAAATTATGCCCTACTGAATTCAGTGCCGTTTACACTCCAGTGAGTACAATTGGATTGCAATGAATATTCATTTTTCTACCAATATAGCCATGCATGAAATGAATGTCGAAATATTCACTGATTCATTTATTGTAAACATTTTAGTACGACAATTTCCAAATACAGTGCCGTTATAACAATTAGGGGAAAAAAACATGCAAGAGCATCAGTGGAATAAAAAAAATATGTAACAATTCATTATAAACATTTGTTGAATGCACTAAATTAGATGTTCAAATATAGGACAGCATGGAATGCCCTGTATGTAATGTTTCTATTCATTCCAAATTTTGATGCATTCAGAAAAATGTTATAAAACACTTATGTGCTTTTTCATGAAGGGTTCAATTAAATGCTAGGGATATTTTGCTCCAACTGCAGCACTACAGCAGTTGACTAGATCATGTGATGTGATCATAGGCTAGTATAGGTCCCTATGGAGCAGAAATCATTTCAAGTATTCATGTTATTCTGGAAGACTCATTGGTCTTTATTGATGCTGACGGGCATTAGGTCAATAGTTTGGGAGCTAAGAATACAATGGGAATGAAAAATGCTCATCTTTATGACTGCAAATAAGCTGATACCACTGTATAATGCAAGAAGGGCATCAACTTTGGTTTAGTTATGCAATGCATGGAAGAATTCACTTCTCTTTCTACATTTGAATAAGTATTTTATATTGGGAACTCCATTTGGGTGGCAATTTGCTTAAACACAGAAGTATACTGATTACTTCATTCACATGACTACGGGATCATGTCCAAGTCTCTAAGACAGATGATTAGGCTATCTGAGAACGATAGGAGAGGAGGATTGATATTTTTTTCTCTCAGAACTCCATCTTATTCTTCTGCTAGATGTTCCTTCCAGACTATATGCCTCAGTGGTGAAATCTAAATTTTTTTACTACCAGTTCTGTGGACGTGGCTTGGTGGGCATGGTATGGCTTGGTGGGCATGGCAGAAGAAGGATACTGCAAAATCTCCATTCCCACCCCACTCCAGCAGAAGGATATTGCAAAATCTCCATTCCCACCACACACTGGGGCCAGCCAGAGGTGGTATTTGCCGGTTCTCCGAACTACTCAAAATTTCCGCTACCAGTTCTCCAGAATCTGTCAGAACCTGCTGGATTTCACCCCTGATATGCCACCGTTGTTATGTTTTCTGTTTCACTGGTATTTCTGCAGCATTCCCAAAGGTTCCAGTAATCCTTTGAAGACACGATTTGACTGGAGGCTATCAGCCTTGTCTTTGGTCTTGGTGATTGTCTCTTCAGGTTGTCTAGTCAATGCCTAAGAGGCCAGTCGCTATGATATCAGCACCCATTTATTGGTTGGTTAATTGGGATAACCAATAATTGCCAAATTTCAAGAGTTACTTGTAGTTGCAAATAAACTTAACAGTCATGAAGTTTGGAGCACTTTTAAGCATACAAAATTAGGCAGAGAGCAATCAATATTGGGTAATTATCAAGTGGTATTGTTATATTTCCATGTATAGTTCTTCTATATTAAAACTGGAGGCACAGTGCTGTTTTTATCTGAAAATAAATCCAGACAAGCAAGGGCTGATATTACCTAGTTAGGTAATAAAACCTTTGAAGCAAACCACCAAGGTCACAAGAGCACCAAGATCTCCACAAATAAAATCTTGGAAGAATTCTAGCCCCATATGAAATACAGGATAAGGAAATGTCAAGTAAGATAATTAAAATTTCCTTATACTTCATATACTCACTTATGCGGTTTTCTTGGGGGCAGTATGCAAGTAGTTTGCATTCTCTCTCTCTCTCTCTCTCTCTCTCTCTCTCTCTGTCTGTCTCTGTCTGTCTCCCCCTAATCTATTCTACAGCCCTGGTATTCATTGCAGATCTCTCCTACAAGTACTTACCTTCTGAACTGTGACAAGATGGGCCAAGTACCTTCTAAGGTAAAAAAAAAAAAAAAAGCCTCTTCCTAAAGATACAAAGGTAGCCTGATGGGGGGAAAAAAGTGTATCCAGAGCTAGCAGGATAGACTTTAATTATTTGTTTACAATTTCTTGTATTACTCTGACATCATATTAATTTATCCTGGCACTCAACTTGAGAATGAATACAATAGAGAATTATTATTTCATTGCAGTGCAATACTTGATCAGCGATGTTGTTTTATATTTAGAAGCATTTCATAGCTGACATGCTATGATATGCAATATAGCTGGTAGGAACTGACAGGAGAGATGCATTGGTAATACACCTTTACAGCTTCAAAACTTTGATTTATTTAAAATTTAATGGGTCCCCATAACTATGTAAGAAAGTTAGCACCCACCCATCTCCTAGAAGAATGAAATATTCTAGGAAATATTAAAAAGGCAGAATATTATATTTCTCTGGATGAGAAAAGGAGAAACATGTTTTTAAATACAAAGCAGCTCCCTGCAGCTCCCTGCCCCCCACTTCAGCTCCAGGGTAATGGTATTAAGACCTTCACCCTCAGGACATGATAGGATTAGCTTCATTACCTCATCACCCAACAAGATTCAACCAAGCCTGGTACTCAAGATATCCTACAAAGTTACCCCTGCATGGCCCCATGGGAGTCTGACAACCAATCAGGATACCTGCCCTTACACAGGAACAGGAAGCTCCAAGGCGGGGCCCAAGAGAGGGTATAAATCTCTCTCTCACACACACACACCCATGTGCTCGATTGCCCAGGACCTCAAACCATGTGGTCCTGTCCACCATTAAACGACCTATCCAATCAGCCTCCATGTTTCCAAGTATCTTTCTTTCCACTTGGAACTGAACCTAGATGGACATTTCTTCCAACAACTACATACACATAAGTATTAAATATTTATATTTGGAGATAATCAAAATGCAAACAAAAATATGAAGATTTAAGTTTTTGTTTAGAGATGTTTGATTCAGCTCTGCAATGAAGATGATAAGTATATGCCAGAGGACATTGGAAGCAACCAATCATGTCCTTCTATAGGGAAACTGAGTCCAGATAACATTGATTCTGGAACTTCTCACTACATCCAGGGAGATGGTAGCAATGTTCTGAGGTTAATATATTGCTTGATCAATAAAACCAAGACTGGTGTGAAAGTAAAACCACTTTAAGCAAATTATTTAATATCACTTACTATTTTTCAACTCCTCCAAATTTTGCAATGCAGTCAATTCAAAGCATTGTAAGTTTTAGGCCAAAATACATTAATCCCAGAGTTCTCAAACCTGTGAATTTGTGCAATTCCTCCTCTTTTATAAAATTAATAATGGTTTGCTTATGCTCAATTAATAGAGAGGTTTAAATTGGATAAGAAGAGTTATGTAATTACCAATGAGAAAACTGACTTTGAGTTAGACATATATGTTAATCTGATTGTGTGATTGTTAAATAGTACAACCTACTGGAAAATGAATGCTGAAGATGAATATGTCAAAGATTGCACAATTAAATGGCAAGCAAATTTGACTAGGCAATTTTGATTATGATATAATATAGGATCAAGATGACAGTATGTGGAGTAAAAGACAGAAATTTACATTGAATTATAATTTGAAGGATACTTTTTAAAAGATGATATATTGGTACCTAACAACTGAAAATATTATATCTGGTATACCAAAGATATGTTGGAAATGTAAAGAATCTGAAGGCATTTTGTGCCATCTCTGGTGGACATGTAAGAAAACTAAGAATTACTGAAATCTGATTTATATTTTAATTCAGAGAATTCTTAAACTGGAATGTACAAATGAAGCCAGAGGCTTTACTTTTAGATCTGATGGACAAACAGATTTAAAAATATGAAACTTTATAACTGCATGATAACTGCAGTATCAGACTTCTTTATGTGCAGCAATGGAAAGACTCACAAATACCAAAATGGAAAAATGGATGGTGAAACTAATGGAGATGATGGAGATGACAAAATTGACTGATTTGGTTAGATTAAAAAAACTTTGTTTAGCTTTATTTTTACTTGGAAATCATCCTTGGACATTGGCGTGAAATGGAAAGAAATTAAAATTTAACTTTGGAATTTGATGACTAGACTTGTTCATTGATTGTAGAAGTATTGTACATTATGATATAACATAGTTCAAAAAATTATTGCATTTTATCTGCAATAATTATCTGCTTGTATCTCCACTGAACAAAGTTGGAAATTAATTTCTTTCATAGCTCATTTCCTGTTCGACTGCCACCCCTTATTTTGTTTTTGCTCCCTCTTTTTCCCTTCCCTTGAATGTCTTTTTTTCCCCATTTCTTCATATTTTATACATTTTTTAAATGCATTTTTAAAAAATCCTATAAAACTAATAATGATTCTTTGGAATTAGGGCTGGACAAGAAGTAAATATACAATTTTTTTTATTGAAAAAGTTTTTCAAATACAAATTCCCCCCCCCTTTTCCCCCCTCCTCCCTAACCCCCCTCCCCCTCCCCTCCCCCTGTGACTTCTTCATAATAAAACCCAAATTCATAACAGATTATATAATACTTTACCATCCCCTTACTCATCCCCATATACTGACCCTTTCTTTCTAATAATATTATCATATCCCCCTTATACTATACATTTCAAAATGACATTGTACTATAACATTATATAATAACTCCTAATTTAGCATAATAATATTATTATATCTCCCAGTTTAGCGATTTCTGCTCATAATCTACCCTTTTTCTAACCCCCCCATAGATATATCTCTTAAATCAAATCTTTTATGTATATTAATATAACATTTCAAAGCAACCTTCCGCTGTAAAACTATATAATAAATTCTAATTTAACACTTATTCAATTCATAGTCAACCCATTTCCTTCACCCCATCGTTATATCTTTTAACTCAAATCTTTTACATATATTCATATCTAAACATAATATCCCTTTTCTTAAACTAAACAATCAGTAAACTAACCTGTCTCCACCCACTTTCCTACAAGACTACCATACTTAATAATTCTTAATATCTTTATTCTTTTGCCCACACCACTAAAAATATTCCCTTATGTAAATAAAATCCTCTTAAAAAGACTTTAGGCTTGTAATAATGTCTTCTGTAATATCTTTCAGATGGATTGTAAACTCCATCACCCATATTAGGGTAACATCACATCCTAATTCCAACAGTATGTTCGGTATCTTCAATTACCTTCTGCCCCCATCAATAGCAAATATCTTCATAAAAAGAACAACAACAACCACCCGAGTGACTTTATATTTGTATTCCATATAGTGTCTGTAGAGGTGTCTTTTATCCAAATTATTAATTCCAACCACCGTAATAGGGTAACAGCCAGATCATCTGCGTGCCCCAATTCCATAACACTCTTGCCTTGTGGCTCAGCATAAATGTAGTATGTTTATCAAAGAATCTAAAAAAAGATAATTCCAATCCATTCAGTTTAAGGCCCTTTTCACATCCCAAAAGTACAGCACTGCAGAGGTCTGTCATTCTCCTCAGGATAATATAAACCAATACTTTGCCGATTATTTTTTCATATATTCAATCATCTCTTAAATAACTGGCATTACACTGTTGTTTAGTTTAAAAGTTTTTGTTTTTGTGAGACCTGCTTTTTCTTTTCTTAACTTTTTGTGGGTTTGATTTCCTTTCTGTAAATTGTGTACCAACTATTTGGTTTTTGTGCTGATCTATAACTTGATCTTGTTGGTTTTGCTTTTGTGGCTTAAATCTCCATTCTGGTTCTATAAATTGTATATCAACTGATTGATTTCCATGCTGGTTTATAACTTGATAAGTCATTACATTAGAATCCAAAGCCGCCTCTCTTGTATTGAATAGTCCAGCTGAGACCTCTAAAGGAGAATCCAGAAGCGGCTCATCTGTAGAGACCTCTGTGACTTGTTGTTTCTTCATTACTTCCACCTCCTTCTGCTTATCTTGAATTTCTATCTCTTGTCGATTTTGCTTTTTGAGAACCTTATAGTAAAATTCTTCCGCTTTTTCAACAGTATCTAGCTGATATCTTTCTCCTTGATATCTCAATATTATACCAACTGGAACGTCCCACCTGAATGAAATATTTTGTTTTTTTAGCTCAGTCACCAAAAGTCCAAATTTCTTTCTATTTTTTAACATCTTAGGCGGCAATTCTTTATATATCCAGATCTTTCTTCCATACAGTTGTGGAGTAGAATTAAAGGATTTTTGCACAATATCATTTCTTATTTCTTTATCTGTGAAGTAAATCACCACATCTCTAGGCAGTTGCCTTTGCTTTGCAATCCAAGAATTTACTCTATAGGCCTTGTCAATCTTACAAGATACCTCCTCAGGATGAACCTTTAAAATCCCAGCCAGAACTTGAGCGGATATTAAATCATCTCTATTATTTTCCTGTAACCCTCTCATTCTGACCGCAAATTCTGTGAGCCTGTATTGCATCATTTCAACTTCTTTTTCAATCCCTTGCTTTATATCCTCTGCATTGTAAGTCTCGTGACCAGCTTCCTTTTTAGACTTTACTTCTAAACTATTGTCTTGAATATTTATCAAATCATTTTCAATTCTTTGTATTTTATTGTCCAAATTATAAATCTTATCATCAACTTCCTCCATTTTAGACTCTAATAATTTAATATTTGTATCCATCTTTATGACAACTTCTGAAAAAGCATTAGTCACTGTTGCAATCTTTCGTTGCAGATTATCATACTTTAGTTGTATCATTTCTTTAATTTCCTGCCTTAATTTTTCAAATTTCTGGTTCACAATCTCATGATATTTTGCCATTTCCTCATGAAGAAATTCTTTTAAATTAAAATCATTCTGCTGAGTCTGTAAGCTCAGATCTTGTTCACATAATTATAAATGGGGGAGCACCCCCCCACTGCGTGTTTGTCAGGCTTTATTAATTTTAACGCCATCTTGCCACACAAAAGAACTTTTTTTTTTCAAGGGAAACTTTTCCCCAAACAAGATCAAATACAAATCTCCAAGAAAAAAGAAACTTAAAATAGATATTTTCCTTCTAGATTCTAGCCAGCAGTGTATATTTCGCTACTTTGTAGCTTATTACGGAAAGACTTTCACTTTCGGCTTTCTTCTCAAGCCTCAGCAGTCTCCATTTTAAACTTTTTTTTCCCCCTTCAATTAGGAACGCTTGTAAAATCATTAAAGATACTTGCGATTTAGGGACCCAGGTTCAAATCTCTTTAGCTAAACCATCTATTAGTTTTATTGGTTGGTCCGGTCCCGGCACCTGGCTCTGCAAAAAGGCAGAGTTCTCCCGAAGCCCGGAGCAGCAGCGAGGGAAAATAGGGAGCCACAATCTGCTCGTCCCCAAGAGTAAAAAAAAAACTCTGGGGACTTCGCAGAGGGCTCTACCTGCCCTCGCCTGCTCTGACTCACATTTCCATCAGGAAATGGAGTTTTTTGAGCTGCCTTTCAGGTGTAAAGGTGGCTCTTTACAGGCAACGGGGCTGGCGGTCACGGAGGACCGTCTGGCGGCGACGGAAGCCAGACTGGAAGTCTATACAATTTATTTTTATTAATTATATTTTAATCTATTTTTTTCAAATAAAGAAGCAATGATAGAACTTTTAATTGTGTCTTATTTCCTAATCACTGCCTGGACAAGTCCACACAGTTTTCTTGGCAACATTTTTAGAAGTGGTTTGCCATTTTTCTTTCTTTCTAGGGCTGAGAGAAAATACTATAATTGGCCCAAAGTTGCCCAGCTGGCTTAGTGCCTAAGTGAGGAATAGAACCCACAATCGTCTTCTTTTTAGCCTAGTGCATTCAAGAATTACACTGGAATGTTATAAAACTATTTCACTGAGGGAAAGTAAAAACAAGGAAATCACATTTCAACTATGTTTTTTTTTTTTTATTAGGATCTTGGTTATTTTTGCCATGCAGCTGGAAGGCAGAACATTGTTCTATTTGCTTAGCAAAATATCCCTCCCTCATGTTCCTTAATGGTATACTGTTATTTTTGCTCTCCAAAGTCAGGAATGTTTTTTTAAAATATTGAGCACCAGACATAACAGTGTCCCTGTGGCTCAAGTCAGCTTCATTTAAACTGCTTTTATATTCCTGCTGTTTGCAAAACATAGGCAGACTGTAAATTGTTTTTGGGACTCTTTCCCAATGCAGCTACACTAAGCTTCCTCCATCATTTCTGCAAGCTTGATACTTCTAAACCTTTCCCCCTCTCTTGTAATTCCATCCTCACTGCAGTTTAACAGCCCTTTCTCTCTTTCCCACAGTTTGTAATTCCCTCTGTAGAGAGAGAAACAAATCAGAGGTTTGCATACCTTTTCTCTGAAGGACAAAGGCAAATTAAAACAACAACATAAGCACTCAAACTCTGGAAACCTTGCTTTGTACTCATATGTTTGCATCAAACTGGGTATGTCGCCTTGAGAGGATTTGCTACAAAAGCCCATTAACATGCCTACCATCCATTATCTTGAGACCCGGTGGTGTTTGTGTGTGTGTGTGTGTGTGTGTGTGTGTGTGTGTGTTGAGGGGGATGAACCTTGTTGAGAATCACTGCATTCATTTACATGAAATTGGAGAGAAATGAGAAAAGCTATTTGAAGAGTGCATATTTTCCAAAGAAATATGTCAATTCATAAGAAATGGAGCTGGGATGAATCCACATGACATTGTCATGGATCATCAATAATATGATCATCATCCTGCAGTGCTCTAGCAAGCAATAAGAGGGAGGGAAGGGAGAGGAAGGAAGGAATAGCTGCAGACCAAAAGAGGTTTCTAAGTTTGTCTTTTCACAAAGAGAAATTATTGATTTTAGCTTTTTGAAAGTGTTCTGTTTGGGTCTGACTGCTCCTTGTTTAGATTGGCATTGAAAATATGAAAACAGCAAATATGTATATCATTCAGGCATTACTGAAAGCCGTGACTGGCTGCAGCTTCCTATTGAAATGACAATTCTAGATTTCTCTCTGCATCAGGTTATGAAGTGACATCATTAATTTCTGATTCGGATGCCCATATTTATGTATGCTTAATGGCTACTGAAATAGATGACTGTAGGAGGACATGACTGGACAGAGGATTACAGCCAAAGGAAACATATTCATCTTAATGTTTTGGAAATTCTAGTCATTGCACAATGGCAATTTGGCCAGAGTCTCACACAGAGGGAAATACATTGCCTAGAACTAGAAGCCAAGTTTTTAATAGGAACCAAGGGGCCATTTTACTCAAGCAAGCAAACAATGTTGAGCTAATATGCTAGTTCAGTTGTTCTTAGGCAGTGGCGCTGAAATTATGTGGTTGTTGACTTATTCAACTGGCTTACCATGATACTGCCGATCCAATTACAGATCTGAAACAGTATTATTTCTCTGTGATATCTTGCATGGATGGGTGATTAAATCCAAGGCCATTTAATGCTTTCACAACTTCTGTGTTCCCATTGCGCTTTCAGAATGGCTGGCTATTCTGCATTCCTTTATATATTCCATGCCTGTCTCACTCTGGGTGTCAGCAGGTGTTTTTCAGGCATTTCTATCTTTTTAGTTTTTATGGCCTTTGTAGTTGATATTTTATATATGCCAACAGTTCTACTCGCATCTGAAATGCTGCACAAATGGAAGGAGGAGGCAGGGTGGAAGGGGAGGGAAGGCTAGCGAACAAGCCCCAAACAATGATTTCTTTTACTTTTTGAAATGAGTCCAGTGTTGCTTCCTCCAGCCTATTTATGTATGATGGAGTTTGCAGACTGCCTCTTTTATGAGGGCATTCTCAAGCTGTAAGCATTTTGAAATCTAAGAGGGTGAACGAAGTAGATAGATTGCCAGTCATTCTGCAGTATGAAGATGACAAGAGTTGCTAATTCCCACCATCCTAGCCACAGACCCTTACACCCCCAACTGTAATCACACCATGTATTATCCATAATTCAGTGTGATCATCTTTGGCTGATGTGGCTATTTGCTATGGCAGCTGTGAGTACTGAGATTTATATTTCGGCACATTTAGAGAACACCAAGTTGGAGAAGACTTTTTCACATAGGAGAGGTCTACCAATATTGTCATTCTTAGCATTTGCTATTGCTGGGTCTCTAAACTAGAGTATAGTGAGCTTGACCTTTATAGTCCAGGATATGTATCATCCTAACATTCTTCTTACCATCATTCACTCCCAGCCCTCCTTTATACTGTAATGATGACTTTACCTCACTATCTTTGACCATCTCCACTTCCTTTTCCAGCTGTAAATGATATGTAACCCTTTGCTGTTGAAAGCCCCATGGACGTTACCTGTGATGTCCTGCACGTCACATTTGCATAGGCCAAACTGACAGGCTCAACTCATGTTCAACACTGAAGTTTTTTATTTTTTTTATTGAAAAAGTTTTCAAATACAAGTTTTTCCCCCTTCCCCCTCCCTCTTCCCTAACCCCCCCTCACCACCCATCCCCCCCTGTGACTTCTTCACAACAATAGGCTATTTCATAACTAATTACATACATAATATCTTTCCTTTCCCTTACTCCCTCCTCAGAATACTGACCCTTAGCATATTATTCTTATAACTCCCAATTTTACGATAATCTGCCCTTTTTCTCCTCCCCTAAACTTATAGTGTATTATTACAATTTAACATTTAATCTTTTATATATATTAATATAACATTTTAAAGCGGCCTTCTCCCTACATCCAAATTTAACATTTATTCAGTTCTATCCAATTCCTCCACTCCCCTATATATATGACTTAAAGATCCTTTTTCTTAGACTAATCAATCAGTAAACTAACCTATTTCAACCCTTAAATTCCTACAAAATCATGCAATACAATTCTAAATATAATCCACTGCCCACTTTACTAAGATATACACATATCTATATATGCATTCCATTTTGTAAAAAGAAAAAAGACAATAACTTTAAATTTATAATCCATATAATATCTTCTTTGGTGTCTTTCCACTGGATTGTTAAATCCATCACCCATAATAGGGTAAAATAACATGCTGGTGCAACAGTTTGTTCGAAATCTTCAATCATCTTCTGCCCCCATCAGTAGTAGATATCCTCGTATATATATAAAAGTAAAAACAACCACCCGAGTGACATTATAATTATATCCATATAGTTATAGTTGTGGTGTGCATCAGGATTGTTGATTCCCATCCTCCTAATAGGTAACATCCAGATCTTCTGCATGCCCCAGCGTAACTCTCCTGCCTTGTAACTCAAAATAATTATAATATATTTACCAGTAAAAGAAATCCAGAGTAGATAATTCAAATCCAACAAGGTAAGGCTCTTTTCACATCCCAAAATCACGGCATTACAGAGATCTGCCACAATCCTCAGGATAGTATTAAGCAATTGTTCGCCTCCACTATCTTTTCAGATATTCATTCATTTTTTAAAGTCCCTGGCTCCACTGTTGCTTGGTTTAGAAACTGCTGTTTCTATGAGATCTATTTCTTTTCTTTTTCTTTTGCGGGTTGAATTTCCATCCTCGTTTCGTGCCTACCAATTGTGTGTCGGCTGATCGATTTTCATTCTGCTTTATAAGTTGATCTTGTTGGGTTAGTTTTGTCATCTCATCTTTCTTCTCCATCACTTGTATATCAACTGGTTGATTTGCGCACTTGTCTGTGACTTGGTGGTTCATCACATTGGAGTCGGATGACACTGCTGTCTTATTTATAGACAGTCCAGCTGGGGTATCCAGGGAGTCCAAAGACAATTTATCCACCACAGCCTCTGTGATTTGATATTTTCCTTTTGTTTCCAACTCCTTTTGCTTATCCTGTATTGTGCCTAAAGATGTTAAGTTCATTTTTAAAATTTTTTGATAAAATTCTTCCGCTTTTTCAACAGTGTTCAGTTGATATCTTACTCCTTGGTGTCTCAATATTAGACCAACTGGGGCATCCCACCTAAATAGGATATTTCTTTTTTTTAACTCAGTCACTAGAAAGCCAAATTTCTTCCTCTCCATTAGCATCTTAGTCGGGAGCTCCTTAAAAATCCAAATCTTTCTTCCATGAAATTGCAAAGTAGAATTAAAAGAGTTCTGCACAATATTATTCCTAATTTCTTTATCTGTAAAATAGATCACCACATCTCTAGGCAATTGCCTTTGCTTTGCCAACCAGGAGTTTATTCTATAAATTCTATCAATCCTGCAAAACACTTCATCAGGTTGAACCTTTAAAATCCCAGCCAGAATTTCAGAAGATATTTTCCTTAAGTCATCTCTATTATTTTCCTGCAGACCTCTCAGTCTAATTGCATATTCTGTAAAATTATATTGAATCATTAAAACTTCTCTTTCAATCCTCTGTTGCACATTTTCTTCATTACCAGTCTTTTGGTCAACCTCCATTTTAGGTTTGTCTTCTGAGCTATTATCCTGAATGTTTACCAAATCCTTTTTAATTTTTTGAATCTTGTCATCCAAATTCTCCTCAGTTTCCTTCATTTTAGACTCTAATAATTTAGTCTTTGCATCCAACCGAATCAGAAAGTCTGATAAACCATTAGCTGTATTTAAAATTTTTCGATTCAAAAAGTCAAACTTTGATTTCACCAATTCACCAATTTCTTTAATTTCCTGCTTAAATTTTTCGAGTTGCTGGTTCACAATCTCATCCCTTCTTACAATCTCTTCAAGAAGAAATTCTATTATATTAAAATCAGGTTTCTGACACTGGAGAGTTACAACTTGTTGATGTAATTTATTAATGGGGGAAATCCCCCCCCCGTTTGTCTAGCTGTGTAAGTCCCGATGCCATTTCCCACACAGACAAGATTTAGTGGAAAAGAGAGAAAAAAAAAAGGCTTGTTTCCAACCAAGATCAATATCAGATCCCCAGGAAAAAAAAAAAAAGAAAAAAAAAAGCAAGAGTGAGAGTGAGGTTTTGCCTCAATTACGGCCAGAAGTATTCATTCCGCTACTTTGTAATAGAAAACGGAAGGACTTTCCCTTTTCAGCCTCTCTTCAAGCCTCAGCAATTGCCATTTTAAAAAATCTTTTTTCCTTTCACTTCTTAAACAACTTCAGTAACTTTTCTAAAATAAGAAAAAAAAATACTTGCGCCTCAGGGTCAGCGGTCCAGCTCACGTCTTCTTTAATTAGTTTAACAAGTTTACAGGCTTGCTTTTGCCACCTAGCTCTGCGTGTAGCAGAGATCTCCCAGAGCCCGGAGCATCGACTGGGGATACGGGGAGTCTCTTCCGCTCCGTCCCAAAAGTAAAAAAAAAACTTTTGGGATTAGGCAGAGGACTCAACCCACCCCAGCCTGCTCTATCTCCGTTTCCTCATGGAAACGGAGTTTTTTCGAGCCGCCATTCCGCTATAAAGGCGGCTCTTTACAGGCAGTGGGTGCGACGATCCCAAAGGAGTGTCCAGCGGGGACAAACAGCAAACCGGAAGTAACACTGAAGTTTTTATTCTGACTATGAGTACTGGAGTCCCAGCCAACCTGTCTAATGATGTGAGATGCTGGGAGCCTCAGTTCAGCAACATCTGAAAGGTTCCAGTTTCTATCTTCCTGCCCCTTTTTTCCCCACCTTCCCCTCATATAACATGTCTGACTTTTAGTACCTGCTTCATTCTAGGATCACACAGAGTAAGGGAGATAGTTCTCCCTTATGCAAAGATGGTGGCATTTTGGTACCAGGGCTTGAACCTTCAGAAATGAAGGCTGTGGCATTTATAACTGGATACCATAGAACATAAATGGTACCCTATGATCGGTAAGCAGTGAGTCGTACTTTAATATCCTTCATTTGGGACTCTGCAGTGCCATGTATATGCAAAACTTGTATGCTACTGCTGGCTTATATGCTTGGCATTTGTCTGAACTATTTTCCTGGTCATTGTATGTGGATGGATTCTGTAGCAGACGCAAAGAGGGCACATGTGTCAACTGAACAGTAATTATGCCTGATGTGAACAAAATATCAATAGCAATTGATTCAGCGGCACGGTGAATCCAGATTAACATTGACCATCCATCCTCTTCACCATCAAACTGATGCCTGGACCATTGGCTTGCAATTTTTGGGTATGTGTGTGCCCTTTCTGCTCAGAAAACATGACTGACGTGCCAGACTTTACATGGGAAGCTTGGAAACTTAGCATGGTTCTAGTCCACACCCTATAAAATGCAAAATGACCACCACTTAACTATAATTGTTTGAGAAGTCCATTGAAATGGTGTGTTGCCTCAGACCAGCTTGCAGGCTCTCCAATGAGGCAGCAGTTCATTGTGGGTAGCAGGAGAGATTTAGGCCCTCAAGTCACCATGTAAGATTTAAGTCTTTCTTGGGAGTTCAAAGAGGTACATTTAGTACCGTTCCAATTTGACCTTCAGGATGAGTCCTCTGTGTAGGTAACTGTGCTGCCATGATGCAGCTGATAGCCCAAGACACTCTCCTTCCAAGGCTAATAATCATAGACTTGAACCTGGACTTCTTTCATCCTAATATAGTTCTAATCCATATCATGATCTCATACTTCTCTCCCTTTCTCTATTTGTTTTATGTCTCTCTGGCAGCACTAGGACATAAAGCTAACACTTTGATCAGCATGATGGGGATAAACCTGGGACCCTAGATACCTATATGAAGAAGAGAGAAGGATTTGTTTTTGATCTTCAACTAATTTTAGTTTCCTGTCATATCTGAAATGGGTAATGCTGCTAATTTTAGTTGATCTAAGCCAAAATTATGTACCACGGTTGTAAGATATATAACAACAATATGGAAACCAATATCAAAGAAAATCATAATGTTTTGAACATATAATAAACTTAAATGCTTATTTGTCCAGCGAAGTAAAATAGTTCAAGGTTGCTAGTATTTTAAAACATGTCTTCTGGCTGATTTGATATTGTCTCCATGTTCTTCAAAACAACAGCTGCCTCTAGCGTTAAATGCATATAATTACAATTTTTTTTTAAAAAAAAACACACCTTACATTTAAGAAGGACAGAACCAAAAATAAATATATGATTACCAGCAAGGTTCCATCACTCTAGAATGATTCTTTATAAGGTAATGGATGTGTTAGATTAATTTAGCTGAAAATAAGCCCCACAAAAATAAATGAAATCCAAATACGTAGTGCCTTCCAATATATATGTGCAGATAACCAACAAAAGATAGACAAATTCTTTATACAGATATTTTTCTTAGGTTGGATGGGTTTATATGTTTAATGGTGCTCTAAACCCACTACATTTTCTTTTGATTTTGCTATTATGCAAGAATTGTGAAGTTACCCTATTATTTAGTGATTAGTATTACACATAAGGAATTTACATTCTACTGGCTTGTTTAGAATAGTCAACCATTATATAATTGTCCCCTCTTGAATTGTATTAGATGATCAAACAGTGTGAATGGAATGAAAGCAGATACAGTAATACTATTTTAAAATACCCGTATGTACTCACAGATAAGCTCTTCCTTGGATAAGCCAACCCCTGAATTTTTAACCCAAATACCGTGAAAAATGTGCCACCCACAGATAAATCAACTGTGAAGATTAAAATGTATATAAATTTTGAGGGTCATCTTATCACAAGTGGCACATTTTTCACAGTATTTTGGTTAAAAAAATGAGGGTTGGCTTATCCAAGGATGGGCAATGTGTGTGTATATACAGCACTTTATTTTGATAAAGGTTCCTCCAATGAGTACCCTCCTCTTATTGCTGATTGTGCTATATCTTGATTTAGGAATGGAGAATAAAGTAGGACCTTTCTGAATATTATATAGTGCTTAGCAAATTTAAGCTAAGGGCTGAGCATTATGGATGAAAAAAAGTAATGAAGCTAGGGTAAAGGCAGGGTAAAATTTTGCTAAAGAAACAAATCCTACAGAAAAACAAGAATAAGATGACAAGGAAGCAACTGTGTGTTCCTCAGTGATCAATATTCAGATGCCACATAGGAGTACTGTGTAAGAAATGGAAGGGAAGTTTAAAGCAGAGAAGCAGCACAGTACTTGAGGCTCCGCTGTGATCTCTGAGAAGGAGGTCATACAATGGTTTTCTACTCAATTATAATGGAAACTTTAGTTCAATATGTCTGGAAGATATCAGACAGAGGATCAGTGTATGATGATATTAGACGTTGAGATAAACCAGAATGTTGGTGCTGCTATAGTTTCTATTTTTTGCAGCTCTTTTGATATGAACACACTAAAGCAAAATTCAGGCAAGCTATTCATTGATTATTTTTGCATTTTAAATCCCTATTGCTATATGTATGTAATCTTAAATATTTCAAAAGCAGATTTATATATAATGGTTTCCTTTCTTATTTTCCATGTAACCAGATAGAAAAATCAATCAATAATGCATATATAACAGAGGACCAACTGGCGAAAATTGCAGAAGGCTACAATCGCTTGCATATATAACATATGTAAATGATTGCATATGGCTGCAGGGCTTTAAGGCATTAAAACAGCATATAGGACCGTGATGGCGAACCTATGGCATGGGTGCCACAGGTGGCGCACGGAGCCATATTGGTCGGCACGCAAGTGTTGCTCTAGCTCAGCTCCAGCGCGCATGTGCGCTCCAGCCAATTGATTTTCAGGCCTTCCGGTCCCACCGGAAGTCAGTAAACTGGCTGTTTCCAGCCTCCGGAAGGCCTCTGGGGTGATGGGGAAGGCTGATTTTGCCCTCCCCAGGCTCCTAGAAAGCCTCTGGAGCCTGGGGAGAGGGAAAAACGGGCCTACTAGGCCCACCATGCCATCACGTGCCAAAAGCAGGGGAAGTGTATAGGGGGGTCACGTGCGCATACGTGGGAGGGCGGGGCGCATTGAATTATGGATGTGGGCACAGGCACCCGCGACCTCCCATGCCTCCCCCGGTTTTGGCACGCGACGGCAAAAAGGTTAGCCATCTCTGATATAGGATATAGCATATAGATAATGATACATAAAACCAGAAACACAGTTCAGACATTTAATAGTAGATTTTATTGTTGGAAGAAAGCACCATCTTATTTTTATATAAAAGTATGAAATACAACTGTGGCAACTCCCAAGCTACAAATGTGCTGAAACCACATTTTGGTGAACAGAGTTAAGTTTTCTAATACTTTCACAAAACACTACAGCTAAAGAAATAAGAAAACAACCTCATGCCGAATATAAATTAGCTTACACACACAAAAAAAAGTACACAGACAGAACTGAACCTCCAATTAGCATTAGGTAATAATATGGCTGGGCTCTTGCCCCTATTATTCATTAAAATCTGTTGGCCATCTTGCATTGTTTTTTTCATAAAGTTACATCAATTTTTAAAACAAGTACAACCCACCCATAATAGTTCTCCAAATATGTTCATAACCCTACAAGAATGTTTGGTAAAAATATATGCTTAAAAAAAAAACTATCCACACTGCACCATGTATGATTTTTACATCTAATCCATCTAAATTGCTCGTCTCTGTCCTGCCTTTGTTCCACGAAAGAAAGTGATACAAACCAAGATTCTCTTTTTTTACATGTTATACATAAAAATGATTTATAGAAGGACAGAGAGAAATAGCCTCCTATATTTACAAATAGATCCTTTTGTGAAGCTTAAACTTGCATGATCTATTTTGCTTCAGAAACAGAAACAACTATTAAGAAAATTAAGCTAAATATTGTGAGGTAAATGTTTTCTTAAACAATCTGTTAAACAGATGGGCATTACTGCCGATGACTCCAATTCCCAGGTGCCATTACTACTACTGCTTGCGACCCATTTGTGCTATGAACGTAACAGATTCCTTCAAAAATCATGTTTCTTCAACTTTTGCTACAGCAAGAGAGATTTCATACCTATCATAAATTTAGACTTGCACTATTTTAACTTTCTAGATTATGGCTCAAATATGTTTTCTCATTTTTTTTTAAAGCTAAGAAGGAAACTATGTGTTAGGGCTGTTCCCGCAGTGTGAAAAAAAAGCTTATATGAACTGGGTCAATTCAAATGGCTGGAAGAGAAAGGACAATCTTATTTCATTAGCAAATGTGACCTCGCAGCATAAGGACAGATCTGTTTCACATAACTGAACTGATGCAATCCATTATATCATCATCTCTTACTATGAGATGATGATATAATGGATTGCATCAGTTCAGTTATGTGAAGTAATTTTCCAGAAAGGTAAAAGCCTCATACAAAAGTATGTGAGGGAACAACAGGCAACAACTGACCAAACTAAACCCTCAACTATTTAATTTTGAATTTACAAGGTATCTGTTTTCCTTTAAAGTGATATTTAACTGTATTATTTCATACCTATAGCCTGAAGCAATAGCAATAGCACTTATATACCACTTCACAGTGTTTTACAGCCCTCTCAAAATGGATTAGAGTCAACATATTGTCCCCAAGAATCTGGGTCCTCATTTTACGGACCTTGAAAGGATGGAAGGCTGAGTCAACTTTGAGCCAGTCAGGATTGAACTCCTGGCAATCAGCAGAATTAGCCTGCAGTATTGCATTCTAACCACTGTGTAACCACGGCTCTAATAGGCAATTACACTACTGTTGAACATAAGGAATCAGCCAAATGTCCATATTAAAGTTGCTTATTGTATAATGGTGTTGTTCTTTGAGGTTTCCTCAGGTTTTTTATTGAGGCCAGGCTCCGTAGATCACAATTCTCAGCCTACTTTCCTAACTCTGCATCTTTTTCACTCAAATTATCATTGGCTCATGTTAAGTTTTCCCCAGGTGATTTTCATGGAACACTTATAACTGCTATCAAATGACATTGTCCTCAACATTGGCCACTTAATATTAACAATTAAGAACATACTGCCTGAAGAAGAAGGCTGAAGTTATAAATGAGGTTACTGTAGACACTTCAAAATAGTTACTAGTACCGAAGTTGTCACTGTTTTTATCATAGTAACACTGAGAGAACCTGAAGATTTTGTCAGTTCACTGCAATGAAATGAAATAATATTCTAAAACTTGATATTATGAGTAACACCGAGAAAACAAGCCTCATTTATTAAAATATTTGGCAATTGACAGAATATTTAAGTGGTCTGTCCTTGGCTGCAATGTAAAGGTTGCACTTGGGTTCCTATTTTCTAATGCAAATACTGAATAGGAACATACATACATACAATTGAATCTCTGAATATTTCCTATGTTTTTCACATAGTTTTCAGTTGTAACAATCACAGTTTCCTTATAACATTTAAAAAAAGACGACCTGCCACATTATAATTGCATGTACAGTACACTTGTGAACTGTAATAAAAGAACTGAGCACATATAAGAATTTAACTTTCTGGGTAGACATGACAGAAACTATTTATATCAATGTATTATTTTGCTGTATCTCATGAACAGATAACTCACTAGCTTTCACTTTAGTTTTTAGAGGCAAACAATCGTGTATTGTGCCTCTTTTAGTCTTAGCTCACTGAAAAATGGGGAGAAATGTAAAGAAGTCTCCAGTTATTTTTCATGACATCATGCTATTGGTGCCCTATTTGCTGCCATCTTTCTCTCACAAAAATAATAATAAATAAACTGTACTACATCAGCCAACAAAAGTTTGTCCACTCTATTATAACTGGAATAATCAATAATTGATAGAAAGGATCCTGCTGCAAAATAATTCTAAGATTAGTTATAATAAGAATTTTAAAATAGCTTCATCTACGCTGATTTTACAGTCACCTAACAAAATTTAACACAAAAAACAAACAGGGATCCTGCATCTGAGACTATGGTGACATTTTCCCTTTTCTCTTTGAGAGCATTCTCCCAAATCAGGAGGAATGTCACACAAGTAGCTTCGCTAGTCTATTTGGATTCAGCCTTGGACAGGGCCAGATTTTCCTATAGGCTAACTAGGCTTCAGCCTAGGGCCTCAAGATCAAGAGGGGCCTACATTCAAATTGTTAGCAAAATTAAAATTACACTTTCACTATAGGTGAAAGGGCCTCATAAGTGGAATAGCCTAGGGCCTCTTTTCATCTAAATCCGGCCCTGCCCTCAGACCATCCTCTGATGGAAGGGAGGTGACACTATCGTGAGAAACAGTATCAATGCTTTGTGCTTCTGACTGAAGGTGGACAGATACCTCCACAGCTATTTCTTTGCCGTGGTCATTCACTGAACCATCATCTGAATCTCCTGCTGGTGAATTACTGCGCTTTATTTCTGGGTTTAAGGGATAGACTCCCTCTTGGGCACCAAGGGCTTGGGTCTGTTTCACTCCATCTCCTACTTCATCAGAGTCATCAACATGCACTGCTTCAAATATTTCTTCCATAAAGGCCCTGCAGTTAAGGATTAGAGGTGGCAGAGGGATACTTCTGGCAAGTTCTTCAATGTAGCGAGCAAATTCCATGGTTTTAAACTGGGTGACTTTGGCCAACTCTAGAGTTTTGGCAGAGGTAATAATAGGAATGCGTTTGGCTATTTCAAAAGCCTTCTGTAGCTTCTCAGCCCCTTCAGTTCTGAAGAACTCATTGATGGCTTTCTCTGTTTTACGAAGATGGCTGCTCATCATGCACAGACGTGTAATATTTAAGATTAGGATGATGGTAAAAGCAACTAGGCAGACAATCATGTAATAAATGCCCATGTCTCCAGAGGTAGAGACCACTCTGAGGGTGACTGAATAATAAGAAGTGCCATTTTCATTTTTGACACTGCAAGTATATCGTCCCCGGTCAGCAAATATTACACCTGTGATATTGAGGATATTGTCAGAGATCACCAGTCTTCCATCTAAAGACACAAATAGAATTTTAAAAAAAACATTGCAAGATCAAATTATGCTTTCATATTTCTCAGGTCAGCATGCATGAAATATGGGACCATTTCAGTTGTGGTCCCTTCTCGCAATAGCAATAGCAATAGCAATAGCACTTAGACTATATACCACTTCATAGTGCTTTACAGCCCACTCTTAAGTGGTTTACAGAGTCAGCATATTGCCCCCAACAGTCTGGGTCCTCATTTTACACACCTTGGAAGGATAGAAGGCTGAGTCAACCTTGAGCCGATGAGATTTGAACTGCCGAACTGCAGCTAGCAGTCAGCTGAAGTAGCCTGCAGTGCTGCACTCTAACCACTGCGCCACCTCGGCTCTATAAATATATGCCCAGAATTTCTGTTTAATTAGTTATAAATTGATTTTAAATATTCTTTTATTCTAATCTGCCTTTAATTCTGGTAGCTGTTCTGAATTTTAAAAACTGTTGTTCCTCATGCTCTAGAACAGGGCTGTCAAACTCCCGGCCCATGGGCCGGATGCATCACGCGCTGGCCATGCCCACCCTCATTTTAGCAAAGGGGAAAAAAGTCCTGATAAGTCACATGACGTCACTGTGATGTGAGTTTGACACCCCTGCTCTAGAACAAGCATAAACCACATGAAGTTTAGCAGGAAAAAATATTTTGTACCAGATTGTCTACAATTACCTTTTATTTTGGATTAATGTTATCCATTTATTTTCCTTTTCATCCCTATGAAAATGTCTAATAATGAATATTTTCACTGCAGTGTAACAGCGTTCCGTGCGCCTTTGGCGTTTAGTCATGCTGGCAACATGACCACAGAGACGTCTTCGGACAGCGCTGGCTCTTCAGCTTTGAAACGGAGATGAGCACCACCCCCTAGAGTTGGGAACGACTAGCACATATGTGCAAGGGGAACCTTTAGCTTTACCTTATTGTAATTTAAGAGAGATTTGTAGTACATTGTAATATAGGTACCTTTAGGCACTATGATTGCACATCTGTTATTTTTTTCCCTTTGTTCTTTTTATGGAATGTGATAAGAAACCCTCTGCAAGCATTATATATTGAGTCAAGCTTATTGTAAGTTTAGACACATATGCATCTTACCTTTTCCACCTTGCTCCAGAAGATGCCCCTTTGAGTTGTACCAGAGTATGGTGTCCTGCTGGCTAATGTTCAAATTACATTCAATGAAAACACAGGTACCTTCTTTTGCTATGATGTCCTGAGGAACTGGATATTTTGTCAAGGCTTGAAAGATTGGGAGAAGTGATATGTTGAAAGGCAGGCGCCTTGATCCCACAGTAAATGTCAGGTTGGAAGTAACATTTTCTTGAGCAAAAACACTGAGGTTAAGAACCAGAATCAACAGGCAGCAGCTGAACTTCATGGAAGCTTAAAATTAAGGGCTTCTTTTGTTGAATTTAATTACTGAAGAAAGTTAGCACTGAAACAATACACATTATCTTGATCACCATAGAAGATATTGAGTGATGCATCAACCATTGTCTTTGAAGGTGCCTAAAAAGCAAGTACATGAGAAACCCAACTAAAATACTAAAAAAACATGAATGCGAGTTATTAAAAATACAAAACTGTATAGGTTTGTTAAACTTATGAAAAGGGTATTACAGCTAGAACCACCATAACTGCAACTTGTCTACATATTAGTACCAAAAAAAAGAAAGAAAAGAAAAGAATCTTTTTCTTACACAAGTAAGTGATTTGTGATGGCAATTTCATTCACCCATTTTCATTCCTATATTATAAGATTGGATATAGAGTTTCCACAGATAGAAGGTAACAATACCTTCTATCTGTGGAAGTTAGCATCAAAAAAACAAATTCCACTAACAAAAGAATCTTCCCCCATTTTTCTACCTGAGCTTTCTTAGTAGCTTATTTGCCATGGATTCTTCCCTGATCAACTCCATAGAACTGATTAGGTCACATTACATTTTAACATTTTCCTTCAACATTTGGGGGGGGGGGAATAACATAGTTCAAAAATATAATACAAATATAGCTTCTATTTGTATTTTATTATTTGCTAAATGGAAATGAAAGATAAGGTAACAGATCTGATAACCGATCTCAGTCTAAAATAATTCTAATACTAAAAAACCAAAGTCTTATATGATGCTTGAGTTACTAATTTTAAGAAGTATTGAGTATCTAATAAACTTCTTCCCCAGTTTTATTTATTATTTTCGTAAAACCTCATAGAATCTTATCAGAGGTGATAATAAGTCCCTTATTTCTAACTGAGAAAATAACCAACTTTCAAAAACTCAAGGTAATTATATGTACCAATTGCATATGTTCCCTAAGATATCGACCCAGGTTTGCATAATACACAATAGTTTTGAATGCTACTGAATTTTTCCATCATTCCTCAGACTTATTTTTGCTATCTAATCTTTCCTAATCCAGTGACTACTATTTTCCATACCTGTTTACAAACTGAATCCCTCACTACTAAATCATTTGGTAAGACATTAATCATTAAACCATTACATGTTAGTTAACAACTAATATAAAATACAACAATTAATTGAAAAAACATACTTTTCAATTAATCTTTGGATTAAATGAAAAATATCTTTGAAAGCAACAAATATGTACATGAAGCAACCAAGAGCTGAGCTTGACATTTTACATCCAGTCCCCAAAGGTTTCTTAAGAATTATTAGCTATAATTACTAAGATTAACTGCTTCACAACATCAGCTTTCATAAGGAATGCAATTATTCAGACAATTCAACATAATCAAACAACTCTGGAATCTAATTCAGCAAAGATAACACTGGGTATCCATATTTCATCTTACTGAAATAATCCAGAGGTGGGGACAATATTTAGGGGAAACAAGGGGTGTGTGTGAGAGTATCCAGATGCTTCTGAAATCTTTGGTGTTAAATTTTTGGAATGCTTGTTTTCCAATTGTAGACTGATACTCTTATGGACCCTTTCTTTGGATCGTTCTGAGTTTATTCATTTATTTATTTAGGGTGACTTCGAATCACCTGGATACTGTTTGTGCCTGTCCCTGCAGTTTTCTTGGCAAGGTTTTTCTGAACCTTGCCTTCTTCCTAAGGCTGGGAAGAAAGAATGACTGGCCCAACGTCA
Source organism: Arizona elegans (assembly GCA_022577455.1). NCBI lineage: Eukaryota > Metazoa > Chordata > Lepidosauria > Squamata > Colubridae > Arizona > Arizona elegans. Next base: position 92,212,283 of record JAKOOJ010000003.1, on the reverse strand, counting down.
CTCCCTTGTCTTCATATTTAAACCGGGACTAAAAGTGCCGGCTTCCCAGGTTCTAGCCTGGTGCCTTAACCACTACTACACCATCCTTCTGAGTTTACTACTACTACTACTACTACTACTACTACTACTACTACTACTACTATCATTACTCCATCGAGAGGCAAGGAGACGCTGCCTCGAGTTAAAACTGCCTGGAAAATCTGGGGCTCATCTCGAGAGACCAGACTGAGGGAGACAGCCGCACGCAGGCTCCTTCTCCGACCCTCTTGAGTTAGGGCAGAGGTGGGGGAACGATGGCCCTTTAATGACTTGTGGACTTCAACTCCCAGAATTCCTGAGTCAGCCATACTAGCTCAGGAATTCTGGGAGTTGAAGTCCACAAGTTATAAAAGGGCCATCGTTCCTCCACCCCTGAGTTAGGGTATCTAATTCAATTACTGTAATTGCATTACTTCTCCGATACAACAGCCTCGCCTATCCCTCCGCGGGGCAATACTCCTGGCGGGCAGTTTCCCCACCAACAGAGTTCTGGTGTGCAAAGACTCCTATTCACAACATGACGTCCCGACAGCGCCAACGTCATCCTTCCCTCCCCCCACCCGCCTCCCATCACGCTTGATCGCCCCGAGGAGCGTCGGCAGCGGAATCCCTTCAAGGACCCTATGTCTATCCTCGCCCACCGCGAAGACAACTAACCCTACCTGTCCAACCACCCAGCCGGTCGGTAACTTTTCCTGCAAATTCGTCATATCCGGTAACCGGAAAAAAAAGAGCGAGATCACCCGACTTCCGGCTCAGTGACGCTCTTTCCTCCTCTCCATGGTTGAGGTACTGTAATCTGGCGTGTTTGGGGGGGGGGGGCATAGAGACGTGGCTGTTTCTGGTGTGATATTTCAGTGGAGAAAAAGGGAAGGGAAAAAAAAAGCTGCAGAGTCCGGAGAGGACAGTCCCTGCGCTTCGAGTTTGTTTTTATAACAAGGTGTATTTTTCTTACTTGGAAATGCCTTTTTTTATATGCCTTTGCTGCTTTGCTCTGGTTAGGAACATTTATTCCCATAAGTTTCCATTAGTGATGATGCCAGTTAAAATCCACGCGAGTTGAATGGAATAAATCTTCCCTTCGGGATGGATATATTCCGAACCACCCCACCCTTCCCTACCAGGCTGGACTACAACTCCCAGTGGGCTTCTGGCTAGTTAGGGAGAATGGTAGTTGCAGTCTTCAGTGTTTGTTTCAGTGTTTCAACAGAAAAGTTGATTTGCTGGAGTGTATATGCGTCAGAAAAAGAGAGTAATAAAAGACTTTTTGTATTTACTTGCCCTACCCGCAGATTCTCAGAGGATTCTTTTGTTTTAGATCTTGACCTTTTAGATCCGACAGAAGTAGCTGAGTTTGGACTGGTGATTACAATTTGGCTGGAGTCCATCCTCTAAATTCAGGTAGGTGTCTCTGTTCTTTTTCATACCAAAGGTTGCATCCTGGAACAAAAGTGGCTTTTGTAGCTAAAACTTGTCTTTACTGACTCCTACTTACACGTTTTGCTTACTCTTTACTATTTCGTCCTCCTCCCTCTTGATTGCCACATTTAATAAACTTATCCCCTTCTCCATGTTGTTTTTTTCTTCTTCTGCCTTTTTTATATAAAGTTGTATGACTAAAGTTTTTGAACCTTATGCAACGCTGATGTAATACTCTAAATATCAACAGTTGGCTGAAAGGTCACTTGGATAAGTGGGATACTCTATGAGTAAGCATGCATAATAAGAGCACAGGCCTGGAAAATAAGATAGGCATCATATGCTATGCTGAAAGATTGTCTGAAGGAAATGCAAAGAAAAGGGAGGGATGTTTGGTGGGGGACACCAATTTATTGTATTAACTCTGATTTTCTTTATAAAAACAAAATTCTAGCATGATTTCATATATTAAGTGCAAGGCACTAAACAGGTAATTCTCATTGTATCAAATAAGCAAAAGGAATTATTTTTTTGAAATTATGATTTGTCTCTCATTTATTCTTAGATATGTCTGCCTATGCTGCAGTTAGGTTGGGGGGAAGGGGGCCAAAGCAGGAAAAAACATAGGAATCTGATATATAAATTATCTTGAAACACCAGTTCATTTACTATCTCTCAAAATAGACCAAGGTTTTTCACACTTTTTGATGCATTAGAAGCACATTATTTTCTAGTTAAACCAGAATACTGTTTCATGCGTTTACTTTTGTATTTCTTGAAATGATAATGTATCCTAGCCTTGGCCTTCGATTTCTGTTGCTCAAATGCTCATGCTACTGACACTTTCCCACTCTTGTGTTAAAACAACTTGACATATCTCTTGGGATGATGTCATCATCCACATATTAAATGAAAGCTGTATAAGACTTGTCTCAAGCGTTATAGAGTAGCTATCTATTATGCAAGTTATTCATATTCTTCCATTTTCAGATCATCTACACAAAATAAAAAACAACAGCTCAATAAGTGCAGAATATGTAACAATAAAAGCTCATATTAATTTAAATACGGTGGAAAGCTAACTAGGGCACAAGATAGCTCTCTTAATGAAAGGATTTTCAAAGTCTGTGTGAAGTAGAAGACAAGAACTTGCTTTGTTCCATGCAAATAATTGATTGTATTATTTATTCTAAATAAGTGTATTTAATTAAACATCGGATCAGTAGCAGAATTTGGGTAGTCGATCTAAATAAACAAAAAAGTGGAAAACATTAAGATTCCTTCATCTTGAATCCTACAAGGCAGGATATAATTAAATAATTAAACACATAAAAATAAACACTAACCAATATAGGGCCTTGAAAGAAATATGAAGCCATTGTTTCAGCAATATAATGATGTGTTTTTAGAATCAAATTTTGGTTTAATAGCTTTCTTGCCATTATGGGCTGAAACCTCTGGGCATTGAAAATATTCAGTTTGATGTGGAATGACTTGTCATGATCCAATTATAAATCACCATGGTCAGAAACATTTGGAACTGCTACTGTAGACTAAATTGGACAAAGACATTTCTATCCATAAAGCTGCACACATGTATGCGGGATCAAAACTAGGAAGAGTAATTGTATCTAATATGACTTAGCTGCTCACAATACTCTTTAGTTTTAGAAAAGTGTGTAGAGTTTATGAGTTGCTGTCATGTGGGAAGCTCTATGTTTCATTTAAAGTTATTTGTGTTATTAAAAACACAGCTGTAAAATACACAATCTGTTTTGTTATCCAATAGCTTTGCAATCAATTTCAAAGCCATTCTAATTATTTAATTTATATGTATGCCAAACAAAGGACTTCTTCTTATTCTCCTCTGCCTGCTGGCTTAAAGGAGAGGAAAGTAGTTAGCTGTGTAAGAATAAAATGATGAATCTAGAGAGTCTCAATAAAATAGTTATATTTTCTCAAAGGAGTTGAAATAACTAATAGTTATTCTAATATGCCTATTATTTTTGACCTTGCTTGAGCGATATCCCTATGCAAACCACTGAATCAGAAATGCTTACTTCTGAGTAAACAGCATAGGATTGTGTTATGTATGTGCTTTAAATACAGGGGCCTCCAACCTTGGCAACTTTAAGACTTGTGGACTTGAACTCCCAGAGTTCCTCAGCCAGCTTTGATTTTTACATATTTATTAGCTTGTAAACTGTTTTGCTGTACTGATGTGCTTTATTTAACTAGTCAAATGGACTCAATTAAGTTAAAAATATAATTAAGCTAAAATAAATAATTATAATAATTACTTATAAAACAAGGATATGCTTTGGTCATGTCCCAAATGGAAAATGAATCACTGAGAGAAGATGTGGGTGAACCTGATGAAAACGTGCAGAAGGCAGTGGATGAAGATGTGACCAAGAATAATGGCGAGGAAGTCGAACCTATGTTGATGACCCAGAAAAGATCAGAAGCCAAAACCACTGAGCTCAGTGCAACACAACAGCCACAGGTGCAAAATATACTAGTATTTATGCTAAAACCTGTTAATAATTTTCAGTTTTATCTTAAAATATTCATTCTTTCTATCTTCCAAAGTGAAACATATGGGCTTGGGAGTAGTGGGAGGGTGTGCTGGCTACAGAAGTCAGTTATTCTAATTCTGTAATTTAAACAGAATCTATCAATTTCAATCTTCAGTTGGATTGTATCTCCTGAGTTCGTAAGAAAGATAAATATATCATGTGCAATCAAGTTAGGTCAGAATAATAATATAAATGAATTATATATCCTTATATATAATTATATATCCTTAGGGCATTAATTTGGAAGCAATTTGTATCCATTCTGTTACTATAGGTCTGCTTGCATAGGTGACTATAATCGCTGAAACATAGAAATAAATACACAGTTTATCTATTAAGAGAATATGTTCATATTCTTGATAAAATTGATTCACAAGAGATGAAGAGTTGTATTAATGTAATATAGTTAACAAATACAAATAGTTTTTTCATAGTATTGATAAACGTGAGGATTGTGTACAACTATATCTTAAATGTTTTTAAACAATTATTCATATTATATTACCGTATTTTTTGGAGTATAAGACGCACTGGGTATAAGCGCAGCTTAGCTTTTGGAGAGGAAAATAGGGGGGAAAAAATCTACCTACCAGGTATTCATCTGGCTAGCCTCCTTAGTCTGGTCAGCTTCAGCATATTTGTTTGCTGGTTTTGAGCACGTGGGCGCTTTTTAATCCCCTGTTTGGGGATAAAAAACAACTTCTAAAGCACAACTGAGAGGAAGCAGCAATGAGAAAAGCAGGCAAAGCACAAGATTGCTTCATTCGCTAGAGCCTCATTAGAGCTGAAAAAAAAGCTTCTAAAGCACAGCTGAGAGTCGGAGGGAGCAGGCAAAACATGGAAGATTGCTAGAGCCTCGTTAGGACTGAAAAAAAGCTTTGAAAAAGCTACATTCGGAATATAAGACGTACCCAAATTTTCAGCCTCTTTTGGGGGGGGAAGTGCTTCTTATACTCCGAAAAATACGGTAATAAGAATCCCCTTTTATGTGGAACAGAACATTACTTTTTATCTGAATATCTATTAGCTCTTTCTCCATTAAGCATCTAGGTTTGCTAACAGAAAGAAAAGATTGTTCTGTAAAATAGTGATGTAAAAATGTATTATTTATTTTTTCCATATATTTCCTTTGCTAGAAATCAGTTTTAATAGTTTGGTTATTTAAAAAAGAATAAATAACTGCTTACCTTGTTCTCTTTTATTAAGGTCTCAGGTCCCATTGAGAAGACCCAAACAGGATGGGGTTATTGGGGAAACTGGGGGAAATCATTACTTTCAAGTGCTTCTGCTACAATGGCCACTGTTGGTAAGGATAGCTAAAATATAGCAGACTCATAGAACCTAGTTTACAAATCCAATGAACTTTCTTTTCTAATTCTTTTTTCTTTTAGAGGTTAATGGGGGCAACCACAAAAATACCTTATGAAAAGTAAAGAAAAATATAGAGCAAGATCAAAATATTTTTTAAAAATATGTATTTATAGAACAGTAACTATATCTTGGTGTTTTGATTATGCATCACTCAAACCAGTTCAAACCTAAATACCTTTTACAAGCTCTTAATGGTTTTTATGTTATTTCTAATATAGAGGAACCGTATAAAATTGAGATTAAGCTAGTGGCTAGACTGAGCAAAACAGTAGAATGCATCCTATTGACTTTTATTTGCTTGCTTGGACAATACAGGCAAATCTAAGAGGACTCCAGCCTTCCTGTCATCAATAGATGCATCAATAAATGCATTGTCACATATTGTCACACAACCATAGGAAATTTTTCTTTTGTCATGCCTTTCCCTTTGCAGTGTTGGATGGCAAACATAAAATAGTACAAGTGTGGTTCAGGAGAGCTGAAATAGCAATAGCACTTAGAGTTATATAAGCGGTTTACAGAGTCAGCATATTGACCCTACCAATCTGGGTCCTCATTTTACTGACCTTAGAAGGATGGAAGGTTGAGTCAACCTTGAGCTGGTCAGGACTGAACTCTTGGCAATGGGCAGAGTTAGCCTGCAATACTGCATTCTAATCCTTGCAGCACCATGCCTCTGGAAACCCCAGAACACATTCTTCTTTGTTACTCCTTTTGTCGAGCCATTCAAACCAGATTTATTCTTCCTCTGATTAGTGATCCTGATTGTTCTGTCCTGGCCTATGAGCTGCCATTTATTGCAGTGCATATGGCTAAGTTTGGGTAGCAGCATGGAAGAGCTGGACCTTGATAAGTCAAGCTCCTGCTCTAAAGAAGTATTTTATGTCATTTTAGATATTACGAAATTTTATACAACTTTAGATATTATCACACTCCATGTAAATTTTAGAAATCGTATTTTTGTAATTTTACATGTTACGTTTTACGTAATTTTAGTGTCTATCTCATTTATAGCTCAGAGATTGATTGTTTCTTTTGGGTCTTACTGGTGGGTCCTAGTCTGGATGTTTTAATTTCATGATGTACTTATATTTTAAATTTGTCTCAAATTTTATTTACTAATGTAGTTTCTTAAGATAGAGTTGTTGGTGCTAATAGATTCCTTATAGACACATTTGTGGTCTAAGACTCTTAATAAAATCATCTTTGCCAAAAAAAATATATATCTCTCTTTGCATCCTATTGATTTTTATTTTGCTTCTTGGGCAATTCATCTTATTTTTTTTCCTCAGGGTTAACATTATCTCTTCTTTTTCTAGGTCATGGAATCTCAAATGTCATTGAAAAAGCAGAAACATCCCTAGGGATCCCAAACCCTACTGACATATCGTCTGATGCCAGAGATGCAATAAAAGGTCAGATCTTATCTTAGCACATAAAATATTTTATATATAATGATCTTTGTTACCTTTGAAGGGATCTCTTACTCTATAGCAGATAAGCTGAACATCAGGTTGTCATATTACTGCCAAATAACAAGACTTAGAAATATTGCTGTTGCTGGTATCTTAGAAATGTGTATATCCTGAAGGAAAAGCACCTGCAACCTTTGTATTTCTGAACTTTGTTCAGGATATTAAATTTATGCCTGCATTTGCATAAACCTTTGATTTTGTGCAGTGTGAAGATGGCAGAGTTTCAGTTTTTGATACCAGTCTAGATAGAAATGGATATTTATAACTGACAGCAGGAACTACTGGTTAGGTTCAGAGAATTTCTCTTTTTAGTTTTATATGCCTACAGAGGGTTTAGGATACTTTGAAATATTCAAGGGCAGTTTTAACCCTTAAAAAAAATGAATGCTTTTGTTTCAGAAAGTCACAATTCTGAAGAAGTAAGTGATGACAAGAAAGAGACTGAAAATCCCTCACCTCTCAGTGGTGCTTTTGGAATGATTTCTACCATTTCTTCTGCTGTTCAGACCACAGTGAGTGAGATTGAAAGTGTTATGTTACCGTATTTTTCCGTGTATAAGATGATACTTTTTCTTAAAAATATTTACCTAAAAATGGAGAGGCGTCTTCTACATGGGGGTGGGGGTGGGGGGCTGAGAGGAGAATCGTGGTTGCGAGACTGCCAATACCTTATCTCTGCAAACTAGCCTCACGAGCAAAACTTCCGGTTGCAGAGACAAGCTAACAGGCTTCCTCCAATCATGAGCCTTATGTAACTGATGTCAGCTGATGCTGCAGAGAGCGTGTAGCCAGGGCCCAGATGTGACAGGGAGCAGTAATGTTGGAGCATTCTGAGCCCATAAAAATGTCAGAAAACAAAAAAATAAAAAACTAGTACTGGTAAGTGAATGTCTTACTTTGCAAAATAAATGTCTTCTATTTAATCTTTACAATATTGATTTCTGAATCTTTGGTAAGAAAAGTGGGGGGCATCCTATACATGGGGGCATCTTATAGATGGAAAAATACAGTATGTATTTTTGATCTTGTTGTGTCCTCAGTTTATGCTGTCAGCCCTTTAAAGTAGACCAGATCAGGAAATAGATGTCACCAAAGACTGGAACCGTACATATTTGAGATGGGTTATAATAATAGAACCTTGCTAGTCTGTCTGTGTTTTTTTCTTCTTTCCCCCTTACATCCCAGAGAATTGGGTGTTTCGAGTCTCTTTGTAACCTTATCCATCCAGGCTACATTTAGCAGATATTCCTTCTGCATCTGCTGCTTCCCTGACAGACTTTGGATTCTTTCTCCAACTTTCTCCCTGGCTCTGTGAAGGTTCATTAGATTGTCAATCAGGGATGCAGTTTTTTTCTTACTTTTATCTTTAATAATTGCTTTATTGCCGGTAAATTATTTGTGACCTGTTTAGGGGTCTTTTTTTTTTTTTTTTTTATTGCAAAAGTTTTACAATTACATTTTCACCCCCTTTTTTTCCCCCCCCACTACCCCCCCCCCCAGACTTCCCGACCTCCCCAGCCCACCCTAACCCTCCCCTCCCCCCAGACTTCCTAGTATGCTCATGTCAGATAAAAGGAAAAAACCCTCCTTTGTATATAAAACTTGAACCCCTCCCTCCCCCTTACAAATTTTCATCTTCATTACATTAACCTATTTCTATCTTGGTATAACATTTTCAGATAAATTTTCATCCTGATTACCTTAAAAATATTTCTATCATAATATAACATTTTCTAACAAATTTTCATCCTTAACCTTAAAATATTTCTATCTTAATATAACATTTTCTAGCAAATTTTTATCCTCAACCCTAAAATGTTTCTATCTTATATAACATTTTTAAATAAAGGCTATTTGATACTTCCTAGTTTGATATTTGTGCTGAACATAATTTATCCACTTCTTCCATTCCCATTCATAGGTCTCTTGAGAACAATCTTTTAGATATGCTGAAATCTTCGCCATCTCTGCAAAACTGGCCATCTTCAAAGTCCATTCCTCAATCGTAGGCAGCGCTTCATTTTTCCAGTATTTACCTATCAACAATCTTGCTGCAGTTATCATGTACAATATCAATTTTGTTTCCCCCAATGTAAAACCCTTAACTATACCCAATAAAAACAGTTGTGGAGAAAATTGAATTTTTTTCTTCAAAACATTCTGCATGACCCACCAAATTTTTACCCAAAAAGCCTTAACTTTCTTACAGGTCCACCAAACATGATAATATGTAGCGTCTAAGCAATCACATCTCCAACATTTAGGCTGGACACTAGGGTACATACACGACAATTTTTTTGGATCTAAATGCCATCTATAAAACATTTTATAGAAATTTTCCCGCAGATTCTGCGACTGTGTAAATTTAACATTCTGAACCCAAATTTTTTCCCATGTTTCCAACATCACTGGTTCCTCAAAATTTTGTGCCCACTTAACCATGCAGTCTTTAACTAGTTCAGTTTCTGAATCCTTTTCTAACAAAACATTATAAAGTCTTTTAATATGCATTGGGCCTTTCTCTTTTATATGTCTAACTAATTCTTCCTCATACATCATAATACCAGTTTTTTGGTCCTCTTTCCATCTCAATTGCAGTTGATTATATTGTAACCAAGTTAAATTAATCCCTTCAGCCAACAATGTCTGTAATGTCTTCAGCTGCCATCTGCCCGCATCTGTAAAAAGAACCTCTTTATATAAAAACCCCCCGAGTGACATTATATTTGTATTCCACAAGGTATGACCAAGATCCAGCCATAGCGGTATTTTATAATTCCAGTTGTTTCGGTGCTTCTTCCAAACTCTCAGCAAAGAATCTCTAAGTATATGGCTTTTAAATACTTTATCCACTTTGCTGTCATAAAATAAGTAAGCGTGCCATCCAAATTCCAGATCAAAACTTTCTGCATTCAATATTCCAGTCTTTTTTCCTCCAAACCAATCACTTACTAAAGTCAAAGCTGTTGCATCATAATATAATTGTAGGTTTGGAAGTTTGAGACCTCCCCTTTCTGGAATGTCTTGCATAATTTTCATTTTTACTCTTGGTTTTTTCTCGTTCCAGACAAATTTGTTGACACCAGTTTGCCATGCTTTTAGTTGTTTATCATTTTTGAGCACCGGAATCGTTTGAAACAAAAAAGAAATCTTGGCAAAATGTTCATCTTAACTGCTGCTATTCTTCCAAGTAAAGACAGCTGCAGTTTTTTCCAAGTCTCCATATCTTTTTGCACCTCTCGCCACAACACCTCATAGTTATTTTGAAACAATTTCATATTTGATTCTGCAACCTGAACTCCTAGATATTTTACCTTTGGTACAATCTCAAAACCTGCCCTCCTTTCTAACTCCAGTTTACGATCTTGTGTCATATTTTTAACTACCATCTTAGTTTTTCTCTGATTCAATCTGAAACCTGAAACTTTACCAAAGTCTTGTATAATGTCCTTCATCTGGATTATCGATTCCATTGGCTGTGTTAGGGTAACAACCAGATCGTCTGCAAATGCCTTTATTCTGTAATCCTCTTGCCTTATCATTATACCTTTCAATGTGTTAGAATCCCTTATTGTATTTAACAAGACTTCTAGTGTTAAAATGAACAACAATGGAGACAGTGGACATCCCTGTCTTGTTCCTTTTTCAATTTTAAACTCTGTTGTCAAACTTCCATTGATAATGATCTGTGCCTTTTGCTCTTGATAAATTGCTGAGACCGCCTGTATATATTGGTCCCCAAAGTCCATCTTTTTTAATGTCTTTAATAGAAAATTCCAATCCACTCTATCAAAGGCCTTCTCTGCATCCAGAAAGACCAGCACTGCAGGGATCTGTTTATTCTTCTCAAGATATTCCAATAAATCTATTACTTGCCTTACATTGTCCTTCATGTGCCTACCCTCAATAAATCCCGCTTGGTCATCATGAATCACCTTTTGAATTACTGGCATCAATCTGTTGGCTAATACTTTTGCGTAAATTTTATAATCCGTATTCAAAAGAGATATTGGTCTGTAATTCTCCGGTTTTTTAGGACCTGCTTGCTCTTTTGGTATCAAAGAAATATAAGCTGTAGTCCACGATGGAGGTATTTTTCCCCCTTGTTGTATGTTGCAAAATAAGTCTCTGAGTTGTTCCACCATTTCTGCCTGTAAAGTTTTATAATACACTGCTGTCAGACCATCCGTTCCAGGAGCTTTGGCTGTTTTTAATTGTTTTATTGCTGCTATTATCTCCTCCTCTGTTATGGGATAATCCATTCTTTCCTTTTGTTGCTCAGTGATTTTTGTAACTCTTTTATTGTCCAAATATTTTTCTATAAGTCCATTCTGCACCTCCTCTCTGGCATATAGTTTAGTGTAATATTGAAGAAAAGCTTCTTTTATTAAATTCTGTTGAAAAACTTCTTTCCCCCCAATATCAACACTATCAATAGTCCGTATGCTTTGTTTCTTCCTTAATGTGTAAGCCAACCACCTGCCTGGTTTATTAGCATTGCAGAATGTATTATGCTTCACATATTGTAAGTTTGTTGCAACTTGTTCCGCTATAAGCATTTGAAATTGGTCTTTCAGAAGTTTTATAACACTAAGTATTCTTTCATCTGTTGGATTTTTAATAAGTAACTGTTCTTTGTCCTTTATTTCTGCTTCCAATTCAAGTCTTTTCTTTTGTCGAATCCGCTTATGTTTAGAGTTCATATGTATAAGCACCCCTCTCATATAAGCTTTGCTTGCGTCCCACACAATTTCCATTGGGGTGCCTTTATTCAAGTTCATTTCAAAAAACTCTTTCAGATGCTTTTTAAGTTCTATTATATTTTTCTCATATCTAAACAAGTTTTCATTTAATCTCCAAGAGCGTCTCTCATTCTTACATGTCTCGATTTCTATCCAGACTGGGCTATGATCAGTCAGAGTTCTTGGCAGAATCTTTGTTCTTTTTGTCCTAACAAGTAAATCATCAGACAACAAAATAAAATCAATCCTGGAAAAGGATCTATGTCTGTCAGAGAAGAAAGTATAGTCCAGTTCTTTTGGGTTATATATTCTCCAAATATCTTTTAATTCCAGGTCTTCTTTCATATCAAAAAAAGTCTGTGGTAATCTAATTCTTGATTTTGCCAAAGTCTTTTTATCTAATTTAGAGTCAATTACTCCATTCCAGTCTCCCATAATTAAAATAGATCTATAATCCCATTGAAGTATTTTAGTATGCAGCATTTTATAAAAATAGTCCTGTTGTTGATTAGGAGCATAAATTCCTATCAAAAGAATTTGACTATTAGCAGAAAGTAATTCAATTGCTACAAACCTACCATCTTGATCAGCTTCTATAAGTTTGGCTGTTAATTTTTTGTTTACATAAATAACCACACCATTCTTTTTTTGGTTAGTTGAAGATATAAAATGTGTTCCTAATTTGGAATTTTTCAAATAGTTTTGATCTTGAACTGTAATATGCGTTTCTTGTAAACAAATTATATCATTATTATGTTGTTTTAAATATGCAAATACTTTCTTCCTTTTTTGTGTTACATTCAATCCATTCACATTCCAAGATAAACATTTAATCATCATTATTCTCCTTCTGGAGCGAAGCGCAGAACCTTAGGATTTCATCTGAGATCCTCTGTCCTGCATTTCCCACAGCCCCAGCCTTGTCTTGTCTCTCCTGCTGTAACTTTTCTTTAAGTTCCTTGGCTTTTGCTCGAGTTATACGCTGATCCTTAACTTCAGCCGCCCAAGCCAGCTCCGAGATTGGGGAAGGTTCCAGCAAAGGCTCATCCAGAAAACCTCCTTCAGCACCCTTCAACTCTGCTAATTCCTGCTTAGATTGTTGTTGCCATTCTTGAGGTTGCTTCTTATCACTCTCTTTAATCTCCAAAACTGTAGATGTGCGTGGGGATGGAGTTCTTTCTTTAAAGATGTCATTATAAAATTGCTCCGCCTTCTCCACAGTATTCAGACGGTGTTTCTCTCCCTTATATCTCAAAATTATGCCAGTTGGGGCGTCCCAACGAAATGGGATTTGATTACTCTGCAGTTCTTTAACAAGAAAACCATACTCTTTTCTAGATTTCAACATCTTAGGTGGGAGCTCCTTGTAGACTGTAATCTTGGATCCGCTCACTTGCACAGAAGTGAGAAAAGATTTTTGCAAAATGTCATTTCTTATTGCTCTGTCTGTAAAATATATGACCACATCTCTAGGCAGTTGTCTTTGTCTGGCCAACCACGAGTTAACTCTATAGATTTTATCTATTTTACAAAAAACCATCTCAGGTTCAACTTTTAAAATCACAGCTAGGGCTTCGGCACAGATCTGTCTCAAATCTTGTCTCTCCTCTTCTCTAATTCCTCGAAGCCTTATAGCAAATTCCATTGCACGAAATTGCATCATAACAATATCATTCTCAACTCTCTGCATCTTGTCATCAACATCAAGAAATTTATGATCATTATTTTTCATCTTAGCATTAACTTCTAATTTAAATTCATCCACTTTTGTCTCAACTTTCATAATAAATCCTGCCAGACCAGACGCCACATCCGTTATTTTTTTGGTCACCATCTTTTGGCTCTGCTGCATTTCCTGCATAATTTCCTGTTGTGACTTTTGAATTTTTTCATCTATTTTATTTATTTTATCATCCATGTCTTGAAATTTCTCATCCAAAATATTTGAGATGAATTCTTTTAATTCTCCCATATCCAAATCTTTTTTTTGGGCTTGTGACTGCGTATCCTGCTTACGTGGGGGGGATCCCCCCCCTGTTTTGCCTTCCTGCTTTTTTGAAGCCATCCTGCCACGTAAGCTAGCTTTCTTAAAAAGGGAGGGTCCGCCTCTTCTGCCACCTCCACAATACCTTCTAAAAAAGTCCCCCAGAATTACTCAAGACAAAGCTATAATGCAGCAAAGACAAGTAAAAGGGAGAGATTTTCCTCTTATTTCTGTTGCAGCCGGAGCAACTCTGTAACAACTTTTTAACTTTGTAGCAAGACAAGATAACTTCACCAATCCACACCCACTAATTCATTTGCTGAGCGCCATATTTTTTCAATCACTTTCACTCATTCCGAGACTTTCACTTCAGTAAAAAAGTTCAGCAAAGGACTAATACTTGCAGTTCAAAATTTCAGGGTTCAGGTGGATTGCGGATGTTTATTTGAGTTATTTCCTCGCTCTTTAAAGGTTTCCTGAGGTCGGCTTGTTCTGCAAAAGCAGAAGACGTCCCACGCCGCCCGGAGTTTCAGCAGGTTGTAAGGGAGCCGCGCCTGCTTCCTCCCCAGAAACAGTTCCCTGGGGGGGTTGCAGGGGCTCTACCTGTGCCCTGCTGCCTCTTCTTCTTTAATCCTGAGGATTTCGAAGATTTCAAGCCGCTTCGCAGTCAGGAAGCGGCTCTACAAGCGGCGGGGGTGGCGGTGCTAAAAGAAAGCACCGTCGCCGCCGAAGACGAGGAAACCGGAAGTCACCTGTTTAGGGGTCTTGAATTACAAGCTTTTTCCTATCATAAAGAATTAGACTAAACTAATCTTGGCCATTTGAACTTTAGCAAATTCTTCAATTGATGAAGATGTAATGCGTTTACAAAGCCACTGGTGTTTGAATGTTGTTATAATTTCATTGGTTTTCTGAACAGAAATTCTCATGAAGCAAGATATATCTTAATGTCAGGAAGATGTAATAATCATAAATCATTAAAATACTGAATGGGATAAAATAGTTATTAACAGTAGCCCACTTATTTATTGTATCTTTACCCCCCTCTTCTCAATGAGTCTGAGTAGCATACAAATTGAAAATCAAATAATGCAAGATAAGACAACAGCAGAAAAAAAAGGGAGAACCTTTCACTAAAGCAGTCAACAACTCACTGTAGGCCAAATCTGAGAAATAAGATAGATCCTCCGAGACTCATTTTTAAAGAAAACATGTGAATTTCCCATTTGGATCTCCCCCATTTGAATTTCTGGGGGAATGCTGCTCTCCAGATAAGTACTGTAGTAAATCCTATCTAGTAGATAGCAATAGCAATAGCATTTAAACTTACATACTGCTTCACACAGTGCTTTACAGCCCTCTCTAAGCAGTTTAAGGAGTCAGCATATTGCCCTCAACAATCTGAGTCCTCATTTACTGTTCTCGGAAGGATGGAAGGCTGAGTCAACCTTGAACTGGTTAGAAACAAACTGTTGGCAGTCAGCAGTCAGCCTGCAATATTGCATTCTACCCATCTGCCCCGCCACAGCTCTTATCCACGGATTCTATCAGATTGCATTGTTTAATGGATGGTATCCAGAGAAGACAACTCTGGCTGATATTACAGGATGAGAAGAAACAATGAGAGATGGCCCTTCAAATTACAAGGCCTTATTTTGCGTGGAAGATTTCTGTTATGTAGCAGCTGAACTTTTATGGTAGTCTTCAAGCCCCATATAGAATGCATTGCAATAATCCACACAGTGAGGAAACCCAAGATATGTTGTTCTTTACTAGGCTGATCTGAAATGAGGCAGAGTAAAATTGAGTGTTGGTATACGCTCATAGCTGAGCCTTTTTTTATGTAGCTGATTCAAGAGTTATAAATGCATACTCTGGAAATGCTTGCTTTCTGTCAACACATTTTTATGACTATTTATTTGTGTCCCGCTTTGCTACCTTGTTTCCAAGGAAAATGATATAATCAATCCTGTATTTTGAACATTTGGCTTCTAGAAGTTCAAATGTGCACTTACAGTATATCTCTATCATAAAACTATTTCTTTCTTTCAAAGCCATATCTTAAAAAGTGCAAAACTCTTTTTTTTTTTTTAAAGGGGAAAACAGTTATAAGTGGAAGTCTGGATGCATTAGAATACATTGGTAAAAAGACTATGGATGTGATAGCTGAAGGTGACCCTGGATTTAAGAAAACAAAAGACTTGATGAACAGAAATTCCACACTATCTCAGGTATGGATTTCCCCACGAAACCTGGGAACGATTAATTTCTGATCCTCTCATTAACAAATTATCAATCAACAGAACAGTTCACGGCCTAGCACCAAATTTATAGCCGGCGACCTTTTCTCTCTCCATGCTTTTTTTTTATGCTGCTGTTGTCACACTTCAGCTTCTTTATTTGTAGGTCTTGCGAGAGGCCAAGGAAAGAGAACAACAGAAGACAGCTGCTGAGGTTTCCATGACTACAGAGAAGAAAGCACATTATGGATTGCTTTTTGATGAGTTTCAGGGGCTTTCTCATTTGGAAGCCTTAGAGATGCTTTCCAGAGAGAGTGAATCAAAGGTAAATGACCTTAAGCAATATATATATTATAATTGAGAATAGGGATCTATAGAAACTCTGGGAGATGAATCCATTTACAGATTCTTTGCAGCACCAGTAAATAAAAGCCAATCAAAGCAGGAAAAAAGATTTCCTGTGGTCACCAATTCCTTCTCTCTGCTTTAAGTGGGTCAGTGTGTTTTTAAATAAGAGGCCTAAAAAAGGGTTTTTATTTCCTGGTGGTATTATCTAACTGGGATGGACCAAAGAAAATAAATTCCATTATATGATATGGAAGCACAAGTATATGGAAACTCTTTTTGCCTTTTGCTCCCATTTTCCAAAAAGCATTTTTTTTTGTTACTCAGTCTATTTTTTTAATACTCCTGCTGTATTTCTCATATCACATATGAAACTACCGGATCCACAGTTCTCATTGTATTTTTCAAACAGGTGAAATCTGTTATAAGTACACTTTCTGGTGAGGAGTTTGCTACTTTAAAGGAAGATCTGGAAAAGTTGAAAGAAGCGTTTTCATTAGCTGAATTTGATGACGATGAAGATGACGATGAAGAAAAAAGAGGTAATTTGGCAGATCAAACACTTGAATACTGGCCGTGCAATAGTATATAAATACCTCTTTGGTATTTCCCCAATGGTGGGATTCAAGTAATTTAACAACCGGTTCTCTGCCCTAATGATTTCTTCCAACAACCAGTTTGCCAAACTGCTCAGAAAGTTAACAACCGGTTCTACCGAAGTGGTGCGAACTGGCTGAATCCCACCACTGCTCTTGATGTGGGTGAGGTAGCTTTCTAACATTCTGTAGCATTCAGTCATTAATGCTTATATTTTAGAGGCTCTAGCTTTTCATTAATCAAGTGAAATAAATAAGGGGTATTAAAAGCTTCTACATACGGGTAGGCCTTGACTTATGACCACAATGGAGCCCCAAATTTCTGTTGCTAAGCAAGACAGTTTTGCCCCATTTTATGACTTTTCTTGCCACAGCTGTTAAGTGAATCACAACAGTTGTTAGTAAGACAGTGATTAAGTGAATCTGGCTTTCCACATTGACTTTGCTTGTCCGAAGGTTGCAAATGTGATCCCATGATCCTGCAACTGTCATAAATACATGCCAGTTGCCGGGCATTCAAATTTTTATCACTTGACTGTGGGAATGCTGCAGCGAAAAACGGTCATAAGTCTCTTTTTTCAGTCCTGCTGTAATTTCAAATGGTTCACTAAATGAATAGTTGTAAGTCCAGGACTACCTGTGTTTTAAGGCTCTGTTCTTCTGAATACTGGCTAATTACCTGTACATTTAAATAAATGACCAAATTATTATTATTATTATTATTATTATTATTATTATTATTATTATTATTATTATTAATTAAATTTTTATACCGCCCTTCTCCTGAAGGACTCAGGGCGGTGAACAGCCAGGATTAAAATACATACAATATGAAAATTAAAATAATTTAAAAAATAATTAAATCAATTTGGCTTCCCCAATTTAAAACCCCTTACCCATAAAATTAACCAATTAAAAATTTTAAGCCAGCCTGGTTTGCTGAAATAAGAAAGTCTTCAGTGCCCGGTGGAAAGCACGGAGGTCCGGGATCAGTCGTATCCCTGGGGGTAGCTCGTTCCAGAGGGCGGGTGCCCCCACAGAGAAGGCTCTCCCCCTGGGAGTTGCCAGTCGACATTGCTTGACCGATGGCATCCTGAGGAGACCCTCTCCGTGGGAACGTATTGGCCAGTGGGAGGTTATTGGTGGCAGAAGGTGGTCTCGTAGATACCCAGGCCCTAAGCCATGGAACGCTTTAAAGATGAGAACCAGTACCTTGAAGTGCACCCGGAAGACCACCGGAAGCCAGTGCAGCTCATTGCTTGTGCAGTGTTACATGGGAGTGCCATGTCGCCCCCATAATCACCTGCGTGGCTGCATTCTGGACCAGTTGGAGCCTCCGGGTGCTCCTCAAGGGGAGCCCCATGTAGAGAGCATTACAGTAGTCCAGGCGGGAAGTAATGAGGGCATGAGTGACCGTGCATAAGGAGTCTTTATGTAATTATATTGAAAATACACAAACTACATCCTGTTGTTTTTAGAAGACGAAGATTTCACAATTGAAGTGGGCATACTCTTTTCACAGCTGCGCATCTCTCTAAAACCGGCTAAATTGCTCCAAGTGAGTAAATACTTGTTTTTAGCTTTTAAGATTATGTGTAGAGTTGTTCTGGATGTAGTTTGGGCTTCTGAAATTTGTAGTAACTTGTACTAACTAGACTAACTTTAATTTTTTATTTTGATTAGTTTATATTAAATTGATTAATAATTAGTGATAACAGCAACTGAAGGATTTTATAACTTAGAGACTTTCTGCCTGGGAAAGCAAGGGAAATCATCAAAACCATTAAAAAATGAAAGTTAGAATATTTTGGGCATTTGATGTGACACCTGGAGAAATATGGCATACTTCACTTAATCCTCCAGGGGAAGATTGAAGGCAAACTAGGTGCAGGCAGAAGAAGAACATCATGGCTTCAAAATCTAAGGGACTGCTTTGGACAAAACTCAGTAGCACTTTTTCGTGCTGTTGATAAGAATAGGATCACCATCATGATCTCTAACGTCTGATGACAGATATGGCACAAGAAGAAGAAGAGAGACTATCAACAATTAGAAGTGCTTTTCAGTAATGGACATCTTTTTCCAATAGCTCTAGGCGAGATGGGTGGCAAACAAGCCAAATAAATAAATAAAACCTTCAAGTTGGCTCCGTTAGTGGTTATATTGTTGCAGCTCTTTAAAATAATCCAGAATCTAAGCTAACTAAACTTAATTTCTGGGTATTGGATTGTTATCTTTTATAAGTTTTATATGGTAAAGTTTAAAGAGTAGCTTAAGGCAATAATCAAAGTATTTTTTTCTTTAAGAAGATAGATTAATAGAAGTAGAATGAAACAAAAAATACATTTTGTTTTAAGTTTCAAACAAAACAGCTGAACTTTCATATGAATATTCTGCTCTATTCTATCCTGCAATACAAGTCAGAATTGTTCAAGTTTTCTAAAAAAAACCCTGAAATATATTGATTTCATCCATAGGAAACAATGCTGAAGGCCGGCTCCTCCTCCTTTGTGTTTTACAAGAGGGCCAGAGAAATAAGGGGGATTGTAGTTCATGCATCTGCCACCCCAAGCACAAAACAGAAAGTACAGTTGTGGTGCTTGAAATATTTCAAATGGCACAATTCAAAATGACTAGATTTTATTCAGTCTTAAAATTCTTGAAAAGTAGACTTTTCCCAGTCAGAATATTTCAAAATTAAACAACACACTTCCTTGTAGTAATGTGTACAAACAGTAAGTGGCGCTGTTTTCCAGGAGAGAATGGCAAAATTCCAATTTCTGCATTGTATTATGTCAATATATAGTATGGTGTTAATTGCTGAAAGAAAGAAAGAAAATACTGTTTTTAAAACATTCACTTGCTAAAAGCAATTCATGTTTTCTTGATTCATGAAAGTTTTCATTAATTCAAGCTAGGTGCTTATAGCAGAGCTATACAGATTGACTCTGATCTGTAATTGCCAATTTGGTTAAGAATCATCACATTGAAGCAGTTGAATGGTATGATCTATATTGTCTGTTCAGTTTGGAGATTAGGGCTTTTTGTGTATCTCACTTGGGATAAATCTCTGTGACTCAATTGCCATTCAATGTTATTTGTCTGATTTAAAAAAAAATCTGGTGTATTCCTCTGATTTGGAAAGTTTATAAATACATATATCTTTGTAATTATCTTGCACATACTTATACATGAGATTACATGATTAAATGCTTATATACATTTTTAGATGTATGAAACATCTTGGCTTGGTCGGGTGGGCGAGTAGAGTTTCCCAGGCCACAGGAATAAAATTATATCTTTTATGTTAATCTAAACACTTGCTTATATTTATATAGTACATGTTTACCTAATCACTGCACTGTACCCTTCCCCCGACAAACAAGAAGAAAAAAATGGGACTGAGCTGTTTCAGTCTTGAATGGGAAAGATTACAGATTTCAGCATTATGCTGCAGCATTACACATCTATTTTCCAAACGCTTCATTCTATACCACTATGACTGAAGAACCATAATGGCATTGCACAGATAGAAGCAGTGTGTGATTTCCAGTGGCTAGAATTGGGAAGGCAGGGAGCAATTCATGTAATCAATGAATAGTGACCACTTACTTATAGGGAAATGTGTTGTGGTGGAGATATACTGTTTGCACTCTCCTCATGGACATGATGCTATCTTGAAATTTTGCTACAAATTGGGAATGAAGAACATGAAGACTTATAGATGTTATTCTCTCTGGCATCTATTGTCACTGGTCATATTGGCTGGGGGATGCTGGTAATTCAGCCGTACCTGGAAGGCTCAACATTCCCCATACCTCTATAAGGAAAATAATGTATTTCTTTAAAGAAATCAGTTTCCTTGCCATGTATCAGGCCTCTGACATTTTGTTATCACCATCACTTGGGAACAATTATGAACTGGGATCTTTTACTTTTTCCCTGCAGAGACTGGATAGGGGCATTCTCCTGATCAGCAATTTGTTGATGTATCTCTTTTTTCCCCCTCTTGGGCAGGCAAGGAACTCTGCTCATGAATTAGTTAAAAACCTCAACGTGCAAGTGGTCAAAGACGCAGAACAGCATGAAGGAGAAGGAGACCAGGAAGTGGGCCCAGGAGATACTGAGAATAAAAAGTCAGTGGAGGTAATCATTGTAATCAAAAGAACGCTGCAGTACAGTTTAAATGGATACACCCATCGAAGAGTTATCACCATAGCCCTTCATACTCAAGTTATGATCTCTGCATGAAGTCTTTGGGGGGAGTGGGGGGTGGAATTGGATGTGAAACTAATGTCATGGCTTCCTCTTTTAAACAAAATAGAATAATATCCATTTTTAACTTTGCAGGATATTCACATGGTTGCAATCAGAAGCCTGGCTGAGTTGACAGCTTATTCCATTGAAATGTTCCACAAAACTGCAGCATTGGTTCTTCATGGGCAAAAAGAAGATGTGTTGGCTATAATCCGAGCAAAAACCCTTTCCCAGTATGATTAATCATGCCTGTCTTCTCTATTTCTTTCCCTTCTTCTAAAAAAATGTAAAAAGATTAACAAATACCTGGTTCCTGCTAACCAGTCTTGTTTAGGGCAGTGGAATAAAAGCCCAAAGATTCTCCTATGCAATTCCTTACTTTGGTATGTCCATATCTAGTATAACACAATGCCATGGAAAGTCTTAAATTTATAAGCATTCCGGTACTTCCTATAGGAATTGTTCTTACTACCATGTTTACAGGCCTCCTTCTGCTTGCTTATGGCTCCAAGAGGTTATAGAGTTCTTTCAAGGCACATATTTGAATGTTTTCCTTCAGTTGAACCTTCTTATTTCTCTTTAGTAATGGAAGTGATTGGTCAAAATAATGGATGAATGAGATGAGGAAGGGGCATATAGAACGGAAGCCACACTGAAAAACAGCCTGATTTATCTCTAGCAGTCAGAGAGTGCCCAGTTCTAATCATGTTCTGAATCTAAAATTTTGATACAGCAATCAAAGTCTCCATGTCTTACTATCTATCACTGGAAATTTAGAAATGAGTACACCCTCCTTTCATTTATTGTTTAGCGTTCCATTCCAATAGTCATTAAATGAAATGGTTGCTAAATGAACATGAAAGAGAGAGAGACATTGCTAAGTTCGCTGGCTGCTATCTGATTCAGATAAAGTTATCTTGAAAAATGTCCTGTGCCTGACCCATTTCCCCCCTTTTTTGCCTCCTCACAGGCAGAGAGATTGCTTAAACAAGCTGTCTCTTCCTAAGTTGCTTTTCTTCATAGCTCAGTGCTTCCCTGAAACTCGCTAACCCAAATTAACAAGCTCAGCTCCATGTCCTTAATTAGTTGATTAGAATCCTCTGGCCCATTGGTGAAATTGACCAGGTCTTAATCAGTTCTACACTGAAGACTTTTATTGTCAGATGCCCAAAATTTGGTCTTAAATGTGTGCATGGGTTAGAAAATGAATTTTTAATTACCATTTATTACTGTCGTATTTGCGAATGATCACTGAGGTAATTGTGAGGTAAATGAGAAATGGCAGTACAGTAAATAGTTTTTTGCCTGATAGAATTGGGTATTTGGGGATATATATCCTGAGTCTCTTTCTGAGAAACTGAAATCTGACAAGTTTTAAATGAATCGGTTCAGATAGTTGTGTGCAATAACATATTTAAAAATTACTTGTCCCAGAAAGAGACATTTATGTTCCTTTGTTCCTTTCTGTAAAATTTGTATGAAAATAGTACATATCAAGATGGTCTTTTTTTTTGTTGGAAATCTACTAAACAGGTATAGGGCTTAAGTGCAAAATAAAAAGCAATATGAAGACTTTAAAATTTTGCTCGATACCAGCAATAGGAGGATCATGGGTGAGCAGCTTTCAAAGAAACACCCTCTCGGGTCTCATTGGCATCAGTATTTTTTTTTAAAAAAATATTCTTCGTTCCAGAAAAAAGAAGTAATAAAGAACTCTAATGATAAAGAATATTTGTAGCTGTAGGTTTAAATGAGAGGTCCTTGGTGCTCTCTGAGGTTGGTGGTTTTCTTGCAGACATTTCATTACTCAAACTAGGTAACATCATCAGTGCTAGTGCACTGATTAGCATTGATGATGTTAGCTAGTTTGAAATGTCTGCAAGGAAACAGCCATGATCAGAGCACCTGGGACCCCCCCCAGCACTAAATAATGCAGCAATCTTGCACCATTCTTTTTTCAACATCTTTTCCAGAAAGTGTATCAATTTAATAACCCTACAGAAAGAATTGACGCTGATTAGAAGCTAAACCTGTCCTCACCGCCTTTTTTTTTCTTCTTTCTACACACAGTTAAAGGAAATATTTGCAAGTTAATTGGAATCTGTGTTTCCTATGTTTTCATATCCCTTCAAGAACCTGCTTTAGAAAGGCTTGATTTTCTATTCATGTATTTTTCAAATCAGCTCATTATGGCAAAATCAGAGCATACCTCTAGTAGGGTCCCAGGCATACTAGTTGCAAATTATGCAGGATATTTAGAGATTGACTGACTAAAAGCTTGTAGATCATCCTTAGTCCTATACATGGTAAAAGAAATAAAAAAGATATATATTTTATTTATGATATATTGTTATTTTTTATTTTTTTTAGAATGACCATTATGCTGTGCAAAGAATTGTCATCTCTCTCGAAAGAATTTGCCACCTGCTTAACAACTGCAGGGGTAAGATGCTCTATGATGTCTAGTGGTAAAAAGCTTTTTATGAGAAAATAGAAAGATTCAGCCTACAGGACACATATTACTGTTTTTGTTTTATGCTATTTCAAAAAAGGGTGTCCTGCTATTTCCTGCAACTGCTACAATCAGTAAAGTATTTTACTTCGTTTTATTAGTAAGACGTTAGCGTTTACCATTTTTAAAAGATTTTTTTCCCCCCAGATAAATCAGAAATGGTTACTAGGGTTGGACTTTTTCATAGATTTCTTCATATCAGTTGTTTTCTCTATTTTGCTTTAGATCAGGGGTGTCAAACTCAATTTCATTGAGCGCCGCATCAGGGTTGTGTTTGACCTCAGACTGCTGGAGGGCGTGGCCTTGGTGGGCGTGGCCATGGTGGGTGTGACATGGGACTCATGTCCAGAGGGCACCTGTGGTAGCCAAGCGCTAAGGCAGGACTTCCCTGAGACCCTCCCTCACTCTCATTATATCCTTCCTTCCTTCCTTCCTTCCTTCCTCCCTCCCTTCCTCCCTCCCTTCCCATCTTTTCTTCTTTTTCTTTCTTTCCTCTTTCCCTTTCTCCTTTCCTGCCCCTTCTTGCTCAAATCTAAGCACCCCATGGGCCAGATCTAAGCACCCCGCAGGCCAGATCCGTCTTGTGGGTCTTGAGTTTGACACCCCTGCTTTAGATGCTCACATTACTAGTATGAGAGGATTCATGCCAGATATTTAGCATCATTCCCACCTTGACTCTGAATATTACACAGATTCATTTCTATACCATGGGGAAATACATTATTTAACTGATCAAAAATCAAAGGTTTTGAAGAGAATACACACAGCCTGTATTCTCTTCAAGATTTTTCTTATTTCGGCTTGATTTTCAAATGTAACTTAATATATTGAATCTTTTCAGGTGGAAGAGAAGGCTGATGTGCTCAACCCTTTAATCACAGGAGTGTTTTTGGAGGTCAGTTACATATACAAATGCTTGTGAGGGATGGATTCTGAGAAAAATATTTTGACACCTGGCCTGATATCTGGCCTCATATAGCTGTGAAACTAGTACAGGTGGTCCTTGACCTATGATCACAATTGAGCCCAAAATATCGGTTGCTAAACAAGGTAGTTGTTAAGTAAGTTGTGCCACATTTTACAGTCTTTTTTGCTACAGTTGTTAAGCAAATCTCCTATTAACTTTGCTTGTTAGAAGCCAGCTGGGAAGATTATAAATACTGATCACATGACCCCAGGACAGAGCAATTGTCATAAATACACGCCAGCCAAGCCAAGCACCCAAATTTTGATCATGTGACCATAGGGATGCTGCAACGGTTGTAAGTGTGAAAACTGGTCATAAATAACTTTTTCCGGTGCCATTTTAACTTCATATGGTCGCTAAATAAAAGGTTGTTAGTGAGGACTGCCTGTATTTGGTTCATAGTACCTGTTTCTGAACTTCTATTGTGTAGAGAGAAGGGGAGTACATAAAATGGCAAATGTTTTGGGATGATCTTTTGCTTGGGACAAAACAATCCTATCCAACTTGGGATGAACAAATCAAAGAAATAAAACATTTGAAACATATAACACAATTTAGGTTAGAACAATCCACTTTAGAACTCTTCTGTGATCAGAACAATTAGTTTTTGCAGCTTAAAACAGTTAAATTTTATTCTGAACTCAGGCAGACAAATGTCTTCGAACATGTGATCTGGACTTTTTGCTCAACTATTCAAAATGGCAGTTCAGACTTGAAACAGTTTGCATATTTCTATTAAAATATGATAGTGCCACATGATTTATTGCCCTAGATACTAAGGATTATGAGCAATGTAGAGATTTTATGCAAAGGGCTTTGGCTAGGGTTTCAAAACACTTCCTTATCTTCATAGCATAACCTTATACAGATTAAATACGTAACAATGAAGATTAATATTCCATTCTCCAATCTCCATCTAACTGAAAAAAATATATAATTCCCATAGATTAGAACAAAACTGAAATAATGTAAAAAGGGTTTTAAGAAACAGATGGATGGCATTAAGTGAATATGGAACAACTTGTTCATGTAATATGCTCAGGTCCCAATCAAATTACTTATATACCTATTTGTCACTATTTATTTTACTAAAGCAATTAATTAGAGACAGATGCCAACCAAACTCTGATCTTTAGAATGTATGAATGTTCTTTATTCATTTGACAAGCCTTTTCATTTTCTTTTATAGGCTTCCAACAGTGCCTCTTATATCCAAGATGCCTTCCAACTACTTTTGCCAGTGCTGCAGATCTCGCATATCCAGACTCAGAAAGAGTTATCTCAGCAATAAATCAAGTCTGACTAAACTGGAACATCACTTCCAATGGACCTGAATGGAAGTTCCCTCGTTTCATAAGAAGATGAAAGCATCTTTAATACAAATTAAGACAGATGTGTTGACTTGTGATTTTCCACTGACCAGGATAAGATGCTGAAAGGACATGATGTAGTTACCTACCTACATAGACAAGATGATCTATAGGCAGCATAGGAAGTTTGTAATACAATTTATCTTTGTCATTTTGCTGGATAATATCCTATCTGCTTCTGCTCTTTAGACCTTCTGCATTATGCTCCTTGAGATAAGAGCATTATGAAGGAAAGACTCATAGGGCAAGCATAATAATGTTCATGGCATGAGACCTTAGATTATTGGAGTCAGTAACTGCTGCAAATTGCATTATACTCACATTGAAATGCTAGTTTAAGTAAAAATGCCTAGCACTCCAAAGAGATACTGAGAAAATAAGATTTGTTTCAGGACATGTGAATGATTTTTCAATTGTCTATTCTAAGATCTGGAGATCCCAAAGGGGGGGAAAAAACTTTTTAAAAACTGCTAAGGTTGCATCTCTAAGGGTTATTTGAAAGGAGAAAACGGGCCATTTATATAACTTGACTTGCTGCCCAGTAAGCATGATTATGCTTCAGGTGTGAAAAGGTTTTAGACAAATTAATGGTCTGACCTTTTATTGATGTACACTCTCTACTAGTGCTAGTTTAGAGAGAAATTTAGGTTGTTTTTTAAAGAAACACTTTTATGTAATAGCATTTGACATTTAAATAAACACATTTTGCTAGACCTCACTTAGTCAATAGATTTTCAGTGTCATATATATATATATGACCTGTATGTATATATATCTTGTTTCCCTTTAGCCCCATTTCATGACTCTGGACACTTCTATGAAAATAATTTTTCAGGTTCTGGAACTTTGCCTGAATTCCCAAACTCTGATTTAATTCTTCATATCATAACTCTAAAGACTTTAGAATACAAATTCCTCTTGTCCTTTTTGTCCAATTGTTAACGTTGTACAATTTTGTCTTGTTCTATAATGTATATGTTTATTTACTTGTTCCTTCGTAGAATATGCTCAGGGAAATTCTACTAACTTTTATGTTTTGAACAAGCAGCTTGCTATGATTACAGTGACTCAAATATCACTTCAGCAAAGAAAAAAAAAAGACGAATTGCAACTTGTTTTACTTTAGTGAATGTTCGTGCTTTTACATTTATTAGCTTGTCTTTGTTTTAACTGGGATTCTAAATTTCCACCTGGTTGCTTGATGGTCTTAGAATTACTAAATTACTTTATTACCATATTGTAGCATTAGCAAGGAATGTTGGAACAATGCATTATATACATATACATACATGTGTGTATTTAAAAATATATAAACACATATATGTGTACGTACATACACACATAGACACACACACAGAGTAAAAAATACCCCTTAACTTTACAAATAAATTAGGCTTTTTAGTTTAATTTCTAGCAAAGAATCTATTTTATCTATTCTAAATATGTATATTGTATACAGAGAATAAATGTCTTATGATGCAATAAGGAAATGGCTGCTTATTAAATAGGTTGACCATTGAATACCTACAGTTACTAATGTTCAGGTCAACAAAACTATATTTTGCCAAGTGCTGCTTTCATACATTTTCTTGCTTATTCTTGAATGGAAGAAATCTGCATTGTTTAAGATAGTGGGAGTGATAGCATATGTGGTGAATATACAGTATACTGGGCAGAGAACATGCATTTTGTTTGTCTACCTGTGTAAAGTTTATGTTTAAACTTAAAATGCAGATTCCACCATATTGTTTTACTCCAATAGAAGAGAGAAGCTATCTGTTCAAATGGAACAATTGCATATTTTCTCCAATATTTGCCCAGCCCTTGTTTTATTTTTAGATCTTTTCAAATGAGTCATAGATTTTGTGAAATACTTTGCATTTGATTATAGAATTGTAGTCATGTTATAGACTACAGAGAAACAGCACTTCCAATAAATAAAAATGGCCTGAATGTAACATTAGAAATGTAGTGCATTTGTAGGACAGTATGTGAATGAACAAACCAAGACCATAACTTGAAGCCTTCAAACAAAGTGACTACAGGTTTGGATTTTTAAGACTATTGAGTTTAAACTTAAATGCGAAGGAAAAGAAAGCTGGAACAATTTGTTATGCATCCCTCTGTCCTGTTCTTGTTTTTGGAATCAAGTTCCAAATATACTCTGAAGTAAGCAAGCTTACTAGGAAATATAAATGTTTAAATGCTGAGTACATTTAACTAAATTTAATTGGATTATGTCTTCAATACCTACCTAATCTCTTTTGCCATTTTTATTCCCCTGTATTGTTTTTGTTCTGCACTATTTTTCCATGGGATAAGGCCGTGATGGCTAACTTTTTTGCCCTCGCATCCAAAAGTAGGGGGAACACGGGGGGTTTGTGCGCATGTGTGTTCACATCCATAATTCAATGCGCCCCGCACATATGTGCATGACCCCCCCTGCGCTACCCCCACTTTTGGCACGTGATGGCATGGTGGGCCCAGTAGGCCTGTTTTTTGCCCTCCCCAGGCTCCAAGAAAGCTGGGGAGGGCGAAAACTGCTTCCCCACTCCCCCAGAGGCCCTCTGGAGTCCAGAAATGGTCCATTTCCTGACTTCCAATGGGCCCGGAAGGCCTGTTTTTCACCCTCCCCAGGCTCCAGAGGAACCTTGGGAGGGCAAAAACTGCCTCCCCCCCTCCCCCACCCAGAGGCTGGAAACAGCCCATTTCTTGACTTCCGGTGGGCCTGGAAGGGCCAAAAATCAGGTGGCCGGCGCACACATGCGTGCTGGAGCTGAGCTAGGGCAATGCTTGCATGCCCACAGATACGGTTCCATGTGCCACCTGTGGCATGCATGCCATAGGTTTGCCATCACGGGTATAAGGCTTTGGAGCATGCTGGATGAGGAATTCTGGGAGTGAAGTCCACATTTCTTAGAGTTTCCAAGCTTGAAAAACATTGCTTTAAAACCCATTGATCATCTTCCATTGGGTTTAGAAAGGGATGAGATTAGTGACAGTTAAATTCTCACATAGTTTTATGCTTCTGCAAATAACATTGAGAAGTTTGGATTATACAGAACAAAAGACAACTCTGTATCTAAGGAAATAGTTTGCAAACCAAGTTCTCAGCTTTAAGCCAATTGTTAGGGATCTTGTAGTTTCAACACAAGTAAGGGTTGAACTCAATGAACTTTTAAGTCTTTTTTTTTAATTTGTATAATTCAATATCAAAGAAATGAAAGAGAAAGCCCATCACTTCTTGTTCAAATAACTGCTCAAAAACAATACAATTCAACGGGTTTTATGAAATAGGCTTGGGTAAGCAGAACAAAATGTAGCAGAAGCAGCCAATTGCACAAATTATTATAGCAATAATTACAAGGCCAAAAGAAGCACAAGTTGCCCACTTCAAACATATGCTAACAGCATGATCATCAGTCTCCATCTTGGCTTCTGGCAACACTTGTTCGAGGCTGAAAATGGGCAGCAATCCTTTCAAACCTGGTCTTTGGCATGTCGGATATGTAAATTTTAATACTAAAAATGGAGGCCAACTGTGAACCATGATTATTCTTTTAAAAAATGGAAAACAGCTCTGGGAAGTGTCCCAAAGGTGCTTTTTTAACAGGCAACTGGAATTTCTTGTGGGTTTTTTTTCCCCCTTGAAAATGTTTTACTGCTCAACCAAGAAGTTTCTTCAGTTCTCAAGAAGCTTCTTGGATGAGAAGTGAAACTTTTTCAAGGAAAAAACTCAAGAAAGTCCAGTTGCCTTTTGAAAAGCACCTTTGGAACAACCATGACCTGAATGATTAAGAATCTTCATGGATGCTCTGGGAAATTGACGGATAAATTCTCATAAAACAACATACAGGTAATTCTAATATTGGGCTTTTCCTATTTATACTTATATCTACATAAGTTAGAATGATCAATTATTGTACTATTCTTAATTTATACTATGAAGCATACTTCAAGCACTTCTGATAAAAACAATCGAATAGCTTAATTTGGAACACTAATATGATCAATCGTATCGTTATATAAGAAATTGATTATTATTTACTCCAGAAAGCCTACTCTTCTCTCAATGTGATTGAAGATACCTAAAGGAATATACGCATGTGCAACGTTACATACTTTGCACATGTGTATATTCCTTTAGATGTCTTCAAGACACTTCTTCAATACTGACTCAACTCAGTGGAATTCTTATCTCTGTGAAAGAATCTCAGTTACAAAATCATTTGCTTTCAAGATATGTGTGTAGAAATGTTTTAGTTGCTAAGTCTTGCTGACATTTTGAATGATTGCTGAAATTGACATGTCCTTATCACTTGACTAATCAAATAACCTCTCTGTTGTTTTCTTTCTTTTCTGGTCAAATCTCTTGCAAAAAAGGAAGGTAAAAGTAGAATCAATCTATATTCAGTTTTGAGTGAAAACTCTTTTGGTCACATTGTAAAAAGCAAATAAGGTGTGACTAGGTGTCATGAAGGAACATAACAATTGTAACTGAAGTTATGATTAGGAATGATATTATTATATATTACTCCAAAAGAGGCATTTGCTGGATTTTTTTTCCATAGATGGTAAAATAATTTAGGCAATTTTTAGTATAATTGCACTTGATAAATTCTTGGTCAACATATTGTGCTCCACCATAAATTCTGCCCTGAATTATTCTCAATGAGATTATAGGATTTAATAGTCATTTGTGAAGTAAATTGGTCAAATAAAGACAACCTGTCTGACACCCAGGCCTGTCAAAACTGGCCGGAATAATCAGGATTTAAGAACGAAGTTAGTCTGAGCAACTGTATACATACTGCCCATTTATTTTATGTGGGACGTATAAGCTTGGTGCCGGGTGGAACCAGTTTTTCTTCTTTCCCAAATCATAAAAGGGGAGGTATCTCTGCAGCAGGAGCTACATTTCTGCTAGTCAAGTCTGCATTGAAAGGCTTGCTTCTCTTTCCAGTTCCCCAGGTGAGAGGGCTTTCTTATATACTGTACCTTTCTGTCTTTTCTGTGAATAATTTTTTTTCTACCCCAGCTGGCATTATAGATAGAAAGCACTTTAGAAGACTCTGTCTTGATTGGGACTCGGTTCTGCATGAATCAGAGTGAAGATATTTTGCTTTGACGTTTAATCTCCTCAGATTTCAGGAGAGCAAGCAATTATTTCAGTAATGCTTAAAACTCAGGAAGAGCAAATCCATAGGAGAAATCAACGTTAGGGCTTGTCAAATTTTATTTGGTGCATGAATAGTGGTTATGAAAACTCATGCAGTTTA
The DNA here is from genome assembly GCA_022577455.1 of Arizona elegans. NCBI lineage: Eukaryota > Metazoa > Chordata > Lepidosauria > Squamata > Colubridae > Arizona > Arizona elegans. Next base: position 92,181,108 of record JAKOOJ010000003.1, on the reverse strand, counting down.
TACATCTGTAGTAGCAGTATGAGTGCTTATTTGCTCCGTAATTAAGGAAGATGAATGAGAAACCAAAACTTTCCATTAAGGTCTCAAATTAGAGAATCTTATTTATCATATTTGAATTTTCTGCATAAAGAACCTAAGCATAGAGAACCTGTACAAATTCTCTGCATTGTTTGTTATGGGGCTGAAGTTGGGTGAGGCCAAATGGAAACTGGTGAAACCAGATTCTTAAATAGAGGTTTGGAAATCTGATAGTTTTGTTTATCTAGTCTTCTAAAGCAAGACTTGTGAGTTCTTTTTTAAAGTCAGTCTGGGTTTACTTCATGTCAAGAATTTTTGCAACTTTTTTATAGATAAAAAATAAGTCCATAACTATTTTTACTCCTTTTATCCTAGATATCCTCCAGTCCAGCTTAGATTCAACTTAATTTATACTGATCTGACCTAAGAATTTTAGTGTGGAGCCTTGACAAATTAATTATATATTTTGTAATAACTGAACTGTTACTGAACAATGTCTTCAATTTTAAAAGGTAGGTTTCCTTTTTCATTTGGAAAAAAAAAAGGGAAAGAAAACAAATCACCATAGGTGTCTGTTTGTGGTCATATGAGATATAAATAAATAATCCCTTTACTTCCTAGCACTGATACTGAATTTTATTGTGTTTTTGTCTTGCCTTGCATTCTGTATATCTAGCTATGCATACTATGATATGCTGAAAATGGGCAGTTGTTAACGTGAATGTTTCTAAAGAATAAAAATTAATTAAATTAATAATTTATTATTATTAATAATATATTTTATATTTTAAAATAATTTAAAAAATTAAATTTAAAAAATTAAAAAATAAAGAAAAAATCATTATTCAGTGGAGTTTTCAGATTTGAATTCCTCAGTCCCTTCCTATCTCACTTGAACTATTTCTGTATCACATAATCTTGGGAGTCCCACATAGTTTCAACTTGGAACTCATCTTCTATTTTCTTGTCTTTTTCAGAAGGTAATTCTTTTCTTCATTTTAGTTTTGTGTTCCATTTTGTTGTTTTTCTACTGATAAGCTGGTTTCAAAATTCTTCCCAAATCATTAGCAAAAGACACTACTTTCAGTAGAAATGTAGTCTCTTCATCAGAATGCTGTAATTTCTTTGTAGATAAAAAACAAAGTTAATCATTAAACTGAACTTCAGCAATTAACAGATAATAGAGCAATAGTAGCAAAGGTTAAACAGTAGTCACCTTAGTTTTGATTCACTGATTTTATTGTCCAGTGATTTATAACTTTCCTATGTTTTTCCATCATTTCATCCATTTTTTTTCTTTTCCAAGGAAGGATTGTGGAAATTTCAAGGATAAAATAAGGATGACTTTTATGTGTCTAGAAAGTCCCATAAATATACAAAGGGATACTTTACCACACCTTTTTGAGGCCCTGTTCCTTTCTTTTTTTAATTTAATTTTTGTTACTATAACAAATTGGTTTGGATTGATTCTAAGGTGTAACCTACTCTATATAAAATAAACTTATCCTCAATATAAAAAGTAATGAGATTCATAAACCCAACCCAACCAACAAAAAGTGCTAGAGACAAAGATATAATTACATTTGACTTTATGGAGCCTCTGGTAATTTACTTCTTACAACATATTAACTTATGTTCTACTAGTTTCTTTTTGCTTTTAATCTAGATGCTTGCAGAAAAACAAAATAAAGAATGGAATTTGCCCCTGTTAAAACTTTAGTTTTTATATTATTTATTCATTTAACTTATATACCACTCCATTAATGCTAAGTGTCTGAACAATTTAATACCGGTATAATAGGATTAAAAACCTAAACCAATTAATAGAACAATAACCAATCAATCTGATGACCCACTATGGCTAGGGGGCTTTTGCACACATTTGTGTTTTGCACCAATGTTGCTCTTTCTTTCTTGGGTTGGAAAGCCTTGATCATAGTAACTCTGCACCACGGATACTTCTCATTTGGATTATTGCCATGTGGTTATTTGGGACTGCCCTGGAATTTACAGTTGGTTCTTAATGCAGCAGTATGCAATGTTGGGCATCTCTAAGTTTGCTCATATTATACACCTGTTACACTGGTTATCCTGCATTGGTTCCTAGTTCTTTTCTGTGTACAATTCAAGGTGCTGGTTATTATGTTTCAAGCTCTGTATGGCAGGGGACCAGGATATCTCTGGGACCGCCTCTCCCTGAGAACATCTGTCCATCCCACCAGAATGGATAGGTTGGGCATGCTCCAGATCCCTTCCCTTAAACATTCCCATCTTGTGGGTCCTCAGAAGTTTGTGTGGCAGCCCCTGCCCTGTAGAACAACCCCCCCTACTGAGATTTAAAAGGCCCCTATTCTTCCACCTTTTTGGAGAACACCTAAAACCTGACTCTTGCCTCAGGCATCAGGTAAGGTCAGAGTAGGACAAAAATATAGGTGCATCAGGGAAGTGTGGTTATGGTGCCAGGTTTTCCTGTTTTAGTTTGATTGCTATTGGTTGTTACTGTTTATATTGCTTTAATTGTTTTATTGGTTATAAGCCTTCCAGAGTTGTTTCAAGATGAGCGGCTATAAAAATATTTTAAATCCATAAATAAATTTGCAGTAGGTTAATCCATAGACCCATGGAATGCCTTTCTGTAGAGCCATGTTCTGTAGAGCAACTCTCTGCTCTCTTTCTTGGAGAGAGGTCATCGAATATCCAGAAAGTAAATAAATCTAATGAGAAGGATCAATGGTCCATAAAGGTGGCCTTCCTTTAGTACTGGGTCCTTCAGCAAGCCCTCTTTCTTACCAGCTGAGCATATTCTACCTCTATTCTAAGTACTCAGACATATTTAGACCCCTACCCATAAAGCCATATGCTTGTTTTCATGCTGAATATAGCTTAGCCAAATTTGGCCAAGTTCTTGCTTGGTCCTCTTGCACGATTCAGCAGAGTTACCTAACTTTAGCCTTTGGAATAGGAGTCTTTAGAGAAGGTAAGGACTTTTGAGATCATTTCAGCTACACAGTTAATGGTACTGAATATCTTTCGTACACCAGTTTCAGGGCTGTGCCTTTATTAGGTATAATGACATCACCCATTCAGATGGAATGGTGGGGAAACAGAATTAGTGTTGAAAGAAGGAATGGCTTATGCCATATTCTTCACCTAGACTAGTCTCCAATGTAGTGTAAATTTCCCTTTTGTAAAGTCCATGAAATAGGGGACTGTGGCCCTTTAAATAACCTATCTGTACATACTATAAAGCTATTCTAATGCATGAGATTATATTGCATGTGGAGAAAGCATTCTCGTGCAACATAATAATGATTTTGTGCAACTATCTAATGCTGGTCCTAACTGGAAATCTTAGATAAAACTTATTTTTCCATCAAAGAGTAATCTTTTTTCATTTCAATTGCCACTAACCTGTTTCCCACAAGCAATAGTTTAAAAAAAAACATCTACCAAATCAATCTTAGTTGTTGGTCTTCTGTCCTCAAAGCTTGCCCTTGAGCTCTATCCTTCCTATGAAGTTTGAATAGCTATTCAGCACTACAACACATAGTATACAGGAAAATGTTGGCTTGCACTGAAAAAGCCTTTGAAAATGTCCTTGTTAGGAAATCAAGGCATATGATAGATTATTCCCTTCGTTCTCTACTTTTCTGATCTGTGAATGTCCCAGTTGATTTCCCTATATTCTGAAATCTCATTGCCATTCTTAGCATTTGGGCGAGAAGACAAAGACAAGAAGGATGAAAAGGACAAAGGAAAAGAACATAAAGACCATAAGGATGGAGACAAAAAGGACAAGAAAAAGAAAAAAGAGAAGAAGGAGAAAAAGGTAAGATGAGAATGGAAGAATAGAAATGGCTTCAGATAAAAAAAAAGTATCCATGCCTTCCATCACTTTTTGAGGGTGACCTTATAATGTATAACATTTTCTGTAGATCTAATTCAGCTCTTTATCTCCTTTCATTCTAGTGTAATGTATAGGTTAAAGTATTGCATTAAGAATGAAAATGTAAATTCAAATTTTGTATTGTTCAAATTCACTCTCTATTATGGAAATTCCCAGGTAGTTCTCAACTTACCAAAATGTATTCAGTGACCGTTTATAGTTACAATGGCACTGAAAAAAGTGAGTTATGACTGTTTTTCACACTTATGACCATTGCAGCATCCCCATGGTCACATGAAAAATTTGGATGCTTAGCAACTGGCATTTATTCATGAAGGTTGCAATGTCCCATGGTCATGTGATCACCTTTTGAGACCTTCTAACAAACAAATTCAAAGGAAAGTCAGATTCACTTCATAACTATGTTACTAACTTAACAAATAAAGTGATTCACTTAAAAACTGTGGGAAACGTCGTAAAAAGGGGGAAAATTCACTTAATGACTGCCTTGCTTAGCAATGGAAATTTTTGGCTCAATTGTCATAAGTCAAGGACTACTTTTTGATCTAGCCATTGACTGACCTCAACTTACATCATTTCCCTCTTGTAGGAAAGACTGAACGAAGGAAGGTTTAAATTACCCTACATGTCTTAAAACTTCAATACTGGTAGTTTTTCACAGAAATCTTAAGGACTGGAAGGGAATTTACGGGATCATGAGCAATGCTTAAACCGGTATTGAAATGAATGTGAATTTTGTTAAATCATGGTTACATTCCTCAGTGTTAGCCAATTTCATCTGCTGAAGTGGAAGGCCGTATAAAAGCATACCACATTACAAATACAAATGCATATAAGAAGTGGCAGGAAAATCTTTTGTCATTAATTCACTTTTTTATTGTCTGTTTTCCTCCTATTTGGCTCTTAGCCATGCTAAATTGTCAACCTGATACAATCTTGTAAGATTGGTTTAGTGAGCAGAGCTGATCATTTGTTCAAAAGAATCAGAAGCATCAGAAAGGTAGAGTTGCATCATAAGTTAAAAATATCTATCTTGCTTCATAAACCCAGATGAGCTAATTTGGCAATGCTGCAGAGAACAGCTGGGTTAAAATGAATGGAAGAACAAGTAAAGGCAATACTGTTGTTATGTCTACCTAGCCAACCAGGAAAGTAATGTTGATGATGTCTTCCAAAAGAAAATGTTCAGAGAGACATGAAGTTAGTAATGATGGGGAACTTTAATTGCTCTGGCAGCTGTTGGAAAACAAACCCTGCTAAGCATGGTACTTCTGGGCACTTTCCCTTTTGTCTTCTCTTTGACAGAGTAAAAGATGAAAAAGAGAATAAACCGTCCTTGTTTTGATCTAATCAATAGAAAATAATTAGTTGGGTAGTGGAAGTAGGAGGAACATTGGAGGAAAGCAACCATGTAATGCTGTAGTTCTTGGTTTTAAAGGAAACTACAAGTGAAGGCCACAATAACATGGACTTCAGAAAAAAGGAATAAACTTAGATCAATTATAAATTGATCCCAGGAGAAATGGAAATAAGAATTAGTGAAGACACAGATATATTAAAAGCAAGAAGTAGTAATAAGGATAAAAAATGGAAGATGGCAAACAAAGAGAAGTGCAAAGTTCAGATCAAATGCATAAATATACTGTACCTATCACGATAACAGTGCTTGCAGAAAAGATTTGGGAATTGCAGTTGGGTGCAAATTGAATATGAGACCTGCAAAGAGAAGAAAATTCAATTTTTTGACTGCATCAACCAAAGTATAAATTTCCATTCCAAGTAATCATTCTAATCTATTCTGCTTTAGAATACAAGACCACTTTTTATTGCCTCGGTTCTGGGCACTAAACCTGTAGAATTCATAGAAAATGGAATAGGATAAATGAAAGGTTACAAAGGTGATTGGAAATCAAAATTAAGACTTGTGAAGAGAGATTGGAGCTGGCTTTATGTAATCCTGAACTAAAGGAGATAAAATACCATTCTTCAAATACTTGAAGAAATATCTCATAGCAAAAGATCAAAATTTGCTCTCTTTCATCCCAGACTATAGGAGACAGGATAATGAATTTCAGTTAGTGGAAGACAGATTCTGGTTGAATGTTAGAGGCAAAAAACCATTCCTAACAGTAAGAGCATTCTGACAGGTGAACCAATTACCCATAGAGATGATGGATACCCCTTCACTGGATGTTTTCGAGTAGAAGTTTAGACAACCATTTGTCTGGGAAACTAATATTTTGATTCTTACACTGAGCAGGAAAAGTTGGGCTCAATCTGAAGGACTTCTTCCAGCCCAGTAATTGCATTCTACATCAGCCACTGTGGCAAGGTTTTACTAAAATTTTCACTTAATCTTCAGGCCTTCAGAACTTTCATATTTGAGGCCTGGCAGCAAGTATTTTCTATGAAGAGTAAATATATGTGGATAAATATGTCTGAGAGCAATGGTCTCAATGTAGTGGCTTCTCTCTGAAACGGCTTAACATATCTTACTCAAAATTATCCTGGGTGGCAAGGAGAAAGGATTGAAAGGTGAAAATCAGTGAAAGGTTTAAGATAAATGAAGATGACTAGAGACCTTGTGAAGAAGGCAAATCATCATTAAGGGTGGTCTGAAACATCAAAACATCAATCAGAAACATCAATTTAAAAATGTATACATGGAAATATACTTTCCATGCATTTTCCTATTTAGATCAAGGTAGAGTTTCTTTTCCATTTCTCCTGACTGTCTCAGTTCGCTTCAATGTTTTTATGAAATCTGTGATGCTCAGAAAATGTTTTTGGAGCTAAATATTAGGCATCTTCTGAATTGTGGAGAACTAAAACTTCTGTGTTTTCAAAATATATTGAGGGAATACATTGTGGGAAATTGAAGCAATGGAAAATGTGGTCAGTGTGATAGTTGTGGTCAGCAAATTTTCCCCAATTGTCACACATCATTTTCCAAAAATGTGGAAGACTGCACTGGTAAGCAGATTTAATAACTAATGTGTGGATCAACCTGTCATATTCAATTCACATTAATGCTTGGATATTATGATGGAAGAGAAAGTGCAAGACAAACTGCCTCCAATATTGAGTGATTAATAATCACTCATGTAGTAGAACTTTCCTCTTCTTTCCACCTACCTCCACCCATGCATCTCCAAAAATCTTTCCATGGATCCTTTAACTTTCCAGATCAGATTCTGGGAGGAAGAAAGCTCAACTGGCAAATGCCATTCTATCAACAGACAAGCACATTTGGATCTGTCTCCTACTGTGATCCCTTTTGTGTGCATATTTGAGGGGATATAAACATGCCTCGGAGAATAGAGTAGGAGGAAAACTGTCCAAAATTGTCTAAGTGCAGAAGGCATAATGCAGAAAGCTTTTTAGAAGAATGCATCTAAAATCAGTTAGTGAAGGCAGATTCTTGGTAAGGGTGGAGAAGAAGTGTGTGTTAATCTAATCCAAAGTCTGACTTTTGTATTGAGTTTTTATGTACTGTGATAACATGCCAAGCATTAATCTCATTTCAGCACTGAGTTGTTTTAAATCTTTTATGAACATTTCAAGTTCAGTTGGCTCTTTCTTCCCTGTTATGAATATGAGTCAGCCTGGACCCAGCCAAGTTAACTAAAACAAAAAGTTAAATAGGAAGAGGCACTGGGCATGTAAGAATTTCCTTTGCAAAACATGGATTGAAGAAGGAAGTCATTCAAAGGCTACATTGTGAATGAGTTTTCAGAGTAGAGTAAGAATGAGATAGAAAGTCTGTCTTTTAAACATTTACCTTCTTATATCTCAGCATTTTATGGCGTAGGGCATGAAGGTATGGAAAAAAGGTACTGAATGGCGCACTTCAGTTCTTTTTTTTCCTCTGAAGGGGTGTGGTAGCTTTGGTTCATTCATAACAAACGCTCAGTAAGATGTATTCATTAGTCAATGCATTTAATAACTCTTGTCACATAACTTTCTATTTACTGTACATGAAGTCCATGGAAAAATTGCTGAGAAAAAGATCCCACCCATTTAACAACTAAGTGGTGATAAATTCTAGCCTATAGGAGCTCCTCGTGATAGTCTGCATCATCATGCCACAAGGAAAGTCCCATAATTACACCTGTCCAAAGCTACCCCCTCCCTTTAAATGAGCTAATTACTATAGTAGTCTGAGCTGGCAAAAAGGGACATTGTGATTAGACTTTGAACTTTGGCTGGGGAGTCCTGGATTAACTTCTATAACCACACAAGGTCAGTACTGGAGGGCGTGGGTGCTCAACAGTGTAAGTGTTCTGGGTAATGTCTGATTTTGCTTTTTCAGGAATCTAGTCATTGTTTTAACAATTTGTGTGAACTAAGCCCTCACATTAAGCCATGATGTGATTCATTTCTTTGGATACAACTTATTCCATGTATGCAGTCATTGTAGTTTATTAACCCAGACTTAAAATTTAGGTGCTGTGTGAACCCAGCCAACGAGTCTAGATTAGTTTATGAACTTGTTCTGAAGGTAGAATTGGCTATCCCATGCCTATGCTCAGTCTGGGATTCAAAATATGAATAATGTCCGAGTATTATTTAATACAGAAAGATGCCACCCAAAATCCATGGACCACTTTTACTCCTCTCAAAGTACTAATAAAGAAATTGAGCGTTCTAACTGGAATTGCATTGCTTTCTATAGCAAGAGGTTAGGACAGCTGTATTCCAAGATTAATACCAAAAGCTTTGGGTTCTTGTACAACAGTAATTTAAGACCCTAAACACAAAATCAAGCAATAAAAGAGTCATTAGTAATCAGCTCACACTTATTTCATCACACATTCAAACTTGCATGCCATCTCAAAACCAGGTTGGCCAAACTTTAGTCTTGGGAAAGACATGTGCAGAACCTCAGATGTGTTCCAGCAAGCTTTTTGATTCTATATTTTTATACCATTCTTATTTCCTTTAGCACAGGATGCACTGTTTATGGGTTTGTCTCTGGGTGCATATTCTTTTCAGTGTACTCTGCCATTAAGCTATTTTCAGAATTGGATATTAAGCCTTTCCAGACACCTAAACCCAGACCATTTCCCATTCTTCCCATCTTTTGAGATGATGGGCTCTTTGTTATACTATCAACCTGATCTTTTCTGCTGTCAATTACTTAGAGTTCATTGTGGCTCTACTTTAGTTCTTACTTATTTCGGTAACAACGCAGCACTCTAACTCCCTTCCCCAGTTTCTGCTAAAGTAGCAACAGGATGACATTGTTTTCCCAACCTGGCATAACCACTTCTCTGATCTACACCTTTCTTCTTTCTTTGCCATCTGCTCCATGTTACCCTATATTTTTGCTGCCACCACCTCATTCTACCCTTCCCTAAATCAGCTGCATCCTGGGCTAGAGAACAAAACTAAGTCAAACATGGGACAGGATGAGCCTTCTTCTAAGCCTGACTGTGTGTCCTGTCCTACAGTATCTGCCAACAGTCATGAACAATTTCGTCCGCTGAACTATATTTATTTATTTATTAATTATTAAATTTTTTACGCCACCCATCTCACTGATATAGTCCTGGTTCCCCTTCTCACCTCTCTTAATTGATATCTTCTCATTTGACTCGTCTCCATTTGTCCCTATTTTGCTTCATGCTGGTTCTGTTGCCATATATTCCAGGCCCTTTTCTTGTCAATTTACATTGCATTTGTGTCCCTGGCCCCATTTTCTAACTGTTCTACTCCAGCCACTCCTGTCTCTCATCCAATTTTTATCATGTTCTACTGGTTTTACTTTCCTACACTCCACTTTTTCTTTCCCTTTGCTTTTCCACTCCAGCCTGTTCCCCCTGTTCCAGTCTCCATCTTGTCTACCCATCCAACTGACTTAGGATGGGTAAAGCAAAAGCAACCAGAAAAAAACCCACAAAAAACAAAATAGGGATGATACACTGAGATGGTTTTATTTTTACAGGAGGTGGGGAGCAAACATAGAGCTTGTTACCGTTTCCCCAAAAAATAAGACATCCCCTGATAATAAGCCCAATTGGGCTTTTGAGCGCATCCCTGAAAATAAGCCCTCCTCAAAAATAAGCCCTCCTCAAATTAAGCCCTCCTCAAAAATAAGCCCTCCTCGAAAATATTTAAACACGTGCGCAGCCGGTCCCCGCCATTTCCTCTGGTTAGGGTTAGGGAGACAGAGCTGGAAATCAGGTAAGATGGCAAGAGGAGCCCCATCTTGCTCCACACACCCCAAAATAGTAAGACCTCCCCAAAAATAAGGCCAAGCGCTTATTTTGGGGTTAAAAAAATATAAGACAGGGTCTTATTTTCGGGGAAACACGGTATAACAGAGATTGTCTCTGCCTCCTCCCTATATTTTTACTTTGTATGTGTATGAGATATTTATTTTACAATAGTTGCTCTTTGCTCAGTGTTCTTTCAAAGGTAGGGAATAGTGGGAAAGGAAGAGGTCCGTGTGATTCATTTGAAACTCATGGCTACTAAGTGAAGATGGGGAACAGAGAGCATTTTTTAAGAAAGGAGCAAACTGGGCTTCTTATCCTTCATCCTTACAGGTGCAAATCCCTAATTTGCTATTGTGGGGACAAGAAAACTATAAACAGCTTGCCAGGAGATAGATGTATTTGTTACTGTGCATACTGTGACTCTCTGTGCTGTGAATTGTATTGTTCCCCAAACTAAGTTTTAAGTCTTCAGTGAGAAAGCAAGGATTACATTGATTTCATTTGACGGATTCTGCTTTGGAATGGAATTGCAAGAATATAAAATCTGTGGGTTGCATTTATCTTTATTAGACATCACTTGAATAGATTTTACATAATATGCACAATATTTTATTGTATCACGGCATAAATGTGAGTTCCAATATAGTAAGAGAACTGAATTCCTTTAAAAGTTTTATGGATTTAGTCTTGTTAGATAGCTTTAACAATTTTTAGGTTCTGCTCATTTTTATAGATTAAAAGGCTTTTATAGAACTACAAACCTAGACATGGCTTAGTTTTATACATTTTAGTTAGAATTTATTTCTACTTGTCTATTTTATACTGTATACTGTATATATTATACTGTATTATACATATGCCAGTCATTAACTTAAAAAACCCATCTTTCTTTTGTGTTTCAAGTAAACTAATATAATTCTTTTACATTCTATAATAATTTTTTCTCCATCTATTTTTAAATTACTTCTGACCTAGCAGACTGGAGGGCCAATGCAGTTTGTATCTTTCAGTTGAACTAAAATTGCATACCATGATTCAACCCAACAGTCAGTACTTCTCTGGTTGTTTTGTAACAAATTGGTAAGGATTTCTGACTCCTAATTACTTCATAATTCCAAAAACACTATTAATCAATTAGTGATTAATATCAATATATTATCATGATATATGATGATATATATCATTATCATATATATGATAATGATAATAATCATTATCATTGTCAACTTGGATAACCAGACTCTTTGATGGATCTTAAGAGTGTCACTACACACACGTACAGATAATAGCTTCTATAAATGTGACATCTGCCCTCTCTTAATTTATTGCACTTCAAGTTCAATAGCGAGGCTTAGTCTGAATGATTATCGGATACTTAATGCTACAGTCTAATAGATCTTTAATATAAAGAGCAGAGACAGGATATTTTTCTTTTTTTATTACTGTCATTGCTTTCCCTCTTAAAAGAAAAAAAAAAGATCCTTCACTATATTACTTCAAAGAAAACTTTTTTGCCCCTTATTCTTCTTGCCTAATGACTGAGATGATTTTCTGGGCTAAAACTTAGCTCTTTCTAATGTAAAAAGTAAAATACATGTAGGCTGATAATAGAATGGCTTACAGCAATTAGGACAAGAACAGAAGACCCATGGGAAAATTATAATATATTCAAAGTTTGAACGCATTGATGTTGTTCAATGAAAAGATTACAGTGGGCTGGCCTCACCTAAGTCTAATTTGGGCAGAAGATTGGCAATTCTGTGACTGAAAATCAAGGGAATTATTCTCTCTCTCTGTCATGTATGAGTACTGAAGCATGTGGAATGCTGTTACCTTTGGACTGAAGTGGTACCTATTTGACTACTTGCATTTGCATGCTTTTGAACTGCTAGGTTGACAAGCAGTTCTTGAGCTGGGGCAAGAATGGGAGGTCACCCTGACAAGGAGTATTTGGGTCACAAACTGTCAATCTTCTCATTGACAAGCCCAGCATCTTATAATACACACACACACACACACACACACACACACTGTGTGTGTAATATATATATCATGTAAGATTGAGAGTATCTTGGTGACGTTTCGACGAGGTCCCACTCGTCATCTTCAGGCTGGTGTCTTCGGCTTTGTATTTGTGCGAGGAAAGCGTGATTGGAGCTGCCGTCTCTCTATAAATACTGGTGGGGAGGTGTGGGGTGCTGGCTTTGTTGCTGTGAGCTGTGTTGTTACATCTTGATGAGTTGATGTTTGCAGATTAGTCAGCTGTTTTGTAACATCCTATGTGGGTGAGGTCCTTGATGTGTACCCATTAGTCTTTTGTGTTTTAACGACTGGGTAATGGGCTGCGTGTTAACATCCTGAGTTCTAGTGTTGTGACTTCTTCGAAACGTCGCCAAGATACACTCAATCTTATATGGGAAAAGACCCAAATACACCAAAACTTGCATACCTCTACCCGTGAAAATCTACGAATATATATATATATATATATATATATATATATATATATATATATATATATATATATATATATATTTTCTCAGGTTTTCGCGGGTGTTTGTATGTAGGTCTTTGGTTATTCGGGTCTTCTCCCACGTAAAATTGGAAGTGTCTTGGCGACGTTTCGACGAAGTCTCATTCGTCATCTTCAGGCTGGTGTTCTCGGCTTCGTGCTTCCAGGAGCAATGTGAGATCGCAGCTGTCTCTTCCTTTTAACTGCTAGTGGGGGTGTGAGCTGATTGGGTGGGAACTTGGCTGTGTTCTGATTGGGTGGAGGTGTGTTCTGATTGGTTAGGGGCTTGGCTGTGCTCTGATTGGATGGGGGGTTGGTTGTGCTCTGATTGGCTGGGGGTGTGTTCTGTTTGGGTGGGGGCTTGGTTGTGCTCAGCTTAGTCTGAGTTGCAGGGGGATTTGAGCTGGTGAGCTGCGTTGTTGTTGTTTGGCTTCGTGTTTGTGGCCGTGCGAGCTCTTCATGGTGGGTGTCAGTCTGCTTCATGTATGGATTGGAGAGGTTTAAAGTGGCTAATGATGCAGCTGCAGTCTGGCTTCTGGTCCTTGGTCGTGGCTCATTATCAGTGTGGGTTTAAGTCTGCTTTCTGCGTGGATGTGTGGTGGTGACATCCTGTGTGGCTCTCGTGAGTGTGGGTCTGGTGTCATTCGTCGTGTTAGGGACCCGTTTGTCAATAAGGGCGGGTTTCCAAATGGCTGGTAGGCAGGAGGTATCGTCTCGTTTGTTCATGCTGTGTGGGCGTTTTTCTATCTCTCTCTATATATATATTCTCAGGTTTTCGCGGGTGTTTGTATATAGGTCTTTGGTTATTCGGGTCTTCTCCCACGTAAAATTGGACACTTCCAATTTTACGTGGGAGAAGACCCGAATAACCAAAGACCTACACACACACACACACACACACACACACACATATACATAATATATATATATATATATGATATATATATTCAGATATTAATTGTCCCTTATCAAACTGAAAGGCTGTTTGGCAGAGTGTCATCAGATCACCCAAACTTTTTCTTACAGTTCTTAATAAAATAGCTTCTTGAGTTCTTCGTTTAGGAGTCAGAATGAAATGCATAGATATAGAAGAGATATGTCTAGCTTAGCCATACTAGAAAAAGATCTTGGAAGAGTAACTGGTTACAAACTGAATGTGACTTCTGTGGGTGTAGAAAAACAATTCACTTCAATTTTAGGTTGCTGCAGAGTATAGTTGTCCTATCGGAGGCAGTGATGATCTTACTAATCCTTCTATGAAACATTGGTTCAGATGCTAAGCATCAAACTTTAAGATGACTCAGATAAATCGGGACAAGTTCAGAGAAGGGTATAATCTGAGGCCTGGAAATCAAGTTCTATCCCAAGAGATAGAAGTAACTGAAAATGTTCAGGAAAAATTGAACGTGGTATAACAACACTCTTCAAGTATCTGAAATTTAATCAAGGCATGGTTTGTACTGACCCAAAGCATAAGAAACTGAATAATGGATCTACATTAGAGGAGAGCAACTTCTGATTTATTTTAAGAGACAAAGTATTTGTAGCAATAAGAACAGTTTTACAGTTGGAAGAGTTAACAGGAGAAGACATGAGTTTTCTCTCACTGGATATATTCAGGTAGTGATTGAAAGTCAGGGATGTTTTCATATGGATCCCTGCACTGAATAGGGGTTGGAATAGATGACTTAAATGACCCCTTCCAACTCTCTGATTGTCTCTCCGCCAAGCTCATTACTGCCAGTTTTACTGCGAGCAACCCTCTAAATGTATGTGGGATTATTTTCCTATTGTAAGTATAGATGGCAGGGCCTGAATATGGGACTTTCTGGGTGAAAAATAAGGACTCTACCATTTAGGTACAGGCTGTCACATATAATGTAAGTTGACTTACAAATTCTATGTTTTATCCTGCTGTTGGCCTAATCTCTTGGGTTTTATTTTCTAGCATGGTCAAGATGACGATAGCTCCAGCAGCAGCAGCTCTGACAGTGATTCTGGCAAGGTAAAACAAATTGAATAGATACGATAGATCAGTGATGGCGAACCTTTTCTGGACCGAGTGCCCAAAGCGCATGTGTGCACACAGAAATGCACATGTGCGTGGCTGAATCCCCAAAATGCAATGCGTGCCCAGCCCCGTGCACATCCCCCAGCCCCTGGGCATGTGTGTGTGGTCCACCATGCTCCCAGCCCCCCCCCACATGCGCATGCGGCCCCCTGTTCGTTCCCCGCCCCCTGCGCATGCGCGGGAGAGACTGGCTGGCGGGAGGCACACTCGCATGCGCAGCGGAGCTGAACTGGGCTGATGGCTCACATGCCATCAGAGAGGGCGTTGCATGCCACCTCTGGCCCGTGTGCCATAGGTTCGCCATTACGGCGATAGATCGAAGAGAAATGTATCAATAATTAGAGTTGCCAATTATTTTCACCAGCTTGGTGTTCCCAGATGTGTGGCATTTCATCAACTCCCAGACAGCAAGGATGGGCAATTTATGGAATTTTTAGAGTTGAAGGTGGATTATCAATATGAAATGTTATCAGTTTAAAAAGGCTGTTTTTAGCTTCTACTATTAATAGCCTTTCTGCAGTCCTGCTAGAAAATAACTTTCCACTAGTGGTGTAGAAAACATTTAAAGCTGCAAAAGTTCCAACTTTGAAACATCTCACACTCCAAAATCCAAATTCTGGCTTCCAGCCTAATCAAAGTAATCTAAATTGAAGTGAGCTATTCTCACTAAAGCAGAGTCAGGCCTGTTTTGCTTTCGTCCCTCCCTCCCTCTGTCTCTGCAGGACTATCATATTGAAAGGATAAAAGATTCCTCAATTTAAGGTCAAACAATGCTTTTCTTTTAATCACACAGACTCACAGTGGAGATAAGAAGAAAAAGGAAAAGAAATGACTTTGAGGCACCCCACACCTTCCAGCTGAATTGAAGTTCAACTAGTGAAGGGTATTTGGGCATAGGGAGAGAAACAAAAATTATGTTCATTTTCTTCAAAATAAAATGTCTTTATTTTGGTTTACCTTAACATGCTTGTTTCATATTTTTTTTTCATTTTTACTTATTTGACTGTGGCTTCATGTTAGGAATGATTAAGGTGACCAGATTTTAACATTGGTACAGAGGGACACCATTGTGGGCGTGGCTTATTTTGTGGGCGTGTCTTGGAGGTCATGTGACTGGTGGGCATGGCTAGCTGGTCATGTGACCGGGTGGCCATGGCTATGTGTATAGGGACTACTCAGAGGGCTGAAAAAAGTCATTTCTGACAGGTCCTCGCATTTTTGACTGGTCCTCACACTTATGACCATCCTCACATTTATGCCTGTGCAGCATTCTTAACAACCATGTCACTCATTTCACAACTGCTTCTCTTCACCATGGTGATAAGATAGGGCAAAAAACGTAAAATGTGAGGACAGTCGTAAGTTTGAGGACTGGTCAAAAGTGCGAGGACCAGTCAAAAATAACTTTTTCAGCCCTCTGAGTAGTCCATATGCTAAGGTGAACAGATTTTAACATTGGTAAGAGGGACACCATTGTGGGCGTGGCTTATTGTGTGGGCGTGGCTTGGAGGCCATGTGACTGGGTGGGCGTGGCTAGCTGGTCATGTGACCGGGTGGCCATGGCTGTGTGTATAGGGACTACTCAGAGGGCTGAAAAGTCATTTCTGACAGGTCCTCACACTTTTGACTGGTCCTCACACTTATGACCATCCTCACATTTATGCCCGTGCAGCATTCTTAACAACCATGTCACTCATTTCACAACTGCTTCTCTTCACCATGGTGACAAGATAGGGCAAAAAACGTAAAATGTGAGGACAGTCGTAAATTCGAGGACTGGTCAAAAGTGCGAGGACCAGTCAAAAATAACTTTTTCAGCCCTCTGAGTAGTCCATATGCATAAAAGGATACAGTAATAGAGAGGGATGAAGGAAGGGAAGGGAAGTTAGAGTAGGAGTGACGGTTAAGAGAGGGAGGAAGAGAGGAGGAGAAGGAGAAAGGAAGAGGAAGTAGGGAGGAGAAGAAGAGGGGGGGAAGAGAAAGTAAGAAGGAAGGAAAAGAGAGGTGGTAGGTTTGAGGAGAAAGATTGCTGTACAATAAAAAAGATGAAAGGGAAGAAAGCCAACCCCAAACAAATATAAAGATATTAAGATAAAGAATGAATTGTTAAACTTTAAAGAATAAAAGAGAACAAATATGAATAAATAGCAATAATTAGAAACACACATACATACAATGTATTTTCTTTGAACAGAATATTTGGCTGGTTCACAAATTTAAACAGTGTTTAGTCATTTCAATTAAATTTACAATTTCTATATTTCCTTTTTGCCATATTTATTCCTCATCTATTTTTTTAAAAAAAACAATTTTACCCTTCATCCTCATCTCTAATCTTAATCAAATTCAATTTTTCCCTTCTATTCTATTTTATACCCCTTCCCATTGTCATCTATTTTTATATCCATCCTCACATTGGTTAATTATGTAATTATGTAATACAGTTGTTTAATACAAATTCAACATTTTAATATAAATCAATTAGCTATATAACTATCTTTTTTGTATATTAATCAATATGAACATGAATATTCCAATTATTTCCATGCAATCCAATTTCTTACAAATCAATTAATTATACTTACCAATAATAATAAACCAAATAATTTCCCCCATATATTCCTCCAAACCACAACTTAACCATTTCTGCTTTCAACACAGTATACAATTAATAATATCTCAATTATTACAATTCCCTAGTTAGAAAGAGCTTTTTTTTCTTTTGTGTTTTAAAATCTTGAACTCTCCTCTTTTGCCCTAAATAATTTTCCATTGTTTGCACTACCTTTTTTGGTGAGGAAAAGGAAAATAAATCTGCTGCCTAATTTTCCAACGTTGCAAGCAAACCGCAAAGCCAACAGCCTGTTTTACTTTCAGTTTCGTTTTGAGCTTGGTTTGCACAAAGAGGAAAAAATAACTGAGCAATTTAGCAAGAGCAGAGCCCTGTGCAAATCAGCTGAGAGGGGGAAGCCGAGCTAATTAACGTAGGGCGGCCCTTTGAAGCCCCGCGGCAAGAGTTTAAACAGGTTTTTTCCCTCTAGCCATCAGCGGGGATTCAGGAGGCAGCCGGGAACCAGGAGGCAGAATGAAAAATCGGGACTTTTTTAAAACGCCGCGGGACGCGGGACAAATTGCTCAAAAGCGGGACTGTCCCACCAAAAGCGGAACGTCTGGTCACCTTACCATATGCATTAAAGGATACAGCAATAGAGAGGGATGAAGGAAGGGAAATTAAAGTAGGAGTGAGGGTAAGAGAGGGAGGAAGAGAGGAGGAGAAGGAGAAAGAAAGAGGAAGTAGGGAGAAGAAGAAGAGGGGGGGAAGAGAAAGTAAGTAAGAAAGAAAAGACAGAGGTGATAGGTTTGAGGAGAAAGATTGCTGTACAATAAAAAAGATGAAAGGGAAGAAAGCCAACCCCAAGCAAATATAAATATATTAAGATAAAGAATGAATTGTTAAACTTTAAAGAATAAAAGAGAACAAATATAAATAAATAGCAATAATTAGAAACACACATACAAACATACAATGTATTTTCTTTGAACAGAATATTTGGCTGGTTCACAAATTTAAACAGTGTTTAGTCATTTCAATTAAATTTACAGTTTCTATATTTCCTTTTTGCCATATTTATTCCTCATCTATTTTTTTAAAAAACCAATATTATCCTTCATCCTCATCTCTAATCTTAATCAAATTCAATTTTTCCCTTCTATTCTATATTATACCCCTTCCCATTGTCATCTATTTTTATATCCATCCTCACATTGGTTAATTATGTAATTATGTAATACAGTTGTTTAATACAAATTCAACATTTTAATATAAATCAATGTTATATAACTATCTTTTTTGTATATTAATCAATATGAACATGAATATTCCAATTATTTCCATGCAATCCAATTTCTTACAAATCAATTAATTATATTTACCAATAATAATAAACCAAATAATTTCCTCCATATATTCCTCCAAACCATAACTTAACCATTTCTGCTTTCAACACAATATACAATTATTAATAGTATCTTAATTATTACAATTCCCTAGTTAAATAGAGCTTTTTTTCTTTTGTGTTTTAAAATCTTGAACTCTCCTCTTTTGCCCTAAATTTCCCATTGTTTACACCTACCTTTTTTGGTGAAGAAAAGGAAAAAGAAATCTCTGCCTCATTTTGTCACGTTGCAGCTTTACTTTCGCTTTCGCTTTTTCAGTATAGCTAGGGGAAAAAAAATCTGCTCCAGGAACTCTTTGCAGCCAATTAACCTATGCGGAAGCTGTAAGGGGCTGTTTTTTCTATTTTTGCAGGCATGGGTGTTTTCTTTTAACACTGATCAGCTGTAGGTCGGCCCTTTGAAGCCCTGCGGCAAGAGTTTAAACAGTTTCTTTTTCCTCTAGCCATCAGCTGGGACTCAGGAGGCAGCCGGGACTCAGGAGGCAGAATGAAAAATTGCGACTTTTTAAAAACGCCACGGGACGCGGGACAAATTGCTAAAAATCAGGACTGTCCCGCCAAAAGCCGGACGTCTGGTCACCTTAGGAATAATCAATAAACGAATGAATGGGGCCTATAATGAAACATACACACCCTTATGCTCTTGTTCAAGGTATTGCTGTAATAGGTTAACCAACTAATCTTGTCTTCTTACAGGTTATTGCATTCCAATTCCATATTTAGTTTTTCATCCTTCACCCAACAGACATTGGTTAATTGTTCTCATTGTCAGAAAATTTCTCCTTATTTCTAGGTTGAATTGCTCCTTGATCAGTTTCCATCCATCATTCCTTTTCTGGCCTTCAGGTGCTTTGGAAAATAGCTTGACCCCTTCCTCTCTGTGGCAGCCCCTCAAATATTGGAATACTGCTATCATGTCTCCCCTGGTCCTTCTCTTCACTAGACTAGCCATACCCAGTTCCTGTAACTGCTCTTCATATGTTTTATTCTCCAGTCCCCTAATCATCCTGGTTGCTCTTCTCTGCACTTTTTCTAGAGTCTCAACATCTTTTTTATACTGTGGTAACCAAAACTGGATGCAGTATTCTAGGTGTGGTCTTACTAAGGCTTTATAGAATAGTATTAGTACCTCACTTGATTTTGATTGTACCCCTCTGTTAATGCAATTTAGGATTACATTGGCTTTTTTGGCTGCTGCTGCACACCTCTGGCTCATATTTAACTGGTTGTCCACTAAGATTTCATGATCCCTCTCACAGTTACTACTATTAAGCCTGATTTCACCCAGTCTATATGTGTACTTTTGGTTTTTCTGGCTTAAGTGTAAGACTTTACTTTTTACATTGAATTTCATTTTGTTAGATAGGGCCCAGTGTTCAAGTCTGTCAAGATCCATTTGGATCTTGATCCTATCATCTAAGGTGTCAGCTTAGTATCATCTGCAAATTTGGTAATTTCCTCTTCCATTCGCTCATCTAAGTCATTTATGAAGATATTGAAGAATACTGGGCCTAAGACAGAACCTGTCTTAGGCCCAGTAACCCCACTGCTTACTTCCCTCCATGTAGACGTAGACCCATAAAGGACTACTCATTGAGTATGGTTTGTCAGCCAATTCATCTGATGGTGATACTATCTATCCCACTTTTTTCTAGCTTACCAAGAAGTAGGTTGTGGTCTGCTTTGTTGAATGCCTTGCTGAAGTCTTAAGTATTTTATGTCCACAGTATTTCGTTGGTCTACTAATTTAGTCACTATATTAAAGAATAGGGTTTCTTGCATCAGCAGGGGGTTGGACTAGAATACCTTCAAGGCCCCTTCCAAATCTGTTATTCTGTTTTTCTGTCATTTAATAATATTCTGTCATTAATGATCATATTCAGTCTGCACTACTCTAGGAATAGTTCATCTGCAGGACATGACCTATGAAGATGACTGTATTCAGGGCAGGACATTACACTTACTTAAAATAAAAACTCAGTGTTGAATGGGTACTATTCAATATGTGAATAGTGATGAAATTCAATGGTGAAAAAAGTAAGGTTCTACATTTAGGTAAGAAAAATAAAATGCATGGGTACAGTATATATGGTACCTCGCTCAATAGTAGTAACTGTGAGACGGATGCTGGAGTCCTAGAGGGCAATCATTTAAATATGAGCCAGCAGTGCAGCAGCTAGCAAAAAAGCCAACACAGTTCTAGGCTGCATAAATAGAGGAATAGAATCAAGATCACTTGAAGTGTTAATACCACTTTATAATGCCTTGGTAAGGCCACACTTGGAATACTGCATCCAGTTTTGGTTGCCACAATATAAAAAGTATGTTGAGATTCTAGAAAGAGTGCAGAGAAGAGCAACAAAGATGATTAGGGGACTGGAGGCTAAAACATATGAAGAATGGTTGCAGGAACTGGATATGTCTAGTCTTATGTCTACACTTCAGGACTATCATTAAGTGTTGTACCTTATGATTCTTGATGAACATATCTTTTCTTTTATGTATGCTGAGAGCACCAAGACAAATTCCTTGTGTGTCCAATCACACTTGGCTAATAAAAAATTCTATTCTATTCTATTCTATTATGAAAAGAAGGATTAGGGGTGACATGATAGCAGTGTTCTAATATCTCAGGGGTTGCCACAAAGAAGAGGGAATCAAGCTATTCTCCAAAGCACCTGAGGGCAGGACAAGAAGCAATGGGTGGAAACTAATCAAGGAGAGAAGCAATCTAGAACTAAGGAGAAATTTCCTGATAGAACAATTAATCAGTGGAATAACTTGCCTGCAGAAGTTGTAAATGCTCCAACACTGGAAGTTTTTAAGAAGATATTGGATAAACATTTGTCTGAAGTAGTGTAGGGTTTCCTGCCTAGGCAGGGGGTTGGACTAGAAAACCTCCAAGGTTCCTTTCAACTCTGTTATCCTGTATTCTGTAATGAAGCAGTGATGTCATATTATTTATGAGGACAAGTTTAAGTAAGGAACTGAAATAGCAATTGCAGTTGGCTGTATTAAACCTGGCAATTACATGAACAGGTAACCTTACATGGGGACTGAATGCTACAAAATATAGTGGCAGTCATTTAAATGGCTTTAAGATTAGATCAGTGGAAGTTCATATAACCAGTGTGAACAATATATTAATATGGTACATCCATGATTAAAGAAAGTATATCAAGCCATGGTTAAAATCAGCCTTGTAAAATAAGCCAGACTAAGAAACCAAAGCCATTTAAATATGAAACTACTTTTATTGGAACCATTCTATAGCCAGGGTACAATGGCAATTAGGACCAGAATTACTGTCATTAAGTGACATAGTCATAGATCATGGTTCATGTGCAGTGTTGCTTAGTGACAGCAGTCTTGGCAGTCCTGGTTGCTGTTGTTAAGCAGGGACCTCACATGATTGACTTCCAATTTCCTGTCAGCTTCACCATTGATTTTGCTTGTGTGAAGCTGGCAAAAAACATAGGAGATCTTGTTCACGTAATTGCAGTTTGCTGCAATATTGTAATTGCCAGCTAGGCATCAAACATGATTAGTGATCATCTGAATGTAGGGATGCTGTGATGGCCAGAACTCCAAGGATTGATCATAAGTCCCCCATGATTCAGAACCATCATAAATCATTGCTGAACCATCATTGCTGAACAAGTAGTTGTAACCTGAAGAATACCTGTATTATCAGAATCTTGCAAGTTTGGATGGGTTTCCGTCCTTCTCCCTTGTGTGAATTAGGGACTCAAGCTGTGCTTATCTCATCGTTGCCTTTGTAGTGGCTCTTTCTCCTTCTAGGCCATTCCCTAAGTCCTTTACAGTTAACACCATTAATTCAATTGATTTATATAGTACATTGTGTCATAAAGTATTCACACAGGCGGGATTTGTAAATTCACATTAACTACCTAATTCTGCTTCAGAGTATGCAAACCCAACCAAAACCTGTTGGTGGAAGATAGCAGCAGGAAAAGACTATTTTCTCTGTTCTTAGTACCACTTTGTCATTCTCACTGAAGTAATGATATACTATTTTTTTTCTATTTTTGAATAAGAAGTGTTATTCTTAGCATTCTTCACTTATCTCATTTTATCTTATTTTGACCTTTAGCTGCCTTAACCTCATATTTAACAATCCAGGCTACCAGTCCATTTTATCAACACACAGATACACACATAGATACACACACAGACAATTTTTGCCCAAGCAAGGTGAAATAAATAAAAAAATAACTGCCATGATAATGTGAGCTTGGAGAAGAATTCGTCCAATGGTTGGCAGATATCTCCTCAAGGCTATGATTGACCATGTCAATCACAGAGTGTTGGATAAAGAGACAGGAAAGGGGCTTCCTGGTATTAGTCAAGCAGAAGGAAGAGGGCAACCAGGCCAGAGAAATCAAAAGAGGGCAGTTCAGGTTTTGGTCAAATGTGCTTGTGAGAAGAGAATTACTGGGAATTTATGGAATGCAACTAGTCTGAACAAGCAGTTGCTAAGATTGGCAGTGGAAAACAATAACAAATACAATGTTTGATAGTCATTTTGATTTACACACTTTTCAATCAGCTATCATGACAGCTTGTTCTGCCTCTAAACCATATGCAGTACTATTTATCAATTGCCCTTTTAAAAGATTCCTGCCTGGTGTCCTAAGGTGTGTTTTCACTAGCCTTAAGCTGCTATAGTAAGAATGTAGAAGACTGATTGTGGCTGATATCTTGTCCTTTACAGAAAGGGAATGATTTAATTAAGGCAGTTGTCAGTGTAGCCAAGAAAGCTGCAAAGTTGTATCTATGTAGTCAGGATACGTTTACCTTTTTAAGGAGGGGTTCCTGGCATGGAGTACTCTGGTATGATAGAGTTTTTCTGTGTATATGAGAGAATCAGTCTATAACTTCTCAATCATGTCAACTTTATGATGTATGAACTTCAATCCTAGCATACTGACTAGGGAATTTCAGGGGTTGAAGTCTGCAAATTTTAAAAGTTACCAACGTTGAGAAACACTGGTTTACAACACTGAGAGAAGAGTGCCATCTACTGCTTCCTCTGGCACACTGCAGCCTCTGTTCTGGCTCTTTGGAGCAGCTCTTTTCAGCAAGTCTCATATCTGCATTATAAGATCATGCTCCTGCCACTGGTTAAACTACAGGTAGTCCTCATTTAGTGACTGAAATTTGTTCCAGCAAAATGATCCACATGGAATCACATGACTGACAGACAAAAATGCTGTGAAAATTGGCTAATTGCTTCTGTCTCATTCAGATAAAGTCCTCATATAGCCTTCTATGTCTGACCTGGTTTCTTTACCTTTTTCTACCCTCTCACAAATGATCACTCTTCCTGGGCTGCTTTTTTCAATAGACTACACTTCCCTAAAAAGCTAAGGGTACATTAAAAAGCTCAGCTCTGTGATCTTCATAACTTGATGGGGGATGGGTAGCAGCTGGAAACCGAGCAGACCTTAATCAGTTTCATACTGAGGCTTTTGTTGACCTAAATGCAAGCATTGGTCAGTTACTTTTTAAAATACTGTTGTAATTGCCAACTGCCTGAGGCAATTGCTAAACAAGGATTACTTCTATTATATTTTAATGCTGTAATAATTCTAATCAATAAAAGCATTATTTCATCTGAGGTAGAACATATTTTTAAATAAATCTTGCACATTAGATATATTTTAGTGTAAAAAGTTACACTTTAAAGTTACACTTTCTACTGTAAAGTGGAACCTAACAGTCCAAGCAGGGACTGCTGTGGCCTGTAATGACTTGGGAATGCAGCCTAAATTTGTCCTAGATTTCTTCATTGGAAACACATATATTTGCTGAAATAATGGGGTTTTGGCAATTCCCATTTTTTTCAACATTGGTAGAATATAAGAAATAATGACTTAGACGTCCTCAGGATTGGGTGAGAATGGAATATGCCATTATGTTGACTACAACTGAAATTGCTTTTTTAAAAATATTAATTCTCTGTTGACTATATATAATTTTACCTATTCTTATCTACCTATATTCTTTATATCAAATGTCAGGGTGATTTCAAATGGCACAATGCTATCCTGAGGGCTGGTCCGCATTTTGAAATATAGCAGCCATCTGTTAATTTGAATTGTTTCACATTAGAAACCCATATTTTTCCCTTTTTAAAAGCTCAACAAAAAGTAGGCAAACAAAAAAAATCAAATCAATCTCCATGAAGATAGAATTACAGGTAAACCTCACTTGTCAACCATCTTGTTTAGAAACTCTTCAAAGTTATAATGGCAGTGAAAAATTACCTTTTCAACCAGTCCTTGTATTTATGACCTGCGCAGTGTCTCTATGATCCTATAATTGCCATTTGTATGCTATGCAACTGATATTCAACAAGCAGAACAGAGAAGGTGGCAGTAAAATTGGAAATTACAATCACATAAGGTCTCACTTAATTATTACAGCAAGTCATAAATCCATAATAATGGTTGCACAATATTGACCATGATTCTAAATAATGGAGTTGACTGTCCCAATTGTGGTTGCTAAGCACAATAATTTGCTAAGCATATAATTTAGATACTATTATGAAGAATGCTACCTTATAAAAGCAATGAAAAAGGCAGAACCACAGGAACATGTAATGTATGGTTTATCTGTTTATCTTATACTTGGCCTCTGTGGATAAATGAAATAATTGATTTTGTGGGATTATTAAAAATCTTGAGTTCCTAATTTGCAGGAAGATGTGTGTATATTGCCATAACAACAAGCTCTTCAGATTTTTTTTTTTAAATTAAATCTCATAAATGTATCTTAAACTAAAATGTAATGTGTAAAATGCCAATTAGGGGGAAATTTACTGTACTTATTAAAATGATAAGCAGCGGATGAGAGGTAAAGATTATTCTGCAGGAAAACAACAGGGTAACTCTTGATTTCCAAACTAGGTTTCATAAGATTTGCTGTGGTTGCTTCTACAGAGATTCTGTAACCAACCTATGATGATTTCCTAATATTTGGCAGTGATATAATAATATTGTGAAAGTTGGTCAACATTTGTTAGCCATTTTGTCATGTTTTTAGCTAAGAGAAAGAATGTGAATGATAGGATTATATTCTTTATCACAGAAGCCTCTTTATGAAAGGGAGCTGTTTGGAAAGGAGGTCAATCTGTAGAATATTTATCTCATTACTGAATATTGGTTCAGGGCATATAATCTAATTATCTCACTACTGAATACAGGGGCATATGATCCATTCTCCCAAATTAAATTGCTATGTTCCTTCAATATTCTGCTCCCTCAACTATTTTTACGATGTATTTTTGTTGGATTTTTGCATCCTACCAAGTATTTCTTCCCTCTGGCAATATAATCATGACTCCAAAGTTGTTTTTGTTGTTTGAAGTGGTGGTTTACCCTGTAGTCTCAATCACTTCCTACATAAACTAAGACAAATTTAGAGAAATTTGGGAGATATGGTCTAATATCTGATCTAAATAACAGCTTTGGGAAGGGTGACCAGTAACCCAGCTTCTAAATGGTAGCTCCAAAGATTGCAAATCACCACAATCAAATTCTGATGGCCTATTAAACCACACTGTGGTCTGGGTTATTGAATGGATCCCTGAAAGTTAAAAAGTCAATAATAAATAAATAACTTTAACGTTTCCCATTTTCAAAACAACCCAAATCAATCTTGTCCCAATTCATTGACCAGGATTTACTTCCACCAGCTCATAGCATAAATCGATGCTTTTCAACCACAGCAACTTCAAGATGCATGGACTTTTAATTTCCCATCATTCTGGCTGAGCAAATTTTGAGAGTTGAAGTCCACATATCCTAAAGTTGTTGAGGTTAACAAAATCTAGTATAAACCATTTTTGTTGTTGTTGTTCCCAAGCTAAACATTTCCTAAAAATGTTTTAGGAAAAACTATCTTTTAGTGCATGCAGGTATGTTGGAAATCCCAAAGGTGTTTTCTCCTTGAAGACATTTTGCTTCTCATTCAAGAAGCTTCTTTAGTTCTGAGTCAGAACTGAAGAAGCTTCTTGGATGAGAAGCAAAACGTCTTCAAGGAGAAAACAAAGTTCAGTTGCCTTTGGAAAAAGCACCTTTGGGACAACCATGACCTGGATGACTGAGAATCTCCACAGACATTGATTGGAAATGTCACGTTTGCTACCCACCACCGGCGCTGCTCACACTTTATGCAATGTATGCAGGATTGTTGTTCCAGAGAACAATATTCTTGTAAGTTACACTAGAAGCAAAGTGGTGTTGTTGTTTTTTCACCGAACTGACCGAATGGAACCAGTTGCTTAGCGAAAGCCTTCACAATTACAATAGTGTTTATATTCTAGTGTTGGAAGAAATGTCCATCTGGGTTCAGTTCCAAGTGGGAAAAAGACACTGGAAACATGGAGACCACTTGGAAAGATGGCTTTTAATGGTGGACAGGATCCCATGCCTTGATGATGTTGGGTGAAAGAGAAAAAAAAGGGAAGAGATGCTGAGAGTGCCTGAGTTTTATACCCTCTCTGGGCTTTTGAATTTGAGTTTGTGTTCTGATTGGTTGTCAGACTCCCATGGGGCCATCTCTGTAGGCTGTCCTGAGTCCCAAGCTTGGTTGAGCCTTGCTGGGTGATGTAATCTTCCCAGGTGCCATGTGGTGAGTTCTGTTGCTAGATGGGTAGAGGGCTAATCCTACCTTTGTTGGATCTTGGGTGAGGGTATTTACTATGAATAGACCTAGCTATCTCTTTAGTGTGGACATCTGCTGTGCACTATTGAGGAGTGGTGGTGGGGGGAACTATTCAGAGTGAGTCAGTTTCCTGCCTAAAACATGTTTCTCCACTTCTCATCCAGGGAAATATAATATTTTGCCTTTTAAACATTTCCAATTGTAGGAAGAAATATCCTTTTGGGTTCAGCTCCAAACGGGGAAAAAGACACTGGAAACATGGAGACTGCTTGGAAAGATGGTTTAATGGTGGACAGGATCACATGGTTTGAGTTCCTGAACAGAAAAAGGGTGAGACGCAGCAAGCCCCCGGGTTTTATGCCCTCTCTGGCTTTGAACTTCCTGGGGCCCAAAAAGAGTATCCTGATTGGTTATCAGATTCCCAGGGGGTGGGGGTCTTAGCTAGCCTTGCTGGCTGATGTAATCTTCCCAGGTACCATGTGGTGAGTTTCTGTTGTTAGATGGGTCCTATTGTGTTAGTTTCTGTTACTAGATGGGTCCTATTGTGTTGCAGATGATGGTCCATTGACAAAGATTGAGTTTCTGCCTCTGGCCCATTGACAAAGGGTGGGGGGGGGCAAGAAGGTGGCAGCTGCTTCATCTTTAAAACATGCTTCTCCATTTCTCATCCAGGGAAACATAATATTCTGCCTTTTTAATATTTCCCACAATATTTCATTCCTCTAGGAAAGGGGTGGGTGCTAACTTCTTACACTAGAATATTTCATTTTCCTAGGAGAGGGTGGGTGCTAACTTCCCACACTAGGCAGTACCTGAGAGTAACAAGTGTACAGTTCTTTTGGCATAGGACTGTGCTCTTATGAACCACCCTTGCATATCAGTCGCATTCTGTTTTTGCACTCAAGTAAATTTCTCGGACGTCACCGTTCCATCAAAGGAACGAATAACAACAACAACAACATGACCAAGGCAATGTCAGGGGAAGAATCACGAGATGCCTTCAATTTCAGAACGACGCAGCGGAAAAAGCGGAACGTTCTCTCGCTTCCACTTCTTCCTTTAGGAAAGCAACTTCTTTGTGACGTCAAGGGCGGGAGGCATAGACGCGCCCCTTCCCCTCCCCTTTTCTTTAGCCGACCGGTCCGCGCGACTCCCAACTTTCATCCCTCTCGGAGGTTATGAAACGCACTTCGCTACGTCTATTTCGCAGTGGGGGCCGGCCGAAGCTGGCAGCCAATCGGCTGGCTCTCCGACGCCATCACACGGGGCTGCTCCCGATTTTATGTAATATTCCGGCCTGGGGGTGTTGGTGGAGGTGGTGGTGGGGATAATTTACGCGCGTGTGTGCTTGTCTGTATATAGAAGGTCATCGGAGCAATCCGGTAGCTGAAGACCGATCCGGCGTAAATAAGACGCTACTTCGCGGAGGCGGAAAAGTTACTGGTTTGGGGGCCCCTCCTCCTCCTTTTATTCGTCCCACGCCGAGACACCTTCCTCCCTCCTCCTCCGCCCCGCCTCCTTATTGCTCACTAGAAAAAGGATGCCGTCTCCTCCTGCCCAGGCTGAGAGATCGTCTCGGGCGACAGGAAGGGACCCACCACCCTCGGAGATCAAGCTTTCTCCAGCGACTGCCCATTGATTGATCGGTTGATTGGTTGGCGCAAGAGCGTCGTTGAATTGCAAGAGTTAAGCCTTTGGGGGAAACCAGCGAGCGCTTAGATGCTCAGGTGGAGAGGGCACCGTCCGGGGGTCTTTTAAGATGAAGGGGTCGTTTTAGTTGGTCGTTGCATGGAAAAGCAACCCTGGTTGCTGCGCGCGAAGTTGGCCGAAACCGGCGAGTTTGCTTTTGGGGGGCTGGGAATGCTCCAGTGCCTGGAGAGAGAGAGCAAGAGACAGCAGCTCTTTTCCTTCGGAAATTGAAGAATTCCTCCAGGGGGGGGGGGGGGGGGGTCATCGGGAACTGCTAGGGAAGTTTGTGACTTGAAGAGCCGGCGATTTGTTCCGTCTTTGCTGGTTGGACAGCGAAAAGAAAAAGAAAGAAAGAAAAAAGAAAGAAAGAAAGAGAAAGAAAGAAAGAAAGAAAGAAAGAAAGAAAGAAAGAAAGAAAGAAAGAAAGAAAGAAAGAAAGAAAGAAAGAAAGAAAGAAAGAAAGAAAGAAAGAAAGAAGGGTGTGTGTGGGGTGGGATGAAGTTCAATCTTTGCCAAAGTATCCCACTGGCTCTTTCGGCCGCTTTTCTTTGCTGCTCTTAGGAAGCCGTCGACCTTTGCCCGGTGCCCTCCTGACTCTCCTCGTCTAGCCCGCGGTTTCCGTCCCCTTCCCCTCTGGCAGAGCAAGAAGCATTTTTTAAAAAATGGAGCTTTTTGACTGTCCCTCCTGTCGCAGGGTTCTCTGGGACCCGGTGACCGTCTCCTGCGGCCATTCCTTCTGCAGGAGATGCCTGGGCGAAACCTTGCCTTCCGAGTGCTGCTTCTGCGGGGAGAAACTCGGCCTCCTGGCCTCCCGAACGCTGAGCTCGAACGTCCTACTGGGGAACTTGCTAGAAAAGGGCTTGGATACGGCCGCCAAGGTGGCCCGGTTAAAAAGGGACCTGCGTGAGCTGGTGAGCAAGAGGGACTTCCAGGAAGCGCTGAGGACGCTTCAGAAGGGAATCGGCTTGGGTAAGGTTTGCGTGCTATCCAGAGATGATGTTTTTTAAGAAAGTGTTGCGAGGTTGAACGAGGGGGCCGAAGGGGAAGGGAGGCTGGGTGATATGCGCGGGACTGACCACCAGGTGCTCCCTGGTTATACAACTTGCCACCAACCTCGCTGGCTGCATTGTGTAAGCAGGCAAGGGACAATTCTTGGTAGTCTTTTTCACGAACTTCAGCTATGGCTTTCCTCTTCCTTAAAAGGCTGGTGATTTTAGGATCATATAAATGTTTGGGTGTACAGTATATTCCATTTGTGCCTTGCTGGTAGATCTTGTGATTTCCTTCTCTTTTAAAGTGGGGTGGGGGGGAGTCTTCCTGCTTGTAATTAGTTTCTGTTGCAGATTTTGTCCACAGAATGCTGCAAATGGGAATGGTCACATCAGAAAATTAAACATAAATCTAAAGTGTGCATGACAATAGGACTGTTGTTTTTGGAGTTATTCCTTAGGGGCCTTTAAAAATTGAGTTATATAACTTGCTGACTTCCTTGGGGGCCATGGGACTATCTTTAAGTGTTCATGGAGGACAAGAATAAAGCAGAGCAGATCTTTCTAATATTTCAGTATAATTTCTGTAATTTGAGGGTATGAAAGTATTTCTGAGGTAACAACTATGTGCAGTTGTGACCTTTCCCCAATTATGTGGGAATGTTAACCTTTCAGAGCACCATTCTCAATGTTGAAATTGTTATTGTATGCTGCATGGAGTCTTTATTTCTTTACCATTTACTGAAAAGGCAAGACATTGAACAGATGCTGCTTTCTGATTATGGTGATGTTATGATGATGATAGATATACCAAATTTCTTTTAACATGCTTTTATTAAACACATAGCGTCTTTGTTGGGGAGGAAAAGATGTTCTGTTATTTACCTAGGAGAAATAATCTCATTTCATCTTTAATCTTAAAACTTACATTAAAATCAGCTTTGGAACTGGTAAGCTGATGCTACTTAAACCTTAGGATTTAGGAATGAGTAATTAGGAATCAGGCTTCCTTTACTGATTCAGACTTTCCTGTGCATGGAACCTGACACACCCCTCTCTTATATAGTGCTGTTATAAAATGCTAGTTCTTGTTTTGCAATGAGTCAGACACAAGTGTCAGTACAGGTGTTTCAATCAATGTGAGTTTATACTGGAAAATTTTCATCTAACCTGAATTGTTTTTTTTTACTTCAGTTGGAGGATTCCTTCAATTAATAGGGATAGAACTCAAATCTAGTGACCCTTGAATTTAAGCCAGGTGCATTTATAACATGGACTGTCAAGGAGCTGATAGATTGAGCAATACTAAACAATGCTTTGGCATTTTAACTTTTTACCATTGATAGTATACTATACTTTTCTTTATAAACACCAAAGCAGATGAGATGAAAATGTGCTATCAAATTAATCTTGTATTTGGCATTAAAAAAAATTCACTTTTTTAAAAAAATTAAATGATCCATGAAAATATTTTTTGGAGATTAAGAATGTTTTTAACATTGTATTACCCAAATTCTGAGATACTGTGGTATGGGGTGCTAATACATTCTAAAACCAGACTTTACCTATTACCATTTATAAATATCTATAAACTTTAATCTTGAGTAAGTCCTGCTCATTTTGTATTGATTGACACATAGGCCTTTTTCAATTCTTTTAATTGAAAATATAGAAGGTGATAATATAAGAAAGATTTTGGATGGTAATCATCAATGAAAGTTTAATTATTTAAGCTGTTTATCTTGTCTGCCAAATTCTTGTTTAAGTTTATGATGATAACATTTGCTGAAATCTAGTCACCTACAATTTTGCATTTTTTCTCACCAACTGGCTAACATCCATTATACAATGCTAGATAGGGAAAAATCAAGAAATTTGGGTTTAGCTGTGGTCATAAGTCAAGGACTACCTATACAGGGTCCTAAAAAGTAAAAAGCACTACTAGAGTATGTGATTCATAACAGGTGATAGCTAGCAGACTGAATTGTCTCTTGTTCTTTATTCCTCATTCTCTTAACATCTCTGTAATGGATACTTCTTTGATAGGGGCTTTCTGCCATTGAAAAACTTTTTAATTCTGGTAATCTAGTCAGTGGATGAGGCGAGTTCTCTCTTACCATTCACTCCTATCATGCCCCATCCTCAAATGATGCAAGTACCATTGTATATGTTCAACTAAAAAAACAATAGATCTTTTCCTATAGCACAGAATTGTTTTTTTGACAGTATTAGAATAAAGCTACGTTCAGGTGATTTGATCTGCCCTTTTAACTAACGGATCATACTTGAGGTCATTCTTCTTGTCAGTAAAGTACAATTAGTGACTTTAAAAAAATATCTGGCTAAACTATATTGGAAATGAACACAGCTCGTTCTAGTCAATAAGTCCCTTTCTTGGAGATTTTCTTATAGTGCCTTGATGTGTATGACTGTACAATCAGAGGTGGGTTTCAGCAGGTTCTGACCAGTTCTAGAGAACCGGTAGCAGAAATTTTGAGTAATTCAGAAAACTGGTAAATACCACCTCTGACTGGCTCTGCCCCCATCTATTTTCTGCCACCTGAGTCCCAGTTGATTGGGAAGAAATGGGGATTTTTCAGTAACCTTCCCCTGGAGTGGGGTGGGAATGGAGATTTTACAGTATCCTTCTCTGCCACACCCACCAAGCCACACCCACAGAACCGGTAGTAAAAATTTTTGAAACCCACAACTGTGTACAATGTTTGTTTTTATTATTTCTTAGGAACAACAGTGAAATGTTCTGCTTCCTCCTACAGCTCCAGATGATCTTACATTGAGGGTGTGCAGATCAGAGCTTTATGTGGCTTTACAGGAGTATGAAGGGGCTCTTGAGGATTTGGAGATTCTGTGCAAGCAGAAGCCAGAAGAATGTGAAGTGAGTAGAGTGTAAAGCTGGGTGTTGTGATCCAGAACAAACATATGCTCTTCCCAACTTTCAAGTGGTGAGATGAAATAGCTTTTCTGGAAAAGGCTACATTTGAACTCAGTGGCAATAATAGTATAGAAAGTGGGCATATTCTTTCATATAGTTGCTTATTTAAATATAAGGTAGGTTTTCCCTGGTTCTGTACAAGCCAATGTTGACTCATATGCTCTAACAGAATGATGAAAAAAACATTCTGCTGCTAAAATCCACAGAAAGAAAAACTTGAATTACTTCTGGAAGGTTCACAAACTTCAGCTGAATTTTCTCTTGTAGGCAAAGAGGAATTTACCAATGTTTCAGTCAATGCCCAACTGCAGACTAAATTTGCAGTCTGCAGAATTCCTGGGAAATATTGAATGTTTGAACTTAGATAGTGGAAAACCAGGGAGGTCTTAGTGAATTTTACAAGACTGCCTTGTAAAAATTTCCCTACATTTATCCATATTATGCTCCCTGACAATAAATTTCTCCACAAAAATTAGACAATAGAAGTTATTTACTATATGGAATACTATTTGGATAAATTTGAAAGAATTGGTGAATGGAGTTTGCACATTCAAGTGTTGTGGCCCCGCCCTCTGAGCCTATCTCATCGGAGGAAGAAGGCTCCGAACATGAAGAAGAGGAGTCGGCCAGGCCTCCCTTTCCAGACCCCTCCCCTCTGGCACTGCCTCAAGTGCCGGCCGAGGAAGAGGAGATTAGCCAGGAGCCAGGTGTCTCCGATGACAGCGAGGGAGGTGATATGTCATTCCTGGATCCACGCCAACGAAGGCATGATAAACGGTAGCAGCAGTTAAGGAGGCGTGCCAGGGATTATAACTGAGTCACTGGACCACACCCCAGAGACTATATAAGAGAGTGGTGGCCATTTAAGACTCTGTGACGAACAAAAACTAACTCTGGCTAGTCACTTGAACAACGCCTAAATCTGCCGAAGGTTCCTTGTTTTGAACTGGACTATTTGCAATTTGTACGTATTTTCTGTTTATCTGATGAAGTAAAGCCCTTGGCAGTCGATGCTCGTATAGCTGCCAAGTTTTAGATAACAACTTGTGTGCATGCCAAGTGCTTTCTTAACCCTCGGCTGGCTGTGTTTGTGTGTGTGTGGAGACGGGGACAGAACACCAATCAGCATAATATTCTAAAAGTCAAGTGCTAGTGAGCTGTCCAGAAAATTCCCATTCTATATGTCTACGGGGAGGAACAAGTGATAAAACCTGTATGGTGACATCATGATTGGGGAAGCAAATCTCTAGCGCAACCTGTTCTGACAGATAGCAGTCTACTTTGAAGAAACAAATACTGGATGACTGATTTATTGTGGCTTATCCCTCAGTCTGTATCTATGCTAGGCTTGAATGTAGCCTGGAGAGCTCAAGCAGAGAATTTTAAATCTTGATTTACATAGAGACCAAACTAACACTTCTCATCTCTGCTGACAGCCCTTTACACTTTACTGTAATGCTTTACAGTTCCCCAATATCTATAATTCCATCTCACAGGAGGGCCTTTTACTTTGGCATATATGGATGCTTTCCCCACAATGAAACTTGTGGGTAAATATAATAGTATTCCTTACCAAGACCATTTGTGTATTTAGATAGACTTTGAAACTGAGATAATAGCGCACATACTTCTGAAATGTCTTATCTACCACGTTTAGCATTAGAGATAATCTTTCATCTTAATTACAAGCTATTCAGACCAACCTCAGATGGTGACTGTGTGCTATGTATTTAATCAGAGGTCTTCAAACTTGGCAGCTTTAAGACTTGTAGACTTCAACTCCCAGAGAATTCTGGGAGTTGAAGTCCACAAGTCTTAAAGCTGCCAAGTTCGAAGACCTCTGTATTAAATGATTAAGATACCTCTAGAATTGTAGTCAAGCTTTGTACCATTGCTATGACCGTTTTCAGATTTGTGGACCTGATTGCTTCCCTAGGTATAATTAGTATGAATAGGTTTTTATTGGATGCTATGTAACTTTGTTTTTTAACTTCTGTATGTTTGGTCTATGATTGGTGAGCCTTGGTGGCGCAGCAGACTAAAGTGCTGTTAAGTAGCACCAGCTGCCTGCAATTACTGCAAGTTCAAATCTCACCAGGCTCAAGGTTGACTCAACTTTCTATCCTTTTGAGGTAGGTAAAATGAGGACTCGGATTGTGGGGGCAATAAGCTGACTTTGTATAAAAAGAACACCGCTTGGGGGGGCCAAAAGCCTACTAAGCAGGTATATACAAAAGTATGAAGGCTATTGCTTAACGCATTGTAAGCCGCCCTGAGTCTCCGGAGAAGGGCGGCATATAAATCGAACCAATAAATAAATAAATAGATTGTATATTTTTAATAAACCAAATTCCTCCCCTTGCATATTTTGTGTGGAGAGATGTTACAATGCAGGTTTAAAAGCGAGAGCTTGCATTGTAGAGCTATGATTAATGTTTTGCTAGTTTGGCATCATCATGATTAGTAATTTGAAAATGCTATTTTGGAGCATTTAACATTCTTCAGTTGGCCGTATGTTCAAACTTGTTCTCATATGTTCTCCTACTTTCTTAAAACTTCTGTCTTTTGATATTTGTGTATTCCCAAATAATTTCTGTGAAGGTACTTGCACAAATATGACAGTTGCTAACCATTTTTTACAACAACCAAAGCACTGATCCCCCCCCCCTCAAATGATTTGTATTTGATCACAATTTTGGAAATAAGGATTATACTTTAACACCTGCCAGACTTGTTCTTTTAGGCTCTGTTGAAAAAGCTCTTCAGCCTATGAGGGTGACAAAGCAAGAGCAGAATCAGTGCGATTGTCATTTTGCTACATTTTTGGTATGAACATTTTGAAGAAAGTGGTAATAAGTGTGGAATATTTTTATTTTGAGGAAAGCCAATTTTATTTCCATTTTCAGATGGCTTTTTTTTTGTTTTAGCCCTTTATTTTCTTCATATTAAAGTAGTGGGGAAGTTGTATTGTTGCACTAATTGAAGCTATTGAAGCTATTTCATACTTCCCTCATAAATATGCTCTTTTCCTTCATCCTGTTTTACAGTAGGTTTTTTGTTTTACGATCCCTAGTCCTGTGCTCAGAGTAGGTTGATCAGGTGCTGCCACTTATTGAGACTAAAAATAAAGTTTCCTTTGAGTCATACTCACGTCTGTAATAAATATTTTCTTGGGTCTCCCCAGGTCTATTATAATATATCTAACCAGCATTCTTAGTATCTGTGTAATCCAAAATAAAAATGTTCAGTGAAACTCTCTCTGGTATGTGAATGTGTATGTTTGTTTATATATTGATTGGACATTACACATTCCTTGGTACATACAGTTCTGAGATAGATGAATTAAGAGTCTGCACTTCTGATATACTTTTTTTTGAACCTGAGGGTGCATTAACTCCATATAGCATCCATTCTCAGTAATGCTGGTGGGAAAGCGAGACTTAACGTTTGTCTTACAGATTTTCTGAGTGACATCACTATTTTCTTGCTCTTAATTTTCTTGCTTCACAGGGATTGTGGAAGTTGATGGGAAGAATGATCCCTACCTAATTGTCATTTCATTATTCCAGCAACATCTTTTGCTGTTGCCCTGTGAAAAATGACAAGTTAGGCAGGAAGGAATATAGCTGGGTGATTCTTTGGTTCTGCCACTCATGGAGAGGATGATTTAACTAGCAGCTTGCCTGCTCATCAAGAGTCTACACCACAGGTGTCAAACTTGACCGCACCATGTGATGTATCAAATTTTTTGCTTTTGCAGAGCTGGGGTAGGCGTGGCCTGTGTGTGATGCATCCAGCCCGCTGGCCGCCATTTTACACCCCTGGTACACTTAGGACTATATACTTGATTGACTGATTGACTAAACCTGCTGTCATTGGCATTATGCAAAGCAATCTGCAGCTGCTGCAGAATGTTGTGACAGTTCAAGAAGGCAACTGAAATGTGTTTCATGTTTCTTTTCAGGGCTTTTTTAGAAAAGGGAAAGTGCTCTTGGACTTAGGGAACCAACCAGAGGCCCTGCTGCAATTTCAACATTGCCTTACACTGGATTCCAGTTTTCATGCAGCTGAATATGAAATAGAAAAAGTAAGTGCACTATGATGACTAAGCACCTTGAGATTAAATGTTGGAAGCATAATTGGTTTGCATAGGAGGATGTAGCAGTTTACTTTTGGAATTGATGAAGTTGTATCTACTCATACCTCTCCAATTGGGTATCACTCTGGTTTTCTTTTTAGAAAAGTATTTGTTTCTTTTGAGAATTGTTAAGGATAAAGAATTGTTAAGCTACACAGAAATTAAGATTTAAATGGCAAAATATGATTTGATGTGTCTATGGTTGCACACAGTTTGTCATTTTTGTGTCTTTGCTTACCCCTAATAAATACTGTATATTGTTAGGCAGGTTGCTTCTGTATTGATAAGAGTTATGAGAAGTCATTTCTCTATGTAATGCAGTGTCTCGGTCTGAACAACTTTAAGCCGACTGGCTAGGAATTCTGAGAATTGAAGTTCACATATTTTAATGTTCCTAAGATTGAGGAATACTGGTTGGGCAAAGAGTATTTTTTTTTAAAAAAAAATCATACTGACATGATGTCTTGTCAAGTATAGCATGAAGAATGTGAAGCCTGTATCTGACTAGTTCCATATTTAACCAACTGAG
Organism: Arizona elegans; assembly: GCA_022577455.1. Classification (NCBI taxonomy): domain Eukaryota; kingdom Metazoa; phylum Chordata; class Lepidosauria; order Squamata; family Colubridae; genus Arizona; species Arizona elegans. Next base: position 92,143,431 of record JAKOOJ010000003.1, on the reverse strand, counting down.
AGACATGAGCCTTACAGACTTCTCAGAAGTCAGATTCTACTGTGAAGATTCTGTCTATGGAGATTCTCGGTCATCCAGGTCATAGTTGTCCCAAAGGTGGTTTTTCAAGAGGCAAATGGACTTTCTGGTTTTTTCTTTCAAGACGTTTTGCTTTTCATTCAAGAAGCTTCTAAGAGCTGAAGAAGCTCCTTGGATGAGAAGCAAAACATCTTTAAAGAAAAACCAGAAAGTCCATTTGCCTCTTGAAAAACCACCTTTGGGACTGTGTTCTCTTTCAAAACCAACTAATGTAAAATCTTTCTGTTGCAGATTCTCACAAACGATGCCTCCCCTATTCCTGGTACTGTTATGGAGTTGAAGAACAAGGGCAGTCAGAACTTGGAAGGTTGTAAATCAAGGGAACAATTGACTTTTCTTGAAGGTTTTGAAGGCGAAACTCTACCGGTAAGTCGTATGGAATGATGACTTACCAGTTCCAAAGTTAGAGATAGTGTAATAAAAATATGTAAAGCTATATACAGAAATATATATATGGGACATTGGTGAAGGGATTTCCATGTGGATCCTTTCATGTGTCCAACACTTCAAGACTGTCTGCTCATCTCTGGTTTTCTCACTTAAAGACGTTCTTGTACATTTATCTGTAAACAAAAGAACCAGCTAACGTTTGTAGGGATTGGGGAAGCCTATCTTACCTTTCACAGAGTTGCATTAACTCCTTTACTTTTAAACAACATCTGCTTTTTTAATCTATAATAATAAAAATACAAGAATTAAAAATAAAATTAAGTACCATCATGCATCATAGTACAAAAAGCAAAGCAAAGGTAAATCAGAAAATAATTAAAGTGTAGGAAAAACAAAACAACAATAACAAAAGAACAACACAGTTTAAAAATAAAGTTAATGGAGATTAGAACATTCAAATATGCAACAGCATCAGATCTTAGTTCTTCATATTTTGATAGGTTCCAGGTTTTTAGGCTATCATTCAATATCACATTCATATATTTTGCCCTTATTTCTCAGACCACAATTTACAATCCTCTGAATTTTAAATCAAAATGATTATAATGTAGAGAAGGCTCAAAAACTGCAAGCCTACATTCTAAATTATTAAAGCTTTAACCGTTGGTGGTTTGATAAAACATATACTGCAACTCCTTAATCCAAATGACATGCAAGTTACCCTTATTTAAAGGTAAAGGTAAAGGTTCCCCTCGCATATATGTGCTAGTTGTTCCTGACTCTAGGGGATGGTGCTCATCTCTGTTTCAAAGAGCCAGCGCTGTCTGAAGACGTCTCCGTGGTCATGTGGCCAGCATGACTAAATGCCAAAGGCGCACGGAACGCTGTTACCTTCCCACCAAAGGTGGTCCCTATTTTTCTACTTGCATTTTTTATCTGCTTTCGAACTGCTAGGTTGGCAGAAGCTGGGACAAGTAACAGGACCTCATCCTGTTATGTGGCACTAGGGATTCGAACTGCTGAATTGCCAACCTTTCAATCGACAAGCTCAGTCTTAGCCACTGAGCCACCACGTCCCTATTACCCTTATTTAGTTTTGTACAATTTTTCAGTTGTGAATAAAACTAAACTTTAGGAAGTTTAGAAACTTCACATTCAACTAGCACATCAGACCCAAATTGTCCAATTGACAGATGTTTCTGTCGTGTATTCTTTATGACTCCATTGATCTTGTGGAGTGATTAAAGCTACTTTATGTTTGGGTAGAATACGTGGACCAGTAGATATCTGAGAATTTGTAGTGTAAGAAATTTGATTTAAGCTTTATACCATCCCCTTCTTAGGTATGATCACACTTCATTGGAAGTAGAAAACAGTATTTAGAGAAGGTGTCATACCATGTAACTGATTCAAGAAATAATATCTGTGCATGAGTAAAATAAAGCTTGGGAGTACTGTATGCAGTGTTGCCTTTTTGTTTTCCTATCTATACTTGTGACCCTTGGTTTGGTGTTTAACATCTTATTTCCCTTTATTAAATAGGATAGGAAGGCACAAAAAGAAAATTGGCTGGAAGAAACTATGCCTGATCATAGCCAGGCAGCACTTCCCATGCCTCAATGGATGAGGAAGAAGTTCAGATCAGACCTTTCTTCAAATAAAGAAGGTGAGTATATCAATAAATGTTTACAAGTCCATGCTTTTTAAAATAAGCTTCTTATCTCTGCCTAATAATGCCCTAATTATGATAAATTATTTTGGCTCTGTGCTTGAAAATCTTGACCTGTCATTTGATCACTATCTCTCTCCCCCCGTCCCCCACCGCCACAAGCAGGATCATCTTAAGCAAGTACTTTGAGCATGCTCCCCAAACCCTAGAATCATGTGACTGTTCTCAAGACTGAATTCCATCACAAGAAGCCCCAAGGAGTGCCTGTTGTATATCAATAGGGGCCTGATTAGATTGCACAGTTTTAATGCTGATCAAATGATAGGGTAGAGAAGCGCAGCCCAGCTTAATGTTAAAATTAGCTACATCACACTCAGTCCAGCATGATTTACAGAAGAGTCCTGCTTCTGTATATACTGGATCTTTCTAGTGGTTTGGGGCCCCAGCTGGAGATAAATATAATAATATCCATTTGAACCAGGGGTAAAATCCAGCAGGTTCTAACAGGTTCTGCAGAACCAGTAGCGGAAATTTTGAGTCGTTCGGAGAACCGGCAAATACCACCTCTGGCTGGCCCCAGAGTGGGGAGGGAATGGAGATTTTGCAGTATCCTTCCCCTGGAGTGAGGTGGGAATGGAGATTTTGCAGTATCCTTCCCCTGCCACACCCACCAAGCCACGCCCAGAGAACCGGTAGGGAAAAATTTTGGATTTCACCCCTGATCTGAACCTGCACAAAGTGGTATCCCAAATAGGGTTTAATGGCCCAGGATATGTTAGCTTGATTTCTTTTGTTGCTGAACAATTATTTCCAGTTTTGATTTATAGTCTAATTGGAAAAATTTTTGGATTTTACTGGGAGACAGGAGTGCATATAAAAGATGAAGGCAGTGGCTGTGAAAGACTCTTCTTTCTTTAATCTCTTTAATCTCTGAAAGGGATTATATACTTAAAGTAACATGTCTGGGCTGCAGGAATAGAGCCCCAAATAGAACACTGGTGGCCAGTGTTCATATGAAACCAATTGCCACTTGGCATGACACCATAATAGACCCTTGGTCTTAAGAGGGAGGGAAACCCCACAAAATAGCTCCTTGCAAGTATGTGACTTGGTCAGATCTCTGACCCGCAATAAAACAAAAGTAATAAAAATGACCAAAGTGGGGTTCAGTGAGAAGTTGGTCGGTGTGCAAGGTTCATAATCTGATTTTTGCTCTTTCCTTTTGTGAACCAGATTCGGAGGAAGAGGAGGCCTCACCCGAGACTTCAGGAACTAGATCACCAGATATAAAGTCTACGAAAGACTATTGTCCAGACTTCATGGGCATCCTGACTACATCAGACTTGGAATGTTCCCTTTGTATACGGTCAGTTAATTAACAGCCTAGGAATAATCAAGGAGAGAAGTAACCTAGAACTAAGGAGAAATTTCTTGACAGTTATAACAGTGGAGAAACTTGCCTCCAGAAGTTGTGAATGCTCCAACACTGGAGGTTTTTAAGAACAGATTGGAAAACCACTTGTCTGAAATGGAATAGGGTTTCCTGCCTGAGCAGGGAGTTGGACTAGAATATCTCCAAGGTCTCTTCCAACTCTGCTATTTTGTTAAGAGCTGCTGGGAAAAGGGTTTTGAGGTGCAATGCAAATTGAGCATGAGGTGTCTTCTTATGGTTCTAGCCCAGGAGTGTCAAATGTTGGCCTGTCGGCCGGATGTGTCACACGTGGGCCACACCCACCCCAGCTCCACAAAGGGAAAAAACATCATGATATGTCACGTGACGGCAATGTGACGCCGTGAGTTTGGCACCCGTGTTATAGCCAATGGACTTCTGAAAAAGCCATGGGGATAAACTTCTTCCTTATTTGTTTAAGAGTAAAGAAAAGGTTTTGGAACATATTTGCACTTTCTCTTGGTATTTTAAATACATCTTTTCTATTTAAAGTACTGTTCAGAATTAAGTATTTTTTTGTGAATAGAAAAATCCTATATCCATAATCTCTATATTCTTACATGTACTAAAATCCGATGTATATTATAGGACTGCTTGCTAAAGAGCATGCTCAGGTTTTCACCAGTCAGAAATGAGACATTCCTCATATGAAACATGAAGTGGTACACTACTGCATGGTATGATATCAGAAAATCTTTTTTGACTGGTAAAAAAGAAGGGGGGGGGGGAATAGTGATGATTACACACCGAAGTTTTTGTTATAAGTACAGCTTAGCATTAGAATTTAAAATAATAAATTTAACAATCTAAAGAGTTAAACATTGAGGCATGCTGTATATAAGACTAGCCCAACCATGAAGTTTAGGGATCTCATATCATGAATATTTGCTAGAAGGCAAAATGAACTTGCTTGCAAAACCCTCCACCGCTGGTTTGATGTAGTTCTTGCCATTTAAATCCTCTCCTCAGTTGTGAGAAAATCCTTGAGACAAGGGACAAAGAAATGCTGCCTGGTCTGAAATGCTGCCTGGGGACTGGAAGATATTAAATGGAGATGCAACCTCAGTGCCTGAACATTTACTGTGGAAAGGCTATGAACAAAAATTAAAACTGGGTTAGAATGTCATGACAGTATTCAATACAATAAAGGGACGGAGTGCCTGAAAAATAAGTCCAGGCAGAACTTAATAAAGGACATCTTTGACCCCTGAAATTGTTATCCAATTGTGCCAGTGTAATACTTCTTGCAGAGTAGTACTACTTTGTAATGAACTGAAATTTGTTTCATTTTGAAGATGGATATTTCAAAGAAAGTAAGAAAGGACGGCTCTTTGGTAGTTAACTTGAATCGATTCCAATCTCTTTTGCAGAATATATTTTTTTATGTGGAAAATAGAAACACTGGCTGTATCATATAATGGTCCAGTGTGATGGAATTGGAGCAATTTGGGGGCTGGTATTAAAAAAAAAATAGAGAAATTGTAGAACAATGTTTTTCTTCATATAAGTATTGTAGTATTTTAATGTTAGCATTGGAAATTGCAATCATGTGACCACGTCTCACTGCAATATCATAATTGTGAGCCAGGACTGCAACAGCCACAATTTTGTGGACTGGTTGTAAGTCCCCCTTGTTCAGCAAAGTCTTTAACAGGATCTATTGAAAGAAAAGATTTAGACTTACAAGAATTTGAGCGCTCAACACTTTTCACTTTAGAGCTGATTTATCTTACTTTACATTGTGCTGGAGTCTTTTTCAATTTCTTTGCAAATTCTCTGTTTCGAACCAGGAAGAAGGCATTTATCTCAAGTTAACACAGGAACTTGCTGGTGGCTGTTTACAAAGCTGTCCACCATTGCAAAAAATTTTCTTCTGATCCTGTGAACTGATTATTATATTATGCAATCATATGTTTCCCAAGAACGCAGCATATTTCTCTTGATATTACTGAATTATGATGCAATTGAAATGGACTATATGGACTGGGGTTTTTAAGCTCTCTTCTGCAAAATCCTTGGGTTTGGCAATAACTTGATGGGATTCCACGAGAGACTAAGAACAAAGTTCACTTGAATACAGTCGCTTTATTGCTAGAACTTTGCCTCTGGATATGGGATTCCAGGAATAATAACAACACAATAATTTTAATTAACAGGCTCTATGGCCTGTGAAAAGGCTAAGAAACACCTGATTTACACTATTAAGTCAATCTCATGGATATTCAAAAATCCAAATAAAAAGCATCTATGACTGTCCTGCAAAAATGGGTCCATTATTGATCTGTCCCTGTCTCCACACACACACAAACACAGCCAGCCGAGGGTTAAGAAAGTACTTGGCACGCACACAGGTCGTTATCTCAAACTTGGCAACAGTATAATCCGTCTGCCAAGAGTTTTATTGCAACAGATAACATAAAATTACATACGCATTGCAAATAGTCCAGCAAAACAATAGCCTTTCGGCAGCTTCAGACGTTGTTCAAGTGACTAGCCAGAGTTAGTTTTTGTTCGTCACAGATTTTCACCAGCCACCACCCTCTCTTATATAGTCTCTGGGGTCTGGTCCAGTGACTCAGCTATAATCCCTAGTACGCCTCCTTAACTGCTGCAACCGTTTATCACGCCTTCGTTGGCGTGCATCCAGGAACGACGGCTCTCCTTCCTCGCCCTCATCAGAGACACCTGGCTCCTGGCCAATCTCTCCTTCCTCGGCCGGCACCTGAGGCAGTGCCAGAGGGGAGGGGCCTGGAGAGGGAGGCCTGGCTGACTCCTCTCCCTCATGTTTGGAGCCTTCTTCCTCCGATGAGATAGGCTCAGAGGGTGGGGCCACAACAATTATCTTGCTATTGGTTTTACTCTTAACATAGTATTCAACCAGAATCTTTCTTCCTCCCATTTATCTAATTATTCCATCTTCTGTTCTCTGGGATAGTGGAATACAAATCATTCTTCTAAAGGTTGCCGAGACATACGATAATATTTTCCTCTGGTCATACTTTTCTTTCATACTAAACGTTTTCAGGTTCCTCAGTTTCTTTTCCTAGAACTTAGTTGCTACTTGGCAGATCTTCCTTATTGCTCTTCTCTGAACTGTTTCCATTTTATCTTAAATCAGGTGCCAGGAATTGGAGACTGTTTTTGAAATGGAGTCTGATCAGAGCAGGGATCTTCTGTCATTTTGAACCGAAGCTTCCTGCATTTACCTTTTTTACCTCTCAGTCAAAGTACTCATTCATATTTAGCTTGTAATCATCATTTTGCAAGTATCATTACCAAGCTAGGTAATAACATAATTTGAGATCTAAGTGAAAAACTCAACCGTTGCCTCTGTTAAATGTTATGCTGCCATTTTCCATTCATTTCTCTAACCTCTTAAGATTGTTCAGTAATGTACTGCTGTCTTGTTAGGCATTGATATTCCCACCCTGATTTGTATAGTCTGTAAATATAATAAGCATTCTTTCCAGCCAGGTCATTAATGAAAATGTACAAGAGTACAGGGCCCACAGCCAAACTCTGAGACATCCCATTGATATCTTACTTTAGTTTGAGGCAGAAGATTGGTTGACGAGCATTTCTTGAATTCTTTCCAATCACCTAATGGACAGGCCATCAATCCCATACTTAAGTGGCTTGCTAATAATGAACATGTCAGTGCCCAATAAGAGATGGTGTTTTTTCTCTGCAGTATGTTGTATGAACCTGTTACCACACCATGTGGCCACACCTTTTGCAAAGAGTGTATGGAGCGTTGCTTAGACCACCGACCCAACTGCCCACTTTGCAAGCAAAGCCTGCAAGAGGTAAGAGGGACAATTTTCTCTTCTTTGCTTGCAACTGCTGGGTGCTTTTCTTTATGTAGCCAAGAAAAAAAAAATAGATGGTAAACCAGTTCTGTCATTCCAGTGCATCTGAAGAATATTAAATTATGCAGTATTTGGAGATTTTGGATTTGCAGGTTGGCATGTTCTTTAGCCTTGACTTTCACTATTGAATGGATTTTTTTTTGTAGTAAAAGTGGCCTTGATTAAGATAGAGTTTCTGTGTTTCTGATGTATATGAAAGCACATCTCCTGGCAGGTACAAATATTACAACAATTTCTATTTTTATTACAATTTTATTGTGATTTTATATATTTGTATATATATTTATGGTTTTATCTTGATGTTGTAAGCCACCCAGAGTCACCTGGCAGTGAGATGGGCAGCAAACAAATTTAATAAACAAAATAATTTAGCTTTAGCACTGAGAATGATTTTGTATACAGTAAGTCATAAGAGGTAGCCATAGTAGTTTAGACTATCTCATAAAAATATTAGGCTCCTTACCAAGTGTTAAATCAAATAGATCTATTAATTATTGCCAGGTATTACTATAGCTATAATTAGTACAAAACCAATTTTGCATTAGGCATCAGTGACTATTAAATATTGACAGGTGCTAAGAGTGCGATTTTCAGAAAATATTTGCAAATGCCATCAGGGGGTCACCTGAGCCAAAGTTTTATTCTTTGGAAAAATACACTGTTGAAAGGGGATTTCAGATCTATGCAATTCAGAACTGGATTTTGAAAAATCTCTGCTCTTAAAAACTGGCTAAGTCCAGAAGAGGAACTCGGAGAACGGAGTGTCTTCTGCTGAATGCTTTCAATCTTCCATTCTACAAAAGATGTACTTTGTGGGACTAAAATATATAAGATATATCTGTAAATATGTATAAAATATATCAAGGTGATATAATTATGAATGTTTGGTTCCTTCCAGTATCTGAAAGCTGGAAAATACAATACTACCATTCTGCTTGAAGAGTTGATGACTACAGTCTTCCCTTCACAACTGGCAGAAAGGAAACTGGTCCACCAAGCTGAAATGGTAGAACTTTCAAAGTAAATATGGACCTTTTGGCTGCATATTCTGTGTGTACAATCCCAGAAGCAGAAAACCTATTTTAAAGGAATTGGAAAGTATATTTGACAGTTTTATCCAGTTCTTCTTAGAAGTAAGCTTATTACAGTTAAGACAATTGCTTCAGGGCCCATGTTGGGAAGATGAGCTGGTTTCCCTAACTTCAGTTCCCTTCATTGCTGTTTATTTCAATTAACCACAAATAATTATCTCCCCCAGCACGTTTTAGCATTTCCCAGCATTTTAAAAAAAAGTGTGTGTGTTTGTTTCTCTCTGTGTATTCATGCATGCACCTACACAAGGTAAGCTTTAGATAACCCAAGAATCTGTTCATAACGACCCTGAGTTATTCATCCATCCATCCATCCATCCATCCATTCCTTGTCCACCCTTGTTTCATAATGAGTGCCTCACATCATCATGTCTTCAATTTGTTTTTCTCTCTTGTGCCTTCTGTAATCTGATATGAAGGCTCTAATGGCAATGTCTCCCTATGCCTTATTCCAGGAATACCTGCAAGGTTAAATAAACACCTTCAGATAAATGCAGCTCTTTTTCTTATCAGTGTAGGGTCCCAGTGTTGATGAATGTGCCTAGCAATGCTGGAAGGGACAGATGAACTAGATAATAGGTTTATAGAACATGACTTTTGGCAGTTCTTTAGAGTTTATGGAGTAAAATGAGCATATAAATCTAATAAATATCTGGCTTCTTGGTAGGTTCAAAAGTCCACATGCATTTTAATCTTTTTGAGCAAGCATGGAGGGTTGATCTGCATGTCCTTGTATGCATGCATAAAAGTTATCCAGTGGTATGTTCTACTCTGAAATCCTCCTGTTGATTTTTCAAGTTCCTAGTAGTCCTTTTGTTGATCATGGTCTTTCCCCCCTTTTCTTTTACAGCCTAAACAAGAATATCCCCATCTTTGTGTGCACCATGTCATTTCCAGGTCTTGTATGTCCTCTTCATGTGTTTGAACCTCGCTATCGACTCATGATGCGAAGATGTCAGGAGACAGGAACAAAGATGTTTGGCATGTGCATGTATGAAAACGGAAAAAAGTAAGTGATACGAAAGACCGAGGCTGCGATTTTTTAAAACCTGGGTCTACAGCAGAGGTTGAATCCCACAATTTTGGGATGATTGGAATCAACAGATGGAACCATACCAAAAAGAATAAGTTTAACTTTTGTTTTCTGAAATTCTATACATGGGTTCTGCTTGGTATTTTGAGGCAGAATGTCAACTTCTGAATTGTAACTGAATGCTCTCTTCCTCTTCCTCCTCTCCTATAAAACTTAGATTTTAGAGAAGTGAAGAAGAAAACTCCACTGAGTGCCATAAAAATGAAATTGCAAATCAGATTTCATTGATAGATACCAATTATTAGGAGGAACATAATCAGAATCTAAATAAACAAATAGATGAATGGATATTGATAAGTTTTTTATTGATACTTCTTTGCATGTTAGTCTGCACTTAGTGCTTATCTATGGTAGGTAGAATAGAGATAGTCACCTGGTCTTTCCCTCAATATTGTTCACTATGCCAGCTCTGTCTCTAACATCTGCATATTGAATGCAGTCTTTTGCTCCTGCAGGGTGACTTTTTGTAGTGTAAAAGGAAGGAACATGTGCATCTGGTTGAAAATGTCATTATTTGGGACAATGCAGAAGTCCCAGAAATACGTTAATAGCCTGTTCTTTATATACATTTGCTGGATATGCAGTAAATGTAAAACCTAAAAGGTAGAAGGAAGTTTTTCATGTGTGTGAAATGCCAGAGTCAAATGGGTACAAATAAAAGGGAATCTGGATTAGAAAGTTGGTCCAGTATTTGATACTGATTGGATTTTAATTTAATTGCATTTAAATTGTATTCTTTTTGAGTCTGGATCCTCCTATCCCAAGCCATTCATTTCAAAGCATTTGCATAGTAGCATCCCACATAGGATGTGTCAAATTTTTCAACTTTCAATTTCCAAACCTTAGGGGTGCTCAAAAATTGTGACATGTCTTGTGGATTGTAAAGATATTGTGCTTACTTTAATATACTTTAGATAGGCTTGGTAAGTGATTACATAAATATCATAACTTTTTAACATTTTGTTTGCTTCATTTCCCACAGGTTACATAGAACTGGAAAAGAAGAAGTGTAAATATTCTTTCTAGCCTGTATTAATAGCCTTGTCTCTTTTCAGCTTTGCTGACTATGGCTGCATTCTAGAGATTCAAAAAATAGCATTTTTTCCTGACGGACGGTCATTGGTGGACACTATAGGCAAGAGGAGGTTTCGAGTTTTGAGACGAGGGCACAGAGATGGCTACAACACTGCCGATGTTGAATACTTGGAAGACGAGAAGGTGAGTAGCTCTTATGTGAAGAGTAAAGTCCTAAAGATCTGACTAAAACAAGAGGAATGATATGTGCTAGGTGTCGTTTGATACAGGTAGTACTTGAGTTATGACCACAATTGAGCCCCAATTTTTTTGTTGCTCACCAAGACAGTTGTTAAATGAGCTTTGCCTCATTTTAGGCCTTTCTTTCCACAGTTGTTAAGTGCAGTTCTTAAGTTAATTACACGGTTGTTAAGTGAACCTGGCTTCCCTATTGAGTTGGCTTGTAGGAAGGTAGCAAAAGGTGATCCCATGACCTTGGTCATAAGTCCCTTTTTTCAGTGCTGTTGTAACTTCAAATGGTCATTAAATGAACTGTTATAAGTTGAGGATCGCATGTAATTTACGGGTATTCATGCCTTATTGAGTTTATATTTCCCTTTTGCACCAAAAAATGGCATTCAAGGTGGTAATAAGTAAACAGATATTAAAATGAACAAATTTAACACAGCTGAGCTACAAAATAATTACTTGAACCATGCTTACTCTGTTGAATCTTATAGTGCAGATGGTAACAATTGGAGATAGAATATTCAATTTGACCCTCTGCCATTTTTTTCATGGATAGTTTGGTACAATAAATGTATAAAACAAGTAGAAAAACCTATCATATTGATTTATGGGTCTGCGCTTTCAATTTATGGGTCAACAGCTGTTCCACGGTTAGAAAGAAGGAAAATCACTTTTTAAATGTCTTCTCTGTTCTTAGAATATTGCAGCAAAGCCAGGATAATCACTTTATCCCACCCAAACACAGCATTAATTATTTAATTCATTGGTTAAAATAGTCACCTGCCAAGCTGGAACTTTCTTTGATAATGTACTAATACATAGCTTCTATTAACCTTGCTTCTTTTAGTAAGTGAGATTGTTCTTCTGGCAGCTCTCAAATGAGTACATGTCTTTCTTAAGAAGACTCTCTTTTCTTTAAAAAAAACCTTGGTAACTGAAATGCATCTTCCTATCTCCTCCTCTTGCTCCTCTTAATGGCCTGTGCACCAGCCTGCCTGTCCCATAATTTGCCTTCTATCCCATCCCATCCCTCTGCTCAGATGTCACTATTGCCAATAAAAATGACTAGTATCTGTTCCTTTTTGCAATGACTTCAGTAGTAGGGAAGAAAGTCCCAGCATCTGACCTGTCCCTATTGTCCCAGCACCTTCCTTTCCCACTAGGCTGAGGAGTTTCCACAAGAGCATTTCCTTCTCTTATCTCCCACCCCAAACCAATTCTGCACAGATTAGCACATTTCATTGTGTGTGTGGAGCAAAACATCCAGGCACATGTTTCAGTTTTGGCACAGACCACTCAAAACCAGGTTTTTCAAGCATGCAATATTTTACATATCCCTACTATATGGCAACCACATCTGAGTTCTACTTAGTTACGTTTTCTCTCACACTCTCTTTTGATCTCAACAAATTCTTTCATTTTTACTTTCAATATGCTTCACTTTGCTTGTTTTCAACTTCTGACCTTGTGATCTAGATGGAAGGAGAAGAACAGACTGAGCTCCAGAATTTGCATGATTGTACCTATGAGCTAACCCAGAGATTTTATGAACATGGGGGCAGGACTTTCAGACAGCTTGTGATGCAACATGGACCACTTCCGGAAAAAGAGGAAGACATACAGGTATTAAGACTTGTTCTCCCCAGGAATATAAAATAATCTGCAGGGGAATGAGATCTGATAAAAGAGATATATGACTGTCATATAGTATAACAATAAAAATACTCAGATTCCATTCTAATAGAATAGACTAGAATAGAATTTTTATTGGCCAAGTGTGATTGGACACACAAGGAATTTGTCTTGGGGTATATGCTCTCAGTGTACATAAAATAAAAGAGAATAATTTGGAGAATGTAGAAGAATCCCAGTCTTTGGAGGGTTGCAACTTCTGTGCTCCAGGGGTGGGTTTCAAAACCCGACATTACTGGTTCGCTCGTGGGTACATGCTTGTGTGCTTGTGCGCTACTGTATGCTACTTTGCTTGTGCGCTACTGTGCGCTACTTCTGCACATGTGCAGAAGCGTCCGGGTGGGTGGGCGGAGCCTCCCACTGCTGCTGCTGCTACTGGTTCAATCCCGGGTGAACTGGTAGCAACCCACCACTGCTGTGCTGGAATGGATTCTATATTTTGATAGCCTATTGTGGTAAATTAGATAAATTAGGTGCCCACAGTTAAGACTTGTTGGCCATTAGTTGATTATGTGCCATCAAGTTGGTGTTGACTAGTAGTTGGATAGATAGACTGTTTCTTAAATAAATGAGCCAGGTCATATTTGGTGGCTTTCCATGGCACATTCAGAGTTTTTAAATTATTTTTTAAATTATTATTTTATTAGATTTATATACTGCCCTACTCCCGCAGGACTCAAGGCGGTGAACAGCCAGATAAAACACATAAATTACAAAATTTAAAAACAATATAAAATCTGATTAAATAATTTGGCCCGTGACAATTTAAACAACCCCAATGTTTTTAAGACAAATTTAAAATTCATCATTAGAATTAAAAAGGAAAAGAAAAAGTTAGGCCAGGCCGGCCTGTTGAAATAGGAAAGTCTTGAGAGCGTGGCGAAAGGTTCGTAGATCCGAGATCCTCCTTATCTCCGGGGGGAGCTCATTCCAGATAGCAGGTGCTCCCACAGAGAAGGCTCTCCCCCTAGGAGCCGCCAGTCAACACTGTTTGGCCGACGGCACCCGGAGGAGCCCCTCTCTATGAGAGCGTACTGGCCGGTGGGAGGCTATTGGTGGCAGCAGGCGGTCCCTTAAATAACCAGGTCCTAAGCCATGGAGTGCTCTAAAGGTGGTAACCAAAACCTTGAAGCGCACTTGGAAGTCCACCGGGAGCCAGTGCAGCTCGCGCAGGAGAGGTGTTACATGGGAACGCCACGTCTTTACCATAACCACCCGCGGGGCCGCACTCTGCACCAGTTGGAGCCTCCGGATGCTCCTCAAGGGGAGCCCCATGTAGAGATCTTGTGTTCACACTCTTATTTTTTTAAAAAAAGAATAAGCATATCATAACACATAAATAAATGCTGTGCAGCCATTTGTAACTTGTCCTTCATTTGTCCTTTCTAGAATCTTAATCCTACATTTCTTAATAGATGTCATAGAAGCCAACTTTTAATTATTTTCCAGGAACTAAATTGTCTTGAATTTCAGATCTAGGTTCATATATGCAAATACATTCATCTGCCTTCTGTACAGTATAACTTGAATGAGTTAAAACAATAATTCCCTGGAATCAAACTCAATGTCCGATGATTATATGGACCAGTGGTGAAATGTAAAATTTGTTACTACTGGTTCTGTGGGCATGGCTTGGTGGGGGGTAATGTGACTGAATGGGCATGGCCAACTTTTTTTTTTTTTACTTTTAAAAGCATTTTTTCTACAACCTCTTCAGCCAAAGAGGTTGTTTTAAAAAATGCTTTTAAAAGCCTCTGACGATCCCAGCTGAGTTGCCTGATCGTCAAAGGCTTTTTTTTCTTTTAAAACATTTTTTTCTCCAATCTCTTCAGCTGAAGAGGTTATTAAAATATTCTTTTAAAAGGTTCTGACAATCAGGCAACTCAGCTGGGATCGTCAGAGGCTTTTTTTTTTTTTAACTTTTAAAAGCATTTTTTCTGCCGAAGAGTTTGTAGAAAAAATGCTTTTAAAAATATATAAAAAAGCCTCTGATGATCGCACAGCTCAGCTGGGCATGGGGGGGGGGGGGGGCAGGGATTTTTGCTACCGGTTTTCCGAACCACCTGCCACCTTCACTACTGGATCGGGCGATCCGGTCCGAACTGGGAGCATTTCACCCCTGATATGGACCTATGGAATCCATGAAGTGTTCCTGGCAGGAACGGGAGTCATTTGCTATTACCTTCTGGGATGTGTTGTTGATTGCCCTGGGATTTCCAGTAGTATCCCATCGAAACACTATGTAGATCTATCATTACATATTCTTTTTCAAGATCAGCCAAAATCAGATAAGAATTTGCAGCAGCCTTAACAAAATAAGTTAGCAGTTTAAAATTTTGCATTTTATATGTTCATACAATTTTTAAAAATGTATTTTTAGTTGTTTGACTAGGTAATGCCCTTTAAATGAAGTCCATAATATTAGATTACCATAAGGTTCAAACCATTCATGTCTTAGAAATGCTGCCTTCCCAAGTAAATAATATTAGAGATACTGCATTATCATAACTATCCATGTATGTTTTTCTTTCTACAAGCAGTTAGATGGCCTTATGAGAACTTTGTACTTGAAAATCATAGTTCTCCAGGGGTGTAATAATAAACAAAGTTCAGTGGCAAAGTAAATTTAGTTTAGAATTAATTAACCTATTAATCTCACTTTCCTGTTTAAATAAATTAATTAAAGGAATTATGATCTTCAGTCGCTGGAATCTGCAAACTTTCTCCTCAAATAATAAGTGAGACTTAACAGCTCTAAAAAAAAGATTGCTTCTTTTGGGCTTTTTAAAATAGGAAGTTTGGGCTCTTGTTTTAAAGACTAGAAAGGACTACTTTGTACAATTTTGCCACGGTGACTATTCTAAATATTTCAGTATTAAGTTACTATTACATTAGCAATATTAATTTAAGATACTAGTATGCTGTATTAATATTACACCATATCATTTATTAGTTGCATGAATAATTTAAGGAATTGCCATTGCTATAAAATTCTTAGAATGGCATTATATTTAAGAATATTATATTAATAACCCATAAAAAGAAATGAGGCACACAGAATGGATAGCCATAAAGTTGGCAACAACTATAAAGCCATAAGGTTAAATTAAAGCAACTTATAATATGGAGCAAAATGCCTGAACAACTGGAGAACAGTACTGAGTTTGGCCTAAAAAGAATACAAAATAAATCTCAGCCATGTATCCAGTATCTTACACAGAAGTGCCATGGCAAAAGCTTCTTACAGTCATCACCCAAGTAACCTTGCATTGCCTGGGAAGGGTTCTTTGATGAAGATGGCAGCACTGAGCTTGGTGTTGCTCTCGCTTGTCCTTAAGGGGTAGACATATTCACTGCAGGGGACAGGACCGGAACAACATTAAACTACAAGACAGTTGTAGGCTAGGTATCAAGCTAGATATTAGGAGGGACTTCTTGACTGCCATATGAAAGAGTGCTTCTTCATCAGAAGTCTTTAGAGAGGCTAGATGATTATCTATGAGACATGCTTTACATGGAGAAATAGTTTTAGGCGAGATGACCTCTCCTTCAAACTAAACTAATTTCACTCTGTAAAATTCCAGGGCTGTAACTGGACTGAGAAGCTGAAAAACACTGATAGAAAGTAATGGCAAGTCACGTATCTATTCCTGTCTGGAAATACATTTTCCTCAAGTGTTTGATTTCCTGTCTGTAAAAAACTGAATCAAGTCTTATTACTTTTCATTCCTAATTACTTGCGGTTTCACCACCTAAAAATGTTCCTTCTAAAGCATCTATGGTATCCCCAACACTTGATTATTTCAATTCATTATTCCTTAACTAAGGCTGTATTATTGTTTTCCAAAGTCTCAGTCTTTTAAATAAGACATAAAATCAAAATCTGAATTAAACCAGAATTATTTAAAAAAAACAAAGCTGTAATTAGACTAATCAGCTAAGGGCTATTTTAAGAGGCTTGCTTAGTATCTTTTTAAAGAAAATTTGCAAGCCAATTAGGGTTTTAACAAATAATTGGAATATTCCAACATTCTGGGCATTCTTCTTGTTTATGGCAACAATAGTCACATTTCCTCTAATTACTTTTACCATGAGGATCCTAAATACGTAAAAAAAGTATACCTTCAGATAATCTGAATTTAGGCTATCAAAAATTAGCACTCAGAATGAGAACCATTGAAATGTGCTAGGATAAATTAATATGGCCTATATTTTTAACTCTTTAATTTTTTTCCAGACTGGACACAAAGGCAACCCATCTATTATAATAAATATTATAATAATCAAATTTGGAGGCTTTTACAATGCGTACCAGAGTTGCGTAGTCATTTTCTTCTAGGAAATTATGGAATTGATATATCAAATTGATAAAGGATACTTTTGATCATGGCTTCATTTTAGGAAAACAGAGACAGTTTGGATTCAGCAGTATTCCCACATATGTTCTCATTTAGAATATGATTCCATTCAGACCACTTCTGAATGGAACTGTCTTCCACCTCTCTGAAACTGTGACCTTTGACACTGAGCATCTTCAAACATTATTTGATGGTCAGTCTCTTCAGCTTTAAAGAAATAGATTTAGATCTCACCAAACACAGAGAGGACCAACTCCATACTTTGTGATATTCATGTAGATACTGAAAAGAGACAAAATAGAGCACTGACAGACACCTTGCAACAACTCCATTTCTAGGAGCAATTCAAGCATCTTTAAGGAACACCATTTGAGATCAACCCGATGGAAGCCCATGTCAAGCAGTGCTTTTTATTCCTATTCTGACCCAGCCTTAGCAGAAACAAGAAACAGACTCCTTGTCACAAAAAACCCCTCTTTATTTATCTCCTGTGAATTAATGGCATTCAAACACAGAAAAGTCCAGGCAATAGTCCTTCAAAGAGTTAACTGCAGTAACAGACCTTATCAGTTCCTTGCGATAATTGCCGCAAAGCTGCAAATTTAAGTTCTGGCAAGCTGTCGTTGAGGCACAAAACAAGCCAAATCTTCAGAAATCTGAACTGTTGTCTCCTATGACCACCACTCCCCTTTCCTTCTATTTATTCTCCAGTCAGGGAGTGGCCCTTCAGAGTCCACGTGTGCCCTAAGTCAACTCCTTGTCCTCAATTGTTCTCCTCTCCTAACATCTCTGTGCATATGTGCATCTGGAACAGGCCCCAGCTGTTCTTCCTCCCCACTTATCTCAGCCTCCAAAGGCAGCTGCCTCTCCGGTGGCTGGGAAATGTCGGACGGCCTTGGCTCTATCTCTGCATCTGATGCAGAAAATCCATCAGAGCCTTCCCCAGACTCCAGAGCTGGCCCAAGTTCCTCCCCAACCTCCTCATCGTCCGAGTCTGCTGCCAGCTCAGCTGGCAGCTGGTGGGCTACAACAATTCTCAGCTTTCCTAGGCAATCTAAAATTGATCAACGTATTGAAAGTTTCTGGGTATAATGAAACGTGTATATGACCTTCAGGAAAAAGACAAGCTTGCTAGGAAACAATCAGACAAGAGAGGCAGGAGCCCCCAGTGACTTAACTGTCAAGAGAAAGAAACTTAGAAAGGACTGTTTCCAATGGTTAAGCAGTTAAAAGTGTTGGCAGGAAGTTTGTACTTTTAGACATGCAAGAATCTGTTAATGGAACCATATAAGCCTTAAAGTAGAATTAGTTTGTCTATTTGTGTTTCCTAACTGGTTTATCTGGGAGATCAAGAAGAACCAATAGTATCACATATCTATCTAAAGAAGCTGCTTAACTAGTAGGCTAATAAGTCAGCATTAATCTGCATTCTCAGTCACTTTAGAGATTAACCTATAATTGGTAATCGTCAAAGGATACAAGTAGTCTAATCACTGCTGCCTTCTCCTCCTGGCAGACATTTATAATGATCTAATAATTCCTGACTATAAGCTACAAAACAATTTGAGCAAGGATTCAAGGACAAGTGGTTGATATATCTTTATTTTGTGCAACTCCCAATAGAATAGCTAATGTTCCCTGCTGTTTTCCCTATAACAACCTTGTGGAATGTTTGGGTTGAGAGAATGACTGTCCCAGAGTTACCAGCTACTGTGCCTAAGGGAGGACTAGAATTTGTGACATTCTGGTTTCCGTTCCAGCACCTTAACCTTTACACCAAATCATTCCAGCAAGTCCTGGATTCATGCCTTGTGTCATGAATTGAAATGCATCTAGAAAAGAAGCTATCAAGCAGCCCCATACTAATTCTGCATCTGTGGGGTCATCAAGAGTACCTCAAATATGCAAAATTTTTCAAAAAAAACAAACAAACAATAAAAGAATCACAATGAGCATCAGAATCCTGTAATCAAGCTTTGAGACAAGGTGCCAGAGGGTCTCGTACACCCAAAGCAACTTAATAGGTGACTATCTTGCAGATGCACGACGTGCAGGCAAAAAAAACCTTTTCAGCTGCATATATCACCAACTGGATTCAATAGCTTTTAGGGCCGGATCATCCCAACAGTTCCAGAGGCCTTAATTGAGATCTTGATCTTAAGATCATAGTGATCTGTCTTATGATAATGAGGGAAAATGAGACACTCCCATACGTGACATATTTCTATGATCAGAATGAAAGATCAAAGACAGAATCCATTTTCTGGGTTCACAATATGGATTAAGCCACAAATTAGGCAAACAGACCAGATTTGCTCAACCAGTTTGTTAAAAAAAACCCAAAACCAAACTTATGATGTGCATTCAGACACTGGATTTTGAACTAACTTGATTAAGCATGGTTTATGAATGCAGCTGATATAAATGCACCAGTACAGTAGTTGCTTTGGCACTTAATTTACATTGTATCATTAAATATATACTGTCACATAACATCTATAAGTGTAACATTTGGGGCATTGTTTTGCTCCTACTCCTTAGTCTTCCTTGTAGGAGTTTTTAAAAAATGATTTTTATTATATTGAAAAGATTTGATCACATGCTCAGTAGATAGTGACAAGAATTAAGTCTTCAAATGATGAAGAGATTTTCCTGTCACACTTCCACAATGAATGTTGATGTCATCAAGATTGTTCCACTCAAGTAGCTCCTGATTTATTTGTTCTGCAAAATGAATTGATGTATTTTCTGTTATCTTCTCACTAGGCATCGCCAGATGGACCAGTTTGGTGTTGGTGGCTTATATCAGTCTTGCCCCTTGCCCTGACCCACAAATTGACCATTTTTTCTGAAACCTCCCTGAAGGCACGTCTCACCCAACTAAAGCATATTCTGAACATCATTCTGGAAAGTCGTGACTACAGCAACTAATACTCAGACTTGCCACACGGGCGTTTTAGATAACATAGAAGGCAGGGAAGTGGGCACTTCCAGGGAACAAATGACAAACTGAAGATGGCTTGGCAAAAAAACAGAACTGACAACCACAGAGGAATGAACCGGCAAATAGACCAGGTCTTCATATTTCTTCTCCAGTCAAAGAGAGGATTTGAGATTGCCCACAAGTGCTCTATATCGTTGCTCCTCACAATGCCAATCTGGTGCCCTCCAGAGGTCCTGGGACTGCAATTCCTAGAACTTCTAGCCAGCATGTTTGACTGGGAAATTCTACAAGTTGTGATCCCAGCACATCAAGTGGATGCCAAGTTAGGGTGATCAAAGCCTTAACGTCTTTATGTCCTTTATTGTGATTATTTTGTTATTGTAAAACTGACTTCGGATATAGTCCTTGAATGAGGACTCTGAAACTGGTCTGCAGTTGTAGCAAGATTTGCTACAATGGTATGTAGTAGTAGCAAGATTTTTTTAATGGGTTTTGGACTGACAGGGCTAAAAGGTTCAGTAGTAAGATGTGAATTGTATTCAGGTGAACATATTTCTAAGCACCTTACACCATGAGAATAGAAAATAAAACTACAAATGCTGGGACTTCCTGAGGAAATTTGCCTTATATCACATGTTGATGTTTGCATGGGACTCTTCAACATATTCTTCATAATGTATGATGTTCTTTCTTTCCAACTTAAGTAACTCACTGCTATTGATTGTAGGGTAAAAGCCAACTCAGAAATGAGGAACATAACAAAAGGGCTGATTTTCTTTCCTGTATTTTATTCTGATTGCTATTTAATGAAGAATTCCAAAAGGGATCAGATACAATGACGTATGCTGCTGAAGAAGGTAGATTAGAATACTTCTATATGATAAGAAAGATATAAAAGTTAGATTGGGATAGATAATGTGTAGTTATCCAGATGTTTGGCAAGTACAATGATTTCTTACCATTTGGAGAGCTATACTTTCCCACCAGTCTGAAGTAGACCGTTTTAAAGATTTAATTTATAGAAAATGCCTAAAGGGAAACCTGAAAATGAAAATGAAATTTTAGACAATTCTCATGGGGATGAAGTGAATAGCTAGAGGACTAACTACGACCTAAAATGTATAATTCAGGAATTAATCTAGGTTTCAAAACGCTAAAATGGCAGAGTATTCAGCTGAACAAATCTGCTGCATAATTGTACATGCTGTTAGACAAATTACCATGAATATAAAAAGTTTGACATACATGTATGTAATATGAACTGAGCGTGTACACCTAGGTTTAGTATAGGGAATATCTGAATAGTTCATGAAAGATCAATCATTTGTTAATGTTTAAGAAGTCATGGGATTTTTAAAACAACAGCTGCTAAACCAATTGGTTTGTAAAATTTGCCAAAGATTAGAATTATTTTTAGATAAAATATTTTTGTGCTCCAGCCTGAAGAATATGGATTCTGAGAATGAACAGCACAGTACAATATAATATAGGTAGCCCTTGATTTATGACCATAATTGGGACTGGAACTTCTCTTCTAAGTGATGTGGTCATAAAATTACCCAATTTTATGACCTTTTTGCAGCATTTGTTAAAAGTATCCAGCTTCCTCCACTGACTTTGCTTACCAGAAGCTGACTGGGAGAGGTGCAAGTGCTGATCATATGACCTGATAAATAAATGCCGGCTCTCTAGCACCCAAATTACAATCATAAGACGGGGAAACTAATGGTTATAATGTAAGGATCAGCTATAAACCACTTTTTTCAGTACAGTTGTAACTTCAGATGATTGCTAAAGGAATAGCCTTGGTGGCGCAGTGGACTAAAGTGCTGTTAAGTAGCACCAGCTGCCTGCAATTACTGCAAGTTCAAATCTCACCAGGCTCAAGGTTGACTCAGCCTTCCATCCTTTTGAGGTAGGTAAAATGAGGACCCGGATTGTGGGGGCAATAAGCTGATTTTGTATAAAAAAGAACACCGCTTAGGGAGGGCCGAAAGCCCTACTAAGCAGGTATATACAAAAGTATGAAGGCTATTGCTTAACGCATTGTAAGCTGCCCTGAGTCTCCAGAGAAGGGCGGCATATAAATCGAACCAATAAATAAACAATAAATAGTTCTAAATTGAGGACTAACTATTCTTTTTTGGCAAATTTTAAACCTGCTGTGATATATAGCTGTGTTTGCTTTTAGTTGTATTTAAATTTGTACTCCTTATAACAATGTATTTACATAATTTAAAATTGGCTTGTCAAAAAGAATTAAATTAAATTACCTTATTATTTAAGATGCTCTTATCTTGCGCTTCTGCTAGTTTGACTGTTCAGTGGTTTAAGAAAATTCTGTCCAGACTCAGATACTTTGTCAACAAATTGCAAAGTATTCAATCTGGACTATAGGTTATCATGTCTTCCCATTGGACAATTCCTCTTGTGCCCTTCCACCTTTCTGTATCAGGTAAACGATGGCCAGTCATTTCCCTTTCTCTGGGTGGATTGTTTTAAAGAGATCAGTGGTGGGTTGCTACCGGTTTGCCCCAGATCGGGCGAACTGGTACCGGCGGTGGCGGGAGGCTCTGCCCATCTTCCCGGATGCTTCCGCACATGCAAAGAAGCGTTGGGCAAGTGTGAGCGCCCATGCATCCATGAGCAAACCGGTACTGACTGGTTTTGAAACCTTCCCCTGAAAGAGAGAGATTAAAAATATAACTTGGAGGGATAGTTAAAAAGCTGGACTTGGACAGAGGAGAGCCAGGTTTTAATTCTTCTTTAGGTATAAAAAAAATTCTTTAGGAATAATTCTTTGGGCCAGTCACTGTCAGCTCACTCAGGAAGTTGAAAACATTTATTTACCAATCCACAATGGCCAGTATGGTGACCAATAACCTTCAATGAAGAGTCCCTCATTCTGTAGTGAATTAATTGCTTTGGGATAATAATACACACACACACACACACACATCCTAAAACATAAAAGGAGGAAGGCTTTCACTCCAACCTCTGGCCTTGGCCTTGTAAGTTAATTTGGCTACTTAATTGCTGAGTGAGAAGGGTTTTTTTTACTTCAAATGACAAATTAATGAAATGGTGGAATGAGAACGGATAAATAAATGGAAATGGGGAAAGCTTGGAAAAACCAAAAGCTTTTAAAAAGAGCAGTTTTCTTTGGGGTGTCAAACCAACTGAGTTAACAAGACAATTGTTTCACTGATTATACTGTAGTAACAGGATAAGAAGAAAGCTTTAAAAGCTATTAGAACTAATGCTAAGGATTGGTTCAATTGGAGAAATGGCCCTTCCTCTGCGGAGTATCCAGTTGACCTTCAGCTGCAGCAAAATAAAAGCATCTTGGCACAAATAGAAAGGAGCAATCGAACTGACATAGGGAGGAAAAATGTATATTGTTTCACGTTTTTTTTTTTTAAATGTAAAGTTGGGAGGTAGGAATGGAAACTATAATTTCTCCCATTAAGGTTTTTTGCTTGCCTTAAATTACCTTGCTGTTCTTCTGTGTATTACAAGGGAAGAGGAATTCAACTGTCAAATAGGGGCATTTTGTCCATATACTTTTCCCCATTTTTCATTTTTCTATATTTATTTGGAACCGTTGGGATAGATTATAAATGTTGAATGAAATTTAGGCTTAGTTTCTTTCAACCTTTATATCTTATCCTTAAATCCTTATTTTAGGGAAAGTGATAATAAAAGGCATTTGATATTTATAGGACATAATAGAGATTTAATAGCCCTTTGGGCTATTTTGTCATGTTACCACCAGCTGCTTATTTCTCTGCTTGCTTCCAAATGTCATCTTTATAAGCCAGCTGTGTTGAACTCATTCTTTTGTAAAGTGTGCCTCCTCAGAATAAGAAGCTTCTCTAACTTAAAGATATAAAATGATGTTGAAGGGGTGGAGCAAAATTGCATGTTTGCAATTTGCGCTTCTTCATGTGTTATGAAATAAAATACTGGTTGGAATTAAATACCCTTGTTTGCCTGGGCTGAAACATTGGTACCTGTGAATGTAGCACAATGATGATGAATGCAATCTCTTAACCATTCAAATTTTATAGCTGCTTGGACAATATATGTCTCTGGAATCCTGGATCCAGAAAATTCTGGCTTCCTCAGTAAATGGAGTGGGGGGACAATTATTTGTGTAAATATATACCAAATTTAGGAAAATACTTATCCTTGTAACATGTACTGTTGAAATAGAATTTAGGGGGCGGAGAAAAACCCTACTGATAACACACAAATTTTGCTTTGGTGTTGCTTGATGGCCAAGGTGATTTGAGGAGTTTAATTTTAAATTTTAAAAATCAGTAAGTTTTAGTAATTGGTATTACTTGAATTGCATAGACAAATAAGCAAACCTTGGTTGTTTTGTTTATTCCACAGATTTCCTGGCCTTGCTTAGTTTTAAAACATAAGAATTTTGAAAAGTAAAAAAATTAGAGCAGTTGTCAAAAAAGCCAATTTAGCCCTAAACTACATAAACAGAGGCATAGAATCAAGACCACATGAAATAGTCCAGTAGTCCAATAGTCTGGACTACTGTAATGCTTTCTACATGGGGCACCCCTTGAAGAGCACCTGGAGGCTCCAACTGGTCCAGAATGCGGCCGTGCGGGTGATTATGGGAGCGACACGACAAACCTCTCCTGCGCGAGCTGCACTGGCTTCCGGTGGTCTTCCGGGTGTGATTCAAGATGTTGGTTACCATCTTAGAGTGCTCCATGGCTTAGGACCTGGATACTTATGAGATCGCCTTCTGCTACTGATAGCCTCCCACTGGCCAGTACGCTCCCACAGAGAGGGACTCCTCAGGTGCCGTCGGTCAAACAATGTCGACTGGTGACCCCCAGGGGGAGAGCCTTCTCTGTGGGGGCACTCACCCTCTGGAATGAATTGACCCTGGAGATACGGATGATCCCTGATCTACGCACCTTTCACTGTGCCCTCAAGATGTTATTGTTCCAACAACCTGGGCTGGCCTAAACATTAATTTTAATGGGTTGTTTTAGTTTTTTAATGATATCAGGGCCAAATTATTTAATATGTTTTTTTTAAATTGCTTTTAATTTTATATGTGTGTTTGTTTTATTTCTTGGCTGTGCACCGCCCTGAGTCCTTCAGGAGAAGGGCGGTATAAAAATTAGATTAAATAAATAAATAAATAAATGTTAGTACTGCTTTATATCGCTTTGGTAAGAATACTGCATTGGTCACCACGTTATAAAAAAGATGTTGGGGCTATAGAAAGTGTACCAAAAAGAGCAATAAAGATGATTAGGGGGCTAAAACATGAAGAATGGCTGCAGAAATCAGGTTTGTCTAGTCTAGTGAAAAGAAGGCTTATGATAGCAATCTTATCTAAGGGACTCTCACAAAGAAGTGGGGTCAACATATTCTCTAACACACCTGAAGACAGGATAAAAAGTAAAAGACCAAAACTTATCAAGGAGAGATCCAACTTAGAATTAAGGAGAAAATTCCTGACAATAAGAACAATAAATCAGTGGGAGATTATCTCCAGAGGTTGCGGGTGGTCCATCGCTGAAGGTTTTTAAATAGAGATTGGACAATCATTTGTCCAAAATGGTATAGGGCAGTGATGGCTAACCTTTTCCGGACCGAGTGCTCAAAGCAGAAGGGCACACCTGTGAATTGCGCATGCGTGCCTGAACCCCCAAAATGCAATGCGCGCACGGCCCAATGTACATGCTACACCCCCTGCACATGTGCATGCCCCCCTGCATGTGCACAACCACTTTCTGCACATGCGCACGCACCATCCACCCACACACTGCCCCCCTCGGTGCCTGCACGGCAGAGACCCGATGACCAGCTAGCTGGCAGGAGGCACACGCGCTTGCGCGGCAGAGCTAAACTGGGGCAATAGTTTGTGTGCCCACATAGAGGGCGCTGCATGCTACATGTGGCACGTGTGCCATAGGTTCGCCATCATGGGTATAGGGTTTCCTGCTTGAGCAGCAGGTTGGACTAGAACATTTGAAATGTTCCTTCCAATTCTGTTATTTTTATTTTGTCAAACTAATAAACTTCATTTGAGCAAACTATTGCTCAATACAGATGCACATCTGTATATTTGCAAATTGTATGCCTATGCATACAAATTGTTTCAAGGCATTACTTTAGAAGAACAGTAATGCTCCTTTATTTATATATTAGCAGTGTTTTAATTATGACAAACAACAAGAACATAGAAATCACTTTCTTCAGCATTTTCATATGGGAAGAAAACAAATGTAAATAGGCATCGAGAAAAGAACTACAATACTAAATTAAATACGAATACAGGATCATATTTTGGGGATTTATTTATGTTAGCTTTTGGCAATGAAAATTCTTTCCACTAGGTGTCAATATAAAACAAAGATGAACAGAGACAAAAACAAAGAAAAATTAAGTGTACTAGTGATCAAGCTCCTTCTAAGAGAGATAAGAGGAACTTGATGGTCTTCAAATGTTACAGTATTGCTCTTCTCACTTGCTTTCACCTTTGACTATGCTGATTCAGGCAGATGAGATTGTTATTCAGCAACATTTGGAAGTCTTCAGATTCCACAGACATCAAAGCCTATGGCAATAATGCTGTCTGCAGGCCCTTAATTTAACAATTTGCAGTTATTTAATATTGAGTACTTAATGCAGTACAGGTAGTCCTTACTTAGTGATACTTATTCAGCATTTGTGATTTGCTTAACATCCACAACTGGAACTTCTGGTGTAAACTAGTCTGGTCATGTGAATTTTCACATTATGACTGTATTGCTTAGTGACGGAGTTCCTGGTCCCAATTATGGTTATTAGCTGAGGATTACTTGTACATCATACTTGGTTAGTTCTAGATTTAGCCATTCTTTGAATAAAGGCATTGAAACAAATGGGGGAAGTTAATTGTGACTGGGAATAGAGAAAGGATTTCATATAGTTACTATTTTAATGTGAGCTTGGATTTCAGAGGCATATATAGAGTGAAGCAGAGCAGACACTGCAGTGCAATGAAGTGCAGAATGAACCATGGTGAGTAGACTGGCTCTTCAACACCTCTCTAGACAAGGACAGGACTTGAGATCACCCATAGGTGACTAAGGGATCCAGATAAATTTCAAATAAGATGGCACTAAAAATTACAATTAAAGAAGACAAAATCATAAACTTTATTTATACTTACAGAATGAGGCAAAATTCTAACACTGGATATATTAAAGGATTTTTTTTTAAAAAAAATGGACTCAGAAGTTAATAGTATCTAAAGACAGATCTACAGTACCTCTATGGAGAAACTATTGTCTAAAATGGGTGTCAAACTTGTGACAATACGTCATGTGACATATCGTAACTTTTTCCCCCTTCGCTAAAATGGGGGTGGGCGTGGTCAGCATGTGATGGATCCGGCCTGTGGGCTGCGAGTTTGACACCCCCCCCCCAGTCTAAAACATGTTATGGAAGAGGAACAAGTTTTACCTAACTTTTACCTAGATGGAGGCTGAGTTGAAAGTGAACATACAAATTACAGGCTACCAGAAAAACATTGAAAAACATGTTGTACTGGACATACAAAAGAAACTGGCTGATATTTTTTATAAATAATAGGAATATACAGACAATAAACCAAGAGAGTGGCAGCCTCTCAAATATTGGAATACTGCTACCAGTATCATGTCCCCCGTAGTCCTTCTTTTCTCTAGACTAGCCATAAGATATTCCTTGTTAGTATATGTATGAAGAGCATAATGATATTTGATGTTAATAGAGTATTATTATTGAAAGATGCTAAGAAGAAAATGGGAAATTTTACAATATTTAAAAGTGTAATGTACTTAACATATTATAAAATTAATGTTAATGTGAACGTGAAAGATGTGATAAATGAGGAATCATGTAGAACAGTGATGTATGTACCCAGATGACACACTGCATAAGAAAAATGGAATGTTTTATATTTGTTTCGTTTAAAAAAATAAAAAAATATTTATATATATAAAAAAACATATTCCTTGTATAAGTCGCTATGGGGCAACCTTCCTCAACCAAGTGCCCTCCAGATTTGTAAGTCTCATAACTTAAGCATCTGGATCAGTGGTGGGTTGCTCCCAGTTCGGTCCGGTTCTTGCGAACCAGTAGTTATGGCAGCGGGAAGCTCCGCCCACCAGCCCAGACATCATCATGGACGATCTGCATATGCGCAGAAGCGCTCGCACACTCCCATTGCAAACTGGTAGTAAAGGTAAATGGAACCCACCCCTGATCTGGAATGATCCCATTGGGAATAAAATTGGAACATTTTTCTTCAGCGTCAGATGCTGACCAGTCTCCTTTCACCCCAGCTGAAGTTACAACCAGTGAAGACTGCCCCATCTAAAACTCATTAGACAAATCAACCCTGGAAACTATAGGGGCATGTTTTAATATGGAAAGGATAATTCCAGAGTGAGAGACTCCTGCTTTGAATGGCCACCCTTTGAGAAATTAAAGTTAACAATCTCTTAAAGTCACCCATTGCCCTTCTATTATTATTATTATTATTATTATTATTATTATTATTATTATTATTATTATTTTATTTCTATACCGCCCTTCTCCCAAAGGACTCAGGGCGGTGTACAGCCTATTAAAAACACAAAATAACATCAGTTAAAATAGTTTAAAATTATTAAATAAATTCGGCTGAATTTTAAAACCCAATTTAAAATTGTTATGTTGATAGCCCGGCCTGGCGGAACAACAGGGTCTTGAGTGCGCAACGAAATATCCAGAGTTCGGGTCTGGCCAACTAAAGCACACACTCTTCACTTGTAATGTTTTGGTGCTAAAATTCACTTCTTTCAGGGGACTGACATTCTGCCTCAGTGTTTGAAGTTGTCCTTTCAGGTCTTGGAAGGCGATGCATTTCCACAGATGTTGCCATCATCAAAGGTTTTCATCTCTAGCTGCTGCTTGAAAGCCAGGAGTGAGGCGACCATGAAAAAGAAAACCCGCAGCCTGCCTAGGAACTGCTGCTTTGTTCTTCAATATTTTTTTAAAAATAATACTCTCAGCGCTGTTCTACTGAGGTCAACAGAAAAGGCTGAGTTTAGATTTTTTTTAAAAAAACCAGGGGCTTGAAAAATGCCAGTGAAAAGAATTAAAAGAAAAATAACGGCTCCCCATTCTTCCTTCCATTAGAACCAAGCAGACATTAATAGCACGGTATACTTGGTTGCTTATCTATAATTACAGTGAGGCCTCTTCTTCTTTCCTCATCTCAACTCCAAATAAATTACTTAATTCCGAAACCTTCCCGTCCCCACTTTCATTCCAGATGGGAACAGAACAACTCATGTTTCTTTGGGCTGTGCTGAGGAGATAAGAGTGGGCAGAGGCAGAGAATTTTACCTTCCTTTCACCTTCCCTGAAAAAAATCAGGAGAAGCAGTGTCTAATTGCTGGGGAGCACTTGAGCACTTTAATTCATAATGACAAATCAGCAAGAAAGAGCACTTACATAAATGTGTATGTATGTGGGTGGGTGGGTGGGACAACTATGCAGCCCCTCTGATTGCAGAGAGTTTCTAAGCTGTGTGGGATTTCCAAGTAGTCTCCCATCCAGGGACACAAAGGTTTGGCTTCAGCATCTTTTCCTTCCCAGATCTTATTTTTAGTATTGCCTATTTTGTTCCAGGGCTGAATATAAACACAGTGATGTGGTCCAAGCATCGCACTAAGCCATAAAGTGGTTTGGTGATTTTGATTTACCATGCTATGCAAAACCATAATGGTTTCCAAAATATCGTTTATGGCATAGTGTGGAGTGCAAATCAATCAACTGCAGTGTAGGATGACTTCATTATTTGGTATTCATCAGATCTGATGAATGAACTGAGCTACTGTTAATTACCCTACTCTGCCATTTTTCAAAGATAGCATCTCTTGATTACTATTGGTCACTACAGTGTCAATCTATTGTCTCAATTGAACCCCTCTCTCCACTGACCAAATTCCAAATAACAAGAGAAAGACATATTTTTTACTTTTCTTTTTGTACCATTCATAATCCCAGCATTATATAAATACAAGAGACCAGGAATCTCAGTTGTACCAAACTCAGAATATTATATAAATCACACTCCTCTTAGCATCCACATAAAGCCGAAGAGACACTATCTATTGGCCTGTCGATTCTTCTTAACTGGTTTGATTGACTTCCAGTGCACCTCTTCCTTTTGAAATGTTAGCTCAACAACACCAGCAATCAAATACCCATAAACCAAGAATCTGGAAGGATTTTCTCACCCTTTTGGGAACCATTGTCCTAGGTAAGAGGAAATCACTTGTTTTGTTGTTTATAGTGTTCCATAACTAACATGGAAATTAAGATTATAGATCTTTCTTAGAAAGGATTGCTTCATTTCTGCAAGCAAAAGGAAGGGCACAAAGGGCAGCCGATTGGTCCTTCTCTTTCAAAAATCATATTACGGCTTAATGGTTTACATAATATAAAACAATTACTAGTTGCTCACAATAAAATAAGCCACAGTTTACCTCAATATTAGACTAATCTAACGTACTGTGGGAACCCAGCCTGCAGGTATCTACTGCAATGGTCTCCTCAAGCTTTTTCCATTTTGGGAAAGTTAGTATCAATTTCAGAACTGATCTGTGAGCTTCCAACCATTTCTCAAAACTACTGCAGGATTAGTCTTTTCTAATGAAGCAATCTATATTGCATGATCTATATTTTTTTCCTTAAAAACCCCCTGGACTACTTTTAAAAATATGTCCTCAATTGATTCTAGGCATGTTTACTCTGAAACATGCCCCAGTGAGCAAAAAACAGGTAATGTTTACATGACTAAAAAATAAATTAAAAAAATTAGAAAGTTTTTATATGACTATTTTAAGATATAAATTTTAAAAATATATTTTTTAAAAAGGTGACTCTACCCCTAGAAGAGGTAGTAATCTCAGTGTTACTTGGTTTATCTTGTTTCCTCTCCATTAATTATAGTTTGAGAAGAAATATATAAATCAAAATAAATTAATCTGTTTTTAAAGCTTTTATGTTGACGGCTTCTAAGGAACTCAACTAACCACAGATATCTGGATGATGAGGTTATATTTACTCGCCCTGTGGAATGAGCTGCCTCCTGGAATACGATTGATCCCGGACCTCCAGACCTTCCGTAAAGCCCTGAAGACGTTTTTATTCCATCAAGCCGGCCTAGCCTAAATGGTTTTTAAATTGGGATTTTAAATTTTATGGATTTGGGGGTTTTAAATTGGGAAGCTAGTGATTTAATTCTTTTAAATTATCTTAACTTTTGTATTTGTATGTTTTTTTTAATTTTGGCTGTTCACCGCCCTGAGTCCCTTCTGGGAGAAGGGCGGTATACAAATTAAATTAATAAATAAATAAAAAATAAAAATATTTCCCAGATAGGAAAAAAAATGCAAGGACAACAGAAGGGCACATATGAATGAGAATCAGCTGTCAGAAAATCATTTTCATCAGTTACAGTTTTTGTTCTTTTGACAGTATAAATCATCATTACAGGTTATATAATATGTATAGTAAAACTCAAATGAAAGTTGCACATGAGCAGATTTTGGAAAGGGATAAGAGTTCAATTTCACATCCTAATGGTTGACAAATTATAATTGGACTGGGGAAAATTCAGAACTTTCCTAAAAAGTAGATTTACGATAGCAACTTTGGAAAGCTATCTTTTCTCAGGCTGAGATCTGCATTTAGATGACAACGACAAACTTCACAGTGGCAATGGTAACAGCACCAAAGAAGAGAGGGATTCATTTGTGTGTATCATTTTGGATTTCTGGACCTAACTATATATAGTGAACTGTGACGTTGTAGTGAGCTATCCTAAACGATACTCTTGTGATGAATGAATCTTGTCCTCGGTGACTAATTTCATCAGATGCATCTAGGCAGCTGAGTTACTAATTTAAATAGAAAGTGAAGGAAAAAAACAAACATTATCCAACAAAGCGAGCAGGTATGGATGTATGGAAATCACTAACAGCATGCTGCAAACTACTTTGAGATGAAATGAATATAGATCCCAATAAATGAATACGGTTATATCAGCATGGGAACACAGCATCCAACCTGCAAATGCTGGTGATAAAAAGCCAAGCAAAATGGACAGAGTATAAGCAAACTTTGAAGAGAAAGGCAGTTATATTACAAAGATAAAGACAAAGGCCCAGTATTTCTTATGATCAATTTTCACCATTTCCAATTTGTAATTGACTGCCCTAACATCAGGGACAGAGTTTGGGTGGAGGGACAGCTAACCTTGTGACTCTTCTCAATCCCAGCTGTTTCTTATTCTGTCACAAAGTGGGAGACTGAAAAGAGAGCAGCTGCACATGGAATGGGAGAACATGAATGGTACAAACAAACCACTTGCCCCTGACAAGCCTAGGTAGCAGATTGACTTATCAATCTTTCCCTCTTTTTTTGTGTGTGCGTATTTTGGGCTATGCTTTTTGGTATCAGTTTATAACATGTGGTGAGAGAGAGGTTAGAGGGTTTTGCATTCACATCTTTATGGCTCCCACTGATATTTAGAATTAATGGTGGTATGCAGAGTCCTTTTCTGGTCTGATTTCAGCAAGATTTTGGACATCTTGGCAGGCTTCAGTGGAGTTGAATTTTCCTCACCCCTTTGTAATTTGAATTAAAAAGCAAATTTTCCTCAGGGGTGCCAATCACTTTGCTATAATCAACTGTTAAATCCTTATTGGTTTGAAAGTTTAGTTTCCTTTAGAAAAAACAGAAAATTTATTTAGTTGATTTATATGACTGCCCATCTCACAAATATAATTCTGGACAGCTAAATACATGTTAAACAAACAAAAAAATTATAAAGAATAAAAAAAAACCCCTACAATGGTTACCAAACCAAACAATTAAAAGTTGCTCAATGGGCCATCTAACCAAACAAATTATTAAAAGTTGCTCAATGGGCCATCTAACCATTTGAACCTCAGGCCCTGAAGCACATCACACATCTTCAATGCTGTGAACAAGATGTTAACAAAGGGAGGGCTCTCTTTAGGACCTTCTAGGATGATTTTTTTTTTTTTACTTTTTAAAATGGAGGCATTTGCTGTGCTTGTGGTGAAGGGAAAATACCAGCCTCGTGAAGAGACTTATGAGTAAGCCAAAGCAGCAGAGTATGAATGCCTGCAGATTCAGTGCCTGCTGAGCATTAAGGCTGCTATGAAGAAAAAAGACAAGCCTGGGGGTTGGAGAAAATGTTGAGAGAGATGACAGATGTCTTTACTGGATGAAGACAATAAAAAGAAGCCTGCAAAGAAAGCACTTGGTGGATCACTCTTATCAGTTCTCTATAAACAACTCCTTTAAATTCTAAGCTTAAGGTCTAACTCAGGGGTTGGCAACCTTAAACACTCAAAGAGCCACAAAGGTCCTAACCAGAAGCTTCCTGTTCAATATTCTGTATATTCTGTAAGTCTGGTTCCCCCACCATAGAGTCTCTTCCTAGCACAGTGTCCTTTTTGCTCTACCTGTCCTAACCCTAACCCTAACCCTAACCCTAACCCTAACCCTAACCCTAACCCTAACCCTAACCCTAACCCTAACCCTATTAATTGTGGAGCTGACCAATGATAGGGAGCCACAGCAGAGGGATGAAAGAGCCACATGTGGCTCCAGAGTCACGAATTGCCGACTCCTGGTCTAACTCCTATAAACAACCCTTCTGAGTTGACTGGCTGAGATTTGGCTCAGTTTCCAGGCACAGAGTAGAGCTAATTCCTCATACTAAAAAACCTTTCTTACAGAAAAATAGAGTCAGAGACTTCCTAAGTAAGAAATTGCCTATATATGCACAGCTGAGGCTGGAAGACACATTGAGTCCGTTTAATGGGAAAGCAGAAGAAGAAGCCTCAAATTGCTACTGCCATACACAGTTACCTGCTTGTTTAGATATTTTGAGAATTACTTTTGAGCTCTTGCTTTGGACTGCTGAGGTCCCAAGAGTCTGCTTTTGTTGGCAACCCCTATTTCTGAATGCTCAAGGGACTGGCTAGAAGAAATTTCATCATGTTCTCCACACCATAGGGAAATTCAGTGTTTGCTTTCTGTTATGTTAATCAGCTCCCTAGAGTCTCTCTACAAGAGTCTGTGCCATAGTGCTGAAGAAATGAGAGTCCCACTAAAGATCAGGGATGTCCTCAGTTTATGATAAAAAGGATTATTTATTTATTTATTTACTTATTTATTTATTTATTTATAATTGACTGCCAATGGACTCTAGGTGGTGCACAAAACTAAAAGAATACATACAATCAGCTAAAATGTTTAAATCAAGATGGTGGCAATGCACATAAAAACAGATGGCTCTTCAATAGCACTATTGTCACCACCATCTTGATTTTTCTTTAACCATACTCTGAAGGCATCTTTGCTAAGAAAGTTGAAAACAAAATACAGAACTTCTTTTACAAAAGAATGCAGCCCAGGCAGGGACTTCCGGTTGGCTCCGCAGATGTTCGTGGACGGTCTCCATAGACCGCCAGCCTCGCGATCTCGTAAAACCACCCTGACAGCGCTAAACAGCTGTCCAGCGGTTTGAAAAAACTCTCCTTTGGGAAAAGAAGGAGAGGAGGGCCAGAGGGGGTGGGTAGAGCTCCCCGAAAGCTCCTGGAATAAAGCCAGGGGCTTGGAGGGTGAGAGCTCCCCAGTTTAGCCCTCCCAACGCTCCGGATCCGTGGCGACTCTGCCCAGGCAGAGCTAGATGTCGCGTCCAATTCTGCCAGCGAAAAGTGAGTTGGATTGATTGTTAAAAAAGCAGACAGAGCGGAAGCAAGAGAGCAAGCATTTAGAAGTAACAAAGCTTAATTCTGTGTATACATTGTTGCAAACGGAACTTTCTTGAGCTGGAGGCTGGAGAAGTCGCCTTTGTTATGAGCAGAGTGGAAAGTGAAAGTTAGAGTGAAAGTGCTTGTTTAGAGCTCTCCGCTTAAAGAGAAAATTGCTGGGGACTGAGGATTTATTGGAGAAAGGACTATTTGTTTTGAAAAATTCTAAATTAGACTTTTGAAGATTGTTTACAAGACTTTGTGGCTGTAAAAGGAATAAGACTTTTTAAAATAAAATGGCTGCTAAACAAGTTAAGCCAGCAACTTCTAAAGTGGGAGGAGACTCTCCTGTAGTGACACAGAAGCAACTTCCGGCTGATACACAGACTCAAGAGGCTTCTTTTAAAGATCTCAAAGAATTCATTACGGGAGCCTTGAATAATCAGACTGTAATGATGGATGGGAAATTAAAAGAATTTGTGGAGGAAATAAAGAAAATTAAAGACGTTGTGGAGGAAAAACATGATGAAATAAGAGATGATATTGTCTTTGCAGTTTCAGGATTGGCAAACCACATGCAAAAGATTGAGGAGAGAGTATGGGAAATTGATGAAGCTAACTTGAACCTGGCAACAAAAGTGGGAGAGGTTATGACAAAAACAGAGAAGGTGGATGATGAATTGGTTATGTTACAATACAGATCAATGGAATTTGCCCTGAGATTGAGAGGTTTGAAAGAAAACAGCTGTGAAAATCTAAAGGACATTTGTGTTAATGCTATAGCAGAGAATACTTAAAGAAAGACCAGAAGATGTGGCATTTCAAATTGACAAAATTTACAGGGTCAATTCCTGGCTGGCAAGACAAAGGCAGTTGCCAAGAGATGTGGTGATTTATTTTACATCTAGGAGAATTAGAAATGATATTTTACAAGCTTCCTACAAGAATAAGATTCAAGTGTCTGGACAAGAGTTGGTGGTTTTGAAAGAGATCCCTCCTAAAACGCTAAGAGGTAGAAAGGACTTTGGCTTTTTGGTGAATGAACTGAGAAACCGGCAGATGCAGTATAGATGGGATGTTCCATTTGGCTTAATAGTGATTTATGGTGGAGAAAGACATCGTTTAAATACAGTTTGGAAGGCAAAAGATTTTTATGTCAATGTTTTAAAGGCTGGATACCCACCCTCACCGGGGGGGGTGGGGGGCAGAAAGCAAATGGAAATGATAAACAAGAGAAAGATGGAGGGCAGATACAAACTTATGCAGAAGTTGCAGCCAGAGGAATTAATCTGGAAGAAGATTTATTGCAGAGTGGGGGTCCACCACCAACTCTTGAGCCACCGAAGAAGATAGAGTTGCCAAGAGAACAACGACTGACAAGAGCAACTTATAAACAACAACTAATGCAACAATCCCAAGATTCAACTCAAGAAGTCCAAAAAATGGAAGCAGTGGGCGGGGCTAGGCTGAAGAGTAAGATGGAGGAGGAGGTTCAGCTGATGCTTTTAAAGCTTCGAGGGCCTAAAGATGGCAAATAAATTTTTATCTTGGAATGTCAACGGGTTAAATTCTCCACAAAAAAGGAAGAAAGTATTTCACTATTTGAAGCAATTTCAGAATGATGTTATTTGTTTGCAAGAAATGCATATTAAACTTTCAGATCAAAAATATTTGATAAACTCTAGATTAGGTACACATTTTGTGGCATCAGCACTAGAGAAGAAAAATGGTTTAGTCATATATGTTAAAAGAGGACTATCGGCTAACTTAGTTGAGGCAGATGTTCAAGGAAGATATATTGCAATTGAATTAGTAACACAGAGTGAGAAAATGCTTTTAATTGGAATATACACACCCAATCAACAACAAGATAATTTTTTTAAATTTCTACACACTAAAATATTACAATGGGATTATAAATCTTTAATATTATTAGATGATTGGAATGGTGTAATAGGCACCCAGAAGGATAAGAAAAGTTTATCTAAGATATCTTCATGTGCTAAATTGCCTAAATCCTTTTTTGACATTTTGGAAGATTTGGAACTTAGAGATATTTGGCGGGAAAGGAATGTACTGGAAAGAGATTTTACTTTTTTTTCCGACAGACATCAATCCTTTTCTAGGATTGATTTTATATTAATTACAAATGATTTTTTTTCTAGGGTGAAGAAGACGAAGATATGTCCAAGAACTTTAACTGATCATAGTCCGGTTTGGGTGGAATTGGAACAGGAGAGCGGAGAAAGGAGGTCTTGGAGGTTAAATGAAAACTTATTTAGATATGAAGAAAATGTGAATGAGCTTAAAAAACAAATGAAAGAATTTTTTGTTAATAATATGCATAAAGATACTTCTATAGAAATGGTATGGGATGCAAGTAAGGCTTATATGAGGGGAACATTAATTTATTTGAATAACAAATATAGACTAAAACAACAAAAGAGACAGAAAGAGATAGAGGAGGAAATAAAAAAGAAAGAACAATTACTTATAACTAATCCGGGAGATAAAAAGGTAAAAGAGACGATAAACATATTACGAGAGCAATTTAATATGTTAATGGCTGATCAAGTGGCAACTAGTTTACAATATGCTAAACATAATACATTTTGCAATGCTAATAAACCAGGAAGATGGTTGGCTTATACGATGAGGAAAAAGCAAAAATCACGTACTATCGGCAAGATAGAATTTAGAGGTAAGGAGATTTATCAACAAAGTATGATTAAAAAGGCTTTTTTGAATTTCTATACAAAGTTATATGCTAGTGACCCAATTCAAGGTATACACATAGATAGATAACTAAAGGAAGACATCCCTGAATTAACGCTAGAACAGAGGGAAAGACTGAATCAGCCAATAACTTCTGAAGAAATTATCGGAGCAATTAAACAATTAAAAACAGGTAAAGCCCCGGGAACAGATGGACTAACAGCCGTTTATTATAAGCACCTATAGTCTGAAATGGTAGAACCACTTAAAGTTTTATTTAATAAAATTCAGTCAGGGGGAGGAGTTCCACTCTCCTGGAGAACAGCTTTTGTTTCATTAATCCCGAAGGAGGATCAAAATTGTATTAAACCAGAGAACTTTAGGCCAATTTCACTGCTGAATATTGATTATAAGGTTTTTGCTAAGATACTAGCTAATAGATTAATGCCAGTCATGCAACAAATAACTCACAATGATCAATCAGGGTTTATAAAAGGGAAACAAATGAAATATAATGTTAGACAAATTGTAAATCTATTGGAATATCTGGAAAAAAACAATCAAGTCCCGGCAGCGTTCATATTCTTGGATGCAGAGAAAGCATTTGATCGACTGAATTGGCAATTTTTGTTTAAAATAATAGAAAAAATGCACTTTGGGGATATTTTACACAATCAATAAGAGCAATATATCAGGAGCAAACAGCACAAATAATAGTTAATGGAGGTTTAACAGAGGTTTTTAAAATTGAGAAAGGAACAAGGCAGGGTTGTCTCTGCTGTTGTTTATTTTGACTTTGGAAGTGTTGTTGAATAAGATACGTGATTCTAAAAAAGTGAAGGGAATTGTAATCAGACAGCAAGATTATAGATTAAGAGCGTTTGCAGATGACTTGGTTGTTACTTTATCTCAACCTATAGAGTCAGCTCCACATATATTGGATATAATAGGTCAATATGGAAAGGTATCGGGATTTAAAGTTAATCAACATAAGACAAAGATGATAACTAAAAATATGTCCATATCTCAAAGAGAAGATTTAGGAAGAATAACGGGGTTTGAAATAGTTAAAAAGGTTAAATACTTAGGAGTGTATATTGCAGCTTCAAATACAAAATTATTCAAAAATAATTATGAAGTCCTTTGGCAGAAAGTACAGAAGGAAATGGAGAATTGGAAAAAACTACAATTGTCCTTACTTGGAAGAATAGTAGCAATAAAAATGAATGTGTTACCCAGGTTTTTATTTTTATTTCAAATGATACCAGTGCTTAAGAAAGATTAAAATTTGAGAGAATGGCAGAAAGGGGTTAATACCTTCATTTGGGCTGGGAAAAAAACTAGAATAAAACTGAAAATTATACAGGATGTACGTGAAAGAGGAGGTCTTAAAATGCCTAATTTAAGATTGTATTATGAAGTAGCTGTTTTATCACAAATTAGTGATTGGTTTAATCTGACTGAAGGCAGGACGTTAAACTTGGAGGGTTATGATTTGTTATATGGATGGCATGCTTATTTGTTATATGATAAAAAAGTGGATAAAGTATTTAAAGCTCATATACTTAGAAATGCTTTGTTGAGGGTTTGGAAAAAGTACCAATATAAGTTAAATTATAAGATACCTGTATGGGCAAATCCTAGACATGCAATAGAAAATATAAGTATAGAACAAAAACAGGAGGTGATTACCTATAAAGAGCTTCTTGCTATGGAAAGGGGCACATTGCAATTGAAATCTTTAGACACCCTGAAAGAAGAAGGTATAATCTATACATGGTTTCAATATCGTCAGCTTCTAGCTAGATGGAAGGAAGACCAAAAAATTCGTCTTATGCAAAATGAGGAAAATTTGGTGAAACAGATTAGAGATCAGAGACAAATGCATATAAAAAGGTTCTATAATGCTTTATTGGAAATAAATTCAGAAATGGAATTGGTTAAAGATTGTATGACAAAATGGGCACAAAATTTTCAAGAACCAGTGATGATGGAGACATGGGAAAAGATTTGGATTAGAAATGTTAAATTTACGCAAGCGCAAAACCTAAGAGAAAATTTTTATAAAATGTTTTATAGATGGCATTTAGATCCTAAAAAATTATCATGTATGTATTCTAATGTGCAAGCCAAATGTTGGAGATGTGATTGTGATGATGCAACTTATTACCACATATGGTGGACTTGCAAAAAAATCAAAGCATTTTGGGTAAAGATTTGGTGGGTGATGCAGAATATTTTGAAAAGAAGGTTGAAATTTACTCTGCAATTGTTTTTATTGGGTATAATCACGGACTGTACAGCTGTAGAGACTAAATTGATCTTGAATCTAATAACAGCAGCAAGATTGTTGATAGCACAACACTGGAAGAAGGACTCTTTGCCTACTATTGATGTTTGGATACTGAAAGTGGCTAACCTAGCTGAAATGACTAAAATTTCAGCATACGTGAAGGACTATAACCAAGAAAGATACATACTGGAATGGAGAAAATGGATTGATTATATTCAAAATAAGTATCAGACTAAAAAATATCAAATAGTTTATGAGTGAATGTTTAACTCTAGTAGTATTATATCCTTGAAGTATTATATTATCTATGGTGGGGTTAAGTATTTTTTTTAAGGGTGATATGACAGTTTAAAGGATAGTTAAGCAATTTAGTTTATTGTTAATTGTTAATTGAAATACCTTGTGTTTTGCTCTGGGAAGTCGGGGTGGGGGGTTGGGTGGGAAAAGGGGTGGGGGGAAACTGTTGTTTTTGTAAAACTTTTCAATAATAAAAAAAAGAATGCAGGCAGAAAGTTAATGTTTATTCTTAGATATAAAGAATAAAGAAGATATTCTTAGAAAGTTAATGTTTATTCTTAGATATAAAGAAACCTCTTATATAGGTTTCTTGGGAAATATAGAGATTCTAATAGCAGAACATGTGAGAAAATAAAGATGCTTAAGCAGAAATTAGTTTCTAGTTGACAGTAAGAAACAAATGAATCAAGAGGCAACTTAGTAAAAAGCAGACATAAGGCAAATAAAGCCAGTTATAGCTGACTATAGCAGAACATAATATGACCTGAGTTTAGCTTCCTGCTGGCCCCCATATTCCCAAAATGAAATACCTTAGCAATACATATGCAACACAGGCACTAAGATCAAAGATCTGTCAGGAACCAAAGCACAATATTAAGAAAATGAACCAGTTGATTATAATTTCACAGGATTTCATTTATTCCCTTTGGTTAATAGTAGGACATTTCATTCAGATACTTTCTGATGCCATTGCCATAATTCCAGAGGAATCATTTTCACTTTGGATGGTCCCTCACATCAACTTCATGTTCCTCTCAGCATAAATCACCTGGATCCCCCTAGATCCTATCCTATCCCCTATGTGACATCACACTCAAAACTGTGCAGTTTAGTGTCAGAATTGTTAGTTCCAATTGTGATCAGTAAATGTGGACTATCTGTAATGTCTAATTGTGCCAAAGCGAGCCTTCATTTTCTAAGAATTTTCTGAGACTCACTTTGTGGTAAGATGGGTGGCAAATAAATTTTATCAATAAAATAAATAAGAATACATCCCTTCAGAAATTGGTTGGGAGTAGCATGTGGTGATGGAGGTAGAACAAGAATAACCAAAGTTATACTGGATCAAATCTGACTGGAGTTGGTAAGTATAGTTGGAATCTGGACAGCAAATTATTTGGACCCTTTCAAATTCTTCCTTGAGTTTTTTCAATATTCTGTTGTAATATAAATACTGATAAGATGGACATTTCAAAGGAGTCTTGCCACAGATTACATAAACAGATTTGGCTGCAGGAATATTAGTGGGTGTGGATTTTACTATGGGCAGTTTATAGGGCAAGGATATGCTTAAATTTAGTATTCAAGGTAGGAATACTGGTACTGTGAATTTTACATAAACAGCTTTTGAGTCATCTCAATATTTGGCTGAAGAAGTTTGATTCCTTTGTGAAAGAAGAAAGATGTGTGTGTGGGAGGGAAGCACAATTTCAGCTGAGCATTTATTGTAACTTGGACATATCCTTAGGGATGC
The DNA here is from genome assembly GCA_022577455.1 of Arizona elegans. NCBI lineage: Eukaryota > Metazoa > Chordata > Lepidosauria > Squamata > Colubridae > Arizona > Arizona elegans. The sequence goes on along the minus strand of JAKOOJ010000003.1, from coordinate 92,101,900 downwards.
TTCTAGAAGACCCTGGTAATTCAATTGTTGCTCAGATGATTTATAATCTGGATATACCAAGACAATTAGAGATGAGAACTCTACATGTGAACCCATGTGCGACTTTTCAAAGCTACTTGATTAATGCAGAGAAAGCAAAAAACTTCCAAATGCCCTAGGCATCATTTTGTGTCAATAGGTTTCCTGCTTTGGACAGATTGATTTCTCCATTATATTTATCTTTGAAAAATAGTCAGGAAACATGGCATGGAATTAAAATCCTCTTGACTATATATGCCTCTATATACAAATCCCAACTATCTTTGAGGGAACCCCTCCCCACTTTTCCCTCCAAATTTACCATGAGACTTTTGCATTGAGAATACAATTATCAGTAGTTCTATCACAGTGAGTGACAGCGTCAGCAGGCTACAAAATCTTCTTCAAGAGGCTTGATTTGTAATGACTTCATAGATATGTTCATGGAGTTTTAGTGGCAGCAATAGCAGAAATGCTTTATTGTTCCTCCTTAGGGGACACTTTTTCATCTTCCCAAAGCAATACAAGCAATACAATACAAAGCTTGTTGCACAGAGCAGTGTGCCCTCCTGGAACTGTAATATCTCATTCCTGAAAACTTTATTGTGGTTTCCTTGTCTCATTTTGCTAGGCAAACTGAATCTATTTTGTGGGTTTGGGAAAAGGCACTTAAAGGCAGAAAACCCCCCCACTCCTTGGGCATATTAAAAAAAAAGGCACTGTTAGTAGTAGAAACCAGCAAAGTGGATATCTAGCATGCAGTGAAAAAGGAACTGATGTTTATTTTTTTCATTTATCATTATGATTGTATAGCTTCCAATTTCACAAGAAGTTACTCTAATATAGCATAGAGATTTTCTTCTTTACACTAATAAACCTAATATGATGTGTAAGGTTAGGTCTTCATGAGACAAAAGGCTTTTCCTCACGGCTGAGATGAACTGCTGCTCACTTCTTTATGAGTTGGGAAGAGTTATACTACCATAAAGTTTGCTATCTGTGTTACCAACCTCTATCCTGCCTCAGCTGCCTCACTTCCAAATGCTTTCAGCTACCTAATTGCCTCTAAGGGTAGAGGGTGACAAAGCCTAACAGATATTAAAACCTGGAATCTGCTTTCAAATGATGTTAACATAGGAGAAAGAGTGCTTCTTTTGTACTGTGTTTCCCCGAAAATAAGACCCTGTCTTATATTTTTTTGAACCCTGAAATAAGCACTTGGCCTTATTGCCATGTGCTCAAAAGTCCAATTGGGCTTATTATCAAGGGATGTCTTATTTTGGGGGAAACAGGGTACCAAAACAACTTATGGTGGTCTCATTCATGGGCTGGAATAAGCTGAAGCTCTATAAAAGGGTATAAAAACTGCCCAGAGTCACCTTGTAGAGGAGATGAACACTCTTTGAATGGTGTGGGAGTAGAAATGGATTTCCAGAGAGAGAAAAAAGTTGTAGACTACAGGAACCAGGAGCACTATTCAGGTGTACCTGAGGACACAGATAAACCTCCAAGTTCTTCAATGACTCTCTAAAAGGATGCAAATGACAGCTGTCTGCAAGGAATATAAATCCTTCCATTCCCCAGTATTCTGTCAGAGCTGAAGAAGCTTCTTGGATGAGAAGAGAAACATCTTCAAAGAAAAAAACGGAAAGTCCAGTTGCCTCCTGAAAAAGCACCTTTGGAACAACCATGACTTGGATGACTGAGAATCTCCATAGACTTGTGGCCAGAGTGTATTTGTACAAATAGGAAAAGAATGTAAGAGGAAGTTTTGAGGCAATACACTTAACCTTTTGTATAACTGCTAGTTTTATTTAATCCTATAATTATTTTACCTATTCTGGAAAGAGGAAAGAAATGACAAAAAAGTGATGCAAAAGAAAAGAAACTGGTAAAAAAACACTTGCTGGCCAGTATGTACCAGAGTTACTTAGTTTAAGGTGCTTTCATACCAATCTGGTCCTAGCAAATACAATTAGAAATGATTTACTGCCCCAAACCCGCCCACTGTTTTGCCTAAATATATTATAGAAAGCATTTAAGAAAACAGTGATGAACTCATTTTTTTCTTAAATTCATAGCTATGAAGATTACTGGACAAGGTCACAGTTTTTCAATTTATCTAAAAAGCTTTTAAGCTCTCCTAGGATTTCTCTCACAAATGCCGTGGGAAATAGAAATGACATGGACCAAATATAGACCTTTTTATGTGTTGGTATGGGTGACTGAAAACTGAGTATTATTTGTTTAAGATATGCTCTGGATAGGTAAATTTAAATAGGACACAGTGCCAGGTGTTCCCAGAAAGATAAGAGAATTAAGAGATGTATTTCTGAGTTAAAATATAGCCAATTAATCTGAGAAGGGACTTTAACAGCTGAACATTTAAACAGAATTGAATTGATGTTATTAAGACTATCTTTGTCTAGGAGTCTCTATGAAGTTAAAAAAGAACATCCCATTTAAAACAAAAGGGAATAATATTAATCACTCTTCATTTTTTTTGTGCTTTTTACTGTGCTTTATTTGAAAAGTGTGGCAATTTCATAAGTTTGTAAGCTGAAGGTGAACTTTAATGAGTCTTACATGGGAGAGAATGCCGTGAAAAATTTGGGAAAAACAAGGGGCACGTAAGAAATTTAGAGAAATATGTAACAAAAAGCTTGAGAAATATGTGAACCAAGATTTAAAAAGGATGTAAAAGATTCATATCTTTGTTGTTCGAGTATATGTGTGTTTAAGTATCTATTTGGTATGTAGGTACATATAAGGGGAGGAATCCCTGTGGATTTTACTCTGCTAGTTGTTGCCAACTATTGGGGTGGTGCTCATCTCTGTTTCAAAGTCATTGAGACAGAGTTGTTTGAAGACATTTCTGTCTTCAATGTGGCCAGCAGGATGTCACGGAATGCTGTTACCTTCCCACCAAAGTGGTACCTATTTATCTACTTGCATTTGTATGCTTTTGAACTACTAGGTTGGCAGGAGCTGATGTGAGGATGGGAACTCATGTGATTGGAACACAACGTGACAGGGTGAACTCCTATCCTCACCCCAGCTCCTGCCAACCAATCGGTAGGAACATATACGTATGAAATTTGTTTTGGAGGTGAGGATAAAAGCCTAAAAATTGGAAATTGTACTCTGTTTTCCTCTTCTGATAAAAATGAAGAGATCGTATTTGGACTGCTTCATGTTACAAAAGGAATAACAATATGAGATATTAGAATAAATGATATTGTAGGATGGTTTTTGGTTTGTTTGTTTTTTTTGTTTGCTCTTATCCTCTCTCCTTACAGTGTATATGTATCCATGTCAGCATGATCCAATAAAATTAGCTTCAGAAGAAGTCAAACATGGATCTTTTTTTTATAGCCTTTATAGCTAATAGAATCCACAACTGGAGGATTTGTGCAATCACCAATTTATATGACTGAAGTGGAGATTAGGCCAATTTCAGAGTGACAATCCTTTTAGTAGCTGTTAGAGATATGGTATACTTATACTGTATTGTCAAGAATGCTATCTGCAAGGAGCAAATATAGAGAACGAAGATCACAAGATTCCAGTTTAGTCTGGCTACTGCTAGAAATTGAACTTTAGACTGATATGAGCCCTCATCTGATTCTATAGCAACGAGCTACACAGGAATTTATCTCCAAAGAGTTCTAGCTGTGATATGTCTATACATGCTGCATTACCTAGGCAAAAAGTGGTGGTTGTTGTTTTTAAATGTTTATTTTTAAAGCTTAGATTTATTCATTCCTCTACCATTAATACTTCAGATGTCTTTGATCTCAAAACTGACAGACTGAAATGGGCGTTAAGAAAGATTCGAAATGGGCGTTAAGGAGGCATCAATATTTCACATAACAGGTAACCTTCAGGAGATAAACTGAAATTAAAACTTAAAACTGAGGAAAATTATAAGAAGACTTTGTAAATCTTAGAGGCAGAAGATATAAAGGCAAGGTAGAAACAGACATCCAAGAGGACAAGGGAAGAGGCAGATATAAGAACACAGGTGTCAAATTTGCTGTGTCATGTTGCCAGCATGTGACATTTCATGATTTTTTCCCATTCGTGGAGCTGGGGTGGGTGTGGCCTATGTGTGACTCATCCAGTCCATGGGCCGCCAGTTTGACAGCCCTGTATAAGAATATGAAATAAATACATAAAAATGAATTAGAAGATTCCACCCTTGTCCCACCCCATTGCCATCTATTTGCTCTCGACATCCAGTTGTTTGCTTGATTGACAGAATGAAGACAGTAGCTTGTCAGGCCAAAGATGAAATCAAAAGGGTTCAATCAGAAAGGATTGCTGAGCATTACAGAAGACAAAGAAATCAGACTAGTGAGCATGATGACAAATGGAACAGGTGTTAGTTTTAAAGTTAAAGAATTGGCTATGTAGCCTCTCATGCTGGAACTTCTTTTCATGGTTTGATTGGGATAGAAAGATCAATAAATCAACAGAGCAGACCACAACTTTCTCAACAATATACTTATTGTCCCAGTTCATTTCATAAAGTTTTTTTTTATGAACTTAAACATCAAACATCAAGCTTGTAAAACATGTACTCAAGAAATTTAAAGATATTTGAAAGTAGTTGTGATATAATTTCTCTAGAGATCATTAAGCCACCTTTATTGGACTGCAAACATTTTGCTAAATATTTAAGAACAACCTATAAAAATTAGTTCCCCTAGATCAGGGCTGTCAAACTCTTGGCCCGCAGGCCGGATGCGTCATGTGCTGGCCATGCTCACACCCAGTAGCGAAGGGAGGAAAAGTCCCAATAAATCACATGACACCGCCGTGATGTGAGTTTGACACCCCTGTCCTAGATCATGAGTTGGATTTCTTCTTTTTTCTTCTTCTGATTTGAAATATGAAGAGGGCTCCTTAAAAATAGTTGGAAAATCTATTACAGATCCTTGGCTGAAAACGTAAGCATGCACTTTTAGCAAATTTGTAAGATTGTGAGTAAATATTGAATAAATATTGAATAAATTTATTTTGTGAATAAAGATGGTGGGGAGGTTACTTAAAGGAAAATATGTGCTATTTTGCAATAAAATAAAAATGTGCCTAACTGCATTGACACTAATTAGCATTAGTAATTGTCATGGCACTAGAAGCCCATAAGGGAAGAGAATCCCCCACCTCCATTTTCAGTTTTTCACCACTACAGGGAATCCTTCTCTCAGGTTACCACCTGTTTTACCTCAAAAAGTGGAGCTACTTGAAAAAACTCCCTGCAAAAATAACTTTAATGCCTAAGCCAGGAGACAAATCTATTTCTGATACTTTTACAAAGTGCGAACAACAGCTTGAATCTCCCCCTTCCCTCTGACAGAATGTGTTTCAAATGCAATATTGTGGGAAGAACCAACATTACAAATACTGGCCCCAGAACTCTGCTGGCTAGATTCAGATACTGTAGCTTGTGATTATTGTTTAAAATGCCTTTCTGTCAGGGGTGCTATTCAGCAGGTTCTGGAGAACTTGTAGCGGAGAACTGGTAGCGGAAATTTTGGAGAATTGGCAAATACCACCTCTGGCTGGTCAGAGGTTGGGAGATTTTGCAATATCCTTCTCCCAGGAGTGGGGAAGGAATGGGGATTTTGTAATATCCTTCCCCTGGAGTGGGATGGGAATGGATATTTTGCAGTATCTTTTCCCTGCCACGCCCACCAAGCCAGTCTACCAAGCCACACCACACCCACCAAGCCACGCCCACAGAACTGGTAGTAAAAAAATTTGAATTCCACCACTGTTTTCTTTAATTTATGTGATTCTTGCTTTTGGAGCTTCACAAATCCAGAAAAATCACATTGAGAAAACAATGGCTTGGTTAGTAATAAATGAGGATATTTTGTGACTTTAGTTGCTTTTGCTAAATGCAGAAATAAACAGTGGAGAAAATATTAAGCTAGTAAGTCAGACTTCCAGGGAGCATCCCAGAAGCATGGATAGCTGTTCTGCCCCAGCTACAGGTCCCAAGAAGTGTAGCACACACACACAGCTCCAAAACTCCATTTAATACAAACAGACCCCTTTCAAAATGCAGGCTTTAACCACAAATGTCCTTATCAGCCTGCTATGAATTACAGAGATTAAACAAAGTCCGACAAGAGTTGGCAATCAGCCCAGAAACCAACTTGTAACAAAAAACTCACTCTCAAAATGCTCTGTGTAGGACCAAACGTTGTTTCCAGCAGCGTTTGCTATCTGTGTGCGAACTTAAATAGGCTAAGGGAGTGGCCAATTAATCCCAAGCCTTACTCTCGAGGAGACCTCCTCCTGAGTAGCCATTCCTGCCTTTTGGCAGCCCTGCGTGCTCCAGCATTGAGAAGAGGCTCCTCCACTTCACTCTCGTCACTTGAAGGAGCCTCTGGAGGTTCTGAAGGCCCTGGCTGAGTCTCTGCCTCTGGCACCACATCCTCTTCAGCCTCCTCGCTGTCCGACTCGAGCGCTGGCTGCACAGGCTGCTGACACAACACCACACCAGCCTCCTCGTCGTCAGGATCAGCCACAATCTGCGCAGGCCACTGGTGGGCCACAACAATAGCTAGGAGTACTGATATGTATAAAACTCAGGGCACTCAGTTCTTTAAAAGAACTTACACAAAGGAATTCACAGAGAATAGAAACCTCTTTATTTGCTTAGACGTTCCCCAGAGTATCTAACTGCACCTGCTACTAATGGTTATTGGCTCTCTGCTTTAACCAATTGATGAATTTTACTCATTAAAAGTTGGATCTATGTCTAATGCAAACTCGTAACATTCATATGATGAAATGTTCAATGTCTTCCAAATTCTCTGGAGAGAAATAGAAAATTAGATGATAGGGAGAAATTGTTCAACTCAGACACTTCCCTGACATGCCAGTAAAAACATTTAATTCCTTTAGGATCTGAAAAACAAGACCATGAGTTTTAGTCCTGCCTTAGCTATGAAATCCAGTTGGGTGATCTTGGGCCAGTCACTCTCCCTTAGCCCAACCCACCTCACAGGGTTATTATTGTAGGGAAAATAGGAAGAGGAAGGAATATTAAGTATGTTCACTGCTTTGAGTTATTTGTAAATATAATAAAGGCAGGATACAAATAAAATAAATAAACATATAAATACATTTTAACCTTTTCTTTCTCCTTCTGTTTTCCTAATGTAGGACAACACCCCATCTTTGCAAGGTTGAAATCCTTGACTATTTAAAACTTATTAAGTACTAGGATAGAATAGAATAGAATAGAATAATAGAATAGAATAGAATAGAATAGAATAGAATAGAATAGAATAGAATAGAATAGAATAGAATAATAGAGTTGGAAGGGACCTTGGATATCTTCTAATCCAACCCCCTGCTTAGGCAGGAAACCCTACATCACTTCAGACAAATTGTTATCTAATCTCTTCTTAAAAACTTCCAGTGTTGGAGCATTTATAACTGATTAATTGTTCTAACTGTCAGGAAATTTCTCCTTAGTTCTAAGTTGCTTCTCTCCTTGATTAGTTCCACCCATTGCTTCTTGTTCTATCCTCAGGTGCTTTGGAGAATAGTTTGGCTCCCTCTTCTTTGTGGCAACCACTGAGATATTGAAACATTGCTATCATGTCACCCCTAGTCTTTCTTTTCATAAGACTAGACATATCCAGTTCCAGCAACTGTTCTTTATGTTTTATCCTCAAGTCCCCTAATCATCTTTGTTGCTCTTCTCTGCACTCTTTCTAGAGTCTCAACATCTTTTTTCCATCGTGGTGACCAAAATCGAATGCAGTATTCCAAGTGTAGACTTACCAAGGCATTATAAAGTAGTATTAACACTTCACATGATCTTGATTCTATCCCTCTGTTTATGTAGCCTAGAACTGCGTTGGCTTTTTTGGCAGCTGCAGCACACTGCTGGCTCATATTTAAGTGATTGTCCACTAGGACTCCAAGATCCCTCTCACAGTCACCACTATTGAGCAAAGTACCACATATACTGTACTTGTGCATTTTGTTTTTCTTGCCTAAATGTAGAGCCTTGTTTTTTTCACCATTGAATTTCATTTTGTTACATAGCATCCAATCTGTCAAGATCCTTCTGTATCTTAAGCCTATCTTCCGGAGTGTTGGCTATTCCTGCTAGCTTGGTGTCATCTGCAAATTTGATGAGTTCCCCATCTATCCCGTAGTCCAAATCATTGAGGAATATGTTGAAGAGTACTGGGTCTAAAACAGAGCTCTGGGGTACCCCACTGCATACCTCCCTCCATGTAGATGCAGTTCTATTGAGGACTACACATTGAGTGTGGTTGGTTAGCCAGTTACGAATCCATCTGGTGGTGATGCTGCCTAACCCACATTTTTCTATTTTATCAAGTAGTAGGTTATGGTCTACTTTGTCAAATGCCTTACTGAAGTCCAAGTAAATTATATCGACAGCATTCCTCTGGTCCACTAGATTTGTCACTTTGTCAAATATCTTTAAAGGGGGGAAAGTGGGCTGCCCAGTTTGGAGATTGACATTTACCTTAATTAGTTTCCAATCACATTTCATAGTTCCAATCAGAAAATGTCTTATCCATTTTGCTTCCTTATTGCGTGTGCCTTGCTGCCATTCTTGTTTTAGGACTGTTCTTGCAATATTGGGTAACTAAGACTCAGAAGAGAGAAGAGAGAGGAGAGGAGAGAAGAGGAGAGGAGAGGAGAATTTTTGTGATGGACTGCTTCTGTCCTGTGACAGGTTCTTACAAGAACAGATACAAATAGCAGCCTTTAAGAAAAACTATATGGCCTCAGATGATAAACCATGGCATTTTGAATCACTCGGAGTGACAAATCAGATTCCCCTTGTTGTGAAATTCTAGTTAATAATTATTCTGTTGATGCTTTGGGTCCAGTTCCTGTTTGGAATTCTTCATCAGAAGTACCACTTCTAAGATCTAGCATGCAGTGATCTTAACAATCACTGATGAAGCACCTATGGAATTGTTAAGGCTAAATTAAATGAATTGCTATCTCAGACTACTACTCTAATTATGGAAAACTCTAATAAAATATGCATTGCATTTGAGGTAAAGAAAAGAACACTTACTGATTCCTGCTTTCTGAAATCTCTGAAAAAAGGATACAAAGGATCAACAATGAAATCTCCAAATCCATAAATCATCAATCCAGTGTTTTTTTCTTTGAACAAAGAGTCCCTCAAAGGTTTCCAGTTGAAATACTAGTTGTCTTCATCATTGCTTTGATGAAGTGATTTTTGCCCAAGTGATTCAAGTAAGTGTTTGTAGTTGCTGGCATGTCTATGGAGATTCTCAGTCATCCAGATCATGGTTATCCCAAAGGTGCTTTTTCAAGAGGCAAGAAAGTCTAGTTGTCTCTTGAAAAAGCACCTTTGGGACAGTTGCAGGCAATGTCTGCTGATGGTCCAAGTGCTACAACAGGATAGGCCATTTTGGAAGTTCATTCCGTGCCATTGAAATCAATTTGCTTGCAAACCAGAAAGGATTTTTTAATGAAGATTCATGCACTGAAATGAGTCCACATTAATGGCATGCTGCAACTATTCAGTTCTGTTCTCTTCAAAGCTAGTCACCACAGCCAGATTTTCAAGCACTAGTGTTCATATTAATAGCAACGGAAGCTGCACAATGATCCAGCACAAAAGCTAATTGACCTGCAGGCCACTTTTAGAACAAAAGGCGACATAATTGAATTTCTGGTGCTGTGCAGTACCACTGCTATGTACTTAGAATGCCCTTGCAGTTTTAAATGACTAGCATTTACCACACAATCCCTAGTTGAAATGATTGCTGCTAAATAGAAGACCATAATAGTGAGAGGTTATTTTTCTTAAAAGGAGAACTATGACTCTATCTCTGGAGAAATCATATAGACAGCTTTTGCACCTGAGAACAGAGTAAATTAGCACCAAGAGAAATAACTCACAGAGGACCATAGGAAGATCAAGGAGGAGGAAGATCAGGTAGAAAGCTGGTTGCTTTCTACCTGATTTTTCCTCCTTTAAGTTATTACCCCAGCCTCAGGTCCATGTTTATTTTGCAAGAAGAAGATAATAGTAGGTTATAATAATACCAAAGACTCCTAAGATTGGCATATGTTTTGGTAAGCAGAGATAAAAGAAAGGGGTCATGGCATTTCTTTTATATTGACAAATTTTCTCTGATTTTTGCAGTTGGAAGACATGTTACAAGAGACAGGATCTGTCAATTGAAACCCTCTCCTGCTCTCTTTATCTAACAACTGCATCAATAGCTTCCAGAAACCAGATGCAATTTTGTTTGAATGACTCAGACACTGAGTGGGCTTCATGAGTTTTGCTATCAAGCCTTTGACTGAATAGGAGTTGGGGATGTAAAAGAATTCCATCAGATTTCCTATAGATTGTAACTGGCATTGCACTCCCATAGGATTTCACAGCCTTGCAAAGACTAAAATCAAACACACCCAGCTAACACTTTCTGAAGAAGGGCAAGTTACCTGGAACAGAGGCACAGTTTATTCTGACAGCATAACATGCAGTATAAAATTGAAAAGTAGGTGACAAAACCAGAATGCTGAGAATAGTGATATTTGTAGTAATCATGGAGTAAGTAAATTGGGGTGTTGTTGCCCTGGGAAGTTGTGAAGTTTGGAGAAGAAAGTAGGAAAGTTGTCTCTTGCTCTCTGGAGTATGTTGATCTTAAATGTATAATCCCCCCCTCTTTGGTGTGGAATTTTATGAGGGGTCTGGTGTAGGGAGCAATATTGTGATGTAGGAGTTTCTGTATCTTTAAAAGGATTATTGTTTCCTATTTTTTTAAAATGAGGAACATGGTGGCTCAGTGGCTACGACGCTGAGCTTGTCAATCGAAAAGTCAGCAGTTCAGTGGTTCGAATCCCTAATACTGCATAATGGGGGTGAGCTCCTGTTACTTGTCCCAGCTTCTGCCAACCTAGAAGTTTGAAAGCACATAAAAAATGCAAGTAGAAAAATAGGGACCACCTTGGGTGGAAGGTAACAGCGTTCCGTGTGCCTTTGGTGTTTAGTCATGCCGGCCACATGACCATGGAGATATCTACAGACAGCGCTGGCTCTTCAGCTTTGAAACAGAGATGAGCACCACCCCCTAGACTCAGGAATGACTAGCATATATATGAGAGGGAAACCTTTACCTTTACCTTAATTTTTTTAATATATATTTATATGAGACTTTTATCTTTGTAAGCCATCTACAGTTACTGAGAGTGAGTTGGGCGGCCAAATAATTTTTCTTCAATCAATCAATCAATCAATCAATCAATCAATCAACCAATCATTTGCTTGTATTGGCTGGCGGTGCTTTCAATTTCAACTTACATAGGATGAAAAGGTTTTAAGTGGTTTTTGTAACCTTGCATGTGGGTGAGGGGAAACTTTTGCCTCTGGAATGAATGGAAAAAGGGGGTCGATGTATGGCCTGGCTAGCAAAGGTCTCATGGAGGGTTTTATCTTCCAACAAAATAAATAAATGTTTGAAAACAAGAGGCATTTCAACAATTGCATACAAACAGTATATATATATTTTTACAAAGAACACAAGGAAAAACAGGATAGTGTATGTGTAATTCTTAAGTTTGCAATAATGTGTAGTGCATGTGTGTGTGTGTGTGTGTATACATACATACATACATACATACATACATACATACATATTCTGTATACTGCAAACATAAATGAGTCTGAATTTTAATAGATTTTTTTGGAAGCAGAATAATATGGCTGACAATATCATTCTACAATGGACAATAAAGTCAACAAGTATTTTACTTAAAGAGTTTCTTTTTTCTGAGTGATGTGACCCTTATTATTCAAGTCTCCATCTAAGCAGCTCTCTCTGCTTATTTAGTCAGCTAGCTATCTCAGCAAAGCACAATACAGTTGGTATGTGAAATGTCATTTTTTGAGAAAGTGATGCCAATCTTTGAGCTGGCAGGTGATGGTTCCTAATGTGCTGCATATTGCCTGCGTTATCCACGTCCAGTGGATTGATCACAGGCACCAGATGAGCAATCTGTTGTGAACAGGTTTGTGTTGCTTTCCTCTCTGTTCAGAAGAGATTTGCTTTCAAAACATCTGTGATGACCTGCTGTGTTAAGAAACAAGCTAACTCTCTTCCCTTCATCTGTTTTCTGCCTCTTTTGCATTGTGGTAGTTACACAGGCGGCCTGGGGGCTTGGTTAGAAAAGAAAGTCAATTCCAAAATGAAGAGATGCAATGGTAGGAGAGCTATAGCAATTGAGAAAAGGGAGAAAACCAAACAAGTTAAGAAAAAAAAAAGAATCTTGATTTTCTTTAAGCAATCATAACCATCAGAATCCACTGGAGCTGGACAGCCAATAAATTTAAATTGATATTTATTTATAAATATTTTTATAAAAATAAAATAAATACATTTACATTGTACATGTCAAGGTAGCATCTTAAGAAAACTTTGATTTAATAACTTCTCTATATTAATCTCTGTTCAAGCTTATTTACTTATTTATTTGAATTTATTGGTCACCCAACTCCAGTGGACTCTCAAACCATAACTTAATGTAACTCAAAGAGCATTGGTTTTAATATAAAAACGGACAGGTAGATGAACACTAGAAGAATCCTAATGGATTGGCTCTTCTGATTTTATTTTCCCAACTTCTAGATCTATTGAGCTTCAGTTTCAATATATATACTGTACATGTATACACATGCTATGCAAAAAGTCTAGAATGCCTCTAATTATATTTATGCTGTATAAAATTGCCTCACTCATCCAGAGCTTTCTGATGAATGTCTGAAATGACCCAATTTTATGGAATAGGTTGGATCACTGAATAAGTGAACAGAAAGAGCAATCAGGAGTTTACTAATGGAATTAAGCAGGAGAATATATGGAAGACCCATGGCAGTGGTTAGAATTCAGTATTGCAGGCTAACTCTGCTCACTGCCAGGAGTTCAATCCTGATTGGTTCAAGGATGACTCAGCCTCCCATCCTTCCGAGGTCAGTAAAGTGAGGACCCAGATTTTTTGGGGAAATATGCTGACTCTGTAAACTGCTTAGAGAGTACTATAAAGCACTATGAAGTGGTATATAAGTCTAAGCGCTATTGCTAAGAATCCTTTCAAGTCAACAGTCTGTATCTAACTAACCTAAGAATCTGAGAAGAGAACATGAAGAAATAGTATAAGTTTTTCTACTTATAGTACTTTAAGAAACAAAGCTATAGATTAAGACATCATGCAGTTGTGACTTTCAATATTTATGATTGCCATGATTCTGATGAAGTGGGTGGCCTATTCAAATTCAGCAAATGAAGGAATGTTCTTTCTTGAAAGCAAATTGGCATATATATCTAACAAACACATCCTTGTAACAGTCTTTTTAAAAAGTCAGAGGATCATAGAAGAGAGTTGCCACACTTCAGTTGATGATGGAGATTTCGCAAATAAAAAAGAGATTGTATAACAAGAGCTGAAAAAGAAAGTTACTCTCATAATGAAGACATGGAGAAACCTAGGAAACAAAAATCCATGCAGAAGATACTCTGCATTCAGAAACAACTTTCAGAATCTGATAGAAGAAACAACCTTCAAGGGAAGGAAAAGGAAGGAATGTTGGTGAATGGAAAACAGGATGATGGCTCCTTCATGGACAGAGAAAGGTAGTTGTACCATGCAAGAATACAAATAATGACCACAGGTGATTTAATAGCAGGAAGAATTGAAACTGTATCCAATGTTTTGAGAAGTGAGTTATTAGCCAAGAAGATGGATTAGGAATGTAACTGAACAGCTTCTAATACTTTGCAAGACTGCTAGCAATTATCATTTTTGTTAATATTTGGAGGACATTAATATTTCAAAGAACATCCTTGAAAATCATCTCATCATGAATTTTGATAATCTTGAAAGGAAGCTCAAAGAACTGAAGATTCTGCTAGTGCTCTCATTCATCTTTCTGATCCATGGAAAAGAACTGGAACTGGAAAGAAGAATATTATAGCTGCCTTTGCAAATAGCGTTAACCAAAGTTATTTGGTTTCTGGGACTAGGGTTTGAGTAATGGGAGATATTTAGATGATGGACTGTTGCTGACTAATAAAAGATATTTGGCTGAATTAATGCATTTAATCAGGAGAGTTTTGTGTAAAAGAATACAATTTCATTCTGACAATAGAAAGAAAAAAAATGAGTAAAATATTATATTATAACCCACTAGCTGAATGCCCATGTTCTGCTACAAAACTATGTGATCCATGAGGCTTACCCCACAGAAGCCTGTCCTATACTATCCCATTCTCTCCAGAGTTATTTTTAAGTTGGGAGGGGGAGTAGAACGTCTAACTAATTAGCATCAGAGTGTGTTATAATAATATAGGAAATACTAATGCTCTGATTGTCATTTCGAAAAATCATTTCTTAGTGAGCACCTAGAAGCCAAGAGGAACATACGTGGCACATTTCAAGTTTGTAGGTTTTACGGTTCTGGAGATTTCGTGATTAATGCGTGAGTGGTTTTCGCTTTTATATAGAGAGAGCTTGCTTCAAGTCCTTTGGCAAAAAGCTAGGGAAGAAAATAATTGTATAATTATAATGAATCTCACACATCAGTAGATTAATGTATTTTTAAATTTCAGAACAGTAAACAATGTTTGTTTCACTCTTTTAAAATAACATTTTATGGGGCTTTTTAGGGAAATTTTTAAAGATTTTAAGGGGTTCTGGGGGGGTGTTTGTAATTATTCTTTTAAAGATACCGGGAAGACGACTATGGCGGATGGGGGGGGGAATCCACCAGGGTCAGAGCCGTGCCCGGCACAGGGTAATGATCCGGGAGGCACCGGACGAGGGATTGGAAAAGGGATGGGGGGCGATATCTATGAGGGCTGTACCATCGGCACGGTGAATGGGAGGGGCAGATATGGCGGGAGCAGGGGACCACATCAGGTGTTGGGGGCTCGCACTTGCTGTTTGAGAGCAATTGCTTGCCCCGGTCCCCAAGGCTCCACTCGGATACTAGGTGGCTTAGATATTCAGGAGCTGGGCCTTCGGCTGATGCTGTGCAATGCCAGGTCCGTGGTCAATAAGGCCCCCCTCATTCACGATCTTATACAAGAGGGAGGAGCGGACCTGGCGGGTATTACGGAGACCTGGTTGGGCCCGGAGGGTGGCGTCCCTCTGGTGGAAATGTGCCCACCAGGCTTCAGAGCATTCCATCAGCCGAGGGCCCAGGGGAGGGGCGGGGGGTGGCGGTTATTATTAACGAGGATCTGAGTCCGAGGGAGACCACTGTGCCTCAGATAGCCGGATGTGAGTCCCTCCTTGTGAGGTGGGGCCGTGGGGTTCAGATGGGCTTGTTGCTTACGTACCTGGCTCCCTGCCGCGTGGCAACAGCCCTACCTGAGCTACTCGACGTGATAGCCACGGTGGCGGTAGATACACCCAGGCTTTTAGTCATGGGTGATTTCAACTTGCCATCCGTCGGTGAAATGTCTGAGGTGGCTCAGGAGTTCATGGCTTCCATGACGGCCATGGACCTGACCCAGTTAGTTCATGGCCCTACTCACAGGGGAGGTCACACTCTGGATTTGATTTTTGTCTCTGGCCAGTGGTTGAGTGGTCTTGTTATAGGGGATATAGACGTGGAACCCTTGTCATGGACTGACCACTCACTCCTTCGCCTAGATCTTTGAACCGCGACCCCTCGCCGCAGGGAGGCGGACCCAATTAGATGGATCCGCCCCAGGCGCCTGATGGATCCTGATAGGTTCCAGACGGAGCTTGGGCCATTTCCTGAGGATCTAGCACATGACTCGGCCGAGGACCTGGTAGCCGCCTGGGATCGGGCGGCTGGTGGGGCCTTGGACCGAGTTGTGCCTTTGCGGCCTCTGACCCGATGCCGATCCCGTGCGGCTCCTTGGTTTACTGAGGAGCTGAGGGAAATGAAGCGCCGGAAAAGACGCCTGGAGAGCGGTTGGAGGGCCAGTCTCGCTGAATCTGATCGAACACTGGTAAGGTCGCATATTAAGGCCTACCTAGTGGCGATAAAGACGGCAAAGTCTAACTACTTTTCCGCCTCTATTGCGTCATCAGGGAATCGTCCGGCCGCCCTGTTTAGGGTGACCCGCGCCCTGCTCCATCTGGGAGTGCGGGAGGATCCCTTAGAAGGTAGGGCGGAGGATTTCGGACAATACCTGTATGACAAAATCGCTCAGATCCGGGGGGATCTGGACTCTGACTGGGTAGATCAGGGCAGGGTGACGAGGAACAGTCTTGAGAATGTTATCTGGGAGGAGTTTGATGCTGTGACTCCCGATGATGTGGACAGGATTTTGGGGAGACTTAGTGGGGCCACATGTTTACTGGACCCGTGTCCCTCCTGGTTGGTACTGGCTTCCCGGGAGGTTACAGGAGGCTGGCTCCAGGGCGTCATTAATGCTTCTTTGAGTGAGGGTCACTTCCCCGCTGCCCTGAAAGAGGCGGTGGTGAGGCCTCTCCTCAAGAAGCCGTCCCTGGATCCAGCAATATTGGCCAACTATCGTCCTGTCTCCAACCTTCGCTTCATTGCGAAGGTTGTTGAGAGTGTGGTCGCGCAACAGTTTCCGCAATTCCTGGAGGAAACATCCTATCTAGATCCGTTCCAGTCGGGTTTCAGGTCTGGGCACAGCACGGAAACGGCATTGGTCGCGTTGGTGGATGATCTCTGGAGGGCTCGGGACAGGGGTTATTCCTCTGTTCTGGTCCTATTAGATCTCTCAGCGGCTTTTGATACCATCGACCATGGTATCATGCTGCACCGGCTGGAAGAGTTGGGGGTGGGAGGCACTGTGTTGCGGTGGTTCTCCTCCTTTCTCTCCGACCGGTCGCAGTTTGTGTTGGCAGGGGGGCAGAGGTCGACCTCGAGGCCTCTCATCTGTGGAGTGCCGCAGGGATCGGTCCTCTCGCCCCTTCTGTTCAACATTTATGTGAAGCCGCTGGGCGAGATCATCCGTGGCTTTGGGGTGAGATACCACCAGTACGCTGATGACACCCAGCTGTACATCTCCACCCCAGGCCACCCCAACGATGCCCTTGAAGTGATGTCCCAGTGCCTGGAGGCTGTGCGGATCTGGATGGGGAGGAACAGGCTCAAGCTCAACCCTTCCAAGACTGAGTGGCTGTGGCTCCCGGCATCCCGATATAGTCAGTTGACTCCATCGCTGACTATTGGGGGCGAGTCTCTGGCCCCCTCGGAGAGGGCGCGCAATCTGGGAGTCCTCCTGGATAGGCAGCTGTCCTTGGAGGAACATCTGACGGCTGTTACCAGGGGGATCTTTTATCAGGTTCGCCTGATTCGCCAGTTGCGGCCCTTTCTTGATCGGGATTCCTTGTGCACAGTCACTTACGCCCTCGTCACCTCTCGCCTTGACTACTGCAACGCTCTCTACATGGGGCTCCCCTTGAAGAGCACCCGGAGGCTCCAGCTGGTCCAGAATGCAGCAGCACGGGTAGTGATGGGAGCAACATGGCGCTCCCATGTAACACCGCTCCTGCGCGAGCTGCACTGGCTCCCGGTGGTCTTCCGGGTGCACTTCAAGGTGTTGGTTATCACCTTTAAAGCGCTCCATGGCATAGGGCCTAGCTATCTCCGAGACCGCCTGCTGCTACCAACGACCTCCCATCGACCCGTGCGCTCCCACAGAGAGGGCCTCCTCAGGGTGCCATCAGCCAAACAATGTAGGCTGGTGGCCCCCAGGGGGAGGGCCTTCTCTGTGGGGGCTCCCACCCTCTGGAATCAGTTGCCCCCGGAGATAAGGAGAATCCATGACCTCAATGCCTTCCGTCGTTCCCTGAAAACCCATCTTTTCCAGCAAGCCGGGTTGGCTTAGAAGAAATTTTTAAATTTTAAATTTTTTAATTAGTTTGTTATTCTTAACTTTTGGCCCAAATCTATATATATTTTTAAATGTTTAATATTTGTATTCTATGTTTTTTATCTTGGCTGTACACCGCCCTGAGTCCTCAGGGAGAAGGGCGGTATATAAATTGGAAATTAAATTAAAAACATTGAGTAGCTTCCTTTTAAAGAAAAATAAAGATATCAGTGATCAATCCACAGCATTTCTTGTATACACAAGAAAGAGAACCAAGAATCAGGGATGTCTCATGAGGTGAGGGAGGAGATGTCAAGAGAGAGAGAGAGAGAGAGAGAGAGAGAGAGAGAGAGAGAGAGAGAGAGAGAGAGTAAAGGTGGCTTCTTTTTTATGTGCATTGTGCACCCCATTTTAAAGAAAGTAATAGGACTTCAACTGCAGTCCCATCCACAATCTTGGCAAGTATCCATACAACAATGCAATGAATCTAGAGGGCCAGTGATCTTCTGGCTTCTTTTTTTATCAATAGCAATTCCCCGTACTGTAAAACTAATTGTGGACAAATTTGTGATAGCACATGCAAAAGTTGCTATTCAAAGGAGTCTGTCTGAGTTTGTAGTATGCATTTGAAGTCTGACAAATGGGAAGAAGTGGCAGGTACATTTAATAAATGGCAGGTGCATTCAAAAAATAATGAAATACTAAATTATTATCTTCTTAAATACTAAGGTTAGACTGAAATCTGTCTTCCTGTTTTTCAGGTGCTTTCCATCCATGCAAAACAATCTTCTCTTTTTATCTTGAGAATTTCTCTCATTTCCTTTTTTTAACACATTTCATTGTTGGAAATGGAAGAGGGCGAGAATATTTTCTCTTAGCTATCTTTCCATCACTCTGAAGTCTGACTGTCCACATTTTTCAGATGAAAAACTCCTTGGAAACAATTTTGTGGAGAGATTTAGTGATTTAGTATGAGTAGCTAGGAAGCTGCAGACATTGCAGAGATAATTATATAATGACATACAAGAGATCTCATACACAGATCAACTTAGCCACCTTGTAAGTAAATAAGTGCAAGAGCACCAAATTTCACCAAGGTAATTTATTTATAATTTTCTTGCACTCTCAAAGGAATTTCAAAAGGAATTTCCTTGTCTTCAAACTGAGTAAGAATTAGGTGAGCCCATTTTAATTGCTTTAGTGTATGAATCATCTTTAACATAATACGTTTTATTTTTTTTTATTACTTGCTGTTTTTGTTAACTGTACTGTGTCATATGATGAGACAGCCATATATATTGAAATAATAAGTAAGTAAATAAATAAATACAGAGCCAGTGTGATGTAGTGGCTAGAAACCAGGAGACTATGAGCTCCTCTCATTCCTTAAGTACAAATCCAACTGTGTGACCTTCGGCCAGTCACTCACCGTCAGCCCTAAAAAGCAGGCAGTGAACAACCATTTCCAGAGACCCAAGAAAACTGCAGGGACAGACAGTCACCAGAAACAAAAACTGGCTTGAAAGCACCCAAATAAATAAATAAATAAATAAATACAGGAAGATATACTGTACATGTATATATTTGCAGAGCATTACTATACTCAGCAGTACTTTGTTGCTAATGCTGTCCATTTATGTAAAAGGAAGCTATTTTGCCCACTTACCTTAAAGAGGTAAGATAAAATATCTGTAAAAATGAATTACTAAAAGATATAGGAAGCAAAAAACTAAACTAAACTACAACAGTAATAGCACACGGTCTTCATTATATAAATATGTTTAATAGCCATCCTAAACTATAGAAAGGTGCAACTTGTTTCAGTTCCAGTGGCAGATTGGTATACCTGTATAGCATGGACTCTGCTAAACATTTGGCCAAAGCAATTTTAGGTTATCTTTTCCTGAGGTTTAGGAGACAGAAAGCAACCTTGCATTAGTGAAAGCTAAAAGAATAGGCAAATGGAATGTTAAAAGAAAACAACTTTATCTTTACCTGGAAATGGAAGAATAAAGTTTGCACCTAGATACAAGGTGATGCCTTGATTATGTACCCTCAAGTTAATTTTCATTCTTAGAGGACATATAGATATTCAGCCTAGCCCAGGGGTCGGCAACCTTAAACACTCAAAGAGCCATTTGGACCCGTTTCGCACAGAAAAAAAAACAAAACAAAACACCAGGAGCCACAAAAACCTTTTGACATCTAAAATGAAGATAATGCTGCATATATCATTTTTTACCTTTATGCTAAGTATAAAAGAACTATAGTGTGCTGCATTTATGTAATCAATGAACTGTTACAGAAAAAAACAAATTTTTATTTCTGCATGAAGCAAAAAAAAAATTGAACTCTGAAAAAAAAAAAGAATTGAAAAGTTCAATGAATCGCATGCCGGCGAGTGTCGCACATTGGCAGTTGTGATGCATGTTTTGAGCGACAGGGAGCCGCAGCAGAGGGATGAAAGAGCCACATGTGACTCCAGAGCCAGGGTTGCAGACCCCTGGCCTAGCCTTCAGTTCTCCCAATGTGCATTCACTGCTATTGTATTCGAGTCCATGAACCTTGATGCTGATAATCCACTTCTTCTTTTTCTTCCACCTTTCTCAAAACTGTGGATGTCTCAAGAGAGCTAATGCATAATGCATTCAAAACATGGTAATTTGCAGGTGATTTATTTCTCAAGTGAGAACTCTGAATTGATTTGTTCTGTGAAACCATTTACTTGTTTTCTTGCTATCCATGGTTTTCTCAGGAATCTTCTCCAACATCAGACTTCAAAAGTGCTAATGTTTTTTCTATCCTGCTTCTTCAGAGGACAACTTTTGCTTCTCTAGAGCGTTATGGGGAAAACTATATGATCTGATCTTTGTAAGTATAAACATATCAGGACATCTCTATATGTTTTCCAAGGCCTTCTTTGTAATGAATGAGCACTTGAATGTTCTTGACTGCAAGATCTTTTACCATTGATCCTAAGAGTAGAAGATACTTACTAATTGTAAGACTGCCAATTCCAAAGCTTGTTGTCATTAGTTTGATCTTGCATTTTCAGCTATCAGAATACTGTAGCATATTTTTTTAAGGACATTCAATTGCTTGGGAAGGTTGACACAATTGAAGGTCTTTTAAAGTCAATGAAATACCCACTGATTTATCTTTGTATTCTTTGATTTTCTCAATACCCAGCATGCATCAGCAATACCTTGTGTTTCTTGGCTGGAACCAAACTGAACATCTGGTATCTCCACTTTCATATTGGGCTCTTATCTGTGTTGGATGTTGTTAAGCATTATTTTGTAGCATACGAAATATAAGACATTGTGCAATAGTTTTCAGTCATTGTTAACTCTCTGTTCTTTGATATTAGTATGTTAACCTGACCTTCCAATCTGTTGGTCACTGTGACATTCTAAAGAATTGTTGACATATTTTGGTGGAACTTTTACACATTCTTCTTCCATTGCTTCCCATATTTATGTAGTTATTCTGTCAATTCCTTAAGCCTTCTGCCTTGGTAATGACTGGAATGCTAATCTAACTTCAACTTCTATTATCAGAAGTATTATTAAATAGGGAATATCTTCTGAGATATCTTAGATGTTGACATCCCGGCTATACAGATTTTCAGTGTACTCCTTCCATCTCAGTTTGATCTCCTCAGAATTAGTCACCAATTATGTTCTTTAATGTACCAATTCAAGATTGGAACTTTTTTCTGAAATTGGACATTTAAAAAAAATATTTTCCTTGTTTTTCCATGTCTGTTTTACAGACATCATTGTAATACTGCTTCTCATCTCTTCTAACAGCTCTCTGAAATTCTTTGTTAAGTTCTTCTTGGCTTTGGTTCCTGTTCTCTTTTGGCAATTTCTACCATCTGTTCTGACATCCAATTTCTTCTGACGCAATTAATTAGGACAGATCAGACAGAGACCAGGAGACAACAACTAAGAATAAGAACATTAACAGTTAATACCAAGCAGCAAGTCACATTTGACTCATCAACCGAGCTAGTCAAAAAAAGGTTGAAATGATATGGAAAGGAATCTGTGATGGACGCTGTTTGCGAAGGATCAAATATCCATCTGAACTCATTAAAAATCAACAATCCAAGAAGCTGTTTCGGTGTAGAGGGTATTAGTGTGGTTTCCCTTTGAAAAGAGAATAGAGAATATGCTCTTAGGAATAAGGAGGGTTAAAATAGACAATCTCTCTTTTATCCTCTTCTAAATCTTCTAAATAGCCCATACAGACACATCCCCAAATCATCAGACATCATATCTGTTGTCTTCACTTAAAGTGGCTTATTATATCCAAATTATTTATTTTTATTTTGTTTTAGATTTTTTATCCCACCTTTATTATGATGTATTTATTTGTATCCTGCCTTTATTTTTATTTAAAAATAACTCATGGTGGCAAACATATCCAACACACTTCCTCCTGCTATTCCCACCCCCCAAACAACAACCTTCTGAGGTGGGTTGGGCTGAGAGAGAGTACGACAAGCCCAAACCACCTAGCTGGCCAGTGGTGGGTTTCAAAATTTTTTACTACCGGTTCTGTGAGTGTGGCTTGGTGGGCATGGCAGGGGAAGGATACTGTAAAATCTCCATTCCCACCCCACTCCAGGGGAAGGTATTGCATAATCCCCATTTCCTCCCGATCAGCTGGGACTCGGGAAGCAGAGATTAGATGGGGGCAGGGCCAGTCAGAGGTGGTTTTTACTGGTTCTCTGAACTACTCAAAATTTCCGCTACTGGTTCTCCAGAACTGGTCAGACCCTGCTGAAATCCACCTCTGTAGCTGGCTTTCATGACTAATGCAGGATCTGAGCTCATGCTCTCTCACTTTCTAGCCTGATGCCTTCACCACTGACCAAAATATTTTAATCCGTGTCCTAGATATTTCCCTGAATAGCCTTTTAAATATAAATGTATATACCTACTATAGCAATGGAAGGATTTTCTTCCAAAATGGAGAGGGAACAAGTAAAATAAGGTATGTTATGTCCCAAAGTATTTCCAAAATTGCAAAAATGCTATGTGTTGTGAGGGAGTCCTTCAAATTCCCCAGGGACCTATTAAGGGCAGCTAAAGCATGTCTGTCTGGGGTTGAAATGTGCAACTGAGTATCATCAGCATATTTATTATTACCCCAAATTAATACATGAGCTCATTCAGTGCTTTCATATAGATCTATAGCATGGGGCCAATGTCTCAGTCTCTTATCTGCTTGTGCAACTGATCTTTGTATCCTAATCCCTTATAGGCAGTCCAGAAGAATACTACCATTGATGGTACCAGAAGCTTCTGAGAGAAGGAGTGCACTCTTTTCCTATCCAGGTGCAGATGAAGATCATCCAGTAAGTTACCAATGTTTCAGTATCATCCTATGCTTGAATCCTGACTGGAAAAAAATCCAGATAATACACGCCGTCTAGGACCTTATGTAACTTACATCCTACTATTTTCCCAACATCTTCCCTAAAAGGTGAAGGTTGGAGTTTTGGTAGATGTTTGCTTACAGAGCTGAATTAGAGAGAGAAACCTAATTAGTTTTCCACTCTTATGGAGGTCATAGGTGCTGTTGAGCCTCATATTGTCCAGGAAAAAAAATACATGCCATAACAATGGACTGATGACCAAATCATCCATTTTCAGATCACTCACCAGCTGCTCTAAAGTAATCTAGATCCAGTATGCAACCAGACATGAGGCATCCTTCCCAGGACATCCCTCCCGCCAGAGAATGGAGTCTGAAGTCTTTTCTCCACAGTCAGGTCCAAGATGAGTTCTAAGAGGTCACCATGGAGCAGCAAGTCAAGTGCTCCACTAGCAGCATCTTAATGTGCTCCTATGACCTAATGTTAATACTCTTTATTAATTGTATTAATATTGATGTAATTAATATTACTGCAATTGATACAGGTTTGGGAGGATAAATGCCTTCTTACAGCAACCATCTGGTATAGGGGGTATGGGTATAGTGGGAAGCAGAACATAAGAGGAGTATACATGAAGATTTTTTTAAAAAAATATCATAACCTATATCTGTGATGGAGAACCTATGGCACGTATGCCGGAAGTGGCATGCAGAGCTATCTCTCCGGGCACACGAGCCATCGCCCATTGCTCTTCCGGGTTCTGGTGTGCTGGCCAGCTGGTCTTCATGCACGTGGGAGCACCGGAAACTGGAAGAGCAGCTGCCCAGTGCACATGCACGCACTGGGAAGATGATCTTCAGGTTTCTGGCACACGCATGCACACCAGCCAGTTCGGCACTTGGTGCTGAAAAGGTTCGCCAGCACTGACCTATATAATATTTTTAAAAAATAGCTGACATGCTTCATATCTTACCAAAACTCTGCCAATATCTTTATATACTATTAAGACTGTTGAGCTAGTGCTAACCAGGAGAGGGAGTAGGAGAACTACATACTACGGGAGGAATCTTTTTTAAGCAGCATTTGTTTTCTCTCCGGTACTTCTGGTCTGTCTTGGTGCCTGAGAAGTGAAAGCAGACAAGATTGAGTTGAATGAGAGTGACGCATGTGTGCCTGGCTGAGAGTGGGTGGGAAAAAGAGAAATGCCAGACCTTTGCAGATAGCTCATCTGTACAAAAGTTCACATTTCAATATGAGAAAAGCTGCATTTGTTTCAGGTCATTTTAGGCAATTCTGCAGTTCAACAGTGAGATGTTCAGAAATTTTAATTTATGTGCTGACTCCCACCCACCTTTTGTGTGTGTGGGGTTTTTTGCAAAAGAACTGCTCCTCTCTGCCCCCCCACTCATTTTTATTGCTATTGCCTCTTCACTTTCTTGTTGAAGAAAGAGACACTTTTTCTACAGCAAATTTTTTTTCATTTTCTTTGTGACTAGATAAATGTTTTGAAAAAGTTTTAAAAGTAGATTAACAATGGCTGCAACTCAAAACAAAAATGACTGAAATAGCGTTTCTCAACCTCCAGAACTTTAAGATGTGGGGTTTCAACTTGCAGAATTCTGAGAATTGAAGTCCACAGGTCTTAAAGTTGCTTATTAAGAAGGACTTGCAGCGTGAAAGAGTGCTTAGTATTTGCAGATACAAACTGAGCCCTAATTGTGTGGATTGAAGAAATAAGGTTTATGTTTGTCTTGTGTCTCAACTGTAGACTTAGAACCACAGTAGACAAAATAAGATGTGGATTTTTAAAGAGTGCCAGTAGATTTTTTTTTTCTCCCCATAAGCTATCACAGTCCGTTGCTCTTGGCATCTGCCATGTTTTTGACTGAATTCTTCTTGCAATAAATTTAGGCAGCTTGCTTGAAGGAAGGTGGGTCTGAATGCTGTGATCTATCCAGTGGATGAAGCTAACCTGAGGCTCAAATGAGGATAGCTCATTAAGAGCCTTGGTGGCACAGCAGACTAAAGTGCTGTTAAATAGCACCAGCTGCCTGCAATTATTGCAAGTTCAAATCTCACCAGGCTCAAGGTTGATTCAGCCTTCCATCCTTTCGAGGTAGGTAAAATGAGGATCCGGATTGTGGGGGCAATAAGCTGACTTTGTATAAAAAAAGAACACCGCTTGGGGGGCCCAAAAGCCCTACTAAGCAAGTATATACAAAAGTATGAAGGCTATTGCTTAATGCATTGTAAGCCGCCCTGAGTCTCTGGAGAAGGGCGGCATATAAATAGAACCAATAAATAAATAAATAAATAAATAAATAAATAAATAAATAAATAAATAAATAGCTGAGAACCAAATCCACAATGTAGAATGTCCAGAGTCTTGAGAGGCCCAGGTATTGAATGATCATTTTATCAAATATCAGTGATCATTCATATGTTTTCTTCTTGCTTAAAACCAAGTAACAGAATAACAGAGTTGGCAGGGACCTTAGAGGTCTTCTAGTCCAACCCCCTGCTCAGGCAGGAAACCCTATACCATTTCAGACAAATAGTTGTCCAATCCATGCGCAGAAGCATTTTGATGACATCATGGTGGGTGGGTGGAGCCTCCCTCCGATTTTACTACTGGTTCTATAGAACCGGTCCTAACCGGGGGCTACCCACTACTGGTCCAATCTCTTCTTAAAAACTTCCAGGGTTGGAGCATTCACAACTTCTGGAGGCAAGTTGTTCCACTGATTAATTGTTCAAACCATCTGGAAATTTCTCCTTAGTTCTAGGTTGCTTCTCTCCTTGATTAGTATTCATCTATTGCTTTTTGTCCTGCCTTCAGGTGCTTTGGAGAATAGCTTGACTCCCTCTTTTTTGTGGCAACCCCTGAGATATTGGAACATTGCTATCATGTCTCTCCTAGTCCTTCTTTTCATTAATCTAGACATACCCAATTCCAGCAACCATCCTTTTTATGTTTTAGCATCCAGTTTCCTAATCATGTTTGTTGCTCTTCTCTGCATTCTTTCTAGAGTCTCAACATCTTTTTTACATCATGGTGACCAAAACTGGATACAGTATTCCAAGTGTGGCCTTACCAAGGCATTATAAAGTATTAACACTTCACGTGATCTTGATTCTATCCCTTTGTTTATGCAACCTAGAACTGTGTTGGCTTTTTTGGCAGCTGCAGCAGACTGATGGCTCATATTTAAGTGATTGTCTACTCCAAGATCCCTCTCACTGTTACTACTATTGAGCCAGGTACCACCTATACTGTACCTACATATTTTATTTATTTATTTATTAGTCACATTTCTATGCCGCCCAACTCCCTAATGTTCTTTTAAAAGAACATTAAAAACCCATTCACTCCATTCCATGGCCGGGTCTCGCAAGATCGCCATAGGGAGATCAACGGCCCCAGGCCTGCCGGAAAAGCCAGGTCTTCACTGCTTTCCAGAAGGCCAATAGGATGGGGGCGGTCCGGACCTCAGGAAGTAATTGGTTCCAGAGAGCCAGGCCAGCCACAGAGAAGGCCCTCCCCCGTGGGCCTGCCAACTGACATTGTTTACCTGACGGGACCCGGAGGAGACCAACTCCGTGGAATCTTACCGGTCGATGGGAGCTATGCGGTAAAAGGCGGTCTCAAAGATAGCCTGGCCCTGAGCCATGTAGGGCTTTAAAGGTAATAACCAACACCTTGAATTGCGTCTGGAGACTGATAGCGAGCCAGTACAGCTCGCAGAGAATTGGTGTAATGTGGGTGTATCTAGGTGCACCCACAATAGCTCGCGCGGCTGCATTCTGGACCAACTGTAGTTTTATTTTTCTTGCCTAAATGTAGAACATTGCTTTCTTCACCATTGAATTTCATTTTGTTAGATAGCGCCCAATGTTCAAGTCTGTCAAGATCCTTACGTATCTTAAGCCTATCTTTTGGAGTGTTGGTATTACTGCCAGCTGGGTGTCATCTGAAAATTTGATGAGTTTCTCTCTATCTCCTTATCCAAATCATTGATGAAGATGTTGAAGAATACTGGGCCTAAAACAATATCCCACTGCATATTTCCCTCCATGTAGATTCAGTTCCATTGAAGACTACATGTTGAGTGTGATTGGCCAGTTATGAATCCATCTGGTGGTGATGCTGTCTATCCCACATTTTTCTATCCTATCAAGTAGTAGGTTGTAGTCTACTTTATCAAATGCCTTACTGAAGTCCACATAGATTATATCCACAGCATTCCTCTGGTCCACTAATTTTGGACCAGAGGAATGTAAGTAAAATCTCCTTTACTTCAAACTTGACTCTTGGTTCTTTCTTGAGTGCATCTCTGTGGTTTTCTTGGTGAGAGAATAGAAGGAATTAGTCATCATCTGCTTCAGATTATTTTTGATTTTTTAGTCTAGCCTATAAACTTGGAATTCCCTGGTTTTTCACCCGAGTCCTAACCAAGCTTGACCATGCTTAGCTTTAGAGTTCAGACAAAGTGAAGGGGTTGATGCATTCTATGCCTACACAATTTCTCCCCATTTATTTTGATTCATTGCAATCTATAGCCCAGTAAGCAAAAGCATGTGGGGAAATCTGAAACAATGGAAGAACTCTTAGCATTTGCATTCTAAATTGTTCCACTCTATTTAAAGGACATGGAACACCAGCCTCCATTTAAAGAGGCCCTGAGAAAACCAGATTACTATTAAGGCAGGAAAGAGGCACAGAAAACTCATTTTGCTGACGCCTGATGGATTTTTGCAGCCCAGTTATGAAGGCCCTTAGGGCAATATGCAATTATAATGTCTCTTAACACAAATGAATGTATTTAAGGAGCCACCATAACCCAGTACATTTCAGTCAAGGAATGCATTTTCAGGATCACAACTGAGTTCTGATAGGTCCTTCCATGCAACTTCTCATTCCTGGTTTCTGTCAAATTTTCAAGAACCCGTTGAAGGGGCTGTTGACAAGGCCAGGGTTGTTAATCTTTATTTATTTGTTTTTATTTATTTATTGAATTTATCTTATTGAATGAATCTTACTGAACAAGTAGGGATCAGACATCCTTGCTGATCTTTGGAAACCTCAGCTTGCCTTCCCTCGATCCATAAAGTAAAGAAGATGAAATATCAAGCTTAGATACCATCAGATGTTGGGAAAGAAGATAACTCTCCATTATGCCTTGCTTAGGCTAGTGGTGTTGGTATTCTTGCTTGTCCCTTTATTATATATATATATATATATTCCAGCAACAAGAATAATTTACATCGATGTGCCATTTTAGTGCACAATGTCTTTTTTAACCAGCTGCTTTTGATTTAAAGAATGTGAAATGTAATTTCCTGAGAGAGAGCTTTTTCACATTAATTGGTATAATTATCTATCTTTTGTTGTATACATTTCCCCACTGTAAGCTCTTTGCTTTTAGTTCTTTGAGAAATCTTTCAGTAATTTCCATTTATTCTGGATGTCTCTTTCATAGTTGAAGAGGTTTTGTTTTGTGGAATTTTGAGTGGAGGCAAATGGATGCTGACTGATTTCACCCAGTTCTGGCGCCCCTCTCTGGCCACCTCCAGGTTTGCAGGTGATGCTATTCTGGAGTAATAAAGGTCCACGAATTTCTTACTTATAACTCTTAATAATGCCAGTGTGTTTTCTCTTTAAGGGTCTCCACATTTACATTAATGGTAAACCATCAAATTCTGATTACGGTAGCAGCTTTTGGTAGCTTGTACAGGTAAGAAAAAAGCTGATTGGTGGGTGAATCAGCCTCCCGGAATATCCCCAATCAGCTGTTCTCAGAGGTGAATTTTAGCAACAGGTTCGTTGGTTGTAAACTCTGTGCCTTGCTTTTTTTCAGCCTCTAAAAGCTTCTGAAACAGAGCTTCAGAAAAAAACTTCGTTTCAGAGGCTTTTTTTCTTAAGCGCTGTTTCTGATGCTTTTTTTCTGAAGCGCTGTTTCTGAAGCTCTGTTTGGAGGCTTTTTTTCTGAAGTTTTGTTTCTGAGGCTTTTTTCAGCCTCTGAAACCTCCGTTTGAGAGGGCTGGGTGGGGCTACATTCGGAGTATAAGACGCACCCAGATTTTCATCCTCTTTTTGGGGGGAAAAAGGTGCGATTTATACTCTGAAAAAAACGATATATTCTGATCTTGAGATTGTGCTGTCATTTAATCCAGGTCTCTCTCTGGGAAAGCTCTGTGTTGCTAAAACTCTCCCCCAGTGCTCCTCCAGGTGACTATTTCATCACACTGATTCTCAGAGATTGCTTGGACAAGTCCCTGCAGTTTTCTTGGCAAAGTTTTTTTTCAGAAGTTGTTTGCCATTGCCTTCTTCCTAGAACTGAAAGAGAGTGACTGGCTCAACGTCACCCAGCTGGTTTCATGCATGGGACTAGAACTCAGGCTCTCCTAATTTCTAGTCTGATGCTTTAATTATTACACCAAACTAGTTCTTACCTTTAAATAAAGCCAACTTAATATGTCAATGTTATGCAGTGGGTAATGATTTTTAAATCACTCTGACAAGACAAAGGAAGAGATTCATGGTAGCTACACCCTAGAATATCAGGATTTGGCTAGTAGGTTAGAAAGCCTTGGCCTTGGTTGCGTGAGCAGGAGATGGACTAGATGACCTCCAAGGTCCCTTCCAGCTCTGTTACTATTACTGGTTTAGCAAGATTCTGTCCATTAGATATAAGCAAATACAAGATTGAACGACTAGGGCTTGGGTCTGACAATCAAACACAACTGAATAGAAAAAAAATAGAAGCATACAGCCCTGTGCTTATTTACATCATAATAGTTTCCTTTGTCACAAGGGCTATTAATGAGTCCTTATTCTTTTTTTTTTTGTATGTACACAAGTTCCCTTCTCTCCCCTTCCCTCCAATTTCCTAACTTTATATCCTAACTTCCTTATATGGAAGTGCCACATAACTGTTTATTTTCTTCACCAGAATGCAAGCAATTTATCATTTCATCACAGTAACTATCATGTAATTGCTCAGTAATGGCAGAACTAATAGTGCTGGAACACATCCTGTTTGCATGCATTTTAGAAGATCTGTTTAGCAGAAGAGCAAAAACATTTTATTTATTTTTTTGCTAATTGAAGAGAAGGCCTCATTCA
Organism: Arizona elegans; assembly: GCA_022577455.1. Taxonomy (NCBI): domain Eukaryota; kingdom Metazoa; phylum Chordata; class Lepidosauria; order Squamata; family Colubridae; genus Arizona; species Arizona elegans. The sequence continues at coordinate 92,071,491 of JAKOOJ010000003.1, read as the reverse complement.
TCAGTCTATTCTTGCTTATCTGTGGAAGAGGCCCCCAAAAAGAGACCAGATAATTTTCCTTGTGGGGAAAGCTTATCCTGTTTAGATCAAATAAGACTGAACATAAGAGAGATGTATAGAAACATATAAAAGTGGAGAGGAAAAACATTTGATCCTTCTCTCAATATTTGGAAGCAAGTCGTCTGAGAGAATGAATGGTGCAATAATCAGGACCTATTCACCATCACAAGTTAAATATTCAACCAAGGATGTATTGGTGGATGCTAATCAAGGAGACACCCAATCTAGAAATAAGGATAAAATCCCTGACAGTTAGAACAATTAATGAATGGAACAGCTTGTCTTCAGAGGTTGTCTCCATTACAAGAGGTTTTCAAGGAGAGACCAGGCAGCCACTTGTCTGGAATGATATAGGGTTTCCTGCTTGAGCAGAGGGTTGGACTAGAAACCTTCCAAGATCCCTTCCAACTCTGTTATTCTGTTCTGCTTTAAAAGGGAATTAGACCAACTAATGGAGAATAAATCTAATTTTCTCTACTAGACAGACTCTATATAACTTTCATTGTTGGAGACAGAATGGCAGGGAACATTTGTGTCCTATTTTTATTTATTTTTAAACACATTTGTATGCTGTCCCAAGGTCAGCATCCAGGTCATGGTTGACCCAAAATGCTTTTTTCAAGAGGCAACTGGACTTTCTGGTGTTGTTTTTTTTCTGAAGACATTTCACTTCTCATCCAAGAAGCTTCTTCAGCTCTGACTGGATGTTGGGAGCTGAAGAAGCTTCTTGGATGAGAAGTGAAATGTCTTCAAAGAAAAACCATAAAGACCAGTTGCCTCTTGAAAAAAGCATTTTTGGGTCAACCATGACCTGGATGACTGAGAATCTCCATAGACACATTTGTATGCTGCAACATTAAAAAACAATTTGGCAACTTGTATAAAAACACACCATAAAACAACTCATATATAAAAATTAAAAATACAACCACTATAGAAGGATAGAAAAAGAATAAAAGATGGCAACAACAGCTCAAATCAGGGGAAGGATCTCTGAAAAAGTCAGCCTTAAGAAGCTTGTGGTACAAAAGGGAAAACTAGCCTGATTTCCACATGGAGGATGCCCCAAAATATCAGTGCTGAAGCAGAAAAGTAGCACCCCTTTGCCTCAGTATCCCAAATCTCCTGTGGGACTGGAAGCAATTGTTTCCTGATAGATCTACTTGGACAGGATGAATTTGACTGGAGAAGTGTCCAGAAGTTGTCCAAGTGACAAACCATAAAAGTAAAAACCAGCCCCTTAAATTGGATCAGAAACCCACTGGAATTCAATTCAGGGTCTTCCATTTGGCATTTGGCATTTGGTCTAAAACCAGTAGCACTTAGACTTATATACCACTTTACAGTACTTTACAGCCCTCTCTAAGCAGTTTACAGAGTCAGCATATTTCCCCCAACAATCTGGGTCCTCAGTTTACCCACCTCGGAAGGATGGAAGGCTGAGTCAATAATGCTGCATGGCTCTTCAAATGTTCTTAGGAAGGTCAAGATGCAATTAGCTACAGAATCTTTTGTAATGTAAACAGTTGAAAGACTACTGTAAGATTAAGGTGTTGGATTTATGCCTTTGGGTTGATCCAGTAGGTTCTTATGGTCATGTACATTGTTTGAAAAACATTTTTTTTAAAAAAAAATCTGAATTTCCATTAAGTTTTATTTTGGGAGGATATGAGCGAGGTGCCTTTCTAATATTTGCAGCTAGAATGTCAGCATTCCAGAAAACCCCCAACTCCAAGTAAAGACTTTGAAGCATGCATTTTTCAAAGTTCTATTTACTAGAATAGAAAAGAATAGGAAAACCCAAATCTGAGAGATCCGGGTTTTCTCTAGTAAATCAAAGTCCTCAAAACCATCCCTTCACTCCTCAGTCGATCCATGCTCCAATCAACCGCCGTCCCATCTAGAGACATTAGTCCGACAACTCCTTCTCCAGATGCAGGATCACCCTGACCTTGACTGACAGGAAGAATGCTATTATGTCTACAAACAATCCCTCTACTAAATGCCCCCTCCTGCTTTCCCACACATGAGAAGGTGGCAGCATGGAAGCTTCCGGCCTAATATGGCTTCCAAAGCTGACATAGAATGCTAATGATGTGAGCCAAACAGAAACAAAAGTAAGAAAAGCCAGCAGGAATGAGATAGAGCTAAGAGAGAATTGCTTATCACTATGAACCAGGAAAGGGCTGTGTAGAAAAAGAATATATAAAACAAAATATATCCAGTAAATAACCCCCTTTTCCCCTTTTGGTTCAGCCACTGCCAGTACTAGATTGCATTTTATGCAGATTAGCAATGCCATTGGTATGAGAGATAGAATCACACTGGGTAGCCATCTCTCTCTCCCTCTCTCTCTCTCTCTCTCTCTCTCTCTCTCTCTCTCTCTCTCTCTCTCTCTCTCTCTCTCTCTCTCTCTCTCCATCTCTCCATCCCTCCCCCTCTCTCCCTCCCCCCTAACACCTCCCTCTCTCTGCTCAAAGCTAAATTGCCTTGGAAATAAAGTTATTTTTTTTCCAAATAGGAATTGGAATTTTCTGTATTGGAGTAGAACCTGTCCTTGTCAGATGAACCCTTGAGTTTTCCTGTAAACAGAAATGTCATTATGGAAGATGAAATCCAGCCCAGGTGCTGCTGAAAGTGGACATTAAGAAGTATTTTTGATCCTGAACGTCCACTTTAAAAAAACCACTTGGATGAATTTGTTTGGGAATTCTAGGACTAAATGGAGTAGTTTGAATTCCAGGAATAAATCCAATGTCACCATTGTGACAGAGAGATGCAACGCAAAGTATAGCCATTCTCAGAATGAGTGTAGCCATTCTCAGAATGAGTAAACATTTTATACTGTTATGGTTTCATAATAATGTAGAAGAAAACAGGAAACTAATAGGTCAGATGTGTTTCCCTCCAACTTTCATCTTCCTATTATTGTAGCCCACTTTTCTCTGCTAATCAGCTTTTTCTTTTTTTTATAAAATAATCTTTATTAAATATTTACAATAAAATTAACACACAATAATGATTGAAAAGCAATATAGGAAGCGAAATATAGAAAGACATAAACACAGGACTAAAACGAAACAACAAACATGACTAACCGAGAGTTAAGCTCAGTCTCCAATTAATATTAACTAATATCCTCCTAGCCAAACATTTCAATGCAATCAAGTTCTTTTTACTAACTACAAAACAATTGGCCTGTTTTTATCAAAATTATAAAGAGTTATAAAGCCTAGTAAATATCTAGTTAATCTAATTAGACGATCTTATCACCCTTCTCCTAAGTTTAACCTTCTTTTGAGCCAGACAAAGCATCTGTCCCAACTTCTATTATATACTGAATCTTTCTTGTCTTTTAAGATATACGTTAGCCTGTCCATCTCAGCACATCGGAGAATCTTGTTTATTATCAGATGGTCAGGGGGCATATCTGCATCTTTCCACAGTTGAGCAAATGCCATTCTCGCCACTGTTGAGACATGGACAAATATATACCAATCCTTCTAGTCAATGTAGTCCAGTCTTATTCCAGGTAAGTAGAGGTCTGGGTGAAGGGGAAAGCTCACACCTGTTATTTCCAGCAGCCACTGCTGTATTTTCCCCCAATAGCATCTAGCTGACGGACAAATGATGGAAGAAAGTATCCTTGGCCGACCCACATTTCCAACATCTATCAGAAGATCCTGGTTACTCAGCTTTTTCTTGCAGATGAATCAAGCAGGACAAAGAGGAGTTAATAGGTTAGGAGAGCCTAAGTCTCCCAGATTTTGCTCAGCTGACCAATAGGAAACAATAATCAAAAGATGGTGTGATTGCAGAGCTCCATTGTTGAACTGCCAAGAAAGAGATGTTCTCTTGCTTGATTAGCAATTTTCGGGATTGCACCCTAAGAAAGGAAATTGTTTTCAGTGACTACCCTGGAAGCCAAGCCAAGTGCTTGAGAGAGAAACCTTGTCCCTTCCTTTTCTCCATTAGTAGGTCATTGTTTTTACATGCTGGAATTTGGAGAGCAAAGCACAATTTCCTCAATAACTAAAAAAAGAAATCTGGTTCTGTATCATTGTGTGTCCAGTGAGAAATATTTGGAGAAGCTTGATTGAAACATATGGACAAAAACATTAACATAAATAGTTCCCTATCCACTTTGGTTTTGGTGTGGCCCACCATCCATTCAAGCCATACCTAATATTTGTATCTGGCCTTTTGTCACTTCTGCAGAATGTGAGCTTTCATAAAAAAAAAAAGGCATCCTCACCCTATTGGGATCTAAGATTGAAACATAACAGTCAGGCAGTTTGGATGTGCCATCTTTCCTTCTTTAGAGCAAATTGCACTAGATACTGAAATTCTGTAGCAGTTAGTTTAGCTTCTACATGAGCTCAAATTCTTATACTCTGGGGTCCTAATTCAAATGGAAGCCAATACATACAGTTGAATCCAGCTTTTCTGCTGAGGACATTTGCATTCAATGCCCTTAAATAGGAGACAGGGGTTTATCCTGCATCCTGGCAGACTGATACCTTGGATGACAAATACCTGAACAGGAGTCTTTAAGGAAAGATATAGATGTCTTCTGACCCTCTGTGTCACTTGCCTTATCTATCTTTATCTAGATAAGCTGGCCAAAGTCAGTTTGGGCAAGAATATGTGCCTTCATCCAGGAAGGGGGGAAAAAACATCAACAAAATGAAATAACACAAACTATTTTGAAAGTTCTATTTTGAAAGAATAGAATGGTAAATCAGTGATATTATGTGAATCTATTTTGAGAAGCAAAAGTGTAGGTCAGAATACAATGGACATGAGGGTGAAATCACAGCTGATATTAGTGAAAACAAGTAACACTTCCATGCTCCTCTAAGTATGGAACTACATTAAGATAATATACTATTGTGTTTAGAATTTGCCCTCGGGAGCCAAAGAATCAGTTGTGTGGTGAGAGAAAACCTTCAAAATTAAATAGCAAACCTATTTCTGGACTTGTGCCTGCAGCTGATTGAATGCAGCATATTTGAATGTTTTTCCACTTAACCTCCTCCCCATCCAAATTAGCATGTCTGGGAGAATGATTTAGCACCTTTTTTTCCTCCATGTATATTCTTTTTTTTTTTGTCTCTAGTACAGAGAGAGAAAAGAAGAAAGTGCAGCACTGAACTCTTGCACTCTTTGAAATATGTGTGTAAATAAGCTGGATCATTATGACATTTTGGTATCAAATAAAAGCAAAGAAGCTAAGGCCAATGAAGACAGGTGGCTGTCTATTTCTTAAAATATTGTCCTTCTGGGAAAACTGTACCACTTGAATGTTCTTTATATAATTAAGCCTATGTTCTTACTGAGATAAGGATGGCACTCTAGCTTTCCTTCACTTTTTGGAATCCTGGGTGAAACCCAGGCTATTAAAATGAGACTTCAGTTCTAAGTCCAATCATTGAGACACTTTGGATGCAAACCAATGTGCTTTCTATTGCAGTCAGTGAGAATTTTGATCAAAGGCATATGGAAGGTAGTGTATTGGAAAGCTTGCTCAAGCCATTTATACTTATTGGCATGTAACAAGTCTCATTTACCGCTGTATATTATAGAGCTGTGCTTCAATTTAAAGGAAGCCAAGCTTAATTTTTCATTTAAAAGAGAATCATGGCCAAATATCTGGTAACAATAAAAGGTTGCCATGAATCATGACTAAAATGAAATAAAAGCCAAAAAGACTATACGTTGTCCATTTCATATCTAAAAACTTTCTTACACTGTTGTAATTTAAATGATATTGGCAATATCTCTGCTTACCTTTTAAATTCTTATTTGTGTAAACTTTGCTGGCTAGATGATATTTTGATTTGGTAAACAGGTTTTTCCAATAAGGCAGTATCCTTAAATTTGATATTCCAGAAGGCCCTCAAGATCTGGTTATATGATCAGGCCTGGGACTTCCCTAGAACTGGAGAATTATCTATATGGCTCTATTGCTGAGGGAGCCATTTCTTATTTTCTCTTCTCTTATGGGTTGTACATTAGGTTTTTAGAGTATTTATTATGTATAGTTGTAATTCCTATGTGATTGTGTGTGTGTGTTTATAACTATCTATCTATCTAATCTATCATCTACCTATATCATATAATGCTATATAATGCTAATAATTGAGATTTGTTCTGTATCTTTCTGAAAGGCCCAGAAGCAAAAGCTTTAATTGCTATTTTTTTATATAAGCTGTTAACATTGATTAAAGACAGTCTTCTGATTCCCCTTTAATAAAATTATTACTGTGTGAACAAGATAACATTAAGATTGGTTGGTGCAAAACTCAGAGGGAGCTTAAAATAAACAGGCCAGACAGGAGAGGAGTAAAAGCACGCACAACTTCTTAAGGAATTATTTTTCAGCTTCAGTTGGTGGCAAGATGCCACAATAATTTTCAGGGAAAGTTGGGCATGGCTGGGGCTTTGCATTTCATTTTGAAATGCTCCTTTCAAAGAAAGTAGGTTGGCAAGCTGTTGAAAAGATTGTGAAGCTCAATAAAATAACATCTATTTAGATGAAGGTCTATGTGTTTTAAAGGAAGAGGGTTTTACCTCCCCCATTCTAATTTCCTTCATGCAGTAAATCAAGCAAACAAGAGTCTGTGTCAGAAATAATACTTTTAAATCCTACCTAGGAGCAAAGCCAGAGGAGAGAAAGAGAAAAGGGCAAGATATAAATATATTGCAGATTTTATCTTCCCCCTGTTCTCACATTTCCATCAAGTGCTGAAGTGCAAAATTGAGCCATTTATTTATTCTGTGTATTTGATTTATTTCCTGCCTTTCTACCAAAACAAATATTCAAGGTGAAAAACAACATTAAAAAAAAAAAGAATCAGTACCCAAAATGTTAATACAGAAATTAACCTGAATGGAACCCAAAGGCATCAGTAAATATAAAAAATCAGCCTCTCCGGGCTTGTCTCAGAACTGTGCTGATTTAATCATCAGTCTTTTCTATAAACCACATGATTTTCCACATTTTTATATATGTGATTTTATATGATACATTCATGTTGGATGCCCCTTCCCTCCCCCATCTACATTTGTACATATAATTTTACTTAAGACATGCAACTTTCTCTCATCCATATTTAAAGGCAAAAAGACAAAATCTTTGGAGCATGTGGAGGTGTGCACAAGTGCCTGTTTTCAACTCCTTAAACATCTTTTTGCTCAGGATTTCACTTTCAGTTTCAGGGACTTGTGCAATCTCCTGGAAAATGCACATTGCCCTTAGAAAGATATGCAAGACATAACCTTGGAGTCACAGATTCTCTTCTAACATTCCTTTTAGGGGTGGGGGTCGAGTGGGGGAAGAATTGGTTTAGCTGTAGGGTTTTGTGTGCTTGTGCCTATCCCACAGTGCACAGTTCCACCTTTGCCCTTTGTTTCTCAAGCAGGTAAAGCAAATGTTTTCAATTAGGGAGATTTTTATTGCTAAAAGCAATAGGACCCAGTTCATTTAACACAGGGAAATTAATTGAAATCTAAACAGTCGATTTATTGCTGGGAGATATATAGTCCATTTATGGCTAGGAGAGCTGTTATTGAAAGGCTTTGCCAACAATTAACAAAGATTTGATACTTTTAGATTATCTTTATTTAAGGTCTCAACATCTATTAGTCGAGCATGATTTATGGATATGAAGTCCACCTCTTTCCTCTAGCTAGCTGGAGAAATGCCATGCTTGCTATCTCCAAGCAAACATCAGAAAACCAGTTAGGGTGATAGGACAAGACAATGTTCATCCCAATTGGAAAGCAATGATCCAGATAACTTCTATCACATGGAATTGAAGAGGTCTACAGCACCAAGCAATGGCATTCTGCATGATTAGGAAATAGGAATAAATAACCTGCCAAGTGGACCTTCTGAGTGCAAAGTCATCTTTCTCTGTAGGGATTTTCATTCGTTTCTTATTTGTGCTTGCTTGAACTAGGGAAATCAAAGCTATTAAAAAATATTGGTGAGTTAGAGTAAGATTCTCAGGATATGAAAATATATTCTACTATTTCTACTTCTTTTACAAAGGTAGTACCTCAAAGGTCACTCGAATAATAATATAGAAAATAGTAATAATCAAATAATAAAGTAAGTATCATTTGGGGTTATTATATTAGTGAAGACTAAGTAAGCCTGAATTAAAATGACTCGGTCTACATTCTATGCAAACATATCCAGAATAAGCCCCACTAAACTCAATCCCATCATTCTTAACGAGTTAAGACTGTGTTTGTTAGTTTGGTGCTAGTTGAACTAAGCTAAAGATAGATTGTAGTTGATTAAGTACAAATTTACAAAGAAAAATTAAACAGAGAAAGAACAGTACTGGAAGCTTAATAAAATGTAATCTCCCCCACTCCTTATCAATCATTGGCAAACACTGAAAAACCTTTCGATTCAAATCAGCTAAGACAGCAATTTGGTAACTTTTTAATTAAGAATAAAGCCATGTGCAGCTTTCTTCTGAGTTGGATTCAACTGCAAATGTTTATTGATATTACCTCATCTGTTTCTAGACATTAACAATTTCTTGTTGTTTAAATGCTTAAAAGCAATGCATCTCACTTTGGAGACCTCATAAAACTTCTAAAAAGTAGCATGTGAATTTCTTGTTAACAGTGCACAAAATGTATACTTGACACAGTGATAACCTGTATGAATTCTCATCAAGACTGAAAGCAAACACTGTCCATCTAAGCAGCTGCAAAGATTCATCCATCTGTAAATAACATAGCATCATGCTGGAGAACAACACAAGAAATGTTTTGTGTGTAGCATCCAATTTGAATATTTGATACAGAATCAAACTATCCTTTCAAATTTAATTATAAGGCTCAAGCTACAAACCCTTGTTTTGTTTTTGAAATTGTGATGAACAATATGGATAGGCAGACATGTTAATTTCACTTTACTTCATTTTTCCTTTTTATGGTCATAAATTCAGTTCATCCCCTTAACATCAACTAGAGATGTTTTTTTAAAAAGAATGGCATGCTTAAACTTCATATAAATGTTGATGTGTTTTTTTCCCCTTGAGATATGCATTTTGATGGCACTTTTTCCTAACATATACTTTTAGTAAGCAACCTTCCTTAAAGGTGCTTTATAAATTATTTCAATAAATAAACACATTTTAGGCATACTTCCCCGTCCTATGTGCATTTGAGAAAATTATATCACACAATTTGATAATTATGGCTGCAAAAGGGAAATATTCTACTCTAGATTTTTTTTTAATGAACTGCTTCCTGTCTTTTAGTTTTCTTTTAGCTGGCTTTTAAATAATAACAGTTTTTTTTCTTTTTCATTTCCTTTCTTTCTGTATTTTGGTCTATAATCACAAGTTAGTTAAATGAATACATTTGATTAATCAGAAGACTGCAAAATTTGGTAAAAGTAAAAATGATAACTCAAAAGATGCACAGGAAAAAAAATACAACTTTCAATGTTTTCTTTTTCCCTACGGAAAATTTGGGAAAATTTAAGGTGAAATACTCATGGGTAGAATGCAAAGTTGCACTTATCATAATTAAAAGGTGACTGAGCAATAGGATAGGTACTTACTTTTCATCGTATAATCATCTACCCAGTGATTTGTAGCCAATCAACTTTCAGTTATACAACAGGCTTCATTTTATGGGACTTTTTCAGATGGCTATACTTAGACAATCACAGAAAGGTTATAAGGTAGTTTAAAAATTTAGATTTTTAATAGAGTTATATATTTGCAACTGTTGCATTTGATAGTTTAATGAAACACACACACAAACATTATTTGAGAATGAGATAGGAAAACAGAACCTTCTTTCACAAGGGTAGAAAACTTGTAGGAAATGGAAAAGTGAGATTTTGGCACAGCATTGTAGATCAGTATTAGCCTTTTTCATCATTGTTTCTACTGTCAAGTGTTGCTTCTCTTCATAAATCTGCATGTCATATAGGTGTTTTTTTCATATTTTTTTATTATTAACATATTAAAAAAAGAAATTAACATACATAACATACATAATATGTAATATATAACAATATATCCAATACAAACAGTCAACGAGTGCTCCCCCACCCCTCGGGATCATTCCTGCTTCCAGAATCTTAAGGCTTCTTCTGGTGGTGGTATCCCTCTTCCTCCAGAAAACACATATATTAGGAACTGTTTCCAGATTCCATTGAATTCGTTTACTTTCATTATGCCCCTCCTTACTTTAATATTGCAAGTCAATTTATCATTTATGGCAATATCCCATACTTCCTTATACCATTCTTCCAAACTATAATCACCCTATGTCTTCCAGTTCCTAGAAATCATTAACCTTGCTGCGGTCAACAAATTTATTATCAATTCTTTAGTCTCTTTTTTATATTTTATATCTTCCAATAGTGAGAGTAATGCTACCTTTGGTGCCTCTTCTACCTTTATTCCTACAATTTCTTCTATCTTCTTAAACACCATCTTCCACAATTTTTGCACAAATTTACAATCCCACCACATATGTAAATATGTTCCTTTTTCCCCACAACCTCTCCAACAGTTATCTGAATAGTGCTGATTCATATTGCTTAATCTAACCAGAGTTAAGTACCCACCTCCATACCATTTTGTAGTAATTCTCTTTTATTCTTACTGACATATTTCTCAACACTCTTTGTTGCAAAATTCTGTCCCAAATCTGTTGCCCTATTTGTATCTTCAAATCGGTTTCCCATATCATCTTTCCTAAATTTCCCCTCTCCTCTTCCTCCAACAATATTTTATAGATTCCACTCATTAAGCCTTTTATCCCTTTATTTTCTTCCTTTACAGTTTGATTTTTTTCAATTAATTCCTCAAACCTCGTTAACTCTCTACACTGTCCATTTTCTCTTATCCAATTTTTAGTCCATTGTTCCACTTGGCTATAATTTAACCAAGACAACCGTTTTCCTCCTAGAACCTCTTCCAATTCTCCACGTGTCCTCATTCCTCCTAACCATTTCCTTAGTTTCATTTTATTTTTCTCTTTTAAAATTTCATTTACTTTATTCTTCAAATTCCCTGGGAACTTTTCCAAAATTACTACCGGTGATAATGGAGAGTTCTTCGGAAGCAACTTCCCTTTATATTTACTCCAAATTTCCCAATGAAACTTCAGGAGAGGATTGCTTATGCTCTCAGCCCATTTCTTTCCACCTTCCATAAAAAAATAACTCAAGGCAGCAAACATACCTAATTCTCATTCCTCCTCCTATTTTAGTGGTGTCAAAATGGCGGCCCACGGGCCACTCCCACCTCAGCTTCGTGACTGGGAAAAATGTCATGAAACATCATGTGACAGCAACGTGATGCAGTGAGTTTGACACCTGTGTCCTATTTTATCCACAACAGCAACCCTATGAGGTCAGTTGGGTTGAGACAATGTCTGGCTCAAAGTCACCCAACTGGCTTTCATGACTAACATGGGACTGGAACTCATACCCAAGAACTGTGCTGCATCTAAAGAAAAATGCAGCACACTTCTAAAGTTAGTAGGTTTCTCTAGATCAGGGATCAGTAATGTCTGAGTCTACTTGCTGAAAGACAATTCTCGCCCTCTCTCCCCATTGGCTATGCTGCTTGGCTATTTAAAGCTGAAGTTCAGCAGTGTCTCAAAGGGCATAGGTTTCCCAATTCTTGAGCAGAGATTAAAAGCTGCAAATCTCTGTCGAATTTCATGCAGTCTTTGTCCAATTTCAAATCCCTTTATAAACATTTAGCTCAAATATCTGGCCACCTGTCCATCTGCTCCTTAGGTTAGAAAGAGAGAAGAGGAAAATCACAACAGAAAAAGAGGAAAAAGAAAAAAATGTTGGGAAGAGGGTCAATATTTATATCTCCACCAACCAACCACCCTTATAAACCGACCCCAGATATAAGTCTGTCCAACCTCAGAAGTTGTGGATGCTCCATTACTGGAAGCTTTAAAAAAGAGACTGGACAACCATTTGTCTAAAATGGTATAAGGTCTCCTGTTCAAGCAGGGGATTGGACTAGAAGACCTCCAAGGTCCCTTCCAACTCTTACTATTCTGTTCAGTTCCATTCCATTCCATTCCAGTCCATTCCATTCCATTCCATTCCACTCTGGTACCTCCTTGTTTTGAGTGGGAAGTAAAGGGTTTGATTCAGTAGTGAAATTCATTTTTTTTTACTTCCGGTTCTGTGGGCGTGGCTTGGTGGGTGTGGCAGGGGAAGGATACTGCAAAATCTCCATTCCCACCCCACTCCAAGAGAAGGATACTGCAAAATCTCCATTCCCACCCCACTCTGGGACCAGCCAAAGGTGGTATTTGCTCGTTCTCTGAACTACTCAAAATTTCCGCTATCGGTTCTCTAGAACCTGTCAGAACCTGCTGGATTTCACCCCTGGATTGATTCTTTCCACATCCAGGCCTTTCTTGAGCTGGTAGGGATGTGTTGCTGGGCTCTAAATCATCTTACAATCCATCAGAAGTGACTGTAATTGCTTCACAGCCTGCTTGCTAAAAATAATCATGTCTAGCTTGTCATTGCAGGAGAAATGCTGACCCCCCTTGATCAATGAGCAGTAATAGCTGCCCTTACTGAACCAATACCAATCTAATTGCTTTAAAGCTGACTGATGGAGCATCTGCGGGTGTCATATTTTTGATTTCCATACCAATGAAGTTTTCATGACTTGATCTCTGTATCTCTACCCAGGGAACAATGAAATTGTGAGCTACTCTGACAGTTTCAGAACCCAGGCAGTGCAGAGTCTTTCAGGCGGGAGATATGGGACTTATGCAAGCCATTACTTGTTTTCAAGTCTCTCTAACAATGGGGGACCAAGAATGGCTTCACAGCAGGATAAGAGGTTGGTACTTCCAAAGGGAAGCTACTCATTAAGGCTCCAAAGCCATTACAGTCAGGAAAAACAGCACCTGTGAGAACTACAAATAGCAATTATTCTCTCTGTCCATTTGGCCTCTTTTTCCATTAATATATTATGTACTATGTGGGTTGTATGAGAGGTTTCTAGACAGCAGAATTGCTGGCTCCAAAATGTAATTTATTTTATACTTACTGTACAGATAGTTTTCTCTTTGCATAGTTTTCTCTTCTGCATTTTATATCCATCTCCATCTGTTCCTTGCTTTCTATCAAACTCTTACTTTCTTGTTGGCGCTTCCCCCCCCCCCCCCCCAGCAAAGGCCCTTCGCTTAATAGCTTTACACTCAGTGGCATCAATGCAGGCATAAGGAAGGCAAATAAAGTTACATGGATGAAAGATAAAGTTCCTCAAAGAACCAGGAGAATAATGGTTACAACTATTGTGTTTATAAGGTTTATTATCTGTATTTAAAAGAGATTGTACCCAGACAGTACACTGCCATTGCGGATATGGTAATTTTATATATAACAAAAGAAATTGCACAATAAAAAATAATTAAAAAAAAGAACCAGGAGCAAGGATGCTAAATATTACAGAAAATACACTTCACTGCATTTTTAATAAAATGATGAAACTGTGTAGATTAAAAATATAGAAATCTAAGATTTTTAACACTTAGGAGAAAAGATTTATCAAAGGTAATGGCATCACATATCATGAACTTATTGTTAACAAGAGGGTGATGTCTAAAATGAGGACCCAGATTCTGCTGACACTGTAAATCACTTAGAGAGGGCTGTAAAGCACCTCTCTAGTCTAAGTGCTATTGCTATTTACTTTCTATTTTTGAAATGTAATAGAGAATCCTTTTAAAAGCATAACCCCACCTAGCTTACATTTTCCATTAATATAACAATGGCCAAATATAACTGGCCATTTCCCCCCCATATAGTCATATTTTTTCACTATCTCATAAACATTTGGTTGAAAGTAGACATATAACTAATGGTTTGTTAGCAAGTTTGCCATATAACTTCATTGGATTTTTTAATTTTTTAATGAACCTCTTCTTGCAGATGTTTCTTTATCATGCGAGGTAACATTGTCAATGAAGCACATTTGGAGAACACCAAGAACCCAACAATTCAATTCTGAACTACATATATTTTCCACTATGGAATCTTCATAACTTTATCTAAACAGACCCTTATGAAGTAATAGGCATCATTGTATCTTATGATAGCGAATTCATTATATTCATTATGTTCTGAACATTAAAAGAAACTTTTTTGGGGGGGGAAAGGGTCATAGACTTGTAGTATACATCTTCTTCTTTCTACTGGAATCCTAAAAATTTAGCAAGTAGAATCTGCTGGAAAATGCTGGAAAATGGATAGTCTTAAAGAAACAAATTCTGAGCTTAGGTTTACAAATATTTGACTTCTGGAACAGAACATAGGTCATGGCAGACTCACTTCTCATTATAGAGAATTCTTTTTTTTTTAATTGAAAAAGTTTTTCAAATACAAATTTCCCCTCCCCTTTTCCCCCTCCTCCCTAACCCCCCTCCCCCTCCCCTCCCCCTGTGGCTTTTCCAAAATAAAACCCAAGTTAATAACAGATTATATAATACTTTACCATCCTTTTACTCCACCCCCCATATACTGACCCTTTCTTTCTAACAATATTATTATATCCCCCTTATACTATACATTTCAAAGCAACATTCAGCTGTAAAATTATATAATAAATCCTAATTTAGCAATTTCATCTATTCAGCTCATAATCTATCCATTTCCTCCTCCCCCATGCATATATCTCTTAATTCAAATCTTTTATGTATATTAATATAGCACAACATCCCTTTTCCTAAACTAAACAATCAGTAAGCTAACCTATCTCCACCCTTCTAACAATATTATTATATCCCCCTTATACTATGCATTTCAAAGCAACATTCAGCTGTAAAATTATATAATAAATCCTAATTTAGCAATTTCAACTCTTAATCTAACCATTTCCTCCTCCCCCATACATATATCTCTTAATTCAAATCTTTTACATATATTGATATAACATAACATCCCTTTTCCTAAACTAAACAATCAATAAACTAACCTATCTCCACCCACTTTCCTACAGGTCTACATACATAATATTTTCAATATCTTTATTCTTCTGCCCACGCCACTAAAAAAAATATTTACATATATATATAAAATCCTCAAATGACTTTAAATTTGTAATCCATATGATATCTTCTGTAATGTCTCAACTGGATTGTTAATTCCATTACCCATGTTAGGGTAACATCACATCCTAATTCCAACAGTATGTTCGGTATCTTCAATTACCATCTGCCCCCATCAATAGTAAATGTTTTCATATATAAAAAAACCACCCGAGTGACTTTATATTTATATTTCATATAGTGTCTTCTATAATGTCTTCCATCTAGATTATTAATTCCAACCACCGTGTTAGGGTAACAGCCAGATCTTCTGCATGCCCCAATCCCATAGTTCTCTTGTCTTATAGCTCAACATAAACGTAATCCATTTGTCAAAGAGTCCAAAATAGAAAGTTCCAATCCACCCAATTTAAGGCCATCTTCCACATCCCAGAAGTACAGCACTGCAGAGATCTGTCACTCTCATCAAAATAGTATAAACCAATACTTTGCCTCAACTATATTTTCATATATTCAATCGTCTCTTACTTAACTGGCATTACACTGTTGTTTAGTCTAAAAGTTTTTATTTTTGTAGGACCTGCTTCTTCTTTTCTTAACTTTTTGTGGCTTAGCTCTCCATCCTGGTTGCCTTTCTATGAGTTGTATATCAAGTGATTGATTTCCATGCTGGTCTATACTTTGATAAGTCATCACATTAGAATCCAGAGCTGCCTCTCTTGTATTTATAGATAGTCCAACTGTAACCTCTGAAGGGGAATCCAAAAGCGGCTCATCCACAAAGGCCTCTGTAACTTGTTGTTTTTCCATTACCTCCACCTCCATCTGCTTAGCCTGGATTTCAATCTCTTGTTGATTTTGCTTTTCTTCATTTCCCTCGTGTGTTATACATGGAGATGTTGAACCCATTTTAAGAACCTTGTAGTAAAATTCTTCCGCTTTTCCAACAGTATTTAGTTGATATCTTTCTCCTTGATATCTCAATATTATACCAACTGGAGCATCCCACCTAAATGGGATGTTTTGTTTCTTTAGCTCAGTCACCAAAAATCCGAAATCCTTTCTGTCTTTTAACATCTTGGGCGGCAGCTCTTTAAATATCCAAATCTTCCTTCCATGCATTTCAAGAGTGGAGTTAAAAGACTTTTGCACGATATCATTTCTTATTTCTTTATCAGTAAAGTAGATCACCACATCTCTAGGCAACTGCCTTTGCTTTGCCACCCAAGAATTAACTCTGTAAGCCTTATCAATCTTGCAGGATACCTCTTCAGGACTAACCTTTAAAATCCCAGCCAGAACTTCGGCAGACAACCTTTCTCAAATCTTGTCTTTTATCTTCCTGTATTCTCCTTATTCTGACCGCAAATTCCATGAATCTGAATTGCATCATTGTGGCTTCATTTTCAATTCTTTGTTTTATATTATCTACATTGTAAGTCTTGTAGTCAGCTTCCTTTATTTTTTTAAACTTTTTAAGCTCTGCTTCTGGGCTTTTTTCTTGTATCATTATTAAATCATTTTCAATTCTTTGCATTTTATTGTCCAAGTTATAAATCTTATGATCAACTTCCTTCATTTTAGACTCTATTTCTAAATTGAACTCATTATCCATCCTCATAATTACATTAAGAAACTTTTCATATGTTGCTTCAGGATATCATACTTTTGTTGAACCAACTCTTTAATTTCCTGTCTAAAATTCTCAAGGTTCTGATTCACAATCTTATCATGTCTTGCCATCTCCTCCAGTACAAATTCCCTTAGTTCTGTAAAGCCATTTTTCTGCGTCTGCAAAACTTGTTCCTGTGATTTATGAGTGGGGGAACCCCCCTCCCCACAGCTTGATTATCTGGCTTTGTCAGTTTTAACGCCATCCTGCCACACAAACAGATTTTTCCCCCCTTTTTAAAGAAAAAGACTTCTCTCCAGACAATATCAATATAAAGTCTCTAAGAAGGAAGAGGCATAAAATAAGAATTTTTCTCTTCACTCCTAGCCAGCGCTATTGTTTTAGATACTTTGTAACGTCTCAAACGGAAGGACTTTCGCTTTCAGCTCTTCACAAGCCTCAGCCAGTCGCCATTTTAAACTCTCTTTTTTCCTCCTTTCATTCTCCTTTATTTTTAAAATCAGTCTTAGGGTTAGAAATACTTGCAGTTTAAGATTCCAGATCCGGATTTCCTCCTACTTGTTCAGATAATCTGTTAATTCTGTTAATTGGTCTGGTCCCATCGCCTGGCTCTGCAAAAAGGCAGAGTTCTCCCGAAGCCTGGAGCAGCGGCGAGCGGAAATAGGGAGCCTCATCCTGCTTCGTCCCTGAGAGTAAAACAAAAACTCTGGGGACTTCATAGAGGGCTCTACCTGCCCTCGCCTGCTCTGTCTCACAGTTCCTTGAGGAAATGGAGTTTTTCGAGCCACCTTTCAGCTTTAAAGGCGGCTCTTTATGGGCGACGGGGCTGGCGGTCTCAAAAGACCGTCTGACGGCAACGGAAGCCGAACTGGAAGCCCTCATTATAGAGAATTCTTAATACAGTATCAGCAGTACATTAACAGGTGGCTAATCAGCATATGGGCTGATCTCCCTAGAAAGCAAAACAAAGTGAAATCTGCTTAATATTTAGATTAGAAATTACTTGGGAAGCCTGGGAAGGCAGAGTTGATTACAAAATAAAAGTAAAAAAAAAGAAGAAGAAAAAGAATCATACCAGGGCATGCAATGGTAGCCCTCCCAAATTGCTGCTAAAAAAACTACACAGATTTGTCTATTACTCATTGGGGTTGAGTTTAAGGAATAATCATTTTATTACTGCAGTAATGTTATAATTGATTTCCCATGCATCCTTCAACTATACATTTACAAGGGATTTGCATGACCAGGTCCTGAAATAAGTGATATTTTTCTTGAGTTGTGACATACACATCTTATATTGACCCTCTCTTGTTTCATTAAACTATAGTTATTTCTAACTAAAAGAGTTTAAATTCTCAATGTGCATCCTTCAAAATACACAAGTACTTTAATATTGTAAGCCACCCAGAGTTAGCATGTGACAAGATGGGCTGCTAATAAATTTTACAAATAAATAAACACAGTACAAAAGGTCGACAAGATTACTGTTTATATTTAAGAACACACACAAGCATAGGCAATTTAGTATTACGAAGTTGGGAAAATATAAATTGGGGAATTATTCTTGGAGAATTATAAAAAATATTACAGAATTTTGACTTTAAGACACAGATTTGCAAAAAGAAACAAGGACCCTCATATCTTTGGGTACAATATAGAGCAATGTGATCTTAAAAAAAGTGGTTTTTCCAAATAACAATTATTGGAGAACAATGCAGGCTAAATTATTAAGCCAAATTTGTGACAATTCTTTTTAAAATTAAATTTAATAGTGGAATGATGATTACAATTTATTTGAGATCTCAGATAAAACTTCTGTGAGTTCTAGATCCCCTACTTCCTCACTGCAATGCTTTGTTTCAAAATTGAAAATTGAATAAAGGTAGAAAATAGAAATCAGTTAAAAGAAACAATCAATTAAGAACCCAAAACATATGGAACTGAAATTTATATTATGTTAATACTTTATTGGAAGATAAAGTGATTTTATGGTTAGCTGAAGAGATAACAAATATATAAAGAAATAAGCAATGGACTCACATAGTAGAAATGGAGTTGACCACAGATCAATTAGTCTTGTGGAAGGTTTATGCACTCAAGGAAAAACAACCAATAGGTTGGTAAGAAATGGGCAGTAAAAACAAAGAAAAAAAATCACTTTGATATAGTAAAGAGCATGTTGTTATAATGTAGAGTAGAATTCTCCAGTTCATTTATGACTATCTATATTTAGCAATGTGTACACATATGAGAAGAGCCATGACCATTAAGAACATTTTAAAAGTTTAAAATCCAGTTTATTAAGATATATGCTACGATACAAAGGGTATTTCGCAAATTTTTCTCCTTATGTTGTGTAAAAGATATTGCATAGGTATTGCATGGGTTGGAAGAGAGGACCTAAACATATCAGAGTGAAACAAGAGGCGCCAAAAAGGGGATCTCTTGCTTGTTGTTACTATTCTTAACATTCCTAGAGATTAAAAGAACAAAACATCCAAC
The DNA here is from genome assembly GCA_022577455.1 of Arizona elegans. NCBI lineage: Eukaryota > Metazoa > Chordata > Lepidosauria > Squamata > Colubridae > Arizona > Arizona elegans. The sequence goes on along the minus strand of JAKOOJ010000003.1, from coordinate 92,052,212 downwards.
ATACTTTTGGTTCTACGTTTCTCAACAAATTCAAAGGTAATTACAGAGTTTTAGATTTATTTATTTTAAGCCACACAGTGAGCCTGGACTGTGCTTAGCAAGGCTGGAATGAAGGAAAGAATAAATATATTTTAATCAATGAAAAAGCTCTTACAGAAATGCTAAATCAGTGTTATTTTAATTTGGAAACTTTAAAGCGTGTAGATATAGATGTCAATTCCTAGAATTGCTGGCTGGGGGAAATATTCTGTCATTATTCTAAAAGCAATAAAAGAATAAACAAATAAATGAAAAGAAACACAGTGCTAAATCAAGGAGAAATAATCTGTGCAAAATTGATGCTACCCTTTTTTTTTTTTTAAAGTAACAGAAAAGGGAAAACTATTTAGGGAGCAAGTAATCATCACTATATAATTCATTATATTTCATTTTTGCCTATCTTTTGTGCTCCTGCCCCTGCCTAATTCTTCAAATGGATAGTACTCAAAGCCAGTTAAAACTCTTGGCCCAGAAAACCCCTTGATCACATTCAGATATATTTTAAAAAATATTGAGTACACATGTTATTATGTCATTCTGAATTCATTAGTCTCCTAGGAGAGTGATAATTCTTTCTGATTGGGCAATTGTTCCTGTCCAGGGTCCAAACTGTTTTATTTAAATGTTCTATTTAAAATGGCAAAGTTGATCCCTCTTTTTAAAGCTCAGAAATTGGAAGATTTATGAATGAGAGTCTACTCTTTAATGATCCTTCAGTTTGATACTTATATTAAGGGACCCTTTTTTTAATTTCAGTTGTCTGAGTAGAAACTTTCAAATGATTTCACAAGTACTTGCTAACAGCAACTTTGGAAAAAGTGCAAAGAAGAGCAACCAAGATGATTAAAGACCTGGAGGTTAAAACATAGGAAGAACGGTTGTAGAATTTGGGTTTGGCTAGTCTAGAGAAAAGGACTGGGGATGGGGGACATGATAGCAATATTCCAGTATTTGATAGGCTGCCACAAAGAAGAGGGGGTCAATTTATTTTCCAAAGCACCAGAAAGAAGGACAAGAAACAATGGGTGGAAACTAATCAAGCAGAGAAGCAACCTGGAATTGAGGAGAAACTTCCTAAGAGTGAGGACAATTAATCAATGGAACAGCTTGCCTTCAGATGTTATGAGTGCTTCATCACTGGAGGTTTTTAAGACTGGACAGTCACTTGCCTGAAATGGTATAGGATCTTCTATTTGAGCAGAGAGCTGGACTAGAAGACCTCAAAGGTCCCTTCCAGCTCTATTCTGATTCTGATTCAGAATGCAAAGTATTCAGCTGGATGTATTCTAGTAATCAAGCTAAGAATTCCTGAGTCCAATCACCTTATTTGGAACAGGAAGGGCAGCCATCTATATAGGTGGATGGCTAGCCTTCATTGGGGAACATCCAATGAAGGGGACTCTATTAAAGGTAGTCCTCCCTTAACAACTGCCCTGTTTAGCAACTGTTCAAAGTTACAATGGCACTGAAACAGTAACTTTACAACCAGAACATGCACTTAATAATAGATCACATAACAGTGCATCCTGCTGAGTCACATGACTGAGTTTTGGGCAATTTACAACTGATGAAGATTTACAATCATTGCAGCATGGTCCATGGTCACATAATTGCCATTTGCAGGTTTCACAGCTGGCTCCCAACATGCAGAACCAATAAGGAAGCCTGCAGGAAATTGCAAAGTCACAGTCATGTGATGTCTCATTTAATGATCTTGGTGGAAGGTAGGTCATAAGTCTGTTGCAGTCATCTGACTCTTGCTTAATGAATATGTCACTCCGTGATGGAGTTGCCAGTTCCAATTGCCACTGCCTGTATCATTTCCAGCTGTCTTTTCTTAAGGCCAAACATACCTAGCCACTTCAAACACTTTTTATAAATTATTATTTCTAGTTTCCTGATCAAGCTCATTGCTATTCTCTAAATCTGTTCCGATTTTCCCAACTCTCTTCTTGAAATGTCATGCTCAGAACTAAATGTTTAAAGCAGGGTCTGATATGCAGAAGCTGAAATGGAATTTATACAACCTGTGAATTGGAGCACTCTAACTAAGATGCATTTTATTTTAATTATTATTCCAAGGTCATTTTCTCAAATACCATTGCAAAATCAACCCTCCCCATGGTATAAATAGTTTCCCCTCCCCCTATTTCCAATGTGAAGCACTTGGCATTTCTTTCTTTTAAATTTCCTTTGGTTCAACTTCAGTTCATTCGTTTCTCAAACTTGGCAACTTTAAAAAGTGCGGAGGTGGCTGGTGTAGAATTCTGGGAGTTGAAGTCTACATATTTTACAATTGTCAGGTTTGAGAAACACCGCTCTAAGTTTTTCCTAGTCCACTACCAAAGGCTTAAAATGCCCTTATTTCATTCCTTACTTCCTTATTAAAATTAAGATGTTTGATTATTTTACATTTGACTGTATAAATAAAATTGGATCTGAACTGTTTTTTTGCAATTGGTTAAGGCTTATTGTGCATTTGCAGAACTATTTGTTCTTATTGATTATTTACAAATTCAAAATTGTAAGCTGCCTTAAAACATTAACACCTTTCTTGCCACCCTTGTTTGGTGAATCACTGCAGTTGATAAGTTAGTAACTCAGTTGTTAAGTGAATCTGGCTTCCCCATTGACTTTGCTTCTCAGTAGTGAAGTAGGAGCCAGTTGCCAAGCATCTGAATTTTAATCACATGATCGTGGGGATGCTGCAAAGGTTGTAACTGTGAAAAATGGCCATAAATCACTTTTTTCAGTACTGTTGTTAACTTTGAACAGTCACTAAATGAACTGTCGTAAGCCGAGGACTACCTGTAGATGAGGTGTTCTCTATTGCGGAAGACCTTCACCTGCTGAAATTCTGTATGCCATGTAGCTGCTGAAAGAAAAGATGCCCTAAAAAAAAGAAAAAGAAAAAAGTTGACAATCCTAACTTCATCTTTTTGCTGTAATTATGGGTGGAAAAGGGAGTCAGTTCAACTTTCTCCCTGCTGCAATACATACTTCAGCTATTTTTGAGCAATTCCCAGCATTGCAAAATAGCAATAGGACTAGAACTTAGACTATTATTATTATTATTATTATTATTATTATTATTATTATTATTATTATTATTTGGGCTTGTATGCCCAAAGGGCATACAAAGGACTCAGGGCGGCTCACAACAATAAATACCAAATTCAATTATAAAATATAACAAATATAAGAACCCGTTAAAATCCCATTTAAAACCCCTTCAGTCCAATCCAGCTAGGCCAAATTAGCATGTTTTAAGATCACGGCGGAAGGAGCGAAGGTTAGGAGCCACCCAGAGCTCCAGGGGGAGCTGATTCCACAGAGTAGGCATGCCCACAGAGAAGGCCCACTCCCTGGGAGTCACCAGTCGACACTCTCTGGCCAACGGGACCTAAGGAGGCCCTCCCTGTCAGAACGCACTGGGCGATGGGGAGCTGTCGCTGGCTGCAGATGGTCTGCCAGGTATCCTGGGCCTAAGCCATGCAGGGCTTTATAGGTAATTACCAGCACCTTGAATCTCACCTGGAGGGCAACTGGTAGTCAATGCAGGTCCCGCAGGAGGGGTGTAACATGAGAGTGTCGGGACACTCCCATTGCTACCCGCACGGCCGCATTCTGCACCAGCTGAAGCCTCCGAATGGTCTTCAAGGGCAGCCCCATGCAGAGAGCATTGCATTAGTCGATTCGGGAGGCGACGAGCGCATGAGTGGCTTTGTGTAAGTCATTGCGGTCCAGGTAGGGCCGCAACTGGTGCACCAGACGAATCTGGGCAAATGCCCCTCTATATACCACTTCAAATGCTCCCCTATATACCACTTCACAAGGCTTTACAGCCCTCTCTAAGTAGTTTACAGAGTCAACATACTGCCCCCAACAATCTGGGTCCTTATTTTAACCACCTCAGATGCCTGGGATAGGACAGCCGCCGGTGCTCTGGACCGAGTCGTGCCTTTGCGGCCTCTGACCCGACGCCGAACCTGCCCGGCCCCTTGGTTTTCTGAGGAGCTGAGGGGGATGAAGCGCCGGAAAAGACGCCTAGAGAGTGGTTGGAGGGCCAGTCGCTCCGAATCCGACCGAACACTAGTTAGGTCTCATATTAAGACCTATCTAGTGGCGATAAAAGCGGCAAAGCATAACCACTTTTCCGCTCTTATTGCATCGGCAGATAACCGCCCAGCCGCCTTGTTTAGGGTGACTCGCTCCCTCCTACATCAGGGAGCGCGGGAAGACCCCTTGCAAGGGCAGGCTGAGGATTTTGCACAGTATCTGCACGATAAAATCGCTCAGATTCGGGAAGGCTTGGACTCTGACTGGGTAGATCCCGGCGGGGTGACTGAGGCTGGTCTTGAGAATGTTATCTGGGATGAGTTCGACCCTGTGACTCCTGAGGACGTGGACAGGATCCTGGGGAGGCTAAACGCAACCACATGTTTATTGGACCCGTGCCCCTCCTGGCTGGTACTGGCCACCCAGGAGGTAACACGAGGCTGGCTCCAGAGGATCATAAATGCTTCTTTGAGAGAGGGTTTCTTGCCTCCCGCCTTGAAAGAGGCGGTGGTGAGGCCCCTCCTCAAGAAGCCTTCTCTGGACCCGGCCGTTTTGGCAAACTATCGTCCGGTCTCCAACCTTCGCTTTGTTGCGAAGGTTGTGGAGAGTGTGGTTGCGCGACAGCTCCCACAGTTCCTGGATGAAACCGTCTATCTAGATCCATGCCAGTCCGGCTTCAGGCCTGGGTACAGCACGGAGACGGCATTGGTCGCATTGGTGGATGATCTCTGGAGGGCTCGGGACAGGGGTTGCTCCTCTGTTCTGGTCCTATTAGACCTCTCAGCGGCTTTTGATACCATCGACCATGGTATCATGCTGCGCCGGCTGGAGGGACTGGGGGTGGGAGGCACCGTGCTGCGGTGGTTCTCCTCCTATCTCTCTGACCGGTCGCAGTCTGTGTTGGCAGGGGGGCAGAGGTCGACCTCGAGGCACCTTGCTTGCGGGGTGCCGCAAGGGTCGGTCCTCTCACCACTCCTGTTCAACATTTATGTGAAGCCGCTGGGTGAGATCATCCGTGGTTTTGGGGTGCGATGCCATCTGTACGCTGATGACACTCAGCTGTACATTTCCACCCCAGACCACCCCAATGATGCCCTCGAAGTGATGTCCCAGTGTCTGGAGGCCGTGCGGGTCTGGATGGGGAGGAACAGGCTTCGGCTCAACCCTTCCAAGACCGAGTGGCTGTGGATGCCGGCATCCCGGTATAGCCAGCTGGTGCCATCGCTGGCTATTGGGGGCGAGTCACTGACCCCCACAGAGGGGGCTCGCAACTTGGGCGTCCTCCTGGACACACGGCTGTCTTTAGAAGAGCATATGACGGCCGTGGCCAGGGGGGCTTTTTATCAGGTTCGCCTGATACGCCAGTTGCGCCCCTTTCTGGATCGGGACTCCTTGTGCACAGTCACTCATGCCTTGGTTACGTCACGCCTGGACTACTGTAACGCTCTCTACATGGAGCTCCCCCTGAGGAGCACCCGGAGGCTCCAGCTGGTGCAGAATGCGGCCGCGCGGGTGATTATGGGAGCGACGTGGCGCTCCCACGTAACACCTCTCCTGCGCGAGCTGCATTGGCTCCCGGTGGTCTTCCGAGTGCACTTTAAGGTGTTGGTTCTCATCTTTAAAGCGCTCCATGGCTTAGGGCCAGGGTATTTGCGAGACCGCCTGCTGCTACCGATAACCTCCCACCGGCCAATACGCTCTCACAGAGAGGGCCTCCTCGGGGTGCCGTCGGTCAGGCAATGTCGGCTGGCGGCCCCCAGGGGGCGAGCCTTCTCTGTGGGGGCACCCGCCCTGTGGAATGAGCTGCCTCCCGGAATACGATTGATCCCGGACCTCCGGACCTTCCGTAAAGCCCTGAAGACGTTTTTATTTCATCAAGCCGGCCTAGCTTAAATGGTTTTTAACTGGGATTTTAAATTTTATGGATTTGGGGTTTTAAATTGGGTAGCCAATTATTTAATTTTTTTAATTATCTTAACTTTTGTATTTGTATGTTTTTTAATTTTGGCTGTTCACCGCCCTGAGTCCCTTCTGGGAGAAGGGCGGTATACAAATTAAATTAATAAAATAAATAAATAAATAAATAAATAAGGATGGAAGACTGAGTCAACCTTGAGCCTGGTGAGATTTGAACAGCCAAACTGCTAGCAGTCAGCAGAAGTAGTCTGCAGTACTGCATTCTAGCCACTGCACCACCACAGCTCTATATACTTATACTGACCTCAGAAGGATGGAAGGCTGAGTCAGCCTTGAGCAGGTCAAGATCCATTCAGGATCAGAGTGCCATTTCTCTCCTCCTTTACGAAGCAAAGCTCACAGACTTGCTGTGGTTTCTTAGTGAAATTAAAAAAATCAGCACAACATTTAATGTAAAGCTTAAATTTGAGTTGTGTTTTCCCCCTCTTTAAACATGTTTCTTTTGCCATCTTATTTTTAAAAACAGGCCTCTCTCTATATTATGTTCATAAAAATACAGAGGGACTTGGTTTCTCAGTTTATCGCCAAATTCTACATATCTATCTTGCTTAATGCAAAATGGTGGAAGGAATATGTTTAAAGCACTGAGTGGGTTTCTGGAAAGCATGAGTGATGGGTTGCTTTCTTTGGAAAATTGCATTTTATTGCTCATGCAAATATGTAAAGCTGTTCAAGGATATCAAACTCCTAGCAAGATGCTACAATCTGGGGCAAATCGGTTTAAGAGTGCTTCAGTGGCATTATGTAGTATTATTAACCAAATAGCATTATGTAGCCATCTCATCCTTCCCTCTTTAGCAGAGTTGCTTAAATAAGAAGCAACAAGGAAGAAGCATTTTAAAAAATGGGTGAATTTGAGAGGGATAATAGATAACGCTGTACTAAAATTCCACAAACAGAGCAGGAAAGCTGCACAATTAATCTGGAAACATGCTGAATTACACAATCATCATAGCATTTATTATGGAACACAGACAAGTTAGAATCCTATATAATTAATATGTGCTAATGCTTTGATCTGCAAATCCCCCCCCCCTCAATCACAGTTATTTTTCTTCCATGTATGAACAGAGCTAAAATAAACCAAAGAACTTTTGAGTGAAAAAAGACTACCTCACAGAGGGAAAGAGAATTGAAATAATTTTTTTTTTCTGAGCCTGTTCTGCAGAATACTTCAAAGGTCACAGTAACCAAGCATTGTACAAGTGCATAGAGTACAGTATTATGTGGAGTTTTCTATATTGCCTATTTTTCTATATTAAAGCACTGGTTATTTGTGTGTGTATGTGTGTATGTGTGCGTATAAAACATTATTTCAATTCAGTCTGTTCAGTTCTAGAATGATTTGTTCCCAACATGATTATGGGTCTTGGAGAAGATGTAGCAAAATTAAAACAACAACAATGAAATAAAAGTGAGTTGAACTGACAGATCCTACCAAATAACTACTTTTTCTTTTTGAGCTTTTAATGGGTCTGGTCTCAACACCCTAACTGGGTAATTTTAGAAAGATCAGAAGATGCCTTTTTAATATAATACAGATTACCACAGAAAAAAGAAATTATATATGAAAATATAAATCATTTATGTTGGAAAAAAGTTATTTGGGAAAAACTTATGTGGAAGTGTTTTATTTTGTATACTTTAGGTTTTTGATAATTTATACAGATTTACATTCTGTTAAATCTAAGAGGCTCAGGGCTTCTAATATCTTTGATTCAAGATTCGTGGGCAGAATCACCCAACACTAAAGTAATGGGAATTATCTCATTTTATCTTCTGCCGTCTGTGCCCAATTGGTTTGGACTTGTTTGTTCCTTTTGCTTTCTTCATCACTAGTTTTATTTTCACATCTTCTCCTATTGACATAAGTAGTGACCTGGGATTAAGTGCTGACATAATTTATGAGTTGCTCCTGAGTGGATCAGGATAACAAGGAGGACTTTGCGAACCTAATAACTATCCTGATTTACCTCCAACGTGCTGTCATACTTCTCTGTTTATGCCAGAGCTCTTATTGCAGAGGAATTATTGAGGTGAGCTTAATGCTGTTCTAAGAAGGAAGCCTCCAAGGGCAAATATACTTCTGTACCCACCAGCCATTCTCTATATCCCATGGACAGAATTGCATGCAGTTTTCAGTGGTTGCTGACATATCTTGCTGATGACCCTAATCTTGTTGTAAAAGATTCATAGATAATAGTCAATAAAAAAACTATATTAATATAAATGTAACTATTAGAAAGCATTAGACACCTTCTTATTCATGGAATATTAGATTTCTCCAAGGATCTTATTCATAGATATAGGACAACCAGCTAATACAGGCTTTCCTAAACATGCCAGTTTGAGTAAATGGGGAATCTAATTTCTAATGGATTCCATTTTTTCAGGGGTTATAAACTAGTAGCTCTTGGTGTGGCATCAGAGTGCCCCCCTAAAGCTTGTGACAAATTGACATCACTAACTGGAATTCAGCTTTTGTTTCCTAAAAATCTTCCCCTATGTGATTCCAATATCAGAAAGGGAGAACTGGAGAAAAGGGGAAAGGGGAAAAGAAGAACTAGATAAGAAACAAGAACAGAGGATTCCTAATTTCATCCTATTCTGTTCTAGTGCTTCCTTAGAATGTAGTACATCCTTAAGTGTGTTTTCCAATAAATTTGAGGATAGTGCTGTTTTCCAATTAATGTATTTTGTCTGGGGAATGAACCAAAACTACACAGTACCGATACTTTGTGTAACTACTTGCGACTTTGATGCTAGATTTCTAGGTCCTTAAGAAGATACTAAGTAATATTCTATTAAGAAAAGATAAGTAGCAATCATGCTAATGTAGCAATAAAATAAAATATCTTGTTTATGTTAGAAGTGGTAAAATTGAGGACTGCATCAGTGGTGGGTTGCTACCAGTTCGCTCTGCCCACCTGCCCACGCGTGCCCATGAGCAAACCGGTAGCGGCCAAAATTGAAACCCACTACTGGACTGCATGCACACACACACACCCTCTGCAGCAAAGATAGAAATTACAATAGCAATAGCACTTAGACATATATACCACTTCATAGTGCTTTTACAGCCATCTCTAAGCAGTTTACAGAGTCAGCATATTGGCTCCAACAATCTGGGTCCTCATTTTTACTGACCTAGGAAGGATGGAAGTTACAGTATTTGCAGAAATTTAAGACATATATTTCTTCCCTTAATTTCTCTCTCCCAACCCAGCAAATTGTGCCATTTCCCACCATTTTGGACATTTTTAAAAGAATGAATTGAAACCCTTAGCCTCTGCAAGATTTAAAATGCCAGTACCTTAAATGTCAATTTTTCCCAGTGACTTTATAATGCCACCGATCACACCTCTTGCAATCAGGCAGAGCAGAAAGAAGTACATCCCTCTGTCTAAATTATGATGCTAATCCTTATGTGCATGCTTGTCATTTAGATTGGTAGTGTCTTCATTGTCTTGCATGATACATAGATAATCCCCCAGATTGTGATTTTCTTCAAGGGGCTTTCTAGTCCAGTGATCACTTTATGTTTCATTGTCATTCTGGAATCTAATTCTCTTTTTTTCTTAACTTGATTCCATTTATTATAATGCATGCTTCAAATGCTGTGCTTTGTAAGCCTGTTAGATGAAAATGTAGCTCATTCAGTTGCAATTGGAACCAAATGTTGATATAACTGCATTCATCTATTCATTTAATTGATCACAATGGTTGCAGAGACTTAGCTATTTACTAAAACTGGTGGTGTATCATTTAGTAGAGTTCCAAATTGTGACAAAAATAATAACAAAGTACAGCATTAGTACCACTGAAATGATTTCCCCCCCGCATTATCTTGGGAATTGTAATTTTAATTGAATATATGCATTTATAAGGGTCTTTTCTTAGAGATAGCAATAGCAATAGCACTTACTTATATATCGCTTTACAGTGCTTCACAGCCCTCTCTAACTTGTTTACAGAGTCAACATATTGCCCCCCAAAATTTGGATCCTTATTTTACCCACCTCGGATGGATGGAAGGCTGAGTCAACCTTGAGCCTGGTGAGATTTGAACTGCCAAATTTCAGTCAGCCGGCAGTCAGCAGAAGTAGCCTGCAGTACTGCACTCTAATAGCACCCAAATTTCTGAAGGCAAAGCTGTTCCACTGATTAATTGTTCTAATTGTCAGGAAATTTCTCCTTAGTTCTAGGTTGGTTCTCTCCTTGATTAGTTTCCACCCATTGCTTCTTTTCCTGCCTTCAGGTGCTTTGGAGAATAGGTTGACCCCCTCTTCTTTATGGCAACCCCTGAGATATTGAACATTGCTATCATGTCATCCCTAGTCCTTCTTTACATTAAATTAGACATACCAAATTCCTGCAAGTATCGATTTCTGATATATGGGGACTTGAGTGAGTTGTGAGTGATCCTCAGAGTGATTTGTCCAAAAGGTTACCCATGAGTTTTTTTCCCTTGAGACAATTTCATCTGCACATCCCATGGAGGGAGGCTTTCTCAACAGCTGGCCTCTTTCCCTGGAATAACCTTGCCCCAGAAATAGAATGCTCCCCTTCCTCATGAGTTTTTAAAAAAATTAATAAGACCTTATTTCAAAGTGTCTGAGTAATTGTTTTGATTTCTCCTGCTGGAGTATATTAATAGGACAGGTTGTTAATGTGGTTTAGGGCTACTCTGATTATATATTTCTTATGTACTTTGTTTTTAATCTGACTACTATTTTAGTGCAGAGTCAGTATGATCTATGCTGCAGATTAAACGAGTAGATAAATGTACAAACCAAGTTATTTATTTATCATATTTATTTCGTGCTGATTTCAGGCAACTCTAAGCAGTAGCAGTAGTTCTTGGTTCTGGCTTAGTTATGAATGCTCTCTTATACACACAAGAAAGTAAATAATCGGAATAGAGGTGGTTAAAGGAAGAAGGAGAATCACATTGTGGGTCTCTCTCTCTAGGGTTCTCTGAATTTGAAAATTAACAGCAAAGCAGAATATATTCTAAGGTCTTTGCCATTTCAGCTTATTTTTTACCTCACAACCATGGGGATGCTTTGTCTGAGTGATGCACTTTGCATGTGGCTCCTGGCTTGTTACTTATATACTATGGTGAAAAATGTATGTGCATTTCCAGAATGGCTATCTGCTACATTTCATTTGATTCAAAATGTTAACTCATTTATGAGGAATTGTCCAGAACCATCATAACCCACCCATGTTTGCATTCAAAATTTTTATGTATTACTCTATCTCACTGGTCTTTTTTTCTTTTATAGTGAGTATTGCTGGAAATCAGTAGCCATTATTGCTTTCTCAAAATATGTTCTATGTGTAAATTTTCCTAACCCATGCTTTTAAAAATATAAATCCTCATAACAATTGAAATCCTTCTCCTAATGAACTTCTACTTCTCCTCCTCCTCCTCAATGCAACCTTTGCCAACAACAGGGGTTACATTCTTGAAAATGCTCACTTAAAAAAAAAACTTGATTGACATTGCATAGGAAAATGGAGACATTGTCAAAACTCATTTTGAGATTTGCCACCCACTACTCTCTACAATCTGACCCAGTTTGGTGTAGTGGTTAGGGTATGAGGCTAGAACCTGGGAAGACTATGAGTTTGACATCCCACCTTAGGTACAAAGTCAGCCAGTCCCAGTCTCTCAACCCTTGGAAGAAGAAAATGGCAAAATATTTCCAAAAATCTCTGCCAAGAGAATTTCAGGGACTTTATTCAAGCAGTTGCCAAGAGTTGAAGGCAAGAACTATGATATATTATCTTGGCTACTAGTTCTGCCCAAGCAAAGCCTGAGTAAATCTGGCAATACTCTTGCTTTGTCTGCACAGTTAAAACTGGTGCACTGCCAAACTCACCTGGGATTGGCTGCTCACTTTTCTTATATAAATTTAAGAATACCTGTTCTGTCCTCACTACATGTTAGTCTGTGTGCAGCTCAACATGCAGCCAAACCCTCCAATAAAACAGACAGTGTGCATAGATCTGAAAGCTTTATTGAAAGAACATGATAGGGTGAAACTGGGAAAAATATGGATACATACAATGAGAGCCAAACACAAGATAGTATTGAATTACTGCTGAACATAACAATTAATAAATACAAGCAATTTAAATCTCACCAGCGATGCTCTGTGTGTGGGGTGTGGGTTTGTCCTGGGATGACCATGTGCCACAGATTAAAATGGATTCTTCTTTGTGCTTCTGCCTTCTCCAAATGCTAAAGGAAATGGAGTCTGGCTTGCCAGCCTGCACTTGTTTTGAGAGTGTGGGCTGATGGGTAATGGGGTGGGGTCAGCTTCAAACAATATACTTGGTATTTGTCCCTCCGGCCACTAGATGGGGCTAGAGAGCAACGACAGTATATAAAAATTATATGCTGGGGCATGACAATATCTGCCACATATAGATGAACATTTATTTTTTAAAGGTCAGTGTTATGTTTATTTCTTGCCCAAAGCTAACTAGTCCCAATGGAATTGTTTGTTTAATTCACTCAGAGAAGGGCTGTCACACTAATTCATTTATTATTTAAGCAGTCTCTGTATTGTTAATTTTGAGAACCACTTTGCTAACATGATGTAACGGAATATGTGAAGGATCCTGGAGGATGAGAGAAAGAGGTGTTGCCTAGGAAACAGTCACACAAGAGAAGGGGGATCCTCCAAGGGCTTGATGGTCAGAAAAGAAACTTAGGAAGGACCTGCCCTAATTCACCTGACAATTAAATGTGTCAGGTGGAAGTTTCTACTTTTAGAGTTTCAAATTCTGTTAATGTAGCCTTATCATAATGTAAATTTAGCTCATCTAGTTGTCTTTCCTGTCTGGTTTACCCAGGAGGGCTGACACAAATGCACGTTTGTTTGAATTTTCACCAAATATATTTTGAGTTTTGTGATTTAAAAAAAATAGATATTGATAAATTTTAGCAGGTGCCATGGATCACATTACATGCTGTTTCTCTTTAAACCTGTGGGCATTTATTGAACATTTTTCTTACCTTCATCTTGAGCATTTTTTCAGTTTACCTTCATTAAATCTTTGTTGTCACTTTGTGCAACATCACACATATTATTTTCATGTCATCTGTACTGATGTGGAAGTCATAATACCAGAAAAATGTGAGGAAGTGTGCACAGGACTGTATTACTTGGCCTGGGGCAATATATGTTTTTCGTAGATTTTTGTCTGCAGCTATTTTCTATATGAACATTTAGTTATGTCTGGATGATGTTCATTGGTTCCTCAAACATCTTCTTACATCTCATACTTTGTCTCAAACATCTTCTTACTATAAAATGCACCAACTCTTTCCAGGCACTTGGGCACTGTCATGCTAATCATGATAAATAACCGCAGAATAAACCATCTTCTGTAATTAAATGTGTCTGTGTCTGAGAAGATGAGTGATACATCTATTGTTTTTTATTCTTGTTTCAAGAGAAAGAAAAATCAAAGTAGTGAAATACTTCATTTAGAGCTGATACATCCTCCCTCCCTCCCCCCCTCTCTCTTACACATGCACGCATAGAGAGAGAGACATATACATACATATAGATGGAAAATTTGAAGTGAAGCAGCAACCTCTAAGAAAGAAAATGGCTAAGCTCCTGTCAGTTGTTAAGGATTACTTGGTACTGGCACTTATATATGAGATATATTTTCTTAACAAGTAAGAATCTAATGGATTAGGTCTTATCTAATTATGGATTCTGCATTAAACTGTGTCACATACTGTCTGTGGCTGCTGCTGGCATAATTAAACTTAATGTACTTTTAATGATGTCGTCTTAACTCATATATGATTAGAATCAAACGAAGATGAGCTGTCACCAGTTCAGGAGAGCCTCTTTCTGATGGAAAATATTAATAATACCAATTTCATGGTTAACAACATTGGTTTTGCTGTGGAGACGGCTTGTCATACTATTGGAGCTAATCTCAGCTGAGCTAAAGCTGAGTAGGTCCCATCATTTTGAAGGGTCTCCACAGAGCAGTAGAGCTTGGTTTTTTAAGCACACATTTTGTTTGCAAAATGATAAATACGCTCACAACTAAAGTTAACAACTTCTGAGAACAAAATAAGACTAGCACCCAGTGCCATCTTCTGATGTTAGTGTTTTGTTGCCATTCTGAGTTCTGGGTACTTGCCAGCCATGCTTTGATTCCATCGTCTTTGGGCCTTATGACAGATCAGTTCTAATTCTGAGACTGAGAAAATTTGGAAGTTGTTAAATTCTGTCCTAAATCACTCTCCCTCTCCATAACTAAGTAATCTCACTTTTTTCCCCTACATTTAAACATGGCTGGCATGGCTGCTGTTCTGCTAGTGTGAGGCAACCATTGGCATGAATGAAGAAAAAGAGAAAAAGCAGCTTAGTTTTGGTATTGAAATACAGCTGCACTGCCACAAAGCCTATGAGCTGGTAGCCAGGGCTGGTGTGAAGTTATTTTGGACAAGCAGTTCCATTGATTCAGCAAGGTATATAGGGGATGAGGACTAGAGCCTTGGGAAGCATACCCATCTCTTCAGTTGCTGTAGATATGCTGCCAGTTGAGGTGGAAAGAGGGAGAGGACAGTAAAGATAAGAAAAAGGTCCAGCTAGATCAGTCAGTAGAGTGCGGGACTTCTTAAACCCAGGGTTATGCCCCATATTGGGTGTCATTTATATATCACAATGTGAAAGCTATTGTTTTAAACTGAAGTCATTTCATTGCAAAGATGTCAAGAGATCCATAAATTTGCACTTAATTATTTCCATAGGAAATTTAAGTCATAGCATTCTTATTTATTCCCTTTATTAGCTTTATTATGGTTTGTTAACTAGAAAGCTCTCTTCAAACCAAGGCATTTAAAAGGAATTCTTTAGCTGCGTTTCTTTTACTAACCTACCTAAATGTGATTGTATGTATGTATGTATGAATGACTGATATATTGTTAGACATGTAGGTCAGTGACATATATTTACATGCAATGAGCATCCTTTTTCACTAATGACTTCATTACATGCCTGCTGTGCAGGACACATACCACATTGGAATACTTAAAATACCTTTGTGATGCTTTTGAAATTAATTAAAAGTACTTTGCTAACATTGACTAGTTAATGAACTGAAAAGCCTAATAATATAAGATATAATCTACAGATAATCTATAATCTACAGACAAAGTGATTCTATATTTCATTCACCAAAGAAACCATGATTATATGCCAATGCGAAACAACAGGGTACACTAAAATTGGAAAACAAGGAAGTACTGTAGAAGAAAAAGAATCCTATTGGTAGAAGAAAAAGAATCCTATGAATAGTTAAGATTTGGGGTACCAATGTGCATCACTCACGAGGAATGACCTCTGCCCCTTTGATGCCTCCCCTAAGGGGCAGAGATACCTTTGGAGCTCTTTACAGTTCCTTGTTGCAATTCATTCATATCCTTTTAGAATGTTGGGTTCATTGTGTGGAGAGTGAAATATGTGATGATGGATCAGTTAGCTAGATTATATGTAAAATAACAGGCTAAGATTTCCAAGGAGTCAGGTTTTGTAGTCAGACTGTAGTGAGCACAACAGTACAAATTCACATATAGAATTATTGACAGATAACAAAAGAAAAACTATTGATGAAATGGAAAGTCTCACATTTAATTTATAAAAACTGTCTATTGTGTTTTGTAATTTTTAGATTTAATTTTGCATGGGAAAAATAAGCAGCATGTGATGGTAATTTAGAAGTTTTAATGCAACACATTGACCTCTATATATAATTATTTGAGTGAATATAGCTTTAGAATAAAAGACCTTAAAATCTGTTATTTCTGTGTGATTGTTTCAGTAGAATAAAAAAGCTAGTGCTATTCACTGCAAATAATTATAAAAATTACTGGCACAAATCTGAAAAACATACAGACTTTTAAAGGTCAGCAGGTCAAATGAATCCATTTGGTTCGTTTAGCTTCCATCTTAACACTTCCTCTGTTTATGGCCTAAACCTTTCAGAAATAATTATGCATGCTTGAATAATTCATTACATATGATGAATGAATAATAAATCATTATTTCAGATTTATAGCAGTAATCTGTATTACTATGTCAATGTTAGGAATTATGAAAAGCTATGAACTGAAATTTTGAGACCAAAGCAGAAGAAAACCGAAGAAAAGACACTGATTAGGCTTTTGGACTAGCAAAGTTTCATTAGCATGAAAAGACTGCTTCATACCATGAATCTAATTCCTTAGCGGGTTTGTAAAGCCAACATAAAATATATTCAGGATATACTACTTGGGCTTCCTTTGAACTGCAGCTATACAACAGTGACTAACCTTCCTTAGGCAGTGCAGGAAGTTGTGAGATTGAACTTGCATTTGGGAGAAGTAACTACAATGGACAATTTTCTTTGTCCTTGGAAGATCTTCATGTGATTAAGGGTCCACTTTAGTGGAGAATGTCCACCAAGAGAAAACACCCCTACACATTTTCATTCTCTGAGCATTAGGTTCTGAGAGTTCTCACATTGTCTATGAAAAGCTAACATGATAGAATATCTGGCAGTTACAAAACCAAAGGATAAATATAGACCAAAAGAAGATGGGAAGGAAATTATTTCATAAATTTGGGATTTATGATAAATAGCTGCATGTACACAATTTGCATATATACATACAGCTATTTATCATAAATACTTTTTAAGTAAATTGTGTCATTTACAAAGCACCAAGTCTGATTTGGAATTATACTGCTAGTTGCTTAAGAAGTGAGATATCCAACTGGTAACTCATATACTAGATGTATTACTCTAAGAAATTTTACAGAGCCTTTCTATCCCAGCTGACTTTTTTTCTTTTAACTCATCAAAGTTCATAATAGAAAAAGAACCCCACTTTTTTCAATCATAGTGAGAAGGCTTATAGTATTGCTACTGGAGTCCCTTGGGTTTCACAGGTTTGAGAACCTATATCTATAGAGACAGTGGTGGGATTCAGTCAGTTTGCACCTACTCGGGAGAACCGGTTGTTAACTTTCTAAGCAGTTTGGAGAACTGCTTGTTGGAAGAAATCTTATTTTGTGTTTTTTTCACTTTACAGGGCTAATCCTGTAAGGAAGGCAGGAAGGAAACTTTCTGGTGTTGTTTCTAGCCTAATCTTTATTGCCCTGCTTACAGAAACTGCCTCTCTTGTTAACCCTTATTACATTGTAACAGCTAAGGTGAAGTGCCAATCGATGTTGAGTTGGCCACACCCACACTGTCACATGACCACCAAGCCACGCCTACCCATCTGATCATTAGGGCAGAGAACCGGTTGAGAACATGAGATTGGTTTACACCAAAGGATCTGGAGGCTAAATCATATGACAAACAGTTAAGGGACCTAGGTATGTTGGGACCTAGGTATGTATGGGACCTTCTCAAAGAGAAGGATTAGGGGGGGACATGATAACTGCCTTGAGGTGCTGTCACAAAGAAGAGGGGATTGACTTGTTTGACTACATTGCATTTGATTAGTTAAACAATGCTGGATACATCATCTGTGTCCACCAAATTGTATCTTCATGTTACAGAACAGAGGAGGAATCTCTGAAACAATCCAAAGTCAATTCCTTTGGGACTTTTTATGCTAATTACCCACAATAATACTTCTAGGAAAGTTCTGTACTGTTTGGTATCTAGACAAAAATATAATGTAAATTCTTGCAAATTCATTTCTCTTTTTGTTTTTGCTTGTCCCCACTCCTCCTCCTCCTCCTCTTCCTTCCTTCTTTAGTCTGGGTGTATTTGCTCTAATCTGGATCTAACAATTGATTGGGAAGATGCTAGGGGCAAACTAAACTGAAAATTACTCACAATAATTTCCCAGCTGAACCAATCTGTCAATTTCTGCTTTCTGAAAGTAACTCCTGTTAATAAATGGAATGTTTTAAAATGGTGTCAAAATCAACAAATCAGCCCTTGGGACAAAGTGGCTTTTAAGCTTCTGTCAAGAACGCATTGATTTCTCATTCTGCTTATACAAACAACATCATGTACCTTTTATCTAAGAAGTATGGATGACAATGTGCCATTAATTCTGATGCCAGCCTGAATGAAGAAGGAATTACTGGCAAGGCGGTTTAGAGAACATGTTAAACCATCCCTATAGAGTAATGAACACACGATGTGACTGTTATATTATCTCATATTGATTCTCAGGAATGAAAAAATACTTTGACAATCAGCCTGTGCCATCACACAAACCATGTGGCTAATAAAAGAGATGTGCATTCTGTATATTATTATTCCAGAGAGAGTGCTGTGTTAACATTAACTTATTAAATCTCAGAAATAACTCTCATGATTGGATTTAAATGTATTTCAGACTGGCAGGTACAGCACAGCATAATGAATGTGCCTTGCATGATTTTAGGGAATAGTAGTTCAGATCTGGATGGCTCTGCATACTTATGTTTCAGGCAGTGAACAAATCCAATTCAATCCAGCCTAATCCATCAATAATAAAATCTACAGGTACATGTGTTCTGTGAACTAGAAAACCTGGAAATTATGTTTTTAAAGGAATCGTTCCTTTTGCAAAAGCAACGATGTTGAGATGCTTCAGCAATGCAATAACTCTCCCTCCCCCAGTTTTGAACTGCCATTCTCTAATTCAAAAGGCATGCTGCATCCTGAATATAAATTTATGGCCATCTCAAGCCATCCAGAATACCATTCCGTCAGTTTCAACACTGTGGATGTTTCCATTTCCAGATATGTCATTTCTTTGTGTATACAAGTCTCTGTAATGCATCATACAGAAACATAGTTTTACAGAACAATAAAAATTAGCATCTTCCACCTACTGCTCTGTGATGACTCAAGGCTATTGTATTACATTTGGATGCAGCACTAAACTGCAGTTTATTTTAGGACCGCAAGGAAAAGATTGGAGTGTATCAATTTATTTTCTAAACCAGTACGGTGGGGTAATGCCTATACCTGGACAAATTCACCATAACTGCTCTCCCCAGTTCTAACTCTATCCTCCTCCCTCCAGCATTAGTTCTTCTTTTTCCACAGGAAAAAGGAAACAATCAATATAGCAAGTAAGTCTTCCTTTCTAAATTTCAAATAAGTGGACAGACTGCAGATAAAAGTTGCAGTCCGGCTCAGAATCTTGATTTTCTTCAAGGATGGTATTGGACCCAGATGGATTGGAAAAAATCAAAATCCCAGAAAAGCAGACATTGAGAGAGGGTCAAGCAACTTTTTAAGATCCCTCACCATAAAAAGAAAAATAATATATTGACAATCAAAGAGAAGGGAAGTGTTGAAAGAAAAGGGTTCAGAGGCCTAAATCTCAAAGCCTGAGGCCAAATCAAATAGTTTTTCTGATTTCCCTTCTGCTTCGCTCTGTGATTCAAAGTAAAATAACCTCTTTTCTACTTTTTTTAAAAAAAAAAACCTGTAGCCCACTGTCTTTGTTATTAACAGAATAACAAAGTTGGAAGGGTCCTTGGAGGATTTCTAGTCCAACCTCCTACTCATGCAGGAGACCCTACACCATTTCAGACAAATGGTTCTCCAATCTCTTCTTACAAACCTCCAGTTTTGGAGAACCCACCACCACTGGAGGCAAGCCATTCCACTAATAATTGTTCTAACTATTAGGCAACTTATCCTTAGTTTTAGGTTGATTTTCTCCTTGATTAGTTTCCATCCATTGCTTCTTGTTCTGCCTTCAGATGCTTTGAAGAATAGGCTGCCCCCTCTTCTTTATGACAGTCCCTTAGATATTGGAACACTGCTATCATGTCACCCCTAGTCCTTCTTTTCATCAAACTAGACATACCCAATTCCTGCAACCACCCTTTATATGTTTTAGCTTTCAGTCCTCTTATCGTCTTTATTGCTCTTCTCTGCACTCTTTATAGAGTCTCAACATCTTTTTTATATTGTGGCAACCAAAACTGGATGCAATATTTCAAGTGCAGTCTTATCACACTTGGAATATTGTTTGTATAGGGGGCCATCATGACATCCTTCAAATTATCACAGACAGATGCAATGTCCACACAGAACTTAAACAGCCACTCCAAAAATATTTTTACTATTATTGCCGTTCTATTCTTTCATATGATCTAATGGCCTGAATAGTACAGTATATTGTCCACTTATTTCTAATTCCTTTAGGTGCTTCATTCATGCTTTGACTATTTTGAGATGTTCTTGGTTCACGCTTCTCACATTCCATGTTCCAGTTGTATATGTCCTTGTTAAAAATCAAAGCCTTGTATCAATAGTGGCATAATGAATGACTAGTTTTCTTTGTGGTTTAGTCTGGCCATATAAGTACCTCCAGATTTATTTGTGAGAACACAGCATTCCTTTCCAGTAGCTCAAGTGCTTTTAAATGACCGGGGTGGGATCCCAAACTTGCCTGAATATCTACGGCAAGCACATACTGTTTTCTTGCTAATAGAATGGAAATGATTTGCCATCATGTCCCAGGAGATGGCCTTTATAATGTCACAGATAGGATCAATTTCCAATGATTTGTGGGAATCATCCTTGCTAGTAAAACTGAAAGAAGAAGTAAAATGAAGAATAATGGAAAATGAGTTGAGGACAAGTGGGACAGGGGTGAAATGTAAAATGTGTTACTACCGGTTCTGTGGGCGTGGATTGGTGGGGGGGGGGTAATGTGACTGGTAGGCATGGCCAACTTTTTAAAAAAATAACTTTTCAAAGCATTTTTTCTAATGCTTTGAAAAGCCTTTGGTGATCAGGCAACTCAGCTGGGATTGTCAGAGAGGCATTTTAAAAAATGCCTCTCTGCCATCAGGCAACTCAGCTGGGATCGTCAGAGACTTTTCAAAGTATTTTTTAAAACCACCTCTTCAGCCAAGAAGTTGCAGAAAAAAATGCTTTGAAAAGCCTCTGAGGATCCCAGCTGAGCCGCGCGATCATCAGAGGCTTTTTTTTTTTACTTTTAAAAGCATTTTTTCATTGGAAGAAGTTGTATAAAAAACTTTTAAAAGTTTTTTAAAAAAAGCCTCTGATGATCATGCGACTCAGCTGAGCATGGTTGGGGGGGGGGTGCAGGGATTTTTGCTACCGGTTCTCCGAAACACCTGCCACCATTGCTACTGGATCGGGCGATCCGGTCCGAACCAGGAGCATTTCACCCCTGAATTGGGAGCTAACAGATATAAGGGTTGGCAACATAGCCAGGAAGAACAACTCCAGAATCAAACCACAAAGCATTTCTTTCCAGCTTCATACTGAACATAATTTTTGTATAAAGTGGCAAAGCACTATGGTAGGCTTTGACTCTATCACAAGACACATCAATCGTTCTCTTTTAATGACCCCATAATCCCTTGTGGGGTGGAGTCTGGGCAATTGGATGGAGTTGAGTGTTTACTGGCCAGATGCCCTTCCTGTCGCCAATACAGAGTTATATTCGGCAGATATATTCAGTGTGCCCAGAGAGAGAAATATCTGCCTCTACCTAGGATCAAACTCACAGCCTCCTGATTGTGAGGAGAGAGCTCCACCTCTAGGCCACCACACCACTCTATCACAAGACACACCAATGCTGTTGTAAATTCTTACCCAGACACAAAACCTATTGTCACATTTGTGTTTTCACACTGTTGATTCCTAAGCAATTATTACCTCATATTTTTTCTGGTAAAACAATATAAGCACTAGAGAAAGCGTTAATGTGTTAGTTATCAAAGTGATGGTGAATCTATATATTAAAAATACTGTCTGAACACATCTCTTGAAACTTGGAGACAAAATGCAATATGTGCACAAACATCTGAAGGATGGAGGGGGAGGGAAAATGAAGAAACATGGGCCACAATGACATGACATAAACTCTGCCTGTTATGTTTGTGTGCAATGATATTGAAGTGCAAGTACAATGGGGCAGAATTTATATCATGATGTCCAGAGGTGGGTTTCAGCAGGTTCTGAGCAGTTCTGGAGAACCGGTAGTGGAAATTTTGAGTTGTTCAGAGAACCCATAAATACCACCTCTGACTGGCCTTGGCCCCATCTATTCTCTGCCTCCCGAGTCCCAGTTGATTGGGAGGAAATGGGGATTTTACAGTAACCTTCCCCTGGAGTGAGGAGGGAACGGAGATTTTACAGTATCCTTCCCCTGCCATGTCGACCAAGCCACGCCCACCAAGCCATGCCATGCCACACCCACCAAGCCACACCCACAGAACTGGTACTAAAAATTTTTGAAACCCACCACTGATGATGTCCTGATGAAGGTTTTGTCCTTTTGGCATCATCATGCATGTGCTCTGAATGATTCTATTTCAATCAAACAACGCAAATGTTCTTAGAACAATGGAAGAATATATAGTTTGCATGTGAATGTTTCAAAATCCTAGCTACAGCTACATATTTTCTTGAGAAGTTTTCCTGCGCCTTTAAAGTCACAATCTACAGCCAATAACTCGGAAATCAGAGAAGCATTCTTTTTCTGAGTTGCAACCCTCGGCCCTTGAGTGGGATGCTGAGTGCTGCAATTAGAAAAGTAGTGGCTCAGGCACCAATTTATAACCTATATTGAATTTATAAGTGAAGCTAAATTTATTTCATATATATTTAAACTTAATTAAAATTAAATGTAATTGATATAATTACTCTCTGTCTATTGTGCCCCACTGGCACATTACAAGTTACCATTTGGGAGAACAAATTTGGGAGTACTGAATACTGAGAGGGCCTTATTCAAGCCCATTTCATTCCAAATCTAGATAAAACATGCATGTTTAGGTTTGGCTATGAACACCCAAAATTGTTCTGTTTAATTCAGCATAGAATTAAATGCTCACAAAGCTTCTGAAAACATAAACATTTAAAGCAAAATCCTATCTAGCTCAGCTATCTCTCTCCATGGCCAAACATATTATTCTCCCAATCATGCTGCTTTTGACACTGGTGATCACATACAGAAGAACAGTAAGATGAACAAAAAAAATAATAATCTTAGAATAGTTTATCCAGTAACTGAGATTGGTGTAGATCCTACATTTATTTTTGGAAGGTAAAGCGGTTTCCCCTTTCTAGTTGTGTTTGACAATAGGAGGTGGTGCTCAGCTCCATTTCCTAGCCAATGGAGCCAGCATTGTCCGAAGTCACTTCAAACTTACTAGTAGAAAGTTAACCTGCTCTATTTAGGTACTCTTATGCTCATTCTGCAGATCAAACCACCTGCTTCAAAACAGGTGCAGCACCATCCAAGAAACATCACCATCTCCTTACTGAGGAGCATGAAACAAATAATAATGATAAAGCTACTCTATTCATGAAGAGCATTAACATGCCTTCAAAAGTTAAGATTGGCATTTTCAAGATTATAAGAGAAGATATCAATAAAAGAGAGATCAGGTCTTCTGGCTTAATTGTCAACCTGGCCCGTAATCAAGGTGTGGCATGAGAAGATTGATGTGCACCTCCCCCTTTGCAATTTTGGGTTTGAGGGGGATCCACTAGGGAAAGAAATATTATGAACATTCAGCTGGAAGTTCCAAAAACAAACAGATCCAATTTGATCAATACGGAGCCAATAACTCACTCGAAATGTGGCTTTTCTTCAGTAGAAACTGCTGGGTTCAGTAGCAACAATTAACAGATAGCCAGAAATAAATAAGGCACTGTTGTGTGTTTGGAATGTTAGATCACAGCATGATGTCCTTAATATTTTATTAATAGGAAAGAAAGCAATATAATATGTTTATATTATAAGCCTTTGGGCCTGAAACACGTTTATGTGCAGACTAGAAACTTTCTATGGATCAAGGTTCTTTGTCTCCACTTCTACTTTGTTTTGTGTATGATATGTAATGTTAAGAAATAAAACATCATGCTGTGGCTTATAGGTCCTTAGTCTTAGTACAAGCAAGAGTTGCTGTAACGTCTTTCTGGAAACTTCTTTCTGGGAATAATTCTATTTGAATCTATCATACATTTCCATGTATGGAATGTATACATCTGGATGAAAGTTTTAAATCACATTGCACTATAAAGAAAAACTCCCTTCTGAACATTTTTGCACGCACAAATATAGACCTTTCTAAATAAACAGCTGGAACACTTTAAAAAAAAGTGTTTTCCGTGCCACTGCCATGGAAAAAGCATGCACATTTCAAAAGCTTTGAAAGGTTTTTAATAAAAGAGATTAGTCCAAATCTCTTTGACCTTTTGAGGCCAGTGGGCCTATTTGGAATTTTGAATATGTATGAGAGATAATATCATAAAAAAGGAGGATCCATTGCTAGTTGTGGCCATTCACAGTATAATATTAGAAGGTAAATGCCTATCTTTAAAAATGCCATCTATATGGAGACTAGAGGTATTGCTTGAAATATAGATTATAACCTATAAAGCTGGTGTTTTGCTTTATAGCATGCTAGTTTCCTATTCATTTATAAAACTCTTTAAAAAACTAGTAGAAGGCCAAGGAGTTTGAGGGATGTCTGCAACTTCATTATCATCATTCATGAGCCCAGTATTGGTATATTGAAGCCCCAAGGCCATAACAAATTACATGTGTAGCTAATGCACTAATCACTAGTATTTTTCATATTTAATTTCATCATTTTCGAGCTTAAGAGTCCTTCTGACAATTTCCTGATTAGCAATTAAATTGCTTCAAATGTTGTTGAGGACATATATACAGTCACATTCAAAATAGTAGCGTGGAGATCTACTCTGACATAGTTCAGTTTTACTCACATGGTGAATAACCTCTAAAGCAATTAAACATCACTTTACACAAACACATTACTTTCCATGGAGTTATAAAAATATATTGCTCCTGATTTCTTGGCAGCCATTTTGTTTTAAGTCTGAAGAGTACCCAGAACTGCTAATCAGGAAATTGTCTGATGAATCCCTGGGAGGAATCTGAATTTGAAGTGGGCTCAGAGCCATCACTTGTCAGGATTTTCAGGTGTATCTTTCTTGCACATAACCACAACTATACTCAGTCATGGCCATGCTGATATCAGTATAATCCAAGACTAATTCCTTTTGCAGAAGAATCTCCCTAGAAATTCAGACAAATATTTTAACATGTATTATTTTGTGTTACAGGAAGAAGAAAAAATATCTGGGTCTTTAATTAGGACTGCTCATACTCGAAAATTATAACCTCCATGATATTTCCAAATCCTTCAATTATTCATTTGCATTTTCTTTTATTCTTTCTTTTTATATTTATTTGCAGATTTCTATTAATATTTAATAAACATTTTAAAAAGAGTGCTAATACCCCAGATAAATGCTCTTTCATGATTAGGTTCACTGGATAACTTTGGGACCTAGCTTACCACACAGAGATAAAATGAGTGTAGGAGAGTTATGTATTTCAGCATAGAATTAAAAAAAAATGTAAATATAAGTGTAAATAAAAATATAAATGATCTTTGAAAATTAAAAGAATTCAGATAATTTCACAGATTCCTAAACAAATAAGAAGAGCCTACATATTTAACAGCAGTTCTAGTACCTGAGAATGATAATCTTCTGATACAATTTATTTAAATTTCCCAAATGCTGAACAGACCACCATACTGCTGCTGCCCAATAAGAAATTGCTAAGAGCACAATGAATCATGGCATGAAAGTGAATTGTACCTGGAGATTCACGGTTTTGAAGTTCTTTTTAGCGCTTTCATAGACAAATATGCCTTTAACCTGATCTTGCTCTGCTAAGAAGTATAGGATTTGCTAAACTCCTTCAGTCTGGCAACACAAAATCCACCATTGTTTAGACATTATAAATCTTTTAAAAAAAAAAGTCTCTTTGATCTAGAGATTCTGAAGAATTCATGAACCATGAATGAATGGAAATAATGATACTATAACTTGCAGCAGAGTAACCTTAAATTCCCTGCCCTATGGTTAACCGCAGGTGGGTGGATGGGAAATAAAGGTAGAGCAATGACATGTGCAGAATAAATGCAAATAGATTTCTCAGGGTTCTGAGCTCCTAATTACCTATTTATTTAATATTGACAAGTCAACTTCCAGTGTTGCTTATTCCAGCCGAGCTCATAGTCAAGCAACAGTTTTTGAAAGAACATATAGTGCGGTAACACTACACATTTGCAAATCAGATTAGATATTTGGAAAAATACCATTTTCTATTTTTTTAAAAAATCATTTAGCAAACCAGCCTTGCCTTATAGTTGGGGCTGGCAGATCATAGTCAGAGAACAAGTGTTAAGCACTACTTTATTTATACAGTATATTTTATCCTGCCTCCGAGACCTGCCCTCATAAAATCACATACTAGTAATAAAGGTTGTTCAAGCACAAGCTTATCTAAATATACAAAAGCCACATGTAATATAAAACTGTGGAAATCAAGCCAAGTTTTATATTGTTGGAATTCAAAGTCACACATAAATCATTAATGCAAAGAAATTCATTTTTATAGCTTTTTGAAAGGCTTGCAGTGAATCTGAAATGTAGATTCACTAAGTAGGAAGGCTGTTCTGCGATTCCAAGCCTACCATTGAGAAAGTTTATGTTTAACTATCCAGTTGTGCTAATTGGTGAGCACATGACCAGGGATCCTGACAGTGATCTGGAGCATGTAGGTAGAATCTTATGGGTGAAGTGAGTCATCAAGGTCTTTAGAAATAGATATAGACCATTCAAGATTTTAAAGGTAATAGCCAGCATTTTGAATATTCATTTGAGGCAATGAAGTTGATGATTTTGGGGTTTGCTGGTCCCCTTGTCTTCACTTTATCGCACCAATATCTGGGAAAATATGGGTTTTTTGTTTGTTTGGGTTTTTTTGCTGTTGCAAATACAGGAATAGATCCAATCTGGATCAGTCACCGGGACCAGAGATTTTGTCTTTCAAGCTTTCAGATTCATGTTGAAGCCCATCCTCAGGTTATTTCTCTGTGGAGAAATCATTGTCTCCAGCATGAGTCTGACAGCTCAGAAGATAAAATCTCCGGTTCTGGTGACCGACCCAGATTGGATCCCGTAACATTATTTGGGAAACATATATTCACCTTCATTCATGACAGGAAGATGTGGAACAGCAGACCTCAAATGGTACCCTCCAGATGTGTTGATTTCAATAAAGGGTAATCTAACAAGATGATGTCTATGTCTAGAAAACATGATCTTCTTTCTTTATTGCTTCTTTAAAAAAAATTTTTTTTGGCTGACATAATGAGCAAACTAGAACTAGTTTGTTTGATTTTTTTTGTACAAAGTTTGCTTGGTTATTATGGCTCAACTATGGCTAATAGATTTTCAACCAGCCACTAAAATTCCATATCTCTCTCTCTGTGTCATCTACCTGCCTAACTCTCCACTACCCAGTCGGACAGATGACCCATGTCAAGGAAGGCAGCTGCACTCACAAGTAAACTGCTAAATTACATAAGGAATTTCAAAGGGATTCAAAAGTGGCTGGATACATTTTAATAGAGGATTGTGACTGAATCATAGCTGTGTAAATACTACTGACTATCCATTATTTCAAAATCACCTTCTCCAGACAGGTGGCCTCCCAATTCTGGAAATTATACTTGGAACATTTCTAGAGGATATATTTACAGGGACAAAGAAATATACTCCATGAGAAAATGTCCTGAAACAGCAAGATGCCAAGGGAATGGTCTATACTGTATAATTGGATCATTTTATAAAAGTGAACAGTTTTAATGTCACATGCATAACACCAGTAGCAATAGGTTCCATAAAGCCAGAATAGTTTATCCTTCTGAAAACAGAAAATATTTATTCTGTAGGTACTCAGATAACGATCAAAATCAAACAGCCATGGATGCCATTTCTGTACTTCCTTATTGGATCTAACATGTAACTCCACAGTCTGACAAGAAAACCATGCTTTAAGTCTAAGTAAATAGCTAGTATGGATGACTTT
Organism: Arizona elegans; assembly: GCA_022577455.1. NCBI lineage: Eukaryota > Metazoa > Chordata > Lepidosauria > Squamata > Colubridae > Arizona > Arizona elegans. The sequence continues at coordinate 92,024,185 of JAKOOJ010000003.1, read as the reverse complement.
TAAATCTTTCATTGAACACGTTGAACATCTTAATATTCTGGGAGTTATAATTCAGCAGCATCTAGAGTGCCAATTCCGCCCGTCCCACTTTTGACTTACAAGTTACACACAGAATTAAGCTCCATTGATTTATTATGGAACTAGCCTGCTTGTAAACCTGATCAGGATTGTAGCCCTAGAATAAATTGAATACACAATCATACAGCAAAATAAAACAAAGCAAAACAAAACAGACACTCATAGTTTAAAATATGTATGACACCATTATTGTGTAATTCACCCTACAAATGTGGTAACATTGTAAAAAGCTGCTAATTCTTGAATGAAAGGTGCAATCCCAATAAATTGAATATCTAGGCTGGAACTAGGTGTAAAAAAATAACAGACTCCATAAGTTGATAGAAGTTGCGTTGTCATTTTGACAAGTTATATTATATAACTTTCTCTTTCTGGGTGCTGCATTTTAAAGATAATTATATATTCTGTGCAAATAGTTAAGAATCTAAGCTAAACGTTGTAACTTCTGAAGTACAGAATTATTTTAAATATGTTAAGTATTTAACAAGTTGTATTTTCAAGTTAAGTATTTTCCAAATTGTGTCAATCTGTTTCAAGTGTACAACTGTATAAAACAAAATGAAGTTCCTCAATATACGGTAATTTTCTATTTTTCCTGACCATTTAAAATATTTGGTAGATCCTCCATTTGCAAATTATGTTCAATTCCAAGAAATAATTGCTGAGTAATCACACAAAAAATTGTTGGTTATATACTGACATGTCCCTAGTTTTATTAGTGGTGCAGCTACAATAGCCTTCCTGAAACCACAGCCTTCCAGATGAACTGGAACCAACATCCAGACCTTCAGGCCACAATGACCACAAGACATATTTAGAAGGCTCCAATTTTAGCATGATTTAACATCATACAACCAATTGGCATCCAAGAACTACCAGTATTGCCAGTTGAGAGGTTAGGGAATTAATAAACTTCCAAGCCAGGAGTAGACAACAGTGGTTATAGTTGCATCCATTGGGCTGTAAGAATCTGTTTTCTACTGAAAGATGTAATTTGATTTGCTTCATTGTAACTGTGTCAGAAATCTCTTTAAAACCTGGCCAGTGAATATAGTTTTTTTGTGTTTACCTTGAAGGTCCATTTCAAATCAGTTGCTGGCAACAATTTAGTAGAACAATTAGCTTCTAAATCATTTTCAAAAGCTAAACTCGGTATGAAATGAAACCAGATTGAGTTTTATAGCTTGGAGTTTCAAGTAGCATCACTTTGTCAGTATCTACTATTTAGAATATCCCAAAGGTGTTTTTTCAAGAGGCAATTGGACTTTCTGGTTTTTCTTTGAAGAGGTTTTGCTTCTCATCCAAGAAGCTTCTTCAGCTCTAACTGTATGGTGGGGAATGGAAGGATTTATACTCCTTGTAAACAGCTGGTCATTTGTCTGGTCAGCTGTCTGCAAGGAGTATAAATCCTTCCATTCCCCACCATCCAATCAGAACTGAAGAAGCTTCTTGGATGAGAAGTGAAACTTTTTCAAAGAAAAGCCAGAAAGTCCAGTTTCCTCTTGAAAAAACACATTTGGGACAACCATGACCTGGATGATTGAGAATCTCCATAGCCATTTAACTATTTAGAATACTTTCAAAATATCAAAGACAATATTTTGTGAATTGAGAACTTTTTCTTTTACAATTTAGAGAGTGTTACACATTCACATGTGATTTGGTTTCTGTATTGGCAAAGGTTTGCAAACACTAATTGCAACATATTTTGTTCTGCTTCCATTAATCCAATCTTGGGGCAAAAAACATGGTTAGGGAAGAAAAATAGAAAAAGAGTTCATATTATAAAAAAATCCCAGGCAATATTTCTTTGTTTTTTACATCAATAAAAGACAAGTAAAATGGTGAGTGAAAACAAATGTAATTCTTAAACTAAAAAATAAATATATATCCAGGTACCAAAGAGCAAAATTTAATGAAAGCCAAAACTGTTAAATATGGATTCTTGTTGAAAAAATGTCAATGTCTTTAAGGGTTCCCCAATCCCCATTATTCTATATTTAAGAAAAGTGTAGTAAAAATACATATTACAAGTTAACATTTCCCAACTTCTTCAGCATCACTCTTTCTTTTCTCCCACCCTTTCATTGATCAAAAAACATTTTAAAGATGAGTTCTATTATCCATGTCCTATTATCTCAGCCTTTGTCCTTCCACAGATTCATTTAACTGGCTGGTACAATTGTTAGGCATGCCACTGATACTTTCTGCTTCAAAGACTTTGCATTTCTTTCAATTTCATGGGGCTTTTTGTTTTTGTTTTTTTTTGGACCACACAGAAATAAATTCTTGCACTCTGCTTAAATTGGGTTTTAAGGTGGAAGATAGTTGCAGGAACTTTTAAAGTTCTTGAAACTACCAGAAATATCAGATTGTCCTTGACACTCAAAAGCTCTCTTAACAAAAAAAGCAGGTTCGGTTTAGTGAATTTGGTGCACCATAAATACATACACAGAATTAAACTCAAAATATAATCAAAAGCAGACGTAAAATAATAACAATAATAATACACCAAGAACAAGACCTTGAAGAGTTAATATTAGATGCTGAGATCTGAGTCCTGACAGATAGCTGGATGAAGTGATGGAGACAAAAGCTTTCCAGTGGCACTGACAGAAAGAAATAGCTATTAGGCATGCTGTGCCCTCAGAAGGGGATCTGCATTTTCCATATTGCCAGTCTTATGAAAGTGCCATCTTAAGAGAAATGGAGGAAGTGGATGGAACAACACAGTGTTGAATGGTAAAATCAGTTCCTAGAAATCAGACTTCAGTGGCTGCTTACACTTTATGTGATATATGAATGTTTGTTTTAGAGCCAGTTGTTAGTCACACTTGTGAAAAACAAAACAAACTCATGTCATATCAAACCCCACCACAAAGTCATTTTAGTCTATAGCCTGTATTAAAGCCTTGACCATCTTTCCTCCATTCTATGCAAGTCTTGTGTTTTGCACACTGTTATCTGCAGGTCTTAGATATTACAAATCCCTGTGGAGTTTGCACTGGCACTTGGATAAAGGTTTAGCCCCTTGTAAAATCTGGTGTTGTGATCCAGTCATGAGCAAATGCATATATGAGGATGGGAAATGTAAGAAGAGCTGGGCCTCCTCTGGACTAATGATGAAGTGGAAGATTCTCTTCTTTAACACAGTTCTCTTCAGTGAGAAGTGTTTTGATCTGCTCAAGTAGTTTATGTTCATGTTGGAGCTTTTATTTCATTGGGTGTGCTAGCATGCACATGACTGGGAGAAATACTGTCGACAAGTCCATTTTCTAGTGCTTTGGACATCTCTGTAAATTTCAGAATTTCATTGGAAGCTTGGGTTTTGAATCAGACACAAAGTTAGGAAGCAAGGTACCAGCCGGTATGTTTTGAGTGTTCCACTTTCATTCATGAAGATGGATGAGCTGAAAACCAACCTGTTGGCTTTTCTGTAGATGCGGTTGCTGGCCAAGATTTGATTCCTGAATCTGATTTTAGTTGAGTTTTTTTTTAATGGAACCAGCTGCAAATATTGAGGAAGGCTGAATCTAGGTGAATGCATTTCCTTGTTGGCATCATTCAATGAAATCTAGATTTATTCTTATGTTATAGTAAATATACGCAGCTCAGTTACTCCATGGGATATTCTTTAGATGTATTCCAGAAAAAGCTGAATGTATTCAAAATAGTTTGGATATTTAACATTAATTGGCAATGCAGGGTTCTCTACTCAAAAATCGCCACAGGAAGGAACATTTACAGAAGTGCAAGAATGAGAAAATGGCTGTTATTTGCCTATTCATTTTTGAGAAGGCAGACAAGGAAATGTGCTTGTGTGTACACATGCACATGCATACAAACGTGTGTGTGCACACACACAAATAAACACATTTTCCTGGTTTTCCCCATGTATAGGAAATAGCCCTCGCCTTAGGTGGTTGGCTGGTAACCTGTCCAAGTGATAACCTATTAAATGCAAATTCCAAGAACACCAATTAATTATTGGCAATTAGTGCCAATATAGGTGGCACTAACCTCTACATACTTGGGATCTTGCAAATTTGAATATGCAACATAACTCTTAAAAAAAAATCTTCCTATTTCTTTTTCCAAGTTAGGCTTTTCTTTCAACTGTCCTAGAAGTCCTTTTCCCATTTGACAGGGAAATGGAGAACTCCTTCAATACCCCTACTCAGGCTCCTTGCAACAATTTTAACACATTTTGTTGCTCCAAGTGTCCTCCCCCTTTCACTGTTAGTAGTGTAGACATTTATGGTTTGCATCCCAAACTAAACCTGATTTAAAACTTTTGAGCAGGGCAGGGCTGATATTACCCTGACATCACGGGAATTAGTAATAAAAATATATATTGCACACACTAAGAACTTATTAACAACCAAGTTAAAAACAAAATGGCGCTGTCTTCCTCAGTGTTTCTGTAACCGTGTTCTCAGGGATATCTCCAAATTATGTTCAGTCCAGTTGCCCTCTCCTTATTGCAGTACAGGTTGTACTTTCGTCTGCCTGTGGATTTACTGCAAAATAAACAGACACATACAAACACACAAAGAAAACAAAGGAAATGGATCTGATTTCTTCTAGAAGATCCACTGCATTGTCCCTCTTCTTGAATGGTCTGCTTTTGGCCCCTTGCTGGAGTAAGGGAGACCCTGGTCTCATCCAGAAGATCCATCAAGGGACAATTATAATCCCGTTGCTCCCAGGGCCATCCCAGAGTTGTGACCCATGCATGGAATCTCCTGCATGGTTTGGGGAAAATCGTGGCTCACCACCCGTCCATTTTCTCCACTGCTGGTTCCTGCTGCAGATGCTCTGGGGAGGGTTGATGTCCGTATGGCTTCATTGATTGATTGCTGTGGGATCAAACAAAAACCCTTTTTAAGAGAAACAAGGGGGGGTCTCCCCCCTGTCCTTGGTAATGGCTGGACAACAATAATATACTGTACACAATTTCCTCAATTCCTCTTCCAGTACAGTTTTATTAATTCTATATTCAATTCATTTGCTTCTAATTTTATGTAATCCAGGAAATACTCCTGACTGCTACATATTTATCTCCAGCAAAATCAGCAGGTTGTGAAGCTTTGTTTATTATCACTAGGAGATGCTTTATGTATGCCAGGGCGTATGACAGACACAGAAGATACATACATCTATTCTTCAATGTCTTGAGCCTGGGTAGGCTTATTAATGAATCCTCTTATAGGATTGTAGTTTAGGTTATTTTAAGTCACAAATTAAGGGAAAATAGTTCATCTGGAAAGTGAATGAAAAATCACATTAATTAATTATTCACTGCATTATATTTAAAGTTTCTTTTGGTCAAGTCAAATGACTGCCAGCCCGATTGGAAATTTAGATTCCCATTTATTTTTTTTTAATATAAAATTAATATGGAGGTGGGGGGGGGGTTTCATTAAAATGAAAAATCAGTGAGCATAATAGGCTATCATTATTTTCTCACCTCCTAATTCTTGCCTGAAAAAAGAATAAACAAATAACCCAATAAGTTTTCATTTCTCTTTCTTGGTCAGGTTCCAACACTGGAAAGAAGTGTTAGGAATTGGTATTCATAAGTGGGGAATCAAGTTCTCTCCCTCCTGCCAATTCTTTTCTGAAAATATTTTTTTCCAGGTTCTTGTTATCATAGGATAATATCAGGTTCCGCCCTTAATGAACAAATAATTACTTTGTTAATTGTTTAATACTGTTAATATCAACAGTCTACCTGAATCTTAAGTATGTCATCAGTTTTGACTATCATCCCAAAGGTGCTTTTTCAAAAGGCAATTAGACTTTTTTTGTTTTTGCTTGAAGATGTTTCACTTCTCATCCAGGAAGCTTCTTCAGTTCTTAAGCTTCTTGGATGAGAAGTGTAACGTCTTCAAGAAAAAACAACGCAAGCCCAGTTGCCTTGGATGATAGAATCTCCATAGACATTTTAACTATCATCTAAAGATTAAACTTTCATAACTTTCTGTTTTGCATGCATTGATGTGATGAAAAGGCTTGGTTATTGGCAGAAGAATAATAGCTAAAGATAAGATGAGAAACTAAATACAAATGGTGCAAGGAACAGATTAACTGATTTAACAAACCCTGAATTCAAAGGTTGAATTTGGGTTTGTTTATTGAGGATTAGATTCCATGCCTATGTTACGCAGAAAAATGCTTGGCTCAGATATAGTCATTTAGGATTCTTTTCCTCAGCAAGATAGATAGATACACGACATCTGAAAATATGTAGCGTATCAGTTAGGAAGGTTGATTATTGCTGTTTACCAACCATTTGTAAAATTGGTTTGCACAAGTCTTATTTCATGATTAAGATCTTCATTTCTGTAAACTCAGTGGTGAAAGGAAAAGCTGCACTGAAAGAAAAGTGCCTTCATGGTATTCTTTAAAAATATGTATATTAAGAATCAAAGTGAACTTACTAAAATTGGTTGCAACAAGCAAGGCACAGGTTAAATATTCCATTATTTCCTAGACTTCTGAACTGAAAGAGGGCAAAAGCTGTACTGCTCCTGATGTTTCTTACAAATATAAATAAACAACACATTTTTTCTGATTCCGCCAAGCAAGACTTTTTCTACATAGGAAAAGGAATTAATATTACATCTAAAATAAAGCTATGCCTTGGACAGTAAAATGGGCAGCATATACATTTAATAAATAAATAAAATCTCCAAGCTTTTTGCAAGAAGTATTGTAATTAAGTATGCAGCTACTATAATTAGCTGGTTTTGAGATACTCAAGTCAAGATTATGTACGCTTCATATGACTGTGTAAGAGTAGCTGGAGCAAGTTTAGGTATATAACCATCTTGCAATTGCATAAGAAGGATAAGGCTTCTTAAGATTATCTAACTGAGCTATACATATCAGAAAAAAAAACACCACATATCTGAAATTTGTAAACTTTTCCTGAGCAGACTCTTCTTTGGACATTCTCAGCATCATGGAGCAACTAAAAGCAACTTGTACTATGGGAAAAGACAGTATTGTATTGACTGACTGCATGCTTTGAAAACAAATAGTCCCTAGTTTATTCTCTGGCATTTGAAAATTGGCATTGGGACAGAATCTTCTTGGAACCCCAAAAAGTTATTTCTAATCAGTGTGGACAATCGCAACCCAAAAGGTACCAAGCTGGAATAAAGCAGTTTTTTCTCTTTTGTAGATCTCAAACTCTGTTCTTAACTAATCAAGGATGGACTCTGAAAATGTTTTCCAAGGCCAGCCCAATTAGCCTAGATCACTTCCATTTTACTAAAAAAAGTGAGGCAATTTACTAACTGTTGTGATTGATGAGGACCTGTTGAAATAAGGATGCCTGTAGAATCACTATCAAATTAAAAATATTACTCCCTAGTTCTTGACAATCTTGGCCACATGTCATTTTCAGTAAACTGCCTCACTCAGCTGAACACTTAACAGATCAGTCAGATAAAAGTCAGCGCTGTCCCTAAAATATTGACTTTCTATCCTAATCACCATCCCAGTTGGATCCATTTCTAAAAGCATATTAGGAGGCTGGCTGGTATCCTAAAGAAGGTGTGAAAGGCCTGTGAATGTGTTGCCACCTTCATCCGTTTTGATTCACTTCTGGACTTGTAACAAAACTCGATTAAGGCAACCAGCATGGCTAGTCCAAGACCACCGATGAGGATGTAGAAAACCCCGGCCACGTTGCTGAGACTCAGAGCGCTTGTTTTGTCCTACAAGAGAAAGGAAAAGGAAGAAGGGATGGGGAGGAAGGAATAAAGTTGTACTTTATCTTGACAAACACAAAAGGAATGTTTAACCTGATAACACTGGGGAGTCACCACTTTTAAAAACACATAGGACATCTCAATTTCCTTTGGTTTTTACTAATAGCCTTGCCCCACCAAACACACAAAGTTGATTAAAGGTTTCGGTGCATTTGCAACCTTTGGAAATTATTAAGTCTAAGACATCTGGAATTATCACCCTTAACTGCTTGATCACCTTTTGCCAAGATATTGTTCCCCAATCATGCTGAACTGTGATCATTCAGACTATCTGGAGATGATGAGAATTGCACTCCCATGTATCTAATGGGCACTAAGATTGGAGGAAACTAACATATGTTGCTTCAATTATTGATAAAAAGATAGCTACTCTGAGCTAATATTTACTAGTTTCCACTTTCCCTCTCCTAAAATAATTCTCTCTCTTAGAAATGCCTCTTCTTCTCTTCTTTGACTATTTCCCCCGCAATTTCTGTTGCTAAGCAACAAATCAAAACTGCTTGTTTTAATCCTAACATGTTCCTTGCCTTTTGTTCAATATTCTATTGCTGTGACACTAAGAGGTTCTGCCTTCGTTGCCTCTGTCTTTAATAGAGAAATGATTTTGCATGTATGTTATGGTGCATTTTAAAACTCAATGTTTTATTGATAATGGGAATTGTTAACCACCAATTAAACACTTTTGTTAGAAGCATGTTTTAAACATCTTTTCTCTTCATAATAACTTTGTAAGATGGTTCTCTTCTTGTTATTATATGCATAAAAGAGATATTATTTTGTTGGGATTTACCTGAAAATCTAACAAAAAGTGCTTGAGCAGACCAAAAACAATGTTATAAATTTTTGAAGTCACAGAAATATTCCTATAAGGGGCTTTCAGAGTTAAAAAATAGCACAGGAAGATTTAACATATGTGCATGCTTCTCAGAGAAACGCAGGTATTTCCAACTATTTCTGAATTCTCAGCAATACACTGTTGAGATCTTTCACATATATATTTCTGGTAAAAAGTGACTTGGTTATGCCTAGCTTACAATATTTATATTATCATTATTTTTTCTAGATATGTTCATGTTTAACCAACTTTCATCAGAACTTTATAATTTTGAGATAGAAGTAAGGAACTCCAGTACAAAACAAGTTCACTATAGGTGGCTTCAGTAAATGATGTTGTTGAGCTATTAATCTAGGTACTATTGCATTGTTAATTGCTTTTCAGAAATTAAGAATCTTCATAACAGCAAATTTCCAGCAAGGAAACTGGGTGAGTTTCCTTGAATCCTTAGCAAAAGAAGTTTTAAATGCAAATTTCAGGACTTAAAAAAATTATTTTTCCCCTGAGTAAGCCAAAAAGGAGTGATTGGAAACTTGATTTTGGAAACTTACAAATGGACTAAGGGTGCAATGATTTTGAAATAAGATACTGAAATTAATGATAGGAAACCTTCCTGTGGGTAAATGCTGCTATTTTAAACGTTATAGAATAGGATTTTCTTTTTCTTTTTTTAGTATTAGTTTTTACTGTTTGTTAAAAACTTTAATAAAATAATTTTAAAATAAACTTACTTTTAAGAATTGGATTAGCATTCATTTTATATTTACATTAAACATACATACACGGATGCACATTGACAAGGGAAAATGTGATGAATGAATGAGACTTTCAAAATTAGTTGTGTTTACATTTCATTCAAATCTCAGGGTTTTTTTTAGGTTTTTAAAGTCTGAGAGGTAGTAGTTTAGTTGAATAGAAGTGTTGTAACCCTTTCAATGGGATTGTGTGGTGTCAGTGAGACATTATCACAAAATGTTAATATATGTTGTATTTAAATAGATTTAAATCAATCTTAATTTAAACTGCAGAAAGATTCAGACTTGAACAAGACTCATTTTTAGAGAGCATGTGCCTGTTAATCCCCAATCTCACAATACTCCACAAGACAGGGAGGAAATAGCATGCAAAATAGGATTCCCAAGGCTGGCTGAAGCTTCCCTGGAAAAAGATACTGAGTCAGATGCAAAGAGATAATGCCACAATGTAGATTTATATTGGAAAAGTACTTCTGATGCTTCCTGTAGCTTTCCGGCTCTCACATTTTCTCTGATAGGAGGATGTAATTTCTAATTGCAACAAGATTCTTTGGAGAGTGATGATTGTCTTGCTGTCACTGGTCTTCCCTGGTTGGAAATTAGCACCAGGGTCACAAGCACACACTGCAGAGGCAAGGAAGTAATTTCTGCCTGCTGTGGCTTGCTTTACCTTCCTGACTCTATAAGGCCTTACTTGCTGTTTCGATCCCAACCCCTGATTTAATAGCATTAATAACAACAGTGCACAAGGAAAAGCACCAATCCCACACAATAATGCCCAAGAGAATCAAAACCCTGTTGCGGAGCAGCACAACTCTGCCATTTGTGCTTTGTGACAGATGCCTTCCCAAGGAGCTTGCCATCATGCAGCCAGCTTATTAGTGGGAGTGTAAATGTCACAGCTTGTCTCCTGCAGAGGGAGAGTGACATCGGAGGGAAGAGGAAGACTGGCAGGTAAAAAGTAAGCAGCCAACCCAGACTTTGAGAAATACACCAGCATCGTTGCCATGGTGACTGGGCTTGCTTGCTTGCTTCTCTTCAACCAGGGGCAGCTTATCCATCATTTTATTCTTGGGGGGTCTTATGACAAATAGTCTTCAGGCTCAGGTTTCCTGGGTCTCCTTTTCACCTTTTGCATCAGTGAGAACAAGACCAAGGCATTTAACATTGCTCGTTGATAAAGACATAGAAATTGAATGCTTGTGGCCAATGCCCTGGATCTACTCTGAGCAGTGTGCCATGGAAAGCTGTTGTTTTTAGGTACTTTTATTTGTGATTCACCAACTGTTTATTCATTTATATTCCAAGCGATTTCTTCTGGATCAATGTTTGAAAAAGCCATTTCTCAAAAGTGCCCATTTCTACAGTATGTGTAGAAGTAACCATATTACACTGATAAAGCAAGAGATGTGATAATAAAACTTCTAATTGCCTTCTTGGAAGATGGGCACATCAACGGGATATTTATACCTGTATGGGGCATTATATCAGAACAGTAATAACATTTAATGTGAAAAAGAAATACACACAGGGAAGACAGACATGATGCAACTAAAGTATGAATAACTATGAGGATGGACTCTCCAGCTCCATCAGATCAATCTACTCTCCTGGGAGTAGCTGCTAACTGCTCTTCAAGGACCTCTAAACTGCAAACCAATTCTATCTTGTGGATTGTAACCTCATTCAGAACTCAAAATCCATGGTACTAGAAAAATCAGAAACACCCAGCCATTCTGTCTTGTCAGTACTGAGTTTAAACCTGTTTCCATCCATCCAGACTTCAACATCATCCTGGGACAAGAATTTAACAGTATTCTTTGAGAGGTCAGTGTACTGATGATATCTGTTCATAAATGACCTTGCCAATGGCTTCATGTTCTTAAACAGGAGGGATGAGCGTATCAAGTCCTGTGGGACCTCCCAAGTCAGGGGCCTGCCTTGACCTCTCTTCCCCTATCTCCTAAAACAGAATTTAAGATCCTTTAAAACATAAGTTTATAGTAATAGATTTGGCGAGAGTAAGCTCTTGATGCTCAGTTAAGGAGAATCCTTTAGAGAGCAAGTTGATTCCCTCTGGGCATGCTGTACTAGCAATGCGGGCAAGAAGTCTACTCCTGTGAAATGCTGAATGATGGTGTCAAGCACTGTATAGTACACTACTTGTTATACTAGTGTGAAACTGGACTGACAGGCAATAGAAGAAATAAATTATAGATTAAAGCTAGGAACAAATAGACTTTTGAAATTCTCTATGCTATTTATGTGCCGAGAAATTGGATGGATAATTTCTTTCACGTTCTCTAGAAGAAAGATTCATTCTCCAATTTCTCAAAGGCAGAATTCCTCCTTAGTAGGAAACAGTACCATAACTACTGCAAAACAAGCTGACAATCAAAGGTGTTGAGTCCTCGCACTTACGATGAAGTCCTTGCACTTATGATGCTCGTCCCTGATAGGCCAAGACGCATGGACTTGCCGGCGGGAGAATACCGCCTTCCCATTGGTTACTTAGTTTGACAGTTACAGTATAAATAGCTGTCAAATGCCAAAGTTGTTGCTCTGTTTCTCACAAGCTTCTACAGCTGTTGTTAGCAATAAAGAGTTCTTGTTTGATCTTAACCTAGTCTCGCCTCAGTTATTGGTCCCCGGGTCGCCCTACAGAGCAAAAGGAAAGGCTTTTGTTGGGATTTAATTGTGATAAAGGAAGATGGGGAAGCTGCAGATGAAAGACGAGACATTCACAGACATGCAGACAGACACATATATTTTGGTTTCCTTATCACTTATAATATTAGAATATGCATTTTATAATATTTTTTTAAAAATCTCTTTTCCTTTGCAATGCTTCTCTTTGATCAAATGACATGGCAACTTGAAGGGGGGAAAAATGTACCTGACAGTATTTATATACTATGAAGCTAATGCACTTGTATAGGTAATCCAGGTTTAGAAGGCATCTGATTAGGTTTTGAACACAGTCATAGATTTTAAAACAGATACAGGCAGAAGGGCAAGTAGCATGAATTACCTTATTTAACATACAGGGCAAACAATAGGAATGGAAAGGAAATTCTATTCAAGGTGGAAGGTGGAACTAAACTAAAAGAAGTCAGCTGGGAAAAAGAAAGGGGGAATACTCTTTATATGTAGACATTTAATGGTCAGCCTGGAATTAATCTCATCGTTTGGGAGAAAACAGCTAACAAAGAAATTGGTAAGAGATGGAACAAGACAGAATGAGAAGCACAAAATCTGTGTCTCCCTACATCAAAGCTCTTTCACTGAAGGTTTCTTTCATTTTTTTGATTGCAGCTTGACCCAGTTTGGGGCTCTAGGGATTAGCTGAATGTCAGAAAAAATGACAAGGAAAACTTATAGCTCTTAATGCAACTTAATATTCATATCTTTGTAATTATAATATTGAACTCTTGTAGTTTTAAATATTTTAATAAATTGCCTATTTCAGTATTAATATTTGTTTATGGATGGTTAAACTTTGCCTTCATTATATTTTATGTTGAATAGCTGTTGACTAGTGTTGGGGTAGGGGAGGGAGGGAGGGAGGCATCTACTACAAAAATCATGGAGTAGAATTTAGCAAAATACACATTGTTTAAAGTTGCAATATAGGTCAGTTGCCGGGACCAGAGATTTAGGCTTTTGGACTCACGTTAGAGCTCATCCTTAGGGAACTTATCTCTACAGGAATGCATATTTTGGGTTATTCTATGCATCATATTTATGTGGTGCCTTCCTATTGATTGATTGGTGTATTGATGGTGATTGGCTGTTTTTTTCTTGTGCTACCAAGTCCTCAGCTCCTAAATACTGATCCAGATTGAATCTTGCAACATTATCTTGGGACATGTATATTTTCCTTCGTTCATTGTTTAAAGTTTTCTTCCTTTTGGAGGTGCCATTACAAGAGCTATGTTTCCAACCATTATTGTTTTCTGCATTATCTTTCCATTCTTTAAATTTTCAATTTTATTTCATAGTGACTTTCCTGTTTATTTCCATGGTTAACTATTGGTGGAATAAAAATAAAAAACGGAAGCAGTCCCTGAAGTAGATGGAAAGTGCATTGCATACATGGTGGGTGAACCATGTATCATGTTAAGTTGTAAAAAGAAAAAATAATAGTATATTTTCATTCCCTTCAAGAAATTAAAAATGGGGTAAACTGGATGTCCACTGGTATATCACCATAAGTTTTTCCATGAGTGTTTATTAAGATTATCTTATACTTGTTTATTAGTCTTGTACACATTTGAAGTTGGATTAACTTCTGAACAGAGATGATGAATATGATAATATCACAAAGGAAACACTGTAGATTATTTTTAGAACTGATCTGATCCTGATTTAGTACTTCAAAAAAGAACTAATCTTTTGATGTATCTTGCCTTTCTGATGGGTAGCTTATTGCTCTTCAAATTATTTTAAAAGTCAGAAAATACACTCTATTGCTTTCCTTTAACTCATTTGTTTTCCTAAAATGTGAGTTCTATCTACAATACTATATTACTTTCATTCATCACTATCCAAATCCAAAGAAATATTTATACTCATTGTCACAGAGCACTGGGCATCCAAGATCTTTGTAATGTTTTAAAAATTAGATTCTCCAAACCAAGACAATTTTTCTGTTTATTTTTTCTTTTTCTTTTTTTGTTCTAGCTATGAATGCCTGAATCATTCTAAATCTCATTAATGAAAATGCCAAATGAATTCATATATTTTTCTATTGTGCCTACACTGAGAAGGGTTTCAAATCTGAAAACTTTTCAATTGTTATACAAATTACAAATGTACTTTCCACATGAACTACAAAATTTATCTGATATTACCCTTTAAATTCAAGCAATACTAATGTACTGGTATTATTTTCAACACAATTTATGTACATTTTAACACAATTTTCCATAGTATAGTTTTTAATTTAATCATAACCAAGCTCTAAAATTATGGAACTTTCTTTAAAAAAATACATTTATCCTAATTAGCTTCTCAAATATATACTACATTTTTTTCAAATGAAAAGTAATGGATGGCATGGTTTCCATTCATTTCTCTTTCCTAAGTCCTGGTAATGTCCTCTTTGGACGATCACACATTTCAGTCTAATAAAAACCCATGATAGACTTGCTTTAGACCTATAGATGCAAATCCTCAGATTGCCAATCCTTTTTTTTTTAAAAAAAAATCCTTTGCCTTATCCATTCCCACCTTTTAAATTAAATATTGGAAGAGGACATATAAAAATAAGAAAAGAAATAGGAAATGAACGTATAATGAAAACTGATATTTATAAACAATTTATTTAAATTGGATGGTTTCCTGCATTAGATTATTTTAATCCTCCCATTAATGGCCTTTTCCTATGATCAATTTAAATATACTCTAGATCCCTCTTTCCATTTTGTTGTTTTGTAACCCTTTATTTATGTGGAGAAGGGGTAGGGTTATATTGTGTAGCATGTTAGCTTTTTATTTGCAATTGTTTGTAATTTTTTCTTTAGTTTTTCTATTATTCCTCTGGATTTGTACTAATTTTCATTATTTTATGGAGAAGCTATGTAGAAACATTAAAATAAATAACTGGAAACTAGGCAGAACCATACTATTGGTAAATTATGTATATTTGGCTTTGAATCAGCTTTGGCTCCTGGCAACTACATGGACAAGTATATGTAATTTATTTGGCAATGTTTTGGGGAAGTAACTTGACATTCCCCTTCTTCCTAAGATCGAGAGAGAGAGATGGGCCCAAAGTCACCCAGTTCACTAAACATAGGACTAGAACTCAGTTTCCCTGTTTCGGTCCCTGAGCTTTTAACACTTCACCAAGTTCTAATATAATTTGTAAGATTAGCGTGTGTAAGAGCCACTATGTGATTTCTACCTGGATGTTACATTATTTTGAATGAAAATTACACTGGAAATAATTTTTCCTTCAAAGTATTATAAATGATGTTGAATTTGCTGATTTCTTTTCAATGCTATTAAGATCACATTTCCCTTTATGCTCCCTTTGGCGTGTCATTGTTTTTTGTTCCAATTCTAGATGGCCACCTGTTACTTTGCCCTCTTTGTGTGCATATTAAACTGATATGATATGAAACCCTCTACATGAAGAGTATGTGTCACTTTCTAGGGGGACAGTCTGCCTGCTGTGAGATTTCAAACTCTGGTACTATTACAGCCAAGGGGGCTTTGGCAATACACTTTTGTTTTCAATGGGTAGGCATGACCTCTTCAGGGATAACTGACCTTACTTCCGGAGTCTTTGCTTCCACACTCCCCTTTATCGTACCACCATTTGCTTTTCAGCTTGTCTAAGACGCCTTGCTCACTGAGTTTCAAAACCGCTAGGTTTACAGGACCTCTTCAAACCAGGGGGGGAAATAACATAAATAACATTACCAATGTTATTTTATGTTATTCAGCACATACAGTTCATTCACAGCATTCATTATACAAAGTTATACATTGACAAAGTGATACAATTGAATACTCCATCTGGCCACCCCACCCTCCTCCAGCATCCCAGCCAGCCCCACCACTCCCAACACATTCTCACCCTTCTTTTCTCCAGCATAGCAAGATGAGTATTACTATATCACTTTGAGTAACCAGCAACCTCAGCCATCTGCCAAGAGATACTTGCAAGCGACCTTGCTAATGCTGACCACTGCAAACCATTAACATCTGCAGGGCAATCAGCCAAAGCAGAGCCCTGCACAGTATCTCAGTCTTCTATCCATGATCATGCTTAAGAGATCCAACGAAACTTTAAGGGTGGGAAGTGGGGAAAGGAAGGATGTGTTCCTAGGAAAGCTTTAGTGCTATGAGCAGCAATGGTTGCAATCCCTTCTTCTAGAAGAAGAGTTGCCACAATGGCCATGCAGGCGCATCTAGTCCCGTGGACTCTTTTCCCATGTCATCATTAATCAAGAGCACATATCCTCACCGAGGAAGAGAGACCTATCCAAGAGGGTTTGTTCTTCCCAAGTGGTTGAATGCAAAGGCAATGTGGTTGCTGGTTACTATCCATGCGGTTTATACCCACTAGGTTTTCTTACTGAGGCTGACCTTGGAGTCACCTCCCCCGCTGCCGCACTCGCCCTTGTCGTACCACCATTTGTTTTTCAATTTGTCCAAAAGCCCCTGCTCGTTCAGTTTTAACACTGCCAGGTTTACTGGGTTTCTTTAAAATGAATAGATAACACTCGATGAGTAACAGGCGGAGAACACTCGGAAAGTCATGTGACAACAAGGGATCGGTGAACCAGCACCCTTCAGTCTGATCCAATATTCTCCCCCAGTAAGACTGTGTCCCTTACAATTAAAATAACAGCGGGAATGGCGAGTGACGTAACACTCCCTGTGAGTGGGAGAAATGCTACAGAGAACAGAATCACAAAGGAGATTTGTTTTCTTTTTTTTGCTTAAAGCAACAAATGCTCACTCAGGATGTCATCTTCTACAGCTGCTCTAGCGGTGAAATAAAATTTGATCCCAATTGGCATAGGGTTGAAAGAATGAAGTGCAGGAACAGTGGAAGAATCATTTGCCCAGCTGCAGCTGTAAATTCAATAATTTGGCTTTTTGCAGGGAAAAAAAAATCGATGCAATAATTTAGAATGGGGGGGAGGGAGTCTGGCTCGCCTATTCCTCCTGAGTGATCCTCATGTCACAAAAGACATATAAAAACAATGATCAATAATAATTTCTGTTTAAGGAACAAAAAGAAAAAAATCAGTTTAAGAAGTGTAACATCCAAATCAATACAGAACTGAGAGAACACTTCAGACATTTCACAACATACAAACGCAGAAAAAAGGAGACCCCCCCTTTCTGATTAAATTCTTTGGATTCCATTGAAGTCAATGGGCTGGATCTTATTTACTACACCGAGTAACATGAGAAAGAAACTGAGACAGTTAGCCCTTCTCCATATAGAGGTGTGACAGCATTAACGATATTGTGGTTTCAGCCAGTTGGGTGCTATATGCTTCAGTAACTGGTTAGAAAAAAAGGAGATTGGAATAAGAGAGTAGGAGAATAGGAGATTGGGATAAGACACTTGTCTACAAGTCTCTCTTCATTTTTCCCAAGTTTTGCTGTCATAATTTTATGCCATGCTGTTTGTAAGTTATTATAGCTTGCATTTTCAGTATCTGTTTCATCTGCTATCTGTACCACATTATACAGAGATTTTATGTCTGCTTTTTAAAACTATTGATATTTTCAAGTTAGTATTAATATTAAAACTACCCTACATAAAAAATTATTTATTTATTTATTTATTCAATTTATATGCCGCCCCTCTCCGAAGACCCAGGGCGGCTCACAATACACTCAAAAAATCACTATAAAAACACTTAAAAATTAAAAACATTAAAGACATTAAAACCCATTCACACCATTCATGGCTGGATCTTGTCAGATCGCAAACGAGATCAACGGTCCCAGTCCTGCCGGAAAAGCCAGGTCTTCACCGCTTTTTGGAAGGCCAATAGGATGGGGATGGTCCGGACCTCAGGAGGTAACTGGTTCCAGAGAGCTGGGGCAGCCACAGAGAAGGCCCTCCCCCACCGGCATTGTTTAGCTGACAGGTGTTGTGGCTCCGTTGCCTGAGCCTGGGCTATCGACAGATGCAGACTCTGAGAGTGAGGGAGAGGAGTTGGCAAGGCCTCCCTCTCCAGGACCCTCCTCTCTGGCAATGCCTCTGGAGGACACCGAAGGCCAAATGATAGGCTCAGAGCCAAGCACGTCCCCGCAGCCACAGGTGGACAGCAATGAAGAAGATAAGTTCTGGCTGGATCCATGACAGAGGCACAGGGAAAAGCATGCACAGCAGAAGGGAAGGCATGCCAGAGATTAACTGAGTCACTGGACCACACCCCACAGGGTATAAATGTGGGTGTGGTGGCCGGTTCAGTTTGTGATGAGCAAAAACTGGAAATACTCCATGATCTAGGTGTTACTGGACTTTGCCTGCTTTATCGGACTGCATTTGGATTAATCCTTGTATTGTTGACACTCTGCCTGTATTATCAGAATGCTGGCAGTCTAATCTTTGTTTTGTGTGAGTAAAGTCTGAATTGGTAGCTAGCCACTGGGTTGCTGCCAGCTTTATCTTCAACGAGTTTTATCGTGTGGCTTATTAACTCCGGGCTGTCTGTGGGGGTGCGTGTGGGGTACGGGGACAGAACAACGGGACCCAGAGGAGACCAACTCTGTGGGATCTTACCGGTCGCTGGAGCTATGCGGTAGAAGGCGGTCTCGAAGATAACCTGGCCCTGAGCCATTTAGGGCTTTAAAGGTTATAACCAACACCTTGAATTGTGACCGGAGACCAATAGGGAGCCAGTGCAGCTCACGGAAAATTGGTGTAATGTGGATGTACCTAGGTGCACCCACAACAGCTCACGTGGCTGCGTTCTGGACCAACTGTAGTCTCCGAACACTTTTCAAGGGTAGCTCCATGTAGAGCGTGTTGCAATAATCTAACCGTGAGGTGACAAGGGCATGAGTGACTGTGAGGAGAATCAGTTAATATGCAGCCACTCTTTGATAGTTTCGGTTTCATCTAGGATGCTATGGATCAGTTTCCATAGAATTAGATACATTATTTCAGCCTCTTCCCATGTTAGATATGCCCATTGTTTTCATACTGGATGAAGACAACAGAGTCATATATTGACTTGTATGATTTCTCATGGTTCCAATTTGAAATTAAGTCTTCAGATGTTAACACATTAATTTAATTAATTAATAATTTGCACTTAAACATTATACTATGATGGGACATTACAGTATTTAATATAAACTAGTTAGAAATGTGAGAAGGACCTGAAATCAATAATCACTGATGTCCATAGATTCTGCCCAAATGATCCATCACATCTTGGAAATTGTTTGTAAAATGGATACCTTACATATAATATTATGATCCGATTGACTTCAATGGTTAAATTTATACTGACTTGGATGGAACACTCAGTCAGTCACAAATAAGATGCAATTTTTCAGTATTTCCAGATAGTGGAATAGATGCCAGAAGTTGTCTGAAGAGCATATAGCATTAGATAAACAGTTAAAATGACCACAAATAACAAACATAATGAGACAGAAACTGAGGCCATATGTATAAAAAAAGCACCATTAGATCCAATGGAAAAGCAAAATGTTCCCTCCTGGTTGCTTCTATTGAACTGGAAAGTAAATCAAGAACAAATATGTCTAACTTATTCTTCTGTCCCACTCTATTGACATATCAGAAGGACATTTTGAAAAAGAAGATGAAATCAACAGTCTCTCTCTTTCTCTCTCTCTTTCTGTGGTTGGGTATACTATGTGTGTTTGCATCTTTAAAGAAAAAAGAAAATATTTTAATATACATTTAGGATTTACATTGAAAATGAACATTGCAAATCACATCTGGCTATTTTGTTCTTTGTTCAATCTCCAGGCTCATATCTATACCTTGATTTTTTTTTCTAGCAGTTCTTGTCTTTCCCCCACCAAATAGTGGTTGTAGTGAGAAAATCCAAACATATTTGTTATATTATTATATTTTGTGAATAATAGCATGAGATATGTGTTCTTTACATATCTAAAGTGCTGGTGGATTCCTGCAACCCTAGCTTCTATGTAATCCCATCTACAATAGCATAGCTATTGTCTTTTCTATTGTCTTTTCTGTCTTGGTGGCTGGTGGATTCTTGTAATCTTTTCTTTTGCTGAACAACTTTGTATGCTATGATTGTGGATGCTACATTCTGTCTACAATTTTATGGACAACATAACATCTTTTTTGCAACCTTTGCATACAGTACATATTATTAACTAGGTTTTATCAGTGACTAATGGAGATAATTGTCCTTTCATCCATTTGTTGTCTACCTAGCAAGAAAACACTTAGCTTTTCCATTTAGCTTGTCCTATATAGATTTATATTTCTTTGCTCAGACATGCACATACCTAAATATTTTTATATTAGAATCTCTTTAACCAAAGAAGAGATATAATAGATATTACACGATTGTCATGCACACCCGAAAACAATCACATTATTTCAAAATAATGCCCCATTAAGCAATAGCCAGGTTGTCACAAATTTCTTTTTTTCTTACAATTTGGGCCCATTTAGCAAGGAAACAAATATAGGAATGAGGCTACAGCATTCAGGAATCCTGGAAGTCCTATCACCATTTAGAAGCAGTCTGGCAGAAAACTTCCCTGCTCATAATTACTTTTTCATTTTCCTTCCTCCCCCAGTTTTATTAGCTGTACTGTGGTAATGAAAATTAGCAGCATGTTTATGGATGCGTCAACTGCTGGGGATGAAGGGAAAGAAGCAACACATTCAATCTACCTACCTCAGCGGTGAACCTTTTGGCGTTGCAATGCCATAGCCTTTGGAATCCAAGTTACCTCCCACCTTCATGGTGTCACATGGTTTTCTCTGTTCAATGTACTCATTCATGGTGGACTCTAGCAGGTAGGCATACTTCCCTTTGGATCTCCTCACACGCTTCATCCCCTCTTCTGTTGTCGGCACGAAAACAGAGGGCTCAGCTGACTTCATGTACGTCCACATCTTCTCAAAAACCGCTATTTTAGATCTCTGTCCAGAATAGCATAAATCCGCTGCTCTTAGCATGCGTTAATACACAGAGCAGAGATTCATACACCAAGGAAGACACAAATTTGTTGGGCTGTGTGTGCCTACACGGTGCACAGCTAAAGAAAGGATATTACTCAAATTAGGGGCTGGTTTATAGAGGTGAACAGAGAAATGGATGGATTGTATGAATTGGTGCCATTCACATTGGCATATTTTATGGAATAAAAATTACCTCAAGCAGAAGGGAGATAGAAGAAAAAGTAATTTAAAACTTAAAAGCTTTTGTGAAAGCCAGATTCTAGGAATTATGTTGGAAGTGGTAGCACATTTGCTAAATTCTAATCCTAAAAAGGAAATGTAATTTAGTGGCAAAACGGAAAGCATGCAAACCAGGTGTCTCAATTTGAATTCCTCAAATCTCTGCTGTTTAAAGGATATTGGGATAGGAAAGCCTTCTGGAAAACAACTGCCACTTGGAATAGACAACACAGAAATAGTCTGACTCCATATTAGTCAAACTCATCGGACTGAGAATAAAAGCAGTACTGCAGTCCACAAACTTGAGCAGGAAAACTGAAGAAAACATTAGAGAGAAGTGAGAGACAGAAGACACTAGACCACAGAAAAGAACTGTACTTTTGGTGGCTTGGTATATAAGCCACTGTTGAATAACTTAAATATATTTGCATATTGTAAATGGTGCCATTAAATTACAGAGCTAACTAAGTATTTATTATTCTCTAAACCTGAGCTACAAGTCACAGGGTAATTACTTTTGATGCTGCTAAGTGTAATTACTCAGTAATCTGTGGAAGCATATAATTACTACATGTTTCAAGGGTATTTATGGTATCTGGCAGATGGGCTATATTTCCTGGGCTAGCACGAGTCTTGCTTTTGTACATGAAAATCAGAACTAATTTCTCTTACCCGAAAGAATTCTTTAGTAGAACCAGCATCCAAAGTCCCATAAGTAATCTCTGTTTGCTTGGCCAAGTCTTCTGCGCTCTCTATGGGAGACACCATCCTCTCTACTGTTAAAAATGCAGCTAAATTGGCTGTGTAAGATGAAATGATGATCAAAGTAAAAAACCACCAAACTCCACCAACTATGCGTCCAGACAGGGATCTACCAAAAAAGAAAATGTAACAAAAGATACAATGAGAAAATAAGAAAGGTAATATGTAGAATCTGTTTCCACAGAAGGACTAATGGAATAATTATTTCATTATACTGTTATTATATTTTGTATGTTAATCCTGTTTTAAGATGGGAATGACAGCCATTTACAGTCCTTTCTGATTGCAACCTATAAAACTTAGGGAATGAATGAATTCTTGGTAAGCAGCATTCACAATTAGCTCTTGGCCTAAATGAGGATGAAGAATTAGCTAGACCTATATTAACAGCTGCCAATTAGCTTAACTAATAACTTAATCTCTATACATCACTATTATCAATTACCTACTAGGACACTACTAATATAGTACATGGAAGAAATACATTAATGGAAGAAAAATAGAGGGTTTTTAAAAAGCCTAACTGACATCTATCTCCATCATCCTCAATTTGCCACTGCAGATAGATCATAAAATGTAGAAAATCATCATACGAAAAATGAAACAATGGAAGAACAGAATGGGGTTTTTCTTATCACAATATGATAAAAGGAAGACCATTTGCACTGACCAGCATGAAAGTCTTGCCTCTGTGTTGCAGAAAAAATGAGATACGTAATATCACATATATATGCTTATGGATATTAATTTAATAAATGAAATTTAGTTAGCACATTGATACTTTTTTGTCCAGTGCAATAGATATGGTTAATATAAGTAAAATTAGGGAGAACAGAAATTGAAGTACTGAATTTCTTTGTGAAACTGAAGTGAGACTATATTATGTATATATGTGGCAAGAAAAAAAAATCTCTATAGGCCTTCAGCTCAGCCCATTTCAAAATTAGTAACAAGACAACTTTATAGTGTAAAAGGAAGAATGGTCTCTAAAAAAAAAATAAGAAAGAAACAAGAGTAGTGGTATTTCAACTTCCTTGCTTTGTAATGGAAATCTCACACATTAAAGAAAGTAGCTGCCTACAGTTCTATAGGTTTGTTGTGAAGAAATCTATATACCCTGTTTCCCTGAAAATAAGACATCCCCTGATAATAAACTCAATCGGGCTTTTGAGCACATGCTGAAAATAAGCCCTCCTGAAAATATTTAAGCGCAGAGCTGGAAATCAGGTAATGGAGCAAGAGGATCCCCATCTTGCTCCATGTGCCCCAAAATAATAAGACCTTCCTGAAAATAAGTCCAAGCGCTTATTTCAGGGTTCAAAAATATAAAACAGGGTCTTATTTTCGGGGAAACACGGTATTTTAACAATTGGGAAAGATCTTATTCTAGCTGCTTTATCTGGCAGAAAGTATGGTTTACAGAAAGGGGTGGTGTGACCCAGCCATTATGTTGGTTGTCTGTAGGGCAAAGTGTAAAATATAATAAATATTATCTTTAAAGAGCCCAGCAAATCAAAACAATTTCCTCCATAGGTTCCTCTCTGTTTTTTCCATTGCATGCTTTAGCTTTATTGGACTACCAAACATATAATTATTTGTAAAAGTGGTCCATCAGTATTCATTTATTTATATGTTCTGCCTCACTTTATTTAAAAGAATTCCTGCAACTACTTTTAAAATACTCGGAAAATGAGTTCCTAGTGATGTGTAAAGTCATTTATGATATATTTTAAAAAGCTAAAATCCTATTAAATTCAGTAAAACATACTTTGTGGAGAATGCTACATTATAGTCATGATGATATATCTTAACCAGTATTGCGAATTATAGGCCTATTTTTTTCAAAATTTGCTCTGGAAGATAAAAGGATGCAATTCAAATAGCATCTATCTTTCTAAAATGTGATATTTACATGTCTAAAGGTGTTGATCTACTTTGGGAGAGCTTTTACTCATTATGGCATTCAATATTATTTACATTACCTTGCTTTAAATTCCATCCAGAATTGGCCTGTGGAAGAGATATGTATTTGATATACCTATATTTCCAGTGGTGTATGGGTGTTTGTATGTAGGTCTTTGGTTATTCGGGTTTTCTCCCAGGTAAAATTGGAGGTTTCTTGGCAACATTGCCAAGAAACCTCCAATTTTACCTGGGAGAAAACCCGAATAACCAAAGACCTACATATATATATTTCCATATCCCGGTAAGAGTACCTTAATCTCCTTTCTGGTACATGAATGAGAAAGGATTAAGTCGTTCTTAGGTGTATTGGTATTTGTCTTTTGCCCCTGAAGCTGACAGTGCCTAATGACATCTAAAAGGTAAATAAAATTGGTTATGCTTTGTTATCTGTAATTTAGGAGGAGAGTCCAGTGACAGAAGGGACTCGGAAGAGTCAAGATAGGGATTAGCAATAAGGAAGGAAATTTCATGCTAGTATAATTTATGCAATGTAGAGAAGGAGAAAGATTCTGAACTTGGTCTGAAAAGGGGGAAATGAAATCTATCTTTCTCACTGCAAGTGTAAAGAGCCTTGATAGTACAGTGGTTTAGTGCACCCTATTATTAACACAGCTGCCTGCAATTTCTGCTGGTTCGAATCTCTCCAAGGCTCAAGGTTGACTCAGCCTTCCATCCTTTCTAAGGTAGGTGAAATGAGGACCCAGTTTGTGGGGGCAATAAGCTGCCTTTGTATAAAATATACAAAAGAAAGAAGGATATTGCTTAACGCATTGTAAACCGCCCTGAGTCTCCGGAGAAGGGCGGCATATAAATCAAATTAAAAAAAAATACCATCATCTTTGAATTTTGAGAAAAACATACAAGATTCAGAAAAAAATAACCCTTTACTAAATGTCTGACATTTTCAGATAATATTCCTAGTGTTATTTTGTGGATAGATGAGTCTAAAATGTGGTCTGATATTTTATAGTTCAAATGTTTGTCAGTGTCTAGCCCTTATCTTTTCTTTCTGTAAAAATCAGGTTAAGGCACAATATGATTCATTTGTTAAATGAAAAGTTGTTATTGTTAACATGCATTCCCTCCCCACTCCTGAAAGATTATCATTGGGAAAGAATGAAAGAAATATTAGTGAAAAAATGTTGCAGGTACAAATGAAGATTATCTGGTCCCCTTAAAAATTAAATTAACAAGGCAGGGGAATTCTTCAATGTGAAGTCTGAGAGAATATAACAGCAAGGTAGTTATTTTCTATTCTTCAGATTTGTGAAAGAAGTGAAAAAAGAATAATGTAGCGTCAGGGTGAAACTCTGACTGGTAAACCCACTCCTGTTACAATATTGAGCCTTTCTATTTTACCAACTGTGCAAATTATATGCTGTCTTTGTAATTTTTAAATGGCTGGCATTTTGTGCCCAGAGTTGCGGCTCTTAGGACTTCTTTGGTATTTAATCTTCTATACATTCTCAGCCTGCAAGGATAATTCAATTGCCAAAAATAAACAAAAGCTCAAATCATTCTTTCAGAAAAGGTGTTTCAATTCGGTTCTGTAATTTAATGGAGGTCAAATTATAAAGTTAGGGCAACTTGAACGGCAAGAGAGAAGATTTCCAGTCCTCTGTGGTCTGCCCTGCATAATAGCCCCTTACTTAGGCAAAACACAGAACCTCTTTTCATTGTCATCCAAGAAAAAGAGTCTGTTTTTTGTAATATTTCAACAGATCATCAAATAAGATCCTAAAGTATCAAAATATTCTGGATTTGGCTATTTGCCCATTGTCCTTCCCCAAAGCAATAGATTTCTCCAAAAGAGAATATAGGAAATCCTAGACTTATGACCATCCATTTAAAGTTATGATGCTGCTAAAAAAAAAAAAGTAACTTATGACCCATTCTCACATTTGTCATCGTTGTGGTATCCCCATGTGGTCACATGATTACAATTTGGGAGCTTGGCAATTTGCACGTATGTCCAAAACGTAGTTGCTGCATCCTGGGGTCATGTTATCACATGGGACTTCTGACAAATAAAGCTAATGGCTGAAGCCCAATTCGCTTAACAACTGTGTGATTGATTTAATGACTGTGGTAATTTGCTTAATAACTGTAGCAGAAACTGGGTGTGATTCACTTAACAACCACTTTCTTACTGATGAAAGTTCTGGTCCCAATTGTAATCATAAACTGAGAACTACCTGAGCCGCGGTTGTGCAGTGGTTAGAATGCAGTACTGCAGGCTACTTCTGCCGAGCACCAGCTGCCTACAATTTGGCAGTCCAAATCTTACCAGATTCAGCCTTCCATCCTTCCAAGGTTGGTAAAAGGAGGACCCAGATTGTTGGGGGCAATATGCTGACTCTGTAAACCGTTTAGAGAGGGCTGTAAAGCCCTGTAAAGCGATATATAAGTCTAAGTGATGTTGCTATTGCTACATGTATAAAACAAGTGGTTATTCTTAACTTTGGAGCCTTGAAATATATTGGGACTGCAGTTCTCAGAGTTCCTGCCATTGTAGATATGTTTTGGAATTCTGGGAATGGAAATCCCAATGAATATAAATGTGTAAGTCCAATAAATATTTTGTCTTCCAAAACTTGCAAAAAACATACTTTTAAAAAATCTAAAAGCATTATTTTTTATCATAGTCAAGGAAATACGACAGTATGATTTCCCCATACAAATAATGGCAAATGGAACAATCTCCTTAATTAAAGGAGATATTTCCTCTGAGAGGAATTGTGGCGGGTGGTAATTTTGCACTCAGAAGAATTTTCTTTTTTTAAAAACCTAGACTGCTATATATTGTTTTATCCTTTGATATATTACATGCCTGAATCATATCCAAATATAGCACCTACAAACCTGCATAATTTGACTTTATATCTAACCTGAAAATTAATAACATTTCTTAGTGCCTAAGCCATTAAACTACTTGTAGAAAAGTATTGGTATTTATAAAAGTATTTATAAATACTTTTATGTTTATTTATAAACATAAATAATATGTTTGGAGATAGATGGAGCAAGATTTATTGGCTTGCACAACTGCAGCGATCCCTGGGCTCCTGGCAGAAAGAATCCAAAAGAATCCTGAGGTTACACATCTTTTTTCATCCTTGCCAGTCACTTAGAAATATTTATAACACACTACACATAACAATAATTGCCTAACATTGACTGTCTTCATGCTTGCTGTTAAGACTACTTTAACTGGCAAACTGGCATATTTGTATGCTACCTCCAGCTGCAATTTATAGAGCTTTTCTTTCTCTTTCTCTTTCTTTCTAAAACTGGGAAGGTCATATGGCTCAAACTGGTTCAGTTGCTATTAACTTGATCCCAGACTTCAGATCTCAGAGTCAGCTTAATTCCTTAGTCCCAGTGGATCTGTTACAGAGGGATTACATGGTTTGTTCTATTGGATGGTCATTTCTGAGGAAAAGAGAAATGAATATATGCACATAAAGGCCTGAATAGAGACATGATCAACTATCCCCACCCTTACTCTATTTATAATTGAACAATTTTAACTCAAAAATAAGCCACATTCAGATACTGTACAACAGTCATTCTGATACACTGTCTTTCTAATGTATTGGGCTATTCTTTTCAGAATATCTGGTGAACTAGTTAGAATTCTGGGAGATTTACCCCAATTTTTCCAAAAGTTGTCATGGTCAGAAAAACTGATGAATATTAGCACTCAAAAATATCAATAAACAGGAAAGCACGTAATATTTTAGGATGGGTGATACAAAAGATGAGACGTTTCCCGAAAAGATACTCTGCAGGAATGAAGAATGCATGAGAAGCTTAGGGAGAAGAACAACTGGTGAAAATGTTTCTGTGGCATTAATTTCTTGGTCTGGGCTACCTAGTAGGAGTAGGAAGCACACTAACTTTTATCCTTCATATTATATTGCTCTCAATGTGAAAAGTAGCATTTTGTAGAGGAAGATGTTCCAAGTGATTCCGATGTGTGATGTGTGCTTCAGAGTAAAGCTAAAAAAGTCAGCTGCATATTATGTTGGCGCGAAAATCTCTTTCCTAAGAGTTAATCACGTTACGTGTGAAAGGACTGTCATCTGTACTGTTCTGTCAAATGAATCCTTTCTATATTTATTCCCAGTGTGTGAATTTTAATATCCCATCTGCATGTTGTATCTTTCTCTGCGTAGATCCAGAATTCTTGCCCAAATAATCATCTCACTTTCTTTGTCATGCTTAATTACAGTTCATTTTCCTTTTTTTTTTAATTTTTCCATTTCCTGGTGTAGCTGGCGATGAAAGTCCAAGGATAAAAGTACTTTTTCTCAAAGTGTGCTGGGTCTCTTGCAGACTTTCCTCCTTTAATGGATTAATTTGTTTGACCCAAATAATTTCTTTCTGATACTCCCTCATTAAAAAAAAAAGGAAATATGACTTTACATATCAGATATATGGCTCTTTGATATTATCTTTGCAGAATGTAACTTAAACTAACAGTACTTTGCATTCTGTTTGACAGATCATTACCAAGGCCACCAATTCTTCAGCTGAACTCACTTGTACTAGAAAATGAACATGATCATGATAAAATATACAGTATAAATCTGTTTGAAAATGGTTTGAACAGCTTTTTAGGCTTTTTCACTCGGCTCTCTTCTCTAGAATCAGTTTCTTGTGTAAAACTACATTTTTTTCAGCAAATTTGGTGTTCTAAAACTGTTACTTAGGGGAGATCTTCCAGATTGCTATTAAATTCATATTTAATAAAGAGTTATTTATTCAACTGACATATTTGTTACAAATTGAATTTAAGCAAAGACAAACAGAAGAAAAACACACAATACCTCTTTTTACCTCTTAGCATTGGCAACTAATTCAATCTTTCTGTTTCTGAATATGCATTTGACAGCCTTTATTGGCTAAAGCTTCCACATCCGAGGAAAACGATTACAGCAAGGAGATCCAAGTGCTGTCTTACATCAGCCAGAGAATGAGCAGATGCTGTACAGAATGTGTACTTCCTACTCATAGTTGTTTTATAGAGGCACTTTCTCATAGAGGCACATTCTGATCTGTCTGCCAGGAGACTGTGTAATCCTAGCTCAGGAAGAAGATCATAGTAAGCAGTAGTGGGTTTCAAATCCCCGCGTTGCCAGTTCGCTATTGGTAGCACACTGGTGTGCACGCTCGCTTCACGAGCACACAGAGCTTCTGCGCATATACAGAGCTTCTGCACGAATGCAGAAGCTTCTGCGCATGCGCAGAGCTTTTTTGAAGACATCTGGGTAGGCGGAGCTTCCTGCCATCGCCACTACCGGTTCGCACAAAATGGGGTGAACTGGGAACAACCCACTACTGATAGTAAGGAAACCAGAATCTGGACCTTGAGATTGGCCACAGAAGGGGCAATGCAGGAAGTTCCCTGCTTCATCCCTTCCTACCAAATAAACACACTGAGCTTTGCTTTGAATAAGTGTCCTGAGAATGGAGTTCCTCTCCATCAACAGGGCAGGACACTAAAGTGGCAAACACTCATTCGGACAAAAATATCAGAAAGAGAGATCAGTCTAGCCTGAACTGATATACAAGCACATACTTTTTGGTTCATTTTCCCTCCTCTTATATATGTCTTGTCTTTAACATATAGCATAATGTAGACTGTCTTGGAGTGTTGTGGTGGCCTAGAGGTGGAGCTCTCACTTCACAATCAGGAGCTTGTGAGTTCGATCCTAGGTAGAGGCAGATATTTCTCTCTCTGGGCACACCGAGAATGTATCTGCTGAACAAAACACTCCATTGGTGACAAGAAGGGCATCCGGCCATTAAAATACTCTGCTAATTCCATTCAGTTGCCTGGACTCCATCCCGCAAAGGATTATGGGGTTATTAAAAGAAGAAGATGATGATCATGTAAACTATCTTGGGAAGTAAATGTATGAAAAGTAGGCTAAATATATATTAAGTTAAAAAAATAATAAATTAGGAAAGATTAATGGTTCCCAATTATTGTACCCAATGAAATGTATAGCTTCCTGAACTACAGTGACAATATCCTAAGCTTAGGCTGGACTGCAAAAACTGACAGCTCTCCCCAGTTGTCCCTACCCCTTAACTATAGGAATCTCATCTATTTTTAAATGTTAAAAAAAGTAACATTTAAAATAAAGTGCCCAGGGTTGTAGCATCCCAGAGTCATGTGACTGTCATTTTCAGTCTTTCAAATGGTGTTCAACAAGCAAAATCAACAAGGGAAGCCAGATTTGCTTAACTGTGTCATTCACTTAACAACAGCAGTGATTCACTTAACAACTATGGCAAAAAGGTCATAATATTGGGTGTGATTCACCTAACCACTTTGCTTAGGAATGAATATTCTGGCCCCAATTGTGGTCATGAGTCAAGAACTACATGAGTTCCTCTCTACATTCTCTACAGCTCTACATTGATGGATTATTCCCAACTGGGTTTTACTTTCTTATTTACTGGACACCTGATATTAAATTCATTGGGAAGGAGTGATGTATGTTCCTTTAGTCTGTTGTATAATTGAGAATCAGGAAAGATTTGAATCTTATAGAACAATGATTCATTTGATTGTCCCAAGAATAGCAACATTCCTTTTCTCTCTTTCTGATATTAGAACTAAAACTCCCACATTTGTCTTACCATGGAAATGTGATTTTATGTTTGACGTTTTCTATGCTTTAAGGGTTTTTTTTCTTTTTAACAACTAACAATGGAAAAATCATGACTTTAGAAAACTTTGCTGATTAGCTGTTTTTTAAGCTTCTCTTTGACATTTGTTTGTTTATGTTTATATGTCCTAGTGTCCTACTTTTCTTTCATAGGACTCAAAGGGCAGAGTCAGGGTCTTCAGGCACTGGCCAAAAGCAAGCTTTAGGTGGGGAAATATTGCTGCAGGCTATGTCTTGAAATCATGATTTGTGGACTGATCCCCAAAAAGGAAAAAAAAAATCTTATCATTGTCCATTTCCTGATTGCTGGCGATTCTCTATAAAATCCATCACTTTATACCTGGATATTTAAACTGACACTTCTGTATGCAAGATGCATGCTCTGCTAGAGAGCTGTCTTTCTCTCTGAAATAATCAAGATAAAGTTTTGCAGCTATAGGTGAGATTTGTATCATTTATCTTTTTAAATAGTAGCAACCATGCACAGAGTCATAACGAGCTTCTTTCTCTGATTAAACTGAAGGTAGGATCACATTTAAAATGGATTTAATCATAGAGCCAGAGCAATGCAGATTGACCTCCAATCTGCATGACATTTTGATTTGACTTCTGTTGATGCAAATCTGATTAAATTTCATGGTTTGCTTCCTGTTCCCTCTTAATGCTAATGATGCCAGACAGATATCACCATGTTTCAAGTCACTGTTGTCTTCTCTTCCTATCCTCTATGTAAAAAGTGCTTAATGCTTTTCAAAAATTACTGAAATAAACCAGTTATTTCCAAGAAGAGATAAAGGTGATTTTTTTCATTCTCTACTTTGGTAGAGTTTTCATCCAAAGAACATCTGAGCTGTTAATTTGCATCTTTTCTCTGTGATTTTGTATTTTGTCCTTCTCAATCTTGGTTCCCTACAGATATGTAGGATTCCAACTTCCATCATTCCCAAATAGGTTGGATTAGGCTGCCATTGGGTTAGGCTGCCATACATTACAGGACTTCAACCTGTGACCTTGGATCACTGTTTCAGAACTATTGCCTTACCTAAACGGGGAAACTTTTTTGCCACCGGTGGGCAAAAAAGAACTATAATAATGTCTGCCTTCCTGCTGTGGGAGCTGGCAGGGAGTGTTGTAAAACCTTCCTTCCTTCCTTCCCGCCTTCCTTCCCTCCTTCCTTCCTTTCAGCTTGTGCAGAGAAAGTCAATGTAGAAGCTGGCAGAAAGTTGCAAGTCCAAAGCCTGCAGGCAGGCAAGTTGCTGTTGCCAGATGGGAGAGGGATTGAGGGGCTGTGCAAGTGGACATCATGGCTCAAGCAAAGAATGACTGGGGAAAGCTGCAAAAATTGAGAAGATTTATTTAAGCAGCTTGTGGCCTTCCCTTTAAGCTTCCCACAAGTAAAAGATTTGGCTAATGTGAAAGTTGCAGGGAGTGTCAGCAGTCATGATTAACTTTACCGCTGTTGGCTTCCCCATTGAATTCTGGGAAGCGTATACATTTAATTCTGAACCAATTGTCTGTAATAGCAGAGCCCCTGCTTATACCACAGCAAGCTGACTTTAGACCTGGCAAAAACTCTGCAGCTCAAATTCTCAAACTAACATAATACATACAATTCAAACTGAAGGAAATCACAGGAATGGTGTTCATAGATATCACCATGGCTTATGATACAGTTAACCATGTGGCCCTGTTGAAGAAAGCCTTTCACTTTACAAAGGATTTCAAATTCATGAAAATCATAGGATGCCTATTAAATAATCATATATTTTATGTCAACTTTCAGGGACAACACAGATAATAGACTCCAAAGAAATGGACCTGCAGGGCAGTGTGCTAGCTCCTATGCTGTTCAACGTCTGTCTGTCTGTCTGTCTGTCTGTCTCTCTTCCCCCCCCCCCCCTCTATCTATCTATCACCAACCACTGCTGGAAGTTACTAGGAGCTTTGATTAGGCTGATAACCTAGCAATAATACAGAGCATAACTTTCAAGGCTATCGAGGAAAAGATTACCAAAACTCTAAACCTAATAACTACATACTACAGGGATAACCAGCTGAAGCCAAACTGCCTAAAAATATACATTAACAGATTAACAGAGTCGGAAGGTACTTTGTAGGTCAACCCCAGAGTACAACTTTGTGCTTTCCACCTGCAAAAATGTGAGGCATCAAAAAGGCTACAGAAACGGTACCAGTCTAGAACACAGTGCTACTCCAAGTAACTTGGAGTAACTCTGGACCGTATACTTGCCCTTCAAGAACCATTTTTTAAATACCAAACTGAAAGTATTTGTTAGGAATAACATTCTGAGGAAAATAACAGGCACAAGATGGGGCGCCTAACCACACACATTAAGAATTTCTGCATTAGCCCTGCATCATCTGGTAGGAGAATATGCCAGCTCTGTTTGGTGTAGATCAAAGTATTTGAAACAAGTGGACATGGCCCTAAGTGAAACAGTGAGAGTGGTCACAGGGTGTCTAAAACTGACCCCAAAAGGTGCATTATCTAGCTGGTGTTCCCCATTCAAAATTCCACCAGGAAAAAATGGATTAAAGCGACCACTATAGAAACTGGGCCACCAACCTCCAAGATTGAGATTGAAGAACAGCTTCCTCAAAATTCCCCCCCCCCCAACAACCAGCCACCACAAACCAGTCTGGAACTATGGGCAACTGAGCACAACCATATGATTGCCTGCTGCCTGGTCATACAGGTCAACCTTGGCCAGAATGGAAATTGCTTTAGAGATGGCACACTGGCATAGAAAGATCAAAAGACAACCTAAGAAAATGGGGTTCCTTTATAGAAGATACTCTGTGTGAATGTGGAGAGAATAGTCCATCTCACATATGCTATGGTGCATTCCATGTCCTTCAACACGTATGGAGGAAGATTTCATGTTGGCAAGAGAAAATGCTGTTGACATGGCCCAATAATGGGCAAATGCTATTTAGTTTTAATCCTATTTATTTTACATTTTTTTATACGTGCTACATTTCTGTGACCTATTTTATACCTATTTTACCTGCTCAGTGCTGAATATTACATCTATAATTTGTAAGTATTCTGACACAAATAAAGGAAACTATGTGTTAAATCTATTGTTTAATTCTATGGAAACCTAAAACTCCTGTGTTATTTTACTGAATCTAAATGCAACAATAAAGGATTGGTGAAATCTGTATGTTGAATGCAGATACTGATTCCTATGGAAGGCATTGTTGAAGATAGAAACACTCTTGGTCGTTCTGGAATGATCATGGCATCTCACCCTCCTTGGCCAAAGGCAAGACTATCTATCTTCATGGCTTGATACTAAGTGTAACTTTCGTTTGAAAGGCAGTCTGAAACCATGCAAATGTCATCAGTGTGTGTGTGGAGGTTGATAATGATCAGGATCATTGGCAGTATGAAAATAAAATGTTGACCTTTCTTTTAAGAGGAATAGCCTTTTTTCAAGCTGCTATTGACTTGGGAGGTAAAGAATTCCTCTACTGGGGAATTCCTGATGTATTCCTTTCAATATGATACACATTCCCCCCGCCATCTTTTTAATTTATTTATTTTAAATGCAAGTAATGCAAACAATACGAACATATACATACACATCTAAATACAAAAAAAGAAAAAAATACAAATAATATAGTGCATCCCCACCCCCGGAGACCATTCCCCCCACTTTATATTTCTTCTTCTATAACAGCTAAAAGATATACAATATATTCTAATTGTGCCCTTATCCCCTCCAAAACAACATATATTCTTGAGTAGGTTTATTCCCTTTGCCTTCCACCAAGACTGATTTTATAAAAAACCCCATTTTTTATTATAATTGTTTGTTTTAATCATCCCTTTTTAAAATTTAATTTCTGTTGTTAATTTATCATTAGTTGCCCTACTCCAAATTTCATGATACCATTCATTTCTTTGAATATCCCAATTTTGTCTCCAATATTTAGCCATCACTAATCTAGCTGCCATTATCAAATTTACAATCATTTCTTCTTCTTTTTTTGTTTCATTTATATCCCGTTGTTCCACCAGCAACAATAATGCAATTCTCGGTGACATATCTAAATCTACATTCAAAAGTGCTCTAATTTCTCTAAACACCATGTGCCATATTTTTTGTGCACTTTTGAAGATGCATTTTCTTCAGGACCATAGCAGACATGGAAAGATTCTTACAGTATTAACCTTCCATGCTTATTTCTATTTCAATTCTTATTAGCTCTCTCTCTCTGATTTCCTTCCCGTTACTTGTATTTTTTTTAAAAAAACCCCACCCCCGCAGATGTTTAACATTGTGAGATAACCTGGAGCATCATGGAATAAAATACAGAAGGAAACTTAGAACTCCAACAGCATCCACGTTGCAGCAAAAAAAGGATCTATATGAACATCTTCGGTGCATGGCTAATGGTCAAATTATCAAAAAAAGCATGCTAGAGCAATCCGTTTGTCATGCCAGAATGAACAGGAGCATTTGCCATTCCAGACCAGGATTATTATATTAAAAATGGACACTGAATAGCCGGGAGGGAATGAGAAGTGAGACTCAGCGACCAATATACAAACTGCTCATTTAGATGGATGAAAATATTGTGAAAGGTCCGTATCTGAAGCTATTTATTTATTTATTTTGAAAATGAAAGAAAACACGATCTTCCTTTTAGAAAAGAAAGTAAAAGCTAAGGATATTCAAATTTGTACTAACAAAATAAATTTAGTTAGAGTTTAACACATAGCTCTATAAAAAGAGAAACAAAGTAAATTCAACTCTTAAATTCAACTCCTCATCTCAGCCTATTAAACTTTCTCTCTAATGATGTATCCTAGCACCTTCCCATTCACTTTCAGTTTTGTGGGTGGAGAAGATTGTGATTGTATCTACTTTTCTACCTGCACCTCAAGGACTCTGTTTTAATCAGTTCTGAATGGGAACAATCAGGTTTATAAATATGAATTTTTCTCTATGTATATAATTTAAAACCGATTTGAAAAAGATAGTCGTATAAATAGCAATACCAATAGCACTTAAATTTATACACTCCATAGGACTTTATAGCACTTTCTGAGCAGTCTACAAATGTCAGCATATTGCCCCCAACAATCTGGGTCCTCATTTTACCATCCTTGGAAGGATGGAAGGCTGGGTTGACCTTGAGTGGTCAGGATTGAACTCCTGGTTGTGGATATACTGCATTTTAATCACTGTTCCAGCACGGCTCCTAAATGTATTCTAAATGTATTAGAAATATATACATATTGGAATATTTGCATTGGAGAAATATAAACAATTTATTGTTAATAATAACATAGAGTTTTTTCTTTGTCATCTTTCTCTTGCTTTTTTGTTAAAGTACTTTTATGTACTTTTTATTCTCTTGACAATGTATGTATCTCCATCTCTAGTATCCTAGTATTTTGCTCCATTTTGTTATTAATTAAAAAGCAATAAAATATAAAAAAGGACATAAATGTAGTAAAGCAAGTGTAACTTTAGCTAAATGAAGTGTAGAGTTATCAGAACACAGATAAAGAAAAGGAGCTGTACTAATGGAAGCATAGAATTCCCAGAGTGTGGGTACAGAAAGAAATTAAGAGGTATCCAGAAGTGATTAACTAAATTCTAAGTACAGAAACAAAGTTAGTTTGAGTGTTTATATGTGAACCTGTTAACTAAATTCCTAAAAATGTAGATAGGTAGGACTTGAAAACATAGCAAATCATAATTCACAACCAAGTTGGTGTATATCAGAACACTCTTATAATAGGAGAATATTTGTAGCTCAGGGTTGAAATGAAAGGTCCTCAGAGGTGCTCTCTGAGCTTGGTTATTTTCTTGTGTATGTTTCATTACACAAACTAGATAACATCATCAGTGCTAGTCACACTAACACACTAAAACAACCAAGCTCAAAGTGCACCAAGGAACCTTCACTCTTATAATAGAAACCATAGCATTTTAAGGAAGTGTTTCTTTCTACAGTATGATAGAAAGCCTGCATCTGTGAGCATTCTATCCCCATGTTGAGAAGTACTAACTGCCAAAGAGCCATTAGTAAACAGCCCAACCAAAGACTCCCTAAGACTGCCCCCACCCACCCAGACAGGCAAGACACCAGAATATAAACCTACAGCAAACAACATTCCTTACTGACACTGATGATGCTACCTAGTTAGGGTAATGAAACGTCTGCAAGAAAACAAGAAAGCTCAGAGAGCACCAAGGACCTCACAAGTACTATATTCCATTTATAGCAGGGGTATCAAACTGGCATCCCGTGGGCCAGATGCATCACATACAGGCCATGTCCTCCGGCTCCACAAAGGCAAAAAAACATCACGATATGTCACATGACGCGATTGAGTTTGAACACCCGTGACTTAAAGGAAATGGGCTAAAGAGGTGAGTCTAAGAATCACAACAGAGGCAGAGGCACAAGAAGATGGAGTAATTTGCTTGGTTTTACTCTTCTTAATTTGTGAGTTCCGTGCGCCTTTGGCGTTTAGTCATGCTGGCCACATGACCACGGAGACGTCTTCGGACAGCGCTGGCTCTTCGGCTTTGAAACGGAGATCCCCCTAGAGTCTGGAATGACTAGCACATATGTGCGAGGGGAACCTTTACCTTTACCTTACTCTTCTTAATGTCCTTTAAGATTAAAAAGTGCAAAAGTTGATGCTTCTGGAGCTGCATTTGTAAGGCTCTTTCCCACTGCCTTGTGGATCAAACTATAGATATGCACTGATCCACAATTCCTATCTATCAATAACTTTGGTGATACTCCCTTGGAAGTGATTTGCTTAATCCATTTATGTTAGAGACTTTTGTAGACCAAGAGGTTGGAGTTGACTAAGGAGTAATATAAAACAAACACTGCACTATTCAAGATGTAGAGAACCTGATGTTTATTCTCTCCAGTCCCTTGAACATTCAGGAATAGGGATTAACAACAAAAACTAACTCTTTGGAGCCTCAGTCCAAACCAAAAATTCAAAGTAGTTCTCAAAATATCTAATCATAGAGGTAAAGGAATCTGGAAGCAGCAAACTGAGTCTTGTTTTCTTTGTCTTACACCAACAATATCAATAAACCTTTCAACTGCAGCCTTGAGAATATAGGCAACTCTCCTTACTTAAATAGTCCCTGACCCCCAACTTTTCTTCTAAGTAAGGAAACATGAGAAACTAGCTTTCTTCTATATTTAGGCAATGAACTAAATCCTGGCCAGCCAGCACAGAAAGGTGGAGAAATTTGTTTATAGAGGCCTGATAAGGATAATCCAGCCTCTGTAGGCTTCTCTTTGCCAGCATCTGCCTTCAACTTTCTTCTTCAACCCCACATCTGTCCTTTTTTCGGGGAAACCTTTATGTTTAGCAAGTGCTAAGTCTACAGACAGTCAGGTGCTGCAGCCATCTCATAAGGGGGCTGGAGTCTTCCCTTCACCACTAATTCACCACTAATAATTTGGTAAAGTCATCTGTCTTCAGTTGGACAATACCACACCTTACCAAGGTCTTTTTCTTGCATATCCTTACATAAGGATGCTTTGTGTTTATCTGCTTCATCAGAAGCTTAATTTTCTCCATCTTTGAGAACCGAGTATATAATTTATTTCCTTCGAACATTTGGTTGGCTTTGGCTCATTAATTCCAAAGTCCATCAGAGTTTGTATACAAATACAAATTCCTAGCATACCTAGGCTGCTGATACATGGTAGCTTTGGGGGAACTTTTACAGCGTTCTTGACTGTTTCACTTTCAAAGAACAAAGAATCAATGACTTATCCTGCTTTTCAAAATCCTGCATCCCCATTTGGGTATTCCTTGCTGACACTCTGAATTTCAGACGAAATTCATATTTCTAATAATTTTTATGTGATATACTCACTTTTTGTGCTTATGATCCCACAGCATTGGCCAAGACTAGCTTTGCTTCTATGGTTATTTTCACACACTTCTTGGTTGCTTTTATCTACCACTTGGTAAATAATCAGACTTCAGCATTTTGTCCTTCCGTAGAAGATTTGTCTCCACTCAACAGTTCCATTCTAGCTGCTTCTTAAGGAGAATTCTAGATGCAGATTAGGATTTCTCACCAAATGGTGTTTGTGTGTTTTCCCTGAGCAAATTTTCTCCATTGATCAAGGCTGTGTACTTAGCGGTCTCAGCTGCTAGTGAGCTGGAAATCAATGCAACTGGCAAGTGTGACTCACAACAGGAAGCGTGAGAAAGAATAATTGACATGTAAGTGAGATATTTAAGAACACAAGGGACAGTTACATTTTTAAAACTTTGCAACAGACTGCTTTATGAAATAACTTTTTACTGTTAGTACAGTTGTAAAATATCAGGCTCAATGGTAAGGTTTCACTGACTTAGCGGTTGATTAGGTTAAACATGGCAATGGCACTATACTTGAATCTGAAGATGAGCGGATATCTGGGACAATAAACAAATATCAAAATTTCTAGGAGAGCAAGTTCTTGCATCATCATAAGCAATCAGTCTGATATGAAATCAGTCCATTTCCAAACAGAGAGACAGGCTGAAATTATATCACTGGCTCAAAAGAGAGTAGCTTATAGCTTACTTCATTGCATAAATGAGAGAAATGTGGGGGAAAAAATCTTTGTTTTACTGTAACTATGGCTTGTATGTGTCACACAGCACTTGTTAAAATTATTGTATAATGACTTCATTAACTTTACTACAGTAAAGTTGTTGTCAGGGTTTTGGTGACCTTGGCAATATACTCTTGTGTAATCTCTCCCTCATTGCCTTCTCTTTTTTACTCTTGTAATTTCTCCCTCATTGCCTTCTCATCCAAGAAACTTCTTGGATGAAAATGAAACGTCTTCAAAGAAAAGGCACAAAGTCCAGTTGCCTCTTGAAAAAGCACCTTTGGGACAATCTGGGTCCTTGTTTTACCAGCCTTGGAAGGATGGCAGGCTGAGTCAACCTTGAGCCCATCAGAATTGAACTCCAGATTATGGGCAAAGTTAGCCTGCAAATACTGCATTCTAACCACTGTACCACCGGGGCTCTGTAATAGCATAGCTATTGCTTTGAACCTCAACTTCCTTGCTAAATAATATGACAGAACTCCAAAAGATTTCAGATTTCCATCACTCAATGTTTAAGCTATTATGTTAATTCTTTGGCTAGACTGAGCGCCGCTTTCAATTACCTTCTGAGATTAGCCAACAGCTAACTATAAAATTTTATAATTTGATAAATCCAGGTAATAATGGCTGACTTTCAAATTTTCTTGGAATCTGAGCCGGAAAGAGGGCCACCCTAATAAATGACAGGAGAGCTAATTGAATAGGGCATGTTTGCAATGTTAATCCAGTATTGCATAACTATAGACAGAAGATCTGAGAACTGCATCACAATACAGATTGGTAAGAGAAGTACCTTTTTTCCTCTCTCATTCCTCTCTCTCTTTTTCCTCCTCTTGTGCCCATCAGAGTTTTTGGTTATTGAAGCCACACAGCTAGGATCAGGCAGAATCCCACTGTAAGCTGCAGAAAAATCATGCTCATTCCCTCTCACACAGAGAGACAGATAGGTTTTCTGTTAATTTTGTTTTGGATGTCTTGCTAGTTTCCCACTCTCAATCAATTACAAAATACCACACACAGCAGCAGCAACTTCGCAAGCAAGCAATCGTGCTGTACTAGATACTCTAAGTCTGCATTATTGGGGAATAACATAGCTTTCCTTTAGGTGTTCAGAGAATGAGGTAACTGGGAATGAATGGCGGGGTGCACATATACAGTGCTCAACACTTGTTACTATACTATTTGCACTCAGACTGATTCGGCACTAAATCTTCAGGGCCTGATACATTCTGGAGTCACATTATATCAATGGGAAAGGGTGGAAAGCACTGATGGCAGACTGTTGTGTTCTGGGCAAGTTTTGAAAATATAGCCCCTCTTTACATTATCCTGTTTATAATTTGGAAGCTTTGCTACTCCACTTCTCCTTTACAGAGCCACAACTCAGTCATTCACCAAAGCAAGGGACAGATGGAAAGCATCCTTCTTATCCAAAGGAACGTGGGTGCTAGCATCAATCAGGAGATAAGAGAAGTGGAAGCATTTTAACTTTCATTTCACTATAAATAGGGGTTGCATTCAATTCACAGCGGTCACTGGAATTCTTTTGTCATTAACTTTGCTTTAATAAATCTATTTATTAAGCTTTGAATATCTATTGCCGTTGTTTTTTCTACATAGTTGAAAGAAGCCTTCCAGATCTCTTAATCAGATTAATCTCCTTTACAATGCTTCTGAACATTGGTGTTGGACAAGACCTGAAGAAAACAGACCAATGGATCATTGAAGAAATCCATCCAGAGTTGTCACTTGAAGAACAAATGACTAGGCTCAAATTATTCAGTTACACTATTGAAGACTTCTTCTCTGAAGAAGACTGTAATGCTGGGAAAGATGGAAGGAGAGGAGGAGGAAGAAGATGACCAGCAGCAAGGTGGATGGACCCAGTTACACTGGCAATGACTACACTATTGGAAGACCTAAGAGTAGTTTAGGGATAGATGGTCATGGATAAAAATCTATTGGTGTGGTCAGTAGGAGTAAAAAACAACGATATTACACAATCAATCACAAAACCATTTTTTTCCAATAGAGATTTATCTCTTTCCTTATTCATATTTCATTTTTTTCTCCATGTAATTTTTGGTGTGATAGTCATACCCTGTTTTAGTCAATTTTAATACATTACAATGAACTTAATATTTAAGAAAGTTATATGAAATTAGATCAAAAGTTGAGTCCTGCATTTTCTTTCCCAACTGGATGCCAAGAAGAATCCAAATAGATATGAAGAGAATCGCATACTTCACTTCAAAACCCCAGCAATTGGTTTTCAGAGGAACACAGTCTCTGGAACCAAAAGTAGCAAATCACATTTATCATCAGCAACTATTAGTATTGCAACCCTTCATGAAGTTGTTCAACCACCTTTTAAAATCAGGACTAGTGAAAAACTCTAGCATATTTCATAGTAAGTAAGATTTGTGAATCAGAAAAGACTTAATTATAGTCACAACTGAGATTCAGAAACCAGAATCTTAATAAAAAAAAATCAAAACGTAATATACAAATTAGATGGACATAACCTTGTAGATGACCCTCACTCTGTCAAAGACCTTGGAGTACTCATTTCTAAAGATCTAAGTACCAGAGCCCACTGTAACAACATTGCCAAAAAGGCATTAAGAGTTGTTAACCTAATCTTGCATAGTTTCTTCTCTGGTAATGTTGTACTACTAACTAGAGCATACAAACATTCGCTAGACCAATTCTTGAATACAGCTCATCTGTCTGGAACCTGCACTGTATATCGGACATAATTACAATCAAGAGAG
Organism: Arizona elegans; assembly: GCA_022577455.1. Taxonomy (NCBI): domain Eukaryota; kingdom Metazoa; phylum Chordata; class Lepidosauria; order Squamata; family Colubridae; genus Arizona; species Arizona elegans. The sequence goes on along the minus strand of JAKOOJ010000003.1, from coordinate 91,982,016 downwards.
TCCAGAGATATTTTATGAGAAGAGTCCTCCATTCCTCTACCTGCAATAAAATACCTTATGCTACCAAACTCCAAATTTTGGGTTTAGACAACTTAGAACTATGCCGACTTCAGTCTGACCTAAGCATAGTACATAAAATTATCTGCTACAATGTCCTACCTGTCAATGACTACTTCAGCTTCAACCACAACAATACACGAGCAAATAATAGATACAAACTCAAGGTAAAACACTACAAACTCGATTGCAGAAAATATGACTTCAGTAACAGAGTGGTCAGTGCCTAGAATGCACTACCTGACTCTGTAGTTTCTTCCCCAAACCCCCAAAATTTTAACCTTAAACTGTCTACTGTTGACCTCACCCCATGCATAAGTGCACCAGCGTGCCTACCATCCCTGTCCTAATATTCCTTTTTACTTACTCTTTTCATGTATTCAAATTATGTTTATACTTTTACCTGTTATCTTACATACGCTTGACAAAATAAATTAAATTAAATTAAATTAAATTAAATTAAATTAAATTAAATTAAATTAAATTAATTAAATAAATAAATCCATCCATCCATCCATCCATCCATCCATCCATCCATCCATCCATCCACTTATTATTGGCAAAACTCTCATTTGGATGAATTTAGGCAAAGCCATTAATTATTAAAGGTTTAATTATTCAGTTATAATTTAGGAAAAAAGGGGGCAGTTTTGCTATTTCTCCACTTAGGGAACAGGGGGCTGAAAACTGTCTCTAAAAGTCATAGTTCTAGGCGGTGAGATTAATCCCACCCTCACATGCACCCAAACAAATGTAGGTCTTTCTGGAAATCCTTTGCTTTCATTAGAATAGCAGTCAAAAGATGAAGAAAACACACCTCTTCTCAAACCTCTGATTTGTGGAGCATCGTGTTAAGCATTGTGTTCGATATCTGAGAATGGATTTATAAAGAAGAAAAGATGGTTTTGTTCATGAAAGATAAAGATGCCTCAGATGTGACAGCTTGAAATCTTCAGAGGCTGGAATCAAATGCCTTGTAGACATACTGCTAGGTTAAATAGCTGTTTTTCAGTAGTTTGAATACTTAGGACTTGCAATTCAGTGGGTGGGTAATCTCCAAATAGTTATGTTGGCTTGCTCCATAAATCCAAAGGAATTCTCATTCTCTCCTGCTGTACTCTCCCTGCGGCTTTTTGCCTCCCACAGAATGCAAGATTGATCCTCTACCAGGGCGAGTACCCACTATCCATTAAAAATGCACTATCCAGCATTTTTTCAAAAATACGTTTCATGACCACAAAGCTCTCAACAGCTTATAACGTTGCCCTTCTTGATCATCCTTCAGCTCCAAACTCTCTCAGACCATCACAGTTTTCAAATAAAGGTCCCTTTTAAAAAGTTTTTTTAAGCAAGTTTGTTCTCTTCCCTCTGGAAATTTTGATTGCTCTAAGAGATGATAACTTCTAGTTGACCAAGAAAAAGCTACATTGAGTCAAACCTGGTTAGTTCTCAGATGAGAAACTCAGGTCAGAAAATCCTACGGTTGTAATGAGACTAGGGAATAAAAGAAAATGCTGAAAAAAGATAATGGCAAACCAATTCCATTCCACATTTCTGTCAAGAAAATTACATAGGAATTTTTGAAATTGCTGGAAGTCAAGAGTTAAAAAAGTCTTTAGCTTCAATAGATGGCTGGGGGAGGCTAAGTGGGGGGAGATATATATAATTTGATTAAATATTCTAGGCCTGAGGATAGATTCAAAGATTTCTTGACTGTGAAAAGAGGTAAAGAAAAGTTTGTACACAATGTCATTATGTTCTAAGAACTGCCTTTATTTCTGGGTTTTGAATTATAATAAATGATCTTATTTATATTCTATACTGCACTTTGCTACTCCAGGTACATCACATATTCCATGTCACGTGCAGTTGGAAATCATGTGTAATGACCATGTTCTTAATTAAATAAAAACATAAATAAACATCAGTGATGGGGGAGATCTGATGGAGAGGCTATAGTAAAACAGTAGTGAGAAAAATAAGCACTGTTCCACGAATTAACACAAGAGGGAGCTCATAATGTCCAGATAGCTGCCTTGCAGGATTTAAATGGCTAAATTCCTGTAGTGCTATTCAACCTGTTGAAAGACAAGACTTGTAGTTAAATTCACAGGAATGAGTAGAATGCTTGCTATATGTCCTCTGCAAAAAGAGACTTTTGCATTTGCATGGAAGAGCGAATATCGATGAATAAAAATTAAAATCTAAAAGCCCCCAAATTCTGTGTCTAGTGGTATCTTTTAAAAAACCACCACCACCAGTAGCTAGTAAAAATATATTTTTAACCCCTATCCCAGGGCAAAGGTTATAAAGCCTTATTAATAAATAACAGCTCCAGAGAAAATAAGGGTTGAATGATGCTTTGAGTCAATATTCAACCCAACAGTGTGTTCATCTACCAGATGAAAACCAAGGAATTTTATTTCTGATAAAAACATTAACAGGGAATGGATTTAAAGAATACCTTAGTGCAGGGGAGTCAAACTTGCGGCATCATGTTGTCATCATGTGACATATCGTGACTTTTCCCTTCACTAAACTGGGGGTGGGCATGGGCAGTGCGTGATGCATCTGGCCCGTGAGCCACGAGTTTAACACCCCTACCTTAGTGACTTCCCAGGTAGCTACTTTACCTTTGTGGATACGCACAGAATTTTGAAAGGTTGTCATGGTTTCATTGTTGATCCATGGCCGTAGCAATTTAAAAAATGCTTCTTAATTAGTAAACAAGAAAGATTGTTTTCCATCTGCTATATTCCTACTTACTTTTGGCATTTTTTCTAGACAGGTGAGTCCCGTCCTAAGCACTGGACTGCCAACATCATCTATTCTTCTAAAATCATATGCGGAATTTATTCAGATTCCAAAGACATTTGGAAATACTAAAATAAAACTTTGTTTTTTCACATTTCTATGTATCTATTTATTTCTTTAGAAAAAAAAACTTTTCAATGTTTTATGCAAGGCAGGGACCTTGGGAGACATCTCATCAATATCCTAATGCCTAGGAGATCTGCTTTATCATGTCAATTGAGTGATTTGACATCAATGGAAGGAAGCCTTCTCTTAGAGATGTAAGTAACTTTGTAGAGAGAAATCAATGGCCCAGGGAATAAAAGCTGACAAGAGGAGGATAGATATAAATGCAGAATGCCATCCGCTGCCTGATGGATAGTGTTTTTATTCAGACATAGCGGGTAGATATCAGAATTTGTAGTTCAGTCACAGGGAAAAATAGTATATCCAGGGTGAGCCGTATCAAGCTTCAGCCGGGTATACATTTCATTCTCAGTCATTTCTTCTGACTATTTTTCATGATTGCTGTGTCCTCCAAAAACAAACTGCATATTTATGTGGGGCAGCCCGAACATTTAAGTGCAAAGCTCTGCACCTAAGTCAGGAAACATCTGCCCACATAGAGTGGAGGATCTGCATTAGCCAGTGGCACCTATTCACAATGGCTGGATACAATCTTTTCTTTATTCAACCTTCAGCATAAGTTGATTCATTTATATTTGTGTTATATTCAGTGTATGTGGCCACCCAATTTGCCAAGGTGTCTCTGGATAATGAACCCAGTTACAACATCAACATAACAGAGATATTATTTCTTTGATTTGATTTATACAAATGAAGTGACTGCAATTCATAACACGGCAGCTACCTCATGAGCTGCCATCGATTCTAGCAAAGTAAAGCCACATCTTCTCACTACACAGGGCATCTCGGGCAATTTTCAGAAGGGATTAAACTCTTTAATGATATAATGATACCAAGCACTGCTTCTAATTATGATGCCTTCAAATTATTCCAGCGTCAGAGGCGGCATGTTTTCTATCAAGAGGAGTGATAAAGCTGGCTGAGTGACCTTGGGCCAGTCACTTTCTCAGCCCAATCCATCACACAGGGATGCTGTTGTGGGGAAAATAGGAGGAGGAAGGAGAATTATATATTCACCAACCTGAGCTAGTTAGTAAAACAACAACAACAACAACAATAACCAAAAAAGTCATGGAAACATAAAGTGGAAAAAGTTATAGAAAATGAGAAGGTGTGGGAGTTTCGAATACAGACGGATCGTCATTTGGAACACAACACACCAGATATCACAGTTGTCGAAAACCGAAATGTAAAATTTATTGACATTGCGATACCAAGAGATGCCAGAGTCCAAGAAAAAGAACTGGAAAAAAATCACAAAATATTGCGACCTGGCCATCGAAACTACACGATTATAGATGAAACATGTAACAGTGATACCCATTGTCACTGGGTATCACTGTTGGTACCATGTCCAAGAATTTTATAAGATACATCAACTATATGCAATAACACCAGCGGAACTGCAAAAAATTGCGCTACTTGGAACACCCTACATCTTAAGAAGGTACTTGGTTGATACCTAGGACGCTGGCAGCAGCCCATATCAACCATTAGCACCAGTCAATGGTATTTGTGATGCATTTTTGAATGTTCAGTTGACTGAGTTTCATGTTTAATGAATAAAGTAAATAATAATAAAGATGGGGTAAAAATCTAAGTAGTCACTAAATATTGTACTTCGGTTTACTCCTGAGCTTCCCAAAGGCCTGTACTGAAAAGAACCAAAATACTGGGCAAACATTTCACTGTTGTTGTTTTTTATTACTGCCTCTTCAACTTTTGTGGTTTTATATTCTTCTCTAAGTCTTCTACCATATGTACTGCTTTCTTTTCTGAACATGAGTAAAGCCCAGTTTTCTTTCATTCAAGCTTGATTCCTTGTCTCTACAGGGTTTTCTTGGCTACAGTTTGAAATGTCATTTGATGCTGCCTTCTGGGTTTTTCTCTGTCTCTCTCTTCTTTGAGTTCCCTTTCAAGGGTCCCACCAAAGTCTAACTTAGATTCTAACAATGCCATTTGTTGAGACTGAATAGGAGACTGAGGAAGAGGACTATAGTAGTAGGTGGGCATGAAGGGAGAGAGTATTTTGATAAATGATTGACCAGATTCAGATTCCCTTTTATGGAGTAATTTTTATGGAGTGAGTTCTGAGATCATGCCAGGAACTGAACGATCCCATTCCAATTTGGCTGAATGAGAGTAAACAAAGGCAACAAAGACCAGTCTGTTGCCAAACATTAAATTTTAATGGTTACACTCACAAAGGACATTACTGTGCAAATAGAATGCCTGTTTTGCCCTATGCTGCAACATATGGGTGGATTGTTATTCAATAATAATTTTGAGAAGATATTATATTGGATCTTTCACTGGATAGATAATAATATCCCATGATGAATTCCAAAAAAGAGGGGTGGTACTTGACTTGATGTAAATATGATTAAGCAAATAATAAAGTTATGTGTATTGCTACAAGCATCCTGGGAGTAGTTCAGTTTGGGAGAAAGTTTCTCTGTATATTTATAGTAGATCAAATGAATAGTCTTTAGAAATTGCCATACATCACAAATTTCAAATAATGATAGCAGGATTCCAATTTGTGAAAAGTGCCTAGGAACTATTTTTTAATCCTTAGAATTTATAGAGTAATTGGTCAAGAAAGCAGTCTTATGTATAGTGCTGCATTTAAAACAGGTCCAGGATCTCTACTATCCAAGAGTTTCATAAATCTGCCATTTGCCATAAAATTCTTAAAAATCAAACAGAATCAGAAAAAGGTTCCACTACACAAACAAGCAGCCATGTTAGGCAGCTTTATTTCCCAATGTGAAGTTAGAAGAACTGGAATTTGAGGGAATTAAATAAGATTAGCCTACCCCACCTGTGATAGAAGAGCCATGCCATGGACCCCATCAATCAAGAAATATAGGCTTGTGGGGTCCAGGAGAAGAGCCTTTCTGCTGTGGCTCCTGCCCTTTGGAACATCGTACCCCCTGAGGTGAGATCTGTATCCATCCTTCTGACCTTCTGTAAGAGCCTGAAGACCTGGTTCTGCCAATTGGTCTGGAGTCTTAATGGGGATGCATCATTTTGGAGGTGGCTATCAGATTAAGAGAAGATTTTACCTCACATCTCCCATTTTCATTATTTCATTAAATTATTATTGTTACTTATTGTTTTAATGTTTATTGGCTTTTAATATTTTCAAGCTGCCCAGAGTCATCTGTAGGCTATATGGATAGCACACGACAGACAAACAAACAAACAAACAAACAAACAAACGGCACTCCATTTCTGTTCCTTAACATCACCACCCATCAATAAGAAAGTTGAAGACAGCTGAAGTTGAAGACAAGCAAAATGGGATTTAGGGAGAAAAAAAATAAAAGAAAAGAAAGCCATATGAAGTGGCCTAAGGAAGCAGCAATAAGATCCATTTTTAATTTATTTCACTTTTAGCCACGAAAGAGGAAAAACAATAGAAGGTGTGGGAAAAAGAAGAGGGGAGGCAATGATGGTATGAGGATTTCCCAGAATTTTGTTAAGGATCCATTCATTTCTAGAATTGCGACTCTCCCTTAGACACTCTGCCTGAGGCCTACCAAATGTCTAAAATGTAAGTGGCTGCTGTATGTATCTCTACATCTATCTATAGATGCTATGAAAGTCCTGTATTCATCCCATCAGAAATCTGAGTAAAGCAGCACATACGATGTTGCCTATTCTGACAATATCTTTCCTTATCTGAGATTTTTCCAGAATTACTTGCTTTTGTCTTGGCTGCTAATCTAATAATAATAATAATAATAATAATAATAATAATAATAATAATAATAATAATAATAATAATAATAATAATAATCCAACAATAATAAGGACTGAAACTACTTGGTATAGCAGAATAATAGCAAGAAAAGTCAGAACAAAACTTAGAGCAGAATCTTCATATTGAAAAATAATAAGATTTTGCTAAGCCTATCTTTATTCTATAGTAGCACATAAGCAGGATTCAGAGGAAAGAGAAGGAAATGTATTTTATATACATATACACAAGATGACAGAAACAATTAACTATATTTACAGATGCATCAATAATCATGAACAGTTGGTACTGCTAGCTCTACTACTATGATTGAAATTTGTAGAATCTTGAGAAGAAAGAAAGCTATTCAATGTTCCAGACAGTCAAGAAAAGCCTTCAGTATAAAATATATCATTCTGTCACATCATTTCAAAGGGTTGACAAAGATGTTCATGTCCTTATCTAGCTATGGAATACTTTCATACGGTTCTTGAGTGGTACATCTCTCTTTGACTATATACATAAAATGATGCATGACGTAAAGGATAAGTGTAATCTTCCCCATTTCTGAGGGGAAGAAATGACACAAATCCTTTGCATTTGGTTACTTTATATGTCAACCAGATGAAATACACATTCATATAATACTAGAGTTAGAAATAACTGGGGGCTTTTTAGCAGTGGTGTGCACAAAATTTTGAGGCATATTGTTATAAAAACTAATTAGTGTCAGGTAGGTATATTAGTAAAAAAAACTTGAAGAATTAATTTAAGGTGTTAAGTCTTGAGATGGGTTGAAAATAATTCAAGAATTGGGAATTTAGAATAAAGATTGATTTGAAGAATGATGGTTAATGATAATAATATATAAAACAACCCACAATTAACAACTGATTTTACCAAATTCTTCAAAATTCTTTGCTTAAATGAGGCAAATTGAGAGTATAAAACTGATTAGAGTAAGCCATTATTGAAGAAATAGTTTCTGTTCCTCTAGTCAGTCAGTGATTGGTGAATTCCTGATACAACCTTATCTGTGATAATATCAAATAACTTTCATTCATTCAATCCATCCCATTTTCCAATCTCCCCTTCAACATCTTTGAAAAACTGAAAGCAATGTGATGAATAAATAGAAGTGAAAGTGAAAGCTATATAAATGGGGTGAATGGATGAATAATGAAAGAATGAATGAATGATGAAAACCTGAAAAAATATGTGGTGATTGGGATTGCCTCAAGAAGCAAAACGAATGTACTTTTCTCTTTTGTGTTTTAAAATTTATTAGTATTAGACTGAAGCTTAGCATTAAGTCTTTTAAATTAAGTCTTCTAAAAACATTAGCTTAGCATTTGACATGGCTAAGGCACTTTGAATGAGGTTTGTATCTGGCTTTCAGCACCCAGAAAGGTTTGCAGATAGGTCAATTTATTTCAGCTGCATTCTTACAGCTGCAGCTAGGCTAAAATGAAGTGTGAGGATCATCGAAACATATGAAGTCAAACCTGTTGGTTTATTTTTCATTATCTTTATCATATTTTGAATTGGAAACATTGATTAAAGATCAATTAATGAATTAATGGCATCTAAGTGAATAAATGTAGTTAAATTCATTACGTGAATAAATGTAATTAAATGTGCAGATACAAAACCTCAAACTGACCCTCGGATGATTAGTTAATTAATAAATCAATGTAATTAAACTTGTATAATAGAAAAAACTCAATAAACTCTTGGGAGAAATGAAAAAAAAAGTGTTACCGGTAGATATAGGTACACGTCGCGCAAAGCCTATTGGAGTAGGTAAGTATACTCAGTTTTATAGAATAAATTAACTATTTAAATAGGAAGGCCCTCTTTTATAAGTTATTTTAGATTCTTTATTACAATAACAATATAATAACAAAGCAGAATGAGGTAAAACAAAGGATTGTCAAAACTCAGCCATTTATAATTACAATTTGTTCTTTTGTATTAATCAATTAATGCGTTTGTCAGTTAATCAATTACATTTACATTAATTAAAATTTTAAAGTGAACTAAAGTTTAATATGATTGTTATTAAGATGATCTTAAAAATGGAGCAGTTTAAAAATCAAAATAAATAAAGTGGTTGATTGCATATTTACTCAAAGGTAAGCTCTTTTGTGTTCAGAAGATTTATTTCTAATTTAGGATCTCCAGTTTTTTCCATTTATCATGGTTCTATACGAATAATGGAAATCAGCTTTGACTGGGTGACTTCTCTCAGTCCACACACTTCACAGTGTTGTTATTGTGGGGAAGATAAGAGGCAGGAGTACCATATATGTTTGCTGCCTTGAGTTGAATATCTACTATATACTCATATGTATATACATATATATACAGTATGCAGGTAATCTTCACCTTACAAACATTCATTGAGTGACTGTTCAAAGTTACAACAGCACTGAAAAAAGTGACTTATAACCATTTTTCACACTTACGACCCTTGTAGCATCCCCATGGTCACATGAACAAAATTCAGATCTTGGCAACTGACTCATATTTATGACGGTTGCAGGGTCCTGGAGTTATATGATAATGTGATCAACTTTTGCAACATTCTGACAAGCAAAGTTAATAGGGAAGCCTGATTCCCTTAACAACTAATTACTAATTTAACAGCAAATAAAGGTTAGCCAGCTTGTTTTTATGGCTAAGGGGGGAGTAGAACTCACAGTCTCTTGGTTTCTAGCCTGGTGCCTTAATCATGGGCTAGTTTGTCTGAATGGGTACAGAATGAATTAGTAGGTGTGTATAGATGATTATTACTCTATTGAGATGAGTGATAGAGTTAGTAAACTGCTACAACATAGGAAGCAGTTCATTATTATTATTCTTTTTCTTTTTTCCCTTTTGCTTCAAGTAGAATATAGAAGTTGGGTGTGGGAATCATGGAAGATGAATATGGCATGGGAATATGTATCTCCATGGTGACACAGGCCAGGGGGAGAATGACAGGAGGCCGCGGGCTTCACATTGTAGGAAAAGGAAAATCTGTAGATCGATATAATTCTCCACTTCAGACCTCACTTCTGGATGATAAGCTTGTTGAGTGCCATAGCTTCAGTTTGCTGTTAGTTAATGCCAGATTCACATGTAATAGGGCTGCATTTTCTATGACATAATAGTTGATAAACATTCATTATGTCTATTTGCACACCACTCAGAGTAGCTCTGTGAGAGAGATGGATGGTTCCTAAATGTAATAAATAAGTAAGGAAATAAATAAATAAATTTCAGATTTGGCTTGCATTTCAAAGACCTGATTTAGCAAAGACATAGATGTGCCATGCCTGAAATTTGTACTTCAGGTTTTTAGATATTCCAATGGCTCTGATGTTATAGTCAGGAGCAGATATGTCAAAGACTATCTGAGATCTTAGCTGTAATTAAAATGTGATAAATGATATTTAATTAATGAGTACAATGACGGAAAGAAAACTATCCATGCTGTATGCCTGTGAAAGTATGAAAAAGGAGAAGGATGTAACATTTGAATGAAGGTGAAGCTCATTAATACAAGCTGGAAAATCAACATATAAGGGTTTAATTATGAATACAAAAGTTGAAATATATGTCAGGATGTAATATTGATGTGGTCTAAGTTGTTGTGGGTGCATATGAAAGCAGGATTCCAGAGATTGGTAACAGGTGTCTGTTATCTATATATTGTCTTGAATATTTTAAAAATACAAAAAACAGGAAGCAAACTCTGAAAGGGATTGATTTGCATATAACAGAAAGTATTACAGCAACAGTGGGGAAATTAAGAAAGTTTGAAATGATAAAAGAAACTTTTTGACCAAAATGCTATTATTTTCAACAAATGTTTAACTTAATCAGGCCAATTATACCTTGCTTCAACCACTCCAATCAGACAGGTTAACTACAGATGTTATGCTAAAGTTGAAAAACATGATAGAAGACTATTTCCCAGCATCTGAAGAGGCAATCTCATCACCAAAGAGTGCATATTTAATAGAAATTACTAACCTTGGAGATATATCACATCCTTGTTGCATAAAAGCTCCCAAGGAGAACCACAGGCTATTAAATATCCCAAATTCATTGGTCTGGTCATTAGCTGGTTGATCACGGCCTTCCTCAACCTCCTCGTTGTGCCATTCATATGGGCTGAAGCGGCTAACCAAAAAGAGGACAACGCTGACACCAATATAGGCAAAAACTATGCACATCCAGATCTCATAAGCTAAAGGATCCAGGAAGGAAAATACCCCAGGTTTGGATTTTTGAGGCTTTTTAATCATGATAGATATGCCCAGGCTCATAAAAGGTTTGGAAAAGTCTATAACTTCTTCTCGCACTAGAGTTATAGTTAATGGTGCAACAGCCACATCAGCTCTCTGAAAAGAAAGGAAGGTCGGTGTTAGAACATTCTGAAGATCTGCAAAATACTATATTAAGAATACATGAAGTTTTTGATAGGGTTGGGGAAGAAGCACAGCATTATATATATTTAAGATACTAGAATATTACTGGGGGGGTTGCTAAGAAGCTTGGCTTTTATGTATAGAAACCATTTGAAAATCTTAAAAATACAATTTACAATTTTTTGATATCTCAGTTTGATTTATCTTGTATTCTTCCCTGAATTCACTGCCTTACAGACATGCTTGGATTTATATTACTTTATAAATGCAAAACAAGAATCATCCAAGTGTGGCTTCACTATTTCCTTTTGTGTAAATAATTGTTATTTATTGTGTCTTATTAAATTGCTGAAATCAAATGACTTGCTATCAACTATATGGTATCATTCACAATGTTTAAAGCAGTTTTTCATATTTTTCTTGCTCTTATTTAAAGAATAATCTCAAGTAACAGCAGCAATTACATATAAATGGGCTACCAGTGTTGAATTATAGTAACAATACCTTTGAAGATGCTCTGGCATCATCAGCTTTTATAATACAATAATAATATTGTATAATCACTGATTCAGAACTAGAAACTTACTCCATAGACTAGCTCTCCAACCATGCCATTCCACATTTTACTTTCAGAATCTCGAGCGCCGTATTTTCCATCAGCAACAATCTGCAAGCTGTAGTTGTAGCCAACGTGTTTTGCAATTTCAGCAGCTAATTCTACACAATATCCCTCATATCTCAAATTTCCTTCTAATGGCTCACTGCTCTTCTTTTGCATCACATATGGAGCTTCCTGAGAGAAACAGAGGAAGTTGCATGATCAATGTTTCAATGTTTTGGCAATGAAAACTGTTTTGCATAATGTTAAAAATCTTTGTGTTTGATGTGAAGTGCATCAACACACAAATTAAATGTTTCCACTGCTGAAGTGCTCTAGGAATACTGCCAGGATACATTCAACATTAATCAGCTCCCTTTTAATTTTAAATATTACCCCATTTGTGCACTTTGGGATGATGGAAATAAAGTTATGACCTTCTTTAAGTACTTATTATATTAAATCCCTATCTTGAGCTTGATATTTTCTTGATGTTGAAACTCTCAGATTCCCAATCTCTTCTTGTAGAATTTACTGTAGTTTCCAGTCCTACAATGAGTTTTAATTTGTTGGAATCCTTAAATGTTGGCATGTCCCAAAAGTGCTTTTTTTCAAGAGGCAACTGGACTTTCTGTTTTGGACCAGAAACTCCAGTTGCCTCTTGAAAAAAGCACCTTTGCGACAACCATGACCTGGATGACCGAGAATCTCCATAGACATAAACAGTGGCATGCTCATCTCAGTGCTTGTCATTCAAACTGATGAGCAAAAGGTAGGGTAGCCTTATTATAATGATGCTCAGTCTTTATGTAGCAGAAGAAAAGGAGATATATCATTTGTGTCAGCCTGCAGGCAGGCAAATGAAGATAGTCTTTTAGGTCCAACGAGAGATTGACATTATACCTTCCCCAGTTAAAATGTTCATGCACCCTTTCTGCTTTCCTTTTAAAATTTGAGAGAAGATTTTGACATCACTTGGGTGGTAGTACAGAGAATTGCTCCATGAGGATCTGTGATTCTATACAAACATATAAGAATGACAAGCTGTTGTGGCCCGCCAGCGGCTTGCGCGGATTGTGGCTGATCCCGACGATGAGGAGGCTGGTGTGGTGTTGTGCCAGCAGCCTGTGCAGCCGGCGCTCAAGTCGGACAGTGAGGACGCTGAAGAGGATGTGGTGCCAGAGGCAGAGACTCAGCCATGGCCTTCAGAACCTCCAGAGGCTCCTTCAAGTGAAGAGAGTGAAGTGGAGGAGCCTCTTCTCAATGCTCGAGCATGCAGGGCTGCCAAAAGGCAGGAGTGGTTACTCAGGAGGAGGTCTCAAGAGTAAGGCTTGGGGCTAATTGGCCACTCCCTTAGCCTGTTTAAGTTCGCACACAGCTGGCAAATGTTGCTGGAAACAACGCTTGGTCCTACCCAGAACATTTTGAGAATGAGTTTTTTGTTACAACTTGGTTTCTGGGCTGATTGCCAACCCTTGTCGGACTTTGTTTAATCTCTGTAATTCATAGTAGGCTGATAAGGACATTTGTGGTTAAAGCCTGCATTTTGAAAGGGGTCTGTTTGTATTAAACGGTGTTTTTGGAGCTGTGTGTGTGCTACACTTCTTGGGACCCATAGTTGGGACAGAACACAAGCCAGAATTATGCTGAAAGCTTCTATTTTAAGATTTGCTGGTCAAGCTGTCATTTTTCTATAGAGGAATACAAAAGATAGGAAGTTTTGGAATACCAAGATAATGTAGATAAGACAAGAATAGAATATTATTTCTAGAAATGGAGAAAGAGTGTACATACTCCTACAGAGTCTTCCTATTTAAAATAAAATTTTAAAATGGCTGGTCCATTTATTTAATCAATATACAAAATGAAAGTAAATAAGTAGGTAAATAAGAAATAGTTTTGAGGGAAGTATTTGAAATTTAGACTGTGCCTAAGCACATTGATGGTTCTGTTTAAAAACATTATTATGACAAAAGTTCTCAGTAGGATTTATGAATAGCTTAAGGAAGGAGAGACAGCTGCTGCCTGGAGCACTACCATTACAGCTATTACTAATACCATCATCAATGAATTCCATAAAGAAGATTGCATAGGTGCACTATCATGCAAAAGCAACTGATTTACAAAGCTCAGCCATATTATTACTTCAATGATTATCATTTGAACCAATAGTCCAATTCTTTCAACAAGCATAAGAAATAACAAAGCAAAATAAAATTAAATATTAATTAATCAGTTTAGCAGGCTACTGAAAATTATTCCAAGACTAAACAATTCATAAGTATATTTATTTGTTAATGGATTAGAGTTAAAACCTCAGTCCTCTTACAGCAGGGGTATTAAGCTCGCATCGTCACGGCATCGTCACGTGACATATGGGGACTTTTTCCCACTTTGCTAAACCGGATGGGGCCAGGGCCAGCACATGATGCATCTGGTCTGTGGACTGTGAGTTTGACACCCCTGTCTTACAGCAACAGCTATAAGCAATAGAAAACATAGCAATGGAAAGCAACAAAGCAAAAATTGGCAAGTCCTCTAAAATAGCGTTTCTCAATCTGAGCAATTTATGTGTGTACTCCAATTCCCAGAATTCCCCAGCTAGTAGATGAGGAATCTTAAAAGTTTCTGAGAATGCGCTGGTCTAGGACTTTTAATTGATAGGCCCATTAATATAACATATTTTCATTTAATGGTATCTTTGAGAATGGAAGGTAATTGTCTTCATTTAATACAGGATTCGTTACCATTACACCACAACCTGCTAAAGAGCTTATCCTATGTATTGATTTATTAATTAATCTAAACTTCAAGAAATAATATATTCCGAATAATCAAGGGGGATTTATCAAAACTAGACACATTTCAGATAATATTCAGGTGGTGGAAAATTTGGTTGATTTAAACAAAAAGAAAGACAAAATTTCAATTTTGTAGTACATGCTCTGTGTGTGTGTGTGTGTGTGTGTGTGTGTGTGTGTGTGTGTGTGAGAGAGAGAGAGAGAGAGAGAGAGGGGGGGGGGAGAGAGAGAGAGTATGTGTCTCTGTGTGTCTTTTGTGTCTGTGTCTGTGTGTGCCTTCAAGTCAGTGTTGACTCCTGGGGTCTGCCTGGACAAATCCCTGCAGTTCTCTTGGCAAGGTTTTCTTCCTATTGCTGAAAGTGACTTTGTGCCTAAGGCAGGACTAGAACTCACAGTCTCCTGGTTTCTAGCTGGTGCCTTAATCACTACACTAAATTGGTTCTTGTGCATCTTAGCTCCATGTGAATTGCTTATAGAAAAATTATAAAATGAGACCTTCAATAGAGTGATGATAAATGGTATTTTTAAAACTTTTAAATCCTCTAAAATTACTAGACAGAGATCTCCACTATTCCTTTGGATCTTTGTTTAGAACTACTAGCTTGTATTATTAGACAAAATTATGCTTTCTGTGATTTTTGCATAATTAATTAGAATATCAATCGATATTTTCTGCTGATGATCTTTTATTGTTTATCTCTGAGTCTTGTACAGTAATTTAATTCTAGCTTTGCTGAATTTGATTAATGCCTTTGCTGAAATTGCAGGATATTCTATTAACCAATGTATACTGGTAATCATTTCTGAAGATAAAATTTTGTTTAGTCACACATTAAGTGATTAACATTTTTATATAGATACTGAATGTATCAATTATTTAGATATTCTTACTCCAAACAACATTTCTCAAACTGTAACACTAAACACAAGTAAGATATATAAAGAAGCTTCTCTGTCCTTTGGCAGATTCAACTTTTAGGCTAGGATCAACACTAAAAGTGAACAGAATTCTCAATATTTTCTTTTTTGCATGGATCTTTATCTGGAAAACATTTTCAAAAATTCAGTATGCTGTTCTATACATTTCTATTAGGTGCTTCAATTCTGAAGATACCTTTGAAAAAGATGCAACTATCAATTAAAGATGGGAGTTTGGTATTTTCCAAATTTTGAATTATACATTATGCATGCTTTTTGATTACTATTAGTACTTGTGGTCATCTTTACTTAGTGCATAGGTACTGTCTGTATTTTTCTGTAATGAGTAACGCCTTTAGTTGGATTCAAAACAATTTACTTTAATTGAACTGTTTTGGATTCAAAATGTAATAGAGTTGCTGTATTATCTATTAATATATATTTATTCACAAACTGTTTATTATTTTTGAATGCCTATATTCTTTTGAACTATGTAATGACTACATGGATATAGCAAGATATTGATAGGGCAACAGACATGGAGTCTGTATGCCAGTGGTGGCGAACCTTTTACTCACCGAGTGCAGGTACGTGCTTCGTGCGATTCGCATGTGTGCGTGCTATCCGCACTAACACGTGGCTCCTCTCCGTGTGCTGCATGCACAATTTCACCATCTGCACATCCACATGTTTTTTGAGCATGCAATGCACATGCAAGAATGCTGTCTACATATGCACATGCTGCACACAAGTAGTCTTGCGCACATTTACAAATGCGCATGCATGCAGTGAGCTCCAAAGATCAGCTGGGTCCCCTGAATTGTATGCATGCACACTGGAGGCCCGAACACCAGCTGGGGCGCATGTGCATGGGTAGCTGCAGGTAAATTGGGCAACAGCTCGTGTGCCCGGAAGGATGGCTCTGTGTGCCACCTTGGGCATGTGTGCCATAGGTTTGGTATCACGGCTCTATGCCCCGATTACTGCCAGCCCAAGATATCTTTAATTTGTTTCTTACAATTATAAATGAAAAGTAACTTTTAGATATTTGAAGTCTTTACTGATACTTTTAATCACTCACTTATGATAATTTGCATGCCTTTTTATTAAACAAACTCTTTTTGTTTAGATGGCCAGGTTTTCTTTAATATCCCTTGATATTAAGCACTTGGACATTACACCTAAAATTTGTAAAAAGAAAAATTGCATCATCAGCATATAAAAGATGGAGGACAAATTTATTTCCTAGTATTGAAGGAAAATTATTTTTAGACATATTCTGGATTATACAATTAATGGAGAAACTGAAAAGAAGTTCTAAACTACATGCTTTCTACATGGAAAACCTCTGAAAAGAGGCATTTCTTATTTTACTCTAAAATGTCAACGCTGAACATATTTGTAGATATAAAATGCCATTCAGGGAAGTCACAGGATTTTTTCAGAAAATAATAACCTAATTTATATGTTAACCCCCAAATCTAACTGAAACAGAAGTCTGATGTCCAGCTTTAGTCACATGACATTTTTTTTCAGCCTCAGGAATTACAACAGCTGCTGTCAGAAATATCCATAGCCATCTTATCCAAATGTCGTATTACTCAAATATGTGAATATTTGCAGACAGTTGAATTTCTAGCCAATCATGTATAAAACATCTGTTTATGAAATGTTTACGAGGAATCCCAGATAATTACAGAATAAAAGCATGATAGATGATCAAGCTTCTTTTCCAAGCTTTAAAGCTGACTAAATTTCATTTTACTTCTGTTCTGTCAGATGTTTATCTGGCTTCTTGAAAATGTTGAATTGGGGAATTTATTATTACAAATTAAATTTGTTCTCTAAGTTTAGGGACTTTTTAAATATAAAAAATATACTTTTATTTCTCCATGTCAAAGTTGTAGTATCTTCTCAGGGTCAGTTCTCCTCATTAAAAATACACGAGTTAAGGCAGTAAAAAGAAAAGAAAAAAAATAAAAATATCAAATATGTTAATGAAACACATAATGGTAAGAAAAGATGCAGTTTCTACAGTGTCTATTTTTTTCAGCAGCTTGTTATTGGAATTTGTTTATTTATTAGCTCTATATCCTGCTTTTTGTCTCAGGAGTTTGATGGGGATTATTTCCACAAGTATCAAGGAAAGTGTCAAGAGAGAGAAATTGGATTCAAAGCCATCAAGTAATTTTCCTTGAAAAGGTGGACTTGAATCTAGATTTCCTCAATTCTGGTCCAACATCTTCACCAGTACCGTATTTTTCGGAGTATAAGACACACCGTATTCCCCCCTAAAGGAGGCTGAAAATTTGGGTGTATCTTATACTCCGAATGTAGCTTTTCTGAAGCTTTTTTTCAGCCCTAATGAGGCGCTAGTGAGGCGCTAGCGAGTGAAGCGATGTTCCCAGCTTTGCCTGCTCCCTCGAATCTCTGCTGGCTTTAACGAGGCACTAGCGAGTGAAACGATCTCCATGCTTTGCTTTGACTCTCAGCTGTTCTTTGGAAGTCTTTTTTCAGCCCTAACTAGGCGCTAGCCGAGTGAAGCGATCTCCCCCATGCTTTGCCTGCTTTTCTCATTGCTGCTTCCTTTCAGCTGTGTCTTAGAAGCTGTTTTTTATCCCCAAGCAGGGGATAAAAAAAGCAGAAAACTAATGTGCTGAAGCTGACCAGACTAGGATGCTAGCCAGATGGTAGGCAGATTTTCCCCCCCTATTTTCCTCCCCAAAAACTAAGCTGCCTCTTATACTTCAGTGTGTCTTATACTCCGAAAAATACGGTAAATCACTTTGACTTCCATACTGGCTAGGGAATTCTGAGAATTGAAGTCCACACATTTTCAAGCTGCCAAGGTTGAGAAACACTGTACTGAATTGATATCTGATGAACTATTCAGTTTCATTCCCATCATATAAAGCTTGACAATTTCAACTATGTGGCAAGTCTTAAAATGCTTTTGCTTTAAATATTTTGCTTCTGAAATTGTACACCATTCTAAATGAAAGCAAGCACAAAATTAGGATGGAATTGACTAAGATAAAGGTCTCAATATCAGAATACTTACAAGAATAGTTGTGACAATATAGGTCCTGTTCTGCAGAGTTGTTGTTTCATTTGCACCTTGCTGATCTGTGATAGTTGGAACAAATTTTTCATCTTCGTTCCAATACCCAATCTAGAAATAATCAACAGAATATTGTACATTTTTGGCCAAACTCTATGTTCTATGCCCTGAGATTCCATATTTGTGAGAAAACTTTGTGGTAAACATTGTACAAAATAAATCCACTATTTTTCAAACACTCAAATTTATTTACATTTCAAAATTTGTGGCATTATTGATTTTGTTCAGACCTTGAACAAAGACCTTCAGATCTTGAAGACAAAGGAAAATTGTAAGACATAAGTACTTGATGTGTGGATTTAGGTGCATATCATTAGATTAATGAAAGCATATATGGCTCTTTTATATTAACATTTTTGAGATAGATATGATATTCATATTTTTCACCTTCTCCTCTTGCATATCAGCATGCACGAATTGTCCTTAAAATTTTAAACTTTCAATGACTCTGTATCTTTTTAATTCAGAGATTAGATGAGTTTTACTGGCAATAGGAAATCATCTAGGAATTAATCTATTGTTAATACCTGTATGAAAAGTTCTGATTTGCATTTTTTGACTAATGTATCAGTTAGACGTTATCACATTTTAATTTTCTGGATGTGAAGTCACAGTTCTTAACAGACTAATACATTTTTTAAGTGTACATTTTTTGAGAGAAAATGTTATATTTAAATTCATATTAAATATTAAAATAATATTTACAGATGAATTATGGATATACAGAATTAAAATATACCACAAGAATAAATAGGACATAATTATGAGAGCATATGCACCAAGACAAATTTCTTGTGTGTCCAATCACACTTGGCCAATAAAAAATTCTATTCTATTCTATCTATTATCAATTTAGAAAAGCAATAGAGATGGGTTTAAAAGTCTTAAAATCCATTGTATTCTATTGTTTGGTTTTTCATTCCAGAATCTTTTCCTATGGATTAAAGATAAATCTATAGAAATACCTACCAGAGTAGTGGATGAAGTTGGGAAGGGATTACATACTTTTAAAAAATGTTGATAGAGTCTCAGACATCTTTTTCAACTTTATTTAATCTCAAGGAACACTTATTTGCTTACAGAAGCACCCTTTACAAAGTATGATGATCTCTGATTGCAATAATACAATTTAATATGCTTTGACTCTTCACAAAACAGTTTTTTCTCTCACCTAAATTTCCTGATACTTCATGATATGTGATTCCAGGAAGTGTTAGAGAAGAAAAGAAACCAGCCTGTGAAGAATCTGCATATTATGCTTTCTAAATGTTGAAGAGACCCCAAATTTACTTCTACAAAAATTAATGAGAAAAATGTTTCAAATCCTAGACTACAAAAATAAGTGCCAGAGATAAATCCATTTTATTCCTTATTTACACAAATGTTTTAGCTCATGACAAAAGTGGCATCAGGGAATCAATGTTTTCAGAAACAAGTTCCATTCCCAAGCTAACCAGCTTTACCTTTCTGATCCCATCATGTTTCATTTCAATAACATGAAGGGTGTAATTAGTTCGATGTCCTTTCTCGTTAAACTGGACAGTTCCTGTCAGTCCTTCAAAGCGCACCTATAAAAGAGAGGAGGAGGTAAAAGATGACAAGTGTTACAAAATTGTTGTATCTCTCCAAACCTCTTAAATCAGATCAAATGATATATGTATGGATCAATACATATCAAGCTTTTTCTTCAGGTGTTTTCTTTTCAAGTCGTCTGCACTGAGGACATAACCTCATTTGGGTGCAGGTAATTTCAACTTTCCAGCTCAGACTTTTTATCAGGTTCCAAAACCCAGGAAAGACACATTGGGATTCTTCTAAGCAGATGCCTTTATGGTTCCTCATCTAAAGACAGAAATCTTGCCAAATTAAAGCAGACTACTTGCACCATATAACACATATACTCTGGGAACTATTAGGAGGAGCCGTCTTCACCCTCTTTATCTCACATAAACTACCTAAACTGCTTTGTCTCTTGCTCCTCTGGAATGCACTCCCTCCCTTCTGGGAATCAAGACTGCATTCCATTACACTTTTCCAGTTAACATAGAGCAGTTGGGGATAAAGGACAAGCAAAGTACACTTGCAAACAGGTTGCCGAAAGGCTAAGACCTTCTTATACTAAATGTGGGACTGTTCATCTGCAAAAGACAATAGATGGAAGTTAGCCATTGGCTTGGCAAAGGTAATTAATGGATAATTTTTGTCACATATCTGGATGTTATCTTACTAACAAAATCATCATCCCCATCATCCCCATCATCCCAGCTGTACATCTCCACCCCAGGCCACCCCAACGATGCCCTTGAAGTGATGTCCCAGTGCCTGGAGGCCGTGCGGGCCTGGATGAGGAGAAACAGGCTCCGACTCAACCCCTCCAAGACCGAGTGGCTGTGGCTTCCGGCGTCCCGATATAGCCAGCTGACACCATCGCTGGCTATTGGGGGCAAATCACTCGCTCCCACGGAGAGGGCTCGTAACTTGGGCGTCCTCCTGGATGCACGGCTGTTGTTATAAGATCATATGACGGCCGTGGCCAGGGGGGCTTTTTATCAGGTTCGCCTGATACGCCAGTTGCGCCCCTTTCTAGATCGGGACTCCCTACGCACGGTCACTCAGGCACTCGTCACTTCCCGCCTGGACTACTGCAACGCTCTCTACATGGGGCTCCACCCTGGGGTGCACCCGGAGGCTCCAGCTGGTCCAGAACGCGGCCGCGCGGGGGATTATGGGGGCGACGAGGCGCTCCCATGTAACACCTCTCCTGCGCGAGCTGCACTGGCTCCCGGTGGTCTTCCGGGTGCGCTTCAAGGTGTTGGTAACCACCTTTAAAGCGCTCCATGGCTCAGGGCCGGGGTACTTACGAGACCACCTTCTGCCACCAATAGCCTCCCACCGGCCAGTACGCTCGCACAGAGTGGGCCTCCTCAGGGTGCCGTCCGCCAGACAATGTCGGCTGGCGACCCCCAGGGGGAGAGCCTTCTCTGTGGCAGCGCCTACCCTCTGGAACAACCTCCCCCCAGAGATACGTACAATAACAGACCTCCGGATTTTTCGTCGGGCCCTGAAAACCCATTTATTTCAACTAGCTGGGCTGGCTTGAGTGAATTTTAAATCGTTTTTAAATTGGGGTTCTTTTAATTTTCGGCCAAATATTTAATTATTTTAAACTGCTTTTAAATTTTGTATATATTGTTTTTTACTTTGGCTGTTCACCGCCCTGAGTCCTATTCTGGAAAAGGGCGGTATAGAAATTTAAATAATAATAAATTTAAATAATAAATAAATAAATAAATAAATCTAAACTATAAAGGATTTATAAACTACACCTAGTCCTGACTTTACAGTAATTTGTTTAGCAACTATTCAAAGTTACAATGGCGCCGAAAAAAGTGATTTACAACCAATCCTTGCACTTAAGACCATCACCACATCCCGGCAATCACATGATCACTATTTGCAACTGTTGCATATTTTTGATAGTCGCAGTGTTCCGTGATCACCATTTGTGACTTTCCCATTTAGTTTATGACAAACAAAGTAAGTCAGGAAGCTGGCAGAAGATCACAAATCATGGACATGTGATGTCTAACTTAGTTTTTTTGATCTGTATAAGAAATACAACTTGGACTGCGGGAACTGCTGTTGCTAAGTGGGGCAGTCATGCAATGTTTCAGTTAATAAATACTTTGCTTAGCGATGGAGTCCCAATTAAGAAAAAACTATCTTCAAATTAAAAACAACAAAACACAAGGAAAGATTGTGTTTGCAGTAGGCTGAAGGTGAGATGACAATGTCACCCATTCCTGACTCCAGAAATTGTTGGCCCATTGCCATGAAGAGCAACCCAGTTCTATCCAGTTCTGCCCATAGACATTTCTTTTCTCACAACATTTTCAGAATCCGAACATTTTAGCACTGAATTGTTAAGTGCCTCCAATAAGGTGACTTTTACATATTTTCCTCTTCTAAACTCCCACTTCTCTTAATACTAGTACTCAATGGACTGCATATATTGTATAATATACAGACTCTGTTTCAATGCAAAATCTTAATAGGATTTTTTTTCTTGTACAATGGAAAATAGTAAATTAAGGGAGAAGGCAGTTGATGTAACTTATTTCTCACAAGCTAGCTTTTATCTAGAGGAAGCATTCAAACATGTTGCTCATCATCAATCTGATACAATATAATCAAGGAAGAATTGTGTAATGTTATTTCAGCATCTTTGACACAGCTAGCATCCACTTATAAAAAAATATAAAGCATAATGAATTCTCTAATGCAATCCTATTTTAGGTTGCTGAAACATTTTAATTCAAGCTTGATGAGTTCAGGATCCATACTTAGAAAGAAAATGCATTCTCCCCAAATGTTCAAAGTTAGATATCTTTTCCTAAATAAGGTGGTTTTTCAAGACTACTTTAGAAATTCAATTTCAGTACAAATACTCAGTGATCATCCTTGTTTATAGTACAACATGATATGGATTTACAGACCATGAAATAATGAATAATGAATAGCAATTCAGATATTCTAACAATGTTATAATCTGTCCAGGGTTAAATTTTGTTTTATTTTCTAACCTGTTGTAGAGCTCTCTGGATATCAATCCCTTGTCCCCAAGGAACAGCTGGATTTGCCAAGCAATCCCCGGCATTCCCACGACGGGAAATATCGATCCGTTGTTTTCTGAGACTCTGAAAAGCTTCTGCCATTACCCGAACCCCATCATACGTAAGAGCAGATGTGTACTAGAAAATAGATTAAAATAAGCATGTTGGCTATTAGGCTTGATTTGGGAAATGCTTGTTCCTTCTCCCAAAACAGGAACCAGGAAATCTTCAATTTCCAGGATTCAGCCACCCCAAACTGCTATTTGGTTAATTTCAATGTCGACTTAAGGTGTCACAAAAATAATTATGTTAAGTAATACTGGGTGCTTCAAAAATAAAGAGCAGCATTATTTTGCAGGTTTTTGAACTGAAGTTGTAATTGCTATTCATAGCATTTATCCTAGCACTTGTAGGAACCACTTTTTTGCATGGTTTGCTGCAATTCTCAAAGCCAAGCTGTCAGTGCATGAGGCAAGAAGGAGTTTTAATTCTCAACCAGGAGCCTGACACTGATTTGGACTAAGAGGGAATGCCTGGCCCAAGGCCATCCAGCTGACTTCTATGTCTAGAAGATTAGAGCCTCCCAGCTCAAAATCCAGCACCTTAGCCACTATATCGTACTGTCTGTTGGGATCTGAGTTAAAATACCAATTTGGCTGGAATTGACAAGCCATGAGAAGCCATATAGAATTTTGCTAGATGTAGCTGAGTGGTGACTTGCATGTTCTTCGGTAGGTACATTTTTATGCCTAATAATATTGATGAGAATTATAATTTCCTGGGAAAAGCTGCAGCTGCTCTAAGTAGTTTGCACTCCTGCACAGTCCAAAGCACAACCTACTTATTATGCTAATTTTGCTTTCAGCCGTGTTTTAATTAATCTGTTCTACCTTGAGTCATTTTTGTTTGATGAAAATATAAGATATCCAGAATAATAATGACAACTTGATTTCAGTGGGTCTAATTTAAGTGAGTACAGGATAATTCTGGATCCAATGCATTATAATATTTGCTGCTGCAGGCTTTAGAAAATTATACATAGGAAGTTAGAGGCTTAGACTCTGTCTTTAACTGTTCAAGATTTGCATCATGACAAAATGAGTTTCTGGCTGTGCAGGTTATCTTAAAAAAAAAAAAACTAGTTTGCCTTAGTATGAAAGCTCCAGATAATTTCCCTCCCTCCCTCTCCCTCTTTCCCTACTTTATTCAGTCTACTATACAACTTACCAATCTTTAAAATATTGTCACAGTAAGGTGAGAAAAAGAACTTAGTTTTTCACAATGAAGGATCTATGAGAAGGTAAGCAACAGAGTATGTATCTTTCTATCACATCTACACAAAGTTCCGAGGATGAACTCTGTTTTTAAGATTATTTGTTCAAAAGATTCCATAGCACCATATATTTATTCAACTCAGAGCAAAGCAATAATTCAGCACCCCACTAATTAAATAATTTAGTATAGAGTCCCCCAAACAGAAGAACAAGGCATGAAATTTCCTTTAGTTATCCTAATGCTAATTAATCCATGTAAGTTACTTAAAGACTGAAATCCTACTTACATGCAATATTGCTTCTGAACAACCCAAAAGAACTAGGATATATTCTCTCTCTGAGCACTAACTCTGAATGTTATAGAAATAGTTGCAGATAATTTTCTTTAATTTCCCATAGATGTGTTTGCACTTTGACTGTCAGAATTCCCCAAGAGTATAATATCCCCAATAGAATATGGGCATTCTGTCTGGATAGTCTGTCAGTTAAGCACATCTGGAGAAACTAAGTAGGGATAGTTATGGACATGCTAGTGTCCATGCAATGTTAAGCCATTATTAAGGAGGAACTCATTGCTGTATCCTTTTGCATTTTGTTGTACTGCTTGAACAAACAACTGTTTGTTGTTGCCTTTGGTGAGGGAGGGGCACATATGGTAAGGTTTAATAATAAATAAGTAATTTATTAATTTCATTTGCATACATTTTGAGGTCCTACAGACTGAGATACCTTTTCTACATAATTTTACTTAGACACAATATAAACACAAATTATATATATATATATATATATATATATATATATATATATGAAGTTTCATTCGTCATCTTCAGGCTGGTGTTCTCGGCTTCGTGCTTCCAGGAGCAATTACTGGAAGCCTGAAGATGACGAATGAGACTTCGTCGAAACGTCGCCAAGACACTTCCAATTTTACGTGGGAGAAGACCCGAATAACCAAAGACCTACATACAAACACCCGCGAAAACCTGAGAAAACATATATATATATATATATATATATATATATGTATGTGTGTGTATATATATATATATATATATATATATATATATATATATATATAATAATAATATAATAGAAATAATTATATTCATAAATAGTGATAGTTCCCTAAGGTGAAATGCAAAAACATATGGAACACCACTTGAACATCATCGGCACCAATCAATTGCAAAAGGCAGCTTTACTTGGAACAGTTTACATCTTGTGACTATACTTTTAACACTGTCAAACATTAACATCTGCCTATCCCAGGTCCTTGGAAAGGACTTGATGGGTGGGTAAAAATACCAAATCCAGTCAACAACAACAACAAGAAGTAAGAACAATAATAAAAAATCTGGCTGACTGTGTGACCAACCATTGGTTGTGTATATATATGTTATGTATGTATGTATGTATGTATGTATGTATTATTTATTTATTATTGATTGATTGATTGATTCAATTTATTATTTGCTCAAGCAAGTCCACTCTAGGGTAAAAGCATCTCCACTGAAGGTTAGAGACCATAATCTACAGTGTTGCTCTAGTACCAGTTGGGAAGTAGAGTTTTTTTTTTTATTTCCCAGTTTAACTCCAAGAGACAGTAACTGGCCCATAATCACCCAGCTGGTTTCTGTTTCTAAGGAAGAACCTGCTTAAACCTGCTCCTAGTCAAACCTTACTACCACATTAGTAAGGTAGTAAGGTTTACTACCTTACTTACTTACTTACCACACACTGGTTACTTACTATCACACACTGATTCATGTGTGTGTATGCTTATTTATGTGCTTCAAAATGAGGATTCTTCATTTCGAAATTCCTCTTTAGTTTAGCAAAAGAAAACAGTGTTTTCTATAATTTAACTTCACTGAAACCAATTCTGCTGTAATTTGCTATGGAAAAAAAAAGGCCTAAACCCTAGTCTGACATAAGGAACAAGAAAATGGCATTAACACCTCCTCAAACAAATGGGTTTTCAGTACCACTTGCCTTTGGCCTCTTCCAGTCCACCCGAGGTTGTTCCCTGGCATCATTGTTCTTCCACTGTTGCATAATCCTGGCTGGGATGGTATCTGTGTAATTCACCAATTGGAATCCGGTCACATTTGCTCCACTTTCTTTGAATTTCCCCAGGTCAATATCCATAAATCCCTAAGGAGGAAAAAAACAACAACAGCAACCACAGCAGTGATGAATGAACACATATTAAGATAAGCATTAAACTTTTATAGCACAATTTTTACCAATACTGATGAAAAATGCAATAATCTAAATATCCCAGACCAGAATGTTATCCTCCAAAAGTTGTTCTACACTCCAAGTACTATGGAAAATTCTTTGCTAATTAATAATTTTTACAATTTTTTTTTTCTTTAGGGAACAACAGTGGAATTTAAAAATAATTTAACACATTTTAAATACATAACTTTCCAAAGGAGTTTTCAAAATAATTGCAGACTAATAAAGAAAAGAGTGAGAAGCAAATAAGAGAATGAGAGCCTATGAAAATGACATGGATGAGGAAAATGCCTATTTTTCTAACCATAAATATAAGTAGAAATATAAAATACACCATTGTTCTTTGCGCAAGCAAAATAATGTGACTCGCCTAAGCAGAATCTTCTACAATATAGTACAATTTACCTAAATATGTTTGGAAAAAAGAAAAAAATTAAGTACTCACTAAGGTGTATATGAGAAGGATATAGAAATTGGGATAGTTACATAAGCAATTGCAACATGCGAGAGCAGGCCAATTCTGCTTGGTCTCTCGGCAGCTTTCGATACTATCAACCACGGTATCCTTCTGGAGCAACTTCAGGGGTTGGGAGTGAGAGAGCTTTGTGCTATCCTCTTCTTTCCTCTGTGGCTGTTCTCAGTTTGTGTTAATATTGTAGGAGACAAGAGATCCATCCATCGCCCACTGCTTTGCAGGGTCCCACAAGGCTTGGTACTCTCTCTGCTCCTATTCAACATTTACATGAAACCACTGAGTGAGATAATCCATCACCATGGATTGAGACATAATCAATCTGCTAATGATACTCGAGAGACCAGAAGCGTCGTGGTGAGACTGGCTGGGAAAATACAAGGCTCTAATGAGCCTGGCGAAAACTCAGCCAGATGAACCGCTGTTTGGGGCGGGGGTTTCTTCGGACCGGAACCATCCTGTAGGGACGGTGAAGAAGGAGAGGCATCTCAGATGGCTAAAGAGGAACAGGCAAGTTGCTTGGAAAGTCAGAGAAAACTCTTCGATCCAACGGCGGGGGGCGGTGACCATTGCAACCGCCATGAAGCTGGGGCATATAGAATAAGAATTGTGCAGGAGTGAAGATTTGGACAGAGTATTGGTACCGGGTGAGCAATTGGCAAACTCACAAGTAACAAAGAAAAAAATTGAAAATTTTTACAGCTATCCCGGCATGGAAACAGCAGCTAAATAGCGTCGGGGGAAGTTAATTGACAGAGAAGAGAGAAAGTGGAAATAAAAAAGCCCAAAACAGAGTCTGATGTTTAAATCTTAAATATGGATACTGAATTTGGAGAGACTAAATTTATTATAAGAAAAATAAAACCAAAAGAAAATACTTTTGGAATAGGATTGAATATAAACTGTAAGGAAAATTTTGAACTTTAAAGGAAGATTAAAGAATAAGAAAAACCCACAATAAAAGAAAACCCTGTTAAAGATTTTAAATTGAACTTGAACTGGAACGTAAAGTTGGAAATTGGAAAATATAAAAAAAAAAAACTTAGAAGAGAAAGAAAGTTAATTGGATTCAACATACAAAACTGGATACTTTCCTAAATTGTTGATTTGGAACTTGTGGATTCTAGAGAGCCATCTACTGGCAGAAAAAAAAAGTACTACATTGAACACTTTAAATATGGGAAATCTACTGCGTCCTTGAGGAATGAGCTGTGAGAGTTTGTAAGGAGGATTTGTCTTGTCTTCAACAACTGAACATTGATAACATAAGAAGTGGAAAACAAGAAACTTTAAATTGAACTTAAAAAGTAACTAGAACGCCAAAATGTGGCAAGAACTAATTGAAATGGTTCAAATGGTACGTTTATCATTTGATGTGGACAGAGAAAAATCAAGAATTTTTCTGGAGCATAGTCATGGGATGAACAAGCTACTAATGAGAAGCAAGAAAATAATATTGAAGACAAAGACACTGATGAAAAAATAAATGATTACATTGGGAATAGCAATGAAAAAAAGAGTGAATAATAGTTTCAATGATCACACTGAGATTAACAGTGCTAAAAATAGAAAGGTCAGAAAGAAGCAGAGAGGTAAAAAAGGGAATAGATCAGCTGAGAATAGAGGGCAATCTAGGCAAGAAATTTTTTTTAATGATTATATCCGGATTAACAATGTTAAAAATAAAAAATTCAGAGGGGAAAAATTGAATGACTACATTGGAATTAACAATGGGGAAACAAGGAAGATAAGAGGAGAAAAGGGGAATAGAACAAAAGAGACTAAAAGAGAGGATAACTATAAAAAGAAGAAAAAGAAAATGGATGGTATATTAGATGGATCAGGAGAAAATGGTTAAAAGGAGTACTTAATGGACAGGAGGAAGGGTAATATGAAATATATGTAAAGTAATAATTGTATTAACAATAGAATTAGGATTAATATTTGTGACTATTATTTGAATAAGAGGAGATTTGGTAAATGAAATGGAAATGAATAAAATTATATAAAATGATTTATTTAAGGGGAAATTATTGGGATTGTAAAAATTGAATTATACAAAAAGAATCATAAAAATAAAGATGAAGGATTGTATTGTTTCTGGTGGTGGATATGTTTAAGGGATTAACATATTGAAATTTAAATGAAATAGAAATGAATAAAATTAAAAATATTGGGATTGTTAAAATTGAACTTAACTGACAACATAACTGATTTGAGATAAAATAATTTATTTAGAAGGGGAAATTATATACAAGTATAATAACAGCTGTATAAACAATTATGATAGAAGTAATATTGATGATTATAGTATTTGAATAAAATGAAGTATATTTTGTAACACTGAAAGTGTAAAGAAATTGCATCAGTACTGGGATTGTAAAAATTGAATTATAAAAAAGGAATTATTTGAAGGGGAAAGTTGGAATGAATTGGAAATGGAAGTTAAGTGTACTTAAAAAGGGGATTATAAAAGTAAATGGGAAGAATTGTATTGTTTTGGGTAAAATGGTAAAATGATTAATGATAAAGACGATGTAAAACAAATATAATGAAATATATGTTTAAAAGGGTCAAATAATGGATAAAGTAGTAAGATAAGATAAAGTTTGGTCCATCTTTGGGAAAAATTGACACTAAAGAAATAATTGTGAAAAATTAAATGTTTGAATGACTGCGCTTAAAGTAAAGGGTTTCAATAGATTAAAAAATTGTGATAGGTGAAGATAAGGAGGTGAGGGCGGATGGTAATATTGATTATATATTTTATAAAAAAATAAAGTAGAATATTGGCAGAAATTGGAGTATATATAGTAAATATGGAGAAAATAAGCTGTATAAATTTTGACTCTGTCAATACTCTGTTCAAAAATTATGTATTTTATGTTTGTGTGTCTGAAAAAAAATAAAAAAAATATTAAAAAAATATGCTAATGATACTCAACTGTATATCAGCCTATGGTGAGTTAAGTGATGACATGACCTCCCTCTCACAGTGCCTGGAGGCTGTTGGGGGCTGGATGGGGAGCAATGGGTTGAAACTGAACTCTGGCAAGACCGAGTGGTTCTGTGTCTGGGGTTCTTTGGTCCCTGGAGAATTGCCACTTTTTGTCTTAGATGTGGTGGCACTGTCCCAAACAGACCCAATGTGTAATCTGGGGGTTCTCCTGGACTTGCAGCTTCTGCTCAAAGAACAGGTGGCAGTTGTGGCCACGAGGGCCTTTGCACAATTGTGCACCAGTTACGCTCTTTCCTGGACCAACAATCCTTACTCACAGACACTCATGTCTAATCATCTCCTGTCTTGACTATTGCAATGTGCTCGGTATGGGGCTGGCCTTGAAAAGCATCCGGAAGCTCCAATTGGGCAAAATGCAGTGGCCTACATGGTTTTGTGCAGATCTCAGTGTGCACATGTGTTACCTCTCTTGTGGGAGCTGTATTGGTTGCTGATTTGCTTCTGGGTGCAATTCAAAGTGCTGGTTGTCATGTTTAAAGCCTTTCATGGCTTGGAACCAGGTTATATAAGGGACCATCTCTTGCTGGCCATATCCACTTTACCCACTAGAATGGGGAAATAAGGAATGTTGTGAGTCCCATTCGCTAAGGAGGTATATCTGGCGGGACACAGAAGAGGGGCCTTCTCTGTGGTGGCTCCCTCCCTCTGGAACATCATACCTCCAGAAATTAAACTGGCCTTCACTCTGACACTCTTTTGGAAGGCCCTGAAGATGTGATTCCTCCAGTGGGCCTGGAGAAACCAGAGCAGGAAGGAGCCCATTAATTGGTTGGTATGAGTGTGTGTTGCCATTGTGTGTGTGTGTGTGTGATATTTGAATTAATTAATTAATTAATTAATTAATTAATTTAATATTGTGTTTTTATTTCCTGTAAGCCGCCCTGAGTTGCCACGAGCGAGTAGGCAGCGATATAGTTTTTCCAAATAAATAAATAAAAATTCTTGAATAGATTTAGTTTTGATGACATCATTCATTCTAAACCCAGTGCTTTGGGTTTTTCAACTTTTGAAATGATGCAGTGGAACAAAACGGGTTGTGGAGAAGTAGGAATAATAGAGCAAATGAGACATGGCTCACTGTGTAGAGGCATCTGTTCGATATAGTGCGTTTTTATCCTACCACATTCCACAAGGATTTAAGTGTGTTCCAAGTGTATAAAGCCAATGGAGCCAAGGCAGAGTGACAACAGCAGTTTTCATCCCTGAGGAGTAGCAAGCCTGGTTTTAGTAATTAGCTTCAGAAGTAAATTGGCAAGAGGAGAGAAGAGGGATCCCGCAGAAATACCAGACATTTAGACCGAAAGATATTCACATTTCTGTTGATTCATGAACTAATGGAGCTGCACACAGTTTTGGGACAGTCTGAATTATTTATACTGTTCTGAACAGAACTCAAACCCAATCTATGCTATCCTTTAACAAGGGTGGAGTTGAATATGTTTCAAGCCTTTACTGCCAAAGAAAAAGGAAAAAGTGAAATGGTGACTTTAATTGGATAGCTCAGCATACTAATGCATTGTAATTTAATTCCAGCTGTCTGCAATTAGTAAGTTCGAATCTTGCCAGGCTCAAGGTTGACTCAGCCTTCCATCCTTTCTAAGGTAGGTAAATTGAGGACCCAGTTTGTGGGGGCAATAAGCTGACTTTGTATAAATATACAAAAGTATGAAGGCTATTGCTTAACGCATTGTAAGCCACCCTGAGTCTCTGGAGAAGGGCGGCATCAAATTAAAAAAAAAAATCAGTGTGAAAAGGAAAACAGGCCCATTAGCCAGAACACATTTTCATTATAGCTGCTTGAATAATGAAAAAAAGTATTCCTGGGAATTATTCAATAGAAAAAGTGTCTACCCTTGGAATATTACACAGGAATATCCAATTTAACTCTCATGCCTTCAGTCAACTGATAAAAAAATGGATGTGTTTCCTCAAGTTATAGATCATGAAATAAAAGTTTTATAAAATCATATGTTGAGGTACAGATTAAGTTTACTTTCCCCAGTGGTCTCCGGTAGTGGAACTGAAACTTTAACCCCTAAAGTGACCAATGAGATTTGGTCATGCAAACCAGGATTATAGCAGTTATACTGTCATCCCAACATATCTAGTAATCCACATATTAAAAGTGTTCTCAAATGAACAGAAAACTGTTTAGATATTTCTCTCTGAACCCATTGTTTATAGTCTTGAGGCAGCTGCATCTCTTTAAGGCTCTTTCTCAATTTTTCTGAATTTGTGTATATGTTGGAAGCCATTTCCTGGTTCTCTGTGTACTCAAGAACCTAAAAAGAAGGCTTCAACATGATGCACCTGCTTTGATGATCTGAACAGTGGATTTCACAAGGCATTTCACAAGCCAACTTTCTGAACGTCTTGCATTGCCGTAATAGAAAGTTTTATTTCAGATAAATATTGTAAGGTTGTAAAGGTAAATATCAGCACCTTGAACTTGTTTTTGGAAATGTAAAAATGACTCATGGAATTGTTTTTGGAAGCAGAAAACTGTGTTCACTATAATCAGTCCTGATACCAATCTAGCCACACTATTTTAGACTAAGTGGACTTTCTGAATCTTCAGACATGTTTCAAGGAAGAGGTACAGTATGTGTGTATGAGCCTGCTGTGGAAATGACCTAGGGAGACAAGAGAAAGAGCTGCAGACTGGACAATCATCATGTAAAAGAAAACTCAGTCCACAGAAAGAGACAAGGCATGGAAATCTTCCCTAGTTAAGGGCCACAGAAAAACTCTATCCCCACTGCTTCCCAAAACTTGTGGTCCATATGGAGTTGGAACCATTGCAACACTGAGCTTTTAGCTCCCATCCTAGAATACTGCTTTATTTGTGCAATTTTATTTTTCCTTTTTTTTTGGGGGGGGGGGATGGATTACAATAGATTCAGAACTTGATAGATAATTGTCCTAGAATGAAAAAAAATATCATAATGTTGGAAGGACGAAATCTTAGATGGCACCACAAGCTACATCAGTTAGGGGCAGTGGTGGGTTTCAATTTTTTTTACTACTGGTTCTGTGGGTGTGGCTTGGTGGGTGTGGCATGCCTTCATGGGTGTGGCATGGCTTGGTGGGCATGGCAGTGGAATGATACTGTAAAATCTCCATTCCTACCCCTCTCCAGGGGAAGGTTACTGCAAAATCCCCATTTCCTCCTGATTAGCTGGGACTCGGGAGGCAGAGAATAGATAGGGGCGGGGCCAGTCAGAATTTTTACTATCGGTTCTCCAAACTACTCAAGATTTTCACTACCGATTCTCCAGAACTGGTCAGAACCTGCTGAAACCCACCTCTGGTTAGGGGTATAAAGCTATGATAAAAATTAGCCATTCATAACATCATTCAATTGGAAAAGGCTGCAAAAACAATCTAGACCAGAATTTTTCAAACCTGGCAACTTTAAGATCTGTGGACTTCAATTCCCAGAATTCCCAAGTACCAATTGATGTGTTTTATACCTTTCAATTTATAGTTAATCAAATGTGACATAAACTGGGTTTTTGCTTTTAGAATGCAGCATCCATTGGGAGAACAGCACATTTAGAGAACAGCATAGAGGAAGAAAATAGATAGCAGATAATAATAAATAGAAGGTGGGAAATGTAAATGTAAAGTTGCTCCTTTTCCTGCTGTGGTTTTGAAGACAATTGCTTCTCAAAGGATAAAATGCTCGTCAGCACCAATGAGGTTTCAGAGGAGGAATAAATGTGTTAATGGTGCTCCAGTTTTCATCCCTATTTGCAACAATGTGAATGTTAAAGGCATTCATTTAAAGTCATGTCTAGTTTAGCCCTAAACTACGCAAATCTGGCAGGTCATACTTTTAGTTTCATACACAAGAAAACTGCACTTGACAAGATGCTAAATCATACTTCTATTCACACAAGTGAAAAATCAAACAAGAAGTTAGTAAACTAAAGTCAATACCAACCAAAAAAACGTTAAAAAGGGTAAATTTTGACAACTTCTACATTATGACTTATTTATAAACCATGAGTTAAACTAAACTGTGCCCAGCTTAGACATAAGGAGAATATATGATTAATTATGATTTTCTACCAGTCAGGTTTGCTAATTCATATGCAAATCAAATATGTTCAGGAGCATGAAGGCCATTCTGATTTGTTAAATTTGAATAGAATTCTTTTTTTTAACATTATCATTACCTAGCCTAGATTAGAAACTGAACTACTCCCATCCTTTTCCCCCAAGATGTGAGTGAGAATTCACTGCTGTGTACAGGAGAAAAATAGCAAATAACAGGTACAAAGAAGAGTGAGTGTAAAAGGACAGCTTCTTAAATTCTAGGATAGTCTATTTATAAATAGCATGATTAAATGTTTTCTGATTTGTTTTGTTTGACCTCTTTTTTTCTTGCTAGGTCTATTAATTGTTTACCTTAAAGGTAAGATTTTTTTTTCTTTTTTTGCTAATATGATTCCTAATCAACTGGAGCCCAAGGGATTGAATGGGCTATAAATTGGAATAAAAAAATGTGAAACTGCCCACTGGATAACATGCAAGCTAGCTTAAAAAAAATAAACCGGTCATAAAACCAGCTAGGTGGCAAAACTAGGCGATAGCAATTGCAAATATATTCCCATTAGCATTAAAACTCCCCTACAGCTTCAAAAGTGGGCCATTAAATTTAAAAACAAAAAGTAAGCAGTTAATACAATCTGGTAGCATTAACTCAGCAGAGCAGAGCCAGATTCCCTGGGCAATGCTGAATAGGTGAGGTTGGAAAGATACATTTAAAATATACATAGTTAGAAATCTATCTTTTCACTTGAAATATTGTAACCTATTTCCGTACTCTTTCACTATTTATGAAACCATTTAATTTTAAGTTACTCATACTAAAAGTTAAAGATAGACAGATAATAGAATAGTTTCAATAGAAAAAATGTCAAATTAGACTAAAACTAATGTTTTTTTTTAATTGATAGAAATATACTACTGCAAAAATATGTTCTGGGGCATTTCTTTTCCCCAGACAGGAGTCCATGAAAATGTTTAGCAAGGTAGGATATAAAACAAATTAAACAATGTCACTTATTATATTTCTATCCGTTAGTGTTTGCCTCAATTAGTAGTGTGGTGGCCTAGTGATGAAGATGCTTGCCTCCCACTTTGAAGGTTGAGATTTCAATCCTAGGTAGTCGTAGTTGTTTCTGTTCTAGGCCTCAAAGAAAAAAAAAAATCTGCTGTAAACTCCATGTAGGCATCAGGAAGGGCATTCGGCCAGTAAACGCTCAGCTTCATACAGTCATCCCGACTCTGCCCCAAGTTAAGGGACTACAGGGTCATAAAAATAAAGTTTAGTGTTTGCCTCAATTAATTAGGCTTGGCTCCTACAATGTCTGCTTGAACCTTAGCAGTTTTCTCCAGGACCCACAAATCTAATCTGTGAGCATGAGCATTGCAAGACAGGAATCTATTCCACCAGTTTTGCCCATTGAGACAGTCGGTTTATCTATTCCACTTCAGTTCAGTACATTGTATTCTAAAGCACGTTGCTCAAGTAATCTGTCTCATATGGAAATCTTTTCAAGATCAGCTACATCATGTCCTTCAAATACCAGGAAAGATGCCAGGGAGTTTCTACATATACTTTGTCTTTGCACTATGTCATTTGGACTGCCCTGAACAAGTAAGTCCTGAACTGGATACATGTATAAGTTTGCTCCACATATTCTGCTTCTGCTTCTGCATGGATGGGTTGCCTATTACTTGGAAAGGACATCATCTTCAGTGTCTACCATCTGCTGATCCACCTGATGGGCTTCATTCCAACCTACACAGATGCTGTCATGTCACTTGGTTGTTCCTGCTGCTTTGTATTGATTTTGCCAGCCATGAAAAACTGGACCATTTTTTGAAAACCAGGTTTGGTAATGATATAATGCTAGGGATTCCCTTTTTTTAAAACAACAACAACAACAACAACAACAACAACAACAACAATTAATTGGATGAATCGATCATTGTTCTGCCAGGTTTTCCCTTATAAGTAACTGAAAGCCTCCTTATTTTTCCCCACCCCCCCAAGTAGGTTTTAGCAGAAGAACAGAAACTGGAACAGTTTTGAGACTGGATAAAATTGACAAGAATCCTGCTAAGTTTCAAATCCCAGTCCATGTGACAGGAAGAAGACACTGTAAAACTGTTCAGTTTTTTTCCCTAGTTATGAAATCACCTGTCCACAGAAAGGAAAGCAATCAGTGCTTGCTTTCCCGTTAAGGGGAAAATGTATTCTTCTGTGTGCTTCCTACGCAGAGATACCAAGTGTGACTCGGCCTTTCCTTGGCTGCTTAGTTTGTAGCAGTCAATGTATGCAGCTGCAGTTCCTTTCATTGTTGCATTATCTTTTTTGTATACTCACCACAACTGTTCTTTCATAACATATAGTATATCCTTCTGGGGTTGTAACCTTTATTACATCGTTGAATGACTTTTGATCCACAAATAGTATGTCTTTATAAACCATGACACAATGCTATTGATCATGAGTGTGTTTATAATTGTCACTGTTCAAAGTGGGATGCAGGATCAAATTCTTGGAATACAATGTACTTGTCTGACATCCATACTTTTCTATGTACCGTGTTTCCCCGAAAATAAGACCCTGTCTTATATTTTTTTGAACCCTGAAATAAGCACTTGGCCATATTGCTATGCGCTCAAAAGCCCAATTGGGCTTATTATCAGGGGATGTCTTATTTTGGGGAAAACAGGGTACCGTGCATGACACAATGATTCTAGATTACTGTGTATGCCTATCTGTATTCCTTACTGGTTGTAAAACATCTTTTGTCCATGGTTTCTGCCTCATATTTTTGCTCATCTCCTCTACAAGGGACTCTCATTTTACATAGATAAAAGATAAACAAGAAATAACAAAGAAAAGTTAGGGAAAAAAAAGAAAGATAAAGGGAAGGCTGCAAAAAGTAATGCAGTTAGAGAATTTTTTAAAAGAAAAAGATAATTGTGGAAGTGACTTCCCATTTTTTTGGCAGTAGCTACAAAAAAGCTTATCATCTCTTCTCCTTTAAGATTATATTACAAAGGTCTCTTCTGACTCATATTCAATCCTTTTTTCAATCAGCAAATCCAAGAATCACCATTTTACTCCCCCCCCATTTTCAACAACAACAAAAAAATCCAGAAAAGATTTTATCTTTTATAAAAGTACTTATTGTGTATCCCTGACCAAACAGGCCATTTCTGCTAATTCTGTCTTACAATCCAATTTGGAAACAGGTTTTTAAAACAAGCTTCAACTTCAGCCAGCTCACGTGTGGGAGACAAGCTGAAAGTTGTAGTGCAGAAAACCTAAATGTCAGTCCCTTAAATTGCTGCTGTTTTTCTGTGTTAGGGATTGGGAATGCATTTTCCTTTTGGTTCTTCATTTTTTTTTTGGTATGTTTTAAAACCTGATGGTTTCTTCTTTTTCCTTTACCCATCTCACAAGTTATCATCTAATTTTCTCCTTTATTTTCCTCTTCTTTTCTATTACTCACTACCATTATTCTTCTCACATGTACCTTCAGCCTAATAATGCCAGATTAGATGAGGCATGTATCCTTCCATTATTTCACCAAAATGAGCTGATTTAAATGATTCCTTGTAAGCTAAACCAATATTCACACTATGTGGGAGAGGGAAATGCTATGATGAAACTTAAAAATTATCAGAAAGCAGTTTCTTATAAGTAGTTCAGATGAATTTCATGGATTAGATAGATGATAGATAGACAGACAGACAGACAGACATAAAGGTATACTAAAGATCCCTTGAATTTGTAATATACCAGTGTATCTAAAAATGAAGAACTAAGAAACAGAATAAATGCTGAAAAATAGAGCAATAGTTTTCTCCTACTAAATGATGTCAAGTACTACTGCAGGATGATAAATAATCAAGAATGAATTATCTATTCTTGGTGAAATTAAAATTGTTTTTGTGGCAATTGACTGTATTTTGGATCAACTACAGTTTCTTAGGAATCATGCTGTACTCAGCATTTAAATTAGGAATAAGAAATTTAAGATAATAGCCATATTCCATTTTTGGGGGAATCTATTTGTTCTTCAGTGGGATTTTTTTCATTTCTTATTACTGGGGAATCAACAGAAATGGTGATTCTAATGGTGATCTAGAACAGTCCAGAATTAAAAAAATGATTCTGTTGGATCCTTCCATGTAGTGTTTCAAAACCACGTGGAAAAGACAGCCTGGTTTCTCTTATTTTATCCCTTTCTCTGCAATACAGTCAATCATATGTAAGAACTATTTCTACAGAAGAGTTGGTACAATGGTTCTGTTGTTGTCATGCAGTTGGCAGAAGTCCACTTTTGAATAATTTGAGCTAACAAATTACCAGTTTTCATCAGAAAAACATATATTATGGTCTGGAATATAATAATAACATAACATAACATAACATAACATAACATAACATAACATAACATAACATAACATAACATAACATAACATATACTGCCTAACAAATAATAGTAATATTTTATTATAGAGTGACATTTTAGTATAATAAGTATAGTGCACAAATATTTTAGTCTTCGTACTAATGAATTTTCAGAATTGAAGTTAATACTTTTTAAAGAAAAATACAAGTGGTTCCAGCCTATATCATCTCATCTTTTCAGAGTATTGTTCTGTTGATAATATTAATTGCAGGCCCAGGTACAAAATACTAAAAGCATTATTTATTTATTTATTTATTTTTCAAATTTCTATACCTCCCTTCTCCTTTCGGACTCAGGGCAGTGAACAGCCAAGATAAAACATTTATACACAAAAGTTAAAATAGATTTAAAATAATTAAATAAATTTGGCCCATAATTTAAAACATTTCAATTAAAATCGATATCAAATTTTAAAACCAACCATAAAATCAGGACAGCCCAGCTAACTGAAAAAAATAGGTTTTTAGGGCCCGACGAAAAGTCCGGAGGTCGGGGATATGTTCCAGAGGGTAGATGCCACCACAGAGAAGGCTCTCCCCCTGGGGATCGCCAGCCGACATTGTCTGGCTGATGGCACCCTGAGGGGGCCCTCTCTGTGGAAGCGAACTGGCTGGTGGAGGCAATTGGTAGCAGAAGGCGGTCCCGTAAGTACCCCGGCCCTAAGCCATGGAGTGCCATGCCACCAACACCTTGAAGCGCACCCGGAAGTCCACCAGAAGCCAATGCAGCTCGCGCAGGAGTGGAGTCACATGGGAGTGCCCCGTTGCTCCCATAATCCCCCACGCGGCCGCATTTTGCACCAGTTGGAGCCTCCGGGTGCACCCCAAGGGGAGCCCCATGTAAAGAGCATTACAATAGTCCAGACGAGAAGTGATGAGTGCTTGAGTGACCATATGTAGGGAGTCCCGATCCAGAAAGGGGCGCAACTGGCATATCAGGCGAACCTGATAAAAAGCCCCCCTGGCCACGGCCGTCATATGCTTTTCTAAAGACAGCCGTGCGTCCAGGAGGATGCCCAAGTTGCAGGCCCTTTCCGTGGGGGCCAATGATTCGCCCCAAATAACCAGCGATGGTGCCAGCTAGCTATACCGGGACACCGGCAACGACAGCCACAGCCATTCGGTCTTGGAAGGGTTGAGTCGAAGCCTGTTTCTCCCCATCCAGACCCGCACGGCCTCCAGGCACTGGGACATCACTTCCAAGGCATTGTTGGGATGGTCTGGGGTGGAGATGTACAGCTGAGTATCATCAGCGTACTGAAGGAACTCCACCCCAAAACCATGGATGATCTCACCCAGCGGCTTCACATAAATGTTGAACAGGAGGGGCGAGAGGACCGACCCTTGTGGCACCCCACAAACAAGACACCTTGGGGTCGACCACTGCCCCCCTCTCAACACAGATTGCAACCGGTCAGAGAGATAGGAGGAGAACCACCGCAAAACGGTGCCCCCCACTCCCAGTCCCTCCAGCCGGCACAACATGATACCATGGTCGACGGTATCAAAAGCCGCTGAGAGATCTAACAGGACCAGGATAGAGGAGTAACCCCTATCCCGAGCCCTCCAGAGATCATCCACCAACACAATCAATGCCGTTTCCGTGCTGTACCCAGGTCTGAAGCTGGACTGGAGCGGATCCAAATAGACAGCTTCATCCAGGTACTGGGGAAGCTGTCACGCCATCACACCCTCAACAACCTTCGCAATAAAATGAAGGTTGGAGACTGGACGATAGTTAGCCAAAACAGCCGGAGGAGAGGCTTCTTGAGGAGAGGCCTCACAACCACCTCTTTCAAGGCAGCCGGCAGGACACCCTCACTCAAAGAAGCATTAATAATCCCCTGGAGCCAGCCTCGTGTAACCTCCCGGGAAGCCAGCACCAACCAGGAGGGACATGGGTCCAATAAACATGTGGTCACGTTCAACCATCCCAAGATCCTGTCCACATCCTCGGGAGCCACAGGATTGAACTCCTCCCAGATAACACTCTCAAGGCCTGCCTCAGTCATCTCGTCTGAACTAACCCAGTCAGCGGCCAAGTCTTCCCGAATCTGAGTTATTTTATCATACAGATACTGTACAAAATCCTCAGCTCGGCCCTGCAAGGGGTCATCCCGCGCTCCCAGATGGAGAAGGGAGCGGTTCACCCTGAACAGGGTGGCTTGGCGGTTATCTGATGACGTGATAAGAGTGGCAAAATAGCTAGATTTCACTGCTTTTATCGCCACTAGGTAGGTCTTAATATGAGACCTTACCAGTGTCAAGTCAGATTCGGATCGGCTGGCCCTCCAACCGCTCTCTAGGCGTCTTTTCTGGCGCTTCATCTCCCTCAGCTCCTCGGAGAACCAAGGAGCTAAGTGAGTTCAGGGCTGGGTCAGAGGCCGCAAAGGCATGACCAAAGCCCCAGTGGCCGCACTATCCCAGGCAGCCACCAGATCTTCAGCCGAGTCATGAGCCAGAGTCTCAGGAAATGGCCCAAGCTCCATCTGGAACCTATCAGGATCCAGATGGAGCTTGGGCCATTTCCTGAGACTCTGGCTCATCCATCAGGCGCCTGGGGTGGAACCACCTGGTTGGCTCTGCCTCCCTGTGACGGGGTGCAGCGGTCAGAAAGTCAAGTGAAGGAGCGAGTGGTCAGATCATGACAAGGGTTCAATACCTATATCCCCTGTATCAAGGCCACTCAACCACTGGCAAGAGATAAAAACTAAGTCCAGAGTGTGTCCACCTATGTGAGTAGAGCCATGAATTACTTGGGTCAGGTCCATTGCCGTCATGGAAGCCATGAACTCCCGAGCTACCTCAGACGTTTCACCGATAGATGGCAGGTTGAAATCCCCCATGACCACAAGTCTGGGGATATCAGCCGCCACCTCAGCTATGACGTTGAGGAGTTCGGGAAGGGTCATTGCCACATGGCAGGGAGCCAGGTACATTCAATTAATTGAATGTAAGGGGTAACACAGATGTCCTTTGATGCTGTTTTTCATTTGAAAAATTTTCTTAAATCAGTAAGTCATGGAGAGAAACAAAAATTATATTTCATTATAGCAAGCTACCCAGCCAATCTTCCCACTGCATTTTCAATATCAATCCATTTGATCAATGTTGTTTTTCCTCATGAAATGTTAGTGAAGTGCAGCTTCATAACATCTGTAATTTGCAAATGTACTGTTTTATAGTTGGCCTTTTTTTAACCACACTGAAAAGCTTATGTTTAAAGCAGTGGTGAAATCTAAAATTTGTTACTACCGGTTCTGTGGGCGTGGCTTGGTGGTGGGGCTAATGTGACCGGTGGGCATGGCCAATTTTTTTTTTTTACTTTTAAAACCATTTTTTCTACAACCTCTTCGGCGAAGAGGTTGTAAAAAAATGCTTTCAAAAGGCTCTGACGATCCCAGCTGAGTTGCCTGATCGGCAGAGACTTTTTTTCTTTTGAATGCCTCTGACGATCAGGCAACTCAGCTTGGATCATCAGAGGCATTTAAAAGAAAAAAAGGATTTTTTTCTTTTAAAAGCCTTTGATGATCCCAGCTGAGCCGCGCGATCATCAGAGGCTTTTTTAAAAAAACTTTTAAAAGCATTTTTTCAGCCGAAGAGGTTGTAGAAAAAATGCTTTTAAAAGTTAAAAAAAAAAGCCTCTAATGATTGTGTGGCTCAGCTGGGCATGGGGGGGGGGGCAGGGATTTTTGCCATTGGTTCTCCGAACCACCCGCTCCATCGCTCCATCAGGCAATCCAATCCAAACTGGGAGCATTTCACTCTTGGTTTAAAGGCCCTTCCACATGCACTAAAATGCATGAACAGAAGTCTGTGGTTCATATACTAGTAAAGAACAATATTTGTAGCTCAAGATTGAAATGAAGGGTCTTTGATGCTCTCTGAACTTGCTTGTTTTCTTGCAGATGTTTCATTAGACAAACTAAGTTAACATCATCAGTGCTCATGACGATGATCATCAGAGCACTGATCATCAGAGCACTGATGATGTTACCTAGTTTGGGTAATGAAACGTCTGCAAGAAAACAGCCAAGCAGAGAGAGCAGCAAGAACCTCTCAGTTCATATCCTTTATCTCAAGAATCCTCCACATCAAATAATCAGTTCATGAAAATGATGGACAATATTATTCCTGGTTTGTACAATATTTCTAGAGTTTGTAAATTAATATTTTTGAAGAAGAGACAAGCATAGGCAATAATAATCTTTTGGAGTGCAGTGGCAAATTATAAATTAAATAATAACAAGTGGTATTATAGGATAAAGTAGATACTAGCATTTACCCATATTGGATTATTTCGCCCTTATTCATGTTATGGGAATATGATAATGTTAATGTTAAACTGTGGACTTGCAGCTACAATCCAGAGGCACATTACATATTTTCTGTAAATAAGGTCATTGTTCAATTTCTGCCATCTCCAGATCAAGCTGTCTGATATCTAAGATATGTGAAGGCAGTCAAGCAAGATGTACCTATAGATCAGTTCAACAGAAGCACCTTCTCTTGGCTTTAACATTCCTGGCTGTGTCTTGATATTTTTGTGATGATATTGAAAATAATAATAATAATATTTTTTTGCTTTAATTTATATGGCGCCCTTCTCCGGAGACTCAGGGCAGCTTACAATGCATTAAGCAATATTATTCTACTATTAGGCAATTTGCAGCTACACCAAGATCCATGTTGTAAACAGGATCAAAATATGGCACATATATTATGTGT
This sequence comes from Arizona elegans, assembly GCA_022577455.1. Lineage (NCBI taxonomy): Eukaryota > Metazoa > Chordata > Lepidosauria > Squamata > Colubridae > Arizona > Arizona elegans. Next base: position 91,938,565 of record JAKOOJ010000003.1, on the reverse strand, counting down.
GAACAAATGATTTTTCTTATAATAATCTGCTGAATTAAGAATAACCCTTCCTTCCTTCCTTCCTTCCTTCCTTCCTTCCTTCCTTCCTTCCTTCCTTCCTTCCTTCCTTCCTTCCTTCCTTCCTTCTGGCAGCCTATCTCAACAAGTGACTCTGGGCAGTGAACAGAGTTAAAATAAAGTAAAAACAATTATAAGCATTACAAAAGTGTATTATGGCTAGATCATACCCGATAACCTTGAAGTTGAGCATATGAAGTTTGTATGTTAAGCATGTTTTAAAACCCAAAATATTTTTTTTCGCTTACAATCATTGTGGCATAGGGAGACAATCATTCTGTTATACAGATAGAAAGTACCAACCTGCTTTCTTCTGATATTGAGTTAGAAAACCATCGTCATTCAGTTTGCAGGATACCATGAATGAAGCTTAGATTAGTTTTTTGGAGTATCTCAAAGTCAGTTTTTGATCCTGGCAAGTGCCTAGATTAATTCCTGTAATTTCCTCGAGATGGTCTTTTATGGAAAAGGTTTACCATCATCTTCTTGTTATGGCTGACATCAGACAGCACAGAAAATGCTGATTCTATGTAGAAGCATCTTTGAATGGATCTACTGCTAATAATTGTTTATCAAAGTCCCTGATGTGAGGCACATGAAACAGAAGTTTAAGATTAGATAGCCCAATTACCCAATCTTCTTCCCCTAGCAAAAAGTCACCCAACATCACTCAGATAGGGATCACCTTCAGGGTAGGCTATATTGAAGATAATACAAAAAAATATTTTCATTCTTGTGAAGTATCTGTTTACCTCTGTAGCTACACTGGTAGGTAAACATCTATGAAACATTTCTCTGTATCTGCTACACATGGCTCTAGTAACTTTGCCCACTGCTCTGGTTATTAATAAAGTGGGAGGTGCTGCTCCCATTGCCCAAACTGGAGTCTCAACTCTAGACTTCAATGAACAGACCCATGCTCTTATTTTCACTGCAAATAACTCCTAGTAGAATCCTGTTATTGTTCTGACAGTCTATATAACTGTTCCTGCAGAGCACACTATAAGATATCAGCACATTTACATTGTTTTTCTTAAGGCAGAATAATCCTCTCAGTACTTATCTTTAACATCACTGGCTATTTCTCCTCCATTTCATGCCTCCAACTTCCCCAAGGCCCAGCATCAAATCACAGAGTTTTCATTCTTTTGTGTAAAGAGGAGAGTTCTCTTCCATAGTGCCAGATTTTTTTTCCAGCACTCCTTATTTACCTGTAGCATGTTTCCTTCCCCACCATATTGGATATGTACTGTGTTTTCCTGAAAATAAGACCCTGTCTTATATTTTTTTTGAACCCCAAAATAAGCTCTTGGCCTTATTTTCGGGGAGGTCTTATTATTTTGGGGTGCGTGGAGGAAACCAGAGAAAATGACGGGGACCGGATGTGCATGCGTTTAAATATTTTTGGGGAGGGTTTATTTTCAGAGGGGCTTATTTTAGCACATGCGCTCAAAAGCCCAATTGGGTTTATTATCAGGGAATGTCTTATTTTTGGGGAAACAGGATATCTGATCCCCTCCTGCAAAAAAAATCAATCTGATTTATCTTTTGGAGCAAGAATGAAGAATAATGAGACCAAAGGGAATCCATAGAACCCAAGCAGCTCTCATCCACTAAAACTCCCAGAAATTGCCAATGGCTTCAGAGAACTTTCTAAGAAGTTTGTAGAGGAGCTCCATAACCCTGTTCCTAGGATATTTAGCTAGCTTTGTATGATAATTATTCTGTGCTTCTGTCACCAGGGCTGGTCTATCATTAGGCAAAAGTCTGAAGGAAACTCCTCAAGAAAAAGCTATTAGCTACAGTACTTAGCTTTTACTTCCTGAATCACCCCAATTATCCCCTTCTCAAAGAAAGTTGTGCTTTGCATCTTTAACCTCCCCCTCCATTGCCCTCAGGTGTTATGGAGGATCATGTTAACTTTTCAGAGGAACAGGAAGCTCTGGCTCTTTTCAAGAGCTTATAATGGAAGATTTACTGTGTCTCCTGAAAAAGTATCATCTAATGTTTAATAGGGATCGGATGTTGGATTGTTGTTGCTTTCTTCTGTTTCAGGGTTTGTACTATATATTTTAACTTTATTGTATCGAGTCTTATTTCTTAGTAATTTTATGGTCAGATTCAGTTGACAGAATGAATGAATGAATGAATGTTATTGTGCATGTTGAGGTAGGAATCAACTTTTAATCCATCCAGCTTTTGAATATTAGAAAGGGTGATTCAGTTATCTTATTTTCCAACAAAGTGAAACAATTTGGGAAGGTTGTCTTTATCTACTGATATCACGTCAGATTACCTGTATCTAAACCTAACAAGGCTTACTAATTTATTTGTCATTCTGGTTTAACAAATAGTTCATTCATCCTATTCTGTCAAAAGCAAAGGATGCTCTTGATATGCCTCTCTATAATCCAGCTCTTGGTAGCATGATCAAAATTTTTTTTAAAAAAATTTAGCCACTGAACAATACTGAAATGTTGCTGGTTATCAATATATATATTTTCCTGTCTTTCGATCCATCTATATTTTGTCTCATGGCTTCCATTTTAGCCGTCTTGCTTTTCTCCGATTCTTTTCCATTTCATGCTACCGAGTGATAGAAATGCTTTCCATTTGCAGCAAAATGAATGAATGAATGTGTATGTAACAAAATAAATATTTTTATCAGCTATAAGCCAATCTCAAGTGATTAAATCGTAATAACTGCAGGTACATTTGGAAGATTTGTTGTTATATTTATCAAATAAGGAGAAAATGAAAGAAACAAGCAAGACCAATAAAAAGATATTTCTATGCAAGAAATAAAATACAAACTAAAGTTGTTTATGCTCCAATGAAGCCATTCTAAATCTATAGTGGATGTTTGGGGACAAGGGCAATCTTAGAAAACTAAGCTCTTTCTTCTGCGCATGCCCCAAGATGGCGCTGTCCGGGTGAGATCCGTCCGACGATGGGACGATTTCTGGTCGTTTGGGGGTCTGGGGAGCTGACTTGACCATCTACAGCCCCAGCCCCAGTTGTGGGAGCCTCTGCCCAGCCTGTTGAGGGCTTTTTCGCCCTCCGGAGTATTGCGGCTGGGCGGAGCCGATGCGAGAGGCGCTGCGGGAGGACGGCGGCCTGGTGCGGCAGTTTTCTTCTGCGGCAGAGGCCGCGGAGGCCGGGGCGGGCCCGGCCCCAGTTGTGGAGCCTCTGCCCAGCTTGGTGAGGGCTTTTGCCCTCCAGAATATTGCGGCTGGGCGGAGCTAACGCGGGAGGCACCACGGGAGGATGGCAGCCTTCTTCTGCGCCGGAGGCCGCGGAGGCCAGAGTGGTGGCGGCTGTGGACGCGGCGGTGGCGGCATGGAGCGGGCCCTTCCCTCCCAGGCCCTGGATGCTGTTCCGGTGGTCCTGGGATGTGTTGAGGGGCCGGTTTCCAGACGACGATGGCAGCTGAGGTGGCAATGGCGGCTGTGGCTCGACGGCAAGATGATGGCGGCGGCGGCCTGGTGCTTAGCAGTAAAGAAGGGGGGGAGATATGGCCGCTTTGTTTCTGGCCTTACCATCTATACCATGGAATAGACCATCTGACCTGGGGGCTGGAGTCTGGAAGCGGGAGATACAATCAGGGGGATTTATGAAGTTCTGGGGGCTGGAGAGGCTGGAGTGCGCCCAAAAGAACTGGTCGCCTCGATTGATCTCTCCCCCCCCCCAATGCCTTTGACTTGGTCTTCGGCTCCCCGCTTCCAGTTTGTATCCAGCTGTATGTTATCCATCCCTTTTGAATATCTTCTGTTCCTCGGGCTTAACATCATTATGCCTCTATGGTTTGGCTCCTTTTTCATCTTGTGCCCCAAGCTGGAGGGTGTTTGGGCAATTGTCATGCGGGAGCTGAGGGAGTTGTTGCCTTTCACCAACGGAGGAATAAACCATCTAACTTTCCTAAGCCCTTTCCATCTGGGCTAGCCATCGTGAGAGGATGGCTTGGATTTTTACCTCCAATCTCGATGAACTGATACGGGACTCCTTCCACTGCAGTGAGAGGGCAGTGGAGTCCAGCCTACCGGCTTTTAGGTCCATCTTGCTCCAATACCTTAGACTATTCATCAAACTCCTGACCAGACTTACTATCTCTCATCTATGTATGGCTTATACCTCGGCAGACCTGCTTGCGCTGCGAGATGCCCCCCTCTCGCGGCGATGGCCCTCCATGTTATCAAAGGCCTACCTTAAGGACGGGCTTTGGAGCCCTGAGAGGTGGCATGTTTCAAAGCGGGGATTAAGGGTTTTTTTAATTAGGGTTTTTAATAATTTTTTAAGGGGAACCGGGAGGATGACCAAAGGGGATGGGGGGGGGGTAATCCACCAAGGTCAGAGCCGAGCCCGGCACGGGGTAACGGTTTGGAGGACACTGGACGAGGGAATGGCGAGGGGGCGGAGGGCTATCCCAATGAGGGTAATACCATCAGCATGGTGGTTGGGAGGGGCAGATATGGCGGGAGCAGGGGGCCACATCAGGTGTTGGGGACGCGCACTTGCTGTTTGAGAGCAATTGCGCGCCCCGGACCCCAAAGCTCCCCTCGGATACTAGGTGGCTTAGATACTCGGGACCTGGGCCTGCGGCTGATGCTGTGCAATGCTAGGTCTGTGGTAAATAATCCACGATCTTATCCAGGAGGGGAGAGCGGACCTGGCCGGTATTACGGAGACCTGGTTGGGACCGGAGGGAGGAGTCCCTCTGGTCGAGATGTGCCCACCAGGTTTCAGAGCATACCATCAACCGAGAGCCCAGGGGAGGGGCGGGGGGTGGCGGTTATTATTAAAGAAGGTCTTGGTTCGAGGGAGATCACTGTGCCTCAGATTGCTGGATGTGAGTCCCTCTTCGTGAGATGGGGTCTTGGGGTTCAGATGGGCTTGCTGCTTGCGTACCTGGCTCCCTGCCGTGTGGCAGCAGCCCTGCCTGAGCTACTCGACGTGATAGCCACGGTGGCAGTTGATACACCCAGGCTTATGGTCATGGGTGATTTCAACCTGCCATCCGCTGGTGAAACGTCTAGGATGGCTCGGGAGTTCATGGCTTCCATGACGGCCATGGACCTGACCCAGTTAGTTCATGGCCCCACTCATGGGGGGGGACACACTCTAGACTTGATTTTCGTCTCTGGCCAGTGGTTGAGTGATCTTGTTATAGGGGATATAGACATGGAACCCTTGTCATGGTCAGATCACTCACTCCTTCGTCTGGACCTTCGTACCGCTACACCCCGCCGCAGGGAGGCGGACCCAATTAGATGGGTCCGCCCCAGGTGCCTGATGGATCCTGATAGGTTCCAGATGGAGCTTGGGCCAATTTCCGATGATCTGGCACACGACTCGGCCGAGGACCTAGTAGCTGCCTGGGATCGGGCGGCTGGTGGGGCCTTGGATCGAGTCATGCCTTTGCGGCCTCTGACCCGGTGTCGATCCCTTGTGGCTCCTTGGTTTACTGAGGAGCTGAGGGAGATGAAATGCCGGAAAAGATGCCTAGAGAGCGGTTGGAGGGCCAGTCGCGCTGAATCTGACCGAACACTGGTAAGGTCGCATATTAAGACCTACCTAGTAGCGATAAAGACGGCAAAGTTTAATTACTTTTCCGCCTCTATTGCGTCATCAGGGAATCGTCCGGCAGCCCTGTTCAGGGTAACCCGCTCCCTGCTCCATCTGGGAGCGCGGGAGGATCCCTTGGAAGGCAGGGCGGAGGATTTCGGACAATACCTGTATGACAAAATCGCTCAGATCCGGGGGGACTTGGACTCTGACTGGGTAGATCAGGGCAGGGTGACGAGGAATAGTCCTGAGAATGTTATCTGGGAGGAGTTTGATGCTGTGACTCCTGATGATGTGGACAGGATTTTGGGGAGACTTAGTGCGGCCACATGTTTATTGGACCCGTGTCCCTCCTGGTTGGTACTGGCCTCCCGGGAGGTTACACGAGGCTGGCTCCAGGGTGTTATCAACGCTTCGTTGAGCGAGGGTTACTTCCCCGCGGCCTTGAAAGAGGCGGTGGTAAGGCCTCTCCTCAAGAAGCCGTCCCTGAATCCGGCAATATTGGCTAACTATCGTCCTGTCTCCAACCTTCGCTTTCTGGCGAAGGTTGTTGAGAGTGTGGTCGCGCGACAGTTTCCGCAATTCCTGGAGGAAACATCCTATCTGGATCCGTTCCAGTCTGGTTTCAGGCCTGGGTACAGCATGGAAACGGCATTGGTCGCATTGGTCGATGATCTCTGGAGGGCTCGGGACAGGGGTTGTTCCTCTGTTCTGGTCCTGTTAGACCTCTCAGCAGCTTTTGATACCATCGACCATGGTATCATGCTGCACCGGTTGGAAGAGTTGGGGATGGGGGGCACCGTGTTACGGTGGTTCTCCTCCTTTCTCTCCGACCGGTCGCAGTTCGTGTTGGCAGGGTGGCAGAGGTCGACCTCGAGGCCTCTTATATGTGGAGTGCCTCAGGGGTCGGTCCTCTCGCCCCTCCTGTTCAACATTTATGTGAAGCCGCTGGGCGAGATCATCCGTGGCTTTGGGGTGAGATACCATCAGTACGCTGATGACACTCAGCTGTACATCTCCACCCCAGGCCACCCCAATGATGCCCTTGAAGTGATGTCCCAGTGCTTGGAGGCTGTACGGATCTGGATGGGGAGGAACAGACTCAGGCTCAACCCTTCCAAGACTGAGTTGCTGTGGATCCCGGCATCCCGATATAGTCAGTTGACTCCATCACTGACTATTGGGGGCGAGTCTTTGGCCCCCACAGAGAGGGCTCGCAATCTGGGCATCCTCCTGGATACGCAGCTGTCTTTGGAGGAACATCTGACGGCTGTAACCAGGGGGACCTTTTATCAGGTTCGCCTGATCCGCCAGTTGCGGCCCTTTCTTGATCGGGATTCCTTGTGCACAGTCACTCATGCCCTCGTGACCTCTCGCCTTGATTACTGTAATGCTGTCTACATGGGGCTCCCCTTGAAGAGCACCCAGAGGCTCCAACTGGTCCAGAACGCAGCAGCGCGGGTAGTGACGGGAGCAGCATGGCGCTCCCATGTAACACCGCTCCTGCGCGAGCTGCACTGGCTCCTGGTGGTCTTCCGGGTGCGCTTCAAGGTGTTGGTTCTCACCTTTAAAGCGCTCCATGGCTAGGGCCTAGTTATCTTCGAGACCGCCTGCTGCCACCGACGACCTCCCATCGACCCGTGCGCTCCCACAGAGAGGGCCTCCTCGGGGTGCCATCAGCCAAACAATGCAGGCTGGTGACCCCCAGGGGGAGGGCCTTCTCTGTGGGGGCACCTACCCTCTGGAATCAGCTGCCCGCAGAGATAAGGAGAATCCAGGACCTCAGTGCCTTCCTCCGTGCCCTTAAAACCTTCTTTTTCCAACAAGCCGGGCTGGCCTAACTCTTTTTAAGTGTTTTTAATTGTTTTTGTTTTTGTTTATTGTTTTAATTAATGGGGCCAAATTTATACATATTTTTAACTGTATTTTAATATTTGTATTTGATGTTTTTATTTGCCTGTTCACCGCCCTGAGTCCTCAGGGAGAAGGGCGGTATACAAGTTCAAAAATAAAATAAATAAAATAAAATAATGTTTATTCATTAGGCTGAACTAAGATTTCTTGGTATTGATTGACAATCAACATAGACAATCCCTTTTGGATTTTGAAAATGAAATTTGAAACATGAACATAACCTTGTTATTCTTCTCCATACTTTATAACATGAAATTATTGTATAAATTAACTCTGCGATAGTTATTATCCAGATATGGCTGGATGGAATATAAAGAATTCCTGATCATGCTAGACTCCATTTGTCAGGGATGCATTGTAAGATTTCAGTGAGTAAAAATGTTAGAGAGAGCCAATATTTTCATTAAATTTTCTGAGCAGCATATAAAATATCTCCTTAAATTCTCTATCACAACAGTAATGAGGGCACTTAGAAGAAAGGCAATATTCTGCCCAAGTCATGTTCCAACAGACTTTCCTGTAGAATATGTCTTCATTGTCTTCCATAGAGTTACTTTGATATCAGTTCTGATTATAGAATGAAATATTTCTGCCATTGCTATCCCACAAAGCTACATGAACACAATAGAGACAGAGAAGTAGAAAAAAACCTGAAGAGCACAAAGCCATTGAACTTCCCAGCTTGTCATATAATAATGTCACACAATAATATTTCACAGAATAATAGTCACAGAATAATATTGTACATGAAGTTTAAGGATACACCCAAATGATTTTCAAGAATACAATAGCAAGAAATAGATCCCATAATGCATTGTTAGATATTTAATGCTAGATTGTAAGATCCCACAATTGGGAGATTGTACTTAATTGTTAGATCCCACAATGCATAGTAGATACTTAAAAAGTATCTCTTGGAGTTAAGAGATATTCAAAAGGATATTGCATTTTACACAGAGTGAAAGCATCTTGGCTGTTTGATTTATTTTGCACCAACCTAAATTCTTTTGGGGGAAAATTGGCAGCTATATAAACTTGATGGATAGGTGGATGGATGGATGGATGGATGGATGGATGGATGGATGGATAGACAGATAGATAGATGATAGATAGATAGACATAGATAAATGAATAAATACATCCATCCATCCATCATCCATCCATCCATCCATCCATCCATAAATAATTTAGTAAACCTTTGCCTACTCAAAATTTATGTAAAAGGGAGACATATAAGACTAGCTGAAGACTAAGAAACAGGGCAGCCTTATAAGAAAGTTTTACAGCAGGGGTGTCAAACTGGCGGCCTATGAGCTGGATGTGTTATAGATGGGCCATGCCCACCCCACCTCCACAAAGGGGGAAAAATGTCACGATACGTCATGTGACAGCAACGTGACACCTTGAGTTTGAAACCCATGTTTTACAGTGTTCAGTGGGATTTACTTTTTATAAATGTTTAGTGAAGTGGTTCGGGAGTAACGAGAGGTACAAGCAAGCAAGTGACAACAGCTCTTTAATATACAGTGAGACTTCAGCAAAAACTCAGAGGCTGCAGCCCTCCTTATATACAATCCAGGAGGGACTGTCAGCCAATCAGAAACGTAGGCAGGTTTGAAACTCCCGCTTAAAAGTATCAATACATAACACCCCTCCCTTCCCAGAAGGCACTAATACTCAGAAATTAACATATGTACACACAAAATCTCGCAGGTGCTTAGGACGAGTTCTCGCCCTAGTTGACCTGCGCAGTTCAGTGTCTGGTGGGGCGTCGAGCTGGTCGGAGGGACTCTTCGTCTCTCCCGGCTCCGCCAATGGAATCTCCTGGATTTTGTCCGGGGCGTGGTTATCCCCGGCTGGAAGTGGCGACTCGCTGGGGCAGCGCTGGAACCAGGGCTTGTCAGCTAAGTATTCTCGCGAACCCGGGCTTGAGTTAGCTGTTTTGGGAAAGTTGTTATAGTTAGGCTCGGAGATGTCTAAGTTGATGTTCGCCTCGCCGACCACCCTTTTTCTAAGTTGGTCTATGTGGCGCTTCCAGAGTCTGTCCACCCCTACGTCCACCGTGTACGATTTTGGGCCTGTTATACCCACTATGGTTCCTGCAACCCATAGAGGTCCGCTGGCATAATTGCGAGCGAACACCGGGGACCCAACCTGAAACTGTCTTAAGCCACAGGTCTCTCCCTTGAAGTTTTCGTGCGAGTAGTTAGGGTGAAGCCTGTCTAACACGCACCGGAGCTTCTCCCCATGAGGAGCTCTGCTGGGCTTCTCCCTGTTGCTGTGCATGGTGTGGCATGCTGGACTGCTAGGAATTGGTCTATCCTGGCCTGCCAGTCCCTGTTGTCTAATCTGGACAGTGCTTCTTTGGCTGTCCTAACAAAGCGTTCAGCCAATCCGTTCGAAGCCGGGTGAAACGGAGCTGATAGGGCATGGCGGATCCCCAGTCCGGCCAAGTAGCCTTCAAAAAGAGTTGCCATAAATTGAGGGCCGTTATCAGATACCAAGGTATCCGGCAGGCCGTGGGTGGCAAACAACTTCCTTAGGACCTTGATAACTGCCTCGGCCATTGTTGATGGCATTAATATAATTTCGAGCCACTTTGAGTAGGCATCCACAACTATTAAAAACGTTTGGCCATGGAACGGGCCGGCAAAATCAATGTGGATCCTCCCCCATGGGCCTTTTGGTTTCTCCCACTCTCGGATGGGCGCTACTGGGGGATCGGGACGAGACTCCTGGCAGGGTCTGCACTTCCCCACCCACTCGGAAATGACTTGGTCCATGTTGGGCCACCAGACATAGCTGCGGGCTAAACATTTCATCCTAACAATGCCCGGGTGCCCTTCGTGCAGCAACTCCAAAACTCTATTCCGTAGCTTCGTTGGAATTACCACCCTGTCACCCCATAGCAAGCAACCCCCTTGCATAAACAGTTCGTTTCGTTTGTTGGCAAACCCTTGGTACTCCCCTCCGTCCACCTTGTCCGGCCACCCCTTCAGAACCCAACCCATAACAGTTCGGATGATTGGGTCTCTAGCCGAGGCTTTCGCCACCTCGCCGGAGGAGATAGGGCCCAAAGTCAACGTGTCCAACAAGAGGACGGAGGCTTCCGGCGTTGGGTTGTCCAGTAGGTCGGGAAGGGGGCAGCGGCTAAGGGCATCCGCATGACCCAGGGTTCGCCCAGGTCGATGGATGAGCTGATACGAGTAGGCCGACAGAAAAATGGCCCATCTGGTCAAACGAGGGGAAAGGGCAGCGGGGGTTGGCCTATCGCCCGCCAAAAGTCCTAGCAAGGGTCTATGATCAGTCACAAGTTCGAATTTTCGGCCATAGAGGTATTCGTGGAACTTTTTAACCCCCGCAATCGCAGCCAGAGCCTCTCTGTCCAACTGACTATAGTTCCGCTCTGCGCTGGACAGGGTGCGAGAATAAAATGCAATGGGCGCCTCTAGGCCGTTCGGCAGTCTATGGCCTAGGACGGCACCAACTCCTACGGGGGAGGCGTCACAAACTAAGACAAGCGGCAGCTCTGTATTGTACTGAATCAGGAAGCTGTCCTCAGACAGGAGTCTTTTCACTGCCTCAAAAGCGGCTGCCTGTGGTTTCCCCCAGACCCATGGTACATTCTTTCCTAGAAGCTTGTGTAGGGGATCTGCAACCGTGGCTTTGTCCTTTAGAAACATGGAGTAAAAATTGAGCAGTCCAAGGAAGGCTTGGAGCTCCGCTTTGGATTTGGGGGCAGGTGCGCTCTTAATAGCTCTCACCTTGCTTTCGGTAGGGTGGATGCCTGTGCCGTCCACCCTGTACCCCAGAAATTCCACAGAGGGGACAGCAATCATACACTTGTTTTTTTTAAGTTTCAGTCCCGCTTCTCTGAACCTGGACAGGACGTTCCTTACTCTGTCCCCTAGCTGACGTTCGTCTTGGGCACTGACTAAAACGTCATCGAAATAGGGCACCACTCCTGGGAGTCATTGCAACAGGCGCTCCATGGTGCTTTGAAATAAGCCGGGTGCGACGCTCACCCCAAACTGGAGCCTGGTGCATTTAAATGCACCCCTATGAGTTACGATTGTTTGCGCCTCTGCCGTGGCATCGCCAACTGGTAACTGTTGGTAGGCTTGGGCCAGGTCTAATTTGGCAAAAATTTTTCCGGGCCCCAGGGAGTGTAGTAGATGGTGCACGATCGGCACCGGATAGGCGCTCGGCTGCAAAGCCTTGTTGATCGTGCACTTGTAGTCGGCGCAAATTCTTATTGAGCCGTCGGACTTTACTGGGGTCACTATAGGGGTCTCCCACTTGGCATGGTCAACGGGAACCAACACCCCTTGCTTAATCAATTTGTCCAGTTCCGCATCGATCTTCGGTTTCAATGCGAACGGCACTCGTCTGGCCTTAAGTCTTACTTGGGCTACGTTGGGGTCTAAGTTTAGTGAAATAGGGGTCCCCACATACTTGCCCAACGTGTCCCCAAAGACGTCCTGGAACTCGGACAGGAGACTGTCTTTCAGAGTCGATTTGGACATCAGGTGGACGCCGGTGAAGCCCATGCCAAGGGCTCGGAACCACCCCATGCCCAGAAGGCTAGGGAGCTGCTTTGTGATGATGGTCAGCAGCAGGTCTCTTTCGTAGTCTCTGTAGGTGACTCGGAACGTGACCACGCCTTCGAGGGGGACTCGGTTCCCCTGGTAGTCTAGGATGCGCAGTCTCTGCTTGGAGAGCTGGTCCTTCCGGAACGACGGCAGGAGGGTCTTTAGGGTCGCCCACGACATTATGGAGAGAGCTGATCCGGTGTCGATCTCCATCGAGCACGGCTTTCCGTTGATCTTGACCACCGTGCTGACTTTGTCCTCGATCGCCATGCTGGCCTGGTCGATATATATGCTGCGGCCATCTCGCGGTTCAAATTCGCGCCGTTTTTTCGCGCCGCCTTCTCTCGTTGGCTGCTTCTGGCGCGCTGATTCCGGTTGGCTGCGGCGCTCACGTGGTTTGTGTTTTCTGGGCAGAATGGCTCTACAGACTCGCGCCAAGTGCCCTTTTTTCTCGCAGCGCCTGCAAATAGTCTCTCTGTATTTGCAGGACAGTCTATCATGGTGCCCGCCACAGCTGGGACAGCTTCGCCGGGGGCTGCCAGTGTCTTTTCTCTGGTGCTCCGTTCGGAAGACGTCCTTATGCGACTCGGACTCCGAGCTGGATCCGGCGTCTTCTCTGTACACCGGGGCAGACTTGGGGCTGTCCTTGCTGGTCAACGGACGCTGCAGCGTTTCAGCGGCCTTTGTGGAGGCTTCATGAGCCCTGGCTTCGTCTAGGGCTCCCGCAAGCGTCAAATCAGGCTTGGCGAGCAGGCGCCGTTGCAGCCTAATGTCCCGAACACCACAGATAAGTTGCTCAAGCAACGCATCGTCCAAGTCTCTATAGTCGCAATGGGTTGCGGCTTTTCTCAGGCTGGCCATGTACGCGCTGACCGGTTCTCCCTCACGCTGAACGCGCTGTCTGAGTTGGTATCGTTGCACGAACTTAGAGGTGACGGGAGCGTAGTGAGCCCGGAGAGTTGCCATCAGGGTGTCCCAGGAGACTGTTTGAACCGGCGTTGGCTCACACAGTGACTCGGCCATCTCGAACACGTCCGGTCCGCAGTGGCTTAGGAAGAGGGCTCTCTTTCGATTAGCCGAGAGGCCCTGCATGTCGCTGGCTTCAAGCGAGCATTCAAACCTCGTTAGGTACGAGACCCATTTTTCGCGGGTCGGATCAAAAGGCTTGGGCGGAACGTAGGCAGACATGTTTGTTATGCCTCCTGTGGTTCGCCTCGTCACCTAGCTGAAGCTCGTGGTCTCACTGGTTGGCTTCTTGTAGCCTCTATCCCACCTTCGTCGCCAATGAAGTGGTTCGGGAGTAATGAGAGGCACAAGCAAGCAAGTGACAACAGCTCTTTAATATACAGTGAGACTTCAGCAAAAACTCAGAGGCTGCAGCCCTCCTTATATACAATCCAGGAGGGACTGTCAGCCAATCAGAAACGTATGCAGGTTTGAAACTCCCACTTAAAAGTATCAATACATAACATTTAGAATTGCTATATTAAGAAACAATAGCTATAAATATTATGCAAACTTACTGAACACTTTGAGTAAACACTTTGAACTCAATAGTTTCATCTTTGTAGACATAAAAAGTTCATAATATTAATTATGAAATAATATGAAATTGTAACTTCTCTGCAGGGAAACATATTCTTTTTCCCTTTTTGTTCTATCCAAGGTTTATACAGCCTGGAATATACTACCAAAGTTGAAACTAATAAACACAGTTTTGTTATTTGAGAGAAAAAAGGGAGTTACATGGCTATCAGGGAAATTAAGAATTCAGTTTCTCATGTGTCAGAACTCTTGTGCTTTTGCTTAATATTCTTATGACCTAGTAATCTTCACCTAATTATTATTCCATGTATCCTTAATTTCTAATTATAAAGATAATAAACCTAGAATCTTTCTGAGAAAGTCACAAACAATGTCACACATTTCTTTATGTAAACTTATAAAAAAACCTAAAATACAGACAAGAAGCTGGTTAGGCAGTAAAAGACAGCATTGTTAACACATTCTGTTTATATAATGTAAATGAGTAAAAAAAGAAAGCAATGTAAATGAATGAGGAAATACTTCAAAGTGTGAAGAAACAGTTGATGTTAAACTAGCTCAAAGCTAAAGATGACAAAAGAATGGAATATGAAATAGGACAAAAGAGAGAAAAAATGAACCATCTTGTTTTTAAAAGTGGCAGTTTAAAGGTAAACAAGAAAAAAAGTCTTTTTTATGCTGCAACAGATAAGCACAAGTACGCCTCTCTTATTTTTGAAACTCAAAGGAAAGGTTTTGTTTGAAAGGTCTTACAAAATAAATGTAATAATAGTGATAATACAATCAGGATTCTTGCTTATATAAACACCATTCCAAGTAGAAGTGCTGTAAGTGAAGGTTCAAGAATTCAACTGTGTTGCATATCCGAATTTCTTAAAATGGAGGTAAGCATTATTTAGGTGACATCAGTAAGATTGAGCTTTATTTGGAGTACTTGAAATGGGATTATTCCAGGGGTGAAATCCAGCAGGTTCTATAGGTTCTGGAGAACCAGTAGCGGAAATTTTGAGTAGTTCGGAGAACCGGCAAATACCATCTCTGGCTGGCCCCAGAGTGGGATGGCAATGGAGATTTTGCAATATCCTTCCCCCAGGAGGCGAGAGAATGGAGATTTTTGCAGTATCCTTTCCCTGTGGTGAAGTGGGAATGGAGATTTTGCAATATCATTCCCCTGCCATGTCCACCAAGCCATGCCCACAGAACCGGTAGAGAAAAATTTTGGATTTCACCCCTGGATTATTCCTAGTTCCCAAATGTTCCAATTGAGCCTTCGTTTTATTTAAATTCTAAAATGGAGACGTGGTAAACTTCTAAAGTGGTAGAGAAATTTGAGAGAAAAGAGTTGAAGCAGAATTCTTTTAGATCACAGGTGCAGTTATTCAAAGTCATCAAAGGCAGTGTTTTTCAATCTTAGCAACTTTAAATGTGTGGATTCCAACTCCTAGAATTCCCCAGCCAGCCATGCTGGGAATTCTAGAAGTTCATGTTCACACATCTTAAAGTAGGCAAGGTTGAGAAACACTGATCTAACTGACTGGAGTGGATTTAGTGGCTTGACTCACTTCTCACTAGATTACAGTTTACATACCTTGGAGGCTTTTAAAATTAAGGGGGGGGGGAAAGACATGGCTAACTCTAGCCCAAATGATGTCCTAACCATGATGGATCTTCAGAGCTGTTCTTCTAGCTTGTTCAACAGATTAATATCTTACTATTAAATAGCTTTATATTTAATTATCTTGACCCATGGTTTTCATATATATCTATTCCTGCAATTTAGTATAAAACTTTCATGAGTGTGAAATTATCTTTACTGTTTACAATCATAGAGAACTATAGTACTTTGGTGTAGTGCTGAATCACCAGGCTAGAAAGTGGAAGACCACAAATTCTAGACCCATCTTAGGCATGAAGCCAGCTGGCATGAAGGGTGACCTTGGGACTCTCCCTCAGATCTAGGAAGCAGGCAGGGGCAAAATCTTGCCAAGAAAAGTGCAGGGAGTAGTCCATAGCCAGGAGTCAACAATGACTCAAAGGTGCAACTCACTTGCTTTCACAATCATGAATGGGGTAAAGTTTCACATGAATATGGAATGAATATACAGTTAAGGCAAACCATTTTTGGTTAAAAGAATTGGGAAACTGCTATACCATCCTGGAGAGATCAGGTTGTTATGATCTGGAGGAGGAATGGGTCATTGTGAAGTTTCCAAAAAAAAAAAAAAAAATAGTATTATTGAAAGGGGAGGTCTGGCTTCTGAACAATAGAAACAAAATAATATTCTTCAACTAATCCTTCCTTCCTTCCTTCCTTCCTTCCTTCCTTCCTTCCTTCCTTCCTTCCTTCCTTCCTTCCTTCCCGTGTGAGGGGTGAGTTTACTTGTTCTATTTTCAGACTTCATCAGGATTTCCAAACAAGAAACTTACACAATTAAGCTCAACTTCTTTTATCATAAACAAACAAACAAATAAATATATTTGAGCTAAGACAGGCTTTTATGACCAAAGCTACATTGGCCAAAACAGGTTTCATCCAGGGAAAATAAGGAAAAAATTGATGAAAGAAGAAACTTTGCAATTTTCTTGAACTATTTGCATGCATTCTTAATATAGTTATAATGCAATTTCCTAAAATTATTACATAATTTTCAGAAAACCAAACTCTCTTAGCCTAGTTGGGTGTTGTGTATTTAGTTCTCCACAGAGTTCAGAGAACTGTCCTGTGGAAAATTCAAAATGTCACTATTATTTATGTATGAGTCACTGTGGGAAAGAACCTTGAAGTTTTTTATTTCTTGAAAATCTCAGGGTGTCTTCTGACCTTTATATATTCCACAGAGTTATGCTTACTAAAATACAAAGAGTGTTGTGCATCTTACATTAAGTGAAAATGGCATGGAGCATCACAGACCTCAATTTTCTCAGTTAAATAGATGAAGTTAGGTCTCTCAATCAGTTCTTGGTCACTATGTCACCTTTGTATTTTTCTAAGAAAAGCAGCAATTTAAATCCTGATGTGCTATTTTCAGTGACACTTGGGCAAGAACACTTCCCCCCTATTTTCATATTGGAAAGTAGATTTTTTTCTTAGTTTGGAACATCTGCTTTTTTATTTAACTCTGGTTCCATACCACATTTTAATAAAGAGTTCCTAACCTATCACCGAGAGGTGGGATTCAGCCGGTTTGCACCGGTTCACATGAACTGGTTGTTCACTTTTTGTGCACTTCAGAGAACCGGCTAATCCCACCACTGGCTGGCCCTGCCCCACCCCTCCCCTGCCCTCCCAGGAGTCCCAGCCACTCCTTATCTCGATTTGCCCACTTTGGCCGGTGCCTAAAGTCACACTGCTGCTCCATGGCTCCCTCACTTACTTGCCTCGACCACATGGCCCCTGTGGCCCCGCCCACTTGCCTGCCTTTGCCATGGCCTCCCCTATGTCCCAGCTCCCTGCCTGGTGAGCCTTCCTTTACTGATCTCCACTGTCTCCCATGCAGCCCAGCGCCCTGCCTAGTGAGCCTTTGTGCAGCAACAGCATTCAGCATGCTGCACAAAGGCTTACACAAAGGTGAGTTTTTGTGCAGCAACTTCATCGCAGTACATTTGTGCTCAAGGTAGCCCTCACTTCCCACCACTTCGGGCTCGGACCTGTAAGCCGCATAAGGGAAGTACTGCAGCGGTGATAAGCAGCTGGGGCTGATTCTCCGGTGCTTCATGTCTTGCTGGGACAGTCAGGGTTTTAAAAAAGATTTTTGCAGCAGGAAACGGCGGGTGGCTACTTCCGGCCTTTGTTGGTGCAGCTGGCCATGACTCGGGAGCTTAGCGGCAGCATGTTGCATGCTTTTCACTCCAAACAGCCTGGGCTGGAAAACACATGGCTGGGGCAGAGCAAACCCGCTGGTGGCCTCTAGGGTCTTGACAGCTGGCTGCAGCCAGAACCAGGCTTGGTAGAGGAGTGGCAACGGTTTGGAGCTTGAAAACTGGCAAGAGAAACTGAGACAGAGATCTCCCCCACTCCCCTTGGGAGGGCCATTGCCATGGGCAATGCGGGGAGCATGGATTCTCAGCAGACGGACTTCAGCGTGCACAATCTAGCCTTCAAGCTCCCGATGCCCAAAATGGGCGAGCTGAAAGAGAGGTTCACCACTGTGGTGGTGAGTGTGAACTGAGTGGGCTTTTTGCTTTTTCCCCCCACCTCCCCATCCTGGTCCAGCGTGGTGCAGACAGCCCAATGGAGGTGGAAAATGGGGGGTTTCCGTCGGCCCTTCTCTTTTTTCCCCCTAGCCTCCTTTTGCCAGCATGCGCCACGCAGGCTTGGCAGGTGGTCATGATCTTTATATGGGGTTTTATTTTGTCAGCCCAAAGGGGGGGAGGGGCTTGGACTAATACATAGGAAATCGCCTTGTCTCTGCAGCATCCATGTTTGTCAGTGGGCAGGCAATGAGGAGGTGGCAGCAGCCAGCCAGTGTCTCGGGGCAGAGAGCAGGTTGCTCCCTGAGCGACTGAGTCGTGGCCAGCTATATCAACAAATGCCAGAAGTAACCATCCGCCATTTCCTGCTGTAAAAATCTTTTAAAAAACCCTGACTGTCGGGCAGCGAGACCCAGAAAGACATGAGGCACTGAAGAATCAGCCCCGGCTGCTTGTCTCTACCACAGTGTTTCCCGGATTCTCCACCGCGGTTTCGGCCTGCTTGTGCTGCCCCACCTTGCCGTGAGTGACATAGAGTTGGCCACCTCCACTCAGTCACATGACCCCCCAGCCACGCCCACCCAGATGGTCATTAGGAAAAAACGGTTTTTAAATTACTTGAATCCCATCACCCTAGAGAGTGAGTTAGTACTGCTTTAATAAAGCAGTACTTTAATACTTTAATAAAGTATTTTTATATGGTATATCATACTTAGCTGAGCTTTTTATTGGTGCATGCCTGGCCTTACAAATGATTGGGTCATGATTTATTTAAGCAGAACATTTCAACAGAATACCAATACATGAATTTACATTAAGATTTATTGAAGATGTACCATGTAATGATCCAAAGGGTATTAATCTGTGGAACCTCAGATGTTCCTTGATTACTGACATTTTTCTAAAGGTCGTTAAGCTGATCAACTTGTGATTCAGTATCAGTTTTCTGCATATATTTTATCACTAAATGTGTGATATGTGTCACTTTTTGTAACTGAAGAAACTCTAAGAAAATTATATTGGTATCTATGCATGTAGCATTCCCAAAAATTAGTCAATGATGTTATCTAAATAGTTGGAAATTTGGTCCGTCAACCCCTTCCTGGTCACTATATCATATTTCTTTACTTTAGGAGAACCGTAACACCTGACAAATCAATCTATATATACATCTGGATGCTTATTTCAGAATTCCTAAAATGGTCCCTTCAGGATACATGGGGTTCTTATTAAGAATTCCACTTATCCATCTGCAGTACTTGATACCCCTCCCAAGAATTCCTCTACAAGTAGTCCTCGACTTACAATAGTTCATTTAGTGACTGTTCAAAGTTAAAACGGCACTGAAACAAGTGATTTATGACCATTTTTTCACACTTACAAGCATTGTACAAGCATCCTTATGGTCATGTGATCAAAATTTGGACGCTTGGGAACTGGTTTATATTTATGATGGCTGCAGTATCTTGAGGTCGTGTGATCACTTTTTGCGACCTTCTGACAAGCCAGATTCACTTAATAACCATGTTACTAATTCGACAAGTTCAGTGATTCACTTAGCAACTGGGGCAAGGAAGGTCATAAAACAGGGCAAAACTCACTTAACAAATGTCCCATTTAGCAACATAAATTTTGGGTTCAGTTGTGGTTATAAGTAGAGGACTATCTGTATTGCAAAATGACAGGAAAGGCCCTAATAGTAACAAGTCTTTCTCTTCAAGGAAGGGAACTTTGGATCAAAGCAAATACTTCTTCAAAATTCAGAATAAATAACCCAAACACAGATTAAAATCGCCACATACTTAGAGGCAAAGTGTTTGTGTCCTAGCTGAAAATCTACAGAACAAATGTCAATTGAAAGACAAGGAGTAACACAATAATCAAGAGCTCCTAGAGTAGCCTTATCAAACCTGTTATACAGTACTCTAAATAATCTTACTGGCTACAACAGAGATGGCAAACCTTTTGTCAAACATTAAGAAAATGCCCAGCTTGATTCCTCTGGTGTGTCATTCCCCTACTCCCTCAGACAAAAGAGAAACAATTATTTATATATTGATTTTAAACAAATATTGTATGGTGCTATATATTATATAAAGAAATGGACAAATAATTGCAAGCATGAAAACAAATTGATTTCAGAGATGTGCTTTTGAGAATAGTTGTTGTCAGGTGTTGATGAACATTGATGTATCACCCAAAACATCATAAGTGTTGACACATATGTCATATAGCTTTCCCATTAGTTGGCTAGAGAATACAGCAGCCCAACACATTTGGTGGGCACCAAACCGATGAAGGCTATTTTAGAGCAGGGCTGGTTTACTGTATAATACTTTGAAATATTGCTGTATTACATCTCCTAGGAGTCTAAACTGGGATGGTGAATGTGAGCTGTAGCTCACCAATGCTTATTGTCTACACACTGATCAGTCCTGCAAAACTGATCGAAAAAGAATTGAGTTAGCACCTAAAATACGGTTATTGGGACCAGTGATGGAATTCAAGTGGTTCTCTCTGGATCACGCAAACCAGTAGCGGGGACTCTGGGAGGCTCCACCCACCCGGACGTAATGTGCGACTACTGCATATGCGCAGAAGGCCATGCGCATGCGCAGAGGTGGTACGTGAGAGCAAAGAGTGTGCACACGCTCACATTTGCGAACTGGTAGGGAAGGTAAGTGAATCCCATCTCTGATTGGAACCACATTGCAGAGTTTCATTGTAGAAACAATCTTATCATTGTAAAAGTATCCAGAGCTGGGTTTTATCAAACTGGGTGGCTAGATTCATATGGGAAGATGGTCTTTGAAATACTAGCATTCTCAATAAGAATCCAGTAAAGGTTTTCAAGCCATATCAAAAAATATTTTCCAACTAGTGTATTTAATTTAGCAATGTTTTGTTTTTGTTTTGTTTTTTTTGCCTAGAGATAATCCATTTGATGTCTGATAGAAACTCTCCAAACACTTGACACTGCTCCATCAATGAAATATTTTCTAGGAACAGTTTGGGAACAGAAGAAGATGATGCTCTAGGTGCAAATCATCCTTAACAGTTTTGTGAGCAATTTGAAAGTGTTATTATTTTAGCCACAGCTTATTCCCTTAGTAGAGAAAAAAAATGTGCTCTAAATCACTGGCTCAAGAATCAGAATGATTCTCAATTTTTTCTAAACTTCTTGTTTTCATAAAGCAGGCTAGATAATTGTATTCAAAATAAGCCGAGAACTGTAAATAAATCACAAACATGTTTATCTCTGCTAGAATACAGACAGACAGACAGATAATCCAGCCATTTTTTTAAAAGGAAAGACTTCTGTAAGCAGATGTTCATACAAATGCAAAAAATCTTGTAATGCATACAAAACATATAATCCTAATTATGCATAGAAGCTGCAATTAGTATAGATTTATAGGTGCAGACTGCAGGTAACTGGGGTCAGGCATGGGGAAGGGCAATTGAACTGGAAAGGACAAAAATCTCACTTAGATATTAAATCAAACAATGGCTCAGTTTACGGTACAAACAACTTCTCCCAAGAAACAGCTAGCCTTAAGGTTAAACTCAAATATACCCATACTTTGCAGCAGGCAATTTAGAAACCATTTATTTTTCTTGTTCATTCTTTTGGTTTCTCAGTGTGTAACCATAATAAGGACTGGAAAATATGTGATTAAGTAAAGCATCACATGTCTGGGCTCATAAGTTTTTTTTGCTGTGGCTGTTAAGCAAGACATCACATGACTATAATTTTCACCCTCCTGCCAGCTTCCTCACTGATTTTGCTTGTCAGAAGCCAGCTAGGAAACTCACACATAGCAATCATATGATTTCAGGATGTTGTGACTATTGTAAATGCAAGAGAGTTGCCCAAATCACATTCATGTGACTGCAGAGACACTGAGGTGGTCATGGGAGTCTGGGTTGTAATTTTTTTCAGTGACATTGTAACTTCAAATGGTCACTAAATGCATGGTTATTAAGCAAGGAGTACCTATATTCTTGCAAGCAACCAGGTAAATATGGTAATTGTAAGCTGAATTAGACCAGGAACCAGAAAACTAATGGAAAGTAAGTCCATACTGCACAAAGGCCAGGTCTAATTTATTCCCAAGCATCACCTGTGGCAGAACTAGAGTTCTATGAGGTAGATTGTAATTAAATAAGGCTCCAGTTACTAGTTTACTGAATTTGAGGGTTTTTAAAACTATGTTTCAGGGTTTTGTCTAAAATTCAGGCTATATGCAGGGTCTTCCAATTGGGAAGAATGCCTGACGTAGAGTAATTCCTTACTCGCAAGAAATTCAGCCTATGATGCTTCAGATAGTCATAGCTAAATATGATTGCACCTCAATGTGTAATTAGGCATATAAGAGAGGCAATAAATACTGAACAGTTGACAAGTGTTGTGTCATCAAAGAACAATAGAAAATGCAATAACCAATGCACTCCAACTACACATCGAAGTAGAAATGATATCATAAGAAGTACTGCTAATGAAAAGTAGTTAGGGTAGTTATTTTTGGAAGCCATGCTAGTTCTCAATTAGCCGACAACCGTATTACTGAGAAGTAGGACAATTCTGTGTTCATTTTTATTTTGCAAAATTTAAGTTAATTCTGAGGTTGATTGAGGAAAAACAGTGATTCTGTTTCGATTAATTAATAGGATAACAATAAATGATGTCCTTATATTTTATGTTGTGGTGCAAAGCAACAAGAAAAAAGAAAGAAGGATTATGGTGGGATTATCTTGAAAAGTCAGTCATGTGCAAACAAGGCAGCATGTATCCTGCACTTTGGAGCTGTCAAAATGCTTCAGGGAAAATATGGATGCTTCCCAGTTGCATGTATTTTCAGATGCTGGTTTTTCCCCCCTTTCCCTATTGTTATTTCACAATGACTTGCAGTGAAGATGGCAAAATGTAACAATATATGTGTAAGCATCACTATATATTTCATATTAGGGCATTTTAGGAAACAGAATAGAAGGAATAGAAGAATGTTTTGGTAGGATCCTAGAAAATCACTTGAACTGAAGAAAAATTCTTATTATTTTAGTAAAGTTGAAGCTGTCAGGCTTGAGATATCATACATAGCTCTCTGGAAAGTCAAGGCCATAACAACCAACTATCAAGAGAAGCTTCACATGCTAGATTGTCTGTTTTACTACACATGCAGCGTTCTGCCTCTATATATTTCTGAATCCTGGTTTGAATTCCTGGTCTTTTCCTGCTCCTTCTCTTTCCCAGCTTTAAAAGTCAGAGACATCTGTCTGGCTTGAGAATCATCACTTGGTTCCCACCTAACTAATTTTATCCAGTCCTTATTAAAATTTTCAATTATTGAAATTTACTTAGGCATTTAAAGCGGGGGTGGGAAGAGGAGAATAGAAATATCATTAGTATTTTTAAAAGTCTTTTGACTTCTTCTAAAAATTTCATCTGCAATTTTTCATTTTCCCCCTATCCTTCCTTCCACCTCTCAGAGAGAGACCTAACAACCAGATGACTGCAAAGAAACACAATAATTCCATCCCCCCATCCTATCCTTCATCCTCCGCCATCCTCCAGCCTCAACTCTCTGTACCTATATTTCCATCCCCCCACCATCAGAACTGATCTTTTTTTCTTCTTCTTCCTCAAGGAAAAAACACAACAGTGCAGCTGACTTTTGAAGAAAAAAAGCACCTCTGAGAAAACTTCTGGTCTTCTTTTTGGACTCAAAAATAAGACCTGGTCTTATTTTCTTTTTGGACTCTTAAATAAGCACTAGGGCTTATTTGGGGGGGGGGTGTCTTATTTTTTTGAGCTGCCCCATGTACCCTACACTGGCTTACTTCAGGGCCATTCCCAGCCAGGCCATCTACACCCTGACAACTGCCTCACCTCGCAGTAGCTCTGCAACCACATCCAGCAAGACCTCGTGTGGCCATTGGCCCACTTCTTCTGGTACTGGCATGGCACCGGAGCAGGAGGCTGAGCAATGCACCAGTGCCACGGGCATGAGGCAAGGTGTGGGGGAGCTGCCCCATGCATCCCACTCCTGCTTACCTCAGGGCCCCTGCAGACAGACCATCCATGCCCTGACAACTGCCTCGCCTTACGGTGCAGCACCAGTACATCAGTCGGCCTCCTGCTCTGGTGCCATGCCATTGCCGGAAGAAGTGGGCCAGCAGCCACATAGGGTCTTGCTGGATGGGGCTGTTGGAGCCACTGCCTTGAGGTGAACCAGTTGTCGGGGCATGGATGGCCTGACTGTGGGGACCCTGAGGTAAGCTGGTGTGCACATGGGGTAGCTCCACCCCTCCTCACCTCACCTCACTTCAGTGGGATCACAAGCAACCAGATGGAATGGGTGGCAGGTAGCTGTGCAGTTGCTTAAGTAGGACTTATTTTTGGGGTAAGGTTTATATTGGGTACACACGCAAAAACATGCTATGGCTTATTTTTGCGATAGGTCTTATTTTCGGGGAAACACGGTATGATCTGGATGACCGAGAATCTCCACCGACATTCATCTGAAGAACTTTCAGTTTTCAGTTTCTTTAACTTTCTTATTTAGGCAACATCAAGTGACTGCTAAAGGGTGTATGGATGCTAACGTAGCTATTTATATTTAAAGGCTATTTGGGGTCCCCAAGAGCTTATTTTTGTAGGTTGTACTCCAATCGGTCCAATGCATTTCAATGTCACTTTAGTTGAATCTTTGGTGGCAGCTTTACATCTTGTTTTGACTAGTCAGTGAGGAGGTTCTCTGAACATATTTCTTATGAATGGCTTGTACCAGCAATAAAGCACTTCGTAAGGCAACCTCTCCTGCAGCTTTGTCTGTATTTATTAAGTGACTCAGATGAGACTGAAGAGCATAGAGAAGGCACATGTCCCCTCCTGGCTCCTTTCTGCCTCTTTTCTTCTAAATCTATCTGTCCCCATAAAGCAGCTTGTCTGTGTGGTTTATACATGGTTTAAAAAGGGATCCTAGCTTTCTTCAGGCATAAAGAGACACAAACCAAAGTCCACTCTCGCTTAATCTGCTTGATGAAGAAGCAAATGTTTACCACTGACTTAGAAGGCGACTATAGAATGTTATACTTGACTGAAGTCCCAATCTGTTCTTTTGCTGAGGGGACTCTTGGGATTTCTAATGGGACATGGAACACTTCCCTTTTGGTGCACTGACTGAATGCAAGGCAGTTTAGCTGAGAGCGAAAGTAATTATGACCAGTTTATAGCTGTGTGGTGGCCTAAATTAAATGAGTTTGAAACTACAGACATATGGAAGCCATGTGCCTCTGACATACAGATAACAAACCTTAGAAAATGACTAGAGGCCTCATGAGAAATCCAGGAAAGATCCCCAAATCCAAAACATCTTTCGACAACAAACATTTCTCTGACTGCTTAAAGATTTTTGATCCACGTTTATCCACATTTATAATTTGCTCTCGGTTCTTGTAACATTTTTGAATATTAAATCATGTAAATTTAAAAAGATCTTGAGTAGAAATTAAACTTCTTTCAGGTTTGGGGGCCTGAAAACAGAAGCATTTAAATGCTTTATCTCTAAATAAAGTGTAATCCATTCTTATTTTGCAATACTTTTCTATAGCTCATAAACATGAAGCCCAAATTAGATATATTGTTCTTCAGTTGGGGGCCCTCCATAATACATATTACATTGTGGGTACACAGGCCTCGGTTCTCTCTTTTCTCTTGTTTAACATCTATGAAGATGCTGGGAGAGATTATTTGACAGTTTAGAATGAGGTATCACCAGTATGTTGATATTACTTAGATTTATATTTCTACCCCCAGACTGTCTTAGTGATGTCATGGTCATGTTGACCCAGTGCCTGGAGATCATGGCAGCCTGGATGGGGAGAAACAGGCTTTGGCTCAACCCAAGCAAAAATAAGTAGCTTTGGATATTTGAAGCTTCTGGTGCCAGGGATCTTTCATCTTTGGTTCAGGATGAAGAGGCACTGCTTTAGACAGACTCACTGCACAATCTGGAAGTCCTCCTGGATTCACAGCTCCTGCTTGATGAGCAGGAGACAGCCATTTTTAGGAAGGCCTTTGCAATTGACCTTTGTGGATCAATTGCACCTGTTCCTGAACCAGGTGGGCCTGCTCATAGTAACTCATGCTCTTGTGATCTCCTGTCTGGACTGCTATAACACACTATATACTACACTACCCAGGCCACCATATTCTGCCCTAGTTGAACCTGCCAAATGCTCTTCAAGAACATTTGGCAGCTTCAACTAGTGAAGAACATGGAGGGCTGGGTAGTAAATGGAACAAGCTATTTGGCAAATGTGACACCATGAGCTGCATTGACTATAATGTACTTCTGGGTATAATTAAGTGAGCTGGAAGTCACTTTTAAACATGTTTATGGCTTGGAACAAGGTATCAACCTCTAAGGTAGACCAGACTAAGAAACCCAAGCCACTTAATCCAGTACTATTTTTCTTATAAGGCTACAGTAACAGAATCTTGCATGAATGAATGAACCTCTCCATCCCTTAATGTTCATGAGAACCAGGGAAAGGCTCATCTGAAATGTTTACTTGGGTTAGAGATCCGACTGGACTCAAATTTCTTTTATCTAAGTATTGTCTTGGCTGTACTGTTCACCTATTCCTCAAGGTCATATCTTCTGCCCCTTACATCAGGTTATTTAAATGACCATCTGTCCCTAGTTGTTTCTACCCATTCTCTTTGGTTAGCATGATGGGCATGCTCCAGGTCCCATAAATTAAATAATGTTGACTGATGGACTCAGAATATATATATGGTAAAGGTAAAGGTTGTGCTAGTTGTTTCCGACTCTAGGGGGCGGTCCTCATCTCTATTTCAAATCTGAAGAGCCAGCGCTGTCCGAAGACGTCTCTGTGGTCATGTGGCTGGCATGATTAAATGCCAAAGGTGTACGGAATGCTGTTACCTTCCCACCAAAGGTGGTCCCTATTTTTCTACTTGCATTTTTTATGTGCTTTCAAACTGCTAGGTTGGTAGAAGCTGGGACAAGTAATGGGAGCTCACCCTGTTATGCGGCACTAGGGATTCGAACTACTGAACTACTGACCTTTTGATCGACAAGCTCAGCATCTTAGCCACTGAGCCACCATGTCCCTTAGCGTGTGTGTCTGTGTGTATATGCAGGCAGCCCAAGTTTGAATCCAAGTAAGGGTATGGCTAGCTGATGAGAGCTAAATAGCTTGAAATAGATCTATACTAGATCTGCTATGGTCCCTTGGAATATTTTCCCTCTGGAGATCAGGTTAGCTCGGACTTTGCTAGCTTTTTGTAAGGCCCTAAAAACCTGGTTCTATATACTTGGGCCTGTGACTCTTACTGTGTAAAGGAATCTGTTTCCTGGCTATGCATGGTTTTCTCGGCTATTATGTATTTTAAATTCTGTATCTCTTTTATCTCTTCTGTATCTCTTTTTTAAAATTTTTAATTGCTGTTTCCTGCCCAGAGTCATTGCTGAGATGGATGGTTATATAAACTAATTTTTTTTTAAAAAAAGTAACAGATTGAATCGAAATAGCAAAATAAATTCAGATGGTGTGGGATCATGGAGATATTCCAGGGCAAATCCCATGGAAAGAAGATGGTTTTGCCTTAGGGCAGAATGTGAGGAATCACGGGCAAAAGCATCAGAGAAAAGAAAATAATTAGAGCTGTCTTAAGTCCAGGACCTTGAAGTCCAAGGTGATGCCAAATGGGCAATTTGAAAGCAACAAATGATGATGACAGCATCCAACAAATTACACAGTTGCCATGATGATGTTGAGGTTCAACTGGGGGTGGGGTGGGGGGGCCTGCACACTGCAACATTATTTTTCCCTTTTTAAAATAAATAAAAAAAATCTTATACATCACAACAAATGGATGAGTATATCATCATAATAATCTTCTTCATCCCTTAATTGCAGAATATATTTTCTTCAATAAAAGTAACATTTAATCCCGTATTTTTAATTTATTTGTGTCCAAAGGGAATCCTTCATAAAAGCAGTCTAAAATTACTTTTCTTCACCATAGAGAAAAAGTTTGCGCAAATAACATCTCAAACCTACAAGAAGATAATTTTAGCTGCCATGACTCATCTTCCAGACAATTCTACCTGGATGACTGAAAATCTTCATAGACATATTGCCACACATTTGAGGGAAGAAATCCTGAGGTTGATGTGGGAATACCCCTAAGAATTTTGGAAGTTGGCATATTCCAACAATTCTCTACCCACTCAGATTCCCTGAATTGTCTTGTTCAGACTGAAGAAACTGCTTGGATGGGCAGCAAAATGTTTCAAACCAACAAGTAAATAAATCCAGTTGTCATGACTCAACTGCCAGAGAAGTTTATCTGGATGACTGAGAATCTTCATCAGCATTTGACTCAAATGGTTTAACAAAAACCATGAACAGATTCATTGCTAGATGTTAAAGAATGATCTGAAATTATGAGAATCAAGAGACAGGTGCAGAAAGAACTTATTTTCCTCCTCCTTGTATTAATTCTGGGATAGTTTGTTAGATAGCCAATTACTTCAAATTATCTATTAGAATAACACCACATACCATTATAATGTGCTGAAGAATATTCCTACCGGTAGTTATGCAACATCTTTTACAATTAGTAAAGAGGAATTGATCAAAACATACATATTATAGGTAAAGAGTAGCATCTTACCAAAGTTGCAAGAATATAATGGTATCCTATCCCATTTTTTTCAAGCTTGATTATCTGTAATTAAAAAAATAAAGCACAAAAAACAATTTACTGGCAAATTGAGAAATGTCTCTCTAATATTTTTACCCTGTTTGTGGAGGAAATAAGAAACATTTCATCAGGATTGAAGCTTCTTAAAGAGTATAACTCCTACATTTAAATACACATTGCAAACTATCACGATAGTAATATGCAACAGAGATTGAAAAATAAAAATATTCTCCTCCTCAAATGAAAATGCAAATATGAGATACCTTCAAATAACTCACAAGCATTAACAATGTGTGCTCTTTGTCTCACAAGCCAATTGATTGTGATAATCAGGCAATGTTTATGAACATGCTGCCCAGATGCATATTCACATTTGGCAAAACTAAAGCAAACAAAATACAGAATGAATTGTTCCTTTGCTTTGCTGCAATGCCCGAAGGAGAACTTGTTTATTTCATTTTGAGTCTTTTCCCACTTGTACCTAGTGACAGCCAAGCGTGACATGACAACACCATGTTTTTCTGCTGTTGGCTCTGGCATTATCACATCTCAATCCATGAACGAGACAGTCAAAATTTGTTCTTAGCTCTTAAGGGATTAAAAGAGTATTTTCCTCTTTATTCCAAGGTGTGTGTAATCCATGTCACTCATTTCCTTGGTCAGAAATCCGGGGACTGTGATGATTTGAAATATAGACAACAGAGACCGAATAGGAACTGGCAATAGGGACAACAATTTCATGTCAGTATAGATTTCTGCCAACTCAAGAATGGGTGGAGAGCAATCCAATTCAGCAGCTGTGAAAAAGCCCTGAGATTGACCACTGTGAATTCCTGCAGTTACATGGGCTCATACATACAAGAAATGCAAATTTTTATCGAATAAGTTTTTTAAAAAAGCAAAACTAGAACTATGCACTGAAAGAAATAACTGGGCTAGATTGAAACTTAGGTCACACTGAGACAAGATGCATTGAAATTGAACATATTTTGTAATATAATACGCTGATTTTAATAAAGCCGCTGGAAAAGAAGAGATTTTATTTACAAATATTTCTAAGCCATCATTAATGTTAAATGTTCTCCAAAATTTGATTAAATCTGGAACTAACTCAAACGGTGAGAATTTTTTTAATGATCGGAACATCCTCTATCGACCCTTTGAAATGTAAATTTCAAATTCCAGAAATGTCAGCCACCTTTGTCAAGAATTCTGGAAGTGAAAGTTCACATATTCAGATTGTATCCAGGTTAGGGAAGGTTGGATTAAGCCGGCAATGGTGAACCTTTTGGTCTTGGTGTGTCAAAAAATTTGGAAAATGCCTAACTTGAATTTGCTGGCATATCGCACTACAGACACTTTGAGACAACTCGAGGCACATAAGGTCTTCATTCCTGAAGTAGTCTTGGAGCACTTCTGCAGCGTCTGAAAACTGCAAAATCATGCTCCATTCTTTTGCAATTCTGGAGGCACTGCAAGCTGCAGAAGAGCACAACTCATTCTCACATGGCCTCTTCGAAAATCATATGAGAATGTGATGTGCTTTCAAAAATAGTTATCAGGTGTTGTGAAATCTGGCCTGTCACTCAAAATGTTATGGCATGTCACCTTTAACATGTGTATCATAGGTTCACCATTAAGTAAGTCATCATTCTGCTTTTAACAGAATAAATAATAAGACCTCTGGGAGCTCACATACAATGTACAGGTGTGTCCTGGTAATTTTTAAATTGTTTTTGTGAAAGTATATAATTATGAACTTAGAAATTTCATTCTGGAACCTATAGTTAAATGTATTGAGAAAATGACAAATTGTTTATGAACTTTATGCATTAAAATATGGCAAATCATTTAAAAAAATCTTGACTGTGATTCACTCCATAATTTCTGTCACATATAGTGTACACAGCCACTTTATCAAAGTCTAAACAGCCGGGGTTATTTACACAATGATGAACACAATGGAAATCTTGAGAAGTGTCCTTTATAACCTCTAGTTTATATATCCTACAGAATGGCAAGAAGATACAAATCGCTTATCCTAAACATAGAAGTAAACAGAAAGGCACTGTTTCTTCTTCTGCCTCATATGCAACAGGCATTTTCTTTCTAGTATGGTCTACTTGTAGCATTCAGAAATTATATAATTGTTTTCATTATTCTAGAAATACAATGAAAATTCTTGAAACTGAAGTAAGGGTCATTTAAATAAACATTCCTATACAATGGTCAGGGCTACACTTAATGTTATAGGTGTTATATAATGTTGAGAGCACTCCAACTGAAGTTGTGCAAAAGAAGGACTGTAGATCGGTACTTTAATATATGATTTTCCTATCTAAGGAACCATTCTCACTTCACTATCATCTGGATATACAGTAAATGCAGATAATTTGTCAATGTAAACCATTTAATGGCTTCCAATACTCCCATATTTCTTGGTCAGTAGTAGATTATTGCCTTAGTGAAATCAATATCATTGCCTTGGTGAATTCTTTCTGTTCCATACATTTCTGATTTACATTGATCAGATGAGTGTTACCTATTTTTGAATGGCAAGATGGAAAGCAGTCGTGAACTATTTGTGCCAGTTTCTACTCTCTCTGTTTCTTTTATTAGAATTCCAGCTATAAACAAGAACAGACCCAATGCAAATACAAATTCAATCCCACACTTTCGTCCCTTTTCTTTCTTGGTTTTTCAATTAAATATCAATTCCCCAGGTGAGAACTGGGGAATGCTACATAATGTCATAAAATTCCTCAGCATTACAATTATCACCAAATGGATTAATTGTTATTGGACACTTGTTTCTACCTTAACTGGCTCACCTGCTTTAGAGTTTTTCAGTTGCAATGCTCTTGAGTACACCTTAAAAGCTGCCTGACTCCTATACTAATATCCTTGTACCTCTATTAGCGTTATCAGAGCAGATACAAATAAGTAAGGCTCCACCACCACCTTTCCTACTATACAGATCTCCTGGGTAGGATAATTAAATAATGACTGAAGCAAATATGTCTGGAAGTGCTGCAGATCAGTCGGTTTTTCCATAAACAGTTTCTTTCTAGGACATGAAGCTTCTTGCATTTCTACTACTACTACTAATAATAAAAAGCATTCCTGTGTTAACTTCTGGCTTCTGATGGCTT
This sequence comes from Arizona elegans, assembly GCA_022577455.1. Taxonomy (NCBI): domain Eukaryota; kingdom Metazoa; phylum Chordata; class Lepidosauria; order Squamata; family Colubridae; genus Arizona; species Arizona elegans. The sequence continues at coordinate 91,906,811 of JAKOOJ010000003.1, read as the reverse complement.
CTCCGCAAAAAGGAAATGAAAGGAGGCATTTCTAAACTTGCGAATCCAATCTTGTGCTTGTATACATGTGTGCTTTTGAGTTGTAGTATTTGCATTAATCAAGAAAAAGGCTCCAAAATGCAGCTGTCAGGAAGTGAAAATTTAGAGGGCTGGAGCACATGAGAAAGTTCTTCATTTAGACTCTCACTGTGTAACATTCATTCATTCATTCAGCTTTATAATTAATAAAAATGAGCAAAAAAGCAAAACCTAATAATAGTGATGGTGATACATTGCCAAGGAGGAGGGCAGCAGGAGGAGGAGGGGGAGGATAAGAAGAAACATAAGTATTTTAACAAAAAGTGAAATAAGTATGACAAAGAAAAATATGATAAAAAAAACCCAGTTACATTCCTATATATAGTATACTGGTCTAAGGCAAATATTTTTCAAGTATGTACTGTATACAGTATATTCTAATGCATTTATATATTATTTTCATAGTCTTCCACAGAGACAGAAAGCAAACTTCTTCATTAGAGTTGTGAAAGACAAGGCCTACCCCTTTGCTTTTCACTATTGCATTTCAGCAGTACAGTTTATATGAACAACTCTGAATCCTTTGTGACTGCCCTACTGAATGCCTCTAAATGAAAGAGCTGTTCCCCAGCCATTTGTGATTCACAGCTCAGGTTTCAGATGTAATGCAACAAGTGAATATGAATAAACAGATGGGAGGAGCCCAGGGGAAAAGTGTGATTAATTTGATCAACACTCTAACGCCAGAGTTACAGCACAGCAGCTGTTTTGTCGTGGACAGTATTTAATATCTCAGAGCTGCCCTACAATCTCTACAGGGGTTTTCAAAACACTTCCGTTTATTTCTGCAGATACATCTGTACTTCTGCATGACTTCTGAGCTATGCCAGCCACATTTCTACATGGGCAATTATTTCTGAAACCACTTGTGCAATATATATCATAAGCGCAGTTGTGTGCCATGTGTACATATGATTTTATTGTGTATCCCAGAGGTCTAGTACAATGTAGCATCAAATATGATAGACTATAGCTGGGGGACCCAGATTCAAATCTACCTCTAACCACTTTCATATATTTAAAAAAACCCATAGCTTTATATATTTAAAATAACCGCATCTTCATGTTACAGCATTTATTAAAATGAATTAAATCTCTTTTAAAATAGGACTTGTTGCCACATTTATGGTATTTCATTGCCAGTTATAGGGATCAAATCTAGGCATAATTTCCAAATAATGTTTTAGTTTTTCTTGTCTTGCTTCATAAAGCCTTAGCCCTTCATTCTAAAATGGTGTGTTTGTAATTATATTTTAGTCTTGATATATTGTTAGATTGGATACATAAATGAATATTGTATTCCAAAAGTATCCTTATTATATTAGGCACTAATAGCAAAAAGCTATATATCCAGAGTTTTTCATACAATATGTGGTATCCCTGTCCTTATCAGGAAGAAGAAGACGAGAGGCAGGGCAACATTCCCAACATTTCTAAAAGCAGATCCTAGCACCATAAGCAAAGTAGAAGCATGCTCTACTAATCTTACTTCTGCATCCATAGATACCAGTCTTAATGTGAAGATCCCACTGCCCAGCCCACACAAATGCTATTGCCATGAAAAAAGCTAGGTTTCATGGAGATACCCCTTTGAAATCTAAAGGCTAAATCAGGGGTGTCAAACTCGCAGCGTCATGTCGTCATGTGACATATCACGACTTTCTCCCCCTTTGCTAAAATGGGTGTGTGTGTGGCCAGCGTGTGTTGCATCCGGCCTGTGGGCCAGGAGTTTGACAACCCTGGTCTAAATGGAAGTAAGAAGTAAGCCTCTGAGTATTTTGCTTTCAGCAATCACATCTGACAAGCAATATTCTTGAGCAATCTTGTGGGTCTCAGATTTTAACTAAAAGGGGACTGAGCCTGATTCTACTATAAGTACCATTATTGTTTTAATCTGGGGCCGTCTTGCCTTATTCGTGCACAATTTAAAACCTACCTTGCCTAAGATTGCATTTAGTCGTTCTGATTCACAGTCAACAACCACGACCCGTTCCTTCTTCTTCTCCAAATTTTGGAAGAGTGACTTGTAGTCCTCTTCTGTTGTTGTCATAACATTGACTGCTGTTACCTGCCAGTTTTTCTCTGCAGCTGTATCCAACACCTTTTGCAGCACTGACAAACCTGAGATAGGATAGGATAGGATCAGATCAGATCAGATCAATTCATAGCAATGGCTGTTTTATCATTCTCATTGCTATGACAATCAGTGAAATCATAGCTTTCAGAAATGCTTCATTTCTATATATACCTCATGATCTCAATCAATAAATCCAAGGTAAGAGGCAGCATTTTAATATTGAACATCTACATGGTATGTTTACATGGTCACATAATGTTTATATCAATGGTACATTAGATCAACATTATTGTTCCCATTTTGTATATGTTGGCGGCTGGACAAATCCACTATGACATGGTGATTTATTTAATATAACTTAATGCATTACGTGGCATAAATTAGATTTTTTTAAAAAATTGATTTATATGCCGCCCTTCTCCGGAGACTCAGGGCAGCTTACAATGCGTTAAACATTAGCCTTCATACTTTTGTATATTTATACAAAGTCAGTTTATTGCCCCCACAAACTGGGGGCAGTTTGATTTGCAGTGTCCTCTGTATTTCCTACATTTAATAAGAACTCAATCCCTTTATCCCAATCCAATTCTTCATTTGTCTCACAACTCAGTCAGACTTACCCCGGTCAGCATCATAAATGTACATAAACTTCTGGCACTTGTAATATTCAATGACATTGATGAGGGCATCCTGAAGTTCAGGGCGCAGCTGGATAACAAATTGATTGGATGTGTCAACAGGGAAGCTGGGTGTTACAAAGCAGACATGTAGTGCCCCACAGAAGGACGTGAGCATGTTGACTGTCCTCCTCTCATAGAAGCCAAAGATAGCATAGACCCCCTTGGAGAACTGGGAGCAGACTGTGGAGAGAGAAAGAAGAAAAAACCCCAAAGTCAGAAATTCTCTGAATTAGGTACACACACACACACGCACACACACATATGTGTGTGTGTATGTATGTATGTATGTATGTATGTATGTATGTATGTATACTTATTATTATGAGTTTATTCCTTTGCAAATAGTCATACAATTCAAAGCATTGAAACTGAAGAAAGCCTCAAAGATGGAATGTTCCATTCGTTTTCTCTGAATTTTCTCTGACACACTGTCGTCATTACAAGATATCGTCTTGACTGGCACTTTTTCAAATATCTTCCAAGAGAATTGAGGCTTTAAAAATGATAGGATTAAGTTTATCTAAGCCCACACACTCAAGCAAAGGAAGAAAGGATACTGGACGAGTTTTGTGATATATCATCATATGTTATATCCTTGCTGTATGGTTATTTCCATGCAGGTCTAGGAAAAATGCATTAAATATTTCTTCAAAATAATAAAGCCACTGCAATGAATTGTATGGTTTTCAGCAAACATTTTTTAATTTCATGAAAAATTAATATTTCAATCTACAGTATAACATCTAAATTAGAATTAAAAAGGAACATATCCAAATTAAAGGCAGGTAATGTTTCAAAACCATGTTGGGATTTCAAAAATTCTTCTTGATGTGACAATTAAAATAAATCTGCTTTTAAGTGGCCTACCTTTTGCCATTCAAATATCTAGTATGTCTATGGAGATTCTCAATCATTCAGATCATGGTGCCTTTCAAAAGGCAACTGGGTTTTCTTGAAATTTTCAAGGGACATTTTTTCCCCTTGAAAACATTTCGCTTCTTATGCAAGAAGCTCCTTCAGTTCTGAGCTTCTTCAGTTCTCGCCAAACTGAAGAAGTTTCTTGGATGAGAAAGGAAATGTTTTCAGGGAGGAAAAAAACCCCAAGAAAGACCAGCTGCCTTTTGAAAAGCACCTTTGGGACAGGTATTTAGAATATTTAGCATGTTTGAGGTAACTTTTTCTTAAGAAGATAAGGATAGCTCTGCTGGATGAAACAAAAGATTTAAGGCTGTTTCTGGATCCAGTAGTATTCCCCACTGCCTCACACACACTTTGATTTCCTCACAAAAGCTTGCAAGAAGCATCCTCATGTACTAGTAGGTCTATCCTCCATGAAACCTGGTCCACCTCTTCAGAAGAGGAAATAAAAAAAACCAGTGAACAAATGATGCGGTAGAAATCCCCAAGATTTTATTCAGCTATGGAATTTTTAAGCTTGTATGAAAAAGGAAGATTTGGAAAGCACTAATTAGTGCTTTTGGGGACATTTTCAGCCTCATCACTTTTCTCTCTTGAGACTCTTTTCTAGCAAACATGAGAGTTAACACCAAGGGATGAAACAGTAACCCTTAGTTCCATAATATGGTTAAGATGTCATTTAGATTTGTTTCCTTAAAGTACATGGATATGGGAAATCCAGCAAATTATTGCTCTCAAGTTCAGCAGTGAGTTCTAAAGAGACAAGCAATTTAGATTACCTAACAGTAGGGACAAAGAGGGAAAATTATGGCTTATCTTTGGAACCAAATCTTGTAAGAGCATTATATCACATGAGATATCTAAAGCATATTTAGAAAATGTCATATGCTTGTTAAAAATTTTATCTTGGAAATTTCAAGACAAATTATATAGGCCAGGTTGAGCTATAAATGCAGATATGCAGCTGAATTGAATACGCATATTAGGAAAGATGCATAAAATGTATAATTTGAATCACTAAAACAGCTTTTATTTGTTTAAATTATAATTCAGATACGTCATCATCACACCTCTAAATATAGCTATGTAGAATTCCTAATTTTTGATATGGCTGATTGGTCTTTATCATATTGTGTGAAATTCTGGTACCTAGTATTATTTTTTTTTAATCTTTTAGATGTTGTCTTTTTAATTTTTTTTGGCAGAAATCAAAATTAATTGATTGTTTTTGATAACTAATTATGAGGTTGAGTCTCTGTCATATTTCTTTACTTCTGATTATTTTACTTTATTTCAATGCTTTGACAGTTTTTGCTGCTGTTTTAATTGGTTTAAGCTGTCTGGGGCACTGCATATAAAATATAAAATGGAACATTTCTTATAAATAAAAAATAAACCCTGAAGGAGGGTTTAACACAGAAGCTTAAAAATTTGTGAAAGATTTGATAACAAATGATCACTTGTGGCAAGTTGGTCATGCTATTCCAACAGTGAAGAAGATTGGGGTAGCTAGATCATCATAATGACTCTAGATTTAACAAAAATATTAAGCAATGATACTTTTTGCATAAACAAATTCAAATGCTAAAAATGTCCATTAATTCTAGTTCTCTTTTCACTAATTTCAATAATTCTATTGCTAATAGGCACAAGGGTTTGATCTTTGTCAAACAGCTCCTCAGGAGAAGTTTTGCCTGGGATCATGGGAGTACTTGAAAGCTATGTACAAATTTCCAGAGGAAAATACATGATAGGGACAGCAGCATATTTTGAAATACTGGGTAAAACCTCAGGCATGCGTATTGTCAAACATATTTAACTTCATTCATGTTTATTGGTACATTCCGATAAATCAAATTCTAAGGTGATGGTTCTTAAGAGTGACTGTGCTTTCATCTTAAGGCCAGCCTTTGGTTTTAATAACATAGATGAATATGACTTTATAACTGCAGAACGCTCAAAGGAATCTTTGAAAAAAAACTTGAGTTTTTCGCTGTTTTTATTCTCCTCTGAAATAATTCTAGTTTTTGCTATCTAGCCCATGATATTTTCTTGTCTTTTAGTAAAAGGGTAAGATAACAACTGCAAGTATTGTGAAAGATCTCCTCTGAGTACCTCTAAGTACAAGAGCAAAGAATAATTTTGAATTATGCAAATGTGGACAGTATTGGCTCTGTAGATTTTGCAGAATTAATATTCCCAGCATTTTTCATTCACTGAATTGGGTGGGACTGCTGGGAAGTGTAGATTATCAACATCTGTAGGGACATAGATGTTTATGAGCAAACAAAATGAGATGATGTAAAAGAACATCCTGTACTTTTTATTACCAACTCCTCAATTTACTACATCAGTCTGATTTTATGTCTTCTGATTAACATTCTACTTGGAAGGGCAGCTCTGTCACTACAAACACAACAATGCCAAGAAATGCCATCTGGAGAAATATAAAAGTATTGTCTAGTAAAAAACAAAGATCAAGTAAAAATTAACTGACTACATTCTTGTGTTTTGGTGGGAAACTGCTCCAAATACTCTTTTCCAACACTTTCAATCTGAAATCTCTTTTAAAATAAATAAACCTTAATTTGAATTAAAATAAAATATAGCACTCTTGAAATGAATAACATAACATATTGTAGGTTCCCAACCAGGGGTGGTATTCACTTACTGTCGCTACTGGTTCGCAAATGAGAGCGTGCGCATGCGCAGAGCCTTCCGCTCATGTACAGAGCATCAAAAATGGGACATGATGACGTCCGGGTGGATAGGCGGAGCCTCTCGCAACTGCCGCTACCGGTTCCCCCGAACTGGATAGAACCGGCTGAATACCAACACTTGATCTCCCCAAATAAGACAAAATGTTCATGATAATTGTGCAATTTTACTAGTTTTGTAAATTTGTGCATAATTTCAGTGGAAGTCTTTGGCAGTCTTATAAGACTATAGCAATTTGGGTCAGGTCACCCAGACAATTAATAAGGTTTTTCAATGATGCTCAGAGAATGAAAATCTTGCTTATCTGTGCCTCAGTTAGTAATACGGTAAGTGCTAGATGAAGCACTACAATAAATGTTCCGGATTTTGGCTATGAAGCTTAATCAAAATAAAATATAATAAAAAACTATCAAAACCTTTTCATTTTAACACAGAATAATAAATAGATCTCTAAATAAATAATACATATTTTCTCAGACACAGCATATGCCAGAATTTGGAGTTATAAGAAATCTGAAGCAAGCACTTCTCACATTGCTACTAGCCAAAACCTGGGGCACTTTAGGTTCCTCACATCATACATACACAATAAATATGCACACTGAGAGCTACTTTCTCTATTCTGACAACTAAATCTTCCAAGCCTCGCCCTAAGTCAAGGACATCTGGAGAGAAAAAAGAACATGTCTAAAGTCTCAACATACAGAAATTATTAGATTTCTGGGGGTGGGGGTGGGGGTGGGGACGGGGTGGGGACATAGCTTTGAATCCAAAATGAAACTGAACATGACAGTACTAAGCAAAAAATGCACAGTAGGACTGAGAATTACAACTTGAACTTTACAATCTGTTATTTCAGTATGGTAATCAGAATAAATGCCTTCCAACAATAATTGGTAAGCATTGTGATCTTTCTGAAAGTGCCTTCATTTGCCAAGTTTTAGCTCACTTTTTTGCTATTGTTGAGAGCAATAGTAAGGGAGTCATAATGTAATTGTAAGAAAATGATTTTAAATTTAAAAAAAATTATGAGAAAAGCAAATTGCCTCTCTCTGCTGCCATTAAAGAAGGCCTAAGCATTATCTGCCGGAGAAATGAAAACTTTATATGACCAGAATTTTTGCCAACATCGTAATAAGAAAAACAAAATACTATACGTTTCTGCTGTAGGGTGTTGTTTTTTTTTTTTTTTTTGTGGGTGGGATAGCATTGTCTCAAATGATATTTTTGGAAAAACAAAGAAAACAATCCATCTTCTTTGGTAAATCTCCTTACTGTCTTGTGATCTATCTACCTCATAAAGCAGATTATGGCCTTGCAACAGATTAATTACAGATGCCTCTGATTACAGATGCCACATTCTCCTCCTCTCAATCTTTCTGTCGTCTTCAGTACTTTGTATCAATCATGAGCAAGCATCAGTTCTCCTCCTACGCTGTACTCAGATAATTGTTAATCCCAGCTCTTGAAACAGATTCTAGCAGTCAAGAACTCACAGTTCTAATCTGTTTTAGATGGTTGAGGCAAGTCAGAATATTTGAAGAAAAGACCATCTGTGGTTAGGTAACTTGAGGGAGGAGTAGAGATATTTCTTGCTTTCGGTGTGACATTCTTAATAATGTACTTTGAAAACTACTGCAGTCATCTTTTTTCCCCTTCTCACAATAACCTCAATTACTTAAATTAGATCCTGCCTTCAGAAGGTAACAACTTTATACCTGTTATACTCCCATAATTAGTCTGAAATTCACATTAACTGTCAGTAATACTAATCCTGTGAACAACAGAAAAAGGAGGCATGGGGGTACTTTCCATTTGTTCAATGGACCACATTGTGTGGACATTATACAATTTAATTAGATGCTGATTAAGCACTAAGTATTGACTTTATGTTTCATTTAAAGAAGTAACTGGATAGAAGAGATAAGCAATTCTTCTGGATACAAACATAGCAAAAACTTTTAAGTAATTCTTCTGGATATAAACACAAAGAAAACATTGTTTGCCTGCCTACCGTGCTTTCTTCTAAATCTTTTGATCCTTGCATTTCTGATTTACCTGAACGGTAATTTAAAATGTAAATTTTACACCCAATCATAATTTAGAAATATAGTTACATGAACTTTGCCTAAATTGGTGAGTTTGAGATATGTTTGAATAACTCTGCTGGAATTTTCAGTTTGCATGGCCAATGGGGATGACTCACAGTAATAGTGATGCTTCGCGATGCACGTGACCAAGATGGCGCCGCCTCCCTGAGCCCCAATACCGATGGGGGCGATTTCGGGCCATCTGAGGTCTTTGGGGGCTGGATGGATCGTCCTCACCCCCAACCCGGCTGTCTAAGCTTCCCGCCAGCCAGATGAGAGCTTTTCCGCTCTCCGCAGTGCCATGGCTGGGACGGGGCTGACGTTTTTCTCTATACTGGCATTTCTCCTGTGTCACGAGGGTGAGGAGGCCAACGGCAGCAAGATTCGGGGCAGCAGCGGTGCCCAGATTGTGGTGACCTGCTGTCTTTTCTCCTATGGGCTGTAGCTGGATTGCTGGCGGTGCTGGGGCGATGGCAGGGACCGCGTCAGCAGCGGAGCAGTCCTTTCGAGGTGCTGGGGGTTTCCTGGCACATTTGGAGCCTCCATGGCAAGATTACGGCGCTCAGGGCAGCAGCAGTGGAGGCGGAGATGGAGGAGTCCTGCGCTGGCCGTTGGGAAACATTCTAAAATCCAGTAGCAGCCTTGACAGCCCTGGATAGATGCTGCTGGGATATCTTTCTATCTGTCTTTAATTTACCTTCACTGAACCTCCTGGACTGTCTCGGGATACTTGGTTTTACTTGAAGGGGTGGTTCTCATAATGACCTGTGATCCATATAAAGACCAATTGAAATTGGGGGGGGGGAATAAAAATTAAAAAAAAAATGACCCTGAAAACCTGTAATGGCGAGTGGACGATTATGGAATTGTAATTCCCAGCCGCCTCATATCACACCCCTCCCACCCTGGTCTGGTCTTAGAAGAGTCATCGATCACTGACCATCTAACTGATTATCCTGCAGCAAATTACATCTTCCTTGTATTCCATTGTTAATCCATCTCATCTTCTCATAACATCACCACCAACAGGATTCTATAGACCGGCCCTATACTCTATCAACTCTTTCAGTCGGACGGAGAGTTAACAGCTATGATACGGATATTGCAGGAGTCGGTTCATTGCACTATTCACCACCAGAAAGATTGGCACATCAGATTCCATGGCCAATTATACTCTAGCCAGCCTTTTTAAGAGGATAGCCTTGGACATTATTTCTTTGGTGTTCTTAAATAACATAAGACTCCTCCTGCTATTATGAAAGGACAATAGAGCTTACTCTACCAACGTCTTGATCTACATCTTCCTTCTCTCCAGGACCTCAGAACTTATGTCATCTTCCTGGCCATTCTAAGATCACCCCCTGGTCACCGGATGTACTCAGTGGCTGAGCTTCTTGCTCTGTGAGACTCCCCCCTCTCGCAGACCTGACCCTCCACACTATCGAGGGCCTACCTTGATGACGGATTTTGGAATCCCGAGAGGTGGCATGTTGCAAAGAGGGGGTTGAGGGTCTTTTTATCTAATTTCCTATTCAAAATTTCAAAAATTTCTAAAAAGGGGGTAAGTGGGACGGGGTGGGTCATGTGGATTTGGGGGACAACCCACAGAGGGAGGGGTTAGAAGACAATTTTTTAAAGAGGAGACCAGATCCGGCACAGAGTTATACCATAGGATGTGCGGAGCTGGGAATGGAGGGGCTAAATACTTGTATGGAAAGGTGTTGCTCCATCAAGGTTGTGGAGGGGCAGGGGGCCACATCATATTAAGGGGTACGCACCCGCTGTCTTCAAGCGGTGGCATGCTCCGACCCCCAAAGCTCTTCTCGTTCCCTGGGTTGCTCAGATTCTCAGGGCCCGAGCCTTAGGCTGATGTTATGCAACGTCAGGTCCGCGGCTAACAAAGCCCCCCTCATTTGTGAACTAATTCAGGAGGGGAAAGCAGACCTGGCGGGTATTACAGAGACCTGGTTGGGCCATGAAGGGGGGGTCCCCCTCGTAGAGATGTGCCCACCAGGTTTCCGCGCATTCCATCAGCCAAGGGCACAGGGTAGGGGTGGAGGGGTGGTGGTTATTATAAAGGAGAGTCTTGATCCTAGGGAGACCACTGTTTCTCAGACAGCCGGATGTGAATCCCACCTTGTGAAATGGGGTCATGGGTTACAGATGGGCCTGCTGATTATGTACCTGGCTCCCTGCCATGTGGCAGCAGCACTGCCTGAGCTGCTCAACGTAATAGCCGGGGTGGTGGTTGAGACTCCTAGGCTTCTGGTCATGGGAGATTTCAACCTGCCGTCCATCGGTGAAAAGTCTGAGGTAGCTCAGGAGTTCTTGGCTTCCATGATGGCCATGGACCTGACCCAGTTAGTTCATGGCCCTACTCACATGGGGGGACACACTCTAGACTTGGTTTTTGTATCTGACCAGTGGTTGAATGGTCTAGATATAGGGGATATAGTCATCGAACCCTTATCATGGTCAGAACATTCTCTCCTTAGGCTTGACTTTCTGTCCGCCAGACCCCACTGCAGGGAGACGGAACCGATAAAGTGGTTCCGCCCCAGGCGCTTGATGGATCCTGATAGATTCCAGATGGAGCTTGGGCCATTTCCTGAGACTCTAGCTCACAACTCGATTGAAGACCTGGCAGCAACCTGGGATAGGATGGCCGCTGGTGCTTTGGATCGGGTTGTGCCTTTGTGGCCTCTGACCCAGCGTCGAAGTCGCCCAGCTCCTTGGTTTTCCGAGGAGCTGAGGGAAATAAGTGCTGAAAAGACGCCTGGAGAGTAGTTGGAGAGCCAGTCGTTCTGAATCTGACCGAACACTGGTGAGGTCCTATATTAAGACCTACTTAGTGGTGATAGCAGCGGCAAAATATAACTATTTTTCTGCTATTATTGCATCGGCAGATAATCGCCCAGCCGCCTTTTTTAGGGTGACTCGCTCCCTCCTCCACCTGGGAGCACGGGAAGATCTCTTACAAGGTTGAGCTGAGGATTTTGCACAATATCTGCACGATAAAATCGCTCAAATTCGGGAAGGCTTGGACTCTGACTGGGTAGGTTCAAATGGAGTGATGGAGGCGGGTCTTGAGGATATTATTTGGGATGAGTTTGACCCTGTGACCCTTGAAGACGTGGATAGGTTACTGGGAAAGTTGAATGCAACCACATGTTTATTGGACCCATGTCCCTCCTGGTTGGTACTGGCTTCCCGAGAGGTTACACTAGGCTGGCTCCAGAGGATTATAAACGCTTCTCTGAGTGAGGGTTTCTTGCCTTCCACCTTGAAAGAGGCGGTGGTGAGGCCCCTCCTCAAGAAGCCTTCTCTGTTCTAGCAAACTACCATCCTGTCTCCAACCTTCGCTTTGTGGCTAAGGTTGTTGAGAGTGTGGTGGCACAGCAACTCCCGCAGTACCTGGATGAAACTGTCTATCTAGATCTGTTCCAGTCCAGCTTCAGGCCTGGTTACAGCACTGAAATGGCATTGGTTGCATTGGTTGATGATCTCTGGAGAGCTTGTGATAGGGGCTGCTCCTCTATCCTGGTTCTATTAGATCTCTCAGCGGCTTTTGATACTATCGACCATGATATCTTGCTGTGCCGACTGGAGGGGCTGGGAGTGGGAGGCACTGTTCTACAGTGGTTCTCCTCCTATCTCTCCGACCGGTCGCAGTCTGTGTTGGCAGGAGGGCAGAGGTCGACTTCAAGACACCTTACTTGTGGGATGCCGCAGGGGTCGGTCCTTTCACCTCTTCTGTTCAACATTTATGTGAAGCCGCTGGGTGAGATCATCTGTGGTTTTAGGGTGCAGTGCCATCTTTATGCTGATGATACTCAGCTGTACATCTCCACCCCAGACCACCCCAGTGATGCCCTTGCAGTGATGTCCCAGTGCCTCGAGGCCGTGCAGATCTGGATGGGGAGAAGCAGGCTCTGACTCAACCCTTCCAAGACCGAGTGGCTGTGGCTGCCGGCGTTTCGATATAGCCAGCTGATACCATCGTTGACTATTGGGGGCGAGACATTGGCCCCCACGGAGAGGGCTCGCAACTTAGGTGTCCTCCTGGACACGCGGCTGTCTTTAGAACATATGACGGCCGTGGCCAGGAGAGCTTTCTATCAAGTTTGCCTGATTTGCCAGTTGCGACCCTTTCTGGATCGGGACTCCTTATGCACAGTCACTCACGCCCTCGTCACTTCTCGATTGGACTACTGTAATGCTCTCTACATGGGGCTCCCCTTGAGGTGCAAGCGGAGGCTCCAACTGGTCCAGTTGGAGCCTCCGGTCCCAATATCACCCGCCGCGCGGGTGATATTGGGAGCGACATGGCGCTCACATGTAACACCTCTCCTACGCGAGCTGCACTGGCTCCCAGTGGCCTTCCGAGTGCACTTCAAGGTGTTGGTTCTTACCTTTAAAGTGCTTCATGGCTTAGGACCTGGGTACCTACGAGACCACCTTCTGCAACCTATAACCTCCCACCAACAAGTACGCTCCCACAGAGTGGGCCTCCTCAGGGTACCATCACTAAAGCAATGTCGACTGGTGTTCCCAGGGGGATAGCCTTCTCTGTGGGGGCACCTACCCATTGGAACAGGATACTCCCAGGGATAAGAATAATCCCAGATCTTCGTACTTTCCGTCGGGCACTTAAAACCTTCCTCTTTCACCAAGCCGGGCTGGCATAATTAATTTTTTCTTTCCTTTTCCTAATTGTGTAAATTTTATTCTGAAGAACTTAACTTAACTGATAAGCCAAATTGACTTAATTATTATTTATTGCTTCTATTCACATTTATATATATATGTTTATTTTGACTGTTCACTGCCCTGAGTCCTTCAGGAGAAGGGCGGTATAAAAAATTAATTAATGAATTAAATAAATAAATAAATAAATAAATAAATAGGTAGAATTTGTGAATTGTATTTGTGTGTGTGCGTGCGTGCATGCGCAAATACAATTAGTGAAAATTTGAATATGGATTAGTGGAATCCAAACTGGATTAACTTTATCATCATTAGTATTAATGTTATCCTGCCAGTTTGCCCTCTCCTTACTAGATGCTTCTAGAATGATCTAAAACTTTATAAGCTTATTTAGAATCAGTTGAGAATCAATGTGAGAAGGCTGTTATTTATCTTGTCAAATGTCCACTTTTCAAGCCAACAGTTTTACATCTCTTAAATAACCATTATGAAATGGTTCTTTTTCTCCAGACTGAAGAGAAAAAACATTCCAACTATAACTGATTTAGAAGATGAAGCAAGGTGATTTCAGCTAAGTAATGCATTTGATTTATTTTTTCCATTCTAGTCTAATGTTTTAAAATGCAGGAATGTGCAAATTAGAATAAGTAGATGGTGACATTTTAAAACTGATTCCCTCAAAGCTAAAAATGTTGTTCTGTATCTTAGATTGCCTTCATGTACAAAGCACTGACTGTGCAGAGCTGAACTCTTTAGCTATTAATACAGAGTTTCTTTAGCCCACTGAACATAATTTCTTTATTCCAATAGTTGCTTTAACCAGTTTTAAGGGGGGAAAAACCTATCAGAAACAAGGTTAACTTTGTTAACTTTGGAGGTTTTATTATTATATCAAGAATAAAGTCACTTTTCTCACTTTATAGACTCTTTTTCAGATATGAATTTAAATAGATGTTATGATTTCCTCAGAAGCTACTGAGATATTCACACTTGATTCTGGAGTTGCTCATCGAATCAGTTTCAGTTAGTGGCCCTGAACATGTTTAGAAAGCTGTCAGCCCTCCCAGATAAACCAGGAAACATGACTAAATGAAATAATTCCATTTTAATGTAAGGCTACATTAACAAAATTTTGCAAGTCTGAAGGTACAAGCTTTCCACCTCCACTTTAAATCACCTAAACAATTAGGGTGGGTCCTCCCTAAATTTCTTTCTCTGTGTCAGGGTTCCAACCATGCCCTAATTAAATCATGAGTCTCCAGCCAAGCTTAAAAAAAAAAGGAGCTTCATGTCTGTGAGTTCCAAGTGAAGCGAACTCTGACTCCACTTAATTTACATTCCGGCTCTGATCCTGTTTCCCTTCTCCCCCCAAGGTGTGTCATCAGTCACATTCTCCAACAAGCAATTTTCACAGGTTGTAGAGATCACTCCCCTCCAGCCACTGTGGGTTATCGGGGAGACGGCCTTGACAGAGATATGGTTGGAATGTGCTTTTGTTTTGACTGACGTGCTGCCTCACTGCAGCTGCAACGTTTGTTTTCCCATCCCCCCCTGCCTATGGCAACTCAAGAACAGGGATGTTTTGCGAGTTGACAGCCTGATCATTAATCCATTGGGGGCTCCTACATCTCTTTTCTGATTGTTTCCTAGGCAGTATGTCTTTCCTTCAGTCTTCCACACATTCCATTACAAAAGCTGACATTAATAATTACTTGTATGTTCCACATTTGCTCATTCTGGTTAGTTGCACCTTATAAATCAAAAGCAAGGGTTGGCAAACTTTTTCTATGAAGGGCCAGATCCCATTTCTCCTCCATCTCTGTAGGCATGGCTGGTAGGTCTGCAGGCCAAGGAGCATGGCAGCCATTGCATGACTCCAGTCTGCAAGCAACGACACTGCTGATGGACTGCCACAACCATCTACTTTCTTCCTGCCTCCCTATTCATTCTTAGATCATATGTTAAAGACTTGGCCAAGAGGCTTCTATGCCTGATATGGAGGATAATCAGTGTTACAATATTTCAGGGGCTGCCACAAAGAGAAGGGAGTCAATCTATTCTCCAAAACACTTGAAGGCAGGACAAAAAGCAATGGATGGAAAATAATCAAGAAGAGAAGCAGCCTAGAACTAAAGAGAAATTTCCTGACAGTTAACAATTAATCAGTGGAACGACTTGCCTCCAGAAATTGTGGATGGTCCAACACTGACAGTTTTAAAGACACGATTGGACAACCATTTGTCTGAAACGGTATAGATTTCCTGCCTGAGCAGGGGATTGGACTAGAACACTTCCAAGGTCGTTTCCAACTCTGTTATTCTGTTAATCTCCAACATCTAATATTCTGAAGAAAATGTATAATCAGATCCTATTAATGAAGCCATATGAAGATGTTCTTCAATAGGCCCTAATATTTAGAGCCTTACAGAGAAAAATGGATTGTCCTTGCAGTTATCAAGCCTTATTTTGCTAAATCAACAGCTGCATTATTTCATTATTAGTATTTATTCCAAATGTTTCAGAAACTTTTTGAACTGAATCCCACTCTTGGGATTGAAATGAAACACAGTTGTGATGTTACTCCACATATAGTAAATGATTTGTCTCTTCAACTATTTGGTGGCTCTTTTATAAGAACATCTAAAGGAGATTCAGTTAAAGTTTTGGAAGGCACAAATAATTCTGAGGCTTCAGATCTAAATTAATTTTAGAGGCAATCAGATATATAACATTTGCAAGCAGCCATTTCAGATGGTATGTAGGCATTTCTTTAAAGCTATTCTATATCTTTGGTATAATTTTCATTTATCCTTTTTTCTCATTCATTCATTCATTTTTAATTTATATGGCTACCCATCTCACAAGACAGCAAAACAAAACCCACAATATAAAGCCCATGATACCATAGTTAAAACAGTAATAATCCGTAATCAATGTTTTGCTCTATTTTCCTACTCTGAATTGGCCAGAGTTACTTATGTGAGCTGACTGGCCATAGAAATTAAATAAATAGACAGTTTACAAATAATGCATGTGACTGCAACAATTATTGCTTCTGTATCTTTATTTTGATCACAAGGCATGGGAGTGAAGGGGGAGTGGGGAGGTGTTGAAAATTAATTTGCTCTGCATCTGTTTTTAGTGAGTCACTTAATTAACTTTTCCTGCACTAATATTTAGATTGGAACACACTTATGAATTGGATTGCATACTTCTTCAAATTTGTTGATGCATCCTTTGGCTTAAGACTCGTGGAAAAAAAGTATGTATTAGAGAAAATTGATGAGGTAAATGTGTTTTGGGAGAATGAGTGCATCTTAAATTGAATACATAAGGAAAATTATATATCCTTCTATACTTTTAGTTCTACAGATTTTTGTAGTTTAAATTCAATGGCTGATGAATAGACTGATCTTATCATTCAATATATGCCTGTGATAGCTAATCTATGGCATGCATGCCACAGGTGGCAGGCAGCATCCTCTCTGTGGGCATTTGAGCTATCGCCCCAGTTCAACTCTGCCATGCATGCGCGTGCCTCCCACTGGCCACCCAATTATCAGGTTTCTGCCGCGCATGCGCAGGGGGGCCATATGTGTGTGGGGTGTGCGCACATGCGCGCGTGTGTGTGTGCAGGGGTGGGGTGCATGTGGGGGCAGGGTGCATGTGCAGGGGGTGCACATGCATTGCCATTTGGGGGTTTGGCCACGCATGCGTGCTTTGGGCACTTGATCCGGAAAAGGTTAGGCATCTCTGATATATGTCAAACTAACATTTTTTTATTATTTATACATTAAATTTATAATTTATAAATAATAAAATAATCTTGTGGTTCGAGGTGATTCATGAATCAGAAATAGAGTACTTTAGCCATTTAATTTATTGAGATCAAAGCAGGGGCCGAAAGTCCTAATTCTTAGTATTTTCTTGAGCAAGGCTCCTTCCTGAATTAGAGGGATTATATGTGAATTAAGTATACAAACTGACTCAGAAAAAAAGATATGTTCATTTGGTTGCAATTAGGTGCAAAGTGTTTATATGCTTTATGTTTTGGGGACGGTGTGACTTTTCTTTGGTTTTTTCAAAAGGATGTTTACCTTTGCCTGAAAATGCAGAATACTGGGAAATATCCACAGAAACATTTTGAGATTATTTATGACTCTGGAGATAAAATACATAATGTGCCAACTTCCTGGAGTATTCTGTTGCATCTGCTACACTATTTTCACTTCTCTGTGTGGGATTCATTGTTCCATGAACCTTTTGAACAGCTGGAAAAAAAAAACTATTGGTCCCATGGATCTATTTAAAAGGTGCTGCCATACTGCTTTGAAATGGACTGGACTTCTACAGAACATAGATATCAAGATTAACTTCAATGAATCAAGGCACTTACAAAACTTGGTGCTTTTGTCCAACTCTTGAAAGCAGCATTGGATGGTTACAACGCAGCCTCCACCCCTATTATGCGGGTGTGGGTGTGCAATGACACACTGCACATACAAATGGGATAGAACTTGAATCACAATGGCTTTTGTCATTTACAAACTACTGTGCCTAAAATAAATCTCAGTGATAAAAATCTCAGGGATATAAAAAATATTTTTTGAACTGTATCTCCGCAGGCAAAAATTCCTGCATTTATCTTCACCACTTTTCTGTGAATGTGTGGTATGGGAAAAATGTCACAGGTCTCCATTGTTGACAACCTGAGTGCTACTATTTTCAATTCCGTCTTTTTATACATACCCCTGTAACAATTTATGCCACAAAAGAGTATTGTGGGTTTTTAATTTTGGATATGGAAGTTACCTGTTGCAGTTTTCCCTTGGGTTAACTCTGAACTAGAAAAGCAACTTTAAAAAAAAATAATGAAGCCTTTGGGAATATGATTTTTGCAATGGTAGACCTTGCTGATTCATACTACAATCCTGTACAATTAGCACCTTTTGTTGTGATCTTTAAATAACCTACAACTTTGTAGGTTGCCAGTTACATATAAAATGTAAAGTTGTATCTGACCTATTCAACAACTCCAGGAAACAGGTAACCTTCTGTTGCCATGACTACTTAAAAAAAACTGAACTCGGCCTCTTAATTTCTGTCTTCTAAGCAGGAAGTAGAATTGAGATTCAGTCAACCTGTTGCATCTTCAGAACTGTGGTTTCAGGGAGGTATGATGGGAATCATAGTTTTTTCATCCTGGAATGTTAACTGTTGTGAGTTATATTTGTGAGATGGCCAGCTTTATAAATTTGCTGGCAAACTAAACTAAACTAAACTAAACTAAACTAAACTAAACTAAACTAAACTAAACTAAACTAAACTAAACTAAACTAAACTAAACTAAACTACTGACTGACTAACTCCCTGTTCTTGTTGACCTCAAATTTTTGAGGTATTTGGAGTTGTTTTCGTTTCTTCACCCATTTTTTGCTTATTATGCTGGGTGTCCTGATGAACTTGCAAAGTCCCTGAAAGACAGACTCTTCACCCACCAAGACACGGAGGCTAAGTCTTGGTGGATGAAGATACTGTCTCTCTGGGATTTTGTTTTTCTTCATCCAGGGAAGCCATCCATGGGCTCTCCTCCTCCTCCTCTGACTTAGGAACCAACAACTGGCCTTCATATTCAGACACTTTACTCTCCAGCCTTTCCTTTCTATACCAGTCTTTGTAGTTTTCTCTTTTCCCCCCTTGTTTTCTCTCATCTCGTTCATTCTCTATAATTTTGGGTTAGGTTGGCAGCATCTACCCCATTATTTGAGAAGGCGAGCCTTCTCCTCAGAGTTCTAGTCCTCAATGTTTACATCCTGTACAAGACTGGACCAATGGAAATGCTGTGTCCCTCTACCCCATAACAGCTTTCACTATCAGCCAAGTGAGTTCATCAGCTCTCATGATAGCACAGTTCAAGCCTAGAATTGACCTTCCTCTCTCCCATTTTGTAGACTCATGCCAGCACTGCTGCAGCCATACCAAGGCACTAAAATCCATATGTCACACAACTGTCTGCTGTGGATTCATTATACAAATACAAAGGATCTTCAAAGAGAAGTGTTTGCATGTGCATGAAGGCTTCCACTATATATAACTCACCTGCACATGTGGTGATTGGCTTTTTAGTGACCTCAGCAGCTCAAGTAGAGACCAGATCAGTTGCTGACTGCTATTTATGTGGTGAGACCTTCATGTGATGGTAAAACCTGAACAGATTTTTTTTGAAGCATTTGGTTGCTTCTAATAAAGAAATTGTCCAAATGTATTTCTCAAGGATAATGAAAGTTATTGTTTACTATAACTTTGGCTCGGTTTGTTAATTAATCAATTTCATTTTTTTTCTTGGCTGTCTAGACCAGGGGTCTCCAACCTTGGCAACTTTATGACTTGTGGACTTCAACTCCCAGAATTCCTCAGCCAGAGCATGAGGAGTTGAAGCCACAAGTCATAAAGTTGCCAAGGTTGGAGACCCCTGGTCTAGATACTTAGACTTCTCAAACATCAAAAATCAAATGAAATGAAAATACTCTTCCTCCCCTGCTTGTTCAAAGCCCAACATAAGGTATTGCAGAGAACATCGTGGCCTGCACAATTCTGATCTTTATACGTGTAGCTACATCACTGATTTGAATATCTTTTCCAATCTTTTCTTCATCACTGCTCTACCAAGTGCTACTGTGCAGTCACCATGACTTTTTGTTCCTTTACTGTTGATAGTCAGTCCTAAAAGGCAGAACCTATCCATCACTCTGATATCTTCATTGTCAATTCCAAGTCTGTTCTGCATGTTGTTCTTTGTTTAGTCTACTTTATATTTAATTTTAGTCCCAATTTTCTCACTGTGCTTTTTGACTTTTATTACTAGAGTTTGCAGATCCTTTGCATTTTCAGCTTTGAGAGGAAATGTATTATCTTAAAGAATCAAGAAAATTGTTTTTGTTTGTTCATTTTTAAAGCTTACCTAGCAACAATTTTAGACTAGTGAAGAAAATCCTTCAGAGGCCCAAAATATGTTGGACATTAAAAATAAATTTATGTTACCAGTGAAGACCTTGATGAGCTAATTAGAACACAGGGGTAATGTAAATGTGGTTGCTGATCTGAGTATTTGTGAAATATTATGCTCATGCTGATGTTTAACAAAAATAAAAAGAAGGAGGGGATGTTGCAGGTCACATAGTTTGTTTAGCCTTAATTAAATGCTGACAATCGGGAATGAGTTTGAATTAAAATGGCCACATAGAAGTAGACAAAGAATAGTATTTGTACTGCAGAAACTGATAAATGCAGGACCAGCTAGAACTCAATTATTAGAAAACCTATATCATGGCATTTGCCAAAAGAGCCAAGAGCCATTCCTGGGCATAGATGGCCACAAGATTGAGATTAATTTTCCTATTAAAATACCTGGAAATGGTCCTTCTCAGTCACTGCATGTCAGGGAAAGTATGCATCTGCATTTGGGGACAGTTGCATAGGTGTTGCATTTACAATTCTGCAAATGTTAAGGTTCTGTCTAAGGGGCACTCAAACAGCAAAGCACGGAAGAGGACATTGGATCAACCAATCAGCATGCAGGATACACGCCTGTATTCAGCGCATGGTTGGGATTTGGGAGTATGCTTGTCAGCCCATCTGTAGCCATTTGCAATCTACACTTACCCATCAACCCCTTTGCAGTGTAGGTATGTGGCCAATGTCTGTGCACAATTGCAGGCAACTCTAAATCAAGCTTAAGTTGCTGAAAATGCACAGAGGACCTTATCTGTCATCCTTAAAATCCACAAAGCAGGAGGTGGTAAGAATATATCTGCAGCACTAAAATTATTTTAGTAAGATAAAAGGAGAGGGCTCACAACTTGGGCGTCCTCCTGGATTCATGGCTGTCTTTAGAAGAGCATTTGACGGCCGTGACCGGGAGGATTTTTCATCAGGTTCACCTGATTCGCTAGTTGCATACCTTTCTGGATCAGGACTCCTTACGCACGGTCACTCATGCCTTCATCACTTCCCGCCTGGACTACTGCAATGCTCTCTACATGGGGCTCTCCTTGAGGAGCACCCGGAGGCTCCAACTGGCGCAGCGGCCGCGCGGGTGGTTATGGGAGCGACATGGCGTTCCCATGTAACACCTCTCCTGCGCGAGCTGCACTTGCTCCCGGTGGTCTTCCGTGTGCGCTTCAAGGTCTTGGTTACCACCTTTAGAGCGCTCCATGGCTTAGGACCTGGTTATCTATGGGACCGCCTGCTGCCACCAGTAGCCTCCCACCGGCCGGTACGCTCTTATAGAGAGGGGCTCCTCCGGGTGCCATCGGCCAAACAATGTCGACTGGTGGCCCCCAGGGGGAGAGCCTTCTCTGTGGGGGCACCTACTATCTGGAATGAGCTCCCCCCCCCGGAGATACGGAGGATCCCGGATCTACACACCTTCCACCGCGCTCTCAAGACCTTTTTATTCTGCCTAGAGGCCATGCGGGTCTGGATGGGGACAGGCTTAGACTCAACCCCTCCAAGACCGAGTGGCTGTGGCTTCTGGTGCCCCGATATAGTCAGCAGGTGCCATTGCTGACTATAGGGGGTGAATCTTTGCCCCCCACAGAGAGGGCTCGCAATCTGGGTGTCCTCCTGGACGCACGGCTGTCTTTAGAAGAGCATATGACGTCCGTGGCCAGGGGGGCCTTTTATCAGGTTCGCCTGATTCGCCAGTTGCAGCCCTTTCTGGACTGGGACGCCCTGCGCACGGTCACTCATGCCCTTGTTACCTCCCGGTTGGTCTATTGTAATGCTCTCTACACGGGGCTCCCCTTGAAGAGCACTCGGAGGCTCCAACTGGTCCAGAACGCGGCCGCGCAGGTGGTTATTGGCACAACTCATTGTGCCCACGTGACACCCTTCCTGTGCGAGCTGCACTGGCTCCCAGTGGTCTTCCGGGTGCGATTCAAGGTGTTGGTTACCACCTTTAAAGCGCTCCATGGCATAGGACCCGGGTACTTTTGAGACCGTCTTCTGTCACCAATAGCCTCCCACCCGCCAGTCCACTCCCACAGAGAGGGTCTCCTCAGGGTGCCATCGGCCAAGTTATGTAGGCTGGCAACACCCAGGGGGAGGACCTTCTCTGTGGGAGCCCCAGCCCTGTGGAATGAACTGCCCCCGGAAATACGTAAGATCTCCAACCTCCGGGTGTTTCGCTGCGCACTGAAGACCCTGTTGTTCCGCCAGGCTGGCCTATCAACATAATAATTTTAAATTGGGGTATTCTAAATTTCTGGGGTTTTAAATTGAGCCAAATCTATTTAATCATTTTAATTTTTAACTGCTGTTTTGTCTCGTGTTTTTAAATAGGCTGTACACCGCCCTGAGTCCTTCGGGAGAAGGGCGGTATAGAAATAAAATTATTATTATTATTATTATTATTATTATTATTATTATTATTATTATTATTATTATTATTATTATTATTATTCCATCAGACTGGCCTGGCCTAATTTTTCCCTTTTTCCTTTTTTAATATGCAAATTTTAATTCATTCTTAATTTATTGGGGTGCTTTAAATTTGTCTTCGGCCAAATTGTTTAATTCGGTTTTATTCTGTTTTTTTAAATTTTGTATTTATGTGTTTTTATCTTGTGGCTGTTCACCGCCCTGAGTCCTTCGGGAGTAGGGCGGTATATAAATCAACTAAACTAAACTAAACTAAACTAAACTAAACTAAGCTAAGCTAAGCTAAACTAAGCTAAGCTAAGCTAAGCTAAGCTAAGCTAAGGTAAGCTAAGCTAAGCTAAGCTAAACTAAACTAAACTAAACTAAACTAAACTATTTGAAGCTAAACAAATAACACACTTCCTTTACAGTGCCCAGCTAGGGCATCCTTCTTCAATTTTGCACTATTAGAACTTGTTCGATTCAAATTTCTAAGATCAGACATTCAAGTCCCAAAATGAGTCTTTAATATCACCATGACACTAGAACAAGGCCTTATGAAAGTGGAGGTTAGAGTGTGGGTGACCATATTTAATTATTGGCTCAAACTATATTTTTTCTCCTTTGCCTCGCCCCCTTAACTATGAAGGATGATTTTCAATCTAGATGTAAAATGGCAGTGACAACTAAAATCCCATCCTTGGGCTTCTCTCCAGGTATTCTACTCAACATGAGATATGATCAGACCAAAGTAGTCATTAGTGTGTAGAAGACCCAGAGGCAAATTGGATCTAGCCAGGTTCCCAACCTTTATTGCCAGTAACTCCAAAGATCCTCTCCTTCCCTATGACATACTTAACTAAACTGAAGTATGAAACCACAAGAAGGCCTTTATTTTGGCAAAATGTCATGCCCTCCCCTCAGCTGTCCTTGAAGGCCAATACAGGAAGATTCTCTTGCTGGAGAGACAGTTTTCCTGTGACAACGGACACACAGAAACAACAAAGCATTTGCTTCTCCAGTGTCTGTAATACAGAGATATTTGTCCTAGCCTCATCATCTTACCATTATTATTATTACATAAATACCCAGGGTATGTTCTATACCTCCCTGCTGCTTTCATATACTAATCCTACTATAACATATAATGTTGTCAGGTTCCGCATAGAGATGCTTAAAACCCATCAGATGATGACTTGTGCTACAAACTTATAACTAAAGTTTTTAGTTCATTTCATCGTTTCATTTATAAACTGGTCTTAATGAACCTAGTTCATTATGCTGGAGTGCTCTGAACTGTGATAGACTTATATAAGATTAGATCTGGTTCTGTTAATTGAAAACCTTATATTGATTTATCTGTGAAATTGACTTATTTACAGTCTCAATCCCAACACTCATATAATACACCATGGCACAACATCCCACAATATGAAGGCACTGGATTCCTTTAACAGCTATCTCCAAGAAAATCCCAACCCCAAACAAGGATCCAACCTTAGAATAATAAACCCATTTAAAAAGTATCCCTTTCACCATCTTGCAGAAAGCTGTAAGGAGGTTAGGCACACTCAAGGGGCAACGGTTCAAAGCATTGGGGCCACTGTGGAGAATGTCTCCTGGTTCCCATCTCCTAAGAGATTGGAAATTAAAGCATCCCCTCCCTAGATAAGAACAGACTGAATATATTCGGAACAGGTATTGAGGTAAAGGAGAAGATAAAGGACTCCCTGTCTGAATGATTCTATGGCAATCTGTCTTGCTCTGAGCTGTCTAGAAAGATCATGATTCATTTCATTAAAGAACTGCTGGTATCAAACTACTGAAGGCAGTTATCATTGGTGGTAATTATAATTCCTGTGATGGTTGGAATCTCTCCCGGAAGACTGTACAACATGGTGAACAGACTCAGTAATTTAGCTACCTGTAAGAACAACAGTGGTGTGAGTGTGAGCAACTGCTAGGTTCAATCTTGCTGTTAATGTCAAAACAGGAAAACTGAAACCAAGAGTATGGGAGGAAAGCCAATCAATTGAGAAGGAACTCCAAAATCAAACCAGAAAGAAAATGATGCAAACCAATTCTGTGGTATTACCAAGAAACAAGTATAGATATGACTAAAATATTATCCCACATTTGAATGAAAAACAGTGAGTTTGAATTTGGAATTTGAAAAGCTCAAATGAAAGCAAATGTGAAATTATCAAAAATGAAATGCAATATATTGTATGAGATAGTTTAAGAAAGGATCAAGCTAACTCAAATGTTTATGTGAGAAATATAATGTAAATATAGAATGAAAACATACAAAGGAATGAAATAGTGGCAGTGTCATTCAAAAAGAGACCAAATGTTATTGATGATAATCCAATAAATGCTAGAATTATATCAAGAAGAATGACTTCTTATCCAGCTAACATAGATGTTATTTAAGTATTATATACTAATGAGTGACTTTAGAAAAACTGAATAACCTGGAAATGCAGTAATATTTGGATAGGGCCTTTTGTGAAAGTAAGTCTTTGTTGACAAAACCTATTTCAAATAACCTAACATGGATAACAATAGATGCACAGTATCAGAATCAAATAGAAAAACCAATAACAGCCACCAAAAGATGGAGAACCAGAATCAGAATAAATTTAGGTACATGAGGAGAACATGACTTATATACAAGGTAAACTTAGAAAATGAAAGGAGACACAGAACAATCAGAACATTAGGGCAAGAAACAAACTCAGGATGCTTCATTTATTTGAAAGAGAACCTGATGAACTATGGGATAAACCAAAACAGAAAAATTCCAAAAATTCAAATAGGAAGAGATTCAATTGGCTTTCAAAACAAGCAATTATGCCAGCCAAAGAAAGGAGAAGATGAAAGCTTGGGCAATAGGAATGACATATAAACAATGATATGTAGTCTTCTATCAAGCCAGAAAAAGCAAGAAGGTACTCGCTATCAAGAATATTAATAATTGGTGCACGTAACAAGAACATGAGAAATGTTTTTCAGATGATCAGAGAAATTACAGCTAAAATGGAATACTCAAGAGTGATCACAGGAATGATCTCATACAAGCAAAAGTGTTTAAAGGAAAATTGATATGCTATGCTGAAACCATTTATAAAAGTGATTATGAAGAACAGAAACATTTGCAGAGACAGAATATATTCAGGAACCAAGCAAATAGGAAGGTACCACAAATAGAGGAAAAACCTTTTCCACTTTTAATGATGCAGAAGAAGAAATTAAAGCGCTCATAGCTATGTGCCTAGAAATATGAAGGAAGGATCTTTTGGGGTGCTTTCAAGTTGGTGTTGATGCCTGATAACAGCCTGGAGTGGTCCCTTCAGTTTTCTTGGCAAGATTTCAGAACTGATTTTCCATTGCCTTCTTCCTAGGGTTGAGAAAGAAAGAAGGAAGGAAGGAAGGAAGGAAGGAAGGAAGGAAGGAAGGAAGGAAGGAAGGAAGAAAGAAAGAAAGAAAGAAAGAAAGAAAGAGCAATTGGTCCAAGTACTTTGTACTTAAGGTGGGACTAGAACTCCCAGTCTCCAACCCAGTGCCTTAACCACTATATCAAATTGTCTTTTATGAGGCCTATTGTCCGGAGTACAGTCCTAAAGGAGTACATTCCTATATTCTACATTGAAGAATGAAAATGCAAGAGAATGTGCAAATTACCAAATTGTTACTTTATTTAAGGACACAGTTTTACATAAATTTATAAAGTTACAGGAGAAGCTACATGAAAAGAGAGATGACTGAAGTACAGTTAAGTTTTACAGGAGATAGCAAGATAGCACAGGATGAATGAGGAGAGCAAGAGAACCTCAGGTGATTTACCATGGTTTATGCACCACAGCAAAACCATTGGGTATATCAGGGGTTTCAAATTCAAATTATTAGCAATGCTGCCTAAGGATTAATTTTGAAGTTTTTTCACATACTGATGTAGAAATGTCTAGTTATTCAAAAACCTTAACTACAAAATAGAACTACTTAAAAAAAAAACATAGCTGCCAGTTATTTCACTTGGCTCTTAGAGGGCAACTATTTTTCATTAACTGAGACAGTCCAAGCTCCTGAGTTATCACCTTGGCCAAGATTTGCCTTCAAATTGCTCCTACAAGAAGTTGTATCACATCAGAAGTGCCCACTATTAAACAGAATCATCATCATCACCATCTCTCTCTCTGGCAGAGACCTTTTCCACCCCCACCTCCACCAGAGGAAACTTATTAGTTTCCTCATTGCCCTTCCCATTCCTTACCTGGCAGATAGACCCTCAAGGTGGGACAGTCAGACCCAGCCTTTCTCCTTCTGAGTTGCTTTCTCCCTTGGATAGTCCCAATCTGTTTTCTATGGACAAGGGGCACCTCCATATTGCCCTGATCAATAGCCTCAGAAGCAATGCTACCCTGGAGTTAACCATGAGAATAGGAAAGAGTTCCCAGAAGATGACAAAAGTAAAGCAAGCAGTATAAAAAACCTCCATGTGCCAACTGCTTGCCATTCTTCTTCCTGAAGCATTTCCTATTGTCAAGCTGTAAATCTATATGCATGAAGGTTCTAACCTAGCTGGAAATTCCTATAACGGGTTATTTTAGGCCATAAAAATAACTGGAAGTTTGTATGTGATTTCAGGACCATAGGTTTGGGACTTCAGGTAATAGGTTGTGGCAGAATATAGAACACATTGAGAATAATAGGTATGCCAGAACAACTTAGCCTTCCAAAGATAAGAATTTACTGTAAAATCAGTTTGGAAAAGCATAAGAAAAAAGTGAATGTGTGTACATACAGTATTATCTCCTTATATGCTTAATTTATATACAAATGTAAGAATATACACTTTAATGGAAGACAGCTGAAATAAAAATGACAGATAAAAAGCTAATTATCAGAGAAATGCAGGTGATACCACTTCATTAGCCACAAGTAAAGATTATTTAGAGGAGCTCATTATGAAAGGATCAAAAGGAAAGATGAAGTGTGAAAAAAAATCCAGGCTAATGTTAGTTTTGAGAAAGGGAATGAATTTTCACTAGCTCATCCACTACAGCAGCCTTTTCCAAACTTTTGACCTGGGAGGAATTCTTAAAATAATTTTCAGGGAACCCCTGCATAAGAAGGAAAACTTCACAATGCAAATCACTTCTAACCTACACAATCCACATTTTACAAGATTTACAACAATAGCAAAGAGGCAGGCTGGTATCTGAATTATGGTGTGTAAAGCATCCCACCACTGTAAATGCCAGTGAAATTAAGAAAAAAAATATCTTGTTTTGTTCAATCACAATCTCTTGAAAAATTCCTTGGGATCCACAGAGCTCCATTTAAGAAGGCTGTATGAGAGGGTGAAGACTCCCCCCACTTTGGAATAAAAATTTGATAATAGAATGCTGGAGAAATACAGAGGACACTAATCCTAGGAAGGAAGGCAAGAACAAACTTAGATAAGATCATGAAGAATAAGAATATTTCTATGGCAACGAAGAGCAGAGTAAGTATCTTTTTGGTTGGCAACTGAGAAATAACAAGATAGAACAATAGATCCCATCTAATTATCATTTTGGAAATGATTATTAAAA
Source organism: Arizona elegans (assembly GCA_022577455.1). Taxonomy (NCBI): domain Eukaryota; kingdom Metazoa; phylum Chordata; class Lepidosauria; order Squamata; family Colubridae; genus Arizona; species Arizona elegans. The sequence goes on along the minus strand of JAKOOJ010000003.1, from coordinate 91,878,526 downwards.
GGATTCTTCAAGAAGAAGCAATCAACACTGGATCAAAAAAAACACTAATTGCTCTCTGAAAATGAAAAAAGACAAGCAGAAACTCATATACTTTGGGGATGTGATATAAATGGATGATTCACTAAAAAAATTCACTATGCTTTGCAAAGTTGAGGGAAAAGGAAAGACAAGAGAGAAAATGGACAGATAATATCAAAGAGATTATAGGACTTTCCTTCAAAAGAGCTCCTAAATATTACTAGAGGCGGGTTTAAGTTTGCAAGCATTTTTTCTCTGCAGTCACCAGGTGTCAGACATAGTTTGAGAACACTTAACTAAGTACGACTGATGTCTTTGTAGCCTCAATGCAGTTATGGGCCAATGCATCATACATTTAAATTGGTATGGGTTTTTTTTTTTTTATCCTTTTATGATCTAAAGGCTGGAGTCACTGGTGATGCCTCAGTAGGCAGTTTGCTGGATTCTTTCTTCTTTGTTAGTGCAGGTAGCAAACATTTATATGCACACTCATAGACACACCACAATCAATTAGCTATGATGATTAACCTTCCATTTCAGAATATGACTGAGAAAGATATAAACATGGACCAACACTATGGCTACCGTGCCACTGATCTCTTTTTTCATCGAAGCTGTGTGTGACTTTCTACCTTTATATGATCTAAGTTCACCCTCTGTTTTCCCAGACATTTACCAATAATTCCTCAGCATCATGTTGGACAGGACCAAGAAACTTCAACATCCTTTAAAGTATGGCCAGGGTCAACAGAGATTGACATGGAGAACTGTAGTTTATCAAAAGGCTCCCTACCCCTACCTTAGACACCGCTAACAATTTAAAACACAGAAATTTGCAATGGTCACACTGATGAAAAAGGATGAGCTGAGGTCAAGAAATTCTATATGTGATAAAACAGCTTAGGCGGGTAAGCTGTCTTCCACAATATTGATTAATTTCACCAATGGTAATGTAACTATTTGAGAAAATCGTGCTTGTCTTAAACCATAGTTTGCCCTTCCCTGACTTATCTCATGGCGTAACGTCTAGATGCCAAGCTAAATCAAATCAAGCAGCAAGCAAAATGTAAGGTGATCTAGTCTGTCCTTTCTTACATATTTTGCTTTTAAAGCCTTTTAATATAGTTCCGAAATTCCTCTTTTTTTTCCTTTTAATGGTCATCCTGCATATTCATCTGCTTATTCTTCATCACTATGCAGACAGAGTTTTTACCTTTTCACAGCTGAAACTGTTTTAAAAGAGATTATTTTCACCTACTGTCCTTTCACTTCCATAATGTCTTGTTTCCTCAGCTGTTAAACTAGCACATTTCTGAGACACATACACAATGTCAAATTCACTCTGGATAAAGTAGTAGACAATCTGTTCATCAAATAAAACTTTTTTTAAAAGGGACGTTGGTCTTACTGTGATACGTTCCTTCTCGTAGTGTAAAATGGGAGGTGCCAGTCTGGGTATTCCTTGCTCTAGCTCTATGTCCTGAGCTGAAAAGTTCTGAAGATCCGCCTCCCTGGTGACGTCTCTTCAGTTTTGCCAGTGAAGCCAAAGCGAATGGTACGCAGTCCAGGCCAATGTACGCAGACTGAAAGATAGAAACAACATGCTCCACCAGGGGAGCCGGTCCAGGCAGCCACAAGCAGGGTGGGGCTGGCATCTCCCATTTTACACTACGAGAAGGAACGTATCACGGTAAGACCAACGTCCCTTCTCCATAGTGTAGAAATGGGAGGTGCCAGTCTGGGATATACCAAAGACTGACCAGCCCTAAGGGTGGGAGCTGTCCTGGGCCGACGACCCCAGATCTTCATGAACCCGCTGCAGTACCCTTCTCCCAAAGGCCGCCTCCGCCGAAGCGAAGGAGTCAAGTCTATAGTGACGGATGAAGGGAGTGGGAGAAGTCCATGTGACCGCCCTACAAATGTCTTCCACCGACGCCTGAGTAGACCAGGCCGCAGTCGTGGCAGCACTGCGGGTGGAGTGAGCTGTTATCCCTGGAGGCACCGGGAGAGTCTGAAGCTCATATGCAGATGAGATGCACGTCCTAAGCCAGCGTCCCACCGTGGAAGAAGTCACCCTGTGGCCAAGAGTCGACGGCTGAAAAGAGACAAAGAGTGCCTCCATCTTTTGGAAAGAAGAGGTTCTAAAAATGTAAATACGGAGGGCCCTCTTCACATCCAAAGTGTGCCAGCTCTGCTCCAAGGCGTGCCGAGGCCAAGGACAGAAGTCTGGCAGGATCAACTCCTGTGCTCGGTGGAACAAGGAGTTGACCTTAGGAAGGAAGGCAGGGTCCAGCCGCAGAACCACCCTGTTGGGATGAAAAATACAGAGGTCTTTCCGCACCGATAAAGCCGCCAACTCTGAGATCCGTCGGGCTGACAAGGAAAGCTACCTTACATGATAGGAGACGGAGACTAGTCTCCCTCAAAGGTTCGAAAGGTGCCTTAGTCAAAGCCTGAAGAACCTTAGCGAGATCCCAAGTGGGATAACGGTGAAGAGGCGGCGGTCTTAAATTAGTCGCTCCACGCAGAAAGATCTTCACCCTCGGATGGTTAGCGAGGGAGCCCCACCTCCCAAATGTCAAGACAGTGCCTAGCGCAGCCACCTGTCGCCGTAGAGTGTTAGTGGAAAGTCCCATGTCCAACCCGTCCTGCAGGAACTCCAGCATGCTGATGCTGAAGTCGGGCTCAACTGTCTGGAGGCACACCACCTGGCAAACCTGTTCCACATTGCCTCGTATATTCGCATGGTGGAGGGCCGCCTGGCCGCCTGCATAGTCCTGATGACCCTGGTCGGAAAGTTCTCCCGCCTCAAGAGGCCCCGCTCAACCTCCAAGCGGCTAACTGCAGTCTCTGCGGGTCCAGATGCTGAACCGGGCCCTGGCTGAGCGCGACTCTGTCCGGGGGGATCCACCGACTCTGTCCGGGAGTGACGACCGACAGGTTGACCAGGTCAGCGAACCAAGGGCGTCTGGGCCAATAAGGGGCCACTAAAACCAGTTCTGCCCCCTCCAATATCAACTTCCGAATGACGGCCGGGATTAGGGGTAGGGGACGGAATGCGTAAAGGAGGCCCCTGGGCCACGGGGTCCACAGAGTGTCCACCCCCGCCGCTCCTGGGGCAGGAAACTAGGAGAAGAAAAGGGGGAGTTGTGCGTTCGCTGGGGAGGTGAAGAGGTCCACTACCGGGCGGCTGAACCGGTCAACTATCTCCGCAAACAAGTTGGGATGGAGCCTCCACTCCGAGGGATCCACAATGGCTCGGCTCAGCCAGTCGGCTTCTACGTTGTCCGTCCCTGCGATGTAGTCCGCTGTCAGAGACAAAAGGTGAGTCTCTGCCCAAAGACAGAGGGTCTCCACCTCTCGCATTAGAGGCCCGGAATGAGTTCCCCTTGCCTGTTGATATGGGCTTTTGTCGTTGTATTGTCTGTGAGAAGGAGCACATGCTGCCCCCTCACCTGCGGTAGAAAGGTCTGAAGAGACAGACGGGCAGCCCGGAGCTCCAACCAATTGATCTGATGGAATAGATCCTGGCAGGACCAGCGGCCCTGGGCCACCTGAGACCCGCAATGGCGCCCCCAGCCCGTCAGACTGGCATCCAACGGTTCTATCACCCTGCGGGGTTCCCTGAAGAAGCACCCCTTCTGGATGGCCCCCAACGTCCACCAGGTCAGGGATCGTAGGACCCGTGGGGGAACCTGAACCCTCATTTTGGATGAGCTCGTTCCTGCCTTCTGAAAGGGGAGCAAGAACCACTGTAGTGGCCTCACATGGAACCTGGCCCAGGGAACTATGTTCATACAAGATATCATTTTCCCAAACAATTGGGATAGCTGGGTTACCTGAACTGTCTGGGATCCCTGAATAGACAGAATCAGCGCCCTGATACTGTCCTGTCTGTCCGGAGACAAGAAGACTTGCCCCGCTAGCGTGTCTATCAGGGCCCCTAGGTGAACTAACCTTGTAGAAGGTACGAGATGACACTTTGCCAGATTCACCGAGAACCCGTGGTCCCTCAATACCTGTATTGTCGTGGCCAAGTCCTGTTCCACTCGCCGCTGACAGGCCGAGCCTGCCCCCAAGAGGGTCCAGCGATGGATAGTCACTTAGATCTCCTGGCCCCTCTGCCACCGGAGCCCCTAAAGGGCTTGTTGGATGACTGTTGGCGACCCCGGGGAAAGGCTGATCTATCTGCCTGATAATTAGGTCTGGAGGAGTGAAAGGGCCATTGCTGACGGGGAAAGCTTGGCCTGGCTCCCCCCTGGCAGAAGGAGGGCCGCCTATAGTAAGAGGATGAACGGAAATCCGTTCGCCTGCTCTGGGACGGGAGGACCTCCCTCTTATCCCTTGTCTCGATAAGTAGGGGATCTAAGGCTTGTCCAAAAAGAAACCCCCCCCTTCAAAGGGAGCGGAAGCCAACTTCCACTTGTTCTTCCCGTCCATTCACCAATGACGTAGCCAAAGCATACGCCTAGCGGTGACTGACGAAGCCATGGCCCTGGCAGAGAACCTGGCAGCTGCTAAGGTAGCGTCTGCCGTGTATTCAGCTGCAGCCAAAATCTTAGAAAGGTCTTGGTGGGCCCGAACATCATCTGGTGCCAAATGGCCTTGTAGCTGGTGAAGCCATCTGACCGACGCTCTGGTGAGAAAGGATGCTGCCGAAGAAGCTCTTACAGCCCAGGCGTCCGCCTGGTGCGCACGACGAAGAGCCGTCTCCCCTCGCCTACCTTCTGCCTTTAAGGCGTCCTCTGCATCAGGTGGTAAAACAGAAGAAGAGGTGAGAGCCGCCACCGGAGCGTCCACCTTTGGAGCCTCCAGCAAGTTAAGCATGTCCGCATCCACCATAAACAACTGGTTGTCCAGCCCTGAGGCCCTGGAGGGAAGAGCTGGGGCCGCCCACTGTCTACGGATCATGTCCAGAAACATTCCCGGAATAGGAATAGTATCTGCCTCCACCGCCTGTTCTGTGAAAAGATAATCATCCTGCTCTCCAGTATACGACATACCAGAGAGTGCTGGGTCAGAACCCAATCGAGCAGTGGCCCTAGCCTTAGTCAGAAGTGGCTTCAAAAGAGCAGGATTAAATAAACCTTTGAAAGCAGGCCTGGGTGGTTGGATCTGATCCCCATCCGAAATCTCTCCCTCCTCCAGATAGTCCTCTGCATATTCAACTAGTTCAGAAGGGGAAGGAGAGACCTGTCCAAGGTAATCCTCAGAAGGGGCAAGATATCCCTGGGACTCCACCTCAGGTCTAAGGGCATACATTTGGGCAAACATCTGTGACTAAAGCTGCATCCCTTCTGCAATGCCCTGCCTAATAGCCTGCTCCACCAAAGACTTCATGGAATTCTAAACATCCCGCTCCCCCCCTTCATCCTGGCGAAGGCCAGCCACTGTGGAGGTATAGGTGGCTTCAGGGCGTTTGCTGGTCCCAGAAGGCTCTTGGAGACCATGCCCTGGATGGCCCAGCCAAGGTAGGAGAATGGACAGTCTGAGGGTCAGAATCTTCCACAGTCTGAACTGATGGCTGAAGCGCAGGCAGAGTGGCTTGAGGGGGGTCAGCAGCCATATTAATGGCAGCGGCCTTTGCAAATTCTCTGTCCAAAGCACGTTGTCTAACTTGAGCTGTCTTTTCCTCAGCCTTGGAATGCCCAGGACGAGCTCTAGCCTTGGCCTTAATTTTATTAGCTGCAGCAAGGCTGGCAGTTCATGGCCTAGAGGCCCGACCCTTGTCAGGTAGAGGAGTCCAGGAGCCCTCAGCAGAGAAAGATGGTTGCCTGTCAGCATCCCCCATGATGTTAAGTCAGATGGCAATCACAGGAAACCAAAATCCAAAGACTCTGCAAAAGGACAATAAAAGAGAGAAAAAAAAATAAACAAAATAAAATTATTCTGGCCTAGAAACGAAATACAAAATGGCTCCCGGGTCTCAAAATGGCTGCTCCTCAACTGCCACAGTTCAAAGAAAGGCCCTCTCTATACTCAGAAGCAATATCAGGTTAGGCCGCCAGGCAAACCCGCAGATAAAAATGTGCTGGTCAGAAATCCACACTCTCCTCTGCTTCCCAAGGAAAAAAACACCAGCTCTATATTCAAAGGTTGCCAGGGGATCACAGCCGCCTGGACTAATTCGCGCCAAAAAATGCACGGGGACAAAGGCCGCCGCGACTTACAGGCCGCCATTGCCAGCCAGGGTGTAGCGTGGCCCAGAGCCCGGCCCACACACATCAGCCAAGGCACCTTGTTTCAGACCACCAGCCAATTCCGGCTGGCGTGGCTGCAGCAGAGACAGAAAAGCTTCAAACTGGCAAATAAGGCCAAAAAAAACGCCGCTCCGCCTCACAGCTGACAAGCGGTGATCAAAGGGATGCCGCGGCCCTTCAAAATGGCGCACGCGGCTCCTGCGGCTGTCTGTGAAGCCTGCGAGGCTTCCGAAGAGTATTTGGAGGGACCGGGGCGAAAGCCAGCCGGCTAGCCCCTCACAGCCGCCCACACGCTAAGGGAGATCGAGGGGAGAACAACAGACACCCCTCCACGCTCAATTCAGAAACTGGAAAGCTCCCCTTTGAACAGTACCTGCAATCAAGCAACGAGGAGAAAGCAGCTTCCAAAAGAAAAAAAAATTAAATAGAAAGAAAAAGAAAGAAAATCCAGGGAAAAAATTATTTACACTGGCTCAAAGCTCAGGAGCTAAAAATTTTGCGACCATGAGCTGTGCTGAGCTGAAAAAAACTGAAGAGGCGTCACCAGGGAGGTAGATCTTCAGAACTTTTCAGCTCAGGACATAGAGCTAGAGCAAGGAATACCCAGACTGGCACTTCCCATTTCTACACTATGGAGAAAATGACATCTATCATATTCAAGTACATTTACCAGCTTCCAGCCTATTGTCTTTGTCAATAAATAAATGATTGTTTACTTTCAGAAAACTGCCCATCTATAAGCATATCAATGAACACAAGGCCAAAATTGCTAATGAGCACATGGCATTTAATAGTAAAATTTACATACCAATTGATATGTAAAAAATAATTGGATATTAGCTGTTTTACTTTTTGTTGTTAACTGGATATTAGTCAGTCTGGAGTTGGGCTCTATTTAAATCAACCAACCAAACAAACATACACAGAACAGATATTGTCCAGGATACATCATATTTCCCTATTCCATATTAATAATATTCACAGTCTTCTTGCCAACTTTTCAAATTAGTCCAGAATTCTTAGACTCATAGCCAGATATCTAGTCAAATATTTTTGAGATTTTGACTTCATTTAACTCTTCATTCTCTTTGGCCTACATAATAAGAACCCTGGCGATAAATTTATAGAGAATTGTTACTGATTTTTATTTTAGGGGTTTCTGTTGTTTTTACTATGTTGTACATCACTATGATTACTGTTCCAATATGGCAAATCTTTTTAAATAAGCAAAGTAAATACATTTCATACATTAAAGAGCAAATACTCTATCATCTTGGCTCAAAGTCAGTTCTCAAAAAAGTACTGGGATAATAACTCTCATTTGGAATATTATATGTTCTTCTATAATCCTACTACATATTGCCCCTGCTAATCCCGTAAGACTTGGACAAAATGTATATATATGAGTACAAGTAAACAGTTATTCATATTTTGCAAGATGAAGTCAATCTGGAATGGTGGTGACCCTAGGTAAAAGGGTGATTAAAAAATAAAAAAAAATAGTAGTTGTGACAGCACGTGATCATACACATAAAAAGAGATAGACCACTGGCCAGGGCCACAAACCAGCTTAACACTTTTGACAGTTTATTTATTTATTATTTATTAATTTTATTTCTATACCGCCCTTCTCCTGAAGGACTCAGGGTGGTGTAGAGCCTAATTAAAAACACAAAGACAGACGAAATTTAAAAATAACTAAAATTATTAAATAATAGGCCCAATTTATAAAACCCCAAATTTAAAATCCCATTTAAAACCAATTAAAATCTTTACATTGATAGCCCAGCCTGGCGGAACAACATGGTTTTGAGGGCACAACGAAACACATGGAGATCAGAGATTTTATGAATTTCTGGGGGCAGATCATTCCAAAGGGCAGGGGCTCCCACAGAGAAGGCCCTCCCCCTGGTGTCGCCAGCCGACATAATTTGGCCGATGGCACCCTAAGGAGACCCTCTCTGTGGGAGTGAACTGGCCGGTGGGAGGCTACTGGTGGCAGAAGACGGTCTCGAAAGTATCCAGGTCCAATGCCATGGAGCGCTTTAAAGGTGGTAACCAACACCTTGAATCGCACCCGGAAGACCACTGGGAGCCAGTGCAGCTCGCGCATGAGTTACGCCCATAACCACCCGCGCGGCCGCATTCTGGACCAGTTGGAGCCTCCGGGTGCTTTTCAAGGGGAGCCCCATGTAGAGAGCATTGCAGTAGTCCAGTCGTGAGGTGACAAGGGCGTGAGTGACTGTGCGCAAGGCATTGCAGTCCAGAAAGGGCCGCAACCTGATAAAAGGCGAACCTGATAAAAAGCCCCCCTGGCCACGGCCGTCATATGTTCTTCTAAAGACAGCATGCATCCAGGAGGACGCCCAGATTGCGGGCCCTCTCTGTGGGGGGTAAAGACTCACCCACAATAGTCAGCGATGGCACCAGCTGACTATATCACAACGCCGACAGTTGTCTTGGAAACAATCATTTATTCAGCCAATAAACATAAAGACCATGCATATTAACCAATGGCATAAGTTTTGATTGCCAGGCATAGCTATCCTATTAAACAAAGAGAAAGCCCCCATAGCAATAGCCACTCAGTCAAAGCAAGACATCCTATAATTAAAACGGGATTTGTCTTGAGTGCCCTGATAATATATGCTGGATTTCTCTATAAAACCAATTGCGACAGATCACAAGGCATGAAAGCCTAGGATTCTCTCCAAGGCAAGGTTCCTTCTTTGATGAGGACTTTGTAAATGTTGTTTCTAAACTCGTTACAGGTCATGGGCAGGAAAAGCTTTGGTGTGCCGAGACAAGCACGTTGAAAGTTTTTGTATAATCAATATTTCCTGACATTGGCAGCTGTCTGTGGTTTAGAGGAAGATATTTCTTTCTTCCTTCTGTTTAGGAACCTTTTGTATTTTATACTGAGATGCTGTCAGAAACCAGCCAGAGAAGCAGCATTAAGCATTTCTTCCCACCCATGAAAGATGAAAGCAAACCCATCTGTATTGAACGAAAAGTGGACTCAACATGGACCTGCCAGTTCTGTCTTTATCAAGGCAGGGGCTGCTTTAGAGCACTATGGAGCCAAGCCTATTGTTTTAAGGTCCAATTTCATTATGATTCATATGTTTCAAATTGTAATCTTGCAGGGCTGTGTGTGCATATCCATCACCCACCAAAAAATGTTTATTATATGAAATTTAGGATTACAATCACGGGAAAACAAAGGCATGAGTTTTTAACACCTAACACACACAAAACAAAAGAGCAATGGTTTTAATGTCCTCCTTTCCTGCTTATCAACACAAAAGCTTACATCAGTAAAAGTTTCATTCTTGCTGTCCCTTAAAACACAAAGGTAGGGAAACAAAAGGGTTACATTTCAGCTTCAGTAAACAAAAAATCTGTGATTTGCAGTCCAAAATACCTAGAAGGCATCAAGCTGTCCTTACACCTGGACTTCACTTTTCATTTTGTCTTGGAACAGCTGACAACTGTACTAGGACCAAAGAACAACATTCCAGCATACATTAGGCATTCTCTGTTCGCATGGATTTATGCTTGCTATGCAAAAGGAGAGTGATGGAAGAAGGTATTGAATAATTTACCTTTTAGCAGCCTTTAAAATAAACATTAGGTTAAACATTTCAAAAACCCACTTTCAGCTCACTGAAAATGAAGTTTAAAAATGCAGGTTGTTGATGCACAAGAACTGAATGAACACTAAGTACTCTTTTATGTTATGTTATTTTAACTTCTAAATGCAATGGACAAACCCAAGACATTTATTCGTTTGCTTTTCATTTCATTTAATTCAATTTATAGGCCGGCCCATCTTGCGAAGTTTTAAAAAATAAAAATAACAAAATAAATCACACACAATGAAAACAAACATGTACACTGAGGGCAACACCCATCCTTAAACAACCACACAAATAAAGCAACTAGGTGTTAAGCACTTACTATGATTCATCGCACAGTCAGTCAGATGTTCAGACTGGACTTAGCTAGTCCAATTTCTAGATTTTTATCCACTTATCAAGTCCTTTTAAGGAACCTGGGATAGCCAGAAGTTGATGTTTGGATGATGTTATAGGTATCTTTGCAGGATGTAAGCTGTTCCGAGTGAAGCTGGGTTTTGCAATTGACTGATGGTGAATTATTGACTCAGCATTCCATCCTTCCAAGGTCGGCAAAATGAGGACCCAGATTGTTGGGGGCAATATGCTGACTCTGTAAACTGCTTACAGAGGGCTATAAAGCACCGTGAAGGTGTATATAAGTCTAACTCCTATTGCTATTGCTATTATGGTTCATAGTACACTCAGCCAGATTTTCTATAATTGGAGTTGGCTTTTTTATCCACCTATCATATTATTATTATTATTATTATTATTATTATTATTATTATTGTTGTTGTTGTTGTTGTTATTATTATTATTATTATTATTATTATTATTATTATTATTATTATTATTATTAAATTAAATTTATTTACTGCCCATCTCCTGGTTCAAGATGACTCTGAGTGGAGTCCTGAAAGGCCAGAAGGGTCAGGGCTAAGGCTTCTTGTAAAGATGAAGGTCGTTTCAAATGGCAGGGGTCCTAACAGAAAAGGGCTGCTATCTGAGCCCTGCTAAATTTAATTCAAAGAAAAATTCAATTAGCCAAACCTGGTTGATTTGAAGAAGTTAAGCAAGGTGAGGTCCAGTTAGTATACAGAAGACCTTGTTTTAGCTTGTTGTATGCCGTTCAATTTGCTTTTGGTGAGATGGGCTGCTATATAAATTAGATAAATAAATAACAATAATAAATAAGTCTATCTGGAATTTCCAAAGCAAGTAGTTTCTACTGGGAAATTGACAACAACAAGAAAAAGGCAGTGGCAGAGTACTTCTGTATTGTCAGAAAACGTCATCGGAAATCAACTCAAATAAAGCTGTATTCCAATTTACTATCCTGCTATCCCTCAAAAAAGCAGTCTTGTACCACATTTTCAGAATTACAACTTGTCAATAACTAAATGCATTTCATTTCTTTTTAGGGGAAGTACTTTAAGCTTTATAAGCTTGCCAAAATAGCTTTACAGAAACTATTTCTAGAGAAAATTTTATTGTTCTTTGGCATATTTTAATACATACAATTATTTTATTTATTATTATTTTATTAATTTAATTTGTATACCACCCTTCTCCCAGAAGGGACTCAGGGCGGTGAACAGCCAAAATTAAAAAACATACAAATACAAAAGTTAAGATAATTAAAAAAATTAAATAATTGGCTACCCAATTTAAAACCCCAAATCCATAAAATTTAAAATCCCAGTTAAAAACCATTTAGGCTAGGCCGGCTTGATGAAATAAAAACGTCTTCAGGGCTTTACGGAAGGTCCGGAGGTCCGGGATCAATCGTATTCCGGGAGGCAGCTCATTCCACAGGGCGGGTGCCCCCACAGAGAAGGCTCGCCCCCTGGGGGCCGCCAGCCGACATTGCCTGACCGACGGCACCCCGAGGAGGCCCTCTCTGTGAGAGCGTATTGGCCGGTGGGAGGTTATCGGTAGCAGCAGGCGGTCTCGCAAATACCCTAGTCCTAAGCCATGGAGCGCTTTAAAGATGAGAACCAACACCTTAAAGCGCACCCGGAAGACCACCGGGAGCCAATGCAGCTCGCGCAGGAGAGGTGTTACGTGGGAGCGCCACGTCACTCCCATAATCACCCGCGCGGCCGCATTCTGCACCAGCTGGAGCCTCCGGGTGCTCCTCAGGGGGAGCCCCATGTAGAGAGCGTTACAGTAGTCCAGGCGTGACGTAACCAAGGCATGAGTGACTGTGCACAAGGAGTCCCGATCCAGAAAGGGGCGCAACTGGCGTATCAGGCGAACCTGATAAAAAGCCCCCCTGGCCACGGCCGTCATATGCTCTTCTAAAGACAGCCGTGTGTCCAGGAGGACGCCCAAGTTGCGAGCCCCCTCTGTGGGGGTCAGTGACTCGCCCCCAATAGCCAGCGATGGCACCAGCTGGCTATACCGGGACGCCGGCATCCACAGCCACTCGGTCTTGGAAGGGTTGAGCCGAAGCCTGTTCCTCCCCATCCAGACCCGCACGGCCTCCAGACACTGGGACATCACTTCGAGGGCATCATTGGGGTGGTCTGGGGTGGAAATGTACAGCTGAGTGTCATCAGCGTACAGATGGCATCGCACCCCAAAACCACGGATGATCTCACCCAGCGGCTTCACATAAATGTTGAACAGGAGTGGTGAGAGGACCGACCCTTGCGGCACCCCGCAAGCAAGGTGCCTCGAGGTCGACCTCTGCCCCCCTGCCAACACAGACTGCGACCGGTCAGAGAGATAGGAGGAGAACCACTGCAGCACGGTGCCTCCCACCCCCAGTCCCTCCAGCCGGCGCAGCATGATACCATGGTCGATAGTATCAAAAGCCGCTGAGAGGTCTAATAGGACCAGAACAGAGGAGCAACCCCTGTCCCGAGCCCTCCAGAGATCATCCACCAATGCGACCAATGCCGTCTCCGTGCTGTACCCAGGCCTGAAGCCGGACTGGCATGGATCTAGATAGACGGTTTCATCCAGGAACTGTGGGAGCTGTCGCGCAACCACACTCTCCACAACCTTCGCAACAAAGCGAAGGTTGGAGACCGGACGATAGTTTGCCAAAACGTCCGGGTCCAGAGAAGGCTTCTTGAGGAGGGGCCTCACCACCACCTCTTTCAAGGCGGGAGGCAAGAAACCCTCTCTCAAAGAAGCATTTATGATCCTCTGGAGCCAGCCTCGTGTTACCTCCCGGGTGGCCAGTACCAGCCAGGAGGGGCACGGGTCCAATAAACATGTGGTTGCGTTTAGCCTCCCCAGGATCCTGTCCACGTCCTCAGGAGTCACAGGGTCGAACTCATCCCAGATAACATTCTCAAGACCAGCCTCAGTCACCCCGCCGGGATCTACCCAGTCAGAGTCCAAGCCTTCCCGAATCTGAGCGATTTTATCATGCAGATACTGTGCAAAATCCTCAGCCTGCCCTTGCAAGGGGTCTTCCCGCGCTCCCTGATGTAGGAGGGAGCGAGTCACCCTAAACAAGGCGGCTGGGCGGTTATCTGCCGATGCAATAAGAGCGGAAAAGTGGTTACGCTTTGCCGCTTTTATCGCCACTAGATAGGTCTTAATATGAGACCTAACTAGTGTTCGGTCGGATTCGGAGCGACTGGCCCTCCAACCACTCTCTAGGCGTCTTTTCCGGCGCTTCATCCCCCTCAGCTCCTCGGAAAACCAAGTGGCCGGGCAGGTTCGGCGTCGGGTCAGAGGCCGCAAAGGCACAACTCGGTCCAGAGCACCGGCGGCTGTCCTATCCCAGGCAGCCACCAGATCTTCAGCCGAGTCGTGAGCCAGAGTTTCAGGAACTGGCCCAAGCTCCCTCTGGAACCTATCAGGATCCATCAGGCGCCTGGGGCGGAACCACCTGGTCGGTTCCGCCTCCCTGCAGTGGGGTGCAGCGGTTGAAAGGTCCAGTCTCAGGAGAGAATGGTCCGACCATGACAGGGGTTCAATAACTATATCCCCTATATCCAGACCACTCCACCACTGACCAGAGATAAAAACCAAGTCCAGAGTGTGTCCTCCCACATGAGTGGGGCCATGAATTAATTGTGTCAGGTCCATGGCTGTCATGGAAGCCATAAACTCCCGAGCCATCCCAGACGCCTCACCGGTAGATGGCAGGTTGAAATCCCCCATGACCAAAAGTCTGGGGGTATCAACCGCCACCCCAGCAATAACGTTGAGAAGCTCGGGCAGGGCCGCTGTCACGTGGCAGGGAGCCAGGTACGCGATCAGCAGGCCCACCTGCATCCCATGGCCCCACTTCACCAGGAGAGACTCACATCCGGCTATCTGAGGTACAGTGGCCTCCCTCGGATCAAAGGATGGAATAAATCAGAAATCAACTTCGCACTTGGAGTATCTCTGACGGAAGACCTCCAAACTTTTCTTGAGGACCTCCAGTGAAGAAGAATTCACCACTTCATTTGGCAACCTGCTTCACTGGGTGATAGCTCATATAGTCAGGAAATTCTTACTTACTAGCTTGAACCTGCTTATTTATAATTTTAATCCACTAGTTCTGATCTTGCCCTCTGGGGAAATAAAGACTGAGTGCTGTGCAACAATCCTTCAGCTAGTTGAAGACTGCTATCTCTCCTCTGTAGTCAAAACTCACCCAGATCCATTTACCATTTCTCACACAGCTTGGCCCTCAGACCCCTTCACTAACTTTATAACCTTTTTCTGATCTTCCTCCAAGGACTGTGTATTTTGAACTGAGGTGCCCAAAAGTGGACGCAATCACATCAGAATACCTATGTTTATGGCACAAAACATTTACCAAATTTTAATAAAGGTTAATGTGGAATTCTTATTTTCAAAAGCAAGAATGTATTCGTTTTTCTGTCTTATACTTCACTACCTGAACTTTATGTTTCTAGCCTCATGCCTGTTCTGTCAAAAAAAAAAAAAAAATTAAAAAATAAAAAAAAATCAGTAAAAACAAAGTCAGAAAACTGTGTTTCACATAGCTGTTTCTCTGGCAGGATCAATTCGGAAAGCAGACTTTTACTTGCTACAGAAGCTTCCAAAAATGATTCATTGCTTTTATTTACAGATCTATCACTGCATATCCCAAGGACTGTAAAGCAAAGGGGAATGCAGCATTTTAAAGGTTTGTGTGTATTTGTTTTTTAGTTGTATAATAAATCAAGCATAAAAATCTGTCACATGTTGTGGCCCTAATTCAGCAACAGATAGACAGTAGTATGAAAAGACTTTCATCCATGAATTACTTTTTGGAGGAAATATTTTTGGCATTGAGGGGTATTCTGTATAGCCAATTGTATCTAATCAACTGGGATAGATATAATGTGTGTGCATATATTAATTAAGAAATCACTGGTAAATCAGCATAACAGAAACAACTATTCCTGGATTATATTTTAAAATCAAATCCAGAGCCTATTTTAGTAATAATTAATTGTGAATACCATGCCAAAGAAATATGTAATATAATTTAACATAATATAATGCAATCTAATTAATTGAATAATGGATTATATGTCATCAAGTTGGTGCCAACTTTTAGTGACTATATAAATAGGCTTTCTCCAATCTAGCTTTCAAGTCTTCCAATGATACACACCAGGGGTGAAATCCAGCAAGTTGGGCCAGGTTCTGGAGAACCAAGAGCAGAAATTTTGAGTAGTTCAGACAACCAGCAAATACCACATCTGGCTGGCCCCAGAGTGATGTGGGAATGGAGATTTTGCAATATCCTTCCCCCAGGAGTAGGGAAGGAATGGGGATTTTGCAGTATCCTTCCCCTGGAGTGGGATGGGAATGGAGATTTTGCGGTATCCTTCCCCTGCCACGCCCATCAAGCCATGTCCACCAAGCCACACCACGCCCACCAAGCCATGCCCACAGAACCAGTAGTAAAAAAAATTTGGATTTCACCACTGATACAAACATTGCCACTGTAATCAAGTCCATCCACTTTGCTGCTTATCCTCTACTTATTCTCTTTTTTTCAGCTTTAGCATTATGGCTTTCTCAAGAGAATTGGGTTTTCTCATAATATGCCCCAAATATGATAATTTGAACCTGGTCCTTTGTGCCATAAATGGGAACTGTAGAGTGATTTGTTTAATGACCTATTTATTTCTGATTTTTTTTTGTTATTCTTGGCATTCTCAGACTTTTTCTTCAACAAGAAACTAACACCCTATCAACATCCATTTCCTTCCTACTTGCAATAATTACCTTAATTGTTCAATTGTGTGTTAGAGAGGGGAGAAGGCGGGGGTCATACAAATATATATACAGCACATTTGGATTTCTAGGTAGGCATAAAATTAACATTTTGTTCTAAAAATTTTTTAAAGCAAAACACCATGAAGGTGGTATCTGGTCCTATAAGGGATAAAGAGCTATATATATTTAGCTTTAAAAAAACCTCTTCACATACTGTCATACAGAAGCAGTCTAGTTTAAAGCAAGATGAGAAGAAATATACTAAAGAAGTAGATTTGGTTTAATATTCTAAGAACTATATTAAGGATATAAAAGTCTGTCTTACAAAATGGCATTTTCCTTTGCTGGAAGGTATTTAAACAGAGAATGGATGAATATGAAAACATTTGCAATTTTATGAGTGCAGTGGATTTCAGAAGGTGTTTAATTTGATTTCAGTATAGTAAGAAAGAATAAGGCTAATTATGACCTATGTTCACACATGTGAAGCTGGTAAACCTTATTTCTGAATAGACATATCAATGATACTAAGTCCCGCTTTGAATATTCAGCTAGGCAATAATGGTTGGCTCCTAGCTTTTTTTTTTAGTTTTTTAACAAGAACTGGAAAGGCTCTGTACTGACCTATAAGGTTTCAGAAAAGTGCTTTCCTTCCATTAAAGTGTTAGTGAAGTGCTCCTTCAATATGGATTGGCAAAGCAGTATTTCACTTCCACCATGCCACATATAATTGGGTGCTCCTCGGTCTTCAATTATCTTCTAGGCACACCAATGCAAAGTAGCCAGGTGAAGCTGGATATTTTTCCTTAATGCTTCTGATTGAGAGACTATAGTGGTTAAGGCACCAGGCTACAAACTGGGAACTATAAATTATAGTCCTGACCTAAATATAAAAGTAGCTTAGTGACTTCGGGCTAGTCATGTTCCCTCAGCCCTAGGAAAGAGGTAATGGCAAACCCATTCTGAAGTCTTGCCAAGAAAACTGCAGAGACCTGTCTAGGCACCACCAGGCGTCAACAGTGATTTGGAGGCTCAATAAAACATGGTTTTGATTGGAAGCTTTGGAATACTTGTGCATATGTAGGATTAACTCCATTCAGTTTTACTACAATATTGCACTGTAGCCTTTTTTATGCATGGTCAATGAGTTTCTACATATAAAATGATTGCTGTTAATGTAACTATAACAGTTCTGAGTGATCTGGGCTTGTAAAATGTGAAATGAGTATTTTTGTTGTGCTCCATCCACAAACAAAACTTTGATGTCAAAATTTTAAAATCATGTATAAATCTGTAGTATCTTTTTTTTTTTTTTTGCGATCCCATTTACCTTGCTACTGGTAATAAGAGGAAAAGCACCAGTTTAAAATAACTAAAACAATACTACATTGCCCACATATGTGCAGGTACAATTTTGCAAATCTTCAAACCGTGTCATTAGAAAAGTCAGAAGCCAGTGAAATAAACTATTTGTTTAGAGAACAGCAGAAGGCCAGGACATGGTCTGGTGTAACATTTTGGGGAAGTCATTCCAAGGCAGTGAAGCATTGACATAAAAAAGGCATATTTCCATTTCATTATCCTGCTCTCACTCAGTAGCAGTAGCTCTGTATATAGAAATCTTATATGCCAACACTTAAAAGATCCACGTGAAACAATTTGAAAAGGCTTAACCTGATGTTTGATGCATCCTTGCTAAGGATCCTGGATGCCACACACTGAACTTGTTTTCAGGCAGTGCGTGCTTCTGAAGATGTGTGTGTCAGTGTTAATGGACCTAATGCACATATTATCACATGAATATTTTAGAAAAACACACTGTCCTTGCTCCAAAGGCCAGATGCAGCTGTATATTTCCTCTTTGCTGCCCTCAAAGTCCCATCTGACAATGATTACTGAATGCTGACTCCACGTTTTCCTACCATTTTGAGAATAGAAGAACACAGGAACTGTACTGTGCAGTATAGCATAATGAAAAAAAGCATGGAACAACAAGAAAATCCTTCTAACACTCCCCAATCTCAGTCCATGTATAAGTGTGATGTGATAACACTCACTCTGCGGTTCTCAAAACCCCTCCTAATGACAACTGACAGTCGTTGGCCACCAATAGATTACCCATAGACACTTTAGAATACTTTAACAGGAAGTTAAAAATATAAAAGGAATGATCTTCCAAATTAAACTTGTCAATTTCTACTTAAACTTGTTGTTCACAGAATACTGACACTGTATGTGTGTGTGTGTGTGTGTGTGTTTCTATCGAAGCACCTGGTCTACCTCAATATGCCTAATATGCAGGAAGCCCAAGTTCGAATCCGAGTAAGGGTATGGCAATTTCAAGCTGAACCTGTGTGAAAGAACAAAGTGAAAATCACTGAATGAAGTTGAATGATAATTTGTTCCTATTTTTCCTATTCTGAGAAGCCGTCCTTTAACACCTACTGGTCTAGTGCAAATCTCCTCTTTTGTGCTGCAAGAAGATGAAATAGGCACATTCAATTAAAATAAGTCTCCAATAAAATATTGAAGGCTTTTGCAAAAACGGAAGCTGCATCTTATCTAAATCAGCAAGCATTAAGAATTGTAACAATAAAAAAAGATATGGCTATCAAGGCAAGGCACAATTTCTCCTTTCTGCTACTTGCCTAGTAGCCATCAGCAGAGAAACCAGCCTTCCTTCCTGCAAAGCTTTATTGGAGAAGGAATTTTGAATTACACAGGCAGAGCCATAGTATTACACTATAGTACAGTAGAGGTACCATATAGTATATATAATGCAAAGAAAATCATGCTTCTCAGTGACATACCCAACTCTATGATTAATTTGTAGTTTTCTCTCCACTGAAATGAATCTGCAGAGATGCAAAAGGAAGTATGGAACATGTGGAATACATTTGAAAAGATAAAGCATTCATATTTGTATTAATTACGCTGCCTCATTCTTCAGGTGATAGCTCAGTATTTGAACTATTGCCAGGGTATCCATGTTTGCTATCATGCTGTGTAGGTTAAATTGAGATTTAAGGTTAATTGGGGCCAGAATCTGTAATGGAATGTAAGGATGAACTTTGGAGATGATGGAAAGAGATGCGAGAATTAATTAATTAATTAATTTAATTTCATTCCACAGCTCACCTGGCTACCTATCAAAGTACCTTCAAAACTTCATACTAGTTCTTGATGTTCTCTTGAAAATAGCAGATGTATGCTAAAGATCACATGTAGAAATTGGATGGCTTCCATGTGGCCAGATTGTGAACTGTTCAACTATCAGCCTCTGGGTTACAACAGTGCTTTTCTATCTCCTTTCACAGTGAATAAAGCCAATTTGATTTCAGTGTATTCCCTCTGGAGATGTCCATCTACACTGTTGAGGCATTGTTTTGATTGTTAGAAGACATGTTAACCGTGAAGAAGTAATTGGATTGATAAGTCATTGTCTGTTTCATTTCAGTTTCCTAATGTATACAATCCAATTAACTTCCTCCTTAATATTTCCAGTTTTGGCACAACCACATGATGCATATCTTGCTTGTATGATTTGCAAATTCAAGATTGAATTTGACCATATCATTAAACAACTTCCTTTTACTTTTCATCAGTGGTTGCAGCAAAATCTTGGATAATTTACATATTGTCTGAGAAGCTCAAATGACATTATTTGGTCACTGACAACATTGTACTTATGTACTGCCTTATTATATCCTTCCTGGCTGTGAAAGCGACGTGTCCTAAGTAATAAAACAGTATGATCTAACTGTAAGTGTACAATTCCAGTCAATTTCAATTTGCTAATGCCTGAAATGTCAATGTGTAACTCATTTATTTCATCTTTCATTGTGTAGAGCTTTCCCACATTCATTCATTTTACATTCCAAGTTCCCTCTGTAATTCTATTTTTGAAGTTTCAGATTTTCTTTTCCTGTATGGCATTATCAGCAGCTAACTGTCCTGAAGACTTTAAGCTAACCATGTCATAAACGCCATTAATACTCCTAAGCTTCTTAGCTCAATAGCATCTGGTACCATCTGACCTGAAGGTCCCATCATTTGATACTATATCATCAATCACTTCATATTATCTATCCATGTGGTTTTCTTGGTAAAAATATAGGAGTGGTTTATCACTGCCTTTTCCCACACAGTATTAATTGATGTCTTCACCAGTGACACTAAACTGATCATCTGCCTACATCTTCCTCTATCACTGCTGCACAATATAAAACAAACATTGCCCATTTGCTTTAGCTGGGCATGACTTTCATGTCATGGGTGACCATTTTAGGAGTATTTATTCTCATACACTCCCACCATTCTTCACTCATCCCTCCCAGGGAAGCCCACCCACCATGATGAGACACCACAGCAGGATTTGACATTTGTGAATTCATGTTAAAGAGGACAACTATGTGTCTAGTTTCTTATTTGCAATATCAGGATAATAGTTGTGACAAGGTTGTTTGAAGGACCATAGTTGTTTGTATCTGAACACCCTAAACATTATAAAGTATAAATACATAACCTATATATGAATTATATATGTTATAATTATATAAACCTTTAAAAATGGTAGGGTACACATACTAAGAATGCAAAAGGGACCTACTGTGATCCCTAATAAGATCTTTCATTCATTTTTATAACTCATAACCACCAATTGAGCTTGATCTGAACTAATAGGATACAAATACAAGTTTCTCAAATAAAAAAATAAAATAATTTTTATAGTAGAGAATGACTTAATCATTCCCAACTCATGTGAACTATACAGAAGGAACAAAATAATAATAATGAAAGAGTAAAAAACTTATAATAAGGGCAGTTTAAAAGCCAAAATATATTTCTTCTTATTTTCTCTTTCTTTTGTACTTTCTAGAAAAATATTTTCTCCATCATCAAATCCTCTAATTTCGAAAGATCTAGATAACATTATCATGGATTACTATAAATTACTAAAGATTGCTTCACAAGCGGAGGTAGAAGACAAATGAGGAGAAATCTTTATGATAATTCCTTCCTGGTTTTCAAGATAGCAGTGGATGTCTTTGGGGGTCAAAGTGAATGGAGGGGGTGCTGGCCTTTCTTGCAATATAATTATCACATAATTATCTAGAGCAGGGATCAGCAACCTACAGCTCTGGAGCCGCATGCGACTCTTTCAGCTCTCTGCTACAGCTCTCTGTCACTCAAAATATGTGTCACAACTGCCAATGTGTGACACCCGCCAGCATGTGATTTATTGAGCTTTTCAACCCCCGGTAGGCCAACCATGGATAAATCCAAGAAAAGAAAAGTTTCAGAAGAAAACAGAACATTTAATTCAACTACATATGCTAGTTTTGTGTCTGCTCAAGAAATAGTCAGGCATGGGAAGGGTTTTGTGGCTCCCAGTGTTTTCTTTTCCGTGGGAAACGGGTCCAAATGGCTCTTTGAGTGTTTAAGGTTGCAGACCCCTGATCTAGAGTAATGCTGATGCCACCATAACTATGAAGAGAAATACTATACTTTTAGGAAAGGTAGAGGATTATTACCTGAGAAGTCTGTTAGATATGTTGGATATAGGAAAATGAAGTGTGATATTTCTCCAACGTGCACACCCCTAAAACTCTGCTGTGTAAGGCATCTATAAAACTGTTACTTCTTTTGTATGCCATAACAAACCTTCTCACTCTGTGATTCTTCACCCAACGATTCTTTCATTTTTCTTTATGCAAACCAAACTCCCTCTCAAATTAAAACTACTCTAATCCTTCTTGCAATACTATAGGAAAGTAATCTTTTCTTGACTGTTGCAGATACAATAATGCTTCTCTCTCAGAGATATTGGTCACAATGCCTCTTATAGTCTCACACATGTGCATAAAGGCAAATGTGCAAGCAAGCAAGCAAGCACGCACACATACACACATACTTGCTGTGTCAGCGTCTGCAATATATCCTAATTATATTTTTCTCTTTTCTCGGGTACATTCAGATTCCCTTCACAACAACAATCACATCCTTAATTTAGGGCAAAATATAGCAGTCCTCTCTATGAAATCAGTTCTACTTTGTCAAGCCCCAAATCCAGGCCTGCGTGCCAAGTAGAGTGGGAGAGAGTTACAGGACATTAGGAAAAGCTTCATGGGTTATCAACTCAAGTAATGTACTTTATTCAATATAGACGTAACAAGAGTAGCCATGAACATGACTGCAAATGACATCACATGCTTTCCAAAGTCTGGATGAGACTAATATAGAATTCTGGGAGCTGATGTCAATTATTAGAGAGTATCTAATGTCAGCATTCCAGAAAAATCTCTGCTCCAATTAAAAACTCTGAGGCAAGTATTTTCTCGAAATTCCATTTATTAGAGTAGGTATACTGGAACATCTTGGGAAAACCTGAATCAGAGAGTTCCATGTTTTCCCACAGTAAATCAAAACCCCCAAAACCATCCCTTCACTCATCAGTCAATCTCATGCTCCAATCATCATCATGAGACAGCATTACAACCACTCCTTCTTCAGTTGCAGTCTCGTCCTGACTTTGACCCATGGGAAGAATGCTATTTTGTCTAAATGCAAACTCTCAATTAAATCCCCCCTCCTACTTTCCCACACATGAGAAGGTGGCAGCTTAGAAGCTTCTGGCCTAATATGGCTTCTAAAGCTGACATCTAAGTACCATGGTCCAGACTAAAGCTGCATTTCCTAGGAAGAAGTAAAGCCATTTTTATCACACTTGTTTTGCACAAATGCCTGCTATATTCTTGTCATTGCTTCTGCGTAGTTAGCTGTGTCTCACCATCATGTCTCTTTCTATCTGTGGTAGGATACAGAAGAGTTTTTCCATAGGTTCAAAGGATAATGATAGCCTTGTGTTAGGTTGGCCTGCAGTAATTACATATAAAATTCACAGTGGTGAAAAACTGGGAATAGATGACTAAGAGAATAAAGAACTTAGAGCCAGGCCAAAATAACATCATCAGAAGGCCTTCAGGGATGCAGCATCAGCAGATGACTCAATTGGCAAACAATAGACTTCTGCGCTCAAGGGTCACAAACTAGTTTATCGTCTAAAGAGAGCTGAAGGCATTCTTGGGTCTTGGAGTCCAGTGAATGAGTTTGTACAGTAGTGACAGTGGAAGCAGGCAAATGCAATCAGTAAACAATAGCTCTATGCTCTCAGCCATTCCCCAGCTTTTCAGAACAGATTTACAAGCTAAATGAAACAAAATGAAAGCTACAGGGAGAAGAGATAGTTACTGTATTATCCAGTGCATCTCTACTCAGAGGAAATGCCCCAAAGAGCTCAGTGAGGCTTGCTCTCAGACAGATGTTCATATAAGATTATTTAATTGGACAATCTATTTTCCCTTAAAATATTTGTTTTCAAGCAGGAAGAAGGTAAAAAAGGGACACCATACTTATTTTGCAAATACTCATCTAATTTATTCCTCAGATTTCTATGAGAAAAAGTGCAAATATTTTCCGTAATTTCTGCTCCATGCATTTCCCATATTTTTTCATCCCAAATTACATCATTCCTCACTTTCATCTTTCAGAATAACTTTCCCTGCCTCATTTTTTTTTTTTACTCCCAGGGGAATTAGGAATATGGTACTAATTCACTTATACAGTATAGGTATTCTAGCAGCAACTCAAAATGGACAATATTAGGATAGTAATAATAATTTATTAAAAATGTATGTTGCCTGATTTAATGACTCTGCATTGAGACACCTGAAATACAGTAGTCTCTGACATAAGAGTATTTTCAACACAAAGATAAATGTGCATTTTTGTCATTCAAACAAGAGGTGCACAATGCATCTTGGTCACCTCTGTCTTGCAGAGGAATCCAGAATGGACATTTTCATCTTCAACTGGCAAACTTCAGCATGGAAATCTCGGACTGCATGGCAACCAATGGTTGAGTGCATGAGCTCCCATTTGTACAGGCTTCTATGATAGTATTTATTAGTCAGAAATCAAATCACTGAATTACCAACCTGATCTGCAATTCCTAGTCTACATTTACTAATACTATACTGTATGTAATCCAAGGCTTTTGGAAAACCTTTGATATTTGCTTACAAGCCAATGAAAATGTGATTCATAGTGCAGCATTTGATTTCTGTGATTAATATTCAGAATCTTGTACTGAATCTTCCTATCCCTGAACATGACATTGCCTCCTTATGTAATGACATAAAACATAAACATCCTTCATGTTCCTGCTGTCTCTTTAAAGATAAATAGAAAAATGAGAGAGAAACATTTGCTAACGAGCCTATTAAATATTGATGCCTTTTCTCAAGTCCCCCAGAGCCCTATCATTTCAGCAACTGTCTGATTAATAATAGATTAAACATTTTAGATTTGCTTACTCTGGGCTTCATAACTTTAAGTGCATCAGCTGTCTTTGTAATGGCAGGGTACATGAGTGACAAACCTTGCAGATTTTCCACTGAAACACAATCAGCAAATCTATTTCGGAATAGAAATGCACTTACTTAGGAAAGGGGCGAAGGAGAATCTGGGTTTACACAGAAGAGTGGGTTAGGGAACATATATTTTTTCCTTGCAGCAATATTTAAAAGGGTCATTGAAATGCTGGAGGCTGAAGAGTGTTTTTGGCTGTAGAAGAATGAGGATCTTTTTTTTTTTTTTAATGCTATCTTTGCTCTGCGTATCTTATAAATGTATCCAGAGCTTGCCTACTTTAGGCCAACCAGTAGAGTACAACTGTTGCTGGAGCATATTATTTCAGACTGCAGGAAATTATGGTGAGTCCATCATAGACAGGAATAGCATACATAAGAAAAGGCTCTGTAGAGGATGGGGAAATCTAGGATATCAAAGGGGCTCAGGAAGAGGGATGAGTTAGGCAATTTCTAGTTAAATGATCCAGAATAGAGATACACTGCCACTTCATCTGCTGTTCATGTAGACAAAATCTCGGATTAAGTTTAAAAATCTTAAAACATGCACTCAGGGTCTCTGGGGACACTGCCTTCATTTTTCAGAAGTGGAATTGAACTGCTCAAGGGAGCAGGATAATGGCACAGATTTACAGAAATATTCTATAGAGATTTTTTTTTCCTGTCAAATCCGTGTGTGATGTCTTATGGAGAACATAAGCATATGATAAGATGATGGTAATAGTTTAGAAACTATACTCAGAGTCAGAAAGTCAATCATATTTTAAGAAAAGTTCAATATTTGATTTGGAAACACTAATGATATTTAATATATTTACATCATATTTACAAAGTTAAATAAGCTAATAAATTAGGTAACATTATTACCTTAATAATGTTAAGGTAAGTAATAAATCTAAATTTTTCAAAGTTTTTTAGGTTTAAGTTTTAAGTTTTATTAAATTTCTATACCGCCCTTCTCCCGAGGGACTCAGGGTGGTATATAGCCATATTAAAATACATGAATTTATAAAATTTAAAACCAATTAAAATCAAATATATGAAATTTGGCCATCAATTTAAAACACACATACACCCATTTAAAATTCATATTAGGACAGTCCGGCTTGCTGAAACAGAAGGGTCTTAAGGGCGCGGTGAAAAGTGCGCAGGTCGAGGCTAAAACGAAGCTCTAGGGGCAGCTCATTCCAAAGGGCTGGTGCCCCCACAGAGAAGGCTCTCCCCCTGGGTGTTGCCAAAGCCACCAGGCAGGAGAAGCAGATCCCAACATAGAAAGAGTTTAGTGATTGGGGCTTCTTTTTAATTCAGAACAAACATGAGTTCAGAAAGATATAATAAAAATATATAAATCTATACAGCCAAGGACAGAGTTAAATGTAATCTCTCCCTCTCACAAGGTTAGAATATCATGGACACTGAAATAAGAGGGCAGGATTTCTCTGCTGCAAAAGTTCTTACAAACACACACACACAGGCATACATACACACGAGAGTTCTCTTGTTCTTCTCAATCAGAAGTGACTAAAAGAAGCAACTGCAAAGTGTACTTTTTGTGCATCAAAAACATTATTAATCACTAAGTGTTTTTCTGGTGAGACCTGTCTATCAGGGCAACCTGGTCTACTCAAATATGGGATGGAGCATACTTCTTCCGCTTTTAACACAGCTTGAAATAGCTATACTAGCCTGTCTTTATTTCTTTGTCGGTAAAATTTAAATGTAACACATTATTAATCACCATCTTAAACCTTGTTTTCATTTTACTATTGTATATTACTCTAAATACCAATAGCCAAATTCAATTGCCATCATTCACATAATGTGAAATATAAGATAGATTTCATTTGTATTTATTTAGGCTATACTTTGATCCACTGACTTCACTTTTAATTATTTTTAGCATTCTTAAAATGTTTTTATGCCTCATTTCAAGGACATGCTTCCCCATAGCAGTTTACAAACTGGTAAAACTAAGCAATTATATTACATAATAAAACTCATAATATAGAAATGATAAAACATTAAAATAAGAACAGAGCTTACCAGATACATTCAGAAGTTCACAAGCTTCAGAAGGAAATTAGTTCTCTCCCACTCTAACTCCCCAAGTTCCGGTATTTAAAATAAGATGCCTAGAATCAATACACTACTCAGTGCCAGTTTGGTAAAGTGGTCAAGATACCAGGCTAGAACCTGGGAGACTGTGAGTTCTAGTCCCACCTTAGGCACAAAGCCAGTTGGATGACTTTGGGCCAGTCACGCCCTCTCAGTCCGAGGAAGCAGGCAATGGCAAACTACTTACAAAAAAACTTGTCAAGAAAATTGCAGGGACTAGTCAGAAGTCACCAGGAGGCAACACTGACTTGAAGGCACACACACACACACAAACCACCCAGAATAGTCAGTAAGGTAATAAACAAATTTGTGGCAATCACCACATTCAAGGGCAACCAATTTCACAGTTTACTTTATGGGATGAGCCTCTTCCTTTTATTGATCTAGAGTCCTCCTCACAAATAGTTTCAGTGAAAATCCTGAATGTTCATGATAAAATGTTTACTAATAATATTTTTGTGATATATGCTCCCAAATTAATCTCAGGCATCACTGAATATGACTGGAAAAATGTCTATCTGAAATTCAGGATATCCATTGATTAAAGTAGATATTGTGGTTCAGTATCAAATATTTTCCTCTAGAGACATTTAGTGACATCCCAATCATGGTGGGAATTATGATTGCATGAATCTATGAAGGTAAGTAGCTCAGGAAGAACTTTGTAACAGGTAAGATTAAAAAGTAAGATGTGGTTTATGAGATGTGGCCTGCAAAATCCAGACTACTATGCAGCACCCAAGAGTAAACTATTTCTATATCTTTCTATCTCTCTGTGTTGCCACCGAATGGTTACCTAGATACTTCCAGATCTGTTAACTTTATATATCAGGCTCAAGCCCAGAGATGAGGCAGTGAGATCCAATTGAGTTCAATCCTTTATTTGCTTACATCCAATAGACAGATTCTTGTCACACTAAAGTTATAAGTTTCTAAATCCTGTATACGTTGTAACTTGAAAGTTTCGAGGGTGTGATTATTCTGAAACTCTTCCCCCCTTCAGGACTGTGAAGTCTATTGGTTCAGGTCTTCCACTGGGAAAGTTCTGAATTGGTCAAATCCTCCTCTTCTGCAGCTGTAGTTACACATTCCATCACAATATAAGAGTAATAGCAGAAATCAATGGAAGAAATTATGTTAAACAGCAAAATGGAATGTGTATTTACAATGGAAATATTTTTAGAAATGCATCTTTCTCACAAATGTCTCATTTCTACTTTTAAAAATTAAAAAAGTGACTATCCTCTTGAGTTCCAAGAGTTTCTAATTTTCTAGCCCATATATCTCTTTACTTCTTGGAACTTGGAGTTCTCTTTTTTCATCTCCTTCATCCAAACAGCATCATACTCATTTAAAAAGTCCTAAATATTAATTAAACAAGGCCACCACCTTAGCACACCAATAAACTTGAAGTTAGTTTCATCAAAATCCATGACATTTAGTCTTTTAATTAAAAGCAGAGTAAACACAGGTGTTTTATTAACCCAGGTTTTACTTTAAATTCCATCTTACACCGTGGACAAAAAGTGAAAAAAGAAGAAAAAGATATTCAGGAACAGAAATTTTGGTATTTATATGGAAAACTTAAATCTCAGGCACATTTTCAGGCTATGAGTACATAAGGAAAGGGCATACCTTCCATCCATCGTAAGGTTATATGTAATTATTAATGGTAGTAGTGGAACAGGGTTTTATTTTTGCTCTAAATGAACTTTTTATTCTCATTTTTGACATGTGAACTTTCACTGTACAATGGGTGTTATAATTGGAAGTGGTGTGTAGCAAAAAGGTTCCTTGGTGAGGTGCACAAAGACAACATTTCTTTGGTAAATATCCTGAGAAAGAATAAATGAGCAGAGGAGGAGAATCAGTGGGAAACAGTTCGTGCTAACCTTTCTGAAGAGCTACTAAGTGCTTTTCTTTTTGACCTCTTCAAAGAAATCAGGACAATATAATGGGATCTCATTAAATTGTAGGATAGCTATTTGCTTGCTGCTGTAAAATAGAAAGGCAGGAATATACACGTGTTCCTTTCTGTTTACCTACACAAATCCTGAGTAGAGTTTGATTCCTGGTAATTATACCCAAACTCTTTTCTTGAGAGTATTATGGAAATTGTTTGCTTCAAATACCCAGTCTTAGTTTAAAGCAAGGGTATCAAACTCATGTC
Organism: Arizona elegans; assembly: GCA_022577455.1. Classification (NCBI taxonomy): domain Eukaryota; kingdom Metazoa; phylum Chordata; class Lepidosauria; order Squamata; family Colubridae; genus Arizona; species Arizona elegans. The sequence continues at coordinate 91,849,785 of JAKOOJ010000003.1, read as the reverse complement.
ATCACCGGGTTGTCACAAGATGTATTGCGACTTCCTGCCCCTTCGCTAAACTGGGCATGGGTGTGGCTGCGGGTCATGAGCCTTGCAATTCCTAGATGCCCTCTATCACATGTATTTGCTCAGATCTTAATGGGAGGAGTAGTAAAGAGAAAATTAGAGGGAAAGGAGTTCAATTCCTAGAATATGTTCCAAATTAATCTAAATCCTTTTGAAGCAATGCAAAATAGAGTAAATGAAAAGAAAATGCTTTACCTGCATACGCTATTAAAATTCTATTAATATTGGTGAGCAACCCTCAAACAATGTACAATCTTTTGTCAATAAGAAAGCAGTCATGGATATCTGTAGGGAGCACAGGGGAATGACATTTGTTGAATCTATCACCACGCAAATGCTTACATATTTGCATTAGATGTCATCATGAACATGCCTCTTCAGCTTCACTGAAAACAAATTTGCAACACAGTGATGGTTATTCAGATTGCCTTAATTAGGAACCTGCCTTGTGCAATTGTCATGTCCGTGTTATCCTAAGAAGCATGTGAGAAATCCAGATTCTAATTTATCTTCACATGTTTCTTGAATAGCACCTACATGCTCTTCTTAGGTCATGGTAAGCCCAGGTTAGAAAAGTAATTTCATAGAGAACCCAAGGTTATCCACAAAGAAGGCTCTTGAGTTAAGCTGAGAGCAAGACACAGTGAGGCGTTTTACAACTAATATACTTCAAGAATCAAAAGGCAGGGCCAAAGAGTACAGAAATTCAGTCAGGTGAAGAGCCCATGTGAGATATACTCAGAAACAAATGCCTTTGTTCCTCAAAAGCTAGGAATGGATTAGGGTGAAAAAAGACTTATTATGAACCATAGTTTCTCAAGATAAAACAGCACAGCCTGCCATGAGCCAGAGTGTAAATTTTTCCTGTACTCCAGAAGCATCTTTTGTTGGAGAGCAGATAGATTTATATCGTGGAAAAGAATGCATGGAGAGATACATTCTAACAGTAAGAGTATAAGTTTTATAAGAAACTATTCTTGAGGCTAGTACTGGAACAAAAGAAAATAAATATAAGCTTTATTGAGGGAATAACATGGTGACAGGAGAGCCTACCTTATTTAAGTCAATCTACAACAAAGGCAGAATCTGCACCACAGGTCAGAATCAAAAGAAAATGAGGGTTGAATTGAAAAAAAGAAGAAAGAGATTAAAGTTCTCAGAATATCTATATAACCAATTGGGAGGCATGTTACTTAGAAACATGCAAGCTAGGTATTTTCAGAGAGGAAAATGCAATAAAACGTTAGAATTCCTCTTTTAACTGTCTCTACATCTATTAGTCTTATTGTTCAGTAGGTCTATAGATGCAGAAGAATGGTGAAGTCTAACATCCATTATCTCCTTTCTTCTTGCCCAAATTTTAAAATAATCTTATTTTGGGGTGAGAAAAGCAGCAGGAGTGCAATTTCTATCAACCCTTACTTCTAATGAAGCACCTGTAGCCTTCCATTTCCAAAATTGTGATTGTTTTTCCCTTAATTGAATTATTAAGTGTACAGATCTTGCTTATTATTTTTGAATAGGAAGTTATCTCTACAACTACAGCTTCACAGGAAATCTTTGAAACAATGATATTAAAAAAAAAAACCCAAAAACCCTCTTACTCACTAGAGACTGACAGGAAACCTTCACTTTGTTGTGAACACAGAATTGTTTTTTTGAAGCTGCTTTAGGAAGACACTTTATGAATCTCCAGACCACCTTTTGATTCAGTCATTAGCCTATGGACTGACTGTCACGTCTCCACAGTGCCCCTAAATTTCTGTATACAGAGAGAATAAGATGAAATGTTTCTTCAGCTACTTTGTTTTAGTAGCAGAGCCTGAGAAGAGATTGAAATGGATTTCCATCATTTTCTTAGCCCCTTGGTCTCATTAATATGTCCTTGCCCTTATTTATATTTCAAGAAGATCCCTGGCAGAAAAGATGAAAAAGAAATCAGAGTTTTGCAGCGGACTGTGAAGATCCATGGATTCTTCCCTAGAAAGGATTAGCTTGTATTTCCCACTGTGCCAAGAGCCTAGATGGCGCAGTGGCTAGAGTGCAGTACTCAGCTACTTCAGCTGACTGCTAGTTCAGCAGATCAGCGGATTAAATCTCACCGGCTCAAGATTGACTCAGCCTTCCATCCTTCTGAGGTGGGTAAAATGAGGACCTAGATTGCTGGGGCAATATGCTATTTAGTATACTGTCTTTGGTGTAAGCCGCCCAGAGTCCTTGGAGAGTGGGCGGCATAGAAATATTAATAATAATAATAATAATAATAATAATAATAATAATAATAATAATAATAATAATGTAATAAATAGAACATGGACTTCATTAGCTTTGAACTTCAAAATTTTTCCATTGTTCCTTTGTGTGTGTGTGTGTGAGAGAGAGAGAGAGAGAGAGAGAGAGAGAGAGAGAGTAAAATAACAAGCTGTGCATGTATATGTGTGTTGAGTGAGAGTTGGGAGGAGGAGAAGGAGTCGTGGTAATTCAAACTCAAAAGGGATAATGTTTAGAATTCTGGTAGAATAAGTTCCTTCAGGAAGTTTTTTATGATATTTTTAAAAATTTATAATATTTTGAACAAAATAACATTTTTATGACTCAGTAAAAAGATCTTAATGCTAAAAATTTGCTAACCTAGTATAAAACAAAATATTTGGTTGATGTCTTCATTGTTTTAGGTTTAATGAAAGAAAAACAATATTTATCAAAAGACAAATATCTTACGGGTTGAACTAGTTAGCAAGTTAATTCAGTTTACTTGGTATTTCATGATACAAACTGGTGAAAATTATAAAAGATACATTTGTATATGTCAGTTTTCTTACTTACATAAAAGAGTCCCCATGGATTCTACTCCCCTAGCATTGCTGACTATAGGGGTCGGTGCTCATCTCCATTTCAAGGCCATTAAGCCAGCATTTTTGTGGTCATGGGGCCAGTTACCGTTACCTCTACACTGAAGTGGTACCTATTTATCTACTCACATGTGAATGCTTTTGAACTGTTAGGTTGGCAGAAGCTGGGGTGAGAACAGGAGCTCACCTCGTCACGTGGGTCTCGGGTCTTGAACCTGAGCTGCCGCCTTTCCAGCAACAAGTCCATCATCTTAACCACTGAGCCACCATGCCGCTCCTTCTTACTTACATCCGATGTACAATTTTTAATTGATAATTAAAATTATCAATTAAATAATTTTAATTACAAAAAATATGGATGGAAATTGATTATTTATTTATAAGATTTATATGACTGCTCATCTTGTAGCATACAACTCTGGGCAGCTAATACAGTAATAAAAACATAATCAATTCAAAAAGAAAAGACTGGAGAAAAAAATCAAGAAATAAAACCCAATTACCTAGCACATAACTATACCTATTTATCCCTTCAATCCCTGGGCCCAAAGATTACAGTTCTGGCATCTGGAGGAAAAGCTGGCTCTTTGTCAATTTATGGAAGGGTAAGTGGGTGAGGACATGCCAGATCTCAAGGGGAAAAGTCTTTTACTGAAGATATTCAGTCAACATTGAGATATATAATGTGGTTTATATCAAATGAAACTCTATCATAAAGCTTGTTTGGGGGATTAAGTATGCCCCTTAATTAAATTTTGGATATATGAGTAAGTTTTATCTTTGCTTCGCCATCTGATACATTGTTTCATAGTGGGGTTTCTCATATATCATGGTGGCACAGTGGTTAGAATGCAGCACTGGAGGCCAATTCTGCCCACTGCTAGGAGTTTGATTCTGACTGGCTCAAGGTTGACTCAGCCTTCCATCCTTCCGAGGTTGATAAAATGAGGGCCCAGATTGTTGGGAGCAATATGCTGACTCTGTAAACTGCTTAGACAATGTTGTAAACATTGTGAAGCAGTATATAAGTCTAAGTGCTATTACTATGATGCCACACATGATGCATGGTTGATTTTTTTAATGCATACTTTTGTATAAAACAAAATGGGGTTTTTTTCCCCCGTTAACTTTCTCCCTTCCTTAATATTGTGCTTCTCAACATTGATAGAAGAATTTAACAATAAAAGTCAGGTTTGAAAACTTAGTCAATTAACTTCCAACGGCACAGTAACTAGTCCAGAAGGAGACCCCCTGTGGCCTTTGAGATTTTGCTGAATGATGGCTCCCAGGATCATAACTTTTACCTAGACTGAGCAGTGGTGGGTTTCAAATTTTTTTACCACTGGTTCTGTGGGTGTGGCTTGGTGTGCATGGTATGGCTTGGTCAGTGTGGTAAGGAAAGATTACTGCAAAATTCCCATTTCCTCACAATCAGCTGGGACTCGGGAGGCAGAGAATAGATGGGAGCGGGGCCAGTCAGAGGTGGTATTTACCGGTTCTCCGAACTACTCAAAATTTCCATTACCGGTTCTCCGAACTACTCAAAATTTCCATTACCAGTTCTCCAGAACTGGTCAGAACCTGCTAAAACCCACCTCTGCTGACTGGGGTTGTTGGAAGCTGAATCTCAACTGTATATTAAATGCTACAAGCTGCTCTGAACTAGAAGATCAGTATCAGGAAATTCAGATTATTCACACTCTATTAGAAATTATATAATTATCATATATAATTATTATATAGGATTCACCAATTAATTCAGGGAGGTACAATTCAATGTAGTGATTGAGGCATGAGGCTAGCAACTAGGAATGAGTTCTAATCCTGCCCTGGGCACAAAGCCAGCTGGATCACCTTGAGCCAGTCATTCTATTTCAGCCCTAGGAAAGGAAAAGGAAACAGCAAATCTCTTCTGAAAAATTTAAGACAAAAAAACTGTAGGAACTAGTCTAGGCAATTGCCAATGGACAACACTGATTTGAAGACATAAATAAATAAACAATCAGAGGGATTTTCTGGTCTAAACAGTAAAGTGTTAATATTTAATTTGGATTAGCCTATTCTTGATGGACTAGTGCTGTATAGGAAATTCCTTTCCTTTCCTCTGCCTTCCAGTCCTTATTCAATATGATACAGGTGATTGTGGCTCTCAAAATTTCTCTTAAAGAAGAAGAGATTATTGATGATTTTTTCAGAGATTGTAAAAGCCTTGTGTTTAGTAACTTAACAAGGTGATCAAGAAATATTTTATTTTTATTTATTTTTTATTTCGTCAAGCATATATTTTATGACAGATACAAGTGTAAATATAATTGTAAATACATGAAAAGAATACAAATAAAAGAAAACATTAGGACAGGGACTGTAGGCACGCTGGTGCGCTTATGCACACCCCTTACAGATCTCTTAGGAATGGGGTGAGGCCTACAGTAAACAGTCTAAGGTTAAAGTTTGGGGATTTGTTATTATTCTAAACAAAAATATGTGTAGAATAACCCATTTCTCTTACACAAACATTTCTCCAGTGGTATGCAGCCTGTCTGGGAGTACGTGTGTGGCAAAGGGGCAAATGCCAATATACATGTAATGTATACATGTCCTAATTTGTGTCAAATGTCAAAAGCAAAAATGCGATGGAGATGTTTGTGCAATGATTTCATAATGCATGTGCCATTTTCGTGGTTTGCTACAGACTCTGCTGTTCATAAGAGAATTTCAGAAATGGCCTCCAGAGGGAACCCTTGCCATTGGTTTTTTTTTTCAAATTCCAGAGGTACAGCCAGCCAGGGAGGTTTCAGAGTGAGGAAAAGAGATGTAATAATAAAAAAACCCCAAACACCATTTTCTGTCACCTTTAAGAACAAAATGGCTTTAAAGTATGAAACAAGAAAAATTCAAAAGACATTTTCAAGCACCCCAAGAACTAGGCAGAAATATAGAAGACTCTGATGAACCGCTGATGATGTTACCTAGTTTGGCTAATAAAACATGTGCAAGAAAATAACCAAGCTCAGAGAGCACCAAGGACCACTCACTTCAGCCCTGACCTACAAATACTCTCCTTTATTGGTACAAGACTCAGTTGCAATGAAATAAACCTCTGACAATTGGCAAAGCAGATTTTAGTACAATGTTAAACCAGAATCATAACTGTATGCAAGTGGTTGCATTCTATTTATTAAAATGCTGACACCTATGTTATCATATCTGCAGAAACTATTGTTCTTGTAGTCATAGTTTAATGTTGTCCTAGTGATTTACCTATTAAGCCAATTTTTGGAATTAAACCTGATAAATAATTTGAGATTATTTGCATTCCTTTCCCTTTTTTCTGAAAAGGAATAAATTTCTAGACCTCAGAGTCGTCAAGGCAGTTCTAAAATAGAAATCCAGTAAAGCCTTAACATTATTGAAACCAAGGGCAACAGAAGAATCAGTGTTAATAATAGATTCACAGCATGATAGCCAACATTGATTTCAAACACCACTGAACTCATCTCATCACGTAAGATGGTTTCTAGGTTCATTTGCAATCCCTTTGCTGGTTGGATCTGAAGAATTGTGTTTGTAGCTCATATGGATTGGTGTTACACATTCTCCTGAAAAATCCATCCATAAAGATGGGAGAGTCAAATTCATGGCAGATTTCCTAGTAGCTAACATAAATTATTCAACTGGAAAATTCAAGGAGGGATTAGAGTAAAGGGGAAGGGATGAAACCTTTGAGTAGGGACTAGAGAATCTGGGATTTTAAAGTGATGTCATCTTTCTAGAGTTGGAGAAAAGAATTTATATTCTTCACAAGGTCTCCAGAAGAGTTTTTTAAGGGCTTAAAAACTTAGAAGAGCCTGGACCAAGATGAGGAAGGGTCAACACTAGTTACTGAGGATGAATGTAATATTCTTCTAAATAAGACTGAGTACCATAGAGTATGAATGAATGTTGTAAATAGAAAAATAAACAGTTGTGGGAACTGTTGCAAATTATTTAAGTTTAAGAAATGCTAATTTTATTTGATTTATTATTTAGCATATGACATCTACAAAGGTCATGCAATAAGTGCTACTGTAGAAGTGCTAATGTAGAAGTTGTAATCCTCTACACAAGAGCCTACCTATGCATACAGTACAGGGAATTCAAAAGGGCATTTTTCTAATATTTAGGCTGTAATTTTTAACAGTGCCTTTGGCATGGATCTATTAAGGGACCCAAGCTACCTCTGCATCATAGAAAAAAAAGACCTATCCATACCTTTGCATTGTCAAATGAGAGGTCGGTTCTGGCTTCATCTTTCCTTGCCAGAAACGGTCAGGTTTGGAGTAGTTTTGGGATCAAGTTATGACATTTGACCCTGATGGATTTGCCAGCATAATTTTATTTATTCCAGTTGGTCAAGAGCTAATTGGAAAACAATAAGAACTTTAGAAAAGGAAAGTCATCCCAGACTTTTTTTGTATATTGGTGACATTGTTTTCCTTGCATTTTCACTCTGGACTTAAAAAACTAATATCTCGTCTCTTATTTTTTCCTTTCCTCAGCTTTCTCTCTTGGGTATTTTACTCTTTTAATCTGGTACCTGAGAGCCAGGCCTGTCTTAATAGATTGGAAGAATCATTCTCTGAAAATCAGGATGAAAGCGTAACAAATGAATAAATAATATAGAGAGTAACACCAGGTGGTATGTATAATTAAATTTATGAGACAGTCATTTTGTTCACATGACCTCAAAAATCCTTGGCAAAGATAGAAAGACTATCGTGGATGTGTGCTGACTTGTCTTTAAACTAGAGAGGCAGCCATACATCTGAATCATTTAACGGTTTTCATTTCAGAGATGAGATAGAAAACTTGAGCTTTTAGTCATTCCCGTAATCTACTATATTTGTTCTCTTCTAGGCTATAATTTTCAAGAGACAAGAATACGGTATCCATATGGATAGTAGACACTGATATACAGCAGTGCTGATGTTTTAACAGACTGATGAACAATGGATGTTGTACTACGCAGTGCAAATTTAAGGATTTTTCTTTTTTTAAAAAAATAAAATTTTAGATAATCCTATAAATTGCTCAAAGTGATATCCCATATTTTAAATGTATAATTAGGGATTGTTGGTTAATGCATTTTCTCTTTCTGAATATCACTTCTCATGTCAAATATTGATTATATAAAAACTGTCTTTGTAAAAATGAAAAGAAAGGACTTTAATCTGCCAATTAAAAATTGGATTAATAGCAGGCAAGCAGAATGTTATTTCTTTGGCTTCTTGCATTTAATAGTTGCTTTATGAGAAGTACATAAATAAATTTAAACCATCAAATACAAGGAAGAAATCACTACATTTTTTTTTTAATCTACTTAGTGGTTCTCAATTTATTTTTATACCCAGAAAGGTTAGGAATGTACACCTATTTCAACATAAGTCTCTCATGGCTTATTTACTGCATAAATTAAAAATACATCCAATAATACTATATAGTATTAGCATTTCCATAACTGACGTCTGAGAAGCTCCTGAGATATACATTTTTCTTAGTTTATATGGGTGTTTCTAAGGAATTATTTGGGATATGCAAAAATAAGAAAAAATACAGATTGAGAGACATTGGTTATTATATACCGGTAATACTTATACTATAACATTTTTGTTTTAGTGTGATGTTGATCACTAGTTCAATAAACTGTGAAATCCTGGCTTAGTGAATTAATCATACTTATCTACTTGTAAGTAAACCCATTGCATCCAGAGGAAGACAAGGATTGGTAAATGTATCTGGGAAACAAGGTCTGTTAAAGTTAAAGGCTTCTCAATTGTCCAATTCTTCCTGTTTGAGAATAATCAGCTTGTTTTGGGCTGCCTGTTTGCCTACACATAAGTATCAGGTCAGTAGCAGACAAGCTTTTTAAAAAAGTTCTATTATAATGAAAGCCAGCCAGGAGTGTGTCCATCCATAGATTTCATGACTGTGTATAGCCACCTCACCCATGCATTTCATTTCATGATTCACAGGCTGTCAGTGACAAAGCTCAGTCCGTACAATTTGTGCTCTAACTGGCATGGCAACAACTGCAGGGGATGATGTGATGGCCATAAAAGATATTTAATGGGCCGCACTGTCATGCCAGTTGCAGGCATCCAGATTTATCTCTATCTCTTTCATACAAAACCACTGGTGTCTTCACTACCACAGGCCAAAAATGGCTATATGAAGTCAAGGTAGTATTTCTTTTTTGAATTGACGCCATGAGATCATCGTTCAGGCTCAGTTTAAGAGAATAATATCATCAATATGGCTATGGATTCATGATAATTTAACCCTACCTCAAGGTGCCCAGCACCTATGCATTGTTTGACTTCATTTTAAGATAGACCACAGAAATAAAATAACATCCTTCCTGTCTGAATTTGCAGTAAGTATATAAATCTTTTCTTTTACTTTGTGCAGCACTATTTCAGACAGAACCAGCTGTAGCCCAAAGCAAATAGTTAATGTAGTTATGAGGAAGGAATACATTTTTGAATACTAACAAGGAAGGAAGTTCTTAAATATTGCGAAGAATCGGGATAATTTTTATTCTCTCCGTGCTTGTCTATTGATATTCTTATCTTTTCAAAGATTCACAGACAGTAAAGGTCAGTGTATGTCTTTTTTTCCTTTACTACAATAATAATTGTAATCAAATAATGCGCAAAGAATCCTATTAAATTTTGGCTAAAGGCATAACATTCACTCTATTTAAATGGCGAAGTTTAATGAAAGTGAAAATATTTATGTGCAAATGGATTGCTTTTCTGAATGCTGCAATACAGTCTGCAACATTAAAATTAGAAAAATAAGTAAATTTGGGGAAATGTACAATTTCTTCCCTCCTTGTACTAATAATGAATGAGAAAAATATGTATCTTACGAAGATGCATACATAACTGAATATATTACTTATGTTCAAAAAAGGACATTGGGAAGATCAACAAGAAAATGTTTGTATGTATGTGTATTTGTGTTTTAATGTGAAATGATGTGATGGGGGGGGTCAAGCTTGTCCAGATTATGTCTCTATCATCAGTACTGTGAGTGGGAGGGGTAGATGTGGTGGGAGCAGGGGGCCATATCATGTTAAGGGAGCGTGCACCCGCTGTCTCCGAGCGGTAGCATGCTCCGGCCCCCAAGGCTCCACTCGTTCTCCAGGTTGTACAGATCCTCAGGGCCCGGGCCTTCGACTGATGTTGTGCAATGCCAGGTCCGTAATAAATAAAGCCCCCCTCATTTGTGATCTGGTTCAGGAGGGGGGAGCGGACCTGGCGGGTATTACGGAGACCTGGTTGGGCCCGGAGGGTTCCCTCTGGTAGAAATGTGCCCACCAGGCTTCCTGGCATTCCATCAGCCGAGGTCACAGGGGAGGGGTGGGGGAGTAGCGGTTATTATTAGAGAAGGCCTTAGGCCGAGGGAGGCCACTGTTCCTCAGACGGCCGGTTGTGAGACCCTCCTTGTGAAGTGGGGTCATGGGGTTCAGAGGGGTTTGCTGATCACGTACCTGGCTCCCTGCCACGTGGCAGCAGCCCTGCCCGAGCTACTCAACGTTATCGCCGCGGTGGCGGTTGATACCCCCAGACTTATGGTCATGGGGGATTTCAACCTGCCGTCCGTGGGTGAGACATCTGAGGTGGCTCGGGAGTTCATGGCTTCCATGACGGCTATGGATCTGACCCAACTAATTCATGGCCCTACGCACACGGGGGGAAACACACTGGACCTGATTTTCGTCTCTGGACAGTGGCTGAGTGATCTCGAGATAGGGGACATAGTCATCGAGCCCTTGTCATGGTCGGATCACTCTCTCCTTCGCCTTGACCTTCGAACCGCTGCACCCCGCCGCAGGGAGGCGGAACCGATGAGATGGTACCGCCCCAGGCGCCTGATGGAACCTGATAGGTTCCAGATGGAGCTTGGGCCAATTCCTGAGGTTCTGGCTCACGCCTCGACTGGAGACCTAGTGGCCGCCTGGGATAGGGCAGCCGCTGGAGCTCTGGATCGAGTCGTGCCTTTGCGGCCTCTGACCCGGTGCCGATCTCACCTGGCTCCTTGGTTTACTGAGGAGCTGAGGGAGATGAAGCGCCGGAAAAGACGCCTAGAGAGTAGTTGGAGGGCCAGTCGTACTGAATCTGACCGGACACTGGTAAGATCTCATATTAAGAATTACCTAGTGGCAATAAAAGCAGCAAAATGCACTTATCTTGCTGCTCTTATTGCGTCATCAGATAACCGCCCGGCAACCCTGTTTAGGGTGACCCGCTCCCTGCTTAACCAGGAAGCGAGGGAGGACCCCTTGGAGGGAAGAGCCGAGGATTTTGTTCAGTATCTGTATGACAAAATCACTCAGATTCGGGAAGATCTGGACTCCGACTGGGTAGATCCAGCGGGGATGACGGGGGCAGGTCCTGAGAATGTTATCTGGGATGAGTTTGATTCTGTGACCCCTGAGGACGTGGACAGGATTCTGGGTAGACTGAATGCGACCACATGTTTGTTGGACCCGTGCCCCTCCTGGTTAGTGCTGGCTTCCCGGGAGGTGACGCGAGGCTGGCTCCAGGGGATTATAAATGCTTCATTGGGCGAGGGTGTCTTTCCCGCCTCCTTGAAAGAGGCGGTGGTGAGACCTCTCCTCAAGAAGCCTTCCCTGGACCCAGCAACATTGGCTAACTATCGTCCAGTCTCCAACCTTCGCTTTGTGGCGAAGGTTGTTGAGAGTGTGGTTGCACGACAGCTTCCCCAGTACCTGGATGAAACGACGTATCTAGATCCGTTCCAGTCGGGCTTCAGGCCTGGGTACAGCACGGAAACGGCATTGGTCGCGTTGGTGGATGATCTCTGGAGGGCTCGGGACAGAGGTTGTTCCTCTGTCCTGGTCCTATTAGATCTCTCAGCGGCTTTTGATACCATCGACCATGGTATCATGCTGCACCGGTTGGAAGAGTTGGGGGTGGGAGGCACCATATTACGGTGGTTCTCCTCCTTTCTCTCCGACCGGTCGCAGTCTGTGTTGACAGGGGGGCAGAGGTCGACCCCGAGGCCCCTTATATGTGGGGTGCCACAAGGATCGGTCCTCTCGCCCCTTCTGTTCAACATTTATGTGAAGCCGCTGGGCGAGATCATCCGTGGTTTCGGGGTGGAGTACCATCAGTACGCTGACGACACCCAGCTGTACATCTCCACCCCAGACCACCCCAACGATGCCCTTGAAGTGATGTCCCGGTGCCTGGAGGCCGTACGGATCTGGATGGGGAGAAACAGGCTCAGGCTCAACCCATTCAAGACCGAGTGGCTGTGGTTTCCGACGTCCCGATATAGTCAGCTGGTGCCATCGCTGACTATTGGGGGCGAAGCACTGGCCCCCACGGAGAGGGTTCGCAACTTGGGTGTCCTCCTGGATTCACGGCTGTCTTTAGAAGAGCACTTGACGGCCGTGACCGGGAGGATTTTTCATCAGGTCCGCCTGATTCGCCAGTTGCGTCCCTTTCTGGATCGGGACTCGTTACGCACGGTCACTCATGCCCTCGTCACCTCCCGTCTGGACTATTGTAACGCTCTCTACATGGGGCTCCCCTTGAGGAGCACTCGGAGGCTCCAACTGGCGCAGAGTGCGGCCGCGCGGTTGGTGATGGGAGCGACGTGGCGCTCCCATGTAACACCTCTCCTGCGCAAGCTGCACTGGCTCCCGGTGGTCTTCCGAGTGCGCTTCAAGGTTCTGGTTATCACCTTCAGAGCGCTCCATGGCTTAGGACCTGGCTATTTACGGGACCGCCTGCTGCCACCAATAGCCTCCCACCGACCAGTGCGCTCCCATAGAGAGGGGCTCCTCCGGGTGCCGTCGGCCAAACAATGTCGACTGGCGGCCCCCAGGGGGAGAGCCTTCTCTGTGGGGGCACCTACGATCTGGAACGAGCTCCCCCCGGAGATACGGAGAATTCCAGATCTGCGTACCTTCCGTCGCGCGCTTAAGATGTTCTTATTCCATCAAGCTGGCCTGACCTAAACTTTTCCTCTTTTAAAATGGAATTTTAAATTTTAAATTTGGTTTTAAATTTATTGGGGTTTTAAAATGTTTCAGCCAAATTTATTTAATTAGTTTTATCTCTATTTTAAATTTTGTATCTATATGTTTTATTTTATGGCTGTTCACCGCCCTGAGTCCTTCGGGAGTAGGGCAGTATACAAATTTAATAAAATGAAAAATGAAAATGAAATGATGTGGAAACAGAAAAACTTTCATATGAAAAACTAGAAGATTGGAGTTATTCTTTCAGTTGTTGATTGATTTAGCTATTTAAAAATTAATTCGTTCGTTTGTTCATTCATTTGTTCATTCATCACAATGATACGAATACGAATCTTACAATTAAGTGAATCTGGGTAATATACAACAAAGTTAAAAACAATATAAATGTAGTCCTCACTTTACAACTGGAAATTACAATGGACTGATAAAGGGGACTTATGACCTGGATCTGAAGTGCCAAAGGTTCCCCCCCCCCCCCCCCGGTGGTCATTTGATTGCACTTTGTTCTCTGAGTTCTCTGAATCCAAGAAGCAGATGAGACACCTGAAGAAAGGCCACGGGATGTCTATCTACAGATGCAGTAAGGGTGAAAAAGTGCCAATGCTTCACTGCCCTTACCATTACAAGGAAGGCCTTAATAGCAAGTTCTAACCTCTGTCAGGTCAAGTCCATTCTTTGTAGAACACCAATGAAACTATAGCTATCTCTTGTTTAAACTCCTTTAAACATAAATCATGGAGAGTGCTGTGATCTACAAGATGGGAGAGATCAAATAGGTATGAAATGACAACCAAGGACCATGGACCATGCAGCAGGAACAACTCCCAGGTCCCTCTGAAATTCATCAGGATCCACCTCCAGGATTGGTTCCACCTAAGTTCCATAAAATCCAGGTATATTATCTAGATTGGAAGGAGCTCTGTGCCCAGACTTTATACTGCAAACTAAAATTGGCTTTTTCCATAATCATTGTATAAGATATCCTCTTTCTTGACTAAGATTGTTTAACCTCTACTCCAGAGAATACTCCATCTCTCTCTCTCTCTCTCTCTCTCCTGCCCCCATCTCTTTCTTTCTCTCATCTTTCTCCCTCTCACTCACTTTAGTAATATGATCTTATTGTTTAATTTTACTAAACCAGTCTTTTTGCTACCTTAAAGCTTATACATGTAATTGAAGATTAGTTCCTACCATCTCTGTTTCACTGCCAACATTTCATTAAATGTTTTCTGTCTTTGTGAGGAAGAAAAACAGGATCATGTTTTCTAGGGCAGAACATCAGATAGAAATCCCTCAGCTTCTCTTACCCATTAACTGGATGACCTTGGGATTTTTGTATGAAAGCAATTGAAAAGCTACTAGGCCAATAGATATTTTTTGCGTATACTTTTGTTTTTAGCCCACTAGGAGACAAATGCCTCCTACTTAGGAGAAGGGGTGCATTACTCTGCAGGTGAAATGTCATATTGGGTATTTCCTTAAAATGTGAGTTTATGAGAAAAGAATAGAGAAATTCTTAGCAGACCCATTGTCTTTAATACCTAAGGTCAGGCAGAGGTATTGTTTTCCTTACCAGTATCATATAATATAATGCAAGAGACTTTGCATGAGAAATGATTTTCAAAACAATGAGAGTGAAATTATCTCTGTTCTTGCACTTATTCAGTTATAAAGTGTCCAGTGTGTGTGCAAAATGTCCTACTTTTCATTCTGTAGTAATCACTTCATGCTTTGCAGGTTATCTGGTTCTCTACCAGTATGTACAGTTGATTTCCAAGAGGAGATCTCATGAAGTAATTTGTCCCATGCAGGAGCTGATATTCTACAATGATGCTGTTCCCACTAAAGAAGAAATCAGTCCAGCAGATTTTCAAATGATAAATTGTTTGAGAATTTGCAACAGAATCATCTGTTTTGGGAATGATAGTTGTTACATGGGCCCTCTGGGAATGATCTACTACAGGGCTGTCCAATCTTGGCAACTTGATGACTGCCTTCAACTCCCAGAATTCCCAAGTCAGAATGGCTGGCTGGAGAATTCTGGGAGTTAAAGTCCACAGGTCAAATTTGCCAAGGTTGAACACCCTTGATTTACTGTAAGGTAAGAAGTCAGGAGATTCCAGCTGCATTCTGAAAGATCATGACTTCAGTCCATAAGCTTATACTGATTTGTGAACTGCTCATTTCTGGGAGAAGAGCAGCATAAATGCTTTAAGTCTATAATACGCAAAAGGTACCAATGTTTGCCCTGGCATCACAAGGGATAAATGATAGGAAAACTGCTGAGAGTTCAGAAAATCTGAAAATATGGCAGTCGTAGGACCAATGATTTGTAAAGAAGATTCCTATCTTCAAATAGAAATGAAAACATTTCTGGAGGCCAGAATGTGCAATTTTTGGTAGCCTAAGGCTGCACTCAACATTTTTCTGGTGGCTGAAAATCACAGACTGGATGAGGGTCCCTACGAATCACTATGCTTCAGTGGGAAGCTTTTGAAGGGATCCTGGTTTTTTTT
Source organism: Arizona elegans (assembly GCA_022577455.1). Classification (NCBI taxonomy): domain Eukaryota; kingdom Metazoa; phylum Chordata; class Lepidosauria; order Squamata; family Colubridae; genus Arizona; species Arizona elegans. Next base: position 91,834,303 of record JAKOOJ010000003.1, on the reverse strand, counting down.
TTTTTTTTTTTTTAGTAAAAGTATAGTATATATCTGTTATGATTTACTTTTCATGTGTTTCCTGTTTTAAAACTGCAGGAAGCTATCTCACTTTTCAGCAGTTAGGGACAGCTGAACCTTCAACAGCTTCAAAAAAGTAACACAGGGAGCTGAAGGTTATTAATATAAGGACTCATTTCTTTAATAATTCAATTTGCATCTCCCAGGAGTCTCCTTCCATCACACATAAAATTACTGCATGCAGCCTATGAGGGATAAATACGATTGTTCAGCTCTTGTTGTTCCTACATATTCATATCCTGTGCTGAAAAGTGATTTTTATATATTTGTAAAACTCAGCCACCCTTTCAGCCAAAATTTTAAATATTTTACCTTTCCAACAACTCTGGCTTATTACAGGTAGTCCTTGATTTATGGTCGTAATGGAGCCTTGTCTATTATGGTTGCAAGTTGTGATGGTTATAAAGCAGGTCACTCATGCGACTGACCTGATATTATGACCTTTTCTGCAGCAGTCATTAAGCAGTCATAAAGTGAACCAATGGTTTGCTTTGGGTCAGTTTTGCTGAAAACCGGAAGTAAATGCTGTAAAATGCAGCCATGTGAGTGTGGAACACTGCAAACAGTGTAAATGCAGGCCATTTGCTAAATGTCTGAAATACAGTCATGTGACCACCAGGTTTTGACAGCTGTCATAACTTCCAAATTGAATCATAAACACACCTGGGGAAGCAGTGCATAATTTCAAATGTCCGCTGATCGTAAGTGGAGGACTACCTGTACTGATCTTTTCTTTCTTTAATTTTGTGCAAATGAATCCTTGCATAAGATGATTGTTTTACATGTGAAAAATCTTCTGTTTTGGGTTTTCCTCAAAATTGGAAAAGAATTAGTGCAAATAATGCTATTATATGTAACATTTAAATCAGGGACAGTAGGTGAAGAAGACATAACTGAAACTGGAGAGAAGACTCTTAGGGTCTTTCTCCAGAAATCCACATGTGCAGTTTATTGCCTAAGTTCCCACCCAGGGAAACACATTATTCCACAGCTTCAGATGGATCTATTCTTTGTTGCTTGTATCTTTGCGATTATATTGATATTATTTCCTAGTATGATTTGATTGCTTATTGTACCATATGACTATCACTGGGTGTTGTGCCTTGTGATTCTTGACGAGTGTATCTTGTCTTTTTATGTTCACCGAGAGCATATGCACCAAAGACAAATTCCTTGTGTGTCCAATCACACTTGGCCAATAAAGAATTCTATTCTATTCTATTCTATTCTATTCTATTCTATTCTATTCTATTCTATTCTATTCTATTCTATTCTATTCTATTCTATAAAGCAAGAAGTGTTTCTTCTCTCTACAATCACAACTGTGACTTCCATGGAGGCTTCCAAGACTGTTTTGCCAATAATGCAAAGATTCCATAATTCATTTTGACAACCAGAAAGAACAAACAACACAAAACAGTTGCTTCTGCTGCAATAATAAGATGATCATGGAGATATATACAGTATGACATAAACATATCACTTTTTAAATCAGCTTTAGGCAGCAATCCTGATTAACCCAGAGGGTTATTAAACAGATGTCACTAAAATGTTAATCTGAATTTGTTAGCAAGGTGTAAGTATTATTGATTCATTCCCTGGTCTTACTCCAAGGAGGATGAAAACTTCCCATTTCTCCATTGTATTCTCCTCATCGTCTTGTGGAATACATTAGTTTAGTTAGTTTAGTTTAGTTTATTTGATTTGTATACCGCCCTACTCCCGAAGGACTCAGGGCGGTGAACAGCCAAGCAATAAAATACATAAATACACAAAATTTAAAACCAGATAAAATCAAATTAAATCATTTTGGCCCAGACAGATTAAAACACCCCAATAATTTAAAAACAGATTTAAACAGATTAGGCTGAGAGATCATGATGGGCCAAAGACATTCTGTAAACCTCAGATGTAAATGTGGAGCAGAATGTACACTTTCCTATTTTAGTTTAATATCTAGACTCTTTTCTCATGAATCTTTTAAAAATAACATATATTTGTTACTTACATATATAAAAACCAGTATTTCTAGAGGGAAATGACAGGGACTTACTTAACTGCCCTCAAAATTTTTGTTCAATAGTGAAAAAGGTCTCCTTGCAAGGGTCTCCTAAACTGTAGGTGGACTGGAATTGCTTAGAGAGGAAGGAATTTGAAAGATAGAAAATGTATTTTAAGGAAAGAGTTCCATCTGTGCATCCCTCACAATTGTTCTCTGAAAATATAGATCAGATCAAGTGGTTTGTCTGGTCATTGTCACCATGGGGGTGAGGATCTATTGGGTTTTCCATTTGGGGTTTTTATTCTTGTTAGTCACTGTGAGTCACCATGAGTTGGGCGGCTATATAAATGGTCTTAATAAATTATAAATGTTAGTAATAGATTGTGGCATCCTGTTAATTAGCATGCTTACATTTATCTTTTAGTAAGCTTGTATTTACATTGAATGTGGATCTGCCCCTCATGGATACACCAAGTTAATAAGAAAGTATCCAAAACATGTGTAAAATTGCTGATGGAGATCAATCTAGATAAATTATAACCGAATGTGAGAAACAGCAGACATGGCCTTGTCCTTCCTATCAACATTTTATTGAGCAATGGCTAGTAAAAGCTAGAATTGCAATAGCAACTACAGCTCAGGTGGAAAACTTTTGATCCCAGGACAAATCCACTTGAGCTCCTGCTACATCTACCTGTAGCTCTTCTATTTCTTCTTCAGGCTTGCCACATGATCACTTCTTCAAGCCTCTTATGATGTTTGATAATAATTTTATTAAACTTTCTGAAAAGAGCAATAAGAATAGTACAAACTAAAAAGAAAAGAAAAAGGCACTGCACACACACACACATTCCCTCCCCACCCCCAGAAAGTGAGTTCCCACCATGAAATCATGACTAGTGTAAACAATTTCATGATCTCGTCACCTCTTCTTAGTTAACAAATATAAAACTCTTCTAAAATCCATCCCTTAACAATAGGCAAATTAAATCAGTCATGTCATCTCAAATCCAATTATTAGCAAAATGTCCAAACATAGCTCTAAGATATTAACATAATTGACATATATAAAACTCAATGTTCCACATCTCAACTTCTTACTCTTAACAAAATCCCATTTAAAAGTCATATGATGGCCTAATATGCACAGAGAAAATGAATCTTTTAACAAAGAGATTTTGCCTTTACAAAAGACAACTCCAATATGCAATTTTTTCCTATTCCAAATGCCAACAATTAAAAAAACCAAAAACAACCCTAGCCCAAATAGTAATTTATCCCATTCAAATAAACATTTCATATCTCTTATAAATTGTCTACATTTCACAAATATAAATATCCTATGGTGCTTTATGTGACAGTCACCAGTAAGGAGGAGGCAGCATTGTTTGTTTCCTTTCTCCAGTGACCTATGCATGACAAGTGAAAATATTGATGACCCATTATTTGGTTGGATGTAGACAAGGTCTTAGAACAATAGAGGAGGGAAGCAAGATGACTGGTTTTCAAGGCCTCTCTTTACCCCAGGCTTCTGCTAAGCAAGGCATCCTTTTTAAAAACATGAGCGTGAGAGCTGAAGGTTTGAAAACTCAACGTATTTTTAAAAGCATCCATCTCAATAATTTTTGATATTGCAGATTTTTTTATTTTATTTTATTTTATTTTATTTATACTTCAGTCTTTTTCAAGTTCAGGAATTTTAAGGCATTTGGACTTCAATTGCCAGAATTCCCCAGCCATCAAACAAGCTAAGGATTTCTGGGAATTGAAGTTCATGTGTCTTAAAGTTGTGAAAGTTGAGAAACACTGGTTTAGTTTGTTATTTTTTGCATGTATATGAAGAAATACTGTGAAGATTTTTGAAATTAATTTTTGAAATTAATAGTACTCAGGTTAACTTAATCTGTTGATTTCAATAGAATTAAAGCATCATTAAACTAGGCTTGGTTCATACATCATGAAAAAGCCATCATATTTGATTTTGATGTAGAGTGTTATATAAACAGACAACTCTAGATTACTTTAGAATCTATGAATAAGCAATCTTATCTCAGTCAAGATTCATCCAATAGACATTAAGAAGGAAATGTTTGCTCCACAGCTGTTTTCTATCTCACAAAAATGTTGCTTGTACCAATTCCTTGAACCAAATAAAAGTTTGATCCTGTGGGGACAAATCAAGGGGAAAAATATCTCAACTTTTGATAAAACATTCCTTTTTTACTTGTGTCTTGGAAAAGAAGACATTGACCTAGTATTTTACATGATGATGAACCATGGCTCTTAGTAGTAATATACCATTAGCCATGATTAAGGTTTCTGGGAACTAGTCAAGCATCATATTGAGGGCTACCTGTTCCCCATTCCGGCTGAGTGAAGAGCTTAAGAGAATGGATATCAGGGATGAAATCCAGCAGGTTCTGACAGGTTCTGGAGATCCAGTAGCAGACATTTTGAGCAGTTCGGAGAACCTGTAGTGGAAATTTTGAGTTGTTTGGACAACTGGCAAATACCATCTCTGGCTGGCCCCAGAGTGGGGTGGGAATGGGGATTTTGCAACATCCTTCCCCCAGGAGTGGGGTGGGAATGGAGATTTTGCAGTATCCTTCTCCTGCCATGCCCAGCAAGCCATGCCCACAGAACTGGTAGTATAAGAATTTGGATTTCACCACTGATGGATATGTATTGAAACAAAGCACAAAATAATCTGATGACAAAAACAAAACTCACAGGCCACAAAGGAAAAGTCACTCTATCCCTGAAAGTTGGCAAAAAAAAAAAAAAAAAAAAAAGATGGCAAGAAGTGAAGAGATACTTTTTCATTTTTCTGGAATAGTGGAATTCAGTCAATCACAGACAATTTTGTATAATTTGGGAATCCTATAGCATCCAGTGAAAAATATTGATTCAACAAATTGGTTGTGACTGCATTTGTTGAATACTTGTCTGTCATGGGTCTATTGGGAAGAGAAATGGGGAGCAACTCTAAATTTCATGTTGAAATGAACGCATAATTTTTCATTGTTCTGTGATTACAGGGAACTAATTGTGACAGATTTATTTCTTTTTTTTCTAAAAAATTATAAGCTTTATTAAAACACATATTAAAACACATATAAAACACATACAAAAAAACCATTTACACAACATGTAACAAAAAAAAAATATATTCTTTTTAAGCATTATTTCATAGTGGTTTTCCAAGTGATACAATTGTATTTCTTCTCCTTTTTCTTAGTCTAGTGAATTTTTTCCTCCCTCCCCCCTTTCTATATTTCTTTTTTTTCCTTTCCCCTTTTTTTCCTTTGGGTTTCCCCCTTTGGAAAGCTATAGATTACACCATTATTTTTTGGATTTTGGGTTTCCATTTTGATATTTCTATACCTATAAGGGTTATTTATATACAGTTATTATATACATTATTTATACACATATTTACATTTTTATTCTGTTCTTCTTACTTTTATGTTTCTTTATTAGTAGTGTTAAGCCATTGATACCATTTGTTCCATATTCTATAATAATCGTGACAGATTTATTTGAACTTAGCATTTAGTCCATCGATACAGTTCATTCTGTCTCTAGTACTGAGAGAATGATAGGCTTCACCTGGAGCTCTAGGATGTATAAAGTTCGATTCCTAAAGTGTCAAGAAAGACAATGGTTGTACTCCAACCTTGAGAGGAGTACAAAGAATTTATGTAAAGATCATCTGAGAAGATAAGAGTTAATGTTATTGAGCTGCAATAGCTTTTTCAGCTGTGGAGTGCAAGGCAACCCATTTTCAGGTCATGGTTGTTAAAGATGGATATAGCTGTTTTCAGTAGGAAAGTAGGAATCTGTTGAGATTTCATGTTAAATAAATGCTTAAATAATTTTAAGCATTTATTTATTAAATTTATATGCCAACAATGATCACACATGGTTTTTATGTGCGTGGGATTCTGGTTTATTTAAAATATATTTATTTAAAATATTTCCCTGAGGATGGGCTCCAGCATGAGCCCAAAAGCTCGGAAGAATAAATGTTTGGTCCTGGTGACTGACTCAGATTGGATCCTGCAACATTATCCTTTGCTTTGTTTCACAAAATATTTCTAGTCTGCCTTTCAGATATTATGTATCACAAATATAAGTGGTATATAAGAATACATACACACATGCACACACACAGAATAAACTTATATATTCTGAATAAAGCAAGTCTGGTTAAAGCAACATGACTGAAGCCTCCAGTGCCAAGGTGAAGAACATTAATTTATTTATGTAGAATATTGGGTTTGTTTTCTTTTGTTTTGTGGGAGGAAAACATTCCAAAGGGGACACATTACCTAAGAAGATCACAACTACAGACATGGAAAGCACAGCACAGGAAATCCACAAAGATACTGATGCAGCTGAATATGAGTTCCAAATATCAGTGGGATTCCTCAAAGCCCTGCTGAATTTTATATGCTTGCAGCCTCTGTGAGCTAATTTCAAGCTACTGCTTATAACTTTCAGTTTAAATGGGCTGCTCTCAAGGCCAATAATGGCTGGCTAGTTGCACAGACAGCATTGGTTATTAGCATTCAGTTAGCAGGTTGATGCAAAGAATCTGCATGGTTTAGTTTTACTTCCAGGTTGGGAAGGAATTTTACACATTTATAGATTGTTAAGAGCATGCAAATTTATCAAAAAATTAGAGCAAATTTTAAATGCAAATGCCATTAGGAATCATATTTCTATATTTCTAAACAGGGGAGTAGCTTCTGACCCATATGTTGCTGAACTATAATTTCAGAACATCCAGAATCAATATTGCAGCATGTTGGGAGTTGTAATTCAGTAAGATCTTGAGGGCCCCATATGTATAGAGTCCATCAACATGAATCAAGACTTGCTACTGTTAGTGGAAATTGTGGCAGAACCCCAGGAGATTTTCTCTCTCGTTCTGTTCAGATACATCTCCAAATCTGAATTTTAATTTGGGTGATATGCAGAAGAAATCTTACAGTCAACCAGAAAGTTTTCCACTTGATGCAACTAATAATTCTTGTCTGAATGCACATATTGAGATTATTAGGTTTCATTCTATTGTTTTTAAAGCTTTATTTAACATTTAGTTTGATGCTTTCAAAAACAATTCATCAATGGATGAGAGATCTGCAGGCTATATGGAGAGGAAGAGAAGATCTGGTGATGACAACAGAAAGCAGCTGGCTACCACGGGTAATGAGATGAAGAAATGAACTGTTCCATCAACAAAGTTAGTGGAAGTATGGATGAATTTCACCCTCTGAAATTCAGTGTCATATGTGTGCCTATGGCATATTTAAGACAATGACAGAAGCTAAAAAGACATCAAAATAGCTGATTGGGGTATTTCAGGACACAGCAATGCCAATGACTTTATCACGGAATGAATTAGCTATACGGTGAAAAGGTAGAATGTGGAGAAGTTACTTGAGTTATTCTGACAAGATTTTTAAGGTAATAACCTTGGCATTTAAAAAAAAAATCCCTTAAGTATCCATTCTTAATCCATCTTCAATATTTTCTCTGGAGCCAAGTAGGTTAGATGCTTACTTAACAAAACGCTGAGAATCTTATGGGCTCAGCAGCTGAAACTTTCTAATGAAAACTATGAGGCCTATAATAAATTTAAAAGTGCTGGTTGCCCTCCTCCTTGTTGTGACCCATTTTCCAAATGCTGATACAACAATCAAGCCTTGATGTGAATGGGAGTGTAAACTTCATTGCACTTACAATTAATCATCAAAACAAAGGAGGACATTTTCTTTAAACGTCTACAGAACAGGAGATGTATGGCAAATTTGAATTTCTTCTTTCCCTTCCCTGAAACTCCTAACAGCGAATCTATGAAAGGCACTAAAATTTGCTACAATGCAGGAGGTCTTGCCTATTATATTCTTGGCATTCATTTTTATTTTAATTGGCTGAGGCCTAAAGTCATGAGGAAATTGGAACAACCATCCAAAGAACCTATGCATTTTCATCTTATTCATGTATGTATTTTCATCTTATTCAGAGGTTGATCTTCTGTCTGTTGCAGAGCTGTCCTTGGCATCCTCACCCTCACCCTCACCATCGTCATCATACTTTCAGTTAACATGACAAAAAATAAGCACAAGACTTTTATCCTTTTTTCCCCCCTACTCCTTTCTACAAAACAAATTCTTTTCTACCAGGAATGATTTAAAAAGCAAACTAACTTTTGAGTCATATGCATAGGCTTTACTCATTTCCACATATTGATGTATTAGGATAGAAGCCTTCTAATTCAGAAAGGCAGGACATTAAAAAATATCTGGTTTTGGAAACTACTTCCTAATATAATTCATGTCCAGACTACCAGGGAAAGAATTGTCTTCAGATGTGTCAGAGTATGAATATTCCTAAAAATCATTAGATCAGCCAATGAATAGACATAGCAACTAAGTCAGCCAATGAGGGCTGTTTGGGAGCTGAGACAGACTGGAGCCAGGGCATGTCTTAGTTTTCAGCTTCTGAGTCTATACAGAGAAACTGAAACCAGAGTGTGTGCTGTCTGCTCTGCTGAAATGAAACTAACTGTTCTCTCCTGCCTTGTGTTCTGCCTGTAATTCCTACCATGTTGAAGAACCAACTATTGGTATTGTAAATACTTTATCTGTTATTATGTATATAAAGAAGTTAATGAATCCAGCTGAATAAGTTATCTGTGTGTGCTTTTGGATTTGATTTTTGCAAGAAACTCTGACAAGATGGGAGAAAGATAAAACAACCAGCTATCCTGAGATAGCAACAAAGAGAAAGCAATGAAGACAATCATGGAAGGCAAAAAGCAGGAAAAAGATCCTAGATAATATCCTGGACTGGACTGCAGAACTTTCTAACAAAAGAGGCATAGTAATGATGGGAGATTTTACGTATTCAGACATCTGTTAGAAAACCAACCTGACAATAACTTCAAGGTCTCTAGCAGTCTCCCACAGTTGACTTCTACATTTCAGGAGACCCTATTCCAACAAAGTTAGAGAAATAATATTTAGTGTGATAGAATGTAGCCTGGAATCAGGCTGAAATCACAGGAGAGAAAGGTTTTTTTTCCAAACAAAGCTTAGAATATTTGGTGGGCAGGAAGAAAGCAAGGTTGAATTTCCCCAGCAATATCTATACCGGTAATTATTGCAGATAATTCCTTTAGTCTGGCAAATTCTGTTTCTAGGTAAACAACAATAAATGAACTACTCAGAAATAATTTCTTGTGTTGGTCTTGGTTCTTTGGCCATGGACAGAAATCCTAAGGCCAAAACAACTGCACTAAAGGTTAGGAATTTATCAAAATTCCTGAAGTACAATTCAGGAGTTACTGAAGTACAATTACAAACTGTTCTACTTAGGAAAGAAAAAAAAAAAAAAGCAGGAGGACAATTTAGGAAACCACAGAAGATGGATAGAGCTTTCGGCTGAGATAATAATTAAGAGGGGAATATATGAGAAATGGAAGATGGGTATAATAAGCAAGGAGATGTATCAGCAAGCAGTTAATATCTTCAAAAAGTAATGACTGTGTTCAAATGCAAGTGACAACTACAACTTTATTTATTACAAGACTTTTTCTGAACGGACAGAATTTATACAAGATAGGCAAGGTGTTTTTCAATCAAATGTTAAACTTCTGAATTATCAAAAAGGAAACCATTCTTTCCTACTTGGAATATTTGCATACTTTGAATCTAGTCCTTCTCATCTACACAAGAACAAATTTACAGCACACCTACCTATCTGTTTTGTCTAGAAGAGTTTTTTGAAGCAGAAATACTAGAATGTTGTAGACCAATTTCTCTGCAAAAAGTAAGTAAGTTAAAAAACACATTATCTTTTTGAAAAAAATCAATAGTTTATTGCTAAACTATAGCAAAGGATGAATGGAGAACTTCTTAAAATAAAAGCAATAATGAAAAGCTTTTTAAATACCGTATACATTTTACACATGTGTATGCATACACTCATATACAAAGCGAAACATACTTCCGTGCACACAAATATTTAAATAACAAATAACTCTAATGTGAAATGAAAATTCTTGCACACTGTATATTAGCATTCCTTCACTCAGTTATTACTACAAAATGTGATTATTTTAACCATGCCATAAGTTGGTTATTAAATGGCACTCTGGGGACTCCATCTATGCATACATTAGCACAAGCAGTTGTTCTTTAGATTCTAAGCATCATTGAAAGAGACAGGGTTTGCAATGCCTAAAAGATATGAGAACCTCAGCCCCAGACCATTATTTATTTTCATGCTTTCACTTGCAAATGTAGCTAGCTTACAACACATTTTAAGCCTGTGGCCTGTTACTATCGATATAAAATATTCATTAATGCTGTACATAATAGCAGAAAGGAATGCTTAATATTTTCCCATACAGATGATAAATATTTTAAGGTTATTTTGTGCTGTATGATTTGTATTACGGCACAGAGAATTAATGCTTAATAAAATTGTTTTATTGTAGTGCAATATATAATTAACAGATCACCAGAGGATCATGGCAAGTGACAAGGTTTATTCAAAGTACAATAGACTGTTCTACAATTTGGAAGATTCTTTGGCCTATATATTTCTGTCAAGTCTACATCTCAACTTCTGGAATCTTTTGCTACATTCTTACTTCTAGAATTTTTTTTTTTTTTTTTTTTTTTTTTTTTTTTTTTTTTGCTTTTAGGACATAGTTAGGTTTGTTTATGGTAAGAACAGATAATTTAAGATTCAGTCTCAGGTTCTCCTCCCTTTCTAGTTCTTATCAGAGTGTTGGAAGGGACTAGTGCCTTGTAGGATTTCAAGTTAAAGCATTCCTGGCAGATGGCTCTCCTGTGTCTGTTGGAATACTTCCAATGAAAAAAGGCTTATAATGGTCCTAACCCTAATCTACATGGCCCTGTGCTCTTTTTCTCTTTTCCCAGCCAGTGCATTTTTCCTTTTCCTTTTGCATCCTATCCTATCCTATCCTATCCTATCCTATCCTATCCTATCCTATCCTATCCTATCCTATCCTATCCTATCCTATCAGGCACTATTGACAAGAGATGAAGGCAGTATCTATGTTTAATGAATGAACAGATGTTTCATTACAAACCAGGCTACATCATAAAAATTAAAAATTAAAACAATTAACTACCTGAAACCATCTCATCCAGGGGTGAAATCCAGCAGGTTCTGTCAGGTTGTGGAGAACCGGTAATGGAAAATTTTGAGTAGTTCAGAGAACCGGCAAATACCACCTCTGGCTGGCCCCAGGAGTGGGGAGGGAATGGGGATTTTGCAGTATCCTTCCTCTGAAGTGGAGAGGGAATGGAAATTTTGCAGTATCCTTCCTCTGCCATGCCCACCAAGCCATGCCTACAGAACCGGTAGTAAAAAAATTTGGATTTCACCACTGATCTCATCTATTAAGTAAATAATCTACTTCTGTTACATGCTCAGTATGTTGGCTTCTCAAAAAAGAAGCAGAGAAGAAATAAGTACAATCTCTATTTTTTTTTAAAGTTTGCCATTGAAGGTAGGGTGTTTCTGGGCTTTTGGGCTCTGAACTCACATCATTCCCGGTGATATCACTGCATAATTCGGTGTTACTCTGAATTGGGAAAACATATGCCCTAAAAGCTATTGTGTTCTTTTCCCTTGATGGTTAGCAATGGATAAAAAAACAACAACAACAGTGGAACTGTTTGTCTCCCAATACTGTACTCTGTGAATATAATCTGCCCTGTTTATAATTGCAACAAAGTACATCACAATGTGCCATTAAAATTAGAAATGGGTTGATTGTTCATCAGAGTAATGTGTTTTGGCATCTCGGATTCTCTTGTAGCTACAGAAGGATTTTCTCCTTAAGGAATTTAAAATGCCAAGGCTGAGTTTTGCATTGGAAATAAGGCACAGGAAAACGAAGAGAGGTCTGTAATCATTACAATACAAGAATTTACCATGGAAATAGCATCCATGAATAATGCAATATAAACTGCCCCAGGAGAGAAAGAACCCTCACAAAATGATTGTGCCAGATCTAACATCTTAGACAGTCCATTACTGGTGTTACTAAAGGCATCTGTTTCCATTTATACACTAATCCAATAAGAGCCTGGAGCTACAAATTGTTTGACAATCAAAGTTCTGATCAAGAGCAACCTATGCTATGTGTAGCAAGACTAGATATGTAGCTTGTATTAGGATTCAAGAACAAAAAGTTAGATACTTCTACTGCCAGAGTGGTTCAACAGGAAAAAAAAATGCAACCCTCTGAACCCTACTCAACCTACTTAATCTAAGATACCTGTTCAGATGTAACACAAAAGAAAAGTTCTGGCAAAATTTGTAAGTGATATTTCTATAGTAAGAAGGACCCATTACATGTCCTTAAAGCTTATCAGCAGTCAACAGATTTCCAAATCTGGACATCACTAGAACATCCTTTTTCTTTTCCCACTCATTCTTTATTATAGGAAATTGAAAAAAACAACATTGTTGCCACTATTGCACATCATTGTATGTTTCCTATGCAAGTAGTCCTTCACTTACGACCATTTGGAACCATTTGCAGTGACAACAATCCCCTCCCCCCCCAAGGTACCTATGATTTGATTTTGAAGTTCCAACAGTCATCAACATATGCACATTCTGTTATCATGTGACCACATTTTGAGTGCTTGGTAACCAGCTCACCTTTATGGCTGTAGGCAGCATCCTAAAAGTCATGTGATCAAGATTTTTACCTTTATTCAAGTTTCCAGTGTTTACCTTTGTTTCCAGCCAAAAATGCCCATTGGATAAAATGCATTTGCTTAATGACCGCCGTGTTCACTTAACAAAAATTGCTGCAAAAAAAGATTGTAAAATTAGGCGCAGTCACATGGTGACCTGCTTAATGACCACAATGACTTTCCACTGTAATTCTGGGCTGAGTTATGATCGTAAGTCAAAGACTACCTCTAAGAAATTCTAGTCCAGAACAAACTATTTAATAAACACCTAAACATGTTCTAATGCTAGAGAAAGGATGAAAGCAAGAGAAATCTCTTTTAGTCTCAAAATCCGATCTCCAAAACAGTGGGTAGAAGTAGAATTTAGAACGGCAAATGAAGGAAGATTGGTAAAACCAAGTTGTTTTTCTTTAAGCCTGCAGTAATGTGCTTTTATGGTATTGCTGTATTCAGAGATGTTCCTATGAGTGGATTAAAACTTTAGTTTGACATCATTTCAACTATTCAATTTTTTATTTATTTCCAAGTATGTTTTTAGTATGTTTCAGTATGTTATATATATAATGCAGTCTCCAGTTCTTCCTTGCAATTTCTCAAAAGTTTTCTTCCCTTGAAAGAGTTGTCTGTTTTTTCAAGTTATTTTTAGAGTGTGTGAGAATTTCTTTTGAATTTCTCTTCATGGCACTCTGATCACCTTTTATTGTTTAAAGGTCTCTTAACTATCTTTTGATCCCTTGAAATCTACCTGGCTATTAACATTTTCCAATCTAAAATTGCATTGTGGAATATTTTTTTCTTCTCTGGAAATTAAATTGAAGTGTGGAAAATTAGGGAGGTCATAAACTCTTTTTGAGTGATGTCTGTACCAGGAAAAAGAGGATATTCAGACAATTATCCATATGTTGACCATCTCTAAATCAAAACAATCTCTTCCACCTATGAGAATGTCATGCAATTCTCTTCATTGGAGAAAATTTTAGAAGAATATCGTATTCCATTAAACTGAATGAGAACTATTGGTGGAAGGAAAAAATAGCAGGAGAATGTTCATGCACAGCACTGATTCCATATCTACAGGGCTTTTATTGGCTTTTCTAATAACCCTTTGACTTGGGAAGATCATTTTATCTCATTTTGAAATGTATCTCCTTTATGGCTCCAAACGGAAGCCTAATTTATATTTTGTAGCATAGCATAGCATAGCATAGCAGCCTTATTAATTTCCATTTGTACAACTGATGCATATATCATGGGAAATAATTGTCCCAAAATAGACCACAAAAGTATTTCATGCAAAGATAATGCCTCTTGTATGTAGCATTCAGGTACCTTCTGAAATGGTTCTATAAATCTGAATTGGTTCCATGAGCTTTCTGCAAATGCATTTTAAACCACACTAATGGTTGATGTCTCCATATCTGCTGCAAGATACTCCTCAACTCATGACCACAATTGAGCCCAACATTTCTGTTGCTAAGTGAGACATTTGTTAAGTTAGTTTTGCCTCTTTTTATGATCTTTCCTGCCACATTTATTAAGTGAATCATTGCAGTTGTTAGGTAAGTAACAAGGTTGTTAAGTGAATATGGTTTCCCCATTGACTTTGATTGTCAGAAGGTCACAAATGTGATCACACGACCCTAGGACACTGCAACTGTCATAAATATGAGTCAGTTGCCCAGCTTCAGAATTTTGATCATGTGAGCATGGGGATCATGCAGTAGTCATAAGTCACTTTTCTCATTGCTGTTAAAACTGCAAACAGTCACTAAATGAACTACCTGTACAAGTTCTCATTGTTGTCAAGAACCTGATTTTGTTCTAAATGGAAGAATTAAGCACCTCCAGGAAAATGTTCAACTGAACATTCACAGTGTTAAAAAATTACAACTTATGTCATGGGTATGTCTTCATCACCTTGAGAGTCACACATGTTCCTTGCCTATAACACTAGGGAGTAAAAGAATTTCATTTTGTCTTCAGCAATTGTTCATTCCACTTAGCAAACTATCTTCATAGATGTTTAAACAGAGGCCAAAGATTGTTTATCCCAAAGGTGCTTTTTCAAGAGGCAACTGGACTTTCTGGTTTTTCTGTGAAGACGTTTCACTTCTCATCCAAAAAGCTCCTTCAGCTCTGACTGGATGGTGGGGAATGGAAAAATTTATATCCTTGCGGAAGCTGCATTTGAAGAATTTGCATTCTTTTAGTGAGTAGCTAAGGTCACCTGGAAGTTTATCTGTGTCATCAGGGTCACCTGAGTGGTGCAAATGGGTGTGGAGCCTTCTTGGAACTGTTGAAAGGACTGTGTTGTAGATTGGAGATAGATAATGTCGTATCCCTCCCCCTCTATTGAGAGAGGGCTGTTCAATTTTGACATAGATGGCCTCTTTGACCCGTCTTTCAAACCAGTGGTCCTCTCTGTCCAAAATGTGGACTTTGCTGTCTTCAAAAGAGTGGCCTTTGTCTTTCAGATGCAGACGGACTGCTGAATCTAGTCCTGATGGATAATAAATCATCAAATGAGTTTGCAAGAAATTTTTTCAAAGGTCAACTAATCAGTTTCAAAGGTTTAATTTTTTATGTAGTCAAAGTAATCAAACAACAGTTTGGATTTGTCTAAAAATTGAATGAATTCATCCGAAACAAAACTGAAATTGATTTTTCAAACAGTTACATTATGTAATTTTGAAAACATGAATGTGTTAGGACATACACATCTGCATAGGCAGAACAAAAGTTCAGATACAGGTTTGAAATAGGTTTTAATCCCATTTTTCACCTTTCAAGTTATGTTTCGATTTATTCATTTACATAGATTTTAATCTTGCATAACCTTTTCTCTAAATCATTTTATCACTAATTTTAATCCCCATAACTCTCCACTAACGGCTTTTCATTATCATCCTATGAATTCTCCTCCTCAGTTTTCTGATGGATGTTAATATTCCCTCTGAGTATTATCTAAATTAAATTTCTTACCAGCACTATTTTCCCATTCCTCTACCTTCTTCCCTCCAGAACCTGATTTGATATCATATGTGGATTTAATAAATATCTACTTTATATTCTACTGTTAGTGCAATGATGAATGCCCCCCTTTTCTGTTACTGATGTCCAGAGGGTTCTCAGCCAAGGTCTAATCTTCCAGTCAGTAAATTTCTAGTTTGAGAATCTCTGGGAATCTTTTCAGATGAACGGCCTTGATGAATTCAGATACCAAGCATTTTGTCCAAGGTGACACATGCTGTGTATCACCAAAGGAACAAGGATTAGCATTTAAAATCCTTCTGGTTCTTGGCTGATAAATGCAGGGCACTAGACCTACAACAAGCAACTGTCATTTTTTTTGACAACTTATCATAACTGTGAAATCACTGCAGAATAATACAATGTACTGAAGTATTACTGACCAGATGATTGTGTTTGAAAATGAAACCGGTATTAATCTACCGAAATCTAGCATTTCATGAATAGTAGCACAAGAGAAGTACAATCAAGAAAACAAACAAATGGATCATCGAACAAATCAATCCAGAGTTTTCACTTGAGGAAAAAATAAATTTGATGGAACCCAACCATTTGAGGAATACACACAAACCTGCATCAAGATAAGATGTTTAAAAATGTTTAGAAAGAACATGAAATAAAACAAGCAAACAAAAAATATACAAAGAACATTATGTAGGTAAAATGATTGAGCCAAGTATAAAACAGAAACAACTGACCCTGGCATGATTTGCAAAGTTAGATATTTATCAAATTATTGAAGTGCAAAAATGATTAAGTCCTGGGGTTGATTGTTAGCTTAACTTCATATATCATCTGAGACCAATATTTTGAGCATGCGTAGTAGAAATATGGAAATTTTTGATGTGGAAATTAAAAACAGAGATGATTTCATTAAATCACTGAATCGAATGAGAAAGTTGACTTGTCACATTGAATGCTTTCAAATTATTGAGTCTTCCAAATAGAAAAATGCCTTTTTCTAAATCTGTTCAGGAACCTGAACTGAACCAATTCAACTATTTGATTTGAATGTCTGCATCGATGAATTGATTAAAAATGAATCCAATTCTGAATCAGCACTTTGTGCTGATTGAATATATGAAACTTAGAAGAAAAGATCTGCATATGCTGTAAGATGTAAACATTAAGCAAAATTTCTGCTTGAATTTCCAGTTCTCAAAAGAAATATGGATTCATTGCCATATATAGGAACTTTAGATGCTTGACAAGGAGAAGTAATTTTCCACTACATTTCTACATCTTAGGTCAACAGTGACTTCATGCAATCTTCTGCAGCTAAGCTTGGTCTGTTCCTAATGGTAAATGCTGTGGTCACAGTGGTGTAATTTTAATTATAAATGTGCTTCCTGGAATTACCCTGTTTCTCTTGATTTGCAATGACTGCCTTCAAGGAAAAAAAAGAAACATTCTCTGTTCAAAGCATTAAAAACCTTGAAGCTTTATGACTTAGTCTTGTGGATTTGATGAACTGATGTCATCCTTCTCTCAATTAAGGACCATACAAATGCCCTGGAAACCAGGGAGAAGAAATAAAATGATGATAGCAGTTGTGGTCATGTAATTGCTGATCCTCTTTTCATGATGATCATGTAGTTGTGGCTACCAGTTTGATTTTTTAAAATTCCCCTGTGGAGTACTAATGAAGCTTATTTTCCAATGTGTTATGAACCCTCTGAAGCTCATAATCTCTCATTGGATCCTTCACAACCAGTGATAATCTTGAACTGATAAAATACCACACATTTCATCCATATACTACTAAAACTCTTGTCATCATGACGGGGAAAAACAGTGCATCAGAGAAATTTTTTTGAACCAAATTACTTCAAATGGGCTAATTTACATAATATTTCCATATCTTGGCAATCCATGATGCTAGAGGGAATTAAAGTGGGAGATGTTGTGGCTGTTTCACTGCTACTGGCTGCTACTGTGGTCACATGATCTTCATTTTCAATGTTCCATGATCATTTCCAAGCCAGTCTCACAAACCCTGGCTTCCCCTCCCCATCCAGCAGCAGTGATTTATCTCATGGGAAGGGAAGGGAAGGGATAGTTCTGATGCCCCCTGTCAGCTTCCACAGGGAAACTCAATTGTGACACCAGCAGGAAGTGAGACAATTGTACAGTTTGTGCATCTTTTTATCTCTATAAACAAATCCATTTTGACCCCAACATCTCAGGCTTTCATACTGAGTCAAGTTCTCTGGTTTTATTAACAATGGGAATGTTCATAATTTATTATTAATATGAGATACTTCACTGGTTATCTTTATCTATTTCATTTCTTTGCATGCTATGGATTTCTTATGCTGCTAAATGTTATTTTTGTTTTAAAATACATAAAACAGACATGAACATAACTAGTGCATCAACTTGCCATGTTGTTCCATATACCTTCCAGGTCATGCAAACTTGGGAGCCAGACAAAACTTCTTGGAAACCTTGTGTCTAAATCTTTGCCAACCCTGTTGTATGAAATCAACTAGAACTAAGCTTACTGTTTGGATTTGTTGTTGTAGCAGATGTCTATTTGAGATGACTAGCTAAAAAAAAGATAGAAGAGATCTCTCTTCATCCTTTTATAATTTATTACCATGATTTAGGTATGGTCCGACAAATTTCTATATGAATTTTGAATTAAAAAAATTTGCCCAGCCATTTAATGCATGATAAATCTGCCTCCAATTCATCATCAACATCATCTTTTAACGATCCCATAATCCCTTGCGGGGTGGACTATGGGCAACTGAATGGAGCTAGCAGAGTGTTTTAATGGCCGAATGCCCTTCCTGTCACCAATGCGGAGTTTTGTTCAGCAGATATATTCTCAGTGTACCCAAAGAGAGAAATATCTGCCTCTACCTAGGATCAAACTCACAGCCTCCTGATTGTGAGATGAGAGCTCCACCTCTAGACCACCGCACCACTAGAAATCTGCCTCCAAATGCAGACATGAAAATGGATGGGTCTATCCTGTCTGCTAATAACTAGTTCAGAGGCTGCTTTTAGTCAACTTAATATAGAAAAGACAGGTATAATCAGGGAAACCAACTGCTCTTGATGGTTGGTTATGCCAATATTATATAATCTTAAAGATCAAATATCTTCTTAAATTCTTGGCAAGCTCAGATGCCTCTACAAGATGTAGAGAGAAGCCTTGCCTTACTGTGGTTACCTTGACCACTGTGCTGGCTTGTTTCATGTGGCTTGTTTGAAGATGGTTTGGAAATGTTAGCTAGTACAAGATCTGCATTTAGTGAGAGCAAGACCTATTAAATGATACAGTACCTGCCCTGCACTATTTGTCACATTTTTCTAAGTCCAATTCAATCTCCTTATTTTACTCTTTAACATTTCAGAAAGGACCAATTTACTTGAAAAACAGCTCTAGCCTCCTAAGATCTTGAAGTGTTGCTAGTTTTTTTTTTCTGAGGACTGTTTTTAGTTAATAC
This sequence comes from Arizona elegans, assembly GCA_022577455.1. Taxonomy (NCBI): domain Eukaryota; kingdom Metazoa; phylum Chordata; class Lepidosauria; order Squamata; family Colubridae; genus Arizona; species Arizona elegans. The sequence goes on along the minus strand of JAKOOJ010000003.1, from coordinate 91,814,999 downwards.
TAATTTAACCTTCCCTGGACTGGCCTTATACCTGATTGCCACTTTAAGTTCTCCCTTCCCACCCATCTTTAAAAAGAGACCAATTTATGATCACAAGCCTTCCTTTGATGGTGTAGAGAGGAGAGAGATCTTTTTATCGCTGGTAGTTGTTGGTTTTATTAGTCTTTTATTATCATGCTTTCCTTGAAGCCTAGAAAGGTTTCAGTTTTTAAAGGTTGAAATGTTTTAACTAAAACACACAAAATTAGTACAGAGCAAAAATGTACTCATCTCAGAAATACAAAGCTATGTTCTCTAAAAAGAAAATAGTATTTATTTATTTGTAAAATTTATAGGTCACCCATCTTACCTCAAGGTAACTCTTGAGTGCTGATGCTGACAGGAAACACTACAGTTTGGGACACCTAAATTTTAGGGTAAGGGGTGTTGCCACACCATTTGGAAGTGTACTGGGTACCTTATATACTGGCCTGAGGCAGAGAAGGAAGTTGTCTCGAATCACAGCTCATTATCATGAAATAAAAACCCAGCTGACACTTTCTGCTATCACTCCACCCTCATTATAACTCTCTGCTGAGCACATATTATCATCCGGAGTGCTGTCTAAATTCCATCCTTCCTCCATTTCAATTATTCCCATCTCCGCACATCACCTGCTTGCAAGAGAGACATGGCCCTGAACTCTTTAAAGTATTAACTCCCTGTTTGACTTTTTTTTTTTTTTAACCAGAAAGCATCACACAATCCTACTTTTGATGACTGGTATATAAAAGTAAGCTGTGTTCATTTTTATGCGACAAGCAGCTGTTCGATTGACTGGAATATTTTCTGCACTGCTGATGCGCTTCCTAACTGTATCTCTAGATAATATATGTCCCTTCCACCCTGGGCTTCAAATCCAAGTGTACGAAAACTCAGTCAGAGAAAGCTATATAATTGGCACTTCCAAAATGGGCGATAAAAGTTTCTGCTATGCCTTGCAGTCTTAATATTCTGGAGATTGAATGGTGGTCCTTCGATAACAAATAGGTTATTTATTTCTCCAGCAGAAAAAAAAAATCAAAGCCTTCTGTGAATTTCTTAGAAAACATACAAGCTGGAAGAATAACTCTGCTAAGTCTTATGAAAGTAATTTGGAAAGGACAGTGATACTGAATTGGCAGAGAAGGAAGAGTTTTATTTGTTGTGAAGAATTCAAGCATAATAATGCCAAACCAAACTTTGCCCTCCATTTTGATCTTATGAATAAGAGGTTTCTGTTTGTCTAACCCTGGCCTGGAGTGCTTAAAGATGCTATTTTTTGCAGTTGTTGTTGGATCACAATAATGTTTAATCTTGTCTTTCCATTTTTCTGCAGCCTCCTCGGCTGCCTTTGCGTTTCCTGACTTGAAAATGCCTTAAATCCCAAAATACCTTTGGGATTTAATTGAGACTTGGAAAGCTAAAATGCAGTTTGCAGAAGTACAGGTAGTCCTCAACTTACAACATTTCATTTAGTGACCATTCAAAGTTACAACAGCACTAAAAAAAAGTGACTTAGGAACATTTTTCACACTTATGACCGTTCCATCCTCCCAAGGGTCATGTGATGAAAATTCAGATGCTTGGCAACTGACTCATATTTATGACGGTCTCAGTATCCCAGAGATTTTATGACCTTCTGACAAGCAAAGTCAGGGCAGCTTACACCGCATTGTAAGCCGCCCTGAGTCTCCAGAGAAGGCATATAAATCAAATAAAAAATAAAAATAAAAATGGGGAAGCCAGATTCAGTTAACAACAATGTTACTAACTTAACATCTGCAATGATTCACTTAACAACTGTGGCAAGAACGATTGTAGAATGGGACAAAACTCACTTAACAAATATTTCACTTAGCAACATAATTTTGGGCTCAATTGTGGTCATAAATCAAGGACTACCTGTAAAGGTACAATGTAAGGTGAGATAATGTACACACAGCCTTCACCATCCTTGAATTGAAGGACAAGTAAGAATGTCATACTTTGACCCTGTAGAATTCACCAAAATGTTATCTTTTGGGGAGGAAAAATCAAACACAATTGTTTTTCCCTAAAATTGAACCTGAATGGAAAAAGGAATGTACTTTTAGTTCAGCACTAATAATGAAGCATATCACTTGGCAATAAGAAACAATAAAGAAGAAAATGTTGCATAACCAGCAAGAAATGCTGGCAAAAATTTTGCCCAAAAGATGTCATATATGTCATATATTATTTTTTTGCAAAAATTGGCAGAGTACATAGCAGAAGTTACTCTCACCTGTTTGGTACAGCTACAGTTATATTGGATGATTTTTTTTAATTTTTTTTTTTGTAAAAGCTATGCCTCAATGTATTTTGTCATCATATGTAAGGATTTTAAGTGTCTATGGAGATTGTCAGTCATCCAGGCCATGGTTGTTCCAAAGGTGCTTTTTCAGGAGACAATTGGATTTTCTTGTTTGCTTGTTTGCTTGTTTGTTTGTTTAAAACATTTTGCTTCTTATCCAAGAAGCTTCTTCAGTTCTGACTAGATGGTGGGGAATAAAAGGATTTATATTCCAAGTGGCCCCAACAACACTCTAAAAGGATGCAAATGACCAGTTGTCTGCAAGGAATATAAATCCTTCCATTCCCCATCATACAGTCAGAGCTGAAGAAGCTTCTTGGATGAGAAGTTAAACATCTTCAAAGAAAAATAAGAAAATCTAGTTCCCCTCTTGAAAAAAACACCTTTGGGATAAGGATTTTAAGATTAAAGAATTAACTTTTTTTACTTCCTGCTGGACTGTTTATAAAGTTATGACATTATGAAGCCCTTAATATCACCTGAAAGCCTGTTTGGTGTAGTGTTTGAGCCACCTGGATAGAAACTGGGAATCCATGTCTTCTAGTTCTACCTTAGGTACAAACTAAAGTGGATGTCCTTGGGTCAGTCAGTTTCTCTCAGTCCTAGGGAAGAAGTAATGGGAAAGCACTTCTGAAATCTTGCCAATAAAACTGCAGGGATTTGTATGGAGTCAACACTAAATATATATTTTACGTGATTAAAGAGTTCATTTGTAAAATTATTGATTACAATTGTGAAAGTTTGACTAAATTCATCTGCTTATTTATTTGTTTACCACATTTAGAGCTCTCCTTAAATCCATATAGACTCTGGTGGAAAATTTCAAAACAATTACTATACCATCTACCCTGTGCAAATACCACTAAGGACCATAAACCAGCTGCAATGGTACACTTGAACTTGCTTTCAAAAAGCAATCCATACGTCCAGTTGTAAGATTTCCAGGGAATGGGGCTACTATCAAGAAGGCCCATTGCCTGATTCATACTCCATGTACCTCATAAGAAGGGACGACTCTAAGCAGGCTTCTATTAATGTTCTTACCAAGTGATCAAACTCTTATTTTGGCAAGCCATGGCTTGCTATAACTCAGGATTATGGGACTATATCTAAGAGTTGCCTTCCTCTAAGAAAAGGTTACCAGTGAATAGTTTTCTGAGTTCCAATAAAGGTTTCAAAAATGGAGAATTCAACTTCTCTGAAAAGTTAAGTGATCGTTCATGCTGTCTGCAGGTGGTGGTTTTTAACTGGCAAAGCACAGATTAGATTAAATCAAAACAATAAATACCATAACATTATGTTTCAAAACATAGCTTTGTAGCAGAAATTTTGTTCTGCTAACCCGGAAAACATACAGAGGATGTTGTCTTTTTTTCCTTTTATCCTTTTGCAATCCATAAATACTTTCTAAGAAACACAAAGGTTAATAGAATTTCTTCTTCTGAAAGATTAAGATATGTTGTATGGAGGAAGTAAAAGGATAACAATGGATATTTTTTTTTTTTTTGCTTTTACAAGAATTTCACTTTCTTGAATTAATTTTTAAGTCAATCCATGGTAGATTTATACTAGAGAACAGAAAAGATCTGGAGGCAAGATAGTTTATCGTTCGACAACTGCTACATTTTTTTAATCCCACCTGGAGAATTTGGGACTTGGAATACAGCATGTGATTGGCTTTCTTAGTCCCGTGTTGATTATCTACACATTTCTTCCCCAAGCTTTCAGTTCAGATGCAGTTTCTCAACTAAGCAACTTGTGTTGCTATGACATCTTGCAGAGATATCATACTTTTCCCACTTGCAGCTATATAAGACACTATTTATTTTACAGGTTGATTTAATATATTTGTCAAAAGGAACAGTACTTTTACAGATGTCTTCATTTTACATGAAGAGCTAAATCTAGGCAATTTATTATCACACTGTAGAAATGATACCCTCTCTGAATGCAAAACAGGGAAAATCTTAGAACTGTTTTACTATTGGGCCTTGACAGTGTTTGCTGTACTGGCATGAGTATTTCACATTCTCACAGTACACCCTTCTAATTAGGAAGCCCTTTCATTCTAATTCTCCAAGTTTTAATATCTCAAGGGTTTGTTGAATCTTTTGTAATGTCCTGTTCTGTCATTTTTGTATTCTCAATAGCTGGATATGTAAATTCTGGTGCAAAACAGGTATATAGAGCAGAAATGGAAAGCCCATAATTACAAATATTTTTCACAGCATAGATTATTCTAAATAGATGCACACTGTGATAAGAATATGAGTGCTCATTCATCGCTATAACTAATCATTGAACATAATATCCACTGTAGCAGTAAGGGGGCATATCTGCACAAGAGCTCCTTTCTGTCACAGGATTTGGGGGGAATGAAGGGGAGGCACAAGCATCCCACAAGCACAGTAGTCAAAAAAGCAAAAAATACCTATTTTTTCAAGTACAGAGACATGCAGTGTGTAAATTACAGTGAATTTTGGAACTCATGTAATCACTGGGGAGGACATGTGGCAGACAAAGCAGAAAACTCCACTATAATGAATATAAAACCAATCTCTAACCCACATATGTTTCATCATATACTATTCACCAAATGTGATTTTATAAATGCTTCCTGATTATATGCCTGACAATAGTAAGTATGATCAGAATCAGAAGATACTAGGAGTTCAATTGGAAGCTATTATGTTAGACAAAAACAGAAGTTCATATTCAGTATATATTTATCTATTAAACTGGATCTAATTTAAGACAGGAATGTTGGTATCCTAGATTTGTAAACTCCTAGGCCAATCATGAGGAGGCAATATCAACATTTATGATAAGATCGCCCCCATAAAATATGGGTTTTTAATATTTTATAAGAGTTGGGAGATAATATTCAGTTTCCACAGGATCCTACTATACATAGATAATATTAAGAAAATGTTAAGTCTCTGGCATGCCTTTCCCTAAGGACATCTATCCATCCTACCAAGTCAAATAGTTTCCCTTTCTCTAAAAATTTTCATAGGATGGGAACTAGAAAGCATCTCTTCACCTTGGCATTCCCTGCTCTATGGAACATCCTTCCCCTTGAAGTTTGGCAGGCCTCTGTTCTCCTAGCCATCAATAAATCTTTGAAGACTTGGTTTATCCCCAAACATTGAGATAAGTGAGGTAACTACACACCAGAACTTGGACTTGGTGACAGGTTTTTGTTGTTTTTAATGTTTTAATGTATTTTTATTTTTACAGTTTTAATATGGTTTATGCGTTTTAACTTTTGATTGGGAGCCACCCAGAGTTAGTTATAAGATGGGTGGCTACAGTATATAAATGTTTTAAATAAGTGAATAAACAAATAAATAAATCAGTCAAACTAGAAGTCTTAAACTACTTCTTTATAAATTGTTATCTTGGATTTGAAGCCAAACAAAGCTTTATGAGAAAATGGTAGAAGCTTGGTTAATAACTGTCTAGAAAATTCCACATTCCACAAGAGCTGTGGTGGCACAGTGATTAGAATGCTGTACTGCAGGCTACTTCTACTGACTGGCAGCTGCCTGCAATTTGGCAGATCAAATCTCACTAGGCTCAAGGTTGACTCAGCCTTCCATCCTTGCGAGGTCAGTAAAACAAGGACCCAGATTGTTGGGGGCAACATCCTGACGCTGTAAACCGCTTAGAGAGGGCTGTAAAAGCACTGTGAAGTGATACATAAGTCTAAGTGCTATTGCTATTGCTATGTAATTGTTGAACCAAGAGGTGAAAGGCTAATTAAGAAATAACTTTATGTACCATCAATAAAAGTTTGCTTTCTACTTAGTTTTATTGCACACTTAAATAAAGTAATTATAAGTGTTTAATGTGGTTATGTTTCAAGAAAATTCTTAACTTTTTCCACTTTATTTATTTATTTATTTTTGGCCTTCATTAAATTAAAATTATGACAACATAAAATTTGATTTGATCAGATTCATGGTTTATGATTCCTGTAAATATTCTGATAAGAATATTGCAACAATCCCTCTTAAAGATACATACTTTTCTTATGATGGTATCTACTTTCATAGATTGGAGTTCATTTTGTCAAAGTAATAGGAATGTAATTTAACACAAGCTTATACAGCAGTACTATTAATCTTTAAGATGCTACAACAGTTTTTCCTGGTATTTCTAGGATAATAATGGTGTGCTTAAGGCAAAATAAATAAATAAATAAATGCCTTGTGAATTTTCTCTGGAAACTTTGAGCGATCTGATCAAGAACTTTAGTTTTTGCAGTGATAACAGAGTAGTTGGATGAAATCTTCTGCTTAGTCTCACCAAAGTTCACGCTCCAAAAAATAATGCTCACAAATTCTCCATGGATCATCAAAGTGACACCACTCAAGAAGAGAAAATCATCCTCTCTTCTGTCAATGCATACTGGAAGTTTGTCACTCATGCCTGTTCTCTCTTTTCAGTTCTCCCAACCTCACAGCAATCTAGTTAATGAAGTTTATGATCCTCAGAGGAATAGGCCATTACAAAGCAATAATTTGCAACAGCTTTGAAGGCAAGCTTTTTGGAAGTTATTGATTTTTCATTCTCAAAAATATGATTTTTGCATTTATGTTTCATTTTTTTCTTGTATGAAAGATAGACAGGCCCCAAATATCTGGTAATAATAGTTTTCAAGCTTTTTTTTAACATAAAATAAGCTAGTAAACCTTTTATAAAGAAATTACAGCTTTTACAAATTTACTCCTTGATTTAATGTTCATATGGGAAACTACCCAGGCAAGATACAATGGGATGAACACACCATTCATCATGTGCTGAAGAAGAAAATGGTTTTTTTTTTTTAAAAAAAAAAAAAGGTAGAGGATTACTCTGAGATGGGCGAAAAAGAAGAACCATCAAAAATTTTAAAGATAATATAAATTGTCCTTTAGGGAATTTGTTCAAACATGAAGCTCAGATGGTTTGGCAATTACACTGAGATAAATATAATGAGAAGTTCAGACATAAGTACATAATGTCTCTGCATTTTTCTCAATTTGTGGGTCATGACACCCTGGAATGATGAACAAATCTGAGGCAGCCAGAAGGCATGAAAGGTAGGTGGGAGGTAGAGTAGCCTCTGCAGAGCAAAAAAACCCCCAGAGAATGCTGGAGCCACATCACATGAAGCACACAGTCAAAAAGAAAGTGAAGTGGCGCAGCCAATTTTCCATCTCTCTGGAAATTTTATTTGAGATGGGAAATGAACACAAGGCATTGGGAACATGTGATGTGCTCGGAATGTTGTATAAATGCAACTAAGGCTTGGAACTGGCATCTCCAGTTCTGAGGCCCTGAAAGATTGAAGACAAACAACTCCAGAGATATGGCTGTTGGGGAAAGCAGGAGGAACAATCCTGCAGCTCTCATTCCAGACTAGTTGGTGCTGAAGACAGAAACAAAGGTGCACCCCTCAGCACTGGAAAGAGAACACAACTTACTTAGATGCTTCCTATTTTAGGAGATCATGGACCACACCAGAGGTGGGTTTCAGCAGGTTCTGACCAGTTCTGGAGAACCGTTGGCGGAAATTTTGAGTAGTTCTCTGCCTCCCAAGTCCCAGCTGATCGGGAGGGAATGGAGATTTTAAGTATCCTTCCCCTGCCACGCCCACCAAGCCACGCCCACAGAACTAGTAGTAAAAATTTTTGAAACCCACCACTGGACTGCACATTTGAAAATACTTGCTGGAAACCAAACACATCTTCTCTCCTTGTAGTGGTGCAGCTGTGAATCCAAAAAGAGGAAGTTGCTCAAGAGATTGCGGTACAACATGAGTACCTGGTAGCTTCTAAAGCACATTTTGCCTCTGAATCCAAAATGCTGCAGAGCCTTCTGAAGTTGAGTAATCTTATGCATTGTCCATATTCAGGCATCATACTGAAATTGTTTGTTTACCAGAAACAAGGTAAAATTAGCTGTCCGGCAATGAAACAGTTCAGGTTTGTTTTCCTTCCATTTGTTAAGGCCGCTGTTTCCTTGTGTTCCTTCAAGGCCTGGTCAGTCCAAGAAGCCACAAACAACTTGTGCTACCCTTTTCATACCTCATGCTATAACATACAGGTCCCAAGTAAAACCAAAAACTTCAAGATTAAAAACCAATGATTTATATTCCAATTGCTGTTTGTCTATCTTCATAGATGAGCAAACAGATAAACAAGTAAGTATGCTGGATTATAGATTAGTCTAATGATTAAAGCTATGTGAGCGAACAGAACTATGAACCTCCATATGCCTTCAGAACAGTTCCCAAAATTGAGTGTTCCATTGTGAGGGCCATGTAGAATGGACTTTGTAATACTTGCAATTTGGGCTGTAGTACTGTTGCACTGGCTAACTAAAATGGGTTTTCTTGTATTTCAATGTGTCTTGTTTCTCTGTCTTTTAAACATATTAATAATTAGCCATAAATTTCACCTTCAAGGTACATATGTCCCTTTTTTTTTATCAGAGAGAGAGAACCTCAAATAAAAGCTTACATTCACTTTTATAGTTTGCTCATCAAAGTAACAGTTGATTAGTTTAAGAAAAATCATCTCTCCAGTTACATTGTAAGGATGAAGCATAGGAGCTGTGGTGGCACAGTGATTAGAATGCAGTATTTCAGGCTAATTCTGCTGGTTGCTGATTACCAGCAGCTCAGCAGTTCAAGTTTCACCAGCTCAAGGTTGACTCTGCCTTCCATCCTTCCAAAATCGGTAAAATGAGGACCCAGATTGTTGGGGGGGGGAGCAATATGTTGACTCTGTAAACCGCTTAGAGAGGGCTGTAAAGCAGTATATAAGTTTAAGTGCTATTGGTATCCATAATATGTCAGCATAACCATAGAAAAGAGCATTGTGTTCTGAATAAAAGTAAAAGAAGCTTTTGCAAGGGAAAAACATCAGAATGGGTATAGGTAAGATACATATATACAACACTGGACTCAAATACTTGCTTTGTTCATTAGCTGAAAATGAAACTGTTTTATCTACAGTCTTATCAAGCACTTCAGTCAGTCCTAGTTTCTAAAAGAAAAGCTTTTTACATTCTTCTTGAAGGCTAAGCTTATGGGCAATTGTTAACAATAGTTTAAAAGAGAGAAACAGACAAATAAGGCAAATTAAACTACAAGAAAACTGCATTTCAGTTAGCCAGTGCAAAAGTACTACAAAGCCCATATTGCAAGTATTACAAAGTCCATCCTACATTGCCCTTATTCGATAGCCTTATTATCCAGGAAGAGAGAAGGATGGGGCCCTTTTTCAGGCCCATTTGCAATGCTACCCCACAGCAATAGGAGCTATGAAGAGAGCAGAGTCCTCAGCCTCCGTTGCATCTATGCAGTGATGCTTTTCCATCTGTTTGGCTTCTTTCCCATTAAGGGGAGCCAGAACATTTGGAGGCTTGCTGTGAGCAATTTTCACTATTCATGGCAGATAAAGTTGACACCTCATTTTAGACTCCAGAATTAGGGTGGCCATCTTGGTTTAAGTGCTCGTCAGATGAACAAGGTTTCTTCTCAGCTCACAGATTTTGAGAATGTGGATAGCTTTATTTCAAGGTTAAGCAAGTGTTGGCATGCTGATGCCACTCAACTCTACTACTCCTTACATTCTAATTCCAGAAGGAGACTTGAACATTGCCTAACAATCCACAATGAATGAAATGAAGCTTAAATTGAATCCAGACAAAATGGAGATGCTGTTGGTAATGTGTACTAGAATAAAATAATAACAGAGTTGGAAGGGACCTTGGAGATTCTCTATCCAACCCCCTGCTCAGGAAGGAAACCCTATTCCTGTGAATGCAAACCTATGGCATGTGTGCCAGAGGTGGCACACAGAGCCCTCATTGTGGGCACGCACACCATTGCCAGCTGCTCTTCTGGTTTCTGGAATGCACAAGCATGCTGGCCAGCTGATCTTTGCAGGTGCCGGGGCACTTGAAAATGCAAGTGCCGGGGCGCCCGAAAAACAGCCCAAAATCAAGCCATTTTTCAGGCCACTTTTAGGCCATTATTTGTCCATTTTTAAGACAAAAACAGCCCAAAAAATGCCGAAAAGAACCACCCAGAAAACGGCCTGAAAATGACCTGAAAACGGCCCAAAAATAGCCTGAAAATGGTCCAAAAATGGGCTGAAAACAGCACGGGTGTGCCAGCCAGCTGGTCTTTGGGTTTCCAGTGCTCCGGTGCACGCAAAAACCAGCTGACCAGCGTGTATGTGCGTGCCAGAAACCTGAAGACCAGCTAGCTGGCGTGCACATGCACACCGGCCAGCTAATCTTTGGTTTCTGGCACACACCTGCGCACACGTTCCACTTTGGGCACTCAGTGTCGAAAAGGTTCACCATCACTGGCCTACACCATTTCAGGCAAATGGTTATCCAATCTCTTCTTAAAAACTTCTAGGGTTGGAGCATCCACAATTTCTGGGGATAAGTCGTTCCATTGATTAATTGTTCTAACTGTCAGGAAATTTCTCCTTATTTCTAGGTTGCTTTTCTCTTTAATTACTTTCCATCCATTGCTTCTTGTCTTGCCTTCTAGCGTTTTGCAGGATAGTTTCACCCGGTATTCCTTGTGGCAGCCCCTGAGATATTGGAACACTGATATCATGTCATCCCTGGTCCTTCTTTTCATTAAACTAGACATACCCAATTCCTGCAACCATTCTTCATATGTTTTAGCCTTCAGTCCACTAATCATCTAAAAATACCCTTCCGTACACATGTGAATTGCATTTAACACCACCCTTCTAAGATGCCCCTCTAAATACATGAACTATTTAGAATGCCCTTACAACAAAACTTCCACAGTAAGCTAAATTGACTCTGTGAGATGACAGGGAGAGTTTTCAGACAGGAACCAGTGGCCCAAGAAATTAAATTGTTTATATTCATTAACCATATCTCAAAGATACTATGGCTAACATGCTAACCAAGTTGAAAGGGATAAATAATAAGGCCACTCAAATGGATTTATGAAAAACATTCCGCATCATGCTGTAATATTCACTGTGTCTGCCATTTTCTTTGACTTCCCTTTGTAATGTAGTAGACCAAAAGTATACAAACTATAGTTCTGCTTTTGCTCAGGGCTTTTTTTTTTTTTTTTTTTTTTTTTTTTTTTTTTTTCAAACTGCCAATGAATTGCTGGGTCACACTGTAGTTGTCTGCATGCTTAATAGATGTATGACATATTTTCAAGGTGTTTTGGCTGATTGAGCAAAGCTGGCTGGGAAATTTGGGGAGTTGAAGTCCACCCATCATCAAGCTGGGAAACACTGCTTTAATGTTTCTAATTTTAGCCACAAAATATCTGAATATCTTCATAGAATATTTTGCTAAAACATCTGAATTGAAGCAGGAAGGTAAAATACGTTGAGCCAATAGGATTTTACAATGCTTTGAAGAAGTGCTTCACATTGACAAAAGTTCAAATGAAGTTTGCCTTTAAATTTGCTTTACGGATTAAGGCTCTTTGTTCTTTCTAAGTAAATGTGGACAAACACTATCATGCTACTCTATCTTACTTTTTGTGAGACCAACTTTCTTTCACAGAGCTTGCATTGGAAAAAGCCAGGGCGAGTGCTACAAGAGAAGATAGAGAAAACTTTTCTCACAGAATTGGATAAAGGTAGCATTATCATTGATATGGGAGTCCTTGGAATGCATGATGAAGCCGGCAGCCTTGAACATCATTGGCACATGCCTAGTCTTTTAAGTTAAGTGCTAGAGTATGAGCCAACCCTGTCCAGGTTGTAAGTATGTTGAATACCATTGGGGAATAACAGAAATGGAAGAGACCTTGAAGTCCAACCCCTTCTTGAATTGGAAGGGACCTTCTAGTCCAACCCCCTGCTCAAGCAGGACACCCTATACCATTCCAGACAAGTGGCTGTCCAGACTCTTCTTAAAACCTTCCAGTGATGGAGCACCCACAACATCTGAAAGCAAGCCGTTCCACTGTTTAATTGTTCTCAATGTTAGGAAATTTCTCCTTGGTTCTAGGTTGCTTCTTTCCTTGATTAGTTTCCATCCACTGCTTCTTGTTTTGCCTTCTGGTACTTTGGAAAATAATTGACTCTTTGTGGTAGCCCCTCATACATTGGAATAGTGCTATCATGTCACCCCTCAGTCCTTATTTTTACTAGACTAGACAAACCCAATCCCTGCAACAGTTCTTCATTTGTTTTAGTCTCCAGCCTCCTAATCATCTTTGTTTCTCTTTCCTGCTTTTTCCATAGTCTCTACATCTTTTTTTATAATATGATGGTATTATAAAATGTAGTTCCGGTATTCTAAGTGTAGTCTTACTAAGGCTTTATAAAGCCATACTAATACCCCACATGATTTTGATTCTATGCCTCTGTTAATGCAATCTAGGATTGAATTTGCTATTTTGGCTGCTGCTGCACATAGCTGGCTCATATTTAAGTGATTGTCCACTAGGATTCCAAGATCCCTCTCACAATTACTGCTATTGAGTCAGTTTTCACCTAATCTATACCTGTACATTTGGCTTTTCTTACCTAATTGTAAAACTTTACTTTTCTGTACACTGATTTTCATTTTGTTAGATAGGAATGAGTGTTGAAGTTTGTCAAGATCTTGAGCCTATCTTATTGATTGATTGATTGATTTTTTGGTTCGATTTATATGCCTCCCTTCTCCAGAGACTCAGGGTGGCTTACAATGCGTTAAGCAATAGCTTTCATACTTTTGTATATACCTGCTTAGGAGGGCTTTCGGCCTCCCACAAGCAGTGTTCTTTTTTATACAAAATCAGCTTATTGCCGCCACAAACTGGGTCCTCATTTTACCTACTTCGAAAGAATGGAAGGCTGAGTCAACCTTGAGCCTGGTGAGATTTGAACTTTCAGTAATTGCAGGCAACTGGTGCTACTTAACAGCACTTTAGTCTGCTGTGCCACCAAGGCTCTTCTGGGTTATTGACTATTCCTGTCAGTTTAGTGTTGTCTGAAAAGGCTGGAAAGATTCCTCACTCTGCAGCATTGGTACAAAACAGCTTGAGATGATGCAAATGAAGACAGGCTTACTAGGTATGCCAACCTTTGAGGCATTTTAAGTACTTATATCCAACTACAAACTTGTTTTCAAAAGATCTTTTGAACTTAATAGATGGAATGACAAGTGTTAATTGGATCCACTTCTGAGAAAACAGTTTGCCCAACTCAGCATTTCTCAGCATCTTAATTCCTTGTAATTCTCACAGGTGGATCAGTACAAGGGCAGTTAAGCCACCTGTCAATCAAGCTACCAAGGCATATGGCCAGGCCCCCAGAGTCATGTTGTAGGATAAAGATGAAGACTGAAATAAGCAACTAAATCACTCCCATGTCAGTCTGGTAGAATGGAGAGTTATTAATCTCCGAGTTAATTATATGGGGAATTTCTTCTACAATTATAGTCAATTTGGAAAGTCAAATGGCAAACAGCAGCTGGACTGAGGTTTTTGCTGGGCTGTGGCTCAGGGGCTTCATGCAGTCCCAGAGCTATGACATACCATAAAGCCCCTTATCTGCAGAATGGCAAGCAGCACCAAAGCACACAGTTCTGGTGTTTCTTTCACCCTGCACAGTAGAGTATACGGCAGCCAAAAGAGCAGAGATGGGGGGATGGGTACTTGGAAGGAGTCAAGGAGAAGAGGCAGTCCCTTACCTTGGGAGAAGTGAGGCTAGGGGCTGGGAAGAATCAAGTTTGGAATGGTTGGCTTGGGATTGATCCTCAGGTAATGATTGATGGAATTTGGTTAAAAATAGCAATGGGGAATGCTGGTATTGCAGGATTGAGAGGTCCCGGGGACAGACCCAGACTGGATCCTGCAACATTATCCTAGGACAGCTATATTCGCCTTCATTCATAATGCTGGTATTGCCATCACTAACCAATGTAGTCATGTGACCTTGTGCTTTATGACCACATTGTTTAGCGATAACAATTCTGGTGCCAATTATCATCGTAACTCAAGGATTAAAGGTAAAGTTAAAGGTTCCCTTTGCACATATGTGCTAGTTGTTCCTGACTCTAGGAAGCAGTGCTCATCTCCGTTTCAAAGCCGAAGAGCCAGTGCTGTCCAAAGACGTATCCATGGTCATGTGGCCAGCATGACTAAATGCCAAATGCTCACTGAACGCTGTTACCTTCCCACCAAAGGTGGTCCCCATTTTTCTACTTGCATTTTTTATGTGCTTTCAAACTGCTAGGTTGGCAGAAGCTGTAATTAATTTCATAGCAAAGTTGTGTACAAAAATCCTATTAGATTTAAGCAGCGGTGAAATGCACTTACCTTCGCTACTGGTTTGGAAGTGTGAGCACATACGCCTCTTCTGCGCATGTGCAGAGCCTTCTGCACATGCACAGAAGGTCAAAAATGGGACGTAATGACATCCCGGTGAGTGGGCGGAGCCTCCTGCCACCAGGACTACCAGTTCGCACGAGCCAGATAGATACGGCCAGATTTCACCACTGGATTTAAGTCATATCAGTCTGCAATAATAAGAGCAATAAAATTCCAAGGACTGCACTTTTGTGTTTCTGATAAATTGGACTGTATAATTAATATTTGTAATATTAATTATTAATAGTAATAGTAATAATAATAAATTATTAATTAATAGGACTTTAGAGCAAAGATGAGTAACATGCAATCTTCCTAAATGTTCTTGCATTTCCATTTTTACCAGCCCCAGCCTATGTGGTGAATGATGAGAGGGTAAAAACCTGTACTCCAGAAACATTCAGTTACTCATAACTTCCTACTGTTCTAGGTCAGTGAAATGAATCCAGGTCTTAATGAGAGTTAACAATAGATAGTATAGCCTTCAAATGCTGAAGGCTATAGGTGCCTCACCAAAATTGTATCTACCCATCCTGTATGATTATCTAGAGATGGTCTGTTGTAGGTTCTCTCTTCTCATGAGGGGAAGGCCATTAATAGGATTTCTGAGTGGCAACTCCTATTTTATGGAACATTTTCCCAAGGATATGTATAGTCCATGTATTTGCCTCAGGATATGGCAGATGTGAACCATGTACTGGGAGACTTTGCAGTGTTATTAATGACCATTAGTTCAGGCAGAGAAATTAGCCTGCACGTTGTTCTCTGCTACTCAATTTGAGAAAAAAACAAAAACAAATGATTTTTTATCATTACTTTCAAGGAAAAGGGCCATTTATATTCAACTCCTTATGTAATTATAAGGTGGTCAAGTGATGTGCCCTGTCTTTTATTGTTCGGTCACGTTTCCTGTGGTTTGCAACCTCCCTCAATTCCTTTAATTCAATTAAATCACCTAAGGGAAAACTTCAGAACGGAGCTCCTGCCACTGAACTTTTTCAGTAATAGTTCTGCTCTTACTACTTACAGGGAAATTCCCCCAACAAAGCCATATAGTCCATTATAATATACTAACTGTTTCAAAGATATTTCCTTACTTACACAGAAAAACAGAATGACCAAGGATGACAAAAAAACGTGATGGGAGCAAGAGCAACTTTTGACTTCCTGCCAGCTTCCCCATTGAGTTTCCTTATGGAGTCAGGCAGGGAGCATGAGAAACACTTCCTTCCTTCCTTCCTTCCTTCCTTCCTTCCTTCCTTCCTTCCTTCCTTCCTTCCTTCCTTCCCTCCCTCCCTCCCTCCCTCCCTCCTTCCCTCCCTCTCTTCCCTCCTTTCCTGGTAAGTGGATGCTGCTGGGTGGGGGACCGAGGGAGGGATTGGCTAGGAAACTGACACAGAACATTGAAAATGAAGATCATGGGTCTGCAGCAGCACCACAGCAGCAGCCAATAGCACTGAAGCAGCCATAACTTTCCCCAATATCATTCTCTTAAGAGTTATAGGTTCTGGATCTTGGATGCATTCTGTAAGTTAGCCCATTCGAGATAACCTAGTTCAAAAATTGTTGCCCTATGATGTACCATTTTGCCCAAGTAAAGGTTACAACAATGAGAGTTTTAGTAGAGCTAGATATTCCACAATTTGGTCAAAACTGGAAATCATGCATAAATCATGCATTATTAATACACGCTTCAATGTATCAATATCATGCAGACTGGATATAGCATTATTTTTTTTAAGTAGAAGATTTCGGGTTCATTATTTAAATAGAGCTAGGGAAAAGTTCCACGTAAAACATGAAGAACTATTGTCTATACAAATCTCCAAAAAGGCACTTGGCTAACATTTTAAGAAAAGGAGCCCTTTGAAGCTGCTTTGGATCAACATGGCACAATTTGCTTTTATGAATGAAACACCCATGTTGGTTCATCTTTCCCTGCTTTGCAGCTCCTCTCAAAGCCAGAAAATGCTAGCTATTTTCTAGTGGTATACTCTCAGCACAAATTCTGGGTGTTCTTGTAACATGCAGTGAAACTGTCCAGCCTACAGCCTTCTTGATGCAAAATGAAGAACTTCCAATTTGGTAAGTTTGGCATACACTGAATCCTGCAGGTGGAAATATTTTGGCTAGCACTGGGGGAAGTATGAGAGGGCCTTTTCCAGCAGCACTGGCCCTACATGGCACCACACATGTTACTATTTTTCTTCAAAGACGGGTGTTGATCATCCCCATTCTACAAAGTCTTCCTGAAAAGAAAACTAAGCCACTTTGTACAGGTTTACTGTCTATCAGTATGAACACAATTGAGCTAGTTGAGCCAGTGGTACACGATGGAATAAGCCAGTTTTTTTTAATTTTTGTATGGATTTGTTTTTCCACTACTTCTTTAATATTGCATTTAATATTGCATAAAACTTCCATTCATTAGATGAATGAATGGAAGTTTTGAATGAAGGTTTATTATAGTCAAAGGACCCAAGAACAAACCTAAACAACAACAACAACAACAAAGAAAACAGTATACATTTTGACATTTCAAGGGAAACAAGACATTCAGCCAATAGTTTCTTTCTATGTCTAATCCTGGCAGCCAAAAATTTGGCTGCTGCCACAGTCACACTGGGACTAAGTTGGATTAAAAAAAGTTTACATTTATTTGATTCAAATGGTTGAAAAAGAAATATAAAAGAAAGAAAAGAAAAGATCTCTCAGATCTGTATACCCACAAACCACAAGTACCCCTGACTCTACTTTAGAGTACGAAGACCAGGGGTGAAATCCAGCAGGTTCTGACAGGTTCTGGAGAACCGGTAGCGGAAATTTTGAGTAGTTTGCAGAACCAGCAAATACCACCTCTGGCTGGCCACAGAGTGGGGAGGGAATGGGGATTTTGTAGTATCCTCCCCTGCCATGCCCACAAAGCCACGCCCACCGAACTGGTAGGGAAAAAAATTAGATTTCACCCCTGATAAGGGCAGATTATGGGTAAAACAGGCACACCCTGGAATCTTCCTAGCAGGACTCAGATGAAAAGGTTCATGATGACTCTGTAATCTGGTAGGTACACTAACTTCAATTGGTCAATATGAGCCCCTTCTCCAGCGGTTTTGATAATGTATGCTTCACTGGGAGAACCAGGTGGGTTAACTTTACTAATGTTAGCTTTACATCCTGTCAGTTTATATGTCAGAATCTTTACCTAATTAATTTTTTAAAAAATTATCAAGTTTTTTATTTTATATTACATATACATATTAATGCGTGAATAGTGTGACACCTGGGTGCCATACATTTCAGTACAGATAAAATAATATTATTAATCATAGTTATCACATTCATCCAGCTTATATATTTCCAGTAGTAATACACATTTATATCAAATTATAATCTTTCATTATTTCATATTGTTTAAACATACATAATACTACCGCCATTCAATTTCAAACCCTCCCTGTAATCATTGCACTTATCTTATTTTATAAAAATGTGTATACTAATATTCCCCCCTTCTCTTATTTCTGTCTTTATTCTAACTTTTATTCATGTCACCACTATATTAAAAGACGTTCCCTTTGTATTACAATACTATCCTTCATTATTTCATTGTTCAATATTTAAATATATAATTCTAATACCAATCACAATATTATTTAAACATGCAAATTAATTCTATTCATATTCTTTACATTCATCCAATCTATATAATTCCACTATTAATACACCTGTTTATATTAAAATATGTTCATCATTTTATTTCACTTTATTATTCCACTGCATCATATTATTTAAACATACTCATTAATACCATTATTCAATCTCTAATTTTCCCATTTTTAATACTTAGTTCTTATTCATATTTCCCATATTTCACTCTTCAAATCTATTTATATTAAAATACTATCCTTCATTGTTTCATTATTCAATGTTTCAATATACTATTCTAATGCCAATCACGATATTATTTAAACATACAAAATAACTCCATTCATATTCTTTGCTTTCAACCAATCTATATAATTCTAGTACTGATACACATGTTTATATTAAAATATGTTCTTTTTGTTATTTAATTGCTCAATGTTTACCAATCACAATATTATTTAAGCTTACTTAGTAATACCATTACTAATGATGAATACCATCATTCAATCTCTAATTTTCCCATTTTATTATTACTTTTGTTTCATCATGTAAACATATGTAAACAAGTAATCCCTCAATTTCTTATAAAACAAATTCCTATCTGTGTTCTAATTTCTCCTCCTGCCACCATTATAAAAGAAGGAAAGAGAAAGAAATTTTCTTTCTTTCTTCTTTTTCCTATCCGCCTTCTATCCATCATCTCTTATCCGCATCAATACTTTAATTCTTATTCTTTTTTTGACTTGTTTCCCATATTCTTCTCTTAAATCTTTATCTCTGTCTATATCTCTGTCTATATCCTGCCTAGTCAATCTAAGTGTTTCTCCCATCCCTACCCACTTCCACTGTCTAGCTTTAAAATTATCAGCCCGGACCCCTTCCTCCCTTCCCCAAAGTATGTTCCTGCTTCTCCCATTCTCTTTTCAGATCTCTTAAAATGTTTTTCCCCTGGTTTGATTCATCAAACATTATTAATTTTATTGATGACTCCTCATTATCTTCTTTTCGTTGATTCCTCAATTCTGTTTTTCCCTCTATTCCTTCTAGTAGTTCCTTCCTTTTCTGGGCATCTTGGTCATTACTCATTGTCCTTTGTATAATATTTTCCCATTTTTGATCTATGCCATCCATTAATTCCATAATCACTTTATGTTCTTTCTGTATCATATCCTTTATGCTTTAAAACATCCAGTCCATCTCGTTCCAGGTTCCACTCGTTACCTCCTTATGTTGCATCTTATCTTGTTTTAATAAACTCCACTTTTGACCAATAGCCCAAGAACCATTTGTTCAAACCTGAGGTTACTCTTCAAAGCATACGCTAATCACAGTTCTTTATGTTCCATAAGTAGTCAGTCAGTTCCATTTATGTAGTCCAGGGAGTTATCCAAGCTTCTTTAAGTCACCTTTATAGATTCAGTCATATAACTTAATGTTCAGAGGTCATTTTAATTAAGTGTCTTCCTTGTTCTCATATTTAAATCTCCAGTGGTCATAGGGTAGATGTATATAGTCCAGTAAATATTTTCACAGTCCTTTAAATGGGTATTCCCAGGCTTGTATATTTTCCTTTCACCAGCAGGTGGCACTCTCAGATTAATTTTCAATATTATTACTTAAAATCTGGTTTTCATTATTTTAAATTGTAATTAAATTATAGAAGCAGTATTAATTTTTAGATCCGTAATTGTAGCATTTTAAATTGCCTTCCCAATGTCACATCTTCCCAATTTGAGAGTCCAATTTCCTATTTTTTGAAGATTTTTTCTCTTTAATCCTTTCCTTCCAATCTGGTAGTTTTCTCAAAGTATTTGATCGCCGCTTTAACAGATAGTTCTGAGTAAATCCTAGATTTCTCCTTTGGGGTTAACTTTTGGGTTAAAAAAATCCTCTCATCCAGTTCCACACTGTTCACCAAAATCCGCTTCAGCTCAAAGCTTAGATGGTCATCGGCTGTCCCAGCTTCATGGCAGCCATCTTAAGTTGTCTTTTCACCTTGTCGTGACTGAAAGGGAAAGTAAGCCCTGCGTCAACCAGGAGAGCTGTGACTCTCCGAGACCTCGCAGGGGATCCCTCTTTGCTTCATTGCCCCTCCAAGGCAGTTTTGGCTCCTTCCAGAGCCCACCAACAGGGAGAACTCAGCACGGAGACTCAAAGAGCTGCTTTCTGTGTCCGATCTAGTGGCCACATCAACCGGAAGTCCCTAATTAATTTAAATTGAAAATGGCAAAAATCATTGATGATTAACTGTCCAACTTTTCAAGTTTGGTTTTATGTTTTAAAAAAGAAAACTATGATTACCTAACTCATTTCAACAGCAGGAAATATTTTTAGAGCATGAACTGGAAAATTAGAGCCCTGTTACGAAAAAAGTTCTCCCTGCAGTATTAAAACAATAATCCTCTCCTCCAAGGGTGTGTATTTATCTCTTTTTCAACAGAGAATGGATACAGACATTCTCAGATAAACTCAGTGGAATAGATTACAGTTAAGCCGTCTTTAAAAACAACAAAGCAACCTCTGCCATCATCTTTCCTTTAGCATAGATTTTTGCAAACAATAATAGATCCAGAATTATATTTGACTGCACACATCCTTTATCACAATTCATGAAAGTTTAGTTTTTGCAGATCCCTAGGTGGTAGGACCAGACTAGTCTAAAATAATGACAAGGAGGCGCATGATGCTTCTCCCACAATGCAATACTGAACGTCTTTTGGCCATGCCTTCTGATCAGTGGTGGGCTTCAAAATTTTTTACTAGCGGTTCTGTGGGTGTGGTTTGGTGGGCATGGCTTGGTGGGCGTGGCAGGGGAAGGATACTGGAAAATCCCCATTTCCTCCCGATCAGCTGGGACTCAGGAGGCAGCGAATAGATGGGGGCGGGAATAGACAGAGGTGGTATTTACTGGTTCTCCAAACTACTCAAAATTTCTGCTACTTCAGAACTGGTCAGAATCTGCTGAAACCCACCTCTGCTTCTGATGACAGCATCACTGGTGTTTCCCAAGACAGACCACAATCTGTGCCTTGGCCTCTCTTGCTGAGTTTAGATTCATTAAAGGCAACTCATGCTGTATATATATTTATTTTCATCTCCAGATCTTTGAAATTAGTTGCTCAGATCACTTTTTCAGTTTTCTCCAAACTCACATAAATCCTTGGCATCTGCAAATTGACCTTTCTTCCCTGCTTGAATCTCTCTAACCAGCCAAAGAGAATTTTCTCTGTCTGTGAAACAGCATCTGTCCAGAACATTGGATTCAACAGACAGTGACTAAGTGCAGATTTCATTCTGTGTCCAGTCCTCTTCTTTCTTTCCAAATGTAAGTTTCATGCAAGTACCAAATGTCTTTCTCTTTTTGGCATGCTTTCACTATTTGCACTTGACTGCCGTTCTAAAACTACACAATGTCAAATCTTTGTTAAAGGTCTGTAAAAAAATTATTTGTGGTTCGCCTTTATGATTTCATTGGCTTTTGTTGTTACATTCTCCCTCTGCTTCAAGACTTCCGAATTAAATGAGTATAAATGTGAAACCCACTGACTGCATTGGCTTTTGACAAGGCAGAGGCTGTTTTCAGCTGCACTGAGATCAGAACATTCTCGCCATGCCACTGAATATGCTTGTTCATGGAACTAGGGACTTTAATGGCCTGTTAGCTTTTGAAGCTCTAGCAAATAGAAGATGTGGAAAAGGCATAAAATTAGTGAGTCATTAGAAGTTCAAGACGTTCAAGAGTTCATGGCTACAGATCTAAGAGGTTCTAAGGTTTTAAAAGTAGTACTTCTATTGTGAGTTGGGGAAAGGATATAGACCAGGGGTGAAATCTGCTTACCTTCCTTACCGGTTCAGAAGCATGTGCATGTCACGTGTGCGTGGACACCTTCTGCACATGCACAAAACCTTCTGCACATGCGCAGAAGTAAAGAAGTAAAAAAGTAAAAAAGAAGTAAAAAAACATTACTTCCTGGTTAAAACCAGGAAGTAATGACACCCGGGTGGGCGATCGCTACCGGATCGCTGAACCATGGGGAAAAATTGCTACCGGATCGGGTGATCTGGTCTGATCCGGGAGCATTTCACCCCTGATATGAACCCTCTTCTCGCCCCCAAATGCAAATGAAAATAAAGGCAATGAGGGTCACTTCTCTGTCATCTTCTGTTCTTGTCAGTTTATTCCTTCTTTTCTAATAGAAAGAGATTTGGATATATCTGAATATCTAACAAGACAGTTCTGAGGCCGGAACATTTATTACTGTTTTACATAATGTCAGAAAACATGCCTTTACTACAAAACTTGAAGTATTGATCCTTAATGTTAAAACTCCATCGGAAAACATAGAAACATTATAATTTCATACAATGCTATCACATTTATTATTTCCTGATGCAAGAAATATGACGTGCTGTTATGTTCAACCGTGCTGCAAAAGGTCACAAAATATTCAAAAAAGTCTATTTTTTTCTTTCAGTTTTGAAAATACCCAACTTGGAGGTTCTGGAGAAGCATAATGAGAACTACTCAGTGGGGGGCTGTTGCCGGTTTGGACCAGTTTGGGGAAACCGGTAGTTCCAACGATCAGCTGGCCCCACCCACCTGCCCCCATCCTATCCTGTCCTATATTTCCTTCTTTCTGCACACTCACATAACCGGTTGTTAAACCAGTTGCAGCCAATGACTGGAACTACTGTTGCCCCAAGGGCATGCTCAGATCTGACCATTCAGATATAGGACTTCTTGCTGGGTCTGTGTTCTCATCATCAGATTTGCCTCCCCTCATTCAGAAGGAATATATCAGTTCTTTTTTGTAAACAATATTGGCTAAAATATTGCAATTGCAACTTATAAATTAAGTTTTTAAAAGAAAATTAGCAACGGCTATATAGATGCTGCTTTGGGGACTAAGGCTCTTCATTATGATTATTCCCTACTTTCCTTCCAACATCTCTCACATGAGAATGTTATTGTTGAGGTTTGTTTCATTTTTTATTAGAATGGAAATTGTCCTGTATTTCATAAGAAGCAATTTTTGAGTAAGCTTTTTGCCTGGCATTATGGGCCTGTGCATATGTGTTAAGTTTGGTTTAAGAAAAGGTCAACTGGTGCTAAAACACTGCTCTATCTACTCTATTTTGACCATCTTCAGCCGGATCTTAAAGCAATTGGCTTGCAATTCCGTTCAGTCTCCTTTAGCAAAAAAATCTGTGCGGAGAATGAGCACACAGTGGCTGCCACCTGCTAATAAACAAATGGTGTGCAGAGTTATTGAGCTCCCATTCTATGATTTGCAAGTTGAAGATCTCACAGCTGTTCGTCATTTTCATAATTAGACAAAAATAAACTCTCTTGCAAAAAAAAAAAAGACTCCTAACTTGATGGATGAGTGACAAGTTAGCCAAATTTTAGTCACCACATGCCAGTGAAAGATCTATTATTGGGCATTCATTTGATATAATCATCCATTTTAAAACTTAGACAGATGTATGTGACAGTGATAGTATTCATGGATGTGTGTCTGTGAATGACGGAGACAGGGAGAAAGGAAGAACTATTCTGATACCACAAAACTGAAAATGCACATCCATTGACAGTGACCCAAGACAATGCAGAATAAACCTCGAAATCACACTTGATTCCTTTTTGCATTTATGACATCTAAGGAGTCTTCTAAAAAAGAACTATGGGGCTTACTGAGATACTTTGCAAGAAGATAAAAGTGATAGTAGAAAGAATTGCATCACCTATTGGAGAATCTATGTCCTACATTTGAATATCAGATTAAGGCGCCCTTCCTTTTCCATTCCTATATTAATCTTTGATTTCTTAAATAGTCAACAAATTGCACAGCTATACCAGGCTTGTCCTGGGTTCTATCACATATAATCTCAGAACAGAAGTTTGCTCAATATCTGTAAGATATTTTTGTAGTATTTTAGAAGGTGTGAGAGACATTTTTTGTCCTTCTGAGTATAATGAAATCTTTAAATATCTACAATATTTCTGTTACTGTTTCATTTAATTTGCAGTGCAATAGAAGATATCCTAGAACATTAATTATGGAATAATGGACTGCAGTATCAATAAACAAATCAATCCTCAAAATGAGTGGGAAATAATGGGGCATGTATGCAGTGGTGAAATCCAAATTTTGTTACTACCAGTTCTGTGGGCGTGGCTTGGTGGGCATGGCAGGGAAAGTATACTGCAAAATCTCCATTTCCACCCGACTCCAGGGGAAAGATACTGCAAAATCTCCATTCCCACCCCACTCCAGGGGAAGGTTACTGCAAAATCCCCATTCCCTCCCCACTCCAGAGGGAAATATATTGCAAAATCTCCATTCCCACCCCACTCTAGGGCTAGCCAGAGGTGGTATTTTCTGGTTGTTCAAACTACTCAAAATGTCTGCTACCGATTCTCCAGAACCTGCTGGATTTCACCCCTGCATGTATGTCTTAATGTGTATTGGTCTATCCCAAATGGAAAACTGAATTAAATTGATTCTGTTTACATTTGCCTGTACTGTATTTACCAATGGACTGTGTGAATTGAATGGAGAGTAGAGATTTGAAGAAGACATCATTTAATTTGAGTTTCTGATAAGAGATTCAAGGACTGGAATCCCCCATTGTTGCTCTTGGGTGAATTCCAGATTTAGCAGGGCACACTGGCAAAGTAAGACCTGTTTTGAGCAGGCCTCAGAACAACTGTATATTATTTCCCCTTAATATAGTAATGCAGCTTTGCTTTAGTCATTGAATTTCATAGTGTTACAAGAAGGTTGCCAAAGCTAGTTAACAAACTGGGTGACGCATGTGAGCAATATTCTTTGTCACATGGCAGACTGTGAGGAGCACATTAGCATAATAGGTACAGGCATTGGCTCAAGGTTGAGAACCACTGGCAATTTCCTCTGTTGGTTAGCAGAAGCCAGCTGATACAGAGAGCTACAAACCTACAAAAGTGGGTGGGTCCAGGCTGGCACAGAGAGCAACATTTATAACGTTGCTCTCTTCATTTTTAAAGAGGTTATATGGTTGCAGACAGTGGTGTCTGTAAATGTCAGCCTGATATCCATTCGTCTCTTGCAAAGAGATTTTACTTGCCTAACCATCTAGAATTTACAAGCAATGTTTGGTCCCAAGAATTACTGCTGTGTATACTTGACTGGTCAAACTTGAACTCATATTAAAAGGGCAAGGAGGAGAGATGAACTCACAGTTATGTTGGCACAGCATATTTGGATATCAGTAAAAAATTCCTAGCAACAAGAGTTTTGTAACACCTGAAGACAATGTTTCAGGAGTAATGGAATTTCTTCTTCTGGGAGTGCTTAAACAAAGATAGTAAAGTATTGCCATCTAACAGAATGTTATACTGCATTCTTAACCGAGGAGTTGCAGTGGAATGATTTCCAATAACAAAAAAACTTTTAAACGTTCCAGAGATCGTGATGTCTATCGCCTCTTCTATAACTTTAGGACAATTTTATATATATATATATATATATATATATATATATATATATATATATATATATATATATATATACATACATACATACATACATACATACATACATACATACATACACACACACATATATACAAAAAATTAAAATCTCAGGTGTATATATATATATATATATATATATATATATATATATATATATATATATATATGGGGTACCATCACAAGATAACTGCTATAGTTGTTGTTCAATACACACAATCACAAAATTTATTGCTGTAACAGAACACCCATTGCATAGAAAGCCACACTGGTTAGGCTATGAAATAAACATTCACTCCTTTCAAGGAACTATTTTCTGCTGCAACAAAACATGTATTTTACATGTTGTGAAGTCCATATCAATAAATCCTTAAAATGGTTTCCTCCCAATTAGGAAAATAATTGTAGAATAATTTTCCATGTAGGTAGATAAAACATTCACACAGTCTACATTATAGTGTGGGGAGGGAGGGAGGGGGAGAGAGGGAGGAGAGAGAGGGGGGGAGGGAGAGAGAGAGAGAGGGAGGGAGAAAGAGAGAATGACTATCATACATTTTAATTCTTTACTATAGCAGCACACCCAATTTCAGGGGAAATTGCCCCAGATTAGGAGGGATGTTGCACTGCTAACAAAAATTTTGGTTTTCTAGTAATAGGAAGAAATTTAAAAGATCTGTTGTTTTAAACTAACATAATCTTGGATTTCATCTTAAATTTGGAAGGTAGGAATAAAGAAAGCAAGAATAGCAGTTGAGAGAAAAGGCAATGTTCATTGTTAAGTGTATATAGAACATCTATGGAACTTTCTTCTAGATTTCTTAAATGTGCATATTTGGAGTACATTAAGGGTTACTATAGACGACTTCAATGCCTTCTAGATGAATGGTCTTTATCATCTAGAATTTCCTTGTCAACATGCCATTGTGGAGATTTGTAGAATTTTAACAGATCTCCAATTCAAGGACAAGGTTATAGGAGATATGCCTAAAATGCTGTAGATACCTGTGGTCTACCTGATAATATATGATCTAATATAAGACAACTTCTTACATTCCTAAATGAATTCTTATTAAGATAAAGCAAATCTATATAATTCTTTAGAGGTTGCCATTTCTTAATAAAAATGTATCTCATCAGCACTGTAGGAATGAAAAAGGAAAAATAAAGATTGTTATTCATAGTGGTCATTGAATTCAGGAAATTACACTTAACACCATTGGGATATTGGGACCATTTCCTTGCAATACAGACTGTCATTTAAGAATATGCTTAAAAAGACAGATCAATAACATTCAGTTTCCTCTCCAGAGGCTCACGATAAAAGCTAATTCATCAGAAGAATTATCTCATTACATGAGAGCCAAAGATGCTAAGATTTCAAACTTTTCAAATATTACTAATAAAATAGTGACAATCTGAGCTGGCAGATTCAAAAGGCATTGTTCCCTTCTAAAATTAAATTCTGACTTTCCTTTTAACGTGAGACCCTATCAAGCTTTTGACTGCTTTGGGGAATTTGTTCTCTTTCGCTCCACTGAGTGACATATAGAAAAGTCCATAGTTATTGCCTGGTTTAGCATAATTCACTGTCTTAGCATAAACCATAGGTAAAAGTTTACTTGTGGGTACTTCAGACATCTGCTGAATACACAGTAGCCACAATACACAGCCCCTCATACCCATTTAATCAGCATCTCTGATACATTTCTCATAGTTGACCATATGGGCTGTTCTCTTGAAGGTTTTCATGTCATCTTTCTTTGAGGTCTTGTGTGGTTGCGTCAAGAGCCTCCTTACACCATCTGATGCTTTGGTTGTTCAAGAAATATGATCAGAGAAGCTTTGTGCATAACTGTGCATAATAGGTAAAGGTAAAAGTTTCCCTCACACATATGTGCTAGTTGTTCCCGACTCTAGGGGAAGGTGCTCATCTCCGTTTCAAAGCCGAAAAGCCAACGCTGTCTGAAGACGTGTCCCTCCGTGGTCATGTGACGCACAGAATGCTGTTACCTTCCCACCAAAGGTGGTCCCAATTTTTCTACTTGCATTTTTTACGTGCTTTTGAACTGCTAGGTTGACAGAAGCTGGGACAAGTAACAGGAGCTCACCTTGTTATGTGGCACTAGGGATTCGAACTGCTGAACTGCCAAACTTTCAATCGACAAGCTCAGCATCTTATCCACTAAGCCACCGTATCCCTTCTGTGCATAATACTACCAACCAATCAAAGCTTTATAGAAGTTTGTTTTTGTTTGACTTGTCATGGTGGTTCGTGGTTGTGGTGGCTCGATCGGAGATGCAGCTATCCTGAATTAGATAGAGGAAGACTGAGCCATTTCCACTACATTGTCCCCATTTTACTCACAGAAGGCTGAGAGATGTTGTGGATTAATTTTGCTTTATGCCAAGTTCTATTCCTATGACCAGAAATTGGAATCAGGATGTAATAGAGATAAACATATAATATCGTATTTAAGATAAATTAAAAGGAAAACACAGGTAAAATTGTAATCAATTGTTATTTAGCCATGGTTTAGCCATTAATCTGGGTTCTGATGTCATACTGAGCTCAATTAAGTCTCAACTCAACTGCTGTGCAGCTTAGATCAATTATTTCAATGTGAAATCATAGAGTCAGATCAGTGGTGAAATGTAAAATTTGTTACTACCAGTTCTGTGGGCGTGGCTTGGTGGGGGG
This sequence comes from Arizona elegans, assembly GCA_022577455.1. Taxonomy (NCBI): domain Eukaryota; kingdom Metazoa; phylum Chordata; class Lepidosauria; order Squamata; family Colubridae; genus Arizona; species Arizona elegans. The sequence goes on along the minus strand of JAKOOJ010000003.1, from coordinate 91,786,414 downwards.
GGTAATATGACTGAGTGGACGTGGCCAATTATTTATTTATTTTTTACTTTTAAAACCATTTTTTCTACAACCTCTTCGGCTGATCCAGATCCAGAATCCTCCATATCTCTGGGGGGGAGCTCATTCCAGATCGTCGGTGCCCCCACAGAGAAAGCTCTCCCCCTAGGGGCCGACAGCCGACATTGTTTGGCCGACGGCACCTGGAGGAGCCCCTCTCTGTGGGAGCGTACTGGTCGGTGGGAGGCTATTGATGGTAGTAGGCGGTCCCGTAAGTAACCAGGTCCTAAGCCATGGAGCACTTTAAAGGTGGTAACCAGAACCTTGAAGCGCATCCGGAAGACCACCGGGAGCCAGTGCAGCTCGCGCAGGAGAGGTGTTACATGGGAGCTCCACGCTGCTCCCATAACCACCCACGCGGCCGCACTCTGCACTAGTTGGAGCCTCCGGGTGCACCTCAAGGGGAGCCCCATGTAGAGAGCGTTACAATAGTCCAGACGAGAGGTGACTAGGGCATGAGTGATTGTGCGTAACGAGTCCCGATCTAGAAAGGGACGCAACTGGCGAATCAGGCGAACCTGATGAAAAATCCTCCCGGTCATGGCCGTCAAGTGCTCTTCTAAAGACAGCCGTGAATCCAGGAGGACGCCCAAGTTACAAGCCCTTTCCGTGGGGGCCAATGATTCGCCCCCAATAGCCAGCGATGGCGCCAACTGACTATATCAGGACATCGGAAACCACAGCCACTCGGTCTTGGATGGGTTGAGCCTGAGCCCGTTTCTCCTCATCCAGATCCGTACAGCCTCCAGGCACTGGGACATCACTTCAAGGGCATCGTTGGGGTGGTCCGGGGTGGAGATGTACAGCTGGGTGTCATCAGCGTACAGATGGTACTTCACCCTGAAACCACGGATGATCTCGCCCAGCGGCTTTACATAAATGTTGAACAAAAGGGGCGAGAGAGCCGATCCCTGTGGCACCCCACATATAAGGGGCCTCGGGGTCGATCTCTGCCCCCCTGTCAACACAGACTGCGACCGGTCAGAGAGAAAGGAGAAGAACCACCGTAAAACGGTGCCTCCCACCCCCAACCCTTCCAGCCGGTGCAGCATGATACCATGGTCGATGGTATCAAAGGCCTCTGAGAGGTCTAACAGGACCAGGACAGAGGAACAACCCCTGTCCCGAGCCCTCCAGAGATCATCAACCAACACGACCAATGCCATTTCTGTGCTGTACCCGGGTCTGAAGCCCGACTGGAATGGATCTAGATACGATAATTGACTTCAGGAAATGTACATCTACCATTGTACATAAATGGTGAGGTGGTGGAGAGGGTGAGTAGTTTTAAATTTCTGGCATTTATATCTCGGAGGACCTCTCATGGACTATGAATACTAACATGCTTGTGAAGAAGGCACAGAAGAGGCTGTACTTCCCGAGAATGCTCAGGAAGATACATCTATCTCAGCATCTACTTCTGTCCTACTATTGCAGCACCATTGAGAGTGTCCTGACATACAGTATTCTTGCATGGTATGGGAGTAGCTCTGTAATGGACAAAAAAGTTCTACAGAGAATCATTAAAACTGCCCAGAATATCATCGGACTCCAGCTGCCAGCCCTGGACGACATCTTCGAATCTTGCTGTTTGAGAAAGTTGCATAACATTCTCAGAGACTCTTCCCATCCTGCTTACAATCTTTTTGAACTGTTGCCTTCTGGCAGAAGATACAGAACAATTAAAACTCGGACCACATGTTTTCTGAATAGTTTTTATCCCAGAGCTATAATTCCACTCAACAATGAACTAAAGGGCCACCATCAGTGAGCTTTTGGACAGTATTACGTGGTCTGTTGAGTGGATGTTTGGGTGGTTTAGGGGTGGAGAATTGTGGTGCGTAAGAGTGTGTTTGGGGATTGTTATGTATGTTGGACCTGGTCTTTGGGTGTTAAGTGAATTTCGTTGTATGGGTATACTGTGTATACACGTACAATGACAATAAAGTCATTCATTCATTCATTCATTCATTCATTCATTCATTCATTCATTCATTCCTCTACCTGTCCTAACTGAAAGCCCTATCAACTGTAGAGCCGACCAGCGACAGGGAGCCGCAGCAGAGGGATGAAAGAGCCACATGCGGCTCCAGAGTCTTGGGTTGGTGACCCCTGGGCTAGGTTGAAAAAAAGAATTAAGTACTAGGAAGAGAATGAGAAAAACAGGCTAAATAAGATGTTTGCAGAGGCAGCTGTTGCCAAGAGCATTTTACAAAGGAAAAGGGAAAGCTTGTGTATTTAAATATGTACAGTGCTTTGGAGATATACTTCACTTCATGGTTAAGGAGTCTGTTCAGACAGTTTTACAAAACAATGTTACCTCAGAGGAAAGCACCTGTGAGACACATCCCAGCAAGTTGAAAAGCTTACCATCCTTTACTTATTTTTGTACCTATGTACCTTTGTACCTCCTCCTATATATGTAGAATTGCTGATTCAAAATTTGAGGTTGGACATTTTCCTTATTGGATTACTGCCCCACTCTCTCGTTGAAGATTTGGCTGCAGACTATGTTTAAAGTGAATCCCATCATTGCTGAAGGAGGGATCCTGCTTGGGAGATCTCTGAGGGAATCGGCTCTGAGACAGTAGAAACTCAGAACAGTTTATTTGTTGCAAATAGAAGCCATACCTAGATGTTATTTTTACAGGAAAGAATGACTCATTAAACTTCTGAACAGAGTACAGAATTCTTAGAGTACAGAATATTTCTTACTAAAAGTATATTTATGTTAGGCACATATGTTCCTTACATATGCATACACAAACACACAAACACACACAAATAGAATATATAAAATAGACATCAGACAAACATTTATATCTTTATAAATTTCTCCTGAATTCCCAGCAGGCAAAACCTGCTTCTTATTTTCAGCTCATCCCAGCAAAATTGGACCTTGTAGTTTGTTCTCATCACACTGTGCTATATATTGTTTACTTTCTATGGTGCATATAATCAGTTTGAAATGTCCGTAATAATTAACATTATACCTATAGTCTAATACTAGGACAAATGATTTCATAGACTTTTTTATGCTGGATCAGAGAATGTCTAAAATTGATTTTATTCTGTAGTCATTAAAAATGATTTCTAAACTGTGTATATTATGTTTTATAATACCATTTCTGTGTTGAAGGCATTTTATTATTTTTCTTTGTGTATAGTGAATTTAGTAATGTTGTTATCTGCCCAGTGAACTTCAATTGTTAGACAGATTCAGTGTATAAATGAATAATAACAAATGATAATTTAGTTTTCTGTTTGAACTATCTTGGGAGAATATTTGCTTCAGTAACAAATAAATCTATACTAGTACAATATAGACTAAAGAATCAATGAAGTGTTCTATTTGTGAAATCTACTCTCTACAGAGACAACCAGTGTTAAACCAGTGTTCCTCAACTTGGCAACTTTAAGATGCGTCCATTTCAACTACCAGAATTCTACACCCAGCTTCACTTCCCCTTACTGCCTGGGAATTCTGGGAATTGAAGTCCACACATCTTAAAGATTGCCAGGGTTGAGAAATGCTACATTAGATGATTGGGAATTTTTTAATTTTTAAAAAGAGGCCATATTTCATATATCCTGTAGTTGTGAATTTTCTGCATAGAGGAGATAGAGCTCTGCATACTTCTCTTTCAGGTATCCTTATTTTGGCTTATTCAAAATACTTTGAGGAAAATAACCGTTATCTTTCATATTCACTAAACCCTTAATTGAATAATCTGTTACTGTTTTGGTGCAAGATTACTAGGCAATCTATTTTGCCAATATTTCAGAAGAATCATTTAGAAAATAGGAGACGACCCAGACTGAATTCATTCATTCAAAATCTTAGTATTTTTATCTGTGTTTTCTTTATGCCAAGTATTCTACATATATGCTATGTTTACAGACCTTGCACAATTTGTTTTAATATACATTTCAAAGGGTTTCCACTCTCTTTCTCTCACTCTCTTAACCACAATATAGAACACTGCTTTACATCTACAGAGAATTGACCTACATCTGAACAGATACAATGATATATCCAGTCACCTAGAATTTAGCTTCCCAGGGCATCTTTCAAATAATAATAATAATAATAATCCAGTATTTGTCCTTTTGCCAAAGTCAGAAGTCACATTACATAAATGCTCAGGATAATGGATTTTCCTTAGGATTTATTATGTCATGTTCAAGCTGTGAATTTACTTATCTTCATCTCAGCCCTAGAATTAATGAATGGCTAATCAAGTGTAACGGTAAGATAATACTGTATTACCCCAAACTACACCCTTATAGATATGGAAACATTTGCTAGAGTTAGCAAAAGAATCATGAGGTCAAAAATTCTACTGAAGACAGTAATGACTTAAGGCTTTTTACAGGTAAATATACCTCTATTTACTCTATTTTCTCTGATAATAATAGTTCACAATAATCATTTATCCGGAAGATTCAACTTTGCTGTTATACCCTACAAACTGATCTTATATTTGAAGATTTCACCCAAATCCATGTGTGTACCTCCTGTACACACTTTCATCATCATAATAGTGTTCTCCTTTTCAAGGAGGAGCAGGACATGTAGAGTATCTATGTATGTGCCAGGTTGATGTGAATCAGGAATTGAAACTTTTGAGATTGAGAAATACTCAAGGCCATAGAAAACATAAGTATAGGAGCAAAGCTAAAGAAAAAGCTAGAAGAAAAGCTCAAAATTAAAACTGAAAGCTGCACAACTATACCTTGCTTGCCTCCCGGGGTTGTGGGTGCTCCATTGGTGGAGGTTTTCAAGAAAAGATTGGACAACCATTTATCCAGGATGGTATAAGGACACCTGCCTCAGGCAGGGGAGACTTCCAAGACCTCCAAGTCCCTTCTAGCCCTATGATTCTATGCTTAAACAGTGCTCAACTGACAGGAGAAAGCTTTCCTACACTGTGTGGAAATACTATTCTCTGAGAAAGGCTAAGGATGCTGTCCTCCCCTATGATCAGCAGAGTTTTAAAATATGCTCAATAATGTTTATTAATTTATTATTGTCTTTATTAATTTATGTATGTCTTTATTAATTTATGAATTTCTAATATTTATTATACACAACTCATTTTTGCAATATTCCTTTGTGCTGGTATGAAGAACGAACCTTTATTTAATAATAACGCTTATTATAAAATTAGATTTTTATATAAAGATTAGTAAGTGGATAATTGTGCATAAACTATGCACCCATAAATTGTATCCCTTGGATATTGGAACACTGAAAAAAAAATCAAACCACAAGAAGAGTAATCCTAGACATTGTTAACTTAAAATTTTGTTTATTTAAGTATAAGAACTGTTGTAATGTCCTTTCAACTACGTGGCATTGTATTAATGATTGTTTGCTTAAAAGCTTATTTATAGCAATTAATAATTTATCTAAATATTTATATTATATAATCTGTTACATTCTGTAAATATATTAATAAATTGTTATTTGTCATAACCCATTGATATATTTAAATGGAAAAGTGTGAGTAGCTGATAGTCAATAAAGATACATTACATTCGTAAACAAAGACATATCAGACATATAAATACATAAACACATAAAATGCACTCATAGGACATACACATAAATAACTTACAAAATTCTATAGACAGCTAGATATCTACGGTGGGTTTTTTTCCCCACAAACAAAGCATAACTCTACTTTTTTTCTGTATTTCCATTTGTGACAATTACTAGGATTTTTTTTTTTAAATGGATATTCTGCCTTTCAGCAAATTATGCTCTGTTCAGCATTTACTGCAGTCTACCTTCAATGGTGCTTCCTCTGCCTGAAAGACTAAAATTTGTATAAATGTATGCAATATCCCGGGGAGCTTATGATAAGCAAGCCAATCTGACATTATTTGTGCATATAGATATTTGTGATTACACATGGCTGAACCATTTACCCTGTCTTGTTTTTATTAATACAGATCAATTGGGTCTGGACAAAAAGTGATAGCTTTCACTTCTGTAATGAAATTATTTCCTTCATCATGATAGTTGTCAACCGTTGATTGAAATTTTATATCCCCTTCCATACACAACACCACCACAAACCTCAGGTTTAGTCCTTATATAGTGCTTCTTTCTTTATAATAAAATATTCACACATATAGTACCATTTAAATTGAAATTTGCTTGAGTAAATTGGAATCGTCCTGGGGTTAAGACCAACTGAATTCAATTGAACTGCCTTTTGAATAGACAGGAGCATGATTAATTTATGAATCTGATATCTCAATGCTGAATTACAGTTAAGGGATGGCAGAAATGGTTTGACATTGTGAATTGAAATTCCTACTCCTTGAAATATGGAGGATTTGTAATGCTCGCCATAATACAATTCTAACTCTGATTTACATTGGAAGGTAATAGAATTAGGATGCATCCCACACCTCTTCCCTGCTTTTCCTCCCATTTTCCACTTTTTCTTGCACCTCTTGCTGTAGCATCAGCCCAGTAACAAGAAAGGTGTGACAACCATCACCAACACTTAAGAAAAGTAAAAAGAAGAGAGGGAGGGAGCTGGGAGGGAAGGTTAGTGACGATTCAAAGCCCCATTTGGCTGACTCATAAGACATAAGACTCATAATACTAAATGACATCATCAGGAACATGACACAGTCATGTTTGGTCTTGCAATAAAACAGCTACTTCAAGAATTATTGTAACTTAACACTTTTGGATCATAACTTTGGTATTTGCGAGACTGAATCTTAAGCCTGAATGTCTATGGAGATTCTCAGTCATCCAGGTCATGGTTGTCCCAAAGGTGCTTTTTACAAGAGGCAACTGGACTTTCTGGTTTTTCTTTGAAGATGTTTCGCTTCTCATCCAAGAAGCAGAGCTGAAGAAGCTTCTTGGATGTGAAGGGAAACGTCTTCAAAGAAAAACCAGAAAGTCCAGTTGCCTCTTGAAAAAGCACCTTTGGGATGACTTAAGCTTGAATCCACATTTACTACATACCAAAACTTTTCCTTTCAGGACAATAATGTTTATAACACAATAAACTTCTTACTACTACCATGGTTTAGAAGGCATTACTTTCCTCATCTTTATTATTCTGAAGTTGAACAGTCGGGTAGTCATTCTTTGCATTACAGACATTTTATTTGCCAAGTTGTGGTTAAATTTATTCATCCAATTATATTGCCTAGAGCCATGATTGTGAACCTATGGCATGAGTGCCAGAGATGGCAGGCAGCGTCCTCTCTGATGGCACGTGAGCTGTCACCGCAGTTCAGCTCCACCACGCATGCGTGTGCACCTCCCACCAGCCAGCTGGTTTTTTGGTCTCTGCCGTGCATGCAGGGAGCCCATGCGTGGGGGGCGAACATGCGTGGGGGCAGGGATCATGTGGGGCCGCACGCTCATTGCATTTTGGGGGTTCAGTGTGTACGCAGGGGCCATATGCTCATTGTATTTTGCATTCGTGTGCAATGGCATTCACATAAATGGGGAAACTATTTTAATTCTGTAAGTGGAAATTTAAGCAAAACCATTGCATCTGGGACAGGGTCTTAACACAAAAAGGACAGCATTCCTTATTAACCCAAACCCTTGTTCCTCCACAATTATTATGCTATATTTTGCTTTCCAGGCATGTATTTCATTTGGGGAGGGGAGGAATTGAGGGTTGATTAGCATCCAAAGTGCTTTTTTCTTGCTGTGCTCTCTTCCCTTAGCCTTTTGGTGTTTGGTTTTTTTTTTTCTTATTTCTGATGCCCCCTTTGCTTTTCCTCCCTCCCTCCTCAGCAACTGGTTGCTAAGACATAAGACAGAATGATCTTGCAAGGACTCTGTTTCCTACCAAATTAAATTGAACTTCCAGTACTTTCAAACTCACTATGTATAGTCAACTTTTAAAGATGATGGGTGGCTGAAGGATCACAGTTTTCCCAGCCATGTTCTAAACTGATTGCTGATGGCAGATAACTTCTGAAATATGGTTGATGGCTGGTTCTCTAGCTAAAGGAGAAAACAACCAAATTAACTTCTCTGGATGTTCTAGGATTATAATAAAAAAAATTCCCCCTTTGTTTTCTTCATTCTAAGCTTGATTCATGATTACTCCATGGGCATGCCTATATGATTTTCTTGGCCACAATATAGAACTGGATTGCCATGGCTTTTTTTCTGAGAGGTGTTTATGTCTTCTAGTCTAACTTGAGTTCTAGGATTTTCTGTAATCTCCCATCCAGTGAGAAGCCCTGCTTAATTTTTCAGGTCCAGGTTAGGTCAGTGATGTGCTGCCATCTGCTGAGGCTACACAAAGCCTACAAGGGTGAAACAGAAATGTCCCAATCTCTAATAACTTGCCTCTTTACTAAGTTTGATATCCTTTTTTTTTTCTTTGGTTTTTAGCAGGTCTTACCCAGAAAAGATAATGAAAGACCAAAAGACTCAGAGCATACCAAAAATCAGTTTAACTCCATTTCTGTGCAATGTGTTCAAATCCTGGCAAACATTCCCTGTTATTCCCTACATCTGTCTCTATTACAATGCCAAGGCTTCAGTTATTAACCCGACTGTCACCACTCATTTAAGGATCTCTGGCTCTGGCCATATATAATCTTAGCATGTCTTCAGTCTGAGACATGTCTCAGGAGGAACAAAAAACACAATCCAGGTAATCTGTATGTATATTGCTTCCTCACTTTTTCCCTGACCATCATTTCTGCCAAGAAATCAATCTTTATTTGGATTAATTGGATTTATACCCGTTCCTTTTCTCCTGCAACCAATCTGGGTAATGGAGAGCAGAACTATTTTCAATGAGTCAAGATAAACACATACTGGGAAAAATTAGGAAGCAAAAAAATACCTTGCAGTTGAAGACGATCGTCAGTAATATTTTAAAGAGCAGGCAGGAGAAAATTGAAGCAGCCGAGTCAGTGTGAGGAGGAATGACTGCTGTACTAAGCAAACAAAGGGAGGCTGCTATGGAGCACAAGGCTTTGTTTCTCCTTTTAACTGGGTGGTGTTTAGAAGATGCTGGAATACTATCATGAAAAACAATTTCAACTCATTTAACCTCCTCGGGCAATCTGATTCTCCAAGGTCTTCTTTTTCTGTCCTTAGCAGCATCTTGAGATGGCCACAGCTGTACCCAAATCTCAGTGTTAGAAACAAAACGCTGATCGGATAATTTGGGATCGAACTATTTTGAGAACTAGAGGAGGCAGAGGAGAAAGTGTCATGTTCAAGCAGAAGGTCAGCTTTTCTTTTACAGCATGGGGGAATCTTGATAGTTGATATGAGATATGAGTTCTCACGGATGGGCATTTCTAGCCTCACTTTAATTATTTTAACAGGACATACCTTGGAGCTCTGCAGAGCTTTGTTAATATTTTGATCAAAGCAGAGGAGAGCCCCACTTCTCTTCAACAAAGTGCAACACACTTGGCCCTCGGTTTTCTTCATTTACACCAGGGGTGTCAAACTTGCATCGTCATGTCATTGTCACGTGATGTACCACAACTTTTTTCCCTTTGCTAAACTGGGGGTGGGCATGGCCAGTGCATGACACATCCGGCCCGCGGGCCACAAGTTTGACACCCCTGATCTACACTATCACCCTAGTGGAACATCTGAATGTTCCATCTCCACTGTTCTTCAGAGAGTAATGTGACATTGCTAAGTGGTTTGCCATGTTAAGGCAGATGTGTACAGTTGTAAAGAAAAAAAAATCTGGTTGATGATGATACACATATACTGTAGCTGCCAGGGAATGTTAATTTTAGTGATATGTGTAGGATTTTTTGTTTGTTTGCATCAATCCCTACTTTTCTATGGCAGGACCTCTTTGTTATAAAACCTTAGTAAGATCACACCTGGAATACTGCATCCAATTTTGGTCACCACATTACAAAAAAGATGTTGAGACTTTAGAAAAAGTGCAGAGAAGAGCAAATGATTAAAAGCCTGGAGACTAAAACATATGAAGAATAGTTGCAGGAACTGGGTATGGCTAGTCTAGAGAAAAGAAGGACTAGAGGTGACATGATAGCAGTATTCCAGTATTTGAGGGGCTGGCACAAAGAAGAGGGAGTCAAGCTATTCTCCAAAGCACCAGAAGGCAAGACAAGAAACAATGGATGGAAACTAATCAAGGAGAGAAGCAACCTGGAATTAAGGAGAAACTTCCTAACAGTGAAAACAATTAACCAGTGGAACAATTTGCCTTCAGAAGTTGTAGGTGCTCCATCATTGGATGCTTTCAAGAAGAGACTGGGGCAGCCACTTGTCTGAAATGGAATAGGGTCTCCTGCTTAGCAGGGGGTTGGCCTAGAAGACCTCCAGGGTCCCTTCCAGCTCTATTTTGTTTGAAACATTGATTGTTCAGAAACCAAATCTGAAAGCAAAACCTCCCAAACTGCACAGTGTGTCTTTTCTCTCTCTCTCTCTCTCTCCTAAGAAAATGCATCTCCTGGCTGGATGTTTGGAAGGAAAGAACAGAACCTTCTTCCAAGGCAGATGGTAGAGCTTTCACACAGGATGTGGCACTTGTAGTACTCACTCAATTTAGAACCTAACAGAAAGTCCTTCTGCAGCTCATAGCCCTGTCTAAAAACAGCTTTGTAAAAGTTTGAAAAGTAAGAAGTCTCATTCGATTGAAGCTCGATACATCCATGTACTTTTCTTGGCAGCAAGACAAGAGATTTGTCATTGCTTTCTTCTAGCATGTTTTTCCAACATCTCAGGCTAGCTTACAGCCCTGATCTCCCATCCACGTTCTGTTCTGTCCCAAACCTGCCTCTTTCAAACTCTGGTTACTGCTGCCATCTGCTACTCTATTATTGCAGCCATAAAATTATTATCTACATTGAGACATTAACGTCTACATTGAGACATTAATACTGTAAACCCAAATAAACAGGTCCTCATCATACGGTTGCAGTAACAGATGAATTTCCCCACTGTGAAAGATAGCCTCTGGGTGAACAGTCATTGTTCTGATTACATTACTGTCTGCGCGGCTTAGATAACTGTGGCTGCAATCCTGCACACTCCAAACACCTCACATTCAATGGCTTTTAACAGCCTAATGGTTTGCAACAACCCAACATTTAGAACATGCATCTCAGTTGCTTTTATGGCACTCCTGGGATAAACAAACAGAACACACAAAATTTGCATAGTATCGTACGACTGAACTCAGGGAAGTTTAATTACAAAACTGCATTTTAATTGATTACCTGTGGAATAAATGACAACAGTGCCATTTGGAAAAATAGCGACCAATATACACTTTATCAACAGAGCTTTTTTCATCCGACACATAATAATTATTTAATTGCAATACATTTAGAACTGCAATTGAAAATATTAATATGCATGCCGATTACTTATTGCAGCTACATGACAGGTTTGGAGCCCAAGCGAGGGGCTGATGTATTCTACAGAAAAAGATCTCAGCCTAGTACCAAACTTAACCATTTCTCCTCTTTCTCCTCTTCTCCAACTGCTTCTACTATTACTTTTACTATTATTGATAGTGAAGTGCCACAGAATGCCATGTTTGAAGCTATAACCGCCAACTAAGCAAGCAACCAAGTCAGTCTAGAACATAACATAAATAAAGCACAACCATTCAGCAGCTAGACAATACTTCCCCACCCCAAACCAAATGTTGTAGTAAATGTCGGTGATTAGCATACAGGTGTCTTCCCCCCCAAAAAATTGCATCTATAAGTAAATTTCAGTAGATCTGATCTGACAATAGCTTAAAAGCTAGCATACCGTACCTTAGGTTGCGCGGGGAAAATAATGGAAAGAAAATCAAACTGGATTATTGTGTGAGAATTTAGTTGAATTCTTGGTTCTGATACTCATCACAAATTCCTGGGTTAAGCATGTATTTACAAATAGCTTGTACCTTAATTCTCAGTATATATCCATTTACCTAAACTTGTCTGGTTCATATATTTCTATGCCTGTAGATTAATTTATTTTTAAGTAGATGCTAAATGATTGAAATCGGGCCATCTTTGCCTTAATAATTGTTACCCAGTATGGTAACTGCAGTGAGGCTATAATAAGCACAAAGATGAAAGACTACAGAAATATCATTAATGGAGGAACGGATTTTGAAGATACCTGATCCTGCAGAAATCACTAAATTGACTTGTTTGATTAAAGAGGGTACTACAACTACTTTTATAAAAGTCTAGAAACCCTTTGTAGACTCTTTGCTGAAAACGGATGAACATGAACGATTGATTTCAGAATTTATTGATTAAAAAGGTTTATAGGAATAAGGAAACTATGATATTCAATACGGGGGAGTGAAGGTGGTAATTGTTATGTTTATAACTGCTGCAAGGAAGATCAGAAGTTGTTGCTTCAGATTTTTTAATTTTTTTCTTGCTTTTTTGTGATTCTTCACTTTTAATTTTACCCTTTTATGATCGTTTTCTATTTTTTCTGTTTGTGTAGTTTTTTTTTAATTCTTTGTGAAATATTTTAATAACATTTTTTCATTGAAAAAAGATAAGTGTAACTTGGTTCTAGCCATGATCCTCTAAAAGGACCTTAATTAACTGTTAATTATTTCTCAGGTTCATAGATTGGTCAAAACAAAAGCAAAACTTAACTATTGGATCTTCTAGTAGGAAATGTCAGGAATGTATGTCAGAGGAAAGAAATATCTGCCAGTTGTAACAAAGGGAGAGACGTCTTTCTGCACCTCTAAAGTTTGCAACTGGAATTACAGAATTGATTATTGTCTAAGTTTTAACCCAAGTCTGATTATTTCTTGCATTTCACATCAACCATTCCAGCAAACATTTTCAGTGAGAAAAGGAAGCAACTAAAGAGTCCAAAATATTATCCTGTTATGTGTCTTATAGTTCTCCAGTTACAGGCCCCATCAAACACTGCTTCAGCATAATTGCTTGGTCATAAAATTGAGTTAATTATTCCTTGCAACAGCAATATTATTATGATGACAATCAAACTCCGCTATCAGGTGAAATCAGTAGATACTAGGTCCTTCAGGACACGTGATATGAAGAGGAGTTTCATGAATGAATGTATAATGAACAAGCTCTTGCTGAATCTGCTACTTGCCATTTTGTTTTAAAACAATAGACTAATCTATTTCTTTAGTTTTCATCTCCTCAAAAAGTGATGATTCAAATCAATGGTCTATCATGCTCTGAAATACAGAAAATACAAAAAGTTATCATATTACTTCTTGATTTTGGAGTCTACAAAGTTTCTCCAAGTAGTTCTATCTTAATTTTTTCCCCCTTTACTTCCAAAAAATTTTGGCAAACTGCAGAATATAGCTGAATAAATAATTAACTAACTGATAAAAGAAACTGCTCAGGGAACAATAACAGAAATGGCTTTTTCACATACTTTTATAGTCTCCTAGAACACCTGCAGTTATAGGACTTCACAAATGGTCGGAATTTTATAAGCATATTTCTGAGAAATGACTGCAGTTTCTCTGAAGAATTCAGTATATACATACAGAGTATTGAACTCTAATTTGCACACAAAGAATTTGGGAGTACTTTTCATTCATTGCTACAGTAATCTACAGTAATGACATATAACTTTGTATCTTGTGTGAGAAGATCTAAACTCACAAATGTATGTTTGATGTTCTCCATCAGTGGAATTGTTCCATAGTAAGAAAGCTTATGTTTAATTAATCACGCTATTATTATTACTACTTCTATTGCAACTACTCTGATTTGAAAAGTAAAATTCTTTGGACTGACTACAGAGATCCTAAAATATTAAAAAGCAAGAAAATGCTATGTAATGAATGCACAAAGATATTAAACATTGTTACATAACATCATAAATGAACCATACTGTACAATACTGCATTGTATAAAATTTACAGGACCAGTTCATGTGCAAGACGGCATCTATACTTACAATGCAACATCATGCCCAATGCAGAAAATTGCACCAATGTTGCTAGCAAATCCACGCTTCCCAATGGAAATTCTAACAAAATGCTGCAGTGTGGAGCACTGCCATTTTGAACCCCAATTTATACTTTATCATTTATCTTCTTCCTCATTGTTCATTAAGAGCCAGCAAATCAGCCAACCTGTGTCACTGTCAGACCTTCTTGGAATGCTTGGAGAAAATACCCAGTTGAGTCTTTTTCCCCATAAAGGCTTGTTCCAACAAGGCCGCTGATACTTTGGGCACAGATCCAGCTGGTTAAGTTTGATAATCAGTGGGACAGCATTACCAGAGTGAATGGCTATATCCCGTACCTCACGTGTAGCTTAAAGACAAAATTAATGCTTGCAATGCTACTGTTGCAACTTGCAAGCTAGTCCTAATTTATTTGGTCCCTACTTTTTTGCTCAGTCCCATTTTTCATATAAGATGCTTTTCCTATGGTCCATTTCATTTATCATTTGGCACAGTGGCCTTCTGTTATGACTGCCATATCTTGTTTGCTTAGGCATCATCTATGTAAAGACTGGCAAATTCTGAAATGTAATTTCCCATGCCGAGTTCCTAATATTTCTAGACTTTAAAAAAAAACAACCAAAAACATGGTACACTCTCTCTCATCTATTTTCCCGTCAAATAAATCTTACTGCAACTTGGTTGTCTTCCTTCCTGTACATACTATACTGCTGGAAGTTATATTTTTGTGAGATAAATACGTAACATTTGAAAACACTAGCAATTTCAGACACAGAATAGCATATGACTTGTAATCGTCTTCTTTCAATATAAAAGAGAGATAAATGTCTGCAATCAATTATAATGGATGCCAGGCTCATTTACTATGAAGCAGTAGTCAGTGTTATTGCATAAATAGCTACGATTTATACGCACTTACTGTTATTGCTTTATTTCACTAACAATGGTGGCATGGCAACTGTGCAATAATCTATCACTATTTCTGGTTCTGCCTACACACAATTGTTCTGCTGTATGTTGTTCCCAATTCTGTTTGCGATTACTGAGTAACCCATGTTTGTTTGTTTGTTTGTTTGTTTACACACACACACACACACACACAGAGTTCTACCAGTTTACCAGCGATGGCAAAAATTCAGTTGAATTTGATTGAAATATATCAAAATCTATCCACTTCTTTACATTCTAAATATAGGAGAAAGATATAAATGGAAGATTCTTCCATCTAGCAAAAAGTATTCAGTGCTAAGCTGTTAGGAACTTCGATTAGTGTGTTTATGATGCTGACACTTTTTCCCCTTTTCCCTTCTCATCATTTATCACTACCTGATAAGAAACACCTAACATGGTCCTCTCCAGTTTGGAATTAGTTGTGTTTATTGTAGGTGGTACAGATCAACAAGAAATTAAAGTGGTTGTTTTTATGAAAATAATTGATAATACTCCATTTTTAAGCAAAATAGATTGTGAGAACTTGAGCTGTAAAAGATCTCAACATGTTAATATGGTATATTGCAATTTAACCCACCGCTATAGGTATAAAGGTTTTTTTTTTTTTTACTGTAATATTCTATGCAAAATAACTACACTTAGGCATAAAGCTCACACATCAAATACTTTCATAAGGCAAACTATAACTTAGCTTCATTCCACTTTGGAAAGACTAGAAAACTCTTTTTATTTTTGATTGTAGGTTATTGTGACAACTTTAAATTCTCAGGTCCTTATTTACAGTTTTCTGTGCTTTAGCAGCTAACTTCATGAAAGGATTCATGATTTGTGCAAGAACAAATCTTTGCATAATTCCTTTCAAAGCTTATCCTTCAAAATGGAGAATACCCACAACCGGAGGTCCAGGGAGGACTTTTTGGAAGCCAGAACTGAATGCATGATCCTCTTATTCCAGCTCAAATAAGGTTGTCCTCCACAACTGTTCTCCTAGACTTGTGAGCTTGGAAAATAATATATTTTGGATTTGCAGGAGAAAAGGCAAGTGGATAAAAGGTTAATAACTCTCTTCCCACACCACTATTGTGAGTGTCTTTTGCAAACGCTGGTAGGCCAGCCCCATAAGCAATCTTAATAATCCACAAATATAGAATCCCAGACTCATATTCGCCCTTACGCTCAATTTCATTTCAATTTTTGATACAGTAGAAGAATCAAACACTTTATGAATAGCCAAAACCAGCATTATAAAAACACCTGGAGATAAATAATGTCCACAAGAGCAACAACCCAAAAATAATACTGACAGGAATACCAACAATTCTCGAATCAAGATACGTGAAACATTTCCATGACGACAATGCTTGGTTTCACCTGCCACAGTCACATTCTGAAATGAAACATTTGTCCAAAGAAACTAGAGTTTGTGTAAATACTGCCTAAAAGGAATTATGAGATTCCCTATTGTTGTCAACGCTTATAGGAAATGAATCTATATGAGTATCAGGCAGATGAAGACCTTGTCTGATATGGTTTTAAAGCTGAATTGGTAAAGCCCAACTGTAGCCTTCATGTTTGTGAAAAGCAACAATTGTTGATAACCCACAGAGAGCAAAATGATGGAAGCTTTTAATTTAACAGGGAAAAATGATATCCAGTGCAACAGGGTGGTGCAAACTAAATTTCATGGGTCATCTAGGACAAAGTGTTCTACATAAAACTGAGCTCTAATATAAAGCTAGTCAGAGTTATTGGTCCCTTAGATTGAGAGAGAAGAACATTGTTTGCTTACAGTTTACCACTGGGACACAATCTCAGTTCTCTATTGATATCCTAGCCACAATCAGGGACCTGAAACATTAAGCTGAATTAACTATTATATATTAACCCCAATCCTTACAACTGATGATATATTAATCCCAACCCCTACAATACATCAATATTAATTAAATTCCAAAATTAAACAAGTGAGTAAGTAGAGAGCTGCTTCATTTAACTCTGAGACACTTGTCTAATAATATATACAAATATATTGGTATATTAACTGCTTCAATCTTTTACCAGCTATTCCATTAACATTGTCCCATTAAAATACATCTAGTTTTCATGGCATTCATTTGACTTCCTTTATATGATAAATCACTTCCTTAATTTTCTTTATCCATTAATGTGTTAGAGCAGTGGCTATCCAAGGTCAACAGTTCTGGTTCATTTCTCACTTTCATGTCACAGTCGTTTTTTCTATTTTACTCTCTATTTTAAATCTGATCTAAATCCACCACTTCAAAATAACTGTAACAACAACACACAAGAAGTTGCAAATAAATTACTTTCATCCACATAAGCAAACATTGTTCCCTATTAACAAAAGACTCATACAAAGAAATCTATAACCACTGCAAAATAGGAGGCTGGGGATTATTAATTCAACAGTCTAAGCATCATACAAAAAAGACCAAGGACATTTGATTTCTAGACCACTGAAAGGATCAACAGGTAAACTCCAAAAGAAGATGAAAATGACCTCTTCAATTAAAATTTGAGTCTCTGATTCATGCAACACAGAACAGAGAAATAATTCAGAGAATCCTTATAGGATCTTATCAATTCTTTTTCTGAGAATAAAAATATTATTAGATTATTTAATAAATTAGATTTTTATCCAACTTTTATTACTATATAACTCAAGGTGGTGAACACAGCAAAATCTGATAGCCTTTAAACCCAAGTAGTAGAGATTTTAGATTTTTCATTGCCCTGACTGATAGTCACCTTTGCAACATATCTGCAACAATCTGTAAAGGTTAGTGGTTAAAGTGTTGGCCTAGAAATCAGGAGACTGTGAGTTCTAGTCCAGCCTTAGGCAAGTGTATGACTTTGGGCCAGTCCCTCTTGTTGTGGGGAAAAAAGGAGGAGGAAGTAGTGCTACTGTATATATGTTCGCCACCTTCAGTTACTTACTGTATAAAGTAATAAAGGTGAGATAAAAAATATAATAAATAAATAAAATCTAAATAACACTGACTTCCATTTTACTGATACAGTAATAAAAATTTCCCTATAGTGATAAAAAAAAGCTTTAATAGTCCATTTTTAGTCTCAGAAATATTTAAACTGCTGAAAATCAAAGTATGTCTGCTTCAGTTCAGACCTATCATCAAGCTTTTATTAGTGGAAGAGTGCTTTTATATTCTTAGGTGACTGTTGGGTATTTTTAAAATATTGTATACCTATAAATAATACTTACATAATTTCACTTCTTGTCATTTTCACACATTTAGACAATTACAAATCAATAGCCATAAATTACATTATAAGGGAGAACTGATGAAAACCAGTTGTAAAAATAAAAAAGAATAATTTTTGAAATTATTTTTTAAAAGGGAAGGGAAAAAGGACCTATCGTTAAAACAAATCCTTGCTAGGTGGTTTTAATGTAAAGATAAGCAGACAGGTAGGTGCGAAAGCAGTCAAGAGAGAGCAAAAGGTTGGCCAATAGCTAGCCTTTACTTACAGGTGTAGGTCATTTCAAAACTGTCACTAATATTCACAATATCAATCTGTGGAGCCAGCTTGGGGGGCTCTGTGAACTGAGATAATGCAAACATAAAGGCTGCATGTTCCTGGGATTGTTGAGTAGGAAATAATCCCCCTAAGGTAAAAAGAAGGGAAAAATATAATAAAAAATGGACATTAAGTAAGAAATCGAACTTTAAGTGACAAAGGTATTCTACAACTGCAGCGATTACACTTAATGGGTATCAAAAGACTTTCTGCCAAAATTTCTCCAAACACTTTGGCAGAAAGGAAGCCATGTTAGTCTCTTGTAGCTAAAGAACAAACAAACAATAAATAAAAATCATAGAATGGAGTCCCCCAAAGCATTGGGAGGATGGCTTTTAATTAGGCATAAGCAATCTACTTGTCATCAATTTCAAAAGGACCTTTTTAAATGTTATGAAGTCCATATCCAGCCTTGGGGAGTCTTGAATTTCGCTAGGAGCTTTTGGTACAATATTCAATTTCATCCGATTATTACATAACCCCAAAGATACAAAATCCCCCAATTAGGTTTATAAATGAAGATTGAAGCTGCAGGAAACCGGGATTTAGCAATACTCTAAACCTTGAAACTAAGCCTTTTTTGCAGCAAGGAATGGCCAATTCCCTTCCCCCTCAACCAAGCGTGGATTTGCCCACGCTGAGCAGATGTTTCTTCAACAGGTTGTTGCTAAACTAAAAGAATAAACAAAAGACATATCTTGCTATCATTCCAGCAACTCCTGTTTTTGGACAGTGAGGGAGAAGAGAACAGGCCAAGTTTAAGAGAACCCACAATTAAGCCACGTTCTCCAAGAGATGCCCTATATAAGGGGATGTTACTTAGCCTAGGGAAGTAACAAAAAGACCACTCAAGCCCCTGGTCTCCCGAGGCCTGCTGTTCACTGAATCCCTGCTTATAGGAACAAGAGATTCGGGCTGTAAGCAATTATGAAGTGTCCCAATGGGTCCAAACATTAGCCCAAATGTTTCGGTTCGGGCAATTGGCTTCGGGAATGCACTGTTTCGTAATCTGTTGAGCTCGAGTCTGTTAGATGGCCCAGCGTGAATGGCTGGCTGGAATAAAAACCAAACGACCGAAAAACGGCGACCGGTAGCGGTAACCGCAGGTGGAATTAAAGCTAAGAAGTCCGAAGCATCAAATGTACCAAGTCCATCAGGGGCGGGGAGGAAGGAGGGGATACTGGAGAGGCTGCCTGGACAGGTTCAGCAGCGTGCAAAAAAAAACAGGATTTGTCTGCGCCCGGCGAAATAAATAGATCAACCAGAAGCCCACTTCGGCGTGGTTGCCAAGGAAGCCTGCTCATTTTTTTTTAAGCTTCACCTTTTGTTTCCTTAGCCAGACGCGCAAGCAACGTGGGAGGCGCGATGCCCCCCCCCTCCAAAAAAAAAAAAAAAAAGCCTGGGGAATGGAGGGAAAACTGCCATAAAAGCGCTGGGGCAAAGCGCGAGGCAGAAAAGCCAGCCTGGAGCCGGATTTTGTCCGAGGGAGGGGACGGAGGGATGAGATCTCGAGTGGGCAGGCGAGGGAAAGCGACTGCAGGTCACTGCAACAGCTGCCTGGCGACGTTGCCCCGCTTTTGTTTAGCAGCCTCACAACAAAGAGCAACGCCAAACTCGACGTCCGGCGGCGGGTCGCCCACTCTAACGACCCCAAAAAACCTCTCCTCCCCCACCACCCCCCCGGAGCGGGAGAAGAGATTGCGAAGTGATCTGCACCCGATTCTCGAAATACCGAGTCCCCACATGCAGGAGAGAATGAGAGCGAGAGCGAGAATAAAAAGAGGGGGCGCTTTCAGAAGCACTTAGAAGGCAGGGACCCTTCCCCTCCCCCCAAAGTCCAGTATGGGGGTCTCCTCCTTATCCTCTGAACGCGGTTATAGTACACACAGTGACCCCCTTCGCGAGCGAAGTCGAGGGGTTGGTTGTATCTCGCTCTCCCTCCCATTCTCGTAACACGCAGCAACATCGATTCCCCGCGGGAAGATGCCACCAAGATGCCATCGTTTTTCACACTCACCGATCTGGATGTTGCTGGGGAAATTGACCCCCAACGCTGCCCCTAGGAAACTGGTGCAGAAGAAGGCAAAAATGTGCTGCATATTCCCTTTTGCATTGGCGAGAGAGAAGCCCAGGTCCAAGCATAGATTTTTGGTGTTTCCCCCCCCCTTCTGGTTTCTTCCTTCCTTCCTTTCTTCTTCCTTCCTTCTTTTTCTTCTCTCTTTTCCCCCCCTCTCTTTGGTTTCCTCTTTACCCTCCTATATTGCTGTGCCACTCTTTCTCTGGGAATCGAATGCTTCGGTTGCTCCCTTAACACCAACTGACAGCAGGTTTAACTGAGCTCTGAGAGAGAGAAATCCTTTCTTCATCCACAGTCCCCTTCCCCCCCTCCCTCCCTCCCTGCCTCCCTCCCGCAGAGGCATGCACATACAGCTACACTCTCTCTCACACACAGAATACTCTCTTTTCCATCAAGCTCCTTTCCCTCCCCTTGCTCTACCTCGCCAGCAGAGAAACCAGAGTCTCCCCCGCGTGCCTTTTTTTTATTTAAATGCAGCCTGCTTCCTTAGGATCTCCCCTTCCAAGGGACAGTCTGACAGTCAATACACCCTCCAGTGCCAAGTGGAGTCTTTGGAGAGGTCCTGGAGAAACTGTAAGACTCCCCCTCACCCACCCACCTCCCACAGGCTGCTGGTCCCTAAGTGGCCAACTCCACCTGCACTTTGCTCCAGATCAAGAGGGAGCAACAGGGCTATCTCTTGGGACTCCTAGTGTTACCCACAAAAGGCCCACTTGATTAAGACAAGGCGGGCGGGCGCGTGACAGGCACAAATTGTTCCGTGAGGAATGAGGGGGCGGTGGGAGATTCATTGTTCAAAGAAGTCAGAAAGAGATGCTGAAGGAGAGAGTATGCAACCCTTTCCTCTCCCTTCCCATTCTGACTGAGTTTGGTCTCTACCCCAATTTTTCCCCTCCTCTCACTCCACATTTAGAGGTCTTCAACCCCTTCTTTATCTTTGTTTGTTTGGGACATGATGGGGAAAAAAAAAGTCCAGGCTCCCAGCTGATGGGAACACAAAGGCTAGTAGGATAAGCCAGCTAGCCTGAGGAATGAGGCAGGTGTGTGGGAGAGAGGGAAGGAACGAGAAGGAAGGTGTTGGTGCTATTGATGGGGAGGAGGTGAGAGTTATTCTTCCAGGATTGGCTCAAAGGTACAGACTGCATTACATATGAAAGCTTTTCTTCCCGTACCTACCTTTCTCCCCCCCCCCCCCGCCCCTGTCTTTTCTGGGATTGTGAAACATTTATTCTGTAAAATGCAAATCTGCTCCGAAGGAGGAGGGCACAGTTCAATTGTAGTCATTTATTACTGGTGTACTACAGGAGCTCCCAGAAAGGGGTAAACTCTCTCTCCAGCACTCTTTCTAGGAGATGACCAAGTGTAGCAGCTGAGTTGGCCATTCCATGGTGGGTGCCCTTCTCTCCATCGTGCTCCATCGAGTTTTGCAAGGGAAATCACCTGTTCCCTCTAGCCTAATGACTCCTTTTCATCTGAGATAATAAAATGGGGACCACATTGGCCTCCAAAAGAAGGGGAAGTGGACTGAGGTGAAGATACACCTTCCTTTGCACCCCTCTTTCCCCCACCCTCTTTTTGGACAATAATCTTCCAGGGGAGATGGAAGCTGCTGTTTTTTTCAGAAGCTGGTTACAATGGAGTTCTTCTTAAGCATTTTAATGAATTAAATTAAACTAATAGATAATGAATTAAATAACACAGTGCCATCAAATCAGTAATTCTTATTGGGCCCATTTTAATTTGAAATTAAAGCTCATGTTTTTATGGCTTTTTGTTTTTACAGCTGTGCTTTGGATGGGGTTATATGTGTAAACCAGTGTTTCTCTATTTCAGCAATTTTTAAGACATGTGGACTTCAGCTCCCCACCATGCTGGCTGGCAAATTCTGGGAGCTGAAATCCACACATCTTAAAGTTGCTGAAGTTTGAGAGAGACTGGTGTAAACCACCGAGCATTGTCATTCTTAAAAAAATAACAACAACTAGTAAATGTATTTATAAAGCAGAGTTATGAAATTGCCAGCCTCTTCGGCAATAATATTTCATGGAAATACGACCATTATTAGAAAGACCTTGTACCCTTGAAAAACAGGGAGCCAGAATATGTTATGATGAGAAATGTTCCTTTGATGCCTTTAGGGACAGGAATGTTTCCTTTTCTTCATCTACTATCAGTATATTTGGGCAGCAAGCCTTAATGTTTAGTGTCATAACACAGTTTCAGATTAATTTGGGATTTTTATGATACAGATTCTAGATCTGTCCTCTCGTTTTTCATGCACTGGTATGAGTAAGTGCATGAGTATCCTGAGTTATTTCATTATTTCGTATTTCAATAAAGTAGGCCAACACCCTGTAACAAAACCTCTCAGAAGAGAAAGAAACACTCCATCTGTCCTGCTTTGTTTTCTACATTTTGAATAGCAAACCATAGGACCAAGCCTGTTGCCTACAAAATGAAGGATTACACAAAATAAAGGACTGTCTATGGAGATTCTCAGTCATCCAAGTCATGGTTGTCCCAAAGGTTCTTTTTTTCCAAGAGGCAACTGGACTTTCTGGTTTTTCTTTGAAGACATTTCGTTTCTCATCCAAGAAGCTTCAGTCACACCTGAAGAATGGAGGAGAAGTGGAACATCTCCAAAGAAAAAAACAGAAAGTCCAGTTGCCTCTTGGGAAAAAAAAGAACCTTTGAGACAAAAGAAAAGACTGTATATATTTGATGACTTAACTAGCTTGGGAAAATGAATGGGGTGCTAAGACTTTGGCAGCCTCTGATTATGTTTTGACAGTGATCGATAAATGTAGATTTTAGCACAAACCATGTTTAAAATAAAGTATGTAACATATCTAGGGTTTCCTAAAGGTTGCCAAGCCTGATAAATGGCACTTCCCAGACATTCCCAAGGTAAGTTTCTGCTAATATCTATTGAGCAATAGGACTTTGTGAAAGTCTAGAAGACAGGAGTGTTTTCAGCACTTGCATACACATAGAGATTCCTTTTTAAATCCTTGCCTATGTATTTTGAAATCTGTGCCATAGTTGATTAGAGTCAGACCAAAAGACAAAAACAGTCAAAATATTGTGGATTGATTTCATGTTACATCACAAAATCATTTCAGCATAAACCATTTAACATACATTATAACAAACATGTTTTAATTCTCCATATAAGGAGCTGAACTCCTCATCTCCCTCCATTACTTGCATAAGAGCAACATTTTCTACAAGGCATAGCATGAATGTCTATAGGGAGAGAACTCCTGCACCTACAAAACTATAAAACTCTCTGCTGGATTTTGGGTGGTGGTAGAGTTAGATAGTTGCTAGATATAGGTGGGCTGGAGATGAGTAGTGGTATTATGATGACCACCTTTTACCAGTCCAAGGTAGAAAGCAGCCTCATGCAGTGCATTACAGTGTGGTATGCTGGCTTGATAGCTGCGGATAGAAAAACATTACAGAGAGTGGTTAGCACAGCACAAAACATCATAGACAACATTGTTAGGGCTTGCTGCCTTAGAAGAGTGAGGAAAATCCTCAGGGAGGGCTCACACCCTGGTCAGCCCTTCTTTATCCTCCTTCCATTGGGAAAGAGATATAGAAGTATAGGCAGCTGCACAAACAGGCTGAAGAACAGTTTTTATCCGTGGGCTGTCAGGCTCCTGAATGAAAAATAACTACAACAACATAGTACAATTGACTTGCGGAGCCAGCGCGACATGCAATAAGTCCACATGGTGCAGTAGGATTGGGTGATTGTTAGCAGAATTCACTGGGATAGGGATTTTTTTTTTTGTCTTTCACTGTGAGTTGTATTGTGTTGGGGGGTGCACGAAGGGAGGCTCAGTAGTACACATAGTACACATATTGTACTCTGACAATAAAGGTTTGAATTGAATTGAACAGTATCAGAAATGGGACTTCTTGGGTTGACCATATATGGATTTCAATTCTACTTGTAACAACCAAACTTGTAACAACAGTGTATATGGTATATATATATACAGTAAGCTTTTGATTCTAGTAGTTGCCAGTGTTTTGTGCAACAAATATTTACCTAGACAGACTATGTATACACAAGCGTTCCAGTTTTCTACCTGTCAAAAATCTAGAGCAACCTATTCGCTTTAAGGAGTAGATTCTAATAATTCTCTGTACCCTGATTGTTATGCATCCAAACTCCAAGGGATGGGTACACTTTGCATTTGATTGTCTCTCTGCCCCGTCTCCCCACTCCACCACCACTACCACCCGCCCTTTCCTGGTTCTTGTGCTGTGCAGCATGGCCAGGTTCTAATATTACAGCAGCACCAACAGCAAGCAGTAATATAGTATAGTAGTCTATGTTTATTGGTATAGAAAATAGATCAGTCCTTGTGGCTGAACTTTAATTCCAGTAAAATTTCAAGCAATCAGTGGAAAAGCAAGTGAGGGGAACATAAAAGCTTACAAGTGAATATATAAAATAAAACAATACAAGTGGAAACATTTATGGCACTATGTTTTCAGAAAAACATTTTCTGGCACTTTGTTAAAGTCCTTTATTTCTTATCCACAAATTTGAACATAAAATTATGTCACACATGTAGTTTTAAGTTTCTTTTTCCCATCCTATATTAAGATTATTGTCGTGTATACTTTATTAACCCCTAGGGAAGCATTTTTAAATTAGACTTTTCATGAGTTGATCAGTAATTCAGCTGTCAATACATCGCAATCAGGGCCTGTGCGACTAAGATATTCTGAGTGGCCCATAGTCATCCAGTGAGAGATAACCAAGAATGGATTTAGACAGTGGCTACCTTAGTCCAAGATACAACATCCTAGGAAATACATCATATGAGTTCTTATGTGCAATCTAACAATGTTACTATATAGCCCTCTTTGGACATTATTCTTCCAAGTATGGGAAGAATGCAAGCCTTACTTTCCCTTGATAATCAATTTGTTCCCAATATTCTTTTGAATTTATGTAGAGGGTTCCTCTAGATTTAAGGCATCCAAAACTGAGGTTCTAAGGAGCTTCCCTCCACTACATACAGATTGGAACCTGCCCAAAGATAATCCTAAGGATGGAGTTACCTCTCTTGATGCTCTACTTCATTCTCATTCCTAGTTTCATTTTCCCCCTTATACTAGCTGTCAGCTCTGCCTCCATTATCAATATAGTATGGATAGGAAATGTATGGAAGGTATTTTAAAAATAGCTTCCAGTCTCACAAGGAATGGTGGCAGAACATTAGGTGACAGTCAATCCCAGCCCTTAGATGTACGTTCTATTTTCTGAATTTACAAAGAGTTATCACATCAGAGGGTAACATCTTTCTGTTCTGCCGAAAGATTGCAAAAGTCACTTCATATTCTAATCCAAATTTTATAGAACTTTTTTTTATTTCTTCTTTTCTTCCCACAAATTAGATCATGCTAGAAAACAAGACAGAGTGAGGCAAAGCCTGAAATCTTGGCAGGCCTCATTCTAGGAATAATCAGAATCATTTGAGCCAAAAGCCATGTCATTCATTTTTTTTCCAGGGCACTGAAGTTTTTAATCTTTCTGACTTGCATTCGAACCATATTTTGTTAGCCCTCCTCTTTGATTTGCTGTCCATCAAAGTCTTTCTCAACATTATTGACCCATTGTGCTTTTTTTATTCCATTCTTTGCACACACATTTTTGAAATGTTCCACATTTTTTTCCTTATCAGAATTTGTAGATATTATTGTTTAATTCTAAACATGGTGTTTGTTTAAACCAAAATGCTTTCAGTTTGTTACATTTTCTATGTTACTGTCATCATTCATTGCCTTCTTCCGAAGTTTCTGTAATTGTCTTGAGCAGTAGTGGGGTTCACTTACCTTTCCTACCGGTTCGCAAATGTGAGCGCACACGTCTGTGATGAAGTCCACCGCTGCTGCTACCAGTTTGCCTGAACTGGATAGAACCGGTAGAAACCCACTACTGATCTTGAGCCCAATAATGTACTGCTTTATAAGGCGATGGTTGATTTTTTTCTTTTTAAATATAACCTTGTTACTCAGATATGCCCACAGTTGTTGCTGTTCTTATCCTGTACTAAGCAAACATTCTACTCTAGCCTTCTAAATGTCTATAGTTTTCTTATTTTAAGTCCACGTTCTGTTGTTACAACATTAGCAGTAGAATACATAAGTTGCTTTGTTTTTTTAATAGATTCTGTTGGAATTGTTTTCATTGTCATTGTGTTAATGTCATGCAAATCTTTTATTTGCTTGATGATCATATTCTTTCTTGATTCTTCCATTTGACATTTGATTTTCGCAGTCCCTAAACAATTTGCAATAGTTTAGCTGTAGTGCTTCTATTTTCCAAGTTTTGATCTCTGTGTAGATCAGAATTACATTCTTCTAAAGTTTCCGCCATTTTATTCACTGTTAGTTGTCCGATATTCAAATTATCTGTAATTTCAACTTGTTTTGACAACACACAATTATTGTTTGCAGTCAATAGCTTCCAGCTCTGTATCAAAGAAAACTATGCTTTCCAGAATAACATGAGACCGATCCATTAGCCTCTGTTCAGTAATACTGGATTTTGAGAATTTGTGTTTCCAACATCTACCTTTGAAATCCCATTTAGATTAATAGTAACCCTCCATAAACTAGTTGTTTTCTAGTTTTTCCCAAATTTTTCATATCTCTTCACCTTTCAGCTGGTTTGCATTTTCTGATGTGGTTGTCTAATATAAGTAACTGAGTCCTGTAACCTACTTATCACCAGTTTCCCAGCATCCGTATCATGTGGGGCTCTTATTGACTTGGAAAAATGGGCTGTGGGATGTACTTAGCCTAGATTCTCAGTTTAGATCTTCCTGTGAAGGCATGGCAGGACCCTTCTAAGAGCAATACAGTTCTTAGCATCTCTGAACAATGCAAGCCCAATCACCATGACAATGTGACATCCCTTGTAGTAAATGGAGAAGACTTGAGGAAAGTAAAAATAAAACAAGACACATTTCCAAAGATGTCACTGTCACCATTACCGTTTGTGTTGGCAATGATTCCACTCACCTGTATTCTGAACAAAATAATTATCTGTATAGAATCCAAAAAGCAAAGCCTGAAAATAAACTGTTTGCTTTATTTGAATGATTTAAAACTATACAATAAACCAAATGCTGAAAGTGAGTCTCTGTTGGACATTGTCCTTGTATTTAGTAAAGACATAACAGTGAAATCCAGCCTGGAGAAATGTACTAGTAAGACAATTAAAGGAGGCCAAGATTGGCTGAAATGCCATTAAATAAGGAGCCTGGTGGCGCAGCAGACTAATAGCCTGTTATTAACATTCAGCTGCCTGCAATTACTGCAAGTTCGAATCTCCCCAGGCTCTAGGTTGACTCAGCCTTCCATCCTTTCTAAGGTAGGTAAATTGAGGACCCAGTTTGTGGGGGCAATAAGCTGACTTTGTATAAATATACAAAAGGATGAAGGCTATTGCTGAGCACATTGTAAGCCGCCCTGAGTCTCCGGAGAAGGGCGGCATATAAATCAAATTTAAAAAAAAAATGTCTGGCACTTGAAGAAAGATGCAAATGCTTAAGATTCATGGAATCTTCTGATTTATTGCATAACTGAGTTTATAAGGCTACTAGTTCAAACTACAGTATATCAAAATGCCCCCCCCCCT
Source organism: Arizona elegans (assembly GCA_022577455.1). Lineage (NCBI taxonomy): Eukaryota > Metazoa > Chordata > Lepidosauria > Squamata > Colubridae > Arizona > Arizona elegans. The sequence goes on along the minus strand of JAKOOJ010000003.1, from coordinate 91,758,163 downwards.
TTTTTAAAAAATCTAAATAAAATGGCAGAGTTACTGTTCAAGCAACAAGCACCTGGGCAATCCCTATAATTAGATATACTGTAAGCATAGCGGACCAGACCCAAGTTGAATTGGACAGTTTGATTGAAAAACAAGGAAACTAATAACGGTATACCATGCACTTCTCTTACATTACAGAAAGTAAAGACTTACCCAGATTGGATCCTACAAAGTAAAGAATCTTTGCTTATGGAGTTCCTAACACAATAAAACTGAATCAGAATAAAAGGAGGAAATAATAATAATAATAAAACTGATTAATGGCTAGAAAAGCAGGCACTCCAAGAATAGTATATACCAGAAGTGAGTTTCAGCAGGTTCTACCAGTTCTGGAGAACCGGTAGCGGAAATTTTGAGTAGTTCGGAGAACTGGTAGTAAAAATTCTGACTGGCCCCGCCCCCATCTATTCTCTGCCTCTCAAGTCCTGGCTGATCAGGAGGAAATGGGGATTTTGCAGTATCCTTCCCCTGCCATGCCCACCAAGCCATGCCCACCAAGCCACGCCCACAGAACCGGTAGTAAAAAATTTGAAACCCACCATTGGTATGTACATGATACTAAAGGAAAAGGAAATTACTATCTCACACAGCAATTTGTCTACAAAAGGACAGAAACTCTGAGAAAAATATTTAAACAGTACAAGGTACATTACCAAAAAGAAAAAAAAATTGGACATGAAGAGCAATCTAGAGCTTGTTGATGCATGGAGACACAAAACGGAGATGCTTGCTTTTTTAAAATATGGCTTTTATTAACAGATTTTACATATAAATGCATTCAAAGAAAAAGATAGTAAATGGAAAAGGAAAAAGACAGAATAAAAAAGATAAAAAGGCATCAGAAAAAAAGAAACGAAGACATAAAAGGAAATATAAATAAATGGGGTTCTGATCAGCAGTTGTACGTACAATTATGATCACATTTGTCTAAGATTACATCATAATTCCATTCTTTTTACAGCCTATTTTTTCTAATCATTGCTTGGCTAGTGGTTATGGCATCAGGCTAGAAACAGGACAGTGGAAGTGTTTATCCTGCCTATGGCATGAAACAGCTGGGTTGCTTTCAGACAGTCAATCTCTCTTTTGTGGGGAAAAGGGTTTTGTGGAGAAAATGCAGGTAGTCCTCCACTTACGACCACAACTGAGTCCAAAATTTTTGTTGATAAGTGAGACATTTGATAAGTAAGCATTTTACAATCTTTCTTGAAACAGCTGTTAAGTGAATCATTGCAGTTGTTAAATTAGTAACACGGTTGTTAAGGGAATCTTCCCCATTAACTTTGCTTGTCAAAAGGTTACAAAAGGTGATCACATGACCCTGGGACATTGCAACTGTCATAAATATGAGTCAGTTGCTAAGCATCTGAATTTCGATCACATGAGCATCGGATGCTGTAATGGTTGTAAGCGTGAAAAATGATCATGAGTCATTTTTCTCAGTGCATTAAAACAGTCACTAAATGAACTGTTGTAAATCGAGGACTACCTGTATGAGGAGAAAGGTGTATAAGTTAGATTTGTTGTTTTAGTTGCAGTATTTATATATATATATATATATAAAAAGGAGAAATAGAAATAAGTCACAAAACTTTTGTTCTACGCAAAAAGTCTTAAGAGATTTTGAATCATTGAAGTTTTGGATATTGTTGAGAATTTATATATAAAACATCTCAATTTTTGCTTTTCATTCCTGCTGAAATAAGATCTTCACCCAAATATTTGTAACTCAAATATTTTATATCCATTTCTAACATGTGATTCTTATAAGCAAATCATAATCTTGTTTAACTTTACAATAATGGGTTTCATTGTCTTTTGGGGAGGGAATTTCATCAGTCAGAACTTGCCACTTGTCATCAACTGATTCTGAGACTGTCTCATTCCTCCATCTTTCTAAAGGGTTTCTGAAACAGTACCTAAAAGCAAGGAAAATATCAAGCTGGGGAAGGAAGACTATTAGCATATGGAAGCCCTTTTACCCTTTATGATTACTTTCTAACAGCCCCTTCTGAAAGAATGGGACAACTCACCACAGCCAACTCACCATGGCCAATTTGCCATGGCCAACTCACCACAGCTAACTCGCTGTGGGACAATTCAACAATTCCATTATTTAAAATAGTTAAAAACTTATTTTAATGTTTGTCATTCACATGTCATTTTGTCCCTACTTTGGCATCCTTTCTTTAATGATTCTATTCCACTATTTCTTCAATATTAGTTTAATTCTTGTTCCACAGCAAGTTGTTCCATGGCAACATGGCCATGGCGAATTGTCCCATAGTGATTTGACTGCAGCGAGTTGGTCATGATGAGTTGGCTGCAGTGAATTGGCCATGGCAAGTTGGCTGTGGCGTAGATCCTGCCACCTGAAGTTATTTGACTATTTATTACTGGAAACAGGTCACTTCCATCCAAGCAAAGTTGGGCTTCTCCTCTCTAATAAGTCCGTGTCCATTTTCCTTCAATTTCTGTAGTGAAGCCTGCTTCCCAAAGGCTGCAATTATTGAATGTCACTGGGGTAACAATTGGAAGAGGAAATGTATTTCTCTTTTCTCCCCACCCCACTTGCCTTCTCTTCGCTTATCACAATTACCCTCCCACCACTGACTTTACTGAAAGCATAAACAAATAGCAAATGACAGGAATGTCTTGCAGAGGAAGAGAAAAGGCTATTTTCTGTCATTTGTGTATACCACGCAATCTTCTCAACTTGATAATCCAACTCTTCTCAAAAGAGGGGTGGGAGGCACCGTGCTGCGGTGGTTCTCCTCCTATCTCTCTGACCGGTCGCAGTCTGTGTTGGCAGGGGGGCAGAGGTCGACCTCGAGGCACCTTGCTTGCGGGGTGCCGCAAGGGTCGGTCCTCTCGCCACTCCTGTTCAACATTTATGTGAAGCCGCTGGGTGAGATCATCCGTGGTTTTGGGGTGCGATGCCATCTGTACGCTGATGACACTCAGCTGTACATTTCCACCCCAGACCACCCCAATGATGCCCTCGAAGTGATGTCCCAGTGTCTGGAGGCCGTGCGGGTCTGGATGGGGAGGAACAGGCTTCGGCTCAACCCTTCCAAGACCGAGTGGCTGTGGATGCCGGCATCCCGGTATAGCCAGCTGGTGCCATCGCTGGCTATTGGGGGCAAGTCACTGACCCCCACAGAGGGGGCTCGCAACTTGGGCGTCCTCCTGGACACACGGCTGTCTTTAGAAGAGCATATGATGGCCGTGGCCAGGGGGGCTTTTTATCAGGTTCGCCTGATACACCAGTTGCGCCCCTTTCTGGATCGGGACTCCTTGTGCACAGTCACTCATGCCTTGGTTACGTCACGCCTGGACTACTGTAACGCTCTCTACATGGGGCTCCCCCTGAGGAGCACCCGGAGGCTCCAGCTGGTGCAGAATGCGGCCGCGCGGGTGATTATGGGAGCGACGTGGCGCTCCCACATAACACCTCTCCTGCGCGAGCTGCATTGGCTCCCGGTGGTCTTCCGGGTGCGCTTTAAGGTGTTGGTTCTCATCTTTAAAGCGCTCCATGGCTTAGGGCCAGGGTATTTGCGAGACCACCTGCTGCTACCGATAACCTCCCACCGGCCAATACGCTCTCACAGAGAGGGCCTCCTCGGGGTGCTGTCGGTCAGGCAATGTCAGCTGGCGGCCCCCAGGGGGCGAGCCTTCTCTGTGGGGGCACCCACCCTGTGGAATGAGCTGCCTCCCGGAATACGATTGGTCCCGGACCTCCGGACCTTCCGTAAAGCCCTGAAGACGTTTTTATTTCATCAAGCCGGCCTAGCCTAAATGGTTTTTAACTGGGATTTTAAATTTTATGGATTTGGGGTTTTAAATTGGGTAGCCAATTATTTAATTTTTTTAATTATCTTAACTTTTGTATTTGTATGTTTTTTTAATTTTGGCTGTTCACCGCCCTGAGTCCCTTCTGGGAGAAGGGCGGAATACAAATTAAATTAATAAAATAAAATAAAATAAAATAAAAACACCACGGAAGATCTCAATCACAACCACACCTGTTAGGTGCTGCAGGCATTCACAGATTCAACGTTGCCAATGCTGCTACTATGGTCCAAAGAAAACTTCACTGTTGAAATACAAATTGCGACTTTAAAAAAAAACTTTCATTACAAGACCTTTCATCATCTTCCAGGGGTGGTTGGGAAAAATTGTGGGTTTTTTCCCTCCTTATGTGTTTGTGTTATAAGAGATGACCAGCCTCTGATAATGATTTTAACCACATTTCTTTCCAGTCCAGTAAAAGGTCAGAGCTGTCTCCCTTGCATGCTGAAAGACTAATTTGCTTTGAAGCCTCACACATGCAGCTTCTCTGTTCTTGGAATTCAGCAGAGGCAACCACAGAAGTGAACCTCCTTTTTCATGATTTTATTTCATTGTGACTCTGCAATGTGGATTTCTCTCTCTCTCTCTCTCTCTCTCTCTCTCTCTCTCTCTCTCTCTCTCTCTGTGTGTGTGTGTATGAATTGTCTGAATGTGTATATTTTTTTATATATAGAATGCTGTATGTGTATATCCAGGGAAACACAAGGGGGCTATGTTCCTGCAATGGGAGACTCCCCACCGCATGAGCAGTGAAGCCCTCTACTAATCAGGGGTGAAATCCAAGCAGGTTCTGACAGGTTCTGGAGAACCGGTAGCGGAAATTTTGAGTAGTTTGGAGAACCGGCAAATACCACCTCTGGGTGACCCAGAGTGGGGAATGCAAATTTTGCAGTATCCTTCCCCTGGAGTGGGATGGGAATGGAGATTTAGCAATATCCTTCCCCTGCCATGCCCACCAAGCCACGCCCACCAAGTCACGCCATGCCCACCAAGCCACACCCACAGAACCAGTAGTAAAAAAAAATGGATTTCACCACTGCTACTAATGTACCTATAGAAAGTCAACAATTGGAATGTCTTGATTGATTTCCCCCTGTAGTGATCCCCATATATATATTTATATATATGTGTGTGTGTGTGTATATATATATATATATATATATATATATATATATATATATATATATATATATATATATATATTTCTTTGCAGTCTGTTGTGCAAGATCTAGGGATGATTTACCATGAAACTTTGTTTTCTGGAGTAGAGTTGCACAGAGCTTGAGCCATTGTGGCTCTTAAAAGCACTGAGTGAGGCAGGGCTCTTCGGGAGGTGTTCATTTAACTTTGAAAACAATGCTGAGGAAAAATTATTTAATATAGGGCAAGCATATATTTAAGCTAATTTGATTTATTTGTCAGATTTATAATCTGCATTTTGTATAGGATTCAAGATAGCATATATATACTGATCCTGCTGTAAGGGCCATTGGCTTCAGAATGTCAGGATGTATGATCAATATCCTATCCCCGTCACTACATTGTCAGCTGTGATTTTATTTGAGTACATGTATAGTATGACTAAATTAGGAATTTCTAAGAGCTGAGTGATGGTGCCATCCCAGTAAGGATGGTGTTTGCCATTTTGGTTAAAGGGCTGTCATTCATACAATGTTAATATATTGAATAAACACAACTGTACTGAATGGCTGCAAGGCACTGATGTAATCCACAAAGCAAAATGTGCTCCTTAGAAAACCTTCTTAGGAGGAACCAATAAATGAGAGTTTCAGCCCTTGCTGACTTCATTCATTATTGGGATGCATTTCATGGTTCGGGCTTATAGGAAAATCATTCTCACAGCATCAAAGATGAGTCTGCCTCAGATTCGTTTAGCTCTCCCTCATTATTTCAATCTTGATCCCTGATTGTCAAGATCCTCCAAGGCAGGCATGAATTTCGATGAAGCTTCCTGGAAACCAGATATCAGAATTAGTGTTATATCATTATTAATAACTCAAGAACAGAAGCTATTATATATAGTTGATGGTCAGTGATCTCTTTCCAGAATGTATAGCTTCTTTGTATGCAGACCCAACCCCCTAATTTTGCTATGTATAATGGCAATTTCTCTTCCTATTTTCCATCTTTACTTGCAACTGGAAGTTGTATGTTTGCACTTTCAGCATCCCCGCACTAGAAAATTCTAGCTGTTAACAACACATTGATATTAACAGATTAACAGAGTTGGAAGGGACCTTGTAGCAGGGGTGAAATGCTCCGGGTTCAGACCGGATCGCCCAATCCGGTAGCGATGGCGGCGGGTAGTTCGGAGAACCGGTAGCAAAAATCCCTGTACCCTCCCCCAATGCCCAGCTAGCTCTAGGATCATCAAAGGCTTTTCTTTTTTTTTTTTTACTTTTAAAAGCATTTTTTCTACAACCTCTTCCGAGGAAAAAATGCTTTTAAAAGTAAAAAAAAAAAGCCTCTGATGATCGCGCGGCTCAGCTGGGATCGTCAGAGGCTTTTCAAAGCATTTTTTTCTGCAACCTCTTGGCCACTCAAATGCTTTGAAAAGTCTCTGACGATCCCAGCTGAGTTGCCTGATCGGCAGAGAGGTATTTTTTAAAATGGCTCTCTGACGATCTCAGCTGAGTTTCCAGATCGGCAGAAACTTTTCAAAGCATTAGAAAAAATGCTTTGAAAAGTTTTTTTTTAAATAAAGTTGGCCACACCCACCCAGTCACATTACCCCCCCCCACCAAGTCACACCCACAGAACCGGTAGTAACAACTTTTACATTTCACCCCTGCCTTGTAGGTCAACTAGTCCAAACCCACCCCACCCCCTGTCCAAGCAGGAGGCCCTACACCATTTTTGACAGATGACAGTCCAGTCTCTTCTTGAAAGTTTTCTGTGATGAAGCTCCCACAACTTCTGAAGGTAAGCTGTTCCATTGCTTGATTGCTCTCCTTATTTCCAGGTTGAATCTCCTTGTTCAGTTTCCATCCATTATTCCTTGTCTGGTCTTCAGGTACTTTGGAAAATAGGTTTACCCTCTCCTCTCTGTGGAAGCCCCTCAAATATTGAAACACTGCTATCATGTCTCCCCTGGTCCTTTTCTTCATTAGACTAGCCATGCCCAGTTCCTGCAACCGTTCATCGTAAGTTTTAGCCTCCAGTCGCTTAAATATATCAATTAGAGAAAGCTATTCTCATAGTGCCAAGTCATGATAAAGCCCCAGTATTAGTTTTATAATTTTATATTTACGTGCAGGGTAAGAGGAAAGAAGTGAATGTAGTTGTGTATTTTTTGCTCTGCTATGTTTTGGAGGTCCAAATCTAATGCCATTGGTTCTTCAACAGGTCATGACCACTGATTACAAGGAGTCAATAGTGTTTAAACAGTTAAAATGTTACACTGCCCACTCTTTATCCCTATGCCTTCTTTTTCTCTGGGAAGTTGCTAATCTGAGAGCACTTCCTTCTGCTTTTCTTTCTAAGCAGAAGATCACAGAGCATACATTATTTGACTCTTCTTCTTGTAGAATGTAATTAGCTAGGGCTTTGCTTAGCCCTATCATGTATTTCCTGAAAATAGATCTAATTTCTCTTATAGTTGTAAAATTGGCTTCATAATTAGGTTACATTCCCACATGTCTGCAAAGAATGCTTCAGTCTTCAACACTAGATCTGACCTTATGAGCAACCCAAGCTGCTATATCTGAACCTGATACATTGAAGGTATCTAATATTAGCTACCTTCAGCTGATGAGCTGAGAAGTATAAGAGCAGACATAATAGATATCTAAATCACATAGTATCCATTTGTTTAATAATACTTAAAAACTGTAACCTTTACATGTTAGCTAAAAATAGTAAAGGATTAAAAATTCATTATATCGATGCAAGCTTTCATGACCAACATTAAACTCAAAAGCCACCATATTCCAGGCTAATAGGCCATGGTTTAATTATCTAGTGTCCTAACCTTGCACTAGAAATTGGGATTATAATTGATAATTGCAACACATATATATGCAACAGTATTTAAAATCTTCGGCAATCTCACCTGAAAGAAAAATAAGCAGTAGAGTGTTTCAAAAGTGGACCAATCCCGAATGGAACTTCTTCAAATAACTAACCAATTAGAAATTCATCTAGGCAAAGAACCAATCAGAATTCCACTGACGTAGTCCAATTATAGATTACTTCCGTTCCTGCTCAGTTGTCTGTGAGCTGCCAAGAAATGTGCTATGTAGCAGATCGCTTTGCCTCTGAATGTGAGTGTCAGAATTGCTGGAGAAACGTTAGGATAATTAGACCATGGCCTATTAGTCTCAAAGCTCATGACTATTATAAATTCACATTGGTACATGTGTTTGTGTGCATTGATCAGAAGGGAGGCAATTGGAAAAATTTAAGAAAATACCCCCCCTCCATCAAAAAAAGAACAGATTGGAAAAAAATAGTAAGTAAAGACAAAAATCCTGTGCAAAAATCCTGCTTCCTCACTTTGTTAACTCTGAATTGCCAACCCAGGTTTAAACTGAAGCTGGAGATTTTCCTGTTCAATAAACAGGTGTATGTGTGTCACACCTATGTACACCTCTATACACAAATAGAGGTAAACCTCATTTAGGAAGCAGATGGCACTTTGGACATTCAAAATGTTACCTAAATATTGGCTATGTTCAATATGGGCTTTAGTTTTATGACAAAGATTTGCAGAGAATGATTTTTTTTTTTTGAAGAACACTAAGGTTTAAAATCTTATACAGGATTGCTTCAGTAAAGACTTTCACAGGGTGTTGTGGAAGGCAATTGAATGCCTACCCCATTGATCCCACTTAATAGGTTGCTCCTCTGTTCTGGTCCTATTAGACCTCTCAGCGGCTTTTGATACCATCGACCATGGTATCATGCTGCACCAGTTGGAGGGGTTGGGAGTGGGAGGCACTGTCTTATGGTGGTTCTCCTCCTATCTCTCCGACCGGTCGCAGTCTGTGTTGGCTGGAGGGCAGAGGTCGACCTCAAGGCACTTGGTTTGTGGGGTGCCACAAGGGTCGGTCCTCTCGCCTCTCCTGTTCAACATTTATGTGAAGCCGCTGGGCGAGATCATCCGTGATTTTGGGGTGCAGTGCCATCTGTACGCTGATGACACCCAGCTGTACATCTCCACCCCAGACCACCCCAACGATGCCCTTGAAGTGATGTCCAGGTCTGGATGGGGAGGAACAGGCTTCGACTCAATCCCTCCAAGACTGAGTGGCTGTGGCTGCCGGCGTCCCGATATAGTCAGCTGGTGCCATCGCTGACTATTGGAGGCGAGACATTGGCCCCCACGGAGAGGGCGCGTAACTTGGGTGTCCTCCTGGACGCACGGCTGTCTTAGAAGAGCATATGATGGCCGTGGCCAGGGGGGCTTTCTATCAGGTTCGCCTGATACGCCAGTTGCGCCCCTTTCTGGATCGGGACTCCCTATGCACGGTCACTCATGCCCTCATCACTTCCCGCCTCGACTACTGCAACGCTCTCTACATGGGGCTCCCCTTGAGGAGCACTCGGAGGCTCCAACTGGTGCAGAATGCGGACGCATGGGTACTTATGGGGGCGACATGGCACTCCCATGTGACACCTCTCCTGCGCGAGCTGCACTGGCTTCCAGTGGTCTTCCGAGTGTGCTTCAAGGTGTTGGTTCTCATCTTCAAAGCGCTCCATGGCTTAGGACCCGGTTATTTACGACCACCTTCTGCCTCCGATAACCTCCCACCGGCCAACACGCTCCCACAGAGAGGGTCTCCTCGGGGTGCCGTCTGTCAGGCAATGTCGGCTGGCGACCCCCCGGGGAAGAGCCTTCTCTGTGGGGGCACCCGCCCTCTGGAATGAGCTACCCCCAGGGATACGACTAATCCCGGACCTCCGGACCTTTCGCCGGGCCCTGAAGACTTTTTTATTTCAGCAAGCCGGGCTGGGTTAAAATTTTAATTGGGTGAATTTTATGGGTAAGGGTTTTAAAATTGGAGAAGCCAAAGATAATTTAATTTTGTTTTAATGTATTTTAATATTTGTATTGTGTGTTTTTAATTCTGGCTGTTCACCGCCCCGAGTCCTTCGGGAGAGGGGGCGGTATAAAAATTAAATAAATAAATAAATAAATAAATAAATATGCATAAATGAGAATGCCATTTGGCAAGCTACATTTCACATTTTATGTCCCTGACAGGATAAGGAGTTTAACTGGGTCATAAGAACTCACAATATGTAAAACCTGCTTCACCTGACTTTCTTCCAATCACTTCTCTGTACTCCCAGACTTGAAAAGATTAAGAGATCTTTCTTTCTGAAGAACACGATTACTGCAGGAAATAAACTAGGTCAACTTCTAGGTCACTATATTGAAATATTTACACATTAAAGAGATTCTTTGGGTACTCCTCAGTGATATAACTTAGTAGTGGTGGCTTGCAGGAAATGTAAGATAAATAAGCAGATAGTACAATAGTACATGTAATAAGCAATTGGCCAATCTTCCAAATCAGAACCGTACATTATTTAGACCTGCTATTTTCTCCCATTCAAGGATTTAAGTTTAAATTGTTCTTCAGTTTCTGGTTTAGTTTAATTATATAGAAAGTTAACCCAACCCTCAAATAGTTTAGTTCAGGATATTCTAATGTTAAATCAAATACATCTTAACAACAAAGGAGTTTAAAATACTTTCCTCAAATTGTTATGTGTGTTTGATTGATAGGGAAATGGAGATGCAAAGTAGGTACTATGAACCTAAAAGGTTATTTCTTGGAAGTGAAAAGCAGTAAATTAATGTGGATTCAATGTTGCATTGCAAACACATGGGTCTCTTAATGTGTTCTTCTCCACGGGAGCATATTGTCTTAGATAATTGGCTGTGACCAGCGGCTGGCTAGTGCTGTTAATCTCAGAGGGAATTCAAAGGAAGTTGGATAGCAGACGTTAAACTAAATTGGGGATTGGATTCTATTCTAATCAGGTCATTGTTTGTGGAGTCATTTCTCTTCTGGTTTTACTCATGGATATTAATAAGTGATATTATCGGGCCTCCCAGCAACAAAATTCTTGAGACTTATACATGAGTTGTTTTGTGCACTGTCTCTCTCTCTGTGTGCATGAAGAGATGGGAGTCCTAAATAGACAATCTTGCTCGGAAGCCAAACATGGTCAGGGTTGAGTAGTACCTGTGCGAAAAAGCACTTGGTAATGCCAGGAATGGAAGCTAGACTTGATAGTTGAAATCCCATAACAGAAGGCAACAAATGGCAAACCAATTTCATAATGTTGCAAAGAAAATTGTCTGGATGTCCCCATATAGAATCCAGGAGCTGAGCTTGCTTCAAAAGCATATTTACATGTTGTAATGGTGTGTAAAGATCTGTGAGAATGTCCTTGAGAGATAGAAAAAGGAGCAGCAGCAGCAGTAGACTAATAACTTGTCAAATAAGAGGCAGCTTAACCCACAGAAGCAATGGGGTAGGGCAAACATGTCAGAAAGATTCTCCTTATTTGCTGGATTGTAATAGCAAAGTGGGGAGAGGTGTACTTTTAGACTTGCAGGATTCTTATAACCTTATAGTAAAGGTAGTGTTAATATATGGTTGGTGCTTTTCACCTAGACTACCTCTAAGGACTGACATATGCATGTGTAACCACATACGTCCACACAAATATAGTCTACATATACCCTATTAAACTTAGGGAGGCCAGATTTCGGGATGTGGCCTTTCAGGAACCTTACTGTGCTTCTAGCTCCTTCACATTATTTTGGTTTAACAGAAACCAATAGAATAGGGAGGACCAGAGATCTCTTCAAAAAATTGGAGATATGAAGGGAACGTTTCATGGAAAGATGGGCATGATAAAGGACCAAAATGGCAGGAACTTAACAGAGGCAGAAGAGATTAAGAAGAGGTGGCAAAATTACACAGAAGAACTATACAAGAATGAGCTTAACATCCCTGATAACCACAATGGGGTGATCACTGACCTCGAGCCAGACATCCTGGAATGTGAAGTCAAATGGGCCTTAGGAAGTCTGAGCAACAACAAAGCTAGTGAAGAAGACAGTATTCCAGCTGGGCTATTCAAAATCTTAAAAGACGATGCAGTAAAAATGCTATGCTCAATTTGCCAGCAAATTTGAAAAACTCAACAGTGGCCACATGATTGGAAAATATCAGTTTACATTCCAATTCCAAAGAAAGGCAATGCCAAAGAATGTTCAAACTATCGCACCATTGCACTCATTTCACATGCTACTAAGGTTATGCTTAAAATCCTACAAGCTAGGCTCCAGCAGTATGTGGATTGAGAACTACCAGAAGTCCAGGCAGGATTTTGAAGAGGCAGAGGAACTAGAGATCAAATTGCCAACATATGCTGGATCATGGAAAAAGCTAGGGAGTTCCAGAAAAACATCTACTTCTGCTTCATTGACTATGCTAAAGCCTTTGATTGTGTGGATCACAACAAATTGTGGCAAGTTCTTAAAGAGATGGGAGTACCAGACTATCTTATTTGTCTCTTGAGAAACCTATATGCGGGTCAAGAAGCAACAGTGAGAACTGGACAGGGAACCACTGATTGGTTCAAAATTAGGAAAGGAGTCCGGCAAGGCTGTATACTGTTGCCCTGCCTATTTAACTTATATGCAGAGCACATCATGAGAAAAGCGGGGCTAGATGAATCAAAAGTTGGAATTAAGATTGCCGGGAAAAATATCAATAACTTCAGATATGCAGATGATACCACTCTAATGACAGAAAGCGAAGAGGAACTAAAGAGCCTCTTGATGCGGGTGAAGGAGGAGAGTTTAAGAGTTGGCTTGAAACTCAACATTAAGAAAACTAAGATCATGGCATCTGGCCTCTCAATTCCTGGCAAATAGATGGGGAAGAAATGGAGGTAGTGACAGATTTTATTTTCCTGGGCTCCAAAATCACCGCGGATGGGGACTGCAGCCAAGAAATTGCCTGCTCCTGGGGAGGAACGCTATGGCAAATCTAGACAGCATACTAAAAAGCAGAAACATCACCCTGCCAACAAAAGTGTGTATAGTCAAAGCTATGGTTTTCCCAGTTGCAATGTATGGCTGTGAAAGTTGGACCATAAGAAAGTCTGAGCGCCAAAGAATTGAGACTTTTGAACTATGGTGCTGGAGAAGACTCCTGCGAGTCCCTTGGGCTGCAAGGCAATCAAACCGGTCATTCCTAGAGGAGATCAACCCTGACTGCTCTTTAGAAGGCCAGATTCTGAAGACGAAACTCAAATATTTTGGCCACCTAATGAGAAGGAAGGACTCACTGGAGAAGAGCCTAATGCTGGGAACGATTGAGGGCAAAAGAAGAAGAGACAACAGAGAATGAGGTGGCTGGATGGAGTCACTGAAGCAGTAGGTATGCCCTTAAATGGACTCCAGAGGATGGTAAAAGACAGAAATGCCTGGAGGAATGTTGTCCATGGGGTCACGATGGGTTGGACACGACTTCGCAACTAACAACAACAACAACAGAATCAAGTTGTCTCCATCCTGGCCTTAATGAAATCAGGCCTAGGGGAACACTAATTACCATAATTAGTAACAAGGAAGTTAACATAATTTTAAAGCAAAACCTATGCAAGAGGTTTTAAGAGCCTGGTGGCGCAGCAGACTAATAGCCTGTTATTAACATTCAGCTGCCTGCAATTACTGCAAGTTCGAATCTCACCAGGCTCAACGTTGACTCAGCCTTCCATCCTTTCTAAGATAGGTAAAATGAGCACCCAGTTTGTGGGGGCAATAAGCTGCCTTTGTATAAATATACAAAAGTATGAAGGCTATTGCTTAACGCATTGTAAGCCGCCCTGAGTCTCCGGAGAAGGGCGGCATATAAATCAAATTAAAAAAGAAAAAAAGAAAAAAAAAGAATTCAGAGCCAAATATTGTGAAAACCCAGAAAAAAGGAACAGAATGTGAATAGAACACAAAAAACAGTAACTGTGAGAGGGAGTCCTAGTGGACAGTTACTTAAATATGAGCCAGCAATATGCAGCAGCAGCCAAAAAAGCCAATGCAATCCTAGGTTGCATTAACAATGGATAGACTCAAGTTCATGTGTACAATTATTACTACTTTATAAAGCCTTAATAAGACTACACTTAGAATATTGCAGTTTTGATCACCATATTATAAAAAAGATGTTGAGACTCTGGAAAGAATACAGAAAACAGCAACAAAGGTGATTAGAGGCTGGAGGCTAAAAGAAAATATGAAGAACAGATCCAGGAATTGGATATGTCTAGTCTAGGGAAAAGAAGAACTAGGGTGACATGATAGCAGTGTTCCAATATTTTTTTTTTGGGGGGGGGTCTGCCAATTACCTGTTTTTGAAAGCACCAGAAGACAAGATAATAAACAATGGATGGAAATTAATCAAGGGGAGAAGTAACCTAGAACTAAAGAGAAATTTCCAAACAAAACAATTAACCAGTGAAACGGCTTGCCTTCAGAAGTTATGGGTGCTCATCACAGGAGGCTTTTAAGAAGAGACTGGACAGCCACTTACCTGAAATGGTCTAAGGTGTCCTGCTTGAGCAGGAGGTTGGACTAGAAGACCTCCAAGGTCCCTTCCAACTCTGTTATTCTGTTCTATTCTGTTCTCTAATATAGTCAAATCAACTACTGCAATCGCGTAGGGTGCTGAAAACCATAATATGATATTATTCAGTAGAGATGATTTCTGATTTGCTGAACCATTTCCTCCAATGTTTCCCATTGGCAGAAGCTGACATTTCCCCAGTATCACAAAGGGTACACTATGACAATACAACACAAGCTTTATCCATTATATATTTGCCTGCATCATCTTATTGTTGTAAGCACAAAAGGGGTAGAGTTACATCATCATATTTGTTTCTTTATTTGCCTCCTCACCGCCTCCTGTGGATTCCACCAACACCAGAGACGTAACCTATCTAGAGGATGCCAAGTTAATAAAACCTGCTGTGACATTTCACCAGGTGCAACCTTTCCAAGTACAACCTACAGAGATGATTTTCTTTGATGATTAGAAATATTCCATATTTAAATAAATTCCTTTTAGCTTATATGGCTGACAGTATTAAATACCATCTCAGGAAATAGCTGTATTTCTAAATATCAGAATGTGCCACTTCACCCATAACATATTACTACTTTATCTACTGTTTCAGTTGTAATGTAAGTGTAAAGTGGGAGGAAAGTGGGAAGAAACAGAATGCTTTTCTCAAATTTTACACATTTCTTTTGATCAAATATCTGTGTACTTTATTCATTTAAATCTTTGCAGGTTAAAAGCACAATGTGTATCTCTGTGTGGCTAGAAGTAATAAATCCCTTTTTTTACATTCAAAAATATCTTGGACAACAAACCTCCACTGCACTGATTTTTTCTAAAATTAGCTGGTTTCTTTACTCCAGAACGGATAAGGAATGCCTTGCAAACTTCATCAAACTTTGCTATATAACATCATTGGCATCCTTCAGTCTCAAGAGACTATGGTATCGTGCTCTGGAAAGAGGTCTTAAAACAGCATCTAGTGTGACTAAAAAGGCCAATTCGAGAGTGGCAATCCCTTCCACACTGAGGGCAGATACATTCTGTCTCCTACCCAGCCCCCAGATTTCGCTTGTTCCAGGACTGCCTCTTTGCCTCAGCCTGCCAAACAAGTGTCTCTTCGAATTGGAGAAGGCCATGCTGTGTCTTTAGCCTCCAAACTGAACGATCGGAGGTCAAGTTTTCCCAGTTGTTAATGTCCATTCCCCGGACATTAGGTCCCTCTTGCAGATATCCTTATATTGCAGCTGTGGTCTCCCTCTGAGGCACTTTCCCTGCACTAATTCTCCATACAGGAGATCTTTCGGAATCTGACCATCAGCCATTATCATGACATGCCTCAGCCAGCATAGACGTTGCTGTTTCAATAGTGTGTACATGTTAGAAATTCCAGCACATTCCAAGACTGCGCTATTTGGAACTTTGTCCTGCCAGGTGATGCCAAGAATTCATTGGAGACAGCACATATGAAAGGTGTTCAACTTTATCTCCTGCCATGCGTAGAGGGTTCAAATCTCACTGCAGCACAAGAGTGTGCTCAGGATGCAGGCTCTATAGACCTGGATCTTTGTATGTTCCATCACCTTCTTATTAAGCCATACTCTCTTTGTAAGTCTGGAAAATGTGGTGGCCACTTTACCAATATGTTTATTCAGCTCAGTATCTAAAGAGAGAGTGTCAGAGATAGTTGAGCCAAGGTACATAAAGTCATGGACGACCTCCAGTTCTTGTGCAGAGATTGTAATACAGGGAGATGAATCCACGTCCTGACCCATGTCTTGTGTTTTTTTCAGGCTGATTGCTAGTCCAAAGTCTTGGCAGGCCTTGCTAAAACTGTCCATAAGTTGTTGAAGGTCTTCAGCAGAGTGAGCAGTGACGGCAGCATCATCAGCGAAGAGGAAATCCAGTAAGCATTTCAGCTGGACTTTAGACTTTGCTCTCAATCTAGAGAAATTAAAGAGTTTTCCGTCTGATCTGGTCCGGAGGTAAATACCCCTCTGTTGCAGTTGCAAAAGCATGTTTCAGCATGACAGCAAAAAAGATCCCGAATAAAGTTGGTGCAAGGACACAGCCCTGCTTCACTCCACTTCAAATAACAAAGGAATCTGAAGTTAAGCCATCAAAAACTACAGTGCCTTTCATTTCCTTATGAAAGGACTTGATGATGTTGAGGAGCTGAGATGGACATCCAATCTTGGGGAGAATTTTATAAAGGCCGTCCCTGCTAACCAAGTCAAAAGCCTTCGTAAGATCTATGAAGGCTACGAAAAGTGGCTGTCTTTGTTCCCTGCATTTCTCCTGCAACTGTCTAAGGGAAAATGCCATGTTAGTAGTGGACCTGTTGGCTCGAAATCCACACTGTGATTCTGGATAGACTCTCTCTGCAAGCACCTGGAGCCTCTTCAGTACGACATGGGCAAGCAGCTTCCCTACGACACTAAGAAGAGAGATTGCCGCGGCCTCTTCAGTACGACATGGGCAAGCAGCTTCCCTACAACACTAAGAAGAGAGATTGCCGCGGTAGTTGTTACAGTCACTCCTGTCACCTTTGTTCTTGTACAGTGTGACGATATTTGCATCCTTCATGTCCTGTGGTACTCCACCTTCTCTCCAACAAAGACAGAAGATTGCATGCAGTTCAGTGGAGATGTTCTCTTTGCAGCACTTCAGAACTTCAGCAGGAATGATATCTTTCCCGGGTCTCTTGCCAGAGGCAAGGGAGTCCAGGGCAGCATTTAGTTCTTCTAAAGTTGGTTCACTGTCAAGCTCCTCCAAGACAGGCAGGCACTCAATGTTATTTAATGCTTCTCCAGTTACCACATTTTCTCTGGAATATAACTCAGAGTAGTACTGTACCCAGCGTGCCATCTGCTGTGCTTGGTCCTGGATAACCTCACCTGTAGCAGACTTCAGAGGGGCAGATTTCTTCTGTGTTGGACCTAAGGCCTGCTTGATGCCATCATACATCCCCTTGATGTTGCCTGTGTCAGCTGCTATCTGGATCCGACAGCAAAGCTACAGCCAATAATCATTAGCACATCTCCTGGCGGTCTGTTGGACTTTGCTACGAGCAGTTCAAAGAATCTGTAGGTTGCGCTCACTGGAACAGGCTTTATATGCAATTAGAGCTCTTCTTTTTTCCTCGATGGCTGGCGTCAATTCCTCCGAATGGGCTTCAAACCAATCTGCTGTCGTTCTGATCTCCTTACCAAATACTGACAAGGCGGTGTTATAAACAGCATTCTTGAAATATTCCCATCATTCAGATGCATTTACTTCAGCTGGGCTTGGGAGAGTTTCCTTGAGTGCTTGTGCAAATTTCTCCACTTTGCCCTGATTGCAGGTCTTGTTGATGTCAATTTTTGGTCTTCCTTCCTTCTTCGAGTTATGCAATCTCTTTGTTTGCAGTTTTATTCTGCTGCACACCAAGGAGTGGTCTGTATTGCAATCAGCACCCTGATAGCTGCATGTGATAGTAATATTGGGGAGGTTGGAGCACTTGGTAAGAATCAGTCGAGCTGGTGCCAATGCTTCGATCTTGGATGTCTCCAAGAGACTCTGTGTTGAAGCTTTGTTTTAAAGTATGTATTGCTAACACAAAGACATAGTAGCAGCAAAACTCCAGCAGTCGTTGGCCATTTTCATTCATCTTTCCGATGCCGAACTGATCTAAACAAGTGGGCCAAGAACTATAATCAGCTCCAACTCTGGCATTAAAATCGCCAAGGATAAACAGTGGTTCCTTCTCAGGGATTTTCTTGATAGTAGCAGCAGATCATCCTAGAATTTGTCTTTGGATTCTACTGAAGATGATAATGTCAGAGCATATGCGCTAAAAAGAGTAACCAGCCCTGCTGATGAGTGGAGCTGCAAGGACAGAATTCTTTCATTTCCTGCAGCAGGTGGCGTAATGGATCCTAGTAGGGTATTTCTGACTGCGAAGCCAACCCCATATTCCCTAGACTCATTTGATGGTTTTCCCTGCCAGAAGAATGAGAAGTTTTTCTCCTTAATAGATTCTGAGTCTAACAGTCTTGTCTCTTGAAGGGCAATAATGTCCATCTGCAGTCTGCTCAACTCCATGTCAATGGCAGCTGTCTTACGTATGTCATCTATCTCTTGTAAATCGTCAGAAAGGCCGGGGGTCATTGTCCAAACATTCCAGGTGCCCAAATTTAGGGCTAAAATTTTCTTATGTTTGTTGCATCGTGCAAAGTTATCGATCTGCTTGTTGGCTTTGACCCTAAACCCCACTCATCCTGTGAGGTTAACAGACCGTGGTGGGACAATCTGCTACATAACAAGTAACATAGCAATTGTAGGAGATGACCAGACTGAACCTGAGGGAGGGGTCAAGCACATTATCAGTCTCAAGTCTTTTCATACCCACGAGAGATCTAAGAGCTCCTTGAATTCAATTGACTCTTATCTACCTTCAATTTGCCATGGCCAATTAGTAGTTTAGATTCTTGTAGAGAGCTAGAGTAAACTTGTGTTCGTTTGAACAATTTTGGTTCCTGGCTTCTTGCACCTGACAGCAACTGTGTAAAAAAAACAAAACCTAAAAAACTTTAAGACTTCTTGTTTCCAAATCTTAACAATTTATCTGAAATTTGTCAGACTTGGTCTGTTTGGGGAAAACTTCTATGCCAGAAAATTTCATCTGATTCTGTCAAAAATTGTAAGAAATTGCAGTGGGGAAAAAATGTAGAAAACCTTGGACATTTCAAAGTGTTTTTGAAGTCCTGCTTTGATTTTAAGCCAAAATAAATAATAAGTGAGTGGTGAGTGAACACAAGCTCTTCCTCTGTGACCTAAACAAAGTTTTCTCTTCAGGATACATCTTCAGGACCATGATATCTATGGACTTTATATGTGTACTACAAACAGTTGTTGCATATCTTTTTTTGTTGTTGTTGCTTTGTTTTACTTTTCTGCTTTAAGTTAGATTTTCTGTTTTTAAAACTTTTACCAGTAACCTGGCATCAGAAATGTTTGCTGGAAAAATGAGTTGTTATTGTTTCTTTGTTTTTAAATAAATTAATAAATTATTTAGTTGAGAAGTATATTTTTAAATTTAAAATATAAATCATGTTTACAATATTTTTATGAGACTGTAAAGTTTCTTTATTGTTCATGCTATCATAAAGTATCTATTTATATTGGACTATAGAAACAACATTTGGGCTCAGCATCACATATTAAATATTTAGCTTGATTCATGTAGCTGTTAGACTTGCATGATTGATTTGTCTCTTCAAGGTAGTCAGAGAAGCAACATGACTATGATTATTAGTTCTATCTTTTTAAATATATTTTTATTAAATATTTTAATTATAATTGTAAAAATAAATACAAACTAAAGTCAGAAAAAGAAATAGAAAGAAGGAAAAAGTGTAAAGAAGGAAAAAAGAAGAAAGTAAGAAAAAGAAAACATATCAAGAAGTGACTTCAAATCTTCATCACAAGTAAAAACAAATTTTATAACACTTCACCACTTATAAGGTTACAAATACATTTCTCTTCTTTCCATAACCCAAACTTATCTATATGCAAATCCACATTTTTTTTAGTCCTAATGTCAGCAGAAAGTCTGTGGGGGTTACCAGAATTTATTTAACCTTGATCAAATGAACTAACTCTATAATCCTTCCTTTTATTTCTAACAGGCTTGATCTTTAATTCAGACAAATGTTGTCATAGGATTTGAAACCTGTTTTTGTAAATCCATTTAAAAGTTATTATCCAGGTCATTATCCTCATTCTTCATTTGTATTTCCACTTTGATTTTCAAAGCTTTGAACAGCTTCTTTTGTATATCCAGTAAAAAATCCTTATCAGACTCATTCTTAAGGCTTGTTATTTGTAATTCCACTTTAACTACCTTCTCTATTTTATAATCCATATCATTTATATTTCCACTTTGATTTTTAAAGCTTTGATCAGTTTCATTTGTATATTCAAAAAAGAAAAAAGAAAGAAAGAAAGAAAAGTTCTTCTCAGAGTCATTCTCTAGGTTTTTCATTTGTAATTTCAATTTAACTGCCTCCTCTATTTTGTAATTCACACTTTTTAATATGCAATATTTCTGGTTCTAATATTTCTGCATAAGATTTTAATATATTTTGGACAAAGTCTATCTATAGAATCAGACATCATTGCTGAGATTTCTGGTATTGTAGTTACTATTGTTTAGAACCGTTCTTTGAAAATCTCTTGAAATATTTCTAATGTTATAGTGCTTTGTGTCATTTTATAAATCTCCATACTAATCCAAAGGCATTTACACTCCCATTTTCTTTTTCTGCCTGCAATCTTTCGTCCTCCTTAAGCGTCTAATTTCTGAAATCATAAAATTTGAAATTTCTATTTTACTTAAAATAGATAAAATGTTTGATTTCCATGAAATGCTGTTTATTTTATTGAATGATTTCTTATAATAAAAGTATCAATGTTCCAAAGTTGTCTGGATGCTTAATTAATTTACAATTTGCTAGATCAAAATCTTATTTAGCTTTTTGCTGTTTATTTCCAATTTTTAAAATCCTATTTTTTGTTGTTCATGAAGAAAAGGACACTCATCAGGTGTCTTTTCAAAGTTGCTCTGAAGATTTCTAATAATTTTGGAGTAGTAAATAAGCAATTTCTAAAAGCAATTAGAATTGAGTTTATAAATTCAGTTACTTGAAAGGCTCTGTGACTGTGAACATGATGGTGGATCCAGTGGTGAAATCCCTCTGTTCTATCTGGCTCACCAAACCATTAGCGCTGGCAGTGGGAGGCTCTGCCCACCTACCGATCATTACATCCCATTTTTTTACCATCTGCGCCTGTGCAGAACAGCTCCTGCACGCTCCCGTTCCTGAACCGGTAGTGAAGGTAAATGGATTTCACCGCTGGGTGGATCCCTTTATCTCCCAGATCTCAGACCCTATAATGGAATATGAGAATGATCTTGGAAAATGTGGGGAAGAGATGCTTTTCTGGGGAATAATCAGATAAATAACGGAGAAGCCTGCAACTGAGTAACAGGCAGAGAAAGAAATTATCTGTCCTACTTATCAGGTGATAAAAAGAGACAGTGGGAGATCTGTACATCCTGACTGACAAGATTCTGTTAATGTAGCACTACAGTAAAGTAGAATTAGCTTATCTTGCCATGTTTCCTATGTGATCACCTCAGGAAACTGACTGACCCATAGAAAGAACTAGATAATTGTCAATATAGATTTCAAGTTTGAACCATAAACATTGCTATTGCCCTTTGTTAAAATTAGGTAAATTGGATTTTGAAGGGAATTATAATAATAATAAAAAGGTTACAGGAAGGGAACAGTTCTTGAGCTGTCTGCTCAAACTGTATCATACAAAAAGCCAGAGGAAGCAAGTTTATTTTAAAAAGCCACTTTAAAATGATATCTTAATAATAAGCCTGAAGACAAGTATTCAGGAGCATTTCTCTCTCTCTCCCTTCCCCATTAATTTTTTTACATTGGATAAATATAATACTATTTATTATTATATAAATGCATATAAATAAATATGGGAGAAATATATTGGACAAATAAATATGTGTTTAGTTTTATCGTATACCACCCAGAGTCATTTGCTTATGAGATAGGGAGCAATAAAAATATGATAAATAAATAATGCTGTTTTACCATTGTGGTAATATGGCCATCTACACACAGATTTTTGACCAAAGGTATTCACGTCCAGAAAATTTTCCTGCTAACTTGTATGGGAACTGGCTGCAAGTTTTATACAATTATCTTATTTTTATACCGTCACAATTCTTTTTTTAAAAAAATAATTTTTATTAAACAGTTTGTCTTTATAAACAACACAAAAAACAATCATACATATATAAAAACAAAATATATCAAGATATAACGTATTGAACATTACATAATATTAATGGTAATTTTTCAGCATTTTGTATCAACTTACTCATTTTGCTTTTGTAGTACTCTATTCTATTATTTCTATTTACTACTCAATAGTAGTGTTATGGAATGATGAGACCAAACAACATTCCTGGGTCAGCCAGAGACAGTTTTTATTGCGCAAGGTTCAGAGCCAGATTTGTACCTGAAACTTTGAACAAGGAAAGAGCTGTGATACCTCTGTTTTTATACATTTCTAAGACAAAGGATTCGGTGAAATCATGCATTTTCCATATATGGTTAACATGAGATCATACATTTTCCATGTATGGTTAACATACACTTGTTATATGATAATTGACACACTTCCTAATCACTAAACCATTAGTAAACCATTATTTTTAGTTTATAAGATTATTTTAGCTTAGACAACCTTTCTTAAGTGCTTGTAGTTGCTAATGGGAAATTTACTGCTGTCCTTGGGTAAATTTATTGGATTAAGTAACACTTTGTAACATATATATCCTTGTGTCATTCACAGTGAGGTCATTCAGATGTTTTCCATATGGCTGTCCTTCCGTGACATCTAGGACTCATCCGAAGATATATTACCACTTAATGGGGTTTAACTGATTTTTAATATAATCTCCAAGCAAGCACTTTTCTATCTTATAATAATGTGAATAGAGAGGGTCCTTTAGAGTTCATGTATCTAAGCACGTTTTTCCCTTATAATAATGTGAATAGAGAGGGTTTCCTAGAGTTCATGTAGCTGACTCTGTATGATTCCTTCTTTTATCCACATTAGTAGGATAATCACATTACTCCAACACACACACACGCACACACGCATATATATATATATATATATATATATATATATATATATATATATATATATATATATATATATATATATATATATATGTTTTCTCAGGTTTTCGCGGGTGTTTGTATGTAGGTCTTTGGTTATTCGGGTCTTCTCCCACGTAAAATTGGAAGTGTCTTGGCGACGTTTTGACGAAGTCTCATTCGTCATCTTCAGGCTGGTGTTCTCGGCTTCGTGCTTCCAGGAGCAATGTGAGATCGCAGCTGTCTCTTCCTTTTAACTGCTAGTGGGGGTGTGAGCTGATTGGGTGGGAACTTGGCTGTGTTCTGATTGGGTGGAGGTGTGTTCTGATTGGTTAGGGGCTCGGCTGTGCTCTGATTGGATGGGGGGTTGGTTGTGCTCTGATTGGCTGGGGGTGTGTTCTGTTTGGGTGGGGGCTTGGTTGTGCTCAGCTTAGTCTGAGTTGCAGGGGGATTTGAGCTGGTGAGCTGCGTTGTTGTTGTTTGGCTTCGTGTTTGTGGCCGTGCGAGCTCTTCATGGTGGGTGTCAGTCTGCTTCATGTATGGATTGGAGAGGTTTAAAGTGGCTAATGATGCAGCTGCAGTCTGGCTTCTGGTCCTTGGTCGTGGCTCGTTATCAGTGTGGGTTTGAGTCTGCTTTCTGCGTGGTTGTGTGGTGGTGACATCCTGTGTGGCTCTCGTGAGTGTGGGTCTGGTGTCATTCGTCGTGTTAGGGACCCGTTTGTCAATAAGGGCGGGTTTCCAAATGGCTGGTAGGCGGGAGGTATCGTCTCGTTTGTTCATGCTGTGTGGGCGTTTTTCTATCTCGATGGCTTCTCTGATTATTCTGTTGTTAAAGTGTTCAGTTTTGGCGATAGTTCTGGTCTTTTTAAAGTCAATATCATGTCCTGTGGCTTTAAGGTGTTGGACCAGGGAAGAAGTGGGTTCTTCTTTTCTGACTGAGTTCTTGTGTTCTTCTATGCGTGCACTTATTCGTCTGTTGGTTTGTCCGATGTATGTGGTGGGGCAGGCGGTGCATGGGATTTCATATACTCCTTGATTTTCTAACTCAATTTTGTCTTTGGGGTTCCTTAGGATGGTGGATATTTTTCGGTTTGTGCAGAATGCTGTCTTGATGTTATGTTTGTGGAGGATTTTGCTTATTCTGTCTGTGGTGCCTTTTATGTATGGGAGGAGGGCTTTGCCGTTTTCTTGTTCTGTGTCTTGGATTTTAGTGGGGGTTTCTTTTTGGATTAGGTTGGTGATCTTATTTCTTTGGAATCCATTGGATGTTAGTACGTTAGTGAGGGTGTGTAGTTCGGTTTTTAGGTGTTGTTCGTCAGCTAAGCGTTTTGTTCTGGAAATGAGTGTCTTGGCTACAGAGTTGATCTGGGCAGGGTGGTGGTGTGAGAGTGCATGCAGATAGCGGTTTGTGTGTGTTTTCTTCTGGTAGATAGTGTGTCCTAGGGAGCCATTGGATTTTCTGTAGACTAAGACATAACATAAAAGGCACCACAGACAGAATAAGCAAAATCCTCCACAAACATAACATCAAGACAGCGTTCTGCACAAACCGAAAAATATCCACCATCCTAAGGAACCCCAAAGACAAAATTGAGTTAGAAAATCAAGGAGTATATGAAATCCCATGCACCGCCTGCCCCACCACATACATCGGACAAACCAACAGACGAATAAGTGCACGCATAGAAGAACACAAGAACTCAGTCAGAAAAGAAGAACCCACTTCTTCCCTGGTCCAACACCTTAAAGCCACAGGACATGATATTGACTTTAAAAAGACCAGAACTATCGCCAAAACTGAACACTTTAACAACAGAATAATCAGAGAAGCCATCGAGATAGAAAAACGCCCACACAGCATGAACAAACGAGACGATACCTCCCGCCTACCAGCCATTTGGAAACCCGCCCTTATTGACAAACGGGTCCCTAACACGACGAATGACACCAGACCCACACTCACGAGAGCCACACAGGATGTCACCACCACACAACCACGCAGAAAGCAGACTCAAACCCACACTGATAATGAGCCACGACCAAGGACCAGAAGCCAGACTGCAGCTGCATCATTAGCCACTTTAAACCTCTCCAATCCATACATGAAGCAGACTGACACCCACCATGAAGAGCTCGCACGGCCACAAACACGAAGCCAAACAACAACAACGCAGCTCACCAGCTCAAATCCCCCTGCAACTCAGACTAAGCTGAGCACAACCAAGCCCCCACCCAAACAGAACACACCCCCAGCCAATCAGAGCACAACCAACCCCCCATCCAATCAGAGCACAGCCGAGCCCCTAACCAATCAGAACACACCTCCACCCAATCAGAACACAGCCAAGTTCCCACCCAATCAGCTCACACCCCCACTAGCAGTTAAAAGGAAGAGACAGCTGCGATCTCACATTGCTCCTGGAAGCACGAAGCCGAGAACACCAGCCTGAAGATGACGAATGAGACTTCGTCGAAACGTCGCCAAGACACTTCCAATTTTACGTGGGAGAAGACCCGAATAACCAAAGACCTACATATATATATATATATATATATATATATATATATATATATATATATATATATATATATATATATATATATGTCTTTTTCTGTTTTTCGTAGGCTTTTATGTGCATATTCTTTCTAGCCAGGTTTTACCTACGTAAGCTAGGTTGTCAGAGCTGCAGAACAACCTAGCTTACGTAGGTAAAACCTGGCTAGAAAGAATATGCATATATATATATATATATACTTTCTTTTTCGTAGGTTTTATGTGTATTTCTCTTTAGCCAGGTTCTACCTACGTAAATCAAGATATTATGCAGCCCTAGTTCAGTGAAATCACAATTCACTAGTTTCTGGGCTTTTTTTTTTTTTTTTCCTTCTGGCAGCCAGCAGACCCTTTGCTGCCCATTGGGAGACTAAGATAGATCTATTTCGGCCTTATAAGGCTTCATCAGTTAGCCACACCGTCATCAATATTATAATATTATACATTATAATATTCATTGTTCTTATCTACACATTTATATTTGTTTATATTTACAGCTCTTTATTTAATGTTGTTCAGTTACTTTAATTTAAGTTTCATCAATATTAAGTTAGACATTTCTTGTTCTGATTTCTATTTTTGAGCCAACTGTACATTTTATTCTATATTTCATAATATTCCGAATCCTCACAATTCTTAATGACTCCCTGTGGTTTACATCATAAAAGCATGACACAAACGTATGCTAATAGTATGATAAAATAATGTGACCTTAAGACCATTTTATAATATATAAATCGAAAATAAACTAAACTAAACTAAATTTTGACTGGGTTCAACATCAGTCTTTTTCTTCCTTTTTTTCTAGTTTTCATTGTGAGGTCATGAAATTTACACAGAGCTTTCCAAGAAGATAGTATATATCTATATATCTATATATATCCCTCCCCCCTCTTTCTCCCTCCGTCCCTCCCTCCCCCTTCTTTCTCTCTCTCTCCGTCCCTCCCCCCTCTCTCTGTGTATATAAATATGGAAGTGTTGGAGTCAAACTCTACATTTAACGTTGATTTGTTTTAAAAGTTACATGATCATGCCTGCTTATTCTTAGGAACAATTAGATGACTTTTCCGGTATTGCAGAGTATTTTTACAATTTGGGAGAACAATAATTGATTATTACATCAAGTAGATATGTGATTACCTATGGTGGGTTGTTTTGGCAGGATGACGATAACAGGTAAAATGATAGTTGCTGTTTAATAAAAGCAACTTTCAGGACATTTGATAACCCTCTTTGATAGAGTTTGACTGATATCATCTAAACTTCAATCAGCACCAAAGATTGCTGTTGGACAATTTGGTCTTGAATATCTAAGATTGTAATACCTGTTTTATTCATTTAATATTTTGAATCTTCACACAGCAAAAAGTCTGTTAAAGCACAGACTGTACAGAAGATTTTCTGACATTAGGAATAATCAAGATTAGGTGATCAGAGAAAAAGGGTTTTTTTTTTTGCTCCATCTTTTCTTATTTCTTTGACGTCTCAATGGGCTGATTTTAATCTGGAGGTTTTAAATAGTTGAATTTAAATCACTAAATGGTTCTGAGCAATTTCCCTTGAACAATAGGAAGGATTTACATATTAAAAAGTAACCAGTGATTTGGGATCTTGTTTTTCCCACTCTAACCTCATTATTTTTATATATTTCAAACCACCAAGTATCTTAATATTCTGCCATGATAAATTTCAGCCTGCAATTACTGCCTCTGAAATATCTTTTGTACCAAATCATTAAATTTTTTATAGCTAAAAGCTGATATCTGAGTCAGGAAGTTTCATTTTTACATCTTAGAATGAAGTCCTATTTAACTAAGTATTCTTCACATGTCTTCTACAGCAAGCTAAAGAATGGCTCACACAACAAAATTGATTCTATATGATTTCTCCCCCTCAATTCTTAGTTTCCTGGTTTTGGGCCCAATGAACCAAAATAGTGCAAATTTATTTCTTTGAATGAACTCTGTACTTCAGGAACAACCTTGAAAGGAGCCAGGTTCTAATTCATAATGTAATACAATGGTTGTACACCTTCTAAAAAAATCACTTGAAATCTTGTGAAGCAGTATAAAGAATAACAGAGTTGGAAGGGACCTTGGAGGTCTTCTAGTCCAACCCCCTGCTTAGGCAGGAAACTCTACACCATTTCAGACAAATGGTTATCCAATATCTTCTTTAACCCTTCCAGTGTTGGAGCATTCACGACGTCTGGAGGCAAGTTGTTCTACTGATTAATTGTTCTAACTGTCAGGAAATTTCTCCTTAGTTCTAGATTGCTTCTCTCCTTGATTAGTTTCCACCCATTGCTCCTTGTCCTGCCCTTAGGCGCTTTGGAGAATAGCTTGATTTCCTCTTCTTTGTGGCAGCCCCTTAGAACACTGCTATCATGTCACCCCTAGTCTAATTTTCAGATTTAGTATGATTTTTGTGATCTGATCTCTAATATCTAGCACATGTCCCACAAGGTGGATCATTCAATTTTTAAAATAGTAATAACTGTAATAGAAGTGGTGAAATTAATGTTTTTGATATTACTATTTTTCTTTTCATTTATTTTTGTATATTATTTCTCTGTATTTCAATTTATAAAAAATTGCATTTTAAAAAAAGTTTAAAAAGTAGTAATGATGAATTTTGTAGGTCTGCAATGGGCATGTAGAGGTGCTGTAGGTCAGCGGTCACCAACAGGTGGTCCATGGACCACTGGTGATCCATGAGAAAATTTTGATGGTACACAGAAAAATTATTTGCATTTTTTATACTGCACTAAATCAGGGGTCCTCAAATTACGGTCC
Source organism: Arizona elegans (assembly GCA_022577455.1). NCBI lineage: Eukaryota > Metazoa > Chordata > Lepidosauria > Squamata > Colubridae > Arizona > Arizona elegans. Next base: position 91,729,575 of record JAKOOJ010000003.1, on the reverse strand, counting down.
CTGGGACAGATATGTGCAATGAAGATCTGTGTGTTGCTGCAGAGAGTCTCTCCCTTCGGGGTCTTTTTTGTGAGTCGGAGGGGAGCAGAAATTCCAACTTGGGGTCTGCATCAGCCTCCTGGTGTGTGGCTTTGGGCAAAGACTGGAGGGAAGCACCACTGGTGGCAAAGAGCCAGAGTGGGACTACATCATGGTCTGGAACTGGCTGACCATCTCAGGCCTCTGAGCTCCAGGCACTGGTACCTGGCCTTGCACTCCCGCAGGTCTTCCCTCTGCTTGGAAAGCCTATGCTTGTAGTCCTCAGTGAGGTGCTTCTGCTGAGCCTCCTTCTCAGTCAGATCCAATTTGAACTGAGCTGTTTTGACAACTCTTTCTCGTGGCTGCTTAGCTCCAACAACTGCTTCCTGTTGGGGCCCTAAGGAGCCTGGGTGGGGAGGCGAGGAGTAGCTGGGATAGGAGGGGTGAGTAGAGGCTGGCGAGGTGCCCCTCGACTTGAGTGACATTGAGTTGGCCACTGCCACCCAGTCACATGACCACCTAGTCACGCCCACCCAGCCATTAGGTAGATCATATTAATGGTTCACGGGATTAAAAATTATGAGTTTAGTGGTCCCTGAGGTCCGAAAGATTGGTGACCCCTGCTGTAAGTGGATTGGTACAAATGCAGTATGTTGAAAAGTCCTGCTGCATATCATGAGAATTGTGAAGTTTAACATATGTAAGAGTTTACCAATGCTAACTAGATAAGAATATTCTTTAGACATTTTTCAGAGATTGAGGTGATTTTGAAAGAATAAACTTCAAAGGACAGAAACTATTTTATTGTAAACCACACACAAACATAAACACAATCAAACATACTTCTTTCGGAAATTGACAGGATTTCTTGCAGGCTTGTGGATATCTATTTCATTTTCTTCCACCTATTGCAAGATTTTGATCCCACCCTCTCCCTTTGTAAGAACTACCACAAATAGCAAGCAAGAAAATGTAGAAATTGCGAAACAGAATGTGAGGTGGGCTAACTTTAAACATAACAACCAGTTGGATTTGCTTCCAACTCACTTTTGTAGAACAAGAAAATAATCCATACTACTGTCTCAAAAACATGGACAAAACTATGGTATTTATATTGGATTTTGGAGTCTAAATCTGGAGAAGATTAGATATACTTTTATATGTAGCTTTTAATGAAAGTCTTTATGCTAAGTTTTGCTAAGATTGGGACACTGATCCTTAAGGGAGAAAGCTCAGAGATGCAAGTTTCTTCTCCTCACATAAAGCTACTTTAATGAACTCTGTATGCTAGATGTGCAGTGCTTCAAACTCACAGGTGAAAAGATGCTTTGGAGTATGCAGATGTGCTCACATAGCATTTGTCTCCCGTTCCTTAAAGTAATTGTATCTTTTCTCAGATTATGCGGCTATATTTTGCAGCTTGGAAAGGATACATTTGATTTAAGGAGCTGCAAACAGGTGTTACATGTTCGGCTCCATACACTTCAAGGATTTTTTTCCTTTTGAATTTGAAGCAATGCACCATCTAATATTAAATAAAGCTACAAATTATAATATGAGAACTTTGCAGCAAGGTACATATATATATGTAGTTTGGCAGAGAGTATTGACCTGATACTTTATGTCTTAAAATTAGATGAAAAATGTTTGAAAAAATGTAAATGACTCATGAAAGGCAATTTTATTATTAAATTATTGCTAACTTTATTTTACACTGTTATGTACTGTAAGTATTCAAAGCAGTTTAGAATAATAATAATAATAATAATAATAATAATAATAATAATAATACCACCACACAAAAATTATACTATGCATTTAATGCAGTCATCCTTATTCTTGTTAAGGATGTGCCAATATTCTATCTGAAGGCAATTTAATCAGCCTGAATCAAATTGACTTTCTGAATTAAGGAATATAATTAATTTGGAATATCAAATTGCAATGCCTCTGAAGGAAGTTAATCCATTAAGCTTTTGTTCATATGTAATTCCATTTTTTTAATTAATTCAGTAATCCAAATCAGATTCAGTTCAACATTTTGACTAAGAAATCTGAATGAAACTGACCTGATTTTCTATATTTATTCAAATTTGAATTCATTTGTATAGGATTAATTCCTATGAGTAAAATAAGTAACCGAGATATGCTAGTTAAAATGCAGTTTCCATGATATCCTTCTGGATCAACTCAAAAGACTGAAGGTGAGCAACACTGTATTTTACTTCTTTGCCTCCATTCTCTGGGGTCAGTTCTAGGAGGTGGTGATTTGTGGGTGAGATCCCACCTTGGGTCTCTACTATGTTGGGTGCTGCAGGGTTTGGTGCTCTGTCCACTCCTATTCAACATTTACATGAGGCCACTGGTTGAGCTCATCTACAGAGCCATGGAATAAGATATCATCAATACTCTGATGATACCTAATTATACATCTCTGCCCCTTGTAAATTTTTAGCCTATTCCAGATGGTGCAGATCACCGCCTATTCCCGCTGTCTGGAATGGGCCAAAAATGTGATGCGCAAAGGCCAAAAATGGGGCACGCAGACGCCAAAAATGTGATGCACAGAGGCTGAAAATGGGGTACAGGGAGATGGCGATAGGTGGCAGTGGTGATGGGCGGCACTGATGCCGATGGGTGGCAACGATTCCCACAGCCTGGAACAGCTGATAGGAGGTATTCTGGGAGGCCGATCCAACCACCAATCAGCTGCTCGTGCTAAATCAGTCTGTGCTGAAACTGACCATGCTGTTTCCTGTTTGCTGCAAGGAGGCAAATTGCTGGGAGGCAGAGGCCGAAGGGTGGGGGTCAACGGGTGGGCAGGACTTCAGCAACATTCGCTGTATAAGACCCACAGACATTTCCACCCACTATTTTTTTGGTGGGGAAGTGTGTCTTATACACCAAAAAATACGGTATATTGGCCAGAGCTGTTGGGATTTGTAGTTCAGCAACATATACATGATAATCAGATCCCAGTCACTGATTAATAATGTTTTGTTACAATTTTGAAGTTAATTCCTCATTAATATTTTCTGTCTCAGGGTTCTTTACAAGAGTTTCTCCTTATAACAGGGTTTACAAAAATGTTTTCCTGATTTGAATGCTAATGTTTGGAGCATAATTAAATATGAAATTCTACTCCTATGCTCCCCAGCTGTGAAATAAGTTCAATTAGTTCACCTTACTGTTGCTAATATGTCCCTTCTCCAATGTTGCTATGGCAATTTGACCAATTAACATGGTAGTAATGCCAAGATTGTTTTTTCTGAATTCCACTAGTCTGGCCTTTCCCAATTCAGCTCTGTTGAATAACACCATTCCAAATTTCCCTGTCAACATGAGGATCTCAAGAAAATAGAAAGTCAATGAAGCTGATTTAGTAAGAGAGGATATGTACACAACTTCAAATAAGTTACATAACTAACTAGACAACCTGTGACACTTTCCTCAATGCCTTCAACAATGGCAAGTCTTCTAATGTACTTGAAAAGTTCTTAGAAATTCGAGGTGATATTCAGAGATTTATCTGCCTTGAAAATATAGCATTGTCAAATATCAGGAGTTGGCCATAGGAAATATTTTAGATGTTTTGCATAAATTAGCCCATTGGAAGAACCTTGTTTCAAAAGATGTTACCCTACGATGCACCATTCCACCCATTTAAAGGTTACAGACATGATAATTTTTGTAATATAGATTCACTTTTAGAATTAAGCAAGTATACACACACATAGAACAATCATACTGAAAGTATGTTGCTTAACAGATTCTGTCAAACTTGGTGGGCCTCCTTTAAGTCTGGCATTCACCAGAGAGGTTCAATACCCTCACTGTGTAAAATTATATTTAAGTTGTAGAATCTGAGGAAAATTGATTTTAACCAACTGAAGACCTCCACAGATACCTATGTATTCCCCATTAGAGTTAACATTAATTAATAACCCCAAAAAGAGTGCAACAGTGTAATCATTATTATTTAATAATTATAACCTGACAGATGGCTTGGTTATTTGAGGCAATAACTGCCTCCCATTGTATCTGCCCAGCATTCAGTCTGGTAGGTTGACATACTCTGGGTTCCTTTGAATAAAACCAATGCCATCTATTGAGAACTCAGGAAGTGCATCTTCTCTATAGAAACCTGCCCTCTGGAATGAAGGTTCTGGATGATATCCTCCCATACCCACCTGATGTTCTAAGTGCCCTTGAAGATTTGGCTCTTCCCTCAGGCTTTCGGTAAGAGAGAATGAAGTCCCCCCTTTGGATTGTGTGGGTTCATTTTTGTGTGATGGTTGTTTCCACCCAGTTTAGTCTTCAGTCTTGTTTCCTTGGTTTATAATGTTTTTATTTCTGAATTGCCCAGCCTTATTGGGAGTTGGGAAATATTTAAATTTAAATAAATAAATATACATTTACCATAAAGATATCAGGTAGAGTGACTGGTAATCAGTGCAGTAAAATCCAAATCCCATATTTATAATCTAACTTTGGTATTTCTTTGCCTTCTATATAATTTATTTATTTATTCAATTTCTACGGCTGCCCATCTCAGTCAATGATGTATAATTAATTTATAAGATTTGTTATCTCAGTGTGAAAGATTATCCTAGTTTAGGTAGTTTTTAAGCCTCCTGGAGGAGAAGCATATCAGAAGAGAATATTCCCAAACAATAGCTATATGGAAAATTTGTGTTTGGATATATGTTACCTTTATATTCATAAACTCCCAGTATTTCCTTGGAATGGAATATTGCCTTAAATACAGAAAAGTAGACTAAGTAATTCAGTTCAACAACTTTGTTTAAGCAAATTGATCAGATTTTTGGATTTAAGTCTTTGCAATTTTACTGTGCAGCTGGAAATACAATTCTCAAAACATGCATGCAAACATACATATATTAGAAAAAAAGGCATATGTTTTAAATGTAATTTTGTTTCTTTGATTTCAGAAAAGTAGAAGGAACACACTTATGATTCAACACAAACAAGACTACAATTGACCGGAAATAGATTATTCATTGCTATAAAAAGATTTTTGCTATTATTGATTTACAAGACCTCTTCTTAAATTCTGGGGGTGAGGAGTGGGTGGGAGGGAATGTAGTTGCATCCTATAGTCACTGGATTTTATGAAAACGGAATAAATAGTAAAAATAGTAAATAATTTATATAAATGGAGACATTAATATGTAAAGAAGCAAATAAACATGATAGCAAATATTTAATAGATTTGAGATGCAGAGAGTGATTTTGGGTGGAGAAAATTTAAAAATAAATTGTGTACTAGTCCATTTTAGATTATGACTGCAGACTTTAAACATGTATTCAAAGTTATGAATAATTTATTAGAATGGATACAGAAATACCAATCCCTTTTCCTCCATAAGAAACTAAAGTTAAGGTTATCATACTGAACAAGGGAAGCACACACAGAAATCCTGTCTTCATTTCTTATTCATTTGTTTTCATTTTAACAATATATGGAATGTTAACTTTTAATGAAAGAAGCATAATTTAGAAGCTTTGATTCATCTTTGAATTTTTTTCCCTAAACCTACAAAGATTATTTCTTATAATGGACAGAACACCCAAAATGAAACTAAAGAAAATCTCCATGGATAGATTTATATTTTAGGTGAAATGTAAATCTAGAATTTTAATTCATATATTATTTTTGGAATTTAATTTAAAATGGATTTTACTTCATTCTCTTGTAATTTTCATTATATGTACATATTCATTCATTCTATTCCCTTTCAAAGTAAGCAGTTTCACTGAAGCTCGGAAAGAGTAAAAAGTAGTAGAGCAAGAGACAAAAGGAATTAAGGGCAGAGGACAAAAAAGAAATGATAATCTAACTGCATCTATTTCACACCTACACTATACCTCCCTACAATTTTCTGCTCTTCCAAGCAATTCCATGCTCACCACATCTATACATTAAATTATATATTACCTTTTGCTCTTTAAACTTCTCAACTCTCTCTTTTTAAGGGTGTTACGGACTCCATCCCACCATAACTTTTTAAAATCCTTTCTCTCCTCTTAGCACACTCACTCTTCCTGCATATTTGTTTGCTCTCCAAAATTCCTTCCTTCTCTCTAAATACTCAGTGTACTTCAAGGTATTTATTTTATAGTGTTTACTCATTTTTCTATTAATCCATGGTTTTTTTTCATCCCTCGTTCATTCATGATTTTCTTCCCTTTTGCATTATGACACATACTTTTTAAATAACCACTTCCCACTGCATTTAACTTATTGTTATATTGAAAATCCAGCTCTTACTTCTGTATAACAAGGCAGGGAGAAGCATTCTCATACTGTACACCCCATTTTTGTTTCTTTGGACCAACATGCATTCCTTATAAAAGAGCATAAATTACTTCTCACCCTTTACAGCATCAAATGGGTCTATCCATTTTCTCCATCTTTAGTCAACATTCAAACAAAATACTGCAATTTGCATGTTGTCTTTTCATAGGTTTGTTTATTTATTTACTAAATTTGTATGGTTGCCCATCTCACAAAAAACTACTCTGAGTGGTGGACAATATTGCAATCATTTTCCTCATTTCCCATCAACTGCTTTGATTTCAGCTTCATTAATTTTCAGCTTAGTACTCTTAATGCATCATACTGTCTGTCTAATATTCTTTGCAAATCATTTGGATTCTCAGCCAATAACATAGCATAGTCTGCATGCAAAAGCAAATGGACATTCCTGTCCTGAAGGATCTCTCTTCTGTCATTGCCATAAGCATTGCTTAGGCAATTATCCATAATTATATTAAACAATCAAGGAGGCATCACACTTCCTTGCCTTTATTCTTTGCTTAATGCTGAACTACTAACTCACCATCATGCATTGTTTAATAATTAAACATATGGATGTTAAAATGCCCACATATTTTTTAGTTAAGTCTCCAAAGGATTCTTGGAAATCCTTTGTAGAGACATAAGATGTTTCACAACAGAATGGAATCTATCCTTTTAAAAAAAAGGATTCATTTTTTTCAGTCTTCTGGTTTCAGATGATTTAGAATAGTAAGAGTAAGTATATTTTTTAATGGTCCCTGAAGCTTGTAGATAGCCTAATTCTGAAGTCACTTCGAAAAGCTGTAGTTTGGAGAAGGGAATTGAGAAGAGATGATTTGTTTCTATGTGAAGGAGCTTCATAAAGGGTCTAATAAATTCTAAATTTCTTATAATGTCCACCAGATTCTAGAAAATATTTTCATGTGATTTAGGGAGATGTTGTATGTTTGTACATTGATTTCTTGGTTGGTTTTATTTAAAAAAACATTGAGGTGCAACTTTAAAGAAAACCCCAAGCAGTGTGACTTTTTCATTTAAGATTCCTAATTAATAGGCTTCCGGTTTGCTGCTTGCCGCCGCCAGACGTTCCTTTGGGATCGTCAGCTTCCTTTGCCTGTATAGAGCCGCCGTTACAGCGGATGGCGGCTCGAAAAAACTCCGTTCCCAAGAGGAAACGGAGATAGAGCCGGCAGGGGTGGGTAGAACTCTCCGCAGTGTCCCAAAAGTTTTTTTTTTACTTTTGGGACGGAGCGGATGAGAAGCCCCATATCCCCTGCCACTGCTCCGGGCTTTGGGAGACCTCTGCCTATGCAGAGCCAGGCGTCAAGAGCAAGCCTGCGAATTCAACAGAATAATTAAAGAAATGACGAGCTGGACCCTTAATACTGAACTGCAAGTATTTCACCCTTCCAAAATCTATTTAAGAGAAAAGAGGAGAGGAAAAGAGGGAAAAAGAACCTTTTAAAATGGCGTCTGCTGTGGCTGGAGAAGGGCTAAAAGGGAAAGTCCTTCCGTTTCTCCTTACTATAATGTAGCGGAATAAATATCACTGGCTACATTTGTAGATAAAACCTCGCTCCTGTGCTGTTGATTGAAAAGAAGTTTTTTTTTTCTCTTTCTAAGGGAAAGTCCTTTCGTTTTCTATTCTCTCTTTTTTGCTAAATCTTGTCTGTGTGGGAAATGGCATCGGGACTTATACAGCTGGACAAATGGGGGGGGGAACTTCCCCTCTCAAGAAATTACGCCAACAAATTTCAACTCTCCAGCGTCAGAAACCCGATTTTAATATATTAGAATTTATCCTTGAAGAGATTGTAAGAAGGGATGAGATTGTGAACCAGCAACTTGAAAAATTTAAGCAGGAAATTAAAGAAATTGGTGAATTGGTGAAATCAAAGTTTGACTTTTTGAATCAAAAGATTTTAAAAGCTACTAATGGTTTATCAGGCTTTCTGATTCGGGTGGATGCAAAGACTAAATTATTAGAGTCTAAAATGAAGGAAATTGAGGAGAATTTGGATGACATGACTCAAAAAATTAAAAAGGATTTGATAAACACTCAGGATAATAGCTCGGAAGACAAATCTAAAATGGAGACTGACCAAAAGATTGGTAATGAAGAAAATGTACAACAGAGGATTGAAAGAGAAGTTTTAATGATTCAATATAATTTTACAGAATATGCAATTAGATTGAGAGGTTTGCAGGAAAATAATAGAGATGATTTAAGGAAAATATCTTCTGAAATTCTGGCTGGGATCTTAAAGGTTCAACCTGATGAAGTGTATTGCAGGATTGATAGAATTTACAGAATAAACTCCTGGTTGGCAAAGCAGAGGCAATTGCCTAGAGATGTGGTGATCTATTTTACAGATAAAGAAATTAGGAATAATATTGTGCAGAACTCTTTTAATTCTACCTTGCAATTTCATGGAAGAAAGATTTGGATTTTTAAGGAGCTCCCGCCCAAGATGTTAATGGAGAGGAAGAAATTTGGCTTTCTAGTGACTGAATTAAAAAAAAGAAATATCCTATTCAGGTGGGACACCCCAGTTGGCCTAATTTTGAGATATCAAGGAATAAGATATCAATTGCATACTGTTGAAAAAGTGGAAGATTTTTATCAAAAAATTTTAAAAATGAATTTAACACCTTTAGGCATAATACAGGATAAGCAAAAGGAGTTGGAAACAAAAGGAAAACATCAAATTACAGAGGTTGTGATGGATAAATTGTCTTTGGACTCCCTGGATACCCCAGCTGGACTGTCTATAAATAAGAGAGCAGTGTCATCCGACTCCAATGTGATGAACCATCAAGTCACAGACAAGTGCGCAAATCAATCAGTTGATATACAAGTGACAGAGAAGAAAGATGAGATGATAAAACTAACCCAACAAGAACATTACATAAAGCAGAATGAAAATCAACTAGCAGACACACAATTGGTAGACAAGAAACGAGGATGGAAATTCAACCCGGAAAAGAAAAAGAAAAGAAATAGATCGCATAGAAACAGCAATTTCTAAACTATGCAACAGTGATGCCAGGGACTTTAAAAAATGAATGAATATATGAAAAGATAGTGGAGGCGAACAATTGTTTGATACTATCCTGAGGATTGTGGCAGATCTCTGCAAGGCCATGGTTTTGGGATGTGAAAAGAGCCTCACTTTGTTGGATTTGAATCATCTAAAAAAATTTTTTTTTTTTTTTTTTTTGGTAAATATATTATAACTATTTTGAGTTATAAGGCAGGAGAGTTTCGCCGGGGCATGCAGAAGATCTGGATGTTACTCAGTAGGATGATGGGAATTAATAATCCTGATGAATACCACAATTATACCATATGGATATAATTATAATTATAATGTCACTCGGGTGGTTGTTTTTGCTTTTATACAGATGCGAGGATATTTACTACTGATGGGGGCAGAAGATGATTGGAGATTTTGAACAAACTGTTGCACTAGCATGTTATTTTACCCTATTATGGGTGATGGATTTAACAATCTAGAGGAAAGACATCAAAGAAGATACTATATGGATTATAAATTTAAAGTTATTGTTTTTTCCTTTTTTACAAAATGGAATGCATATATAGATATGTGTATATCTTAGTAATGTGGGCAGTGGATTATATCTAGAATTGTATTGCATGATTTTGTAGGAATTGAAGGGTTGAAATAGGTTAGCTTACTGATTGATTAGTCTAAGAAAAAGGATTCTTAAGTCATATATTTAGGGGAGTGGAGGACTTAATAATTCAGTGGAAAGATACTAAAGAAGATATATTTTTTCTCTTTTTTTTTCTTCTTTTTATAAAATGGGATGCATATATAGATATGTGTATATTTTAGTAAAGTGGGTAGTGGATTATATCTAGAATTGTATTGTACTGTATGATTTTAAGTCATATATTTAGAGGAGTGGAGGAAATGGACAGAATTGAATAAATGTTAAATTTGGATGCAGGGAGAAGGTCGATTTAAAATGTTATATTAATATATATAAAAGACTAAAGGTTAAATTGTAATAATACTCAATAAGCTTAACATGTTAAGGGTCAGTATTTCGAGAAGGGATTAAGGGAAAGGAAAGATATTATGTATGTAACTAGTTATGAAATAGCCTATTGTTGTGAAGAAGTCACGGGGGGGTTGGGTGGAAAGGGTGGGTTAGGGAAGAGGGGGGGGAAAGGGGGAAAAACTTGTATTTGAAAACTTTTTCAATAAAAAAAAAAGATTCCTAATTAATTGCTTCAAGTGTTTTATTTAAATCCACATGCAAGCTTTTTAAAAAGTTTGTGCGACTTATTTTCCATTTCCCACTTGAGGCGGAGATGGGGAGGTAGGAGAAAATATAAGCCAGACAGAAAGAAACAGTAAGAAAAGGAAGCTGGAAAGAAACAAGGGAATAAAGCTTAGTTCAGGTGTTTCTTTGTCATGCCAGCAAAAGTAAAGAGAAGTTCATGATTGGAACAGACAGAGTTTAAAATTCATTTTCTCCACCAACAATGAAAAGACTGAATAAGCTAATGCATTGACCTGTCCCAGCTCTGTTGTCTTGGAGATCGTGGCTTCAGTTACACAGAGGCAGGAAAAGTATTATGGTTTCCTTAATTTCCTCTATGTCTGCTGTAACACTTCAAATCAATTTTACAAATATCATGAGCATGGAGATGTGTCAGTAGAGAGGTCAGACGGGGTAGCAGAATCGCCCATGCTGAGATTCATGAATTGTACCAAATATAAATAGAAGTACAGATCATTCACGGTACTGTACTGTACTGCAGAGCCAGTTTTTAAATTTTCATTTTTATTTAAATACTTAAATGAACGGTAAATTAATTAGATCATTTAAACATCTGTACACAGAAAGAGCACTGAAAAGTCTGAATGTGTGGGTTTTTGTTTTTCTTTTTGCAAAGAACTGACACTGATGAATGACAAATATTGCTTCTCTCTTTTATACTCTTATCTCTCACACAATATTATAACTGGGTAGCTATATGTGTGGGGAAACTGGTAGATTTTAGTTTTGTTCAATCCCTCATTTCAGATAATTGGATTCAATTTAAAATCCAAAGATAATTCTTATGAATATTCATACACACCTTTTAGAGAAATTCATCTAATGCAGACATATTTGTGTTTATTTTCTCTCTTGATAGATTCACACCTTTTAAAAAGAGATTTCTTAATATGTTTGTGCTCCTGTTTCTCTGATATGGTATGGTATATTAGAGAGAGGTTTATACTATACAAAGTTTATTTTATATCTTGTCACGAACTTTCCTGAAATGGCCTGAAAACCTGGAAAATGCATTTTTGTTCACATGCTTGTATAATTTCAAAAACTGAGTTTGCAGAAGAATGCACATTGAACAATTTTAGGACGTTAAACTTGCTTTAGTGAAAATATTTGTTTCAGCACAATTCACAGTGCTGATTTCTCAATCTTTTTTTCATGTCTTTATGAACTCATCACATCTGCTGCAGCTAAGAAGAAAGGAATGAAATGAATGAGCAGTAAAAGAAATGAATGAGCAGTTTTAAACATAAACTTTTATTTGAGTTGCTGTGTTATGAAAGTTAAGGATCAGAGGATATGCAAAATAATGATTTGTCCATACCTACTACAGAGTTATTTGAAATAATAATGGATTTTAAAAACTAGATGGCTGTGTTTAATAACATGGCCATTTAGCTCATGAATTTAAAAATGAAAACAATAGTCGGTTTAATATTTTTTTAAAAAAAATTATTACTAAAATAGCCTTTCCTGACCTAATATCTTCCAGATTTTTTTTGAGACTGTCTGCATTCATATTAGAATTAGAATTTATATTGTATACTTTCATTAGATTTTCATCCCATTGTTTTGTCTCTATAATGTTTTAAGTGGCTTATAACAGCTAACAACGCACATTATGAAGCTTATACTGGAAAGAAAATGAGAAAAATAGATTCAGGAGAAATGAAAAGCTTGGTTTTATTTTCTGAAATACTGTAAAGTTGGGGCCAAATTTCTCATGTTGTAAAGTGTATTCCACTTTAGTCTAGGAGTCACACAATAGAAGGCCCTCAGATATCTCAAGCAGTTCATCAGACTGTAAGACTCTTAAGGCTTAGAGTCTTAGCCATTTCGTGCTTTAAATTTCAACCTCAACACTTAAGATGTCATTGGTGAGCAATTGGAAGTTCATGTACTATATGTCTTTCAGGACTGGCACTGTATCATCCTTGTACCTTGCATTGGTTAACAGAGTAACCATCATATTTTTTACCAGTTGCAATGCCCAATACTTAAGGCAGAAATATAATTCCAGTGTATCTAAAGGCTATCAGGCAGAGGAAAGCTACATTCTAGGACTTTCTAGCAATACATTTCTCAGAATTTATGTATGTATGCATGTATGTATGTATCTACATCCACATTTTTATTTGTATGCATCACACCTAAACATATGCTGACAAATGTGAATTGTAGTGAAATGCACATTTTAGCCATAATATCATATGTCATAAGCATTATGTCTCAGATTCAGAAAGTCTATTTTTCTAGACTCTTTTTCCCTTTCAGTTAAAACCTGCATCAAATGCAGTGAGAATGGCAATTTTCAAAATCTAAAACATTCTGTTTGGTGATATTTATTCCTGTCTTGCTGCTTTGTCGAATCAAGGCTTGAATGATTGTATTACTCCTTTTATTTGTATAAATGATAATGCAGACTGCAAACTTTTTTTCTTTTTAGCATTTATCTTGCAAGCACTGGGTTTGCCTTTTTTAGATCCATTGTTTGCGACATGAATTGACCAACCAGCCAGCCTGAGCCTGACATTGACAATGTATAGTGGAAATTCTGCATTTAAAAATCTTTTTTGTTTTTAAATCTGTGAAGTCTATGGGAGTTTTGCTTATGCCCTAGGGAGTAATCAAATTGTTTAGGACCAGATGTACCAAAGCTACAAACGTATCTGAGTACAGTTCTCAGAGAGATGCAATTTCTGAAATGTCTTTTCTACACTGTACTAAGTAAAGGCATCCATGTCTTGAGAAAGACGATGGCAACATTCCAGTGGTTTTCTCCATCTCTTGGAAAAAAGCTAGTCAAAGGAGATGAGCCGGTTTTCAAAAAATAAACTACTTCATCTGCAAGACTCTGCTCTGAAAAAGAAGGTGGTAAAAAAAATCAGTGGCCTACTTTTATAGACTTCTCTTTCTCTCCCTGTGGGACCCACTTTTTTTGATGGAGTGATTGCTGAGACTTGAAGTACCAAAGGGAGGGACCATTGATCCACAGCTGAGATTCTTACTGGATGTCAATTTTCGAAAAATAATATTTAGTATTTATTTAATTAATTTTATTTTCATTAACTTTGTGATGGCTGCTGCCTATGCCAATAGGTTCTGGGCAGCTGACAAATCCAAAGGTCCAAACAATTAAGGCATAGGCAAAACAAGTCAGTCTGGATTAAAACAGCTGGATTAAAACATAGCATGGCAGTAGCCGCCAGTCCCTCCCATACTAGCTCACTTTAAACATTCACTTGAAAGAATCATATTTATTTCTGTAATGATTTTTAATAACCAGCCCAGGTCCTGAATAATTTTGAGTGATGTACAAATACAACGAGCATATTAAAAAAACAAAGATACAAAATTGATACTAATTTTATTGTAATGTCAGCCCTTCTAGGACGACCAGCTCAAGAAATAGGAACAGCTGGTATTTCAAAATATGCTCTCTATTGTTTTTAGGGAATTGTAACAAAATCTTGAAAGCTTGCCAGACTATTTCAGCACTATCACTTATATCTAACAAAATTATGGTGGCATTATTCTGAGTTTCTTTCTCTTGATTTCTTCTTTTCCTGGCTGGAATAATTATGGATAAGAAGACCTGATCCCCATGCCATCCATTTCTTCTTTCTAGTTTTTTTCTCCTTAGTTTTAATTTTTTAATTTTTACAGTTTTAAAATTTTAATTGCTTTTCTATTTATCTTTTTATGATATGTAAGCCCCCAGAGTCACCTTATCAAAAGCGAGGCAGAATATAAATTTAATAAACAAATAAAATCTTTTTGGAAATGACAGTCTATCACTAAGAGGCACCAATATTCAACCACCTTTGGGACCAAAACCATTCCTAATTTTTATAAGGTTGGGGACTGTATGGTTGGGGAGAGGGTTCAAAGAGTTGGGGCTACTACAGTTCAATCCTGCCCTCCCCTGGTTTTGATGGATTTTATTTTCTTCAGTTAAGTGCTAATATTGTGGGGGCTCTGGGGGCTGTATGCCAAACTATGGAGATAAAATACACACAATCATGGGAACTGAGAGCCAGTTTGGTGTATTAGTTAAGAGGCCTAGTCAGCATCTGAAACCAGAAGACTGTGAGTTCTAGTTCCTCCTTAGGCATGAAAGATGCCTGGGTGACTTTGGGCAGTCACTCTGTCTCAGCCCAACCTACCTCATAGGGATCTTGTTGTGGGGAGAATTAGGGAGGAGTATCACACATGTCAATAAATCAATAAAATGCAAATGGTATATCTCTGATTCATATCAGGAGCATTCGGTCCAAGTAAATAGAATTCACATTTTTTTTTTCCAAATGCAATCACATCTAGTCAAATAAGAACCCAACACCAGCACTTGCTTTTGCCCAAAACATAGTACTAGGGAAAAAAAAATCCGCAAAAGGAGCAGAGTTTTACAAGTTGATATTATACATCAAAATTTCCAAAAACCACAGGCCCCAGCAAGAAAGAAAAAAAGTGTTATGAAAACCAGAAACTGTACATAAGGAAATATATCATTAGCAGCATCATGTCACCCCATGTGATACTGCATAAATTGTAGGCCAGCATAGAAAGGCAGTTTGAGAACAAAGGATTAGGAGATGCTTTATAAAATACGATAATCGTGGCAATGCAATCTAAGCTCTGCCCAGTTAGTATGTGTAGTGAACCACACATACACTAAGAAGCAGGGCTTTGCTCCCAGTACTGTGACCATTGATTCTGTGCACTTTGTTGTCAGGGTGAAACGAAGCTTTTCTTTTATGTATTTCTTAATATGGCTGGGTTTTGCTTCAAATATAATAAAAAAAATTGTTAGCACTGATTGATAGGTGGGCTAAGCCAGGTCCACCCTCTGCTTATTTATCTTTACTCTCCTGTTTAACTTTGGCAGATATTACTATTTTTCTGGCCAATAAAGCTATGAACTCTTTCCAATGTTTTTATTATTTTATTTACTACATAAATTTATATGGCTGCCCATCCTACCCACAGTGACTCCAGGCAACTTACAACATTAACATTTCATAATATAAGAGCCCATAAACCACCCATCCACATATTCTTTATGACCACGCAATCACACCAGATACTTGATCAACTCCATATCAACCTGGAATCCCTTGGCCTTCAAATCATTCTGGAAAATTATCTGGGGGAAATGATATTCCAGCTGGAGGGAGCCACTACAGAGAAGACCCTTTTTCTTGGTCCCACTAGGTAAACCTTCCTAATACATGGCTCTTGTATAATAATGCTGAAGTGGTTCGGGAATAACGAGAGGCACAAGCAAGCAAGTGACAACAGCTCTTTAATATACAGTGAGACTTCAGCAAAAACTCAGAGGCTGCAGCCCTCCTTATATACAATCCTGGAGGGACTGTCAGCCAATCAGAAACTTAGGCAGGTTTGAAACTCCCGCTGAAAAGTATCAATACATAACACCCCTCCCTTCCCAGAAGGCACTAACATTCAAAAATTTACATAAGTACACACAAAATCTCGCAGGTGCCCTGGCCGAGTTCTCGTTCTAGTTGACCTGCGCAGTTCAGTGTTTGGTGGGGCGTCGAGCTGGTCGGAGGGACTTTCTGTCTCTCCCGGCTCCGCCAATGGAACCTCCTGGATTTTGTCCGGGGCGTGGTTATCCCCGGTTGGGAGTGGCGACTCGCTGGGGCAGCGCTGGAACCAGGGCTTGTCAGCTAAGTATTCTCGCGAACCCGGGCTTGAGTTAGCTGTTTTGGGAAAGTTGTTGTAGTTAGGTTCGGAGATGTCTAAATTGATGTTTGCTTCGCCGACTACCCTTTTTCTAAGTTGGTCTATGTGGCGCTTCCAGAGTCTGTCTACCCCTACATCTACCGTGTAAGATTTTGGGCCTGTTATGCCCACTATGGTTCCTGCGACCCATAGAGGTCCGCTAGCATAATTTCGAGCGAACACCGGGGACCCAACCTGGAACTGTCTTAGTCCGGTGGTCCCTCCCTTGAAGTTTTCGTGTGAGTAATTAGGGTGAAGCCTATCTAACACACACCGAAGCTTCCTGCCCATGAGGAGCTCGGCTGGGCTTCTCCCTGTGGCCGTGCATGGTGTGGCATGCTGGACAGCTAAGAATTGGTCCATCCTGGCCTGCCAGTCCCCGTTATCTAGCCTGGACAATGCTTCTTTGGCCGTTCTTATGAAATGTTCGGCCAATCCGTTAGAAGCCGGATGGAAAGGGGCCGGTAGGGCATGGCGGATGCCCAGTCCGGCCAAGTAGCCCTCAAACAGGGTTGCTGTGAATTGAAGGCTGTTGTCAGATACCAGAGTATCCGGTAGGCCATGGGTGGCAAATAACTTCCTCAGGACTTTGATGACTGCTTCAGCTGTGGTTGAAGGCATTAGAATTATTTCGAGCCATTTTGAAAAGGCATCGACTACAATTAAAAATGTTTGCCCATGGAAGGGGCTGGCAAAATCAATGTGGATGGCCCTTTTGGTTTCTCCCATTCTCGGATGGGCACTACTGGGGGATCGGGGCGAGACTCCTGGCAGGGTTTGCACTTCCCCACTCACTTGGAGATGACTTGATCCATGTTGGGCCACCAAACATAACTGCGGGCTAAGCTTTTCATTTTGACAATGCCTGGATGACCTTCGTGCAGTAATTCTAAGACCCTTGTTCTTAGTTTCGTTGGTACTACCACCCTGTCACCCCACAACAAGCAACCCCCTTGCATAAATAATTCGTTACGTTTATTAACATAACCTTGGTACTCCCCACCGTCCACTTTGACCGGCCATCCCTTGAGGACCCAACCCATTACAGTACGAATAACAGGGTCTCAAGCAGAGGCTTTTGCCACCTTGCAAGAGGAGATAGGTCCCAAAGTCATAGCGTCCAGCAGAAGGACGGGGGCTTCCGGCGTGGGGTTGGCAAGTAGGTCGGGTAGGGGGCAGCGTCTGAGGGCGTCCGCGTGGCCCAGAGTCCGTCCGGGTCGATGGACAAGTTGGTATGAGTAGGCCGACAGGAAAATGGCCCACCTGGTCAAACGTGGGGACAGAGCAGCGGGGGTGGGTTTATCACTGGCCAAAAGTCCCAGCAAGGGCCGGTGGTCAGTCACAAGTTTGAATTGACGGCCATAGAGGTATTCGTGGAACTTTTTGACCCCCACAATTGCAGCTAGAGCCTCTCTGTCCAACTGACTATAGTTCCACTCTGCGCTTGACAGGGTGTGAGAGTAAAACGCAATGGGTGCCTCTAGGCCGTTCGGCAGTCTATGGCCTAGGACGGCACCAACTCCTATGGGGGAGGCGTCACAAATCAATACAAGTGGTAGCGCTGAGTTGTATTGGATTAGGAAACTGTCTTCAGATAGAAGTCTCTTTACTGCCTCAAAAGCGGCTGTCTGTAGTTACCCCCACACCCATTCTTCCCCAATAGTTTGTGTAGGGGATCTGCGACGGTAGCCTTGTCCTTCAGAAACATCGAATAAAAATTGAGCGGTCCAAGGAAGGCTTGGAGCTCCGCTTTGGTCTTGGGGGCTGGTGTGCTCTTAATAGCTCTCACCTTGCTTTCGGTAGAGTGGATGCCTGTGCCATCCACCCTGTACTCCAGAAACTCCACAGAAGGGACAGCAATCATGCACTTATTTTTCTTTAATTTAAGTCCCGCTTCTCTAAATCGGGAAAGGACGTTCCTTACTCGGTCCCCTAGCTGACGTTCATCCTGAGCGCTGACTAGAATGTCGTCGAAATAAGGCACCACCCCCGGGAGCCCTTGCAAAAGGCGCTCCATGGTGCTTTGAAAGAGGCCGGGTGCGACGCTCACCCCAAACTGGAGCCTGGTGCATTTGAATGCACCCCTATGAGTTACAATTGTTTGCGCCTCTGCCGTGGCGTCGTCGACTGGTAATTGTTGATAGGCCTGAGCTAGGTCTAATTTGGCAAAAAATTTTCCGGGCCCCAGGGAGTGTAGTAGATGATGCACGATCGGCACCGGATAGGCGCTCGGCTGCAAAGCCTTGTTGATCGTGCACTTGTAGTCGGCGCAAATCCTGATTGAGTCGTCAGACTTTACTGGGGTCACTATGGGGGTCTCCCATTTCGCATGGTCGATGGGGACTAACACCCCCTGTTTAATTAATTTGTCCAGTTCCGCATCGATCTTTGGTTTCAATGCGAAAGGCACCCGTCTGGCTTTAAGTCTTATTTGGGCTATGTTGGGGTCTAAGTTTAATGAGATAGGGGTCCCCACATACTTGCCCAACGTGTCCCCGAAGACGTCCTGGAACTCGTTCAGGAGGCTGTCCTTCAGTGATGGCTCGGACATTCGCTGGACGCTGGTGAAGCCCATGCCGAGGGCTCGGAACCACCCCATGCCTAGAAGGCTAGGCAGCTGCTTTGTGACGATGGTCAGCAGCAGGTCTTTTTCGTAGTCTCCGTAGGTGACTCGAAACGTGCCCACGCCTTCGAGGGGTACCCTTGTTCCCCTGATAGTCTAGGATGCGCAGTCGTTGCTTGGATAGCTGGTCCTTTCGGAATGACGGCAGGATGGTCTTTAGGGTCGCCCATGTCATTATGGAGAGAGCTGATCCGGTGTCGATCTCCATGGCTTGCCGTTGATTTCGACCACCGTGCTGACTTTGTCCTCAATCGCCGTGCTGGCCTGGTCTATATGTATGCTGCGGCCATCTCGCGGTTCAAATTCGTGCCGTTTCTTCGCGCCGCCTTCTCTCATTGGATGTTTTTGGCGCGTCGATTCTGGTTGGCTGCGGGGCTCACGTGGTTGGTGTTTTCTGGGCAGAATGGCTCTACAGACTTGCGCCAAGTGCCCTTTTTTCTCGCAACGCCTGCAAATAGCCTCTCTGTATTTGCAGGACAGTCTATCATGGTGCCCGCCACAGCTGGGACAGTTTCGCCGGGGGCTGCCTGTGTCTTTTCTCTGGTGCTCCGTTCAGAAGATGTCCTCATCTGACTCAGACTCTGAGCTGGATCCGGCGTCTTCCCTGTGCACCAGTGCAGACTTGGGACTGTCTTTGCTGGTCAGCGGACGCTGCAGCGTTTCTGCGGCTTTTGTGGAAGTTTCATGAGCCCTGGCCTCGTCTAGGGCTCCAGCAAGCATTAAATCAGGCTTGGCAAGCAGGCGCCGTTGTAGCCTAATGTCCCGAACACCGCAGATTAGTTGCTCAAGCAACGCATCGTCCAAGTCCCTATAGTCGCAATGAGTTGCGGCTTTTCGCAGGCTCGCCATATAAGCGCTGACCGGTTCTCCCTCTCGCTGTACGCGCTGTCTGAGTTGGTATCTCTGCACGAACTTGGAGGGCACGGGAGCATAGTGAGCCCGGAGAGTTGCCATCAGGGTGTCACAGGAAACGGTCTGGACCGGCATTGGCTCACAAAGTGACTCCGCCATCTCGAACACGTCCGGTCCGCAGTGGCTTAGGAATAGGGCTCTCTTCCGATTAGCGGAGAGTCCCTGCATGTCGCTGGCTTCGAGCGAGCACTCAAACCTTGTTAGGTACGAGACCCATTTTTTGCGGGTCGGATCAAAAGGCTTGGGCGGAACGTAGGCAGACATGTTCGGTATGCCTCCTGTAGTTCGCCTCGTCGCCTAGCTGAAGCTCGTGGTCTCACTGGTTCGCTTCTTGTGGCCTCAATCCCACCTTCGTCGCCAATGAAGTGGTTCAGGAATAACGAGAGGCACAAGCAAGCAAGTGACAACAGCTCTTTAATATACAGTGAGACTTCAGCAAAAACTCAGAGGCTGCAGCCCTCCTTATATACAATCCTGGAGGGACTGTTAGCCAATCAGAAACTTAGGCAGGTTTGAAACTCCCGCTGAAAAGTATCAATACATAACAAATGCAGTTATCCTAGATTTGAGATGGGGATGGTGAGAGACCAAGGCAGGATGGAAGACAGTTCCCTTGTAGTATTACAAAAATTGTGATCAACTAAATTTTCTTAAGCAGCGTGCACCGTAATTGATGAGTGCAAAAAAGAATAGAATTCTTTATTGGCCAAGTGTGATTGGACACACAAGGAATTGTCTTTGGTGCATATGCTCTCAGTGTATGTAAAAAGACAAGATACACTCGTCAAGAATCACAAGGCACAACACCCAGTGACAGTCATATGGTACAATAATCAAATCATACTAGGAAACAATCAATATCAATATAAATCGCAAGGATACAAGCAACAAAGTTACAGTCATGCAGTCACAAGTGGGAGGAAATGGGCAACAGGAATGATGAGAAAACCAATAGTAGTAATGCAGCCTAATGTGAATAGTTTGACAGTGTTGAGGGAATTATTTGTTTAGCAGAGTGAAAAGTTTAGCATTCGGGGAAAAACTGTTCTTGTATCTAGTTGTCTTGTTGTGCAGTGCTCTATAGCATCATTTTGAGGGTAGGAGTTGAAACGATTTATGTCCAGGATGTGAGGGCTCTGTAAATATTTTCACAGCCCTCTTTTTGACTCTTGCAGTATACAGGACCTCAATGGAAGGCAGGTTGGTAGTAATTGTTTTTTCTGCAGTTCTAATTATCCTCTGAAGTCTGTGTCTGTCTTGTTGGGTTGCAGAACCAAACCAGAGAGTTATAGAGGTCCAGATGACAGATTCAATAGTTCCTCTGTAGAACTGTATCAGTAGCTCCTTGGGTAGTTTGAGCTTCCTGAGTTGGTGCAGAAAGAACATTCTTTGTTGTGATGTTAAGTGTCCATTTTAGGTCTTGAGATATGATAGAACCTAGAAATTTTAAGGTATCTACTGTTGATACTGTGTTGTATAGTATTGTAAGAGGTGGTAGTATGGGAGGGTTTCTCCTAAAGTCTACCACCATTTCTATAGTTTTGAGTGTGTTCAATTCCAGATTGTTCTGGTCACATGGATGTGTATAGATGTATATACCTATAGATGTATTCTAATTTGAGATTATTACCTGTACAATAGTTGCTGACTAAGTGTTATTGATCATTGAGATATATGTGCTTATGCGAAACACAGATCCTAAGAAGACCTGGGCATTTAAATATTTATCAGTGCCTTGGACTGTTTGAAGTTGCCAGCACTCTCAATTGCTTTCCGTTGCCTGTCATGCAGCTCTCAGCATTCTTGGCTGCTGGTGCTCAGGACCTTCAGGTGAGAGTTCAAGCAATATCTTCTAATACACTTCATAGCTGCCACATTCATGCCCCTCCTGCTGCTGCCCAAATCTTATTGCAGCTTTCTGAGTTTTGTGACCCTGTTTGTCACTCAGAACATGGGTATAAAGGCCATTTCCCCTCTAGTAACTCGGAACAATCTTATAGCATTGCCTAGCCATTTTTAAACTGATGTAAAGGCTGTCTTCATTACTGTAGTTTTGGCACGGTGATTGATAGATGACTCTAACAGATGCTACAAATCTTTAGGAGGAAAATTATCTAAGCTATCTACAGAAGCTGCTTAGAACCTTACAAGTAATGGATACAAATAATGGTAAGTAAATAATAAGAGAAAGTTGTGTATAAAAAAGTGGGTCGAAGAAAAACCCAGACACATATTCCAGAAGCAGATTGCATGAAAAAGTACATACAAGGGCCATATTTTTATGCTGATTTTTTTAAAAAATAAAAGAGGAGATTGAAATAGACATTGAACAAAAATAATTGAAAATGACAGAAGTGGAAAGTTGACCTAATCAAAATTGATTAAATTGTCCAAAATCCATTTTGTGATTACTGGGACAATTCAAGGAGTGGGATAGTTTTAGTTTTCCAATTACTGATTGCATGTTTGCTTCTTAATCTTTGCATCTATACAGGTAGTTCTCATTTAGCCAAAACTGGAGCCGAAAACTCTGTTGCTAAGTGCCATGGTAATTAAACAGAAAATCACATCACTGTGATGGGCTTACAACTTCACTTCTCATTCATTTATTCAGTTGCTCACCACAATTGTTAAGGGAGACAAACCTGAAATTTTATTTCCATGTTCTCTGTTAACTCTTTTGAAATTTGGTTGTGTAGCATGTAAACAGCAGTTGCGTGTCTGTGGGATGCTGTGATGGTCATATATGTGAAGAGTGGCTGCAAAGCTGTTTTTGTTTTTGTTTTATACTACCACAACTTCAAACAATAGTTAAATTAGGTAGTTGGTAAGTGAGAACTATCTTTCTTCTACCTACTTTCTATTGTGTTTGAATCTATTGACCAAATTATTCAATTAATTCTTTTGAGACCTAATTTTCAAAAAAGGTCATAACTTTGGTAGAACAATGGTAGATGTATGGAGATTTTAATAAGTGGTCAATATTAACAATCAATTTAGAAAAAAACTATTCAATTAATATGCAGCGGTATCAGAAATAAGCACCAACAAAGATTTCTCCTCAAAGCAGCACCACTTTGGTTTGAAATTTATATAGGATTTCCATGTGTTTGTTGGGTGGGGAAAAACTATATTTTTTAAAGATGTGCTCGATTCATCTATGGTTGCTTCTATTTTTATCAAATGTTTCTATTTGATAGAAATACTGTCTGGACAATATTTTTCTGGTACAAAGGATTTCTGAGGATTCCAGAAATTTGGGGGGGTGGGTAAGAGAAAAAGTAAAGAGAAAGAGTAGCGGAATCAACTTCCAGCAGAGGTAGTGGGTCAGTCATCAGTAACTGATAAACATGCTTGGGATAAACACATGTCCATCACCTGGCAAAAATTTAAAATAAATAAACAAAATATAAAAATAATAACTAAAATTAATTAATTAAAAAAAAACTCTAAAAAGGCAGACTTGATGGACTACTAGGTCTTTTTTCTGCCATCAGGTTTCTATGTTTCTATAAGCATTTGATAAACATTTTCCATCTAGCATCAATACTGAACTATGGAAGCTATAGTTAGGTTTGTAGAGTATACATTATTATATAAGGTAAGGAATTTTTGAGAAGTGGTGGTTGTGGTATCCGTGAATATTCTAAAACATTCTCTTTGTATCACATTAGCACAATAAATGATTGAGATAAGCTAAAAATATAATAGAAGCCATCAGAATTGCATTAGAACTGGAATAGTTTTTAGAACTTCTTTCTCTTTTCTGGATTGTTATTTTTTTTTTAGGCAGGATCAGAATTTACCATTTTACGTCAATTGGCAGAGTTTGCTGGCATCTGTGGCAAACAAGCTGTTAGAATTAGATTCACAAAGAAGAAGTCAAGAGAAGTGAGAAAAATCTCTAAAACATGGTCCTGACCTGTCCAAAATAAGATTTAAGAACAAAAATAGGTGGAGAATACTTTTCTCCCTATAAACTAGCTATTCCAATTGCAGCAGCAAAATACTCTTTATGAGGATTAAATTAGAACTTTCTACATGTATCTAAGAGTGGTTTCATCCCTGGCTATTTTACAGAAATTTGAGAATTCAATGAAAGCTCAAATAATTTAACCAGTTAACTATTCTTATCCTTAAAATTTTTAATAGTTTTCTGACTATTTGGTTTTTTTTTTCAGAAGAGGTCAAAAGATGTAAACATTATTTTGCATTATTTAGCCACAGATTTGTTCTGTAATTTTGGACTCAACTTTTCTTTCATGCAGTAGAGATTCTTCTTTCAAATAGTATTTCTGTATACTATTTTCCAGACATTAAAGGTCTGTTCATGGGTTTTTCTTTTCTTTTTCTTTTCCCACATAAGTCTATTTCAGCTACTAACAATGATGAATAATTTGTCTGGGTTGTAGCTAGAACATAAATATGTAGAGTTATTAAACCCATGGAGATGTTCTTAGAAGAAACCAATGAATATTGGAATGAGAGTATTGGATTCCACCTTCAATTATTTATTAATCCCATTTCTGCAATTACTTGTCAGAATAGAAATGGCTTTACCTATTGAGAATAATCATGCAGTGCAATACTTTAACCCTTGGAATAAAAGAGGGGACTTCGTGCCATGATACTCTGTGATGGAAAAAAAAATGCATGGGAAGAAGTCTGGTTAAATTGAATTGGGAATTACTAGTGTGCATGTATCGGATTGCACAGCTATAAACGAACACATGGGGAAAAGATTCTGAGAAGATCATTTTCTAGCATGCTAGTTTCTTACATTCAAAGTAGATGTTATAGAGAAAAACATGCAACCGTGCAATTGCCTGTCAAAAGTTTGAAATGTTAGGTTGCATCTGATACTATAAGCTACAACTGATGAAAGCTATGTCTTTGAATAATTTGTCAGTCAGAGTACTGATTTTTGACACTAATGTATCTTTCCTTATACAATGTCTTCATTCCCAATTGTCAAGTGCAGAAAATCAGGAGCCAAGGCAGGTTCCAATGAGTACAGGTTTATTGCATGCTCACATTCTCTACATGAATCTAAACTACTAATGGTCAAAGTGAATTGGCAGTAGATAAGAGTCAACAGAACTCAAGGTGGGCTGTACTTAGATCGCTTGTGGGTGTGAAGGGACTTCAGACTGATGACATGCTTGACCCCTCCCTCGAATTCCACCTGATCATCTCCTACATCAATGTAGCTAACTCTAAATCTTTACATTCTAAATATATAGATTAGTTTTGACTCTTTAAAACCTTTTGGGTCTTAAATCACTGCTTGCCAATTTAGGCTGGTACCTAAATTATGGCTCTATTTGGGTAATGGGTCTCATTGAAGTAATCCAGGAGTGGCAGATTCTCATTTGGAAGAGAATCATGTTAGTCTATGATAGGCAAAAATCAAAGGGAATTTGAGAGCACCATCTTAGACCATCAGATGTTAGTCGAGCCGTGGTGCTGCAGTGGTTAGAAGGCAGTACTGCAGGCCTGAATTTTGATCATGTGACCATGGAGATGCCGTAACAATCGCTATGTGTGAGGACCAGTTGCTAAGTCACTCTTTTCAGTGCCTTTGTAACTTTGAATGATTGTTAAACAAATGTTTGTAAGTTGTAATTAAGCAGTGGTGGCACAGTGGTTAGTAATGCAGGATAACCAGGAGTTCAATTCCTAATGGCTCAAGGTTGACTCAGCCTTCTATCCTTCCACGGTCGGTAAAATGAGAAGTGAGATTGTTGTGGGCTATATGCTGACTCTGTAAAATGCTTAGAGAGGGATGTTAATTTATTCAATAAGTTAAAACTCACAAAAGCTTCTTAATCAAGTTTGTCACTTCTGATAGGTGCTGCCGTTCTCCTGATTTTTGGAGACAGACAACTACACGCTTTGGTCAAGAAACTTTGGCAAGTACTAAATATTGCAGCAAGTGTTCTGACTGGACATTATGAATAGATCACTTTTCATTAGCATTCAGATCATTTACTGCTCCAACTGAAGATACTGGCATTAAATTCCCATACATTCCATTGAGTAAAGTAAGGTTATCTTCAGCAGCCTTACTGAGGTGCACTGAGCAGAGCAGGCCTTTTTTGCGGTAGTCCTCTCAGAAATTCCCCTGCCTCATAAATTATCTCCCCAGCAAAATATGCTTGATACTGACTCTTAATCTGAAACTGACATTTTAATTTCCCCCCCAAATTTTAATTATTCCAAACCAGGTTTTTAAAAACTTGGCAAGCTTAAGATATGTGTTTTTTCAAGTCCATATTTTCAAGTTGCCAAGCTTGAAAAATACTACTTAAAATGACTTGAGTTTCAATATCATGTTGTTCAGGAGCATTATATTCAGACTGCTGCTGATATTGTTCAATTGATTTGTATTAGGCATTTTGATTGTGTTTTATTGTTCACAGTCATTATTTTAGACTTTTATTTTTTTTAGTCTGTTTTTTTCTAAAACAGATGAACAGTGTTACATCCATTTTAAAATAAGCATTTTAAAATATAGTACTAATTGACTGAAACATACTGAGAATATACAGGGGTCATTTTATATCAGCCTAAGGATATACCTTCATTTATTTGATTTGCTGCCTTTAAATATTTAAACATTTGTAGCTACAGTAGAACGATAAAACCTGACAGTGCCAAGACACAAACTATTTCTCTCTTGTTCTTACAGAACATAGGAAGCATCAAATAATGCATGTGGATTCACATAAATGAATCTCTGGGAATGTTTTTTTATTTTTATTTTTTTTAAAAAAAAATACTATTTAAGTTTAAATGTTATTCTATTTCAAATAAAGCCAAGATGGTGTTCAACCTCCCACATTCAGAGATGTGCTTGGTGGGGATGACCAATGTATGCGAGCTGGGTTTTTTTTTAAAGCAACAAACTCTACACAAAGATCATATGCAGTGTTATCAATCTTAATGGGTTCTCAAGAACAACCAGGGAAATTCCAGTGTTCAAAATATTTCTGTGAACTTTTTTTTTTCTGCTGTATTCAAAGCACCAATAAAAAGAAAACTTGGTTTCCATTTCTAGGAGGCAAATGGAAAGAAATGTTTATTTCTCTCCAATAGCTGAATCCTTTATAATTAATCAATTATGATTAAAGCTTTGGAAAGAATCTGATACATGGTAAAACAATATTTCAATCAATATTTCAATATTTATTAGCGTTAATATTTTGGCATCTTATTATTCATAATTTACATTGATGTCTTAATTTTTTATTTATTATTGTACATATGAATTGTGTAAATTTTGTCACTAATATAAAATTATATTATTATTATAAATATTATAAACCATCAGGAGACTCAGCAGAATGTTCCATAATAAGCATCTCACCCTGACCCTGTTTAGTTGAAATATTGATTCGTACACATTACCCTGTTTAGTTGAAATATTGAAATATTGATTCGTACACATTACCATAAACTGCCTGATAGGAATGATGTTAAACTTTTTAAAGCTTATTTTTAAGTAATAGTTATTGTATTTTAATTCACAATTTTTAATGTCGATATGTCCATATGTGGATGATGTTCAGCAGTATATCTGGATCCTTCATAGTATGAACAATGTGGTTAAAGCCCTGACTCAATGCTCTGTAGGTAAGGGTGGGGAGGAAAATATTTAAAATTAGTCTTGAGAAGACTGTGTGGCTCTGTCTGTTTGGGTCCCAGGATCTGGAGATACTCCATCATGGGTATGGGGTCACAATTCTCAATGAGGTTGCACTTCCCCATTTAAGATTCTCTGCACTTGTTCATGGAACAGGTGGAAGATGTGGCCAAGAGGGCCTTTGCACAGGTACATCTTGTGCATCAGTTGCACCCTTCCTGGACTGGGACAGTACTTCAACCAATCACTCCAATTATTTGTCATTTTGTCATTTTGCAATTGGTTTATAGTAATGTGCTCCACAAGGACTCCCTTAAAGATCATTTTGGAAGACATTCAAAAAGTGCAACTGGCCTAGAGTGGTAATGGTATTTACTTTCTGATCTATTGTATTTTTGAATACATTGGTTTTGTTGTAAGCTCCCCAGAACTGTTTAGGAGTCAGATATTTTACAAATTATTATTTATAATATTATAAATTATTATATTGTAGTATTAATAATAATAAGATGAAAGAGATATATTATAATAATACCACCACATTTTAATATTCAGGCTTGCCAACTTATAATTATTTTCCTGCCAAAATGTGTAAAGTTAGTTTTAAAATTGATTGTTCTTTCCCATGTAAAATTCAAAAATAGTTGAGTGTCTGCTTAGTTTGATTGAATTTTAATTCATTTCAGTTGGTATGGAATCTGTATATTTCCACTTAAAAGAAGCAAAATACAAATCACTACTAAGAAATAATAAAAAAAAACCAACATATTACAAAATTGCATTTATTTCTTTATTTGCACAATGTTCCTTAACATATCACTATATGACTGAAGAGGAAACTGATCGGTAAGTTTCTACCCACTTAGATTTTAAGGGTACTCATTATTCTATGAAATATTTTTTAGCATACCATGTATAAATAAAGCCTATTCCTATTATATGTATTTGAAAATATAGAGAGACTTGGGAGTAACGGATGTGGAAGAAATGAAATGTAAAAAATGTAAAAACAACAATAGTAGTTTAAATTAGCCAAAAGAGAAGAGGATGACTGCATAAATATAAAGTATGAATACTGTCTGAATAGTATACATAGTATCCTGGTGTCTGCCTTTGTTTAAGTGGGGTCTTGTCTCTACCCCTCAGTGTGACTGTGGTGCTCCTCGATAAAAAATACATCACATTATGTCTGAATGTCCATCAAGAGCTTACATCAGTCCAATGTCTGATTTTTTCAACATAGACCACCCTGCCTTTGAATAGCTGGGTGGATTGAAAATTAATATTTGAACCACTATAAATCCATGTATTTGCCATACGCTAAATAAATAAATGTCTGAATAAAGATAGATTAGTCCTTGAACAGAATTAATGGAAGGTGGATATAAGAAACATAGCATAGAATTTAACTTACATAAAGCAAACAAAAAAGACTTTATATTACAGAAAGTATGGGAGACAGGATAATCAGAAATATGAAAAAAGATAGCCCAGTGAAATGATGAAGTGAAAGAAACCCTGGATGAAAAAATGCACATAAAAGAATATTGCTTGAAAACATAGGAATTACAAAGGGAGCTTGACAAAAATGATAAGAATACTTTTGAGAAAAAGAGACCAAAAGAATATGAGAAGTTGGATGATAAAACTTTCTTTGAGGAATTTAAAGATTGTTGGAGAAAGGAGAAAGAATACAGAATTGCTTTATCTGATAAAAGTTAATATAATGCATTGCTATTTCTGGTGATGTTTAATGAGTTTTTTCTTTAACTGAGAGTGAATGATGATGGTTATTTCTCATAATATTGAATTGCCTTTTGATTTGGGACAAATTTTGATTATTTCAGGAAAGGAAATAGGGGGATCTGTTTAAAAGGAAAGGAAAGATTCAATTTGGATATAATAGTTATTTCTTATCATCATGCCTCTACTTTTGCTGATCAATTTTGGAGATAATGAACTTTTGGAGATAGGCTAACAGGGAATGGGGTGAAGTATGGCAAAGAGGTATTTGTATTTTATGAGACATTCATATGTTAATGTTGATTATATTTCCTGCTGATAAAAGGGGAAGTTTCTTTTTTCTTTTTCTTTCTTCCTCCCTTTTTCTTTTTTGATTTTCTGCATATCTTAATTTTAAAAATGTATTCCTGTATTATACAGTGTAGTTGTATTAGTCTAATATGCATAATGTAATCTTTAATAAAACAATTGTAATAAAAGGATAAGATATTTTTAAAAAGTAATTTGTAATAAAACAAGAAGAGATCAGCTCAAGAACTCCTACCCTCAAAGTAACGTTATAGAGCACTACACACCAAGACAACTAGATACAAGAACATTTTTTTCCCGAACACTATCACTCTGCT
Organism: Arizona elegans; assembly: GCA_022577455.1. NCBI lineage: Eukaryota > Metazoa > Chordata > Lepidosauria > Squamata > Colubridae > Arizona > Arizona elegans. Next base: position 91,699,627 of record JAKOOJ010000003.1, on the reverse strand, counting down.
AAACAAATAATTCCCTCAACACTGTCAAACTAGTTACTAAGTCTGCATTACTATTAATCTTCTCATCCTATCATCCATCTCCTCCCACATATGACTGTATGACTGTAACCTTGTTGCTGGTATCCTTAAGATTTATGTTGACTGTTTCCCTATGACTATCATTCAGTGTTGTACCTTATGATTCTTGATGAATGTATCTTTTCTTTTATGTACACCGAGAGCATATGCACTCGCAAATTCCTTGTGTGTCCAATCATACTTGGCCAATAAAGAATTCTATTCTATTCTAAAAAAATGAATGGATGTGAATATAAAATGTAGTGACCAGTATGAAGGAAGTAGGTTGAGATGGGTTTGGACACACAGAAAAAATGAATAAAAATCAAATTGAAAAACAAATATATAATGGGTGGAGGGATGGATCAAGGAAATCCTGATTGGATGTTGTTGATGAGATCAGGAAAAGAGATGTTAGAAATTTGAAGGACAAAAAGGCAATAAATGAAGCAGTACAGTACTGTATAGGGACATGGTAGAAGCATAAATGGTTTGCAAAGCTAGAAAGGTACAGTGAATGGCTTTGGCATAATTTAGCTATGTTTCCTTTCCTTTTTTCTTATCTATATCTTAATCTCTTTGGCTTACTATTTGTTTCTCTTTTATTCTCTCTACATAATGTTGTTTATTCAAAAAGGGAAGCATGCGATAGATATGTGTGCATATATGTACATTTTAAATTTAGTATGAAAAAATGCATGAAAACAACCATCCAGAAATAGAAATGTTAATACAACAAATCTACTTAGGCAAAGTAAAAGCTTGCATAGCTCTTTCAAAGAGTTTTTCCAGGTGTACAAATATGTAGATATATCCACAGGTAATTTGCTTGCTTGGAATCCCAGAAGAAAAGTATTTTATGTTTATTAAACTACCATGTGAACATATGAGAAGATGTATTTTTTTAATAGTTTTTAATAGTTGAACAAAATTTTATTTATATATGCTGACAAGCTCTGCATAGTTATAATTTTGTTAGTTATTACCTGATACAAAAATTTTCAGTAAGTCTTGGGGCTATCATTTCTAATCTTTCTATTTGTTAAATATAATGGTTTAGTCTCCAGACCCCTCCATCATCTTAGCTGCTCTTCTCTCTATTCTTTCTAGGATCTCAAATGTTATATCTGACTATCATTTAACTCTAGAAGTAAATTTTATGGAACTCCACAGAGAAGCTATTCTCTTTCTCCATCTCAGTTCCACCTACCATAATTGGAAGCTATTCCTATTGCTTTTCAGGCTTACTTTAATTGGGGTGGCCTATTTCACTTGTCCTTGAAGTTTGAAATTATATACCTACAATTTATTTCAAAAGCAAACATACTTATTTATTAACTTGGGACTGTAATATTCATGGATAAGGCAAAGTATTGAATTTATATATCTACCAACTGCAATGCTGGGGAAGCCTGATTGCCTATGACAACTGTTTTAGGTTAAATACTGAGTGGATGGTGGCAATGGAAGGAACTGTGTTAAATGAAGAATATTAGCCATATAATTTATGTAGATCCATTACACAGCTGTTGATCCACAATTGTCACTGAGAAATTACCGTACACCTAATTAAAATTAAATGTACATTGCTGAAAAGTTCAATTTAAAGTGCTGAGAGCTTAGGAACTCTGCCAAAATTGTCAGGTCCCATAATAACAGTGTAAATACAAAACATTTAGACCTGGGTTATGCTTTACAGTCATTTTCTGCTCAGAGCAACTGGGCAAAACAGGCTATCCAGAGAATTAGAAACTGCAAAATAACCCAATGAGTCTCCAGTGTGGAAAACCTCTGACTCTAGACAGAGTTAGGAACTGATGTCAGGAGCAGCTGAAACCTCAACATTGATCCTGTCAAATGCCTCTATGAAAGTTTTTGATCATCTAACACAGATAGGACTCATCTGTATGTTGTTCCTGTTCAAGAAATAGACATCCATAATAATACTCTGCCACAATGATATCATCTGAATTTCTTTTTCTTCCTGCCAAATATTCTGAACAGGGTTTCTAAATTCCGATTCATGAATTTCTCTTCAGACATATGCTTCCTTTATGTAGAATGCAGTACTTCCTCCTTTTCTTTTGAATTTGTTCCTTGTGAAAAATGTGTACTCATCCAGGGCTAAATTCCAGTCATGTGTATCAACCCACCAAATGTCAGTACTATCTATCAGTTCATCTTTGTCCTCTTATGTTATAATTTCAGCATCTTGTTAGTTGTTTTCTTCTGCACTGAAGGTGAAATTGTGAAAGGGGAATTTGCTACTTATTTTGCTGTGGTAGTTTCCTGCCAATTTCTGAGTCAATTTCTGAATCTAGTTTATGTGTATGTTTGCTTATTAATTTTTAATATTTATAATTTGCTAACCCCAACAGGCTCATGGTGGTTTACAAGCACCTAATCTATAAAACAGGATAAAATATTTCCCCAAAACATAAACCCTGGAATCAGAGTAATATTACCGCAACTCAAACATCAAAGGCACTGTTGAAGAGTTCAACCTTGACTATCATCTGATCTCCAGAGGTAAAGTGTGACCTAAAAAGGGAATGTTACATGAGAAAAAAAAGTGCTTTTACCTTCTTTGCCTTAATATCATTTGGGAAATTCTCAGATGTCCTATGGACTGAATGTACTAGACAAGTCAGTATTCTCCGGAATAGGTGGTGTTTGTCATGTAGATGGTAAGCAATTATAAACTTTATAGACTGGAATCCACCCTTTGAACTATACTTGGAAATTCACTGGCAACCAATGCAATATCCATTACAATTGTATTAGGTGATACTAGTGGCTTTTACCTGCCAGTATGCAAGCTATTGTGTCAAGGGCCAAGGAAGTCAGGAAATCCAGGCAGTTCAAATGAATATAAAGCTTTATTTCAAGCTTAAGCTTTCTACAAGAATCTAACAGTCAAAGCAAATTGGAGATAGATAAAAGTCAAAGGAATTTAAGGTGGGCTGGACTTAGATGTCTTGTGGGCATAAAGGGACTCAAGACTGATGGTGCATTTGACTCCTCCCTCAGGCTCATTCTAATCATCTCCTACATCTTGTTTTCTAAAGATAACTTGTTTTCAGGTCATTTTCAAAGGCAAACCCTTGTAAAATAAGTGGCAAAAGTTGGTCCATGAAGTGGTGAGGATAAGGTCACTGTTGCCAGGACATTATGTTCCAGGAAGGTCCACCAATGAAAGTTGGGCAGAGGAAATTCTAAACTTAGGTTCATTTATTTAATTGTATCTAGCAATAAACATGAATCTTATCTCAATCCTCTTCCTTTCTCCCCTGCACTCTTACCGTCCTTAGCAGTATATTTCATTCTGGGTTTTTATCACCTCTTTCCTTTGCTCTAACACCCTCTGATGAGATTGGTGAGGCACGTGCCAAACAAATCCTTTCCAGTGTTTCTGAGAGGCAACTCATCTCTTGCCAGGAATCCTTCATGTAGGTAATGCACTCCAGAGTTAAGGACCTCAATCCACTCTTGGCAGCACCATCTGTAGTTTCTTGTTCACTTCCAGAATCCTGTTCTCTTTTCTTACACTGTGACCTCAGCTGGAAGGATTGATATAAGCACTAATTGAGGTCTGAGTTCCTCTCCTGGACATCCATTCATGTTCTTTTTTGGCAATGTCATTCATCTACTCATAAATAATTAGGAAGAATTTGTTACTGGTGGATTTTAAGAGTCTCAGCAGCTTGTTTACATCCAGGTTATAGACATCTGGAAAACAACACATCTCATATGACATTATGTAAGATCTACATGCCCTGTGGCATTGGCTCCTCTCAACAGGATTTTTAGATGCCAATAAATAATAATTTATTGTTGGCTTGAGGCATTTTAAAATTATTCTTTTATGGACCAGACTCTATACATAAAAATGAATTGGCATTCATCCTATACATACAAGTGCAGTGTGGGTTCTCTTTAGGCAGAAGCATACAGGTTACAAAAAGGTTACACAACTCTGGCAGATCAACAGAAGCTTCCTTTGCTATTCATGTTGCTTGAAGTCTCTTCACATACTGGTCTCCTGTTGCCCTGATTGCTCATTAGTAAGCATTACTTCTAACCTTTATGAATTGTCAAAATAACCTTCATTGTATTTTATTTGCAAATACAATTCTGGAATGGTGAAATGGTTAAAACTGGAATTCAACCTCAGATATACATACATACCGTCTTATGTTGGATTAATACATAAATATGACAATGTTGCATATATTTTTAGGAAAACATCTGTGGACAAAATTGCCTAGAAAAACAAATATATTTCCAATTTTTCTTGCCACTGTAGAATAAGAATGGATAAGATATGCTTGATTAATATTCATGTCTTTTATATAATCTTTGTGTATGGGTGTAGTCCACAAATTAAGATTATATCAATGGCTGAAATGTTTCAGAGTTGTTACATATGGAACATCTCTCATGGGAGGCTTTTGCTTAAGGAAAAACTTTAGAGATTTTTTGGAGTTAAATCTGGATACAATTCATAAATATTTTTCAGACTTCATTGTCTACCTAGCAATAGCAATAGCACTTAGACTTATATACCCCTTCATAGTGCTTTACAGCCCTCTCTAAGCAGTTTACAGAGTCAACATATTGCCTCCAACAATCTGGATCCTCATTTTACCAACCTCAGAAGGATGGAAGGCTGAGTCAACTTTGACCCGCTCAGAATCAAACTCCTAGAGTGAGCAATGAGTTAGCCTGCAGTATTGCATTCTAACTACTGTGTCACCACTACCTAATTACAGGTAGTCCTCAATTTATAACCATTTATTTAACAACTATTCAAAGTTACAAAAGCACTGAAATGAGTGACTTAACAACTGGTTCTCATGCTTAGCGACCATTACAGCGTCTCCATGGTCACATGGACAAAATTCAGGCACTTGGAAACTGACATGTATTTATGAAAGTTTCAGAATCCAAGGGTCATGTGATTGCCATTTGCAACCTTCCCAGTTGGCTTCCAACAAGCAACAGGGAAAGGCAGATTCACTTAACCACCACATGATTTGCTTAACAACTGCAGTCACCTGCTTAACAACCATGGCAAAAAAAGATCACAAAATTGGTCATGACTCACTTAGCAACTGCCTTGCTTAATTACAGAAATTCTGGCCTTAATTGGGGTCATAAATTGAGAACTGTATTAATGATTATTTTCCTGACAGGCTCAGCTGAACCATTTATTTTGAGAATTGAAATTTCTTCATCTTTGTTAAATTGTGATATTTCTTAAACACTTATTAGTTGTTAGAAATAGGTCATTTAATCCAATGAAGAACTGTAGCTGGAAATACAAATTGTGGTCATTGGCCTAAAACAGAAGAAGGTGAAGACCAATTCTTTATCAGCCTAAAGGATAAGGCATAGAATAATAGCTTGAAGCTACAGGAAAGCAGATTCCATTTGAATATTAGTAAAAAAACAAAAAACAAAAAACAAAAAACATTTACTAACAATAGGAGAAGTTTGAAGAAGTCCTCAAGCTGGTAAATTCTCTTTCAGATGGACACCATACAATCATTAATGAAAGTAATTGAGTGGAAGTTCAGGCTTGATTGCCTCAAAGGTCCCCCTTGTAATCTGATGATTTTAAGGCTTCATAGACCAAGACAATATCATGATAGGAACCCCTAGTAGATAAAACTGTATATATGAATTAGTAGCATTTATTTATTTTTAATGAAAATATTTATTGCATCAAAACTTCAGTTGTGTATAACTTTGCCAAGCAATATGAATATGTCTGAGAACTATAAATATCAAGTATATATTTGAAGAATATGTCTATATAGCAGGTTGTTGTGTGGAAATTAGTCACTGAATGTGCAGGAAATATTGTTCTGTAGGAGGAATGGAAAATTGAATTTTCCAAGTATCTCAGTCTTCATCATTCTGACTGCTTCTGAATTACTGGATGCTGAATTACCATAAAGAAGAAAAACCGGGCACATTATACAGAAGTCTAGATGCTGTGGATTACCAGTGTTAAAAAACAAATGAGTCTAGACTAATTTGTTTCCATGGTTCACAAGTCTTCTGTTTTGTTTTGTTTTTTTACCACTCCATAATGCAAGACTCCGTAATGGAAGACAATATGTAAGAAACTATAATATATATTCAAATGTCTTTATGGAAGACATATATAAAAGGAAAGTGGTACAGTGCAATAAAACAGGCCTGGGAGCCATCTGTAGATTTACTATAAATGTGTGTGCATTTTTCAGAATTCTGAAAGATAGCATTGCTTTCTGTATTTCTTTGCCTTCTTACATTTCAGGGGGTAAAAATCAATATATGCTGCATATTCCTACTACTATGAAGATCTACCAAAGACAGCATTATGACATCAGGCCATTTATACCAGGAAGCAGGCTGGGCTCCCTTTTTCATACATTTATAGAGCACCTTTTCCAGGTCCTCCAGGCTGGTTCTGTTCATCTTCAGCCCCAAAGATATAGTGATGAAATAATGCTCCCTCTTAGCTGGCCAGTGTGGGTGGGTGTGGGTGGGTGGATGTACGCACCTTTGAGCCAATCTTGCACTCGCTGAAGTTTTATTGGCAAGATCTTGCAAGTGGTTTGCCATTGCCTTCCTTCCTAAGGCTGAGGGAGAACAGCTGACCCAAAGTCACCAAGCCAGTTTTTCTGCCTAGGGTAGTCCTAGAACTCACAATCTCCCAGTTTTTATCCTGGTGCCTTAACCATCACACCAAATTGGCTGTCAGCTGGACAATCCTGAGTGACAAAAAAACCCCTCTGCATTTCCCCCTTCCCCCAGCTCCCACCTCAACACAGAAAGGAAATGAAATCGATTGCAAATTCCTCCCATTTCTCCAACATGTTGTATGCAATCTGATTTTTGTAAAATAAGAGCAAGCGTTGCTATGAAAAAGCAACTTGAAACTGCCAAGCAAACCTTCCTCTGTGGCATTTGAAAGGTGGTTGCTAACTATGATGGTAAGCAGGCTGTTCTCCCAATTTTTGAGCCAGGTATTTTCTCCTCAAACTGTAACTGTGAGTACAGGTAGCTGCAATGGAGTGGAAGAGGTGAGAAAATATATATTTAAACAGAAAGGAATTATAGATAAGATGCTGCAGATTGATTGTGTATGTATTAGTAGGGTGAGGGAGCGATGGCACTAGCAGAACAAAAATTATCTCAAGTCCTCACCCCATTGAAAAGGGAGGGGGAAATGAATTGTTAGTTGGTTTCCGCTTCCTCAGTCTCTCCCCCCACTACAATCTACAAGGTACTAACGCAAAAGGGAAAAAATCCAAACAGCATCCTTGGTTCCTCAGAAGAGAAAGCAAGGAGAACGATCTTAATGATCCTCATTTCACTTCAGCTGCCTTCTCCTCAGTTGCTGTATACACAGGAATAGTTGCAAGGATTTACAGGATAAATATACCCTTGGTCAATCCCAGCTGTTTTAAAGGGAAATCAGCACTTGGCTTGCAGTTAATTTGGCTCTGTGTGGGAGAAAAAAAATCTGAATGATTGCTCTGAGGGGAGTCTTTGGAGCTGCCAAACCACCTTTCTCTTTTAAGGATCCATGAAACACTGCTACAGTATGTCAGCCCAAGAGCCAGGAGGAAGGGTAAGGCAAGAATTCATGCCAATGCAAAAATTTATCTTTGCAGATGAAAAGAAGCACTTTTTGTGTGAATTGGATATAGCACAGCAGAAATAATAACCCATAAGCTGTCAAATATATACAATAACATAGAAACATGGACTTGACACAGGCTATTCTAGAATAGGGCACATGGAATGTTCTAAGTTTAAAAGTATCATGTTCTAAATTTTTAATGTAGGAATTATGTTATAAATATTTATCTGTATTCATACCAATATAACTTATTTTTTTATGTTGTCCATTTCACCTATAAAACTATTCTGAGCAGATTACAGATTATGAAAAGAAATAGAACAGTAATATATTAAAACCATGTAAATTAAAAATTTAAAACTATACAAAAAACCAGGACTAACAGGATTGAAGCCTTCTTATCTATCATCCATCTCCAATGGTGAACACCCCACCCTCAGAGCCCTAGGTATTACCTTCCCAGGAGATCAAGTCAGAAAAATGAAATGTAGCAGAGTTATACAGCCTTTTGAAAAAGAAGTCTTGCCTTAAGCACCTTCCTATGCTCCATACCCAAAAATCTCAGCAACCTTCTGATACATTGGACTTAGTCCCACCCTTCCAGAGAGAAAAAAGGTGTGAAGTAGACCAGTCTGATGTTATGATTAAGGCACTAAATAGAAATGCACTTTGAATTCTATTCCTACCTTAGGCATGAAGGCATGTGTGACTTTGGGCCAGTCAATCTCCCACAGCCCTAGAAATGAGCCAAATTTCATTTCACAACATGAAAAACTTAACAATAGAAATTAAATATATATAACATTCCATAGTGCTTTACAGCACTTTCTGAGGGGTTTATAGAGTCAGCATATTGCCCCCAACAATCTGGGTCCTCATTTTATTGATCTTGAAAGGATGGAAGCCTGAATCAATCTTGAGCCAGTAGGATCAAACTCCTGGCTGTGGGCAGAGTTAGACTGAACTACTGCATTCTAATCACTGCACCACCATGGCTCCTAAACGTAGGCAAGAAAACTGCAGGGACTAGGCCATGCAGTCTCCAAGAGAAAAGGCTGATTTGGAGGCACACGCACACAATGCCTGTTTAGGCTTGGTCATAGTAAAAGATTTGAACATTATTATTATTAGATAGAGCAATCATTTTACTGTAACAAAATGTTCCATTCACACAAAACATCACTATTATTTATTTATTTATTTATTTATTTATTTATTTATTTATTTATTTATTTATTTGATTAATTAATTAATTAATTTTTATACCGCCCTTCTCCCGAAGGACTCAGGGCGGTGAACAGTCGGAATAACATACATATAATGTGAAATAAAAACAATTTAAAATAATTAAAGCAATTTGGCTCATCAGTTAAGATCATCAGCATAGAATTTAGACAATTTGAAAATTTATGCCAGCCCGGCTTGATGAAACAGAAAGGTCTTTAGTGCATGACGGAAAGTACGGAGATCTGGGATCATTCGTATCCCTGGGGGTATCCTGTTCCAAAGGGTGGGTGCCCTTACTAGTTCTCATAGCTAAATATCTATGGAGATTCTCAGTCATCCAGATCATGGTTGCCCCAAAGGTGCTTTTTCAAGAGGCAACTTGACTTTCTGGTTTTTCTTTGAAGACGTTTAACTTCTCATCCAAGAAAATGTCTCCAAAGAAAAACCAGATAGTCCAGTTGCCTCTTGAAAAAGCACCTTTGGGATCACTAGCAGGGGTAAAATGCTACCGGTTTGCTCCAGTTCGGGTGAACCGGTAGTGGTGGCGGCGCATGGTTCGGTGAACTAGTAGCAGTGGCAGTGCGAGGCTCTGCCTGGACGTCATTACTTCCTGGTTTTAACCAGGAAGTAACCTCTTTTTGACTCTCTGTGCATGTGCAGAGGGTCTAAAATTGGATGTGAAGATGGCACGTGCACAAGCAGAGCGAGTGCACATGCACAGCAAGCATACTTCCGAACTGGTAGGGAAGGTAAGTAGATTTCAGCCCTGAGCACTAGTCCTCATTTACCAACTGCCTTCTTTAGTAACTGGTTCAAGTTATGATGATGTAAGCTTTGTGACTAATCCTCACATTTATGATAGTTACAGTATCCTGCAGTCACATAATCACCAAGCAGTATGTATTTACAATCATCGCAGTGTCCTGCAGTCATGTGATCATTATTTCCTTGCTCAACTGGCTTATGAGAAGGAGAGTTAATGGAGAATGAAGAAGTAACGTCACAAGTCAGTATCATGTATGTTTTATTTAACAACTGCAGTAGCTGAACAACCAAAGGGGAAGTGACATTGGAAGTCTGTTATTGTCATATGATTTTCTGTTTACTGACTCCATTGCTTAGCGATGGAGTTGCCAGTCCCAATTATAGTTGGTAAATGAGGATTACTTATTGATTTATTGTCTTATCTATTGATAAGACCAACATTAAGACCAATATTTTGGTATATTTGTGTTCTACAGAAATATTTTTCCCTTTAGAAATTTTCCTAATTTGTCCCATTTTTCCCATCATTCAGATGTCCAGAAATATTGCATGTTTCTCCATTCCTACCAGTAAAGTGTCTGTTCCAAATTTCTCCAGAGGCCACACAGTCTTGCTATATCATTTCTGTTCCAACTGAATTGGAATTCACAATTCAATTCAATTCAGTTCAATTCATTCAGTTAGTCAGTCATTCATAGTCCCTAACTGAATTGTGCCTCTTTCTTCTCCCCCACACGTTCCTATTCATAGATCATATTTAAAATATCTGGCTGAGTTCTGAATGCTTTTGTTTATAGTTCAGGTTTCCAGATGCTCATTCAATCATACTTCATCACCTCACCACCTGGCCATTTGCCAAAGAGCTTCCGTTTTTAGTTCATGAACTCCAATCCTCTGGCAATCATTCATCTAGGTTCTTCTTGTATGGGAACAGGAGCTGGGAGGGCAGAAAAGATCATCCCTGATTCATTAACTTGGTCAGTGAAGCCCCCCTTGGTCTAGCATCCCTCACTTTGATTCAGTAATGTAAATGGAAGATAAAGTAGAGATGCAAACATGCTAGCATACTGTCTGTGGAGATTCTCAGTCATCCAGGCCATAGTTGTTTGAAATGCACTTTTTTCTTCAAAAGGAAATTGGACTGTTTTTTCCTTGAGGAAGAAGAAGAAAATGTTTCGCTTCTCATCCAAGAAGCTTCATCAGTTCTTATGTTAGGAGGATGGATTCAGCTATCAGAACTGATGAATCTTCTTTGATAAGTAAAATGTTTTCTTCTTCCTCAAGGAAAAAAAAACAGTCCAGTTGCCTTTTGGAGAAAAAAAATACTTTTGAGATGCTAGCATACTAATTTTACTGGATTTTATATTACATAAGCTTTGATGAATGAATGAATTCATTTGAAAAAAACATTTTCTCCTTGCTTCCCTCCAACCCCGTTTGTTATCCACTCCGTTCCCAACATCTTTCTGTTTCCTTTTAACTTTTAAACAAATTTGAGTACTTCACAAACAGAAGCCATGGATAACATTTTGCATCTTCATTTTCTAGATAACCTCCAGGTATCTCCATATCGGGCCACTTAGATGTCTGAAGAAATCTTTTTTTAAAGTCAGAGACAAATCAGAAGAGAAAATGCTGGTGGCATTGCCTAACAGGAAATGGGAACAAAGAATGAAGGGGGGAAAAGGACAAAATACAAGAGAAGAATACTAAGAAATGGCACAACTGTGTGAACCCAAACAGAGTAGATCATCCAAGTTGTCAGGGAATTGCTCAACAGGTATCCACATGAAGTCAGAGACACTGACACAAACTTGTTGTCTTTCACATATAAATATATTTATCATTCAGAAAGAAAGAACACAAGATAGTCAGGGACATAGGAACATCATGAAGTAAATCAGAACAGCATACAGAAGACATAGAAAGAAAAGGTGAGAAAAAGGGAAACTCCCCCTCCACACATAGCAATAATCATAATGTAGATTGCCTCATGCATGACCTACATAGCACTCTCCAACCAATCAACTATAGCTGTGCATTCTGGCCCATTGTACACTTTACTGCTCCAGCTACTAAATTTAATATCCTAACACAAGTGCTTTAAGGAGAAGAATGATGTTTAGGTTCCCAACATCCCCAACAGCCATACTGAGCTTGATAACCAGTTGTTGCTGTTCTCTATTATGGATTCCTCCAGCAATTTGTTATCTCCCTGACCATCCTTGTTTTCAGATTTCAAAATGAGCCCCCTAGGACAAATTCTCTTGCAATACTTCAGTTGGGATTTAATAGAAGTCAAGGAAGCTGCATATTGTACAATAAAATACAAACCCTCCCAGTAGTCTCTAAATGTAAAGTCATGCAGCTCCTTATGAGAATTCCCCCAACATAGTTTAGAAGGAGGAGGAAGAGGAGAAGGAGACCATTTGTCATTCATGAAATGAGAATGTTTGTTAAAAATGCTAAAGAAAAGATTTATTTATTTATTTATTATATTTCTATATCGCCTTTCTCCCGTAGGACTCAAGGCAGTGTACAGTCAAGAAAAAATATAGATACACAAATATCATAAAATTGCTAATTAAAATTATTATTATAACATAGTTTGGCCCAATTAAATAGAACCCAAAATTAGATAACATTTTAAAATCATTCACATGTTCATATGTTTAGCCCTGCCTGTTGGAACATCAGGGTCTTGAGGGCACGGCGGAAAGCACGGACATCAGGGATATTTTGTATCTCAGGGGGCAGCATTCCAAAGGGTTGGAGCCCTCACAGAGAAGGCCCTCCCCCTGGGAGTCGCCAGTTGGCATAATTTGACTGACAGTACCCTGAGTAGTCCCTCCCTTTGAGAATGAACTGGTCGGTGGGAGGCTATTGGTGGCAAAAGACGGTCTCGTAGGTCCCAGGTCCTAAGCCATGGAGCGCTTTAAAGGTGATGACTAACACCTTGAATTTAGTAAAGCACACATTCAGGGTAAGCTAAATGACAATCAGAATCAGAAAAATCATGCTGGTTATGGTCATGCAATTGAAGGCATTGCTACAAAAGTCAGGATGGCAGCTGCAAAAGTATGACTGAAATCCAAAACATTTATCCCATATCCATTAATAGCAATAGCAATAGCACTTAGACTTATATACCACTTCATATTTTGTTACAGCCCTCTCTAAGCAGTTTACAGAGTCGGCATATTGCAGGCAATCTGGGTCCTCATTTTACCCACATCGGAAGGATGGAAGGTTGAGTCAACCTTGAGCCGGTGAGACTACTGAATTGCTGAACTGCTGGCAGCCAGCAGTCAGCAGAAGTAGCCTGCAGTACTACATTCTAACCCCCATACCACCATGGCTCTTAAGGGATTGTTAACTTGTTGCAGCTAGCATTTTGTCTGAGACGTTCCGGGCAAGACGCAATCAAAACACAGCAAACTCAGTTCAGCTCTTTGAAGTATGCCGGTTTATTCATGTCGGCTTCCAGATACACACTGTGATTCGTAAAGACGAACGAAATCGGCGCTACGTTTCTCTAGGAACGGGCTTTTATATAGCCCGCCCGTTCATTACCTCCTTTAATACCACGCCCCTGTTTATAACCACACCCCTCTTCATAACGCAGCGGCTCATCAGCGTGTTCTGGAACGCACTTCTGTAGCATCGTTTAGGAAAAGGCCCTAAGCTCTCTGCACCCGATACCATCACCCCTCACCCCACACATGACTGCCTGCACCCAGTGCCACCGTCACCACTTATGTACATGTCCCTTGATGCTGTCATTGTGCGGTAGCATTGTCGAGCATGTTGCGAGGCTCGACATTTTGATTGTTTGTCCATTCCATGAATGGCCATGGCCCAAAATCACAACCTAAAGCTTGAGTTAATGCTTTAGCATTCCTTATAAATCCACCCTTAAAGATAAGAAGATAAGAAGATAAGATAATCTTTATTGTCACTCTTTTTCTGTGAATACACTGGCACACATTAAAAAATGAAATTCTGATGCCCGCTTTCAAAATAATATATACACCCATGCCCATACATGGACATATATATATATATATATACGCTACACAAACACAAACACACACACACACAAGGGTTCCTCAATTTTAATGGTATGATCTGAAAAAGAACTTAGAGAAATGCAAATGATTTTCATATTCCCTACCCCTGAGAATCACACATGGGCAGTTTTCCATTTTCAGTCTGGCTTTTCTTTATTTTCTTTATTTTATTTTAGCCACCTGCTTCTCTGACTTTTTCCCTCAGAAATTCAGGCACATTTCCAGTTCCTTGAGGAGAGATGTATTTTTAGAATGTAGAAAAGCCTGGAAACTTCCCACCCCCACATAAAACTGGCAGCCAAGTTTTGGGGATGAGTGAAGCCAGTGGGATGAATGTCCTTAAGATAGAGGCATGTTAGAAAAAAACCAGATATCCTGGCTTGAGATGCATTTCCCCCTCAGTTTACATCAGTTCAAGCATTAGTTTAATGGACTGGTGTATGAATTTGCCTGTCTAGAATTGATTTCTGCATTAGGATATGAAAAAAATACTATCTTCCTCATAGACTTAATATAATTCCAGGCATGAATTAAGAGATTCCTAAGCAAACTATGCAAAGTTTCAAAAAAAAAAAAAAGAAAAAAAAAAAGCTTACATTATTACAATTATACATTTAAGTGGCTAGTTTTTGTCCTACACACTTAATGCTTGGATTTGGGAACTAAATTCTGGGAGCCCTGCAGCCTGGTGAAATCCAAATTCCAAATATTGGGGTCTAATTTCTGCGCAATTGTAGGAAGCCATAGGATAGGGCACTGCTGACCAAGCCACTTGACATCTTTATACACCCAGCATGAATCTGACACCTTAGCAATTTAAAGAAAGGGAGTACTGCACAATTGCCAGAACATCTTAGGGAAGGAGAAAGTAGAAGGACCAAGATGGTATTGGTACTTCACCATGTCCTCTCTTCAAATGAGGTCATGTGTTTCTTCCTTGATTCAACTAAGGCATGTGAAGACATTCTTAAAGAAAATACATCCAATATTTTGAGAGAGAGAGACAGATCCTAGCATGACTTCCACTAACTGATAAGATACTGTGTATACAAGATCTATATTTATTTATTTATTTATTTATTTATTTATTTATCATATACATTTATTTTCTATTCGGTTTGCTTTTTTTTTAAAAAAAAATGTGTTTATTAACTACCAGAACTACCAGAAATACAAGCAGGGTTTTGAAGAGGCAGAGGAACCAGAGATCAAATTATCAACATACGCTGGATCATGGAGAAAGCTAGGGAGTTCCAGAAAAACATCTATTTCTGCTTCATTGACTATGATAAAACCTTTAATTGTGTGGATCACAACAAATTGTGGCACGTTTTTAAAGAGATGGAAGTACCAGACCAACTTATTTGTCTCTTGAGAAACCTATATGCGGGTGAAGAAGCAACAGTGAGAACTGGACATGGAATCACTGATTGATTCAAAATTGGGAAAGGAGTTCTGCAAGGCTGTATACTGTCACCCTGCCTATTTAATTTATATGCAGAGCACACATCAGTGGTGAGTTGCTACTGGTTCGCCCCAGATCAGGCGAACCAATAGCAGTGGCGGCGGGAGGCTCTGCCTACCTGCCTGGATGCTTCTGCACATGCACAGAAGTGTCGAGCGTGCAGGCGAGCATACCCACAAGCAAACCGGTAGCGACGGGATTTGAAACCCACTACTGGAGCACATTATGAGAAAGGCGGGGCTAGATGAATCACAAGTTGGAATAAAGATAGCCAGGAGAAATACCAACAACCTCAGATATGCAGATGATACCACTCTAATGGCGGAAAGTGAAGAGGAACTAAAGAGCTTGTTGATGTGGGTAAAGGAAGAGAGTGCAAAAGTTGACTTGAAACTCAACATTAAGAAAACTAAGATCATGGCATCCGGCCCTCTCAATTCCTGGCAAGTAGATGGGGAAGAAATGGAGGTAGTGACAGATTTTATTTTTCTGGGCTCCAAGATCATTGCAGATGGGGACTACAGCCAAGAAATTAAAAGACGCTTGCTCCTGAAGAGGAAGGCTGTGGCAAATCTAGACAGCATACTAAAAAGCAGAGACATCACCCTGCGAACAAAAGTGCATATAGTCAAAGCTATGGTTTTCCCAATTGCAATGTATGGCTGTGAAAGTTGGATCATAAGGAAGGCTGAGCGCCAAAGAATTGAGACTTTTGAACTATGGTGCTGGAGAAGACTCCTGCGAGTCCCTTGGACTGCAAGGTGATCGAACCGGTCATTCCTAGAGGAGATCAACCCTGACTTCTCTTTAGAAGGCCAGATCCTGAAGATGAAACTCAAATAATTTGGCCATCTAATGAGAAGGAAGGACTCATTGGAGAAGAGCCAATGATTGAGGGCAAAAGAAGAATGGGACGGCAGAGAATGAGGTGGCTGGATGGAGTCACTGAAGCAGTAGGAGTGAGATTAAATGGATTTGGGGGGAAGGTAGAGGACAGAAAGGCCTGGAGGAACGTTTTCCATGGGGTCACGATGGATCGGACACGACTTCGCGATTAACAACATTGTATTTGTGTTTAAGGCTTTCTATTTGTATGAGGTCTGTGCTTAGTGTCCATTTAATATGCCAGGAAAAACTGCACACATAGTTCTGACAAATGGATCACTTATATTTCAATTGTTGAAACAACTGATTGTCCATTGGTGCCTATGGTAACATACTAACAGGATTGGGCTATATTGGTCCAGGGGAAAGCTGTTCTATTTTTGTATAATGTGATACCATTGACTTATAAACCCATTAAGGGGATTTGTTGGGGAGCAAGGTTTTGTGGAGGGGTCTTTGGGGAAGCGGTTATATTGCACGCTGTGATGGTTTATGAAAGTTCAGTGGAGAGAGATGTTTTTCTTTGTTTGGTGGAGCACCACCATTCCACAGAGTGGGGGATTTTCAAGTCTCCAGTAGTTTATCCTTTATACTCTTCAGTGATGAATGGGGAAAAAAAAATCAAAGTAGCAAGAATGGAAGGGGCTAGTGAGAAGCTAGAGACAGTATCAAGAGAAGGGGAAAGAGGAGAAATCAGGCAGAAAACTCAAAAAAATCCTACTGGGCAATTAGCTCTTGAGAGGCAGCTGCAGTTAGAAATTGAGGAGGGAGTCATGGAAACCTGGCACATGCTTAGGGCTGCTTTTGTGTTTTTCTCAAGCACTCCGAACCGATTTGCCAGTAAAAGCTGAGTAAATTATAGATGGGGGTGGTTTTCACCTTTGTGTGATCAGAGTGCAGAAACCAAATGCAATGAATCTCTTCTCCGTTCCCCTGAAGGGTTACTAAGGCCCAGGATTCAGGCAAGCAGGCTGACCCATTAGGCAAATGCTTCCTTTCTCAACATATGCAATGGATAGTTTATCTCTTCCCAATTTCTTTCTTTTTCAAAGAGAAAATTGGTTTGTATGTGGCATTGAATTCTGTATGTCGTAAGGAGATGATGAGTAGGTGGAGGATGGTACCTCTACTGCTAATTCACTGTGAAAATTGATGTTAAAAAAATAACAATTGGATTTTTCCAACATTAGGACAGCAGTTGTCCTAATTTTAGCTAGTTTTTGCCTATGAGTCATTGTCAATTCCTGATAAGTCTCTGAACCAGTCCCTGCAGTTTCCTTGGAACAGTTGTGGATGTGGTTTGCCATTCCTAGGGCTGAGAAAGAGTGATCAGCCCAAGATCACCCAGCTGCATTTGTGCCTAAGGCAGTGTTTCTCAACCTTAAAAGCTTGAAGATGGATGGACTTCAACTCTCAGAATCCCCAGCCAGCGCTGCTGATTCTGGGAGTTGAAGTCCACCCATCTTCAAGCTACCAAGGTTGAGAAACACTGGCCTAAGGCAAGACTATAAGTCACAATACATCAAACTGGTCTTGATGTAGGTCTTACAATCACATAATAGGGCAATTTCTCGAGTAATCTGGCAGGAACAGAATTCTCAGAGTTCCTAATTCTCTGCTCTGTGGGACTCGACAGAACTAGGCAAGTTGAAAGCGAAGTGTAGTGCCAACTATCCAAATAAAGTGAATTAATGTAATTAGTGAAGGATAAATGTCTTTCCTTTTGTTTCTTGCATATTGGAGTAGAATCACGATGAGTTATTCTACTTCCTCGGTTCCACTAAATAGGATCTTGAAATAGGGAGTGAACACCTATTGGCACAGATCCTTGTTAGAAATTCAACTAAATAAGAAGCTATACAGTATAGAATAGCACAATTAAAAGAAAACAAAAATGACCATCTAAATTAAACTTAAATCTTTATTATTGCATAAATATTTCATGTAGTTTTGTTAACAGCAATACAGACCTAGTGTCTGGTTGTCCTCTACAAGGTTTTAAATTCAGTTTATTATTCTAACCACTGAGTGGTGTTGGTGCAGTGATTAGACTGCAATATTGCAGGCTAATTCTGCTGACTGCCAGCAGTTCAATTCCCACTAGCTAAGTGATTCTGTAAATCACTTAGAGAAGGCTGTAATGCACTGTGAAGTGGTATATAAGTCTACGCCTATTGCTATTATAATATTTCTGTTTTTCTACATTTTTGCATGTGTGTATTTAGTAACCAATAGCCTGTTTTAAATGAGAAAAAGGCTTCTAATGTAATAGGATATGCAAAGTTTTAAAATGCCTACATATAAGAACAGTACTTCCTAAAGTTTAATGGCTACAAAACAAATGAAAATATTATGCCAGCCTAGTAATGCCACTAATTAATAATCAATAGTGTTTTTTAAACATCTGAAATACTTTGCGGATATCATCAAAAATTCCAAAGGAAAAATGATAAAAAGTAATATAATATACATACTTATCTACATACAGGCACAGACATGTGTTTCCAATACACAGGCTGTGAGAACTACCAAATGTAGTTATACATCAGCCTCCAAACAGAAGAAGGAAACCTCAACAGCCACAAGGGAACCTGAACATTTATGTTAATAGGCTGTTTAGGACAGGAAACTAATTGGAGGAACCCAATAACCGAACGGTAATGAGCTTACTCTTAAACTATGGAACTGACTGTTGGTGAGAAAGGGAATAAAACAGAGTATCACAGTGGAGGACATGGCTAGGTAATTATAAAAATAATAATGGAACCTTCCAGACTATATATTGCAACTATCTGCTGTTGATTCTATTTGTTATTTTTTTTTCTAGCAAAAGCCCAAGACTGGGAGATAAACTTTGTCTACCTAATAGAATGCAGTGAATACAGTAATGCTGCCCTTGATGATGATTTTATCAATATTGATGGTATTCAATAGATGCTCAAAGATGTTTTGGGATTGTATCCAAAATGCCTATTGCTACTGGTACTAGATTTGCTTTCTTTTGATGCTTGCTTAGATTAGTCTGCAGTTTTCTTGACCAGATTTCAGAAGTGTTTTGCCCTTCTTCCTAGGGCTGAGAGAGAATGACTGGCACAGCTGGCTTTGTATCTAAGGCAGGACTATACCGTATTTTCCGGCGTATAAGACGACCCCCAAATTTTCCTGTTAAAATATAGGGTTTGGGCTATACTCGCCGTATAAGACTACTCCTCTTCCAACGCACACCAAATAAAAATTAAAAAAATATCAACTGGCTCACCCACAATGTAAAAGCAGCTGTGCTAGACCCAAAATGGCTCCTGAAACAAGCAGGAACCTCACACAGCCACAAAAAGCCCCAAAAAACAACTTTCACACTTTACACACACACAACACAACACAACACAACTGGCTCATCCACAATGGAAAAGCAGCTGTGCTAGACCCAAAATGGCCCCTGGAATTTTGGATGGGCTCCTCGAGAGACAAGATCTTGCAGAGGGCTGATCTGGCGTCCGCAATGGAGAGCAAAATCCAGCTGCTCCCTGGACCAGTCACAATTTACCGCTCAGAGTCCCAAGCATTAGGAGATGAGGGCTGCCGCTCTTACAGTGCTCTTACAGCAGAGAGAAAAAGCCAGATGCCGCTCTTACAGCAGAGAGAAAAAGCCGGATTTTGCTCTCCATTGCAGACACCAGATTGCCCCCCCTGCAAGCTCTCCTCTCTCAAGAAGCCCAACCAAAGCTTCAGGGAGCGCTCCTCGAGAGACGAGAGTTTGCAGGGGGCCGATCTGGCATCCGGATTAGAGAGCAAAATCCAGCTGCTCTCCGGATCAGACGCCATTTACCACTCTGAGTCCCAGGCAGCAGGAGAGGAGGGCTGCCTTGCACCACTGGCTGACACAAATATACCAAGGCGGAATGCTGTTGCCGTACAAATGAAAGTAGTGCTTCACTCCCACAGCTTCCAGCCATCGCAAACACCGCTTCTTCCTGCTTCTGCCACCCCCTCCCCCACCGCCACAACAGCACCATTCATTCCGGATGGTGAGAGCTGCGCTCGTTTTTCTGTATTGCACCACCTGCAAAACCCCTGTGAAAGGGTTGTTTGACCCCCAACCACTGACCTAAGGTAAGCAAGCTGGAGGGGGAAAAGTTTTTCCCTTCTCCATGGCTCTGGCGATCCCAGCTGAGTTGCCTGATTAGCAGATCGTCAGAGCTTGGATCGCTAGAGACATTTAAGGCTCATTAGAGCCTTTCGGGCTGGTCTGCCTGGTTACAGGAGAATGACACCCGGCGTATAAGACAACCCCCGACTTTTGAGAAGATTTTCATGTGTTAAAAAGTCATCTTATACACCGGAAAATATGGTAACTCATGGTGTCTGGGGTGGGATGAATAGTCAGGATCAAGCATACCGTAAGTTCCAATTCTGAAGATTTTTTTGTTCATGACTATACATAAAAATTTGGTCAACTAATGGTCAGGACTAATAGGGCACTAGATAAAAGTTAACAAAATTCAAGGGGGGGGGGATGGACTTGGAGTGTTTGTGGACAGGGTTCATATGAAAACTTTTCCATAAAATCATGATACTTCTATTATCCAAGCCACCTACAAAGAGTTAGGTGAATAGGCTGTTGGTTTGAGTTCCAAGCTTGGCAATTTGGTTGCAAATGTTTCGTCACCATTCGAAGAGACATCTTCAGTATGTTTTGAGTTGTCACAACTCAATGTCTGACATTGTCTTCTCGAATGATGATGAAACGTTTGCAAACAAATTGCCAAGCTCAGAGCTCAAACCAACAGTCTAGCAAACAACCCAAGCTACTAATATTCAAACACATTTCAAGTTAGGTGACTTGCTGTCATCCTACTTTTCTTTAACTCAGTCAGAGTTCCATTAAAAAAACATAACACTGAGAGTATTTGCCTACTATGTAACCAATGTACTAAAATAATGGAAGCCTGCCCACGAAATGCTCATTACAGTTTGGTCTATGCTTGGTACACATGTATTTCTCTTTCTCTCATACAGTATGTATCATAACCAATGTTTTAGAAACATAATTCAAATATTTTACAAAACATATGGATGATGATATAATAATAACAATAACAACAACAACAACAATAATAATAATAATAATAATAATAATAATAATAATAATAATAATAATGTCTTGTTCATTGATATTGCAATACCAGGTGATGCATGAATGGAAGAGAAACAACTACAAAAAATAATGAAATACCGCCATCTGGAAATTGAAGCTGAGAGATTGTGGAGGAAGAAATCAATGGTGGTTCCAATAGTAATAGGAGCCCTTGGAGCAATACTCAAAGGGTTGCCTAGATACATGGAAATTTTGAACTTATTAGACCTAAATATCCTATCCCAGACTGTGAATCATATTGAAGATTAAATCTTAAATAAGCAATAAGGAATTATAGCTCAAGTAAATAGTGGACATTGTATTTTTAAAATTGAAAGGAAAGCAAAGATGACAGGACACCAAAGTTTTAGTCTAAGTTATTTTTTCTGAAGTCCACTGCTCCTCACCCTCATATTAATTATGTGGGTTAGAACTTGAAAGGAGAGGTTAAAAGGGAAAACAAACAGGAATGTTTTTTGGGGGGGAGGAAACTGAAATGCGTACTGAAAGGGTCTTCTGCAAAGCAGCAGAATGTAGAGAAGAGGGAAATGTTTTACAACAATGGCCTGATATCTCTTGCTGATAGTTTTGAAATGAAGCCAAAGTTTGAATGGAAATTCAAATTGCCCCCTTGCCAGTACAAACAGAAACAATCATATTCACATTTTCTATGTGAATCCAGACACTTTGTCTTTATTTATTTATTTATTTTATTTTATATTATTGAATTTCTATACCGACCTTCTCCCTGAGGACTCAGGGCGGTGTACAGCCAGAATTAAAAAGACATGCAAGACAAATATTAAAAAACAATTAAAAGATATATAAATTTGGCCCAATTAAAACTCATTACCAATTAAAACGTTTAAAACATTTAAAACAGTTAAAAATTTCATCTTAAGCCAGCCCGGCTTGTTTAAATAAATGGGTTTTAAGGGCATGACGGAAGGCACTGAGGTCCTGGATTCTCCTTATCTCTGGGGGGAGCTGATTCCAGAGGGTAGGTGCCCCCACAGAGAAGGCTCTCCCCCTGGGGGTCACCAGTCTACACTGTCTGGCTGATGGCACCGTGAGGAGGCCCTCTCTGTGGGAGTGCACGGGTCGATGGGAGGTCGTCGGTAGCAGCAGGGCTATGGGCTACATTGCCTCTACCATCACATCACAAGCTTAACATCATAGAATGAACAGTTTGAATGGAAGCCAATGTGAATGGAAAGTTGAGGACTACAGATTGCCCCTTGCCAGCATACACAGAGACAACCATATTCAAATCTTATCTAAATCCAAGCACTTCGTTTTTATGAGCTGTGTTGCCTCTACTATATCGCATCACAGGCTTGACATCATGGAATGAATAGTTTAAAAGGAACATGGGAGATAATCTACTCCAATGCTCTACCTATTGCAGGAAAGCACTAGTATAGAATCTCTGACAGGATGGGCATCAGCTTCTGCTTAAAGACAATCTACTGCAAAAGACAACCCACTGTCTCCTGGGGCAGTTTGTTCAAACAGTAAGCAACTCTTTATATCAGAAAATTCTTCCTGAAGTTTCATCACAATCTGCTTTCTTGTAATTTAATCCCATTGTTTCTTGTCATCTGAAGTGACATTGAACAAGTCTGCCCATCTTTTACATGGCAGTCCTTCAGATACTTGAAGACGACTAACATAACTCCCTAAAATCTTTTATTCTCCAGGCTAAACATTTGTTCTTAAATTTTTCTGTCTAGGACCTTATTATCTTGGTTGTGGTCCTCTGGATATACTTCATACTACAACAATGTAATGCTTAGAAGATAGTACCATATTCAAGTTACAGTCTACACATCACAGAATTAAGAGAAATAATGGCTTATTTTGAATCCAACTTGGCACCTCTGTTGATACAGCCACAATTGTTCAGATCTCACTTTAAAACTACCATACAGCTTGAAAAAAACAGCCAAAAGAATTTCTTTTAGACATGACAATACTTGCAACTCATGCATCTTGGAGATAGGTGACTTCAGTTTCTAGAGCTCTCTAGCCAAAAGATCACAGGTGAGAATTTAGAAAGTTGAAGTCCATATATATGAGAGTTTATACTACAGGAGGTTGCCACATGAGAGATTTTAGATAATAAGATAGTATTGGTTTATCAAGAACAAGTCATGTCACACTTTTTTAAACAGAGTAACCAGGTGAATTGACTGCAAGGATATGGTATACTGTACTTTTAAGTTCCACAAAGCATTCTACATAGGTTTGCATGATTCTAGTAAGATAGTAAAGGATGGAATGGACTTTGCTACCATTTGCTGAACAATTAAATGGAACAAATGTACTTAGTGAATGTACAATGGAATGAACCATATTGAGCTGGAAGAAGAAGATAGGTGGTATACCATAGGTCCCTGTGCTGTTTAACATATTTACAAATGATGAAGGTTTAGAAAACATGATTATCATATATATGGACAGCATATAAGTGGTAAGATAAAACAATTTAGGGAACAAATACAAAGCTCTATATTTGGAAAAATAGCTCTTTAACTGGAAAAAATCAAAAGCAAGCTGGAGATGGAGAAACATGGTATGCCAAAAGCATCTGGATATCTTGATGGACGATAAACACAATATGAGCCAACAAAACAATGTATCTGCAAAAAGAGCAAAGGCCACCCTAGGATACATTTTCTTGAGAGGTGTTATATATCCAGACATATTGGGAGATTGCATATCCTTTCATTTTTGTATTAGAAATATCCTGGAGGACTCTCCTTCCTCCCTCCCGCCCTCCCACCCTCCCTCTCTTCCTTATTCTAAGATTATTTTTAAAGACAACTGATATCTCCATAGCAGCATAACATTAATTGGGGTTCAAAGTATAATTTTGTATTTTCTAGAATGTATAGTGATTTACAAGACTTTAGAAAGTTCCTTCTATTTAGAATGTGAGGGAAAGGAGGAAAATGAGCTATTCCAGACACCATTTTGAAAGTTAATATGGCTTGCAGTATAACTAGCTGGAAAATAAACAATCCAGGAAAAGTTGCCAAATTCTCTCTTCTGCAGCTTACTGGTCTCATTAGGTTCCCAAATGCCCGTAACAAAACACGCCAAGGACTATATTTTACAGCATCATTGCTCCTAACTCATTTAAAAAACTTTTGGGGGTAATACAACACATAAAATTTAAGCCAATGATGAAAGACAAATTAATCTGTGAGTAAATTCTTGAACTGTGATCAGAGGTCATAATATTTTTTTAGCAAAAAATAGGAAATAGAAAATCAGAACTGAAGGTTCTGTACATTGTAAAATGAAGAGAAATTATGATTTTAGATGTCTGCTTTTTATTGTATTTTGTTGGTTTTAATCCTTTGTACCCCATGAAAAACCATTGTAATGAGATGACAGCTATATAAATCATATATCTATCTGTCTATCTTGATATAGGAATTTTTATAGTAGACATTGAAAGCACATGTTACAGTAGGGAAACTTTCTGTGTTTTGTTTCAGTGTAAATCCTTTTAAAACTCTCTCCTAGTTTTCTTATTTCAGTAGCAAAATTAATAATGTAAGGCTACATAAAACCTATTGCTCAGCCAGATGAAGGTTTTATTTAGTTTAGATCTCTGCATCCTGTAGTAGCCTGTGAATTAATATATTTTAATGATGTGGTGTAAATTAAGGCCTATTTTTGTCTGGAAACTTCTACAGTTCAACTTCATTGAATCTAACTTGATTTTAGTACATTGCGAAGGAAATGAAGGTTAATTCCTTATATCGTGCCCAGTTGAATTTTATATATTATTTATCTCACAGCGTTAGTCAAAACATTTAAGGGGTGCTTTGTTTTAACCTAAAGTTTGGTCAAATATCTTTGGGAAATGTCCTGGCTCCCCATGTCTAAGTATAGGGAACAGTTCCCTAGGCTTTATGCTTGCCCAGTGCATATCCAGAACTTCAAGTCCGGCTAGAGGTAGCACAGAAAGAAGCACTTTGAAGACCTCAGACCAATTTAAGTAAGAGAAGGATGTCTGCCATATGATAGTTATGATAACCTGTGTCAATAACCAATATGCTTTATGAAATTAAGAAGAGGTGGAAGATAAGCATCCTGATAAATTAAACAGTTTTTCTGCACTGGGAAGAAGATCTGAGCTTTCTTCCACCAATTTGTTAGGGAGTATCTGATGGTGGAGATCTGATTTCTCTGAGTGTGTGTCTACACAATTTCATGTTTGTTTTAGTGAAATAGGGATATTGTAGAAGATGTTTGTAATTATAGGGATGGACAAGTTGTTAAAAAGCTTCAGCATATAAGGCTGAAGCTCGCAGCATAGGACAAATCTGCTCAGGCCAAACAAAACCACTGCAACATTATGGAGTAGGAGTCCCAAATATGCTTTTTTTTCAAGAGGCAACTGGATTTTCTGTTTTTTTCTTTGAAGACATTTCACTTCTCATCCAATTGCTGGTTTGATCTATGTCAAAATTGAACAGCCCTCTCTCAACAGAGGGGGAGGGATACGACATCATCTATCTCCAATCTACAACAAAGTCCTTTCAACAGTTCCAAGAAGGCTCCAAACCAACCTGCACCACTCAGGTGATCCTGATGACACAGATAAACCTCCAGGTGACCTTAACAACCTGCTAAAAGAATGCAAATGTCCAGCATCTGCAAGGAGTATAAATCCTTCCATTCCCCACCATATAGTCAGAGCTGAAGAAGCTTCTTCGATGAGAAGTGAAACTTCTTCAAAGTAAAAACAGAAAGACCAGTTGCCTCTTGAAAAAAAGTACCTTTGGGACAACCATGACCTGAATGACTGAGAATCTCCATAGATATATGAAGTAGGAGGCTTAATTTCAAGGGTGGGAAAATAGTGGCCCAAAGTCCATTGATCTGAAAAGGTTAAAGATACAAAGTCGGAGGTTGCTTGATATGTGCACACAAATCAGTTTCTATTGTTCTGTAGCAGGCAAGACTTTTGTATAGGTATTATGCATATTTGTTTCTAGTCTGCAATAATATTTATTTAATAGTAACAAGCCCTTGAATTTTCTGTGGTTATCTTATTTTTGAATGAGGAGCTGAGTTTCTGGGATAACAAAGATTTATAGTAATGCTTTGTGTTAGGCATGATGCTATATATATTTTGTATGTATACCGGCTGTATAATACAGAAACAAGCACACTAAATTGTTTATGTATGTGTGTGTAAGTATGTGTCTACACACACACACTTTCAGAAACCAGTTATCCTCTACCATCAGCCACTGTCTAATGAATAGCAAAAGCTCAATTTAGTCAGAAATGGCCTATTACTGTTCCTCCCTGCATTTGATGTAAATACATTCCTGGATATCAAGTACCATAGAAATCAGTGTTGGGGCTGAGCTCATCTAGAGATTTGAATCTCAGCTCATTGAGGGCCTTAAATCCATTAAAAGGAAGTAGCAGATGGATTTTTCTTTGAAATTCACAGTGGGCTGAGATCTATATATGCAAGCCATGGAGATTGGTCCAAACTATCTATTGATGTTTGGAATTAAAAACAAAACAATGAATGTGGTGTCTCCTTCCTTCCTCTCTCTTTCCTTCTCATTTAGCTATATTTTCATAGCATCTTAGTGCTGCTGTTTTATGTAATCAGTACTCGTAATTGTATTTCATTTATGTAAACTGCAGCTTGTCTTCAGCATTTTTCTTGCTGATCAAATCCTGGATTTGATCAGATCCTGTTTAATGTTTAGACATTTGTGTAGCTTCAAAGGTATATAGTAAAAAGCTAGATAAGAATTTAATTCAAAGAAGTTTGAACCGAAATAAGAGATTAAACAATTTGAAATATTTGATTTAATGCTTGAAATACTATGGCTTTTGCTTTAAGACTTTTGAAATAATTAAAAATGAAATTGTTTTTGTGGAACATGAAATGTTTAGTCTTTCAGAAAAGAAATGATTGACTATCTTTTTAAAAAAAGCAAGCAAAAGAAAGTTTAGACAGTTTATGTTACTACAGAAAGAAGACTAAAGATTCCAGGTAGAGGGGACAAAGAAAAGTCTTTTGCTTATTCTTGAAATTGATGACCGCCAGTGAAATTTGTAAAAATGACTGTTAAATATTGGAGAGATTTCATTCCTCCCCCCATTTTTGAAGAAATGGGGAAAAAACAATGACAGCAAAAATATCTGCCCATACAAATACACATTGAAAAGAGAGCTTAAAAAACAAATGAAAGATATTAAGGAGAATATTTTGGAAGAATTTACACATCAGCATGAAGAGATGAAACAAACTCCTGCCTACAAAGAAGTACTGGAAAATAAAATAAAAATTGTGAACTATAAGATTGAGACTAGAGTGGAAATACAAAAAATAAACCTAGAAATAAAAAATGAACTAGATACTGACTCATTACTAGATTTACAAAAGAGGGTTGTTAAAGTTAAGAAAAAACTCCCAAGGTTAGAGAATGAAAATTTGATGTAGATCAAATTCTGTGACAGCATTTTAAATGACTTTTTGCTAATATTGAACAAAAAATTCATGGTTTTTGGATTTGTGGATGGATAAAAGTCGACATATGAAATTTATGTATCATAATATCAGAGGGGATAGAGAAATACCAAATCTGCTTGTACTTGTAAAGATCAGATATATAATAATTTCATTAAAAATGATTTTCTCTTTGTGTTTTTTTCCTTTTCTTACTGCACTTTTTTCTTTGTATTCATTTCTCTTTGATTTTGGTTTGTATTATCTTTTACAATTGTTAAAATCTTTAATAAAAATAATTAAAAAGTAAAAATGAAAAATGGAGCTTTGCAAACCAAATATTCTATTATAGTAAAGGATTGAAACATAGAAACCAGAGGATTTTTAAAGGTTAATCATATATATAGATATATAAATATAGATGATATAGGCAGCAGTGAAATCCAACAGGTTCTGACAGGTTCTGGAGATAGCGGAAATTTTGAGTAGTTCAGAGAACTCGCAAATACCACCTCTGGCTGGCCCCAGAGTGGAATGGGAATGGAGATTTTGCAATATCCTTCCCCCAGGAGTGGGGAGAGAATGGGGATTTTGCAGTATCCTTCTCCTGGAGTGGGGTGGAAATGGAGATTTTGCAGTATTCTTCCACTACCATGCCCACCAGGCCACACCATGCCCACCAAGCCACACTCACAGAACCGATAGTAAAAAAAAATGGATTTCACCATTGGATATAGGTATAACTTTTTGTTTTAAGAATATGTGATGAATTTTACAGCAAAAATGGTTCTCACAGTGAGAAATACACTATACAAGTTCCACATAAATAGATTAAAAGGGTTTTGTGTAAGGGAAGGTAAGAAATAATGATGCCATTTTCGTGATATTCTTTATGGAGCTGTAGACATAAAGAAGTTTAAGATACTAAGTCATTAATCTCTTTTCTGGGCAGAGAAATGGATAAGAATGCACAAAATTGATGCAGTATTCCTGTTTCTTAAATTTGTGCACTGCTTTTCTCACTATCTGGGTGACCTACAATACCATAAATAACATAATAATTACAGGAGTAAAACATTAAAACATTGAGCATTAAAAGTAAAAATATTAAAATTAATATTAAAGCAGATTTTTTTTTAAAAAAAAATGCATAGATGGGCTTAAGGTGGGATCTTCTACTAATATTACTAGTCACATCCAGAAAGGGATATCCCCATCCGGAACCCAAGAGTTGGGTTTCCAGTCTCACCTTGAGAGGAATGATATTCCAGAGAATGGGAGCAGGGCAAAAATGCTCTTCTCATTCATTCTGCAGCATTGCTGGAGCAAGCGGGGCAGGCCAATCCCATTGAGTGAGATGGTTCCTGAAATAAAATTATGAATAAAATATAAACTTGTTTTTCTCTGTCCATCATCCAGAATCTTGCAAGACATGTACCTGAGATGACCAATGATAAACTGATTTCGAAGCTTACTG
The DNA here is from genome assembly GCA_022577455.1 of Arizona elegans. Classification (NCBI taxonomy): domain Eukaryota; kingdom Metazoa; phylum Chordata; class Lepidosauria; order Squamata; family Colubridae; genus Arizona; species Arizona elegans. The sequence goes on along the minus strand of JAKOOJ010000003.1, from coordinate 91,670,412 downwards.
TAAATGGAATTGGGGAGAATCCAATTTATTACAGAAGCCAATATTTTTCACCCTCTCCACTAAACATTTTTGATACCTTACCCCACCCATTTTGAAGTCTGAACTTACAATAGGAGCTGCATAGTAAGAGAAGGTGATCCATTCTGCCTTCTATCAATAAAAAAACACCCCTGTATCAATTTTCCCCCAATTATTAACTGATTTGGATTTAGCACATAAAGCACACTTTTAGTTAAAATGTACATATTAAAATAAATGCCTGTTTATCATTTATGCTTTTCCTACCTTAAGCACCTTGGCTGGTAATCATTCAGGTTGCAGTGACATTAGCCGAAGATTCACATGAAGCAACACAATGATTTGAGTTTTAAATACCCTCTTGATTTGATAATTTATATGTAGCAAATAATGTTCCAGATAAATTATTTTCTCATGTATATGAATTACTCAGTGCCAAGCTTTGCATTTCCCTCCAGTAATTTTCTTATTTAGAATTACTTAACAAATATTATTATGTGCAAATATTTTTGAGCCATGAGTTATTAATGAGTCATTTGTTTTAAATACATCTTTAAAAACTTTCTAGTGAGGCAAAACCAGACTTCTTGGTGTTACTTTTCTCTTTCTATAGCTGGATTTTTGTGTTTAATATTTTGAAACAAGTAATTTGAAAAAGTTAGAGAGATTTTGTTTCTTTTTAGTTAGTGTCGCTCAGAAAATCTAAGACTATACCATGAGTTAACAGACTTCACTAAAACTGACTTCATTCTTGTTGTCATCATGAAGTCCATCAGCAAGAGATAGGTATAAAGAATGTTTCAAGAACAGGTTGCAGATGTTTCTGAATCTTAGTACTGGCACTAAGCCTTTTCACACAATTGTCAATTTTGTGGCTTTTAGCAGAGTGTTCTTTTTCTGCATTCCTACTTAAAAGAGAAAAGGTTGTTAATTTCTTGCTGTTACTAGAGAATGCAAAGCCAGAATTGTTGATCTGCTGCAAATCAGCCAGAGATATGTTCCTGCTCTTACACAAGCTGTTCAACTATTAACTCCATATAAATTTCTGCACTATATCACTCCTGTCATCATTGTCAGCATGCTTGGCTTTGGATCTTATTTTCCTCTTTCTGTCTATTCTCTCTGTGTTGCCCAAGGACACCAATGTGGTATAGCAATTAAAATGTTGGTTCCAATCTACTTTCTGCTACAGAAGCTCACTGGGTAACTTTCAGCCAATTGTTCTCCCTCAAATTTCATATTTGTGTAGAAACATTAGAAGAGACATACTATGTATGCTATTCTGAGCTTTTAAAAGAAACTGAGGATACACCTGTAGCCATTAAATAGAAATAAATTTGGGGTGATGAGCAATACTGTTCAATATATATCACACAGACACACTTATCAATAGAACCAAAATGAACAATGTACAAAGAAGTAATAGATATATATTACAATAATGGAGGAGGAGGAAGAGGAGGAGGAGGAGGAGGAGGAGGAAGAAGAAAAAAAATGAATGAATGATTTGGAGAGCAGAACTGAGGAGCCAAAGAGTCAAAAGGAAACTAAAAACGTTATTGTGCTTATAAAGGATTGCAATCATACAAGTTGTGAAAACAAAGAGGAAGGGAAAAATAAAAGATAAAGGAATGAGATGTTGGAAGGAAAATAAATGAAACTAATCACCCAGAACTACTTGGGAAAAGAGTCCAAAGGATGTATCTGACAACATCAATTGTGATCTGATTGCAGTGGCCTCTGACTTTAGAGCAGACCTATCACTCACTGAATTCAATAAGACTTAATACAGCCTGAGAATGACACTAAAATGGAGGACTGGAGAAATGTTGAAAAGTTTATTCATCTTAATTTTTAATCTGGCTTTGATCAGTTCCATTACTTATAGATTCCCCTATTTCAGTGGTAACAGAAGGCTCTTGCTTGTACATCTTAAAATAAGATGTACAAGCAAGAGTTTCTGTTAGATCAGAAGTCCCCAACCTCTGGTCTGTGGACTGACACTGGTCCACGGCATGCCAGAAATTGGTCCAGACAAACAAGTGATGTCCAGGGCCGGATTTTCCTATAGGCTATCTAGGCTTCAGCCTAGGGCCTCAAGATCAAGAGGGGCCTACATTCAAATTGTTAGCAAAATTAAAATTACACTTTCACTATAGGTGAAAGGGACTCATAAATGGAATAGCCTAGGGCCTCTTTTCATCTAAATCCGGCCCTGGTGATGTCCCATCCGTGGGATGCAGGCAGCACACAAAATCATGCCCCCTGTGGTCCACAGAAAAACTTCTCTTCACGGAACCAGTCTCTGGTGCTCAAAAGGTTGGAGGCCACTGTGTTAGATTAAAGTCAAGCCTGAATAGGTGGAAGAAGCAGAACTCCCTCTATAGAGCCTTTTTACTGGTCTCTCCACACGTCATTCTTAGTGAAGTGTGCAAGCCAGTGTCTGCATTTCCTGTGTTGGATAAAGAGAACACATCTTTTTCCTTCTGTCCTGGCCACTTTTTACAGAGGCATGATTGAGACCATTTTTAACAAACTGCATCACTGTTTGGTGGCAGCAGTGCCTCAGATAGAAAGTCCATACAGAGAGTGGTAAGAACAGGCGAGAAGTTTTTAGGAAACTCACTTCCTGTTATTTAGAATACTGCTTAAAAGCGCTATGTGCTTAGAGTTCAAAACATTGTTAGAGATCCCACACACCACTTTACAGTCTGTTTCTGTTGCTCCCCTCTGGGAGGAGGACTACCAGATTCTGTAACAGCTTTGTTCCCTATGCCATCCATCTGGTAAACTCACAAGATTCATGTACATGTATACCTCCGAATTAAACTGTGTTGTTTCTCTGTGTCATATAATATATGTGGGTATATGCATAATTTTGTATTTGTTTATTTATTTTGTCATGTTTATGTAGTGTATATTGAAGGCGGTGACCCTTTGACAGTTGTATGCAATAAAATTTCATTTTAATGTATGCCGATTAGTTTACATTCAAAGTGACAATAAAGTTATTCTAAGTCTAAGTCTTTATTTATTGAAATAACTCTAGATGGTGAACATATCAAATACTCCTTTTTGTGAGATGGGTTTGGCTGAGAGAGAGAGAGAGTAACTGTAAAGTTACCCAATTGGCTTTCATATCTTAGGTAGGACTAGAACTCACAGCTCCCTCCTTTCTAGCCTGGTGCCTTAACCACAAGAGCAAACTCGCTCATTGTGAGGGAGAGTTATGGAAGAGCCACATTCCCAATGCTGGAATGTCTGATGGAAGCAGAAATAGGAGAATAGAAGTGAAACTCTAGCTGGGGTGGAGCAAATTCAAAGGTGTGAACCCTTATTCAAGCACTTATGTCTACACAAACATTATTCTCTGTGCAGTGAATGTCTGTTTCTTGGTTTGAACTGGGGTTTGGGGTGAAAACTAACAGTTTTCCAACATCATAGATTGCTGACACATTTCTAGGCCATACAGGAAACAGGCCTTCCCTGTTTCCTGTATGCATTATTCTTCAGTACCCAACAAGACTTTAACAATCTAGTTATGACCTACATCTTAATAATGGGAATTTGTACTTTGTTATGATAAGATAGAATTTGTTAGAATTCATGTTTTGGTCTCCCAAGATTGATTTAGGAAATTGTTAACCTACATTCTTGTTATCTTATATAAAGATTTAAGTTAGTTTTTTTCTGTTTCAATGTTATCTTTGGTTTCTTCACTGCCATAAAAGGCAAATCTTATGTTTGTGTGCTGATGAAAGTTTGGAAAGAGATTATCAGAAACTGAAAACGGAAGAGGCAGGCTTGTTGTCTTAGCAACACACTTCATATCAGCAAAGTATGTAACCAAGAAAAGAAATTTTTTGAGGGCCATCTAGTGCTCTAAATCTGGAAATGTCTCTGAGATATGCTGACCTTAATGTGAAGATTAGCCCATGTCAGTGTTTTTTTTGGGACAGAGTTTATGGAAGAATAAAAGTAACTATCCTAAACTAGACACAGTTACATAGAAATAGACCTTAGTGCCTTTTAGAAAACTTATTCTTTGATCAAAAGAGATTTGTATTGGCTTGTGGCTTGTGGTTTGTGGATTCATCATTCCTGGGGAAGCAATCAGTTCCCTGGATTATCCTTCCCAGTGGCAAAATGCATCACAAGCGGGGGTGAAATCCAGCAGGTCCTGACAGGTTCTGGAGAACCAGTAGCAGAAATTTTGAGCAGTTTGGAGAACCGATAGTGGAAATTTTGAGTAGTTCGGAGAATTGTGATTCATCACTGATCACAAGCCCACCACAATAAACAAACCTTTGGTTTTTATTAGACCTCAACTCTAGAAGGTTGCCTGATTAAGTATTGCTGGAGTGATTGGGTACTGAAAATAGTTCCAGTGTCTAACGTTTGAGACACTGTCCAAACAGAAATAAAAATTTTGAGTTTTCCCAAGAAGCCATGCAGCTCTGCTTCCCTATAGGAAATATTCTGTAAACAAGTCCTTCCAGACCAATTCAGTGATTAATGATTGTGAACAACCTTTTGACTATCACCCCAAATATCAACAAACCAATGACATTGAAGTACATGAATACATTGTCCAAGAGAAATAGAGGAAATCTCCTGTCTCCTCCCAATGTCCTCTGTACTAGCAGCTGTTTTCAAATAGGACTATAGCTCTTGTTGTCATCTAGTAATATAGCCAAAGCATTTCATGTTACTGTCATTAGTCACATTGTTCTTGAAGAGCAAACATAATCAGGAGATGCAAATCTGCTCTAATTATATCCAGTAGCAAAACTAGCTAATGTAGATCCATTGTATTTATTCAGCACGGATGAAGCTTCAAATCTCGGTGTATTTTATAGGTAGGAAGGCATAGCTTTGCTTCATGTGATATTAAGAAGCTCTGCCACAAATCTGTGAGGGGAGAGGGAAGAGAAAGATTTAAGTTGTTTAAGTTGTTACAATATCACTGAAAAAACTGATTTCACAATAATAATAAAGTTAAATAGGAAAGTCCAAAGGAATAAAGAGCAGGCATGAAATAAACAGCTCCATGTGTGAAGGTTCAATTTAACTTACCGTGTTTCCCTGAAAATAAGACCCTGTCTTATATTTTTTTGAACCCCAAAATAAGCACTTGGCCTTATTTTTGGGGAGGTTTTATTATTTTGGGACACATGGAGCAAGATGGGGCTCCTCTTGCTGTCTTACTTGATTTCCAGCTCTGTGTTTAAATATTTTCGAGGAGGGTTTATTTTCGGGCATGCGCTCAAAAGCCCGACTGGGCTTATTATCAGGGGATGTCTTATTTTTGGGGAAACAGGGTATTTCTACAAGCCTATGCATAGGAATCTTTTCAACTAACAGTCAGCACCTGGTTAGAGTTAGAGAAGGGTCAATGGGCAATCAAGGGGAGTTGGACTTAAATTTGTCTGTGGCTACCAAATGATTCTAAACCAATCCGTCTTTTTATTTCTCCCCGTGGCTCTGCCATTTCTTCTCCTACCACAAATGTTTTCTTGCTCAAATAATTTCTGAAAGAAATTAGAGTTGTGAATTTACAGTTTCAAGGATGAGCTTACTTTCTCAACTCCTGGGTATTGCCTAGTCTCCTCTTTACCATTTAAGGCAGAGGGTAAAAGCCTTTGTGATTGCAATGTGTGTGTAACAAAGACCAAGAAACCACAATAGTCTTTCTAGTTATGCTACTTCAAAGCTGAAGTTTAATTTTCAAAGCATTAATTTCCTAAGACTAAGATTCAACCATTTCTGTTGTCAGTGGGGAAATCTAAATTAGTATTGACCCTAATGAATGAGGTCAATCAATGTAATTGTCACAGAGAAGGAGATAATATTCAGATTTTCCAATCTCTTAAGACCCACTATGTTCATTAGGACTAATTGTATATTGTTATGGCCTAAGTCCCATGAATAAATCTATTAACATTTTTTTCTACAAAGTTATAATTCTAACAAGGTTGATGAGTTAAAGTAGGTAAGTACTTGCAGTGATCTTGAGTTTGCCAACACAAAGTTTCTACCTAATCTCTATTGTGATGAGTTGCCCAAGCTTTAGCATTCCTTACTGGTAAGTTTAACCTTCCATACTTTTTGACTGTTTTATCACTTCATGTTAATAGTGATGCATAAACTGTTTAAAGAATAATATCCATTCTTATAGTTCAGAGAAGAGTGGTTTATCTAATATGAACAGAGATGCCACCCCCTATCTTCCAAATGGGGACAGCAAGATGCCAAAATGCACAGCGCTAGGATCAAAAATGAATTTATTTTATTTAATTAAAAATAAGATTAGAAGCACACAGAGTCCTGAAAACCTATGTTGTGGTAACTGTATTTAAGACAGAATAAAACCATATCACTTCAAAGATATAGCAATAATTTTTGAACTTCTTAACCATTCCCAATCAAGCATAATGTAATGTATAAAATGTGTTTGAACTGAATTTAAGGGTGTTCTCAGGGAATGGCAAAAAAGTCAAGAAAGCAGGTGGGAAGCAACTGATAGGAAGGAAATTCTATTAAGATGTTTGGAAAAGAGAGGAAAAAAAGAGAGAAGCTTTACATTTTATTGAGTGATGGAAATAAAAGAGACTGAATGATGGAAAACCAGCAAAATTCAAAAATGAAAACCGTGAAATTAATAAATGTGTTGGTGAACTAAGATTATAGTTTAGAGAATCTGAGCTATATAATGAAGCAGGCATTCATTTTTCTTGTGTGTGCATGAAAAGGTGGGGAGGATGATCAGCAAAAGAAAAAGAAAAAAAAAGAGGTAAATATCCCATCTGAAGGGATTTGAAAGCTATCTTCCCAATTTTCTCTGTATGTGTTTTAAAATAGGAAAATATCAAAGGATACAAAGTCTAAAACCTTGGCAAAATCTCCAGCTCCAAACTCTGTTTGGCCTGGGAGTAACTCATGGTATTATCAAGTGCTTTGTCAATGGGAACTGTGATGAGTTTGGTATATAGAACACCAGGGTCAACTGCTGTTTCCACCCAGTGAAGGATTGTTACAAATATGAGGCAAACAATCAGAAATACCAGACAATCATGGAAGTCTACTTCTGTTTGTTAATTCTCTATCCTGTTTGTATTCAGCTTTTTTAATGCATTGGTTGTGGTGCTGTTTGGGCACATGATTACAGTTAATTATTCCCATTCATTCTGAATTTCATTTCATGCTTTGCCAAAATTAGGCTTTTTATGCATACCCATTCAGTGTTGCTATGGCATTTTTGTTATTTCCCTTTTGTGTTGTAAATTTCAGTGCTCAAAGTGCTTTCTAAGCTAGATTTTGTCCAGGTTGTGGGGAGATTCAGATGTGTGAGAATTGTTGCTTATAAAATTCTGTTTCCTTAATCTCACAGCAGCAGCTTTGGCTAAAAATGCTACAATCCCTTAGAGGAGCTATAAGATCTTTCTGATGGGTGAAATGAAAAATGCATTCAAAGTGAAAATTTAAGTCCTTGAAGACCATCAGGAAACAACGGCTGGTCCAAAATGCAGCAGCTTCATAAATCCTAAGTATTGCTGTTTGCTCAAGTAAACACCTCTAGAACTGGACTGCTTAGTAGGCGTTTCAAGGTGCTGATGACATCTTTAGAGTCCTTAATAGTAAAGGACCTGGTTATCTTCAGGAACTCCTATCTGCTCAATCAATACCTACCAGAAAGAGTACGTCCTCTCTGTATCCTGTCCTTTTAAGATGACCATCAACAGGAATCACAGGGTAGACTTTCTGAATTGTCACCTCACTTCTATGGAGGAACATTCCTCCTGAAATTGGACTGACCCCAATTTTGCTGGAATTTAGAAAATACCTTAAAATTTGGTATTCCATCAGGCTTTGCGGATGGATAATGCTGAATGATCTCTTCCTGTAGCGAATTGTCTATTTGGTTGTTATTGTTCCCAAGGGCATGTAATGGATGTTGCAGTTTATTCTTGTTTTATTGTTAATCTTTAACGTTTTAACAATGTTTATGTGCCGGCATTGATTGGCATGGCATAAAGCCTAGTAAATATTCACAAGGAGCAAATTCCAGTGTGCAGTTGGGCAGTTTGGAAAGCCATATAGAGTTGAAAGATCTCCCACAGTATGATTAGAAAATGTGTACAAAATCAAAGGAAGATGAAGGAAGAAGGATGGTTTAAGGCAAACAAATCCATAAGGTAGCTCAAACAGGTAATCCAGAATCTCTGATAAGTTTTTCAGAAACCAAAGTGCCAGTCTGAACCATTTTGTACAGAGATTCCCCCCCCCCCCACCTTGGATTTGTATGACTCAAACCCCAAACAATTTAAAGAGTGGAGAAAACAACTCTTTAATTTCACAAGAATATAGTGGGGGGCGTAGGGGGGCGGAGTAAAGAGTAATCGGACTTGTAAGATACTTTTACAATAGTCTATTTTAGTAAAAGTAATTTGATTACTTTTGAGTAAGTCTAAGTTTACATTGTGGGTCTGACACTGTGTGCATGAGGATTGTAGAATATATGGAGCTGCATATGTTTATACTTTAATTCATTCCATCCAATTTGCTGTGATTTTTCTTTTACTTATTTGAGCATTTCCTTGCTCAAGTAGGATAGAACAAATCAAACCCTCAAGTCCTGCAGATGGAAATCTGCAGGAAATCACTGGAGAAAGTCATCTGTTGGCATAGGATAAGGTATTGTCAATGTGCTGATGATAGCTATATATCTCTACCAGAGCCTGTACAATGGATCCTATCAAATCTAGCGGGCCACCCTTCAGGGATTATTTAGAAGCTACAGCTAGTTCAAAATTTAGCTGCTCATTTGACAACAGGTTAAGAGTGATTTACCCATGTGATATGCTATTACTTTACACTGGCTACTGTTAAGTTTCTGGATGCAATTCAAGGTAATAATAATTAGCCATAAAGCTCTATATGGCCTTTGATCTGGCTATCTTTGAAACTTTCTTCTCCAAGTAGAATCTGTCTAATCAGTAAGAACTAAGAGAGGTGTGCTATGGTTGCCCTTACAGATATGTCGCTACATGGGACCTGTAGATGAGCTTCTCACTCATGGCCTTCTGAGGCAGCCTCATGGACCTCTGGAGACAAAAAAAAAAAAAGGCTGATCCTCTTGAAAGTGATCAAGACCTGGTTATTAAGCTACTTTGAGGCCACAAAGTAACTACTTTTGGGATATTGTTTTTATCTAATTTCACAGTAAAAAATAAAAATAGATTAACAAATAATTTGTCTCACATATTTTAGACAGCTGTCTGCAGTATGCATATTTCTGTATGCAATTAATTTATTCCCAATGTACAATTTTGTATGCAACCAGCTATGTTAATTTATGCAAGTTTATGTGCTACATCACAGTTGCAAAAGTTTTCAACTTTCATAAATATACATTTGTTTATACAAACTTTCCATGAGAAAAATGATGGATGCTAGGAAGTGTTTATTGCTTGCTTGTATTGCTGTTGAGTGCATTTTGGCAAATCTCAGCATTTCAAAATGAAGAAAATAAAGCTGTGGTAGATTTATTTTACATCCTTAGCAGATATGGTGTGAAAGAGAGAATATATTAATGTATCATTATAGCGTGGTAGTATTTGCTCAAAATGTTATATCTAAAACCACAGTCTAAGCCATACACAGAAGTCAATCTGATTGACTATCTATCCAAATGCCATGGACTATAACAAAACGAAAACTTATAAAGATCTGTTAAACAATCAGGGGGAACTAAGAACGAGGCAAGAACTAAAAGAGATGGGTACAGACATTGACTGGTGGCCGTATATACAAATAAAATCAAGATATAATAAAGATTTGTCTCAATTTGAATTTCAAAAAGGTCAAACAGAATTAGATAAAATTTTGCAAGGGACACAGGACAAACTGATCAAAAAAATTTACAATTACTTATGAGGATATAAATTAGAAGAAGAGGTAACGAAAGAAAATATGATAACCTGGGCAAAAAATTTCGGTTATAGTATTCAATTAGACAAATGGGAAAAATTATGGAAAATAAATTATAAAATGACAATGTCTGTATCTTATAAAGAAAATCTCTATAAAATGTTTTATAGGTGGCACTTGCCACCAGCCAGATTGGCAAGAATGTTCCCTGGCATGCCATGTTGGAAATGCAATCATCACAAAGGCACCTATTACCATATGTGGTGGACCTGCCCAATGGCGACACAATATTGGCAAAGGATCAAAATACAAATAGAGGAAACAACACACCAAAAGATAGAACTAAGACCAGAAAGCTTCTTATTAGGCATAGTGAATGGATACTATGAAAAAGAAACAACCTATATAATTATACATATGATAACAGCAGCACGAATACTATATGCGCAACACTGGAAGAGTAGTGATATACCAACACCAGATAAAGTAATAAATAAAATTATGGAATGTGCGGAATTAGATAGACTCACAAAGGAATTACAAAATAGGGAAGAACATGACTTTTACTTAGTATGGGAAAAGTGGTATAGTTGGTTGAAAGATAGGAAAGAGATGAAGCAATAGGAAGTAAATAAAATGACCAAATATAATATGATGGAAACAAAGAACAGACATAGGTCAACAAAGATCAATATTAGATAGATAAAAGGGAATGACCAAATAAAGAAGAGTCAAAATACAAAGAGAAATGTATATTATAGTTGCGACAAACTAGACATGTATTGAAATGGATGTTTATATGTTTTTATGTTTTGCACGTTTCATTGTTCTGTTTAGTTTATACTTATAAATAAAAATTGGAAAAAAAAAGAAGTTAATCTGATTGACTTCCATTGACATATTCCTACTAAGTGTTGAAAGGTCTGCAGCTTTAAGACAACCTGAGACAATTTATCAAAGATAGAAGTGAACTGTGGAGATTTTTATTCCACTGGTATTGATAGATGTTGATGGCACAGATTCCTATGGTATTGATAGATGTTGATGGCACAGATTCCTATGGGTAAAGGGGAAATTGAAGCTGGACTTGTTGCTTTTTATGTCCAAGATTTTGATAGATATTTTAATAAAGAAACTCACAATGTACGCAGTGACAAATAAATATAAAAAGCAATCTCGGAGCAACATGAAATCTGCAATACAAAGGGATTTAACACTACTTAAACTTGATCCATGGAGAATCTAAATGGAGAATGCACCTTGAAAAGCTAATCATTTTGATTTCTGAAAGGTCACTGGTAAATATGACTCATGGATGGAAGATATTTGTTTCACAGCACTCTGCTCATTAATAACACTGATCATATCATTACTCATCTCCTTCTTTCTTTCCTGATAAAATATGCACATCTTTTAAAATATGGATGTGGAGAACACTGTTCTTTCAGATTCAGTAGAATGCCAAAAACTCCCACAAAGGCTAGTTGGAATAGTTATAGGGAGATATAGAGAAAAGACTATATGGAATGAAGATGGCATTTTCATGGTGGCATAACTTGATTCTGAGAAAGCTCTGTTAATGAACTCAGCTCTTAATTATGCTGCTTCTTAGCAGTCCAAAAAAAAAAAAAAAAAGGAAATGTAGGATTTCTTACTAATTACTTCTATTAGTAAAATTAATTAAGTTAAACAAAGTGAAGGATTCTGAATGGAAATGGAGAAATTAATGTTATACAAGAAAGGAAAAAGAGGCAAAGTGATAAGTTACCAGTCTAAAAATATACTGGAATAATTGATCATCCATCAAGACTATATTGGAAAAGTTTTTACTGACAGGAACTAATAAGGACCCTGAATTGAAAGAAATAAAATGTACTCAATATATATATGAAAAATGTATTTTAAGCTAGAATGTCCTTTGGGGAAAAATGAGTAGTTTTAGTTTGAACATACTATAGTTACAAATGGTGTTATAAAATCTTCTTATATTTTAAGCTAGCTTGACTCTGGCTTTTGTTGTGTTAGAGATTATAGGAGCTGTAGTTAAGAGGGGCTTGCTCATGTACATTGTAGCACAATCTGGGAGACTCGGTTCTGATTAAAAAAAACCTCCTATAACATTAATTGTTTAAAGAACCATTTAAAATATTAAGAGAAGTTGGGTTAATTAGATATATTATAGGCAGCTATTTATTGAAAGTTGTGTAAATTACTGTTTTGTTTTATATTTTATATTTTCTTTTCTTTTTTTATTTTGTACCCCGTCTCACTGATAAAATGAATTGGTGTTATTTTTTCATGCAACAGCAAATCTTAATTTTCCTTCAGTTTCTATATATAAAAAAAAAAGTCACGTGGAGGTGTCCAGGTTGCAGATACACTATTTCCTTCCATTTTATAAACAAAAGGTTGAATACAGTCAGGGTCAGCTACCAATAGGCACGGATAGATTTGGGTGTGATGAAAAAGAATTTACTTAGTACTGCTGTAAAACAATGTTTGAAAAGGATGCTTTCCATGGTGGATGAATACAATCAAAGCTCCCTTTCCAGTGGTGGGTTTCAAAAATTTTTACTACCAGTTCTGTGGGTGTGGCTTGGTGGGCGTGGCTTGGTGGGTGTGGCAGGGGAAGGATACTGCAAAATCCCCATTTCCTCCTGATCAGCTGGGACTTGGGAGGCAGAGAATAGATGGGGGCAGGGAGTCAGAGGTGATATTTACCAGTTCTCCGAACTACTCAAAATTTCCGCTATTGGTTCTCAAGAACTGGTCAGAACCTGCTGAAACCCACCTCTGCCCCTTTCTTACAGCACTAAAGGATATGTCCTCTTGGACATTTGAAATTATTGTCTGTGAGTGCCTCTGTCCACTTGCCACTGTCGATTTGACTCTCTGTCACTTGCCATGCTTTACCAACTGGCTATTCTTGTTTGGAAAAGCAACTCAGAAAAGCCGTGGCCGCATCTGCACTGAACCTGTATCAATCTTTGAGGACAGATTGGTCCATGACAACTTTCTTTATGAGGTGCCTCTTTTAAAAAGCTCCTTACAGCCCAATCATTTATTTGTTCTGATTTGAGTATTTACTTCCAGATGTACAGGGGAACCTGTAATATGTTTGGGATATTTTCTGCCTCAGGTGGAAGAAAGGAAAGGAAAGGGAAGGGAAGGGAAGGGAAGGGAAGGGAGGGAAGGGAAGGGAAGGGAAGGGAAGGGAAGGGAAGGGAAGGGAAGGGAAGGAAGGAAGGAAGGAAGGAAGGAAGGAAGGAGGAAGGAAGGAAGGAAGGAAGGAAGGAAGGAAGGAAGGAAGGAAGGAAGGAACCATTTGCATCTGTGTTTCAGAAAGTATAAATATTGACTCAACCTTGAGTTGAGAAGGTGGGATGGTCTTCAAATGATGGATAGACTCAAGCTAATGGAATGGGACTTTCTTTATTACAGCTTTCCCTGTCCTTATGACACTTTCTGAAGTCCAAGGATTCTGCAAATGATGATCAGAAGTCAGTAATATCATCGTGACCTTGTACATTATAATGCAGGTGGAACAAACAAATATTATTTGAAATAGCTATAATCTTATGGGATTGTCCAAGCTTTTGCAATACTTTTGTTCTCATAATCTGGCAAAATAATAATAATAATGTTAGCACTCTGTTATAAGTATGTAGGTTAGCAACAATTTGTTGCGAAAGAATAAATGTTCTGCTGTCATGAGAAATGAAGCTTATGTGTCTGAGATTGTTTGAACTGCTGTTAAATGTCATTATTGTCACTGTAGGCACATGTACACTGAAGATGATATGTCAGCTTCTGGTCAGCCCAGGTTTGATCTATGATACCGGTACATTTAGTATTGCTGATTAGTAGCTCCTAGATTGCTGATTAGAAGTTTATTATGGCATATAGTGAGCATTCTCCTTCTGATCCAGAGTCCTTGTTCCATATATAATAATAAAATTACATAATAATACATGGCAGTTCAAGAAAAAGTTACAGAAAATTGTGAGATTTTTTAAAATAAAGATGGGTGGGGATTTTTTTTAAGTACCAACATAATTCCCTCAACATTGTCATACTAGTTACTATGTCTGCACTACTATTAATCTTCTCATCGTTCCTATCACCCATCTCCTCCCACTTATGACTGTAGGACTGTAACCTTGTTGCTTGTATCCTTACAATTTATATTGACTATTTCTTAATATGATTTAATTGCTTATTTGTTCCCTATGACTACCATTAAGTGTTGTACCTTATGATTCTTGATGAATGTATCTTTTCTTTTATGTACACTGAGAGCCTATGCACCAAGACAAATTCCTTGTGTGTCCAATCACACTTGGCCAATAAAGAATTCTATTCTATTCTATTCTATTCTATTCTATTCTATTCTATTCTATTCTATTCTATTCTATTCTATTCTATTCTATTCCATTCCATTCCATTCCATTCCATTCCATTCCATTCCATTCCATTCCATTCATCAACATTTGCAAATTCTTTTATAAATGAAATGGAAAGAGCTTCTTTTTAAAAAAAATGAAAGAAGGAAAAGAACAAATCTGACATTCAAGTATCCCTAGTTTGGAGAGAATGCATGTGTTCCTTATTTTAAATATTCTTTTGTATTTTTGCAGGCCTAGTGTGCTGCTTGCTCCCGGCTTGCTGACAACTCCTATTGTTTCTCAACAGTCTTGCTTTAGCTAGCACTTGTTTGGATTCATTGTTAGAGAATATAATTAGGGTTATATACAAATAATTGGAGAACACATGCAACCTTTCTCTCTCTCACACACACACATACAGAGACACAATTAATGCTTTCCTCCATTAAATCTCTGCAATAGACTCCTTTAAAGGTTCTGTCTTGAGCTCTTTTTTATTTGTGAGCATGCTTATATGTATACTGTTTTGAAAGAACTATAAAAATAGAGATATTCAGAACAATGCTGCCATGAATTACAGAGAAAAGAGCACAGCATGTATAACAATGCTAACTGGGAAGACATGTGGTTTCACTGCGTTGTTATCATTCAGAAAAGCTGCCGACTCAGAATAATTTTACAGTTCAGTTCCAGTTTGCAAAAGACCTCAGAGAATTTGTCTCTAGTGAGTTCAATCTCTTCATTTTTTTTCATTTTGAAAAATATTCTTTTGTTCAGCCTCTGAATGCATTTTGCAGATCCCATTGAAATCAGTGATTCCATGTGCTGCAGAACAAAATGGATCTTAAAGATACATTCATTCTAGATGAGAAAATCCAATTGTACTTTATTTGGATTTTAAAAAATTTTTTAAATGTCCATTTTGTTTCCCATTTTTCATTAAATGTTATTCAAAATTCTATCAGCAATGGCTTGATAGAATCAAACTTGGTCAATGCTGAAAATGCTAAATAGGGTTGGATCTGATTTTCACTTGGATTGGAATCCTCTAGAACACCGCCCCCCAACCTTTTGGGCACAGGAACCGGTTCCCTGAAGAGAGGATTTTCCATGAACTGGAGTAGCTGTGGCTTTGTGTGTTGTCTGTATCCCACAGATCGGGCTTCGCTTGTTTGCGCAGCCCAGTTTCTGGGATGCCGCGGACTGGTGCGGGTCCATGGACCAGGGGTTGAGGACCCCTGCTCTAGAATATCTGTGGGCTATTAGCTAGATCAGGAAATTTGTAACTTTTTTAAAAAAAGAAATCTTAGGGAAACACAATGGTAAAGTATTTGTAACCATGAGATCACCAAGAATCAAGATCTTTTAAAAATCTAAAATTGTCAGGCATGAAAGATAAGGTTTGTGTGTAAAGGTCCAATTAAACTTATTTTCTATTCACAGGAATATTCTAGTGGTCTAACCACTAGACTTGCTAGGAGTTAATAAGGGTCAGTGGAATTCAAGGGGAAAGGATTTGAACTTAGTCCATTTCTGGCTATGTAAAAATTCTAGGTTGATCTCTCTTTTAACTCTGCCCCCAGGTTCCGCCACTCCTTCCCCTACAACAATAGAGGTATGAATTTTTTCCCTACATTTAACCAGGCTTGTTTTTTAAAATTCCCAGAGAAATGCAAAAGGCTGACAAAAACTAGCTCCTATTTGTGGCTTAATAGAAATAGACATGTTAGTTTGGGGTAGTGATTAAGGCAGAAGGCTAGAAACCAGTAAACTCTAAGTTCTAGTTCTGCTGAGGTAAATAACTAGGAGTCAAGAATGTTGAAGACACAGTAAAATAAAATAGCTACAAAAAGACAGCAAAAGCGTGACCCACCCTAATCAGTTGGCAGATTTGAGTGCATTGCTTTTGGACTGCTTTAGTTTGGACTTGCTTTTGGACTTCTTTAGTTCTATAAAAATGGCTTTTACAGCTAACTATGTATGTATTGTTGCTTGCTATGTACAGTTGCTGTTTTCAGTTAATAAATCTAACTATCTAGGCAAATATGGTGTGGTGTGGAATGGCTATTTAAGGTGCCATGTTGGTTTTGGCAACTACAGTATAAAACAGTATAAAAATATCGCTTCTGGAAGCATGCATATATATACTTGTATATAGTATATAGTATGTATAGTATATAAAATGAGAGCAAATCCAACTCCTTACTAGCATTGATGATGTTACCTAGTTTGGCAATGAAACATCTGCAAGAAAACAATTAAGCTCAGAGTACCAAGGACCCCACAGTCCATTGCCAATGGTTTGATCATTGGAAAGATCTTCATCTTTCCAAGCATATGAAAATCAATATATATTTTAAAAATAAGCTATTAAACATAGTTTCTGACCTCCTTGCATGATACAATTCTCGAAGACATTTTTTTCCCCAAACCAAGAAGATTACACCAGATCTATTGCCCCGTGAGTAATGCATGGCTTAATAGTGCAAGAGAAAACTATTACAGAAAATTTGCTGTCAGTTTTGTGCACATCAGGCTGGCAACTGCTGGTGAGGTGTAGGTATATAACCTTTGGGCAGAAAAAGAACACAATAGCAAAGTTTTATCCCATAGGCTATTTATACCCATTCATTTGAAAGCAGTGACAGGTATAATTACAGAGTAGAAAATTTTTACAAGTCTCATTTCAGGGGGCATTTTTCCTACTATTCCAGAGAAGATAAAAGGCTGAAAGTGTTCCTGACATACCTCCAAACTGAAAACATTTTAGCATGCTATTTACTTGATTAGAAACAGCTTCCTCTGAAGTTTGCTGGGTTGATTTGGAGAACATTCCAATAAACGGAAATCTTTTTACTGGTAAAGTGCAGAGTTATTTTCAGCTCCAATTTGAAGTATGGTAATATAATTTTTTAAAAAAAGAATAATTGTGTAAATTCTTCATACCGGTACTTGAGAAATAATATTTTCAAATGAAATGAGGGATTCCTCAGTAAAAAGTGTTACACAAAACAAAAGAGATCTCCCATGTGGCACTTGTGTGTAATATATGATTCCACTAGGGCCTACAATTAAATTTATTGACTAAAGTACAGTTAAACCAGTGGTGGGATTCAAATTTTTTTACTACCGGTTCTATAGGCCTGGCATGGTGGGCATGGCAGGGGAAGAATACTCTAAAATCTCCATTCCCACCTGACTCCAGGGGAAGAATATTGTAAAATCTCTATTCCCTTCCCACTCCAGGGGAAGGTTACTTTAAAATCCCCATTTCCTCTCAATCAGCTGGGACTCAGGAGGCAGAGAATAGATGGGGGAGGGGCCAGTCAGAGGTGGTATTTACCGGTTCTCCAAACTACTCAAAATTTCCACTACCGGTTCTCCAGAACTGGTTAGAACCTGCTGAATATCACCTCTGAGTTAAACATAGTATAATGGCATAATATTATAAAGTAATTTATAATAATAAAATACCTCCCAGAAACACAGAGAAAAAAAGATGAATAAACAATAGTTTAAATTAAACTATTAATTGCTGAATTACACATCATTTTTTTAAAGACATGAAGAGTGAAGTTAGTTTTATGGCAGTGTAATAACACAAAGGATTTTCTAAAGGATTATCTCAAAGAAGGCATTCACAACTGTGATGCAATCGCTATCTCTGATACTAATATACTTCATTCAGTGGAGATCTCCAGAATAAAACATTTTCTAGCAGATCTCCGGATGTGAAATCTCAGGGATTTTAGTAATATTTTGCTTCCATTAACTATTGGAATTGCACTAGTTTATATAATGTTGCTTAGGGTAACTGTGAAGAAAATGAGGAGTTTTGATCACCTAAATACCGTATGGAAATTAAGGCATCCTTGAGCTGAGTTTGACAGTGATTATGGGAGAAGAGGTGAGGCCTCAGGAAGTAGAGAGTAAAAGATTCATCTCTTTCTTTCAAGTTCATGTCCCTGCAATGCTAGATAGCAATTGGAAGGCAACTCTTAAAAGATAAAGGGAACTCTACAAAAATGGTCTTTTTTGCCTATGAGACCAGATGTACATCTCAATCTTCTAAGTGATTAAATCAAATATTGGGTTTTAGCAGCAGAGTTAGATCCTAATCAAGGCCTTCCGTCATCTTTGCATCCCTCTTCCGATTTGCACAAAAGCCTTTTCGACTTTCTGAGGGTAGAAGGGAAGCAGCTGAGAATTTCTCTAGCAATTATTCTGACCCTTCTTAGCCATGAAAGACCATACTAAAACTATATATTTACTTGTGACCCTGTGTCACAATTAATATTCATTTCCAACAACCTAGATTCTCAGTCCTCTTCCCTTCTCTAATCTTTAGGAGGACCCATTTGAAGCAAAGTACCTGGTAGGGGAAAAGGATTTGCATCGAATGGGACCTATATTTTATATTAAGAAAGTGGTGTGTACATCTAAATTTCATTTCCTGTTGTTCATGACACACTTAACAAATACCAAATTAGGTGATATCATTGATCCTTGATACAATATTGTCACAGCCTTGTTTGGCTCATCTGAGAAGATATATGTAAAAAATATAAGCTAAAAAGTTGTTTTATATGCATTATTTCTTCATATTTCCAGACCTCATACTCTTTTTAAAGCTGACAGATAAAGGAGATTTTAATTATTATAGGATGAATTCATATGCAATTAAATATGAAAAGTGGTTCCATAGCACTTATGTCCATCATTTACCCTTTTGATAGGTCACTTAAATAGTATTTAGCTAATAAGAAACTATGGTATTAGAACAAACTAATCATATATAGATTTACTAAAGTCCACAGCTATATTCTGTTCAAGCATCAGGACATCTATGATTCAAATACAGTGATTATCTGCCCCTTTAATGCTTTGGTGACACTGAGTCTAATCATAGGATCTGCTTGAATTTGTCCTATGTTTAAAAGCATTTAACAGAAGGAATGTATATATTTTATTATCGCCAAAGACTAGAGAATTAAGAAACCTATGGCATGATGCATTAGATGTTTCATTTACCACTTATTAGCTGAACTATTTGAAATAATGGTGGCTAGTTACCTAGCAACACAGATTACATTGCTGAGGTTACTCCCTAAGTCTCATTTGTCATAATTTGTGTAATCAGAACTGATCATAAATAAAGCCTGAATACAATCAACTGACTTATGTTTTCAATTAGAATCCATCTGAATCATAAGGAGGAAACTAACAGCCCAGTCACTTTTGGCATACTTATTGCTTTACCAATATTTTCATTTCTTCCCTTGCCATATTGCTTCTAACTGAGCTATTTGCATTTCCCCCTGAGATTATTCAATGATGGGACAATGCTATCTTTCTTTAGATTACATTCTTTTCACACACCTACTTTAGCACAATAGCAATTTGTGAGACAGCCAGCAGTAGCAGCTTTGCATTCTGGTCCATTAGAAAGTATTATAACATTCTAATAAATATCTGGCAAATCACTGGCTTGATTTTATAAGCCATTGGGCAAGCAAAACAACCAGAATGTTGGCTTGCTGAAATAGATATGCTGCTGGAATATCATAACATATAACATTAGCAGAATAACAGAATAACAGAGTTGGAAAAGGACTTTGAAGGTTTTCTAGCCCAACCCTGTGCTCAAACACGAGACCCTATACCATTCCAGACAAGTGGCTGTCCAATCTCTTCTTAAAAACCTCCAGTGATGGTCCCCACAGCTTCTGAAGATGAAATTTCTCCTTAGTTCTAATTGCTTCTCTCCTTGATTAGTTTCCACCCATTGTTTCTTACCTTGCCTTCTTTGGGAATGCAGTAGCTTACTTGACATGGATATTGTACCATCATGAGAAAGGCAGATTAGTGCTATAATACAAACGCTGCTTTTCCTGGGAAAGATATGCCATGTTGAAAAAGATATTTTTCTTCTTTTTCTTCTGCATAATCATGTCTGACTCTCAGAGACTGCCTGGATAGTTTTCTGAAGATTTTTTTTAGGACTGAGAGAAAGTTACTGACCCAAGGTCACCCAGTTACCTTGTGCCTAACAGTAACAATAACATAGTTGAAAGGGACCTTGGAGGTCATTTAGTCCAACCCCCTGCTCATGCAGGAGATCTATACTATTTCTGACAAAATGGTTGTCCAGTCCTTTCTTAAAAGCCTCCAGTAATGGGGCAACCACAACTTCCAAAGGCAATTTGTTCTACTAGTTGATTGTTCTCACTGTTAAGAATTTTCTCCTTAGGTTGCTTCTCTTCTTGATTAGTTTCCATTCATTGCTTCTTGTCTTGTTTTCAGGTGCTTTGATAAACTAAATAAGTTTACTCCCTCTTCCTAGTGGCAAGTATTGGAAAACTGCTATCATGTCATCTCTGGTTCTTCTTATTACTAGATTAGGTATAGCAATAAACACTTAGACTTATATACCGCTTTACAGCCCTCTCTAAGCAATTTTACAGAGTCAGCATATTGCCCCCAACAATCTGGCTCCTTATTTTACTGACCTCGGAAGAATGGAAGGCTGAGTCAACCTTAAACTGGGGAAGCTCAAACTGCCAAACTGCTGGCAGCCAGCAGTCAGCAGAAGTAGCCTGCACTATTGTATGCTAATCACTGCGCCATCCTGGCTCATAGTTTTAGCCAGTTCCTGCAATTGTTCTTTGTATGTTGTAGCTTCTAGTCCCCTAACCATCTAATAATAATCTAGTGGAACTAGGACTCACAGTCTCTTTTAGCCTGATGCCTTAACCACTACACCAAACTTGGCTGTTCCTTATAAAATAATAAAGGAAAAATGGCATGGCACAACAGATCTAGAAAATAACTAGGGTTAGAAAATTATTTGTAAACTATCAGTCACTTTGAGGTCAGCCATAGAAATGCAGCTCTGTGTTATGGAGGGAGAAAAAGCTGCTATGCATACAGTAAGTAGTACTTAATGGCAATATAGGTATGACTTTGGGGAAATAATGTGTTTAATATAAAAAAGGATAAAGGTATTTATGTTTTCTTCTTCCAATTTTCTATCCAGCCTTTCATTTCTAGAGTCCAGGGAAGATTTCATTTACTCCTTTGAGTTCATTTACATTCCAAATGTTTGGTAGGAGTCCTTGAAGATTCATGTCCTTGTTCAGTGAGCTTTCTAAATTTTAAATTTATTTTATTTAACATGCCTATTATAACTGACACAGAATGGTAGACAACAAAGAGGACATGAAATCATATAACATATTGGCATAAACAATAAAAGTATTCCATTCAACTACAATTGGGTGACATCTACAGTCTCCCTGTTAAGCCCCATGGAGCTGGCATGATGAAGGATTCAAGAGCTACTCATATTTCAGTGCTTTAATGCTAGTCTAGAGTAAATATCGAATATTGGAAATTGTAAAAGGAATTTCTCACCCTCATTAACAAGAGTCTTCATTAAATAGAGTAGAATGATATGACATACTTCCCAGGGTTCATGCCGCTTGGAGTTAGTTGTATTAATAAGGTGAACCACCAATCATTGCTTCTATCTCTTCATTCTTGATGTCTCCTTTTGCTCCCATTCTTTTCTCTTCCTCCACCCAATTTCTCACAATCCTATGAGCCTAAGGCTTCCTGAAATGAGTTAAGGACTTCCAAAATGCCAAGGGGGTCATGGCCTGAGGAGGCCACTACTAAAAAGGCCTCTCTTCTGAGACCACATCTTTCTAGTCTCCTGTGTTGATTGAGACTCTGTAGACTCTAGACTTCTAGACTGTCTCATAATGTTGAAAGCAGAACCATGACTAAGTAAGTGATCCATACATATAATTGTATCTGCATTTGAAACCCTGGTGGGTACTCTGAATAGAGCCTTGGGAATGTAGTGCGAGAAAGATTTAATAAATAAATAGGTTGCAGACAAACATTTTCTTCTTTCTTGTGCCAGAACCTGGGTAGCAGTGAGGCAAAATGATAGCTGAAGTACAGGTGTAGGAAAAATCCAAAACAAATTCTTATTTCTGGATTATCTACATGAAAAACATATGTTATTCAGTCTTAAAAGAACAATAGTGTGGTCTTTCTTAAATCCTTCCATAGTTTATCTGGTTTTTATTTTTGCAATGTATAAATCCATAAAAATGAATTTGATAGAAAGCACATACCACAAAATGGGGAGATAATATCCATTAGCTTAAATGGGGAGTAAATCAATTCATAGATGAGAAACCTAGAAGTGATTATTAGCGTAGATGACTGCATGCTAACTCCAAGATTATAATCATTAAGTACTAAAGTTCACTTGCTGTGTATATTACTTTAGGGATCTCCAGAGGCATTTGGCAAGCCATTCTGAGATATAATAATCCATTGGCTGAATCTTTTATGTCCTTTCTGGTGTACACAAATGTCTTTTCATTTATTTCAATACTTTGCATTTCTTTCCTCCTCATCAGCTGAAATGCACCAGGGTGAAAGTTGTCCTAACAGCCCATCTGTTAGGGAAAGGACAATGGATGCTACTAGGGAAGCCATGGACATGACATACTGCTGAAGTTAAATCCATCAGTCAGAGAAATGATTGGCTATTACTGTGGTTTTGAAACAGTGGCAATGAACATGAAAAAACCCTTTCAGAACAAGTGATAAATGGAAGTACAAAATGATGCATTATAAAGCCACATACCCTTAGTTCAGATCCACTTTATGTTGGTTTAAGAAATAGCTCTTTGCTGTATTGGCCAGCCTCTCACTCTTCCCTGTGTGGAAAAAAATAATGGATTTTGAGAGATTGTTATATAGACCAATGATTGATTTATGGAATAATATATTCACATTCTGTGCAAGATCTAAAACACTTCTCTTATATTCATTATGTGGAAATCAATTTTCTGACTACATATAAGAATATTTTTTTTAAAAAATGTGCAAAGTTGTTTTTTAGAATTCTATTACATGGTGCATTTCAGCAGATGGATCCGTGTTTCCAAGGTTACAGTCCCAGGAATACCTCCTTGGGAGTAAATTCTGTTGAACTCTGAGAAATATGGATACAATTTCACTGCAAATATTCACCTGCCACTAGCCCTGGTTTTTTCAGCATTTGTAGTGTGTTATTGGTAACATATTTCCATTAACCTGTCAGAAAAGGTTGTCTGGGGGGTCTCAGGACTGAACAGACGAAATCTTACACAAAGGAATCTCTTTGTGAATTAGTTTCGATTGTTGTTTTCTTTACTTGTAATGTTGCAAGATAGAAGAAATTTAATTTCTCTGAGAATTGTCTTCTGCAACTAGATATCTCCAAAAGAGAAATTTTGGGGTCAGGTTAAAAGCCTCTAACCCAAAATTTCTTCCCATGAAAAAGAAGATGCTGGATCAGCTATATGGTACCAAACTAGATACCTCACTAGAAAAATATATATATTGCCCAGGAAAACAGATGTGAAACATTTGAAAAGCTAAATCATGCAGATAAGCTGAGGAAAGGTACTGAAAGATAAACGGAGCTCAGGGAAAGTAAAAGAAACTCCCTAGGTAGAAACTGGGTTCATGGAATAACTGCCTCTTTGGTCTTTCAAAACCCAGAATTGTCTTTTCAATTCTGCCCATTACTTCATGTTTACACCCAATTACTTCACTAGACACAAGGAAGTATCCTGCTACAGTCCTATTTCATGCATATCCCAATTGGCATAAATCTTTAAGGAGGGTCTGTAACACATCTTTAGACCTCTCTCTGTCACCAGTTCTGAAAATAAACCAATTTCTGCTTCAGTATCCTAATCTCTAGTTTAAATGTCTGAGAGCATGCAGCTAAAGCCCATTAAACAAACAGATTTTCAGACCAGTCTTTTCTTCTGGTTTAATTTCCCTAATAATTCAGTAAACACGTTGTGACTAATTACTTTGACATTCAGTGATTAACCATTTCCCTGATTGAAATTTAATGCTTCTTGTAAATTCAGTGAGCCTAAATTATTGTGACACGTGTAGCTATTCCCTTAGAGTTAATCAAAGATTTCAGAGAAACTTAACTGGCAACCTGTCATAGCCAGAACATTTACCTTTGTTTGGATCCTTTTCTCCTGAGAATTTATCCTCAGGATAAAGCAATCCCACAAAGCGTGGTTCTTTTCTGTTTTTGTTGATTTCCCATTAACCTAGGAACCCTTTTCAGAAGTGTCACATTCCCCCTGGAACAGGATGTCCTTCATAGCCCCAGATGCCTAAATCCAACTTGAATTGCCATCTGTCTTCCCTTCTGTGTCCTGGAGATTGTGAATTCTAGTCCCACTTTAGGCGTGAAAGCTGGCTTGGGTATCTTTGGGTTCATCACAGTCTCCCAGCCCAAGTCACCTTACAGGGCTGTTGTTCTGGGTAAAATAGGACGAGGAAGGCATATTAAGTATATTTGCCATCTTGAGTTATTTATAGAACTAATAAAAATTGGATGAAAAATAAACTTACGTTCCCATAAGACTATGGTAAGAGACTATATACAGTACATGTGAAAACTTTATTCGATTAACTCCCAGCTATTTTCCCAGACTGCATTCATCAGATCCAGAACAGACTAGGATATAACATGAATGGATGGTAGACAGTGTTTACTTTATTCTTTATGATTATGATCAGTGCTACTACTATACAGTCATAGGTCCAAATATTCCTATGATGAATATTTTGCTTATCCACATCACTGCTTCCATCTATTTTACAAAACCTGAGCTAACTCTTTATGTATCGAAGGATAAATGTCCTCCAACTTGTAAATAAATGTACTCCAACTGCTTAGCTTATTACAAATCATAGCCTGTATAACCAAGGAGAGAGTGCATCCACTTGGATTCAATAGCAATTATTCTGCATCATCGAAGAAATGCGCATACAAAAATGCATTTCCTGTAAATAAATATATTTTTATAACTATATCAGCTTCACTAATTCTTCCTCAGATTAGATTCCTGCCCTCAGGAATATTTACCTGCACATGGAGAGTTTAAATAATATAAGGCTCTAAAATCAACTATCCTGAATCTAGTACTCTCCCAAAAAATTGGAGTATAATTCCAAATTGTAAACCCATTGGACATTCTAGGTGGGGGGGATTATGGGAGGAATAGCTTCATACTTCATCAAGCTAGATAAATAAGAACTAGGCTCAGTTATCTTGATAATAGCAATGTTGCCACTCATACATCCAGGAGTAAACTCCAACTACTCTAGAGGTAATAGTGGTCTTTGTGACTATTCCTTGTTTTTAGATTTCATTTCTATATCAGAGACATATACTTCATGGTATTTTTGAAAAATAATATATTTTTGACTAGAGTATACACTTATGTTCCAGTATGCCCAGCAATGCCCATTGGAAATGAATTAGGAAACAGTAAAATGATACCAGTATTACAAGCAAGGCTAATAATTCAAATGAAATAACACTGGTGCAAGAGATGTTTTTTTTTCTTTTTTTTCTGAAAAAAAATCACACCAAACATCTGCGAGAATAACACATGCTGTGGTCATGTAACATATAATTACAAGCAAAGCTATTTCTGAACCTTTTCCTCTCCTCCTCTTTCCTCTTTCCTTCCAGATTCTCTTCCTCAGCTTGCTGGAAAGCCAGTAACAATTGTAGTTTGCTTTTGCAAATGTATGCATGTGCTGTCTCCTGCTGGGAAAATATGGGGTATTTGGGAAAGATCGCAAAAGACAGCATTCACTAAAACACATTTTTATGGAATGCTAAGTTATCTCCTGAGCCTGGTGCATAATGCTGGCAGTGGCTACAGTATAAGACAACACACTCACAGAACTAAAATATGCTCTTGCCTTAAAATATGCTACTTTACGAAATATTGAATGGAATATTCCTAAAGAAACCCATAGGAGTAATATACTTTCCTGGGGTTTTATCTCATGCATTGCTTTTTCTAGAGAAAAAGATTCATTCTTTCAAAATAGCATGCACCTTGAATTCTCTAAGTAATCAAACTGTAACTAGGTCTCCATAAGATAAAGTGTACTTTTCTTAAATCACTTGAGGAAAAACAGGATCTAACGAATTAGGCATATCTAAAATTGCCATCTCCTGTATTATTTAATCCTCCTGCTATAATCTTTAAACTGGATATAGGTGATTATAATATATTCATGGGACGAATAGTGAAGGGAAAAGAATGGTTCTTAATTTCTGGAGACCAATACGTGGCATACATGAACAATGTCTTAAGATCCCTCCCTTGGCATCTGGCAGGTTTCGTGCTCCACTTAACTTCGTAATTTGTTAGATTGCATTTCAGTGTTTATACCAACTAAAAAGGGAGTTGGGCATGCCTTATCATCATTGCCAATAATATTTTTAAGTTTCACAAAAGTCCCAAAGGATTCTTGGAACACAAACATGGTGAATGGCTGTAGCCCAATTGTTCATCTGTAAATGCAATCTAGAAAAAAGGACAAAACAAGCTGGTGGTAAGGTACTACCCTGTAGGGGGTTACAGTGACTAGCTTTGGGAACTAAAAGGAGCAGCAAAATGAAGTCTCACTATTTTGACATCTGGTATACCAGCATGCATTGAAATAGCTGTTTTGTGCATAGGCAGGCTCCTTGTATCCATTTCTTTTTCAGTGCTCCTCTTTTCAAAATATCAAATGTGTTTGGGCCCTAAAATGTTAGGGACTCTTAATTTATACCTAATCTATTTAGATAATTGTTGTCAACTCTGGCTAACAACAGATTGATTAATTAATCAATTCATTACAACTGAAATTAATTAGTAAGATGCCTTGCTTCCAGAAATTGTGGATGCTCCATTTAGGTCCATCCTTGAATGAGAAGGATTGATTTTGGCAAATTTCTTTCCCTTAAAAATTCAGTAACTGTGGGCATGTTTTACTTGTCCATAGTCTGTAGCTCTGTGCTTGGCTTTATATTTAGACTGGAAGTTCAGGTCTGTTGGCTCAACTGATAGATCAGAGAGATTTAAACTGGTCTCTTCCAACATGACGATTGAAAAAATTGCCCTGGGGATATGATTGGGCAATCATCTCTAGAATATTTAACAAATGTTCATGATAACGATGATGATGGCAATGACGACGATGATGAATCCTCCAAAGTACAGCTTCTCTTTTGCTGCCAGGAAAACTACAGGACTATATCCATGAAGTCAAAAGAAATGAGCCATTCATTTACTTAAACAGTAAACATTATCTTTCCTCTCTCCTCATTATGTCTTTTCAAGCAGAAAAGAGTTGACATTGCAATAGACCATGATAAAGATCCTCCTTTGCTTCTTTCAGAGGCACTAGAGCAGCTTTTACCTATTCTGTGTTTGTTTCTAGAAACATCATTCAAATTCAGTTAGATTCCCTAATATGCAACCGAACTCATATGCGCTCTATCCCTGGACTCTTGATAAGAAAACCAGTGGGTAAAGATGTTGCCATGTTTCACACTTCAGTGCTTAGACCCTTAGGATATTTGACTTTAAAAAACAGGTGAGAACTGTATATTCCTCAGCATGGTTTTTAATTGTTTGTCTTTCCTGGCTCTTGTTCTGGTGACTATGTAAAAGATCTATCTCTTTCTTTCTCTCTCACTTCTCTCCTTCCCTCTTTCTCACAGTTTGAATTTTTGGAAATGCAGTTTTCCATAGCAACCCTGAAAAGACTGCATATCAAGGCAAGAGAAGAAGATAAAAGAAAAGGAAAGCTCTTCTCCTTACCCTCACTGCCACCATGCTGTTAAAAGCTGCAGGAAAGAAAAGGAAAGGAAAGGAAAGGAAAGGAAAGGAAAGGAAAGGAAAGGAAAGGAAAGGAAAGGAAAGGAAAGGAAAGGAAAGGAAAGGAAAGGAAAGGAAAGGAAAGGAAAGGAAAGGAAAGGAAAGCTGACACTTCTGTTCCTTCTTTCACAGCCTCAGAAAGTTCATCTTAGGGAAGCCAGCTCCCCAGAAGAGGCAACTGGAGCAAATGCAGATCTCTTGGGAATAAAATAACTTTCTCCAGAACATTTTCTTCTTTCGCTCTTGACTAACAGACCAACTTCCAAAGCTTTGGAGATGAAGCTCTTTACTGGGAGCAGGGAATATGCGTACCCCAAATAAAAACTTCACAATTAATGTTATGTAAACTTTGGTATTAAATCCTGTCACCTCAGTTATCAAATCTGGGCTGTGGAAACCTGGATGGGCATAAATTGGAATAAAGTGATTCATAATATCTTGACTATATCTTGATGTTATCTGAG
The DNA here is from genome assembly GCA_022577455.1 of Arizona elegans. Classification (NCBI taxonomy): domain Eukaryota; kingdom Metazoa; phylum Chordata; class Lepidosauria; order Squamata; family Colubridae; genus Arizona; species Arizona elegans. The sequence continues at coordinate 91,641,846 of JAKOOJ010000003.1, read as the reverse complement.
ATCTGGTAACTATGCAGTCAACTCTTCCTGTACACTCCCATTGTCCCCTCTTCGATTACAAGTGGTCTTCCACTTATGTCCATAATGGAAGCTGAGGGTTATCACACAGTTGGGCCTCTTTTTACTATTTTTTTTTTGCTGTAGTTGTTAAACGACAACTGTGGTTATAAAGTTACCACCAGGATCATTAAGCAAATGAAATGCTTCAGTCATTAAGCAAACCATTATTCGCTTTGGAGCGTTTTTGCTGAAAACCAGAAGTAAGTGCCAGTTTTTGGCAAAAATATCATAAATACAGTCAATGATCGTTGGATTCTGCAAACAGCTGGAAATGCAGTCACATGACCATAAGGGAGGAGCCTGGTCAGCATTGTTTACAATTGTACAATTTCAACTGGATCATAAGCATCTTTGGATGGTCCATTGTAACTTTGACTGGTTGCCAAGAAAAGAAAAATATCTAAACCCTTATTTATTTTATTATATTTTTATCCTTATTATTTTATTTTATTTTAATAATTCTTCCTTTTCCAATTTTCACCACAACAGCAATCCTGTGAGATGGGTTGGGCTGAGAAAGGGTGAAAGGCCCAAAGTCACCCAGCTGGCTTTCATGTTTTGCAATACAAATCCTTTTCCCTTTCCCCCACTTTGCATTTCAGTTCTCAAATATTCCATTCCATTTTCTTTCTCCTTCCCGTTTTAGTCTCTGGAAATAAAAGCTTTGTTCTACATGCAGTCACCAAGGCAGCAGTACGGCTTCAACAGAACCCAGTTAGATAAAATTTTAACATTATGTGTATTCATACACATATATCACTGTGTAGCTGTAATGAGTATATGAGCTTGTTTAAATTGTTCATCTAAAATTCTTTGATTTTTTTTTCTTATTTAAGATGGTAACGACTTCCCACCATTAAGTGAGCATGTACCACAAGATTGCTGATAGAAAAACCTAAATTCATGGGGGCATGCCAGCAATTAGCAACCATGAACATCTGGGACTTCATAGAATCATCTCAAAAGTCCTCTGTCCAGCAGGGAGAGCTGAATCTTTAGGCAGGAGAGAAGGCAACAAATATTTCTGTGAACAGTCCCACATAGTGTCCTGTGCTCTCTTATGCTGACCTCCTTGGGATATCAAATAATATGCAAGAAAGATTCACCTGCTAGTCTTTTTTTAAAAAAATATTTTGTTGTACAAAATGTGAAAAGGGTCCATTGGTAATTTTTATCAAGCAACAAAGTGGAAGAATCTTGGTACTTATTCAAATGAACTCCTTTCCAATGTAGGACGTTGATTATTATTGGTTGAGTACCCTTGGTGAATGGCCCTTCAGCTCTATCTTAAATTATTTGGAAAAATGTTTTTTTATTACCTCTTAATCATATTGGTTATCACATTGCTTCTTAATCACCCTTCCATATGTAACAACAACTAACATATTTTATAGAATTATAAAAATGCAAAACATCATTAGGCCATTGACTTCAACCTCCTGCTCATGTGGGCATCCAAATTAAAGCATTTCCTGACAGATGGCTGGCTAGCCTCTGCCTGAATACATATATTTCACAATGATTAACACCATTACTCTTAATCATCTCTTCTTTAAGCCAACATGTATAATTCTCTCTAATTTTACCCGTGCTTCTGGCGGTCTTCATCCTCTTCCTCCATGTCAGAACTGGAGAGAGGGCTCCAGATGAAGCAGAACAGAGTACTTACACATAGAATGATACTTTTCAAATTGCTACTCTTTTAATGCAGTCTAACATGGCGTTACTGAGTTTCAGCTATGATGTTGCAGATAGTAGTGACCTTCTGCATTTACAGTTTTATTGGACATTGGGAAATTAGCTAAGAGTTTAATTAACTTATGCTGATGATACCCCTTAATGCATAATAATATACTGCATGAAGATTTATGAATAAAGCAATCATGCAAACAATGATGGCAATTCAGCTCTGATACATGTAGAACAGGGGTGTCAAACTCGCAGCATCACATTGTCATCACATGATGTATTGTGACCCCCCCTTTGCTAAACTGGGGGTGGGAGTGCCAGCGTGTGATGGATCTGCAAGTTTGACACCCCTGATGTAGAAGCACATGTGGAATAAGAGAACACAAAAATAAAAATATGGCATTACACCCTAGTAAGGCATTTACAGCTCACAAACAACAGTATTTCCAATGCTTGATATGGTTTCATTTTAATTAAAAGGCACTGACTGAACAAGAGCAGGCAGTGAGACAATATTGTGGAGAGAGAAAGACAGTTAAAATATTAAAAATATTTGAGATTTCTAGAAGCAAGCAACATGTGCTCCAAAAATCATGCTCTGGTAAAAAACAACAACAACAACTTTTGGCCTTTTTTTCTCCCATTCTCTTTCCAGCTGATCAAAATGAATTTGATCATTCTTCTTTAAAGGGAAAAGAACATGTCAGTGGAAGACTTGTGGATAGAATGTGGGTTTCGTGCATTGAAACCCAGGAGGATGAGTGACCATTAATTTGCATTTTGTGCATTTAGCATAGTGGATTCGTGCATATACAAGTCAAGAGAAGACATCAGGTGGGCATTCCTCTCTCAGTTTTTTGTTTTAGATTAAGAAGCTCAGCAACCAGAGAGGCTGCTGAGTGTGAGACAGAGAGAGATGGGTAACAAGCATGCACATGTGCCTACACACACACACACACACACACACACACACACACACACACAGAGCTCCAATAATAGCATTCACCTTGCAGCAATGAAAATGCTCAAAATCAAAAGACATTTTAAAACTCTTGAGAACAAAGCCTCCCAGAAGGATGCAACATTTTGGGATTATTAAAAGGCACATTTGGCGAAGAATTAGTTTAGAACCATGTATACCTTCAATCTGAGAATTAAATCTATTATTGATGAACTCTGCAGAGGGAATAGGAAAATTGATCCAGCCACTACATCATCTCATTAACAGATGATTCATATCACATTTTGCTTTTCTGGCTGCTTGCACACTGTTTTATCATGCTGGATCATGCTAGGAATTTCAGATACCGTCTGTATTTACACCTGTGCACCTTCTCATTTTATTGAAGATTCTTCTGAGATTGTTTTTCATTATCATATTGTTTTCTTCTGCCTTAAAAAAATCAATATGTACATATTGCTAAAGAAGCTAGCTTAATTTTCTTGCAAGTATGAGCATTTCTGACATGTGCACTTTTGTTTCCTGCAGCTATGTTTGGAAGTATGAAATAAGACAGTTCAAAATGGCCCAAATTATTTTTAAAATAAGCTAGCAGTCCCAGTTTGATGACACAGATCAATTAACAACTCAAGAAGCAAAGCAAAATAGCCAGGAAGTCATATTTATGTATTTATGATAATCTAACACAGTTAAGTCTCTTGAGTTCAGGTTGCCTCTGGTGACTGTGACAGACAACTGTGTAGTGTTTGTGGCAACGGTATGAAGTGGTTTGCCGTTTGAGTGCCTCCAAGATGTTTTCCAAATTTTGAACATTTTCAAGATCAGCCAAACTCATCAGGTTTTGCCCCCTGCTATGACATAATAATTTTCTCCCCTTCACATTAACATAACACCGGTTATTAAAAGCTTGAATTTTTCAGGCCTCATAAAAAGCACTTATGGGCAGGTTGTGCAGTTTTGCATCAGATCCCTGCTTTCCAAAACAGAAACAACAACAATGGAAGATGCAGTAAGAGACCAGAGAAGAATACTAACCTTTTGAAAGATTCATAATGAGCTAAAAGGCCAAGCCAAAGTCAGTTTATTATTCACGAAAGTCTCAGGTTCCCTTGTTTTTGTTCTCCTGAATAAAACATACTCCGAAGACCACTGAGAGTCAATCTGAAATACTGGAGAGACAGAAAGTTTAACCAAGTCATGCAGATTTGCATATGTATTTAAAAGAAGCTAAGAAGACAATGGATGCTCTCACTTAATCTTAGAGTTTTTTAATTAAAGTGGCATAATGATTTGAATAAGCATCTAAATAAATATTTCATTGTGATCCTTTGTACTTATATATGTAGCTAAAATTATGTACTATCAGAAACAAAAGAACAATGGAAGAGGATGATGAATGGGCCAGATCAGGCTGGGAACTGCAGAGAAAGAAGTCCAGAAATGACACTCTCCCATCCCCACATTCCTCTGGGAGACACAACTGGGCAGTGACTTGGAACGTTGGTGACTGCTGCATTCTAAGCACTTTCCTTTCTTACATCTCCCATCCTAAATTCAAGAATTCCATCATTCACCTATAAAAATAATCTGCTACCTTCTTCTTTTTTGAAATCACTCCTAAAAATATTTTCTCTGTCATCAAATTTAATGAAAAGTGGCAGAAAAAAAATTCAAGGATTTTTCCCCCTCCTTCTCTCATTCACATAGTACTCATTTTTCATGAGCATAAGATAGTGTGTTGTCTTTTCTGCTGTCGTGCTCATAAAATCTTTTTTTTTTAATTGTCGTTTGTGACATGCAGCTTGGGGAAAGATATTTTTTGTGAGCATGATGTAATAAAGGCACTATTGACACTCGGGGCAATTCTGCAATGCAACCTAAACTGCTTGTGTTTCCCAGGCTGTTCCTGATTGTTTCTCAAACCAGCTTCAGATATTCCACTCCAGATTTCATTGGGTTGGACTGGATTGGTGCTCAGTGCAGATCATGACCACTGCAAGACCTGATTGGTTGTTCACCTGATTCTAGTTCTTCCCATCCATTGAAGGCAAACAACTGTTTCTGGTTGGCTTTGTGGACTCGTTTATCAATCCTGCCTTTTCCTTTTAGGGATTGATCCTATCTCACAAGCATAATTTCCTTTCCTTTCCTTTTCCAGATATGGGATGTCCTCAACCCCTTTCCCCTTTTCTTAACCCTGACTAGATGGCTCAGTGGCTAAGACACTGAGCTTGTCGATCAGAAAGGTTGGCAGTTCGGCGGTTTGAAACCCTAGTACAGGTCTTCTGCATGAGCAAGGGATTGGACTAGATGACCTCCAAAGTCCCTTCCAACTCTGTTACTATTAATGCTAAAGCAGATCCTTTGTTTTTCTTTTCCTTCTGATTGTAATATTGTTGTTCAGTGTTACAATAATCAAGGCAACAAGATGATAGATAATTATTCAGTTCCTACCTTCTTCTGTCTTTTGTAATGAAAAAGAACAGATAGTTCAATTTCATAGAAACAAAATAGTGATGACCCTATGCTGCAACTTAAGGATATTTTTAAAAATATAAAGGAAAGGCAGCCTTGCAGTATGGAGAGCAGGGGATGGGAAAATGAGGATAGCAGCAATGGAAAATGCCCATTGGGTGATGTAAGGTCTGAATGTGACATCAGCTTTTAGAGTTGAGGACATTTCATTGACAACTGCAAGATTATAGAAAATAGCAACTGCAGTTCTGGTTGAAATGGCTAGGCAGGGGAAATGCTACTGCAGGGGAGAGGGCACTGCAGTCAAGCATAGCCAGTGCAGCTACTAGAATGGAACAAAGTTTTCCACTGAAGATGTCACTTAATCTGATAATGAAAGGTTTACAAGCAAACACTTAAGAGTAAAGGTAAAGGATCCCCCTGTCCAATTGTGTCCAGTTCTAGGAGGCAGTGCTCATCTCCACTTTTTAGCTGAGGAACCAGCATTGTCTGAAGACACTTCTGTGATCATATGACCATCATGACTATATGCCAAAGCACATATAATGCTGTTACCTTCTCACCAAAGTGGTGAGGAGGATGATATCATCCATTTCTGCACCCGGGAAGAAGTGAGTGGTCCACATGAATAATAAGCAAACAGGAAAGGCACATCTAATCTTAGTTCCATTTGACCATTTCAATCAAAAATACAAGTGGGATCTTTGGACCTTATTATAAGATGATACAGACAACTATTTAAAAATTTGGTGGGAGTTTATTCACAGAGATTTTTCTGTCCTTAGAAATAAACTTTACTTGGTTCTTGAGTTCTCTGGCCTAAGAAATCAGGTTCACAGCACTGGAGTATTTTTAGACCTGATCTTAAAGGCTAGATATTCAATTAGCAGCATGGCATGGCACATTTTATATTCACTGTAGCTGATAGGGTGTTTGTGTCTCGGATTTAGCCACACGTTTTCATGCTTTGGACACTGGATTAGAGCTCTCTCTGTGTGTTTTGTTCTGAAGGCTGACTTCTGAAACTTCCAATTGCCACAGTATATTCTGTTCATGGAATGATGATGCTGGAAGCATTTTATCTTGATGTTAATCAGTATACTTCCTCACAATCTGTTTTTAAAACTAATTTAAGATGCAGATTATTTCCTTTAAAGCGATTTTGGTATAGATTTAAAGAATGGAGTGACACATTTCTAACCATGCAAACTTTATTTAACATTTTGGCAAGCTCTTAAAATCCCACTAACCTTTGGAGAACACTCTGCATTTATCTGTATAACGTGTGTACATCTGTCGTGTACATGGGAATGTATTTGAGATTGGAGCTTTCAGCTAATTAATGAACTTGAAGACCTCCAAGGTCCCTTCCAACTATGTTATTCTGTTAAATTAAATCAAATTTATCCTAGCCTCAGCATTTTATTTGCCAAATGGGATGATTAATGATTTGCTAAATTTATGAAATATTGACTGTGCATAATTTATTAATGTATCATTGCAATTTGGGACTGGTGTTTTATTTTGCTTTGTTACTTTTAAGATAGCTTTAGTCTGGGATGACTTTATGGTTTTATGTTTTATCTGTTTTTATGATTTTTTTAACTCCACCCAGAGTCCATCAGAAATGGGTAAGTAGGTGTTATTACTAGCAATAGTACTGTTCAATAGTATGTGCTTGAAAAAAATAGAGTAAAACTAGAAAAAGAATGTAGTATTGCCTTGATTATTTCCTGAAAAAATGCTTCATTAAAGATATAAGTTCATGAAATGCATAAGGGAGAGTGTTAAATTATGTACAGCTTTGACAGTTGTATTGCTTAGAAGAAGACAAATCCTCTCTAAACTGGCTTGTATTTCGGAAAACATAAAGTTCCCCTCTTATAGATATTCCTACCATGACTGGCAAACACTTAGGTGCAGAAATGAATTTTATAAAACCAATGAAATCCTCACATCTTAGTGTTTGGCTGTTTTGTCACCAAAACTGATGGTGTTTCATTTCCTTAAGCTAGGCACTTTATTCATAGAGAGGCATTTTAATTCAATCAATGTACATTAAGTAGAACTAATATAAATGTCACTATCCATATATAGAAAAATAGTTTTTTATTTATTAAAATGAGTTTGGGTTTTTTTGTCTTTTTTCTTTGAAGCTCATGCATATTTGATGGCAGTATTTTTTCTACTGAGTTACAGAGAACTGAGTGAAGGAGACAGTATCTGAAGCTTAAATGAAATAAGCACAGCACTGCGCAGCTTACTCATTTCTTATAACAACATGCTGATATTTTGTTTAGTGGTGAATTCTTGCCTGGAGCAAGAATTAATTTGTTTTGTCCCTTGATTTCCACACACTCCTCCTCCTTTATAGATCTAGCAATTTATCTGATTCATATTTTCATTAGGGCTGAGTGAAGTAGCTTTGATTTGCCTCAGCAAGATGTTTACTGCAAAGAGTCAACAACTTTGAGAAACCACATTGCATAGGCATCTCCATTGGAGGAGAGGTGTCGATAAAAACAGGTTGATAGTGACAGTGTGATAACAGTCCTCTTTGTATGTGTGATGCCAATGCATGTACAAAATAGGAGGGGCTTTAACAGCACCACCCCAGTGATCCCCCTCCCCCAACAACTTTATGTCACCCCAAAGACACAAAAGCTTCTTTCAGGTATCACAGAAGCTATGGAATTTAGTGAAATGAAGCAGAATGAATGAAGCCAGTCTGAGGCCAATTGTATAAACCTTTCGGTAGAAGGTGAGCAGGCTGAGCTGGAGGCTGGGATTAAATGTCATCAGTTTGGAGTAATTGTGCAGCGACAAGAGGCCCAAGTCCAGGCCCCCATGAATTCTGTTGATCCTTGTCTAACACCAGTTAACTTCATAGTTAATTGCTCAGATTCTTAATGTTTTGAATTTAACTCCTGTTATTTGCATTCGACATTTTCCCACCAACCAATAGATCTGTGGGGTAAAGATGGCCTGTCTATAATATACTTTAGGTCAGGGATCCCTAACTCCTGATACATGGACTGGCACTGGTCTGTGGCATGCCAGAAACTGGGCTGCAGAAACATGCAAGGGATCTGCATCCGTGGGGTGCAAACAGCACACAAACCATGGCCCCTCTAGTCAATTGAAAAACCTCTCTCCACAGAACTGGTCCCTGGTGCCCAAAAGGTTGGGGGCTGCTGCTTTAGGTAATGAGTATTTTACCATTATGTGGGCCACAACATACTGCATTAATTGTAGTTTCTACTTAGTCTTCAAAGACAGATCCATGTAGAGCACATTGCAGTTGTTTAGATAATGATAATGGTAGATATCAATGTAATAAGATTCTAGTGTTTCAGGTAAAGCTCAACTGTTGCACTAGCTGAAACTAAACAAAGGCCACAACCTCACCTGCCCACTAAAATTTAGTCCAAGAAGATACCCAAGACTTTTATTAGTAGTGTTTCCCTATCAAGAGACAACTCTGGGGAAAACTAAAAATTATGATGAAATCTACCACATTTCAACTTCAGTTTGCTTCATTTCATTCAAAGCTTCATAAATACTTGACATCATTGGCCCAGAGTAGTGGAATATATTGGTACCATCAATATGATGATGATTCCACACCATGAACTGATGCTGACCTTCCCCAGCATCATTTGAATAGATATTCAATTTGAATTCGAATAAATATTAAATAACAGGAGGGGAAAAAAGTGAATAGCCTTTAGGACAGTCTCTCTTAGTCCATCAATTTTGCTCACCCACTAAGGAATGAGCTGAAATTGCCTCCAATTCTTTCCCCTTTGGGATGATCCAGGATGTTTCCTTTTTTTAAAAAAAAATATTAAATAAGTTTTTACAAAGTAAAAACCATTAAAATTTAAAGAAAAGAAAGGTTGTAAGTAAATTTTAAAAATGCAATAAAAATGAAAAAAGGGACATGAAAGAAGGAAAAAAAGATATAAAGAAGAGGTTTCCAATCTTCTTTATATTCATTGACATTTTATCTTCTCTTTGTAAGGTTACAATATAGCTCCTTCCTTTACATAGTCTACCAGGAGATTTCCATAATGATTGTACTGAGAGTCTAATAAAACCAGAAGCAATGTGCTTTCCCACTCAAGTCCCAACAGAGAACCACTGCTGTTTCATTCCCATCCCCATTCCTGGAACTAGACTGAAACTATCATCTGGATAATCTGTTTCCTATGACTGGTTCCTTGCTACTGTTTCAATAACTTTTGCCAAAAAGAAAGGATTAGAGACAGGTTAGTAATTGATAGCATCAACTATCCACAGAGAGGTGCTGAGAATCTTCCACAGTCTGAAATTTACTCTTCTCCCATTCCCATCCTTGAAAACCACTCCAAATTTATTTCTTCATTCTTCAGGATTGATTTCCCATCACAATCATAAACAGACACTTGATAGCTCATAAATAAGAAAAACAATATAATCATAAATAATAAAAATAATGTACACAAATCCTGACATTAGCCCCCAAAATTGCCCCAGAAAATCTCAGTTTTCAGCAGTTTCTGGGAGGAGGATAATATTGAAACCAATCAATACCAATCAACTAAGCAATTCAAAGGACTGTCTGCATGGGGTGGGGGAAAGTATTTTCTTTGGTTGCCAATCCCCTGATGTCCCAGAAACAGGTTTTTCCTGATAAGATCAAAGTGGTCAATCAGACTCCAATGCAGAAATGTGACCCTGTAGGTAACCCAACACTAAGAAAAGAAAAAAGACTTTATAGGTTATAACAGCCACCTTAAATCACACTTGGAAGCTAATGGGCAATCAATGCAAGGCCCACAAAATAAATGTAACATGCTCCCATAAGGCAACATGGGAAAAACTGGGCCACAACATTTTGTTCCAACTGAAGATTCTTGGCACCCTTTCAATGGCAATCCTATGTAGATCATGTTAGAATAGAATAGAATTCTTTATTGAGCAAGTGTGATTGGAAGGGATTTGTCTTTGGTATATATGCTCTCAGTGTACATAAGGATAATAAAATACACTCATCAAGAATAAAAAGATACAATACTTAGTGATAGTCAAGTTTACTAATAAGCTATCAAATCATACTAGGAAACAGATAAAAACAATATAAATTGAAAGATACAAGCAACATGGTTATAGTAATAAGTGGGAAGAGATTCATACTAGTAAGGAAGAGAAGAATAATAGTAATAATCACACTTGTATTGTGGGAATTAGTTGTTAAACAGAGTGATGGCATTCAGGAAAAAACTGTCCTTGTGTCTAGTTCTTCTGGTTTGCAGGCCCTATAGCGTCATTTTGAGGGTAGAAGTTGAAAAAAAATATGTCCAGGATGTGAGGGGTCTGTAGATATTTTCACAGTCCTCTTTTTGACTCGTGCAGTATACAGATCCTCAATGGAAGGCAGGTTGCTGACAATTGTTTTTTCTGCAGTTCTAATTATCTGTTGAAATCTGAGTTTGTTTTGTTTGGTTGCAGAGTCAAACCAGACAGTTATAGAGGTGCAGATGACAGACTCAGTAATTCTTCTGTAGAACTGGATCAGCAGCTCTTTGGGCAGTTTGAGCTTTCTGAGCTGGCGCAGAAAGAACATTCTTTGTTGAGCCTTTTTGATGATGTTTTTGATTTTAGGTGTCCATTTTAAGTCTTGAGATATAATAGATCCTAGAAACTTGAAGGACTCTACTGTTGATACTGTGTTGTCTAGTATTGTAAGAGGTGGTAGTATAGGAGGTTTTCTGCTAAAATCCACCACCATTTCTACAGTTTTAAGTGTATTTAGTTCAAGATTGTTCTGGTTGTATCACAAGGCTAGTTCAACTTTCCGTCTGTATGAAGATTCATTGTTGTCTTGAATGAGACCAATCACTATTGTATCATCTGCAAACTTCAGTATTTTAAACAGGGGAATCTTTTGAAATGCAGTCATTGGTGTATAGAGAGAAGAGTAGTGGAGAGAGCACACAGCCCTGGGGAGCTCCTGTGCTAATTGTGGAAGTAGCTGATGTGATTTTGCCTAGCTTCATTATGTTGCAGAACAATATACCAGTATATGCCATCACAGTCATACCTACTCCTACCACAAGGAAGATTGCAATCAATGCACTAGCTGGAACTGACCTGCTGATCTAGCAAGATGCAAGTCATGGTTCTGCCTCTTCAGGGGAAATGTAACCTTGTTCAGGGACAATACAAGTCTCAGTTTTTCTTTCCTATCTGATACTATCAGCCTCTCTTATGACAAGACTTTGAAATCTAGCCCAAAATCCTATATAAAAGTTATGTATAGATGATATAAACTATATATTATTCTCTCTCTTCCCCCAGTCTCTCTGTATATGTATAGGTAAAGGTTCCCCTTGCATATATGTGCTAGTCATTCCCGACTCTAGGGGGCCGTGCTCATCTCTGTTTCAAAGCCGAAGAGCCAGTGCTGTCTGAAGATGTCTCTGTGGTAATGTGGCCGGCATGACTAACTGCCAAAGGTGCACGGAACACTGTTACCTTCCCACCAAAGGTGGTCCCTATTTATCTACTTGCATTTTTTATGTGCTTTCGAACTGCTAGGTAGGCAGAAGCTGGAACAAGTAACGGGAGCTTACCTTTCAATCGATAAGCTCAGCATTTCAGCCGCTGAGCCACCGCATTCTGGCTGTATATGTATGTGTATGTGTATGTGTATGTATATGTATATGTATATGTATATGTATATGTATATGTATATGTATATGTATATGTATATGTATATGTATATGTATATGTATATGTATATGTATATGTATATGTATATGTCGGGGCAAAATATACATTTTTTTGCTACCAGTTCTGTGGGCGTGGCTTGGTGTGGTGTGGCTTGGTCATGTGACTGGGTGGGCGTGGCCAGTTTGATGTCATTCAAGTCACTCTGCTGTGCATGGGGTGCTTGGAGAGAGAATGAGCAAGACAGCTTTCCAACCTGTGTGTGTGTGTGTGTGTGTGTGTGTGTGTGTGTGTGTGTGAGGGAGGGAGCGATCTGAAGCCGAGGCACCCAAACTTCTGGCAGCAGCAGGGGCAGCTTCTGAGCAGCTAGCTCCACCTGACCTACTCCCTGAGTCTTGCCATTTTCCTCAACCCCACCCCCACCTCACTCAAGCAATGGCTTCCCTGCTCAGCCCCAACAAGCTATGCATCCATGGTGCCTGCACCAGCATCCTGAGAGAAGCAGAGAAGATCATTGCTTGCAAGCAGACAAGCAGAGGTAGCAAGCGTATGCCGTGCTGTGGGAAAAATGAGAGGTCCTGTTGTCCTGCAGAGCCTGCCGCTGCTTGAGTGGGGGCGGGGAGAGGTGAAGAGAACAGTGAGATTCAGGGAGTAAGTCAGGTGGAACTGGTTGACTCAGGGCTGCTCAGAAGCCGCCTGCGCCGCTGCCAGATGTTTGGGTGCTCTGCTTCAGATCGCCCCCTCCATCCCTTCTTCCCTCCCTCCCTCCCTCCCCCCCTCTCTCTCACACACACATACAAAAAAACAGAGGTTGGAGAGCTCTCTTGCTCACTCGCTCTCCAAGCGCCCCATGCATAGCCCATTTGAGGAAATTATACAATTTCCAAGATTCAGATAGTGGCTATAAAGCGATGCTTTAATATCCCCAGAGGGGACATTCCTGTCCATGGGCAACATTACTTTTCTTGGGCAAGCAAGAATTATAATTATAATTTATGTGAACATTTCCTAAAAATTAATATTTCTCTGTGTCATATTGTTTGGTGTATCCTCTAGGACAAAGATTACTTCAGAAATAATTAGACTGAATTGCTCCTTCAAATCATATCATTGAATTGTCAAATCCATTTTGCATATTAAACTTAATCAGGTGGCTTTGAATCAATTTAAAGATTTGATGGAAAGGCATGTTCTTATCAAACAGAAATTCAGAATTGAATCAATTTAATGATAGACATTACAATTCAATTTGAACCACTTGATTAAATCACACACTTGAATTGAATCAAATGGAACTGAATGACAAATTCAATTTAGAGCTTGGATAATTCATATTGCTGCCAGTATTGTTCCCCAAAATGTATACTAAATGATGCCAAACTCATCTGGAAGAAATGATATCATAGAATTGGATGGGTTTCAAGATAATCTATGATATTATTGAAAAAACGTAAAGCCAAGGTGATAAAGAGACATTTCTATTTATTAATAGCTACGTGTTATATCTGAATATGTCTCTTGATGTAGCATCTATTTAACACAGATAATCCCTGAATTGGACCTAAATTCTACAAGAGTTCTAACTTATTTACAATTCTTTGACCAAATCTTTCAGCCAGAAAATAGGGGACTCTAAAAGGTAAATAGAGCTCCTTCTCAGCCAAATACATCAGTTCTTCCATTATACATTCTCAAATGCAGGATCTCCAATTTGTATCTGCATATAGATCCATCCATTACATAGGCATGGAGATAATCACCCTTGTTATTGTTTTGTATCCAATGAGGCAGAAATTGTGGGATGGGAGAGTGGAAAGCAGTGGATGGAGTTTGCAGGAAGCAAGTAACAAATTGAAACAAAGATAACATCTATTCCAAGGCTCTATAAGGAAAAATTAAATAATAAGTAAATTGTGGATACTACATTTGTGGATTTGAAGGCACAGATGAGATTGACTAATTATGGGCCATCAAGTCGTTTCAACTCTTAGTGATCTCTTAACAACCATACAAATAGATTTTGATACTGGCAAAAAACATCCATAGACAATAGAAAATTCAATAGACATTTGTGAATACTGAAATAATAATAATAATAATAATAATAATAATAATAATAATAATAATAATAATAATAATAATAATAATAATAATAATAATAATTTTATTTCTATACCGCCCTTCTCCCGAAGGACTCAGGGCGGTGTACAGCCTATTTAAAAGCACAGAGAAACAACAATTTAAAATTTAAAATAATTAAATAAATTGGCTCAGATTTAAAACCCCAAAAAATTTAAATACCCCAATTTAAAACTATTTTGTTGATAGTCCGGCCTGGAGGAACAACAGGGTCTTCAATGCGCAGCGAAACACCCGGAGGTCGGAGATCTTACGTATTTCCGGGGGCAGTTCGTTCCACAGGGCTGGGGGTCCCACAGAGAAGGCCCTCCCCCTGGGTGTCGCCAGCCAACATAACTTGGCCGATGGCACCCTGAGGAGACCCTCTCTGTGGGAGCGAACTGGTCGGTGGGAGGCTATTGGTGGCAGGAGACGGTCTCGGAGGTACCCGGGTCCTATGCCATGGAGCGCTTTAAAGGTGGTAACCAACACCTTGAATCGCACCTGAAAGACCACTGAAAGCCAGTGCAGCTCACGCAGGAGGGGTGTCACATGGGCACGAGTTGCGCCCATAACCACCCGCGCGGCTGCATTCTGGACCAGTTGGAGCCGCCGAGTGCTCTTCAAGGGGAGCCCCATGTAGAGAGCATTACAATAGTCCAACCGGGAAGTAACAAGAGTATGAGTGACCGTGCGCAGGGCGTCCCGGTCCAGAAAGGGCTGCAACTTTAGTCATACATTCTTTCATACCTCATATGATTCCAATATGATTCCAAGCTGCCAACAGAAGAACCTTTATTTTCCATTTAATATTCACCTGATTGTTCTCTCTGGAAGTTCTTCTTTCTCCCTGATTCCACTTTCTTTCAGTTACAGATTTTTGCAACCAGAACCTTCAAATTCAAGTTTCCTGGTCTTAGAAATTTTTCTGCCAGTTTACAGCTAATTTCAACACAATTAATTAGGGCTGTTTTTTGTGAAGTGTTTTGGCTTTCGAGCACCAATTTAACATTACATTTCTATCTTGCCATTTTGCTTGGATGAGCAGTCAAGACAGGTTACAATGCAAAATATATGTCAGTAAAATCAGTACAATTAAAAACAAAATTAAAAATCAATAACTGTTAGAGGTTTGGAAAAATGGATATGTTTTTGCTATTTTCCTAAACACTGAAATTGTGGATATCATCCAGACTTATCAAGGGCCTGAGTCTGCTAAGCTAGGCTTTCACTTCGGAAGACATTTATAGCAATTTTTAGTCTAAAATTGACTGAGGATTGCAATAGAGTTACAGGAGTTTCTGTACCTGAGATCACTACTTCCAAGCACAGAAAATGCACAACTAAAGATCATTCATCCAACTAAACATTGGATGAATGAAATGAAACAGGATGCACCGTAGAAACTAAGATGATGGAAAAATATAAACATTAGCATCATTGGCATCCTTCAGTCTCAAGAGACTATGGTATCGTGCTCTGGAAAGAGGTCCTAAAACAGCATCTAGTGTGACTAAAAAGGCCAATTCGAGAGTGGCAATCCCTTCCACACTGAGGGCAGGTACATTCTGTGCCCTGCCCAGCCCCTAGATTTCGCTGGTTTCGGGACTGCCTCTTTGCCTCAGCCTGCCAAACAAGTGTCTCTTCGAATTGGAGAAGGCCATGCTGCGTCTTTAGCCTCCAAACTGAACGATCGGAGGTCAAGTTTTCCCAGTTGTTAATGTCCATTCCCAGGGCCTTTAGGTCCCTCTTGCAGATATCCTTATATCACAGCTGTGGTCTCCCTCTGAGGCTCTTTCCCTGCACTAATTCTCCATACAGGAGATCTTTTGGACTCCTACCATCAGCCATTCTCACAACATGCCCCAGCCAGTGTAGACATCGCTGCTTCAATAGTGTATACATGCTAGAAATTCCAGCACATTCCAAGACTGTGCTATTTGGAACTTTGTCCTGCCAGGACAAAGAATTCATCAGAGACAGCATATATGAAAGGTGTTCAACTTTATCTCCTGCGTGCATAGAGGGTCCAAGACTCATTGCAGTACAAGAGTGTGCTCAGGACGCAGGCTCCATAGACCTGGATTTTTGTATGTTCCATCAGATTCTTATTAAGCCATACTCTCTTTGTAAGTCTGGAAAATGTGGTGGCCGCTTTACCAATATATTTATTCAGCTCAGTATCTAAAGAGAGAGTATCAGAGATAGTTGAGCCAAGGTACATAAAGTCATGGACGACCTCCAGTTCTTGTGCAGAGATTGTAATACAGGGAGGTGAATCCACGTCCTGATCCATAACTTGTGTTTTTTTCAGGCTGATTGTTAGTCCAAAGTCTTGGCAGGTCTTGTTAAAACTGTCCATAAGTTGTTGAAGGTCTTCAGCAGAGTGAGCAGTGACAGCATCACCATCAGCAAAGAGGAAATCCCCTAAGAATTTCAGCGGGACTTTAGACTTTGCTCTCAATCTAGAGAGATTAAAGGTATTTACCTCCGGACCGTCTGATTTGGTTTGAAGGCAAATGCCCTCTGTTGCAGTTCCAAAAGCATGTTTCAGCATGACAGCAAAAAAGATCCCGAATAAAGTTGGTGCAAGGACACAGCCCTGCTTCACTCCACTTCGAATAACAAAGGAATCTGAAGTTAAGCCATCAAAAACTACAGTGCCCTTCATTTCCTCATGAAAGGACCTGATAATGTTGAGGAGCTGAGATGGACATCCAATCTTGGGGAGAATTTTATAAAGGCCGTCCCTGCTAACCAAGTCAAAAGCCTTCATAAGATCTATGAAGGCTACGAAAAGTGGCTGTCTTTGTTCCCTGCATTTCTCCTGCAACTGTCTAAGGGAAAATACCATGTCAGTAGTGAAACTATTGGCTCGAAATCCACACTGTGATTCTGGATAGACTCTCTCTGCAAGCACCTGTGGAGCCTCTTCAGTACGACATGGGCAAGCAGCTTCCCTACAACACTAAGAAGAGAGATGCCACGGTAGTCACCCCGTCAGCTTTGTTCTTGTACAGTGTGACGATATTTGCATCCTTCATGTCCTGTGGTACTCCACCTTCTCTCCAACAAAGACAGAACATTTCATGCAGTTCAGTGGAGATGTTCTCTTTACAGCACTTCAGAACTTCAGCAGGAATGTTATCTTTCCCGGGTGCCTTGCCAGAGGCAAGGGAGTCCAGGGCCGCATTTAGTTCTTCTAAAGTTGGTTCACTGTCAAGCTCCTCCAAGACAGACAGGCACTCAATGTAATTTAATGCTTCTCCAGTTACCACATTTTCTCTGGAATATAACTCAGAGTAGTACTGTACCCAGCGTGCCATCTGCTGTGCTCGGTCCTGGATAATCTCACCTGTAGCAGACTTCAGAGGGGCAGATTTCTTCTGTGTTGGACCTAAGGCCTGCTTGATGCCATCATACATCCCCTTGATGTTGCCTGTGTCATCTGCTATCTGGATCCGACAGCAAAGCTGGAGCCAATAATTGTTAGCACATCTCCTGGCGGTCTGTTGGACTTTGCTACAAGCAGCTCGCAGAATCTGTAGGTTGCACTCACTGGAACAGGCTTTATATGCAATTAGAGCTCTCCTTTTTTCCTCGATGGCTGGTGTCAACTTCTCCGAATGGGCTTCAAACCAATCTTCTGTCTTTCTGATCTCCTTACCAAATACTGACAAGGCGGTGTTATAAACAGCATTCCTGAAATATTCCCATTGTTTAGATGCATTTACTTTAGCTGGGCCTGGGGGATTTCCCTTGAGTGCTTGTGCAAATTCCTCCACTTTGCCCTGTTTGCAGGTCTTGTTGATGTCAATTCGTGGTCTTCCTTCCTTTTTCGAGGTGTGCAATCTCTTTGTTTGCAGTTTTATTCTGCTGTATACCAAGGAGTGGTCTATATTGCAATCAGCATCCTGATAGCTGTGTGTGATTGTAATATTGGGGAGGTTGGAGTGCCTAGTAAGAATCAAGTTGAGCTGGTGCCAATGCTTCGATCTTGGATGTCTCCAAGAGACTCTGTGTTGCGGCTTTGTTTTAAAGTATGTTTGCTAATGTAGCAGCAAAACTTCAGCAGTCGTTGGCCATTTTTGTTCATCTTTCCAACGCTGAACTGACCTAAACAAGTGGGCCAAGAACTATAATCAGCTCCAACTCTGGCATTAAAATCACCAAGGAGAAACAGTGGTTATTTCTCAGGGATTTTCTTGATAGTAACAGCTAGATAGTCGTAGAATTTGTCTTTGGATTCTACTGAAGATGATAATGTCGGAGCATATGCGCTAATAAGAGTAACCAGCCCTGCTGATGAGTGGACGGCAAGGACAGAATTCTTTCACTTCCTGCAGCAGGTGGAGTAATGGATCCTAGTAGGGTGTTTCTGACCATGAAGCCAACCCCATATTCTCTAGACTCATTTGGTGGTTTTCCCTGACAAAAGAATGAGAAATTTTTCTCCTTAATAGATCCTGAATCTAACAGTCTTTTTTGAAGGGCAATGATGTCCATCTGCAGTCTGCTCAACTCCATGTCAATGGCAGCTGTCTTACGTACATCATCTATCTCTTGTAAATTGTCAGAAAGGCCGGGGGTCATTGTCTGAACATTCCAGGTGCCTCGCAGGAGTTACCAATAGTTTGTGATTGTACACAGTCATGAACTACTTCTGGGACTCCGGCTCTGGATTTTGCCTCGAGGTTGACTCCTGAAGTCTTTTCCAGTAGTAGATATAGCCACAAGGCAGTGGAGGTTTGTAATCAGAGTTTCCCTTCTCCTAAAAGATGGTTCTGCCATTTTATCTGCCATTGGAGCATAAAGCCTTCTTCCGCCTTCAAAACAGTTGACCATCTTCTCCTATAACCCTTACGAGGTGCTACCAGCTGAGACAGCTGGGCCAAGCTATTTTTTTTTTAGAGAAGTATTACTCCTCTAGCACTCCTCCTCAGTCCAGGACTCCTGCTCCAGGTTTTGCCTCGAGGTTGACTCCTGAAGACTTTCCCATATATGGGTATAGTCACAAGGCAGTGGAGGTTTGAGATCAGAGTTTTCCTTACATAAGTTGCCTTCCAAGGCTAGCGGACACCATCTAACCGGTTTTTACCACACACACAGCTAACAAGACTTTCCACTTTCACTCAATCAAACAGCCAGTCTCCCCTTCCCCTAGAAACAAGCAGATTTATCCATGAGGAGAGCTGGAGAACTTTCCTCCCTGTATTAGTAATGTGCCATAAAACCCCTCCAACAAGCAGGATCTTTCTCATATAATAACTCTGAACCAGTGTAGAGTAAAAATATCTGTAATGGAATAAATATTCAATTCAGATTACATACTGTAATCTGTATGTAAATTTGTAATGGCATTCTCAGATTACATACTGTAATCTGTATATAAATTTACAATGGCATTTTCGTCACCCTGAGAAGTACCCATTTAAACTTCTTAACCTGTATCTAGTAAAAAAACAAGCATTTGTCTCAGTAAAAAAAAAAAAAAAAGGTAAAGGAATCCCAATGGATTTTACTTCACTAGTTGTTGCCGACTCGGGGGGGGGGGTACTCATCTCCATTTCAAAGCCCTAGAAGCAGCACTCTCGAAAGACATTTCTGTGGTCAAGTGGCCAGTATGACATCATGAAGCACACCAAAGGGGTCTACCTATTTATCCACTCACATTTGCATGCTTTCAAACTGTTAGGTAGGTTAGAAGCTGGGGCAATGACAGGAGCTCATCCCATTGCATGACGCTTGGGTCTCAAACCTGGGCTGCTGGCTTTCTAGCCAGCAAGCCCAGCATCTTAACCACTGAACCACCACGATACAGACACTTTGGCAATAGTTTACAAGATGCCAAAAATGAATGTACTGTACCATGATATCACAGGTACCACCCATTTGTACTTACCCTGTTATGTAACACACAAAATCTCTTTCAATTCTTCTTCATACAATCATATTTTCATATTTTTATCAATCATAAATTGATAAATTGTCATTTTCCAGCTCCTGATAAATTGTTGCTTGGCAACAATTTCATAATTGTGTCTTCATAATGAAGAAAGAGGAGGGTGGTGGGGGTGGGAAAGGACACTAAAAGTAAAACATTTGGGGACTTTTGTCTTTAATTCATTCCACCTCTCCCAGTTCAGTTTAAGAACAAGAGACAGAATGATTTTTTTTTTTTTTTTACCAAATGGCTAATATTTACCTTTCATTGGGATATTTCATATGGAAAGGGCAAGAATTGGAGGGCCAATTGGCTATTGGATTTTTGCACTAATATCTGGCTGGAAAAGAAAACTGGATTTAGGAGTAATCAAACAGCTTTGATCATTCAGAATAGAGAAAACTAAGCAGTGAATCATCAAAAATTTGTATGATGTCATGAATACTTGATTCATAAATCATAGGAATTTAGCATAGACAGAACACATTATAAATAGATAATTCAAATGGTAAAGACAAGCCTTAGGAACGACACCTTGAATCAGAATTGATTAAAGTGAAATAGATTACCTTGAGAAGGACAGGACTAACCTTTTTGGAGGAAGAGGGGACCAGGTTAGCAGAAATGGTTTTGCCATATCTTTGGGATTTTGTAGCAATAGATTTTCTATGTTGGTATTAGGTTACGTTAATTCATTGCTGAGTTTCCTTTCCAAATCCAGGATTGGGAAACATAACTCTTTTTTTTTTACAGTTTAGCACATTCTACTCTGGGAATTTGGCATTCTGTTTAGATCCCGGATCAACAACCTGCAATTCAAGAGCCAGGGAGACTTTTGGCTATAAAAAATATAGGGGGGGGGAATAATTTGCTGTTTCCTTATTGCTATTAATGGGATGAAAGTATGAAAGTAAGGGATGAAAGTGATCCTGATATTATGTGCTTGATTTGGTAAGATCTAATAGGAAAAGGAATTCAGCAATCTGCAGTGGATTTCTTGAAGGGAGGCAGATAAAGAAAGAAGAGGGATGACGTATGTGAAAAGATCTGTAATTAAGATATTTATACCATCTCTCTCTCTCTCTCTCTCTCTCTCTCTCTCTCTCTCTCTCTCTCTCTCTCTCTCTCTCTCTCTCTCTCTCTCTCTCTGTGTGTGTGTGTGTGTGTTGAGAGAGTTCTTGACTCCTCTGCTGGCAACTTATGCAAGCCTCAAGATTGAAAAGATTTCCCACCATAATTTAGGCTTTAAAAGCATCAACATAATATAGGAAAAAATGTCAATAAGCAGTTTTCTATCATCTTTGTTGGGTGATTTTTTTTTTCCTGAATAAGGCCTTGTCTGCAGATGTTATACAGTGAGAAGACTGAATAACCCATTTAGCTTTCAGACTTCTATCTATGCCTCTCTAATTTTCACTTCCTTCAATTCAAAATCTTTAATAAAAGAGATGGGTTCAGGAAGATTGTGTTTTATTCAGAGATTTTTTTTCATATAAGAGAATTAAAAATGTTCTGAAAAGCTCAAATCACAAAACAAAATTCCATCATCTCATTCCACAATTATTTCTTTTGTAAAATGAAGAAGCACAACGTAAACACAATAACAATAAACAGCTGAAAAGGAAAAACCAAACAAAAACCTTACTTAAGAACAAATGATTTAAAAATGGTTTAATAATTAGGAACTAGACATGAACATGTAATCTTAATGGGCGATTTTAAGTATCCATGCTCAATATCCCTGTCCAAAATAATACACATGTTGTAAATCTATAAAGAAAAGAAAATGTATTAACACTGCTAATAAATGATGATAACATTTGACTCAATATTTTCTTCAATTGTAGGGGTTTTTTTTTAAAAAAATGCAATGTCAGTTCTCCTACTTTAATATCACTGAAATGATTCAGTGAAAGGTGGAATTTATTATTCAAAATTTTCCAATAACAAATCTAACAGCTAACAAGAAGACAGAATCCATTTATTTTCTTTGATTAGTTTATATGTGCATTAGGAAATACAGCAAATTCACTTCAGGACTCACTATGGAAATTGTCTATGGAGAGTCTCAGTCATCCAGGTCATGGTTGTCCCAAAGGCAACTGGACTTTCTTGGAATTTTTTTTTTTAAGACGTTTTGCTTCTCATTCAAGAAGCTTCTTCAGCTCTGAGTTGAAGAAGCTTCTTGGATGAGAAGTGAAACACCTTCAAAAAAACAATCAAGTCCAGTTGTCTCTTGAAAAAGCACCTTTGGGACTGCGGAAAGTACTTATATTCTGAATGTCTTAAAAAAATACAGCCTAAGTTACCAACTAATTAGACATTGGTATATATTATCAACTTCGGTAGCAATCTGTTTACACTCCCACTAGCATAAACTAGAAAGGTGGCAATTTATATAGTGTAAATTTAGCACAGTGTATAACCACTTACGATTACTTTTGTGACCAATTCTTGATAACGTGCTAAAATATATTTTAAAAACATATTGTGCAACAGAAAATTATAGTGAAATGAATTAAGTACTGAATGTTCAGCTTTTTGGCCTGTTTAACTTAATTTGATAATCACTAACATGAAATATCACTGTTACATCTTAATAGATGAATAATAAGATTAGATGTTTTTGAAATAAGAGTTTCCCCTTCTTTAGCTCCTCATGCTCTCATATGGGGAAATAGCTCATCTTGATGGAACTTTAAGTAACATAAAGTTTCCTTATAAGTCCTTTGCCACCGGAAAAAAAAATGTATACATCAATTTTTACCAAAAAGAACCCCCGGATTCTAATTTTGAATTCAGAGTTGGGAAAACATTTTACTGCTAGATTTTGGAATATATAAAATAACTAGAGTCCAGACATTTTAAAAAAAAAAAAAGACAACCCTCTAGTGACAAGAATATTTCATATGTGGTTCCTTGAAGATCACCTGATCTAATCAGTGGTGGGATTCAGCCAGTTCGCACCACTTCGGGAGAACCAGTTGTTAACTTTCTGAGCAGTTTGGGAAACTGGTTGTTGGAAGAAATCATTAGGTTGTTAAAACACTTGAAGCCCACCACTGGATCTAGTGCAGGAAAATGCTTCAAGGAAATGTATCACAATGCCTGGCAAAGGTTGAAACAGTGCCAATTTCCTTGATGATGCCCTCTGCTTCCATTTCAGAATGGAGTCCATGAACTTGTTGTCCTTGATTATACAAATTATAATCTACCAACCTTCCTGATGCCTCTGTGGTCACTGCCAGCAGGGATCAGAGGCAAGCTGTGTTTTCTCCTTACAATAGACACACACACACACACACACACACACACACACACACACACAAAACCCCTCTACAGTAACTCCTCAAATTACAACTACTGTATTTTTCGGAGTATAAGATGCACTGGAGCATAATATCCATCTACCTTTTTTGGTGAGGAAAAGAAGAAAAAGAAATCTCCCTCTGCCTCTGCCTCTGCCTCTGCCTCTGCCTCTGCCTCTGCACAATTTTGCCTCGTTGCAGCAAACAGCAAACAGCCTGTTTTACTTTCATTTTCATTTTCAGCATAGTTTGATTAGCACAAAGGGAAAAAAAATCTGTTCCAGCAATTTACCTCTTTACAGTAAGCAGCAGAGCCCTGTGCAAAACAGCTGAGAGCAAATCAGCTGAAAGTCGGGAGGCTGATCCAATCAACTTGTGCTAATTAGGCTGTGCTGAAGCTGAAATGAGCTGTTTTTTCTTGTTGTTTGCAAGGAGGTAACTGCTGTGAGGCAGAGGCCAAAGGGTGGGGGCCAGTGGGTGAGCGGGGCTACATTCAGTGTATAAGACGCACCTAAATTTTTACCCCCTTTTAGGGCCGGGAAAGGTGCGTCTTATGCTCCGAATACGGTATTTATTTAGTGATTGTTTGAAGTTACAACAGCACTGAAAGAGGTGACTTATAACCAGTTTTCACACTTCCAACCATCACAGCATCACAGTCACATGAACAAAATTTGGGTGCTTGGATTGTATTTATGACAGTTGCTGCATCCCAGGGACATATGATCACCATTTGCGACTTTCCCAGTTGGCTTCCAAAGTCAATGTAAAAACCGGATTGCTTAATGACTACATGATGCACTTCGCAACTGCATTGATTTGCTTAACCTGTGGGGAGAAAAAAGTCAGACAGGACTCACTTAATATGCATCTTGTTTAGCAACAAAAATTCTGGTCCCAACTGTGGCTGCAAGTCAAGGACTACCTGTGCTCATCTGCTGAGATGGTGCTCAGTGTTGCTATTAGGAATTAGGATTCCCCACTATTTCCCAGTGATCTGGCAGACAGTCATGGCAACCAGCCTGCAGAAAAATGACTTTACTACAAGGAAGGTGTGAACTATGGTGACCTACATAATAAGGTTCTTAAAAAGAGTAGAGTGTCCTCCAGTATTCAGGAGACTAAATAAGTTTGCCTCCAGGTCTCCTTAGCTCTACCTCAGAGGTAGTGTAATTGCAGGTAAGATAGGGTATAGTTTCCATACTGCAATGCTGAGAGAGATCCATGAGCAAGGGCTGCTAAAAATCTGCTGATATAAACCAGGTCCGTGATTTTTATAAACTTATATGAAGCTGTCCATCATTTCTGTATATGCCAGGCATGTTGTCTGGTAAAATGAGATCCCCAGGGATAAGAAAAGGCTGATGAATTGAAAATATGTAGAAATTGTTGTTAAGGTAAAGCAAATGAAAACAGAAGGGAGGGACGCAGTAAGTGTTTTTCAGCATTTAATAGAAATATTTGCATTACAGCTCAAATGAATTGGCGTTGCAGTGTTTTACTGAAACATTAATCAGAATTTGTGTGTGATAATTGCATTATTTGCTGAGGATTCTAACAATTAGATACATGCCTGAATTCTTTTCTTTTCGTGAAGCTATTCCATTTTGCCACAATTTGTTTATCTATATTGCATTTTATTAAACACCTTAGTCTGCTTTTTTTTTTAAAAAAAAAGGATTCTTTAATCAGTTTTTCATTACAGATAATTGGGAGAACAATAAACAGACCCTACTCCCCCATAATGAAAAATAAGAAGAAAATTACAATCATCTTCTCCCTCTCCCACTGCTTATTTTTATTTTGGTTTGCTTATAATGAAACAAGCAAGCTGAAAATAATATCTTCTAAGGCAATTAATGCAAACAGATTAGCCCTATTCAGGTATTCCTTTCTTCCTGTGATTAACACAGCACACAGACAGTCCCTATGGACTATTGCACTCGAAAGGATTCTATTTGTTAGGGTGTGTGTAAAAAGTATTTGTTGCTTGTGCAACGAGCAGAGCAGAAACACACAGGGAAGGAGATAAACGTGCGGCTCGTATGAGAAAAAATAGTTTATCTACAAGTAACAAGCAGTCTCGGTGTAAGTAAAACAGTCCAAGGTCATAAACAGTAATATCAGTCCAGTAAGTATCTTCCCTTACCAAAGCAAACAGACTTTAGTAACTCTTGGTATACAGTACCATATAATAGACTCAGTAAGCAACAGGATACAAACAGGTATCACTCAGGAAGAACTAGGAAGAACCAGGAAGAACCAGAAAGAACCAGGAAGAAGCAGGAAGATCCAGGAAGAAAGAACGCTTCTCTGTGCTGCCTATTTATGCACTGCAGCCTAATTACAGGGTTCAGCAAACCCTGATTACGTGGCTCAGTAGTTTCTTAAAGAAACAGATATATTGCCTGACCAACAAGTTAGGAGTAAGCTGCAAGCTGAACCTAACACTATTAATGGGATAGTTTTCCTGGTTTCCTTTACCTGGTTGAGCCCATCCCACAATAGGGAACACAAAGTGTGACTGGTCTGCACAGCCTGAACTTTTTCTACCTACAGTTTTATATTTAGCTCACTTTCCAAAGAGCTAGTTTGGTGAAGTGATTAGAGCATGAGGCTAGAACTCTGAAGACCATGAGTTCTAGACCTGCCTTAGGCAGAAAGCCAGATGGATGAGTTTGGGCCACTCACTCTCTCTCAGCCCTAGGAAGGAAGCAATCAGAGGTGGGCTGCCTCTGGTTTGGACCAGTTCGGGCAAACCGGTAGTTCCAACCACCCGCCCCAGTGCTATCCTGTCCTATATATCTTACTCTATGGCTCGCTCGCCCAGCCCACACAGCCCAGTTGATTTCCAAGCCTCGCCCGCTCTACTCACTGCAGCTGCTCAGCTAAAGTGTGACAAAATGGTGTACAGTAACTGCTCTTCCAAAAACTCAGCTGGTTTTACTGCTAGCGTCAGGGCTGTGATCTGATAATAGCTATTTAGGAAACTGAAATATAGTGCAAAGGAGTAAAAAAAAAAATACTGACAGTAGATAAAAAATGGATGTGCCTTACCAGAGGCCCCCATAGTTTGAAAAGCAGCATTCCCTAAGTATTACCCATCTTGACAGAACGATTTAAAAAGGTCTGCACATCGGCTGTCTTTTGGGTGCAGTCCTGTAATCCCCATTTATTGTCCTGGGGACCAGTGAATTATTTTGTTTCCTTCCTTTAGTATCAGGAATACAGAAAGAGAAATTGAACGTCAGTTCAGGTCTCCAGCAAACTCCTCTCTATCCTCATTTTTGTCTTGCTGGACTGCATTGGCATGCTTCCAAGTGAGTGCTGCCAGATAAAAACCCTTTCCCAGTCACAGAGAAATCCCACTGATTTAAGCATAAACTCAACTTTTCCCCAATCAAATCCATCATTCTAGAAGTGCTTTATATGGTGTGGAAATCATTTTTCTTTAGGAAATATCCTGCCCTATTTCGCCAAAACAGGATGTTATGCCAATATTCTTTTCAAAAGAGAGAAATTAATCCTCTTTCTTTGCAGAGGAACACTACAGTATATTAACAAAGGCAGTCTCACCTGTTTACATTTCAGAAATCCTAATCCTTGTTAGTTAGAGTTTTGATATGCAGTCACGTGTGATGGGCTATGCATCTGGGTAAAGGTCTATAAAAGCCAAATCCAAAGAAAGAAAGAAAGAAAGAAAGAAAGAAAGAAAGAAAGAAAGAAAGAAAGAAAGGGCAATTTCTTTTATTTTTGAAGAATTGGGACCATCCCAAAGAAATCCCTGTAAGGCAAGAGTGGGGAACTATGGCCCTTTTTTATGACTTGTGGACTTCAATTCCCAAAATTCCTGTCATAAATTCCTTATAAATTCCAAGTCATAGAGGGACCATAGTTCCCCACCTCTGCTGTAAGGGAACGTGAAATGACATCCATAATACAACATACTTAGGAAAGAGTAATCCAACTCACGTAGAGAGCATAAAGTCTTATATCAGTGCCTCTCACATAGGTAAATTTAATCTCTGCAGCTCCTCAGCGTTTCATTTGCAGGCATAATGGAGTAATGGTGTGTTACAGTAATGGTGGTTTCATTGGAGACTGGTGAGAAGGAATTGAATGTTCCTGTTTCCCTTAGGTGTTTTGTACATAGAGCCTTATATTTCCATCTAATGGTTGAGTAGGTAACACTGAATTAAGCAAACATTTATTTTAGTCACTAACGACTCATATATTGTTTAATCCTGTCTTTGGTATCGGACATGATTGCATATATTACAAAAATCAGGAGTTAGATAGCACTTTTTCCAGCTAATGAATTTTATTAAAGCTTATGCTTTTTAATGAAATTTGTCAGCCAGAAAAAGATGCTACAAGACTTATCCTTGGTTTTTTTTTTTTTTTTTTGCTACTGTAGGAATCTTGTCCTACACTACATGGAGTAAAATAAGTTTTCTCAACTTCAGCCGAAAACTTTAAGAAGGTCTCCTCCTTGAGCAGGAGGCTGAACTGGAAGACTTTCAAGATCCCTTCCAACTTTATTATTCTATTATTCAGTTTCAAACTCTCCATACTGCAGTCCAGAGGAGGCACCAATTAATCATCTTCCCTTTGTAAATCCTTTAACTTCATTGGGATACAATGGGATCGTATGGATCCCATATTGGGTGGATATCCATCAGTGGTGGGTTGCTACCGGTTTGCCCCAAATTGGGTGAAACAGTGGTGGTGGTGGCGGGAGGCTCTGCCCATCCGCCCGGATGCTTCTGCACATGCACAGAAGTGTTGTGTGCACATGCAATCGTGCGAGCACCCATGAGCAAACCGGTAGCGATGGGTTTTGAAACTCACCCCTGATATCCATACTGTATTCATGTGTGGATTAGAGGTACAATCAATGGGAAAAGAATAGTGAATGAAAGAATAAATCTATAGTTTTGTTTTTTGGGGTGTGGGGGGAAGGCATGATAAAAGTGATTGGCATAGGTCTGATATGAAAGAATGATTTGAATACTTAGATAGTTTGTGTGCGCTTCCCTGTCTTCATCTACCTTATCCAGGCATTATGTAGTACTTGAAAATTCCACCTATAGGAGAAGGTTCTCAAGCAGGAAAGCAAATGCCTCAGTGCCAACAAGTTGATTAGTTCTTCTTTCTGTGTCATCTTTTGTCTAAAAGATTTTTACTTGACAAGGAGTTTCCCAGAAAATCTGAACAGTTTGCACCAAAGCAACTCAGTTTCATACTGTGTCACTAAATAACCCAGGAAACAGTCAACCAAATGCTTGTAATTATAGAGCTAATGATCAAGCCACAATAACACAACAAGAACAGCCTGTTGATTAACAACTGATTGGTGCCTAAATACTAAACATTGACAAAGGGTCTTGCTGTCACCATGCTATTTGCATCTATAGGTGCTTTGTTGATATCTATAAATATTCATAATGTTCGTGTAGGAAGAAAACTAAAAGAATAGAATACACACATTGTAATGTCTATCAGTACCACGTCCTCCCATGGTGCCATTTCATAGTTTATTTGGAAATAAACATAACTCCAACATGAAAGAAAGTTGCATAGAAGTATAACAACCTCCCATCAAATGGAAGACAGACATTTAGTCCTTTATAGTCTTTTGTAAACTGGTATACTCCAGATGTTCTGAGATTACAGTTGTCGGATTTTGTAGCCATGATGGCCATTTGTAAGAGTCGCAATAATTCCCAATATTGTGGGATTGTGAAAGGTTGCCTTAGAAGGCAAAGGTTGTGAGTGATATGGAGTGGGATAGATTAACAGAGTTTAAGAAAATTCAGAGATGTGTGTTATATAGAGAATTTAAAAAACATAGTAAAGAAAACTAAAGTATAATACTTTTTTAAAAGTTAGGATTTCTCAGTAGGTTTATTCATAATTATCCCTCTTTAAATGTTATAAATTCATTGTTGTTTTGAAGGTTTCTTATGTGAGGTACACAACTCTTCTGCTTCCTGCAATTGCCTTAAGAAGTCAGGATCACCTTCTGTGGTGAGTGCAAATCTCACACTAAGTTTCTGATTCTGTTTTTCACCAGCCTTCCCTAACAAGCTTCTTATGGTAATTGTTAGAATGTTTTAGTGTTACACTGACATAATGATGTAGAATATGGAAGGAAGGAAGGAAGGAAGGAAGGAAGGAAGGAAGGAAGGAAGGGGAGAACAGATCCTCTAGAGATATGCTACCATTGCTCTCAATGTTCCCCAGGGTGTCCACTTGCAAGTGTATCTTTAATTTGCATCAGACTTTACTGCCATTTGGTCCCAATTAGCATTGCACCACTGAAACAGGCAAAAGTGAAAAACATATATTTTGATTCTTTCCTGATGCACAATCAGCAGAAGAGTTTTTATGGGCTATCTTAGTGAATGAAGAAATCTAAGATAGGATCATTCTAAGGAATGGAATTCCACTTCATCCCTAATATTTCTAGTATATCTGAAATGGGATGGATTGGAAAACCATGCATTTAATACTTTCTTTCTTATAGCATATTATTTCTTGTTTGTAACTTATTGTCACAGCGTTTTTTTTATTTCCCAGCTGAGCTTCATTATTTTTGGACTAATAGACTTACTGTAGTTTGCCAAGTTCCTTATCAGTACTTTACTACGCATGTCCGCATTCCTTCACTTGCTTCACACACTTCTTTCTTTGTTCTCTTGCCAGAGGTCCGGCTGGACCGGCAGGAGATCTCGCTTGCCAAAATGTAACAATTAACTTTTCTTAGTTAGTGAGGTGTTTTATTTTCTTTATAACAAATAAATGAGTTTTATTAGAAACTTTCCTTCGCGTTTTTCTTTATCAGAATATTGCAACTTGGAATAAGCCACGATCCATTTCCTCTAAACCAGGGTGATTTTTCCCAGAGCCAAACATGGGATTAATTGATGCCCTGACACTTATAGAGATGTCCCCAAGCATTTTGTGAGGGTCATCTATATCCCTGAAACTTTAGGATATACAGCTTTGATATCTAGGAAGTTAGCACTCACCCCTCTCCTAGAAGAATGAAATATTTTAGGAAATATTTTAAAAGGCAGAATATTATATTTCCCTGGATGAGAAATGGAGAAACATGTTTTAAAGACAAAGCAATTTCCTGCCTCCCCCCCCACCTTTGTCAATGGGCCATTAAGGCCTCAGCCAAGCTCACTCATTTCCCCCCACCACCACCTTTGTAAATGGATCATCATTTGCAACACAATAGGATCCATCTAGCAACAGAAACTCACTACATGGCAAGACTCAAGCAAGCTTGAGAGATAACCTACAAAGTTAGCTAAGACCCCTAGACCACCTGGCAGTTTGACAACCAATCAGGATACATTTCTTATACAGGAACAAGAAACTCAGAGGTGGGGCCCAACAGAGGGCATAAAACCAAGGCACTCCCAGCTTCTGGGGCTTCTTTGTTTTCTACTCAGGAATTCAAGCCATGTGATTCTGCTCAGGAGCTCAAGCCATGTGCTCCTGTTCAGGAACTCAAGCCATGTGATTCCTGTCCACCATTAAACCATCTTTCCAAGCAGCCTCCATGTTTCCAGTTTCTTTTTCCCCACTTGGAACTGAACCCAGATGTACATTTCTTCCAACAGATATAAGTCAATGAGTTAACATGGTGAATTAAAGAAAGAAGCAGAAATGTTGGATTTACTAAAAATAGTAATTCAGTACTTGAGAATAACAAAGAATTTGCCAGAATGATGACAAACAATCTTGGAAACTTTGGATCAGTCTTAAAGGTGAACAAAATCTTCAAGTATAACTATCTTCCCAGTCATTGACCATTCAAAATTATGATGACATTGAATGAGGGGTCTTACAATTGTCCCCCATTGTTGCAGTTGTCACCACTTCCCTATGATTATGTGATCATGATTTGGGCATTTGACAAATTATGATGGTTCCACAGACACACAATTACCATTTGCAACTTTTGCTGCTGGCTTCTGACAAGCAAGTCAGTGGGGAAGCCAGCAGGAGGTACGAATACAGTTGTGGCCAAAATTGTGGAAACCTTTTGGGAAAGTGCATTTTCTAAAACTAGTTAATAATATTACTTTTTGGGGGAGCAGTAGTACCATAAAATTATATATCAATGGAAATATAATTTAATCAAGAATGTAAAGCAATAACTTTTATGAAGGATTTGCTATTAGAATAGCAGTTACAGTATAAAGAAGAAAAGTGAAATACGTAGAAAAAATGAGATATACAAAAATTATCTGCAGCTGTTATAATGTGAAACCAAGATTGGATGATTGCTTCTATTAACTGAGTTTTATTGCTGGGTCACTTCTGACTAACAAGTTTCTTTAGTCGGCTCCATAGATTTTCAATTGGGTTAAGGTCTGGTCTATTCCCAGGCCATTCCAGCAGTGGAATATGATTATCTTGAAACTCCTAAAAAAAAAAGTGGTGTTTTTAGCCATCAAACCTCAAAAATACACTTTTCCCAAAAGGTTTCCACAATTTTGGCCAGTACTGTATATAGTCTTGGTGTAAACCTTCAAGTAGAAGGAACATTCTTTATCTTTTTTTTTTCTTTTTGAATGACTAACAACAGCGAACATCTCTGATGGTATGAGCTATATATTTTGATGTACATTCATGGATACATTTAACAGAATAGCAAAATAACAGAGTTGGAAGTGATGTTGGAGGTCTTCTAGTCCAACCCCCTGTTCAAGCAGGAGACCTATACCATTTCAGACAAATAGATGTCCCATCTCCTCTTAAAAACCTCCGGTGATGAAGCATCCACAACTTCGGAAGGTAAGCCATTCCACTGAATGATTAACTAAGGAACTAACAAACTAACAAACTGTCAAAACATTTCTCCTTAGTTCTAGGTTGCTTCTCTCCTTGATTAGTTTCCATCCATTGCTTCTTGTTCAGCCTTCAGGTGCTTTGGAGACTAGGTTGACCCCCTGTTCTTCTACCCCTCAGATATTGGAACACACATTTTAACGTCCAATCTCCTAATCACCTTTGTTGCTCTTCTCTAAATTCTTTCTAGAGTCTCAAGTTCTTTTTTTATATGGTAGCAACCAAAACTGGATGCAATATTCTAAGTGTGGTCATTTCATGCAATGTTCATTTCATGACATTTGTACAAAACCATATGCATTAACATCTAATGTACCCATGACTAGAACTTGGAAATACTGTATTTAAAATATGGCTAAATTTGGATTTAGATGAGATAATTGCACATCATCAGGTATGCACAAAAATTCACCTATTGAAGTAGAGGTGGGATTATAATTTCCAAATTCTTCTAATAAGTGCTACTTTGGAAATGCCTTTATTTAGGAAATGAAATTCTTTTCCAATTATTATAACCTCAGATTCCCCCCCCCCTTTTCCTAAATTAAAATATTTAAAATATTTTGTGAAGTGGAAGAGAATTGTTTTGAAGTTCCTGTCTTTAATATTTAGAAACAATCAAGCAAGAACAGGATCTTGACATTTCAGTTCAATAATTACAGTTGTTTTATTTGAAAAAAAAAATAGAATATTGAAATTCATACAAAGAATAACATCAGCCTATCCTAGGTTCTTAGGAAGGATTTGATAGGTGGATAAAAATGCCGAATCCTGTCTAAACATCTTTCTGACTTTGTGAACAATCATACTAAAAATATATTAGCACTAATGATGTTACCTAGTTTGGGTAGTGAAACATTTGTAGGAAAACAACCAAGGTCCGAGAGCACCAAGGATCTCTCCATAATAAAGTTGTATGCCACCAGATTCCCAATTGCTCTGCTTGCTCTCAACAATCAAACAAACAAAGAAAAATAAACAAATACAAAAGATCAATAAAAAAATAAAAGATGGCAAGGGTGACAGACTAGGTGGGATGAAGTAAGGCCTTTCACTGTCCCTTGCCAAAGGCCTGGGTGAGAAACCAGACTTTCATGATTCTTCTAAGCAACAGCAGAGTAGGGTTGACTCAGTGGTGAAATCTGAACCGGTTTGCTACCGGTTCGATGGCCGAACACGCGCACCGCACGCCAAGTGTGTGCTGTGCGCATGCATGCGCAGTGCATACCAATTGCATGCTAAGTGCACAGGCATGCATGGTGCACGCCAAATGTGCGCTGCACACACATGTGCAGTATACGCCAAAAGGAAGCTTGGGTAAATAGAACAGCAACGGGAGGATCAGCTGTGCTGTGCGATTTAGCTTCGCTAGAAAGCAAGATTTCCTGCTTTCTAGCAAAGGCAAACTGCGTGGCACAGCTGATCGTCAGAAATACCAGTTCGGAAGAACCGGTAGCTTTTTTTTTTAACTACTGGTTTGACTGAACTGATAGTTTTTATCACTACCAGTTCCCTCGAACTGGAGTGAACTGGCAGCATTTCACCCCTGGTCTGACTCTATCCAGATCTCAGAAGGAACCTTTTTCCAGATGGTGGTTGCTGCTACAGGGAAAATAAGATTCTGGACTCCCAATAAAGATATATAAAGATATATAAAGATACCAAGTCTGTTATTCTATATATTTTCTCGCACTTGGCAGGATTTTTAAAAATAATGCACTGTTTAGGATCATTACTATTATTTATGAACATAGACACTTTTGCCTGGAAATGCTAATTTGAATAAAGGGTGATGTTTTGGCGAGAACTTTCCTGCTATCATTAACTATATCCACCCTATCTAACAGTGTATATTTCTGTCATTGTCAAATAAATCTCCATTGGTACTGTGAATTATTTTATTTATTTGCCTTGCTTGGACCTTCTGTTCTTCATACACAATGGGAAGGACTGCTTTGGGAAAAGCAACTAATTAAGATTAAGCGTGACATGTGAGTTAGCATAAGTGTATGTATGAGAATGTGGTAGAGGCTGAGTAAGAAGAACAAATAGTATCTTCAACACTGAAACTCTCAGGGATGCATGTAAGGAGAAATATAGAAATCTTGGAATAAATAAGAGAATACGCAAACATATTAAACTTTATAATCTTAAATTAAAAAATTTCTGGAATGTTAGAAGAAATATCTATCTGGTTCAGTTCCAAGCCGGGAGAAAGGCATTCAATTATCTTTCTAATCAGCCTCCATATTTCCACTGTCTTTCTCCTAGTTTGGAGCTGAACCAGATGGATATTTCTTCCAACAGGAGTTTGGCTCCATAATCTGATTTCTATTGCAAATGTCACACTGTCAACTAACCCCAAGGTGAGAAGGTTCCTAAACTCATTCAGAATTTTTCTTTGTTAACTTGGGGTATATTGATGGGAGCTGGATATCTAAAATTCCAAACTGTTCGGGATGTTGGATAATTATTATTCTCTTTCTGTCTAAAGAATCTGATTCCTCAATTCTGTTCCTCAAAATAGAAAAGCAAGCTATTTTAAGTTTTCCTGCAGTTTGCCTCACCAGTGCAACATTTATATTTGGGATTTCCGCACCGAAGGGCAAAAATTAGAGCCATTTTGCATAATCTGTACACTTAATTACCATCTGCTATGTTGTGTTTCACTGTGCTGCTCTGGATTAAATAGCAACTCTTTAAAATAAAAGTTATCCCTTAAAATATGATCTACAATTAAGAGTTATAAAATGGTGAGTAACCAACACTTGAAATGACACCTCCTGAATAAACCAGAATTATTTTTTTTTCCAGTGCCAGCTGCTTTGGGGGTTATTTCTGCTTCATTCCTGAATATTAATATAGGAAACATGTTTTAAATAAAATGTTGCTTCAGTCAAAATAATAATAATATGTCATATGTTTCAGGATGTCCCTTCCTGCAAATTAATAGAGGAAAATATTAATATTGTAGTGTATTTTAACAATAATTTTGCTGAACAGGATGAAATGAAACACAGATTGTTCTGATAGTACAGACAGCTGGGGTATTGGCTCAGCTGCTTTGATCATGGAAAAGAACAGTACTGGTAGGAGGTGTCAAACTTTCCCTTTAAAAATTGGGTTGGGGAAAATTAATTTATTTCATATACAAGCTAGTAGCTGGAGGGGATCATCTTATTTATTTTCTTGAATTGTTAAAATAGCTTTTGTACTTTCTATTATGTGGTCACATAGACACTCCAGAAAGTGCTGTAGAAGAAGCTGCCTGTGTGCAAAGAATCTACACTACTTTAAAGACAATTTGAACCAGCAAAGATAAATGAAGGATATCTCAGACACAATGCCCTGGAATCCCACAGAGATATAACCTTGGCACATCATTCATGACTAAAATAAGTTCAAATTCCAAGCAGTCAGGTATATATTTATGGAGATTTTTAGAAATCAAACAAGACCAAAAATCTGGCCAGAAAAAGTATACATTATTTTTGTATTGCCCCAGGCATCTGTTGATAGATATGGGAAAGGTCACTGTGATTAGGAAAGGAGGAGCAAGAGACCTGAGAAGGATAAAAGTCATAGTAGATTGAGATTGCAAGAGGGAATGGTCCAAGCAGGAAGATCCCCTTGGAACCTTCTGAAGCAAAACTGGAAAGATGACCAATCAAAAGAAGGGATGACTATAATTAAGGGCCTCTGAAGTCAATAAAACTGAAGTTTGTAGGCCACTTGAACTTCAACAGCTGATCAAATTCTGGGCTGCAAGTGATTAGTTCCGAAGGTTAGCATTCATTTACATAACTTTTCAAACCTATTTGACTTACTTTGCCTCCTTTTGTAACTGTCCACAACACCCATAACTTCTACTTTTTGCTTCTGTGCATTTGAGTTTGAGAAACACCCAAGCCAAGCTTTATATCCCAATTTGTTGATCTATCTATCTATCTATCTATCTATCTATCTATCTATCTATCTATCTATCTATCTATCTATCCTATCTATTCTTTCTATCTATTCTAACTATCATCTATCATCTCTCTCTCTATCTTCTCTCTCTCTCTCTCTCTATTCTATCTATTCTTTCTATTCTTTCTATCTATTCTAACTATCATCTATCATCTCTCTTTCTCTCTCTCTCTCTCTCATCTATATCCATCCATCCACTCACAATGCCTTTCTCTTCAATTTATCTCCACATTTAGAATCCTAAATTGCATTCTATGCAATATAGCTGGAGAACTGAGCAAACTAGTGAGTCCCATACTTTATTATGTTTCCAGGATGCAGGAATAAACTTGGCATTTATTCTAACCTTCTATTGAAGCTTATCTGCCTAAATGAACTCTTGGTTATATAGAATTTTTAAAGACCTGTTTGGATTTTGTCTAGCTGAGCCCTAGAATGCTTTGGACTGGTATTTACAGAGTGATAGGTAAAGGTTTCATATGTAATGGAGTTTGTGGTCTCAAGAGCGATATGATTGTACATATTAAAATAAAATGTTGCTTCCTGTTTCTAGGACCAGTATTATAATGATCAGGTATGGATATGCACTGTTGATATTTATTTCACCCCATATTCTCTATCTATTAGGTTTTGATATGAAATCCATACTACAATAAAATCAGCCATATAGCATTGCTTGAGTTTGTTAAATCCTTGTCTCACCATTAAGTCAATGAGAAAACTAAAATTTCTTTTTAGCCTCAGTTAGCCTGGTTTCTAACATTAGACTGCATTAAATTAGTCTAATACTTTGCTAATGTGAAGTACTTCATGTGATAAGATATCAAACTGGATCTGTCTATTTTTAAAGCTTCTATAACCTTTAGATCTTCATTCTATACCCGTGATGGCGAACCTATGGCACGCGTACTGGAAGTGGCACGCAAAGCCATCTCTCTGGGCACGCGAGCCATCAATCTTTGCTCTTCCAGGTTTTAGCACACTGGCCAGCTGGTCTTCACATGCATGGGAACACTGGAAACCAGAAGAGCAGCCACCCAGTGCACATGTGCGTGCCAGTAAGGTGATCTGCCAGTTTCTGGCACATACATGCGCACCAGCCACTTGGTCTTCCAGTTTCTGGCATGCATATGCACCCGAAGACCAACTGGATGGTGCACATGCATGTGCTGGAAACTGGAAGATCATCTTTCCAGTGTGCACATGTGCATCAGGCAGCTGCTCTTCTGCTTTCCAGCGCTCTTACACATGTGAAGACCAGCTGGCTGGTGCACCAGAATGCGGAAGAGCAATGGGCGATGGCTCGCTGCTCTTCCAGTTTCTGGCATGTGGGTGCGGGCGCCAAAAAGGCTTGCCATCACTGTTCTATGCCCAATTTAGCAAAGGGCAAACGGGACTTATTGTAAAGCATCCAAGCCAGGCTTTATATACAATGAAGTCCTTGATTCCGGGATACAATGATGATTGAAAACAGCCTATTCGAAAATATTATTTGTTCTCCTTTCCCAAGACCATATTTCTTAAAAAGCAAAATTTGGTATGAAAATACATATCCTATTTCCTACTACTTTACACATTTAGTAGTTTCTCTGCACTTTAATACTGACTGAAGTCTTAAAATGCAACCTCTGAGTACCAGATTGTGATGGAAGGGAAGCAGGATCATTATGAATATGCTGGGCAATGAAACTTTGGCTCTTTATAAAGTAGATTTGCTATTGAGTAATTAAATCTTCCCATAAAAATTACTTGTAAATCACTGCAGTAACTTTTTAAAAAGAGATGGATGTGTTCACAAACAACGACAAATTTTATGTCTCGGTCTTCCTTCTGATTACTTATAACATCTGTGTGTGCATTGAAAACATTCTGCCTTTGTACAGAAATCAAATTCTTTATCTCAACAATGCTCAAGGCTGCATTCATATTGCTACACATTTGGGAATACTATGGAATTGAATTCTGAGCAGAATGTACAAGATCATGTTATCTTCTACATTATGCAATAAAAGATTGCTGTATCATTTGAAAAAAATAATGTCGATCCTTCACAATTCCTTTTTTACCTTATCAGCTTTCCTACAGGTAAAGAATTTGTTCCATCTGAATTTTATCAGAAATTAACAGCTTCTGTTATTACGTTTAACTTTTCTAATTACATTGTGACAAAAGAAAGTAATTATTTAGGTTTTTCTGCTGCAAGTGTATAGTCACTATAATATATGCAGGTATTCCTCAACTTATGACCACAACTGGAAGTGGAATTTCTGTAGCTGAGTGATGTGGTTATAAAGTAAGATGTCATGTGACCACTTTGATTTTGGTTAGCAACAACTATCCCACTGTTGCCATCGTTAATTGTGCATTGTGAGTTGTTAAGTGGATACCTACCTCAGTTCCAGCCAATCTGGACTTGGTTCCTCCCAGTCCAGAGCCTCAGTAACATAAAGGACTGCCTCTGTCTCCACCCTCTGCCAATCTTCCCATCCCATCTCTTCCCTTTTTGCTGCAGTCTGACTTGAAGATCACATGACTCTAGAATTGCTTGACACAACTTGAGAAGCTACCTAGTACAGACCCAGATGCAGCCTCACTTGTCACCTTGCCTCTCTGTGCTCCATCTACCTAGCTGACCTTGGCTGTCTCCTTGCTCCTGCTGCTGTCAAGAGGTTAGACTTCACACTGTACCATGGCTCTGGGGCTGCACAAAGAAACCCAGGAGCACCAAAAGACCCTTTACATCATGCTTTGGGGCAAGGCTGGGTTTCATACTATGATTCAGAGATTAATTTTTTGCAACATCAGAACCATAGCATGCTAAAAAGCCCTTTTGCACCATAATCTTGGGCTGGGCTGAGACTAGGCTTCACACTATGCTTTGTCTCAGAAGCTACCACTTCAGCCTGGTCCATCAAAAGCCACAGTTGCCACAGCCGGGTCCCAGCCTCAGTCTCATGTAGAAACTGCAAGGCACAATCTGGGAAAAAAGCTTCATGTGGCCAGTTTGTGGAATAAATTCATCATAAAAGCATAGAGCCAAGCCAGGAGGAATCATAATCTCTGTTGGAAAGACTCTCAGACATAATTATATTGTCTTTTTTAAATGAACTTTTAAAATTATGGGACTGATGATACAGATTGAGTATATTGTCTGAAAGGTTTGGGAACTGGCAATAATTTTTATTAGAAGTTTTAAAGAGAGCTTAAAACTAACACAAACTAAAACAACAGAAATAAGAAAGAAAGAGGAGAAAAATAAAAGCCCAGTAATAAAGAAAAAATGAAGAAATAGAAAAAAGCTTCTGATTTCTTCTGCAGCAAACATAAATATGATTTCAACATTTTCTCTTACTCTACGATTAAAAAATACCTCTCTTTGTTCTATTATCCATTTATTTCTTAACCATCAAAGCCACATAAATGCATCATTTTCCCATTTCCAGCAAAAATGTACAAGGGGTTTTGAGTCAACCATCAATGTAGATATTGTCTTTTTTCTTATCAAGTTAACTTAGTCATCTCTCCAAGCTCCATCAACTATGCTAAGCATTCCTCCATTGTGGTTCATGTTGAACCTTTTTGCATTTGAATATGTAATAATTCTGCAGCTGTTGTTATATGCAAAAGCAAAGTTCCATTATGTTTTTTTAGTTGCATGTCTATTAGTCCCCAGAAAAACATTTTTAGTTTTAGTTGCACTTCAATTTTTAAAATCTTCTGAATGAATATATGTGGAACTGAAGGCACCATTTAATGCTGGTTCCACTCCTACTTAAATGAGTGGGTCCAGTCTGTAGTGGCAGCATGAGAGAGACCCAGCCCTTAGCTGTTCCTTGAAGGGGTGCCAGAAGGCAGGTTCTCTTGTCTATTCTGTTTTACATCTAGATGAAATCACTTGGAAAGTCTTACATTGATTTGGGCAGAGGTGTCATCAACATGCTGATGATACCCTGTTATATATTTCTACTTTGGCTAAATGTGAGAAGCTCTAGCAGATGTTCCAACTCAGAATCTAGAGATGTTCAGGATTGGATGAGGAGAAACGCTTGGATTGAGCCTAAGCATGATGGGGTGGGTATTAATTTGGGAGCTTTTTACTTCAAAATATAGACTACTTCTAGTCCAGGTGGATTGAGAAAGCACGTACATTTCATAAAGAAATAAATATAACAAATAAAATCTACAAATACAAGAGAAGGGGAATATCACAAAACAAAATAAGAATGAGATCAGTTGACTCAGGCTGTCATGAAACAGCGAGAAGTAAGTTTGCATTTCTACTTAATAGGAACTGGGTTGATTTTCAGTGCTTGGTGTTTTTGCTGAAAAACAATTGTCCACCCTTGACTGATGAAGGAGGCCAATGTGGTGTTCCCTTTTAGCTCAGGCTAAACATTCTTTCTGAGAAATGAGAGGGGAAGGAAAATGTGGCTGGGTTAAAGTTTAAAGAGATATTTCATGTCTGTATGGAGGCCTTCTTCAAAGCTGTTACACAAAGCAACATTGTGGCTCCCATCTTCCTGGGAACAAAATCTCTGGGCTATGGGTACTTTCAGGAGATGGGAGAGGCTTCTGAGAATGGGCTGGATGGAATAAGATGGAGTCAAGCCAAGGAGTGGAGGAGTAAATTAGAAATGTCCTGTGCTTTGGGGAGCTCAACCTGTAGGTACCATCTGCCATCTTCCATCTTAAATCACTATCAGCAGTGGATTATGTTTTGCATAATTTATAGTTTTTGCAAGTTAAAACCTTGATTTATTTTTCTCCCCCTCCCCCAAGGGTCCTGTGTTCTAAGTTTATGTTTGGGACTGTTTTCTTGCATCCTTTATTGCAGTGGTGAAACGCACTTATCTTCGCTACCGGATTGGAAATGTGAGCACGTGTGTCTATTCTGCGCATGCACAGAAGGTCAAAAACAGGACATAATGATGTCCCGGTGGGTGGGCAGAGCATCCCGACACCGGCCCTACCAGCTCGCATGAGCTGGATAGATCTGGCTGGATTTCACTGCTACTTTGTTGCTTTTTTCTTCTTTTGTCCTCCATGCTATATTGTTTTTCTGTAGCAGTACAATTAAGGCACAGAACTCATCTCATCCTATCTGCCAAAGCTTGGTTCTTCTTGTTGACTATGTTTCTTTTGTGCAAATGTGCACTTAATGAATACAGGAAATTCAGAATAGGGATCTCTATAGAATGCTAAGATAACATGAGTTTAGATGTTATCCCCAAGCAATTGAAGTCTACATACTGTTTGTTCATGGCCCTCCTTTTTATAATTGAATAGCTAAAGTGGAAAACTGTCAACTGAAGGACTGTAGGTCCCTTTGAGAGTTATGAGCTGCCCTTACCCTACTCATATGTTTCAGATGAAGAAGTATACAGTACATTTTGTTGAATACTGCATTGGAAGCATTAAAAGCATTTCCAAATCATTCATGTGTCCAGGGGTGAAATGCTCCCGGTTTTGACCGACTCGGGCGAGTAGGTAGCGATGGTGGTGGGCAGTTCGGAGAACTGGTAGCAAAAATTCCTGCCCCCGCCCCCCCCATGCCCAGCTGAGCCACATGATCATCAGAGCCTTTTTTTCTTTTAAATGGCTCTGACCAGCCAAACTCTGACGATCCAAGCTGAGTTGCCTGCTAATCAGGCAACTCAACTTGGATCGCCAGAGCCATGTAAAAGAAAAAAACTCTTTTCTTTTTAAATGGCTCTGATGATCCCTCCCCCTCCCCCCCCCTCAGTTTGCTTACCTTAGCTGCTGGTAGCAATGCCTTGCTGTAATCCCTGCAATCAATTGCATCAGAAAGCAACTGAATCTCCCTGCCTGCAATCAAGCTGTGGACTTCAACTCCCAGAATTCCTCAGCCAGCAAAGCAAAGCTGGCTGAGGAATTCTGGGAGTTGAAGTCTACAAGTCTTAATGTTGCCAAGGTTGGAGACCCCTGTTCTATTGGGTAAGTTTTTTTCCCCTTTGGGAGCTTTTACAAAATAGTTAATTGGGGTTTTTTTTAGGTTTTTTTTTTTTTTTTTTTTTTAGACCTAGCCATTTAAAGTTTAGGAAGTTTTAAATTTTGCTGCTTTTATATAAAAATAAAAATAAATAAAAATAAAATAATATTTGTGCAGCTTTCTGAGATTTAGTGTGTTTCTGTAGTGTTTCATTCTAACTACAAAAACACACAAAAACTCACAAAGCTGTATGTGGAATTTTGTGTGTGTAAAGTGTGAAAGTTGGTTTTCTGGGCTTTTTGTGGCTGTGTGAGGTTCCTGCTTGTTGCAGGGGCCATTTTGGGTCTAGCACAGCTGCTTTTACATTGTGGGTGAGCCAGTTGTGTTGTGTTGTGTTCTGTGTGTGTAAAGTGTGAAAGTTGTTTTTTTGGGCTTTTTGTGGCTGTGTAAGGTTCCTGCTTGTTGCAGGGGCCATTTTGGATCTAGCATAGCTGCTTTTATATTGTGGGTGAGCCAGTTGTGCTGTGTTGTGTTTTGTAGGTTAAAAAAGGGCAAAAAAGTGACATTGACTTGGCCACGCCCACCTGACCACCAAGCCATGCCCACTAATTAAGCCACACCCACAGAACTGGTAGCAAAATTTTTTAGATTTCACCCCTGTATGTGTCCTCTTTATTATCACTAGATACATAAATATTGATTTAAAAAGTCAGTATCCTGACTTTTTAAATCAAGAAGTGTGTAGTTGTATGTGTGTGTATGTATACATATATATGGAAAATGATGATTTATTTATTTATTTATTTTGTCACATTTCTATGCCGCCCAACTCCCAAGGGACTCTGGGTGGCTTACAACAGAGAATAAAACAATGCAACAATATCCCATACAAAAGTTAAAAGAAGACATTAAAACATTAAAACGTTAAAACACATACACTCCAATCTGTGGCTGGGTCTCGCAAGATCACTATAACGAGATCAATGGCCCCAGGCCTGCTGGAAGAGCCAGGTTTTCACTGTTTTCCAGAAGGCCAATAGGGTGGGGGCGGTCCGGACTTCAGGAGGTAATTGGTTCCAGAGAGCCGGGGCAGCCACAGAAAAGGCCCTTCCCCGCGGGCCCGCCAGCCGACATTGTTTAGCTGACGGGACCCAGAGGAGACCAACTCTATGGGATCTTACCGGTCACTGGGAGCTATGTGGTAGAAGGCGGTCTCGAAGATAGCCTGGTCCTGAGCCATGTAGGGCTTTAAAGGTAATAACCAACACCTTGAATTGTGCCCAGAGACCGATAGTGAGCCAGTGCATCTCCCGGAAAATTGGTGTAATGTGGGTGTATCTAGGCGCACCCACTATAACTATAAGATGATGGCTTAGAAATAACTGTCTTTGGAATTGCAGCACTGTAAACATATTTTTATACAGATTTTATTGAGTCTCTATCATCCCTGATCATCTTTCATTTATCCTGCAAAGAAAGGCTTGATGCTGCCTAAACCACAAATATCAGACCCAGAATGGATTATTTGGTACCAGTAAGCAAAATAACAGACATGGCAATTAGAGGCAACTTATTTCAATTTTCCATTTTCTTCCAATTATCTTTGCCATTTTTGTTCCTGAGTCTTCTAAAAAGTACAACAAATCTTTGGCTTTTTGATCATCAAAGTTTCAGCATATTTGTCCTGGTTCAAGTAGACAAGGATAATCATCAACAATGTCTTTCAGAGCTTTATTTTTTTCTCTTAGAAGTAAATCAGTGCCAAACGGCCCGGCATAGACAGAGATAACATTTAGCCATAGAGGTTATAAATCAGGCAATAATATGCAAACAGTAGAAAATCTCAGAATTTTTCTTGCTGTGATGAATGTAAGACAACTAGAAAAGACTTGTGGAGGATTGTTTTTGTACCTGGTAACTGCAAGACAACTATTAGATGCACAAAGATGGAAAGACTCTGAAATATATGCAATGGAGGAATGTCTGCTAAATATGACAGAATTTGCAAAGATGGCAAAAATGACTTGTTTGGTTAGGAAAAGAAAATAACATCAGTGGTGGGATTCAATTTTTTTTACTACCGGTTCTATGGTTTGGTGGGCGTGGTTTGGTGGGCGTGGCAGGAGAAGGATACTGCAAAAGCCCCATTTCCTCCCAATCAGCTGGGACTCAGGAGGCAGAGAATAGATGGGGGCGGTGCCAGTCAGAGGTGGTATTTACCAGTTCTCCAAACTACTCAAAATTTCCACTGCCAGTTCTCCAGAACTGGTCAGAACCGGTCAGAACCTGCTGAATAACACCTCTGAATAACATTTGTTAGTGACCAAAAACCCTTTTTGGAATTTTTGCTGGAAACGGGGGGGGGGGGGGGGGGGGAATGAACTTGTGCTTTATGGGTTTTATAATGAGAAATGGTAGAATGCGGAACGAAGGGAGCCATGATGTGACACAGAGAGAGAGGATAACATGAATGCATTTGTAATTGCTTTAAAGATAAGAAACCTCTTCTTTGTCTTTTTCTCTTTTTCTCCTTCTTTTCTTTTTTTTCCTTATGTTCCTCTCCTTTCTTTTTTATTTACTTGTCAGTTTTCTTTCATTTTTAGTTACATTTACATAGTTTTATTTGCAAAAAAACTTCCTAAATAAAAAAAAATACTTTTTAAAAAAGAAGAGTGCTCTTGCCTGAATTCTAGCAGTGAATCTCAATGGGC
Organism: Arizona elegans; assembly: GCA_022577455.1. NCBI lineage: Eukaryota > Metazoa > Chordata > Lepidosauria > Squamata > Colubridae > Arizona > Arizona elegans. The sequence continues at coordinate 91,597,076 of JAKOOJ010000003.1, read as the reverse complement.
CAGTGTGTGTTGACAGCAACAAAACAAAACAAAACAAAACAAAAACGGAGCCATTACTGTGTATTGTGTACCAAGATTAGGGCCTGGTGGCTCAGCAGACTGATAGCATTGTGATTAACACCAGCTATCTGCAATTACTGTAAGTTCAAATCTCACTAGGCTCAAGGTTGACTCAGCCTTCCATCCTTTCTAAGGTAGGTAAATTGAGGACCCAGTTTGTGGGGGCAATAAACTGACTTTGTATAAATATACAAAAGTATGAAGATTATTGCTTAACACATTGTAAGCCGCCCTGAGTCTCCGGAGAAGGGCTGCATATAAATCAAATTAAAAAAAAAAAGATTAAAAAATCAGAGTCCCCAGAAATGGGAGACAGGGGAAGGTTGGCTTAAATGAGGATCTGGTCCCAAAGTAGAGAAGTTGCTTTCAACAAGGGTGGAAACTTAAGTCTACAAGTCTTAAAGTTGCCAAGGTTGGAGACCCCTGTTCTGGAGCAAGGGCCCCTGTCTTGGTTGATTAAAGAAGCTGATTGCATTTCTTCTCAAGGAGACATACAGACCACTGTTTTTTAAACTTGATAGTACAGTGGTTTAGTGCACCCTGTTATTAACACAGCTGCCTGCAATTTCTGCTGGTTCGAATCTCTCCAAAGCTCAAGGTTGACTCAGCCTTCCATCCTTTCTAAGGTAGGTGAAATGAGGACCCAGTTTGTGGGGGCAATAAGCTGACTTTGTATAAAATATACAAAAGAATGAAGGCTATTGCTTAACGCATTGTAAGCTGCCCTGAGTCTCCAGAGAAGGGCGGCATATAAATCAAATTAAAAAAACAAACAAACCTGCTATGACTCAGCAATTGGCCAAATTCTGGATCCATCTCTCCATTATTACAGACAACACCCAGCTCTATATTAATCATGGAATTGATTAATATAGAGCCTCCCCCTTGGCTCTCCAGGAGGGCGATTTATCAGGTTCTGCTCCACAGTTTCAGAGTCCAAGGAGCCAACAACACAGCTATTTCTTTTAAAATGTTCTATTTCCAGAATATTAGGATTCCAGAAGTCCATTATACTGCCAACAATGCTTTATGCTAGATGAATATTTTATTAATGTTACTTAAATGTACAATTATCTACATAAAGAAGAAGAGGTCAGGCTGTTTTAAAGTTGACAAAAAATAATTACCTTTGTTTCTTGCAAATGAATCTGGACTACTAGTCCTTTCTTTTCACCACTGGATTCTCATTCCACTTCAAACATTACCTCATCTTTCCAAACAAAGGCTTTTACGGAAAACTGACCCCTATGCAAGAAATATTATTCATGCAAGTACCTAAGTATTTCTGTTTTATCACATTATAATTTCTAATAGGGTGCTGTTGCTAAAAGGATTCTATTAGGTTTTAGGAACTGCTTCTCTTAGAAGTAGATATGAGGAAGGAATCCATCTGGTTTCCACTGAAAAATAAATTGAAATTTAAGTTAGTCATGAATGAACTCCCAGTATTTCAGTGAGAGTTGTTGAATGAACAGAATCCTAAATTCAGTCTCATTGACTCCCCTTCGTTTATGGGTGAGTGTGTATAGACCTACAACTTGAACTCAATATCTAATATACTACTGAATATGAAACACAGATGAAAGAAATATTATACCATCAGCCGTTCCATAGTCAATTTTCAAGAAATATGTACTATTGGAGTATTTGAGATCAAACAATCAGTTTTTTATTTATTACACTTCCATTCATTCCTCCGGACCTTCCGTAAAGCCCTGAAGACGTTTTTATTTCATCAAGCCGGCCTAGCCTAAATGGTTTTTAACTGGGATTTTAAATTTTATGGATTTGGGGTTTTAAATTGGGTAGCCAATTATTTAATTTTTTTAATTATCTTAACTTTTGTATTTGTATGTTTTTTAATTTTGGCTGTTCACCGCCCTGAGTCCCTTCTGGGAGAAGGGCAGTATACAAATTAAATAAATAAATAAATAAATAAATAAATAAATAAATAAATAAATAAATAAATAAATAAATAAATAAATTCAGAGAAGATTCTATCAAAAGCTCCCTTTAGTTTCTCCTATAGTAACAATCTTGTGAAGTCATGATTTACCAATCCCATCAAATACCTCAATAATACTTTATTGTATGTGGGATAGAGGAAGTCATATCAATTTCACTCATAGAGATGAAAAAAGCTCCATATCCCTTAAACACTATACGTTACCTGTGACTATTTACAATGCAAAACTATCATTCTGTTCATCCTAACTGTCATCAACCTACTCCTCTTCTTTATTGGCTTTATCATCATCATCATCACCACCACCATCATCATCATCATCCTGAAGTACATAAATCTGTGTGAACAAGGAAAGAATCCAAAGGAATAAAGCTACAACCCAGTGCTCCCCCAACAAAAAGGAAGGCGCATATTACAGCAGCTCTAAAAGTCATTGAATGCAAGGTTGTTATACAACTGATGTACAGATCACTAGTCTTCATATGTAAAGATTATATTGCCCCTAGCGAATATCCCCAGAGAGAAATAACACTGCATTTCTAACAAACATCTTTGCATACCCATTATATTTCAAGTGCAATATTTTAGAGGCTACAGTTATCATAATTAATGCCTGGGTATTGTTCTGCCATTTTAATTACTGATATAAATTAATCCACTTCTCCAGTAACCTTGTGTCTCTGGTACTACAAAACATATTTCACTCCCTCTACTGGAAATCTTTAAAGATGGATTTCTATTGCTGTGGTTTTTAATTCAGTCTTTAATTTGTACCTACATGAAGTTGTGTGGACTCAGAGGTTAAACATGATGATGTCTGTTTAACACTGAAATAGGAAATTCTTGCTATTCAAAACCAGAAGATTATTAGAAGAATCTTTAGCTTGGTTTCATTTCCTGTATATATTTACATGCAACATCAACTCACGAATTTTGAACAAAAATATCATAAAAATGCACCATTCACCAACACGCTAATGCTAGAATTTGTGTGTGTGTGTGTGTTTTAATTTTCACAATTGGCTTATCCATAGTTGGCACATTTTTCATGATATTTTGGTTAAAAATATAAATACAATATACTTATCCGCAGATGAGTATATGAGTATATACCAAATGAGTATATATAGCATTCTTCATTTCTGGCTGAGTGTGTATAGATCTATAACTTGAACTCAGTACCTTATTTATTTGTTTGTTTGTTTGTTTGTTTATAACATTTATTGGCTGCCCATCTTATCACAGGGTAACTCTTACCATCATAAAAGATAAAAATTGTATAAACTAAAAACATGAATAAATTAATATACAGACTTTTTGGAAAATAAGCCAAACCTAATTTTGGGGGTGTATTTTGGCACTTAAAATTCTTGGCTAATCTGCAAGTATATACAGTTGGCTCTTTGGTTTGTCTCAGTGCTTGTGTGTGGGGAAAATTCTGAAAACGTTCCATCCTAATATATGGATGAATCCAGAGTAGTTGAGACATTTGGTCAATCAGAATCTACATGTTTCAAAAAACTGATTTGGAAAAAGTTATTTGGAACCTGTAGGGTTTAATAATTCAACAAATGAAATTACTTTTGAACAATTTTAAAAGTACACACAGACCGATTGCCTTGTGTGTTGTATTGTCTCTTTAGGAGAAATGTGTGGAACTCACACTTTGAATTCACAACAAAGGGCCATGGAGGATCAGCACACACTCTTTTTTTCTTGGAATCTGGATGATAGAATTACTGATTTTTTTTGCTGATAGATATTCAATTATTCTTCAATTATTGTATGGTTGAATTAAGCCCTGATGGCACAGTGGTTAGAATGCAGTATTGCAGGCCAACTCTGCCTACAGACAGAGTTCGATTCTGACCAGCTCAAGGTTGACTCAGCCTTCCATCCTTCCAAGATTGGTAAAATGATGACCCAGATCGTTGGGGGCAATATGCTGATTTTGTAAACCATTTAGATATGGCTATATAGCACTATAGGGTGATGTATAAGTTTAAGTGCTATTGTTATTGTTATTGCCTATTAGGAATATTGTCTACTGTTTAAGATATTTTTGTATTCTGTGGTCATAAAAGTTGAATTCTGGTTCCTGGGCTAGGAAAAACAGAGTAGACACTCACTGCCAATGAAATCAAAACTGGTTAGCTCATCTGGGCATTGAAAGTCTTAAAGATGTAGCAGCCTAAAACGTATTCAGTTCAGCCATAGAGGGAAAAAAGCAGCATGTAAAAGATCCAGAAAATTGTTGAAAACAAAACAAAAAAAAGTCCTGACATTTCCTTCATCCATGAAATTACTTTGGAACATAGAAAAGTGTGGCATTATTGAAACATTTTGCACTGTGATGTACAAGAAGGGCCTTTCATATCATTAATGTATGTATTAATTTAATTAGGAAAATATTTACTGCAGAGGGAAGAACATATTTATGTTTTAATTAATTTTTCTCCTATCAGTATTGTTTGTTTGTTTGTTTGTTTGTTTTAAAAAATCATTCTAATATATAAGTAAACATAACAACCTGTTCTGGCTAAGATTATTCCATTGTAAAAATGAAAAATCAGGCAAATGTTGTGCACATTGCCCTCAGTTCTTTGAATCATGTTGAAATCTTTCTGTATAAAAACCAAAGTGCTGCTTCACACAAAAGACACTGTATAAAAAAACCCACACGTCTTGCATTCTAAAAACTAACTTATTTCCTGTTCTCTCCCAATGCATGTAAACTTACCAGAAAAGAAAGTCTGGATGATTCAGAAATCCTTAAACATTTATAAGCTTTCCTCAGAGGTAGGGCTCAGCTGAATGCTTGTTTTTTGAGCTTCAGTATATCCTCCTTTTAATATTTAATGGGTGTTCTCTCCCCCCCACACACACCCCTGATGTTTTGCTTCTGTAAACTCTTCTCAAAATTGCTGAATTGTTGACCTTCTTCTGCTAAATGAGCTGTTCATCTGAATTAAACTGTGGGCCATCTGGAATCTCCTTACAATAAGGTAACCAAAGTTGGATCTCCAAATCACTCAAGTTATCAGTGAAGCAGAAACGGAAACATTGCCAGGGTTATGACTTAGGATGGCTGTTTTCCACATTAGTGCTGGGTTGTGATTGCCGTTTGTTGCAGTAGCACCTGAGTCAGTCCCCATCTGGGGAGACACAAAGTTCATATTGCCAATAGCAGATGCCATTGCTGAAAGAAAATCATTGGCGGACTGGTTCTGCTCCTTGACTGCAGCTGCCCCTCTTAGCTGCAGAACAGGGAGAGCTAGGAAGCATTAAATCTCTTTGCACTGGGCTGAGTTGTTTATCATTATTTCTATGGTAATTACAAATGGTAATAAAAGATGAAATCTTTGTGTTTGGCCTGAGGCCATTCCATTTACTTTCACTTAGAGTGGGAGAAGAGAAATATTCCTTATCTTTCCCTAAGCACTGAACACTTTAACTGGCAGGTCTCTCCCACACACAGCCAGATATTATTAAGGATATCCTACATTTGTTCAAAGTGGAACCATTTCATTAAAAACATTACTTTAATATAGCAGAGAATTAACACATTTAGATGGATAATTATCAGAGAGAAACTGTTGAAGCTAGATGAGTGTTAATGCTCTCAGACAAAAGGACATTTTTTTTCTTGACATTTTAATGGATTTTATGACATGGCAAATCCTCTCCCTCCCCCTCCCAAGGAAATTTGGACTATCTATCTCATTGTTTTAATGAGACTTCTTCATAGTTTCCCCTAGTTTTTAGGAAAGACATACATAAAATCATGTCAAATAAGGTTTCTATATATGGCTGTGAAAATTATCCCTTTTTATGAACCTGCTATAACTTTCATAGATGCTGTTTACAATCAAAATCTTGTTCAGGTGTTTTATCTTATTAGAGTATACAAATGTAGGTAAGAAGGAGGACAGGAAAGTGCAGAAAAAATTATGATGTGTCGGACAAGATCTGACAGATACTATTTTTAATTATGTCTCTTGACGATTTACAATGTCATGAAGTAAAAACCAAAACTATCAATATTAAAACAGAATTGGCTAAAGATAACAAAACCACAAGTTCCAGTTAAGAAAATAAATGTGAGATAAGACCACAACTTTCAATGACTTTAGGATACGGTTCCCAGTGCTAATTGGTAGTTTCTAATAAAAGTGGATTCACTGCACATTTCCTTTCCTGAGGAAGTCATCTTCTGTAAGGTACTGCAGTTGGTCAATCAACTTGATCCTTTGTGGATAGAGGTCATGGCCTCCACTGAACTGGACTTTGATGTCAAAGCAAAGTCAGTAGGTTTCTGCTTCATACATACCTACATCTGGTCATAATCTGGTAAATATCCTTGCTTTCCCTGCTTTAATAAATTCCAGGAATGTAAGGTGGGCTGTTTTTAGTTGTTGTTATGATCTTTTTCAAAAATTGTGAAAATTATGTGATAAGAAGTGATTCATCATGCAGAAATCTTTGATGCAAGATCTTCTCCTGAGGCTGACTGATCTACATCTCTACCTGCCTTAGAGACTGATTTGTAATCAAAAAAGGAGTTTTCCATCCCTTACCCCACCTTTTGTTTAGAAAGGAACCATTTTTTAAAAAAAGTTACATGGGTTCCAAATGTAGTTTATTTTGTTGCCCATGGTTATCTATAACTTAAGTTTTGGAGGGGAGGGGCTTATTTGACTGGGTAAAATACAGAATGCAGTGATGTGGTAGAACGTGTACTTGAAAAATCCACAAACTGGAAAAGAAAACACAACATATTGAGAGACCTATCCACCCCCATGTGACAGCCTAATCGTGATACCTCACAAGAACAAGAAAAACACTTTATCTTTGTGAATGATTGACTTTATAGACTTAACATTGCCTGCACATAAATGGCTCCATGTATATTAAGTAAAGATTTTGTCGTTAGGTGTACAATGGTCAATATTGTCAATTAGAATGTTTTTTCCTAAGCTTCCTAACAAATATATTTGCCTTAGTCACCAATGACCCTATGACTAATACACAAAATATAGATTTCTTTCGCTGATATGCTGTGGTCTGCAGCTCTTCAATTCATTTTGTCTACAGAAAGAAAAGTCACATTCAAGACATGCTGCTTTTCTTTTGGCAGTGAAATAGCAGGCAGAAACAGAGCCACACTGTGGCAACCACAACCTGCGTTTAACTCTGATCCACCCTTTATTTCTGTTTCCAGGGTGGTGCCCTTTTGTGTTGAAAGATTGCTAAGAACTGCGTGACTGTTCCTACCATCACCACGTTTATTTCTGAATGAATAGAAGCAGTTATTGGGAAAGATAATACAGTCCTTGTTCCAGAAACCAAAAAAGAACACCAGGGGTGAGTCCCCACTAGCTTTTTCTTGGCCTATGGCCTAGAGAACTGTAAAGTACAGCATAACTCCTCCTAAAAGGATAACTCCAGGGGAGGCCAACATTGCTCATAAATCAGAGAAATAAAGCCTGATGCAACATTAAAGCTGTATAAATACATTCCTCAGCTTCATAGGACTGTCTTTTGCTTGCTCCAAACTCTACAGAAAGATGCCAAGAGAGGCTAGATCAATGCTGTGATGCACATATAGTTTGTTCTGAATGCCATCTGCTCCTTTTATTTGTTAAGGAATAAATTCTCTCTTGCCCTCTAGTAGCGCATTGTTATTCAGCTAATTTTTTGTGTGTGCTTTACAAAATCAAAACAGAGCAGCAAGAGCAATACTCTGGAACCCCAAAATCCCCCATGTACCCTCCCTCCCAAAAAGGAAGCTTTTCTCTTCAGGGCCAGGAGTCCAAATCTAAACACAGGGAAGTTTCAAAGAACTGTGCATCAGATGTAGTCAGGATGAAGATTGGCAAGATCTAGTCTGGCACGCTCCTGTCCACCAACAGCTGGATTAATCAAGGTCTTCAAGGTCTTCATTTGAGGATCAAGTTCCAAGAGGGCAATCCACAGGAGAAAAAAGAACAGATAGCAACAAATGGAATAAAAAGACACGGCTAGAATTTATATGCTATTTTAGGAAGATAAGACTAGAGTTTCTAACAGGTTGGGCAAAACAGAACAAAGGCAATGGAATGGAGCTTTCAGGTATAAGACCTGGAATAGGTTTTGGTGAAGCTATAAGGCCAGATATGATAGTTTACCATAATATATAGCTATAATCCTCCATTCAATGGTAGGGGTCAAAGGGGAATGGAAAAATTTGTATAGAATCACAGAAGTGTCTACCCACTGAATTCCACTGTGCATACATATTCAGATAAAAGACTCAGTTATATATGCACAGATTCATTTCAATAATTAGAGGAATGATATTGAGAATCACTTTCTAAAGACATTTCTATTCTTTAAGACAGATGCTTTGAATATGGGCCTGTGATATGCATCTAGCTTTTTAAAGTAAGAACTTCTGTGTAACCTGGGCATGCATTCCTTAGTCACCATCTGATCAGCTTATCTGAGTGCATACCAATGAGTCATTAGAAACATTAATCAATTTCTATTATCATTGCAGTTTTACACAGCATGGAATAGAATAGATGTTGCCAAGCTTTCTTTATTAAAAAAAATAATAAATAGAAATTGAACTACGATTTAATAACAACTTTCACACTGCTGCTTTCAGCCACATTTGAATCAATTTTGAAAATAAAGACATCTTGTTCCATAGAATGATGGGTAGAAATCTTCTGCTTTTCAAATTTCCCCAAATAATTCAGAGGACCTCTAGCAAAAAGACCAAGCTTCAGATTGAGTTTGGTTTGGATTAGTTGCTGATTCATTTACAAAAGTGTAAGTTCTGCCCTGAGAATGTGTGAGATGCCTATAGAACATGATTCCCTGAATTTCTGGTACACTCGGGAAATGACGTGCATTCTTGTAGCAGCATTTAGAAACAGGAAAATTATAGGCCTGATTTTGAAAATATAGCAGTGAATCCCTGTTCTCTTCTAGTGTCCTTGATCTTTTATTCTTTCTTACTGCACAAATGGTAGGGTTTGGAAAGACATTCCAAAATCCCTGAGAACCTCTTGTAATTGTGTAAACTGTTCTGAGCTTGATGAGACACAGATCTCATTCAGAATAAGGCAGCTTCCTACATTCACATTAGATCAGGAATTAGTATCTGAGCTTAACACGCCTTGCGAATGGGCAGAGCAGAAAAAGATACAAAATAGGAGGTCACCAGCATTCTGCTTGTGGAAAAAAAGGATGAATGTAACGTCTTGACACCATAGCAGTATTTGGGAACCTCCTTCCCACTACAAATAACAGTGCTGTTTACAGTTCTACAAATACATGTTAAGTCCATCATCAACTGTAGAAATTGATTCATTTCAAATATATTACTTCCTTACCATTTCTTCCATTTCATATGCTGCAAAGCAATCTGAAGTCAGTCAAAAATTAAAGCTCAGTGGAGTTGACAGAATTTATTCCCTGAAAAATTCAGTGCCACATAAGGATAACTTTGCAACATGAATTCAGATGATCTGACTCACACACTTCATATAATTTCCTTTGAATGTATTAATTTGTGAATTTACCTTCCTAGCTGTTTTTCTTTTTAATAAGGATTCTATGATTGTCCTCAATCCCTGCCTAAATCAGACTTCCCTCCAGTCCCTATCCTTTTGGTATTGTGCTTTTTCGACCACAAAGACTGGTTTCTTTTTCAAGATTATAAGTAATTTTGACTCATAGTGGCATAACATGCTTTAAATAAATATAGTAGATAAATAATAATAAAAAAAATTCTCAATGACAACTCCAAGCTGGCACTATTTAAAGGAAATAATAATAATTTCCCATTCATTTTCACCAACAGTAGTTGGTCTATAAAAATTGTATCACCTCGCCTACTTTCAGGCTCCATGTCATGTCATATTTGCTTCTATCTAAACACTTCAACAAGATGGCAGATTCTTTTAAAAAGTGTGGATCTCTCACTGCTTCTGTCAAGGACATCTACTGGAAATGGAACTCCTTTTCCCTTTGCTTCGCATTACAGTGTTGCATCTGCTTCAGCAATCCGGGACTCTATATTTTGGATATTTTCACAAAGCTGTGGTCCTTGATGGTGATGAGAGTGAAAGAATGGAGAATATGGAAATAATCTTGCCTTTTCTCCACTTTCCAAATGAGTTTGATGATATAGCAGCCATTGAACATATATAGTGTGTACGTATGTGTTTAATTTTTCCTCCAGTTGATTCATTATGGCTTAACTTTGGTCAGAAAGCCTCTTTTTTATCCAACTTTTGTTACCTTTTCCTGGCAATATTATCATTTTTCTTTGGAGATTACCTCATCAATAGACAATCATTCTGGGTAGTTTATGTACAGTATTTGGAGAGGCAGGTTGACAAAACTAGGTTTTAAGGAAGTTCCAGAAGGAAACCAAGGAGAGGCCAGCCTCATCTTGGGGAGAGGGAGTTATCATATTTCACAGGGAAGACACCACAGCAGAAAAGACTGTCTTCCTAAATTCTACTAAATGTAGCTCCTTAGCAGACTGGACCAGGTGCATACTTCTACTGTCATATCTAATGGGATGGGTGGAAATAATCACGAAAAGGCAGTCCCTCAAATTTATCTTTTTTGGAGAGCAACCATCCCAGTCAAATGGGGAATTAATCTGGACTTGTTATGTTAATAAAGAGGGCAAGGTCCTACCCCGTGGAACTGACATAGAACAATAAAGTAGCTAGTTTGAACTCTGTACATGTGGGTTTGGTTGCTCATGACTGACACTTTGTCCATAACACTTGGCTAATCGATGACCCCATTGATTGGGATGCATCCCTTCTGAACAATCAAGTATGCAACTTTGGGCTCCTCTTGAATTCATAGCTTCTGCTGGAACAGGAGGTAGAAATTATGGCCAAAGGTAATTTATCTGCTTAAACTGGTCCATCAACAATGGCACTATCTGAACCATGAAACCCTGGCAACAGTGAGTCATACACTCATCATTATCTGTTTAGACAGCCATAAAACACACTATGTTTGGTACAATTGGTGCAAAATGTAGAATGTTACATGGTGAGAGCTGCCATACAATTATTGGGAATTGGTAATGGTGTATAAATCTATGTAGATAGGTTGATTGACATATGGTTAGATTCTATTTCACTACACTTTTTCTTTGCTTCATTCCTTCATTCTTCAATACCAATATCAAAATTCAATGTTTTTCAGAATTGTTAGGGGGAGCTAAATTAATTCTTTCATTCTGGGAGACTTGTCAGTCAGCTCTACCACAAACACATTTTCTTTTGAGGGAAAGCATGTAGTTTTGTAAAAAGCACCTTATCCATTTCTGTTTACAATCTCCTTGATGGCACTATAATTTAGAAAAAGTTGTTTCCCAGAAATTGCATTAAAAATTCTCAATAATACAGGGTTATACAGATCAAATAGTCACAGGCATGTGTCATACAATCAAAATGATTTGTCTTTTATCATTCAGAAACAATTGTTGAATTAAAAAAAAAACAAGTTTGTGCTGACTAAGGCCCTACAAGGTGCTCATTGTCTTAAATGACCCTTTGTCATACCCTTAAAGAAGACATTTCCAGCTATTTACTCTAAAGAATTAGCATTGTACTCAATCTGGATGATGGACAATATCAAACACACAAGCAATCAATATTATGAATGCTTACGACCCAATTCTTTGCTCAGAAGTATATCTAAATGGCTTGGAAAAAAAGGCAAAATATAATATAAATGGCTTGGGAGTGGAATAGCCTACGGTATGGACAATTATTGGTTGATTAAGCATGGCTGAGATTTTATTCTTGTTGCTTGGTTACTTATATATTGTAATTCTTGCAGGCTTTCTTGTAGTTTTGGAAAATCAAACAATAGAAAACTTTTGTATCAGTAGACAACATACAATAGAGTCTAATAAATTAATGATTAGGAATTGGTTATATTCCCATGGCATTTCGTAAGAGCATTCATTCATAAGAACACAAGACCAGTGATGAAATCCATTTTTTTTACCAACGGTTCTGTGGGCGTGGCTTGGTGGGTGTGGTGTGGCTTGATGGGTGTGTCTTGGTGGGCATGGCAGGGGAAGGATACTGCAAAATCCCCATTCCCTCCCCACTTCTGGGGGAAGGGTATTGCAAAATTTCCATTCCCACCCCACTCTGTGCCCAGCCAGAGGTGGTATTTGCTGTTTCTCCGAACTATTCAAAATTTCCGCTACTGGTTCTCCAGAACCTGTCAGAACCTGCTGGATTTCACCCCTGCATAAGATCCTTGCTGGGTCAACTTATAGAATAGAATAGAGTTGGAAGGGACCTTGGAGATCTTCTAGTCTATCCCCCTGATCAAGCAGAAGACCCTTTACCATTTCATACAAGTGATTGTCCAGTTTCTTCTTAAAAACTTCCAGTGATGAAGCACCCACAATTTCTGAAGGCAAGCTATTCCACTGGTTAAGTGTTCTCACTATTAGGAGGTTGCTTAAGGAGGCTCCTTAATGCCAGGTTGCTTCTCTCCTTGATCAGTTTCTAACCATTATTTCTTGTCCTGCCCTTTGATGTTTTGGAGAATAATTTGATCCCCTCTTCTTTGTGGCTGCTCCTCAAATGCTGGAATACTGCTATCACGTCATCCCTAGTTCTTCTTTTCTTTAGACAAGCCAAACCCAAATCCTGCAATCATTCTTCATATGTTTTAGTCTCCAGGCCTTTGATCATCTTAGTTGCTCTTCTCTGAACTTTTTGCAAAGCCTCAACATCTTTTTTGTAGTGTGACAAAATTGGTTGTAGTATTCCAGGTGTGGTCTTACTAAGGTTATAAATCTGTGTAGTCCATCATCTACCAGCAGGAACCTTGCATGCCAGGAGGTTTAATAAGGTCAAGGTTAAGGATACCATAAGGTCAAATACAGTAACAAGATCTTTGAAATGTTGGCTGTGTTAAAAGATAAGTGTGACTATTAGTTATTGGCACCCTAATTGGTACCCTGGTGGTCATTATTGTCCATAATGAACAATGATATATTGATAGCATTCACTATCTTATTTTTCATTTTCAGTAGTGTGATGTCAGCTATGACATCTCCTTTCCTACCCTTTGCCTCCTTCTCAAATTATCCCCCCCCCCGTGTGTGTGTGTGTGTGTGTGTGTATGAGAGAGAGAGAGAGAGGGAAGGAGGGAGAGGGAGGGAGGGAGGGAGAGATTTCAAACCTGTGTAGGAAGCTACTGTCCTCCAATCATACTAACTGATCAAAGGAAGCATTCAAGTACTGTTTTCAGAATTACCTTTCCAGTTCCTTCTTGTGGAATTTTCTCAATTAAATATTTCCTTCCTCAAATCATTTTCCAATGATGGACTGTGTTATCTAATGATTTATTATCCTCCTTCTCCAAAATAGCCTAAAGCCTCTTGGCAGTTCCCAGATTTTATCATTTTTGACAAGGCACATAATTGCTCAGTCTTTACAGTTCAGAGCCCGTGTGACAGAAGCTCCCTATTTAAACCTGTCCCATCTACTTCTTTTATTTTGTCAATATGGATTATAACATTAATGGAACTCAGAAAGATGTGACTGGGGGGGAGGAGAGGGGGAGAATCAGCAAAAAAGATAACTCATTAGTGAACAACATCCAGAATCACTAAAGATAGAAAAGTTATTGTTTAATTTCTTCACTTATTTGAAGTTTCCCGCCCCCTTAAAAGTCTACATTTCCAAGTTTCCATCTCAACATTTGTTCCAAGGTTGCCTACATACACACATTGGAATAAAAACATGAATCCTGTGATATAAGCTCCATATTTTATTAAACAGTTTGAGAATTATAATAAGAATCTGTGTATCCCTCCCTTAACTGTGCAGATCTTACTCTGTAGAAATGCCTCGAGGCAAATCAAGACATTTTCACAACGGAGAAAACCAACCTGGCTCAACGCAATAGTTCATCTGTGCTTACTATCCCACATCCGATAATCTAGGTAAACCAAGGGGCTTTTGCCTGCACTTTGCCATATCCCTAGGCAGCATTCAGAAGTACAATATGAGGCTGCCTGCCAAAAGCCACTCCATTTGCCATCCTCTCAGATTAGCTCATCATAAGGGATCGCCAGACATCCTTCAGCATTAAAATGTCTCGGTGTATTTACCAAGTCAGCCTGCTGAAATTGTCCCCTTTGAAGTCCATTCTTGCTAAATGTGATTTTGTGATATAGAGTTAAAGTTACAAATGGTGCAGCCAATTTGCAGAGAGAGCAAAGATAAATCAAAGGTCAAATGAAGATATAATCCCTAGTCTTCCTGCTCAAGCCCAAATAGTGATGACCTAAACCCATTCTATAGAGAAAAAACACAGAACATTTTTTAAATTAAAAAACCAGTTTGAATTGGACACTTTGTAATGCACTCTATAATAGGGATGGTTGACTTAATTTAATCAAATGTAGGCTTAATTTAGAATTAATTTGTTATTGGATAAGTTCTCACATTTTATTAAGATTTTAACCAATTAATTGTTATTGCTGTTCAGTCATTTCTAAATCCTTACGAGAAAACCATATTAAATGTGCTCATGCATACAAAATTAATAAATAATAGGATTGTCTTCTTCTTCTTCTTCTTCTTCTCCTTCTCCTTCTCCTTCTCCTTCTCCTTCTCCTTCTCCTTCTCCTTCTCCTTCTCCTTCTCCTTCTCCTTCTCCTTCTTCTTCTTCTTCTTCTTCTTCTTCTTCTTCTTCTTCTTCTTCTTCCTCTTCTTCCTCTTCTTCTTCTCTAACAGTTTGACTGAGATGTAGCTGTGGTCTCCCCAGTCAGATCTCTGTCCTGCCTACTCAGTCTCTAAGAGTTTCCAGGCTAGCTGTCCCAAAAGCTCCTAAGGAGATAAGATAGACTTTTGTAGTCACTCTAAGTTGAGGACAGATCCATTGATCTTTGAATCTAGTACTTCCCTATTTCGTACATTTTCCTCCACACTGGGGTATTTTATGCAAGCTGTAGCCAAAAGATTTTGATTCTTTCTCTTTTCTGGCCTGACTGATAATGGCATCACCATATACATTGTGCCAAAGTTCCAGAATGGGACACATGATTCAGGGTTTACTGTGTTTTTGAAGCTGGTCAGAATAATTTTAAATCATTTGTCCACCTCAGCTGAGTAAAAACATGTCCAGTTATAAGTTTGCCTTGTATTCAGACTTCATTCTGAGCTAAACCGCAATTTACTAGAAAATCCAGGCACTACAATAAAATTGGGTTTTTTTTCATAAATTCTCAGTATGGTATGATGCTTTGACAAAAGACTTCAGATGGACTTTATGCAAACCTGAAATGGATGGGAAATATACTTGTTCATATATCCTTATTATAAAGCTAGGAGAAGCAGATCTAAGAAATGACAATCTTGCCAGCTTTTGGATTCTGAGTATCACAGCATACAACATACAATAATGCTTGTGTCTGTTTTAAAGTAGATATTAATGTATTCCTCTAAGTAGCCTTGCTTTAACTCAAAGCATTGGCTTAAAAATGCTAATCTTTAATTAATTGTCTGAATCCAAACTGCTTTAGTAATATAATTTGAGGTGACACCTCATCTTAAAGAATCAACTCACTCCCCCTCTCATTATAGTTGTTGCTTCAAAGAGGTGCTTGTATTGACGTTTTGTCAAAGTAAAATGCTCTTTTAGAGATCAACAAAAAGATCTTCAAAAGTTTGTTAATTATGTGTTTATACGTTTCCTGTTCACCAAGCAGCTAAGAAGAGTTAAAACATCACAACATGAAAAGAAGAAGAAAACATACACCTGCTATAGTAGATACAAAACATATATTATATAAAAGTACAGTGGTCTCAGATACTGTCCTGGCTCACTGCCTTGGAGAAGAACTGGGTCCCCAAGATCTACTTAAAGATTGGGGCATCTGGATCTTGGAGCAGATGTTATTCCTTATAGCAGGAACTGTGACAAAGAAGGTTCTCTTAAGATGACCCGGTTTAACTGTTGGGGCCCAAAGCCTCCCCATGGATCTTGTAGGGCAGGAGGAGATAACTATAGACAAATGATCCTACAAATATCTAAATCTCAGAAGCCATACAGAGCTTTGTAGATAACCAGACTCCCTGGGAAATCCACTGGTGATTACTGCAGTTCACTAATTAACAGTTTTATATCAGTATATCAAGGTGTGCTGACTTAACTTTTTATGTTGCAACATTTTGGATAAGCTGTAACTTCTGAATAGTTTTTAAGAGTAACCCATGGCATATTCCACTAGTCCAAACAAAAGGTAGTTATGGCATGAGGGTCTGTGAGTAAGACCCCTTGATCCATAAATGTACACAATTGGCATTCCAATGAATTTGTCACAGTCATGGCTTCTACCTGCTTTTCAAGCAAGAATCAAGAACTGTCGGCTGCCACCTTACTCTTGCTTGTGTGCTTTTTTACCATGCGGTGACAGTCTGCCATGAACTCTGGGGAGAGTGGATGAGAGGTGTAATGCTTGGGGGAAAGTGAAAGTAACATCTGTATCTCCCTGAGATGTTGCTTCAAGATCACCCAGGTGGGAGTAGAAGATGGCTGCACACCAGCCTATGCTTGAAGTGTCCATTCTGAAAACATCTTGCTTGAACTTGATTGATTGTGAGGGTGGGTCAGTGATAGGAGGCAGTTAAGAGAGGGAGAAGTTGAACTTGGGGATTTTGGTGTGTGATTCCCAGTTCTGGCTATGCATTACTGCAATACACTTGACTTCTAATAAAATTATACCTTTCTCAACAAAAGGAGCTAAGGATTGTTTCTATTTAGAGGTTTAAGTGCTGCCAAATCTGACATTGATAGTCAAACTGCATACCAGCTTCATCCAGAGAAGTGCAAATTCATCCAGAATTAATAATAGAAGGTCTCTTAACCTGGGTTGCTACAAAATACACTCTTGTTGGTGGTCAAGGCCCTTCCCTTCTCACTTCCTCAAAGGTACTTTGAAATATTCAAAGAAACAGCAATTCTCAACTTGTCTCTGAAACCTTAATTTGGTGTCCATGTTGGAAAGGATGGTAAGAGAATATGGCAAATTCATTCCTCTGATGCTATAATTGGTGCTGTTCTCCTTTGCTCAAAACAAATTGAAACAAAGTTTTTTGAGTTTCAAAACTTTTAAAGTTAAAATATTTTTATAGTCTAGTCTGAATCTTTGGCAAATGAAAAAAAAAACAGATTAGAGGAAAGCTTTTAAGAATGGATTAGATGGGTTACGTTATGTTTCATTTTCTGATTTGATTTTATGTCAGGAATACAGGAAATTGGACCATGGATTTTTCAAATACAGACTATTTTGCCACCAATATGTGCCATTAGGAGCACAATTGCTGCATTGTCAAAAATAAAGCATGACAATAGATAGAAATAACAAATGATAAACAAATCATTGCTTTATTCGTTTATTCGATATTCAGGCATTCCACAAACAAAATGTTATGCTAGTTGTACTAGTCTGATATCAGTATTTTAATCAATGAAAATGCCCATATTGTAAAAAATAAGTAGAAGAATTGAATATTATTTTAAAAACAGGGTTGAGTCTGGACCATGACGTAATTGTGACCCATGGTCCTGAGGGTTCCTGGTCCCCATTTAAGATTATTTTTTAAAGGGTGACTTCCTGCAAACAGAAACTGAGGAGGAGATGAAGATTGGATACATACTGTAGAGATAAATAATGAGGCCTTGTTGCAATTACAAAAAATTCTGCTCTCTTTCGAATATAATTATACCCAATTCAGATTGATTTATTGGAAGGTATAATTGATGCCCTTCATGGATTTATCCCTTGGATCAAGTGCCCTGTCCTAGAAAAATGGTGCATAAATCTGCCTCTTGAGTGTTGCCATTTTTCAATCTTCAGCATCTCTGTTCAAGTTTCATTTTATGCTTTTCATATTTTATAAGCTTTCCTTTTTCTCTGGGCATTTTCATTTCTTGAGGCGATGGATCTGATCTCTTCAACTTGTAGTAGGGCCCTTTTAAAGCACAGAACATTGATTGCACAGAGCTAAGCAATAGCATTATAGTAAACACAACAAAGTCACTCAGAACTTTGGAAAAAAACTCGCAGTAAGCAAGTGACAATATGATAGTGAAATGAGAAGTCCTGTGTAACCATGAACCAGAAATCATATTTCCATTTGAAAATAGATGTCCTGTTTAAAATGTAACTTCCAAGATCATAATCCTTTAAGATTTTCATGAAAAATATATTATCTGCAGTGGCAGGCTTAAAACACTGGTAAATACTAAGACTCTTTTTCATATTATGAATGATTTTTTTTTCATTTGATTTATATGCTGCCCTTCTCCGGAGACTCAGGGTGGCTTACAATGTGCTAAGCAATAGCCTTCATCCTTTTGTATATTTATACAAAGTCAGCTTATTGCCCCCACAACTGGCTCCTCAATTTACCTACCTTAGAAAGGATGGAAGGCTGAGTCAACCTTGAGCCTGGCGAGATTCGAACCTGCAGTAATTGCAGGCAGCTGGTCTTAATAACAGGGTGCTATTGAATGTTTATGAATTAATGAACTGTAATGCCTAAAAATTGGATTATTATTAAATCTTGATATAATACTCATATTATACTAAATAACCATAATAATATGTATGTAGGTTTCAAATTTAGAGATGTTCCTTTTCCATTCTATGCATTCATACTTTTCTTTAAGCTTTGAAGGAAAAATACTGACATTACCAATATATGTATAGTAATTTTTATAAAACAGAATAATAAGGAGGACTGGGATGAAAAATATGAATATTATGATAATTAATGATAATATATTTTAGAACCTGAGCTAAAAAAAAAAAAGAGGCAAGAGTTCAAAACTTTTATCTGGATACCTGCACTTGATGATCTATGGATAGATTAAGCATTTTACATAACTTGAGAGATGTTTGTGTGAATCTGAAAAATTAATACAGACTGAAAAGGATGTAAGGTTTGCACTTGAATCAGGAAAAAAAAATCCCCATAAGATTTAATGGAAATATAAGAAGTTAGTGAACTTGGCAAGCAAACTACTGAGAAAATAATTGTATGATGAAAGATAAGAGGGACATGAACCTTGCAACCAAGAAAAAAGGGCAAAGCTCCTGCATTCTGCCTATGAAAAATAATATTGGAGACAATTTTCATTTCATCAACAAAGTGATAAAACGAATAAAGAATATAGGGTGGCCACATCATTTGATGAGATAGAATGACATCTGGATATCTGTCCAGAACAGTGGTTCTCAACCCTGTGGTCTATGGTACTCTAGAGGAGCGCAATGTCATCACAGGGGGTTTGCGAAGGCTTGAAGAAATATTATGATCTAAATCTTGAGTTACATCTTGGTGGTCCTTCACCATGGTCTGTCATCACAAAGGATATTTAAAAGGTGAAGAAAAGGTTGAGAACCACTACTCTAGAAAAAGAAGAAATGAATTTATCTATTATTTATACAAATGTTTACTGAATGTTTTCAAATAATTATCAGCAATTGACATTATTATGTTTGCTCACAATACTAGTTTGAAATAGACTGAGTATAGATGTTGTTAGTTCTGTTGGCAAGAGATCCTACAACTAGACCGGTAGACTGACTTGATTTGAGTGCTTTCATGCTTTTGAATGTGTGATGGAAGGAAGTTGTAATAAATGAGGTCACAGTTGATTTATTCCCTGTGAATATTTAAATCTGAATTAATATCCTTTCAAAATGTTCAAAAACTTCAACTTCAAGTAATCTCCTCTGCATTGTAATTGAAATTAAGTTGTGAGTTTCAATGCTTTCATTAGTTTTGCATTCTTTGTTGAAATTAAACATCACCTTTGATTAATTTGACTGGTTCACTGAAAGCAAACTGGTCAAAGTCAAAAATGTGATTTTGATTATCATGCCAACAATGTGTTGAAGAAACATGATTGAAACGAATCCAGCATTTTAATCACCTACTGGGTAACACTGAGCAAAGTAATGGAAAATGTGGTTTGTTTTCAGAAAACTTTCAGGAGAGAGGCACCCTTATCCAGCAAACATCCAATGGCTCTGATTGTACAAGTAGAAGAACTCTTTTGAAGAGAAATTCTTTTGTAAATGTATATGCACCAAAGCATTCCCTGGATCAAGGACGTCATTTGTTTGAGCTTTTTCAATCCTGATTATTATCACTCATCTCTGACTCATTTCACATAGTCCTTAAGTAAATTAAGTGCAGATCTTTATGAGACCTCATGATTTAGTTTCCTCCATTGGCTAGCTTCCAGCTGTTAACTTAATTACAGAGGCTTCAGAAGACTTAACTAATTTGGTCATCAGATAGCTTTAAGGGAATATGTTAAGTGCAGATACTCTATAAAGCCCTTAATGACTCGATTTCGGGTATCGCAGATCTGCCTTCTTTAACCTGTATCAGCCTGACCTGCTAGGACATTGAGGGAGAAATGACTCTACAATTGTCTCTCACATCTGGGAGGTCAAGGAAGCCAATGCTAGAAGGTGCTACTTCTCACTATAGCACTGAATGATAACTATGTCTGCAGAGGTGATGGCTTTCAAAAAGTTTTTAAAAATTGAGTTTTTCCAAAGAACCTTCTGAGGTATCATCATTTTCTTTTTTTACTTTTTACTTTTGCTATTTTTATTCTTATGCTTTTGTTTGTTATTAATTTCCTCAATATAGTTTATTTCTTATAGCAATAGCACTTAGACTTATATACCGCTTCATAGTGCTTTTACAGCCCTCTCTAAGTGGTTTACAGAGTCAGCATATTGTCCCCAACAATCTGGGTCCTCATTTAACCCACCTCGGAAGGCTGGAAGGCTGAGTCAACCTTGAGCCAGTGAGATTTGAACTGCTCAACTGCAGCTAGCAGTCAGCTGAAGTAGCCTGCAGTACTGCACTCTAACCACTGCGCCACCTCGGCTCTTATTGTTTTAGTCCTATTGTGGATGCTTTAATTTTTGGCATTTCTTGTACAGTAAATTGCTGAAAGTCAGAAGATTGGGGCAGGATAGAAATTCAACAAACAAATAAATTATTTTGCTGCTGTGGACTATTGTGGTGGAGATCAGTTTAAGAACAGTATCATTTTGTGATAAAATTCTGTAATTGATATTTATTTATCATACAAGAATCTATAAGATAAAGCTATCTTGGATCAAACCTATTCCTGGCTATTTTATGATTGCAAATATGCAATTTTCTTGGCAATGTTATTGGCGTTGTCCATTTCCATCTCCTTCTTTTGGGATAGTTTATATTTTTTTAAAATTTTTTACATGTATCACTTAGTGATTTCCATCTCATTCTACTATACCCAATCCTACTTTTTTTTACAAATTCAGACAAGGATGACCAAATGACGCTGCTTTCTGAAATACATCTGTGCATACATATCAGTGATCTTTTAACAGATTATTTTATGAAATATTTAAATGCCAGCCCTCCAGCTTCATGTTTCAAGCTTATACTTCCCAAATGCCAAAGTTTCATTAAAAGTATGTCCATACATCATTAAAAAGAGTGATGGGTTAAAATGTTTCTGTCTTTTTCTTTGTCCCCTCCAAATATTACCATGTATTACATCAGAAATTTGTAGCAATTATCACATCTTGCTTCTCTTGGTTAAACATCTTTTTGTTGGTTACTGCATATTGAACACAGAAGGCTATTTTCCTTTGGAAAAAGTTCACAATGAAGACAAAGTCTGGATTTTCTGAATAGCAAACGGGCAAATCTGCAAGGCAGTTGGAGAGAGGGTTATGTAATAACTTAGGGCCATGTTAGCCTCATTCAATTGGATAGAATGCAATGTAGTATTTCACAGACATCAAATGCATCAATGCAACTCACTGAATATTAAATGTGATCATCAAGCACGAAATATCAAGTTAAGCAAATTGCAAGGCTAGACACCTGGATTGACACACTGCTAGATTTGGAATTCTAATATTAATAGAAAAACATGAAACTTCTTAAATCTTGACTCTTGTGGTTTGTGAAAAAGCTTTGTGATGTGTGTATAAAATAAAATGTTACGCTAATAGATAGACCAACATGATAGATAGATATGAGTGAACCATTCCCCACTAATCTTGGATTGAGCCAGAGATACAATTTCTTTTTCTAAATGCATGAGATAAACATTTGGGTCATTTTCTCCATCAATTCATATCTCTAGAAAAGAGATGCTAAATTCCTATTTTCTTAGCTTTCCCAATAGCTTCTACTTCTCAAAACATTGGCCATGGAGTACTTCATTGATCATTCCTATACTAGTCCCCAGTCCTGGTTGCAAAGTGTCTCAGAGTATGGTAATAGATCTTCCTTCCCTCCCTACAAATAGAATTACCTTTTGTGTCCATTATAGCTGATCAGGTATGGAAAGAATATATAGTTCATAAGAAAGTTATTTTGAGGGTGAGAAAGCTCAACAAGATTATTCAACTCAAAATAATTGTATGGAACAAAAATTCAGGTTTTTATATAAACATGAGATGAATTTTGGAACATATAGAACTACCCTGACATCAACTGAGAGACAAAGTGGATTCCCACCAAGTGGAAGATCCAACAGGTTCCTAACAAACCTAGCAGACAACTTTGTTTCCCAAAAAGTAGAGAAGGGAACAAGGGGATCAGCCATATTGGACTTAATTCTCACTAACAGAGATGAAATGTTAGAAGGTGTTGAAGCTACAGGAACCTTGGGGACAAATGATCATGCAATATTGAAATTCAACATTATACAAACACAAGTAGTAGAACAAAGTCAAACTAGAGTCTTGGACTTTAAGAGAGCTAATTTCAATAAACTTAGAGAGAGCTTGAGAAGGATTCCATAGATGAGAATCCTCAAGGGGAAACAACTCGAGAAGCTTGGGAAACTTTGAAAAGTGAGATTATAAAAGCCCAGTCTAGCACAATACCAATGAAGACGAAAAATAATAGATCTCAAAAGAAACCAGCATGGCTGCATAAAGAACTCTCTAACAAATTGAAAGACAAAAAGGACAAGTATAAAAAGTGGAAAGAGGGGCAAATAACTAAGGCAGAATATCAGCAGATAGCCCGAGCCTGTAAAGGCTGATGAAGTGAGGAAAGTTAAGGCTCACAATGAACAAAGGTTTGCGACTAAAGTAAAAAATAACAAAAAAAAGCTTCTTCCAACATATTAAAAACAAGAAAAAAGTCAAGGAAACAATTAGCCCATTGCTGGGAGAAAGTGGCAAGAAGGGGACAATCAACAGGGAGAAAGCAGAACTACTTAACTCATTTTTTGCATCTGTCTTTACAGAAAAGGAAAAAACAGTCCAACCTATCAAAAACAGCACCACAAAAAACAGATTAGGAACACAAGTTAAAATAGGGAAGAGAATGGTAAGTGAACACCTGTCTACCCTAGATGAGTTCAAATCACTAGGACCAGATGGATTACACCCCAAGGTTCTGAAGGAACTGGCAGACGAGATCTCAGAACCACTGAACTATATCTTTCAAAGATCCTGGAGCACCGGGAAACTGCAAGAGTACTGGAAAAGAGCTGATGTAGTTCCCATCTTCAAAAAAGACGCCATCTTGCCACAACAAAACAGGATCTAATTTCCCGCTTTTTTTTCGGCAGCCATCTTTATACGAACTGCCACAGAAGATAACAAACCAGCAACCAATGAGAGAACAAGATTCAAATCATTCGGCGGGAGCTAGTCCTGACATGAAAAAGAATGAGGAATTCACCAAAAATAATTGCGAAAAACAAACCCAAAATAACATAAGGTCTCCCAATGAACGTGAAATACAAAAGGCTATAGAAACCCTTACTGCGGCATTTGACTCCGTTTTTACACCACTTGTGCTGCTGCTCATTTGGTTTGATTCTTGCTTTTCGGTCGCTGCTCCATGGTTTCTGAGTAAGCTCTGGAGGTTCACGATGAGATCTTTGTTAGTGACGGGCGATTCTAATATTTTAAAAATGGCTAGCCTGAGGACTTCCCTTTTTTGTGCTGTTGTTTTAGATTCGTTCTTTCCTTCATTCCCTTGTTCTTCTTTTTCAAGTGAGTCTGCTCGTTTTTGTCTGAGGTGATTTTTGGTATGTTTCCGTTGGGTGATAGTTGTGCAGCCATTTGTTTCGTTAAGGCCCTAGTAGTTATTCTATTTCTTTTTGTTAAATGTTCAGTAGTCTCTGACATATTTCTTTTTGGAGTTATGGACAACCATCCTCTGCTACCATATTTGTTAAATTTCTAGGATCTAGCCCAATAACTCTCAGTACTTCATCAATAACAGAAATAACTTATTTATTTATTTTTGAGAATATAACTTAACCCATTCATATACATCTATAACCTTGCTTCTGTATCTCTGTAGGTATTCATCCAAATCTGAGGGAGAAGTTTTACAGACAAGGACTTATATACCCGGAGGGAGGAGTCAAAGGTAAGGCAGAGTTGGGAATGGGATGGGTTTAAGGGATTTAACCCATGCTAAACCATAGAGTGCAGAATAAATACAAGAGTTAGACATTTTATCTGACAAAAAATGAAGGTTCTACATTTAGGGAAGAAAAACAAAATGCACAGGTACCATATATGTGGTACCTTGCTCAATAATAGTAACTGTGAGAGGGATCTTGGAGTCCTAGTGGACAACCATTTAGATATGAACCAGCAGCGTGCAGCAGCTGCCAAAAAAGCCAACACATTCTGGGCTGCATAAACAGAGGAATAGAATCAAGATCACGTGAAGTGTTAATACCACTTTATAATGCCTTGGTAAGGCCACACTTGGAATATTGCATTCAGTTTTGGTCGCCATGATGTAAAAAAGATATGGACACTCTAGAAAGAGTGCAGAGAAGAGCAACAAAGATGATTAGGGGACTGGAGGCTAAAACATATGAAGAATGGTTGCAGGAATTGGGTATGTCTAATTTGATGAAGAGAAGGGCTAGGGGAGACATGATAGCAGTGTTCCAATATCTCAGCGGTTGCCACAAAGAAGAGGGAGTCAAACTATTCTCCAAAGCACCTGAGGGTAGAACAAGAAGCAATGGGTGGAAACTAATCAAGGAGAGAAGCAATTTAGAACTAAGGAGAACTTTCCTGACAGTTAGAACAATTAATAAGTGGAACAACTTGCCTGCAGAAGTTGTGAATTCCCAACACTGGAAATTTTTAAGATGTTGGATAACCATTTGTCTGAAGTGGTGTAGGGTTTCCTGCCTAGGCAGGAGGTTGGACTAGAAGTCCTCCAAGGTCCCTTCCAACTCTGTTATTCTATTCTATTCTAGAAGAGTTTTCTCTTTCTTTCAATTGTTATGTTCAGTTTTTATGTTATTAATATTTTTATTTGTACACTGCTCAGAGGGATATGGGCAGTTTCTAAATTTGAGTGATAAATAAATAAATACATATGGCTTGAAGGAAGATCACTAGGCACTCACATGGGTGAGCACAGGAACTAACCTATATCAATGGATTGCAATTAGCTGGCCTTCAGTAGTTGAATTTAAGTCAAGTCACCATGAAGTCAAGTGAAGTCAGTGTACAAAGAAATTGCAATTCTGGGCAAAAAAAATAGGTGCTGAATAGTTTGAATGTTGTCCTACAAATCTATAAAATAGCATGATAAAGTAAACATTATTTATTGAGAATCCAAAGCCAGTTTGCAATACTGTGTATTAAATTTTAATTCATTTCCAGATAACCCCCTGCACCCAGTCTCTGGAAAAAGACAGCAGAACCTAGCAATTTTCCCAACCACTTGAGTCAAATTATGGTTCTCTGTCAAGTCTTAAAAGTTCTCAGAGGGCAAGTCTTTTGAAGATTGCATTCAGGTGATCCCCAATTCACCTTTCAAATGCCTCCAAATGCTTATTAAAAATTGTTCCCCTACTTTTCAATTCTGCCTTTTCTGCTCTGCCAATCTGATATGGCCTGAATAGGTTTGAATCATTTTATCAGGAACTATTGAATAGGTTTGTTCCAACAACCGAAGTCAATGCAAGATAATGCACTAAGTGATGTAAAATCAGATGTCCTACAGCCGTGATGGCGAACCTATGGCACACATGCCAGAGGTGGCACGCAGTGCCCTTTCTGATGGCATGTGAGCCGTCACCCCAGTTCAGCTCCGGCATGAAATTGTGAGTGCCTCCCGCCAGCCAGCTGGTCTCTGACGTGCATGTGTGGGGTGTGTGCAGGGGATGCACATACACACATGGGGGGCACATGCATGGGGCATGCGCGCATGCATGGGGGGCAGGGCATGTGTACGGTCCCGCTTGCTCATTCCCGGGGGTGGGACACATGCACGGGGGCTGTGATCGCATTGCATTTTGGGGGTTTGGGAGCATGCGTGCATGCTTTGGGCACTCAGTCCGGAAAAGGTTAGCCATCACTGTCCTATAGTATGATATATTTATACCTAATACAGTACAATAGATTAAATAAGAATGCTTTGGCTTTGCCATTAGCCCTTAGATATTTATAACACATTTTCCTCAAAACCAATGCCAATTTAGAAGTATGAAGAGAAAGAAATAAGTCTTCTTCTACCACTGTTGTGTTGAAAATCATGACCCAAAACATTTGTTGTTGCTGTGTGTAATATTTCAATAGGCACCAAAGGAAACTATGCTTATAGACTAACAGCAAGAGTGATGTGTGCGATTCTGTGGGTTTTCATGTGTGTGTGTGTGTGTGTTGATTTTGATTTGGATGGAATGGGGCAGTGTAAGAAAATAGTGGGTGAAGTCCATATTTCCATTGCTTTACTCCATTGTTCCTCTCCTGTGGACCCTGTCAAGATACAGTTGAACATTTAATTCTATCTCCTCTTTATATTTATAATATAAACACAATTAATTAAACATGCATGTAATCCTCACACCCTGGAAAACTTGGGATTTAAAAAAGAAATAAGGATCATATTCTGCAATGTTTTTTAAAAAGATTTCTCAAAACTATCTTACATCATTATTTATCCAGGAAAGGATATCAAAAGGTGATCCCCCCCTCACCTTTTTGTATTAAATTAAAGTAATTGTAAAAATGCTGCCATTGTACAGCTGTTTTTTCTTTTAAGTTTTATTTTTAAAACTCAACTATATTCAATTAGGGCTTATTATGGAAAGCATAAATGGCTGTCAAACAGTCATTGATCAGGTAATACAGTATATCTTAAATTCAGAGTGACTTTTGGCTCAGAGAAAAATCTTTGTTGGATTCCATCATTCCAAACATGTAGTTGTAGTTGAATTAGAAATGATTAGTAACTTGACTTTGCAGTGATGGCGGGATTTTTATTCTTGAAAAACACCACACAAAAACACATCAGATATAAAATTAAATTCTGAGTCACCATAATTTTTCAAAGCAGGTGAATGTGAAAGAAATAATTTGTTGGCATTAGAGATTTAGGAAGGAACTGTAATGGAGGAGACACTCAGAATAGATATAATTACAACTAATAAATTAAATGTTTGTTTTGTGTTTGGAAATTTACTAAAAGCAAGAATACAGGAACACAGCTTTGATTAGGCAACATGGTTTGAGAAATTAGTTACTGAGTATTAAAGGGAAATAATGTATTACCTATTGTTTCAGATCTAAACATTGGTTTATTTTACAATAATGCTAAGTCAAATGAAGGTATATACAAATACTTCAATTTTGGGTTTCTGTGCTGAATGCCATTACAAGTTTGACATATAGTAAATGACTACAGTTACTTCTCCTGTGTTTGTGTGTGTATATATGTGTTTGTATGTGTGTAATATATGTATGTGTGTGTGTATATGTGCGTGTGTGTATCTGTGTATGAATATAAATATGTATATGTTTGTATGTGTGTATATGTGTATGTATTTGTATACCGGTATGTATGTGTATATGTATACATGTCACAAACACACACATCTTTTAGGGAAGTGAGTTAGAACTCTTTATTATAACAGAATCTTAATTGTTATGAATTAAATTTCCAAGCTAGACTATAAATTTATAATCCCTATTTTTTTGGAGTTTCGCAATTATTTTTGATAGAGAAACAGTCATAATATCATCAGCATATAAAGATAATTTATATCCAGTTGTGAATGCCACCCCATCTTTAATATCTTGAAACTATTGTATGGAAGAACTCATTGGTTCAAGGACCAAAATGAAGATTAAAGGAGACAAAATGCATCCATTTTGGGTGCTGCAATACAATTTAGATAGCTTAAGAAACAAAACCTTCTGTAATTACTCTAGCTATTGGATGAAAATTCAGAACAATAATACAAAGAATAAAAGATGGCAGAAACCCATATATTCTCAGACCACACTTCATAAATTCAGTCTGGAATACTGTACATCACACTGTCCAACAAAATTAAAGCAGCTAATTTATATGGAGCAATATTTGTAATATCAATCATTGGTTGGATATTGTCAGAGATTGTCTATTTTTTATAAATTCAGTTTGAGATTAATGTACTATAGATAGTATCACTTTCTGCAGCCTCCTGACTTGCACTGAAGTTAATATTTTGCCATCCACATAATGATCTTGGTCTATAGTTTGCATATTTTGTGTCAACTTTATCAGAGTCATCTTTATGTACCATCTTTATCATATGGTAATTAATATTACCTTAATCTAAGCCTCATGAAATTTAGAAAGATGGATTGTAGACCTCCAATAATATACATGCCATTAAGTTTTTTAAAAAATATGTTCCTGGGGTTTTCCATAGTATATATATTGTGGGGTTTTTGTTTGTTTGTTTGTTTGTTGTTGTTATTTCTTGTAATGAGAATGGTGGTGCCAATTAGGGTATTTTTCTTCCTGAGAAATTTCTTTTATTTCAGCACTTCCAGGAAATTTATAATTAGCCATTTGATTTCAGGACTCCCTAGTTGGCAAAACTGAGTGTAAAACTGTTGAAACATGTTTCAAGGGATAAACCAATAACTGTCCAATCCTTTCCCCGGATTCCCAATATTTCTAGATAATGCATTTCAGAGATGAGGGGTCCTTGATGCTCTCTGAGCTTGATTGTTTTCTTGCAGACATTTCATTAGCCAACTAGGTAACATGATCAGTGCTCTATATTTACATACTGTGCAAGAGAGACAATCAACATGCCAAAAAGGGAGCAAAAAGACAAAAACACCTCCTCACCAGCAATCAACACCCAGATGTGCATAGATTAACACCAATACTAGCATCAAACCAACAATCAAGAAGTGAACAATACCCCAATCAAAGAACTGCCAAGCAAGCCAACAGTAAACAGCCCAGCCAAAGTAAAGAAACATCTGCAAATAAAGAACCAAGCTCATAGAGCACCAAGGTCCCCTCATTTCAGCCCTGAGCTACAAATATTCTCCTTTATCAGTACATTTCAGAGAGTACTCTGATGTAATACAAATTAAGAGTCATGGTCTGAGATCTAATGCTTATCTAAGTTTTTGTACCAGATCTAGTACAAGTAGCTATGTTATCTACCTCTGTTACGCAGGATGACAGCCCTTTACATGGAATAAAATAAGCTACCTTGGTAAACCATTCTACCACCACTAGAATGGTAATAAAACCATGCCAAGCAGACTCATTATTGTGGCAAAGATGCAACTCCGCTTCC
This sequence comes from Arizona elegans, assembly GCA_022577455.1. Classification (NCBI taxonomy): domain Eukaryota; kingdom Metazoa; phylum Chordata; class Lepidosauria; order Squamata; family Colubridae; genus Arizona; species Arizona elegans. The sequence continues at coordinate 91,567,366 of JAKOOJ010000003.1, read as the reverse complement.
TGGAGGGGAAAAGAACCATCTAACATTGTGAAAAGGTTGTCTTTCAGCTACAGAAAAACAGAAAAAAATCAATCTGTGGGTCTTCATGGAGATCATTTGACATTTGATACAGGAGTTTCCTTGTAAAAAAAAAAGAAAAATCCAATCAAGCGAATGTACTGCTTGTCTCTCCACTCCTAAGATCTTAGGAGTGTCCCTTTTTGGAGGGAGTGGCAAAGTTGTCAGTTTTCAAGGTGGCAGCAGGAGGGACAGATAGGGAATGTCACATTCAGGCTTGTGTGAAAGAGCATCTGGCACTTTATTTTGTGAGTTAGGAACATGAGTAATATGGAAGTTAAAGTGAGAGAAAACTTGTGCCATCCTTAATGTTAGTTTCGGGGAATGGAACTGCCTATTCAGTCATTTTTTTCTTTCAAAAAGGCTGAGAATGAAAGCCATTTTTTCCTGTTCTGTGTGTGCAAGCTTGTGATCGGTGTTTCAATTTGCTGCCTATGCTACTTACTCTTCCAACAGCAGGCTGCTTCACAAATCTTTAGCCATGATCTAGGTGCAGAATACAGGATCCAGTGTCTCTATGATCAGAAAATAATGAGGCTTTCAAGATTATTGTCAAGCTCTTTTAGGCTGGCAAACTCGGGAAATCAGACATCCTTTGGATTTCTGTAAAGGATCTTTATTTAGGATAATGCAACAGAGTTTCCAAAGCCTGCCAAAGCAGTTTTCCAGATCAACATATATTTGACATAATCAAGATAGAATTACTGTGAGTAACTTTCTCACACTTCCCCTGCACTGAGGAACTTTTTCTGTAAAGACCAGGCATCTTACTCTGGATTTTCAGAGACTGCTAAATATTCTATTATATCTATGGATCCAAAAGATGGCAGTTTTAAATTTATAAATGTATTATTCATATGTTTAAAAAGGAATTGGTGTTTCAACACTAATTTCAAATATGTTATCTGTTCTTGCTGGGGCAGCAATAGAGCAAAAGTTAATACTGTACAGCTCTGTCTGACTGATCAGAGCTTGGGAAGGGAAATATTAGAACTAAGGAGAAATTTCCTGACAGTTAGAACAATTAATCAGTGAAACAACTTGCCTGCAGAAGTTGTGAATGCTCCAACACTGGCAGTTTTTAAGAAGATGTTGGATAACCATTTGTCTGACATGGTGTAGGGTTTCCTGCCTAAGCAGGGGGTGGGACTAGAAGACCTCCAAGGTCCCTTCCAACTCTGTTATTCTATTCTATTCTCTGTATCCAGGATTTCAACAGTGAGCAGAAACAAGTATGCAAAAGCAGCAGTCTTCATCTATAGTAATGAAGTCTATAAAAGGGGGGCTAGTAGCATGGGTGCCTTGTAGAACCTTTACTTCTGTTATTTGCATTATGTGATACAAATGACACAGATTATGAAATTTGTATTAGTTGCATCACAGTATGGCACAAATGATGTGCAATACTTAATTTATGCAATGACTTCATGACATGGGACCCCCAGTGGCCCAACCTTGCAGACTTATTTGATTGGAATTATACTGAGATAGCTATCACATTCAGACTTATATACTACCCCATAGCATGTTTCATTACTCTCTGGACAGTTTACAATGTCAAAGCATTAATTGTATATTGCCGCCAATAATCTGGGTCCTCACTTTACTAAACTGAATGGTACGGTGAGTCAAGCTTGAGCTGTTCAGACTCCAGGTTTTGGGCAGAGTTAGCCTGCAATACTGCACTTTAACCACTACGCTACCAGGGCTCTTGGTTCTTCCGTATTCCCTCTTCAGTGTGGTTTCCCCGGCCCATTCCCATTTGATGGCACCTCGGTGATTGCCAGGTAAGAAACTGCACCATCAACACAAACTACATAGGAGGGGAGAAAAAAACCCTCCATGTTACCTATTCATTTATCCATTCATTATTTAGCCAAAGATATATTCTGCTTTGTATAATCAGATAGGGTTTTTCTAGAGTTAAAAAAGCCAGACTGGTTCAAATGTTATTTTAGTGCCTAATTGTGCTTCAGTCCAATTATGCATTTCACCCTTTTCTGCAAATCGTTCCTTCATCCCCTCAGTGTGAATCCTGTTTTGAAATATACAGTGTTCTGTTCTAAGACACACAGTAGCCACCATCATAACAGTAAATAATTATTCCTGGCATTTCAGGAAAGGATGTATATGATTGCAAGCTAATAATACTGAATGAATAAGGAGCCCAAAGGAGTGTATAGTCTGTGTGAACACAATGGAAACAATATCGCTGGTTAAAATTAAGCAGCTTAATTTTATTATTTGATACTTTCTAGGCTTTCCCTATTAGAAAAACCCTTTGATTTCAGACGAGCTTTTAATAATATCATTAACTAATTCTCTATGTTGTCTTGTTGGGCTGAGAGAAATCATCCACAATTACTCTCTCTCTTAAGAAGAGAGAGAGAGACAGAGACAGAGAGACACAGAGATAGAGAGAGAATAATAAAAGGGGTGTTCTGTTAATATCCTTTTGTTCCTAAGAATCAAGCAATTAACCTGAAATTCTAAAACTTTTTCATAAAAAATAGCACATCAAACATTCCTGCTATTGCCTGAAGGCTGACAAATATTAGAACAACTTTGGGCAGCAAGGTGTATAAAGGAAAGACAATTAGCAAACTCACTTATGCCCTTGGGCTGTTACACAGTTCTAGGTGTAGTTATGTAAGATCAGTCCTCTGTATATTCTTAGCAAAGGATACTTAACTCTGAGAAAATGAAGGTCAACCCTCCAGTAGCTTAAGTGAAACTTTGATACCTCTCCCAAGAGTTTTAAAGATGCTCCAGGTTCAGCAGTTGACTTTTTCTTCTCTGATGTCCTGCCAAGCAACATGTAGGTCATGATGTCATTGTGTCATATATCCGTTCCACTTTTGCAAACAAAAACTACAATCACAGTATAGAATTTTTTCGATACAGTGACAGATTGCGACCAATTAAACCTTTTAGTTAAACACTTCTGAGCAGTATGATTAAACAAAGGTTTTGAAAGGTGCAATATACAAAATATTAGATGAAAGCAGCTAATGGTGCACTAAGGCTTCTGTTGTGGCATCTGCCTTTTGGAACAACATTGCAGGAGAGTTCTAAATGGCTCCTACTCTCCAGATGTCTTTGAAAAGCTGGCTTTGCTCCAAGATCTAGAGTTAGAATGGCTGGCAAGGTCTTGGGTCTCTTTTTTGGCATGTTGTGTCCCCCCCCCCCTTTTTTTTTAATTTTCCTCTTTTTTAAAATTGTTTCTTGTTCTTAAGATATAAGTTGCTCAAATTTGATTGGGGAGTTGGGACGCCTCTGCATATAATTGAATGAACAAACAAATGAATGAATGAACAAACAAACGAATGAATAATTGAATGAATGAGATAGATATAAATAATTATGATAGACCTAACATTAGCAAAACCCACAACATATTTAGTGTCTAATCAAGCAGTTCCTGCTCTGTATAACAAAGGAATTAAGAGTCACAAATGGAATCCCAATGCATTCTAAATTGTTATAATGGATCTTTGTAGGGAAACTGAGATGTTCGATAAAGTCATACATGGAAATCTTGCTGAAGTTATAGAGGCTTTAAGAATGAGTTCATGTATTACATAGTCCCAGTGTGATTAATTTGGCTGGGGCTGTAGTTGAATTGTGAATTCTGGAACTATGTTTTGCAAATTATTGTTTATGGAGAATTTGGTATTCTTTGACTTTTTGAAGTTGTTTGCAGGCATCTTGTTACCAAACTAGTGCTTCAGGGATAGAAGGGAATAGGGTTTGTTTTGTCTCTGCTTATATACAGTAGCTTTCTCTATCAGTGTTGGTGCTGGTGTTGTTTCCTCCTTGGTAGTTCCTTGATTAGGAGTTGTTGTTTACTGCTTTGTTTGTCTAATGTGAATCCTGCTGTTCATTCTTGCTTATCTGGGTGTTGATTACTGGCAAGGTGGTGTTCTAGTCTTTTTGTTTCCTTTTCAGCTTTGTTATTGTCTCTTTCGAATGGTGTATAAATCTTGCCTCTCTATGTCATTGTTGATGGCTGATTTGTCTGAATATCAAGCTTCTAGGAATACCTTCATGTTTTGGGATTTAGCCTACTTTAGGATGCTGATAGTTTTGCAGTTGGAACTATGGTTGAGTCTGCTTAAGTGTTCTAAGACTGAGAAGTTTTCATTGTGTCTTTGGACTGCTGGTTAGTGACCATGGATGTGCTGTGTTAGTCTTCCACCTGCTTGTCCCATTGTTTATGGCTTGTCATTATTTGTGTGTCATTGTGATTTGTTCAACACATGTCAATAAAAGGAGCCATACTGTAATGCAATATATGAAATAAGTAGTCTTCAGTTTATGACAATTGATCCAAAATTACATTGGTAAGTTATTGCAGTCATAAGTTGAGGCATCGCATAACCAGACCCTTTTTTTTTCTTCCTTTTTTGGAGTGGTTGTTAAGTGAACATTATAGTTGTTAAATTACCATGATGATTTTTAAGCAAGCACTGTAGTTGTTAAGTGAATCCATTTTACCTTATGGATATTTTTTAACAGAGACCAAAAGTAGATACTGGAAACCAGCAAAAAGCACCAAAAATTGAGGTCATGTGATTGCAGGATGCTGCAAATGGCCACAAAGGTGAGCCAATTGCCAGTGCCCGAAATGCAATCACATTACTCTGTGTTTGTGTGTGCTTGTGTGCACAGCCATTTTAACTTCCAAATAGGGTGGTAAGTAGTCTTTTGAGATTCTGTCTTAACTCCAAACAGTTGTTAAGCAATTGGTCATAAGTTGAGGACTGCCAGTATCAAATTTTCTCAAAATTCTGCCTTAGAGTCCACATAAGTGCCTACAGGGAGAAGCAAAGGAAGGGGAAGCAAGTGACATAGTACACATGATAATGTCACCATGCAAATGCCATAACAAACACATTGGGACATATATGTAATGAGAACATTTGCATGACTATAGCAGCTGTGTGCTTGTCATCATTTTGGGCATTTTGATGGTTTTGCTGCTGATTGGGGACATTAAGATTGGCAACTGGGAATGATGCCAGAAAGATTAGGTAGGTTTGAACAAAGTTTACACATGGTTTTGTTTACATATCATACTAAACTTCTTTGATACATGAAGCAGGTTTGATTTAAACCTGTCTGCTAAATTCATTATGCCTGATTCATGCATAATGCTAACACATAAATGATGGATTTAGAAAGAACAGTGGCTAGATATGTACAGACCTTATGCCAAAACCCAAATGATTTGCATTCTTGAGTTCAATATCTGAAATTAATTATTCCAAACTGTATGGAGGAACAAGTTTGCTCTATCCAGAGATAATAATTATGCCGAGCCAGATAGTCCCTAATAGCTCTTCAGTCACCTGATCCTGCAGTTCCTTTTGCCTGTGCCAGCCTTTCCCAACCTACTTGCTGGATTATTTTTTTTATTATTCCCTTATAATTAAAACAGGCACTCCCTTCCCCGGGACACACATAACTGTGCGTCCTGGGGAACACACATAACACATATAGTCAATTCATAGCAAAAATAATTCCACAAATTCACATTCCATCTAAGCAGATGTCCTCAACACTGCTTTTTCCTTTAGAAATGAAACACTCCCCCCTCACATATCTTGAGTAAGAATAGGGGGGGAAATGCAATCTCTTCCTTCCCAGCACAGCACCAGTTTTAGATTTGTTAGCAGGAGGGAAGCAAAAGGAAATCCCCCTCTGTTTGCTGCAGGCTGATTTTGCCATTCATGACTCCAAAGAGATTTTAAAGTAGAACTCGAGTCGCAGGAGTGTGGTGAATTAGAATTGTACTGGATTTACTCACATCCATTTAGAAGCATCATGCCTCATTACTTCAATGTCTCTGCCTATGGAAAAGAGCCAGACCTGTATGATTTATCCCACATTGCTGTTGCTTGTTGGATAGCAGCTCACTGCAAGGGCAACCTAGAGGTCAAAGCCTTGAGGAATGATTGCCTCTGCCATTACCATAACTAGATAACAAATATTAGATACACCACTACGTATGATAAGAGTTTCTATGGGATCTCAGAAACTGAGGAAACCTGGCTCATTCTGTCATCTCTGCTGACTTTCAGAGAAAACAGATCACCTTTTCCAAGGATTACTTAAACCGATTGGTTTGAAAAACTTCCATGATCTGGTCCTCTTTCTTTCACTGGACAAAATTCTAGGGGTTTGAAGACTTTAAGTTGGTCTACCATTCTATAAATGAATGGTACTTTTAATTAGCAGTTGCTTAGTCAAAGTAGTCACTTCCTTGTTTTCTCTACAAAATCACAGGTACTTTCTTTGCTCTATGTCAGGGGTGGGTTCTACTTACCTTTACTACTGGTTCACAATGGGGCTGTGCGCACGTGCTTGCTTCACTTGTGCACGCACACACTCTTCTGTGCATGCACAGAAGCATTTTGATGACATTGGGGTCGGTGGGCAGAGCCTCCCGTCGGTTTTACTACCGGTTCTATAGAACCGGTGTGAACTGGGGGCAACCCACCACTGCTCTATGTGTGTGTGTTTGTCTAGCATTAAGGAACTTCCTGCTCTGGCCTCAATTAGGTAATTATTTCCCACTTTGGCCTTTACACCTAAACTCTGCTAGACACGTGACAATGTAGCTGATCCTCTTTAATACGTAACTTTCTCTTGCTGATGCTTAAACTATACAGCTGATTCCTGACTTATTTTCCACAAAGCAGTCCAAACTAGCATTGATGATGTTACCTAATTTGGGTAATGAAATGTCTGCAAGAAAACAAACAAGGTCAGAGAGCACCAAGGATCTCTCAATCCAAACTTTGGTGGGGGAATGGAAGGGCTATAACATTTACCCAACAGAAGGCAGCTCACTTTCAACATGGTTCATCTCTCCTATGCTCACCCGTAGTTGATGGAGGAAAGGAACTCACTTGTGTAACTACAGTTATTCTTGTTTTCATTGTCCATTCTTTCTTTGACATCTTAACTATGACTATCTCAGTTGGCAACATCCATAAAGATAAAAGGTAAAGGTTCCCCTCGCATATGTGCTAGTTATTCCTGACTCTAGGGAGCGGTGCTCATTTCCATTTCAAAGCCAAAGAGCCAGTGCTGTCTGAAGACATCTCCGTGGTCATGCGGCCAGCCAAAGGTGCACGGAATGCTGTTACCTTCCCACCAAAGGTGGTCTCTTTTTTTCTACTTGCATTTTTTACATGCTTTCAAACTGCTAGGTTGGCAGAAGCTGGGACAAGTAATGGAAGCTCACTCTGTTACGCAGCACTAGGGATTCAAACCGCTGAACTGCTGACCTTTTAATCGACAAGCTCAGCATCTTAGCCACTGAGCCACCACATCCCTTTTGTATGTATGTATATACATACCCTTTTGTATTTATGGCAACATCCATATACCTCTATAAATTGTAAATGTTTGTTTTATGCAGAGGTCATTATAGTCTGTGAAAATGGAAAGCAGATGGAGAGAAGGAAATATGTCAAGTGTCATGCAATGATTTTTATAATTCATTTTTAAAATGAATATTTTCTGTTTTGAATCTGTTGTATGTATTTAAAATCACAAATTATAACTGTTAAATAAACAGGACAAATGCACAATTTGAATAAGAAGTTCCTGGTTATATAGTATCTGGTTGAATTTTCTGTTGAAAATACATTACAAATAACTCAGAATGTTCTTATAGCATCCGTCACCTGTCGTAGGCCACATGTCTTTTAAAGAAATTATATACGTACAATATGATGAACACAATTTATTGAATAGCATAAAGTAGCCAAGAATGGTAGTGTTGTGAACAGGGGTGGGTTCTAAATTTGTTTACTACCGGTTCTGTGGGCATGGCTTATTTTGTGAGTGTGGCTTGGAGGTCATGTGTCTAGGTGGGCGTGGCTACCTGGTCAGAGTCATTTCTGAAAGGTCCTCGCACTTACAACCAAGTCCTCGCACTTACGACCCGACTCATTTGTTTGCTTTTAACACTGATCAGCTGTAGGACGGCCCTTTGAAGCCCCGCGGCAAGAGTTTAAACAGTTTTTTTCCCTCTAGTCATCAGCTGGGACTCAGGAGGCAGCAATAGATTGGGGGCGGGACCAAATAAAAGGTAAGAATAACATGGGTGGGAGAGCGGGGGGAGAATCGGTTCGGTGACATCATATCGTCACCACTACCGGCTCGGCCGAACTGGTGGGAGGAACCCACCACTGGTTGTGAATGCCAGAGTGCTTGATGCCCAATTCACTTGTTCACAAGAAGTGGATGTTTGTCACCTCAGCAGAAAGAGTCTCCAGCCACTTCCTCTATCTTGGATATAGAAAAATGTGCTTTTTAAAATCAAAGAGAAGACACTGAACTGAGAACCAGATTAAAATTGAGACTCCTAGAAAAAAGGGGAAGTCTGATTAAACAGAAAAATAAAGCCATTTATGTAGAAATAGGTAAATGTGTGTACTCCATTTTATTAACTTTTCATCTTGCTCTAAAGATTCATTTTCCCTGAACGTTTAACTCCTTCCTTCCTTCCTTCCTGCCTGCCTGCCTGCCTGCCTGCCTGCCTGCCTGCCTCCACCCACTCTTTCTGCTGTTTTTTTTTTTGCTGTAGACCTTTACCCTCTTGTATTCTGTCTGGAGCATTGCAATATTCTTTTGCAATTTCTTTCCAAATGTATTGTTTTCCCATTATTTGAACAGCTGTGTATTTACCTCTTTCAGTATCAGCATTTTAAATCCAAACATGTTTTCTTTTCCTTCGTAATAAAACTTTGTTTTGTTTATGTCTTGTGAGAATCAACTTCCCAACGAATATCTGAAACTTTTAGGCAAATGCTAATATTCTCACCATAGGATTTAATTTTTTCATTTAACTTTAATTCTCAGGGAGTTAGCATAGGATATGAAGTAGCATAGGATATGAAAGTCTTATTATCTCTTCTTAAAATATAAAGTAATCCTTGCAGTAGATACATGGAATATAACTGGAACTGTCATATTGCTACTTCCTAGTGGGACTATGTGAAATTGAGAAGGCATCTTAATTTCCAAGGAAATTTAAGACTTTCACCCTTCCACCCTATAATTAGGTAGCAGTGATGTCAAACAGACACTAGAAAGCAATGAAGAATATATATATCTCTATCATCTATATCTACACTATATCTATCTATATCTATATCTATGTAGGTCTTTGGTTATTCGGGTCTTCTCCCACGTAAAATTGGAAGTGTCTTGGCGACGTTTCGACGAAGTCTCATTCGTCATCTTCAGGCTGGTGTTCTCGGCTTCGTGCTTCCTGGAAGCACGAAGCCGAGAACACCAGCCTGAAGATGACGAATGAGACTTCGTCGAAACGTCGCCAAGACACTTCCAATTTTACGTGGGAGAAGACCCGAATAACCAAAGACCTACATACAAACACCCGCGAAAACCTGAGAAAACATCTATATCTATATCTATATCTATATCTATATCTATATCTATATCTATACCATCTCTCCCTCTCCCCACCCCGCTCTCTCTCTCTCTAATCTTCAATAAAGGTGAATATTTGTAGTTCAGGGTTGAAATGAGGGAGCACCAAGTACCCCTTATATCTAGATATCTACTGTACAGATAGATAGATAGATAGATAGATAGATAGATAGATAGATAGTAGATAGAAAGAGATCCTTCTTCCCTTCCTTTCCTTCCCTTCCCTTCCTTCTTGTAAATTCTAATCTAGTGAGAAAACTATGCACACACAAAAGCTGCATAACAAAAGTTATTTTTGTTTCCAGCTTCTGGGTTTGATGGGTCAGCTAAATCAGAGTTATGGGAGCAGATTTCTATAGCAGACTGTGCAGTTTCCTGCTCATCCAGCAGAAGATATATTGAAGGTCATGGTGATATATTCCAAAACAGGCATCCTCAAGGCCAGACCAATGACCCAATCACTCCAATGGGACACTCTGTGTCTTTTAAATTGAAGGAATTAAAAATCCATCTCCATTTAAAAAGAGCTGTAATTCTGCAGAGAGAAAAGTCATAAAAATTCAGAGTTGGATAGGACAAAGGGAGGGATGCGTCCTCTCACAAGCAATCCAACATTCTCAGCAGGTCCTGTGAAAAGATATTTGTTTTCAGATTACAGGGAGAATATGGATTCTGAAAAGGTTTTCCATGGCCACAAGATGGAGAAAAATCAGTTTTTAGGAACATGTATGTTTCTTGTTGTCAGTTGTCCACAAAAAAACTTGACAAAATGAGCACAATTATTGATTATTCACCAATTATTCACCAATGTCCCATTTAGACATGGCATCAGAAAGTACAAGAAGGATGTTCAAGGCTTAATGGTGGATCACGTCCCATTCCTAATCAGTTTTTTGCCCATAAAGTGAAAAGGACTCAGATTAAATGAGTTTGTGCTGGAGCAAAGACTATTGAGGTTGTCATTGACTTGATGCAGCTTGAACGGTTCATGCTAAAATCATCTAACAGTTTTTTATATAGAAGGTGCTATATGTTTGGCAAGATTTAATGAGTGAGCTTTCAGGGATTCTATAATCAAATCTAGAGAAGATGGGTCCCCTAATTTAATATCCAAATATGTACCTAATGAAAGAAGTCCCATTGCCATGTTTTCAGTTTGATAAATAGTTGGATTTACTTGCAGATTTTAATATCAAAGGGCAGTGAAATGTACTGTGACTACCCCAATATATTTTTAAGTCAAGGAAAAACCCTGATAATATTTATTTTTCAAATGTAGACACCACCCATTTCACTCTCAGAATGACTCTGAACAATGTACAATGAAAAGAATAAAAACCATATAAAAATTCAGTACATCAGCAAAAGGGATCCAGATAAGAATAAAATTACAATAAGTTAATGTGCCAACCATCCTCAGAGTTACATACAGCCAAGCCAGATCTTCAAACTCTTTCAAAAGGCCAAGAGAGAAAGAGCCTATCTTACCTCTGAGGGGTGGATATTCAATGGGACAAGGGTAATGGCAAAGAAGGCTCTCTTATGGACACCACCATTTGAAATTCTTTAACTGATGGGGTCCATCATGTACCTTCCCTGCCTGACCAGGTAGGATGGTATGATGTCATGGAGATAAGACAATTCCTCAGGTCACCTGTTTCCATGCTGCATGGGGGTTGGTAGAACTAAGGGAAGGCAAGGAATATTTTTACTATATAGATTATGTCAGGGATATGACTGCACATATCAAATTCTGTGATGCGTGCCACAAGTGGGAACAATAAGATAAGATGAAGTCATCCTTACACCTTTGCCTAGTATGGAAACTCCATTCTAGATAGTGGCAGGAGTTATTCTGCAACCCACCCAATACAGGAAACAGTATTTATTAACTTTTGTGAACATGATCAGTAGATTGCTAGAGGCAGTAGCTCTAAATTGGTTTGATACCTATTTCGCTTTCTGGGATTAAAGGGATAGACAGTAAATGAGGAAAGAAATGTGTTCTGAATGTGAAGTGTCAGAGGGTTTCTAGGTAAGGATGTTTGAGATCTCCAATCTTCCACCATGCAGAGTCAATTAGATTTCTAGCAGAACATGTATCTTGTTTCCCCGAAAATAAGACCAGATTTTAAGCCTGATTGGGTTTATTATCAGGGCATGTCTTATTTTGGGGAAAACATGGTATATATATAATATATGTGTTCTTTGATATATCCACTTTGTTTAATTGTGTAATTCAAGTCAGAAGCAATTAAAATAAGGCATAATATACAACATAAAAATTAAAATGTAAAATTATCCAAAGTGTAGTGAGGTGCTCGTTTCCATTTGTGATACTATGTCCATATTAAACTAGCTATTAAATAAGGCTCTGCGGTCTATCCTACTTCTTGGTAAGCTAGTAAAATGTGGGATAGACAACATCTCCACCAGATGGATTTGTAACTGGCTGACAAACTGTACTCAACAAGTAGTTCTTAATGGTATTACATCTACATGCAGGAAAGTAAGCAGTGGGCTACCATAAACTCAGGCCCAGTACTTTACAATATCTTCATAAATGACTTAGAAGATGGAATAGAAGAAGAACTCATCAAATTTGCAGATGACACTAAACTGGCAGGAATAGCCAACACCCCAGAAGACACTGGCAGGAATAGCCAACACCCCAGAAGACAAGCTCAAGATCCAAAAATATCTTGGCAGACTTGAACAATGGGCTGTATCCAACAAAATGAAATTTAATGTGTAGAAAAGCAAGGTTTTACACTTAGGTAGGAAAAACAAAAGATTAGACCCAGTTTTCTCTCACACCTGGCTCCAGAGCCTCTCTAGGAGTCTGGGGAGGGAGAAAATGGTTTCCTTCCCCCCAGAAGCCCTGCAGAGGCCAGAAATGGCCCATTTGCCAACTTCTAGTGGGACCGGAGCTGAGCTCGTGTGCCCACTGATATGACACAGGTGTGTGCTACCTATGGCACGCATGCCATAGGTTCGCCATCACAGGTATAGGGTCACCTGGTTGAGCAAGAAGTTGGAAGACCTCCAAGGTCCCTTCCAACTCTATTCTGATTGATTGGAATATGCAGGACCACAGATGTAGTACTTGAGCTCAATTCTTTAAACCAGCTGCAAGATGCCAGGGAAAGACACAGCTATTTTACAGATTAGTAGATAGGTGTGGCTTTTGTACTGTGCAAACTCCAAAACACTTTTTTGGGATCTGAATCTGAAGTATGGCATTGCCCTAATCCAGGGATGGGCAAATATGGCCCCTTTATGATCTGTGGACTTCATTTTCATGTTGAAGTTCACAGGTTGTAAAAGGGCCACAGCTGCCCTCCCCTATGCCTAATCTATGAAGCTGTTTTACAGAGTTGAGTGGGATCAAGTGGGAAACATTGGAAGACTCAATGAAAACAAAGGCTTCACTCTTAGGTTTTTAGTCACCAGTAACTGCAGTTAAGAATGATTACAAACTTTGTGTGTATTTTTTTTCCCCAAAATGATATTTGTCTAGTAGAATATGTTTCTCCAACATAATTTAGAAAATAAAAATAGAATAAGGATATAAAATTCAGACAAATTTCTCTGTCTTCTATGGAAATGCTAGCACTTTTGATTAACATTTTATTCACACCTACACTATTCTTTCAGGTCTGGCTTTTACATTGCAAAAAAAAGAAAAAAAGAAAAAAAGCAAAAAAGTTTAAATACCAAACACTTAAACATCATGTTTAGTCCTCTGGTTCACTGAGTTGTATGCTGTATAAACAACTTTATTCTGGCATTAAATCAGATGGCTCAGACATTTATTGCTTTTCATCTCACAATGAGGCAGTAACCTCTAGGAATACTTTATTGATTAGGTAAAAGAAAGAAAAAAATATCATAGCTTTGTGTGGGGATAATCCTATTTATGCAGAAAGACTTTCAAAAGCCAAAAAGAAACAAAACAGAACAAACTATACATCAAGCCCTTCCCCCCCATATAAGCAAGTGGGTGCTACATTCTCAACAATATATAAGCACAGTCATTAGCAGAAGCACTAATTGCTGCTTTTATGAGAAACTGACAGAGGACATCGAACATAAAGTGTGTGGATCTGACTAGGAGTTCTGCTTGTTTTTGCTATTACGTGGCAGAACATTGCCTTTTGTTCTTTTCCTTTCTTTTTTATTGGGGTGGGGGGGAGATAGACCAGGAATTGGAAAGCAGCTTCAATATCTCCCCCTCATAAATTACAGTCCAACAATGTTCCCTCTTAATAGGCAAGCATATGGTTATATAGCCACTCTTTGAGAAGTACTTCCAGATGTGATAATTGTTTTGTTTTTCTGTAGATATCTATTCTTAGCTCTGGCCATTATTTAAGAGAAGCTTCATTTAAAAAGGGCTTTGGTGACATAGGTGACTGTGGTAGTATCTAATACATCTGCTTCATCCACATGTACAAAAAGAAAAGGTTCTTAACTAATAATAAAAAGGGATGCATGGATTCCAATTGGGAAGCCATATTCAAGATATCCAGGAAGCCCTTGACTTGAGCAAGCAAACTAGGAGAGCTAACGAGTTTGTCAGAAGAGTTCAAAAGCATAATGGGAGAAGAACCAGAAAGCTGTATATTCTGAGATACTTTGTACTACTTTGTGCTGTGTGAATTAGAGGTCATCATATCCTATAGAGTTGTTATTTCACATGATATGCCCTGAAAGCTGCTATTCATTGCCTATTGAGGTTGATTGAATATTTGCTTCCTGTTAAGAAAGAAGAGAGTACAGGAGGAATATAAGGCAGCCATGATCTGGCGAGTAGTCTCTCTAAATTAAATTAAATTAAATTAAATTAAATTAAATTAAATTAAATTAAATTAAATTAAATTAAATTAAATTAAATTAAATTAAATTAAATAATTAAATTAAATTAAATTAAATTAAATTAAATTAAATTAAATTAAATTAAATTAAATTAAATTAAATTAAATTAAATTAAATTAAATTAAATTAAATTAAATTAAATTAAATTAAATTAAATTAAATTAAATTTATTTATTTATTGCAATTTATATGCCACCCTATCTCCGAGGACTCAGGGCGGCTCACAATGGTAAAATGCATAGTTCCTTATTAAAACAATATAAAATTAAAACCCAATTTAAAACAGTTTAAAATTCATTAAAAAACCCCCATCAGTCCAGGCTACGGAACAACCAGGTCTTCAACTCGCGGTGGAATGAGCGAAGGTCAGGTGCCATCTGAAGCTCCAAAGGAAGTTGGTTCCAGAGGGTGGGTGCGCCCACAGAGAAAGCTCTTCCCCTGAGGGTCGCCGTCCGACACTGTCTGGCTGACAGCACCCTGAGGAGGCCCTGTCTGTGGGAACGCACTGGGCGATTGGGGATTGTCGCTGGCTGCAGGGGGTCCGACAGATATCCCGGGCCCAGGCCATGAAGGGCTTTATAGCTGATAACCAGCACCTTGAACCTCACCCGAAGGGCAACCGGTAACCAATGCAAGCCGCTCAGGAGGGGTGTCGGGACCTCCCATCACAACCCGCGCGGCCACATTCTGCATCAGCTGAAGCCTTCAAGTGGTTTTCAAGGGCAGCCATAGGTAGAGAGAGTTGCAGTAGTCAAGACGGGAGGTGACCAGCGCATGAGTAACGGTGCGTAGTCTCAGCCTCTCTGGAGCTGCCAGTGCTTCACCGGGTGCAAACAAACATGCACACAGGAAAAGGAGGATTCGTTCCAAAACCCGGTTTAATGGAGGCAACACAGCAGCATACAGTAGAGACTGAGCTGCTAAGCAAAACAAAGTCGGAGACGCTCTAGCTCTCTGTCCGTACTGTTTTATAGGGCTTGGATATAGTTAACTATCATTAGGCAGGCAATGATTTCTCACAGCTGTCACAATCAAAGCTGCCGCTTGTTCCATTCATGCTCATCGCAGGCATAGGATGTCATTCCCCTCCACACTATTATCTCTTCAGCAGCTGAGTTACATTCCCATTCCACCACCCCCATCTTCATTATCTCTTCAGCAGCTGATTTAAGTTCCCATTCCATCCTCCCTCTTCTTGCCTTCCATCCATCACCCACTATTAGTGTTCATGGTGTCCTAATGCAACACCCCCCTCCACCATGTTTTGTTGCTGGAATCCGTCAGCATTCTCCGGATCCCCTCCATGGTCTTCAACACCATCCATCAGGGTGATGTGTTGTCGAGGGGCTTTTGACACTTGACATGTAGGGCATCTTGGTCCAAGTAAGGGCGCAACTGTCGCACAAGGCGAACCTGGGCAAATGCCTCCCTGGTCACGGTCATCACATGGTCTTCCAGAGACAACCGTGAATCCAGGAGGACACCCAAGTTGCAGATCCTATCCACAGGGGGTAACACTTCACCCCCAATGGTCAACGATGGAATATCTCAATCGGAACAAGATGCCAGCCCACAGCCACTCGGTCTTGGCAGGGTTGAGTCGAAGCCTATTCCTCCCCATACAGGTCCGTACCGCTTCCAGGCAATGGGACATCATGGCTGGGCTGGTTTGGGGTGGATATAAAAAGCTGGGTATCATCAGCGTACTGATGATACCGCACCCCAAAACCACAGATGATCTTCCCAAGCGGCTTCATATAGATGTTGAACAGGAGAGGCGAGAGGACCAAACCCTGGGGCACCCCCCAAGTGAGGGGCCTCATAACCAACCTCTGCCCCCCTGCCAACACTGCTTGCGTACGGCCCGAGAGATAGGAGGAGAACCACCATAAAATGGTGCCTCCCATTCCCAACCCCTCGAGCCATCGCAGCAAGATACCATGGTTGATGGTATCAAACGCCACTGAAAGATCCAAGAGGAACAGAACAGAGGAATATCCCCTGTCCCAAGCCCTCCAAAGATCATCCACCAGTGCGACCAATGCTGTCTCTGTGCTGTACCCCGGCCTGAAACCTGATTGGTATGGATCCAGGTAGTCTGCATCCTCCAGGGCCAATGGGAGCTGCTGTGCCACCATGCTCTCAACAACCTTCGCTACAAAGACGAAGGTTATCCAATATGGTTGGATCCAAGGCAGGTTTCTTTTTTTTTTAATTGAAAAAGTTTTTCAAATACAAATTCCCCCCCCCCTTTCCCCCCTCCCTAACCACCCCTCCCCCTCCCCTCCCCCCATGGCTTCTCCAAGATGAAATCCAAATTAATATCACATTATATAATACTTTACCACTCTTATATCCCACCCCCTATGTACTATACATTTCTTCCTAACATTATTATTATATCCCCTGTATACTATACATTTAACAGCATTCAACTAAAAACTATATAATAGATCCTAATTTGGCATTTATTCTATTCATAATCTACCCATTTCCTCCACCTGGATACTTATATTTCTTTTAAATATATTAATATCTAAACATAACATCACTTTTCCTAAACTAAGCAATCAGTAACCTAACCTATCCCCTTGTACCATATCAATTTTATATCACCCACTTTTCTACAGGTCTACCATACATAATATATTTAATATCTTTATTCTTCTGCCCATATCACTAAAAGATATTTCCATAAAACCCTCAAATGACTTTAAATTTGTATTCCATATAGTATCTTCTGTAATGTCTTTCAACTAGATTGTTAATTCCATCGACCATGTTAGGGTAACATCAAGTCCTGCTTCCAACAGTGTATTCAGTATCTTCAATTACCATCTGCCCCCATCATTAATAAGTATTTCTGTATATATAAGTATTTCTGTATATTTATATTCCATATGGTATCTTCTGTAATGTCTTTTGTCTAGATTATTAATTCCAACAACCACGTTAGGGTAACAGCCAGATCACCTGCATGCCCCAATTCCATAGTTCTCTTGCCTTATAGCTCAACATATACATAATCCATTTTTCAAAGAGTCCAAAATAGAAAGTTCCAGTCCACTCAATCACAGGCCATCTTCCACATCCCAGAAACACGAGCACTGCAGAGATCTGTTATTCTTCTCAAATTAATATAAGTCTGTAATTTGCCTCAGTTATATTTTCATGTATCAGCCTTCTATAAATCCCGCTTATTATATTTAATCGTCTCTTAAATAACTGGCATTAATCTGTTGGCTAAAAAAGAATTGTTTAGTTTAAAAATTTTTAGTTTTGTAGAACCTGCTTCTTCTTTTCTTAACTTGTTGTGGTTTAGATCTCCACCCTGGTTGCCTTTCTAGGACTTGTATATCAGCTGATTGAATTACATGCTGGTCTTTAACTTGATAAGATATCAAATCGAGATCCAAAGCCGCCTCTTTTATATTTATAGGTGATCCAGCTATAGCCTCTGAAGGAGAATCCAAAAGCGGCTCATCCAAAAAGCCCTCTATAACTTGTTGTTTTTCCATTACCTCCATCTCCATCTGCTTAACCTGAGTTTCAATCTCTTGTTCATTTTGCTTTTCTTTATCCCCCTCCTGTATTCCTGACACTGATGACATACATGGAGATGTTGGGCCCATTTTAAAAACCTTGTAGTAAAATTCTTCCACTTTTTCAACAGTGTTTAATTGATATCTTTCTCCTTGATATCTCAATATTATACCAACTGGAGCATCCCACCTAAATGGGATGTTTTGTTTCTTTAGCTCAGTCACCAAAAATCCAAAGTCCTTTCTATCTTGGATGGCAGCTCTTTATATATCCAGATCTTCATTCCATTCATTTCTAGAGTGGAGTTAAAAGACTTTTGCACAATATCATTTCTTATTCCTTTATCAGTAAAATAAATCACCACATCTCTAGGCAATTGTCTTTGCTTTGCCACCCAAGAATTTACTCTGTAGACCTTATCAATCTTACAGAATACCTCTTCAAAACTAACCTTTAAAATCACAGCCAGAACTTCAGCAGACATCTTTCTCAAGTCTTCTCTGTTATTTTCCTGTATTCCCCTCATTCTGATCACAAATTCCATGGTTCTGAATTGCATCATTGTAACTTCATTTTCAATCCTTTGCTTTATATTATCTACATTGTAAGTCTTATGATCAGCTTCCTTCATTTTAGACTCTACTTCTGAGCTATTTTCTTGAATCATTGTCAAATCATTTTCAATTCTTTGTATTTTATTATCCAGATTATAAATCTTATAATCAGCTTCCTTCATTTTAGACTCTATTTCTAAATTGATATCTTTATCTATCTTTAGAATTACTTCTGAAAAGCTTTTCAAAGCTGTTACAATATAGCGCTTCAGGTTATCATACTTTTGTTGAACCAACTCTTTAATTTCCTGTCTAAATTTTTCAAGATTCTGGTTCATAATCTCATCATGTCTTGCCAACTCCTCCACAACAAATTCCTTTAAATCTTTAAAACCATTCTTCTGCATCTGTGAGCTCAAAAATTGCTCTTGTGATTTATAAATGGGGGAGCCCCCCCCCACATCTTGGTTGTCTGGCTTTGTCAGTTTTAACTCCATCCTGCCATGCAAACAGACTCTTTTTAAAGAAAAAGTCTTCTCTCCACACAATATCAATATCAAGTCTCTAAGAAGGAAGAAGCATGAAACAAAAATTTTTCTCTTCTCTTGTAGCCAGCGCTATTGTTTCAAATACTTTGTAGCATATTAAACCATTCAAATGGAAAGACTTTTGCTTTCAGCTTTCTTCTCAAGCCTCAGCCAGCCGCCATTTTAAACTTTTTTTTCCCCCTTTCACTCTTTCTTCATTAAAATCAATCATAGGGTTGTTACAAATACTTGCAATTTAGAGTCCCAAATCCGGATTTCATCCTGCTTATTCAAGCAATCTGTTAGTTTTCGCTGATTAGGTTGGTCACATTGTCTTGCTCTGCAAAGCGTAGAGTTCCGCCGAAGCCTGGAGCAGTGGCGAGCTGGATAGGGAGCCTCATCCTGCTTCCTCCCCAAGAGTAAAAAAAAAATTCTGGGGACTTCACAGAGGGCTCCACCTGTTCTCCCGGCTCTTCTCACATTTCCTTAAAGAAACGGAGTTTTTCAAGCCACTTCTCAACTGTAAAGGTGGCTCTTTACGGGTGGCGGGGGTGGCGGTCCCAAAAGACCGTCTAGCGACGACGGAAGCCAAACCAGAAGCCACCAAGGTTTCTTGAGGAGGGGTCTCGCCACTGCCTCTTTCAGGGTGGCCAGGAAAATCCCCTCATCCAAGAATGCCATTATTACTGCCTGGATCCAATCCCGTGTTACCTCACGGGGCGCATAAGCTAGGCAGGAGGGACACGGGTCTAGTACACACGTGGTGGAACTCAACCTTCCCATGATCCTGTCCACTTCCTCAGGGGTGACAAGATTGAACTCTTCCCAGATCCCAAGGCCAGCTGCCTCCTCACTGTCAGACCCTGCCCAGTCAGAGTCCAGACAGTCCCGAATCCGAGCGATCTTATCCAGCAGATGCTGACTAAACTCCTTGGCATGTCCCTGCAAAGGATCATCCCCTGCCCTCTGATTTAGGAGGGAGCGGGACACCCTGAACAGGGCAGCCGGGCGATGATCTGTGGATGCCCGCTTCGCCGCCTCCATTGCCACCAGATAGGATCATGTGAACAATCTCAACTGGAAATGGTCGGATTCGGAATGGCTGGCTCTCCAACTGCTCTCTAGGCCTCTCCTATGGCACTTCATCTCCCGGAGCTCCTCTGTGAACCAAGGAGCCAGCCAGGATCTGCGTCGAGTCAGAGGCCGCAAAGGCACGACACGGTCGAGTGCCCCGGAGGCTGCCACTGTTCCGAGATAAAAATAAAATCAGGGGTGTGCCCCCCCTCATGAGTCAGGCCCTGAATTATCTAGGTCAGGTCCATGGCTGCCATGGAAGCCATGAACTCCCAGGCCACCCCCGACGCTCCACCCAGGGATGGCAGATTGAAGTCCCCCAGAACAATAAGTTTAGGGAACTCAACTACCAACCCCGAGAGAGCATCAAGCAGCCCAGGCAGGGCCGTTGATATGCAGCTGGGAGATAGGTACATAATCAGCAGGCCCAACTGCCCTTGCGGATCCCATCTCATAAGGAGGGACTCACACCCATCTATCTGAGGAAAAGTGACCGCCCATGGGCCAAGGGACTCCCTAATAACAACCGCCACCCCCCACCCCTACCCTGGGCCCTCGGCTGGTGTAGCATCTGAAAACCTGGTGGGCAAAGTTCAGTCAGAGGGACCCCTTCCTCTGGGCCCAACCAGGTTTCTGTAATGCAGACCAGGTCTGTGTTCTCCTCCTCAATCAACTCGCGGATGAGGGGAGCTTTGTTAATCACAGACCTGGCATTAAAATAAACCAGCCTAAGCCCAGGGATCCTCTCTCTCAAACCCCCAGGAAGTCGGACAGAACCAAAAGGGTTGGAGCGCACCAGAGCTCGAAGATAGTGGGGGCACACTCCCAAACACCGATATGACCCTTTGTTCATCCACCTGCTACCATTCCCAATCGCAACCAGAATCAAGGTCCCCACCCTCTCCCTTGGGGCGCCATCGGGCCCCGTTCCTGCTCCAGCCCCACCGCTCTCCTCTCCTCCCCTGCCTGGACTGACATTGGCCCGGAGGAGCCCCCCACAACTACCAACCAGCAATTGCAACCCTCCCCCCTCCCTAGTCCCCTTAAAAATTTACATAAAAATTATATAAAACCCCTTTAGTAAAACCCTTAAAGTTCTGATGGTTCTTATGCCACCTCTCGGGATCCCAGGACCTGTCCTTAAGACAGTTCTTAGTGAGGCCGGTTGGCCACACCCAGGAATGGGGGGCATTCCTGAGGGCATACAGTTCAGCACTTGCATAAGTTCGAGACGCCTAGATCAGCCATGGAACGGATATGGCAATGGCGAATGGGGAACAGTCAATGTTACAGTAGATGTAAGGCCAAAACACAACCCAGCTATCCCGAACAACCACTCCCGGTGCTCTCTCACAGCATTCAGGGCATACAATGTTCACAATGTTCACAACCCTTGCCTCCCTCTCAACAAGACAAGGTCCATGTAACACGCTGGGTGGACCCCAGGGCCAGCGCCCCCAGTCCTCGGTGCTCTCTCACAGCAGCATGGGCTAGGCCAGCTAAACAAGGCTCCATAGCTGCCCTCTCACGGCGGCGGATGTTGACATCTCGGGGTAATGGCCATTTCGGGCTGCTGGGGGAGTCCAGGGCCATCGATGAAAACACCAAATCCATGCAGTCGCAGCAACAGAAGTCTGGGAGAAGGGCGGCAGAGGTCCCAGCATCAAGCATAGTCCCTGGCACCATAGTCCCCCCGACCCCGCCATGGACTGCATGTGGACAAATAGGCAAGAAGGTAGATAGCAGGCCTCCAACAGCACCAGCCAGAGCAGCGTATCGGGGGGGGGGATCGGCAACCATAAGCCAAATGGCTCAAAAAAAAACCCACCACCCCTTGCAGCGGACCCAGCCACACCAGTGGCCCCCACTCAGTCCACATCATCGGGGTAGCACAACAGCGAGACCGGCTGGCTTCTTGATGTTCCTGGATATCAGCATCCCCACTGACACCCACCAACACAGCAGCATAGCAGCACAGCAGAGGTGAGACTCTGAGGCTCCGAGGCTCCATAGACAAACCTCTTTCCTCGTTCCTCGTTCCTCCAGGTGATCCGTGGCAGATACGCCGTCCCCGCTAATTGCCAACTGCTGAATCTCTGGTATCTCGCTGTGCTCCTAATCCCCAATGTGGAGCCTCTGGGGCTCCCCGCTGGGGCTCTGTTGGGGTCTGCAGCATCTACAAACGCTCCCCTTGCAGCCCGTATCGAGGAGGGGGTGAACAAAAACAACCCCGAAACCTTATATTTTCCGCCGAGCCTCTCCGTCGCGAGTGGAGGTTCAGCAAGCAGCGGCCATTTTTTTAGAACCGGAAGTATTCAAAACAGGGAGAGCTAACAAAAGTTTGACAATAGTATTAAGGGTGGGGGGGAAGTAGATGTTGTTCCCTAAAATAACAGCATGTACGTGGCTACTTTGGGAACCTGGTAGAAACCATAAGAAGTTGTCTGCTTGCATGGAAAGCTTAGTGAAAATATGAAAAAGGAAAAAAAGATAAAAATAAAATGAAAAAATATCTGTATTATATAACAATCACATATATAGATAGATATAGTTATACAGATAAGTTAAGAGCCGTGGTGGTGCAGAGGTTAGAATACAGTATTGCAGGCTAATTCTGCTGACTGCTAGAAGTTTGATTCGGACTGACTCAGGGTTCCATCTTTCCGAGGACTCAGATTGTTGGGGGCAATATGCTGACTCTGTAAACCACTTAGAGAGGGCTGTAAAGCACTGTGAAGTGGTATATAAATCTAAGTGTTATTGCTATTGCTAAATAATGTATACTCTGTGTGTGAGTGTACACACACACACACATACCTACCTACTTACATAGTATGAAAATGACAGTCAGAACATGTTATGAGAGAGTAAATTGTAGAACTACTATGAAAGAAGGCAGACTGTGTAAATCATACTGTAAGTTAACTTCAAAACCCTAGCCTTTGAAAAATGCATGTTTTATATTTGTAAAGTGAAAGTCTCATTCATACTCATAACCATTGGAGTATGCTAAAATTTTTAAATTCACATCACACTGTTTCATTTATTTGCAGCTCCCAGGATACATAGGTAGGTAGGTGACAGAGAGATAGAGATAGAAAAAGAGAAAAAGATAGAAATAGGTGGGGAGAAAGATAGATGGGAAGATGGGGAGGAAGCGAAATTATTTTAGCTTTTAAGGGTAGCAACAACCAGATCTGTTTCAGCCAGAATAAAAACTGCACATTTGGGCAAAGTCTGCTTGCTCCCCTGGGTTTACATTAGCATCTGCTTTGACAGAACTACTTTGCAGACTGTTGTTGGCAGGGGGTGAGTAACTCCCAGGTAACTGTAAATGAGGCACAAAGGAATTTCGAATAGAAGATGAACCGTATTGAGAGAAATGTTGCCTTCATTTCTCTATCTCTACTGATTGTCACAGTAGTATTCACAAAATTTCATAGTTTCCCTTGTACTTTCTATTAAAGTCCTTCCTTGAAATACTATGTAAGAAAGAAATGGAAGGATTTCATGGGACAAATGATCTTTATATGGAAAAAAAGCCTTTGCATTGAAAGACTGCATGAATAGGGAAGAATCTGTTTAAACCTTCTTAATATCACACACCAAATCAGTGAAATGCTTTTCCTTATAAAATAATGTGATTCTTGACCTTTTCAGATAAAATAACATTGGTATTATAATACCAATCAATCAAAATTCCTTACCTGATGCAGTATCCTTGTTATCACTGTTGTTTGGATCTGATAGGATGCCCCCATCCTGTGTCATAAGCATGTTTGTGCTATGTTTTCTTTCATAACAATTTCCCTTCCTGTCCTTCATCTTTTCTTGCCTACATTGCTGGTTATTGGCTGGAAATCAGACCATTCTTGCAATGTAAGTTGTCACAAAGTATAATGTGAGAAGAGACAATCATAGCTGTGCATATTCCAAGTGTGTGGGTTGCTACTAGATGTGGGTGACATTTTTATTTGATTGTTCTTCTAATAAGAAGCCTACAAGATTTATATGTTTCTTCCCAAATGTGGGAGAAAACATACTGTGTGCTGGAGAAATGAAGTCAACAGGTTTCTCCTTCTAAATTTGGGGTGATCAAACTTTGGTTGGCTCAGGCAGTACTTAACACTTTTGGGGGGAGTTCAAGAGCTGCCATCAGTCTAGGGATGATTACATATAAAGAAGTTACAGGTGTCATCTGAATTAATCACAACTTCCAGCAATAATTTTCCAAATTTTCCCTTCAAGATGAAAAGTATCAAAACAGTTATAATCATAAAGTGCATCTTTAAAAAAAAAACTGTATCATTTCAATAAAGATAAACAATACAGTGAGTCACAACAGCACTAGTAAAACAAGTTTCTCAAACTCGGGTCTGATGAATCATTAACATTTCAAACAGAGTTGACCTTTCTCATCATCCTGATATTACAGATTCTGGAATATGCTCTAAATAGTACAGTTTCATTAAACTTAAATTGAAACCCCTGAGAAATACAGCAATTTTGGAATGTAAGACTGACCCACCAAAAATCCCTCATTTTAAGAATTTCTTTGAGATAGATGCTATTTCAGTAAATAACTAAATTTGTTCCTGATTGCTTTAAGAACGGACAAAATAAAAAAAAAATCACTCTTGAGTACATGAAGAGTAAAAGACTGAATTTCTAGAGCAGGGGTTCCCAATCTTGGCAATTTTAAAATGTGTAGACTTCAACTCCCAGAATTTCACAGCCAGTAAGAGCTTGGCAGAGACTTTCATCCATAGATTTCAAATAGGCGTATCTATTTTAAAAAAAGAATTGAGTTAAACTCTTAACTAGATACACAAGTGTCAGTATTATTAATTCATTAGAACCACAATATAATTTTTCAAGTTACTCTCTGGACAAGCTATCTGTACAGAAAGGACTGGATATGGTCCCATCAGGGCTCTGTCTAGGTTTGTACATGAAAATGCCAATGCTTCAATTATGTTCTAGGCTTTCCTTCCTTCTCTGTTTGGATAGAAACATAGAAAGCCAACAGCAGAAAAATGCTTAGTGGTCTGTCAAGTCCACCCTTTGAGGGTTTTTTTTTTTTTAATTTGATTTATATGCCGCCCTTCTCCGGAGACTCAGGGCGGCTTACAATGCGTTACCCAATAGCCTTCATATTTTTGTATGTTTATACAAAGTCAGCTTATTGTCCCCACAATCTGGGTCCTCATTTTACCTACCTTAGAAAGGACGGAAGGCTGAGTCGACCTTGAGCCTGGTGAAATTTGAACTTACAGTAATTGCAGACAATTACTTAATCTTGATCTTAATAACAGTTAATAACAGTGCTTTAGTCTGCTGCGCCACCAGGCTCCTTTTTCCTTTCTTTTTAATTTATTTATTATTTTTGCAATTATTATTTTTACTTTTTAAGTTTTGATAAGCCAGTTTCTCCAGGCTGAGCACGAGAAATGGGTGCAACAACTCAACAACTAGTTTGAATGAATCAGACTGAACACTCCAATTACAACACACACTTGGATCTCTGGATTTTTTTTCTCTGTGCCTTTTGTAGGGATGGTGGCAGTTTTGCCATTTTTCAAAAATAAAATAACTATGTGTAGCTCATTTTATAGTTCATTCAATAATCTTTGTTTGCCAACATGATATGCTGTAATTTAAGAATTATTTAATTTAATTTTTTAACTTTTTTTGTTTTTTGTTTTGCCCAGCTTCACTACTCTAGATGGACCTGGACCTGGAAGTTGAGTACCAGAAAGTGATACTTTTGTGGAGAAAGTTGTGTCTATTGTGTTTCTATTACAATATTATTGTTTTAATTTATCGGGTATCTTCATTTTCTTTATTTTTTCCTCCTTTTCTTTTGTAAACTTTAGTCCTGATCAAAATGAATAATATTAATATAATATAGACATACAGTACCGAATATTAGGTTATCAAGGCACTACATATAGGTATGCTTGTTTTTGTTCTTTTTGTTGTATTGTCTTGTTTGTTATTTATGTTGTCTTTTTTTTAATGGAAAATGTAAATAAAGATTTTTTTTTAAAAAAAAAATATTTGATTGAGCAACTATTTTAATATGCTTCCTACCTCAAATGGATAGGAAATGGTGCCGCCAATTTTGGGCAATATTACTCAGAAGACTCCAAGGGTCAAGACTTCAGCCCTAACACTCAAATGGCCTCTTTCTCATCTATATTGATAAGGTTTGGAGTATTTAGCCACCAAACCCCTACTATCCATTCTGTTGTGGTCCGCCAGCAGCCTGAGGAGCTGGCAGCAGAGTCAGACAGTGCTCTTCATCGGAGGCAAAGATGGGACCATCTGGGCGATACATGCTGCTTCTGGAGCCTCCAGAGTTGGATCTCAGCGAGGCAGAGGAACAGGGGGAGCCTGTATACGCAGAGCTGCCAGAAGGCAAGAACAGTTAAAACAAAAGAAACGACTCGGGGGTAGGACTGGGAGATGATTGGCCCCTCCCATAAGACTTAAAAGAGGAGCAAAGGTACATGGATCTTTGCAGGAAGCAATGTTTGTTCATTCAGTTCAGCTTAAAGCCTGAAGCTCTGTTTAATTCTGGACTCCATATGGCTTTGCCAATTAGGTCTTTGGCAGCGTGTCAAGGGAGATAAAGGTGGGTGATTATCCTGAATGACTTCTCCTGAAGGGCTCTTTATAACTAATTGGGACTCATCTGTGAATGAACAGAATTCACACCTGTTGCAATAAAAGAGGCTTTTGGGACTACTCATGTGTTTTAATGACTCAGAAAGCCTAGGTCAGAACACATCCTGGTTTTGATGGTTAGATTACAACTCCCATTTGTTTTTCCTCTGAGTGGCTTCCAGCCTCAGTATCTGCATGACAAGAAAGTACTGCATATTTGTCTCTATACCTGGAACAACTCTGCCTTGTGAATTTGTCTGGAACTAATTGGTAAGATGTCCTCTTCCTTCTTCTTTATATGAGTTGAACTTGACTCATGGAGATATTTATTTCAATTTTTTTTGTGGGGGGGAATATGGAGTGATTTATATTGCCTTCTTCTGGAATTTTTTAAATTAATATCCTATTCCTAAGATTACTGGTGGCCTTCCATTTAAAGAGTGGTCATGTCCATCTTTGCTTAACCTGTGGAGATCAGCCAAGTTGCTTCCACCTAGCCACGCAATAATTTGAACTCTAAAGAAAAGAAAGAAAACAAGAAAACAAGAGAAAAGAAAGCCAAAATTCTTTTCTTGTAAGTAGTGCATGAAAGTTATTTTAAAAGTTATACAAAATACAAAAAGCAACCACTGGCAAGAGGTTTACCCATTATACCTGACACAGGCAATAAAATAAAATCAAACAGCAGCATGAGCAAACAAGGAAAGGATATCAAGGATAAAAACAAAGAAAGGAAAGCAATAACCAGCAGTTAAAGAATACAGAATGCTATGCTGACAAATAACCAAAAAACAAAAAACTGGAATTTATTCTGCCGCTTTAAATATTTTCCAAACAGACCATGAAAATTAGAGATGATTTTATACAATTCTTCCCAGAACCCAAATGTGAAGCTCTTAACTGCATGGGAAACAAAATATCCAGATACCAAATTAGAGAAGAGAAGTAAATTATGTGAAATGTGAGGACTTTCTTGAAATCAATGCTTATTAAATAGAACTATATTTAGCTGCTGCTTGCAGTTGAACTGACAGCAGTCTTGTCACAGGAGCTGACTTGAAAGGTCCTGTCTAACAAAATAATGGAAGCCAGAAGCACCAGTTAATTACATTTTTAGAAAGCAAGTGAAAATTCATGGAAAACCTCAGTGTTGAGGATGCATACGTCATTACACCAGGGCATTGCATTAAAAGTTCCATAAAATAAAGAGTGTTTTTTTAATTAGTGGTTCATAAGGAATTGCAAAACTGACAATCCCTTTTTCCTTATTTTGAGTTGCATTTTATACTGGAAATCTGTCGGATGTTAGAGACATTCTGCACTAAACCATGGATAACAGCACCCCAGGGGAGTTACTTTCCTACCCTTGCAATTACCGCTATACTTAGTCAAATGCTTTTGCACAGATGGTGTAGATTTGGTACAATATTCTGATAAAAATCAGTTGTCAGGAACAGATCCAAGATGCGACTTTTAAAAAGTTTTTGGATTCTACATTTTACAAACTATGAAGTATAAAACTGTTATCCAAGTGATGATGTTGATCATCATCATGTATGTGTATGTGTATACGTATACGTATATGTATATGTATATCTGTTGAAAACGAAAAGTTCAGTGGGACTCTCTAGAAATTAAATATATACTTTGCAGCCTACAGATAATGGTCCTTTCACAAAGCCTTTGTCCTGTACAGCTGTCCAATAAGGTTCACCAATCTTCTTCACATTTCTGATACCCAAACTACTACTGTATAGAATTTGGAAATGAAATAATGATGAAAATAAATGAAATAATGAAATAATTTTGAAAATTATGTTTGGTTAAGAAAAAGAAGTCAGAAATAGAACATTATGCTCAAATTCAAGGACACTGACCTGAAAAGAAAAGGGTTTTGCTTTTTTTCCTGCCTGTTTTCATATCTTCCCCTCTCTCTCCTTCCCTCTCTCCCCTCCTCTCTCTCTGTGTGGGTGTGTGTTTGCATCTTGGTTTTTTTCTCTGTCTCCTTAATGGACTTGGAAAAACTTAAGCAAAATGAGAAAATATCTTGCTGATACTCTAAAATCTTCCTCAGTTTAAATCTTGTTTCTTGTGGTTTGTTGAACATCTCCATGTTGTTTTCTTTGACAAAAAAGTCAAAGTTATCATTCCCTTGTTTTGTGATGCCTTTATGATTTCCAGTGTAGCCCACAGAACTGAGATTTTTCTCATTGTCCCTCATCCAAATAGTAAGCAGATCTGACCCTGCTTAACTTTTTGTTAAGCTTGATTTTATTATTTGCTATAACATTTGTTTAACTCACTGACATTAGAATCAGTTGTTGATGTTATTTTACAGTAAATGCTATAGAAAAGCACAAGAGGAGGATTAATTAACTCTTTCTTTTTAACCAGTTAACACAGACTGGCAAACTATTCTTAATAGCAGCATGGGCACCCAAGACTGTTTTTGATTTCTGGAAAAAGGAATGAATAGAATGGAATGGAATGGAATGGAACGGAACGGAATGGAACGGAACGGAACAGAATAGTTTATTGGTGAAGTGTGATTGGACACACAAGGAATTTGCCTTGGTGCAAAAGAAAAGATACATTTGTCAAGAATGATAAGGTACAACACTTAATGATAGTCACAGGGAAACAGTCAATATAAATCTTAAGGATACCAGCAACAAGGTGAAAAGGTTATTAACAAGGTTATTGTGAAAGTCACAATAACAATGACAGCCAGGTTAATTTAGTGGCTTCAGCCACAAGGCTAGAGACCATGAATTCTGGTCCTGAGTTAGGCAAAAAACCAGCTGGGCCCTTCTCTCTCTGTCAGCCCTGGGAAAGAATGACTTGAAGGCCCACACCACACACACACACACACACACACACACACACACACACACACAGAGAGAGAGAGAGAGAGAGAGAGAGAGAGAGAGAGAGAGAGAGAGAGAGAGAGAGAGAGAGAGAGAGAGAGAGACTAACTCAGAAAACTCCATCAAAATACATTTAAAAGAAGCACCCTGGAAGAAAAATCTTCTTATAAAATCCAATCTTCATAGTCAATAGTTAGTGGTCATGGAAACGTATTCCAAAACATCTGTGGAATTCTAGCTCTTTAATTATCTCTCTGTGAAATAACAAGGATGTACAATATAAGCAATGTGTGTCTCATGCCATCTAGGCTTGTTTTCTTTATTAAAAACAATCCCTTACATCAAAGGCAGGTTAAAGAGAAGTTTTCTGTTTATCAAAGACTGGGGCCTGTCAAGGTTACAGTCAGTTTTCCTAATTGTATAGTGTTTGCTTAACTTACTTTAAAATAATCTGTGTACCTCTTATTAAGGTAAATGTTTCATTAAACATGTACAATGAACTATATACTATAGTTCAGCAAGAAGGGAGATGCAAAGATGTGCATAATAGAAGACTATTAATTTATACAAGATTTATTTAAATATTCTATTCTTTGTTGAGTGGTTGATTTCCAAGGCCAGGGTTTATATGCAAACTTCTAAGCAGAAAGCTTCTGCTCTGGAAGCAGAACATAAATTAGTAGTATGACTTAAATCAGAGTTTTGTTGGAGGTCAGCATGAATCCAGTTCTGAGTTTCTATTGGAGATCCTTCAGGAGCAGAATTTCTTTTGTGAAGGCATTCCGTTCAAGATGTTTTGGCAAGTTAGCAGGCTTATGAATGACTAAGACAAATGCTTCTCTATGATTTCTCTGTTGGACATTAGTGCAATGCTTCAGGTTCAAAAAGTGCAGGATACTTGGTTGTGAATTCAATATAGGTATTTGCCACAACTTGCCATATACAGGTGGAATCAGAACATTTCCAATGAGATCAGAACAGCTCCACTTGGAACTCAGAATGGATGTTTTGAGCAAAAAACTTTTTCAGCTTGAAATGCTCTGTATACTATTGGGTAACTTAGTCTTTGCAGATTCAGCATGGTAGATCAGGGACAAGTTACCACGTGTTGTGATGGATGTGTGGTTTGGCTGAACAACTATTTCCCTTGATGCCTAGCTACCAGTACTTCTCAGAACAAGGCAACAGGGTGGCCATCTGCTGTGGAGAATTGTACTAGCCCCAGTGCTTCATTCAGATAAAGTACTGAGGTCATTGTACATATTGCAGATTTCTCTAGGGCTCGTTCCCTGCTATTGCAGCAGAAGAGGGAATGACCCAGCTTTTAGGAACAGGCCCTGACTCCAAATTGTCTTGTTCTGAGGGGTCTCCAGGGCAATTTGGATGGGATGATAAAAGGCAACCATGGCAAACTCATCTGAAAGGCATTGCTGAGAGACTCAAAAATATAGACAGGTCTTCTAGAGAATACGAGAAGAAGTTTGAAAAGACGTTGAGATTATATTATTGCAATATTTAAATTAGAAGTTGCTTTTGAAGACAGGATTTTTGATCTCTTCCATAATATGGGAATTTAAACACAGAATGTATTTTATAAGTGTTACAAGATGTGCTTAGATTTCTAGTTTTTTAGGGGATATAATTAAAAAGATCAGTTTCTATTTTAATCTATAGGACCTTTTACATTTTGAGATAAGAACAGAGTAGAATAGAATTTTTTATTGGCCAAATGTGATTGGACACACAAGGAATTTGTCTTGGTGCATATGCTCTCAGTGTACATAAGATATGTTCATCAAGAATCATAAGGTACAATAGTTAATAAGGGTACAGCATCTTCCCAAATTTTCAGAAATCAAGACATGACACTTCTGTGGTGCGATAAACAGGAGAAACTTTATTGATTAATATAATGAGCAATCCGGAAAATAAAATAAAAAACAACAGTTGGATGTTAGTTAAATTCAAAGCTAGCAAAACTTTAAAATCTGGCCACCAAGTCTCAAATTTATTTATTAAATTTATATGCCATTTATCTCACAGTGTGAGGCAACAGTTAAAATGTTGAAGATCAGTTCTTTCACTTTCACTATTATGCTCCTTTAAATACACTTGATTTTTTTTTATAAAAAACTGATTTTTTTGGTCCCGTTTATGAACAAATCTTACTATTGCTAAATTCTAATAACAAAACGTACTAGACAAAATATGAACCCATTCCTAAATGTGGATGAGGCTCCCTTGATATTTGGACAGGTCATCATAAACCCAATGAGGATGAAGCAGGACCCAATCTGGGTCGATCACCTGTACCAGAAGTTTAGTTTTCCAAGCTTTTGGACTTGTGCTGGAGCCCATCCTCAGGGAACTTCTCTCTAGCAGAATGTCACACTCTGGAAGACTAAACCTCTGGTCCCAGTGACAGATCCAGATTGAATCCTGCCACATATATTTGCCTTCATTCATGACAAAGAGGATGAATAGGGGGAATTTCAGCATTGTTTCCTAACCATAATGTCAACAAGGCAAACTGTGGGTCATGACATTGCAATGCAAATCTGTCCTTTTGTATTGATATTACGATGGCACAAACAGGCACATAAGAAGTAGAGTGTTTGTCCTGATGTCATAATGCACATTTCGTCACCTGACCCCATTACCCTCTGAACTCCCTTCAGATGCCTATGCTAGCATGCTCATATTTTCTTTTCTCTTAACATATTGGCCATGTATTTTCAATTCATGATAAATTGTTCCTAATTTTAATCAAGAAACTATATATACATGCAGGTGTCTATATCTCTTTTTATATTTCTGTTGTGTATATCTATCAATATCTCCTATTATCTCCACATAATAAGGCTTACATACATTTATCTGGACTGGAAACATTTAATTCAATGGATTATTTTATTTTTTTAACCATAGAATAGGTTTACAGTGCAAAGCACTAACCAGGAAAGGAGAGATTTAATCTAAGGTTTAAAACAAACTCTGTTCCATGCAGATTTGGGGAAAAAAACCCATTATACATAGATTTATTATAGTTGTATTTGTACATTCAAAATGAGTGAATATAAAAATAGATCACACAGATCTGAAAAGCCAAGCATAAGCAATGCAATATGGGAAACAGCTAACAGATCTGAAATATCATATGACTAACATCTATAAAATGTTTAACAGTACTTGGTTAACACAATCCTATTCATTAAAAAGAAATGTGGGGGAGAGTTTCCCACTCAATCGAAAAAACATATAATTTAAATGTAAAGTTTTGGATTGGGTTTTAATTTTGTAAGCATGTTCATGCTTATTCAAAATATGTTCCCTTCAATCAGCAACACTGAATATTGAGATAGGAGAGAGATAATTGCAACCACAGAGGTAGATCCTTTTTTTTCTAGATTTCCCCAAATAAGACTGCTGTCAGGCTGAAGTCCCAACACTTCTAATGTGTCCAGATTTCTGACTCTTTTTACCCAGGGGATCTTTATTTAAACCAATTCTGGGAAGAACAGAAAGAAAGGTGCTTTGGATCTTGCAGCTCAGAGACAGCAATAAAATGCTTAACCATCCTGAAATGCCAAGGATAGCTTTGCAACTGTGCATGATGCAGGCTTGGAAGGTTTCAATGAGAAAGATTCTTTTAAACCCAAGGAAGTCAAATCTGCAGATATAAAAATGAGTCTATTGAGAAAAATCAAGGAAAGGCAAGAGTTTTTCTCTCACAGAGGATTCCAAGGAAAAGCAATAATTAGTTTGGTCAAACTAATTATTTTTTTTACCTGTTTTAGTAAACTGGATTACACCATGTATTAGATTTCATTACAAAAGGTATAGTTCTGAATCTCCTGCAGGGATATTTTTAAGCAGGTTTTTTTCTGATTTATCCTTGTCCTCCTTATTCAAGGAGGTATTCTTATTAAAGCACTTATTCAAGTGCTATCGTCAGTTTTGGAAGACAAATGAAAGACATCTTTTGTGTCAATCCACCTTTCTAATGATCTTCAGTTGAAAAGAAAAGGGCCAGATACTTTTCACTGGTTGAGTTACTGTATGTGCATAAAGTTTTGGGAAATGGGAGATAGGTGGTTGAAATAATGCACTAGAAGACATTGTTATGCCATGTTGAAAATGAGAGATTTCACATTCAATTTTTAATAATGGCTTCCAAGGTCAGGACTTAGAGTTGATGTTCTTACTCCTGTTTATTGGACTATGGACCTGGAGGAAAACAATGGTGAAAGCAATCACATACACGTAAGATGTGTGCTTGTATATGAATGCATATGCTTTTGCACAATGAGTAGTATGCTCCTAGATTGCTCAGGACCCTAAAAATTCTGGAGGTTTGCTCAGGTAACTGTCTGACAGGCATTGCCCAGTAGGACCGCAACATGCAGAACCCCCATCAAAAGAATTGGTAAGCTGTCCCATAGATATGTACTTGGTATATTTCCTTCTGTGGAAATAAAAAAACCCTTTTCTAAGATCTAGCTGAATTTGAAAGGTGAAAAGAAAGTCACACAGTGTTCTTATTGTTTATACAAAATGCCGCACTTTCTTTGAAAAAAACAAGCAGAATTGTAAATGAAATTATCCTCATAACTTTATTTTTATAGGTATAATCATTTTATTAAAAATTATATTATAGATATAAAGCTAATGCAAACTACAAAAGATAAACGATTCAAAAAGATAAGCAAAATTAAACAAGAAAAAAGAAAAAAACACCCCCCTTTATCACAGCAAATGTAGTTAACTTTAACAGATTATCAACATCTCTTAAAATACCATATCCCACCCCATTCTCTTTAAACAAATATTTAAAACCTATTATTTCATCTTGATCGGCAAAATTTCATTAAATGTTAAGAACAATGTAATTACTGCAAAGTGTATATAATAAACCTAGTTAGAATTCTTCCTTTTACATTGAACAACCCCTCGCCCATCTCATTTCTTTAAATAAACCACCCTTTTAAAACATTGTCATCCAGTCCCAGTCCACATAAATCCATTAAGCAAATGATCCTCGTAACATTCCTGGTTCTGTACCTTCAAACAAATTATTTTCCTGCTGTCTGTTGTCACCCATCTCTATTGATGGGCTTCAGAGGCTGCCACTTGTTTGATGTGCTTTACCTCAGATGTAGCTTTGATGTGTTTTTAAAGCAAACAGATTACCTGAACTGCTAAACAAGGATTGAGATAGAATAGCCTTACTGGGAGTTAGAAGTATCTCAGCGACATCATTTGTCATTCCTTGGGTGCAAAACAATAACTAAATTTGGATACCTTGTTTGCAGTAATTGGTGCAAGTTTTATCTCCAAAGGAAATCTGGTTCTACCCAATTCTTCTGCAGGTATAGAAGTTGCCTGCTATCTGTATATATTCTTAGAAGCAAAATAAAAGTGGAAATCTTCTATAGGAAAGATGGAATGCTTGCCCCATTAATTTAATGAAAGCTAATCACGTAAAACCATAAATTGGAATAGACGGTAAATCCTGTAATATTCTCCTTATATACATGATACTGAATTGCAGACCTGGCAGAATAGTCAAATTGAAGTGTCTGTGGAAGAGAAGGAGATAGATAATAAAAACTTGATGGTTTCCTTTTCTATGACATGAAGGGAGTCAGTATATGATAAATATAATGAAGGTATTGTTTATGAGAGTAGGTGCTAGTATTAGTATTAGTAGAAAGGGTAGGCTTGGAGTTTCTTTAGAAGAGCAGAATGTTGAGGTACCAGATCATTCCATATTAAGATCATCCCATGTTGTTATCAGATACTTAATTCCTGCAATAATGATCATGTTATAATTTACACTGCTTTCATAATCCTATATATCATTTCCAAAGAGTATTTAACCTACAACTTTGTCAGCCTTGGAGTTCTTCTGCATTCTTCTGGTGGGGAACTCAATGTACTTTAGCTTCAACCACAACAATACACGAGTAAACAATAGATGCAAACTTAAAGTGAACCGCTCCAAACTCGATTGCAGAAAATACGACTTCAGCAACAGAGTGGTTAATGCCTGGAATGCACTACTTGACTCTGTTGTTACATCCTCAAACCCCAAAAACTTTAACCTTAGACTGTCTACTGTCAACCTCACCCCATTCCTAAAAGGTCTCTAAGGGGCGTGCATAAGCACACCAGTGTGTCTACCGTCCTTGTCCTAATGTTCCCTTTTATTTGTATCCATCTCATGAATTATGTCTATACTTACAGTATATATGTTATCTAATACATGCTTGATGAAATAAATACATAAATAAAATAAATAAAAAATAAAATAAAATAAATTGTTTCCATCAAGATGCTTTGTTGCAGCTATCTCCAAATGTATCGGGTGGATAAGAATGTCAAGAGCTGTAGAAATTCACTATGTTTGATATATCTTTGCCACTTTTGCTGGTTCTTAATCTTAGTCTTTGCCTTTACCCTTTTCTCTTCTCTGGTCTCAAAACTTTTAAAGTTATTTGATTGAGCATTAGATAGCATGGAGGTTTTGAGAAACTCTGTAGGGATTGAAAGGGTGTTAACCTGAGTGAATTGCAACTCTGAATGGGGAAGAGGTTTATAAAACAAGCCTCTGCCCCCTCTTACATGGAGACTATATTCCTAATTACTTGAGACTTGGATACAACTATATGAGCCAAGATAATTATCCATCCTATATCTTTTGTGAGCAGTCCATTTTCCACACAATGATGAATCCCCCTCTAATCTATTGTTTTAATAAGCAAACTGATAACTGAAATATTCTGTGGAGAGATATGTTGTCTTTCAAATGTTTTGGTCTGCAATCCAGCATTTGGCCATGCTGATTGGAAATGTTGAATGTTTGTCTTGTGAACCGGTAGTAACAGTGGCAGGAGGCTCTGCCCAGATGTCATCATGAATGATCTGCGCATGCGCGCGGTCCCATTGCGAACTGGTAGTGGAAGTAAGTAGAACCCACCCCTTATTTGGAAGGCTATCTATCCATAAAATATAGGGCCTTCTCTACAATGGCAAGGATGTTTCAGAACTTTATCTCTCAGTAGACTTCTAACATGTAAGTTCTCACCAGCAGTTATGAAAAGTCCTTAGATATAAATTACACGGAACTGGCAGCTGCTACCTTTCTTGCCCCTTTCATCATGCTCTTATGAATCTCTTACGTTTTGCCATCTTAGGGGTACAACTAGACCGCAGATGATTGACAATTTGTCTGTAGTTGCCAGGCAACTGCAATATACTATTATTCTCCATTTCAACCAATCTTGTGAAATGTTTAGTTATGTACATAAAAAAGCATAGTCAGATTAATCATGGGCATAAACTGAAGATAGACTACTACAAACCTATGTGACTGTCAGGATGACCACCATAAATTCCATTTAAACAATATTCAAACCAAAAATTGTGGATAATACTATTAAAAATATTTCAACTTGTGCATAATTCTGTGCTTTTTCTGATGTTCTCTAAATCATGCAGAGGCTAATTAGAGCTTCAACAGAAGGGGAAAAAGACTTTTGATGGAAACCAGAATGTTTGGATAAGGAAAAGTGTGTTAATTCATGATGGTTGCATGCTTGAAAATCTAATGGTAATGCAAAGTATCTAAAGGAACAACTCCTTTCTTTATTTCTGAAGTCATTCTGAATTATAGATGTCTGGATTTTTAATATCATATATCACGGAGTATGTTCACAAATGAAGGAAATGCGCCTTTGTAAATAGTTATGTTCCCATGGTCAACAAAAATGGTATGTGGAACTAGTATATTCAGTCCAGTCACTCACTTTATCTGCAGAATTTTAACAGAAGGAGAAAACATCTCAGCAATTCAGCTTCCATTAATTTGATGCCCATCAATTATCATTTTTTTTCCCTCAGAGGGTATTGGGATCCAACAATTCCTCAGAATATCAGACTGAAAAGGCAATCTTCAGGAATTTCTAGTTCAGCAGCAACACTATTAGATTCTTGGGATTATGGACTCAAACAGACATGGTCCTTCCTCCTGCCCTCCCTCTCTCTAATTTATGTGACTGCATATAGCAATAGTACTTAGACTTATATACTGCTTCATAGTGCTTTACAGCCCTCTCTATTACATAAAATGAACCTAGGCACAAGCAAGGTGTATGCCAGGGTTCTGAGTAAGGCATCCAAGGAAATCGGAGCTCCAAGGCAAGAACATTCCTCAGAGAACACGTTTATTGGACACATCATATCGGCACAGCTAGTGAAAACCAACTCTGAAGTTTCCCGTGCTAAAAGCATAAAGAATAACTGTTTCCCTCCCAATTATCCCAAGTCACATTGTCCAATTAAGACAGTTGGTGGGCTCCTCAGTCACTCCACTCCTCCTTTAATTGCTACCTATTGGGGTGACCTTGGTTCCCATGGGAAGGCTTGTTGTGTCTGCAGACGGTCTATCTACTCCCCCCCCCTTTTTGAGTGTGTGGCAACTATGAAGCAGCAAAAGATGGCTTTAGCCAGATTTGATTCAGAGTGGACAGTATACAAATAACAAAATATATTAAGTTAAAACTCTTGGGTGCCATAATGCTCCTATGTAAGAACACAAATACTGGGCTCAGGTTCCATTTTGGCCCAATACCTAAGAGAAAGTATTTCATAAGGAAGGTGAAGCTATGGAAAAACTTCTATAGCTTGCTGGGACTCACCAGATGGCGCTTTTAATAGAGGGGATCTGGAATGAGTCTATTGAATCTAATCTAGTGGGATGGTAGATGTCTCAGGAAAAGGTCAATCAAATAACCTAGACCCATGCAACATTAGAAGTGTTAGAAGTATCATTAGAAGTGATAACCAGCCTCTTGATTGCATCTGGAAAGAAACGAGAAGCTTGTGCAGTTTGTGGAGCAGTGGTATAGCACAGATGAACTATGGTGTACTCAGAACTGTATGCACTACTGCATTTTGAGTCAGTTAAAATTTCTGACTGGTCTTCATCTAGAGGTCTTCATCCATATACTAGTGCTGCTAAGGAGGGAACCTTTTACACATTAATAAAATTAATAACCAATATCCCTTGAGATTGCAAAATCTTGCATGATTTTGGGCATCCCATGGATGATTTCTGGACAATTTGAGCAGAATTATCAAAATCTGTCATGCTTATATATAAAACACACATATTTTGCAAAAATAAACCATTACCTTCTAATAGTTAATTAAAGATAATACCTTTTAATAACCTCATTTCAGATCTCTCAAGATAGTAATTGCCTAGAAAACATAATCAACCCCTGCTTTGTTTACTCTCACTTATGAATGCAAAATCAATGCAGGTATAAATCAATGCCTTACCTGATTTTTTGCCTACATCAAACAGTTAAAGGGTATTTCATTGTTTTATCCAGTGTCAGACAGTGGCCAGGAGCCAGACAATTAGTTCTTTGAGAATCCAGAGACAATGAACCCACCAGTAGATAAGGACATTTAAAGTCTAATCAATAATGTTAGCAGACAGATGTAAACATAAAAGTATAACACACCAAGCCAGATGCTCTTGCTTCATATATTTACACCCCTCCAAAGGCCGGGGTACAAAGTGCTGTATACAGCCTGTGTATTAAAAAGCTTAATGGCCAGTTTCAGGGTTTTGATATGGTGATCAAGGTACTAGCCTAAAAACTAGGACACCTAAACATTAGTCTTGCCTTAGGCATGAAAGCCGTCTGGGTGATTTTGGGCCAGACACTCTCTCTCAGCCCAATCCACTTCACAGGATTGTTGAGTGGGGAAAACAGGAGGAGGAAAGAGTATTATGTATATTTGCTATTTTGAGTTACTTACAAAATAATAAAAGGCAGGATAAAAATCTAATAAATACATGCCTACATACATAATACATATATACAATGGTAACTAGACTACAGAACCTGACATTGACTGGAGGGTGCATAATTCTGGAAACTTTACAAAGGAGTCAATGCTAATCTGAACAATCTACAGCTGTGGGAAGATTCCTCTCCCCTTTCCTTATTCAAGAAAGAATGAAAACAGGCAGATTAAACATAGCTCAGAATGAACCCTAAACTTCTTGAAATTCCTTAATATGAAGGAAAAATCAAAATACTACATTCCTCAAAATACAATGGTCTTCTGCATTGCCACTATCTTCATATACACTGGAATGACTTCAGTTTTTAAATGTTGTTGTTATGCATACTGTAATTGTTGCTGACAATGATTTCTGATTTCTTTGGGTGTTACTCGAAACCCCGACATACTGTTGATAAATATAGCAATAGCAATAGCACTTAGACTTATATCTAAGTCTAAGCAATAGACTTAGACTTATATACCGCTTCACAGTGCCAAACAGCTCTCTCCAATCAGTATATGTTGCTCTAACAATCTGGGGTCTCAGAAGGATGGAAGGCTGAGTCAGCTTTGAGCTGGTTAGAATCAAACTGCTGAACTGCTGGCAGCTGACAATCAGCAGAAGTAGCCTGCAGAAGTAGCCTGCATTCTAACCATTGCAACATCATCATCATCAATGGATTTTCTGTTTTTGCTCTGTATTTATTGTAAGTTTTGCACTGCTTTAGTGATATATCACCTTTAAATAGTTTGGGCAAAGAAATGAAAAAGATGTTAAATAAGAAGATATGTTAAGAGAGAAAAGCAAATATTATTATTATGTTTAATATTATCATTTTAATAATATAGAATTAATGTTAAAGTAATGAACATTGCTGTAAATTTTGATTATTACTTTATGAAGATATCTGTACCCGGACAACATGCTGTTTAATTGAAGATGGAATTATTATATTAAAAAACAAATAATAATTAAAAATACATGTTAAATAAATAGATAAATAAAGCATACTTCAATATATCCAACACCTTTTGAAAATAATTCCTTGTCATAAACAATGTAATATGCCCTCTGCAGGGAGAATATGCATCCAGAACCAGATTTACCGTACCAGCAATCCCTGCAGATGAAATAAGACATTTAGTAAAGTACTTTCAAATCCAAAAATTATTAGTTAAATCACTACATGTAACCTTTTTTTGCAGGTGGGATCTCAAACATGACTGTTGACATCTACCATGTCACAAGTTGTACAGATGAAGCAGCAGCATTAGCTTCCCGACTTCCCCCACAGTTCTTGAAAATCAGTTTCGAAAGCCAGGTTTGAAAAGGCAGCTTCTGTCTTTTCCTTTTCCTCCTACAAAAAGTCTGGGTGACCTATTAAGGGGACATGATCTCAGATCATTTGCAAACTCTTGCAACTTTATAAGCACCAAACCACTTTGTTTGCATGTACAGAAACATGAGTTTTTAAAACTCCAGATTTTGTATGGTCTTTAGGTTGAGCTGCTGATCAAACGCTATGAAAAAGATTACATCATAAACCCATTTCAAACAGAATTAAATCATTTAGGATCTTCTTTTAAAAGGTTGGAAAAATAATATGAAAGGTATTGAAGTATAATTGATTTTTCCATGAAAAAATGCTTATTGAATCCTATGAAATATTCAAATGTATCAATATTTGATTGTGAGGAATAAGTGGATATGTACAATGTATTAAGACATGAGCAAAACTTGAAACTTAAACATTGGCCATGAATCAAGAACCTGTTCATAACCTAACCTATATTGCAGGATTCTTTCATGATATCTCAGTGAGGTACAAGTTTTAAAGTCTATTGTCTTAGTATCAGAGTGAGAAAACTACTAATTTTTCATACATAACTTAGACTGAATCAAAATTCAAAAAAGTCTCCAGGACCATAGACTGTATGTATAGACTGCATACATTTCTTTCAGACGTCAAAAAAATAATAATAGTCTTTCAACTTCAGAAGTATTTCAGGCAATTTACTTCTCTCTGCTCAGATGACTTCCCTCAGGCTTCCTGGTGGGACTAAAAAAAAATGTAGCTACTTTAAAGAGTAAGCTCATGAGACAGAGATGCTGCGGTCAGCTTGGACAAGATCTTATTTTTTTTAAAAAAAAATGTATGTAGCCTTATCCAATATTGTGATCTGTATCTAATGCAAATGGACTTCAGAACAAGCAAGGCGGTTTCCCTGGGTTTTGTACCCTAAGCATTTGATGCACCTTCACACCTTTTTGGTGGTTTCTCAAAGAGTTTGGAGCACATATAGAGGAATGAACAGAATTGTATAGATCTGTGTGTCTTTTCCCATAATGGATAGATACAATTGCATACAATCAGTATCCCAAACTGGAAAAATGAGATGCTAAAGTCTTTTTTCCATGTTAGAAAACTGCTGGTCATGACTGCTTTACTACCTGTCTTTTACTTCATAGAAATCTGTGGATTATGTGACATTAAAAAAAGTCAGAAAAAGGGATCAGACTCAGAGGGCTGAGCATATTAGCCAGAAACACTTCATAAATTATATACAGTTATTTTTATCAAGTCATTAATGGTTAGATCAATAGGTGGACTCGCTTTTCAGTGTCCGGGTAAGACTAGTCTTAAATCTACCTTGCAAATTCTCAAATGATCCAGGACAACCTCTTCATATGTTTGCCAAGAAAATTCCACAAAAATTTCTATAATTGCTATGAAGTCTTCTTGAAAGAGACTATCTTCTCCTCTTTATAGAAGATACAATTTCCCCACATAAAAGATGAACTTCAGAATTTAGAACTGAAAGGGATGCTCCTTATTAGGGAATAAATATCATTGAATATAATATGATTTACTTCTGAATAAACATCTACTTGAACTGAGCATTAATTTGTCAATAGATTAATTGACCAAACCATTTTGTTAGAAGCATATGATTATTATTCTATACTCCTTTAAAAATGTAACTCGTGAAAAGGACAAAAATAGCACACAGAGACAGAAACACAATGTTTATTCAGTTTGCTGAAAGACAAATATTTTTTTCAATGGAGTTTTTTTCCCCCACAAAATTCACATGGACGGAACAGGGTGTTTTTGCGTCTATTTTTTTTTTATTGAAAAGTTTTATAAGAAATACAAACATTTTCTCCCCCCCCACCCTTTCCCCCTCCCCTCCTTCCCCCCACCCCCCTCCCTAGACTTCCCAGAACAAGCACAGGGTATAGCATTCATAAACATAAAGCTAAAATATGCTAACAAATTATTACATTCATATTCTCCCTAAATCTTTAACTCCTTATAACTCAAAAACTATAAACATAGACTACTTAAAAATATCTCATTCATAAGCTATATGAATCTTCTTGTTCGGATACTTTTTTTGTATATAGTCAATCCATCTTCTCCATTCTGATATGTATCTTTCATTTGAATGATCTTTAAGATATGATGAAATTTTTGCCATCTCTGCCAAATACACAACTTCTAATGTCCATTCCTCAATGGTAGGTGGATCTTCCTTCTTCCAGTACTGTGCCACCAGTAACCTGGCAGCTGTTATTAAATTCAAAACCAACTTAGTCTCTATTACAGTACAATCCGTGACTATTCCCAACAAAAAAAACTGTGGTGTAAATTTAATTTTTTTCCTTAAGATATTTTGAATAATCCACCATATTTTTATCGAAAAAGCCTTAATTTTTTTACATGTCCACCATATATGAAAATATGTAGCATCTTCACACTCACATCGCCAACATTTGGGTTGTAAATTTGGATAGCACACAAAAAGCTGAGGCAAAATAGCACACAGAGACAGAAACA
This sequence comes from Arizona elegans, assembly GCA_022577455.1. Classification (NCBI taxonomy): domain Eukaryota; kingdom Metazoa; phylum Chordata; class Lepidosauria; order Squamata; family Colubridae; genus Arizona; species Arizona elegans. The sequence continues at coordinate 91,524,023 of JAKOOJ010000003.1, read as the reverse complement.
CAATTTTTATTCAGTTTGCTGAAAGAGAAATGTTTTTTTCAATGGAGTTTTTTTCCCCACAAAATTCACATGGATGGAACAGGGTGTTTTTGCGTCTATTTAATTACAAATGTTTCAAGGGATGTGTATGAATGCTTTATTGTCTTGTTTTTCATTGTATTACCATCTTTCCACAGTCTGTGGCCTCTCTAGCTTCACATGCTTCAGTTAAATCTCAAGAGAAGTCCTCAGTCAGGAGAGATTTGCAACAGGAAACAAAATGTCCAGCAATAACATTTCCATTCTGTGCAGATGCCATTCAGGCTGATCTCTCTGAATCTGTTTTGATTTGCAATAACTCTCTCTGCAAACAACCCTTTTGCTAAATAGCTAGAATGCTATCCAAAATCCTCTCATCCCTTTTGCGCTGAGGCTTCTCGGCTGGGGACATCATAGCACAAAATGCCAGATATAATTACCGTTGACTTTGATCCTTATTGACCCAGAAAATGAGAAACTACAAATCAGCTTCTATTGGAGGATTTGTATGTCAGGTTTCCTATTCCACTAGTTGAATGAAACAGGAGCTAAATTTTTGAATAAAAATTGAGAAAAAGAGGAAAACAGAAAGGCATCAAGATATCATTAAGATTAAAAAGAACAACATTTAAAACATGGAGAGATATTATGGTAGCCAGCTACTCATAATGACAAAGGTAACTTGAATTATCAAAAACTTGATTAGTAATTTCAGCTTTCATTTACCACATAATCTTTCTGCAGATCCTTCACCCAAACCTGAATTCATACCTTCAACAAAGAAAAGTTCAATATAAAATTGAATATTTTGTATTCGATAAAGTTATGATTTTTTTAGTGCTGAAAATATTGTACACGCAGCATGTGTGTATCATTTCATGGAAAAACTCATGGAAAAATTCAAGGGATTAGAAATCTACATAAGTCTTAGATCTTATGACATGAGAATTATGTCTTTGCCTGTTAGAACTATAAAAACCAGTATTGTTTTCATAACAGTTAGTTATATTGTATATTTGCCTTATACCTTTTGCTTTCTGTAGTAGTTGCTAAAAAGCTGAGGCAATTCTATTTCTCAATTCTGTCCTGCAAATGATACAGTCCTAAACTAGGCATATATATATATATGTATGTATGTATATATATATATATATATATATATATATATATATATATATATATATATATATATATATATATATATATTGTCTGTCCTTGATTTACAACAAGTCACTTATAGTGATTGTTTGAAGTTATGACAGATACCCCCAAAAGATACTTATGATCCAGTCCTGAAGTTATTCATTTATTTATTATTCATATTTCTATGCCGCCCACTCTCCGAGGACTCTGGGCGGCTTACACCAAAGACAGTATACTAAATAGCATATTGCCCCCAACAATCTGGGTCCTCATTTTACCCACCTCGGAAGGATGGAAGGCTGAGTCAACCTTGAGCCAGTGAGATTTGATCTGCTGATCTGCTGAACTAGCAGTCAGCTGAAGTAGCTGCGGTACTGCACTCTAACCACTGTGCCACCTTGGCTCTGTACAATTGTGATAGGTGGTGGGGAGAAGGCCCAAGTCATTGAGGGGACCCAAAGGGGCAGGAAGCAGAGGAAAGGAGGTATCTCAGGAGATGGCATGGAAGGTCTGAGGCAGGTGGCTTGTGCCTGCACTAGACTTCCTCCAGTTGTCTCCAGCCACAAGGCATCCCATGCTCACTTAACAACTCACACATTTGTTTATTGAATGCATTGGAGAGAGCAAGGATGGGGAGGTCATTAAATGAAGTGGTTCACTTAACAGCTCTCTTGACTTCTAACCATAAGGGGCAGTCTCAGAGGTGAAATCCAGAAGGTTCTAACAGGTTCTGGAGAACCAGCAGTGGAAATTTTGAGTAGTTCAGAAAATCGGCAAATACCACCTCTGGCTGGCCCCAGAGTGGGGTGGGAATGGAGATTTTTCAATATTCCTTCCCCTAGGAGGGGTGGGAATGGTGATGTTACAGTATCCTTCCCCTGTCACACCCACCAAGCCACGCCCACAGAACTGGTAGAGAAAATTTTTGGATTTCACCCCTGGGCAGGCTCCATTATGTTTGTAACTCAATGACTACCTAAACACAATTATACTGCAAATCCTGTCTTCCTTTACTTCATACTGTAAATCTTTTGTCCATTTTGATTTAGAAATAAGAGTCTAGATGAATGGTATTGAAAAGGATGCTGTACAAGATATATAACTGAATGGTTGATGTTTTAATAATTAAAAGGGATTTACAAAAAACAAATCAAAAGAGTCACCTGGATAAATTTCACAAAAAGATTTGTTAAGCTTTTGAAGAATTTTGTGAGGAGGGACATATGAAAAGCAAAATATTATATTATATTATGTGGGATATTATGTGATGGAATTAAAGATCAAGATTATTAAAAGTAAAAATAAAAAGGGCTAGAAAGTTTGTTTATTTAATCAAGCTTAAAATAGATCTTTGGTAACCATTAATGTATTTTTGCTGACCAGGACTGAGTGACAAGATGTTCAGGATTTATTTATAGATAAGAGATGGAATATGGGTAGAAGAGATTTTTTTTATATTTTAAGAGAAGGTAATAAGTTATTAAAATTGCTGTTGTATTAAATAAACAGTGTGCGCTTGCGCAGCCGGCATGTGGACCAGAGTGGCTCATTCAAGAAGGAGAGTGAGCGACTCCAGTAACTTTCGGGCACTTGACTTCCCTGACAGCTAACCGCGGGAGAAAGGTGAGCAGTAGGATACACCACGTGTCGAAGGCAGTGGCTCCACAGCAAGGCCGGAGTCGGGGAATGGTGCATTCCCTGACTCTGGGGAATGGGGTGGGTGGGCGGAGCCTCCAGCTGCCATTGCTACCGGTTGTCCGAACCACCGGCCATCATCGCAACCTACTCGCCCAAGCCGGTCCGAACCAGGAGCATTTCACCCCTGGATTGTGAGTATTATTCAGGAATATTAATATGGGATTCTCATGGGATCATAAGCTGAACATTAGAACTTTAGAGTGTTTAGGTCTTTTTTCAAGTGCATATGAAAATCTGAAAAAGACAGATTAAAGAAATACTGCATCTGCCTTCCTTGCATATTCTAAAAATTTCTTCAGAATCATTCTCAGACATGTACATTTTATTTTCTCCTTTGGTGGTGAAGTGTAAACCTGTCTGAATGTGAGTGTTCTGCCATTTCAACATTTCAAAATACGGATCCTCATCTTACAGTATATAGCACCTTACTGCTATCTTTGAGGAGCAACTTGAACAAACCATGATCCTAGAAAACATAAAGATGCCAACAACCATCATCAACCACATCTCAAAAAACAAGCTGGAAAAAAAAAAGCCAAACTGCAAACCAAACTGCTCCAGTAAAGTTCTGGAGGTAACGATGTAGGTGAATCTGAGTGGGTGGTAAATATCTTCAGCTGCCAGTTATCTACTTCAATATGCAGTATTCTCCAGAAACAACTCAAGAGCAATATAGAGAATGCAAATGAGATAGAAATCTCTGCAGCCTTGGAAAAAGCATTCAGAAGAACAAGACAGACCATTGTGACACTCCCCACCAAAAAAAGATTCTTACATACAATATTCCAGAGATTCAGAAAAGAATCTTTGGAATACAAAGAGGTAGAAGAAAGAACAGCCCTGAAAACTCTAAAGGGAGACCAAATTTTTCATTATTTTCACAGCAATCAAAGGGCAAATCACTCTTATCATGGACAGAATGCAATATTTACAGAAAGTCCAGAATCACTTTGGAGAATAGAACAGAACAGAACAGAATAGAAAACAGAATACAGAACAGAACAGAACAGAACAGCTTTATTGGCCAAGTGTGATTGGACACATAAGGAATTGTGTGGGATTAGTGGAAAATAAATTTAATAAACTAAATAAATAAATAAATTTCTGAAGATCAATATTATTCTTATGGTTTGAAAACTGGACAACTAAATGAAAAAACCCTCTCAACGATCTTACCAATAAAGGATACATTAAAAAAAAAAGAACAATGGCAGACAAAAAAACCTGTTCTCTTACACTTCTATGGATATCCAAAAATACATCAACCCAAGATGACATTTTGTCCAATTGTATTTTTATCGGGACCCCTATATATACTATAATGTAACCAAAAACTCATCAAAGCTTGGACATCTAATAGATAAGAGCAAATCCTCTATCAATCCTCCACTACAGTGCTTCCAGAAAACCAAAGAACTAAGAATAGAAGTGAATAAAATCATGGTCTTGTTTAATGTCATAGCATTTGTCATGCTCACAGATCCAGAAGTAGAAAAAGAATCCATTGCAGCATGACTACACAACACAATGAAGCCAACAGAATACACAGATTGAAATACTGATGGAACTCATCAATCTTTGCCTCACTATTTACTTTTAAATTTGATGGACAAATATATCAATAAATCAGACGTATAGCCATGAGATCACCACTCTCAGAATTCATAGCAAAGACGATACTGCAACGGCACTCCCATATAGCCAAAAATATGGATCTGCTATGTAGATGATACATTATCGTAATAAATAATAATTAGAGAAGCCATATCAGAAAATCAACAACCACTTTAAAGGAATAACATTCACAAGAGCAGAGTAGGCCAACTACTACTATTCTTATCTTCATTAGTAGAGGAAATGATGGGAAATTAGACACCCACATTAATCAAAAATCACTTGCCTACTGGAAAGGGAAGGGTAGAGACAGAAAAGGGGAAGGAAAGAAGGAAGGAAAGAAGGGAGGGAGGGAAGGAGGGAGGGAGGGACATGGAAGCAAGAACTCTTGCAGACTCTTCCCAGCCCTCTTCCTAACCCATACATCCTCCCTGACTTGTGCAGCATCTCTGGCACATATCCACATATCCTTCTGGAAGGAAAGGAAGGGAGGAAGGGAGGAAGGAAGGAAGATTTCTGAAACTCCCTGCCAGTTTCCCACAAAGAAACTCAGCGTGGAAACAGGCAGGAAATCGGACGTCCCTCTCATTTATACTACTTTTTTTCTCTCCCAGCCATGGCTATTCTATTTCTCTAAGAAAATATCTCTGAAATGATGACCCAATAAGTTGACTAGTTACATATAAACAACCAGCAATAACTCCTCTCCCTTGCATTGATGATGTTACTTAGCTGGGTAATCAGTGTCCATAAGGAATCAACCAAGCTAAGAGAGTACCAAGACTCAATAGTTCAACCTGAGGTACATATGTTCTCTTCTATTGAAATGAATACTACATACTGATCATCAACTTTCCTTGAAATGAAAACAGAAACCAAAGGAAATATTGATTTACTTTAGGCAAACCTACATGGAGTTTCAATATTTCAGAACATTAGAGAAAATCACCTTCCATCATGTTTCCCAAGAGAAACCATGTTATATATGCTATCTTGTTAAGGGAGACAGTAAAGAAAATAATTCATAAGCCTGTATAGGACCAGCAAGCAAGTCAGACTGAAAGAAAACCAAGTTCTTTATATAAATCCCCGAATGAGTCATTGACTTTTATTCCTGTTTTTTCACTGGAACAAATACCATCGCCTCATCAAACTAACACATGTATAATCAGAGAAATCAGCCAAGTTGATTTTTTTCTAAAAAAATTCCCATGCTGAGCTTCTTCACTGTGAGGTCAACTGTTAATAAATTAACTTCTGAAAGGTCTTTAGAAACTGGGTAGGTGGAGAAATTAATCAGGAATTATTTTGTTTCCTCCCACGCCCCTGGCCAGTTTAGCAACAATTGGTGTATGACTACTAACTCATCCTTCCTATCTCTTATCTCAGGGTTTTTCCCCACTTCCACCTACCCACAGCTCACATATGCCCTGCAATATATGTTTGTCTCCTTGTTCTCATGACATTGCCTTTATTTTATCCTCAGTCCATCAGTCAGTCAACTTAAGTCCTCCCTAACGGTATCAATGTTAAAATAGTATCCCCCTCCTTTTTTTTTTTTTTTACATTTTTTAAATAGCAGCTTCAACTCCTGTTTCCATGGTGTGAGGTGAGATAGGAACAAGCAATGACAATAGCAATTTTTATACTGGTATAATATAATTTTTCAGTGGCTTGTGGAAGAGTGGATAGCAATCAATTTCAAGCAGAAGCTGAATGACATCAATACAATTGGGAGGAGACGGAACACTTCTCCCAATTGTATTGATGTCATTCAGCTTCCGCTTGAATGCACACATAATATTGAAACTATATGCTTACTAATGCAAGGCGCTCCATATCCATATGCATACTATATGTAATCATAGTGGGTTTTGGGACTATGCAAAGACTGTTCAACCCTCTTTACTGTTGGATCTTCAGCTCAGAAAGTGGCCCAATATATAATGTTTGTGCTATGAGAATAACAGAATAGGAAGGGACCTTGGGGTTCTTCTACAGTGTAGTCCATCTCAGGCAGGAGATCCTATCTCATTTCATATAAATAGTTATTCAATCTCTTCTTAAAAACCTCTAGCGATGGTGCACCCACAATGTCTGTAGGCAACCCATTCCACTGATCAATTGTTGTCACTGTCAGGAAATTTCTTCTTAGAAATTTTCTTCTTAGAGATCATCCTAACCATCTCTGTATCTTAAACATTAAATGAAACTAATGCTACCTTCCCATTCTTCAGCATAAATAGAGCTAAAACCTTAACTCACCTTTTAAAAAAGGATTATTTTATAGAACTATGCACTTTTATAATCTATTCTTCTAAGGTGCTCCTAGCATTGTTTTTTTTCACATTGTGCTAGAATACAGTGAAATTTTCAGATAAAACTAAATTACAATTAAGGGATGTCAAATTTAACAGAATTTGAGAATATGAAACTACTTGATTAATTTACTCATGGTTTTTCATAATAAAAATCTTGCTCTTAAGCCAACAGATGAATCCACAATTTTTTTAAAAAATTCTAAAGATAGGCTGCAAGAACTTATGAGAAAAATTCTGTGATCGTAGCAACCAATTATAATATGATTTATTATAAAAGGGTGAAACGGCAGGCTTGTCCATCACCATATTCAATATTATTGTTTGTCCCATCCCCACCAATCTGTTCTAGTATACTTCCAAATGTCATAAGGTAAGTTTTCAAAGAAAATATTTTCATCCATTTATACAGTATGCTTGGCTTTGTATTCGGCACCCTGAGCAACCAGGTAGGAGGAGAGGGTATCTCTTCCATTATCAGACTGTCAGGATTATCAGCAGGAAAAGATCTGCAGGATCTTTAATTGGTGACCCTATTGTCAGGGATCTGTCTTCCTGGCACAGAGGGCAACTTTTCTCACATTGCTTGGCTTCTCTTTCAGCAACCCTTCAATGTACTTTTACATTTTGTAAGCCACTTTGAAATCCTTGGTAGAATAGAAGGGAGGGGTATTGCATAAATAAATTTAGTTAATACTGTATAGGAGATGAAACAATTTTGAAGCGAACAGAAAAATACATTTCTCTACAACCTTGATTGAGTTGGAAACTTCCTGAATACTCTAGGCTGGATTTAGAGATTGGGCAAAGATGGGAACTTGGTCATGCTTGGAAATAATACAAGCAGCTAAAAACTGCTAAAATTACATTTCACCTGAATTTGGAGAGGGGTGGTTGAATTTCCAAATGATTCTTATCAATGACTAGTGTATGCATCCATCTCTATGGTACTGTTGTCTTTTGAAGGTCAAGACAGAATATACATGATGAGAGCAATTGCTAGTCCGACTAAGCTACTTCCAGATGTCCTTCCTTTCTCTTTCAACTTCTCATGCTTTACTAAATCTCTCTGTATAAGCTATTCAGGGAATTTGATTATGAATAAAGCTGGTTGAGTATTGCAAAATTCCTGCCAGTTCTTTGTTTGTATGTGTAATTAAACACATTTCCAGACTTTTCTCATATGCAGACTTTCAGCAAACAATCCAGCCTCTAAGTTTTAAAGGGTTAGATGTTTGCAGAAGATAATTTCAAAGTGTCATGCATATTTGCACAAAAACTCATTTGAGATTTGCATATATTCATATTCATCATAGAAATGTCTACAGAGTTACCCAATTGGGAAACTGGGACAATGTAATGTGAAGTCCAACCATCTATAACTGAATGATTTTTGGTGGGGTGGAGTGGGGTGGGGAGGTACCTTCAAGTCCTTTTTGACTCTTGGCATCTGCCTGTACAGATTCCTGCAATTTTCTTTTTTTTTGTTGTTGTTATTGAAAAAGTTTTCAAATACATATTTTCCCCCTTTCCCCCCCTCCTCCCTAACCCCCCCTCCCCCTCCCCTCCCCCTGTGACTTCTTTATAATAAAACCCAAATTCATAACAGGTTATATAATACTTTACCATCCACTTACTCCATCCCCATATGCTGAGCCTTTCTTTTTAATAAAATTATCATATCCCCCTAGTACTATACTATACTATACATTTCAAAGTGACATTCTATTATAACATTATCTAATAACTCTTAATTTAACATAATATTATTATACCTCCCAATTAAACTATTACTAGTGATAAACTACCCTTTTACTACCCCCCATACATATATCTCTTAAGTCAAATCGTTTATATATATTTATATAACATTTCAAAGCAACTTTCCACTATAAAGCTATATAATAAATCCTAATTTAACATTTATTCAATTCAACTACCCATTTCCTTCCCCCACATCATTATATCTCTTAACTCAAATCTTTTACATACATTCACATCTAAACATAATATCCCTTTTCTTTAAACTAAACAATCAGTAACCTAATCTGTCTCCACCCACTTTCCTACAAGACTACCATACTTAATTATTCTTAATATCTTTATTCTTCTGCCCACTCCACTAGAAAAAAATTCCCTTATGTAAATAAAATCCTATAAAGACTTTAAACTTGTAATCCATATAATATCTTCTGTAATGTCTTTCAGCTGGATAATAAACTCCATCACCCATATTAGGGTAACATCACATCCAAATTCCAACAATATTTTCGGTATCTTCAATTACCATCTGCCCCCATCAGTAACAAATATCTTCATATTAAAACAAAAACAAAAACAACCACCCGAGTGACTTTATATTTATATTCCATATAATGTCTATAGAGGTGTCTTTTATCCAGATTATTAATTCCAACCACCATAATAGGGTAACAACCAGATCTTCTGCGTGCCCCAATCCAGTAACTCTCTTGCCATATAACTCAGCATAAACGTAATACATTTATCAAGAAATCCAAAAAAGAAAAAAAGATATTTCCAATCCATTCAATTTAAGGTCCTTTTCACATCCCAAAAGTTCAGCACTGCAGAGGTCTGTCACTCTCCTCAGGATAAAATAAACCAATACTTTGCCCATTATCTTTTCATATATTCAATCATCTCTTAAATAACTGGCATTACACTGTTGTTTAGATTAAAAGTTTTTGTTTTTGTGAGACCTGCTTCTTCTTTTCTTGACTTTTTGTGGGTTAGATCTCCGTCCTGAATTCCTTTCTGTAGATTGTGTATCAGCTATTTGGTTTTGATGCTGATCTATAACTTGATCTTGTTGGTTTTGCTTTTGTGGCTTAAATCTTTCTGGTTCTATAAATTATATATCAACTGATAGATTTCGATGCTGGTTTGTGTCTTGATAAGTCATTACATTAGAATCTGGAACTACCTCTCTTGTATTAAATAGTCCAGCTGAGACCTCTGAAAGAGAATCCAGAAGTGGCTCATCTGTGGAGACCTCTATAATTTGTTGTTTCTTCATTACTTCCATCTCCTTCTGCTTTTCTTGAATTTCTATCTCTTGTTGATTTTGCTTTTTAAGGACCTTGTAGTAAAATTTTTCCGCTTTTTCAACAGTATTTAACTGATATCTTTCTCCTTGATATCTCAATATTATACCCACTGGAGCATCCCACCTGAATAAAATATTTTGTTTTCTTAGCTCAGTCACCAAAAGTTCAAATTTCTTTCTATCTCTTAACATCTTAGGTGGCAATTCTTTATATATCCAAATTTTTCTCCCATACAGTTGTGGAGTAGAATTGAAGGATTTTTGCACAATATCATTTCTTATTTCTTTATCTGTAAAATAAATCACCACATCTCTAGGCAAATGCCTTTGCTTTGCAATCCAAGAATTTACTCTATAGGCCTTGTCAATTTTACACGATACCTCCTCAGGATGAACCTTTAAGATCCCAGCCAGAACTTGAGCAGATGTTTTTCTTAAATCATCACAGTTATTTTCCTGTAAATCTCTCATTCTGATCGCAAATTCTGTAAGCCTGTATTGCATCATTACAACTTCTCTTTCAATTCCTTGCTTTATATCTTCTGCATTATAAATCACGTGACCAGCTTCCTTTTTAGACTTTACTTCTAAACTATTGTCTTGAATATTTGTTAAATCATTTTCAATTCTTTGTATTTTATTATCCAAATTATAAATCTTATCTTCAACTTCCTCCATTTTAGACTCTAGTAATTTAATATTTGTATCCAACTTTATAACAACTTCTGAAAAACCATTAGTCACTGTTACAATCTTTCATTGCAGATTATCATACTTTAGTTGTATCATTTCTTTAATTTCCTGCCTTAATTTTTCAAATTTCTGGTTCACTGTCTCATAATATTTTGCCATTTCCTCCTGAAGAAATTCTTTTAAGTTAAAACCATTCTGCAGAGTCTGTAGGCTCAAAGCTTGTTCAGACAATTGTAGGTGGGGGAGGCCCCCCCCCCACTGCTTGTCTATCAGGCTTTATAAGTTTTAACGCCATTCTTCCAACAAACTCTTTTTATTTTTTTAATAAGAGAAAAACTTTTCCCCAAACAAGATCAAGTACAAATCTCCAAGAAGAAAGGAACTTAAAATAACTATTTTTCTTCCAAATTGTAGCCAGCACTATATATTCCGCTACTTTGTAGCTGTTAGGGAAGGACTCTCACTTTCGGCTTTCTTCTACTTCCCAAGCCTCAGTGGTCGCCATTTAAATTTCTTTTTTTCTTTCACTCTAAAATGCTTATAAATTCTTTAAGGATACTTGCAGTTTAGGTCCCAAGTCCAAGTCTCATCTTTTTTTTTTAAACAATCCATCTGTTAGGTTCGTTGATCGATCCGGTTCCAGCGCCTTGCTCTGCAAAAAAGGCAGAGTCCTCCCGAAGCCCGGAGCAACGGTGAGCGGGAATAGGGAGCCACTACCTGCTCGTCCCCAAGAGTTAAAAAAAACTCTGGAGACTTCGCAGAGGGCTCTACCTGCCCTCGCCTGCTCTAACTCACATTTCCATCAGAAAATGGAGTTTTTCGAGCCGCCTTTCAGGTGTAAAGGCGGCTCTTTACAGGCATTGGGGCTGGTGGTCTCAAAGGACTGTCTGGCGGCAGCGGAAGCCAGACCGGAAGCCAGAACAAACATTTTTTGAACTGGAGATTTCATTCAAACTAAAATAAATGAAAAGGAGCAAGAAATTCTTTGAAACCCAGAAAAATGTTTTGAAAGCATGTTCAGTATTATGGGTAGAAAAGTTAAAATCTAAAATATAGACATAATACAAAAAACAAATCAAAATTATGGTTATTTGGTTAAAATCAGTGTTGGGTTCTACTTACCTTTATTACCGGTTCATATCATGCTTGCACGCGCACACTCTTCTGCACATGTGCAGAAGCTCCTGCGCATGTGCAGATCACTTTTGATGACGTCTGGGTCAGTGGGCAGAGCCTCCTGCTTGTTTTACTACCAGTTCTATAGAACTGGTCCGAACTGGGGGCAACCCACCACTGGTTAAAATGCTCTTGTTATGTAACAAGATATGCTATTACATGTCTCATGTTAAACCACTAAGAGAATAATTGGTCAACTTAAGGGGATAGATATCATATCAATTATGATGAGTAACTACTATTATGTCTACTCCGGCCATGCAAATTCTTGTTTTGCAATTTTCTTGACAATATATTTCAGAAGTAGCTTGCTGATGCTTGCTTCCTAGGGGTGGGACCTAATTGGCATTGTACCTAAGATGGGCCTCATGATCTCCCACTTTCATTTAGAATGCTATGTCACACAATGTAGCTTCTTACATTCTCATCCAATTTGAACATATTTTCAATTTTAACATAACGGTATATGAGGGCTGTACAAATCTTAAAAATGCCTATATAAGTACATCCATTGTCAAAAGTCTTTAGGGGAAGGTATTGAAGTGTTCATGTTCTTTGAACAGGTATGGATGCTTCATGGTTTAGAAGAATGGAGCCAAAAATATTATCTAATGGTTTACCTGGATCTATCCCTTACTATCAAGTTTTTACTTGGGAATCTAATATGAGGAGAAAAAACAGAAAGCATCTGCAGATTCAATGCACAGAACAAACATTTGCAGTGACCAGTCCATGCTTTTAAGAAGGAAACAACCACGGTATTTAGCAATTAATATTCCTTTGATTCAGGAAGGGAGTGAACATATTCAACACACCTCCCTCCTCCTATTGTCTTTACAAGAACCTTATGCAGTTACAGCTAGCTTTCAAGGTTGGACTCATGGCCTTCCACTTTCTGGCCTGGTGCTTTAATGACTAGACCAAATTGGCCCTGAAATTATGCACTCAAAAAAGAAATCACTTAGATTTACTTACCTTAATTATCCTGTGTTCTTAGATTCTTATATTATAAAAGAGGGAAAATATTTTTTCCTGTTTTGGAACCTACAAATTTTTTTTAAAAAAATCAATACTTTTATAAAATGTTAACGTGTCAAATTTTTCAGAAAGCTGATAACTATCAAAAGGTTAAACTGTCACTGTTGAGTCTAATGAAAGTATCCAAGCATCTTCTCTTTAGCCACATGCCATTAACACTGCAATCCATGGGTGCGTCAATGACTTAACCAAGGGTGACAAATTCAAGCACTGAAGGCTTCCTGTATCTCCAACCCACCTTTTTTTCCTATTCTCTAAAGAGCTCACCATCAAATTTGAACAGAAAAAATATGACTTTCAGTGAGGTATTTTTTTGTGATTCTTCTGTAAAAGTGTCTCTATTTAGACATCTATCCTATATTGAAAGAGAAACCCAGAATCTCCCAAACTGGGTGCAAAATGCAACCTGCCTCCTCAGTTACCATCACTGGATCAGCATCTGAAAAAGTAACAGCAGTTGCCTTCATATCAATCAGGAGACTACATGTTCTAGATGTGGCAAAAAGACACATTTCTAGAGACACTACAGTATATATAGTATATACATATAGTATATACAGTATATACAGTATACACTCCTCAAGAAGCCCTCCCTGGACCCAGCTGTGTTAGCAAATTATCGTCCTGTCTCCAACCTTCACTTTGTTGCAAAGGTTGTTGAGAGCGTGGTTGCACGACAACTGCCTCAGTACCTGGATGAATCGAATTATCTAGATCTGTTCCAGTTGGGCTTCAGGCCCGGGTACAGCACAGAGACAGCATTGGTCACATTGGTTGATGATCTCTGGAGGGCTCGGGACAGGGGTTGCTCCTCTGTCCTGGTCCTACTAGACCTCTCAGCGGCTTTTGATACCATCGATCATGATATCATGCTGCACCGGTTGGAAGGGTTAGGGGTGGGGGGCACTGTTCTACAGTGGTTCTCCTCCTTTCTCTCTGACCGGTCGCAGTCTGTGTTGACAGGGGGGCAGAGGTTGACCCTGAGGCCCCTTATATGTGGGGTGCCACAAGGATCAGTCCTCTCACCCCTTCTATTCAACATTTATGTGAAGCCGCTGGGTGAGATCATCCGTGGTTTTGGGGTGAAGTACCATCAGTACGCTGATGACACCCAGCTGTACATCTCCACCCCAGACCACCCCAATGATGCCCTCGAGGTGATGTCCCGGTGCCTGGAGGCCATACGGATCTGGATGGGGAGGAACAAACTCAGACTCAACCCATCCAAGACTGAGTGGCTGTGGTTTCCGTCGTCCCTATATAGTCAGTTGGCGCCATCTCTGACTATTGGAGGCGAGTCGTTGGCTCCCACAGATGGGGTTTGCAACTTGGGCACCCTCCTGGACTCGCGGCTGTCTTTAGAAGAGCATATGATGGCCGTGGCCAGGAGGACTTTTTATCAGGTTCACCTGATTCACCAGTTGCGTCCCTTTCTGGATCGGGACTCGTTACGCACGGTCACTCATGCCCTTGTCACCTCATGCCTGGATTATTGTAATGCTCTCTACATGGGGCTCCCCTTGAGAAGCACCCGGAGGCTCCAACTTGTCCAGAATGCGGCCGCGCGGGTGGTGATGGGAGCAATGTGGCGCTCTCATGTACCCCCCTCCTGCGCGAGCTGCATTGGCTCCCAGTGGTCTTCCAGGTGCGCTTCAAGGTTTTGGTTACTATCTTTAGAGCGCTCCATGGCTCAGGACCAGGGTACTTACGAAACCGCCTCCTGCCACCAATAGCCTCTCACCGACCAGTTCGCTCCCATAGAGAGGGACTCCTCAGGGTGCTGTCGGCCAAACAATGTCAACTGACAGCCCCCAGGAGGAGAGCCTTTTCTGTGGGGGCACCTACCATCTGGAACGGGCTTCCCCCGGAGTTACGAAACATCCAAGACTTACGCATATTCCGCCGTGCCCTGAAAACGTTTCTATTCCAACAAGCTGGTCTGGCCTAACTCTCCCTTTTTAATTGGCTTTTAAATTGGCTTTTAAATCGGGTTTTAGACCTCTTTTAGATAAATTTGGATGTTTTAATCTTTGAGCCTAAATTACTTAATCTGTTTTTAATAATTTTTAACTTCTATATGTATTTGTATTTATTATGGCTGTTCACCGCCCTGAGTCCTTCGGGAGTAGAGCGGTATACAAATATGAAAAATAAATAAATAAATAAATAAATATAAGTCTGTATAAGAAGCATAAATCAAGAACCCCATTAGAAGAAATGCATCCCTATATTTAATAGAATAACAGTGTTAGAAGGGACCTTGGAGGTCTTCTGGTCCAATGTCCAACCCCCTGCTCAAGCAGGAAAGCCTATAATATTTCAGACAAATGGTTGTCCAATCTCTTCTTAAACCAAATAAACAAAACATTGCACAATGATGAAGGCTCCCCATAATCCTTAAAGGTGATTCAAAATTACAATATTAAATACGTAGGTACCATAAAAGGCATATCTTATATCAAGAAAGGTGCTCCTGAATACAAGAGGATACCATAGAAGCTAACAAACAGGGTCTGAAAGGCTTTTAGAATCAGGAAATTCTTCCTTCAAAGAATTGAACATTTGCCAGAACAATAGAGAACAATTTTGGCAAAATAAATGCCAGGTTCCAATTAAAAATGAGTTCAGTTATTTTAGCAGTGATCTCAT
This sequence comes from Arizona elegans, assembly GCA_022577455.1. Lineage (NCBI taxonomy): Eukaryota > Metazoa > Chordata > Lepidosauria > Squamata > Colubridae > Arizona > Arizona elegans. The sequence continues at coordinate 91,508,609 of JAKOOJ010000003.1, read as the reverse complement.
TGTTAGGATCGCTCTGATTTGCTGAAAACAGTGGTACCTCAGTACTCATCATTAATTGGTTCTGGGAGGCACAATGAGTACCAAAAATGATCAGTACCAAACAAATTTTTCCCATAAGGAATAGTGTAGTGAGTCATAAGGCAACCGACATTGACAAGTTCTAGCTTGTATGTTGAGTACCAAACAAACAATGAGCACTGGGACAAAATTTTCATGGCAAAATATGTTGAGAACCAAGGTACCACTGTATAGCTGATATTCACCCAATTGTCTTCCTTCCTCCTTTTTGCTCTATAGCATTTTATGTAAACAAAAAAAAGTACTTTTCCCCTCTACAGCTTACATGGTGCCATTCTCAGCAGCCGTGCAGAACGCTGGAAACAAAGGATGATTGGCGTATTTGTTTTATATTACAACCCTGCCTTTATATGAAGGGAATTGTGGAGGCTCAGATCTGGTTTTGTATTTACTATTTTCTTGACAAAGAAATACCATGCTTTGCCTTGAGAACTGAGGTTAATGAATTTAATGCCCAACCATGATATGGAGAGAGTTATACCCTTAATTAATTTACTTTCTGGGAATACTAATATACAGACAATACAAATCTCATTTTATTGAATTTTCTGTATCAATGACATCTGTATCTAGTGTATTAAGTATACATGATTGTATTTTATCTATATCTCTTAAATGAAAGGTATTTAATTCTCTTAGAGAGTTCTGTATATATAAGAAAAATGGAACTTTAAAAGTTTCAGAAAAGAAAAATCTATCAAGCACTTTGAAATACAGCAGACACTTGAATCAATTTGTGCCTATAAGCAATATGGGACACTTAAGGCAATTGTTAAGTTGTTAATAATAAAACTATTCCCCGAGAAATTTTTACAAATAAGTAATTTATAAAATTTCTCAATATTCAGAATTGGAATGAGGAATAAAGACAAAATTCATTTCATTTAGTGAACTGGTAACAATTAGCAAAGAGATTGTAGCTGAAAATAACAAAAATAAAGATTCAAAGACTGTGCTGAAAAGCTAATCTGGAACGTCAACAATTTGTCTTCAAATCTAAATATTTACCTAATTCTTAGCGAGTAAACCGATTGGTTCAATTCCCCACAGGAGCTGAAATAAGAATTATTAAAATAAATCCATGTTTTCTCCCTACATTGTTTTAGAAAAGCATACCTGCAGTGTTATTTATGAGTAGATGGATATTTTTTGTAACAGAAAAGTCTACATTAAGAGAGGAAGAGGTGGATCTCTGAATAATGTATCTCAAGAGATACTGGATTATCTAATAGCTACTCAAAAAGGTTATCAATGGGTTAAGACTTTTGTGTGGAATTTTATCAAAATCCATTAACTTACTCATAAATGGGACTAGAGAATATGCAAGGTTTTTATTTAAAAAAAAAAAACGGGGAAAAATGCAGTAATTTGTCCACCCCGACAGAGTATTTAGCTTTTATAAGTTTTAGTGCAAATCTAGGTTCAACTAACAACAATCAAGTTTGTGTGCCAAAATTAGGGGTGCTACCTGTTTCTTTTTCTCTATTAGGTCCCTTAACTTTAATAGTTACATGCAGGGTGAAATCCAGCAGGTTCTGACAGGTTCTGGAGAACTGGTAGTAGAAATTTTGAGTAGTTTGGAGAACCAGCAAATACCACCTCTGGCTGCTCCAGAGTGGGGTGGGAATGGAAATTTTGCATTATCCTTCCCCCAGGAATGGGGAGGGAATGGGGATTTTGCAGTATCGTTCCCCTGCCAGTCCCACCAAGCTGCACTACGCCCACCATGCCACACCTACAGTTTTTTATTAACCGGTAGTAAAAAAAAATTGGATTTCACCACTGGTTACATGGCGATGCTGACAATACCTTTTTGCTCATATAATCAGATAAGTGGTTCATATTTCCAATAGGATATTATAAAAATGAGACTTTTCTTCATTGATTAAATTAATATCAGATATTAAAAACTGGCACGAAAAAACCCTGACAGGTATGGTAGTACACCAATTGGAATTTCCACTTTTTCTCCTTTGAAAACCTGAGAATCCAAATTTCAAAAGCAGTATCAAGAGAATTGTTTTTTAATCTCAGAAAAGCATATGAAACCTTGTTAATCTTTTGTACAGTTCTTTGGTATAGTTATATCAAATGGAGCCTTGGTGGTACAGTGGTTAGAATGCGGTATTGCAGGCTGACTCTGCTTACTGCCAGGAGTTTGATCCTGATTGGTTCAAGGTTGACTCAGCCTTCCATCGATCCAAGGCTGGTAAAAGGAGGACCCAGGTGGATGAGGGCAATATGCTGACATTGTAAACTGCTTAGAGGGGGTCTGTAAAGGAGTCTGTAAAGCACTGTGAAACAGTATATAAGTCTAAGTGCTATTGCTGTTTCTGAAAGATGATCTCTTTCTATTATAAATCATGTTTCATGTAGACCTTCCCCTTTTTGATCTTGACAATATCAAGGCAAGATCAGGAATTGGAAAGATGCGAGCCAAGCATTCAGGGTCATGGTAGAAGGACCAGCATTTGCAAACCTGTTGCTATTCCCAAAATTTGTATGCATTAGGCAAGTACTTGAACATTACTGCCTTTGAATAGATCCCTGCCTTTGAATCTCTGACTATGTGGCTTTTCAGCTATGCTGTTGAAGTTTGCTTTTATTTCTCTTCATGTTTTGTTAGCAAAATAATGCTTAGAATCATCCAATGCAGATTGGAGCCCTACATGGAATAAGACATGCCAGATGTTCAAACTGGCTTTAGAAACAGGCAAGGGACACAAGACATTATTGCTGATGCATGCTGGATGATTGAGAAAGTCAAGGAATACTAAAAAAGAAGTCACGATGTGCTTCATCATTTATAAGAATGCCTTCAATTGTGTTGATTATGTCAAACTGTGGAGGGTGCTCAGAAAAATGAGAATCCCAGAATATCTCATTGTCCTCATGAAAAATTATATACAGGTCACAAAGTCACAGTACAGACAGAACTGGGAAAACCAGCTTGCTTCCAGATTGGCAAGCGGGGAGAGGGACAACAAGGCTTTATACTCTCACCTTATTTATTCAACCTATAAGTGGAATATATTTTAAAAGAGCTGAATGGGAAGAAGATGAGCATGGTTTAAATATTGGAGAATGAAACATTACCTATGATGTGCTGATACCATTGTGCTGATAACTGAAAATACAAAGGATCTGAAAGCCCTAGTACTTAAAACTCAAGGAACACAGTGGAAAAATAGGACTAAAATTAAATATAAATAAGACCAAATTAATGACAACAGGTAGAAAAACCAAACTGAATGACAAAGAAGGTATCAAAGTGGTAGATAGTTTCTGCCTGTTAGCATCAATCATCAATCAATTCTGCCTGTTAGCATCAATAGTAAAGGAACAAACAGTCAAGAAATACACTGTAGATTAACTCTTGGTAGAGAAGCTATGATAGACCTTGGACAAGATATTTTAATGCCATCATGTGTCTATACCTTATTTGTAATGTATCTTTTTACTTTTCATAAGCTTACTTTGTCATCATCCCATTAGTAGCCATTTTTTTCCATTTTTTTCAGTATCATATTACATTATCAAATTAAAAAACTGGAAAATTTTAAGTTCCCCTATTGGATCAATAGACAAAAGACCTTTTGAAGCTTGCAGCTGATGAGCAGATAATTTACATAAAACTGTGTGAAAACATCAAGCAGATGAGGAGTAGACTGTATGTTCCTTCTCATTGCATTTTGCACAGTCAATATAATTCTGTTTTATTTCATTCCCTTAGATAGAACTAGAATAGGAAAATTAAGAGATGTCAAAATAATTGATTCCTCAAGGTCCCAATATACTTACATCTTCTTAACACTGGAAAACTTTTCTACCAGATTGACCTTTATTCATTTTAAGATCCCTTTATCTATTTTAATAATTGTTAATAATAAAGATGATGCATTGCACGACTGCCTTTATTTTGAAGAGCACCTGTGAGACTCACATCAACCTCATGGACGTTTTTCAAAAGTAGATTTTCTTAAAAAGCAAAAATAATGGGTATTTTGTATGGAACTGTGCCTAACTATGCAGAAAATGAAACAAAGGTAAACTGGCATGGTAGAGAATATCTGAGAAAGAAGGCAGAGGGATAGCACAGAGAGGCTTTTGATACTGTGCATATTGTAATAAACTATGGCCGTCAAAGCAAACGTTTTATGAATAAACAGAATCTCTATCTATGACATGCATTTTGCAGGAATCGCATAGTATACTCTCAAAATTGTAATTTTAGAGTTAAATGTTTAATGCTGCTCAGACTGGCTGCTCTCCAACAACAGCAAAGTAGGATAGAAGAGAGTACTTGAGGAAATAATGAGAGTTGAGGGGAACACATAAAGCTTGGTCATCTAGGTACAAGTGGAGTATTGTAAGTAGCTAGGCCCACGATTGACAGCCATTTTATAAATTCAACCTCAATCCATAGTGATTATTTTGTGAGAGGATACAGAGCAGGTTCTTGTAATTCCTAACATGCTTAAAAGTTCTAAGAGGTTATTTGCTCTCAAATCATGGCAAAACCCAAAGGTGGAGGAATGCAAACAGAATGGAGAATGTGCTATGTTTTAAAAAGAGAGGGAGAGAAAAAAAAACACATTAACTATGCAGTTGATAGTGGAAGGAATCATATTGTGATGTATTTATTTTTTATATCAATAATCATGAGGAAGAAAGAAGGGAAGGAAAGAGTGTAAATATGAGTAGGATTTTGAAAATGTTGAGACAGGTATTAAACATTATATTAAGGAGCTCAGGATACAGGCTTTGTCTCTCACCCTATCTGAGAAGTCTTCTTCAGCTACAAACCTGTCCATCCTTTTAATAGCTTTTGTTTTGTTAATATTTTTAGTTTCTGCATTCCCATTTAAAGTGAGACAGCTCTCAGGATTTCTATAATAAATAGATTTGATGAGCCATTTTATTGTCCACATGCTTTTAATAATTTTCATAAACAATTCACATGAAGTACAATACAATCAGCTTTTCTTTCTAATTTGATCAGATATTGGCAGGGGATTCAAAAAAATATACTTCAATTCTATTTTTTCTCTAGCGTGTAGGATGATCTGTGGCACATAATTTAGAATTGCTCCCTCCCCTTTTCCCCCTTTTGCTGCCTTTTATATAATTTCAAACATTAATATCAGTTGGGGGCAATGGGAGCATCTTTAGAACCAGACTGTAAAACTGTAATTTATTCTAACACAATGTGAATAAATGTCAACTTTAATAATTTACTCAACCCATTGCTGATTTGCTACATTACCCACGAGAACTGTATTTCCTTTGCATTGTGTGTGGGACAATTCAGTATTATGCCTCCTAACGGAATGAAGAATTGAGCTTTGCTGAGGATATATGTAAATGGCATTTGGCAGCAAATGACAATCTTTTCTAAAAGTGGACAAAATGCTTTGTAAAATATGAGACAACTGATTATTTTACTAACATTATTATCCATTTTTTTTCTAATGAGGGAAGAAACATTGTCCCTATTCTATTGACTGTAGCCGCTGATATCAGATGTACCACTCTGTCTGCTAAGGAGGCATGGGGGCAGGTATAAATCCAGACTATATGTGTAGTGCAGATTTTCATATATTAATCTATTCCTTCTCATTGTAGATACAGATATTAAAATATGGAATTGTTATTTTGCTACCGCTGCTATTTCTCCTTTCCTCTAAAATTAATTTTAGGTGTCATTAATACAAAGAATAATGTTCATTTGTGCTTCTCTTAATGCTTCTACCTAATAAACATTTAGTACACACTTTCCTCTTCATACATTACTGCCAATTGCACACTTTTGCTCTATATTTTTGGAGGATGCTCAGAAGGATGGAAGATGGATTCAACCTTGAGCTGCTGAGAATCGAACTACTGAACTGCTGGTAGCCAGCAATCAGCAGAAGTAGCCTGCAGTACTGCATTCTAACCACTGCACCACAATGGCTCTCAGTATTGCAGGCTAACTCTACTGACTGCCAGCAGTTCAATCCCAGCTCAAAGTTGACTCAGCCTTCCATTCTTCCAAGATCAGTAAAATGAGGAACCGGTTTGTTGGGGGCAATATGCCGACTCTGTAAACTGTTTAGAGAGGGCTGTAAAGCACTGTGGAGTGGCATACAGGTCTAAGTGCTATTGCTATTGCTATCATGATCTGCCTATTTTAGGCAGGTGAATTGGGAAATATAGGTGCTAATTTCAAATACATGGGCACAGATTTGCAGCCTTAGGTGCATATTCAAAATAATCTGAGGGGAAAGGCACATGACATGTTGTGTACTGAAATGAGAAACAACTTTATTTTCATCAACCAAATTTCCACATTCTATTTTGAAGCCTGCTTGAAAATGGCTGAGGGAATTCAGGGTTGGAAATCGGTTTTTCTGAGAGGTTTGTCACTCATTTGGACCCAAGACTCTGGATGCAAATTCAGGGGGCCTGCTGCTTTACTGCTTAGTGCACATCCCTGTGCATATTCATGAGTGCATATTAACCAATTGACAAGCCCAGATGAACCGCTTTTTCCCTTCCTGAACATATTTGCCTATTAAAACATAATCTAATAAACACAAAAATGAAATGAGCTGTTAATGAAGGGAAGATAAAAACTTTTTTTTCTGTGCCATCTTCTTTTTCCCTAGGAAACAGTATTGTGCTAATGGCCTTCAACAGACGTTTAACCACCCACAGAGAAGGGGAGGGGAAAAGGATTTACAAATTGGTGGGCCATGGAGTGTTGACATGTTGTTTGTTTGTTTGTTTGTTTGCATGCTTAGAGATGTGAATTATATCAATGTCCTGGAATAATCTTCAGGCATGTTCTAATGTGCTTTTTATTCCCGGGGGTGTCATTGTTATCTTTTGGGTATCTTTCAGTTTTGGGGTGTGATCTTGGGAGCAAAGGTCCCAAGTGAAGGGATGAAGGTGAAGGAGGAAATCTCTTGTTGGTTCGCAGAGCACCTTGCTACGGTCTTCTTTGCTTGGGATAGAAGAGTCTAACAGTTTTCTCTTCCCTGCCTTTTTGTTTTTAAAAAGAAAAACCTAGTGTTGGCCTTGCAGAGTAAACCCAATAGGAATCACACCCAGGATGAGCTAATCCTATTTGTTGTAAAGCTATGTTGACAGAATCTTGCAAGATTGAACATTTGATCCTCAGACTCTGATGTCCCGCATCTTCTTTACAACCTGAAAAACTAGGGAAGATCTGTTCTGAGCGCCTAGTTTAAATGTATTTATTTGTTTATTTATTATAAAATATTGAATGGCAGCCCACTGATTCTCAATGACCCTGGGTGCCTTACAAAAATGAAAACCCCTAATACAAACAATAAAAAACAATACTCCCTCTTCCAGCGATAACAATCAGACAAGCCATTTGATGGGCTCCATCCCACTCTGAGTTACTCAGGCTCATTGCCAGAACCCAGTCTTCAGGGTCTTGCAAAATAGTAAGAAATGGGAGCTGGGTTCTTTCCCGATGTACCATTTTATCTAGTGAGGTGATACTAAGTAGGAGAGAGAGGGAGGGAGGGAGGGAGGGAGAGAGAGAGAGAGAGTGTGTGTGTTGAAATGGCTGATTTTGAACTTTTTTTAAGTGAGGAAAATAAAATAAAATAAAACTCCATGTAATGTGAAGTTCAAACTTAAGTAATTGGGATAAGACAATCAATGTCTTCCAGAGTAGGCAGACTGAATTCCAATCCTGTCTTGTTTACTTTTGATTGCTTTATCATTAATGTACCATACAAGGATTTTATGTGCTAGTTTTCATCAATGTAATTCTTTTGTTGCCATGGCAATCAACTCCAATTTTCTCCCACTCAGGCAATTGTATTTTAAAAATCTCCTGCTCTCAAAGAGATAAGCTTTTCTTGTCTTTCTCATGCATTCCAAGAATTACTGTGAAAAGCTGATACACAGCCAATCTTTACATTAAAATTGCATTCTGTTTGCAACTGCAGTTTAGAAGTTGCTGCCATCTTGTTTCTTTTATATATATATGATCTATTTAATACTCTTTCTTTTGCTATAATTTATTTGTTAATGCTTATTTCTTGCATTACATTCTTGCGACGAAAGAGATTGTAATTATTTTCATTTCATAGTATTCTGAATAACCGATAGTAAAAGTATCCTTAAGTACTATTTAAATATTATTTTCCAAACCAGATGTAGTTCTAGATCTGGGACATTATAGCACAAGGAAAATTCATTTTTAAATGTTATCAATTAATATAATTATATATATATATATGGAAAGATGCTAGGAATTAAGTTATTATAAGTCTTTATAACCAGAATAAGAACTGGAAGTGAGAAGTAAAATGTTCATCACTACCCATGTCTAATCAAATGCCCCGTTTTGGGGTGCACTGTGGGAGAATTGACTGAAGATTTGAAGTCTTCTTAGCAGAGGGTACAGTAACAAACTTAAGTTTGTTTTATTGAAGCACCATTATAAGGTTGTTTTCAATCCATTTTCAGCAAAAAAAAAAAACCTCTTTCTTTCTTTCTTCCTTCCTTCCTTCCTTCCTTCCTTCCTTCCTTCCTTCCTTCCTTCTTTCTGAATGTTATTTCTTCTATGTTTTATGATACATGTCATTTCCCAGGTTTGATAAGCATTTCCTCCATTTCTTCATCCAAGTAATTAATAAAACTGGTGAAAAGGGGAGGATCCAGAACTTTTGGAAAACCACTTCATCCATCATATTAATACAAGGAAGAATCATTGATCTGTGCATGATTTTTCAGCCAGGTATGAGTGCATGTCTACACATAATTGCCAGATCATCCAGGCCTCTATTAATTCTATTGCTTAATAAGAATGTCATGATGATTAGTTGGGCCAGAAATTTCGGACACAATATAGAATTAGAACAATGGGATAAATTATGGGAAAGGAATTACAAATTTACGATGGCAGTAGCCTACAAAGAAAATCTTGACAAAATGTTTTATAGATGGCATTTGCCCCCAGTGAGATTGGCCAAAATGTTTCCAAATTTATCTCCCAAATGTTGGAGATGCGGCCATAAATTAGGAACATATTACCATATGTAGTGGACTTGCCCCAATGTAAAAAAATTCTGGTATAAAATTAAGAGATGGCTGGAAGAAATTATGCAACTAAAAGATAGAACTTAAACCGGAGCTATTCTTATTAGGAATATTAGACCCAAAAATGGGAAAAAACTTGCAATATATAATACTACATATATTAACGGCAGCTAGGATTAACTTCACACAAAATTGGAAACAGATTAATATACCATCAGAGGAAATAGTGATCAGAAAGATACTTGAATGTGCAGAAATGGACAAAATGACTATAGAAATAAAAGAAAGAGAAGATTCAGATCACTATAAAGTGTGGAATAGAATGTACAAGTGGCTAGAAAACAGAAACCAAAATAAGAAATAGGAGTTTTAAACTAATATTGATCAAACAAAAATTAAAGTTATTAAATACTGTCAAAGTTAAATTACTGATTATGTAAGTAAGTATAATGTAAATATACGAAGCTAGTACAGTTATAATAGCTGTTAAAGTTGTTATAAAGGATAGAAAGGTAAAGTAGAAAACCTAATTATAAAAGCAGAATATATAAGCCGATGCAGAAGGCTGTAGAAATACAATACATTGTTATGTTTGTCATAATCTAAAATGTCTTAAAGACGCTTACCCTATAGGTATATATCAAACTTCCATTTTGCAGTTGTAAATCACTGCACTGCATTGTTTTAACCCTTGTAAATTTGAGCATCCATTGAGATTGTTCCCAAACATCTTATTAAAATTTAAATCATGCACTGCAAAAAAAAAAAAAAAAGTCATGAAGTACTTTGTCAGATGCTTTGCTAAAATCAGAACATATACACTACATCTACAGCATTTCCATTTTTCTAAATGAAATCTGATCTACAAATGAGATAAAATTAGTCTGGCACAAGTTATCCTTAAGAAATCTGTCTGTCTGTCTGTCTGTCTGTCTGTCTATCAATCTGTCTATCTATCATCTAATCTATCCAGTTTTGGAATTTCCTTATTGTTTTCAAGTGGCTTGAAATCATTATCTTTATAATCTGTTTTAGATTTTTGCCAGGTATCAGTGTCCAAAGACATCTGCAGGCTCCTGCAGCTTTCATCCAAATGAAAAAAGCAGTTATGCAGCATTGTTCCACACCTTCAGCTCCTTTTGGTCATGCCTGCAATGTTCTGATCCATTATATTGGTGAGAATGATCTTGGAAAATAGGAGAAAGAGCCACTGGCTGGTCTGTAAAAGGTATCTCCTTCTCCACAGAAGGAGAAAGGGAGTGAGAAATATTTCAGAAGAGACGCTCCCTAGGTTTTCAGAGAATAAAAGGAATGAAGGGGTGAAATACTTGCATGATGAAAGGCTTGCATGATTGATGTTAGTCCTTCAAGATAAAAAGCACAACAATGAATACCAACTCTATCTTTAATGTAAGGTTACATTAACAGAATCTTGCAAGATTGAAAATTACTGTTCGCTTGTCATTTTCACTGACATACGTCGCCACACAGATTCTTTTCTGAACATATCTGTCGAAGCCCTTTCTGGTTTTTGTAGCATCCTTCACCCGCTGTGAGCTTTATCTTTCAGAACACTTGACTACATGGAATGGTATGACCAGGGGTGGGTTCTACTTACCTTTACTACAGGTTCACAACGGTGCCATGCGCAGAAGCGTTTTGATGACATCAGGGTCAGTAGGTGGAGCCTCCCACTGGTTTTACTACCGGTTCTATAGAACCGGTGCAAACCAGGGGCAACCCACCACTGGGTATGGCTTGTTCTAATCTTATGCATTTTTAACATCTGTCAATCACCTAGAGTCCATTAATATTGAGACAGCAGATAGGTTGCACAAGTAAAAAGTTGACAAAGGTCTGAAAAGTTATTCTTTTTATTTATTCTTCCACAATTTAATACAAATGCTCTCTATAGGGTCACTAGATTGCATTACTACACAGGTGTGCTTACTTTTAACTTTTATTTACAAGATTCTTCTTTCCCCTTCCAGTCCAATTCCCCTGACTAAAAGATCAACACAGATTCTTAAGCTTCCTTCCTAGATCTTCAAAATTTACAGTAATAGTATAGAAATATACTATAGTTATAGCATAGTAATACGGTTGTAGCTATTCTTTGCAGCCTTGTTTATTTCTACATGGGGGAAAAATTGTCAACAGATTTCATATGTCTTGGCAACTGCTATATTCTTCATCTGTGCTATTAGGACAGACACACTTCAAGAGTCAACAGATCTGAAGGATTTATATTTATTTTGGTTTTTCGTGTCAGTAAATTCCAAATACCGCTTTTCTTTCAGGGTCCAAATGCTTTATTTAGGGCATTCATATCCTGGCTTTTCTGCAGTGGCTCTTGTTCTTCCTCTTGAGGCTCACAGTCCTTTCCTTCTGTACAGTCTGAGTTTAGTCATCCAAGATCTGTTCTATGTCTCTTGATTTTGTTTGTCTACTGGGCTTGGACCTTTGTTTGATTGTCTTATTTATGGAGAGTTGTTTCCTTTCACATGATTCCTGTTGGTGTACCTGTATGCTTTTATCTAATAAATCTTTATCCTCTTCTAAGGTGTAGCCTCTCATTGCTCCAACTTTCTGTCTTTTACATCATGCATGTTGCAAGCTTGCATTTACTGAAATAGATTCCAGGACATATTACAAGCATTGTGAGTCATTGCCTCAGATTCCTGTCCATTTATTTTCACTTTCTTTCTAAAGAAACCATTAGTGGAAGACCTTTAAAGTATTCCTTCATGTTGCCTTCTTAAAAATGACAGTTTATAAAAATACATAACTACAGATAGCCCTCCAGTTATGACCATAATTGAGTGCAAAATTTGTGCTGCTAAGTGAAACATTTGTTAAGTGAATTTTGCCCCATTTTACAACTTTTCTTGCCACAGTTGTTAAGTGAATAATTGCATTTGTTAAGTTAGTCATTTAAGTTAGTCTCAGGCCTCAATTTTCATACAATTGTTATAATTGTGCATCATTTTAAAAAGTATATAAAATGAAGAAATTAAAAATCAAAGTATACACAAATTGCCTTCTTAAAATATATATCATAATGTATATTTGAAATATGTTTGATTCATTTGTGACCCATTCATATAAATTCATAACACAGAGAGTAATGATTTCAGAGGAGGTGGCAGATTTGGCCAGGGTGAGGGGTGTGTGTGCGTGTGCTATTTTGCACAAATTCAATTTGTGCAACTTTTGTGCCCATTCCTTGGGAAGCCTTGCTCAGTCATTTAATCACCTCCCATTTGGATTACTGTAATACACTCTACATGAGACTTCCCTTGAACACTATCCAGAAGCTGCAACTGGTTAAGAATCCAGCAGCATGAAATTTTATATGCCATATAGTTCACTTGACTATCGCCACTCCTGCATTAGCTGTATTGCCCTCTATTTCCAGGTCCAATTCAAGGTGCTGGTTATCACCTTTAAAACCTACATGGCAGAGAGACAGATTTTATGCAGGATTGCTTCTCTCTGAGGGTATTTTCCTGCCCTATCAGGTTAAATAGGATGAGCATACTCCTGACCCTCCCTTAAATAATGCAATCAGATGCAGGGATGAAATCTAAAAATTTTCCCTACCAGTTCTGTGGGCATGGCTTAATTGGTGGATGTGGCTTGGTGGTCAGGTGACTGGGTGGGCATGACCAATAATAATAAATGATAAAAGTATTAAACAAAGTACACAAAACAATAAGAGATACCAAAAACCAACTTTCATACTTTACACACACACAACACAGCACAACTGACTCACACACAATGTAAAAGCAGCTGCACTTCACCCAAAATGCCCCCTGCAACAAGCAGGAACCTCACACAGCCACAAAAAGCTCAAAAACCAACTTTCACACTTTTTTCCCACAAAATACCACATACAGCTTTGTGAGATTTTGTGTGTTTGTGTAGTTAGAGTGAAACGCTACAGAAACGCACCAAATCTCAGAAAGCTGCACAAATATTTTATTTTATTTTATTTTATTTTATTTTATTTTATTTTATTTTATTTTATTTTATTTTATTTTATTTTATTTTATTTATTTTATTTATTTTATTTATTTTATTTATTTTATTTATTTTATTTTATTTATGTTATTTTATGTTATTTTATTTTATTTTATGTTATTTTATTTCATTTTATTATTTTATTTTATTTTATTTTATTTTATTTTATTTTATTTTATTTTATTTTATTTTATTTTATTTTAATTTAATTTATTTATATTTTATTTATATTTTTAGATAAAAACAGCTAAATTTAAAAGTTCCTTAACTTTAAATTGCTATGTCTAAAAAAAAATAAAACTCTTTTAAAAGACCCCAATTAACAATTTTTTAAAAGCTCCTCCCCCCCTCCCAAAGCCAACCCCAGTTACTTACCAAATTGAAGGCACAAGGCAGGCAGATTGAGTTGCTCACTGATTGGATTGATTGCAGCAGCCGAAGCAAGGCAGGAAAAGCGAGCGAGCCAAAAAGAAGCAGCAAGCTGCCAAGTGGGCAAGTGGGGACCGGGCGATTGGGTGGACATGGACGGGGGGGGCAGGGATTTTTGCTTCCGGTCCTCCAAACCACCCGCCACCATCACTAACGGATCAGCTGATCCGGTCCGAACCGGGAGCATTTCAACCCTGATCTGACGCGACCTTGGAGGTGTGCCTTCCCAGTCACCACCCTAGCCCTTTGGAAGAGCCTTCCACCTGAGATCTAAGGAATACCTACTCTTTTGGCTTTCTGGAGGGCGGTGAAGACCCAGTTCTTCCTCCAAGCATTGGAAGTCAGATGGGGGTTAACCTGGAGGATCATTGGTCTGGCACCAGAAGGGACATTTTCTTTTAGCTGTGTTTTTATGGGTTGTTGTGAGATGCCTGGAATCATTATATGAGATAGATAGCTATATAAATAAATAAATACAAGTAATTAAGTTTAAACCATTTTTTAAAAAATAAGCCTCCTTAGTTAGAACAATGTGATATTTGTTGTTAGAAAGTTAGAAAGCAATGAGAAACATGGCATGCTTCACAAAGTTAGGGCCTGTCATGTGATTCATCCTCAACAGATCACATGACTATGTGGAACTCCTCATCTGTTCTGAGTGGGTAAGGCATATAAATTTGTTTATTTATGCATAGAATTGATTTATGATAATAAGAATACTAAAACAATATAAACTGTAAATATATTGATCTTTCATTATTCTGGATAGAATCCATTACAGCTGAATCTTAGTTCTTATGACAATTTCCCAGAGTCTATTTTTCACCATACATGCTGTGAGTGTGTGTGTGTGTGTGTGTGTGTGTATTATCCTATTTTATGTCCTTCCTTTTGGCCTTATCACATTCAGCCCCACTTGTTCCTTCATATACTTTGCTATCTTTCTTTTGTCTATGAGAATGTTGTTTTCTTGAATTGCTGATATTGGACTTCCAGAACGTACTATAGTATTTTATTTCCATCTTCTTTGAAATTTTTTTTATTGGCTTTCTTTTTGGTCTCATTTCAGTTTTCAATTATTTTTATGGTGGAGTTTCCCCCATTAATTCAGTTTTCCTTCTCACTAAAATGCAAACCTATGTACTCTCCTAGTGTCAGCCTTTAATGGATTATTATCAGCATCTGGTAATTGACCTCAAATTGAAAACCATCTCTCCCCTCTCACTGTCATTGCTTTGTATATTTCTTCACTTGTTGATTAGGGCAAGGAGGAGGTGAACTCTCCAGCAGGAAGGAGATTCAATTGAAAAGAATCTGGACAATTTCCCAATTATTTTGAGGTAGGAAGGCTTATTTTCAAACCAGACTGTTGAAAGGAAAAGAGACTTGCTCTTTCTAAAGAATCTTTTAGGTATTCATGCCAGTTCAAAATGAATAATCTACTGGTCACAGGAATTGACACTGGATAGCTAGATACTTGTTGCTGATAATTTAGAGTGACAGATTGATGTTATTTTGTAGGATAGAATTGTATTATGCACACTCTCGGCAGCTTATTGCAATGAGATTCATTATGCATGATGTGGAAACCTCACCCACTCTCTCTTTCACACACATACACACACACACATACAAAGCAGGGAATGTTACAGTCCAAATAGAAGCAATAGAGTTTGCTTGGAACAATCATGCTATTCAGGAAGAAAACAGAAATCAGAAAAATGGCAATGTTTCATTCTAATCTACTGTATGTGTGTATGAGCACACCAAAAGTATGCATAAATAAATCTTCATTAGGACCACACCATACAGAGAATTATTCTCTTCCTCCCATGAGAGCTTCCAAAATTCTTTCCCAGCTATTAACAATAATAGTTAAATAGTAAAATGACCCACCAAATTATCAAAGGGCCTTTTATTTACTGTGACAACATGTCATGCCAATGAAGTCAGAGATTGTGAAGAAAAGACTGGATCACCTGGACCTAATCTACGATTAATTACTTGTATAATTTATTTAATTTACGATATAATTTTAACCTGACCTCGATAGAAAATAGAGATCTCCATTTATTACAACACTAGCATTGAAAAGCAAAAATGTAATAACTATCTTATATAGAGGGTTAGGGTTACCAAAACAGTATTATACCCTGAGATCTCTCTCTCTCAGTTCTGTGATGTGTTGAAAAACTGGATTGGTTTGACAAAGGCAATGTTCTCCAGAACTTTGCTTAATTTTCATTTTGCTGCTCAATGATGATGAGTTTTAAAAAAAGAATATAAAGTAGCATTTCTCTCCAATGTGCCATTTTTTGCTCATCACAGAGAGATCAAACTCTCCCAAAAGGAGTATTTAAGACAATAAACTGAGTATTCCCTGGGGAGAAGACTATAAGAAAGAAGCTGTTACTGAAAATGGGTGGAATCTAGGAGACAAGGATGAAGAGATGCAGAGCTTCCTACTCCTGCACACATACTGTAGATGCATTAATCTATCTTTCTTCTCTCTCCCCTATTTTTCTCCCTCTTTTTCTCTTTTGTCCTTGCTTTTGAAATTTCCTGCTTTCTTAGAAAAAGACCTCTGTGTGTGTGTGTGTTTAGTACCAGTGGATATATCCTGCATCCACTCATGTTGAGACACAGTTGAGATGAGTTGGATTCCTAGGGATTTCATCGATGTCACAACAATGCAGTTTTCTAGGGAAGATAAACAGCTGCTTTTAAACTGTTATTCCTGTTCAAGTACTAAGATTAGTCCTGCCTAGCCAGTAAATCCAGACAGGGCAGATTGGATGTTGCCTCAAAAAGTAGTTATATCAGAGGTGGTATTCAGCCGGACCGGTAGCAAGAATCGCAGGTTGCCTCCACCCTGGGTGGCCCCCATCCCAGCTCTATGCTGTCCTATTTATTTATTTATTTGTTTTTGAGGCCGGGCGCATGCGCAGAAAGCTGGGCGCATGCGTGAAAAGTCGGGCACGTGTGGAAGGCATGCACGAAGCAAAGGTGCGTGCTCATGGTGAACCGGTGGTAACAAAATGTGAAACCCATTGCTGAGTTATATATTATAACTATGTTAGAGATTCAGTTTAGGAGGAAAGAAGGATAAAAGAAGACATTAGAATAAAGAGATCCTTTGTTTTTTTTCCAGCCAAGTTTTCTTTGTCATGCTTGCATCAGAAATATTCTGTCCTTGTTCTATCAGGTTTCCAGATTACAAGATTACCTTTCTTCTGACCTGTCCTACCTGTTTGCCCTCTTCAAACAATTTATGTACCTGGATCACACACTGCCTTGTTCCTTCTTTCCTGCCATAAAAGAATGAGAAATTCTGAGGAATGAAATGGCAAAACTGAAAGTAAATAATGCGAGAATCAAGTCCTTAAAAATGTTATCTGATCACCTTGAAGTTCAGTAGAAAGTAGTTGTTCATAAATTTTCTTCTCAATTGAGGTTCCCATGGGTTTTTTTTTTTTCAATAAACCTAACTTTCTCTCACTTGGTCATGATATCAGGATCTTCTATGCTTCATTATTCTTTTCTATAAGCATGAATGTTTTATCCCCCCTTACACTGGTTAACTCTAGTTAAGACAGCATATTCCTTCCTTCTTTTTTTTCAAAGACTCCAGATTAGAAATTACACAAAGTTGGTACCTACAACTGCTGTATTTAAAATATCTAAGAACATCCTTTATTCCTAGTTCTATCCTAAAAAGAATCCAGAGGAAAGATGGGCTTAAAATAAAAACTGATCTCATCAATTGTTTCTATCCAACTTCAGTTTTAGAGAGCCTGGTGGCGCGGCAGACTAAAGCACTGTTATTAACAGTTATTAACAGCTGCCTGCAATTACTGCGAGTTCAAATCTCACCAGGCTCAAGGTTGACTCAGCCTTCCATCCTTTCTAAAGTAGGTAAAATGAGGACCCAGATTCTGGGGGCAATAAGATGACTTTGTATAAAAATATACAAAAAGTATGAAGGCTATTGCTTAACGCATTGTAAGCTGCCCTGAGTCTCCGGAGAAGGGCGGCATATAAATCAAATTTAAAAAAAAAGTGTGAGAGCTTATTTTTTTAAAGTTCTAGCAAAAAATAATAATAAAAGTTCTTTGAGATTGCTTCCATGACAACACAAGGATTCTTGAAGCAAGCAAGCAAGTCAAAGGTCAAAATGTTGAAGTTAATGCTAAAAAGAAAGTTATGGTTCTGAAGCTCTAAACTCTAATTTTATCTTTAAATTCCAGGCATTAGTATACATTGGCTAAATCTGCCAGTTATAACATTTTGCATGATTACAGATTAGGGATGTTTATTGTATTAGGGTAAACCTGTTATATCTATTCTGCCCATCTGCAGAAAATGGCATTCATCACTCTATTGTTAGAATATTGTGTTATGGGATAATTGCAGAACTACAAGTTACTTTCGGAGTTCTATTCCAGCTACCAGAGAAATTGAATTATGATGGGTATCTGTTGGCAAAAGGAAATGCCAGATTATATT
The DNA here is from genome assembly GCA_022577455.1 of Arizona elegans. Lineage (NCBI taxonomy): Eukaryota > Metazoa > Chordata > Lepidosauria > Squamata > Colubridae > Arizona > Arizona elegans. Next base: position 91,490,504 of record JAKOOJ010000003.1, on the reverse strand, counting down.
TTTTATTTCTTCTTTGGTCTGAACTCCTGTATGTCTCCCATCTAAATTTGTTAGCTAGAAGATTTTACTATGAGTGGATATGAGAAGGACTGTGTATGAATAAATTCTTCCTTGCTCTATGGTTACTCTTTTGAAGTGCAAGCCATTTTGTGAATGGAATAAGTTTTTTTTCATTCATAGAAGCTGAAAGATTCTCCTAGGGCCATCCAAATTTTGCTCCACATTTTGTTTGCTTTTTTAAAAATGTAAAATGAAAATATTAAATAGCTGGAGGACAACTTGTCAATGTTATTTAACTAATTTCATTAGATATTATTTAAACATAAATGAAGTCAAGTGTACATGTTCTTTTCTCTGACAGGTTTTCCTTCAATTGACAAATTGGAACAAAGGATGTATGAACTTCTCCATTTTTCACTACCCTGGATTCACAAATTTTAAGGTTTTCTTGTTCCACTACAAGAGAGAAAATTATGACTATCCTTAAGATATCCTTTAAGCAATTAATGAAACTTTGAACGTATGTTCGTGTATTTCTGCTTGTCTATTATTAGATTTTAATTTTCAAAATCTATATATATATATATATATATATATATATATATATATATATATATATATATATATATATATATAAAATTAATATAGTTCTGTTCAAAAATATTTACCCCCTTTTCATTGTTGTGAATTTTTGCATATTTTTCCACTGCATGTTATCAGAGTTGGAATAAGCATCAGGCTTTGGTGTTATTTGTCCACTCAGGATAAATCACTGTGGTTATGGAACATTTGGGGTATGAATTATGATTTCCTTATTTAATATACCTTTCCTCTTGTCAAGGAACCTACAAGCCGTACACATCACTATAAGTGCATGTCTCTGGTAAAAACGTCTGGAGGAAAAGCAGTATGTACATGATGATAAGAAAGCTTTCATTAAGACAATATTAGAAAAAATGATAGGGAGTAGGTTGCTACATTGAGGTGGTTGAATGAATGATAAGAAAAGAAAGGAGGTGGCATAGTAAGAACAACCCAAATCTGTTTTCGTAAAGTGGAGAAATTTACATTTCATTTATGAAATGCATTATTTCATATATAGCTAACTATTTCCAACATTGTTATCTTAAACATTGCCATTCAACAGCAGTATTTGAAAAAAATACATATACCATACCCATGGCTTTTGGGGAGGTCAAAGCAGAGGTGAAATCCAGCAGGTTCTGACAGGTTCTGGAGAACCGGTAGTGGAAATTTTGAGTAGTTTGGAGAACCAGCAAATACCACCTCTGGCTGGCCCCAGAGTGGGGTAGGAATGGAAATTTTGCATTATCCTTCCCCCAGGAGTGGGGAGGGAATGGGGATTTTGTAGTATGCTTCCCCTGGAGTGGGGTGGGAATGGATATTTTGCAGTATCCTTCCCCTGACATGTCCACCAAGCCACACCCACCTAGCCACACCATGCCCACCAAGCCACGCCTACAGAACTGGTAGTAAAAAAATTTGGATTTCACCACTGGGTCAAAGGATTTTGAAGCCACAGGTCACATGCTATTTTTAGAGCAGAAGTGGGGAACCATTGCCCCTTTATGACTTGTGGACTTCAACTCCCAGAATTCTGTGAGTTGTTGTCCACAAGTAATGAAAGGGCCATCATTCCCCACCCCTGTTCTAGAGGGTCTTGCTCAGTTTCTTTACTTTGAGTAATCTTTTATTCAGGTGATTTCAGGTTTGAAATTATTATGCAACAGCTGAATATGAATATACTTTTTGTGTGAGGAAGTGAGACTAAGAAACTCCAAAGAGAGACTTAATCCTGTCCCCAATTTTCGTCAGGCCCTGAAAACCTGTTTATTTCAACTAGCTGGGCTGGCTTGAGTTAAATTTTAAATTGATTTTAAATTGGGTTGTTTTAATTTACGGCCAAAATATTTAATTATTTTAAACTGTTTTTAAATTTTGTATGTTCTGTTTTTTACTTTGGCTGTTCACTGCCCTGAGTCCTATTTGGAGAAGGGCGGTATAGAAATGGAAACAAATAAACAAACAAACAAACAAATAAATAAATAAATAAATAAATTTACAAATCCTGCTCTTCGCTTGGTTGTAGGAGAAATTGCATGTCAGAGCAAGCTTACACTGTAATTAATGTTCTATCCTGCCTCCACTTCCCACCTGAGTGCCTTCAGATTTTACAAACACCAGCTAAGCCAGGATCAATGAAGGTTTGATTAAATTCTTAGGCAGATTTTAATATGACCAACCTTTTATAAGAGTTTTTCCACATTGCTCACAGCAGAAAGAAAGACAGTGGTGAGTGGGTGTGTAGTGTAAATGACAAATGGAACGAAGGAGAAGAATCATAATTTATAGGAGCAAAATTTTGTTAATATCTTCTTTCCCTAACTGTACAGATAAATGTTATTGAAATTCATAGCAACAAGGAATTATCTTTGAAAAAAAAGAAATTATAATTGAATGTAACATTATTACATATTCAGAATATATAACATTATTTTGTGTAAATTCTAATCAAAAGGAGGCTGTTGGAGGCTAGAATATAAAGGTATGTGGCAGTGGTGGGATTCAGCCAGTTTGCACCACTTTGGGAGAACCGGTTGTTAACTTTCTGAGCAGTTTGGCACACTGGTTGTTGGAAGAAATCATAAGGGCAGAGAACCGGTTGTTAAATTACCTGAATCCCACCACTGGTATGTAGCTTCTACTAGTTGCCAGTTAGTAAAAGAAACTTATGTATTTTTAATGAAAAAGTACACATTAAATGTATTTAGATACTACACTAGCAATTATTTATTCTTCTCCTATCATATACATACCACCAAGCCTAGAGATAATTTTTAAAGTGTGTTGGAGAAGTAGAAACATCTCAATCTGGCTCAGAAGGATGATGTACATGGATTGTTGGGTTTTTTTGGCTACTCACTCTATAATTTTATACCCTCTGATATCTTTTTAAAAGACCCTCCCTTTTTGAATATCTAATGTATATCTCATTGGATGCACCACATAGTATATGATCAGGAATCTGACGTTTGTACAGTAATGCATCTGTGTGGTTCAGCTTGACCTGATTGTTTTGTGATAAACATATTGTTACTGTTGTCATTCTTCCTCCAACTTTCTGAGAAAACATATTGTTAACATTCTACATTAACAAGATTATCATCTTCTGGCATTAGTGCTTAGTTTATGCCAGTTACTTTATCCAATGATTTAACCTTGATTTTGTTATTTGTAACTTTTGTTTGTGGATTATTCCTAGTCTCATGTCAACCAGCAATGTTCAACTGAACATAATATTGTCGATATGTTAACAAAGCTTTAAATGTAGACAAGCATCGAGAATATGTCAAAGCATTTGGATTGACAACTGTTCAGCTTTAAATGGGAGGAGTGTCAGGGTAGTGATTTAAGAGCTGACCAGCTGCTACAATGATGCAATGATGCACTGATGTAATGTTGTGAATAAATCAGCAAGGTTTTTAGCTCTTATCCCTTTAAGAGGTCGGTATAATAAAAAGAGGCCCTGTTAGGGAGTTTCTCTCTATGTATGTGTTCTTCCCTGTTGTAATTTACTGATTGTTTCACTTCTGCCTATAGTACATATGTGTATATATAGTATACATTCTTTTGTAGATAAAACCACTATTTATTACAAACCTGTGTTTGCTGTTGTTGCTCCTGGGTTGTCTCACATAGTAAAGCTGTGCACACTCTGATAATCCACACACTAACATAATAATTTAGACCTTTTTTTATTAGCTACTAAAAGTTAACTAACAACAGCATCTTCTGAAAAAGAATCACAGCAGGACATCTGTTCAAGTCCATGAACTGTACACATTTCATGTATTAGGCTGTTAATGAAGACCTTTTGAATTTTTTAAATATTAGTTTACCAGGGCATCTACCACTATGATACCATGTCATCTTCAGATAATTACCAATCATTTTAAAACATTTCACATACTCTGTTTGCCCTATCAAGAGATCAAAGTTTAGAATAATATTGACCATATGCTTGTGATCCTGAAGTGCTCAGAGACCATTTTCAGCCAATTATTGCTCAATGTAAACTGGTCGATAGCTGAGAACTCATGTTTATTGCTTAAGATATGCCAGTCATTATATTCTCTTCACCCTAGAACTTCCATTGTTCCTTGAAGTAAATCAGCTGTCTATTTTATCACAGACCAAAATACCGTATGTATGTATGTATGTATGTATGTATGTATGTATGTATGTATACTGGTATGTATGTATGGCAAGGTAAGACTTATTTTTGAAAAAAAAATTAGCAAACCGATTGAGAAACTGAAAAACCTTCCTCTTTCCATGGTGACTGAACAGCTAGGAGGAGGATGGGAATATAATCCACAGCAGCAGTCTAGTTGAATTTTAATGCCCATGAGGCTGCATTTAGCATCTTTTCCTGAGATGTGCGGGAGGTGTGCGGGAAGCAGGTAGTTTGTCCAATAAGACTTAATGCTTCTGCAGACTATAATAATAATAATAACCTTTATTGTCATTGTACATATATAAAACGAAATTGATTTCATTGTACAACGAGACAGGATGATCTCAGAAGAATGTGAATTTCATCTACAGTTGCAACATGGGATGGGGGGAAAAACCCTAGTTTTATAAGAATTGCAAGGAACTGCAGATTATAGAACTTTATAAAGGATCTGCAGTGGTTTCTAATTGGCATCATATAAACCTCGGGCATGTGCAGTAGTGGAGACATAATATAATAATCCTATCATGTGGCTTCACAAGGTATTCAGCCAAAAACTATTGACTGAACAGTTTTTCTGAAAATGGCCTCCTCAATTATTACTCTTTCTTAGTTGACTTGGTAAAAGTCTCTATTTTCTAATTTACTGTACTGTATATCAAAGATTTACATTATAATCCAGAATCTTTTTTTTATTGAAAAAGTTTTTCAAATACAAAATTTCCCCCTTTTTCTCCCCCCTCCTCCCTAACCCCCCCTCCACCCCTCCCCCTGTGACTTTTTCAAAGTAAGATCCAAATTCATAACAGATTATATAATACTTTACCATCCCCTAACTCCATCCCCCAAATACTGACCCTTTCTTTCTAATAATATTATTATATCCCCCTTTTACTATACATTTCAAAATAACATTCTACTATAACATTATGTGATAACTTCTGGTTTAGCATAGTAATATTATTATAACTCCCAATTTAACAATAATCTGCCCTTTTTCTCCTCCCCATACATATATCTCTTAAATCAAACCTTTTATGTATATTAATATAACATTTCAAAACAACCTTCCACTTTAAGACTATATAATAAATCCTAATTTAACGTTTAATCTTTTGTGTATATTAATATAACATTTCAAAGCAGCCTTCCACTATAAAACTATATAATAAATCCTAATTTAACATTTATTCAACCCATAGTCTGTCCATTTCCTCCACTCCCATAAGTATATCTCTTAAACATCCCTTTTCTTAAACTAAACAATCAGTAAACTAGCCTGTCTTCACCCACTTCCCTACAAAATTTCCATACATAACAATTCTTGATATCTTTATTATTCTGCCCACCCTACTAAAAAAAAATATATATTCCCTTATATAGATAAAATCAATGGCTTTAAATTTATAATCCATATAATGTCTTCTTTGATGTCTTTCCACTGGATTGTTAACGCCATCACCCATATTAGGGTAACATGACATCCTAATTCCAACAGAATGTTCGGAATCCTCAGTTATCATCTGCCCCCATCAATAATAAGTATCTTCATGTATATATATATAAAAAAGAAAACAACCACCCGAGTGACATTATAATTGTATTCCATATAGTATCTGTAGTAGTGGCTTTCTTCAAGATTATTAATTCCAACCATCATAATGGGGTAACAACCAGATCTTCTGCGTGCCCCAATGTAGCTCTCTTGCCATATAACTCAGCATAAATGTAATACATTTATCAAAGAATCCAAAATAGATAATTCCAATCCAACAGTTTAAGGCCCTTTTCACATCCCAAAATTACGGCATTGCAGAGGTCTGTCACTCTCCTCAGGATAATATTAACCAATACTTCGCCTCAACTGTCTTTTCATGTATTCAATCATCTTTTAGATAACTGGCTTCGCTGTTACCTAGTTTAAAAAATTTTGTTTTTGTGAGACCTATTTCTTTTTTTCTTGACTTTTTGTGGGTTTGATCTCCATCCTGGTTTCCTTTCTATGAGTTGTATATCAACTATTCGGTTTTCATTCTGATCTATAACTTGATCTTGTTGGTTTTGCTTTTGTGGCTTAGATCGCCATTCATGTTTCTTTTCTATAAGTTGTATATCAACTGATTGATTTCCATGCTTGTCTGTGACTTGATGAGTCATCACATTAGAATCCAACAGCGCTTCTCTCTTATTTATGGGTAGTCCAACTGAAACATTTAAAGGCTCCAAAGGCAATTCATCTACCAAGACCTCTGTGGCTCGATGTTTTTCCATTATTTCCAGCTCCTTCTGCTTATCTTGTGTTGTGCATGAAGATGTTGAACTCATTTTCAAAATCTTATAATAAAATTCTTCCGCTTTTTCAACAGTATTTAATTGGTATCTTTCTCCTTGATATCTCAATATTATTCCAACTGGAATATCCCACCTAAATAAAATATTCTGTTTTTTAAGCTCAGTCACCAGGAATCCAAATTTCTTTCTATCTACTAGCATCTTAGGTGGTAGCTCTTTATATATCCAAATCTTTCTTCCATACAGTTGTAAAGTAGAATTAAAAGATTTTTGCACAATATTATTTCTTATTTCTTTGTCTGTAAAGTAAATCACCACATCTCTAGGCAGTTGCCTTTGCTTTGCAATCCAAGAATTTACTCTGTAGACTCTGTCAATCCTGCAAAATACTTCCTCAGGGTGAACTTTTAAAATCCCAGCCAGAATTTAGGAAGATATTTTCCTTAAATCTGTTATTTTCCTGTAATCCACTCAATCTAATCGCAAATTCTGTGAAGCTGTGTTGCATCATTAAAACTTCTTTTTCAATCCGTTGTTTTATATTTTCTACATTGCAAGTCTTATGATCAGCTTCCATTTTAGATTTTTCTTCTAAGCTATTGTCTTGAGTATTTATCAAATCATTTTCAATTCTTTGTATTTTATTGTCCAAATTATAAATCTTATCATCAATTTCCTCCATTTTAGACTCTAATAACTTAATATTTGTATCCAACTTCATAGCAATTTCTGAAAAACCGTTAGTCACTTTTACAATATTTCGTTGCAAATTATCATATTTTAATTGTACCAATTCTTTAATTTCCTGCTTGAATTTGTCAAGATTCTGGTTCACAATCTCATCCCTTCTTACAATCTCCTCCAAAAGAAATTCAATTAAATTAAAATCATTTTTCTGAGTCTGTAGGTTTAAAACTTGTTCATGTAGTTTGTAAATGGGGGAATCCCCCCCCACTGCTTGTTTGTCTGGCTTTATTAGTTTAGACGCCATACTTCCACACAGACAAACTCTTTTTTAAGAAAAGAAAAAAGAGCTTCTTTCCAAACAAGATCAGTATCAGATCTCCAGGAAAAAGAAAACATAAAAATAGATCTTTTTCTTCAATTGTAGCCAGCAGTATTTATTCCGCTACTTTGTGGCTTATTAAGAAACAGAAGGACTTTCCCTTTCAGCTTTCCCTCCTCAAGCCTCGGCAGTCGCCATTTTAAAATTCTTTTTTCCTTTCTTCAATATCTTTTATAAAATAAATGAAAATACTTGCGATTTAGGGTCACAGATCCTCTTTAATTAATCTGTTAGTTTTCTTTAAAAGGCTTGTTCTCGTCGCCTGGCTCTGCAAAAAAGCAGAGGTCTCCCAAAGCCCGGAGCGGCGGCAAGGGAAATAGGGAGCCTCATCTGCTTTGCCCCCAAGAGTAAAAAAAAACTCTGGGGGCTTTGCAGATAGCTCTACCTGCCCTCACCTGCTCTATCTCACATTTCCTTGTGGAAATGGAGTTTTTCGAGCCGCCTTTCCATTGTAAAGGCGGCTCTTTACAGGCGATGGCGCTGGCGGTCCCAAGGGACCATCTGGCAGCGACGAAGAGCAAACCGGAAGCCTATAATCCAGAATCTTCTCTGAAGTGCTATCTTTATATGATGAAAGTTTGTCCTCTACCCAGAAGTCAGCTAACTGTAGTTACAAGTGAAGATTTGAAAACTGTGGATTTAAATCCATGTAAATGGATGTCAGGATTAACGCTTCAGTTAGTAACTCATACTTTAATAAAACAAATCCTACTGTTTTCTGATTAGTCCAGGCATATTTGATTTATGAGACATTTATCATTTTTATTTGTGGTTTTAAATACCATGGAGAGTTTATTTTTCTCTAGTTAGTCTATGTGCAAAAGGAGAGAAAGTGAGAGAAACATTTGCTGACATTTACCGATGAAAAATGAATACTTTCTGGAATGGCTGAACATAAAACATTTCTAAAGCACTTTTTCTTTCCTAAAATGTTAAAAAAAAGAATGAATGTTCAAGCATGATATTTCTTACCTGATTCATCTTTTCTTCTCACACTTTTAATTTTTTTATTTTAGCTTGGCAGCAGAATTTTTATTTGCTCTGTGTGATCTATGCCTCTTTTCTTATCTTTAGCAATTTTTAATCAGTCTTTTTTTTAAAAAAAGCACTGTTCAAGTAATTGTTCATTTCTGCCACTTGACGTTGCAAAATGAGTTGTACTGAATTTAGTTGGACTTACCTCTGTGTGTGTGTGTGTGCATTTCAGTTGTAAAGCTTCAGGTATAGTGAGTTTTCTTTAAAAATTTTCTAAAAATCTTGTGATCTAAACTAGATTAGATTCAATGCACTTGCAAAGAATGAAGACATTTGTTGATTTATTTAAAAAAATAAATGATACATACATTTCTAAATTGTCATTTTATGGGTGGCAGTTGAAAAGAGAAGATCGATTGTTGTCTTCCATTTTTGTTGAAGCTCATGAATCATTAGATCTGCATAGATTTCATGAAAACAAGTGTCAGTTCTTTCAGGAATGGGATATTTTATTTTATTTTATTTATTTTGTTGAGTACGTATTAGATAATATATATAAGTATAAGCATGAAATTGAATACATAAAATGAATACAACTAAAGGGAACATTAGGACAGGGATGGTAGGTACACTGGTGCTCTTATGCATGCCTCTTACAGACTTCTTAGGAATGGGGTGAAGTCAACAGTAGCCAGTCTAAGGTTAAAATTTTGGGGGTTTTAGGATGAAACCACAGGTTCAGGTAGTGCATTCCAGGCACTGACCACTCTGTTGCTGAAGTCATATTTTCTGCAATTGAGTTTGGAGTGGTTCACTTTAAGTTTGTATCTATTGTGTGCTCGTGTATTGTTGTGATTGAAACTGAAGTAGTCACTGACAGGTAGGACATTGTAGCAGATGATTTTATGAGCTACGCTTAGGTCATCCTGAAGGCGGCATAATTCTAAATTTTCTAAGCCCAAAATTTCAAGTCTGGTGGCATAAGGTATTTTATTGTGAGCAGAGGAGTGGAGGACTCTTCTTGTGAAATATTTCTGGACACATTCAATTGTATTAATGTCCAATATGCAGTGCGGGTTCCAGACAGATGAGCTGTATTTGAGAATTGGTCTAGCAAATGTTTTGTATGCTCTGCTTAGTAGTGTGATATTACCGGAGACGAACTACACAGGATTAGTTTTACAACCCTTAATGCCTTTTTGGCGATGTTGTTACAGTGGGCTTTGGCACTTAGATCATTTGATATGAGTACTCCAAGGTCCTTGACAGAGTGACATATTGCAGTAGCAATATGGAAAATGGGGATAGACCGCAATAAACTACACATAACATCAGTAATAGAATATGATGAATATGATGAGACACAAAGGCAAGATCTAATCATTTAGCTCACCTCCTGATACCATTTTTTTAGATAGCCAAGATTGCGAACTTTCCCAAAGTCCCCAATTGCTTGTCCAAACAAACTTGTAGAAGAGAAAATAAATTGTTCAACAGTGACACAGAGCATATACTATCCTAAAGATCTCATTGTATGATCTGATTTTGATGCTTTTGCATGCCAATGCAAAAGCATCTCCCTACTGATTCTAAATATGCCCACATATCCAGCTGGTACCAATAGCTTATTATTGTCAGGCTGATTAGATTAGATGTCTACTGTCTTAGAAGTCTTTTGATAACAAACTAGGATCATTTCTGAGATCATATACTGTATGTTCAAAGAAAGCAACTCAATCATTCGACTTTAAGTGAATGAAACTATCTTTTGGGGTATCTTATTTTAGCTTGTGCACATTTACTTACTTTTAGGACTTATTGGAAGGAACATACATGCTCATTCTTACAAACATATATGTTTGTAAGAATATGCTCATATATGCTCATTTAGGAATACATGAAAGCAGCGTCTATTTTCCCTTCAAATTCTTAACTATAAAGACAAGTCCTTAACTCTTCTTATTCTGGGTGTCTAAAATCCTGAAAAGGATCCATCAAATAGATGGAATGTAGAGAAGTGATAATGGCACAGCAGTATTTATTTGAAACAAATGGAGCAAGCTGAAAGTTATGGCAAGAATAATGCTAATGTCACCTATTAGCCTGGATAAGGAAGAAAATTGGTCTTCCCTGGGAGATCCTTTACAGAGCCCTACAAAACAAGTCATTTAAAACTGGACCTGAATCATTTTGATAACCAATGATAATCAACCTTCCTTTTATTAAGAGATAATTCTTTCTATTTTTCTTAATATTTCTATTGAGTTGTACGTGAAAAAATGAGATCATTGATCCCTATGTAAGTCGAACTCACATTTTCATGCCACATTCAATGAGTGATTTGCATTTCTAGCCTTTCCTTAAGCAAGTTCCAGTTATCAGTCTGTCAATAGGATTCCCAGTTCAGGTTTATTTATTTTTTTCCTGGAGAACTTTCTTCACTTTTTATGACTGCATGACAAGTAGAAAATGCTTTCCCCAATCTGTGGGCTACAGAAAATCCCTAATGGCATTACTATGGGTGTGGAGTATACCAGGATAATCTGTTGATTTAATTTTGGCTACCATTCCAATTTCATTACTAGCTATTTGGATTGCCTTTCATGAATTTAACACAAAATGTTAGCATGGCTATTCATATGCATTCTTGTGCTCACCATATTTAAGGTATGCAGTTTTATTGTACAGTTTTCTTCCATGGGCTTTTTGCAAGCAGTTACCCTTCTTTAATATGTGCATTTTCATTCATCTTTTCATCTAAATTGTTTAATTTTAACAGGTATTTCTTTTTCTTTTTAATTGTGAGTCATATAATCACATTCTGAAACGTTTTTATTTTGGTATATATATTCATTTAAATCCTCTAGTGCATTGGAAGATAAAAAATGGTACAGTCATTTAAAATTCTAATAAACCAAACTTCTCACATATCTCTAAGAATAGACCACCCAGTTGGCCATTCTCCATCAGTGAAATTCATGGGACTTTGTCCCAGCTGGGTATATTGGGAGATGGGGGCAGAAGGAAAAATACATTGCTATTTGATTGGAATTTTCTTCCATTCTAAGGTAAGACTCCCGAAGTGAAACCTTAATATGCTAAAGTGCAGAAATGAAATTGACTCCAGGTTATCAATGTTCGCTTCACAATTGATTGGCATTGTTCAATTAGTCCCCAAAATTTGGCCTGTAGCCACAGCTAATTTGTATTCTGAGATAAGTACATTTTATAAAAGTTGACTTCCATCAGGTCTTTTTATGTTGACTAAAGGAAGTTCCATAATACTCAGTAAGCCTTATTTCAATGTAATTGTGCCAAGGATTTCTAATGCCACCTACTAAAGGTAGCTGACTGTTCTAGCTTTAACATAAGCAGCAAGGAACATTCATTTGAAACAAAATACTGTAGCAAGAGTAGAAACACACAGACACCCCCACATTTAATGTATTATTAATATGTACTTATACACATGCACATATGTGTATATATATATATAAGATACATGTATAAATATATGCACTTAATGAACAGATTTCAGTGAGTAATTTTAGTAGGCTGGAAGTAAGACCAGGAAAAGCTGTTTCTGAAGAACATCATACCAAATTTTATTACAAAATAAATGAATGTACAATCACTTTGCCTCTGCAAAAAAATGATTAGTAGAATCAGGGACTTGCAAAATTCCAAAATATCTAACAAAATAACAAAGTTGGAAGGGACCTTGGAGGTCTTCTAGTCCAACCTCCTGCCCAAGCAGGAAACTCTTTACCATTTCAGACAAAAAGTTGTCCAATCTCTTCTTAAAAACCTCCAGTGTTGGAACACCCAAAACTTCTGGAGGCAAGTCGTTCTAACTGTCAGGAAATTTCTCCTTAGTTCTAGATTGGTTCTCTCCTTGATTAGTTTCCATCCATTGCTTCTTGTCCTGCCTTCAGGTGCTTTGGAGAATAGTTTGACTTTCTCTCCTTTAACCTCTTAAATATTGCAACATTGCTATCATGTCACCCCTAGTCCTTCTTTTCACTAAATCTGTAGAGGAAAGACATCTGTATGACAAACAGCTGAGGAAGCCTTAACTTTAGCCCTATTCAAGCATTGCCTTCATTAGTTCAATCCGTTCGATGTGAGTTGGAACTTGAGAACGGAAGGCTTTCTTCAAACTTCTTTTCAAGTCAAATCCAGCACTCAATTGAAGAAACCTCATCTTATGCCAATTTGCATACAGAGATGTAACAGTAACAGAGTTGAAAGGGGCCTCATCTAGTCCAACCTAGTGATTTGTTTAAAAATTGAAGATGAATAACAAATTAGGTTAGTTTTTTTTAAAAAAAAAAAGTTTCATTTTTTTCAGATCCTTCAGCCGTAGTATCCTGCACCTCAGAGACAAATAGCAAAATTGTGTTTCTGAACCCTTCTTAGTTCTACCACACTGTGATTTTATACTGTAATTCCTCTGCATGTTCTTCTGGATGAACTGTGCATGTTCCAAATGGCAGCACAATGTCAAGAGAAATTCACAGCTAATCTATTGTCATCTTCTAAAACCTCTGATATAGTCCAGTCAACACAAAACAATATTTCTTTCTGTATAGGAAAAAAAAATCAAGTGAGGTCAGACTATGTTTCTAGGCATTTGTTTTCTCATTGTGTGAATGTCCCTTGCTCCAGACTCTGGTTCACTCAACACAGTTTGCCAGAAAGTCCTGGAATACATTTTGACTTTCTGGCTATATTCAGAATTTGTAGACGTAACACATTTCACTGAGCTGGATGGAAATATGCCATGTAAAGTCTATTTGGTTCCTTCCTTCCTTCCTTCCTTCCTTCCTTCCTTCCTTCCTTCCTTCCTTCCTTCCTTCTTCCCTCCTTCCCTCCCTCCCTCCGTCTCTCCCTCCTTTCCTCCCTCCCTTCCTTCCTGTGGACTCCAGAAGGTCTTTGGTAGGAGGAAGAAAAGCCAGACGTTTTGAAACTGAGAACATGTCCATTGATCATTTGGCATTCTTAGAGCTCCACTATTGATTTGCTTAGCCTGAGCAAGGATAGCTAGCAGCACTTTCAATAAACTCTCAACTTAAGCTCAGTGCACTTAAGGATCCCCAAATGGTGAAGATGAAGTGTGAGTAAAAGGGTTTGCTTTTAAAGCAGGTTGCATATTGATTTACTGAAAGAACAAATGTTATCAAGAAACACCAGCTCATGTTTCTAAAGGTCACAGGTTTCTGCAATTACTGTTTCTTTTACCCATTTATTATTTTTTTTCCAGTGCCAGCCATAGATATGGCAAAAGTGAGGCAGTCACTTTAGTTGATCTGGAGAGCTAGAAACCAAAGTCAAACTATTGGAAGACAGAAAAGTGCATCAGGGAGCCTTCCCAAACTCCTAACTTATGCTTCTCAAGTATAGAAGAAGTTGCTCTTGTCCCCACCCCCTCTTTTTTTTTTTTTTTAAAAAAAAAAATACATCTTCAACTTTTGTTTATAGAGGGAGTGGTGGAGGGGCTGATTTATCCCCCTTCCCACTTTTTATTGTGAACTTAATTCTGCATTTTAAACACAATATGTAGACATAATTCAATTATCCTTTTCCATGCACAAGCAGCCTGCCCAGTTCAGAAGAATCAAAATAGCTGTCCCAAAATGCAAAAATGCATACACTCGTGAGAATAATATACCAATTTTAGAAAGTTTAACAATCCTCTTTTTTAAAAAACCCATGTCTGATATTGTGCAAAACTGTGCAAAAAGTCCCATTTTGACAAATGTACACGTGCATATATCTGTTACAAAGCTTCTGATGCAGAAATGAGCTACAAAGTGTTTCAGTTTTGAAAATGAGGACTTGAAAGGAACTGAAAAAGTCAGATTGGTTCATCTCTTAAGTAGTGATACAATTTTTGGCCTGAATGCTTGGTATCTTAAAAGTTGCAAACCAGTAGACACTCCTGCCTCAGACGGCTTATCGATATAGGACATAGCAGCAGAAAACAGATAGATAGATAGATAGATAGATAGATAGATAGATAGATAGATAGATAGATAGAGATGAGACAATGAGGCAATAAGCAGGACATATATCCCGAAGGATATAAGGTTTTAAAGAAAGAATTTAGCTCTAGTGCTGAGGTGGAAAGGAGGCGAGAGTGCTAGACTTTGCAACGTGATAGAGAGCAAGGAAGTAGGTCTGGGAAATTTACACCAAGCAGGCTGATAAAATAACAAATTATGCAAAACGGAGAGTGAAAGGAATCACTGCATCAAAAACTGAAGAAAGCCCGCTCTGAGTCATCTATTCCACCTGGAATTCAATATGGGAAACCCAGAATTAAAGCACCTCCAACAGTTCAGCTTCTTTATGAAATGGAGACTTTCACATTCTATGTAAATGATTCCATTATTGAATGCTTTTACACTCTGGCATTTTCTTTTAAAATTCATTAGAAATCTCCCTCCTGGTAAATTTAGCTTTTTAGATTTAGTCCTGTTTTTCAGAGAGCAGAGAACAATTTTTGTCTTCAGTGTGACAATGCTTCAAGTATTTGAAGAATGCCATCATTTCCCCATTCTATAGAAACCTCCAAAAGGAGAAAAAACCACAATTAAACATAACAGCAGTCAGCATGGGATGTAGAAGAATATAAAAGGTATAAAAATAGCAATTCCAACAAAAGCACAAATGTGTTTTGAAGTGGAATGATTACTGCTTGTGTGACTTAAAAACTATAGCTTTATTAATGCGGTTTAGGATTCCATTCACCTTTTCGTTTGGCAGCATTGCACTGATGAACGCTGTTCAATTTGTGATTAATTGCATCTCTGAAATCCTTTCATACCTCTAATCATGCTGAGCCCTCTTAAGCCTGTTTTTCTCCATTATCTAAATGCAGACCTTGGCATTTGTCAGCTGAACTTCATGTGCTCTAAATATCTATTTTGTGCAATTCATTTTGAACTATATTTCTTTAGTTTAGATCAGTGTTTCCTAAAGTTTGGCCTGAGGATCCTGAAAGTTCCCTAAGATCCTCTCAGGAGTCCAGCTAATTAAAATTATTTGCCAAATATTGAAGGTGTTTGCAAAAAATTAGAACAATGTCCTTTCCCTATATTGCTATTATTTATTTGTTAGTGTTTTTTCATGAAAATTGTCAAGGTTCCAAGTAATGAACCCAACCAATTCAGCAACTCTGAGACTTTTAGCTTTCTCAAAGAACTCCTTTATTAAGTACATCGTTTAGACACAGTTGGAAAACAAACCAGCTCTGGCTATTTCCCACACTTTTGGTATAATTAAATATTAGACACCTCCTTCCCTCCTTCTCAGAGGTCACATTGTCCAATTAGGTGTTCTGGCATCTCCTTGGTGGTCTCTGGCCAGCACATGTTGGGATGATCTTGGTTCCCAGATAGTAAATTGTTGATGTCTGGTCTGACATTCCAAAGCTGCCTCCCCCCACACAACAGAGAAAATGGCTGCGAAAGGCCCAATCCATTGACATTTTATTTATGTTAATATTTAATGGGTTTAATATTGCTATTTTTACATGGTTTAATAAACAAATATTCTAAAAATGTTTTAATTTTTAATGTGCTAATATCAATCAGTAACTATAACCCATTCTAAAAAAAAAAAATAGTTATTTTGGGGTCCTCCATAAGTTTTAAAAGTGGGAAGAGATCCTGAGGGGAAAAAATGTTTAGAGAATATTACTCTAGATGGTAGAAACAATAGCTGATGACCCTCTCTCTCTCTCTCTCTCTCTCTCCCTCCCTCCCTCCCTCTCTCTCTCTCTCTCTCCCTCCCTCCCTCCCTCCCTCTCTCTCTCTCTTAAAGGTACCAAATCTTAACATGTTAACACTGGTGGTATGTGATTATTTTTTTTTCCTTTCCTATTTTCTCCCTTCGCCCCTACAGTCTCCCTTTTTTCCCCCTGGGATTTTCCTATTCCTATGCTTTTCTTCCCCTCTTTTTCACCTATTTCTCTGTCTGCTGATGCATTCAGTCAGCTTTTCCATTTCTGCTTTTCTCAAACCTGGCAGGATTTTTAAAGAAGACTAACTGCATTATAAGAACAGTAATACTAAGGAGATTCTGCATATCTTGAATTGGCCAACAGGGTGTGTGAAAAGAGTGACATCCTGGGGAGGAGTTCTTTGTCTTTTCTCATATTTGTTTTTGGCCGATCATCTTGATGCTCTGATGTCAGGACTATACAATGCCTTTACTGGGACCAATTGCCAAAGGAGAAGAGGAAGAATGGGATGCATCAACCAAATGCAACAAATGTGCCCATCAATATTTTCTGAACAATTCATTCACATAATGCATTGGGAGGTTAAAAGACAGAAGGTCTGAGCAGAACTGTCACTGAATGGGGGGGGGAACCCTTTTCTGTCAGAAGAAAGCCTGCTTTCCAGGACAGATATTCTATTTCTCTCATTTGTAAATGCAAACACACAGAGTGACACAGAGCATATGGGGTGAGTATCCTTAAAAACCCACATACTGCTGGGAAATTACTGTGGGTAATTTCCAGTTTAATTTGCACCCATCACATCCCCAGTCAATCCTTAGATCATGGCAAACAGACACACCGCTCAATACTGCTAGAAAAAAAACAGCTTGTTGCTGGTTTATTTATTAAACACCTGCAGACATAAAGCAGCTAATTGACAAACAGTATAAAAGGCAGGCAAAAACATGAGGAGAACACAAAGAACAGGCAAGAATTTACATTGTCTATAGATCTACAGCTATATATCAAAGAGGATTGTAACTGGGGGAGAGAGTGAGAGGGAGGGAGGGAGAGAGAGAGGGGGGAAGGGAGGGAGAATAAGAATGATATTGGTTATTCCAGCCTTGACACTTCTGTGTACATAACAGTAATAGAGGAAAATAGAAAATAGGACATCAGGAGATCCCTCCTCTATTCTGTACTAGGAAGGAAATAATCTGGTAGATTAAAAAGATTCATCAATGCATAGATCCAGTACATGTTTTTCTTTCTCTAGGTGTATTTGTTGAAGCTTTGAACAAAGCAGAAGCTCTTATGGGAGGATCAATGGATGCTAACAAACATTCGTCATCTTTGAAGCAAAAAGGAGTTAAAGAACAGATTCATTTCTATTTAAATTGCAAAGAGGGAAGGATGGGGAAAGAGTATAAAGGTGAAAGTTTTCTTTCCTCTTAAATACAGAAGCTAATTTCACCAGTGGCAATCTATGTTAAAATCCATAAGATAGCAGATGCCTTTTTAGGTTCAGATATCAACAGTAAAGCAATAAGCAGGCAGGAAATATGCTGCAGACTAGCACTTGGGAGAGCAGCCAGGAAGGTCTTGGAAAAGATATTCAGATGCTGCAACCTTATATCTTCAAGGATCAGAAATGTGCAAACCATAGTATCCCCATACATCAGAGGTGGGTTTCACATAATTTTACTACCGGTTTGCCACGCATTGAAAATGTGAGCACGTGTGGCTTGCACGCATGCACATGGCTTAGAAAACATGGCTAAATAGGACGTCATGGTACAGGGGTGGGTGGGCAGGCTCACCTGCAGGTCGGCGCTACTGATTTGTCCGAACCGGCTGAATACCACCACTGCCATACATTTATGGAAGTAGAAGTTGGACTTTGAAAAAAAACAGAGGATTATTGATGCTTTTGAGTATTGGTGTTGGAGACGACTCATGAGAATACCATACATAGCAAACAAACCAATGTATCATTGAACAAATCAACCCAGAGTTCTCACTGGAGGCATACATGACCACACTAAAGTTATCTTTTTTTGGACACATTATGTGAAGACCAAGTTTTCTGGAAATGGCCCTAATGCTGAGAAAGGAAAGAAAAGAAAAGAGAGGAAGAAGGCAACCAGGAGCAACATGGATGGAGTCGGGTACAGTGATTGTGGATGTATCACTGGAAGCCCTGAAATATTGGCTGTGGACAGATCACTGCGGACTTCTATCTATGTATTCACTTCATGTTGAAGCCAACATATGTTAGGTCTTTGTGAGAAAGATGGAGTGATGCATAAAACCATGTGCCTTTTAAGCAATGGTAAAATAATACATCCAGATTTATATTTTTTAAAAAATGGTTAAATATAAAATTCTTCAAAAGAGGAGAATTGGATTGCCTGATTTAGAATTGTATTTTGTAGCCTGCTGTTTGATTTGGATGAAAAAGTGGCTGCTGTTAAAAGATTAAAAAAACACACATTAAAATTAGAAGAACATAACCTGATGTTTGGATGGCATGGGGCTTAACTAATAAGGTTAAGGTTAACATTGTTATTGAGCAAAATATATTAAAG
Source organism: Arizona elegans (assembly GCA_022577455.1). Classification (NCBI taxonomy): domain Eukaryota; kingdom Metazoa; phylum Chordata; class Lepidosauria; order Squamata; family Colubridae; genus Arizona; species Arizona elegans. The sequence continues at coordinate 91,471,596 of JAKOOJ010000003.1, read as the reverse complement.
ACTAATATACAGCTGAAACCAGGGCTTTTCTTACTTGGACTTATGGAAAACCAATTAGAAAAGGCCTATGGAAGATTGGTTTTATATGATAACTGCCTCAAAACTATTATATGGAAAATGCTGAAATGCCCATTATGGAAGATGATTAAATTTGCAAAAATGGCAAGTTGACCTGTTTGATCAGGAAAAAGAGAACAAGTATTTTTATTACAGACTGGAAATCTGTTATGTATATTTTGCTTAAAAAGGGAGGGGGGATGAAATGACAATTTATGGATTTACTGATGAACAAGGTTGAATATTGGAAGAAGTGAATTATGATGTAACTTCAGTGAAGGAGGAGAGAGAATAATTTGTCTGTAACTGCTGTAAAGAAAATCAGAAGTTACTTTTTTATATATCTTCTTTCATTTACTTTTTTTTGCTTTATATTATTTCATATTTATCTTTTAACCCTGTGAAAATTTCTAATACAAATTATTAAAAATGCCATATATGTGTGGGAAAGAATTCTTATTTTATACTTTTTGATTCAGAAAAAGTGCATGATAAAGGAATAGCTTGAGTGATGGAATACTTTGTGCAAATGTGGACTGGAATTTTGGTTGCTCAATGCTGGAAGAGTGGCATATAATAGAAGTAACACACATGAGAATCAAATGCTTAGCCAAAGGTTTAACATTGGGCAGTGAGTAACAGATGTATGATTTTCTCTCATTACTTAATGTAATTATGAATACATATGAAATATTTCTGTTGACATTAGAAGTGAATTGGTTTGAGAAAAACAAGATTATGATATAGATATTTACTATCAGGAAGGGTTGTTAGGATTATCTCTTATTAAGACAAAGGCATGTGACAATTCAAAGTCCTATATCTTAATAACTTAGACTTAGAATAACTTTATTGTCACTTTGAATGTACACTAATCGGCATTCATTAAAATGAAATTTCGTTGCATACAGCTCTCCTCCTCCAATACACACTTCATACACAAGATAGATAGATAGATAGATAGATAGATAGATAGATAGATAGATAGATAGAGAGAGAGACAAACAAACAAATAATTATGCATATACCCACATATATGCGGGTATACGAGAAACAACACAGTTTAGTTCATATGTATACATGTATATGGTGAGAAAAATGAATCTTGTGAGTTTACCAGACAGATGGCATATGGATCAAAGCTGTTACAGAATCTGGTAGTCCTGCTAGAAATACTTCAAAGCCTCCTCCCAGAGGAGGAGCTCTAAGCACATAGTGCTTATAAGTAGTATCCTGAAAAACAGGAAGCGAGCTTCCTATGATCTTCTCGGCTGTCCTTACCACTCTCTGAATGGACTTTCTCTCTGAGGCACTGCAGTCACCAAATCAAATAGTGATGTAGTTTGTTAAAACGCTGTCAATCGTGCCTCTGTAAAAAGTGGCCAGGATAGAAGGAGAAAGATGTGCTCTCCTCATCCAATGCAGGAAAGGCAGATGCTGGTTTGCACACTTCACTAAGGATGACGTGTGGAGAGACCAGTTCAGATTGTTAGTTATCGGCATCCCCAGATACTTAATACTGTTGACCATCTCTACAGCTGCATCCTTGATACTCAGTGCAGTATGACTATGCCGGCTCTTTCTAAAATCTACAATGATCTCTTTTGTTTTATTAACACTTAGAACCAGGTTACTTTTATTGCACCAGTCCACTAGAGCCTTCACCTCTTTCCTATCAGCATCTTTATTGTCCTCCCAGATAACACCCACACTGACATGTCATCCACATACTTCACAATATGATTTGTAGCAGATTTAGCACAGTAGTTGTAGGTCATCAAGGGGAAAAGTAGTGGACTCAGGACACAGCCCTGTGGGGAACTCAAGGAGATGTAGTTGGAAACTTTTCTTCCACCTCACACAAACTGGGACCTATCAATAAGGAAATCCAGTAATAGTATTGGTACATTCTGTATGTTAGAAGAACAGGAGTATTCATTTTGATCTTTAGAATCACATTTGCTTATGGAGAGCCTAGAATGGCAATAAGCTACACAAATAAAGGGAAAAAAATTAGAACCTTCAGAAAAAGTCATTAACCTTTGTCCAGATTTGCTGAGCTTGTGAAAATGCTTCAGTGTTTTTTTGTCGTAGTTCTTTTCTCAGTTTTTGAGCTAAGTAAATTTTAAAATGAAGTGCAAATTATACAAACATGATCATTGGGTGAAAAATCTATGCATGCATAAATCAATAACTATGATTAACTTAAAGCTGACTCTTTCCTGTACAGCTACAGAAAGCCAATTTTTGTATTTTTACAGTCAAATCTATCATTTTTCAGGGCAAGAGTCATTTTTAATAATGAAAAATAAATGTTTCGTTATTTAAAACAAAGAGGATCTGGGGATATAGAAGCTGAATCTATAACTTAATCTGGCTTTGGAAATTGATATCATTTAGAATGACTGATACAATGACCCACAAAAGCACCTCCTATAGTAAAGCCATTTAGAACAGAGGTATATAAAGCAGGATTATTTACTTGAATTCCTCCACAGATTTTGACCATTCAAGTAGTTCATCATTGCAGAACAATCTTTAGGCTAGTTTTTATCTGGCTCAATAGCTGTTGACACAAGAAACTATTCAAACACACCATCCTCTCCTCCTACGCACCAAGGTGGCACACCTCATGAGGGATTAAACGTGCAGTGCATTGCTGTTTTTTCTTGAATAGTTGAATTAGTACAACGGCTGCTGCTATTTTATAGAGGTCAGAGGCTGAGGCAGAAATGTCTTTGCTCCAAATATCGGGGGGTGGGGGGGAATCCCATACATTACAGAGGTTTGTGCATCATTTCACCATATAGGCACTGAAATTCAAATACATTTAATACATTTGCTGTTCCAGCTCTGTAATATTCAAATCCTAATTGGTGGATTTTGAGGCTGTCAGATTCCAAACAGACTCTGTGCTGCTTATAAACTTTAAAATTGAAACATAGCATGGCATAACATAAAACATAATGTATGTATCGCAAGGGGAATGCTGTTTTACAAGGCAGGCTCCCTCCCTCAATCCACAAGATGACCATATTTAATTGAAGGGGACACAGAACACACCCACTCTGCCCAATAGCAATAGTACATAGACTTATATACCACTTCATAGTGCTTTACAACAGTTTCAAAGAGGTTTACAATGTCAGTATATTTCCGCATATATAATCTGGGCCCTCATTTTACCACCCTTGAAAGGATAGAGGCTGAATCAATCTTGACCCTGTCAGGATCAAGCTCCCAGCAGTTGGCAGAATTAGCCTGCAGTACTGCATTCTAACCACTGGGCTTCTCATATTGGGCAGAAACTTTTAGAGATGGATGCTGCCTCAAATAATCAGGCCCTATGCCCTACAGGTCTTTATAGGTAATGACAAAGATCTTTATTTGTATCAAAAAGCTGACTAATAATCAAGGAAGTTTGGAAAGCAAAGATAATACCTGTTTATGGTATTCCCAGATGACCTTCACCATCTTCTTCCTCTTGCTGCAGCTTTACCCTAGTCATTAAATGAGGACTACCTGTACTGACAATACCAGACACTGATCTCAGCAGTTTCACATAAATGTTAAAGAGGAGGGGTGTCAGTGTCAGCTGTTCAGAATGTTACAAATGAGGTGCTATAGGCACAATCTTTACTCTCCTATTAACATTAACAGGAACCTATTGCTGAAGAAGGAAAGGAACCTCCGCAACAGAATGCCCCCCCTCCCAAATTCCCAATTCCTGCAGCTGATCCACTGGGATACCATGGTCAATGGTATCAGAAGATCAAAGAGCATGAGGATGGACCTTCCTTATCCTGGCTTTCTCAGAGATCTTTCAAGGCCAGAGGGATACCCTATTCCTGAAATATCATCTCTCATGTCACCTTAAGAAGCTGTGGTGACTGGTTCTAACATACCAGAGACCAAACTCACAATTCAGAGGTTCTTGTCCAGTCTCAAGAGTTACAAATTCAGTCCTCATAACATCACAAGACTGTCCTTCAGCATCTTATTTGGCATTTCTGCCCAGGCAGAATCCAACTCTAAGATGATCTGAGCAATTTTATCTGTCAGACAGCATGAATACTTACTGTGGTATGTCCTTTGGATATTTCTGGAATCCTCCTTCCCACAGTAAAGAGTGGCTCACCCTTAACATGGCAGTCAGGCAATTATAGACAGATGCTGTAAGATTGGTGAAATAATGATGCTTTGCTGCCCTGACAATGTACAATGTTACAAGGTCCAGTATGGCTCTTACTCATTTTGGGTCCAGTTTGCACTTTGTCTTCCTCCAGTGAAATTCCAATAATCTCTTCCCAGAGCTCTTCAAAGAACCAAGGTGAAAAGAATTTAGGAAGATAGTTGCACAGACAGAGGTGCATAGGACCAATCTAGTCTGAGGTAGTTGCTTTCCTATTCTAGGTTCTGAGATCCTCAGGTAAAGCCCCATTTCCCTAGTAGAGTGTGTTATGTCCTTATAAGGACATCCGCCCGGATTGGCTGCCAGCCACCAGGCGGGAAAGTTTGAATCCCTGTCAGGGGCGGTGCGTCTGCCGGAGCGAATATAAGGAGAGCTCCGGCAGCGCACGGCAGTCTTGCTACTGTTGCTGTTTAATAAAGTTACTCATGTAACGAGCTGGTCACGTCTTCATTCCTGCACCGATCTAACACTGGCGACGAAGGACTAGAGAGAAGAAACGAACCTTGTGGCACCAAGCCAACAAAACCAAGACTCCGGCACCTGGAACCACAGTAGGCATTTCCAAAGGCATGGCATCCGCTGAAGTCACTTTGCCAGCCCTTGCTCCTTTCCGCCCAGGGAAGGACAAGTGGAAATCCTACGTGGTCAAATTTCGGCAATACCTGAGAGGCAACAACATCAGGGACGCCGACGATGACCGGAAGAAGGGCATCTTCCTGGCCAACTGCGGCTCCGAAGTCCTCGACATGGCAATCGATCTCGTAGCACCACGAGACATCGAGGAAGTGCCATGGGCAGACCTGCTGCAGATCCTGGAAGACCACTATGCCCCAACGGGAACACCAGTGGCGAACCGTTTCACCTTCCACCAGAGGGATCAGAAGGAAGGTGAGACCATCAAAGAATTCGTGGCCGCCCTACGCCAGATCGCAGCCAGCTGTGAGTTTGACCACGTGGACAACGCCATCGCTGACCGCGTGGTTTTCAGCATGAGGGACAGGGGCCTCCAAAAGAAATTCCTGAGCAGAAAGAAGCTCGTGCTCAAGGATGTGGTGGAGGAAGCCACCGCATCCGAAATCTCGGAGAAAGCAGCCGCCGCAGTAAGCAGAGCAAAGGGAATCCACAAGATTCGCTCCACGGCGCAATCGTCAACAGAGGATTCCACAGCTGGATCCGAATCGGAGGGAGAATCCACCGTCCACAAGGTATCCAGACCCCCAAGGCGGGAAACCGCCCAATGGAACTACAAGGGGGAGCGCTGCGCCAGCTGCAGAGGGGACCATGCCAGAGCAACCTGCAAGTGGAGAGATGCGACCTGCCGACGCTGCAACAGAAGGGGTCACATCGCCGAAGCTTGCAGAGCTGAGGAACCAGCCCCAGAGCCCTCCAGCCACCGTCCCCGCGAGAATCGGAAGGATTACCAGAGGTCATCCAAACGGTCCTCTGGCCCTTCCAGACGCAGAGACGACGAATTTCCCCGGAGCGGAGCGGTCCACCAGATGACCATCGCTCACACGACATCAGACAATGCCACCAAGTTCCACGTGACCATCCACGTGGAGGGAGCACCCTGCAAAATGGAGGTAGACTCTGGCTCGGTCTACTCCATCATGGACTGGCAGCAGTTGAAGCGCCTGCAACCCAGCATCACCAAGCGAGAGCTGAAGCCACTACACTCCAAGCTCGTCGACTTTGGGGGAAACCCCATCGGAGTGTTAGGAAGAGCCAACATCCGAGTCACCTACAAGCAGTTCGAAGGCAAGCTCCCCATCACCGTCGTAAAGGACAGCCGTCCGAACCTGCTAGGAGTGGAGTGGTTCAAGCCGCTGGGGCTTTCAATCGAAGGCATCAACCAAATTGGCAGGGATGAACTCGACAACCTCATCGAAGAATTCAAGGAAGTCTTCGATGGTAAGCTGGGGAAATTTGTGGGGAGGCCAATCTCTTTCAATCTGGATAAGGGAGTCACCCCAATTAGGCTCAAGCCCCGCCGAGTTCCATTCGCCCTGCGGCCGAAAGTAGACGAACAGCTGGATAAGCTGATCACTCAGGGCGTCCTGGAACCGATCGATCATGCCTCATGGGAGACCCCCATTGTGACCCCACTGAAGCATGATGGGTCTGTGCGCATCTGCGCTGACTACCGTTGTACCATCAACAAGGCATTGGCACAGAGCGCATACCCAGTCCCAGTAGTGCAACACCTGCTGCATTCCCTGGGATCTGGCTCAATATTCGCCAAACTGGACCTGGCCCAGGCTTACCAGCAATTGCCAGTGGATGAAAAAACGGCGGAGGCACAAACAATTGTCACGCACAGGGGGGCATTCAAATGCAACCGCCTCCAATTTGGAGTCAGCGCTGCCCCCGGCATCTTCCAATCCATGATGGAACGCCTGCTCCAAGGTGTTCCAGGGGTGGTGCCTTACTTCGACGATGTGCTCGTCTCCGGGGACTCAAGAGCCCAACTCCTTGAAAGGCTCAGGCTTGTCCTGCAGCGGTTCAAGGCCAAGGGCTTGAGAGTCAGGCGGGACAATGCATCATAGGAGTACAGGAAGTTGAGTTCCTGGGCTATCTCATTGATAGCACGGGCATCCACCCCACCAAATCAAAAGTGGAAGCAATCCATGAAGCTCCAAGCCCAAAAAACAAAACGGAGCTTCAGGCATTCCTTGGGTTGCTCAACTTCTATGCAATCTTTCTAAAACAGAAAGCCACAGTTGCTGAGCCACTTCACCGCCTGCTGGGGAAATTGGCGCCCTGGAAGTGGGGCCAGGAAGAGGAAGCAGCGTTCCGGGCCATCAAAGGACTATTGACGTCCAAAAGTGTCCTCATCCAATACAGCGAGACGCTCCCTATCAAGCTGACCTGTGATGTGTCGCCCTACGGGGTGGGGGCAGTCCTCAGCCACGAACTGCCCAACGGCACCAAAGCCCCAATCGCATATTTCTCGAAGACCATGTCCGGAGCAGAACGGAACTACAGTCAGCTGGACAAAGAAGCCCTGGCCATCGTGGCAGGAGTGAAGCGCTTCCACGAATATCTCTATGGAAGACGCTTCACCATAGTCACCGATCACAAGCCACTCCTGGGACTCCTCGCAGGCGACCAACCCACCCCGACCTTCATGTCCCCGCGGATGACGAGATGGGCCATCTTCCTGGCCGGCTACTCCTATAGGCTCGTGCACCAGCCAGGCACAGCCATAGGAAACGCCGACGCACTCAGTAGATGCCCATCGAAGAACCCGGTGGAAGACTCAGCCCCCACGCTCCATCTATTCCACATAGATGACGACGCCAGCTGTCCAGTCTCCTCCGCAGATGTGGCCGCACACACCCAGAGAGACCCCACCCTCCGCCAAGTAAGGTCCTGGATCCTCAGGGGGTGGCCATCGAAACAGACGGAAGAGAGGTTCAGCCCGTTCACCAGGAAACAGACGGAGCTGTCCACCATAAAGGGCTGTCTGCTATGGGGAGACAGGGTGCTGATTCCAAGCACTCTGCAACGGCGGACGCTAGAGACACTGCACAACGGGCACCCGGGCATCGTACGCATGAAGGCCCTGGCATGGAGTTACGTCTGGTGGCCCTCACTGGACAGAGACATCGAACAATGGGTCTCCAGATGTGACCCGTGCCAAGAAGTCCGCCCCGCGCCACCGCAATCCGAAGTCACAAACTGGGAGACCCCCAGCAACCCCTGGTCGAGGGTCCACATCGACTTCGCGGGCCCGATGCAGGGGCGACACCTCCTCATCGTGGTAGATGCCTTCTCCAAGTGGCTCGAGGTGATACCCATGGCATCTACCACAACAGAAGCGACGATCCGAGCCCTGCGCCGCCTGTTTGCCACACACGGACTACCGGACGTGCTGGTCTCGGACAACGGCCCCCAGCTCACATCCCTGGCCATGGAGTCTTTCCTGGCAGGACTGGGCATCCGCCATGCCCTCTCCGCTCCATACAGGCCGGCCGGAAACGGACAAGCGGAACGGATGGTCCGGCTCACAAAAGAAGCCCTCACCAAGATGGGCCCGGGAGACTGGCAAGAACGCATAGACAACTTCCTCCTCACCCAGCACATCACGCCGCATGCCACCACCCACAAGAGCCCGGCCGAACTCCTCATGGGCAGAAGGTTGAGGTCACCCTTGGACCGGCTGCACCCCCAATACAGCCCGGAAGTGACCGCAACCGCCAGCCGGCCGCTTCGCGCTTTCAGCAAAGGAGATTCAGTTTTCGCGCTGAATTTCAACGGCTCTCCTAAGTGGCTGAAAGGGAAGATTGCCAGCACAACCGGCCCCAAATCCTACACCGTCGAGTTGGAAGATGGACAGGTCGTGAGACGTCACATCGACCAACTCCGGAAAAGGTGGGGGGGAGCAAACGAAAACCAGCCTGACAAGGGAGGCCTACAACACCCAGACGGGGTAGGCCTACAACACCCCAGCGAGGTAGACCTACCATACCCAGACGAGGTAGGCCTACCACACCCCTACGAGGCAGAGCAACGCCATCCCGACGAGGTCGGCCCAGCACACTACCAGGCACTGTCACGCTGGCAGTGCAGCGAGGTAGACCGGGGCCAACCGCACGGGGGATGGCAACACCAACCCGGCCAGGTGGGCACCCGGCACAACAGGCCCAGGGACCCCCGCCCAACACAAGAAACAATCCGGCAACAACAACAACCCAACCCAGACGACCCCAACCACCAACAGGCGGTAGACCAGGGACTAGGGGGAAGGGAAAGCCGACAACAACCCGGCCAGGGAGGCCTGCGCCACCCCGGCAGGGGAGACCTCCACTGACCTGAGGAGGTATCCCCACAACGACACCCCGACCAGGTCGACCACCACCAACCCGACGGGGAAGGCCAACGCCTGCTGGGCCAGGGAGACCTGCGCCAATCCTGCAAGGTCGAACACCGCTACCCGAGCCAACACCACCCACAGCGGGCAGACCGGACCCAAGGGCACCGGCCCGAACCACCCTCCAGACCACAGCGGGCCGGGCCGCAGCAGAACCACAGCCACCGGGAGACCGAGGAGGAGCAAGTGACAGCCGGGGTCTTACCGAGACTCAGACGCTCTTCCCGGGTCGGAACCGAACAGCACCGCCGAGGCGAAAGATCCACAGGCCAGGAGGAAGACCACCAGAACCAGCCATCCAAGGTCTGCGGTCCGGCCGGAGGCGCTGAGGGTGACCCCGCACACTCGCCAGCCGAACCGAGCCCGGTTCCGGGGAAGGATCCAGGAGCCACAGGAACCCCGTCCGTCCAGGGCGGGGACACGGGAGAAATGAGACTGCGCAGGTCAAGTAGGGTGCCTAGGCGTCCTACGTACCTGCAGAACTATGTCACGTTTATTGACGAACACTGAACGTTTTTTTCTTTGGACTAGGGGGGAGGAGTGTTATGTCCTTATAAGGACATCCGCCCGGATTGGCTGCCAGCCACCGGGCGGAAAAGTTTGAATCCCTGTCAGGGGCGGTGCGTCTGCCGGAGCGAATATAAGGAGAGCTCCGGCAGCGCACGGCAGTCTTGCTACTGTTGCTGTTTAATAAAGTTACTCATGTAACGAGCTGGTCACGTCTTCATTCCTGCGCCGATCTAACAGAGTGCATAAGACCGACTTCTGCCACCAATAGCCTCCCACCGGCCAGTTCGCTCCCACAGAGATGGTCTCCTCAGGGTGCCATCAGCCAAGTTATGTCGGCTGGCGACACCCGAGGGAGGGCCTTCTCTGTGGGAGCCCCAGCCCTGTGGAATGAACTGCCCCCGGAAATACGTAAGATCTCCGACCTCCGGGTGTTTCGCTGCGCACTGAAGACCCTGTTGTTCCGCCAGGCTGGGCTATCAACATAATAATTTTAAATTGGGGTATTTTAAATTTGTGGGGTTTTAAATTGAGCCAAATTTATTTAATTATTTTAAATTTTTAATCGATGTTTTGTCTTGTGTTTTTAAATAGGCTGTACACTGCCCTGAGTCCTTCGGGAGAAGGGCGGTATAGAAATAAAATAATAATAATTATTATTATTATTATTATTATTATTATTATTATTATTATTATTATTATTATTATTATTATTTAGTAACTTAGGATGGGCTGCTCAAACAGACTTCCCCATTGGAATGAGTGGCACCGTTGAGCTACAAGGCAATTAGACAATGATCTGTCTGTTGCAACACAGTGATAGTAAGTGAGTTAGGGGGAAAATGAACTCCCTATGGCACATTAGCAAAGGGTGGGACAAGACATCTACCAGCTTACTGATTTTAAAGAACTAGATAATGTGTACAGCAATGAATTGATCAAAAATGTATATAATTTATGATCACAAATGATGGCAGCAATTGTGCAACCTGGATTAATTTTTAAAAAGTTATACTGAAGCAGACCCAGCTAGTCCTTAAAAGGGAGACTATTAGGAAACTGTAGGTCAATAAAACTGGTGCATAATTGGAACAAGCAGATGACAAAACACTTCTGTATTATAATAAAATGAAATCTACATGGATGTATCCATACAGTCATCAAGAATCAAGCTTCACTTGAGGGAGTCTTTACTTTTTACAGTAGGGCTGCTATACTTAACTCTGAATCCAAGAATTGTCTTTGATTGACTTTTAACATTGGCTCCTCTGAATGCCTGGGAAAGGTGCAAGAACAGTAGGGGTAATTAAATGAATAAATTAATTTAATTGAGTTAATTAATTAAATCCCACCCACTAGGGAAGTAAACAGATTGCAAAGCTTTATGAAGGTGTTAGACTGCAGTGCCTTATATATTTACATGGGGAATAAGTAAATAGGTCTTGCTTCTGAATAAACACGTATAACACTTAAATGATAGCCAAGGGTACAGATTTGATTTAGGTATTTAATAGAATCATTGAAGCATAGGAGTTAGGTCATTTAGACCATCAGGTGCAGCCCCTGCTCAGTGCAAGTATCCAACGGAGGTCTTGCTAGTTTCTACTTCGCTTAAACATATTCCAGGATAAGAACGCCACTAGCTCGCTTGATAATTAAGTTAATTATTGGGAGGAGGCTTTTTGCCCTTTAACATGAAATTAGAATGTCATTTCCTATAACATGCGTCCATTCTGCAGTGATGAAATACTAGGTTTATCCTCTTCTGAATGACATATTTTTCACATATTTGAAAAGTGCCATCATATTTCTATTAGTCTTCTTTTCTGAGGGCTAAACATTTCTAGTTCCTTCAATCTTTCTTTATAGGACTTTATAGGACTTTCGAGACTAAAAGTGCACTTCTTTCTTTTTTTAAAAGCTGCATCACATGGTTGGCTCATATTTGGTTTGCAATCAATTACTATTTCAAGATCTTTTTCACAAATACAGTGCTAAACTAGAGATCTAGATATAATTCTAAATTTAATTTGTGTTTCTTGTTGAAGAACTTTGCAGTTTGTCTCTGTTATGTTTTATTTTCAATTTTTACCTAATCAACTTAGACTCTATCTTCTAGGGCAGGATGGCTAACCCTTTTGCCATCGCATGCCAGGAGAAGGGGGGGCCCGGAGAGGGTCCCACGTGCACGTGCCCACGCGCATGTGCGTGCAACCCCCCCATGCTCCTGGCACATGATGGCCTGGTAGGCCTGTTTTTCTTTCTTACCTGTTTCCAGATCCTCTCTATTTATCTGGGAAGGGCGAAAACAGCCTTTCTCACTCTCTCGGAGGCTCTCCAAAGGCTTGAAACGGCTCATTTCCCAACTCCCGGTGGGACAGGAAGTGACATTTTTTGCTGTCCCTAGCCTCCAGAGCCTACGGCATGAACAAGGCCATTTCTGCTATATGGATAAAATCATGGGAAGACTGGATGTCTTCTTTACTTTTTAAAACTGTGTTGAACCCATTTTAAGGCATACTGTATATTACATTTCTGGCATATTTCCCACTTTCAAATACTAGGAGATCATACTGGTTGTCTTTGCCAATTCCAGTTGGAACGACAACTGTGTTCACTATAAAAACATTTCCAGGGCTTCATGTTGGAGCTGGAATAAGTGCTAGGTAATGAGAAAGGATAAGAAATCTAGTACCATTCAGTTGTTTACTACAATATTTTAGTTGTGTATCCAACCTTTTGGCTTACTTGGGCATCATTGAATGAAGAGGAATTGTCTCGGGCCACATATAAGATATACAACATAGTTAATATATAGAAATCACATAATAATATTAAAATATTCCTATCTTGTGGGCTGCATTATTAGCTGTCCAGGACCACACATGGCCCATGGGCTACAGGTTAGACACACCTGTTTTACACTGATGGCTATGATAGATGGGGCTTTATGGGAGGTTTCATTCAAAATATTTAGAAGGCTTCAAATTGCATACTGCTGGATAAGGAACTTATTCTTTAAATTGAAAACATAAACATGAAAGTCTCAGAGATACAAAGAAGTTTCTATGGTACACTTCCAAAACACAAATAATAAGCAAAAGAGTTTAATTTAAAACCAGACCAATGAAAGGGGCGGGGGGAATCCCAGTAATGCCATCATATTTTTAAAAATTCCTCCATGAGAACTCTGTCTTAATCTGATTCCAGAAGGCCATCACTGTCAGGACAAATCCAAGTTCCATATCATATTCTACAGTATGGAAGCCATAATACAGAGGAGTGGAGGTTTATGGGTTTTTATCAGGGGTGAAATCCAGCAGGTCCTGACAGGTTCTGGAGAACCGGTAGTGGAAATTTTGAGTAGTTTGGAGAACCGGCAAATACCACCGCTGGCTGGCCCCAGAGTGGGGTGGAAATGGGGATTTTGCAATATCCTTCCCCTGCCATGCCTACCAAGCCACGCCCACAGAACAAGTAGTAAAAAAAATTGGGATTTCACCACTGTTTTTTATGTTGTGGATTTTTAATTTTATAATCCACCCAGAATGGGTTGTGAAAATAAAAATAATGGAGAAACACTTTTTTCTTATGGAGATCTTGGTGATCTCTGAGTTGGATTGTTTGCTTGCAGACATTTTATTACTAGTAAACATCTAGTAAACATCTTGTGGTTTACTCCCCAAACAACCCAGCTCAGGGAGCACCAAGGGCTGCACAGTTTAGCTTTGAGCTACATTTATTCTCTTCTATTGGAAATATATTTTCCTGGTTTCAGCTGCCTAAGTGCATGGAACTCAGAAAACATGGACATTTCCCCCCAAGGATATTTATATTGAACTGGTTGGTTCTCATCGGAGGGGATAGCCCTGAAAGCATTTCTGCATCAAAAATACTGGAGTAAGATTTGGGTGAAATTCCTTGCAGTCATAAACATTATTAGGTGAATTCAACTCAATATTATAATATCTATAAAGTGAGGCTGGGAAGAGCTAAGTATAAAACTCCTTTTAAAAAATGAGTTAAATGAACTGCTACCACATCTCAGTTTCGAGAAATAAATTGTTTTGTGCATTTACCCTTTTTATAATTAACTAGACATGGTTCTTGGCTTTGTCTAACTTCTTTGCAATGCTTTCTCTCCAGCGACCAACTGGCATGATTGCCTGTCGGCTTTCATTACTGAAAGAAAGATGTGTAGGAGACTTTCTTTCTACCAGCCTTGCACAGACGAGGAATAATTCAGCTTGCTGTTGAGACTGGATTTTTATGTTGATCAATTTAACCATATAGCTTTTTAGTCACAGGGCAAGCTAAGGGAAAGAAGGAACTTCTCACTTAATGGGAAGAAGTAGGTGTAGAACTCAATGGGAAGAAACAGCTTCCTAAACATAGATGAAGCAATTCTTGATTTTTGGTTGGATCTACCTCTTGGACTTTAGCTCATGGCCTCTGGGATAATAGCCTACATTCTGAGTCTGACTCATTTGCTGTGTTTCCTGGAACTTCATACATTCGTAGAAATATCTGGTGTTCAGAAATTGATGCTCTGTGTTTTCCAGGGCACACAGGCTAAAAGACTAAAATGCCTGCTCCACAAACTATTTTAAAATAAGAGCTAGCTTCTTTAGACTAACGATGAGTTAACTGACTCATCTGCCACCATTGTCTGCATTCTGCAGACTGCTGGCTAATTCATTCCTTCACTTGAGGCAGTAAAATGTAATTTTAAATGTTGTTATTGCAGATGCCATCTTTAACCTATATCACCGGAGGCCAGAGGTGGGTTTCAGCAGGTTCTGACCAGTTCTGGAGAACCGGTAGCAGAAATTTTGAGTAGTTTGGAGAACCGGTAAATACTATCTCTGACTGGCCCCATGCCCATCTACTCTCTGCCTCCCGAGTCCCAGCTGATTGGGAGGAAATGGGGATTTTGCAGTAACTTTCCCCTGGAGTGTGGAGGGAATGGAGATTTTACAGTATTTATTTCCCCTGCCACGTGCATCAATCCACGCCCACCAAGCCATGCCACACCCACCAAGCCACGCCCACAGAACCGGTAGTAAAAAAAAATTGTATCCTATCATTGGGGAGGCAAAAGGTAATAGAGTAATCAGGAGGTGATATCAACATAAAGGAAGTAGCTGACAGTGGTGGAATATGTGAATGCAGAAATGAAAGGACTCTGTTTTCATTGTATTAATAACAGCCAAATTATTTGCTGGGGGTGGAAAGGTTGGTTTACTGATTGTGTTTTTCCTTTCATTTAGAGAAGTTATACCATTTTGACTCTGATGTTGAAAGAAGAGTTCTTTTGCCCGCCTTTACTAAGGCAAAGAAGGATGGCCCTCTAGCTTTCTCTCTGAGCAAAAGGATTGAAATACAGCTCAGGCTTTAAATTCATTTTATTAATGAAAATGGAACAGTTTTGATAGATAATGTTTATGTGCGTGAGGAAATTGCATATGTGTATCGGGAAGAGGTGTGGATGAATTTGAAAAATGTTTTTATATATGTTAAGTAATTTCCTGTATATTACTACTATGTGCGCAAAGTCAAAACAATTGTCTTCCCTTATCTTATAATTCACAGCTGCTTCATACATCAACACAAGAATTGTTTTCTATCTGTCTGCCTCTCTTTCTGTCCCATCTTTCTTTCTGTCCTATCTTTGTGTTCTATCTTTATTCTGTCCATCTATTCTATCTTCTACTAATGAAGTGGGTTTTCATTCATTAATTATTTGGCTTCTTGTTGCTAATACTGAGAAAAAGGCAGGCATGCTTTTGTTTATTTCAAATTATATTTGGAACATATGTTCAAGAACAGAACAATGTGTCATATAATTTTATGTCTTTCATCTGAAAAAGCACACAAAAATAAAACACAAAATAATGAGATCCATTTGTTTCATTAGTTTTAGTCATAGAAGTAATAGGAATTCGAGGATAAGTTCCAAATGAAATCCATTTCTTTCTGTTAATTTGTCATTGATTTTTCATTTGCTTCAATGGGAGCCCAGTAGAAATAGCATATATTTACAGAAAAGTTACAGGGTTGGTAGAAGGATGAGAATTTGGCCTGAATCAGTACATCTTTTAAAAATGCCTTTAGATTAATTACCCTTTTCCTGACCAGAAATTCAGAAGATATAAACCTTTATAAGGGCGTCATGCAACTACCACACTGAAGTTACAGGCCACAAAAGAAGTGTCCAAGTTTCCCATTGATTTAAATGGAAACCATCATGAATGAGGATATTTATAAAAAAAAAAAAGATTGGTTTGGGAAACTGATCCTTACCTCCAATAGCATCAAATGAATCATGAAAGAAATACTATAGTATAGAATAATAATAGAAATAAATGGAGTATCTCATAGCCTCATGTATGGGTGTTTTTATTTGTATCAATTAAGTGTTTTATGCTGGGAAATTGGCATGTTTTTACCTCCCTGAAGAGAAGAATTCTCAAATAAGGCACAATAATGCCAACTTAATTGCATAAATATGATTTACAGACTATTCTTAAGTTCTGCCACGACTTCAGAGCCTCTTTTGGCTATTGCTAAGATGCTGAGCTTGTCAATCGAAAGGTCGGTAGTTCAGTGGTTCGAATCCCTAGTGCCGCATAACTGGGTAAGCTCCCGTTACTTGTGCCAACCTAGCAGTTCAAACGCACGTAAAAAATTCAAGTAGAAAAATAGAGACCACCTTTGGTGGAAAGATAACAGCGTTCTGTGCACCTTTGGCATTTAGTCATGCCGGCCACATGACCACAGATGTCTTCGGACAGCACTGGCTCTTCAGCTTTAAAACAGAGATGAGCACCACCCCCTAGAGTTGGGAATGACTAGCACATATGTGCAAGGAGAACCTTTAGCTTTACTTTAAGGATATAATGAGTAGAACAAGGTGAAGCAATAAAGTTCTTTGTTCTTGGAAGTGAAAAGACTGTGCTGCTTTGTGAACAAAAAAAATTTTTTTTTTAAATTTGATTTATATGCCGCCCTTCTCCAGAGACTCAGGGCGGCTTACAATGCGCTAAGCAATAGCCTTCATTCTTTTGTATATTTATACAAAGTCAGCTTATTGCCCCCACAATTGAAAGAAGTTTCAGTCAAGTCTTCAAAACAAGCACCCTCTTCAAGTTAGAGAATACTTCAGCGGTCATCTGGCCCAAACCCCTGCTTATGATCTACATAGATATTATGGCCAGATGGATATCCAGCCTCTATCTGAAGGTTTCCATTGAAGGGGAACATCCATCAGGCTCTGATTCTCCTAGCTGACAACTGATACCATCAGTTTCTCCTGCACTCTAGCCTGCATGGATTTTGTTTCAGCTCTTTGATTTATTCCTGTAGCACCAAGAAAAGACCGCTCAATCTTTTGTAGGATAAACCTTTAGATATCTGACTTCTTTTAACATGGAGCCCAGGACTCAATTTCTGGTTGACTCATCATCTTGGTAGCCCTCCACTTCAGTTTGCTAATATCCTTTTTAGATTCCTCAGTACCCCAAAAAATGAATACATTGCAAATAAGGCCTGAACATGGAAGAAGTAAGGTGGAACAATAATGTCTTGCCATTGGTTCTATGTTCCTGTTAATATTGTTCACAATTTTTGAATAATGTTCCCTGTAAAGACTTCTGTATACTACATTGTTATTTGAATTCACCAAGTTCACAGTAGGCAACTGGTCAGAAAACATGTTTTAAATCACATATCCTTTACATTTCTGTTCATTAAAAAAAATAAAATTCTAACAATGGAGAATTTCTGGCCACATTTCTTAACACCTTTCCAGGAATGATAATATACCAACTGAGAAACTGAGAAAAGTCCTTTGTGATTTTTTGAAGAAAAAAAAAAACCTTATTCGATCACTTCAGCTCATAGATGTTCTTAATTGAGACTGATAGAGCACTTGACAGCTACTGAAACTGTAATTTTAGGCTGCCTGCAAGTATTAGCCAGTATTAGCCAGAAAATATTTAGTTCATATTTTCAATTCTAGATGATAAAAAACCTGTACTCTGAGATAGATAATAAAATGAAGAATGTCTTTGAGTCCATCATCCCTTAAACAAGCAATATCTATAAGCTTAAACTGATTTACAGAAGGTTTTATTGTTCCAAGATCATTTGGAAGAAACTATTCTCTCTTTTTTTTATTTCTTTTATTAATATAGATAAAAAGAGCAACATCAAAATCCATATAAACAGTGTGTTGTCTGGTTACAATTATTTAAGTAACATTCATCATAGTAACAATAATCTCATTCTCCAATAGTAATCTTATAATAACAGTGCTTTTCCCTCATAATATTAAGACATATTAATTATTAATACTAATCAAAATTAATCAAAATTAATAAGTTAAGTAAACAACCCTAATAATAAAAATAATCTTCTATTGTAATTTTCGAAGTTCTAACTCCTGTTTCTTTCATCCAAACATCAATAGAACAGATCCCATACCTCAAAATATTCAGTGTCTTCCTTTTTTTTTAATTTCAAAGATTAGTTTATTCATTTCTGCACATTCTAAAATGATTTATTATTATCTTTTTGGAAGGAACTATTCTCAAAGAAACAAAATATAAGAACGCCCAAAGTATGGATATGCTGATAAAAGATAAATGCAAAGTGGAGAACTTGGTCTTTTGAAGATAAGAACTTGAAAATTATTGGAACAATGTGACAGATAGCATGATTTTAACAGTGGACTAGAACTGGAGATATCCAGTTTCCCATTGCCTTTTGGTTATGAAACTCACAGTGTGATGATTGGCTATTTTTGCCTCTTACCCTAACCTAATTCATGTTTGTTGTGAAAGCAAAAAGAGAAAAAAACTATAAAGCAACCAAGAGACTCTAGCAGTATACAGTAGTAAATAGATTAAATAAACTCTAAATAGAAATGAACTGACAAAGTTAAGAGACTATCACTATTAGGCAAAATTGCTTCAATCAAAATGACAATTTTAGCGAAATTATTATACCTATTTAGAACAATACCGATAAATCCAGGAAAATCATATTTCAAAGACCTTGATAAAATGACATTAAAGTATATATGGCAAGGAAAAAGAGCCAGGATTAAACTGAAACACCTGCAGGACACTAGAGAAAGGGGTGGCCTGGGACTACCAGATTGGCAAACTTATTACACTGCACAGTTTTAACTTGGATTAAAGATTGGATGACACTCGAAGATAAACGAACGTTAGCATTAGAAGGATTTGACCTGTCGAAAGGCTGGCACACATTTTTATGGGAGGAAAAACCCAGACAACATGAACACTTCAGGAGACACTATATCAGAGGAGCATTGGCAAAAATTTGGACCGAAATAAGGAGAAAACACTACGACAAAATCCCAAGATGGCTATCAACCATGGAGGCCCAAATTTATCCGAACACAATGGATATAGACAAGATGAAAACCTATGACAAATTGTTGAACACAGAGGGAGAAATGAAAACGAGAGAGGAATTGAGATAACAGGGCACGGACATTGACTGGTGGACGTATTTACAGATAAAATCAAGATATAAAACTGACATGAAAAAATTTGGAATCCAAAAAGAAAGAAATGAATTAGATAAAATTATAATTCAATCAGACAATAAATTAATAACTAAAATATATAACTATCTACTAAAATACAAATTGGAAGAAGAAGAGGTGAAGGAAAATATGATTATTTGGGCTAAAAATTTTGGATATGATATCAACTTAGAAAATTGGGAGAAGATGTGGAAAGTAAATACTAAGCTAACAATGTCCGTGCCCTACAAAGAAAATACATAGAAGATGTTTTATAGGTGGCATCTCCCCCCTGCACATCTGGCAAGGATGTTCCCCAATACTAATCAGAACTGTTGGAAATGCAAAACACAGAAGGGGACCTATTACCACATGTGGTGGTCATGCCTAAAAGTCAAAAAATTTTGGAAAACAATTCAAAATCAGCTGGAAGAAATCACCACCCAAAAAGTGCCCCTCAGACCAGAAACATACCTATTAGGAATACTGACAAAAGACTATAAAAAAGAGACACAATACTTGATAATACACATCCTGACCGCAGGTAGAATCACTTTCGCACAAATGTGGAAACTGGACGATACGCCATCAGAAGAAAAAATAATACAAAAAACAATGGAATGTGCGGAAATGGACAAACTTACCAAAGAAATACAGGGAAAAGAAGATTCAGATTATTACTTAATTTGGCAAAAATGGTACAACTGGTTAGATAAAAAGAACACAAAATAAGGGAATACCACCCAATGATACAAAAATAAGGAAATAAAATGAAATATTGTTGTATGAACATTGATACATGATGAAGGATAATATATACAGATATATAGATATATAATTACCGAAGTAGCTCTATTTTCAAAGTCCAAGTTTTATGACTTGATTTTACTGTATAGTTAGTTTATGTATAGTTTGTTTAAATGTCTACGTCTGTATATGTATGTTTGTTTATAATAAAAAATTTTAAAAAAAGAAAAAAAAAAGAAATGAACTGACAAAAAGACAAGAGTACGTAAAACTGAAATAAATAATAAATTCTCCCAGTAGTATAACATAAAATAATTGTAAATGTTGGATCTGACTTAGTAGTATCTAGGTCTCGCCATGCTTCATTCTGAGTGAGAGTGTAAAGTAAGCAGAGGCTATGACATAACTTCTGGAACACAGCCTGCTTAAAATGGCAGGCAGAAGATTTCTTAAATAATATTTGTGAAAAATGGATTCCAGAAAATGATAGGTAATTTTCCCCATCAAAACAGCAACCACAAATGAAATCATTGTGCAAAAGATAAGTGCTGGGCAATATAAATAGCATTTTTTTTTAATGGAGCAAAAAAGATGCCAAATATTATTTTAAGGGTAAGTAAATATGGAAAACATGGACAGGATTATTTTAATGCAAAACTGGTAAAGATATCTGAAAGTCAAATCAATAAATAATTAAAATGAATGTTTAGCCATTTCAGTTATACATCTCATTAAGTGTTGTACCTTATGATTGTTAATGAACATATCTTTTCTTTTATGTACACTGAGAGTATATGCACCAAGACAAATTCCTTTTGTGTCCAATCACACTTGGCCAATAAAAAATTCTATTCTATTCTATTCTATTCCATCCCAACAACTGAAATGATTACAAGTAACAATTTGATTTCATGGGCCATTCAAGAGAAGACAACGTCTGTTAAATACAAATGTTCATTATAGGCATTTGTGTATATCAGTTGCATAATTGTGCATTTTATGGAAGTGGAGTCTAAACAAAAAAAAGTATCTGTAATATTTGAGATATCACTACTATACACAGAGTTTAATAAGAGGTCAGAACAAACATTTTTTGTTTTTTTTTATTGAAAAAGTTTTTCAAATACAAATTTTCCCCCTTCCCCCCTCCTCCCTAACCCCCCCCTCCCCCTCCCCTCCCCCTGTGGCTTCTTCAAAATAAAACCCAAATTCATAACAGATTATATAATACTTTAACATCCCCTTACTCCATACCCCCTATGCTGACCCTTTCTTTCTAATAATATTATTATATCCCCCTTATACTATACATTTCAAAATAACATTCTACTATAACATTATATAATAACTCCTAATTTAGCATAGTAATATTATTATATCTCCCAGTTTAGCAATTTCTGCTCATAATCTACCCTTTTTCTCCCCCCCATACACATATCTCTTAAATCAAATATTTTATGTATATTAATATAACATTTCAAAGCAACCTTCCACTATAAAACTATATAATAAATCCTAATTTAACATTTATTCAACTCATAGTCTGCCCATTTCCTCCACCCCATAGATATATCTCTTAACTCAAATCTTTTACATATATTCATATCTAAACATAATATCCCTTTTCTTAAACTAAACAATCAATAAGCTAACCTGTCTCCACCCACTTTCCTACAAGACTACCATACTTAATAATTCTTAGTATCTTTATTCTTCTGCCCACACCACTAAAAAATATTCCCTTATGTAAATAATATCCTCTTAAAAAGACTTTAAGCTTGTAATCCATATGATATCTTCTGTAATGTCTTTCAGCTGGTTTGTTAGCTCCATCACCCATGTTAGGGTAACATCACATCCTAATTCCAACAGTATGTTCGGTATCTTCAATTACCATCTGCCCCCATCAATAGCAAATATCTTCTAAAAAAAACAACAACAACCACCCGAGTGACTTTATATTTGTATTCCATATAATGTCTATAGTGGTGTCTTTCATCCAAATTATTAATTCCAACCACCGTAATAGGGTAACAGCCAGATCATCTGCGTGCCCCAATCCCATAGCTCTCTTGCCTTGTAGCTCAGCATAAACGTAGTACATTTATCAAAGAATCCAAAAAAAAGATAGTTCCAATCCATTCAGTTTAAGGCCCTTTTCACATCCCAAAAGTACAGCACTGCAGAAGTCTGTCACTCTCCTCAGGATAATATAAACCAATACTTTGCCTCAGGTATCTTTTCATATGTTCAATCATCTCTTAGAGAACTGGCATTACGCTGTTTATTTTTGTGAGACCTGCTTCTTCTTTTCTTGACTTTTTGTGGGTTAGATCTCCATCCTGATTTCCTTTCTATAAATTGTATATCAACTGTTTGGTTTTCATGCTGATCTATAACTTGATCTTGTTGGTTTTGCTTTTGTGGCTTAAATCTCCATTCTGGTTCTATGAGTTGCATATCAACTGATTGATTTCCATGCTGGTCTGTAACTTGATAAGTCATCAAATTAGAATCCAGAGCCCCCTCTCTTGTATTTATAAGTAGTCCAGCTAAGACCTCTGAAGGAGAATCCAGAAGCGGCTCATCTACAAAGACCTCTGTAACTTGTTGTTTTTCCATTACTTCCACCTCCTTCTGCTTATCCTGAATTTCTATCTCTTGTTGATTTTGCTTTTTGAGAACCTTGTAGTAAAATTCTTCCGCTTTTTCAACAGTATTTAGTTGATATCTTTCTCCTTGATATCTCAATATTATACCAACTGGAACGTCCCACCTAAATGAGATGTGTTGTTTCTTTAGCTCAGTCACCAAAAATCCAAATTTCTTTCTATCTTTTAGCATCTTGGGCGGCAACTCTTTATATATCCAGATCTTTCTTCCATACAATTGTAGAGTAGAATTAAAGGATTTTTGCACAATATCATTTCTTATTTCTTTATCTGTGAAGTAAATCACCACATCTCTAGGCAATTGCCTTTGCTTTGCAATCCAAGAATTTACTCTATAGGCCTTGTCAATCTTACAAGATACCTCTTCAGGATGAACCTTTAAAATCCCAGCCAGAACTTGAGCAGATATTTTTCTTAAATCATCTCTATTATTTTCCTGTAACCCTCTCATTCTAACCGCAAATTCCGTGAGCCTGTATTGCATCATTGTAACTTCTTTTTCAATCCCTTGCTTTATATCTTCTGCATTGTATGTCTCGTGACCAGCTTCCTTATTAGACTTTACTTCTAAACTATTGTCTTGAATATTTATCAAATCATTTTCAATTCTTTGTATTTTATTATCCAAATTATAAATCTTATCATCAACTTCCTCCATTTTAGACTCTAATAACTTGATATTTGTATCCATCTTAATAACTATTTCTGAAAAAGCATTAGTCACTGTTACAATCTTTCATTGCAAATTATCATACTTTAGTTGTATCAATTCTTTAATTTCCTGCCTAAATTTTTCAAAATTCTGGTTCACAGTCTCATGATATCTTGCCATTTCCTCCAGGACAAATTCTTTTAAATTAAAGCCATTCTGCTGAATTTGTAAGCTCAGAACCTGTTCACATAATTGTAAATGGGGGATCACACCCCCCCGCTGCTTGTTTGTCAGGCTTTATTAGTTTTAGCGCCATCCTGCCACACCAACAAACTCTTTTTAAAGCAAGAAAACTTCTCCCCAAACAAGATCAATATCAAATCTCAAAAAAAAACAAACCCAAAACTTAAAATCCACACAAAAGATTTTTTTTCCTTTTTCCTTTTAAAGAAAAAGACTTCCCTCCAAACAATATCAATAACAAATCTCTAAGAAGAAAGAAACATGAAATAATATTTTTTTCTCTGCACTTCTAACCAGCACTTTTGCTAGATACTTTGTAGCTTTATAACTTTGTAACGTTATAAGCTATTCAAATGGAAGGACTTTCACTTTCAGCTTTTCTCAAGCCTCAGCCAGTCGCCATTTTAAACTCTCCTTTTTCCTCCTTTCACTCTTCTTTAACTTTAAAATCAGTCTTGGGGTTAAAATACTTGCAGTTTAGGATCCCCGGTCCAAATTTCATCCTGTTTATTCAGATGATCTGTTAATTTCGTTGATTGGTCTGGTCCCAGTGCCTGGCTCTGCAAAAAGGCAGAGTTCTCCCGAAGCCCGGAGCAGCGGCAAGCGGAAATAGGGAGCCACAACCTGCTCGTCCCCAAGAGTAAAAAAAGAACTCTGGGGACTTCACAGAGGGCTCTACCTGCCCTCGCCTGCTCTAACTCACATTTCCTTCAGGAAATGGAGTTTTTCAAGCTGCCTTTCAGATGTAAAGGCGGCTCTTTACAGGCAACGGGGCTGGCGGTCTTAGAGGACCGTCTGGCGGCAATGGAAGCCAGACCGGAAGCCAGAACAAACATTTTTTGAACTGGAGATTTCATTCAAACTAAAATAAATGAAAAGGAGCAAGAAATTCTTTGAAACCCAGAAAAATGTTTTGAAAGCATGTTCAGTATTATGGGTAGAAAAGTTAAAATCTAAAATATAGACATAATACAAAAAACAAATCAAAATTATGGTTATTTGGTTAAAATCAGTGTTGGGTTCTACTTACCTTTATTACTGGTTCATATCATGCTTGCACACGCACACTCTTCTGCACATGTGCAGAAGCTCCTGCGCATGTGCAGATCGCTTTTGATGACGTCTGGGTCAGTGGGCAGAGCCTCCTGCTTGTTTTACTACCAGTTCTATAGAACTGGTCCAAACTGGGGGCAACCCACCACTGGTTAAAATGCTCTTGTTATGTAACAAGATATGCTATTACATGTCTCATGTTAAACCACTAAGAGAATAATTGGTCAACTTAAGGGGATAGATATCATATCAATTATGATGAGTAACTACTATTATGTCTATTCCGGCCATGCAAATTCTTGTTTTGTAGCTTAGTGCAATAGGATAAAAAGGATTTTGAATAGCAAATGGGATACAATCAACAGCTATTCAATGTGCCAGCGACTGCCAATCCATTTCCACTGTCTTTCCTTAACTGCTGTTCTATCAGTTTTCTGGCTGTCAGAATAGAATATTCTGCTTTGGGAAGCCAGCCTAACAATAACAATAACAATAGCAACAACTTTTTTTCCCTCCTCCTCCTCCTCCTCCTCCTCCTCCTCCTCCTCCTCTTCCTGTTGCAGTTGTACTGAAGATGAAGAAAATATGTTGTGACTTGGGTGGCCTATATGTTTGATTAAGTATATAAATCTTGCAATCTTCTTCAGGTTGGCTTAATTAAACAATTTAGAATGCTGTTCTTTTTAAATTAATCAGCAATTAATCAATATCAGTTGATTGCAGTTTTCCCTTGAATTTGAGCAGTTCTAATATATCCAAACCTATTTTATGATTTAGAATAAGCAAGATTTGGAGCAGGTGAGCACAATGAGTTATTTTAGAGATCTGGTACAGACTGCAGAAAACAATTGAAGTATTACCTTCCTTTGTTGTAGAAGAGGATTTATGCAACACATCCAGATATCTTTAAAAGAAAAATGAGCTACATTCACTTATTTCCAGGGATTTTCTATAGATTTTTACAGCTCAGACATATTTATTTACTGTTTGGGGTATGTGTTCATCTCTCGTTCTTCTGTCCCAGTAATTTACATTGTATTTTACAGACTTCTTTTCCACCCCTTTCTCATTTTTTTGCTTTTATAGGCAGCAGGCCTGAACTTCAGACTGGCACACTGAATAGCTGTTGACAATACTTGATCCAGTGTTCTTTATTAGGGCTTAGTTGGCCATGTCCTTCACTTCCCATGTTGGTCTCCCAGCTATGGCATGTGGAGAAACGTCTTCCTTTCTTCTTAGCTTACATTCTAGCTGCTCTTTAACCCTATTTTAGCTCTACAAATTTGACCCCTGTGATTGCTAATCTTTTCAAGGTTTAGAGGCTTGGTCACCTCTGACCTGAGCTTCTACAACACTTTGGTCCCTCTCAGTTTCTAGCTATGAGGAGGAAAGTTTTGTGTGGAGGAAAGTTTGCTACTGGCTATGGCTGCAGATGCTGAGGCAGAAGATGGTATGACTGCAGCTTGTTTCTGTCTCTCAGTTCTGAGACTCTCTGGTCTTGCCCATTCCCAATTTCAATCCAACTTCTGCTTCTTGGTGCCAGCAATCACCCACTGCATGCTGATTCCATTCCCCATACCCTCACCAAGTCAGGATGTTTTGGGCATCCTTTAGTTTGCTCAGCCATTGCCTGCAGGACTGGCCATTCTCTCTTTCCAATACATACCAAAAAGTGTTTCCTTTTGTAGGTGTAGTACAAGGAAGGAAGGAAGGAAGGAAGGAAGGAAGGAAGGAAGGAAGGAAGGAAGGAAGGAAAAAGGAAGGAATCATGAGGCTGTTATTTCACAGTGTCATTTTGAGGCATTTAGACAAACTTGCTATCACTGAGGGTTTTCCTAATCATAAAATGGCTGCCTCAGTGAATGTGCCAAGACACAAACAATACATTTGCAAGAAAAAAAAAACATGCATGAGAGGGTTTCATAACATCTTTTTTTATTTCTTAGGATACTCAGCAACTCCATTCTCCCTACACCTTGCACATTTATAAAGCATTCATTTTTTTGAGAACCTTGAAGCCTGCATATTTTCTAAAGCTGTTCTTTGAAACAGATGATACTGTTTTGCTTTGCATTCTACTCTACAATAGAGATGGGCTCCATGTTGGGAATTCGGCCCATTAAGATTAAATGGGAGATAGGGAATTGAGTTAAATAGTATTAACTATGATTCAGCTCAACACCAAGTATTCCCAGTCCAGCCTTACCCAGCTGCCATATTTCTGGAAATAGAGGGAATAATTTCATTGTTATAGAGAGCATAAGGAGTCGGATAGCTGGAGATTACAGTCCCTATTTTTCCTGCTAACACCATTTGTCTACAGATGCCTTGTTTACCACAATCAGTTTCAATCTCCAGCATTTTGGTTGCTTTTGCTTGTCATGCTGTGCTTCATTCTGTTTCCTTCTCAGTTATTTCTCCAGTGTTATCTTTGCTGGAATTTGTGAGGGGAAATGAACTGGAGAGAGGTGGGTGAGGGGAGATCCAGGCACATAGCAATTTTCAAATAGTGAAACAATACATTTCACTATTTTTTCAAATCTGAACTGGTATTCTTCTTTAAATGGAAACACTAACTTTATATTATTGCCAGAAAAACATGCTAAATTGAATGTCAGTAGGCTAGCATAGGAGTGTCAAACTCAGGTCGTTATGGTAGTGTCACGTGATGTATCAGGACTTCTTTCCCCTTTGCTAAACCGGGCATGGACGAGGCCAGCACGTGATGCATCTGGCCCACTGGCCATGAATTTGACAGCCCTGGGCTAGCAGAGTTTGACAGAGAGAACATTTCTGAGCTAGCAGAAAGAAGTGATCAATGATATCTTAAGGAAAGATTCTAAACCAGGGGTGTCAAATTTGTGGCTCATGGGCTGGATGTATCACATGCTGGCCCCACCCCCACCTGGTTTAGCGAAGGGGAAAAAAGTCCCAATAAGTAACCTGACATCACCATGACAATGTGAGTTTGACACCTCCATCCATCAGAAGTCACTATACTTCATTCAGTTCTTTAGGTTTGTTTGTAATGGTTTCATAAAATTTATTGACCAGAAGAGAAAATCCCACAATTCTCCTTTAAGGATTCAGAATACTCAAAAGGTTTTCCTATAATATGAAGCACCTCTTTCACTAACTCTTACTACAGCTGGGGCAGAGTGGAACACCTTTCCTTGATGGCAATGGAAAACAAACAAAAATGCCAAGGGTTGGTAAAACTGCATCTGTGACATCTCTACATGGCTCCCTAAATGAAAAACTATGCTTATCCACAAGAAAGTCTGCTCTTTTATTCCATGAGTACTACATCTTCTGAGAATAGATGACTTTATAAAAGGCTTTTTGAAAATCTAAGTAGATGCTGATACTAGTTAATTAACAGCCTCAAAAAACACTATTAGATTAGATAGGACCTTCCCTGAAGGAAACCATGTTGGGTATCCTTGAGCCAGACTTGTATCACTAAATGTTTCATATTTTTATTTTTCCACTATCTTCTCCAGAACATACATTAAACTGACAGGCCTGTAATTTCTGGGATGTCTCCATGAGCCATTCTTAAAACTGGAGTTATTATGGTCACCTTCCAATCTTCAGTTACAGAGGTAAGGACAGGTTGCAGATTTTGGTTAGAAGGTCCAGACTCTTGCCTTTAAGCTCCTTAACAATACTTGGGTGAATGCTGACAGATGAACAGGAATAGACAAAAAACACGGACATAGAGTATAGCATCATGCATTGGCAACAAACATCTAAATCAGGGGTGTCAAACACAATTTCATTGAGGGCTGCATCAGGATTGTGTTTGACCTTGAGGAGCCGGAGTAGGTGATGCTGGGTGGGTGTGGCCAGCTTGATGTCACTCATGTCAGAGGCACCTGTGGTGGCCCTAGCATTCTGTCAAAGAAAACGGGCTCTCGGCCTCTGTTTTCGGCCTCCGGCATGCGGCCCTTTCAAGCTCCGTTTTCACTGCCAGAGGCACCATGGACCAGTCCTTCACTGTTTCCAGGGCAGCCCCACAGGCCAGATCTAAGCATCCCAGGATTCAGATCCAACCCCTGGCCTTGCGTTTGACACCCCTGATATAAATGGATAGCAGAGCCCTCTATTGGGTCCAGTTCAATAAAGTTCTTATTTCCAAAGGGCCACCAATAAATCAGATTTAATAAGGATTCACTACAGATAGATCTCTTATCTATTAGCTCTGGGAAAATAGAAGCACTTCTTATCTTTTTCCTTGCTATGGAAGGTGTAAGTAAGTAAGTCTGGAATCACAGAATAAGTAATGTCTATGGACAACTTTTTCATATAAGTTCAAAATAAAACAAGTGTGTTTATTTGCTTTGTTTATTCTATTTATGTTCAGGGTTGCACCAACTTTTTCAGTTTTTCAGCCCTGTCGTTTTTTTATGGTTTATGCACAGGATTCTTAGAAAAGAGAGAACATTTCCTTGAAACATTATGTCAGACCATCGCCAGAAATTATGGCTTGTCATTATAGACAAGATGATTGGAAATAATTGCACATGTAGCCACATTATTAAAGTTCAAAAATCATTCCTTCATGTTTGCCTTACCTGAGTCACTCTCAGAAGCCTGAAAAGGACAGCTTCTTTTCTGTATATGAAATATGAAATATTTGTAGAGGCTTCAGAATTTAGCAGCTATCAGCTTGAGGCCCTGCCTACATCAATTCATAAACTGACAGCTTGCAGAGACACCAGTGTAAAGTATGATGGAGCTATTCCTGAGTGACTGAATAGTATAGTACCTGATTTCTTTACCAGTAGTCTTTTTCAACTGGAAAGTGTTTGTATATCCTTATCTATAGAATAAGTCTCTTATTATGACTTGCTACTGGCTTGCATTCAACAAAACTGGAAAATAAGTCTAAGAACCACATAACCATATGCAAAGCAAAACAATATACATGTATACAGTATGTATATGCATATATACAGTATATGTATATGTATAGCAATTGCACAATTTGCTTATGGCAATCGGAGAAATAACTATTGGAGATGCACCCCAATGTTCTATTTTCCTGACATCATTTTCTATACGGAAGTTATGAGAAGATTACGTATGTACTGAAGGGGGAACATAGGTCATTGAAGGATATCCTTGAATAAATCTAGATTGGAAGGATGTATTCATTTGCTCCATGAAGATATAATGACTAAGAAAATGGCTAAATTCTGCTTTTTTCCTCTTTGACATATATACCCAACATACACACCCAACTCTTTAAAAAGTATAAATATAAATAAAAGTATAAGTATAAATAAAAATATAAATCTTTTATTAAATTTTAACAATAGTGTATACACACACACACACACACATACATACATACATACATACACACATACACATACATACATACATACAATAGTGTGTATATATTTACACACACATACATATTCTAGTTGAATGCCCTGCCCAAGCAGGAGACTCTATAACATTTCTGATAGGTTGTTGTTCAATCTTTTCTTAAAAATCTCCAGTGATGAAGCACCCACAATTTCTGAAGGCAAGCTGTTGCACTGATTAATTGTTCTCATTGTTAGGAATTTTCTCCTTAATTCCAGGTTGATTCTCTCCTTGATTAGTTTCCATCCATTGTTTCTTGTCTTGCTTTCTGTTGCTTTGGAAAATAAGTTTTCACCTAATTTGTATTTGTAACTTTGGGTTTTTTTTGTGTATGTGTATTTATATGTTCCTGGCAAATAGATGGGGAAGAAATGGAGGTAGTGACAGATTTTATTTTCCTGGACTCCAAGATAACCACAGATGGGGACTGCAGCCAAGAAATTAAAAGACACTTGCTCCTGGGGAGGAAAGCTATGGCAAACCTAGATAGCTTACTAAAAAGCAGAGACATCACCCTGCCAACAAAAGTGTGTCTAATCAAGGCTATGGTTTTCCTGGTTGCAATGTATGGCTATGAAAGTTGGACCATAAAAAAGGCTGAGCACCAAAGAATTGAGGCCTTTGAACTATGGTGCTGGAGAAGACTCCTGCGAGTCCCTTGGACTGCAAGGCAATCAAATCAGTCAGACCTAGAGGAGATAAACCCTGACTGCTCTTTAGAAGGCCAGATCCTGAAGATGAAACTCAAAATATTTTGGCCACCTAACGAGAAGGAAGGACTCACTGGAGAAGAGTCTAATGCTGGGAACAATTGAGGGCAAAAGAAGAAAGGGACGACAGAGAATGAGGTGGCTGGATGGAGTCACTGAAGCAATCAGCGTGAGCTTAAATGGACTCCAGATGATGGAGAGGATAGGAAGGCCTGGAGGAACATTGTCCATGAGGTCGCGATGGGTCGGACACGACTTTGCAACTAACAACAATAAATATGTATATGTGTACATATGCATACACATACATTACATATACACATATATGTATATTGTTTTGCTTTGCATATGGTTATGTGTTTTTGTGGTTCTTGGACTTATTTTCCAGTTTTGTTTAATGTATCTATTTGAGGGTTATGCAAATATTCAGTTTGGAGATTAGATTAGACCTTGGAAGGAACCTCCAAAGTGAATCATAGAAAGCATCTTTCTCCAGACAGGTATAAGAAATGACTCACACACATCCAGTTCAAATCAACCTCATTTGACAATTTGTTTGAAAGTAGAATTCAGTTGAATCCATTTCCTGAATAGATTTAAGTCTGTTTTGTGAATGGATACAATAATTCAAATAAATTTCTGTCTAAGACACAGACCTAATGAAGATAATAAATCTTGAGTGATGCAAGAGTATTTGGATTGAACTAATTGTTCAGGTTCAACAATTTCTAAAAGACAGAAACCTTTTTACATAGAAAGAATTTATAAATAGAAAGCCTTAATATGGCAAAGCATCTCTTTTGGACCTAATTAGAATGTGAACACATTGCTCAATGAAGCACTTGGAAAGCAGACCTAATCAGGAGTCAAATAAAAAAATTACTAACAAAATAGATCCTCTCAGAGAGGGCATTGGAGACCAGATCATTGTTATAAAGAAGAACATTGACAGTAGGTGGTAGAAATAGTAATGATATTTTTTTAAAAAAGGCAAGTATTCATAAGTGGAAAAATGATTTTGTTAATTAATAATCTTTCAAATGTGTCTTTTGGATATCAAAGATATTGAATAATAACTTTCATAGTGTGCGGTATACCCTACATAGAGTATATTGTTTGTCATTATGGGAACCAAATTTGATGCAACATTAATTGCATGATTGTACTTTACACTAGCATTTAATCTAAGGTGCATGAATCTAACCATACAGTGTTTATACATTTGTAAATGTATCTCCTACTGCTGCCCTACAAATCAGTATAACTTACTATAATCACAATCAATTAAAGTGGTACCAATGTATAAAAGAGACAAGGTCAACAGTTTGAAAAAACACTGATAGACTAAATAGAATTTAAATACACAACATTTACATTTTAAAAGCCTGCTAGAAGAACACCTACAGCAGCAAGAAAAATGTCACTCAGTGGAGCAAAACACTGGGAAGAAAAGATAAAGCATAACAGGTGGGAGAACTCATCCTCAGGAGGTCAGGAGTGGCCAGCTGGGCTGCCTTGCCACTATCCCCCCACCCCCAGATAGCAAGAATTCTGCAAGTGTTCATTCAACCCCCCCCCCCCAAAGCAGGTCCTCAGAAAGCATCCCTGTTGCACAGTTCTGGATTCCAAAGCAAGAGTCACTGGGCAGTTGAGTCCAATGGGCACACACAAAGTCCAGGAAAGCAGCTCAGGAGTCAGACAGGTCAGGATACTAGGCATGAGCACACAAGACACAGAACATGGCACGTTGCTCCAGCAATTCTCAAGTCCTCAGGGTGGTTAAGTAGGGAATGCTGGTGCAACCCTTCATGAGAGGGGAGGTTGCCTTCTCATGAGTAGCCTAGCTGACTGGTGTTGTGCCTGTCTCCTTTCTGCCCTACCTTTTCCTTGGACCAGGAGGAGGTGTGGACTCCACCTCCTCCTCATTGCTAACTGGTGGCAGCTGCTCCTAACCTGGAGCCTTCTGGAAAACATTCTGTAGTTCGCCTCTCTCAACCTCTGCTTCCACCTGTGCCTTGTCTGATTGACCCAGCTGAGGCTGTTCCATCAGGCTAGCATTTTCTGAGCCCTGCCCTGATGCTGACCAATACTTGACTCCACGCTTTTCTCTGCAGACTCAGACTCATCCTCTTCCTCTGAACTCTCAGCTAGAGAGGGATTCGGGGATGGATATATGATACTAGCATGGTGTGTGATGGTTTTTCTTCTTGCTCTGAAGTAAGTTACAGTTGTGTTGCGCTGATGGGAGCACAGGTTCAGTCCAAAACTCTTAATATGTGCAATGTTTTACTTTTACTCTGCTATTTAATAGCTATATGAGGCTACTGGATGGGTGACATTACCAGCTATCTTTGGTTACCAAGGATGCTCAATTATACCTCTCTACTTCTGGTCACTAAGTGATGCTGTCAAGCTAGGTGATGCTGTCAAGTAGTCCTCAACGTACAACCACAGTTGAACTGAAAATTTCAGTTGCTAAGGGAGACAGTTGTTAAGTAGCTTTGGCCCCATTTTGTGACCTTTCTTTCTATAGTTGTTAAGAGAATCACTGCAGATGTTAAGTTAATAACATGGTTGCAAATGAATCTGGCTTTCCCATTGACTTTGCTTGTCAAAAGGATGCCAAAGGTGATAACATGATCCAGGACATTGCAATCACCATAAATATGAGTCAGTTGCAAGTATCTGAATTTTGATCACATGACCATGCACTGGTCATAAGTGTAAGAAAAGGTCATAAGTCACTTTTTTCAGTGCCATTGTAACTTTGAATGATCACTAAATGAACTCTTACCAGTATAAGTTGAGGACTACCTATACATTCTCCATTTCCATTTTTTCTAGATGGAAAGCAGCAGGTTCAGGCTGAACCTAACGAGTCTAAGTGACCATGGATACTGGGACCATGCCAATTTCTGTCTTTTAGAAATTGTTGAACTTGGTTCTGAATAGGTTAACACACGCCCAGATAAATCTGGTGAAGAAACTGGAAGTTATCCTAGACTCTGCAACTCTGCTTGAAGAGCAGATGATAAGCCTGAGTAGGAGGGCTTTTGCACAATAATATCATCTGTGCTACCTCTTCTTAGACTGGATGACTCTGCTTATGATCACTTATGCTTTGGCCAATTCTTATTTGGATTAAATGTCCTTTAAATGAGGCTGCATTTTAGACTAGTCAAGAGTTTCAGCCACTCCAGATTGCAGTGAAAGAAGTTATAGTTGTATCTTTGTTTAACTAGAAAACACCTCTACTCTGTTAGTGCACTTGCTCCCAATGAATTTCCAAGTACAATTCAAGGTACTGATTATAATTTTAAAATCCCTCATGGCATGAAGCCAGGTTATTGGTGGGACTGTCTTTCTCCAGTTATTTCTATCTGTCCCATCAAATCTGACAGGATGGATTTGCACAGAGTTTCTTCTATTAAACAATGCCAACTAATGGGACCCCAAAAAACACACCTTCTCAGTCACTGCACTTACCGTCTTGGAAAAGATATTCTCCTGATATTTAGACAGCCCCAATTTTGCTGATCTTTCTTAAGGCACTAAAATCTGACTCTTCCCCGAAGCATTGTATTTGAGTGAGCCTATTTTAATATGCTGACTGCTGTTTTCTATATATAATTCTATAAGTCGTGTATTGATTGAGCAGCTATTAAAAATTAAATAAATTCCACAGATACTTGTAGCTAGTGCAAAGCGTGATTTCTCTAAAAGCCAATGAATCCAACAATATTTTTGATCAGGTGGAGTTGTCCTAGTGAAGACTTTCAAACAGGATTTGCAGAAAGAGCCCATAAATTACAAATCTGGTCTCCTGCTTTCTCCATTTCCCACAACAATTGTTCAGGGAGGATGAAGAAATAATCTAGCGATGCTACTGAACTTACCTTTCCTGGAAAATCATGATAAAAGACTAAAGAGAGTATTAAAAAACAATAAGGCCCATCATGTACACCAATTCCAAACTAAATGAAAATAAAATCTCTGCCAGGCTTTTGCAAAGAGAACTTTGATTCTCTTTGATATACTGCTTTGCACAACTGAGGTGCAATTCTCACATCAAATTAAAGCCTAATGTTCTTTGCTTCAACACAAGGCTTTATGTTGTCTTGGGGTCTTAACCAGCACTTTTAATAGTGGATGCTGCCCATGCAAAAAACTTGAATAAAAGCCACTTATTGCAAATGTGGAAGGAAGTCTCTAAAGAAAAGCAAGGCAAGACAACGCAGCCACTTTAATCTGCTCTTAGAAATGAGAGGTACCATTTACTTTGTTTACCAACTTTGTGGCAATGCTTCCTTTGAACTAGATTCCTTTCAAAGGTTTGCAAGCTTATGTCCAAGAGCTGAAATAATTGCTATAATAGAGACACGGACAATGGTCAATCATGCCTCCATCCTTTCATTTTTGGACTATAGTAATTTTTTTCTATGTGGGGCTGCCCTTGAGTATCATCCAGAAACTTCAGCTAGTGCAAAATATGGCAGGTTGCATGCTAAAGGAAATAGGAAAAAACCTATATTGTTTTATAACGCCAAAATGGCCAAAGCAGTCTGTTTTGAGGGTGCAGTTTATGGTTTTCATTATAATCTTTAAGGTCTTACATGGCCTGGAGACTGGCAATCCATACAGTGACTTTCTGCTACCTACCTACCTACCTACCCTGTGAGACGCAGTGAAAGGAGACTCAGAGGCATGCATGCTCTCTAAGTATCTTCCAACTGTGGAATATCATAATCTCAGAAATAATATTTTAGTGCTCATTCTGGATATTTAAAATACTGTTGAGTACCTGACAATTAAAAATATGTATATTTGGAGACTGAGACATGAGTATCTGAGTGTTGAGATGTACCTAGGATGAATGAGGGCTATGAATTGCTGCTATTATTAATTGATTCTAGCACAAGTTAATGATATATGGGTGTGTTATATTTTGCATGTTGATTATACTCTGATGATATATAGCTTACAGCTGAATTGCAGATTCTATCTGTTTTCCTTTAATAAGTTAGAAGGTTAAATGCTAAAATGTTGAAGAGCTCTGCTCTGCTCTGCCTGGGTAAAATTATTTTATAATGCATTATTATTACCACTTTGTAAAGCCTTAGTTTTATGGCTTAAGGCTATGATTTTTCCAGTTGCAATGAATGGCTGTGAAAGTTGGACCATAAGAAAGGCTGAACGCCAAAGAATGGAGGCCTTTGAACTATGGTCCTGGAGAAGACTCCTGCGAGTCTCTTGGAGTGCAAGGCAATCAAACCAGTCAGTCCTAGAGGACATTGTCACAAGTAAATGCTTTATTCTCCATCATGTAAATAGTATCTGTACAGTATATCAAGAGTTAACTTATTTCCATTGCTTAATGTATGTATGTCTAACCACTCCCATATCTAGCTCCTCCCCTTGTATATATAAGGAGCTGTATGCCATTTTTCAGTGCTTCTATTTGTGAATATTCAGTGAATATAGAATGCCATCTGTGATTAAACAGAGCTTTATTTAAACATACTATTCTTACTTTAATTATTGAGTCTGATCCTGAAAATATTGCAACAAATTGGTAGCAGAGGATGGTTAATTGACTCAATAAAAAAAATTCAACAATGTCTGAGAGAGAAAAATCAAAAAGCAAAAAAATAAGACCCAACACCAGGGCATATACTAAAGAAATGGAAGCAGAACAAGAAATAATTGATGAATATGCAACTGAAATATCGAGAGAATCTGAAGACTGTAGTACAGACAACGAAGAAATAATAGATGAGAACAATGATCAAAAAGAAAACGAAATAGAAAATAACAAACTCAGGTCAGAAATACTAAAACTTTTAAAAGATCAAAAGAACGATGAAAACCTCATCGCGAACCTCCAAGTCTTACTGAAAAAAAGCGGAGCAGCGAGAGAAAAGCACATCATTACAGATAAGAGTGAAGACTCAAAAAAGGTGAGCGATTTGTCTATAGACAAAAATGCAATGAAGGAGAAGAGCAACAGTCCCGCGCAAAATTTTGAATGGCAGCCATCTTGGTTTCGCTTCAGTCTAAGCGATGAAGAGCCAATCAGAAGACAAGATTCAAAATATCTGGCGCGAAAGGACTTACTTGATGCAAAAAACAAAAGAGAAAAGATCCATACATCAGAAGAATCTGACACAGAGACTGAAGAAGAATCAATAGAAAATCAAGTAAAGTCTGCAATGAAAATGCTTTTTGCAACTTTTGGGTCAAAATTGAAAATAACTAAAGAATCAGCGAAAAACTGCAGTAAAACAAAAGGAAGAACAGTGAGTAAACGAACTTCCCGAATATCGCACGCCTCTATGCAAACAGCGAAAGCATCGACGCCTGAACCCAGAGAGCCCTGCAGATACCAACCTACACCGCAAACAATTCCAGAGACCAGCGCTTCAATAAAAGGACTCCCATCGCCACCAGGACTCCCAAGGCTGAACCAGAGACCAAGTCTTCCGAAGAAGAACAATGCGAGGGAGCTGCAGCGACGAGAACCTTTCACCATGACTTCAGGAGCGAAATGGACAATGCGCATGTGCAAAGCTACACAGACAGTTTCGAAGCAAGAGAAAGACAGAGACTGCCATTTAAAGTCATCGCTAGCATCCCCATGCCATTCTGCGGTTACCAACACTTAGAAGACCATGGACTTCCTCCAGTTGTAAGTAATGGAGCTAACAACATTGGGAATTTACCCAATGATTTCCCAAAACTGAGGGTAGATGGTGTTAATTTACAAGAGTGGTGCCAACAGCTCCAAGTTGCCTTTATGAAAGAAAATTTATTGTTTTTCATTACTAACCCTCCAAAAAGACCTTGGACTTTAAGATTGGACTGCCTACACCATAGAGCATTTTTCTTACTAATATCCAGTATATCTCCTGCTATGTATCATAGTATTAAGTCAAATCTAACTATCAGAAATTGTTCAATGCATGTTTAAGCTGTTTCACAGTGATAGTGTAGCCACTACAACAAGAATGTCTAAGGATTTCTTTTCAGCCAGGTTAAAATCTGGGGTCACCATAAGTGAACATTTAATATACTTAAACAAAGTCAGAGCAGAATTACAACTAAGAGGAGAAATAATTTCAGATCAAACAATGAAAAGTGTTATTATCAATTCATTAGACCCATCTTGGAATAATTATATATCCCATTTAGATACAATCAATTTAGGGTATTTATCCATAGAAAACCTTTCTAATAGGTTGATAGCTGAAGACAATTCGAGAAGAAATCGTTATAATAATCACATAGAGCATAAGCAATATAAGAAAGTGGCATTTCAAGAAAGGTACCATGAACCAATCAAATGCCATAATTGTGGGTCCAAGGAGCATAATAGAAGAGATTGTCCTAAATTTCTCAGGGATAAACATAGGACAGATCATAGAGATAGATATCACAACAGACAGTCATCCACTGACAGACATAGATATAGAAGTCCACCCATCTATAAGGAACATAGAGGGGGTAGAGATGATTCAAGAGATAGAAAATCTGGTTCATTGAATGGACTGAACAAACACAACAACAACAACATACATAGACCAGAAGATAACGATTGGCTCATTGACTCTGGTGCAACAAATCACACTACACACAACAAAAATATATTATCTTCGTTTGTTGAAGATAAATTTGTAATCAAAGTAGCTAATCAAGGGAAGGTCCAAGTCATAGGTAGAGGAAATATAATCTTACCTGGCCTAGGAAAAATAGAGGGGGTATTGTTAATACCTGAAATACCTCATAACATACTTAGTGCAATAAAACTAAGCAGAGAATCTGGCATAAACATAGTCTTTTCAAAAGGGAATGCAGCTTTAAAGAAAAATGAAACAAGCGTAGGTACTGTCATTATAAAAGGAGGCTTACCTTACTTAATAACAAATGAAAGATGTTTACACAATATTGATTCCAACATAGAGGATGACAATGACATAAATAACGAAGAAAATAGTAATAGTGATAATGAGGAACATGAGGTAGTTCATAACAACAAAAACTCATCCAATGATAAAAGACCTAATATAGGCAAACCTATTCATGATGAATGTGCTCATATCTTACATAGAAAATTAGGACATGCTAGTTTTCCTGTAGTACAAAAAATGATTGAACATGCTGATGGTGTTAAAATAAAAAACTGTAAAACTATCTAGAATGCTCAGTGTGTAAATCCACAAAACTCAAAACTAGCCCCAGGCCCAAAAAATCAACCAGGTCAACCAAACAAATCTTTGAATTAGTACACATGGACTTAGTTGGCCCATTGACACCATCAATCACATATAAAAAACACTATTTTCTAACCATTGTGGATGACTATAGTCGTTATGGGTTTGTCTACACATTAAGACATAAGGATGAAACATTTCAGAAATTCAAAGAATTTTACAAACGCATAGAGACACAACACAACATTAGAATAAAACAAATTATGACAGATAGAGGATGTGAGTTCATGTCAAACGAATTCTCACGATGGCTAAAAGATAAAGGGATGTTGCATTACACATCTAGTCCTTTCTCTGCATTCCAGAACGGAGTGGTAGAGAGAAAGAACTCGACACTACAAACCATGATTAGATCCACATTAGAAGATGCTGGTTTAGGTAAACAATTCTGGTCAGAAGCTTTACAATTTTCCAATTACACCCAAAATAGGACTTGATCCAGCATAGTGAATAAAACACCATATGAAGTGATGTACAGTAGGAAACCTAAGTTAACACACATGCATATATTTGGAGTCACTGCAGACGTACATATACCTAAACAATTAAGGCGTAAAGGTGAAAACGTATCCAGAAGACTTAAATTCATGGGATACGAAACAGGCACAAAAGGATACAGATTTATTGATAACAATAACAGATTCATAATTTCAAGAACAGCAGTATTTCATGAACAGGCCAATTGGTCCAAAATACACCTTAATGAAATATTCCCAAACACCAATTCAGACACTGAACATCAAAATGAGAATATTGAAAAGAAAAACAATAACAGCACACGCAAAAACAAAGTTAGAACATGGACAAATAGTCAACACAAAATAAAAACTGATTCAGTAACAAAAAAGGAAGCAAGGTATTTACATGACAATGATAGTATACCAGTGAGAACAACCAGAAGTAACAGAAATCAGGTGCCTAATAAATACAAAGATTATGTAATGTATATGAATGGAGAAATAGTAACACCAAACACTTATGAAGAAGTGCTGAAACTTCCCCCCAAAGAAAGAGAAAAGTGGGAATCAGCAATGACCAAGGAGATGAATAGCTTACAAGAATTGAATGTTTTTACACCCACACAAGCCCCAAGGGATAAGACTATTATTGGTACCAGGTGGATATATAAAATTAAGAATTTGGAAGGAGGTAACACACTGTATAAAGCCAGACTAGTCGCACAAGGTTATGCTCAAACATATCCTGAGGATTATACAGACACTTACTCTCCTACTGTAAGAACTGAGAGTGTTAAAACAGCTCTAGTTATAGCATCAGCACTTAATCTCGAGGTATTTCAATATGATATACAAACTGCATATTTACATGCCAAATTAGATAAAGATATATATGTAAGAGCTCCTCATAGTCAATATACAAACAAAAATGATATATGGCTATTAAACAAAAGTCTATACGGATTGAAACAATCTGGCAAGCGATGGTATGAATGTTTAGTCAAAGTACTTAAAACTATGAACTTTGTTGCCACTACTGCTGACAATTGTTTCTTTGTTAAGAGTGAAGGTGATTCTCCAGAATTTGTATTGATTTATGTTGATGATATTCTATATATAGGCAAAGATACAAAAAGGAGAGAAACTTTTGTAACAAAACTCAATGAACACTTTTCCTTAAAATCATTAGGGAAAGTAAACAAATATCTTGGTGTTCAAATCAGCAAAACAAAGAAGGGATTCAAACTTTCCCAAAGGGATAAAATTATAGAACTCTTAAACAAATGTAACCTAAATGATGCCAAACCATGTGATACTCCCATGCAGACTGATTTTCTAAGAAACACTGATGAGTCATCTCCAGAATTTAAAGATAACACATTGTATAGGTCTGTTATCGGCTCTCTTCTCTATATCTCTAACTGGACTAGACCTGATATTGCTTTACCCCTTAACTTATTATCCAGACATGTCAGTAAACCATTATCATACCATTGGGAAGCTGTCAAGAGGATATTAAGATACTTAAAAAATAGCTTAGACTTCTGCTTGTTATTAGAACCCAATAATACAAATGAACCCATTCTCACATGTTATGCAGATGCAGATTGGGCTGGTGATGTCACTTGTAGAAAAAGTACATCTGGCTATATATTTTTCCTTAATGGCTGCCCAGTTTACTGGTACACTGGTAAGCAAGGTTTGGTAGCTACATCAACTACTGAGGCAGAATATGTTTGTCTGTCTAAAGCATCAAATAACCTAGTATGGTTTAATGATTTATTGTCTAATATTTGGAAAAAACCTTCATTGCCTTATATCATACATGAAGATAACAAAGCTGCCATCGAAATATCTAGATCTGATGCTATTGGACAGCGATCTAGACATATAGATATAAAATTCAAACATGTAAGGCAATTATCACAAGACGGATTTATTAAAGCTATTCATTGTGAAACATCAGAGCAAATAGCTGACATCTTGACAAAACCTTTACCTTCTAAACAATACAAATACTTAACTACCAAGCTACAAGTTTTATATTGTTCTGAATCTGAATGTAATTATTGTCATATGTCGAATCAGCATTTAGAGGGGGATTTGTCACAAGTAAATGCTTTATTCTCCATCATGTAAATAGTATCTGTACAGTATATCAAGAGTTAACTTATTTCCATTGCTTAATGTATGTATGTCTAACCACTCCCATATCTAGCTCCTCCCCTTGTATATATAAGGAGCTGTATGCCATTTTTCAGTGCTTCTATTTGTGAATATTCAGTGAATATAGAATGCCATCTGTGATTAAACAGAGCTTTATTTAAACATACTATTCTTACTTTAATTATTGAGTCTGATCCTGAAAATATTGCAACAGAGATCAATCCTGACTACTCTTTAGAAGGCCAGGTCCTGAAGATGAAACTCAAATACATTGGCCACCTAATGAGAAGGAAGGACTCACTGGAGAAGAACCTTATGCTGGGAACGATTGAGGGCAAAAGAAGAAAGGGACGACAGAGAACGAGGTGGCTGGATGGAGTCACTGAAGCAGTAGGCGTGAGCTTAAATGGACTCCAGAGGATGGTCGAAGACAAGAAGGCCTGGAGGAAAGTTGTCCATGGGGTCATGTTGGGTCGAACACGACTTCACGACTAATGACAACAAAAGCCTTAGTAAGACCAGACCTGGAATACTGCACCCAGTTTTGGTCACCACATTAAAAAAAAGAAGTTGAGATTTTGGAAAAAGTGCAAAAAAGAACAACTAAGATGATTAAAGGCCTGAAAACTAAAACATATTTATTTTATTTATTTTATTTATTAAATTTGTATACCGCCCTACTCCCAAAGGACTCAGGGCGGTGAACAGCCATAAATAAAACATATAGATACAAAATTTAAAATAGAGATAAAACTAATTAAATAAATTTGGCTGGACCATTTTAAAACCCCAATAAATTAAAACCAAATTTAAAATTTCCATTTAAAAAGAGGAAAAATTTAGGTCAGGCCAGCTTGATGAAATAGAAACATCTT
This sequence comes from Arizona elegans, assembly GCA_022577455.1. Taxonomy (NCBI): domain Eukaryota; kingdom Metazoa; phylum Chordata; class Lepidosauria; order Squamata; family Colubridae; genus Arizona; species Arizona elegans. The sequence goes on along the minus strand of JAKOOJ010000003.1, from coordinate 91,429,192 downwards.
AAGCGTGCGACGGAAGGTACGCAGATCCGGAATCCTCTGTATCTCCGGGGGGAGCTCGTTCCAGATCGTAGGTGCCCCCACAGAGAAGGCTCTCCCCCTGGGGGCCGCCAGTCGACATTGTTTGGCCGACGGCACCCAGAGGAGCCCCTCTCTATGGGAGCGTACTGGTCGGTGAGAGGCTATTGGTGGCAGCAGGCGGTCCCGTAAATAGCCAGGTCCTAAGCCATGCAGCGCTCTGAAGGTGATAACCAAAACCTTGAAGCGCACTCAGAAGACCACCGGGAGCCAGTGCAGCTCGTGCAGGAGAGGCGTTACATGGGAGCGCCACGTCACTCCCATCACCACCTGCGCGGCTGCACTCTGCGCCAGTTGAAGCCTCTGAGTGCTCATCAAGGGGAGCCCCATGTAGAGAGCGTTACAGTAGTCCAAACAGGAGGTGACAAGGGCATGAGTGACCGTGCGTAACGAGTCCCGATCCAGAAAGGGACACAACTGGTGGATCAGGCGAACCTGATGAAAAATCCTCCCGGTCACGGCCATCAAGTGCTCTTCTAAAGACAGCCGTGAATCCAGGAGGACACCCAAGTTGTGAGCCCTTTCCGTGCGGGCCAATGCTTCGCCTCCAACAGTCAGCGATGGCACCAGCTGACTATATCGGGACGTCGGAAACCACAGCCACTCGGTCTTGGATGGGTTGAGTCTGAGCCTGTTTCTCCCCATCCAGATCCGTACGGCCTCCAGGCACCGGGACATCACTTCAAGGGCATCGTTGGGGTGGTCTGGGGTGGAGATGTACAGCTGGGTGTCGTCAGCGTACTGATGGTACTCCACCCCGAAACCACGGATGATCTCGCCCAGCGGTTTCACATAAATGTTGAACAAAAGGGGCGAGAGGACCGATCCTTGTGGCACCCCACATATAAGGGGCCTCGGGGTCGACCTCTGCTCCCCTGTCAACACAGACTGCGACCGGTCAGAGAGAAAGGAGGAGAACCACCGTAATACGGTGCCTCCCACCCCCAACTCTTCCAACTGGTGCAGCATGATACCTTGGTCGATGGTATCAAAAGCCACTGAGAGATCTAATAGGACCAGGACAGAGGAACAGCCTCTGCCCTGAGCCCTCCAGAAATCATCCACCAATGCGACCAATGCCGTTTCCATGCTGTACCCAGGCCTGAAACCCGACTGGAACGGATCTAGATACATCGTTTCATCCAGATACTGGGGAAGCTGTCGTGCAACCACACTCTCAACAACCTTCGCCACAAAGCGAAGGTTGGAGACTGGACGATAGTTAGCCAATATTGCCGGGTCCAGGGAAGGCTTCTTGAGGAGAGGTCTCACCACCGCCTCTTTCAAGGCAGAGGGAAAGACACCCTCACCCAATGAAGCATTTATAATCCCCTGGAGCCAGCCTCGCGTCACCTCCCAGGAAGCCAGCACTAGCCAGGAGGGGCACAGGTCCAACAAACATGTGGTCACATTCAGTCTACCCAGAATCCTGTCCACGTCCTCAGGGGTCACAGAATCAAACTCATCCCAGATAACATTCTCAGGACCTGCCTCTGTCATCCCCGTTGGGTCTACCCAGTTGGAGTCCAGATCTTCCCGAATCTGAGTGATTTTGTCATACAGATACTGAACAAAATCCTCGGCTCTTCCCTCCAAGGGGTCCTCCCTCACTTCCTGGTGGAGCAGGGAGTGGGTCACCCTAAACAGGGCGGCCAGGTGGTTATCTGATGATGCAATAAGATCAGCAAGATAAGTGCATTTCGCTGCTTTTATTGCCACTAGGTAATTCTTAATATGAGATCTTACCAGTGTCCGGTCAGATTCAGTACGACTGGCCCTCCAACTACTCTCTAGGCATCTTTTCTGGTGCTTCATCTCCCTCAGCTCCTCAGTAAACCAAGGAGCCAGGTGAGATCAGCACCGGGTCAGAGGCTGCAAAGGCACGACTTGATCCAGAGCTCCAGCGGCTGCCCTATCCCAGGCGGCCACTAGGTCTCCAGTCGAGGCATGGGCCAGAACCTCAGGAATTGGCCCAAGCTCCATCTGGAACCTATCAGGTTCCATCAGGTGCCTGGGGCGGTACCATCTCATCGGTTCTGCCTCCCTGCAGCGGGGTGCACTGGTTCGAAGGTCAAGGCAAAGGAGAGAGTGATCTGACCATGACAAGGGCTTGATGACTATGTCCCCTATCTCAAGATCACTCAGCCACTGTCCAGAGACAAAAATCAAGTCCAGTGTGTTTCCCCCCATGTGCGTAGGGCCATGAATTAACTGGATCAGATCCATAGCCGTCATGGAAGCCATGAACTCCCGAGCCACCTCAGACGACTCACCCACGGACGGCAGGTTGAAATCCCCCATGACCATAAGTCTGGGGGTATCAACCGCCACCGCGGCGATAACGTTGAGTAGCTCGGGCAGGGCTGCTGCCACATGGCAGGGAGCCAGGTACGTGATCAGCAAACCCCTCTGGACCCCATTACCCCACTTCACAAGGAGGGTCTCACAACCGACCGTCTGAGGAACAGTGGCCTCCCTCGGCCTAAGGCCTTCTCTAATAATAACCGTTACTCCCCCGCCCCTCCCCTGTGACCTCGGCTGATGGAATGCCAGGAAGCCTGGTGGGCACATTTCTACCAGACGGACCCCTCCCTCCGGGCCCAACCAGGTCTCCATAACACCCACCAGGTCCACTCCCCCCTCCTGAACCAGATCACAAATGAGGGGGGCTTTATTTATTACGGACCTGGTGTTGCACAACATCAGTCGAAGGCCCGGGCCCTGAGGGTCTGTGCAACCTGGAGAACGAGTGGAGCCTTCGGGGCCGGAGCACGCTACCGCTCGAAGACAGCGGGTGCGCGCTCCCTTAACATGATATTGCCCCCTGCTCCCACCATATCTACCCCTCCCAGTACCGATGGTAGAAACACAATCTGGACAAGCTCGACCCCCCCCATTACCTCCGGATCCCCCATCCCCTCCGCCGCACATAGTGGCCAGGCCTGACCCTCCCCTTGGTGGGTCTTCCCCCAAACCCACAACCCTAGTTCCAATTTTACCCTCCTCCCCTGGGACCCCTTAAAAATTTACCCAATTTACTTAAAAAACCCCTCAACCCCCTCTTCGCGGCATGCCACTATGAAGAACAGTTGCAGGATTTAGGTTTGGCTAGTCTAGAGAAAAGAAGGACTTGGGGGGGGGGGGGGAATGACAGTAGTATTCTAGTATTTGAGGGGCTGTCACAAAGAAGAGTGGGTCAATTTATTTTCCAAAGCAAGAAAATTGCCCTTTTCCAGAGGGCAAGACAAGAAACGATGTAATCAGTGGAACAGCTTACCTTCAGAAGTTGTGGGTACTTCATCACTGCAGTTTTTAAAGGAGAGACTGGGCAGTTACTTGTCTGAAATAGTATAGGATCCAGTGGTGGACTGCAGCTGGTTTGCACCGGTTCGGGCAAACCAGTTGTTAATTTTTTCACCAGTTCAGAGAACTAGCTAATCCCACCTCTGGCAGTTCACACCCCTTGCTCGCTGGCTCTGGATGTCACAAAGCAAAGCCCACATTTTATAATTAATCCCCGCACCTGAGTCTCCGGAGAAGGGCGGCATATAAATCAAATTAAAAAAAAAAATCAGCTGTGGTGCATGATCTTGGGAACCTTTTTAAAACTTTTTAAAAGCATTTTTTACTACTGGTTTGGGCGAATGGGTAATAAAAAATGCTTTTAAAAAGTAAAAAAAAAATGGTTCCAATGATCACAGCTATGCCGCAGGATCATTGGAACCCTTTTTTTTTTTAAAAAGCATTTCTTTACTACCGGTTCAGGTGAATAGGTAATAAAAAAATGCTTAAAAAAAGTAAAAAAAAAAAAAACAGGTTCCAATAATCACGCAACACAGCTGTGATCATTGGAATTTTTTTTTATTATTATTATTTTTTAAAGCATTTTTAACTATCAGTTCTGGAGAACCAGTAGTAAAAAAATGCTTAAAAAGTAAAAAAAAAAAAAGTTCCGACGATTGCGTGTCGCTCAGCTGATCATCAGAACTTTTTTTTACATTTTTTTACTACCGGTTCGGCAAACCAGTAGCATTTTTTACTACCAGTTCAGGCGAACCAGCCTGAACTGATAGCATTTCAGCCCTGGACAAAGGATGTGCAAGCAGGGGGCAAATGGAATATTTTAGTTGTGTACATCAGTTACACTTCTTGTTAATCACCATGTTAAGTAGGCCAAAAAGTATTAATTTTCCCCATGAAGTCATTCAAGACAGTCCAATTTAGAAAATAAGAACTCTTTGGATTCCTAGAAAGATCTTTATTGCCAGCAGGCTTTTGTAACAGAGTCTTAAAAACCTGTCAAAGTAATAATCCAGCTCCATTTAAAGCTAGTGATAGCAACACAGACTGTAAGAGATTGTCTCTTTCTCATGTCTCCCCTCCCTTCTATGTGTTTCCAGGGCCTGTTAGTTGCATGTTGCAGAATTCAGGCTATAGACTAATGGCCGTAAGCTACAGAAAAACAGATTCCATTGGTAAGAGTGGTTTAGTAGGGAAGGGGCAGACTCCCCTTCATTAGATTTGCCAAGCAAAGTCATCTGTTCAAATACTTCAGACAGAGCCATGACGGCGCAGTAGTTAGAATGCCGTATTGCAGGTTAACTCTGCCCACAGAGTTCGATCCTGACTGGCTCAAAATTGACTCAGCTTTCCGTCCTTCTGAAGTCAGTAAAATGAGGACCCAGATTGTTGGGGGGGCAATATGCTGACTTTGTAAATTGTTTAGGAGAGGGCTATGAAGAGGTATATACTGTAAGTCTAAGTGCCATTGCTATTGCTACTTTAAATTGAAGTTTGGACTGAATACTTCCAATTCTGTGGTTGTCCAATTGTGTGAAAATACATGAAAGAGAATAGCCTGATAATTGCATATGGAGTTCTTATGTAACAGGACATATTTGTGATTCTAAAGCTAAAGTGACATTATAGGGCTCAGGCATGTCATATTTATGAATGCTGGCAGCTAGACAAATGTTCTGTGGAACTAAAATGCAGAAACTCTTCAAAGATGCCAGGGTTACACCTTTAACCATTATCTTTGGCTTGCAATGTGCCCTAAATTAGGAATGAAATTTTAAACATGGGCCATTCTGCCGATGTAAATGAATGGGTAATTAAGTCTGATATAATGTTTATTTTTTACTAAGCATTTCCAGCTGAGGAAAATGTTTAATAATGTGAGAAACTCTACTCAAAAGAAGAATCTTCTATACTTCCATCAGCTTTACAGCCATGTTTAGGCTGAAAATATCAAATGGCACTCAGAAATCATTTGATAGACACATGGAAGCAGAAAAACATTTTTTAAAGCTCCTGTTGAAATAAGAGGCTTTTTCTAAAATTTTGCTATTGTGTTTTGTCTGTTAAACTTCATTTTTGGCTCTTAATTTTATATTTGCATTCACTGTATGAAAGATGTGTTGCTATTTTAATCAGTAGATTTTTTAAAAAAATCACTGATGAAGAAGAAATATGCATGATCCAATCTGCCAATTAATATTAAGAAATAACATTTATTGGCAGATTGGATCATGTACATTTAGCACTCCTAAATTTATACAATCTTGTCACTGAACATAATTACATACATAACTGTTTTCTGCATTTATATACAAAGATAATGGACAATCTAATAACAGGAGATGGATTAAACTGTATTTTTTATCCTAATATGTCACCTGTATAACATACTTGGATTTAAAATATTTTGCTAGATAATATATCTGAATATAAATTCTATTAATCCTCCCCAAAATAACTATATCTGTTTTTCCTCCAAAAATAAGAATTGCTTTTGTCCAGATCAGTGATGGCGAACCTTTTAGACACCAAGTGCCCAAACTGTGTGCATTCTCAAACTAAAAGGTACGTGCACACGTGCAAATACATACATGTGCCAACATGTGTGTGGACATGTGCACAGACATGCATGCATATACGGACATGTGCAGACATGTGCAGCAGAGACCTGAAGACAAGTTGGCTGGCAGGAAGCGGGGCATCCCAAGACCGGCAGTGTGGCAAGAAGTAAGATCTTTTTCTTTCATGAGCTTCTGTTTCGTTGTTTGCAGGGAAACAGAAGCTCACAAAAGAAACGCCACGGAGATCTGCCAGCAGAGAGGGGTCTGTGTGCCCCCTCTGTGTGCCATAGGTTCACCATCATGGGTCTAGATTATTTCTTGATTTCTCATTCTTTGTATCTATTTTTTTTAAAAAAAAATGTTTTAGATATTATAATTTTAAAGTATGTTTCTGTGAAACATTACCCCGGTGTAATATTACATGCATTGTTCAAATGCACTTGTTTACATTATCATCTTTGAAATAAACTATTGCTGAAGTATTTGCTGAAGGTTGCATTATTGCATAGACTTTGTATTAAAAACTAGATTGCCTAAAATTGCATTTTTAGAGGGGAAAAATAATTACCAGGAGGAATGCATTCTATCCATCTTATATATCTTTGGCTTCTGTTAAATTCATACTTAGGCTTCTAAAACAGCATTTTTATTACCCTACACAAGGCAACATTTTGGGAAAAAGAGCTAAATCTAGTAAGTTGTGGACATCTGGTTTTCAACAAGTTAAGCAATAAAATTGCTTAAAAGATTAAATCCTCACCAGATGGAACTGATATTCAAAAGCGATTGATCTGGCTTGATTATAGTTATAAAGCTGGTTGTGGAATCTTATATTTGCTAAAGTCTAAAGCAGGGCTGTCAAACTCCTGGCCTGCGGTCCTGATGTGTCGTGTGCTGGCCACGCCCACGCCCAGTTTAGCGAAGGAGAAAAATGTCCCAATAGTCTCGTGATGCCGCTGTGATGACACAACACCCCTGGTCTACAGCTTCAAATGAAGCCTCTGGTCAGGAAAGCATTCACCCAGCTTCAGCTGGTACACCAATTGTAAGCTTATGTGGATGGCCTCATGACATCCAATAGGGTCAAGTTCATTCTGTAAGGACTTATATCCTCATATCATTAGGACATTCTTATGGCTTTGTTATCTCATAGGTAAACTACTGTAATGTATTTTACACGAGGCTTCCTAAAAATGACTTAGAAGGTTAAGCTGGTGAAGAATTCAGCAGGTAGCCTACCGACAGGGGAGAATCAGTTTAGTAGAAAGAGATAAGCACACTTCTTACTACACTGGATAACCAAAGGTCTTATGTGTAATTCAAGATACAGATTTTAATCTATAGGGCCCTACATGATTGATATCAGTGTAGTTACAGAACTATTTCACTTGCCCAATTCAACCTATCCTGGCTGTACATGCTTGATAACTGCCTCCACATATCAGATTTTTAACTCATGTTCTTGCCAGAACTGAAAATAGACCCAGTAGGGTATACTGCAATGGTGAAATCTAAAATTTGTTACTACCGGTTCTGTGGGCATTGCTTGGTGGTAATGGGGGTAATGTGACTGGTGGGCATGGCCAATTTTTTTTTTCTTTTAAAACCATTTTTTTACAACCTCTTCGGTGAAGAGGCTTTTAAAAAAAGCCTCTGCCAATCAGGCAACTCAGCTGGGATCATCAGAGGCATTTAAAAGGAAAAAAATTGTTTTTTTTTCTTTTAAATGCCTCTGACGATCCAAGCTGAGTTTTTTAAAAAGCCTCTGCCGATCAGGCAACTCAGCTTGGATTGTCAGAGGCATTTAAAAGAAAAAAAGGGTTTTTTTTCTTTTAAAAGCTTTTGATGATCCCAGCTGAGCTGCATGATCATCAGAGGTTTTTTTTTTTTTACTTTTAAAAGCATTTTTTTGGCCGAAGAGGTTGTAGAAAAAATGCTTTTAAAAGTAAAAATAAAGCCTCTGATCATTGTACGGCTCAGCTGGGCATGGGGCGGGGGGCAGGGATTTTTGCTACCGGTTCTCCGAACCATCCGTCTCCAGTGCTACCGGATCAAGCGATCCGGTCCAAACCGGAAGCATTTCACTCCTGGTATACTGTAGTTGTTTTTAGATGCTAAGAAACTATTTGTTAAGGTCTCATGACATTTCTTGAAGTGGGTTTTCATTTCTTTTGGATTTTTGTATTTTATTGTAGATTGACATGGTTTATTCAATTTCTAAAACACAGGATTATTTTAACAGGACTACATCTTTTTTCAGGTTTATTATTATTTTTTTATTTTGATTTTATCATAGTATATATTTTAACCAGTGGTGGTTTGCCCCCGGTTCAGACCAGTAATAAAACCGGTAGAACCAGTAGTAAAACTGGTGGGAGGCTCCACCCACTGACCCCGACATCATCAGGAAGCTTCTGTGTTTGTGGCCCCATTGCAAACCAGTAGTAAAGGTAAGTAGAACCCACCCCTGATTTAAACACAATCAACAGGAAAAAAACAAGGACAAAGAATGATTCAATTTTTATCTTCTTGGCCTGTTGTGTTACAGTTAATATGGTGTGTAAAAGCACACCTTTTCTGATTTTTCTTTCATTGATTTTCAAGCACAATCTGAGGAGGGGTTTTTTATGATTAGTTGTCAAAAATCTGACATCTCTTTTCTTTCAATAATATTCATTATTTTCTTCATGCTATTCATAATTTTATTCTGTAAATTTATTGAATTTCTAAAGTTTCATCTTCATCTAAAGATACTCTTTTAATAAATTTTTCATTCCTCTAAGTTTTGCCTTCCAAAATATTCAAGTATTCCTATGAACGTTAAGTGACTTCTACACAATTCTGTTTCTGTAGTCTCCATAGAGCTGCCTTTGAAGACTATTCAGCTGGTCCAGTGTACAGAAACAAAGTCATTTATTGGCATGCTATGATATACTCATATTACATTTTTACATCATTGGCTGTATCAGTTTTACAGGTTATCAGTAGACTTCTGGATATAATTGAAGATCCTGGTTATCACTTATAAAGCCCTTCTTGGAATATGTTCTGCTTATTTGGGACCATTTATCTCCAGTAATTTCTGACAATGTTAGCTAGTGGGATCCAGTCTTCTCTCTTACAGTGTCATTCCTCTGGAACAACATTCACCCAAAGATTTGCATACTTCCAACCTTGATTTTATTTAAATGAGGCTTCCAAACCTGGCTATTATTTCAGGCCTTGGGTTGAAGTAGATAATGGGCCACTTGTATGGTGTTTATGGTCCACAAAATGATGGTTTGTTGCTGCTGGGATATAATAACAACTTAGAAAATTATAAGAATTAGAGTTTTAAGTTGTTTTCTGACTCCCTTTTCCCTTGGCATCACAATTTTTAGGGAGCTATTTCTAATGGTAAATTTGAACTAATCTCCTTTTAAATGTAAATGAAAGTTAATCTAGATCTAGTTAAAACTCCCTTAAATAGCCATAGTAAGATATATGTGACGAACCAGAATATAACTCCAAGGCTGGAGACTTCTCCATATTGATTCCATCACATTGCTGTAAATAACTTTACAAAATACTGAATAAATGCCTTTGATAAGCATCTGCTATGAGAGTTTTACTGTGCAAATTACAACTACCTGTTAAGAAACTTCCTCACTTTAAAGTTTATTATTGGACATTTATCTTAATTTCTGCCTCTGTCTGAAGTGAAATTAGGAACTTGAAATGTAATTTCTCTTTGGGCAATGTAATTTCTCTTTGGGTTCAGCTTGAGAATTACAATATGGGTGGATTCCAGTTGATGTCATGATGCTATCGGATGCGAAAAGCAGGGCTCTGCAAACTCATGCTGAATCCCTTCGTTGGAGAGCCCTATAAGGGGCTAAAGTCACTCTGTAGGGGTGACAAAGAGTGGAGGGGCCCCCTGCAGGTCATGGAGAGTAGCGGTTCTCCTGCTTGATCCAGGGCTAATTCCCTCTCAGCTAACAAAGAAGGGGAGTGGCAGCCATTATGGCTGCCGTGAAGCTGGGGCAGCTGAAGAAACAAAGACCATCCTGGAGCGGTGTGTGAACAGTGACTGGAACTGGGTGAGGTGACTTTTTTTCTATAAGCATTTTAAAATGCTGGAATTACTTGCCAGAATTTTAATTATTGTTTGCAGAAATACAAACAGAACTTGTTAGAATCTATGCAACGCTAAAGTTAAATGGAAGATGAATGGAATACATTACATCTGAGAAAAATACTGATAATACAGAGGAGAAAGTGGAAATAACATCTGTAGGACTGCTGTGCTATCTATTGTTTTATACTTAGCTATTCCATGACTACTGGAGCTCTAACATTGAAATTATGGAAGACATCTAAGTAAAGTGACTTTTAAATATCAGGAGTTATGACTGAATTTATAGTGGGGACTTAAGGAGACATTTGGAAATTTTCCTGGAAAATTTCCTAAAAACAGCTAAATTGACTAACTGTGGAACATAAAGAACCATATTACTGTATTTTCAGAAGAGCAACATCAGGACTGAGTAAATGGTTTCCAGATTGACTTTCTGAGGGCAAAATTAATTGAGACTCTGGGGCAGTGATAGAACATTGGCAGATTACTGAGTGATATTTGGACTTATCAAAAAAAGAAGGCAAGGTGTTTCAGCAGGGGGAAATAAGTGGTTTGTAAAAAGAATTGGTGGTGATGTTTCAAAGCATTCATGATACTATGACAAGGAATCATAGGGAGATAATGGACTTAATGAATAACATATATGGGAAGTTAGAAAGTGCTCCACAAGAGATAATGAATAATGGTCAAAAAGCCCAAGAAATAGAGGAGACAATGGAGAGACCAGGGGAAAAGGCAGAACTAAAAAAACAAACAAAAGAAGAAGATAAGATGGAGAAGGTAATAAAAACCTATGAACCAATTCAGGGAAAATATATGCTAAAAGACCAAAAAATGATACTGGATAAACAGAAAGATATCTTTGAAAAGAAAATGGAGAGTTGGGCAGATCCTCTGGAGGCTTGACAGCAAAAGATAGTAGAAATGGAAGAAATATCTGAGCTAACCAGGAAACAAGTAGATAGAGATGAAGACCCATGGGAGGAATTTGGGAGACAAGTCAAAAAACGAATAAGAATTGAAATAGTAAAACAGATAAGAGATGACGGATAGAGGAAATGTTTTGTAACTCAAGATTGGCCTTACTAGTATAGAGACAGACACAGGAAATAGGGGAATATTATTATGCACATTTTTATATAACATATTAAAAGTAATAGCTAGACACAAAGATAAGAGGTTGAAAGATGTTGATAATATGTATGTTCTACAGATACTGCTATTGTTATTAGAATGGGGGACTAAAGGGTTGAACAATTAAATAATGAAGGCTTATATTTTAATATAAATATGTATAAGAATGTTATTACAATTACATAAGTATGATTTAAATAACAAATAATATTAATTGAATCATTACTACCTGTATTCAAATGAATGATACCCAGATACCCACTGTTCATGTATTGATACTGATGTATATTAAAAAGAGAGGGGGGGGGAGAGAGAGAGAGAGAGAGAGAGAGAGAGAGAGAGAGAGAGAGAGAATTACAATATGACTCTACTGAAATCTTGGCAGGTATTTACAAGTTGAAAATTTATTTCCATGTGATAGAGGATTAAAGAGTTGCCAGGAATCCCATGGTCTACGAAAGCCTGAAGATGTTTTCCAGGTCTCCATCTAGGTCTCTAATGTAACAAGAATGATGAAAGGACAATTCATCATGACCTATGTCTAGGCTCCACTAAATTTTTAGGTGCCTCAGGGGAACAACTTAAGCAAGCATAACCTGGCTAGTGTTCATCAATCCCATTTAGCACTGTTCTGTAAGACAGGAAAGTTCCTCTTCAGAAAAAGGCAATCAGTTTTGCAATGTTGAATTAACCCACTATCTGAAGGATCATTGCTCACAAAGTTGTTTGCTGAAGATTAGCAAATAAATAAATCAACAAATAAAATCAACATGATCATTTCACCAATAGGAGTACACTTATATTCTGAAACCTCTAATAGATTGTTTAAAAGCTATTTCAAATTGCTGCAAAATGAATAATTTGGAAAACCAAATGCAAGCTACATATCTATTTGACAGCAGGAAAGGATTTCAAAAACTAATCTCATGGACTTTGAATCAATAGTAGATACAGTGAAAAAGTAATTACATTAATTCTAACTCATTGAAGATATATTTGCATAATCAAGATTATAGTAAATACAGATATGTGTATGCATTAACTTATAGACTCTTTGACTGGCTCATATCTTCCAATCATATTCATTAATTTGTTTGCATCTATAATATAAAAGCTGTTGATTGTCACCATTTAGCATGGTTAATAAAAGCTAATCCAAGAGTTTTCTTCCTCATCTAGCAGAAATCTGATTAAGTCCCATATAAATTTTAAAAAATACCACTGGCCATTCATACAATCTGCTCAATAAATGATGAAATTTTCCTATGCCCTTTGTATAAGTACACAATCATGAGTCTATAGCTTATGTAATTTCTAAAACATTAGAAATTAATTGGGCTTATCACTTATATGCTAATTAAACTTCAACTCAATGCTCTATATATAATCAACTGACATCAAATAAATATATGCTGCCAATCCTATTAAGCCTAACACAACTGAATAAGATAAGAAGATATTGTGGAACTGATTGGAAAAATGTGTGGCAATAGCCTGCTGTGCTGCCTCGTTGTGATCTTGGTGGGGCATTCCTGGGAGGGATGAATGAACAACAGTGTATGCCAAGAGTATATAATCCTAACAAGGTTAGCCATAGTATGAAAGTCATCCCAGCTGCCCAGTAAAGCAGTCAGGCACCAATATTGGGTAGCAATAATATAGGAAGATGTTGGAAGTCGATGACCTCTTTCATAAACAATGGCAAAGGTATAAATTTGTATTGTGCAGGAGAAAGCAATGGCAAACCACTTGTGTATTTTTACCACTTGAATGGAGAACATCAAATGATTGGCCATATAGACCGATACACTCTCACAGAGAGAGCTGCCTCAGGGTGCCGTCGGCCAAGCAATGTCGGCTGGTGACCCCCAGGGGGAGAGCCTTCTCTGTGGGGGCTCCTGCCCTGTGGAATGAGCTGCCCCCGGATATAAGAAGAATCCCCGACCTCCGCGCCTTCCGTTATGCTCTGAAGACTCTATTGTTCAATCAAGCCGACCTGACCAAATAAATAAATGTTAATGGGTTTTAATTGGTTTTAAAGGGGTTTTAGCTAAGGGTTTTAATAACAGCCAAATTGCTTTAATTTATGTTAACAGTTTTTAATTGTTGTGATAGGTTTGTTTTAATATTTATTTATTTATTTATTTATTTATTTATTTATTTTTAAATTTGTATACCGTCCTTCTCCCAAAGGACTCAGGGCAGTGAACAGCCAAGATTAAAATACATACAATATAAAAATTAAAATAAATTAAAACAGAATTAGATCAGTTTGGCTTCCCCAAATTTTAAAACCCTTTACCCATAAAATAACCCGTTAAAATGTTAAGCCAGCCCGACTTGCTGAAATAAGAGAGTCTTCAAAGCTCAGCGGAAAGTACGGAGGTGGGGGATCAGTCGAATTCCTGGGGGTAGCTCGTACCAGAGGGCAGGTGCTCCCACAGAGAAGGCTCTCCCCCTGGGGGTCGTCAGTCGACATTGCTTGACCGATGGCACCCTGAGGAGACCCTCTGTGTGGGAACGCATTGGCTGGTGGAAGGTTATCGGTGGCAGAAGGTGGTCTCATAAATACCTGGGCCCTAAGCCATGGAGCGCTTTAAAGATGAGAACCAATACCTTGAAGCGCACCCGGAAGACCACCGGGAGCCAGTGCAGCTCGCGCAGGAGAGGTGTTACATGGGAGCGCCATGTCGCCCCCATAATTACCTGTGTGGCTGCATTCTGGACCAGCTGGAGCCTCCAGGTGCTCCTCAAGGGGAGCCCCATGTAGAGAGCATTACAGTAGTCCAGGTGAGAGGTGACGAGGGTGTGAGTGACCATGCATAAGGCGTCCCGATCCAGAAAGGGACACAACTGGCGTATCAGGCGAACCTGATAAAAAGCCCCCCTGGCCACAGCCATCATATGCTCTTCTAAAGACACCCATGCATCCAGGAGGATGCCCAAGTTACGAGCTCTCTCCATGGGGGCCAATGACTCACCCTCAATAGCCAGCGATGACACCACTGGCTATCTTGGGATTCCGGCAGCCACAGCCACTCGGTCTTGGAGGGGTTGAGTCGGGGCCTGTTCCTCCCCATCCAGACCCGCACGGCCTCCAGGCACTGGGACATCACTTTAAGGGCATCATTGGGCTGGTCTGGAGTGGAGATGTACAGCTGAGTGTCATCAGCATACAGATGGCACTGCACCCCAAATCCATGGATGATCTCACCCAGCGGCTTCACATAAATGTTGAACAGGAGAGGCGAGAGGACCGACCCTTGTGGCACCCCATAAACAAGATGCCTCAAGATCGACCTCTGCCCCCCCAGCCAACACGGACTGCGACCGGTCAGAGAGATAGGAGGAGAACCACCGTAGCACTGTGCCTCCCAATCCCAGCCCCTCCAGCCGCCGCAGCATGATACCATGAACGATGGTATGAAAAGCCGCTGAGAGATCTAATAGGACCAGAACAGAGGAACATCCCCTGTCCCGAGCCCTCCAGAGATCATCAACCATGATGATAATATGGCTGTACACCGCCCTGAGTCCTTCGGGAGAAGGGCAGTATAGAAATGTAATAAAATAAATGAATGAATGAATGAATGAATGAATGAATGAATGAATGAATGAATAAATAATAGTGCCAGTTGATGGGCCTCTTAGGTTGGATGACACTTGCTATCCTGCTAAGAAAGAGCTGAAGAATGTTCAGAGTACTGATGGTAATTAGAGCCTTGGGGACATCTAGCTGCTGATGCTGTCATGCAGGAAAGGAAAATCCAAAGTGGCTGAGACAGAATTACAGTCAGAACGTGAAACATAAGAAGCATGAACATGAGAAAGCTTAGTGTTCATGCTTCTCAACTACAAATTAACATCAAATTGTGATGGACAGGACTGGACCCTTTCAGGCAGAGTACCACATTGTTTATTACTCAGGATATCAAAAACAAAGAAGAAACAGTGTTGGTGTTATAGTTAGAAAGTGTATAGCAAGAATGATATTTGATTACAATGCAGTCAATGACCAAATAATATTGATTGCATTGGTGGACAACTTTTTAATATGATAATCATTCATATTTATACTCCAATCACCAATGCAGAAGAAGAGGGATTGGGGAGGTTGATGATCAAGTTCAATTTGAAATCAATATGACATGAAACCATGATGTGATGCTTATTATTGGAGACTACCAAAGATCGAAACATGAAAGAGGAAAATATTGTTGGATTGTATGGTTTAGGAAGCTGCAATGAAGCAGGAGACTGACTTATCATTTTTTGCCATTCCAATGATTTCTTCATAGGTAACACTGTCTTCAAACAATCAAATGGCACCTCCATATATGGACATCACCAGATAAAGTATATAGAAATCAAATTGTTTACTTCATTACTAAAAGGAAGTAGTGAAGCTGAATTACAGCATCAAAATCATGGCCAGGTACTGACTGTAGAACAGATCACAAACTGTTCATGTGCAAGTTCCAAGTTGAACTAAAAAAGAAAAATCACTAGCCAGTATCCTTGATATGATCTTGAACATATATCCATTATTTTAAATGAGAACATCTGAAATCATTTTGTAATCTTGAACCTTATTGATAATGGAATTATAGGGTGATCTTAAATAATAAATTAAGAATGAATGAGAAAAGCAGATTGCCAAGAATGAAAAAAGAGAAGAAAGCTGGATGTCAGAATCAACCATGAAAATAGTCAAGAAGAACAGAAAGCAAAGAAATAGCTATTATAAGAGAAAAGGAGCAATATTACAACAATTTTTGTGGATCAACCGAAGATGAAATTCAACTGAACACAAAGGACTTACTTCTAGGTAAATATGCATATGATATGATACTTTTGCTACTTTATACTGTAAATATACCCCTGCCAGTAAAATTAAGCAAGGTCTGTTTTTTCATGTAGACAAGTGGATTAATTCGTAAAATCCCACGTGGGAGGTTATATACACTGTTGATAGAAAAATTAGTCTTTTGTGAATTTAGCAAATAGCTCTGTTGGGTTTAGCAGTAGTAAAAGCAGAAAAATCCCATTTCTTTTCATAGCATAGTGATTTGCATCAAAGGCAAAAAGGAGAAACTTTTACACTCTGTTCCAAGGCAAGGAGTCAACCTCCAGTTAAGGCTCCATTGATTCCATTGTATGTTCACATTTCCCTCCTGCTGTGGGACTAAATAGAATCCCTATTTGTTATAGCAGATGTGGAAGAAGAGAATTTTTGAGCAGGAAAATAGGACTGAAACCCCTTCTTTGCATCTTTTTCAAAACTTCATACATGTATTCTGCATGGGCTGCTCCCTTTCTCCCTTTCTTGTTTAGGTGTCAGCTGATTTATCTTCCCAGACACTTGACACACAGCATGGCTAGTAAAGCATTTTTATGAAGTTCTGGGGCCTCTTACCACACTTCAGTTAAGTGCTCACCAGGTATCTTGGATCAGCAGAAAACTAAACTGGAATAACATTTGCTGCCTTTGTTGCTGATTCCTCTCCTGATTTTCTAGCCTTTTTTTCAGGTTTGCCACCAAATACCGATGTCCTCATGAATAGAATAGAATAGAATTCTTTATTGGCCAAGTGTGATTGGACACACGAGGAATTTGTCTTGGTGCATACGCTCTCAGTGTACATAAAAGAAAAGATACATTCATCAAGAATCATAAGGTACAACACTTAATGATAGTTATAGGGAACAAATAAGCAATCAAACCATATTAGGAAATAGTCAATATAAATCTTAAGGATACCAATAACAAGGTTACAGTCATACAGTCATAAATGGGAGGAGATGGGTGATAGGAATGATGAGAAGATTAATAGTAGTGCAGACTTAATAACTAGTTTGACAGTGTTGAGGGAATTATTTGTTTAGCAGAATGATGGCGTTCAGGGAAAAAACTGTTCTTGTGTCTAGTTGTCTTGGTGTGCAGTGCTCTATAGCATTGTTTTGAGGGTAGGAGTTGAAACAGTTTATGTCCAGGATGTGAGGGGTCTGTAAATATTTTCACAGCCCTCTTTTTGACTCATGCAGTATACAGGTCCTCAATGGAAGACAGGTTGGTAGCAGTTGGTTTTTTTTGCAGTTCTCATTTAGATGTGTGGGATATCTTTTATTTTTAAAATATTTTTTTAAAAAATATTTAAAATATTTTAACACAAAATGCAGACTGACACTCACACCTAAATAAAACAATCCTTAAACATTTAAAAAAAATAGAAACCAAAGAAAAAAATAAAAGTCCCAAACAAAGAAATGTAATGAATTCACTGCAAGGTCTCATCACTGAAGGTTATGGACTATAATTTATCTCACTGGTACAGAGTATTTGATAGATTATATATGTGTTTATGTGTGTTTGTCTATATAGAGAGGGGGGAATATAGGTAGCAAGCAGCAGTGTAGCTAAAGTGCTGGAATAGGCATGGGGAGATTTATGCTGTAATATTCCCTTAGACACAGAAGCTGGTTAAGTGACAGTGGGTTAGTTACTCTCTCTCAGTGCTACTTTGGGAAGTTCAGTCGCATATGTGGGCCAGTATGATCAGGGCCAGATTTTCCTATAGGCTCACTAGGCTTCAGCCTAGGGCCTCAAGATCAAGAGGGGCCTACATTCAAATTGTTAGCAAAATTAAAATTATACTATTCTAAAAACAGTAAACACTAAAACACTGAACCGAAAATAAGGAGAAATTCTACTCATATGACTAATAAACAAACATAAAAACTTAAAAAAGGGAGGTGAAAGGGCCTCATAAGTGGAATAGCCTAGGGCCTCTTTTCATCTAAATCCGTCCCTGAGTATGATAGATTATGATCCATAACTTTAAGTGAAATAACCTTCATACCCAAGTACATTGATCCAGACTGCTAATAACGTGTGTGTGTGTGTCTGTGTTTCTGCATATTAATATATGTCTATATCAAGTCAATGTTGACTTATAATGACAATGTGGAAAGATTTTAGATATACATATAAATACACATATTCGCATAAAAGTATATGTGTTCACTAAGACTTGATTTGCAATTGCTTTCATGGAAGAAAAATCTGATTAACAATGAGAAATTGTTAATCAGGAGGATATAGCAGTTGAATATTTTACAAACTATACCAAAAGTGTGTACATGCTGATTCTAGGGTGACATTTGAGGGGCAGGGGCATGTTTAGATACATGTTCATCTATTATATTTATTCTGGCGAACTTGCAGTTCCACTTGGAGACAGTTTTAACTAACTCTATTTGTGTTTACAGACCTTCCTCTTTGATGTATGGATTAAAGCCTGGCTGATTTATTTGGGGGTTTGAGAAAGTTTGAGTAAAAGATTTTTCCTCATTTGCTATTTTTACTTAATTAAATTAGCTTCAGCTTGACGTCAATCTAGTGGAGATGTTAATACTCAGTCCATTGTGGATTCGGTCAATGTTTAAGGGAAGATGGAGAGAGTAAAGCATGAAATATATTTTGATATAAAAACTTTCCATAACAGTTATCATGTCCCTCCAAATCCACTCAGCATATAACCATCTAGTAAATATAGAGCATATAAAGCCATGTGAAAGAAGTTGATTGCCCTCTGGCAAATTAAGTTGCAGCCACTTCTTATAGTCACTGAAGTCTAAAGTTTGTGCCTGCAATAGCTGCAATAGAAACCTTGCTTTGTACTTTTCATGCTAGATAGCAGCTGTGTTGACATTTTCCCAATTCCCGTCTTTAAGGATTATATGCAGTTCCTGCATTAAGCATCCTTAATGAAGTTTAGGGTGGGATTCAGAAATTTTAGCAACTGGTTCTCTGCCCGGTTGCTGGATGGGTGTGGCCATGGTAGGCATGGCCTGCTTGGCCTCCTGCACCATGGGGTGGGGGCATTTTCACCCTCCCGTTACTCTGGAGGCTTTCCTTGAGCCTCCAATAGGGCGAAAATGGCGTCCCCTGGGCTCCAGAGGCCTTCTGGAAGCCAGAAATGGGCCCATTTTCAGACTTCTGGTACGTCCAATAGGCCCATTTTTCACCCTCCCCAGGCTCTGGAGGCTTTCCTTGAGCCTTTGGGAGGGCAAAAAACAGCCTCCCATGGGCTCCAGAGGCCCTCTGGAGGCCAGAAACGGGCCCGTTTCCAGACTTCCTGAATTTCTGGTAGGCTCATTTTTTGTCCTCCCAGAGCCTCTGTGCAGCCCCTGCACTTACCTGGCATCCAAAACGGGTTGCATGGAGACTCCTGGGAGGGTCAGCCAGTCCTTGCAACAACTGATTCAGCAAACCAAATTAAAATTGAATGAATCCCACCCCTGTTTGAACCACATTTGTCTTATACAGGATGTACTATATAGGATGTACAGGACCCCATACAATACAAATGCAGATTGGGATACCCTTACATTTTTATATTTTAAAAAATTGAGACATACATTTACTGATCCCTTAGGGGGGAAATCTGTAGCTTCTACTCTGCTTTCAGGAATACAAGCTTTCATGGGTGCACAATAAATTCATGACATATAGCAAAATTTCAGTCTCGTGGGAAGGAGGAGGAAACAGGAAGGAAGGAAGGAAGACGGAAGAAGAAAGAAGTCTTCTACCTGGCCATGCTTTCACTGGTAGCAAAACCTTAAATTTGAGTCTTTTGTATCCCTAACTGAGCCTTTTTCCCAGCCAAGTGATCCCTGGGTGTACAAGACTGACTTTATTCATTCCACTTCCACTAGATTTGCATTTAGTTCACTTTATTTCTTTCTGAAAACAGAAGTAGAAAAGTAGAATAGGAAAAGAGCCAAGTCTTGGCTATATAAAGAGCCACGCTGATTGTAAATTTGAACATTTCTTCACTTTGGGTACAATGCAGCCTAATTACTAATTTTTGTTTAAGCTCTTCAGTACAGATATTTTGATTATTACAGGCTTGCTATTTTAACTCAGAATTTAGTCAACTCATTTTATATTTGACAACAGCATGTTAATCTAAACTTTTGAGAACTGCTGTTCAGGTACCTGGGGCATAATGAAAACAAGAGCAACATTGAGGGATTATGCTTGTAGTATTTGAATTAAGAGGTTCCCCTTCCACCCCCAGTTAGTGTTGAAGTCACCAACAGTCATAAACCGAATATGAAATCCACAAAGTGCAAAGCACCCAAAACAGAAACAATTATATGTATTTTTTCATGTTCATATGTCTTCCTCAAAACATGCTCTGTGTTGTGTTCTCATAAGATTTAAATTCTACTCAGAAAACCCAAGAAACAAAAAGAATGTTATGTAGACCCCATATACATGCATGCACTTGCACTTGGCACAGTTCTTATCCCTTTCTCGCATACAAATACATCAGTAGTGGGTTTCAATTTTGTTTGCTACCGGTTTGCTTGTGGGAGCCCGCGCACATGCACACGACGCTTCTGCACATGCGCAGAGACATCTGGGCGGGTGGGTGGAGTTTACTGCCGCTGCTACCAGTTCGCCCGATCTGGGGCGAACCAGTAGCAACCCACCACTGAAATACATGTTCCTGTGTCTATCTTCACTTTTAAACACTTTTAAGTCAATTTAAAGGATCTTTTAAAGTCACTTGAGGGCATCCACAATTTAAATCAGTTTAGATAAGTTGATTTGATATCTTAATTCTGTGAGCATTATTACAAGCATACTACTGATTATATTTGTGTCTGGAATTAGTTTTAATTGTCTCTCCAATTTTAATCTTACAAGATTAAATTGGCCTTTTAAAATGTGTTTATTCTTCTATTCTGGAAGTTCTTAAAATATCATTGGCACATGTAATATGTAAAAGAAGAGACATTAGTATTCTTCTTGTTATTATTAAGGGTATATATTATGATATAATTGTAGAATATAAAACACCTTATGAAAAGGGGAGGCAAAATGAAGCAGGCACCGCTCCTCTTCTTAATTTCATTTAGAATATGTATTCATTAATATTGCATTTTTTTAATTTGTAGAAGACAATCTTATATAGTTTTATTCTATCAAAGTAGAGCATAGACTGAATCTCTGTCCAAACATTGCATTAATTTTTATTTTTATTTAATATTTTATCTGATTTATATGCCGCCCTATCTCCACAGGACTCAGGGCGGCTCACAACAATAAAATAACCGAATAAAAGCGTGTTAAAATACATGTTAACACCCCCAGTCCAGGCTGAACAACCATGACTTTAAGTCGCAGTGGAAGGTGCGGAGGTCAGGGGCCAACCGGAGCCCCAGAGGAAGTTGGTTCCAGAGGGTGGGAGCACCCACAGAGAAAGCTCTGCCTCTAGGGGTCTCTAGTTGACACTGTCTAGCCAACGGCACCCTGAGTAGGCCCTCCCTGTGAGAATGCACCGGGCGATGGGGAGCTGTTGCTGGTTGCAGATGGTCCGACAAATATCCTGGACCTAAGCCATGTAGGGCTTTATAGGTCATCACCAGCACCTTGAATCTCACCCAGAGGGCAGCCGGCAACCAATGCAAGTTGCGCAAGAGAGGTGTAACATGGGCGTATCAGGAACCACCCATCACGACCTGCGCAGCTGCATTCTGTACCAGCTGAAGCCTCCGGATGGTCCTCAAGGGCAGCCCTAGATAGAGAGTGTTGCAGTAGTCAATACGGGAGGTGACTAGCGCATGAGTAACTGTGCGTAGGGCATCCCGGTCCAAATAAGGGCACAACTGGTGCACCAGGCGGACCTGGGCAAATGCCCCCCTGGTCACGGCTGTTATATGATCTTCTAAACTCAACCGTGAATCCAGGAGGACACCCAAGTTGTGTGCCCTGTCTACCGGGGGTAACACCTCATCCCCATAGACAAAGATGGAACCTCTAAATCGGACCGGGATGCCGGTACCCACAGCCACTCGGTCTTGGCAGGGTTGAGCCGAAGCCTGTTCCTCCCCATCCAGACCCATACCGCTTCCAGGCACCGGGACATCATGTTGAGAGCATCATTGGGCTGGTTCGAGGTGGATATAAAAATCTGGGTATCATCAGCGTACTGATGATACCTCACCCCGAAACCACGGATGATCTCACCTGAAGCTTCATATAAATGTTGAACAGAAGAGGCGAGAGGACCAACCCCTGGGGCACCCACAAGTGAGGGGCCTCATGGCCGACCTCTGCTCTCCCACCAACACCGCTTGCGCACGACCTGAGATGAAAGAGGAGAACCACCGCAAAACAGTGCCTCCCACTCCTAACCCCTCGAGACGTCGAAGCAAGATACCATGGTCGATGGTATCGAAAGCCGGCGACAGATCTAATAGGACCAGAACAGAGGAATAACCTCTGTCCCAAGCCCTCTGGAGATCATCCACCAGCGCGACCAATGCTGTCTCCATGATGTAGCCGGGCTTGAAACCCGATTGGTACAGGTCGAGGTATTCTGCTTCATCCAGGGCCACTGGGAACTGACATGCCACCACGCTCTCAACAACCTTCGCAAGAAAGCGAAGGTTGGAGACCAGACAGAAGTTATTCAGAACAGCTGGATCCAAGGCAGGTTTCTTGAGGAGGGGCCTAACCACCGCCTCCTTCAAGGCAGCAGGGAAGCTTCCCTCACCCAATGAAGCAGTTATCACTGCCTGGATCCAGTCACGTGAGACCTCCCGAGCTGACTAAACCAGCCAGGAGGGGCACGGGTCCAATATACATGTGGTCACACTCAGTTTCCCCGTGATCCTATCCACTTGCTCCGGGGTGACAGGATCGAACTCCTCCCAAATGACAAGACCCACCGCCTCCCCACCATTTGACCCTGCCCAGTTGGAGGCCAAGCCCTCCCGAATCTGAGCGATCTTGTCCAGCAGATGTTGACTAAACTCCTCGGCTCGCCCTTGTAGAGGGTCCTCCCCCTCCCTCTGATTCAGGAGGGAGTGGGACACCCTAAATAGGGCAACCAGGTGATTATCTGCGGACGCGATGAGGGCGGAGAAGTAATGACGCTTCGCCGCCGCTATCTCCACTAGGTAAGATCGTGTAAATGACCTTAGCTGTACACGGTCAGATTCGGAACGACTGGCTCTCCAACAGCTCTCTAGGCCTCTCCTACAGCACTTCGTCTCCCAGAGCTCGCCCGTTAACCACGGAGCCAACCGGGATCTGCATCGAGTCAGAGGTTTCAAAGGCATGACCTGGTTGAGAGCCCCGGCAGCTGCCTTATCCCAGGCATCTACTAGGGTCGCAGCCAGGGCGTGTGAGAGAGAGAGAGGTATTGTCCCCAGCTCCACCTGGAACCTCTCTGAGTCCATCAGGTGCCTGGGGCAGAACCAGGTGGTTGATCCCGCATCCCAGTGAGGGGGGGGGGGTGGCATACTGGAAGCCTAGCCGAAGGAGATAGTGATCGGTCCATGACAGGGGGTAAATAGCAGATTCTCCCCCACCGAACTCAACCCGCCACTGTTCCGAGATAAAAACAAGATCGGGCATGTGGCCCCCCTCATGAGTCGGGCCCTGAATAATCTGAGTCAGGTCCATGGCTGCCATGGAAGCCATGAACTCCCGAGCCACTCCCGACACCCCGTCCAGGTAAGGCAGGTTGAAGTCCCCCAGTACAATAAGTCTGGGGAACTCCACCACCAACCCTGACAGGGTATCGAGCAGCCCGGGCAGGGTCACTGTTACGCAGCTGGGAGACAGGTACACAATCAATAGGCCCAACTGCCCCTGTGGACCCCATCTCATGAGGAGGGTCTCACACCCATCTATCTGGGAACAGTGACCTCCCGCGGACTGAAGGTCTCCCTAATAACAACCGCCACCCCCCCTCCCCTACCCTGGGCCCTCAGCTGGTGTAGCACCCGGAAGCCTGGTGGGCAAAGTGTTTCCTTTTTTGGTTTAGCAAGTCATGTGAACCTAACTATGTTGGTTTGTAATAAATATTTATTTCAATCTCTTGAGAAATTCATAATGCTAGGACAGATAGAAGGAAAGAGAAGTAGAGGAGGGTCAGCAGCAAGATGGATAAGTTTAGTTACATCAGTGGGAATCCAGAAGAGCTAGTGGGCAACATAATATCCTAGAGAAGGTTTATCTACATGGTCACTAAAAGTTTATGCTGATGGCACATAATCAACCTATTTATTGGCATGGTGGTCAACCAAGAAGAGTGTTCAGATGAATGGGAGATTAAAACTTTCAGAAATGCTAAAATTGTTGACATTTGCTTATCTTTTAAAACTTTTTAAATTCCCTACTCTAAAAGAGTTCAACAAAGTACACTAATTTGGGAAAAATTGATTCCTTGAATTAACCTTTGGTGTTGCTTAGACATAACCCAATATAATTGGAATGCAGAACAGTGTGGGTATTATCAACCCTTTCCCAGCTGATTCCCAAAGGCTCCTGCTGTCAATATGAAAAAGAGAGAAGAGCAAACCAAGAGGAGGAGGAAAAAGAAATTCTTCTGATGTGTGTAACAACAGAAAAGAGGATAAAAATCTTGGGAACATTTTCCAACATTTAACTTTAGTTAAATAGATTCAGCAAATGGGGGGATGGTAGGGAAAGTTTGTAAGAAGACATTCACCAAAGACATTCATTAATGAAATGATGCGAAAGGATTCACAAAATGAAATGTGAATGACAAAAATTAAATTGAATTGTTGAATTGTCCCACAGCGAGTTGTCCTGTGGTGAGTTGCCCAGGTCAAGTTGTCCCACAGTGAGTTGGCTTTGGCGAATTCGTTGTGGCAAGTTGTCCATGGTAAGATGGCCATGGCAGGTTAGCTGAAGCGACTTGTCCCATTCTTATTCTGTTCTGCCCCAGCTACGGACCCCCAAAGAACGCAGCACACACAAACTCTCTACAAAGCTTATTTTACTCAAATAACTTAGTCTTTATCAACCAAAAGCTGTTAATAAACTGTCTTAACAGCTGACCAGAATTCTAAGATAAGGTAATCACAGTCTTACTAGAGTTGGCAGAAAGCCCAGAAACAATTTTGCAGAGAATCCAGACTAGGAGATTGAACTAAAGTTGTTCCCTACAGCTTGCTGCAAGTGGCATTCCTCCTTAAATAGGCTAAGGGAATGGCCAATTAGCCCCAAGCCTTACTCTCCTCCTGAGGAGCCACTCCTGCCTCCAGCGCTGCCCACTTGTGCATTGAGAAGAGGCTCCTCCTCTTCATCCTCTTCACTTAAAGGAGCTTCTGGCGGTTCTGAAGGCCCTGACTGAATCCCTGCCTCTGGCACCACATCTTCTCCAGCCTCCTCACTGTCCGACTCAAACACCAGCTGCACACCAGCCTCCTCGTTGTCGGAATCAGCTACAATCTGCACAGGCCGCTGACAGGCCACAACAGACTCCAGAGAGCTTGGCTTTTACGTAAATATGGAAAAGTATGATCATTTGAGCCTGGCTGAATAAATAACTCTGTATTCAATAATCCATGTATTAGGTTTGTTGGTTATTCATGATATTCACACAAGTCTTGTTGAAGTTCAAAATTGTTAATATTTGTTGTATCCTGTTTCTTCTTCTTTGACTTCTTTAGAGTCTAACTCTGGCTTCCCTAGAATATAACAGGGAAAGCCATTGCCTGCAATATTCTGATTATAATATAATATATAATAATAACAGAGTTGGAAGGGACCATGGAGGTCTTCTAGTCCAACCCTCTGCTTAGGCAGAAAACCCTACGCCACTTCAGACAAAATCATAGATTGCAAACATATCTGAAATCTGATTATCTTTTCCCAAGAGTTTAATGGCTACTTACCAGGTGCTAATCTATGGCATATATCTTGGCTGCTGATTCTTTTACAGTTGATTATTGATCCTAAAAGGCAAGAATCCATGCAGCTTCTCATTATCTTCATTGTCAATTAAAAGGCTACTTCCATATATATTGTATTTCACATATACATATACTTAATTAATTAAATAATTAAGCAGAGAATGTACAGCTTTGTCTCATTCTTTTGCTGATCAGCAGCCCATCTGTTTCGCCATCTGAATTGTAGCTTCCTGACCGGTATACAGTACAAAGTTTGCATAAAAACAGTAAGATGCGGATTCCCATCTTCCTAAGCATATTTCCCAGCTTGACATGGTTGACACAGTCAAACTCATTATATATTAAGACATTGTACATTTTTTCATTTCTAAATGTTATAAACCTTTAATAATTTGGGGTTAGGAACAGGGAAGCTCCAAATACTATGGTATCAAATAACAGTAAGGAAGACAACAATATATAAGATTAGTTGCAGAGTACCAGAGATTCATAGAGAGATCAGAGATTCAGAGATCAGAGATTCAGAGAGAGAGAAAAAGGGATGTGGTGGCTCAGTGGCTAAGATGCTGAGCTTGTCGATCGAAAGGTTGACAGTTCAGTGGTTCGAATCCCTAGTGCCGCATAACGGGGTGAGCTCCCATTACTGTCCCAGCTTCTGCCAATCTAGCAGTTCAAAAGCACGTAAAAATGCAAGTAGAAAAATAGGGACCACCTTTGGTGGGAAGGTAACAGCGTTCCATGCGCCTTTGACGTTTAGTCATGCCAGCCACATGACCACGGAGATGTCTTCGGACAGCACTGGCTCTTCAGCTTTGAAATGGAGATGAGCACTGCCCTTAGAGTCAGGAACAACTAGCATACTGTATATATGCGAGGGGAACCTTTACCAGAGATTATTACATCATGTAATATCTGTCGATAATTCACAAACATTACTTTGATTACGTTCTAATTAAATAGATATAAGAACACTGTCACCTAAATTCCTTTGGAAAGGAATCTTGAAAACAAATTAGTTTACATTAAAATGAATGAAAGTTTGTACAACCCCCCCCCCACACACACACATACATAGGTTTCCTGCACAGCACAAGTAACTGTATGTCACCTATGATGTTCCATTCCCGTTTTCATATGTAAATTGAGAAAATAGTAGTTAATAAAGCAACCAGTTGCAGGAATTTAGGACTAGATCATGACATATTTGCTATTTAGAACTTGCCTGGAAATCAGTTTTTCTAGGCTAATCATTTTGGCATTTTGCCATCCAAGTCTTGTGTGTTTAGACACTTTTTGGAGAATTGTCATTGATTATATAAAAAGAATACTCCACATTTTGATTATTTTAGAAAGCTATTCTAGCTTTCACACCAGTTTCAGAAGGCATAGGAAGGGAGGTAAAAATATGGATAGAATCTTTTCTACCTAAACTTGGAAAATTATCCTACTTAAATACAAATTAATATATTTAGAATAAGCAATATTCACTCTATATTTAAGTTGTATAGTTGCTTACCTCTCAGAAATATTCAATATTAGGTAAGCAGATTATTCACAAAGTTTCTATACCGTTATATCTGAAGTAAAGAATCTAGATTTCTTGGCATGCTTCTTTGCTGATTTGAAAAATTAATTGATGGATTACTATTTGATCCAAGAGTCGCCATAACTATGGTTAGGACCATCATTGATTCATATTTTAGTCAGTAACTGTTTTATAGAAGAATGAGAATCAAATCAATCCAGAAAAACAAAACAGTAAAACCACCATCTCAAATGGTGCACAAGTCTTTCATGGACAAATTCAGATTCTACTGTTTCATATTAAGATGGCATCAACTAAATTTTGAATAGTATACTAAAAGCTAATTCTGATCCCAGTTGCCAGACATGTCCTCAGATGCTTGTCCCATTTGAGCATCAGGCTGTGCTGTTCAGAATATATACTCTGACATTAAAAAGAAAAAGAAGGGAGAAAACTCTTATGCTTTTCCCACTGTCCCATGCTAAATTGGCAAGTACAGATATAATTATTTTTTACTGCCTGCTTTAGTGATTATTTTCTGAGATAATTCAAGAGGTGAAGCTGTGGGAGGAAAATGGTAATTGGCCGTGCCCTGGCAACATTTTGGCTGTCCTAGCCAGACAGCTGTTAAAAACATAAGGCTGTAACTTTTTTGTCTCCTGTCAGGAGACAGGAAGGCCAATATGTCTGATAAACTTGGGTTTTCTCCGCACAGCTTTGGAACAGACAGCTGCTGATTAGCTATTTTTATATAAATGATGCAGGTGTGGCCTCATCAAGAACACTTTATTTCAATTTAGGGAAATGCAACTCACAAAGAAATATCAGAAGGAAGAAGATTGTTCACTTAGGCAGCTGCTTAGAGTAAAAACCAAACAGTTTATCTGTCCCCATTTGTAGGAAGAGTCAAAAACATACTCAAAGACTCATAGAAAGTCATATTTAAATGTAATGGCGGGGAGAGACAAACCTCTCATTTTCATTCAAAGAACTGCATAAAAAGGAGTTATATTGTTACAGGAGCTCCCCGTTGTACTCCCATGTAACACCTATTCTGCGCGAGTTGCACTAGTTACCAGTGGTCCTCTAGATCTGCTTCAAGGTGCTGGTACTCACCTATAAAGCGCTACATGGCTTAGGTCCAGGGTACTTACAAGACCATCTCCTGTCTGCCTCCCACCATCCTGTCCGCTCTCATAGGGCTGCCCGCCTCAGGGTACCGTCGGCCAAACAATGTTGGCTGGCGATGTCCAGGGGTAGGGTGTTATCTGTGGGCGCTCCTACCCTCTGGAATGATTACCCACCAAACTCTGGATGGCGCCTGATCTCCGCTCCTTCTGTCGGGGCCTAAAGACTTGGCTATGTCAACAAATGGGCTGAGTTCTGATTAGGGGGTTTTATTATTTATAATTTTGATTTTAATTGGTTTTAATTAGACTCTTCTTTTATCATTGCATGTTTCTAGCTTGTGTTCGTTGCCCTGAGTTCTTTGGGAGAAGGGCGGCATATAAATTTGTGTTAAATAAATAAATAAATAAATAAATATTGGGGGGATTTGGGTAACAAAACATATACATTTGAGAAATATGTACACACTTGCATCCATGTATGTTAGAAAAGGTGTGCTATGTGCATAGTTATTGGTTTTATTTGTGGGTTGGGGGTGCCTTTAGGTTAGTCTTGACTCATACGGATCATACAGAAATGTCCCTACAGTTTTCCTGGTGAAATTTTCATCAGTAGTTTGCCATTTCTTCCTTCCTAGGGCTGAGAGAGAATGACTGGCCCAAAGTCATCCAGCTGGCTTTATGCCTAAGGAAGTATAGAGCCAACAATCTTCCAGTTTTTAATCTAGTGCTTTTAACCATTACTATAATTATTTTAAATTTATTAGCCATCCAACTCCAATGGACTATGAGCAATTTATACTAAATTGTCTACATTAAACTGGCTCTCCCGGATGTGTGTATACACATGCATGCACATGAACGAATACATGCAAATCTCTTTCAAAAATATTTGGGATACTTTAAATAACCATTTATATTACACTATATAGCCATGGTGGCACAGTGGTTAGAATGCAGTATTGCAGGCTACTTCTGCTGACTGCCAGCTGCAAGCAGTTTGGCAGTTCAAGTCTCACTGGCTCAAGGTTGACTCAGCCTTCCATCCTTCTGAGATCAATAAAATGAGGACCCAGATTGTTGGGGGCAATATGCTGACTCTGTAAACCGCTTAAAGAGGGCTGTAAAGCCCTGTAAAGCAGTATATAAGTCTAAGTGCTATTGTTATATAAATACTGGAACGTTATGAATGCCACACACAAATCTGCCTATATTTAATTATAATTTATATCATGCATAAAATACATCTCCTTAAGGAAAGGTTCATATGACAACTGATTTTAAATTCTATTATCATTAAATTTGATGTATTTTGATTTTATAGTTAACTGCAGACTTTGATCCCCTCCTCATTTTACTCTCCAAACAAGATTAGAAGTTGGAAAGGACCCTCCAAACTTTAGCCAATGCAAGGCAGATTGCATTCCTCAATCTGATCTGGCCAATGAAATAGACAAATTGATCCCTAAACTTCAAGAATCCAGTCTTATCTATTAGACCCACCAATTTAATTCAATAATTTTGCCATCACAATAGTACAGAAGAAAATCTGAATGTAAGACCTTCCTTACATGCATAAGTAATGGAATTGTGATCAAGTAGTCTTTTAGCTTATGCAGTTTAGATAATTGCATAGTTTATGTATTTCATGTGACCTGGAAGGTATCCACAATTAATCTTGGAGTTAGTTTTAGCTAATCTGAGGTCTTGAAATTAGGGTTGAGGGTGGGAATGGGGGGGAGGGGAGGGGGAACTCAAACCAAATCTATTTATCTATCTAGCAAGTGCCAAATAAAATACATGGTTCAGTTCAGGTAATCTCCCATACTGAGAAAGTTGATGTCTCAAAAAATTAAGCAAATGCCACAGATGTTAAGCAAATCAATGCTTCATTATGGGCTGGTTTTCAAAAAAAAAAAAAAATTAAAATGCAGTTATATGATTGCAGCACATTGCAAATGTTCATAAATATGGACTGGTTGTTGAATTCTTGTAGTGCTGTCACATGTCTCTGGTGAAGGGGGTGGCCCTCAGAACTTCAAATCAAAGTCATAATTACCCCCAGGAAGATCCATCATAACTTTGAATGTTTGGTTAGTGACCAGTCATAAGTGAAGGACTACCTGTATTCCAAAACAGGGATGAAGTCAAGATAAATAGACCAGTGGTGGGTTCCTCCCGGTTCGGCCCGGTTCTCCCAAGCCGGTAGCGGTGACGATGTCACCAAACCGGTTCTGCCCCCACCGCTCCCCCCATGCCCACCCACCCATCCCCTGCGTTATTCTTACCTTTTATTTGGCCCCACCCCCAATCTATTGCTGCCTCCTGAGTCCCAGCTGATGGCTAGAGGGAAAAAAACTGTTTAAACTCTTGCTGCGGGGCTTCAAAGGGTCGCCCTACAGCTGATCAGTGTTAAAAGAAAATAAATGAGTAGACCGGTGCCTGCAAAAATACATGAATAGATCAGTGCCTGCAAAAATACATGAGTAGATCAGTGCCTGCAAAAATAAATGGGTAGATCAGTGCCTGCAAAAATACATGAGTAGATCAGTGCCTGCAAAAAATAAATGGGTAAATCAGTACAGCTCTGCAAGCAGTTAAAAGCTTGGTAGACCAGTACCTCTCCTAAATCCTAAATAGTTGTCACATGATCATCAAGCCATGCCCACAAAATAAGCCATGCCCACAGAACCGGTAGTGAAAAAATTTAGAACCCACCCCTGATATAGACATATGTTCATCAATTTTATTACATTATTTACTGTGAATGTGATTTTTCTCATGTAAGGGAGGAACAATATTAATAATTATACTAGACTCTCCAACATTGTTTAATCTTTATCTTTAATCAACAGATGAATTGATGTTTTGCATTCAAATATACTCAATCCTTTCATATATAATCATAATAGTTTTCAAAGTTTTGGTTCCCTCTTTTTAGAAATACCAACTTCAATGAATAGTTCAGTAGATAATTAAGCATTCAGTAGATTATTAATTATTAATTATTAAATAATTAAATATTAAGAGCCTTGATAGTACAGTGGTTTAATGCACCCTGTTATTAACACAGCTGCCTGCAATTTCTGCTGGTTCGAATCTCTCCAAGGCTCAAGGTTGACTCAGCCTTCCATCCTTTCTAAGGTAGGTGAAATGAGGACCCAGTTTGTGGGGGCAATAAGCTGACTTTGTATAAAATATACAAAAGAATGAAGGCTATTGCTTAATGCATTGTAAGCTGCCCTGAGTCTCCGGAGATGGGCGGCATATAAATCAAATAAAAAAAAAAAAATTAGAAAAAGGTGCATTGACATAGGCCGCAGGGGAAGAAGAAATAATTCTTCAGGCCCTTAGGCCTTCATCATCTTAAAAATATATTTCTCCCATATGTTTGATGATTTTCACCTTCTGTCACATTAAACATTAATTTGCAAACTGTTTGGAGGGGATTAAGCAGGTTCTGGAAGTCCACGTGAAATCATAGCTTGTTGTTCTGCCAAGACACTTCTTTATTCGGAGAAGGAGGAAGGACTGAGCTAGATCTAATCCTTATTTATTGAGAAGTCAATTTAACACAAATTTCCTAAAATAAGCCATGGACTGGAACAAAGTTTATCTTCAGAGAGCATACTTCTTTAAATGTCATTTCAGAGACATGTTGAGCTCAAAAGCTGCAAACCAAAGCACATGTTAGAAAAGCAGTTGCAAACAAAAATGTATATTTGAGGAAGAACCTGCCACTTAGATTCAATTATCTGGAAAAAGATGTGTATGAAGTGTGTTAAATAATAAAACCCTCTAAAATAAATGCAAATATCAATATGTACAGTAGAAATGGATATGAAGTGGAAGTGGAATTACAGGTAGTCCTTGACTTACAATCACAATTGAACCCAAATTTTCTGTTGCTTAGTGAGGCAGTTGTTAAGTTAATTTTGCCCCATTTTAAAACCTTTCTTACCACAGTTGTTAAGTGAATCACTGCAGTTGTTAAGTTAGTAACACAGCCATAGCAATAGTACTTAGACTTATATACGTTGTTAACACTTAACATGGCTGTTAAGTGAATCTGGCTTCCCCACTGACTTGTTAGAAGGTCACAAAAAGTGTCCACATGACCCTAGGATACTGCAACCATCATAAATATGAGTCAGTTGACAAGCATCTGAATTTTGGTCATGTGATCATAGAGATGCTACAATGGTCATAAGTGTGTAAAATGGTCAAAAGTCACTTTTTCAGCGTTGTAACTTTGAACGGTCACTAAATGAACTGTTGTAAATCTATTAGCCAGAACAATGTCATTGAATGAGTCAAATACTTATTAGTATTCATCAATAAATTTTCTTTTTATCACCCTGTAATCCTTTAATTCGGAATTGGTGTGACTGGATGGAGCTGAGCATTTACTGACTGGATGCCCTTCCTGATATTAAGTGAAATAAAAGGTGTTTTCAAGCTGACCTCAAGTTGTGATAACACTTTCCATGCAGTTTTCTTGGAGGTATTTATCCTAGACTTACCACAGACCATACCACAGTCTGGTCAATTTCATTGGAATTTCCAGGAAGTTCTCCATGCAAATATTTATGAGGCAACCCAGCTTAGTTTCTGATATCAGCAGAAGGCAGCTAGTTCTTGCCACTGAAGTTCAAAAATAATTTGTTTCAAGTTTTCAAATTGACTGTTAGATTTCACATGGCAGTCTATCCTCAGCAAGTGAAAAGTTAATTATAAAATAAAATCCTTCTGATTTTGCATATGCCTACAGTTTATGAAAAATTTGGGTACAAATGTTAATGTCAGCTCCAGTGTGCTGTTGGCATGGAGCTGCCATTCTTGGGGGGAGGAACTCACAAACCTCGTTTCAGCCCAGCATCTGCTTTGTCGAGCCTCCCAGGAACTGATACGATTGACGGGAGGGAATAGCTGGGAGATGACATCATCATGGCCAGCCGGAAATAACAAGTGGATTAAGTATTTAGATGCTGGTTGTAAATACTCAAGAATTAAACATAAGCCAACTTCCGGGTCACATGGGAGGGAGCAACGCGCATGATTGGTTGGTGGTGATAACTAATGGATAAATGGTGGTGGAAAGCACAGGGCAGTAGCCCTAACAAGATTTTCATCTGTGATTGTCAGTGAGTGCCAAGAAGTGATTAAACTAAGGTAGCAGCCATCCAGGTTTGTCTCCTTTTATTTCCTTTTGTTTGGAACCTGACAGTTAATAACCATGTTACTTTTCATATTAGATCCCAAGGGGAAGTATGATAGCTATAAAACATGGTATACATCAAGCAATGTGTTTCTGCATCATGTATACCCCCAAAAAATAGCATTCTCTCAGCTAATAATGCATCCCTTGATTTAACTACAAAGAGCTATACCCTTATGAATATATTTCTTTCTTGCACTTGGTTGAAGTGGGCTTTATTGTATATATTACTCTCTTATTCTATTATAAGTAACACAAGTTAATTCTGTCAGGTCTAGATGGAACAAAATAAATAAAAATTCAGCCTTAAGACAGTTCCTCCGAGGTTCATTCAGTCTGATTAAGCTTTGCTGATGCCTTTTTAAGAAACCACTCTTCCTACACCCTCTCCACAGCACCAGAGACTTTCTGTACAAGAATCGGCCAACCATGAATGACTGTTAAGACAAGACTTCAAAAATGATTTGTGCCTTGCCTGCAAAAAGCCTGATGGAGGGAGGAAAGGGAAGGAACAGGGGAGGTGGGGGGAGAGATATTAAAGGAAGGATTGAAGAATGAAATAGGAAGGTACCATCTGCTTTAACCCTTGTGAAATCCCATTTATTTGGGAAATAGCCCAAACAACAAAAAGTCTTGTGGCACCTTAATATTTAATACATCTATTCCTACATCAGCTTTCATGGATCACAGTCCACTTCATCATGGGTCAAACTTATCTTAAGCTTGTTCAATTGAGGTCTGAGGGTATATAAGGAGATTTAATTAGATGCTCAGCACACGTTGCAGAAAGACATTTAAAACACAGACTCCTGCTCCTGGGTTTCTAATCCTCCAAATCATCAGTCTAATGATGGTAGCCTTAACTTCAGTAGTAGGGCAGGACAATCTGCAACCTTTAAGCTTTATTTTTCTTTTTCATTGAAAAAGAATAGAATAGAATAGAATAGAATAGAATAGAATAGAATAGAATAGAATAGAATAGAATAGAATAGAATAGAATAGAATAGAATAGAATAGAATAGAATTTTTTATTGGCCAAGTGTGATTGGACACACAAGGAATTTGTCTTGGTGCATATGCTCTCAGTGTACATAAAAAAAAAGATACGTTCATCAAGAATCATAAGGTACAACTCTTAATGATAGTCATAGGGTACAAATAAGCCATCAGGAAACAATATCAATATAAATCGTAAGGATTTATATTTAAGTTGAAATACATAAAAAACAACAGTGAAATACATAAAAACAACACCTTTTATTTAGAAGCCTATGCCCACAAATGTCTATGGAGATTCTCAGTCATCCAGATCATGATTGTACCTTAAGTACCTTTGGGACTATGTCCAAAAACATTTTAAAGAATGAGAATGAGAATCCAAGGCTGGTCTTGGTGCATGTGCTAAAGTCAGCCCCACTTTGAATCATTGTCTCAACTTTCAGTCCGCCAAAGAAATGTCAACCACAATTCTTTGGAGATTAGGTGGTGGCCTTTCCTTGCTTCAATACACAAGGAAACAATTGTCTTGTTTCATTCTTATATTACCAGAGTTGCTTCCTTTGTGTGGTTGTGTATTATTTCTGTGGCCTGGGAGGTTCCAGACATTCTGTTTTAGCATATAGCATTTTAAAACATGAAATCTTCTGACTGCGTTAATATCAGTTCTGAAAAGGCTTCGGCAACTTTATTTTCAATGTAACAAATAAATTATCGGACACAAACAGTCAACCACTTATTATTCTACCTTGCCATTCCTAGCTGCCAGGAGGAAGTGACATCACCCTATGGAATGAGTTTGGGCTTGACCCCAATTTTCCTGGTGCCCATATTACCATACTGCTCCTTCACAAAGAACTGCTGCCCTGGGATCAAGTCGGATGAAGGAGCAGTCAGTGGTTTCACCTGAAAGAAAAAAAAGCAATTTGCTCACTCTCCCACTTCAAAAAATTACACTATCACGTGGACTATCTTTGATTA
Organism: Arizona elegans; assembly: GCA_022577455.1. Classification (NCBI taxonomy): domain Eukaryota; kingdom Metazoa; phylum Chordata; class Lepidosauria; order Squamata; family Colubridae; genus Arizona; species Arizona elegans. Next base: position 91,393,413 of record JAKOOJ010000003.1, on the reverse strand, counting down.
TGGATTTGGCAAATGTCGGCTCGGCTGAAACCCATTTCAGTAATAGATCACGAGGGGAAGTAAGATAATTATAAAACATGCTGTACATCAAGCAATGTGCTTCTACAAAATTTATTTTAGAAACATATAAAACTGACCGCAGAAAGAGACCTACTAGGCCCCGTGATGGCGAACCTATGGCATACATGCCACAGGTGGCATGCAACGCCCTCTCTGTGGGCATGCAAGCCGTCACCCCAGTTCAGCTCCTCCATGCATGCACATGCGCATGTGCCTCCTGCTCTCCAGAGGGTCATCAGGTCTCTGCCACACATGTGGGGGGCAGGGCATGTATGGGGGGGTATCACGTGTGCATGAAGGAGGTGGGGTGCATATGGGGATTGTGTGCACATGGGGGCACATGTGAAGGGTCGCACACACATGCACTGGGGCAGGGCATATCTGGGAGTTGTGTAGACATGTATGGGGAATGGAGTGCATGCAGGGTATGTGTGTGCATCCACGGGGGTTAGCAGGAATTGCACTTTGAAGGTTTGGGTGCACCCACACACATTCACACATTTGCGCGCTCTTTGGGCACTCCGTCCAGAAAAGGTTAGCCATCACTGTACTAGGCCATTGGCTTTGCCCTTTGAGTTCTTTGTTTTTTGTTTTCTTTTTAATGTATTTATTTATTATGTTATATTATTATTTTTAGCTAAAGAATGCCGGCTGGCGGGCCCGCGGGGGAGGGCCTTCTCTGTGGCTGCCCCAGCTCTCTGGAACCAGTTACCTCCTGAGGTCCGGACCATCCCCACCCTATTGGCCTTCCGAAAAACGGTGAAGACCTGGCTTTTCCAGCAGGCCTGGGGCCGTTGATCTCGCTCTTGTGATCTTGCAAGATCCAGCCATGAATGGCGTGAATGAGTTTTTAATGTTTTTAATGTTTTTAATTTTTAAATGTTTTTTTATAATGATTTTTAAAAATGTATTGTGAGCCGCCCTGAGTCTTCGGAGAGGGGCGGCATATAAATTAAATTAAATTAAATTAAATTATTAAATTAAATTAAATTAAATTAAATTAAATTAAATTAAATTAAATTAAATTAAATTAAATTAAATTAAATTAAATTAAATTAAATTAAATTAAATTATCTTTGTTGTTGCTGCTGTTGTTGGATGGTAGACCTGTGTTTATCCCAAGCATGTTTAAAGTCAGTTACTGATAACTGATCCACTATCTCCCCTGGAAGTTGGTTTGAGCTTTCACTACTCTTTCTTTGAAGTAATTCTTTATAACATTGCTTTTGAACTTCCCTCCTGTCAGTTTGAGATGATGTCCTTGTGTTCTTGATTTTTCCTCCATATTGAAAATACTGCTTTCTAGAACCTTGGTTTCAAGCACACCATAGCTAATTTTCTATAGGATATGCATAATATTTTTATATGACATAATTTTAGATTCCTTTTTTTTTCTCTTCAGAACTTGAAGTCAAAATGATTAGGCCTTCCTTCTTTTCCTTTTCATTTATTTGTTGGGTGATATTTGATAATCTTCTAACTGTTCTTTACAACACTTACTTGCTGCAGGCAGTCCAAGTCTTTTACTACCTTTATCATCTGGACATCTACGTTCTGCTTAGAGTCACATCTAAGGTGAGATGAGTGCAGTGGTGAAATCTAAAATTTGTTGCTACCAGTTCTGTGGGTGTGGCTTGGTGAGGGGGGGTAATGTGACTGGGTGGGCGTGGCCAATTTTTTTTTTACTTTTAAAACCATTTTTTCTACAACCGAACAGGTTGTAAAAAAATGCTTTCAAAAGGCTCTGACGATCCCAGCTGACTTTTTAAAAAACCCTCTGCCGATCAGGCAACTTAGCTTGGATCGTCAGAGCCATTTAAAAGAAAAAAAGCCTCTGATGATCGTGCGGCTCAGCTGGGCATTGGGGGGGCAAGGATTTTTGCTTCCGGTTCTCCGAATCACCCGCCTCTATCACTACCGGATCGGGCGATCCAGTCTGAACCGGGAGCATTTCACCCCTGAATGAGTGCCATATAAATTAAAAAAATAAATAAATTCAAAAAGCCATTTTAAAGGGAAATTTCCTCCATAAAAATTGCTTATTTATGAAAAGGAAAAAAAATACATGTTTGTGCTGTGGTAGTTGATTGTTTCTTCTTTATCTCTGAACAATTGCTAGAGCCTGATTTCACTGATTTTTAATTAAATGTAGTTGATAGTATGATTTTTTAAAATACCTCTTTGGGTATTAGGATTTTTCGGCTTGAATAATTTTGAATAACATTATGGGTAAAAGATGGATTTTCTAAATTGCAATTGTACATATAATTAATAATGTAGAATGACTGCATGCACTGTGAGCAATAAATACAGGTTCCTTCTGCTGATAGAATGATGTTCTATGAAAATGTCACAAAACTTATTCTAGTTTATCCTTCTTACGGCAAATGCAGAAGACTATTAGGACCTGAGAATGGGAGATAGTGTTGAAACAAGCAGATATAAATATAACAAAAGAATGTGATTAATTTGTTGTGATTTCTGCAGCCACTCTCATCTCTGTAATGGAGTTGCTCTGGCCAACTTTTCATATCAACATTTATTTTGTCAATTGTATCTATTATACATTATCTTACAGTGAGAAAGATCAATTTTTTTTACACAAATACACACACAGAAACACACTATAATTTGATTGTGTGACACTAATTTTATGTAACTGACAAAAAAACAGACACATGGATAGCTGTAATATAGAGTTAATTTTTAGTACCTAATGCAGAAAGGATTAGTTTGACAAGAACAGAATGTTACAGATCATCAGTAAAACTATTTCTCCTGAATATGCTGGGAAATAAAAGAAATCATTTTGCATATTTTACAGATTCTTGTCCCTTCAGTAATTGGCTTGAGTTTTACATTAAGAACAGCACCGAAGATAAAATACAGATTTGACAGTTTATATGTTTTAACTAAAACCAGGCATCCAGGGTTCTAAATTGAGCAATTTTATATTAGTTTTTTTTTTTTTTTAAAAAAAAGACTATCTACAACTTTTCCTAGATATAAGACATCATCAGATTTCCTGTGGGTGCTGCTAAACCTTCAGAAAAAAATGGATATAGTTCCAACAAGCCTCTTAACCCCTCAGCAGAAAATGGATGATTTCAGAATTAGAGCACTGAAAACATATATATATATATATATATATATATATATATATATATATATATATATATATATATATACACACACAGACACACACACACACACACACACACACACACACACACACACACACACACATATATATATATATATATATATATATATATATATATATATATATATATATATATATATGTATGTATATGTATATGTATATGTATATGTAAATACCTGAGCTAATATGCATTTAGATTGCATATGTTTTGGGATGCTCAGTAAGATAGCTCAACTGGTTTGTCAGCCCGTGACATTGCACACAAGCACAAAACACATGCATCCGTTCTATCACTTTCTTTTTGTCATAAATGTACACAAAAGGATACAACACCCAGAGGATCTCTTGAGGAAGATGCTTTGAGCTCAGAGAAAAGGGAGCAATTCAGCAATTCTGCTCTGTGGTAGAATTAAATGTATGCGAATTCAGACTGCTTCCTGTTCAATTCTTTGTTAACAGATACACTAATAATATTAATAAAGGAGAATATTTGTAGCTCAAAGTTGACATGAGGGGTCCTTGGTGCTCTCTGAGCTTGCTTGTTTTCTTGCATGCATTCCATTACCCAAACTAGGGAACACTAGCACTGATGATGTTACCTAGTTTGGGTAATGAAATGTCTGCAAAAAAACCCAGAACAAAACAAGGCAGCTCAGAGAGCACCAAGGATGCTTCACAGTAATAGTATGGTTCATATCTGGTTTGCAAAAATTCACATGATCACTAGATGGCATCAGAGAGAGGCACAGAATACTCATTCTTTACTACCATCTAATATCTCCCAGATTTTTGCAGCCCAAACATGGCACATTATTACTATTCATACTACTCATTATTATTTTTTTCAAGTTGTATATTTCTGCAAAAGAAAAAAAAATTCTGACTGAACAAAAATGAAGCTTTCACGTACAAAGAAGTTAACTTTCAAAATGTCATTGCTGTTAATGCTATCCTAAGAGTTTAGAACAATCTTGACCACGATCTTATAGCAAAGAGTCACCTGAAGACAATTGGTTGGAACCCACTTAGGGAGTGAGCAGAAGGATAAGGAGACCTAATATGGTGTGATGGATAAGGCTACAGGTTAGAAACTGGGAGACTATGAGTTCTAAGCCCACTTTAGGCACAAAACCAACTGGATAGCCTTGTGGGGGGGAGCAGGGCGGGGCCACTCTCTGTTAACTATAGGAAGGAGTCATGGGCAAACAACTGCTGATAAAGTTGCCAAGAAAACTGAATTGTCCAGTCAATTACCAGGAGTCAACACTGACTTGAACGACTGTGCATGTGCATGCACATGTATATACACACAAACACATATACAGGGTAGCAGTGCCCATATATGTGACTGGCCAGACAATATGTCCCAGAGTGTCTTCAATCCTGTGTATAACCTTTGAGATGAAGTATCTACCAAGAACAAGGACCATATGGCTCTGTAGGAAGAGCTCTTTGGCAATCTGAGCCTGCCAGAAGTTGTGCTGGTATGTTGATCAAAAACAGATGAAGAATGGAATGGAACGGAATGGAACAGGAACAGGAACAGAAGAGTTGGAAGGGACCTTGGAGGTCTTCTAGTCAAACCCCTTGCTTAGGTAGGAAACCCTACACCACTTCAGATGAATGGTTATCCAATCTCTTCTTAAAAACTTCCAATGTTGGAGCATTCACAAATTTCTGGAGGCAAGTTGTTATTAAGTAAATATGTGGAATGTTTGCATGAATTGTTTGTACTATAGTATAGGTGGATCCTTTATATATATTTGGGTGGTTACCTCTAAACACCAGTAGTTCGCTTTCCTTGAAATGAATATTTGGTGATAGCTTCTGGAAGCTGCTTGTACTTTGACATTTGGAATTCAGAAGCATCTCAGTTACTTATCTCTAAGTTTTATTTGCCTTCTGGACGTACAGACTTGACTGAAAACAATGCATTCAAAGATATTGTTTTATTTTTAAAAACAGTTTAACTCATCTCTGACTTCTATTTTGACTCTTTGGTAATATTAGTAGCTTTTCTTTTCTTTTTTAAAATCACACTGCTATATTTGTCCCTTGTTTCTGTAAGCGATTCTTTTATGAAATATTTAGTTTTTTAATCAACTTATGTGTCACCTGAATCATAAAGGCAACTCTATGTGACTTAGTATTAAAAACCATAACATAATTATAAGAATAATTATCAGCAACCATCCATCTATCCATCCATCCATCCATCCATCCATCCATCCATCCATCCATACACACATTATCAAAACCCAACCTATATCTTTTCATGTAACTTAAATTTAAATGTAGGAATAAAACATTAATAAAACCTGCTCTAAAACCAAAAATTGGTAATGTTTCTATTATAGAAAAGGCCCTCTCTGTATCTTGGCCCACGCAGTAATGCTTAAAAGAACCCCCATCCCTGATCTGAAAGTGCAATAAAAATATACATAATATGAAAGTGATCACAGATCTTTTCATACTTTAAAAATAAGAAAATTTATTTGAATTTGGATCAGAAATGTGTTGATGGTCAATGCAGGGTAGATGCTGCATATCTTCCATTCCCCCAAAATACTCGAGAGGGCATAAGATAGATAGGGAGGCTCATATAATGTATTTTGCAATAGTTAGAACATCACCACTGATAGCAGTGCATGCTGTAAATAAGCTCCTCTCCAAAACAGCTATTTGAGTTTTCCCATTTAACAAGGAGCCTAGGAGAATTCAGAAGCTGTGCAGTTGGATGAATTCAAGGTAAAACAGTCCCATCTAAGACTTGTTGTAAACCTTTTTTCAAGAGTAATTGACTTTTCTGCTATAAATCTTGGCTTCTTTGCTATCATCGATCATAAAAGTCTCCAGGGATTAGTTCAAGGACTCCTCACTGTGATGAGTGGATAAAGAAAAGCTGAGAAGTATTCCCATACTGAAGATATGCCAGCTCAAATCTCCAGATTATCTTCCCTAAACAATTTTAGGCAATTGTAGAAGTGTATAGAGAAGAATTGGATAAGATCTTGTGGTGGCACCACATAAATTGTCATGTAGTGGTACAAAAAACTTCCAAAGCCACTTTCTGAGAATATGCCTCCACAAAGGACCATCAATAGCATAATGCTGTGCCTCCTTAGACATAATTAAATAAGTGATCCAGTAGGATATCTTGACTGATGATTTCAAAAGCTAATGAAACATTCAAAATAAATATGGTTTTACACTGTTCTACCCTATTTCCTGGTCTAAGTTACCAACATATCTGACCAAAATGTTCCAAAATTTTATTAAAATGGATTTAAATAAACAGTGTTCTCATGTGCCTGTTTTCTTTACTACAAATAGAAAAAATAGAATGGTTGGGTGGAATTTTCAAGAAAGCAGAGTGGTTCAACTTCCTCATATTTGGAGCTGTTAAAAAATGGGGTTTTGCATCTTTAAGCAAAAATCAGTCATGGACATTGCAGTCGTACTCTGTGTTGGAACATATGTAGTAAGCATCAGGTTGATTTTGAATCTCCTTATCATTCCAAATTCCATCACTCCATTTTATGTTTCTCTGTCAGCCAAGCTAAATACACTTTAGAATAACCTTGACAACCACAGTTTGAAATCACTTCAACATGGTATGTTGTTCATATGTGTAAATTGCAGGGAGATTCCAGCTCTCTTAGCATGGTAAGAGGGTCTACGAGGATCCTCTTTCCACCCACTTCTCTCCCCTTCCCCCCTTCTTTAGTTACATCTTTGGCTGAAGACTCCATCGGAAGAACAAGGAAAAAGCTGCTGTTATGTCTATGAGAGCCAGAGGTGCAATGCACTGTTTCATGGGGCTCAGGAATCTATTTATAAGCTATGTCTTTCTACATGCTCTTTTTTATTATGCTGACAATCACATCCCACTTTCCTATGTCCTTTGTCTTTTTCACTCTCCTTCCTGCTTCTCCATTTGCGGCTGCTGTGCTACAAATGTAGCCCCTACATATACACACCAAAAAAAAGAGAGATGGGCAAACAATAAGCAGCTCTTCTTCCTTCAAGGAAAGGAACAGGTGAAACATGCAATAACTCCTCCCATACCTTGTTTTTGCAGCAGAGTTAAAAATAAAGACATCTTTCTTAAGAGGGTCTCTAGAAGCTTTACAATACAAAGATAGTATTTTTCCATGGTGGCACAGTAAATTCTTTTGTTCAGGGTACAGATAGTCCTTGACTTAAGACCACAACTGGGTCCAGAATTTCCAGTTGGGTGGCACTAAAGCAAGCTGACTGATCAACTTACAACAGTAATCCCTGCATTACCATTGTAGTTATAAACCAAGAATCATGGTTTGTTAAGCAAGTTCAATTCAAACCATTCTGAGCTTGATCCTTCCCAGGCCCAAGTGTCAGCAAGGTAAAGGACTGCCTGAAACTCCCTTTATCTACTGGTCTTTCTCTCTCCCCCCCCCCTCTCTCTCCCTCCCTCCCTCCCTCTCTCTCACACACCCCTCTGCTCTTTTAGACACTCTATATCCTGCCTTGCAGGGTGGCAAGCAACCCCAGAAGCTCACTCATTGGTTGGCTGCCTCCTCTTCCTGTTCCCTGTAATTGCCTTTTGTGCCCAGTTACTCTGCTCCCTGTGCTGAGTCCTTTTTGGACTCATCTCCTGTGAACTCCTAACTATGGTTAAAGCTGCCATGTCTTTGGAAAGCTTTTTGCTGCTTGGTTGCCTCTATTTCAGACAGGTTTTCACTGCTTCTGATGCCTTATGTTAAATTATTGTTCCATTTTAAAACAGGTTTGATAGTATACCCCCCCCAAAAAAATGGATTTTCTGGAATCCCACCAGAAAAACATAATGATGACAGGCAGATTTTCCTGAAATATAGTTTCCAAAGCAAGACTAAATTTCTCTTGCCAATCCTTGGCATATGGTTCCTATGGTATAACAGGGAATTTCAACAGGCCAAATAAAAGTGTCTTTTATATATATGCATTGTGTTAGCATGGCAGGAATGATTGGTATCCATTGGTTCTGAGAACAGGGGACCTTATGAAAGGCAAAACTTTTATCTTCTCCACAGAAGGAATCCATTGCACAGAAAGTGCAAACAAAACCATGTGAGTTAGCTTCCTAAAAGCAATCCTTTGGAACATTTCTTAACATAAAAAACATAGGAAAAAAAAGCAATTTACCTCAGATGCAATATGGATTTTTCTGCTTCACCATATGTCCTCCATCCTCAAGAAAGAAAAGACATACCAAGGGAAAGGAATTAAGAAGTATATTAGGAAAAAATGATGAAAAATAATTTGAAAAATCTATAAATATGTATTTGGAAGCTGAAGCAAGACAAATTTTGCCTGAAGAGATATTTAAATCATTTCCTTTCCCCCCTCCAAGAAATTATTACTGAACTTTAATTTTCTTTCAAATCCCTTCCTCCTTTGTTTTTCCAGAATAGAAACCACTGAATATGGCTTGACACTTTGCAGATTTTAGGACACTTAAGAAATGTTCCCTTGCCCCTAGAAAGGGAGATGTGACAGACAAGAGAGATCAGTTAAATCGGGGAGCCTCAGGTGCAGAGGAAATTGAACTGCTGGAATGTGCAGGATGTCAAAGAACAAAGGATTAGGGATTTATATAGCTACCCAAAAGTGAGAGAATGATCAAATCTTTGCACTAATTCTTCATATGAGAAAAGTGGACTTATTACAAAGAATGATAAAGTCATTCATGAAGGAAGACAGTTTTCTGAGAAAGCAGGAAAATTGATAGGAGGACATGAGAATCAATAGTCTTCTGAGGGAGGAATGGCAAAGTAGCATATCTCTGAATGAGTGGAGACAATGACCATGGCACAGAGTGATGGACTGGTGAGTAGACTGATTCCTCAGAACCTCTCTGGATAATGAGGGATCAGAGATTGTCCACATATGCTCTGAACAGGTTTGTACAAGAAGAGACCAAGATAGCGATTTCCGGTGAGTTTGAGTATCAGGAGATAAAGAAAAGTCATCATGCTCTCCACTATAGCCACTATAGCCGAGCCTTTTAAAGGTTACTGGGTTTCTAACTTCATTTTCTAAACATTCCTAACCTCATTTTTAAACATTATTTAACTGTCTTAAGGCTAATAAACAACAAATGTGAAAAGCCACCCTGATGACTGTCTCTATAAAAGGAAGAACAAAGGAGCAACCAAGAACACATTCTATAGTTTCCACTCTCCAGAATCACAGGGGCAAAACATGTCATCCAATCAGTGATGGGTTGCTACCGGTTCGCCCCAGATCGGGTGAACCGGTAGCAGAGGCGGCAGCGGGAGGCTCCGTCCACCTGCCTGGGTGTCTCTGTGCATGCGCAGAAGAGTTATGCATGAGCATGCATGCTCCCATGAACGAACTGGTAGCAATGGGATTTGAAACCCACTACTGCATCCAATGATACCTTTTAATATTTACCACCCAATACTGCAAAGGGGAAAGTGTGACAATGGACAGGAGAGAAAGCTTTCCGATGGCTGGGTGTTTCTAGCTGTGCAAGGTATCTGGCAGCAAGGACAATATATCTGTTGTGTACTGGAGTCAGAAAGGCTAGGACCTTCCCTGGATCTGCTTACCACTCTGTACTCTTTATCTGATGCTTCAGAGTTTGTTTCATCTGATCATATTTCATCTTAAGAACAGAGGAGGAAGAGAAGCTTAGATTTATAAGATTAATTTCAACAGCTATGATCCATGTGTACTGAAAATTGTCCTGAAGAATTAATGGTGCTAGGTGTCGAGGATAAAACTTAAGCTTTAACCAAAGGTTACAGAAACTAGACACACTCTTAACTCAAGTTTTATCATACCTGTCTTCAGTGGAATATTTGCATTTGAGACACAACAAGGTGTCTGGAGACCTGCTCTGATGAATTTATACTATAACCTTATCCAAGGAGTGAAACAAAAGCTAGAGAGCCAGCCGGAGTCCTATAGAGGTATAGCTTGAAAGAGCTTAAGCGCAGCTGGAACATAATATCCTCCCTTAGAGACTGAAAAATTGAGGATAGCATTGCAAATCTTTGTCCAATAGTAACAGCAGCATATTCACAATCAGCTTTCCTTGAGCAAGCATATTGTATGGCTCCCCCTGAATGCTTAACACAAGTCACTTCTTCTATACTATGGTCACTAATGCTTTGATTGAACTTTCTTTCTTTCTTTCTTTCTTTCTTTCTTTCTTTCTTTCTTTCTTTCTTTCTATCTATCATCTATCTATCTATCTATCTATCTTCTATTTATCTATCTATCTATCTATCTATCTATCTATCTATCTACTATCATCTATCTATCTATCTATCTATCTATCTTCTATCTATCTATCATCTATCTATCTATCTATCTATCTATCTATCTATCTATCTATCTATCTATCTATCATCTATTCACAGGTCTATGACTACAATAAACTGAAATGAACAAAACTCAAGACTTTATGATGTCAGAAATTGGACACTAGATGCGACCAAAGATCTCAGGAAGAAAGGAAAAGGAGAGGGGAACCAAAGCTTACCCTTTATTATTAGTAAGTACTGAAATTTGAAATAACCCAGGATATTTTTTAAAAATGGGGTCAGAAATTAGCAGCCACAATATCAGCAATGATGTCTTCATCTATGTCCAAATGCTGTTAAAGAAATGGATGCAGATAACAGATGTGGAATAGAATATTTTGAGAGATGTACAGGATAAAGAGGTAAAGCAAATTTTGTCTGATGTAAGAATCTTAAAAACAAAATACTAGATTTTTTTTAAAAAAAATGGATTATAAAACAGAGAAGACTAAAGATGACAAAACTAAAAACAAATAACAAGCCAGAAAATGATCTGAATAAAGATTTTCTATTGGAACCTTGAAGCCAGAGCTTTTGAATTAAGCCATGGAAATTAAAATAGTAATACAAGTGACAAACAAAGAGAATGACCTGGATAATTATTTTTATTGGATTTATTTAAAAAAAGGTTTGCTAAAGTCTCAAAGAAGTCTTTGGGATGGGAAAAAGAAAACTGAAGAGAGATCAAAGAGACAACATCTCAATGAATTAAAGAAAGAATAAAAATAAATTAAACAACAAATACTGTTGAAATATAAAGTTGGTTTGTTTGACAAACATTAAAAAATATACATTTCTATAAACTCTGACAACACTGTATATACCTTTTGCTAGCACCAGAACTGGAAAATTGATGATTTATGGATTTGCATATGGATAAGGGCTGGATTATGGGAAGAAGAAATATATGTTTTATAAACTTCTAGGTGGCAAAAAATTATTAAATTTGGTTATACTTGTGATGAAGATCAGAAGTCACTTCTTTCAATATTGCTTTTCCCCCCTTTTCTTACCTTTTCCTGTCTTCCCTTTCTTTGTACCTTTTATTCTTTTCTCTCTCACTCACTCCTTTTCTCTCACAGTTTAATTTGCATTTTTATTACTGTAATCAAAGTTTTTAACAAAAAAATATTTTCTAAAAAAATGCTAGATAATGGAGGGAGAAAGAAAATGTCTTCAGCAAAGCCTTTGACTATCATGCCAGAATCATGAGACATGTTAAGAACAGTAATTTAATAAGAAGAGAACCTGACAGTTTTTCTTTTTTAAGAAGCTTTACAGTGAACAAGATATCTTCTGAGAAAACAGATTGGTTAAGAAAAGAGAAGGTAATGACACCAGGATACATAATGTCCACATATATTGCTGCTATATTATAAAAATGGATAAAGTAGAAGAGGTGCATCTGGAAAACTAACAGTTTTTAGCTGAAGGCAAATAAGATTTGGAAAAGCTCAATATGAAAGTAAAAATGGAAAGTAAAAAATCTGTATTAATGTTTTATAATAAGAAGATAAAGATAATGTAAACCTTCATCTTGCTTAATGAACTTACAGCTGACAGTGAGGAAGTGGTAAATAATTTTCTGGTTTTTGCTTTAGAATTTTAAAAATTGACAGTAGTGGATAAGTAAAGAAAATATTATTCCTACAATGGAAGATAGTGGAACATTTAGATAAGATCTTTGAAATAAGAATATGACAGCCAAGATTACAATAGTTAAAACAATGATCTTTCTAATGGTAATATATGAAGGAGTAAGAGAAATATACTTCATGAAGAACAAGGAAGAGAAAGCTTTTGAACTGAGGACTGAAGACAATTACAAAGAATATCAGAGACTGCAAGAAAAATAATTCATCAGTCTTGAATCAAATAAAAACTGTTTACTCTTTCAAGGTGATAATCACAAACAGAAATGTATGTACTTTAGGCAGAATACGTAAGTGGATGAGTGACTAAGACAAACAACCATGCTTGTCAAAATTGGTGGAAGTAAAAGAGAGAGACAATAAATAACAAAGGTCAATGAAATAAAAGGTTACTGAAATATTTATTATTTCACTTTTTTAAAAACTTTGTTTATTTTTGCAACTGGTCCCAATCTGTAGGCTCAAGGGAGGGTACAACAAAGGGAAAAAAAATAATTCAAAAGAAAACAATTGAAAATATATACAAAAAGTATCCTTGAAAAAGCCATAGTGATAGCAAGGGGCAGATCGAAATCCGTTCATGCAGTTACTCAGTTATCAAAAGCTGTAGTGGCGCAATGGTTAGAATGCAGTATTGCAGGCTAACTCTGCTGACTGCGGACTGCTAGTAGTTCAACAGTTCAAGTCTCACCTGCTCAAGGTTGACTCAGCCTCCCATCCTTCCGTGGTTGGCAAAATGAGGACCCAGATTGTTGGGGGCAATATGCTGAGTCTGTAAACTGCTTAGAGAGGGCTGTAAAGCACTATGAAGTGGTATATAAGTCTAAGTGCTATTGCTATTGCTATTGTCATTCCAACACAACTTGATGGCACATAAATAATTAATCAATATTCCTTCTTCAACATACCAAAATATATTTGGCTACTTTTAGTGATATCCTGACATTTTTTTTAATGTTACCAGCTTTATTGATAATTCTTTCACTTTTCTTGGGAATTCTATAAATGCTTTCTCCATATGGTCATTCTCAATACATTGCATATGTTGGCTTAGATAACAAATGAATCCAGTCCTCTCTGGGATCAAAAGTGTTTTCTTTTTAAAGAAAATAATGTATAATGCCCTACAGAATAATTTAAGCCTATCTCTGTATAGTAGTAGTAGATTTAACTAGTCTGTAAAAATCTGGATGACCCATGAGAGGGGTAAGTACTAGAGTTTTCTGTAGGATTTTGTTGGTTGTTGAGATTTTTAAAAACCAGATATGGCAGGTATAATATGTATTCATTCAGTAATATGAGTAGATATCTTTTTAAATATCCAGGAATAGGAATCAGAGCTGCTGCTGCAAATACCCTAGGTCATTTTAAATTGTCTATCAAAAACTGGAATGTGCTTAAAAAGCCAGATATAAAAAGAAAAGAGAAAAGTGAGATGTATATGAAAGTTTAAATAAATTGCTACTTGAAAAAAAAATCAACAAAATGGCAGGAAAAAGATGTGACCAAAGCAATTAGTTTGAAATTAGAGAAGGAAATAGAAAGGGGGGGGGGAGAAAGAGGGGGAGAGAAGAGGAAGAAAACCAGCTGGATTCTCTGTCACATACTTAAAGATTCTTATGATTTATGCCCTAGTAAGGAAAGTGAAATAATCTCTTGCTAATCCTTTATAGATAGCCTGACTTTAGACGGAGACAGCTGGCAAAGAGAGAGAGAGAGAGAGAGAAAGATAAAAAAGAGTCATTTCCAAACTGCATAGCAAGTGTAAAGATGTTCTTTTCTTTACTCCTCAGCCTTAGTAGAGCCCAGTCTTTTCAGTTGGAAAAGGAAATGGCTTTGTGATTTTGCAGGTGTGAAATAAATAGAAAAGAAGAGAGATGGGATTTTTAAAAAATCAGACAGTCATTGAACCAAGGCATCTGTTTCACATGCACAATTCATTCTCAAAGCACTAAAGCGCCCTGGAGAAAGGTTTCTTTTCATTTGTCTGAGATGGCTCAGTGCTAACCATTTCTGAAATCTAGAATTTGGGAGGTTTCCTGAATATTGATTTTGTTGAACTTAGTGTACTGTATACTGTAGGTTCAGGAACCATGTGAAAAAAAAAATATGAGGTTTCTATTCTTTAAATAAATGCCAGCATTTAATTTTAACTCTCTTTCTTCCCCCCACCCCCCAGACATCCCACGGTAGCTCCCAAAACTATAAAAGCAGGTTTTAGAAATGCATTGATTCAGTTTTATATAAACTGTCATATGGTGGGGAATAAACTTGATTGGAATAATATTTGATAGCTTAGTAATTCTGTTTCTGTGCATCCTTTTCTATTGTTTGGGGATTAGATTTTTTTTTTTGAAAAAAAATCCTCTGTGCATTTTTAAAATGATGGTTATTAAAGTTAAAAAAAGGAGTGGTGTATAGGATATGGCTCCACTGAGAGTTTTAAACTCATAAATTTTGGAGCTGTAGTAGCATCTCTAATTTAACTTAATGTGGTGCTTTCTTAATGTTCCCAGGGTGTGTGTGAGGATATTAATAGAAACCTTATTATCCAAATTTGTTATTTCATGCATAAATTGAGCAGGAAATCTACCCATAATATCATGGAGTGAAAGCATAGTCTGATACCTCTGACTATATTGGACTCTTTATGGAAAAGTAAGGTATTTTTCTGAGATGGGTTTTCCAAACATCTTTTGTGCTCCATTTATTACAATGCTTTACTCTAAAACACTTAGCCAATCAATCATATCTGGTCCTTCCTAACAATTCAATTTTTCCCAATTCTGGATGGAGCAAAGAATAATTTCCTTTAAATACCGTTAGCTATTAACAAGAGAATATTAACATATGGCTGTCATCTTTCCAATCAGCTCATATTGCCTCTTTTTATTCTTGTTCTGTGGAAGGAAAAAAGTACATGCCCCCACAAGCCTGCTTTACACATGATTCTTAAATCACAATGTGATTTGTTTTGGCTTAGCATGAAGCGTGAATTTCTCCATTATATCTTAGTGTGACATGTTAATCAGGCCACTGTAGCCTAATCAACAAGCCATACGGTTAGTTGGTTGGTTTAAACAAATCTGGCTCGGTATTATACATAAATTGGGTGTCTTCTTCGTAAATGCTTTCTAGACTTGTGGCAGATTCAGTGAAATCCCTCACCCTGAAGGAATCAGCCAAGTTCATCACACTGTTGCTATTTTAAACAGCTAGCATTGACATTCCCGCCTCCTCCATGCTGTCTCCTCAGTCTCTTGACATCTGTTCCCCAGGGGCCTTCCATAGAAGAGGCAGGGAAGAGAGAAAAGCCATTCTGCTAATGGATAGCTCTACCGATAACAATGCATAGTGCTGGTAAAAGCTGTGGTAGGTCCTCTCAATAATAAGCCTTTATATATAATAAGTCATCCAGAATGACTTTTCTAAAATGCTAACATGAGGGATAGCATTGCCAATGCTTTGATTTGGCCAAATATCTTTCTAGATCATTTGGAATCTTAAAAACTTGGATACTTGATCATGTGCAAGGTAGTGAGAGATTAAATTCTGTTGCACTGTTTGTTTACAAAACTTTATTAACGAGATGATAAATTCTTGATACCTGTTCTTCTCCTCCCCACCCACATACACCATTCTTCATAATACATTAATTTTCTGTCCAAGCAAGCAAGGAAGTGGATCATTGCTTTTTCACTGTCATTAAAGTCCTGTTTACCCTATTATCCTATTTGATGCTGCTGGAAATATTTAATGTGGTCTAAGGTGAATTCAGTATTGGGACTGTGGAAGGCTTCGGTGGAGGTTCAAGTGTAGCATTCTTCAAAGCTGCTGTATGAGGCTGCCTAAAAGGTGAAATCACTAGTTTGCCATTTGGGGAACTGGGTGGGTGGGTGGGGGGAGCTTGCCTGCCTATCTAAAGCAGCAGAAGTTTTTTTTTTTTTTTTTAAAAAAATCTTCCAGTCCATTGCTACCAGCCCTAGATGAAGCCCCCTGAGTAACATGGCAGCTTCTTTGAACAAACAGGATTGCCTCTGTAGCACAAAGTACCTTGTCAAAGCAAAGCATAGCTGCCTTATAAAGGCTTAGGAAATATAGCCCTCTTACTTAGATGCTTTTGAAATGCAAAGAAGGAAAGTGTTTTCATCTTTTCTCATTTCCTTTGACATTTCCACAGAGGATTCTGCTGAATTTGTCTTTTCAGTGTCATTCTGGATTCATCTTTCCATAAATGTGCATTTTGGTCTGCATAGCTGAGATGGCAGAATGAGCCTCACACTTCAACCATATTTAGACATTCCTTCCGCATAACGTAGAATCATAGGGCTGGAAGGGATTTTGGAGATCTTCTAGTCCAACCCCCTGCCCAAGGCAGGAGTCCTTATACTATCCCAGATAAATGGATGTCCAATCTCTTCTTACCAACTTCCAACAACAGAGCACCAATATCTCCAGGAAGGCAAGTTGTTCCATTGGTTAATTCCTTGTGTGTTTAATCACACTTGGCCAATAAAGAATTCTGTTCTATTCTATTCTATTCTATTCTATTCTATTCTATTCTATTCTATTCTATTCTATTCTATTCTATTCTATTCTGTTCTATCCCTCACATCCTGGACATAAACTGTTTCAACTCCTACCCTCAAAACGACGCTATAGAGCACTGCACACCAGAACAACTAGACACAAGAACAGTTTTTCCATCACTCTGCTAAACAAATAATTCCCTCAACACTTGATTGATTTACTAAGTCTGTGCTACTATTAATCTTCCCATTGTTCCCACCACCCATCTCCTTCTATTTATGACCTTATGATTCTTGATGAACGTATCTTTTCTTTTATGTACACTGAGAGCATATGTAACAAGACAAATTCCTTGTGTGTCCAATCACATTTGACCAATAAAAAATTCTGTTCTGTTCTGTTCTGTTCTGTTCTGTTCTGTTCTGTTCTGTTCTATTCTTTGCTCACACTGTCAGAAATTTTTTCCTTAGTTCCAGATTTTACCCATTGCTTCTTGTCCTACCCTCAGGGGCTTTGGAAAACAGTTGACCCCCTCTTCCTTGAAGTCTTCAAATATTAGAAGATGGCTATCATGTTATCCCTAAGTCCTTAGTCGTGTATTGTACAATTTGGCCTCCAGACCCCTTATCATCTTTACAGCTCTTCTCTTCACTCTTCTCTCATTCTTTCTCAGCATCTTTTTTTGTATTATGGTGACCAGAACTGGTTATAGTATTCCTAATCTAGTCTTACTAATTCAATATAGAGCAGTACTATCATTTCTCATGATCTTGATGCTATCCTTCTGCTGATGCAGCCTAGAACTGCACTGGCTTTTTTTTTAGCGGTTGCAGCATATTGCTGGTTCATACTTAAATGGTGGTCAACCAAGACACCCAGATGCCTTTCACCCTTTGTTGAGCCAGGTACTGCATATTATACCTATGCATTTGGTTTTCCTGCCTAATATGCATGCATATGTCTATAGGTGGAACAGGATTCCAAGCTGTTTTTAAAGCTCACATTTTTAAATCTTGTAATTATTTTTTCTATATATCAAACATATTTCCAGACCACCATCAAGGGTTTGGTGTTTTTTTTTTTCTTTCATGATATTAAGTGCATACACTTACATACCATATACCGTGTTTCCCCGAAAATACGACAGGGTCTTATTTTCTTTTGACCCCCAAAATATGGCCTTGGCCTTATTATCAGGGGACTTATACCTAAACCTTGGCCCCGGAGCACTGACCAGCTGCTTCGTCGGTGCCACCCAAGCTGCTGCCTCCAGCAATTGTGGCAGCTTTTTTGTTGCTTCCCATGCAAACAACATGATGTGAGGAGGCAAGGTGGGGGAAGGAGGGAACATGCCCCCCACACACCTGCCATCCATACAGACGTTCTTCTCCTGGGCAGCGGCAACGCATTCAGCTCCCCAAATCTGGCTTGCCGATCTCAGCCGGCAAGGGGGAGTGGCAGGTGGGGAGGGGTGGGGAAGGAAGGAAATGGAATGGTGTATTTTGGCACTCCTCTTTCTGCCTACAGTCCAACAAAGTGTGCGAGCAGGTTAGTGCGTCTTCAGTAGGATTCTATCTTTTTTCTTTTTCTTTTTTTTTTTCTTTCATATAAAGTGCACTGTGAACAGAACATGGTCCGACTGCTCTCCCCTGTCTTAACTTTGGCTGCCTCCACCACGTGCAGAGGAACATGTCGAATTTGTCTTCTCGCTGAAAGACCCAGACTTTTCTTTCTACAAGGGGAACTCTGTTCTTGCAAAGCCATGACTTTAACTCTCGAAGCCCCTTGCCGGAAGTGTTTTCTTGGCTGGCGTGAGAGGGGGCTCTTCTTTTCTTGCAAAGCCACACTACTCCAGATGACCCCAAAAGAAAGACGCTGGGTCCTTGAAATCGAGCCTGCGCATGGCGGAGGCAGCCAAAGTTAAGACAGGGGAGAGCCCTTCCCTCATGCGTCTCCACGCAGCCCCCCAGTGACTCGCAGCCTGCGTGGGGACGAAGGGCCCGCTTGGCAGGCATACAATCTGGGATAGAGGCCTGTTTTCTGGAAAAGCAATGCAAGAAAGAGATGGGCCACCAAAAAGGCCATTCTGCATGGATGGCAGGTGCGTGTGGGGCATGGGGGGCACATTCCCTCTCTCTTTCCCCCCCTCTCTGGCCTCAGCTCCTCACATTGTGTTGTTTGCATGGCAGCTGCGCATGCGTCTAAGTATTGGGGGGCTTATTTTGGGGGGGGGTTATTTTACCCCATGCGCTTGAAAGCCCAATTGGGCTTGTTATCCAGACATGTCTTAGTTTCGGGAAAACATGGTACATACACACATATATACACATAACTCCCTTTCGGGAGAGGCCATGAGAAGAAAATGTAGAAAAACAGTAAGAAAGAGTTACTGGGATGAGTTGGGCAGCTATAGAAATTGATGGCAAGTTTAAAATGTTAAAGATGCGAGTTCATTAACTTCTAGTCTGTTTTCCATTTGCAGGAATGCATTGCTTGCTTTGATGCCACTTGTTCCTTTTCATATTCCTAAAGATCAGTCATACAGATATTTATTTTGGTCTCCCTGTGGTGTCATCTAATTTGATTCCTGTGAAGGGGCCAATGCCATCATCTCTTGCAAGGATTCTCTTCTTATAGACTTGCTTATGCACAGAAATTGTTTTGTGAACAATGCCCCATCAAATGATCCACTAACAGCAGGAAGTAATTTGAGTGGCATCGGGTAATGAAAAGTATATATACACTAATCACAATATGAAAGCTGCGTTCTACTGAGGGATTTTGTATTGAATGCATCCTGTGCTGACATCCAGCTGCAGAGTAGCTGTCTAAAGGACAAATGGATATAGAGAGATAATTCTTACCATCAGCAATTTTCTATGGTTCTCAGTTTTACGGGCTTTCCCCCCCTCCCTCTGTCCTGCTTCTGCAGTTTGTGTATATGTGTGTTTTGCTTTCAGTTCTATAAAGCACTTTATTGGGCAGAGTTGACAGTGTGAATTACCAAAGACAAGGTAGAAAATTTGTTTTTGAGATTTATGTTAGTGATCGGTTGAATAAGAGAACTGGATGTTTATTTTACTATGCTCATAGATGTTTACTTCCATAAAAATTATGACCAGACTCATAAATTAGCAAGAAGGATATACCCGTAGGCAAGAAAATGTATCAGGTTTCATAGGACTAAGGCTACAAGGTTTGATAGGTTTCAGCTGACTACCTAAAGTAGTGTATCTTTATTTCTTTATTCATTTTCTGCTGGTAGTAGCTGTGAAGATCATTGAAGCTCACATCTCACAGCCATATATAAGTCCCTGTGGAATGACATATGAAGGAGCCAGTAAGTCCTCCCTCTGGTTTTCATTCTAGGTTCTTTAGCAAAGGTCACCTCTCCTCTCAACAGTTTTTTCTGCAATGCAATAAGCTTTTTAAAAACCTGTTTATCTTTATTGGACAGTTAGAATGAGAATATAAAAACTGGACACAAATACGAATAACTGGACACAAATTAATATTTTTTTCCTTTTATGACCTTTCAATTCCTTTGTTTTGGGGTAGAGCCAGGGCAACTGAATGGAGCTGAGAATTTACTGGCTAGATGCCCTTCTTCACACCTATGTGGAGTTTGCAGCAGATATTTTCTCTTTGCACCCTGATAGAGAAACTTCTGCTGCTGCCTAAATTGGACTCCCTTCCAAGTGGGAGTCAAGTGTCTTCATCTCTAGGCCGCTGCACCACTCAAAAATATGAGAATATATATATATATATATATATATATATATATATATATATATATATATATATATGTATGTATGTATGTATGTATGTATGTATGTATTTGTTTATGTAAGTTTTCACGGGTATGTATGTGTGTATATATATGTATATGTATATGTATATGCGTGTGTGTGTGTGTGTGTGTGTTTTCTGAGGTTTTCGCGGGTGTTTGTATGTAGGTCTTTGGTTATTCGGGTGTTCTCCCGCGTAAAATTGGAAGTGTCTTGGCAACGTTTCGACGAAGTCTCATTCGTCATCTTCAGGCTGGTGTTTTCGGCTTTGTGCTTCTAGGAGCAATATGTGTGATCGCAGCTGTTTCTTCCTTTTAATATTCATATTTTAATCTTCATATATATATGATGGGCATGAATGCATATATGTTGAGACATAGTATGAAGGTCCTTAAACATAATTCATGGCTTTGGCAGAAAAAAAAATGAGTTGCCAAACCAACTTGACAACAGTATATAACATCTGCCAGAAATCTATATAAATGTCCCAGATTGTATAATACAACATTAGGCAACTGTTCAATGAACTACAGAAATTCATGTCTCAGCATATATGCATTCATGCCCATCAAGTCTGACCTATTTGTGTGGCTGTATTCAATATTATATCCTCATGATTTTGTCTTGTGGTTGGAATCTTTATTTATTTTATCTATATGACCGTATAACCTCAATATTTTCTTTCATATTGGTCACACACTTTTGTATTCACTCCATATTCATTTAGCATTTTTTCGTTCTTGACTTATTTCTTCTTGTTTTGCACTTTTTAAGTAGGCACAAGCTACAAGTTATGCATTTCTCTTAGTATTTGGACATCCTAAACTTTCTCCTTCCATTTGCTCATCTCTAGTAAGCATTGAAGCAATGTACAAAATTCAATCTATTTTTATAGGTTAGCTGGCAATTGTTCATTCCACTTTCCTTGACAAGGACAACTACCTTGGACTTCAGTTCATTCAGTTTCACCTCCATATTCTTCATTGTTCATACAATCTAACATCCTCTGCAAATCATTTGTGTTAATATACAATAGCATGTATATCACCACCAGTTGGATTTGCAACTTACTGCCAAACCACACTTAATGTGTAGTCCTTAATGGAACTACATCTACATCAGGAGTGAGAAACTTGATTTCATTGAGGGCCGCATTACAGTTGTATTTGATCTCGGGGGGACTGGGGTGGGCATGGCCAGGATGGGTGTGGCCAGAGTGGCCAGCTCGACATCACTCATATCAGGGGCACCTGTGGTGGTCAAGTGCTAAGGCAGGGCTTTCCTCAGACCTTCCCTCACTCTCATTATAATCTCCTCCCTCCCTCCCTCCCTTCCTCCCTTTTCTTCTTTTTCCTTCCCTCTTCATTCTCCTTACTTCTTCATTCTCCTCTTTCCTTATTTCTCCTTTCCCATCTTTTCTTCATCTTTTCTCTTTCTCTTTCTCCTTTCCTCTCCCTTTTGCATGGTCAAATGCAAAAAAATAATAATAATAATTTCTCCTTTTGTTTTGTTTTTAGTTGTTTTGCTATCCCTGTTTTCAGCCGTAACGATCTCCTGAAGCCCTCTGTCAGTGAAAATGGAGCTCATGGGGCCTCATGCACCCTGGGCCCAATTTTCGCTAACAGAGGGTTGCAGGAGACCATCGCGGCAGAAAATAGGGCCCAGAGGCTCGCAAGACCCTCCTGAGCTCTGTTTTTCTGGCAGAGGCACTGTGGGCCAGTCCTTTGCTGTTTCCAGGGCGGCCCTGGGGGCCAGATCTAAGCACCCCATGGGCCAGATGTGGCCCACAGGCCTTGAATTTGATATCCCTGATCTACATGGAGGGAAGTAAGCATGATGTACTCCAAGTTCTGCCTAGACCCAGTACTCTTCAATATCTTCATAAATGGTTTAGATCAGGGGTGAAATGCTCCCAGATTGGACCAGATTGCCTGATTCGGTAGCGATCTTGGCCGTCGGTTTGGTAATCCAGTAGCGATGGGGGAGCGAAGCTCCACCCACCCTCCCGGGTGTCATTACTTCCTGGTTTTAACCAAGAAGCAATGTGTTTTTTACCTTCTGCACATGCACAGAAGGTCTGTGCATGCATGTGACACACACACACGCTTCCAAACCTGTAAGGAAGGTAAGTAGATTTCACCCCAGGTTTAGATAATGGAATAGAAGAGAAACACATCAAATTTGTAGATGACACCAAGCTGGCAGGAATAACCAACACCCCAGAAGATAGGATCAAGATCCAGATGGATGTTAATAAACTTGAACACTGGGCCTCTATGTAATGAAATGAAATTCAATGGGGAGAAAAGTAAGGTTTTACACTTAGGCAAGAAAAACCAAATATATAGGTGCAGAATAGGTGAATCATGGCTCAATAGCATTAACTGTGAGAAGGATCTTGGAGTCCTGGTGGTCAATCATTTAAATATAAGCCAGCAGTGTGTTGCATCTGTCAAAAAACCCAATGCAATCCTAGGCTGCATTAATAGTGGAGATAGAATCAACACCATGTGAAGGGTTAGTACTATTTTATAATGTCTTGATAAGATCACACTTGAAATACTGCATCCACTTTTGGTAACCACAAAATTTAAAAAAGAAAAAGATGTTGAGACTCTGGAAAGAATGCAGACAAGAGCAATAAAGATGATTACGGGGCTGGAAGCTAAAATTTATGAAGAACCATTGCAGGAATAACAGAAAGAAAGATTAGGGATGACATGACAACAGAATTCCAATATCTAAGGTTTACAACAAAGAAAACTATTTCCCAAAGCACCAGAAGGCAAGGCAAGAAGCAATGGATGGAAACTAATAAGAAGAGAAGCAGCCTAGAACTAAAGAGAAATTTCCTAATAGTGAGAACAATTAACCAGCAGGGCAGCTTGCCTTCAGAAATTGTGGGTGCTCCATCACTGGAGGATTTTAAGAAGAGATTCCACAGCCATTTGTCTGAAATGTATAAGGTCTCCTGCAATAGGAGGGAGTTGGTCTAGAAGACCTCCAAGGTCCCTCCAACTCTATTATTCTGTAATACATAAAATAGATTTATGCTTATCATCCCTAACTGGCATACTTATCTTATACAACCATTTTTCATTTTTTTAAAAAAAAAAATACAGTTAACATCCAAGAAGATATTTCATATCCATGTCTTCCTCTATACTCAGTGCTAAACTATTTCTAAGCATTTAATTTATTCCTATGCATATTTTTCTTCTATAATACATAATTCCTGCTTCATTCAGCAAACTATATCCATGCAAAACAATTGAAACCAATTCACCCTATTACATGTTCTTTTTCAAAATTAATAAATGTGCAGTAATGTTCTCAATGACATTTTTTCTTGAATACTAACATTTTTAGTGTTCGGTTCAGTTCTGCAATATGACTTATCAATGTTATTTCCATTCACTTTTCTAAATGCTCTTTTCAGAATTTCCTCATCCCAAACCACTTCATCTGTTTTAATATTGATTCCTTTCAATCTTCCAGAAGCTTCTTTTTTTGGTACAGAAACATTGCTTTTAATTTGCATCAATATTGTTAGGCATTTTCTATACCTCTTTTAATTTTAACTGCTCCTTGCTGTCTAATTATATTCTTTGCCTTTCTATGTGCTGTCTATGCTTCCATTACAATATAAGTGGCAGAGAAGCACTTGAAATAATGCATAAATAAATCCACAATTTTTGCAACATTCTCTTACATTCATTTTGTTCTTACTCACTTCTTTCCTTTCATCATTCCACCAAGCATCGTTTTTCATACTTCCCATTAGTGCAGCTTCCCATATTTCAGTTGTATTTTGCGCCATGATTCTTTCTACTTTGTTCCAAACGGCTTCCACATAATCTTTCCTTCTGTCTGCTTTCATCAGTTAGGAAATTAATTTATATTATAGTACTTTTTCATAAATCATCTTCAGGCAACAATTCTACTTTTATTCTTGTTACTTTTTTTTTTGCTTCTTTCATAGGCACTCCATTTTTTCCAAGGATCTGTTCTTGATATTACCTAAACATCATCTATCTTGTCAACCTTGTATCTGTCACCAATTTTCCCAGCCTTTCATCCTAAACCCAGTGGTGGGATTCAGCCAGTTCGCATCACTTCGGGAGAACCGGTTGTTAACTTTCTGAGCAGTTTGGCAAACTGGTTGTTGGAAGAAATCATTAGGGCAGAGAACCGGTTGTTAAATTACTTGAATCACTGCCTAAACCACCAAATGAATGAAGCTTTTCTGGTTAATACCAGGTTTCAACAGGTATTCACAAACCATTACAATTTTTATTTATTCTTGGGTCTCCTAATTGACCAATACCTTTTTTCTGTATTTCTCCAGCTTACAGATTCCTACTTTTATATGCACCTGCAGCCTACTGTAGATGACACCAGTTCATATTTTCTGACATATGTTTTAGCATATCTGTCAATAACTATTCTGTGAAGTCATGCTAGTCACATGACCATGGAAATGTCTTTGGACAGTGGTGGCTCAATGGCCTTGAAATGGAGATGAGCACCTCCCCTATAGTCGACAACAACTAGTGGAGTAAAATCTGCAGGGACTCCTTTATCTTTTATTCATGAAATCTATTCACAAGGTCAAACTACCTTCATTCACTCTTCTCCTTCTCTTAATTCACAGGAACACACATTTCCCCCCTTTCTTTCATTTCTTAATTCATGCTTTTTTTACCATTTAGGTTTTTTTACATTCCAGGTTGCAATCTTCCATATATCCGTGGGTCATATTGGAGCCACATACATTGTCTTCTGCTGCTATCATGTCTTTAGTCTGTTGAGAGTTGCAAGGAAACTTGCAATACTAGATGCCAATGTTAGATTCACAATTTCAGTGATGATATAGGACCAGGTTGAGCCTCAACGAGGGATCAAACGCACGATAAGTCATGAGTCCCTGCATGCCCAGAAGAGATATAAGTCCAGCCCAACTTGAATGCCTTTCTTATCTCCCACTCATTTCCCTTGACCATTAGCTGGTCAGATTCTTGTAGAGAGCTTCAGCCTGCAATAAATCTTAATTTATTTGAACTGCCTGAATCTCCTGATTTCCCTGGTGCTTTCTCTTTCTATCTTTGTAAGGGTTCTTTGTTTTCCAAGAACTGGACGCACAAGTGTGTATAAGATAACCATACAAAATACTTTATTGTAGCTCACAAAATGTTCCTGTTGCCCTGGATTAACTCCAGTCTCCTAGACTTTGCAAGTTGATGCATGTAAATAAGTCTTTGATGGTTGGTTTCTAATGACAAAACTCTTCAAGTTTGTAAAGTATAACCTTTGCCTCCCTCCAAAAGATCATGCGCCTCTTGGAATTAAGATTTACCTTAGCTTCTCTTCTGGTTGTTACTGAGATCTAGTTCAAAATCCAAGACACTGTTTCTCAACCTTGGCCCCTTTAAGACCTGTGGACTTCAACTCCCAGAATTCCCTAGCTAGCATCTCCAGCTATGGTTACCATAGTTTATGGTCTTGGCAGTTGACTGACAATATTCTTGCTTGCCTGTAATTGCTGTAATTTCCAGACATCGCTTCCTGATTCCTTGCCTGCATATAGTCTTTTTTCTTTTTCCTACACAGCTTTTCCACACTTTTGTAAGCTAAGGGCCTGGATGGGTGAGGCTACCTATGGACACTAGCACATTCCTAAAAACATCACATGGATGCTTCTGAATAAACTGTGAATGAGGGAATGAATGATCCTCACATGTTTCTGGAGCTGTAGACTTTTATGGCCCTTTGAGAAAACTGAAATTATCTCTGGGGAAATGGAGATCGAAATATTTCTGTCTGGCTGCAGCTGCTTTTCCCAAATGCAGACAGGAACCCCAACTTCATTTGCTCAAATTCCTTAAATTGTTTCTATTGTCCATGCATGCTTTTTATATGCCAGTTTTAAAACCGAATCATTTTATGAGAGAAGCAGTTTCAAATATGTTGTGTTCATTCACAATACTACAATAATAATGCAGAAGTAGAATTATGAATAGAAAGACATAGATTCACGTCAGTTCATGAAATATCCTCTTGAGAATCTGGTCTATAAAAAGGACAAGCTGAGAAATCAGAAGCCATCTAGATTTCAGTGGGAAATTTAGATTCTCGATATTCTAGGAGAATCACAAATCATAGACCAAACAGATCTATTGTCATCTTATATCTCTTTGCATTGTTAGTAAAAAAAGGTTAAAATAAGGTTTGTAGAAAATCATAAACACTGAAGTGTTTTCTTAGTGTCTAAATTGCATAAACTTAGCAACAGGTTTATTGTTTCAGAAATCTAAAGTTTGCTCAGCCAAACCATCATGAATTATTCTGATCAGGAATGTAAATAACAGTTTTATTTTTGTTATTATTTTTTGTTCTAAAGCCATAAGAAATATCACCTTGTATATTAGACAAATTAAATTTCATTACTGCATTTCTCGAGAGACGCTTAATCTTTCATTCTGATAAATACCACTCTTTAGGACAAAATAAAAATAAAAATGAAATACAGGAACCTTCTGCAGTGCTTGTATTAAATAAGGCAACTACCAAATAACTTTACTGACTGTGACAATGCAAATGCTGTGGCATATTGCAAAGGTGAAAGGAATAGAAGTAAAAATTATTGATGAATATTTGGAAGTTTTACCGTTTGTTGTTGTAAAATGGCTTGAAAAGAGATATTTAAGAAGAATATTTCATGTCACACTTGATTTTGCATTTGTAACTTAAACAAGTGCTGTGTTTTACTCATTTTTATTTTGTTCTGTGTTTTTTTAAAAGCATCTCTGCTTTGCAGCCTCTGGAACTCCTCCAGTGGCTCTCTGAATCATATGAAAGGGGTTCTCCCTAGTTCTGCTTCTTTATCCCATCTAAAACATTTTTCACTTGGTCATGGGGTGACATTGGTAACACAGGTGGAGGCAGTGGTGGGATTTAAGTAATTTAACAACCGGTTCTCTGCCCTAATGATTTCTTCCAATAACCAGTTTGCCAAACTGCTCAGAAAGTTAACAACTGGTTCTCCCGAAGTGGTACGAACTGGCTGGATCCCACCACTGGGTGGAGGATCCAAAGCAATTGTCATCTGGTGAATATCGGGCAATGCATCCTGAAGTTGGGAGAAACAAGTTAGACATTGGAGTCTTATTTTAACTCCAAGATTTTGGAGTTAAAATAATGTATAACATATGTTTTGACCAGATGTGCCCCAACAAATGACAGGCAACACCAGAAATCTAAGTGCTTTTCAGGGGCAAAGACATGATTGGGAGAGCCAGTGCTTGGAGAATGGAAGAGGGAGAAAGAGATGGAGGGAGGGAGGGAGGGAGATGTTAATTCTTAATGACCCATAGATTTTCTTCAGAATGATCTGTATCAACTGATCCTTCAGGTGTTCTACCAGTGTAGCTACTGCTGTGTGATTGAATTAATCCATCTTGCTACTGTGTTTCCCCGAAAAAAAGACCCTGTCTTATATTTTTTTTTGAACACTGAAATAAGCGCTTGGCCTTATTGCCATG
Organism: Arizona elegans; assembly: GCA_022577455.1. Taxonomy (NCBI): domain Eukaryota; kingdom Metazoa; phylum Chordata; class Lepidosauria; order Squamata; family Colubridae; genus Arizona; species Arizona elegans. Next base: position 91,365,324 of record JAKOOJ010000003.1, on the reverse strand, counting down.
TGCTCAAAAGCCTGATTGGGCTTATTATCAGGGGATGTCTTATTTTGGGGAAAACAGGGCACTTGTCATCTTGTTGTTCTCTTTCTTTCTATTTTCCAGCACCATAGACTTCTCCAGAGAGCTAGACGAGCCCTGGTGGCACAGTGGTTAGAATGCAGTATTGCAGGCTAACTCTGCCCACGTCCTTGAGTTCAATCCTGAAAGAGCTCAAGATTGACTCAGCCTTCTGTCCTTCCAAGGTTGGTAAAATGAATACCCAGATTGTTGGGGGCAATATGCTGATATTGCAATGCTATAAAGCACTCTGGGGCGGTATATAAGTCTAAGTGCTATTGCTGTTGCTAGATTTTCACATTGTATCCTCAAACTATGATTATTTCTCCATATCGATTTGTGGTCCCACATTTTAGGACGTTTTTCAGAAAAGCAGCAGGTTAGAAACCAAGTGTACCTTTGGGAAAATAATGTTCCATATAGAAGACCATCAAGAAGGCCCTTTTCTGTGTGGTCCCATGACATGAAAATGTCATTTTGTTTGAATACTAGATGAGCAATGAAAATATTATTGGATTGGCCACTTGATTAGAAGGAAGTCAGCTTGTTTGTGGAAAGTGTTTGCTCCCAGTCTTGTTCTTCATAATTGATTTATGTTTTAAAATTATAGGCATAAATCCACTTAAAACAATGGACTCTTTTTTGCATTTTCGGTTAAGTGAAAAATGAAATAAATCAAGCAGGAATTCTTAGAACAAGCAAACTTCTGATGTTTTGTATAAATGTTGAGTTCTATCATACAATGTCAATAAGAACTACCTAGTTCTTATTCTCTCTGAAGTAAGTCTAAATGTGTTTAAATACAGGTAGTCCTCAACTTATGATCACAATTGAGCCCAAAATTTATGTTGTTAAGTGAGACAACTTACTTAACTTAACTTACAACTTACAACTAAATAAGATAGTTGTTCAGTGAGTTATTCCCCATTTTACAACCATTCTTTTCACACATGTTAAGTGAATCACTGTAGTTGTAAAGTTACTAACATGGTCGTTAAATGAGTCACTGACTTTGCTTGTCAGAAGGTTGCAAAAGGTGATCCCATGACCTTGGGACACTGCAAACATCATAAATGTGAGTCAGTTTTCAAGTGTCAATTTTGATCACATGAGCAACTGCTGTAAGTGTGAAAAACAGTCATAAGTCACTTTTTCAGTGCTGTTGTAACTTTGAACAGTTACTAAATGAACTGTTGTAAATTGAGGACTAACTGTATACAGTATGATTTCTGCCTTGAATTATTTGTAAAAATAATAAAGTATAAGAGATGACAGACAGAGCCCAAAGGCAGGGTCAAATGTGTCATCAGCTTGGAGTCACAACACTCCCACAAAAGACCTAAGTCCAGTTCCTTATGCATTCCATTGACTCTTATCTAGCACCAATTTGCTTACTTGATAATAGTTCAGATTAATGTCAGGTGCAAGTTACCAGGACAAGGAGTTGAGTTCAAAGCATTTCAAATGTAATACATGCCACCTATAGACAAGAATCTGACCTACTAACTGTCAAGGCATGGGATGACACATTTGACACCGTCTTCAGGTTCCACCTTGTCATCGCCTATAAAGGTGCAGGATGCAAATAAATAAATATTAAACTGTCTTATTGCAGAGTGGTATACTAGGGTGAAATACACCATCCCTATTATACTAAACATAGTATCAAAGCTGAGTGCATCTTTTTGCATAGCCTGATATTCTGATATAAATGTTTGTCAGGGGTACATCAGAAAAATATTACTGAGCAAAACAGAACTGACTCCTAAGTAAGCAGGTGAAGATTAAAACTGAAATAATTTTATAAAGAAACATTCCATTAAAAAGGTCAAGTCTAGAATTGTCTTGCCTTTACTAAGAACAAGATATCAGAATATTCAAGCATTCAAAATGTATAAAGCTTTTAATCTTATTAAGATTAATCATTTAGATTAGTTTAAACAAATTAAAAGTTATTTGTAAAACAGTTCTCCTTGCTTCTGGTTGAAACTTTTTTCCTTTATTTTCTTTTTTCTTTCTTTCTTTCTTTCTTTATTTTCTTTCTTTCCTTCCTTCCTTCCTTCCTTCCTTCCTTCCTTCCTTCCTTCCTTCCTTCCTTCTTTCCTTTCCTATAAATATCATAACAAATGTAAACCAAAAACATAAAATCTTAGTTCTGCATTTCATTCCCATTTCATCATCCCAGTAATATAACCATTAGCTTGGAGGGAAAAAGAAATCTGGCAACCCATTAGCGTTAAGTGGCCTTGATTTAATTAGTGCCTAAGTGCTAATTGATTCTAGGCAGTAATAAATGGTCCTTTATTAAAAGGTGACATAAATGTCAATTTTAAAAACAACTTATAACAGGACTGCCAGAAGGAGGATCTATTTTAGAACACTTCCAAAGAAATAGAGTTCAGATCCTCATATCTGGAATACCTGATTAAGGTATTAGCACGTGAACTCAAAAGACATTGTCCCCCCTCAGTCTTCTGATATTATGGCAGTTTAAGTAATTATAGCCTTGAGTGTAATGACCATCAGAACATTAATGTCTTTTTTATACATTTCACAATTAATGCTCTGTGATTCTCAGCCTTGGACAAAGGATTCCAGGATACAGTGCTTGATCTTAGTCAAAAGACAAAGACCAAGTGGTTCCAGGAAAAGAAAAAGTAAATTTCTCTCCTGGGGAAGCAACTTATTTGTTGGTAGTTAGCCAACGAGCCATACTCTTGACATGAACAATACGCAAGCAGAAAACAACATCTTAATCAAAGAACTATCAAGGAGAAAATCACATAGACATCCCACCAACACTGACAGCCAAGCTGCTGCATATGAACTGGGAGCAAAGCAAACCCCACACTCAGCTACAGTGATAATGTAACGTACACAATTAATGAATTGTCTGCAAGCAAACAACCAAGCTCAGAGAGTACCAAACATTCCATAGTTCAACTCTGAGCTATATATATTCTCTTCTATTGGAATAATATGTATATATTACAGTGACCAAATCAAACTTGTATGAACTTTCCTTCATGGGAAAGTTCATTGGTTGCATTGGTGGATGATCTCTGGAGGGCTCGGGACAGAGGTTGCTCCTGTATCCTGGTCCTATTAGATTTCTCAGTGGCTTTTGATACCATCGACCATGGTATCTTACTGCACCGGCTGGAGGGGTTAGGAATAGGGGGCACCATGCTTCAGTGGTTCTCCTCCTTCCTTTCTGACCATTCGCAGTTTGTGTTGGCAGGGGGACAGAGGTCGACCTCGAGGCACCTTATTTGTGGGGTGCCGCAAGGGTCAGTCCTCTCACCCCTTCTGTTCAACATTTATGTAAAACCGCTAGGCGAGATCATCCGTGGTTTCAGGGTGAGTGTTCATCAGTATGCTGATGACACACAGCTATACATCTCCACCCCAGACCACCCCAATGATGCCCTTGCTGTGATGTCCTGTTGCCTGGAGGTCGTGCAGATCTGGATGGGGAGAAACAAGCTCAGACACAATCCCTCCAAGACCGAGTGGCTGTGGCTTCCGGCGTCCTGGTATAGTCAGCTAGTACCATCACTGACAATTGGGGATGAGATCTTGCTCCCCACAGAGAGGCCCTGCAACTTGGGTGTCCTCCTGGATTCACGGCTATCTTTAGAAGATCATTTGACGGCCGTGGCCAGGGGTGCCTTTTATCAGGTTCGCCTGATCCGCCAGTTGTGTCCCTTTCTGGATCGGGATGCCTTGCACAAGGTCACTCATGCCCTAGTCACCTCCCGTATGGACTACTGTAATGCTCTCTACATGGGGCTCCCCTTGAAAAGCACCCGGAGGCTCCAACTGGTCCAGAATGTAGCCGCACGGGTGATTATGGGCGCAGCTCATTGCGCCCATGTAACACCTCTCCTACTTGAGCTGCACTGGCTCCCAGTGGTCTTCCGGGTGCAATTCAAGGTGTTAGTTATCACCTTTAAAGCGCTCCATGGTTTAGGACCTGGGTACCTACGAGACCATCTTTTGCCACCAATAGCCTCCCACCGACCAGTTCATTCTCACAGGGAGGGACTACTCAGGGTACTGTCAGTCAAATTATGCTGACTGGCGACTCCCAGGGGGAGGGCCTTCTCTGTGAGGGCTCCAACCCTTTGGAATGAACTGCCCCCTGAGATAAAAAATATCCCTGATCTCCGTGCTTTCCGCTGTGCCCTCAAAACTCTGATGTTCCAACAAGCGGGGCTAAACATATGAACATGTGAATGTTTTTAAAATGTTATCTAATTTTAGGTTCTATTTAATTGGGCCAAACTATGTTATAATAATAATTTTAATTAGCAATTTTATGATGTTTGTGTATCTATATTTTTCTTGACTGTACACCGCCTTGAGCCCTACGGGAGAAAGGCGGTATAGAAATATAATAAATAAATAAATAAATAAATAAATAAATAAATAAATAAATAAATAAATAAATAAACAAACAAACAAACAAACAAACAAACAAACGGGAAGCAATGCATGCTAGTCTGTGCATGTTTTGAGAGAGAGTTTAGATACTTCTATACAATGATCGGAGGTGGGTTTCAGCAGGTTCTGACCAGTTCTGGAGAACCAGTAATGGAAATTTTGAGTAGTTCTGAGAATTGGCTCCATCCCCATCTAGTCTCTGCCTCCCAAATCCCAGCTGATTGGGAGGAAATGGGGATTTTACAGTATCCTTCCCCTTCCACACCCACCAAGCCACGCCCACCAAGCCATGCTACGCCCACCAAGCCACACCCACAGAACCAGTAGTAAAAAAGTTTGAAACCCACCACTGACAATTATCAAGATATATTTATTTAGATTTTCAAAACTATCAGCAAAGGGTGTACATCAATATATCACACAGATCTACAAAACTCTTAATTCTAGTCCTCAGACAAAATAATTCCTAAAAGCATTAAATTCATAAATATAAAACACCACATAAAATTGAACAAATGAAAATAGCCAGAAAATAGCATTTTCCCCAGAAATCCTCATTATTGGAGCAAAAATTTTATTTCTGTAATATGTACTGTATATATTTGTGTTTGTGCACAAAATATTGTTACTTTTTTCTTTTTCTTTTTTTATTGTAGTATTGCTTTATTTTCTTTGTTGTTTTATTAAAGAAACACTTACAGCCCCTCCCCAAATAAAAATATTTATGTTCCAATATATTTTTCTTCTAAATGAGAGGCTCATATGTAAATTCCTATGTATTTATGTTCCTGAGAGTATCTGGAGGTAAATGCAATGAATAAACAAACCATTTGGGGCTACGTGTACAGATTTACTGATTGACTGTAACCATGACAGATGAAGGGCCCTTTTGAATTTTTCGAAAGTTTTCCAATGACAAGGCTAATTCAGTATTAAAAAAATAAAAATTGGACAGCCAAATAATTTTATGGTTGGAATTAATGTGATGGTATTAGGGGGCTAAGTCTGTTCTGCTACCATCCCTGCTGCTCCCTTCTTATGCAGCTCCAATTCTTACATAAACACACCAGAATTTCACACCAGAAATTCCACAGTTTCAGGATAGACTGGGAGGTCAACAAGCAATAAAAAATATTACTTCTGTATTGTGCATTAAAACAAGTACCTGCGTGTAGCATATGAATTTTGTGCTGGTGTGAATCAGTAGGAGAAAGGCAAAAATGGGAAGAGAAAACAAAGGAAGGGTCCTAGGGTGCAGCTGTGCCATCTGGAGGACAGATGAACATCCCTGGCTGCCAAAAAGGATTGTTGCAAGGGAGATGTTACGTGGCAGCAATCCCATTTGTTCAAGGCTTGTTTACAGGTGTTGAGACTAAATTCCTGGGAGGGAAACCCATCTCCCCAGTTGCTGGGGTTTGTGACGTAAAGGAGAAAGCCAGAAGAAAAATGGATAATCACTTTGCCACATTTAAGCCTGCTACTCTGAGGGAGAAAGAGCCTTTGCAAATATAGGAAGAAAAATCCTGTCCAGTTCCAATCCGGGAGAAAGACACTGGAAATAAAATGCAGGTTGACAGGAAGAAGGACTCTGTTTACTGATGAGCAGAACCAACAACAGCATGTAGTTCTGGGATAGCCCACAAATTAGCTTGATGAGTGCAAAGATTTTTATTAATATTTTGTAATTTTGAGGTTTGCTTTGTCTGCTTTTATTATTTGAGTGGTGGTGGTGGGTTAATCCTATTTTGTCCTAAAGGTCATGTCCTGTCTTTCCTAATCCTATCAGCTGGAGTTGAAGGTGTTTTGTTTATGAATAGATTGGCCTGGACTTCTTAATGGGCACAAAATATCCATCTAAAGACTTCAGGCATCTGCTGTCGGCTGTCCGGGCTGCTTTCTGCCTTTATTAAGACTTTTCTCCATTTCTCCTTTGTGAAATATAATATTCTGCCTCTTTTAATATTCCCCAAAATATTTCATTCTCTGGTGGGGGTGGGTGGGCTTCCCACACAAAGATATGTTAGTGGCTGGAGAGAGACATGCTGTCTGTAGGCTGGGCCATTGGAGTATATAGTCAGCAGTTCCTGGTCCCACAGGGAGAAGAGGTGAAGACATAGGATGGGGGCATCCCTGGGGGAAGAGAAATGAAGACCCCCCCCAATAGAGAGATGTGCTTCACCCCAAACTCATGAGAGCCCAGGATGGACGAAGATGGCTGGTTGCAGATGGGTTTCCTAAAGGCCCAGCAGATTTCCTAAAGGAACAGCTAGGCAGAAATTTTAGGGGAAAGTGCATCACATAACAGCTACACAAAGGGACGACTGTTGACATCCAGAAAAGAATGAAAAATGGCTTTAAGCATATCGCAAAATAAATCAAATATCAATCTCTCTTTCTTAGTGAAATGCAGAGTGGGAGAGGAGGAGAAAGGGAGGAATTGATATCTAAATTGCCCATCAAGTGGTTGCTGAAGAATAGGTAGAGAGGTAGAGAAAAACAAAAGGGGTAGAGAAAATTAGAATTGAAAAGTCTGAAGACTGTTGCAAATAGTTCTGGTTTTCACTAATTCCTCTGTGTGTGTTTGTGTGTCATGTGCCCAAGCGTATATACAGACACACAGAATAAAGGAATCAAACGAAATCTCCACCATTTCTCTCTAAGAAGCAATTGTGCTCCTTAAAGTCACACATGCACACACATAGACACACACAGAGAAACACAGGCAAGCAGAGAAAGAGCAGCAGTAAGAGACCCTCAAGCCATGTTCATGTCTTTATTAGGCATCCAGCTGAACTTGATGGACTGTTGAGTGCAGCAATCCATTTTTTTGTTGTTGTTTCAGTCCTGCATTCTGTAAAAGTTTAAGGACTAGACAGAAAGCTTTATGTAATGATTTCACTGGTAACTGAAACTCTCCATAAAGATCTATTGGCTCATTCTCCTGAATGAAGGATTCTTGTAAAACCCTGTTGTGCTAAATATACTTCCTCATTTGGAAGCCATGTTCTGGGGCTAGTAACTGAATTGGAAAACATTCCTTCTAAAACCCTGGAAAAACACTGTTAGTGGTTTGATCCAGCAGAAAGTAGTTCTCCATTTCTCAAATAGACAACATACCATTCATATTCCTTGGTACAGAAAAGGTAAAGTCTGGCCATTCTATGGTTCCCTGTTATTTCTTATTTATTTAAATTAATTACACTTTATTACACGTCCACTCCCATGGAATCTTGGGGTGGGGGTTATAAATATCAATACTGGATGGCTTCAAGGCAGAGAAGCTGACTAAAGATTTCTGTGGCCTTCTCTGGAATTGGCCTGCATAGAATCTTAATTGTGGGAAGGAACCTTTATCAATTCAGCTGGATGAACACATTTTATTTAATCCATTCAGCCAGAATACAAAAACACAGGAGTGGAGCTAGTGGAAGATGAAATTGCAGCATCTTTAAGGATAATATTCTAAGGCAGTTTATTGTGCCGTAGAAATTGGATATAGATTGAGGCAAACACTTAAACGCTTCTAAAAGCTAAAGTTGCCATTTATTTCTTTTGGCACAAAACTTTTTTCAGTTTTATGTTTCAAGCGTTTTTTTTTTTTATTGTTCCTACCCACCCACACCATTCTAGTTTATTCTCTTTGTTCAGCTGGAGGAGGGATGAACCACTTGCTGAAATTCTGACATTTTAAAAACTTTTCTAGCCTTGCCAGTTTTAATTGTTAAATGACTCTAAGCAATTTACTATCCTATAACAATAGAAAGAGGATTAAAAATGTAGATAGATAGATAGATAGATAGATAGATAGATAGATAGATAGATAGATAGATGATGAATGGAGATAGAGGGGGCAGGGAGACATAGATAAAAATAGCAAGCAATAACAAAATAGAAATAATAAAACAATAACAATGTTGGTAATGTACCTCCCCCGAGATTTCTGCCTATCCCTTACAGACTGGGCCTTCCCTAAAGGCTCCACGTAACCACCTTCTAGAATAGAATAGAATAGAATAGAATAGAATAGAATAGAATAGAATAGAGTAGAGTAGAGTAGAGTAGAGTAGAGTAGAGTAGAGTAGAGTAGAGTAGAGTAGCAATAGCAATAGCAATAGCAATAGCAATAGCAATAGCAATAGCAATAGCAATAGCAATAGCAATAGCAATAGCACTTAGACTTATATACCACCTTACAGTGATTTACAACCCTCTCTAAGCGGTTTATAGAGTCAGCATATTGCCCCCAACAATCTGAGTCCTCATTTTACTGACCTCGGAAGGATGGAAGGCTGAGTCAACCTTCAGCCTGATGAGATTTGAACTGCCAAATTGCAGGCAGCCATCAGTCAGTAGAAGTAGCCTGCAGTGCTGCACTCTAACCACTGCACTACCGTGGTTCAATAGAATAGAATAGAATAGAATAGAATAGAATAGAATAGAATAGAATAGAATAGAATAGAATAGAATAGAATAGAATAGACCTTGGAGGTCTTTTAGTCAGCTCCCTGCTCAAGCAGGAGAACCTATACCATTTTAGATAAGTGACTGTCTAGACCACATCATCAAGGTGGTGTCACATGACATATCAGGACTTTTTTCCCCTTCACTAAACTGGGCCTGGGTGTGGCCACCATGTGACGCATCCGGCCCATGGGCCAGGAGTTGGTCTAGACTCTTCTTTAAAACATCCAGTGATGGAGCGTCCATGATTTCTGGTGGCAAGCTGTTCCACTGGTTAATTGTCCTCATGGTTAGGAAGTTTCTCCTTAATTCCAGGTTGCTTCTCTCTTTGGTTAGTTTCCAACCATTGTTTCTTATCCTGGCCTCTGGTGCTTTGGAGAATAATTTTACCCCCTCTTCTTTGTGGCAGCCCCTCAAATACTGGAATACTGCTATCATGTCATCCCTAATTATTATTTTCTTTAGAGTAGCCAAACCCAAGTCCTGCAGCCGTTTTTCATATGTTTTAGTCTCCAGGCCTTTGATCATCTTAGTTGTTATTTTCTGAACTTTTTCAAAGTCTCTACATCTTTTTTGTAGTATGGTGACCAAAATTGGTTGCAGTATTCCAGGCATGGTCTTACTAGGGTTTTATAAAGTGGTGCTAGTACTTCACGTGATCTTGATTCTATGCCTCTGTTTATACAACTCAGGATTGTATTAGCTTTTTTGGCTGGTGTTGCACACTGCTGGCTTATATTCAAGTGATCATTCACTAGTATTCCAAGGTCCCTCTCACAGTTACTGTTTTTGACCCAGGTCTCGCCTAATCTGTACTTATACCTTTGATTTTCCTGCTTTTTTTATTAGCAGTCATAATCATTCTTAATTCAACTTCCCATTAAAATCCTGTTGATATAGCAAAACCTTTTCATAAATATATAATTTTTAAAGCTTTTTTTTAAAAGGATGATAAAAATCAATCCAAACTAGTGAAAATTAAGAAAAATAAAGAAAAAAAGAAATCAAAAGGAAAGAAAAAAGTGCCAGAAAGAAAAAAGAGAAAAGAAAAAGCTACAAAGAAGCAACATGATAAAATGTTCCTTCTTGCTGTTCATATTTCCAACATAAATTTGAAGTAACTTTGTACTTTCTAGACAATTTCTCTGGTGACAAATATCAATACTACACCATTTTATAGATTTTCTCTTTAAGATTATAACATAGTGTAAATTTCAATCTTTTCAGCCCCATGTTTCCCAGTGTTTCCTTTGTGTATCATAACCAATCTTAAACTCACTTTACCACAGATTCTTTTACTTGTTCTTTTTCTGTTTCAAATTTCAATTAAAGTTTATATATTTTAGTGATTACACATTCATCCTTTGTATACAATTCTATTTCTAACTGAATCTTATAATAATGATAAATTATTTTGTTAACTTTAAGTATCTTCCCAATAGTTGCAAATAAGAGAATCATTAATAATTATATTGCTCAGGCACCAGTTTTCTTTTCGGATTTTAGTCTACATTACTCTTGACAAAATTCTAATGTGTCGTGATAAGTTAACCGTTTGTTTTTTCCTATTAATTCTCATTTACAGCATAAAACATTTCTTGTGCTGAGATTTTCAGACACAACCTGGGTTTCTATCTATTCCATATTCTCAGTTTGATGTGTTTAACATACTTATTTTTAAAACTGACTTTCATCTTGACATTATTGTACCACAAATATGAATGCAACAATCTGTGAGAAAGATGGGTGGTTAATAAGTTAGACAAATAAATAAATAAAATAAAATGCCACTCAAATCTCAGGTCATGTTCTTCTAACTCCAGAAGTCTTTTATTTCTCAGCAACACTCATTCTTTCATCTAAACGAAACAGCAAGCTGCAAAATACAATTTCAAATCAGGTAAACCCAACTATCCTATTTCCTTTGTATCTAGTAACATATATTTAACTCATAATTATTTTCCCCAGCCACACAAATTTAGATATAACCTTCTGCCACTGTTAAATGGTATATTAGCTGTCAAAACAAGCATCATCTTGGGGGGAAAAACCATCTTTCTAGGCAAGGTATTTATTTTTATCATAGAAATTCTCCCCCATTTACATTTGTAGTTTCTTCCATCTTAACATGTCTTTTTCAGCTTCGTTCCATATCTTAACACAGTTATCTTGAAATAATATTCAATTCATATTAGTCAAGTAATATCCAAATATTTTACTTTCTTCTCAATCTTAAACCTTGATTTACTCATCAATTCTATTAATTTGCCAATTAAATCCAATGCAGTGTATTCACCAATTTCTTTTAATTTGCTGATTAAATTTAATTCAGTGTCAAGGAATTTCTAAAATATTATTTGTAAAAGTCCTTAGCTTATGCATTTTTTAAATCTGTACTCCCACAATCTTATCCTCTTGGTTTTTAACTCTGAATCATATTCAGAATTCCAAGAATCAAAATAAACAAGAAGGAAGACAATGGGCATCCTTGTCTTGTTCCTTTGTGTATCTCACAGAATTCCATTAGATCTCTATTAATAATTGTTTGTGGTTGTCCTCAAAATATAAATTGATATTATCCATTTCATAAAGTTTACAAAGTTATCTCCAAAATTCATGTTTTCTAAGATCTTGAACAAGAAAGCTTCCAGGGCAAATTTTGCTGTGTCTTGGAAAATAAATGCACCTTATTTTCATTATATTGTTCTTATTCAAAAATATTGAACAATATTTTTAACATTGCCCTTTAACTGTCTTTTAGATAAAAAAAACCCTGCATCGATCCTCAGGAATAAATTCTTGTAAAATCAATTTTAGTCTATCAGCTAGAATTAGTGTGAACAACTTGTAGTCATTATTCAATGATGATATTGGTCTATAGTTTCTTGTTAAAGTCAAAACTTGTCTCTCTTTAGGTATTAATGCTGTATTGGCCTCTCTCCTCCCTATAGGATACAGTTCATCATGTTTTGTAAAAGTTGTAAAAGTTCATCCTCAAAACATTTATAATAAGAACCTGGTAATCCATCTTGTCCAGGCACCTTTCCTAGTTTAATCTCTTTTAAAGTTTCAGTAACTTTCCTTGTTGTTATAGGTTCATTCAGAATTTGTTCCTCTGTAATCCTTAGTAAATTTTGTTTCTTTAGATATTTATCTATTTTCTCTTGAGGGATGTCACTGCCTTACTATAAATTGGAATAAAATTGACGAAATACTTTTTGTATGGCCACATTGTCTAATGCAGTATCTCTCTTTTGTAATTTTAACATCATTTTTTCTTTTTATAATGTGTATGTTAGCCATTTCCCTGGTTTATTGCAAAATCTTTTTTTTTTTGCTTTATAGAATTAATTATATTTCCATTTCTCTTACTATTAACATAGATAAAGATTGTTCAATCTTCATTTGTTGAGTAATACTTAACTTCTCTGGAAAATTATTTAATTGTCTTCTTTTCTCTTTATTTGATCCATAATAGTTTGTGTTTACTCTTGACTCTCATTTCTAAATTCACTATTATAATATATAAAGTTAACTTTAATTCTGACTGGGGTTGCATTACTTCATTCAAACCTAGTTCACAACTCTCCTGTTCTAGCAACTCCTGCTCAAAGAGGATGGAGTGAACCATCTTGGTTAGAAGAACCTTTGCACAGCTTCAGTTTGTGTATCAGCTGTTGCCTTTCTGGATAAAGACTCTCTGCACTTGGTCACTCTAGCCCTAGTCATCTCTTGTCTAGATTACTGCAATGCACTTTACAGGGGTTACTCTTGACATGCATTTGGAAGCTTCAACTAATACAAATTGTGGCAGTACGAGCAACCTTTGCCTCCCCCCCTTGGAATGGCTCACACCACAGCTTCATGAGCTGCACTGGCTGCCATTTTGCTTTCAGGTGCAGTTCCAGGTGTCAGTTATGACCTTTAAACCCTCCATGGCATGGGTCCAGATTATTTGATGAACTGTCTCATCCAGTGGTGGGTTGCCCCCAGTTTGGACCAGTTCGCAAGAACCGGTAGTAAAACTGGCAGGAGGCTCCGCCAACTGACTTGGACATCATCAAAGTTGATCTGCGCATGCGCAGAAAAGCGCACATGGGTGCGATGCGAACCGGTAGTAAAGGTAAGTAGAACCCACCCCTGGTCTCATCCCACTAAGACAAGCCCAGCCCTCTTGTGCCAACTGAGGAGATCTGCTGAGGTCCCATTAATCAAGGAACTCTGACTGGCAAGATCTAGGAGAAGAACCTTCTCAGCTATAGTGCTGGCCCTCTGGAACATCCTGCCATCCTCCCCTCCCCAGGATGAGGTCTGATCCCACCTTCCTATCCTTCCACAAGGAATTGAAGACTTGGCTCTGCCCGTTGGCCTGAAGACCCAATAAGGTAATACCAGAGTGGGGGTGACTACTGGACTAATTAGTTGACACCACCCCTGCCCTGTGCTTTCTGCCCCCCTCCACCCATCTTTTAATTCATATTATTGTACCTTCTGTATTTATTCGTACTGTTTCATTGCTTTCCTTTAGCTTTGTTTATCATTTTTTTTCTATTTTATTGTTGTAAACTGCCCTGAGGAACCACATGGTGAGAGATGGGAAGCAAATACATTTAACAAATGAATATAAATAAATATAAATAAAAGCTTTATTTGCATCCTAAACCATTTTTAAATCTGTGCCTTTACCTAAATTATTTTCAAAAACTTCTTTTAATTTTTTCTTACAAGTCTCCCCATTGCTTTGTTCTGTAGAAACATTTTCTTTCTTTTAATTTCTGTCCATCTAAAAGAATTTAGATATTTCTTTTATAAACTCTTCTTTGAGTTTGAATTATGAGCCATTAAAGTCTTCAGTAATATATCTGCTTTCTAAATTAGTAGCCAAATTCTTTGAAATCCAGATCATATCTATTCTTGAAAATGATCTATGCCTTTCAGAAAAGTGGATATACTTTCTTGAATTTCCATTTTCTAACACCTTGTATCAACCAGCTTTAAACTATCCATCAAATCAAGTAAAAACTTTGATAATTCATCCTGAATGATTTTAATATTTTTCAGAGAAGTTCTGTCCAATTGTGGGGAGATCACTCCATTCCAATCTCTTATCAAACACCAATTTTCATAAGAGAAACCAATGAATTTCTCCATAAGTCTTGTATAAAACAATACTTTATCCTTATTTGGGACATAAATTCCCAGTATTAAGATCTTAATCCCTTGCAAATTAACTTCTGCCCAACACATCTATCATGCAGTGTAGCAAAATTATTTATGGCAATTCTAGTTCATATAAAGACAGCCTTGATGAAAATATGACCCAGTCATCATTCATAATACTGCTCCAAACCCAAAAAAATCAAAGCCATGTATTTTTGTCAAATGCCAGATTTCTGTATGTTTCACTAAAAACAAAAGGTAAAACATGATATACATGCATATTACTTAATGATCTTTTGGAAGAGAAACACAAAATTAAAATATAATTCCAAAATATAATTCCCAAAATATAATAGTTTCATCCCAATGGAAGAGGCAATGTGCTTAAATCTTTTTTTTAAAACATATAGAACAGGGCTAAAATTGTGGTGATAAATAATGGTCTATTTAGTTCCCTTCTCCCATTATTCTTTTGCTTTCATTTTAGAAAACACATTTTGATAGTTGACAGGTAAGCAATTTTTCATTCATAAAGGTTTGTTTATTTATTTATTTAAGGTATGGTGATGTTATAATTAGCCAGGAGACTACAGTGCAGTGGTGGGTTTCAAAATTTTTTACTACTGGTTCTGTGGGTGTGGCTTGGTGGGTGTGGCATGGAAAGGATACTGTAAAATCTCCATTCCCACCCCACTCCAGGGGAAGGTTAGTACAAAATCCCCATTTCCTCCCAATCAGCTGGGACTCAGGAGGCAGACAATAGATGAGGGCGGGGCCAGTCAGAATTTTTACTACCGGTTCTCCAGAACTGGTCAGAACCTTCTGAAACCCACCTCTGTTACAATGCTAATACAGAATAGTTGTTTGCCTGCTAGTTGTTAAGACTGCTAGTCTGTTTGGTTTACGCTTGTGTGCTATCCATGGTGCACCACAGGGGGAGAACTAGCCCCATATTCCGAATTACTAACCGCCTTCTATAGAGTCATCCAAGACTTTTCTATCCATCACATCCAAGCATCACATTTGGGTAGGGTCAGCATCCGATTGGATTTGTAATTATTTTTCCTGCCAAAGTGGTACTTATTTATCTACTTGTGTGTAACATGCTTTTGAGCTGCTAGGTTGGCAGAAGCTGATGCAAGTAATGGGAGGTCACTCCATCATGTGGTACTAGGACTGAAATAACTGGAGCACAGTCCATCTCCAGCATTTTTAATCCACAAAGCCACCATGCCTCTATTCATAAAGATTGCTCAATTGACAGCAAACAGAACCATTTATGATTTCAGAGCCATAAATCTAGTAAACCTTTAAATATCCAAGGAGAAAGAAAGTGTTGCATAAAAATATTGGGAGCAGTTGCAGTTCTAGAAAAGTCATGAGAATGAGGGTGACAATTTCAAAACTAAAACTTCTTCACTGATTCAACTCAACAGGCTAAACCATAACAGCAATAACAGATGAGTTGGAGGATCCTGTCTCAGACTGGTGATAGTGGGAGATCAATCTACTTCAAACTAATATGGGCTACAGTTTAAAGCAATTAATCACTTAGGAGGACTATTTTGGATTAGCCCTGACCATATGATTTAATTGCAGTTGCTTGAAAGGAACAACCTCTTCTGCAAAGCACCTGAGAACAAGATAAGAAATAACAGCTAGAAGCCTAACAAAGAGAGATCTAACCTAGAACTAAGGGGAAATTTCCTGACAATGAGAATAATGAATCAGTGGAACAGCTTGCCTCCAAAAATATGGGTGATCCATCATTGGAGGTTTTTAAGAAGAGATCAGATAGTCATTTCTCTGGAATGGTCTAGGATCTCCTGCTTGAGCAGGGGGTTAGACCAGGAGACCTCCAAGATTCTTTCCAACTCTGTTATTCTGTATTCTTTATATGCTAGACATATGAAGCTGGCTATTAAAATCAAATCTCACTATTTGGAAATTATATCTTAGTTATGCAATTTTAAAATATATTTCAGAGTTCTAAAATCCAGTCTTATGTTTCTCCAGTTTGCTAATACTTTTAGTCATCCTCTCCTGAACAGGTTCTCCATGGGCCACTGTGGAACTATTGTGTTTTGGCTTTGGCTTGTTTCTTACCCATGAATACCCTGTCTGTTATTCATGATGTTTTCCTTATCCACTCTCTTGTGCTAAGGATCCAAACTGGTCTCCCTGTTTATCTGTCTTATTGTTTAATTGAAGACCAGATCTCCTTGGAGTAGATCGATTTGTGATTCTGCCTTCATATCATCAATGTAATGGAGATTACATCTTTTCACCTTGAAAAAGGTCCTGTGAATTTAAAGTAGGGATATCACTGTTATCCGGTTGATACTTTATCTCCCATTTCAAGGACAATCAATATCTCACACTATCTTCTCAAATTCTGTCTCCTCAGAGCAACTTCTAGATCATATAGTCCTATGTGATAGAGTACTGTATCAATCTTCAAAAACAATAGGGTAGAGACTTATTTCAGTAGCAAAATATGTGAGTGAATGTAAAGCCATGCAGATAGAATTTGCCTGCACCTTGTCAAAGTTACCTTTTTTGTTGTGCTCATACAGATGCTCTCCAGAGATAAGGCCCAGTCCCTTGTGTGCCTGTGTGTTTGTGTGTGCCTTTCAGTCAGTTTCGGACTCCTGACAATTGTGTGGTTTAATGTAGTGTGAGGGTCCAGATGCTATTATATTACTGAATTATTGCTTAGTGATTGTGTATGTATAATGTAGGATTAAAAATTTAATAAAAATATATTTTTTAAAAAAGGTCACCTAAAAATCAGTCTAATGCCCATCCTTCAGAAGGGAAATAGCTCGGATTACAAGTTAATTGAAAGCAAACTATTTACATCTCTACACAAAGAATGGATAGCCATCACAGAATCTGCATGTGTTAGACAAGCCATTATGTACAATAAATAATATTGTTAAGAAAGATGGATTATCATCACATACACTTTCTACAATGATCTTCTAAAATTCTATGTTATATTAATATTTGGGTACTCTGTGTTCCCCTTATATTGAATAAACCTTTCTTTCTAATATGGATAACTAAAGTCTTGGAAGTATCTTGGAAAGGAGTGGGAGGCATCTTGGGCAATATAAACCATTTTGCTTTTGTTAAGTGTGCAGCAGAGAGCAAAGGAGCCATTTTATGCACTTAACACATTTGCTCATTGAGTGCTACAGTGCTTAAAGGTTTTCCTTTCTGGAAAACAGCAGCAGGAAAAGACACATTTGGTTTTAGGTTTTCCCACAAAGCGGCACATATGTGGCCGCCCATGTTCCACATTACAGTGTGTCCTTCAAATCTGAATCACTGCCAAGCCCTAAGACAAGGGCAAGGGCAATTTTAGCAACTCATCAGATTACAACAGAAATAATGCAAAGGCACCAAAATACAAACTCCATTTGTCCCAATTATAAGATGGTATTACATGCATTTTCGTATTCAGTTCTCCTAATATCCAAATTTTGCGCCCGGATTTTCCCAACATACTCACTTTGTCAGTATTTCTTAAGCAAGTTATTTTGACTAAAATGCACAAGTACTGCAATTTTAGGTAACAGACATATTTTGTAAGTGTTTTGTATTACACAACTGCATTATTATGTCAGAGAAATACACATTTCAAAGGGTAATTGCATTTAGTTTGCAAATTGATTCAAAAATGTCTAAGCATATTTTGACCAAAATATTAATCAAAAGAAATTATTTCCAAACCTAATGCTACAAGTACTTTATTTAAAAGGAAATCCCACTGCAAGTAGTATCGATGATTCTCAAGTGAATAGGATTTAGTTGTAAATAGGTTTTGGCAGGAAAAACCTAGAAAAGGCAAATTGACAATGGTTATGGAGAATATTATGAGATTTTGAATTGACTTCTTCATATATATATATATATATTCATATATATATATATATATATATATATATATATATATATATATATTCAGAAATGGAAAATATTGGTAGGGGAAAACTCTTCAAGTTTGTTCGTTTTAAAGTTTCATTTTCAAGCAGTCATTCTTTTCTGCTTCCTTATCTACATCCAATATATGTGCATTTCGATTTCAAACAGAACTTTGATTTTTTTTCCCCCTCCTTTCATTTTTTTCAGTTGTTCATGTTTTCAGAGAATTGCCAATTCCACAACTTAATTAGCAGGTTAGAGAGTTTGGGGCATCTCTATATACAATGGAACTTTACTGTGATTGATTAAATTTCTGCTAATAACTTACAAAAGATCACTTGGTTAACAACTGCGTTAAAAGCTGTATGAAGAAAGCTTTTAAAATGTGAGATACTGACAATCAACAGAAGGTCATGTGTTTTGCAGTTTCTACCACAGTAAAAATCTTTGCAATCCCAAGAGGGATTTGGCAACTTAAGGTGGTATTTAACTTATTCAAGGTGAAACAGAATTGCTTAGTCACCCACTCAAAATCCTCCATGGAGTCTAATTTCTATTATGCATTTGAGAATAAAAGTGGTCTAAGCAACCAGCATCTATGATTAAATATTCAACATTTATCAAAATTACTGATGTTCAGTTTTCCTGGAAATTTCCATCATAGGTTGATGGAAAATGATACTTATCATTATATAACTGGGTTTTTTTTTTGCATATGATATCACAAGGATATGATCTTCAATTGTCCCAATTCATGCTCTAGAATTGGAAATGATTTCAGCCATGCTACACACACAGCCCCCCCCCCAAATGCCTGAGCTGGTTTGGTGTAGTGCAGGGGTCTGCAACCTTAAACACTCAAAGAGCCATTTGGAAACACTGGGAGCCACAAAGCCCTTCCTGTGCCATTTCTTGAGCGGCCACAAAAGTAGCATATATAGTTGAATTAAACGTTCTGTTTTCTTCTGAAACTTTTCTTTTCTTGGATTTATCCATGGTTGGCCTACCAGGAGTTGAAAAGCTCAATAAATTGTGTGTCGGTGAGTGTCACACTTTGGCGGTTATGATACATATTTTGAGTGACAGGGAGCCGCAGCAGTGGGGTGAAAGAGCCACATGTGGCTCCAGAGCTGCAGGTTGCTGCCCACTGGTGTAGTGGTTAGGACGCCAAGCTAGAAACTGGAGTTTATGAGTTCGATTCCTGCCTTGGGTACAAAATCAGCTGGATAACCTTAGGTCAATCACTCTCATCCCAAGGAAAAAGGCAATGGCAAACCACTTCCAAACTCCTGCCAAACAAACAGCAGAGACTTGTCCAGGCAGTTGTCAAGATTCAGCACTTGACTTGAAGGCATCTCCACCCAAAACTCCTTAACCAACAAAAGGCAGGCTGAGAAACTTTGATAAGTAAAGATCTGGATGTAAAGGAACTGATATAATCTTATCCAGACTTAAAAGAATACTTGATATTTTATTCTACAGTAAACAGGTTAGTATGATGTTAACATTGCAAGTGCCATGGAAGAACTCTATTTCTACAACCTCTATATTTATCTTGGTCCTCAGAGACTAGTCTTGGTTTCTGACTGGCTTGGTAGAATTCCAGGTGCAAGAGAGCTCTTGTGGGTGGTTCTAATCTGCCGAAGTAATGATTAAGCCACAAGGGCCAGGGAAGGAGAGCAGCAACTGTGAAATTACTAAGGCAACTAGGAACCTGATGACTCAATTCTGAAGTTCTTTAAAAGGAACAAAAAGGCCAAAGGACAATCTTCTAGACTTTGGTACTTGACCTTCAAAGCACCAACATATTTTACCTTTTTAGGTTTTACTTCAAAACTATTTTTATTACTGCTCCTTCTTGGTTTTATACTTCTTTTACATGGACCTTATTTTCACCTTATTTTCTCTGAATTCAGTTGAGTTAAGATGTACCTTGCACATGCAGTCATACATATAGCACTGAACAGAGTTTTTCCAGTTTCTACTGTAACAGTATGTGTGGCTGCCTCTCTTTTACCGATGCATTAATGTACCTTATTATAAGATGAGCAATAGGTTTTGATGCTCTGTTCCAGAGGTCTCCAACCTTGGCAACTTTAAGACCTTTGAACTTCAACTTCCAGAATTCCTCAGCCAGCTTTGCTGGCTGCAAAGACAGCTTTCCTGCACAGACAGGTTTAGTATATTATTAAGAGGTCTCATGTATCCCTAATGCTGTTTGTCTTCTAAATACAGAAAATACAGGCTCTTCACTGCGGCCCTTTGTACATTGCTTAGAATACTTCAAGACTGAAGCAGTTCAGACATTTCATAAATACTAGCAACACCTTAATAATTGCCCCATTGTGCAGGTAGTCCTCAATTTACAACAGTTCATTTAGTGACCATTCAAAGTTACAAGGGCACTGTAGAAAAAATGACTTATGACTATTTTTCACAATTACAACCTTTGCAGCATCCCCATGATCATGTGACCAAAAGTCAGATGCTTGGCAACTGGTTCATACTTATGATCATTGCAGTGTCCTAAGGTCATACGATCAATTTTTGCAACCTTCTGACAAGCAACATCAATGGGGAAGCCAGATTCACTTAACAGCCAGGTTACTAACTTATCAATTGCAGTGATTCACTTAGCAACTGTGGCCAAAAAAAGTCATAAAGTGGGGCAAAACTCACTTAACACCATAAATTTGGGGCTCAGTTGTGGTTGTAAGGTGAGGACTACCTGTATGATCATATAAGCTTTCATTGACCATATCTTGCCAATCAGATCTCCATTGTATGAGACTCATGAGGTAGATTTTATATATAATTGAAAGCAAAGGGAAGGGAAAATTAAAAAGGAATTGTTTGGAAATTATGTCATACAAAGGATATTTTAAGTGTCCTCTTTGCAGGTTGATGGCAGGTATGTCCTGTTAGTGAAATATGACTTGCCGAGATTACATCTGGAATAGTATCACCAATAGATCTAGATTTATGACCATTTGTTTAATGACTGTTCAATGTTATAATGGTGCTGAAAATGTAACTTATGATGGGTTCTCATGCTTATGACTGTTGCAGTGTCTCCACAGTCACCTGATCAAAATTTGGTTGTTTGGTAACCGATGTGTGTTTACAATGACTGTAATGTCTTGAGAGTCACATATCGTAATTGTCATTTGGGATCTTCCCAGCAGCTTCTGATAAGCATAATCAATGGGGGTTGCTGAATTCACCTAACAACTGTGTGATTTGCTTAACAATCATGTAGTGAAATCTCTGGCTAGTCTAGAGGGGTAAAGAGTTGCTCCATAGAAGGAAGCCAAAAGAATCAGACTACTGAAGCCTCCATCTTCCCAAGAGAATGCAGTTAGTCTGGCCATTACAGTAAACTGCTTTGACCTTGAATTCTGGTTCCTTTCACCTGACAAACGCAACAAAAAGGTCGTAAAATCAGGAGTGTCTCACTTAATGACCACATCATATAGTCACAGAAGTTCTGATCCCAATTTTGGTTGTAAGTTGAGAACCACGTATATGTAGATTTAATTTGAAGGCAACTCAATGAAAACTCCAAAATGAAATTGGCTCTCCAAACTTAATCAGATAGTTAAATCGGTTCATTGATTCTGATCCTCCTAATTGATTAGGAGGATCAATTAATGTATTAATTTTTAATGTATTAAAAAAAAGTTTTCCTCCAAATTAATTCAGAAATTGAAGCAAATCAATCCAATGCTCATTAAAATAAGTAATTGATATTTTTTCCATATTGAATTGAATTGATTATTCACATTAGATAATCAAATCTAATAGTTTTTACTTAAAAATTGCTTTTTGCATGTAAAGAATATACATATTTTTCTCAAGACTTAATTTTTTTAGCAAACTAAAAAAAAAGTCAAATGGTGGTTACAACCATGTGATCAACTACCATTCTTTAGTCTTTGTTTTAGAATTATATTAGTAAAATTTTGTGATTTCATTTCAAACTTGATCTTTACGTTTCTAGCATATGTGTTTTCAATACTTTGGTATATTTGGTGTCTACCATACATGTTACAATGTTCCTTCTGTCTCATGGTTTTTCCAGCAATTATTATTATATTATTTATCTATTAGGGCAATTATTGGTGGAATTGTATATCATCTATTAAATATTTTATACCTGTTCTACCTGAAACCATAGCCTGGAGTGAATTTTATAGATTTGTTTCATGGTTTCTTCCCATTGTTGTATTGGGATTGGTTTTCCTTCCTTCCTTCCTTCCTTCCTTCCTTCCTTCCTTCCTTCCTTCCTTCCTTCCTTCCCTCCCTCCCTCCCTCCCTCCCTCCCTCCCTCCCTCCCTCCCTTCCCTTTTTTGATGTTTGGCATCCAATTTATCATGCATGTTTTATTTTCTGTCTCCATATCGTATATAAGTGTATCAGCCTAATAGGTGATATTGATCCTGCACAGGTATTTCAAATTCTGACATTTTTCTTAACGTCTCTTCCTCATTTTTGAGGTCAGACTTTATTCTTCAAGCAATTGTAGATACGTTGGCTATGGCATGCCCCAGCTTTCACTGAATAATTTTTGCTATGTCTTTAATGTATTCATTAGGTCTAGATGGACCATATTTTCACATATAAGTATACTCTTCTTACTGTTCTTGTATCCAACATAAAAATCATTTAATGGATGCTAATAGACTTATATATTGCTTCAGAGAAGAGAAGAGAAGAGAGGAGAAGGGAGGGGAGGGGATGGGAGGGGAGAGGGGAGGGGAGGGGAGGGGAGGGGAGAGGAGAGGAGAGGAGAGGAGAGGAGAGGAGAGGAGAGGAGAGGAGAGGAGAGGAGGAGAGGAGAGGAGAAGAGAATTCTTTATTGGCCAAGTGTGATTGGACACACAAGGAATTTGTCTTAGGTGCATATGCTCTCAGTGTACATAAGGAGAATAAAATACATTCATCAAGAATTAAAAGATACAACACTTAGTGATAGTCAAGGTTACTAATAAGCTATCAAATCGAACTAGGAAACAAAGAAAAATAATATAATTGAAAGATACAAGCAACGTGGTTATAGTAATAAGAGGGAAGAGATAAATACTAGTAAGGAAGAGAAGAATAATAGTAATACAGTCTTAGTAAATTATTTGACAGTGTTGTGGGAATTAGTTGTTTAGCAGAATGATGGCATTTGGGATAAAACTGTTCTTGTGTCTAGTTGTTCCGGTGTGCAGTGCTCTATAGTGTCGTTTTGAGGGTAAAAGTTGAAACAGTTTATATCCAGGATGTGAGAGGTCTGTAGATATTTTCACAGTCCTCTTTTTGACTCGTGCAATGAGAAGCTGAAAGTAGGCTGCTTGAGAACAGATTTTATGTAAGGTGCAATTATGAAACATGCTCTCTAGAGAATTTTCTCTGGTTCTAACATTACTTTTTTCCATTGTCAGCTAAGTCTTTTTTTCCCTACATCCTATGCACTTATTAACGAGTAGTAACTTTTAGTTGGTTTTTGGCTATCTTTTTATTATTTTTGGTATATTATTATCATATTAGTTATTGTAGTTGCTTTTGCATATTTCCTATGATGGATTCTAGGCTTGTTTTTTTAATTTTAATCATTTGCTTGTATCCTGCCTTTATTATTTTTGCTAATAAGTCAAGGCAGAAAACATCCAATACACATCCTTCTCCTATTTTCTCCACAACAACAACAACCTTGTGAGGTGGGTTGGGCTTAGAGAGAATGACTGGCCCAAAGTTACCCAGCTGGCTTTTATTGCTAAGGAGGGCTTGAACTCATGGTCCCCCTCTTCCTAGTCTGATGACTCAATCATTAGACCAAACTGTCTGTCTCTATAATGCATTACTATTCTATTTTATTTTTAAAGAATTAACAATGATAGAACTTGTTTTATAAATGTATACTTTTCAAATTTATTTTATGATACAAATGAAAAAAATTGGATCAACAGTTTGATTTACTTACGTGCATGTCTGTAGCAATATAGAGATATAAATATATACAGTATAGTAGCAAGGGAAAATGGGATTAATAAAATGAGTTCATTTAAATATTTGAGTTTTCATCCACTTTGAAGTTAAAATGCTTTCTTCAATGAAATGATTAATGGGTTTCTAGTTATTTGACATTATTCACTTTGCAAGCAGCATGTAGCATTTTATACTCAGAAGATAGTGAAATATAATCTGTTTCCTCGTCTCATTACAGAGTTTGATTGAACTGGCTGGGAGTCCCTTGAGGTTTTTAACTAGAGCAGTGGATCTGCAAATCATTTGTGAAACAAAGACATCCAGGACACCTCCACCAGACAACTTTTCCATTCCTCTATTCCTTCAAAGCTATTTCAATTCAGTTCAATTTGTTACAGTCATAGACCAATACAGGTAAAGCAATAAGAAATATACCTACCAATCATTTTCAATTCAGAGGATCACAGAACACTGGGAACATGCTGAGAACTGATCACTGGTCTCCCAATAGCTAACCAAATGGTGGTATGCAAAATATCATTCAACTACTGTGATTCTGAGGTAACAAAAAGGTCTTTGTAGCATCCAATCTACTCAAAAGGAAATAAAATAAATTACTAGCATTCTCTCTTCCAAGAAACACTATAGGAACTGATCTCATTATAAGGTACTTCCATGGTAGCACCATTTCCACCCCAGTGAAATAGTCAAAACCCCTTTCCCCTACAGTATCTTCTCCTTCTTGTGCCATTTCCGTCATCGCCATTTCCGTCATCAGACATTGGCAATCATGTTGGCAATCCTATTTTTGTCAACAGCTGCATGAAAAAGTGCTGCTGAGTCCCTTAGGTTTTGAAGCCATGACGTTCTTCTTCTACCTGGACCTCATTTGCCTTCAGTCTTTCCCTGGAGGATTAAGTGAAGGATGCCATATTTTTCTGGGTGTCACATCACATGTCCAAAATATTCTAACTTTCGCTTTTTAATGGTTTTGATGATTTCCCTTTGTTTTCCCAGGTAGCTTATCACCTCCTCATTGTTGATTTTTGTTAACTCAGTTTATACATAACAGCCGCCTGTAAATCCACATTTCAAATGCTTCTAGTTTCTTCAAGTGGTTTTCTGTCAGAGACCAACTCTCTACTCCATAGAGCAGGGTAGAAAAGATGTAACATCTGACAGGCCTGATTTTCAGTCCTAGGCTTATGTTGTGACTGTAGAAGACCTTTTTCAATTTGAAGAATGTTGTTCCAGCTTTCTCTATCCTTGTCTTTACTTCACTGATCATGTCCCAGCTTTCATGTAAATTAAAATCTTACAGTATACAAAAGTGAAATAGAAGGAAAAATATCAAATATATCATCCAGGTTTATCTTCTGTTGTAGAAAGAATAGATGCAGCATTAAGGAGAAACTGGATTGGACAGTGCTTAAGACACCAGGCTAGATACTGGGAGTATCTTAGACACAAAGCCAGTGGGTGACCTTAGACCAGGCCCTCTCTCTCAGCTCTAGGAAGAAAAGAAAGGTCAAACCACTTCTGAAATATTTCCAAGAAAACTGAATAGGCTGGGACAAGGAGTCAATGCTGACTCAAAGCTACAGGAGGAAAAAAAAACCCACAAGGACAAAACAGAATCAAACTAAATTCAGTAATGATAAAAGTTAGATGATTGTACTTTCATTCATAGTACCTGTTATGTAAATAGGTTTGTTTGGCGGGAAGTTTGAATTAACTGACCATCAACTGATTGGCTGACCACCACAGCTGCAAGGTATATAAAGGGAGCTGGCTCCCTGGGTCAGTTGCTGGGTTCTCACTATACAATAAAGAGCTGTTGTCACTCACTACTCTGGCTGGCTGCATCCTCATTTACCCAACCTAACATTGGCAACAAAGGTGGGATTTTGAGGCCAGAAGCAGAGAAGAGCTGAAGCCACACTCAAGAGAAAAAGAGCTGAGGCCACGTTCAGAGAGAGGACCGGAGACTGCATCCTGAATCCAGCCAGGCGAGCGAGCGAAGCACAGGAGAATCCCGAAACGATGTCTGCCTACACCCCGCCAGCACCGTTCGACCCCAAGGAGGAGAAGTGGGGATCCTACATGTCCCGGTTCGAGTGTTTTATGGTGGCGAACGACATGCAAGGGCTACTGGACGTTCGGAAGAAGGCTCTGTTCCTGAGCCCCTGCGGACCACGGGTATTTGACACAGCCGAAGCCCAAATTCGGTCCACAACATTTCCTGGTCAACGCTGCAAACCCTGCTGAAAGACCACTATGCCCCAACACCATCGAAGTACGTCCAGCAGTACGATTTCCGGCAAAGGCTTCAGCAGGATGGCGAGTTGATCAGCGAGTATGTTGCTGCCCTGCGTAAGGCCGCAACCCAGTGCGAGTACTGAGACCTGGATGAAATGCTCCTAGAGCAACTAATTTGCGGAGTGAGGGACGGCCGTCTATAGAGAAGACTACTCGCGAGGTCAAACCTGACCCTACACATCGCCCTGGACGAGGCAAGGGCCCAAAAGTCATCTGTAAAAGCCACCGAGAAACTGAAGGGCTCCCATCTCGGCTGGACAGCTCAGAGGACGGCAACCGTGCACCGAGAAGCCGTAAACACCGAGAGCGAGGGGGAGTCCGAAGAGGAAGTCTACCACACCGAGCAGACCCGGAGGGCCCGGAGGGAACCCATAGACGGGTGTGCCAGCTGTGGAGGGACCCACCCCCGACAAAACTGTAAGTTCAGGAATGGCATTAAAACTACTAAAGCCTGATAAACAAGCAGCGGGGGGGTGTTCCCCCATTTACAATTATGTGAACAAGTTCTGAGCTTACAGACTCAGCAGAATGGCTTTAATTTAAAAGAATTTGTCCTGGAGGAAATGGCAAGATATCACGAGACTGTGAACCAGAAACTTGAAAAATTTAGGCAGGAAATTAAAGAAATGATACAACTAAAGTATGATAATCTGCAATGAAAGATTGTAACAGTGACTAATGCTTTTTCAGAAATTGTTATAAAGATGGATACAAATATCAAGTTATTAGAGTCTAAAATGGAGGAATTTGCGGTTAGAATGAGAGGGTTACAGGAAAATAATAGAGATGATTTAAGAAAAATGTCCGCTCAAGTTCTGGCCGGGATTTTAAAGGTTCATCCTGAGGAGGTATCTTGTAAGATTGACAAGGCCTATAGAGTAAATTCTTGGATTGCAAAGCAAAGGCAATTGCCTAGAGATGTGGTGATTTACTTCACAGATAAAGAAATAAGAAATGATATTGTACAAAAATCCTTTAATTCTACTTTACAATTGTATGGAAGAAAGATCTGGATATATAAAGAGTTGCCGCCTAAGATGCTAAAAGATAGAAAGAAATTTGGATTTTTGGTGACTGAGCTAAAGAAACATAACATCTCATTTAGGTGGGACATTCCAGCTGGAATAATATTGAGATATCAAGGAGAAAGATATCAGTTAAATACCGTTGAAAAAGCAGAAGAATTTTACTACAAGGTTTTCAAAAAGCAAAATCAACAAGAGATAGAAATTCAAGATAAGCAGGAGGAGATGGAAGTAACGGAAAAACAACAAGTTACAGAGGTCTTTGTAGATGAGCCGCTTCTGGATTCTCTTTCAGAGGTCTCAGCTGGACTATTTATAAATACAAGAGAGGCGGCTCTGGATTCTAATGTGATGACTTATCAAGTTACAGACCAGCATGGAAATCAATCAGTTGATATACAACTCATAGAAACAGAATGGAGATTTAAGCCACAAAAGCAAAACCAACAAGATCAAGTTATAGATCAGCATGAAAACCAAACAGTTAATATACAATTTATAGAAAGGAAATCAGGATGGAGATCTAACCCACAAAAAGTCAAGAAAAGAAGAAGCAGGTCTCACAAAAACAAAAACTTTTAAACTAAACAACAGCGAAATGCCAGTTATTTAAGAGATGATTGAATATATGAAAAAATAGTTGAGGCAAAGTATTGGTTTATATTATCCTGAGGAGAGTGACAGACGTCTGCAGTGCTGTACTTTTGGGATGTGAAAAGGGCCTTAAACTGAATGGATTGGAACTATCTTTTTTTTGGGGGGGGGAGATTCTTTGATAAATGCACTACGTTGATGCTGAGCTACAAGGCGAGAGAGCTATGGAATTGGGGCACGCAGATGATCTGGCTGTTACCCTATTACGGTGGTTGGAATTAATAATTTGGATGAAAGGCACCACTATAGACACTATATGAAATACAAATATAAAGTCACTCGGGTGGTTGTTTTTTTTTGTTTGTTTGTTTGTTTTGTTTTGTTTTGTTTTGTTTTTTTTAAGAAGATATTTGTTATTGATGGGGGCAGATGGTAATTGAAGATACTGAATATACTGTTGGAATTAGGATGTGATGTTACCCTAACATCGGTGATGGAGTTAACAATCCATCTGAAAGACGTTACAGAAGATATTATATGGATTACAAGCTTAAAGTCTTTTTTAAGAGGATTTTATTTACATAAGGGAATATCTTTTAGTGGTGTGGGCAGAAGAATAAAGATATTAAGAATTATTAAGTATGGTAGTCTTGTAGGAAAGTGGGTGGAGACAGGTTAGCTTATTGATTGTTTAGTTTAAGAAAAGGGATATTATGTTTAGATATGAATATATGTAAAAGATTTGAGTTAAGAGATATATCGATGGGGGTGAAGGAAATGGGTAGACTGAATTGAATAAATGTTAAATTAGGATTTATTATATAGTCTTATAGTGCAAGGTTGCTTTGAAATGTTATATTAATATACATAAAGATTTAAGAGATACATGTATGGGGGGGCAGAAAAGGGGTAGATTATGAGCAGAAATTGCTAAACTGGGAAATATAATAGTATTATAATGCTAAATTAGGAGTTATTATATAATGTTATAGTAGAATGTTATTTTGAAAGGTATAGTATAAGGGGGATATAATAATATTATTAGAAAGAAAGGGTCAGCATATGGGGGATGGAGTAAGGGGATGGTAAAGTATTATATAATCTGTTATGAATTTGGGTTTTATTTTGAAGAAGCCACAGGGGGAGGGGAGGGGGAGGGGGGGTTAGGGAGGAGGGAAAAAAAAGGGGGAAAATTTGTATTTGAAAAACTTTTTCAATAAAAAAAAAAAGCAAGGGGTGCTAGTTCCGGTCGACCACACCAAATGGGAGACCCCAATCGTAACACCGGTAAAGCCGGACGGATCAGTGCGCATATGCGCTGATTATAAATGCACAATTAATAAGGCCCTGCAGCAGAGCGGTGCCCATCGTCCACCACCTACTGCATTCCCTGGTCCCAACAAGATCTTCGCAAAACTCGATCTTGCACAGGCGTACCAGCAATTGCCGGTAGATGGCACTACCGCGGAAGCACAGACTATCGTAACCCACAGAGGGGCTTTCAAGTGCACCCGCCTGCAATTTGGAGTGAGCATAGCCCCCGGACTTTTTCAAAACACCATGGAGCGGTTACTATAGGGAATCCCTGGGGTGGTTCCCTATTTCGATGACGTGCTCATTACCGCTGAAAACGAGCAACAGCTAGGGGAAAGGCTGAGGAAGGTCCTAGGGAAATTCAGGGGCACGGGACTCAGAGTAAAAAGAAACAAATGCATGATTGCGGTCCCCTCAGTCGAATTCCTAGGATACAGGGTAGATGGCACCAGCATACACCCCATGGAGAGCAAGATCAGGGCAATCAAAGAAGCACCCACCCCCAAGGATAAAGCGGAATTGCAGGCCTTCCTGGGACTATTAAATTTTTACGCCATCTTCTTAAAAGACAAGGCAACAGTGGCTGAACCCCTACACAGACTATTAGCCAAAAAATCCACTTGGAAATGGGGAAAGGCCGAAGACAGGGCATTCGCCGGCATTAAAAAACTGGTATCAGCTGAGAGTTTCCTAATCCAGTACAATGCAATGCTTCCCCTTGTCCTAGCTTGTGATGCGTCTCCGTTTGGGGTGGGAGCCGTCCTGAGCCATAGACTCCCAAATGGGCTGGAGGCACCCATCGCTTACTACTCCTGAACTCTGTCAAGTGCCAAGAGGAATTATAGTCAGCTCGACAAGGAGGCCCTCGCTGCCGTCTCGGGAGTGAAAAAATTCCACGAATACTTGTTCGGGAGAGACTTTGACCTAATCACCGACCATCGACCGCTCCTGGGCCTCCTCGCGGGAGACCGACCAACACTAGCAGCCCTATCGCCCAGGATGACAGTCTGGGCCATCTTCCTCGCAGCAAACTCCTATCGCCTGGTACACCAACCAGGGGCAGACATGGGCAACGCGGGCGCACTCATCCGATGCCCACTACCTGACAATCTAGAGGACCCCACGCCCAGCATCCCCATCTTGCTGATAGACGTATTGGACTCGGGACCCATAACATCAGCAGAGGTTGTGAGAGCCTCAACCAAAGACCATGTGATCCGGACAGTCGCAAGTTGGGTCATGAGGGGGTGGCCGGAAAAGACTGGGAGCGGGGAATTTAAACAGTTCGCGGAAAAACGGGATGAACTAACCATGCAAGGGGGTTGTTTACTATGGGGCGACCAGGTTGTTATTCCCTTGCGCCTAAGGGAAAAAGTTTTAATGTTGTTGCATGAGGGGCACCCTGGGATTGTACGCATGAAGGGGCTAGCCAGGAGCTACGTCTGGTGGCCCAGTATGGATGCAGACATTACCGAGTGGGTGGGGAGATGCCAGCCCTGCCAGGAGTCCAGATCAGATCCACCAACAGCACCCGTGAGGGAGTGGGAAAGACCCCAGGGACCCTGGTCCAGGATCCACTTTGATTTTGCTGGCCCGTTTCATGGACAGATCTTCATGGTTGTTGTAGATGTGTTTTCCAAGTGGCTGGAGATTAAGCTAATGAAGGCCACTACCACCGACGCAACCATCAGGGAGCTCAGACAGTTATTCGCCACCCATGGATTACTGGACATCCTAGTTCAGACAATGGGCCACAATTCACCGCGATGCAATTCGAAGGGTATTTAGCGGATCTAGGGATCAGACATGTCTTTTCAGCCCCATTTCATCCGGCCAGTAATGGTCAGGCTGAGAGATTTGTGAGGTCAGCAAAGGAGGCCCTTTCATGGGTAAGCCCCGGGGACTGGCAGGAAAGGGTAGACAAATTCCTAACAGCACAGCACTCCACACCCTGTACAGCCACAGGCCGAAGTCTGGCGGAGCTATTAATGGGGCGGAAACTCTGAGGGGTACTAGACAGACTTAACCCCAACTACTCCCCAGAAGCCTTCAAGGTGGGGGAGAGGAAGCTCAGAGAGTTCACCATAGGAACACTGGTCCATGCCAGGAACTACGGGAAGGGCCCACTCTGGGAGGTAGGAACCATTGCAGAAATCACGGGGCCCAAATCATACAGGGTAGACGTGGGGGACGGGAGAGTTTGGCGCAGGCACATTGATCAACTGAGGAAACGAATAGCCGCAGACACCGAGGACAGATTCGATGAACCGATCCCTGACCCTGACTACCAACCAGAAACACAAACTACAAGCCCGGGCAGAGCGGAGGACTTAGCTGAGGATTCTGGTATCCAGCACTCCCCCATCGAGGAGGTCCAGCCCGCTGGGGAAGTCGCCGCCCACAAAAAAGTCTCGGAGGTTCCATTGGCAGAGCAGGGAGAAACAGAGAGTCCATCCGACCTGCTCGCCGCCGCCCCTCCAACTGAACTGCGCAGGTCAACTAGGAGTCGTACACGCCCTAGTCACCTGAGAGACTTTGTATGCAAATAACGCCCTAAGTGACTTCTGAGAGGGGAGGAGTATTATGTAAATAGGTTTGTTTGGCGGGAAGTTTGAATTAACTGATCATCAGCTGATTGGCTGACCACCACAGCTGCAAGGTATATAAAGGGAGCTGGCTCCCTGGGTCAGTTGCTGGGTTCTCACTATACAATAAAGAGCTGTTGTCACTCACTACTCTGGCTGGCTGCGTCCTCATTTACCCAACCTAACAGTACCCAAATGCAAGAAATTAAGAATTAAGTATTAACTGAAAGAACAGATTTCTAGAAATAATATAAACACTGAGCTTGAGAGCATGAATGTGTTTCAGTCCTGAGATAAAGAAAGGAGGGCTTGAGGCAGCTTAGGAGAGAGAAAAATTCCACCATGGACTCTTTTTACTTAACAAGATGAGTTTTTAAAAATCTGGGGAGGATTTTGATGGAGGGGACTAGAGAAAATAACCCAAGTACTCAGAACAGTTTTCATGAGATACAGTGCTGCTTTAGATAAGAACATTATAGGGACTGGGAGAGGGGATGATAAAAGAAGCTTCATCTTGCAAGAATCAGGAGAGTATCCCAAACTATTTAATTTATAGGCATTCTCAAAAGCATTCATATGAGGATCCCAAAGGTGCTTTTTCAGGAGGCAACTGAATTTCCCAGTCATTATCCTGGGTCTGAGGAGCATGCTCAGTCTTTATAGAGCTATTTAGGAATTTGAATGCTAACTCTTCAATTGCTTGATTGACTGCCAGTGTTAAGTATAAGAGGGTCCCTGTTTGCTACAATGGCACTCATGGAGGTACAACACTTTTATTAGCAACTTCCTCATTTGTTATACTTTGCACAGCATTCATACTCTCAACAGTGCTTATGAAAACAAAATTTGCCACAATAGGCCTTTAGATTACATTTGACCTTGAATTATTAGATTGCAGAGCCCTGAGCAGTCAGGCCATTATTTGATATTTGAGCAGAAATGTAATAAATCTTTGAATACAGAATAAATTAGCCCAAATAGCATGTTATAGCCAATCAATAACCTAAAACTTTGGATCCCAGAGCTCAGTTACTGTCTCTGGTTCACAAATCTATTTAGGAGCTATGACTCATCTTTCCCCACACACTTTTGCATGAGTACTTTCCCTGTCATTCAGACAGGTTCTTTGGATTACAAGCAACACAAGAAGGGCGAAGGAACACAAACAAACAGCAACTTTAACATGTTTCATTTCAATTTCAAATCTGAGAATATTGTTAATGTAAATATAATAATGGGTAGATGGATGGCTTATGTGCCAACGGGTCAGTGTTGACCTTTAGCACAATCCTTCTCAAGGCTGACCTGTCCCCAACCAAGCCCTTCAGGTCTTTGAAAGGTGCACCCATCACTGATGTTAATTGAGTCCATTCACCTCAGAGTTTTCTTGTCTTTCCTTCCATTACCCAGCCTTCTCAAGAGAATTAAACCTTCACATCATGTATTCAAAATGGATGGAAACCAATCAAGGAGAGATTAAACCTAGAAATAAGGAGAATTTTTCCTGACAGTGAGAACAATCAACTAATGGAACAGGTTGCATTCGGAAGTTTTGGAAGCTTCATCACTGGAGGCTTTCAAGAAGAGATTGGGCACCTATCCGTCACAAATGGTATATGGTTTCCTACTTGAGCAGGGGGTTAGACTAGTTGGAAGTTCTCTTCCAACTCTGTTATTCTATTCTATTCTAAAATATGATGGGGCCTGGTCATTTGTTATTCTATTCTATTCTAAAATATGATGGAGCCTGGTCATTTGTGCCTTGAATGAAAACTCTGGGATGATTTGTTCTATGTTCCATTCATTTCTTTTTTTTTTTTGCTAGATATGATATTCTCAGGAGACTTTTCCAACCCCAAAATTCAAATATATCAATACTCTTTCTGTCTTGCTCCTTCAAAATCCAAATTTTATATCCATAGAGTATCATGAACAAAACCAGTAGCTACATAAATGTGATCTTTGTAGATAGATTGCGGCATATGAATATCTTTTCCAAGGCACTTCATAGATGCTCTACTAAAAATTAGTCTGTGGCATATTTCTTAACTGCTTGATAGTTGATGATGGTTGCCTAAAGGCAGCTGTTATCCACGACTTTGATACCTTTACTTTGCCAAATAGAGAAAATGGCTGAGATAACATTCAGCTAAGAATATCCTGGTTGAATCTGTATTGAATCCAAATCCTTCCCATCAAATAAACATGCCTCAATGCTTAACAATAGCCTTTGGATTGAGTGTACTTGAAATTATTTAGAAATATACTCAGTGCACCTTAACTTTGTGCTTGTGTTTTAATGTTCATTTGGTAAGTCAAATTTTTCAGTGCTGCTGTAACTTTGAACAGGCATTAAATGAACTGTTGTAAGACGAGGACTACCTGTTTCCACATTTTTTCCAAGAAGTCTAGAAACTGGACTGCTTCAGAACACAGTTATACTTTCTAAAAAAAAGAAGAAAAAGAGGGGGGGTTTCGGAAACAACACTTAATATATTCAAAGGATTATTCAAAATAAAATATATTAAAATTTAACTGTTCTATTTTAAAAATTAAAGCCCCTAGCTCCATTAATTAAAGTATATAAAGCTAAGGTTACCTCTATGCTCCTGTATGGAGCATAAGTTTGGGGTCTATACTCAACTACAGTACTAGAACAAACACAGTCCCACTACTTGAGATATATTTTGGGTGTAGATCTAAGAACATCTGCTGCAGCAGTTAGAGCTGAATTGGGAATTCATACAATTCAAGCACTATCCAAAATTAGAGCATATAACTACTGGCACAAAGCCAATGAAATGGAGACTGATTAGACTCCCCAAGTTATGTCTACTAGAGCAAATAAAATCACAATCGCAAATCTCCTGGATCACCAAACTAACAAATTTTGTAAGAAGCTGTGGCTTTCCTGTCTCTTGCATAACAGGAGAGTGATTTTTTTAAAAAGAGCTGCCAAAGGAATTAAGGATTTAAAGCACAAAATGATATAGCTATCCTTAGTAAGGTGGGTAACTTGAAATGGCTGAGCAAATACAAACATAATTTTCAAATAAACAGATATTTAAAGTTACAACTGCCAAAACATCTTAGGGAGATATTTATGCAAGTGAGATTCAAACAGCTCAACACAATGGTCAAATATGGGGGATTCCATTGTTTACCTTACAATGGATGTCTCTGCATTTGCAGAGCGGCAAAGGTTTGCTAAAGGTCTGTCAGCTTTAACTACTTGGAAAGAGGAACATTTAACACAGCACATTACTTAAGCAAAATGGTTTGGTTGAGATCGGTATATGTGGGACTGATTGGGGTAGATTGTAGGGGTGACACTGAAATACAATTTTATTATATTTTGTCTATCTATATATTAAATTATTGTATTTTATTCCAATTTCATTTTAAACTGTATTTTATTCCAATTTCATTTTAAGTTGTATTTTATCCAATTCCATTTTAAATTGGTTTTTATCAGATGTTAGTAATAATTTGTGTCTGTAACTCTGCACTTTGATATGGCCCAAGGGCTAATCAATAAAGTAAACTCAACAATAAAAATTAAAGTCATTATAACTAATTTACAGCCGAAGATTAACGTCTACCTTCTATTTTACAGCTGGGTTTGTGCTTTATGACTCTTTTTAGATCATTTTCCCCCAGTTAACAATTTGTAAACAGCTCGGTGTGTGTTTGTGTATAGATATATGCATACACACACGAACACACAGAGAGACACTTTTTTTTCTCTTTTTCCTATTTATTATAGCAATATGCTCCACATGCCCTGTGCACCATAATTTTGTCAAAAGCAAACAGGAATTAACAAGGTTTATACTTTGGCTTTGACCTTGGGAACAGGCAGCTATTTGGTTCACTGGGCTATAGCATTTACACTCTCTTTCGGTCCTGGCCTTATGCTTCAGCAATTGCTGAAGCAAATGAGAGATCAACAATGCCAGAGAGTTCAAAAAGTGAACAAGGAAAAAAACTCAGTTTCAGTACAGATAGTTCTAGCTTAATTTGCAAATATGGTCCCAAAGTCTGAACATAGTTCTGGTGTCCCATTTCAGAAGGCATTGGATGGTCCCTCTTTTCTTTTGTATGTAATAAATGGAGAATTTCAGATAATCAAAGTCAGACATGTGAAAAAACAAAAGACAATTTAATTGCATGGTACAACTTCAGCAGGCATGTACTGCATACATATACTTTATTGGTTGGTTGGTTGGTTGGTTTATTTAGTTATTTAAACTCTGTACCTCTCAATTCCCAGCAGTTCTTTTCTGCTCCCAGATGTACTGTATCATCAATTAGTCATTATGATGGAAAAATGATGATCTGTATTCAGTGACATCATCTCCACCTTCTCCTCAGGATCATCATCTCCTGCCCTCTGGAACGATTTTCCCCCAGAGATACGAAGGATATCGGATCTCCGGGTTTTTCACCATGCCCTAAAAACTTTTCTTTTCCATCAAGCAGGGCTGGCGTGAAAACCGCCCCCCCCTTTTTTTAGCCTTTGAAATTGTCAATGGGTTTTAGTTTGAATGTTTTACATTTTGGGCCAAAGTTATATAATTCTTTTAATAATTTTAAATTTTGTATTGGTATGTGTTTTAGTTCTGGCTGTGCACTGCCCTGAGACCACTGGGAGAAGGGTGGGATATAAATTGAATAAAATAAATAAATAAATAAATGTATGTGGATCCCAAATTAATTAGGATGATCATTAGGATGATCAAAGTTCCTCTTTCCAAGTAGTTAAAGCTGACAGACCTTTAGCAAACCTCAGTTCCCTGCTTCAGAGTTATCCCAGACTGTCTCAACATGCCTGTGCATACACAGCTACTTAACTTTACTAGTAGAAGTAAGTAACAAGTTACCATTAAGGGTTTGCAAAAGAAAAGGTTGCTTTAGTATAGGGGTGAAATGTTCCCGGTTCAGACTGGATTGGGCGATCTGGTAGCGATTGTGGCTGGTGGTTCAGAGAACTGGTAGCAATGGCGGCACGAGGCTCTGCCCACTCGCCCATGTGCCCACATGTTTTTTTACCCTCTGTGCATGTGCAGAAGTTTTTGCGCATGTGCAGAGGGTCTGTCATGCATGTGACGTGAGTGTGAGCGAGTGAAGCGAGTGTGTGTGCACGGCGCGTGCACTTCCGAACTGGTAAAGAAGGTAAGTAGATTTCACCCCTGCTTTAGTACATCAACAGATGTTTTGTTAGCATCAATTCCTGTGGCAAAAATATCTGCTCCAAATGCTTTGAATGGCTGTATTATAGATTGGCTCCTAAATCAGAGACAGGGCACATTTGTATCAGCTACCAAGGTCAATGACTGCATGGATGCCATTACACGTAAATCCTTCTAGATTACAGATGCTGAAATTAAAATTTACAGCAATTACTGTAATCCCCAACTATATACTGAATGAGTCAGTTTGTTATGCTTATAGAGCCAGTTTGGTCTATTGGTTAAGGCATAAGGCTAGAAGCCAGCAAGCAAGAGCCTTGGTAGTACAGGGGTTTAAGGCACCCTGTTATTAAGCTGGTTATTAAGACCAGCTGCCTGCAATTACTGCAGGGTTCGAATCTCGCCAAGGCTCAAGGTTGACTCAGCCTTCCATCCTTTCTAAGGTAGGTGAAATGAGGACCCAGTTGTGGGGGCAATAAGCTGACTTTGTATAAATATACAAAAGGATGAAGGCTATTGCTGAGCACATTGTAAGCCTCCCTGAGTCTTCGGAGAAGGGCGGCATATAAATCAAATTAAAAAAAAAAAATCTGTGAGTTCTAGTCCTGTGGTAGGCATGGAAGTATGCTGGGTGACTTTCGGCCACTCACTCACTCTTTCAATCCAACTCACCTCATAGAGTTGTTGTGGGGAAAATAGGAGGAGGAAGGAGTATTATGTGTGGTCACTGCTTTGAGCTACTTATAAAGTAATAAAGTCAGGATAAAAAAAACAAATAAATGAAAAAAACATTTTTATTAAAGATTTTTTAAAAATAAAGATAAAAAGAATACAAGGAAAGGAAAGGAAAGGAGGAAGGGGAGGATGTAAAATCAAAGGAAGGAAGGAAGGAAGGAAGGAAGGAAGGAAGGAAGGAAGGAAGGAAGGAAGGAGTGCAAGAAAGGAAAATGTAGACTTTTCTTGATATAAAGGAAAAGCAGTCTACTTTTTCAGGAGGCTAATACATTATTCACTTAATTGTTGAGACAATTGCTTATGACATTTTTATACTGAAGAGCAGGGCTATTTATCTTAGGCGTCTCCATTGATGCATTTCATGTCATTGCCCAGTGTGGTCGAAAGGGCCTACATTTCATCTTGATAAAGAATGATGGGCAAAGAGACAAAGGCTGATTTTGTCTCCCTAGCAAGATTGACTCCCCTATAGCAAAGTTACTTTAATGTTTGACTCTAGGACACAGTATGTAGCACATTTACACCCACATTTACTCACAGAGAAATCTCCCGGGTTCATTAAAACTTCCTTCCAAGTAAGTGTTATGCAAATCCTTCATTGGTAACATTTTGTAACAATGAGACTGTTCTTGTGAAAAATCCAGCTGAGAGAGAGAGACAAGAGACAGACAGAGAACAAAACACATACACACTCACATACAGCAAGGAAATTAGGGACGGGTGTGAAATTCTCTCAGTTTGCATTTTAAGAAGCTTTCATTCAATTTACATTCCAAGGTTTAAACCACGAACTACGGAGAATGCTGGTGTTTCCATTGCTTTCTGAATGCTGCAATGAATTTCACAGCTGAAAACAAGTGTACAAAATGTGCATATGAGCACAGGGGGTATGCCGTTTTGCATTGTATCAGGAAAATTGGCTCATGAAAACCTATGTATCAGGAAATATATTTACTAAACTGCATAGGTTAGAAGAAACATTTATGAAAACGGACACAGATTTTCAGATTGATTTTGTACTGCAAGATGAGGCGGAAATGAAATGGGAGGGGGATGTCTTTAGGTTAAACATAAAAGAAACCAAACTTGAGAGAGACATCTATACCCTTTTAATGCAAACACACACATTTGCACAGTAAGATGTAAAGAAAGATTTATTTCACCATCTTGAATGCACCTCAAATATCCATGGACCAACTCTCCTCAAAACTGCACTGCAGAAGCCTCGCCAACTTTCTGTATTTGAGAGTTGAAGCTTCATAACCCAAGTTGCCTTTCCCAACTTTTCCATTTTTCAGCATATTTACAACCAAGTTACCTTCATTGGAAAAAAACCAGACTGAATGTACAAAGCAGGCAATAAGAATAAGTTAATGTTACACGGCTAACCCCCAAAGTAGGAAAATTGGTGTGAGATTCAGTTCAGGTACCTGGCTGTAAAGATGGTATAAATCAGTACATTGTGAATTGTATCTGTGCCCTAATCTTATAATAAGCTTCATCTTTTTCCCTTTCAGAGTCAGGTTTTGAAAGTATAAGGAATGTCATCTGCACTGAAACTGACTTGGAGTATAGTATCCGAATATGAATCTTTTCTAGTAGCAAGTCAAACGCTTTTTCATTGTTTAAGCCTACCAATATCTCATCAGAGTTAGTTTTATTTAATAAGTTGAACTGTTACTGTTTGCTTTGATTTACTTTTCTGACCTCTACTGATTTCCATAGTATTTATCTATTGATTTATCTATCTGTGCTTGAAATTCACTTAATGCAGGAATGGTCCCCAATTCTATTTCCTGCATGTATTTTATTGTACTTTCTACTTTATTCCTTCAGAGGAAGGAATAATGTAGTAAAACTACTGTAAAGTGTTTTATCTGGAAAACAGCAAAGGCCATTTTAAATAGAGACTACATCAAATAAGCAACTCTCCCTTTGTGTAACCTATTTGATGATGGCAAAGACACTTGCTTTTGTGTGTGTGTGTGTGTGTGTGTGTGTGTGTGTGTGTGTATGTGCTTCACATTACAAGTTTGGCATGATATGATTAACTAGATGTTATACTTGGTTTGGATACAAGAGAAAGAGTTGGAAGGAAAGGGTCAAGATTTGAGTGTGTGTTCCATCTGTGACAGTATCTGTCAGAGAAATTTCACTGAATGATCTCATTACTATAATTGCACAGTTAACTAAAGATTTTCACATCTTGCAAGTTCCACGAGGCTGGAAATGTAATGATAACTCTGAATAATGATAAAAGGCAATAGGTGAAATTGTTGCTGCATTTAGTTGAGAGTTAAAATGTGCAAGTTCAATTACACGCAGAAGTGATAATTGCAAATTAAAATTACGGAGGGCAGGGGCAGCTCTGCAAACAGCTCTCTGTCCATTGGGTAACCAATTGATTAAATCAGCAATGATTAATTTATTAATTCATAAAATCCAAGGAAATAAATACCCCAACTGACTGATATTTATCTCAAGGTAATCTTCAAAGTCTGAAAGATTTACAATTCTTCAGCTGTCCTAATTTGGATTTTGCTTATTTCATTTTGGGTAGAGAATCAAAATTAGGTCTTAAATGGTATACAAACCCTCCTGCACTCTATGCCAAGAACTGCCCTATTAAAAGAAGCAGAAATATTCTGCTTAATATGAATGAGTGATCTGATTTATATGGTCACTCTTCTTAGCAAAGTGACCAATCACTTGTGATTGTTCACTGAGAAGTAAACAATCATAAAATAAATTAAAACAAATTGCCATCATGATACAAAAAATAAAGTGCATATAGCAGCCGAGGAGAATTGAATTTCTTTTACAAATAGGAAAGAATCCCCATTCCCACCTCAACGGAGATCAACACAATAGTGCTACTGATTTGCACCTTCTGGATTTACATAACAACCACAATGCACTTTTCCTCCAGTTTTTACACATCTTTTTGCAGAACAGTTATAAATTGCATTAATAAAAATCTCAGTTTGGTAAAATAATGATTATAAAATATACTTGTTGGGGTAGTTGCATTGAAAATGTAGAATAAAATATGTGCAATAAGTGCTTAAAATGTTTAAAACCTTATAAGGTGATGTATCCACTAATTTCCTTATTTAAAAAACAGCCATTGTTTGTGCAAATAAGACATTCCTTCACACTTTCCATTCTGATTTCTTCTTTCAAGATTCTCCCTCCCTCACCTTCTCCCTCTCCTCCTCTCCCTCTCCCTCTCCTTCATATTGCCCCCTTTTAAAGAATATTTATTTATCACTTCTTCCCCCATTATCTCCTCTGGATGCGGGTTTGGATGCTGCCTGCAACACAGAGTGTTAATTATACCAGATTGAAGGAATCCAGGTGAAATGGGAGTGAAACTTGCACTTTCTCTAATGGAAAACTTGCCCAATAAGCTGAAACACACAAAGCCATGGCTGCAAGCTTTCTGTCTGAATCTGGGTGGATGAAGCTATTTGTGTCCAAGGAGCATTTGCTGGTAAAAGGAAATTTCTTTTCCACTTTCACAGCAATAGTCTGTATCACTACATAATAAAGCCTGGGACTGGCTGAGAGGTCACTCATTTGAAACAGAAAAGGAAAGATAACTCTTGTGCACGTATGACAATGTATATGCCAGTGTGATGAAGGGCTTTGAATACAATCATTTGATATATGAGCAGAGACTTCAATTGGAAGAAATCTTTCTATGTTGTCATTGGGAGTTGACACCAACACCTAATCCTCACCGTACCGTCTTATGTCTAACTGCATTTGCCCATATTGTATGGCTGTAGTATTATCATCCTTCTCTGTTACCTCCTCTTATTGGTGTCATTATTATGTTTATTATTATCCTGTTGCTTTGCATGTACACTGAGAGCTTCTGCACCGGAGACAAATTCCTTGTGTGTCTAATCATACTTGACCAAATAAAGTAGTCTAATCTATTCACAAGATGGCACATAATCAATCAATTCTTTAATCTGCATTCTGAAGACATATTGTTTTAGTTGCTGGCTCATATAATTTTTAAGAACTTCCCCCATTATATAAACTTCTCTATCTCCTAATGTTTGAACACATTACAAATCAAGCTGGCATTTCTCCCTACCTCTCCCTGTGGCCATTTGTTTCCTGTTTTGAAATGTCAAATGAAATTCTGTGTCCACCCCAATCTGCATGCATCAATTCAGGCATTCAGAAACCATTACTCGGTGGACACAATCTCAGAACAGTTCACATGGGGCCTCTTACTGTGAATCTGATATGAGCTTTTCAGTATCTCAGTGGCAGATCATGTTTTGCATGAAAAAGGTCTCCGGTTTAATGCACAGCATTTCTAAATAGGATTTTGATAACCCATATCTTAAACAAATGGAAGTGGATTCCTTCACTATACTGAACATTGCAACTTTTTATGTTCCTATTTCCAAAACAATACTAGCTGTCATCCCAATTTTGGCAAAGTCACTTACAAATCATATTTTGCAAGCTTACATTCTTTGTTTGTTTATTTATTTATTTTACTGAATTTAGAGACCTCCCATCTCCAGACAAATCTGGACAGCTTATTTAATAAGTTAAAATAAGATAAAACAAAAAGGTCTTTGAAATCCTTGAATATCCATAATGGAAAAAAACATAACAACCCCACCCTCCCACCCAAAAACCCAATAAGGGCTCAATAGCCACCCAGAGGTGGGTTTCAGCAGGTTCTGACCAGTTCTGGAGAACTGGTAGCGGAAATTTTGAGTAGTTCAGAGAACCGGTAGTAAAAATTCTGACTAGCCCCGCCTCCATCTATTCTCTGCCTCCCAAGTACCAGCTAATCGGGAGGAAATGGGGATTTTGCAGTAACCTTCCTCTGGATTGGGGACAGAATGGAGATTTTACATATTCCTTTCCTTGGAGTGGGATGGGAATGGAGATTTTACAGTATCCTTCCCCTGCCATACCCACCAAGCCACACCCACAGAACCGGTAGTAAAAAATTTTGAAACCCACCACTTTAGCCACCCTATACTATTTATCAATTATCAATACTTAAGTGGCAAGAGAGAGATTGGCATCCAACCTCTTAGTTGGTTGGTTGCATCCAATCTTAAAACAAGAAAAGATTCCACTGTTTCTGTGCATTTTTTCATTCCTATGGTTTTTATTTAGTAGCAGCATGGGTGAAAAAAATCTGACTTATTTTTTGAGCCTGAAGGAAGAAAATACTCGTTTTTTCATAATCTAGATCAATGTTGCCATAAATGACATTTATGGTACCTGCCGTGTGATTACTTTCTCCAAATGTGCATATATCCAACCTAATGAGTTTACTGATCAGGGAATCCCTTCCCAGTCTTGGTTTATATTTTTTCTATCCTAAGGAGCAATATTTCACTTCCAAAATAAAAATTTGTACTTTTATGGAAGAATAAAGGGACACCTATTAAGTAGACGGCAATTCTTCCAAATGTGTTAAGAGTTGACTCAGTGAATTATGATATTTTACAGATAGAGTTTATTATAGTCATTTTGCGTTAAACATAATATTTTGATGTAGATAAACTGATGCACTTCAGTTGACAGCCATTTGGAAAGGCTAAAGAAGCACATGGGCTGATTTTCTTAATCCTGTTAGAACAGGCTAGCTCTTTTGAGCTATAGTTTTATAAGAAGGAAGTTTCAA
Organism: Arizona elegans; assembly: GCA_022577455.1. Taxonomy (NCBI): domain Eukaryota; kingdom Metazoa; phylum Chordata; class Lepidosauria; order Squamata; family Colubridae; genus Arizona; species Arizona elegans. The sequence continues at coordinate 91,321,862 of JAKOOJ010000003.1, read as the reverse complement.
ATGCTAAACAGATTTTGGCTGGGGTATTGCCATCAGAAACGAGGAATATCACAGTACATACACTAGTTGAAATAACTGCTAAGGTAATGACTTTGGATTTATGTAAATCTTGTCCTTTGTCTGGGTTTTCCTAGAAACATCAAATCATCAGATATCATATTTATTTATTTATTTATTAAATCTGTACACTAATTCCCAATTTTCCTTTAGAAGGCAAAAAGAAAATTATGTATACTGCATATTCAGATCTAAAACTCAATTTGGTTACCTTCACAAAATATAAAACAGACAAGCTTGTTTATTTGTTTTTGAAATTATAAGAGATGGCAGGTTCTCTTCTTGGTATGATCTTTTCCCCTAAATATGTTTCCTTTTTATATTTCAATATTTGCCAGCTCTTTTAAATGGAAAATTTTCAGTAAATCTTTCTCTATATACAGTATGTGCCTGCTCAACCAGAGGTAAATAAATATTCTACAAATAAATATTCCACAAGGTTATTTGTCACATCTAGGTTTTATCTCCCTACTCACCTACCCGTCCCCCAAAATAATGCAACATTTGTTTTTTCTGAGATCTGGGATGAAGCGTAAAGAGGTCTACTTGGCAAACGAGGTCAGAAACTTTCCAAAAAAGATGACCCTTGAAAATTCTCTTATGGTGGTATTATTTACTTGTTTTATTTTAGAGAACTCTGATCCAACTACATAATATTTTGATATTTTTAAGACGACCCAAATTAGGAAGAATCACAAAGAGTTACTCCCAATGTTAGGAAATCACATTATTTTACAGAACAATCTTTTGTTCTATTTTACAGAACATTCTTCTGAATTTTAACACACTGTCTGATAATGTAGCTTTTTTCATGAATGTGTATTTCACAATAAATATATTAGCTTTAATAGTCCTTAATAATCCTACAATATGTTGATGGCTTTGTTACTTTGGACTGAATTGCGAGTGGGGGCTATGCACATGGTTGAACCCCATAATATCCTTATTCTAGTCAGTTATGCCTCTGATTTTCCTCCAATAGTTGTGTTCCTTAGACCTGCCTTGTCAGTTTGTAGAGGCAAAGTAACTTGTCTCCCTGAGGCATTTACTGTTGTGAGGAAATAAAGAGCATTCTCAAATTCAATCTGCCCAGCCTAGTTCAAGGAGTCACTATGAGCTCATAAGTGGGGAATGAGATGCACTTGTATGATCTGAAGAAAAACTAGAGTATATGCACTTTATTCCCCAATCTCCCATTTCTTTCTTTGAGTTTGGGGGGTGGGGGGTGTCAATCATTCTTATTCCAACTATAAGACAGTGGCCATTCAACCTTTTCCCCCCAACTCAAGAAACTATTATTCATTTTCAATCTATCTCAGATCACTAAATTAACTGTCAGATAACTGCATTTTTTAGAAGTAGCAGGGCATTTCCAACAATACCCTGAAATCAAGTGAATTATAATAATCAATGCAATTTTCAATTAAGCATGTCACTGGAGTGGGAAGAAATTTCTTGCTAGTGATTTATTACCATGAATCACACTAAAACTAGAAGAGGCATGGTTTCTATCCTTAAATTAAATGCTTTGGCATAAGCAATTGTGTAATTTAATTTTAATTTAATGTATTAAATCTATTATAATTTAATTGATTAAATGTGTTAATTATGGATGGAAACAATAGGAAGAGTTAAGGAAAGGCCAATGATATCACTTTTTTCCAAGCCAGCTGTGCCTAGTATCATAATCATGTCCCCGGAACAAAATGTCATTTTATGTTTTAAATCCCAAGGGATTGCAACAGCCCCAATTCTTTCGGAATTTGGGAAGACATTATTGTTCCAGGAAGCCCTCGTGGACTGAAGTGGATATTGTCCCACTGTAATTTATAATTGTATGCAATGGTTTCTCTGATACAATAAGATCAATAATGATTAAGTGTTATCATTATATAGTTTTAACCCTTGCTACATGTCAGGTATATCCAATTTCGAACCAGTTGTGATCGAAGCAGCTTGTAACAGACAAACTTCTCTATCAGTGTTCAAATCCATATACTTTGGCAAAAAGCCACCATGTCAATTAAAATCTGGATTGCTTTCAAAGCTTTTAACTGCAGAGCACAATCAAAGAAGCCAGATTCAGACAGATTTATTTCATTTCATTTCTATAGCTGCCCATCTCAGTCAATGACTCTGGGAGGCTTAAATGCCAAAAAAGAAAATGATATTACATGCCAAGAATTAGGGGTTAAAGTCCAGAATTTTTAGAAGTAAGATACAAATCATCCATTTTTACTGATCATGTGTCCCAAGTAGTATCAACTCTTAGCAGCCAAATCCATAACACTTCACCCGAATTTATCCTGCAACCTAGGCTGTTAATGTCTTCCAAAAGTGCATCCATTGCTTTGCAATTAAGTCTATCCATCTGGTCATTCTCTTCTTCACTTTTGTTCCTCCTTTCTCAGCATTACAGACTTCTTGGGATGGGAAGACCTGAGATAGGTCTTTGCATAATGTGTCCAAACATTTTTTTTCAAAACATCTAGGAATGACAAAGAAGACAATGAGCATACATTATATAACACAATAATGGGCATTATTATAATTGGTTTCTGTATGACTAAATAAAATCTGCTATTCCTGAACCATTTTGAGATGTTTCAAATTCTAACACATCACTTCTAGAGTTGAAAGAAGTGTAGTAGAACTAAGTAGAACGAAGAAGAAGGAGAAGGAGAAGGAGAAGGAGAAGGAGAAGGAGAAGGAGAAGGAGAAGAAGAAGAAGAAGAAGAAGAAGAAGAAGAAGAAGAAGAAGAAGAAGAAGAAGAAGAAGAAGAAGAAGAAGAAGAAGAAGAAGAAGAAGAAGAAAGAATGGGTGTATATGAGGAAAAAAACCTGATCACACAAAATGTTATGCTCTTAGGGACTTTGCTAAATGATGCATTCATTTTTAATTCAAACATTTCTCTTTTTACTGGAAGAGTTCTTATTGCAGGGAAAGGTCTAATTTACCAGCATAAAACATTAATGCAGAGCAAAGATTGTGAGTTTCAAAAATATATCATTGCTATTATTTTATAGAATCCTGCAGATTTATTTTGAAGCAACCATGTATTTGTTTTTAATATAAGTTTAACAAAAGCTTCTAATATGCTATGTAGCATAAAACAGAATTTTAGACACCCCCCCCCCGCAGTTTTGTATGGTTGCTATCTGTCCGTATGCTTTTTTCCGTCTAAAAGATGTTCAACTAATACAAGGGGAATATAAGAAAAATAGTTTCAAGTAAAGAAAGATACCTTCTTCATGTGCTTTGTTACATGCATGTGGCCTCAAAAGCTATCTGAGGTTGAATATATAGAGCTTGTTCCTTCCTCCATCTTTCCTATAAAAGTTCCTCAGTCCAAAACTTTCCTGAGGAGGGAGATCTAAATGAGAATTATACCCATGTTTTTTTAAACATGAATAAATTTCTTTATGTGATCTCATAAACATATATCACTCAGTAAGGATATTACAAGCCCAACAATACCACTAGGCAAAGTGAGGTAGTTCTCTCTAGGAATGGATTCTGGGATGTAGATTCTGATATCTAGAATCAAGACATTGGAGAGCACAGCTGTTATTCAGGAATAACTCAAGTTAAGAGAAGCAATATCTAAAATTATTTTTAAATTATGTGACTTAAAAGGTGTTGTATATATTGCATATACAGTTTCTGGAGATCAGCAACTCAAATAGATACCCATATTCATAAAGCCTCATTCCTTGCACCAAGTTAGAACCTTGCTTAGATATTTAGATTGCAGTGAGTTATAAAAGGTGACAGCATCTGACCAACTTTGTATGGCTAAGCAGGGTTGGGTCTGATAAGTACTTGGATGGAATAGTCTCCTACCAGAATTGCAGATTTTTTTTTTTCAGAAGAGGAAGTTAGCCATATGAGTTTCCATGGCTGAAGATGGACTTCATCCTGGGTCTCCCTATTTGTAGCTCAACATTGTAACCTGGCCAAAGTTTCCAGAGAAGGCATTATGGATAGAAGTCAATTAGCCTTCAAAGAGCTTATCAAGGACTACCAAAGTGACCACCTTCTGTGTATTCTGTTGATGATCCTCAGACATGCACCAAAACCATACAATCTGGAAGTAGTTCAACAGGGCTATAGAAGACGTACTTTCAGCTTTCTTTTGGTGTCAGATCTGCAAGAGAAGGCTGAAAGGGGCTCTGAAGCAGAATCCCTTTGATTCCTTTTCAAAAGAGAGAGGACTATGCAAAGCAGTCTTCATGGAATACTTATTTCAAAGCTTCATAAAAGTAAAGTATGCCTTTGAAGTTTTACACAGCACTTTATTTTTCTTTCCTTTAGTCTGATTTGCTATTAGGATATAATGTTACCTGGCCTCAGCAGCTACGACCTAGATAGAAGACGCTGTAAGAATTCAATAATCTTGTCCCACTTTTTCCCAATTTGGAAGAAATGTCCTTTTTTAAAAAAAATATTTGAAACTATTCCCAAATGTGCTTCAATGAATATTATGCAAATCTATGTAATCTTTCAACTTGCCTTTTGTTGTAATTCTCCTTGATTTTGGACATGTATAAAGTAATGTCTTTAAATCCATGGGTATTTGATGCACATGTGTTTCTAGTGGTCCATTCTCTTGACAAATATCTATAGCCTCTTCCTCCTCCTTTCTTGCTGATATGGAAGGTATTCTCTGAACAGCTCCCCTGAATAGCTCTGATTGGTTTAGACAAACATAATATAATGCAGTAGGAAGAATAGAAGCCGAAGCCTAATTGGCCTAAACCCTGAATCCCTCTGGTGGCAGGGATATATCTAGTGTTTTCAATTTGCATTATCCTTTTGGTGGTGTTTTTCAAACATTGTTCTGATAACCCACATGGCTGTGCTTTGTGAAGGACCTTTGGGTTAAATACAGTGATCCCACTCTGAATAGGTGGGCCTTTCTTCACTTATATCCACACCTTCTCTTGATTTTTCTGGCCACAGCCTCTTGCCAAGAGAGGCAGGAGTAGGTTGATTGGAATATACAACTTCTTTATTTCACATTTGTTATTGTTTGTATGCTTAATGGTGACAGATGATCAGATAGCAGTAGGGGAGAAGAAGGGAAGGAGGCCTAAAAGATAATCAACAATGATTGATTATCTAGAATAGCTCTAGCTATTCTCGTTTGGTTGCCAGATATAAAAAGTATGTTGGGGCTCTAGAAAGAGTACATAGAAGAGCAAAAAAGATGATTAGGAAAGTGTGGGCTAAAAGAATGGCTGCAGGAATTGTGTGTGTCTAGTTTAATGAAAAGAAGGACTAGGGGAGACATGATAGCAGTGTTCCAATATCTCAGGGGCTGCCACAAAGAAGAGAGGATTAGCGTATTCTCCAAAGCACCTGAAGGCAGGACAAGAAGCAATGGATGGAAACTAATCAAGGAGAGAAGAAATCTAGAACTAAGAAATTTCCTGACAGAACAATTAATCAGTGGAACAACTAGCCTCCAGAAGTTGTGAGTGCTCTATTACTGGAGGATTTTAAGAAGACATTGGATGGTCATTTGTTTGAAATGGTGTAGGGTCTCCTGCATGAGCAAGGGATTGGACTAGAAGACCTCCAGGGTCCCTTCCAACACTATTATTCTGTTATTTGTTGTTTGATGCAGTCCTGCATAATAAAGGTTATTCATATTTTAGTAATAAAACACAGGCAGGGCAGAGAGAAAACAAGCTTCATAATAATGCCCAGGTTATATAATCTTTAATAAATTTATTAAATTTACCTGCTGCCCATTTCACTCTGAAAAGTGGCTCTGGAAGGTATTATATATGGCATTAGGTGGATTTTGTTGAAAATATTATATGAGCTTGTGGAAAAATCCAGCATGATTTTTAAGAAGACTAATCCAATAATATGATTGCTTTAGCAAGAATTTCCAATTTACTAGGTTTGGTTTTTTTGCTGCAGTCAAATAAGTTTGTTGGTTTTCAAAAAATATATATAATTGCTCAGTCATTAATATTCTTCAGTTCTATTTGTATGAGAGTCACTGTATCCAGCTGGGGAAAGTATCATTTGAATAAATGATTCTCACATCATAAAAGCACTTTGGCATTTTACACAAAGGCAGTTGAGGCATATCTGGGGTACTAACCATATGTAGAACAATGCCACCACATTTTTCTAGTTTGAATTAAGGTTTGTTTAGCTGTCATTTGATGGATTTTTGCCGTTTGTCAGATTGAGTGGCTGATTCAATTCATTCTGTCAGATGGATTCAGACGCCACATCCAAACAAACAGCAGATTGTTTCAGAAACAAGTGTCTGAATAGATTTTTTTTTCATTTTGTCTATCTTTTAAAAGGACCTAACTTAATCAATCATAGATCCATATGACCTGCTGGTCAGTTCACTTAGCACAGATGGTCTGTAAGATCCTTGTACAATCTGCTTCTGAAACTGAATGGAACTTCAAACACAGTATTGACACTAGCAATTCAGGAAAGGAAAAAATAACAGTTCCTCTGAACCAGTGGCCCCCGGTTCACACTGGTTCTATAGAACCGGTAGTAAAACTGGTGGGAGGTTCCGCCCACCGACCCCAATGTCATCAAAATCTGTTCTGTGCTTATGCAGAAGAGTGCACACGAGAGTGAAGCAAGCATGAGCGCGCAGCCCCATTGCAAACCGGTAGTAAAGGTAAGTAAAACCCACCCCTGCTCTGAACTGATGCCTAAATAGGGTTTGTGTTTCCAACTACTGAAAGGTCTTTGTTTCACAACAGAATGCAATGCCTACCAAGTCCTTCAATGAATGACAACTAGTGAAATTAGACAATTAACAATTGATTTCCCATAAAGTTGTCTTATCATTCATTATTTAGAGATAGCTAGCCACTACATAGTTAGTTCATGACACTATGGTAGTTAATAGCCACTAGTTGACATTAGTTGGTACAGCTTCAGTACTTTTCTTTTGGGGGGGGGGGTAGAATCCTAGTCTAATTATACTCTTTCCATGCTTTTGTTCTTTTTCTAACCAACTGATTCATTTTAGATTATCAAGTTGTTTAGGCATTAAAGATGGCAATGAGGAAGATAAGAGAAATCATCAGATAACATTTTGGTCTCATGGTATTCAGTTTTATTAGATGAACATTAATAAAGCTATATATAAATCTATAGAGTTAAATGATACACTAAGCTGAGCTTGACTTCTGCATAGTAAAGTCAGTGCTACCCATCTTAACATTAAATCTGTTGCTTTAAAAATGCAAATTAATTTCTATCAGTGCCTTATATCCAAAGAATTCAGATGTTGCTGAGTTGCAAATTCCAGCAAGCCCAACCAGTGCCAAGGACGATAACAGCTGGAGATTTTGTTTATTCATAAGCAAAAAAAAAAAAAAAAGTGTCATATTGTTCTCATATTTTTTAAATGATTGTCTTCCAAATGTGTTGAAGTACAAAGTCTATGTTCCTTTTTAGTGTGACTGAAAAGCTGATCCCTAACATCTCCCTGAAAATATTGGCTTGGGGAAAAACTCTACAACAACCAAAATAATAGAATGTACTATTCTACTAAAACGAATACTCTGCAATGTACTCATTTTTTAGCTTTATACCCCACATTTTGCTCAGGAATTAAGGCATCATATTTTCCCCCCCATAATATGAAGTAGGTTGTTCTGAAAGCTTCCCAAAATTACTTTGTAAGATTCTATGGGTGAGACTGTACTTCAACCTAAACTCCCTAGTTTAGGTGACTATTTTGAACCAGAAATCTGCTTGGATTGGATCATAGCCCTTGTTCTTCATAACAAGCCCTCAAGTTTGGGCTTTGCAATTTCATATCCAAGCAAGAACAACAACAACAACAAAAGCCAAACTGTAAAGCTAATGGACCAGAAACCTGATCCAGGATATCAAAGCATCCAAGTTTCTTCTTTATATCAGAGTTTCTAAACTTTGGTAATTTTGAGATATGGGGACTTCAGCCTAGGGAATTCTGGGAACTGAGTTCCACAAATCTTAAAGTGGTCATGGTTGGGAAGCACTGTTCTGTACCCATAGATAGCTGTGAAAGCTCTTTAGCCCCATTGAAGAAGATGAATCATCCTGTTTTTTTTTCGTTCTGCCAGTGCGGCAAAGTGACTCCACTTACAGTAGTCTTACACAACCCCATCTATATTTCTCTTTGTTTAGTTGCCTCTGGTCTGTGTTGCCTGGCAACAGGCCTCTGCAATCTCCTCATAGACAAAAGCATCTCTTTCTATCATAGAGATGTACTAATTTCATTATTTTGTGGGGATAGGTCTCATTTTTCAGCATGTATAAGGTGAGAGAATGGCATAAGGAGGAAAGGGGTAATGCCATCCCTTCCTCCTGCTCCTCCTCCTCTCTCCATAGTTCTTAAGGATAGAAATGAGAACTTTGCTGCAGATGAGACAGTAGATGAATTAAAGCAATGTCATACACACACACACAGCCTACTTCTCCTGTTCCCCAAATCCAAGAACATTGACATCTACATGGGGGACAAGAGAGGGCATAAGTCATAATATATTGCTCACAAGGTCATTGTGGAAATGGCATGATTGTATAAATTGCATAATTTACATCAGGACTGTCAAAATCACAGCCTGCAGCCCAGTTGTGTTATGTACTGGCCACGCCCATGCCTGGTTTAGCGAAGGGGGAAAAGTTGCAATACATCATGTGACACCACCATGATGCCACAAGTTGAACACCATTATTGGGCAATGATGTCATAACATAAATGACATTATTGTAGCCTCTAGCAGACAGCTGGATAAAGAAGCCAAGCAATCAGGTAAATTGTTTAAAACCTTAAATTACATTTTTTAACATGTCCTTTCATCAAAAAGTCTTTGAATCTGCCTTTTCATAACTTTTATCAGAAATATTGTATAATTCTACATACAGATAGTATGTAGCAAGTCAGATAGTCTGCTTATCTCTGGCAGGATCCCTTCTAATCACTTTGCAATTTCTAGAATTACCCAGCTATCACTGAGCTGATGTAGGATCTGTCCTCAATATAGTTATTGTTATTTCAGCACTATGATGGGTGGAAGATGTTATCAGTCACTAGGAGAGAACCTGCTACTGTCAAAGGTAAAATCCAACTGATTTCTTGCCTATGAATTCTAATTTAAATAAATCCCCTATGTTCCAGCACAGGCGTTCCAATGCAATTATCTGCATGCAAACATTTCCAAGACTGAACTATCCAAGGACAACTCATGAGTTTCTTAACATGCTAGTGTATGAGCAAAGAGATGATGATGACAATGAAGGAGGAGGAGGAGGAGGAGGAGGAAGAAGAAGAAGGATGAGGAGGAGGAGGAGGAGGAGGAGAAGGAGAAGAAGAAGAGGAGGAGGAGGAAGAAGAAGAAGAATTTCTTAAAATACTCCACTATTCAAATTGAGGGTGAAGTTTCCAGTAATTTTGGATTAGGGGTAGATTTTTTCATTGATGCCTCTTCTTTCAGAAACTTAGCAATACTACAGCAGCTCTCATTCCTCATCTTCTTCTAATCTGTAAGGAAAGGTGAAGAGCATTGCAGTTAATTCAGTGACTTTGTATTGATACTTCCAAGCATTTAAATCCCAAAGGCAAAAGACAAGGATCCAGCATAATAGGATGTTGGAGTGGGTTGTTCTGGTGTGTTGAAGGATGTTTTTGAATAATTGTTTTGAGTGGGAACAAAAGGGGAGAGTTCCTGTGAGTGTTAGTGTTTATGAGTTTATTGTAGTGGAGTGGGTGGTGGTTGCTGGATATTCTTATAGTCCTGAAAGCTACTGAAGTTAAAGTGTGTTGGGTGTCTGGCTTCCCCTCCCAGGGATGGTTGGAGGACAATAGAACATTCCTAATCTTGGGGATTTGGAGATCCTGGATTTGGAGATCTAGCTGTCATTGAAGGGATGGAGGCAAGCCAATTACAGGCATCTGGAGATATGGTTGGATACAGGGAGTGAGTCATTCCATTCACAGGAGTAGAAGAAAAGTGTCTTACACTGGTTTTACATTCAGCTCCTTGATCACTTTAGACATTCAGAGTCCCTTGTTTTCAGCTGTTCTTTCTAAATGCCAGGTTGCCTGTAATAAGGCCTCCATCATTAATGTTTTAATAATTGATGAGTGGGCTGACCTGGCATCTATTAGCAACACCTGGCTGGGAATAGAAGGGAGGTAGCTTTTTGAAGATATGCCTAACTGGGGTATATCTCTGGGGCAGGGCTAGAGGTGTGGTGATTGTCATCCAGGAATTTCTTATGGCTTTCAGAAGCACTGCATCAGAGATCACTGGATGTAAGATTATGTTTAATACGTTGGTCTCTAGGGATCAGTTGGAATTGTAACTGTTGTGGAGTTCTTGGAGTTCTCTTCAAGTGTCAAAGAAATTATAAGATGCAAGCAAGTTGCAAGCAACCAGCTGCAAACAATTTACAAGCAAACAGCTAAGCTCAGACAGCATCAAGAACTTCACAGTTCAGCCCTGAGTTACATATATCCAGTTTTGCATAGAAATGTCCTTACTTGAAGTCCTTTACTCCATATTTGTGTTGGCAGGGGAGTTCAGTAGACCTATGACCTTGGGGGACTTCAATCTGCCTTCTCTAGGACTGGGATCTCAAGCAGATTGGGAGATCATCCCAGATCATCCAGACCCTAACAGAGGACAGTGATCATATACTAGGCCTGATATTTCTGTTAGAGTATTGAATATGTCATCTGAAAATTGGGAAGTACTTGGGGTCTCCCTTGTCATGTTTATATCATATCACAATTACCCTGGGATTCTCGAGTGCAGGGAGGCTGGACTCATTGATCTGATCCCAGTGATTGATGAACCAGAATGGGTTTCAGCAGGAACTTGAGATGGTTCCCATTGATCTGTTGCATGGTCCACCCAAACTCTTAGTTACCACTTGAAATAAGGGGTAGCAGAGGCTTTAGATTGGATTACATTACATCCATGTGACCTTTTCCCTCTCAGGAAATCCATCACTCCACCTGGTTTATGGAGGAGTTGGGAAATGAAATAAGAGACTCTAGAGCATCGTTGGCACTCAACAAGGGACAACTCAACTCAAACACAGGTTAAGAGCTGCTATTAAGGTCTATTTTGTGGCAGTAAATAGCAAAAAAAAAAAATAGCACTTCTCCCTCCTTACTGCATCAACAGATATCTATCCTGTAACCCTGTTCTGGGTGACAATAGCCTTCTTGGGTGGGGTTCAGAGAATCTCTTGCAGGGGTATGTGGACAAATGTGTTCAGCATCTGTCAGACAAAGTCATTATATCAAACATTCTCTATTCCTCTCCATTCTCACCCCTCCCAGCCCAAAATGAGATTAACTCCATCCCTGCGGGTCCTCAAAATTTGATTATGTAATCAGGGGTAATCTTAAAGTGGTTCCATTGCTGTGATTAACAGTCATTCTCTCTTGGGCCTTGTGTGTTTTTTAAATTTATGTTTTAATAATGACTGTTATTTTAATTGTTGTATGCCACCCAAAGCCACTCTTCGTGAGATGAGTAGTTACGTAAATTTGACAAATATATAAATAAACCAAGCTCCTTTCAGTGCCTTCCACTACAGTTGCTACAACTTTATCCTTAACTTTGTAACATGCAAAGGGATGGTGAGATTATTCAAAATCTTACTCTTGCAATCAATTTACTTAAGAGCCTTAGAGAAATAACCATCTGCTGCTACTTCACAAGAAAGTAGTACAGATAGCTCCTTTATCCCAGCTTCGGAAAACCTGTAACTCACAGGAACATACAGCCCCATGGCAGGACATTCTTGGTAGCAAAGCTCTCCCACGTCTGCTGCTGAATGTTTCTTCCCTGGTAACCTTTTTCCAAGCCTCTGCAGAAACCATCTGATATGCAGTGAGGGTTGAAGGAAAATGAAGAGTAAATCTGCTGTGTCTGGTTTCCAAATTAGACAGATCTGGCTTGATCCCCAGAGCAGAAGCTCTTAACTCTCATTATTTAGTAAAGCATAAATGGATTGTATATTTTGTTTGTCTTTTCATTCATTGGAACTGAATGACATCTGATGAAAATTAGAACACTGTAAAAAGAGAAGAGGCCTGCCAAATTTCATAGAAGTTAGTATGAAAGAGGTGAGGTGGCACAGTGGTTAGAGTGCAGTACTGCAGGCTACTTCTGCTGACCACCGGCTCCCAGCAGTTTGGCAGTTCAAATCTCACCAGGCTCAAGGTTGACTCAGCCTTCCATCCTACCGAGGTCGGTAAAATAAGGACCGAGATTGTTGGGGGCAAGATGGTGACTCTGTAAAACTGCTTAGAGAGGGCTGGAAAGCACTATGAAGCAGTATATACTGGTAAGTCTAAGTGCTATTGCTATTACTATGAAGGAGTTTAAGATAAAATTTATTTTTTTCCAAAGGGTGTCCAGAACTGAAAAATCACTTTCTAGAGAGGACAAATTGTAACAAATTTCAAAGAACATATATGCCTATGTATAGAAAAGATAAGGATATATAATAAAATTGTCCATTCACCAATACAGTGAAGTGAAATCTAGAAGAATAATTCCCCATGGCTTTCTATCAGAGGAAAAAATCCTGTTGACCTAGATTTTTTTTATGCCCTATGAAGAAGACAATGGCAAATCACTTCTGAAAATCATTTCCATTATGTAGGGACTCATTCTGGGAGTCATAAGAGTCAAATAAACAAAAACTGTGCCTTTTCTATTACCTGACATAGTTATTCTTACAGCTCACAAAACATCTCATGCAACCGAAATGATTGGGAAATATTATGGTGTAGCAAACAATTTAATGATTTCTCTTTCTTGAAAGTTCTCTTCAACCCTTTTAAGATGCTGTGATTGGGACAACCATTTGTGATCTGATCCCAAGAGCCATTATCATCGGAAGGTAGATCTATCAATCCAAAAATCTTTCTCATTTCTCTTCTCAACCTGGCAGTTTACATAAACAACAAATTCTCCCTCTCCTTTTTTTGACAGCTGCTGTATGTAGCACTTTCATTTATACCTCATCAAAGCTAAGCAAATAGGAATGAACGGTTTTTCAATCAGAACAAAGTGACTTAGACACATTCAAGTAAAAGTACAAGTCAGCTAATTGTGAGCTATAGGAAACCAGCATTACTTTTTAAGGAATAAAACTATTAAATAAAAATAAAAAAATAATAAAAATAAAAATACTCTTTACAGGAATAATCCTTATTTCTCTCACTAATCTATGTATGTTTTGGGCTTTGCCTAGTTTTACTGTCACTATCATTGATGTGGCAAGCACCATTGCCACAATCTGCTTTAGGAATGCTTTTTATTACCATGAGATATCAGCCAACATTTCTATCCTTGCTGCACAGAATGGGAATACAGCTGCTAGATGTGCTGGTGTCTCTGTAACATATTGCCTAATCCTGGAAGCCAAATTTTCTGCTGGAAGACTCAGTCTTAATGGATGAAACAACAGGCAATAATTTGGCTGACAAAAGCAAAGTTTAAACAACCTGAGAAATAAATTGTTTCTCTATCAAAGGATGAAAAGGAAGGGGGGGGGTTGTTGAAGGAACGGTAGATGAATCTTTAACAATAATTCGGAATGGAATGGAATGGAATGGAATGGGATGGGATGGGATGGGATGGGATGGGATGGGATGGGATGGGATGGGATGGGATAGGATAGGATAGGATAGGATAGGATAGGATAGGATAGGATAGGATAGGATAGGATAGGACAGGACAGGATAGAATAGTTTTGTCTCTTTGAATGTACACTAATCGGTATACATTAAAACGAAATTTTGTTGCATACATTATTTTATTGAGGAGAGACAATGTCAGGCAGCATGTTTTATTCCTTGTTATTCCTTTTTGCAGCTTCTGTATTGCTATTTTTAATGCCTCAGATTAAATTTAAGTTTCGCAAATGCAAAACACAAATAAGGAGGAGGAGAGCAACAGGGGATTGTCTTTTTTTATGTGTAACATTTGGGTCTGATTGTGCTGGTCTTTGGCACGTGGCCTTTGATAGTCACCCAATGTAAGAAGGATCTTCACTCTTCAAAAGTTTGAACATATTGTTGGTTTACAGGATTGCTGCAGGAGAGATTAGTGAAACATTTTGATGAGCCTCCAAACAGTAAGTAAGTACAATAGCTGCTGGAAAGATTACAGTTTAAATTCATACTTCTCACAGTGAGATAAATCACAACATCTACTCATTCTGACAAGAAAAAAATAATAATGTCCTGGTGAAATTGCTTCACAGTTAACATACAAATTACAATAACAGATTAAATAAAATGTGCCCTTCTTCCACCTTGTATTTAATTTGCTGGAAAACAACTTGATGCTTTTCATCTGCAGTGTCGACTTTTATTTCATACCAGTTTATATTTTTCCAATATTAATAGCATTTGTTTATTCACTTGTTTCTGACTGTCCAGATGATGTTCCTCCCTACCTATTTCACTGCTGAGTTTTCTTTGTAACAGGAATGTTTTTGAAGTACTTTTTTTTTTAAATTGCTCTTGGGGATGACATTATCCTGCATCTGAACTCACCTGGCTTGAAGAGTGATTAGTGATGGGATGGATCCTATTTTTTGACATTACCTGTTAACCTCTCCATGATTAAAAGATAATGTTCCATGTTGAAATATTATATTTTGTTTTGTCTACTATGTTATGTTTTGTTATCTTCATGTCCTACTTTCATCAGTAATATAAGTCATATTTTATTAAACTGAAAACTGGCTTTGCCAATTAGAAGGAGATAAACCTCTCTGCCAAAGAACTGGGGAAGCTCTGCCATTCATGAACAGAGATCATTGTTATAAGATTCTCATCCAGGATTGTAAGCAACTACATCAAGCTCCCTCATTTTTCAATCCTCACAATGTGCTTTAGCTAGAGGGCCATTTTAACAGTACCTTTTGTGAATGTATGTGGCATCATATCCTGCTTTGGAAAGACATATAAAGTCTGTAAATTATTTCTACGGTGGCCTTTCCTGCTCATGGTCTTGAGTCCATCAGTTTCTTCCACCATCCTCACCACCCACAAAATTAAGTGTAGTCAATTCAAGAAAGGTTTATCCATTCTAAACAACATGGAACAAATATTCTCACCTCTTCTACTGCTGTTTTTGCTTTTCTATGGTCTGCTTGAAAAATTGCTTGCTAATTGCATCACACTGATGTCATAAAATCTATCATGTTCTGGGAATTGTCAGAAATCCTGCTGTAAGAAAAAGGGTTCTTATAGTTCTGTCATATGCACCAATTTTGAACCTACTTGGATCGGGAGGCTCTCCTCACAGTCACTCATGCCCTTGTCACCTCATGGTTAGATTATTGCAATGCGCTCTACATGGGGCTACCCTTGAAAAGTGTTCGGAGACTACAGTTGGTCCAGAACGCAGCTGCGCAAGCTGTCGTGGGTGCACCTAGATACACCCACATTACACCAATTCTCCGTGAGCTGCACTGGCTCCCTATTGGTCTCCAGCCACAATTCAAGGTGTTGGTTATTACCTTTAAAGCCCTACATGGCTCAGGGCCAGGTTATCTTCGAGACCGCCTTCTGCCGCATACCTCCCAGCGACCGGTAAAATCCCACAGAGTTGGTCTCCTCCGGGTCTCATCAGCTAAACAATGCCGGCTGGCGGGCCTGCTCTGTGGCTGCCCCAGCTCTCTGGAACCAGTTACCCCCTGAGGTCTGGACCATTCCCCACCCTATTGGCCTTCCGAAAAGCGGTGAAGACCTGGCTTTTCCGGCAGGCCTGGGGCCGTTGATCTCGCTCTTGTGATCTGGCGAGATCTGGCCATGAATGGCGTGAATGAGTTTTTAATGTTTTTATTTTTTAAATGTTTTTTTATAATGATTTTTTAAAATGTATTGTGAGCCGCCCTGAGTCTTCGGAGAGGAGCGGCATATAAATTGAACTAATTAAATTAAATTAAATATGTAATTAATGTTCTTACTTCACTATTTGTTGCCTCTCTCTTAGACTGGCCTACAAAATTGGAGTGGGGAAAGCTGAGAGAAATCTCCCTCCTCACTCATACAGCAGCAATAAACCTGCCAGCAGCAGATTTTTTTAAAAAAATATGATAAAGGATAAGTAAAGAAAAATAGCTGTGGCAACTACAGCAAAACTGGTGAAAATTTCCAAATAGCTAATTGCAACAAGTCTAGTTCAGAGAAGAACAGTCCCAGTATCATAGTTATAACTTTAGAGGTGCCTATCATCCAGGGTTTGTATCCTCACAATATGCACCTATATTATGTTGGTTATGATTGCAACAAATATTGAGTGAGTGAACGATTGAGCGATTGATTGATATATCATGAACAGCAGCACATAGCATTGTATTCCTGGTTTTAGTATGTTTAGCATAATTGCAGTCCTATGCATAGTTACATCTATGACCTACTGAGTTCATTGAAGCTTTAACAAAGATGTTTAGCCAACTGAAATGCAGTAAATAAGAACCATTATCTGAATTGCAGGAAAGGAAATGATGAGGGTGGATGAGAGGCATTACTGACTACCAGCACTGGCTGTTCAAAGTGTCCAATGTCCATTGAGACAAATGAGAGATGTGTTTGCCTCCATTTGCCAATTTGCCTCCGGACTTTTCGTCGGGCCCTGAAGACACACTTGTCCATCTAGCTGGATCCCATCCTCTCAGTTTTTTAATTGAATTTGGTTTTAATTGGGTTGTTTTAAATTCGGGCCAAAATTATTTAATTGTTTTTTAAAATGTTTTTAAATTTTATATGCTATGTTTTATTCTGGCTGTACACCGCCCTGAGTCCCGCAGGAGAAGGGCGGTATAGAAATATAATAAAATAAAATAATAATAAATATCATCATCAGTCATACCCAAGAAAGCCATTGAATGGATTAACTGGATGTCATTCTCTGCATATCCATTGCCTCATGGTCAATGCTGTAGCTATATACATCAGGATGTTTCTCCCAGTGCCCCAGAGGGATTTTCCAAGGTAAGTTCCTCTTGTTTAGCCATTTTTAGCAACAACCAAAAGTCAGGGTTAGAGCTTTATTTTTTGGGGCCTTATGAATGCTTACATTTTCCCTGGTGAAAAGAATTTGTAATGCAAGCACTGCCTTGAATTGAGCTAAATCACTAGCGTAGCAAATTCAATATTAGTGTCATTGATTGGAAGTAGGCTATATCAGTTTCCAGTCTATTTACGTGGAAACCCAAGGCATGCCAACACTGGGTATGACCTTTCAATCATTTGGCCTGCCATTGGAATGATAAAGGTTTCATCTAAATATGAAGTTATTTTATCTTCAAATTAAAATCAATAGAATTTTTTTTTCCATAGTATAGTATTTTAAACCATACCATGGCATCAGACTATTTATTTATTTATTTATTTTAAAAAACAATTTTGGCTAATATGTGTCTGGTTTTCGATTTCACCAATTAGTGCATTGACACATTGTAAAGTGCACTTTGTTGTGAGTATTTCCTGCCTTCCAACCTATTTTGTATCCTCAGACAAACTAAACCTGTTAATCATTATGTCATTCCTGCTGTGGCTGTCACAGAATTAACAGGCTTGCATCAAAGCACAACATAATGCAGTATTCAGCCCTCACTCCAGTCCCATAAATTAATGTGTGTACGTGTATATATACACATACACACACACACACACAAATACACGTGTGTGTGTGCATGCATGCATGTATGTTCTGGAGCTAGAGGAGAGTTACCAACTCTCATATTTCAAACTTGCCTCAACCATAAAACTTCACACCTGTTTTTTGAAATTTGAACTGATGAAGAAATCTGATTTACAAATAACTTTTTCATTGCATGTCTCATAGTTCAGAAAAATGCCATACACTGATGAAATCTCTTTCTCTGCTTCTTTAGAATGTTATACTTGGAAGAAAAGTAAAACATGAATAGTTGATATTGGTTTAGAACTCTTAATTGCTTCTCCTTTTTCTGAGCTAATTCTATCATAACAAAGAAATGTTTTTATGAATGCCATATCTTCTTATACCAGGCAACAATGAGCATTAATGTCTACTCAAAAGTAACATCTGACAACAAGCATATGAAAGAATGTGAAAATGCACCGCCAAAATAGTTACACATTTCTGACTCAATTCAGTCAGTGTTAAAAGAAGTCCGGTTGAAATCAATGGAACAGGTGCAGAGCTGTGTGCTTATATTTTGTGGATTTATTGTAATCAAGCGTGAATTTGTTTTCTCTGCATTATAACTACATTCTCCAGAGAGAATGGCTCTTACAGTTGCTTAGCTGATGCAGTACAGAAAAGTAACTATAGAGATTTCCCAGTCAATTTTCATTCTTCACTTCTCAGATGTGAAATTCGCAGAATACTCATGCAATATTTGTACAAACCTCAGCCTTAGTCTTTGGGCAGATTATGTTTGCAATTGATGTATTTTGTCTTATCCTGATTACAGTTTTTATCTGCCTGTAATATCTATGGTGTTTATCACTACAATTTTTCAAAAGCGTTTTCAAAAGTAGAGATTTGTGGTGGCAAAATCAGTATTGGAAATTACCATCCACTTTAAGTAGAACAAACAATTTCTCATCTCCCATTTTACATCACCCAGTTTCAGCTTATTATCAATTTAAAGAGTAATATTTCACACAAGGAAATGACCTCTCCTCTCCTTGATAGAGGAGGAGAGGAACGTATCTGTGTTTTTATCCTGCCTTTATCTGGTTGCATTTAGATTTTACATTTCTGTATGTTTCATAGACATACTAAGTTACTCTTTATATCCTGGTCCTTTTATGAAGTTGAGGTGACATAGGCTAATCTAAGAACTAAGGAATTCAGCATTCCTTTTTTCTCTGTATCAGAGAGAAGTGCCTTGAAGGCTCCTTCCTCCAGCACAGAAAGAAATCTTTCTTCCTCTGGTATTCATCAGAGATCTTATATCTCCTCCTGTATGTTACAGCCAGCAAGGCCTAGAGGACATTAGACTAGGGAAAAATGGCTTAGAAAGTTGATTAGGGCTGAGGAGATTCAGATTTAAAGCCACAATCAACCATGAGGGTCTCTGTAAGAACAATTGGTTTGCCCTAATTTCTCACAGGTTTATGGAAATATGTACCTTTTTGGAAGGTCATATATGGGTTTTCTTTTAGCTCCTGAGAAGAAAGGCAGAATAAAAATGTAACTAAATGAAAAGAGGAAGTGAAATTGTCTGAGACTTTTCAAGAATGGATTCCAGACATATACAAGCACTTGCCTATGTTCTCAGAAATGAAAAATTATGTACAAATAAACAAGAATTTTTTTGTTTACATTTTTTAACAATCCTGATATTAGTAAAACACCATATTTTGTTTTCAGGTTTTTTTGGGATAGAGGAATCAGGAAACTAATATTCTTGTTGAACTTGTCAAACATAGTAACTATACATTCAAAAGTGATAAACCATGAATCCTTCTAACCATGACCCTTTCTAACTAAACATGAATCCTAGTGATTTCATGAACACATCCATGCAGTTTATCTGGAAACATTACAGAAATGGCTTGCAATTGCTTTCCTCTAGAACAGTGGTGGCTAACCTTTTTGCCATTGCGTGCCAGGAAGGGGGGGCGGGGCAGGTTCGCACATGCGCATGCCCACACACCCATAATTCTATGTGCCCCACCCTGCATGTGCAACCCCCCTCCCTTCCCCCCCCACTCCTGCATGCGATGGCTGGGTAGGCCTGTTTTTCTTTCTCTCCTGGCTCCAGATCCTCTCTATACATTTGGGGAGGGCAAAAACAGCCTTCCCCAATCCCTCAGAGGCCCTCTGGAGGCATGAAACGACCCATATCTCAACTCCCAGTTGGACAGGAAGTGATGTTTTTTGCTGTCCTCAGCCTCCAGAGCCACTCTAGGAGTCTCTGGAGGCTGGGGACAGCAAAAAATGTCACTTCCTGTCCAACCGGGAGTTGGGAAATGGGCCATTTCAGGTCTCTGGAAGGCCTCCGAGGGGGTGGGGAAGGCTATTTTTGCCCTCCCCAGATGCATAGAGAGGATCTGGAGCCAGGTGAGAAAAAAAAAACGGGCCTTCCCTACCCCCTCCAGGCCCTCCGGAGGCAGGAAACAGCCTTTTTCCCTACTTCTGGTGGGCCCAGAAGGTCCGAAAATCAGCTGGCCAGCACGCGCATGCGTGCCAGAGCTGAGCTGGCATGCCCACTGATATGGCTACATGTGCCATCATGGTTTTAGAATGTCTTACAATTTCCCCAATTTTTCTTACAGTCCTGGGAGTCCCTGGATTCTCCCACCCAGGTATTAAGTGTTTAGGTTCTGAGCTAAGACAAGGCTTTTGTCACCTGCAGAGGCAAAGAGAGTTGAAGAAATATTTCTTGTTAGAAGAGACCCACAATGGGAAAATTTCTTTAAATATTAGTTCACTTCCCAAAATGTCTACATGTGAATGGGTTGTATAATTCAATGAACAGAGTATAGTCTTTCAAAAGTTCCAGAAGTAGCTGATGGTTTCATTTTTAAAGGTGATTAGTGGTCATTATTAGAAGCCCTTCTCTTAAGTTCATCCTTGCAACATCTGCTCAGTTAACACATTTCACGTTCAATAGCTATCAAACCAAAGTGTCAGCCATTTATTCGTTCACTTACATTTTGGGTGAGAGTTACCCAACTTGATTGTGTAAGTCATAGATATTATAAAAATGGAAGTTTAGCAATGATTTCTATATATCAATAGTTGTACCTTGCACCAAAGTTGATTGATTCTATTGGCCTGAAAGGCCAGTGTGATGGAAAAGGAATTATTGTTATTAGAACTGACAAATGGATAATCAGCTGTAGTTGGAAGCGTGGCAGGTAACATTTAACCAACCATCACAGCGCAAAGGAACAATGACCTCTTATTTTTCTTCTAGCAGGAATAATTACCTAGTTCCGCTTCACTAACTTGATTCCTATCAACTACACATTGCTTTCACTTGACAGAGAAAAAACAGCCTAACTCTGTTTCATCAAATGAAATGAAATGGAGAGAGACTAATGAATATAGAGTGAATCCCTTCTTCACATATTTGCCATGCCTTCTAAAAATGTAGACCATATAAATATGTTGCAAAGGTGAACAGATCTCTTTACAATAGTGTTAATAAGCTAAGAATACTACATAGACCTGCCTTTGACTTGGGTTTCAATTTGGGGTTCAAAAACATGTGGATTTGGTACTATTGATGTATGACAAATACATGCAAAATACTGACATTTTGTAAAAACCTTACTAAACGATATTTGAACTGCCCGAACCTGAGTAATATTGCTGTTGAGAGTCATCTAAAGGCATAAATAGTGAGAAAGTTCTGGGTTTGCAAAACTCCTTCTGTTTCAAATTTCAAGATGAAAATGGCAATCTGAACTCGTGAATTACTGCTGTTGCAGGTATTCAATTATTCCAAATCTTATGAAAAGGAATAATAACTGCCTTCTTCTTCTGAAAATACCATCTCAGGCATAATTTATGCCATGGACAAAGCATTCAGAGATCTTTCCTATGCTGGCTATGAATTTTTATTACTGCACAAGATAAAATGTGAATTAAGTCAACTCGTTCATTATTTCACAGTAAGATTTAATATTACCTACATCTATTGGCATCTCACAAAAGTTATTCTTAGGCAAATTAGGGCACTCAGTATTTGTGTGTGTGTGTGTGTGTGTGTGTATGCCTTCTGATCCCACTTCTATGAGACATCAGGGATTTAATCAAGCCTTAAAGAAATTAGAAAGAATGTGTTAAACCTACTTAATGGCATCTTTTTTTGCAACAAGAAAAATAAATAGTGTGAAAATCCTTTCAGATTCAAAGACTAAAGTCTGTGGAAATGACATAATCAAGTGGCAGCTCATCTACATTTTAACTGAATGTACTGTGCTTTGGGGTAAGTTGAGCATTAATAATGATATTCCGTAAAACACAACATTTCTTTCTAGGCAAACAAAGGGGCAGATAAATGTTTCAGATATCCAAGATTTATGAAAATAGATGAAAGCAGGACTTCATTTCCATGGGAGCAAGAAAAATAGTGGAAGGGTGCATTCAGATTGCTTATCAACCCTGGATTTCACAGGAAAGAACAACAGCTTATTTCTCTTTTTAAAAAAGAACCATATGATAATAATGGTAATATATAATCTGGTAATATATATACTCCCGCAGTACCTGGATGAAACCGTCTATCTAGATCTGTGCCAGTCCAGCTTCAGACCTGGGTACAGCACGGAGATGGCATTGGTCGCATTGGTGAATGATCTCGGGACAGGGGTTGCTCCTCTGTCCTGGTCCTGTTAGATCTCTCAGCGGCTTTTGATACCATCGACCATGATATCATGCTGCGTTGGCTGGAGGGCTTGGGGATGGGAGGCACCGTGCTGCGGTGGTTCTCCTCCTATCTCTCCGACCAGTTGCAGTCTGTGTTGGCAGGGGGGCAGAGGTCGATCTTGAGGCGCCTCATTTGCGGGGTGCCCCAAGGGTCGGTCCTCTCGCTACTCCTGTTCAACATTTATGTGAAGCCGCTGGGTGAGATCATTCGTGGTTTTGGGGTGCGTTGCCAACTGTATGCTAATGATACTCAGCTGTACATCTCCACCCCTGACCACCCCAATGATGCCCTCAAAGTAATGTCCCAGTGCCTTGAAGCCGTGCGGATCTGGATGGGGAGGAACAGGCTTCGACTCAACCCTTCCAAGACTGAGTGGCTGTGGATGCCGGCGTCCCGGTATAGCCAGCTGGTGTCATCACTGGCTATTGGTGGTAAATTACTGGCCCCCACAGAGGGGGCTCGCAACTTGGGTGTCCTCCTGGATTCACGGCTGTCTTTGGAAGGGCATATGACGGCCGTGGCCAGGGGGGCCTTCTATCAGGTCTGCCTGATGCGCCAGTTGTGCCCCTTTCTGGATCGGGACTCCTTATGCACAGTCATCCATGCCCTTGTCATGTCTCACCTGGACTACTGTAATGGTCTCTACATGGGGCTCCCCTTGAGGTGCACCCAGAGGCTCCAACTGGTCCAGAATGCAGCCACGCGGGTGATTATGGGGGCCACAGGGCGCTCCCACGTAACACCTCTCCTGCGCGAGCTGCACTGGCTCCCAGTGGTCTTCCAGGTACTCTTCAAGGTGTTGGTTCTCACCTTTAAAGCGTTCCATGGCATAGGGCCAGGATACCTGCGAGACCGCCTGCTGCTACCGATAACCTCCCACCGGCCAGTACGCTCGCACAGAGAGGGCCTCCTCAGGGTGCTGTCGGCCAAGCAATGTCAGCTGGCAGTCCCCAGGGGGAGAGCCTTCTCTTTGGGGGCACCCAACCTATGGAATGAGCTACCTCCTGGAATACGACTGATCCCGGACCTCCACACATTCCAAAAGGCCCTCAAGACTTATTTATTCCAACAAGCCAGCTTAAATGGTTTTAATGGGGTTTTTAAATTTTTGTTTTTATTGATTCTGGGTTTTAAATTGGGAACTTTTCGATTTTGCAGATCTGGGATTTTAAAATGGAAATGCCGATGATTTAATTTATTTTAGTTTTTCTTAACTTTTGTACTATATGTGTTTTAAGTTTGGCTGTCCACCGCCCTGAGTCCCCCTGGGGAG
Source organism: Arizona elegans (assembly GCA_022577455.1). Taxonomy (NCBI): domain Eukaryota; kingdom Metazoa; phylum Chordata; class Lepidosauria; order Squamata; family Colubridae; genus Arizona; species Arizona elegans. The sequence continues at coordinate 91,298,127 of JAKOOJ010000003.1, read as the reverse complement.
AAGGGCGGTATATAAGTTTAATTAATAATAATTAATAATATCTATATCTATCTATATCTATCTATATTTATATCTATCTATATCTATATCTATGTAGGTCTTTGGTTATTCGGGTCTTCTCCCACGTAAAATTGAAAGTGTCTTGGCGACGTTTCGACAAAGTCTCATTCGTCATCTTCAGGCTGGTGTTCTCGGCTTCGTGCTTCCAGGAGCAATGTGAGATCGCAGCTGTCTCTTCCTTTTAACTGCTAGTGGGGATGTGAGCTGATTGGGTGGGAACTTGTCTGTGTTCTGATTGGTTAGGGGCTTGGCTGTGCTCTGATTGGATGGGGGGTTGGTTGTGCTCTGATTGGCTGGGGGTATGTTCTGTTTGGGTGGGGGCTTGGTTTTGCTATATCTATCTATCTATCTATCTATCTATCTATCTATCTATCTATCTATCTGCTATCTATATCTATCTATCTGTCTGTCTGTCTGTCTGTCTGTCTGTCTATCTATCTATCTACCTACCTACCTACCTACCTACCTACCTACCTACCTACCTATCTACCTATCTATCTACTGGTAAAGCCCCAGTAACATCTGACACCATTTAGAAGAACAGGTTATACAAGCACAAATAAAATAGCAGACCAACGTGTTACAAGAAAATTGTATTTTTCACTCTATGCAATCAGGTGTTTAAACGGAATCATTTTGAAATGAATGGATTTTCATGCATGAAGAATTCATCATCACTCTGTAGGATAAAATAGTATAGAATCTGTGAGAACATATCCCATAAAAATCCAAAATACAAGGAGACTAGGGGACATTTTAAATGCTAAAGAAAATGAAGACAATGACCCTTTTATCTTGAAACAGATAAATCCAATCTTCCCACAGATGCACAAATATTAGACTTGGTGCTGATGTGCATTCTTTGAAAGAAAATGGCTTCCTTTGGAAGCAAAATGGCTAAATTCATTTCTGGTGAGATCCATGCAAAAACCTTGGGGGAATCTCCTTCCCAGCCATTTTGGGAACTGAAATGATTCATTCTCTGAATGAAATGGTGAACTCAACAATCTGGAGCACCAAGTTATGGCAGAGAAAAGCTGCCATCCTTACTATATCTTTTTGCTGCTATTGCCTAGATCTTTGCTGCACAGATCTGATAATCTAAAATAATTTCCGTATTTTTCGGAGTATAAGACACACTGGAGTATAAGACACACCTTAGTTTTTGGGGAAGAAAAGAAAGCTGATAAGAAAAAAGCTGATTGGTGGGTGGATCAGCCTCCCAGAATACCCCAATCAGCTGTTTCCAAAGGTGAATTTTAGCAACAGGTTCCTTGGTTGTGAGCTCTGTGCCTTGCTTTTTTTTCTGCCTCTGAAAGCCTCCGAAATAGAGCTTCAGAAAAAAAGGCTTTTTTTCTGAAGGACTATCTGTACTCTGTTCAATCTCCTTTCTTTGGTATTGGTATTTAGATTAACCTCTTTCAATCTCTTGGTTATTGTGTCATTCTCCAGCATAGTTTGGTTAGAATCCTTACTGATTCTTCTTTTGTTGCTTGTCATATTATTTAGATAAAAGCCTTTCAGAGTCTTTTTTTCTGAAGCTTTGTTTCTGAGGCTTTTTTTCTGAAGCTTCTTTCAGAGGCTTCTTTCAGCCTCTGAAATCTCCATTTGCAAGGCTGTGCAGGGCTACATTCAGAATATAAGAAGCACCCAGATTTTCACCCTTTTTTGTGGGGAGGGAGGGAAAGGTTTATCTTATACTCTGAAAAATATGGTATTCTTACTTTATGCTTATCAAATCCAGTTGTCTAACTATATATTCTTGAGTTAGAAGATTTTTTTTTTTAAAAAAAGCAATCTCTAGTTTTAAACCCATATACTTATACAAATAAAATCCTGGGAATGAGGAGACATGAAGAAAATTGCCAGTGGCTTTAACAGCAGAATTCCTGAATTGAATTGATCTCAACTGCGCTTTTACTTCTGTGTTTGGATCTTGCATAATTTGTAACTTTGTAGAAATGGAGAATTCATGGGAAGTTAGCATACAGATGGACTAGAACCATGCCATTATGCATGAAGATGAGAAGATGAATGGTTTAACTAAGAGTTGGGGAAGACAATTTAATTATACAACTTCCATTTTATTTACTTATTCATTCATTCATTCATTCAGATTTCTACACTGTCCATCTCACATGTCTCACATGGACATTCTCTTATCCATTACTTCCTCTTCTCTTCTCATTAGCTCCTTCTTATGATCTTTGAAGAGCCAGAAGTCCCTGGCTAGTGATTTTTGCCTTCACCCCCATGCATGGAGAGGGCAACAGTTTCTGCAGAATCAAAAATTTCTGCTATAATTGGGTAGTGGAAACCTTACTAATTGGTCATTTAATGAGTATCTCAGCTAATTGTGCAGCTCTGTGTTTATTTTAAATAGAGGAACAAAAGGTTTTCAATATACTCTGGCCATCACTGGTTAAATGGCATCTCCTTTCCAGATCCATCTATCTACATTTGGACAACATAACACCACCACAACAGAACTGATCAGCTTCATTCAGAGGCAGAAGGAAAATGCCAGAGGCATTGCTAGGAGGCACAGGCAACTACTGAAAGAAGCAACTTGAACCCCCTTGTGCGTTCCCAGGATTGGTGAGCTGAATGCTGAACAGGAGTCTTGTTGACACAGGAGAGCAGCAACAAATGTACAAGCTGAAGCAAGGCCTACGGCAAAGAACCTCTTTCTGAAGAAACATGGCCAAGGCAGAGACAGGATTGTGTTAAACACAAGCTGAAGGCATAAGGCAAATAGGGAAATAAATCACCCTCGCTACAATTCTAGCCATGGCGCTTGCTTTCTCTGTTGCTGCAAAAGAAATGGCTCTCTTCTAGACTGTGGAATAGAAATAGATACTGATGTAAATAACTTGGGAGGTGATCGGAAAGCCTAAGAAATTCTGAATTGACCTTTGAGAAGCTGCTGGTGATGCTTTTATTTCAGCTGCCCATATTCCCAGCAGCATAAACACCTTTATCCAGCTTAATGAGCCAGTACATATGGTTGGTAAATCCTGTTGGGTTTAAGATTCACAGTTCTCTTGGCCTGGAGTATTTTCTTGAAGACCTTGAAACTCCATCACTAGCTTTTAAAAAAAAAAAAAACTTAGAAATAATTGATGTTTTTTGGTGAATTCACTGGCCAGTAATGTGAAGCAACCAGCAAGGTCCTGATAAAAGAGTCAGTGTGTTTGATACATGAAGGCTTATCAAAGGTGTCATGAGGTTATTTTTTAAAAAAGAAGAAGCACAGTTACACCTCTCTCCAAAGACGGTGGAAAGAATGAAGCCTTTTGAGAAAGAAATAATAGGATATAGATAAAATTCTCAGAAACTGGTGAAAGAGTTTTGCTCATAGAACTGGACTTCTTACTTCTGGTCTCTTCAGGACCCTTGATCCTTTTTGTAGAGTGCAAGATTTGAGAGGGGAGTGATGTGATGGCCTAGAGGTGGAGCTCTTGCCTCACAATCAGGAGGCTGTGAATTTGATCCTAGGTTGTAGCAGATATTTCTCTCTTGGACACAATGAATAATTATCTCCTGCAAACTCTGCGTAGGTGTCAGGAAGGGCATCTGGCCAGTAAATGTTCAAGCTGTGTTCAGTCACCCTGACTCCACCCCAATGCAAGAGATTACAGGATTATTAAAACAAAAAAAGAAAAAAAAACAGATGTGGCATGGAAAGCAAGCATAGATGCTGTTGGATTCCATCCATGATCCTTCTGAATTCTGTACAAATGTATCAGCTGTTTGATGATTTGTGCATAGTATTCTGCATATATTTAGGGAATCAATATTGCACAGTAGTAAGGAGGCAGTCAGTAGAGAATATATTTAATCAGGCAAAATACAATTATTATCTGGAAAATGACTGCATTCACTTTTATTCCTCCTTGTTTCAAAACCACTATTTTTTAAAAAAGTCCCTGCATATTTGACGGCTAATGCATGGCAGGAACCAACCTTCAGAATCTATGGGTAGGGATCTCTGAGGAATATGATTCAGAGAATTATCAGGATATAATTGAGTATGGATAGAGCCAATTTAAGCTCACACTGACTGCTTCATTGACTCCATCCAGCCACCTCATTCTCTACTATCCCGTTCTTCTTTTGCCCTCAATCATTCCCAGCATTAGGCTCTTCTCCAGTGAGTCCTTCCTTCTCATTAGGTGGCCAACGTATTTGAGCTGCATTAACAGAATGACTATTAAAGAATGACTATGTGATATTTGAAAAATTCAAGAGATGCTGTGCCTCCTCTCCAGTCTTCCCATATTGTAGTCTATTACACACTGACTAGGGTTGGCCTTAACTGTACAGGAACATCAATTAAAATACAGCAACACCGGCAAAGTGACTACGTTCTACTGCATCAAGTGAACTTTGCAAGTGTAATTTGTTAGGTCCTACACTTGGAGTAATATCAGTTTCTAAGTTTGCAGGAAAAATGTCATATATTGTTACTATCAAATGAGTTTAGCTAAGTTGATGCATTCCTTGGAAACAAATGATACCAGGAAAGCAAGGAGTACATTTCTGTTCTAAATGACCAATATATTCCAAACACAGGACTGCAATAAAGATTATTAGATTTTATACATTGATTTCATATATTATATAGAATGTCTGAAAATAAGCTTGTTGGTAGTATGTAACAGTGTTCAAATCAACACTGATTCCTGATTCAACATGAGAAATGTGACAGCTTTTCCTTTTGCTGTGACATTCATGCGCTATGCAATAACTCTCACACCAAGAAGCATTTTCAACTGTACATTCCTTATTTGTTTAATACCACATGACTGTGAATATTTATATAATATGCATGCATCATGTTATCTTAGATTTTTCATTCCGATTTCAGAATATTGAGATAAAAGTATTTCCGAATACTGAGATAAAACCATATTAATTTTGCAATCTAGTGATAGCATAAACTCGACTATATTGTGATAGGTTACAGGGCAATAATTAACAAACTGTCCTATGAATCATTGTTAAGTTTTTCTTCTCGAGCTATTGAATCAGCTTTCCTTGGCTTCATTGATCCAATACATACAAATATAACTGCAATGGCTAATTCCAGTCAAAATTAGAAATCCTTAATCCTTGGGTTTCTTCTACAAGAAAAATAAAACAAACAAGTTTGGTGAGGAAAGTGACAATGTTGACCTGAATGTTCAATGGGGATAGTGGCATCCTGCCTATTTCACACCGCCCTGAGTCCCTCGGAAGAAGGTGCGGGATATAAATTTGAAATAAAATAAAATAAATAAATAAAATTTAATCCTACTATAGTGTAATAGCAAAAGAGTCCTCTTGGTTATTCAAACAGCATCCAAAAATGGAATATCTGAATAAAAGAACCCCTTAGATAATGAATGTTTATGTGTAAAATGATATATTAGTAACATTCCCTGCTCCTAGAGAAAATGGGACTTATTTGTCACAACTCCTGGCAGGGAGCATCAGAAATCCTCCTTTCCTTTCCTTTCCTTTCCTTTCCTTTCCTTTCCTTTCCTTTCCTTTCCTTTCCTTTCCTTTCCTTTCCTTTCCTTCCTTTCCTTTCCTTTCCTTTCCTTTTCCTTACCTTCCCTTCCATTCATTTTATCTTCCTTTAAAAAAAAATCTTTAATAAAAATAAATTTTATTCACTTATTTGATTTTTTTTTATCCTGATTTTATTACTCAAGGCAATGATCATACATTACATTCCTTCCTCCTATTTTCCCTACAACAACTGTGTGATATGGGTTGGGTTCAGAGAACGAGTGAGTGTCTCAAAGTCACCCAGCATGCTTCCATGCCTACTGCAGGACTAGGACTCACAGACTGCCAGCTTCTAGCCTCGTGCCTTAACCAATAGACCAAATTGGCTCTATAAACATAACAAACTGACTCATACATAGTTGGGAATTACAGTAATTGCTGTAAATTTTAATTTCAGCATCTGTGTGACCTAGAAGGATTTATGCGTAATGAGACTTATTTGTCACAACTCCTCTCCTAGGGAACATTCCCCTTAGGATTAGAATATCTTCAAAACTTTTAGAATTCAGGAAGGCTGAGGATTCCAGGATAGTATGGTAGGCTGAGCATGACTCTGTTTTTTGCAGAGCCGACAAACATAGTTGAAATAGGAACAAGTGAAGGTATTGACTCTTTGGAACTCCACTCCAGATTAAGGAGGAGACAAGGATTGACCATGTTTAGCTCCTTACAGATTCTTGCACCTTTCAAAGAGACACTGAATTCTCCTACTTCCTCTCTTAATTAGTGTAGGTAGGAAGTTGCTTATTATTGATTTCTTTGAAGTCAAGAACTTTCCAAAAGACAAGCTGCATTACAGTGGGAGGTATTTTTTTTCCCTTCTTCCACTCTGGACAAAAGAAGCTCTGAGTAAGTGTAAGGATTAACAGGAGAAGCTTTACTTTTTGAAAAACAGCAAAAGGAAGGCTAAAATGTTGATTTTAGAAAGTTAAAGGGCTAGATGGACTTATAATATTTCCTGTGCAGTGCTTTAAAATTTATAAAACTGTGTATGAAGTCCTTGAAATTAATTGTAAGAAATCTCTTCATAGAAAAGATTTGTAGACAGGAAAATAAACAGATGATTAGAGGATTCTTGAAGGAGACAACAAACGATTATTCTTAAAGGAGAACCTATTGATTCAATGAAGCAATACAATATATGCAACTAGACAACCCATGTCTCATTAGACCATCATTTCAGAGATTTTCTTTACCTAAATAGAAAAACAGAATAACCATGGATGGGAGAAAAAGCAGTTGGAGTGACTTCTGACTTCCTGCCAGCCTCCCAATTGATTTTTTTTAGTGGGAAACTGGCAGGGAGTATCAGAAATCCTCCTTTCCTTTCCTTTCCTTTCCTTTCCTTTCCTTTCCTTTCCTTTCCTTTCCTTTCCTTTCCTTTCCTTTCCTTTCCTTTCCTTTCCTTTCCTTTCCTTTCCTTTCCTTTCCTTCCCTTCCCTTCCCTTCCCTTCCCTTCCCTTCCCTTCCCTTCCCTTCCCTTCCCTTCCCTTCCCTTTTTTCTTCCTTCCAAATGGGGAACTAGACCTTAAAAACGTTGGATTATAAAAATGATATGGAAAAAAATGTGCATCTGAAAATGAATTTTAAAATACTGGAGCATATGAGTGATATGGAAAAATGGTGCCAAAATGGATTTACAATTGAAAGCAGTCAATATTTTAATAATCAAAGGGGAGATACAAATAATAAATCACAAGAGTGACTTAGAAGCCTTCTTACTTTGAATCTACAAAAGAATGTGTGGAATCAAGGCAACTCTTGCTCAGAAGAGATAGAGAGGAATGGCTCAAGCTGTTCCTGAAAGAAGACAAAGTTTTGTCTTTCTTCTGCTTTACTTCTTAGAGAAAAGGATAAGTCTGGATTATAAAATTGTTTTTTATTAAGATTAAAATATATGTGTTAATATTTCTGGTAGCTCTTAATAGACTTTTGCTGATTAGGATTAAATGATGTATTTTTTTGTAATTTAACTACTGATAAAGGATAGGATATGAGAAGAAGAGTGTTCTTTTTAATTAAAGCACTAGAGAAGGTATTAAGTGACCCAAATAGTTTGTACTTGTCTGGAGGGAGTAGGGAGTCATTTTTTATATATCTTTTCTGTGTTTCAATTTCTTTTTTCTTTTTTTCTTAAATTGCATTTCTTTCTTTTTTTTTCCTTTATATCGGTGTAGTTTAATAAAATTATTGGGAAAAATATAGACTTCAAGAAAGTTATTAAGATCTGGTTGCTGGAAAAGGACTTCAGAAACTAAATGTCAGACGTCCCAACTTGGTCAATTGGAAAAGAAAGATTCTCAAATCCATTGTTGACGAAAGTACGCTTTACTAAAATCAAGTGGTTACAGAGTAGCAAAGCCGGATCTGAAGTTTTGCGCCCAAAACATCTGGTTTGCCTTTCCCTTTTCCCCATCTTTACCCTGATTATCATTGACTGTCCAATTACATTCAAACAAATTGTTTTGGTAACAGTCCCGGGCTGGATGATGGCATCACATTCCATTCCATGACCTTGGAATGACCAGCATCTCTCACGGGACTGCACAAAGAGTAGTTTCGATTCCCCTCATCCCTGTCTCTCCTCTATCTCCCTGAAGCTCCTTCCCCCTATTGGCTATGGCAGGCTGAAATCTGATGAAGCATGGCATGTGTAGCAGGATGGCAGTTCTGACACTAAAGCAGATGTGTATCCCAGCAGTTTGTTGTTTTAATTGTTATATATTGTTTTAATGATTGTTATGGATGGAATGTACCTAGTCTAGAGTCTCTATGGTTAAACTAACTTCTAAGCAGAGAGGGAGGGAGGGAGGGAGGGAGGGAGGGAGGGAGGGAAGGAAGGAAGGAAGGAAGGAAGGAAGGAAGGAAGGAAGGAAGGAAGGAAGGAGGACCAATTGATTCAGGAAATTTTTTTTATATGAATTGAAAATTGTAGTCTACAAATAAATAGATTAGAAGGAAAAGATGTGGTAATGAGAATAACATGTGGAGATATACAGTTTTCTCGCACATAACTCTTGTACATGCTGATGGATTTCTGAAATTCTGACTTGTTCTGGGATTACAGGTAGACACAGTGTCATCTAGTGCCAACATTGTGAAAGTACACATAATGAAAATCATAAGAGTACCCTTATATTGTTGGCAATGAATGTAGAGTTTATCAGTGTTCACATGTAATATAATTAGAAACGTAGCAACGAGAACTTAGTGGATGTTATTCTGGTAATAATGCATATGAATCATAAAACAGAAATAATAAATCTAGTAACATAAGATTTCTCATTTTTACTCACCACTTTAATGTATATCTCCCAATTTTAAAAATGCACGTTAAAACCTGAATGGAAGGCTCATAAAGAAAACCTTTCAGTTCAGATATTAATCACTTAACTTCTATTACTTCAACACAATATTTATTTTTTTTATAGATACCATCTAATCATTAAAATTTAAAAATTGCATTTATTTGACGATTTTCTCAAGATATAGAAAGCAAGCATGCACCGAGGTATTTTTGCATGTTTAATTATGGATCATGGGGCAATGTTGTTTCAGTTTGAAAGCTGACTTGGGAAGCTTTTCGTAAAAATGAACAGTGAGGGAGAAATATCACTAATAAGAGTAATTAAGACTGCCTTCAATTGCATAGTTTTTGTTTCTCTCATCGCATTTTGCGTTCCACCTTTGCACTGCATCTATCTCCAAGCAATTTAGAGAAATGTCATGGGATTGTGCAACATTACCTACTAAAAATCCCTTTAAAGAATAATGATTTGTCCAAGAATCCCATGAATGTACCAAAATGTTAATTAAGTTTTCTACTCTTCTATCAAGGTCCAAGATTATTTCCATTATACAGTACAGGGAGTCCTCAGTTAAGCATCATAATTGGCATAACGGCAACTCTGTTGCTAAGCAATGTGGTCATAAAGTAAAAAGTCATGTAATTCCACCAATTTAAAATGGCATTTCCAGCATTTCCAGTTGTGATCATTAAGCGAATCACCAGTGGTCGTTAAGCAAGATGTCACCTGACAATGACTTGTAACTTCCTGTGAGCTTCCCCACTGATATTTCTTGTTAGAACTCAGCAGGGAAGGTCACAAATCATGGTCATGTGACTGCAGGATACTGAAATTATCGTAATTGCGCACCACTTGTCCAGTTCCCACATTGCAATGATGTGATCTCAGGGATGCTGCAGTGGCTACAATTTTGAGGGCCTGTCACAAATGTCGTCATTCAACTCTGTTGTAACTTTAAACAATCCTGAACAAATGGTCACTGAGTGAGGATTCCCTATGGAAGGTGTTAGCCAGAGAAGAAAAAACTGCTAAGTTTACTCAGTTTACATTTTGTGTTCTATATTTCATTTCAAACAAGTATATAATATATTCTTGAATATGTGCTCACTTATAACAATGTGCAACACAACTTAAGCCTTCATTAGAGAACATGAAAAGTAGTGGGAGGGAAGACAAGAAGAATTGACTGTGCCTGTAAGCTTTGTGAGGCTCACAGATTAAATTTCTTTGCTGATAAATTGTAAACATATTCAAATGTTTCTTCTTTATACTGTAGTCATATGCAGATTTACTAAAAGATAAGCTCCATTTTTTTTCAGTTAAGTAAATATGGGATGACATCCTTGGTGCTTGGAAAATGTTGTTTAGAATATTATAGAATCCATAGCATATTGTTTATTTATTTATTTATTGGTTCGATTTATATGCCGTGCTTCTCCGGAGACTCAGGGCAGCTTACAATGCTTTTAAGCAATAGCCTTCATACTTTTGTATATACCTGCTTAGTAGGGCTTTCGGCTCCCCCTAAGCAGTGTTCTTTTTTATACAAAGTCAGCTTATTGCCCCCACAATCCGGGTCCTCATTTTACCTACCTCAGAAGGATGGAAGGCTAAGTCAACCTTGAGCCTGGTGAGATTTGAATTTGCAGTAATTGCAGGCAGCTGGTGTTACTTAACAGCACTTTAGTCTGCTGTTCCACCAAGGCTCTTGTATCTTGTATAAAATAACCTAAAATGTCACACAGTTCAATAAAAGGAAAGAGGCTTCCAATGAAGTAGAAAGCATAGTAGTATATCAGAATTAACTTGCTGACCTTGAGAAAAGTCCCCAAATCTATTTCATGGATTTTGTGATCTCTACATAGCTGAATTAAAGGCCTCAAAAATGTATTAGTCAAGATATCTATCATCTGGCTAGATGCTTTTAAAAGGAAGTTGTGTGGAGAGGTAGAGAAAAGAAAAGAAAAGAAAAGAAAAGAAAAGAAAAGAAAAGAAAAGAAAAGAAAAGAAAAGAAAAGAAAAGAAAAGCTACTGATATGAAAATCATGAAAAGAGAAACTCAGAATTAAATTGCACCAAGGGTAATCTAAGCTTCATCTTTCTATAAAACTTTGATTTTCTGCCATGCTTGATTAACTTACAATAAGATGGTTCAGTCATTAAATAAATTATACAGATTAAAAGGCTGTTACAGGGTAGGGTAGGGTAGACAATCTTTTAAGTATGCTGGGCATATTTGGAACTTTGAAAGTGTGGGAAGCCACCCCCTCTCCTAGAAGAATGAAATATTTTGAGGAATATTTTAAAAAGGCAGAATATTGTATTTCCCAAAGGGAAAAATGGAGAAACATGTTTTTTAGAGGCAGAAAGCAACCCCCACTTTCTTACTAGCCCATAGCAGCTGTCAGCACTTCAAAAGATAAAGAGCTTATTGAAAACTAGATAGCTCTAGTTGTTTTAAGATGGCGACAGTGGCTGCATGTGTTTATAGATGATGCTCCAAAGTGTTGCGCAGGGAGGGTTTTGGAAAGTTTGAAATGTAGAGATTGGTATGTGGAAGTAGAGGAGTGTTTAGAGAAAGGCAAGATGGAGACAAGCATGATAAGCATGATAAGTTTACTGAGAGGCTGGAGACTTGGTGAAGAAATGGAAAGGTGAATAAACAGAAAGGCCAAGAGCTTAAAGAGTGGAGAGGTCAGAAAGGGGCAGTTGGAAGGTGGAACAGAGAGACCAAACAGAGGAGGTGGATGATTTATGATTGTATGGCTTCCCTGACTCCCCCTGGACTCCCCCTGAATTCCCCTGGATCTCTTTGAACTATCTTAATGTGCACTAATCAGCTGAAGCTAAACCCTGGTCTGAGATCCCAAGAGCCGGCAGCTGCAGCGCTGAATGATGACATGGATCTTCTGATGGAGGCAGAGCTGACAGAAGAAACAACCTTCACTGGCCTTTGTCAGCAGCTGGGCCTCTCATGCTGTGGAGAGAGGCAGGATGCAGTTGGGATCTTTTGAGGTTTAACTAGCTAGTGGGAGCTTGGAACTGTGTGAACTGCAGGAAACATAGTAGGGCTACACAGCTGCTACAATTTCCAGTGCAGCACAGCAGGCTACTTTTCCGAATACCTTCTACAATCTTCTGAATGTTCTGAAATCGGACCTGGGAAGGCTGCTTGGGGAGTCCTTGGGCTGGAAGGAAAATTTGGGTGAGAGGTGAATGTGTTGGTCCCTTTCCCCTGGGTGAGAGTAACTTCCTGCTTGGTGGGTGAAAGCGACTGGGCAGGGTGCCATTTGTGCATTGAGTGAATGTATTATGAGTGTGTTGGGAGATAAGGAGGTGCTGGACGTGACCTTTCTCTGGCAATGAGGAAGGGGTGGTGTGAGTTTGAAGGCACTGAGAGCAAGTGCTATAGTTCCTATAAGGCTCATCTTGCCCCTGACAGTTTGTCAGTTGGATGAGGTTTTCCCCTTTTTAAGGAACAGTGTTGGGGATGGGGGATGGAATGGTTTTCAGGGAGGGCAACCTTTTTCAGTGGTGCTGAATAATGGGAGACACAGGAGGCAGTGGGGGAGCCCAACCTCAGTGTTTAGTATTGGTCTCATGTTTTGCCCCCTTGCAGTCAGTCACCTCATTTACCTCGTCAGCAGATCTGTGGTGGCCCTGATCTTAGGCTTCTGCTTTTAAATGTGAGATCAGCCTGCAATCAGGCTAGCCTTATTGCCGATTTGATTCTTAAAAGAGAAGGACAATCAGGGCCGGATTTTCCTATAGGCTAACTAGGCTTCAGCCTAGGGCCTCAAGATCAAGAGGGGCCTACATTCAAATTGTTAGCAAAATTAAAATTACACTATTCTAAAAACAGTGAACACTAAAACACTGAACCGAAAATAAGGAGAAATTCTATGCATATGACTAATAAACAAACATAAAAACTTAAAAATGGGAGGTGAAAGGGCCTCATAAGTGGAATAGCCTAGGGTCCCTTTTCATCTAAATCCGGCCCTGAGGACAATGTAGCTTGTGTAACCAAGACCTGGCTGGGCCCAGAGGAAGGTGTTCCCCTCTTAGAAATGTGCCCAGTGGGTTATGGAGCATGGCACCAGTCTAAACCTCAGGGCCGGGGAGAGAGTGTGGCTGTTGTTACCAGATAATAAAACAAAACAAAAATCCGTGACTTCTGATAGGCTCATAAACTTTTGTGGATCCTAGAAAGTAGATTAGTTTTTATTAGGGTTTTTTTTTTACTGCAAAAATTACACTTGAGGAAAGTCTTCAGCAAAGGAATTGTTTAAGTCACTTCACATGTTGGATATCTTCTTTTGAAACCAGGCATGACACATCTCTATCCATGCAATGCCTTCTCGCTCTGAGCAGCCAATCTCTGCTTTCCCAAAGGAATGGCTGTGTTCTGCCAAGGGCCTTTTCTGTCTGCTTTTTTTGCTTCCATAAGCAGCAGGATCTCATCAGAGCACAGCTACCAACTGTCAATGAGGTGAGAGGTTACCACCAAGTAGATATATTGGAAAATGTTCAATACAAAACCTCCTGCCCATGTGGTCCAACATCTGGGCCAGGTGGACATAGTTTGTCTTACCCAAAGAAGAGAGGGTTACATTAATTCATCCAGTCCCAAGCAATATCTTTACGTCAAAATTTACATCTCATTAGCCACTCTTCAGCTTCACTGCTTTGCAAATTATTTTTTATGGCCTCATTTGAGAACAGCTTCTAAGAAGAAAACAAGTCTGGCAATTCCACAGACCCCCCTCTGTATAATTAAGCCAGATTCTAGTACAGGACCTAACCATAATCAAGATCTTTTCCTTCCCAGAAATCTGTTCACTGGATGAACCAGTAAAACCACCTAGCTCATGTAAACAGCAGCAGTTCTGCAGGCAGAAAAACACTGAAGCATTCACTTCCAGAGATGACGACAATGGGAATAGACTTCTTTAAAACAGCCTTGTGTTTCTGTATGGCTTTAAAATCAGATGAAACTCAATGGGGGCCCAGTTGTGTTAAAGCAGAGTGGCTCAAGCCTTTGGGATGATGCTGTCTGAATATTACAATACCTGTGGCCAAAAAAACAATAATTATCACAGGATAACCATTTACTTTGAGACCTTGAGTCCTGACTTCCTGAAGGACTATCTTGTTATGGTCCGCCAGCTGCCTGCGGACCTGGCAGTGGAATCGGACAATGAGGAGGCTGGGGAGGACAATGAGCCAGTCCTGGAGTCAGTGGAAGGCCCTGACGAGGACTCTGCGTTGAAGGCAGAGATGGGGCCAGGGCCATCTGGGAGCGATGCACAAACTATGGAGCCTCCAGAGGCGGGCAGCAGAGAGGCAGAGGAATAGGAGAAGCCTGTTCCTAATGCACACCTGTGAAGAGCTGCCAGAAGGCAAGAGCAGCTGAAGAAAAAGGGACAACTCGGGAGTAAGGCCAGAAGATGATTGGCCACTTCTATAAGGCTTAAAAGAGCAGCAAGGAGCTGTTGGGTTCTTTGTAGAAAAGCAACATTGATTCCAGTGCTTCTTATCAGCATCTCTTGAACTTTGTGGGGGTTTTGCCAAGAAAAGCCTTTGGCAGGTTGCCAAAGACATCAAAGGTTGGTGATAAGGCTGAAGAATTGGTTTTGGACTAAAGCTGAGAATGAATTAATTCTCAGCTGTTTTAATAAAATAAGTTTGTTCAGGACTGAATTGTATTTGGTAATCACTTCTTGGGCCTCGGTCACAGCATATCATGATGCATCAGCTTTTCATTGCTTTTGCTTTTTGATTGTTGCCTTCTAAATCTTGCTTAGGCCTTTTGAATTATAAACTGTTCTGAGTATCTCACTAGCCATGACGTTTGGTCTCACTTTGTATATTTTGATCTTCTCAAATACTAGCCCCGCTTGGAGAATGAACAGAGGGGAATGAAAGGAGGGCAGTGGTTGTTCCTGAATCTAGCTCTGATAAAAGGTAAGGAGGTCTCTGCCCAGGTCTAATATTTATGATATTTATTACTGAACCTCAGCCCTCTATTATTATTTGAATTTAGCAGTCAGATTTCAGTAGTTATTATGTCCATACATATCTTTGTTCAGAATGTTTTATTTACTTACTCATTTTCTCATTTGTTGCACTTATTATATTAGTAGGATATGCTTTTTATAAGGATAGCTAGATTTTGAAAGTTCTAATGACAAAGGTAAGATTAGCATAGGTTATAGTTAAGGTGATGGATCAAGCACAGGAAGACTCTCTGCCTTCAACCATAGAATTTACCTGAGTGACTTTGAGCCAATCACATTCTCTCTTAGCCTCAGGATTGTTGTTGCGAGGCAAATTGGAAGTGGGTGTGCTATGCACACTGTCCTGACATTCTGGATGAAAACCAGGCTATATATCAAAGAAATTTTGACCTTTTTATTGCCTTATCTGACAGATATGAACATCACTTGGTAAAATGATAAGAGCCTAAATGGTATTTCTCAAGTTGTGATATTATTAAAGGACTTCCTTTCGATATAGTTTTTTTTTAAAAAAAAAGGTAAGTAAATGTACAAATTTAAAAGGAGTTAATAGAAATCAGTTTTATCTTCAGTAACGAACACAAATGCAAGATGAAATTTAACCACAAAATTCTCTGTAGCAATTTTGTGAAAAAAGGCTAATATATTTGTAGGTAGGTAAGGACATATTTATTGCCGTCAGTAAAAGTATAAATTACCTTGTCTGCATTTTGGATAGAGATAAAACTGCAGCTCTGTGTGTTCTTGCTGCAATTTTAATCCCACTAAATTAAGATTAAATCAACAGTTCCAAGAGAGAATTTATGCAGGAGTGGGGTACAATTATATTCAAAGATTGTTGTCTTTCCTACATACATAAAAAAATCTAGAATAACTTTGAGGAAGAAATGGTGGATGGAAGAAAATTCTGAAAAACAGTGCCAATGACTGTGGCAGAATGAAGAGCTGGCAAGTTGACTGGCATTTGGATAATTTCTCTTCAGACAAAGTGATGGCTTGAGATTGTCCACAAGTGCCCCAGAGAGATGTTCCTCACAAGGTGACCATAACATAGAAGTCTCTAGTAGGATTATAGCTCTGGGAATAATCAGGGAATAACTATCTTGCTCAAATTCCAGTTGGCGCCTTTTACTTACACTAAATTTGCATACTTTCTTTTCTAATCACTTTTGGAAATTGCTTATTAACTGCTTTTCAGCTCTTAGGAACTTTTGGATTGACATTTCGTACACTTTGCAATCAACAATATTTACATTATGTCGCTTGTGCTTTATAGGAAACATTCTTTTGGAAAAATGTTTTGGCAATTGATTCAATGCATTTTAATGATGCAATAGCTTGTTATGCTTCCTCCTTTTAATATTTCAAGTGTGTTGTAATATTGAATAACCATTAAATATTTAATGCATTAGTGACTCTATCCATCCAAATTTAATATTCTTTCTATTTGCATTCTAGTATATATATCTTAAAAGTGTACATTCTGATTTCTTTTATGTAGGTTTTTTTTTTTTTTTTTTTTTTTTGTAGTGACTGTGGCAGGACTCACATAAAAAATATGTGTTAAATTCAGACTGCTGGTAACTTTCATTGGTTCTTCCATATGGCCCTAATATGAATAGATGGTGTATTTTTTCTCTGCTAAACTAAAGGGGGAAAACCAAACCAAACCATATTTCTGGAAAATACTATTGATGTCTAGTAAAATCACAGTGAGCCATGTGTCTCATTGTGCAAATAACTCATGATATGTATGATCCTGTGTCTCATATGCAAATACATCTGCCTCCTGTTCAGATGCTTATGTATATGTGTCTTTATGTAAAATATTAATATTACCACTCATTTTTTAGAATACAACTCTGTGTGGTTTATAGCAATAATGAAACCAAGGCTTTCCAGAAGACTAATATTAATCTGATTTCAAACTGAAAGTCCACATCCTCATTTTATGGGATATAACATCATTCTGAAAAAAACAAGAAATAACTACCCTTCAAATTCCAGAGAAATGTGTAAATCAGGATAGCCATGAGGCTTTAAATTGGTATAATGAGAGCAACAGCATGATTCAATCGGTACACAGGGATGTTAACAACCTGAAGCTAATGAAGCAAGAAAGAGGTGATGTTTTACGATATATGGATATAGTTGATTTAGATATAGATATACGGACAATTATTCAGAGTAGATCTTTTTAAGAAAAGAAAGCAGCATTTGACCTGTTTGTAGAACCACAGAGGGGATAGAAAATTCTAAAGATAATGCTTCCCTAGAACTTTGTATAGGCACTATTATATGACCTTTTAATTTAGAAGTGACTATTAGGGATGTGTTGATTGATCAAAAATCCTTTGTAACTATATAATGACTGATACTAGATTGGGAAATTAGGTCTCTCATTAACCACTTAAAGATGAAAAAGAACAACCTGCCCAGACCTGGCAATGTAAGTCTTGAAATGCATCTTAAAGGTTGTGTGATCCATTTAATATTCTGTTTTTGTATATTTGTATATGCTTACCATATACTGTAACCTGAACAAGATAACATGAATATTTTTCTCTTCTCTTTCATTTACTGATCCATTGAAATGCAGGGTAAGAAAGGCTATTTCTGATGTGGAGACTTTATTTTGGGGATTAACTTTACTCAGGAGATCTTAAAGTGTCAATCTCAAAAGCATGAGGGAATGATTAAAATTAAGTAATCCATACGATAGGTAGTATTTATTTTGGTCATTGACCAAATGAAGCATAAGGTATATAAAATAAAGACGGACGATGAAAGAGAAAAGAAAAATAAGTCATCCACCTAGCTGTCAGAAATTGAAGAGGTAAGTATTTGTATGAATGTATTCTGAGGTCCAAGAGCCCAAAGTCTTAAATTAATTATTAAATAAAGTATTATAGTAATGGGAGTCAGTAATTCAATCCTATATAACACAATCAGAATCAGGTTTACAGAATAAGTGAATCAGGCACAAGGATGTCAGTCATGTGTGACAATCAGTTTTGTGCACATCTACAGCAGTTATGCAGATAATACTTCTGCATAGCTCAATTATATTATACTATAATATAATTATTGTAATGATTATACTATAATAATGCTTTCTTTCTTTCATCTGATAAGAGGAAATTAACATCCTCAGGATTATTTGATGCCTGCAGCAAGAGATGGAGGATGAGTTTTCTTCAAATATAGAAGAAAGAACAATACTGCAGGATGTGGAGAATAGATTCAGCTGAACTATCAGAGGTAGGTTTGGCTAATCATGTTTTCTTTTCTTAAAAAAAATATATATCCTATGTAAAAGTGCTGATTATTGTATTTGGCTTCAAAAAAGAACCTTTGTTAGTTTGGAGAAATGATCAAGTTGATGTAATTGGCACTGGTTTCTACCCAACATGGTTAAATGGAGTTTGTAAAGAAATGGGTTTATGTCCCCGTTTATTCAGGACTTCAACATCTAAAAGCCTTTCTTTAACAATTCTGTTAGCCTGAATAAAAAGGAGAGAAAATAGGGAGTCAAAGGAAACATGATAGAACTTTTTACATGTTACTTAAGCTGAAGACGACTCAAATTCATCAGGGAGAAGAGATAGAATCAGTCCAGCTGAAAAATAATAGCATTTAACCCAGTAATTAAATATTAATAACCATGCTCTAAACTTAAACTTCAGATAACCAGACCTGAATCTCAAAATTCCATTATATGTGCATTTGGGAGCTTGGAACACTTGCTCTTAAAGAGGTTCTTGTTCAACTTCCAGAATTCCTGAAGTGGCATGCTAGCTGGGAAATTCTGGGAGTTTATGTCCATCCAACTTAAAGTTGCCAAGTTGGACAAATGCTGCTTAAAATGTTTCTTCCTTCCTGGAGGAGTGTGTATTTTGTAACCTGATGAGTAAGTAGAGTTTGATTTTTAATTGGTAGTTTATTATATTTAACTCTTAAGAAAATAGTCAACAATCCAGTTTATGTGACTCAGATTATAAAGTGCAGTTTTAAGGGAAAAACCTATGCAGAAAAGACTGAATCAGTGATGAATTGAACCTGGTATATTAAGAAACAACTTGAAACCATGATAATTTTTTAGCTTTGAAAAAAAGCCTGTATGAAAATTTTAAAAGAACATAAGGTTTGGGGTTTTTTTTAAGTATATTTCTGTATTTTTCACTTTCATTGATCTTTTCCTTTTAAAAGACCTATGAAAATTTTGTTCTATTTTCCCCAAAAGAAAAGTGTTGGTATAAAATATACACATAGACTCATGACAGCCAACATTGCAGGTAAGAAAACATCAAAAACTCCATATGTAAGTCTACTTAGAAGAAATTAATCCTACAGTATTCAGTCACTGACAGCACTATTGATCAGGGCTGCCCATGAAGACCACCCGGAGGCTTCAGCTGGTACAGAATGCGGCCGCGCGGGTTGTTGCAGGAGGGACCCAATACTTCCATATTACACCACTCCTGCACGGCTTGCATTGGTTGCCGGTTGCCCTCCGGGTGAGATCCAAGGTGCTAGTGTTAACCTATAAAGCCCTTCATGGCTTAGGCTCAGGCTATTTGTCAGACCACCTGCAACTTCCCATTGCCCAGTGCGCTCTCACAGAGAGGGCCTACTCGGTGCCGTCGGCTAGACAATGTCGGCTGGCAACCCCAAGGGGTAGAGTCTTCTCTGTGAGCGCCCCCACCCTTTGGAATCAACTTCCCTTGGGGCTCTAGTTGGCCCCTGACCTTCACACCTTCCGCCGTGAATTGAAAACCTGGCTATTTATGTCCCCCGGCCTGGACTGATGGGGTAGTATATTTAAAAATTTTTAAAAAACTTTTTTATTTTTTGTGTATATTTTTTGTTTTTAACAGTCGCTTGGTCGATTGTCGTTGTGAGCTGCCCTGAGTCCTTGGAGATAGGGCGGCATATAAATTTTATAAAATAAATAAATAAAATAAATAATATGTAAAACCAGTAACAAGCTTTTCATTTGAATTATCACTACTGATAATATTTGCAGTGATATCAAATGTGCAAGCTGCATTTATCTTGACATCAATTTACTTCCAGTGATTCTCTTAAAGGTGGGAAATGAGGCCATGTAAAAGAATTTGGATTTCTCAAAATGAAGTAATCAGCCAAAAGGAAAGAAGGAACATGCTCCAGCACATCTGACCATAAGTTCAATAAGACCAGTGGAGATGCTTCTTCTGGATCACTAAGCTTTTTTACTGGCTCCTGCAAAATGAGAAAGGTTTCATTATAGTCAGTTCCAAAAGAGAATAAAAGGTCTTTCTCTGTGAAGTTCCTGCTTTTGACCTCATTCAACCAGCTATGGATCTCAGGATCTGATGCTTGGAAGACTGTGTACAATGCTAACATTCGGCATTTGGGCTAAATTCAAATCCCCATTTCTGCATTATTCTGAATTAGGCCTGCTTCTCTTCAAACTCTCTTGAGTGTGAGAAATGACATAGTGATACATGACCATCTTCTCCAACTTTTTTCTTTCATTGTCATGTAAAGCTGTTATTTAATAGGTTATTTTCAAACTGATATGCAAGAGGAATAGGAAATAAATTGATTTCACCTTTATCGTATCTACTGAACACAGTCATTGATGGCTCTAACAGCTAGTACACAGCACATGTTTAAACTCTTCCACCAGCCTTAGTATTTCATTAGTAAAGTTCAAACAAAATTAATAAATAAAGAGGAATCCCACTGACTACATTAGTCAGTTGATGTTATTTGTTTCTGGATGCCACATTTTCTTTACTAAATGTAGACTTTAAGCTACTTCTATTTCAGAATTTGATGGTTTGATTCTAAAAAAAGAAAAGGCCTGTAAAATACAGTTGATTAAGTAGAAAATCCCACTTCCACTATCCGTTTGTGACTTTCTTATCTACAAGTCATCAGGGGTATGTTGTTACAGCGTCTCTGATGAATAAACCACCACTGTTTCACATTTTGGAAGTTTTTTAATATGAAACTTTAACTCATGCCTGTTTTCAACTGTGGGAAAGTAGCACAGTTTAGAGAACATGAAATGAAAGAGGTGCTTATAACTTACAGGAGAGTTTTAATGAAAAAACCCTTCAGGAAATAATGAAATGTCCTCCAGACATATCTAGTCAAGAAAGCTATATGCAACTCAGAAGTTCCAACAGCATTTACCTACAGTAGCTTTGTGGAGAAGATGATTCTGTATCTGTAGAAATTTATTACTGTATTCAGTCTTTCTTGTTAATAGAGTGTTTTATCTTGATTTGCCAGGCAAGTATTAGTGCTGGTGAAGAAAATAAGTATTGATTCACAATCTCAGCTGTATTTAGTTAGCTTCAATGGGGTGCCTGTTTTTTGTGTGAGAGAGACTTCGCTTTTTTCTTCTTCTAGCATTGAGAAACAGCATAGACTCTTAATGCTTGCATTTTTTAAAAGAATTACACAAGCAGAAATAACAATTGAAATCAAAAGAACTTAAATGCAATGTTTTATTTACTAAAGTACCTCTATACTATTGCTTGCTGCTAAATTATGAGGCAGGATGCTTCTCAATGAGTGAACAGTAAGATTTCTGGGAAGAATGGAAGACTATGAAAAGAAGTGCAATTTTAGTAAGATGAATATTGTGAATTAGTTGACATTTCATTCAGAACCATGTGCAGTTCTTTCCTTGGCTACAATTCTACAATCTATCCTAGGCGATAATTAATTTGACCTTAATCAGACCTATATTTGATTTGGTATGATTGTAGCATTAGAATTATTCCTCTGTATCAGTTTTATAGCCGCATTTTTATTCTTTATTTCCAAATGAATAGAACATTCAAGACAGTTTACATAAACTAATGACTATGAAGCACATTTAAAATAATAATTAAAATGATGAAGAAAACTTAGTTTCTAAATGGCACCTAATTCCAAAAGCAAAGAGAGTGGAATCCAATTGTAATTCTACGAAGAAACTACTGGAGAAGACTTACTTCTATATGCATACTCTTTTCTCCATGGAAATATATCAGAAGGATCTCTTCAGCAGATCTCAGGATTCAGTGGGATTCAAAATGGGAGGAATGATTTCTTAAGTAGTCTGGACTTAAGTCCAGTTCACATACTTTTTCATTGTGAAAACTTATATAGAGACTAAGAAAGTATATGTCTCTTTCGAAAGCCATGAAAGGAGGATTAAATCTCAGTTTAAATCAGGAGCCTGGATAGCTCTGCAGACAAGGCACTGTAATTTAACACCAGCTGTCTGCAATTAAAGTAAGTTCGAATCTTGCCAGGCTCAAGGTTGACTCAGCCTTCCATCCTTTCTAAGGTAGGTAAATTGAGGACCCAGTTTGTGGGGGCAATAAGCTGACTTTGTATAAAATATACAAAAGTATGAAGGCTATTGCTTAATGCACTGTAAGCTGCCCTGAGTCTCCACAGAAGGGTGGCATATAAATCAAATTTAAAAAAAAAATCTCAGTTCTTCAACATATTAAATAATAATCCATTATCTAGGTGTTAGATGAGCTTCTTCTGATGAAGGGCTTCTACATGATGCAAGTTTTCAGTATTCTGTATCACTGAAAAATGTAAGTGGACTGATCCCCACACACAACATCACCATAAGTAGCATATCTGTAAAACCCATTGCTTCATATAAGCCTATTGTAACAAACCTTCATTTTTGTTATGACACAACAGTGCCCTCTAAAGCATTTGATAATGTGTCTCCATACTGAAAAGAGTCAGTTCCCCCCACCACAGAAAAAATAATTTCCCATGTAAACTATTTGTTAATGGCACAGATGGTAAAAATTAAACTTACCTATATAATTTCACAAAGCAGTGTTAGGAAGGTGGGTGTGCATTATTTCTGCTTAGCTTTCTAGAACAAGGCCTCATTGATCAAATATTTTCTTAATTGGGCAAAATAACAGCCAGTTTTCCCAGTAAGGCTGGTTTTCATTTACCTTCCACATAATTGAAGCATTCTCAGAAGAATGAAAAAGAAGCAATAAATAATCTACCTCCAGTCATCCTCTCTGCATGATACTCTCATGCTGATTCAAGAACTTTAAAGCTGATTCAAGCTTAATTTACTTGAAGCAATACCGAGTGACTGTACTGAGTTTATGTGAAATTCTGTGTCTATGTTTGTTGTTTTCTCTTGGTTTTCTTGTGTTTCTTTTTTCACCATAATTTTTTTAATATACAGAATTCTGTTTTTAACAGAAGCTTAGCAAACAAAATGTCTTGCTAAGAAACATTTTCCAATGCATGGTAATACATCTTCCCTTAAATTTAAGCACAACATTTGCACGTTGGGCTTTGGGAAGGAAGATCCAAAATATTTTTTAATTTCCCGAAAGCTTTACTAAAATGAGAAATCCAGGGTATAAGATCTTACAATTCACCAACAGGATTGAACAAGGGTCTCAAGAGCTTCAACCAGGCTGATGGCAGCCTATCCAAAGTATCTTCTTCTCTTTTTTTACGGAAGAACACTCAGAAAAAGGTGCTGCCAATGAAGTTTTAAATTGGACTGTCTCCAGGGTTGTAAATAGAACATGAAAAGCAATAATGTAAAAAGGGATGCTTTAGTTTCCCTTCCATAATGTCCTGATAATGACTTTTTGTGAAAGTGCTCCTTTAAAATTACATTGGGAAAAATGTAAATACAAAAAGTTTCTAAATGCTGTATTTGGATAAAAGGTGGAAAAACTGATCTAAGTCAAATAAGGTAGATGGGGCCCTATCATGTCTCCCTCACATAAATGTATTACCTAATTCAGAGTTCCCCAACCTTTTCAGCTTTGTGCCTGGCAGGGAGGGGAAGAGAATATGTTCCGCATGAGCAGCGGACAAGGACATGTGCCTGTGCAGCTCCATTTGCATTGTGCCACTCACACAAATGGAGCATGCATGCACACGCACTTGCCCACTGCTCATGCAAATGGGGATGTGTGCATGCATGCATTCATCCACCACTTCTACAGCCCGGTTCCAAACAGCTCAAGGCCCAGTAGTATGCTACAGCCAGGGGTTGGGCCTCCTTGACCTAAATAAGACTGAAACAATGCTTGGAGCTCTGACCCTCATTTCTTCATTAGAGATTGTGATAGAAACTCAAGCCAAGCAAGCAATTGATGTACAGTG
The DNA here is from genome assembly GCA_022577455.1 of Arizona elegans. Lineage (NCBI taxonomy): Eukaryota > Metazoa > Chordata > Lepidosauria > Squamata > Colubridae > Arizona > Arizona elegans. The sequence goes on along the minus strand of JAKOOJ010000003.1, from coordinate 91,274,021 downwards.
GAAAGATTCTATTTATGAATTTGTTCACAGTGCAAGCAATAGCAGGCAAAGTGCTATGCATTTCTTTCCAAGAAAATGAGATAACTTAGTGACTCCACATCTCAAAATAATCTCTTATCTTTTACAATGCAAGAGTCTATGAAGCAAAAACAATGTTTGGATTTATTGGAAGCCCATGTTGCTTAGTTTAGCTTTCTCTTTCTCTCTTTCTGCACCTTTGCCATTTAAAAAAATGTTACCTTTCACTTTTCAAAAAGTGTATGGTTGTGCTGAAAATACAACTTGCAAAGTCGCTTTTTTCCTTACCTCTTACTCTTTCTAGCTGAGGAAAAAAAAGAAAAAGGTGAAACAGAACAATCCTGCATTAAAAAAAAAAAGTGAAAAGATTTAAGGCCATGACCTGAATTAAAGTTTCAGTCTTACTAGCACCACATTTTTTATCAACTTCTCAGTCTAACCTACACCCGGGGATTTCTCAGAGCTACCTCATTTAAGTGTGGTAAGGTTTTTTTTCCAGCATCATCTAGATGCTACCATCTGCTATAAGATGGTGCTTTGTGAACACCCATTTTAAATGTTATTATGCCAAACTAATTGTCCAAAGGGAGAATATGTCAGCAAAATTTACAATCAGGATTATAGGAAAAAGAGGGAGTGGGGGAGAATAGCTTTGAAAATTATCTAATAAACAGAAGAACTCTGAAATTAGTCCATGCAGCTTAAAGTCTCATTTCTTATCAATTTGTTGAAGACACAGAGAGAAACACTGAACACAATATACTGCACAATCTATTGCTCTAAATCAAGTGTAAATTTCTCCTTCCAGAACCCATTTTAAGTGTGTACAGTATGTGTACTTTAATATACTATTGATAGTAATGCATATTTTAGTTCTAACAACTTCAGGAAGAAGATCTTGTGAGTCCAGCAGCTGTAATGCCTTGTCAGCAATTGGAAAAAGACAGCTAATGTCCAGGAGGGATTGTAGGGGTGGCAGACCACAGGGTGGCAGGGGTGGAAAGAATGGTAGAGTGCAGGGTGACAGGGGTGGCCAAGGGCAAGAAACTGAGGGCGGCAGAGCACAAAGCAGCAGGGATGGTGAAATATAGAGCAGCAGACGTTGTAAAGTGCAGGGCAACAGGATGGCTGTAAGGGTGATGGGGCACAAGGCAGCAGGGTTGGCAGAGCACAGGCTGGCTGGAGTGGCACAGTGTGGAATGGTGGAGCATCAGCAAGTGGAGTGCAGGGTGGCAGGGGTGATGAAGTGCAGGGGACTGAGGCAGTAGGAGCAGCAGAGTGCAGGGCAGCAGGGATGAAATGGTCTGTGGAACACTGGGGAGGTGGGTAGGAGAAAGTTGAAGCACACATTGTAGTTGTAAATGTGTGAATTGCCAAATGCCTGAATTTTGATCATGACCCATGGAGGCACTGCAAGAGCCACGATATCAAGGACTGGATGTAAATGCCATTCATTCAGCACTGTCAAAATTTTGAAAGGTTGCTGAATGAATTGTCATTAAGCAAGGACTATTTGTGTGTGCCTGGTTGAGCATATAAAAGCAAAATCAATATATTGTATAAGTTCATCTTATATCACTTTTAATAGCTTAGGATCTTAGGAACCATGGTGGCACAGTGGTTAGAATGCAGTATTGCTAGCTGACTCTCCCTACAGCCTGGAGTTCAATCCTGATAGGGATCAAGGATGACTCAGCCTTCCATCCTTCCGAGGTTGGTTAAAATGAGGACCCAGATTGTTGGGGGCAACATGCTAACTCTGTAAACTGCTTAGAGAGGGCTATAAAGCATTATGGAACAGTATGGAGTGGTATATAAGTCCAAGTGCTATTGCTATCGCACCTTAAGAATCCTCTCTTAATGTAGCAATAGAGGATTCTTAGGGATTCTTTGGATTCCTTCTTTTTACTCTGGCATGTACACAGGGCAGTTTAAATAAGACAGGTAAATATTAATAATAATAATATTTAGAAAACAAAATCAAAATATTAAGAAAATCAAACAATTAACACTTAAATTTTTAATTTTGTAAAAATAAAAATTAATGAAAAAATTGACACTAATAATGATTAACAATTAAATATCTGCTCCTTAGGCTCTTTTTCTTAACTATCTAGAAGTGCTTTGGGATTGGTCTCAATATGGGTCTCCTTGGACCTTACAGCTCTTGCTCATGGAATAAGTGGCAGCTATAATCAAGAAGGGGGCAGTCAGTGCTCAGTGGTTAAGACACTGGGCTTGTTACTAGAAACCCAGCAGCCCAGGTTTGAGACCCAAGCACCATGTGACGGGATGAGCTCCCGTCCTCCCCCTAGTTCCTGCCAACCTAGCAGTTTGAAAGCATGCAAATACTGTAGGTAAATAGGTAGCAATAGCACTTAGATCTCACAGTGCTTTACAGCCCTCTCTAAGTGGTTTACAGAGTCAGCATATTGCCCCCAACAATTTGGGTCCTCATTTTACCCACCTCGGAAGGATGGAAGGCTAAATCAACCTTAAGCCTGGTAAAATTTGATCTGCCAAATTACAAGCAGCCAGCAGGCAGCAGAAATAGCCTGCAGTACCACATTCTAACCAATGCTCCACCACTACTTCTCACCACTTCAATGGGAAGGTAACAGTGCTCTGTGATGTCTTCTGGTCACATTGACCACAGAAATGTCTTCATGGCTTGAAATGGAGATGAGCAACTAGCTGAGTAAAATCCACAGGGATTCCTTTACCTTTATATAGTCAAGAAGGCCTTTGCACAAGTTAATTTAGTGGACCAGTTATGCCATATCTCATGCTTTGGTTACCTCGCATTTGAACAATTGCAATCTACTACAAATGGGGCTGACTTTGAAAACCATATGAAAGCTGCTGCTGGTCAGACTGCAGCAGGAAGGACAGTTGTGGGTTTGTTATTGTAGGTCCAATTAAACACTTATCCTTTGTGAGCTGCACAAATAGGATTCCCAATCAAATTCAATGCCCTTCATGGTATATGAGCTAGTTCCTTAAGGAACTTCCATATTGCTGCCAAACCTTATATGATCCAGCAGAGCTGGCATGCTCCATGTCCCATCAATTAAGTAATGCCACCCGATGGGAGTCAAGATGTAGACTTTTCTGTCATAACTCCTGTCCTTTGGAATGACATTCCTTCAAAGATTCAGACAAGCTCTTAAAATGTGGTCCTTTTTCCCAGGGTGGAGAAAAAGTGGGTGGAGGGCTCTTATTAGTTGTATGATTTGTGAAATCCTATCTTTTTCCTCTGGACATTATTTTTGTATTTTGGATTGTATGGTTTTCTTTATTTTAAATGTATTTTATGCTGACCATAATGTAGCTGGGTAGCTTATGAATTTAATAAAACAAATCAAGAATTAACCATGAGAAAGCCTAGCATATTTATTTATGGGCCAGGTAGAACAATGTTGCTGGCTTCATCACCTTGCACAAAGAAGACACTCCCTGTTCAGGTGAGGATGGATTAAATTTTAGGTAGTCAATCTTGCTTTCAGGGTAGACAGAATAAGAAAAATAGCCTTTGCTTAGAACAAGATTTTTTAAACCACTATGAGGACATCCCGGGGGGTTTAAAAATACCTGGGGAAAGGGGGAATTTTAAAAAGCTTGCTCAGGCTTGTAAAGGCAAAATATGAAACCTCTCTACATTTTCTCTGGGGGATAGACTTTGCTCTTGTGAAGTGGGAGTGAGTTTTGACAGGCTTTACTATCTCCCTGCAAAGGGCTTTGGTTCTTGCTTTGCTTTCCACGAGCCCTTTGGATTGGATAGCTGCAAAAATTGAGAATCCCTTTGATGTAGAAATAAAATTTTAATTATTAAAAGAAAATGGCATATTTATTTCTTACCCACTGCTAACCTTATAGAAGTCATTATTTTGTTCATGAGAAGATCAAAACCTTTATCTATCATTTTAGGAGAGCCCAGGAAAAAATGTGAGAATCCTTGGTTTAGAATATATTTGTAATATATTGTGAAATCTCCACTCCTATAACATCTACAGATGGGAAGAATGGCCAAAAAACCCCCCAAAAGCTAAAAAGTAATAATGTAAGTTATTGGCACGCAACAATTTGGAGGTATATTGATGGCTAAATATTGATTAATGCATTTAATTTCAATTAATATAAAGAGTAGGCTAGGAAGCAAGGAAAAATCATTCTTAAGCTTGGTCTGGTCAGACTTGTAAAAAGACTACAATAAAAAGGGGCAATTAAAAATACACCAAAATAGCTTCCAAATGGCTCTGAGTAAGAGAAGAGAATTTAACAGGACTCCAAGTACAATTAAATCCAGGGTGAGCCAATGGAGCAGTGAACTTGTAAGGATCAAAGGATTTGGTCTTCTTATTAACTTCAACATGATTTGAAAATTAGATTGGTTTAATGATACATTATTATAGATTCAATATACGGAATACTTCACAGACCTGTTCACTTTACAGGACTTGCAAGGCAGTCTGCATCAATCATTTTCAGAAGAATGCCTCCATATATTAGTTGGATATATATTCAATATATTTATGTGGAGTCAATGTTTCCATCATAACCTTTAGTATCCACGATCGTAATTAGAATCCTCCTACTTGAGGTTGCCCCTCATTTAATGTGCCTTGAGACTCCTGGCATAGCAAGATTAATGTTTTACCAGAAATTTCTATTAAGGCAAAGTACAAAGACGAAGTAAGTAAATCTCTCTCTCCCTCTCTCTCTCTCTCTCTCTCCCTCCCTCCCTCCCTCCCTCGTGGGCACCAATATATATGATTACACTGGAAAATAGGAAAGGTCCAGCTGTGCAAGGCTGCTTTGTACTACAAAAACATTGCAAACTGCCTCATCAAGGTGCAGAGGCAGCTTTGTTGGGAAAGAAGTGGGGAGAAATGGCCATTTTACCACATTCTTAGAACTGTAGCTGCCATATTGGTTTGCAAAAGAGCTTCACAGTGATGCTTTGTTCTGGTCTCCGTGCGAATGAAACACTTCCCTAAAGATCTGCATAGCCTTAGATCTACCATTATCTAGGGCTTACAATGGAATAAAGGCAATGTCATCCTGTGCAGAAAGCCAACAATTGTAACTTTCTCCCCAAAGTTCTTCCTCAATCATTCTTTCTCAGCTCTTCTCCGATTTCCTTGTCCAAATGACAAGGGAACTCTACGATTGCCGAGTTCAAAGGACTTTTGTTCTCAGCAAATAACATGTCTGTAGACAGAAGCTGACAAAATGTTTGAAATTACATGCCCCTGTCCATAAAAATAGCTGGAGTAGTGGCCACATTGTCTCTGGGAATAGAAACAATATTTACAAAGCATTTCCTAAGAGGTGAGCAAGTCTGTTAAGTAAATATGTGCTATTTTTGCATGCGGAGTAGAGTCCATTGTTTTACTAATAAACAATTTCATTACCACGTGTAATTACCATCTTTGCCATTTACTTTCCAAAGTGAGCACGATGTGCTTGTAGCTTCTTGCTCATGTTCCTTTAATAAAGAATGGGGGAAACTTGTCGAGCAGCAAGCACTGTTTTCATATTTTTGCTTCCAATTATTATTTCAACGGAGGATTGGAAAAATGCTATAATTTTTCACAGGGATTTTGAAACATTTTTAAAGGCCTATTTATCTCTAAAAGCACACTGAAATTGAACATTTAACTATCTCAGAGGACTGTCCCTTTCCAAGATTTGTGCTCAAAGTAACTGCAACTCCTTGCAATGCAAATTGTTGCGAGATGCTTTTGCTTTCAATCCCTCTATGTGGCGCTTGCATTTAACCTAAAATTATGCATTAGGCAATTGATGGAAGACATGAAATTACCTCTCAAGAGTTCACAGGAGAGTCATTTTAGACCCATGACTTATCTGGATTCACTTTAAAAAGTCATAGACCAGATGTTGGCAATCTCTCATTTATAGGACTCATTCTCCTGTTCTAGCTGAGCCTAGGGAAATTAATGTGTCTCTTACTGAGCTTCCACTATCCTGAAATAACCCTTGAATTTCAGACTACTGTAACCATCAAACACAAAAGCCATCTTTCGGTAGTCTTAAAAGATCATCCTGTGAGTGAAAATGGGAATGAAACAAGTAGCCCAATCCATGATGTGAAGCTAGTAGTGAGGAATGTGAAGGCAGAGGATACAGGCAGTCCTGGACTTAACACAACCACAACTGAGCCCAAAATTTCTGTTGCTAAGGGACACAGTTGTTAAGTGAGTTTTGCCCCATTTTATGACCTCTCTTGCCACTTGTTAAATTGGAATATGGGTATGAGATGAACCTGGTTTCCCTATTGACTTTGCTTGTCAGAAGATCACAAAGTTATCACATGGCCCCAGGACATTGCAAACATCATAAATGTGAGTCATTTGTCAAGCATTCAGATTTTGATCACTTGATCACAGAGATGCTGCAAAGATCTTAAGTGTGAAAAACAGTCATAACTCACTTTTTTCAGAGCCATTTTAACTTCGAACAGATACTAAAAGAATGATAGTCAATACTATCTGTATTGCAAAATACAAATACTATAGATTGTCTTTCATATACCATCTGGAGATAGTCATAGGAAAACTACCATATCCCTACACATATTTGCATGGGTACAGGAAGAGAAAAATAAGGCAGCCAGAATAGTGCAAATCTGCTAAGACAATGTGAATTTGGCAATGGAATTCAAAAGATTACATTTAAAAGAAAGTCCCTAACAAATTTTCCTGTGTGCTCAGACAGTATATTTTGCTAATTGGTAAGAAGTAAAAGTGAAGATGAAAATACAAGAATCTTTTGTTGATATTTTACCTTGTAATGCTTGTGACTTGTTTGAATTCTTACCTGGGGTTTTTTGGAATATATTTGCAATATATTGCAAATTTTGGAATATATCTGCAATAATTGCAACCCTGTAGCATTTCTTTGTGGCATAGCAAATGGTTATGCTTCAGCTAATCAAGAAAGGATGAAGATTTATCAAATCAAAGAAAGAAGACATTGCAACAAAAGCAAATGGGAGCAATTTTTCATAAAGAAGACAGTTAAACAAAGAAGCTCTTTTAGTAGGCAACAATGACAACAAGAATCAAGAGACATCAGAGGAGAAATAGAGAATAGAATTACCAATATGTTTATATAAAAGCAGATGTGAGGCAGAAGAAAGCCTCACAAGTTAGAATAATAAGTATTTATGCATACATATTCCTTGGAATTGTAGAGAGATTTTCAGGAAATTTAAATGAGTAGTAATTGGTTAAAGATGTTAAGACTAACAAAAAAAAGCTTCTTCAGAGGTATTCAAACTAAAAAGAAAATAATAGAATCAGCACACCGGGTGCTCATGGAGAATGGGAAAATGATAATAGGCTGCAAAGAAAAGGCAGAATTACTCAACTCCTATTCTGGTTTCAATTTTAAGTATGAAAACAAGATGAGTCAAAGCAAGCAGCATCTTTGAGGGAACTGGGCAGTTCAAAAATGTCATCTATAGATAGATAGATAAATAAATGAAGAAATAAATATTTTCACTGAGTTTAAATCTCCAGGATCAAATGAATTCTGGCATACTGATCAAATTGGCTAGTAGTCTCTTGAATCTTTACACATTATCACTGAGAAATTGTGGAGCGGATGAAGTGTCAGATGAGTACAGGAGAGCAAATGATGTGTCTGTCTTCAAAAATTAGGAAAAGGATGGTAGACAGGCTGTAAGTCATCCAGGCTAGTATCAACATCTTGAAGGGTTCTAGACAGAATCATAAAAAGATCAGTCTGTAAGCACTTTTTTAAACAGTGTGGTAATTATCAAGAGTTAGCATGCATTTCTCAAGACAAATTTGTGTCATTGATTTAATCAGAAAATGTCATTTAAAGATTGAGGAATAGTGTCAGCATTATCTATATTTTAATTTCAGCAAAGCATTTAGCAAAGTATCCTATGACATTTCTGATTAGCAAGCTAGATGGGCAGAATTGGTTTAAATGTGTTTGGATATTAGTAGAATCTTAGTAGAATTGGTTCAGAAATAACCATGGGCAGAACTGGTTCAGAAATCATTACTCATCATTGATTCCTCATTAGATATCAAGTAGGATGGTGCAAAGTTCAGTCCTCTATGGTTCAAAATGTTTATTCATAATTTGATGAAAAAGTGGAATGAATAATTAATAAATGTGCAAAGGACACAAAACTTGATGAGACAGTACTACAGAAGCACAAAATAAAAAAAATCAGAATCAAAATGATCATAGTAGCCTATTTAAATGGACTGAAAATAAAGGAATGAAATTTAACAGCGTCAAATAAAAAAAAATCTTCAGTTTCAGATCCTTCTTGAGTACTATGTCCTATTCCGGCTACTAAAATTTAAGAAGGATTCAGAGAAAGAACAAATACAGAAATGGGCAGTAAAACAAGAGACTAGAAGTGAGGAAAGAGATAGAAGTCATTGGGTAGATAGATAGATAGATAGATAGATAGATAGATAGATAGATAGATAGATAGATAGATAGATAGATATAGATAGATAGAAAAAAACACATGCCATATATGAGTGAAAACTATTAGAACTATATCAGAAAGCTTATCACATAGAAGTATACATATTAATATCTGTTCACCTTGCAGGACATGAAACCAGTGGTGGGATTCAGCCAGTTCACACCACTTCGGGAGAACCGGTTGTTAACTTTCTGAGCAGTTTCGCAAACTGGTTGTTGGAAAAAATCATTAGGGCAAAGAATCGGTTGTTAAATTACTTGAATCCCACCACTCCATGAAACTATGGACTTAAGTTACAGAAATGTAATTTGGTTGTTATTGTTGTTGAAAGCTGAATTGAAAAAAAAATCCTTAGAGGAAAAGAAGATTAACTATGGAATGTGTTAGTGGCCTAACTTTTACTGGATGAGTTCAGGCAGAGGTTGGTTTTCTCTCTGTAAAGAATATTTTAATTTGTTTCCTACACTGAGGAATTGACTTGATAACCCAAATGACCATCTAAGTTTCAAACTGAATCTATTGTTAATAGCACAATTGGGTGACCCAGGAACTTATTACTAAGAAAGAAGCAAAACTTCCTCCCTTCCTACTCATCAAAAATTTAAGTGGATTTACTATTTTTCCTTACCATGTTTCATTCCTCTTTGCCACATGTAGTGTCCCTAGTATTTAAGCCTGACATCATGGAGAACCAAACCCAATCAGAATAGAGCTGGAAGGGACCTTGGGGGTCTTCTTGTCCAACCCCTTCCTCAAGCAGGAGACCCTATACCATTCCAGACAAGTGGCTGTCCAGTCTTTTCTTAAAAACCTCCAGAGATGAAGCATGTACAACAAGAACATTTTTTTTTCTCTTGATTAATCTGAAGTTTTTCAATGCATTGGTTTTTGGGGGGCAGGGAAGAAAGGAAGAAGCCATTGGTATTCAAACTGAAGTCTTCATTTGCCCGAAATAGTAATCCATTGCTATGTTGGAGAAAACAATGAATGAATTTTGGATGGTAAGGTGTTAATTCAGCAACTAGACAGCATTTGTCCTACAGTTACATTCCTAATTAGAGAGAAAACAAAATGAAAGAGACTATTTTTAAAAAGTTTGAAAAGAAGGTTTGAGTGTTAATTGCTTTCCAGCTGTTGGTGTAGTAATTAATTTCAGATTATTGACTGCATTTTTACACTAATTAAGTGAAACTGATCTTCAAAAACACAACTATTTTTTATTATGTACAGGTAGTCCTCAACTTACAACAGTTTGTTGAATAACCATTCAAAGTTACAACAGCACTGAAAAAAGTGATTTATGACCCTTTTTCACACTTATTGTCAGGCATGCCTCCTTTCAACACTCAAGAAAGAAAAACCCTGACTCCATTTTCATAGAGAAAGGTACTTTTACTGAGTGAGAACTGAATGCAACCAAAGAAAAGCAAGGTCTGAAGCAAAGGTGCAAAAATCACATATAGAAAGCATCCCCCACAACTGTCCAGCATAAATCATCCAATCCACAGGTTCTCCAGGGGTCCTGTGGGTGCAAACGTCTGGCAATGTCATCCTCTTGCTATGCCATGACCATTGACCTTGAGACATTATCAGCTTCAAAGAAAACACTGCAGTAAAGTTTTTTCTTTTCCTTCTCCTCCAGCTCACTTCCCCCCTCCCAATTCCAATAGCTCCCCCCTCCCCCCATTTCATGGCAGCCGAGCAAGTAAGCAATGAAAGAGCGGAGGCTGACATTTATGACAATTGCAGCATCCTCACATGATCAAAATTCAGATGCTTGGCAACTGGTTCATATTTATGATGATCTCAGTGTCTCAGGGGTCATGTGATCATCTTTTGTGACCTGACAACCAAAGTCAATGGAGAAGCCAGATTCACTTAACAACTGTTACTAACTTAACAACTGCAGTTATTCACTTAACACCCTGTGGCAAGAAAGATCGTAAAATGGGAGAAAACTCAATTAACAGACATTTTGGGCTCAATTGTGGTCATATGTTGAGGGCCACCTGTAATTGAAACTCCTCATTCTAAACTAACAATGCACAAAAACTAGAACTGAACCATTATTCACTGGGGGAGGAAAAACAGTACTTCCATGAGATAGACGATAGATAGATAGATAGATAGATAGATAGATAGATAGATAGATAGATAGATAGATAGATAGATTAGATTAGATAGATTAGATAGATAGCAGATAGATAGATAGATAGATAGATAGATAGATAGATAGATAGATAGATAGATAGATAGATAGATAGATGATCTATCTATCTATCTATCTATCTCCTGGAAATACTATTAATAATTCAAAATATTTACTGATAGAATTTCCCAATGTGGAATTTCTGTTAAATTAGGAGAGGCACCTTTTTGGTCATACAGTGTAGTAGCTAATCTAATGTCTGGAAAAACAAGGAGCGAATAATTCCACACTCACTAAAAACTGAGGAATGAAATGAAATGTCTGCAAGCTGATAAGTCTTATTGATAGATTTGACCCGGAATAGCTGTCTTGCAATATTGCAAAATGAATAAGAAACTGCACCAATAAATGTTTTATTGAAATTCCAATTTCTTGTAGGTTTCTTGACACTGCATTATTTGGAATAATAAAGAAAAAGAGGGGAGATTGTTGGTTCCCCCCCCCAAGTGAATTGAAAAGTTTGATGGCTGGATGAATTATGCTTTACTAAAGGAGAACTAGACCCAAAATGGCCATCACTAAAGTTAATGTTTAAAGGTTTGCAAATATCCAACAAAGAAAAAATAATGGGAGCACAATATTAGAACACACATGGTTTATCTCTCTCATCCTTACCAATCATCTCTGAGCCTTATTTGGCTTGTGGATGGCAATAAGGCTGGAATAAGCACACCCAGTCTCATGATTCTTCAGTAACTATCACCTCTGCTCATCTGAGCATTTCCAGTTTCAGAAAAGATTTTTGACCTCTGTCAATTGCCTTTAGTAATCTTGGAGTATTGGGGGATTTTAGAGGACTGGAGAAGAACAAATGTGCTCCCCCGGTTTATATAAGCAGGGGAAAAAGATGATTGAAATAACCTGAAAGACATTGGAACACATAATAAAACAGACAATTTATAACCACCCTGAAAACAGTGCCATCATGTGAGACAATAGCAAAGAATTCTACCTTCTTTGACAAGGTAACTATTTGAGTGGACAAGGGGAATAGTATAGATATAATCTATCACAGTTTTAGCAAAGGTTCCATGTGACATTCTAACTGGCAAGTTTAGTTCTGTGATAGTGGAACAGTATGGTGACTGTATAACTAGAAGTCCAATTGCACTTAAATAGGATTTAATGGCTCCACATTAGATTGGGCATCAGTAACCAATGGGGGCTTAAAAGGATCTGCCTTAACTGATTCATTGAGTGATTGTATATTATCAAGCCATGGTTGATTTTTAACAATCACATAAATGTATCTTCTCCAGAATGATTTATTCTCAGCCTGGTCCTTCAGATCACTCAGCAATGAACCCATCACTGCTATATTCAAGTCAGGGGTGAAATCCAAATTTTTTCCCTACCGGTTCTGTGGGTGTGGCATGACAGGGGAAGGATACTGCAAAATTTCCATTCCCACCCCACCCTGGGGCAAGCCAGAGGTGGTATTTGCCAGTTCTCCGAACTACTCAAAATTTCCGCTACTGGTTCTCCAGAACCTGTTAGAACCTGCTGGATTTCACCCCTGATTCAAGTCCATTTACTATGCTGCTGGTCATCCCTTTTCCTCCATATTATGGACTTTTCAAGAGAGTGTGTCTTGTAATGTGTCCAAAATATAATAATTTTCAAGCAAGATCTTAGATAGATTAAAAAGATAAGATAAGATAAGATAAGATAAGATAAGATAAGATAAGATAAGATAAGATAAGATAATTTTATTTCTATACCACCTCTCTCCCGAAGGACTCAGGGCGGTGTACAGCCAGGTAAAAACACAATACAAATATCACAATTTAAATTTAAAAATTATTAAAAGTATTACATTCAAGGCCAGTTAGCTAAAAAACCCAAAAATTTAAGAATTCCAAATTTAAAACTCAATTATGAAGCTAGCCCTGCCTGTCGGAAGAGCAGGGTCTTAAGAGTACAGTGGAAAACTCGGAGGTCAGAGATCTTGCGTATGTCCGGAGACAGTTCATTCCAAAGGGCAGGTGCCCCCACAGAGAAGGCTCTCCCCCTGGGTGTCGCCAGCCGACATAATTTGGCCAACGGCACCCTGAGGAGTCCCTCTCTGTGGGAGCGAACTGGTCAGTGGGAGGCTATCGGTGGCAGAAGGCGGTCTCGTAGGTACCCACGTCCTGAGCCATGGAGCGCTTTAAAGGTGGTAACCAGCACCTTGAATCGCACCCGGAAGACCACTGGGAGCCAGTGCAGCTCGCTCAGGAGAGGTGTTACATGGGCGCAACGAGTTGCACCCATAATTACCCACGCGGCCGCATTCTGGACCAGTTGGAGCCTCTGAGTGCTCTTCAAGGAGAGCCCCATGTAGAGAACATTACAGTAGTCCAGCCGGAAGGTAACAAGGGCGTGAGTGACTGTGCGCAAGGCACAGATAGATGATAGATAGATAGATAGATAGATAGATAGATAGATAGATAGATAGATAGATGGATGGATGGATGGATGGATGGATGGATGGATAGATAGATAGATAGATAGATAGATAGATAGATAGATAGATAGATAGATAGGTAAAGCTAAGGCAGTCCAACACACCTTCCTCCTTCTATTTTCCTCACAACAACTACATGGACATATTCAGTCTTCCATGTCTCCCAGAAGATCAGTTATAATAGGAATATATTTTCAATGATCTTTAAAAGCTAGCTAGAGCTGGACAGTACATTTCCTGTTTCAGGAACTGCAACATATACTGCAGGCTGGCTGCTGAAAACAATCGCACACCCCATCACCTTCCACGCTCCATTTTCTTTAAAAGATCTTCTGATGACTTTGGAGAATATTGCATACATCCCATCTGTTTCCATTTTATTCTTCTGTTCACATCAGTTATGGTCTATTGCTGTCAGACTTAAGCCACAGAAAGTTAACAACCTGTCCTATAGTGACATCTTGTGGTTGGGGCCCACAGAGAATTGAGGTATTTTTTTCCTCCCTTCCATTTAATCATGTACGATTCTGAGACTGTCTAGAGAAAATCCCTGCTAGATTTTTCAGAAGTGAGTTGTCATTGCCTCCTTCTTAGGCCTTAGAAAAAGTGATTAGCCCAGCTAGATTTGTGCCTCAAGCAGGACTCCCAGAACACACAGTCTCCCAGTTTCTAGCTTGATGCCTTAACCACTACACCAAACTGGCTCTCCCACAGAGAATGTTATCAAATACTAAGTAAGACTATGCAATACTTTGAAGAGTTGCTTTGGTTCTACAAATCATCCAGCTGGAGCAAATCGTAAACTGAAGCCAGATTTCCTTCCATACACCAAATTGCACTGTGTGAGTGAACTGCTTAGCTCTAATGGCTTTTCTGGTGCTTCTGGGGTTATAATAAAAACTATACAATGGTGTCATTTCCAAATATAAAAAGTGCTGAGGAATTGGGTTAAATGGTTTGATGCATTTTATGATACTTACATGAGTAGCCAGTCAATGAGTTTTATCACCTGCCAATCAAAGATGTTCTGAACTAACATTGCTTTGGATTTATGTGTTTTCTTTGCTCTCATCTTTTTAATCACTAACCTTAACTTGTCTATATTATGCTTATTAATGTTATGCTTACCCATGGACTTTAAGTGGACCAGCTTTGACATTATTTGTATGCTTTTAAGGACTGGTTTATTGCTATTTCAGTTGAAACATTTCATACTAAACGAAGAACGGTTGCAGGAACTGGGTATATCTAGTTGAATGAAAAGAAGGACTAGGGGAGACATGATAGCAGTGTTCCAATATCTCAGGGGTTGACAAAAAGAAGAGGGAGTCAAACTATTGCCCAAAGCACCTGAGGGTAGAACAAGAAGCAATGGGTGGAAACTAATCAAGGAGAGAAGCAACTTAGAACTAAGGAGAAATTTCCTGACAGTTAGAACAATTAATAAGTGGAACAACTTGCCTGCAGAAGTTGTGAATGCTCCAACACTGGAAATTTTTAAGAAGATGTTGGAGAACCATTTGTCTGAAGTGGTGTAGGGTTTCCTGCCTGGGCAGGGGGTTGGACTAGAAGACCTCCAAGGTCCCTTCCAACTCTGTTATTCTATTCTAAACCCTTTTTTCGGAAGGATCTTAGAACTACAAATCAAAACCAAAACCATTTACATATGTGGTTTGTAAATTCTATCTGTTCTCTGTCATTATTATATGTTATTCTTAAGGAAATCTGTACTGTATACTTCAAAGCCACCGAGAGTCATATCACTGAAGTAGCATAGAAGTGTTTACAGTGAATAAATAGGCAAGCAAGGAAGCAAGGAAACCTATTCTTTGAGGATTGAAAATACTGAAACAATATTTGATAAATATAAAAGTATTTCCTTTGAATTATTTATTAGAAACTTTTCCACTAAATTTAACATCAGACTGGGATTAAAAAGTGTTTTGTGGAGATGAAAATGCAGTGCAGTTTTCAGTGGTAGGAGAACACACCAGTGGTGGTATCCTCCCGGTTTAACAACCAGTTCGCTGAATGTGCATACGCCAGATGTACACTAAGTGCACACGCACAGTTTGCAGAAAACTCACTTCCACACTACTGCTGCCTAGGAAAACAGCTGAGGCGCAGCAATCCACTCTGCCGTGCCAATCAGTGGGGCTTTGGAAAACGGAAATATAGGTAAGTATAACGCAGGAGCAGGCAGGCAGGCCCACTTCAAAATTGGAGCGAACCGGTTCACTCACGGCTGAAAGTCAGAGCTAATGGTTCGCCCGAACTGGTGCGAACTGGTAGAATACCACCACTGGAACACACATACACACAGGCACAGACAAGATAAAAGGAACAACATATTTTCTAAGTTGAGCATTTTTTCTAAGTTTTTTAACTAATTTGAGAGCAATAGAGACATTGCAATTAATCACCAGATAAACTTCAATGGTGATTTCAATCAATCAATCACCAGTAAAACATGGAAACATTGTGATGCAATGTTGATCCAGAAACATTCATGAGGAGAAAGCATTGTTCCAATCAAATGGTTTTAAAAGGAAGATGCATAGTTCATCACTCCTATTGCCAATCTGGGTATTTAGAGTAAAAAGAAATTTGTTTACTTCTACATTGTATTTTCTTAGAAAAAAAAATCATTGACACTAACAGACTAAAGTTTGAAAGAGCTGCTATTGCTACTCCTGTGTTATAGATATTTTAACTTTTAGGAACTTACAAATTCCAATTGGCTTAATTATGGATTTTCTGTTTATTCATTTATTTAATTCACTAATATATACTTTTTACTTTACTTCTGTAAAAAAAAATATACCATATCTAGAGATCTCTGGCAATTCTCCAAGAAGAGTATAATACATTTAGATAAATAGGCAAATGTGCATTTATTAAGTAAATAAAACTGAAATTATGGCAGCTAAAATGATTTTGATAACATTGTCAATATTCTTATTTATACAAACACACACACACACACACACCAACTTTGACATAAGCACACATACCAGATATTTTCTTGATGCATTACATGCACATAATTGAGTTTTGTGTGTATTTCAATAAAAAGAAGTCAGTCTGAGAACTCTGAGACTTGAATGATGGATATTTTACCATAATTATTTATTGGGGTGATTAATGATTACCATACTTATTAATGAGTAGGATATTGTACTACCTGTGAACTGACATACCGTTTTTAATAACACAAGATGTTTGTATTCACCAGAAGAAGAAACAAACACTAGAAAGAATAATAATGAAATTGTGATATAAGGGTGCTACCAGCAGAACAAATGTGATGTGAAGTTGAACAAATGACTAACTGATGAAGTTTTACAAAAACGATGCTTCAAAACTCTAGTTATACAGAGTCATTTAAAATAAAAAGTACCACAAAGGAACCCATGAAATTATATATTTTGTAGGATTGTTGAAAATTGGTTGGGCTGTAGGTATAGATGTGTAAGTTGAAAAACATTAAAGTATGGATGTGGTTTGCTTATGGGAAGGGGGCAACATGCACAATATATGCTTGAAGACTGCGCCTGATGACTGGAAGAATATAGTTTCTGTTCCTCAATCCAAAGGCAGCAAGAATGAGTGTAAAAATAAGTTGTGCCTTAACAAGGTACTGCACTTAGCATCATTCCGACTCAAATGGTTACAATAAGTAAATATGGAGACCCCAGCATGGCTTTCTCCTTATAGAGAGTATGCAGACCAGAGCAGGATTGTGAAAAGGAAAAAAAAATGTTGCACATTTCTTAGAGATTTAGAGAAAACATACAATAGTGAATGAATTATGGAATGTTTTGCACAAATATGAAATTGGAAGTTGATCACTGAGGGCAGTAAGAGCAATACATTTCAAAAGCAAAGTTTCATGGAAGTAAGTGAGTATGGATACTTGGTGTCCATTGCATGTTTAATCTATTTAGAGAGAAACATTTAAGAAATTCTAATGGTGATGTTAGAGGTCTGTTGGTTGACACTATGATTGTGGATTTGTTTAGTTATTCATTTTTTATTTATTAAATAAATAAATAAATACATACATAATACTCCTTCTACCTCCTATTTTTTCCCATAACGACAGCCCTTATTGGACTGAGAAAGAGTGACTGGCCAAAATCACCAAGCCATCTTTCATGTTTAAGACAAGACTAGAACTCTCAATTTCTTGGTTTCTAGACCAGCATCTTCACGATAACACCATTGATGTACTTCCATCAATGTCATATTGTTGGTTGTGAAAGTGAAGTAATGAGTGCTAGAATAGATTATATAATATAATCTGGGGTATGGAACTGAACATTAAGATATCAATTTGTGCTGTGGGTTTTGTTTTTTGTTTTTTTGTATATGGTGGAAGCAAAAATAGTTTACAAGGCTAAAAAGATAAGGAAAGATATCTGAAATGCTATACCCATATAAACTATATCTAGCCATGTTCCTTTTATTTTATTTTCCTTTCTTTTCTTTAAGTTACTATTTGTTACTTCTTTCTGTATTTTGCAAAATATTGAAAAAGAATAATGTGTGTGTGTATGGGTGGGTGGGTGTTTAAGAGAAAGAAAATGAAAAGAGAGAGATGTTTAACAGTTCTGCAAAACTTTGCCTGATGATGACTCATTATCTACTTGCCTCCATGTTCCTTTTATGATTCAGATGAAAACAGCTTAAAACTACTAGGAAAAAATATTTGATACATAAGTGCTGGTGTATGTGGGTGGTACATTCTACTTTTGAAATTTTTGTTATAACCAGATTTGACTTAAATTAAATAAACCAGAATCAAGAAAATCAGCAAAGATGTTATATGCCAGACCACAGAATGGTATGATTAAGTGCTTGGGATTATATAAATGTTCTACCTAAGCTTTTTTCATATATTGTAGTCTAAGTACTCTCCATCAAACTGGATGGCACGTAATGCAAGAAGTTTACAAATGGAGAGCTTGATTTGAAGATAATTAATGTAAAACCTCAGCCCTGAACAGAACAAGAGATGCATTCAAGCTACTTTTGCTGTTGTCAAGATGCTTTTTCAGTGTTTGACTGGAAGTTGACGTTGCAGCGAAACAGACAGGTGATTTTGGGGCTCCAGAATCCCCGCCAACAGCCCCCGCTGCTAGACGGTCCAGTTTGGACTCCACAGTCTAGTTTTGACTGTGGTGGTGGTGGAGGGCACATTCTGTCGATCCCAGGGACACCGCAAAGTCCCTGGTAGATCTAGAAAAGCCCTTTTCCCTGCAGCGGGGAAGCAGCCTTAGCGGCTGCCAAGGCTGGGACAGCTTCGGGAGGAAGAAAGAGGAAGGACAGCTATCCAATGCAGTGAGAGAACATTATTAAATTGACAAGTACACCCCATGAGATAAGTGTGGGGATGATCAAGACTAAGGAAATTTAAGCAGCGAATTTATTTTGGAATAGACTATTTTAAACCTGATTGCCAATTTGGAAGGTTTTTAAACTAATTGTTTTTTAAGACCAAGACTGGATTGAAAGAGAAGAGAGGGGAAGATATTGGATTTTTTTTTTTTTGAATTGTGCCTTCTTTAAAATTTTTGTCTGATTTGGTTTATTGTGAAGTCCTTTTTCTTGCTCTTTCCTCTCTAACTTTTTTCTTATTTAAAAAAATAATAATTTTCAATAAAGAAGATCTGGACTTTTAATGTAGGAAAGCTAGGAGAGTGAGTGGTGCTGCCATCTGCTGGGGCGGGGGGGGGGGGAGAAGAAACTTTGTTGCAATATTTACCCAGACAGAAAGATGAAGGATATATTGTAGCCATAATAATAACAAAGTGGCTCCGAGCTCTAGCTTGTTAAGTATGTGAAGAGAACATCTGAGGAAGTGGAATTATCTGTATTGTTTATTCAGGTGTTCTTGTTGGTCTTGAAGTAGGAGCCTTGGAAAAGTGTGGAAGGAAAACTTTCTCTATTATTCTTTTGGGTAGCTACTTTTATTCTCTCTATTTGAGGCTTGACTGAGAGAGAACTCTCTGTATGCTTTCCAGATATAAATATAAGTAAAAGATCTTCTTTATTTCAGGATTTTTAAAGAATTGAATTGGATTAAGGCACTCAAGAGACTGAAGCTTTTTTTCTTTCTTTCTTTTTTGTTCTTCTTTGTTAATTTTTGAAGTTGGACTTCCAATATTTTTTTTTATTCATCCTTTTTTTCTCGTCTTTTATATTCATTTTTTATATTATTTTTTCTTCTATTGGATTTCTATTTGATGGATTAGGGTTTGGAAGAACCTGAAGAGTTGGCATTTTTCTTTTTCCACATTTGATTTTTGATTTTTGATTATATATACTGACATCAAATGGGTTCTGTAGAAATACAGTTCATCAATATGATCAAACATACAACACCAAGACAGAATAAAAAACAACAAGAGGAACAAAACAATGGGAAAGCCATCTTGCCCTATATAAGGGGAACAACAGATAAAATTAGCAAAGTACTATATAAACACAACATCAAAACCATATTTTGCACAGATAGAAAGATATTGTCTATTCTGAGAAACCCTAAAGACAAAATAGAATTAGAAGATCAAGGCATATACGAAATCCCGTGTGCTTCCTGCCCATCAACATACATTGGACAGACCAACAGAAGAATGAGTGTGCGCATCGAGGAACACAAAAACTCAATACAAAAACAAGAACACACATCACAATTAGTTCAACACATAAATACAACAGAACACAATATTAATTTTAATAACACAAAAACAGTTGCAAAAATAGAACATCTCAATGGCAGGATAATCAGAGAAGCAATTGAAATAGAAAAAAGATCAAATTGCATGAATAAATGGGATGACACTTCACGTCTGCCTACTATTTGGAAACCTGCTCTCATAGATAGACGAATCTTAACACCAAATATAAAACATAGACCAAACATTAATCAAAAAACAAATC